>JAQPPZ010000014.1:0-10000000 GCA_028583015.1 Wollemia nobilis | reverse complement strand
GGGTCTAACTCCAAGTCAATTTCCATTTAAGGAAAAAATTCCAATGGCTACTTATTCTAGTCAAGATCAAGATATGATATCTATACCTCCATTACGGTCAAAAGGGATGAATTTTCTTTGCCATCCCATGATTTTTGACTATGTATTTTCTTTCCCAAACCATTCTTGGGCATATATTGGACCAATAACCACCTATGTTATGACTAACCCTTTATATAAAATTCCTAAAATAACTCAATATTTGTCATATACCTCTTGATCCATTAACAAAATTGGGTCTTTAGTAGTTGGGCCTAATCCTCCATATAATCAACCGTAAGTGTGCTAAAAAAATCAAGTTAGAGAAAGCCAACCACAAATATATAATGTTCAAAATAGTCCTTTTACTAATACTATCATAGTCAAATAATTGTCCAATTCTAGCCAATAGACCCATGTTTCAAATATGATGATTCCATCAAATCAACCTCCATCCTAGGAAAATGCAATCCACCCACTAAACCCAATAATTGTCCAATTATAGCCAATATATAACTAAAAAATTATATGTTCTAACTATTCAAATGTGGATGGAAGGATTTTAGGGAACCCCCTAAATCAAATTTTGTCCCTAGACCATCATATAACATAAAACCTATACTGATGACTCACTAAACCCTTTTCTTGGGGATAGAAAGCAAAAATTTAAGCCATAAACAAGCATAAAAGAAACCTCTTATAAAAAATATCTAAATATTAAAGGGTGAGTTTCAAAAATTAAAGGATGTTTAAAAAGTTAAAAAAAAATTAGCCCTGACCAAAATACAATGAGCGAAAGTTCCAACATGAGGTCTTGAAGCAAAAACTCCCAAAGTTTTGATATCAAGCAATCCTGATTTCAAGTGGTGAAAACCTCCAAAGAAGAAAACATTGATGCCTCAAAAATTCAAAATTGATGAGGTGCACAATCTTTGAGGAGTATCATCCTTCCTAGAAAAGAATTTCTTATATCTCTATGAAGGGACAACAACATGGGAGCCATAACAAAAGTGGCTCGAAGATCTAGAATATTAAATGAAGAAATATTTTGTGCCCATATGATAGAAATTCCTAGAAATAGGTAGATGGAAATAAAGACTGTAGTTGCTCATTTGAGGCTCAATACCATTTGACATTCATGACTACAAACCCAAATAACCTCAGAGGAAATGAAAATTTAGACAAGGCATGACCTAACATCAAAAGCAACAACCACTTTGAAATCTCTTCATGAGTTTTGGGAAGGAAAACCTCCCCTTGTAATCTATAAATAGTAGTATTAGCTTTGTAAAGAACCAACGAGTTTGCAATTATATCCTCTTGTAAAATTTCCTTTCGTTTATTTTTATAGAGCAGTTGGATCCTAAGTATTGTAGGCCCAAAATGGCCACATCCTTAGAAAACATTGAAAATTTTATTCTAAGGCATGAAATCTCTATTCCACTGAGGACATAGAGTATTTTGGAGTGGATCCGCAGTAAGAATTCTCCAATCCGCTCAACACTTAGTCTTTTTTGAAGCAAAGTTTCATTGCACTTGGTGCATAGTGTATTTGGCAGTACGAAATCCGATTTCATAAAAATTTTGAGCAAAGATGATGTCAGCATGATAAAAAGTGTGGAATGGCGATCGTTGTTTGTTTTTGCATGCTCCAGTGACTAAGTGTCGACAAGCTTGATTCCACTGAGTTCCAAGAGTATTCTGGTGTAGAATGGTGACATGAAGGCCAAAAACATTGTAAAGGTTATGGAATGGTGACAAAGGCTATTTACACTACTTCTAGTACGAATTGGTGATTTCATAGTCCAATTAAGTCAAATTATGATATCAACATATTTTTGTGTGGATTGTAATTTACTTTATGTCATAGAAGAGAGAAAGAAGGCTAAGTAGCGGATTGACAATGGACTTCATTCCACTCGCACCTCAGTGCATTTCATACCAAAATCTGATTCTGCATAACCAAAGCTACTAAAGATGATGTCAACATTTAAAAAGTGTGGAATGGTATCTTGTTCTTTCCCTACCATTTGCAGAGCATTTTTAAAGGTTTAATCATAGTCATCCATGAAGAAGATCAATGACATAGATTTTGCTAACATTGTTGTAGTATATAAAGGTAGATTCTTGTCGGATCAAAGAACAGTTAGTTTGAAGGTAGGAAGGTGAAGCATCGAAGGGTTTTCAAGATCAAGAACTAGAGCGGTTGTAGATCTATGGTGGAATGAAGTTTTCAAGAATGATGAATGGACCAGATGCAGTTTCCAACGGTCTGAACTCCAACTACCATCAATGAACCAACAAGTTGTAGAGTCGAGCTGCCATGGTGGATTACTCATAATGGATTTCTAGGACTTCACCAACCAATGAGATAATGCCAACAAAGCTCTCTACTGAGCTATAAAATTGTAATCTTTGTAATGTCTCCTTAATATCTTTCATTTTGTAAAACTATAAATAGAGGTCGAACCCTCATTTTTAAGGGTCGGCTCTAGTGCGTTTGCTTGCCCTACTATAAATATTCTTTGCAAACTAATGGAAGGAGCATTACTCTAATTTTTGACTCAAGAATGTGTTATCTTCGCTATCTTTCATGCAAGAGGTTCGAAGCTATGAATTGCATTTCTATCAATGCTCTAGCGGTTAGTTCATTCTAGTTTATTGGATTACTAGTTGTGAAAGTAATTGAAATTTATTCATAGTTAGATCTGTGTTGATAGGAAGTTTATTTCTGCTAAATCTGATTATTGGTCAATTCTTCTAAATTGGATTATCAGTATATTAGATATTGGAATTGCTTTCTACAACATATCTCTATTTTATGCTTAAATGTATGAAGATTTCATGGTTTTGGGTGCTGCTAATTTTGAGTGATGGGACACTAGAAATAGTTTGTGGGAGATTTTTGTTGTAGTTGCCTATGTTGTTAGCCTATCCAACCACTATTTTTTATAATATCTCTAACCCTAAACCTTTTCTAACCCTTTTCTTCAAACCCTAATTGAGCTTTAATTATGTCAACACCCTACTAAGTTGACAAGGAACCAACCTACACTAGAGGTTGGGCTGAATTAACATTTGGTCCATCCAATGTTGAGTGTTGAGTTGTGACTATCGGGTGCATGCCTGGATAGAAAATTGGAAGATAGATAGTCATAGTGTCAAGTAAAACTTGATGTCAATTTGGTGCCCAATAGTTTTTGGCATGCCCGATGGGACCAGTTTACAAGAAACATGAAAACCCATCATATGATTTATTGTTTTATCTTTACCTAAAGGAATCAAGATTTGGTGAATTATCTTGACCTTGCTAAGTGGAGAATAGAAAATTCACCTGGTGACTCCCTGGTCTTTAAACCTAAAAAAAGTGTTATCCCTATAGACCATAGTTTTTCATGTATACCAGGTCATTCAAGAGGAATAACCCTGACTCCTTTTTCTATTATGAGTTACCTTATAGAGGGTCTACTATTATAAGAAATTTAAACCAAGATTTTCATTCAGAAGAAAATCCTCCTGAGGAAAATCCTACAGTTAATCCTACAGTTAACCCAATAGCACCTCCAATAGGAGTTACACCTAGAAACATGGCACAAAATGTAGTCCCAAACCAGCCCTTGCAGAAGTACCCCAGCTGGAACATAGTTGGCCCCCTTAGACTAGCCCATATGCATGACATTCCTCAAGCTATGTCTAAGGCTATTCCCACTTATGATGGATCTAGAAAAACTGCATATGAGCACTGCCAAGATATTTTGAATCTGGCAGTAATCCACAATATAAAGAATGAAGATGTTATTGTCAGGATTCTAGCCCTATCCTTTAGAGGAAATATTTTGCATTGGTTTAGGACTCTTGAGGACAATACCATCACCTCATGGGCAGCATTGGTTGAGCCCTTTGTGGAGGAATTTAATGAATCTATTGATCCTTTCTCCCTCCTCAATCAGTTCACATCTATGCAAAAACATCAACAAGAAACTATTTCAGATTTTAATTTGAGGTTCAGCAGAACCTGGAAGAGAATTCCCCCTACAGCTAGACCAGCTGCAAGCCTTGCTTATATGTATTATATCAGAGCTCTTGGATCATATTTAGGCCTACAAACCCAACAATCTAGGGTGGAAACTTTTCCACAAGTTTATAATGCAGTTGTTCATGCAGAAAATATCCTTATTAATGTTGGGAGATTACCTCCAAAAGTTGTGCTACCTTACAATTTGGAAACCACTAATATCCAAATCCAAGCTACTACTTCATATTATATGGACCCCCCTCCATTGTCATCCCCATTCTCATATATGACTCCCATTCCTCAGCCAAAAGCACCATCTACTACAACTCCTTTCCCTCCACTTCCTTCTCAGACTCCTCAAGAATTTTTTATCATCCTTGATATACATAATACTTTGAAAACTCTTAGCAACAAGATGAATTCTATGGAGAAGAGAGAAATGGAAAGGTCTCAACAAAGGATATTTCCTTATGTGAATAAATATCAAAGACCTGGTCCTAGCAATAGTACTAGGGTTAGAGTGAATGCAACATATGAAGAGCCTGAGTGTTCTTTAAAAATAAGTTTGGTGAATATATGGTGTTTGGTGTGTAATGATCCTCATGATTCATAATCTTGTGTTATGTACCAACACCATGTATAACAAGCTATGGATAAAGCAGAAAGAAATTAGAAAGGAAGAGTGAATATGCTCTGGCAACCTGACTAGATCATGGTTGGAAAATATCTTGATGAAGATGGACCTATTGCTGTCATGACAAGGTCAGGCAAGAAAACACTGCAAGTAGATCCACAGAATATGGGTCAATTTTAGGTCCCCTCTCAGAAGAAGAGTGATCCACCTCCCCAAAGTAGTAATACTTTCCCTATTCCCCAGGCCAAGGAAAAATAAAATAGTCTTCCCAAGAGATTTGAGAAAGAAACTGAGGGAGATAGAATGAGGTCTAAGGATGAAGCCCAAGAGAGGCTTAGATTCCCTTCCATTACTAAAAGGTAGAGAATTGAGGCCACTCAATAATATAAGAGAAAATATGGTGAGCCAGAAAGAAGGCCTGAGAGACCCACCTTGGCTAAATTTGAATACAACATTATGGAGGAAATGAAGAAGATACCATCCAAAGCTAGTCTATATGATACCCTCTTCATTCTTGGCCAAATAGACCTGCTAAAAGCTTCCTTGAATAAATATCCATAAGAAAAGTAGGCCACCACAATCCTTAGTATACCCTCTAAAAAGAAAGAAATGTCCCCTACTATTTTAAAGAATAAACCTCCTCCTTTTTATATTTCTTTAAGGATGGAAGGTTGGGTTGTCCAAAATTGTATGATTGACTCAGGGGCATCTACTACAGTTATGCCTAAAGTAGTTTGTGAGGATATGGGTATGGAATATACCAGATCCTACCCTGGAGTTCTACAATTAGATGGGACACCTATGAAGATAGTGGGAGTAATAAAAGATGTCTTGATGAGGCTACATAGAGCACCTGAGGTAACTATAGTACAAGAAATAGTAGTGGTGGATCTAGAGCCTTATTTTGGCTTATGTCTTTCAAGAGAGTTCACTGTAAAGTTGGGTGGATGCATGTATATGGACTATTCTAGCATGGTTATTCCTTTCAAAGGAAAGAGGATAAGAATAACACCTAAGAAGCTAGTGTCTTACCACATTGAAAAAATTGAAGGAGACATGTGCAATCTCACTCCTCTTGAGGAATTTGAATTAGTGGATAACTTTGAGGAGTTGGAAATTGAAGATGAACTACCTTTTAGAGAGGATTATAACTAGTTTGGGATAGGTATGGGCACATATAGTATTTCTATAGAGATAGAGAAAAAGGTTCTTGCTATATCTAATCAGTCTCTGAGAGAAATAGAAATATGGACCATGCACTTTGATGGTGCCAGATGTAGAAATGGTGTTGGTGCTGGTGTGGTATTACAGTCCCAATCAAAAGGGACAAAGAGTTTCTCCTATAGGCTAACATGGTCATGCACTAATAATGCTGTAGAATATGAGGCTCTATGCCTTGGACTGATGCAAGCTAAAAATATGGGCATTAAGATCTTAAACATATATGGTGACTCTAAATTGATAGTAAATCAGGTAAGAGAAAGGTGCAGTAGTAAGCACCATTACCTAAAAGCATATAGAAATAGGGTATGGGATTTGATGGAATCCTTTCATGCCCTAAACATAAATTTTATTCCTAGAGGAAAGAATACTTTGGTAGATTCCTTAGAAGTAAGGGGAGCTAACTTCAACCCTTCTGTAGACATAGGAGTTAAGAAGGACAAAGGGATCAAAATTATTTTTAGGCCTACGGTGCTAGATAAGCAAATTTTCTGGTAGGTCTTTGAAAGTGATGAACAAATCATTGATTTTTTGGTGAGAGAAGCCTATTTATCCATTGTTCAAGAGGAAAATCTAGAAGAAATTGATCAACAGGATGTCATTCAACTTAAGAACAATCACATACCTAGAGGTTTGGTCACTCTAGAGAGCCTGTTTGATAATGAAGATAGGAAAAAGATCAGATCCATGGAATTCAATGAGAAAATCTATAAAGAAGTTGAAATAGAAAAAGAAAATAAGCTCAAGGTTGGAATCTAATGTTCTCCAGAGGAAGAGGAGGATATCAAAGCTTTATGCCTAAAGTACCAAGACATTGTAGCTTGGTCATATGAGGACCTCAAAGTATATGATAAGAAGGTTATCCAACACACCATTGAGCTAGAGCCTAATGCAAAACCATTTAGGTAGAAGAAAAGGCCTGTAAATCCTAGGATCAAAGCCATAATGAGAGAAGAACTTTTGAAGTTGCTAAAGGCTAAGATCATTTATCCAATAAAATATTCAACCTGGGTAGCCAACTTGGTACCTGTAAGGAAGAAGAATGGTGACATCCACCTGTGTGTAGATTTTAGAAATCTCAATCAAGCATCACTTAAGGACCACTACCCCCTCCCACAGATTGATCAAATATTGTAGATAGTGGTAGGGGTAGAAAGGTTCTCATTGCTAGATGGTTTCTCTGGATATAACCAAATTTGGGTGAAGAATGAAGATCAGTTCAAGACAACATTCACCACAAAATGGGGAACCTTTGCATATCAAAGAATACCTTTTGGGCTATCTAATGCAGGGGCCACATTCTAGAGAGCAATGGACTATGCTTTTGGGGAACTGATTAACAAGGTCATTCTGATCTATTTAGATGACATGACTATGTTTTCCCACAACAAGCAAGACCACTTGGCACACCTAGAACAAGTTTTCCAGAAGTGCAAAGAATTTGGCATCTCCCTCAATCCTAAGAAGTCATTCTTTGTAGTCCATGAGGGAAATTTGCTAGGTCATGTGGTCTCAAAGGAAGGTATGGCCATTGATCTAGATAGAATCAAATCCATTCTTGCTCTTCCACTACCTATGAACAAGAAAGCCTTGTAGTCCTTCTTTGGTCAGATAAACTTTGTCAAGAAATTCATCTCTAACTTTGCTCAGAAGGTGAGGCCTATATCTGAACTACTGAAGAAAGATGCAGATTTCAAATGGACTGAGGTAAGAAAGCAAGCCTTTGAAATCATCAAGCAGTCCATTGCTACAGCTCCAGTGCTAGTCAATCCAGATTTTAGTAAATATTTCATCCTTTATGCTTATGGAGTTGAGGAAAGTTATGCATCAGTGCTCACCCAGAAGAATGATCAAGGAGAGGAGCACCCTATATTATTTTGGATCTAGACTCTCCATGAATACTAGGTTAAGTATAATTTCATTGAGAAACAAGTATTTGTTGTAATGAAATCATTGAAAAAATTTAGGTAATATTTGGTTCAAAGTAAGACCCTGGTTTATGTTGTTCATCCAGATGTAAGAAGTTTTATTCTACAAGGAGAACTAGGAGATAAGAGAGCTAGTTGGATTACTAAAATCCAAGAATATGATGTGGAAATCCATCCTACCAAGCTGGTAAGAGGAAGAGCCCTATGCCAAGGTATGATAGAAGTAATAGTTTCAGTAGAAATGATAACTTGTCAGGCAACAACAGATGATCAGACTGAAGAATTACAGTCAAGTGAATCAGACTGGGTAGATCAGATGACTAAGTACTTTCAAACTGGGGTATGCCCTCCTGATATTAATGCATCATAGAGAAGAAGATATAGACTGCAAGCTTTGAAGTATGTCTTACTTCCAGAAGGTCTGTACAAAAGAAACCTTGATGGAGTTCTCCTTAGGTGCTTAAAATATGATCAACAACAAAAGGTCATAGAGGAGTTCCATGGAGGACTATCTGGAGGACACTTCTTAGGGAGAGTAATAACTTTGAATATTATCATAGTAGGCTATTACTAGCCTACCATATTTTTAGACACCTTCAAAGTCACTAGAGCCTGTGATAAATGCCAATGACATGTAGGGAGGACAAGGAATGCATCATTCCCCCTTAAGCCAATTCAAGTGGAAGAACCCTTTCAACAATGGGGTTTGGACTTCATAGGAGTTATCAATCCACATTCCTCAGCTGATCACAAGTACATTCTGACTACTATAGACTACCTCACCAGATGGGTAGAAGCTATTCCTACAAAGAAATCAGACCAAGAAGTGGTGATTAATTTTATGGAAAGCTTGATTTCAAGGTTTGGTGTTCTAGAAGCCTTGGTGAGTGATAATGGCCCAACTTTCATAGGAGCCAAATATATTGAGTTTTCCAGCAAGTATGGCATTACCATAAAGAATACTTCAAATTACTACCCCCAAGGAAATGGACTTGCAGAATCAACTAACAAGAATTTGTTGAGGATTTTGAGGAGATCATTAGAGGGTAATAAAAGAAGTTGGCACCTATTGTTAGAGCAAGCTCTATGGGTAGACATAATTACTATTAAGAATTCCATCAAGACTTCTCCTTATGCCTTAGTTTATGGCAAGGAGGTAGTGTTACCTATCCATTTGGAGATTCCAACACTCAAGCTGATAAACACAGAAGAGGAATCTGAAGAAAATCTAGTGGAAATAAGGTTGACACACCTATTGTAGTTAGAAGAAAAGAGGACTCAGGCATATGAGGATTTCCAAAAGCATTCAGTTGACATCAAGGCATGGTTTGACAAGAAGGTAAGGTTCAAGAAATTCTAGGTTGGAGACTTTGTACTCAGGTGGAATGTTGAAAGAGCTAAACCAGGACATCATCAGAAGTTTGACTCCTTCTGGGATGGCCCTTTCAAGATAGTAGAGGTTAAAGAGACCAATGTTTTCTATCTTGAAGATCTTGAGGGAAACATACAACTGATTCTGGTCAATGGTTTCCATCTTAAACTCTATTTTGATTGAGCTATAGCTCATTGTAATATATGTACATACTTTGTATCATATCCTTTCATTTTGTATTTCAAGTTTTGTTTTGATGAAATGTTGTATAAAATAAAAAAAGAAGAATAAAAGAAAAAGTTGCAAATAAAGCTAAGTGTCAAATCAGAAAGTAGCAGGTTTCCATTCCACACTCAAATGTACTAAGTAAGCAGTGAAATGATGAGTGAGCTCCAATCCACACTCAATTGAACTAAAGAGCTATCATAATGCCACATGCACCTATTCCACGCTTAAAGAGACTAAGGTGAGCAGATGAATGACAAAGGGTTTCTAATCCATGAGTTCATGACTACTTTTGAGTGAAAATGAATTTCATCACTTTCCTAAAAGGGTAAATATTAAAATTAATGCTAAGTTTTTCAATGGAAAAAGGATGAGTGACACCATGAGGGCATGGAAGGTATTTGAATTTTAGCCAATCAAAAAGTAGTATGGCATCTCCAAGCCATCAAAAGGAATGAGTTTAATTTGAAAAGTGTGCCAATGGGTAGTTTACATAGTGATCACATTAATGGTGGAGGGTGTGCATGCATGAGAAATTAAAAGTGTTAAAACATAGAATACATTCATTCGATAAAGAGCAACATTTACTAAGTGGAAATAATAGAATGATAGTTGAGCATTATCTACAAATTCTAGTGAAAGCATTTTAAAAATTGCTTGCAAAAATGGCCTTCGAAGACATTCAAGAAGTGGAATATCAGTGAAGGAAGAAGTGGGGCATTACATTGACAAAGCAAAATTTGTGGCCGACACTGAGTTGGTCCTCATAGAGAGAATGAAGCTTAGAAGGAATATCAATAATAGATTCAAGAAAGGAGTAGCTTTGTCACCTCAAGGTATATGTGTTGTTCTCTCCTTATCTTTTTATATCTGTGATTCAGTTCATCCTTGTCTAGAGTTGATAGTGGCTATCATTAAATTTTATGACCCAAGGGAAAAGTAGTAAAAACCACTAGTGGAAAAACCCTATTTAGTATCACTATCGAGGCCTATCATAAATTTTTTTCCCTAGAATAGAGCCACCTATAAGGCCAAAAGAGTTCAAAATATCCAACCAAGCTAGGTATTACTCTTTGCAGAATCGAGCTAATGATGGTGAGCCTTTCAAAAAATGGGTCTATAATCAATTCAAGGACATTAAACCCAAGAAAGGATTACCCAAAGCCCTAATTTCCATTGAGCAATTTGTCCACCTAGAGCTCTATTCCATGTTAGCTTGTATGGAGGGTTTGGATTCTGATCGAATGGTGATAGATTGGCAAATAGCCATTGCATACTACATTTCAAATGAGAGAATGTATGAGGAAGGTGCAAAAAGAAGGGCATTAGGGTTATCTTCTTTGATTGGCTAACTTTCCTTGCTCAAAGAATACATGAGCAATTAGTGAGAATGAAAAGGAGTTCTGATGCACCTTATTTTTAGCATTGCTCAAGCCTAGTTTGGATGTTCTTTGTTGTTGTAAAGGATATGATGCCCTGGATTCTAGTCAAGGTAAAGAATGACCAGGGAGACCCCATTCCTATTTACTATTGGACTTCTCATCTGAGGAGCACTAAGTCTTTCTATAGATTTAACTTGGAATTTTTGGGGCTAACATTGAAGATAATGTATGGGGAATGCCCTAGGCTACCACCATTGGCCAAGAAATTGTTAAGAATAGAAGGTGTCGAAGAAGGATATTGGTACCTCCTAATAGAAGGCATAATCATTAGACTGTATGGCTTCACTGGTAAGCCTTTTCTGCTGCCTCACTTTGTTATAGATAGATTATTCACCCTAGAATATTTGAGGTAAGCAGAATTCATAAATATGAACTATGGCTCTAGAAGGAAGAGAAGGTGTTCGTTGACCTACCATAGTGTTGATGATATAACCATTACCAAGAAGTGGCAAGGTGAACAAATTGACCAATATCTTGATAGGTTGGGCCTATTTTACATTCCCTAGAGATGGAGTTATGACCTGGATGATATATTCTACAAGAGGAATATAGCCTTGAATGGAGAAAAGGCCTATAAATTTGAGAAAAAATCTAGGCCTCATTTTGAATAGGGTAGAAATAATAAGGAGAATGCTCTTTTGGAGTGGAATGTTTCCAATATGGAACAACTTCCTCCATGGTTAGACTTCTATGAGCAGATTGTTGATTTTGATCTAGACAATAATGAAAAACATCGGTTGTAGGAGTCTACTATCAAAGATGTTGAGAAAAAAATAGATAAGAAAGAGGAAAATCAGTTGCAAGAGTCTACCATTGGAGGTATTGAAAGTAAAAATAAATGGAATGAAGCCAAGATAGTAGACTGGTGGAGGATGAGAGTTGAAATTGGTAAAGAGAAATCCAAGTTTGGATTGAAAATTGATGATGAATTTTTTGATAGATATGACAAGAATGTCACAACTTGGAAAGCAAAAGACCCAAGGAATATAGTGCTAATCTATAAGAAGTCACAAATAGGGTCAGATTCCCCATCCCCACCTTCACAAGAAGAAGCTCAAGAAGAAGGAGTTGATACTCCATTAACTGTTGCTGAAGTTCTGAAGATATTTCAGCCTTCAACTGAACAAATAGAGAAATTTCCAAAAGGGGCACAGTTAATGAGTAAGATGCATTATTCTTATGAGAGGGCTATTAGTACACCAGTCATTCAGATAGTAAGTAGGCCCAAGCACCTAGCCTTGGGTGGATAGCCCCTAGATACATAGATAGACTAGAATCATAAGGATAAGGACTTTGTGTTCACTCTAGTTAGTTTTACCACTGTAGCCATAGTGGAATTAAATCCTATTGTTGAAGAAACATTTAGGAGGAACCAGTATAGGAAGGGTTGTCTGAAGAAGACACAAAAAGTGAGAAATCAACAACCTTCCAAGTCTTTAAGAGAAAGGCCAAAAGGGCACCAGAAAGAGCTAAGAAGGATATTTCTAAAAAGCAGAAGTTGGATAAGGAGAAAATTGTTAAGGAAACACCTATTTTAGTTATAGAAAAGGTACAATCAATGTAACAAAAGAGTATAGAGGTAGCTCCAGAACACCCTACATCAGTAGGTGAAGGTATGGTCTCTACTCCCTCTTCTCCTCCTCCTCCTTCAGATTCCCCAAAGAAATCTCCCTCCCTTTCTGAGCAAGAGATTGTAACAAAGGTGCCTTCTCCCCCTCATAGTTCACCCCCTATTTCATCAGTCAATATTGAGGGGTAAACCAACCCATCTCCTCCAAGGTCACCTCAAATTCCTTCTTCATCATCTAAAATTCCTTCTTCATCATCTCCCATAATTCCATATTTGCCATTGCAACCACCTCCATCATCTGAGAAACAAACTATTTTAAGCACACCCACTCACCCTTCTATGAGTTTTGCTTTAGTTTCCATGAGTCTACCAATTGCAACAATAATAGTGGTCATAGATTCCATTGTAGTCACTTCTACCAAGCCATTATCAACTATTGATTCTACTCTCTCATACCTTGTAACCTCTTCTCCTCCTCCTATGAGTTATCCTACCCAAGCAATTTTGCAAAAGGAGAAGGAATATACACAAAAAATTCAATATTTTTGGGTAGAGAAGCTATCCAAACCTTCCAAGAGGATGGCCATAAAGAGGAGAAGCATGTTTGTTGATCCAGTTTCAAGGTAAAGAACATCTAGATCCATGATTCCTCTTGTGAGTAAGCCTAAAACTGATATGACTACTCAAGACTATCGTCTAGAGGAACATATAGAGGATATTGAGCAGCTGCCTACAGAAGATGAATTGGTCATAGCAAAAGCTCACTTGGACACTTTTTATGTCAAAACTGATATATACAAAGAAAAGGTGGACAAGTTGGAGATAAAAATAGAAAAGCTTCAGAAGACCATTGATAATCAAAAACAAGTGGAGAAAGCTCTAAAAAAGGAAGCAAAGAATTGGCAAGACAAATTTCAAGAGGCTAATAAGCTCAAGGAGCAAATGGAGGAACAAAAGAAGAAAAATGAAGAACAAGCTAAGGAGATATAGAGCTTGAAGCAGCAACTTCAAATTGAAAAGGCTAAGTCTTCTAGTTTCTCTAAAGCTGGACTAAAGAAAGTGAGAAAAGAATTGCTCTCTGAAGTTTTAGAAAAATGCTCAGAGCTGCAACCTATTATTGATTATATGGATGATGCTAGTCATCTACTTCAGAATATTTAGGAAGACCTGGATAGCTTCACTGGAGAACTTCAACCTATGGTGGTCCTAATTGAGAAGATTTATAGGCTGGTAGATAGCAGGCTCAGTGATACTGCTAAGCCTATTCCTAACAAGGAATGGAATATTGCTAGAATTGCTGCCAGAGTTGTGGTGAAGAAGCATAGAGCCCTCCAAAAGGCTTGGCTTTTATTTGATAAAGTTGAGAATATGATCAGGGATGTAGTGGATATAAATAAGGAAATGATTCAGAATGGTTTCAGAGGGCTATGGATGGAAGATAACACCTTGTTATCAGTAGAAGAGATTAATAAGAGTATTTCTGAGAGCCTTCAAGATGAGTCTAATATTGATGCTCTGGAAGAGCCAATTGACCAAGAGCAGGCTTCACAAATAATTATTGATTTTACCAGGCTCAGAGATCTGATGGAGGACTTGGTAAACAAAGGAAGTGCTACAAACTATGAGGACATTGGTGAGCTAGAGTACATTCATAAGCAGCTAAAGGAAACTTCCAACCCTTCTAAAATAGTTTGGAAATAGGCCCTACAAACTCTGAAGCTGATGGTCCAGTTGTTTGGAAAAGATGCTGAAGAGGAAAATAAAGAGCAAAGTTCACCTGAGGAAGAAGTTGAGCAAGAGCAAGAAGATAATGTTGAAGAAGAGGCTCAACAAGAGGATGAAGAACCAAATAGAGCTGTTGTGGACCCTGAAGGGACACAAGCTTAGAATTTTTGTTTTGTACATTTTGTAGTCATGTAGAAGTTTTGTATTTTGTTTGATTCATTTTTACTCTGACATTGTCAGAAGGAAATAATAAAAGCATGAGGTCAAAGAGATACAGAGAATAGCATTTTTGTGTGAAGGCATTCATATCATTTATTTTGAAAAGGCTTTATAAAGAGAGCATAGCTTTATTTTTGCTAAAGCATTGGAGCAGTTTTGAAGGAGTAGTAGAGATATTTGTGTTTCCAGTATGGTCTCGATATGAACGTTTATCCTCTAGGATGTTCATAAAGTTTTTAGAGGGTAGTGTTCATATGGAAATTATTCTTTGAAGCATTCTTTTGAAGATAAGCATTTTTGACTCTTGATGCCCAATGGATAAGACTCTGAGTTTGATGGCTTTACGAGCAAATCCACCTAGGAGGTGCCAGAATGTAGGCCCAAAATGGCCACATCCTTAGAAAATTTTGAAAATTATTCTAAGGCATGGAAATCTCTATTCCATTGAGGACATAGAGTATTTTGGAGTGGATCCATGCAAGAGACCTGATTCCGCTCAACACTTAGTCTTTTTGAGCAAAGTTTCATTCTTCTCTGTGCATAGTGTATTTGATGTGAATATAATTTCACAAAATTTTGAGCTTCGCTGATGTCAGCATGATAAAAAGTGTGGAATGGTGATTGTTTTTGTTTTGCATGCTCCAGCGACTAAGTGTGAAAGATCTGATTATTGAGTTCCAAGAGTATGTGTGGAATGAGAGATGAAGGTAAAAGCATTGTAAAGGTATGGAATGGTGACAAAGGCTATTTACACTACTTCTAGTGTAGATTGGCGATTTTGTAGTCCAACTAAGTCAAAGATGATGTCAACATATTTTTGTGTGGATTATAATTTTCTTTATGTCATAGGAGAAAGAAAGAAGACTAAGTAGCGGATTAATAATAGATTCGATTCCATTCACTTAGTGTATTTCATCTAAAATTTGATTCTCTGCAGAAGCTATTAAAGATGATGTCAATATTTAAAAGGTGTGAATGGTATTTGTTTTTCTCCATCATTTGTAGAGTATTTTTGAATGTTTAATCACAGTCATCCATGAAGAAGATCAATGATGAGATGTTGCTGACATTGTCAAAGTATTTAAAGGTAGATTCTTGTTGGATTCAAGAACAATTAGTTTGAAGGTGGGAAGGTGAAGCGTCAAGGGTTTTCAAGATCAAGAACCAGAGTGGTTGTAGATCTGCGATGGAGTAAGGTTTTAAAGAATGATGAATGGACCAGATGTAGTTTCCAATGGTCTGAACTCCAACTACCATCAATGAACCAACAAGTTGCAGAGTCGAGCTACCATGGCAGATTACTCATAGCAGATTTCTAGGACTTCACCAGCCAATGAGATAATGCCAACAAAGCTCTCTATTGAGCTGTAAAATTGTAATCTTTGTAATGTCTCCTTAATATATTTCATTTTGTAAAACTATAAATAGAGGTCGAACCCTCATTTTTAAGGGTTGGCTCTAGTGTGTTTTCTTGCCCTACTATAAATATTCTTTGCAAACTAATGGAAGGAGCATTACTCTAATTTTTGACTCAAGAACATGTTATCTTCGCTATATTTCATGCAAGAGGTTCAAAGTTGTGAATTGCATTTCTGTCAATGCTCTAGCGGTTAGTTCATTCCAGTTTATTGGATTACTAGTTGTGAAAGTAATTGAAATTTGTTCATAGTTAGATCTATGTTGATAGGGAGTTTATTTCTGCTAAATCTGATTATTGGTCAATTCTGCTAAATTGGATTATCAGTAGATTGGATATTGGAATTGCTTTCTGCAACATATCTCTATTTTGTGCTTAAATGTATGAAGATTTCATGGTTTTGGGTGCTGCTAATTTTGAGTGATGGGACACTAGAAATAGTTTGTGGGAGCTTTTTGTTGTAGTTGCCTATGTTGTTAGCCTATCCGACCACTATTTTGCATAATATCTCTAACCCTAAACCTTTTCTAACCCTTTTCTTCAAACCCTAATTGAGCTTTAATTGTGTCAACACCCTGCTAAGTTGACAAGGAACCAACCTACACTGGAGGTTGGGCTGAATTAACATTTGGTCCATCCAATGTTGAGTGTTGAGCTGTGACTATCGGGTGCATGCCTGGATAGAAAATTGGAAGATAGACAGTCATAGTGTCAAGTAAAACTTGATGTCAATTCGGTGCCCAACAAGTATCTTATGGGTAAATCAAACCCCTAATTTTGGTATAATTTTTGTAAATTATTACTTGCACACACACACATATATATAGGCCTACATAAATATTTATACTAGCCATTTGTGGCTCTCCTGCAGACCCTTTTACGTGTGTATGTATTTTTTACCTATTTATGAGTTTTGCTTGTGTATGTGTGTGTGGGAGTCCTACATCATTTTTTAGACCTAAAAATCCATTTCCTTATGTGCATATTCATGGGTGGAGTTCATTTACGCTTAACTATGTTGAGGAGAAGAAGTGTTCACCACTGGCACATAGCGTTCAAGCCTACTATGTAGAGGGATATTAGTAGATCTTTTGGTACATCACTACCTTTTTATTTTTATTGAGTTGTTTTTCTTTTGTTTCTCTCATCCCTTTTTGAGTTTGAGTGTGCCTTAAATATCACATCCTAACAAGGATTTGGCCTTGTAAAAAAAATTTGGAGACCCTTTATTGAGTCGAACCCTATGCTCTCGGTTACGGCCTTACTATGTTTCTTCTCATGAGGTATGATTGTTCTAACTGGGATAATCAAAGACAACAACAAAACCTACAATAATATATACCTCCTCCTAATTAAAAAATCATGAATAAGGTTTTCAAAATCCTCTGCCTATCCAAAATATGTAAGCCACACTAATCATAATCAAATATATCCAAATCTAACCCAAATATAGAATATGAATCCTCTATTGCCATGATGATATTATGTCATACAATAACATCATCAAGGTTTCTTAAAATAAATTATCTCACATATGGCCCCACTTCAAGCATATGCAACTCCTCCTTAAGGATACATGATGTATCCTTTACCAATGTAGTATAGGTAAAATCCTTAATACAATAAGGCATTTACACTACCCAAACCTTAGAATCAACTTCCTAACTACACCTATCATGGCCCCTTGAATCTAAGAGCTTATTTCCCTATTTTAGTTGCTACCATGAAATCCTTACCAACCTTCAAATATAGTGGGACCAAAATAGAAATGGATCATTTAAATGAACCCATACACTAAAATCAATTCACCATATTTAGGAAGAAGACACCATAGTCTATGTGCTTGTTTTATTATGAAGAGATAAAGCTACTTTATGGTATAAAGTGTTGTCTAATAATTATATTACTAGTTAGGAATCAATTATAGAATATTTTATGATCAGGTTTGGTAATAGGTAATGGATTTTTAGTGCTTTTTCAATTGAATACTATGCAATGTCATCCTCAAGAAAAAATTATTATTATAATACTATATTAATAAGGAATTTGTATTTGGTTCTACTGAATGTGCATCCTAATAAAGAATATGCCTTACCATATAACATAAGTTATAGTGAAGGAAGGTGAAACCCTAGAAATGGAGGAAGGTAGGAAGGTAGGAAGGTATATGTATAGAGTGGTCAAGCATTTGATAATATAGAAGGTGTAAGTGTGCAGGTGGGGGGAGCATTGGTGGGCTGAAGAATGAAGGGTGTGTTGGTAGGAGTCAGAATGGTTGTGGGCTCGATGATAAGGAGGATGTTGTAGCCATCAAAGGGGTAGTTTTGGAGAAATAGGGAAAATGTAGGACTGAAGGCATTGGTGTGTCTTCTGAACTCATGAGTGAGTCCCCAAGGCTTAGTCACCCTTTTTATCCAGGTGAGTCATATTTTATCATGGTTATCACTAGAGGTTTTAGTACTCAATTTTCAAACCCTCTTTTTGACCTTTATATGGTTAGCAATACTCTAGTTAATTCAAATGAAATTTTAGCTACAACTATGGAGGAAGGTTCCTAGAATTTGGTGGGTAACTTTCAAGGTAATAGACAAAATTTATATGCTATTCGATGTTGGGTCTCTCTAAAATGGAATCCCTAAGGTTTGCTTGATATTGTTGCTTTATCAAATACTTTCTTCTTCATCAAACTAAACTATGAGGAGGATTCTAAATGCATTTTGGCTGGGGGTCCCTAGTTCTTTGGTAAAAGAGGGCTTTTTCTATGTAAATGGGATCCAAAATTTAACCCTAGGACTCAAAAGGTGAACTTGGCTCCTCTTTGGGTAAGACTCCTAGATTTACCCTTCCATATTTGGCACAAAGATATTCTGAGGGGCATATCCAAAGCTATTGGAAAATTGGTTCTAATAGTTTTGTATACCAAAGAAAAAACTAGGATGATTTTTGTCAGGATATGTGTTATAGCAAATCTGAAGGTTGAGCTACTAGGGTATCCTTAGCTTTAGCCAATTGTTTATGAAAATATACCCATTAAATGTTATTCCTACAACAAATTTGGCCACCCTACAGGATCATGCTTGTGCAAAGCTCCTAAAATTAGAAACCAAAAGAAAAATTGGACCAAAATCCAAACTGATGTGAGTTGGGGTAAGGAGGTCATTGAAGCTCAACCTAAACCCTTAGTCCTAGATAAACTAGAAATGGGAGAAAATATAATGGATAAAATTCCTTCGATGGAGGTTAAGTAGATAGGTGTAGTGGTTATTCAGTATATGGAGCAAGATTTAAATAGGAACCTTGATCAAGTAGACCCAATAGACCTGGTTATGAAAATCATCCCTTCAATTTTTTGTAAAATTCCTATCAGTGTTTGGCTTCTCAAGAGTCAACTTTGGAGGAAATAGACTCCCCTTAGAAGCCTAGTGAAGTTGTTGCTTTTGAGGAGTCTCCAACCTTACTTGAGCTTAAATATTCCCCATGATTTGATGAGGGTTCTTCAAGATCCAAATCTAGACCCAATACTAGAAGCACCCATAAAGGTCTAATGGATGTGGGAGTAAATTGAAAAGTAAGAAAACCCTCTAACAAAGTGGTCAGAAATAGAGAGGTAAAATCAAGTGTTGTGGATGGAATTTAATCTCAGTTGAAGTTTTAAAAGGAGAAGGACAAAAAAATCAAGCAACTAAATATGGAAACTTTTTCTCATTTACCCCAATCTTTGAATAGGGGAAAAAGCTCAAAATCCTATAAATAAAAATGCTTTCATGGAATATAAGAGACCTAAATGGGCCCATGAAATAGATATTTTTTAAATACTTTAGGAAAGAGGTGTGATCATATGTTATCCTTATTCAAGAAATAAAAATATATAGGTAAAATGTAGAGATAACACAAAAATATCATCTAGAAGGAAGCGGATTTTGTGGCAAATTCTGCTAATGGAGCTTATGGAGGTCTCCTCTACTTATGGGATCCTACTAAGTTAGATGTATCAATTTTGTTGATCTCTGATAGGGTGATACATATTCTTTTTTTTTTAAGGATTAAATATTCATATGGATTACGTCTAATATATACACCCCTAACTTGGGCCCATATAGGGTGATCCTGTGGGATTCCTTGAGCTCAATGAGGGATGTGTTTAGAGGAGAAGCTTGGGTTTTAGTAGGATATTTTAATACTCATCTATACCCGTTTGATAAAAAAAGTGAATTTGATATGTAGTCAAGAAGAATGGAAGAGTTTGCATCATTTTTTAATAATGAAGAACTGATGGATGTGGATCTGAAAGGGTCCAACTATACCTAGAGTAACAAGCGACTAGGGAGTCAAAATATTTAAATTAAGCTAGACAGAGTGTTAATATTGAAGGAAGTTCTACCTTTTTTTGGAGATGCTACCATCACTTATTTATCCAAAATAGGATCAAACCACAATCCTTTAATTTTGGAAAAAATTTAGAATCAAAGTTTATTTCCCAAGCCATTCATATTTGAGGCTATGTGGTTGCAACATCCAGACTTAGAAATAAGAATCAAGGAATGGTGGCCACATGCTTTCTTGGACCCACTAGTTTCTCAGGTGGCGTCCAAGTTGAGGTATGTAAAGGCCAACCTTAAAATTTAGAAAAAGTATATTTTTGGTGATTTATTTAGAAGAAAAAATAAATTGTTGACCAACTTCAAGAGTTTGGAATTGCCTTTGAATCGGGGGAAGTGACTAAAAGAAATCAACTAAAAGAAAAAGAATTATTATCAAGGTTTCACAGTTCTCTGGCTAAGAAAGAATGTTTTTGGAGCCAAAAGTCTAGATCCCTCTAGCTTCAAGAAGGTGATAGAAATACAATTTTTTTTCATACCTCCACCTTAAGGCACAGGAGTAACAATAGAATTAGAGAAATTATAAAATCCAATGGATCTATTTTTGAAGATATTGAGGAAATCAGGGATGAAGTAGTGGCATACTTTAAAACCCTATTGTGTTTGAGAAAAGCTAGGTACCTTCAAGCAGAGGATAGGCTCCTAAGAAATATTTTTATTCTAGTGTCAGGAGAAATGAATTTGGAGCTGGATGCCCCCTTTAGTGATGAGCAAATCAAGACAACAACTTTCTCCATGGGCAGGCTTAAGGCTTCAGGTCCTAATGATTTCTCTCCAATTTTTTTTCAAAGGTTTTGGCACATAATGGGAAAGGATGTTTGTGAAGCATTGAGGGAAATACAATCAATGAAGGTTATTCCATCAGACATCAACTCCACCTTCCTTGTGCTCATTCCCAAGATAAAAGGAGCTAAGGAATTCAAATACTTTAGTCCCATAAGTCTTTGTAACACATTGTTCAAAATTCTTATAAAATCCTTAGTGAATATATTGAAAGCCCTTCTTCTAGAGATTATTTATCATCCTCAAAGTGGTTTTGTGGTAGGTAGGCAAATCCTTAATGACATTATCATAGTTCATGAACTCATTCATTCTATTGATAAGAGTGGTAGGTCGGGCACATTCCTGAAACTCGACATGGATAAAGCATATGATAGGGTCTCATGGGGATTTTTACTTCAAATCCTATCCAAGTTTGGATTTAGCCCAAGCTGGATTAATTTGATTAAGGCCTGCATTTCCTCAGCCAAATTTTTAGTTATTATCAATGGATCCCCAATGGGCTACTTTCGTAGTTACATGGGGATCCTTTATCCCCATATATGTTCATTCTACTAGTAAAATCATTGGGGAGGGCTCTCAAAGTTGATATTACTTTAACAAGGATTAATCTAGCAACTAATATAGACCCAATTTCTCACCATAAGTTTGTTGACGATACATTGTTGTCTTTATTGGCCTCAATACTCCAAGCTAGAGCTGTGAAATCTATTCTTTTAGATTTTGAGAAAGTAGTAGGTCAAAAAGTGAATCTCAAAAAAAGAAAAAAATTAACACTCCTCTAAGGAGGTAGAGGAAAATTGTAGATATTCTAGGGTGTGAGATCAAGGTTATGCACAATGGTGAATATTTGCAAATTGGGTGAATATTAGGATTTCCAAAATTGGAAATTTGTGAATATGAGGACCCTTAATGTCGGCCCATTCACCTAAAATTTTTGGGACCAATTTTTTATTAGGATCAATTCACCATAATATATATCCAAACATAGGCATATTTGTACTCATTGGAAAGCTCTTTTTGAGCTTGATCTAATGGTGGTGTTTTTATAAATGTATAAGGTTATTTAATAGGTCAAAATTTTTCCCAAATATGACCTTACTTTTTAGGGCTTCAAATGCCCCAAATTTTTGTGTGAAGATGATTGATTTGATTTGCTTAGGATTCACCTTGATTTTTATTAGGATTCACCATTTGTTTACAAGTACATTTTGATTCCAACCCCTTATGCATAACCCTATGTGATATAGATTTCCTCCTTTCTGTTTACCTGGGATTGTTGATGTTTAAGGGTGGAATTAAAGCTTCTCTTTGATGTTTAGTTGTGTAAAGAGTTCAGAGGAAACTCACTAGGTGGAAAGGGGTGCTCTTGAGTTAATTTGGTAAAGCCATGTTATTAAAATCCACTCTTTAGAGCATTCCATTTTATTTTCTACCCCTTTTTAGGCTACTAGGGAATATCCTTCGAAAACTTGAGCAAATTCAACATACATTTCTCTAGTCTAGATCACAAGACAAGAAGAAATTTCCTTTAGTCACTTGGGAATAATTCTATAGCAAAAAAGAGTAAGGAGGTTTGGGGTTGAGAAGAATGAAAACTATGAATCAATCACTTCTAGCCAAATAGGGATGGAGATTAGCATAGAATGAGAATGTAAATTAGGTTCAAATTTTGAAAGCTAAATGTTTAAAAAATGAGGATTTTACCCTTTCTGATCTCAATCCATCATAGGTTTCTACCTTCTAGAGAAGCATGGTTAAGAGTCACACAGATATCATGTTGGGGGTCATTTACTTTTAGGAAATTGCCAACGTATTGATTTCTAGAACGATAAGTAGGCTATTGATAGACCCTTAATTTGTTTTTCAAATTTCATTTAGGCTAAGCCTTTTTTGAGATAGATATTTGGGTTGAGGATTAGCAATTATATTAAGGTGGTGATTGGTAAAATTTTTGGAAGCCACTAGAGTTCTATATAATATCACCGAAGGAAGACATAGCATGCAAAATCCCTTCATGATATTCTAAAGTGGATAGTTTTACCTTTCAAAAATAAGTAGGATAAGCTAATTTGGGGAGCTGAAAATGATGTTTTTTCTTTGTTAAATCAGATTATGCCTTGTTAGATTCTCATGATGATCCTTGGTTCCCATCTCAAGATGTGTGGTGAAAATATATTACACCTAAAATTAATATTTTCTTTTGGCTAGTGATTCGAGGAAAGTGTTTGACTCTGAACAATCTTTAGAAAAGAGGTCTAATGGTTTCAAATAGATGTTGGATATTTTAAATGATAAGTTGTCATTGATGTCAAACTTTTAGCACCAGTCAGTGGCAGTTTCAGTTGGCAGCATCCGTTTCGGTTTCAGTTTCAAGATCCGGTTCAAGGAAGTCAGATGAGGTCCAAAGTGCAAGAAAAAGCCCAAATAAATAATATTATAATATTCTTTTATAATATTATGCAAAGGAAGTTTAAAATTAATTATAAATTAATTTTAAATTAATTTATTAGTTAATTTACTTAACTTATAAAGTTATTTAAATTAATTATTAATTAATTTAATTATTAATTATAAATTAATTTAAGCTAAGGTTAAATAACCCTAAGGTGGGTTATCAAATTTAATATTCGAAATTCGATTTTGAATAAAGCACCACCGACGTGAGGAGAAATTAAAAACATGTATATAAGGGGGGAACTCCCACCCTACCAAACCTTACCATGCCTTCGATTATTATTGCGAGCTTTAGAATTGTGAGCCTTACGAATTGCACTGCGTCCAAAGCAAGGAAAGAGTGTGCAAGTTTCATGAGAAATAGATGATGAGTGGAGGCATAAGAGGAAGGGGTTCTACCTTCCTTCACGTGGGCATTAGTAGCCCACGCGGTGGGCTCCCAAGCGCTAAGGCGCTTAGGATAGAGGAGACGGTGGATCGAATCTCGTCGAATCCCCTTTTGGGGAAGAAAGAGGTATGCTTGTAAATTGGTCACCAAAAATTTTGGGAATATAGTTTGGGCATTTAAAAATTAATTTTTGCATATTTAAATTGGTTCTAAGGTTGCTAAAGGAGTTATAAGGGTTTTTGCAAAATTAAATTTTTAATGTTGTTTGCTCAAATGTTTTGAAAATATTGTAAGGTGTTTGGTTGATATTTTTATGGTGTTGGATATTATTTTAAGTTGGAGTTTATAAGGTGTATCAAGGAAATTATCTTTATGTATGTTATGATGAGTGTTAATTTTAAAAGGGAGCAATAAGGCATAAATTGAGTTGTGATTGTTTTATGTCCAAGGAATATTTTGGGAAAGTGTTGAAGTGATATTGTTGTGTCTAACCATTGGAATTGGAAAGAAGAAAATTGTGATTAAGATAGGTTTTCTAAAGGCACTTCTACATCCAACAAAAGGTATGGGCATATTCTTCCTAGTGAGTGATTGTTGAAAATTGTGAATGAAAAGTTGGAGTGAAAATGATTGTTTGGTTTGCATTGTTGAGAGTGTTTTGAATTAATGCTTCAAGGTTTTATGGAATTAAGAGTTGTTGATAAAACCTTGTTTTATAAGCATTGTTGTTGAAGTGTTTAGTTGAGTAGGGTTTGCAAAGAACATGAGTATCATTGTTATGTGAAGATTGTCTTATAAGAATTGTTGTTGAAGTGAGTTGTTGAGTGAAGAACTTGAACTAGGGTTTGGAAAGAACATGAGTATCATTGTTATGTGAGATTGATTGATAAAGCATTGTTGGAAATATTTTGAGTGAGTGTTCATATGCTTGGACTAGGGTTTGTGAGCAAGGATTATTTCATTGAGTGATTGGTTGAGTAGAGTTGGTTGAGCCTATTCAAGTGAATGTGTGAAGTGATTGTTCAAGTTTTGTGAAACAAATTATTCTATATTCTAAATTGATTTGAGAAAGAGGTTGAGTATTGATGAGTGTGAAACATATTGAGTCTCTAACAATTCTCTATATGTTTTTGTGATAAGAGAGTGATTGAAAGTGATTGAGTATTGAGGTGAATGTGAAGCATATTGAGTCTCTAACAATTCTCTATATGTTTCTAAGAGAGTGATTGAAAGTGATTGAGTATTGAGGTGAATGTGAAGCATATTGAGTCTCTAACAATTTTATATGTTTCTAAGAGAGTGATTGAAAGTGATTGAGCATTGTGATGAATGTGGAGCATATTGAGTCTCTAACAATTCTCTTTATGTTTCTATGAGATTGGACAAGTTCTAGTGAGGACTTGTTGAGCATATTTGAGGTAAGTCTTTGAGAAGACTTGTGGATAGATTTGTGTGAGATTTTGTGGAATCTTACAATACATATTGAGAGCAGATTTGGATAAGTTCTAGTGAGGACTTATTGAGTAGATTTGGACAAGTTCTAGTGAGGACTTGTTGAGTAGATTTGAGATAAGTCTTTGAGAAGACTTGTGAGTAGAGTTGATTGATTGATTTGTTCAAACCTTGAGTTAAGGTTTGGGGCAGATCTAATAGAGTTGATTTGAGATTGAGTAAAGCTGTGTTAAGGCTTGAGGATAGATTTGTGCTAGATCGAAGGACTATGTTTAGTGTAGATCATAGGATAGATATTGAGGATAAATTTGTGCTAGATTGAAGGACTATGTTTAGTGTAGATTTGAGGATAGAGTTTGGTGCAGATTTGAGGATAGGTTTGTGCTAGATTATAGATAGATATTGAGGACAGATTTGTGCTAGACCGAAGGACTATGTTTAGTACAGATTTGAGATAGATCTTTGAAGGTGATAGAGTATAGAGGATGATAGTCTCTAGTGGATAGAGATCCATTAGCCAGGGTAGTGAGGACATGTGTCTTCAGTGGATAGAGATCCATTAGCTAGAGTAGTGGGGGTAATAGTTCTTCTAGAAGATCACCAATTAGAGCTAAGGAGAAAGGAGTTCTCCTATGGATAGAGATCCACAAACTTGATTAGGGGATTGGTGTCTCCTTTGGATAGAGATCCATAAATATTGTAATAGGGAAAGGATTCCCAAGAGATTTATTGAGAAAATATTAGTGAAATATTTTCTTCGTGGAGTAGCCCACATTGGGTGAACCACATTAAATTGGTGTCTCTATTATGTGTGATGATTTGTGCATTGCTTTGGTTATTGCTATTGATATTGCCATTGATTATATTGAATAATATTATTTGGGAAAGAAAAGTAAAAAGTGGTCTTATAATGTTCACCCCCTCTCAATATAAGCTTGTGTTCTTCAATTGGTATCAAAGTTGGTTCCTTCAAAAAGGTTTAACAACTTGAAGGAAGATCTTACAAGAACACAAATGGCAAAGAAAGAAAAGGTAGAACCATGAGACACAAGAAGAAAAGAACACACATGGTCATGAAAGAAAAGGAAGATGAATTCAATGTTGTTGTTTTGGGAGGTAAAATGGAGATAGATTCAAGAGATGAATCAAGCAATGGAGAAATAACCAAATTGATAAATTTTTGTACCAGATGTAGGAAGATAGGTCACCATGCAACTTATTGTCCACAAGAAGGTGAAGAATTTTTTGTTTGTGGTCAACTCGATCATGATGCAGGTTATTGCAATGGGTTTAGTAGCAGTGAGGATGAAGATGATACTCTTAGAATTGAAGTCCTAAAGGATGGTTCAAAAAGGGATAATAGGGACAGTCAAAATAGGTATCAAGAAGAAACTCCACTTTGGATGATAGAAGAAATTGAAGATCAAAGAAAAGAAAAAGAAAATGAGGAAGCTACTCTTAAGGAACTTGTTGAGTTAAAAAGGAAGAACTTAGAATTAAAGGCTCAAATACAAGAGGATGAGAAATGTAAGATAAATCTTCTACAAGATCTCTCTGACTTGAAATTTAAGGTTGAAAAGGTAAGGAGAGCTGAAAAGGATAATGTTGAATAGTCAAAGGTAAAAGAGCAAGAATGTAAAAGACTTAGTGTTGATCTTGAAGAATTAAAAATGGAGAACTCGGGATTAAGGGTTCAAGCTCAAGAAGATGAGAAAACAAAAGCAAAGTTTCTACAAGAACTCACCAACTTCAAAATCAAGGTTGAAGAGGTAAGAAAAATTGAAGAAGGTATGGCTAAAAAATTAAAGATAAAAGATCTAGAGTGTGAAAGATTAGAGCATGAGATAGTTTCACTAAGGATGGAAGTAAGAGGTTCTAAGGACAAGCTACACAAGATTGAGGAAAACTCAAAAACTTTGGATAGGATTATCAATGCACAAAGATCATCAGTCACCAAAATAGGAATTAGTTTTGAAGAAGAACAAGGGAAACAAGAAGCAAAAAAGGAGAGTCAAGCACCAAAAAGGAAGAAGCTGTAGAAAAGAAGAATGAAAGAGAAAGTGAGACTTCTAAGGATAAGTTGGAAAATAGAAAGATCAACAAGGAAAGGAACAATGCACAAATGAGAAACAGATGGAACAGGAAACAACATAGGGAAGAAGAGACTAAGAGACCAATAGAGTCAAGACAAGTTTTCTTCAATGGAAGATGTTTCTCATGTCATAGGTTTGGGCACATGGCTTCATAGTGTAGGACACATGAAAGACAAGAATATGGGAATTTCAGAAATAAGACAACTTTTCCATGGGTATTGCTACTCATGTAATCAGTTTGGTCATAAGGTAATGAATTGTAGGGTTCATGATAGAAAAGGATATGGCTTCACTAGGAGAAATCCTAAGACATTTGCACCTCCAAGGAATAATAACATTAAGTGTTATAAGTGCAATAATTATGGACATATAGCAAAATGGTGTAGAGCAGACATTCCATAATCAAGCATGAATAGGAATATGGGTATAAACAAGAACAAAAAGAGGAACAGGAATATGGATAAGAACAGGAACAAGAATAAGAATAGGAATATGGATATGGATATAAATAGGAATATGAATATGGACATGGATAGGAATAGGAACATGAATAGTCAAATAAATCAGAAGGATCATATGAGAAGGAAATAGGATAAAGGTAAAGACCAATGCTTGTTGGGAGTAGAAATACTCCCACCCCAAAATTAACCACCTCAAGAGGAGGTGGGGGAGGGGCTAAGCTAAGAGACTCATTCTTAGCCTCGAGCCCCAAAGGTGACCCTTTGCCATTGATTTCAAAGGGGTAGATATTTGAGTAAGGGGGAGATATTTGGTTTAAGGAGAAAGCATTGAGTCAGGGGGAGCAGTTTCCCAAGGGGAGTAAAACAGGAAAAAGATCAAGATTTGGTAAAAAGAATTTGGGTTGCCATCAATGACAAAGGGGGAGATTGTTGGATATTTTGAGTGATAAGTTGTCATTTATGTCAAGAGTGAGTTGTCATTGATGTCGAACTTTCAGCACCAGTCAGTGGCAATTTTAGTTGGCAACATCCATTTCGATTCCAATTTCAAGATCCAGTTCAAGGAAGTCATATGAGGTCCAAAGTGCAAGAAAAAGCCCAAATAAATAATATTATAATATTATTTTATAATATTATGCAAAGGAAGTTTAAAATTAATTATAAATTAATTTATTAGTTAATTTACTTAACTTATAAAGTTATTTAAATTAATTATTAATTATAAATTAATTTAAGCTAAGGTTAAATAACCCTAAGGTGGGTTATTAAATTTAAATTTAAAATTTGATTTTGAATAAAGTATTACCAATGTGAGGAGAAATTAAAAATGTGTATATAAGGGGGAACTCCCACCCTACCAAACTTACCATGCCTTCAATTATTATTGAGAGCTTTATAATTGTGAGCTTATGAATTGCATTCATTTAAAGCAAGGAAGGGTGTGCAAATTTCATGAGACATAGATGGTGATTGAAGGCATAAGAGGAAGGTGTTATACCTTCCTTCACATGGGTATTAGTAGCCCATGCGGTGGGCTCCCAAGAGCTAAGGTGCTTAGGATAGAGGAGACAGCAGATCAAATCTCATCGAATATCCTTTTGGGGAAGAAAGATGTATGCTTGTAAATTGGTCGTCAAATTTTTATTTTTTATTTGTGGAAAACATCCCAAAAGGGATGCCACTTTCGGGTAAGACCCAAGGAGGCAGGGGTATCCATTCCGCCAAAAATGCCTAGGACTCGGACCTGGCCTACCACCTTTGACATACTCAAGGAGCAAACAAACACACAAAACCAATTTAAAAATAAGTAAATAACAACAAAAATAATAAAATAAAATAAAAAACATGCTCCTTGAGTGTGTCAAAAACAAAAGCACAACCAAACACGCACAATAAGATAAAAGAAACCACAACACAAACCACATAGAAAAACACAAGAACCACATAACAAAACACAAACAAGACAAAAACAATAGAACACTACAAAGACATAACCCAAAAAAAACATGAAAAATAAACACAACCAAAACCTAAAAAATTAAAAAAATAAAATAAAAATAAAAATAAAAAACAACCAACAACAGACAATAAACAAAAACAAAAAAAAAACATAGAAAACACTCACACATAAAAACATGAAATAACACAAACAAAGAGAAACCCAAGAACAAGAACGAAAAAAACACAAGAACAATAACAAAAAACATAAAAAAAAAAACAAAACAACAAAAACACAAGAACAACAAAAAACAACACAAAGAACACAAAAACAAAACAAAACAAAAGAACCCACCCACCTTAAAAAACTAAACAAAAAAAAAGAAAAAAATTGAACAAAACAATGACCTATCTAGACCAGAAGACTATTAAGGCAAGAATCAACAGAGGAAACAAAATAAAGAATAGAATGAGCTAGGGAACTAAAAAAACTGAATGAACCAAAGAGAAGCAAAAAAAAAACAAGAAGAAACTAGGTACCTTCAGAACTGGAGCCATCCAAAGAAATGATAGAAAGAAGAGCTTCCCTAATTTGAGAAGCCCACCATATAGGAGGGTGGCCATAACAAGTAAGATCACCTTTGTCCAAAGCCCAATTAGCTAAAGCATCAACACTCTTGTTTTGATCTCCGACCACATGATTGTAATCAACTTTCAAAAATCCCATCTGGATTAACTGAATCTTCTCAATAATTCTTTTTATTCTCCAATCCACCTTATGATTCTTAGAAGGAGTCTTCAAGAGATTAATCATAAGTTGAGAGTCAGACTCAACTAACACCTTTTCCCATCCAACCTTAGTAGCCTCCTGAAGGCCTCTCGAGGATACCATACCCCTCAACAAGGTTATTGGAAAGAATACCCAAATTCTCAGCAAAAGTAAAAACCAGGGAGCCATCTGAAAGTCTACCAATTCCTCCCACACTGGCTTTTCCAGGGTTCCCTCTAGAGGCTCCATCGGTATTGACTTTTCCAAAATCCTTAGGAGGAGGTTGCCAATTTCTAGTCCTATCCATCTTACTAATACTCACATTCCCTTTAAGTTGGTTGCCCTTAGAAGATTTAATCTTCAATCTTTGCATCACTTGATCCCATATTTGGTGGGAGTTTTGGGGGTGATTAAGGAGTTGATGGACTGATTCAACTAAGTTGGCTATGGTCTTTTGCCAAATATAGTGAATATCCTTCCTATCTTGATTAAAAATTTGGTTGTTCCTTTCATTCCAAATATTCCAAAGAAGAATGGTAGAACCCATCCAAACTAACTGCCTAATAAAATGATCAACACCCTCTTGATTAGGCCAATCCCTCCAAAGTTGTTCAAAAGTAAAAAAATTGGACCACTGTAAGCCAAGTAAAGTGGCCATTCTCCTCCATAGCTCAGAGGCTAAAGTACACTCAATAAAAATATGGTTGATATTTTCTACATTCTCTTCACACATTTCACATCTAAAAGGGCCATGAAAACCACGCTTCATAAGTTGCTCACCAGTAAGCACCCTACGATGCAATAAAAGCCAATTAAAGAACCTCACCTTAGGCCAGATCTTTTGAGCCCACAATCGAGAAAATATGTCAGAAGAATGGTTGGGATTATTATGGCATAAGGTCAAATAACCTTGAGCAACTGAATACTCACCCTTAGTAGTGTTGTTCCATCCAAAACAATCTTTTTCATGGGACCAAGAGAGGGATCTCATATGAAGGATGCCTTGGATATCTTGTCTTTGCCTTTCTAGGATTTGAATAGGCCAGTCCTCAATAGGGATCCAATATCTACCAACCTTTGAATTACCGAGTATGGTACCGATAGTAATTAGCCACCTTTATCCAATTAGCTCGGTGAAGCTCCTCCATCCAAGGCCTCCAATCGGGAAACCGAGTTATCAAAGGCTTGTGACCATCCCAAGAATCTGTCCAAAAATTTACATGTTGACCATTATGAATGATCCAAAATAATTTTTTCTTTATCAAATCCTCACCAGTCTTAAGAACTGCTAAAATGGGAGAACCTTTGGTAGGAAGTTGATAGCGAACAAGGTCTTCAGGACTTTTGTTCTCAACATATTTAGCACGGATATTATTGGCCCAAAGAGCATTGGGGTTATGCAACATCCTCCAATATAATTTAGCAGCTAAAGCTTTGTTGTTATTAATTGAAGACCGGAATCCTAACCCCCCTTCACTCTTAGGAAGACATAAAGTATCCCATTTCACCAAGGCCCATTTTCTTTTCTCCTTAGTACCACTCCAAAGGAAATGATGACTGATTTGATCCAATTCTCGAAGAACAGCCTTTGGGATATTCAAAATGGAAGAAACATAAATAGGAATAGCTTGAAGGACTGATTTTACCAAGGTGATTCTACCCCAGAAGAAAGCCACTTGTTGGTCCACTTTCCAATTTTCTTCTTGACTTTGTCCAACAACCAATTCCAATATTTATTTTTTTGCCTTTGAATATTTATGGGAATACCTAAATAAGTGATTGGAAGAGAGGTCTTCTTATATCTTAATTTATCCAAGACCATGGATTCCTGTCTAGCAGAGCAGTGAAAGAAAATAACTTTAGATTTGTCTTCATTGATCAACTGCCCAGTAGCCTTAGAAAAACAGCTAATGATTTGCTTAATATTAGAAGCTTCCTTAAGCTGTAGCTTTACCTAAAAGAGTAGAGTCATCCACAAATTGAAGATGAGAGATAGGTCTAGCTCCATGAGCAATGGTAACTCCCTCAAGGGTTTTGTTTTCCCTCTTTTTGGTTATAGTCCTACCCAAGCATTCAACAAGAATGATGAATAAATAAGGGGATAGCGGGTCACCTTGCCTAATACCTCTGGAGGCTGGGAATGACTGAGAAGGCCTGCCATTGATAAGAACTAAGTAGGAAACTGAAGAGATACATCCCATAATCCAATCCATCCAATCCTTAGAGAAACCAAATTGCCTCAAAACTTTGATAAGGAAGTGCCAATCCACTCTGTCATAAGCTTTGGATAAGTCTAACCGAATGAACATGGAAGGAGAATTTTGCATATCCATGGAATGGATGGCTTCCTGAGCAAGAACTATCTCATCTACTATTTGACGTCCTTCCACATAACCCCCTTGCTCTGGGGAAATAATCTTATGCAAAAGAGGCTTCAACCTTTCTTCCATGATTTTAGTAATGATTTTGAGAAGAACATTACATAAAGCAATAGGTCTAAAAGCTGAGATATGATCAACCTCTTGAGCTTTTGGAACAAGAGTAATATAAGTTTTATTGATAACCTTCAAAATTTCTTTGGCTTTCCTGGCTTCTTCCACCACCTCTAATAAATCAACATGAAGGATATCCCAGAACTCTTGGTAGAACTCAATGGGAAAACCATCAGGACCTGGGGTTTTCCCTTTTTGCATTTTAAAAACTACTTGTTGAAGCTCATTGATAGTAACAGGAGTAGTCAAAATAGAGTTCTCCTCAGAAGTGATAAGAGAAGGGATTGCTTGAAGAACATTTTGTTGTGAAGCTGAGTCAAGAGGAGTAGCAGCAAAAATATTGGAAAAGTAATCAACAACAATAGAGTTCATGCCATCCCAAGTATAAACAACATCTCCAGAATCTGATTTTAAGGAAGAAATAAAGTTGTGAGATCTTCGAGCTAGAAGAGATTTGTGGAAGAAATTTGTGTTTCGATCTCCTTCTTTGAGCCATTGAATTCTAGATTTTTGCTTCCATAAGATTTCTTCTCTTTTTCCCATTCCTCTAACTGAGTTGTGAGTTTAATTTCATCTGCACTTCTCTTCTCTGTGAGGCCATCTAAACGGATTTTCTTATTCAAATTTTCAAGATGAGCAATAACTTCATGTTTTTTTTTATGAACATCCCCAAACTCTTTCCAGTTCCAAGTCTTGATTTTGGATTTAATGTATTGCAGTATTTTGGAAAAATAGAACATCTTAGTCCCATGCCTAGGTTTACCTTCCTTCCACCATTGTTGCACATGAGGTCTGAAGGAAATGTCTCTAAGCCACATTAATTGAAAACGAAAAGGAGAGAAACTCACATTGGTTTTCCACATTTCCACCATGACTGGCCAATGATCCGAACCAACATTATTAAGAGTCTTCACTTTAGGAATGTGACCATGGATTAAGAAATTTTCAGAGAGCAAAAACCTATCCAATCTCTCCATTATACAAGCTAAGCCTTGCCTTCTGTTAGACCAAGTCATAAGGCCATTATCTGGTTGGATATCCACAAGATGGAGGTTTGCAATATATTCGCTCATGAGGTCAGTGCTTTTGTCCAAATTTCTATTTCCCCCCCTTTTCTCATCCAGAGAGAGGATGGTATTGAAATCTCCTCCGATCAAGATCCAAGCTTTAGGAAAATGAGAGATAATATGAGTAATATCCTTCCACTATCTTCTTTTTTCCTCCAAAGAAGTCGAAGCATAAACAGTAATGCAGAGCATAATCTGGTTGGAATGTCTACTTTGAATAGCTATAGCCAACAAACCCCAACTGCCAACCATATGGTGAATAACTACCTCTTTTGGGTCCCAAAGACAAGCAATGCCACCCGAAGTCCCTTGGGAACTGAGGGAAACCACTTTTCTAGCTGGCCAAATTTTACTGGCAATTAAGTCCATATCCTCCATTGACATCTTTGTTTCTTGAAGGAAAACAAGATGTGGATGATTTATCTGAATCATTCTTCTAATTTCATTTTGTTTTGAAAGACTCCCTTTGAGTCCTCTAATATTCCAAGTGATGATCTTCATTAATACCAGGGCTAAAAAATTTGGGAAGGGCATTAATCTTACCTTCCTCTACAAGCTTTTCACCTTCTTTTACCATATGATATTGATTGGTCTTGCGACCTACTTTTTGATTAGAATCCATCTTCAATTTTTTTTCCCTATTTCTTGACTTATTCCAATTGAATCTGAGATGGCTTCTAACCTTGAAGAATGCTCGTACATAGCCAAAATTTTACTAGATGGTTCAACGGAGTCTATATTGGGACCTGCATTATTTGAAGTTTTGACATTTGAAATATTGTTTTTCTTGTGTAAATTTTCTCCTTTTTTTCTGTTGAAAACCTTTGATTTGTTGGTTTGTCTCCGAGTTCTTCCCTTCATATTTAAATTGTGTTTCTAAGATTTTAGTTTCCATTATTTCCTCTTCCTCACTTGGGACATCATTTGTGGAAAGGATTTCAAACATATTAGCAGATGACTTTGATTGATCCTTCATAACTGGTTTTTTTTTAGTGTTCTTCTTCTTAGGTATTTGGAAACCTGCTGAGTTTATATCTTCTTTCTTTTGATCAGGAATTTTATTTGGGCAAGCATCGGCCAAATGACCATATTCATGGCAAATTCTACAATGAAAAGGAATGTTCTCATAGTCCACTACTTGCTCCCAAGTGTCTTCCCCAAATTGTAATGTGATATTTTTAGGTAGGGGTTTGTCAAAATCCATTAAAACACAAATCCGAGCATAAATAATATGTTCAAAATTTTGAGTACAATCAGCGATCATCATAAAAGTTCCTAAAGAGTTTCCAATTGAAGAAAAAATAGTAGGATTCCAAAATTCAATAGGGAGGCCAAAGAGTCTAACCCACACGGGAGCTATAGAAGGCATCTCTTCTTCGGCTTTAAATTTAGTATGCCAGGGCTTCATGAAAAGCCCTGCCCTTCCAAAAAACCAAGGACCCCCTTGAAAAGTTTTCTCTCTATCTTCATTATTAGCAAATAAAACAAGAAAATAACCATTTGGATAAATAGAGATTTGTAACTCACCTTTAGTTTTCCAGCTTTTTGCAGCCCAGAATTTGAAAGCAGATAGACTCGGACGAAAACCCACGAACCGACAAATTAGTCCTCTTTTTTCCAAATCTTCAATGCCAATCTGAATGTTACCCATATCAAGCTTAACAATAGGAGTTCCATCAGCTGCTTTAAGACATCCTGACTCCGTTTTCCTAGGATCAATCTTAGGCATTCTTAGAGGTTTATGGGAAGCCCTAATATTGATATTAGCATTGGTCTGAGGCTGTCCACCATGAAGGGCATCCCTAAAATTCATTTTTGGGACTGAGTCTTCAAAATTCTTACCCTTGATAAGGGTTTTCATAGTAGAATTATTTTGTGGGTGCACCTTAGCACCAGATTCACTTGAGATATGAGCCATTTTTTGATCAACTGCTTGAAACTTGTTTCGTGATCTCTTTAATCCTTGCCCTAGACGTCGTGGAAAGGTATGGTTTTCACTTTTCTTTTGTGCAACAAATTGGAAGCCATTGTCACTCAAGTTCATAGTATGATCTATTGAAAGATAAATTTCTAACCCATCTTGTATCCCCTGCAACATTTCCTGCTAAAATATTGAGCATAAACCACAAAAATATTGGCCGCTAGGGCCCGAAGGCCCTAAAAACCAACCTCTGGAGCTGCTTGCACTCAACCCAGATGAAACCCTCGCATAGCCGCTTGCCAAATATCTCGTTCACACATAGGGATGCGCTAGGATCTGTGTTGCTCCAAATGATATGAAAATTGGTGGAGACGTTCTAGGGTTTTTCAGGCATCTACCCTCAAAATTTCAGCTCAATCCGAGTCCGGATGAGTGAGATATGGCCGAAACCGGTCGTCAATTTTTTTAGAAATATAGTTTGGGCATTTAAAAATTATTTTTTGCATATTTAAATTGTTTCTAAGGTTCCTAAAGGAGTTATAAGGGTTTTTGCAAAATTAAATTTTTAATGTTGTTTGCTCAAATGTTTTGAAAATATTGTAAGGTGTTTGGTTGATATTTTTATGGTGTTGGATATTATTTTAAAGTTGGAGTTTATAAGGTGTATCAAGGAAATTATCTTTATGTATGTTATGATGAGTTCTAATTTTAAAAGGGAGCAATAAGGCATAAATTGAGTTGTGATTGTTTTATGTCCAAGGAATATTTTTGGAAAGTGTTGAAGTGATATTGTTGTGTTTAACCATTGGAATTGGAAAGAATAAATTGTGATTAAGATAAGTTTTCTAAAGGCACTTCTACATCAAACAAAAGGTATGGGCATATTCTTCCTAGTGAGTGATTTTTGAAAATTGTGAATGGAAATTTGGAGTGAAAAGGATTGTTTGGTTTGCATTGTTGAGTGTTTTGAATTAATGCTTCAAGGTTTTATGGAATTAAGAGTTGTTTATAAAACCTTGTTTTACAAACATTGTTGTTGAAGTATTCGAGTTGAGTGAAGAACTTGAACTACGGTTTTCAAAGAACATGAGTATCATTGTTATGTGATGATTGTATTATAAGCATTGTTGTTGAAGTGAGTTGTTGAGTGAAGAACTTGAACTAGGGTTTGGAAATAACATGAGTATCATTGTTATGTGAGATTGATTGATAAAGCATTGTTGGAAATATTTGAGTGAGTATTCATATGCTTGGACTAGGGTTTGTGAGCAAGGATCATTGATGGTTGAGTAGAGTTTGTTGAGCCTAGTCAAGTGAATGTGTAAAGTGATTTTTCAAGTTCTATGAAACAAATTATTCTATATTCTAAATTTATTTGAGAAAGAGGTTGAGTATTGATAAGTGTGAAACATATTGAGTCTCTAAAAATTCTCTTTATATTTCTGTGATAAGAGAGTGATTGAAAGTGATTGAGTATTGAGGTGAATGTGAAGCATATCGAGTCTCTAAAAATTCTCTATATGTTTCTAAGAGAGTGATAGAAAGTAATTAAGTATTGAGGTGAATGTGAAGCATATTGAGTCTCTAAAAATTCTCTATATGTTTCTAAGAGAGTGATTGAAAGTGATTAAGCATTGTGATGAATGTGAAACATATTGGATCTCTAAATATTCTCTTTATGTTTCTATGAGATTGGACAAGTTCTAGTGAGGACTTGTTGAGAAGATTTTAGGTAAGTCTTTGAGAGGACTTATGGAAAAATTTGTGTGAGCTTTTGTGGAAGCTTACAATACATATTGAGAGTAGAATTGGATAAGTTCTAGTGAGGAATTATTCAGCATATTTGGACAAGTTCTAGTGAGGACTTGATGAGCATATTTGAGACAAGTCTTTGAGAAGGCTTGTGATTAGAGTTGATTGATTGATTTATCCAAAACTTGAGTTAAGGTTTTGGGCAGATCCAGTAGAGTTGATTTGAGATTAAGTATAGCTTTGTGTTAAGACTTGAGGATAGAGATTGAGGACTTATTTTTGCTAGACCGAAGGACTGTGTTTAGTGCAGATCAAAGGATAAATATTGAGGATAGATTTGTGCTAGACCGAAGGACTATTTTTAGTGTATATTTGAGGATAGAGTTTGGTGTATATTTAAGCATAGGTTTGTTCCAGACCAAAAATGGAGATTGAGAAGATTTGTGCTAGAATTAAGGACTATGTTTAGTATAGATTTGAGATAGATCTTTGAAGGTGATAGAGTATAGAGGATGATAGTCTCCAGTGGATAGAGATCCATTAGCTAGGGTAGTGAGGATATGTGTCTTAAGTGGATAGAGATCCATTAGCCAAAGTAGTTGGGGTAATAGTTCTTTTAGAATATCACTAGTCAAAGCTTAAGAGAAAGGAGTTCTCCTATGTATAGATATCCATGAACTTGATTAGGGGATTGGTGTCTCCTTTGGATAGAGGTCCATAAACATTGTAATAGGGAAATGATTCCCAAGAGATTTATTGAGAAAAGGTTAATGAAATATTTTCTCCGTGGAGTAGCACACATTGGGTGAACCATGTTAAATTGGTATATCTATTGTGTGTGATGATTTATGCATTGATTTGGTTATTTCCATTGATTATGTTGAATAATATTGTTTGGGAAAGAAATGTAAAATGTGGTCTTATATTGTTCACCCCCCTCTCAGTATAAGCTTGTGTTCTTCAATAGATACTATTTGTGTGGTACAAAAAAAGAATATCTTGAGTACCTTTTTCCACGTGCACTTTTTCTAGGAAGTATTAAGTATGTTGTTGAGCTATGCAAGTTTGGATTGGGTATTCCCTAGAGATTTGACTACTTTCATGGATTAGTGGACTTCCCTGTTCCTATCTCCTTGACTCTGATCCTTTTGGTCCTTTGCTCTACCATATTTTTTGTGGCACCTTTGGAAATAAAGAAACTCTAGGGCTTTTAATAACATCATCCATACTATGAATTCTATGTTTCTATGAGTGATAATAGCTACTGTTCATAATATGGATCTCTTATCTTATGATAAGGGTTCTTCCAACAAGGAATTATAATTTTACAATATTATGGGATTTAAGTCTCCTACTCTAGTTCCTAGGACTCACCAATCTTCTAGGGAAGATACAATTTTGGAATCTCTACCCCTCAGCTAAGTGAAACTAAAATTTTATTGAGCATCCAAAGGAAATCTGGGCTCGACGGGAGCAGGTGGAGTTTTCAGGTACTCCAATGATTGAATCCTGCTAGCCTTTGATAAAAAACTTGGGAGCCAAACTAGCCATGTGGTGGAAGCCAGAGCAATTTTCCAAGGTGTTTTGCATCTGAGATATCTAGATTGTATGTATATTATTATCAAATGTGATTCCCTTAACATTATTAATATGGTCAATGAGAATCATATTTCAACCTGGACTATTTCAAATTTGATAGAAGAAGCTCACAGGATTACCCAAAATTTGGAAGTTATCTATTTTAAATATGTTTTTAGGGAAGGTAACAGATCCATAGACTTCCTAGCTAATTTAGGATTATCTCAGGAAATCCTATGAATTTGGTTGAATAACTTCCTAGAGGGATTAACGTAATTAGTCAATGAAGAAATAAGATCATAATTTGGATTCACTAGCATGTTCTATCTGTGTTCTATCTTAGGGGTGGGCCTATGTTGGTTTCTTAGTGCCCTCTTCCTATGGAATATCCTCTATTTTTTGGGGTCTCTTTTGTCTATGTCTCCCCTACATGGGTTATTTGGTGGTCTTTATCCCCTATGTGGGGTGGCAATTGTAGTTGTGTTCCTTTTTCTCCTTGTGTTTTTAGTTTGGAGTTTGTTTTTTTTAGGATCCTAAGTTATCTCGATGGTCTACGTACCACATTTTTATAGTTAGGTTGGATAAATCCACTTTGTACAAGGTTTGGGGTCCCTTTCAAAACCCCTTCATCCACCTATTCAAAAATGTTACTCTAGATATTAGCTTTAAAGAGGTAACATGTGCAAAAGATATTCTCATTCGAATAAGAAACTACATCCTATCCTACCTATGGATTAGGGTACCCATTTTATAAAAAACTATTAAATTTAGGGAACTACTCCTACCATTGTGCCTGTGACAAATTATCAACCATCCACCAACGCCATTGATTATCCACAAACCAATATTTCCTACATAGTAACCTCCCTAGACAAAGAACTCCTTTCTCCATTTGCTTTTAGTCTTAGTTTTCCACCTTACCCACTCCACCATAGAGTAGTAGTAATGTTATGTCTTATAACTAGAATGAGCTAAAACTTCAAATGAAGGAAACACTAGATGTGGTATGGTGAATCAAAAAAATATGAGAAGAGGAAAGTTAGATGGCAAATACATAGTGGTTGGAAATAATAAAATTAGAACAAAATTAGGATCCTAAATCACAAAAGATCATGTCTCTTGACAAAATATAGGTAGTCAAACAATCATTTATAAAATAACATGGTGAATATAGACATAAAGGTCAATACTTTATGGTGTTTTCCATGTAATGCAAGGCATTACTATTAGAGTAATATTTCATCATTTGGGATATTTACCCCATTTCCTACATTAGGTAGATTTTATTTACCGCATGGTAAAAAGTAGTTTGTTACTTTTTACCACTAGTATTTACTTTTCTACTTTCTACCATGTAGATATTTACTATTCCAAATATCTAATGGTAAGTTCCTAAATATCTTAGGTTAAGAATCCTAAACCTAACACTCTACCTTCTATGGCGTGTTAGTTAGCGTAGATGCAGGAGTAGTTGTTATTATTCCTATTTTGTAATCTATTTAACATTAGCCTCATTGCTAATGTTTTTGTTAATGCAAATTATTATTTTAATTAGTCAAACTCGATCTCCTGGTCACATTGGTACCAGAGCTGGAGCAAGGGAGTTGAGTTGGAGCATTGGAATTATGGCACCATCGGTGACCTTTAATTAATTTCATTATTGCTCCTAATATCTCTTTAATTCTCCCTAAGTTTGATTAGTTTATTGTGCATCTTAATTTTTGTGGAAAGCTCCCGCAGGAAAGCCCAAAACTTTGGGCACGGATCCCGACGCAGGGATCATTTGACCCCGAGTGGTGATCACCACCCACGGGGAATTTTTTCCCCCATCATGGATAGCGACCACCGAGGATCTCCCCATCGGTGATCCACCCTGTGGGCCCACAGACAGCCCATGGGAGCGTCCGAGGGCAGGCGGTCCTCACCCTCCCCGTGGCACGGGGAGAGCTTTATTAGCTCCCCCGCTGGGCCTGCATCTCGAGACCGAGGTGGGAACGCATCGAGGGTAGGAGCGCCCTCATGTTTCCCATAGCATGGATCTCGAGGCAGGAATGCATCGAGGGCAGGAGCACCCTCACGTTTCCTATAGACCTGCATGCACCCCGAGGCGATGCTAACGACACAGCTGACATGGATGAATCTAAAGTAGACACGTGGCACTACCACCTAGACCCTAGATCTGACATTGCGGACACGTGGACTACAAACATTGACTCGAAAGACCTTGACTAGATGAGGCTGATGTGGCAGCTAACTAAGCTGCTGACATGGTCCAAACCAGACATAGGGTGACATGTGGCAGATTGGCCATGTGGCACCCGATGATGTGGGATAAATCCCACTAGATTCCCCGCTAGTCGACGGGGAAGCCTTCAAGGAGAAGGCAATGGGCTACTCCTCCCGTCGGGCTAGCTAGCCCGACTGGAGAGAGGGCCAGCCTTAAGGCGCTGCCCGATGGGAGGTCGGGAGTTCGACTCCCGTCGGGGCAATCACGCCTCTTTTTTGCTCAAAGGAGCATCAACATTAAAAGGTAATTTTTTATATTTTTTTTCTTTGTATTTTTTTATTAATTTTTTAGTATTTTTTTTAATAATTTAATGTTTTTTGTTTATAAAATCATTTTTATTTTTATAATAAAGTGATTTTTTAAATAAGAATAATTTTTATTATTAATTAAATGATACTTAAATTAATTAGAATAAATGCAATGAAATTGAAAATTAAAAAAAAAGGTAAAGACCTAATTTTTTTTTGCAAATCAAATGACATAATGTTTTTTTGTTTTCTCCTCAACAAGGAGATATAAGACATTTAAAAGCAGAATTTTCTTGCAAAATTAGGCAACCTAAAACTCTTCTCAACCTTGTTAATTTAGCATACAAGAAAGGATCAAACTTGAATTCTTTTTGCAAATTTTAAAGACAAGGAGACTCCAAAATTGCAAAACATCAAAATTGAAAGTGTGCATTTGTTTTCTCAAAATGGGGATATAAGACATAAAATTGCACATATTTTTTTTGCAAACTTGAGAAGAACTTGAAAACTTGGGTCCATCAAAACCAAGTCGTTTGTCGACTGGTCTGGAAGCCTTTCAAATGCGGGTCGTGTGTCGACTTGTCTTGGAAGGAGTGCTCAAATTGTTAATTTTGCAAAATAAAGGGGGGAAGACAACATTGTACTTCTTTTGCAAAATTGGAAGACAAGTAGGAGACATAAAAATATCAATTTTTTGCACAACACAAATCCACATTTTGTTGCAAAAATTAAAAGGTGCATTTTTTATTTTACTCGACACCTTCATTGGCAAATTAGGTGCATTTTCGGTTGCATCCGACACCTAGGTGATAAGAATTTTGTGGGCATTCTTGTTTGATTATTGCATTATTTCTTTTGCAATTATAAGTCATAGAATCAAGAACACACTAAACCCCAAAATTTCACAAATTTGTGTAAATCCTTGCACAGTTTTAAAGCCAATTTCACTTGATATTCTCTCCTAAAACAACAAAACCCCTAATTCACTCTTATTTGTTTGGCTTAAACTCCTCAAACTGATCATCCTTATTCAAGGGTGTTTAGGCAGGGGCCATTAAATATCTGTTTGAGTGAATTATCTTTTGGTACTCTTTTAGGGTATATCAAAAGAAAGAACAAGTTTTTGAAAATAAGGAACCTTAAAAAGTTGCAATCCTTTGCACTAAGGGGGGATAATTCCTTTATTCCTTCAAACACAGATTTTGACAAGAGGGAGATAAAACTTGTAAAGGCAATCATAAAAGTAGAAGTCATCATAAAATTATACCTTTTCTTTTAGACTTCATAATAGCAACCATGCTTGAAGTACTTGCAATAAGGAAGGATGATTTGGTGAAATTTTTTGATAAAATTGCCTAAGAGATAAAGTTTTGCACAAATTGTAAAAAGGACAACCATGACACCATTCAGTGTTGGTTTCCAAACAAGCAAAACTAAAATGGCAAAGGCACATCACAGAAGCAAAACAAAGGCAATATTTCTAGTGAAGTGTCTAGTTCTGATTCTGATTCTGGTTCAAAGAGAGCACACAGAGTGCTCATGGCTCAGACAATATTGTAGAGGGAAAACACATTGTGTCACCTTGAGCAAACACCATTTCCTCTCTCTCCTTTTTTAGGCTTCATAAATAGCATAAGTTTTTTGTTTGAAGTACTTGTAATAAAGGGGTGTTTGTACCTCTTTTAGGCTTCATAAATAGCAAATTCTCATTGTTTGAAGTCCTTGTAACAAAAGGAGGGAATTTTTCTGGTGTAAAATTGCCTAGGAGGCAATATTTGTAAAATATTTCACAAAGCTTCTTAAGTTGCACATCTTTTGCAATTAAGGGGGGATATACTTTCTTTTCTTCACAATTTTTTGTAAAAAGGGAAGAAGACTTATAAGGGTGCATTTTCGACAGCGACCGACACCTTAGTCATACTTCTTTCAGAAATTAATTACAACATGTTTTGCAACAAGAAGGGGGGAACTTATAAGGGTGCATTTTTGGTAGCGACCGACACCTTAGCTACCTTATCTTTTGCAAACTCATATTGTAAATGAATGAACCTCGTATGAAGTGATCTATTCTACTACACCTAGCGATTGCAGTGGTTGGTTACCCATGCAATTTGGTTGGATGATGAGATTACTATAAGGACATTCGTTGATGTGAAGACAAAGTGAGGAATGACCCATTTTTTGCTTAGAAGCAGCCAGAGCACTATGACAGAGCAAGAACCAGCAGATCGACATTTTCTTCCACTGTATTGGGGCAGTTATATACTTTACCCAAATATTGTTGTATAGGAGGATAGGTATACATTACCCAAATAATGTAATAAGGGGGGATGTTAGAGTAATATTTCATCATTTGGGATATTTACCCCATTTCCTACATTAGGTAGATTTTATTTACCGCATGGTAAAAAGTAGTTTGTTACTTTTTACCACTAGTATTTACTTTTCTACTTTCTACCATGTAGATATTTATTGTTCCAAATATCTAATGGTAAGTTCCTAAATATCTTAGGTTAAGAATCCTAAACCTAACACTCTACCTTCTATGGCGTGTTAGTTAGCGTAGATGCAGGAGTAGTTGTTATTATTCCTATTTTGTAATCTATTTAACATTAGCCTCATTGCTAATGTTTTGGTTAATGCAAATTATTATTTTAATTAGTCAAACTCGATCTCCTAGTCATAATAACCCTACTAAATGTAGCATAGCAATCAGGTATTCTCAAACTAAATAGTACAATATAATGTCAAGCCCAACATGTAGTATCCATGGGGCCAATGGTACCAATAATAAGCCAATCACCTATGATGAATTAGACAATTTACCATCCTTAAGCCCTAGTTAAACAAATATTTCTAACATTGCCAAATCCCAATAATGTTGTTTTGATAAATTTTGGCATTGTCAAATATGATGAAGATTCCTCTTTTTAAGATAGTATTGTATGTTATAACCAACAAGGATTTGAACTAGAAGCAAAAAAAATCAATATAAGAACAAGAACCATTCAATAAACAAGCAAACACTAGTTTATACACTATAAAAGATAAAATTATAAAGTAGTTTTTAATATTTATGAGGTCATACACCATATGTTGTTACCCTCATGGAGGAGGTTGTTTACCCAATAAATTGTTATCCAACCATACTTTGATTGTTAAAACATGGTATACAACCTTACCCCCTATAGAATCCAAACCTTGGACCTCTATTCAAATTTCCAAAGTCTCCACTATTAGGCTCTCTTAGTTTTGAGAAGAGATATAAGGGATAAGAAAAAGGAGCTAGAAGTAGTTTTTAGGTATGTTGTTCTTGATAAATTGTATCATTCAAAAGTATTAGCAATGATGGGTATATAATAGATTGTATCATTAATGAATATTAATGTACTAAAGATAATAATGAGTATGGGGATGAAATAAAATTTGAAGTCACTCAATTGAAGGTTAACTAGTTTTCGAGGGGACTAGACTATTAGAAATATTATTCAACCCTAATGATAGTTTATGAGGCAGAAAATTGCCTCATACAAAGACTACTTTTGATAACTTTTAAAACTATTTGGAACAACTTATGTTATGTTTTGATATTAATATAGTGATAAAATGCATTATATGATAGTGTTTGCATGTTTAAATGTTAAAGTGCATGTATCCTATTTTGACTATTTTTTTTGTTTTTATAATCTGTTTCAGCTGAATTATTTAGTATATTTTGTATTTAATTGAAGATTGTAATACTAAGTTGCTACTATGTATTTGGTTATGTGCTTATTTCATTATATTTCCCCACTATTTAACTATTTAAAATGACCAAAAAGGTGCCACAACTTGTTCAAAATAGTTTGATTGTATAGAAACAGGAAATTGTCCATTCAAATTCCAGCCAGCTGTACATATATAGCATGGCTTGGAATTGGTCCACTCCAACTCATGCAAAGGATCAAATAAGTCTTCTGGGCAATTATGGAGACTATTAATGCCATAAAAAATATTTTCCTATGCCTTTGGTGCATGAATTAACACAAACTCTGTTATCCTGCCTGATATTACGGAGCAACTCCAAAATAAATGTAGTAAGGATAGTTTTGGTCAAAAGTACCTATAACAGTAATAGAAGGGTGATAAACAGTGGATGTAGCTATTTAAGGGATACCATTATTCTTCCCAACACTTTTCCCTAAATGCATGAAGCCCAGCAGAAGGAATGGATAAGGAATAACAGAACAAATCCCTACATTCTGGGAAATAGTTATGCAATAGTTGTAGCAACCCTACATAGCAGCACAAAATCCTATCAATATTGTAACTCATTAGTATAAATAAGATATCTCCCATTTTATTGAGCAGATAGGATCTAGAGGATAAATAATAGTAGAAGTTTAATATTTGTAGCATTATACTATAGCAGAATAATATTCTGCAGGTTTCCCCTACACTGCTATTATGCTACTGCAGATTTAATAAAAGGTGCAGTTTTATTATTTATGTTGGCATTCTGAGTTTAGTGTGAAGATTTGGTAGTTTAGGATAGGTACTTTCACCTTCTTCTGGTTCAGGAAGCAAGGGCCACTTCCAAGCCCAGGGGAAGGATTAATTCTGCCAGAATTTTACTCATTTCTTGTTGTATCAAATCAGCATGTATTGCATGATTAAATGTTGAGTTAAATTGCATATAACATTTGGAAAATTAATACATTGTAGTTAAGTCATCTATAGTAGATTTTATAGCATAAAACTTTATGTTTTAGGTTCAAAATTTCCATTCTGTATTTCCAATTTGCATCAGAGAATTTCTTGTTATTTTAGTTTGTTCAAGTTTTGCAATATTTGCTTATTAACTTTTGAATTTTTTTACTGTGTTAATATTTCATTTTCTGAAAGGTATGATGCTTCAAATCCTTAAGTTCCAATTCTGTCATTTTAATTCTACCATTTAAAATTCTACAACAATAGTTCATTTTTATTTTTAGCAACAATGTGAATCTCTGCAATTTCATTTCTACAAGGACAATTAGCATTTCAGTTTCAATTTTTAGGAGTTAAAAATGAGACACAAACACCCCCAAGCACTAACTATCCCATGAATAAATCCATTACTTGGATTAACTAATATTCATACTTTTCACCTCTGCTTTCGTCTATAGCCTTGGACAACGCCTTGGATTGACAAACATAATGATTAAATGATAAATATTTGACGACACTCATCATTTTTTGTTCTATTTTTGGGAAAACCCTAGGTGTTTTTAGGAGAAGTATAGTAGTCCAGGAACTATCCTGTTACAGGTAATAGTTCTTAAAAACTGAATTCTAGTTCATATAGTGGATGAGAATGAATGCATAGGCTAAGACATGAAAGAGGAAGGTTTATCAGAACTGGCTCTTTTCCACCAAGGTGTTCTTCATGATTAGGTGAATATTTGCATGTATATGGACTAATTGAAATACTTAAATGAGAAGCATATTCTTCATCAAATAAAATTGTAGAATCTTTGCAAGAATAACTCTTAGAGGCACTTACCTCTAGATATACCCATAGGGCTGATCCATATGAACCAATTGAACAAGTCAAAACTAAGGAAGCACCTATGGTAGAACAAGGAGAACATGATAGGGAAATTGTTGGTCATGATGCTGACAATCCTCCTATTAGAAATTTTGAATACCCTATTCATTTGAATCCTACTTAGAATGCTCCTATGAAAATAATTTCACCCTCAGTATTGCCAATATTTAAGGGAATTGTTTCTGAAGATCCTGATCAGTTCTAGTTTGAATTCAAAGTTCTATGTCATACTTATGAATATGTCAATGACAACCAAAAATTGAATTTATTTCTCTCTACACTCAAATATGCAGCCTTACGATGGTTTATGAGCCTTGAACCAAATTCAATCTACACTTGGGATCAAATGGAAACTGCATTTTTGGATAAGTATCAAGAGTATTGTAGAGTGATAAATAGGAAGGATGAGTTATTTTGGATTAGACAAGAAGAGAATGAAAACTTATATTGATATATTTACCTTTATCCAAAAGAGACATGGTACTGTGGAAATTGACTTATTAAAAACTATATATCTGAGAGGTTTGCAGGATGATTCCAGAGAAGTATTAGATTTAATGGGAAAAGGAGATATAAACCAGCTTGAGATTAATGATATTTTAGAGTTATGCAAAAATTATTCCCACACTAGGCAAAGAATAGGGAAGCAAAATATTGGTAATACTGATATAAAATATTTGATGGAAGAAATGGCTAACATGAAAACTGATATTCTTGTACAATTAAATTCCACATTAGGGGAAAGAAATGCAAAATCCAATTCTACACCACCCCTAGCTATTTATTGTCCTAGATGTAGGAATAAGCATGCCTTATAAGAGTGTCATTTGGATAGGATAGAACCTTTATTTCAACTATTTGTGGCATTTGTTCAAAAGAGCATAACACTGATAAGTGTCATCTCCTACCTCACCTTAAGAATATTTTACAAACCCAAACTGAAGAACTTAATGTTATTGTGCAGATGCCAAGAGGTAACATTTCACACTACCATAATGTCCCTCTATTACTATAGGGTGGGGACAAAATCCTTGGAATATGCCTTGGGGATATTCAGAACCACCTCCACAGCCTTGGAATCAATCTTGGTCAGCCCCTCAAGACTGGTCACATTCTGGTTGAAATCAACCATGGAATCTTGTTAATCCACCTTGGACATGAAATCAACAATATGGGCAAAGATGGGGGCCATAATACCCATCATATCAATGGTAGCAGAGGTATCAAGGACAAACTCAAAACCTACTACCATCTCCTAATCAGAACTTTCAAGAAAGAATACAACCTCAACAAGCACAACCAGTTAAGCAACCTCCACTTCCAGCTCATCTTGTGGTTAACCCAAATAATACCAGACAAGCAACCCTTATTTATGGAGCTGAGTCTAAATATTTTGATGCAGTACATGTACTTTATTGTACAAATATCCAGTTGCATTCAAGGAAGGTTTTACCTAACCCGGTTCCACCCACCATTGAAGATATTGATGGAAAGAAAAGATCTCCACATTCATAACCAGTGCAAACAAAAGAGAAAGAAGAAAAATCATAAAATGAGCAAGAAAAACAATAACCCCTACAGGAGAAGTACCATACCCTGAAAGGTTTAAAAATATTGCAACTATTCCTAAATCAGAATTAGTTACAGAACTTAATAAAATGATAATTTCTCTTCCTTTGTTGCAAGCAATAAAGGATGTGCCCTTAATTAAGAAAACCATTTAAGAGTTGTGTACCAAGAAACCTTGCAGAAAGAAGAAATCCTTTTCTAAAACTATGCAAGTAGAAGGGAAGTTGGCTGACCTGCTATCTGGAAAATTAGTGCCTCCCAAATATAGTGATCCAGGAAGTCTAGTAGTCATAATTGCTATTGGGTTAGTGCAAATTCCAAATGTACTAATTGACCTTGGAGCTACAATCAATGTAGTGACTAAGGAAACAATACAACAACTACAACTCAATAATCTCAGTCCTACCACCACAATTTTGGAAATGGTAGATAGATCAGTTGCTAAGCCAGAAGGAATCCTAGAATATATTTCCATTGAAGTCTCTTCCTAGGAGTATCTTGTAGATTTCTTGGTGTTGCAACCGAGAAATTCAGTTAGTGGTTATCCCATCATCCTAGTAAGACCTTGGCTTGCCACTGCAGCTACTTTTATAGACTGTAGGTCAGGGGAAATGACTATTTCAAATGGAATTGACCTTAAGAATATTTCCCTGTATCCACCAACCCAAAATTCAACAAATTTTTTTGGATAGATACGGTATCCTGAGTATGATGAAAAACAGGGAGAAACTATTGCCACTTTAGCCATAGTAGTAGTGAAGGAACACATTGAGGAATTCAATTCAATAAAAAGAGAAATTTTTGAATATGAAACTATCCTAGTCAAAACATTACAAGAAGGACTTAAATATGATCAAATTCTTGTTCATCGCTTGCTATGGAAAGATGAAGAACAAACTTCAAAACATCTATTACCTATTCCCATACATGATGGTATCATCATATTCTTACCTCTTTCATATGTCCTATGCAGGGAATGATTCCATCTGGTATCACTTATGAAATAGAATCTAGAGTATTTCATACTCTGCAGACACATAATTGTCCATTAAATTCTTTAATTAGTAGATATGAAGCAGTCAATTCTATTTATCCAAGGATTAAACAAATTGAAATACCGCCAGGAAAATTTTTGAATATTAATAGTTGGTTGAATAATGAACATGAAGCCAAATTATTTGTTGTTTTACAAAAACATGTTCAAGATTTTGCCTAGAGTTACAAGGATATGATTGACATTCATATTGATATATGTACACATAGGATATACACTGAAGATGTTAAACCAGTGAGACAACCTCAAAGATGCCTGAATCCTGCTCTGAAAGAAATTTTTATAAAGAAGAAATTAAAAAACTTCTAGATGTAGGATTCATTTACCCAATTTCAGATAGTAAGTGGGTTTCTCCATTGGTCATTGTTCCAAAGAAAAATGGGAAAATGAGAGTGTGTGTGGACTATAAATATTTGAAAAAATTCACACATAAAGATCACTTTCCATTACCATTCATAGACCAAGTTTTGGACACCCTTGCTAGTAAGAATGTTTTATGTTTCCTTGATGGTTTTAGTGGTTATAATCAGATATGGGTTGCACCATAGGACCAGGAAAAGACTACTTTAACATGTCCTTGGGGATAATTTGCTTACAAAGTGTTACCCTTCGGTTTATGTAATGCTCCAACAACATTTCAAAGAGCTATCTTGGCCATATTCTCTGATTTGACAAATGAGAGTGTAGAAATTTACATGGATGATTTCATAGTATTTGGGGATATTTTTTAATATACTTTGGAACAACTTGAAAAAATTTTAATACGTTGTGAAACATACCATTTGTCTCTTAATCTTGAGAAATGCTTCTTAATTATGGAGGAAGGGATTGTCCTTGGTCATCATATTTCCTCTTATGGGATCAAGGTTGATCCTAAAAATGTGGAAGTCATCAAAAACCTTCCCCCTCCAAAAAATCAAACTGATGTAAGAAGTTTCTAAGGACATATTGGTTTCTATCGTAGATTTATTACCAATTTCAGTACCATAGCCAATCCAATGTTTGCATTACTAATGAAGGATTCTAAATTTTCTTGGTCTACTGAGTGTCAAAAATCTTTTGATGAATTGAAAGAAAAATTAACAACTCCCCCTGTATTGAGAGGACCTAATTGGGAATCACCCTTCCATATTCAAAATGATGCTTCCAATACTGCTATTGGAGCTGCATTAGGACAAATTTATAATGGGGAGCATTATGCTATTTATTATATCAGTAAAAACTTGACAGGGGCTGAAAAGAACTACACTACCACTAAGAAGGAGTTCTTAGTTGTAGTATATGCTATCAATAAGTTATGACACTATATTATAGGATATCAGGTATTCATTCATACAAATCATGCTGCCATTAAATACCTGATGAATAAACCTCTAGTTAGTGCAATAATTATTCGTTGGTTAATATTTTTGTAGGAATTTGATATCACTATAGTCAATAAACCAGGGAAAGCTAATGTCGTTGTAGATTTTTTGTCAAGATTGCCAAATGTAGATACAGAATATTTGGTTGAAGATGCATGGCTTCATGAGAAACTGTTCGCTATTTCTATGCAGTCTCCATGGTTTGCAGATATAGCTAATTACTTGGCTAAAGGAAAAATTCCTCTTCACTTTACTCCTAAACAAAAGAAACAGTTAATCAAGCAAAGTTCTTCTTTCAAGTGGATAGGAGGTTTACTTTTTAAATGTAGTCCTGGCCATGTTTTGCGTAGGTGTGTCTACAAAGATGAAGTATATGATATCCTACGAGCATGTCATGATGAACCTTTAGGAGGACACTATTCAGTCAAGAGTATAATTCAAAATATCTTGGGTACTGGTTATTACTGGCCATCTTTGCATAAAGATGTGAAAAAATATGTTAGACAGTGTGATGTATGCCAAAGGATGGGAAAACCTACTTTCACTAGTGAAATTCCATTACAACCTCAAATAGTAACATAACCATTTGAGAGGTGGGGGGTTAGATTTTGTAGGAACCATTGACCCTCCTTTCCAAGGGAAAGTGTATATCTTGGTATGTACTGACTATGTAACCAAATGGGTAGAAGCTCATGCTTTTAAGCATGATCGAGAAGAGAAAGTTACTGATTTCTTGTATTCATAGATTTTCTTATATTTTGGAGCCCCACAGTACATCACCATAGATAAAGGACCTTAATTTACCTCAATATTTATTAAAGCTTTCACTCAACTATATGAAATCAAGCATAGGAAATCCTCATCGTATCATCCATAAGCCAATGGTCAGGTTGAAGTAAAAAATAGGGAATTAGAGATGATTTTAACAAAAACTATAGCTTCACATAGGAGAAATTGGTTGGACAAAATACCTGAAGTAATTTGGGCTTACAACACTACTTGGAAATCCACCACTGGATTTACACCATATGAATTGGTTTATGGAAAAAAACCTCTTTTGCCTATTGAATTTGAGTTATTGACTCTTTGAACTACTTTGAATTTAGGTATTGATTTGTCATAGGCATAAACAAACCGAATTATACAACTCAATGCATTGGATGAGCTACGTAGGGATGCATTACACCAGACTAAGATGGTCCAAGCACATCAAAAATTATGGCATGACAATCACATTCAACAAAGGAAATTTTAGCAAGGTGATTGGGCTTTGTTGTTCGACTCACAATATGAAGACTATCCTAGAAAGTTGTAGACTCGATGGCTCAGACCATATATTAGGTTGAGTAAGTGTTTACAAATGGAGTTGTACACCTTTTACCTATTTATGATTCAAGAAGAAATTTGGTGGTTAATGGACATCGTCTTTGAGTATATCACAAACCGCTAACCAAGGAGGAGTTTCTCAAGCAAGTGGGAAACTTGGATGTACTCATGTTGGAGGAAATCACTTCGTCCAAGATGAACTCAGTAAAGTGACATGAAAAGTAATAAAAAATGAAAAAAATAATTTAAAAAATGAAAAAAACAAATGAAAAAAATGAAAAAAAACAAAAAAAAACAAATAATTCAGAATGTGAAAACCTCTTTGAGGCGCTTCTGAATTGGGCTTACATGAAAACTGGTTTTCCTGGCATTTTTGCCTTTTGGGCCCATCATTTGAACTCACCATCATTTTTCCATTGTTTCTCACCATTGTTTCACTATTTTCCATATTGCACCTTATTACATTCAATAGAGGAGTCAGTTGAGAATCAACAGAAACAACATCTGTATAAAATGTAGATAAAATATGGTTAGTATACAGGGCATACATAAGATCTAGTTCTAGAAAGTTATCAAGATAGTCTAAAGGAAGAAAAGGCTCTTCAATTACTTTTGAGTGATAATGCTCCACAATAAACCTACTGCACATAATAGTTTTAGAATGAGGAAGCTTTGGAATTAGCTTCAGAATAAATAAGGGTTTGTGCTCTGGAATGAGCTATATGGCAAAACCCATTGTAATGAATTAATTATAGGTTAATAAATTAATCTCTAAAATCATATGATTGAAAAGTCAAATAGGGGACACATGGATTCCTCAGTATTTGCACCAATTGGGTTGGAAATATCACTTGGGGCGCATATTTCAAATACAAGTTTCAAGGTAGCACAAAGTTTTTGGGAGGACATGGAATTTCAAAAATTACATGTGACCATATGGCACATGATTCAACAACTGTTTTAAAGGGGAAACTTTCGTAAAATTAAATTATACAATGTCACTCTCGGTAGTTGTAATTAAATGGTGACATGAAGTAAATTCATATTGATGATGGCTTCTACATGCAATGACTTACCGCCACGTGCCCAGTTCACATTCCCTGGCACGTTGTGAAGTCATTCTTTCACTACACCTATTTACTTCTCACCCTCAAGCATACCCCTCGATAGACCTAAGCATTTCCAAACCAAAAACAAACCTACTATTGGAATTTTATAGGCCTGAGATACTTAGAACATAGAGAATTGAAAATGGGAGGATAAAAAAATAAAATTGAGCTAGACAATATAGAGTATTTGTAGAAATATAAGGAGTCCATGCAAATTTTTATAGGAGGATTTTTGCCCTTTTTGTGTAAGTTCAATGGGCATTTAGAGGGATTGGCCACTGAGTTTACACGCACCTTTCGCAATAATAAAATTCACATCAGCGACATGACAATCCAGGTAAGCCCCAAAATTCTCAGTCAAGTTACTAAAATTCCATTGCATGGGGTTCAAATTAGAAAAGCTGGCAAGAATACTTTAATTGAACTAGTAAACCAGTTCAGGGGAGATGAGGATAGACCCATTGAGTTTGTATTGAGTAATAATATCTACAAGGGGGTCAAAAGAACAAGTTTACAGCCTCCTTGGGATGAAGTTGCAGTATGGATCATTAGGTTTTTAACCTAGGATAGGCAATTCCCTATATTTTCTAGACATCACATGAGAATTTTGACCCATCTTCACCATGGTAACTCAAACCTTGAGTTTAGGGTAAACCTTCTTTTGTATTTATATCAGAAGCTAGTAAATATGGCCAAAAAGTACCAAGCAGGAAGAGGGTCTCCCAAACACCATGGCCTAATCAATATTATATGCAGGCATCACTTCAGGGGAAACCTTATAATCTTTGATAGGTTTTTTTGTGCATGGAATGAGTTGATTAAGGAAAATGTGGTTGAAAGCCCTGTATCTAAGGAAGAAACAAAGGAAATTGAACCAGAGAGTGAGTTTGATAAAAATAGTGAGGCTTCTGCAAGTGAAGTTCCTTCATCTCCAGAAGGACCCCCATCCTCAAGAACAAGAAGAAGGAAATATGCTTCTGGTTCTACCAAACGAAAATGGAAGGTCACATTTGCAAAAAATGTACAGGTATTTCAGACCTCTGAAGAAGGTGGAACTTCAAGTAGGTCAAGATAGGTTGAAATAGAAGCTTTTGAGCCAGAGTCCCCAAGATCTATTTCACAATCTAAAAAGAAACAAAAGCAATCATCTTTGGGATTGAGAAGGTCTTCAAGACTTAAAAAATCCACCAACATAGATGATGTGGAAAAGGAAGAAGAAACTTCACATGTTGATTTATCTAGAACAGATACCCTGCAGGTAAAAGAAACTATGGAGGAAGTTAAATATATAAGTGCCAAGGGTATGAATAGTGCAACAAATATGTCTATGCCTAAAATGTCCCTCAATTACTCATTAGACTTAGAAGATAGAACCATAATAGAGGAAGTAGGAGGACATACCACTATTGCATAAATGCCTACACCACTTGTAGATTATCCTAATTCTGAGGAAGAATTTGTAGTAGCTGAATAATGGGAGGATGATTTAAGCATCGAAGAGGAGAAAAAAAATGGATATAAAGACTCAATTACTTGCTTCCAAGAGTATCATTAAGACACAAATAGGTTGGATTGAAAATAATGAGACCTCCCTAAAATAAAAATATGATCTCATTGCTAAATTATGGCAAGAGATAGAAGCGGTAAAGGCCAAACTGACAATTTTGGAGCAACAACCCCATCAGTGTGACTCTGGAGATGAATTAACTAATTTTCCTATTGAACTTAGCTGATGATGTAGCCTTATCTAAGAGGAAATCACCAATTAGGGCAACAATTATAGAGGAAGAAGTTGCACAAGCACCACAGAATATTGAATACAAAATAGAGGATGAGGAACCAGGAGCACTTGTACAAATTTTTGAAAGCCTACAGTAATAGGATGAACAAATAACACATAGAGATAGCAGTGCAGGAAGAGGGAAGGTCACAGTCCATTCAATATCCTATTAATTTTCTTTTACCTGAAGTAGAAATGATAGAAACTAGGATGCAAACAAAATCACCTATGGTTGAAAAGGTAGATGTAGGGATACAGGTTAATATCATTTCCCAAATGCAGCCTGTTATTAGACCTCCTGACATAGTCACGTTAACAAGATATAATGAAGATATGGCCTATTGTATGAAGTGTCACCAAATGGAGGGTAAGGTTTTATCTCTATAGGTCTTGAAAAAAGAATTAGAAGATAAAAAATTAGAAATTGATAAATTGAAAAAATAGGTGCAAGAGGTATGGTAAATTACAGAGTGTATGATACAATGTAAGAGGCCAGCTAGGTTCTATAGTCTAATGTTAAAATAAATATACCTTCATTGGTAGACAATGAGGATCACTTCTGGTCTCCCCACAAATTGGAAACTCCTAGAGAATTTCTAGAGGCTTTTTAGCAGAGATCTGTAGAACACCAGAATTTGTTGTGTGAACTATTCCTACACAATTTCTTCTTACCAACTGAAGTGATATTCCTCCCCCACATATTTACTGGTGATATTCATATTAGGTCTTTCCTATCCACATTGTAGAATCAATTTTATTGGGAACAAGAGAAGAAAGCCAACAAAGAAATGGAGTTATAGTCAATATTGTTCATTAGATCGGTTCACCTTAATCATAGGACCTCCACCAATGAGCACTACACTTTAATGAGAGATGACAGGGTAAGGCAAATGTATCTGGGTATTCTTCAAAAGTGCATAGCTGATTTCCAAACTTTCTGTGCAACATCCTTTGTTGATGCTTTATCAGCTTGCAAAATTAGATGGGGAGAACTACCTATATCACTACAAAAGCGAGAACCCATCTCGCAAAATAACTTGATGTGGTCAAGAAGAAGGACATAATGTGTAATCCAGACCATATTTAAGGTAAAAGAATAGTGGATTGGCATCAGGTAAAAGTATCCAATAGTCATCACCCGTGTCCCATATTTATTTGATAACGACCTGCAATTTGATGATCAATTCCAAGAATGGCTTAGGGACATTAAATAACACAGAGGATATTACAATATTGGGGGTAGACTATGGAAATATGGTGAACGTTACCTTGACATAGATCTTTGTGCTGCTGTGAAAGAACAAAATGCATGAGGACATGCATTATAATAGGCTGGGGGAATGATGAGGTAAAAAATTGACTCATACAAAGACTAATTTTGATAACTTTTAAAACTATTTGGAACAACTTATGTTATATTTTGATATTAATCTAGTGATAAAATACATTATATGATAGTGTTTGCATGTTTAAATGTTAAAGTGCATGTATCATGTTTTGACTATTTTTTTTGTATTTTATAATTTTTTTCAGCTGAATTATTTAATAGATTTTGCATTTAATTAAATATTGTAATACTAAGCTACTACTATGAATTTGGTTCTGTGCTTATTTCATTAGCTTTCCCCACCATCTAACTATTTCAAATGACCAAAAAGGCACCAAAAATTGTTCAAAATAGTTTTATTGTGCAAAAATAGGAAATTATCCATTCAACTATTTCAAATGACCAAAAAGGCACCACAACTTGTTTAAAATAGTTTGACTATGCAGAAACAGGAAATTATCCATTCAAATTCCAGCCAGCTATACATATACAACATGGCTTGGAATTGGTTCACTCGAGCTTGTGCAAAGGATGGAATAAGTATTTTTGGCAATTATGGATGCTATTCATGTCATCACAACTATTTTCCTACGTCTTTGATGCATGAATTAACACAAACTTTGTTATCCTACCTGATATTTCGGAGTAGCTCTAGAATGAATGCAGTAAGAACAGTTTTGGTCAAAAGCACCTATAATAGTAATAGAAGGGTGGTAAATGGTGGCTGCAATTGTTTAAGGGATACCCTTATTCTTCCCAACACCTGTCCCTCAATGCATGAAGCCCAACATAAGGAATGGATAAGGAATAACATAACAAATCCCTGCATTCTAGGAAACTGTTCAGCAACAGTTGTAGTAGCCCTACATAGCAGCACAAAATCCTATCAATATTTTAACCCATTAGTATAAATAAGATAGCTCTCATTTGGTTGAGCAGATAGGAACTAGAGGATAAATAATAGCAAAATTTTAAGAGTTGTAGCATTATACTATAGCAGAACAGTATTCTGTAGGTTTCCCCTGCACTGCTGTTATGCTACTGTAGATTTAATAAAAGGTGCAGTTTCATTATTTATGTTGGCATTCTGAGTTTAGTATGAATATTTGGTAGTTTAGGATAGGTACTTTCACCTTATTTTGGTTTAGGAAGCAAGGGCCACTTCCAATCCTAGGGGAAGGATTAATTCTGCCATAATTCTGCTCATTTCTTGTTGCGGCAAATCAACAGAAATCTGACAACTTATTGCATGATTAAATGTTGATTTAAATTGCATATAACATTTGGCAAATTAATACATTGTAGTTAAGTCATCTAGAGTATATTTTATAGCATAACACTTTATGTTTCAACTTCAGCATTTCCAGTTTGCATCAAAGAATTTCTTGTTATTTCAGTTTGTTCTTGTTTTGCAATATTTGTTTATTAAATTTTGAATTTTGTTACTATGTTAAGATTTAATTTTCTAAAAGGTGTGATGCTTCAAATCCTTAAGTTATAATTTTTTCATTTTAATTTTGTCATTTTAATTCTATCATTTTAAATTATGCAGCAATAGTTCAGTTTTATTTTCAACAACAGTGTGAATCTCTTCAATTTCATTTCTGCAAGGATAATTAGTAGTTCAATTTCAATTTTTAGGAGTTAAAAAGGATAAAAAAAACACCCCCAAGCACTAACTATCCCATGAATAAAGCCATGACTTGGATGAACTAATATTTAGACTGTTCACCTCTGCTTTTGTATATAGCCTTGGACATCACCTTGGATTGACAAACATAATGATTAAATGGTGAAGATTTTACGACACTCATCAATAGTTATAATAAATCTAGGAACAAGATGAAGGCATATTCATATCATGTATTTGATTTCAAAAAAGAAAATAATATACTTTTAGTTAAATAATATACTAAAAAAGAGATAAGCCTATCTAGGGAACTCTATGGGAAGTATGGTGACATTATTGCTTGGTTGTTTGAAAATTTAAAGGTCTCTAACAACCATCATTAGACATAATATAATTGTAACTAAGTGTAAATCCATTTTGGAAAAAGTATAGATCAATAAATTTTAAAATTGAAGTAGTAATGATTAAAAATCTTGTAAAACTCCTATAATATGAGAACATGTTTCCCATTAAGCATTCCACTTGGGTGGCCATTCTAATACCAATTCATAAAAAGAATAGGAATATTAAGTTATGCACCAATTTTTAAAACTTAAATAGGGCATCAATAAAATACCACTAATCGCTACCATCCATAGAATAAACTTTACAAAAGGTGGTAGGATCCCAATTTTTATCACTATTAGATGGATCCATAGGATATAATAAAAACTAGACAAAATTTATGATTAACACAAAATAATATTCACTACAAAATGGAAACCCTTTGCATACCACAAAATAGTATTGGGTTTTTTCAAATGATGAGGACACATTCCAAAGATCCATGGATATCAATTTTGTAGATTTTATAGATGAAATTGTATTCAAACACCTAGATGATTTATCTTTTCTACAAAAATGGAATAAACATATTGAACAATTAGATTCTATCTTCAAAACATGTAGGTAGTACATAACATAATTAATTCTAAAATATCCATATTTATTGTACAATAAGAAAAGCTCTTAGGGAATATGGTATCTAAATGTTATATTATAATAGATTTGGATAAGACAAAAGTCATTCAATATTTACCCTTACCACATCCATCAAAGGGCTTGGGTAAATCTGGTTTGACCCAACTTCATAATATATCTTGCATAACTAGTTAGAATGATAACAAAGATACTAAATAAATATGTCACTTTTATTTGGACCAAAGAAGGGAGATAAGCTTTCAAATACATAAAATATGTGATGACCAAGCCCCTTGTTCTCATAAACGTAGACTTTTCTAAGAATTTTAAGTTGTATGTTTTTGGCATAGATGAAACTATTATACCATTTTGGATAAAAAAATAATAGAAAGGAAGAATATCTAACTCACTCATGACTCAAGTACTACATAATTATGAAGAGAAGTATATTTTCATAGAAAAATAGATATTTTCTATGATGAAACATTTAAGGAAGTTTAGGTATTATCTATCTAAAATTATAACTACTATTTATGTGGTACACCATCTACAATATTACATAATGAATTGGGAGGGAATAAAGTGGGTTGGGTAAATAATATCCAAGAACTTTATCTAGAAATCAAACTCACCAAATTAGCTAGAGATAGATCCTTATCTACAAATATCGCTTTGTGAGCTCCCAAGGATCAAGTAGCATTCATGGAAGAAATAAAACTTGATGACCAAAAAGGATGGATGGGAGATGTTATAAGATACATGATATTATGAAAAGTTCTAGAAGACTCAACCCCTAAATAAAGAGCTAGATTTATGTAAACATAATGCACTATGCCTAGTTGGATAGTGTTATTTAAAATATATATATATATATGAATTTCTACTATGATGTGTGGATGAAGAAAGGGGAAAGGCCCTAATCAAGGAGTACCATAATGAGGGAGGACATTATGTTGTGAGGGAGGAATTTTAAGTAATATGTATCTATAAGTACATGAAGTTCTTAGCAATTCTAAGAGGGATATCTTACCAAGAATACTTTCTAACAATTGTCAAAGTTTAAAATAAATTTGACTGTATTTAGGAGGTCTAAGGACCAAATATGGTTTATTGGATATATTTGTATTGGTATTTTGAGGGAGGACTAATGGTGGTTGTATAGGTTGTTCAGTGGGTTTATTTCTTGATTGTTGTCTAGTTATTCCATAGGACGGATTATTTAGGTAGATGATTTCTACAAAATTAGCTTCTCTTAGATTATGGGCAGGTAAATGATTTTGGAATATTTCCAAGTTTTTATTAGAGGAAGGTTGTTTATTGAAGATAATATTGTTAGCTTCTATAATGTATTGGATAATATTCCACAAAGTATTACATCTATCATTTTTATGGCAATCAATGTGATGATAATCCCAATGTTCTTGTTAATACCAATTGGACAATTATTTTTTAGTGTATAAGGGTTTGATGGGTGCTAGACTTATTATTTTTATATAAATATGATGCTTTGAGTTTGACTGATATTTATAAATTGGTGCCTAGGTTTATCTTGTTTTGATAATACAAGTTTTTTAGAAGCATTTTGAGATGAATTTACATTGTTTTTTTGGTAAGTCAATAATGCCATCCTCTTCAATATTCTTATTCTTATATGTTCCTTTATTTTTGTGGGTGTAGACACCTAAAACATGTCATGTTTAGGAGAACTACTCACATGGGCACATTCATAGATCATGTGACTAAACCTTGGAACCTTCCAAGTGCCAAAAGTGGTTTTCACCACTCATTTGGGGTAGTCTTAGCCCATACAAGCCTATCCGCTATGAACCAGAGTGGATGAATATTGGCCACTGAAGCTCAGAGAGGCCAATCCCTAGCCGATGCAGATGACAGTGGCTAGACCCTAAAATATAATTTTACATCAAACTAGCCTAATATCGAGAAAAATTGGTAATCTACATGCAATAAGACCGAGCGGGGATAAATTTACATTCCTCCTCACAACCAGTCTACATGAGAGACTCAAGTCTAGATTTAGACATCAGTTAACTAGCCCTCAAGGGTAGACAAAGACTCAAATGCTCATGCTAACAAATAGTTTGTATGTAGGATTCAGTCTTAGGGTTTTTAGACCTAAACCTAGGACCTCAACACAATATAAGGTGCAAACCTAAGAGCACCAAAGGGGACCTTATTTTATCAATTGGAGGGAGATACCGAGGAGAGCTTTTTGATACTTGGAGAGCTTTTCTTGTAGTGAAGCCTTGTCAAATCAGAGAGCATATTGGAGCACCTTGGAGGAGCAACGAAGTGCTAGTCGACTGAGGGGTTATCATCTATAGGATATTCAATACATTAAAAAAAATGATAATCATTTCAACATCAGCAACAAGCCTAGATCCATAGCCTTGGAGCAATAGAGATAGGTTTTCATCTTAGCGGCCACTGTCTCGGACAGTGGCCCGTAGGCCTAGTCTAGGGTTCTTAGCATTAGTTTCTTTTATTTAGATTATTACATGTTTTTATGCCATTAGCATAGATCTTATTTCTCGCATTTACTTGCATTCATAGCATTAGTTTCTATTGTCATTGAGCATATTTTTATTTATCATTAGGGTTATTTCTAACAACCTCATCTAAGGAGGCAATCTCGGATAGCTGAGTGTTTGTTGTTGTTTTCATACTTGCAGGACTACAAGTTCACTAGATAGGTTATCAACATATGAAAGCAAAAATGATCCCTCTAGGAGCCAAACCTGGAGAAGGAGGTATATGTAAGCCCTCATACAGTTTCGTGTGCATCACCGAGAAGCCTACAAAAGTGCACCACCCCTTGCACAAGGATATTATACATCTTTTGCCCCTATTTGTAAAATTTGTATCAAATGAAGGGAATCCCTTAGAGGGATCTATATGTAACCAAACTTGATAAAAGCAATAAAGAGCATTATTTATTCATTTCTTCATATTTCGGTTGTATCTACTTTTACATATTTCATTTAATGCATGATTAAGTAAATAATATTCACAAATAGAGTAGTGGATGGTGCACCGCTTCCTCGGGGTCACTATAGATGGCGATCATGGTGGGACCCCAACCCATAAAATTTTATTTTTTTCTACTTTATTGATCCATGTTTTTGTGTGCAGGTTTAGCCGCTCTTGTCTACAATATCCAGAAATCAGCCACTCTGGTCTACATTGGCCAAAAATTAGCCGCTCCTGCTAACAACGGCTAGAAATTAGTTGCTTTGGTCGATAGCGACCGGAACTAGAGTGTAGCAGAGGATAAAATATTCATTCTCTGAGCTGGATTAGAGGTTGGTACAGTTTTTCTAATGTTTTATGATCCTCTATCTACTTTTGTTCTCCTAAAAAAGTGAAATTAAGACACATTTTGATTTGGAAACTAAGGAATGGAAAGGAAAGAACTTGCATCTTGCATATTTTAGGGTTTTTTTTAGATTTCCACTAGGCATTTCTAGGAACAACGGCTTATGCTTGTAAAGTCTGCCCTAGAATCCAGCGTGCTAGAAATCATGTGTTGGTTTGCTTGCTTTGAGGCCCTACTAGAGGCCATATTTACACAAAATAGAGTGCATCCATGAAACTCATACTAGTTATGCATATTTTTGAAAAGTGAAACATCATTTATATCAGGCATATAGGAAAGAGTCATTGTTGTTGTATGATGCATTTTACTTTATGTAAACTTAAAATGAACCCCACACATGCACACATATTTTAAACATTGGGGAGTTGGATTTCATCACCAACCCTCAATTTAGTCTGGTGACATTGGCATTCATCTCCTTCCACCGGCTTGCCCCCTAGATATTTCTAGAATGGAATAAGGAACTTCTTTATAGTGGTACTAAGTTACTCATGTTCAAACTATCTCCCACTGTTGGAACAATCATTGGTTCAAGTGGAAGAGCTAGGTGAACCCCCCACTAGGACTTCAATGGTGTACCCTAGTTTCTTTTGAGAAAATCATGTTTGGCATGGGTGTTCTTGATTCCCACTATGGATGAGTCTCCTCATTCTAAATCCAAAACAAGAGCAAGAAAACAATAACAACAACACATCAAAATACAACAAACAGTTTAGGGCACACATAAATTGGTAATCAAGATAAACACTTGCTTGATATTGTTTGGCTATCTCTAATTGCAACACAAAGGACTAATTCACAAACACAATGGTCAAAACTAGAAGTAAACATCCTCGATCCAATACCGAGGTGGAATATGAAGCAACACATACCCATAGACAAAGTCGTAGTAACATTGAACCACCTACTCATAAGATCATGGGACATAGTTCCACGAGCCTAAGGGGTGATAACTCAACCCTTGGGGGTTCTCCTCAAGAAACCCCACCTAGGGAGTCACATCATGGAACTAAGTCACAAAAACACAAAGAGGCTTCATGGCCATCATCATCAAGAAGACATGGGGAGGCCTCAAGGCCCTCCTCTCAACACACAAAAACTTCTCAAAGACATGAGGAGGCTTCAAGAGCTTCCTCCCCACATGGACATAAAAGGGGTTCTAGACCCAAATCTTCACATAGGGATGATGAGGTTTCCCCACCTCCATCCTCATGGAGAAAATGTGGGGCCACAAAGCCTTCATCACAAAAAAGACACACAAGAGTCACAACATCTCAAACTTCACATGAGACACTTAGAATGGATCTACCCACTAAGAGGCAAGAAACTAGAGCTACATCCAGTCATAGACATCAAAAATAAGATACCCTTCACACAAGAGGAAGTATTCCAATAGATCATGACCTCATTGGAGTAAATGGCACCCCACGAGATCAGCCATGGAAAATAAGATAGTTAGATGAGTTGGATCGGTTTCATTCAAGGCCAACTCCTAGAACCATAGCCACAAAAAATTCTACATCTGGAAGTTCACAAAGTGTTACTTCTAAATGCACCACCCAACTTGGGGAAGCTTCAAAGTGACCCCATAGTACACATACAGAGTCTGATCATAGAGGCACTTATCAACACACTGAACAAGTTACATTAACTAGCAAGAGCAAAGAAATAATAGAAACCCCTTCGAGGAATCTGTGAGTTAGAACCACAAGAATAGAATCAAACAAACATGAATCTTCTTTAATAGCACAATATGATTGCATACAATGGTTAGAAAATGAATTGCACAAAGAGCGAGAGCTAGTGGAAGCTCTCGAGCATGAAAAACAAAGAGAAAGGCTTTTGCACCAACATGAGCAGCATTTAAGGGAATAAGCTGAGCAGCTAGCTCATATAAACCTACAAGCAAATGGTAGTGATCACCCAAGAAATGAATGTGCTGACTCACCACAAGAAGGGTGCATTAGGCAAGAAGAAAGCCCACAATGAAACCACCACTCAAATCATGAACAAAATCAAACTGGTGGGGAAAGGGTAAACATGATAAATCAGGATCAAACACATCCTGAATCCCCTCATAGGAGGGAAGAGAATAGAACAAGTCAAGTGGATAAAGGGTTACCTCCATTACCACCATGAGTGGGCCTGCAAGAAGAGGAAATCCTCGCCTCAAAGGCATTCTAGGAACTCACTAAAAATATGAAGTCCTTTGAGAAGCAAGATATGGTTGGGAACCAACCAACATTGAGTAAAATACACAACCAACCATTATGCCCATCAGTTCCTAGCCTTGCATATCCTAAGCACTTTGAGATTCCTAGGTTAGAAAAATTCAAGGGTGAAGAGGATGCACAAGAGCATGTTACCAATTTTATCAATGCATGTTTTCATCTTGAAGACAACAATGCTCTTATGCTAAGAACTTTCATTATGACATTTTTGGGTGCTACCACTCAATGGTTCAACCAACTTCCTAAGCACAACATATCCAATTTTGAACAACTAGTAAACACTTTCCTAAAACATTTCTCCTTTGGTGCTAAAAATAAGGTGAACCTTTCAGACCTGGCCAACTTAAAACATTATGATGATGAGCTAGTAATGGATTATGGGGATAGATGGAGAAAATTCATGGTAAAGTTATCATTCTCCATCCCCACAGAAGATATCGTCCGCATGTTCACCAAGAGTTATTCTAAACACATTTCCCTCTTGCTACAACTTCAACAATATCCTTCATTTGAGGAAGCCTTGGCACAGGCCAAACTCATTGAGGACATAAAAGTAGATGAGGGAACCATTAAGCTCCGAACCAAGAAGGAGTGGAACAAGAATGGCAAGAATGACAAATACAAGCAAAAGTAGGGCAACCCTACTCTAGTTAATCAAGTCGTATTGGTTGCACCTAAGGATGGGGCTATGTAGCAACCCTAGAATTATCAAGCACAACCCCCACCAACCAATTACGATCAAAAGAACAATCAAGGGTGAAATAGAGAATGTAAGCCACCTCGCTACTTTACACTATTGTCAGATTCAATGCAATCAATTTTCAACCAGTTGAGAGAGGCAAGGAAGATCAAATTTCCTAATATACCTCTTTTAGATCCCAACCATCCTAAGCCAAAAGGATATAGGGAAGATCAGTTTTTCCCTTATCATAGAATACCAGGGCATGATATTGAAGTATGCATGGGTTTCAAGAACCAGGTGCAAAATATGATTGAAGTGGGAGAACTTAAAGTGGACAAACCATTGGCTCCCGATAACAAAGATATGGGCATATACAAAAACTCATTGCCAAACCATGAGGTCCCTAGAGGGCAAGGTGCCCAAGTCAATCAGTTTTGAATTGATACACCTACCCATGGATGCATTGGGATGGTTTAAATTGTCAATATAGCCACCAGGAGTAGATGATATGGTCAACCACAACCTCCTGTAGCTCCCATTAATGTCCCAGCTACACCTAGGTAGAGGTAGGGGCAAAACAACCTTCCAAGTCCACCAACTCGACCTATGGTGATTGTTCAGAGTAGACTAGAACAAAACTTACAAATGACTCCAGCCAAGTTATCTATCTATGATCTCATACAATAGTCCCCAAAGCATAGGGAGACTTTGATGGATATTTTGAGATCAATTGAGCTCCAACCACAAGATCCCAATGCATTCACGCATTTTGTGGGACAAGTACAACAATGTCAAGAACCTGTAATTTGATTTTATGATCATGAGATTAAGATAGTACCTACTGCCTTACCAAACCCTCCACTGCACATTATTGCTTTAGTCAATTATTTACCTTTTAAGTGGGTCTTGATCGATATAGGTTCATCAATCAACATCATCACAACAATAGCCATAGGGAATCTTAAGATCCCCAAATCCAATATCATTCCAGGAGCCTACACGTTAAGAGCTTTCAATGATGCTTTATGCACTACTATGGGAATGATAGTCCTACCCATTAAGGTGGGGCATAAGACCATCCCTATGATGTGTCATGTCTTGGAAGGGGCTATGCAATACAACATCCTCCTAGGGCATCCCTGGATAAGAGATATGAAGTGTGTTCCTTCGATTTTACACCAATGTGTCAAGTATGTGCACGATGACAAAGTCTATGTAGTTATGGCTGATGAAGAGCCATTCAAATATGTCCATCAGGTGGATTTTCCAAGATATTTTGTGATTCCTTCCACCCACCTGTATGTAAGACCTTCATCTCCAACTACGCAACTAGATGACATAGACAAATGGGTATGAAAAGACCCATCCACATTGGCACCTCCTCTTGCACCCAAAACAATTGACACTTCTAAGAGACCATCAACGTCAAAACCTAAAGACAATCAGAAGCTAAAGGTACCCTTAATCAAGGAAGAAAATCCCAAGGAATTTCTAACTATAGCCATTGCAGAAATCCCAAGTCCCATGGAAGAAGAAGATCTCCAGGATCAAGTCGAGGAAATACTAGAACCCACTTCACTAGTGTCATCTGTAGGGTCATCCACATCACATGCGACAATACACTTGGCAAGTACAGGAATAGGAGAGTACCTTGTGCATAATATAACATTCACACCCATCATTGAGTCTGCACAAGACATGGGATGGCCAAAAGACCTAAGACCACTAGTGGGAATAGTGGTTCCACTTGGAATCCCTCCCAACTAGACCAACTTTATCTATGTTGGCCTGGACTGCACCCATAAGTCTTCAAACATAGAAGAGGACAATGATGAACTATTCACTATTAATGTTTGTTACCTCTCTAATCCTGAGTTTGCTCTAAGCTACTTTGAATGTTACCATTGGCATGGCTACGATCTTGGTATATATGAGCAGGGGCATAGGCGTCCATGCGAGCCGCAATACCAACTTCCCACTGACAAGTTTGGGTTAGGCTACCACATCAGAGGTCAAGATGACTCTCTAGCAACATCCTTGGATAGATTAAGCTTGGGGTTAGGAGAAGACATCGATTTTATTCCTTATCACCCACCAAGTACAAGACATCTGATCAACAGACAAGTGGTCATGGTAAACATACCACCACCAAATATTTATCATTCAAACTCCTCAATTGATGCCACCCCGATAGGTTGCATCTTGTGGGAAGAAGAGCGAGAGGAAAATGGATATGTGGCAAGTGATGATGAACCATAGACAAGATTAGCCTATCATGGGCCTCGCTATTTACAAAGCCTTACCTGGTCTAGCCACAACGAGAGTGGATACATATCGAATGAAAGTGGCTATGAGTCAGAGGACTCAATGGAAAGAGCCTACCTAGGGCCAAGGTAGTGGTCCCATAGCTTGGGGCAAGACACTAATGCAAATGGCATCTTCATAAGTGACAAAGAATATGAGGATGAGATAGAGATGGCCTACTTGGGGCCAAGACATGAGCCCCTTGTCTTAGGGCCACATACCAATGCCAATGGTTTTTGGATAAGCGATGATGATTATGAAGATGAGACTGAGATGGCTTATCTTGGGCCTCACCACTTGTGACAAGTCAACATGCTAGTAGAAAGAGAAGTGGCACTTCATGCCATAGACCCTGGCTTATGATTTTTGGGAAGACCTATCGACTTAAATGCCATTTATCATGTAATCAATCCCCCTCTACCTACATTCAAGGAGCTCTTGGAACCCAATGATCCTATTATCTAGCCTGCTCATGGGCTAGATCCAAAGATTCCTTTTCCTCTAGAGCCTCATCATGAGTATGGGGGAGAAACCTATGAGACAAGATTTCACCCATGTGGTCCTGGAGATTTCATTCCATCCATCAATACAATCTCCATTGATTTGACCACTCCACTTCATAACCCAATAGATCCTACCAAACCATTGTATCTTGATATAGATGCTATTGATTGGGATCACGTTGATTCACCTATAGAGCCTAAGGATATTTTCCCTAATGAAGAGGTGTTACAACCATTTCATTTTGCATCAAGTTATGCATATGATGTATTCCATGTTGGTTTGGATCCTGAGTCAGTAGGACCTGTAAATCCCACCGATGATATTCATTTAATACCCACACCTCACCAGCTAGAGGATGGGTCGCATATGGCTATAGAAGTGACTTTTGAGGTGGACATCAGTGATGATCCTACTCAACCAAAGAAATTCAAGTTTAGAGAAAGTCTATCTCCAGAGGAACAAGCCATTATAATCCCTCTACTTAAGGAGAGGCCTAATATTTTTGCTTGGACCTACAAAGACATGCCAGGGCTTGATCCAAAGTTAGTTGTGCACAACCTTTCATTGGATCCCATGAAGAAGCCATTCAAGCAAAATCTGAGGAAAATGCATCCAACCATCGCTTTGATGGTGAAGAATGAGTTACAAAAATTGTTGGATGTGATTTTTATCATTCCTATCGACTATCTTGAATGGGTCTCAAACATGGTGCCTGTAGGAAAACTCGATGGAAGAGTCCATATTTGCACAGACTTTAGAGACTTGAATAGGGCAACTCCAAAGGATTCATTCCCATTGCCAAAAATAGATGCTCTTGTTGATGCCACTGCAGGTCATGAGATGCTCCTCCTAATGGATGGTTTTTTTGGATACAATCAAATCAGAATCAAACTCGAAGACCAACACAAGACCACTTTTATTACTCCATGGGGAACATTTTGTTACAAGGTGATGCCATTCAGCCTTAAAAATGTTGGTGCCACATATCAACGGGCCATGACATACATATTTCATGACTATATGCATAAAATATTAGAGGACTACATGGATGACTTATTGGCTAAGTCTTTATTGCGACAAGAGCACTCTGAAATCCTTAAAAAGGTCTTCGATCGCCTCATTGAGCACAATGTCAGATTGAATCCTAAGAAGTGTATGTTTGGCATAACTTCTGGTAAACTCTTGGGGTTCATCATTTCTAAGTGAGGCATTGAAGTCGATCCTGCAAAGGTAAAGGCTATATTGGAAATGGCCACCCCTACCAACATTAGGGAGTTAAGAAGCCTACAAGGCAAGGTAGCATCCATCAAACGATTCATTGCACAATTATCAAACAAATTTCGACCCATGAATCAACTGTTATGCAAAGGAGTCCCTTTTCATTGGGATGAAGAGTGCCAACAAGCCTTTGCAGAGATCAAAACATACCTGGCAACACCACCAGTATTGGCTCCACCAAGGCCAGATGTACCATTTTTACTATACATATCGGCTACTGATTTTGCTTTGGGCACCATGTTGGCCCAAAAGAATGCACAAGATAAAGAGCAAGCCGTATATTACATCAGTCGCACCTTGGTGAGTTATGAGCTAGGGTATGCGTATGTAGAAAAGTTGTGTTTGGAAGTGGTCTTTGCAACCAGAAAGTTGCGACACTACATGTTGAGCCATACGACCTACGTTATATCAAAACAAAATCCTTTGTAGTACATGATGAACAAGACCTATCACAATACACGTACTGCAAAGTGGATCATGCTATTGATAGAGTTTGATCTAGAGTTCATAAGCCAAAATTCCATCAAGGGACAAGTCATAGCAGATCAATTAGCAGAGGCACCTCTTCAGGATAGCAAGCCTCTCACCATAGAATTGCCCGATGATGCAGTCTTTGCATTATCAGATCCATCGAAACTCGAAGAACCTAAGAAAGAAAGAGACATGGCATTTTTCTTCGATGGTTTAAAGTGCGAGCAAGGGGGCAGAGTAGGGATTGTCTTTATCACACCGTAGGGTGCTCCATTACCCTTATCATTCAAACTAGACTTCCCTTGCACAAATAATAACACCGAGTATGAGGCCCTGATCTTGGGACTCCAAATAGCCATCGCAATGGGCATTAAAATATTGAATATCTTTGGTGACTCCTTGCTCATAGTAAATCAAGTCAAAGGATTGTTCCAATGTAGGTGCCCACTCCTAAAAGCTTACAAAGAACTTGTTGACACCTACCTAGCCTGACTAGAATGGTATGACATTGAGGCAATCCCTCATACGTCAAATAGATTTGCAGACACCATGGCTTCCTTGGGATCTTTAATCCCTCAGAATCCATCTACTTATTTCACAACCATTCACGTTAAAGTGCTCTTGCACTCAACGATACAACATGAGGCTTTCGATAATCAAGAATCAATCAACATGATCAATATCAAACCAAATCAGGATTGGTCCTTCAGAGCTAGATATTTCTTATGAATGGCACCTTGGGGGTCTTTGATCTCTCAAGGTCCTATGGAGTGTGGTACAACCATTCACCATAGGGTTGTTTCTCAATCTGTATTCACAAGTTCTGGAATGCAGGAGGAACATGCCATATTTTCTATAGAAGCTATGGCTTATCAGGATTGGCTTTCCCAGTTATGAGATTTCCTAAAGCTTGGAATGGTACCACAAGGCCTATCGCATGTTGAAAGATGAACATTTAAATAGAAGGTAACAAGGTACATCTTATTGGGAGAGATCCTTTATAGACGAGGTTACGATGGAATGCTCCTTCATTGTCTTGAGCCGCAGGAAGCATCTTGGGCAATTTCGTAGGCTCACGATGGTACATGTGGTGGTCACTTCAGTGGCATGGCCATCGTTAAGTGCATCTTGAGAATGGGTTACTATTGGCCCACTATGGAAAAATACTATTGCGAGTATGTCAAGAAATGCATTAAATGCCAGCATCATGCGAACCTCACACATTTGCCATCACAAGCCTTGCAACCCATCCAGGCAACATGGCCCTTCTCGTAGTGGGGACTAGACTTAGTAGGGAAGATCTCACCCCCATCCTTAGGCCGACACATGTTCATCATAATGGCCACTGAGTATTTCACCAAATGGGTCAAAGCGATCCCCTTGACATCGACAACTAGACCAAGGATTGCGGAGTTTATACTCCACAATATCATAAGTCATTTTGGGGTCCCTTAAAAAATAATATCGGATAATGGGCCATATTTCAAAAACAAAAATGTGCATGTGCTTTGACAAACAAATACCATATTCAGCATAGTTTTTCAACACCCTATTATCCACAAGCAAATGGGCAAGCAGAAGCCTCAAACAAAACAATAGTCTCCATCTTGAGGAAGATGGTGAAAGATAATCATAAGGATTGGCATCTGCAATTACCTCTTGCATTATGGGCATACAGGACTAGTGTGTGGATGCCCACTAGGGCAACACCATTTTCACTTGTATATGGCACTGAGGCCATCATGCCCCTAGAGTTGGAAATTCCAACCCTATGCATAGCATTACAGGACTTCATAGATGATGGCACCACGTGGCAAGGCCACCTTGATCAATTAATGCTTCTTGATGAACGTCGAGTCAATGCCTTGGAGCATCTCCATGTTTATCAGGATCACCTTGCGTGAGCCTACAATAGTAAAGTCCACTTAAGAGAATTCAAAGTTGGAGATCTTGTGCTCAAATAAAACCAGCAAAACTCAAATCTGCCATCGCACCTACGAGACAAATTTGTGGTAAATTGGATAGGTCCATACATAATCTCGGAAAAGGTTGGGCCTGGAGCATATCGCCTCACATCATTGGATGGTGTTGAAGAGCCTGAGCCTCTCAATATCATCCATTTGAAGGAATTCTATACATAAAATACAAAAACATTCAAATATACATAAAATACAAAAACATTCAAATATGTCATAAAATTACAAACAAATCATAAAAACATAAAATATTCAAAAAAAAAAAATGCTCCAAGGGTATCTTCATGCCGCTTGGTCAAAATCAATCAAAATGCTCCAAGGGTATCTTCATGCCGCTTGGTCACCTCAATCAAAAATGCTCCAAGGGTATCTTCATGTCGCTTGGTCAAATTCAATCAAAAATGCTCCAAGGGTATCTTCATGTCGCTTGGTCACCTCAATCAAAAATTCTCCAAGGGTATCCTCATGCCATTTGGTCAACCCCTAAAAGCCCCAAAGGCACAATAAGCCCTTTGGTCAAGAAATAATCAAAAGCACAAAAATAATACAAAATAATCAAAAACAAAAAAATACAAAATAATCAAAAATACAAAAACAATGCAAAATAATCAAAAATACAAAAACATTTGCATCTTACATCTGCATCCACATAGCTGCATTACATTCATATCCATTGCATTTGCACATGTTATGATCACAATATTACAAATGATGCCACAATTTGTATCACAACCACAAATACTCAAATCCATCTTCATCCATTCATCCATGTGTGTAACTATGTTTTTCAACACAACCATTCTTGTTGCTATAAAGAATAGGCTAAGGTTTTTTGGTCATTCAACCATATCTAGTGGTCTTATCAGCTTTTGTGGAAAGCCATATTGATTAGTAGAGGGTAAGGTCTAGTCGTGATAATGCCTCAGATATTTAGGATCCCATCACTAATTAAAAACACTAAAATCCTAGTTGGTACAAGGGAAAGATGAAAGCTGCAAAAGTGGTCTAGGTCACCTTAAGCAAAAAGGGTCTTCCTCGCTTATCCCCCTGTGTGACCAGTTCAAAGGTGCTGAGAATTGACAAAAGGACAAGTTCCGCCCTACCTAGTTAAATCCCTCACTTTTACCAAAACAAGCAAAAATTCTAGAATCAAGCAAAAGTCAAAAGCAAAATAAACAAGTGATTATCATCACTACATAGATCCCTTGCTCAAAAGAAACACAAAAATTCAAAATTAAAAAAAATCAATAAAAAATAAATAGTGATTTTCATCACTAAGCATGAGCAAGTATCCCAAATAAAATGAAGAAAATAAGGGAATGGAGCTTGAATCCCTAGAATTCTCAGCATTGTACAAAATTGGAAGGTGATCCCCATTACAGGTTTGGTGTACAACCATGCCTAGCAATGGTGATACCCTTATGCATGATGATATGTCTATCACAATAGCATCTTGCATTTGTGTAGACCAATGTTTGCATGTGGATGAGCTAGCTTTGGGTAACCCAATACTGCCTAGTGGTATAGTCCAACTAAGTCCAACATAGGATCAGATGAACACTTGAGGATCCCCGATCTTAGCAATGGGCTGAAATAATCCTGCCTGACATCGAAGGAAATGCTTGAGTTCTATATAAATATATTCATTTGCACACATAGGGATAATGAATCTCTAGGTCCATGATGAAAGCCTTGCTTTTCAAAAGTCTTGTATGGTCAGTACGCAGCTATTGATAGGGTAGCTAGAGTGTTTGAGTCTCAGGAAAAGCCTCAAAACTTCCTACATAGCAACAAATCATATCATCAATCGCATCATCAATTTTATTTATGAGGTTTTGTGAATTAAAGGGTATTAACAAAGTAGGCTAGATATCGGATGGATGTCAGAAATGATATTTAGACGACCACTGACTATTTTGTATCTTTTAAATTATAGAAGCTTATCAAGAAACTACACACATTCCACGCCATTACATTTCACATATGGATGCTTAAACAATTAGTTCTTGTGATAAGAATGATTGTTTACATTCATAACTAATATACTTTCTGTGGTGTCACCCATTAGATCGTTAAAATCATATCATATGCATTCCTTATGTTTTAAGTGATTAAAGCATATAGGTTCATTTACATTAGATCAAAAACCATGTAGATAATGCATTCCACACATTGCATTTGCCACATCATAACATAAGTCGAATGCATACAACTAAAAGCAAAATTAAACATGCATTTAACAAATAATATTGCATCCATAAATACATAGATCATCAATCATCCATCTACACCTAAGATCAGATCATTGCATCCACATACATTACATCATATAGCCATAATCAAAGCATGTAAATCCATATTAGTATCCATATATGCATACATCATAAACCTACCATTAAGTCAACTCATGATACATCACATCATGTCATAGTAATCAAAAACATCTACATAAGCACCCATCTAAAACATCCACATTATCATAAATATCACCTATCATCTAACACATACATCATTACATCATAATGCCATCATCACATCACATAAATAAAACATAAACATAAGCAATAAAGGATACACATTATGAATCATAATGCAAATATCTCATATAAATGTGTGTATCAAATACATGGATGTACAAAAATTCCCATGGGCTACAGTCATATAGGTCAGCTGACCTCAAAAATAAAATTCAAAGTGCATCATGAATCAAATTGGGCTTGCACCCCTTGTAGCACCGCCCCCTATGGCGGGATCCCTGGGAGAGTGATGTGAGCTAGATCCTGTTGGTCTCTCTGTATGAGTCCGGGTCCTCTACCTAGGCCGGATGGAAGACTACCCTGATGTGGAGCACCCACTAACCTGTGATCCACCGACACCTACCCTCTCCCTAGGAGTGGCTCCTAGCCTCCTAATCTACATCGAGAGAGTGGTAATGTAGGTTGCATCATCAAAAATATTTGCCTCATACTCATCTAGCAAGGCCTACATCTGCCTAGTCTCTACCCCTAGATCTACCTCTATAGGAACCTGTGGTGTAGGAGGATCAACAAAAATCTGCATCCTAGTAGCACCTCCCCCGATAGTAGCCTACAATGCCTGTATCTATACCATGAGTTGTGCTATAGTGGCATCTCATTGTGCTATAGTGGCATCATACTACTATACCTAGATCTTGGCCTACTGGAGCTCGGCCTCTACCTCATGCAACTATACCCTAAGAGGAGAATCTCTCTCCTCGAGATCCAACTCCTCCTCCTCCTCCTTAGGAGCCTCCTGCTCCTCCACTACCACCTGCTCTACCGGCTGGCCCCATCCCTCAGTCCTAGCTCGGACTCTGCACCCTATTGGATCTGCACCTCCATCATCACCATCATCCTCATGGCCTAGGCTACCATCACCATGCCACATCTGATCCCCCCACCATTGCACAAAGGCATCTATCACTCCCCCATCGACACCTACATCAACTTTTGGGGTGTCCTCATCATCAGTAAGCTCTGTAATCCATGGTAGGGGAAGGTCTCTCTCTGTTGTAATGCACCTGTATAGGACTGGGAAAAATGGCACATCCTACTACAATCTATACTGATGAAGGATGTAAGAATAGAAGAAATACTCTCTTATGTTGACCTTGCAACCAATGATCCATCGCTCATGTCACATCCTAGCTATAAATCTAGCTGGATCATCCCATGTTGGTAGATGATATGGGTCTATTTGATATATGGGCCTATAACCTAGTGAAAGTAGCAATGTAATGGGGGAGCTCCCCCACAAAAGGATGGCTCTTGCACTCCTCATGCTCTCGAGCCCATATGGTAGCATAACACTACATCCAACCATCTATAACTATAATCTCAGTAGGGAGCCCTCTGGGATGATCTACATGGATATGCTCCCATCCCCATATCTACAGGAGCAAGCTGCATGCGATGTTGACATGACCCCATTAGTGGATGTGATACAACTCATCATAGCACTATGCTAGCAAAGACCTCCCCCATGCATAGATGATAGGCTCCTCACTATCCACCAAATCTTGAACCATCACAAGGAGGTTCCACGGGAACCTCAAGCCCAAGCAATCTGGGATAAGAACATTGTTGACAACCATCAGCAACACCGCATGCCTCATAGAGAAGACATTCTCCCTGTACCATCATAGAATAGATACACCACCATATTTGGTGTCTTGGAAGGTAGCCACAGCATGCCTCCCGAACACCCTAGCAAAGACTACCTCACGGTCATTAGTGGCCAAAGAGATGATGGCCACTCCATCAAAAGGAATCCAAAAAATCCTATATACATCCTCCAGTGTGATAGTCATCTCACCGGTAGGAAGGTGGAAGGTATTAGTCCGAGGATCCCATCGATGAGCCAAGGCTATGAGGTAGGCCTGATCCGACATAATCTGGGGAAGCCTGGTCACATACTGTAATCCATGGGCATTAAACCATACCCAGTCCATATCAACCATACACGGTAGGAGGTCAAGCAAGAGCTTCGGGTCCCGAGCCCGAGAAGAAAGAATCTAAGGACAAAAATCAAGGTATAACTATAGTGCATCTAAGGCATAAAATATAATAAAACATGGAAAATGATGCAAATAATGATAGACTATCCTAAGTCTAAGTGAAAAGAGCAATAAATACACCTAATCATGCATCAAAAATCAATTAATCACCTCAAAAAATTCAAAAAAATTCAAAAAATTGCCTAAGGTTCTTGGCCGCTTTCATCTACAGTGACCAAAAATCGGTCGTTGAGGTTGGCAGTGGCCAAATCCCAATGATCATAATTTTGATCGTTGAGTTTTGAACTAGCCACTACCATCAATAGCGGCCAAGCCATGGGCCAAAATGGCCGCTCTGAGTGGTAGCGACCGATGGGTGACATGACAAACACGTACGCCCTAGGCCAAAAATACCAAAAAAATTTGAAAAAGCACAAAATGGGGACAAGCCCACCAAATTAAAACCTAAACTAGGCCTATCTACGGGTTCGGTTCATTGCCAGCAAGTTTAGTGAGGTTCGTTTACCGGTTACTTAGTGAGGTTCATTTTTACTAAAAAACAAGCAGGGTTAAGGTTTGAGAGAATACCCGAGAAGCTCTGGCTCCTCCACTCATCGATGCCTCGCCCTGCGCAGCCATAATATTCGACAAAAAATGCTCCAAGTTGCAAACTGTCACTTTCTCTCCAGAGCTCTAAAAAGCGAATCGCCAGCTGGAAGAATGAAAATTCAAAACCCTAGGCTACTTTTATATTTCCCAAGTTATGCCTCGATCACTGTTGTCATCAGTGGCCCAAAATTCTTGGCTACTGAGGTTGAGAGCGGCCAGAAATAGGCATTTAGGGGTCACTGGATCTGATAGCGGCCAAAAGCACAACCAAAAACAGAAAAATTCCTCCCATGAGGAATAACAAAAAAATCAAATAAGCACATTTTGATGGTTGATAATCATCATAATGATCAAAATAACAAAAAAAACACATAAAAACAAAAATCTCAAGTAAGCCTCGTATCCAGTTACTTACTCTATCAACTCGGTGGTTGCAGAGATTTGCACTCCATGCAATTCGGTGAGATGAGTGAGCTACCATAGGGCTACTTGGGGTAAATTAATCATTTTGGAATCATGATGTGCCCCCTCAATCCCGAAGAAGACCAAGATGGTCGGACTGCTCCACGGGTACGATAGAATCATCCTAATTCCTTTATGACATAACAACACTGAGCCAAGTGATTCAACAAAAAGCCTAAATAGAATCGCTCATCCTAACTCCCTAAGAAGGCTATTTATGGCCGGACCACTCCACAGGATAGGGATGAATGATCATCATAAACAGTTGAGATCACACTTGGATGGGGGTTTGCCCATTAAAATAACAAGCACTAGAAAGGAACCAAATTAGTCATATTGGTCAAGCGACTTGTCGCTTCATTCATTGCCCTTCCCTCATCAATTCGTTGTGTGAGGGGGTAGTTAGCTCTTCAAATAATCATAATCAAAGTCAACCAAATATCACTCAATCATATCAAAATTACGTTCATCCTATGAATCATTGCAGACAACTATTACAAAATTTCCCCTGTTTGTTGGGTTCATAAGCAAAATATGATATTTTTAGTTTGTAGCTCTCCTCCAGTTGGATCTCATTGTAGTGACATAAGCTACCCGATTGTGTTTGAGGAATGAGTGCAAGTGAATATGTGCAAGCCCTATGCTAAATTAAGCCTTCCAGTATGTCGAAGCAATGATTCAAGGGTGTGCATCGTCTTGCATGATTGGGCCATCCAACGTTGATCAGACCAATGATCATCATACACCCTACAAACATAGCAGTCTACATTTTTTCTTAGTGCTGTGTTTTTCCCACACAGTGCATCCCAAAAAGGGGCATCTATAGACACCTAAAACACGTCGTGTTTAGGAGAACTACTCACATGGGCACATTCATAGATCATGTGACTAAACCTTGGAACCTTCCAAGTGCCAAAAGTGGTTTTCACCACTCATCTTGGGAAGTCTTAGCCCATCCAAGCCTGGCCACTATGAACCAGAGTGGCTGAATCTTGGCCACTGAAGCTCAGAGCGGCCAATCCCTAGCCACTACAGATGACAGTGGCTAGACCCTAAAATGCAATTTGCCATCAAACCAACCTAATATCGGGTGGAAGTGGTAGTCTGCATGCAATAAGGCCGAGCGGGGATAACTTTGCATTCCTCCTCACAGCCAGTCTACATGAGAGACTCAAGTCTAGATTTAGACATCAATTAACTGGCCCTCAAGGGTAGACAAAGACTCAAATGCTCATGCTAACAAATAGTTTGTATGCAAGATTCAGTCTTAGGGTTTTTAGACCTAAACCTAGGACCTCAACACAATATAAGGTGCAAACCTAAGAGCACCAAGGGACCTTCTTTTATCAATTGGAGGGAGAGACCGAGGAGAGATTTTTGAGACTTGAAGAGATTTTCTTGTAGCGAAGCCCTATCAAATTGGAGAGCATATTGGAGCACCTTTGAGGAGCAACGAAGTGCTAGCCGACTGAGGGGTTATCATCTATAGGATATTCAATACATAGGACAAAAACGACAATCATTTCAACATCAGCAACAAGCCTAGATCCATAGCCTTGGAGCAATAGAGACAGGTTTTCATCTTAGCGGCCACTATCTCGGATAGTGGCCCGCAAGCCTAGTCTAGGGTTCTTAGCATTAGTTTCTTTTATTTATCTTGTTACATGTTTTCACGCCATTAGCATAGATCTAATTTCTCGCATTTACTTGCATTCATAGCATTAGTTTCTATTGTCATTGAGCATATTTTTGTTTATCATTAGGGTTATTGCTAACAACCTCATCCGAGGAGGCAATCTCGAACAACTGAGCATTTGCTGTTGTTTTCATGCTTGCAGGACTACAGGTTCACTAGACAGGTTACCAACATACGAAAGCAAAAGGATCCCTCTAGGAGCCAGACCTGGAGAAGGAGGCATCTGTAAGCCCTCATACATTTTATGTGCATCACCGAGAAGCCTACGAAAGTGCACCACCCCTTGCATGGGGATATTATACATCTGCTACCCCTATTTGTAAAATCTATATCAAATGAAGGGAATCCCTTAGAGGGATCTATATGTAACCGAACTTGAGAAAAGCAATAAAGAGCATTATTTATTCATTTCTTCGTATTTTGGTTGTATCTACTTTCGCATATTTCATTTAATGCATGATTAAGTAAATAATATTCGCAAATAGAGTAGTGGACGATGCGTCGCTTCCCCAGGTTAGCTATAGTGGTAAGATGGTTTATCTTATTATTTCTTATAATTTAGTTGTCCTCTTATTAATAAATAAACTTCTACTCTTTTTGCCATGTCTACTACTTCCTTAAAATAAGTGAAGTTAGTAGTTTCTAGGGGATAATATAGTTTTTCATGAAGGTTTAGTATGAAAATATGTAAAAGTTTTTTTGATTGAGGAATATATTAAAGTATTCCTACTAAAGTGCATTTCACTAAAACTTCTATGAAATGTTCATTTTTAGCTTGTTTAAGTTGATATAAATAATCTATGGTGATATTTTCTTTGATGTAGACTAACAATTGTTTACTAAATACTTCTATAAGTTCTCTAAAATTCTTAATAGAATGGCAAGGTATTTGGAAGTACCATTATAAGGACATGCCACTAAATATTTTAGGGAATATCCTAAGAAGTAATATTTTATCATGGGTTACATCACTACAAGCAATTTTAAATAGCCTTAAATGATTAATGGGATCTTGTTCACCATTATATATTTGAAATTTAGGTGTCTCAAACTTTTGTGGAAAGAGATGATTGGAAATCATGGGATGTAAAGTCTAACTACAAAATTGATCAAAGGAATATTTTTTCTAACATTGTTCCTTAAGGGGAGGTAATTTTGTGTTCTATTTCTTCAAACTTGGAATCCCTCTTCTCAATGTTCTCTAATTTAGTTTTTATTTTTTTTAATTATAAGATTTATTGATTTGAAGGTGTCAGTAATATTAGTGGAGGTTGAGAATAATCTTGAGGTAACATTGATAAAGGTTGTGTGACTTGATTAGGTGCTATGGGTGTAGGAATATAATTAATTCTTAAATCATTTGTCAAGAAAGGGTTAATGGAAATAGTATTAGGACATGCATAGTCATAAGGGCATTAGAATATGAGATTAAAATAGGTATACCTATAGATATGGTTGGAGTAGTGGAATCTATAGGGTGAGCCATAGACACTTTAAGACTAAAAACATTAAGTATATCTTCATTTGATGGTGCTATATTATATTAGACATTAGAATGTTTAACATTCTCATTTTATAAATTGGAATTATAAGGTTATTCTCTACTCAATTCTTTGAGTCCTTCCCTATGAACATCTAATAAAATATTTTTATTTATTTTTACATATTCTGTAATGTGATCTATGAAATCAAATGTTACTTTTTCTACAACATGTTCTATATCTCTAAAATTAGGTTTTACCCACAAATTTTCTTTCTCTTCTTCTTGAGCATGTGGAAAAGGAGGATAAGATGTTGATGCTAGGCCTTTGCTATGAGTATTATATTGGTTTTTAGCCATATATTATATGTTTTGAATAAAATAAAGGAGATTAATCTTATTAAATCTTGTTTAAGATAAGTAGCATATGCTACAAATATAAACTGATTGGTCAATATACCTTAGGAGGATCTCCTAATATACCTAAACCTAATAGATATATCTTCCCTTTTGATACACCCATCTATATTGGAAGTGAATCGACTCCCTCAATATATGTAGTCATACGTGAGGAAAAACCTTGAGGTGCATGAACAAGGAATTGTATGAGGATCAATCACACCTAGATAAATGACTCAGTATTGATACTTCCATATTGGTTAGAGGAACCAATTATTAATATTGATTAATGTGATCTAACTAAACAAACAAATGTATATGGTCTTTGTTTCAGTTTAAATTAATTTCCATCTTTAAGGAAATGTGTGTTTCACATTGGGTTCACCAAAATATAGTCGTAGCTTACGCATGTGATAATAACCTGAGTTTCTTTCCAAAGGAGATCTAAATATTTTCACATGGATTGGCCTACCTTTATGTATATGTATATGTTCATGTTCATGTGGCGTTTGGTGAATAAATTGGAAAACACCTAAGGTTTTTGTCTCTAAACCTAAGTAAGATTACTAATGAATTTGAAAAATAGATGCAATAATAAAAGATGCATCAAACAAGGTTCCTAAACTAGTATGCTTTTCAATTTACAATGCTTTATGATAAAATGAAAGGAGTTTTTCTCTTTCAAGGAAAATAAGAGAGGGAATTCAAATAAACAAAACTACCCTAATATGAAACTATATGCCTTTTCTATTCCTTTCCTAAGTACTTTAAAAATAAAGACTTGAACTACTCTAAGGGTTCCTTAATTTATCCCAAATTAGGTGTGTTTTAGCATAATTTATAGCAAATAGAGAATTTAAAAATAGAAAATAGTAAAACAGAAGCAAATAGAATATTATGGAAACTGAAATACCTATTTCAAGAATATTGGACAAAAGCACTAAATTTTGTAGAAGTGCTACCAACACTTTTTCTCCACTTTGGTACTTTTTCTAAACATGCAAAACTAAGGGGAAAATTAGATGTAGTTTGGTTTAGGGGGCCTGTCTAATAATAGGTGAATAGTAAGTTATTTGGTCAAACTTATTAGACCTAAGATGACTAAAAAGGATTAATAAATAGTATATGAATGTCTAAGATGTCTACAAATGGGATCTATATATGCCTAAAAGAAATAAAAGAGACCTAAGATGACTAAAAACAGCTCTAAGAGGATTACAAGACCTGATTAGAGTTGGGATTTGATGAAGGAAAGGTAATGATCTAATAAAAAATAGGGTATAATAACTAATTTTCAAAAAGAAGCCTAAGACACCTATTTGGTGAGATTTATACCTAATATGCGAGTTAGGAGTTAACAAATATAAGGCTATAATGATCTAAAATCAAGGTTATTAGATTAGACCTATGACAAAACAAATATGATCATATAACATGTGTACATATACCTACAAAAGGATTAGATTAAAAACTAAATGTCTATGACCACAAATAGGAAATTAATAGGTGCAAATATGACTATAAATATTAGATAAAATTATAACAAGATAAGATTGAATGAAGAACAAATGTAAAAAGGTTTGCAAATTTAAATAATAGCAAAGAATCAAGATTTTAAATATATGAAAAGTATAGTAAGATAAATATAGATTGCAATACAACAAACATAATCATAAGATGAAAGAAAACTGCTACAAATTAGAAAAATTAAGAACAAATGTTATTAGATTCTTACAAATAAAAGTTAGCAATGTGAAGAAATTAAGGAATGTGAGTGTTAGCAGTTGTAACTATAGACATAAAAAATTGACCCACCCAAATGAGTCAATTTTTTTTTAGACCCCTAACTAGCCACCCAAACATGCTAAGTGTAAATTTGGGTCCCTTTTGTTCTCCCATTTGGCCTTATTTCCTTAGCTTTACCAAATATATGCTCGGTCTATATTGAGCACGAATTTGGCTTGCCATATTTGTACCCTATAATGACAGGGTGTGAATTTGGCATTTTAGGGGTTTTTCTCACTAAAACCCCTCCCCTTGCCAACCTATTTTGGGGTTGTTTTGAGTGATACATCTATCCAATTACAAACATATACCAATGTCTAGGACTCATTCATGATGTCCTCTCTTGAAATAAGAAAATCAATCTCCCCAATATTTTGATAAGGTTGGTCTAACTTGGTTATGTTCTTATCAAATATTCTAAATCAAAGCATAAGATAAGGAAATCAGATGGATAACTTAGAGGAACACATAAATTTTAACAAGGGCAAGTGTCAATTCATTATTTAAACCTGTAAAGCATAAATCTAGCTTAATATTCAACCAATTACCAAGATATAAGTATTTGATATCACATATTGCATCAATAAAATAGAATAGAGCAATATTCTAGGCTTGCTACCTTGAAATTCATCAAACATATAACATTCATTGCATCATAATCATAATATTCCAAGCACATAGCAAATATTACTTTGAAATTTATAGAAAAATAGCATATAAAATGGGTTTTATAATATGGAATTCAGCTAATCTACTCCTAATCTAAGTAGGTTTCAAAGAAAATTCAAAAGAAAAGGGTTAAAGGAAGAAATAAAACAAGCCATTGTAGTATGAATATTTATGCAAAATCTATTGAAGAAGCCAATTTTGTAGTAAATCGACCTTAGCATTGATCAACTATCACACAATTTGAGGCTAAGATGGTGCTATATTTAGAGGGAAGAGAAACAATGCATCAAAATTAACTCCAATGTAACCACCATCAACATGTGCATATTACACCAAGAACTTCAATGAATTGTATTAATCAGGTATTCAATCATTACATTCAAAATTTCTTGCATCAGGTGATTGCAAAACATAAATTCTCCAATTATAATTGCAAGAGCATAGATGCTCATCAACTATCAAAGAAAGAAAAATTCCTAAAAGTCTATTGCTAAAATGGAATCTAACCTTTTGGAATAGGATCTCCATGGCTTTTTATAGCCTTACAATTTAATTTTTTTAGTGTTTTACAATAGTGTTTCAGTGCTTCACAACTATACTTTTAGTGGATTACAGTTGTGTGGATGAGATGTCTATCTGAGCTATCTTCAACTAGGAGGATGAGGTATCCAATTGAGAATTTTCTTGATCTAGATCTGTAATTCTGGCCATAGATCTTTGCAATTATTTGTCTTGTTGAGTTTTTTGTCTTCAATAATTGAGATTATCTAGCTATCAAGCATTAAGAATTTTGAAATATTGTCTAGGTTCAACGAATATAACCTTTCTCTCCTGGACTCTTCGGTTTCCTTCGTTGACTGTTCAGCTTCCCCTGGTTATTATCACCTTTTGGTTCATTTTCATATAAAACACAATAAGAAGTCGACGTTAGAATTTTGACGACAAAATAAAATTAAAATTTATTATTATTATTATTATTATTATTATTATTATTATCGATGATTTTAAATTTATTAAATGTCTTCCTAAGGTTTAGCATTAGTTTTTAATTTTTTATAATGTTTCGGTTTAATTTTAGGATTTGAATTATTAAATTTAACATTAGAATTAAATTTTAATTTTAATTCCAATGTATTAAATCAACTCTAATGTCAAAAATATATTAAGATTAATTCATATTTATTTATTTACATTTATTATTATTATAATTATTATAGACATATTTATTTATTATTATCACCTTGTTTACTTTATATTGTGTCAAATTTAATATTCTATACTTAAGCCTTATTCATATCATGATATCCTTATATTTCCATGGTCTAAGGTTTTATTCTTTTATTATTATCCTTTTTCGCATTAAAGCTTAAATATTAAATTATAATATTTCAGTCCGACTTAAGCTTCAATTTAATTCTTTTTAATGCCCATGTCAACCTAAGGTCCAATTTCGTTATTAATTATTTCATTATATTAACCTTAAACTAGGGTTTTACTTTTAGTATTTCATGTGATCGGATTGGTTCTATAGACTCAATCGATGTATTTTTATTAGTAAGGTGACTCAAGTGATAAATTCTTATTGGTTAATTAAATCAATTACTATGAAAGCAACGAGGGATCAAGCGGCTCAGAATTTATCGAGTGATATGAACGATGACATCCCAATAGGGGGTAAAATTGATGGTGCATAACGCTTTGGGTGAGATGAACGATGACATCTGATTGGTTGGCAGAATCAATGGTGCAGAATGCATTGGGTGATATGGCCGATGGAATTTCATTGGTCAAAATTATTTATTCCCTTTTATTTAATTTCATTTAGTGAATCCATGATATTGTTTTAATTAATTAAAGGGGCTAAGGTTGTATTCTTCTATTATTGTCCCTTTCGTATTAAAGGTTAACCCTCGAATTATAATATTTTGGTCCCGAAATAAATTCTTCAAACTCAATTAAATGGTTTTTAATAATTTTGGCTTGGGCTCCTCTTGGGTATTCTTAGCTTTACTCGACTGAGAAAGTCAATGGCTTCCAATTAGTCAAACCCTTCCTATTTTTTTATTAAAACTCGACTTTAGGTTAAAAAAAAACTTTAGTAAGGGTTTTAATTTTTTTGGGTGTCCAATGGGAAACAAGTGCTCCTTTTATTCACACCAATAGGATATGATTTGCCCTTTCACCTGGACCAATGATAATACAACAATTTATTTGGCTAATACTTTAGGTATTCATTTATTTTTTTTTAAATTATATTTTTCATCTCGGGGGAAGAACTTAGGTATATAGACCTTAATATTTGTAAAGCATGATGATTTAAGTACATAAATGGGAAAATAATTTTAAATGAAACCTTTGGAAGTGGTGGAGAAAAATAAAATGATTCGGGTGTGTGTGAAACTTAGGGCCTTAGCAAAAATTTATTTTTTGATAACCAATGGGATGAGATCGGCTCACTCACCCTAACCAATGAAAATCAAGCACTTACTTTGGTCAAATTTTCCAATAAAACCTTTAATATTTTGATGAATATTTCTACTCAAAGGGTGAGGATATTTCATGTGTGCATGACCCTAAAAACCTTAGCAAACAAATTTAATTTTTGGCAGCCAATGGAGAATAATTGCTCAATTTACCCGCACCAATCAAGTGGTGTCGGTTGAGATAGTCGTGTCAATAATTATTCAATGCTAACTTGGGTCTTATTTAGAGGAGTATTTTTAATTCCTTTTAGGGGAAAATATTTTTTATTGGGGAACCATGGCATATTAACTTCAATTTTTCAAGGTAAGAAGGGGAAATATGCGCTAGGGAACCTTAGAACTCATAAGGGGGGAACAATATTATGTGTGTGGAACTATCAACAACATTAGAAAGGAAGTGTAATAATTTATATTCAGTTGAACATGCACGTTTAACACAACCACACAAATCAGGTGTGGTTGGCTCACTTGTCCATGCCAATAAGAATACATTGCTTAAATTGGTTAACCTTGGTTCTAAGCCTTATAAAATAATTTAATTGAATTAAAATATGAACTTTAGGAACCACAAATTAACCCAATAATTATCTATTGGTAATTAATTGACTTTGATACTATTTTGGGGCCTAATGATCTGAAATTAAAACATGAAATTTGGTGTCTTATTTCCCATAGTGCCAAAATTGGGTCAAAATTCAAAGTGCCTAGAATTTGATGAAAATTCTCATGTTTCTAAATGATCCAAATGGGTATCCAAATCCATTGATAAAGCTCAAAAATTTATTGTGTATCATGATATAGTTCAATTAGAAATTCACTGGTTGTTTCAAGAAACTACTATTTCTAGAAAGAATTCACATCTAGAATTCTGCAATTTTGGTATTATTGTGAAGACAAGCTCAAGCTCTTTACACTAGCTTTTGAATCATATCATTTCCACTAGGTTTTACATCAAATTATAGGGCAAAAATGATGAAATTTGAATAACCCTAAAATAAAATTTAATTTTTGAACTTTAGGCTAAAACCTTTGAAATTCAATATTTTGAAATATTCAATCTAAAATAATGCCATTGAAAATAAAATATTCAAAATATTCAATCTAAATCAATGGAACTAAAATCCAATTCTTCATGAATATTTAGATGCAATGTAAGAAAAGTTCAAAATCTTGATGTAAGCAAGCAAAAGTTAAAATTGGACCCAAAATTTTAAGTGGGTCCCCAAATTGGGGTAAGTTGTGCAATGGAAACAATAGGTCGGCCTTTGCCCATGGTGAAATTTCATTTTCCCACTCGTTTTTCCCTAAAAACCTCTTATAAATAAGGTTTTGGATCCCCTAAGATCGTAAGAATTATTTCTAAGGAGATTCTAACTATTGACTCGCTCATTTGCTCATGCTATCAAGTGTTCTGCTACAAGTTATTATTTTGTTGTTTTGTGCTTTGGTGATTACTGCCCTTGGGGATTGAGTGGAGGAGTCTTAATTATTGGATAGATCAAACTTTTGGAGTGTTTCTTCCACCTCTTCATTAATCCTTGCTTCCTCCATCAACTCATTAGGTTTTGTATTTACTTTAGTATAATTCACAAGTCTATTTTCACTATTTTATGCTCAATTTTCACTGTTTGGAGACCCAAAAAGGGCATCTGAACCAATTTTGTGCCTCGCTAGATTTTAAATCCCTAATAACAAGGTTAAAATTTGGTAAATTAGGTCTTGAGGACAAGTTTCACACCCCAAAAACCTAATTTGCATTGTGTGTTTTATCATTTTGTTGTGTCCATCTCGTCTGCATATCATTTTACTATTACATATTTATTTTGATCTATTTGTACATGTTCCAAATATCAAAGATCAATTTTATTTTTGAATGGTCATCTAAAATTACCAAGGGGGATTTACTGTTGTGCCTCCAAGATCAGCTGTATAGTGGCCTAAGCAGGCCCCCAAATGCTGATCAAAGTTTCTAGGGTTTTGTGGAGTTATTTTGTAGGTTTAGAACCATTGGATATTCTAGACATAATATAAATATTGGATCAACCATAGAATTAGATAAGTACCCTAATATATCTTTAGGCTATTTTTTGTGTGCTTTATATTCATTTCTATTTAAAACCTAAATCACGATAAAAGTAAAAGCATTTTATTGAATTTCTAGGCATTCAAAAGAACAAAAGCATATAGTGTGCATCTAGGGTTTTTGATATTATTTGTACAATTCCCTTGGACCCTTTCTTAAAGGATTTATTTTGCAATCCTAGGGTTAGAAATCATTGAATTACAAAATCATACTAGTATTAGCTCTTTTCTTCTTGCATCTTGTGTGTCTTGCATTGTTCTTTATTTTCCATAGTTTAGTTTATAAAGGCCAAATAATAGGTGTATGCTTAATTGACACATCAAACATTCCCACCATAGACTTGAAGTGAGTCCTAAAACCATTCTTGCTGAACCTATCCTTTTTTTTCCCAAGTTTAGAGAATATAACACATCCCCATGGTTCACCTCAGCTCCCAATGGATCAAGCCAAGAATCGTATGTGGTAGGGCAATTTTCTCCCTCTACAGTAACATGCAAAACCAAGTATTAGAAAGTCTTAACAAAGAGGTAAAATACATTCTCTATGTCACCCACCTTCATGTCCACCACTACCACCACCTCCATAGCCCAAACATTTATCATCAAAACATACAAAGATGCTTCAAATCAACAAGCACTAACACAACAAATTTTGCAAACTATGGGGTTTGAAACTCAATATCTAACAGATACTCAATTGGTACCAACTCTAACTAGAGATTCAAGGGTTGTGAAAGGTCCATCCCATCCTATGTTTTCCATGTATTACTTGTCAATGCATACTGTCTTTCTACCCCACCAAGTGAGAATGGGAGTGATCAAATATTACCTATAGAAGGCCCAATAGGCCATTGATAAAATATCTATAGGTGACTTGATCACCAAGGAGGGGATGTTATCCCTAAGTACAAAATTAGCAAAGAGGGAGAAAAACATCCTATTCTTAGAGGTGAATCAATTAATCCTACTTGCATTGCTACAACCTCCTCTAATTAAGTAGCTATGTTATCAAGATTAAACCTGTAGAAGGTGGGCCATGTTGGCATTTTTCAAATTTTCAAGTAGGCAAACAGGCCCATGCCATACAAATTATTAAGGATGGATGGCAATAATTATATGTATACAAAGAAAAAAAAGGAACTCATCATGGCATTTGAGCAAGAAAATATCAAAACCATCAAGGAAAGAAGAAATAAAAAGTTTTAAAGTTAAGCTAGATATTGCCATAAAAGAAAGGGATGAGTAGAATTAGCTAGTTGAGTAGCTAAAGCAAGAGCAATAAAAGTGACATAAGGAGAATGAAGAGCCTATCAAACAAAATAACAATGATATCCTGCACCTTAATTAGATAGAGGGAAATCTAAAGGAGAATATTGAGTCCTTTATATCTAAACTTTCAACCATAAATATCATCAATGGTATTTGGGATAATATTTTGGATAAATTGATACATGGAAGGACATACTTGTAACACTTATAGGAATATGATACCTTACTAAACAAAATTTGACATAAATAGTGTAGAATCTAACTTACCTCTCCAGTTCAACTACATGCCAATCCTAAAATGGACCTATAAAGTCAAATTAGATAGCTACAACAACTAACAACTAGGACTACTAGAAAAGCAAGTGTTACAAGTGAAATTGATGAATATCCATTCAAATAGGAACTTATTATTACAAGTCAATCCTATTATGATGAACTAAAGAAAATTGCTAATAATTTAAGAAGTCACATCATCTAGTTAGCCCAAGGAGGAATCCTAAGTCCTATTTCTAATAAAGATACCATATTATGTAAGAATAAATATATGAAGCTAGTAGAAGAAAATAAAAATATAATATATTAAGTTGATAAAGCATCACTAGTAGACACAACAATTAAAAATCTTAATGTCATATTATGATTGGAAAATCCCTTTGTATGAGTGAAAACAATTCTAAATTCCAAGGAGAAAATTCCAATAAGAGAAGTATGATTATTTGGTGGCTACACTATCTCAAATTAAACATATAAAATTACCTTCAAATGAAAAATGGTTAGCATTGTAAAAAATGTCATCCACATAGAATTTTGGTATATGCTCACAATTTTGGATGCCCTTTCATGACACACATCCTAAGGAACAATGTTGTTTTGGGTTCTTTTCCAATTAAGTTTGGTGTCCCTACAACTTGATAAAAATTTAGTATGTGTATCGCTCCAAATTTTTCGCATCCCTACCTTCAGGCTATAGGATCCGCGCCCGGAAGGAGGATGGGAAAAGGATGATGCGGTACCTCGGACGAGAGGACTTTGCGAAGGTCCCGCCTCTCAAGGGAGGTGTATTTTGGTGATTTTTCGACGGATGGTGGGTTCACCAGGAAACATTTAATGGCAGTTTCCATGCCTAGGTTTTTGGAATGTGTTTAATGAGTTCGTTTTAACCTTAAACATTCATCCTAGGTTTGGCCGAATGAAACTAAATTAAACTATATGAAAATGCAAGTTCCATGAATACAGCAGACAGATTTGAAAGCAGAAAATAGAGAATTTTACAGAATGCCAATGAAAAATACCTGATCCGGATGTCTGAAGAAGATTCTGACGTTTGAAGCAGTCTGGATCGTCGAGGATTCTACAGAATCGCCTGCAATCTAACTCAGGATCGTCTGCAATCTGACAGAATCATCTGAGACTGACAGATTCGTCCGAGATCTGACGAATTCGTCAGACGAATTCGTCAGAGACCTGCAAGACAGAAAATAGATGCAAAATACAAGAAATTCTATTGTGCTAACAGAGGCAAATTACACCAAATAGCAATATGAATACTGAACAATATTTAAGAACAGAAATTAATGCAAATTACTGTACTTTAATGGCAAATCATGAACTTAACATGCATTCTAAGCTAAATGGGTGAACACCAAATGCAAAATAGCATAAACACTAAATAAATAGTCTAATTTGCAGAATAAAAAGACGGAGAAAGAGTTAAGAAGAGCAAACTTCAGGCATTGATTGCCTCGATGTAGACTGCAGTCGAGATCGTCTCGCATCAGTACGAAATCGCCTCGAATTCGACAGGATCGCCTCCGATTTGAACAGGTTCATCGACGACGATGGGTGCTGGCTCCGACTGAAAACCAGTGATGTACCTGCAACAAAATGGCTATGGGACTAGTGCAAAAGCAAAATTAGGATGTGTTGACGCAGAGGGAATCAGTTTGCAGATAAATTCAGCCAGGGGTTGGGGAGGGAAAATCCTAGAAGTTAAATAGGCTTAGGGGGAGTTGTTGGGAGGTTGGAGATCATCCCAATTTGGGAGATCTCCAACGGGGGAGGGTCCCAACGGTGCAGACACGCTTCTGCCCGGATTGGAGACCCGTTGGAACAGATTCCAACTATGCAAATTCAGTTTTGCGACAAGATCGTCCGGACGTCCTAGTCCGGACGAAATCGTCAAATGCAGGGCGATATCGTCTGATCGGCGACGATATCGTCAAACGGTCAAAACAACCTCTAAAATTGGCACGAAAAAGGGGGAAACGGAATACCCGACGGTTAACGGGCGGTTTGGGAGGTTAAATTTGATTTTTAAATTATTTACTAAGGTGAATGTAATTATTGTAATTTTAACTGCGCCAATTTTAGGGTGCTACATTTTGCCCCCTCTTTAGCGAATTTTTCGAAGAAAATGCGTTAAAGATGAGTTCTTCTCGATCTACGAGAAAGCAAAAAATTATACCCATTTTTAGGCGACGATTCTTGGTCGAATCGTACGACAACTTACTATGGTGCCCCCTCCGTGTTTTTACCCAAATCGAACGTTTGAGGTAAAAACGCGAAAAAGCAAAAAATTATTGTTGAATAAAATTAAGAAAAATAGATGAGATATTTTTGATCATATGACTTGTCTTATGTGATGCTTATGATGTTTTTATGTTTGATTGATTGATGTTCATGTGATTATGTCGTTGGATATATTATAATTGGAATGTCATGCTTGTAATATTTGAAATGAAATAATCTGATGTAACAAATTGGTTGTTTGTAATGAAATGTGATAAAAATAAAAATAAAAAGAGACTTCTAACAATAATTTCAAAGGACATTGTCGCTATTATAGACCATTTCATGGAGTCGCTGCTCACTCGGTCGTCAAGCTAATCCCAGTATAGAAATATTGCAAAAAGTAAAAGAGTGCTTAAGAGACTGTCTTAAGACTTTGGTGCAATGATGAAAAATGATGGTGATGATAATGATTTGTTTTCAGATTTTCATGAAAAATATTTGTACATGAAATAATGTTAAAAATGATTTTTGCTAGGCATAAATTCCTAAGTGTGATAAAATTTTTGGATAATTCCCTAGGAATTATACCATCATTGCAAAATTTAAAGGTTGACATAATGATATGAAAATGTGTTTGCTGTTGAAAAGCATAATTTGTGTAACATAATTAATTTAAGTCATATGGTTTTCATGATTTTTAAGAAATGGGGAATAAAAATTGTTACAATGGTTTGCGCTAGGCATAGAATATGTAGGTATAGACTTATACCGTCATCGCGAAAATCCAAAAAAGGTTATTTTTATTGCATGATTGATGTTTGATGAACAGGAAATATGAAAATGAGGACTTGCGCTAGGCATACAATTCCAATTTTGGTTGTGGAACTATACCATCGTCGCGAAAGTCGACACGATATACATGATATGTTTTTGAAAGAAATTTTTGATTTTTCTATGATATAGTTGTCTTTGTGTAAACAACTGTACTTGATTTATTCCCAAACAAGTTGCAAAAATAATATTTCAAAGTACTTTGAAGACAAAAGTTAGATTTATAAGGAATCCCTATGTGCATATGTGAATTCATTTCCGATCTTGATTTATCATAATGATAGACAAAATCTCTCAAATACAAATGTGTGTGCAATTGCATTGTTCATTTACCAGATTTGAGCAAGATACTATGATACAAGTGATTTGAAGAAACCAAATAAGTGTTCATTAACCATGATGTAGATGCATATAACCATATTAGACCACTATGTAGATCGGATTATCAAGAGCTAGCTAATCCATAAGCAGACATAGGTCTGTACAAAAGAAGGTCGCTAATGTGACCGACATATCGCCACGCTAGGAGTTACCCAAGGCCAAGCAGGTTGGGCACAAACCACCTTGTTATGGGGCTTACCTCACGGTTTTCGAATAATTGAGAATTCCAGGGATTCAAGCTCATCAACCCTTCTTTTCTTTTCAAAGGGTAGGGAAAGGGATTTTATTGCTTTCTTGCTTTCTTTTGAACTTTGCATATTTTTCTTTTGTATTTCTTTTGCTTGATAATGCTTGGAACATTGCTATAATGATATAAAAGAACATTTTTCTTTTCTCTTTTTTCTTGAATTTTTTGTTTTCTTTTTCTTTTTCTTTGCTAGGGATACTTGCTCAGATTAGCTGTAGAGCAAGGGATTTTTATTCTGGGTAGGGGTGAGCTTGTCCTTTTGCCAATTCTCAAAGATTCTAGACCATGTGCATGATAGGATAGCAGGGGAAACTTTTCGCTCAAGAAATCAGTTCTACTATGTAGCAAAACATGGAAATTACAAATATAATCATTTTATTGTGAAAAGATGTGCTTGGTTTAAGTAAATAACAAGATCAATTCTCTGTGCTCAAACTTTATTTAATTGAATTTTGTGAACTTTGATATAAGAGAGATTAGTAATCATGCCAGATAAAATCAAGATATTTATTGTTGTGAGTGTGCTAGTGAGGGATGCCAAATAAATGCTAATTTATCCAAAATAAGTTGAAACATATAACTGCAATAATTGTAAGAAAATATATATAAACACTTTTGAGAAGTTTTGAGAATGTTGACTCTCTCTTTCTTCTGTATATTGTTTTGGTTTCGAAAGAGTCAAGCATATAGCTGTTTTTAGATTTTTATTTTGATTTTAGTTTTTGAGCAAACAATTTAACAAGTGCTTTAAATAAATGCAATAGATAGTTTTTGAAGATTTTTGGAGATTTATGAATGTTTTTGGGTGTTTTTGAATAAATTGAAAGAAATACAAGATAGTAATTTTGAACAAATATATACATGGATGAAATGACCAAATTTATGCATAGTAACGTTTAAGATGCAAAATATTCATGGGTTCTTTAAGTTCTTTACCATCTAAGGTAGATAATTTATATGCTCCTGATTCAAATTTAGCAGTAATGATGTATGGTCCGAGCCAGTTGGGCTCAAATTTACCTTTAAGGTCCTTAGTTGCATTAGTATTTTTTTTGAAGATTTTGAGGATTTTGATTTTTTTTTGTATTTTGATTTTAATTTATGAATTGAAATTGGTGGTATATACAAGATGATCTATATACACTATACAAGGTTTATTTGAGTATAGCATGTCTAAGGTTGCTTCAAAATCAAAGGAGGTTTTGAAGGATAATCTGGTTGAGGTGAAGGTAAGAACAAAAGGTGATGAATAAAAGGTAGTGATAACAAAAGCTTTGTTATAATGTAGAATAATGTAGAAAAAGATTTGACTTTTATATGTGTAAAATTGATCATGTTACAAAATAAAATGTCAGAAGGATAAGAAGGTTCTTCATTCTTATTATTATATTCCAAGTTTTGATAAGATGGAGAAAGTATATGTGAAAGATATGCATGGATGTTATTTGGTAAACAAGGATGATCATATATGGATGAAGAAAAGTGATGGATAGAAGATAATTGTGATAATAGAGAATGTATAGAACTTGATGTTTCAATCGTTAAATATTCTTCAAATGGTGTTGGGTCACCATGTATGGTAACAATTTTATTTGCAATTTCAAACTTCAAACATTGGTGAAGAGTGGAAGGGAAAACCCTCATCGTATGAATCCAAGGACTTCTGAGAAGTAGGTTGTAAGGTGAAGGACAATATCCTACATAGAATAAAATATCCAGGATCTTGGATCCAATATTAAGGGGAAGAATTATAGTACCTTGAGCTTCTTGAATTTCATTGTTAAAAGATTTTATAATAACATTTGATTCATTAAGATCTTCTTCCTTTGTTTTGAGTTTTTGGAATAATTGATAAGTGCATAAATTAAGAGAGGAGTCATTATCTACCATGATAGTTTTAACAGGTGTTTCTTTACTAGATCTCGATAATGTAAAGATAGGAGTCTTCTTGTGGAGTAGAGGAAGGAATATCCTCATCATAGAATGAAATATGGTTAACCTCAAGAGGGTTTACACCATTAATTATGTTCTTAGAGAAAATATGATGAGGAACAAATTGTTGGCTAGGTATTTTGAACAAAATTTCCTTGTGATAAATTTGTAATACTTCTAAAAGGGATATCTTTGCTTGAGGATTAATCACTTGTTGTTGGTTATCAAAGTGGATTTCAGATTGAGATTTTGATTCTAAAGATGAGCTTTCTATGCTTACATTCCATTTTGGATCATTCTCTAGAGCCAAAGATAGTTTTGAAGGTTGGTCAAATGAGGAATCCATATCTTGAATATCGGATTGAGTTGATTGAACTTGAGGTTGCTCATTTGTAGTTTTTGTTACAATATTAGTAATATCATCATGATGGGACACATTAACATGCAATATTTGATTGGTTTCTTGTTGTTGATAATTGAATAGGGGTTCTTGGGAGATCCCCATGTCTTGATTGATTATTGGTATTTGTTGTGTAGGAGTTTGATTGTTTACTGGAGATTTATAATCAGTTGTAGATTGTAATTCCTTTATATTAAAAAGACCCTTATCAATCAAATCTTGAATTGCACATCTTAAATCTTTACAATTTTGTGTCATATGTCCATCTACTCTATGATATTCACAATGTAGCTCGAGGTTTAAACCAATCTGGTGTGGTATCAAGGTTGTCTTATGGAAGGGAGTTCAATCTTATTTGTGTCAAGTAAATACTTGAGAATTATATCCATTGGTTGATTGAGCTTAGTAAATTTACGTGATGAAGGTTTTTGAGAGGTTTTTGATAAATGCCTTAGGAATTTCGTCATAAAAGGACCTAATGGTTTCTCACCTCTACTTTCTTTATTATGGGTAGAATGATGATAGGAAGATTGCGAAGTAGGAGGTGAGTGCATGGTAGAATTGGAAGAATAAGTATTTTCTTGTTGAAATGGATGTGTTGTATTGAAAGAAGAGTATTGAAAAGGTGGTGGAGGATTATATGTGGATTGATAGACATAATATGGATATATGGGAGAATAGATAATATCGTTATGAAGAGGATTGGCAAAGGGATTGTTTTGTTGGGTTATGGATGAAAAATAAGAAAAGTGTGATGGAGGTGGTGTTGAATAGGGATAAGGTTGGTCATAATCAACAAATGTATTTAGCTGAATTCTTCCAACATTACTGATGGGCTCATATTGATTTGAGTAAAAACTCATGGTTTCTTTAGTACTTCTAAAAGTAATATTTAGCATCTACTATTTAGAATTGAATCTAAAACATACAAACTTGAAATGATGATTTTGTTTTTGTTTTTCTTGTATACATATATATATTTTTGTTTTTGTTTTCAAAAGGTTTATGATGCATTCACGTCGGGTTCACCAAAATGTATCGCTCCAAATTTTTCGCATCCCTACCTTCAGGCTATAGGATCCGCGCCCGGAAGGAGGATGGGAAAAGGATGATGCGGTACCTCGGACGAGAGGACTTTGCGAAGGTCCCGCCTCTCAAGGGAGGTGTATTTTGGTGATTTTTCGATGGATGGTGGGTTCACCAGGAAACATTTAATGGCAGTTTCCACGCCTAGGTTTTTGGAATGTGTTTAATGAGTTCGTTTTAACCTTAAACATTCATCCTAGGTTTGGCCGAATGAAACTAAATTAAACTATATGAAAATGCAAGTTCCATGAATACAGCAGACAGATTTGAAAGCAAAAAACAGAGAATTTTATAGAATGCCAATGAAAAATACCTGATCCGGATGTCTGAAGAAGATTCTGACGTTTGAAGCAGTCTGGATCGTCGGGGATTCTACAGAATCGCCTGCAATCTGACAGGATCGTCTGCAATTTGACAGAATCGTCTGAGACTGACAGATTCATCCGAGATCTGACGAATTCGTCAGAGACCTGCAAGACAAAAAATAGATGCAAAATACAAGAAATTCTATTGTGCTAACAGAGGCAAATTACACCAAATAGCAATATGAATACTGAACAATATTTAAGAACAGAAATTAATGCAAATTACTGTACTTTAATGGCAAATCATGAACTTAACATGCATTCTAAGCTAAATGGGTGAACACCAAATGCAAAATAGCATAAACACTAAATAAATAGTCTAATTTGCAGAATAAAAAGATGGAGAAAGAGTTAAGAAGAGCAAACTTCAAGCACTGATTGCCTCGATGTAGACTGTAGTCGAGATCGTCTCGCATCAGTACGAAATCGCCTCGAATTCGACAGGATCGCCTCCGATTTGAACAGGTTCGTCGACGACGATGGGTGCTGGCTCCGGCTGAAAACCAGTGATGTACCTACAACAAAATGGCTATGGGACTAGTGCAAAAGCAAAATTAGGATGTGTTGACGTAGAGGGAATCAGTTTGCAGATAAATTCAGCCAGGGGTTGGGGAGGGAAAATCCTAGAAGTTAAATAGGCTTAGGGGGAGTTGTTGGGAGGTTGGAGATCATCCCAATTTGGGAGATCTCCAACGGGGGAGGGTCCCAACGACGCAGACACGCTTCTGCCCAGATTGGAGACCCGTTGGAACAGATTCCAACTATGCAAATTCAGTTTTGCGACAAGATCGTCTGGACGTCCTAGTCCAGACGAAATCGTCAAATCTAGGGCGATATCGTCTGATCGGCGACGATATCGTCAAACGGTCAAAACAACCTCTAAAATTGGCACGAAAAAGGGGGAAACGGAATACCCGGCGGTTAACGGGCGGTTTGGGAGGTTAAATTTGATTTTTAAATTATTTACTAAGGTGAATGTAATTATTATAATTTTAACTGCGCCAATTTTAGGGTGCTACAAGTATGAGGCACTACATTTAATGCACAAGTAAATTATTTGATGGTAGTTGTCAAGAAAAGGAAGCATGGTACCCTAGGACAAACAAGGAAGACTCAATAAGTTAAAAATATTGAAGAAAATTACAACAAGAAATAACTAAGTGATGTAATTGTTGATTTGTCAAACTATAGTTCTTCCAACTCTGACTCATTGGAATTTCAATGAATCAATGATACAAGAAACCTACCCAAGTGCATATAGATTGAAAATGATATTTTTATCTTCTTGTTATAGTTCATACATGTAAAGTATTTTCACCCAAAGTAAAATAGGGTGAATTTAGTTCTATAAATAAGATCCTAAGGCTCATTATAAATATATTTTAGTTATTAGAGGGAAATATAGAGATATGCTCTCTGAATACAATCTCTCATTGTTTAATTAATGGAAAATTATCAATAGCCTTCATAATATATTTTGTCTTGATTTTTTGGACCTCTCCTTATGTGTATCTATGAGTGGTGATGTCTAACATGTTCCTATTAGCCTTCTTTTCCACTTTGAGCTTACATTTGGGATTGATTCAATCTATTGTTATTAATATTTCCTAATTTATTTTGATTGATTACACACTATCCTTGATATATTAATTGGACATATTTACTTTTCTTGTATTTACTTTTAGTCTCTCACGCTTCTTGAATGTTTACTTTCTATATTTATTTTCTTGTATTGCAATAGGATTAAATTAAATTATTGTAATATATTGAGGATCCAAAATAAATCCATAGGTCAAGGGGATTAACAACCCTTTTTTCTTAAACATTGAACATAGAGTATTGGGACTTGCATGATCAAACAATCATATATTTACACATTAATAGTACATACACATGGAGATCCATGCTTATGAAAGTATTCAAAAATAAAATATCCAATCAATCTAATATTGTATCAATGAAGGATACCAATAGGAAAAAACAAGGAATGAGTTGTCACATGGGTACATCAAGACAAAGAGACTAAATTTTAAGTACCTTCTTACCATATTATTATTTCCAAAGTGAAGGGATTAATGGCTAAAAATACTATCTCTAAAAAGTTAAGTTACTTTAATTTTCCCAGTTCAAGACTAAGCATTTGCCATTCTAAATTGACTAAATCCAACATAGTCTTATACTAGATTGACTATCACCCATACCAAAATTTTGTATGGAATACCTTTGACATCACAAGCCTCATTGAATACAATTAAATTCATAAACTAAGTAGGATTTTCAATTGATATGACCAGTTCACCAAATAATCAAGTTTTGGTATCTTCTAATACCCAAATCGATATTTGAATTTGTAATATTTTCTAAAAAAATCATGCATTTACCACAAATTATATGAAAAACTTAATAAAATGGTGATTAAATGTTATAAATAATAAACAACAAAATAAATGAAAGGATATGACAAGTAGTTAAAGGTGGGTGTCCATGGGCATCTGATATATCATATTTACATTCGATGATTTTCTATCTATTTTATGAAAGGAAATATTTCTTCTCCTTTTCCTTTTTTCATAAATAAAAGGGTACAAGAAGGGGGAAATCATGCAAATTATCCTAATTCAATACTACATGCGATATCTATTTTGAATGCCTAGGAAAGTGAAGTAAAATGCTAACTAAACTAATGATTATTTTGATTTTTTTCTTTTATATGTGCTTAAAGGAAAGAACGGGATAAAAATAAACAAATAAATTTTAAAAATGAACTAGCAAATTGGAGGATCAAGGGTACTTGCCTATTTTAGTGGCTAGTGCAAATATGCCATCTGGAATCGAATACATCGCCTGTGCAAGTATGTTGACTAGAATTACTTTAACTGATAGATTCATTCAAACCTATAGAATAGAAAAAAAAAGATGAAATTCTGATTAGGGGGCCTTCCAAATAGTCAAAGTATCATTTCTTCTTGGTTTGCATAGTCAGAACCTATATTTATATAAAAATTGAGGTGACCTTACCTTGGATATGGATGCAGAAGAAACAATAGCGAATACATCAACTAGAACTATTTTACTTGATGCATTCACTATGATGGCTAAACTATATGGATGATAGGATGTGCTAAAAAAAGAGACCCTCTATTTATCAAAAAAAATCAAATGGACATGTTTGTTAGATTGGATACTAGGGGAGGGTAGGGAATCTAAGGTTTCTTAGAGTTATGGTGAATACATTTCCTAAAATAGGTTTAGTCAATAAATTCACTTTGGGTCCTAGAGGACAGGGGATAAAGGTTTTTTTTGAAGTGACTACATAGATATTTAGTACAAATATGCCACCTAATATAAGTTTACTTGGTATATTCACTCTGAGTGTTGGAGGATAGAGAATAACCACTTCTATAAAAAGGATCACACATAAGCTATAAGTGAATATGCCACCTAAAATTGGCTTTCTCAATAGATTCTCTCAATCCATCGAAGGAACAATGAATCCCATTAGGGGATCGAAAAGGGTGTTCCCTACCAGATCAGTAGGAGTTTTTATTGCTGAAGAATACATGCTTATATTGAGAGAGGGGGTGAATAGTATAAGATAAATTTTTACTTTTCTTTCCCAAATAATATTATCTAATATTATTAATGGCAATATCAATAGCAGTAATCAAAGAAATACACAAATCATCACACACAAGAGAGACACAAATTTAATGCGGTTCACCCAATGTGGGCTACTCCATAGAGAACATATTTCTTCTAAATTTTCTCAGCAACTATCTTGGGTATCAATTCCCTATTACAATGTTTATGGACCTCTATCCAAAGGAGACACCAATACCCTATGCTCTGATTTGTGGATATCTCTCCACATGAGAGATTTATATCCTTAATTTGGTTTATGGATCTCTCTCCATAGGATAACTCTTTCCCCTTTTCTCTGGTTTGTGGAACTTGATCTAGGATAACTCTATATCCTCAACTAGTTCATGGATCTCTCTCCACAAAAGAACTCTATATACCTAGCTGATTCATAGATCTCACTCCATAGGATAACTCTTTCCCCTTGCTCTGGTTCATGGATCTCTCTCCAAAAGAGAACTCTATCCCCTCTACTCTAGATAGTGGTCTCCAAGAAGACTTATATCCCCACTTCTCTAGCTTGTGGGTCTCTCTCCACTGGATACCTCTATCTCCACTAAACTAGTTTATGGATATCTATCTACTGGATATTGTTATCCTCTTTGCTCTATCACCTCCAAAGACTGATCTTAACTCTATCTCAAATATACACCAAACTTTGTCCCAATTCTAGCACAAATTTTCTCTAACTTTGCTCACAAATATGCACCAAACTTTATCCTAAGTCTAGCACAAATATGCTCTAAATATACTCACAAATTTCCTTTTAATTCTATCTCAAATATATCCCATGACTTAATACAAAGCTTGAACAAGTCAACAATCAAACCTGCTCTCATTTCTATCTCAAATTTGTCCTCAAGCCTTCTCAAAATACTTTCTCAAAACTGCCTTCAATCCTTCTCAAAAGACTTGCTCAAATCACTTAGAATGTAAAATGTATATTGAAGAACACATTTTATTATATCAATTATGAATATTTATACAATGTTATATGAAGGGATATACCCTTACATAACTATCATACCCTTTCATTAATAAGCTAATGTATTATTCTAACATACCCCCCATAATACATTAGGTGGGATAATGACTTAGGCTCTTGGCTCTAGCTCTTGGCTCTAGCTCTTGGCTCTTGGATCTTAGCTCTTGGATCTGGCTTTGGCTCTTGGATGATCTTGCTGAGGTGAATACCTTTAGGTATGAATCTAGGTCTATCACCTTTGGGTCTGTCTCTGGGTTATTTTACCTTTGGGTTTGCCTCTAGGTCATTTTACCTCTAGGTTTACATCTCGATCATTTGCCTCTAGGTCATCCTTTAGGTCTAAGAAAAATAAGTACTTCTTGAGTACTTAAGAAAAAGTGGGTCATCCCTCACAAGTCTAATGGTAGACAAGGAGATAAGTTTTCTCATCCCTCACTTTGCTTTAACAACTATGAATGTCCTTATTGTAATCTTCTCATCCTATCGGTTTGCATGGGTAACCAACCACTGCAACCACCAAGTGTGATAGAGTAGATCACTACATATGAGGTTCACTATGTTGTTAAGTATGTTCCCCCTTAGGGTGAAACTCGTCTCATTAACGATGGTGTCGGTCTACACAAAAATTGCACCTTTACAAGAATTTTTGGAACAAATACTGCATAGCCACTTAGAGAGGGCAGTTATCTTAGCCATTTATAGAGAGGGTGGATATCTTAGCCACTTTGAGAGGGTAGGTCTCTTACGATTCTACTTTTACAATTTTTCCTCAATGGAGAATAATTGCAATGACTTTTTTTTATTTTTTTTTAAATCATTTCGCATGGGCATGTGTTGCCCTTTCACCTTTGCTTTTCTTCATATGAAGTACAATGTACTTTTCAAAGACACATTTGGTGACCATATTATTAGCCACATAATTCCATGTGTCCACCATTTTTGTTATGTTTAATAAAGGCTTTGATAGCCTTTCATGAAAGTGGAGGGACCATTGGTGGCCACATATTTTATAACAATGTTAATAATAACTTCTTCCACTTATTTATTAACTTTTAATATTTTCTATTTTCTTATTTTTCCAAACTTTAGACTCTATTTTCTTATTTTAATCTAAATATTTTCCCATTTTTTTGAAGCCCCTTCTTCTACCCTCTTAGCATGAGCACAAATATTTTGTACATCTTGGTAGCCAGTAGTTGGAGGTAAACATAGCTCTATGGCAACAAGCTTGAGAATCCCTTGGTCTATCAAAAATAAAAGAGTGTGGGAGACATACATATTAAGCTCATATGTTTGTTTGTTTATGCGTTCAATGTACGACATGTAGGCATCATAATAATCCAAAAATGAAGAGCCTCTTTGATTTTGTAGCCTATTGGGTGGAAAGGTCATCCAGATTTCTTTTTATGTCTTGCTATTATGAAACTCTCTTGAGGTCCGTATAAGTCTACGTCTACAATTTTCACTACCCATTTTTTTGCTATGGGTATCTTTTTCAAACTGGCATACGATGGTATAGAGAAAACTGTAACATTTCTTTATATTAGCATAAAGTAACCATCCAACCTATTTAGGATGGTGATCATGTGTGGCACGAGCAATAATCTAGACTATTTTATCTGGCAAGTTATTTTGTATTATTGGTGGCATGGGTGGAGTGGCCCATTGGCACCATGTGAACAAGCATCCATTGGCAACTAGTGCATGCTCACTTTGCTACCTTAGATCATGGGCTATAAAATGTCATCCCACATTTACTATAGTCTAGCAAATATTCTTCGACCAAAGGGCACTCTTTGGCTCAATCTAGACCGTGGAAGAATAATATAGTGAAACATGCTATGGTTGCACTATGCATACTACCTATATAGTGCTCTATGATCTTACTATAATTACCACAAATGGGCCTGATGACAACGTAAAACACCTTCCTTGGAAATCAAATTTAGGATCAGGAAACCTGTGCTTAATGGTGCCTATGCACTAGGTGTTTTGATCGATCACTCAACCTCCCTAGATTAGTGACATCAAAGAAAAAAAATAAAACATTATTGTGATATTTTTTTTTGTATTCTAGTCGATTAGCTATTGCTCGTCCATTGGCTACGGGTCATCCATAGACCTGAGGCCATTATAGGTGCAGAATAACATGTCTTCCCTCTATTTATACTGGTAATATTGGAATAAAGGTCATATAATTTATCTCTAAGTGACATCCACTTTAAGATTTTAAAAATTGAGTCTTATTTTGCATAAACATGTCTCAAATAGATCCAAATTAAGATCTTAAAATGTGAGGGAGTATGTGTTCTTAAAACATGCTCTTTCTACGTGTTTTCTTCACATTGAAGTTGCTACTATTTACTTTAAGTTTAAATCCATAGCTTAGCCTTCGTAACGTTTACAATGGCAAACATTTTGTTTTTGGAGGCACCTGTTGGAGTTGGATTTTAGTATATGAATACATCCTCAGCTTTGAAGGAAATTGGAGATAAAATTACAAGTATTTATTATTTACAAAGAGTTAATATTTATCGACGTTTGTTTTCCTCCTACCTTTGGAGATTACACATAAACTTTGTTGTGCTTGGATTTGCAGGGGAGGAGCATTCTTATATGTTTCTTATGGATTGGTTCCAAAGGTTTTCGAAGTATAAATCTCACAAATTTTATATAGTTAGAGAGTTACATTTCATAATACCTCCATTTCTAGATTGGGTGCTTTGTCACTTTGATCTGGACACATCTTTGCATTTGCTCAACAAGTCATCAAGTGGTATCCATTATGGATAATCTGAACACTGCACTCATAGTGCTCTTTTGTTATGGGTGTGATGTACATTTTTTTTAATTTCTACACCACTCATGATGGGAGACAAGAATTGTCAAAGAGGCAATTCCCCCCTCAAGCATTTCAGGCAGGAAGGAGTCCTGCTCTGATACCAAGTTAGAATATAAAATGTATATTGAATCACACATTTTATTATGTCAATTATGAATATTTATACAATGTTATATGAAGGGATATACCCTTACATAACTATCATACCCTTTCATTAATAAGCTAATGTATTATTCTAACAAAATTTGCCCTCAATACTTCTCAAAAGACTTGCTCAAAACTACCTTCAAGCCTTCTCAAAATACTTGCTCAAATATACCCTCAAGCCTTCTCAAAGACTTGCTCAAATATGTCCAAAAATTCCATACAAACACAACTTAAATCTCTTTCAAAAAAACTTTCTTCACACAGACAAATTCTACTTAGAATTCGTTTAACCTCTAGAACATATAGAGAATGATATGCTCTATCAAAAACTCAATATGTTTCACACTCACAAATCTTGTACTCAATCAACCAATATTTTTCTCTTACAAAATCCCTTTTAAATCAAATCAAACAATGTATAACTTGTTTCACAAAATTGATCTATCTTTCTTGCAAATTTACTTCAAAAAATAAATCACATTAATGCACAATTTCCCTTCACAAAATTTATCTAAACCACTTCCCAATTGCAATCAATATCTCTCAAACCAATGTTTAAAATATTTCACAAATGTTCAAACAATGAAGCACAATTTGCTCATAAACCCTAACACAGGTGCTTCCACTTTCTTTCAACAAAGATGCATAATGTAGGTCTCAAAACCTAACTCAAATATTTTCAACAATGCTTATCAAACAACCCTTTTATCTCCACCTTATGTTCCAGAAAACCTTGCTCAACAACATACCTCAAAGAAGGAAAAATATGCCCATACATCTTATTTATTTTGATGAAGATATGTCATTAAAACTTGTCTCACAAACAACCAATCCTTCTTGTGCCACTTCAAGGGTTAGATAGCAAGAGTCTATTTCAAAATATCCACATGAACATTCCCTCAAAAATGTGCTTAGTGAAATCTGAAAATGTTGTTCTAGGACCCTTGTTTTGATCTCAAGGAAGATGCATTAAAACTCAACAAAACCCCACAAAAAAAAAATTTCACAATGCAAGAGGTACAATAAAATTTTCAAACCACTTTTACACCTTATTACTCCTAATATTGCAAATTAATTTTCAACCCAACAAAGATCACAAATTACACAAGAAAATTTTTCATTTACACCTTATACCTCCTACTTGACATTTTTTTTGGTAAGTTAAAAATTTTAATTATCAAAAGAGGGCATTTGAAAGGCGCCCCAACGCCTTGTACAACAACGAGACAAGAAGAGGAACACAAGAGGAAACCTGAAAGGAACACAACAAAGAGGCAAAAATCTTGCTACAACAAAAAGAAGCCAACCTCAGACAGAAAGGAACAAAAAGAAACAGGCCTACAACCAGCAGGACTAAACCAGACCAAAACCTTCAGACCGAAGGAACGAGAGAAAAAGGGAAAGAGACAATAGCAGGTGGAACCACATCCTCGCTTAGAGAGGAACATCAGTATGCATAGGAGAAGCGGCAATGGTTTCCAGCGTGGTATCCTTTGCTTCATCCTTCGGTGCATCCTTTGGAACATCCTTCAGAACATCAATACACGCTTCCTTTGCAATCTCCACCACGTCCTCATCTTTGTCGTCACCCTTGGCATCAGAGGGACCCTCAACAATGGAAAAGGTAGGAATGTCCTCGAACGTATCACAAAAGAACAGGAGACTGAGAGCTTGGCGCTGATCCTTTAGCCTTGAAATTGCTTTACCTATGGCCATGTGGGTTGTTTCCAGATGATCAATTATGGTAGAGGTTGCCTGGACAACAAGTTTATGAAGGTATTTCTCCACAATATCAGGTGAATTGGAATGATCCTTTGTGGGTTTAACAGACGTGGAAGGAGGGGTTTCAAAAATTTCTTTAAGCTTGAGCCTCTGGGAACATCTAACAGGCGTACTCTCAACCTTGACCTTTTTTTTGATGTTGAAATCAGGAAGAGGTTTGTCATTTTTCTCCTTCCTCTTGGGTCTAGAAATTCTAGGACTGGGAGTTGAGGAAGAATTTTCTTCATCAGACTCCGGGGCGGGGATGTTTCCTTTGGGGAATTTCAAAAGGAGAAATCTGTATAGGACTTTAAAAAGCCCTTGATGATAGGGCAAACCCTCCTCCTTTTTATGGGAGGAGGTTATGGTGTAATCTATGGACCAAAAGAGGGCAGCGGGAATGTTCATCATTTTGGCTTCATGAAAGTGGTTTACGAAAGCCAAATGGAAACAACAGAGCTGGGCTTCGGGATTATCACAAGTGAGGTATTGCATGATAGGTTTCAGAATTTCTTTCCAGGGAGTGGAAAGATGGTTATGGTACAAACCTTTCTTGACCATCTTGTGGATCATCGAGGATTTCTCAAAATACGTCAGCTCCGCTTCCCAGTTATGTTTATTCCTTCTGATCACCTTGCCATCCATAGGTTGTCCCATCAGGTCCGCCAATAGCTCGATATTAATTTGAAATTCCACATCATGAATAGTAACCAGGCCCTTGTTCCAGGACTCAGCAAAGGCTTTTGTCACCTCCTCATCAACACCAGAAAACAACTTGAAAAAATCAATCAGTGCTCCTTTGTCCTTCCACATGTCTCTGACTATGGATTCAAGCTCGAACACCTCAGGCTCAATGAAGATAGGTTTTCCTTCTTTCATGGTTGCGGATAGAAAATAGTGAGAAGGAAAACAAAAGGAATGGCTAGGGATAAATGGGATAGGCAAAGAATCAATGCACTGATAGGTAAGCAGAGCATGCAAAGTGTCATATAAAAGGAAAGTGTTGTTGCAACTCTAGGTTTTGCAGGAAAGCCAGAGAGGATGCTTTGAAAAGGGAAAAAACCACCTGAAGGAATGAGATTGGCTAGGGCAGATAACAAGGCAGATTTTTAGGCATCGAATGTTGTGATAGATAGTCGAGAAAACCAATGTCAAAAGAAAATGTTGACCATCGAGGATGTTCAAAAAATGAAACCAAAAAGAGAGTCTAGCACAAGACATAGAAAGGATTGGGATGTTCACCCAATAAAGTCTTGGGACAATGGAACTGGCCAGATGGTGGAAGATGGTTCTCGATGAAACAAGATTGTGAATATCAAAACACATGGGAGAAGTATGATTAAAAATCATGCTAGGCTTTACCTTGGGATTCCAAGAGGATTCGGTTATCAAGAAATAGGCACAAGCATGAATAAAGGTGACAGGTAATTTAAAATTGAAACACAATGGGTCATGAGTCCAAATTTCAAAGTAAGGCATAGTCCTTGATGGAAGGGATAACAAAGGAATTAGGACATGAACCCAATGCTTCACGTGGAAGGTAGAATGTTGGGCAATGAACTGAATGAGATTTTCAAGATTCAACATGATTACCATTATTTTGATCACTTCTGACAAGCTCTGCCACCTCAGGAGGAAGAGTATCAGTCCATGTCAGCAGTCCTTGGGCGTTAGCTCCAATATTTTCCAATCTATCAGCAACAGAGTTAGCCTCTCTAAAGGCATGTTGAACAATGGTGTTATGCTACTGACAAAGGATTTGTTTACTTTCTTCCACAATTGTTCTAATCCTCCAACTGCTAGGTTTTGAAGTTTTTAAATAATTAATGATATTTAGAGAATCTCCTTCCACAATAATGTTCCCTGGAATATTTTTGATGAATTGGAGGCCTCTCCAAATAGCTTTGGCTTCAGTGGAATGATTGGAAAGGAAGCCCAAAGGTTCAGAAAAAGCAAAAATAGAATTACCAGAATGATCACGTAGAATTCCTCCGGCTCCAGCATTTCCAGGATTTCCTTTAGCTGCTCCATCAAAGTTAAGCTTGACCCAACCAATCGGAGGAGGATGCCATTTAATGTTGGTCCTCGAAGATGAAGGATTAATAGGTCTTGAAGTATCGAGGAAGATGTTGCATGAATTGAGAATGGCTTTCTCAAAATGAGAGCAAGGAAAAGGATCAAAAGGGGCTACATGGACATTCTCCTTGGCATAGAGGATGACTTTATGGGCAATGATATCAGCATGTAAGGCTTTTTGTTCAAAAATTCTTCTATTGCATTCAAGCCAAATTTGCCATAGGTAATGTTGTAGGCAGAATTTCCAAAGTCCTTTAAGCATTGGGTTCTTGAAAGGATTGGGCCACTGATGGAATAGCTCGACGATGGAAGGTGGTTGAGCCCAAACCAGCTGGAAATTAAGAAAAATCTTGCTTATCACCATTCTTGAGAAAGGACAAAACAAGAAAATGTGAGAAGTAGATTCCCAATCAGAAAGGTAGAGATAACATCTGTTAGGAAGAGGAATACCCCTTTTGATTAGGTTTTCTGTAGTAAGGATACGATCTTGAATGCACAGCCAAGAAAAGGAGGCAATTTTGGGAATCAAGTACTTGGTCCAAACCAGCTTAAAAGGAATAGGAGTTTCAATATTGTTGAGAGAAAGCAAATAAGCTGATTTGACAGAAAATTCTCCAGAATCAGTAGGTTCCCAAATAGGTTGGTCCTTAAGATCACCAGCTAGAATTTTGATAGAAGATAATTGAGCTTGCAAACAAGAAATTTCTTCCTCATGGTTCAGGACATCAAGTCTTTTCCAACACATGATACCATTGATATAGGATATGAAATTAGCAACTTAAGGACCAACCAGATGTTTAGTTATGTTGATTATCCTTTGAAACATAGGAATTTGAATAAGAGGACTATCTCCAATCCACTTGTCTTCCCAGAAGAAAATGGATTTGCCATTCCCAAGTTGCCATCGAAGTCCTTTTTGTAGAAGGGATCGAGCTTCACAGATGGATTTCCAAAAAATAGACCCAGTAGAGGGGACCTCACCATAGAGAAATTCAGAGGCCTGAAGATATTTCCTTCTCATGATCTTGACCCACTCAACATTTTCATTGGAAATGAGCCTCCAGGCTTGCTTAGCAAGGAGGGAAATGTTGAGAAGAGAGATCCTTCTGAGTCCTAAACCTCCCTGATCTTTGGGTTTACAAACTTTGTCCCAAGCAACTAAATGGAATCTATGTTTGTTTTCAGATCCTGTCCAAAGAAAGTGCTTTTGAATTTTTTCCATTTTTTGGTAAACACTTGCAGGAGCTTTGAACAAAGAAAGGAAATAGATAGGAATACTTTGGAGGTAGGCCATGGTGAGAGTGATTTTACCCACTTGGGACAGAATATTACCTCTCCAAGTGGACAACTTTTTTTGAAGTCTCTCGATAACATTATCCCATAGGCTTTCTTTGGCATTCCCAATAAAGAGAGGTAAGCCCAGGTAGGAGGAAGGCAAATTAGCTATGGAGCATTCAAGTATGTTGGCAATCATATTCTATCTTCTTAAAGGAGTATTAAGAAAATATAGTTTACTTTTCTAAAATTTTATCCTTTGGCCAACAACTTCCTCATACAGGAGAAGGATACGCTTGATGATTTTAGCTTCATTGACAGAGGCGAAGGTGGACAATAGGGTATCATCAACAAATTGTTGATGAGTAATGGGATTACATTGAGAGGTAACTTGAAGTCCAAAAATTAAACCTACATATTTTGCTACCAATATTGATCTTCCAAGAGCCTCTACAACAATAATGAAAAGGAGAGGGGACAAAGGATCCCCTTGCCTTAATCCTCTGCTACTCTGGAAATAACCTACAGGTGATCCATTAATGAGGATAGAAAACCAAGCTAAAGAAATGCATCCTTTGATTAAGGAAATCCATTCAGAATGAAAGCCAAACTTATGCAGGATAGCAAGAAGGAAATCCTAGCTAAGTCTATCATAAGCTTTGTTCATATCAAGTTTGAGAAGGAAAGCAACTTTTTTGTTGATGGATATGGAGTGGATTGCTTCATGGACTGAAATGATACCATCCAAGATAGACCTTCCTCTGATAGAACTTCCTTGACATTGATTTATGATTAAAGGTATAACCTCTCTCATGCGAATAGTGATGGCTTTCGTTAAGATCTTGTAAATGACATTACAGAGGCTAATTGGCCTAAAATCATTGAAATTAGAAGCATTTGGAATCTTTGGTATGAGTGCAATAAATGTGGAATTGAAGCCTCTAGGGATGACTTTAGAACCTTGGATTTCTCTGATGGCTTTGCAAACATCCTTACCAATAATATCCCAGAAGGCTTGAAAAAATCTTGGAGAAAACCCATCTGGACCAGGTGCTTTGTCAGGTTTCATGGAGAATAAGGCATCTTTGATTTCCTCATCAGACAGGACAACTATAAGTTTGTTGTTAATATCATCAGAAATAATATGAGGAATAAATTGAAGGAAGAAGTTCTTGCCTGCCAGAGAATTAGGTCTACTTTCCTCCTGGAGTAATTGCATGAAATGAGCTATCCCTTCAGTTCTGATTTCCTTTATGTCATTAATGGTCCTTCCATCCTGGCTATGAATTTCTTTGATCCTGTTATTGCTTCGGTGTCTCATAGTGGAAACATGAAAGAATTTGGTGTTGGAATCTCCTTTTTTGAGCCAAATGTCATGAGATTTTTGTCTCCAGAATATTTCTTCACATTGAAGGATATTGTGATATTGAGCTAGTAAGTTCCTTTCTTCACTTCTCATCTCATTAGAATAATTTCTAGTTTCCTGGCTCTCTTTTTCTATTATGGCTAACCTATTCATAATATCTTGTTTGTTCTGGAAAAGATTTCCAAAGATGTCTTTGTTCCATATTTTTATATTTTCCTTAATATTCTTCAGTTTCTGAGCCAAAACATAGGAAGGAGTTCCTTGGATATCAGATTGCCACCATTGAATGATCCTTTCTCTGAAATTAGGATGTAGCATCCACATAGCTTCAAATATAAAAGGAGTTTTGAATATTTTTGGATTGTTTGTGTCTAGAAGAATAGGACTATGATCAGATCCAATTTTGAGTAGGGATTGAAGAATAGCATCCCCCAAATGTCAATAACTTCCTGAGAAAATAGTACCCTATCAAGCTTGACTTGGATTAGTTGAGGTCCACACCTTCGATTTGACCAAGTAAATTGATTTCCTTTCAGAGTTACATCCATTAAATTTTGTTCACTTATAAATTCTTGAAAATCCTCCATACTTTTGGAAAAGGAGCCAACACCTCATTTTTTATCAGAAGGAAATAGAGGGGTATTAAAGTCTCCTACGAGGATCCAAGGAAGATTTGGAAAGGCGCTTCTGACAGAGGACAAGTTACCCCACAAATGAGATCTCCCAAAAATGGAATTGGGAGCATATATATTAGTAAGAACCCAAGGTGAATTGTTATCTTTGTCAAAAAATAGAATGCTCATCATTTCATCAGTGGAATGGATGAGATTTCCATCCATGATATTTGGGTTCCAAAGACACAGAAGGCCTCCTGAAGCACCTTTCGCATTACAAGCAATGGATTCACAATTCTTCCAAATATGATTACATATCTTTTTATCAAGGGGTTCACAAACCTTGGTTTCTTGAATCACAAAAATTGTAGGTCTGATTTCTTTCCTTAATGATTTAGCTAACCTTTGTTTGGCTAAACCATTGAGGCCTCTCACATTCCATGAGAGGATCTTCATTTGGAAGATTTTGAAGTTCTTTTGCCTCCCCTTCCAGATGGTGGGGGAAGTTTGGTGCTCTTTGATTCTTCCTTGGATATGTTAATACCAGTGGAAAATAGGGTCTTTTGTACTCCATTAGCAATATCATCATTTACTCCTTGCTTCCATTGATCAGAACTAGAAGGCCTTCCTCTTTTTTTTCTTCCACAATCAATAGGAGATCTCTTTTGGCTTCTAGTAATTTTGGGGCTGAAATTGTTGGTAGGAATTTTCTGAACCACTAGGGCTGGAAGGCTCAAAAAAGGAAGAAGGGATGGAGACATCATCAACCAGGGGTTGGTCTACATTAAAGGCAGCAGGAGATGGGGGATTAACAGCCAAGGGTTCAGAATCTTGTTGGACTTCCATTAGATCCGAGGATGGGTTTGGAGGAGGATCAGGATTAAAGGTATCATCGACATCCACCTCAGGATCTAAATCTCTGAGAATTTGAAATTGATTAGGAAGAGCAAAAAGACTAACCTCATTGGAAGCAGCCATTGAGGGAACAACCTTTTTCCCTTTGTCACTTGGAGACTTGGTGTAGGAAGCATTGCCATGAGCATCCTTCATTTTTTGGTCCTTGACGGGTCTAAAAATTATTCCTCTTGAAGGAGGAAATCATCTTTTATCCTTTTTGAAAGGAGTCTAGAATTCCTTTCCTTTGCCAGTATTTGTAGTATCTGAATTTGGCTCAGTAGTGACTATTTGTTTTTTGAGCGAAGGGCACTGAGCACGAAGATGGCCTTGAGTTCGGCATTCGATACAGAAAGGAGGTTTGTTTTCATATTCAATGGCTTGCTTACGGAGGAACGTTCCATGTTCCAGCTCAACAAAGGTGGGGAGAGCAGAGTCAAGATTTGCATTAATACAAAGATGAGCAACATGCATTCTTGATCTGGATAGAGTAACCCTGTCGATGAGGAGCAGATCTCCAATAGTTGAGGCAATGGATTTGAAAATAGATTCCCACCATAGGTGCCAAGGAAGATTTGGAAGTCTAACCCAAATGGGGGTAAAATTAATACTTTGAGTATCTGGGTCAAAATCAGGAGTCCATTTCATCAAGAAAACACTTTTAGACCCAAGGAACCAAGGTCCACCAGACAGGATTTGAGCAACATCTTCTTTGGCATTAAGACGAATACCAAAAAAGGCATTAGAAAGGCCAACAATTTGAAGAGATCCTCGAACTTTCCATCTTGAGAATGCCCAATGCCTGATAATATCAAGGCTAGGATTACCACCCACCACTTTTCCAACAAGAGAAAAAGATTCCTCGACAAGAAATTTTTCAGCAATACTAACTGGAATCTTGACTCTATTTCTAGAGACCTCAAAAGGTGGGGGAGAAGCATCAACAGAGGAAGAAGAAGTACCCAAAACCTTGGCAAAGGAAGGTTTAGGGTTAGAGGGAATATCATCCCCCAAAAAGAGTTGACCCTTCTAGAGTCAGAGTTAGACAGATCCACCTTCGAGAAAGGAGTGGAATTGGTAGAAACCAGAATTTTGAAAGAATCCTCCCACCCAGAGGAAAACCCAGAATCCTCCACAGTGATAGAACTAAGCGGAATAGAGCTGGATCTGGGGTCGACATCCTACCTTTCCATAGATTGAATGAGGTTCTTCCCACCTTCAAGAGCACTGATGAGACCATCCTCCCACTTAGAGGTGTAAGGTTTGCCAATATTCTCTGTAGAGGCACTCCCAAGCAGGGCAGAACAGTCTTCCCGCCCTCCAAAATTTTGAATGAAATCCTTCCCGCCTTCAAAAATTTGAAAACCAGAGGACCCACTTCCATAGTAATCAACATCCATCCTTCCCTCCTACTTGACATTAATGCACTTCCAAAGAGATAATTAAATCATCACTTTATTTTATACCCCAAGGCACTAGCAAAAACACCACATAATATTTTATCCAAAAATAAAACCACATTCATAACCCTTTTATTTAAAAAATAAAAGCAAAAAAAATACCCCTTATATCTCCCTAGACAAGCGTGCATACCTTAGAACCTTAGAATTTGCATAATTTAATTTTCAAAAATTAATCCCTTTGTTACCACCTACTATCGTGATTCAAACCCGCGCTGCCTACTATCCCATGACCTAGCCATGGCTAGGCCACCATGTGGGCTAGCCACCCACATGAACACTAAAGGCATGCACTATACCTTATCCTTAACCTCCACTGTGTAAAATTAAAAACTTCAAACCAAAACCTTATCACCTACCTCTATCGCATCTCAAACATGAGACCTATCTGCTACCATGCCCTAGTGTCACGCACATTTTTGTCTATGCTACCTGCCCATATGAGATAGAAATTTGGAGCGTTACTCTGTGTCCTTTACTCTGCCTTGATTTCAAAAAATTGATGTCTTATTCCTCTTCGCTGCAAAATGAACAATGATATTTTGGGCGCACGAATTTCTCAATATTGAACCAAACATTAACCACATTAAAATGCAATATTTATATGTCATAGTTGGCATTGACTTTGACGTCGACACTCGAATTACAAACCTTTGGTGCCAATAAAATATTATATTTTAATTATAATAATTTAAATCCAAGGGATTTAAATATTATAATTTCTCTTAGGGTCTTTTCTTAGGTTAAAAATTTTGCCACCATAGTTAATCAATTTAACCTTTTTATTTTACAAAATTACCACCAAGGTAAATCAAATAGACCTTTTTATTTTTCCTTTTTCAAATACCACCATGGTAAATCAACTTGGCCCTTTTATTTTTCTTTTTCAAATACCACAATGGTAAATCAACTTAACCCTTTTATTTTTCAATACCATCATGGAGAAGGCTTTTCTTTCTTCTTGATACCTCATGCCTCATGTGACCTTTGAAGAATATTCTCACAAAAATTACCATCAACTTAGGACATCAACCCTTTTGACATCAATGACAACACAACATGCTCAAATTTCCAACAATCTCCCCCTTTATCATTGATGGCAACCCTTTTCTAAAAAATTTTTTTAAAACACTTGATTCCAAATTTGCTCCCCTAAGAAACTACTCCCCCTGACTGAATGCTCTCCCCCTTACTCAAATATCTCTCCCTTTGACATCAATGGCAAAGGGAATCCTTTGGGGCTAAAGATAAGACTCTTAGCTCAACCCCCTCCCCACCTCCTCTCCTTGAGGTGATTAATTTTGGGGTGGGAGTATTTCTACTCCCAGCATACAATGTTCTTTTTCTTTTTCAACCTTCTTTCTCAACATACCCTTTTGATCCTTTTGAGTGTCCCTATTCTTGCTTGTCTCTGGAAGCTTTGGAAACTCTGTTCTACACCACTTGGTCTTATGCCCTAGATTATTGCACTTGTAACACTTAATGTTGTAGTTCTTGGAAGGTGCAAATGTCTTGAAGTTCCTCCTGGTGAAGCCATAATCATTTCTGTCATGAACCCTACAGTGGATTGCTTTATGACCAAATCGATTACAAGAGTAGAAATACCCTTGAAAGAGATGTCCATATTTGGAAGTTCCTCTTAGTAAAACCATACTCCTTTTTTCCATGAACCCTACAATGCATAGCTTTGTGACCAAACTGATTACATGAGAAATAATAACCCTGGAAATAATATTCATCTTGCCTTGATCTCATTACTCTTTCCTTGTTTTTTGTGATGATCTATGTCTCTTGATGGTGCATTGTTTGCTTCCTCTTTGATGCTATCACCTCTCAACACATCGGCGTAAGTCTTAGGTTCTTCTTCAATCACTTCTTTTGATGCTTCCTTTGAGACTTCCTTTTCTTTTGAGCTTGACTTCCCTTTCTATACCTCTAGACCTTCTTCATTGCCTAGTCCTATTTTGATAAATGAAGATATTTGTGCTTTGGTAATGTTATCCAAAGCTTTTGAACTTTTCTCAAACTTGTGTAGCTTATCATTGGCATATTTCACTTCCATCCTTAGATAAACTACTTCATGTTCTAATATTTCACACTCTAGCTCTTTTGTCTTTAATTTTTTAGCCATACCTTCTTCAATTTTTCTTGCCTCTTCAACCTTAACCTTAAAGTTAGTGAGATCTTGTAGAAAATTTGCCTTTGTTTCCTCATCCTCTTGTTCTTGGAATTTCAATCTTGAGTTCTCCCTTTTTAATTCTTCAAGATCAACAACAAGTCTTTCACATTCTAGCTCTTTTACCTTTAACTGTTCAACCATACCTTTTTCAACTCTCCTTGCCTTTTCAACCTTATCTTTCAAGTCAGAGAGATCTTGTAGAAGCTTTGTCTTAGTTTTCTCATCCTCTTGTATTTGAACCTTCAATTCTAAGTTCTCCCTTTTCAACTCAACAAGTTCCTTAATTGTGGCTTCCTCCTTTTCTTTTTCTGAATCTTCCTCTTCTTCTAGGTCTTCAAGAGCATCTTCATACTCTTCAATATCTGAGATACTTTCATCATTGTCACTTGAAGCACTACTTGCTACTTCAACAGGAGCATCTTCTTTTTCTTCTATTATCAAAAGTAGAATTTCCTCTGTATACCTGATTTGACTATCCCTATTTTATTTTTCATCTTCACTACTACTGAACCCATTACAATAAGTTGCATTGTGGCCAAGGTTACCACAAACAAAATATTCTTCTTCACTGCTACTATACCCAGTTTTTGAACAATGATCTTCAAGATGACCAAAGTTACCACAAATAAAATATTTGAGTATTCTTAGTTCCTTCTTATCCCTTTTTACATAGTTAGCTTCTTTTCTGTTGCTTGATTTTTCACTTGATCCTATTTCTTTATATGTTTCCACTTCTCCTCTTAGAGAAAAATAAATTCTTCTTCCTTTTCTTTCATGTGAGTTCCTTCCTTCTTAGGAGGATGTGATCTCATGGTTCTTCTTTTCCCTTTCTTGGCCATGTGTGTTCTTGTAAGATCTTCCTTCAAGCTGTTAGACTTCTCTGAAGGAACCCACTCTGATACCAATTGAAGAACATAGGCTTATACTGAGAGGGTGGGGTGAACAGTATAAGATCAAACTTTTACTTTTCTTTCCAAAACAATATTATCCAATATTATCAATGGAAATATCAATAGCAGTAATCAAAGCAATGCACAAATCATCACACACAAGAGAGACACAAATTTAACGTGGTTCACCCAATGTGGGCTACTCCACGGAGAAAATATTTCTTCTAAATTTTCTCAACAAATCTCTTGGGAATCAATTCCCTATTACAATTTTTATGGACCTCTATCTAAAGGAGACACTAATCCCCTATGCTCTAATTTGTGGATCTCTCTCCATAGGAGAACTCTATCCCTTGCTTTGGTTTGTGGATCTCTCTCCATAGGAGAACTCTTCCCCTTTCTCTGGTTCGTGGAACTTGATCCAAGAGAACTCTATCTCCTCAATTGGTTTGTGGATCTCTCTCCATAGAAGAACTCTATCTCCCCAACTAGTTCACGGATCTCACTCCATAGGAGAACTCTTTCCCCTTGCTCTGGTTCATGGATCTCTCTCCATAGGAGAACTCTATCCCCTCTACTCTAGCTGGTGATCTTCTAGAAGACTTCTACCCCCACTGCTCTAGCTTGTGGATCTCTCTCCATAGGAGACCTCTATCCCCACTACACTAGATGATGGATCTCTATCCACTAGAGACTAATATCCTCTTTGCTCTATCACCTCCAAATCTTGCTCTCAACTCTATCTCAAATCTACACCAAACTCTTTCCCAAGTCTAGCACAAATTTGCTCTAACTTTACTCACAAATATACACCAAAATCTATCCTCAATTCTACCACAAATCTGCTCTAACTCTACTCACAAATATACTCTTAATTCTATCTCAAATCTACCCCAAGCCTTAACATAAAGCTTGAACAAATTAACAACTAAACCTGCTCTCAATTCTGTTCTCAAAATCAAATCTATCCTCAAGCCTTCTTAAAAGACTTTCTCAAAACTACCTTCAAGCCTTCTCAAAAGACTTGCTCAAATCTACCCTCAAGCCTTCTCAAAATACTTGCTCAAAATTGCCTTCAAGCCTTCTCAAAAGACTTGCTCAAATCTGCCTTCAAGCCTTCTCAAAAGACTTGCTCAAATCTATCCAAACCTTGCATACAAACACAACTTAAATCTCTTTCAAAAAAACTTTCTTCACATAGACAAATTCTACTTAGAATTTGTTTAACCTCTGGAACATATAGAGAATGATATGCTCTATCAAAAACTCAATATGTTTCACACTCACAAATCTTGTACTCAATCAACCAATCTCTTTCTCTTGCAAAATCCCTTTCAAATAAAATCAAACAATGTATAACTTGTTTCACAAAACTGATCTATCTTTCTTGCAAATTTACTTCAAAATATCAATCACATTAATGCACAATTTCCCTTCACAAAATTTATCTAAACCACTTCCACAATTGTAATCAATATCTCTCAAACCAATGTTTAAAATATTTCACAAATATTCAAACAATGAAGCATAATTTGCTCACAAAACTTAACAAAGGTGCTTCCACTTTCTTTCAACAAATATGCATAATGTAGGTCTCAAAACCTAACTCAAATATTTTCAACAATGCTTATCAAACAACCCTTTTATCTCCACCTTATGTTCCAGAAAACCTTGCTCAACAACACACCTCAAAGAAGGAAAAATATGCCCATACCTCTTATTTGTTTTGATGAAGATATGTCATTAAAACCTATCTCACAAACAACCAATCCTTCTTGTGCCACTTCAAGGGTTAGATAGCAAGAGTCTATTTCAAAATATCCACATGAACATTCCCTCCAAAATGTGCTTAATGAAATCTGAAAATGATGTTCTAGGACCCTTCTTTTGATCTCAAGGAAGATGCATTAAAACTCAACAAAACCCCACAAAAATTCTTTTCACAATGCAAGAGGTACAATAAAATTTTCAAACCACTTTTACACCTTATTACTCCTAATATTGCAAATTAATTTTCAACCCAACAAAGATCACAAATTACACAAGCAAATTTTTCATTTACACCTTATACCTCCTACTTGACATTAATGCACTTCCAAAGAGATAATTAAATCATCACTTTATTTTATACCCCAAGGCACTAGCAAAAACACCACATAATATTTTATCCAAAAGTCAAACCACATTCATAACCCTTTTATTTAAAAAATAAAAGAAAAAACAATACCCCTTATATCTCCCTAGACAAGCGTGCATACCTTAGAACCTTAGACTTTGCATAATTTAATTTTCAAAAATTAATCCCTTTTCTACCACCTGCCATCATTATTTGAACCCACGTTGCCTACTGGCCCACTCCCTAGCCACAACAAGGCCACTAAGTGGGCTAGACACCCACATGAACACTAAAGGCATGCACTATACCTTATCCTTAATACTTTTACACGTAAAACAAAAAACTTCAAATCAAAACCTTATCACCTACCTCCATCGCATATCGAACACGAGACCTATCCATTACCATGTCCTAGTACCACACACACTATCATCTAGGCTACCTTCCTGGATGGGATAGAAATTCGGAGCCCCTACTCCTTGTCCTTTACTCTACCTCAATTTTGAAAAATTGATGTCTTCTTCCTCTCCACCGCAAAATGAATGATGATATTTTGGGTGCACGAATTTCTCAATTTCGAACCAAACATTAACCACCTTAACATGCAATATTTATATGCCATAGTTGGCATTGAATTTGATGTCGACGCTCGAATTGCAAACCTTTGGCACCAATAAAATATTATATTTTAATTATAATAATTTAAATCCAAGGGATTTAAATATTATAATTTCTCTTAGGGCCTTTTCTTAGGTTAAAACTTTTGCCACCATAGTTAATCAATTTAACCTTTTTCTTTTGCAAAATTACCACCAAGGTAAATCATATAGACCTTTTTATTTTTCCTTTTTCAAATACCACCATGGTAAATCAACTTGACCCTTTTATTTTTATTTTTCAAATACCACCGTGCTAATTCAACTTGACCTTTTTTTTTCAATACCATCATGGAGAAGGCTTTTCTTTCTTCTTGCTACCTCATGCCTCATGTGCCCTTTGAATAATATTCTCACAAATATTACCATCAACTTAGGACATCAAACCTTTTGACATCAATGACAACACAACATGCTCAAATTTCCAACAATCTCCCCCTTTGTCATTGATGGTAACCCTTTTCTAAAAATTCTTATTTTCTTTATAACACTTGATTCCATATCTGCTCCCCCTGAGAAACTACTTCCCCTGACTAGATTTTCTCTCCCTTACTCAAATCTCTCCCCCTTTGACATCAATGGAAAAGGGACTCCTTTGGGGCTAAACATAATACTCTTAGCTCAGCCCCCTCCCCACCTCCTCTCCTTGAGGTGATTAATTTTGGGGTGAGAGTATTTCTACTCCCACCATACAATGCTCTTTTTCTTTTTCAACCTTCTTTCTCAACATACCCTTTTGATCCTTTTGAGTGTCCATGTTCTTGCTTGTCTTTGGAAACTTTGGAAACTTTGTTCTACACCACTTGGCCTTATACCCTAGATATTGCACTTGTAACACTTAATGTTGTAGTTCTTGGAACATACAAATATCTTGAAGTTTCTTTTGGTGAAGCTATAATCATTTTTGTCATGAACCCTATAGTGGATTGTTTTATGACCAAATCAATTACAAGAGTGGAGATACCCTTGAAAGATATGTCCATCTTTGAAGTCCTTGTTAGTAAAACCATACTCATATTTTCCATGAACCCTGCAATGCACAACCTTGTGACCAAACTGATTACATGAAAAACAATAACCTTGGAAAGAATATTCATATTGCCTTGATCTCATTACTCTTTCTTTGCTTTTTCTGTGATTATTTATGTCTCTTTATGGTGCATTGTTTGCTTCCTCTTCGATGCTATCACCTCTCAACACATCGACGTAAGTCTTAGGTTTTTCTTCAATCATTTGTTTTGATGCTTCCTGTTGAGGTGTGATTTTGTCCAAATACAAAAATCACCCAACAGTTAGGATCACAACCCTCTTTTGCAAAGAAAAAGTTATTTCTCCAAGGTTCTCACTTAATGTTTTATGTATCATGCATATGTGCTAAAATAAATGCTTGAATAATCTCAATAGTTTGCAAGTAATTGATAACAAGGGGCCTGCGAATTAGTTAATTAATTTTTAATTCATCATGTGTTAAGTATATTTTAATCAAATTCTCTCTCTAAGCAATAATAGATAAATTTATCTTTTGAGTTTAACTTTTATAACTTATACAAATTTATTCTATAACTTGAAAACAACAATTAATTAAAATGCTTCAAGTGATTTTGAAATAGATTATAATTTAGCATTTTAATTAACATTAAAATTCAATAAAATTTAATAAAATCAAAGTTTATAAAACTTTAATAAATCAATTAAATATAAAACTTAATTATAAAGTTTTACACTTTATAATAATCAGGATTTAGGTTTTATTTACTATAGATATTTGTTCATCCAAATATGAAATTTAAATTTAAATATTTGTAGAATGAACAAACTATAAAAATAATTAAACCCAAATTATAAGGTTTTGAACCTTAATAATTATGAAAATAGGGTTTACTATAAATATCAATTATGAACTTTTAAATTTTATGATATGCAAATAAAGTTCATAGGAATTACATTTTGTAATATTTATTCCTCAAATATTTATTGAATTAAATATTTAAGAATAAATATGAGCCTCAAATGTAAAGTTTGGATCTTTAGATAAATTGAAACAAGATTATAATAAACCTAAACTATTTAATGTAAAAATATATCAATTTTGAATTCTCAACTTTATGAAATTAAATCTGGAAATCAAAATAATCATTTATCCTCGGTAAATTTTTTTATTCAAATATTAATTTAGTTTAATATTTGAATAATAAATTTATTTATAACCTAGTTATAAAGTTTAACTTGATAAAATCAAACTAGGTTAAATGTCTGCAAAATTTAATATGAAATAAAATTCAAAAGGTTTAAAGTACGAAAATAAACTAAATCTCAGACAAAACAACTACAAAATGGAAAGCACAAAAACTTTAAAACCAGATTTATGCCTGCCAGAATCACACAATAAAGCAATAAAAATGGTGCAATCTTCAATGGAAATTTAAATTTAAAACTATATCAAATTATTTAATCAAAACTCAAACACCGTATTCATGCATATTTGAATCAAAATAATTTGATATAATTATTAGATCTTACAATAAATCCTATGAAATCTCTGTAAATCCAACTCTGTAGTTTTCTTCTGCTCTTTACTTTTGCTCCTTCAATTCTTTATCCTTTCTCTACCCTGCAAATGTTTGACCCCCTTGTCTTGTTTCTTTCTCCCTTTTATAAATTATCAAAATCATTATCAAATTGGTTTGATCTGTTTTCCTTTTCGATACTTCCATAGTTTATAAAACTAATTAAAGAAGCACCATAAAAATCCTTTAACCAAAACCCTACTTTATCATAATATACGATTTTCATATATCATATGACTTAAATTAAGCCATAACTACACCATATAGTATTTAAAACCCTAATACATAAGTTTCGGCTAACCCCACACAAATTTCATACGCATTTTAATTTATTATACTTTATCATCCATAAACAGGAGGCACTAAGTTCTACGTTTTCCATAATAATTCACCCTTGCCACTAATGATATTTCTATGTCGTGAGGTAATCCTCACCTTTATTTTTTTTAAATTCACTCTACCTGACATCGATTCAACATGCAATCTAAATATCAATACCACCTTCAGTTTGAGAGAATGCTTGAAGAACTGTACTCCAGCACATATATAAATTTATTTTCCTATAACTTCTTCTATTTCCATAACAAAAATTTGAATTACACAGTGTGCACGATACTGCACACCCCATAATGACCTTTGCCACTGTCGAGCAACGTCACACTTGTGCATCTTGCTACGCATACCTTAGTGGATGACTCAAACATATGAAACTGCATCATTGTGTCATATCATGTATACTAAAATTCTATCAAGGTGCTACAATATTCTATTCTTTGATGAAATAATCCCATTGATAATGCACAACACTATAACATTTCAAAAACATGCACGAACTAAAACTTGAGGTAAGCTGCACTATCATCCATGAAAAAATAGCAAGTCTAGACGTGTTTGCATGCAACAACATATTTCATGATTTATTAAACTACGTCATGTCCATAAAAATAGGTAACATGCATATCTCTCAACATCATTTCGAATTGCGCACCAATGCTAAAATATCCCTTTGTTCATTTCAACAACAAAAACCTTCACTTGCTTTTGAAATCATCTCGACCCACATGCCTAATGTTTTAAACCACATTCACCTAACGGTGTACACTCTGTGCCTACCTTGAAAACCTACAAAGCACCACCACACATTAGTAAACATATTACCTACTAATGCTTTAATACATATATAACACAAAATTAAAACCAAAACAAAGACATATAAATACGACCTAGAACATATAACCACATACACATACATAAAATAAAATATATACAAAACCATATGATAATAAACCAAACTATATAATGACAAAACAAATACATATTACATAACAAACCTATAAAAATTATAACAAAACTAAAACACATATGACATAAAGAATAACAATAAATAAAAATAAAACATAACATAAATAAACATAATCTAAAATATAAAAATAGAAACTTAACATAATAACATATAATATAAACATAAAACAAAAAGACTTAACATAAAATGAAAATAGAAACTTAACATAATAACATTAACATATAATAATAAGACAACCTATTATAATAACACCATAACAATATAGCAACAAAACACACACAATACAACAACTTAAAATAAAACCAACACATGCTAAAATAAAAACATAACATATAATATAAAAGAACAAAATAAAACAATAAAACATAAAAATTAAACTTTTAATACAACAAACTACAATATAACATAATGGACCTAACCATGACAAAATCACACAAAACCAAAAGAAAACCATTGAATCATGAGATAAAATTTGACGTCGAAACCAATTACAAGACATTTTTTTATGAAAAATGGACCTTTGACATCCAGATGATGACGACAATCAACAAGTGAAAACAAAATTTGGAACAATTTTCAAATTTCAAGTGGGTCCCCAATGTTGGGGTCATTGTGAAGGAGTCACAACAAATGGTGACTCTGCTGGTAAATGTCCCTGGACATTTTGGACTTAAAAACCAAACTTTGAAAACAACAAAAACCCAAATATTAGAATCATGAGCATCAATAATATCTAGAGAATGTGAATAGACCAATTCAACATGAACCATCAGAATCATCAGCATTAGCTTGGTGTGTGTAAAGTGATTCATTCTATATCTTTTGAAACCATTCAGCCTTCCATTGTCAATTTTGCATTTTAGGCTATGAACATTTTCTCCTTGAAGAAATACCTCCACCTAGTTCTCTTCAGACATTGCTCTACTGCCATCCAAGCGTTCATAGCCCCGGTAGAGATTATCTGAATCTCCCATATATTAGGTGAATTTTGTATGTTGCATTTCCTTTTATTCTAGATATAGCTTCACTGCCAGTCGAGCGTCTATAGCTCCGATGAAGGTTATCTAGTTTATGGTGATAGATTTGACGTTACTTTTCATCATTTTTTCTTTTTTCTCTCATTTTTTTCTCTTTTTGTTTTCTTTTTCTTCTATCTTTTTATTTTATTTTTCTTCTCTCTTTTTATCCCGTAATATGGTACTTTGCAAAAAATCCACTTGCCATTTGGGTTAGAGATCAGGTAAGGTTGAAAGAGTATATAAAATTTTTCACCTTAATTTGCAAAACTGACAACTTCATACTTCCAGAATTTCAAAAGATATTCCTTAATGTGTTTGTAGTACTCGTGAAGCTTTTGCAATATGATTCTAATATTTCAAATTTCCTTATCTTAGTTCAAATTCATGAAGATATACACTAACATCTCACTTTCCTTTTTCTTCAGGTTTTACATGTTTTCAAAATAGGTAATTTTATCCTATATGACCCAGGACCAAATACCAAACAAAACCATCAAATGATTAGTGTCTCAATAACAACTACCTCAATCAAGAAAACCTCACTGAAACTTCATCAAATTCAACAACACACATAAAAATAATGAAACTCCAAAATCTGGAAAAGCCAATTTATTGCTATACTAAAAACACAACCAAAAATATGATAAACACTAAACAAACAAAAATAAACATCAACAACATCACCAACTAATAAAATTAGCAAAATAACTAACAAGCTCACAAAACAACAAGCTATAGAAAACACAAATTTGCAAAACCAAAATTGCAAAGTTGATAAAGCGAGTGAATCCACTTCCTAAACTTGACAACATTGACAAGAGAACCAATAACAAAACATTACAAAACCACAACTTATGTACAAACACAAAAACAAGAAAACAAAATCCAAAAGACTATTTACAAAAATATACATTATGTACAAGACATTGCAAAATTTCTGCCATCATTTCCCTGGATCCCAAATACGATTAGCACACTTTAGAAGACATATATGATTATATGCCTTCCAAGTTTTATAAGAATCCAACAAAAATAAGATTAGGCCAAAAGATAGAAATTCTCATTGTGCCTATCTCATCCCACTGATTTGATTCAATTTGATAAGCAATTCCATGTTTAAAATTTGATTCATTAAACTTAAAATTGAAAACATGATTTTCAATTATCTTTTGTTTATTCAATGCAATGTGAATTTCAAACCTTAATTCATCACTCTGACTTAACTTTTCATTTTAACAAACATATAGAATTTCTTTCAAATAAGAAGCTATTTCTGAAAGTTTTAAAGCAAGATCATCATCTATGTTTTTATGCCAATCATATTCATGCAAGAATTTGCAAGAATCTAGGATATTTATAAAATAAGAATCATTATAATTTTGTATCCTAGATTGAATTATTAATTGTTGATGAACTTGGTTCAATGATTCAAGCATATCTTCTTTTTCATTTAGCAATGCAATCCTATTTGTGGTGGGAATAAGAATCCATTCTATTGCTTCATCAACCTCTAATGACATCTCATCATAAATAATAGTAGAATCCAATAAATGATTATGCAAAAATTTACCTGATTCTTGGATGTTTGAATACAAAGGATAAGATTCTACCTTTTGTACACTTTCATTTACCACTACTTGATGAGCCATTATAATATTTTCTTTTTCTTCATGATCTCTATCATCATCATCATCATTTCGTATTCCTTCATCAATGACCATTTCTTCTCTTTCTATTGCAGCAAGATGTTCTACAAACTCATGTTCAAAATGATCAAATTTTGGAATCTGTTCTATTTCTGAAATTGGCATATCATTTTCTGATTGCATAGGAATTGTAAAATCTTCTTTTGAAATAGAAGTTTCAACATCTTGCATATCAAGTGAAACAAAAATTTTATCAATAGGAGTGTGAGAAAACAATGATTCACCATACATACCCCATCCATTATAATAATTATCTTCTAAAGCTAAAGGATGAGGTTCAACCATATCTTCACACTTTGTAAATTCAACAATTGAATGCTTTTCAAATTCACTTTCATCACTTTCAAAAAATTTATCCTCAATAAAAAATTCATCTTCCTCAAGTAATAAACTTTTATGATCAGTCATAATGAAATTACCTCTAGAATATTTCAATTTTGGAGCTTTAATTGTTTCATTCAACTCTATGGAAGATTCTATTCTATCATATGTTTCAAAGCTAGTTAGATCTAAAAATCCTCCAATATCTGAAGACTCATGCATTTCTACATTTTGATAAACTTGATTACTACAATCCTCATTGATGGATATTGGATTTGAAACTTGAACTTCCTCTTGGACAATATCAAAAGTGGTTGAAAAACTAGGACATTCAATTTCATTCGATGGTGTCAAAAAATGTGTATCATGACTCATAGGTGGTAATTGATTTGAAACCTTAGGGTTAAGTAATGATAATTTACCCACATCAATTCCTCCTGAAATCAACCATTGTTCTATAGCTATTGCCCCACCATAGGCGTTAGACAAGGATAAATATTTAAGAAGCTTTACTAACAACTTAACAGTAAAAGGATCTAAGGCTTCCAAGTATATTTGAACAACTTCTTCTGAAATGATAAAGTGTATCTCTATTTCAGTATACAACTTATGAAACCTATCATTAAATTGACTCATGGATTCATTAGGTTTTTTACAGATAGAGGAAAATTGATTTGATAACAAATCTGTGTCAACCAATTTTCCAAAATGTTCAAGAAACATTGTTTCTAGTTGATTCCAAGAAGCGGTAGAACCTATAGGTAAATTGATAAACCAATCTTTAGCAAATTCATCCAATGTGTATGGAAACATTCTACAGAGAACATCTTCCTGCATAATTTGAAAATGAAACATAATGTTTTTATATGCATGAATATGTTCTTCTGTCGTAATCGTTCCATCATGCTTAAAATGGGGTAAATCATTTTCTACCATTGAACCAATTTTAATATGCAAGGCTATGTATGAAAAATTCACAAAAATTGAATCATAACCTAATTTTCAAATTTATGACGAATTAACATTAATGCAACATAAATCGGAAAATTTCAATTTTTTTTAAATAACTAATTGCACATGCTGAAAATTAAAAATATTACCTTTCAGGCCCTCCTTCTAGCGCCAATTTGTTGAGGTGTGATTTTTTCCAATTACAAAAATCACCCGACAATTAGGATCACAATCCTCTCTTGCAAAGAAAAAGGTATTTCTCCAAGGTTCTCACTTAATGTTTTTATGTATCATGCATATGTGCTAAAATAAGTGCTTGAACAATCTCAATAGTTTGCAAGTAACTGATAACAAGGGGCCTAGGAATCAGGTAATTAACTTTAAATTCATCATGTGTTAAGTATCTTTTAATCAAATTCTCTCTCTAAGCAATAATAGATAAATTTACCTTTTGAGTTTAATTTTGATAACTTATGCAAATTTATTCTATAACCTCAAAACAACAATTAATTAAAATGCTTCAAGTGATTTTGAAATAGATTTTAATCTAGCATTTTAATTAACATTAAAATTCAATAAACTTTAATAAAATCAAAGTTTATAAAATTTTAATAAATTAATTAAATATAAACCTTAATTATAAAGTTTTGGACTTTATAATAATCAAAATTAAGGTTTTATTTACTATAAATATTTGTTCATCCAAATATGAAATTGAAATTTAAATATTTGAAGAATGAACAAACTGTAAAAATAATTAAACCCAAATTATAAGGTTTTGAACCTTAATAATTATGAAAATAGGGTTTAATATAAATCTTGTTTATGAACTTTTAAATTTTATGATATGCAAATAAAGTTCATAGGAATTTCCTTCCCGTAATATTTATTTCTCAAATATTTATTGAATTAAATATTTAAGAATAAATATGAGCCTCAAATGTAAAGTTTGGATCTTTAGATAAATTGAAACCAGATTAAAATAAACCCAAACTATTTAATGTAAAAATATATCAATTTTGAATTCTCAACTTTATGAAATTAAAGTTGGAATCAAAATAGTCATTTATCCTCGGTAAATTTATTTATTCAAATATTAATTAAATTTAATATTTGAATAATAAATTTATTTATAACCTAGTTATAAAGTTTAACTTTATAAAATCAAACTAGGTTAAATGTCTGCAAATTTAATATGAAATAAATTTCAAAAGGATTTTAAAGTAAAGAAATAAATTAAATCTCGAACAAAACAACTACAGAATGGAAAACACAAAAACTTTAAAACCATATTTATGCCTACCAGAAATCACACAGTAAAGCAATAAAAATGGTGCAATCTTCAATGGAAAATTAAATTTAAAACTATATCAAATTATTTAATCAAAACTCAAATACCGTATTCACGCATATTTGAATCAAAATAATTTGATATAATAATTGGATCTTACAATAAAGCCTCTGAAATATCTGTAAATCCAACTCTATAGTCTTCTTCTGCTCTCCACTTTTGCTCCTTCAATCCTTTATCCTTTCTTTGCCCTACAAATGTTTGACCCCCTTGTCTTCTTTATTTCTCCCTTTTATAAATTATCAAATTCGTTATCAAATTGGTTTGATCTATTTTCCTTTTCAATACTTCCACAATTTTCAAAACTAATTAAAGAAGTGCCACCAATATCCTTTAACCAAAACCCTACATTATCATAATATACGATTTTCATATATCATATGAATTAAATTAAACCATAACTACACCATATAGTATTTAAAACCCCAATACATAAGTTTCGGCTAACTCCACTCAAATTTCATACGCATTTTGATTTATTATACTTTATCGTCCATAAACAGGAGGCATTGAGTTCTACGTTTTCCATAATAATTCGCCCTTGCCATTAATGATATTTCTATGTCGTGAGGTAATCCTCACCTTTATTTTTTCTAAATGTCGATGCCACCTTCAGTTTGAGAGAATGCTTGAAGAACTGCACTCCAGCACATATATAAATGTCTTTTCCCATAACTTCTATTTCCATAACAAAATTTTGAATTACATAGTGTGCGCGATACTGCACACCCCGTAATGAACTCTGTCATTGTAGAGCAACACCACACCTGTGCACCCTACTGCATGTACCTCAGAAGATGACTCAAACATATGAAACAACAACACTATGCCATATCATGTTTACTAAAAGTCTATCAAGGTCCTACCATATTCTATTCTTTGACAAAAAATCCCATTGATAATGCACAACGCTGTAACATTTCAAAAATATGCATGAACAGAAACTTGAAATAAGATACACTATCATCCATAAAAAAGTAGCAAGTCTAGACGTGTTTGCATGCAACAACATATTTCATGATTTCTTAAACCACATCGTGTCCATAAAAATACGTAACATGTATATCTCTCGACATCATTTTGAATTACGTGCCGACCCCAAAAGATCCCTTTGTTCATTTCAACAACCAAAACCTTTGCTTGCTTTTGAAATCATCTCAACCCACATGCCTAATGTTTTGAACCACGTTCACCTAACGACGTACACTTTGTGCCTGCCATGAAAACCTACAAAGCACCACCACACATTAGTAAATAGATTACCTACTAATGCTTTAATACATATATAACACAAAATTAAAACCAAAACAAAGACATAAATACGACCTAGAACATCTAACCACATACACATACATAAAATAAAATATATACAACACCATATGATAATAAAACAAACTATATAATGACAAAATAAATACATATTACATAACAAACCTATAAAAACTATAACAAAACTAAAACACATATGACATAAAGAATAACAATAAATAAAAATAAAACATAACATAAATAAACATAATCTAAAACAAATCTAAAAGATAAAAATAGAAACTTAACATAATAATATTAACATATAATAATAAGATAACCTATAATAATGCCATAACAATATAGCAACAAAACACACACAATACAACAACTTAAAATAAAACCAACACATGCTAAAATAAAAACATAACATATAATATAAAAGAACAAAATAAAACAATAAAACATAAAAATTAAACTTTTAATACAACAAACTACAATATAACATAATGGACCTAACCACGACAAAATCACACAAAACCAAAAGAAAACCATTGAATCGTGAGACAAAATTCGACATCGAAACCAATTACAAGATATTTTTTTATGAAAAATGAACCTTTGACATCCAGATGATGATGACAGTCAACAACAAGTGAAAATAAAAATTGGAACAATTTTCAATTTTCAAGTGGATCCCCAATTTTGGGGTCGTTGTGAAGGAGTCACAACACTTCCTTTGAGACTTCCTTTTCTTTTGAGCTTGAATTCCCTTTCTGTACCTCTAGACCTTCTTCATTGCCTAGTCCTATTTTGATAAATGAAGATATTTGTGCTTTGGTAATGTTATCCAAAGCTTTTGAACTTTTCTCAAACTTGTGTAGCTTATCATTGGCATATTTCACTTCCATCCTTAGAGAAACTACTTCATGTTCTAATCTTTCACACTCTAGCTCTTTTACCTTTAATTTTTCAGCCATACCTTCTTCAATTTTCCTTGCCTCTTCAACCTTAACCTTAAAGTTAGTGAGATCTTGTAGAAAATTTGTCTTTGTTTCCTCATCCTCTTGTTCTTGGACTTTAAATATTGAGTTCTCCCTTTTTTTTTTTTGGTAATTATTTTAATAGATTAACAGTGGGTTTTTATAGAGGATCCCAAAACCTTATGTACAAATTCAGCCTGGCTGGAATGTGCATCATGCCTTGTGGCTGGAGGAATAAACTTGATGACAGAAACCAAAAACTGCTAATTGCCCGAAGGCTATAAGTAGGGCCCTTATGTCTGAATATCCTGGAAACAAACCACATTTTACCAAGGAAAACAAAAATACTAGCTGGAGAAATTTGACCATCGAAAGAAAAAATAGCCAAACCAAACGAATGACCTTCTGAAGCGAGGAGAACATCATGAGAGGATATCCGCATTGGCCAAACTCACCACCTCAGACGGGAAGCATGAGCGCCACACAACAGGACACGTGGTCACAAGCCCTTTGTTGGCCATGTGGTCTGCCACACGATTTCCTTCCCTAAAAATATGGCATGCCTTCCACCTGTCACGTTGAGAGAGGAGCATCCTAGCCTCAAGAATGATGTTGTCTACCCTCCAAGACGGGTCTTTAGAGCCTAGCAGATAGTTGACTATATTGAGCGAATCACCTTCGACTATCAAAGGCCGAGGATCCTCGGAGAGGATCTGGATACCTTTCAAAACACTTCTGGCTTCAGCATAGTGATTAGTCTGGGCACCCAAATCTTCACAATAACCCAGCACGAGATTCCCGTTATGATCTCTAACCACACCACCAGAACCAGCAGGGCCAGGATTGCCTTTTGCCGCACCGTCAAAGTTTAATTTAATCCAGCCCACAGGGGGCTTGGTCCAAATAACATCCCCACGCTGAGACTTAGAAACACCATCAAGAATAGGGAAAAGGCCCAAACTTTGGAAGATCGTTGCTTCGCCAGGAAGGCGGGGACGGGAACTAGGAACAACTTTAGAATTCTCAATGGCGAAGGATAAGGCTCTCTGAGCGACACAGGGAGGTACTCTAGGGACCTTGCCGAAGACTCGGAATTTCTCTCTAGCCAAATCTGCCAAATGGAGTGGTGGAAAGAGGCCTCAAGAAGGAAGTGAATTTTAGGATTCTTGAAAGGATTGGGCCATTGGTGGAAGGCATCTTTGAGGGAGCGGGGAGTGCACCAAAGGATTTGAAAGGAAGACAGGGACGGTGCTGAGGACGAGAATGGGAAAAAGGACAAGTGCAAAAATAAGTGGTCTGTCGTCTCACAATCAACAAAGCACAAGAAGCACTCGTTGGGAATAGCAAAACCCCTCTTATGGAGGTTGTCGATGGTTAAGGCTTTATTATGAAAGGCAATCCATGCAAAGTAATTAACTTTAGGAATAATACCCTTCCTCCAAATCACTTTCCACCTGTGATCCATGGCAATCTCACAAGTAAGAAGGTCATAGGCAGTCTTGACAGAGAACAGACCATCCTCTGTGCCATGCCAGATGATTCTGTCATCTCTTCTAACAGATGGAATTAAAACAGACCGAAGAATATTAGACAAAAAAGTCATTTCATTGTTAAAGCCGTCCAGGACTGGCAAATTCCACCAAGGGGGAAGAGAGCTCCGATCAATGAAGTCTGCAACCTTGAGTTGGGAATTTGGATCCACCTGGGCTTTCAGGCCAGCAAGGTCCGCTCTCAACTCGAGAGCTCCATCAGTAACCCACCTGTCCTTCCAGAAGAGAATGGAGTTGCCATCACCCAAAATCCAGCGAGCACCAGAGTCGATCAGAGAGCGGGCTTGAAGCACAGATTTCCAAAAGGCAGACGCTTCAGGAGGAATCCCAACATCAAAAAGAGAACTCGATCCAAGATACTTCCTCTTAACTAGCTTGACCCACTCTGCTGGGTCATTAGTCAGGATCTTCCAAGCGTGCTTAGCGATCAAAGCAGTGTTCATGAGTCTTGATCTCCTCATTCCCATGCCACCTTGGTCCTTTCGCAAGCAAACCTTATCCCAGGCCATAAGAGGAATTCTAGATTTTTCTTCATTGCCAGACCACAGAAAGGTCCTCTGAATCTTTTCAATCTTGGAATGGACAGAAATAGGCAGCATGAACACAGACATGAAGTAAGTTGGGATTCCTTGGAGACAAGCTTTGGTAAGGGTGGCTTTCCCGACTTACGACAGGAATTTGCCTTTCCAAGTGCTCAGCTTTTTGTGAAGACGTTCCAGGATCATGTCCCACAAGCTTCCATTGGCCCGGCCATTACAAGCCAGAGGCAAACCCAGATAAGACGCAGGCAGGGAATCAATAGTGCATTCCAAAATTCTGGCTATGCGGAGCTGCCTTCGCATAGGAGTGTTAATAAAATAAATTTTGCTTTTGATGTAATTGACTTTCTGTCCAGCGACCTTTTCATAACGGGAGAGGATTCGCTTGATGGATTTGGCTTGAGTGACGGACACCCCAGTGGAGATGAGGGTGTCATCCACAAATTGCTGATGAGAGACAGGATCGACTCTGGAGGTGGGAAAAATGCCAGAGATCTTATTCTGACGAAGATCCTCTTTCAAATACCAACTCAGAACCTCAGCCAGAAGGATGAATAGAATAGGAGACGAGAGGGTCACCTTGTCTGAGGCCTCCGGCACTTTGGAAATACCCAACAGGGGATCCGTTGATTAGAACAGAAAAGGAGGGAGTGGATATGCAACTACTGACAAGGTCAATCCATTGAGGGTGAAAACCAAACTTGAAGAGGACAACACAGAGGAACCTCCTGTCAACTCTGTCAAAAGCTTTATTCATGTCCAGCTTGAGGAAAAGAGTAGCATTTTTGGAGCGGTGAGCAGAATGGAGGGTTTCATGGATGGTGATGACACCATAAAGAATGTTTCTACCTTTCACGGTGCTTCCCTGAGAAGGACCAACCAAGGAGGGAAGAAGGGACCTCAGACGGTTGGCTATGGACTTGGTTAAGATTTTATAAAAAACATTGCACAGGCTAATGGGACGATAATCAGAGAAACTTTTGCAAGCGGAAGACTTAGGGATGAGAGCAAGAAAGGTAGAATTTAGTTTTGGATGGATTGATCTGGAGGCTTGAATCTCCTGAATTGCTTCACACACATCCGAACCCACAACATCCCACATAACTTGAAAAAAATGGGGGGGAAAACCGTCAGGCCCAGGCGCCTTGTCTAGTTGCATGGAGAACAAAGCTTCTTTAATCTCAGACATAGAAAAATGCTCCAGAAGCTTAGAGCTTATCTCGGGAGGAACTTTGACTGGGAAGTTATCCAATAGAGATTTTTGAACCTGGAGATCACTGTCAGGAGGAACACCGAGCAGATCCTGGAAGAAGTCAACCGCTTCACTTCGGATTTCCTCAATATCCTTGGTAACGCGTCCATCCTTGCACACCACTTCCCTGATTTTGTTAGCCCCTCTGTGCCGCAAAGTTGACGCGTGAAAAAACTTCGTATTGGAGTCTCCATTTCTCAACCAGAGGTCCCTAGATTTATGGCGCCAGAAAGTTTCTTCCCTTGCAAGAATAGAATGATAATCCACCAAGAGCCTCCTTTCCTCCTCCCTGAGGCAATCGATGTAACCTTCGAGCTCCATTCTCTCCTCCACCAATTTTAGGTTCACAGAAATGGACCTTTTGGACTCAAAAATGTTGTCGAACACCTCCTTGTTCCATGTTTTCAAATTCCTTTTGATTAACTTGAGTTTTAAGGCCACTCTCTTGGAAGCGGAACCTGCTACCTTCTGCTGCCACCAGGCCGTAACCAACCCTCTAAAGTCCTTATGAGAAATCCACATGGACTCAAATCTGAAGGGGGTTTTAAAAATAGGCCCATCAACCGTCTCCAGGAAAATAGGATTGTGATCAGACCCAATCCTCGGTAAGGCCGAGAGAGTTGCCGCACCGAGTATGGGAATAGCCTCTTGGGATATGAAGAATCTGTCAAGCTTGACTTGAATAAGATTGCTCCCAATCCTCCTGTTGCTCCAAGTGAAGGATGCCCCCTTGAGGTCAATGTCAAGCAAGTTATTGGTAGAAACAAAATCTTGAAAGTCTTCCAGACTGTGGCTAGAGTGGTCCGATCCTCCTTTATTTTTAGATGGGTGAAGAGGACAGTTGAAATCTCCCCCTAGAACCCAAGGGAAATTACAGAACGTTTCCCTCATCTGGGAAATAGCCTTCCACATTTCTGCTCTCTCCGAGATAGAGTTTGGGGCATACACATTAGACAAGATCCAAGAAAAGTTAATGGCTTTGGAATGAAACAAAACATTGATAATCCTGCTAGAAGTTGAGAGAAGGCTGCCCTCAAAAATCTCTGGATCCCAAAGAATCATGAGACCGCCTGTCGTTCCCACTGCGCAGGACTGGAGAGGAATTTTGCCTTAGCCCAAATGACCTTAGCAGCTATGGCAGAAGAGATAGCATCGGTCTTGGTCTCTTGCAAAATTAGGATGGACGGATTCGTCCTTTTTTTGAGATCAGCCACCAATCTCCGTTTGGCAGTTGCATTAAGCCCTCTCACATTCCCTGAGAGGACTTTCATCTCAACACTTTGATATTCTTCTTACCTCCCTTTCCTTGCTTGGAGGGGAGGTTTTGGGACAAACGAGTCACCCATCTGGGAATCAGAATCATCCTGAAAAAGTAGTCGTTGAGTACCATTTGCAACATCTGCCGCCGTCTCCTTGTCCCGCCTGTCTTTGTTGGGGGGACGACCTTGCTTCCTTTCGCTACCAAAATCAACACCCTACTTTCGGCTTCTCATATTACGAGGGTTGATATTACCAGACTGCTCACCCCTTCTTCCTAGTAGGTAATCTTCCAGCACATTTTGGGACTCGGGGTGGTTATGGTCCAGGATTTTGGGTGAATCTACCTGTGCGGTGATTGGTGGAAGGGACTGGTCCTTCTCCTCTTGTGGTCCAAGGTGAGGGCTTGCACCACACGGCTCAGAGACCGTTTGGGGGGAGACTGCTTCCACCAGGTGGGAGGATTCGGGATGGTCCCTAGACGGGCCTGGAGAATCATGCCCTTTTGCAGCAGGGAGCTTTGTCTGACCTTCACCGTGTTCCAAGGGGTTGCTGGAATCCCGTTTCTTCATCCCTAGATTTTGAATAGGACAGTTGGACTGGAGGTGCCCTTGAGAACTGCACAGGGGGCAGAAATCTGGTCTGTTATCATACACAATGGCTTGCTTGTGAAGAATTATTTCTCCAGACCGGAGAGTGATGGATGATGGAAGGTCAGCCTCCAAATCTGCCAGAATGCAGAATCGAGCTTGAACAAATCTGGTTCGAGCTTTGGTGGGAGGGTCAATGGTAACCAACTCACCAATGGAGCGTGCAATTCCTCTGATTACATTTTCATGCCAATAGAAGAGGGGGAGACTCGGGAGTCTAACCCATATTGGAGCAATGTTGATATTTTGGGTCTCGGGGTTGAAGTCCATACCCCACTTCCTTAGAAAGAGACTTCTGCGACCTAGGAACCAGGGACCACCAGCCAGGATTTTACGATGAGTCCTCCTTGTTATTCAGTCTAATCGCGAAAAACCCCGGGATAAGGCCGCCAACTCCATGTGACCAGAGGTTCGCCATTTACCTGCCGCCCACTTGCGAATGGTCTCCATGTCGGGACGGCCGCCAATAAACTTACCGATGAGGGTAAATTTTTCGAATTCCACAAAGCTTGAAAGAATTTCTATCGGGATGTCCAACTCGTCCTCAACAGGAAACAACTCCTTGGAGAGCAGACCGCTAAGGGTTTCTGAAGCCGCTGCCTGAGCATACGACTTCTGAGGTCCACCTCCCCATTTGTCTGGTGGATCCTTGTCATGACCTACATCCTCTTCTGGTGGAGAGGACTCCTTAGCACCCCCGATCTCTGACTGCCCTCCCTTCACCCTGCTGTGCCCTTGGTTCAGTCTGTTGGCGTTCCCATGCTCTCCCGCAGAAGCTTTCCCGTCCGCTGTCATCTTGGCCGTCAAAACCCTCAAGTTCTCCCTTTTTAATTCTTCAAGGTCAACAATAATTATTTCACATTCTAGCTCTTTTACCTTTAACTGCTCAACCATACCTTTTTCAACTCTCCTTACCTTTTCAACCTCTTCTTTCAAGTCAGAGAGATCTTATAGAAGCTTTGTCTTAGTTTTCTCATCCTCTTGTATTTGAACCTTCAATTCTAAGTTCTCCCTTTTCAACTCAACAAGTTCCTTAACTGTGGCTTCCTCCTTTTATTTTTCTATATCTTCCTCTTCGTTAAGGTCTTCAATAGCATCTTCATACTCTTCAATATCTGAGATACTTTCATCACTTTCACTTGAATCATTGCGTGCTACTTTAACAAGAACATCTTCTTTTTATTATATTGAAGAAAATAGAATTTCCTTTGTACATCTGATTTGACTATCCCTATTTTCTTTTTCATCTTCACTGCTACTAAACCCATTACAATAAGCTACATTGTGGCCAAGGTTACCACAAAAAAAACATTCTTCTTCACTACTACTATACCCAGTTTTTGAACAATGATCTTCAAGATGACCAAAGTTACCACAAATAAAACATTTGAGTATTCTTAGTTCCTTCTTATTCCTTTTTACACAGTTAGCTTCTTTTTTGTCTAATTGATTTTTTATTTGATCCAATTTCTTTATATGTTTTCATTTCTCCTCTTAGAGAAAAAAAAATTCTTCCTTTTATTTCATGTGAGTTCCTTCCTTCTTAGGAGGATGTGATCTCATGATTTTTCTTTTCCCTTTCTTGGCCATGTGTGTTCTTGTAATATCTTCCTTCAAGTTGTTAGACTTTTTCGAAGGAACCCACTATGATACCAATTGAAGAACATAGGATTATATTGAGAGGGGGGTGAACAGTATAAGATCAAATTTTAATTTTCTTTCTCAAACAATATTATACAATATTATCAATGGAAATATCAATAGAAATATTTAAATTGATGCACAAATCACCACACACAAGAGACGCAAATTTAATGTAGTTCACCCAATGTGGGCTACTCCATAGAGGAAATATTTCTTATAAATTTTCTCAATAAATCTCTTGGGAATCAATTCCCTATTACAATATTTATGGACCTCTATCCAAAGGAGACACCAATCCCCTATGCTCTTGTTTGTGGATCTCTCTCCATAGGATACCTCTATCTCCTTGCTCTAGTTTGTGGATCTCTCTCCATAGGAGAAATATTTTTCCTTTTCTATGGTTTTTGGAACTTGATCCAAGAGAACTCTATCTCCTCAACTGGTTTTTTGATCTCTCTCTATATAAGAACTCTATCTCCCTAGTTTATTCATAGATGTCACTCCATAGGATAAATATTTCCCCTTGCTCTGGTTTGTGGATCTCTCCACAGGATAACTCTATCCCCTCTGCTCTAGCTGGTGATCTTCTAGAAAAATTCTACCCCCACTACTATGGCTTGTGGATCTCTCTCCACTAGAGACCTCTATCCTCACTACACTAGTTTATGGATCTCTATCCACTGGAGACGGTTGTCCTATTTGCTCTATCACCTCCAAAGCCTACTCCCAACTCCACATAAAATATGTACCAAACTCTATCCTAAGTCTAGCACAAATTTTCTCTAACTCTGCTCACATATTTGCACTAAAATTTATCCTAATTCTAGTACAAATCTGATGCAGGAGCATCCGGTAACAGTATGGGCAATCTTGCATCCTTCAAAATTTTTTTTAAGTACTTGTATTTTGAATTATTTTAGTTCTTCCCCAAGAGGGGGAAGTGTTTGTAAAGCATGGGGGAAGGAGGTCGCGAAATCGTGACCTCAAAAGTTGCATTGTGACATTAGTGAGTTTCGTCGCGATATCGCGACGTCGCAATATCACGACGATTTTACAGAGTGGAGGCAAAGGGCTGCGGACGTCATGATATCATGACATCGCGATATCGCGACGCATTACAGAGCAAGGCGTAGTAGAGAGTCCTGTCATGATATCGCGATAGGTAGCGATATTGTGACCAGTTTGAAACTGCCACGTGGCATGATTTTAAGGCGGCAACAAAAGCTAAAGCAAAGCAGGGAGCATAGCAAAGACTTCGACAAAGTGAAGGCAGAGGTGGGGGGTCATGAAATTGTGACATGTCATGAAATCACGGCCCCTAGGGACTTCGGCATAGTGGAGGTGCTGTTGGTCGCGATATCGCGACATGTCACGATTTCGTTACCTGTCGCGATATCGCGACCTGTCACGATATCGTGGCCAAGCAAAGACATGGCCAAAGGAGATAAGAGGACAACCGGGCAAGGCCAATTTTTGCACGTGGACTACCATGTGTATCATGATAGTGTGAAGGACATGTGTGCCAAATATTTTGCGACAAGGAGAAGGCATGGAAAAATATACACGCGGTCGGCTACGTGTAAGAAATCAAAGATTAAGGTCATGGAGGTTTATAAGGGTGGTGTCGGCCACGCATTTTTTTTATTGCTTCTGGAAACATAGCAATTACCAGTGATGACTTTATGAAGGAGACAATAGAGCAGAGGACAGTCAGAACAAAGTGGCGGTTGCAGGTTAAGGGAGGCCATTAATGCAAGCTCATGGCAGATCGGACAGATGGCTCATTTATGACTAAAATTTTGAAAAACCCGGGGGAAAAAAAATCAAATTTGAATTTTTGTTAGGCGGGGTATTAATTGCCTAGGGGATCGGGGCCTCGATAAAAGACCCGAGAATGGTAAGGGGAGGAGGGTGGACCGAAGAAGAAGGGGGTGACAGTTAGAGAGACCGGAGCCGAGCTCGATCGTTGTAAAGCCTGCGGGCTGTTCCATTTAGATGCATGTAAATATTTTTCTGTAGATTTTAATGAGAAATCATAATTTGACAAAGTGTTGATCTTCCGGTCCCCGTCAGTGGTATCAGAGCCAGTGGTTCCTAAGCGTACAGCAGACCATCAAAGGAGAGGCAGTTGTACCAGGACTTGTGGGAGGGCTTGAGATCAGGTGAAGATGCCTCCGAGAAGAAACCCTGTGGGTGGAAGAGGCATGGCAGCAGAAGATTTTCAGGGTTTACAATGACAAGTTCAGGTCCTGTAAGAAGAACTGCGTAGGGGACATGAACCGAGAAGAGATGCAGACAGTGAGGATGAAGTGGATGAAGAAAATTAGTTTGAAGAGGAAGAAGAAGAAGTTGTGGATCCGGCACAAGCCAGACTGTACAAGGCCATATCCTAGATCGAGAAGAGGCCAAAGATAGAAGTTTCCACGTATTCCGGGAACTTGAATCCGGAAGAATTGATTGACTGGATAAATGACTTAGAAGAATATTTTGAATATGAAGAGGTTGAAGATCCCGAGAGGGTCAGATTTGCCAAGACTAGACTGAAGGGTCATGCCAGCATATGGTGGAAGGGGGTACAGCTAGAGCGGAACAGAAGAGGAAAAGAACGGATAACAAGATGGGACAGAATGGTGGAGAAATTGAAGAGGCAGTTTATTCCCGTGGATTATGAACTGGATCTGCTAAGAAAAATGCAGAGTTTGAGACAGATGAACAAAACTGTCCAAGAATATATGAAGGAATTTTATAAAATCTCCATCAGAACCGGGCATTTAGAAGCAAGTAAGGAAAAGGTGGCCCATTATATTAATGGGTTGAGGCCCAGTGTCCAAGAAGAGCTAAGCCTAGTGCGGGTGAGCACCATTGAAGATGCTTACCAGTTTGCTCTGAAGGTTGAAGAAAAATTGAATAGAAGGTTTGAAAGCAAGCAAAGAGTAAAAGGACTTGTAGGAAGGACTGGTGGAAAGAAATAGGAAGGAAAAGAGGAGAAGAAAGAAGAGGTTAGCAGCAGCCAGAATCAGAAATAAGGAGATGAAGAACCCAAACCACAAGTTCAGAATAATGGCTACCCAAGGGGAAGAGGTAGATCTGGACACGGGTATGGAAGAGGAGTGTTCCGAGGAACATGTTTCCACTATGGAGAAGAGGGACATCGGGCATATGAGTGCCCCCAGCACCCCGAGAGAGTAAACAAGAAGCAAGTGGGTCCTGCCAGAGCTGTTGTGGCAGTTGAAGATGCTGACTCAGAACATTCTGAAGAAGCTAAAAAAGGAGAAGCAATTATTGTGAGGAGGACCATGTTGATTGAGGAAGACAAGTCAGAGCAGAGGAGAAACCTATTCCGCACACGGTGCAAAAGTGCAGGCAAAGTCTGTAATGTTATTATAGACAACGGGAGTACAGATAACTTAGTTTCTGAGGAGATGGTTACTAAGTTGCAGTTGGAGAGAAGGAGACACCCGCATCCATATCGGATTGCGTGGTTGCGGAAGGATCACAGAGCATGGGTCCGTGAACAGTGCTTAGTCACGTTCCAGATTGGGAGATACCAGGATGAGGTCCTGTGTGATGTATTCCCCATGGATGCTTGCCATTTGCTGTTGGGAAGGCCATGGCAGTTTGATCGGAGTGCAGTGCATGATGGTCGTGCAAATACTTACTCCTTGATGAAAGATGGAGTGTGGCACAAGTTGAAGCCATTACAGATAGTAGATGATAAGGTGTGCAGCAATGCCAGAATTTATCTGGTAGAGGGAAAAAGTTTTTGCCAGGAAACAGGATTTGAGCAGGTTGTAAAGGTTGATGAGTGTTCGAAGATATTACAAAGGATGCAGACCGAACAACAAAGAAGTGAAGGTCACTTCTCTTGTTACCCCGGGTGTCTGATGCAGGAGCATCCGGTGACAGTATGGGCAATCTTGCATCCTTCAAAATTTTCTTTAAGTACTTGTATTTTGAATTATTTTAGTTCTTTCCCAGGAGGGGGAAGTGTTTGTAAAGCATGGGGGAAGGAGGTCACAAAATCATGACATGTCATGATTTCATGACATGTCACAAAATCATGACCTCAAAAGTTGCATTGTGACATTAGTGAGTTTCATCGTGATATCGTGACGATTTTACAGAGCGGAGGCAAAGGGCTGCGGATGTCGTGATATCGCGATGTCGCGATATCGCGATGTCGCGATATCGTGATGTCGCGATATCGCGATGTCGCGATATCACAGCTATTTTTCAAAGTGAATACAAAGGGCTACGGATGTCGTGATATCACGACGTCGCGATATCGCGGCTGCATTACAGAGCAAGGCATAGCAGAGAGTCCCGTCGCGATATCGTGATAGGTAGCGATATCGTGACCTGTTGTGATATTGTGACCTATCGTGATATCGTGACCAGTTTGAAACTGCCATGTGGCATGATTTTAAGGCGGCAACAAAAGCTAAAGCAAAGCGGGGAGCATAGCAGAGACTTCGACAAAGTGAAGGCAGAGGTGGGGGGTCGTGAAATCGTGACATGTCATGATTTCACGACATGTCACGAAATCATGGCCCCTAGGGACTTCGGCATAGTGGAGGCACTGTTGGTCATGATATCGTGACATGTCACGATTTTGCGACCTGTCGCGATATCGCGGCCAAGCAAAGACATGGCCAAAGGAGATAAGAGGACGGTCGGGCAAGGCCAATTTTGGCACGTGGACTACCACGTGTATCGTGACAGTGTGAAGGACACGTGTGCCAAATATTTTGTGACAAGGAGAAGGCATGGCAAAATATACACGCGGTCGGCTACGTGTAAGAAATCAAAGATGAAGGTCACGGAGGTTGATAAGGGAGGTGTCGGCCACGCATTTTTTTTATTTGCTTCTGGCAACACAACAATTACCGGTGATGACTTTATGAAGGAGACAACAGAGCAGAGGACAGTCAGAACAAAGCGGCGGTTGCAGGTTAAGGGAGGCCATTAATGCAAGCTCATGGCAGATCGGACAGATGGCTCATTTATGACTAAAATTTTGAAAAACCCGGGGGGAAAAAAAAATTGAATTTGAATTTTTGTTAGGCAGGGTATTAATTGCCTAGGAGATTGGGGCCTCGATAAAAGACTCGAGAATGGTAAGGGGAGGAGGGTGGACCGGAGAAGAAGGGGGTGATAGTTAGAGAGACCGGAGCCGAGCTCGGTCGTTGTAAAGCCTGCGGGCTGTTCCATTTAGATGCATGTAAATATTTTTCTGTAGATTTTAATGAGAAATCAGAATTTGACAAAGTGTTGATCTTCCGGTCCCTGTCAAAATCTGCTCTAACTCTGCTCACAAATATTCTCTTAATCATATCTCAAATCTACCCCAAGCCTTAACATAAATCTTGAAAAAATAAAAAATCAAACTTGCTCTCAATTCTATCTCAAATCTATCCTCAAGCCTTCTCAAAATACTTGCTCAAAATTGCCTTCAAGCCTTCTCAAAAGACTTGCTCAAATATGCCCTCAAGCCTTCTCAAAAGACTTGCTCAAAACTACCTTCAAGCCTTCTCAAAATACTTGCTCAAATATTCCCTCAAGCCTTCTCAAATACTTGCTCAAATCTATCCAAAACTTGCATACAAACACAACTTAAATCTCTTTTAGAAAAACTTTCTTCACAACAATAAATTCTACTTAGAATTTTTTTAACCTCTAGAACATATAGATAATGATATACTCTATCAAAAACTCAATATGTTTCACACTCACAAATCTCTTTCTCTTGCAATCTCAATCAACCAATATTTTTCTCTTGCAAAATCCCTTTCAAATCAAATCAAACAATGTATAACTAGTTTCACAAAATTGATTTATATTTCTTACAAATTTACTTCAAAATATAAATCACATTAATGCATAATTTTCCTTCAATTTATCTCAACCACTTTCACAATTGCAATAAATATATATCAAACCAATGTTTAAAATATTTCACAAAGATTCAAACAATGAAGCACAATTTGCTCATAAACCCTAACACAGGCACTTCCACTTTCTTTCAACAAAGATGCATAATGTAGGTCTCAAAACCTAACTCAAATATTTTCAACAATGCTTATCAAACAACCCTTTTATCTCCACCTTATGTTCCATAAAACCTTGCTCAACAACACACCTCAAAGAAGGAAAAATATGCCCATACCTCTTATTTATTTTGATGAAGATGTCATTAAAACCTGTCTCACAAACAACCAATCCTTCTTGTGCCACTTCAAGGGTTAGATAGCAAGAGTCTATTTCAAAATATCCACATGAACATTCCCTCCAAAATGTGCTTGATGAAATCTGAAAATGATGTTCTAGGACCCTTCTTTTGATCTCAAGGAAGATGCATTAAAACTTAAAAAAACCCCACAAAATTTTTTTTCACAATGCAAGAGGTACAATAAAATTTTCAAATCACTTTTACACCTTATTACTCCTAATCTTACAAATTAATTTTCATCCCAACAAATATCACAAATTACACAAGCAAATTTTTTATTTACACCTTATACCTCCTACTTGACATTAATGCACTTCCAAAGAGATAATTAAATCATCACTTTATTTTATACCCCAAGGCACTAGCAAAAACACCACATAATATTTTATCCAAAAGTCAAACCACATTCATAACCCTTTTATTTAAAAAATAAAAGCAAAAACAATACCCCTTATATCTCCCTAGACAAGCATGCATACCTTAGAACCTTAGACTTTGCATAATTTAATTTTCAAAAATTAGTCCCTTTGGTACCCCCTACCACCACGATTCGAACCCGCACTGCCTACTATCCCGCACCCTAGCCATGACTAGGCCACCACATGGGATAGCCACCCACACAAACACTAAAGGCACACACTATACCCTATCCTTAACCTATGTCATGTAAAACGAAAAACTTCAAACCAAAACCTTATCACCTGTCTCTACCGCATCTTGAACATGAGACATATATGCTGCCATGCCCTAGCGCCATGCACACTATCATCTGGGCTACCTACCTATATGGGATATAAATTTGGGTCCCCTACTACTTTTCCTTTACTCTACCTCAATTTTGAAAAATTGATGTCTTCTTCCTCTCCACCGTAAAACGAATGACGATATTTTGGGTGCACAAATTTCTCAATATCGAACCAAACATTAACCACATAAACATGCAATATTTATATGGCATAGTTGGCATTGAATTTAACATCGGTGCTTGAATTTCAAAACTTTAGTGCCAATAAAATATTATATTTTAATCATAATAATTTAAATCCAAGGGATTTAAATATTATAATTTCTCTTAGGGTCTTTTCTTAGGTTAAAACTTTTGCCACCATAGTTAATCAATTTAACCTTTTTCTTTTGCAAAATTACCACCAAGGTAAATCAGATAGACCTTTTTATTTTTCCTTTTTCAAATACCACCATGATAAATCAACTTGACCCTTTTATTTTTATTTTTCAAATACCACCATGGTAAATCAACTTGACCCTTTTATTTTTTCAATACCATCATGGAGAAGGCTTTTCTTTCTTCTTGTTGCCTCATGCCTCATGTGCCCTTTGAAGAATATTCTCACAAACATTGCCATCAACTTAGGACATCAAACCTTTTGAAATCAATTACAACACAACATTCTCAAATTTTCAACAATGGCTATTCATATTTTTCAATGGCTTCCTAAGGTGCCTACAAGCGAAGACAAGGAAGACTCACAAAATTATGGTTAAATTTTTAAAACACATGTACTAATTCATGCTATGAATGCAAATTAAAACAAATAAAATATTAAGGATAATTAAATCATAAATCAAAATGCATTTTAGAAAATATATCATAAATATTCCAAACACAAGATGCCCTCCCCTTCTCCTTAGTGGAAAAATCATTGGTGGCTCCACAAGAGGATTTTGGCAGCACTTTGTTGCTTATTTGTTTTGCTAGTGAAATTGATAGAAATTCATTGCAAAAGAGATTCATGTTTGAATGCTACCCCAAGGGTCCAATTTATAGCATTTGGTCTTCTTGGGATTTCCCAAATGAGATAGGTAAGGTGGATAGCATGCTAGCTAATCTAATTCACTGATTGGCCAATTTGCTGACTCATTGATTGATTTTGCTGATTGAGATAAGTTTAGGGGTATTTTAGGAAGTGGAAGGAGATCCATCCCTTTCCTACCTTTATATATGGTCCTCTATGCTTTTAGGTTGTCATCCAAGGTAATATTTACATCCTAGAAGGATTTTGTAGGTGCTAATTTTCTTTTTAATTTTTGGGTGTGAATACGCCGCCTAGACGGATAAGTCGTTAGGCAGATTTGCTACTCAACATATTCACTCTACTGACTGTTAGAGATAAAATTGGGTGGTTAAGGGAAAATTTTGAATTTTTATAAATATGCCAAGTTGAAAGTAGATTCACTTTAGTATAGATTCATTTTAAGTTAATGGATTCACCCCTGCTAGGTTTTATCTACAATTTTTGAGGTTAAGCACTTATTATGGTTAATTGAGCTAATTTGTTTGTTTACTTCAATCAATGGGAGATATGTGATTTAATTTTAGGTATCTATATTTATCCTCTTTTATGTATTTAAAATTTTAATAAATTCATCAAAAATAGCTATAGATGTCTACATTTTCAAGAAAAACATCATGACTAGGCTTTGATTAATCAATATAGGGTAAAACATTTCAAAAAAGAACACTTTTAGCAAAAGCTAAAAAAAATTATGTTTTTACTAAATACATTTCTTTCTATGGTTGATACACAGTTTTAAACTGGTTGATTCCCCCAACCTAGGTGTCCCCTTGAGTTTTTGAGGGACCAAATGTATTCATGAAGGAACTTGAAGCTACGTGAGAGATTTGTAGAAGATGATTTTTTATCCAAATCAGGGTAAAATAGGTAAAAGAGTGGCAATAAATTAATTTATATCACATATAGAGGAAGGAAATAGGCTATGAAGAAAATGCTAGGGCTTCATGAAATGGAGCAACCAGGATGTCCAATTCATTGTTTGGATAGAGTACAGGAAGGAATAGGTCTAGGTGGGGCCCTACTTGAGGTATGGACTTTTCCATCTGTTAGTTTAGTTTATTTTTTTCTTTTTATAGTCGGGTGACCATGGTCAACACATTTGTCCCATGGGTGAGAATACATCGATCGAATATACCACTCAACGTATTCATAATTTTTTTGGGATGACAGATTTGATTTTTGTTGACGTATTCACCACTTGGTGGATTCACACTTAGTGGCCATATTCATAAAAATTTTAAACTAGCATATTTAACATACTTAGTTAAAAATTTTACTTCTATTTTGTTGTCATTTCTTGGTTGTAAGTGTAAAAATTTTTAGAGTGCAAATACCATCGCCCTTTCACCCTATGTTCCATAATTGTGATAATGACACCTATAGATTGGGATGTGTTAGATGCAATGGATCTATTTCACTTGGCTACCATACCAAATATTAAGCTTGACCATGTCCTTTTGATGGCTTTGATAGAGCGATGGCACTTAGAGTGTGTATATTTCTACTATAGACAAGGGATATGATTGTCACTCTAGAGGAGGTTTGGAGGATCCTGTGAGTGCCTATTCAAGGTGTTGCTATATGGATGAGATGTAATAAAGATAGGGCCATCTCAAGGTTAACTTGTAGACTCCATTTTTAGTTGAGACACTATGGAATTGACATCAATACCACATTCTAGGCTAGCTTTCTAGATCAACTGTCAGTTCTACTATGCACTATAATTTTAAGTTTATTGGTAGGAGACACCATCTTATGAGGCCAAATAATACCTCATTTTTGCATCATTTTGACATGAAAAACTACCATATTTTAATAAATAATATAGTTATATGCCAAATATTTGATTAAAATGCATTATTTTTTTGATTTTAGCATGATTAAATGTTAAGAAATATTATGCTATTGTTTTGACTATTTTTTACACTTTTTGTCATCTTTTTGCATGATTTTAGCAATAAAATAACATAGTAAAAATAACTAGTAAATAAAGGTTTTATGACATTTGATTGGTTGAGCTATTTTGAATTGTTTTCCTACCTAAAATAAGTTTCTAGGATGATGTGGTGTCAAAATAGCCATGTTGCAGTTGAAATAGGGCATAGGACAACTGGACACAACATATGCAAGAGCAACTCTAGAATATCTGGGCAACCACCTACAGAATAATAGGAAAGCAAAGACAAACATCAAAATAAGAGTTGAAAACTATTTGAGGAGCATCAAAGAAATGAGGAGGGACCCACCATGCATTTGGAAGTACCCCCACATGATGGAATTAGAACCAACCACATATGATAGGTGTGCAACCTAATATTCTAGAGTTGCTTCAAAAAATGGTAGAATCAACAAGAAATCAAGATTTTGACCAAATCTTCAAGGGATGAGTAAGCTAGTGCATGGGATAGGTGTGGCCAATGATGCTCCACCTATTCTTAGCTGATTTCCACCAATTTGGAGGTGAATATAAGCACATAACTAGTTACAAAGTGGATTCTATCCTAAATTAGACTAAGTCTGTTGTAGCAAGGTAGCAAATCAGGAGTTAACAACAATATAGTTTATTTTGTACTTTATCTAATGTAGGATAGGGATGTGGAAATATGTATAAATAATTCCACTCACCTATTGGTTAGTGGTTAGAAAAATGTTAAAAATTAGATAATAGATTGGCAAGTAGAAGATAGTAATTTGCAAAAAATCTGTAATAGCAAAATTATTCAATAAAAGTGTAGTATTTTTAGATGTTGTGTTGATGATTGAGTGAGTATTTAGAACTTAGATTTTGGTGTGTTATACCTTCTACTAGACTAGGGAGCAAGGGCCCACTCTTGGGGTTGGTGGAAGGAGTTATTTATAGTTTTTATAGGTTTTTTGTTTTGTGCATTTTTTGTTAAATTGTTGTCAATTTCTTGCTAAATTGTTGTAATTAGAATTTACCTTGTTTTACTTTGTTTTCCTTGTTTTAAGTGTGATGTGTGAGTGTGGATTTTTAGCTAGCTGAAATTTGTTTATTTTTGCATTTATCATTTCAATTTTCTGTAATTTTAGTTACAATAATTTATTTACAGTTTTAGCAACATTTTCTACTTTAGCAATTTCTTTACAGTAGTTTCATTTTCAGCAATTGTTAATTTAGTGATTTCAATTCAGCATTTACATTCCATGTTATTTCCATTTAGAAAAAGTAATCTAGTTTCTTTCTTCCTTCAACATATTTCAATTCTACAACTTAGATCAATTTCAATTCTGCAACTTAAATAGTTTCAATTCTACAAATTAGTGATAGTTTGATCCTTGAAAGACCTTTATGAACCTTTATTCCATAGAATAAGCATGTGCTCTAATTTCTAAACTATAGAACTCCCAAACCTCCTCTATCATATATAGCCTTGGACACCACCCTAGATTTGATAAACATTAAAATTAAATGATGATATTAATGACACTCATCATTTTTGGTATCATTGTCGGGGATAACATAGGTGTTTTTAGAGGATAAAATAGTCATACAATTATCATTGTGTCAAGTTGTAACAAATGAACCTTAGAGTAATTTTTGAAATAACAACTTGCATAAAACATAGTTGTGTAGCTGACAGTTGCATTTCAGATAATTAGGACACAAGCATAGAATGAATGAATAGGTTAAGGGATGAAAAAGGATGATTTCTTAAAACAAACCCTTTACCTACCATAGGAAGGTGATATTCATGCCAAGGGGGTGAATTACCCATATTTGAGATTCTTGACATTATTGAAAGAGAACCACCATCCTCATCATCAGGAAGTATATCTCCTGAGAGAGAATTACAAGAGGAGCAAATTGCTAGTACCTCCTCACCTACCCTTGATATATCCTTACCATCAAGGTAGTTTAAATGAATCTATACCAGGTGTTGGGAAGACATAATGGTAGATTTACAAGGGAACCTAGATAGGGGTAACAATGTTCACACTCAAGGGAACAATCCTACTCCTACTAGGACTTTTGAATATCCTATTCGATTAAATCCCACATAAAACTCTCCAATGAAAATAATTTCACCTTCGATGCTACCAAACTTTAGGGGAGTTGCATCTAAATATCCTGATCAATTCTTATTTGAATTCAAGGTTGTATGCCAAACATATGATTACACAAATGATAACCAAAAACTTAAAGTATTTCCTTCCACACTCAAAGACTCAACTTTACATTGGTTTATGAGTTTAGCACCTGAATCAATCCAAACCTAGGAAGAAATGGAGCAAGTATTTTTGGACAAGTACCAAGAATACTATCAAGTGAAAAATAGGAAGGATGAATTATTCAGAATCAAACAAGAAGAAGATGAAAATCTGGAGGATTACTTGGATAGGTTTTCTTTTGTGCAAAAGATATGTGGGCCTATTGAACCAAAAATATGCAAGGCCATATTCTTAAGAGGATTACAATATGACTCTAGAGAAGTGTTAGATTTAATGGGAAAGGGAGATGTGAGTACCCTTGACATTGATGAGATTTTGGAATTATGTAGAAATTACTCCCACACTAGACAAAGAAGATGAAAGAGGGGTAATAATGGAAGTGATATGAAAGAACTCATGGAAGAATTTTCTAATTTGAAAATTGATATCCTTGTGCATCTCAATACTATGTTAGGGGAAATGAATGCAAAAACTAAATCTATGAAACCCCTAGCTATTTATTGTCCAATATGTAGAAACAAGCATGCTCTTCAAGATTATCCTTTAAACAAAACCTCTATATCTACTATTTGTAGCATTTTTTCAAAAGGACATATCATAAACCAATGTCATTTACTTCCAGGACTCAAAAATATCTTGGAAACACAAATATAAGAACTCAACTTTGTTGGGCAAAATACAAGGGGGAAATTTTTCACAATATCAAAATGCCCCATATTTTCCCACAAATTGGGGATAAAATCCTTGGTCTATGCCATGGGGTTACTCAGAACCACCACAACAATCTTGGAGTCAACCTCCATGGTCATCTTCTCAAGATTGGTCACAATATGGGTGGATGAATCCATAATGGAATCAACATAATCCACCATGGATGCAAGCACAATCTCATGGATAAAATTGGGGATAATAGTATCAACCATACTAGGGACAATGAAGATACCAAAATCAAACACAAAATCTGTTGCCTAGTCCTGCTCAAAATTTTCCTCAAGGATGACAACAACAACAACAAGTGAAGCAACCTCCACTTTTGATCCAACCTATGGCCAACCCTAATAATACTAGATAGGTAACCCCTATCTATGTGGTTGAATCTAATGAGACTACCATGATAAATGTAATCGACTATAGTAATATCCAATTACACTCAGGAAAGACACTTCTTAAGCCTACTCCACCTATTATTGAAGAAATGAAAATCAATGAAGAAAAACAAGAACCCTTTATCCTAGAACCATAAAAATCAACTTTGGATAAAGGAAAAGAAAAAGAAGAAAACCTTCCTCAAGAAATTTTACCTTCTTCATCTAAAAGATACCATACCCTGAATGGTTTGAAAATTTTGAAATCACCTTGGAATCATATTTAGTAAAGGAACTAAAATGTTTAAACATTTCAATTCCTTTATTACAAGCTATTAAGGATATACCATTAATCAATAAAATCATTTAGGACCTTTACCTTAAAAATTTAGGAAGGAAGAAGAAATCCTTTCCCAAAACTATACAAGTAGATGGAAAATTGGTTGACCTTCTTTCTAGAAAACTTATTCCACCAAAATATGGTGATCCAGGAAGTCCAGTAGTCACAATAACCATAGGATCAATGCAGATATCCAATGTTCTGATTGATCTTGGGGTAGCCATTAATGTTATGACAAAAGATATGATGCAAATATTACAACTGAACAACTTGAATCCTACATCTATTGTATTAGAAATGGTTGATAGATCTATTGCTAAACTAGAAGGAATCATAGAAGATATTCCTATGATGGTTTCCTCATGGGAATATCCAATCGACTTCTTGGTATTACAACCTCACAATTCTGTGAATGGTTATCCAATAATCTTAGGAAGGCCTTGGCTTGCTATGATAACTACTTTCATTGACTATAGGTCAGGGGATATGACCATTTCAAATGGGATCAATTCAAAGAAGATTTCTTTATATCCTCCTATGAAACCTTTGGTTAAATTTTTAGGTCACTTATGGTTTCCTGATTCTGATGAAGAACATGAAGAAACTATCTCAACACTAGCCACTATAATAGTGAAAGAGCATATAGAAGAGTTAGATTCATATGAAAGAGATACCTTTGAATATGAAACCATCTTGGTTAATACAATGTATGAATCAAGACTTGAAGATGAACCAATCACTATTCATCATCTGTTATGGAATGATGAAGATCAAACATCTGAACAAATGTCACCCATTCCATTACAAGAAAGTCCCTTCAAATTACCACATGGATGGCATCATCATCTTCTATCATCCTTTCATTATCCCATATCAGATATGATTCCATCAAGAATTATAATTAATAATGAGACATGAATATTTCACTCTCTTCTACCACATCATTGTCCTCTTAACTCCTTAGTAAGAAAATTTGAAGGAGTTAATTCCATTCATCCAGGAATAAAACAAGTTGAGGTACAACCAAGGAAATTTTTGAACATCAACAATTAGTTGACCAATGAACATGAAGCAAAATTGCTTATTGTATTAAAATGACATATCAATGCCTTTGCATGGGAATACAAAGATATGATAGGGATTCATCCTAATGTATGTACTCATAGAATATATATAGAAGATGTAAAACCTATGTGACAACCACAAAGGTGATTGAATCCTACTTTGCGAGATATCATCAAAGATGAAATCGAAAACTCTTAGAGGTAGGATTCATTTACCCAATTTTTGATAGTCGATGGGTTTCTCCATTGGTTATCATGCCAAAGAAAAATGGAAAAATGAGAGTGTGTGTGGATTATCAAGAATTAAATAAAGTCACACATAAGGACCATTTTCCATTACCTTTTATTGATCAAGTGTTAGACACACTTGGGAAAGAAATATTTTTGTTTTCTTGATGGATTTAGTGGATATAATCAAATACAAGTTGCACCTGAAGACCAAGAGAAAATAACATTCACTTGTCCATGGGGAACTTTTTCTTACAGAGTCTTACCTTTTGGCCTTTGTAACACCCCAACAACTTTCCAATGAGTTGTTCTAGCCATTTTTTTATTTAACTACTGAATGTGTAGAAATCTACATGGATGACTTCACAGTTTGTGGGGAAACCTTTGATGTAACCTTAGAACATCTTGACAAGGTATTAACCCATTGTGAAACTTATCATTTGGCCCTAAATCTTGACAAGTGCTTCATGATGATGGAAGAAGGAATTGTCCTTGGCCATCATATCTCATTTGAAGGAATTAAGGTAGATCCTAAGAAAGTAGAAATCATTAAGAACCTTCCTCCACCATAGACTCAAACTGATGTCAAGAGCTTTTTGGGACATATTGGCTTTTATCGATATTTCATTCCAAATTTTAGTACAATTGTGAACCCTATGTTTGCATTGCTAACAAAATATTCTAAGTTTAAATGGACTAAAAAGTGCCAAAATTATTTTGATGCTTTAAAAGAAAAATTGATCACTCCACCTATGTTGAGAGGTCCAAACTAGGAATTACCATTTCACATCCAAATTGATGCATCCAATACTACAATTGGAGCAGCATTAGGGTAGGTGGAAAATGGGGAGCATTATTCCATTTACTATATTAGCAAGAATCTCACTGGAGCAGAAAAGAACTATACTACCATCAAAAAGGAATTTCTAGTGGTAGTATATGCTATCAATAAATTTTATCACTACATCACTAGTTATCAAGTATTTTTCCATACAGATCATTCAACTATTAAATACTTGATGAACAAACCTATGGTTAGTGCAAGAATAATTCATTGGTTATTACTATTGTAGGAATTTGATATCACAATAGTTAATAAACCAGGAAAAGCTAATGTAGTAGCAGATTTCTTGTCTAGACTAAACAACACAGGAGAAGAAGAATTGGTAGAGGATACTTTTCCTGATGAAAAATTGTTTTCTATATCAGTAACATCACCTTGGTTTGTTGATACTACTAACTATTTAGCAATAGGGAAAATCCCCTCTCATTTTACCTCAAAATAAAAGAAACAATTGATAAAGCAAAGCTCATCCTTTAAATGGATCAATGGTCTACTATTCAGATGTGGACCTGACCACATATTACGTCGATGTATTCAAAAATATGAAGTGTATGATATCCTCCATGCATGTCATGATGAACCTTCAGGACATTATTTAGTTAAAAGTACTATTAGGAAAATTTTGGGAATTGACTATTATTGGCCATCTCTTCACAAGGATGTGAAAAAGTACATACGACATTGCGATGCATGTCAAAGAATGGGAAAACCCACACCTACAAATGAAATACCTTTACAACCTCAAGTGGTTTTAGAACCATTTGAAAAATGGGGGTTAGATTTTGTTGGACCCATTGACCCACCTTCTCAAGGAAAGGTACATATCTTGGTATGTACTGATTATGTAACCAAATGGGTTGAGGTGCATGCTTTCAAATATGCTCATGAAGAGAAGGTCATTGACTTTCTATATTCCCAAAATTTTCAAATATTTGGAGCTCCACGATCTATTACCATAGATCATGGACCCCAATTTGCATCAAAAGTCATAGAAGCTTTTACTAAACTATATGAAATCAAACATAGAAAATCATCACCTTATCACCCTCAAGCGAATGGTCAAGTTGAAGTCACCAATAGGGAATTGGAAAGAATCTTAACCAAAATAGTAGCTTCACATAGGAAAAATTGGTTAAATAAATTACCAAAAGTCATTTGGGCATACAATACAACATGGAAATCCACCATGGGTTTCACACCTTACAAATTAGTCTATGGTAAGAAACCTATTTTTCCCATTGAATTTGAGTTACTAACACTTCACACATCTTTAGAAATTGGTATTGAATTATCATAGGTATAGATGGATAGAATTCTACAACTAAATACATTGGATGAACTTCGATTAGAGGCACTTCACCAAATGAAAGTTATCCAACAATAGTGAAATATGTGGCATGATAGTCACATCCAACAAAGAAAATTTGAGCAAGGAGATTGGGATTTATTGTTCGATTCTCACTATGAATATTTTCTTGGAAAATTGTAAACTAGGTGGCTTGGACCATACCAGATCGAAGAAGTGTTCAAGAATGGAGTGGTTCATATCTCTCCCATTGATGATTCGAGGAGAAAGTTAGTGGTAAATGGACATCACCTTTGGGTATACCATCACCCATTGACTAAGGAGGAGTTTTTAGAATAGATTGCATAGTTGGATTTACATATGATGGAAGAGACTCTCTCTCCCATTTCAGATTCAAAATGATTTGCAAAATTTGAAAAAAATAAGAAAAAAAGAGGAATAATCTTGATTGTGAAATTCCTTCATGGGCACAATCTAGAGGAAGGTTGTGAAATTCCTTCATGGGCACAATCAAGACAAATTGAAAAAATGAATAATTCAATAGTGAAAACCTTTTTAGGTGCTATTGAATTAAGGCTTACATGAAAACTAGTTTTTGGCTTGTTTGCCTTCTTGATTTATCCATCATTGTACAAATATCACTTACTGCACATATGTCATGTTTTTTTTTTAGATATCTTGCTAACAATCATCAAAAGTGACTTACAAGGTGTATGATAAATTTTTAGAGTAGTAAGGTATGTGTTTCTTGCATTTTAGTCATAGTTAGCATTAACATGTAATGTATGATAATTAGATATTTGGAAAAAACTATTTATAAATTTGGTATAAAAATGAAACATCTTGTTAAACATGTCAAGAAACACCCTATCCTACCCTTGGTCACATAAAAATTTAGTCTGGTAGCATAGAAACTAGTAATTTATAAAGCTCTGAAAGGTCTTGAGCTTCAGAATATTAGAGCTCCGAAAGGTCCAGAGCTTTGGAAGGTTCAATATCTAGAATTTGGCCATTAAAAATTTGGAAAATGTGTGAGGTTTGTGTTTGAAATATTAAAAAAAAAGAGGGATATTTCTAACATGACACCCACAATGCCATCTCATACAATTGAAAGTTGATTTTGTGGTAGTTTTTCAAACTTAGGTGTGACATTACAAATGAACATGTGGTAGCCATAGAAATGATATCACCAACATGTTCTGAAGCACCCCATAATACCTCATTATCATGCACCATTCTAAATCCATATGACTGTGGTATTTCAAAGTAGATGGTAGCACGAATCGAGGTGGATGATACCCAAATTCTAAAAGGCAACACCCCCATTGTGCAAATTGGACTGTTTAATTTAAATTTAACCATTCTTGAATTTTACATTAGGGAGAACTTTAATAAATATAAATAGGGAAACTATTTAGACTACCACCTTTATTGCATGCTTCAAGTTGAACTCTTGCAATAAAATGAATTAGGATGCACCAAGTGGCCTGTTGATGTATGGAATATTACAGCGTACTCTACACCATATTTTGGAGCTGGTTGTATTGTTTTGAAATGATGAATGAATGGGTATTGTAATCATCAAACAAGAAAGGGGTTTAAGCATCATCAAAATTTTATAGGAGCAATAAGCAAAAATTAGAAACCAGAACAAACCGCATTGCAAGAGAAATTTTTTATAGAAAATCACCTAAGGTGCAGCAGAAGTACAAAATAGAGCAGAGTTGTAGAGGGTTGCAATAGAGTAGCAGAATATATTGTTGAACAACTACAAAATAAGCAATGGGTTAGAAAAGAAAGGTTGAACCTGACACCATAGATGAACTCCAACGCTACCCTGAAGTGGTGCAAGTTTTTCAACAAGCTAGGTTGATGTCATTTCTGTAGAAATTTGATGGTTATTTCGAAGGACTAGCTATAAAATTTTCCTACACTCTCTACAATAATAGAGCTACAATAAATGGGATGTATATTGAGGTAACTCCCTTGGTTTTAAGTCAAATTACTGAATTACCACTTCAAGGAGTAGAAATAGCTAGAACATTTAAAGCAACATTCCCTGAAGTAGTTAGGGCTTTTTTAGTAGAGGAAGATGTTCAACCTAGGATGCAAATAAACAATAACATCTACAAAGGGGTTAAAATAATTAGCTTACAAACACCATGGGATCAAGTAGCAATATGGATCATCAGGTATTTAACTTTTGAAGGGTAATTTGCTATCTTATCTGGCCATCATCTTAGAATTCTTACTCACCTTAGACATGGCACACAATGCCCAAAGGTTAGAGTTAATATCCCCTTATATTTACATCATGAACTACATAATATGGCTAAGAGATACTAAGAGGGCCAAGGGTCTGTTAGACACCATGGCCTCATAAAATTGATTTGTAAGCATCATTTTAGGGGTAATATTTAAACTTTTAATAGGTTCTTTGAACCTTGGAATGAATAAGTTCCTATTGAAGAGGATCCAAAACAAGGATATGGGGTAGCTACCAGTAGAGCAGAGACCTCTAGGGTAAATATTGATGATAGGGCTACTCCTAAACCTGAGAAAACCCCATCATCCTCCCATGCTCCACCATCTACCAAAACTAGGGCACAAAGAAAAAGAAAAGTTGATAGTAGCCCTATAGCAAAACCAAGAACTAGGAGGGTGATTATTCAAATAGGGGACACTAAAATTTTTGCTCAGGTAGAAGAACTTACATAGCAAGAGCCTTCTAGTTTTAGGAAAATTAAGGAACAAGTTGAAACATTCAATTTATCATCTGTAGAGGAGGATGAATTTCACTATAAAAATAGGTTTATAGAGGGGAAATCTAAAGAAATAGAGTAGATTGGTGGAACATAAAGAATTGGATCACAACCACTTAGGAGGTCCACCAGATAGATGAAGAGGGTTGTTATAGATGAACCTATTGAACAGGGGGAGAAAGAGGTTGAGATACAAAAAACTTCACCTACACCCCCTCCTCTTAGAAGAATTCTAAAGAGGAAGTAATAGGAAGTTGCTCCAGCTTAGGAAACAACATCCCCTACACCACCTAGGCCAAGAAGGAGAAGGTTAATATTGTAGGAGGATGAAGATGATTTTGTTGAGGAAACACCTATTCATATTGAGGAGACACCTATAGATATTGAAGAACCTATGGAGCAAAATTCCCCACCTATAATGGATCTACCCACATATTCTTTAGAATCTAAAGAATATATAGAATATGAGCCAGAGGATCCTATGAAGGCTACTAGGGTGATCATCAAGACCTAATAGACTTGGATTGAAAAAGGAGAGGCAACTATCAAAGAAAAAGATGAATATATTTGTAAATTGTTGCAAGAATTGAATGACTTGAAGGAGAAGGTTAAATAGTTGGAAAACCTACCTACAAACACTAATTTAGGGGAAGAAGTAGCTAAAATTTTGCTTGGTTTGGTAAGGTAGATTCTAGATGAAGGAGCACAAGAAAACACTCCACAATTGCTTCATAGAATTGAAGAAGTCACCCTAGAGCAAGAACCTCACCTTTTTACTTCTGCCATGGTTGTTGCTTTACCAGAATAACAATAGACGAAGGAGTTGTACCTATGAAGAGGGATGGCAAAGAGCCAATGGATGTTGGAGAGAGTTCCCACCAAGGAGAGGACACTTCAGAGCCTAAGAAAATAATAGGTTCTATAGGAGTAGCTTACAATAAAGGAAATTCTAAAACATTTTAAAGTAGCTCTAGAACATTCTAAAGTGGATCTGGAACATTTTGAAGCAGCTCTGGAACATCTAGAAAAATCTTTGGAACATCCAGAAAAAGCTTCAAAACAATAGGATGAGCAAGATACATCAACAAAAAAATTTATTGGAGTACATATTGATCCAACGCAGGTAAATACATCATCTAAGAAAGAAGAGAAATAGGTTCTTATGGAATCTATTAATACAATTCAAACTACAAATGTTGGAATTTAGGTTGAAATACTTATAGTTCATGAGTCCCCACCAATGATAGTGAATCAACCAAATATGGTGTTATTGGTAGTGCATAATGAGGACATAGTATGTTGGGTAGCACATTACTAGGTACTAGAAATACGTTTTTCAACGATGAAGCCATTGGAGGAACAAAATAGGAAGTAGACTATAGAAATCACAGAGTTACAGGTCAAAGTAAGAGACTTGTGTCTGATTGCAGAACATTTAGTGTAGTTTAGAAGACCTACCAAATTATATAGTTTATTTCTCGAGATGTTTCTTAGGTGGCAGGTAATGAGAATTTTTTTTGGTTTATCTTATAACTTATCTTCTGTTCAGGAATTCCTTAATGCATACATGTAGAGTCCTGAAGAGCAAAAGAACTTGCTATGTATAAATTTGTAATGGTAGAGGATGTGTAGTTTATACCTCATATATACACAAGTGATACACAACTTAGAGCTTTCACTGCCACACTAAAAAATCAAATGTGTTGGGATCAAGAAAGAAAGAATAATAATCTGAATTAGGACCTAGTATCTTGCTAAGACATATCCAACCCAACCCTATAGCACTAATCAACCAATATTTTTCCTTAATGAACAAGCCAGGTATCAAAGCTACTTATCTTGGGTACCTCAAGGAAATTAAGGCTTATTTTTAGTATTTTTATAAAAACTATTTTGATAGCTCATTGGAAGCATGCGAGAATAGGTGGGATGAACTACCCATGTCTTTAAGAAAGAGAGAACCCATTTCACCAAAAAACCTGCTATGGTCATGTAGAAGGGTAGTAGCATTGATAGATGTTATTTTTTCAATGAAACATCAGTGGATAGGCCTATGGTTCAGGCCACCCACCATCATTACACTTGTGCCTTTCTACTTTGACTCTGACCTTGAGCCTGAACAACAATTTCAAAAATGGCTAGCAGAGATAAAGTAAAACAAGGGATACCATTACTGGAGACCACAATTTTTGGGGAAATTGGTACAAGGAATTAGACCTCAATGCTTTTGTAGCACAACAAAATGCATGAGGACATGCATCAGGTTAAGTTGGGGGAATGATGAGGCCAAATAATACCTCATTATTTCATCATTTTTGACATGAAAACTGCCATATTTTAATAAATAATATAGTTATATGCCAAATATTTGATTAAAATGCATTATTTTGTTTATTTTAGCATGATTAAGTGTTAAGAAATATTATGCTATTGTTTTTATTATTTTTTGCACTTTTTATCATATTTTTGCATGATTTTAGCAATAAAATAGCATAGTAAAAATAACTAGCAAATAAAGGTTTTATGACATCTGATTGGTTGAGAAATTTTGAAGTGTTTTCCCACCTCAAATAAGTTTCTAGGATGATGTGGTGTCAAAACAGTCATGTTGTAGTTGAAACAGGGTATAATACAACTGGAAACATTATATGTAGGAGCAGCTCCAAAATATCTGGGTAGCCATTGCAGAATAATAGGAAACAAAATATAAACACCAAAAGAGGAGTTGAAACCATTCTAGGAGCATTAGCACAATGAGGAAGGACCCACTAAGAATTTGAAAGTACCTCCACATGATGAAATTAGAACCAACCGCATCTGAGAGGTGTGCATCCTGATATTCCAAAGTTGCTTCAGAAAAGTGGTAAAATTAGTAAGAAATTAGGATTTTGACCAAATCATCAAGGAATGAGCAATCTAGAGCATGGATAGGTGTATCCAATGATGCTCAATCTATTCCTAGTTTATTCTCATCAAATTTGAGGTGAATACAACTGGACAGTTGGCTACAAAGTGGATTTTGTCATAATTCTAGACTAAGTCTATTGTACTAGGGTAGCAAATCAAGCGTTAACAGTAGGATATTTTATTTTGCACTTATATAACACAGGATAGGTACATGGAAACATGTATAAATAATTCCACTCACCTAATGGTTAGTGGTGAGAAAAGGGCCAGAAATTAGACAATATATTGGCACGTAGAAGATAGCAATTTGCACCAACTCTATAATAGTAGAAACCATTCAATAAAGTGTAGTAATTTCTAGATGGTGTTGATGATTGAGTAAGTATTTAGAACTTATAATTTGGAGTGTTGGAACTTCTGGAAGACTAAGGAGCAAGGGCCAACTCGTAGGGCTAGTGGAAGGAGTTGTTTATAGTTTTCTACAGGTTTTCTATTTTGTGCATTTTCTATTAAAATGTAGTCAAATTCTTGCTAAATTATTATAATAATAATTTGCTTTGTTATTACTCTATTTTATCTTTGTTTTCAAGTGTGATGTGTGAGTGTATTTTTTTAGCTATTTGACCTTTATTTACTTCTGCATTTATCATTTTAATTTTTGGAATTCTAGTTATAATTATTTATTTACAGTTTTTAGCAACAATTTCCTACTTTAGCAATTTCTTCACAGTAGTTTAATTTTCAGTAACTTAGTTGTTTTTTTTTTAGCATTTGCACTTCATGTTATTTCCATTTAGTAAAAGTAATCTAGTTAGCACATTTCAATTCTACAACTTAAATAGTTTCAATTCTATAATTTATTATTAGTTTGATCCTTGTGAGACCCTTATGAACCTCTATTCTCAAAGAATACGCATGTGCTCTTGAACTGTAGAACTCCCAAACATCCTCTATAATATATAGCCTTGGACACTACCTTGGATTTGACAAAATTGAAATTAAATTATGACATTAACAACACTCATCACCAACAAGAGACTGTTGCACTAGGTGCTTTTTGAGATCCTTGGCCAGATGAGGTATGATCGTATGTGGTTTTTTTGGGGGTCCTTTATTATCTATAGGCTATATAAAAGTCTCTATATTATTTCTTAAAAGAAGGGGAAGAGCCTCATATACTACCTATGTCTATAATTCTAGGAATGGGATCACATAGCCATCCTATGGCCTATAATATTGTAGATTAAAGATACAACGCCAAACAGAAATAAAGAAATCACAATAAAGGAATGCAGAACAGTTGTACAAAATGAATGATTTTTATTAATCAATGGAGTTTAGAAACTCCTTTTAAGTACAACAGGGCCCGTAACCCTTTTCGTGATACAAAGTTACAATTTGTGCTAGGGTTCTCCGAAACCCTAGCTGGCACAATGTGGTGGCGTCTCCGAAGAATGTATCCTTAACCTCAACAGAATGAGTGGGCTTCGTTGTATCCTTTGGCTCGGACCACTCCAGCTTAAGCAGCTGCTATCAACAAATCAGATCTACCACTAGAATCCTGCACACATTAAAATTATCAAAGAGTTAGAAACTAATAAGAGGGCTCCACTGTGTGAGCCCTCAGAAACAGTCTAAAACCCTAGATTTATGAAATAAAAATAAACAGAATGCAGAATTCAACAGCAGATTAATACATAAAGAAAGATTACTTGCTTTAGACGAATCTATACCTTTTCCTGTTAACGCGGCGAGACCAAGCGGCGGCGATGGATGCGGCGAAAGGGTTTAGTTCAGACTTAGGGCCGTAGAAGACTCAGAAGACTCAGGATTAACAGCAATAGCCAACTCCGGACTTAGATAGGGAAGATAAGTAGGTTTAGCCGAAGAGATAGATAGGGTTTGAGCCATCAAGGTGACTCAATTTATAATCTACTCTTAGGGCACACTTTAGGGTTTTAACGACACTTTGAACGTGTGGCTAAGATTAAAGTGGATCCAAGGGTAGAGAATAAATCTAGGTTGTGAAACGGATTAAGATGGATGGACGGATGAGATTAAATGAAGGATGGACGGCTCAGATTAAATCACTTAAACTTTATTTATATATATATTAAAATATATTAAAATATTAAAATATATATATAAATATTAATTTAAATAAATTTGGGGATGAAAAATGGCGAGAAAAGTGAAATTGGGCCAAATAATGGTGGGAAAGTGTGGATTTGGGCCAAATAATGGCGGGAAGGATGGATGACTGACACGTGGCTGGCAGGAAGGTATAGATGACTTACAAGTGGCTGGATTTTGGTGTCTATAGATGCCCCTTTTTGAGCTGCTTTGTGTGAAGACACAATGTAGCACAAAAACTTAAGACACCTGAAAAGTTGGATCAGACGCAACTCTCTCTCAAGACTAAAGCACAACTTTGAAGACCAAAGAATAAAAGAATATTTAAAAATTTTCAGCTTACCCCCTCAATTGGCGAGCGAGAATGGTTCTCACAAGCCAATTGGAAGAAATTCGGAAGATAATGAACCGTTTTTGCCCCAACGGTGAAAAAAAGGGTTGGTGCATGCACCATCTGTTTATGTCCCAACAGAAAAGGGGTTGGTGTACAAACCAGAAAAGAATATGATTGAAGACGATATGAGTGATGTGAAAGATGGACCGTTTTCCGCCCCAACGGTTATAAAGGGATTTTTGCCAAACTGTAAATTCCATGATCATGTAAGATGAATTCCACTATAGGAAAATTAGAAATTGATAACGGATGCCCCAACTCCCGTGTGTGAATCCATACTCGTTGATGAAATTGCCTTGTTGGCGCCATTGATATGCAGAGATGAAAGATGCATGAAAGAGTCCAGAAATCAGAGATGCTCCTAGTGACTGTCGGAACCAATCAATATAGGTAGCCACAATATCTAGCAAGACTTAAAATAATGACGATATGAAAGATTGTCCATGTTTAAGGCCCCATGAACTAGGCCATCAATGACAACCGTTGAGCAAATTAATCTTGGTATGAGGTCACTTGAAAAGTAGAATACCCAAAATTGATTTCCAATTTTCAAACAGATGAAATAATTGATGATGATAAATGGTAAGTGTCCTTATGGTGGTTTAATCCTCTTACCGAATTGCATGGATGCAAATCGCTGCAATCGCCAAGGTGATAGAATATACCACTAGATACGAGGTTTACTTTAATTTGATTTGGCAAAAATATGCATGATGAAAGAAGAATGAATGAAATTGACGATAGATCAGAAGAATTGATGAATGTGGTTAATTTTGTGAAGGTTTTGAATATTTTTAACCCAATTTGTAAAACAATGATGAATGATGCGCTTTTTGAGCGAAATGACAAAATTTGTGTCCAAAACTGTTGTAACCTTCACAAAATGTTTTATTATGATAAGAAGAATGGATGAATGCAATTTGATGAAATTTGGAGGAGGTAAGCTTCAATTTTGTAAGTTTTGTTCCTTTATTCAATACTGACACCAAACGCCGGTCTGCGTTTGTGGTTGGCAGAGATGCCCGCCGGTGTTTAGGCGCTCTGCAGATGCAGGACTGCATCTGAATCCGCCATGAAATGCCCTACTACGTTTCAGGGCGCCAAAATCAGCTATTTAAATAGTTTCAGCGAGAATTTCGCTCATTTGTGCGTTCGAGCTTAAGAGAAGTGCGTCTGAGGGAGTGGAGTGAAGTGGAGTGAAAGGTTGTGTGGGAGAGTGAAGCACGCGGGAGCTATGGCGGAGATGGGAGCGGACGCGCCAGTGCAGCCAACTGAGGTATTTGTTCATTTAAGCAAGTACTTATTATGTGTTTTTTTTTTTTTGGAAAAATTTGTAACAAATTTTTGTTTTGTTGTTTTGCAGCTTAGGGTGTTAGAGGCACGACACCGATTCTCCCCTATCATTCCGGGGATGAGGAGGTCGTTGTCCCAGGCAGACTGGGAGATATTGGATGCAGTGGGGCTAGCGGAGGCAGCCCGGTTGGAGGTAGTTCGGGCGGATGAGGGGTACCTCTCGGCTTTGGCCGAGAGGTGGGATCCAGATCGGGGGACGTTCCAGCTCCCGACTGGAGAGATGACGGTGACGCTTGAGGATGTATACCGCATCCTCAAGGTGCCCGTGGAGGGGGCGCGGGTGGAGGTTGGACGAGATAGGGCCACGGAGATGGCCAAGGTGTTTGGGGATGACTGGAGGGAGATCCGGACGGAGAGCGGGGGGATCCCATACTTGGCCATGTATACGGCCAAGGAGTTGGGAGCGGTGGAGGCTCTGACGATGTTCGTGTTGGCCAACATTGTGGCCCCGAAAAGCATCGGGTGCAGGTTCCCATGGAACCCGATGGGTGTAGTGAGCGAGATGCTCACTAATAGGGTAGTGTATGCCCGGGTGCCCGCTTTATTGGCGTAGTGTACCGGGAGTTGTATGAGGTTCGGAGACGGGGCCGAAAGGGCCTGGGTTGCAGTGTGGTGCTCCAGTGTCGGGGCTGGGAGCACTTCAGAGTGGCCCGACCGGAGGGGTTGCCATGGGCTCACTGGGACGTGAGCCAGGCTTATGGTAGGAGATGGCCAGTGGCGGAGGAGAGACAGCCGAGCCGCCCCGTGAGATCGGGGCAATGGTATAGGAGACTATGGGCAGACTTGACAGATGCCCGAGTCATTTGGAGGCCCTGGCGGGAGGCGAGGTGGATCGGGGATGGAGAGCACCTGAGACGGGTGCGACAGGCCAGATGGGTAGTAGGGCGGAGCCACGATGAGGCGGAGTACATACAGATGTCTCGAGTACTCCGCCAGGTCGGATTGAGGCAGGATGTCCCCGGTGAGCCAGTGCGCTACCGGAGGCACAGATCAGAGGGGGATTTGTCGTGTGCCGAGCCATGGAGGGAGGCGACAGAGGACGATGAGGACATGGAGATCCCCGACGTGGATGACGTCGGGGTGACAGCTGAGTATGCAGCATGGATGGCCGTAGAGCCGAGGTGGGAGCCACCATTGGTGGCTGGTAGAGCCGGAGAGCCCGAGGCTAGGGCTGGAGAGGGCGAGGGAACCGCGGAGGTTCCCAAGCACAGGGAGGGTCCCCGCCTTCGATCTGACAGTCGAAGGCAAAAGGGGAAGATGGCACGGTAGGCTCCGGGGAGCGGAGATGACGGGGAGGATGGCGGAGAGGGCCTAGGAGAGGCCGCAGGAGAGGCTAGGGAGGTACCCCCTAGCGGGCACGAGAACGAGCTGGCGCAGCTATAGCAGCAGATAGCGGAGCGCGATGCTATGCTAGCTGCCCGAGATGAGAGGATAGCTCGACTGGAGTAGCAGGCGGCAGAGCGGGATGCCCTGTTAGCTGCTCAGGAGGAGAGGATGGCCCAGCTGCAGGCGGACTTGGATGGAGCGACCAGGGTGCCCCGGGATGACAGGGTGACGAGACTCCAAGCAGAGCTAGCGGAGCGGGAGCGACGACACGGGATAGACATAGCTAGGCTTAGGTCTAGGACTCGTTACATTGAGGCTCTGGAGGACACATTGTTTAGGCATCACATTGTGTTGCCTGATCCTCCATCCTCCTCCGTCTCTAGGCGTAGTGAGTCTAGGCACACCACTAGGTCTAGGGCTCCTACTAGGTCTCGGGGGTCCTCTTTTGATGGTTAGCTTAGTGCTTAGATGCACTCTTTATGAGCCTTGGTGCTCTATTGTATATTGTAGCCTTTTGGCATTCATTGTACAGTTTGACCTTTATACATATATATATAACATGGCTTTTATTTATTTGGTGTTTTACTCTCTTTTGTGTGAATGCCTATGTTTTTGTGATGCATGTTTTTATATGTTTTAATGTTTTTGATGCATATGTGATGGAATGGAATGCAAACTTATAGATGATTAATGCGAGACTAAGTAAATGAAATATGCACTAAGAAGCACTCATACTTTTAGATAGTTAGATTTAGCGAACTGTTATCATAATTGTTTAATCAGGGGCACCGAACTTGGTGGCTTGTGAATGGATGACGTATGGAATGACATGAATATGGAAGAAGATATGGAGGGTGATATGGAGGTTGATATGGAAGACTATTTTACAAAGACTCAAACATGCTAGTGGTATCAAACAAACTTACTAACACTGCCTAATTCAACTAGGACCAAATGTGTGTGCATGCGAGTTCATTAACCAAATCAGAAGCATGGTAGTGACTCTAGGCAATCAAAAACCCGTGTGTGTGCAAGTGTGTTCATTAACCTCATCTTGCATAAATTAGGTAACCCTGTTATGGAGAAGACCCCGAAGCTAGTTTGTCCGTATGAGCATTCAGAGGTCTCTTTTTGAGGAGAGACATGTCGCCACGCAATGAGTATACTCCATCGCCAGCTCAAGCGTCTATAGCCCCGGTGAAGGTTAACTCCATAGTCCATGTTGTTTTTGACCTTTGTAAGCCTTGGGGATGACTACCTATCCGTCTGATTGGACAAGTAGTACGATCCTTACAACTTATTTGGGATCAGTGGTGTGTGAAAAATGTTCATTTCCTTAGAGCTTTGGGGAATCGGATTCTCAACCGAAGTATGATGAGAATTTTACCCTATCCTTACTACTCTGTTTATATTTATATTTTGTGATTGCTTGTGATAGTGGTAAGAACCACTGTTTTATGGACTATGTTTGCATGATAGGACAAACGAGGATTACCCTTTTCACTTCAAGGCACAACCCAAGGATGGTGTTATCTCTCTTTGACACAAGATGTTTTTAAGATGTGAAAATGTGATAGGTTCAAGACCGCTTTTGAAATCATTTCCCAATACTCAAGATTTTATTTAGTGTAATTTGTGATATGGCCCTAGAGAACTTTGACATGCATTTCGAAGTTTGCTTAAAACACTAGGAATGGCTGAGTGACTGAAAACATTTTGGCAATGTAAATATGTGCAAATGGAAAATGGGTGTACGAATGACAATTCGGTTTGATGGATTTTATGAAGGTGCCCCCGATTAAGGCAACATGACTTTTGCTTGACCAAATTTTATATCCAAAAGATAGAATGGTCTCTAACATGATATGCAACTATGGCTGAAAATGAAATGTTATGGTTTTCAATGAGATGTATGCACATGAAATGCAATGTTTTTGAATGAGATGTATGCAACTAACAATGAAATGCAAATTCTTTTTATTTTATTTGTTTTTTTTTTTTTTTTTTTTTGTTGTACAAGCCATGTATATATGTACATATAAAATTCAAACTATGCGTAGAATGCCCTCAAGTGTATAACATTAAGTGGTTCGGGTTCTTCCTCTCCCTCTAAACTGGCAAGTCTATAAGTTCCATTACCCACTCTTTCAGTGACCATATATGGACCTAACCAATTAGCCGCGAATTTATCTCGAAGATGCGGCAATGCATTGGTGTTTTGTTGATTCTCTTTAAGGACAAGATCCCCTACTTGAAATTCTCTTAGATGAACTTTGGCATTGTAAGCACGTTTCAATCGGTCTTGATAAACTCGCAAATGCTCTAAAGCATTGATTCGTTTTTCATCTATGAGTGTGAGTTGATCAAGACGTGCTTGTCTAGAAGTATCATCATCGATAAATTCCTGCAAAGAAATTCGCAAGGAAGGGATCTCGAGCTCAAGAGGCATGATTGCTTCAGCTCCATAGACCAAAGAAAATGGCGTTGCCCCAATGGGAGTTCCGATGCTTGTTCTGTAAGCCCATAATGCCAAGGGGATTTGTGTATGCCAATCTTTATGATTTTCTTTAACAAGTTTCTTAAGAATAGCAATTATGGTCTTATTGGAAGCTTCAGCTTGTCCATTGGCTTGTGGGTAGTAAGGAGTTGAGAAACTATGTTGGATATTATACTTTTCGCAAAGAGCTCGAACATCCTTATTCTTAAAAGACTTGTCGTTATCAAAAATAATTTTAGAGGGAATACCAAAACGACAAATGATATGGTGAAGTATAAACTCCACAATTCTAGGACCTGTCAGACTGGCTAGAGGAACAGCTTCAACCCACTTTGTGAAGTATTCAAGTGGTCGTAATGATGAAAGTATGTTGTCCTGAAGAGGCGGTGAAATCTTGCCAATTAAATCGAGACCCCATTGTGAGAAGGGCCAAAGGCTTTGGATGGGCTGTAAAACTTGTGATGGTATATGGGTTAAATTAGCGTGTTCTTGACACTTTTTACATTGTTTAACATATTTGCAACAATCTTGTTCCATAGTGGGCCAATAATACCCCATACGTAAAATACGCTTCGCAATGGCCATTCCACTAAAATGACCACCACAAGTACCATCATGGGCTTCAGCAATAGCTCTATGTGTTTCACCTGCTTCTAGACAGCGGAGGAGTACTCCATCATATCCACGTTTATACAACACATCCCCCAAAAGAACAAAACGAGCTACCTTTTGCTTAAAACAACGATGGGCAGTTCGAGACAAATCAGATGGGAGTGTTCCAAACTTGAGGAAGGCTACTATCTCACTAGACCAAGGCTCATATGGATCCGAATGGATAAAGCAAACATCTTTTTCATCCTTAGACTCAGCACGGACAATTGCAGACTTAGAGATTGTGGAAATGATTAGGGGTTGTACCTCTCCAAGGGAGTCCTTTGGAATCAATGATCCAAGAGAGGCCATGGCATCCACAAATCTATTAGTCGAACGAGGCAAACTAGTGATCTCATACCAATCAAACTTAGAGAGCAACTTCATTGCTACATCATGATAAAGCTTAATGGTAGGTTCTTTGGCTTGGTATTCTCCTGTAATTTGTTTAACCACGAGTTGAGAATCCCCAAATATCCGAATACGCTTAATGCTCATAGCTATGGCTGATTGAAGACCTAAAATTAAGGCTTCATACTCTGCTGTATTATTGGTGCATTGGAAGTCTAGTTTGAATGATAAAGGGATGGGAATCCCTTGAGGTGTATGAAACACAACTCCAGCGCCTTGACCTTTCGCGCACTTAGAGCCATCAAAAAATAGCGTGATGTCAACATCTTCCTCCGGAATGATGTCCTCTTCTTGTTCGAGTGATAGCAAATACCGAATCATCCGGGAGCTCAATAATCAAAGGATGATCACTAGGTAGTGGAGCTTCGCAAGTTGATCGGCTATAACTTGACCTTTAACAGATTTTTGGCTAATGAATTCAAGATCGAATTCGGTAAGCAACATTATCCATTTAGCGGTACGAGTGTTATTATAAGTGCGAGACATCATATAACGCAGAGGGTTTTCTCTAGCTATGACATATGTTGTATGGCTAAGCATATAATGACGAAGTTTCTTAGTGGCAAAAACCATCGCTAAGCACAATTTTTCCACATAAGCATATCGGGTTTCATAGCTTACCAATGTTCGACTAATATAATAGACAGACTTGCTCACGATTTTGTTCATTCTTTTGTGCAAGCATTGTCCCTAAGGCAAAGTCCGTTGTTGAGATATAAAGATTGAAAGGGACCCCTAGACGAGGCGGAGCTAAGACTGGCGGAGACGCTAAGTACTGCTTGATGTCATCAAAGGCTTTCTGACACTCATCTGTCCATGAAAATTGTACCCCCTTTTGTAGTAGGTGGCAAAATGGACACGATATCAATAATTGTACAGCTTTCAAACATGTGATCCAAGATCTTATTGAGATTGGAGCCATTAAATTGGATAGCCCCTTAGCCCAACAAAATCAAAATCTTGGTGTATTTCAAACACCCCTTCCATATCGGGAGGAAGCTCCAACAACTTCAGGGGAGTAACTCAGGTAACTCCTCCTAATCAAGTCAACCATGTACAACAATACCAAGGTTTTGTGGGTACTATTAACGTAGTAACCCGGGGTCAAAGGGTGAACCAACCAAATTAGGCTGAACCACAGCCACCTATACAAACCCCCAGTCCACCTCAGGTAACAGTGACCCAACGACGTGCTAGTACTTCTCAACAATCGCTAAATCATTCTACTCAACGCCAACGACCCATCATGTCATTGAGTAGCCGATTAACTACCATTTTAAAAATGGCTTCTGCCAAGTTATCGATCTATGACCTCATTCAACAATCTCCCCCGCATAGAGAGGCATTAATGGAAATATTAAAGTCAATCGAGCTTCAAACTCAAGATACTAATGCCTTCAACAACTTTGTGGGGAGTATTCAAACATGCATGGAGCCCTCCATCACTTTCTATGATTTTGAAATCAAACCTTTGTCAACGGAAAGTATAGATCCTCCACTGCATATCATGGCCAAGATCGATCACAAGCCATTCAAGAGAGTCTTAATTGACACCGGTTCCTCAATCAATATCATTACAACATCGGCGTTGAGTCATCTAGAGTTGTCACCATCCCTTATCACCAAGTCGACTTTTACTCTTAAAGCATTCAATGATGCTTTATCTTCCACGGTTGGCATGGTTATCTTGCCCATTGAGGTAGGGGCCCAAACTTTGCATACCTTGTTTCACATCTTGGAAGGGTCCATGGCATACAATGTATTGCTTGGACGGCCTTGGCTTAGGGAGATGAGATGTGTCCCTTCTATACTGCATCAATGTCTGAAGTATGTATATGAGGGATAGGTTCATTGTGTACCTGCTAACATTGAACCCTTCAAACATTTCAACTATGTATCAAATCCTTATGAGATTGTGTTGCCATCCACTCATCTTTTCTTGACCCCATCTACTTCTTCTATACCATATTCTTTTAAAGCTCTTATTCCTGAGGAGCTACCCATCATATCACAACCATATTCCTCTTCCGCTATTCCATCTCATTCACCACTTTCTTCATCTCATAATCTTCCTTCTTCTTCATCAATGACCACATGCACATGTGGTCATGACCAATCATCTCTTTCCACATCATTACCCCCTTCTTCTACACCTTCTTCAACATCACCTATTATTCCTCCATCTTCCCAACCATCACCAGTCGATGTTTCACAAGTCAGTGAAGCATCAACCCAACCAAATCCTTCCAATTCTTCTATCCCACATTTTTCCATTCCATCATCTATTCCATCTCCCTCCCAAGTCAAGGTCCATATAACTGATGCAGGTATTGGTGAGTATGCCTTCCAAGATGTCCACATCACACCGTTAAATGTGCAAATAGTTAAATATTTTGGTCATCCACATGACCAACATTTATCCATTTGATTGGTTTATAACATGGGTTCTATGCCAAATTCCATTAATTTTGTATATGGGGGAATAGAGTCATCTTCTAGTCCTACCACCATAATAGAACCCAAGCATCCAGTCCCTGCCAATATCGAAAGGATGGAGGGTTTTCCCTCTCACTATTTCCACGGACATAATTGGCAGCAATTTGGCCTAGGTCGATACGAGCAAGGGGTAACTGAACGCATCGATATGCCATACCAGAGACCCACTGAGCATTTTGGTCTGGGCTACCAACCACTTCCATCCCTTTCTTCTTTTGAACAAGCTTTTCAAAGCATTAATCTTAATTCATAAGAAGAAATCCTCCACCCCGATGAATCCGAAGATGAAGCCTATGAAGAATTTGACATCATGTCAAATGGTGATGAATCTGAAGAAGAGTCGGCGCCCATTGTTCCCCTCACTGAACAAGACGAGTTTTATCTCCAATTATTCCCTCTCCAAGAGGCCATCTTTCACTTGTTTCTTCCACAAGAACGAGGTGAACCACCCCCTCCGCCACATCCATAAGCCATAATCCAAACCTGTATTATATGTATATACTAAAATAGTGGTTTTCACCACTACCAAAAAAAAAAAATCAAAAAATTCCCAAAAAAAAAAAAAATATCAAAATATATAAAAAAAATACTTTATTGCTTTATGTATGTGTGTAATAGTGGTTTTCACCACTACAAAAAAAAAAAAAACTCAAACTACAAAAAAAAAAAAAAACTGAAAAACTATGTTGTTTTGCATTTCAGGTCTTCCGAGGTCTTCACCGGTTTTCCCTTCCATTCCGCCCATCCTTTCTTTCATAAGTCGACAATGAATTTTGAAGACTTATTCACCCCGCTCCATAATCCATATGATCCGGATAAGCCAATCCCGATCAACCCAAACTCGATTGACATGGATCGGATTTCATCTCCTCCATCTATTTCAGAGTTCATCCTTTTCGAGGAATTGTTAAGGGCTTCCGCAAACTACATTCCTCCTTCACCTCCACATTCACCTTCATCTTCTAAGCCAGAGGTCTTCCAAGCAGATATAGATGAGAGCAAGGCACAGGAGCTTGATGACATTTTATATGACATAAATCTGATCCCTACTCCCCATCATCTTGAGGAAGGTTCCCACATGTCTATTGAAGAAACTATCGATGTAGACCTTAGTCCAAACCAATATGGCACCCAAATTGTGAAACTGGCTAAAATTATATCATCAGAGGAACAAGAGCAAATGATTGCTCTACTCAAGCGGAAGAAGGAGATATTTGCATGGTATTACAAAGACATGCCAGGCCTAGACCCTAATTTGGTTGTCCATAACCTCACCTTACAAAAATATGCTAAACCTATCAAACAGAAACTTAGGAAAATGCATCCTACCATGGCCCTCATAGTTAAATCGGAGATTCAGAAACTTCTGGATGTTAAATTTGTCATCCCGATTGATTATCCTGAGTGGCTTTCTAACATGGTACCCGTTCGCAAGCCTAATGGGGGAATACGTGTTTGCACCGATTTTCGAGATCTAAATAAAGCGTGTCCTAAGGATGACTTTCCTCTTCCAAACATTGATACTCTTGTCAACACCTGTGCTGGTCATGAAATGCTTTCATTCTTGGATGGATTTTCAGGATACAACCAGATTAGAATAAACCCTGAATATCAACACAAAACAACATTTACCACACCTTGGGGAACTTTTTGTTACAGGGTGATGCCCTTTGGCCTTAATAACGCAGGTGCAACCTATCAACGAGCCATGACTTATATTTTCCATGATTATATGCATAAGATTATCGAAGATTATGTGGATGATTTATTGGCAAAATCTAAAACTTGACAAGAGCATTTTGATGTATTGGAAAAAGTTTTTGATAGACTTCTAGAGCATAAAGTAAGGTTGAACCCTAAGAAATGTGTCTTTGGTGTTACCTCAGGAAAACTCCTAGGTTTTATTATCTCTAAACGAGGTATTGAGGTGGACCCAAACAAGTTCAAAGCCATTATGGAAATGTGTCCCCCAACTAATTTGAAGGAGTTGCATAGTTTGCAAGGAAATATTAATTCAATCCGTCGCTTTATTGCACAACTTTCTGATAAATGTAGGCCATTTTGCCACCTACTACAAAAGGGGGTACAATTTTCATGGACAGATGAGTGTCAGAAAGCCTTTGATGACATCAAGAAGTACTTAGCATCTCTGCCAGTCTTAGCTCCGCCTCGTCCAGGGGTCCCTTTCAATATTTATATCTCAGCAATGGACTTTGCCTTAGGGACAATGCTTGGACAAAAGAATGAACAAAATCATGAGCAAGCTGTCTATTATATTAGTCGAACATTGGTAAGCTATGAAACCCGATATGCTTATGTGGAAAATTTGTGCTTAGCAGTGGTTTTTGCCACTAAGAAACTTCGTCATTATATGCTTAGCCATACAACATATGTCATAGCTAGAGAAAACCCTTTGCGTTATATGATGTCTCGCACTTATAATAACACTCGTACCACTAAATGGATAATGTTGCTTACCAAATTCAATCTTGAATTCATTAGCCAAAAATCTGTTAAAGGTCAAGTTATAGCCGATCAACTTGCGAAAACTCCACTACCTAGTGATCATCCTTTTATTATTGAGCTCCCAGATGATTCGGTATTTGCTATCACTGAACAAGAAGAGGACATCATTCCGAAGGAAGATGTTGACATCACGCTATTTTTTGATGGCTCTAAGTGCGCAAAAGGTCAAGGCGCTGGAGTTGTGTTTCATACACCTCAAGGGATTCCCATCCCTTTATCATTCAAACTATACTTCCAATGCACCAATAATACAGCAGAGTATGAAGTCTTAATTTTATATCTTCAATCAGCCATAGCTATGAGCATTAAGTGTATTCGGATATTTTGGGATTCTCAACTCATGGTTAAACAAATTATAGGAGAATACCAAGCCAAAGAACCTACCATTAAGCATTATCATGATGTAGCAATGAAGTTGCTCTCTAAGTTTGATTGGTATGAGATCACTAGTTTGCCTCGTTTGACTAATAGATTTGCGGATGCCATGGCCTCTCTTGGATCATTGATTCCAAAGGACTCCCTTGGAGAGGTATAGCCCCTAATAATTTCCACAATCTCTAAGTCTGCAATTGTTTGTGCTGAGTCTAAGGATGAAAAATATGTTTGCTTTATCCATTCGGATCCATATGAATTTGTATATTAAAGATGCAACGCCAAACAGAAATAAAGAAATCACAATAAAGGAATGCAGAACAGTTGTACAAAATGAATGATTTTTATTAATCAATGGAGTTTAGAAACTCCTTTTAAGTACAATAGGGCCTGTAACCCTTTTCGTGATACAAAGTTACAATTTGTGCTAGGGTTCTCCAAAACCCTAGCTGGCACAATGTGGTGGCGTCTCCGAAGAATGTATCCTTAACCTCAACAGAATGAGTGGGCTTCATTGTATCATTTGGCTCGGACCACTCCAGCTTAAGCAGCTGCTATCAACAAATCAGATCTACCACTAGAATCATGCACACATTAAAATTATCAAAGAGTTAGAAACTAATAAGAGGGCTCCACTGTGTGAGCCCTTAGAAACAATCTAAAACCCTAGATTTATGAAATAAAAATAAGCAGAATGCAGAATTCAACAGCAGATTAATACATAAAGAAAGATTACTTGCTTTAGACAAATCTATACCTTTTCCTATTAACGCGGCGAGACCAGGCGGCGGCGATGGATGCGGCGAAAGGGTTTAGTTCAGACTTAGGGCCATAGAAGACTCAGAAGACTCAAGATTAATAGCAATAGCCAACTCCAGACTTAGATAGGGAAGATAAGTAGGTTTAGCCGAAGAGATAGATAGGGTTTGAGCCATCAAGGTGACTCAATTTATAATCTACTCTTAGGGCACACTTTAGGGTTTTAACGACACTTTGAACGTGTGGCTAAGATTAAAGTGGATCCAAGGGTAGAGAATAAATCTAGGTTGTGAAACGGATTAATATGGATGGACGGATGAGATTAAATGAAGGATGGACGGCTCAGATTAAATCACTTAAACTTTATTTATATATATATATTAAAATATTAAAATATATATATAAATATTAATTTAAATAAATTTGGGGATGAAAAATGGCGAGAAAAGTGAAATTGGACCAAATAATGGTGGGAAAGTGTGGATTTGGGCCAAATAATGGCGGGAAGGATGGATGACTGACACGTGGTCGGGCGAGGAACGTATAGATGACTTACAAGTGGCTGGATTTTGGTGTCTACAGATGCCCCTTTTTGAGCTGCTTTGTGTGAAGACACAATGTAGCACAAAAACTTAAGACACTTGAAAAGCTGGATCAGACGCAACTCTCTCTCAAGACTAAAGCACAACTTTGAAGACCAAAGAATAAAATAATATTTAAAAATTTTCAGCTTAACCCCTCAATTGGCGAGCGAAAATGGTTCTCACAAGCCAATTGGAATAAATTCGAAAGATAATGAACCGTTTTTGCCCCAACGGTGAAAAAAAGGGTTGGTGCATGCACCATCTATTTATGTCCCAACAGAAAATGGGTTGGTGTACAAACCAAAAAAGAATATGATTGAAGATGATATGAGTGATGTGAAAGATGGACCGTTTTCTGCCCCAACGGTTATAAAGGGATTTTTGCCAAACTGTAAATTCCATGATCATGTAAGATGAATTCCACTATAGGAAAATTAGAAATTGATAACGGATGCCCCAACTCCTGTGTGTGAATCCATACTGCTGATGAAATTGCCTTGTTGGTTCCATTGATATGCAGAGATGAAAGATGCATGAAAGAGTCCAGAACTCAGAGATGCTCCTAGTGACTGTATGGATAATTCCTCGGGTCGGAACCAATCAACCTAGGTAGCCACAATCTCTAGCAAGACTTAAAATAATGATGATATGAAAGATTGTCCATGTTTATGGCCCCATGAACTAGGCCATCAATGACAACTGTTGAGCAAATTAATCTTGGTATGATGTCACTTGAAAAGTAGAATACCCAAAATTGATTTCCAATTTTCAAACAAGTGAAATAATTGATGATGATAAATGGTAAGTGTCCTTATGGTGGTTTAATCCTCTTACCGAATTGCATGGATTCAAATCGCTGCAATCGCCAAGGTGATAGAATATACCACTAGATACGAGGTTTACTTTAATTTGATTTGGCAAAAATATGCATGATGAAAGAAGAATGAAATTGACGATAGATCAGAAGAATTGATGAATGTGGTTAATTTTGTGAAGGTTTTGAATATTTTTAACCCAATTTGTAAAACAATGATGAATGATGCACTTTTTGAGCGAAATGACAAAATTTGTGTCCAAAACTATTGTAACCTTCACAAAATGTTTTATTATGATAAGAAGAACGGATGAATGCAATTTGATGAAATTTGGAGGAGGTAAGCTTCAATTTTGTAAGTTTTGTTCCTTTATTCAATACTGACACCAAACGCCGGTCTGCGTTTGTGGTTGGCAGAGATGCCCGCCGGTGTTTAGGTGCTCTGCAGATGCAGGACTACGTCTGAATCCGCCATGAAATGCCCTACTACATTTTAGGGCACCAAAATCAGCTATTTAAACAGTTTTAGCAAGAATTTCGCTCATTTGTGCATTCGAGCTTAAGAGAAGTGTGTCTGAGGGAGTGGAGTGAAGTGGAGTGAAAGGTTGTGTGGGAAAGTGAAGCACGTGGGAGCTATGGCAGAGATGGGAGCGGACGCGCCAGTGCAGCCAGCTGAGGTATTTGTTCATTTAAGCAAGTACTTATTATGTGTTTTTTTTTTTTTTTTGGAAAAATTTGTAACAAATTTTTGTTTTGTTGTTTTGCAGCTTAGGGTGTTAGAGGCACGACACCGATTCTCCCCTATCATTTTGGGGATGAGGAGGTCATTTTCCCAGGAAGACTGGGAGATATTGGAGGCAGTGGGACTAGCGGAGGTAGCCCGGTTGGAGGTAGTTTGAGCGGATGAGGGGTACCTCTCGGCTTTGGCCGAGAGGTGGGATCCAGATCGGGGGACGTTCCAGCTCCCGACTGGAGAGATGACGGTGATGCTTGAGGATGTATACCGCATCCTCAAGGTGCCCATGGAGGGGGCACGGGTGGAGGTTGGATGAGATAGGGCCATGGAGATGGCCAAGGTGTTTGGGGATGAATGGAGGGATGGCGGAGAGGGCCTAGGAGAGGCCACAGGAGAGGCTAGGGAGGTACCCCCTAGCGGGCACGAGAACGAGCTAGCGCAGCTGCAGCAGTAGATAGCAGAGCACGATGCTATGCTAGCTGCCCAGGATGAGAGGATATCTCAGCTATAGCAGTAGGTGGTAGAGCGGAATGCCCTATAAGCTGCTCAGGAGGAGAAGATGGCCCAGCTGCAGGTGGACTTGGATGGAGCAACCAGGGTGCCCCAAGATGACAGGGTGACGAGACTCTAGGCAGAGCTAGCAGAGTGGGAGCGACGGCACGGGATAGACATAGCTAGGCTTAGGTCTAGGACTCGTTACATTGAGGCTTTAGAGGACACATTGTTTAGGCATCACATTGTGTTTCCTGATCCTCCATCCTCCTCTGTCTCTAGGTGTAGTGAGTCTAGGCACACCACTAGGTCTAGGGCTCCTACTAGGTCTCAGGGGTCCTCTTTTGATGGTTAGCTTAGTGCTTAGATGCACTCTTTATGAGCCTTGGTGCTCTATTGTATATTGTAGCTTTTTGGCATTCATTGTACATTTTGACGTTTATACATATATATATACATGGCTTTTATTTATTTGGTGTTTTACTCTCTTTTGTGTGAATGCCTATGTTTTTGTGATGCATGTTTTTATATGTTTTAATGTTTTTGATGCATATGTGATGGAATGGAATGCAAACTTATAGATGATTAATGCGAGACTAAGTATATGTATATAACATACAAATCTATGGATGATTAATGCAAGACTAAGTAAATGATATGTAAATCTATGGATGATTAATGCAAGACTAAGTAAATGAAATATGCACTAAGAAGCACTCATACTTTTAGATAGTTAGATTTAGCGAACTGTTATCATAATTATTTAATCAGGGGCACCAAACTTGGTGGCTTGTGAATGGATGACATATGGAATGACATGAATATGGAAGAAGATATGGAGGGTGATATGGAGGTTGATATGGAAGACTGTTTTACAAATACTCAAACATGCTAGTGGTATCAAACAAACTTACTAACACTGCCTAATTCAACTAGGACCAAATGTGTGTGCATGCGAGTTCATTAACCAAATCAGAAGCATGGTAGTGACTCTAGGCAATCAAAAACTTGTGTGTGTGCAAGTGTGTTCATTAACCTCATCTTGCATAAATTAGGTAACCCTGTTATGGAGAAGACCCCAAAGCTAGTTTGTCCGTATGAGCATTCAGAGGTCTCTTTTTGAGGAGAGACATGTCGCCACACAATGAGTATACTCCACTGCCAGTCAAGCGTCTATAGCCCCGTTGAAAGTTAACTCCATAGTCCATGTTGTTTTAGACCTTTGTAAGCCTTTGGGATGACTACCTATCCGTCTGACTGGACAAGTAGTATGATCCTTACAACTTATTTGGGATCAGTGGTGTGTGAAAAATGTTCATTTCCTTAGAGCTTTGGGGAATCGGATTCTCAACCGAAGTATGATGAGAATTTTACCCTATCCTTACTACTCTGTTTATATTTATATTTTGTGATTGCTTGTGATAGTGGTAAGAACCGTTGTTTTATGGACTATGTTTGCATGATAGGACAAAGGAGGATTACCCTTTTCACTTCAAGGCACAACCCAAGGATGGTGTTATCTCTCTTGACACAAGTTGTTTTTAAGATGTGAAAATGTGATAGGTTCAAGACCGCTTTTGAAATCATTTCCCAATACTCAAGATTTTATTTAGTGTAATTTGTGATATGGCCCTAGAGAACTTTGACATGCATTTCAAAGTTTGCTTAAAACACTAGGAATGGTTGAGTGGATCGAAAACATTTTGGCAATGTAAATATGTGCAAATGGAAAATGGGTGTACGAATGACAATTCGGTTTGATGGATTTTATGAAGGTGCCCCCGATTAAGGCAACATGACTTTTGCTTGACCAAATTTTATATCCAAAAGATAGAATGGTCTCTAACATGATATGCAACTATGGCTGAAAATGAAATGTTATGGTTTTCAATGAGATGTATGCACATGAAATGCAATGTTTTTGAATGAGATGTATGCAACTAACAATGAAATGCAAATTCTTTTTATTTTATTTGTTTTTTTTTCTTTTTTTCTTTTTTTTGTTGTACAAGCCATGTATATACGTACATATAAAATTCAAACTATGCGTAGAATGCCCTCAAGTGTATAATATTAAGTGGTTCGGGTTCTTCCTCTCCCTCTAAACTGGAAAGTCTATAAGTTCCATTACCCACTCTTTCAGTGACCATATATGGACCTAACCAATTAGCCGCGAATTTATCTCGAAGATGCGGCAATGCATTGGTGTTTTGTTGATTCTCTTTAAGGACATTGGGCAAAATAATGGTGGGAAAGTGTGGATTTGGGCAAAATAATGATGGGAAAGTGTGGATTTGGGCCAAATAATGGCAGGAAGGATGGATGACTGACACGTGGCTGGCAGGAAGGTATAAGTGGCTGGATTTTGGTGTCTACAGATGCCCCTTTTTGAGCTGCTTTGTGTGAAGACACAATGTAGCACAAAAACTTAAGACACCCGAAAAGCTGGATCAGACGCAACTCTCTCTCAAGACTAAAGCACAACTTTGAAGACCAAAGAATAAAAGAATATTTAAAAATTTTCAGCTTACCCCCTCAATTGGCGAGCGAGAATGGTTCTCACAAGCCAATTGGAATAAATTCGGAAGATAATGAACCGTTTTTTCCCCAACGATGAAAAAAAAAAGGGTTGGTCCATGCACCATCTGTTTATGTCCCAACAGAAAAGGGGTTGGTGTACAAACCAGAAAAGAATATGATTGAAGACGATATGAGTGATGTGAAATATGGACCGTTTTTTGCCCCAACGGTTATAAAGGGATTTTTGCCAAACTCGTAAATTCCATGATCATGTAAGATGAATTCCACTATAGGAAAATTAGAAATTGATAACGGATGCCCCAACTCCTGTGTGTGAATCCATATTGTTGATGAAATTGCCTTGTTAGCGCCATTGATATGCAGAGATGAAAGATGCATGAAAGAGTCCAGAACTCAGATATGCTCCTAGTGACTATATGGATAATTCCTCGGGTCGGAACCAATCAACCTAGGTAGCCACAATCTCTAGCAAGACTTAAAATAATGACGATATGAAAGATTGTCCATGTTTAAGGCCCCATGAACTAGGCCATCAATGACAACTGTTGAGCAAATTAATCTTGGTATGAGGTCACTTGAAAAGTAGAATACCCAAAATTGATTTCCAATTTTCAAACAGTGAAATAATTGATGATGATAAATGGTAAGTGTCCTTATGGTGGTTTAATCCTCTTACCGAATTGCATGGATTCAAATCGCTGCAATCGCCAAGGTGATAGAATATACCACTAGATACGAGGTTTACTTTAATTTTATTTGGAAAAAATATGCATGATGAAAGAAGAATGAAATTGACGATAGATCAGAAGAATTGATGAATGTGGTTAATTTTGTGAAGGTTTTGAATATTTTTAACTCAATTTGTAAAACAATGATGAATGATGCACTTTTTGAGAGAAATGACAAAATTTGTGTCCAAAACTCGTTGTAACCTTCACAAAATGTTTTATTATGATAAGAAGAATGGATGAATGCAATTTGATGAAATTTGGAGGAGGTAAGCTTCAATTTTGTAAGTTTTGTTCCTTTATTCAATACTGACACCAAACACCGGTCTGCGTTTGTGGTTGGCAGAGACGCCCGCTAGTGTTTAGGCGCTCTGTAGACGTAGGACTACATCTGAATCTGCCATGAAATGCCCTACTGCATTTCAGGGCACCAAAATCAGCTATTTAAACAGTTTCAGCGAGAATTTCGCTCATTTGTGCGTTCGAGCTTAAGAGAAGTGTGTCTGAGGGAGTGGAGTGAAGTGGAGTGAAAGGTTGTGTGGGAGAGTGAAGCACACAGGAGCTATGGCAGATATGGGAGTGGACGTGCCAGTGCAGCCAAATGAGGTATTTGTTCATTTAAGCAAGTACTTATTATGTGTTTATTTTTTTTTTTCGAAAAAAATTGTAACAAATTTTTGTTTTGTTGTTTTGCAGCTTAGGGTGTTAGAGGCACGACACCGATTCTCCCCTATCATTATGGGGATGAGGAGGTCGTTGTCCCAGGAATACTGGGAGATATTGGATGCAGTGGGGCTAGCGGAGGCAGCCCGGTTGGAGGTAGTTCGAGCGGATGAGGGGTACCTCTCGGCTTTGGCCGAGAGGTGGGATCCAGATCGGGGGACGTTCCAGCTCCCGACTGGAGAGATGACGGTGACGCTTGAGGACACATTGTTTAGGCATCACATTGTGTTGCCTGATCCTCCATCCTCCTCTGTCTCTAGGCGTAGTGAGTCTAGGCACACCACTAGGTCTAGGGCTCCTACTAGGTCTCAGGGGTCCTCTTTTGATGGTTAGTTTAGTGCTTAGATGCACTCTTTATGAGCCTTGGTGCTCTATTGTATATTGTAGCCTTTTGGCATTCATTGTATAGTTTGTCCTTTATACATATATATATACATGGTTTTTATTTATTTGGTGTTTTACTCTCTTTTGTGTGAATGCTTATGTTTTTGTGATGCATGTTTTTATATGTTTTAATGTTTTTGATGCATATGTGATGGAATGGAATGCAAACTTATAGATTATTAATGCAAGACTAAGTAAATGAAATATGCACTAAGAAGCACTCATACTTTTAGATAGTTAGATTTAGCGAATCGTTATCATAATTGTTTAATCAGGGGCACCGAACTTGGTGGCTTGTGAATGGATGACGTATGGAATGACATGAATATGGAAGAAGATATGGAGGGTGATATGGAGGTTGATATGGAAGACTATTTTACAAAGACTCAAACATGCTAGTGGTATCAAACAAACTTACTAACCCTGCCTAATTCAACTAGGACCAAATGTGTGTGCATGCGAGTTCATTAACCAAATCAGAAGCATGGTAGTGACTCTAGGCAATCAAAAACTTGTGTGTGTGCAAGTGTGTTCATTAACCTCATCTTGCATAAATTAGGTAACCCTGTTATGGAGATGTCTTGATTTTTTAATTTTGAGATGTTCGTATGTTAAATGACGCTTATGAATGCTATTTATATGGTTTTTCATGAGTTAGTACGGAAGGAAGGATTTTTCACAAATTTATTTTATTTGTAAAATGAAAGGTAAAATATAGGTATTCAATCCTAAATTATTGCATATTATATGTGTGTGTATACCAATTTGTAAGGCTAACCTAATAGATCTTTACAAATTGATTATTTATTTTGTTAGTAGACCCTAAGAGGTGGCCTCTCTGTCTCATAAATGACAAGCACTTAGGTGACTATGACTGATAGCATTTTTAGATAGTCCATGCCATATGACATTTTATGTTTTATACAATATCTTATATATAGGTATATATACCGATTGGGAAGGCTAATTGAATAACTCTTCACAACTAGTTTTTCTTATGTCGTCAATATACCCTAAGTGATGGCAACTCAGCCTAATAAATCATAAGCACTTAGGCAACTATGATTTATAGTGTATTTAGGCAGTCCATGCCATAGGAAAATTTATTTCCTATAAAATACTTTACTTCTAAGCGATGGATTTTTGAGTTTTATTAATAGATAAATGCTTAGAAAAATTGTTGTGTTTGTAGGCAGCAAATTCCTCTTTTGTTAGGTTGATAATCAATGTCCTAATATATTACAATGCTTTTACGAATAGTTAATGCCCTAAAATGGTACAATGCAAACGAATAGTTTATGTCTTAATATAGTACAATCCTAATGATCAATTGATGTCATGTTATGGTATAATGCTAACAGACATTTAATTTCCTGATATGATACAATTTGTAGACACCTAAAATGCGTCATGTCGAGGTGACTACTCATATGGGACATGCTAGAAGACCATATGGAAGACCTTGGACAAATACCAAGGTATAGAAGTGGTTTTAACCACTCATTTGGGCACCTTTGCCTAGTCAGTGCTAGCCATTGCTGACACCCATGGTTAGCAGAGCTGACCATGCTTGTCAACCATGGTCAGGCCTCAGAATCAGTTGGCCTTTGACCAAGTCAAATTTGGTTCCAAATGGCCAATTGGTTGTGGATTGGAGTAGTTTGAGCGAGGAAGGTTCTGGATATTTCCATCCAACAAACTCTAACTGCCCAATCTTGATCTTGGCTTCCTCATGAAGCTAGGACATAGCCCTCTTGGGTGCTATAAGAACCCCCTCCAAATTGGGGAAAAGTTGAGAAGTTTTCAATTGTATGCGGTGAAGCCCTATCGAGATAGACACTCACTTGTGTTCCTTGAGAGAAAGCTTTGTTATTGCAATTGAGAGATCAAGATGACAATTCAAGCCATGGAGGCCCTAGGAGGCTAGGAGAGCCAAGAAACTCAATTACACCCATTTCACATGCAATTGGAGCAATTCAACCACCAAATCTATTAGAGGACATAGAGGTGACCCTTGACCATCAATTTGGCAAGAGGATTCAGTGATTTAACCCTTGAATTGGAGGACAAGCACACTTCAAGCCTCATCACGGCTGTCATGGCTAACAGTGCTCACCATGCCACAGAGCCGTGGTTAGGGTATCATCCCTGATTTCCTTACTTTCTCATCATAGGATTTATTAATGGTATTAGATTAAGCATAATTTAGGTTTAATTGCATTATTAGAGACTTATGATCGGTAGAATTAGCTTGTTTAGTTGTCTTGCTTTCAATATTGTAACTAGGATACTAATGGATCTTTTTCATGCTTCCATGCTTTCAAATTCATAATTAGACCATTAGATAGATACATATGCTTTTCCTTTACATGATTCATAGCATCTTTTCATGTTTTTCATAGGTTTATTAGCTTTCTTGCATTTTCTTGATTATATGCTAGTAATGTCATGTGTTCATATGATTTCCTCAAAAAGCCTCATCAAGAGAGGCATCCTTTATTACTGATGCTTCTTGTTGTTTATTGCATGCAGGATCAATAGGGTTTTGGGATGCAAGGCAACAAATACCTCTAATCATGGAGAAGAAGGTCATCGACACCTTGGAGCAGTTCGTGTCATTTTGAAAGGCATTTGGAATGCACCTACCCTTGAGAGGGATTTCAAACTATTGTAATTGTTGTATCAAATGGGTATCCCTAAGAGGGATGAATATGTAATTTGACTTGATTTGAAATTAATAAAAGATCTTTGTATTTTGTTCTTTTCATTCTTGTCAATTTGTGCATGCCTATTTGTATCATTTTTAGCAATTGCAATATTAGGTGCAAGCCTTTTTGGATGTTATAGAAGGTGATCATGGTGGGAAATCCGCATTAAATGCCACAAAACACTAATTTTTGGGTTTTGTGATGATAGGTGCTAACCATGGTTGACAGCCATGGTCAAAAGTTATCACCGCGGTTGACACCCATGGGCAACAGTCTTAGCTGCACCATAGAGCCACGATCAGCATCTGATAGGCCATACAGTAGGGAGACAAAGCTTAATCGGATGAGGATCTGAGGTAGGATCCATTTTTCTCTGATTTTCCCTATTCTCTATCTGTGTTTTTTTAGAATGATCAAAATACTAGCATAATTAGGGAATGCGACAAGAAAGTAAAATGCATTGAGTCCCTAGGTCTTTTCTTAGGTTTCACTAGTCATTGCTAGGAACAATGGACCTCTGAGTGTAGTCCGCCCTAGTCTCCAGTGGTCTAGGCCCTTCTTGTATGCTAGTTTTCTTGCATGAGGCCCATCTAGTGGCCACTTCATCATTGTCATTAGTGTGCATTTGCTTTGAAAAGTCATATAGCTTAATCATGCATACTTCTGAAAGTTAAAATGTTCTTTTTAATTTGCATAGCATGTAGAAGAGTCATGAGTGTTGTTTTATGCATTTAATTTCATGCAAAATAAAAGGAACCCCACACACCATGACACACTTAAATGCTAGTGAGTTGGAAGTCACATCCAACCACTAGTAGGGTTCAACGATGGTGGTAATGATTTCCATCCATTGGCCCAAATCCTTCGAACCTTTTGTTACTAGACCAATACCGGACCCAAGAACCATCCATAGCCTAGAAAATTTGCATGTACTTCTCTTTGGAGGGTATAACATTGATTGGGTGAGATTGGGTGAGGGTCTGGTAGTACTTGTGCTCCCTTCCCGGGTGTGGACTTTCATTGCCACACTTTGGGGGGATTACGTGACCTGGAGTTCATAGCTAGGTTGTCGAGCTATGAGCATATAGGTGAAAGCCCTTTAAAAATTGAGTATATCATCAACATATTTGAAAACATGATGAGAGTTACTTATTGATACAACAAATTGTAAAACACATCAAATAGTTTAGGGTTCACTTTAAACTTTAAAAGAGATAATCACCATTGTTTACTTTGTTTGCCTTAAAACTTACATAAGAGATAATATAATACCATGGTGTGTACATGGAGAGGCTGACCTAGAGTAGATCCGAGGTCGAGGCTGAAGCTCCACCCAATGCACAATAAGACACGCAACACCCTCAATCATAGAATCCTCTCGGACGTCATTCGATGAGTATTATAGGGGATAATTCTATGCGTGGGGATCCTATTGAGAATACCCCAATACGAGGAACTACTAGACACTCCTCAAGACATAGATCAGAGCATGGAGCTTCCCAACATGGGGGTTCTAGACATGTCAACATTTACCATGACCACACTCCACGTGCATCCATGGGATCTACTGAAGAGTTTGTCATTGAGGGATCCAGATTGGTACCCCTTCATCCTATAGCTAAGGGAGGCTTGAGGCCCCCAACATCTGAGTATAGATGAGCTCAGGATCCGCCCATCCAGGGGTAAAATGAGAGGGCCACTTTCGAGCATAGGCCCACTCAAACTCCCAATAAAAGTGAGCCTTGTAGGATCACCATAGATATATCTAAAGTGGGAGCTAATGGTATGCCACCTCATGAGCCATGGCGTAGTCAATAGTTAGATGGTCTAGACAAGGTCTTAGGATAGCTAGGTTACAAGCCTACTCCTGCGCCTTCTCATCCTATGAGTGTGCATAGTGGTAGTACCATTAGGACTATCAGAGAACCTAGAGAGTGCTCCAAGCATTCTCGAGATATGCGTGCCCCTGCATCCCATGTAGGCACAGCGTATGAGCAACATCTAGATGTGAATGCCATCTTCATAGACAAGGGCAAGAGCATGGCAAATCAGTCCATTGGGGGACACACCCACAAATCCGCTCGAATAGAGCACACACACTAGAGGCCACAAATGGCTGATCATATGGATAGATCTCATAAGCTGATGTCCGAGCAAAGATGTCAGATCCTCCAAGACCAATTGGAGGATGTTCACATAGAATGAGAATACCTCAAAAATGAGAACACTCAGAGGCAAAGGTTCATAAGACAATGCTTATATGAACAATGCATGCATGAACAATGCATCCTTGATCAAAAGGAGCATGTTGAGAGGGAGGATCGACTAGCTAGTGTCAGTTTACATCCCCATAGTGAGCATAGGGAGCCCCTTGATAGGTGAGCTGCTTCATAGCCTGATTTACACCATGAGCATATAGACATTCATACTCACCATGCAGCCCAACACAGAGATCGGTGCCCTCCACTCGAACATCATGGGCATAGGCAGTATGAAGAAGAAGTGGGAGAGGAATTAGATCAAGAATATCCTAAAATCTCCCAAGTCGAGGAGGAGGATGAGCCTATTCCTTCACCCCGATCAAAGAGGAATCTACCTCCGAGGGTGCCTCCAAGGCATTCCATAGAAGAGGAGTTCTTATCTTCGTAGGCTTATAAAGTCTTGGTAGAAAAGGTCAAAGCTATAGAAAAGCAAGGGATAACTTATCAAAATCCAACCTTGAATAAAATTCATAATGAACCTTTATGTCCGTCAGTGCCTACTCCACCTTATCTCGAGCATTTTGAAATACCTAAACTAGAAAAGTTTAGAGGAGAGGAGGATGCTCAGGAGCACGTCACAAGATTTTTGGATGTATGCTTTCATATTGGAAGCAATGATGCCCTGCTCTTGCGGACCTTCATCATGACCCTCTCAGGCCTAGCCTAGGAGTGGTTTAATCAACTCAAGAGGTATAATATCACCAATTTTGAGCAATTGGTTGATGCATTTCTTGAATACTTCTCCTTTGGCATCAAGAAGAAGGTGAACTTATCTGAGCTGGCTGCTTTAATGCAACATGATGATGAACCAGTTATGGATTATGGGAAATGATGGAGAAATATGATGGTAAAGCTACCATTCTCCATCCCTACTTCTGAATTAACTAGTATGTTTATGAAAAGTTGTGCCAAGCATATTTCATTATTATTATAGTTGTAACAATACCAGACCTTCGAAGAGGCTTTGGTGCAAGCCAAAGTGATTGAGGATATCAAGTTATAGGAGGGTAACTTGAAGCTTAGGAATAAGAAGGAATGGAATAAGAGAAGCACTAAGAAACAACCGGCCAAGCTGGCCCACGTCAATCAGGTGGCTTTGAACCTTCAAAAATGGGATAAGGGGCAACAACAATGAAATTATCAAGCCCAACCTCCTCCTATACAGTATGAGTAGTGCAACAACTATCAAAAGGGTAAGAATAAGGAACATTGCCCACCTCACCAGTTCACACCATTTTCAGAATTGATGACTATGATATTCAATCAACTATGTGAGGCCAAGGCCATACGCTTGCCAGAGATCAAACTGTTGGACCCTAATCAACCCAAATCAAAGGGGTATAGGGATGAGTTGTATTGTATCTTCCATAGATCAAAGGGACACGACATTGAAGTATGTTGGAGTTTCAAACATTTAGTACAAAATATGATAGAAAGAGGTGAGCTAACTATGGATAACCCTCAGGCACCAGATAATCAAAATATGGGAATTTACAAAAATCCTCTGCCTAATCATGAGGTATCAAGGAACAATATTGGCTAGGTCAATCAAGTGCGAATCGAACCACCAACCCATGGGTTCATCGAAATGGTCAATGTTGTTACGAGACATGCGAGGTATGAGAGACCAAATCAACCTCCAGCTCCCATTAGAGTACAAGCTGCACCTCCTCCAAGGCCAACCCAAAATGTGCCAGGCCCACCAACTAGACCGATGGTGACAATCAAGAGTAGGTTAGTTCAAAACCTACAGATAACTCCAACAAAGTTATCAATTTATGAGTTGATTCAGTAGTCTCCCAAGCATAGGGAGATGCTTATGGACATTCTAAGGTCCATAGAAGTATAGTCCTAGGATCCAAAAGTATTCACACACTTCGTGGGACATGTACAATAGTGCTAGGAACCGGTCATACAATTTCATGATCATGAAGTCAAGATGGTTTCCACTATCATAGCGGACCCATCACTCCATATCATAGCATGTGTAAATCACAAACCTTTCAAGTGGGTATTGATTGATATAGGATCATCAATCAACATTATCATGACCAAGGCATTGACATATTTGAAGTTGCCAAAATCACATATTGTACCTTCCACTTTTACCTTGAGAGCATTCAATGATGCGTTGTGCTCAATGGTAGGTACCATAGTTCTTTCGATCTAGGTTGGACTCAAGACCATCCCTATGATGTGTCATGTGATTGAAGGTACCATGCAATACAACATCCTTTTAGGGAGGCCTTGGATACGAGAAATGCGTTGTGTCCCCTCTATTCTCCATCAATGTATCAAATATGTACATGAGGGGCAGGTTCACGTGGTGCCTTCCGATGAGGAACCATTTAAATACATGAATCTAGCAGACTTGTCAAGGGATTTTGTGCTCCCCTCAATGCACCTGGACATACAGCCTGCATCACCGATCAAAGAGCCAAGAGGTAAAATAAGAGAAGTGTGTGCTAAACCTAACAAATTCCGCATCCCAATGATCGAAGCACACAACAACTGCTTCTACTAGACCATCTGCATCTATGATGCATCGAGATGATGAGAAGCTAAAAGCTAAAATGGGTGAAAAAGAGAAGAATCTGGCACCCAAACTAGTTGTGATCGAGGTTCCTACTCCCATGGAAGTAGAGAATGCTCTAGTAGGAGTCAAAGAGGCACCTCAGCCTACTTCACCTACATCTTCAGTAGGGTCATCTGCACCGTAGGTGACCATTCACTTGGTTAATCCTAGATTGGGGGAATATATTATGCAGAATGTGACATTTACTCCGATCATTGAGACTGCACAAGACATGGGCCGACCACAAGCCCATCATTTTCCTGTAGGGATGGTGGTACCACTAGGGGTACCTCCTAACCAAACTAATTTTATCTATGGAGGGCTCGACCAACTTGCATCTCACACTTCCATGGATGAAGATGATGATGAACCATTCATCATGAATGTTCATTATCTTTCTAACCCAGAGTATGCCTTGCAATATTTTGAGCATTACCATTGGCATGGTTACGGGCTCGGATTGTTTGAGTAGGGGTGTAAGAGGTCGTATGAACCTCAGTATCAGTTGCCTATGGATAGGTTTGGGTTAGGATACCATATTGGAGGATAGGCTAAACTCCTCATGGCATATTTAGACCACCTGTACCTTAGTCTAGGGGGTGAAGTCGACTTCAATCCTTATCACCCTAATCTCACCTCTTTTTAGAGGGATAACCAGATAGTGTCTTATGTCACTATAGGACCACCCGAGACATATCATGAAGATATCTTGGTGGAGACCGGTCCAGAGCATATACCAAGAGAAAACTTGGGTGAAAAAATCCATGCAATGACCAATGACATAGGCCTATAGATGCAGATCGCTAGTATAGCGATAGATGCTGAGTCAGAGGATCACTCTGATGAAGAGAGTGTAGAGTCCATATTTGAGATAGGTGGACCGAGTTGCATATATGAGAGTGATGATGATGGTGAGTCCTCAGATGATGAGCGATTTGAGGATGAGACTGAGTTGGCTTATCTAGGCCCTCTTAATTTATATCATCTATTACCTTCAGAGATAGTCATTGAGGATAATCAATCCTTCATGGATGATAGCAGTTATCAAGAGTGGGCTTTCATGGGGCCCCACCTTCCCAATCACTCGATTCCAATCGATAGTGGTGAAGGTCTCTATTACGATAGTGATGATGAAGATGAAATAGAGAGAGCCTATCTAGGGCCTCCCTACTTACGTCATCGTAATGCATTGTACACTATAGCGAATATGCACAAAGATATAAATCTTCATCCTCGCCATAGAGGAAGACCACCTAGTTTGGATAGGATTTATCATATGGTCTTTCCTAATCCATCGACATTTAGAGAGCTCCTTGAGCCTAGCGATCCTGTTCTCGAGTCTATTCATAGACCGGATCCAGAGATCCCCATACCCCTAGAACCACATCTTGGGGATGGAAGTTATATCAATATAGAGTCACATGCACATGGTCCTGGAGACATGATCCATTCCATCAATATGATCTCCATTGATTTGACCACTCCACTTCATAATCCAGCCGATCCTTCCAAATCGTTGCACCTAAATGTAGATGCTATTGATTGGGATCACGTTGACTCACCACTAGAGCCTGGATATTTCTTCCCTAATGAAGAAATGTTGCAACCTTTTCACTTTGCACTAGGCTGTGCACATGATGTTTATCATGCTGAGGATGCTTCCAATGTGGAACCCATAAACCCAATGGATGACATCCACTTGATCCCTACGCCTCATCAGCTTGAGGAGGGATCCCATATGTTAGTAGAGGAAACCTTTGAAGTGGATATCAGTGATGATCCCACCAATCCAAGGAAGGTTAAATTTGGAGAAATTTTATCTCCTGATGAGCGTGCCAACCTCATCCCTCTACTGAGAGAGAGACCTGCTCTCTTTGCTTGGACTTACAAGGACATGCTAGGTCTAGATCCAAAATTGGTTACTCATAACCTTTCGCTAGATCTATCAAAGAAGCCAGTCAAGAAAAAACTTAGGAAGATGCATCCAATAGTAGCCTTAATGGTGAAATATGAATTGTAGAAGCTGTTGGATGTAGAGTTTATCATTTCCATCGACTATCCAGAATGGGTATCAAACATGGTACTTATAGGAAAACCTGATGGAAGGATCCATATTTGTATGGATTTTAGAGACCTCAATAAGGCAACACCAAAGGATTCATTCCCATTGCCGAACATAGATGCTCTCGTAGATGCAACTATGGGTCATGAAATGCTCTCCCTAATGGATGGTTTTTTTGGTTACAACCAAATTTGGATTAAGCTCGAAGACCAACATAAAACCATGTTCATAATGCCATGGGGGAATTTTTTATAAGGTTATGCCATTCGGTCTTAAAAATGTTGGTGCTACATATCAGGGCTATGACATATATCTTTCATGACTATATGCATAAGATTTTAGAAGATTACATCGATGACTTATTGGCAAAGTCATTGTTATGTTCAGAGCATGCTGAGGTCTTGAGAAAAGTCTTCGATCGCCTGATAGAGCATAATGTCAAGTTGAATCCTAAGAAGTGTGTATTTGGTGTAACTTCAGGAAAACTCTTGGGATTCATCATTTCAAAGTGAGGCATCGAAGTTGATCCAACAAAGGTAAAGGTAATTTTAGAAATGCGTCCACCCATGAATATCAAGGAATTAAGAAGCCTTTAGGGCAAAGTAGCATCCATAAAGTGATTTATCACATAGTTATCGGATAAATGTCGACCCATGAATCGACTTCTACACAAGGGGGTCCCATTCAATTGGGATGAGGACTATCAAGCAACCTTTGTTGATATTAAGCAATACCTAGCGATGTCGCCAGTACTAGCTCCACCAAGACCAGATGAGCCATTTTTGCTATATATATCGATGACTAATTTTGCATTAGGGACCATGTTAGCCCAAAAGAATGTGCAAAACAAAGAGCAAGCCATATATTACATTAGTCGAACCTTGGTGAGTTATGAGCTAGGATATGCATATGTGGAAAAATTATGTTTAGCAGTAGTGTTCGCTACAAAGAAATTGTGACATTATATGTTAAGTCATACGACATATGTCATATCAAAACAAAATCCTTTGTAGTATATGATGAGCAAGACATATCATAATACACGTACTGCAAAGTGGATCATGCTATTGATAGAATTCGATCTAGAATTCATTAGCCAAAAGTCCATTAAGGGATAGGTCATAGTTGATCAATTGGTTGAGGTGCCTCTTGAAAATAGTAGGCCCCTCACCATTGAGCTTCTTGATGATGCAGTTTTTGCCTTATCAGAAGCACTCAAACCTAAAGAACCAGATAATAAAGTCGATATGACCTTGTTCTTCGATGGTTCGAAGTGTGAGCAAGGGGGTGGTGCAGGAATAGTGTTGTTCATGCCGCAAGGTGCTCCTATGCCCTTGTCATTCAAGTTGGACTTTCCTTGCACTAACAATAATGTTGAATATGAAGCCCTAATTTTGGGCCTCCAAATAGCTATCACCATGAAGATTAAAAGGTTAAATATCTTTGGTGACTCCCTTCTCATTGTTAACCAAGTGAAGGGACTTTTTCAATGTCGATGTCCCATTCTGAAGTCTTACAAAGATCTTGTTGATACATATTTAGCTAAGTTGGAATGGTACGACATCGAGGCAATCCCTCATTCATCGAATAGATTCGTAGACACTATGGCATCTTTGGGATCCTTAATCCCTCAGAATCCATCTACTAATTTTACTACCATCCATGTAAAAATATTGTCACACTCTATTGTGCAACGCGAAGCTTTGGATAACAAAGAGTCGATCAACATGATTCAGGTAGAACCGAACCATGAATGGTTCTACAGAGCCAGAGACTTTCTCAAGAGAGCACCTTGGGGGTCATTGATCTCACAAGGTCCTACAGGGAATGGTACCACCATTCACCATAAGGTTGTTTCCCAGTCTGCATTTGTGAATGTTAAACCATAGGGGAGCATGTTGTCTTGTCAGTTGAGGCTGAGGTTTATCAGAATTGGATGTCATAGATATACGACTTCCTTAAGCTTGGTGTAATCCCTCAGGGATTATCGCATGCCATGAAGCACACATTTAAATATAAAGTGACAAAGTATGTCTTGTTAGGAGATATTTTGTATCGTCGAAGCTATGATGGAGTTCTCCTTCATTGTCTTGAGCCCCAAGAATCATCTTGGGTAATTTTGCAAGCTCACGATGGTACATGCAGTGGCCATTTCAGCGGCATGGCTATCATCAAGTGCATCCTTCGCATGGGTTATTATTGGCCCACTATGGAGAAGGATTACAATGTGTATGTCAAGAAATGCATTAAATGCCAACATCATGCTAATCTTGTGCACCTTCCATCACAGGCCTTACAGCCCATTCAAGTGGCTTGGCCATTTTCTCAATGGGGTTTAGATCTCATCGGTAAGATCTCTCCTCTATCATCGGGCTGACATACATTTATTATTATGGCTACTGAGTACTTTACTAAGTGGGTGGAAGTAGTCCCATTAACAATGACAACTAGAGCATGTATTGCTGAGTTCATACTCACCAATATCATAAGTCATTTTGGGATTCCATCCAAGATAATTTTGGATAATGGAACATCATTCAAAAATAAAATTGTGAGAGCTTTGACATTTAAGTACAAGATCAAACATAATTTTGTGACTCCATATTATCCACAAGAAAATGGGTAGGTTGAGGCCTCAAACAAGATAGTGGTATCCATATTGAAAAATATGGTACAAGAACATCATAAATATTGGCACATCCAACTGCCCCTTGCATTATGGGCTTACAAGACTAGTATTCAGACTCCCACTAGGGCAACTCCATTTTCACTAGTATATGGCATTGAGGCCATTATGCCCTTAGAGTTGGAAATTCCAATGTTGTGCATCACATTGAAAGAGTTCATCGATGATGACACTACATGGCAAGCTCACCTAGATCAATTGATGCTACTTGATGAACATCACGTGAATGCCCTTGAGCATCTTCACATTTATCAAGAGCACTTAAAATGAGCTTACAATGACAAAGTCCATCTGAGAGACTTTGAGGTTGGTGATCTTGTGCTGAAAGAGAACCAACATAACTCAAATTTACCACTAAAAATGTGAGATAAATTTATGGCTAATTGGTTAGGTCCTTATATCATCTTTGAGAATATTGGACCTAGGACATACCGCTTGACATCGTTGGAAGGGGTTGAAGAGCCTGAACCTCTCAACATCCTTCATCTTAAAGTGTTTTATGCCTAAAACCATCAAAAGGCCCCAAAGGCATCTGTAAGCCCTTTGGTCATTCAAAAAAAGGCTCCAAAGGCATCTGTAAGCCCTTTGGTCAAATCAAAAAGTTATAAAATCCATAAAAAATTGGAAAATATCAAAATTTCAAAAACAATTGCACATTGCATTTCATTTGCATCATGCATTTCATTTTGCATTTGCATTTCATTTAATTGCATTGCATTAGGCATATCCATCCATTGCATTTGCATTAGGATAGGTTATGTTTGCAATCTTACAAATGACACCATGTTTGTATTTCAATCATGCATATTTGCACTATCATTATCATTCATCACCCTTGTGAGTAATTGTGTTTTTCAACACAACCCTTCTTGTTGCTATGAAGAATATACTAAGGTTTTTGGTCATTCAACCATACTTAGTGGTCTTCTCAAGAGTTTGGTAGAAAGCTTGCTTTGCTTTTGTAGATGAGGTCTAGTTTGTATAGCCCTTAGCATATCATAATCCTATCACTAATCAAACACATTTAACAATCCTAATTAGGGTAAGGAAGGATGAACACTACAAAAGTGGTCCGGGTCACCTTAGGTGAAAGGTTTTGTTACTTGCTTATTTTGTGAGGTGCAATGGTCTAGGGTAGTGGTCATTGGAAAAAGGACAAGTTTACCCCCTACCCAAATAAATCCCTTGCTTACAAATGAAGGAGAAAAATCCCTAAGTGAAATTCTAAAGTTAAATCCTCATAAATCAAATCAAATCAGTATCAAATCCCTTGCTCAAGAAAAAGAAAATAAATAGTGATTTTTATCACTATACAAAATAAATAGTGATTTTTGTCACTATATATGAGCAAGTATCCCAATAAATTGAAGAAAATAAGGGGGTGAGCTTGAATCCCTAGAATGATCAATGCTTGAAAGCCATAGAGTGAGCCTCAATCTCAGCAATGGGTTGAAAGAGTCCCACCTATCATTGAAGGGGTAGTTCTAAGCAATTTACGAGTGAGCTAGCTTTAGGTGGCCCAGATTGCCTAGTGGTCTAGTCCAACTAAAATCTAAACCTAGGATTGGATAGACATTTGAGGATCCCCAATCTTAGCAATGGGCTGAAAGAATCCCGCCTGACATTGGGGTATGCTTATGCCTTATCTAAATATACTCATTTGCACACATAGGGATAATGAATAGTTAGGGTCTATCCTAGCGAAAGCCTTATGTTTCAGAAGTCTAGTATGGTCAGTATACAACTTTTGATAAGTCAACTAGGGTGTTTGAGTCTCATGGAAGACCTCAAAAATTCCCAAATAGCAACAATCAATTTTTAATGCAATCATCAAAATCAATTTTCTTTTATGAGAGTTTGTTTATTAGAGATATTTGTAATATAGGTTAGATACTGGGTGGATGTCAGAAATGATATTTAAATGGCCACTGACTATGTTATTCATATTATTTTAATTTACAAAAACTCATGAATAGAAACCATTCATCATTGCATCTCACATAGGGGTGTACGATTTATCAATTTTCATAAAAAGATATAGCAATTACATTCATGATTGTTATACATTCTATGGTGTCATCCATTAGATTGTTAAACCCATATTGCATTCATACATTATGTTTTAAGTGATTAAAACATACATGTTCATTTACATAGCATTTATCATAGAAAAAAATTTATGCAATACATACATGGCATAGATTATGTCATAACAACATAAATTAAATGCATACAAGTATAGTAAATCAAACATGCATTTTAAAATTGAGGGAGGGGGAGGGTCCTGCTCCCTCTCCCTGCTCTCCCTCCCTTGGTTCTTGCCCAGTCCCTAGTTCATACCGGGTCATCCCACTCTAGAAATGCTTTGTAATAGATGATCTCTTTGGGGGGATATCCTTCTCTGCTTTCTGCTCCTTTCCTAGTAGTTTCAGGTTTTCCTTTCCTGAGCTCGTGGTCTAGTGCATCCTAGGGGTCTCCTAGGATTTCTTGCATGTTTTCGAGATCCCTCGCTCCCTCAAGCTTTCCCCTAGGGTTTTTTGTAGGTTTTTTGTGTGGATCCAGTTCCTAGGGCTTCCTTGATCGGTTGTGGTGGTAGGTTGGTATTTTTATTACTTCCTGGTGCATCCTGTGAGGTCCTCTCTACTTCGAGGTTGGTCTAGGGGGGCCAGTTTCCTCTTCTGCCAATGACTCATCTATGGGATACCTGTGGTTGTTGTTGGTCCCATCCTAATGGGTCGGGCCCTTTTTGATTTCCTGTTTGGAGGTTTCTTCTATATGATTTGGTGGACACCTAGGGTATTGGTTGGCCTTCAGGGTGGGCCTCTTCCTCTATCTGGGTTGTTTCCAATCCCAGTACAAGTTCCCTGAAGCTTTCCATGAGCAAGGTTGGGGGGATCTCGGTCCCTTCTTCTGGGGTTCTTAGGATTTTTGTTGCATGTCTAGATCTTAGGGGGACCCATGATCAGTGCATGTAGACCTTGGTTCCCCCAGGTTAGGCTTTCGAGGATCTCATATTTGTGCCTATTATTGCTTCTCACCTGGGATCCTTAGGGTGTTCATTCTAGTTCCTATTCAAAGGCTTCTGGTCCCAGTTCCCTGGATCTATTCATGAGCAAGGATGGTGGTTCTTGGGACTTTCTTTTGGAGTGGTGGGGGCTTCCTTATATATTCTCTATTCTATGGGGAGATCAGTATGTTTGCAGCTATGGTCCCTCCTTCCTCCTTCAATTTTGGCTTTGTATATCCTATATTTGAACCTGTTGCTATTTTCCTTGGATTCTTTTGGCCTCCTCATATTTCTACTTACTGTGCATAGGGATATCTTGGCCTATAGATATCCCCAATAGTGTTTTTCCACTTTTCAGGATCATGAGAAATCTTCCCATTTTTTTCTTTGAGGACCCTGATGCCATTTCCCAGGTTGTCCTATTGTTGATCCTTGGCTTGTATCCCAGTGTTACTTACTACTTTGCTCACGTGGCTTCTTGCTACTTTGCTACACCCTGGGTTGCATACCGAGCCATCTCTGGGTGAGGATCCTCTCTAGCTTTCTAAAAATTCACTGCTTCTAGTTTTAGGGTAGGATTTTTGGTTGCAGGCTATTCTTGGCCTTCCCACTCTCCCTATGTAGATCTAGGAAGGTGCATGTATCCACCCCCATGAGGATACCAGACTGTTGTACCCACCCTCAAGTGGATCCCAAACTATTGTATCCACCCCTGGGAGGATCCCAGACTGCTATCAATGGGAGGACGTAATTTTTACGAAGTGGGCCTCACTAGTTGGTACTAGAATCAAGCGTTGTTTCTGGCCCTTTCCTTTTCAGTTTGTGTTTATTTTCATGTACTAAGAAATTATTTTAAATCTCAGTGCTACGACCCTTTTTGTTATAAGGTTTTGAGATTCTCTTAAAAACCCAATTTTTATATAAAATTCTAGTTACTTATAATAAAAAAATAGGTATTTTAAATAGTAAATATTGATTTATACACATTCGTTGTAAGTAGTCCATATACACATGTATATCATTGCATTTAAAATCATACATTCATCATACAACTAATGCATGTCATACATACATCACATCATATAGCATAAAATAAACATTGCATCCATATGCATCTCATAAAATCTAAACATAAAACAATAACAATAATAAGTGCACATATAATGAGTCTCAAATATAGATCATATATATATGTGTGTGTGTGTGTGTGTGTATCAAAAATATACATCATAATGAGTTGTACACTGGCATGTGTCAAAAATTCCCATAGGCTACATCTATGTAGGTCCTCGATATTACACACAAAATGTACAATAACATCTATGATATATGTACTAAGTAGCAGGACCTGCACCCCCACCTTGAGAAGCTTCATTGTTGCCTCTGCCATCTTTGTGAGTCCTCCTCAAGCTAGAACTAGAAGTCCTTTGTGACCTCTATCTCTCAAGTGTGAATCCTCTAATATCTTGAAGTTATGGGTATCTTCATAATATCACCCTTGAGTAATCCAATAATTCCTCTCAGAGTGGAGATGTAGGTAGCACTCCGTACACCATCATCAATGTGCATCTACACTAGGGACTAGAGTATCCTGATCTCTACTCTCAGATCCAACCTTATTAATCCCTACTCTTCTGGTGCTACTGGCATTGCTAGTATTGTTGGAGCAACTAGAGGTGCTAGAGCCACCTATGATGATGAGGGAGATCCACTCCTAGACTTGAGTGCAATAATTTGTGCCATCATCATGTCAACCTGAGACTATAAAAGCATGCACTACCCTGTAAGCCACTGTATCTCTGTATCTATAGATGCAACCTTCACCTCTAAGGTAGTCTTCTCTACCTTGTAGTGGCATTATTGATTCTACCCTACTGTTAGTATCGATTGGAGATATCCAACCTTTGCCTCAAGAGTAGCAATGGTGGTATCCTGATGTAGCAGTTGCATCTATAGAGAGCCTACCTGAGTCTATAGGTTGGAAATATAGGCCCTGAGCTGCCCAATATCATTTTTTGGTGTGGCCTCACCCTTCTCAAGAGCATCACCCTCCTCCTCATCTAGAAATTCCTCTACTACTCCCTCACCCCATTTTTCCCAGTCCTCTATTGGACTCGACATCCTACAGGATCTACCTCTACACCCTCACCATCCTCTACTACATCATCTAGGACCCTACCCAAGGGGCCCTCAAAATCCTACCATACTTGGAGTGTCCACCATGTGTCATAGTCCAGAGTGGTCCCTACATCTGTCTACCCTAACTCCTAGAAATCATCATCCTCCTCACCTAGTGGAGTAATCCTGGGCCAGGTCAAGTCCCTCTCTAGGTGGAGGTGATGGTAGATGGTCAACAACTCTAGTGTATCCTATCTGATGTTGAACTATCTCAAGATATGAGAGTAGTAGAACTCCCATACCTCGGACTTACATATGAGGAGCCATCTATCCCTACATGTTTGATGTAGTTGATCCTTGGCCTCCCACCATGGAGGGCAATCTAAGTAGGGGTGCCACTCAATCTGTTTGTCCTACAGTGTTGCAAACCATCCAATATAGTGTGTCAGATCCCCTGATCTACTTTTAAAGCCCTCCTACTCATGAGGTTAGCATACAACATAGCACTGATGCCTCTCCTCAATGGTGCCAATCTCTAATGGTAGGTTAGTGGGATGTTCGATCTTGATATGCTGCCACCCCAAAATCTATAGTAATAAGCTACATCTAATGTTGAATCTACTCCTCTAGATAATCTGGTATAACTCATTATATAGTTGTTCCAACAATGCACTACCCCATTACAATATCAGAGGATGATCTATAGGACTCATGAGGATGTCTAGAGTCCTAGATAGGAGGTTCTAGGGGAAACTCACTCCAAAAAAGTTAAGCAGGATGACCTACATGATCAGGTGTATGAAAATGGCTACTCACTAGGAGAAGACCTGATGTGTATGCTAGTACTCAATGTGGACCCCTCCGTGGTCCGATTCTTGCTCTACCTCCTCACTGCGATGGCCAAATATCTAAGCAAATACAATCCTCTTCGCCTCAATCGGTAATGATGTGATGGCCTAGCCATCCAGAGGGATACAAAAGATACGGTAGACATCCTCCAAGGTCACTGTCATCTCACCTATTGATAGGTGAAAAGTATTGGTCTGTGCATCCTAGTGTCAAGAAAATGTAATCATATAGGCCTAGTTAGCCATGATAGTGGGGAGGCGTAAAACATAGCCAAATCCCACAGCCTCAAACCACTCCTGCTCCTCCTGAGAGAGAGTGTCACGTAGGTTGCGAAGGATCTCAAAATCCCTTTCCCTCGCATTCAAGGTCTAACATAAATAATAACAAAGGTCCGAGGTGTAGGCCAATTGGTTCATCCAAACCCCAGAAGGGGGCAGGTCCAGGTCCATTTGGGGGGGGGGGGGGGGCGGCACACTCCACCATGTTTAAAAAAAAACCAAAACAATAAAAAACAATTTAAAAATGACAAACAAAAGTAAAAATCTCAAAAACATCAAAAATAATGGAATAATGCACTTCAAAAAATCAAAAAGATCAATTAATTCTACTAAAAAAAAAAAAAAAATTGAAAAAAATAAAAAAATTTGCTAAGGTTGTCGAACTATGGTTCAGACCCATGGTCGGGATGGCAGTAAAAATTTTGACCATTTGAATTTGAATCCTATCACGGATGACAGCCAAGACCCCAAATTGACAATTGGAAACCACGTCTACTAGCCGTGGCTAGGAAAAATGACTTTTTAGGGTCACTTTCCATCCTAAGACACCCCAAAAATTAAAAATCCCTCCCCTCTAAGCTAACCTAAGCTAATCCTAACTAGGGTGAGGTTCATTACCGGTAGTTTAATGAGGTTAATTTAGCCCATTACTTAATGAGATTTATTTTAAAAATTGGTAAAAGCAAATAATGAGCGAGGATGCATGCTTCTACCTTAATAGCATCGGCTCCTCCAGGTTGGTCCGCCATCGGTGTGGATAAGGGTGAGGTCAAAATGCAGCAGCATTCTATATCAGTTTTGTCTTCTTCCCTCTTAGAGCTCTCAAATTTGCAAATGCTACAAGAAATAATGAAAATTTTTAATTACAAAAAATCCTTAAATATTTCCAATTTTTGCCCTAACCACGCTTGACAACCATGGTCCCCAAATTAGGGTTTTCCACCTACAGGGTTGACCCAAGGTTAAGAATTTTAATTTTTTTAGTTGTTTTTTTCAAACGCGGTTAGCAAACTACAATAAAAGATCAAAAATCCCACCATGGAGAGTTGTTAAATGATAAATTAAAAATACCCACATGACCAGAATTGTAAAAAAATTCACAAAATAACAAAAAAATCAGATAAAATCAAATTCAAATGTGCCTTGTATCTAATCATTTACCCTATACACTTGGTGGTTGTAGCGACTTGCAATCCATGCAATCTGAAAAGATGAGTAAATTACCATAACAAAATTTAGGGTAAAATATATCGATGGTAAAGTTGTGCTAGGGAGGACTGCAGAGGCACCGCATCTCCTAGCATTAAAATTTTAACAGAAGGAAGTTCGCATTGTGATTCAACTCATGCCTAATTGGAATTGTTATCATTTTGACTCCCTAAGAAGGCCTTTGTGGCTAGACCGCTCCATGGGATAGAGATGTACAATTACTATTAACAGTTGCAATCATAGCTGATTAGGCCTAATCAATTATCAAATGCTAAATCTTATTTTATTTCAAAGTCATTCATAGTGGTCAAGCGACTCATTGCTTCATTTAATTGTCCTACCCTCATCGACTCATCACTTGAGGGGGTAGTCATAATATCAATTATCATAATCAAAGTCAACAGAATATCCCTTGATCATAGATCTCTTGATCTTGTCAAAATTGTATTTGTCTTACGAATCATTGCCAACGACTATCATAAGCTTACCCTTTGTTGGGGAAAATAGAAAATATGATAGTTTAGTTTGTAGCTCTCTTCCTTTCGGTTATATAGGCTTGAACTCCTATTGTAGCACCAAAGCTACCCGAATGTTTGATGATGAGTGCAAACTCCTACAAATTTAAGCCTTCCATCTAGTTGGAAGCAATGATTCTAGGATGTGCATCCTTTTGTTGGACCCTGAGCATCTAATTTTGATCAGACTAATGATCATCATGCAACCTACGACATCATTTTAGGAGGTCTATTTTTTCTCAGCATTATTCGATCTCACAACACATCTCAAAATGGGTATCTATAGACACCTAAAATATGTCATGTCAAGGTGACTACTCATATGGGACATGCTAGAAGACCATATGGAAGACCTTGGACAAATACCAAGGTATAGCAGTGATTTTAACCACTCATTTGGGTACCTTTGCCTAGTCAATGCTAGCCACTACTGACACCCACGGTTAGCAGAGCTAACCATGCTTTTCAGCCGTGGTTAGGCCTCAAAATCATTTGGCCTTTGACCAAGTCAAATTTGGTTCCAAATGGTCAATTGGTTGTGGATTGGAGCAGTTTGAGCAAGGAAGGTTCTGGATATTTTCATCCAACAAACTCTAACTGCCCAATCTTGATCTTGGCTTCCTCATGAAGCTAGGATATAGCCCTCCTCGGATGCTATAATAACTGCCTCCAAATTAGATAAAATTCTAGAGATGGACCCCGGCACAGCGAGAGAATTTTTCAATTGTATGCAGTAAAGCCCTATTGAGATAGACACTCACTTGTGTTCCTTGAGAGAAAGCTTTGTTATTGCAATTGAGAGATCAAGATGACAACTCAAGCCATGGAGGCCCTAGGAGGCTAGGAGAGCCAAGAAACTAAACTACACCCATTTCATATGCAATCGGAAAAATTCAATCACCAAATATATCATAGGATACAAAGGTGACCCTTGACCATCAATTTGGCAAGAGGATTCAATGATTTAGCCCTTGAATTGGAGGACAAGCACACTTCAAGCTCAGTCATGGCTGTCAGCCATGGCTAATAGTGCTCACCACACCACAAAGCCATGGTTAGGGTTTCATCCCTAATTTCCTTGCTTTCTCATCGTAGGATTTACTAATGATAGTAGATTAAGTATAATTTAGGTTTGATTACATTATTAGAGACTTATGACTGGTAGAATTAGCTTGTTTAGTTCTCTTGATTTCAATATTGTAACTAGGATACTAATGGATCTTTTTCATGCTTCCATGATTTCAAATTCAGAATTAGACCATTATATAGATACATATACTTTTCCTTTACATGATTCATAGCATATTTTCATGTTTTTCATAGGTTTATTAGCTTTCTTGCATTTTCTTGATTATATGCTAGTAATGTCATGTATTCATATGATTTCCTCAAAAAGCCTCATCAAGAGAGGCCTCCTTTATTATTGATGTTTCTTGTTGTTTATTGCACGTAGGATCAATAGGGTTTTGGGATGCAAGGTAACAAATACCTCTAATTGTGGAGAAGAAGGTCATCGACACCTTGGAGTAGTTTGTATCATTTTGAAAGGCATTTGGAAATGCACCTACCCTTGAGGGGGATTTCAAACTATTATAATTATTGTATCAAATGGGTATGCCTAAGAGGGACGGATATGTAACTTGACTTGATTCGAAATTAATAAAATATCTTTGTATTTTGTTCTTTTCATTCTTGTCAATTTGTGCATGCCTATTTGTATCATTTTCAGCAATTACAATATTAGGTGTAAGCCTTTTTGGATGTTACACAATGATAGAGTATAGTTGATGTCTACCTTGACTCCTGGAAATTGTTATTCTCCTCACCTAGTGAAGTAATCATGGGCCATGTCAAGTCCCTCTCTAGGTGGAGGTGATGGTAGATGGTCAAAAACTTTGGTGTATCCTATCTGATGTTAAACTATCTCAAGATGTGAGAGTAGTAGAACTCCCATACCTCGGACTTACATATGAGGAGCCATCTATCCCTACATGTTTGATGTAGCCGATCCTTGGCCTCCCACCATGGAGGGCAATCTAAGTAGGGGTGCCACTCAATCTGTTTGTCCTACAGTGTTGCAAACCATCCAATATAGTGTGTCAGATCCCCTGATCTACTTTTAAATCCCTCCTACTCATGAGGTTAGCATACAGCATAGCACTGATGCCTCTCCTAAATGTTGCCAATCTCTAATGGTAGGTTAGTGGGATGCTCGATCCTCATATGCTGCCACCCCCAAATATATAGTAATGAGCTACATCTAATGCTGACTCTACTCCTCTGGATAATCTGGTATAACTCATTATATAGTTGTTCCAACAATGCACTACCCCATTACAAGATCAGGGGATGATCTATAGGACTCATGAGGATTTCTAGAGTCCTAGATAGGAGGTTCTAGGGGAAACTCCAAAAAAGTTAGACAGGATGACCTACATGATCAGGTGCATGAAAATGGCTACTCACTAGGAGAAGACCTGATGTGTATTCTAGTACTCAATGTGGACCTCTCTATGGTCCGATTATCGCTCTGCCTCCTCACTGCGATGGCCAAATATCTAAGCAAATACAATCCTCTTCGCCTCAATCGGTAATGATGTGATGGCCTAGCCATCCAGAGGGATACAAAAGATACGGTAGACATCCTCCAAGGTCACTGTCATCTCACCTATTGATAGGTGAAAGGTATTGGTATGTGCATCCCAGTGTCAAGCCAATGTAATCATATAGGCCTAGTCATCCATGATAGTGGGGAGGTGTAAAACATAGCCAAATCCCACAGCCTCAAACCACTCCTGGTCATCCTAAGAGAGAGTGTCACATAGATTGCGAAGGATCTCAAACTCCCTTTCCCTCACATTCAAGGTCTAACATAAATAATAACAAAGGTCTGAGGTGTAGACAAATTGGTTCATCCAAACCCCATAAGGAGGGCAGAGGTCCAAGTTTCAAATCTCGGGCCTTGTTGAACTGAACGCTTGTCCCTTTCCTGGTGCTTTCAGTGGTGTAAAATGTTTAAAATGATTGTGGCATGGCGGTTATAGAGGCAGACTGCATGAATATCTATGTGGAAGCTTCCAGGGCAAACAACACAGAATACTATGGCGGCCATAAAAACTTGACAACTTGCCCAGATTCATGGTGGCTACCGACTCCACCATGTTTAAAAAAAACATAAATAATAACAAGGAAAAAACAATTAAAAATCAAACCAAAACAATAAAAAACAATTTAAAAATGACAAACAAAAGTATAAATCTCAAAAACATCAAAAATAATGGAATAATGCACTTCAAAAAATCAAAAATATCAATTAATTCTACTAAAAATCCAAAAAAAATTAAAAAAATTTCTAAGGTTATCGAACTATGGTTCAGACCCACGGTCGGGATGGCGATAAATATTTTGACCATTTGAATTTGAATCCTATCATGGCTGATAGCCAAGACCCCAAATTGACAATTGGAAACCACGTCTACTAGTCGTGGCTAGGAAAAATGACCTTTTTAGGGTCACTTTCCATCCTAAGACACCCCAAAAATTAAAAATCCCTCCCCTCTAAGCTAACCTAAGCTAATCCTAACTAGGGTGAGGTTCATTACCGGTAGTTTAATGAGGTTAATTTAGCCCATTACTTAATGAGGTTTATTTTAAAAATCGGTCAAAGCAAATAATAAGTGAGGATGTGTGCTTCTACCTTAATAGTGTCAGCTCCCCCAAGTTGGTCCGCCATCAGTGTGGATAAGGGTGAGGTCAAAATGTGGCAGCATTCTGTATCATTTTTGTCTTCTTTCCTCTTAGAGATCTCAAATTTGCAAATGCTACAGGAAATAATGAAAATTTTTAATTACAAAAAATCCTTAAATATTTCCAATTTTTGCCCTAACCACGCTTGACAACCATGGTCCCCAAATTAGGGTTTTCCACCTACAGGGTTGACCCAAGGTTAAGAATTTTAATTTTTTTAGCTGTTGTTGTCAAACGCGGTTAGCAAACTGCAATAAAAGATCAAAATCCCACCATGGAGAGTTGTTAAATGATAAATTAAAAATACCCACATGACTAGAATTGTAAAAAAATTCACAAAATAACAAAAAACTCAGATAAAATCGAATTCAAATGTGCCTTGTATCTAATCATTTACCCTATACACTTGGTGGTTGTAGCGACTTGCAATCCATGCAATCCGACAAGATGAGTAAATTACCATAAGGACATTTGGGGTAAAATATATCGTTGGTAAAGTTGTGCTAGGGAGGACTGCAGAGGCACCGCATCTCCTAACATTAAAATTTTAACAGAAGGAAGTCCACATTGTGATTAAACTCATGACTAATTGGAATTGTTATCATTTTGACTCCCTAAGAAGGCCTTTGTGGCTGGATTGCTCCATGGGATAGAGATGTACAATTACTATTAATAGTTGCAATCATAGCTGAATAGGCCTAATCAATTATCAAATGCTAAATCTTATTTTATTTCAAAGTTAGTCATTATGGTCAAGTGACTCATTGCTTAATTTAATTGTCCTACCCTCATCGACTCATCACTTGAGGGGGTAGTCATTATATCAATTATCATAATCAAAGTCAACAGAATATCCCTTGATCATATATCTTTTGATCTTGTCAAAATTGTATTTGTCTTACGAATCATTGCCAACGACTATCATAAGCTTACCCTTTGTTGGGTCAAATAGAAAATATGATAGTTTAGTTTGTAGCTCTCTTCCTTTCTGTTATATAGGCTTGAACTCCTATTGTAGCACCAAATCTACCTGAATGTCTGATGATGAGTGCAAACTCTTGCAAATTTAAGCCTTCCATCCAGTTGGAAGCAATGATTCTAGGATGCGCATCCTTTTGTTGGACCCTGAGCATCTAATTTTGATCAGACTAATGATCATCATGCAACCTACAACATCATTTTAGGAGGTCTATTTTTTCTCAGCATTATTCAATCTCACAACACATCTCAAAATGGGTATCTATAGATACCTAAAATATGTCATGTCAAGGTGACTACTCATATGGGACATGCTAGAAGACCATATGGAAGACCTTGGACAAATACCAAGGTATAGCAGTAATTTTAACCACTCATTTGGGTGCCTTTGCCTAGCCAATGCTAGCCACTACTGACACCTACGGTTGGCATAGCTGACCATGCTTTTCATCCATGGTTAGGCCTCAAAATTAGTTGGTCTTTGACCAAGTCAAATTTGGTTCCAAACGGTCAATTGGTTGTGGATTGGAGCAGTTTGAGCAAGGAAGGTTCTGGATCTTTTCGTCCAACAAACTCTAACTGCCCAATCTTGATCTTGGCTTCCTCGTGAAGCTAGGATATAACCTTATTGGGTGCTATAATAACCCCCTCCAAATTAGTTAAAAGTCTAGAGAAGCTTTCATTTGAATGTAGCGAAGCCCTACAAAATTTGAGAGCAAACTAGAGCGAGAGAAGTTTTCAATTGTATGCAATAAAGCCCTATTGAGATAGACACTCACTTATGTTCCTTGAGAGAAATATTTGCTATTGCAATTGAGAGATCAAGATGACAACTCAAGCCATGGAGGCTCTAGGAGGCTAGGAGAGCCAAGAAACTAAACTACACCCATTTCATATGCAATCAGGAAAATTCAATCACCAAATATATCAGAGGACACAAAGGTGACCCTTGACCATCAATTTGGAAAGAGGATTCAATGATTTAGCCCTTGAATTGGAGGACAAGCACACTTTAAGCTCAGCCATGGCTGTCAGCCATGGCTAACTGTGCTCACCACATTACAAAGTCGTGGTTAGGGTTTCATCCCTAATTTCCTTGCTTTCTCACTATAGGATTTACTAATGATAGTATATTAAGTATAATTTAGGTTTGATTACATTATTAGAGACTTATGACCGGTAGAATTAGCTTGTTTAGTTCTCTTGCTTTCAATATTGTAACTAGGATACTAATGGATCTTTTTCATGCTTCCATGATTTCAAATTCATAATTAGACCATTAGATAGATACATATACTTTTCCTTTACATGATTCATAGCATATTTTCATGTTTTTCATATATTTATTAGCTTTATTGCATTTTCTTGATTATATGCTAGTAATGTCATGTATTCATATGATTTCTTCAAAAAGCCTCATCAAGAGAGGCCTCCTTTATTATTGATGTTTCTTGTTGTTTATTGCATGTAGGATCAATAGGTTTTTGGGATGCAAGGTAACAAATACCTCTAATCGTGGAGAAGAAGGTCATCGACACCTTGGAGTAGTTTGTATCATTTTGAAAGGCATTTGGAAATGCACCTACCCTTGAGGGGGATTTCAAACTATTATAATTATTGTATCAAATGGGTATGCTTAAGAGGGACGGATATGTAACTTGACTTGATTCAAAATTAATAAAATATCTTTGTATTTTGTTCTTTTCATTCTTGTCAATTTGTGCATGCCTATTTGTATCATTTTCAGCAATTGTAATATTATGTGTAAGCCTTTTTGGATGTTACACAACGATAGAGTACAGTTGATGTCCTAATATAGTACAATGCTAACAGAAAGTTGATGTCTTGATATAGTACTTTTATTTTTCCTTGATCAAGATAGTTCATTATCTTTATTGCTTATTTTGTTAAGAGGATTAGATATCTTACCATTAGTAATATTGATGTCACTAGAGTTTTACCCTTTTATCATACTTCTAAAAAATTCAAAAGTGTCAAATCATCTTTAGAACAATGTTTCTAAAGATGATAAGATTTATGTGTAATAAGGTTGATCATTTGAAACTCTTATTAGGGCTTGTAGAAAAAAAAAATTGCACCATTCATTATTTGGTAGGCACATCTGTTATCTGGTAGGCACTAATCATTTTTATCTATGTAGGGCTAACTGGGAGACCATTTATCACATTTTCCTTGAGTGCCCTTTTTCCTTGAATGTCCTAAGTGGGGTTTTTTAGGCCTTCAATATTTCCTGTGTTAAACTAGCCATCGTACTTGATTTGTTCGTCTAGTGGCCTCGCCCATTTTTAAGCCAAATACTTAGATACATGTGGAAAATTTGTCTCAATCACTATCTTTGGTAGGTGTGGTTAGAAAGGAACCATAGAGTCTTTAATTATTCTATCCATGATCATAAAACTATCATTGTCAGGATCCTATCCTTTGTCAATGAGAATGTGAACCTTATCCCTTTTGATAGTTGTAAACCTCATCTACAGGAGACCATGGTTGCTTAATCTTTAAGCTTAACCTTGTTATATGAGTCTGTGCCTAGGGTAGTCAACCCCAGAGCCAATTTTAAGTGGTCCCCACCTCCTATGGGTTGGTTTAATATTAATTTTTATGGAGTGGCTAAGGACAATCCTGGCAAAGTAGGCGCTGGTAGTATTGTGTGAGATCATAATGGAATATGATGCTTGTATTTTTTGAATATTTGGGAACAAGGACGAACAACGAAGTTGAAGCTAGAGCTATGTGGAAGGGCCTTCAAATGAATCAAGACTTAGAATGCAATTTTATCATAGAAGGAGACTCTATGCATGTTATAAATATCCTTAATAATTGGAAAACACCTCCTTGGAGGATTAAAACAATTGTTGAAGAGTCTAGGATCCTTTTCCAGGGAAGACAGGACAGAAAAGCCCAACATGTCTTTTGGGAAGCTAACAAAGTTGCTGATAAGCTGGCCAATTTGGGTGTCAATGGTGATGGACTTTTCAAATGGTAACACGGTGTCTCGAGTGAAGTAGAGGAGCTTATTCAACAAGAATGCCAAGAATGATAGTCAAATTTACCAATAGGGAAGACACTGTAAGTTTGAAGGCTATGAGTATTCTCATCTCTTTTTTGAAATGGACTCACAATAAAAATTATTTGAGCTATCAGTATTGGTGGATGCTGCTTGGAAATACCACAAAGACTAATGGGGACAGTCACATGTCAGATAACATGGCTCCTAGTCATCTTAGTAATTTGAGGTTGGTTGATAATCATAGGGTAGGAAAGAAATGACAATATAAGACTTTGAACCAGAGCCATGTGGACCACCAGATAGCCACTATCATAAATCTAGCCAACAGGTTCACTTCTCCAAGGCTGATTGGCCAATACGGGATGTGGTCCCAAAGCATTTCATATATAGAAGAAATAAATTACCAAATAATTATTAAGATTAACTGTCAATACAGAGCTTGTGGAAGTTTTTTCAGTACTCTACTATGTGTGTCTACAACTTTTTGTTTCTCCACTATTTCAAGGAAGGGATCTGTGTCTATTTATTTTTTTTGTAATTATGATGCAGGTGTGTTTTCTCGGGGTATACCCAAAATGTTGTATGGGAAGTTTATTTTTGATAACAGGCTATGTGCCTTACCGAATGTAATGGCTTTGGCAGCATGTATATTTTACATATATAGGATCCTTAGTAAGGACATGTTCATCAACAGCCCTGCGCTGATTTTTGTAAAAGGTTTTGGGTCAACCTGTAAAACCCGGTATTAATGCTATAGTATCTTATCTACCAAAAAAAAAGAGGGCTCAAAATGAGATAAATTATTTAGAATGAATGACAATTCTATAAAATATTATAAATTTAGATCCCCATAACTTAGGGAATGTCATATTTTGGCAAGTAGGGGGATGTGCTAAGATGAACTAATTTCTTGTTCTTTTATTGTTTGGTGTGTGTAGTAATTGAAGCATGAAACAATCAATTATTTCAAGTAAGCAAACATGGAATTCAATGTGTATTTTGGTGATATGCCACTAGAATTTTAGGACCCAAAGTCTATAATGGTATGTATAGCTTGGATTCTTTATTACATCCCAATGGTTGTGTGTCCAATGTTCAACCATGACAACATCTTTTTTGACCATAACAAAGTTGCACCAAATTGGGAAAACATGTCATCATCTTTAAAAAGTGCATGGAGAATATTTGATGATTTAATTCATAATTTTCTTCATCCACAAGAGCCTAACAAATAACATCCTATATGTGATCATATTTGTTAAAGTTGTTGTAGGGGGGAAATCCAATGAATTAAATCAATGTGTGATATTCAATCATGTTGATATGCAAGCTAAATGTATATGAAGATTATTGTTTCTCGTCATGGTAGTATTTGTTTAAAAGGATATCATAGTTATTTCAATGATAACATGTTATCTTCATAAACAAAGACTACATGGGGAAACCATATCTAGAAGGATCATGTATATTTCTAAATCATGCAAGAGTATTCTGGCATTAAGAAACATATATCATGCAAGTGATCCTAAGAGTGGGGATTTGCTAGCGTTAAATACCTAGTGTGAATGCAATTTAGACAAGTGATATCTTAACTTTTGGTCATCATTACCTCATTGTAAAACCCCTATTTTTCCTATATGTGAATACAATCAATGCATAAATGTGAGAATACAGTGGTGATAGTAATGATGGATGATATGTGAGTAATGTCTCAATGCTTCTAAGTGAAAGAGGAGAAATTAAAAATTATTTTCCTTAGAATTTTTTTGAAGCTACAAAAATTTTTAAATAAAAATTAATTCATGTTCTCCACTCACTCAAAAGCTATGAGCTTATACCTTTTTTGAGGAAGAAATATTATGAGAAGGTAAACCTATGTCAAAGCTATCTTGATCATGAAATTACCTTTGCCACTTCCTCCTTGAAAAGGCTATGTTATGAAGTATAACTAGAACTCGCTAGCACATGATCCCCAATATAGTATTAAGAGGGTAACCATTCCATATTGGTGATATGAAAGCAAACTATGAACTAAGATATGCAATTTATGCACACATACAATTAAGAAAATTTAAACCAAGCATGCATCATATGTATAAAATTTATTGATGATCTAAAAAATTAAAAATAATTAAATTCATGTCATTAAGATTGATGATATGGGGCTATCAATTATTACACTTCATCATAGTGCTCCAATTTAGGAGTAGGTGGTTACTTAATAACAACAATTTATACCAAGATAGGATTTTTTATTTAAATTATCCAATATCATTTGATATTTTGAAATATTTTGTTTGGTATTAAGTAATTCTATGTCATTCATTTGTGTTAGGTATAACAATAGAATGATTTAATTGATAAAATTGAGTTTATGATTGACCCCTATATATAGAAAGGAGGTTTGAGTTATTCGTCACTTGTTGGGCATATAGGAATTATAATTCTTGTCAAGCGGTGAATAATTCTATCCCACATTATAGCTGGATATAAGAATAAATTGCAAATTTATAGGATGTTGATATGATTATTTTTGTTGTCATTATGATGTATGATAGACCCTTATATCAAAGAATAAGGTTTGACATAATCATTCCTCACTTGTTAGGTGCATAGGAATTGCTAATACTTACCAAGTGATGAATGATTCTATCAAAATTTCTATTTGGATATAAGGATGAATCATAACTTGATCATACTTTTTGATATGTTAGAATTTCTATGTGTGTTATCGATTTTGATATATGATAGACCCTTATATCAAAGAAGAAGGTTTGACATAATCATTCCTCACTTTTTAGGCGTATAGGGATTGCTAGCACTTACTAAGTAGAGAAGCATTCTACAAAAATTTCTATTTGAATATAAGGATAAACCACAACTTGATGCAAATGATGTTTTAAGAACATAATTTTTATATGATTGATATTTCTAATAAATCATTTCATTGAGAAATAAAAATTTCATAGAATTATCCCATGTTGTTGGATGCTTTCTATAAATTTCAAATACTTGCCAATTATCGAATAATCCAATGATCTACTTTTTTAGGTGAAAATATGAATCAAAATATGTAATGATAAAAATATGTAGAAGGATGGGAAGATTTTTGCTTAGGGTGTGAATTGTTAGCTCATACATACCCTTTTATATGCCACTCTTAGTTCAACATTGTAGTATCAACATCATCATAGAGTACTAACAATTCTAGCAAAAGAATAAGATCATAGGCAAGAAAATGTGTCATACAATGATAAAACAAACAAATGTAGAAGAAAATAATATGATGCACATAAGTTGTTTTTTGAAAATTTAGGATTCTTAGACAAATAATTCAGGTGTCTATCTATGATCAGGTTATAACTAGCGACCATATTATGCTTATCACAACCTAAGTTTATTTTCTAGAGTTTAAAATATCCAAAGGAAATTATGGGATTTTAGGGAATTCATCAAGGGAATCCACTAGCTTAGTGGCCTACTGCAAGTGCAATGCAAGTGATATTATTTTCTAGCTAGGATTATTGTTGCTTCATTTTGGGATTCCTCCTCAAAAATTTATGGGATGAACAGGAAGAAACAAGCAATCATGCAATTCAAGCATATGAATGTAATCAAAATATGTCCATTTTTTATAGAAATCATGCATACAATCGACCATGCAATCAGACACATAATCAGGAAAACATGCAAGTTCAAGCATAATATATTTTTAAATACATTATATTGATAGGTTCTTTATATTCATAACCATCTATGGAAGCTAATAAATAAGCACTTGATCCATATTTGGTTGTTACGATAAAGAGCCCTAACCAATTGGGTTCAAACTTACCCTTAAGGTCTTCTTTAGTATTAGTTTTTTTGTTTTTCTTGAGGAAAATATCTCCTACTTTAAAGGAATGAGGTCTAACTCAATTTTCATAGGCTTTCTTGAGTCTTTGGTGATACACATGTAAGTTCTCTAAGTCATGAGTTTTCCTTTCATTGAGCAACTCAAGTTGGCTAAGTCTTGTTTGGCAATACGCATCATCAACCATTACATATTTTAGAATAATCCAAAGAGATGGAACTTCTAATTCAAATATAAATATGGCCTTAGTTACATAAACTAAGGAATAAAGCATCGCACCAATCATAGTTTCAACATTGGTGTGATATACCCATAAGGTAGGATATAGTTGCAGATGCCAATCCCTTTTGATTATGCTTACTATCTTCTTTAGAATTTTGATTAGTGTTTTGTTAAAAGCTTTTGCTTGGTTGTTACCTTGTGGATAATATGGTGTTGACCACTTATGATAAATTTTGAATTTAGCACAAAGTTTGACCACATCCTTATTTTTAAAAGGAGTGTCATTATCAGATATAAGTATGTTAGGAATACCATAACATGATAAGATCTGATTCAAGATAAACTTGGAGACTTGAACACTCGTACAAGAGGATAAAGGTATAGATTCTACCCACCTGGTAAAGTACTTAGTTTCCATGATGATGAATTTATGTCCATTAGATGATATTGGGTTTATTTTGTTAATAAAATCTAGCCCCCAAGAAGAAAAGGGCCAAGGTGATGTGACTGACTAAAGTTCCTAAGATGGTGCATGAATTAGATTATCATGATTTTGAAATTTATCACATTTTCACACATGAATATAGGCATATCATTCCATAGTCATCCAATAACAGCCCACACAAATGAGCTTCTTAGTGATAGTACTCCCATTGAAGTGCCCACCACATGCCCTCTCATGGGTGTCGTTCTTGAATAACTATTTTGGATTCATATGCATTGAGGTATCTTAAAATAATACCATAAAAAGTCCTTCAATAAAGGATGCATATAGTTATAATTAATCAACAAGCATGTTACCTGAGATTCTTTCACTCATAGCAATTTAGCCCTTTAGGTAGAACACTGCTCTTAAAAAAATCATATATTTCCTTCTACCAAGAGTTGAGCATTGACTCTTGTTCAATGGAAAAAATAGCTAATGAATCTTGACTGGATTTCAACATTATTGGTTTTCTAACTTGATGTATGATAATGGTTGCTTTTTCATCCTCCAATTCTAGAGGCTTGAGTGATGCTACAACAACCATTACACCCATTTGATGATTGCTAGAGCATAGAACCATATCGATGGTTATCTTGTCAAAAGAAACCATCAGGTTATCCATAATGTCTTTATACGATTTTAGTTTATTATCCTTAGTTTGATAAATTTCATTTATTTTATTTATTATAAGCTAGGAGCCTCCAAAAATATAAATTTTAGTGACTTTTAGGGCCAATGTTGCTCGTAGCCCAAGGATAACAGCTTCATATTGGGTCGTGTTATTAGCATATTAGAATCAAAGCTTAAAAGATAATGAAATTATGATTTTCTATTGTTAGGATTAAATACTAAAATATGAGCAATAAATAAATGTAGAAATAAAACATAAAATAATAAAGCAATACACGACACATAGATTTACGTGGTTCACCCAATGTGGGCTGCATCCATGGAGAAAATAACCAGGCCTTATTATTCCATCCAGAAAATCTTAAAAGGATACAACCTACAACAAATATGTCATACTTTATCTTTGATCTCATAATTACAATCTCTCTTCCTTCTTCAATTCCTTCACACCCTTCTATAGACACTAAAATCTGGTCAATCTGATTATGCTACCAAAAGCAATGGCTAAATTGATATACCAAAGCCCTTAGGGCAGCCCTCAAAGGTCATGCAGTAGTTATAGCCACTCCCAGTAAGGTTTTGAAGGATTCTGACACATTTTTGGGATCTTTTGGCTCTTTAGTCCTATTCTTCCCACCCCGGTACAAATATAAATTCTATTTGTCCCACCCTGGGATGGATAGAAGCATTCATCCCAGGGTGGGACGAATAGCAAGTTTGACCCTGAAAAAGTCAAATTTTGGACAAATGGCACCCAAAAACTACCATTTGCCCTACCTAGCCTAGAATGTGGGTCTAATAATGCAGCAAACCTATGACATATTCCATGAATGAGGCCAAAAAGGGAGATTCTCTCCCCCTTCCAATGCATGCCTCCTTTTTGCCAAGTGGCGCCTCTTGCCATGCATGCCCTTGCATGCATTTTTGCACATGAGCCTCCTTGGGATATAAAGTGGATCCAATTTCCACACAAAATATAGAGAGGAGTTTTAGGATAAATCAATGGAGTGCTACTAATATTTATTTTCACATTTTGTGCCCATTTTTACCTCGAAGTCTCTACCTAGCGAAGGAGGATTGTGAGTGAACTAGTAGGCACAATTTGTCACATAATCAAACCATCTGAGTGAATTTCCTCACCAAAATTTATGAAAATACTCCCCATAGTGTTTTTAATGAATCCCCAATAGAATTTATGGCAAAATTTAGGCAGAATCGGTGGACATCCCACCCCCGGGTGCCCCCAATTTGTGATAGTCTTATTCGTCCCACCCTATTATGAATAGAAATATGTGGATAATTTTTTGACTATTTTTAATTATTTATTTTCCATATGTTCATATTATTCTACAGTTAAAATTTCATGTCATTATGAGTTGTATTGGCCGATATATTACAATTTTGGTGTTTTGTAGGGTCTCATGCAGGTCTTCGAAGGTCATCTAAGGAAACACCTAATTGTCATTGAGTTTTCAAATATTATCATATGGGTTTTCTTAAAATATCATTTTATGTATTCTTTCCAATTTTCATGTGTTTTGGATATTTTTAGGGCCAAAAATTGTTTGATTTATGTTTTGCAAGTTGCGCACGGTCATCTCAATTACGAGGCACCACATGACTCAATTTTGGTGAAATTTCTGGTGATATCTTCCAAAAATATTTTTTTTTACATCCCTCTAAAATTTCAAGTTATTTGGAGTTTATTTGGTATAGTATCCATGCATATTATCATTACTAGTATTTTGATGCTTGTGGGGATTGCATGTTTTCCATCATACGCACTTGCTATTTGAATTTTTTGGTTTCCTTGTGTGTAGGTGCAGGTTTCTATAGTGCATTAGTAAGGATCACAAGACCGCAATATCAAATATAAAATTGGCAGCAAAATTGGCCCGCCCACATCGATTGTGGGTACGAGGAAAGACACTGGATGTGCACCCGAGTTACTTGAAGGATTTTGATCCTTGGGCACAAAATTTGTAAAAATTGTATCATATTTGAGTTCTCAAGGGGACTGTTATGTAACCTTGGATTGGATCCACCAAACTAATAAGAAATCAACTCTCTTTTTCTTCATTTATTGTTATTTGGTATATCTTCCATTTTACTTGTATGCTTCCGTTTGATGCTCTTAAGTAGTAGGAGAAAGATACATATATTGTTTATCATAATTTGGTTCACTGTTTTTCCCTAATTCAGTGGCAATCATGGTAGGACCTAGTCCCTTTTTCTTTAGGTGAAGTTTGAAACTCATTTTTCATCTTTTCATGTTGTAGGTGCTATTCGTTCTAGGCTAAAACGAACCCTGACTTGCTATTTGTGCCACCCTAAGATGAACGTGAGTTCATCCCACCCTAGGATGAATACAGACCTATTATTTGTCCCACCCTATAGTGAATAGAAACCAAATATTTTTCTGAGAAGAATTCTATAAATAGCAAGTTTTTGCAGTGATGAGGTAGGCATTTGAATCTTCCATCTCCGTTTTGCACTTTCAAAAAATGTTTTTATTTGGTTTTTTCCCACATATTTTGCTTGTTTCGAAAGGTTAAAATTGAGTTTCCCTTTTTCTTAAACACAAAATAACAAAAACATATAAAAGGAGAAAAATCAAAGAAAATCAAAGTAGGAATGCATCTCTATGGTTTGCTTGCTTGTAGCCTACCCAATGGGTAGGCTAACATTTAGGGTTTTGCATTTCTAGATACATTTGTGAGTTATTTTTATACTAACTTTCTAAAATTAAAATGTACCTTATGCATGCATCTAGTAAAGGATCATTGAGTGCTTCCTTGTTTGCTTTCTTTTAAGTTAAAAATAACCACACACACTTGTACGTATCACAATAACATTGGCAAGGTTGGATTTCATCACCAACCTCCAATTCAGACTGGTGACGTTGGATTTCACCTCCTTCCACAAGTTTGCCCTCTATATGCCTTAGATTTAATAGGTAATTCTCTCAAGATGGAATAGGTCACTAATGTTCAAATTGCCTCCCACTGTTGGAAACACTATTTTAGAGTGGAAGAGCTAGGTGAACCCCCCACTGGATTTTAAGCGATGTACCCTAGACTCTTTTGAGAAATCATGTTTGGCACTAGTATTCCTAGTAAACAATTTGGTTGAGTTCCCTCATTCTAATTACAAAACACAAAATAACAAGAGCAAAACAACACATATGAAACACACAAAAAATCTTAGGGATTCACACCTAAAACTTAAAGGAGGTAATCACATTGTTTGCTTATATTTTTCTATGATCATTTGATTGTGTGTTTCTAATATTTAAAAGAGATAATCATATACATCCAATCCTTAAAAGAGATAATCATATTGTCTACTTTGGGTGTTTCCTTATTGCTTGGGTAGTCAACACAAGATCCTTGATCTAGGACTAAACCCTAATTAATGAGGTTCATTTTATTAGGTAAATAAAAAGAGAGAGTTGCAGGGCTACCTTTCTAGCACCATCTCTACCACTAGTATATGCATCCATCGGATCAACCATGTTGGATAGGTTGAGTATGCGTTTCAGCAGTGTTTCGTATAAAATTTTTAACCTCACCTCTCAGAGCTCTCAGTTTGCAAGTTGGCAGTTGGAAAATAATAATGTTGAAAATCATAGATTTTCTTTTATATTTTCCATTTTTCCCTTGACCACACCTAGCAACCGTGGGTGTAGAATTAGGTTTTGCCAACCACAGGTCTGAGCGCGACTAAGGAAATTATAAAAATGGGTTGTGGCTGACAAGCACGGCTAGCATCCAGTAATAAATACTCTCAAAATACAACCATGAGGGGATTTAAAATGTAAAATTAAAAATATCAAATGGGTCAAAACCCTAAAAAACTATCAAAAATAACAAATAATTCAAATAATTCAAATGCGCCTTGTATCTAGTTATTTACCCTATACACTTGGCGGTTGCAATGACTTACGATCCATGCAATCTGGCAAGATGAGTAAATTACCATAAGGCAACTTGGGGTAAATTATTCATCATGGAATTGATATGCTTCCCTTAAATCCCTAGGAAGGCCTAGACAACTGGACTGCTCCATGGGAACGAGGTATTCATCTCAATTGTTCTATGATATTTTTTAGCAGATCATCAAAAATTATGATTCAACATTTGCCTAATTGGAATTGCTATCATTTTGATTCCCTAAGAAGACCACATCGGTCATAATGCTCCATGGGATAGATATGTACAATTACTATTAATATTTGTAATCATGGTTGAATTAATACTTACCAAGTAATTAAAGTGCTAAACCCTTCAATTGTTCAAATCACTCATAGTGGTCAAGTAACTCGTTGCTTCAGTCAATTGTCCTACCTTGATTGACTCATCACTTGAGGGGGTAATAATTATATCAATTACCATAATCAAATTCAATAAGAGATCACTCGATCTTGTCAAATTGTGTTCATCTTATGAATCATTGCCAAATACTATCATAAGTTTACCCTTTTTTGGGGCAAAAAGCAACTATGATAGTTAAGTTAGTAGCTCTCCATCTATTAATACTATTATTGTATTGAAGCTACCTAATCACTGTTGGAGCTTGCCAAAGCTTTAAAAATTTAAGCCTTACTTAAATTGGAAGCAATTATTCTAAGATGCGTGTCCTTTGGTAGGAATGGGCATCTAATTTTGATCAGATCAATGATCATCATTTAACCTACGACATAATTTTAGGAGATCTATTTTTTCTTAGAATTTTTCGTTCTCACAACGCATCCCAAAATGGGTATTTTTAGACACCTAAAATACGTCATGTCTAGGTGACTACTCATATGGGACATGCTAACATACCATATGAATTATCTTGGACAGCTCCAAGGTGAAGTAGTGATTTTAACCTCTCAAATTGGATAGAGTTTCTTAACTCAACCTTAGCTACGGCTGACACCCATGGCTAATAGAGCTAGCTACACCTCAGATCCATGGCTAGCATCAAAGTAGTTTTGTACAATTAGATCAGGCTCGAAAAGAGCTTTTCAACAAGTACAAATATGCCTATGATTGGATATATATTTTGGCAAATTGACCCTAGAGACAAATTGATCCTAAAAATTTTAGGTGAATGGGCCAACGTCGAGGGTCCTCATATTCTCCAATTTCCAAATTTGGAAATCCTAATATTCACCCAATTTGTGAATATTTACCACTATGCATAACCTTGCTTGAGCCCCAAGAATTAGCTTGGACAATATCACAAGCTCACGACGGTACATGTAGTGGCCATTTTAGCAGCATAGCCATTTTCAAGTGTATCCTTCAAATGGGTTATTATTGGCTCACTATGGAGAAGTATTGCACCACGTATGTCAAGAAATGCATCAAATGTTAGCATCATGCTAATCTTACACACTTGCCATTGTAGGCCTTACAGCCCATTCAAGCGACTTGGTCATTTGCTTAGTGGGGTTTGGATCTAATCGATAATATCTCTCCATCATTAGGCTAGCATACATTTATTATAATGGCTACTGAGTATTTTATAAAGTGGTTGGAAGCCATTCCCTTAACAATGACAACTAGAGAGTGTATTACGGAGTTTATACTTCACAATATCATTAGTCATTTTGGGATACCATCCAAGATAATCTCGGATAATGAAACTTCATTCAAGAACAAAATTGTGAAGGCTTTAATGACTAAGTATAATATACAACATAGTTTTGTGAGTCCATATTATCTGTAGGCAAACGGGTAAGCTGAAGCTTCAAACAAGACAGTGGTTTCCATCTTGAAAAATACGGTACAAGAAAACCATAAAGATTGGTACATCCAACTACTCCTTGCATTATGGGCTTACAGGACTAGCATTTGGATGCCCATTGGGGTAACCTCATTTTCATTAGTATATGGCATTGAGGCCATTATGCCCCTAGAGTTAGAGATTCCAATGCTACGCGTCATATTGAAAGAGTTCATCAATGATGACACTACATGGCAAGCTTACCTAGATCAATTGATGCTTCTTGATGAACATTGTGTTAATACTCTGGAGAATCTATGTGTTTACCAAGAGCACATAAAATGAGCTTACAATAGTAAATTCCACTTGAGAGACTTTAAGGTTGGTGATCTTGTTCTGAAAGAGAACCAACAAAACTCAAATCTACTACCGCACTTGCGAGAGAAATTTGTGGCTAACTTGTTAGGTCCTTACATCATCTCAAAGCAGATTGGGCCTGGAATGTATCATTTGACATCACATGAAGGTTTTGAAGAGCCTGAACCTCTCAACATACTCCATCTTAAGGCATTACTTAATAATTCAAAAAACATAAAAATATGAAAAATTTAAAAATCCATAAAAATCAAAAAGCAATAAAATCTAAAAATATTGCATTTCATTTGCATCTTGCATTTTCATTTTGCACATGCATTCATTTAATTGCATTACATTATACATATCCATATGTCATGTTTACATTAGGATAGGTTGTGTTTACGATCTTACAAACAACACCATGTTTATATTTCAATCATGCATTTATGCATCATAATCATCTATCACCCTTGTGAGTAATTGTGTTTTTTTAACACAACCCCTCCCCTTGCTATGAAGAATATACTAGGTTTTTTCGGTTATTCAGACATACATAGTGGTCTTCTCATATTTAGTAGAAAGTTTACTTTACTTTTGTAGACGAGGTCTATTTTGATAGCACTTAGCATATCAGAATCCCATCACTAATCAAACACATTAACAATCCTACTTAGCGTAAGGAAGGAAGAACACTACAAAAGTGGTCTAGGTTGTTACTTTCTCATTTTGTGAGGTAAAATGGTCTAGAGTAGAGGTAATTGGCAAAAGAACAAGTTTATCCCCTAATAGAATAAATCCCTTGCTTACATAAAGGAGCAAAATCCTAGAAATAAAATCAAATCCCTTTCTCAAAAAGAAAGAAAAACAAAATACAAAATAAACAGTTATTTTTGTCACTATATATGAGCAAATATCCCAATAAATTGAAGAAAATAAGGGGGTGAGCTTTAATCTCTACAATGATCAATGCTCAAAATCATAGGGTGATCCCCAATATAGCAATGGGCTGAATTAATCTTGCCTGACATTGGGGTAGGTCTAAGAAATTTACAAATGAGCTAGCTTTAGATGGCCTATATTGCCTAGTGGTCTAGTCTAACTAAATCTAAACCTAGGATCATATGCATATTTGAGGATCCCCAACATAGAAATGGGTTGAATTAATCCCGCCTGGCACTAGGGTATGTTTATGTCTCATCCAATATATTCATTTACACACATAGAGGTAATGAATAGCTTGGTCTTTTGAGCAAAAACTCTATTTTTCATAAGTCTAGTATAGTCATTATACAGCTTTTGATAAGTCAACTAGGGTGTTTGAGTCTCATGGAAAACCTCAAAAATTGCTAAATAGCAACAACCATATCAAATCAATCAATTATCAACTTTCTTGTATAATATTTTTTTTATTAAGGAGTGTTCATAATATAGAATATATATCGGATAGATATCAGCAATGATGTTTAGACAGCCACTGACTATGTTGTGCATGTTCTTTTAACTTACCAAAATATTATGAATAGAAACAATACAAAATTTCATAGCACATATGGATGTTTAATTGATTAATTCTTATGATAAGAAGTATCAATTACAGTCATGATTATTTATACATTTTGTGGTGTCATCCATTATATTTTCAAACTCATATTGCATTCATACATTATGTTTTAAGTGATTAAAACATACATGTTCATTTACATTAGATCATCATCATGTAAATAATGCATTACACGCATTGCATTCATCATATCATAGCATCATATATTAAATGCATACAAGTACAATAAATTAAACATGCATTTAACATCTAACATTGCATCCATATGCATACATCCTCCTCATAGTCTCACCACCACTCTTGTCCCTATCCTAGTTGATCTTGTGCGACCTTTAGTTGTTCCTATAAAGTCACCACAGAGGTGTATCTCTATAAAATATATAGTTGAGTAGTCCTCAACTGAGTCTGTAGACTAGCAACATGGTCCCGAAGTTGTGTAGGCTCATCATTAGGTTCCTCCTCATCAACTTGGGCTCATCCTTGATAGCTACACCCTCTCCCCACTCGCCCTCTATCCGTTGGTGAACCCTGCACCCATGAGGATCTACTTCCTCTAGGTAAGCTTATTTGCCTCTACTTCCCCACCATTTGTAGGTCTACCTAGGGGGCCATCACCCTGCCACAGCATGGTAGTCCACCAAGTTTCATAGTCTGTAGTTGTCCCTATTTTTTCCAAGCCTGAATCCTACCAGTCATCATCCTCATAACCCATAAGAGTCACTTGAGGCCAAGTCAAATCCTTCTCTACCTTAATGCGACGGTAGAGAGTATGTACTAGTGGAATGTCATGTCGGATACCAAACTACCTCAAGACACACGAGAAATGGAAAAAATCACACATATCAGGTTTATGACTAATAAGCCACCTATCTTATCTGGTACATCTCAGGTACCCATCTACCTCTGGCCACATAGTACAATCCATGTAGGGCTACCATACAATGTGATCTAACAAAAGTTGAGTCAGCTGGTCTAGATAATGTTGCAAGTCTCCCACTTGAATCCTACTCTAGAATCCCTCAACCTCCTTGGGCTAGCAAGCAGTGTAGCACTATGAAACATCTTCTATGTCTCCAATCCAATATGGAAGACTCCCTAGATAATTGATGGTGATGTGTTTCCATACCCATACCTAGAGTAGCATGATACAAGCAACTCTAATGTGGCCTCGCTATGTAATCTTGTATAGCTCATCATAGAGCTGGGATAGGAGGACATTGCCCCATGACAGAATCAGTGTATGCTCCTCAGTGCTCTCAAGAAGATCCTACATCCTAGAGAGGATGTTCCAGGGAAACCTCAAACCTCAAGTGTCAGGTAGTAGGATATGAATGCATAGGTACATCAGGATGGCTTACCACTCAGAGATTATTTGCACCTCAAACCAACGCTCAATAGGTATACCTCCATGGTTGATATCACCCAAAACCTCATCACATTGAGCATCAAAGACTGACTAGAACACTAAAATATTTGTTATGGTAGGTGAAGATGTGATGGTCTCCCCATCAATGGGGATGCAGAAGATGCGATACACATCCTCCAAGGTGACCATGATCTCTCCAATCGATAGGTGAAAATAATTGGTCTACGCATCCTAGTGATGGTCCAAAGCAGTCAAGTAACTCTGATCAGGCCTGATAGTCGAGAGGTGGATAACATATCCTAGGTCTATGATGTCAAACCATGCTCGATCTATATCACTAATATCATGAAGAAGGTCTCGATAGAGCTCAGACTCCCTCGCTCGGGAGGTCAGCTAGAAGGACACATAATAATCAATCAAAAACATCAAAAAATGACCCTAAAAAGTTAAGAAAAATAAAAAATATTCAAAAATATAAAAACATTCACAATTGCATTTCAAAAACATTCAAAAAAATTAGTTAAATCTGATCAAAACTCAAAAAAATTGAAAATTTTGGAAAAAATTTCTAAACTCCCTCAATCGCGGTTGGGACCTACGATCAGTGACAACGATCAATTTTTTTACCGTTGAGATTTGAACCTAGCCATGGATGATAGCTATAGCCCTCAATTTTCCAATTGGGAACCATAGCTGCCACCCATAGCTAAGAGCAATGACATTTTTGGGGTCACATCCCATCCCAAAAACAACAAAAAAATTAAATAATCCCACCCTCTAATTAACCTAGACTAATCCTAAGCTAGGGTGAGGTTCTTTATCGACAGTTTTGTGTGGTTTAGTTTAACCCGTTAATTAATGAGGTTCATTTTATTGGGTAAATAAAAATAGAGAGTTGTAAGGCTACCTTTCTAGCACCATCTCTGCCACTAGTAGATGCATCCATCGGATCAGCCATGTTGGATAGGTTGAGTATGCGGTTCAATAGTGTTCCGTGTAAAATTTTTAACCTCACCTCTAAGAGCTCTTAGTTTTACAAGTTGGTAGTTGGAAAATAATAATGTTGAAAATCATAGATTTTCTTTTATATTTTCCATTTTGCCCTTGACCACGCCTAGCAAACCGCGGGCACAGAATTAGGTTTTGCCAACCATAGGTCTGAGTTGCGACTAAGGAAATTGTAAAAATGGGTTGTGGCTAACAAGCACGGCTAGCATCCAGTAATAAATACTCTCAAAATGCAACCATGATGGGATTTAAAATGTAAAATTAAAAATATCAAATGGGTCAAAACCCTAAAAAACTATCAAAAATAACAAATAATTCAAATAATTCAAAATTCAAATGTGCCTTGTATCCAGTTATTTACCCTATACACTTGGCGATTGCAGCGACTTACGATCCATGCAATCTGGCAATATGAGTAAATTACTATAAGGTCATTTGGGGTAAATTATTCATCATGGAATTGATATGCTTCACTTCAATCCTTAGGAAGGCCTAGACAGCTGGACTGCTCCATGGGAATGAGGTATTCATCTCAATTCTTCTATGATATTTTTATTAGATCATCAAACATTATGATTCAACGTATGCCTAATTGGAATTACTATCATTTTGATTCCCTAAGAAGGCCACATCGGTCATACTACTCCACGGGATAGAGATGTACAATTACTATTAATAGTTGTAATCATGGTTGAATTAAGCCTTACCAAGTAATTAAAGTGCTAAACCCTTCAATTGTTCAAATCACTCATAGTGGTCAAGTAACTCGTTGCTTCAGTCAATTGTCCTACCTTCATCGACTCATCACTTGATGGGGTAATCATTATATCAATTATCATAATCAAATTCAATAGGAGATCACTCGATCTTGTCAAATTGTGTTCATCTTACGAATCATTTCCAAAGACTATCATAAGTTTACCCTTTGTTGGGGCAAAAAGCAACTATGATAGTTAAGTTAGTAGCTCTCCACCTATCGATACTATAATAGCATTGAAGCTACTTGATCACCATTGGAGCTTGCCAAAGATTTGCAAATTTAAGCCTTCCTTAAATTAGAAGCAATTATTCTAAGATGTGTGTCCTTTGGCAGGACTGGGCATCTAATGTTGATCAGATCAATGATCATCATTTAACCTACGGCATCATTTTAGGAGATCTATTTTTGCTTAGCATTGTTCATTCTCACAACGCATACCAAAAGGGGTATTTTTAGACACCTAAAATACATCATGTCTAGGTGACTACTCATATGGGATATGCTAACATACCATATGAATGATCTTGGACAGCTCCAAGGTGAAGTAGTGATTTTAACCACTCAAATTGGATAGAGTTTCTTAACTCAGCCTTAGCTATGGCTGACACTCGTGGCTAATAGAGATAGCTGCACCTCAGAGTCGTGGCTAGCATCAAAGCAATTTCGGACCCAAAATTGGTTACAACGGCCTAGGCAACTAATCCAAATGGATTTTGGGTGGGGAAGCCTCTATAACTTTCCCTCCAACTACTCCAACTGCAGGTTTCATGTTCTTGGCTTCTCCATGAAGCTAGATCAAGGCCTTCAATGTGCTATAATACCCCCCTCAAAATAGAGGATACTATCTAGGAAGAGTGTCAATTGAATGCAACGGAGCCCTATCAAATTGTAGACCCATTTGCTAACTTTGAGAGGAACGTTCTTGCTACCCAATTGGAGATCAAAATGGCATTTGAAGCCATGGAGATCCTAGAGGTCTAGGGAAATCAAGAAACCATAATTGAGTCCCTTTAACTGTGATTTTAGACAATTCATTCCACCAATCCGTCAGAGGACACTGAGGTGACCCTTGACCATCAATTCAACAAGGATAATTGGAGGTCCAAGCCTATATTTTGAGAGCAAGAAGAGTTTCACCTCGGTCATGGCTGTCATTCCTAGCTAACAGTGTCAGCTGTGTCGTAGACACGCGATGAGTGTTTGATCCCTTTTCCCCTTGTTTTAGTAGTAGATTTACAATTTTACGCTTTTATTCAGATATATTAAACATATATTAATCTCATTCTACACATTTGTACAATTAAATTAGGGATTTAGGAGCATATTTTCTTTATTTCCTTGTTTACATCATTTAGACTAGTTTTCTTGTTACTTCATGCAATTCCCAATAGTTAATTAGGATGTTTCATAATTAGATTAATTAGATTTATGTTTTTCTTTATATGCTTTACTGCAATTTAATGATTTCTTGCATAGTTTCATAGATTACATGCTTCATTTGCTTTCCTTAGCATTCTTTATGCAATATTCCTATAAAAGCCTCATCAAGAGAGGCCACCTTTGTTTGTAATTATTTCTTGTTGTTTCTTGAATGTAGGGTTTACATGATCCATCCATTTACAAGGCATTCAAGGTAGCATATACCTCTAATCATGGAGAAGGTCACCATTGATCTTGAGCAGTTCGTGTCCTATTGGAAAGTCTGTGAATTACACCACCCCCTCATTTAGAGGGTTTTCAAAACTGTATTGATTGTATCAACATTGAGTATCCCTAAGAGGGACATAATTTTAATCAAATTTGGCAAATTTTTAATAAAAGGAAGCTCTATTTCTTGTTAAATTCATTTTTTTCAATCTTTTATGCTTTAATGTTTGATATTAATTGATGCATTAGTTAGGTGTATGCTTTCTGCATGGGTACATCTAAATAGAAACTAAGGCCTAATAGAATAGACTCTGATAAAAAAATTATAGAAGTGAATAGATCTACAATGATTAAATGCAATGCATCCCTAACATTCCAATAGCATGTAGTGATAATCCAAACAACAACTAAGGCCTAATAGGATAGACCACTAAAAAATATTTTACTTAAATTTCTAGAGACTATAAAACATACGTACATATTAATATATATAGCATGTCACTGGTAGAGGTCAAACAACAACTAATCCATTAAGCAGCATAGCAAAATTGCATAGTTTACAAGTAAACAATCAAATTGTTGACTCCATATTAAGGAAAATTATGCTACTTATAGTTTACTATACTATCCTATCTCAATGATTGCAAGGATAACCTATCATAGGCCTTATAATAATAGGTACAATCATTTCTAGGCTCATGCTCAATTGGTATGCTTGGAAGAACTGGTTATCACTTTCTTGCTTTGTCTTGGCTAGTTGTCACTCTTCTAGTCCAACTAGCCTGATCCAAGTGGTTGGCCTAGCCAATCATAAGTTTGGAAGCCCTATGTGTTTGGTATGTCTGGATTTTTCCTACTATACCTTATTGGTATGCTAGTTTTCATAATTATAGGCACTTTTCTTATGATTATTAGTGGCGGTTGATATTGTTGTATGTTTCAGAAGACTAGTTATCACTATCTTGCCTAACTGATTTTCTCTAGATGACTAAGGAATGTTCAATGGTCCTAGCTTTTGGAATGCATGATTCTTTTTGAAAGAGACCTGCCTAGGAGCCTTTATTCTTTGTTGTTATCTGCTAAAGGTTATTGCTTGTCATTAGGGCTTTAGAGACCTGGTTGGGATTTCTTAGAAATATTTGCTAACATCCTTATTGAAAACCCTTGGTCATCTTTAGCTTTTGACTACTCATTCTTCTGACCACTCATGCTTTGCTTTATCTTAGTGGTCAGGGACTTTGAAGACTTAGGTTGACTTCATATTTAAAAATTTTGGACCATTGTGCTCTAGACTCTAAAATGGCCAAACTTCTTTACCTTAGCCACAATTTGGACCTGATAAGTTGTCTTTAGACCTCCAGCCAATCAAGTACAAAAATTATCAAGTCCAACAAGGATTCCTTTCATTTAAGGAATAAAATTTTATAAAATTGGTAATCCATCAAAATTTACAAGGACCTATCTATGTGGGCAATTATATTGGCCCACAATTAGACCACAAAAATTTCAACAATCAAGACAATCCCAACATCAAGTTCTAATACCTAAGGTAATATTTTGACAAGAACCATCCCTAATCAAAGTGTACTTGGGTCTAGTCTAAATATTTTCCAAATAGTGGCTCCACCATTGGTCAAACCTACTTCTTCCAACACCAATGTTTATAGTACTTCAAGAAAAATCCATATTTTGATCTAGAGTGAAGGTATGGATATTAATTTACAAGTTTTGACTATTCAAGTGTGTGCGTAAGGAATTGAGGAAGACTTATTGAATCAAATCTTGCCCCTATCTAGCTACTCAATGTAAAATTAGTATAAATACCTTCCTCCTAATATACAAATCCCTCAACATGGATTATAAAATCCTTTTCCTATTAAAAATATAAATGTCCCACCTAACCAGATCTTGGATTACCCAAATCTACCTCCCATACAAAACTTGAACCCTCCATTTTTATTTTAATACTACACTACACAACAATATCCTTAAGATTTTCCACAACAAATAATTTTTTGCATCCCCCCATACTAAGCCTATGCAACCCCACTTAAATGCTATGTAATATATCCATAACTAATGTAATATGGTCATCCATATTAGTACAACCATGCTCCTATAACACCTAGGCCTTAAAATCAACTTGTAGACTAGACCTATCAAAGACCTTTGAACAGAGGGTCCTATTCCCCTATTCTAGTTTTTACCATGGAAACATTATCAATTTTCAATCTAAAATGGTACCAAAACAATGATGGATCATCTAAACAAGATTTCCATATTGAAGTACCACATTCAGTAATGGAATATTGTGGTATGTTTACTCATCTATTCATTAAAAAATAAATCCACTTTGTAGTATAGGGGATTACTAGATAATTATATTACTAATTGAGGATCTATTTTTAACCTTTCATGCAAATATTTGGTAATATGGGCAATGATTATTCTATTTTGTTTCTATCGAATGTCATACAAATAAATCCTCATGAAAATACCTATAATTATAACTTTAGATTTATGAGGACTTTGTATTTTATCCCACAAAATATAGGTAATGAAAAACAAGTGTTTCCATTTAATATCAAAAGTTTGCAATACAATTTAGCATTAATTGTTTATAATGTTAAAAATATCACTTAAGCTACAAATTTTGAATGAGTGGACTATGTAGAGGATTTCCTAATTAGGGTAGATAATCTACCACTTGCCCCATTAATGGCCTACACTGCTCATGTTACTCAAAACCCTTAACTTTGGTAATCACCTCTACTACTTCACCCATCCTAGGCATCAAATCATCTACTAGTGTTAGTCCTTCCCCATACATAGTAATATTCCCATGATAGAATACACTCTCACTCATTTCTTTCTACCCTCAATTACATGCATTGCCCTCTTCTCCACAAGGTAGTAACAATACAACTATTAAGAATATTGATGAATGTAAATTCTTTATGAAATAAATGTTCTCGAGTGCTTGGAATATTTACCTGAGTTAACTTGCATGGATCTAAAGTATATTTCACCTATGGAAGACTATGCTCATGTAGGATTCAATTTTGTTTTAGGTGCTTACATCCAAGTATCTCCTTGTCTTTTCCTTTCTCTTTCTCTTCTCATATTTCCCTCTTATTTTTGTTATTTCTTCTCATTTTCCTACTTCCTTAACCTCTCTAATAATGTTCCTACCCTTCATGATTCCTTTAATTTTCATATTATTCATTTATTAATACTTCCACTCCCTGTTATACATCACTTATTTTTGCTTCCTACTAGTCTCCTTTTGTTGGAACATGTCCTTCTCATTTTATAGACAATCCCATATTTTGTAGGAAAATGGGATGGATTTGCAATAGGGGTACTCTTTTTTGTATGCATTAAATAATCCTTGTTAAATCTACAGAATTCATTCACTCACTTCACATCTTCATCTTTCCTCCATCAATTCCCTATTCTAAATTTTTTTTATTTCTCATAGCTTAATCTTTATTTTCTTTCATACCTCTATTTTTTTCAGCCCTATCTTCTAGTGTCCTTTCCTATCAATAACTTAGATTCTCCATAGATAAGGCCTACTAGGTCCTCTCTTTTTTGCAAGCAAAAAATCCCAAAAATTGCTAATAATATGGGTCAATTTGATCACCCACATTCACAAGTCCTCACAAACCCAATCGGATTATGATTTTGCTGAAGTTATGTAATCATTTTGTTAAGGCATCAACACAAAAAATGGATCAAAAGCTCATATTTACAAAAATTAAATACTGGAGCAAGTTTCTAATGTAGACTTAGCTACAAAAATGTAAAGGAATTCAAGCTAAAGAACTAGAAAGCAACTTAATACCCGATAATGCCTAGCAGGCTTAAAAATTGGCTAAGGCAAGGTAATCCGATATATTTTAATAGTAACGAATTAAAATTTTGACTAAGGTAGTAAGCCTAATGCTCAAAAGTAGAAGCCAAACATTTCTAAAATTTGACATCAGCATAGCAATAACAAAAGCTTGGTAATTGGAATTCTTAGCAGGGCTAGATTAAAAGTAACTAAGGCAAAGCACTAGATATAGCACATGTGTCAAAATTTTGGTACAACTGATGTTAAAATAGTTTTTTATATTATTTGATGTTTGTTACACTATCGGATCCAAAATTTAGCTAAGTATGGAGATGAAGTAAAAAAGTGGTCAAAATTTTGGAGGAACTGACATCACCCAATGTTGATCAAATTTTGGCATCCAGTATCAAGGCAACACCTCATCAGATCCAAAATTTTTCTAAGAATGGAAAGAGAGTCATACTTACAAGTATGTCGATGTCATCATGAAATTTGATAAATTCTAGCATCAAAGCACAATGTTGGACTCATAATTTTGTTAAGACAAAGAGTCTAGCATAAAGACACTAAGCTTACAATAAATACAGAAACCTAGTCATAATTCCAAGCTCCAACATTTGATAAATAAGTTTTTGGACCTGTCCCTATTCACTATATTTGACCGTGTTAACTAATCAGCAAGATCAAATTTGTCAAAATGAGTGATGAGCTAGAAATGCAATAGAATGAAGTGGTTAGAAGTAAACTTGTCCTAGTATGCTAAAATTTGATAAGGGCACATGGATGTCAATTTCTTAGGAGAAATCTAAACTAGACACGTTAGCAAAACATAACCAAAGTGGCTAAGCTTGGCTAAGCTAAAAGTGATGATACCTACTCCTTGTACTTACCCTAACAGACCCACAAGGAGATTCCATGTAATGATATGAGATAACATAAAGGGATTGGAAATCTATATATAGCTCAATGTACCTCTAATAAGCGTCAGCTCTTTAGCTTTTACAATTGCATACATTGTATGATGAATGTATTTGTGCCTCTCAATAAATATTGAAGTGTTGTTTGGCCTCTATTAAAGGATGTTGCATAACATGTATGTATGTGAATCACATTGTTAAGCATTTTTGTTAATGTTAAATGGATGGTGAATTCTATTAAAATTATTCTACTAAATTGGATAATGGTTTGGATTACTATTTATTTAACCCTAGAATGCTTAGTTGTATGTGTGTTTATTTGAATTAGTGCTCTATAATATTGTATGATAACTGGCCAGTTAGACCTTTTAATTGAGTTGAGAGTGCAAGACTCTCATACCTTATGTTTCTTGTCGTTGCTAAATCTTGGTCAGTTTTCATTTCTACCTTCTAACCCTTCTCATTTCTTTCTTTAATATTTACCCCCATTTTAGTTTAGCTAGCAACATAGGAATTGGCCTACTCTAGAGGTTGACTGAAAGTATATTTCTAGTCATACAATATTGGTCAAGATCTTAGGATGCATCTCATCCACATAGGTATATTTTGGGTCAAGATTTTTTAGCATTCTCAATGGGACATTTTTGTCCCACCTGCAAAAGTAGAATACTCATATAGTTGAAGTAAACATCTAAATTTCTTGGAGGACTCAAGATTTTTGTGAGTAGTCTTGACCTCATAAGTAGATAATTCATGTTCACCTGGCAAATCTGTTAGTTCAAGAACCAAAAATTTTGCAATCTCACTAGTAGATAAACTTAGAATTGCTAGTAAGGAGACTAGAAGGTAAAATAGGTCACTACACATTAGTTAGATGCATGGTTGCACAAATAGATTAATACATTTTTTAGAGCCATGGTAAAACAAATTTGTTTGGCTTGAAATAGTGTCAAACCTCTTAATTTGCCAGACCTCCATGAGATTCCCTTAGTTGCATTGAAGGATTTGCCCACTTATGATGGTAAAAAGAAGGTTTCTTATGAGAACTATCAATAATTTGCCACTATGGCCACCATTTATAATATTCCATTTGAAGATGTGATAATAAAGCTTCAAATGTTATCCTTTAGAGTTAAGGTGCTACTATGATACTAATACTTGGAAGATAACATCATTAGGACCTGGGAAAACCCAACTAAACCCCATATTAGAGCATGATGACCCTAAAGACCTCTTCTTACTGCTCATTCTATTTTTCTCTATAAAAAGGCTCCCTCAAGAGAGAATCACTAATTTTAATATTATATTTAAAATAACTTGGAAAAGAATTCCTTAAGGAATAAGGACTTCACATGTCCAATATTATATCTATTATCTTCATGCTATGAGTTTGGATCTAAGCGTTCTAACCCAATAGTCTAATGAGAAAATTTTCCCACAAGTCTTCTAGTTGACCATGAGGGCAAAAAATATGCTCATATTGGTAGGAAATCTCTTACCCAGAACTACTATGTTAGATATTCCTCTAATTAATTGGACAAATTCATAAGTCCCCTCTCTTGCCTTATCTGTCTCATAGTTGGATATGTTTCCAGGACCATATTGCTCATATTTTTCATTGATAAAGAAAGTACCCACTATCACTATCCCAAAGTATTATACAACTTAGGAGTTAAGAGTTGTAATTCAACTCTTGACTAATGAGTTCAGTAGTGGAGAAACAAAATACTAAAGTAGGATACAAGACGTATCCTTACGAGGAATTCTCCTCAAAAAAACAAGTGATGCACATTGGTAAAGTATATAAATAACATTTTGGCATTACCAAATATTAAGAACAAAGAGAATCTCATACTTTGATCACACTTAAGTGCTTAGTATTTGACAATAATTACCACACTTCCACCCAATGGCAACTCAAGAGTTAGATGATTTTTTGGCCCTTACAATGGATCTAGATCATTTCTTTGTTATAAAAAAGTACTCGACAATGTCTCTAATCAATCTAGATGTGATATTGGATCATCAAGCTTGGACAACACATGCTCAATAGATCGAAGAGATGGAAAATATGAAACAAGAAAAATAAGAGTTAGAAGAACATGAGTCAAATGAAGTCTTATGTTCACAAGGGGAACACCAAAAAAAATATAGGCTAAAATTGCATGCAAAACAATGTGGTATGGAAGCATTATGCTTACATTTCCAAGGAAAACAGGTGTACCGAAGATTATATTGCCTAGCTATAATGAGAAAAAAAAAGGAAGGACATGGTGGAAATTTATCAAAGACTAGATCAAGATGTGACCAAGTTGATGGACACTTTTGGAGGTAGCATTATGGAAGAAGTAAAAGATCTAAAGGAAACTTTGTTGGTCTCTAGACAAGTAAATTTGGTTGAAGCATCTCTAAATGTTCTAACAGCTAGCATAATTTGCCATCCATAATCCAAATTAGCACATAAGCATTCATATCTTAATATGGGTAAGACTAAATATCCATCCTTTTACTTATTTGTATGCCTAGAAGGTTGGGTACTACATAATTTTATAATATATCCAGAAGTTGAGGTCATGATCATGCCTTGGGAAATCTGTGATAATATGAGTATAAAGAATGCTAGAGCTAGTTTTAGAATATTGCATTTCAATGAAATGTTAATCTGAATAGTGGGAGTCGTAATATATGTTCTAATATTGTTGTATATATCTCTAGATCTTGCAGTAAATCAATACATGGTGGTCATTGATGTGCCCCCATTATTTTGGATGAGCCTATCAAAAAAGTTTTTAGAGCAGGTAGGGGGCACTGGCACAAAATTATACTCACATGGTTTTTCCCTGTATCCAAAAAATGGTACATATTTATAGGGAGAATATCAAACCATATCATATCCAAAGTTATGGAGAACAAAAGGTAGGTTTAGGTGAAGAAGTCATGACGCTAGATAATGTGGAAGTAATTGATTGGCCAAAATATGAGCAGAATCTAATCTGTAGTAAGCTTTTCTTAAGTAGTCCCAAAGTGGTGCTTTTTTCAAACTTGGAAAATCGACATAATCCATAGATCAACTATGTTTTGTCACAATACATGGCTAGTCGCATGTCCCAACCAGGTTTATGCGTAAGGGATCGGCCCCAAAATGAATTTATAAAATTTTTGTGAATTAGTTTCAAAATTTAGGAAAATAGTGTCTAAATGCATGTAGAAGATTCACTATTATTAGGGGCAATGTTGGCAATTTAAACTTAAAATGGTCAAATTATTATAAAATTGGAGCGAATCGGCCCAAAAAAAAATTGCACCCAAATTGTTTTGGCTAATGGACCCTGGTCAAGGGTCCCAAATATTAGCCAATTCTAAATTTTGAAAATCTTAATTTTATCCAATTTGGCAATAAATAGACACCATGCATAACCCTGGTCCCAATAAGCAAATCTAAAAAATTTGAGACAATTACCAGAATAATGGCACTCAGATAAAGAATGTTCCAATTTGTGTCTCAAGATAGTGATTCTCATGCACCTTGGAACTCTTTAGTTATTGGTTGATGATTTTCCACAAGGACAAATGCACATAGGAAAGGTGATTAGCAACTCACATGCTCAAGAAGAGTTACCAAAGATAATTCCCAATGCCACTTCTCAAATGATCTTGGAAATTGATCTAGGCTCAAAGTCAATCTCATAGCAATTTTTTGGTATTACACATGCTCCAATAAATAAATTAGAGGTGGAAGTACAAATTTAGCACTATATGGTTGGGTCACTATATATTCTGATGCAAAAGCTAAAAAACAAGCACCTTTGGAATGAGGGGAGATGCCACGATTTTGTGTAAATAAGTCAAAATATAAAGAAAGAGCTAGTTATAGGTAGATACAATTGAAATAAGGAAATTGGCCAAATAAGAGAGCTAGAAAGCAAGAGCAGGTCCTTGAGAATGGCAACAGGTATATCACAAGTATAGCATCAGGAAAGTCAATATGGGATAGCATTGAAGAAGTTCATTCCTGTGAGATGGCAACACTTGGACTAAATAAAAAGAGGATGGACTAGAAATTTGATCAGTCATTTATCTCATCCAAGGAGTACATATAAGAAAGTTTCTTCCTTTAGCTATGCATCATTATGTTGAGTATAAACCCTATTCTAATATGACACAACTCATAAACATGACATAAATAAACACAATAATGGAGTCAAACTACAGACAATAGCCTGATTTTAATAAGCTGCAAACCTCAATAATGTTACGGATTACAAGAAATTTATAATACAGGAGGAATATCAAGCTTATTACACATGTCACCATATAAATAAACCAAATGACACATGTCATGGACACATGTCAAGGTAAAATAAGGGTAAAGAACACATAGGTAAAAGGATACATTATAATGTTTTTAACATCCCCCCTTAATGTGTACTTTCCTTAAAAAAAATATATAGGTCAACCTTAGAAACACCCCCCCTTAATGTTGACTTCCATCACAATATACATAGAATTTATGAAGTCCAAGTGACTTGGTGAATATGTCGACCACTTGATCTTGAGTAGGTACATACTCCAATTATTGTTGGAATATATTACATTATTTGGTACATGCTAATGTATCATCTTGGGTACATATTTAGATTAGGAGTGTGTCTTAGATTAGGATTTGATTAGTTACTTTATGCAATATAATAAATGCACAAGTATTGTTAGAATGTGTAACTTTTGATAAAGTATATTTAAAGTAATTGATTTATTCCTTACGCTCTTATTCCTCAATATGCCTTACATTTGGAGTTTAAATATTTTCATATAATGAAAGGATAAATTATATTTTGGCAATAACATGAAATTTTTTGCTATTTCTATCACTCTTTTTAAGCCACCTCATTTGGTATTTTTGGGCCCTATATTCCTCCTTTGTAATTTGTTGTGATGATCGAGAAGTGGTTTTTTTTAATATAAGTATGTTGGTTCATTTTTGTTGAATTTCACTCTCTCTTCTAAGTCCTTAAAATTCAATTGAATGTCCTCCTTTTTTATTAAATATATAGCCAAAGGACTTGATAATCTAAATATTCATCTACCACTTTAGATATTTCAACTGTTAAACAAACCTATAAATAATCTATCCTTCAAACCTTGCTTTATCCCTCCACAAAATAAGTTCTATCATAGAAGAAATTGGGATCTTGAATCCATATAGACAAAACATAAAATGGATTTGCATGACCATGATTAATAAGGTCATATCTCAATAGAGTTGTTTTGTGATCTCGTCCTACTTGTAAAAAATTACGAGTTTCAATACTTCATTACAACCAACTATAAAATAATAAAAATCAAATTAAAAAGAGTAATTGTTTTTTATTGGTGTGGAATATTCAAACCTACCACCCTCCTCCAATAGGAGAGACATCTACATTTAGTTCCTCCCATGATTCTAAAGCTTACAATCATGCATCATTATTGAATTTGACATGAATAAAATATGATCCTTTCAATATCTATTTGAAGAGCATATGCATCTATGACTCTAACTTTCATATTTCTCCTTTCTTAAAAAAAACCAGCAACCCAATTATTTTATACTTTTAGCAAATTTCCATCTCATTTGTAATTCTCCTAAGCAACTATAATACATTTTGAAGCTCCCACTACAAAAATTGCTAGATAATCCCCATCTTCTGAATCCTTTTGAATGCATCCTTCTATTCCTCACTACTTATTTTTACTATATTAAACAAATTCAAGACTATAACAACCTATTAATTTCCTAACACTTATTTCTTTGAGGACTAAATCCATACCTCAAAATTTTCAATATACCATCTTCATCATCATTTTTTTATTCTTATTTATTGTATTAGACAATATTTATTTTTGGGTTCCTAAATCAATCTCCTTTTGTATTTCTTTTTCTCTTAGATCTTGCTTGGGGATATTTCTCTTTTTTTTCTACCAATATTTTCATCCTCTTCAATCTCTTCCTTTTTATATTGGTCTTAATATGATTAAATAATTTATAGAATTATCCAATGTATATGGAAAACATTAAAGAAAAATTCCCAAAGTCTATTCAAATTGATGACAAAAACAAATTTTCTCATTGATTTGGATTAGTTAGGCTTACCATCCTTCTCCAAAAGAAGATAGTCATATTGAATTCCTTTCATAAATCTAAAATTGACAATTGTGCATAATTATTGAATTTGACATGAATAAAATAAGGTCCTTATAATAACTATTTTAAAGAGCAACTATACTTGCAGCATATGCATTTATGACTCAGACTCGTATTTTCCCTTAAAAAAAATAGCAACCTAATTACTTTCTATTTTAGCACTTTTTCATCCTATTTGCAATTCTCAAAGAAACTACAATTCATATTAAAGCTCTCACTAAACAATTTGCTAAATAATCCTTTTGAATGCATCCTTTTTTTTAATAAGTAACATTTATATACAAAAGTGGGTTTTTCTAGAGGATCCCAAAAACCTTATTACAAAAATGGGGTGAACCCATTACAGCCGCGAGGTTGAGGTCTCAAAGCGAGCCTCAGACCTGAACAGAAAGACAGAAAAAAGAAAGACAGAAAAAAGAAACTGTCATAGCATAGAAAAGAGAAGCTGCCTTAGCTCAAAAACCCAACCGACCAAGAAGCGTCAGCACCCTTAATTGGCAGTAGGATTCTCCGGGATCCCAGAGGGTCCTTCAAAATGCGCCTTGAGATTGCGGAGGCAGAGGATTGCCGAATCAGCAGCCCTGGAGATGTTTCCCATAGCGTCGATGGCCAGATCGATGAGCATGCTGAGGGGAATTTTCTGCTGCTCCTTCTTCTGCACCGACTCAGAGTCCGAGCTCAGGTGGAGAGGGGGCTCGTTCTCAACTTTGGCCTTGGCTTTCTTGAGCCGCCTGGAGGATCTGCCACTCGGAGGAGTGGCCTTGGCCCGCCTGCGACAGCGACTGCGACTGGGGGTAGCCTGGTCAGGAGGAGTGGGAGACTCGGCCTTGGGAGCGTCTGCGTCCGGGGAAGCAGGCGGGTTGGAAGAGAGGGGAGGGACAATCTGGGGGGGGCCCTGTTAGAGATACAATGGCAAAAAATAATGCCCATAAGCCCCTGGTGCCGCGGCATGGCCTTGTTCTTCCGAGCGGCCTCAATGGAACACCCGAGGGAGTAGTTGAGGAAGTCCGGGAAGCACAGCTTCTTGGACGCCCGCAAGTGGTTCACGAGAGTGATGTGGTAGCTGCGAAGAGGCTTATCCGGATCGTCGCAGCAAATGAACTGCATCAACGGCTTTAAAGCCCAGCTCCACGGTTCTTCCAGCTCCTCTCTGAAGAGGGAGGACTTGTCCCAGCCCAAGCTTTTCCCTTTGTCCGAAAACTGGTCCAATTCCTCCTGCCAGTTGTGCTTGTCCCGCCGGATGAAACGCCCAGTGCCCGGCATTCCAGTAATCTCGACCAAGAGATCGAAGGTGACCTTCAGGTGGACACCTTTCACCCGGACCTCCCCATCTTGCCAAGTCTTCATGAAATCGGACGTGATTTCATCATCCGGGCCCTGAAACTTGTTGAGGAAAGGGATTAGCCCAAGGGCTTTCATGAAGATTTTCTCCTCCTCAGACAGGGAGGAGAGTTCTGGCTCAATGTAAGGAACAGCCGTGGGAGGAGCCATGGGAGGAGCAGGGGATCTGCAGAAGAGGGCCTGAAGGCAAGAGAACGCAGTGGAGAAAACACCCGTATCACCACCCTGGAATAAAAAGATAGGGAGCTTGCGTCGGAAGGACGACGGATCGCGTAAGTCGCATGCATGGGAAACAGGCGGAAAGAGGGGAGCCGTCGGATAGGAAGAAGATAGGCTCGCGCGGTCCCGAAGACGAACGAAAGTCATGCCTAGCAATGCGTTAGGAGCAGAAAAAGAGCTGATAGCCAGCTTGGGACTGCCGCCCACGTCAGGGGTGCTGACGGGTAAGCCGGGGAATGACTCACCGCAGGCAGTAATTGGATGCCGCAAGAAACCCAACCGCCAAGTAATGTCCCCCTTTCCAAGAACGCTTGACGTGTCCCACCTCGCTGATCTGGCGAGACTCATTGACCTTTTTGGAATTCTGACGCAGCCACGTCAGCAACATCTTGAGGGATTTCAAGATCCCACGTGGTGAGTCTGTCGGAGGAAGATCCTCTGTTGGCTAGGAGGTCAGCCAAAGAATTTCCTTCCCTGAAGATGTGCTGGCATCTGTAGGTCTTGCTGCGGAGAATCCTTCGAATTTCTCCGATGGTGTTATGGACCCTCCAGGCAGGGGTCTTATCCTTGTTCAAGTAGTTTATGATGTTCATGGAGTCACCTTCAATGATGATAGCTCTGGGGTCCTCCGAAATGAGGACTAAACCTCTCCAAAGGGCTCTGGCTTCCGCGACATGGTTGGTCTGAACCCCAAGATCTTCAGAGAAAGCGAGGATAACCATGCCCCGATGGTCCCTGACCGCGCCACCAGCCCCCGCTGCTCCTGGGTTCCCTTTGGAAGCCCCGTCAAAGTTTAGCTTGATCCATCCCGAAGGGGGAGGGCTCCACTTGGCAAGGATACGGGGATGAGGCAGAGGGTTCCCCAGGGGGGGACAAACAGAAATATTGAGAGAAGAGAGGATACGCCCTTCCCGGGACAGAGGAGAGGGGCTGGAACAGTGAATGAGATTAGCATTTTCGAAAGCGAAAGCCATAGCCCTGATGGCCACCGAATGAGGATCTCGGGAAGAGGTCCCAAAGATCCTGCAGTTTCTCTCAAGCCAGACTTGCCAGATCAGGTGGTGAAGGCAGATGTCCCAGAGAAAACGAAGCTTAAGATTAGCAAAGGGTTGGGGCCACTGGTAGAAGGCACCACACAAAGACTTGGGAGGAGCCCATTGGATCTGGAAGGTAGACAGGGTGAACCCAAACACAGCCGAGGTGAACTCACAGTGGAGGAACAAGTGATCGGTGGATTCCCAGCTGGACAGGCACAGGTAACATCTGTTGGGAAGGGGAATGCCTCTTTTGATGAGGTTCTCAGTGGTGAGGGGTTTGTTTTGGAAGGCAATCCACGAGAAGAAGGCCACTTTCGGAATGAGGTTCTTCTTCCAAACAATATGGGAAGGGGAGACAGGGTGGTCCTTCAGGAGGGAGAAGGCAGACTTAACAGTGTACAGCCCTTTGTCAGAACCAGCCCAGGCAGGCTTGTCAACTTTCTGCTCAGTGGGAATGGTAGTTGCTTGGAGTAAAAGGTTGAGAGCAGCAACCTCAGGAGAGGAGCCCGCGAGGAGCCTCCAACAGGGATGACCATCCTCCCAAACTATGAAGTCAGAAACTTTCATTCCCAACCGAGAGTCCGGGACCGTTTGAAGCATGGCGAGGTCCGCTCTGCCGCTTAGGGGTTCATCCAACAACCATCTGTCGCTCCAGAAATCAATGCTCCGACCGTCCCCCAGAACCCATCTGAGGCCTTTCTGGATGAGCGCTTTGGCCTGAGTCACAGCCTTCCAGAAGGCAGATCCATTGGGGTGGTTGCCAGAATCAAGGAAGGAATGGTTTCCCATATATTTCTTACACACCAGCATGGTCCACTCCGTAGGGTCTTTCGAGATAATCCTCCAAGCCTGCTTGCCTAGCAAGGCTGTGTTCATGTCTGACAGTTTTCTGAAGCCCAGCCCTCCTTGCTTCTTACTTCTGCAGACAGTGTCCCAAGCCACCAGGGGAATCTTAGCTTTGTCTTCGGATCCTGACCATAGAAACTTTTTCTGGATGCGTTCAATGAGCTTGCACACTGACTTGGGAAGAGGGAACACTGACATGAAGTAGATGGGGATGCTCTGGAGGGTTGAACTTGATAGGGTTGCTTTTGCCGCTTGGGAAAGAAGTTTACCTTTCCAGGCTGCCAGCTTTCGTTGGAATCTTTCAACAACATTGTTCCACATACTCTCTTTAGGTCTTCCCCAGAAAAAGGGGAGCCCCAGATAGGAGGAAGGGAGGGCTCCAGCAGAGCACCCAAGGATCCGCCCAATCCTGCCCTGACGGTCCAGGGGGGTGTGAACAAAAAATAGCTTGCTTTTGGAGAAGTTCACCTGCTGCCCAGCCGCTTTCTCATAGAGGGAGAGGATATGCTTGATGTTCCTAGCCTGGAAGACAGATGCCTGCGTAGAAAGGATGGTGTCATCAACAAATTGCTGGTGAGTAGTGGGAGTGGAGTTGGACGTCACTGGGATGCCAGAGATCTTCCCCGCCACTCTGGCCGCATAAAGGGTTCTGCCAAGGGATTCCGCCAGAATGATGAACAAAAGAGGGGATAGAGGGTCTCCTTGATGGAGTCCTCTAACGCTGGGAAAAAACCCAATGGGGGAGCCATTGACCAGCACCGAGAACCAGGCCGAGGAGAAGCAATTATGGATTAGCTGAACCCAACTGGGGTGGAAGCCGAACTTCAAGAGGACGTCCCGAAGAAACTCCCAACTAACCCGATCAAAAGCTTTGGTCATATCAAGCTTGAGAAAGAGACCTGCTTTTTTGTTCCGGACCGCAGAATGGAGGGTTTCATGAATGGAAATGACTCCGTCCAGAATGTTTCTGCCTTTGACCGAGCTTCCTTGGTGGGGGTCAATAATGATGGGGAGGATGGGCTTCATCCTGGATGCCATGGCTTTGGAGAGGATCTTGAAGAGAACGTTGCAGAGACTAATGGGGCGGAAATCAGCCATAGACCGGCAATCAGGGGACTTGGGGATCAAAGCAATGAAGGTGGAGTTAACAGCCCGGGGGATGGGGTGAGATTGGAGATCACGAATGGCAGCGCAGACGTCCGGTCCTACCAGGTCCCAGCAAGCTTGGTAGAACCGGGGAGGAAAACCGTCCGGCCCGGGGGCTTTATCGGGTTGCATGGAGAAGACCACCTCCTTAATTTTTGAGTCGGAGAAGGGCTTGAGGAGGGAAGAATTGAAGTCGCCAGAAACCAGACTGGGGATGTTCTCCAGAAGGGCGGCCTTGGCAGAGGCAGAGCTTTCTGGGGAGGTTCCTAGGAGGTTTTGAAAGAAAGAGACAGCCTCAGATCTGATCTCGTTGATATCTTCAGTGCTGGAACCATCGCTGCATTGAATTTTACTAATCTTATTGGAGCCTCTGTGTCTCATGGTTGTAGCATGGAAGAATCTGGTATTGGAGTCTCCCGCTTTGATCCATAGTTCTCTGGATTTCTGCCTCCAGAAGGATTCCTCACTGGCAAGAATGGAGTGGAATTCAGCAAGAAGTTTCCCTTCCTCCTTCCTCACGGCATCCCCGGATTCCCCTTCTTCGATCCTTCTCTCAATGGCTCGGAGTTGGTCAGAAATAAGCTTCTTCTGGCTGAAAATGTTGCCAAACACCTCTCTGTTCCACCTCCGCAAGTTATCCTTGGTGAACTTGAGCTTCTGAGTTATCCTGAAGATGGGAGATCCATGGACATGCTGGCTCCACCACTGACTCATCATCTCACGGAAGTCCTTGTGTTTGAGCCACATAGCCTGAAACCGAAAGGGGGTTTGAAACACAGGAGACTTGCCCACCTGGAGGATAATGGGATTATGGTCCGAACCAATCTTGGGGAGGGCCGAAAGGGAAGCAGCACCAAAGAGAGAAATAGCTTCCTGGGAGATCAGGAACCTATCCAATTTGACCTGAATCAGGCTACCTCCAATTCTCCTGTTGCTCCACGTATAGCGAGTCCCTTTGAGAGGAATGTCAATGAGCTCGTTTGAGTCCACAAAATCCTTTAGATCCTCGGTAGAACGGTGAGTGGCAGCCAACCCTCCCTTTTTCTCCGTCGGATACAGGGGGCTGTTGAAATCCCCTGCAGCCACCCAAGGGATATTGCTGAAAGAGTCCCTCATCCGTGAGATGGACTTCCAAAATTCCGTTCTCTCGAGAGGGGAATTAGGAGCGTACAGGTTGGACAGGATCCAAGACTGATTACTGGAGATGCAATGAAAGAGAATATTAATGACTCTGCTGGAGGATGATAGGAGCCTACCTTCCACTTGGGACGGGTCCCAGAAGCAAATAAGTCCACCGCAGGAACCATGAGCGGGGCTGTGAAGAGCTTCACCTTGAGACCAGATGGACCTGGCAGCTTTCCTGGAGGACTTCTCGTCACATTTGGTTTCTTGCATAATAAATATGGAGGGTTTGATATCCTTACGCATATTAGCAGCCAGTCTAAGCTTGGCTGCACTGTTGAGCCCTCTCGCATTCCAGGAGAGGATTTTCATCTAGAAGATCTGAGAGGTTTCTTGCCTCCCTTCGCCTGCTGGAAGGGGGGTTTAGATACTTTAGGATCATCGGATATGGATGCGTCAGAGTTTAGGAACAGGGTTCGCTGGGAGCCGTTAGCTAGGTCATCCTCCGTTGCCCTGATACGCTGTTCAGCTGTAGAAGGTCGACCTCTTTTTCTCTCGGCTCCAGAGTCCATGGTTTGCCCTTTGCTTCTGGTGTTGATTGGACTGAACTTCCCAGACGAAGACTGGTGGGGTAGGAAGTTCTCAATTTCCTGGAGGATGGGGTTTAAGGATTCTGAATTGGAAGCAGAGGCTTTGAGGGCTTCTGGGGATGGTTCGAGGTTGGCGCTAGGGTTTGAAGCAGAATCCAGAGATTTGCCTGTGAGAAGCCCCTCCTGGCTCAGACCTTGGACTTCTGAAGGGACGATGGGGGTTTCCCCCTCCGGGACTGGGACTTCCCTGCCACGACTAGGAACATTGAACTCGCCTTTACCAAGAGGGCCCTACGAAGGAGGCTTCAGAACTCGAGCTTGGGGACATTGGTTGATGAGATGCCCTTGGGTATTGCATGCAGAGCAGAAAGCGGGTTTGTTTTCATAAACAATGGGCTGCTTTTTGATGAGAATGGAATCCTTGAACAGGTTAACAAAGGAAGGAAGGGCGGTTTCCAAATTGGCATTGACACACAGGCGAGCGTGGATCATGCGGGAGCGTACCTTAGTAGACGAATCTACAGCAACGAGATCTCCAATAGTGCGGGCAATTCCTCTCAGGACTTCTTCTTGCCAGCAGTGGAAGGGTAGGTTTGGAAGCCGAATCCAAATAGGCGCCACATTGATATTCTGCGTGTCTGGGTTGAAGTCCTCTCCCCACCTGCGGAGGAAAAGGCTTCGCCTACCTAGGAACCAGGGCCCCCCAGCAAGGATATTGCATGAATCTTCTGCATTATTTAATCCGATCGCAAAAAACCCCTGGACAGGGCTATAAGCTGCAAGCTCCCACTAGTGCGCCATTTTTTGCTCGCCCATTTACGAATTGTTTCCATATCTGGTCTGCCTCCGATGAACTTGCCGATGAGGGTGAATTTGTCCTGAGCCGCAAAGCTATCCAACAATGCCCCTGGGATCACCAGGTCAGAGCCGTTGGGAAGCAGGGTTTGAGAGGGAAGAGGGATTGGGGTCCCTTTAGAAACTGCATGCGCATACGATCCCTGGGATGGTGAAGAGGGATCGGGGGGTTTCCGAGGGGGAATCTCCCCTTCCTCAGGTGGATCAGGCTCTGGACCGTCGGGTCCAAAAACCAGGGAGGTGGATCCCGGAGGGCTCCCAGAGTGCCTCCCGCTTGCGGTCCGGCTTGCGATTCCGCTCTCTGCCATTTTCACCATATTCATTTCAGTGCTATTTTTATTGTGCTCACCGAAAATGTTCCTTTTGAATGCATCCTTATGTTCCTTACTACTAAATTATTTTCCTATATTAAAATAAATTCAAGATGATAAGAACCTACTAATTTCCTAACAAATCTTTATTTGAAGACCATATTCATACCTCAAATTTTTCAACCAATATCATTTTTTGTTCTTACTAGTGGGATTAGTCTAATATTTTTTTTGGGTTCCCAAATCAATATCCTTTTACTTTTTTTTCTCTTTGATCTTGTTGAGGTTGTCTTCCTCTTTTTATCTAAAGCCAACGTTTTCATCCTCCTCAATCTCTTCGATTTTTAATATGATTCTCAATTTGACTAAACATCTATATAATTTGCTACCTTAAAAGAACCTAAAGTGCAAGAGATAATCTCCAAGCTACTATTTTCATTATGGTGCCTAAAAATCCCTAAAGTGTAAGGGACAACCTCCATATTATATTTTTTATGTGCCCTAAAAACCCTGAATTTCAATAATAAACTTCATATTGCTTTCTTTTTTTTATGTTGCTTTGAATCTAAAAGTGCAACAACCTCTATGATACTTTCTATTATAAATTATTAAACTTTTATTATTTGAAGAAAATAGAGATAATTTATGTAGACTCAATATATTTCACTTTTTTGCTTTGGAAATTGACTCTTATCTTCATTTGTAACTTTGGTTTATTCTTGATTCAAACTTACACATTGTAATTTCTCATACCCTTCATGGTTTATTCCAATGTTTACTCCAAAAGAATCACAAGGACATTTTCAATATAATGGGATAGAATATATTTTCCTTTTCACTCTTTTAGGATTAGAAAATTTTTAATCCAAGTCATTCTATTGCAATATAATCCCCTCACTTAGACTTTGGGTTTATGTCATTACCAAAAAAAATCACCTTTTTCTTAAATTTTTTTACTTTGCAATATCTTACTATATGTATCATCTCTTAACATATGCAACATTGAAATGCAATGTTTTCATAATCCACTTGTTATACCCATTGTCTTGATTTAGATGAAATTTGACAAATGTATTGAAATATACATGGTAACACATGTTTGTGTATAGCCAACTAGATTGCAACTCTCAAAATTCAATATTATAGATGAATTCCCCTATGATATTACCAATATTTTTCAAAATCACTTAGTTGATAGGGAAATCCCAATAGCCCAACCCATATTAGAATCTTTTCAAGTTTTTTGTCTCTATAATTTTTTTCACTCCATGGTCTTAAATACAATCCAATCCTTTCCTAAAACCATGGTCCACCATCCATTTTTTTCCTTGACTTTTGAACTAAAGAATATTATGAGAGAAATTCTTGTAAAAGAAAAATCATTTAATATTGTGAATTCAAACCCACTTCCTATCAATTCACTATAGAATATTTGAAAACTTGGTTAATTCCATTGAGCTTGTATATTATCCCTCTACTTTTAAGAAGCATTACATCATGCTCAATTATTTTCTTCTTGATAACCATTTGTCAAATTGATGGAATTTGATTAAGAAGAAATCATGTCACTCTTTAACTTGTCATTGATTAACAAAAAAAATATATTTCTTTGAACTATGGAATACTTACTTTTGACTAGGAATTCTATAAACAGGTTTCTTTTATTGGTAACCAATGATTCCTTATGATAATCCTTCATTCTTTTAATATCTCCAAAGATCTAGGGTAAGAACTCTTAATCCAAGGTTTATTCCCTATTCCTTGCTTGTATTATGTTTCTAATTTATATATTGTTTTGGAAAATATGTGATGATATAAATAAATACCTAGTCATTATAATATTATTACTTGTATATTTTTTTTGGTATCAAATATTACCTTAAGAGAATCCTTCATTCTTTGAATTTCTTCAAAGATCTAGATTAATAACTCTAGAGACAAGGCTTGTTCCCTATTCCTTGTATGCACTATGTTCTAATTTTATACATTATTTTGGTAAAAATATATCAATATAAATAAATATTTTTTAAAATCAGTTATATTATATTAAAGATGGCCCCACCTGTATTACATCATGACCACATGGTATTACAATAATTTAGCAATTTGCATATATCACATGGCAATATTTAAACCTGGTTCTCCTTAAAAGTTGAGGAATATAACTGATTGAGCTAATACCGTTTGATTAAAAAATACTTATTTATTATGACAATATTTGTATCCTTTTTAATTGGTTATATAAGGTTGAAATAATGTCCACTCATATTACATCATGGTTATATTATAATCAATTTCAATAAACATGGCGTGGTATTACAACAAATTGTATCATTAAAGATTATCTTATTGTAAAAATATCTATTAAGATTTTAAATTTTGAACTAAAATTGAGCTAATAGTATTACATTATATTTATCATTGTTCTATAATTTCTTAAACATTTTATTTATTTTTAATTGGTTATATAAAATTGAAATAGTTTGACTCATATTACACCTTGTCTATATTTTTTTTAATAAGCTATTGTTGAAATGTGTGTAATCTAATCTTGTTGGGTCGAGGCCAAAAGTGTGATGAAGTGCTTATGAACACTATTAATGTAGCCTACGAGAATTCTTCATTTGAATCCTTTAGGCATCATTTATGTAAGACTATGGACCTATTCGTGTAAGCCTAAGGGCACCCTTTGCATTTCATCCTTACTAATATTGGTTAATCCACCTTTATGGATAACCTTGATTAAAGGGTGTAATTTATTATTATTTTATTGTAATTTAACCTCAAAGTCAAGTTAATTTCAGCTTAAGGTTAATTCGAATTGGGATTTTGGTATCACTATAAATACCCCCAATGACTGATCCATTGCAATTAGTGTGTGATATATGAAAATATTGTGGGGTACCTACAAGAACCCACCCCTTATTCCTTCTCTCAAATCATGTTGTTTATCTATATTTATCTATCATTTATAAATGTTATATTCAATTCACTTTTTACCTTTTATAGATATAATCATGGTGAATGCATGTTTCAAAATGTTTCTAGAACGTATTATCAATTTTGATATGGTATCAAATCTAGAATCAAAGGTACGTCACTCAATGGTAAAAAATACTTCTTTTTTAGTAATTGAAGTAGATTCAATGTGCAAATTTTGGAGGAATTCATTAGAAATTGAAATTTTAAATTTTGAATTTGATTTGGACACTAATTTCTTTCGCCTTTTGTGTGCTCTTTTCATGACAATTTCTCACACCTCACATGCATGTTGTTGATTATTGGCCACTAAAATGCTAGCAATTATGAGCAAGTACCATCAAAAGTAAACAATACACTGGTATTGATGCTAGCTACTTGTGAAAAGGTCATGATTTTAATTCTCTTGGCCTCTATTTTTTTGCTTTAAAACTCATTTTTCTCCTTTTTTTGCCATAAAAACCCCTTCCATCTCCCATTCACACTAGAGATAATGGTATGACAGTATGGATAGTGGATATCAAAGTATGTGTGTTAAGTTTGAGCTTTGGTTTCAATGTTTTTGCTAGGTTTCAACTTCTACAAGGGTATTGGTTGTATATAACACATGGGTGGTGTATGCATACCCCTCAACCTTTTAGTAGTACAATTGATCTCTATAATGTTTTTTGCATCCAAGTGGTTGTACCATAATGGTTAGAGATCTTTGCTTGCTATAGGTTATCATTGTGAATCTAAATTTTTTTGAAAAAATGATGCTTTTTAAAGGGTTGTAATATGTTCTTTTTTTTCTCCCTCCAACCAAGCACAATGGTACAATGATTGGTTAGCTCTCTTGTTGCATTGAGGTTGGTGGTTTGATTCCTACACATAGTCATTTTGATAGAGCCTTTTCTTGGTGGATGGTGTATGTGCAATCAAGCATGAGGTGGTTTCCTCTCTATCTCCAACAACAATGTTGGTGCAACAATTGGCAATGTGGCTTGTGGCTCTCATTCCTAAGGTTAGACCTTGATGCTACCCTTTTTTTAAAAGTTATATAACAATGAAGCATATTTTTCTCTCCTTCTTGATTTCAAATAGCATGCATGGTGTGTTGCTTTGTTTACATGCTTTAATAGGCAAGGTTGTTGGGTCAAGTACTATTGAATACAAACCTATTAGAATTCACTTTTTTTTTGTATATATGTGGATCTACAACCAATCATATGATTAAAAGTTTCAATTTGTGACTTTCCAATTGAAGAAGGCAAAATCCAATCTAACTATGCCAAGTGACCAAATTTAATTTGGCAAAATATTTCTAATTTTTTATAGTTGAAGCTTTTTCTTATTTAAGTGCTAACATACCAATTTTTTTGGAGGCCATAAATTTTGTAAACATAAGCATTTGGACTCTATTTTTTCTATATTGCATGGCTTTTCAAGATCTACACAGTTGTGACATTGGTGTATGGACCTATTATAGTTTGACATGGGATTCATGTGTAAACTAAATTTCTTAAGGTACATCACTTAACTCAATGGGTAAAATTATCAAGTGGCATTAGCTCAATGGGTTAGATTCCTCAACATTTCAAGGAGGAGACCCAAGTTCAAATCTTGCCAAACAATACATAGATAATATCCAAGCTTTGTTGTAATACCACTATGTGGTGATGATGTAATAAGTGCGGGACCCATTGCAATCCCATATAACCCATTAAAAAAATGAAAGGGTAAAATTATACCACTTCGTTAATTTAAATGACATAATAATACAAAAGCAAGAATCTTTGGTTTATATTCAATGATGAGTTGAAAGAAGATCTTAGTAATCATAAAATTGTTGAGGAAGCTCTTGATCTTTCTTTCATGTTAATTGAACCAAATATATTTTTCCACATCATAGAGAACATCAATTTGATTTAGGTATGGACCACTTTGAAGGATCTCTATGGAAAAGTAAGTGCTAGTGAAGTTAATAGAATAGATACAAAACTTTCCAATATCAAAAATTTAGATTTTAGTAGTGTTAAAGACTACATATCACACTTCAAACCCCTAAAAGCTAATTTAGCTATGACAAGAGGTAAGGTAAAGGGTCATGAAGAGTATATAAAATCTATTTTTTTTCAATTGGTTATATAGGATTGAAATGGGCCCCACCCACATTACATCATCACCACATAGTGGTATTACAACAAAGTTTAGATATTATCCATATATTGCTTGGCAATATTTGAACCTTGGTCTCCTCTTTAAATATTGAGGAATCTAATCGGTTGAGCTAATGCCACTTGATGATAAGTATATCAAATCCATTACTTTCAATATTTCTCCTCCTTTTTATACAATTAGTTTTATTTTTTACATGAATTTTATGACTATCAAGGATCCACAACCTCTCTCTTGAAGAACTTTTCAAGGTTTTTATTTATAATGAAGTTGCAATGAAAATTTGTGGAACTCTTTCTAATACATAGACTCATCCAAATGACTTAAAATTAGTGGAATTTAAGGCTTAGTTGCCTAAGGGAAAGTCTAAGGTTTCAAATAATTCAAATACTTATGAGTATTATAAAATGGAAGAACCATAAAAAATTGCATAATATTGCAGAAGATTGATACAAAATTCTTGAGAGCTAGACACAACCTTTCTAATGATAAATATTAGGATGAAGACACTATAGTAGAGGCCCAATAGAGCATCCATTATGGGGGAGGTGTTACCTTTAATGCTTCCTCTTCTTGTACCGTTAGTTTAGAATATGGGGGTTGTTAAAATATGTGTAATATGATATTGTTAGGCCAAGGCTAAAAGTGTGAAGAAGTGTTATGAGTACTATTAATGTAGTCTACAAGAAAGTGTACATGTAAGCCTATGGGCATTCTTCACATAAATCCTTTGAGCATCATTTAAATAAACCTATAGACATATTCATGTAAGCATGAGGTAATCCTTTACATTTCATCCTTATTTGTTAGACCATATTTATGGATAACCTTGATTGAAGGGTGTAATTATATATCATTTTATTGTAATTTAACCTTAAATTCAAGTTAATGTTAACTTTTTTTTTCCTTATATAAAGAGAAACTTATTATACAAAATTCTTACCTAATGCCCATGGGTAAAATCAGAAGATAAGATCTAGCCATTATTTATCTAGGTCAAGCTCTCTCTTGATCTAGACTATCCTACACCTAGTGAAATAAATAACATATATAATATGCATTACTACTAAAAAAACTAAATCTCTTAATCCACACATAACACATAACACTAATTACATAAAAAAATTATAACATAAGTGATGTGTAGCACCTATGATATGTAGCACCATTGATGTATAGGACCCTTAACATGTAGCACCAATGATGTTTAGCATAAATAATGTGTGATACCAATGATGTGTAGCACCAGTGACATGAAGCACCATTGGAATGTAGCACCAACATCTATCACACTTTTCTCTATAACTCTTGTATGATTTTGTATCTTATGTGAAGCACGCTACTTCTTTACTAGTAACTTCTTTTTAGCAATGTCACAATATCTTGTTTTGATCTTTCCATACTCCATTTGAACTCCTTCATTGGAAATTTTATCAACCTTTTTGTTAAATTTTCTTCTCACATGTACAAAACTTATGGATTTGAAATAGTTGCATACTTCTTGATTCTCTTGTGGAACCACATCTAGCATTAGATTTGATATTTTAACCTTTTTGCTCATTGCTTCAATGGCCAATTTTAAATCTTCATATACTATTATTTCTAACCACTCATTTTTCTTGGTAATTTTCAATCCTCTATTCAAAGCTAACAAATCTGCAAAATGTTTGAATTCACTTCTAATCCTTCACTGAATTCTACCAATACTGTAACACCCCAAGTCTACTCACCCAGTTGTCCAAAACACGAAGTAAAAATTTTTGATCAAACTCTTAGAAAGTTTATGCAAAACCCAACATTACATAGTACATAGGCATATGTTTATCCATTTCAAGGTAACTGACCACTACAGATGATCCCTTAAACGTTCACGATTGGCCAAATCCTGCAATAGGTGCCACCTTGTGAACACATTCATCTCCTTTACTAGAGGTCTATGTTCATGGCATGGGGTTGTTCTTAAAGGGACCATAACACCTAAAAGGATGGACGCATATTTCCCTGCACCATAGTATGGTGTATTTAGGATCCTTGTCCTTAAATTTCTACCCAAGGTATATATGTTCTTGTTATCTTTTCCATGCTAGGGTATAGCGTTAGTATGCCTAGTGCCTAACTGAGAATTCACCTTCTCTAGATTCAACTAGGGCCCACCATTACTCTGGCTCAGGATGAGGTATCTTAGGCTATGCAATGGTTGACGAAGAGTTATTCCATACCAACTCTCCATTAGATCTTCTAACTTCGAGGTATATCTTCCCTAGTAATACTTTGGTAGTCTGCTATCAATTCCCCAATAGAACATAAGACATGGAACCCATCACATACCACTCGCTTATCAGCCTGGAGAGAGTGTCCCATACCGCCCCTCATTACTTGTTCATGGTAATAATACCTTCTCTTCTAGGGCAGGATTACTAGAAAATGGTTGATTATCGAATCACAGTAAATGCCCTTCCTGTATTTGTCGATGTTGGGTGGATGCTCATCCGAACTGACGAAGCATCAAAATAATCATACCATCCTTCTCAATGGCTAAGATGAGTCTAACTTGGCTCTTGGGTCTTTTGTGGTTTCATTTGGAAAGCATATTATTTAATAATCATCTTCAACAAAAGTATTCAATAATATCATCTTTTCCCCAACATAAATAGTAGTTTAATTGACTATATTAGCATTATCATTATTCACCATTATCCTTAATAACTTCAAGTATATATGCTAATAATTTATCTTCTACTTTTCAAAGATGTATTACTTTGTATTCTATAAACTAAACACCTTTTAATTATAAGATAAAACAAATAATTTTTTTATGAAAGTATTAAACTAGTAAAAAAAATACTCTAACTATATTTCTATAAGTTCACATGTGCCATGATTTAACTAAATATGATCTTATCAATAAACTTATAAGTATAAAATAGAACTTTTATTTAGCTAATGTAATATACTTTCAACATAGAAAGCTTGCCCATAGTAAACTTGTTTGGCCAATTCATGTGAACTTTAAAAAAATAGGATCCCATTGGCATAGCCTAACTCAAATTAAAAAGTCATTAAATCCTAACTCAAATTAAAAAGTCATTAAATCTTAACCTAACTTAAGCTAACTCTTAAAACATATTATTCAATATTTAAATGGTTGAAATGGAGCAACTTTACATACTTCTTTGAAAAATAACGTTTAAAAATATCTATTACATTCTACTATAATATTAAACACATTCTACTATAATAATAAAAAAGAACATTTAAATTAAACCTCATAGATGATAATTAAAAAGGTCCAAAATAAAATGTATTAGAATAAGATAAACTTCAGTGGTTATTATTTTTTTTATATACTTAGTATTAAACCCATTACACAAAAATATTAATAAATTTAAATTTAAGATAATTTTTCCTTACTAAGACTTTTCAAAGTAAACATAAACCTTTATTCATGCTAACCCTATAAATTATAAAATCCTACCATCCAAAATAACATATGTAAGTATGTTACTTTAATGAGCCCATATTTTGGTGACTAGTCAACTAGAAAGAGTAATTCTTTTAACGCGGTGACACGTATAAAAGAAAAGCTTTTGCTCTCTTCATATAATAAAAATATTTTTCTATGGTAATTCTACTTTATTATCTACTCATAATAATCCCAAAGTTAGTCACTTTTGAAACGTAAACTCTAATCAAATGAAACTAAATAATGTAAATGTAAATATAAACAAATTCAATATTTTAATAAAATAAATTCTATTGATTCTCCAAAATATACACTATCCCTATCCATTAATATAATAAGGTGAAACTAAAGTTAAGCCTATGCTACAATGTATAAGTTAATTCAACCTTGATGTATAATTATATGGAGTTTATTGTAAGGTCTTCTTGAAGAACGTTCTCATTGGAATACTTCTAGTTTATTAAGTCAAATCAAACCCTAATCACAACATACTTGATATTCACCTTTCGCTACCCTAATTATGAGATGTATGTGAGAGCTAAACCACTCTATTCACCAAGCTAGCTAATAGCAGTTAAACACACATCAATCATTCGCTAGGCAAAGGAGGAGGAGGAGGGTGTCTTTGATACTTGTTTCGGATGATAAAAATATTAAATTAAATAAGACACCAATCAATAGCAATAGTCATGATAGGAAATACGATATGGTATTACCTAAAAGCCTTTATTTGGACACCCAAATATTGATGAATGTACTACTTTTCGTAGGATGACATCATTATTTTAAATAGAGTACACTACATCAACAAACAAGAAGGAGATGTTAAATACGGTGTAAACTCAATTATTTTCATTTGTAGTAGTGATTTTTGAAGTGGTATTAAAGCAAAAGGGTTTGTGTGTACCGACGAGGCAAAACTTAAGGCATAAATCAACTTTTAAATCATTCTTATAGTATCTAGAAGGCAACAACGTAATACAAATCATATAAGTTCCTTTTAAATAAAAAGTATAATGTTCATCTGCTTGTTGTGGTGCAATGGTAAATGCCCTGGGTGTTGGTAGAGGCCGACCCAAGTTCCATTCCCCTTGTCTCCATCCTACAGATATATGGTATAGTTAGGAATGTCCTATGTGCTGGTAGAGGCCGACAAGGCTCCATTCCTCCTATGCCCAACCTGTTGAAAGTGGCAGCTCGAAAGGGGTGTTTTCCACTATAAATTAGTTTTAAGAGAAGACCTCTCTTCCAATCACTTATTTAGGTATTCCCATAAATATTCAAAGGCAGAAAAATAAATATTGGAACTGGTTGTTGGACAAAGTCAAGAAGAAAATTGGAAAGTGGACCAACAAGTGGCTTTCTTCTATAGGTAGAATCACCTTGGTAAAATCAGTCCTTCAAGCTATTCCTATTTATGTTTCTTCCATTTTGAATATCCCAAAGGTTGTTCTTCGAGATTTGGATCAAATCAGTCATCGGGTCCTTTGGAGTGGTACTAAGGAGAAAAGAAAATGGGCCTTGGTGAAATGGGATACTTTATGTCTTCCTAAGAGTGAAGGGGGTTAGGATTTCGGTCTTCAATTAATAACAACAAAGCTTTAGTTGCTAAATTATATTGGAGGATGTTGCATAACCCCAATGCTATTTGGGCCAATAATCTCCGTGCTAAATATGTTGAGAACAAAAGTCCTGAAGACCTTGTTCGCTATCAACTTCCTACCAAAGGTTCTCCCATTTTAGCAGTTCTTAAGACTGGTGAGGATTTGATAAAGATTTTTTTTTTTGGATCATTCATAATGGTCAACATGCAAATTTTTGGACAGATTCTTGGGATGGTCACAAGCCTTTGATAACTCATTTTCCCGATTGGAGGCCTTGGATGGAGGAGCTTCATCGAGCTAATTGGATAAAGGTGGCTAATTATTGTCGATACCATACTGGTAATTCAAAGGTTGGTAGATATTGGATCCCTATTGAGGAATGGCCTATTCAAATCTCAGAAAGGCAAAGACAAGATATCCAAGGCATACTTCATATGAGATCCCTCTCTTGGTCCCATGAAAAATATTGTTTTGGATGGAACGACACTACTAAGGGTGAGTATTCAGTTGCTCAAGGTTAGTTGACCTTATGCCATAATAATCCCAACCATTCTTCCGACATATTTTCTCAATTGTGGACTCAAAATATTTGGACTAAGGTGAGGTTCTTTATTTGGCTTTTATTGCATCGTAGGGTGCTTACTTGGTGAGCAACTTATGAAGCATGGTTTTCATGGCCCTTTTAGATGTGAAATGTGTGAAGAGAATGTAGAAAATATCAACCATATTTTTATTGAGTGTACTTTAGCCTCTGAGCTATGGAGGAGAATGGCAACTTTACTTGGCTTACAGTGGTCCAATTTTTTCACTTTTGAACGACTTTGGAGGGATTGGCCTAATCAAGAGGGTGTTGATCATTTTATTAGGCAATTAGTTTGGATGGGTTCTACCATTCTTCTTTGGAATATTTGGAATGAAAGGAACAACCGGATTTTTAATCAATATAGGAAGGATATTCACTATATTTGGCAAAATACCATAGCCAACTTAGTTGAATTAGTCCATCATCTCCTTAATCACCCCCAAAACTCCCACCAAAGATGGGATCAAGTGATGCAAAGATTGAATATTAAACCTTCTAAGGGCAACCAACTTAAATGGAATGTGAGTATTAGTAATATGGATAGGACTAGAAATTGGCAACCTCCTCCTAAGGATTTTGGAAAATTCAATACTGATGGAGCCTCTAGAGGGAACCCTAGAAAAGCCAGTGTGGGAGGAATTGGTAGACTTTCATATGGCTCCCTGGTTTTTACTTTTGCTTGAGAATTTGGGTATTCTTTCCAATAACCTTGCTGAGAGGTATGGTATCCTTAGAGGCCTTCAGGAGGCTACAAAGGTTGGATGGGAAAAGGTGTTATTTGAGTCTGACTCTCAACTTATGATTAATCTCTTGAAGACTCCTTCTAAGAATCATAAGGTGGATTGGAGGATAAAAAGAATTATTGAGAAGATTCGGTTAATCCAGATGGGATTTTTGAAATTTGATTACAATCATGTGGTTAGAGATCAAAACAAGAGTGTTGATGCTTTAGCTAATTGGGCTTTGAACAAAGGTGATCTTACTTGTTATGGCCACCCTCCTATATGGTGGGCTTCTCAAATTAGGGAAGCTCTTCTTTCTATCATTTCTTTGGATGGCTCCAGTTCTGAAGGTACCTAGTTTCTTCTTGTTTTTTTTTTTTTGGTTTCTCTTTGGTTCATTCAGTTTTTTAGTTCCCTAGCTCATTCTATTCTTTATTTTGTTTCCTCTGTTGATTCTTGCATTAATAGTCTTCTGATCTAGATAGGTCATTGTTTTGTTCATTTTTTTTCTTTTGTCTTCTTTGTTTTTTTTGTTTAGTTTTTTAATGTGGGTGGGTTCTTTTGTTTTGTTTTGTTTTTGTGTTCTTTGTGTTGTTTTTTGTTGTTCTTGTGTTTTTGTTGTTTTGTTTTTTTTTATGTTTATTGTTATTGTTCTTGTGTTTTTTTTGTTCTTGTTCTTGGGTTTCTCTTTGTTTGTGTTATTTCATTTTTTTATGTGTGAGTGTTTTCTATGTTTTTTGTTTTTGTTTATTGTCTATTGTTGGTTGTTTTTATTTTTATTTTATTTATTTTATTTTTTAGGTTTTGGTTGTGTTTATTTTTCATGTTTTTTTGGGTTATGTCTTTGTAGTGTTCTGTTGTTTTTGTCTTGTTTGTGTTTTGTTATGTGGTTCTTATGTTTTTCTATGTGGTTTGTGTTGTGGTTTCTTTTATATTATTGTGCGTGTTTGGTTGTGCTTTTGGTTTTGACACACTCAAGGAGTTTGTTTTTTATTTTATTTTATTATTTTTGTTGTTATTTTCTTTTTTTAATTTGGTTTTGTGTGTTTTTTTGCTCCTTGAGTATGTCAAAGGTGGTATGCCAGGTCCGAGTCCTGGGCATTTTTGGCGGAATGGATACCCTTGCCTCCTTGGGTCTTACCCGAAAGTGGCATCCCTTTTGGGATGTTTTCCACAAAAAAAAAAAAAAATTATAAGGCTTTCCTCTCTATTTTTGATCCAAGTAGCAATGGCGCTTAGAGACAAGTGACGTCGATAGGCTACCATATTTTCTTTATAGACCAACACTTTCTCGGCGTTGAGCCTTGTTTAAGAAATTAATGTTTATGTTAGTTTATCAAAGGATATAACTTAAGAAAAATACCAAACTCCAACACACAATACTTTTTTTATAATATCATCTAATTCAGTTATAATTACAATGTTATAATATCGTCTAATTTAGTTTACATATGATTTCTTGGTGAATTCAACTTCCAATATCCCTAATGAAATAACATCTTAGCTATACTAAGCTCCCAACACGACTAAGGGCTTATACCAGGATCGAGTAACAACGTCTACCTCTTACTCTATAATTCCTAAATATTATAGCTCTCCAAGTTTTATCTGGTTAACACATAGATATCATCTTCCAAGAGATGCTTGGGCACAACAAGGTAGGAAAATGATTGGCGATACCACTAAGTATCAATCAAAACCAATGCAACTATGGCTTCTCCTTGCCCAAGGGCGTCCAAGGCAATAGGAGTTGTTTTGATAAGGGATCTGAGCGGCCTTAGATACCATGAATGCAACTAGCCTATGATGCAGACAAATGCATTTTGAAAAAACAACCATTCATCTCTTTTTTTTTTAATCGGAGAGGCACATCAGCTATTCAAAAATATTTTCAAATCCTTTTGCTAAGTATTAAATTATATATTTTCTACAACCTTAACACAGAGTATATAAAATCAATTCCATAATGTGAGTTTCTTCTTTACTTACTAATTAATAGTTTTCATAGTAAAATTTCAACACCAAAAGGCACACATATATCACAATAGACACACTCATATTACACAGTAATTGACCTATAATTAATGTTGAAGATTTTCTTCCCCATCCTAAAATCCAATTGATTCCACTACTTAGTCCCCCAAGCATTACACACTTTTTGGTATTTGTTTGTTAAGTTAAATAGGTAAGCTTATCATTATTACTCTTGATATTTGTATAGTTCATGCAGTTCCCTGGATTTCCCAATAAATAATGGAATCTTTCCAGATTTGCTACTAGAATCATGGTCAAGAAGCATAGGGTACTATAGAAATCTTGGCTATTATTTGGTAGAATTAAAGGAGTGATTAAATATGTGGTGGATGTAAACAAAGAACTGATTCAAGTTGGTTTCAAAGGTTTGTGGATGGAGGATCACAGCTTGCTATCTATGGTACTTGATGATGTAAATGTGCATGTTGTCCATGTGTGCATGAGTCTATAACTAGGAAGACTAAGTGTCATAGGAATATGGAAGGCCAAGAGTCATATTCTATTATATATTAGCCTTTGTAGTAGAGAAAAATGAGAGAGTGTAAGAGCACATTAGAGTAGAGTACATGCTCAAGTTAGATACAATTTAGAGCATGTATGAAGAATAGAGCATTTGAGATCTCCACATTTTGTATGAAGATCCCATTTTCATGAAATTTCATTAATGGTAGTTTTATGAGTTATTATAGAATTTTCTTATGATTTTTACATGCCTATTATATTGACATTATCATATATTTAATATTGCATGCTCATTTTATGCCTTGTAGTTGCATTTCATTAAGTATTTTAGCATCAAAAGCTAATAGTGGTATGAGAGCACAAGGTAGATTGATAGGAGATAGGAAGAGCTGCAAGAATATTGAGAGGAGATAGGGATATTTTATTTTTAGTATTTTTATAATTGCTTTTTGGCTAAGAGTCTTTCCACATGGGTGCAGGAAAACTCGTGAAGACTAGGACTTAGCATAAATCTCTTTCCACTAGATTGAAGAATAACTAGTGATGTTTATTTATTTATAGATATCTAAATATTTTCATGGAATTGCTTGCTACCATCTAAGGTTTTTGCTGCAAAAAAATAGTTCTCAAATTTTGAGAAGCTTCCTACAACAAAAAGAGAATAATTTCATCTTTGATTTCGTAAAATTCTATGTGCTTTCCTTGTGCAGGGATTAGTTATTTGTTATAGAAAAATAGATATTTGAAGATTGAGGAGGTCCAATAAATAAGGCCCCATTGGATATTGAAGGCAGAAGATTTAAGAGACCCAAGAAGGAGATCCCTATAGAAGATTGAAGACTGCAAATCAAGAAGTAGGAGACCTAATAAAAAGGTCCCATTAAATAAATTTCATATTTGGAAGTTACAAGATTGAATATTGAAGATAGAAGAGGGCTAAGAAAAGTCCTATTGAAGATTTGAGAAGCTACAAAATTTGAAGACCCAAAAGAAGAGGTCTCAAGAAAAACTTGAAAGGAGAAAGAAGAAGGCTATAAAAATCCCTATTGAAGAAAGTTTAAGAAATGACAATTAGAGGAGATTTGAATAAAGATCAAGGTAGAATATTGCAATAAGGAGTAGCTCCTGAAAAGAAGAATTTGGGACAATTGTCACCATCTGACAATAAGACCAAAAGGAAAAAGGTTTTTAGCAAGAAGGTTGCCAAATTTTAGAAAGGATTCTTGAAGATCTCAAGACATTCAAATTCTTGAGAAAAAGGCCAACTAAATAGGCCAAGTTTGAAGTCAGAATCCAGGAAGAGAAAGAAGGTAGAAGAGACCACCAATTTGAGATATTTTAAGATTATCATTAAAGGCTTGAAGGCTGATTTGTTAATGAGAAGATCACTGATTTTCACAGTAGAAGTTGAAGAGTCATGGGACAGCAAATTGGAGGTGACATAAAGCTGCATTTTGGATAAGAGTTGGGCAGATTTTGAAAGATCCTTGAACAATGAATGGAAGGAGGAATTGTCAGTAAAATAAGGCAATTATTCGAAGGAATTTATTGTTGTTCTGGACAGCAAGATAAAGGTAATGAAATCAGTTCTTGAAATAGCATTTTGAAGAAGTATTAAGATGCATTTTTTAGCAACATTAAGAGAATATATTTTAGCTGCAAAATAAAGATGATTTGAACAGCAAGAAGAGCTGAAATTTTTACAAATTCAGGGCAGCAAATTGGTGAATCAAATTATCAAGAAACCTAGCTACAAAAGGAGACCAAAAGGTATGCAATATTGGTGCTATAAAAAGTTCATCATTTGAACATTCATATTAGCTTATTATTAAGTCTTTAAAAGCACCACATATGAGTTTTTAAAGTAGCCAAAGTAAAGGTCTCAAGTTTATATCTTCAAATTTGGAGAAGATAACATTCCCAAGGGATTAAAACCTGCAACAAAGAAAGGATAAGTTAGAAATAATATAAGGAAAGGAAAAAGATCAAATCTTTACTATCTCTTGGAAATTAAATAGGTCAATAGTTTACAGCAGAGAATAGAAGTATTATTCTATTTGAAAGGCACAAGGTTTGGCATAGATTATAATCTTGGAGTCACCAAAGAAGAAACCACCAAGCATAGAGATACAGATTCATTATGTAAGAGTATCCAACAAGGATAAGTTGTCATGGAATAAAAATCACCATTATCAAGTCTTGGCAAAAAGAAGAGGCACTACCATATTGGATAAGAAAGCCATTGTTTCAAGAAAGCTAGTGTAACTATTTAAGAAGGTCTAAAAGTACAAAGGGGTAAGTAATAGAAAGTCATGAGCTAGTGTCTCTCTAGAACTATGTAAAACAATCGATAATATATTACAACAAATGAGAACGAACCTCTATTGAATTTAAGAACCTAGAAGTAGTGCCATTTACATAGCAAAGTGTCAAGTGAGCCAACTATCGAACAAAGAGGTAAGAGTACCACCAATAGAAAGAAATAAACTAATCCCAAGTTGAGTGACCATAAAAGAAGTGTAAGAACCACCAAGACAATGTAGAGGAGCCACCACTATCATCAAAGAAGGTTACCTAGAGCACCACCACCATTCAGCTGAGAACATAGTTAAGGGAGAGAATCACCACCGAAAGAGCTTTGGTGAAGTTAATCGAACCACCATTAGGGTTGCATTAACTCGATACAAATTCATCAAAATGAGGACATCGAAGAGCTAATAATCATTTGCATCATTTGATATAACACTTTCTTGATGCAAGAGCATCCAGCAGCACCTGATGAAGAGGCATTTGAAAAATTGCCGACAAAAAAAGGCAAAGAAGGCGCAGTGGGAAAAATGTCACGATTTCGCGACATGTCACAAAATCACATGTCATGGAATCATGACAGTGGAGCGGTGGCAAATGGAATACAATGGAGAGGTCGTGATATCACAACATGTCACGAAATCGTGACAGTGAAATAGCGACGAAGGGGAGGTAGTGGAAAGGTCACGATTTCACGACACGTCACAAAATCATGACTGTCACGAAATCGCGATGTCGGAGCAGCAGCAGGAGGGTGCAGTGGAAGTGTCATGATTTTGTGACATGTCACAAAATCGTGACTATCACGAAATCGTGACATAGGAACAGCAGCCGAGGGGAGGAAATGGATGTGTCGCAAAATCGCGACATGTCGCGAAATCACAACAAGAGCAGGCAGGAAAGGGGCAGTAGAAGGCAAATGTCACGATATCGTGACTTGAAGACGAAGACAGCAAGGGTAAATGGAATACGTCGCGATATCGTGACTTGAAGTCAAGGAGGGTAGCGCTTGGGGAAGATGTCGTGATATCGCGACCTGAAGGCAAGAAGGCAGAAATGAAGATAAATGTCACGATATCGCGACCAAAAAGGAGAAGGAAGGGCAGGATAAAGGAGAGGTCATGAAATCACGACACGTCATGATTTTGTGACATACTGTGTTTTCGAGGGCCGCGACAGAAGCGGTAGAAGTCAGGCGGCAGTTGCAGGGCAAGGACGACATGTGGCACCAAGGTGCAATAAAGATGAACAAGAACCAAGAAGCATGGGAAACAAAAAGGATGGGCACGCAGAGTATCCTGATAGGAAGCAGTGGTGATAGGGACCGTGCAGAGTGGGGTCTTAAATCGGGTTGGTGTCCCGATTTTCACGTAAGGTGTTTTAGAGGGTCGGGGCCTCTATAAAAACCTAGTTTTCTGTAATAGTCGGGTGGTGGATTTAGGAAGATCGCACACAGAGTGTGAGGGAGACAAAAACCAAGCCGAGCGCTGGTTAATGTAAAGCCTACGGGCTGTTTGTATGTATTTTCCAGATTTAATAGAAGAAAAAAAAAAATTGGGAATTGCGTGAGTGTGAGCGTGTGATTTTCCCGTCCCCCACCATTTCTACATAACACAAAAGTATGGTAAGACACTTGAGTAACAGGCAGTGTAACATATACCTGTTGAAATAGAAGAAAGAGTGCTAGAATTGGTTGAATATTGCTCATTAATGAGCATTACATTGAAAGTAAAGGTATTGAAAATTCAAGAAATCATATGGTATGTAAGGTTAAGAGATAAGGTTGTTGTTTAACATTTTACATGTCAAACATAGAACACCAACCATCATGAGGAGAGCTAAATTATAGTCTGAGCAGCAAGGAAGCAAAATCATCGTTGCAGAGGGGATAAACAAGTCAAGCATAGTTAAAACTCAAATGTTACAAAGGAGGTAGGAAGTTTTAGCATTCATTGACAAGTGCTACAAGTGTAAAAGATACTTGTCACCTAGGACACGAAGTACCAATTTCCAAGGAGTATTCAGACACCCTAGAAGAAGCATCAACTTGAATGCCAAGTATCCTACTATAAGAGAAGCACCAATCATCATGTAATACCTACTACATGCAATAAAGGCATGGATCAGAGTGCCACTTGAACTAAAACAAATAACAAAGAAGAGGAGAGAGTGAAGCATGAAAAAATAGTGCATATGCGCTATGACGAAGGGAATAGAAAGATACAATTTGGAGAGTCAAAGCATTAGAGATTGAGTGTCAAAGTGCATTGAATGAATCATAGTGAATGAAGAGTATCTTGAGATCGCAGGTTGCAGAATAAAGGAAGCAAGACAAAGCTTTGGAGCCCTATATTAAATAAGGTAAAAAATATTTAGTCTAATCTAAAACCTTTGCAAAATATTAAGAATATACAAGGAATAATATTGAAGTCAAGTTTAATTAATTAATTATACTCAGGGTTTTTTAATAAAAGGAGAAATAAGGTATAGATTTACAACCTTAGAAGAATTTTTGAATGCTTTAGAATTTTTTTTAAGAAATAATTTTATAGAAATATTTTGAAATTACCTCATTCAAATTGCATAGAAATATTTTGCAAATAGTTTAAATTGGAGGAATAAGGATTTCTACATTGAATCAAAAATATTAAATTTTCAAATACCTTTTTTTTCTAAATTTCCAACTAGGGGGTTATAAGGAATTCAACACCAAATTTAAGTTATTGAAATTTAGAAGCTATATTATTGAAAATTGAAAGAAGCAAAACGTAGAGTTGCTAGAAAGTTGGAAAATTTACTTTTGATATTAGTCTCTTGCTCAAAATTAAAGAGACATAAGGAATCCAACTTTAAGGTCTTGAAAATAGAGAAGCTCATCAAAATTGAAATTGCATCAAAATATATTTAGCTGTCTATTCATAAATAGGGAGAAATAAGGTGATTATCTTGAAAAGTAAAAGTTGAACATTAGGGATTAAAAAGGTTTTCAACTCAAAGGTAACCTAGAAAGCTAAGAATTTATCAAGGCTATACTATATTCAAAAAAAATTGGGAGATGCAAAGTATTCTTCAAAACTTGAGAATTGAAAATATATTATCGAATTTGATCACATACTTAAAACTAGGGAGTCATAAGGAAGTCAACCTTAAAATTCTACTAAATTTGCTCTTTTTAAACCAAAGAGTTACAAGATATATTACTTTAAGAACTATGAAAAAACTTATTTAAGTATACAGGATTCAAGAAATCAAAATGGTTCTGAGACATACTTGATTCTAGAGATGATAATAGAAAAAATATAATTAAAAGAGAAAAGCCAATATGGAACTGAAATATTTTTGAGAATTCACAAGCTGATAGTTTGGAAAAAGTAGACTCTATAGAGACATATTCCAATGACATGATGAAATAAATTAATGACAACTATATTAATGAAGATATTGAGAATAAAATAAAAAACCATACTCAAAATGTAGAAAAGAATATTGATCAGAAATACATCCTACAAATTTATGAAAGAAGTAAAGGTAGAATATCTTTAGTTGTACACAAAATGTTTTACTATATTATCAAAGAAATGGATGAACTTGAATTTTCAAATACAAGTAACAAAGGAGTAGAGAAATCTTCACAATGCACTTATTGCAACAAGACTGGTTATGAGAAAGCAAATTGTTGGACTTTCCATCCATGTAAATATTGTGGAGGAAAATCGCACTCATAATTTTTTGTTAATATAAAGATAAGTACTATAGAATATTTGAAGAGATATTGATATTAAGACTATATTGTCTTTTTCAAGTTCTTATTTTTGAAGCATCTACTAATAATGAGTTCAAATTTGGAGTTTTTGAATAACAAGAAGAAAGATTATCCAAAGAACAAAAAGAAAGAAAATGGATCAATTTTGATCCACTTATGACTTGCAAGATAATGGGATCTCTTGTTTATCAAGGATACCTGGAAAAAAATTTGAATGAAGATATCAACCACAAAAAAATGGTGGAATAAATAAGATAAGAAAATATAGCATGATCTCCAGGAATAATATGAAGACTGGACCAAAATAAGAACAGGAACCAAGTCAAACTGAAGAACATATGAAAGACAAATATCCATATTAAATACTAAAGTCTTCAATAACAAAATAATGTAATACAGGTGGTGTTGGAATATATTATATTATTTAGTACATGCTAATGTACCGTCTTGGGTACATCTTTATATTAGGAGTGTATCTTAGATTAGGATTTGAGTAGTTGCTTTATGCAAAATAATAAATGCACAACTATTGTTAGAATGTGCAATATACTTGATGGTGTACATGTGCATGTTGTCCATGTGTACATGATTCTATAAATAGGAAGATGAAGTGTCATAGAAATATGGAAGGCCAAGAGTCATATTCTAGTATATATTGACCTTTGTAGTAGATACAAAGGAGAGAGTGTAAGAGCACATTAGAGTAGAGTACATGCTCAAGTTAGTGAAGAACACAAGCTTATACTAATATGGGGGTGAACAGTATAAGACCAACTTTTACTTTTCTTTCCCAAACAATATTATCCAATATAATCAATGGCAATATCAACAACAACAATCAAAGCAATGCACAAATCATCGCACACAATAGAGACACCAATTTAACATGGTTCACCCAATGTGGGCTACTCCACGGAGAAAATATTTCTACTAAATTTTCTCAACAAATCTCTTGGGAATCACTTCCCTATTACAATATTTATGGACCTCTGTTCAAAGGAGACACCAATTCCCTAATGCTCTAATTTGTGGATCTCTCTGCACAGGAGAACTTTTTTACCTTTTCTCTAGTTTGTGGAACTTGACCCAGGATAACTCTTTCTCCTCAAATGGTTCATGGATATCTCTCCATATAAGAACTCTATCTTCTCATCTTCTTCGTAGATCACACTCCACAGGAGAACTCTTTCCCCTTGATATGGTTCATGGATCTCTATCCATAGGAGAACTCTTTCTCCTCTACTCTGGTTGGTGATCTTCTAGAATACTATTGCCCTCATTGCACTGGCGTATGGATCTTTCTCCACAAAATACCTATGTCCTCACTCATAAGACCTGTTTCCTCACTACCCTGGCTAATGGATCTCTATCCACTAGAGACTACTATACTCTACTCTATCACCTCCAAAGCTTGCTCTCAACTCTGTCTCAAATTTACACCAAAACTTGTCCTCGATCTAGTACAAATTTTCTCTAACTCTATCTCAAATCTAGCACAAATCTACTATTAAATCTACACTAAACTTTGTCCTCAAGCCTTAATACAAAGCTTGATCCAATCACAAAACAACTCTGCTTAGATCTACCCCAAGCATTAACACAAAGATTGAACAAATCACTCAATCAACTATGTTTAGATATGCCCCAAGCCTTAACATAAAGCTTTAACAAATAAATCAATCAACTCTACTTATATCTACCCCAAGCCTTAACACAAATCTTGAAAAAATCAATAATATTATCTCAAATCTTCACCAAGACTTACCTCAAATCTGCTTATAAGTCTTCACCAAGACTTACCTCAAATATGTTCTCAAGTCCTCTCAAGAACTTGCTCAACCTACTTTCAAGTCTTCACAAAGACTTACCTCAAATATACCTCAAGTCCTCTCAAGAACTTGCTCAACCTGCTCTTAAGTCTTCACCAAGACTTACCTCAAATCTACCTACAAGCTTTCATAAAAGCTTACCCAAACCTGTCCTTAAGCTTCCACCAAATATTACTCAAATATGCTCAAAAACATGCTCAATACATCTCATAAGATATGCTCAATAAATCTCAAATCTTGTACACAATGATATCAATTACTTTGTCTAATATTCAAAGTGATTCCTTTAACTTGAAGCAGTTTAGACATATTCTATTCAGAATTTGTTTAATCTCTAGAATATATAGAGAATAATGTATTCTATAAAAGACTCAATATGTTCTACTCAATCATTAAGGTTGTCGCTTTCACAAATATAATTTCTAATGTTTACACATTCACTTACTTATCACTCAAAACCAATGCTCAAGAACTTTCACTCAATCATTCAATCAATGAAACACAACTTGCTCACAAACCCTAGCCAAGTGTTTCACACTACTTCCAACAACAAACAATATGGGTCTCAAACCCTAACTCCAATAATGTTCAATCTCTATCCAAATGTTCTCTAAACATTCACCAATCATGCATATAAAAAACCACTCAAATATTTCCAACAATGCTTATCAAACAATCCTTTTCACTCCACCTTATATTTCATAACATTCAATTCAACAACACTCTAATCAAAGGATGATGTGCCCATACCTTTTGTTTTGATGGATATATGTCTTCAAAACCTTGTTTCACTCACAATGACTTTTGATACTATAAATATTAGCACAACACTTCTTTATGAGTTAGCAAACCTTCAATATGTGTGCCCAAATAAACTCCAAACCACTCTCTTGGTTTCTCAAAATGTTGTATCAATTCCAATAATCAAACCTTTCAAAATATTTTAGCAAAACATACACACATTCACAAATTCCTCATACACCTTTTAACTCCCTCTTAGCACACTCAAAACATAATCAACAAAGACTTCCAATAATTCACTCTAACTTCCTTCAGAAATTTAATGCATAGAATAATCAAAATTACTTCCTTATATCTCCCTACTTATCAAAATGCATTTTCAAAATAATTATAACCACCATTCAGAAATATTCCAATGCACTTATCAAATCAAAATATAAATCATTCAACACCCTCAAATATGGCAAAAATAAATTTTATTTCAACCACCTTATATCTCCACAAGGTGCATACCATACAACTTAGACAAAGGTGCAATTTATTAAATAAAAAATTAAATACCTTTTGTGTGTGTTTCCTCGGTGGGATTCGATCCCCTACTGCGCTACCTCCAGTGCCCTAGTCGCGGCCTAACCGTCACATGAGCTAGGCACTCACTTGAAACACCAAAGTGCCTCCTACGCTTTGTTCCTCCACTTGGCACCAAAACCAAAAATCAAAACCTTTGTCCCCTATGCTACCGCCGAGACTCGAACGCGAGACCTCCGCTCGCCCAACGATCTATGTTGCCAAGTCTTGCCACTAGCCCAACCACGTGGTTGGTGATAAGGCCTTGAGCCTTTGTCGCTTTAACCTTCCATGATTTTCACTGCTTTTAAAAATTAAAAACCTCTTTCCCTTTTGCGCTCACAAATTCGCATCAACACTTATCAATACTCACACATGCAATAATTTCGAAGACTTACATTAATGCCACAAACCTTATGGTATAAATACCATACACCTTTTTGCTTCAAACATCGACAGAGGGAAATTAACTTTAATGTTTTTGCACCCAACCCTAACTTAGGGTTTTAATTAATTTATTTTATAAATTAATTATAATATAAATATTATAAATAATTTATAAATAACCTTAGGCATTATTTTAACACTTAATATTATAATAATAAATATTATAATATTGTTTCCTTTGGGCCTAGGTATTTTCCTTTTTCAACCTTAGGCCTTAACTGAACACCTTTAATATTATAATAATAAATATTATAATATTATTTCCTTTGGGCCTAGGTATCTCCTTCAGGGTATTTAGCCAACCTTTTGACCAATCATGTGAAGCTTTTAAACCAAATATCTTGGGTTTAAAATATGAATATTTTAACCCTCCTTTTGTCAAATTCTTGCACTGACTTTTGACATCATTGACACTGACTCTTGACATCAATGACAACACAACTACTCAAAATTTTCAACAATTATATACAATGTAGAGCATATATGAAGAATGGAGCATTTAAGATCTCCACATTTTGTATGAAGATCCCATTTTTGTGAGCTTTCATTAATGGTAGTTTTGTGAGTTCTAATAGAAGTTTTTTATGAGTTTTACATGCCTATTATATTGCCATTATCATATATTTAATATTGCATGCTCATTTTATACCTTGTAGTTGCATTTCATTAAGTATTTTAGCATCAAAAGCTAACAATTGTATGATGTTCTCTTGGACCATTTCTCTGATGAAATGATAATGGATCTCAATGTGCTTTGTTCAAGCATGGAATATTGGATTCTTGATCATCTTAATGGTACTTTGATTGTCACAATATATGTGTGTTGGACCATATATGAGTAGCCCAATATCTTCAAGTAGTTGCCTTAACCAAATTGCTTCCTTAGTTGCCTCAACTCCTGACTTATACATTGCTTCTGTTGAAGACAAGAAAACTATGATTTGTTTCTTGGTGCTCCATGATATGGTACCTTGACCCAACTGAAAGCCATAACCAGTAGTTGATATTCTAGCCCCAGGACAACTAGCCCAATTTGAATCTATGTACCCAATCAATGAAAATTCATCACATGTGTACATAAGACCATGATGAGGGGTCCCCTTGAGGAATCTCAAAATCCTCTTAGTTGCTATCCAATGACTCTTTTTGGGATCATGCATGAACCTTGAAACAAGGTCCACTAAATAGGTGATGTTTGGTCTAGTTGAAGTCAAGTAGATCAAACTTCCAACTAGTTGTTTGTAAAGGGTGGCATCAACCCTTTCTTCATCATCACTATTAATCAATTTCAATCGGGTTTCCATGGTAGTGGGGGATGGTTTACACTCTTGCATGTGAAACCTCTCCAATAGAGACTGAATATACTTGGCCTGGGAGATGAAGATTTTGCTAGGTGGTTGCCACTATTCTATTTCTAAGCAGTTTTGAAGGAGGCCTATATTAGTCATTTTAAAAATTTTGCATAAGTCCTCTTTGAGAAACCTTATTCCATATGTGTCATCACTTGTAATGAGAAGATCATCCACATAAAATATCACCAAAATGATGTGGTTCTTCCAATATTTTAAATAGAGAGTAGATTCTGTTGTAGATCTAGTGAAACCAAGGTTGATGAAATCAGAATAAGTTTTGACATACCAAACTCTTGGTGCCTACTTCAACCCATATAGAGTTTTCTTCAATATAAGGACTTTTTTTCTTGGGATTTTACTATGTAATATAGTGGTTGATCAACATATACTTCTTTCAACGTACCATTGAGGAAGGCACTTTTTACATCCATCTAATATATAGGCCAATGTTTCTAATCAACTAAAGCAATAACGATGCAAATTGTAGTTTTTTTTTCCACGTGAGCAAATGTATCCTTATAATTAATGTAATTTTGCTAAGGATTACACTCTTTTGGCGTAATTCTAGTATCTCCTATTGAATACTAGTAGAAATGACTACACTTTTTTTATAATAGGACATAGTTATCTTAAGGGAATACTAGAATTATCAAAAGAACAAAGTCCGATAGTCAATAAAGATAGTCATAGGCTGAGAGGAAACCCTATTTGGCCATGCCAAAAGAGGATTTACAGTTACATAACTTGAGACATGCTTGCAAAATACGTAACTATGAACACTCTTTGAACTTGGCTAAATCGATATTTCTTTGAATTCATGGAGCAAGGAAAGCTCGAAATATGGAAGAAATCCTTGGCAAATGGGAAAGGTTTCTTTTTATTTTCCTTATTACTAGTTGAGCCCTTGTTTTTTTAAACATGGATCAAACCATGGGCTAAACAACAATAAGGTAAGAAGGTGAAGCTGAAATCTAAACATAAGCTCTAAATGTGATCAAAGGAGAAGATTATCATCATCGGGTATTGTTCCTTCCATATTCTATTTGTCCTTACTCATCATACCTTATTTCCCATCATTGCTCCATATCCCAATTCACCCCTTTTCCCTCCCAATCTCACTTTACACTTTGCTTCAATTCTTCCTCTTACTTCTCATTCTCCCAACACATGCCCCATAATTTCTTCATGACTTCTTTGCTCAATAAATAGGTTGACTAAATTCTTCCTTTGCAAGAAACTAAAGGTGTTATAGTTTATTGATAAGTTGTGTGAATATTATGTGCAAGCTTAAGGAAAAGATATACTAATATTATGAGGTGACACCTCAGTGCCTTGATGATGAAAGCAAATGCAATATGTCATCATGAGAAGGACAAAATTGGCTAAAAAGTTGTTGGCTGCATAGAAGAAAGTATCGCAATAAAATTCTAAATTTGAAAATACCGGTACCGCTGAGAAAAATGAATGATACATGACACAAAAGAATGATGAGAAAGAAGAAATATGGCAACACAAGCCATTAATCGCATGCCTCAACACTTGAATCATAAAACATAAGCATGTGATGCCAGAAAGGAAAAAGCATGTTTGCTTGATGTATGGAATACAATTCCCATTTAACGATGCCAGCTCAAAGAAATACCAAATTAAGGCTCCAACTACCATGTGCAAAGCTATAAGATAAAATACAAGGTAAGGGTTGTACACAAAAAATATCTTCAGCATTAGGATCTTCATCTAAGCAACCATGCATATCTCATAATATCTCGAGCATTGCACAAGGGTCTGCAATTCAAAGGAGTACTCGTGTTACTTCATTAAGAAGAAAGCAAGGGAAAGTAGTAAAATAATGAAGCCCTTGAGTGCTTGGAATATTTACCTAAGGTAACTTGCATGGATCTAAAGCAATTTTTAGCTGTGGTGGATATGCTTATGTAGGATTCAGTTTTGTCAAAGGTACTTGCAAATAGGTATCTTCTTGTCTTTTCCTTTCTATTTCTCTTCTCATATTCTCCTCCTCTTTTTGTTTACGCTTATCATTTCCCTGTGCCCTTTGCCTCTACAATCATGTCATTGCCCTTCATGATTCCTTTAATCACCATATTATGCATTTATTATTACTTCCACTCCCTCGTATGCATCACCTATTTTTGCTTCCTACTAGTCTCCTTCTATTGGAACATTTCCTCCTCATTTTGTAGACAATCCTATATTTTGTAGGAAAATGATATGGATCTACATCAGGGGTACCCTTCGTTGCATGCTTTAAAAAATCCTTGCTAAAGCTACAAAATCCATTCACCCACTTCACATCTCTATCTTTTCTCCATCAATTCCTGGTTCTAAAATTATTTTATTTCTCGTAGCTTTAGGCTTTGTTTACTTCCATGCCTTCATTTTCTATTATCTTTGTCTTCTAGCTTCCTTTTCTCTAAATAACTTTGTTGCTCCATAGATAAGGCCTGCTAGGTTCTCTCTTTTTTACAAGCAAAAAATTCAAGAAGTCACCAATAATGTGGGTCGATTTGATCACCCACATTCACAAGTCCTCGCAAACCAAATAGGATTATGATTTTTCTTAAATTCTTTAATCATTTTGTTAAGGCATCAACACAACAAATGGATCAAAAGCATCATATTTACACAAATTGAATATTGAAGCAAGTTTCTAATAAATACTTAGCTATAAAATTGTAGAGGAAGTCAAGCAAGAGAACTAGAATGGAGCTTAATACCTGATAATGTCTAGCAGGACTCAAAATTTGGCTAAGGTAGGGTAATTTGACACATTGCAGCAGTGTTGTACTGAAAAAATTTGAAGTAAGATGAAGTACAATAGATGGCACAACTAGGGACCATAATCCCTAGGGGCACAACGAGGGCCTCCCTCCTCGTGATTTGAACTTGGGTAACTTGGATAAAAGTCCAACAACATACCAGTAGGGTGTCCCTACGGGACATTAGATTAAAATTTTAGCTCATGCAGGAAGCCTGATGCTTAGAATCAGCAACCGAACATTTTGAAAGTTGACATCAGCATAGCAACAACAAAATCTCAGTATTTAGCATTCATAGCAAATTTTGACTAAAATTGACTACGACAAAGCACCCAACATAGCATATGTGCCAAAATTTTAGGACAAGTGATGTCATCATAGTTACTAAGATTATCCAACGTATGGTACACTATTAGACCCAAAATTTGGCTAAATATGGAGATCAAGTCAAAAAGTGGTCAGATTTCTAGAGGTGTTGACATCACCCAATGCTGATAAAAATTTGACGTCTGGTATCAAGGTAGCACCTTGTCAAATCCAAAATTTGGCTAAGTATGGAAATATAGCCAAACTTACAAGTATGCTAATGTCATCATGAAAGTTGATAAAATCTAGCATCAAAGCACAATGTCGGACTCATGATTTTGCTAAGGCAAAGAGTCCGACATTAAGACACTAAGATTGTGATAAACACAAAAATGCAGTCATGCTTCCAAGCCTCGACATCCAATTAACAAGCTTTCGAACTTATCTTTTTCCATTGGATTGTATCATGTTGATCAACCACTAAGATTAAAGTTGTCAAAATGAGCGATGAACCAAAAATGCAACAGTTCTAGACCACAATGGAAGGTCACACTTTATTGATGAATAGTAAATACATATATATAGGCAACAAGCTTGTGTGAGATTATGACAAGTGTCATGATCTCCATAACCTCACATGGATCAATCCATGTGACATGCATAAGACAAAATATGCATGAGACAATGGATAAAGTGCACATAAGACAAAAAGATAAAGTGCACATGATACAAAAGGTAAAGTGCACATTAAAATATTCTAACATCCCCCCTTAATGTGCACTGACCTAAATATATACAAATAGAAGTCAACATTAGATAAAATCCCCCCTTAATGTTGACTTTGAGTACAACATACATAGAGCATTTTGCTAAACTTGGAATACTTGTCCAACCCAAGAGACTTGGTGAAGATGTTTGTCATTTGATCTTGAGTTGGTACATACTCCACATGTATAATGTCTTCTTGGACCATTTCTATGATGAAGTGATGATGGATCTCAATATGCTTGGTGCAAGCATGGAAGACTGGATTTTTGGTCATCTTAATGGTACTTTGTTTATCACAATATATTGGTGTTTGATCATATATGAGTAGCCCAACATCCTGAAGTAGCTACCTCAACCAAATAGCTTCCTTAGTTGCCTCAATTGTTGCCTTATACTCTGCTTCTGCTGAATACAAGGAAATTGTAAGTTGTTTCTTAGTACTCCATGAAATGGTACCTTGGCCCAATTGAAAGCAATAACCATAAGTGGATCTTCTAGTTTCAGGACAACTAGCCCAATATGAATCTATGTACCCAATCAATGAAAAGACATCACATGTTGTATACATAAGACCATGATGAGGGGTCCCTTTGAGGAATCTCAAAATCCTCTTAGCTGCTATCCAATGGCTCTTCTTGGGATCTTGCATGAATTTAGAAATAAGGCCAACTGAATAGGTATTATCTGGTCTGTGAAGTCAGTTTTTTGTGGAGTCAATAATTATTTTTAATGAGTTACTGTGTTGGAGGTCATATTCCCCTGTAACATTGCAGTGTTTTGACATGTTTTAGTTATATATGTGCCCTACCTTCCATATCAGGCCATTGTGCTCGACCTTGTGGTACTATCACAACTGAATCCACTCTCGCGTGACCCCACTCTAAAGTTTCCCCATTGCAATTAATTTTTTTTATCTTCGTCAGCCCTCACCATTTGCATGCATAGTCAGTGTCGTTTTCCCGAATATCGTCTTTTGTCACTGAAGACTCCTAGTACGGCCCCCCATGCTAGCTCATTGTTGAGATTCTAACTGTTAGATAAAAAAAAAATCCTTTCATAATTCACAGGATCAACTTAGCAAGTGAAGAGGATACTAAGGAGAAAAAAATTCAATCCTTAAAAAAAAATTCTCAGACCCTAAAGACCTCCACTCAACCTACAGAGAAGGAAAGCTCAGCTCAACTAATGACCCTAATGGTTCTGCTACCAAATGTTGGACCACAATGGAAGGTCACACTTTATTGATGAATAGTCAATACATATATATAGGCAACATGCTTGTGTGAGATTATGACAAGTGTCATGATCTCCATAACCTCACATGGATCAATCCATGTGATATGCATAAGACAAAATATGCATGAGACAATGGATAAAGTGCACATAAGACAAAAAGATAAATTGCACATGAGACAAAAGGTAAAGTGCACATTAAAATATTCTAACAAACAGAATGAAGTGAATAAAAGTAAACTTGTCAGAGTATGTTGAAATCTGATAAAGGCACACGGATGCTAGTTTCCTGGGAGAAATCTAAACCGGACACATCAACAAACCATGACCGGAGCGGTTAAGCTTGGCTAAGTTGAAAACAATACCCACTCCTTGCACTCACCTTGAAAGGCCTGCAAGGAGCTTCTATGTAATGATATGAGCTAATAGAAAGAGATTATAAACCTATATATAGCTCAATGTACCTCTAAATGAGGGTCAACTCTTTAGCTTTTACAATTGCATAACTTGTATGATGAATGTACGTATGCCTCTCAATAAAGATTGAAGTATTGTTTGACCTCTATCAGAGGATGTTGCAGAACATATATGTATGTGAATCACACTGCTAAGCATTTTTGTTAATGTTAAATGGATGGTGAATTCTGCTAAATTGGATAGTTGTATGGATTACTATTTGTTTAGCCCTGGAATGCTTAGTTGTGTTTGTATCAATTTAAATGAATGTTCTATATTATTATATGGTAGTTGTTTTGTTAGGCTTTTTAATTGAGTTGAGAGTGCAAGACTCTCATGCCTTACGTTTCTTGTTGTTGCTAAATTCCAACCAATTTTCATTTCTACCTTTTAACCCTTCTCATTTATTTCTTTAGTCTTTACCCCAATTTTAGTTTAGCCAGCAACATAGAAATTGGCCTACTCCAAAGGTTGACTAAAAGAATATTTCCAATCATCCAATCTTGGCTGAGATCTCAAGGCACAGCTCATCCACATATGCATATTTTGTACCGAGAGTCAAAACACTAGACGGAGAGCCAAACCGTAGAAGAATTTCCTCAAACATTGTTTCACTTCTAGAAGTCCTTATGGACGGAAGGCTTATAAGGGTCCCTACTAATGGTGCATTTGCCTATCAAATTTATTGAGTCTTTCATGACCAAAAGCCTAGACAATTGTTAATCCTTGGCTTAAATGAACAAGGGATGGTTTTTGTGATGGCTTATCTATTAATTTATTCTCTCTTTGGAGGTCTCCAATTCTCAATTATCATGAAATACCATTTAACAAGTTCCTTGGATGCTTACTCTAAAAAATTTCAAATGAATTGCTATTATTTCTTAAGGAATAACAATTTAGTTGGGCCTAGGATGAGCTTATGCACGTGTACAAGCTCTTCTTAGGGAAGGAAGAAACTTATAGAGAAAATCAAGAAACATTTTCTTTTAAGAGGATCCACAAAGTTAGCAAAGGATTTATATCCAAAATTCTATAACAAGGGGATCAAATAAACATTTGAATATTACACATAATTTCAATTCTCTTATCCATATTAAACTTAACTTTTTTAGTTACATAACATTAGGAAACTAACTATCAAAAAATGGGTAGATGGTTATGAGTGCCCTACTATTACATATGTTATTTCTATACTAAATGCCACATATAACAACTATTGATTGGTGTAATACTCTAGCATAACCTATAGTATTGACAATGTATTTTGGTTGTTATTCTTCAAATTATCCAATATCTATTTAAGAAACTTTGAAGGGCTTACTTCAAAACAATTTTCTGAACTCTAAAGTCTTTTAAGCTCATTCATAAATTGTACCTTGGTGAGTGTTTTTTTTTTTATACATAGGGGAATTGGTAACACCATTGGGTGTTGCCACTATAAACCCTAACTTGTTGGATTTGACAATTTTCTAAACTCTAACATCTTTTAAGCTCATTCATAAATTGTACTTTCGTGAATGTTTTTTTTGGGGGAATCGATAACACCATTGGGTGCTGCCCCTATAAACCCTTCCTTAACCTGTTGGATTAGATAAGGCATCGATAACACCATTGGGTGCTGCCACTATAAACCTTAACCTGTTGGATTAGATGAAGTCAACGGGACCCCAACCCTCCAAGGCATCGATAACACCATTGGGTGCTGCCACTATAAACCTTAACCTGTTGGATTAGATGAAGTCAACGGGACCCCAACCCTCCAAGGCATCGAACTAGAGCAACCAATCGGCAAACACTTAACCACTACCATCTAGCCTATCCCCTTTTGGGTACATCATGGTTTGAACCTTGGACCTTTCCAAAGAGAGGACAAATCCCTAACCACTACGTTGTCTAAGGCCTTTAAACATAGGATACTATATGCTAAACATTTTTATCTATGGATGAGATTTTAATTAAGTTTATCTTATTTTTTTAAATCAAATAATTCCAAACTAGTTTCTTAAGTAGTGTTAATTTTTAGTATGCTTTGGCCTAAACCATGGGATGGTTCATCAAATGATGAAATGTGGTTCTATTTGGTACATAGTACAACACTTGGAATTGACATAGAATTGTATAACTGCAGTTTTTATTAACTACACATTATTTATCAACTTTATGCTATGTGCTATATATATACCCTAGATTTAAGATTGCTATTTGATGCTAGACACTCGTATTTGTTCTTACTTGTTTTTTTTTTTTTGGTAAACACTATCCTATTGTGTTCTACAAATGGACATACCTCTTGATACACAAGGGTTTAGTTATGCATTCAAATCTTTTTATCAAGGCACCTTTAAGTAGGTGGTTTCCTTTCCATTAAGTTGAAGGTGTTACATGGTTGTTTTTGTTTTCTTTATGTAGGTCGTGATAATATTCCCATACTTAGAATTTTATATCAACCAAAAAGTTATATTTAGCTAAATAATAGTAATGGTCTGTTGACAGGAAATAAGATTACATTTGACAAAAATATTTATGAAGAGCTGCTTATGACAAGAACCAAAATTGCAATGGAGAAAGATGTATGGAAAGTTTTTTATGACATGGAGCTAAATCCACTACTAGTTGACAAATTATTTTGCAAAATTTCACTCCTTGGCAAATGACAAAATTGGCACCAGCTTTGAAGACATTTTAATGTTCTACAAATTTTGGATAAATGTCTTCCAAAGCAAAATATGAACTTTATCATCAGTAGTAAAGGACTTTTGGCATCCGTTTGGTGGTTCAAATATGGCAACTTTGTAAGTGAACAGCCAACTTTTAAAGTCACAACGTTAAGCTCCGTATCAGTGGTGAAGATTTCTGGTCAACAGTAGAGATGAACTTTGGTGTCATTTTCCATATTAGTGCTACAGTCAGTTTTAGCAGCAAAACATGATCAGCTCATAACATCTGAATAGTTTATCCTACACAAATTTGGCATCAAACCCTCCCAGTTTGAATTGAATTTTCAAGAAAACACCTTCTGTTACAATTATTGGAGCTTGGCTGGTAATAGAGTCGTATAATTCAAAATTAAACTGTGTATAACATATCAATGATTGAGAGGATGAATCTATTTTAATTAAATACAATACAAGCTGCATCCATCTATATGATGATCCAATGAACGTAATTGTCTTGTTAGTGTTAACCTTTGTTATGTTCTTGTTTGTTCTGTAGAATATATCAAAATGAATATTTCTTCTATGGCTTCAATAGTAGTGAACAAACCTTCTTAATATGTTTTGTAGGTTAGATTAATCTCATTAGGGTCAGTGTGGAATTGGATAAGCTCTAAGTTGACTACATAACTATTAGGAAATAAAATACAGTTAACATTTAGTTCTGATATTGACATCCCTAACAATCATGTTAGAGAAGGTGTCTTGTAAAAGAAAGCTTGGAGGACTAAACTTGCCAGCTAATGGCAATTTTACATTATAAGTTATTATGGTGTATATCCCTTGCAGATCCAATTCTATGGAGAGTAAACAAGTCATCATTTACAATAGTGATGGGGTAATTAAATAACCATGGTTCATACAGGAAGGCATAAACCCTGTAACTTTACCCATTTTTATAATTCACTGTGGAAATTTTTAAGATTAACAACATGCGGGTTCAAGCAAAATCAAAATGTTCACAAAAGCATTGCATATCATGGGATCTCGAGAGTCATGATTACAATATGTGGTTATGATATAAATAAGCACCCGGTAACACATATTCACATGTTGGAAAAAAGCATATCAACAATAACAATTGAAGTGGCTATTCATACAAGTATCTAAACTTTAAATTTCATCATAGTTTGTTACTTATACCACACATAACAAAATCTCAATCAAGAATATAGAACTGAGAAATAGAGGATCTGCTTTGTAAACCAAGGAATCAGGATAATAATATCTGTTTTGCCAAAATAAAAGTGCATTTCTTCCTCCTAAATTTCAACCCATCTTCCAACACTGCACTTAAATTGCTACCCATGATAGATGATCATGATATCAATTTTTAGCATATCCGTCAACCCATGAAGATACTAATAGCAAAATGCTTTGAGAAAATTGCAATTGGAAGTAATGGAGACTGGCACATTCCACCGGTGTTAAATTATTCTTGATGCGAAAATGCTCTGTGCAATGTAGAATTTTTGGTTAGCAATTAATTATATACATATAAAATGCCATTTTGTTACAACATTAATGTGTCCATGGCACTTAAAATTTCCACGGTTCTGGTTGTGCTTATTATTTAAGTCAAAGATTGGGAAATACTGATGTTTTCAGGTGATAATAGAATATTATAATTTTCATAATTGTAAACTGAATCAGTAGATCTATTTAATTGTCATGGAATTTTAGGTTGTACAAAGGGCAAATTTCCACTCTGTCCCCAATCAGAGAGAACTTAAAATGGATATCATTATAGAAGAGGGGGTCATTGCCATCAAACTTTGCAAGCAACAGAGAATCATTGATAGATAACCGCTATCTACTAAATGTATGTTGTAAAATATATCAATAAAAATTGCAAGGCATGATCCCACACTCCAAGAAGCTCCTCATGTACATTTGGTTTTAAATGTAATCAGCAGGATAACTATGCCTAATGTACAGACTTCTAAACAACTTTTTAAAAATCCTGTCAGAAAGATGCAAAATATCAACAATTTGAAACTACACAACCTTAGCATAAGCCTTGAAATATAATTTTGTGTTATTCATCAGGGTCTATAACATACTTCAAAGCCAATTGGTAATTATGGTGTCCTCAGACTCCAGGATGATCTCCACACAAAAGGAACACTACTTGTAAGGATACCAGTCCAAGGCATTCAATTAAAGCTCAGGTGATGTTCATTTAACCATTATGTTTTCAGAAAAAAAAAAAATTGATTGGTTGGAAGAAGAGGTTTTGAAAGGGTCCCCAAACCTTTTACAAAGCGAGAAAGCCCACAAAGAGGGGCTGCCAAAAGAACAAGAAGTTAAACTGAGACAAGGTCCACAAAGGATTCAAATTTGAAGTTTCCCGCCCAAGCAAGGGTACTACTCAAACAAGAAATTCAAAAATGAAAAACTCCCACCAAGGCATGGGAATCCCGCTCAAACTGTCATTTTGAAAATTTTCAGAATTGCTGGCATGCTTCTCATTACAATTTTTTTTCATTTGGGCATAAATTATAAAGATTCGGTTTGCTTGTTGGCCTCTAACCTCCTTTTGCCATGTCATTGTTATTTTCCTTTTCCTTTTTCTGATAACATGGCTTAAATTAATATTTACTACAGAATGGAGATCTCTGGAAATGCTGTGTAAGGAGGGAAGAATACCAATCATTTTCGTTCAGTTATAAAACCCATCATCCATATGTCCAACATTATAAATTAATATTATCAGGAACCGCCAGTAATCCTCACAAAAAGGCACTGCGTAACTGGAATGACAAAAATGGTTTGCATCCCTCTCAATAATCTTACACCCCACTTTTGGGAATTATCATGGTAGCATTGCAACAGTTTCCACCAGCATGTATTTATTAGCCCAAAACCATAGGCCAACTTTTGTTCATCCTCGACATCGTGAAGCATAGTTTGTACGAAGTTCATATCCTACAGCCTTCATTTGCTTTGCCAAGGTCTCCAGCATGTCACAATCTGCCTCCAATTGTGATTGTATCTGTTACAAGAAGTACATTTACTTGCTCTTGACCTCAATTCAACTGCATCCTCTTGTTGTTCTCAACACCCTTTCTATCATTATTACTCTCCCTTTTAGATACATCAACTCCTGCCACCTGCAGCATAAAAGTTTGATTCTAGTACAAGATTTCCAGCATTTCAAAGGTCTCACTCAAGAAGCTTTGCATTATGTTCTCCAGGCTTGATGTTGCAGTTAACCCTGCAGGCAGCCAGTAAAGCTCCCAACTCACCAACATCAGGCTCCGGTGGCATACTTTAAAGTAAATCATATACTTTGTTCAAGTGTCCTGCTCGGCCAAGAAGGTCTACGATGCATGCATAATGCTCCAATCGAGGTATGATATCATAGTTTTGACTCATGCTCTCAAAGAATTGACAGCCTTCATCCACTAAGCCTGCATGGCTGGATGCAGAAAGTACAGCAAGCAAAGTATTGCAGTCAGGCTCCAATTCTGACTCTTGCATCTGTTTAAGAAGTTCAAGGGCTTCCTTGCAATCCCCATTCATTCCATACCCTGCAAGGATGCCACTTCTCTCTCCGACATTCTATCAAAAACTCCACGCTCAGCCTCAATCCTTCCACATTTACTATACATGTCTATAAGAGCACAACACACAAATGCATTGAACTCAAAACCCCACCTAATAATGTAAGAATGAATTTCATTGCTCTTTTGTTGATCTGCTATATCCCCACATGTCGGTGCCACAGCAACCGGGTTTGGCTTCAAACCATCCCACATAGTTTGACAAAACATTCCAACGCTGCTTTCCTTAGCGTATAGATTCTGGACATACCCAAGAATCATGGTGTTGTAGGAAGCCACGTTTCTTTCAGCCATCTTGTCAAAAACCTCTCGTGCAACCCCCACTAGATCACATTTACAGTACATCCCAATAAGGCCATTACCCACAAGAGCATACCCATCAAATCCATTTCTGATAGCATAGCTATGAATCTCCTTCCCCTTCTGCAGATCCCCTGTGTTACAGCACTCATTAAACCCTACAGCCAAGGTTACATAATTGGGCCTCTCACCCTCCCCTTGCATTTGTCTAAAGAAGTCCAATGCCTCCTCCCAAAGTCCACTACACCCCAACATTGAAATCACTGTAGTCCAAGTGACCACATTCCTCAGAGGCATGTTGTCAAACACGTGCATCCTCAACAGACCCACGTCTCTCATACATATCCGCTAGTGCAGTCCCGACAACAACATCAGACTCAAACCTACTCCCAATTGTGTCTCCATAAATCCCCTTCCCTTGTTCCAAATCTGAAACGCCACCACAGGCTTTGAGCACCGTCGAAAACGTAGACCAATCGCGCCTGCCAATCCCATCTCACGATAAACCCCAATGGTCTTCTCTTCACAGAACCCCTTTCTAACATACCCCCTAATCAGGGCATTCCACAACTGCAAACTTCTTAGTTAGGCGTTTTGTCAAACACTTGGCGTGCATCCTCAATGGCATCACAACTACCATACATTTTCACAAGCCTAGTCCTTAGGGATTCATATCTATCAAACCTGGTTAATTTCATGTGGGCATGGACTCGCTTACCTTCTTCCAATGTCTTCAATTTCGCGCAGGCCCGCAGGAGAATTTCATACATGTTGGTGTCCGCAGGGATGAATCCTCTGAATTGGGTATAGTCCAGACTCCAAAGCACTTAGAGCTTCGCTGAGAATGCCGTGACTGCAGAGATCATTCATGTCGGCATAGAGGGAAGATAAGGTCTTTGGTATAGTTTGACATTCTGAGCCTTTTTCCATTCCTCTGTTGTTGCTTCTGCTGAGTGATGATTTTCAGAAGAATTCTTTTGGTGGTGTGTTTGGGATACGTGGGAGGAATATTGTTCTAGAAGGAGATATGGTACAGTTATGAAATCACTTTCTCAATTCATTTTGGAATGTAAACTCTTTGTCGAGTCTCAGACTAATCTTAAAATTATTTTTTAAAATGGTTTTATATATGAGTAAGAGGATAAATAGTCACACTTTTGCACTATGGACATGTGTTGTAGGAGAAACATGGATGTGGAAAATTGAATTTTTAGTCTGTAGGTTCTTGTATTTTTTTTTTTTTTTAATAAGGTAGAAGAAAGGATTTTGAAAGGGATCCCCAATCTTTTATAATAAATATTAAAGAATAAGATTTACACTTCAAATAGAGTTTCAGAAATAAAGTTTCAGACCTTAAATTAGAAGATCAAACAACCTAAATACTATCTAAGTTTTCGTATTTACTTGCATAACATTGAAAGAATTAAGCCAAAGCTAGTGAATAAATATATTGCATACTTTTATGACTAAAATTTAATTATATTCAACTCAAATAACTCACACTTTGTATTATTAGATAATAGATGCTATAAGGTAAAAATAAGACTTATACACTAGATTATTAAATAAGTCTATCTCTAATAAATGTAGTATGTACATTACAATTGTCTAAGGTAATGTGGAACAACAACAAATGGGATGCAATTACATAAGCACAACCCAATTTCAAATATGGCATTGTGATAGATAATTTTGTGATAATGTGGCCTATAATAATGTGTTTTGTTGTAATGCAACAATACCACTATAATGCATTTATGATGTTCAACCCTATTTCACCACTTTAAAATTATATAATTACAATTTGTTTCTTCTTTTATATAATGTTGTCAATGGGGATTGGAGCAATTTGCAAGAAGTGAGGAGTTTCACACCATAAACCAAGGTCCAAATCTCATGGGTAAACCTTAACATTTTAGCCCATGAGGTTTAGACCAATTGGTGGGAAACAATGAGTTTCACATCCTTGACCAAGGTTCATATTTTGTGGGTGTACCTTAACATTTTCATCAAATAACATTAGCTTAACCATTTAAATTCCTGGACTTTGAAGAAGGAGACTCAAATTTGACTCTTGTTAAGCAATACATACATAATAGCTAAGAAGGAGATATAGGTTTGATCTTGTGAAGACATGCATGATAGTCAAGTTATTATAATACCACTATGTGATTATGATGTAATATGAATACAATAAATTTAAATCCCATATAACCATTAAAATTTTAAAATAAGACCTATTAAATTGCAAATATTTAACAAATATTTGTCACATGAAAAAAAGGAACAAAAATAACTTTTGAAACTTAATACATGATAAACCTACATAATATGGGTGGTGCAATTTGAATGGTAGGCGCTCTTATATAATGCCTAACCATAATAGAACAATAGTAACATCGTATTGAGTGGACAAGAGGCCATTAATTTATTTTTATCCTTTTAGATTTTATGCATAATGACCAACCTTAATGGAACAATAGTAACATCACATAGTGGGCAACATGGAATTTTTATTTTATAGTTTTTAGATTCCATTTACATCCATGGAACTTGAGATTATAAGGAGCCTTGTCAGGTATTGAGGGATTCAAACCTTTGATCTCTTTACAATGTATGTCTTCCATTCACTACTCCACCTAGATCTCGTGGTCCAACATGACATCTTTAATAAAAGGCACTCAAATAAAATAAGACATAATAGCATGAACAAACACATCAAAATTTTGTGAAAGTAAGCAAAAGTCCTTGAAAGTTGATGATTAGCAATCCATCTCCATGATGATATTCCATTTAAGAATTAAAAGCAAAGTCATCCAAACTAAATTTGTTTACCCACCCACACAAATTTATAGAAAATAAACTTATGCTCTTTGAAAATAAAACTAAAATCAAAAGTAAGAGGGGTGTAAAGCAATAAGAATATTGATTATGGTGACTACTACTATTCTTAGAGGATTTGGATAACTTTAGAATGTGGATGTCAACATTTTCCAAATTGACTTGGTGTGTAAGATTCCCTTCCTTCACACTTTTTCAATCAAAATTCCCTCCTGAATTTGGTGTGTTAAGATATCAAGCCAAAGCCAAAGTAGCCAAACTAGGGTAAAAAGTTATCCTAAGCCATTGCGTTACATTTTTTCCCAAGAACAAATCTCCCTAATCTACAATAGGTCAATTTTGATTAGCGTTGTTATAAATGCCACAACTATTTTTCCTTTATTTGTCAACATTTTGGGTATGTGAATGGATTATCTTTTAGAGCGAGAAAACTAGCTCAAGCAAAGGAAATTTGAATAGAAAGGCCTCGAGGTGATTGAGACCAGATATTTTCTAAAAGGCTAAAAATACATGTGATGTGGATAATATCCAAGTGATTCATCTAAACAAATAGGTGGCAAAAGGTTATTAAATAATTTTATTTTATAACATTTTAGTGGATCCAAGTCGAGACAAATTTTCAACAAAGGATATTTTTTTTTAATAAGCTATGTGTGGCTTCTATTGGGGATCACTCCCATTACACAAAAAAAATGATACATTGCTATTATTACATTTCTAACAAGTTAATTAAAGCATACCTATCTTTGCTTTTCTATCAAAGATATTTTCCATCTTCCTCAGACTGCTAAGGTTCCATAATCAATTTTTTTTTAAGGAACCAACAACAAAAACCCTTACATGACACATAACTCCAACAAATAGAAGAAAAATAAAGATAACAGTCATCCATCAAAGAGAAAATCAGTTTGATAATTTTTCTTTTGTAGCAGAGATTCTTCCTCCTATAGAGTGGTAAGATCTATCTAAGAATGCATTTTTGCACTTCAAGCTCCTAAGGTAATATCTAGTTGTACCACATTTTGTAGGATCTTCACTTTTAAAAAACTCATCGTCATTAATTGTTTCATAATTAGCTTCGAGTATACCATCTGAGGTGCTAATATTTTTCATGGAATCGTTTGGATGGTATTTAGTAACCATTTGGCTTTTCTCAATGATATTATTCAAATTCTCCTTTTGGGGTTGAGTATTTTGTTGCTCGCATTATTCCTGCTGGACAATTTGTGTATCTGGAGGATGAGCTTCTTTCTTTTGAACTGGGATATTTGAATATTTTGAATCATTCACATTCAGGCCCTTCTCCACCAAGGAGGAATCAAAGCATGATCGGATGTTCGAGCATCTCTTCTTCAAGTGGCCATATTGCTAACAACCATAACATCTTAGGGAGAAGTTTTCATATTTAATATTTTGGAGTCATTCCCTTTGCTTGAGGAGATAGTAATGGATTGAATCCAAACAACCAATCTTGTTTTACTCATATTAATTTTACTGGAAAAATTTTCCTTAGTTTGGGCATCCATATACTGGAATGAACCAATGGCATTACCGATTTTGATGAATATCTTCTCTCCCAAAAACTCCATAGGGAGAGCATAAATATTCACCCATACTGGGAAGTAATTAACTTCTTCTATAAAGGGGTTGAAATTAGGAGTCCAAGGTCTTATATAAACACTCCTTTGTCTAAAAAATCAATTATATCTATAATCCATTACCCTATCTCTATTCATTAAATCAAAAAAGAAACAAAAAAGAAATTTTGGGGTAGGAGAGTTACTTGGAATTTTGTACTCCAATCTTTAATGTATCTTTTGATCTCCTCTAGACATGGTATTTTGCCTTTGAGTTTGCAAATAATTTTTCAGACTTCATGATAAACTAGATCCAACCCAAATTTATCCTCTAAAATCTTGATAGAGGGCATGGGTTCATCCACCTACAAACCCAAATATCCTTGAGAAATATTTCTTTTGACCGAAGAGGCTTTCTCACATATTAAAGAGACAGTTTGCAAACAACCCTCTTGACTACACCTAGGGTTTGCATATATTTTGTGAATATTGTACCCAAATTTATCACTTTGTTCCATCGCTTGACTACACCTAGGGTTTACACCCCTTTCACGAAGAGAAGTGTTATCGTCGTTGTTGGTGCTTTGGTTCCCTATGGGCTTCACCCTCACCTACATCCACATCACCTCAGGATCCCTACTGCCTATGTCCATCCTCACCGCAACCTTCATGCTCATTGGTGTGCACTTGCCCTTCAACTAAGGACATTTAATAGTAAAATAAAATAAGGTTTGTATTTTATTTATTTTTCCTTCAATAACCAAAGTCAAGTTATTAAGGCAATTTTTTAAGAACTTTTATTTCCCTTCATTTTGGTTTCTCTTTCTTCTTTGACTTCTTAGGTTCTTTTTGAATGAGCTTGAATGAAGGATGTAGTTTCCTTTTGATACCTCAATTGTACTTGGTTATGAAGTGAAAGTAATATTCAACGAAGCAACAAATTGTGTTAAAAAGAACAATTGAAACATATTGAAGAATATGGAAACCTGATCATATTCTTTTGAAACATTATTGAGGATTAGGTTGAGGTAATTTTTGAGAGTTTTTGTGGTCCCACCTACAACATGGATATCCTCATATAATTTCTTAAAATAATTTATGTACTCTTCAACAATACCAAAACTAATTGTATTTAAAGTAGTAATATTTGTTTCCAACTAATTGACTTATGTGGCATTGACTTTGTCAAACAACTTCTAAAAGGTGTCTAGTAGTGTTGAAGGATCTAAGTTGTTGGTGATATAATTTTCCATCTCTTTGTCCACATATAAGGTAATAATTTTGAGAATTTATTCCTTTTTGGATTGAACGAGGTTCTTCTTTCATTTGGATTTGTATCTACCAACAATGTAGAAATAAAATTCCATGATCCTTTGTGGAACAAATAAGAGCTTCTATCTTGATATTCCATGAATATTAATTTTTTCCATTGAGCATGAGCACTTATGACATATTCTTTATGAACCTTATATAAAGTCATTCCTCTATTGGAAAAACAAGATAGAAATGTCAATATTAATCTGAAGAACTAAAAAACCATGTGATTTAAAAAGAAAAGCACTTTCCAAATGCTTCCATGTGAGTGAGTTATGCCCTTTAGACGTTTTCCCTTTTTGTAATAGAAAATCCCACCAAAAATACAAAATTTGAATTTACCTCTAACTTTTATTGGGCTAAAACCCTAGGTGAAGAGCAAATTGGCTACTAAATTTATTATTGATTAGGTAGATATTGAATTGTAGTTTGACAAATTGCAAATTATTTTTTGATATAAAATGGCTTTGTAAAAAATTTAGCATATATCTTAGGGTTCATGTGTCACATTTTTTAAGTTAGTACCACACATAGGACCTGTTTGGAACATTCACGACATGCCAAGTCACATTAGTGTCAATGGGTAGGGATAAAATCAATGACCCTACTTTTGAATACCCTTGGTCTAACCAAGACCCACCTTGTCCTTCATAATAATCAAGGTTCTATCCATAAAAAATGAATTAACCTCCCTCTAGATAATTCAAAGAGATTTGAACATAACACCTCCTACAAGCCAATGCCTTAATATGGCTTGAGTAACTAAGGGTACTATGATCTATTTGAAATCATTAATACACCATAATGAAAATACTTGGTTGCTAATGCTTAGACTAAAAGTGCAAAATACTATCCAATAGAGGGGACAAAACTTGAATCAACATGTGTTCTCTCTCAAAAGACAACAATTCAAAGCTAACTATGGAAGCAAATGCCCATTGTTAGGTATAGGAGGGGGGGCCAACAAATATTCTTTTTATCCTAATTCCCATGCCAAAGGGACATTCTTGAGCTTAAAATTGCAACCTTCCTTTCTAAGCTATTAGGAACCTACTAACACACCAATGACCATAGTTTCTACCTATGAAAAATGAAATAGGCTCAACTTGTCCTCATTCAAGAAATCATGCAATTTCCTTGAAAATGTGCAAATAATTTTGGCACCAAATTCAAATTTCTAAAATTGAAATCAAATGGGAGGGAAGGATAAATGAAGGAAAAATAAGGATTGTCCATATGCCAAAATTAAACCAAATGCTAAAGTCGAACCTTTAATATTTTTTTACGAGGATTCCAAAAATGTTAATGATTATTTAAAGTATTGTATTATTGGTCTTATACAACGAATTTTTGAAAAACCAAGCATCAACTACTATTTTATTAGAGCTAAAAAAAGGCTAGGGAATCCAATAGGTAACCCTTTCTAGACTCAATGCCTATAAATATTCATAATGCAATAAGTTTTGCCCACTATTTCTATGACAACCAAATATGGTCATAATTCGTTCAACATCGTATTCATTGTTATGGATGCCAAGCAAGTCACCTTTGCATCTCCTATGCATCAATGTTTAAAAAATTGGAAGGCTAAAGGATATGATTTTTTAAAAACCCTAAAAAGTAGTTAAGGTTTATATAAGAAAAAAAGAAAACCCAAAAATCCAATCCAATATCTTGTTGCATAGTCACCTCTTCAAGTTCACTAAAACAAGCCATTTTAAGGAAAAAATCGACTAGAGGATTGAATAATCAAAAGAGAGGAATATGATTGAATATGTCAATGAATATTTTTTTAAATTTGGTCCTACCTAACTATGGATGTTCTTTGGGGTTGTGCAGCAAGATCATTGTGATCCAATCTCTAGTTAGAAACACACACACCAAATTTATAGAGACGTTTCAACTTATGAGAGAAAGCATTTTTTTTTAAGATTTGGTTAGTGTGAGAAAATTTTATGATGGATGCTCAGGGTTGGTATCCTCATCCCACCATGACCTCTCATAAAGAGGAGAGTTGAGCTTATCAATAGAGAATTTAACACATAATCACACATACACCACGGTTTAAACCTTAGACTTCAGAGAGAAAGCATATTACTATTGCATTTTCTATAAAGCAAAGAAGGTTATAAATTAATTACCAAAGAAAAACAATTGTTGTGTAAATAAAGGTTATATCCAACCAATTTATCTTTTATGTTTCATTCACATGTGTAAATAGAGGTGAAACTTGTGTGGAACACGGTCTCATCCATCATAGATAAGGATACATACATACATTCATAACATAACCCTAAACACAAGATAAGTTTCATAACAAATTCTAGTTTCTAGGTTACAAGCACTGATAGGACAATATGATGGTAATATAGAAGTTTTATAGCTTTTGAATTACTTTATATTATCCTCAATTATGGTCATCACTTGTAAAATATATAAAAAATTTCCTTTTTTCCATATGGTTAATATAATTAGATGAAATCATCATCAAAATATACTTATAATTTGTTGACACCATACATCAAAACTCTTGCATTAATTCATTGCAAGTAAAAATATCATATTCAATATAACGGGATATCATACAACATGGTACACCACATTAACATCCCCTATTCCTTCATCATTCAATAATATATATCATACTTCAATACTATCTATGTTATTCCAATAGTCATTCATAGGTTTTTAGTTTATCAAGAGGTCAAGAAAAGGCAAACATTACAATGTGTGTGCCCCTATGCATATGTATATATGTGTGTATATTTTTAAGTAGATTTTATCCTTATTTTTTAAGTATTTGTAAAAATGGACTCAATTTTATTCACACATAGTTTCATAGAACATTATTATTTTAACCAAACATTTTTGTAATCTTCTACATAGATATTTCTAGGGAAAGATATAATTTTAATGTTTTATGGGTAATATTTTAGTTATTAATTTTTAAATCAAGTAGTAATAATTTATTTATACATTGTAGTTGTTCTATATATTATGGTACCAACTATTAATATTTTTTTATAATTTTAATATATAATAAAAGTGAACAAATACATCTAGGGAAAGGATATGCTTTATGATTTTTATCCTTTTTTAATGTCTGTGTTTTTTTTTGCCTATGAAGAGTACTTACAAAAGAGGTATCCATCCCCTTTAGACCCCTCTTAGCTACCCTATATTTGAAGTAGCAATTGAAGGAGTTGTAGGATGTAAAGTTTTAAGATGTTCTAGTTATTGTTTTAAAATCTAAGGCACTACTTGTAAGTTATAATGGAAGAAAATTAGAACCATTATATTGTTCCAAACATGCTTGTTTTTTTTATTAGGGTAGAAGAAGGGATTTTGAAAGGGTCCCCGAACCTTATACAAACATTTATAGAAATATAGACATTAAAGTTACAATTTGGATCCTCAAAAAGTGAAACAACACCATACTGCAATGCACAAACTAATTTAAACAAAAGAAAACCATCTTTAGAACGTATCCACACTACAAAAAACAACGAGGCATTATATCAAAGGAGAAAAACATAATATGAAGAAACAAAATCCATGGAGGTGACTCAACTATAATATTTTCCAACCCAACTACTTTTCATCATTCCTAGTTGAACTACTTTTCATCATCTCTAGCTAAGTGCTTAGGGAGATAATTTTGTTCTTCAAATCCTCCAGATGAATCTCTGACTCCTCGATATTTTGGGCCAACATTTGACTTTGTATTTTCCTTTAATCATTGAGATCCTTTAGGATTATGTAATTTTGCTTGAGAGCTTCCAAAACGTGTTGCAAAGGGAGTTATTTGCTTTTCTCTCTCTTAATTTTCCTTTTTTCCACTTTACGATCTTCCTTGGAGCTAGTCCCACGCTCGAGCAAAAGCTACAGCCTTGAAGAATACTGAATGAAAGCATCATTTTGGTTGGCCTCCTCCTACTTAGCTTCCCGATCTGAGAGCTCCACCACCCTCGCCTTCAAGAAATCTTTTTTTCTCTTGTGGACTACTCTTGGGAAAATATCCAAGGACACAAGCCCCCTCTTCTTAACAATGAATTCACTAGGAGTAGGGAAAACATCACAAGAATCCTCTAAATCCTTTTTGAAAGATATTTTCTCTATGTCTAAAGAATTCAAAAATATTTCCTTCATCGTATTTGAAAGCTTCGACTTCTCCTCCACCTCCTAAGGCTTCTCGCACTTGGTTTTCCATAGAAATTTCTTGAGAAGGCCCTCCCTTGACATAACATGCTTTAAAATGATTAAGATTACTTAGTGCAATGGGGCCAAAGCTTTACCACGTTGGACTACATCAATACTTTTCTCCACATATTTGAGGAGAAAGATAGAAATATTCATCTTTCATCCTCTCCAAAGATAGTTTAGAAAAGCAAAGTGGAAAATCCTAACAACTAAGGGCTTTGAGTCTAGCGTAATATAGTCTATAATTGGTTGAACTACATGATGCCAAGATAGTGGCAAAGACTCCCATGCCACCCCATTCCTCTCCTGACGAGGATGCTCAATAACATTGAAAAATATCTCTATATCCTTGGATAAAGAGTGTTTTCTCTTCAAATACACTCACCTTCAACATCACAACCAGTGATCTCTACCATTAAGGATTTGTTAATAGCGAAGTCATAGCCAAAAGCCCTAACTTTCCCTACAGATCAAGAATGTGCAATATGTTTAGAAAGTTCCAGATCATATCCCTCAAATTTTCTAACTACAAGAGGCCCCCCTTCTCTAGGATCTTGTGGACCTCTTTGTCTATGATTAAAAGCAAAGGTTCCAATCTTAGGTTCTTATCTTTTATTTTCATAACATCGTGCCCAAAATAACCCCCCTCTTCTTCATGCACAAGATATTTCCCATTCAATTCTTGAGTTTAAAGAAGAGCATGGGTAGGAGGAAACACAAGACTCTCATGATCTTGCATAACTACCATGCCATCCTGCATGCACCCCACCTAGAGGTAATCTTGGGGTGAGAAAGATCTTGCCCAAATCATCTTCATCCTCTTGGGACTTGGATGTACTTGTGAAGTCAAATCTACCTCAAACAAGCCTTTCAAAGATGACATGTAGCTTATGCCATGATGATTAGCAATAAAATCTCAAATCATAAAGATGAGTGAGAGGAGACTCCAAACACGCCTACCTTTCAAACCATCTTCATCCTCTTGGGAATCCAAACATGCTTGTTATCCTCAAATATTTATAATATTTACATAATGGGTTGAAAGTGGAAGAAAAATTACAAAACAAAACCATATCATACTCATAGTCAGAAAAATTAAGATAAGAAAAAATATCAAGATTATTTTAACTCAATTGCTATCATAAACATTGTGTCTAGGGACCAATAATTTAGTATTTATATAAAAATAATTTTATAATTTAGTTCTATGGAATTGAAAAAAGTACCACCAATATTATATCATGATTGTGTTATTTGAATATTTGAACACACCACACAACGAGATTATAATAGTTCATAATATCATTGCACCCATGGGATTCAAACCTAGTGGGATCTCTATGACCTAGACATTCTCTTCAGTTAGAATTCAACCCCATGGGATTATATAATGATAAATAATCATAGTAGAATAACATCTCTCTTCTTTTCAATTAGAATATGGTTAAAGCCACCCCACTTATTTTACATCATGATATTATTATCATGGTATGAAAATAAATTATATTATTATGGGTTGTCTTCGAATTGGAATGTCCATCATAATGTAGATATTTAAACACTTTAAGCCTTATGTTTCCATTCATTTCCATATCTATTTTTCTTGAACATCATATTATGGATCTATATTATATAATTCATTTAAAGGATGTCATATTTTTTATTTATAAGCTAAATATTTCATGGGGTTGAGTCTACCCCTTCATGAGATAAAGCTAGTTACAAGCAAAATCACAATAATCTCTATGTGCCATGAAAAAAAATTTCAAGAAAGTTTTAAACAAAATAGAAGATCTTACATTGTAAAAACAAATAAGTACATGCAAGAAAATGGTGTTAAAATCAAAAGCACATTGTAAAAATATTCAAAAGAAAAAGAAATCAAAGGTAAGAGAAAAACTTCCCTTACTAGGACTTTGGAAATTTGCCAATATATTCATTCCATTCATCCATCCCACCATTTATTTTTAATTTTTCCATCATATGTATGCCTTTGATTTTCTATATTTACATAATTTTTTATTTGGTTAAATTATCTATCTCGTAGAATGTGCCTTAGCCATAGTTTTCATTGTTGCCTTGTTTTAGTTTTATGTGAATTGTATATTTTATCCGAGATATATGTTTCTTCTTTGTTCATTTAGCCATTTCTTGGTTTTATTTCCACCCACCTTTTCCACCCTTAGTCATTTCATATTCCTTCAAGTTCTATATTTCCATATGATATCACTTGTGTTCATCCTTTCACTTGCAAGATTTACAATTTAAGTCATCTAAGTACAATCAAATGAAAAAAATGATCATTTACATGACTTGTTCCAACTTATATATATATATTGTTTTCATTTCCATGCTTTGATTACATATGATCACGATAACCTTTATGGTCCCATTTGCATTTTATTACTTTTTAGTTTTTTTATTGTACAAGTTCATATGCCTTATTTCCCAAAGAGATCTAATTTTGTTTCACTTTATAAAAAAATGGGCACCTTATGGGGGGCAATATGTATACTACAAAAATATCCAAAAACTCAAAATCAAACACAAATTAGCAAATTAGGTAAGTGGGAATCTTACCCTTCTTGGTTAATGGTTCTTAGAAAAATGGCAAGTAGTCCTTGTAGTATATAATCCTAGTTAGCCCTTAGGATTTTTATTCCCTTAACCAAAACAGAGGTTAGGAATCATCAAATTATTTCACCTAGGACCATCTAGAATACTTATAAGGATAGCATAAGATATTTAATTAGCTTTATATGCTTTTATTATTCCTATATCACACGTGAGCGTATAATTAACTCATGTTAAATTTATAGAAGCTAGTTTATTTTACGCTCATCTAATTTGATCTTCCTGAGATAGCAATTTGTTTTAGTTTTGAGGATCTTCATATCTTGTATTATTGGCATATGGAATGCCTATATTATGCTTGTAAATTAATAAAGTTTCCATTTGGAATTTTAATCCCTAACATTGATATTAGAGAAACACAATTTGGTTGTCTATGAGGGGGAATTTCCCTCATTGAAATCCCCCTTCCTCTCCTTTCTCAATTCTATTTATTCATAGTCTGGGTCTAGAATTTTTTTGTGTTGTGTTTTGTGAAAACATAGGTTACTATTCCTTGGAGAAGGAAGGGTCCATACCTAGTTGCATGTGAAACCTCCCATAAATTGTTGATGTGCCATCAAAATATGTAAGTCACACCATTTGCACTGGTTCATAGGCACATGTGGAACCTCCCACTAGCATATTCGAATCATAGTCCAAACTTGTCTATGGATTTTGAAGAAAACCTATGAGTCATGGTCAAATCAACCACTAACAATCATTTATGTCAGATGAGTGTATTGGAATCCCTTTCATTCAAGTTAGTAACCTGTAAAAATCAAGGTCAAAGGACTTTCTCCAAACTGAACCTCTGAGTAGAGGTTCTCTATATCCTCATGGTGGCAGATAGCCACTTGCTACCAGCTACAATAGTGGAAGTTGTAACCAAGGCCTATGAGGCCTTTCAAAATAAGCATGTAGGAGGTGCAAGAAAAGCTTAGGATATGCAACATAAGGTATGCAATCCAATGCCACTACAACATGTAGGGTATGCATGCGTGTAGGATGCATAGGTAACGTGCACAAGGTGCACCACTCGATGCCACACACGTGACTATCATAAGTTAAATGCACCAAGTCATCCAATGATCTTATGTTGGTTGTAATGTGTTCTCACCTTGTAGAAAGCTTGATGTTGAGCCTTGAAAACTTGTCTAGCCCTTCAATGGAATACAAATTTAACTTCTCCAGTGATCAGGACATCAACCCAAACTTGATCTTATCATTACTTTCGCTGTGAGGATCTAAAGCTATTACAAAATCATGATTGGCATGATGTATGATGATATTTCTATCAAAAAATATCATGGAGGTGACTATAAACCTTACTTGCTTGAGCATGCACCACACTCATCTTGTTATGTTTAATAATACAATGAAACAAAATATTTGATCACAAGCATTTTACCAAAGATCAAGGCAAGATGGAGTCCTCAAATGGTTCAAGGCAATCGGAGGGATTGAAAAATAATAGAATTCTCTGAAATTATATCACATGAAAATCATATTGGAGAATGTGAAAGGAATCCACCTTAGGTGGATTCACAAGCTCTACCTAGGCAATGGGCGCAACTTCAAAAATATCATTGCACTACCAAGCTAAAGGGAATTACATTCCTATAGAAGATCATGCAAAAACATTTGATGAAGCCCTCATGGAAAAATTTGAGGTGCCAAATGACCACTTGGATCAATCCACTTCCAAAGTTGGCATCCTTTTCTTTCCAATGGTTTAATTACATTTTGCAAGGTTTTATATTTAAATTGATTAATTTACTTAATCAATTAAATTAAATTAATTAATCAAATCTATTAATTAATTTAATTCTAATGCCCATTATTAATTAATTAATTATCTTGAATTAATTAGTTAATTTTCCACAAATTTGTATTAAGGTGCATATTAAAGGTATTTGTATGCTTCTTAAGCATTTGTATCCACTTGTCATTATGGATTTTGTAATATGATCCATTGAATCTTTAAGGAGTTGAATTGTCTTTTTACTCCTCCAATTTGGGTTTTTGACCCTTTTATAGATTTTTAATAAGGAGTGCACGTTCAGTTGTACCTATCACTCCATCCAATTCTTCGAGTCGACTTATATGCCTTTTGGGAATTTTTCTACTCCCTCAATAGGAGATGAAGTCACCATTGTAAATTTTTTAAGGCATCACTCCAACATATGCCTTCTTTCATAAATTTCGTAAGAACCTTGCAAATCACTTCCACCTTCAACATTGGCATTATTGTCTTGTCTTTCTATGATTACTTCAACCTTGGATTCAAGTGCTTCAGTCATGGTGGGTATCTTGACAAGACATTATTCTTGATGACATCCTTCACCTTATCTTTCTACTATTACTTGACTTTGGCCTTGAGTATATTAGCCTTAGTGGGTGCCATGATGAGATGTTGGTCATTCCTAGTCACAATAATGTTTTCCATGTATTTTCTCACAAGGATTTGTGCCTTTATATCTCTTTGTTACAAATTTTTCTTTATAGTGAATCTACTATAGTTATGAGGTGCTTGCGAGGCAGGAATGGGAATCAAGTATTAGTTTGAGGTGCATGCTTCTAGTTTTTAAGCCTGAATGATATGAGGAGCACACATCATTTTGTGAGGATGATAGAATATATTTACTACCATGATCCTTTTAGACTTGTTTGCTTATGGGTACTCCCTTTGCAAGAGTAGTAGTCCCTTATCCATTACATTGGGGTGATTGTCTACTCTCGAGCAGAGTCTCTAGTGATTGTATACTCTTGTGATCTACTAGAGCTTCAATATGATTGTATGCTCTCTATGATCGAGCAAAGATTTTGCCCAAATCTAGCTACAAGAAAACACAAGAAAAGAAAAGAATTTTTTTTACTATGTTGAGGGATTCATAAACCCCTAACAAATATGTGGTTTATCTAGTGTTTAAGTTTACTAATATTCCCAACTTTCTCATTGAGTTACATCTCACCAAATACTCTACACAAGTCTGTCTGTGCAAGCATACTATGTGTTACCGCAAATAAGTCTATCCATCTCATCATTCTTGATGATCTAAAATTATCACCTTTAGTATAGTCGAAGGTATACGCCCATCACCATACCATACACAAGTCCATATGTGTAGGTATGCTATGCGTACTATGAGTTAAGATATCCATATCATCTCTACAACAAGCTATCTTAACTCAAATGTGATCAATTAGTTTTCTTAGTTAACATTCTCCCTAAGGGGGTCTCAATTCCCTTAGGTCTTCCTATGTTCACCCTAAGAGGTCTCAATCTCTTAGGTCATTTTCTAGGTTACTTTTTTTTAGCAAGAAGACAAGAATGACTACATCTATTAAAGAATCAAGAAGCAAAATTCATAAAGCATAAGGAAGTACTTAGAAAGGAAACAATATTTAACTAAATATAAACATTAAATAAAAAGGAAAACTAAATAACAATGCATAGATAAATCATAACATTAAATTCAAGGTACATTTCCCATCAATTTAGTAAACTATTACATATATCCAAGTATGGTAAAACCTCCATACTTATGAAAGAATAAAGTAATACATCATTTCCCCTAGGGATATCTCCCTACAAGTCTAGTCTATTTGAGCATAAGTAAATGATTGCATAAATAAATCAAACCAATGCATAGGTTCTAGTTGCCATCTTTGGTCCTCCTTGTCTTTCCATTGTTCGTTTGAGGATAGTAGGGGATAAGGGAAACTCATGATTTTATGATAGACATACCTCTAAATGCATCTACTAGTTACATGAAAACTAGTGCATTTATTGTTTACTTTACCAAATTGCAACTATACAAATTTAATTAAAGTTTCCATCCATCCACTGTTTAGTTGATATCACAAAAATCTCCTCATTTTTATTTTCACCTCTCATTTTCTCAAGAGAGTTGTTTCAACATAAAACAACTAGATCACAAGTCATACTTTAATCAAACATTTCAAAACCTTTATTCAACATAATCAAAGTCTCATACCTTTAATTATTTAAATAAACTAGGTTTCCTTTATTTAACATAATTAAAGTCCCATACCTTTACCTATTTTTTTTTTTGGTAAATAAAAGTCTTCATTAATTATCGGGTTTTGCTGGTTAACCCAAAACCTATTACAATATCCAGCCTTCTGATGAGATTGTAGATCCTAGTCATCCTTGAAACTTTCTTACCAGAACTTGTGTTGAATCCCCTCCAACACCTTACTAACAAGGCACACCCATACCTAAACATAACTGTAAACATTACTTACATTGACAGGAAATTGAAGTTTGGAACTATGCACTTGTGAAACCTGTTGCTTGCCCATTTTCGATTCTCTATCAGAATCCTCCAAGGCTTACACCCTGTTACCTTCATTTCCAATTTGGTATGATTTAGAGGGAAACCCCATAGTTATTACCAACTCCATGGGGAAAGAACACCCATTCATATTTCTCCTTAACGGGTAGGTTTCTTTTCATGACTAATAATGTTTTCCACTTCACGTGGCACACCTTGTGTCCATGTAACCAAACTACCAACATCAACACCTATGTTGGCTAATTTTTCAGCTGACCTATTGGCCTCATGATACACGTGACGAGCCCTCCTATTCTATCTTGTCGTAAAAAGGATTCTCACTTCATGGATGACTCTCTCGATTCTCCATGGAGGTTTTTTGCCATTGGTTAATAGGTTGATGATGTTCATCGAATCACCTTCAATCATCAAGTTACCTTGAGTTTCTTGGGCTACTTGCAACCCTCTCCAAAGGGCTCTAGATTCTACTTCGTTATTAGTTCTGATTCCCAATGGTTCAGTGAAGGCCTTGACCAGATTTCCTTGATGATCCCTGATTATTCCTCTAGCTCTAGCTCTTCTCGGGTTCTCCTTGGCTGCACCATAAAAATTTAGTTTAAACCAACCCTGGGGGCGGCTCCCAAGAAATCCCATTTCTGGGATTGGGCAAAGGAATGGAAGGTTTGTCCTCAATACCTAAGGCCCGAGCTAATTATTTTTCTTGGGGAGGAATTGAGTGGTTCTCATCCACTAAGGTGCTAAGGTTTTCTTTCGCAAATACAATAATCCTGTTGAGGATGGTTTTTGGGTTGTGAATGGTATCCTTAAAGGCTCTATGGTTCCTTTCTAGCCAAATCTGCCATAGAAAATGATGCCAAAAGATTTTCCATAGGCACTTAAGTTTTAGGCTAACAAAGGGTTCAGACCATTGATGGAACACTTCGGATATAAGAGCAGGCTTAACCCACGAGATCCTAAAGGCTTGGAAAAGTTCATCCAGGATGGACTCCGCTACCGGACACTCTAGAAACAAGTGTTGGGTTGTCTCCCATCCTGCCCTGCACATGTAGCAATGGTTAGCAATAACCATACCTTTGAATAACATATTTTCCATAGTGAGGATTTTTCCTTGAATCATCAGTCATGAAAAAAAAGATATTTTAGGAATTAAGCCTTTGATCCAAACCAAACTCAGTTGAAATTGTTGACCTTCCACATTGAGAAGCAAATTATAGGCAGACTTAACCGTGAAGTCACCACTTTCGGTCTCGACCTCAAACAATGTGATCTTCATCCTCTCCGGAGGGAATAATTTGTCGAGTTAAAATGTTATAAAGCTCTTCAGACTCTGCTTCAAAACCTTGTACTCTGGTGTATTTCCACCTGTTGATATTTATATCCTGCCACATATAATTTGCAACCTTCTTCCCAATATGCTGCTCCATATGCTCTTGAATCCTAGCCAAACAAGGATTCTGGGATACCTTTACCTATTTAAATAAACTATGTTCCCTCTATTTAACATAATTAAAGCCCCATACCTTTAACTATTTAAATAAACTATGTTTCCTCTATTTAATATAATCAAAGTACCATACCTTTTACTATTTAAATAAACTATGTTCCCTTTAAACAAAATAATTAAAGTCTCATACCTTTAACCATTCAATTAAACTATGTTCCTTTTTCGTTTATACTAACCAAATAACATCTTATTCAATTAAATAAACCATAACTCCTTTTCATTTATATTAATCAAATAACATCTTATTCAATTAAATAAACCATAACTATTTTCTCTTTATTTACATTAATCAAATAACCTTTTATTCAATTAAGAAAATAAACTATTTTCTCTTTATTTACATTAATCAAATAACCTTTTATTCAATTAAGAAAATAAACTATTTTCTCTTTATTTACATTAATAAAATAACCTTTTATTCAGTTAAGAAAATAAATTATTTTTTCTTTATTTACATTAATCAAATAACCTTTTATTCAATTATGAAAATAAACTATTTTCTCTTTACTTAAATTAATCAAATAACCTTTTATTCAATTAAGAAAATAATATGTTTTCTCTTTATTTACATTAATTAAATAACCTTTTATTCAATTAAGAAAATAAACCATATTCTCTTTATCTTAAGGATTTGTTTACCACTACCCAAACCTTTCTCCTTGGTGAGAAAGCTTCCAAAGACAATAAACAATGTGCACCCAAGATAAGTAAATTACCCCAAATTAACCTACGTCCATTCATTAATCACAAGCTTTTTAAAAAACAATAGTAGGAAAACATATTTCACACTACAATCGTCTACACATAAGTACATAGGGAAAATTGACTCGGAGATGATTTTCATGATTGAATACAACGGTTCAATACAACTAGATAACTAACCCCTCCATAGTGGCAGCATCTACAATGTTAACTATTAGGTAGTGTTCGACTTCGCTGCGGCACCAACATACTACTATACTCAAGAAGAATCTTCCTTCCTAGATGAGAGGCGTTCAACTGGAAAAGAGGTTATGGTGACAAGATAGGGAGATGTTCGATTAAAAGCAATCGGGCCGAAGTCAGTTGATGATGCAACTGAGCTACCAACATACAAGGAAAAATCCATAGCTAGTAGAGCTAGGTGCTCATTGGTTTGACGTAGCCATACAAAGAAGCTTGACCAAAAATTATTAGGGGCAAAATGGTTTTACTAATAATTTCACACTTCCACCTGAAGGAAAATCAAGCACGAAATGTGATTTATGCGGCCCACCCATCGCTTAAAAACCAGTTAATAAAAAGGGATACACAGTTTGCATTTGGGACAGTCACAAGTTGCTTTAGAGGATAGCGAGTTAACTTAAGATATAACCAACAACAATCCATTGTCCAAAGTTAAACCAGGAACAAATGACTGGTTTAAAAATAATCAAACTAAACCCATTTTTCTAAAAATCAAAGGAAAGGAGCTTTCCAGAACCCAATATGTGATTTTCAAGTCGTCTTTCCAAATGGTAGTTATCAACCTTTGTATTTTGAATCCATCTTTTCAAAATAGTCCACCTCCTCTTTTTCATCCCTCCTCCTCTTGGTCGTGCGTCCCCCCTTCTACTTAGTGAATGGAGTTTTCATTCTCCATCCATCCTTCCTTTTTTCCAACCACTTCCATCTTGTCCGTATTTAATTCCATTCTAGTGACCACAAGATATTATTATTTTTTTAACCATTGTTTGCTTACTCCAAAGCTTTACCATCAATGAGGCTTCTTTGCCTATGTCAATAGAAGTTTCTTCTCTTACCTCGTTCAATAAATTCAAACAATGAATTTTCCTCTTTTTATATTATATAAAAAGTCTTAAGATTATTTAAATAAAAGTTCCATTTCTATTTAAATAATATGTCTATTATTTCTAAACAAAATTCTATTATCATTTAAACAAATAAAGTTTCTATTTTTTAAAAATAAAATCTATTATCAATTAAAATAAAACTTTCTATTGTTTTAAATGAAAATCTATTATCAATTAAATATTCTTGAATGAAATTATTTCATCTTTTAAAATAAAGTATTTATTATTCTTAAATGAAATTCTATTATCATTTAGATTAACAACTTACTATATACATATATACTTATACTTAAACACATAAAAAGAGTTCTTTGATCCAATACTAACATCATGCTATATTTTTCTTTAAAAGCAATACAAGGAGTTTCAAAAGGCAACCAACTTATGCACATTTTCTCAAAACTAGTGATGCAACAAGTGATGAAGTAAAATACAACCAATAATATGCAACAGATAAAGAGGGAGTCTTTCCATCAACCCAGTCACTTGTCTTAGCCTAAGAATTTATGATAGCTACCAGGCTATCAAATGAGGCTCAAGATGGTTGGCTAGTTGATGATTATCCCTAACCAATAATGCATGTCTATATGAAGGTATCCATCCATGTTACCCCTGAGTTTCCTTAGTCATCACTTCCCCAACCTCAAGTACCCCATTCATGGTGGATGATTGTACTTCTCTCACCTATGAGTGTACCTGAGCTTGCATATTAACAATATGTTAGCAGTACCATGTTCTTCCAAAAGAATCAAACCAAACATTGCAAAACTGGTCATTTGCACAAAACTAAGCATTAGAAAATAATTAGTCAATACATAGTTTTTCATGTCAAAAATATTTCCAAGGAGGGTCATGACATCCTACCCCCTGGGCTAAACACCGTCTTAGGTGTTTCCAATTTTACAAAATAAAAATTATTACATTATATTTTCAAACAAAAAGGAAAATTATTTTTGAATTTCCTCCACTTTCTCCCTAGAGGTATTTCTTTCAGAGAAACGATCCCACTAGACCTTACATTTCTCAAGAGTATGGTTTCACATAGACCGAGAACAAAACTCAATAATCTTCATCGATATCACTTCAATAGCCTTTGGGTTTACCATCTACAATTTAGAAACATCCCACAAATGTTTAGGTTTAGCAAAATATTTCCTAAATAGGGATATGTGGAAGGTGTCATGGATATTTGACAGATTTGATGGTAAGGCAAGTCGGTAAGCAATCGGGTTGATCTTCTCAGTGATCTCAAAAGGTCCCACAAATCGAGGATCTAAATTTGTGGATTTGATAGCACTTTTCTTTGTCTTAACCCTTGAGAACACTTTATCACCCACTGAGTACTCTCTTGGGGTTATTTTCAGATAAGCATAAATTTTTTGACGATCAATAGCTTCTTTAAGTATTTGTATGATTACCTTTAGCTAATCTTCTATTTATCTAATCATTTTTGGACCAATCACAACTCGGTATTCCAGGTTGTCCCAAGACAATGGTGTTCTACACTTCCATCCATACAAGGCATCGAAAGGAGCCATTCCTAAAGAGGAGTGATGTCCATTATTGTAGGCAAACTCTACAATATGTAGGTGGTCTTCCCAATGAGATTTTTGATCCATGCAGTACATGCAAAGCATGTCCTCTAATACTTGGTTTACCCTTTTTGTATGACCATCTATCTCAAGATGATATACTGAGATCATATTCAATTTCATGCCTACTGCACGATGAAGGTCTTTCTAAAATTTAGAAGTAAATATGGAATTCCTATCTAAAATTATTATTTTAGGAAACCCATGCAATCAGAATACCTCTTTGGAAAATCTGTTAGCCACTACCTAAGCATCATCCTTGATGTTCCCTGGTATGAAATGTGTAACCTTAGTCAATCTGTCGACTATTACAAGGATTGCATCATGTTGATACCTGGTCTTGGGTAAATCGACTCTAAAATCCATAGATATAACCTACCATTTCTACATAGGTACATCATGTGGATATAATTGTCCATTAGGATGCCTATGTTCAGCCTTAACCTTCTAATATTCAAGGCATTGAGTGAAAAAAATTATGATATCCTTCTTCGTTCTTGTCTAGAAGAAGGTTATTTTCATATTTTTCCTCATTTTGGCTCCTCCAAGGTGAGTAGAATAAAGAGACATATGGGCTTCTTGCCTTATTAATTTACTTAAATCACCCATTTTTGGTATGATGATTCTACCTTTGTAGCACAAAAGGTCATCATTCATTCTAAATTATTTTTTACCCTCAGGGTCTCTGCTCAACTTAGATCGTATTCCCTTGCAATAATCATCTTGATATTGCTCTTCCCTCACCTGATCTGTTAGATCCATATGACTTTTGGTTATGGATACTATGTGCTTCCTTCTTTCTTAGGCATCAACAACCTTATTTTCTTTTCCCTTTATATACTCAATCTCAAAGTCATATTCAACAAGAAACTCGACCCATCTTCTCTGTCTTGCATTGAGTATAGGCTAGATGAATATATACCTCAGACTCTAATGGTTAGTTTTCAACTCAAAGGGCCTTCCTACCAAGTAGTGGTGCCAAAATTTTAGAGTGTGCACCATTGTATCTAGCTCTAAATCATGCGTAACATAATTAATTTCATGCTTCTTAAGATTCCTTGAAGTATATGCTACTACTGACTCATCTTGAGAGAGTACTCCTAACCCTTCCAGTGATGCATCCATGCATACCAAAAAATTCCCCTAAAGGTTCAATATTTTTAATATTGGTGATGTAGTGAGTTTATGTTTTAGCAATGCAAATGCAACTTCACTCTTTTTTTACCACTTGACTTCCTTTCCCTTTTTCTAAATGTTAGTTATTACTACTACAATCTTGGAATAATTCTTTAAATAACGTCTATAGTATCCCATCAACCCCATGAATCTTCGTACTTCTATCACATTGGTAGGGGGTGGCCAATTCAGAATAGCTTCAGTTTTCTCTGGATCTACAATGACTCCTTTTGCTGATATGATATACCCAAGATATCATACCTATAATACATAGAAATCACTTTTTGCTAAATTTCCATAGAGTTGTTTCTCCCTTAACAACTCTAAAATGATCTTGATATGTTTATCGTGCTCCTCCTTATCTTGAGAGTATATTAAAATATCATCTAAAAATACAAGGACAAATTGATCTAGATACCTCCTGAACACACTACTCATTAGATTCATGAATGTAGTTGGGGTGTTAATTAGTTTAAATGGTAGGATTGTAAACTTATAATGCCCATACCTAGTTTTAAATGTCATTTTGTGAGTGTCTTCCTCACATATTCTTAACTGATGATACCTTGATATTAGGTCAATCTTTGTGAATATTGTGACATATCTCAATTGATCGAACAAATATTTGATTCTAGGTAGAGGATATCGGTTCTTGATTGTTGCCTTGTTAAGCATTCTATAATCGATACATAATATCAAAGAACCATCCTTCTTTTTCATAAATAAAACTAGTGCACCCCAAGGTGACACACTTGGTTTTATCAACCCCTTTTATAATAACCCTTGTAGTTGCACCTTTAATTCCTACATCTCAATAGGATTCATCCTATATGGAGATCTATGGATAGGTTCTACTCCTAGCATAAGTTCAATAGTAAAATAAAATTCCCACACAAGGGGAAGTCCAAGTAAATCCTTAGGAAACACATCGTTAAAATCCTACAAATTTGGGTGTTTCTCCAACACTTGTCTTTTTTGATATTCTCCAACTTCATTGAAATTTACGACTTAGACTATCCCTCCCTTATTGAGGACTTTCTTCAACTACATAGCTGACAACATCTAGGGTTTGAATGTCCCCTGATCGCTATGAATTCTTAGTCTTTTCTTACCTTTTTTTTAATACTCGATCCATATATCTTGGAAATTGATCAAGGCTTTATGGGTCTATAACCAATCCATCCCTATGATCACATCAAAAGCATGAAGTGGAGCTACATACAATCAATGGTACCACTAGCTAGAGTAATCTCTACCATTAGAAAACATTGGTTTATTGAGTAGGTTTACCCATAATCGTACTTGAACTTCCATCCTTGGGCCAAATATCATGGCCTTTTCGGCATATCCCCTGCTAAACTAGAATAAATTAAACTAAGAAAATAATTCTAACTAATGTTAAAATATTTCTTAGAGGGGAGAAGAGAATTTACATTCCCATATCAAGGACATGGATGCTTGATTCCAATCTATATTTCCTGTTGTCACCTATATCATTGCTTGGATAATTGACAACATAATGAGGGCTTCCACATTGGTAGTAGCCACCCTTGGGGGTTTGTTTTTTTTTCCCTATTTACATTCCATAATTGCATTATTTGAGGTGATTCTATCTGTTCTTCTTTTCTCAATGTTGAGTGGTTTTTGGGGGTTGGCCCTTTTTTCTACTTACTCATATTTGATTTATTAGGGCATTTGATAGTATAATGAGGTCCTCCACATGTGTGAAAACCTTATTTGGGCCCCTCAATATTTTTATGATTATGCTTTACAACTTGTTCTACTTGGGGTGCCTTTAGTTGTCTTTGACCTCCCCCATAACCTAGCTTGGCTATAATTTTATTCAGTTGAGTGGGTTTGATTCAGCTTACCCATCCTTTATATTGACCTTACCACTCTAAATAACCAACACTTTCTCTTCCCCTTTGAGACTATCAATTTTTATTTATCAGTTCTAAAAAATAGGAATCATTCAACTACTTATATTGTTGTATTTATTCTCTTTGCTAGTCTATTAGCTTCTCCTATTGTTCTATTTGTTCTTGCAACACTATAGCAACAGTGATGAGGTTTTCTACCTCTTTGCTTAAGTCTCTTGAACCCATTTCTTGGATCCTTTCCTTAACATTATCCTTATAGTGTTTTCTATTTGGGGAAGTAATATTTCCTCCTCTCATCTTGAGTGCCATCTATCTTGGTCACAATCAAAAAGAGAAAATTAGGTTATAGCTTCAACCTAAATTGTACTACCAATTCAAATCTCAACACAAAGTTCTCTTGCTAAAAACATCAATGATCTAATTATGGTGGCATGCTAAGCTATGGAGTAGCTTTAATGCATATGTCCATACTTATTATAAGTAAGGTGTCATAATGTTTTGGCCACCCCTAGGGTTAGTCCCCATTATATTCTTAGCAAGTAGGAATTCTAGGTCTTCTAGACTTTATCCCAAAGCCTGAAATAGGAAGACATACAAATATCTAAAACACATTAAGAATATCTATACCTTCATACCTTTAGCTCTGATACCAAATGTAATGACCCCAAATAGCTACAAGAAAAGGAAAGAATTTTTTTTTACTATGGTGAGGGATTCATAAACCCCTAACCAATATGTGGTTTATCTATTGTTTAAGTTTACTAATATTCCCAACTTTCTCATTGAGTTACATCTCACCAAATACCCTACACAAGTTTGTTTATGCAAGTATACTATGTGTTACCACAAATAAGTCTATCCATCTCATCATTCTTGATGAGCTAAACTTATCACCTTTAGTATAGTCGAAGGTATATGCCCATAACCATACCATACACAAGTCCATATGTGTAGTTATGCTACGCGTACTACGAGTTAAGATATAAATATTGTCTCTACAATGAGCTATCTTAACTCAAATGTGATCAAATAGTTTTCTTAGTTAACATTCTCCTTAAGGGGGTCTCAATTCCCTTAGGTCTTCCTATGTTCACCCTAAGAGGTCTCAATATTTTAGGTCATTTTCTAGGTTATTTTTGTTTAGAAATAAGACAAGAATGACTACATATATTAAAGAATCAAGAAACAAAATACATAAAGCATAAGAAAGTACTTAGAAATGAAACAATATTCAACTAAAGATAAACATTAAATAAAAAGGAAAACTAAATAACAATGCATAGATAAATCATAACATTAAATTCAAGGTACATTTCCCATCAATTCAGTAAACTATTACATATATCTAAGTATGGTAAAACCTCCATACTTATGAAATAATAAAGTAATACATCATTTCCCCTAGGGATATCTCCCTATAAGTCTAGTCTATTTGAGCATAAGTAAATGATCGCATAAATAAATCAAACCGATGCGTAGGTTCTAGTTGCCATCTTTGGTCCTCCTTGTATTTCCATCGTTCATTTGAGGATAGTAGGGGATCAGGGCAACTCATGGTTCTATGATAGACATACCTCTAAATGCATCTACTAGTTACATGAAAACTAGTGCATTTATTGTTTACTTTGCCAAATTGTAACTATACAAATTTAATTAAAGTTTTCATCCATCCACTATTTAGTTGATATCACAAAAATATCCTCATTTTTATTTTCACCTCTCATTTGCTCAAGAGATTCGTTTCAACATAAAACAACTAGATCACAAGTCATACTTTAATCAAACATTTCAAAACCTTTATTCAACATAATCAAAGTCTCATACCTTTAATTATTTAAATAAACTAGGTCTCCTTTATTCAACATATTTAAAGTCCCATACCTTTAACTATTTGAATAAACTATGTTTCCTCTATTTAACATAATTAAAGTCCCATACCTTTAACTATTTAAATAAACTATGTTCCTTCTATTTAACATAATTAAAGTCCCATACCTTTAACTATTTAAATAAACTATGTTTCCTCTATTTAACATAATTAAAGTCCCATACCTTTAACTATTTAAATAAACTATGTTTCCTTTAATCAACATAATTAAAGTCCCATACCTTTAACTATTCAATTAAACTATGTTCCTTTTTTGTTTATATTAATCAAATAACATCTTATTCAATTAAATAAACCATAACTTCTTTTCATTTATATTAATCAAATAACATCTTATTCAATTAAATAAACCATAACTATTTTCTCTTTATTTACATTAATAAAATAACCTTTTATTCAATTAAGAAAATAAACTATTTTCTCTTTATTTACATTAATCAAATAACCTTTTATTCAATTAAGAAAATAAACTATATCCTCTTTATCTTAAGGAATTTTTTACCACTACTCGAACATTTCTAGTGAGAAAGCTTCTAAAGACAATAAACAATGTGCATCCAAGATAAGTAGATTACTCCAAATAAACCTACGTCTATTTATTAATCACAAGCGTTTTTAAAAACAACAATAGGGAAACATATTTCACACTACAATCATTTACATAGAGTACACAAGGCAACTTGAATCGGAGACTATTTTCATGATTGAAGACAACAGTTCAATACAACCATACAACTAATACATCCATAGTGGTGATATCAACAGGGTGAACTATTAGGCAATGCTCTACTTCGTTGTGGTACCAACATATGACTATACTCAAGAAGGGTCTTCCTTCCTATATGAGAGGCATTTAGTTGGAAAAGAGGTAATAGTGATAAGATAGGGAGACGTTTGATCAAAAGCAATTGGGCCGAAGTCAATTGACAATGCAGTTGAGCTACCAATGTACAAGGAAAAAGCCATAGTTAGCCAAGCTAGGTGTTCATTGGTTTGACGTATCCATACAAAGAATCTTTACCAAAAATTCTTAGGGGAAAACTATGGTTTTACTAACAATTTCAAACACTTCCACTAGAAGAAAAACCAAGCACGAAAGACAACGTATGTAGCCAGCCCATCGCTTGCAAACTAGTTAAGAAAAAATGATACACAACTTGTATTTTGGGCAGTCACAAGTTGCTTTAGAGGATAGCGGGTTAACTTAAGATATAACCAACAACAACCCACTGGCCAAAGTTAAACCAACAACAAACGTCTGGTTTAGAAACAATCAAACTAAACCCATTTTTCTAACAATCAAAGGAAAAGAGCTTTCCAAAACCCAACCTATGATTTCCAAGTCATCTTTCCAGATGGTAGTTGTCGACCTTTGTCTTTCAGATCCATATTTTTAAAATAATCGACCTCCTTCTCTTTTTCGTCCCTCCTCCTCTTGGCCATGCGTCCCCCTTCTACTTAGAGAATGGATATTATCATTTTTTAAACCATTATTTTCTTATTCCAAAGCTTTACCATCAATGAGGCTTCTTTGCCTAAGTCGGCGAAAGTTTCTTTCAACTTGAACACGTACTCTTATCGCATTCAATAAATTCAAATAATGAATTTCCCTCTTTTTATATTATATAAAAAGTCTTAAGATTATTTAAATAAAAGTTTCACTTCTATTTAAATAATGTCTATTATTTCTAAACGAAATTCTATTATCATTTTAAAAAATAAAGTTTCTATTTTTTTAAAAGAAAATCTATTATCAATTAAAATAAAACTTTCTATTTTTTTTAAATGAAAATCTATTATCAATTAAAATAAAGCTTTCTATATTCTTGAATGAAATTATTTCATATTTTAAAATAAAGTATCTATTATTCTTAAATGAAATTATATTATCATTTAAAATAATAACTTACTATTTACATACATATATTTATATTTATACTTAAACACATAAGAAGACTTCTTTGATCCAAATCTAACATCATGTTATATTTTTCTTTAAAAGCAACACAAGGAGTTTCAAAAGGAAACTAGCTTATGCACATTTTCTTAAACCAGTGATGCAACAAGTGATAAAGTAAAAGACAACCAATAATATGCATCATAAAAAGAGGGAGTCTTTCCATCAACCCAATCACCCGTCTCAGCCTAAGAATTTATGATAGCTACTAGGATATTAACTAAGGCTCAAGGTGGCTGGCTAGTTGAAAATTATTCCTAATCGATAATGCATGTCTATATGAAGGTATCCATCCATGTTACCCCCAAGTTACCTTAGTCATCACTTCCCCAACCTCAGGTACCCTGTTCCTGGTGGATGATTCTACTTCTTCCACCTACGAGTGTGGATGAGCCTACATATTAACAATATGTTAACAGTACCATGTTCTCCCAAAAGAATTAAACCAAACATCGCATAGCTGGTAATTTGCACAAAACTAAGCATTAGAATATCCTTAGTCAATACATAGCTTTTTATGTCAAAAAGCCTACCAAGGAGGGTCATGACAACTTTTTAGAGGGGTCTCTCTCTTCTTCATCATGTTTAAGGCTTGAATTTTGGGCACTTGCATATGTTATCTCTCACTTTATTGTCAAATAATTGGAGTCCAATACTTCTATGGTGGGGAGGAATGGTAAGGATAGCATAGGATATTTAATTAGCTTTAAATCTCTAGAAGATAGTTTATTTTAGGCTCATTTGATTTGATCTTCTAGAGATGGCACTTCGTTGCAGGTTGGAGGATCTTCAAATCTTGTATTATTGGCATCTAAAATGCCTATATTATGTTTGTAAATTAATAAAGTTTCCATCTAGGATTTAATCCCTAACAAAGACTCTAAGAAGCTTAGAAAAACTCTACAAATTGTTTTGTAGACTTGATTTCACTAGACTTTTCCATTTTGATTATTGTATTAGTTATTTTACTACTGCAATTATTTCCAACAGGAAGGTGCAATCACTTTCTAAAAGTGGTGTAGTTATCTAAATTAAGTCCAAAACATAAATTATTTCAAATTTCACCTTGTTGTGTATAAGCCTATTATGATATTATTGCCTTGATTAAAATCAAGCTAACAATTGTGTCTAATGTTGATTAGTATAATTGCATTGTTTTTTTTGATAGATTAGGAAATTTCATTAATATCCAAGTTTTAGATAAGGACCCCAAAACCTATTTACAAAAATAGCAAGGACCTGCCGAAAGACGTAAAAAAAAAAAAAAAGATCCAACGGGGGATGTAGCCCCTAGCAAACAGATGCAAAAACAAAAAAGGGGAAATGTTGATTAGTATAATTGCATAATTGATTTCAAAGAGTAAATTCCAATTTAAAAGAAGTTATTTTTTCATTTCAAGATAGATTTCAATATAATATTTGTTATGAAGCAAGCAAAAGACTCACAATAGGTGGATTATCCTCTTCTTCTAAAATCATATCCTATCAAAATTCATCCTTTTTTTTACATTCCATCAAAATTCCATCATAGGAGACCAATGGAGGTAATAGGAAACTAGCCACTATTGTTTCTTGGAAAATCAAAGGAGAAGTCATTCTACTTGAAAATCATGGGTAGGAACTATTAATCAATAATTATCTCAATCCATTGAAAGCAAAGATTATCCAAGGATAAACATCAAGGACAAGGAAGTAGAAGGAAAAAAATCAACGTTAAGAAGAAATATTTAAGTCATTTTAAATTCTAATATAGATTTCAATATAATAATTATCATGAAGCAAGTAGAAGACTCATAATTGGTGGATTCTCCTCTTCTTATAGAATCATATCCTATCAAAATTCATCCTCTTTCTTACATTCCATCAAAAATCCATCGTATGTTACTAAGGGAGGCAATAGGAAACTAACCACTATTATTTCGTGGATAATGAAAGGAGAAGTCACTCTCCTTTTACCTCTAGTTATTATTTCTTCAAAAGGATTACCTACTTTAAAGTCATGGTTGGAAACCATCAATTAGGAATTATCTCAGGCCATTGAAGGCAAATATATTACAAGGAGAAACATCAAGGACAAGAAAGCTCAAGGAAAATATCAAGATCAAGAAGTATTTATTAGTGCCTTCATGAAAATTAATAGATAAGGTTAGTGTCCTCTAGATGTTAATACAATATTAGCTTTTGAGGATATATGTAAAGGGAGAGATCTAACACAGTTCCTGATAATATGAAAGAAGTGAATCTGCAATATGAATGAAATATACTATAAATAGAAAGTGGTAAAAATACAATGCAATATGGAGGATAAGGTCACTCCATTAATATAAGCTAGATAACTACATTGTGCTCCATACATGAGCTCTACCACAAACTACTCTCTACTACAATGCTCTTGATATCTATATGCTCCATATTATGATCTATCACTATGAGGCCCTTTATATAAGAAAATAGATTCCTTGGCCAACACTCTACCTAGTTGTACAAGTGGACACCTTGCACATTACAACATGCACATTGACACTTGTGCATTTATTACATTACTTGAAGTAATTAGTTATCTTCCCCCTAAAGTAATCTCTACTCTAACTATATACCATAGGTGGTACATTTACATGACCCAAATCATGTAATATATTCTAACTCTAACCCCCCCCTATATTACATTATTTGGGTATTGAAGATTTCAATCTTCAATATGGATCTTCTTCTTTGGATGTCCTTCAGTTTTATGTGATATTTTGTATCCTTTTTAATTCACATTGCATTGTATGCCTTCTTGCATTGGTTATTTTTCATCTTCTATTTTGAGTTAAAACTCGAACCTATATTCTCCTTCTTTGCTTATGGTAATTTGATTAAGAAAGTAGTCAGTGTCTTCATATGATGCATAGAGAGATGTAGATAAGGGTTCTTCTATCATTTGGATATGCTCGTTTGGTTCAGTTTTTGTGATTTTTTTGGTATTCATGTTATCTCCATTATGATTTCTTTTAGCATGTCTTTTCTTCCTTTCTCCTTCTTCTCCTACGATTTTGCATTGATGCTAGTGGAATTTATGCTTCATGATAAGTTAGTCTATCATCATAGTAAACTTGATTTGTATTGCTAGCTTGCTTCATGTGTTGAGTGAGTACAGATACTATTAATGATAGATAAATCATCAAACATTCCTCTAATGTAAATATAACTATATTTTGTGAATTCCACCATGCCTTGAAAATATTTTCATGAAGATAACCAATTAATGCTTCAAATTTTCCCTCTTTTGCCTCCTTAAGAAATAAGGAGAATCTCTCTTTTTCACTATCTGATAGATTCTCATATCCTTCAAGGGTATCTATCAAGTTTTGGGAATATAATTCCATTTCATGAAATAATTATTTGTTGATAAAGACATTTCTTATCATTTCATCCATTTTCCTTCTTGATATATTTAGGATAGTGTTGCTTGTTATTCCTTAGAATTGTAGGAATGGATTTGATAGAATATTTTTAGAGTTTATATTTTTGTAGGCTTCCTTATATCTCCCTAGTTAAGTGATGCGAATCAGTAGAAACCCTACAGGCTTTGTATATACCTTAAGATTCCCAAATGGATTAAATACTTGATAATATTTGATGAATACTATAATTAGCAAGTTTTGTATAATGTCTTATTAATCCCTAGTGTTTTGGATATGCTATATGATAGATAAAGTGCTTTTCGAGTATAGTAGTTCAATTTTGAGTTGATTTTGTAATGTTTTGTAAGTGGCAATAATAAAATTCTATTACACCTTATTACTCCTATTGAACTTAAGTACTTTCTAATTTGATGAGGTTTTAATGGTTGAATTTCTTTTGTCCCTTTAATTTGGTTTGAGACAAGTATGCCAATGTATTTCCAACTCTTGATTTCCTTAATGAACCTTACTTTATAGCCTTTGATATTTAATTTTTAATGTTTCTAAATTCCAATTAATTTATTTGATGTAGTATTCCTTATGACTCCCTAATTTGGAATATTAGAAAACAATATAATATTTGCAATAATATGATTTTTTAATTTCCAAGTTAAATTTCCTTATTCCTACTACTCTATTATTTGTAAATATAAATATTTTGTAATATGCTTGATTAATATAATACTAATGCTAGAGTTTTATTAAATGAAATTGATTAGACGTTTTTCGTAGGACTGCCCAAAATTCCGAACTCGTTTCGGCCATATCTCACTCATCCGGACTCGGATTGAGCTAAAATTTTGAGGGTAGATGCCTGAAAAACCCTAGAACGTCTCCACCAATTTTCATATCATTTGGAGCAACACAGATCCTAGCACATCCCTATGTGTGAACGAGATATTTGGCAAGCGGCTATGCGAGGGTTTCATCTGGGTTGAGTGCAAGCAGCTCCGGAGGTTGGTTTTTAGGGCCTTCGGGCCCTAGCGGCCAATATTTTTGTGGTTTATGCTCAATATTTTAGCAAGAAATGTTGCAGGGGATACAAGATGGGTTAGAAATTTGTCTTTCAACAGATCATACTGTGAACTTGAGTGACAACGGCTTCCAATTTGCTGCACAAAAGAAAAGTGAAAACCATACCTTTCCACGACGTCTAGGGCAAGGATTAAAGAGATCACGAAACAAGTTTCAAGCAGTTGATCAAAAAATGGCTCATATCTCAAGTGAATCTGGTGCTAAGGTGCACCCACAAAATAATTCTACTGTGAAAACCCCTGTCAAGGGTAAGAATTTCGAAGACTCAGTCCCAAAAATGAATTTTAGGGATGCCCTTCATGGTGGACAGCCTCAACCCAATGCTAATATCAATATTAGGGCTTCCCATAAACCTCTAAGAATGCCTAAGATTGATCCCAGGAAAATGGAGTCGAGGATGTCTTAAAGCAGCTGATGGAACTCCTATTGTTAAGCTTGATATGGGTAACATTCAGACTGGCATTGAAGATTTGGAAAAAAGAGGACTAATTTGTCGGTTCGTGGGTTTTCGTCCGAGTCTATCTGCTTTCAAATTCTGGGCTGCAAAAATCTGGAAAACTAAAGGTGAGTTACAAATCTCTATTTATCCAAATGGTTATTTTCTTGTTTTATTTGCTAATAATGAAGATAGAGAGAAAACTTTTCAAGGGGGTCCTTGGTTTTTTGGAAGGGCGGGGCTTTTCATGAAGCCCCGGCATACTAAATTTAAAGCCGAAGAAGAGATGCCTTCTATAGCTCCCGTGTGGGTTAGACTCTTTGGCCTCCCTATTGAATTTTGGAATCCTACTATTTTTTCTTCAATTGGAAACTCTTTAGGAACTTTTATGATGACTCGCTGATTGTACTCAAAATTTTGAACATATTATTTATGCTCGGATTTGTGTTTTAATGGATTTTGACAAACCCCTACCTAAAAAGATCACATTACAATTTGGGGAAGACACTTGGGAGCAAGTAGTGGACTATGAGAACATTCCTTTTCGTTGTAGAATTTGCCATGAATATGGTCATTTGGCCGGTGCTTGCCCAAATAAAATTCTTGATCAAAAGAAAGAAGATATAAACTCAGCGAGGTTTCCAAATACCTAAGAAGAAGAACACTAGGAAAAAACTAGTTATGAAGGATCAATCAAAGTCATCTCGCTAATATGTTTGAAATCCTTTCCACAAATGATGTCCCAAGTGAGGAAGAGGAAATAATGGAAACTGAAATCTTAGAAACACAATTTAAATATGAAGGGAAGAACTCGGAGACAAACCAACAAATCAAAGGTTTTCAACAGAAAAAAAAGGAGAAAATTTACACAAGAAAAACAATATTTCAAATGTCAAAACTTCAAATAATGCAGGTCCCAATATAGACTCCGTTGAACCATCTAGTAAAATTTTGGCTGTGTACGAGCATTCTTCAAGGTTAGAAGCCATCTCAGATTCAATTGGAATAAGTCAAGAAACAGGGAAAAAAAATTGAAGATGGATTCTAATCAAAAAGTAGGTCGCAAGACCAATCAATATCATATGGTAAAAGAAGGTGAAAAGCTTGTAGAGGAAGGTAAGATTAATGCCCTTCCCAACTTTTTTAGCCCCGGTATTAATGAAGATCATCACTTGGAATATTAGAGGACTCAAAGGGAGTCTTTCAAAACAAAATGAAATTAGAAGAATGATTCGGATAAATCATCCACATCTTGTTTTCCTTCAAGAAACAAAGATGTCAATGGAGGATATGGACTTAATTGCCAGTAAAATTTGGCCAGTTGGAAAAGTGGTTTCCCTCAGTTCCCAAGGGACTTCGGGTGGCATTGCTTGTCTTTGGGACCCAAAAGAGGTAGTTATTCACCATATGGTTGGCAGTTGGGGTTTGTTGGCTATAGCTATTCAAAGTAGACATTCCAACCAGATTATGCTCTGCATTACTGTTTATGCTCCGACTTCTTTGGAGGAAAAAAGAAGACAGTGGAAGGATATTACTCATATTATCTCTCATTTTCCTAAATCTTGGATCTTGATCGGAGGAGATTTCAATACCATCCTCTCTCTGGATGAGAAAATGGGGGGAAATAGAAATTTGGACAAAAGCACTGACCTCATGAGCGAATATATTGCAAACCTCCATCTTGTGGATATCCAACCGAGATAATGGCCTTATGACTTGGTCTAACAGAAGGCAAGGCTTAGCTTGTATAATGGAGAGATTGGATAGGTTTTTGCTCTCTAAAAATTTCTTAATCCATGGTCACATTCCTAAAGTGAAGACTCTTAATAATGTTGGTTCGGATCATTGGCCGATCATGGTGGAAATGTGGAAAACCAATGTGAGTTTCTCTCCTTTTCATTTTCAATTAATGTGGCTTAGAGACATTTCCTTCAGACCTCGTGTGCAACAATGGTGGAAGGAAGGTAAACCTAGGCATGGGACTAAGATGTTCTGTTTTGCCAAAAGACCGCAATACATTAAATCCAAAATCAAGACTTGGAACTGGAAAGAGTTTGGGGATGTTCATAAAAAAAAACATGAAGTTATTGCTCATCTTGAAAATTTGAATAAGAAAATCCATTTAGATGGCCTCACAGAGAAGAGAAGTGCAGATGAAATTAAACTCACAACTCGGTTAGAGGAATGGGAAAAAAGAGAAGAAATCTTATGGAAGCAAAAATCTAGAATTCAATGGCTCAAAGAAGGAGATCGAAACACAAATTTCTTCCACAAATATCTTCTAGCTCGAAGATCTCACAACTTTATTTCTTCCTTAAAATCAGATTCCGGAGATGTTGTTTATACTTGGGATGGCATGAACTCTATTGTTGTTGATTACTTTTCCAATATTTTTGTTGCTACTCCTCTTGACTCAACTTCACAACAAAATGTTCTTCAAGCAATCCCTTCTCTTATCACTTCTAAGGAGAACTCTATTTTGACTCGCTCCTGTTACTATCAATGAGCTTCAACAAGTAGTTTTTAAAATGCAAAAAGGGAAAACCCCAGGTCCTGATGGTTTTCCCATTGAGTTCTACCAAGAGTTCTGGGATATCCTTCATGTTGATTTATTAGAGGTGGTGGAAGAAGCCAGGAAAGCCAAAGAAATTTTGAAGGTTATCAATAAAACTTATATTACTCTTGTTCCAAAAGCTCAAGAGGTTGATCATATCTCAGCTTTTAGACCTATTGCTTTATGTAATGTTCTTCTCAAAATCATTACTAAAATCATGGCAGAAAGGTTGAAGCCTCTTTTGCATAAGATTATTTCCCCAGAGCAAGGGGGTTATGTGGAAGGACGTCAAATAGTAGATGAGATAGTTCTTGCTCGAGGAAGCCATCCATTCCATGGATATGCAAAATTCTCCTTCCATGTTCATTCGGTTAGACTTATCCAAAGCTTATGACAGAGTGGATTGGCACTTCCTTATCAAAGTTTTGAGGCAATTTGGTTTCTCTAAGGATTGGATGGATTGGATTATGGGATGTATCTCTTCGAGTTTCCTACTTAGTTCTTATCAATGGCAGGCCTTCTCGGTCTTTCCCAGCTTCCAGAGGTATTAGGCAAGGTGACCCGCTATCCCCTTATTTATTCATCATTCTTGTTGAATGCTTGGGTAGGACTATAACCAAAAAGAGGGAAAACAAAACCCTTGAGGGAGTTACCATTGCTCATGGAGCTAGACCTATCTCTCATCTTCAATTTGTGGATGACTCTACTCTTTTAGGTAAAGCTACAGTTAAGGAAGCTTCTAATATTAAGCAAATCATTAGCTATTTTTCTAAGGCTACTGGGCGGTTGATCAATGAAGACAAATCTAAAGTTATTTTCTTTCACTGCTCTGCTAGACGAGGAATCCATGGTCTTGGATAAATTAAGATATAAGAAGACCTCTCTTCCAATCACTTATTTAGGTATTCCCATAAATATTCAAAGGCAGAAAAATAAATATTGGAATTGGTTGTTGGACAAAGTCAAGAAGAAAATTGGAAAGTGGACCAACAAGTGGCTTTCTTCTAGGGGTAGAATCACCTTGGTAAAATCAGTCCTTCAAGCTATTCCTATTTATGTTTCTTCCATTTTGAATATCCCAAAGGTTGTTCTTCGAGAATTGGATCAAATCGAGTCATCGTTTCCTTTGGAGTGGTACTAAGGAGAAAATAAAATGGGCCTTGGTGAAATGGGATACTTTATGTCTTCCTAAGAGTGAAGGGGGTTAGGATTCCGGTCTTCAATTAATAACAACAAAGCTTTAGCTGCTAAATTATATTGGAGGATGTTGCATAACCCCAATGCTCTTTGGGCCAATAATCTCCGTGCTAAATATGCTTGAGAACAAAAGTCCCGAAGACCTTGTTCGCTATCAACTTCCTACCAAAGGTTCTCCCATTTTAGCAGTTCTTAAGACTGGTGAGGATTTGATAAAGAAAAAATTATTTTGGATCATTCATAATGGTCAACATGCAAATTTTTGGATAGATTCTTGGGATGGTCACAAGCCTTTGATAACTCGGTTTCCCGATTGGAGGCCTTGGATGGAGGAGCTTCACCGAGCTAATTGGATAAATGTGGCTAATTATCTGTCGGTACCATACTGGTAATTCAAAGGTTGGTAGATATTGGATCCCTATTGAGGACTGGCCTATTCAAATCCCAGAAAGGCAAAGACAAGATATCCAAGGCATCCTTCATATGAGATCCCTCTCTTGGTCCCATGAAAAAGATTGTTTTGGATGGAACAACACTACTAAGGGTGAGTATTCGGTTGCTCAAGGTTATTTGACCTTATGCCATAATAATCCCAACCATTCTTCTGACATATTTTCTCGATTGTGGGCTCAAAAGCTCTGGCCTAAGGTGAGGTTCTTTAATTGGCTTTTATTGCATCGTAGGGTGCTTCTTGGTGAGCAACTTATGAAGCGTGGTTTTCATGGCCCTTTTAGATGTGAAATGTGTGAAGAGAATGTAGAAAATATCAACCATATTTTTATTGAGTGTACTTTAGCCTCTGAGCTATGGAGGAGAATGGCCACTTTACTTGGCTTAGAGTGGTCCAATTTTTTTACTTTTGAACAACTTTGGAGGGATTGGCCTAATCAAGAGGGTGTTGATCATTTTATTAGGCAGTTAGTTTGGATGGGTTCTACCATTCTTCTTTGGAATATTTGGAATGAAAGGAACAACCAAATTTTTAATCAAGATAGGAAGGATATTCACTATATTTGGCAAAATACCATAGCCAACTTAGTTGAATCAGTCCATCAACTCCTTAATCACCCCCAAAACTCCCACCAAAGATGGGATCAAGTGATGCAAATATTGAAGATTAAATCTTCTAAGGGCAACCAACTTAAAGGGAATGTGAGTATTAGTAAGATGGATAGGACTAGAAATTGGCAACCTCCTCCTAAGGATTTTGGAAAATTCAATACTGATGGAGCCTCTAGAGGGAACCCTGGAAAAGCCAGTGTGGGAGGAATTGGTAGACTTTCAGATGGCTCCCTGGTTTTTACTTTTGTTGAGAATTTGGGTATTCTTTCCAATAACCTTGCTGAGGGGTATGGTATCCTCAGAGGCCTTCAGGAGGCTACTAAGGTTGGATGGGAAAAGGTGTTAGTTGAGTCTGACTCTCAACTTATGATTAATCTCTTGAAGACTCCTTCTAAGAATCATAAGGTGGATTGGAGAATAAAAAGAATTATTGAGAAGATCGAGTTAATCCAGATGGGATTTTTGAAAGTTGATTACAATCATGTGGTCAGAGATCAAAACAAGAGTGCTGATGCTTTAGCTAATTGGGCTTTGGACAAAGGTGATCTTACTTGTTATGGCCACCCTCCTATATGGTGGGCTTCTCAAATTAGGGAAGCTCTTCTTTCTATCATTTCTTTGGATGGCTCCAGTTCTGAAGGTACCTAGTTTCTTCTTGTTTTTTTTTTTTTGCTTCTCTTTGGTTCATTCAGTTTTTTTTAGTTCCCTAGCTCATTCTATTCTTTATTTTGTTTCCTCTGTTGATTCTTGCCTTAATAGTCTTCTGGTCTAGATAGGTCATTGTTTTGTTCAATTTTTTTCTTTTTTCTTTTTTGTTTTTTTTGTTTAGTTTTTTAAGGTGGGTGGGTTCTTTTGTTTTGTTTTGTTTTTGTGTTCTTTGTGTTGTTTTGTTGTTGTTCTTGTGTTTTTTTTTTTTCGTTCTTGTTCTTGGGTTTCTCTTTGTTTGTGTTATTTCGTGTTTTTATGTGTGAGTGTTTTCTATGTTTTTTGTTTTTGTTTATTGTCTGTTGTTGGTTGTTTTTTATTTTTATTTTAATTTTATTTTTTTAATTTTTTAGGTTTTGGTTGTGTTTATTTTTCATGTTTTTTTTTGGGTTATGTCTTTGTAGTGTTCTGTTGTTTTTGTCTTGTTTGTGTTTTGTTATGTGGTTCTTGTGTTTTTCTATGTGGTTTGTGTTGTGGTTTCTTTTATCTTATTGTGCGTGTTTGGTTGTGCTTTTGTTTTTGACACACTCAAGGAGCATGTTTTTTATTTTATTTTATTATTTTTGTTGTTATTTACTTATTTTTAAATTGGTTTTGTGTGTTTGTTTGCTCCTTGAGTATGTCAAAGGTGGTAGGCCAGGTCCGAGTCCTGGGCATTTTTGGCGGAATGGATACCCCTGCCTCCTTGGGTCTTACCCGAAAGTGGCATCCCTTTTGGGATGTTTTCCACAAATAAAAAATATATATAATACTAATGCTAAGTGAATGAATTGCAATAGTAAATATAATTGCCCTTATAACTACAATATTCCTTAATTTATAACAAGCAATAAATAGTCTTCGATTTACCATAGGATTCCTTTGCCTTTGATGTTGTGAGGTGGCAGATTTGAATCCTTTGATATGGCAGTCAATGCTTTCTTAGATTGGCACTAAATTCTCCCTTACGTGGCACTTTTATCAATGATGAATTCTTCTTTACATAGTGCTTATGTTCTCTATAACTTTCGTTGATATGAATTTAAGAATGCTAGGTCTTATCTTCAATAATGTGCTTTCTTTTGTAAAAATAACATGCTAATATGCTGGTTTCAATGATGTATTCCTTCCATGAACAAGGCACTAAATTGTTGATTGAATGAGGCACTTCCTTCCGTGAATGAGACGTGGATTGTTTATTGAATGTGGTATTGTATTTGTTGGTCTTTATGATAACTTATTTAATGCTAGCTCTCTCTCATTCAAATGGTGCACAAGCTTGAATTAGCCTTCTACTCTGAATATGCTTCACGCCATTCGATGCTAGTTTTTTCATTTGATCTTTGATGCTATTCTTCTTCAATATGGATGCTTTAGATAGGGCTACTCCCTTGTGACTTTCAAACAAGTGTCACTTGAGAATTTCTTTGTAGGCATTGATATTTCAACGTATGCAATGATGAGTTTGGTTGTAACCTCCCAAAGACTTGTAACTCCTCCTAGGTGAGCATTGGAATATTTGTGAATTTTGAACGCTTAGAGTTCTTGTGCCAAGTGGCACTCATGAATTATGCATGTAAGACTTTCTTCTAACACTCCAATGATGCCCTCTCTTTTACATATATCTTTGAAAATGTGCATTGGCTTGCTATGTTTCTTGAAACACAAGCAATCCCTCTTCATTGTTCACTTGCTATCTTGAAGAGTATTATGGATGACACTAGTTGTATTGCTTCTTGGTTCTATGGTGCTCTTCAATGGTAGTCCTATGGTAGCTTCTTGTGCTCTTCAATTGTGAATGTTCTTTCCAAGTAGAAACCTTGGGTATATCACTTCTTCCTTTGTATCTCTACGTCTATAATGTGTTGTTTGTATTTATGTTATAATAGCTAATTGTTAGCCTTTATCCTTGGCTTTTTATAGTGTCTCTTTTAAGTAGATGATCTACCTTTGTATATTGCTCTTTTCTATATGTAGATTCAAATGGCTTCTTAATAGCTCCAATGTTGCAGGTGACACACTCGCTTCTAGGGTTGGATTGGACATGATGAAAATGGTGTTTCTAAACACCTTGATTCTTAGACGTGTGAGCTCTTCATTAGAGTCTTCCTTTTGCTTGAGCTTTGCCATTCAACCTACAAAATATGACGTATGTGCTAATTCCTATAAATGTGATATATTTTGTCCTTTCAAAGGAATAATAGAGGTACTTTGTAATAGTTAGATTTGCACCAATATGAAGGACCTTTTATGAAATCCTTCTTGCCTCTTTTAATATTCTTTCTTGGATTTTTTTAATGATAGTTAATCCAAGCTAATGAAATATTGTTTTTGAAGTAAGGATTTTTTCACTCTGCACTTAAATGAAATCCTTATATTATCCTTGAATCTTGAGACTCACCAAGTCTCAATTTGAGGCTTCCTTAAAGGATAGTAATTGTGGCTTTCTTCTTCACCTTTTTGCTTATATTGGTGGCTTCCTTTGGCCATGCAGTGCTACATATTCTGGTGCTAGTTTTATGCCTTTAGTAACACAAACTAATTTATTGAGAGTAACTAGTTAAGGATCAACTACCATAGTTCTTAATGAATTAATAATGCACTTTTAATAAGGATAAAATCTCAAAATAAATTATAATGCACTCAATAATTTTTTGCAATTTTCACTACAATCAATATTGTAGGATGTAGTCTTCTTGCTTTCTAGATAGATAATAGGTAGATGATAATTTTATTTCTTTCAAAAATATCCAAATCCTATTAATGTGTAAATATATCTTAAAATTAATTCTCCTTTTTGCACTTTCTGGAAAACTATAATATGAGCCCTTCTTCTTCCAACTTTAATCCAAATATGGTGCTTAATGGAATTTGATAATAAACCCTATTTTAAGTTCAATTGATTACACCCTAGTTGCTTACCTTTAATGGATTCTAAAGTAGATGTAGATCTTGATGTTTTTGTTTCACCAAGTTGTTGCCTTGTAGATAATGAATTTGTAGCTTCTTGTTGGCTATCCAGAACAACTTCTTGCTTCACCAAACTGAGGTCTTGAACTTTCTATCTTGAGTATTAGGTTTGGTGGCTTGATCTTTTGCCTTCTATAGTAGATTCAAAGAACTCCTTTATTTGAACTTGTACCTTATTGCTATGAGAGGTAATCCCCAAATCTCTTGGATTTGGAAGGCATCTTTTATCTGAAACTTCCTTCAACCTTCTTGTCGAATTCTGACTTCAAATATGATCTTATTATTCTCAAGATTTTGAATGTCTTGAGGTATTCACTAGAATATTCTTCTATATTTGGAACTCCTTGCCAAATTCTTCTTTTCTTGGGCTTGTTGTCATATGGTGACAATTTTCGCAAGTCCTTCGCTATCAAGAGATTTTCCTTGATGGTGGATTTCTCCAATGAGGTCTCCTAGGAACTCTTTTAATGATGCTTTTATGAGCTCTACAGTAAGGCTCTCCAAGCCTTCTTCTTTTTCTTCTTGAGACCTATCCAAGGTATTCCATATCGAAACTTCTTTGGTCTTCCAATTGAGACCTTTTCTTCAACCTTCCTAGAATAGGACTTCACTGGTCCTTTCTCTTTTTTCTACAATTTGTAGGATTTGATGGAGATCACCAATCTCTTATTTCCTAGACTCTTATCTAGAGTCTTCTTATGAAATAGGAACTTTATCTTCTAAATCAAGAATTTGTGTCTAGAAATTTCTTTAGAAACTCTTGTTTGGAGTTTTATTTTGAGTAAGGAATTTATCTTCAGAATAAAGAACTCTTCTCTAAAATTTTCTTCAAAATTAAGGCTTTTATGGCCTTCTCTGGATCAAGGCTTCTCTAGCCTTTTCTTCTTCAAGGCTTCTTTGGCCTATTCTTCTTCTAGGCTTCTCTCACCTATTCTTATTTTAGGCTTCTCTAGCCTATTATTCAAGGTTTCTCTAGTCTATTTTTTTTAGGCTTCTCTGGCCTATTCTTCTTCTACACTTTATAGGTATTGATCTTGAACGAAGATCACCAATATCCTATCTCATCCTTGAATCGAATTTTGGATTTTCTTCTTCCTTGAGTCTGCTATAGGGCTACTATGGCCTTTTTCTTCACTTTTACTCTTCACAGGATTACAACTCTTTGTAATGGGACTTTTCTTGGGGTCTTTGATATCTTCAGACTTATCCTTATTATTGCAGGTGCTGGAATAATTCTAAGAAGATATTCTTCCTAACTCTATTGTAGTAAGCTTCTCAACCTTTTCCTAAATCTTTTGTTTCCTACAACAAGTTGTTAAAAATTGGAACGAAATAACTTATAGATCTAAAGATAATAATCTTCACTAGTTGATTTGTCAAACTAGTGGCTTGAATGCTGAGGCCTAGTCTTCACAAGTTTTTTTACAACTCTATGGAAAGACCCTAGCCAAATATAATCTCAGGTTTTTTGCAACTGAGATTTATTTCAGTCCTCACTTTTGTAATATTGTTGACTACTTTGGTTTTTCCTATCAATTAATCCTAATGGTAGCTTTTGCATGCAACGACACTCAATGGTATATCAGTTTGCAAATATACAGGTCAACAATAGTAATGTGACCCTCCCTATTCCTCTTGAAATAATGGAATTCACTTATGACAGATGTAGTTCCTCCTATTCTTATCTTGATTCACCATGGCTCTAATACCACTATTATATTTTGAGGATATATGTAGAGGGAGAGATCTAACACAGGTCTTGATAATATGAAGGAAAAGAGTCTGCAATATGAATGAAATATATTATAAATAGAAAGTGGTGAAAATACAATGCAGTATGAAGGAGAAGGTCACTCCATTAATATAAGCTAGAGAACTACATTTTGCTCCATACATGAGCTCTACCACAAACTACTCTCTACTACAATGCTCTTGATATCTATATGCTATGTCTTATGATCTATCACTATGAGGCCCTTTATATAGGAAAATAGATTCCTTGGCCAACACTCTACCTAGTTGTACAAGTGGACACCTTGCACATTACAAATTGCACATTGACACTTGTGCATTTATTACATTCCTTAAAGTAAGTAGCTAACTTCCTCCTAAAGTAATCTCTACTCTAACTATGTACCATAGGTGGTACATTTACATGATCTAAATGACGTAATATATTCTAACTCTAACATACAAAATTGATCTCTTATCTTTTATTTTTTAAACTTTAACTACAGATTGGATTTAGTTTTATTGGTCAATACTTTTACTTTGCCATGGTGAATTGCTTTGTATAAAACAATTTATTGTGATCTAACTATACCTATTTTCCCATACTTATCACCTAATTCATTTTCATGCTTGGTCAATTCACCTAAGGATATCCATATACTAGCACCTAATTAAACCTTCCCCATATTTTACATAATTTTTTTGAGTTTTGTCTAGGTTTAGGCTTGAACATGTGTTACCTTTACTGACATGGTATGTCTTCTTTGCTTTGTCTATATGTAGGTAAAACACCTATACAACACAAAGATTTAGTAATCTTTGAAGAATGAAGCATTTTGTCTTTTTGACAATATTTTTTGTGTTTTTTTGTTACACAAAGTTGTATGATAGAGTTATGTTATTCGATGCTAAAATTGAATTTATCATAGTCATACAAATCTTCTTTAAAATCTTATGTATTTACCTTTTATTTGATTTGCATGACACATTAAATGAGATGAAGTCTAAAATTTAAGCTATATTTGAAGATATTTGATTAGTATTTTGGGAACAAGTATCCTATAAGTAGAGAAATCTAATATGTTATTGGTTGCATTTTTTTATTTATTGCATGTATTTTGATTGGCTTAATATACCCCATGAGCACAAAAACTACTATGTTATTGCTCGCATTATTTTTTGAATTGATGTTATTTTTTATTGACTTAATGGATACTCCTAGTCTTGTTATTTTCTATTTTTGGTTCACTTGAAACCTTCTACTTCATTCTCTATGTAGAACTCCAATTTGTGAAATATAATACATTATTGGTAGCATTGTTTTTCATTTGATGTGTTTTGTTTGGTTTTCAAATTTTGTTCACTTGAAACCTTCCACTCCAATATCTATGTAGAAATCCAATTTTTGAAATCTAATACATTATTGGTAGTATTATTTTTTATTTTATGTATTTTGATTGGTTTAATGTTTATTATTGGTGTATCGCTCCAAATTTTTTGCATCCCTACCTTCAGGCTATAGGATCCGTGCCCGAAAGGAGGATGGGAAAAGGATGGCGCGGTACCTCGGATTGAGAGGCCTTGCGAAGGTCCCGCCTCTCGGGGGAGGTGTATTATGGTGATTTTTTGATGGATGGTGGGTTCACCAGGAAACGTTTGAATGGCAGTTTCCACGCCTAGGTTGGGAATGTGTTTGATGTGTTCGGTTTTATCTTTAATCATCCAAGTCCTAGGTTTGGCCAAAATGCATCTAAGCTATTCTATATGAAATGCAGATTTAAATGAAGACAAAAACAGATTTGGACAGAAAAATAGAAAGAACAAGATGGATTAAAGACCCATACCTGATCCGGATGTCTGATGAAGGTTCTGATTTTTGAAGTAGTCAAGATCGTCTGGAATTCGACAGGATCGTCTCCTATCTGACAGGATCGTCTGAGATCTGACGAATTCGTCAGAGACCTGCAAACAGAGAAATAGATGCAAAATACAGAGAATGCAACTATGATAATAGAGGGTAATGATGTAAAATGATAGTAAGAACATTAAAATGATAATAACAAACTAAGACACGAATGCATTATAATGATCTAATGACAATTTATGCTTTTATTATGCATTAAAGCTACATGGGTGAACTCCAAGATGCAGAATAATAAAGAATAACCATAGAATTAACTAAATGCAGAATAATACAATAGAAAAAGGATGAAGAAATGCAAACTCTGGGCACTGATTGCCCCCAATGTGGACTGCAGTCGAAATCGTCTCGAATTGGGTCGAGATCGTCCGAGATTGTACGAGATCGTCTGAGACGAATTGAGCTTGCTCCGGCTGAAAAACAATGAAGTTCCTGCAAACAAACTTGGAAAAATACAAATGCAAACAGTGATTTAAGATGGTCTAGTGCGTGTAGAATTCGAGTTACAGGGAATTTCAGCCAGGGGGATGCTAAGGGGAGGGCCTAGGATTAAATAGGCTTAGGATAGAGGTTAGGAGGTTGGAGATCATCCCAATTTGGGAGATCTCCAATGGGGGAGGTCTCTAACGACGCAGACACGCTTCTGCCCGGATTAGAGACGTCGTTGGAACAGAGTCTAACTATGCACAAATCAGTTTGGGACGAGATCGTCTGGACGTCCTACGCCAGACGAAATCGTCCGATCTGAGGCGATATCGTCTGATCGGAGACGATATCGTCAAACGGACAAAACAAACTCTAAAAATGGCATGGGAAAGGAGGAAACGGGTTAAACGACGGTTTGGGAGCGGTTTTGGAGGTTGAAATTTGAATTTGAATATTTACTAGAGTAATTGTAATTATTAAGGTTTTACTACGCCAATTTTAGGGTGCTACATTTTGCCCCCTCTTTAGCAAATTTTTCGAAGAAAATGCGTTAAAGATGAGTTCTTCTCGATCTACGAGAAAGCAAAAATTATTCCCATTTTTAGGCGACGATTCTTGGTCGAATCGTACGACAACTTACTATGGTGCCCCCTCCGTGTTTTTACCCAAATCGAACGTTTGAGGTAAAAATGCGAAAAAGCAAAATTTTAAAATGTTTTTAATTGTGTTTTGAATAAAATTAAGAAAAATAGGGTAAAACCCTAATTCATTGTTACTGTTCATTTTTCTGGTTTTTAGAGCTCTAGAGACAAAAATGGTCGAGACAGCGCACAGATCGACAGAGGTCCGACGCGGGCTACGGGTAAGAGTCTAAACTTAGTTTAGAATGCTTTAAGTTGAATTTACATGCTTTTTAGGTTAATTTTGAGCAATTTTTGAGCATCGCGGCCATTTTTGGGCCGTCGACGTCGTCGGGATGAAATCGTCCCGATTTCGACGAAATCGTCTCAAGTTCGCCGATTTCGTCTAAGGGCGAAATCGACGAAAGGGGGACGATTTCATCAAATTAGGGACGATTTCGGCTTGCAAAATCGAAGACGATTTTGCTCAAATTTGGGACGATATCATCCAATAGTGGACGATATCATCATTTATATAAAATTGAACTAATTTTACTTGCATTATTAATTACTGAGTTTTTATTAATGATTTTTATTGTGTTGTTGTTTTTATGTTGCAGAGAGGATTACTAAAGAGCAGAGAATGGAAATACGGCGGGTTGAGAGATGACTTGGCCGCTCTATCTCAGGCAGAGCGAGATCAGCTAGCACAGGTCGGCTTGCAGCATGTGGCAGAGATGCCACAAGTTTCTACAGATATGGGGCTACTGACAGCCCTAGCAGAGAGGTGGTATCCGGGTTCTTCCTATTTTCGGTTACCGACAGGGGAGATGACTCCCACACTAGAGGATGTATGGAGGATTTTGAGGATCCCCATACAAGGACGATTGATCACTCCCACGGCCAATCAGGGCCACGCTATGATGCGACTGTGTGGCGATCCGAGCTTCGCCCTGGAGAAGGGCGGAGTGAACATCGAGTCGCTGCATCAGATGCCTGGGGCATCGAGACTCACACGGGTTTTGGCTGGGGTGGTAGGTGGACTTCTGCTGTGCCACCAGAGCGGATGCAGGGTACCATGGGTACTGGCAGATGTGGTCTGTGACATGAGAGACCATGGCTACAGGTTTTCTTGGGGCAGCTTTGTTCTATGCCGATTGTACAGGATCCTGCATGGGGTCGTGTACAAGGGCGGCCGATGTCTGGTTATGACATCGCTACTACAGGTTTGGTGCTGGGAGCACATTGCAGTGCGAAGGCCGGTAGGGCTCCCATTGATAGGGATTGATGGGGAGAGGCCCCGAGCTTTCTACTGGTGGCTCCGAAGAGGGTCACAATGACGGATAGATCTATCGATGTCCCGGAGACTACTTGATGACCTTGTCTCCGACCAGATCACCTGGAGGCCTTGGAGAGATCATCCAGGGTGGGCCGAGGATGGACAGGAGCTGGCTCGCATCAGGCGAGTCTGTTGGCTGAGGATGGAGAGGGGAGAGGTGGAGCTCCATCGCTACGACCGAGTTTTGAGATAGTTCGGTCTATAGCAGGGGATCCCATCTCTCAGGGATTACGAGTTTTCTCAGACTATCCGGGATAACACTACAGTTAGCGGGGCTCCAGATATGCAGCGCTTCTAGAGTCAGGACGCAGATGATGCCCCCATTCAGCCAGTGGATGGGGACGATGTTGGGGTAGCCGACGGCTATGATGCCTGGTACATAGGCATCCGCCCTCCTCGGATGACGAGGGCTCAGGGTCCGATTCACGCAGTTGTGCATCGGATGGGGAGGCGGTGCCAAGCGGCCATTGAGGCGGCCCAGGGTCACAGCGGGAGAGAGCAGAGGAGACCACAGGCGCAGCAGAGGCCACGACAGCGGGAGAGGAGGGAGGAGAGACCCCCTTCTCCATAGAGAGAGAGGCCACCATCGCCCGATAAGGGCAAGGGTGTTGACACTAGGGAGAGCAACGAGACAGCGACTCTCCGAGCGGAGACAGTCCGTCTCCAGGCACAGGTGCAGACATTGCAGGAGGAGGCTGCACGCCACCGAGCTGAGGTGACACAGCTTAGAGATGAGATTGCACGCCTTAGAGCACGGGGTGGAGGAGCGAGCACTCGGGAGCTAGCACGGGCTATTGCCCAGATCACATTTTATCAGACACTATACCACCAGATGGTGCCAGAGGAGGAGAGATTACCACTGCCGGCTACCATCGCGGATCCGATCAGGATTGGGTCATCAAGGACTTCATCCCGATCCACGACTAGGACTCGTAGTACCACACATACTACGATGGGGCCACCTCGTCCACCTCAGGGCGGGGGAGGAGATGAGGCTGAGAGCTCGAGGGGCTCTCGAGGCTAGCTACTACAGATTGCACTACATAGATTGATATATAGTATTTATTATTTTTGATAGAGGATTGAGTATGCCGAGGTACAGATTGTGGCATACCGATTCGGTTTTGATATGATGTATATTATGGTTGATATATATATAGATGAGATATTTTTGATCATATGACTTGTGTCTTATGTATTTTTATGATGCTTTTAATGTTTTGATTGATTGATTTGATGATTCATGTAATTACGTCGTTGGAAATATTATGGTTGAAATGTCATGCTTGAAAAATTTAAATGAAATAATCCGATAGAACAAATTGGTTGTTTGTGATGTGATGATTTGATAAAAAAATAAAAGGGACTTTTAACAATAATTTCAAAGGACATTGTCGCTATTATAGACCATTTCATGGAGTCGCCGCTCACTCGGTCGTCAAGCTAATCCCAGTATAGAAATATTGTTAAAAAGTAAAAGAGTGCTTAAGAGACTGTCTTAAGACTTTGGTGCAATGGTGCAAATGATGATGATGATGGTTTGTTTTCAGAGTTTCATAAAAATAGTATGCATGAAATAATGTTAAAATGATTTTTGCTAGGCATAAATTCCTAAGTGTGATAAATTTTTTGGATAATTCCCTAGGAATTATACCATCATTGCAAAATTGAAGGTTGACATAATGACATGAAATAGTGATAATGTGCATGCTTTTTGTCAAAAAACATAATTGTATAACATAATGATTTAAGTCATATGGTTTTCATGATTTTTCAAATAAATGGGGAATAAAAATTGGTACAATGGTTTGCGCTAGGCATAGAATATGTAGGTATAGACTTATACCATCATCGCGAAAATCAAAGAAGAAAATAGATTGTTTTATTGCATGGTTGATTTTTAATAAATAGAAAATATGAAGATGAGGACTTGCGCTAGGCATAAAATTCCAATTTTGGTTTTGGAACTATACCATCGTCGCGAAAGTCGACAATATATATATATGTGTGTTTTGATTGTATGGTTTTGAAAGAAATTTTGATTTTTTCTATTATGTATGTAGTTGTCTTTATACTAAACAACTGTACTTTAAAGAAGAAAATGAATTTATTCCAGACAATTTGCAAAAAAATATTTCAAAGTATCTTAAAGACAAAAGTTAGATTTATAAGGAATCCCATGTGCATATGTGAGTTCATTTCCAATCTTGATTTATCATAATGATACACAAAATCTCTCAAATACAAAATGTGTGTGCAATTGCTATGTTCATTTACCAGTTTTGAGCAAGATAATATGATACAAGTGATTTGAATGAACCAAATAAGTGTTCATTAACCATGATGTAGATGCATATAACCATACTAGACTACTATGTAAGTCGGATTATCAAGAGCTAGCTAATCCATAAGCGGACATAGGTCTGTACAAAAGAAGGTCGCTAATGTGACAGACATATCGCCACGCTAGGAGTTACCCAAGGCCAAGCAGGTTGGGCACAAACCACCTGTTATGGGGCTTACCTCACAGTTTTTGAATAATTGAGAATTCCAGGGATTCAAGCTCATCAACCCTTCTTTTCTTTTCAAAGGGTAGGGAAAGGGATTTTATTGCTTTTGCTTTTGCTTTCTTTTGCTTTCTTTTGTATTTTTGCTTGATAATGCTGTAATGATATAAAATAACATTTTTCTTTTTCTCTTTTTCTTGAACTTTGCTTTTTCTTTTTGTTCTATGCTAGGGATACTTGCTCGGATTAGCTGTAGAGCAAGGGATTTTTATTCTGGGTAGGGGTGAGCTTGTCCTTTTGCCAATTCTCAAAGATTCTAGACCATGTGCATGATAGGATAGCAGGGGAAACTTTTCGCTCAAGAAACCACTTCTACTATGTAGCATAGCATGGACATTACAAATATAATCATTTTATTGTGAAAGGATGTGCTTGGTTTAAGTAAATAACAAGATCAATTCTCTGTGCTCAAACTTTATTTAATTGAATTTTGTGGACTTTGATATAAGAGAGATTAGTAATCATGCCAGATAAAAATCAAGATATTTATTTTTGTGTTTGTGAAAGTGAGGGATTCCAAATAAATGCTAATTTATCCAAAATAATTTGAAACATATAACTGCAACATTTGTAAGAAGATATATATAAATACTTTTTGAGAAGTTTTGAGAATGTTGACTCTCTCTTTCTTCTTTATGTTGTTTTGGTTTTGAAAGAGTCAAGAATATTGTTGTTTTTTTATTTTTATTATTATTTTTTTGTTTTTGAAAGAATTAACAAGTGCCATAAATAAATACAAGAAGTAGTTTTGAATATTTTGATGATTATGAATGTTTTTGGTGTTTTTGAATTTATAAATTGAAAGAAATACAAGATAGTGATTTAAAATAAGAAATTCTGAGGATTTTGATTTTTTTTTTTGATATTAATTTTAATGAATTGGAATTGGTGGTATATACAAGATGATCTATATACACTATACAAGGTTATTTGAGTATAGCATGTCTAAGGTTGCTTCAAAATCAAAGGAGGTTTTGAAGGATAATCTGGTTGAGTTGAAGGTAAGAACAAAAGGTGATGAATAAAAGGTAGTGATAACAAAAGCTTTGTTATAATGTAGAATAATGTAGCAAAAGATTTGACTTTTATATGTGTAAAATTGATCATGTTACAAAATAAAATGTCAGAAGGATAAGAAGGTTCTTCATTCTTATCACTATCTTCCAAGTCTTGATAAGATGGAGGGAGCATATATGAAAGATATGCATGGGTGTTATTTGGTAAACAAGGATGATCATATATGGATGAAGAAAAGTGATGGATAGAAGATAATTGTGATAATAGAGAATGTATAGAACTTGATGTTTCAACCGTTAAATATTCTTCAAATGGTGTTGGGTCACCATGTATGGTAACAATTTTATTTGCAAGTTCAAACTTCAAATATTGGTGAAGAGTGGAAGGGACAACCCTCATCGTATGAATCCAAGGACTTTTGAGAAGTAGGTTGTAAGGTGAAGGGCAATATGCTACATAAAACAAAGTATCCAGGATCTTGGATCCAATATTAAGGGGAAGAATTATAGTACCTTGAGCTTCTTGAATTTCATTGTTAAAAGATTTTATAATAACATTTGATTCATTAAGATCTTCTTCCTTTGATTTGAGTTTTTGGAATAATTGATAAGTGCATAAATTAAGAGAGGAGCCATTATCTACCATGATAGTTTTAACAGGTGTTTCTTTACTAGATCCTGTAATGTAAAGATAGGAGTCTTCTTGTGGAGTAGAGGAAGGAATCTCCTCATCATAGAATGAAATATGGTTAACCTCAAGAGGGTTTACACCATTAATTATGTTCTTAGAGAAAATATGATGAGGAACAAATTGTTGGCTAGGTATCTTGAACAAAGTTTCCTTATGAGAACTTTGTAATACTTCTAAAAGGGATATCTTTGCTTGAGGATTAATCACTTGTTGTTGGCTATCAAAGTGGATTTCAGATTGAGATTTTGATTCTAAAGATGAGCTTTCTATGCTTACATTCCATTTTGGATCATTCTCTAGAGCCAAAGATAGTTTTGAAGGTTGGTCAAATGAGGAATCCATATCTTGAATATCGGATTGAGTTGATTGAACTTGAGGTTGCTCATTTGTAGTTTCTGTTACAATATTAGTAATATCATCATGATGGGACACATTAACATGCAATATTTGATTGGTTTCTTGTTGTTGATAATTGAATAGGGGTTCTTGGGAGATCCCCATGTCTTGATTGATTATTGGTATTTGTTGTGTAGGAGTTTGATTGTTTACTGGAGATTTATAATCAGTTGTAGATTGTAATTCCTTTATATTAAAAAGACCCTCATCAATCAAATCTTGAATTGCACATCTTAAATCTTTACAATTTTGTGTCATATGTCCATCTACTCTATGATATTCACAATGTAGCTCAGGTTTAAACCAATCTGTTGTGGTATCAAGTTGTCTTATGGAAGGGAGTTCAATCTTATTTGTATCAAGTAAATACTTGAGAATTATATCCATTGGTTGATTGAGCTTAGTAAATTTACGTGATGAAGGTTTTCGAGAGGTTTTTGATACGTGCCTTAGGAATTCAGTCATAAAAGGGCCTAATGGTTTCTCACCTCTACTTTCTTTATTATGGGTAGAATGATGATAGGAAGATTGCGAAGTATGAGGTGAGTGCATGGTAGAATTGGAAGAATAAGTATTTTCTTGTTGAAATGGATGTGTTGTATTGAAAGAAGAATATTGAAATGGTGGAGGAGGATTGTATGTGGATTGATAGACATAATATGGATATATGGGAGAATAGATAATATCGTTATGAAGAGGATTGGCAAAGGGATTGTCCTGTTGGGGTAAGGATGAAAAATGAGAAAAGTGTGATGGAGGTGGTGTTGAATAGGGATGAGGTTGGTCATAATCAACAAATGTATTTAGCTGAATTCTTCCAACATTACTAATGGGCTCATATTGATTTGAGTAAAAACTCATGGTTTCTTTAGTACTTCTAAAAGTAATATTTAGTATCTACTATTTAGAATTGAATCTAAAACATACAAACTTGAAATGATGATTTTGTTATTTTTTTTTTTGTATACATATATATATATATTTTTTGTTTTTTTATTTTTGAATCAGAAAGATGCCTATGTTATTCACGTCGGGTTCACCAAAATGTATCGCTCCAAATTTTTCACATCCTTACCTTCAGGCTATAGGATCCGTGCCCGAAAGGAGGATGTGAAAAGGATGGCGTGGTACCTCGGACTGAGAGGCCTTGCGAAGGTCCCGCCTCTCGGGGAGGTGTATTATGGTGATTTTTTGATGGATGGTGGGTTCACCGGAAACGTTTGAATGGCAGTTTCCACGCCTAGGTTGGGAATGTGTTTGATGTGTTCAGTTTTATCTTTAATCATCCAAGTCCTAGGTTTGGCCAAATGAAACTAAGTTGTTCTATTATGAAATGCAGATTTAAATGAAGACAAAAATAGATTTGGATAGAAAAATAGAAAGAACAAGATGGATTAAAGACCCATACCTGATCCGGATGTCTGATGAAGGTTCTAATTTTTGAAGTAGTCAGGATCGTCTGGAATTTGACAGGATCGTCTCCTATCTAACAAGATCGTCTGAGATCTGACGAATTCGTCAGAGACCTGCAAATAGAGAAATAGATGCAAAATATAGAGAATGCAACTATGATAATAGAGGGTAATGATGTAAAATGGTAGTAAGAACATTAAAATGATAATATCAAACTAAGACATGAATGCATTATAATGATCTAATGACAATTTATGCTTTTATTATGCATTAAAGCTACATGGGTGAACTCCAAGATGCAGGATAATAAAGAATAACCATAGAATTAACTAAATGCAGAATAATACAATAGAAAAAGGATGAAGAAATGCAAACTCTGGGCACTGATTGCCCCCAATGTGGACTGCAATCGAAATCATCTCGAATTGGGTCGAGATCGTCCGAGATTGTACGAGATCGTCTGAGACGAACTGAGCTTGCTCCGACTGAAAAACAATGAAGTTCCTGCAAACAAACTTGAAAAAATACGAATGCAAACAGTGATTTAAGATGGTCTAGTGCGTGTAGAATTCGAGTTACAGGGAATTTCAGCCAGGGGGATGCTAAGGGGAGGGCCTAGGATTAAATAGGCTTAGGATAGAGGTTGGGAGGTTGGAGATCATCCCAATTTGGGAGATCTCCAATGGGGGAGGGTCTCTAACGGCGCAGACACGCTTCTACCTAGATTAGAGACGTCGTTGGAACAGAGTCCAACTATGCACAAATCAGTTTGGGACGAGATCGTCTGGACGTCCTACGCCGAGACGAAATCGTCCGATCTGAGGCGATATCGTCTTATCGGAGACGATATCGTCAAACGGACAAAACAAACTCTAAAAATGGCACGGGAAAGGAGGAAACGGGTTAAACGGCGGTTTGGGAGCGGTTTTGGAGGTTGAAATTTGAATTTGAATATTTACTAGAGTAATTGTAATTATTAAGGTTTTACTGCGCCAATTTTAGGGTGCTACAATTGGTATTATTATTTTTAAATTTTGCTTCAATTGAAACATTCTACTTTGTTCTCTATGTAGAACTCCAATTTGTGAAATCTAATTCATTATTGGTAGCATTTACTTTTTTATTTGATTTATTTTGATTGGTTTAATGTATATTACTTGTCTTGTTATCTTCAAATTTTGATTCAATTGGAATCTTCTACTTTGTTCTCTACGAAGAACTCCAAGTTGTATTACCTTTTCATCAAAGATAATGACAATACTTTTAAAAAAGAAGAAGATGATGCTTGATTCTATTAGCTATTTATAATGTATGATATGGGAGAAAACAATCACAAGATGTAAAATATGAAGAAGAGTAAGATAATGGAATTTTGCAAGAATGTCGAAATATGCTATTAAGGAAAGTTGCAAAATGGTACAATGCAATGTAATGGAGGAAATGAACGGTCCATAACTCTAACGGAAACTACATTGTACCTACTCACTACTCCATAGAAATCACTTCTATGCTCCCCTCTATTCAGTATGGGGTCTATATATAAGAAGATAAGTTACTTGGCAATTACTCTTCCTAACTACCTTTCCTATGACTCATGTACAAGTGGATTCCTTGTAAATTTACATCATTGCACATTGATACTTGTGCATTTATTACTTCTTCCCCAAGTAACTACTTAACCTTACTCTAAAGTAAACTCCTACTCTAGTAATGTACCAAAGGTGGTACATTGACATGTACCTAAATAATGTAATATACTCTAACACCCCCCTATATTACATTATTTGGGTATTGAAGACTTTAGTCTTCAATATGGATCTTATATCTTCAAATGTTCTTCAGCTTGATCTGGTCCTTTGTATTATCTTTAATTCACATTGCACTGTATACCTCCTTGATTTGGTTCCTCTTCTTCTTCTTCTTCTTTATTCTTGTCTTTGGAGTCAGTACTTTCATAGGTGGACGTACTATCACTTGATTCTTGCAAGAGTATCTTCTCTTTGCCTTTGTCATTTTTATCACTTTCCAGGTTCTGTATATAAGCTTATGAACAAACACTTAAGCATCATGATAAGATTTTGTGTTAGTAGAACTTGAAGTACCAATATTGCATGAGGATTAAAATATCTTCTCTAGGTATGATTCATCTATTTTTTTTTTTAGTTTAAGTAATTCTATCAATCCTCTTTGTTCTATATTCTCATACTTGTAACATTTGAATGTAAGTAGTGCCATATATAATATGCTACCAAATTCTAAAGGAATTTGAATTTTACTCTTTCCATTATCAATTGCTTCAATAATTCGGGCATGTAGATAATATTTTATGGTTTCAAAGTTGTCTTTTAAAGCTTCACTATGAATCCTTTTTGAGGTAAGGTCTAAGTCTCCTTAAAAATTTATAAGTAAAGTTTTTATTCCAATTTTTATGACACTTGCACTTTCCTTTCTTATAATGTTGTTCATGTCATTATTCACTATATTCCTTGAGGTTGACATCTTTATTATATGATCAAATAGTGGAATTCCTTAGCTATTCTATATTTTGAGGATACTTTGATAGATTCTTGATAGTAGTCTACCTTATGTCTCCCTAGTTTGAGTATGTGAACTAGTTTGATAAAAACCTTTTTAGATGTAGGTTTTGTAGTATCCCTTATGTCTCCCTAGTGATTAGCTATAGGCTTGATAAAGGCTTAGTAATAAATAGTTCACCTTTTGAGTTGATTTTGTAATGTTTTGAGAATAATAATCAACTTCCATTTCACCTTATTTTCCCTAATGAACTATGTACTTATCAATTTTGAAGGAGTTCTTTATGATTGGATTTCTGTCCATTTAATGTGAGTATGAGACAAATGTGACCAGTTAATTCTAACTCTATATGTAAGCAATAAATTTGCTTCTCTATTCAATATTTTAATTTTCTAAATTCCAATTATCTATAGTTTGGTGTAGTATACCTTATAACTCCCTAATTTGGAATATTAGAAAATAATGACAATAGTTTTGCAAATTGATATTTGAGTTTACCAAGGTTGACAACCTTATATCTCTTAGTTATTTGCAAATATTGTAATATGTATATACACTTCAACGATTATACCTTGAAATATGAACTTGCTTTATAACTTACTAATGCTTGGTTGATTTGTATTACTCCAATACAATAGTAAACTTAAATTTATACAGTTCACCTTATAACTCCTTTTAAACCTTAATAAAAACAAGTAATTAGTTTGATATTACCTTTATAATGTTGCACATGATATTATTTGAGTGTCGCTCCTCCAATGGATCTTTTGAATATTGTATTTGTTGGACAATGTTGAGCATTCGATGCTCCTCCTTTAATGGACGTCTCATTAAAGTTTTCAACCTCCTTGAATAGACTTTGACCTTGTTGCGTATCAATGCTTTGGCATTTTAACTGTGTGCTTCTTCCTTCATGTATACATATATTGAATCTTATTTGGAGCGCCTTCCAATGTTACCTATTGTAGCACCCTAAAATTGGCACGGTTAAAACATTAGTAAAAAGATAAAATATTAAAATTTGAATTTCAACCCCAAACTGCCCGTTAAACCGCCTTTTACCCGCTTTCCCCATTTTTCGTGCCATTTTTAGGATTTGTTTTGACCGTTGGACGATATCGTCGTAGATTAGACGAAATCGTCCCCGATCTGACGAATTCGTCTGGAACAGAACGTCCAGACGATTTCGTCCCAAAACCAAATTTTCATAATTAGCTTCTGTTTCAACAACCTCTCCAACTCGGGTAGAAGCGTGTCTGCGCAGTTGGAGATTTCCCTGTTGGAGATCTCCCGGATTGGGATGATCCCCAACCTCCCAAACCTCTTCCTAATCCTATATAAACTAGGATTTTTCTAGTTTATCCCCCTGACTCCCATTGATCCTGATTCTCCCTGAATCCCTAACCCCTTAGTTGACGGATTTCATTGCAGAGTTAGCTCCTTATTCCCTCGCACTACTTTGCTTGCATTCGGTATTTTTTTCATTTTTATTGCAGGAACTCTACTATTTTTTAGTCGAAGCTAGCTTGGATCGTCGCGGACGATCTCGGACGATTGCGGACGATCTCGTACGATTGGAGGCGATCCTGACTGTAGTCCAGATTGGGGGCAATCCGAGTTTAGAGTTTGCATTTTCTTAGCTTTCTCTACATTTTTCATATTGTATTTCTGCACTATCTTAAGTTATTATGTTTTTTGCATCTTGGAGTTCACCTCATTTAGCACAATCGCATGATAAAGTTAAAATCAACCATTAAAACTACTGCATTTCCTTATTTTTTATTAGAATCTATTATTTAGGCATGTTTGCTGTTATTCTCTCCCTCCTCCTCTGCACTTGCATATTTGGTATTTTGCATCTATTTTTGTGATTGCAGGTTTCTAACGAATTCGTCAGATTTTAGATGATTATGTCTGATTTTAGATGACCTTCTGTGATTTGGGATGATCCTAGATGATTACGTACAAATTGAGACGATCTGAACTGCTACAAGACTCAGAATCTCCATCAGACATCCGAAATCAGGTATGACACCTTCTAGTTAGCATATTCTCTATTATTTGCATCCATTTCTATTTTTTGTATTCATTTAAATCAGCATTGGCATATAGAATAGTTTAGATTCATATTGGCCAAACCTAGGAGTTGAATGATTAAAGCACAAAATGAACACATCAAACACACTATCAACCTAGGCGTGGAAACTGCCATTCAAAAGTTTCCTGGTGAACCCACCATCCATCAAAAATTCACCCTTATACACCTCCCCCGAGAGGCGGGACCTTCAAAGGGCCTCTCAGTCCGAGGTATTGTCCCATCCTTTTCCCATCCCCCTTCCGGGCGCGGATCCTATAGCCTGAAGGTAAGGATGCGAAAAATTTGGAGCGATACATTTTGGTGAACCCGACGTGAATAACATAGGCATATTTTTGATTCAAAAAAAAAAAAAACAAATATATATATATATATATATATATATATATATATATATATATATATATGTATACAAGAAAAACAAAAACAAAAAATCATCATTTCAAGTTTGTATGTTTTAGATTCAATTCTAAATAGTAGATACTAAATATTACTTTTAGAAGTACTAAAGAAACCATGAGTTTTTACTCAAATCAATATGAGCCCATTAGTAATGTTGGAAGAATTCAGCCAAATACATTTGTTGATTATGACCAACCTCATCCCTATTCAACATCACCTCCATCACACTTTTCTCATTTTTCATCCTTACCCCAACAGGACAATCCCTTTTCCAATCCTCTTCATAACGATATTATCTATTCTCCCATATATCCATATTATGTCTATCAATCCACATACAATCCTCCTCCACCCTTTCAATATTCTTCTTTCAATACAACACATCCATTTCAACAAGAAAATACTTATTCTTCCAATCCTACCATGCACTCACATCATACTTCACAATCTTCCTATCATCATTCTACCCATAATAAAGAAAAGAGAGGTGAAAAACCATTAGGTCCTTTTATGACTGAACTCCTAAGGCACATATCAAAAACCTCTCGAAAACCTTCATCACGTACATTTACAAAGCTCAATCAACCAATGGATATAATTCTCAAGCATTTACTTGATACAAATAAGATTGAACTCCCTTCCATAAGACAACTTGATACCACAACAGATTGGTTTAAACCAGAGCTACATTGTGAATATCATAGAGTAGATGGACATATGACACAAAATTGTAAAGATTTAAGATGTGCAATTCAAGATTTGATTGATGAGGGTCTTTTTAATATAAAGGAATTACAATCTACAACCGATTATAAATCTCCAGTAAACTATCAAACTCCTACACAACAAATACCAATAATCAATCAAGACATGGGGATCTCCCAAGAACCCCTATTCAATTATCAACAACAGGAAACCAATCAAATATTGCATGTTAATGTGTCCCATCATGATGATATTACTAATATTGTAATAGAAACTACAAATGAGCAACCTCAAGTTCAATCAACTCAATCCGATATTCAAGAGATGGATTCCTCATTTGACCAACCTTCAAAACTATCTTTGGCTCTAGAGAATGATCCAAAATGGAATGTAAGCATAGAAAGCTCATCTTTAGAATCAAAATCTCAATCTGAAATCCACTTTGATAGCCAACAACAAGTGATTAATCCTCAAGCAAAGATATCCCTTTTAGAAGTATTACAAAGTTCTCATAAGGAAACTTTGTTCAAGATACCTAGCCAACAATTTGTTCCTCATCATATTTTCTCTAAGAACATAATTAATGGTGTAAGCCCTCTTGAGGTTAACCATATTTCATTCTATGATGAGGAGATTCCTTCCTCTACTCCACAAGAAGACTCCTATCTTTACATTACAGGATCTAGTAAAGAAACACCTGTCAAAACTATCATGGTAGATAATGGCTCCTCTCTTAATTTATGCACTTATCAATTATTCCAAAAACTCAAATTAAAGGAAGAAGATCTTAATGAATCAAATGTTATTATAAAATATTTTAACAATGAAATTCAAGAAGCTCAAGGTACTATAATTCTTCCCCTTAATATTGGATCCAAGATCCTGGATACTTTGTTTTATGTAGCATATTGCCCTTCACCTTACAACCTACTTCTCAGAAGTCCTTGGATTCATACGATGAGGGTTGTCCCTTCCACTCTTCACCAATGTTTAAAGTTTGAACTTGCAAATAAAATTGTTACCATACATAATGACCCAACACCATTTGAAGAATATTTAACGGTTGAAACATCAAGTTCTATACATTCTCTATTGTCACAATTATCTTCTATCCATCACTTTTCTTCATCCATATATGATCATCCTTGTTTACCAAATAACACCCATGCATATATTTCATATATGCTCCCTCCATCTTATCAAGACTTGGAAGATAGTGATAAGAATGAAGAACCTTCTTATCCTTCTGACATTTTATTTTGTAACATGATCAATTTTACACATATAAAAGTAAAATCTTTTGCTACATTATTCTACATTATAACAAAGCTTTTGTTATCACTACCTTTTATTCATCACCTTTTGTTCTTACCTTCACCACAACCAAATTATCCTTCAAAACCTCCTTTGATTTTGAAGCAACCTTAGACATGCTATACTCAAATAACCTTGTATAGTGTATATAGATCATCTTGTATATACCACCAATTCCATCCTAAAATTCAATTCATAAATTAAAATCAAAATATAAAAACATCAAAATCATCAAAATCTTCAAAAACATCTTTTATTTTCATACTTGTCAATTCTTGGAGTATTGCAGTTATATTTTCAATTATTTTGGATAAATGAGCATTTATTTGGAATCCCACACTTTCACACTCACATGAATAAATATCTTGATTTTATTTGGTATGATTATTAATCTCTCTTATATCAAAGTCCACATTGGCATTAAATAAAATTTTGAGCATAGAGAACTGATCTTGTTATTTACTTGAACCAAGTATATCTTTTCACATTAAAATGATTTCATTGCAAATTCAATATGATGCTACATAGTAGAAGTGGTTTCTTGAGCGAAAAGTTTCCCCTGCTATCCTATCATGCACATGGTCTAGAATCTTTGAGAATTGACAAAAGGACAAGCTCACCCCTACCCAGAATAAAAATCCCTTGCTCTACAGCTAATCCGAGCAAGTATCCCTAGCATAGGAAGAAAAAGAAAAGTTCAAGAAAAAGAGAAAAAGAAAAAGGTTATTTTGTATCATCACAACAATATTTCAGCATTATCTCAAATATCAAGCAAAAATACAAAAAAAAAAAAAAACAGAAAGCAAAAGAGAAAAGCAAAAGCAAAATGCAATAAAATCCCTTTCCCTACCCCTTGAAAAGAAAAGAAGGGTGAATGAGCTTGAATCCCTGGAATTCTCAATTATTCGAAAACTGTGAGGTAAGCCCCATAACAGGTGGTTTGTGCCCAACCCGCTTGGCCTTGGGTAATCCCTAGCGTGGTGATATGTCTGTCACATTAGCGACCTTCTTTTGTACAGACCTATGTCAGCTTATGGATTAGCTAGCTCTTGATAACCTAACTTACATAGTAGTCTGGTATGGTTACATGCATATAAATCATGGTCAACGAACATTCATTTGGTTAAGGCAAATTACTTGTATCAAATTATCTTGCTCAAAATTGGTGAATGAACAATACAATCGCACACACATTTGTATTTGAGAGATTTTGTATCATTATGATAAATCAAGATCGGTAATGAACTCACATTTGCACATGAGGATTCCTTATAAATCTACATTTCTCTTTGAGATAATTTAAAATATTTCTGTAACTCTTTTCGGAATAATTTTATCCTTTTATTTCAGAATTTTTGTTTGTATAAAAGCAATTACATACATCTTTTCACAAAAATATAATATATATTTTCAAACAAAATTTTCATATTATTATTTTTCTATTTATCAAAGGTCAAAAATTCATCTTGCAATAAAACCAACAATCTATTTTCTTCTTTGGATTTCGCGATGATGGTATAAGTCTATACCTATAATTCTATGCCTAGCGCAAACCATTGTTCTAATTTTATTTTCCATTTATTTTAAAACCAAATTCATCAAAACATATGACTTGCATCATTATGTTACACAATTATGCTTTACAAATGAACGAAAACACCTATTCTATTTCATGTCATTATGTCAAAATTCAATTTTGCAACCATGGTATAAATTCTAAGGAATTGTTCAAAATTTTATCACACTTAGGAATTTATGCCTAGCAAAATTCACTTTTAAACATATCTCATGCATACTATTTTTATGAAAATCTGAAAACAAATCATCAAACCATCATTATCTCCATCATTACAACACAAAGTCTTAAGACAGTCTCTTAAGCACTCTTTTACTTTTAAACAATATTTCTATACTGGGATTAGCTTGACGACCGAGTGAGCGGTGACTCCATGAAATGGTCTATAACAATGACAATGTCCTTTGAAATTATTGTTAGAAGTCTCTTTTTATTTTTTAATCAAATCACACCACCACAACCAATTGTTTACATCAGATTATTTCATTTAAAATCTTACAGCATGACATCAAATTATAATATTTCAAAATGACATAATTACATGAATCCTCAATCAAATAAGCAAACAATTCAAACATTAAAGCATCATAAAAACATATGAACAAGTCATATCATCAGAAACAAGATCATATATATATATATAACAAAAATTATATACATCATATCAAAACTGGATTGGTATGCCACAATCTATACCCCAGCATACTCAATCCTCTCAAACAATCTCTACAAAATCTATAGTCCATAGACACCTAGCCTCGAGAAGCCCTCGAGCTCTCAGCCTCATCTCCCCCCCACCCTGACGTGGAGGAGGTGGTCCCATAGAGGTCCGGGATGTATCTCGGGTCCTCGTCATCGATCGGGAGGATGTCCTCGTCGATCCTAGCCTGATTGGTTCTGCAATGTTGGCTGATAGCTGTACCCTCTGGCCCTCTAGAACCAGCTGGAAGTATACCCCCTGGTAGAATGTGGTCTACATCATAGACCACACTAGCTCATCCCTGCTCGCCCCTCCGCTCCGTGCCCTGAGCCGTGTAGTCTCATCCTGTAGTGTCCGTACCTACGTCCTCAGCTGAGTGGCCTCGTCCTGCAGTGACTGCACCTGAGCTCGAAGGTGGGCAGCCTCAGCCCGGAGAGCCATCGTCTCATTGCTCTCCCCTATATCCACACCCTTGCCCTTATCAGGCGATGGTGGTCTCTCCCCCTGCTACGAAGGGAGTCTCTCCTCCCTCCGCCCTGTCTCCCGTGGCCTCTATGGAGCCCGTGCCATCCTCTGGCATCTCTCCTATGGGATCCACCATTGCTCTCTCCCCTTGTGACCCCGTACTGCCTCAATAGCAGCCTGTCATCGCCTCCCCATCTGGCGCACCATAGCGTGCACTAGACCCTACGCCCTCGTCATCCGAGGAGGGCGGATGCCTACGTACCAGGCATCGTACCCATCTATAACCTCGATGTCGTCACCATCCACTGGCTGGATGGGGGCATCGTCCATGTCTTGACTCTAGAATCGTTGCATATCTGGAGCCTCGCTCAGTGTAGTACTATCTCGAACAGTTCGAGAGTACTCGTAATCCCTGATAGAAGGGATCCCCTATTGTAGACCGAACTATCGTAGTACCCAGTCATAGCGGTGGAGCTCTACCTCTCCTCACTCCATCCTCAGCCAATAGACTCGTCTTGATGCGAGCCAGCTCCTGCCCATCCTCTGCCCACCCGGGGTGCTCTCGCCATGGCCTCCAGGTGATCTGGTCTGGGATGAGGTCGTCTAGCAACCTCCGAGACATCGACAGATCTATCCATCGCTGTGACCCTCTCTGTAGCCACCAATAGAAAACCTGGGGCCTCTCCCGATCAACCCCTGTCAGTGGGAGCCCTATCGGCCTCTGCACCGCAATGTGCTCCCAGCACCAAACCTGTAGCAACGATGTCAAAACCAGACATCGACCTCCCTTGTATACGACCCCATGCAGGATCCTATACAAGCGGCAAAGAACAAAGCTGCCCCATGCAAATCTGTACCCGTGGTCTCTCATGTCGTAGACTATGTCTGAGAGCACCCACGGTAGTCTGCACCCGCTCTGGTGGCACAACAGTAAGCCACCGACAACTCCTGCCAAAACCCGAGTCAGCCTAGATGCCCCAGGCATCTACCGTAGAGACTCGATGTTCACTCCGCCCTTCTCCAGGGCGAAGCTCGGGTCTCCAGTGAGCCTCATCATCGCCTGGCCCTGATTGGCCATAGGCGTCATCAGCCGTCCTTGTATGGGGATCCTCATGATCCTCCATACGTCCTCTAGAGTGGGAGCCATCTCCCCTGTCGGTAGCCAAAAGCAGGACGACCCCGGATACCACCTCTCTGCTAGGGCTATCAGGTAGCCCCATGTCAATCGGCACTTGTGGCATCTCTGCCACATGCTGTAGACCGACCAATCCAAGTCGGTCACGCTCTGCCTGGTCAAGCGCGGCTATGTCATCTCTTAGCCCACCGTATTTCCATTCTCGGCTCTTTAGTAATCCCTTCTGCAAAACAAACAATAAAACAACAAAATCATTAATAAACCAATCATTAACATCAAATTAAACAACTTAAAATCAAGTTCAAAATGATATCGTCCACCATTGGATGATATCGTCCCCAATTGGGCAAAATCGTCCTTTGTGAGGACGAAATCGTCTCCTATTTTGCAACTTGGGAATCGCCCCTTGTTGGACGAAATCGCCCCTAATTCACCGATTTCACCATCAGACGAAATCGACGATCTAGGGACGATTTCGACGAAATCGAGACGATTTTGTCCCGACGACGTCGACGGCCTAAAAACGGCCGCGATGCCCCAAACAATCAAATTTAAATCAAAAAAAACTTGCACAAAGTTAAATTAAACCTAATCTACTAGGATTAGATCCTTACCCGTAGCCCGCGTCGGACCTCTGTCGCTCTGTGTGCTGTCTCCACCATTTTTTCTCTCTGCAGAGCTCTGGAACAGTAAAAGTGAATAGTAAAAATGAATTAGGGTTTTCCCTATTTTCTTTATTTTATTTAAAAAAAATCAGCATTTTAAATTTTTGCTTTTTCGCATTTTTACCTCAAACGTTCGATTTGGGTAAAAACACGGAGGGGGCACCATAGTCAACATTCGTACGATTCGACCAAGAATCGTCGTCTAAAAAATTGAGTACATTTTTGCTTTCTCGTAAAATGGGAAAAACTCGTCTTTAACGCATTTTCTTCGAAAAATTCGCTAAAGAGGGGGCAAAATGTAGCACCCTAAAATTGGCACGGTTAAAACATTAGTAAAAAGATAAAATATTAAAATTTGAATTTCAACCCCAAACTGCCCATTAAACCGCTTGTTACCCGCTTTCCCCGTTTTCTATGCCATTTTTAGGATTTGTTTTGACCGTTGGACGATATCGTCTCAGATTAGACGAAATCGTCCCCGATCTGACGAATTCATCATGGACAGAACGTCCAGACGATTTCGTCCCAAAACCAAATTTTCATAATTAGCTTCTGTTTCAACAACCTCTCCAACTCGGGCAGAAGCGTGTCTGCGTAGTTGGAGATTTCCCTGTTGGAGATCTCCCAGATTGGGATGATCCCCAACCTCCCAAACCTCTTCCTAATCCTATATAAACTAGGATTTTTCTAGTTTATCCCCCTGACTCCCATTGATTCTGATTCTCCCTGAATCCCTAACCCCTTAGTTGATGGATTTCATTGCAGAGTTAGCTCCTTATTCCCCTCGCACTACTTTGCTTGCATTCGGTATTTTTTCATTTTTATTGCAGGAACTCTACTATTTTTAGTCGAAGCTAGCTTGGATCATCTCAGACGATCTCGGACGATTGCGGACGATCTCGTACGATTGGAGGCGATCCTGACTGTAGTCCAGATTGGGGGTAGTCCGAGTTTAGAGTTTGCATTTTCTTAGCTTTCTCTACATTTTTCATATCGTATCTCTGCACTATTTTAAGTTATTATGTTTTATGCATCTTGGAGTTCACCTCATTTAGCATAATCGCATGATAAAGTTAAAATCAACCATTAAAACTACTGCATTTCCTTATTTTTTATTAGAATCTATTATTCAGGCATGTTTGCTGTTATTTCTACCCTTATCCTTTGCTTCTGCACTTGCATATTTGGTATTTTGTATCTATTTTTGTGATTGCAGGTTTCTGACGAATTCGTCTGATGAATTCATCAAATTTTAGATGATTCTATCTGATTTCAGATGACCTCCTATGATTTGGGATGATCCCAGAAATATCAGATGATTACGTACAAACTGAGACGATCTGAATCGCTACAAGACTCGAGAATCTCCATCAGACATCCGGAATCAGGTATGACACCTTCTAGTTAGCATATTCTCTGTTATTTGCATCCATTTCTATTTTCTGTATTCATTTAAATCAGCATTGGCATATAGAATAGTTTAGATTCATATCGGCCAAACCTAGGAGTTGAATGATTAAAGCACAAAATGAACACATCAAACACACTATCAACCTAGGCGTGGAAACTGCCATTCAAAAGTTTCCTGGTGAACCCACCATCCGTCAAAAATTCACCCTTATACACCTCCCCCGAGAGGCGGGACCTTCAAAGGGCCTCTCAGTCCGAGGTATTGTCCCATCCTTTTCCCATCCCCCTTTCGGGCGCGGATCCTATAGCCTGAAGGTAAGGATGCAAAAAATTTGGAGCGATACACCTATTAATAGTTCTATCACTATGTGGAATGTTAGACGTGTTATTATTCCTCCTTGATGCTTTCAACACCTGGTGTAATCGTTACTTAGGTGTGTAGGTGGTGGAAAACCATTGTAGTCTTCTTATGAGCGTTAATCTATAATGCTTATCCTTTGAAATTATTGTAGTCCCTTCATCCTTTGGATGATGCTTCTTAATGCTTCCAAGGTGAGCGTTATTTCATTTTGAGCATTACCTTACAAAATAGGCGTTAGAGAGAATAATAGGTACCTTAGTGTGACAAGTGGAACGTCTTCTTTTGAATGTATAGGTGTCTCCAATGTCCTTATAACCCTTATCTTTCCAACTATTGAAAGCTATTTCCAGTTTGTTTCAACACTTTCAAACGCTTCTTCCTTCTTCCCAAAGAGTGCAAGTTGTGCTATCCAAATGCTCTCTCCAACTATGACAATTCTAGGTATTGCAATGGAAATTATATGGGACTCTAAGGGTGGATTTGGATGCTCCTTCTCAATGAATGATTCCTCCAAGCTAGATCTTGGGTACTGCACCTTTAAATCTACCTTATATGTTACTCTTTTATGCTTTTAATATGCTATCTTGAGCACTGCCTTTGCAATATGTAGTAGATGATAGCTAATGTAGATAAATGATAGCTACTTTATGATATCCTACTTGTGCTATGTAGTAGATAATGACTCCTTAGTGTGGATACATTGTGCTTCAGGTTGCTTGTTGTGGATGCTCGATTTTGTGGTTGATGGGGGTTTCTTCAGGCACCATAATATGAGCCCTTTTTGACTCTTTTACCTTTCTCAGATAGTGTGCTTTTTATTGGATGCTTTGTGATGAGTCTTGTTAGCATTGACGTGTCCTTGAGACACTCAAAATTTGTCCTCTTTTGCTACATAGGACAAGATATTATGGTGCAAGGAACTAATGTAAATAGATTTACAATAGTTAGAATAGAATACCTTGGATTTGCACCTCTATATGAGATCTTCAAATCTCTTTTTGCAATATTTCTTTCTACTAAATCTGATGGTGGCTTCTTTGTACTATTACTTGTAGGCAAGGGATGATTCGATGTTGTCTTATTTACTAGACAACTCTCTCCTTTTCTTGGTTAATCTAACAATGAATCCAAGCTAATAACCATGCAACTAATATGCCCTTAAAGTATCTTAATTTTGTACTAATTTTTACTTTCATTGAAAATCCTTAGTGCACTTCTAATAAGCTTTAAGAGAAACTAATATAGTGTAACTGCAATATTATTATTACTCCTTAAAAGTAACTTGTAATATGCACTAATGATAAGTCTTAAAGAATTCACAAATGCTCTATAATCTCTACAATCTAATGTAGTATTCTTTGTTGTAACTAGATAATAGAAAGATGATATTTTTCTTTCTATAAAAATATATCCAACTCCTATTTTAATGTGCAGGTAATAGCCTTACAAGAATATTTATGCACTCTCTTGAAGACTATAATATGACCCCTTATCCTTGAAATTTTAATTCTAATAAGGTGATTAATGAATCTAAGTAAAAATATAAATATGAGTGTTCAAGTTATGAACCCTTTGCACCTAAGTTGCTTACCTTTAACGATCTCTAAATATGATGTAGATCTTGATGAGAAGATTCACCAATTTGTTGTTTGAAATGGTAGTAAATCGCAGCTATGAAACCTTTAGTATTTTTTTGTAGATTCAACAAATCCCTATCTCCAAAATATACCTTCTTAGCTATGAAATGCAATCTCCAAATATCTTGGATTTGGTAGGCTTCTTCTATCTGTGTTCTCCTTCAATCTCCTTGTCAAATTTTGACTTCAAACAGGGTCTTCTTCTCAAGAATATAAAAATTCTTGAGGTCTTCACTAGTCTCCTCCAAAATTTGATAAACTTACCAAATTCTTCTCCTTTGGGCTTGTCGGATGGTGATAATTGTCCCAATTCCTTAACTATCAAGAGCTTCTCCTTGGTAGTGAATTTCTCCAATGAGTTCTTATAGGAACTTCTTTAACGAGGTTCACCAAGTATTTTCCTTGTTTCACCTTGAGACCTCTCCAAGGTCTTCAATATTACAACTTCTTTGGTCTTCTCAATGAGACATTTTCTTCAACCTTCTATTGTGGAAGTGTTGCAATGAGATCTCCATTTTGGATCTCTGAAATCTACTACTTTAGAAACAAGACTTTTTCTAGTTCTTCTTTATCTCTTCCAAAACTAGAAGTTCTTCAATGGGATCTCTTATAGGTCTCTTCAACTTCTCAAGATGATTTCTTCTACTCCTTCAGGGTGAAGTCTTCAATATTCAATGGATATCACCAATCTCCTATCTTCATCAGGACTTTTCTCTAGAGTCTCTTCAATATGCTACTTGCAGCTTTTCAATGGAGATCACCAACCTCAAATCTTCTCCCAAACTATTCTTTGGAGTCTCTTTATCGAATCTAGAACAAGGCTTCTATGGCCTTTTCTTCTTTTTCATTGTATAGGTCTACAACAAGACTTCCATCAGGTTCCTAGAATCTCTTCTTCTGTTAGTTGCTTCTGGTGTTGGATTTATTTTAAATATGATATTCTTCCTAGCTCTTTGTAGTAAGCTTCCCAACTTTCTACGAATCTCTTTTTTCCTAGAATAAAGTATTAGGACTATAATGGAATAAATTCTAAGTGATAAATATTCATTAGTTGATTTGTCAATCTAGTGGAATGAATGTTGAGTCCTAGTCTTCATGAGTTTTTTTGCAACTTTGTGGAAAGAATCTATCCAAATACAATCTCAAAAATTTTGGAACTAAAATTTGTTTATCTCCTCTCAATATCTCTTGTAGCTATCTCTATACCTATCTGATATACCATGGCTCTGATACCACTATTAGCTTTTGATAATGTATGATATGGGAGAAAGTAATCACAAGATGTAAAATATGCATAAAAGCAAGATAATTGAATTTTGCAAGAATGCTAAAATATGCTATTAATGGAAAGTTACAAAAATAGTACAATGTAATGTAACAGAGGAAATTAACACTCCATAACTCTAATGGAAACTACATTGTACCTACTAACTACTTCATAGTAATCTCTCCTATGCTCCCCTCTATTCACTATGGGGTCTATATATAAGAAGATAAGTTACTTGGCCCTTACTCTTTCTAACTACTTTTTCGATGAATCATGTACAAGTGGATTCCTTGTACATTTACTTCATTGCACATTCATACTTGTGCATTTATTACTTCTTCCCCAAGTAACTACTTAAACTTACTCTAAAGTAAACTCCTACTCTAGTAATGTACCAAAGGTGGTACATTGACATGTACCTAAATAATATAATATACTTTAACAGATTCATTTAACAAATTACTTTTATTATTATCAAAGTTATTAATTTTTTAAATATATCTTTGAACAACTAAGAGATTATTGGATATTCCTATGCTAATGCACTAATTTTTAATGAAATTAACAATGGATCTTAATTGTTATTATATGTAAGTTTCTAAAATATTTTATAACAATAATACAACATTTTTTTTAAAGCCATAGGGGAATTGGTATAAACCCTAGCCTATTGGGTTAGATGAATTTAATGGAACCCCTGACCCTTGGGGGCATCGAATGGGGCAGAAAAACAACAAATACTCATGGGCATTGAATGGGGTAACCAATTGGTAAACACCGAATTTGGGTAGTCAACCACTAAACACTTGACTGCTACCATCCAATCTATCCTCATTTGGGTACATCGTGGTTTGAACCTTGAACCTCAATTGCATAGTGTGGTTTGAACCTTGAACCTCAAAAGTTGTTGGGCACTAAATTGCACTAAGTTTTACTTGATACTATGGTTTTCTATCTTTCTACTTTATGTTTAGGCTTGCACCCGATAGGTGCAGCTCAACACTCAATATTGGAAGGACCAAAATTAGGGTTTTCGATCCAACCTCTAGAGTAGGCTGGTTCCTTGTCAACTTCATAGATTATTGACACAATTATGCTCAATTAGGGCTTGGAGTTTAGGTTAATATAAGGTCAGGGTTAGAGATATGTAGATATCAGTGGACAGATAGGTTAAAAATATTGCATCACCATAAAAACCTCCTAAAAAACCATATTAAAGACATACATTCAGATAAACGCTTATCCAAGATAACTCATTTCAGATATTAAAGCATAACAGAGAAATGTTATAGCAGGCAATTTCAATATCCAAGAAATGATAATCCAAATAGCATAATTTAGAAAAACTAGATTTTACAAAAATGTACTTACTAATAACACTAAACAATTTTAAAGCATATTTCAATTACTCATAATAGCTAGTAATCCAAGATAGGCACAAACTAACCATATAAGTATTCACAGAAATACAACTATGAAATTTGAACCTCTAAAATTAATAATGGAAACACAACCTTGAGGTGAAGATCAATGTATTGCTCCTTTCATTTAGCTCTTCAAAAATATTTACATTGGTATAAGCAAACATGCTAGAGCCAACCCTTCAAAATGAGGGTTCGACCTCTACTTATAGTTTTTCATATTACAAATCAAGAAACAATACATCAAATCTTGTTACAACAGCTCAACAAAGAACTTAGTTGGCATTAGCTCATTGGTCAAACCTCCAAGAAATCCGTTGAAAGGAAAACTACCATGGCAACATAGGTTCTCTACAACTTGTTGGTCGCTCATTAGAACTGCAGTTCAGAACATTCCAAATCATGCACTTTCATAGATATTTCTTGGGAGTAGAGCACCACGGTTGATTTGCAACTGTCTCTGGTTTGATTTTCTTGGAAACTCTCGACGCTTCATCTTTCGGCTAATATGTTATAGTTCTGGTGCAAGAACATATTTTTAAATGGCCCAGATTTAGAATACTAACCTCCACTGTTGATCTTCTTTATCCCATGGCCTAGATTAGATCTGGTATAAGCTGAGAGCCCATCCTCTGGACAACATCGCTTTAATTAGCAGTAGAACATCCAATCTAGATCTTGGAAATTTGAACCTTGAATTCACTCTGGAGCTTTTATATTTTCTAATCCGCATTAAAAACTGATTACGTCACCTATTATTTATAACTTGTGTGGATTTCATTCTGGATAGAATGAGCATCTTCCTCAGTCCGGATTCGGAGTCAAGTTCTTACATCATTTCGCCATTCTGCCTTATATTTATTTTGTATAGAAAAAAACTCGTTTATTCTTCAGATTATCAATCCACACTTTTCCTTTGGTTATGTCATCATCTCCTTGAGACTTTTGCATATTTGAGGATAACGCTAATCCGAGGCGGGGAGCAAAAGAGTTTTTGAAATCAGGTATATGTAAAAGAGCCATTCCACAATTTTTTCTTGCTGATGTCACCACCTCTCACAAACTTTTGTGGATTTTGCAATCCTACTCCAATCCGGACATAGAATGGAGTTCCCCAAAATCATTTTAAACAAGAAAAAATGCATGACTGTTGAGTAGATTCGTCTTATCAACCATGTTTCAAAACGAAATGGCAGTTTTATCACTTAGTTAAAATCACACAAAATTTTACTATGTGGTCTTTTTGGGCCTACATTCTGGTGCCTCTCGGGTGGATTTTCTCAAAAAACCAATCGAATCTAGAGTCTTATCCATTGGGTCTTAGGAGTCAAAACAAAACTGATTTCATAAAACCCACTTGTTCGATAATAGACTTGTGTCCATAATACTAGTACTATTAATATTTCCCAAAACTATAAACAAATCTACCTCCTTTATAAGGATTTATTTCAAAGAATACCTTCACACAAAAATGTTGTTATGCAGACTTCATACCTTTATTGTTTATTTCTGACAATCATCAGGGTGAAAAATAGAAAAAAAAAAAAATGATGAAATATATACAAACATAAAATGTCTTCAGCATGAGCCTCTCCTGGGCCTGTAACTGCTCAATATTATTCTTGTTCTTCTACAACCCCTTCCTTTTCATCCTCTCCAAGATTCTGTACTTCCTTATTATCTTTGCCAATGGTATATCCAAACACCTGAATCATTGATTCTAAATATTTAAGAGCCTACTTCCAGGCTTGCTCAGAAGGATTTGATGTTTCTTTGAGCTTCTTATAAACGTATTGTAATTCTTCCACATCCTCATAATCAGTAGCATTTCCTCTAATCACTAGATCTTCCATAAGATATCTTAGTCATGCGTAGCTCATGATTAGCTTAGCAGCTTGTTCTTGAGATAGTGGTTCTTCTAATGAACCGATTTCAGCCTCATCTTGTAAGATATACTTAATGCTTTGCTGGACTTCTTCCATAGATAACAAGCTGTGATCTTCCTTCCAAAGTCCTCTGAAATAGACCTTAATAATTTCCTCATTTAATTCAATAATCTCTTTAATCCCCCTATCTATTATGTCAAACAACAGCCAAGCTTTCTAAGCTACCCTGTGTTTTTTTACTACTATCTTGGAGAAAACCTTGGCTATATTCCATTCCTTACTAGGAATTTAGCGGCATCACTGAGACTACTATAAACCAATATGCAAATTAATTTTTCTAGAATCACCATAGGCTGCAACTCTCCAGTGATATGATCTAAGTCCTTATGAATGGTAGATAGCAACTGGTTCGCATCTTTCAAGTAATCAATGATAAGTTGAAGGCCTGAACATTTTTATTTAATTTCAAAAAGCAATTCCTCCTTGATATTTTTCAAACCATATTTATCAAATTTGGTAGGCTTGGCCTTCTCAATCTAAAGCTTATGTTTTAAATTTTAAATTTCTTTGACCTAATGCTCATTCAACTTCTTTTGTTCCTCCAGTTGGTTTTTCAACTCATTAGCTTTCTGGAACCTTTCCTGCCAACTATTAGCCTCTTTCCTCAAAACTTTCTCCACCTCTTTCTGATCATGAAGGCCCTTTTTAAGATTTTCAACTTGTTGTTTCAAATTTTCTACCTTATCTTTTGCTATATTAGTCTTTACATAAAAGGTATCCAAGTGAGCCTTTGCCATCCCTAACTCATCTTCAGCAGGAAGCTTGTTGATGATTTCCTTTGATTTATAATCTTGAGTAGTCATTTCATTTTCAGGTTTTCTTACCTACGGAATCAAGGATATTGAAACCCTTTTCCTAGTGATACGGTTAACATACATACTTTTCCTTGTCACAGCCATTCTGCTGGAAGTCCTGGTAAGCTTCTCTGCCCAATAGTCATTTATACTATGAGTAGTTGTTTGTTCTTTTGATACAACAATAAACCTCAAAATATCAACAAACAATGGAGTTAACGACATTAAAAACATAAGGGTAGACTAATTTGTTATTAATGGGGATGGAGATATATTGACAATAACCTCTGTTACAATGGTAGATTCTGTGACCACCACTATTGTAGACATAGGTAAATTCAGAGAAACAAGGACAGTACTGACAGTATAAGGGATGGATGAACTTGGAACGTAGTGTCCCATGGATTTTGGTAAAGAAAATGGGGGCACAATGATAGTGGATATTGAAGTGGATGCCTCATAAGTGGAAGGTGGGTTTGATAAGGATTGTGATGTAACATAACTAACTGGTACCTCCATAGATACTGATGGAATGAGAGAAAAATTGGGAGATGGAGGAGGTAAATTCACCACATTTTCTTGCTTAGAAATGGAGGGCAATTATTTTGGGGATTCATGGAGATGAGAAGGAGAAGAGGTATTAGAAAACATACCTTCACCTATAGATGTAGGGTTTTCTTGCTCAGCTCCCTTTTCAATCTATTTTTCTTGTTCAATTAATCCTTCTGTGTCAAAAATAGCTACTTCTTTCGTAATTTCCTCCATACTCATTTTTTGCCTTTTAGAAAGCTCTATCCCTTCCGTATTTGGGGTTCTCTTGGCCCTTTTATGAACTAATCAAAAAGCATCCATCTCATCTCTAGTATCTTCTCCTGATAATTCTCCTTGCACTCCTCTAAAAGGTAAAGATTGCTTAGTAATGGATTGAGGCTTTGCTAACGTCGCAAGAGTAAAATAAAGTGGCTTGATTCCAATGCTCTTACCCCTCCCTTTTTGATCAACAAATTTGTTCCAAGGTTGTGCTCCTAGAGCTAAAATTTTAGGCCTAGATTTTGCTTCAATAATCAAGGCACTAACAACCTTTTCTTTAGAACATTTCATTTTACTCATCATCCTAGCTCCTTTAGGGAATATCTCTGCCTGCTCAGAGGTAGGACTGAAAGTCCTCAACGCTTCAGTATTTGTTAAAGAAGTCCTTTGATTTGTAGAAGGTTAGAGAGATTCAAAATAACCCTGGGATTTTTCAACCGTCAATACAACATGCCTTACATCCTTGAGTTCCCAAGTATCAATATTTTCATCATATCTTTTTGAAAACTCTTTATCAAATTTTGTTCCAAATTTAGATTCAGCTTTTCCAATTTCAACTCTCATACGCCACCAATCCATGATCTTGGCATCCTCCCATGGTCCCTTGAAATCATCCTCTTATTCTTTTTTTAGAGCTTCCTTCTTAGACAACAAGTCCTTTTTCTTTGCCAACTTTGAATTGGAAGAGGGCCTATTTTTCTTTGTAGTTTCAGATTTAATTTTATCAATCATATCTTCAGTAATCTGATGACTGGGTTGATGTTCAGGATCAAAATCTTCAATCTGTTCATAAAAATCCAACCATGGGGGTAACTGATCCATCTTGGAAACATTCCACTCTAACAGGGTAGTCTCATCATTGTTTCTCCCCTGTTCAAAATGAGCCCTAGGCCTTTTATAAAATTTGTAGGCCTTATCTCCATTCAGAGTTCTATTTTTTGTAGGGAAAATACCATCAGGATCATAACTCCACTTCTGCAGGATATAAAACATACCTAACCTATCTAGGTATTGGTAAATTTGCTGACTTTACCCCTTTTTAGTAATGGTGATATCACTTAAAGTGCAGTGGAAAAGCAAAGACTTCCTTTTTCTCCCTGAACCATATCTTGAATTAATGTATTCTGCCTGCCTCAAATATTCTAAGGCAAAGAGTCTCTCTATGAAAAATGGGGCAAAAGAAAACGTTTACCCATGAAACCATATAATCTGATGATTGTTCCCTTAGTTAATAGATACCAGTCCCCTTCTTCTGCATATTTATTCCACAAAACCTCTTTGGCCAGGGTTGGTAACCTGGGGAAATTTTTGTACATTATTTTGAGGGCCGGTGCAAGAAATTCCAAATTGAACCTATAGTAAGACTCACTTCTTCTTAAATGATTTATCCAATAGTAGACTGGCATAGGTTCTCCTTCATTGGTTTTATCTTTGAATGGGATCCACGACATTCTATATTTCACAGCGGCATAAAACATCCATACTAAGCTTGAGAAATGCCTAAAGCTAGAAGTGTTGGAGCCCCTATTTAAGCTTATTAATTGCTCATGAATCCTTTGGGCGAGAAACATTGGCCAATCAAAATAAATCACCCTTATTCCTCTTTTTGCCACCTCCCTTTCATACATCCTTTCATTAGAGATACATTATGCAGTGGCAATTTGCCAACCATGAACCTCCTCATCAGAGTCCAAACCCTCCATGCAGGGCAACATAGAGAACATAACAAGAGTTACAAACTTTTTGATAGAAATAGGAACTTCAGGTAACTCATCCTGGGGTTTGGAATTTAGCTGCTTATAGACCCAATTCCTAAATGACTCGCAATAATTCACCCACTTCTTTGTAGAATAAAACCCCGCTTGCTGATCAATTCTAAAGGTTTGTGGTGGCACCGACGGGTCAGACCCTAAGGTGAAAAGCTCATGACAGAAATATACAGTGATGCTAAAAAGGGTTTCTCCCTCGTTATTTTTTAATGCCTTAGCCAGTGGGTCATAGTATTTCACTATCGTGGCTATTAATTTAGGACATGGATGGACAAAATAAAAAATATAAAAGGAAAAATAAGAGAGAATGGAGCATATACCTTATACCGATAGAGCAAAATTCTTTTTGTATCTATTTTTCATGCTCCTCCTCAATTTTGTCCTTTCAAAGATGGTCATTTTTGTATCCGCTACTACCTTGGCTTTGTCCAGGTAGGGCACAGATGTTATTTCATCTAGAGTTTCAAATTTTGGAACATCTTTTGCAGCTTCTGCAGAAGAGTTCTTAGGAGCCATTTTGTAATAGTAAGAATTTGCACACTAAGTAAGCAAAGAGGGATTTAGAATGCTGCTAAGCTTCTCCACAATATAGTGATTACAAAATGAATCCTGTGCAATACTTCTTCACTTTTATCATTTGGAACGCGCGTATCATACTCCATAAATGCAACAGTTACGCAACATCTTGTTGGCACACTTCACCATTTCCTCCTTTATTTCTTTAGTGGCTTAAAGAAAATGGTGTCCTCCCTTATCATTGGCCAAATTTTGAAATCGTTTTGCCAACTCATCGCATCCCTTTGGCTAATCTTCAGTTCCTGTGCAATTTTATTAGAATTTAATGCACAAGCAATATTTAGCCCCCATGTTTTAACTTAGAACTTGTCATTCAGCTTTACCTTGATTCTGCTTTGGCTATCTTCAGCTTTGGGAGGTTCCCAGATTAGTACCATTCTTGTTTTTCTTTTGATGGACCTTTCTTGCAAAATCGCCAATCCGGATCCAACCATGCAGTCTTGAGGACGGAATGTCACTCCAGGGAGTTTCACATGACATAATGTGCGGGATGGAAGATTACCATGAATCCGGCCAATACTTGGTATTTTCTTGCAAAACTTCTTATTTCTCTTTCTTCTCCTTTTTTTTTTTTGCATTTCTCCAAAAAAGAACTAATTACAAAGTGCATAGAGAAAATGAAATAGAAAGTGCAAAAAGGAGAGGGAAATATTTGTACAATATATATACATATGTTACAATGAGCCTATTTCTCATATATAGTAAAGCTTAAGGTGGAAACCATTCACCGGAATTGGTTGTATGTTTCCCTCTAAGTCTTTCAACTAAAATACATTAGACTCTTTTGCTTCCATAATTTCGAAAGGACCATATCAAAAGGAATCAAAATTTTCATGCTTACCTGGATTTGCTCTGTCCACATTCCACCTGAGAACTGAGTCTCCTACTTGAATTTTTCTAAACTTGGATTTTTTATCGAACCATGCTTTAATGTCTGATGAATGCTTCTAAAAATGGTCATATGCTTGAGTTTTGCTCTCTTCCAGTTGTAGCAAGTGTGTCAACCTAATGTTTACTGGATCATCCTCCAATTATTCTTCTATACTGATAAGCTTAAGTGCTGGAATATCTAGGTGAATCAGCAGTACTGCCTCTTTTCCATATACCAGTGCATACGAAGAAGTCTTGATAGACTTTTTAATAGTAATCCTATCTACCCATAGAGCATGGTCAAGCAATAGGTGCAAAATCCTTTTGTTACCTTCTAGAGACTTTCTCAAAATTCTTAATAGGTTCTTGTTGGTAGATTTTGCAAGTCCATTACATTGTGGATAATAGTTTGAGGTATTTTTAAGAATGATGTCATACTTGCTGGTAAACTCAATGTACTTAGCTCCAATAAAAGCAAGGTCATTATCACTCACCAAAGCTTTCAAAACTCCAAATATGGAAATTAAAATCTCCATAAAGTTGATCACAACTTTTTGGTCTGCCTTCTTTGTAGGAATAGCCTCTACCCATCTCGTAAGATAATTTGTAGCTGTCAAGATAAACTTGTGCTCTGCTGAAGAATTAGGATTTATGACTTTTATGAAATCTAATACCCATTGTTGAAAAGGCTCTTCAACTTAAATAGGCTTTAGGGGGGATGCAACATTTCTAGTCCTTCCAACATACCTTTGAAACTTATCACAGACCTAGGTTACTTTAAAAGCATCATTGAACACAATAGGCCAATAATAGCCTGCTCTTATTATCTTCAAAGCTGTAGTTATACCTGAGCTATGGCCACCTGCTGACCCTCCATGGAATTATTCAATGACTCTTTTTTGTTGGTCCTCCTTCAAACATTTTAGGAGAATACCATCCAAGTTTCTTCTGAACAACCCCTCAGGAAGTAATACATATTTTAGAGCGTGAAGTCTATACCTCCTTCTTTGAGAAGGATTTAGATCAGGTGGGAAAATTCCCATTTGGAAATACTTGGTCATTTGTTCGATCCAATTAGAATTTGGAGTGTGGACAATCTCTGCTTGATCCTCTTCTATTATCTGACAAGTGCTTACTCCAATCAATGTTGAAGTATCTGTCAATCCTTGGCACAAGGCTCTACCTCTCACCAGCTTGGTGGGGTGTATTTCCATGTCGTACTCTTGGATCTTAGTAATTCAACCAACCCTTTTATCTCCTAGGTCACCTTGTAAAATAAAACTTCTCACATCTGGATGAACCACATACACCAGAGTTTTGCTCTATACCAGATATTGTCTGAACTTCTTAAGTGATTTCATCACAACAAACACTTATTTTTCAATAAAGTTATATTTTACCTAATAGTCATGTAAAGTCTGGCTCCAAAAGAACACAGGGTGTTCATCCCATTGATCATCTCTTTGGGTGAGCATCGAAGCATAACTTTGCTCAGCTCCGTAAGCATAGAGAATAAAATATTTGCTAAAATTAGGATTTATCAAAAATGAGGCTGTGGAAATGGATTGTTTGATGATCTCACAAGCTTGCTTCCTAACCTCATTCCACTTGAATTATGCCTTTTTCTTGAGTAGTTCAGATATAGGTCTCACCTTCTATGCAAATTATAAATGAACTTCCTAACAAATTTGATCTAACCTAATAAATACTGCAACATCTTCTAATTAGTAGGCAATGGAATAGCTAGAATTGCTCTAATTCTATCTTACTCTATGGCCATACCTTCTTTTGAGACCACATGTCCTAGTAGTTTTCCCTCATGTACTGCAAAGAATGACTTCTTAGGATTTAGTGAAATACCAAACTCCCTGTATTTTTGAAAAACCTGTTCCAAATGAGATAGATGATCAATTTTATCATGAGAAAACATAGTCATGTCGTCCAAGTAAATCATAATAACTTTTTTTATAAGTATACCAAAGGCATAATCCATGGCCCTTTGAAATGTAGCTCTTGAATTAGAAAAACCAAAGGGTATCCTATGATAGGCAAATATACCCCATTTTGTAGTAAATATTGTTTTGTATTGATCTTGATATTTTACCCAAATTTGGTTATATCTAGAATAACCATCCAATAGCGAGAATCTCTCTACTCCAGATACAACTTGTAAGATCTGGTCAATTTGAGGAAGGGGATAGTGATCTTTGAGGGAAGCTTGATTCATATTTCTAAAATCCACACATAGGCATATATCTCCATTCTTATTTCTTATGGGTACCAAATTGGCTACCCAAGTGGAATGTTTCATCGAATATATTATCCTAGCCTTTAGCAGATTTAAAAGTTATTATCTCATAATGGCTTCTCTCCTTGGATTGATAGGCCTCTATTTTTCCAGAACGGTTTAGCATCAAGTTCTAACTCAATAGTATGTTGGATAATCTTTTTGTCATAATCTTTAAGGTCCTCATATGACCAAGCCACAATGTCTTGGTATTTTAAGCACAATGCTTTGATTTTTTTTGCTTCCTCAGAAGAACATTGGATCCCAATATTTAGTTTCTTTCCTATTCCAAATTCTACCTCCTTATATATCTTATCACCAATCTTCATAGCTACAACCTTCTTCCTATCTTCATTATCGAACAAACTTTCAAGGGTGACCAATCCCCTCGGGATATGATTGTTTCTCAGTTGGATGAAGTCTTGTTGATCTATCTCCTCCAAGTCTTCTTCTTGGATAGTTGTAAGGCATGCTTCTTTTATCATAAAGTCCAGAATCTATTCATCACTTTCAAAAACCTGCCAGAATATTTGCTTATCCGGCACTGGAGGTCTGAAAACCATTTGATTCCCTTGGTCTTCCTAGTCCCAAAATCCATAGGAGGATTGAAATTAGCTCCCTTTGTTGTCAATGCATATGACCAGGTGATTCTCTTCTCTAGGCACAAAATTTAGGTTCAGGGCATCAAATGAATCCATTATGTCCCATACTCTGTTCCTATAAGCCTTTAAGTAATGATGTTTACTGCTACACTTATTCCTTACCTCATGCAAAATTAACTCAAAATCATCATATATGTTCAAAATATTGATGCCCATGCTTTTAGCTTACATTAATCCAAGGCACAAAGCCTCATATTCGACAACATTGTTGGTACATGACCATGTCAGTCTATAAGAAAAATTCTTCATTCCTTCGGACTGTGATTGTAAAACCACACCAACCCCCGCACCATTTCTACATTTAGCACCGTCAAAGTGCATAACCCATGTTTCATTGTTTCTTAGGGATTAATTAGAAATAGTAGGGAATTTCTTTTCCAATTCATTTGTGATGCTGTATGTACCCATACCAGTTCCAAATTGACTGTAATCTTCTTTGAAAGGTAACTCATATTTAATTTCTAGTTCCTCAATGTTCTTTATTAGCTCAAATTCTTCCAAAGGGTTAAGGTTGCACATATCTCCTTTTAGTCCTCTATATGGTTCACCATACCTCCTTTTGTATTGTTGGGTTGCCTCTAACCTTTATATTTTGGTAATAGAGGGGAACCTGAGCCTTTCTTGTTATTCACCCTTGGATTTCATTTTTTCTCCTTCCGTTACTCTTTTCGGATTTTTAGAGAAATTATCAGTTTTCTCCTATCCCTTGGCTCGGGGAATAGGAAAAGTGTTACTATTCTGAGAAGGGAAGTCAACCTTATTTTGATATGGGACCTGGTCCCATCTTCTGAGGGTCTACTTGTAAATATTTGTTTCCAGACCTTGTCATAACAGCAATTGGGCTTTCCTCCTCCAACTCTTTTCCAACCATGATCTGATCAAGGTGCCATAACATATTAACTCTCCTTTTCTAATTTATTTCAGCTTGATCCATGGCTTGTTGAACATGGTGTTGATACATTACACAAGACTATAATTCATGGGGGTCATTACATACTAAACAACGGACATTTGCAAGAGTGGTATCTGCAGAACATTTTGGTTCTTCATATGTTGCATTCACCCTAACCCCAGTAGTGTTACTAGGGCCATGCCTTTGATATTTGTTTACATATGAGAATATCCTTTGTTGTGACCTTTACTGATCTCTATTCTCCATAGAGTTCATTCTGTTACTCAGAGTTTTCATGGTATTTTGTATATCCATAATTGTAGACAATTCTTGAGAAGGTTGAGAAGAAAGAGGGGGAAAAGAGGGTATGGAGGACACAGGTTCAGGTCCAGGAATTGAATTTATCTTAGGAGATGGAGATGGTAAAGAAAGGGGGTCCATGTAGGAATATTTTACGGATTGGTCATGGCTACTACTGGTTTCTGAATTGTAGGGCAACATGGTCTTTGCTGGAATTCTTCCTACATTGATCAAGATATTCTCGGCATGGACGACTGCATTATAAACTTGAGGGAAAGTTTCAATTCCAGATTGTTGTGTTTGTAGACCTAACTATGATCCCAGGGAATGGATGTAATACATATAAGCCAAACAAGCAACTGGTCTAGAAGTAGAGGGAATTCTCTTCCATGTTCTGCTAAATCTCAAATTAAAGTATGAGACAGTTTCTTGCTGAGTTTTTTGCATGGATGTAAACTGATTCAATAGGGAGAAGTGTTCAACAAATTCATAAAATTATTCTTTGAACATCTCATCCAAATATTGCCATGAAGTGATAGAATTATCTTCCTGAGTTTTGAACCAATGCAATATCTTTCCACAAAAGGACAGGGCTAGAATTTTGACAATAACATTTTCTTATTTTATGTTGTGAATTGCTGCCAGATTCAGGATATCTTAGCAATGCTCATAAGTTGTTTTCCCAAATCCATCATATGTGGGGGTTGCCTTATAAACAACTTGAGGAATGACATCTATTTATGCTAATATAAGGGGCCTAGTTGAATCCCAATTAGGGTACTTCTGTAGTGGTTGATTGGGGGCCACATTTTGTGCCATATTTTTGGTTGTAGGTCTTCTTTGGGGAACTATTGGGTTATCTTCCAGAATATCTTCTTCTTCAATAAAATATTGATCTAAACTTTTGATAACAACAACCCCTCTCTAAGGTAACTCATAATGAAAGAAAGAATCAGGTTTGTTCCTCTTATGACCTGGTATACATGAAAGGGTACTGGTCTACAATACTTTTTCAGGGTCTTCTAACCAGGGAGTCACCAGGTGAACTTTATTTTCTCCGCTAATAAGGTCAAGACAATTCACAAACTATTGATTCTTTCAGGATGAGATAATATTAACTCTTCTATATGGGTTTCGTGTTCCTTGAGAACTGTCCCACTAGGTGTGCCAAAAACTGGTGGGCACTAAATTGCACCAAGTTTTACTTGATACTAAGACTGTCTATATTCCTACTTTCTGTTTAGGCTTGCATTCAATAGCTGCAGCTCAGCACTCAACATTGGAAGGACCAACACCGAGGTTTTCGATCCAACCTCCATAGTAGGTCGGTTCCTTGTCAACTTAGCAGATTTTTGACATAATTATGCTCAATTAGGGCTTGGAGTTTAGGGTAAGAGAAGGTCAGGGTTAGAGAGATGTAGATATCATTGGATGTATAGGTTAACAACATTCCATCACCATAAAAAGCTCCCAAAAAACCATATTAAAGACATACATTCAGATAAACCCTTATCCTAAGATAGCTTGTTTTAGATATTAAAGCATAACAGAGAAATGTTATAGCAGGCAATTTCAATATCCAAGAAATGATAATCCAAATAGTAGAATTCACCAAAACTAGATTTTATAGAAATGTACTTACTAATAACATAGAACAAATTTCAAAGCAGATTTCAATTACTCATAATAGCTAGTAATCCAAGATAGGCACAAACTTACCATCCAAGTATTCACAAAAATGCAACTATGAAATCTGAACCTCTGACATTAAGCATGGAAATGCAGCCTTGAGGCGAAGATCAATGTATTGCTCCTTTCATTCAGCTCTTCAGAAATATTTACAATGGTACAAGCAAACATGCTAGAGCCGACCCTTCAAAATGAGGGCTTGACCTATACTTATAGTTTTTCATATTATAAATCAAGAAATAATACATCAAATCTTGTTACAACAGCTCAACAAAGAACTTAGTTGGCATTAACTCATTGGTCAAACCTTCGCGAAATTCGTTAAAAAGGAAACCGCCATGGTAGTACAGGTTCTCTGCAACTTGTTGGTCGCTCATTAGAACTGCAGTTCAAAACATTCTAGATCACACACTTTCATAGATATTTCTTGGGAGTAGAGAACCACCGTTGATATGCAACTATCTCTGGTTTGATTTTCTTGGAAACTCTCGATGCTTCATCTTTCGGCCAATATGTTACAGTTTTGGTGCAGGAACATCTTTTTAAATGGCCCAGATTTAGTAGACTAACCTCAACCATTGATCTTCTTTATCCCATGGTCCATATTAGATCTGGTATAAGCTGAGAGCCCATCCACTGGATGACATCACTTTAATTAGCAGAAGAACATCCAATCCATATCCTGGAAATTCGAACCTTGAATCCGCTCTGGAGATTTTATCTTTTCTAATCCACATTAAAAACTAATGATGTCACCTCTTCTTTATAACTTGTGCGGATTCCATTCCGGATAGAATCAGTGTCTTCCTTAGTCTGGATCCAAAGTCAAGTTCTTACATCATTCCACCATTCCACCTTCTCTTCATTTCGGATAGAAAAAGACTCATTTATTCTTCGGATTATCAATCCGCACTTTTCCACTGCTTATGTCATCATCTCCTCGAGACTTTTGTGAATTTTAGGATAACGCTAATCCGAGGTGGGGAGAAAAAGAGTTTCCAAAATTAGGTATATGTAAAAGATCCATTCCACACTTTTTTCTTGCTGATGTCACCACCTCTCACAAACTTTTACGGATTTTACAATCCTACTCCAATCCAGACCTGGAATGGAGTTCCTCATAATCAATTTAAATAAGCAAAATTGCATGACTGTTAAGCAGATTCATCTTATCAACCTTGTTCCAGAGCAGAATGGCAGTTTTATCACTTAGTAAAAATCACACAAAATTTTACTAAGTATGTGCCCATTTTGGGCCTACAGGTACATCGTGTTGGAACCTTGAACCTCCCAAAAGAGAGTTCAAAACCCTAACCACTATGTTGTCCTTGTCGAACTACAATATTAGGGTAAAGTGCAGGTTTTTATAAGGATTTTGGTCCCCTCGTATCGAGAAGCAATAATAAAACAATTAAAAACATATTTTATTACATACATAATTTTTTTAATATAAATTTTAAAATTATTAATTAAAGTTGATTAAGATGGATTAACTTTCGTGGGAAGGTTTATGTTCAAATCCCACGTGAATATAATATAAGGGCTTAATGTGAATAAGTGGTGGATGCTTGTATCGACATAAATGTCTTCACCTCATATGAACTCAACATCTAGATAAATAGATAATAATATTGTTTTTATATCCTTTATTTTTTAATTTCTTAAGAGAAAAATTGTTATCAATTTCTTTTATTATTTTATTGTATTCATTTATAAAAAAAATTAGCTAATACAACTTACTTCGAATCAAATATGAAATAAATTTGAAATAAAATTTGGACTATTTGTGTAACCTCATTCCTAAAATTACTCATTTTTATTGGTTGGTTGTTCAAAATAGAGTCCTCACCACTGACAACCTCATAGCTCAAGGCATGGTCCTCCCGAACAAATGTTTCCTCTATCAGTCTATTTGGGAGTTAATTCACCACCTTTTTATGGAGTGTCCTTTTTCTATTAAAGTTCTTTCATCCCTTTTGTCTTTGGTTTCTATTGCCTGGGTTATCCCCATGTCTATAAATGATCTCCCTATCCAATGGCCTAACCCCTTCCATTCCACCCACCTTAAGTACTAGTGATCTGTCATCCTTCCCCATTTTATGTGGCAAGTGTCACTGGAGAGAAACAATAGAGCTTTTTGAGACTCCTATCATGATATTGTTTCTATTTTCTTCAGTATCATCGCCATCACGTATGAAAATGCCAACCTCATTTCATCTGAGGATTGTCCCTTATCTCATTATGAAGTCCAATTGGCCAAGTCCATCAACCTTTCCTCTGAGGTCTCTAGTCAACCCCACCTCACTATGGATAGATCCCTTGTATCTTGGATTCCCCCTCCCCCTTGTTGGTTTAAACTGAATTTTGATGGAGCATCCAAAGGTAATACTGGTAGAGCCAGCTGTGGAGGGGTTATCCGTGATGAAAGAGGTAAAGTTATTGTGGCCTATACTAAGAATTTAGGAGTTTAGTAAAAAAAACTTGCAGAGGCTAGAGCAGTCTTCCATGGATCCAAGTCATGTTAGAACTCAATGTTCAGAGCCTTATTGTTGAAGGTGACTCCATGAATACAATAACCTACGTCAAAGGCACTGCAACATCATCTTGAAATGTTGCTCCTCTTGTCTATGAGACCATCCTCCACCCTTGTGTGATCAAAAATATTTTGATTCAACATGTGTACAGGGAAGGAAACAAGTGGTTGATACATTAGCAAAATTTAGGTTGACACTGGAGTCCTTTATGACGTGGCACCAAGACTTTTCCTAATGCGTATTGAATTTTTACCATGGGAATGATACCACCACTTATGAGTAGCGTCAACTATGCTATGATTGATCTAGGCCATCGTATCTGGAGCATGAATGGACATGGTTGTGTGAACAGGTGTTACCATTTCTATTGGGTTAGTTCCTACTACCCATCCCTGCTGACTTGGAACCTGTCTTTGAGCCGAAGAAATATGAACCAGAGCTCTGAGGTTCACATTCTAATAAGCTTTTCTAACCTACCTTGGGACTATATTGACCATAAACTCTTGTGCGGGGGTTATTTTTTTAAGAAAAAAATTAAGCAAAATATTAATACCAGCGGTATTAAGCGGTTTCATCCTAATACTTGTGGTAGCATTGTCATCAGTCATTGGAAAGGAGAAAAGAATCAAGGGGCCAAAATAGAGTGTTGAACAAGAAATAAGGACATAGATCGTGACACTAATCATATTTTATTTCAGCCTGTGAGATTGATATCATTACCAATCATGGCGTGATCACCTATTTGTGCCAAGTTGATAATATTTTGTGTAGTGGTAGAACCACCCAGTTCGTGTCCAGCGTGGATGTCAAGGTGGCTTGGTTTTTGTGTAGAGGACACATGTGGAGGGTGATTGAAGATGAGGTGTGTCCTCATTGGCCCACTCTTGCTACTACTACTAGTTTCAAATACTACCACCAAATTTTCTCCCCATTTTGGTTGTCTCTTTATTTGGTAAGCTATCATATTATGAACCAAATTATAGGCAACAAATCCACCTCCCAAAAGAAGAAAAAGTGATTTGCTAGATTTTGACAGTTTTGGGAATAATTTTCTCAAGTTTTGTAAAAATGTATAGTTGGATCAAATCATACAGTGGAAGGAAAAATCATATAGTTGGATTGAAAATGTACAGAGCAGTAGCAAATCGTACAGGGCACACCGAAATTCACTCATATGCAAAGGAAATGTAATTTCGGGATGAAATGTTGCATGGATTTGCTAAACTAAGGTGTAAACTTAGGAAAATGCCAAAATAATGTATTCAGTTTTAGATGGGCAGTTGTGAATAATGGATTGTCTTAGGAACCACTTTGGAACGACCTAGGCAATGTTATATAAGGCCTCATTTTTGAATTTGTGGATCTGGCTACTAGTTTACTGGTTATTAGTTGCTAGAATAGAGATATAGAAATATTTTTGAGTTATTGCAATTACCTTGAAAGAGTTTTCCATATTGTAACTGAATTTATAGCCATTAATGAGAATAGTAGACATTGTGGATGATAGTGTACGATCTTGTTGTGAATGGATAATGCATTGTGGATTAACATTGTGTAATTGAGTTTCTACCTTACTATTATATGTTAGTTTTAGCCTTGTTGCAACTTTGTGGAGAAGATGATCACTGGTGAATCATGGGGAATGATTTAGGAGGTTAGTGACATTGGCAAAGACATATTGAAGCAGCCTGTATGATTCCTTGATGGAATTACTTGTATGGAATCTCTCATTAACCCGGTTTGAATACTTTGTTTGTGAAAGAGATTGTCTTATTTAGGTTGTTTAACCTTTACAAAACATCCCAGAGAAATATTGAAGCAAAATAGCATAGCAAGTAACACCTTTTTGTACCTATAGTTTGTACATATCATACATCATACATCGTACAAATAGTTTTTACCCGATTTGGTAAAACAAGCGATTGACAAGAATTTACCCGATTTGGTAGTTTTGGTGAATCGGCTTGAATGATTACAAAACTATGTACGATAGCCCCCAAAACAACATCCATCAATTTTTTTGAGTATAGGATTGTACCATCTTGGCCACTGTACGATCTGAGATCGTACAATGTATGTTATTACGGTCCATACAAGGAATTGATAGTTTGTACAAGGGTAGTTCGGGTGATTAGAAGACTGTCCAATTTGGTCATTGAGATAGGCTTGGCCTAGGAATCATTCTTTCCTCTAGAAAACACCTCCCCATAGGGAATACTCCACTATTGTGTTACATTTTGCATCATTGCCGTAGTTGGACGAATCCATTGCTCGATTAGGTAGCTCCAAAGTGTGTTACATTTGGCACTATTGCCTTATCGAATCTAGCATTCTTATTAAAATGGGTCAAATTTGACTAAAAATTGGAGGTTATTTTTATGACAGACACCAGTGCACAAAGGTGTGGGAGAAGGGAACCATGAGACAACATTCCAGTAAGAAGGAGCATAAGGATTTCTCAAAGAGGAAACACGAGTAACTCATATCAAAGTACACACGAACCAAAGATAGAGAAAGTTTGGACATACAAATAGGGAGACTTTGAGATGTTGATTGAGACAAAATACGAGGAGGAATAACCACCAAATATAGAAGATACGGGTGACAAAGAGAAAGTGCACGACGATGGAGAGTGGATGGTAAAACCTAAGGAAGCGACAACAAGGTTGCAAGAGGGTGTAGAGGATGAGAGTCAGGCACCAGGGCAACAATACATGGGGAATCAAGAGGATAGACCAAGATCATCTTCATCACATCAGTGAAGAAGGCTGCAAAGTGAAGACGCATGAGAATTTGGTCATCGGGTGGAAGGACAAAACAAGATACCTTGAATTGACACTTTTGACAATGGGAGTAAGACACCCCCTAGGAAGAATCTGATAGAGATTCTATGGGACACCTCAAGTGAGAGTGATGACTCTCCTAAGATGGCTAACAAAGCAACCAAACAAATATGTCCACCATTTTCAGGTGAGGGTAAGGAAGACAACACACGATATATTGGAACTTGCATAACCATTTGGAGGGAAAATGGTGTAAAGAGGAAGGTTATCACTAGTGATGTAGTTTGTGACACTCCTCATAGTAATAAAAGATGTAGAATATGGTATGACATGGAAGATGTTGACATGGAAGATGTTGACATGGAAGATGTTGTCATGGAAGATGTTGGCATGGAATATGTTGACATGGAAGATGTTATGATGGAATACGTTGTTATGGAAGATGTTTTCCAAATAGAACAACCCATTATACACTCAAAATTCCCTAAGGAAGAATGGGATTGTAGGATTTTGTAAGAGGGTGTTGTACGTTGGTTGGGTGAAATTGTACAGTGGACAAAGATTGTATGATTTCAAGTCAAATTGCACAATGTGAGATCGTACAAGAAGAAATCATGCAAAAGGAAATCATACAAGATGAAATCATACAGAGTAGAACCGTACAAAGTGTTCCATCAATGGTTAAGGTAGGGTAAAATGGAGTCGATGTTGAGCTGTTTAAGGAGGTTGAGTAAAGAAACCCAAAGTGCTAATGAAGGGAACATGTGAGGGACATTGTACCTTGACCCTACAAGGGACATTGTCCCTTGACCCTGCAAGGGATGTTGTCCCTTGGGTGGAGATGGGCGTTACCCATCATGTTGATGATGTTGTTCATATTGAGCATGTTTAAGGCCACATGGTGGTGTAAGATACATAATGAAGAGATACTAATTGTAGAAGACCTTTGGAATCATCGAAATCCAAAGGAGCCTGATAAGCCATAATAGTACATTGTTTAGAAGTGGGGTGAAAGCCAGAAAGGATAGCCCCTTATGAAACAAATAAAGATAAAAATCTGATGACTGGGTTGATGTTTAGGATCAAAATCTTTAATCTGTTCATAAAAATCCAACGATGGGGGTAACTAATCCATCTTGGAAACATTCCACTCTAACAGGGTAGTCTCATCATTGTTTCTCCCCTGTTCAAAATGATCCCTGGGCCTTTTATAAAATTTGTAGGCCTTATCTCCATTCAAAGTTCTATTTTTTTTAGGTAAAATACCATCAGGATCATAACTCCACTTCTGCGGGATATAAAACATACCTAACCTATCTAGGTATTGGTAAATTTTATGACTTTACCCATTTTTAGTAATGGTGATATCACTTAAAGTGCGGTGGAAAAGCAAAGACTTCCTTTTTCTCCCTGAACCATATCTTGAATTAATGTATTCTGCCTGCCTCAAATATTCTAAGGCAAAGAGTCTCTCTATGAAAAATGGGGCAAAAGAAAAGGTTTACCCATGAAACCATATAATCTGATGATTGTTCCCTTAGTTAATAGATACCAGTCCCCTTCTTCTGCATCTTTATTCCACAAAACCTCTTTGGCCAGGGTTGGTAACTTGGGGAAATTTTTGTACATTATTTTGAGGGCCGGTGCAAGAAATTCCAAATTGAACCTATAGTAAGACTCACTTCTTCTTAAATGATTTATCCAATAGTAGACTGGCATAGGTTCTCCTTCATTGGTTTTATATTTGAATGGGATCCACGACATTCTATATTTCACAGCGGCATAAAACATCCATACTAAGCTTGAGAAATGCCTAAAGCTAGGAGTGTTGGAGCCCCTCTTAAAGCTTATTAATTGCTCATGAATCCTTTGGGCGAGAAACGTTGGCCAATCAAAATAAATCACCCTTATTCCTCTTTTTGCCACCTCCCTTTCATACATCCTTTCATTAGAGATACATTATGCAGTGGCAATTTTCCAACCATGAACCTCCTCATCAGAGTCCAAACCCTCCATGCAGGGCAACATAGAGAACATAACAAGAGTTACAAATTTTTTGATAGAAATAGGAACTTTAGGTAACTCATCCTGGGGTTTGGAATTTAGATGCTTATAGACCCAATTTCTAAATGACTCGCAATAATTCACCCACTTCTTTGTAGAATAAAACCCCGCTTGCTGATAAATTCTAAAGGTTTCTGGTGGCACCGACGGGTCAGACCCTAAGGTGAAAAGCTCATGACAGAAATATACAGTGATGCTAAAAAGGGTTTCTCTCTCGCTAGTTTTTAATGCCTTAGCCAGTGGGACATAGTATTTCACTATCGCGGCTATTAATTTAGGACATGGATGGACAAAATAAAAAATATAAAAGGAAAAATAAGAGAGAATGGAGCATCTACCTTATACCGATAGAGCAACATTATTTTTGTATCTATTGTTCATGCTCCTCAATTTTGTCCTTTCAAAGATGGTCATTTTTGTATCTACTACTACCTTAGCTTTGTCCAGGTAGGGCACATATTTTCTTTCATCTAGAGTTCCAAATTTTGGAACATCTTTTGCAGCTTCTACGGGAGAGTTCTTAGGAGCCATTTTGTAATAGTAAGAATTTGCACACTGAGTAAGCAAAGAGGGCTTCAGAATGCTGCTAAGCTTCTCCATAATATAGTGATTACAAAATGAATCCTGTGTAATACTTCTTCACTTTTATCATTTGGAATGCGTGTATCATCCTCCATAAATGCAACAGTTACGCAACATCTTGTTGGCACACTTCACCATTTCCTCCTTTATTTCTTTGGTGGCTTAAAGAAAATGGTGTCCTCCCTTATCATTGGCCAAATTTTGAAATCGTTTTGCCAACTCATCGCATCCCTTTGGCTAATCTTCAGTTCCTGTGTAATTTTATTAGAATTGAATGCACGAGCAATATTTAGCCTCCATGTTTTAACTTAGAACTTGTCATTCAGCTTTACCCCGATTCTGCTTTGGCCATCTTCAGCTTTGGGAGGTCCCCAGATTAGTACCATTCTTATTTTTCTTTTGATGGACCTTTCTTGCAAAATCGCCAATACGGATCCAACCATGTAGTCTTGAGGACGGAATGTCACTCCAGGGAGTTTCACATGACACAATGTGTGGGATGGAAGATTACCATGAATCCGGCCAATACTTGGTATTTTCTTGCAAAACTTCTTATTTCTCTTTCTTCTCCTTTTTTTTTTTGTATTTCTCCAAAAAAGAACTAATTACAAAGTGCATGAAGAAAATGAAATAGAAAGTGCAAAAAGGAGAGGGAAATATTTGTACAATATATATACATATGTTATAATGAGCCTACCTTTCATATATAGTAAAGCTTAAGGTGGAAACCATTCACCAGAATTGGTTGTATGTTTCCCTCTAAGTATTTCAACTAAAATACATTAGACTCTTTTGCTTCCATAATTTTGAAAGGATCATATCAAAAGGAATCAAAATTTTCATGCTTACCTGGCTTTGCTCTGTCCACATTCCACCTGAGAACTGAGTCTCCTGCTTGAATTTTTCTAAACCTGGATTTTTTATCGAACCATGCTTTAATGTCTGATGAATGCTTCTAAAAATGGTCATATGCTTGAGTTTTGCTCTCTTCCATTTGTAGCAAGTGTGTCAACCTAATTTTTACTGGATCATCCTCCAATTATTCTTCTATACTGATAAGCTTAAGTGCTAGAATATCTAGGTGAATCAGCAGTACTGCCTCTTTTCCATATACCAGTGCATACGAAGAAGTCTTGATAGAATTTTTAATAGTAATCCTATCTACCCATAGAGCATGGTCGAGAAATAGGTGCCAAATCCTTTTGTTACCTTCTAGAAACTTTCTCAAAATTCTTAATAGGTTCTTGTTGGTAGATTTTGCAAGTCCATTACCTTGTGGATAATAGTTTGAGGTATTTTTAAGAATGATGTCATACTTGCTGGTAAACTCAATGTACTTAGCTCCAATAAAAGCAAGGTCATTATCACTCACCAAAGCTTTCAAAAATCCAAATATGGAAATTAAAATCTCCATAAAGTTGATCACAACTTTTTGGTTTGCCTTATTTGTAGGAATAGCCTCTACCCATCTGGTAAGATAATTTGTAGCTGTCAAGATAAACTTGTGCTCTGCTGAAGAATTAGGATTTATGACTTTTATGAAATCTAATCCCCATTGTTGAAAAGGCTCTTCAACTTAAATAGGCTTTAGGGGGGATGCAACATTTCTAGTCCTTCCAACATACCTTTGAAACTTATCACATACCTAGGTGACTTTAAAAGCATCATTGAACACAGTAGGCCAATAATAGCCTGCTCTTATTATCTTCAAAGTTGTAGTTCTAGCTGGCTATGGCCACCTACTGACCCTCCATGGAATTCTTCAATGACTCTTTTTTGTTGGTCCTCCTTCAAACATTTTAGGATAATACCATCCAAGTTTCTTCTGAACAACCCCTCAGGAAGTAATACATATTTTAGAGCATGAAGTCTATACCTCCTTCTTTGAGAAGGATTTAGATCAGGTGGGAAAATTCCCATTTGGAAATACTTGGTCATTTGTTCGATCCAATTAGAATTTGGAGTGTGGACAATCTCTACTTGATACTCTTTTATTATCTGACAAGTGCTTACTCCAGTCAATGATGAAGTATCTGTCAATCCTTGGCACAAGGCTCTACCTCTCACCAGCTTGGTGGGGTGTATTTCCATGTCGTACTCTTGGATATTAGTAATTCAAGCAACCCTTTTATCTCCTAGTTCACCTTGTAAGATAAAACTTCTCACATCTGGATGAACCACATACACCAGAGTTTTTCTCTATACCAGATATTGTTTGAACTTCTTAAGTGATTTCATCACAACAAACACTTATTTTTCAAAAAAGTTATATTTTACCTGATAGTCATGTAAAGTCTGGCTCCAAAAGAACACAGGGTGTTCATCCCATTGATCATCTCTTTGGGTGAGCACCGAAGCATAACTTTGCTCAGCTTCGTAAGCATAGAGAATAAAATATTTGCTAAAATTAGGATTTATCAAAAATGGGGCTGTGGAAATGGATTGTTTGATGATCTCGCAAGCTTGCTTCCTAACCTCAGTCCACTTGAATTATGCCTTTTTCTTGAGTAGTTCAGATATAGGTCTCACTTTCTATGCAAATTATAAATGAACTTCCTAACAAAATTGATCTAACCTAATAAATACTGCAACATCTTCTAATTAGTAGGCAATGGAATAGCTAGAATTGCTCTAATTCTATCCGACTCTATGGCCATACCTTCTTTTGAGACCACATGTCCTAGTAGTTTTCCCTCATGTACTGCAAAGAATGACTTCTTAGGATTTAGTGAAATACCAAACTCCCTGCATTTTTGAAAAACCTATTCCAAATGAGATAGATGATAAATTTTATCATTAGAAAACACAGTCATGTCATCTAGGTAAATCATAATAACTTTCTTTATAAGTATACCAAAGGCATAATCCATGGCCCTTTGAAATGTAGCTCTTGAATTAGACAAACCAAAGGGTATCCTATGATAGGCAAATATACCCCATTTTGTAGTAAATATTGTTTTGTATTGATCTTGATATTTTACCCAAATTTGGTTATATCTAGAATAACCATCCAATAGCGAGAATCTCTCTACTCCAGCTACAACTTGTAAGATCTGGTCAATTTGAGGAAGGGGATAGTGATATTTGAGGGAATCTTGATTCATATTTCTAAAATCCACACATAGGCGTATATCTCCATTCTTATTTCTTATGGGTACCAAATTGGCTACCCAAGTGGAATGTTTTATCGAATATATTATCCTAGCCTTTAGCAGATTTAAAAGTTATTCTCTCATAATGGCTTCTATCCTTGGATTGACAGGCCTCTATTTTTCCATAACGGTTTAGCATCAAGTTCTAACTCAATAGTATGCTGCATAATCCTTTTTTCATAAACTTTAAGGTCCTCATATGACCAAGCCACAATGTCTTGGTATTTTAAGCACAATGCTTTGATTTTTTCTGCTTCCTTAGAAGAACATTGGATCCCAATATTTAGTTTCTTTCCTATTCCAAATTCTACCTCCTTATATATTTTCTCACCAATCTTCATAGCTCCAACCTTCTTCCTATCTTCATTATAAAACAAACTTTCAAGGGTGACCAATCCCCTCGGGATATGATTGTTTCTCAGCTAGATGAAGTCTTGTTGATCTATCTCCTCCAAGTATTCTTCTTGGATAGTTGTGAGGTATGCTTCTTTTATCATAAATTCCAGAATCTATTCATCACTTTCAAAAACCTGCCAGAATATTTGCTTATCCGGCACTGGAGGTTTGAAAACCATTTTGATTCCCTTGGTCTTCCTAGTCCCAAAATCCATAGGAGGATTGAAACTAGCTCCCTTTGTTGTCAATGCATATGCCCAGGTGATTCTCTTCTTTAGGCACAAAATTTAGGTTCAGGGCATCAAATGAATCCATTATGTCCCATACTCTGTTCCTATAAGCCTTTAAGTAATGATGTTTACTGCTACACTTATTCCTTACCTCATGCACAATTAACTCAGAATCGTCATATATGTTCAAAATATTGATGCCCATGCTTTTAGCTTACATTAATCCAAGGCACAAAGCCTCATATTCGACAACATTGTTGGTACATAACCATGTCAGTCTATAAGAAAAATTCTTCGTTCCTTCGGACTGTGATTGTAAAACCACACCAACCCCCGCACTATTTCTACATTTAGCATCGTCAAAGTGCATAACCCATGTTTCATTGTTTCTTAGGGATTGATTAGAAATAGTAGGGAATTTATTTTCCAATTCATTTGTGATGTTGTATGTACCCATACTAGTTCCAAATTGACAGTAATATTCTTTGAAAGGTAACTCATATTTAATTTCTAGTTCCTCAATGTTCTCTATTAGCTCAAATTCCTCCAAAGGGTTAAGGTTGCACATATCTTCTTCAATTTTTTCAATATGATAAGAAACCAATTTTTTAGGATTTCTCCTTATCCTCTTTCCCTTGAAAGGTATTACCATACTAGAATAATCCATATACATACATCCTCCTAGTTTTGTAGTAAATTCTCTTGAGAGACATAACCCAAAATAGGGTTCTAAATCCACCACCACTATTTCCCGTACTACTGTCACCTTAAGGGCTCTATGAAACCTCATAAGTACATCCTTAATAACCCTAATTGTCTTGACAGATGTCCCATCTAACTATAACACTCTAGGACAAGACCGGGTATATTCCATACCCATTTCTTCACAAACTGCCTTAGGCATAACTGTGGTTGATGCTTCTGAATCAATCATACAATTTCGGACTACCCATACCTCTATTATTAGGGATATATAAAAAGGGGAGGTTTGTTCTTTAAAATAACATGTGTCATTTATTTCTTTTCTGATTCTATATTGAGGATGGTAGTGGTTGATCTATTCTAAGGATTTTTGTTGAGGGAAGCTTTAAGAAGGTCAATATGGCCCAAGATGAAAAGGGTATCATATAGGCTAGCTTTTGATGGAATTTTTTTCATCTCTTCCACAATGTTATACTCAAACTTGGTTAGGGATAGTATTTTTAGTCCTCTATATGGCTCACCATACCTCCTTTTGTATTTTTGGGTTGCCTCTAACCTTTATATTTTGGTAATAGAGGGGAACCTGAGCCTTTCTTGCTATTCACCCTTGGATTTCATTCTGTCTCCTTCCGTTACTCTTTTCAGATTTTTAGAGAAATTATCAGTTTTCTCCTATCCCTTGGCTCGGGGAATAGGAAAAGTGTTACTGTTATGATAAGGGAAGTCAACCTTATTTTGAGAGGGGACCTGGTCCCATATTCTAAGGGTCTACTTGTAAATCTTTGTTTCCAGACCTTTTCATAACAACAATTGGGCTTTCTTCCTCCAACTCTTTTCCAACCATGATCTGATCAAGGTGCCATAACATATTAACTCTCCCTTTCTAATTTATTTCAGCTTGATCCATGGCTTGTTGAACATGGTGTTGATACATTACACAAGACTATAAGTCATGGGGGTCATTGCATACTAAACACCGTACATTTGCAAGAGTGGTATCTGCAGAACATTTTGGTTCTTCATATGTTGCATTCACCCTAACCCCAGTAGTGTTACTAGGACCATGCCTTTGATATTTGTTTACATATGAGAATATCCTCTGTTGTGACCTTTACTGATCTCTATTCTCCATAGAATTCATTCTGTTACTCAGAGTTTTCATGGTATTTTGTATATCCATAATTGTAGACAATTCTTGAGAAGGTTGAGAAGAAAGAGGGGGAAAAAGGGTATGGAGGACACAGGTTCAAGTCCAGGAATTGAATTTATCTTAGGATATGGAGATGGTAAAGAAAGGGGGTCCATGTAGGAATATTTTATGGATTGGTCATGGCTACTACTGGTTTCTGAATTGTAGGGCAACATGGTCTTTGCGAGAATTCTTCCTACATTTATCAGGATATTCTCGGCATGGATGACTGCATTATAAACTTGAGGGAAAGTTTCAATTCCAGATTTTTGTGTTTGTAGACCTAAATCTGATCCCCAAGAATGGATGTAATACATATAAGCCAAACAAGCAACTGGTCTAGAAGTAGAGGGAATTCTCTTCCATGTTCTGCTAAATCTCAAATTAAAGTATGAGACAGTTTCTTGCTGAGTGTTTTGCATGGCTATAAACTGATTCAATAGGGAGAAGGGGTCAGTAGATTCATCAAATTATTCTATGAACATCTCAGCCAAATATTGCCATGAAGTGATAGAATTATCTTCCTGAGTTCTAAACCAATGCAATATCTTTCCACAAAAGGACAGGGCTAGAATTATGACAATAACATTTTCTTCTTTTATGTTGTGAATTGCTGCCAGATTCAGGATATCTTAGCAATGCTCGTAAGTTGTTTTCCCAAATCCATCATATGTGGGGGTTGCCTTATAAATAGCTTGAGGAATGACATCTATTTATGCTAATATAAGGGGCCTAGTTGAATCCCAATTAGGGTACTTCTGTAGTGGTTGATTGGGGGCCACATTTTGTGCCATATTTTTTGTTGTAGGTCTTCTTTGGGGAACTATTGGGTTATCTTCCAGAATCTCTTCTTCTTCAATAAAATATTGATCTAAACTTCTGATAACAACAACCCCTCTCTAAGGTAACTCATAATGAAAGAAATAATCAGGTTTGTTCCTCTTATGACCTGGTATACATGAAAGGGTACTGGTCTACAATACTTTTTCAGGGTCTTCTAACCAGGGAGTCACCAGGTGAACTTTATTTTCTCCACTAATAAGGTCAAGACAATTCACAAAATATTGATTCCTTTGGGATGAGATAATATTAACTCTTCTATATGGGTTTCGTGTTCCTTGTGAACTATCCCACTAGGCGTGCCAAAAACTGGTGGGCACTAAATTGCACCAAGTTTTACTTGATACCGCGACTGTCTATCTTCCTACTTTCTGTTTAGGCTTGCACTCAATAGCTACATCTCAGCACTCAACATTGGAAGGACCAACACCGAGGTTTCTGATCCAACCTCCACAGTAGGTCGGTTCCTTGTCAACTTAGCAGATTTTTGACACAATTATGCTCAATTAGGGCTTGGAGTTTAGGGTAAGAGAAGGTCAGGGTTAGAGAGATGTAGATATCATTGGATGTATAGGTTAACAACATTGCATCACCATAAAAAGCTCCCAAAAAACCATATTAAAGACATACATTCAGATAAACCCTTATCCTAAAATAGCTTGTTTTAGATATTAAAGCATAACAGAGAAATGTTATAGCAGGCAATTTCAATATCTAAGAAATGATAATCCAAATAGTAGAATTCACCAAAACTAGATTTTATAGAAATGTACTTACTAATAACATAGAACAAATTTCAAAGCAGATTTCAATTACTCATAATAGCTAGTAATCCAAGATAGGCACAATCTAACCATCCAAGTATTCACAAAAATGCAACTATGAAATCTGAACCTCTGACATTAAGCATGGAAATGCAGCCTTGAGGCAAAGATCAATGTATTGCTCCTTTCATTCAGCTCTTCAAAAATATTTACAATGGTACAAGCAAACACGCTAGAGCCGACCCTTCAAAATGAGGGCTTGACCTATACTTATAGTTTTTCATATTATAAATCAAGCAATAATACATCAAATCTTGTTACAACAGCTCAACAAAAAACTTAGTTGGCATTAGCTCATTGGTCAAACCTTTAGGAAATTTGCTAAAAAGGAAACCGCCATGGTAGTACGGGTTCTCTGCAACTTGTTGGTCGCTCATTAGAACTGCAGTTCAAAACATTCTAGATCACACACTTTCGTAGATATTTCTTGGGAGTAGAGCACCATCGTCGATATGCAACTGTCTCTGGTTTGATTTTCTTGGAAACTCTCGATGCTTCATCTTTCGGCCAATATGTTACAGTTCTGGTGCAGGAACATCTTTTTAAATGGCCCAAATTTAGCAGACTAACCTCCACCATTGATCTTCTTTATCCCATGGTCCATATTAGATCTGGTATAAGCTGAGAGCCCATCCATTGGATGACATCACTTTAATTAGCAGAAGAACATCCAATCCATATCTTGGAAATTCGAACCTTGAATCCGCTCTGGAGCTTTTATCTTTTCCAATCCGCATTAAAAACTAATGATGTCACCTCTTCTTTATAACTTGTGCGGATTCCATTTCGGATAGAATCAACGTTTTCCTTAGTCTAGATCCAAAGTCAAGTTCTTACATCATTCCACCATTCCACCTTATCTTCATTCCAGATAGAAAAAGACTCATTTATTCTCCGGATTATCAATCCACACTTTTCCTCTGCTTATGTCATCATCTCCTCGAGACTTTTGTGAATTTCAGGATAACGCTAATCCGATGTGGGGAGCAAAAGAGTTTCCAAAATTAGGTATATGTAAAAGAGCCATTCCACACTTTTTTCTTGCTGACGTCACCACCTCTCACAAACTTTTATGGATTTTATAATCCTACTCCAATCCGGACCCCGAATGGAGTTCCTCATAATCATTTTAAATAAGCAAAATTGCATGACTGTTGAGCAGATTCATCTTATCAACCTTGTTTCGGAGCGGAATGGCAGTTTTATCACTTAGTAAAAATCACACAAAATTTACTAAGTATGTGCCCATTTTGGGCCTACAGGTACATCGTGTTGGAACCTTGAACCTCCCAAAAGAGAGGTCAAAACCCTAACCACTATGTTGTCCTTGTCGAACTACAATATTAGGGTAAAGTGCTGGTTTTTATAAGGATTTTGGTCCCCTCGTATCGAGAAGCAATAATAAAACAATTAAAAACATATTTTATTACATACATAATTTTTTTAAATATAAATTTTAAAATTATTAATTAAAGTTGATTAAGATGGATTAACTTTCGTGGGAAGGTTTATGTTCAAATCCCACGTGAATATAATATAAGGGCTTAATGTGAATAAGTGGTGGATGCTTGTATCGACATAAATGTTTTCACCTCATATGAACTCAACATCTAGATAAATAGATAATAATATTGTTTTTATATCCTTTATTTTCTAATTTCTTAAGAGAAAAATTGTTATCAATTTCTTTTATTATTTTATTGTATTCATTTATAAAAAAAATTAGCTAATACAACTTACTTCGAATCAAATATGAAATAAATTTGAAATAAAATATGGACTATTTGTGTAACCTCATTCGTAAAATTACTCATTTTTATTGGTTGGTTGTTCAAAATAGAGTCCTCACCACTGACAACCTCATAGCTCAAGGCATGGTCCTCCCGAACAAATGTTACTCTATCAGTCTACTTGGGAGTCAATTCACCACCTTTTCATGGAGTGTCCTTTTTCTATTAAAGTTCTTTCATCCCTTCTATCTTTGGTTTCTATTGCCTGGGTTATCCCCATGTCTATAAATGATCTCCCTATCCAATGGCCTAACCCCTTCCATTCCACCCACCTTAAGTACTAGTGATCTGTCATCCTTCCCCATTTTATGTGGCAAGTGTCACTGGAGAGAAACAATAGAGCTTTTAAAGACTGCTATCATGATATTGTTTCTATTTTCTTAAGTATTATCGCCATCACGTATGAAAATTCTAACCTCATTTCATCCAAGGATTGTCCCTTATCTCATTATGAAGTCTAGTTGGCCAAGTCCGTCAACCTTTCCTCTGAGATCTCTAGTCAACCCCACCTCACTATGGATAGATCCCTTGTATCTTGGATTCCCCCTCCCCCTTGTTGGTTTAAACTGAATTTTGATGGAGCATCCAAAGGTAATACTGGTAGAGCCAGCTGTGGAGGGGTTATCCGTGATGAAAGAGGTAAAGTTGTTGTGGCCTATACTAAGAATTTAGGAGTTCAATAAAAAAAACTTGTAGAGGCCAGAGCAGTCTTCCATGGATCCAAGTCGTGTTAGAACTCAATGTTCAGAGCCTTATTGTTGAAGGTGACTCCATGAATACAATAACCTACGTCAAAGGCACTGCAACATCATCTTGAAATGTTGCTCCTCTTGTCTATGAGACCATCCTCCACCCTTGTGTGATCAAAAATATTTTGATTCAACATGTGTACAGGGAAGGAAACAAGTGGTTGATACATTAGCAAACTTTAGGTTGACACTGGAGTCCTTTATGACATGGCACCAAGAATTTTCCTAATGCATATTGAATTTTTACCATGGGAATGATACCACCACTTATGAGTAGCGTCAACTATGCTATGATTGATCTAGGCCACCGTATCTGGAGCATGAATGGACATGGTTGTGTGAACAGGTGTTACCATTTCTATTGGGTTAGTTCCTACTACCCATCCCTGCTGACTTGGCACCTGTCTTCGAGCCAAAGAAATATGAACCAGAGCTCTGAGGTTCACATTCTAATAAGCTTTTCTAACCTACCTTGGGACTATATTGACCATAAAATCTTGTGTGGTGGTTATTTTTTTAAGAAAAAAATTAAGCAGAATATTAATACCAGAGGTATTAATGGGTTTCATCCTAATACTTGTGGTAGCATTGTCATCATTCATTGGAAAGGAGAAAAGGCTCAAGGGGCCAAAATAGAGTGTTGAACAAGAAATAAGGACATAGATCGTGACACTAATCATATTTTATTTCAGCCTGTGAGATTGATATCATTACCAATCATGGCGTGATCACCTATTTGTGCCAAGTTGATAATAATTCGTGTAGTGGTAGAACCACCCAGTTCGTGTCCAGCGTGGATGTCAAGGTGGCTTGGTTTTTGTGTAGAGGCCACATGTGGAGGGTGATTGAAGATGAGGTGTGTCCTCATTGGCCCACTCTTGCTACTACTACTAGTTTCAAATACTACCACCAAATTTTCTCCCCATTTTGGTTGTCTCTTTATTTGGTAAGCTATCATATTATGAACCAAATTATAGGCAACAAATCCACCTCCCAGAAGAAGAAAAAGTGATTTGCTAGATTTTGACAGTTTTGGGAATACTTTTCTCAAGTTTTGTAAAACCGTATAGTTGGATCAAATCATACATTGGAAGGCAAAATCATATAGTTGGATTGAAAAATGTACAGAGCAGTAGCAAATCGTATAGGGCACACCGAAATTCACTCAGATGCAAAGGAAATGTAATTTCGGGATGAAATGTCGCATGGATTTGCTAAACTAAGGTGTAAACTTAGGAAAATGCCAAAATAATGTATTTAGTTGTAGATGGGAAGTTGTGAATAACGGATTGTCTTAGGAACCGCTTTGGAATGACCTGGGCAATGTTATATAAGGCCTCATTTTTGAATTTGTGGATCTGGCTACTAGTTTACTGGTTATTAGTTGCTAGAATAGAGATATAGACATATTTTTGAGTTATTGCAATTACCTTGAAAGAGTTTTCCATATTGTAACTGAATTTATAGCCATTAATGAGAATAATAGACATTGTGGATGACAGTGTACGATCTTGTTGTGAATGGATAATGCATTGTGGATTAACATTATGTAATTGAGTTTCTACCTTACTATTATATGTTAGTTTTAGCCTTGTTGCAGCTTTGTGGAGAAGATGATCACTGGTGAATCATGGGGAATGATTTAGGAGGTTAGTGACATTGGCAAAGACATATTGAAGCAGCCTGTATGATTCCTCGATGGAATTACTTGTATGGAATCTCTCATTAACCCGGTTTGAATGCTTTGTTTGTGAAAGAGATTGTCTTGTTTAGGTTGTTAAACCTTTACAAAACATCCCAAAGAGATATTGGAGCAAAAGAGCATAGCAAGTAACACCTTTTTGTACCTATAGTTTGTACATATCGTACATCATACATCGTACAAATCATACAAATAGTTGTTACCCAATTTGGTAAAACAAGCGATTGACAAGAATTTACCCGATTTGGTAGTTTTGGTGAATCGGCTTGAATGATTACAAAACTATGTACGATAGCCCCCAAAACAACATCCGTCAATTTTTCTGAGTATAGGATCATACCATATTGGCAACTGTATGATCTGAGATCGTACAATGTATGTAATTAGGATCCGTACAAGGAATTGATAGTTCGTACAAGGGTAGTTTGGGTGATTAGAAGACTGTCCGATTTGGTCATTGAGATAGGCTTGGCCTAGGAATCATTCTTGCCTCTGGAAAACACCTCCCCATAGGGAATACTCCATCATTGTGTTACATTTGGCATCATTTCCATAGTTGGATGAATCCATTGCTCGATTAGGTAGTGCCAAAGTGTGTTACATTTGGCACCGTTGCCTTATCGAATCTGGCATTCTTGTTAAAATGGGTCAAATTTGACTAAAAATTGGAGGTGATTTTTATGATGGACACCAATACACAAAGGCGTGGGAGAAGGGAACCATGAGACAACATTCCAGTAAGAAGGAGCACAAGGATTGCTCAAAGAGGAAACACGAGTAACTCATATCAGAGTACGCACGAACCAGAGATAGAGAAAGTTTGGACATCCAAAGAGGGAGACTTTGAGATGTTGATTGAGACAGAAGACGAGGAGGAAGAACCACCAAATATAGAAGAGACAGGTGACAAAGAGAAAGTGCACGATGATGGAGAGTGGATGGTAAGACCTAAGGAAGCGACAACAAGGTTGCGAGAGGGTGTAGAGGATGGGAGTCAGGCACCAGGGCAACAAGACGTGGGGAATAAAGAGGATAGACCAAGATCATATTCATCACATCAGTGAAGAAGGTTGCAAAGTGAAGACGCATGAGAATTTGGTCACCAGGTGGAAGGACAAAACAAGATACCTCGAATTGACACTTTTGACGACAACGGGAGTAAGACACCCCCAAGGAGGAATCTGACAGAGATTCTATGGGACACCTCAAGTGAGAGTGATGACTCTCCTAAGATGGCTAACAGAGCAGCCAAACAAAGATGTCCACCATTTTCAGGTGAGGGTAAGGAAGACAACACGCGATATATTAGAACTTGCATAACCATTTGGAGGGAAAATGGTGTAAAGAGAAAGGTTATCACTAGTGATGTAGTTTATGACACTCCTCACAGTAATAAAAGATGTACAATATGGTATGACATGGAAGATGTTGACATGGAAGATGTTGACATGGAAGATGTTGTCATGGAAGATGTTGACATGGAAGATGTTATGATGGAAGATGTTGTTATGGAAGATGTTTTCCAAATAGAACAACCCATTATACACTCAAAATTCCCTAAGGAAGAATGGGATTGTAGGATTTTTTAAGAGGGTGTTGTACGTTGGTTGGGTGAAATCGTACAATGGACGAGAGATTGTATGATTTCAAGTCAAATTGCACAATGTGAGATCGTACAAGAAGAAATCGTGTAAAAGGAAATCGTACAAGATGAAATCGTACAGAGTAGAACCGTACAAAGTGTTCCATCAGTGGTTAAGACAGGGTAAAAGGGAGTCGATGTTGAGTTGTTTAAGGAGGTTGAGTAAAGAAACCCAAAGTGCTAATGAAGGGAACACGTGAGGGACGTTGTACCTTGACCCTACAAGGGACATTGTCCCTTGACCCTGCAAGGGATGTTGTCCCTTGGGTGGAGATGGGCGTTACCCATCATGTTGATGATGTTGTTCATCTTGAGCATGTTTAAGGCCACATGGTGGTGCAAGCTACATAATGAAGAGATACCAGTTGTAGCAGACCTTTGGAATCGTCGAAAGCCAAAGGAGCCTGACAAGCCATAATAGTACATTGTTTAGAAGTGGGGTGAAAGCCAAAAAGGGCAGCCCCTTATGCAACAAATAAAGAGAAAAAATGAAAAATGAAAAAAAAGAGAAAGAAAAATGAAAAAAAAATTGTGCCTTAGTTGTGAAAATCCCTCAGGATGCAATTAGGAAGGGCAAGGTTGAAAACCGGAAACGGTGGCCTCTCCAGAGAAAAAGAAAGCAAAATTTTCTCTAAGTTATGAAATCATACAATGAAAAGGTACAAGATGGAAATCATACAAAAGAGAGTCGTACAAGGCAATATTGACATGCAAATCATACATAAAGTCGTATTGTACGATTTGGATCGTACAGTGTACGATTTGGATAGTACATTGTACGATTTGCCAACTAACTAATTAATGCGACATGCTGAAAAACAACGGTTGGAGGAAAAGAAGGGGGAAAAAGATAAAATTTTAAAACCAACTACTGAGTTGGCAGTCATATAGCAATGGAGATGGAAAAAGCATGCAACTTGGTACTTTTTAGATTCTTTTGATAGTTAGGGTTTAGGGTTTTTGAAAACTTGCTTTAAAAGGAAAGTAAAGTGACCATTTTTTTCAATCACCAAGGAGAATTCAAAATTTTTAGGAGATTGAAGGGGAAAAGCATACATTTGATAACAGAGGACTACATGGGCTAAAATTATTCACCAACACTCTGAATTTGCAGACCCATTATTAAATTTGTACCAGGGAGTTCTTTTCAGCTTCAAGGAATCAACCCGAGAAAGAAGAATTGGGGTTTTTCTCCACCAAAAGAGGGAATTCAAATTTTATTTGTATATTACAGTAGAAGACGTCAGAATACGTCATTGTACAAATTTTGGATGGAGGAATTGCTGATTAGAGCTGAAGGGAGCAGAGATTGGTGGTTGGAATTGGGGAAATTGCAAGAGGATGGAAGATTGAAACCCTAAGAACTAAAAAATCTAGCAAAAAGTGAGCTGGGAAACATGAGGAGAGAAAAGTACAGTCTGTACAGCCGTACATTGTAGCCATCAATTCGTCAAATTAAATAAAATTACGCCAGGAGTGAAGGAGTGAAAGATTGGTTGAGAAAAAGCACTAAAGAGTAGATTAGGACAATCCAACAACTGGGTTGGTGGCAGATTTGGCCAAGGAGACAAAAATCCTGGTAGTTTGCAGTAGTGAGGGTTAGAGAAGTCGTATTGTATGATTTGGAGATATATTGTATGATTTCCAGGAAGAAAAATGTAGTTTTTTCCATTTTTGGTAGTTTTTAAGAGATCGTATGGAATTGTACGAAATCGTACGAATTTTAAAGGGGAGGGTAGCCAGCAAGTAGCAAAGTACGGAGTACTGGCACCTTGTACGATTTCATGTCACAGTTGTATGATTTGGAGGATATTTGATCATTTGAATATTGACGGGGTAAAGGAAAAACAACCAAATAAGTGTACGATATGGAAGCGACGAAGAAAGGTGAAACTGTACAAGGGACCCAGAATCGTACATTGTATGTTTTGACAAGAGTTTGTACGATTTATGGTACATTTCTAACTACGGAGGAGGAGGTTGAGTTAATCCGTGAGATGTTGGAGAAATGATCTTAACAAAAGAATTTGGACACCGATTGAGGTGGATTGCAACAAATAGGGTGGAGAGATCACTAGGTCCGCTACACGAGAGAGAGGCATACTCACGATAGCACTCTAGGCATCAGTTTTAGTCCTACGAAAGGTGTGGTAATCATCCATGGAGGAGAGGAGGGTATAGGTCATGGAGGAGACAGAGCCATTGGTGAGCACACCTGGATAGAACACCACCGAGGCATAGAGAGGAAAGGATGGCCCAAGCAGCTACCTCACGGAGGGAATTGAGGAGTGAGGTACATGTACAAGAATGAGAACACATGAGCAGTGAACATGAGGAATGCCAGGTGGAACTGTCAAACATCACGTTTGTACAGCACATGGAGCGAAAGCATGCAGGAAATGGTGGAGTGATGAGAAGAACAGGTCTCATCCATGGAGGAAGACATTTGAAAATACGCAAGTGGCAGTCATTGTGTAGATTCCACCATTTCATAGGACATTCTTCTAGAACTATCTTTTGTAGATAGTTCAGGCATATAATGTAGCAACGAGGACAGCCTACGTCAATGTGGGCAAGAGGTCAGTGAAGGTGGAGGTTTCGGCGGAGGCATTTCGAAGAACATTTGGGTTGCCGACGGAAGGCATGGAGATAGTCAAGAAATTGGTAGACCCAATAGAAGCACACCGTCTGGTTACCACCATGACCATTGTCAAATCAATGATAGAGACAAATATTTTTGGAGCAGGAACACGTAAAATAAAGTAGAGCCAGTTGTGAAGTGATAATTGGGCATGTGCGATGAACACAGTCATGGCTCGATTGTCAGGCAATATAAGGGCAACTGAGATGCCAATGTGGATGGCATAGTATGTAGAAGGTATTACCCAGGGGATTATGTATGATTGGGGTACCTTTCTAGAGAGAAGAATGCATGAGGCCTTGATGAAAAGACCAAAGAACTTTGGGATGGCCTTTCAGGCAATAGGATTGCTACTAAATGCAGTCACAGAAGCGGGAATGCAATTCCCAAGGTTGACGCTACCTAGAGAAATTAGGCCGAACCAACCGACAATATTGAGATGGGTAAAGGTTGTACCCATAGCAAAGAGTACTCCTAAGAAACCATGCACGAGGAGTGAGCGACACAGGATTGAAGCTCAGGGAGATACCTCTTCGGAGGAGGATGTCGATGGAGGAACAACAAGTGGACAACAAGGAATAGGAAGTAGCTCGAGAAAATATGGAGGAGCCACAAGGGGGCTCAACTGAAGTAGAAAAGGCTCAGGAACAAGTTGAGTGGCAATCTTAGAAGGAGATCATAAACATTATGGATAGCGAGGGGGAGGAGAAAATAGTGAAACAATCCCCACCTTGGGAAAATATAGATATCGAGAGAGTACTTAGAGAGCTTGGAGGAAGCTCTAGCCACCTTAGGGAAGAATAAGACTTAAGAACTCCTATAGAGGAAGAACGACGGGGAATGCAATCCAGTTATCTTCTGGAAATACTATGGTTTTAAAGAATCACAACGGAGGAGGCAAGTGGAATAGATGATAAGGTGGAACACTTCTTTGCTGAGTTAGGCCATGTGATGAATAGTTCCAGAATGGAATTTTGCATTGGCCATGTGGGAGAATTGAAGCTGTGGGAGCAACAAGTATCTCTCAAGTTGGAGAGGATAACAGAATGGGTGAGTAGTGCAGAGCGCATAGAGAGGATAGCGGATATTCATGCACAACATCCATGGAGGTTACCCAAGGAAGAGGTAACAACGATGTTAGGAAGAGAAGACTTACCAGAAGGGACGAACACGAATTACAGGAAAGACCCAAGGATATATTTGGATCGTGTGAGTCATCCAACCTGCCCCATAAATACGACAGAAGTTGAATATAGGAGGGTCGCTACAGGAGTGTCCATTACCCTATGGAAGTTGAACTTCCTAACACACTGGATAGAGTGGCTGAGCGTTGGGTTGGAAGAAATCCATCGGCTCAAGGAGGCATAGGTGGAAGAGACTACAACCACTCAAAAGGAATTGGTCGTAATGGAAGATGAACTGCAAAAAAATAGAACTGCGGCAGAAGTGAAAATAAAGAAGTTTGAGGAGGATCTGTCAGGCCTCAGAGCAGATTCTGAAGCCAAAGTTACCATGCTTGAAGAGGAAAAGTGGCATATTTTCTAGATGATAGAAGATAAGATTAAGGAGTTGGAGGTACAACTCAAAGCGAAGGATGAGCAGATGACAACTCAGTTGGTCGAAAAGAGTGAGCAAATGGCTACATAGGCCAAGCAAATAGACGAGCTGACAAGGGACAACAAGAAGCTGAATGACATGGTCATGGAGAAGCAAGCTCAAGTAAGGATTAAATAAGACCAGGTTCGAGCTCTAGAAGCTGATATTAAACACCACTTGGAGACCATTGATGAGAAGAATGAGGAACTCCAAGCGACTGCTCGAGCAGAAGCTCACTAGAAGGAGAAGTTGACAAAGAGTGCCTCCGATCAAGAAAAACAAATGATGGACTTCATGAAAGCCACTGAGGAGAAGGCTAACCTTCACAGAGCCAAAGCCGTCGAAATGGGGAGCTACACAGCCAAGCTGAGAAATGAACGAGAAATATACAAGACACAAGTCAAGGACTTGGAGGCTGAAGTAGCTAGACTAGAAGCTCAGTAGAAGAAGCATAACGAGTTGTCGAGGACGCTGACTAAAGTAAATGGGAGGGAAGATGTAGGCAGCAAATCCACCTCCCAAAAGAAGAAAAAGTGATTTGCTAGATTTTGACAGTTTTGGGAATAATTTGCTCAAGTTTTGTAAAACTGTACAGTTGGAGCAAATCGTACAGTGGAAGGCAAAATCGTACAACTAGATTGGCAAACCATACAAAGCAGTAGCAAATCATACAGGGTGCACTGAATTCACACAGATGAAAAGGAAATGTAATTTTGGGATGAAATGTCGCATGGATTTGCTAAACTAAGGTGTAAACTTAGAAAAATACCAAAATAATATATTTAGTTATAGATGGGTAGTTTTGAATAATGAATTATCTCAGGAACTGCTTTGGAACGGCCTGGGAAACATTATATAAGGCCCCATTTTTGAATTTGTGGGTATGGTTACTAGTTTACTGGTTATAATTTGCTAGAATAGAGATATAGACATATTTCTGAGTTATTGCAATTACCTTGAAAGAGTTTTCCACATTGTAACTAAATTTATAGTCATTAACAAGAATAACAGATGTTGTGGATGAAAGTGTATGATATTGTTGTGAATGGATAATGCATTGTGGATTAACATTGTGTAATTGAGTTTCTACCTTACTGTTATATGTTAGTTTTAGCCTTGTTGCAGCTTTGTGGAGAAGATGATCACTGGTGAATCATGGGGAATGATTTAGGAGCTTAGTGACGTTGTTAAAGACATGTTGAAGTAGATTGTACGATTCCTATACGAAATTACTTGTATGGAATCTCTCATCAGCCCGGTTTGAATGCTTTGTTTGTGAAAGAGATTGTCTTGTTTAGGTTGTTAAACCTTTACAAAACATCCCAAAGAAAGATTGGAGCAGAAGAGCATAACAAGTAACACCTTGCTGTACCTGTAGTTTGTACATATCGTACATCGTACAAATCATATAAACAGTTGTTACCCAATTTGGTAAAACATGCGATTGATAGGAATTTATCCGATTTGGCAATTTTGGTGAATCAGCTTGAACGATTACAAAACTATATACGAAAGCCCCTAAAACAACATCTGTCAGTTTTGCTGAGTATAAGATCGTACCATCTTGGGCACTGTATGATATGAGATCGTACAGTATATGTAATTAGGGTTCGTACAAGGAATTGATAGTTCGTACAAGGGTAGTTCGGGTGATTAGAAGACTATCTGATTTGGTCATTGAGATAGGCTTGGCCTAGGAATCATTCTTACCTCTAGAAAACACCTCCCCATCGGGAATACTCCATCGCTGTGTTACACAAATCACCATTGGACGTGGTAAGGCAAGTGTGGCGAGATATTCCAAGGCAAATCAAACCAATCAACGATTCAAGGCAAGCTCTCGGCCCAAGGAAGTCGGCATGAGTCCACCCTAGCTGTTGAGGGATTTTCCTTTAAATAAATTTATGCACAATGAAAACTAGAGCATATTTGAATTGAATTGGAAGCTAAATTACGTATGCATCCAAAGCTCTTCTGTGTTTAGGAGGATGGCTTTGCTCGAGCCCGAGCACTTGTAATTAGACCCTTTGGTTGAGGAGATCATGGCTTCTTGCGGATTACTCAATTTCTTGAGGAAATTTAATGGACATGACCTTGACATTTCGAAAGAGTTTTTTCAGAGTTGGGATAGTGGCACAGTATCCTTGAAGGGACTCACCTTTGCTGTTACCATCAACTTGCCGGCTGAAATTACGAAACTCCCCAATGATGGGGAGTTTATTAGCAGATATAAGCATTCAATAACGGGCGAGATGGTTTATTTCTGCGACAAAGGGAAATTTATATCAAAAAAGGACAATGGGTTCATCTGGGAGGACCTCCCTCCGCCATTGATAGTGTCTGAAAAGGAAGTCTACTTACCCTAAGCACCAGGGTCTCCACTTGATAATTTACAACTATATTAGCCAAAACTCAGTCCAGCGGATTGTTGAAGTTGTTAGGTTGATCGTCGTCCCTGATCCCATACCAAGATCACCTCTAATGCTGGTAGAAGTTGCCTTTGAAGGTCCGGTAATCGATGTCGCTAATGGTACTCCCAACAGAGAAAGCAAACAAAGAGTGTTACCTCCAGCTGGGCCATCTTCAACTCTTGTAAGACGCTCGACCCACGTCAAGAATGCAAGCGAGAAAGGTAAAAGCCCCTCCCTTGCTCGTAAAATACAAAAGATCACGACATGGTTATCTTTGGGATCTCATTTTGTTCAACAAATGGGAGATGTTGACCAGATCATCGACCTGGAAGATATTGTCACTTTAACAACGTTGATGCTCTTGAGAGCAGGCAAAACCATTAAGCAGATGAACGTGCAGAAAGTTGGCCACTCTGGAGAGGATGATCCCAAAGAAATAGATGATGATGATTATGTCTCAGAATGACGTGGCACCCTTGGTCCTTGCTGGTCTATCCATTTTTGTCTAAAGTATGGTTCTTCCTATGTTCTTTTAGTGCCTACAGGTTGTAACTGCTAAGTATCTCTTTAGTCTTATCGCGTGGCCACAAGTTTTGGTCCCTTTTTAGCTTGCTTCATATTGAGTCGAACCTTCATGGGATCCTTTCTATGACTTGTATAGAAGGTTTTGGGTCCCTTTTAAAACCCGTTATCAATAAAAAAAAAAATCATTGTATCTCTTATTGATTGAATTTGATCCATTTGTCTAATATTGTATGATTATTTTGAAAATTTATTATATAATATATTTTTTATTCGCTAATAATACAACTTATTTGAAATCAAATATGAAATAAAATATTATTTGTGTATACAAGATCTTATTGATTGAATTTGATCCATCTGTCTAATAATATTGTATGATTATTTTGAATTATTATATATATTTTTAATTCGATAAGGATAACTTAGTGGTTAGGGTTTTTTTTTTTAAGGAAAGTTCAAACCAAAGTATACCAAAAAAATAAATTAGATGGTAATGGCTATAGTATGATAATTTTGAAAATCGCCCCCAAAGGCTAAGTGGATTGGCAAGTGCTAGTGTGGCTGGGTACTTACAAAGAAGAGACCTAGATTCAAACGTTAGGGGTGCCATTTAGCAAAGGAAGTAGTCTAATTTGAATCTTTTGAGTGCACGTTAGACCAATGATGTGGTCTTCATCTCACGTCGGGTCAACAACAACAAGACGACTAGGCTTGTTGAGTGCGTGTCAAACCAACGATGATGGTTGGTGGTCTCCATCTCACATCGGGTTAACAACAACGAGACGACTAGGCTTGTTGGAGGCAATCCCTGTGGTTTGAATCTTGAACTTAACAGTTACTAAAAATAGTGGCTGTAACCAACTTCCCTATGTAACCAATAAAAAAAATTAAAAATCTATGTTATAATAAACTTTTTATCCGATAAGGACAAGGTAGTGGTTACATATTTTCAGGAAGGTTCAAGGTTCAAACCAAGGTATACCCAAGGATAGGCTAGATAGTAATGGTTGAATATAGGGATAAATATGGTAGCGACTAAGTGTTTGTCGATTGACTGCTCCAACCCAAAGCCCCTGAAAGTAAAGGTCCTATTGACTGGCAACCCGACACCCACAAGGTCCAACGAACTACGGTAAAATAATAAATAGATAAACGTTAGTTCTTTAGTTTAAAATTATAATTAAAGACCTTTTATAACATATATAAAATATAAAATACGTTGCGCAGGCTTTGGCTTTTCTTCAGGAAGTCCAAGGTTCAAACTGCGGCATGGACGAGTGTGTGAGGGGGTGAGTGTGTGGTGACTTTGTGTTAAATTCTTTATTGATAAGTATAGCTCTCGGCTTTACGAGGGATCATGGTTGGGAGGAGACTATAGTTGGGAAGAGACTGCTTTATGAGGGATCATGGTTGGGAGGAGACTGCTCAACCTTATGCATCGGTCATAAAAATTTCTCACAATAACCATATATATATATATATATATATATATAAACACAATCTATTTTATTTAATTAAACTTAACTTAATCTCTTGGTCTTTAAAATTTATATATAAAAATATATGTTAAAAAATACTCTTTAATTTAAAAGGGTTGAAACGAATTATTTTCCCTGTAAACACCTTATATAGTTTCCTTTTTCTTTTGGCTTGCCTAGGACATACTGCTTTGCCATCTGCTATCGTCTCTTTGTTTGAAACTCGTGTTATGTTTATATCATTAGATTCTACATCCTTTCTGTCTCATTATTCAACAAACCCCAGCACATTCTAATCGTAAGGACAAATTAAAAAAGTGTGAAGTGCAACATCGGGAGGAACGCTCTAAACAGTTGGTCAATCGCTTTCTCCAACTGCAAATGACGCCGTTTAAAGTTGAATAACTTAGACAGCGGTGTGAGCTCTAATTTTTTTTATCACGATAAAACAATAATAACGAACTTAACCTAATGAAACGTGGAAAGAAATCCTAATCATAAACATTATAAAGAACTTAACCCGGTTTGACTCATTCTCACGTGCTATCTCTTTCAAAGCAAAAAGCGTAGAGATCAAACGAAACTTATATTTTTTAATATAAAAAAGAATACGCCTTTGGTCATTTACTGGTGAGTATAGTCCTTGTGTACATGGGTAAATATTGTCCATATTGGGATGCTTCAACGAGCTTCTTCCTCACAATCATAAGAGGAATTGTGAGTTGGATAATCGGTAAAACCAAGGACCTGGTCGCTAGTATAAAAGGTTGATCTGTCATATGGAGTGAAGTGGAGGCCCTTGGCAAAGCGCAGAGGCAAGTCCGGGTTTGAAACGAAGAGTCTGCCATACGACACCATGTCGGCGTAACCGCTATTGACAGCAATCTCCCCCTTTTCTTTGTCGTAGCCACCGCTGGTGATGAAGGTTCCATTGTACACCCTCCTCAACCAACTGCAATCTTGATCCATTGTGTCCATGGTGCCCTCAGCTGTGAAACGCGGTTCGGTCACATGCAAGTAGGCCAGATCCAAACGATTTAGCTGCTCCACCAAGTACACACCAACCGCACCAGGATTGGAATCGGTTGCCCCCAGATGCTCTATCACCGGAGATATCCGAATGGCAGTACGTTCTTCGCCGATCTCTTCCGTCACGGCTTTTAATACCTCAACCAAAAATCGGCAACGGTTAGGGATGGAGCCTCCATACTCGTCGTTTCGGTCGTTAATGTTGTCCTTGGTGAATTGGTCTATCAAGTAGCCGTGAGCACCGTGAATCTCCACTCCGTCGAATCCTGTTGTTTATCTTCACTCCATTAAAATACTAGAAATAGCTTAGTTTTCTTCTTTTTTTGAAGAGGAAATTAAGTTTGCTTACCGGCTGATATTGCGTTCTTGGCGGCCATTCTAAACTGGGCAATAATATGCGGTATTTCGTCAGTCGTGAGGGCTTTAGGCTTTGAATATCTTGTGCGGCTTCCGTCTGGCATCAGAATCGACAGCTCCCCTGGGACTATCCGATCGGTGGATGAAACCGGCGGGATCCAACCTGGCTGATACACTGTAATATACCGGAGCCAATATTAACTCTCTCTTTCAATTGCACGTAAGTTGAATTGCGTGTCTGAGAGTCTACTTGTAATTATTACCTGTGTGAGAAGCACGACCGACGTGCCAGAGTTGACAGAACATTACCCCTCCTCTTTTATGAACTGCGGCCACGACACGCTTCCACGCTTCAATTTGCTTCTCGGTAAAAATCCCGGGCGAGTTAGGAAACCTGGTCAAATGGAGCGTCAGTTTCTGAGATCACCTAGACCATAACGAAATTATAATCACTAGAAATCCAATTTTATTTGAGTTGTTGAAGGTGTTCTAACCCTATGCCCTCTTGGGCAACGGCGTTTGCTTCTGATATGATAAGTCCTCCTTGGGTAGCCCTCTGCGAGTAGTATTCCACATGGGATTCCTGTGGGACGTAATTTAATGCTCTGCATCTCGTCATTGGCGCCATCACCACTCTGAAAAATAAAACGCACCATTATACCATGCTTGTCATGCAAGGCAACCCCATGAATGCACTAAACACCAGCTACGCAGAGATCGGTTTCGATACAAATAAAACATCCATCTTCAAGGACATTAGTTTCCAACCACGGTGCGAAATATTGGAATCGATAGACATTTCGATTAAATTATGACCAAATGAAAATGAAAAACCGCAAAAAGGATTACGTGCATGAATTCTGAATGAATAAAAAGCAAATTACATGCAAAAAAGATTTACCTATGCGATAGATTGAAGCGGGTCATCTTGTATGGAGACTGCAATGTTGGGCCTTTGTCTCCTGTGCTGATTTCATGATTGTGTCTCTGCTTATCCATAGTAGGTAATGATCGCTTCTACCAGACAAATCTTTATCTATGCTAGCAAAAACGCAGAGAAATAAAGACGACTGTGTTTAAAATGGAAATAATACTACCTAAACTTAAGCAGAGAGGCCAGAGTTTGATGGCATGCAAATAGAATGTGAGGAGAGTAGCGAATGGATGAAAGATCCGGAGTGTATGCGAGAGATTATAAGGTAGTTGGTAAGGAGACATGGGTGGCCTCAACACGACCACGCCGGTCCCCGCGAGGCGCGCCGGAAGAAACTGTCTGTCTGGCGGTGACTGCCGATTCCCATAAATAGACAGGGGAGCGCAATGGCGGCTACCACCGCCCTCTCACGTCAAGAGCGACCAACCATTAAACGTCTTTTCGTTGTTTTGTGTTTGCGCTGGATCCCAAAAGAATTAGACGAGTCATAAAATCAAACGGTTGAATTCAACCGTCTTTTAGAGAAGTACTCAAATTCAGCGAGCACGCACCTGCAGTCGATGCGAGGGTAACACATATTTTCGTCGGTGATTTGGTCCACATAGGAAAAAAAAAAAAAGTTTAAAAATAAAATAGGAATCGGTCTACTTGAAAAATATGGAAGTTGGAGACGAGTGGAGTCTAAGCTTTGTTACGGTGACGATCTTTCTTCGTTAAGATATATTTTTTTTAACAGTCAATCCCGTTGTAAAGAGTTCGCTCTGTGGAAAACACTTCCTGGAATTTGTCCAATCTTTACCCACTTTCCTGTTCTACGCCTTTGATCTACGCCAAAGGAAGATCTTTTCTGTCCAGACTCCTTTGTTTGAGAAGTGTTTCGAGGAAAGCTCCGTGGATGGTAGACTTACCAACTTCCACAAAAAAAAAAAAAATTCTTTACAGCTTTCAATTTGTACCAAGGGAGATAGTTTGAAATCATTTTCTGGAATTACTTACAACATGTTAATAGGATGCAAGAAATGTACCTAACATTTGCAACGTAATCATTCCACTACTGTGGCTAATGAAATATCAGTAACTAACAACAATCCCTTTCTTCACAACTTTATCCCTACCATTTTCAGCAGAAAAGACATCTAAGTTATCTTCAATAGCAACTTTAATCCTTCTAAAAACAAAGGATTCATCCCTAACAATATTTTTGATAGTCATTTTGTTCCTCTCCCACAAATACCCCATAAAAAATGAGGAAGAACTAGGTCCCACACCCTAGTGAGGTTGTGACTGATGAAGGGGGATTTCCATTGAGTGAAAAGTTCCTTGAAAGTTCGAGGTAACGTCCACTTGATAGAAAAAGAATCCAATAAAGCATTGAGCACCTTATTTGAGAAATCACAATGGATGAAAATATGATCCACAAATTCAACATCCTTAGAACACAAGAGACAAATATTGGGAAGATGGAAGCCTTTCTTACATAAATGATCAACAGTTAAAATTCTATTTTGCAAACATAGCCACAAAAAAATGTAATATTGGGGATCAAATGAGGATACCAAACCCTTTCCACTAGAAAAGATCCTCCCTTGGACAATGTTTGGGCCTCATATGCAGTCTTGACAGAAAAAAAGCCTTTAGGAGAATGAGTCCATAAAAGGAAGTCCATATCATTCTACTGAGGAAGAAAGTATTGTTGCAACAACATGTTCAAATTTGCCAAACTCTAAAGGATATGAAGATCAACAACATGTAACGTCAGATGCTTCCAAATCCTCTTTCCATCAGTTATGATTATATAATCAATTACTTTTTTTTTCATATTTCAATGACAAAGGAGCCTTAAACTCATAAAACTCGGGACTAAAAAGAGGGGTTCATGAAGAATCCAAGTATCCTCCTAGAATAACACATCCTTGCCATTCCCAATTTTCCATCGCATCCCCTTCGTAACCAAAATTCTGACCCCCAACAAACCATTCCAAATCATAGGGCCCCTAGGAGGAGCAACACTTGTAAAAAAAGGAATATGAATTTTTAGATACTTACCTCTCATATATCTTTCCACAGTTGATCCTCCTCAACACATAATCTCTAGGTTGTTTTTGCAATCAATGCCTTATTGAAAAAAAAAAAAATTCTAATCCCAAGACCACCTTATTTCGTATAAGAGTAGACCCTATCCCAAGAGATAAGGGACACCATCTATTTATCCTCCACCCAACCCATAGAAATATCCTAAATATCTAATCAATCCTCCTAACTTTAAAATATGCCCTTCGAGGGTAGGAAGAGGTTTAAAATGAATATGGGAAGATCCAGATCTGGAGGGGGAGTGGGTTTCCCCTTGGATAGCAATGACGAGTCCAAGGGATATGAAGAACACAAGCTTATACTGAGAGGGGGGATGAACAATATAAGACCAACTTTTACTTTTCTTTCCCAAACAATATTATCCAATATTATCAATGGCAATATCAATAGCAATAATCAAAGCAATGCACAAATCATCACACACAATAGAGACACCAATTTAACATGGTTCACCCAATGTGGGCTACTCCATGGAGAAAATATTTCTACTAAATTTTCTCAACAAATATTCTTGGGAATCAATTCCCTATTACAATGTTTATGGACCTCTATCCAAAGGAGACACCAATCCCCTATGCTCTGATTTGTGGATCTCTCTCCATAGGAGAACTCTTTCCCCTTTTCTCTGGTTCATGGAACTTGATCCAGGAGACCTCTATCTCCTCAACTGGTTCGTGGATCTCTCTCCACAGAAGAACTCTATCTTCCCAGCTGGTTCATGGATCACACTCCATAGGAGAACTCTTTCCCCTTGCTCTGGTTCATGGATCTCTATCCATAGGAGAACTCTTTCCCCTCTGCTCTGGCTGATGATCTTCTAGAAGACTTCTACCCCCACTGCTCTGGCTTGTGGATCTCTCTCCATAGAAGACCTCTATCCTCACTACCCTGGCTAATGGATCTCTATCCACTGGAGACTCTTGTCCTCTACTCTATCACCTCCAAATCTTGCTCTCAACTCTATCTCAGATCTACACCAAACTCTATCCCAAGTGTAGTACAAATCTACTCTAACTCTATCTCAGGTCTAGCACAAATCTGCTCACAAATATATACCAAACTCTATCCTCAAATATATCCTCAAGCCTTAACACAAAGCTTGATCCAATCACAAATCAAATCTGCTTAGATTTACCCCAAGCCTTAACACAAAGCTTGAACAAATCAATCAATCAACTCTGCTCTCAAGTCTTCACAAAGACTTGCTTCAAATCTACCTTCAAGTCTTAAGAACTTGCTCAATCTGCTCTCAAGTCTTCACAAAGACTTGCTCAAATCTACCTTCAAGTCTTCTCAAGACTTCTCAAATCTCTCAAGTCTTCACCAAGACTTACCTCAAATCTACCTTCAAGTCCTCTCAAGAACTTGCTCAATATGCTCTCAAGTCTTCACCAAGACTTGCCTCAAATCTGCCTTCAAGTCCTCTCAAGAACTTGCTCAATCTGCTCTCAAGTCTTCACCAAGACTTGCCTCAAATCTGCCTTCAAGTCCTCTCAAGAACTTGCTCAATCTGCTCTCAAGTCTTCACCAAGACTTACCTCAAATATACCTTCAAGTCCTCTCAAGAACTTGCTCAATCTGCTCTCAAGTCTTCACCAAGACTTGCTCAAATCTACTTCTAATACATACTCAAAACAACTCACAAAATATGCTCAATCAATCTCAAATCTTGCACACAATGCTATCAAATGCTTTGTCTAATCTTCAAGGTAATTCCTTTAACTTGAAGCAGTTTAGACATATTCTATCCAGAATTTGTTTAACCTCTGGAACATATAGAGAATGATGTACTCTATCAAAAACTCAATATGTTCTACTCAATCATTAAGTCTATCACTTTCACAAATCTGGTTTCTAATGTTTGCACATTCACTTTCAATATCACTCAAAACCAATGCTCAAGAATTTCACTCAATCATTCAATCAATGAAACACAACTTGCTCACTAACCCTAAACAAGTGTTTTCAAACTTCTTCAAACAAAGAGCACAATGTGGGTCTCAAACCCTAACTCAAATAATCCTCAATATCTATCTCAAATGTTCTCTAAACATTCACCAATGAAGCATATAAGAATTCACTCAAATATTTCCAACAATGCTTATCAAACAATCCTTTTCACTCCACCTTATATTTTACAACATTCATTCCAACATTTCAAACAAAATATGATGTGCCCATACCTCTTTGCTTTGATGGAGATATGTCTTCAAAACTTGTTTTACTCACAACCAAATCCTTTTTCCAATTCTAGGTTAGATAGCAATAGTCTATCTCAAAATCTCCACAAGAATATTTACCTCAACAAATATTTCACCATACAAGAAATACAATAAAATTTCAAGTCACAAATACACCTTATCACTCCTTCACTTTCAAAATAATATTCAACATATATCAAAAATAAAGTTCCTTGTTTACACCTTATAATCTCCTTCTTTTTCAAAATAATATTCAACACACATCAAAATAAAGTCCCTTGTTTACACCTTATAATCTCCTTTTCTTTCAAAATAATATTCAACACACATCAAAATAAAGTTCCTTTGTTTACACCTTATAATCTCCAATACTTGATTTAATTTCTAAACACCCAAAATAAAATATTTAATTAACACACCTTATGACTCCCTAAACAATTTCACTTATTTCCCTTTTAGATTTCACCTAGCCTCAAAAACAAATTTCGTTTTCCAAAAACCTTTGGCAAATTTAATTCAAAAATTGCATACCTTAATATTTGGCCCATGTCATAAAAATATTGCACAAGTCTCAATGACCAGCGCCCAAGCTCGAACCCATGACCTTAGCCACCATAATGCCCTAGCCCAAGGCTAGGCTACCGCCTAGGCTACACGCCCACACGAGAACCAAAGGACACTTTGTCCTATACAATGTCTTCTCCTCATGAATTTTGGTGAAAACGAAAACTCTTTCCTCCTTCACAAAAATCAACTGCGTGGGATTCAAAACCATGACCAACCCTTTGCAAGTACCTTAGCCATGTCTCAACTACCATCTGTGCTAGCCAACACTTTGGAATATATCTTTGCACTCTCCATGATTTCAACAAAATCTTCCTCGAATAACTCACTTGACTTATGCTTGGTCTCTGCCCCTTACGAACGATGCACACACATTTTTCTCACACTTCAGACTTTGGAAAGAAAAATCATTCCTCCTTTTATATTCTTTCCAATTATATTAAAACACGTCGGCCCTTTTTCATTTGAACCATTTTGAAATTCGAACTTTGGTGCCATAAATATTTAAATTAAAATTTTAACCTTAGGTTAAAATATTTTAATTTAAATAAATTAAAACCTTTGCCAACCTTTATAACTTGCTCAATGGACCTTGTCAGGGATATCTCTCTTTTTTATAATTTAGAACCTTGTTATTTTTCACCTCTTCCTTTTGCCCAAATATTATAATATTAAATATTATAATATTATTATTTCTTTTTAAGCTTGCTTCTCTTTTCCTTTTGAAAAACCTTTTTGGCCTCTTTATGCATATTAAAATATTATAATATTAGTATTATACACTTTCTCTTTTTGCACATAGTCTTCAAACTTGGACTTCAACCTTTTGACCTTAAATTTTGACATCAAACCTTTTGACATCAAACCTCTTGACATCAATGACAACAAAACTTGCTCAAATTTCCAACAATCTCCCCCTTTGTCATTGATGGCAACCCTTTTCTTTAAGCATCCCTTTTACCTTTTTCCAATTATGCTCCCCTTGAGAACTCCCCCTAATTGAATGCTCTCCCCCTAACTCAAATCTCTCCCCCTTTGACATCAATGGCAAAGGGACTCCTTTGGGGCTAAAGATAAGACTCTTAGCTCAGCCCCTTCCCCACCTCCTCTCCTTGAGGTGATTAATTTTGGGGTGGGAGTAAATCTACTCCCATCATACACTGCTCTTCCTTCTCATTTGTCCACCTACCTTTTGCTTAACTCTTTTGAGAATCCTCTTTCTTGCTTGTCCTTGGAAGTTCTGGAAATTCTGTTCTACACCACCTTGCTATATGCCCAACATTATTGCACTTAAAACACTTAATGTTGTGGTTCCTAGGAGGTGCAAATATCTTGAAGTTCCTCCTGGTGAAGCCATACCCATTCCTATCATGAACCCTACAATGAATTGCTTTATGACCAAACTGATTACAAGAGTAACAATACCCTTGAAAGAGATGCCCATTTTTGAAATTTCTCTTAGTGAAACCATATTCCTTCTTTTCATGAGCCCTACACTGCATAGCCTTGTGACCAAACCTGTTACATGAGAAGCAACATCCTTTGAAGAAATCTTTCCTTGGACCCATTGGTCTCTTAGTCCTTCCTTCTTTGTGATGATCCTTGTACCTTGTTTGTGCATTGTTTCCTTCCTCTTTGATGTTGTCACTTCTCAACACATCAGTGTAAGTCTTAGGTTCTTCTTCAGTCACTTATTTTGATGTTCCCTTTGAGACTTCCTTTTCTTTTGAGCTTGATTCCCCTTTTTGTACTTCTAGATCTTCTTCATTTCCTAGTCCTATTTTGATAAATGAAGATCTTTGTGCTTTGGTAATGTTATCCAAAGCTTTTGAACTTTTCTCAAACCTGTGTAGCTTGTCTTTAGACTCTTTCACTTCCTTCCTTAGTGAAACTACCTCATGTTCTAATATTTCACATTCTAAGACTTTTACCTCTAACTTTTCAGTCATACCTTCTTCAATTTTCCTTGCCTCTTCAACCTTAACCTTAAGGTCAGTGAGATCTTGTAGAAACTTTGCCTTTGTTTCCTTATCTTCTTGTACTTGGGCTTTCAATCTTGAGTTCTCCCTTTTTAACTCAACAAGTTCCTTAACTGTGGCTTCCTCCTTTCCTTTTTTTTAATCTTCCTCTTCTTCTAGGTTTTCAAGAGCATCTTCATACTCTTCAATATCTGAAAGACTTTCATCACTATCACTTGAAGCACTGATTGCTACTTCAATAGGAGCATCTCCTTTTTCTTCTATTATCAAAAGTATAATTTCCTTTGTATACCTGATTTGACTATCCCTATTTTATTTTTCATCTTCACTGCTACTGAAACCATTACAATAAGTTGCATTGTGGCCAAGGTTACCAAAACATTCTTCTTCACTGCTACTATACCCAAATTTTGAACAATGATCTTCAAGATGACCAAAGTTACCACAAATAAAATATTTGAGTATTCTTAGTTCCTTCTTATTCCTTTTTACATAGTTAGCTTCTTTTCTGTTGTTGGATCCTGTTTCCACTTCTCCTCTTAGAGCAAAAATATCTTTGAGAGAAAAATCAAATTCCTTTTCCTCTTTGCTGCTATTATACCCATTTTATGGATAATAAAGTGCCATGTGACCAAGCTTACCACACTCTACACATCTCACTAATTTTTCTTCTTCCCTTCTCTTAGTCTCAAGATCAAATTCTTTTCCTTTTCAGGTCTCATGGTTCTTCTTTTGCCTTTCCTTGCCATGTGTGTTCTTGTAGATATTCCTTCAAGTTGTTAGGCTCTTCTGAAGGAACCCACTCTGATACCAATTGAAGAACACAAGCTTATACTGAGAGGGGGTGAACAATATAAGACCAACTTTTACTTTTCTTTCCCAAACAATATTATCCAATATTATCAATGGCAATATCAATAGCAGTAATCAAAGCAATGCACAAATCATCACACACAATAGAGACACCAATTTAACGTGGTTCACCCAATGTGGGCTACTCCACGGAGAAAATATTTCTACTAAATTTTCTCAACAAATATTCTTGGGAATCAATTCCCTATTACAATGTTTATGGACCTCTGTCCAAAGGAGACACCAATCCCCTATGCTCTAATTTGTGGATCTCTCTCCATAGGAGAACTCTTTCCCCTTTTCTCTGGTTCGTGGAACTTGATCCAGGAGACCTCTATCTCCTCAACTGGTTCGTGGATCTCTCTCCATAGAAGAACTCTATCTTCCTAGTTGGTTCACGGATCACACTCCATAGGAGAACTCTTTCCCCTTTCTTTGGTTCATGGATCTCTATCCATAGGAGAACTCTTTCCCCTCTACTCTGGTTGATGATCTTCTAGAAGACTTCTACCCCCACTACTTTGGCTTGTGGATCTCTCTCCATAGAAGACCTCTATCCTCACTACCCTGGCTAATGGATCTCTATCCATTAGAGACTCTTGTCCTCTACTCTATCACCTCCAAAGCTTACTCTCAACTCTATCTCAGATCTACACCAAACTCTATCCCAAGTGTAGTACAAATCTACTCTAACTCTATCTTAGGTCTAGCACAAATCTTCTCACAAATCTGTACCAAAATCTATCCTCAAATCTATCCTCAAGCCTTAACACAAAGCTTGATCCAATCACAAATCAAATCTGCTTAGATTTACCCCAAGCCTTAACACAAATCTTGAACAAATCAATCAATCAACTCTGCTCTCAAGTCTTCACAAAGACTTGCTTCAAATCTACCTTCAAGTCCTTTCAAGAACTTGTTAATCTGCTCTCAAGTCTTCACAAAGACTTGCTCAAATCTACCTTCAAGTCTTCTCAAGAACTTGCTCAATATGCTCTCAAGTCTTCACCAAGACTTACCTCAAATATACCTTCAAGTCCTCTCCAAGAACTTGCTCAATCTGCTCTCAAGTCTTCACCAAGACTTACCTCAAATCATCTCAAGTCTTAATAACAATCTTTTCACCAAGACTTACCTCAAATCTGCCTTCAATTTCAAGACTTCTCAATATACTCTAAAGTGTTTACCAAGACTTACCTCAAATCTACCTTCAAGTTCTCTCAAGAACTTGCTCAATCTCCTCTCAAGTCTTCACAATAAATTCTTACAATCTCAAATGCTCTAACACATACTCAAAATAGCTCATAAGATATGCTCAATCAATCTCAAATCTTGCACACAATGCTATCAAATGCTTTGTCTAATCTTCAAAGTAATTCCTTTAACTTGAAGTAGTTTAGACATATTCTATTCAAAATTCGTTTAACCTCTGGAACATATAGAGAATGATGTACTCTATCAAAAACTCAATATGTTCTACTCAATCATTAAGTCTTTCGCTTTCATAAATCTGGTTTCTAATGTTTGCACATTCACTTTCAATATCACTCAAATCCAATGCTCAAGAATTTCACTCAATCATTCAATCAATGAAACACAACTTGCTCACTAACCCTAAACAAGTGTTTTCAAACTTCTTCAAACAAAGAGCACAATGTGGGTCTCAAACCCTAACTCAAATAATCCTCAATCTCTATCTCAAATGTTCTCTAAATATTCACCAATGAAGCATATAAGAATTCACTCAAATATTTCCAACAATGCTTATCAAACAATCCTTTTCACTCCACCTTATATTTCACAACATTCATTCCAACATTTCAAACAAAAGATGATGTGCCCATACCTCTTTTCTTTGATGGAGATATGTCTTCAAAACCTGTTTTACTCACAACCAAATCCTTTTGCCAATTCTAGGTTAGATAGCAACAATCTATCTCAAAATCTCCACAAGAATATTTATCTCAACAAATATTTCACCATACAAGAAATACAATAAAATGTCAAGTCATAAATACACCTTATCACTCCTTCACTTTCAAAATAATATTCAACATATATCAAAAATAAAGTTCCTTGTTTACACCTTATAATCTCCTTCTTTTTCAAAATAATATTCAACACACATAAAAATAAAGTCCCTTGTTTACACCTTATAATCTCCTTATCTTTCAAAATAATATTCAACACACATCAAAAATAAAGTTCCTTTGTTTACACCTTATAATCTCCAATACTTCGATTTAATTTCTAAACACCAAAAATAAAATATTTAATTAACACCCCTTATGACTCCCTAAACAATTTCACACATGTCCCTTTTAATATCACGTAGCCTTAAAAACAACTTTTCGCTTTCCAAAAACCTTTGGCAAATTTAATTCAAGAATTGCATACCTTAATTTTTTGCCCATGAAATAAAAATATTGCACAAGTCTCAACGACCAGCACCCAAACTCGAACCCGTGACCTAAGCCACCATAATGCCCTAGCCCAAGGCTAGGCTACCACTTGGGCTACATGCCCACATGAGAACCAAAGGACCATATTTTCGTATTAAAGTTTGCCTCTCATGAATTTCACTAAAAATGAAAACTCTTTCCTCCTTCAACAAAAATTAACTTCGATGGGATTCAAAACCATGACCTACCCTTCGCAAGTACCTTAGCCACGTCTCAACATACCGTCTGCGCTAGCTAGCGCTATGGGATATATCTTTTCACTCTCAAGCGAATTTAAATGTAACTCCTTCCTTTCTAATAACTTGCTTGACTTATGCTTTGTCTCTACCCCTCATGAATAGATGTACACACATTTATTTATTGGGCATTCACAGATTAGGACTTTGAAAGAAATGAAAAATAATTCCTCCTTTAAATACTTGCTTTCCTTTGGATTAAAAGCACTCGGCCCTCTCTTTCATTTGAACCATTTTGAACCTCGAACTTTGGCGCCATAAATTATTTAAATTAAAATTTTAACCTTAGGTTAAAATATTTTAATTTAAATAAATTAAAACCTTTGCCAACCTTTATAACTTGCTCAATGGACCTTGTTATTTTTCACCTCTTCCTTTTGCCCAAATATTATAATATTAAATATTATAATATTATTATTTCTTTTTAAGCTTGCTTTCTTTTCCTTTTGAAAAACCTTGTTAGTCAATTATGTATAATATTTAATATTATAATATTAGTACCCTTGTAATTTTAGACATAGCTTCACTTGGCATTCAACCTTTTGACCTTAACCTGACATCAAAACCTTTTGACATCAAACCTTTTGACATCAATGACAACAAAACTTACTCAAAATTTCCAACAATCTCCCCCTTTGTCATTGATGGCAACCCTCTTTTTTTTAAGCATATCTTTTACCTTTTTCAATTCTGCTCCCCCTGAGAAACATCTCCCCCCTAACTGAATGCTCTCCCCTAACTCAAATCTCTCCCCCTTTGACATCAATGGAAAAGGGACACCTTTGGGGCTAAATATAAGACTCTTAGCTCAGCCCCCTCCCCACCTCCTCTCCTTGAGGTGATTAATTTTGGGGTGGGAATATCTCTACTCCCAGTATACACTACTCTTTTTCTTTGTCCACCTTCTTTCCATACTGAATTGATACTTTCTGAATCTTTTGAGTATCCTCTATTCTTGCATTTCCTTGGAAGTTTGAAATTTTGTTCTACACCACTTTGCCATATGCCCAACATTATTGCACTTGTAACACTTAATGTTATGGTTCCTAGAAGGTGCAAATATCTTGAAGTTCCTCCTGGTGAAGCCATACCCATTCTTGTCATGAACCCTGCAATCAATTGCTTTATGACCAAAATTGATTACAAGAGTAGCAATACCCTTGAAAGAGATATCCATTTCTGAAATTTCTCTTAGTGAAACCATATTCCTTATTTTCATGTGTCTTGCACTACATAGCCTTGTGACCAAACCTGTGACATGAGAAGCAACATCCTTTGAAGAAATATTTCCTTTGACCCATTGGTCTCTTAGTCCTTTCTTCCTTGTGATGTTATATGTTCCTTGTTTGTGCATTGTTTCCTTCTTCTTTGATGTTGTCACATCTCAACACATCTACATAAGTCTTAGGTTCTTCTTCAGTCACTTATTTTGATGTTCCCTTTGATACTTCCTTTTATTTTGAGCTTGATTCCACTTTTTGTACTTCTAGATCTTCTTCATTTCCTAGTCCTATTTTGATAAATGAAGCTCTTTGTGCTTTGGTAATGTTATCCAAAGCTTTTGAACTTTTCTCAAACTTGTGTAGCTTGTCTTTAGACTCTTTCACTTCCTTCCTTAGTGAAACTACCTCATGTTCTAATATTTCACATTCTAAGACTTTTGCTTCTAACTTTTCAGTCATACCTTCTTCAATTTTCCTTACCTCTTCAACCTTAACCTTAAGGTTAGTGAGATCTTGTAGAAACTTTGCCTTTGTTTCCTTATCTTCTTGTACTTGGGCTTTCAATCTTGAGTTCTCCCTTTTTAATTCAACAAGTTCCTTAATTGTGGCTTCCTCCTTTCATTTTTTTAAATCTTCCTCTTCTTCTAGGTTTTCAAGAGCATCTTCATACTCTTCAATATCTGAAAGACTTTCATAACTACCCCTTGAAGCACCGATTGCTACTTCAACAGGAGCATCTTCTTTTTCTTCTATTTTCGAAAGTATAATTTCCTTTGTACACCTAATTTGACTATCCCTATTTTCTTTTTCATCTTCACTACTACTAAAACTATTGCAATAAGTTGCATTGTGGCAAAGGTTACCAAAACATTCTTCTTCACTGCTACTATACCCAATTTTTGAACAATGATCTTCAAGATGACCAAAGTTACCACAAATAAAACATTTGAGTATTATTAGTTCCTTCTTATTCCTTTTTACATAGTTAGCTTCCTTTCTATTGTTGGATCCTATTTCCACTTCTCCTCTTAGAGAAAAAATCTCTTTGGGAGAAAAATCAAATTCCTTTTCCTCTTTGCTGCTATTATACCCATTTTATGGACAATAAAGTGCCATGTGACCAAGCTTACCACACTCTACACATCTCACTGATTTTTCTTCTTCCCTTCTCTTAGTCTCAAGATCAAAATTTTCTTCCTTTTCAGGTCTCATGGTTCTTCTTTTGCCTTTCCTTTCCATGTGTGTTCTTGTAGATATTCCTTCAAGTTGTTAGGCTTCCCTGAAGGAACCCACTCTGATACCAATTGAAGAACACAAGCTTATACTGAGAGGGGGGGGTGAACAGTATAAGACCAAATTTTACTTTTCTTTCCCAAACAATATTATCCAATATTATCAATGGCAATATCAATAGAAGTAATCAAAGCAATGCACAAATCATCACACACAATAGAGACACCAATTTAACGTGGTTCACCCAATGTGGGCTACTCCACGAAGAAAATATTTCTACTAAATTTTCTCAATAAATTTTCTTGGGAATCAATTCCCTATTACAATGTTTATGGACCTCTATCCAAAGGAGACACCAATCCCCTATGCTCTAATTTGTGGATCTCTCTCCATAGGAGAACTCTTTCCCCTTTTCTCTGGTTTGTGGAACTTGATCCAGGAGACCTCTATCTCCTCAACTGGTTCGTGGATCTCTCTCCACATAAGAACTCTATCTTCCCAGCTGGTTCATGGATCACACTCCATAGGAGAACTCTTTCCCCTTGCTCTGGTTCATGGATATCTATCCATAGGAGAACTCTTTCCCCTCTGCTCTGGTTGATGATCTTCTAGAAGACTTTTGCCCCCACTACTCTGGCTTGTGGATCTCTCTCCATAGAAGACCTCTGTCCTCACTACCCTGGCTAATGGATCTCTATCCACTGGAGACTCCTATCCTCTACTCTATCACCTCCAAAGCTTACTCTCAACTCTATCTCAAATCTACACCAAACTCTATCCCAAGTGTAGTATAAATCTGCTCTAACTCTATCTCAGGTCTAGCACAAATTTGCTCACAAATATGTACCAAAATATGTCCTCAAGCCTTAACACAAAGCTTGATCCAATAACAAATCAAATCTGCTTAGATTTACCCCAAGCCTTAACACAAAGCTTGAACAAATCAATCAATCAACTCTGCTCTCAATTCTCCTCAAAGACTTACTTCAAAGCTTTACTTACAAGTCCTCTCAATCACTTGCTAAATCTGCTCTCAAGTCCTCATAAAGACTTGCTCAAATCTATCCTCAAATTTTCACCAAGACTTTGCTCAACTCTCTCAAGTCTTCACCAATACTTACCTCAAATCTACCTTCAATTCCTCACAAGAACTTGCTCAATCTGCTCTCAAGTCTTCACCAAGACTTACCTCAAATCTTCTCAAGTCCTTCATAACTTCTCATATCTCAAGTCTTCACCAAGACTTACCTCAAATCTACCTACAAGTCCTCTCAAGAACTTGCTCAATATACTCTACAAGTCTTCACCAAGACTTACCTCAAATATACCTTCAAGTCCTCTCAAGAACTTGGTCAACCTGCTCTCAAGCTTCCCAACCTCAAATCCCTTCACACTTCTCTAACATATACTCAAACCTACTCTAACACATGCTCAAAATAGCTCATAAAATATGCTCAATCAATCTCAAATATTGCACACAATGCTATCAAATGCTTTGTCTAATCTTCAAGGTAATTCCTTTAACTTGAAGCAGTTTAGACATATTCTATTCAAAATTTGTTTAACCTCTGGAACATATAGAGAATGATGTACTCTATCAAAAACTCAATATGTTCTACTAGATCATTAAGTCTTTCGCTTTCACAAATTTGGTTTCTAATGTTTGCACATTCACTTTCAATATCACTCAAATCCAATGCTCAAGAATTTCACTCAATCATTCAATCAATGAAACACAACTTTCTCACTAACCCTAAACAAGTGTTTTCAAACTTCTTCAAACAAAGAGCACAATGTGGGTCTCAAACCCTAACTCAAATAATCCTCAATCTCTATCTCAAATGTTCTCTAAACATTCACCAATGAAGCATATAATAATTCACTCAAATATTTCCAACAATCCTTATCAAACAATCCTTTTCACTCCACCTTATATTTCACAACATTCATTCCAACATTTCAAACAAAAGATGATGTGCCCATACCTCTTTTCTTTGATGGAGATATATCTTCAAAACATATTTTACTCACAACCAAATCCTTTTGCCAATTCTAGGTTAGATAGCAACAGTCTATCTCAAAATCTCCACAAGAATATTTATCTCAACAAATATTTCACCATACAAGAAATACAATAAAATGTCAAGTCACAAATACACCTTATCACTCCTTCACTTTCAAAATAATATTCAACATATATCAAAAATAAAGTTCCTTGTTTACACCTTATAATCTCCTTCTCTTTCAAAGTAATATTCAACACACATCAAAAATAAAATACCTTGTTTACACCTTATAATCTCCAATATTCTCAAAGTAATATTCAACACACATCAAAATAAAGTTCCTTGTTTACACCTTATAATCTCCAATAACTTGATTTAATTTCTAAACACAAAAATAAAATATTTAATCAACACCCCTTATGACTCCCTAAACAATTCCACACATGCCCCTTTTAATATCACGTGGCCTTAAAACAACTTTTTGCTTTCCAAAAACCTTTGGCAAATTTAATTCAAGAATCGCATACCTTAATTTTTGGCCCACGAAATAAAAATATTGTGCATGTCTTCAACGACCAACACCCAAACTCGAACCCGCGACCTATGCCACCACAATGCCCTAGCCCAAGGCTAGGCTACCGCCTACGCTATGCACCCGCACGTGAACCAAAGGTCCACATCTTTCCTATACAAATTCTTCCTCTCACGAATTTCATTGAAAACAAAAACTCTTTCCTCCGCCAAAAATGAATTGCGTGGGATTCAAAACCATGACCATCCCTTCGCAAGCGCCTTAGCCACATCCCAACTACCATCTGCGCTAGCCAGCGCTTTGGAATTATCTTCACACTCTCCACGATTTTCAATGAAATTTTCCTTCTCGTAATAACTTGCTTGACTTATGCTTGGTCTCTACCCCTCATGAATGATGCACACACATTATCTTTTTACATGGGCATTCACAATCTTGAAATTTGGAAAGAAAAGTAATTCCTCCTTTAATATGCATTCCCTAAAAATTAAAACATCGACCCTTTTTCATTTGCACCATTTTTGAAATCGATTTTGGTGCCATAAATTATTTAAATTAAAATTTTAACCTTAGGTTAAAATATTTTAATTTAAATAAATTAAAACCTTTGCCAACATTTATAACTTGCTCAATGGACCTTGTTAGGGATATATTTTTTTTATAATTTTGAACCTTGTTATTTTTCACCTCTTCCTTTTGCCCAAATATTATAATATTAAATATTATAATATTATTATTTTTTTAAGCTTTCTTTCTTTTCCTTTTGAAAAACCTTGTTGGTCAAATATTATAATCTTCGAATATTATAATATTAGTCTTTTCCCTTGCTATATTTTTGCACATAGTCTTCAAACTTGGCCTTCAACCTTTTAATATTAAACCTTTTGACATAAAACCTTTTGACATTAAATATTTTGACATCAATGACAACAAAAATTACTTAAAATTTCCAACAATCTCTCCCTTTGTCATTGATGGCAACCCTTTTCATTAATCATTTCTTTTTCCTTTTTCCAACTATGCTCTCCCTGGGAAACATCTCCCCCTAACTGAATACTCTCCCCCTTACTCAAATCTCTCCCCCTTTGACATCAGTGGTAAAGGGACACCTTTGGGCCTAAAGATAACACTCTTAGCTCAGCCCCCTCACCACCTCCTCTCCTTGAGGTGATTAGTTATGGGGTAGGAATAAATCTACTTTCATATTACAATGCTCTTCTCCCTTCTCATATTTCTCTTTCCATACTTTTGAAGTCATACATTTATGAACCTTTTTGAGAATCCTCTTTCTTGCATTTCCTTGGAAGTTTTAGAAATTTTGTTCTACACCACCTTGCTGTATGCCCAACATTATTGTAATTGAAACACTTGATGTTATGGTTCCTAGCATGTGTAAATATCTTGAAGTTCCTCCTGGTGAAGCCATACCCATTTTTGTCATGAACCCTGCAATGAATTGCTTTATGACAAAATTGATTACAATATTAGCAATACTCATGAAAGAGATGTCCATTTTTGAAATTTATCTTAATCGAACCATATTACTTCATTTCATGAGCCTTGAACTACATAGCCTTGTGACCAAACCTGTTACATGAGAAGCAACATCCTTTGAAGAAATCTTATCTTGGATCCACCTGTCTCTTAGTCCTTCCTTCTTTATGACGATCATTGTACCTTGTTTGTGCATTGTTCCCTTCCTCTTTGAAGTTGTCAATTCTCAACACATTGGTGTAAGTCTTCAGTTCTTCTTCAGTCACTTATTTTGATGTTCCCTTTGAGACTTCCTTTTTTCTTTGAGCATTATTTCCTTTTTTGTACTTCTAGATCTTCTTCATTGCCTAGTCCTATTTTGATAAATGAAGATCTTTGTTCTTTGGTAATGTTATCCAAAGCTTTTGAACTTTTCTCAAACTTGTGTACCTTGTATTTAGACTCTTTCACTTCCTCCCTTAGTGAAACTACCTTATGTTCTAATATTTCACATTCTAATAATTTTACCTCTGATTTTTTAGTCATACCTTCTTCAATTTTCCTTGCCTCTTCCACCTTAACCTTAAGGTCAGTGAGATCTTGTAGAAGCTTTGCCTTTGTTTCCTTATATTCTTGTACTTGGGCTTTCAATCTTGAGTTATCCCTTTTTAACTCAACAAGTTCCTTAACTGTGGCTTCCTCTTTTTATTTTTTTAAATCTTCCTCTTCTTCTAAATTTTAAGAGCATATGTATATTCTTCAATATATGAAAGTCTTTCATTACTGTCACTTGAAGCACTGATTTCTACTTCAACAGGAGCATCCCCTTTTTCTTATATTATCGAAATTATAGTTTCCTTTGTATACTTGATTTGACTATCCCTGTTTTATTTTTCATCTTCACTGCTACTAAAACTATTACAATAAGTTGCATTGTGGCCAAGGTTACCAAAACATTCTTCTTAACTGCTACTATATCCAATTTTTGAACAATCTTCAAGATGACCAAAGTTACCACAAATAAAACATTTGAGTATTCTTAGTTCCTTCTTATTACTTTTTACATAGTTAGCTTCTTTTCTGTTGTTGGATCCTATTTCCACTTCTCCTCTTAGAGAAGAAATATATTTGAGATAAAAATCAAATTCCTTTTCTTCTTTGTTACTATTATACCCATTTTATGGACATCAAAGTGCCAAGTTACCAAGCTTACCACACTCTACACATCTCATTGACTTTTCTTCTTCCCTTATCTTAATATCAAGATCAAATTCTTCTTCAGGTCTCATGGTTCTTTTTTCTTTCCTTGCCATGTGTGTTCTTATAGATATTCCTTCAAGTTGTTAGGCTTCCCTTAAAGAACCCACTCTGATACCAAGTGAAGAACACAAGCTTATACTGAGAGTGGGGTGTGAACAGTAAAAGACCAACTTTTACTTTTCTTTCGCAAACAATATTATCAAATATTATAAATGGCAATATCAATAGTAGTAGTCAAAGCAATGCACAAATCATCACACACAATAGAGACACCAATTTAACTTGGTTCACCCAATGTGGGCTACTCCACGAAGAAAATATTTCTACTAAATTTTCTCAACAAATATTCTTAGGAATCAATTCCCTATTACAATGTTTGTGGACCTTTGTTCGATAGAGACACCAATCCCCTATGCTCTAATTTTTATATCTCTCTCCATAAGAGAATTCTTTCCCATTTTCTCTGGTTTTTGGAACTTGATCTATGAGACCTCTATCTCCTCAACTGGTTCGTGGATCTCTCTCCACAGAAGAACTCTATCTTCCCAGCTGGTTCACGAATCACACTCTATAGGAGAAATATTTCCCCTTCTCTGGTTTTTTGATATCTATCCATAGGAGAACTCTTCCCCTCTACTCTAGTTGATGATCTTCTAGAAGACTTCAGTCCCCACTACTTTGGCTTGTGGATCTCTCTCCATAGAAGACCTTTGTCCTCACTACCCTGGATAATGGATCTCTATCCATTGGAGAATCATGTTATCTGCTCTATCACCTCCAAAGCTTGCTCTCAACTCTATCTCAGATCTACACCAAAATTTGTCCCAAGTGTAGTATAAATCTACTCTAACTCTATCTCAGGTCTAGCACAACTTTTCTCACAAATATGTACCAAAATATGTCCTCAAACCTTAACACAAAGCTTGATCCAATCATAAATCAAATATGCTTAGATTTGCCCCAATACTTAACACAAATATTGAACAAATCAATCAATCAACTCTGCTCTCAAGTCTCCACAAAGACTTACTTCAAATTTACCTTCAAGTCCTCTCAAGAACTTGCTTAATCTGCTCTCAAGTCTTCACAAAGACTTACCTCAAATCTACCTTCAACTCCTCTCAATAACTTGCTCAATATGCTCTCAAGTATTTACAAAGACTTACCTCAAATATACCTTCAATTCCTCTTAATAACTTGCTCAATCTGCTCTCAAGTCTTCACAAAGACTTACCTCAAATCTGTCGTCAAGTCCTTTCAATAACTTGCTCAATATGCTCTCACATCTTCACCAAGACTTATCTCAAATATGCCTTCAATTCCTCTCAATAACTTGCTCAATATACTCTAAAGTGTTCACCAATACTTGCCTCAAATATACCTTCAAGTCCTCTCAAGAACTTGTTCAACCTGCTCTCAAGTCTTCACCAAGACTTGCTTCAAATCTACCTTCAAGTCCTTTCAATAGCTTGCTCAATATGTTCTCAAGCCTTCACCAAGACTTACTCCAAATATGCCTTAGAACATGCTCAATATAGCTCTAACACATGCTCAAAATAGCTCACAAGATATGCTTAATCAATCTCAAATATTTCACATAATGTTATAAAATGCTTTGTCTAGTCTTACAGGTAATTCCTTTAACTTAAAGCAGTTAGACATATTTTGTCCAAAATTCGTTTAACCTCTGGAACATATGGAGAATGATGTACTCTATCAAAACTCAATATGTTCTACTCAGTAATTAAGTCTTTCGCTTTCACAAATATGATTTCTAATGTTTGCACATTCACTTTCAATATCACTTAAAACCAATGCTTAAGAATTTTAATCAAACTTTCAACCAATGAAACACAACTTGATCACTAGCCCTAAACAAGTGTTTTCAAACTTCTTCAAACAAAGAGCTCAATTTGGTTCTAAAACCCTAACTCAAATAATCCTCAATCTCTATCTCAAATATTCTCTAATCATTCACCAATGATGCATATAAGAATTCACTCAAATATTTCCAAAAATCCTTATCAAACAATCATTTTCACTCCACCTTATATTTTACAACATCATTCCAACATTTCAAACAAAAGATGATGTCCCCATACCTTTTTTCTTTGATGGAGATATATCTTCAAAACATGTTTTACTCAACATTTTGCCAATTCCAGGTTAGATAGCAACAGTCTATCTCAAAATCTCCACAAGAATATTTACCTCAACAAATATTTCACCATACAAGAAATACAATAAAATGTCAAGTCACAAATACACCTTATCACTCCACTTTTAAAATAATATTCAATATATATCACAAAAAAAGTTCTTTGTTTACACTTTATAATCTCATTCTTTTTTACACTAATATTCAACACACATCAAAATAAAGTTCCTTGTTTACACCTTATAATTTCCTTATTTTTCAAAATAATATTCAACACACATCAAAATAAAGTTCTTTTGTTTACACCTTATAATCTCCAATACTTGATTTAATTTCTAAACACAAAAAATAAAATATTTAATTAACACACCTTATGACTCCCTAAACAATTCCACATATGGCCCTTTTAATATCACCTAGTCTCAAAATAACTTTCGTTTTCCAAAAATATTTGGCAGATTTAATTCAAAAATTGCACACCTCAATATTTTGCCCATGTCATAAAAATATTGCACAAGTCTTAACGACCAACACCCAAACTTGAACCCGCAACCTTAGCCACTGTAATGCCCTAGCCCAAGGCTAGGCTGCCGCCTGGGCTACATGCACACACGAGAACCAAAGGACACTCTATCCTATACAAATTCTTCTCTCACGAATTTCGGTGCAAACAAAAACTCTTTCCTCCACAAAAATCAACTTCGTGGGATTCAAAACCATGACCAACCCTTCGCAAGTGCCTTAGCCATGTCTCAACTACCGTCTGCGCTAGCTAGCGCTTTGGAATTATCTTCACACTCTCCACGATTTTAATGAAATCCTTCTCGAATAACTTGCTTGACTTATGCTTGGTCTCTACCCCTCATGAATGATGCACACACATTTCTTTTTTTTCACAATCAACTTTGGAAAATATTCCTCCTTTAATATGCATTCCAAAAAAATTAAAAGCATCGACCCTTTTTCATTTGCACCATTTTGAAATCGATTTTGGTGCCATAAATATTTAAATTAAAATTTTAACCTTAGGTTAAAATATTTTAATTTAAATAAATTAAAACCTTTGCCAATATTTATAACTTGCTCAATGAACCTTGTCAGGGATATCTTTTTTTTATAATTTTGAACCTTGTTATTTTTTACCTCTTCTTTTTGCCCAAATATTATAATATTAAATATTATAATATTATTATTTTTTTTAAGCTTTCTTTCTTTTCCTTTTGAAAAACCTTGTTGGTCAAATATTATAATCTTCGAATATTATAATATTAGTCTTTTCACTTGCTATATTTTTGCACATAGTCTTCAAACTTGGCCTTCAACCTTTTAATATTAAACATTTTGACATAAAACCTTTTGACATTAAATATTTTGACATCAATGACAACAAAAATTACTTAAAATTTCCAACAATCTCTCCCTTTGTCATTGATGGCAACCCTTTTCATTAATCATTTCTTTTTCCTTTTTCCAACTATGCTCTCCCTGGGAAACATCTCCCCCTAACTGAATACTCTCCCCCTTACTCAAATCTCTCCCCCTTTGACATCAATGGTAAAGGGACACCTTTGGGCCTAAAGATAACACTCTTAGCTCAGCCCCCTCACCACCTCCTCTCCTTGAGGTGATTAGTTATGGGGTAGGAATAAATCTACTTTCATATTACAATGCTCTTCTCCCTTCTCATATTTCTCTTTCCATACTTTTGAAGTCATACATTTATGAACCTTTTTGAGAATCCTCTTTCTTGCATTTCCTTGGAAGTTTTAGAAATTTTGTTCTACACCACCTTGCTGTATGCCCAACATTATTGTAATTGAAACACTTGATGTTATGGTTCCTAGCATGTGTAAATATCTTGAAGTTCCTCCTGGTGAAGCCATACCCATTTTTGTCATGAACCCTGCAATGAATTGCTTTATGACAAAATTGATTACAATATTAGCAATACTCATGAAAGAGATGTCCATTTTTGAAATTTATCTTAATCGAACCATATTACTTCATTTCATGAGCCTTGAACTACATAGCCTTGTGACCAAACCTGTTACATGAGAAGCAACATCCTTTGAAGAAATCTTAACTTGGATCCACTTGTCTCTTAGTCCTTCCCTCTTTGTGATGATGATTGTACCTTGTTTGTCCATTGTCCCCTTCCTCTTTGATGTTGTCACTTCTCAACACATTGGTGTAAGTCTTTGGTTCTTCTTTAGTCACTTATTTTGATGTTCCCTTTGAGACTTCCTTTTTTCTTTGAGCATTATTTCCTTTTTTGTACTTCTAGATCTTCTTCATTGCCTAGTCCTATTTTGATAAATGAAGATCTTTGTTCTTTGGTAATGTTATCCAAAGCTTTTGAACTTTTCTCAAACTTGTGTACCTTGTATTTAGACTCTTTCACTTCCTCCCTTAGTGAAACTACCTTATGTTCTAATATTTCACATTCTAATAATTTTACCTCTGATTTTTTAGTCATACCTTCTTCAATTTTCCTTGCCTCTTCCACCTTAACCTTAAGGTCAGTGAGATCTTGTAGAAGCTTTGCCTTTGTTTCCTTATATTCTTGTACTTGGGCTTTCAATCTTGAGTTATCCCTTTTTAACTCAACAAGTTCCTTAACTGTGGCTTCCTCTTTTTATTTTTTTAAATCTTCCTCTTCTTCTAAATTTTAAGAGCATATGTATATTCTTCAATATATGAAAGTCTTTCATTACTGTCACTTGAAGCACTGATTTCTACTTCAACAGGAGCATCCCCTTTTTCTTATATTATCGAAATTATAGTTTCCTTTGTATACTTGATTTGACTATCCCTGTTTTATTTTTCATCTTCACTGCTACTAAAACTATTACAATAAGCTGCATTGTGGTCAATATTACCAAAACATTCTTCTTCACTGCTACTATACCCATATTTTGAAAATTGATCTTCAATATGACCAAAGTTACCAAAAATAAAACATTTGATTATTCCTAGTTCCTTCTTATTCCTTTTTACGTAGTTAGCTATTTTTTATTGTTGGATCCTAATTCCACTTCTCCTCTTAGAGCACAAATCTCTTTAAGAGAAAATTCAAATTTATTTTCTTCTTTGGTGCTATTATACCCATTTTATGGACAATAAAGTGCCATGTGACCAAGCTTACCACACTCTACACATATCACTGATTTTTCTTCTTCCCTTCTCTCAATATCAATATCAAATTCTTCATTAGGTCTCATGGTTCTTCTTTTACCTTTCCTTGCCATGTGTGTTCTTGTATATCTTCCTTCAAGTTGTTAGGCTTCCTTTAAGGAACCCATTGTGATACCAATTGAAGAACACAAGCTTATATTGAGAGGAAGGGTGAACAATATAAGACCAACTTTTACTTTTTTTTCCACAACAATATTATCCAATATTATCAATGGTAATATCAATAGTGGTAATCAAAGCAATGCACAAATCATCACACACAATAGAGACACCAATTTAACATGGTTCACCCAATGTGGGCTACTCCACGAAGAAAATATTTCTACTAAATTTTCTCAACAAATCATCTTGGGAATAAATTACCTATTACAATATTTATGGACCTCTATCCAAATGAGACACCAATCCCATATGCTCTAATTTTTTGATCTCTCTCTATAGGAGAACTCTTTCCCATTTTCTCTGGTTTGTGGAACTTGATCCAGGAGACCTCTATCTCCTCAACTAGTTTGTAGATATCTCTCCACTGAAAAAATCTATCTTCCCAGCTGGTTCATGGATCACTCTCCATAGAAGAACTCTTTTCGCTTGCTCTAGTTCATGGATCTCTATCCATAGGAGAACTCTTCCCCTCTGCTCTGGTTGATGATATTATAGAAGACTTCTACCCCCATTGCTTTGGCTTGTGGATATCTCTCCACATAAGACCTCTATCCTCACTACCCTAGCTAATGGATCTCTATCCACTGAAGACTATTGTCCTCTTCTCTATCACCTCCAAAGCTTACTCTCAACTCTATCTTAGATCTGCACAAAAATCTATTTCAAGTGTAGTACAAATCTGCTTTAACTCTATATTAGGTCTAGAATAAATCTTCTCATAAATATATACCAAAATCTATCCTCAAATTTATCCTCAACCCTTAACATAAAGCTTGATCCAATCACAAATAAACTCTACTTAGATTTACCCCAAGCCTTAACACAAAGCTTGAATAAATAAATCAATCAACTCTACTCTCAAGTATTCACAAATACTTGCTTCAAATATGCCTTCAAGTCCTCTCAAGAACTTGCTCAATCTGTTCTCAAGTCTTCACAAAGACTTACCTCAAATTTACCTTCAAGTCCTCTCAAGAACTTGCTCAATATGCTCTCAAGTCTTTATAAATACTTACCTCAAATCTATCTTCAAGTCCTCTCAAGAAATTTCTCAATATTCTCTCAAGTATTCACAAATACTTACCTCAAATTTACCTTCAATTCATCTTAAGAACTTGCTCAATCTACTCTCAAGTCTTCACCAAGACTTACCTCAAATCTACTTTCAAGTCCTCTCAAGAAATTTCTCAATATGTTCTCAAATTTTCACCAAGAATTGCCTCAAATATACCTTCAAGTCCTATCAATAACTTGATCAATATGCTCTCAAGTCTTCACCAAGACTTACCTTAAATCTACCTTCAAATCCTCTTAAGAACTTTCTCAATCTGCTCTCAAGCCTTCACCAAGACTTGCCTCAAATTTGTCTTAGCACATGCTCAAACTTGATCTAACACATGCTCAAAACAACTCACAAGATATACTCAATCAATCTCAAATCTTGCACAAAATGTTATCAAATCAATAAATCAATCAACTCTGCTCTCAATTCTTTACAAATCAATCAATCAATCAACTCTGATGTGCTCTCAAGTCAATAAATAAATCAAATCTACTCAATTCTATACAAAGACTTGCTTCAAATCTACCTTCAAGTCCTCTCAAGAACTTGATCAATCTACTCTCAAGTATTCACAAAGACTTACCTCAAATCTACCTTCAAGTCCTCTCAAGAACTTACTCAATCTACTCTCAAGTCTTTACAAAGACTTGCCTCAAATACGCCTTCAAGTCCTCTCAAGAACTTTCTCAAGCTTCTCTCAATTCTTCACAAAGACTTACCTCAAATTTACCTTCAAGTCCTCTCAAGAACTTGCTCAATCTACTCTCAAGTATTTACCAAGACTTACCTCAAATCTGCCTTTAATTTCTCTCAAGAACTTGCTCAATCTGCTCTCAAGTATTCACAAAGACTTGTTTCAAATATACCTTCAAGTCCTCTCAAGAACTTGCTCAATATGCTCTCAAGTCTTCACAAAGACTTACCTCAAATTTACCTTCAAGTCCTCTCTAGAACTTGCTCAATTTGCTATCAATTCTTTACAAAGACTTACCTCAAATCTACCTTCAAGTCCTCTCAATAACTTTCTCAATCTGATCTCAAGTCTTCACAAAGACTTACCTCAAATCTGCCTTTAAGTCATCTCAAGAACTTGCTCAATATGCTCTCAAGTCTTCACCAAGACTTACCTCAAATCTTCCTTCAAGTTCTCTCAATAACTTGCTCAATCTGCTCTCAAGTCTTCACCAATACTTACCTCAAATCTACCTTCAAGTCCTATCAAGAACTTGATCAATATGCTCTCAAGTCTTCACCAATACTTGCCTCAAATTTGCCTTTGAGTCCTCTTAAGAACTTGCTCAATTTTCTCTCAATACTTCACCAAGACTTGCCTCAAATCTGCCTTAGCACATGCTCAAACTTGCTCTAACACATGCTCAAAACAGCTCATAAGATATGCTCAATCAATCTCAAATCTTGCACACAATGTTATCAAATGCTTTCTCTAGTCTTCAAGGTAATTCCTTTAACCTGAACCAGTTAGACATATTTTATACAGAATTCGTTTAACCTCTGGAACATATAGAGAATGATGTACTCTATCAAAACTCAATATGTTCTACTCAATCATTATAATATTAAATATTCTTATAATTTCGAACCTTGTTATAATTTCGAACCTTGTTATTTTTCACCTCTTCCTTTTGCCCAAATATTATAATATTAAATATTATAATATTATTATTTCTTTTTAATATTTCTTTTTTTTCCTTTTGAAAAATCTTTTTGGCTAGATATTAAAATATTAAAATATTTATCTTTTCACTTGCTCTCTTTTTGCACATAGTCTTCAAACTTGGCCTTCAACCTTCTGACATTAAATCTTTTGACATCAATGACAACACAACTTACTCAAAATTTCCAACAATCTCCCCCTTTGTCATTGATGGCAACCCTTTTCCTTAATATTTCCTTTTTCCTTTTAATATTTTTCCAACTCTGATCCCCCTGAGAAACTGCTCCCCCTAATTGAATGCTCTCCCCCTTACTCAAATCTCTCCCCCTTTGACATCAATGGCAAAGGGACACCTTTGGGGCTAAAGATAAAACTCTTAGCTCAGCCCCCTCACCACCTCCTCTCCTTGAGGTGATTAGTTATGGGGTGGGAGTAAATCTACTCCCATATTACAATGCTCTTCTCCCTTCTCAGCTTTCTCTTTCCATACTTTTGAAGTCATACCTTTTTGAACCTTTTGAGAATCCTCTTTCTTGCATGTCCTTGGAAGTTCTGGAAATTTTGTTCTACACCACCTTGTTGTATGCCCAACATTATTGCAATTGAAACACTTGATGTTGTGGTTCCTAGGAGGTGCAAATATCTTGAAGTTCCTCCTGGTGAAGCCATACCCATTTCTGTCATGAACCCTACAATGAATTGCTTTATGACCAAACTGATTACAAGAATAGCAATACCCTTGAAAGAGATGTCCATTTTTGAAATTTCTCTTAGTCAAACCATATTCCTTCTTTTCATGAGCCCTGCACTACATAGCCTTGTGACCAAACCTGTTACATGAGAAGCAACGTCCTTTGAAGAAATCTTGCCTTGGACCCACTGGTCTCTTAGTCCTTCCTTCTTTGTGATGATCCTTGTACCTTGTTTGTGCATTGTTTCCTTCCTCTTTGATGTTGTCACTTCTCAACACATCGACGTAAGTCTTAGGTTCTTCTTCAGTCACTTCTTTTGATGTTCCCTTTGAGACTTCCTTTTCTTTTGAGCTTGATTCCCCTTTCTGTACTTCTAGATCTTCTTCATTGCCTAGTCCTATTTTGATAAATGAAGATCTTTGTGCTTTGGTAATGTTATCCAAATCTTTTGAACTTTTCTCAAACTTGTGTAGCTTGTCTTTAGACTCTTTCACTTCCTTCCTTAGTGAAACTACCTCATGTTCTAATATTTCACATTCTAAGACTTTTACCTCTAACTTTTCAATCATACCTTCTTCAATTTTCCTTACCTCTTCAACCTTAACCTTAAGGTCAGTGAGATCTTGTAGAAACTTTGCCTTTGTTTCCTTATCTTCTTGTACTTGGGCTTTCAATCTTGAGTTCTCCCTTTTTAACTCAACAAGTTCCTTAATTGTGGCTTCCTCCTTTTCTTTTTTTGAATCTTCCTCTTCTTCTAGGTTTTCAAGAGCATCTTCATACTCTTCAATATCTGAAAGACTTTCATCACTGTCACTTGAAGCACTGATTGCTACTTCAACAGGAGCGTCTCCTTTTTCTTCTATTATCGAAAGTATAGTTTCCTTTGTATACCTGATTTGACTATCCCTATTTTATTTTTCATCTTCACTACTACTGAAACCATTACAATAAGCTGCATTGTGGCCAAGGTTACCAAAATATTCTTCTTCACTGCTACTATACCCAACTTTTGAACAATGATCTTCAAGATGACCAAAGTTACCACAAATAAAACATTTGAGTATTCTTAGTTCCTTCTTATTCCTTTTTACATAGTTAGCTTCTTTTCTATTATTGGATCCTGTTTCCACTTCTCCTCTTAGAGCAAAAATCTCTTTGAGAGAAAAATCAAATTCCTTTTCCTCTTTGTTGCTATTATACCCATTTTGTGGATAATAAAGTGCCATGTGACCAAGCTTACCACACTCTACACATCTCACTGATTTTTCTTCTTCCCTTCTCTTAGTCTCAAGATCAAATTCTTCTTCCTTTTTAGGTCTCATGGTTCTTCTTTTGCCTTTCCTTGCCATGTGTGTTCTTGTAGATCTTCCTTCAAGTTGTTAGGCTTCCCTGAAGGAACCCGCTCTGATACCAATTGAAGAACACAAGCTTATACTGAGAGGGGGGTGAACAATATAAGATCAACTTTCACTTTTCTTTCCCAAATAATATTATCCAATATTATCAATGGCAATATCAATAGTAGTAATCAAAGCAATGCACAAATCATCACACACAATAGAGACACCAATTTAACATGGTTCACCCAATGTGGGCTACTCCATGGAGAAAATATTTCTACTAAAATTTTCTCAACAAATCTCTTGGGAATCAATTCCCTATTACAATGTTTATGGACCTCTGTCCAAAGGAGACACCAATCCCCTATGCTCTGATTTGTGGATCTCTCTCCATAGGAGAACTCTTTCCCCTTTTCTCTGGTTCATGGAACTTGATCCAGGAGAACTCTATCTCCTCAACTGGTTCATGGATCTCTCTCCATAGAAGAACTCTATCTTCCTAGCTGGTTCATGGATCACACTCCATAGGAGAACTCTTTCCCCTTGCTCTGGTTCATGGATCTCTATCCATAGGAGAACTCTTTCTCCTCTGCTCTGGCTGATGATCTTCTAGAAGACTTCTGCCCCCACTGCTCTGGCTTGTGGATCTCTCTCCATAGAAGACCTCTATCCTCACTACCCTGGCTAATGGATCTCTATCCACTAGAGACTACTGTCCTCTACTCTATCACCTCCAAATCTTACTCTCAACTCTATCTCAAATCTGCACCAAACTCTATCCCAAGTGTAGTACAAATCTGCTCTAACTCTGCTCACAAATCTACTCATAAATCTACACTAACCTCTATCTCAAATATATCCTCAAGCCTTAACACAAAGCTTGATAAAATCACCAATCAACTCTTCTTAGATCTACCCCAAGCCTTAACACAAAGCTTGAACAAATCAATCAATCAACTCTACTCTCAAGTCTTCATAAAGACTTGCTTCAAATTACCTTCAAGTCCTCTCAAGAACTTGCTCAATCTGCTCTCAAGTCTTCACAAGACTTGCTCAAATCTACCTTCAAGTCCTCTCAAGAACTTGCTCAATATGCTCTCAAGTCTTCACCAAGACTTGCTCAAATCTACCTTCAAGTCCTCTCAAGAACTTGCTCAAATATGCTCTCAAGTCTTCACCAAGACTTGCTCAAATCTACCTTCAAGTCCTCTCAAGAACTTGCTCAATCTGCTCTCAAGTCTTCACCAAGACTTGCTCAAATCTACCTTCAAGTATTCACCAAGACTTGCTCAAATCTACCTTCAAGTCTTCTCAAGACTTGCTCAATCTCTTCAAGTCTTCACCAAGACTTTCTCAAATCTACCTTCAAGTCTTCTCAAGACTTGCTCAATCTGCTCTCAAGACTTCACCAAGACTTGCCTCAAATCTACCATATCACATGCTCAAACTTGCTCTAACACATGCTCAAAACAACTCACAAGATATGCTCAATCAATCTCAAATCTTGCTCACAATGCTATCAAATGCTTTGTCTAATATTCAAAGTAATTCCTTTAACTTGAAGCAGTTTAGACATATTCTATCCAGAATTTGTTTAACCTCTGGAACATATAGAGAATGATGTACTCTATCAAAAACTCAATATGTTCTACTCAATCATTAAGTCTTTCGCTTTCACAAATCTGATTTCTAATGTTTGCACATTCACTTTCAATATCACTCAAAACCAATGCTCAAGAAGTTTCACTCAATCATTCAACCAATGAAACACAACTTGCTCACAAACCCTAAACAAGTGTTTTCATACTTCTTCAAACAAAGAGCACAATGTGGGTCTCAAACCCTAACTCAAATAATCCTCAATCTCTATCTCAAATGTTCTCTAAACATTCACCAATGAAGCATATAAAAACTCACTCAAATATTTCCAACAATGCTTATCAAACAATCCTTTTCACTCCACCTTATATTTCACAACATTCATTCCAACATTTCAAAAAAAAGATGATGTGCCCATACCTTTTTTCTTTGATGGAGATATGTCTTCAAAACCTGTTTTACTCACAACCAAATCCTTTTGCCAATTCTAGGTTAGATAGCAATAGTCTATCTCAAAATCTCCACAAGAATATTTACCTCAAAAAATATTTCACCAAACAAGAAATACAATAAAATATCAAGTCACATATACACCTTATCACTCCTTCAATTTCAAAATATATTCAATATATATCACAAATAAAGTTCCTTGTTTACACTTTATAATCTCCTTCTTTTTCACACTAATATTCCAAATACATCAAAATAAAGTTCCTTGTTTACACATTATAATCTCCTTATTTTTCAAAATAATATTCAACACACATCAAAATAAAGTTCCTTTGTTTACACCTTATAATCTCCAATACTTGATTTACAATTCCACACATGGCCCTTTTAACATCACCTAGCCTCAAAACAACTTTTGTTTTCTAAAAACCTTTGGAAAATTTAATTCAAAAATTGCATACCTTAATATTTGGCCCACGTCATAAAAATATTGCACAAGTCTCAACGACCAGCACCCAAGCTTGAACCCGTGACCTTAGCCACCGCAATGCCCTAGCCCAATGTTAGGTTGTTGCTTGGGCTACACGCCCACACAAGAACCAAATGACACTCTATTCTATACGTATTCTCCTCACGAATTTCGATGAAAACAAAAACTCTTTCCTCCTTCACAAAAATCAACCGCATGGGATTCAAAATCATGACAATCCCTTTGCAAGTGCCTTAGCCACATCTCAACTACCGTCTACGCTAGCCAATGCTTTGGAATTATCTTCACACTCTGCATGATTTCAATGAAATCTTCCTTGAATAACTCACTTGACTTATGCTTGGTCTCTGCCCCTCACGAACGATGCACACACATTTATTTTTTTCACAATTCAACTTTGGAAAACATTCCTCCTTTTATATGCATTCCAAAAAATTAAAAACATCGGCCCTTTTTCATTTGCACCATTTTGAAATTTATTTTGGTGCCATAAATATTTAAATTAAAATTTTAACCTTAGGTTAAAATATTTTAATTTAAATAAATTAAAACCTTTGCCAATATTTATAACTTGCTCAATGGACCTTGTCAAGGATATATTTTTTTTAATAATTTTGAACCTTGTTATTTTTCACATCTTCCTTTTGCCCAAATATTATAATATTAAATATTATATTATTATTATTTATTTTAAAGCTTGCTTTCTTTTCCTTTTGAAAAACCTTGTTGGCCGGATATTATAATATTAAAATATTATAATATTAGTCTTTTCACTTGCTCTCTTTTTGCACATAGTCTTCAAACTTGGCCTTCAACATTTTGACATTAAACCTTTTGACATCAATGACAACACAACTTACTCAAAATTTCCAACAATCTCCCCTTTGTCATTGATGGAAACCCTTTTCCTTAATCATTCTTTTTTTCTTTTTTCAACTCTACTTCCCCTAACTGAATGCTCTCCCCGTTACTCAAATCTCTTCGCCTTTGAAATCAATGGCAAAGGGACACCTTTGGGGCTAAATATAACACTCTTAGCTCAGACCCATCACCACCTCCTCTCCTTGAGGTGATTAGTTATGGGGTGGGAGTAAATCTACCTCATATTACAATGCTCTTCTCCCTTCTTATACTTCTCTTTCCATACTTTTGAAGTCATACCTTTTTGAACCTTTTGAGAATCCTTTTCTTGCATGTCCTTGTAAGTTCTGGAAATTCTATTCTACACCACCTTGTATGTCCAACATTATTACAATTGAAACAATTGATGTTGTGGTTCCTAGGAGGTGTAAATGTCTTGAAATTCCTCCTGGTGAAGCCATACACATTTTTTTCATGAACCCTGCAATGAATTTCTTTATGACAAAACTGATTACAAGAATAGCAATACCTGTGAAAGAGATGTCCATTTTTTAAATTTCTCTTAGTCAAACCATATTCCTTCTTTCCATGAGCCTTGCACTGCATAGCTTTGTGACCAAACCTATTACATGAGAAGCAACGTCCTTTGAAGAAATTTTGCCTTGGATCCACTGGTCTCTTAGTCCTTCATTCTGTGTGATGATCCCTGTACCTTTTTTGTGCATTGTTTCCTTCCTCTTTAATGTTGTCACTTATCAACACATTGACATAAGTCTTTGGTTCTTCTTCAATCACTTCTTTTGATGTTCCCTTTGAGACTTCCTTTTCCTTTGATCTTGATTTCCTTTTTTGTACTTCTAGATATTCTTCATTGCCTAGTTTGGTTTTGATAAATAAAGATCTTTGTGCTTTGGTAATGTTATCTAAATATTTTGAACTTTTCTCAAACCCATGTAGCTAATCTCTAGACTCTTTCACTTCCTTCCTTAGTGAAACTACCTCATGTTCTAATATTTCACATTCTAAGACTTTTGCCTCTGAATTTTTAGTCATACCTTCAAATTTCCTTACCTCTTCAACCTTAACCTTAAGGTCAGTGAGATCTTGTAGAAAATTTGTCTTTGTTTCCTTATCTTCTTGTACTTAGGCTTTCAATCTTGAGTTATCCCTTTTTAACTCAACAAGTAACTTAAATTTGGCTTCCTCATTTTATTTTTTTTAATTTTCCTCTTATTCTATGTTTTCAAGAGCATATTCATATACTACCAAAAGTATAGTTTCCTTTGTATACCTTATTTGACTATCCCTATTTTTTTCATCTTCATTGCTACTAAAACTATTACAATAAGCTGCATCATGACCAAGGTTACCAAAACTGAACACAAGCTTATACTGAGAGGGGGTGAACAATATAAGACCACTTTTTACTTTTCTTTCCCAAACAATATTATGCAATATATCAATGGCAATATCAACAATAGTAATCAAAGCAATGCACAAATCACCACACACAATAGAGACACCAATTTAACGTGGTTCACCCAATGTGGGCTACTCCACGGAGAAAATATTTCACTAAAATTTTCTCAACAAATCTCTTGGGAATCCTTTCCCTATTACAATGTTTATGGACCTCTATCCAAAGGAGACACCAATCCCCTAATCAAGTTTGTGGATCTCTATCCATAGGAGACACCAATCCCCTCAGCTGGTTTGTGGATCTCTATCCATAGGAGAACTCCTTCTCCTCTACTTTGGTTGGTGATCCTCTAGAAGACTACTACCTCCACTGCACTGGCTTGTGGATCTCTCTCCACTGAAGACTCCTGTCCTCACTCAGAAGACCTCTATCCTCACTACCCTGGCTAATGGATCTCTATCCACTGGAGACTACTATCCTCTACTCTATCACCTCCAAAGCTTGCTCTCATCTCTATCTCAAATCTGCACTAAACATAGTCCTTCAATCTAGCACAAATCTGCTCAATATCTATCTTTAATATGCACTAAACATAATCCTTTGATCTAGCATAAATCTACTCAATCTCTATCTCTAATCTACACTAAACATAGTCCTTCGATCTAGCACAAATCTGCTCAATTTTTATTCAATATAAATTACAAACTCTATCCTCAAATCTATCCTCAAGCCTTAACACAAAGCTTGATTCAATCACAAATCAACTCTTCTAGATCTACCCCAAACCTTAACTCAAGGTTTGAACAAATCAATCAATCAACTCTGCTCACAAGTCTTCTCAAAGACTTACCTCAAATCTATCCACAAGTCCTCTCTAGAACTTTCTCAATCTCTCAACAAGTCAAAAGCTTCACCAAGACTTACCTCAAATCTGCTCAACAAGTCCTCACTAGAACTTGTCCAATCTCTCAACAAGTCTTCACCAAGACTTACCTCAAATCTCTCAAAAGTCCTCACTAGAACTTTCTATTTTAAATTTTTTCTTTAAGCTTTCACAAAAGCTTTCTCAACTCAACTCAATCTATCATAGAAAACCTCTTCAATCACACAAACAAGTTTCACACAAAATCTTGTTTTAATCTCATAGAAACATATAGAGAATGGTTAGAGACTCAATATGCTTCACACTCATAATAATGCTCAATCACTTTCAAACTCTCTTGTTCAACCATAGAAACATATAGAGAATGGTTAGAGACTCAATATGTTTCACACTCAATCACTTTCAATCTCTTTCAAATCAAATTAGAATAAAGAATAATTTGTTTCATAGAACTTGAACTATCACTTCAACACTTCCAATCAACTAAGCTCAATCAACTCCACTCAACCAATCACTCAATGAAAGCTTAGTCAACAATGCTTATCAAACAAACCTCACATAACAATGATACTCATGATCTTTCACAAACCCTAAAAACAAATATAATCAAGCATATGAAAGCTTACTCAATATTTCCAACAATGCTTATCAAACAAGGTTTCTAGTATCAACTTTCATTCCAGAAAACCCACATCAATCAATATTTGATATCTCAAAACCAAACTCAACAATGCTTATCAAACAATCCTTTTCACTCCAACTTAGCATTCACAACATCCAACAATATTTCACTCACAAGGAAGATATGCCCATACCTTTTGTTTGATGAAGTTTTAACCTCAAAACCTATCTCAATCACTATTACTCTCTTTGCCAATCTCAAGGGTTAGGTAGCAAAAACCTTCTCAAAACTTCATTCAATTATTCCCTCAAAAATATTTCACCATTACATAGCATTAAATCTCAATCACACCTTATAATATCCATACTTCAAAATATAAGCCAACAATTTGTTTAAAGAAAAGAGTCACAATAATCTTCTTTAAAACACTCTATGTCTTTTCTCAAAATATTTAATACATCATAGCTTATCCCAATAATTAAAATATAATTTTCATTTCAACCTTATAACTCCTATCTCACTTTAATTTATCAAAAATCACAATAAAATATTAACCTTTCAAAAACCTTATAACTCCCTCCTAGCAAAAATTAATCATGCCACCTTAAACCTTAGAGCAATTTAATTTGCAAAAATTAAATACCTTTGCCCTCAATGGGATTCAAACTCCCACTTGCACCTCCATAGTGCCCTAGTCATGGCCCACGTGCCACGTGAGCTAGGCGCTCACCTTAGAAGCAAGAAGCGCCTCGTGCGCTTTATTGCTTGCCTTGGCACCAAAACCAAAACGTGAATCTTCCACCAAAAGTGCTACCATCGGGGTTTGATCATGGGACCTCCCACCTGTTAGCATCCTAAGCACACAACCACTTACCACTAGCCCAACCACCATGGTTGGCTATGAGGCTCCAAGCCTCCTTCCTCTTATGCCTTCGATGATCGCCACGTAAGCAAAAACCTTGTCCTCTTCTTCCATGTAGTTTACAAATTTTTGCATGCACACTCAAAGATTCGATCGAAGGTGACTTTGGGTTTTCCAAAGCACATGGTATTTATACCAATGTGTTGTCCTTCTTGGCATGTCGATGGATGAGAATATTAGTCGACGTCGATGCCATTTAATTTAGTCGCTTGCCCTTGTAACCCTAACCTTTAGGGTTAATTAATTAAATTAAATCATAAACTAATTTATAATTTATTATAATTAATTTAATAACTTTAAATTTAATTAAATTAAGTTATAAATTAATTTATAATGAAATTATTATAATTAATTTAAATCTTTAGGTCTTAACCTTAGACCTTTAATATTATAATACAAAATTATAATATTATTTTTCTTGGGCCTTCCTATTGCTCTTTAGACCTCATCTGACCACCTTGAATATTATAATAGGAATATTATAATATTATTTTTCCTTAGGCCTAGAAGCAATATTTCTCTTGCACTGCTTACTAAAACTGATTCTTGACATCCTTCCTTTTGTCCTGCTCACTAAAACTGACTCTTGACATCAATGACAACAAATCTTGCTCATATTTCCAACAATCTCCCCCTTTGTCATTGATGGCAACCCATTTACCTTTTACCATTTCCTTTACCTTTTTCTGTTCTTCTCCCCTAAGAAACTGCTCCCCCTGACTGAATGCTCTCCCCCTAACTCAAATCTCTCCCCCTTTGTCATCAATGGCAAAGGGTCACCTTTGGGGCTCGGGGCTAAGAATGAGACTCTTAGCTTAGCCCCTCCCCCACCTCCTCTTGAGGTGGTTAATTCTAGGGTGGGAGTATTTCTACTCCCAACATGCACTGATATTTACCTTTGTCCACTTTCTTCCTCAACTGATCCTTCTGATTCCTCTGACTATTCATGTTCCTGCTTGTCTCTAGAATTTCTGCTCTACACCACTTTGCTGTATGCCCATAATTATTGCACTTATAACACTTAATGTTGTTATTCCTTGAAGGTGCAAATATCTTGGGGTTTCTCCTGGTGAAGCCATATCTATTCCTATCATGAACCCTGCAATTTACTGCCTTGTGACCAAACTGATTACAAGAGTAGCAATACCCTTGAAAAAGCTTCCTGTTTCTAAAATTTCCATATTCCTATCTTTCATGTGTCCTGCACTGTGTAGCCTTGTGCCCAAACTTATGACATGAGAAGCATCTTCCATTGAAACTACCTTGCCTTGACCTCATTGGTCTCTTAGTCTCTTCTACCCTGTGTTGTTTCCTGTTCCATCTGTTCCTCATTTGTGCATTGTTCCTTTCCTTGTTGAAATTTCTATTGTCCAACTCATCCTCAGAAGTCTCACTTTCTCTTACACTCTCTTCTTCTAAAGCTTCTTCTTCTTTGGAGCTTGAGATTGACTCCTCTCCTTGTTTTCTTTGTACCTGTTCAAAACCAAGACCTATTTTGTTTGATGAAGATCTTTGTACCTTGATAATCTTATCCAAGTTCTTTGAGCTTCTCCCAAACCTGTGTAACTTGTCCTTAGACTCTTTTACTTCCTTCCTTAGTGAAGCTACCTCATGCTCTAACCTTTCACATTCTAAAACCTTTGCTTCTAACTTCTCTTTGAATCTCCTTGTCTTAGCTATTGAGTTGGTTAGATCCTCTATAAGCTTTCCTTTCTCTTCATCACATTCTTGAAATTTAAGCTTGAGTTTTGAGTTTTGCTTTCTTACCTCCCTTAATGCATCAAGGGCATAAATAAGCTCACCCTCAAGATCAACTTCTCCTTTCTCTGATTCTTCCTCTATTTGTTTGCCTTTGGGATCATCTTCATTCCTTTCTGATTTATCTTCAATAGGATCACCTCCTTCTTCTTCTATTGCCAAAAGTAAACTTTCTTCTGGTCCTTCAAGTGTATCTTCATATTCATCATCACTGAAATTGAATCCATTCCTTGTACAACTATCTTCAAGATGACCAAAGTTACCACATCTAAAACACTTGAGAATCATTGGTGCCCTTTTTCTAACATCATCTTTTTCTTTTGCTAGAAATAGTACTTCATATTTATCATTATCTGAGGAACTTTCATCACTATCACTTGAGCTCTTACTTGCCTTGTCTGCATAGAAACTCTTCTTATGCCTTTGGAAAAACTTATTTCCTTGCTTGCCTTGTCCATCCCTACTTTTCTTTTGGTACCTGTGTTTTCCTGTTTCCCTGTTCTTATGATCCTATTTTTCTTCATCATTGCTATTTCTAGCCTCTGGAAAATCAGATGCATAGTGACCATATTTTCCACAATTGAAACATCTAACTGATTTTGTACCTTTATACTTTCTTGAGTCCTTGTTCCTTCTGCCATAATTTGCTTCTTCATCACTGGATGACTCATTGCTTGAATCTGACTTCTTACCCTTTGTCTTCTTAGTAACTTTGAAGGTTGCTTCCTTCTGGGGAATAGGTTCCTCTTTTATTCTCATCTCAAAAGCTGTGAGAATGCCATGTAATTCATCCCTTGTCAAAATTTCAATATCTTTTGACTCTTCTATAGCTGAAATATTTTCACTAAACCTTTTTGGAAGTGACCTTAAAATCTTATCACAAACATCTGTTTCTTCAACCTTAAGCCCAAGTCCTTGCATGGAGTTAACAACCTCATCCACATGAAGTAGATATGCAACAATGTTTTCCTCATCCTTCATATTTAGGTCTTCAAATGTTCTCTTGTAATTTTGCAACTTTACCCTTTTGACCTTTTTATCTCCTTCATATATGCCTTGCAACTTATCCCAAATTTCCTTTGCTGATGTGCAATGCATAACCTTTATAAACTCTGTTTCATGCAAACCTCTCAAAATTCCATTCATTGCCTTTGAATTATAATGATGTAGAAGCTTACCATATTTATCTGTAGGTGGAGTTGTTGGTGGTATGTATCCATTCTCAACTGCTTCCCATATTTCATTTCCAAGTGCCATTAGATGAAACTTCATCCTTGTACTCCATAGTGCATAATTGTTCCCATCGAACAATGGTGTTGAATTCCTTGATGATCCATTCTGAGAATCCATCTGTGTTCTTGTAAGCTTTTCCTTCAAGTTGTTAAACTCTTTCGAAGGAACCCACTCTGATACCAATTGAAGAACACAAGCTTATACTGAGAGGGGGGTGAATAGTATAAGACCACTTTTTACTTTTCTTTCCCAAACAATATTATGCAATATATCAATGGTAATATCAATAATAGTAATCAAAGCAATGCATAAATCACCACACACAATAGAGACACCAATTTAATATGGTTCACCCAATGTGGGCTACTCCATAGAGAAAATATTTCACTAAAATTTTCTCAACAAATCTCTTGGGAATCCTTTCCCTATTACAATGTTTATGGACCTCTATCCAAAGGAGACACCAATACCCTAATCAAGTTTATGGATCTCTATCCATAGGAGACACCAATCCCCTCAGCTGGTTTGTGGATCTCTATCCATAGGAGAACTCCTTCTCCTCTACTCTAGCTGGTGATCCTCTAGAAGACTACTACCTCCACTACACTGGCTTGTGGATCTCTCTCCACTGAAGACTCTTATCCTCACTCAGAAGACCTCTATCCTCACTACCCTAGCTAATGGATCTCTATCCACTGGAGACTATTATCCTCTACTCTATCACCTCCAAAGATTACTCTCAACTCTATCTCAAATCTGTACTAAACATAGTCCTTTGATCTAGCACAAATCTGCTCAATCTCTATCTTTGATCTACACTAAACATAGTCCTTCAATCTAGCATAAATCTTCTCAATATCTATCTTGATCTATACTAAACATAATCCTTCGGTCTAGCACAAATATGCTCAATATCTATCTCTGGTCTAGCATAAACCTATCCTCAAATCTACACCAAATTCTATCCTAAATCTGTCCTCAAGCCTTAACACAAAGCTTGACTCAATCACAAATCAACTCTTCTAGATCTGCCTCAAACCTTAACTCAAGGTTTGAATAAATCAATCAATCAACTCTGCTCACAAGTCTTCTCAAAGACTTACCTCAAATATGTCCACAAGTCCTCTCTAAGAACTTTCAATTTTAATAACAAGTCCTCACTAGAACTTGTCCAATCTACTCAACAAGTCTTCATTTATAGTTACCTAAATTTTCTCATTAGTACTTCACAAAACTTGCAATTCTTAATTCTACCTTACTAGCTTTCACAAAACTTATTCAACTCAACTCAATCTATCATAGAAAACCTCTTTAATCACACAAACAAGTTTCACATAGAATCTTGTTTTAATCTTATAGAAACATATAGAGAATGGTTAGAGACTCAATATGCTTCACACTCATAACAATGCTCAATCACTTTCAAACTCTCTTTTTTAACCATAGAAACATATAGAGAATGGTTAGAGACTCAATATGTTTCACACTCAATCACTTTCAATATCTCTTCATCAAATTAGATATAGAATAATTTGTTTCATAGAACTTGAACTATCACTCCAACACTTCCAATCAACTAAGCTCAATCAACTCCACTCAACCAATCACTCAATGAAAGCTTAGTCAACAATGCTTATCAAACAAACCTCACATAACAATGATACTCATGATCTTTCACAAACCCTAATCAAGCATATGAAAGCTTACTCAATATTTCCAACAATGCTTATCAAACAAGGTTTCTAGTATCAACTTTCATTCCAAAAAACCTACATCAATCAACATTTGATATCTCAAAACCAAACTCAACAATGCTTATCAAACAATCCTTTTCACTCCAACTTAGCATTCACAACATCCAACAATCACTCACAAGGAAGATATGCCCATACCTTTTGTTTGATGAAGATTTGACCTCAAAACCTGTCTCAATCACAATCACCCTCTTTGCCAATCTCAAAGGTTAGGTAGCAAAAACCTTCTCAAAAATTCACTCAAATAATCCCTCAAAATATTTCACCATTACATAGCATTAAATCTCAATCACACCTTATAATCTCCACACTTCAAAATATAAGCCAACAATTTGTTTAAAGAAAAGAGTCACAATAATCTTCTTTAAAACACTCTATGTCTTTTCTCAAAATATTTAATACATCATAGCTTATCCCAATAATTAAAATATAATTTTCATTTCAACCTTATAACTCCTATCTCACTTTAATTTATCAAAAATCACAATAAAATATTAACCTTTCAAAAACCTTATAACTCCCTCCTAGCAAAAATTAATCATGCCACCTTAAACCTTAGAGCAATTTAATTTGCAAAAATTAAATACCTTTGCCCTCGATGGGATTCGAACTCCCGCTTGCACCTCCACAATGCCCTAGCCATGGCCCACGTGCCACGTGAGCTAGGCGCTCACCTTAGAAGCAAGAAGCACCTCGTGCGCTTTATTGCTTGCCTTGGCACCAAAACCAAAATGTGAATCTTCCACCAAAAGCTGCCATCGAGGTTTGATCATGGGACCTCCCGCCTATTAGCATCCTAAGCACACATCCACTTGCGCTAGCCCAACCACCATGGTTGGCTATGAGGCTCCAAGCCTCCTTCCTCTTATGCCTTCGATGACCACCACGTAAGCAAAAACCTTGTCCTCTTCTTCCACGTAGTTTGCAAATTTTTGCATGCACTCACAAAGATTCGATCGAAGGTGACTTTGGGTTTTCCAAAGCACATGGTATTTATACCAATGTGTTGTCCTTCTTGGCACGTCGATGGATGAGAATATTAGTCGACGTCGATGCCATTTAATTTAGTCACTTGCCCTTGTAACCCTAACCTTTAGGGTTAATTAATTAAATTAAATCATAAACTAATTTATAATTTATTATAATTAATTTAATAACTTTAAAGTTAATTAAATTAAGTTATAAATTAATTTATAATGAAATTATTATAATTAATTTAAATCTTTAGGTCTTAACCTTAGACCTTTAATATTATAATACAAAATTATAATATTATTTTTCCTTAGGCCTAGAAGCAATCTTTCTCTTGCACTGCTTATGAAAACTGACTCTTGACATCCTTCCTTTTGTCCTGCTCACTGAAACTGACTCTTGACATCAATGACAACAAATCTTGCTCATATTTCCAACAATATCCCCCTTTGTCATTGATGGCAACCCATTTACCTTTTACCATTTCCTTTACCTTTTTTGTTTTGCTCCCCCGAGAAAACTGCTCCCCCTGACTGAATGCTCTCCCCCTAACTCAAATCTCTCCCCCTTTGTCATCAATGGCAAAGGGTCACCTTTGGGGCTCGGGGCTAAGAATGAGACTCTTAGCTTAGCCCCTCCCCCACCTCCTCTTGAGGTGGTTAATTATGGGGTGGGAGTATTTCTACTCCCAACATGCACTGATCTTTACCTTTGTCCACTTTCTTCCTTAATTGATCCTTCTGATTTCTCTGACTATTCATGTTCCTGCTTGTCTCTAGAATTTTTCTCTACACCACTTTGTTGTATGCCCATAATTATTGCACTTATAACACTTAATGTTGTTATTCCTTGGAGGTGCAAATGTCTTGGGGTTTCTCTTGGTGAAGCCATATCCATTCCTGTCATGAACCCTACAATTCATTGCCTTGTGACCAAATTGATTACAAGAGTAGCAATACCCTTGAAAAATATGCCTGTTTCTAAAATTTCCATATTCCTGTCTTTCATGTGTCCTACACTGTGTAGCCTTGTGCCCAAACTTGTGACATGAGAAGCATCATCCATTGAAACTACCTTGCCTTGACCCCATTGGTCTCTTAGTCTCTTCTACCCTGTGTTGTTTCATGTTCCATCTATTCCTCATTTGTGCATTGTTCCTTTTCCTGTTGAACTTTCTATTGTCCAACTCATCCTCAAAAGTCTCACTTTCTCTTACACTCTCTTCTTCTAAATTCTTCTTCTTTGAAGCTTGAGATTGACTCCTCTCCTTGTTTTCTTTGTACCTGTTCAAAACCAAGACCTATTTTGTTTGATGAAGATCTTTGTACCTTGATAATCTTATCCAAGTTCTTTGAGCTTCTCCCAAACTTGTGTAACTTGTCCTTAGACTCTTTTAATTCCTTCCTTAGTGAAGCTACCTCATGCTCTAACCTTTCACATTCTAAAACCTTTGCTTCTAACTTCTCTTTGAATCTTCTTGTCTTAGCTATTGAGTTGGTTAGATCCTCTATAAGCTTTCCTTTCTCTTCATCACATTCTTGAAATTTAAGCTTGAGTTTTAAGTTTTGCTTTCTTACCTCCCTTAATGCATCAAGGGCATGAATAAGCTCACCCTCAAGATCAACTTCTCCTTTCTCTGATTCTTCCTCTATTTGTTTGCCTTTGGGATCATCTTCATTCCTTTCTAATTTGCATTCACTAGAAGCATTTCCTTCTTCTTCTATTGCCAAAAGTAATATTTCTTCTGGTCCTTCAAGTGTATCTTCATATTCATCATCACTGAAACTGAATCCATTCCTTGTACAACTATCTTCAAGATGACCAAAGTTACCACATCTAAAACACTTGAGAATCATTGGTGACCTTTTCTAACCACTTATTTTTCTTTTTCTAGAAATAGTACTTCATATTTATCATTATCTGAGGAACTTTCATCACTATCACTTGAACTCTTACCTGCCTTGTCTGCATAGAAACTCTTCTTATGCCTTTGGAAAAACTTCTTTCCTTGCTTGCCTTGTCCATCCCTACTTTTCTTTTGGTACCTATGTTTTCCTATTTTCCTGTTCTTATGATCCTATTTTTCTTCATCATTGCTATTTCTAGCCTCTGGATAATCAGATGCATAGTGACCATATTTTCCATAATTGAAACATCTAACTAATTTTGTACCTTTATATTTTCTTGAGTCCTTGTTCCTTCTGCCATAATTTACTTCTTCATCATTGGATGACTCATTGCTTGAATCTGACTTCTTACCCTTTGTCTTCTTAGTAACTTTGAAGGTTGCTTCCTTCCGGGGAATAGGTTCCTCTTTTATTCTCATCTCAAAAGCTATGAGAATGCCATGTAATTCATCCCTTGTCAAAATTTCAATATCTTTTACCTCTTCTATAGCTGAAATATTTTCACTAAACCTTTTTGGAAGTGACCTTAAAATCTTATCACAAACATCTGTTTCCTCAACCTTAAGCCCAAGTCCTTGCATGGAGTTAACAACCTCATCCTTTGTCATTGATGGCAACCCTTTTCCTTAATAATTCCTTTTCTCTTTTTCCAACTCTGCTCATCTTGGTAAACTGCTCCCCTAACTGAATACTCTCCCCCTTACTCAAATCTCTCCCCCTTTGACATCAATGGCAAAGGGACACCTTGGAGGCTGAAGATAACACTCTTAGCTTAGACCCCTCACCACCTCCTCTCCTTGAGGTGATTAGTTATGGGGTGGGAGTAAATCTACTCCCATATTACAATGCTCTTCTCCCTTCTCATATTTCTCTTTCCATACTTTTGAAGTCATACCTTTTTGAACCTTTTGATAATCCTCTTTCTTGCATGTCCTTAGAAGTTTTGGAAATTTTGTTCTACACCACCTTATTGTACATCCAATAATATTACAACTGAAAAACTTGATGTTGTGGTTCCTAGGAGGTGCAAATGTCTTGAAGTTCCTCTTGGTGAAGCCATACCCATTTCTATCATGAACCCTGCAATGAATTGCTTTATTACCAAACTGATTACAAGGATATAAATACCCATGAAAGAGATATCCATTTTTTAAATTTCTCTTAGTCAAACCATATTCCTTATTTTCATGAGCCCTGCACTACATAGCCTTGTGACCAAAACTGTTACATGAGAAGCAGCGTCCTTTGAATAAATATTGCCTTGGATCCACTAGTATCTTAGTCCTTCCTTCTTTGTGATGATCCTTGTACCTTGTTTGTGCATTGTTTCCTTCCTCTTTGATGTTGTCACTTCTCAACACATCGGCGTAAGTCTTAGGTTATTCTTCAATAAATTCTTTTGATGTTCCCTTTGAGACTTCCTTTTCCTTTGAGATTGAATTCTTGGGAATAAATTCCATGTTATAATGTTTCTGGGCCTTTGTTCAAAGGAGACACTAATCCCCTATGCTCTGATTTGTGGATCTCTCTCCATAGGAAAACTCTTTCCCCTTTTCTCTGGTTCATGGAACTTGATCTAGGAGACCTCTATCTCCTCAACTAGTTCGTGTATCTCTCTCCACAAAAGAACTCTATCTTCCTAGCTGGTTCACGTATCACACTCCATAGGAGAAATATTTCCCCTTGCTCTGGTTTGTGGATCTCTATCAATAGGAGAACTCTTCCCCTCTACTCTGGTTGATGATATTCTAGAAGACTTCCTCCCCCACTACTTTGGCTTGTGGATCTCTCTATATATAAAACCTCTATCCTCACTACCCTGGCTAATGGATATATATCCATTATAGACACTTGTCCTCTGCTCTATCACCTCCAAAGCTTACTCTCAACTCTATCTTAGATCTACACCAAACTCTATCCCAAGTTTAGTAAAAATATGCTCTAACTCTGTCTTAGATCTAGCACAAATATGCTCATAAATCTGTACCAAAATATATCCTCAATTTTGTCCTCAACCCTTAACATAAAGCTTGATCCAATCACAAATCAACTCTACTTAGATTTACCCCAAGCCTTAACACAAATATTGAACAAATCAATCAATCAACTTTGCTCTCAAGTCTTCATAAAGACTTGCTTCAAATCTACCTTCAAGTCCTCTCAAGAAATTTCTCAATATTCTCTCAAGTCTTCACAAAGACTTACCTCAAGTTTGCCTTCAATTCCTCTTAAGAACTTGCTCAATATACTTTCAAGTCTTTACAAAGACTTGCCTCAAATATGCCTTCAAGTCCTCTCAAGAACTTGCTCAATCTGCTCTCAAGTCTTCACAAAGACTTACCTCAAATCTACCTTCAAGTCCTCTCAAGAACTTTCTCAATATACTCTCAAGTCTTCACCAAGACTTGCCTCAAATATGATTTAAAGTCCTCTCAAGAACTTGTTTAATCTGCTCTCAAGTCTTCACCAAGAATTACCTCAAATATGCCTTCAAGTCCTCTCAAGAACTTACTCAATCTACTCTCAAGCCTTCACCAAGACTTACCTCAAATATGCCTTACCAAATGCTCAAACCTGCTCTAACACATGCTCAAAAAAACTCACAAGGTATGCTCAATCAATCTAAAATCTTGGACACAATGTTATCAAATGCTTTGTCTAGTATTCAATGTAATTCCTTTAAATTGAAGCAATTAGACATATTTTATTCAGAATTCGTTTAACCTCTAGAAAATTTAGAGAATGATGTACTCTATCAAAACTCAATATTTTCTACTCAATCATTAAGTTTGTCACTTTCACAAATCTGATATCTAATGTTTGCACACTCACTTTCAGTATCACTCAAAACCAATGCTCAAGACTTTTACTCAAACATTCAACCAATGAAACACAACTTGCTCACTAACCCTAAATAAGTGTTTTCAAACTTCTTAAAACAAAGAGCTCAATTTGGGTCTCAAAACCTAACTCAAATAATCCTCAATATCTATCTCAAGTGTTCTCTAATAATTCACCAATGATGCATATAAGAATTCACTCAAATATTTCCAACAATCCTTATCAAACAATCCTTTTCACTCCACCTTATATTTTACAACATTCATTCCAACATTTCAAACAAAAAATAATGTACCCATACCTTTTTTCTTTGATGGAGATATGTCTTCAAAATCATTTTTACTCACAACCAAATCCTTTTACCAATTCCAGGTTAGATAGCAACAATCTATCTAAAAATCTCCACAAGAATATTTACCTCAACAAATATTTCACCATACAAGAAATACAATAAAATGTCAAGTCACAAATACACCTTATCACTCATTCACTTTCAAAATAATATTCAATATATATCACAAATAAAGTTCCGTGTTTATATTCAACACACATAAAAATAAAGTTCCTTGTTTACACCTTATAATCTCCTTATTTTTCAAAATAATAATCAACACATCAAAATAAAGTTCCTTTGTTTACACCTTATAATATCCAATACTTGATTTAATTTCTAAACACCAAAAATAAAATATTTAATTAACACACCTTATGACTCCCTAAAAAATTCCACACATGGCCCTTTTAATATCACCTAGCCTCAAAACAACTTTTGTTTTCCAAAAACCTTTGGTAGATTTAATTCAAAAATTGCATACCTTAATATTTGGCCCACGTCATAAAAATATTGCACAAGTCTCAACGATCAGCGCCCAATCTTGAAACCATGACCTTAGACAATGTAATGCCCTAGCCCAAGGTTAGGTTGTAGCCTGGGCTACACGCCCACATGAGAACCAAAGGACACTCTATCCTATACAACGTCTTCTCCTCACGTATTTTGGTGAAAACAAAAACTCTTTCCTCCACAAAAATCAACTACGTGGGATTCAAAACCGTGACCAACCCTTCGCAAGCACCTTAGCCACGTCTCAACTGTCGTCTACGCTAGCTAGTGCTTTGGAATTATCTTCACACTCTCCATGATTTCAATTAAATCTTCCTCGAATAACTCGCTTGACTTATGCTTGGTCTCTGCCCCTCACGAATGATGTGCACACATTTCTTTTTTTTCACAAGAAACTTTGGAAAACATTCCTCCTTTTATATGCATTCAAAAAAATTAAAAACGTCAACCCTTTTTCATTTGCACCATTTTGAAATCGATTTTGGTGCCATAAATATTTAAATTAAAATTTTAACCTTAGGTTAAAATATTAAATTTAAATAATTTAAAACCTTTGCCAATATTTATAACTTGCTCAATGGACCTTGTGAGGGATATATTTTTTTATAATTTTGAACCTTGTTATTTTTCACCTCTTCCTTTTTCTCAAATATTATAATATTAAATATTATAATATTATTATTTCTTTTTAAGCTTGCTTTCTTTTCCTTTTGAAAAACCTTGTTGGTCGGATATTATAATATTAGTCTTTTCACTTGCTCTCTTTTTGCACATAGTCTTCAAAATTGGTATTCAACCTTTTGTCATTAAAATCTTTTGACACCAAACCTTTTGACACCAAACCTTTTGAAATTAAACCTTTTGACATCAATGACAACACAACTTACGTAAAATTTCCAATAGGGTACAGACTCATGCAATAGGGTTTCATCAAAGGGAGTAGACTCAAAAATAAAAAATTTAGCTAATACACAAAATTTGTTAGGGTAAGCAAAGGGAGAGCTAACCTTAGCTTGGTCATCCACCAGATCTGAAACTACAACTTGCTTCCCTTTAAGCATAGCCAAACTTGGATTCTTTTTTGGTAAGGCCCAGTGTGGTTTTTCTTTCCTTAGAACCTGTCACCTAGATGCCCAACATGGGACCTAGACCTACCCATTTTTGAAGAGGGTTTGAGAGACGAGCACTGAGCTTTGAGGTGACCTTGAGTCTAGAACTCAATTAAAAAGTGGGCTTATTCTCATATTCAATAGCCTAGCATCTATGATATGAGTCATAGACCAAGTTAATATGACAGTTGAGAATCCAAATTTACATTAATGCAGATTCTTGCATGAATCATGCGAGTTTGAGCTTTAGTGATAGGATCGATAGCTACTAATTCTACAATGGGTTTAGCAATGCCATGCAAAATTTCTTCATACTAAAACTGGATAGGCAGATCTAGAAGACGAATCCATATAGGAGCGTAGTTAATACTTTGAGTTTTCGGGTTAAAATATTCACCCCACTTTCGTAGAAAAATATTTTTCCGACCATAAAACTAGGGTCCACCTATGAGAATTTGGGAGACATCATCCTGGTTATTAAGGCGGATAAAAAAAAAACCCCAAGATAGGGCAACCAACTCCATGTTACCTAGGGTTTTCCACTTAGAAAAATCCCATTGCCTTATGGACTCCATGTCAGGTCTACCTCCAATAAATTTCTCAACCAGAGTGTGGAAATCAAGAAAAATATATGCAGTCATGGTCTCGTCAGGGATAACCAGATCTTCACCATTAGGAAGTAAGGTGTTGATATTGCTTTTTTTGGAAACAAATTTCTTCTGCCCTTTCACTTTTTTAGAAAATGTGATCAAGGGGGAAACAATATCTTTGGGGTCCCTCTTTATTTATCCAGAGGTTCTTTTCCTCGAAAATATTTTGCATTCCCTATAAACCCCATGCCATCTAGTTCTGAAACAGGGCCCGCTTTCTTGTCGTCGCATGCATTACTTGTATCTGATGAGTTCTAAGGGGTAAAGCCACCTGTAGAGATTTGAAAATTTGTATTTCCACCTTCTTCTCGCTCCCCTAAATCCATCCAATCACCTAAAATTATTCGTTCGCTCACCATCACCTCCGCTATTGCTCAACCCAGATGAAACCCTTGCACGATCGTTTGCCAAAAATATCATTCACACATAGGGATGCACTAGGATATGTGTTGCTCCAAATGATCTAAAAATTGGTGGAGATGTTCTATGGTTTTTTAGGCATCTACCCTTAAAATTTTAGCTCAATCCAAGTCCGTATGAGTGAAATATGGCCGAGAAAATTTTGATAGTTTGGGCAATCCTACGAAAAACTCATATATTTAAGTATAAATACCTCTTCATACTAATATTTTTACCATTTGCTAGAGTTTAATTTTGATTTCATTTTGTATATATATATATATATATAACCATATTAAAATGTCACAAGGCAAGACAATCACTCTTGACAAGTGTGCAACAAATTAATAATATTTATGTAAGAAAATATTTTAAGGTAAGACATGAGATAAAACATAACATGCAACACCATATGCTAAAACCAAGTGATAAAATTATTAATTGAATAATTATAAGAGTTGAAGAGTTGATTTTAACCATTGGAAAAAGATATATGGATTAAAATATGGATTTTTTCTATTGGTATTAATTAATATTGTAAGCAACTCAATATTTTAACTATATTCATCTAAAAAATCAATATTTATTTTATTATATGGAAAGAGGGGGTTTTGAAAGGGTCCTCAAACATTTTACATAATTACAATGGGAACAACTGAGCAAGCTTTAAGAGAAACCAACCAAGAAGGAACAAAAAGGCAGAAAACCAAGCCTTAGCCAAAAAGAACCAGGAGAGAAAATAGGGCAACAAGCCAGCAAGGGTAGAAATCCCAACCACAAGAGAAGAACTGAACCAACAAAGCCAAAGAGAAAAACAATCGATGAACTCCTAGAAAACCAAATAGTAGGCTTGAACAAGCTACAACATACCCCCATCAAAATTGCTCTAGTTATTAAGGGAATTCATTACCCAAGAAAGATCTTCCACATACATTGTTGACATCTTCATAGTACACAAGTTGCACACAAGATCAAGAGCCATCCATGAATCTAGCAAAGTCTTTCCTAGCAATAACATTAAGATTTTGAGGAAATCTTCCCCTCTAGATGAGTAAATTTTCTTGATGAACTCCTAAATTGGCCATGAAATCAACCACCATGTTTGCTTCCCTATAAATATGATGGTATTGACTATTCTCAAAGGTACTTAGGATTTGGTTTGACTCAGCCATTAGATTTGCAATATTCTAGCTGGGATTATGGATACCTTTAAGGGAGTTGATTAAGTTTAGGGAATCTCCCTCTATCATAACCTTCTCAAACCTCAGGGATTCCAACAAAACAAGACCTTGGAAGAGGGCCTTAGCCTTAGCAAAGTGACTGGATTGGATTCCAAGGTTCTTAGCATAAGCTAGAATAATATCTCTTTTATTGTTTCTAATAATTCCTCCTACTCCTGCTAGACCTAGATTTCCTTTTGAGGCTCCATCAAAGTTTAATTTAATCCATCCATCTGGAGGAGGGATCCACTTGGCCTATAGTCTTCTTGAGTCAACCTAAATAGGGCCTTGCTCAAGCCTAGGGAGGTCCAACTTATCAGCTAATAGGGCTTCTTCTTGAGTGTCAATGCTAGGAGAAAATGGGATATTGGAAATGTTTTCAGAAAGAAAGTTCAAAATTCTAGCTCCTACTAAAGGTGGGTCTCTAGAGCAATTTTTGAAAGCCCTATTATTCCTCTCCTTCCAAACTCCCCAAAGGTAATGTGAAAGGCTAAATTTCTAGAGGGTGTGCCATCTAGGACTAGAGAAGGGGGAGGAAGACCATTGCTCAACCATTTCCATCAAGGTTCTATGGATAACCCAAAAAACCCCTAAAGCATTAAGGATGTGATTTAGGATATCCATAGAGAAGTCATAGTCCATGAAGAGATGATGAGTCATCTCCTCATTCCTTCCACATAGATAGCAATTATTGGGAAGAATCATACCTCTAACTTTGAGATTCTCTATGGAGAGGATTTTATTTTGGATGGCCAACTAGAAGAAGAAATTAATCTTGGGGATAAGCTCTTTGTACCAGATTAGTTTCCCTGGGAACCAACTGAGATTATCATTAGCCACAATGTGATAAACAGACTTCACAAATAAGGTGTCAATATTCCCATGATTCCAAATTAGCGAGTATTCACACCCAACATTTCTTATCACCTGATTTCTCAATTTGAGGGCCAACTCTTTCAAACATTCTTCTTCCCCTTGGGCAAGACCAAAAACCTGGAGATTCTTCCATATTTTCCTACCCCCTACTTCTTCAATGAAATCTTCTACTTTGGATCCAAACAACTATGAGAATCTAGGTCTCCAGGGGGTGTAGGAGGGATTTTATGAAAGGGGAGCATCTTCAAGCCACGAGTCATCCCAAAAGTCAATATTCTCCCCATTTCCAAGTCTCCACTTGATACCTCTTAAGACAAGATTTTTTTATTTAACAATATTATTCTAGAAGGAAGATCCATAAAGTGGCACCTGCTCTTTCAAGAAGTTGATTCCCCTATTTAAATATTTGGAATTTAGAATTTGAGTCCATCCATTATTCTCTTGGTTGAGGAGAGCCCAAAAATGCTTGGCCAAAAGGGCTTTGTTCATCAAATTCACTTTTCTCATCCCTAGCCCCCTTCTTTCTTTTTTTGCACACACCTACTCCCAAGAAACGAGATGGAATCTCTTTTTATTTTTTGAACCTGACCAAAGAAAAACCTTTTGAAAATGTTCTAACTTCTGGGCAATTTTCGCAGGGATTCTAAATAGGGATAAGAAGTACACTAGGAGGCTTTGAAGGGAAGCTTTAACCAGTTGCACTTTGTAGGCCTAGCTAAGAAGAGAGCCCTTCCAACCTGCTAATTTCTTTTGTATCCTCTCTAGGACTAGATTCTAAATATCCTCTTTGATTTTACCCTTAAATAGAGGTAAACCTAAGTAGGTAGAGGGAAGCTCAGCAATAGTGCACCCAAGAATTTTAGCAATAGCTCTTTGCCTGATATAAGGAGTGTTGAGAAAAAAGAGTTTGCTCTTAAGAAAGTTGATGTATTGACCAACAACCCTCTCATAGTCTAGAAGGATTATTCTAATTTATTTGGCCTAAGGAATAGATGAGAAGGTAGAGAGAAGAGTGTCATCAACAAAATTTTGGTGAGAGATAGGGTCAATGGCAAGAGCAGGTTTAATACCTTCAATACCAATAATAACTTTAATTGATCTTCCTAGAGCTTCTACTAGGATAATAAATAGGGAGGGTGAAATAGGATCCCCTTGTCTCAATCCTCTAGCACTTTTAAAATACCCAAAAACCTCTCCATTAACAATGATAAAAAAATAGGGGGTTGAGAAGCATTCCTTGATGAGGGATATCCATCTAGAGTGAAAGCCAAAGTGAACCAAGACTTTTTCTAGGAAATCCCAGGACACTCTATCATAGGCTTTGCTCATGTCCAGCTTGAGGAACATTCCTGCTTTGCCACTTTTTTCCATTGAATGAATCAAATCATGAAATTTGATAACTCCATATAAGATTTGCCTTCCTAGGATAAAACCCCCTTGGTTGTGGTCAATAATAATTGGGAGCAACAATTTCAATCTGTTAGCCAACACTTTGGAAATAATTTTGTAAGTAGTGTTGCAAAGGTTGATTGGTCTAAATTCTTTAAAGTCCTTAGCTCCTACACTCTTAGGAATAAGTACAAGGAACATGGAATTGATATCTCTCAGAATGAATCTAAATATTTGGACTTTAGAAATGGCCTCAACAACATCTCTCCCAATGATGTGCTAGAACATTTGGAAGAAGATGGCTAGAAATCCATCAAGACTAGGCGCTTTTTCCCTACCATTGAAAAGATAACAATTCTAATATCCTCCTCCTCAAAGGGGCTAAGAAGCCTAGAATTCATCTCTTCATTGATCAAGGGGGATGTTAGCTAATAACCTCCTTTCTACCTGAGCATCCCCTTGATTTTTGGTACCCAAGAGCTTTTCAAAAAATCCAACAGCTTCATCTCTGATTTCCCTAGGGTCAACCAATTTGGAACCATCATATTTGATAACTTATTTAATTTTGTTAAAGCTCATGTGCTTGAGGGTAGTGATATGGAATAATTTAGTATTTTATGTCCCCATTCCTCAACCATAGGGCTCTAGACCTCTATCTCCAAAAAATATCTTCTTTGGCCAAGGTGTTATGAAGTTTAGCTAGCACTAACTTCTCCTTATTCCTAATATCTTCATTCCTAGTCCCTATCTCTAGAGATGCTTAAATTTCAAGTAAATGCTTTTCAATTCCTTTTTTATAAAAGAGGTGATCAAACACCGTATTATACTAGCTTTTTAGATCAAGATTCACAAATCTAAGTTTTTTGACTAATTAAGAAATTAAGGGACTAGAGAATATTTTTGACCACCAATCCACTAAATTGGCTTCTAGGTCCTAGTATTAAATCCACATGGATTCGAATATGAAAGATTTTTTGAATTTTTATTGTCAAGTAAGACTTCCAGCAGGAGGGGGTTATGATTGGAGCCTATTTTGGGAAGGTAATTAAGATAAGTGTACCCCAACAACCCCAGACCATCTTTGGAAACCAAAAATTTATCAAGCTTGATTTGAATTAGAAGCTCTCCTACTCTCCTATTACTCCAAGTATATTTACTACCTCTTAAATCTAGGTCCAATAGTTCAAAATGGTTGACAAAATTGGAAAAATCCTCTATGCCTTTGGTTAGATATGAATTACCCCCTTTTTTATCAAAGGGGTAGAGTGGAGAGTTGAAATATCTAGCTAACATCCAACATTCATTCAAAAAATATCCTCTCATCTAACCAAGAATAGACCAAAAGTTATTCCTTTCAACCATAGAGTTAGGGGCATAAATATTAGACAAGACCCATCTTCTATTGGACTACTTACAAGAAAATAAGATATTTATAATTCTACTCAAAGAGAAAATAAAAAAACCATCCACTCTCTATGGGTCCCATAAACACAACAATCCTCCTAAGGATCCTTGGGCATGACTAGCTACAAAATCTACTTCCTTCCATAGAGAATTCTTAATTTTAAATAAATTCTCTTCATCTAGCTTAGTTTCTTGCAAAAGTAAAATCTGAGGAGCTATATCATTTCTCATTGAGGCCAAAAGTCTTTGTTTGGAATGGTCATTGAGACCTCTCACATTCCAAGATAAGATTTTCATTTTTAATTCTTGGAGTTGTTCTTCTTCCCCCCACCTACATGAGTTAGAGGATGGGGTTTGGAGCTTTGAGCGATCTCTGCAAGAGTCTCTTGCTCATTGTTAGCTTCTAGTTTCAGGGTTGCTTGGGACCCATTAGCAATGTCAATCTTAGTGGCCCTTTTTTTGATCTCTTTATTCAAGGGTTTACCCACTTTTCTTTCAACTCCTACATCCACAACTCCTTTCTTTTGGGTTCTTGTTATAGGGCCCAGGGTCTCTAGCCCCAATCCCAAAAGGTTCTTCCCTTTGGAGGGAGAGTTTATGTCATTTTCCAAAATGGCCAACTTGCCCAATATCTCTCCTTTGGATGGTGATCCATTTAACACTCTGGAGGGTGAGCTTGAGAATTTTTTTGAGTTTGATAATAAACTAAGATTCTTTCCTTCTGAAGAGGGATTTAAGATCCTTATTGAGTCTAAAAATTTCCCTGGACTAAAAATTCTAGATTCTTCCCCTTGGAAGGATATTCTTGGCCAATTAAAGAGTCTCCTATAAAGCTGCTAGAGACCATTCTAGGGTTTGTTTTAGCAAATAGGGTAGGAGAAGTCATGAAATCTAACTCTAGGGTGGCATCCTCCTCAGCATTAGAAGGTGGTTCAGCCACAAGATATCCAAAAGGGTTTCCCTATAGTGGACTAGTAGAATGAGAAATAGGGTCTAGGTCTAGAACACATACCTAAACCACTGGGTTCTATTAGGGCTTCAAGCTCTTCTACCACAGGGACTCTTTCAAAGCTAGGAGTTGCCATCTAAGAGGGTTCTTCCAAAGCCTTCAAGGATTTTCCTTTCAAGGACCTAGAATCTTGAGGCCCCTTATTCTTATTTTTACCCACACTTATTTTATTAAAGGGTCTACTTCTTCAAGGGGCTACTTTATTAGGGCAAATATTGGCCAAATGACCACTCCTTTTATAGGTTAGATAGACAAACGATCTATTTTCATATTCCATAGGCTGCTTCCTGGTGTCAAAATATATAATGAGATCTATTGACTCAGGAAGATTGGCTAAGAGGTCCACATTAATGCACATCCTGGCAAACACCATTATGGATTTAGATCTAGTGGTCGCATCAATAAGCACCAAATATCCCATTATTTTGGCTATACCTCATAGAATATATTTGTGCCAAAATTGAAAGGGGAGACCAGGGAGTCTAATCCAAAGAGGAGATGAGTTGATATTTTGAGTATCTAGATTAAAATCCAAACCACACTATTTTAGGAAAAGGCTTCTTAAACCAAAAAACAAGGACCCCCACCTAGGATCCACATTGAGTCTTCCTCTTGATTAAGCTTAATAAGGAATAATCCCTTGGGGAGGGCTACAATTTCTAGAAGTCCTCTTGGAGCCCATTTGAGAGAAGCCCATTTTTTAATGGAGTCGATATCTGAATGAGCTCCAACAAATTTACCGACCAAATGGAAGGCTCCCTCATCCATAGTGAGATCCAATAGAGTGTACGATATTCTCAATGAGTTTTCCATAGGCAATAGATCGAAGAGACCAGTATAGGGGTCAATTTCTCTAGAGGACTTCGATACCATGCTCATGAATGACCTTACCCCAGGGTTAAAAGGAAAATCTAAATTTGGCAAGCTTCGAGGGTGTCTACATCTCCAATTGGGAGAGGAGGTTCCCTAAGGGGAATTGAAGGGTCTCTAAAGGAGCCTAAAAAATCCACATCAGTCTACTTCCCAAACTTTGAGTTACCACCAGACACATTTCTAAACATCGTGTTGTCACCATACACCTTCCTACTTATCACCGTTACTCAATATTAAGAAAATCAATATTTTAACTATATTCATTGACATGGGTTAAAAAATTGTATTTTTATTTGCTAATTCATCTATAATATGGTTATCTTTTCTAAAAATATGTGAATCAAGTATTTATAATATTTGAAAGAGAACATAAAAGCATCATAACTACTTGGATTTTATTATCAAAATTTATTTTTGGTTTCTTAATTCATTATATCTCACTATGATTTTAAATCCAGATCTATATTTCTCATTTATTTTATTCATATAAGTATATTTATTTGAATGTTTGTGCATAATATTTTTTCTTTTGTTATATTATTTGATGAAATTATAATCGTCTAACAATATAAATAATAATATTTGTTGTAGTCATTAAAAAATAATTTTGGCATTTCCAAGATTGTTCTTATGGACATTATTATTTAGATGTTTTCACTTCATGGTAAAATTTATCTTTTGTATCAATGTCATTTTTTCTCAAGGATATGAAATTCCACTTGATTCCATATTTAAATAATCCTAGTGATGTTATAATATGTTTGAGGATAGACACTTGAATTATTTCTTGAAACTCTACAAGGTGCTTGAATTAATAATTGAAATTTTATTATCTTTTTCTTGAAATACATATTAACAAACATGTTCCTAAATAACTATTACCAATAAGTCTAAGTTTTGGTAAAGGAAATTTCATATTCCATTATTCCATTCATAAAACTTAATCCTTCTTATAAACCTAATTTAAAAAATCATATTTAATACATCTCGTATTCCATAGGAAAGTGTACATAGTATAACATTAAAATTTTTCCACTACAACAATAAAGAATATTGTGTATAATATCTGCTAAATTAATCTACATTGAAATTTATAAATTTCAACTTATTTTTATTAAGTATTTATCAATTTTATATCTTTCATACATATACCTATATTTCTCCTGGATGCCCGAATGACAATACATATATGTTATGAACATAGGAAGGTTGAGAACTGTAATACCCAAAATTTGACCATAAAACAAGAACAAATAATTTTCACACAAATGTCTATAGAGCAAAACCTTTTGTACAAAATAACATGTATTGATCAAGACAAGTACATAATATCTAAAATACATATTCTTTAAGAATAAATAAAACATTCAAATACATTTAAATTTTATTGACCATGTAAAAGAGTATCTTTTTGTGATGTGTACAAGTGTAATATTTTTAGACAATTTGTAACTTTTCAAATATAGCTATGAGAAAGATTTTGTATAACTTGTTAATATCATAAAACCCAAGGTATTTTTCATTTATGTTACCTTTGATGTGGATTAGAAAATATTACCATTAGCATTCATAGTCTATTGTTTATGTAGGTATATGACACACACTTACAAGATAAAAACACATTAAATGCAATGTTCATAGTCTAAAACTAGTGGCCAAAACTAGGTATGGCCAACAAACAAGCAACCATGAGCATTTAAGGCTATGTCTAGAATGTAGCTACATATAGAAGGTAATTATGACATTTATGCAATAGAAAATATAACATTCTAAGCCTATTTTAAACTTATTACAAAAATATAGAAGTTGGCTATTGCCATATTTTCCTCATCATTCCTCCTAACAATAGAAGAATTTGACAACAATGTGTAGAAAAAGGAAAGGAATTTTTTTTAGATAGTTGGGGATAAGATATCAAGTGAGCCTAATATGGAAGCTATAAGAAATAAAATATGTCTAATGTGGCAGTATCCTAACAAGCCAATGATGACAAGAAATATGAAAGAGACAAAGACAACTCTAAAATTGCAGTATTAGTTTAATTCCCATGATTGGAAGAAGAATCCAAAGCATGAAAAATGAATCAAAACAAGGGGCATGGTCTTGAAGAAAAGTCTTCTTGAGGAGTGTTAGGTACTACCGATCATGCACTCCATAATATAATTCCATATATTTTGGAAAGTACAAAATGTTAGGATACTTCTAGATAAACTTTACTGAAGAGAGCCCCAATACAAACCTAAATTTGAGGGTCAAAAAAATAATCCAAATCCTCAGATCGAAATGAGCATTACTGTAGTTGGGAGTTATAATTTTATGCACCACTAGCCATATGATACCTTAACAAAAGTGAAATTTTTTTCTTCCACTGGATTAGCCTCAAAAATATTTTTCAATGAGTATATATAATCCTATACTCAAAAATGGAGTGATGCCTTGAATCGTAAGAGTATTCCAATTATTCAAAATATTAAATGTATGTTTAGTATTTATGCAAGGAATTTCATGACTACATGTGCATATGATGATATGGAAGTTTGAAATAAGCCAAATAAAGGCATGGCAAGTGCATGGAGAGGGTATTTCATGGGACATATAACACCATAACCATGTGCCATATGGATACCCAACTAGCCATTTAGAAGTGGCTAGTGAAAAGGCATAATGCATACATCTTTTGTTGGACATGTGTGATGGATGTGAGCTATAGCTATGGTACTACATTGAGTGTGTAAAGCTCAAATGGATGTCTATATGGCCTATAAAAAAACTTTGCCCATAGATGACATACTAGCTACCATGATATTGCATACTCCTAATCATTACAAGAAGATGAAAAGGATTAGGAAGGCATATTAAGTAGTTGGATGATGTCATTAAGCCTTTAACATGATGATAGAGACTTGTTTCTCTGGGAAAGATACCATTCATTGGTGCCACCACATCCATTTTTTTCTTATAAGCCAAATTCAAACACAAGTCCTCTAAAGGAAAAACTCTTGTGAAAATTATTGAATCCTATAAAAATTTTAATGCAATCATAGCTAGATGATTTCTTCTTCTGTAATTATTAGATACAATTTTAGCAGAGCCACTTCATATTAAAAAGACAAGATGGTGCCCACATAGCCATAGATGTATGAATTAGGGGGATTCCATGAGATAGTGATTCAGTCATTCATGGATATATTGGTGAAGCAGATGATATGGTAGCACAATGATATAGACCTCCACTATGGGATATTTGTTAGAAGTTAAGAAAATTTTGATCAAGGATTTAGACTCATCGGAGGATGCATGTGACCATGTGGTGATCAAGATTAAGGATGTGAAGGTCCAATGCAATTTGATCATGGTGAAAATGACTTAGGAGAGACAACACTTTATGTTGCAATGGGATACAACCATATTGAATTCATATAGGAGCTTCTCAAGTATGCCAATCTCGAAGCTATGAAACATGCACACGATGCGCTTGAGAGGGCCTTCCATAAGCATCCATGACTATGTGAAAAGGGTGCCATGGGTCATCTTGAAAAAAATCCTAGAAGGAAAAATAATCATCCTTAGGTATGCCATTCTAGAAATTGGATATAAACGTGGTCGTTGAACCCTCTACAAACATTCGGGTAGGTGGGCATGTGAGCTAGTGAAAAAACCTCCATATTTATTTTCTTTAATCCAAAAATTTAATAGGTAATTCAATAGTAAATTTCATGGAGATGACTAGAAACCTCACTTGCCTAAGCATGCACCGCACTCACATCACTATCTTTAATAGGACAACAACAAAAAACCATGTGATCACAAGCGTTTCACCAAAGATCAAGGTAAGACAGAGTCCTTAAATGGTTCGAGGCAATCGGGGGGTTGTGACAAATAATAGAATCCTCTAAAATGATGTCACATGAAAATCATATTGGAGAATGTGAAAGGAATACACCTCAGGTGGCTTCACAAGCTCTACCTAGGCAATGGGAACAACTTCAAAAATACCATTGCACTGCCAAGCTAAAGGGAATTACATTCCTAAAGATCATGCAACAACATTTGATGAAGCCCTCATGGCAAAATTTGAGGTACCAGATGACCACTTAGATCGGTCTACTTCCAAAGTTGGTATCCTTTTCATTCCAATGGTTTAATTACAATTTGCAAGGTTTTATATTTAAATTGATTAATTAACTTAATAAAATTAATTATTAATTAATTTAATTCTAATTCTCCTTATTAATTAATTAATTATATTGAAATAATTAATTAATTTTCTACAAATTTGTATTAAGGTGCATAATAAAGGTATTTGTATGCTTCTTAAGCATTTGCATCCACTTGTCATTATGGATTTGTAATATGATCCATTGAATCTTTGAGGAGTTGAATTGTCTTTTTACTCCTCCAATTTGGGTTTTTTACCTTTATATGGATATGTAATGAGTGCATGTTTAGTGATACCCGACACTCCATCCAATTCTTTGAGTCCACTTATATGCCATTTGGAAATTTTTATACTCCCTCAGTAGGATTTGAAGTCACCATTGTGAATTTTTGAAGGTATCACTCCAATCCATGCCTTCTTCCAAAAATTTAGCAAGCACCTTGCAAGTCACTTCCACCTTCAACATTGGCATATTTATCTTGTCTTTCTATGATTACTTCAACCTTGGCTTCGAGTGCTTTAGTCATGGTGGGTATCTTGATAAGACATTATTCTTGGTGACATCCTTCACCTTATCTTTCTATTGTTACTTGACTTTGGCCTTGAGTATATTGACCTTAGTGGGTACCATGATGAGACGTTGGTCATTCCTAGTCACAAGGATTTTTTCCATGTATTTTCTCATAAGGATTTGTGCCTTTTTATCTCTTTGTTACAAAATTTTCCTTTAGTGAATTTACTATAGTTTCAAAGTGCCTACGAGGCAAGAATGAGAATCAACTATTAGTTTGAGGTGCATGCTTCCAGTTTTTAAGTATGAATGATGTGAGGAGCACACATTATTTTGTGAAGATGATTGAAGACATTTACTACCATGGCCCTTTTAGCCTTGTTTGCTTATGGGTACTCTCTTTTCAAGAGTAGTAGTCCCTTATGCTTTCCATTGGAGAAATTGTCTACTCTCAAGAAAAGTCTCTAGAGATTGTATACTCTTATGATCGAGTAAAGCTTCAAGATGATTGTATGCTCTCTATGATTGAGTAGAGATTTCCACAGGGGTCTCTCTCTTCTTCATCATGTTTGAGGATTATATTTTGGGCACTTGCATATGTTCTCTCCCACTTTCTTGTAAAAGCATTGGATTCCAATGCTTTTATGGTGGGGAGGAATGATAAGGATAGCATATGATATTTAATTAGATTTATATGATTTTTATTATTCCTATATCACACATGAGAATATAATTAACTCATGTTAAATCTTTAGATGCTAGTTTATTTTGGGATCATCTGATTTGATCTTCCTGGGATAGCACTTCGTTGTAGGTTAGAGGATCTTCAGATCTTGTATTATTGGCATTTTGAATGCCTATAAATGCTTGTAAATTAATAAAGTTTCCATCTAGTATTTTTTTTTTTTAATAAGTAACATTTATATACAAAAGTGGGTTTTTCTAGAGGATCCCAAAAACCTTATTACAAAAATGGGATGAACCCATTACAGCCGCGAGGTTGAGGTCTCAAAGCGAGCCTCAGACCTGAACAGAAAGACAGGGAAAAGAAGCTGCCATAGCATAGAAAAAAGAAGCTGCTCTAGCTCAAAAACCAACGGCGGAAGCGCCGAAGTTGGGAAAGACTCACCGCAGGCAGTAATTGGATGCCGCAAGAAATCCAAACGCCAACTATCCACCTTTCCAAGAAAGCTTGACGTGTCCCACTTAGCTGATCTGGCGAGACTCATTGAGCTTTTTGGAATTCTGACGCAGCCACGTCAGCAACATCTTGAGGGATTTCAAGATCCCACGTGGTGAGTCTGTCGGAGGAGGATCCTCTGTTGGCTAGGAGGTCAGCCAAAGAATTTCCTTCCCTGAAGATGTGCTGGCATCTGTGGGTCCTGCTGCGGAGAATCCTTCGAATTTCTTCGATGGTGTTGTGGACCCTCCAGGCAGGGGTCTTATCCTTGTTCAAGTAGTTTATGATATTCATGGAGTCACCTTCAATGATGATAGCTCTGGGGTCCTCCGAAATGAGGACTAAACCTCTCCAAAGGGCTCTGGCTTCCGCGACATGGTTGGTCTGAACCCCAAGATCTTCAGAGAAAGCGAGGATAACCATGCCCCGATGGTCCCTGACCGCGCCACCAGCCCCCGCTGCTCCTGGGTTCCCTTTGGAAGCCCCGTCAAAGTTAAGCTTGATCCATCCCGGAGGGGGAGGACTCCACTTAGCAAGGATACGGGGATGAGGTAGAGGGTTCCCCAGGGGGGGACAATCAGAAATATTAAGAGAAGAGAGGATACGCCCTTCCCGGGACAGAGGAGAGGGGCTGGGACAGTGAATGAGATTAGCATTTTTGGAAGCGAAAGCCATAGCCCTGATGGCCACCGATTGAGGATCCCGGGAAGAGGTTCCAAAGATCCTGTAGTTTCTCTCAAGCCAGACTTGCCATATCAGGTGGTGAAGGCAGATGTCCCAGAGGAAACGAAGCTTAAGATTAGCAAAGGGTTGGGGCCACTGGTAGAAGGCACCACACAAAGACTTGGGAGGAACCCATTGGATCTGAAAGGTAGACAGGGTGAACCCAAACACAGCCGAGGTGAACTCACAGTGGAGGAACAAGTGATCGGTGGATTCCCAGCCGGACAGGCACAGGTAACATCTGTTGGGAAGGGGGATGCCTCTTTTGATGAGGTTCTCAGTGGTGAGGGGTTTGTTTTGGAAGGCAATCCACGAGAAGAAGGCCACTTTCGAAATGAGGTTCTTCTTCCAAACAATATGGGAAGGGGAGACAGGGTGATCCTTCGGGAGGGAGAAGGCGGACTTAACAGTGTACAACCCTTTGTCGGAACCAGCCCAGGCAGGCTTGTCATCTTTTTGCTCAGTGGGAATGGTAGTTGCTTGGAGCAAAATGTTGAGAGCAGCAACCTCAGGAGAGGTGCCCGCGAGGAGCCTCCAACGGGGATGACCATCCTCCCAAACTATGAAGTCAGAAACTTTCATTCCCAACCGAGAGTCAGGGACTGTTTGAAGCATGGCGAGGTCCGCTCTGCCGCTTAGGGGTTCATCCAGCAACCATCTGTCGCTCCAGAAATCAATGCTCCGACCGTCTCCCAGAACCCATCTGAGGCCTTTCTGGATGAGTGCTTTGGAATGAGTCACAGCCTTCCAGAAGGCAGATCCATTGGGGTGGTTGCCAGAATCAAGGAAAGATTGGTTTCCCATGTATTTCTTACACACCAGCGTGGTCCACTCCGTAGGGTCTTTCGAGATAATCCTCCAAGCCTGCTTACCAAGCAAGGTTGTGTTCATGTCTGACAGTTTTCTGAAACCCAGCCCTCCTTGCTTCTTGCTTCTGCAGACAGTGTCCCAAGCCACCAGGGGAATCTTAGCTTTGTCTTCGGATCCTGACCATAGAAACTTTTTTTTGGATGCGTTCAATGAGCTTGCACATCGACTTGGGAAGAGGGAACAACGACATGAAGTAAATGGGGATGCTCCGGAGGGTTGAACTTGATAGGGTTGCTTTTGCCGCTTGGGAGAGAAGTTTACCTTTCCAGGCTGCCAGCTTGCGTTGGAATCTTTCAACAACATTGTTCCACATACTCTCTTTAGGTCTTCCCCAGAAAAAGGGGAGCCCCAGATAGGAGGAAGGGAGAGCACCAGCAGAGCACCCAAGGATCCGCCCAATCCTGCCCTGACGGTCCAGGGGGGTGTGAACGAAAAATAGCTTGCTTTTGGAGAAATTCACCTGCTGCCCAGCCGCTTTCTCATAGAGGGAAAGGATATGCTTGATGTTCCTTGCCTGAAAGACAGACGCCTGCGTAGAAAGGATGGTGTCATCAACAAATTGCTGGTGAGTAGTGGGAGTGGAGTTGGACGTCACTGGGATGCCAGAGATCTTCCCCGCCACTCTGGCCGTAGAAAGGGTTCTACCAAGGGATTCCGCCAGAATGATGAACAAAAGAGGGGATAGAGGGTCTCCTTGACGGAGTCCTCTAACGTTGGGAAAAAACCAGTGGGGGAGCCATTGACCAGCACTGAGAACCAGGCCGAGGAGAAGCAATTATGGATTAGCTGAACCCAACTGGGGTGGAAGCCGAACTTCAAGAGGACGTCCCGGAGAAACTCCCAACTAACCCGATCAAATGCTTTGGTCATATCAAGTTTGAGAAAGAGACCTGCTTTTTTGTTTCGGACCGCAGAATGAAGGGTTTCATGAATGGAAATGACTCCGTCCAGAATGTTTCTGCCTTTGACCGAGCTTCCTTGGTGGGGGTCAATAATGATGGGGAGGATGGGCTTCATCCTGGATGCCATGGCTTTGGAGAGGATCTTGAAGAGAACGTTGCAGAGACTAATGGGCCGGTAATCAGCCATAGACCGGCAATTAGGGGACTTGGGGATCAAAGCAATGAAGGTGGAGTTAACAGCCCGGGGATGGGGTGAGATTGGAGATCACGAATGGCAGCGCAGACGTCCGGTCCTACCAGGTCCCAGCAGGCTTGGTAGAACCGGGGAGGAAATCCGTCCGGCCCGGGAGCTTTATCGGGTTGCATGGAGAAGACCACCTCCTTAATTTTTGAGTCGGAGAAGGGCTTGAGGAGGGAAGAATTGGAGTCACCAGAAACCAGACTGGGGATGTTCTCTAGAAGGGCGGCCTTGGCAGAGGCAGAGCTTTCTAGGGAGGTTCCTAGGAGGTTTTGAAAGAAAGAGACGACCTCGGTTCTGATCTCGTTGATATCTTCAATGCTTTGGAACCATCGCTGCATTGAATTTTACTAATCTTATTGGAGCCTCTGTGTCTCATGGTTGAAGCATGGAAGAATCTGGTGTTGGAGTCTCCCGCTTTGATCCATAGTTCTCTGGATTTTTGCCTCCAGAAGGACTCCTCACTGGCAAGAATGGAGTGGAATTCAGCAAGAAGTTTCCCTTCCTCCTTCCTCACGGCATCCCCGGAATCCCCTTCTTCGATCCTTCTCTCAATGGCTCGGAGTTGATCAGAAATAAGCTTCTTTTGGCTGAAAATGTTGCCAAACACCTCTCTGTTCCATCTCCGCAAGTTATCCCTGGTGAGCTTGAGCTTCTGAGTTATCCTGAAGATGGGAGATCCATGGACATGCTGGCTCCACCACTGACTCATCATTGCACGGAAGTCCTTGTGATTGAGCCACATAGCCTGAAACCGAAAGGGGGTTCGAAACACAGGAGACTTGCCCACCTGGAGGATAATGGGATTATGGTCCGAACCAATCTTGGGGAGAGCCGAAAGGGAAGCATCACCAAAGAGAGGAATAGCTTCTTGGGAGATCAGGAACCTATCCAATTTGACCTGAATCAGGTTACCTCCAATTCTCCTGTTGCTCCACGTATAGCGAGTCCCTTTGAGAGGAATGTCAATGAGCTCGTTTGAATCCACAAAATTCTTTAGATCCTCAGTAGAACGGTGAGTGGCAGCCAACCCTCCCTTTTTCTCCGTTGGATACAGGGGGCTATTGAAATCCCCTGCAGCCACCCAAGGGATAGTGCTGAAGGAGTCCCTCATCCGGGAGATGGACTTCCAAAATTTAGTTCTCTCGAAAGGGGAATTTGGAGCGTACAGGTTGGACAGGATCCAAGACTGATTACTGGAGATGCAATGAAAGAGAATATTAATGACTCTGTTGGAGGATGATAGGAGCCTACCTTCCACTTGGGATGGGTCCCAGAAGCAAATAAGTCCATCGCAGGAACCTTGAGCGGGGCTATGAAGAGCTTCGCCTTGAGACCAGATGGACATGGCAGCTTTCCTGGAGGACTTCTCGTCACATTTGGTTTCTTGCATAATGAAGATGGAGGGTCGGATATCCTTGCGCATATTAGCAGCCAGCCTAAGCTTGGCTGCACTGTTGAGCCCTCTCGCATTCCAGGAGAGGATTTTCATCTAGAAGATTTGAGAGGTTTCTTGCCTCCCTTCGCCTGCTGGAAGGGGGGTTTAGACACTTTAGGATCATCGAAGAGGGATGCGTCAGAGTTTAGGAACAGGGTCCGCTGGGAGCCGTTAGCTAAGTCATCCTCCGTTGCCCTGATACGTTGTTCAGCTGTAGAAGGTCGACCTCTTTTTCTCTCGGCTCTGAAATCCATGGTTTGCCCTTTGCTTCTGGTGTTGATTGGACTGAACTTCCCAGACGAAGACTGGTGGGGTAGGAAGTTCTCAATTTCCTGGAGGATGGGGTTTAAGGATTCTGAATTGATGGCAGAGGCTCTGAGGGCTTCTGGGGATGGTTCAGGGTTGGCGCTAGGGTTTGAAGCAGAATCCAGAGATTTGCCTTTGACAAGCCCCTCCTGGCTCAGACCTTGGATTACTGAAGGGACGAAGGGGGTTTCCGCCTCCGGGACTGGGACTTCCCTGCCACGACTATGATACTCGCCTTTTCCAAGAGGGCCCTGCGAAGGAGGCTTCGGAACTCGAGTTTGGGGACATTGGTTGATGAGATGCCCTTGGGTATTGCATGCAGAACAGAAAGCGGGTTTGTTTTCATAAACAATGGGCTGCTTTTTGATGAGAATGGAATCCTTGAACAGGTTAACAAAGGAAGGAAGGTCGGTTTCCAGATTGGCATTGACACACAGGCGAGCGTGGATCATGCGGGAGCGTACCTTAGTAGACGAATCTACAGCAACGAGCTCTCCAATCGTGCGGGCAATTCCTCTCAGGACTTCTTCTTGCCAGGCCAGTGGAAGGGTAGGTTTGGAAGCCGAATCCAAATAGGCGCCACATTGATGTTTTGAGTGTCTGGGTTGAAGTCCTCTCCCCACCTGCGGAGGAAAAGGCTTCGCCTACCTAGGAACCAGGGCCCCCCAGCAAGGATATTGCATGAATCTTCTGCATTGTTTAATCTGATCGCAAAAAAACCCCTGGACAGGGCTATAAGCTGCAAGCTCCCACTAGTGCGCCATTTGCTGCTCGCCCATTTACGGATTGTTTCCATATCTGGTCTGCCTCCGATGAACTTGCCGATGAGGGTGAATTGGTCCTGAGCCGCATAGCTATCCAGCAACGCCCCTGGAATCACCAGGTCGGAGCCGTTGGGAAGCAGGGTTTGAGAGGGAAGAGGGTTTGGGGTCCCTTTAGAAACTGCGTGCGCATACGACCCCTGGGAAGGTGAAGAGGGATCGGGGGGTTTTCGAGGGGGAATTTCCCCTTCCTCAGGTGGATCAGGCTCTGGACCGTCGGGTCCAGAGGTGGATCCCGGAGGGCTCCCAGAGTGCCTCCCGCTTGCGGTCCCGCTCTCTGCCATTTTTTCGTTCCATATAGTATTTAATCCCTAACAAACACTCTAATAAGCTTAGAAAAACTCTATAAATTGTTTTGTACACTTGATTTTACTAGAGTTTTCCATTATCATTATTGTATTAATTATTTTAGTATTGCATTTATTTCCAACAGGAAGGTGCGATCACTTTCTAAAAGTAGTGTAGTTATCTAAACTAAGTCCAAAACCCAAATGACTTCAAATTTCACCTTGTTGTGTATATGTAAGCCTATTAAGATATTATTGGCTTGATTAAAATCAAGCTAACAATTGTGTCTAATGTTGATTAGTATAATTGCATAGTTGATTTCAAAGAGTAAATTTTAATATAAAAGTCATTTTTTCATTCCAAGATAGATTCCAATATAATATTTGTTATGAAGCAAGCAAAAGACTCACAATATGTGGATTCTCCTCTTCTTCTAAAATAATATCCTATAAAAATTCATCCTTTTCTTTACATTCCATCAAAACTCCATTGTAAGAGACTAAGGGAGGCAATAGGAAACTAGCCACTATTGTTTCTTGGAAAATCAAAGGTGAAGTCACTTTACTTGAAAATCATGGTTAGGAACTATTAATCAAGAGTTATCTCAAGTCATTGAAGGTAAATTTTATCCAAGGAGAAACATCAAGGACAAGAAAGTACAAGGGAAAAACATCAACATCAAGAAGAAATATTTAAGCTATTTTTCATTCCAAGATATATTCAATATAATAATTATCATGAAGAAGTAGAAGACTCATAATTGGTGGATTCTCCTCTTCTTCTAGAATCATATCCTATCAAAATTCATCCTCTTCCTTACATTCCATCAAAAATTCATCATATGATACTAAGGGAGGCAATAGGAAACCAACCATTATTGTTTCTTAGATGATGAAAGGAGAAGTCACTCTCCTTTTGCCTCTAGTAATTATTTCTTTAAAAGGATTACCTACTTCAAAGTCATGGTTGGAAACCATCAATTAGGACTTGTCTCAAGCCATTGAAGGAAAAGATATTACAAGGAGAAACATGAAGAACAAGAAAGCTCAAGGAAAATATCAAGATCAAGAAGAAGTATGCATTAGTGCCTTCATCAAAATTAATAGATAAGGTTAGTGTCCTCTAGAGGTTAATACAAAATTGATCTCTTATCTTTTAGTTTTTAAACTTTAACTGCATATTGGGTTAATTTTCATTGGTCAATTATTTTTACTTTGTTGTGGTGAATTGCTTTGTATAAAACACTTGATTATGATCTAACTATACCTATTTTCCCATACTTATCACCTCCTTCAATGTCATACTTGGACACTTCGCCTAAGGATATCCATATACTAGCACCTAATCAAACCTTCCTCATATTTTACATAATTCTTTTGAGTTTTGTCTAGGTTTAGGCTTGACCTTGTGTTATCTTTACTGACATGGTATGTCTTCTTTGCTTTGTCTATATGTAGGTAAAACACCTATACAACATAAAGCTTTAGTAATATTTGAAGAATGAAGCATTTTGTCTTTTTGATGATATTTTTTGTATTTTTTTGTTACACAAAGTTGTATGGTAGAGTTATGTTATTCGATGCTAAAATTGAATTTATCAGTCATAAATATCTTCTTAAAAATCTCATGTATTTACCTTTCATTTGATTTGCATGACACATTAAAATGGGATGAAGTATAAAATTTAAGCCATATTTGAAGATATTTGATTAGTATTTTGGGAACAAGCATCCTCTAAGTAGAGAAATCTAATATGTTATTGGTTGCTTTTTTTTTCATGTATTTTGATTGGCTTAATATACCCTATGAGTACAAAAAACTGCTATGTTATTGCTCACATTCTTTTTTGAATTGATGTTATTTTTTGACTTAATGTACACTCCTAGTCTTGTTACTTTCTATTTTTGGTTCACTTGAAACCTTCTACTTCGTTCTCTATATAGAACTCCAATTTGTGAAATCTAATACATTATTGGAAGCATTGTTTTTTATTTGATGTGTTTTGTTTAGTTTTCAAATTTTGGTTCACTTGAAACCTTCTACTTCATTTTCTGTGTAGAACTCTAATTTGTGAAATCTAATACATTATTGGTAGTAGTGTTTTTTTATTTTATGTATTTTGATTGGTTTAATGTGTATTATTGGTCTTGCTATTTTCAAATTTTGGTTCAATTGAAACATACTACTTTTTTCTCTATGTAGAACTCCAATTTGTGAAATCTAGTACGTTATTACATTATTGGTAGCATTTATTTTTTAATTTGATCTATTTTGATTGGTATAATGTATATTACTAGTCTTGTTATCTTCAAATTTTGATTCAATTGGAATCTTCTACTTTGTTCTCTATGCAGAACTCCAAGTTGTATTATCTTTTCATCCTACATCATGACAAGACTTTAAACAAAGAAGACGATGCTTTGGTTCATTTAACAAATTACTTTTATTATTATCAAAGTTATTGATTTTTTTAATTTATATTTTAGCAACTAAGATATTATTGGATATTCCTATATGATCTTGTGCTAATGTACTAATTTTTAATGAAGTTAACTTTGGGTCTTAATTTTTATTATATGTAAATGTGTAAAATAGTTTATAAAAATAATAAAACATTTTTTTTAAATCCATAAGGAAATTGGTATAAACCCTAGTCCGTTGTGTTATACGAAGTTAATGGGATCCTCGACCTTCGAGGGCATAAAATTACAATAGGCAACTGACAAACACTCGAAGGTTAGACAAAGTTAATGGGATCCCCGATCCTCGAGGGCATCAAATTACGATAGGCAACTGACAAACACTCGAAGGTTAGACAAAGTTAATGGGATCCCCGACCCTCGAGGGCATCAAATTACGATAGGCAACTGACAAACACTCGAAGGTTAAACAAAGTTAATGGGATCTCCGACCCTTGAGGGCATCAAATTGCAGCAGCCAACCGACAAACACTCAAAAGCATCGAATTAGGGTAACCAGCTGACAAACACACTTGAGCGCTACCATCCAACCTATCCTTGTTTGGGTACATTGTGGTTTGAACCTTGGACCTCCCAAAAGAGAGGCCAAATCCCTAACCAATACACTATCATTGTCGAACTACAATATTAGGGTAAAGTACAGGTTTTTAATAAGGGATTTCGATCCCCTTGTATCCATGTTTAAACTTGGGTCTCCTAAATAAAAACCCAAAGACTTACACCCCAAACAATTATAATAAAACAAATAAATATATATATTAATATATATATTATTTGGTTATTGACTTTACAAGGAGTCATGGTTAAGAAAAAACTGCAATTTAATTTTTAAAATTACTAATTAAAATTGAAAAGGTCATAAAAAAATTTATGTTCAAATCCCACGTGAATGTAATTTAAGGGCTTAATGAGAATAACTGGTGGATGTCCGTGGGTCTAGGTGGATTGGTAAGTTGGGGCACTTACCCAGAGGAGACCTAGGTTCCAATCCCACAGGCGTGCCCATGCACAGACAGTAGCACAGATCTGATTCCTCTGAGTGGTGTGCCATATTGATGAAGATGGTGCAACCCCTGTGTGTCCGGCGGTCCCCATCAAGCCCATGCATAGACAGTAGCCCAGATCTGATTCCTCTGAGTGGTGTGCCAGATTGATGAAGACGGTGCAACCCCTGTGCGTCCGGCGGTCCCCATCTCACGTCGGGTTACCATGTACCGAGACAGTGGAAGTCCTGGGAGCCTTCGTAGATAGTTTGAACCCTACCAGCTGTGCTGGTAATTACTAAAAATCGTGATTGTAACCATTGCTTCTATATATATATATAAAAAATAGAATAACTGGTGGGTGCTTGTGTGGACATAAATGTCCTCACCTCATATGAACTCAACGTCGTGAATGTAATTTAAGGGCTTAATGTGAATAAGTAAGTGGTGGATCTTGTATAGACATAAATGTCCTCACCTCATATGAACTCAACATCTATAGATAAATATATAATAATAATGTTTTGATATTTTTTTTATTAATTTTTTAAAATTTTGAAAAAAAATTGTTGAGTTATTATTATTATTTTATTTTAATCGTTTATAAAAATTTAGCTAATACAACTTATTTGAAATAAAATATTAAATTAAATTTGGATTATTTGTGTATATAAGATATATTGATTGAATTTGATCCATCTAATTTTGAAAATTTATTAGATAATAATTTTTTATTTGATAAATACAATTGAGTGGTTAGATTTTTGAAATATTTTTAGAAAAGTTCAAGGTTCAAATCAAGGTATATTCAAGGATAAGTTAGATGATAATGGTTATTGTATGATAATTTTAAAAATAAACTTTTTGTCTCACAAGGACAAGGTAGTGGTTAGGGTTTTGACATCTTTTTAGGAAGGTTCAAGGTTCAAACCAAAAGATATACCTAGGGATAGGTTATATGGTAATGGTTGAAGACAGGTATAAATATGGTAGGGGTCAAGTATTTGTCAAACCAAAAGGTATAACTAAGGATAGGTTAGATGGTAATGGTTGAAGATAGGGATAAAGGTGGTAGAGGTCAAGTGTTTTTCAATTGGCTGCTCCAGCCCGAGGCCCACAAGGGTAGAGGTCATGTTGACTTGTTGACTAGTATTATGATGGTTGAGGTCCCATTGAATTCATCTAACCCAGCAAACTAAGATAAAATAAATTAATAAACCTTAATTCCTTAATTTAAACTTTTAATTAAAAACCTTTTCTAACATATTTAAAATATATTTTATGTAAACATAATCCATTTTTAAAATTAAACTTAACTTAATCTATTGACATTTAAAATTTATATATATATATATATATATATATATATATATATATATAAATATATGTTAAAAAACACTCTTTAATTAAAGGGTTGATACGAATTATTTTCACTGTAAACACCTTTACATAGGATGCAAACTGAAAATAGCATAATAGTTAATTAGTGATTGGAGTATTCAAAATAATTATATCAGCGTAATAACCAATAGTAACCAGCACTACCAACAAGACATCCCTACTATTATTGTCAAGAAAAAACTTTTCACAAATGAAGACATTATTCAAAGGATAAAAAAGTTAGCAACTAGTAAAGCCTATGACATAGAAAATATTCAAGCAGAGCTTATAAAATAGGGGTAAATATTATGGTGCTGCAGATCAAAGAAATTTTTAATGAGGTCATACAAAATGGCTTCCCTACCGAGTGGACAACTAGCTTGACCATTCCTTTGTTTAAAAGTGAAGATGTAAATAATCCCTCAAACTATCGAACTATCATGATCAACCATCTCTTTGCAAAGTTGTTTGGGAGTATGATAGAGCGTAGGATCAACATATGGGCAGAAGAAAAGGTAAAGAGAGCAAAGGGGAAAGTAGGTTTTAGGCCCAAGCACTCAACTATTGATCAATGTATCACACTCAAAAACATAGTTGAAAAAATATGGGACAAAAAAGATGAGCCTTTTTGTTGTTTTGTAGACTTTAAAAAGATATTTGACACAGTGCCAAGGAAAAAATTATGGAGTAGAATGGAAGAGCTAGAGGTTCCAATTCACTACAGGGCAACAATTCACAGACTATATGAGCATGTAAAGGCTAGAATCAGAACATAATAAGGTTTTTCTGAATGTTTGGGTAGTGACATAGGTGTCAAACAAGGTTGCCCTCTATCTTCGACCTTATTTGGGTTGTACATTGACAAGTTAGAAGAATGGATAAACAAATTTGGGAGAGAGGGTGTGCACTTAGCCAAATATGTGGTAAAACTCCTCATGTATGCAGACGATGTAATTCTTGTGGCAAAAATAGCCAAAGAACTAGAAGATCACCTTCGACCTCTAGAAATATTTTGTAAGGAAGTTGGGATGTAGGTGAACACGAGAAAAATAAAAATTATGATTTTTTTAGCAAAAAAGAAGAAGCAACAGCTCAAATTTCAGTTTGCAGGAGAACCGCTTGAGGTAGTAATAGAATACAAATACCTGGGCATAGATTTTCATGAAAAACTTAATTGGAATACATGTAGGATGAAAAGAACTCAAAGTGGTTGGAGAGCACTATATGCACTTCAAAATAGGTGTAGGAATGTCGAGTTGTGGGAGTGGAAGACCACCAAGGTCTTATTTGGCCTACTTGTTACATTGGTTTTGTTGTATGGTTGCGAGCTGTGGGCTAGTGGCACAACAAAAACAAAATGGATGCAAATAGAAAGGAATCAAAAATATCTAATCATAAATTTTATCAAAATTAATGCCACAACCCCTTATGAATTTATTCTAGATAAAACTGGAATGTTCCCTTTAGAAGCAATTGCTATGACCAAGTTGTTATGTTACTTGAAAACATGAAAAATGACAAATGGCCTAGGGCAGCTAAGGACGAAGAGTTGCATAGGCGAAAGAATACATGGATGAAACAAAATCAAATATGGATGAAACGTTGGGAAATCAACATAAATGAATGCCCAAATGTCAACAAAGACATAAAAAATCATGTGAATGAAAAGTTTAGAAGTGGAATGTGGAAAAATGCAAGCAGAAAAGACTATTATATTGCAAAGTTTAACCCAACATATGACCACAAGGAAAAAATGTATATAGGCGCTGAAATAAGTGTAAGGAAAAAATTCTCATTGTTCAGTGGAAGGAAAAAATCCTCATTACTAAGATAAGGACCAGCTCTCATAGGCTTAGATGTGAAATAGGGAGATGGACAACTCCCAAAGAACAATGGGAAGAAATAATATGTACTCTATGCAGCATGGGGGCAGTAGAGACAGAAGAACACTTCATCTCTAAATGCCCTAGTTTTTCAGATATCCGTGGCAAATACAAAGAAACACTTGGAAACGAGTCTATGGCAGAGTTATTTGAAGACAGTAAAATAAAAAGTGTTGAAGAATTGCTAACCCAAATCAGTAGGAGAAGAAACAACCTTCTCAAAAATATTAAAGATCACATTAGTAGGAGAAGAAACAACCTTCTCAAAAATATTAAAGATCACATCAGTAGGAGAAGAAACAACCTTCTCAAAAATATTAAAGATCATATGATATGATTTGAGTAGTTGTACTTCCATATTTGAGGTCCCATAAACCATATTTGAATCTGAATGTAATTAAAATATTTCATTTCATTTCATAGTTTCATTTTTGTTTTGGGTTGCTTAGGACTTACTGCTATCGTGTCTTTGTTATGTTCGTATCATTAGATTCTACATCCTTTTTGTGTCATTATTCACCAAACCCCAACACTTTCTAATCGTATGGGGTGCGGATTATCCATTCTAAACTGGGCAAAATAATATGCGGTATTTCGTCAGTCGTGAGGGCTTTAGGCTTTGAATATCTTGTGCGGCTTCCGTCTGGCATCAGAATCGACAGCTCCCCTGGGACTATTCGATCGGTGGATGAAACCGGCGGAATCCCACCTGGCTGATACACTGTAATATACCCGAGCCAATATTAACTCTCTCTTTCAATTGCACGTAAGTTGAATTGCGTGTCTGAGAGTCTACTTGTAATTATTACCTGTGTGAGAAGCACGACCGACGTGCCAGAGTTGACAGAACATTACCCCTCCTCTTTTATGAACTGCGGCCACGACACGCTACCACGCTTCAATTTGCTTCTCGGTAAAAATCCCGGGCGAGTTAGGAAACCTGGTCAAATGAAGCGTCAGTTTCTGAGATCAGCGGGCGGCTACCACCGGCACTAAAAATCCATTTTATTTCAGTTGTTCAAGGTGTTCTCAATAAAAAAAAAATGAGAGGAAACGAAAACCGCAATGGCGGCGGGCGGCTACCACCGGCACTCTCACGTCAAGAGCGACCAACCATTAAACGTCTTTTTGTTGTTCTGTGTTTACGCTGGATCCCAAAAGAATTAGACTTGTCATTAAATCAAACAGTTGAATTCAACCGTCTTAAGTGTTTTAGAGACGTATTCAAATTCAGTGAGCACGCAACACATATGTTCGTCGGTGATTTGGTTAAAAAAAAGTTGAAAAATAAAATAAGAATTGGTCTACTAAAAAATATGGGAGTTGGAGACGAGTGGATTCTAAGCTTTGTTACGGTGACCATCTTTCTTCATTAAGATATATATATATATTTTACGGTGACCATCTTTAAAAGTCAATCGCATTGTAAAGAGTTCGCTTCCTGGAATTTGTGTAGCATCAATGTTTAACCACTTTCATGTTCTACGCCTTTGACTTTAAGATGATTTACGCCAAAGGAAGATCTTTTCTGTCCACCGAATTTCTTATTCAACTCCTTTGTTTGAGACGTGTTACGAGGAAAGCTCCTTGGACAGTAGACGTACCAACTTTTTAGAATATAAAAGAACAAATCTTTAGAGCTTTCTATTTGTAAGAAAGGAGATAGTTTGAAATCATTTGCTGGAATTACATACGTGTTCATAGGATGCAAGTAATGTACTTAACATTTACAACGTAATCATTCCACTAATGTGGCTAATGAAATATCACCGGGTTTAATGGTGGACCTCGAAACTCTAAAAGTTTAAAATTCGATGTTTAAACTCAATAGAATATCTAAAAGTTCAAAATTCGATGTTTAAACTCAATAGAATATTTAAAAGTTTAAAGTTCGATGTTTAAACTCAATAAAATATTTTTAGGAGAATGAGTTCATAAAAAGAAGTTTTTATAATTCTGTTGATGAAGAAAGTATTGTTGCAACAGCATGTTCAAATCACCTAAACTATAAAAGATCCAAAGATCAATTATATGTAAATTCAGATGCTTCCAAATCCTCTTGCCATTAGTAATGATTATATAATAAATTACTTTTTCTCCATATTTCAGTGACAAAGGAGCCTTCAACTCATAAAACTCAGGACTAAGAAAGAGGGGTTCAAGAAGAATCCAAGTATCCTCCTAGAAGAACACATCCTTACCATTATCAATCTGTCATCGCATCCCCTTCATAACCAAACTTCGACCCCCAACAAACCATTCCAAATCATAGAACCCCTAGGAGGAGCAACACTTCTAAAAAAATGAATGTGATTTTTTAGATACTTACCTCTCATAATATCTTTCCACAGTTGATCCTCCTCAACACATAATCTCCAAGTTATTTTTTCAATCAATGCCTTATTGAACAACAAAAATATTCTCATCCCAAGACCACCTTCTTTCTTAGAAGAGTAGACTCTATCCCAAGAGATAAGGGACACCCTCTGTTTATCCTCCTAAAGCTTCAGACATCAAAATGAAATGATATGGTGACAAGAGATCACCTTGCCTAATACCTCTTTGACCCCCAAAAAAACCACTCAAAATCCCATTGATGATGATAGAAAATTTAGTAGAGGAAATACAAACTCTAATCCACTTCCTCCATAGATCCCCAAAACCAAATTTTTGCAACACCTTGTTAAGGAACTCCTAGGAGACCCTGTCATAAGCCTTCTGCATATCAAGTTTAAGAAGCATTCCATCCAACCCAATTTTGGACATAAAATGTAAAGTCTCATGAACCGCAATGATCCCATCCACAATCTACCTACCATGAACAAAACCACTTTCAAGAGGAGAAATCAAGATGAGGAGAAGCCTTTTCAACCTATTAGCAAGTGTGTTAGTAAGAAAATTATATAGGGTATTGCATAAGCTAATAGGTCTGAAATACCTTAGAGAAGAGGCACCATGTTTCTTCTAAATCAAAACAATAAAGGTAGTATTCCATGTCTACAACAAATAGGAAGAAGATTTGAATTCTCTTAAGGCTTACAAAATAGCTAAACCAAGAAGGTGCCAAAACCTCTAAAAAAAACCAGCAGGAAACCCATCCGACCCAGACGCTTTATCCTTATTCATAATAAATAGGTTGATCCTGATCTCATCATTAGAAAAGGGGGTATTCAAAGCATTATTCATATCATTTATCACCACTTGAGGAATTTTCCTAATAAGTTCCTCCAAAGCATCCCCATCTTCCTCCCTATCTCTAGAAAATAATTCCTGAAAGGAGGATAGCGTGGTAGTAGCAATTTCTTCCTTATCTTTAAGGCATTCACTAGAGTCCAATGCAATTTATTTTATTTTATTAGCACTCCTATATTTCAAGGTTGAGAGGTAAAAATATATGGTATTCCTATCCCCCTCCTTAATCCATGTAGCTCAAGATTTTTGCCTAATAACATAAAAAAATTCATCCATTATCCACGTTAAAATATATTTTAAAATGTTCCACATAAAATCCTCACAAAATTGATTCTTTCTTATGATCGAGATGAGTTTCAGCAACTCTCATGAGATATATGCGGAGGAAATTTCTTATTTTGCAAATAAATAAATCCAAATATAAATAAGACCACCTTCTATCATCATAAATAACCTTACAAAAATATTGATAGAGAATTAAACAAAAGAGAGGGAAATACTTAAATTGGTGACCAAAATTTTAAGGTAAAGCATCTTCTTGACTCACGCATCTTAAGTCTAGATGGGCCCACGACCGAGAGGAGATATCTGTCAAAAATACCTAAATGATCATACTCCTAGCTCATGTCCTCGAGGCCTTGAAAATTTGAATATATCAAAATTTGCGCTAGGTATAAACCTTGTTTTGGATGAGAAGATATTCTTGGCTCGGTATACATGTGGCCACATCCCATCTAGTATTTCAATTTTAAGCATCATCTTGTTATCAATGGCCTTGCTTCATGTGTTAGGTAAATGTTTTAATGAGACATTTCAACATGGCGTTTCATCTTAGTTATTTTAGTTTCGATTATCCCCAAGGGCTAGGTAGATTGGTAATTGTTTGTCTAGCCAGACACTTACCAAGAAGAGGCCTAGGTTCAAACCTTGGGGACATACATGTTGCAAAAGTAGTAGTCTAATTTGAATCCTCTAAGTGTGTATTAGATTGACGATGATGGTACAAATCCCTACTGACCGACGATCCCCCTTATGCCGAGTCAATAACAATGAGGTGGTATAGGCTTGTTGGGAGTAGCCCCTATGGTTTGAATCCTACACTTATAGTTACTAAAAATAGTGTGGATGTAACCAACTCCCCTATGTATAAAAAATAGTTTCAATTATAGGAAGAGGGGTTTTGTTGCTATGTATCTGAGAATGTGGTCTAATTATGTCACCCATTATACTTAAGAAAAAAATTTAACCTTTTTTATTAATATAATTAAATATTTATAAAAATATTAAAATAAATGTTTTATTCTCTTGAAGGAATGATTTTAAAAGTAGGGTCATAAAATTCATAGAGATAAAAACAATGATATTAATGATAATAAAGGGGAGAGGTATATTAGTTGGGGTTGAATATTTGTTATTTGTGACCTTTGTTCAATTTTTGTGGAGGTTATTAATCTACCTTAGAGTACAATGTTTGATAATAGAGGGGAGAGGTAGATTAGTTGTGGTTGAGTATTTGTTATTGGTGACCTCTATTCAATTTTTTTGGAGGTTATTGGTCTACCTCATAGTATAATGTTTGATAATAGAGAGGAAAGGTAGATTAGTTTTTTGTTTTGTTTTGAGTATTGGTTATTGGTTATCTTTGTTTGATGTTTATGGAGGTTATTGGTCTACCTTATAGTATAATGTTTGATAATAAAGAGGAGAGGTAGATTGTATTTTTTAAAAACGAGGGTATCTGTAACACCGTTTTGGTGTTGCTATTTTAAACCCTAACCTGTTGCGTTAGATGAAGTCAACAAGACCTTTGACCCTCGAGGGCATTAAATTGGGATAGTCAATCGGCAAACACTCGACCGCTACCATCGAACTTATCCCTTCTTGGTATGTTGTGTTTTGAACTTTGGACCTCCCTAAAGAAAAGCCAAAGCCTTAACCACAATGTTGTCCTTATTGGATAAATTAGTTGTAGTTGAATATTTGTCATTGGTGACCTTGGTTCAATTTTTATGGAGGTTATTAATCCATATCACAATATATTGTTTGCCAAGAGTGAGGAAGCTTTATAATAACTACATACCAAAATCAAACCATAGTTGACAATAGATGATGGGTTGTTATCTAGTCTTATATATATTTATGAAGATTATAATATAAATAATGTTAACGAAGTCAATATTATTTTATAAGACTAGAAAAAATATAATATAATGTAAGGGAAGCATAGTGCAATCATAAATTATATAATTTCTAAATTTTATAGTACAATCGTGAAAGGCTAAATTTCCAAAGGGTGTGTCATCTAGGACTAGAGAAGGGGGAGGAAGACCATTGCTCAACCATTTACATCAAGGTTCTAGGGATAACCTAAAAAACCCCTAAAGAATTAAGGATGTGATTTAGGATATCCTTAGAGAAGTTGCAATCCATAAAGAGATGATGAGTCATCTCCTCATTCCTTCCACATAGATAGCAATGATTGAAGAATCATACCTCTAACTTTGAGATTCTATATGGAGATGACTCATTTCTTTTGTTTGGGAGTGATAAGAAGAGGATTTTACTTTGGACTTTTATTTGAGGGCCAGCTCTTTCAAACATTCTTCGTCCCATTGGGCAAGATCAAAAACTTGGAGATTCATCCATCTTGTCCTACCCCCTACTTCAATGAAATCTTCTACTTTGGATCCAAAAAACTATGAGAATCTAGGATCATCTTCAATCCACGAGTCATCCCAAAAGTCAATATTCTCCCCATTGACAAGTCTCCACTTTATACCTCTTAAGACAAAAAATATTTAACAATACTATTCCAAAAGGTAGATCCATAAAGCAACACTTTCTCTTTCAAGAAGTTGATTCCCCTATTTAAATATTTGGCATTTATAATTTGTGTCCATACATTATTCTCTTAGTTGAGGAGAGCCCAACAATTTTTGGCCAGAAAGGCTTTGTTCATCAAATTCAGTTTTCTCATCCCTAGCCCACTTGCTTCTTTTTTGTACACACCTCCTCCCAAGAAACAATATGGAATCTCTTTTTATTTTTTGAATTCGATCAGAGAAAAAACTTTTGAAAATTTTCTAACTTTTGGGCAATTTTTGTAGGGATTCTAAATAGGGATAATAAGTACATTGGGAGGATTTGAAGGGAAGCTTTAACGAATTTTGCTTTTCTAACCTGGCTAAGAAGAGAGCCCTTCCAACCTACTAATTTCTTTTGTATCCTCTCCAAGATTGGATTCCAAATATGCTCTTTGGTTCAACCCTTAAACAAAGGTTAACCTAAGTAGCTAGAGGGTAGCTCAGCAATAGTATACCCAAGAATTCAGACAATAGCTCTTTGCTTGATATAAGGAGTGTTGAGAAACAAAGAGTTTGCTCTTAAGAAAGTTGATGTATTGACCAAAAACCCTCTCATAGTCCAAAAGGATTCTTCTAATTTCTTTGGCCTGAGGAATAGATGAGAAGGTAGAGAGAAGAGTGTCATTAGCAAACTATTTGTGAGATATAGGGTCAATGGCAAGAGCAGGTTTAATACCTTTAATACCAATAACTTTAATTGATCTTCCTAGATCTTCTGCTAGGATAATAAAGAGGGAGGGTGAAAGAGGACCCCTTGTCTCAATCCTCCAGTACTTTTAAAATATCCAAAAACCTCCCCATTAACAATAACAAAATAATAGAGGGTTGAGAAGCATTCCTTGATGAGGGATATCCATCTAGAGTGAAATCCAAAGTGAACCAAAACTTTTTCTAGAAAATCTTAGGATACTTTATCATAGGCTTTGCTCATGTCTAGCTTGAGGAACATTCCTGCTTTGTGTATTTTATCCATTGAATGAATCAACTCATTAACTTTGATAGTTCCATCTAAGATTTACCTTCCTAGGATAAAATCCCCTTGGTTATGGTCAATGATAATTGGGAGCAAAATTTTCAATTTGTTATCCAACACTTTCAAAAGAATTTTGTAAGTGGTGTTGCAAAGGCTGATTGATCTGAATTCTTTAAAGTCCTTAGCTCTTGCACTCTTAGAAATAAGTACAAGAAACGTGGAATTGATATCTCTTAAAATAAATCTAGATCTTTGGACTTCTGAAATGGCCTTAACATCTCTCTCAATGATGTGTGAATCAAGATGTTGGGGAGCAACAGGAAGGAGGATCTAATCAACACCAACTATAGTGAAGGATTCTAGTGGGTATTTAGGGTTCTCTCCATCATACTTGTTCTTGTACTCCTCCAACAAGGTGGTTGCTTCTTCGGCATAGTATGTACACATATTTTTAGCTTTGTACATAGCTCTAATAAGATCATTAAATGCTTGAATGTAACCCTCAACTAGGAAATGAGACAACCATACTCTGGAGAGGGAATTTTAGAGCCAGAGGTGTGGTATGTTGGGCCAACAACTTTCAAGAGAGTTCATAGAGCATATTTAAACTGCCTCTTTTGTATTACATTTGTGATTGATATTTCTATTGTGATAGTAGTTGATTTAATTGTTTGTGAGAAAGTGTTATTTCTCTTATGGTAGTAGTTGATTTAATTATTTATGAGAAAGTGTTATCATCTCTCAAAGCAAATATACCATTTTTGACAGAACCAAAGTCTTCAAACTCTCTTTGTATTTTTCTAAAACATTTTTTACTTCCATTAACAACTCTGAATTCAACTAATCTTCCCTTATTCAACAATTATGACTCTGAAATCAAACTATAGGATAATCTAGGCACATAAAGTACATATTGTAGTGTGCATTCAAGAAAATTTAGGTTGAGTGAAATATTTCCTACTAACTAGATGTGATAGATTTTATTATCTATGATTTTGATAAGTATACCTTGTTTTACTTGAAGAGAATCAAACCAATGCAAGTTGCTAGTCATGTGATTACTTGCTCCTAAATCAATATACCAACAATTATCCTCTAACTTTCCTATGCCAAGTGCCATTTCAAATTTTTATTCTAAATCTAATTTCAATTTTTTTTTGTTGAAAGAATGTGGTGGTTTGACCCAATTAAACATGTTCTTCTTTGTGACAAAATTTCCTTTATTTTTGATTTTTTTCTAACAAAATTTGGCTCTTTGATCAAATGAGACTTTGTGAGAGGAAATTTTATGTTTGACATGTATTGAGAAAATATTTTCAATGTTTTCTTTAAATAAATGTGGAACTCCTAAATCATATTAGCCTCAAGAAACTATTGTTCACTTCAAATTTTCTAACTTTTTTTTTTTTATATTAAAACAAAAAAAAAAGTTTGTTCTAAAGTTCCTTATGGACAATAGGCAGGAAAATGAGCTCTGGCGATTTTTTTCTCTGAACTAGGGTTTCTAGATTTTCAAAAAATCTCTGGCTTCTGCTGGCTTGCAAAAGTGTCTTTGGGGTATGGTGGATCCGAAGGTTCGATCGGTGCCCCGGGGAGGGTCCAATGGGGACTTCTTCGGCTCCTTTTCCAGGAAGTACCAGTTCTTACGCTGATTTGTTTAAAGAAGATTCTCCTCCGAAGAATGTCGAAGCCCAAAAGATGGCATATAAAAAGCTCTTCACGACTGCTGGGACTAGGTCTTCAGCACGTCGTGTGAATGGTTGTTTGCCGGCGAGGCCGAATCCGAGCCCAAAAATCATCATTGAGCCCGGCATGGTTGAAGAGTCGGTCCTCTATAGAGCTAACCATGATTTAATCTGCAAGTTCATGGGTATTCGCCCTTCCCTGAGCTTTCTGCATTCTTGGATCCGCCAGAACTGGGAGCCCCACGGTGAGTATTCATTGTGGTTTATTAGTAATGGTTATTTTATTGTCAGCTTCTCGGCTCTGGCCGATAGAAATAAGGCCTTCGAGTCGGAGAAGAAAAACCATGGCCCGGTAGGGCTATTTGTTCAACCATGGAGGGTAGGATTCGATCCTCGTGTTGAACCTACTGTTGTCCCGGTGTGGATTCGACTTTATGCTCTTCCAATGGAATTCTGGGGTGAGCAGGTATTGGCAATGATTGGCAATTCGATTGGTAGACATCTCGGGTGTTGCCAGGAGACACTATTGAAGGGAGCATGGCGGTGTATGCTCGAATATGTGTGGAGATGGATCTCAGCCAGCCTTTGTCGGTAGAGTTGGAAATTGAATTGGCGTGGTCTTTCCTGGATTCAACAGTTGGACTATGAGGCCCTACCCTTCAGATGTAGGGTTTGTCACAAGCATGGACATTTGGCCCGTTTTTGTCCTATTAATATGAATGCCAATATGGAGGCCCCTACAGGAATGCCAAACCTGCCTAAAGAGGATAAGGCTGCACCTAATAAAGATCCTATTAGCATCGGTCAGGGCCAGGAAGCTCAGAGAGAGGGTTTTGAACACCCCAGAAGAAAAATACGGACAAAGAAAAAGGAGGGAAAGGAGCAATCTCATCTCAGGCCTGCCAATAGGTATGAGATTTTTAAGTCATTGGTTGATGAAGAGGATCAATCTATGGAGGGCTTGGAGGGTTTCAAGGAAACTTCTTTTGTTCCCGGGCAACTCCCCCTATCATCTTCTCCCGTCATACGACGAGGTAGTTGATCCCTACGAGGTATCACGACCCGGTGTGTTACGGTGCCTTAGTAGTCCATAACCAGGGAGCGAGACGGTATCTCGGGATGTTCGCATGGGGATAGCGAGAGAAGAACAGGGGGAAAGGCCATCTTTGGGGATAACCCGAGGTAGAAAAAAGATCAAAAAATAGCAATTCTCGGGGAGCGGGTAGAAGATCCAATAAGGAGGCTGCTAGCGACCCGAGGAGACAAATTGATCATGGGAGGATCGATGAGGACAATTGACTCTTATTGCTCCCAGGGTAACCCATGATTATACAATCTTGGAATGTGAGGGTTTTAAACAGTGAGAACCCATCAATCTGCTGTTCAAATATTATTAGAGAATAGCAATACTAATTTTTTGCTTTTACAAGAGACTAAGATGTCTTTGGATCTTATGTCTAAAACAGTCAACAGAATTTGGAGGGGTGCTTGGTCATATGGATGTGGCTGCCCAAGGTGCCTCAGGGGGGATTGTTACTCTGTGGAACTCTCTCGGAATGGTCTGCAATAGAACACCTTGCCCGGAGGGGTGTTCTCACTTCTCTTTTTAGGAATAATGTCTCTGCGGAATTCGTTCTAATCACCAACTTTTATGGATCTCAAAACCTAGAGGGTCAGAGGCGGCAGTGGAAGGTTGTGCATGACATGCGAGCATCAAGGGAAGATCTAGACTGGATTATAGCAGGGGACTTTAATGCTAAATTATCTTCTAGAGACCGGGAAGGGGGAACACCTCTTTTGGATCCAGGGGACCGTTTCATGATTGCTCAAGTCCAGGCTTTGCACTTAGTGGACATTAAATGTCCTGGCAATAACTTCACTTGGACTAATAAAATGCGGGAGCCACATAGTAGGAAGGTGAAGCTAGATCGCTTTCTGCTTTCGGAGGAGGCGTTTGTAAAATGGAATATCAATTTTTAGATTTTAGCGGAGCCCCAGTTTCGATCATTGTCCTATTCTGTTGGAAGGCGGGACTAGGATGGGGCACCAGCACAAACCTTTCAGATTTGAGAATTTTTGGCTTCAAAGAAGAACTTGGGAGAAAATCCCACGGTGGTGGGAAGAAGGCCGCCCGACTTATGGGAGAGCAATGTTCGAATCCACAAACAACTTCAATATGTCAAAACTCAGTTGAAGTATTGGAGGCGTTCTAATAAAACTGACTTCAAGGCCCAAAGAGCTCCGTTGGTGGCCCGCTGGGATGAGGTCCAAAAATAGTTCGGAGAAGGAGTAATAACTGACCGGCTCAAAGTTGAGGATGATGCCTTGCGTACAGCGGTTGAGGACATTGACAACCAGGGAGGAGATCTATTGGAAGCAGAGAGCAAGAACCTCCTGGTTATTAGAAGGGGATAGAAATACAAAATTCTTTCATCGGACTGCTTGTGCTCGAAGACAGATGAATAAGATGGAGGTCCTTCAAGATGAGAACGGTCATTCCTTTGATACTCTTCCAGGTATACATTCCCATGCTATGGATTATTTTTCTAAGCTTTTTAAGGAAAGTGTGGTTCAAGATGTAGAGGCCCAAAATGAAGTTATTTCTGTCATACCTGCTATTATTTCGGAGGATGAAAATCGGGGCCCTCCTCAAACCCATTGATAGGGATGAATTGAAAACTGTGGTCTTTGGAATGAGCACTGGTAAAACTCCTGGTCCAGATGGCTTCCCAATTGAGTTCTTTCAGGCTTTCTGGGACTGCTTAGAGGAAGATGTAAGGGTTGTTGTTGAAGAGTCCAGAGAAAATAAGAGAATGCTTAAAGCTATAAACCACACGTTCATTACCTTGATTCCAAAAGGGGAGGAGGGGGTTCATATTTCAGATTATAGGCCTATTGCCTTATGTAATGTGTTGTACAAAATAATCACAAAGGTAATGGTTGAGCGCCTAAAACCTCTTCTTCACAACATTATCTCCTCTGAGCAAGGGGGCTTTGTTGAGGGACGGCAGATTACGGATGGGGTGGTTGTGGCCCAAGAAGCAATCCATTCAATGCACACTTATGGTAATAAAGGGATGTTCATTAAATTGGACATGTCAAAGGCTTATGACAGGGTTGAATGGAGTTTCCTGGCTAAAATGATGGCAGCCTTCGGCTTCTCTCAGGGCTGGATTGAGTGGATCATGAGCTGTGTCTCTTCCCCGACTTACTCTGTGCTTATCAAGGGCCTTCCTTCGCAACCTTTTGGAGCTTCTCGGGGTCTGCGCCAGGGGGATCCCTGTTCCCCTTATCTTTTTCTCATTACGGTTGAAGGTCTTGGCAGACTTTTCTTGAGGAGAAGACAAGCAAGGCAAATTATTGGGTATTAGGGTGGGGGATGAAGTTTTATCGCACCTACGGTTTGTGGATGACACTTGGTTTGATGGGAGTGGCCGAGCATCGGGGAAGCAAGAACGATTAGGGATACTCTTAATGTCTATCTCAGGGCTACTCAACAGGTCATTAATGACAGGAAATCCAAAGTGGTCTTTTTTAATCTGGAGCAAAGGCTTCAGAACAGAATTTTAGAAATCCTGGGATTCACTAGGACTTCTCTCCCTGTGGTTTACTTGGGGATCCCCTTGCATTTCAAGAAGCTAAAATTAGACACTTGGAGGAATTTGTTGGAGTGTATCAAGGACAGAATTAATCACTGGTCTCACAAGTGGTTAAGTTATGGTGGCAGATTAACGTTCTTACAGTCAGTCATTCAAGCCATGCCAATCTACAAATTTTCTATCCTGGCTGCCCCCTTACAATATGGAAAGAGTTGGACGGGATGGCTAGGAAGTTTTTGTGGGAAGGAGCTAAGGGAGAGAGAAAGTGGGCCTTAGTGGGCTGGGATAAAGTCACCCAGCCCAAGGTAAAAGGTGGAGGTTGGGACTGAGAGGATCCAAGTTAAATAATCAAGCCTTGGCTGGAAAGTTGTACTGGAGGTGGATTTCCCAACCAACTTCCTTATTCAGTAGAATCCTAACTAGTAAATATTTGGGTCAAGTTAACCCCAATGAGGTGGGCCGTTTCCCTCTGGATGGTACTGGATCCTTAGTGTGGCAGGCTCTCAAGCTAGGATCTCAGGTTATTAAAGACCAATTGTTTTGGAAAGTGGGGAGAGGGGAGAAGGCTCGTTTTTGGACTGATTCATGGGATCAGTACCCACCCATCATTGTTGAATTCCCCGAGTTACTTCCAATAAAATCTGCCATAGAAACCAAGGGTTGGGTCCAAATTGAAAGTTATTTCAACACTACTCAGTTGGGGGAGTATAAGTTTAAGAAGTTTAAGAGGTTGGAGGAGTGGCCAATTCCAATCCCCCCGGAGTTGGCACCCATCTTGACCAAAATCTTGACGAGAAAGGTTTCTCACAGGGAGAGACGAGGGAGGATGAATTAGCTTGGGGCTATGGGAGCCTTGGTGTTTATACAATGAAGGACGGATATGACAAGATCCTCCCGGAGCCTCCCCCCCATTCTTATCCGGTTGAGGATTGGAGAAAGATTTGGCACCCCAAGGGTTGGCCGAAAGTAAACTTTTTTGCCTGGCAGTTTATGCACAATGGTATTCTCACTTTTGACAATCTCAGATGTAGAGGAATCATCGGCCCTTCTCAATGTGTTTTATGCCACAAGAACGAGGAAACAGCTGATCACCTGATGTTTGAGTGCCCTTTCACGCGTCAGATTTGGAAGCGATGGTTCTCTCACTATAAAATCCAGGTTAATGGTGACATGAATCGGTCTAATATTTGGGAAAGATGGAAGCAGGGTAGATTTAATTCCAAAGCTCTTCAAATTGGGTGGGAGCTTGGCTTAAACTTCATTTGGTGGCAAGTGTGGTTGGAGAGAAATGCTAGAATTTTTAGAGAAACCTTTTCCTCGCTAGATGGAGTTTGGCAGGTCATCTGGAGCAAAGTCACAGAAACTGTTGTCGTCTACGCTAAAGAGGAAACTCAGGTTGGTCCTGGGCCAATGGAAGAGGGAGTTGAAAAGCAAGAGGGACAGGACAGAGCCAGTTGGAAACCACCCCCAGAAGGTTGGATTAAAATCAATACTGATGGTGCTGCAAAGGGCAATCCGGGTAGTGCCGAAATTGGCGTGGTCTGCCAGAATCATGAGGGATCAGTGCTCTATTGGGAACTGCAGGGGCTTGGGTAGAGCCACAAATAATGAAGCAGAAGCCATTGCTATCAAATCTGCTTCTATTTGGGCGATTACTCGGGGGCCACGGGAGGATAATTCTTGAATACGATTCTCAAATTCTGGTTGGAGCTCTAGGCTGCATGAGGAACTTTGCGTTGAAAGCTTGGAGGTTGAGGATTACTGGTCTCTCAAATCAAGGAATTATGGAGGGAATTAGATGATGTGATTCCGGTTTATGTGAGCAGAGAGATTTAAACAAAGCGACCGATTTCTGGCTAAGATGGGTGCTGAGAAAGAAGTAGGGGTGCAGTTGCACAGTGACATGCCTATTGAAGATGAGGTGATTAGGCAGGGCCTTGAAAGATCCTTGAGACAATGATCAAAGAAAAAGCTAAGGGTGGTTTTTGTCACGATTTCGTGACCTGTTGCGCCATCGCGGCCATTGGAGGTAAGCTGTCGCGATATCGCGACGTGTTGCGCCATCGCGGCCGCTGGAGGAAAGCTGTCGCGAAATCGTGACATGTTGCGCCGTCACGGCCGCTGGAGGAAAGTTGTCGCGATATCGCGACATGTTGCGCCATCGCGGCCTTTGGAGGAAAGTTGTCACGATATCGCGACATGTTGTGCCATCATGGTCGTTGGAGGAAAGTTGTCGCGATATCGCGACATGTTGCGTCGTCGCGGTTGCTGGAGAAAAGTTGTCGCGATATCGCGACATGTTGCGTCGTCGCAGCCGCTGTGGGAAAGTTGTCGCGATATCGCGACATGTTGCACCGTCGCAGCCGCTGGAGGAAAGTTGTCGCGATATCGCGACATGTTGCGTCGTCGCGATCGTTGGAAGAAAAGTTGTCGCGATATCGCGACATGTTACACCGTCGCGGCCGCTGTGGGAAAGTTGTCGCGATATCGCGACATGTTGTGCCATCGCGACCAAGGGAGGAAAGTTGTCGCGATATCGCGACATGTTGCGTCGTCGCGACCGCTGGAGGATTTGGTCGCGATATCGCGACATGTTGCACCGTCGCGGCCAAGGGAGGAAAGTTGTCACGATATCGCGACATGTTGCGCCGTCGCGGCCGCTGGAGGAAAGTTGTCACGATTTCGCGACGTGTTGCGTCGTCGCGGCCGCTGGAGGAAAGTTGTCGCGATATCGCGACATGTTGCTTCGTCGCGGCCAAGAGAGGAAAGTTGTCACGATTTCGCGACATGTTGCTCCGTCGCGGCCAAAGGTGGAAAGGTGTCGCGATTTCGCGACCTGTTGCTCCATCGCGGCCAAGGGAGGATTGTTGTCGCGATTTCGCGACAGGTTGACTTTTTGCGGCCAAGGGAGGATTGTTGTCGCGATTTCGTGACATGTCACGATTTCATGACAGGTTGACTTTTTGCGGTCAGAGGAGTCTTGTGTCGCGATTTCGCGACTTGCAGCTTTTTCGCGGCCAAAGGTGAAGTTGGTGTTTGCTGCGCGATTTCGCGACCAGTTGTTGTAACAGACCAATCAGCTCCCTCAGCTAGCTTGGTATTGGTTCAAGAGATTTGGCTCCATTGCAAATCTTCCTCTTCTCTTGTAATCATGTGCTTTCATTGTTTTTGGCTGGGATGTGTCTACTCCCAATTGTAATTGATCTTTGTTTTAATACAAGTTTTTTTCAATTTTTTTCAAAAAAAAATTCCTTATGGACCCAATAATGTTTTTCCTTATTTAGTAGAAAACCTTTTGAACCCCCAAATAATTCACTATAATTTTTTGTTAGAAAATTTTCAAAATGTATTCGTGAAATATTTTCTTTCTTTGGATTTTCCTTTCTTCAAATATAAATTTCTTTCCACTGTTTCATTTTATTTTTTCTCCTTAGAAAAATTATCTTTCATAAAATATTAAATCCCATAAGCCTTCAATATTCTTTCAATATTTTATCTTTTCTTATACCAATCAACTTTAGAGAAAATAAGCAGAAAAAAATATATTTCATACCTTATGGAAAGTGCTTCATTAATATGACTTTATATTTGAATCGGCCTTCAATGTTTTAGCTTTGAAAATATTCCTTCAATAATGTACTTTCTAAATATTCCTTTAAAAATACCCTTTGCTAAAAAAGTTCACTTTATAAAATTAAATGGACTTTAATATTTAAAAAAAAAAGAACTTCTTTGAATGAATTTTCCTTCTCAAAGAGCAAGCTAATATTTCCTTTCAATATCTCCTTTTATAAGTTTTCCTTTTTATTTCTACCTTGAATTTTCATTATAATCCCTTCTTATTAATTTAAATCAAATTTTCTTCAATTTCATTTACTAAGGTAGCAAATTATTTTATTTTATTTTTTTTATAAATCTTCTTTTCCCTTGTATCTTTATTTTTCTCTCTTTTAATAAACTTATTTGAATAAATCAACTATTCTCCTTCAATATTTCCTTCATAAAAAATGTATAAATTTATTGGTAGAATTAATCTTCTAACCTATCCCTTTTTAAATTCTAAGTTTCCACCATATGCTTTAAAGTAGGAGAAAAATGAATCAAAATCAAGTGATTTGAATGTACCTTACTGGACATTTAGAAATAATCTTGTTATTCAAAGGTAAAAATATTTAAAATATGTCTCCCCCACAAGCCATCATACCAATATCATGACATTAAAACTAAATAATGAAATGTTAACTATTATGCACAATTTCATATTCTAAATAATATGTAATGCATATATGGACCTTTGTTAAAAATACTTATTGTTAAAATAATGTTATATTTAACAAGAAATTTAAAATTATTTAACATTTTATTTTATGCTATACCATTTTAATCTGTCAAAATAATAGAATGACTAAAGATAAAAGAAGGTGCCTTGGAATTCTAACATGAATTCAAAGACTTTGTAACATCTAAGGTCTCAAATCAAATTTTTTCAGATATAACATCTCAATTAGGAATGAGAGACTCATTCAAAGTGTAACTTTTGGCTCAAAAAATACACATGCCTTGGAAAAGAAGAAAAATCACAAAAAAATATTATGGGCTTTGAATGGATGTAGGTGTTTTAGATAGGAAAACTCATGGATTACCTTCAACTCAATAAATGCATGACTTTTGTTATCAACTTGGAAAACTCTTACAAATATTTAGAGCTTATTTTAGTCAACAAAGGATATAGAAAATATAATTTAAAATATTTTAGTGTTGGAATTATAGTTTACACATTACTAGCAAGAAACTTGGTCTCTTTTTGGGTAAACTTAGGGTGTGTCAACGGATGACGATGATTTTCATTGCATACATCAATCTTCAAGCTTAATTATTTCTCACATGAACTCATTATTTCTCTTCACAATTTCTCATAACTTGATCTCTTTCTTTACACATGGTTTTTCAATATCAAGACATATAAAGGGACATTTAACCGGTAGTCCTCACACAAATTGGCTCTCATACCAATGTTAGCTTAAGGCCTAGATTCAATAATAAATTCACATATATTGGATAATGATCATTTACAACAAGGTTACATACAATATACTAGAATGCAACTCACATACTCAAGCCATGACTCAAATGAAACAAATGCTCTCTATTCAAGTGGATGATAAAATGTAATACAATACAAATGATGCATTGCAATTCAATGCATACAATCTCTCTTGCAACCCTTACTTAAATCCTTGACATAGAGCCTCTTTTATAATTTATATTCAACTATCTCTTAATCTTCTCAAACTCACAAGAGATGTGACTCCTCATATTTTTCATAAGAGAAATATTTTATTAATCTTCTAATATTGACAAAACCTAATGATCACATGAAACCAAATATATTTACAAAGTACTTGCAAGGTATCAAATAATGTAATATTCTCCAACAAACCCAAATTAAAATATATTTCAAATTTTTCTAATTTAAGTGAGCACCAATCAAGAAATACATATTGATCTGGTGAAAATATTGGTATGTTCATAATATTATGTTTTATTTTGTTGTCCTCGAGCTCATATGTATTCTTCTAAAATTAGTGATGAGTGATAATTTGAGGATATTATTATTTTTGCATTGAAAACTATTATTGATTTGATTGATATTAAATATTTTTGATAAATGCATGGTTGCTTATTTTTTATTGAATTAAAGTGTGTTGGATGACCAATAACTTTACTTTTGAACAAGATGGAGTTGACAATTTCAATAAACACGTGATCAATTTAAAAGGAATTTTACTTTAATGTAACTTAATTGGGTTTGATTATGAATCTTCTATTTTATTTAAGCCTTATACTATTTTCAAGGCTACAAGTGGCCAAAATAACTATCAATTATTTTTAAGATGTCTCAAACATATAGGTTTTATGTCACTTTTTTTTTTAGCGAAAAACCCCTTGTGGGGCCGCCTTGGTCTGAGAGACCACGACCAGGGGGTTCTACACCGTCAAAGTCACCCGAGAGTCGCACCCGGCCCTGCCCGCACCAACATTATCAATTGGATTTTGGGCACCCAATTCAACTTTTTGGTAGGGTGGAGATTCGAACCTGGGACCTCCCTTGGAGGATTGCCCTCTCCTCTCCAACTCACCTACAACACCTGGGTAGGTTTTATGTCACTTCAAAATTATAATCAAAGGATAATTTTTTTTAAATGGTAGGAGGAAAATGGTAATTGTTCAAATAATAAACATGCATGGACAACACCACAAAGAGGTATATTTTTCATGACATAGTGAAAAGAGAGGGTGTTTGTGAGGGGAAAGTTCCTTGAAAAAATAGGGTAGAATTTAGGACACCGAGCTTATTGCATCATGACAAACACTACCATTTTTTACATCATTGTCAGTGGGTCGAAGAAAAGTACACAATTCTTTTGTATCCTACTTTGGTGCTAACTAGAAGGTTGTAAGAAAAATTTAACTATCTCCAAGCACCACCATTGTTATCCAAGTCTCTAAACTTGAATTGCTTGTCAATTATAGAGAACTACAAAAAATAAATATGATAAAAACAACTTATTTGGTTTGAATGTTTCTGGTTTTTGGATCTTAAGATAATATATGTAAAAATAATAAACATTTTAATTATCTAAAAGTTGAATTCATTAATATTCTTTGAATCTTAAAATAAATGTTGTTATTCGCACTTTATTATTTTATACGATTTAAAATTAAAAAAAATAATAATTAAAAATTATTCATAAAAATAAAGTAATTATACAATCCAAACTTTTATTATCCAATAAAAAATAAAAATAAAAAACTTAAATATTATTTATTTAAAAATTAATAAAAACAAATTTACTATAATTATAAAATTAAAAAATAACATAATTTATTAATCCAATAATAATTATAACATATGAATATTATCATAAAAATAACCCTTAGTATTTAACTAATTCTATCTCTTATTAATGTGTCCAACCAATAAGAGCCGTATTTAAAAGTATCCTATTAGCCTAAATCACTTGTGAAAGATTCTTCTCAACAACAAATATAGAAGATGCATGGAATTTGTCTAGAATTCACATTAAATATTACAAAAGATAAAAAAGTTTAAAATTAAAAATAACACTTTCACTCTTTTCAATTATTAGATATCCAAACCTAGGATACAAATAAAAGTACATTTTCTCCCTGACCTCGATTGCACCGATAGCAAGGGTAGTTGTTGACGTTGAGAACCATGCATTAATCTTATCTCCTTATCTCAACCGACATTTTAGGTTATATACTAATTTTGAAAAGAAAAAGAAGCAAACTAGCCAATTCATAGATAGCATCTTATCCTTTAAAGATGACGTTTAGAACTGAAACGAGCTTCTTTTTCACGATACTTTCGATAATTTATAGCCCTCTCAGAGATCTCCAGAAGCGACCCCTTGACTTTTTGGAAGCTATTTGGCCAAATCATGAATGACAGATTTCCCATATTTGTCATAGCCTCTCTATTTATTTATTAATTAGATCTTTCAAGTCACCCTTTCAAGAGAGAGATCTTGCTTCGTGGTGGAAAACGTGGTGTCCCGATAACTATACCTCAACTTCAATACCTTTCCCATTTAAATCACTCAACCATTCCAATCTGTGAGCCACTTAGTTACACAGGTTACGTCGTTGGTTTCAATCAGCTCACCCAGAGGAATTTTTTTAGATAAAATAATTCCTTACAAATAAGCATGAAATGACTAGAAAATATCAAACATGTAACGTATGAATAATCATGTTAGCATCAACCAAGAGGTGTATCCATTAAAATCGAATGAAAGTAATTGCATGGAGACAACCTCGTTAGTCAATTTTTTTTTTTTTTTAAATCAAATCAAGACACATTATTCCTGTATGAACAATCAAAAAGCATTAGAACAATGCATAGCAATTCATGTCCTCCTTTTAACACTACAAGGTTGTATTGTTAAAAGAGGGCTAAAGATAATAACCAATAGGGCATGAAATATTCAAAATTTAAATCCCTATAGCATTTAAATCACACTGAAATAAACCTATTCAGGCCCTCCTTCTAGCGCCAATTTGTTGAGTGGTATTTTCACCCGGTTGTGAAAGTACACTCTCCTTTAGGATTTGGGTTCCAAATCCCCTCTTGCAAAGAAGTTAAACAAACAACTTCTCCAAGGTCTCCGTTGTATTAGCATTTGCATATGTGTATTAGTAATCTCAAATAAAGATATTCAATTTAAATGCTTGGAACACCTTAGTGATTGCAAGTAACTGTAAACAAGGGGCAATGTTGGTTTATTTCACCATGAAACTTTAGTGATTGTTCATTGTTTTTTTGGATTTTGATATTTTTTAGATGTTTATTTTAATGCCTTGAAAAGTTAAAACTTCTGGAAAAATATAAAATGCAGAAAATGAAAAATGAAATGCAGAAACTGAAAATAAAATGCATTCAATATGATGCTATCCTATTTCGACAAAACCGAAGATGTGAGGTCTCCGTGCATGCAACCTAACCTATTGGACTTGCAAAACAAGCACAATCCGGATAAGCTAAGTGTTGGTTCCTAGGGTACGAAATAAAATTCAGATTTCAAATATTCGCCTAATGTAACCCAAAGAAATGGCATCAACATTATCTATAAATTCGAAATCTGAAAAGATGAAAGAATAAACATTAAATCCATAGCATGCAAAGAAAATCTCCTTCTTTCTTGCCCACAAGATGCAAATTTTTGAACACTTCTGCATTAAAAATGTGTCATTTTACAATAGCAAAATTTTTGGTTTTCCCAAACCAGTCCATGGAAGAAAAACGACTCAAACAGGTCCAGAATGGCCTTATCACCTTCAAGTCTGCAACTCTGCTCGCCGTAATTTCCAACCCATGTCCATGAAGAAGAAAAACCAGTCTACGAAAGAAAAACAGCCCAACTAGGTCCAGAATGGCCTTATCACCTTCAAACCTGCAACGCTACTTGCAACAGTTTTCCACCCCTTTCTGGCCTCTTTGAATGGCGTATTTAAACTTGTGAAAACATTGTTTCTCCTTCCCTGACGGTTCATTTCATTTGTCGATGGCTGTTCGTTTCACCTTCCCTGACTGTTCATTTCACCTTCCCTGTATGCGTGTGCTTTGCTTTCCATTTTGTGGCCCTTCGCTGTGATTTCTCCACATGGGCTTGCGTCCGTTTCCCTCCGTGTGTAACGACCATCTTAAATGATTTCAAATCATTAAATATTCCTTATGTAACGCTTGTCTTCTTCATTGGATTTTGTCCTTATGTCCACGTCACTATGCAGGTCCGTTACCTTGGCGAAAATGGAACATGTCGCGATATCGTGACACTTTTGCCTCCTTGCTCTCCTTTGTTGCTTTGAATCATGAAAATGGAACATGTCGCGATATCGCGACACTTTGCCCCTTCGTCTTTTGTTGCTTTTAGCCACGAAAATGTAACATGTCGCGATATCGCGACACTTTTTTTTCCTGAAATGCAACATGTCGCGATATCAGGACACTTTTTTTTGTACTTTGTTTGCCTTTTAAAATGCAACATGTCCACGATATCGTGACACTTTTTCTTGGAAAATGCAACATGTCGCGATATCGTGACACTTTTTCTTTAGAACATGTGATATCGACACTTTTGGAAAATGCAACATGTCGCGATATCGCGACACTTTTTTGGGAAAATGCAACATGTCGCGATATCGCGACACTTTTATTATTTTGGCGGATAATGCAACATGTCGCGATATCGCGACACTTTTTTTTTGGCGCGATGTGTGCAACATGTCGCGATATCGTGACACTTTTTCTTTGGGATGGTGCAACATGTCGCGATATCGCGACACTTTTTCTTTTTGGCCGCGATGGTGCAACATGTCGCGATATCGTGACACTTTTTCTTTTTGGCCGCGATGGTGCAACATGTCGCGATATCGTGACACTTTTTCTTTTTGGCCGCGATGGTGCAACATGTCGCGATATCGTGACACTTTTTCTTTTTGGGCCGCGATGGTGCAACATGTCGCGATATCGTGACACTTTTTCTTTTTGGGCCGCGATGGTGCAACATGTCGCGATATCGCGACACTTTTTCTCCTTGTGGTGTTTTGCTTTTTTCTTTGAACTTTAGCCTATGGGCCACTTCGGTCTTCTTGGAACACATGCAAAAAAGGTGGGTCCCCAATTTTGGGGTACGTTGTGGATCAGCCACAACAAATGGCGACTCTATTGGGAAATGCTCCTGAGCATTTCGGTGAGAACTCAACCTGAAAACACACAGACTCAAATACAAGCGTTAGCAAATATCCCAAGAATGAAACTAGATGAGAAATACATGAAACATTAGAATTATTAAGCATCAGCTCGGTGTGTGCAATGTGCTTCATTCCCTATCGTTTGAAATTGATTCAGCTTTCCATTGTCAGCTTCACTTATGATTCGTATGCAAGGCTATGAATGATTTGTGCAGGATTTGATGTATGATAACTATGTTAGAGATATAACAACCTGCTTTGCAAAGGCTCAGACCTTCTAGTATCATGAACAAACATATTAAAACTGTCAAACCCTCTTAGGACCAAATATATGTATACTGAATTAATTTACTAGATCCCAAAGTTGGTTATGTGTCACTACCATCTTGAACCCATGTGCAGGTGTAAGTGAAATCAGAGCTTTGGGGAATAGGATTCCCAACCTAAGCGAGATGGGAATTTAATCCTATCCTTACTACTCTGATCTGGAATTCATTACCTCATCTTGAACAAAATGATTTAACTCTGTTATGGATGAAACTGTCAGGCTAGCCTGTCCGTTTGAGCAGTCAGTGGTCTTGCTTTTAGACAAGACATGTTGCCACGCATGAGCATACTCCACTGCCAGCCAGGCGTCTATAGCCCCGGTGGAGATTAACCCCATAATCCATGATTTGACTTTACTTTGATTTCTTGGACCTTGGGGATGACTACCCATCCTTGCAAGGGACATGTAGTACGATCCTTCCAATCCAATATTAATAAAGAAATGAAAAATATTTTCTTTTGAATTTCAAGTTCTTGAGTGGGCAAAATAGAAGCTTTGGGGAATCGGATTCTCAACCTAAGCGAGATGAGAATTAGACCCTATCCTTACTACTCCATGAAGGTCAAATCGAGCTTTGGGGAGTTGGATCCTCAACCTAAGTTCGATGAGGATTTAACCCTATCCTTACTACTCTGATTTTAGGCTTTAAGCACTATGGGAGTGGTGAAAACCACTATTTTAAGGATTATGTTGCATGATAGGACAGACACGAAATACTCCTTTCGCCTCACCTTTTCTTCCAAGTATGGTTTTGACCATTTTACTCAAGATCCTCTTTAATATGCGTAGAACGTGCTTGGTTCAAGATAGTTCGGGCATCAGTTCCCAACCTTAGGATCCTTTTAATATATGTTATGTAATAACCCTAAGAGGATTCGACACCTTTTCAATGATTGCACATGAAATGAAGATGCAACTGAGATGGAATGTATATGCAATGCGGAATGTACATGAGATATGAATGCATTGCTCCTTTTGAAATGCGGATGGAGTATACCACCTACTTTGCCATAATTTATAAAACTGACAACTTCCTGCATCATAAGTTCCAAACGATATTCTTTAATGTGTTTGCGAAATTCGTGGAGCTTTCTGCAATACAATTCCGATGTTTCATATTCTCCTAGTCTTAGTCAACATTCATAAGGACCTAAATTAACAAACCAAAAATGTCCAAAGGACCAACACACAAAACTTAAAACCAAAATGAGATCTAATCCAAAACCAAAACACGAAAACCAAAAGTATATACAATATAATACAAGATGATGCAAAAATTTGGATTATCATTTTCCCGGATCCCAAACCTGATTAGAGCATTCCAAAAGACATATAATATGATACACATGCCGAATGTGGAAGGAATCAAACGAAAACAAGATTAGACCAAACAATGCAACCAACTTCAACTTTCCCCTCTCACCATACCAATTTGATTTAGTTCCATTAGTATTCTCATAGGTGAGATTCAAATTACCAATTTGATTAGACAATGGTTGATTTTCAATTCTTTCTTGTCTATTCTTTAAGGTGCAAATTTCATAATCCCATTCATGATTTAGAACTAGGCTTTCTTTATTCAAAATGAAATTTTGTAAGCAAGAGCCTATTTCTAAAAATTTCAAAGCTAATTCATTTTCCATGTTCTTAGGCCAATCAAAATTGTGCAACAATTTACAAGCATCTAGGATATTTACTAAATGGGGATCATTAAGAATTTTTATCCTAGATTCAAGAATTAATTGTTGATGAATTTGATTTAGCAATTTAAGTGCATCAAGCTCCTTTTCATTCATTAAAGTAATGTTATCAAAGGTGTGGTTAGAAATTAATCCTTGTTCTTCATTCACCTTCAATGGCATTTCATCATAAATATCATTTGAATTATACAAATCTTCACCTAAATCTTGGATGTTTGGACACAAAGGTTTAGATTTTACCTTTTTCACATTTTCATTTACCAAAATTTGGTGAGGATTTGCAATTCCCTCTTTTACCTCATGGTCTTCATATTCTTCATTGATTACTTGTTCATCAAACATACCAAAATTGGGCACCCAATTAAAAACATGCCCATCCTTTTCAACCCTCAAATATTCTTGGTCGAAGTGTATGTCAAGTAACTCATCTTCATGATCAATCACTTTCGTTGCTTCCAATAGATCAACCACTTTGTCATTTAATTCCAATTCTTTGTTCACTATCCATGGTATCTCTTCCAAAACATCCTCAAATTGCACAGGAGTTGTAATATCTTCCTTTGAGTAGGCGATTATGTTGTCCTGTATATCAATTGGCACACAAGTTTCATTAGCAGTTTTGGAGTGAGTGTAGTCTTCCCACTTCTTCCATGAATCATAGTAGTCATCCTCCAAGTTCAAATTGTGACGTTCAACTACTTCTTCTTCATCTTCTGATTCATCAACATGTTTCTCATCCAATTCATCTTCACCTTCCATAGATGGTCCAGTTATTTCCAAAAGTGGGTTATTTCTTGAATTCAAATTGGTAAAGCTATCATAATCCAAATTTGTAACCCATGATTCAATTTTATCACAATTTGGAAGGTGTGGATCCTCTTGGTCATCACTCTCTTGACGATATAGAGTTTCCACCACCAAAATGTTGTCCTCTCCTTGTTGATGTTGGGATGGACCCTTATTTGGCACAAGTTCCAAATCATCCACTTGAGCTTGGAGACAATGGGTATACATAGCAATTTCGGGACAATTCCTTTCATTATGCTCCTTTGTATTATGCAATCTACACCCCTTTTCCCATGCAAAATCAGAAATATTAAGAATGGAACTAGAGTGACTTGGTCCTGTAGAAGTATCTATCTGATTAGCAATAGGGGAAGGCACACCCCCATTGTTTGGCTTCGTATTCCACTTGTCTCCCTCTATTGTTGAAGTTTTGATTTGGGTGAGGGGCATGGGATTCATACTTCTATTTTTGAACCAAATCATTACTCAATTTGTGAACCATATTTTTGAGTTCTTCAACCTCTGAATAAATCTCTTTTGGTTGAGCTATGTTATTGCTAGTTCCAATAGGATTTGCGTAATTGGTGAGATCTTGACTTAACATTTGAGTTGGATTTTGAGCCACTTGATTTGCGTAGGGATTCACACTTTGAATCGGAATTGGATTGGGAAAAGGAACTATAGCCTGAGAATTAAACGGACTAGCTCCTTGCATAGTCTGTTGACTATTTTGCAAAAATGAAGGAATGGGGGGAATGGATGTGATTGGTTGAATTGGAATGGGTGCGTAAGCGGGTGTTGATGAATATGGTTGTTGATAAGGCAAAGCATTTATGCCTGATATTTGCGGTGCCATGATCTGATTCATCATAGGAGCTTGACCATATGGACCATATTGTCCTACCATAGGCATCCGGGAAAACCCATAACTCTGTGGTGTCATTTGTTGTTCAATGGTCATAGCTTCATTGTAGGCTAGAGCAAGCGTGGTAACTTGAGGATTTCGCCTTGCAAACATTGTCATCATAGGATCCAATGCCCCAAAATATATTTGCAAAGCTACTGCGGGATCAATGGCAAAATGTCGAATTGCTCTATTATAGCACTTCTGAAATCTCTGATTAAAAGTTTGGATTGGCTCACCCTGGCCTCTTTTGCATGTAATGAACTGATTATAGATGATTGTGGGATCTAATGGTGACCTGAATTGGTTGACAAAAGCATTCTCCATTTGCGTCCATGACGTAATGGAACCAATAGGTAAGCAAATATACCATTCGTAGGCCACTTGGGTCTAGGCTCATGGGGAAGAGTCTACAAGCCACATCTTCATGTTGAACTTGCAATCTTATCAAAACATCCCTATAGGCCTGAATATGTTCTTCTACGGTCCTTGGGCCATCCGATTTGTATTTGGGCAAAAATCTCTCTATATTCCTAGGGATCTCGTGAATATCCCCTACAATATTCAAAGGAATGTTATTGGCTCCGTACCAAGGAGGTGGTGGAGGTTGGGCCATTTGATTCAAAATCAATGATGATAACCCTACAAGAACCGTGAAAAATACCTCAAAGAAAACCTGCGACACACAGAAAATCCTGCAATTAATGAAATTCAAAGAATAACCTCAAAATCAATTTGTTAGTCATGAATGAAAGAAGGAACCTTGACAAAGCAGTATTCTAAAAATGTAAATAGTTTCCGATTCACCGGAGATCGCATATGCGCAAGTGAAGAGCATACTCCTAGTTTTGTAGGCTTTCTGATTCACAAGATCGCATTACGCGTAGGTGAAGAGCATAATACCGACAACAAATACATTTTAGACAAAATAATTCCTTACAAATAAGCATGAAATGACTAGCAAATATCAAACATGTAACGTATGAATAATCATGTTAGCATCAACCAAGAGGTGTATCCATTAAAATCGAATGAAAGTAATTGCATGGAGACAACCTCGTTAGTCAATATTTTTTTTTTAAATCAAATCAAGACACATTATTCTTGTATGAACAATCAAAAAGCGTTAGAACAATGCATAGCAATTCATGTCCTCCTTTTAACACTACAAGGTTGTATTGTTAAAAGAGGGCTAAAGATAATAATCAATAGGGCATGAAATATTCAAAATTTAAATCCCTATAGCATTTAAATCACTTGAAATAAACCAATTCAGGCCCTCCTTCTAGCGCCAATCTGTTGAGTGGTATTTTCACCCAGTTGTGAAAGTACACTCTCCTTTAGGATTTGGGTTCCAAATCCCCTCTTGCAAAGAAGTTAAACAAACAACTTCTCCAAGGTCTCCGTTGTATTAGCATTTGCATATATGTATTAGTAATCTCAAATATAAGATATTCAATTTGAATGCTTGGAACACCTTAGTGATTGCAAGAAACGTAAACAAGGGGCAATGTTGGTTTATTTCATCATGAAACTTTAGTGATTGTTCATTGTTTTTTTGGATTTTGATATTTTTTAGATGTTTATTTTAATGCCTTGAAAAGTTAAAACTTCTGGAAAAATATAAAATGCAGAAAAATGAAAATGAAATGCAGAAACTGAAACTAAAATGCATTCAGTATGATGCTATCCTATTTCGACAAAACCGAAGATGTGAGGTCTCCGTGCATGCAACCTAACCTATTGGACTTGCAAAACAAGCACAATCCCGATAAGCTAAGTGTTGGTTCCTAGGGTACGAAATAAAATTCAGATTTCAAATATTCACCTAATGTAACCCAAAGAAATGGCATCAACATTATCTATAAATTCGAAATCTGAAAAGATGAAAGAATAAACATTAAATCCATAGCATGCAAAGAAAATCTCCTTCTTTCTTGCCCACAAGATGCAAATTTCTGAACACTTCTGCATTAAAAATGTGTCATTTTACAATAGCAAAATTTTTGGTTTTCCCAAACCAGTCCATGGAAGAAAAACGACTCAAACAGGTCCAGAATGGCATCATCGCCTTCAAGTCTGCAACTCTGCTCACCGCAATTTCCAACCCATGTCCATGAAGAAGAAAAACCAGTCTACGAAAGAAAAACAGCCCAACTAGGTCCAGAATGGCCTTATCGCCTTCAAACCTGCAACGCTACTTGCAGCAGTTTTCCACCCCTTCTGGCCTCTTTGAATGGCGTATTTAAACTTGTGAAAACCTTGTTTCCTTCCCTGACGGTTCGTTTCATTTGCCGATGGCTGTTCGTTTCACCTTCCCTGACTGTTCATTTCACCTTCCCTGTATGCGTGTGCTTTGCTTTCCATTTTGTGGCCCTTCGCTGCGATTTCTCCACATGGTTTTGCGTCCGTTTCCCTCCGTGTGTAACGACCATCTTAAATGATTTCAAATCATTAAATATTCCTTATGTAACGCTTGTCTTCTTCATTGGATTTTGTCCTTATGTCCACGTCACTATGCAAGTCCGTTACCTTGGCGAAAAATGGAACATGTCGCGATATCGCGACACTTTTGCCTCCTTGCTCTCCTTTGTTGCTTTGAATCATGAAAATGGAACATGTCGCGATATCGTGACACTTTTGGCCCCTTCCGTCTTTTGTTGCTTTTAGCCGTGAAAATGTAACATGTCGCGATATCGTGACACTTTTTCTCCTTGCTTTGAATCGCGAAAATGCAACATGTCGCGATATCGTGACACTTTTTTCCCGGAAAATGCAACATGTCGCGATATCGTGACACTTTTTTGGCCTGAAAATGCAACATGTCGCGATATCGCGACACTTTTTCTTGCGTGAAAATGCAACATGTCGCGATATCGCGACACTTTTCTCTTTGGCCGTGAAAAGCAACATGTCGCGATATCGTGACACTTTTTTGGCGAAATGCAACATGTCGCGATATCGTGACACTTTTTGGAGGAAAAGCAACATGTCGCGATATCGCGACACTTTTTCTTTTGGCCGTGATGTAGCAACATGTCGCGATATCGCGACACTTTTTTTTTTTTGGCCATGGTGCAACATGTCGCGATATCGCGACACTTTTTCTTTTTGGCCGCGATGGTGCAACATGTCGCGATATCGCGACACTTTTTCTTTTTGGCCGCGATGGTGCAACATGTCGCGATATCGCGACACTTTTTCTTTTGGCCGCGATGGTGCAACATGTCGCGATATCGTGACACTTTTTTTTTTGGCCGCGATGGTGCAACATGTCGCGATATCGCGACACTTTTTCTTTTTGGGCCGCGATGGTGCAACATGTCGCGATATCGTGACACTTTTTCTCCTTGTGGTGTTTTGCTTTTTTTCTTTGAACTTTAGCCTATGGGCCACTTCGGTCTTCTTGGAACACATGCAAAAAAGGTGGGTCCCCAATTTTGGGGTACGTTGTGGATCAGCCACAATAGGAACTATTAATCAAGAATTATATCAATCCATTGAAGGCAAAGATTATCCAAGGAGAAAAATCAAGGATAATGAAGTACAAGGAAAACACATCAATATCAAGAAGAAATATTTAAGCCATTTTTCATTCCAAGATAGATTTCAATATAATAATTATTATGAAGCAAGTAGAAGACTCATAATTGGTGGATTTTCTTCTTCTTCTAGAATCATATCCTATAAAAATTCTTTCCATAAAAAATCCATTATAGGATACTAAAGGAGGCAATAGGAAACCAACCGCTATTGTTTCTTGGATAATGAAAGGTGAAGTCAATCTCCTTTTACCTCTAGTTATTATTTCTTCAAAAGGATTACCTACTTCAAAGTCATGGTTGGAAACCATCCATTAGGAATTTTCTCAAGCCATTGAAGGCAAAGATCTTACAAGGAGAAATATCAAGGACAAGAAAGCTCAAGGAAAACATCAAGATCAAGAAGAGGTATTCATTAGTGCCTTCATCAAAATTAATAGATAGGTTAGTGTCCTCTAGAGGTTAATACAAAATTGATCTCTTATATTTTATTTTTTAAACTTTAACTATATATTAGGTTAATTTTCATTGGTCAATTACTGTTACTTTTCTATGGTGAATTGCTTTGTATAAAACACTTGATTATGATCTAACTATACCTATTTTCCCATACTTATCACCTACTTTATTGTCAAACTTGGTCAATTCACCTAAGGATATCCATATACTAGCACCTAATCAAACCTTCCCCATATTTTACATTTATTCTTTTGAGTTTTGTCTAGGTTTAGGCCTGACCTTGTGTTACATTTAGTGACATGGTATGCCTTATTTGCTTTTTCTATATGTAGGTAAAACACCTATACAATATAAAGCGTTAGTAATCTTTGAAGAATGAAGCATATTATATTTTTGATGATATTTTTTGTATTTTTTTACTACGTAAAGTTGTATGATAGAGTTATGTTATTCGATGCTTAAAAATCTCATGTATTTACCTTTCATTTGATTTGCATGACACATTAAAATGGGATGAAGTCTAAAATTTAAGCCATATTTGAAGATATTTGATTAGTATTTTGGGAACAAGAATTCTATAAGTAGAGAGATCTAATATGTTATTGGTTGCATTTTTTTATTTCATGTATTTTGATTGGCTTAATATACCCTATGAGTACAAAAAACTACTATGTTATTACTCACATTCTTTTTTGAATTGATGTTATTTTTTATTGACTTAATGTAGACTCCTAGTCTTGTTATTTTCTATTTTTGGTTCACTTGAAACCTTCTACTTTGTTCTCTATGTAGAACTCCAATTTGTGAAATCTAATACATTATTGGTAGCATTGTTTTTCATTTGATGTGTTTTGTTTGGTTTTCAAATTTTGGTTCACTTGAAACCTTCTACTTCATTCTCTATGTATAGAACTCCAATTTGTGAAATCTAATACATTATTGGTAGTATCGTTTTTATTTTATGTATTTTGATTGGTTTAATGTGTATTATTGGTCTTGCTATTTTCACATTTTGGTTCAATTGAAACATTCTACTTTGTTCTCTATGTAGAACTCCACTTAATTTAATACATTTTTCGTAGCATTTATTTTTTGATTTGATCTATTTTGATTGGTTTGATGTATATTATTGGTCTTGTTATTTTCAAATTTTGATTCAATTGGAATGTTCTACTTTGTTCTCTATGTCGAACTCCAAGTTGTATTACCTTTTCATCAGACATCGTGACAAGACTTTAGAAAAAGAAGAAGCTGATGCTTTGATTCATTTAACAAATTATTTTTATTATTATCAAAGTTATTAATTTTTTAAATTTATCTTTTAGCAACTAAGAGATTATTGGATATTCCTATATGATCTTGTGCTAATGTACTAGTTTTTAATGAAATTAACTATGGATATTAATTGTTATTACATGTAAGTGTCTAAAATGCTTTATAACAATAATATTACAAAAAATAATGTGGTTGTGACCAACTCTCCTATGTAACAAAAAAAAAATAATAAAACAATTTTTTTAATCCATAGGGGAATTGGTATAAACCCTTAGATGAATTTAATGGGACCCGGACTTTCGGGGGTATCGAATTGGGGTAGCTAATTGATAAACACTTGGGAACATCGAATTAGGGCAACCAATCAATAAACACCTTTTAATCCATAGGGGAATTGGTATAAACCCTACTCTATTGGGTTCAACAAAGTTAATGGGATCTCGACCCTCGAGGGCATTGAATTGGAGTAGCCAACCAACAAACACTTGAGGGCATCGAATTGGGGTAGCCAACCGATAAACACCCAGGGGCATCGAATTGGGGTAGCCAACCGAAAAAAATTGAATTGGGACAACCAACCGAAAAACATCGAATTGGGACAACCAACCGACAAACATTGAATTGGGACAATCAATCGACAAACAATGAATTAGGACAGCCAATCGACAAACATCAAATTGGATGGGACCTCGACCCTCGAGGGCATTGAATTGGAGCAGCCAACCAACAAATACTCAAGGGCATCGAATTGGGGTAGCCAACTGATAAACACTCAAGGGACATCAAATTGGATAGCCAGCCTATAAACACCTAGGGACATTGAATTGGGGCAACCAACCGATAATTGAAACAGCCAACCGATAAACATCAAGTTGGAACAGCCAACCGACAAACATTGAATTGGAACAACCAACCGATAAACATAAAATTGGGGTTAGCCAACCTGTAAACACTTGATTGCTACCATCCAACCTATCCCCATCAGGGTACATCGTGATTTCAACCTAACCATTGCATTGTCCTTGTCAAACTAAAATATTAGGGTAAAGTGGAGGTTTTTATAAGGGATTTCGGTCCTCTCATATAAATTTGAGCTTGAGTCTTTTAAATGAAAACCTAAAAACTTACCACCCTCAACAACAATAATAAAACAATTAAAAAATATTTTATTACATAATTTTATCAAATATAAATTTTAAAATTATTAAATATGGTTGTGGGAAGATTTGTGTTCAAATCCCACGTGAATATAATACTAGGTTAGATATATAAAATATATTTATTTATAAACGACGAGAGTTATCAACCTCGAGGAGAGAAGCAAATAATATTAGAAAGTTTGGACACCATTTTAGTTTAAATAGTTTAAATATTTTTTAAATATTTTAAATCCACCGTAACCCTTAATGTCGGTGGATAATTTTCTTAATATCGTTTTTTTAATAAAATATTAATATTGTTTACAGCGTGGCTGACCTTCCTGACTGCCATTGTAGGACGCTATCGGCGTAATAAGGGCTTAATGTGAATATGTGGTGGATGCTTGTATCGACATAAATGTCCTCACGTGAACTCAACGTCTAGATAAATAGATAATAATACTATTTTGATATTTTCAATGTTATTAATTATTATTAATATTTTATTTTGTTTATTTATAAAAATTTAACTAATACAACTTATTTGTAATAAAATATGAAATCAAATTTGAATTATTTGTGTATACAAGATCTTTGTATTTTTTATTGATTGAATTTAATCTATTTGTCTATTGTAGAATAATTTTGAAAAAATTTAATTCAAGATATATCTAAGGATAAGTTAGATGGTAATGACTATTGTATAATAATTTTGAAAATCTATTATATAATAAATTTTTCCCGGACAAGAATAAGTATTGGTTAGGGCTTTGACATTTTTTCATGAAGGTTCAAGGTTCAAAACCAAAGTATAAGTATTAGTTAAGGCTTTGACAACTTTTCAAGAAAGTTCAAGGTTCACACCAAAATATACCCAAAGATAAGCTAAATGGTAATGTCTGAAGAAAGGGATAAAGAAGGTAGCTCCAGCCCAAGTGTACCATCTACGAGTGTTTGTTAATTGACTGCTCCACCGCGAGGCTCCGGAGGGTAGAGATCCTCTTGAATGGCAAACTTATACCCACGAAACCCTTAAATTAAGAAGATCGAAGTTCTATTAACTTTATCTAACTTGATAAAAATTTGATGTAAAAATAAAATTGAAAAATCCAAAATGCTCGGGTGGGTCAATCCAATCCCCAATTAGGGAGGAAGCTTTTTAAGGCTGGGTATAGGTACCCCCTTAAAAATAGAGAGGGCCCATCTCTCATCGTTGTGAATGTTAAGTGGGGCAGAAGCCTTAGAATAAATAAATAAACTTTTATTTAAATTTTTAATAATTTTTTTTTTTTAATTTTAATCTCTTGGTGTTTAACATTTATATAAACAAATACAAAGACCTTTGGCTTTCTTAGGACTTACTGCTATCGTGTCTTTGTTATGTTCGTATCATTATTCACCAAACCCAACACTTTCTAATCGTAATGGGTGCGGATCATGGGAGCAACGCTATAAAGTTGAAATAACTTGGAGAGCGGCGGTGTGAGCAATTTTTATTTGGTTAGTGTAAGCTTTAGTGCAAACGTGAGCTTTAATTAATGTCGACGAACAGTTTGCATTAAAGCGTAACAATTTTTATTCGGTTAGTGTAAGCTCTAATTAATGGATTTCCTTCTCACCAAAGCGTAACCCGGTTTGACTCTTTTGCAGTCAAACCATTCAGGATTCTCGTGTGCTATATTTTTCAAAGAAAAAAAAAAAAACATTGGAGTGGAAGGAAAATTTTCATTTTACTGGTGAGCATAGTCATTGTGTGTGCTTTGCATGGGTAAATTTGTAAATAAAAAAAAAGAATACGCCTTGTGTACATGGGTAAATATTGTCCATATTGGGATGCTTCAACGAGCTTCTTCTTCACAATCATAAGAGGAATTGTGAGTTGGATAATCGGTAAAACCAAGGACCTGGTCGCTGGTATAAAAGGTTGATCTGTCATATGGAGTGAGGTGGAGGCCCTTGGCAAAGCGCAGAGGCAAGTCCGGGTTTGAAACGAAGAGTCTGCCATACGACACCATGTCGGCGTAACCGCTATTGACAGCAATCTCCCCCTTTTCTTTGTCGTAGCCACCGCTGGTGATGAAGGTTCCATTGTACACCCTCCTCAACCAACTGCAATCTTGATCCATTGTGTCCATGGTGCCCTCAGCTGTGAAACGCGGTTCGGTCACATGCAAGTAGGCCAGATCCAAACGATTTAGCTGCTCCACCAAGTACACACCAACCGCACCAGGATTGGAATCGGTTGCCCCCAGATGCTCTATCACCGGAGATATCCGAATGGCAGTACGTTCTTCGCCGATCTCTTCCGTCACGGCTTTTAATACCTCAACCAAAAATCGGCAACGGTTAGGGATGGAGCCTCCATACTCGTCGTTTCGGTCGTTAATGTTGTCCTTGGTGAATTGGTCTATCAAGTAGCCGGGAGGACCGTGAATCTCCACTCCGTCGAATCCTGTTGTTTATCTTCACTCCATTAAAATACTACTGAAAGTAGACGAGTCATAAAATCAAACGGTTGAATTCAACCGTCTTTTAGAGAAGTACTCAAATTCAGCGAGCACGCAACTGCAGGCGATGCGAGGGTAACACATATTTTCGTCGGTGATTTGGTCCACATAGGAAAAAAAAAAAAGTTGAAAAATAAAATAGGAATCGGTCTACTTGAAAAATATGGAAGTTGGAGACGAGTGGAGTCTAAGCTTTGTTACGGTGACGATCTTTCTTCGTTAAGATATATTTTTTTCAACAGTCAATCCCGTTGTAAAGAGTTCGCTATGTGGAAAACACTTCCTGGAATTTGTCCAATCTTTACCCACTTTCCTGTTCTACGCCTTTGATCTACGCCAAAGGAAGATCTTTTCTGTCCATCGAATTTTTTTATTCAACTCCTTTGTTTGAGAAGTGTTTCGAGGAAAGCTCCGTGGATGGTAGGCTTACCAACTTCCAAAAAAAAAAAAAAAAAATCTTTACAGCTTTCAATTTGTATCAAAGGAGATAGTTTGAAATCATTTGGTGGAATTACTTACTACATGTGCATAGGATGCAAGAAATGTACCTAACATTTGCAACCTAATCATTCTACTATTGTGGCTAATAAAATATCAGCAACTAACAACAACCTTTTTCTCCACAATTTTATCCCTACCATTTCCAGCAGCAAAGACATCTAAGTTATTCTCAATAACAACTTTAATCCTTCTAAAGACAAAGGATTCATCCCTAGCAGTATTCTTGATAGTTCTTTTGTTCCTCTCCCACAAATACCCCATAAAAAATGAGGAAGAACTAGGTCCCACACCCTAGTGAGGTTGTGACTGATGAAAGGGGATTTCCACTGAGTGAAAAGTTCCTTGAAAGTTTGAGGTAACGTCCACTTGATAGAAAAAGAATACAATAAAGCATTGATCACCTTATTTGATAAATCACAATGGATGAAAAGATGATCCACAAATTCAACATCCTTAGAACACAAGAGACAAATATTGGGAAGATGGAAGTCTTTCTTACATAAATGATCAATAGTTAAAATTTTGTTTTGCAAACATAGCTACAAAAAAATGTAATATTGGGGATCAAATTTCCACTGGCAAAGATCCTCCCTTGGACAATGTTTGGGCCTCATATGCAGTCTTGACAGAAAAAAAGCCTTTAGGAGAATGAGTCTATAAAAGGAAGTCCCTATCATTCTACTGAGGAAGAAAGTATTGTTGCAACAACATGTTAAAATTAGCCAAAATCTGAAGGATATGAAGATCAACAACATGTAAATTCAGATGCTTCCAAATCCTCTTGCCATTAGTTATGATTATATAATCAATTACTTTTTTTTTCATATTTCAATGACAAAGGAGCCTTAAACTCATAAAACTCGGGACTAAAAAAGAGGGGTTCATGAAGAATCCAAGTATCCTCCTAGAAGAACACATCCTTGCCATTCCCAATTTTCCATCGCATCCCCTTTGTAACCAAAATTCTGACCCCCCAAAAACCATTCCAAATCATAGAGCCCCTAGGAGGAGCAACACTTCTAAAAAAAGGAATATGAATTTTTATATACTTACCTCTCATATATCTTTCCACAGTTGATCCTCCTCAACACATAATCTCTAGGTTGTTTTTGCAATCAATGCCTTATTGAACAACAAAAAATTTCTAATCCCAAGACCACCTTATTTCTTAGAAGAGTAGACCCTATCCCAAGAGATAAGGGACACCCTTTGTTTATCCTCCATCCAACCCATAGAAATATCCTAAAGATCTAATCAATCCTCCTAACTTTAAAATATGCCCTTCGAGGTTAGGAAGAGGTTTAAAAGGAATATAGGAAGGTCTAGATCTGGAGGGGGAGTGGGTTTCCCCTTGGACAACAGTGACGAGTCCAAGGGGTATGAAGAACACAAGCTTATACTAAGAGGGTGGTGAACAGTATAAGACCAACTTTTAATGTTTTTTCCCAAACAATATCATCCAATATTATCAATGAAAATATCAATAGTAGTAATCAAAGCAATGCATAAATCATCACACACAATAGAGACACCAATTTAACATGGTTCACCCAATGTGGGCTACTCCATGGAGAAAATATTTCTACTAAATTTTCTCAAAAAATATTCTTGGGAATCAATTCCCTATTACAATATTTATGGACCTCTATCCAAAGGAGATACCAATCGCCTATGCTTTTATTTGTGGATCTCTCTTCACAGGAGAACTCTTTCTCCTTTTCTTTGGTTTGTGGAACTTGATCTAGGAGACCTCTATCTCCTCAACTGGTTCATGGATCTCTCTCCACAGAAGAACTCTATCTTCCTAGCTGGTTCACGGATCACACTCCACATGAGAACTCTTTCCTCTTTCTCTGGTTTGTGGATCTCTATCCACAGAAGAACTCTTCCCCTTTGCTCTGGATGATGATCTTCTAGAAGATTTTTGCCCCCACTACTCTGGATTTTGGATCTCTCTCTACATAATACCTCTGTCTTCACTGCCTTGGCTAATGGATCTCTATCCATTAGAGACTCTTGTCCTCTGCTCTATCACCTCAAAAGCTTGCTCTAAAATATTTCTCATATCTACACCAAAATCTATCCCAAGTGTAGTATAAATCTGCTCTAACTCTATCTCAGATCTAGCACAAATTTTCTCATAAATCTATACCAAACTCTGTCCTCAAACTCAACCCATAACACAAATCTTGATCCAATCACAAATAAACTCTACTTAGATGTGCCCCAAGCCTTAATAAAAAGCTTGAACAAATCAAACAATCAACTCTACTCTCAAGTATTCACAAAGACTTGCTTCAAATTTACCTTCAAGTCATCTCAAGAACTTGCTCAATCTGCTCTCAAGTCTTCACAAAGACTTACCTCAAATCTACCTTCAAGTCCTCTAAAGAACTTTCTCAATATGCTTTCAAGTCTTTATAAAGACTTACCTCATATTTGCCTTCAAGTCCTCTCAAGAACTTGCTCAATCTGCTCTCAGGTCTTCACAAAGACTTACCTCAAATCTACCTTCAAGTCCTTTCAATAACTTGCTCAATATGCTCTCAAGTCTTCACCAAAACTTACCTTAAACTTACCTTCAAGTCCTCTCAAGAACTTGCTCAATCTTCTCTCAATTCTTCACCAAGACTTACCTCAAATATACCTTCAAGTCCTTTCAATAACTTGCTCAATATGCTCTCAAGTCTTCACCAAGACTTACCTCAAATCTGCCTTCAAGTCCTCTCAAGAACTTGCTCAATCTACTCTCTAGCCTTCACAAAGACTTACCTCAAATCTGCCTTAGCACATGCTCAAACTTGCTCTAACACATTCTCAAAATAGCTCACAAGATATGCTCTAACACATTCTCAAAATAGTCCTCATACAAATTGGCTCTCATACCAATGTTAGCTTAAGGCCTAGATTCAATAATAGATTTAAATCTATTGGATAATGATCATTGAAAATAAGGTTACATACAATATACTACAATGCAACTCACATACTCAAGCCATGACTCAAATGAAACAAATGCTCCCTATTCAAGTGGATGATAAAATGTATTGTAATACAAATGATGCATTGCAATTCAATGCATACAATCTCTCTTGCAACCCTTACTTAAATCCTTGACATGGAACCTCTTTGATAATTTATATTCAACTGTCTCTTAATCTTCTCAAACTCACAAGAGATATGACTCTTCATATTTTCCATAGGAGAAATATTTAATTAATCTTCTAATATCGACAAAACCTAATGATCACATGAAACCAAATATATTTACAAAGTATTTGCAAGGTATCAAATAATGTAATATTCTCCAACAAACCCAAATGAAAATATATTTCAAATTTATCTAATTTAAGTGAGCACCAACCAAGAAATACATATTGATGTGGTGAACATATTGGTATGTTCATAATATTATGTTTTATTTTGTTGTCCTCGAGCTCATATGTATTCTTTAAAAATTAGTGATGAGTGATAATTTGAGGATATTATTATTTTTGCATTGAAAACTATTATTGATTTGATTGATATTAAATATTTTGGATAAATGCATGGTTGCTTATTTTTTATTGAATTAAAGTGTGTTGGATGACCAATAACTTTACTTTTGAACAAGATGGAGTTGACAATTTCAATAAACACATGATCAATTTAAAAGGAATTTTACTTTAATGTAACTTAATTGGGTTTGATTATGAATCTTCTATTTTATTTAAGCCTTATACTATTTTCAAGGCTACAAGTGGCCAAAATATCTATCAATTATTTTTAAGATGTCTCAAACATATAGGTTTTATGTCACTTCAAAATTATAATCAAAGGATAATTTTTTTAAATGGTAGAAGGAAAATGGTAATTGTTCAAATAATAAACATGCATGGACAACACCACAAAGAGGTCTATTGTTCATGACATAGTGAAAAGAGAGGGTGTTTGTGAGGGGAAAGTTCCTTGAAAAAATAGGGTAGAATTTAGGACAGTGGGCTTATTGCATCATGAAAGACACTACCCATTTTTTATAGAAGACATCATTGTCAATGGGTCGAAGAAAAGTACACAATTCTTTTGTATCCTACTTTGATGCTAACTAGAAGGTTGTAAGAAAAATTTAACTATCTCCAAGCACTACCATTGTTACCCAAAGTCTCTAAACTCAAATAGCTTGTCAATTATAGAGAACTACAAACAATAAATATGATAAAAACAACTTATTTGGTTTGAATGTTTCTGGTTTTTGGATCTTAAGATAATATATGTAAAAATAATAAACATTTTAATTATCTAAAAGTTGAATTCATTAATATTCTTTGAATCTTAAAATAAATGTTGTTATTCACACTTTATTAATTTATATGGTTTAAAATTAAAAAAATAATAATTAAAAATTATTCATAAAAATGAAGTAATTATCTGATCCAAACTTTATTATCCAATAAAAAATAAAAATAAAAAACTTTAAATATTATTTATTTAAAAATTAAATAAAAACAAATTTACTACAATTATAAAATTAAAAAATAACATAATTTATTAATCCAATAATAATTATAACATATGAATATTATCATAAAAATAACCCTTAGTATTTAACTAATTCTATCTCTTATTAATGTGTCCAACCAATAAGAGCCGTATTTAAAAGTATCCTTTTAGCCTAAATCACTTGTGAAAGATTCTTCTCAACAACAAATATAGAAGGTGCATGGAATTTTTCTAGAATTCACATTAAAAATTACAAAAGATAAAAAAGTTTAAAATAAAAAATAACACTTTCACTCTTTTCAATTATTAGATATCCAAACCTAGGATACAAATAAAAGTACATTTTCTCCCTGACCCCGATTGCACCGATAGCAAGGGTAGCAAGGGTAGTCGTTGACGTTGAGAACCATGCATTAATCTTATCTCCTTTGTGTGTCATGTAAAGTTTAATTTTAAAAATAAAATGACTTCAGTGGAAAAAGGGCAAAGATGACTAGTATTTAGTTTGTCGATGGTAAATTTTCTTTTCAACTAACTAAAATTCCACCAAATGTGCTGAGAGTCTTTTAGCCCTACTTTACAGCAGAACAAGTTCACCTTATTTAATTTAAAAAAACATTTTAGGTTATATACTAATTTTGAAAAAAAAAAAAGACCAAACTAGCCAATTCACATATAGTATCTTATCCTTCAAAGTTGACGTTTAGAACTGAAACGAGCTGCTTTTTCATGATACTTTCGATAATTTATAGCCCTCTCAGATATCTGTTAGAAAAATAAACCCAGATTTCACGCCTGTGCCCAACTGCGCTGCGAACCTTGGGCGAAACCGGATTGCGCTCCAGACATGGGCGAAGTCGGACTCTGCTGCCGCAGTCCGGGATCCCGGCAAAAGTGTGACATGACGTCACACCTACCTTCTGACAGATTTGACACCTGACAGATCCGATCTCCGCAGGAGTTAATGCCAAGTCGGCGTTTGTCAAAAACCCTAGATGAGGGTCGGTCCGAGGATAACCCTTATCCGGAGCTGTCAGAGGATAAACCTTATCCTCCTCTCCCCGCGGCTATAAAAGGGCAGTTCGGGTCTTCAGACAAAGAAGGAGAAGCAGTGCGGGTGTGAGAGAAGTTCGTGAAAGAAGCGGAGAATAGAGCAGAGAAAGAAAGCAGAGCGATTCAGTGAGCAGTGTGGCTCGGTGATTAATGTCCGAGCAGCAGACTCGACATTTCCCCTGTTTTGTTTATCCTGCAGCGTAGCCTGCAGATGTTGTTATTTCCTCGGTTGAGGAATTTTTGTAACCCTAGTTGTTCATATGAATAAAGTTTGTTGTTTGTGTTAGGCATCTTTAGGGTTTGCAGTTTGTTGTTCTCTGTTCCGATTATTCTCTCCTCTCATACGGGTGTTGCCAAGCCAGGCAAACCCAGCGGTAGCGCATGGAAGAAGAAGAAGTCGAAGGCTAGAGTGGCCAAGTCTAGGCTCGAGTGCGCGAGAGAAGTCGAAGTCGGCGTCCGCACTTCGCCCAGAGTCCGTCGGCCGAAGTGCAAACTTCGCCATTTCGGCGAAGTCTGTTGCTTCCGAAGTGCGAACTTCGCCAATTTGGCGAAGTCCGTCGCCGCGAAGTGCGAACTTCGCCCAGTTTCGGGCGAAGTCCGTCTGCTGCCCTGAAGTTCGCACTTCGCCCATTTGGGCGAAGTCCGTCGACGCGCGTGACTTGCGCACTACGCTCTCTAAGCTGCAGCGCCGTGCAGACTTCGATGATTGAAAAAAATAAAAATCGCTCCTTCAAATTGGTATCAGAGTTGATAGTGCCGTGACACGGAGATAGAAGCATGGCTTCCGAGAGAAACTCGTTGTAGTTGCAGATCCCATGATTTAATGGTAAGAACTACGATTACTGGAGCATCCAGATGAAGATCCTGTTCGGATCTCAGGAGCTATGGGAGTTAGTCGAGAACGGCTACCCAGAACCGGCAGATGCAGCAGCATCGGCCGCCCTCTCTCAAGCAGACAAGGATCTGTTGAAAGAGCACAAGAAGAAGGACCAGAAGGCCCTCTTCTACATCATGCAAGCGGTTGAGGAGACCATCTTCCCGTGGATTGCATCAGCCACCAAGGCCAAGCAGGCCTAGGAAACCCTGGCAAGTTCGTATCAGGGCACCGACAAAGTGAAGTTGGTGAAGCTGCAGATGCTCAGGAGAGAGTTTGAGAACTTGCAGATGAGCGAGTCCGAGTCGATGAGCGACTTCTTCACCCGGACGACGGACATTATCAACCAGATGCGGTTGAATGGAGAAAATGTCCGAGCCCAGAGAATCGTGGAGAAGATTCTCAGAAGTCTGCCTGCGAAGTTCGACTCGGTTGTGATAGCAATCGAAGAGTCGAGGGATTTGACAACCCTCTCGACAGACGAACTCATGGGTTCCCTGCAGACCCATGAACAGAGGCTGAGCCGCTCAACTCAGTCTTCTTTGGAGCAAGCCTTCAAAGCGCAAGTCTCAGTCCGAGACAACGGCAGACAAGACTCCCACCATAGCGCTTCTAGTTCTCAAGGAGGAAGAGGCAGAAGCAGGCGTGGGAGAAGGAACAAGCAAGGAGGGAGATCAAACCCTCAGGACGCTGAGCCAAGTTGCAACTTTCATCAGCAAGGAGGAAGAGGCACTGGCAGAAATCAGCAAGGTGGCTCTCAAGCGAAGAAGGACATGTCAAAGGTCCAATGCTACTACTGCGGCAAGTTCGGCCATTATGCCACACGGTGCGAGAAAGAATATGGCAAACAAGAATCAGCAGACAAGCCCATTATTCGGAGGAACCCAAAAATGTGGTAGGAGGAAATGTCTTGCTGACTTGCAGTATTGAAGAGGAGAGCAAGAAAAACATCTGGTATCTTGACAGTGGTTGCAGCAACCATATGACTGGGAACAGGGAGATGTTCTCACAACTGGATGAAACAGTCCAGTCCGAAGTCAAGATGGGGAACAACATCAAAGTTCCTGTGATGGGGAAAGGAAAGATCCTCATCCGCACCCGGCACGGTGATAGAAAAACAATTCAAGATGTTTTTTATGTGCACAGGTTGAAGCACAATCTGCTAAGTGTTGGACAGCTTGTGCAGAAGGGGCACACTGTACTGTTCAAAGATGGTGTCTGTTCCATCAGAGACAAAGTCCATGGACAAATCGCAACTGTGTCCATGACGAAAAACAAAATGTTTCCGTTGCAGATTCAGAATGAATCTTTGATGTCTCTGAGTGCAGTTGAGAAGGATGCTACCTGGTTGTGGCATCTCAGATTCGGTCACCTGAGTTTTAGTGGCCTGAATCTGCTGCACAAGAAGCAGATGGTGAAGGGTTTACCCCTTATAGAGCAACCGAACCAAGTTTGTGAAGGTTGCCTGGTCGGCAAGCAGCACAGGGATGCATTCCCTGTAGGACAGTCTTGGAGAGCATCACGGCCTTTGGAGTGGTGCACTCGGACATCTGTGGTCCCATGCAGACCACCTCATATGCCGGCAATAAGTATTTCTCGACCTTCATTGATGACTTCAACCGGAAGACTTGGATTTATCCAATCAAGTTGAAGTCAGAAGCATTTGCAAGGTTTAGGGAGTTCAAGGCTCCGGTTGAGAAACGGAGCGGTTATTATGTGAAGACTCTCGGAACTGATGGAGGTGGAGAGTACATCTCCAACGAATTCCACAACTTCTGCAAGCAACATGGAATTCGAAGGCAGTTCACTGCCAGATACACGCCACGACAGAATGGCGTAGCTGAGAGGAAGAACAGAACAATCATGGAGATGGCACGGAGCATGTTGAAGGCAAAAAGTTTGCCACATGAGTTCTGGGAAGAAGCTGTAAGTTGTGCAGTTTATCTGCTGAACCGGTGTCCCACCAAGAGTGTGAGGGACAAAATTCCAGAGGAAGCCTGGAGCAAGTTGAAGCCAAGTGTGGCTCATTTGCGAGTTTTCGGGTGCATAGCATATGCACATGTTCCAGATGAGAAAAGGCAAAAGTTGGATGACAAAGCTGAAAGATGCATCTTCATAGGGTACAACGAACCATCAAAGGCATACAGGCTGTACAATCCTGTGACAAAGAAACTTGTCATCAGTCGAGACGTGAAGTTCCTGGAGGATGAAGTCTGGAACGGGAAGTCAAAGACTGGTCAGTCTGAACCAGCAACTGTTGAATCTGTAGACTTGGAGGAAGACAGTGTCCAACCACCTGTGCCTTCAAGCAGCAACAGTGGTGCCAGTAGTAGCACACCCTCATCATCCCGGTCACCTCCACTTGCAAGCAGAATTCAAAACCCGAGGACTCCTGCGAAGACTCGGAGCTTGCAAGACATCTATGAGGTAACCCGTAATCAATTAGATGAAGATTATTCTGATTTTGCTCTCTTTATTGAATGTGATCCAGTGGAGTTTGAAGAGGCAAGTCAGAATCGCAAATGGGTGAATGCGATGGATGAGGAGATAGCGGCCATTGAGAAGAATGATACATGGTTGCTAACAGATCTTCCCAGCACGAAAGAAGACCATTGGGGTCAAGTGGGTATATAAAACGAAGTTTAATGCCCAAGGAGAAGTTGACAGGCATAAGGCCAGATTAGTGGCGAAAGGCTACAAGCAGAAGTCAGGAGTTGACTATCATGAGGTGTATGCACATGTAGCCCGACTTGACACAGTCGGAATGATTCTGGCACTCGCAGCTCAGAAAGGATGGAGCGTGTACCAGATGGATGTCAAGTCTGCCTTCCTCAACGGAGTGTTGGAAGAAGAGGTCTACATAGACCAGCCGCCCGGTTATGAAATACAAGGGCAAGAAGGCAAAGTCCTGAAGCTGAAGAAGGCCCTGTATGGGTTGAAGCAAGCACCCCGGGCATGGTACGGCCGTATTGATGGCTATTTTCGGGAGAATGGGTTTCAAAAATGCCCATATGAGCACTCCCTGTACATGAAGACAAATGCGGCAGGTGAGCTCATCATCGTCCGCTCGTACGTAGACGATCTGATATTTACTGGCAATAGCAGCGACCTATTTGTGCAGTTTAGAACAGCCATGAAGTCCGAGTTTGAAATGACAGACATGGGGCTGATGAAATTTTTTCTCGGCATTGAAGTTGACCAATCGACAGATGGCATCTTCATTTCTCAGGGCAAGTATGTGAAGGATGTCCTGAAGCGCTTCAAGATGGAGGACAACAAACCTGCCATCACACTGTAGCCACGGGTTTGAAGCTGAGCAAGTTGGATACAAGGAGGAATGTAGATCCAACCTTGTTCAAGAGGCTAGTTGGCGATCGATGTACTTGATCGCAACTCGGCCGGATCCGATGTTCGGAGTCGGTCCGATCGGTCGTTTCATGGAGACTCCGAAGGACACGCATCGGCAAGCGAGGCAAGAGGATCTTGCGCTATGTCGACGGGACGCGGAACCATGGCCTATTTTACGCCGAGACGGGACCGGTTGGAGCTGGTGGGCTACACAGACGATGGATCGGGCTGGCGATGCCGATGATCGGAAGAGCACCTCCGGGTATGCTTTCCATCTCGGATCTGGGGAAGTCTCATGGGCGTCCAAGAAGCAACCCATTGTTGCGTTGTCCACAACCGAAGCAGAATATGTCGCCGCCACGACATCCGCATGCCAGGCAGTATGGCTGCGAAGAGTTCTGAGTGAACTGTACAATCCTCCGGAAGGCGCGACAACAATTTTTGTGATAACAATTCGGCCATTGCACTCTCAAAGGATCCCGTGTTCCATGGCCGGACGAAGCACATTGATATTCGTTATCACTTCATCGGAGAGTTGGTGAAGTCCGGAGAAATTCATCTGCAGTTTTGCGAGATCCAAGGAGCGGTTGGCGAGATATTTTCACGAAGCCTTTGAAGGAGGAAGACTTCGACAGATTGCGAGAGCAGCTTGGAGTCAAAGTGCTTGTGAAATCAGGTTTAAAGGAGGGTGTTAGAAAAATAAACCCAGATTTCACGCCTGTGCCCAACTGCGCTCCGAACCTTGGGCGAAACCGGATTGCGCTCCAGACATGGGCGAAGTCGGACTGCGCTGCCGCAGTCCGGGATCCCGACAAAAGTGTGACATGACGTCACACCTACCTTCTGACAGATTTGACACTCGACGGATCCGATCTCCGCAGGAGTTAATGCCAAGTCGGCGTTTGTCAGAAACCCTAGATGAGGGTCGGTCCGAGGATAACCCTTATCCGGAGCTGTCAGAGGATAAACCTTATCCTCCTCTCCCCGCGGCTATAAAAGGGCGGTTCGGGTCTTCAGACAAAAAAGGAGAAGCAGAGCGTGTGTGAGAGAAGTTCGTGAAAGAGGAGGAGAAGAGCAGAGAAAGAAAGCGGAGCGATTCGGTGAGCGGTGTGGCTCGGTGATTAATGTCCGAGCGACAGACTCGACATTTCCCCTGTTTAGTTTATCCTGCAGCGTAGCCTGCAGATGTTGTTATTTCCTCGGTTGAGGAATTTTCTGTAACCCTAGTTGTTCATATGAATAAAGTTTGCTATTTGTGTTAGGCATCTTTAGGGTTTGCAGTTTGTTGTTCTCTGTTCCGGCGTTTCTCTCCTCTCATACGGGTGTTGCCAAGCCAGGCAAACCCAGCGGCAGCCGCAGAAGAAGAAGAAGTCGAAGGCCAGAGTGGCCAAGTCTGAAGCAGCTCGAGTGCGCGAGAGAAGTCTGAAGTCGGCCGCAGTCCGCACTTCGCCCAGCGCAAGTCCGTCGGCTGACCGAAGTACAAACTTCGCCCAGTTTCGGGCGAAGTCTGTTTGCTTCCCCGAAGTGCGAACTTCGCCCAAATTTCGGGCGAAGTCCGTCGCAGCCGCGAAGTTCGAACTTCGCCCAAATTTCGGGCGAAGTCCGTCGCAGCCGCGAAGTTCGAACTTCGCCCAATTTCGGGCGAAGTCCGTCGGCGCGCGCGACTTGCGCACTGCGCTCTCTGAGCTGCAGCGCCGTGCAGACTTCGGCGATTGAAAAAAATAAAAATCGCTCCTACAAGATCTCCAGAAGCGACCCCTTGACTGTTTGGAAGCTATTTGGCCAAATCATGAATGACAGATTTCACATCTTTCTCATCTTTGTCACAGCCTCTCTATTTATTTATTAATCAGATCTTTCAACATACCTGCCCGTCACCCTTTCAAGAGAGAGATCTTGCTTCGTGGTGGAAAACGTGGTGTCCCGATAACTGTACCTCAACTTCAATACCTTTCCCATGTAAATCACTCAACCATTCCCTATATAAATCTGTGAGCCAGTTAGTTACACAGGTTACGCCGTTGGCTTCAATCAGCTCACCCAGAGTGGAAAAGTGCAAATTGCATATCATGCAAAGGAGATTCGCCATAATGATGAACAATGGCGAAGATAGAGATGTTCAGCACGCCGTGGTCGTGACATGTCCTGCACAGGTCACGGTAACGCTCTCATCAATTTCGCAGAACTCCTGTCCACACGAGGAATTTTCATCGCTTTCGCTGATACGGAATGGAGAGAGAAACGGCTATTTGGCAATTCTCATCTTTGGCAACGTCCTAATTTTCAATTTTTGTCTGCAATTCTCATCTTTGGCAACGTCCTAATTTTCAATTTTTGTCTTTTCCAGACTGCTTACCACACGACCAAGGTCGCACTGGCCAAGTGGGCGAATAGATGGCATCACTGCAAAAGTCGGGCCTTACGCTGGAGCACCTTCTTGCACGTCAACATGAGCGTCCCCAGCATTAGTTTCCTAAGATCATTAAAATATATAATTATGTTGGGTCCACTGCATTCTAATCTTACGTCAAATACAGTACCTTACGCATTTATATATATCCAACATTAACCATACAATTTTCGACCTTGGCTGGATTGGAGGCTTGTCTCTTTTCTGGCGCTTTTAGTAGTGTAAAAGGTTTGGATTGAAAGCTTGTCTGGTGCTTTAAGCAGTGTAAAAGGTTTAAAATGATTGTAACATGGTGTTATAAAGGCGAGTGGGCGGAGTATTATATTGCGGGTTGGATGATTGTAACATGGTGTTATAAAGGCGAGTGGGCGGAGTATTATATTGCGGGTTGGATGATTGTGACATGGTGTTATAGAGGGCAGTAGAATATTGTAGCGACCATAAAAGCCCAACAACTTGTCTTCCTGGCGGCTACTCATTCTACCATGTAAAAAAATAAAAAAATAAAAATAAAACGTTAGCCATAATTTTTTTTTTAAACTAACTCAATTTAAATTTGGTTTCCTTAATAAAAACCTATACACTATTAAAGCAAACAAAATCTTTTTCATTTAAAAAAATTGTAATATTTTTATTTTTATTTAATTTATAAAATTACGACCAAAATAATTTATAAGATCAAGAGTTTTAATACAAGATGAAGTATGGTGTATAAGCTTACTCTCTTTTGAATTCAAACCTTGAATTTTTAATTGAGAATTTTAAAGTTTTAACTTCTAAAAAAGATTTTTTTTTAACAAACTAAAAAAAACTCAACATCTTCTTATCATCTTTTGAAGTATATTTCTTCTATTGTTGATTTTGATGAAAAGATATTTGTTTTTTCTATTCTCAATTCTTCAAAAAGTTTTATTAGTGAAAAAATATATATATTATAATCATATTAAAAATGTCACAAGCCAAGGCAATCACTCTTGACAAGTGTGTAACAAATTAATAATCTTTATTAAGAAAATATTTTAAAGTATGACATGAGATAAAGCATAACATGCAACACCATATGCTAAAACCAAGTGATAAACTTATTTATTGAATAATTATAAGACTTATAGAGTTGACTTTAACCATTGGAAAAAGAGATATAGATTAAAATATGGATTTTTTTCTATTGGTATTAATTAAGATTGTAAGCAACTCAATTTTTTAACTATGTTCATCTAAATTTTTTTTTTTTTTTATTAGATGGAAAGAGGGGTTTTTGAAAGGGTCTCTGAACGTTTTACATAAATATAGTGGGAACAATCGAGCAAGCTTTAAGAGAAACCAACCAAGAAGGAACAAAAAGGCAGAAAATCAAGCCTTAGCCAAAAAGAACTAAGAGAGGAAATAGGGAAGCGAACCAGCAAGGGTAGAAACCCCAACCACAAGAGAAGAACTGAACCAACAAAGCAAAAGAGAGAAATAACCAATGAACTCCTAGAAAGCCAAACAATAGGCCTAAACAAGCTACAACATACAACCGTCAGAACTGCTTCGATTGTTAGGGGAATTCATTATCCAGGAAATATCTTTGACATACATTGTTGACATCTTCATAGTACATAAGATGCACACAAGATCAAGAGCCATCCACGAATCTAGTAGTCTTTCATGGCAATAACATCAAGATTTTAAGGAAAGTTTCCCATCCAGATAAATAAATTTTCTTGATGAAATTCTAAATTGGCCATGAAATTAGTCACCATGTTTGCTACCCTGTAAATATGATGGCATTGATTGTTCTCAAAGGTACTTAGGATTTAGTTCGACTCAACCATTATATTAGCAATATACTAGTTGGGATTATGGATGTCTTTATGGGAGTTGATTAAGTTTAGGGAATCTCCCTCTATCATAACCTTCTCTAACCTTAGGGATTCCAACAAAATAAGACCTTGAAAGAGGGCCTTGGCCTCAACAAAGTGATTGGATTGGATTTCAACGTTCTCAGCATAAGCTAGAATAATATCTCCTCTATTATTTATAATAATTTCTCTTGCTTCTACTAGACTTGGATTTTATTTTAAGGCTTCATCAAAGTTTAATTTAATCCATCCATCCAAAGAGGGATCCACTTGGCATATAGTCTTCTTGAGTCAACTTAAATAGGGCCTTTCTCAAGCCTAGGGAGGTCCAACTTTTTGGATAACAGGGCTTCTTCTTGAGTGTCAATGCTAGGAGAAAATGCAATATTGGAAATGTTTTCAGAAAGAAAGTTCAAAATTCTAGCTCCTATTGAAGGTGGGTCTCTAAAGTAATTTTTGAAAGCCTTGTTATTTATCTCTTTCCAAACTCCCCAAAGGTAATGTGAAAGGCTATATTTCCAAAGGGTGTGTCATCTAGGACTAGAGAAGTGGGAGGAAGACCATTGCTCAACCACTTACATCAAGGTTCTAGGGATAACCCAAAAAACCCCCAAAGCATTAAGGATGTGATTTAGGATGTTCTTAGAGAAGTCGCAATCAATAAAGATATGATGAATCATCTCCTTATTCCTTCCACATAGATAGCAATGATTTGGAAGAAACATACCTCTAACTTTGAGATTCTGTATGGAGAGGATTTTATTTTGAATGGCCAACCAAAAGAAGAAATTAATCTTAGGGATAAGCTCTTTGTACCAGATTAGTTTCCCTAGGAACCAATTGAGATTATCATTAGTCACGATGTGATAAGCAAACTTCATAGAGAAGGTATCATTACCCTCATGATTCCATATTAAGAAGTCTTCACACCCAACATTCCTTATCACAAGATTTCTCAGTTTGAGGGCCAACTCTTTCAAACATTCTTCTTCCCATTGGACAAGACCAAAAAATTGGATATTCTTCCATCTTTTCCTACCCCCTACTTCAATGAAATTTTCTACTTTAGATCCAAACAACTGTGAGAATCTATGTCTCCAAGGGGTGTAGGAGGTATTCTATGAAAGGGGAGCATCTTCAAGCCACAAGTCATCCCAAAAGTCAATATTCTCCCCATTGACAAGTTTCCACTTGATACCTCTTAAGAAAAAAATATTTAACAATACTATTCCAAAAGGTAGATCCATAAAGCAACACTTATTCTTTCAAGAAGTTGATTCCCCTATTTAGAATTTGAGTCCATCCATTATTCTCTTAGTTGAGGAGAGCCCAACAATGCTGGATTAGAAGTATACTAGGAGGATTTGAAGGGAATATTTAACTAGTCGTGCTTTGCTAACCTGACTAAGAAGAGAGCCCTTCCAACCTGCTAATTTCTTTTGTATCCTCTCCAAGACTAGATTCTAGAGATCCTCTTTGGTTCAACCCTTAAACAAAGGTAAGTGCAAGTAAGTAGAGGACAACTCAGTAATAATGTACCCAAGAATTCAGGCAATACCTCTTTGCCTGATATAAGGAGTGTTGAGAAAAAAGAGTTTGCTCTTAAGAAAGTTGATGTATTGACCAACAACCCTCTCATAGTCCAAGAAGGTGCCAAAACATCTAAAAAAAAAATAGTAGGAAACCCATTCGATCTAGATGCTTTGTCCTTATTCATACTAAATAGGTTGAACCTGATATCATCATTAGAAAAGGGGCATTCAAAGCATTATTCATATTAGCCATCACCACTTGAGGAATGTTCCTGAGAAATTCCTCCAAAGCATTCCCATATTCCTCCTTGTCTCTAGAAAATAAATCCTGAAATAAGGATAGCGTGGTAGTCTAGAGTCCAATGTAATTTATTTTATTTTATTAGCATTCCTATGTTTCAAGGTTGAGAGGTAAAAATATTTGGTATTCCTATCCCCCTCAAGCCATGTAGCTCGAAATTTTTTCCTAATAACATAAACAATTCATCCATTATCTACGTTAAAATATATGTTAAAATTCTCCACATAATTTCCTCACAAAATTGATGCTTTCTTATGATCGAGATAAGTTTTAGCAACTCTCATGAGATATATGAGGAGGAAATTTCTATTTTACATATAAATATATCCAAATATAAGACCACCTTATATCATCATAAATAACCTTACAAAATTATTGATATGGAATTAAACAAAAGAGAGGGGAATACTTAAATTGATGACCAAAACATTAAGGTAAAGCATTTTCTTGAATCACACAATTTAAGTCTAGATGGACCCACGACTAAGAGGAGATATCTATTAAAGAAACCTAAATGACCATACTCCTAGCTCATGTCCTCGAGGACTTGAAAATTTGAATATATCAAAATTTACACTAGGTATAAACCTTGTTTTGGATGAGAAGTGATTCTTGGCTGGGTATACATGTGGCCACATCTCGTCTAGTATTTCAATTTTAAGCATCATCTTGTTATCAATGGCCTTGCTTCATGTGTTAGGTAAATGTTTGAATGAGACATTTCAACATGGTGTTTCATCTTAGTTATTTTAGTTTCAATTATCCCCAATGGCTAGGTACATTGGTAATTGTTTGTCTAGCCAGACACTTACCAAGAAGAGACCTAGGTTCAAACCTTAGGAGCATGATTGTTGCAAAGGTAGCAGTTTGATTTGAATCCTCTAAGTGTGTATCAGATCAATGATGACAATACAAATCCCTAGAGATCGGCGGTCCCCCTCACGTCGATTCAATAACAATGAGGTGGTATAGGCTTGATGAGAGTAGCCCCTATGGTTTGAACCCTACACTTGTAGTTACTAAAAATAGTGTGGATGTAACGAACTCCCCTATGTATCCAAAAAAAAGTAGTTTCAATTATAGGAAGAGGGGTTTTTATTGCTATGTCTCTGAGAATGTGGTCTAATTATGTCACCCGTTATACTTCTTACTTAAGAAAAATATCTTAACCTTTTTTATTAATATAATTAAATATTTATAAAAACATTAAAGTAAATATTTTATTCTCTTGAAGGAACGATTTTAAAAGTAGGGTCATAAAATTCATAAAGATAAAAACAATATTATTAATGATAATAAAGGGGAGAGGTAGATTATTTGGGGTTGAGTATTTGTTATTGGAGACCTTTGTTCATTTTTTGTGGAGGTTATTGGTCTACCTTAGAGTACAATGCTTGATATAGAGGGGAGAGGTAGATTAGTTGCGGTTGAGTATTTGTTATTGGTGACCTCTAATCAATTTTTGTGGATGTTATTGGTCTACCTCATAGTATAATGTTTGATAATAGAGGGGAAAGGTATATTAGTTTTTTTTTTGTTGTTTTGATTTTGGTTAGTGGTGACCTCTGTTTGATTTTTATGGAGGTTATTGGTCTACCTTATAGTATAATGTTTGATAGTAAATAGGAGAGGTAGATTTTTTTTTTAAATAATGAGGGTATCTGTAACACCATTTTGGTATTGCCATTATAAACCCTAGCCTATTGTGTTAGATGAATTCAACGAGACCTTTGACCCTCTAGGGTATTGAATTGGGACAATCAATCGACAAAAACTTGATCGCTACCACTGAACCTACCTCTTCTAGATACATTGTGTTTTGAACTTTGGACCTCCCCTAAGAAAGGCCAAAGCCTTAACCACTATGTTGTCCTTATTGGACAAATTAGTTGCAGTTGAATATTTATCATTGGTGACCTCGGTTCAATTTTTATGGAGGTTATTGATCCATCTCACAGTATAATGTTTACCAAGAGTGAGGAAGCTTTATAATAACAACATACCAAAATCAAACCATTAGTTGACAATAGATGATGGGTTGTTATCTAGTATATATATATATATATATATATATATATATATATATATATATATGAAGATTATAATATAAATAATGTTAAAAACGTCAAGATTGTTTTATAAGACTAGGAAAAATATAATATAATGCAAGGGAAGCATAGTGCAATCGCAAATTTTATAATTTTAAAATAAAAAATAAAAAGTTAAATTATATAATCAAGAAACACCTAAAAATAGATTAATATTCCAATCCCTTGTAAATCTATTTATCATATCTATAAATTTATTATGAGGTTACTTCCAACTCAATCTTAAAGAATGAATATAGTGAATAAAATAAATAGCTCTCTTGATGCAAAGCAATTCAAAGACAAATTATATAATCAAACATTTATGAAGATTAAACATCCATCTAAAGAAAATAATCAGACATCTTTTATCCTCATGCCATGAAGGGTTGGATAGTATTATTTGAATCTCTAAACGGAAAAAATAGTTGTTTCCTAATCTCATAGTAAGTAGAGCATCTAAATACAAAATGATCCTAAGTTCATAGTTCAAGAAAACAATTTGGCATATACAATGCTTCGAAGGAAGAGGAAAATCTCTCTACATGGAGGTGGTGGAAATAGAATCTAGATTCTTAAATTTTGTGGTAACTAGGTCTAACTATATACTAAGGGTTAGAGTTATCCTTAAGGAGAAAACATGTATTATAATAGTATTGAATCTTTAAATAAAGTTCTTGAGGCAAGTCTTGAATCTTTGAATAAATGAGGATTGACAAGTGAACAAAGTGAAGTAGGTAAGAAGCCAATTGAGAGGTAGTCCATGTTAGAATATGTGGTGGTTAAGCTTCTCTTTGGGCCACGACCAAATATTTGTACACTTGATTTCACTAGAATTTTCCATTTTCATTATTGTATCAGTTATTTTACTACCGGATTTATTTCCAACAGGAAGGTGCAATCACTTTCTAAAAGTGGTGTAGTTATCTAAACTAAGTCCAAAATCCAAATGACTTCAAATTTCACCTTGTTGTGTATATCTAAGATTATTATGACATTATTGGCTTGATTAAAATCAATCTAACAATTGTGTCTAATGTTGATTAGTATAATTGCATAATTGATTTCAAAGAGTAAATTCCAATATAAAAGAAGACATTTTTTCATTCCAAGATAGATTCCAATATAATATTTGTTATGAAGCAATCAAAAGACTCACAATAGGTGGATTATCTTCTTCTTTTAAAATCACATCCTATCAAAATTCATCCTTTTCTTTACATTAATCAAAACTCCATTGTAAGAGATTAAGGGAGGCAATAGGAAACTAGCCACTATTGTTTCTTGCAAAATAAAAGGAGAAGTCATTCTACTTGAAAATCATGGTTAGGAACTATTAATCAAGAATTATATCAATCCATTGAAGGCAAATATTATCCAAGGAGAAAAATAAAGGATAATGAAGTACAAGGAAAACACATCAATGTCAAGAAGAAATCTTTAAGCCATTTTTCATTCCAAGATAGATTTCAATATAATAATTATTATGAAGCAAGTAGAAGACTCATAATTGGTGGATTTTCCTCTTCTTCTAGAATCATATCCTATAAAAATTCATTCCATCAAAAATCCATTATATGATACTAAGGGAGGCAATAGGAAACCAACAGCTATTGTTTCTTGGATAATGAAATGCGAAGTCAGTCTCCTTTTACCTCTAGTTATTATTTCTTCAAAAGGATTACCTACTTCAAATTCATGGTTGGAAACCATCCATTAGGAATTTTCTCAAGCCATTGAAGGCAAAGATCTTACAAGGAGAAACATCAAGGACAAGAAAGCTCAAGGAAAACATCAAGATCAAGAAGAGGTATTCATTAGTGCCTTCATCAAAATTAATAGATAGGTTAGTGTCCTCTAGAGGTTATTACAAAATTGATCTCTTATATTTTATTTTTTAAACTTTAACTGCATATTAGGTTAATTTTCATTAGTCAATTACTGTTACTTTTCTATGGTGAATTGCTTTGTATAAAACACTTGATTATGATCTAACTATACCTATTTTCCCATACTTATCACCTACTTTATTGTCAAACTTGGTCAATTCACCTAAGGATATCCATATACTAGCACCTAATCAAACCTTCCCCATATTTTACATTTATTCTTTTGAGTTTTGTCTAGGTTTAGGCCTGGCCTTGTGTTGTGTTACTTTTAGTGACATGGTATGCCTTATTTGCTTTGTATATATGTAGGTAAAACACCTATACAATATAAAACTTCAGTAATCTTTGAAGAATGAAGCATATTATCTTTTTGATGATATTTTTTGTGTTTTTTTACTATGCAAAGTTGTATGATAGAGTTATGTTATTCGATGCTTAAAAATCTCATGTATTTACCTTTCATTTGATTTGCATGACACATTAAAATGGGATGAAGTCTAAAATTTAAGCCATATTTGAAGATATTTGATTAGTATTTTGGGAACAAGTATTCTATAAGTAGAGAAACCTAATATGTTATTGGTTGCATTTTTTTATTTCATGTATTTTGATTGGCTTAATATACCCTATGAGTACAAAGAACTACTATGTTATTGCTCACATTCTTTTTTGAATTGATGTTATTTTTTATTGACTTAATGTAGACTCCTAGTCTTGTTATTTTCTATTTTTGGTTCACTTGAAACCTTCTACTTTGTTCTCTATGTATAACTCCAATTTGTGAAATCTAATACATTATTGGTAGCATTGTTTTTCATTTGATGTGTTTTGTTTGGTTTTTAAATTTTTGATCACTTGAAACCTTCTACTTCGTTCTCTATGTAGAACTCCAATTTGTGAAATCTAATACATTATTGGTAGTATTGTTTTATTTTTTGTATTTTTATTGGTTTAATGTGTATTATTGATCTTGCTATTTTCAAATTTTGGTTCAATTGAAACATTCTACTTTGTTCTCTATATAGAACTCCACTTAATTTAATACATTATTCATAGCATTTATTTTTTTATTTGATCTATTTTGATTGGTTTGATGTATACTACTAGTCTTGTTATTTTCAAATTTTGATTCGATTGGAATCTTCTACTTTGTTCTCTATGCCGAACTCCAAATCTTTTCATCAGACATCATGAAAAGACTTTAGAAAAAGAAGAAGATGATGATTTGATTCATTTAACAAATTATTTTTATTATTATCAAAGTTATTAATTTTTTAAATTTATCTTTTAGCAACTAAGAGATTATTGGATATTCCTATATGATCTTGTGCTAATGTACTAATTTTTAATGAAATTAACTATGGATCTTAATTGTTATTATATGTAAGTGTCTAAAATACTTTATAACAATAATATTACTAAAAAATAGTGTGGTTGTGACCAACTCTCCTATGTAACCAAAAAAATAAATAATAAAACAATTTTTTAATCCATAGAGGAATTGGTATAAACCTTGGTCTATTGGTTTAGACGAAGTTAATGGGACCTGGATCTTGGAGGTATCGAATTGGGGTATCTAATTGACAAACTCTTGGGGACATCGAATTAGGGAATTGGGGTAGCTAATTGACAAACACTTGGGGACATCGAATTAGGGCAGTCAATCAACAAACGTCGAATTGGGACAACCAACCGACAAACATTGAACTAGGACAACCAACCGAAAAACATTAAATTAAGGCCAATCAATCGATAAACATTGAATTGGGACAACCAACCGACAAACATCAAATTGGATGGGACCTCGACCCTCGGAGGCATTGAATTGGAGCAGCCAACCAACAAACACTCGAGGGCATCTAATTGGGGTAGCCAATCGATAAACACTCGAGGGCGTCGAATTGGGATAGCCAACCTATAAACACCTAGAGGCATTGAATTGGGGTAGCCAACCGAAAAACATCGGATTGGGATAACCAACTGACAAACATCGGATTGGAACAACCAACCGACAAACATTGAATTGGGACAACCAACCGACAAACATTGAATTGGGACAACCAACCGAAAAACACCTAGAGGCATTGAATTGGGGTAGCCAACCGACAAACATCGAATTGGAACAACCAACCGACAAACAATGAATTGGAACAACCAACTGATAAACATCAAATTGAGGCTAGCCAACCGATAAACACTTGATTGCTACCATCCAACCTATCCTCATCTGAGTACATCGTGAATTCAACAAAACCATTGCGTTGTCCTTGTTAAACTATAATATTAGGGTAAAGTGTAGGTTTTATAAGGGATTTAGGTCCTCTCATATCAAGTTTGAACTTAAAGTCTTTTAAATGAAAACCTAAAAACTTAACCTGAACAACAATAATAAAACAATTAAAAAATATATTTTATTAAATTATTTTATCAAATATAAATTTTAAAATTATTAAATACGGTTGATAGATTATCTTTCCTGAGAAGATTTGTGTTCAAATCTAACGTGGATATAATATAAGTGGATGCTTGTATCGACATAAATGTCCTCACGTGAACTCAACGTCTACATAGATAGATAATAATACTGTTTTGATATCGTGAATGTTATCAATTTTTATTATTATTTTATTTTATTTATTTATAAAATTTAGTTAATAGAATTTATTTGTAATAAAATATAAAATTAAATTTGGATTATTTGTGTATACAAGATCTTTGTATTTTTTATTGATTGAATTTAATCTATTTGTTTAATATTGTAGAATAATTTTGAAAAATATATATTTAATAATTTTTTTTTAATTTGGTGGGTAAGATTTTGTATTTTTTTTTGGAAAAGTTTAATTCAAGGTATATTTAAGGATAAGTTAGATGGTAATGACTATTGTATGATAATTTTGAAAATCTATTATATAATAAATTCTTTTTAAGACAAGAGTAAGTATTTGTTAGGGTTTGGACATCTTTTCAAGAAGGTTCAAAGTTCAAACCAAAGTATAAGTATTAGTTAAGGCTTTGACAACTTTTAAAGAAAGTTCAAGGTTCACACCAAAGTATACCCAAGGATAGGCTAGATGGTAATGTTTGAAGAAAGGGATAAAGATGTAGCTCCAGCCCAAGTGTACCATTTGCCGAATGTTTGTTAATTGACTGCTCCACCGCGCTGCTCCCTAGGGTAGAGATCTTTTTGATTGGTAGCATTATGCCCATGAAACCCTCGAAGATTAGGATTCCATTAACTTTATCTAACCTAATAAAAATTTGATATAAAAATAAAATCTGAAAAATAAACTTACCCTAAGAAATTAAGTAGGGTGGATCAATCCAATCCCCAATCAGGTAAAAAGCTTTTTAAGGGGTCAGAAGCCTTAGAATAAATAAATAAACTTTAATTTAAATTTTTAATAATATATTTTTTAAATTTATATAAATATAATTTTTTATTAAATTTAACTTAATCTCTGGGTGTTTAAGATTCATATATAAAAATATATGTTAACAAATACTCTTTAATTTTAAAGACCTTTACCTAGTTTCCTTTTTGTTTTGGCTTGCTTAGGACTTACTGCTATCGTGTCTTTGTTATGTTCATATCATTAGATTCTACATCCTTTCTGTGTCATTACCCACCAAACCCCAAAACTTTCTAATCGTACGGGGTGCGGAACATCGGGAGCAACGCTCTAAAATTGAAATAACGTACCAATTTTTATTTGGTTAGTGTAAGCTCTAATTAATGTCGACGAACACGTTAATGCATATTTCTCAATGGATTTCCTTGGCATCAAAGCCCATATTAGAGAGCGTAACCCGGTTTGACTCTTTTGCAGTCAAACCATTCGGGATTCTCGTGTGCTATATTTTTCAAAGAAAAAAAAATATTAAAGTAGATGCGAAATTCAACAATACGCCTTTGTTCATTTACCGGTGAGCATAGTCATTGTGTGTGCTGTGCATGGGTAAATTTGTAAATAAAAAAAAAGAATACCCCTTGTGTACATGGGTAAATATTGTCCATATTGGGATGCTTCAACGAGCTTCTTCTTCACAATCATAAGAGGAATTGTGAGTTGGATAATCGGTAAAACCAAGGACCTGGTCGCTGGTATAAAAGGTTGATCTGTCATATGGAGTGAGGTGGAGGCCCTTGGCAAAGCGCAGAGGCAAGTCCGGGTTTGAAACGAAGAGTCTGCCATACGACACCATGTCGGCGTAACCGCTATTGACAGCAATCTCCCCCTTTTCTTTGTCGTAGCCACCGCTGGTGATGAAGGTTCCATTGTACACCCTCCTCAACCAACTGCAATCTTGATCCATTGTGTCCATGGTGCCCTCAGCTGTGAAACGCGGTTCGGTCACATGCAAGTAGGCCAGATCCAAACGATTTAGCTGCTCCACCAAGTACACACCAACCGCACCAGGATTGGAATCGGTTGCCCCCAGATGCTCTATCACCGGAGATATCCGAATGGCAGTACGTTCTTCGCCGATCTCTTCCGTCACGGCTTTTAATACCTCAACCAAAAATCGGCAACGGTTAGGGATGGAGCCTCCATACTCGTCGTTTCGGTCGTTAATGTTGTCCTTGGTGAATTGGTCTATCAAGTAGCCGTGAGCACCGTGAATCTCCACTCCGTCGAATCCTGTTGTTTATCTTCACTCCATTAAAATACTAGAAATAGCTTAGTTTTCTTCTTTTTTTGAAGAGGAAATTAAGTTTGCTTACCGGCTGATATTGCGTTCTTGGCGGCCATTCTAAACTGGGCAATAATATGCGGTATTTCGTCAGTCGTGAGGGCTTTAGGCTTTGAATATCTTGTGCGGCTTCCGTCTGGCATCAGAATCGACAGCTCCCCTGGGACTATTCGATCGGTGGATGAAACCGGCGGAATCCCACCTGGCTGATACACTGTAATATACCCGAGCCAATATTAACTCTCTCTTTCAATTGCACGTAAGTTGAATTGCGTGTCTGAGAGTCTACTTGTAATTATTACCTGTGTGAGAAGCACGACCGACGTGCCAGAGTTGACAGAACATTACCCCTCCTCTTTTATGAACTGCGGCCACGACACGCTTCCACGCTTCAATTTGCTTCTCGGTAAAAATCCCGGGCGAGTTAGGAAACCTGGTCAAATGGAGCGTCAGTTTCTGAGATCACCTAGACCATAACGAAATTATAATCACTAGAAATCCAATTTTATTTGAGTTGTTGAAGGTGTTCTCACCCTATGCCCTCTTGTGCGACGGCGTTTGCTTCTGATATGATAAGTCCTCCTTGGGTAGCCCTCTGCGAGTAGTATTCCACATGGGATTCCTGTGGGACGTAGTCTAATGCTCTGCATCTCGTCATTGGCGCCATCACCACTATGAAAAATAAAACGTACCATTATACCATGCTTGTCATGCAAGGCAACCCCATGAATGCATTAATTCGTAGCGAACGAATTTAAAACACCAGCTACACAGAGATCAGTTTCGAAACAAATAAAACTTCCATCTTCAAGGACATTAGTTTCCAACCACGGTGCGAAATATTGGAATCGATAGACATTTCGATTAAATTATGACCAAATGAAAATGACAAACCGCAAAAAAGGATCACGTGCATGAATTCTGAATGAATTAAAAGCAAATTACGTGCAAAAAAGCTTTACCTATGCGATAGATTGAAGCGGGTCATCTTGTAAGGAGACTGCAATGTTGGGCCTTTGTCTCCTGTGCTGATTTCATGATTGTGTCTCTGCTGATCCATTGTAGGTAATGATCGCTTCTACCAGACAAATCTTTATCTATGCTAGCAAAAACGCAGAGAAATAAAGACGACTGTGTCTAAAATGGAAACAATACTAGCTAAACTTAAGCAGAGAGGCCAGAGTTTGATAGCATGTAAATAGAATGTGAGGAGAGTACCGAATGAATGAAAGATCCGGAGTGCATGCGAGCGATTATAAGGTAGTTGGTAAGGAGACATGGGTGGCCTCAACACGACCACGCCGGTCTCCGCGAGGCGCGCCGGAAGAAACTGTCTGGCGGTGACCGCCGGTTCCCATAAATTATAATAATTGTTTAGTCAGGGGCGGGTACGAGATAAGCAGCTGCTGCAGCTTCCAGTGACGCGGAAAAAAAATGAGAGAAAACGAAAAGCGCAATGGACCTAGTATAAGCGTTTGTTTGGTCAAAAAGATTTGGGGCAGTCTGTTTGTAAATGTAATAGTTTGATTTGAATCCTCGCGTCAGTTCACGATAATGGTATCCCGAGTAACCTGTGGTCCATTCACCCTGGGTCAACTTGCAAAGGTAGTAACCAAACCCACAATGACAGTCAAGTGACGGGTGATGCCTTCACCCCGGATGTCAGTTATTAAAAATTGTATGAACAAGGAAAAAAAACAATGGCGGTTACCACCGCCCTCTCACGTCAAGAGCGACCAACCATTAAACGTCTTTTCGTTGTTCTGTGTTTACGCTGGATCCCAAAAGAATTAGACTTGTCATTAAATCAAACAGTTGAATTCAACCGTCTTCTGAAGTGTTTTAGACAAGTATTCAAATTCAGCGAGCACGCAACTGCAGGCGATGCGAAGGTAACACATTGTTCGTCGCTGATTTGGTCCACACAGGAAAAAAAGAAAAAAGTTGAAAAATAAAGTAGGAGTCGGTCTACTTTAAAAATATGGGAGTTGGAGACGAGTGGAGTCTAATCTTTGTTACGGTAACGATCTTTCTTCATTAGGATAGTCAATTGGGTTGTAAAGTTCGCACTACGCCTTTGACTTTAAGATGATTTACCAAAGGAGGGTCTTTTCTGTACATCGAATTTTTTATTCAACTCCTTCGTTTGAGACGTGTTACGAGGAAAGCTCCTCGGACGGTAGACTCACCAAATTTTTAAAATATTAAAAAGAAAAATTCTCTAGAGCTTTCTATTTGTAACAAAGGAGATAGTTTGAAATCGTTTGCTGGAATTACATACAACATGTTTCATAGGATGCAAGAAATGTACGTAACATTCGCAACGTAATCATTCCACTAACGTGGCTCATGAAATCTCTGCATGTTTCTCAGCGGGTTTAATGGTGGACCTCGAAACTCTAAAAGTTTAAGGTTTCGAGGTTTAAACTCAATAGGTTTTATATCATAATCCAAATATGATTAAATAAACATTTACTTTTACAAAATATAATATCTTATAAACCTAAAAAATTATTTTAGGTTTTATAATAATATCTATAAAAATCCATCCACTGACAACACCGACGGGGCTCATTGATTAAAGCTTTTAAAATACTCCACATAAAATCCTCACAAAATCGACGCTTTCTTATGGTGGGGATGAGTTTTTAGCAACTCTCATGAGATAGAGGAGAGGAAATTTCTTATTTTGCAAACAAATATATCCAAATATAAGACCCCCTTCTATCATCATTAATACCCTTACAAAAGTATTGATAGAGAATTAAACAAAAGAGAGGGAATAATTAAATGGGTGACCAAAACATTAAGGTAAGGCATCTTCTTGAGTCACGCATCTTAAGTCTGGATGGGCCCACGACCGAGAGGAGATATCTGTCAAAGAAACCTAAATGACCATACTCCTAACTCGTGGCCTCGAAAAATTGAATATATCAAAATTTGCACTAGGTAGAAACCTTGTTTTGGACGAGAAGTGATTCCTTGCTGGGTATACATGTGGCCACATCCCATCTACTATTTCCATTTTAAGCATCATCTTGTTATCAAATGGCCTAGATTCACGTGTTAGTAAATGTTTGAATGATGTTTTATCTTAGTTATTTTAGTTTCAATTATAGGTAAGAAAGGTTTTTTTGTTTCTCTCTCAGAACGTGGTTTAATTCCATCTACTATTTCCATTTTAAGCATCATCTTGTTATCAAATGGCCTAGATTCACGTGTTGGTAAATGTTTGAATGATGTTTTATCTTAGTTATTTTAGTTTCAATTATAGGTAAGAAAGGTTTTTTTTGTTTCTCTCTCAGAATGTGGTTTAATTAGGTTACCATTATGTTTTATATTTAATTAAAAATAATAATTTTTAATAAAAAATATTAAAATAATTGTTTTATTATGCTGGAGGAACGATTTTAAAAGTAGGTTCATAAAACTCGTAAAATGATAATAGAGGGAGAGGTAGATTAGTTTTTTTGTTTTGAGCATTGGTTATTGGTGATCTTGTTTGATTTTGATGCAGGTTATTTGGTCTACTTTATAGTATAATGTTTGATAATAGAGATGAAAAATGCTTCCAGGGTTAGGTGGATTGGTAAGTGTTAGTTTGGTTGGGTATTTATTAAGAGGAGATCTAGGTTCAAACCTTGGTGGTGCCTGCATGCAAAGGTAGTAGTATGTTTTGAATCCTATGAGTGCGTGGCAGACTGATGATGATGGTACGAACCTGGAGCAACGGTGGTCCCCATCTCACATCGGTTAACCTTAACGAGATGGATAAGTTTGTTGGGTGCAGTCCATGTGGTTTGAACCCTACACTGGCCAATTACTAAAATAGTGGTTGTTACCAACTCTCCTATGTAATAAAAAAAATATAATAGAGAGGAAAGGTATATTGTTTTTCTTTTTAAAAAATAAGGAAATCGGTAACACCATTTTGGTGTTGCTATTATAAATCTTAGTTTATTGTGTTAGATAAAGGCAACAAGATCTTCGACCCTTCAAGGCATTGAATTAGGACAGCCAATCGACAAGCACTCGACCACTACTATCCAACCTACCTTTTTTTGGGGGGAATGTTGTGGTTTGAACTTTGGACCTCCCCAAAGAAAGGCCAAAGCCTTTACCACTATGTTGTCCATGTTGGACAAATTAGTTGCAGTTGAGTATTTGTCATTGGTGACCTCAATTCAATTTTTATGGAGGTTAATGATCCATCTCACAATATAATGTTTGCCAAGAGTGAGGAAGCTTTATAATAACAACATACCAGAATCAAACCTTTAGTTGACTATATATATTAGTTGCAGTTGAGTCTTTGGCATTGGTGACCTCAATTCAATTTTTATGGAGGTTAATGATCCATCTCACAATATAATATTTTCCAAGAATGAGGAAGCTTTATAATAACAACATACCAGAATCAAACCTTTAGTTGTATATATATATTAGGGTGCATAGAAATAAATATTTGGGAATATATTATTATATTGTATAAGGTCAAGGTTGATTATATTATAATATTATATTATATTATAATATAATATTATATTATTAGTCGGCTCCCCAAAGTAGAATTAGAAAATAAGATATATAAAGAAGATATTGGTCATTGTAATAATCATCATTGAGGATAAAATCATAATCATCATCTCTGCTTACACTCTCATCTAAGAGATCTTGTGGAGTTATTCATTCCTCAAGGAATATATATTGGTGTTTTCCTACCTTAAGGGTTTTACAGACAAAGGTTTGTAACAAGTGGTATCATATATATATGAAGATTATAATATAAATAATGTTTAAAAAGTCAAGATTATCTTAAGACTAGGAAAATATAATATAAAGCAAGGGAAGCATAGTGCAATCATAAATTTTATAATTAATAAATAGAAAATATAAAATTGAATTATATAATCAAGAAACACCTAAAAATAGGTTAGATATTTCAATCCCTTGTAAATCTATTTATCATGTCTATAAATGTGTTATGAGGTTACTTTCAACTCAATCTTAAAGAATGAATATAGTGAATAAATTAAATAGCTCTCTTGATGCAAAACATTGTAAAGACAAATTACATAATCAAACATCGATGAAGATCAAACATCCATATAAAGAAAATAATCAAACATATTTTATCATCGTATGTCATGAAGGTTTGGATAGAATTATTTGAACCTCTAAAGGGAAAAAAGAGTTGTTTCCTAATCTCATAGTAAGTAGAGCATCTAAATACAAAATGATCCTAAGTTCATAGTTCAAGGAAACAATTTGACATATACAATGCTTTGAAGGAAGAGGAAAATCTCTCTCTACATGGAGGTGGTGGAAATAGAATCTAAACTATGCTAACAAACTCTTAAATTTTGTGGTAACTAAGTCTAATTGTATACTAAGGGTTAGAGCCATCTTCAAGGAGAAAACATGTATTATAATAGTATTGAATCTTTAAATAAAGTTTTTGAGGCAAGTCTTGAATCTTTGAATGAGGATTGATAAGGGAACAAAGTGAAGGAGGTAAGAAGTCAATTGAGAGGTAGTCCATGCTAGAATATGTGGTGGTTAAGCCTCTCTTGAGGCCACGACCAACTATTTACACTTGTATTTGTTTATATTTGTCTTTTGGGCCATGTAAACCTTGTAAAAGGTACTTTTGTAATTTTCTATAATATTTATTCCTAAGGGTTAGTCTCACAACCTTGATCTAAAGGTATCATGTACTTGGGCATAAATACCCCTTCTCACCAAGCATTATATCATCGGTTGGAGTGCAATTTCATTTATTTTAATGAAGATCACAAATACCCCATAATATTTTGTGTTCTTTTCATACATGTATTTTTTTGTTAAGCAATACTAGGTAATGTTTGACTCTATTAATCTTTGGAGACTAGTGTGAAATCTAACATGGTACCAAAGTAGCTATGAATCTTAATTATTCGATTGCTTTTGCTGATAGGATTTTCTTCTTCCAACTTCTCTTGAGGACAATCTTATAGGTGCTATTAAAGAAAGTTTTTAAAGGTTGACAGTATAATTTGAATACTAATTTTTGATAAAAAAAATCCAAGTGGTGTTGGATTGTGAGGATCTCATTGGAATCAACAAATTTGCTCTAAGGGAAATATTCACTGACAGTTTCATATTTCTTCTCATGGCACTCAATATTTTTCATCTTTCATTTTTTTCGACAAGATGGATGTCCTAGTTTTAAGATTGGATTTTTTAAAGTTTTTTTTAAAATATCATTTGTCTTTTATGGATTTATTTGAAAAAATCCATTTCCTTTTGTCTTTTGGCTTTTATTATCCAATAACAACATTGTTGAGAGGGTAGATTGCTTGGCTTCCATAAAACAAGAAAAAAAGACTAAATTTGTTTTTATGGAAGCCAAGCAATCCTAAATTATAGAGGGCCATAATTTAATAGTTTTTGTCATTTTACCACTAGGTAATCCTAAATTATATTTGGAATTTTCTTGTCTTCCCTTCAAAAATTTAGAATTTAGAATTTTGAAAAAGGAATATTCTATAGAATAATGTAAAAGCACATGCATAGACATGCCTATGTCATCATGATGCAGGCTTCCATCGATGACATATAAGGGGCACATAAGAAATTTTGGTTTATTTTAAATTTAAGCATCCTTTATTTCCTAAGCTTGATACTTGGGGAGATGGCTAACTAGAGGGACTTAATATACTTTTTCGTAGAATGTATCAGATTCAAATCCCCTCCTCTCTATTTTTTGATGATGATGTTAGCAGATAAACAACCTAGACCAATAATAACATCAACATCTTTGAGAACGTGGTATTGCAAGATGATACAACACCTTCCTATGATGTGATAAATGATGATGACATGGAAATCCCTTTGCACATACATTATGATATGGTAGGTCTATCTATATGCCATATGGTAATTCATATAATTGATATGGCAGAAAGTGCATAAATCTTGAGGTGAAATGTGTTAATTTGTATGACTGGTGTGGTAGTCTATTCAAGATATGGAAACAAACATAAATCTTGAAGCAACACATGAAAGTACAAAAAGATGATATATTAGCTTATGAGGGTTGATGTGGTATAAATCTTGAGGTAACACATGGTAGAGGCTAATGTAGGGGTTGACATGGTAGGTCATACAACAACCAATGTGGTAGTCCATATAGCGGCCAACATGGCAAATCATACACCACTTGGCATTTAAAAATATGAGTTCAACCAATCACATTCTACCAACTCATCAAACTTGATAAGTAGATTGCATAGTCAGTAGTAGATTTGATGACACATGGATTTAGAAGTGAATCAAACACCGATAAGTAGTATAGTGTGGTTCATATATAAGAAAACAAATCAAATTATAATAGGTGGTATCATTTCATTTTCTAGTAAAATGCATAGTCAGCGCACATTGAGCACCCCCTCAACCACTCTACAGTGACACATGACCTCTCATTCGCTTTAGGTACTAAATATATTTAAAAAATTCAAATATTTTGGAGGTAATTTTTGTGATTTTAGGGTTGAAATTTTTGGGGCTATAACTTTTGCATAAGAAAACATTCTGACCCTCTTGTTTTTCAAATCACATGATTTGAAAAGATATTTACATTAGTAGCATTGGTTTTTATCACCACTACATGCATAGTTTTGATTTTTAGCATAATAGTTATGGATTACATATTCCCTTCAAGAAACCCACTTGTGAATTTTGCAGGATTCAAATAAAGAAATTGAAGAAAATAACAAGAAAGGAGGTGTTGATGTTGCTCTCTTTTATACACAAGATGAGGATAGTTTTGAAGGAGAATTGTCATAGGCAGTTCTCATTAATTTTGCATATTGAACATCCATATCTTCAAATGAGTGGATAGCTAATTCAGGGGCTACTAGGCACATGATAAAGCATAAGCATATTCTTCAAGACTATACCAAAACTCATTCAGGGGAACATATTGTGATTGGGAATGACTCTTCACTGTAGATTGTAGTAAGTGGAGACATCAACATTGGGTATTTGTCATTTGATGAGGTACTTTATGTTTCTAATGTTGACCCTAATATTTTATCTATTTATCATATTACTCATACAAATAGGAAAGTTGAATTTTGGTCTGCTAGATGGGTAATTAAGGATATAGATAATGAGTTTAAAACTATTGCTTCTGGATATTGTGATGAAACTAACCACATGTATAAGCTAAGTGAAAGACTTGCTTCTTCTCCCTCTTATTCTGGCAAGAAAATATTTGTTCCTATGGTTGCACATGTTGATAATAAGAGTCATAAGTGGCATCATAGGCTTAGGCATATCAATTGTTATTCCTTGAGATATATGATTTAGCATCATATGGCTATTGGAATTCCACTCATATCCCCTCCAAATGGTGCATGTGAGAGATGCATTTTGAGAAAATATCATTAGGAGATCTTTCCAAAAGGGGTTTCTAGGAGGTCATTTCATCCTAGATCATACACACTGATATTTATGGACCTACGAGTACATCTTATCTTTTAGGAAACAAGTATTTTGTTCTTTTCATTGATGATTTTCCTAGATATGTGTGGTTGTATATTATTTGTACTAAGTATGAGGTGTTTTAGAGGTTTAAGACCTTCAAGGATCTTATTGAAAACCATCTAGATAGGAGGACCAAGCATCTTAGAATAGATGGGGGTGGTGAGTATGTTATGTTTTTCATAATTTTTTAGTTTCTCATGGGATATCATATAAGAAGATTGTTCATTATACTCCTAAATAGAATGGTGTGGATGAAAGGAAAAATAGGGTAATCATAGAGATTGCATGATGTATGATTCATGCCAAGGGACTAAATCACAAGTTCTAGGATGAAGCTTTAACTTGTGCAACATACTTCATCAACGAGGTTTCTACCAGAGAAATCCTAGGCATGACACCTCATGAGAAACTAATAGGGGTTAAGCTAGATGTATCTCAGTTCCAATTATTTTGGTCTTCAGCATGGGATCACATACCCAAGGATATTTTGAAGACAGAGACACCAAATATCCGTAAGTGTATCTTTTGGGTTATATTGATACCTAATAGACATGAGGTTTTGATCAAGAGAGATGTCAAAATCACCGTATTATTTTCTTGAAAAATTTGTATTTGTATTTATTATTATATTTAAATATGATATCAGTTGGTCTAATGAAATAACTATTGTGATGACTAAACTAACTATTTGAACAAAGCTATTTTATTAGGGTTAAGCATATACGATTTCCTTCCCTCGATATTGGAATACTCATTTTAGGATTGTAACCAAAGAACTGAACACAAAATAAAGAAATGCACATAGAGACAAAGTATTACCAAAATTTGCTTTTGTATTAATAATGTGATACAATGTTACAAATGAATTTTTGAATTGCCCCAAATGTGTTTGGAGGTAATGTTACAATGCTCTTTCTCTGTATGTTACAAATCCTTCTGGATGGGGTCTTCCAGGTCTTCAAAAATATACAGTGTTCTTCCAATATTCCACTACAACTTCAAAGGGTGAGTGGGATTTGGTATCCAATGCGGGGCCACTCCAGCTCCAAAAGATTCTCCAAAGTACCTGCCACCTGCACACATAAAAACCAGCAAAGGGATCAGTAGCACCTAAAAAATTTGAGTATAAAGCCAATGCTAAACCTAAACCCTAAGCATATAATCATGTAAAGCAAATGACAGAAGCATATAAAACAAAAAGCCTCGCTAAAAAAATTTATTGATTGTGTTGTGTTGTGCGCTCGAATCTATGAAAACGTAGGCATGCAATGGCAAACAGGAAACCACAGACGTGTGGTTGTGAAACCACGGATGCACGGTTATGACTATGGAACCGTGGACTAGTGGTTCGGGTTGAAACATAGGTTGCTTCAAAAAATGGGCCTCTAGGATCTAGTAATGGATGTCACTCATGATCTGCTCAAAGGTCTCGACTAATTTCAGAAGCCTAGTGGTGTATGACTTCAGATCCCTTTGTTTGGTGGGGGTAAGGGTGCCTTTATAGGCCCCTTAGGGTTTTGGAGGGAAATGGAAGGTGGCAAGCCTGGATTGCCAAGTGGCAATTCTGGGCTGCCAAATGGAGGGACAATTATAGTGAGTCACTCAATGTGCCTCACTTAACTGGGGTGATGTGGCTACAAGTGGAGTGGTATGTGGGATTCTACCCCATGTGAAGGGACAAGGGGGACAAGAGTGGATGAGATGTGGCAAGGGTGTTGGGTGAGGTGTCTAGGACACATGTCTAGTGGGTAGGTAGGGTATCCTAGGGTGATTTTCTAGATTTAACAAATCTAGAAAATAGGATAATGTGCAAGGTTTTATATCCCTAAGTCGGAACTTAGGCATATAATTTTATTATGCAGAATTTTGTGGTGGGGTGGCAAATGTGGTTTTGTGAGTGCTGAATTTTGGTGTCTACAAATGCCCCTTTTTGTACTGCATTGTGTGCAACACGATGCAGTGCAAAAACCAATGACACCTAATTTTATTTGGATGGAGAAATGGACTCAAATCTTCTCGATGCAAAGAATGAATGACTTGAAAATTTTGATTTTTTGCTTACCCCCTCAATTGGCGAATGGGTAAAGAATGAAACCCACGAGCCAATTGACCAAATGTGGATGATGAAAGGAGGTGGTTGATTGAATGATGTGGATGTGATGCAAATGTATGTCATTTTGATCAACTTGATGCCCCAAGTTTGGGATTGTTTGTGTTTTTACAAATTTGCCTTTGGTTTTGATGATGTGCAAAATGTTGTGGTAAAATCATTAACCATGTTTGTGAGCTCATGAGTCCTACTACTGTTAGTCACTCCTATGCATCGAAGCCAGCACACTAAGACCTCGATACTCGAGTGATTTCTGATTATACCAAAATTGATTTGATTGTTTTCCACTTTTGACCCAATGGAAGGGGTTGAAGGATAACCTTGTGCAAATTTGATTTTGAACGCAACCAAGCTCAATGATTTAGGGACCTAGTTTATAATGTGAATATGTGCTGTTCCTTATGGTGAGCTACCCATCCGACCGGATTGCATGGATTGCTAGTCGTTGCAACCGCTAGGTGTATAGGGTAATCCACTAGATACAAGGTTCACTAGATGATGTGATTGATGATGATGATGTGTAAGGTTTGGGATGATGTGATGGGTGTAAGTGAAAATTTAATTATTATTATTGTTTTTTTTATAAAATCATGGGTGCGTAGTTGGCATTTTATCAACCGCGTGCCTGCCTTTCTATTGCAAACCACATGTCTACAGTTTTACGTACTCTACAAAATGTGGATGTGCATTTTTCACCGCAAACCATGGATGCACAGTTTTCATCATGAAAAGCGACTATATATAGGCCTTTGCTATCATTTTCATTCATTATTCATTTGCCAGCTATCTTTTTTTGTTGTGAGTGATGAGTGAGATGGAGGTTGGTGAGGGGAGTGGCGGTGGAAGTGATGTGGGTGTGGGTGGTGTTGGAGGTGGAGGCTCGACTGAAGCGAAAGCTAGTGTGCGCTATGAGCTAGGTAGGTTGAAGTTTTTTTGATGTTTGTTTTTATTTGTGTTGTTTTGTTTTTTTGTTTGTTTTTTTTTTTGTGTGTTTTTTTTATTTTTTTTTGAAATGTAATTATAGTATGATTTTTTTTTTTTTTAGTACCATCGGTATGGGGTAGGTTAGAATATTTTTTTTGAAATGCTTGAATGTTTTATTATTTGTGTAATGCAATGTAATCTAGGAATGCATGTTTTTTGTTTTGTTTGTTTTTTTTTACTACCATGCATGGGGTAGGTTGAAAGTTTTTTATTTTTTTGTTGATCTAATGTTTCTTTTCTTGCTTTTTTCATAGGTGAAGCTTCTGGATGCTAGACATAGATGGCCTCGCACCATTTCCAAGGTGCGCAAGGCCCTTACTGATGATTGGGAGTTTTTGGAGGTTGTGGGTCTGGATGGTTGTGGGCGGTTGGCTACAGTTAGAGCAGATGAGGCACTCCTTTCTGCTCTAGTTGAGAGATGGGACCTAGATAGGGGTTCATTTTAGCTTCCTATAGGGGAGCTCACTGTGACTTTGGAGGATATTTATCATATTTTTTGAGTGCCTATCGAGGGTCCACCAGTGAGGGTGGGTCATGACAAGCAGGAGGTACTTAGACCTATCTTTGGAGAGCTTTGGGATGTAGACTATAGCAAGGGTGGTATCACTTACCTTGACTTGTTCAAGGGTGAGAGGTTGGTTGTAGTTCCTACCTTTTTGATGTACATATTGAGCAACATTGTGTTGCCCAATAGCATGGGATCAAGGATCCCATGGAACCAGGTGCCTATTGTCCTTTAGTTGATGTTAGATCCATAGAGGTTGGCATGGGTGCCCGCTCTTCTTTTCTAGGTTTACAACGAGTTATATGAGGTGAAGAGGTGGGGGGAAGGGCCTTAGTTGTAGTTTGTTGCTTCATATTTGGTCATGGGAGCACATTATTGTGGGTCACCCTATGGGACTTCCTTGTGCTTGTGATCCTCTTGCTCCTCATGCATATCGATGGCTACTTAGCGAGGAGTCCTCTCCCACATGCCCTATGGTTGAGGCTACTACCTATAGGGATAACTTGAGTGGATTGACTAGGGACTGGATGTGTTGGCACCCATGGAGGGGCCTGGCTTGGGAGAGGGATGCTACGAAGCTTCATCGAGTATGACAAGGGAGATGGTTTATGGGCAACCACACTCGAGATATGTAGTACATCCAGTTATCTTGAGTTAAAAGATAGTTTAGGTTGGTTTAGGGAGTTCATGATGCTCTAGTGATGTATATATGATGAGGCGATGAGCTAGGCCTACCTTTGACTCTCAACTTCTAGACTATGGATGATGCATCCAAGGATCTAGCTATCAAGGTACCTAATGTGGATGATGTAGACACAACTATAGAGTTTTATGCTTGGTTTGTAGTGCAACCTCCTTGGAGATCAATCCAGGTTGTGGATGATGCATTCAATGGAGATGAGTTAGATACTGGGGATTAGGATCCTAGGTGGGCTAAGCATCAAAGTGAGAGTGGTGGTAGGAGGAAATCTATCGTAGAGTTGTAGTAGCCTGAGGTGGATGTAGAGCATGAGGATAGTGAGGAGGGGGATGATGGTGATGGAGGTGATGATGGTGATGGAGGCTAGGGAGATGATGGAGGTGAGGGAGAGTAGGATGCTCCTCCTCATCATATGGAGGAGGAGTGGGGTATTCTCTAGGTTGAGCGGGATAGTCTAGACTTGGAGGTGACTCGGGTGAAGGGCAAGTTGGCCTGGTATCAGGGTGAGGTGGCTTAGTTGTAGAGTGAGGTGGATGGTCTATGTGGTAGACCGAGTGTGGATGATATCATGACTTGAGATGTAGATATCATGAGGCTATGGTGAGGTGACTCACTTGTAGGGTGAGTTGGATAGGGTGCAACATGGACTAGTTGGGGATGATGCTACTACTACTATTGCCTCCCTTAGGGCTTAGATCTCTCAGTGAGTGGCTCGCCAGGGTGTGGACTTGAGGACTATCCATAGGTAGGGTGAGTACATTGCTATGTTAGAGAGCGCTTTGCATGAGCGTGAGATCCCTCTCCTTATTCCTCCTTCATCTGTTTTGGGTGCTAGTCGATGGACTGAGGTGAGCACTAGGACTCAGAGGCTATCTAGCTCTCATGGTGCTTCATCAACGTAGGGACCTCGTAGGGGTCATGGGGTGCTAGCTAGTAGTGCCTTATTACCTCTTTTTGTATTTTTGTATTTTTTCTTATGAGCCTTAGTGCTCTGATGTATACAACCTATGGGCATTTTGTACTATGCGACTCACACACAATATATATACATGGATTTTTATTATATTTTGTGTTATGTGTCTTTGTTTATTTATGGATGCAAAATGGAATGATGTTTATTGCTTTATGCTTTATTGGTGATTGGTATGTTAGACTTAGCTTGATCATCATTGTTTTTATTCCTTAATCAGGGGCATAGATAGATGGTATTTTATGGATATTATGATGTGTAATAATGTGATGGATATGTTATGATGGAATGTAATGTCTAGGATATTTTTCAAAGACTCAGACAGTTTAGTGACTCAAACAAACTTATTTTACAATCTCACAAATCTTCATAATGCTAAGGTTGTCCTAGTGTTTTCAGATTTCCTCAAGGACCAATAATTTACTAGGTCAAACTAGTCAATTATAATTTTTTCCTATAAGCTAGCTCATCCGAGAGCGGCCATAGATCTGTACAAAAGAAGGTCGCTAATGTGATAGATTTGATGCCATGCATAAGGATACCTCATTGCCAAGCCGACTTGATGCCACCTAACTTGTAATGAGGATCACCCCATGGTTTTTGAGACACTAAGAGTTCCAGGGATTCAAGCTCCTTCCTTCTTTATTGCTTTGGATTTTGGGGGATTGCTCATTTTGTGATGGAGCAATTAATTTTATTGCTTTATTTTGCTCATTTTGAGGAAGAGCAAAGGAGATTTTTTTTTTGCCATTTTGAGAAGGGCAAATTGGGGAAAATTATTGCTTTGAGACGTTTTTCGGGGTACTTTCTCAAGGGATTTTATGATGTAGCAAGGGATTTTTCTCTCTTCCTTTTTTTTGAGATACTTGCTCGATTTGACAAAGAGAAAAGGATTATATTATATATATATATAGGGGTGAAGGAGGAGCTTGTCCTTTTGCCAACTCTATAGTATTCTAGACCATGCGCATAATTGGATGAGTAGAGGAAACCTTTCACTTATGGCAATAGCAACTTTTGACTTCATTTTTCCCAAGTATCATAATATTTTATGTGTGTTGATGTGCGTGATCCAAGAGGAAATTTGATTGACCAGTAATGACCTTGTTGCATCTGAGGATTGTTTGATTTTCAATGGAGGTTGCTTGATACACTAGAGGTGGTTGAGTGATTGAAAATTTTAGGACTTTGCTTATGAAGCGATGTATTATTATGATAGATGCTTTTGGTGATGTTTGATATGAGGTGCCCTTGATTAAGGCAACAAAACATGATGGGGTAGCTATTGTCAAATTTTACCACATGATCTATATGAATGGTATGAACAAAATGCCTATATGGGATGCATGAAATGAAATGTTTTTTTTTTTTAGCCATGTATATATATACATATTCATAAGTCACATTATGCATAAAATACCTTTAGATGTATTATGTTCAATGGCTCAGGTTCCAATTCTCCTTCCAAGTTGGCAAGTCTATACGTTCCTGGACCCAACTTCTTCTTGACAATGTATGGACCTAACCAATTAGCCATGAATTTATCTCTCAAGTGCAGTAATGCATTGGTATTTTGTTGGTTCTCTTTAAGCATGAGATCTCCTACTTGAAATTCATGAGGATGGACTTTTGCATTGTAAGCACGTTTGATTCGATCTTGGTACACTCGTAGATGTTCCAAGGCATTGATACACCTTTCATCTAGGAGTGTTAATTGGTCAAGATGTGCTTGTCTAGCTATATCATCATCCATGAATTCTTGTAATGTGATTCACAAGGAAGGAATCTCTAGCTCAAGAGGTATGATTGCTTCTATGCCATAGACTAGTGAAAAGGGTGTTGCTCCCATTGGCGTTCTGATGCTTGTTCGATAAGCCCATAGTGCCAAGGGGAGTTGAGTGTGCCAATCTCTATGATTTTCCTTGATGAGTTTCTTGAGAATGGCTATCACTATCTTGTTAGTCGCTTCAGCTTGTCCATTTTCCTGTGGGTAATAAGGAGTCAAGAAACTATGTTGAATATTGTACTTGTTGCATAAGGCTCGAACATCCTTGTTCTTAAATGACTTGCCATTATCAGATATGATCTTGGAAGGAATCCCAAAATGATAGATAATATGCTGAAGTATAAACTCCGCTATTCGAGGTCTAGTCATAGTGGTCATTGGAATTGCTTCGACCCATTTGGTGAAGTATTCTATGGCAGTGATGATGAATTTATGTTGTCTTGATGAGGTAGGTGAAATTTTGCCAATCAAATCAAGGCCCCATTGTGAAAAGGGCCATAGGCTTTGAATGGGTTGTAAAGCTTGTGATGGTACATGAGTTAAATTAGCGTGATGTTGGTATTTTTGACATTTCTTAACATATTGACAACAATCACTTTCCATGGTGGGCCAATAATAACCCATGCACAAAATGCACTTTGCAATGGCCATTCCACTAAAGTGGCCACCGCAAGTACCATCATGGGCTTCCATTATAGCTCGTTGTGCCTCAACGGGATCTAGACATCATAATAGAATTCCATCATAGCCATGTCTGTACAACATGTCCCCCAAGAGAGTAAAGTGAGCTGCTTTTTGTTTGAATGTCCTTTTTGTAGTCCGCATCATTTCTATTGGGAGGGTCCCAGACTTGAGAAAGTCTCTGATCTCATCAAGGTAAGAATTGTATGGTTCGACATGGACCAAACAAACACTCTTCTCACCTTTAGACTCTGCTCGCTTGATTGCTGGTTTGGACATAATTGTTATGATTAGCGGTTGGACTTCTCCATGTTCGTTCTTAGGGATCAAGGATCCCAAAGAGGCCATTGCATCCACAAATATGTTGGTCGAACGAGGCAAGTTACTAATTTCATACCAGTCAAATTTCTCTAGCAACTTCATTGCTACTTCATGATATTGTTTCAAGACTGGTTCCTTGCATTGGTATTCTCCTTTTACTTGGTAAACAATGAGTTGAGAATCACCAAAGATGCTTAGTCATTTGATGCCCATAGCTATAGCTGATTGAAGTCCCAAGATTAGGGCTTCATACTCTACATTATTGTTTGTGCATGTGAAGTCGAGTTTAAATGATAATGGAATTGGAATTCCTTCTAGTGTGTAAAACATGACTCCAACACCTTGTCCTTTTTTGCACTTTGATCCATCAAAGAACATTGTCATGTCAACTTCATCCTCGGGAGGGACTAGCTCTTCTTGTTCATTGACAAAAAATACCGAATCATCTGGAAGCTCAATGATTAGTGGTTTGTCATCTGGTAATGGAGCTTCCATGAGTTGATCGGCTATCACCTGACCTTTAATGGATTTTTGATTGATGAATTCGAGGTCAAATTTTGTTAAAAGCATTATCCATTTTGTGGTACGGGTGTTGTTGTATGTGCGAGTCATCATGTATTGTAGAGGATTCTCTCTAGCTATGACATAAGTAGTGTTACTTAGCATGTAATGTCTGAGTTTCTTAGTGGTAAAAACCATTGCTAAGCACAATTTTTTGACATAAGCATATCTTGTTTCATAACTTACCAATGTTCGACTAATGTAATAAATGGCTTGCTCCTTATGATTCTCATTTTTCTGAGCAAGCATTGTCCCTAGCGCAAAATCTGTTGCAGAGACATAGAGATGAAAAGGGACTCCTGAACGAGGTGGCGTAAGAACTGGTGGTGAAGCTAGATACTTCTTTATGTCATCAAATACCTCTTGACATTCAGTTGTCCAAGAGAATGTCACCCCCTTCTATAGCAAGTGATTGAAAGGCTTGCATTTATCTGAGAGTTGTGCAATGAATCATTGGATAGATTGAATCTTTCCTTGTAAACTATGCAACTCTCTCAATTTTGTTGGAGGTGGCATCTCTATAATGGCCTTGACCTTATCGGGGTCCACTTCAATGCCTCGCTTGGAGATAATGAATCCTAGAAGTTTTCTTGATGTGATACCAAATACACACTTCTTAGGATTTAACCTTACCTTGTGTTCAAGAAATCGATCAAATACTTTCTCTAGGACTTCAATGTGCTCAAGATGTGTCTTTGATTTGGCAATCAGATCATCGACATAATCCTCAATAATTTTATGCATGTAATCATGGAATATGTATGTCATGGCATGTTGATATGTAGCCCCTACATTTTTAAGGCTGAAAGGCATCACCCTATAACAAAATGTGCCCCAAGGTGTTGTAAATGTCATCTTGTGTTGGTCCTCAAGATTAATTCGAATCTGATTGTATCCTGAGAAACCATCCATTAGTGAAAGCATTTCATGGCCTACGTAGGAGTCTACTAATTGATCGATGTTAGGTAGAGGAAAATCATCCTTGGGGTATGCTTTGTTTAGATCATAAAAATCGGTGCATACGCGTACCCCCATTCAGCTTACAAATGGGTACCATGTTAGAGAGCCATTCTGGATAATCAATTGGGACTATGAAATTCACGTCCAGTAGTTTTTGTAGCTCTTCTTTTACAATTAATGCAACTGTTGGATGAAGTTTCCTAAGCTTTTTCTTGAAAGGTTTAGCATCTGGCACCAAAGTAAGGTTGTGGACCACCAAGTTGGGGTCAAGGCCAGGCATGTCTTTGTATGACCATGCAAAAATATCTTTCTTTCTTGTCAAGACATCGATCATACATTCCTTCTCCTCTATGGATAAATATTTTGCAATTTTGACAATTTGAGGATTGTCCGCATCTTTGCTAAGGTTCACATCTATGGATTCTTCGATCAGCATGTGAGAACCTTCCTCTAGTTGATGTGGAGTTGGGATGAGATGGATATCATCCTCCACATTCTCAAATGTCTCAGAGGTCTCCCCCTCTACTTTGGTTTGAAAAATTAAGGTAGGGGAGGGTGAAGGTTGTTGTGGAATGTAAGCGTTTGAAGCTCACAGTAACTCTTCGGATAGGATGAACTCGGTGATGGATGGTAGGGATGAAATCCTATCCATGGTGATAAGGCTAGCATCGACCTGAATCAGCTTCACCAAATCGTACGGGTTACGGAGTGGGGTGAACAAGTCAACAAAAATCATATTGACTTGGTGGAAATGAGGTGGCTATGATTCAAGAGGTGATGACTCACTCTCTCTAGGTTGCAACTGACCTAGTGTGGGTGAATGGTGGTGCTGTGGGAGCGGCCAAGGTGGTGGTGGAGGATCTGGCTCAGGGTGCTCACGCTCTTTGTTGAAGTGAAAGATGGTGTGATCTATGGGAAACATCTTTGTATACCACTCATCTTTCTCGATGGGTTCAGTAGGAACCACATCGTCTTGGGGACCATCAAATATTTGAATGATCCAGTCTAGATTTGCTTCCATCTGTCAAAATTCCCCAAAGTCTTCATCGGAGATATAATCCCCAAAATCCTCATCGAAGATGTAATCATCTGGCATGTGATTAATCATGAATGTGTGCAATACAATCTCTAGAAAAGCCTCATGTAGATGAGGTGCAAAGTCAGGGTCCAGGTACTCATCATCAGTATCATCAGAATCATCACATTCCTCACTCTCCTCTTCCTCTTCTTCATACTCAAGAGTGAGTCATTGAAAGGTTTGGTTGAAGGAAGAGTCTGAGGTAGAAGGTCTATACCCTAGACCAGAGCGATCATGTGATTCTCTATATTCAGGCTCAACAATGTAACATGGACCCTGCTCATGTCGTCCAAGTCCATATCCCTTCCAGTTGACCCTACAAAAATATCGCAAAGGGAAATCTGGGTTGGACAGATAATCTACATTTCCATCAAATTCTTGCAAGGGTTCCTCATTGGGAGGAGGTGGATCAGATGAAGAATCCACTCCCCCATATATGAAATTAATCTCTTTTGATTGGGAACCCATTATGTACACTACACCTATGGCTAAAGGTGGGTCGCGTGGGTGACCATAGTCTCTGATTGACTCAATAGGTGGTGTAACTATGACACTCTCAATGATATACTCACCAATGCTTGGATTGGCAAGATGTACTACAACTTGGGATGGTTGGGATGATGATGGCTCAGTGGATGAGGAAGGCGCTTCAGGGGCGGCTTGTGGTTTAGGTGGAGGTGGTGGCTCCTCTTGGATAGGTGATCCTATCTGTGAGACTATGGGTAGTGAAGTTTGAGATGTATGAGATTGAATGGGGTTGTTAGTTGATGGGGTGGGTTGAGCTATGAATATGAATGGTATTTGTGAATTGGGTGGTGTGATTGATGGAGTTGATGATTGGTTAGTGGGATGATCAGGTGTAATGGAAAAATGGAATGTGGTGTTTGAGGGTTGACTAGAGTTAACGCTTTTAGATGCAAAAGCAGGGTCAACTATCGATAACTCCTCTAGGATGGGGGCTTTTGATGAAGTGATATTAGTGGGAGTGGTTTGGATGATGAGTGGTTGGATGGATAGGTGGGTTGATGGAAGTAATGGCTCATAAGGATTTGAGATCAAGTTGCAGTATTTAAAAGGCTCTGTGTCTATTGGGATGCAATGTACTTTGCCCTCATGTACATACTTTAGGTATTGGTGCAATGTTGAGGGCACACACTTCATCTCCCTGATCCAGGGGCATCCAAGAAGTATGTTGTATTGCATCACCCCCTCCAAGATGTGGAAGAGGACATGTATAGTTTTCACCCCCATGGTGATGGGAAGAACCATGTTCCCCATAGTTGAGCATAAGGCGTCATTAAAGGCTCTTAAGGTGAAGGTGGATGATGTAATGTGTGATGGTGGTATGTTGAGGTTTTTGATGGTGGGAGTGGTAATGAGGTTGATGGAGGAGCTGATATCAATAAGGACTCTCTTGAATGGCTTCCTATCAATATGAGCTACTATGTGCAATGGAGGATCCGATAAATCTGATGAAACTTTCTTCTCCTTGAAGTCATAAAATGCTATCGAGGGTTCCATGCACTTTTGTACACTCCCCACAAAGGAGTTGAAAGCATTGGGATCTTCTGATTGTACTTGGATGGATTTTAGGATTTCCATCAATGCTTCTCGATGTGGGGGTGATTGTTGTATTAGCTCATAGATTGATAGTTTTGTTGATGCCATCTTCAAACTTTGGGTTAACCGGATGCCTAGGGTGACAATGGGGCGAGATGGATTGCTTGGATTATGAAATGGTGGAGGTGGAATTGATGGCCCTAGTTGTATGGGGACACTTGGTTGTGTCATGGGAGCTTGTGTTGTATGATTTTCTTGTCTCTGCCCATGGGTGACCACATTGATAGCCCCTACAAAACCTTGGTGTAGTTGAGACATGTAATTGACTTGGTTGGGAGGAACTGTAGAAGTTGATGCTCTCATTGCTTGTTGATTTGCCTCATGGTGGGGCAAAGGTGTCTGATATATACCAAGGTTCTGATTGGATTGGGCTAGTGGATTGTCGACTTTGATCTTTCCCGCTTCCAATAAGTCTTGCACAATACCCTTAAACCCATGGCAAGCTTCGATGTCATGTCCTCTTTGCCTATGATAGATGCAAAATAAGTGCTCTCTATAGCCTTTTGTCTTTGGCTTGCTAGGGTCCTTGGGTTTAATATTCGATAATGTAAAGATTTGTGCCGCATACAACTTCTGAAACATAGATGAATAGGGCTCTTGGAGTGGTGTGTAGTTGCACCTAGGCCTAAAGTGATGTTGCCTTTCTGTAGGTTGTGTTTGATTTTGCACCTGTTGTGGGGGTGGAACCACTTGATAATTCGATTGTTATGGTTGTTGTTGTTGTTGTTGGGGTTGTTGGATCTATACTTGGGCTTGTTGATTTGATTGTGATGGTTGGCCCAAGACTATCTGATTAACCTGAGCGACCTTGGACTGGTCGTGGTTATTCCCCTTTTGGTTCTTGTTCTACCATTCCTTTTTCTTAGGCTTAATCTCACCCTCTTGGATTTTTATCTCTTCTATCACTTTGGCTTGGGTGAGTGCCTCATCAAATATCCTATACTACTATAATTGTAGTAACAAAGAGATGGGCTTGGCACAACTCTTCGTGAACATTCTTGTTATTTTTGACATGGGGAGGGTGAATGGCAACTTAATCATAACCACCCTCCAATGGTTGCCAAAATCATGGACCGATTCATCATCATATTGCTTTAGACTAATCAGATCGGTCAATGTGGTCTTATTTTAGACATTTAGGGTGAATCACTCCAAGAATTGGTCCACAAGCTGCTCAAAAGTGAAAACACTCTGATGCGGTAAGTGGTTGTACCAATCTTGGGCTTCCCCCCAAGTGTTTGAGGAAATGTGTGTAGCATGAGTGCATCATTGCTACTGATCCTAAAGCACATGTTTACAAACCTTGTTACATGCTCTCGGGGGTCCTCTTCCCCCTTAAATTCAAGCTTCGACATCTGGAAATCCATCGGATAGGGTAGTGCAGGCATCAAAGCATGGATTGGGTGATTGAGTAGCTACCTTAATGTTGGCTTCTGATATTGCAAACCTAGGGTCTGCATGGCAAGGCTATCAATCTGGCTCTATAGGAATTGGTACTTAGGATCATCCATAGGGTTAAAACCTTGGTTTATTTGATATTGCTGGTATCGGGGTGCATTGTATGTGGATTATGGATGATGAGGGATGCTAGGCTAGAATGTATGATGATATGATGGCTGATGAAGGTTTTGATATGGATGAGGTGATGGGGGCATAGTGGTATGTTGACTTGATGAGTTAGCATACATGTGATGTGGTGGATGAGTTGCTATGGTAGTGGATGGGGGATGCAATACCCAAGATGGATCTTGGATAAAGGTATGGGTTTGGTGAGATGTAGGTGGTAGGTTATGCTCAATCCTCTACAAATGTTGATTAGGGTCAGGGTTAACGTTGTGATTAGCATTATCCAAAATCATTTATTGTAGTTGCAAGAAATCCTATTGCATGGCAAGTGCAGATGATGTGGGCACAACCACATATGAGGTGGTTGGTTGGGTTGGTTGTGAGACAACCATGGTAGTGGATGTGAGTGGAGGGTAGGTAGCAAAAGGTATTGCCACTGAATGAGGGGTGATATGATGCATGGAACCTATAGGAGCGGTAGGTGGAATGGATGTGGGGATCTACGAAGCAACTTGAGTCATTGTCTCGTATAAGGGATTAGTGCAAGTGATGGTTTATTGAGGCAATGTGAGGGGTGGTTGGCTAGAAGATGATGGGTGGCTAGCTAGGGTCACAATAGTCAACTCAAAAAGTGGATTTGTAAAGACTTGTCTAGACTGTTATGGGTGTGTGAAGGTGGACTCTTGATGCAATGATGGTATGGTGCGGGATGGGATGGTAAGTGGTGGTAATGATGGAAAAACCATTCCAACCACATTCAGATACATCCTAACAGTATCCATGTCCACAAGTGTGACACGACCATCCATTGGGGTAGGTGGCTCACTCCTAGGAGTCTCAGGAATAGCGGTATGTGTAGCCCTATGCATAATATCTATGTCTAAAATGGGGGCACTACTAGAGGGCCCTACATTTAGGCTTTGGGACATAGGAGGAGGCATACTGACTTGCCCTACCATCGAAGTGTTAGGGACCTCACTAGACTGAGATGCCATGGGGGAAGACAACTGACTCTGAATTAATGCTAACTTCCTGGCTTGACCATGGGTCATTACCATACGCTAATATGCAATGATGTGTGAAATGTAAATGCAAGTCTATGTAAGTGAAATGAAAGTACAATGCAATACAACACACAAAGCAAATAAACACGCAAGGTTTTTGATCCTAAGTTTGTGCAAGTTTTGATTTGATTTTTTTTGAGTTTTTTATTTATTTTGAATTTTGAGGGTTTTTTTATTTTTTTGAGTTTTTGAGGTTTTGAAAAAAAAAAATGCATGTGCAAAATGTTTCACCCTAAAATGAATCTAGGATTTCACCTGTATGCTCACAGCCCACACCTGGTGATGAAGTCCAGGTCATGTTTTCCCACCAAAGTATGGAGATGAAGCCCATACCCGGTTAGGGAGCACAGGTCCTACCAGTCCTCACCCAGTCTCACTTGGTCAACGTTATACCCTCCGAAGAGAAATACATGCAAATTTTCCAAGCTATGGATGGTTGTTGGAGCCGACCTTGGCCAAAAATAGGGTAATAATGTTGGTGGTTCGGTGATGAAATCCAAACCTGATGGTGATGAAATCTAGTCATTTTCCAATGTTTAAGTGAGTGTGTGAGGCTTGTTTAATTTATTGTGAGATGCAAATTTAACATGCAATTCTATTTTTATGCCTAATGCAAAAATGTAAGAAATAGAGAATAGTAACAAAATAGATCAAGGGCTAAAAGCTAATTTTAAGCAAGATTTTTGGTAGATTCTGTTAATAGAGGCCAACCATAAGTGCGCAGTTTGCCAACCATAGGCATGCATTTGGGATATCCCAACTGCGGGTCCACGGGTCCAACTGTGCAACATAAATTGACAAGTCTGGACTAATACCTGAAAAAGACACCCAAGTTATTGCTAACTAGGTAGTGCAGCATGATCTGTTCCTAACATGAAAAATGCAGATCTTATTAATTTCCTTATTTTATGTTTGGATGAATGTAAGTATGAATATGTTTACCCTAGGACCTAAATGCAAACAAGGGCATGTAGGACAAAGACCTCTAATTTATCCTAGATGCACACTAGAATCAGAAAATAGAAACAAAAAAAGGGGATAGGGATACAAACCTCTTATCCTTTCACTACTTTCTCTAGCTGTCAACCATCAGTCCATGTTTCCAAAGTGCAGCAATCGTGTGCACATGTTTCACTAAATCTCCAATCGTGGGTTTGCGGTTCTATCACTCCTCGACCATGGGCTCACATTTTCTTAGATCTAAAATCATAGATGCATGTTTTTCCAAAAATGAAACTATGGGTGCATGGTTTCACAATGACAGGGACGAATGTGATAACTCCTCAGATCTACCGACCCGAGATCGAATCCACATGCACTTCGAGCTCCTGAAACCTGTAGATGCAGAAAACATAGATCAATAAATTAAATAAAAGCAAGGCAAAACAAAATGGAACCCTTAGGGGGTCCCACCGTGATCACCATTTCTGTAACCAAAGAACTAAACACTAAAATAAAGAAATGCACACAGAGATAAAGTATTGCCAAAATTTGCTTTTGTATTAATAATTTGATACAATGTTACAAATGAATTTTTGAATTACCCCAAGTGTTTTTGGGGGCAATGTTACAATGCTATTTCTATGTATGTTACAAATCTTTCTAGATGGGGTCTTCCAGGTCTTCAATAGTGTACAGTGTTCTTCCAATCTTCCACTACAGCTTCAAAGGGGTGAGTGGGCTTTGGTATCCAATGCGGGACCACTCCAGCTTCAACAGCTTCTCCAAAGTACCTATCACCTGCACACATAAGAACCAACAAAGGGGATCAGTAGCACCTATAAATTCAAGGATGTAAAAACCAATGCTAAACCTAAACCCTAAGCAAATAATCATGTAAAGCAAATGACAGAAGCATATAAAACAAAAAGCCTTGCCAAAAAAAATTTACTGATCATGATGTGTCGTGTTCTCGACTCTGTAAAAATGTGGGTGCACGGTGGTGGACTGGAAACCACAGGTGCACGGTTGCGAAACCATGGATGCATGGTTCTGACTGTGGAACCATGGACTAGCGGTTTGGGCTGAAACATAGGTTGCTTCAAAAAATGGGCCTCCAGGATCTGGTAAGGGATGTCACTCATGATCTGCTCAGAGGTCTCGACTAATTTCAGTAGCCTGGTGGTGTATGACTTCAACTCCCTTTGTTTGGTGGGGTAAGGGTGCCTTTATAGGCCCCTTAGGGTTTTGGAGGGAAATGGAAGGTGGCAAGCCTGGATTGCCAAGTGGTAATTCTGGGCTACCAAATGGAGGGATAGTTATAGTGAGTCACTCAGTGTGCCTCACTTAACTGGGGTGATGTGGCTACAAGTGGAGTGGTATGTGGGATTCTACCCCATGTGAAGGGACAAGGGGGACAAGAGTGGATGAGATGTGGCATGGGTGTTGGGTGAGGTGTCTAAGACACATGTCTAGTGGGTAGGTAGGGTATCCTAGGGTGATTTTCTAGATTTAACAAATCTAGAAAATAGGATAATGTGCAGGGTTTTATATCCCTAAGTTGGAACTTAGGTATATAATTTTATTATGCAAAATTTTGTGGTGGGGTGGCAAATGTGGTTTTGTGGGTGCTGAATTTTGGTGTCTACAAGGATATAAGATCTTATTTTTCATACATGGATTAGATATAACTTTTTAAATTAGTTTATAGATCCCCTCTTTCATATCGACTATAGATTTCTAAATATTATTCCTAGCTACGATGTAGTCATCTAGCTTATTCTAGTTCTCTTCAATAGACTTTACATGCACTATTATCTCCCTTTTATTACTAAGGCCTAATTATTGAATATTGATAGGAGACTTGTCATACAAACTATATTGGTATAATGGAGGCAATACAATGCTTTTAATTTAGTTCAACTTTGATCATTCTTATTGTAGCATCTATTTTATTGATGAGATACTTTCATTCCTTGATGTATTGTAAGAATTTATTGTGCCTTTTGATATTAGTATAAATTTAATCCCATTGGAAATATGACATGATATTTGTGAGACTTAATAAGTGACCCATTTTATTGGACTCTTCAACCTCTTTATTTAGTTTGTATTCCTACATATTGAGTCCAGTTATCTCTTTACCTTTTTCTTCCTTCATATCTTGTCTCTTATTAGGTCTATTCTAGTTGCTTGACTAACTACTTTTTTCTTATTATCAACATCTAACAAATATTTTAGCTTCTTCAACCACCCCTTAACACTCTTGATATTCTTATTTCTCATCAAGTACCCTTTGCATGTTTACTCTATGATTCTTATACTTCTTAGTCTTCTTTACAATACATTGGTAGTCAATCAAAACAACCTCGGTACTTTCTTCCACCATTTGGTTCTTATTTTCTAGCCTTGACTAAGCTAGGTTAAATGTGAAGAGGTGGAGAGAGTAATTAGAAAAAGCAATAATTGGCATACTTGGATCTTTCAAGGCATTTTCAACAAAAGGAATCAATTTTCTCTTGCCTTTGACTTATATTCTCAATTGTGTTATTATAGTGCATGGATAAGAAGATGTCAAATTTCTAGAAAAACTATTTTTATGATGTATTTAACTTTTCAAATGAAATATTTCACCTATTACATTGTCTAATCCCTAGTAGTTGTTTGAATAAATAATTTAAACAAAGATATGAAAATCAAGCAATGATACTTGCAATTGAGTTGACCTTGTCTAGGCAATTTGTGTTGAAATCATTGCTACAATTATAACAATTATTATCCACAAGAATGACAAAAAAATTGATGACAATTTGTGTTGAAATCATTGCTACAATTATAACAATTAGCATGGTTGATGTGAGAGAAGCATCCAATATTTTTATTTTCATTATTTTTAAGGTTTTGAATAGTACATATGTAGTCGATATGGATAGAAGTGGATTGGTATTGATAATAGTGGACTATATAATTATCAAGTATATGAATGGTGGCATGATAATAATATTATAATGTTTAATGGAAGCTATATATGAGACTATGGATGTTTTGGAATTAAGAAGAAATGTGCCAAGAGTAATAGAAATTATGGTAGATGACAAGGAAGTGGAAAAATAGTATATGGGATTATGGTAGTGGGAATACCACTCTTTTTTAGGATGAAGTGATAGTAGGCTTAATGGTGGTATATTAAATTAAGTGGATGAAATAATAGATAAGGTACTAGTGATAAAATGATTAATAGAGGTGGAAGCAACAAGTGAGGTTGAGGATGGAGCAAGAATTGATCTAGAAGTAGTGGAAGTCATAGTGGATGGAAAAGGTGAAGATGGGATGGATTTAATCATGGATGGTGGACTACATGTGGGAGCAAAAAATAATAGTGAAAATGGTCTTAAAAGTGGTGGTCTTTATAATTGTAATTAGCCTAATTTAGGAATCTAGATGGACTATTTGCAATATTGAAGAGGTATCAAGGGTGTCTTCCCCTTAATGTAGTTTGTTTTTGTTACCTTTACCTTATTATCCATATTCCTCATATTTATATTTTTATCCTCCTTCCTCTTCTTATTTGTATTCATCCCTTTATCTTATTTACTACTTGTATAGACTTATCCTAATATATTTTCTTCTTTAGATTTGATTAGTTGAATTAGTTTAGTTTTCTGTTTCTTCTTAAGAAGGATGCCAATAGTTATGTTTCTCATTGAACTATGGTATTGATGTTCCTTTTTCACATCTTTCAACTTCATTAGTGACAAACTTAGAAGTTCTTTTGGTTTTAGATCTAAAAACTAGACACTATATATATGAATTTGACAATTGATGACACCATCATAGAACTAACAACTAGTTTTCCATATGTTCAAATTCCTCTTATGGTTAGAGGGTTAACCATACTTTGTCTATATGGTCCTAGGCCACTTTTCTAGTATAATATATAACTTACACTAGGAATTATTTATCCATACATTGCTATATTAAGTGGTGCCTCTTTAAATTATGATAATTACGCTAGTTTTTCTACCAATTAGGGTTGTGGGAAAGGTGTTAGAAGTGATGCCTTTAGTTGTTTAGGCTCCTAAAATAATTTTTTTATTTCCCCTTCCTCTTAGAATAGGTTCTTGTAGCTAATGAAGCTTGTTCTAATTAGGACATTATCACTATAGGGGTATTAGGTGGCATCAATGTTATTTGCATTGTTTCCATTATCGTCAAATAATTCTATTCCTAAATTTTATCAAAGACATCATAAACCTATATAGTAGGGAATTTAAATTTTATCTCGTGTATTTCAATCCTAGTACATAACCATGCAAATATTTTATCCAAAACCTAGTGCTTCCTATTCTATAGGATTGATCAAATGATGGTTCAACTTATATATTTATGGATTATATGGATGGTTCTTTCTATAAAATATGAAACAAGGAGGTATGTTTATTTTGGATTTTTCAAATTCATCCTCCTAGGATGGTATAATATGGTCAAAGTCATCATCAACCTATATAGTCAAAACTCTGGATTTTAATTTAAATATTTATATCCTAGTGCATCACCATGTCAGGATTTTATCCAAAATATAGTGATTCCTATTCTTTAAAGTGGTGATCAATTGATGGTTCAAATTATATGTTTATAGATCATATGGATACTCCTTTCTATAAAAACATAAATTCAAGAGGTATTTTTGTTGGAGTATTTCAAAAGACCCTCCTAGGTGGGTTTATTATAAAACTCCAATATTGCAACATATTCATTCAATTTTATTTTTTTAATGTCAATGTATTTTCATGAATATAGACAATCTTGAAATTATAGGCAATTGTTTGTTGGATGAACACATTATTGAGATTATATAACTACAAGCCTTCTAGTTTATCTATCCCAAATTCCTTGAACCTCTCCTTGAGTTGGTGGATTTATTTTTCACCACTAGAAGCAATATTAAGGTAGTTTGGATTTAGCATATATTCTAATCCCTTCTTTAATCCTTTGTAGTACTTTTTATTGATGTCTACTACACATATTTATGGGATATTAAATATTTTGAGATGAATGCTAGTATGAGGAAGAGATGAATACCCAATTTGCATACTTGTATAAATGACTTGGTACTCTTCAAATACTAGTATCCAATATATTAGTATAATTTAAGCATGATTCAATCTCTCTTAGATAGCTTTGGATATAGTTCAACTATGTTATGCATTACTCGAGTATTCATCATAGAAATCCTAGCTATGAGCATCCTTATTCTTATTGGGTACCTTCATATAATAAATGACCATAAGGTTCTCCATGTCATCAAAAACCATTTTTAGAAAGAGTATACAACTAACTAATATTTTTGTGGTGTTCAACTAGACTAGGTAAGATATAAAATTAAAGATTCCACTTTGAAAATTATTCAACTAGTGTTGCATGGTGACCATAATGAAATTACCATAGTCTATTTTCTAAAGGTTTTTATGTTGGTAGTTCTTTACTATGATTAGTATTTATATATGGTATTGATAAAATTCTTTATCATCTAACTCCACAAGAAAAAATGAGTGAGGTAAATTTACCTCGTATGCATAATACTTGAGCATTTGAATGTGTAGGGGCAACTTCAACATCTATAAATTGTTAATAGTCCTTTAAGTAATATTTAAGAAAGAGGACCCAATGTTTTCTCTTTTTTTAGTATACCTAGATCTACATAGTGAGTGAGAACCATTGTATGGTTGTATCATCCACTATCATCATCTTACTAATTAACTTGACATTGATGATAATTAGTTCCTCATAATCCAACTAGACTTAGATTATGTGGGCACTCATATTATATACCTGAGAATAGTTATTGACTAGCCATGATAATTCAAAATTCTATGGTACCAATATTTGACCTAACCTGAAGACCCATATTCAACTCCCTACAATAGTTAGACCCTCCCCACCTCTATCAAATCTACCCTCACAACTTATTTCACTTTTTTGGGACATGTACAAACTTTATCTCCATTGTATTGTTAGTAAATACGAATTAAAAATTGTTAATGTAAACCTTTAGATTATTAAATAATGATGTTGCAAATAGATGGTAAATTGTGAATATAGGAGAAAATTACAAAGCTCAAATTCAATGTCAATTATCAAAATTAGGTAAGTAACCTTTTACCCTTCTAGATTAATGGTTCCTAGGAAAGGGAAGGTAGCCCTTAAGGTATGAAAACTTAGTTGGACCCTTAGGATTTCCTTTAATAAAGAATTAGGTTAGGAACCAATTTTTATTTAATTTAGGACCACCTAAAATGCTCTATAATCATTAAAAAACCCATAGGAGTGCCTCCGTACACTTAATTTACTAGACCATCTATTCTACTGAAATCTCTAGTATCTTTGTAAAAGCATCAAATAAGAGTACCTATTTTTAGTAGGTGGTGTCTCTCACTTCAAAAAATAGATGATTTTACCTCAATCACCCATCGGTTCAACTTGAGTCAATATTTATTTAGTTTGTGTCAAATAGACCTATCTTGAGCTAATTGGTTTATTTAGAGTTTGGATCAACAAGAATGCTTGACATTGATCAACACTCTTGTAGGTTTGAATCTAAACAATAAAATAGAAGAAATTACAAGTAATTTTGGTCATTTCAACTATAATTTTGTCATCTAATTCAACATCAATTTGCTAAACCACTACTTATAGTCAAAATACTTTGTTCCTCTAAAATCCCCTTCTCATCAAAATCCACCTTCTCTAAATATCATAAATATTCATCATAGGATTTTAAGGGATTTAATAGATGACCTACCATTTTTGTTTCTTGGACAATGAGTGGATAAATCACTATACATTCATCTCTAGTTAGTATTCTCATTCAAAATAATTGTCAACATTAAATTCAAGATTTAGAATACTAGTTAAGAAGGGTCTCAATCCATCAAGTTTAAGAAACATCAAAGAAGAAGCATATAGTATAAGAAGATCAAGGATACAAGTTAAAGAATTATACCATAATGAAAAGTTCAATTACCCTTGTATAAATATCTTTTGCATATTAGATTAATTGATTTATATTTATTATGAATAGTTATTTGTAAATAACTTTATAATAGACTCTAATAGTGTGTGTTGTGGTGTGTGACTTGACTTCACCTTTCATCCTATACTTGTAAATCACCACTATACTCATAGGATAATTTCCACAAGATCACAATATTTCTTACACAATAATGCACACATAAAAATATTGAAATATTATTAATAAAATCTACTATAGCATGCATAAATGCATTGCTACTTCAATACATAATACAAAGATTTATATTCAATATATAATTACATGAGACTCTTCATATGCATGACTCTTGACCTTTTCTCTCCTCTCACATATTACATACTGATAAAGTCTCTCGTGATTATATAAATCTCTACTTTACACATGACACCTCACACAACTCTTCACTTACTTACATGATACCTTTCACTCATCACATTTGACACATACTATAGTCCTAAATATTAAATACACACTCAAAACTCCATAAACTAAATAAAGCACTCCCTAAAATATTTACATGACCAAACAATGTAATGTATCCAACATGTATTCTATCATACTTAGGTAATTTTCTTTTATACCCATATATTAGACTTTAACCTAACTTTTCCCTTCGTTTACATTATATTTTTAGATCCTTATCTAGTATTATACTTGGTATAACTTTACCTTTATTTATATTGTAAAGAATCCTCCTAGGCTTATCCAAATCTTGGTAAACGTATTGGTGAACCTTATGTAAGTTATTATTTATGAGTGAAAATCAATATATTGGTCTCATGTAACCTTTAGATTGACCTTAGAAAATATAGCATGGATAATCTTAATAACCAAAGACCTTTATTCTTTATTCCACAATAATATAGGGCATCAATCCAACCTTACAAATATAATAATCCATCCCAAGGATAATTGTAATCTTATTAAGAGAAAAACTGAATATAGAGGTTGTTCTCAAGCTATCATAGATGAAGCTCTTAAAGAAACATATGAAGAATATAAAATAAAGATAACTAGACTAAGGCAAATTCAATAAAAAGAACAAGATGAGACATTCCAATTTTATGGATATGAAATCGAGGAATTACTAAAAATTAATCCTAAAATAGTCAATATCCCTAGGCAAGAACAAATAGAATCCTAAAAATAAGTTGACCACAAGAATTTAGGTCTTAATTCAATAAGAGAAATGATTAAATAAAATCTTGGCCTTGTTACTCTCTAAAGAAGAATTGAAAAAAATATATTCTTACCTTTATGTGAAAAACAATATAGTCAAATATGATTTTAAAGGCCTCATTCTCTCCTCCTTTGACCAACAATGGGCTATAGAGGAAAATAGCAAATAATGTTGGTAAAAACTATAAAGACTAAATATTCAACTTGCCTAAATTCAAGTGAATCCAATGAATTATTATCCTAGTCAACAATTGATGATGCCTCAACCTATATCAATATGAACAAACCCCTAATTCATGGTGAAAGTAAGTAATACCACCATATAAGATCATATCAATAAGACTTTGAACCCTTATATTATACAAGTTAGGTTACCTCAAACACCTCTTTGATATATAATGACACTCAATATGCCAAAATAATTTATGAAATCATTCTTTAACAATTATAAATATTGGATACACATCATTCTTAGTGTTATGGCCAAAGTGTTAGATCTCTTAAGGAGCCTATGCTAGATTGATTTGTATATTTATCCAAAGGGTCTATCACATATTTTTATCAGTTGGTGGATTTACTTACTGAACTCAGTGAAAATTATGTGTAAAGTCTATGAAATTATATTAATATTCAAAAGGAATTACAAGTGTTCCTTTTCATAAATTTGCCTTAAAAGGCTACAAAATAGGGGCTCAACATAGTGAATATCCATTTTTATTGAAGTTAACTATCGACTGCATCCTAGATTGGTCTTCCAATGATCCTTAAGGGGTGTGGGCCTAGTGCATGCGTGCCACAATTTGTCAAACTATCCTCTAAACTTGTCTGAATTTCAAAATGGGATTAGTGTATTTGGGGACCTGTCATGGATCAGATCCCATAGTAATAAAAACAAAAGGCTCAAATAAAGTAGTAAATGCATAAATAAAGTTTCTATAATTAATTGTAAATGATTGAAAATAGTAAAGTATACCTTTCTGAAGGATTTTGTAATTTTTTGTCTACTAGAAATGCACTCTAGCCAGAGTCGCACCCTACCTAGTGATCATATTGGATCACTGGGTACCTAGAAACTAGGACTGTAGCAGGGTCTTTCAGGATTTATCAAAAGATGATGCTATCCCGTGACTGTAGCAGTTCTTGGTTGACACCAAATGTGCTCCTGTACCTATCGAGAGCTATCAAAATGGGAGACAAGAGGGTGCAAATGGTGTAGTTGTCATGTTGATTTGATGGTTTATGGATAGAAATATAATGTAATTTTGGTAGCATTCTATTGTGTTGAATGAGATGGATCTCATTTGTGAGGAAAAGTACTATTTATAGTTAGGAGAACTTAGGGGGGTGAGGTGTCCCCTATGAGGTGGTATAAACCCTAGGTTAGATCCCAAGCATGGTAAGGTTAAATTATGAGGTGGAAGGTGAATAATATTTCCACATACCTTGAAAAGGAATCTTCTAAATATCTAGAAATATCCCATGTGCACACATGTGTGAGCAAAGGTTAGGGTTAACCTTGATTAAGTAGATCCTGGGTTAGATCATGGTTAAATCAAGCATATTTAAAATATCTCATGCAAGTCATGGGTGCACACATGTGTGAGGATAATATTAGTGTTAATATTGATTAATCCTAATTAAACATGTGTTTAAGTCATAAAGTACACTTTAATGATAAAGTGACTTTTAAATCAATGTTAGAGTTACCATGGTTAGAATTTTTGAAGGTGGTCGCATGAGAACCATGATTAGGCATAGGAAAGGGCTTATATGGTATAAATAGGCTTATGGAGATCCCTTTTGATAAATGTAAATTTTTTTGAGATTATTTAATGCAATTTGATGACATTTAGACATAGAACAGTGCAAAAAATTGATGACACCAAAAGATGATTTAGTTTTGGAAAGAAAAGAAGAATTGGTGATGGAAGATTATGGGTGATTGTGGCTTTTGTCATGCCATAGTGATTGTTGAAAGAGTAGACATAATATTACCTTACTATCGTGATCAATGTGAGGTGCCCCAATTGTGGAGGGAGCGAATGTCCTTGAAATTTTACCTTTGATACTTCATTGAGCTTGATTTGATTTGATGAACTATCTAACCCTAGGTAGGTTTTTCTCAGGTGCTTCATCCATGAGTAGTCTTATGATTGTAAGTCTTGGATAAGTAAATCCATGATCAACCTAAAGACTCACGTATTTTGGTTTATCAAATGTTCATTTGAAAAGAGAAATTTTACTTTTGTGTTGCCCCAACGAAGGGCGTAAAATGATATTTGGTAAAGGTTCTTGGATAAACACAATTTCTAGTATTGAGTGTTTGGTTATTGATCATGCATAAAGTGGCTTTTGTGAGATGTATACCCCCTCAAGTGATGAGGTGGTGAGAGGTGAAAATGAAGTGGAAATGAAATGCTTGATAAATTGATTAATGAAGTGAGAAAAATGATGAAATGGGATGAAAATTAAAGAATTATGCAACAAGGGTATGATGGGGAGGTGGAGAATCACCTGGGGGATCATGGGAAAAATTTTAATATAATTTTGACTCGATCACTAGGTACCTAGCGATTGAAATGGCTTGTTGGGTACCTAGAGACTGTTTACTAATGTGACCCATGTAGATTTTTTTTTGCATTTTGAGGGACCAAATGAGGTCAAAATATAGGTAAACCATATATCTTCAGAAATCTCTTTTTAAGCCTAATACAATGGTAATGATTTTGTGAAATTTGAAGAAGTTTTAGTGGGGGAAAAATGAGGTCAAATTCGATCTAATTTTTCAAGGTGATGAATGCATAATTTTAAGATTTTGAAAGAGAAAAGGGGCTTGGTTGGTTAGATGACCAACGTATAAGGGTGAATTTGTGGTAGAGATGGCCAAATTGCATGATGAGGAAGAGTAGTATAGGGCACAGAGTGAGGTGAGGGTGGTCGAGATGGCAAAATTACGTAAATAGGTAGAGCATAAAAGGGCTCAAAGGAGGGTTGAAGAGCCTCTTGGTAGGCATGATGGGAGTGAAGAGTCTCCCAATGAGCATAAGAGATAATATAGTTTGCTTAATTATTTTTGGTGTGGCAAGTGTACCACCATTTTTACATATTATGATAGTTTTCTATGAGGTGGTGTATGACATGATGCATATGCAATGTAATGTAGGGATAATTTTGATGTGTATGACATGTGTGGTGTGAATGATGTGTATGATGCAAATGATACAGTGTGTGATTTGCAACATATGTGATTGCGTACGTATGATGTGATGTGATTCATGATGAATATTAGGTAATATGAACCTAACAATATATGAATATGCATATACAAATATGTACAATTGGAAGATATGGAATCATATGTACATGTTGAATGTGATAATATGACAATATGGGTAGTTACATAAAGCTATTGTGTTTAAACTGTATCACTTGGTATGGTGAACCAAAAACAAATGACTAGTCACATGAACTAATGACCAAGATATGTGACAAGTAAATATGTAGTATACTAACTAACATGGGTGTACAAAATATGTATGAATGAGACATAGCTGAGAAGGATGTACAAATGTGATGAAGAGACACTTGTTATATGTAGAGGCAATGATGATGTTTTTCACCCTTGATTCTAAAGCATGATGGATGTTTAAAAGAGTTTATAGAAACTCAAAAAACATAGTGTGGACAATCAAAATCATATAGTAGTCATGCAATATCCTATAGATATCTAGACTAACCTAACTGAATCAAAGTCTATCATGGACTTGTGTGTGCACATGATGTTCATTTATCCATTTTGAGGGAGGTTGGACTAACCCATTGTAAACTTAGCCAAAGTAGCTAGCTCATCCATAAGCACATAATTATCTATACAAGAGAAGGTCACTAATGTGATAGATGTATCACCACTTGTAAGACTATTTCACTTCTAAGTAGGCTCTTGGAGCCTACTGCTGGTGATGAAAATCACTCCATGATGTTATTTTGGACCTAAGGACCAAAGGGATTCAAGAATTTTGGTAGTACTCTTGGAGGATTTTTCTTTTGTTTTCTGCCCCTCTTCCTTTTATTTCTTTTTTTTGTGGTACTCTTTTATTGGGTGTTGTACTTTGTTTTTTGCCCATGTTCCATTTTGTTTATGCTTGTACCTTTGTTTATCCCCAAGTTTATTTTGATCATGCAAATGATAGGATGAGCAAGGGAAACCGTTCACTAAATGGTGAGGCTTACACAAGGTGTTGTCCTCCCTAGACTCAAAATTTTCTTAAGATGTAAAATGTGAGTGGTCCATGAATGACCTAAATTCAACTTGGGGTAGCCTTAAAATATTTTAGAACTTGATGACATTGTATACAAATTGATTAGACTAATTATAAATGGTTAACCAATAGAAAATATTTATGTTGTCACACAACTAAGAAAAAGACTGAACACCATGATAGTCATGCTAGAAAATATGATTTTAACTCCTCAAAATGGTACTATATGTAAGCAATGCATTGTCGATGCAAAAGAAGGATGTGGACATGACTATAAAAAATGCCGATACTATGATATGAACAAGATGACCTAACATAAAAAATGCCTAAAATGCATGGTGGTAGACAACTGACATATGTGTGAGAGACCCAATGCAAGTGAGATAGGCAAAAACAAGGCGGTGTGTCTTGATGTGATGTATGATGTGTTGGACATGATTATGTAGGTGTATGTAGAAATGTAGTGAAGAGAATATCGATGTATGGTAGTGGAAACCATGAGTGATATGTGTGAATATTTATGAAAGCATGATGTAAGACAAGGTAGTAGATGCCTTTGGAATGGAGATAATGGTGAAGTAACACCAAAGGAGTTTGGTACCTTTGAAATAAGTGGAGAAATCAAGCCAGTGCATGGGATGAATGTAAAGTGGTATATCCTCATATGATGTCCAATGTAATAGACCAAAGTGAACAAATGGAGAAGAATATACAAGCAAAGTAAAAGAATACCAATGTAAGACTACAACAAGTGTGAGTGATACATATGAAAGTGCATGATAGAGTATTGTGATGATGAGTAGGTAAATACAAAATGTGACTAGGAGGTTCTGATGATCAGGCTAGTAAATTAAGGGAGAAGGCGAAGAAAATAGAAAGAAAAGAGAGAGAAAGGAGAGAATAATATGAAATAAAAATGGGGAAAGAAGAAAAGACATTCAAACCAAATTAAAAGTATGTAGCTGCTCATAGAGTAACCATACAATAATGACATAGGATGAGAAAAGAAGAAGGAAATAGAAGAAAAGAATATCGAACCAAGTCAAAAGTATGTAGCCACTAGAAGCATGGCCATATAACATTGAGAAGGTTCTAGAGGAAACAAATAAAAAAAAGTGTAAAGAAGAACAAATAAAATAAGAAGAAAGAAAGAGAGAAGAAGAGGGGAGAAATTTTTTGAATCAAACCAAAGGTATGTAGCCGCTCGAAGCATGACCATACAACATTGATATGATTCTAGAAGAAGAGGTGGGAAAGTGAAGAAAGAAGAAAGAAATAAAAATAAATATTGAAAGTGATATGTATAGTGTGAAGGAGGGGGATGTCGGAAGAGGGATATGAAACCCCCTAGTATGATGAATGGATTAGAAGAGGATGAAATCCTCCTCCTGCAATATGTACAAGAGAAGCAAAGATGAGAAAATTTTGATAAGTAATGAGGGAATGTACAGATGCAAAGAAAGAAAATTAAGAGCAACAAACACCGCAAAGTAGGTGAACATGCTAAGAAGGTGGGGGACATTGTCATAAATATTGTGAGAGGCTAGCCACAAGATAAGTGTGAGTACCATCTTGGTAAGAAATGCAGTCATGGACCTGATGAATTTTGTGAGGTCAAGATGAAGATGATGAAGTGCTACTGTGCAATCATGATGGCATGGCGTAGGGTGATGGATCTAGAGATGTGCCTCAATTATGAGTGGAAGAGAGAGAATGATGCATGTGTTGCAAGTTATCTTCATCTATCATGTTACAAACTAAGTGTTCAAAAATATGATAAGTGTTGATATCATCCCCTTGCTAGCGATGATAAACATAAAATTAGTGCTCATTGTAGCCTTTCAGTATCGAGCAATGTGGACCAACTAGTTTGACCTCAGAAAAACTAGAAGTACTACATGATGTAGTTGCTAGAAAGTATGGGATAAGGGCTTAAGGAGATCTAGTGTAGGATGAGTGGAGCATGTGGGTTTATGATGATTGAGTGTGGGGTGGACTAGGTAGGGATGGAATGTTTGCCTGCCTAGGTTGTGGAGGACATCATGTTGGAGGAAGTAGGATGGGTGGAGTGGAGGCACCAAAGAATATGTCATGAATGAGTGATGAATGGATCCATGACATTTGTAATGGCTAAGATGTAACTCAAGATTATTGAGACGTGCCAATATGGGTTGCAAGTCGATGGACGAAGATGATGATGGAGATGGTGGTGTAAAGGTGGGATGAGTGGGAATGCCAGTCATGGTGGATGGTGGTTGATATGAAAGTGAATATGAATATGAATGAGAGGAAGAAAGTGAGAATGGATGAGAATGAGGTCACAATGAAGTGGATGCTGGATGAGTGATGTAGAATAGAAATCAAGGTGCAAAAGGAAGAGGAGGTGAAGGTGATGGTCGAGTAGACTAATAAAAATGCAAAGGAGATATGCATGGAGATGAGAGGATGGGGCTTGCATGTGAGCTCAATGATGAAATTATACAACTAGCTTGGCATGTAAGATCTCGATCATAGGATGAAAACCTATTTCTTGACCCATGAGGCAGGCTTAAAGGATGAGGAGGAAAGGATAGATTTTTGTTGCCAGTATAATATGAGAGGTGGACGTTTGTCATCGAGATACATAGAAGTAGATGGATTTGTTTGGATCAAATGAGAAGAATCTGATAGGTTATCATCATAATGAGAGAAAATCTAAAGATATTGGTTATATGGCTAATAAGAGATAGGTAAAGTACCATAATTAGATTGATAAGACATGGATGAATGATGAGAATGGTTAGAGGTGGTGTCCTCTATATGGGTTGGAAAAATGTTTTGGGAAGGAAGTAGCATGGGAATAGCCTCCATAGCTAGGAATGTATGTATGTGGGAGCCAACCTTAGGTAAGGAGACTAATTGAAGAATTAAAAACTAGAAAAACCATAGTTTCTACCAAATCTAAGGTGAAAACCTATTAGAATGATGTTCTGGAAGCAACCAGACCTTTATGTGAAATAAAAATCTGGGTCGTTGGGTAGGGTGTGACTAAAATAGGTCGTTAGGTACCTAGTTACTGTATTTGAAACTGATGGTAGAGACTGTAAATTTTGGAACTATGTCCAAGGATGTGGGGAACCTATTTTTGTGGGTTTTGCAACCTGTTTTTGTGTGTTTTGTGAGAGAAATCCAATCAATGACAAGAAACAAACATGTACAAGCTAAAATTTTGCAAAGTGTGTTTTGATGTTGGAATATCCCTAAAACTAAAATAAAAGAGGGTGTGATGGATGTATCCTAAAAAAAATATGTGTTGTAGCATAGAACCTTTTACAACACCCAAAAGTGCATAAAATAGAACTATGTGTCCAATAGAAAAATGGTGAGTAAGTGGAAGGCACAACAAAAAGATACCTAAAAGGGGAAACTCAAAATGCTCTGATGAGTCCAAAATCCTCTTACAAAAAGAGGTCACATTGTCTAATGTGCTACTACTGGCCTATTCAGGTGTTCACTTAACCCTCACATTTAAGGCATGCATAGTAACGACAATTGCATCCATTGATTATTTGTAAAGCCTTGTGGTAAAGGGGCTTGCTAACCTACCCACTCCGAGGGTCTCTCAAGAGTAGGGGATGTTTTGGTGATGAAGTCCAAAAAATCACTCGTGGGGGGCCACTAAGGTGTGTAGGGGACAAGCTGGTGGAAGGAGATGAAATCCAACGTCACTAGTCTCGAGTGGAGATTGGTAATGAAATCCAATATTACTACTATTTAAGATGAATGTGAAGTGTGTGTGTGTTCTAATATAAGAAAGCAGGAAATTCCTTTTTAGAAATGAATGCTCTTTTTGAGAAATAAAATCAAAACAATAAAGAATGATGTAACATTTTTCTTCAAGTTTTATTTTATTTTTAAAAATGAAATGCACTTTGAAAACTAAAAATAAATACAATAAACTATGCACAATGAGTTTTGTAGCACCATATATATTCATAAAGTATAAACAAGATGATCTAAAATCCCTTCGAATTTTATTGTTTTTGAACTAAACAAAAAGGTTTTAGAAAGTTTACTTGTATCTCTAGCTCCTGTAAGTCATTTTGGATGGATTTCTATGATTTCTTGTACTTTTGCTCTGAATTTTGGGTACCTAGAAACTAAATTGGGTCACACCCTACCTAGTGAATGTGATAAAAATGTACTTTCAAACCAGATCTAAGTTTTGGGATAGTGAATCTTGTTGTAGACAGGTACCTGCAACCATAAAAATTAGTAAATCACCTTCTATGGATAGAATAAGCATCTAAAAAAGCTAAATATGAAGTAAAAACAATATTGCAAAGGTGGCACAGTGCTGAATATTACAAGAGTATAATATATAGAAACTTTACTAAGGTGGTGTAGTGTCGAATATTGCAAATAATTTTACAAGATGGCACAGTGAAGAATTTTGTAAGAAGTCTAGAAACATCCAAGTGTTAGTAAAATAACATGATATCAAGTTATCCTAAACACAAAATGGTATCCATATTGTAAAGATGGCATGATGTCAAATATTGCAATCACACTTACAAGGTGGTATGGTGTCAATTTTTACAAGAGGCCAAGAGAATCAAGATGTTAGTAATGGTGGTGTAGTACCAAATATTACTAAAAATAATCTCACAAGGTGGCACAATGCCAAATTTTGTGAGGGTTCCATATTCATTAAGAAGGATTGATTATACCTTTTGATGATGCCATTTTTTTAGGTGGTTTGCAACTGTGATGACTATATTTTTGGTAAGGGGGATAGCAATCCCATACAAGGGTAAATTAGTCCCCCAGACTTACCTACAACATTGTAGTTGTTGTGGGTTGTATCAGAAGTGGCTTTTGCACCATTTCCATGAGCTTTTGATTGGGTCACTAGGTACCTAGCGACTGGATTGGGTCACACCCTACCTAGCGACTAAAATTTATAGACAAAAAAAATAGCTATCTTAGGTCGGAGCAGAGTTTTTAGGGTTTTGTAAGCTTTTGGGTGGTTTTTGGAGCTCCTATAACACAAAAAATAGTTAAAATTAGCTAACCAATAAGATGAGATAACTAACAAGAAATAAAGCAAGTGGGGGTTTGTTGGGCTTCAAAAATTCCCAAATTAGTTCTCACCCCTAATTTTTGATGAGATGGCAAATATTGAATGTCTAGGTGATCGTAGGATGTGATATTGAATCCAAAAAGAGAGGGAATCCTTGATAAAATAATTTTAGTTCTAAGAGAATCTCCATGGTCATTAAAAGGGTAAGTCTAAGTCTTATAGTATTGCATTTCACTCTTTAAAATTCCTTCTCTTTTCCTCATTTCAATAGTAAGGTCATCATCTCCATATCATCAAGCCAAATTATATTTTTCATTTCAATCATTTTTAGGCCACCTTCATCGTCTAGCCCATGCCTTTTAAAATATGCAATAAATCCATAAATAGTTCCATCTCCATTGCCCTATCTAATCCATATCACCTAAAAATGCCTATAAACTACATAACCTTTTAAAAAGCCATATTATAAGATAAAAAAATCGTAAGGCATCCCTAAGTTAGACCACGATCAAAAATATTTTCAAGTTTACCTTATTTTCCATTTAAATACTCATCCTAAGGTTTTTCTAAGTCATTCGCTAAGGCTAAAGACAACCATTAGTCCCCATCGCTCCTCTGAAACCCCTTTGTCGATATCATCTATGACCACACTAAGCCATCAATGATAGATTTAGCCCAACAATTCATCATCGCTCATCCAAATGCTCTATCATCGATTCAATCTATGACCAAAGTAAGTAATCAACAATAAGCTTAAGTTCAAAAATTACAATATCGCTCACCCAAGCCTTCCATCACTGATCCATATTTGACAACCTGTTTTCATCAACAACCATGTTAAAATATAGTCATAAAGCAAAGTCCATCATCACTTTTATGAAAGCTTTATCACTGATCCGATCAGTGATCACTCAATCTCATCCGTGACAACCAATATTAAGTCAAAAGAAAATATCTTATAATCTTCAGCCTAACCAGTCCCCCTCTTGACATAATTTGGTCAAGTTAAGTTGTTTTAAACATAGAGTTGTGCATCCAAAATCCCTATTGTTGATCCATCAATGACCATAGTAATTCATTGGTGAAATTCCAAAAACTCACATGTCTTCATCACTCATCTAAACCTATCATCACTGATCCATTGCAAGTCCATCAATGATAGTAAAATTCATCAGTGATACTTCAGCCCTAGGTCACAATCTATTGTTTGGACATCATTCACCTAATTCATGAGTATAAGTCTTGGCTTATAATCGTAGCTCCCACATCCAAGATAGTCTATCAATGATAAAAATATCCTATCATTGATCGATCATCAAAAACCTACCTCCATCAATGACCACCAAATAACCCAGTCTGTATTACTTATCCTTGTTGCGCTTAAGAAAGACCTGTCGTCAATCCATTAGTGACGATGAAGTCTCATCAATGATGAAATATTTCGAATCACTAAAAGGGTTAGACCATCATTGTATTAGGTATTCCTCCTCCCAACATATATCAAATAAAGGGATTTTTACTAAGTCCTTAGCCTAAGTCTGTTCAAAAGTCTTAAATTTGCTCATTTTTATCTTACTTTTCTTTCGCTCATCTATTAGCGATGATATAAAATCATAAGCAAACAAGTTTAGCCATAACCCTTTCCAATATATGATCATCGATTCATTAGCGATATCCCTAGGAAATCAGTGATAGTGTATTTCTCATACTCCACCATCACTCATTAATAACGTCTATCAGTGATGCATCAACAATAGGCCAAATCAAAGAGTGAAGAGGGGTATCAACGACCAAGATCACTCCAAGAAGATCCAAGGTATGTATTTCACCTAGGAAGGCATGTGGCTCACTATTCTAAGATTGATAGAAGTTATGAAGTGTTGGTCGATCCAAGAGCTAAAAGTGGCTAAAATAAGAAGGCATCTCAAGATGAACATATCTCTTTGAAGTATGTGAAGATCGACAAATCACTCATGGAAAGTTACAAAATTATGGTCACATTGAAAGTAAGAGAGTCTGAGAAAACACAAAAAGAGTTTCATCTACTCGAATATGTTCATAAGACAAGCAATAAGGCCTGATAGATTCAAAGACTACTCAAATGAAGAAATATCAAACTATGTGAGTAAAATACATACACGAGCTGAAGATAGCAAAGTTTTTACTAAGAAAGGTAAGCTTATGGAGTGATCAGCTCAAAGGACAACATTAATGCAGGTTCAAAATATATTCATATCTACTAAACATGATGTTGCCACCATTAACTGACAAAATGGATGACCTTGACGTAGTCTATATGAAGGTAGTGGGAAAATAAAAGGATTCAGTAGCAACAATGGGCTAGAGCATACAAAAGGCAATGACCATAAAATAATATAAGAAATATGAAAGGTTCTTGTGTTCCATCACTAAAATATGTAGAAGATGCAATAAATAGAAGAAAATGTTGAAGTCTCAGCATACCATCAGCTTTGGAAATATAGGAGTGCTTTGATGGAATATAGTTAAAGAGGTTTCACCCTAATGGAGTATAGTTATGGAGGTACCCCTTTGTTGTCATTCCTCTTAATAGGAACACCTCCAGATCTTGTTTTCCATTTTGTATTTCCTCTCATTTCCCTTTGCTCTTTTATTTATAGGCATTCTCTCCTGGTCACCATCAAAGTATGCTCCACAAAGCACCATCTTACCACCATTGTTTGTAGTCTTCCATGTCCATTGTATCCAACTTTTCCCACCACCATCCATATTTTTTCCCATATTTTTCCACTTCATTGTGTTTTTTATTTTATGTCTTCATCGTCACATTGGTTCCCCCTCTGTTTCACCTCAAAAATATATCTACGTCAATCCTAGTTAAATATCATACAAGGGTAAGAAAATAAATGACTAGGATGACAAGAACAAAAATAAATGTACATTAAAATTTTGTAAAAATTATAAGATATGATCAAATTCCTAGCCCACCACTATGAATAGCCTCCTTCAAATAAATAATAGTCAAGAAAAAAGAGTTGCAGTAACAAAAAAAGTAACCTTTAACAAATATGCAGCTTGACAAAAATTTCAACAACTAGCATCGACTGATTTTTCTATAAAAAACTCAGGAGGCTAAAGCAACATAAGACCATGGAGAGCACACGTGGCCATACCAAGACCAAGTATTTGTAACAAAATTTGAACAACCTTGTTATAAAAAGAGCAAAGCAACCAAGCTTCATCATCAAGCAATCACATAGCAAGCTTATGTTGAAGAACACAAGCTTATACTGAGAGGGGGGTGAACAGTATAAGACCACTTTTTACTTTTCTTTCCCAAATAGTATTAATAAATATAATCAATGGAAATATCAATAGCAATAACCAAAGCAATGCACCAATCATCACACACAATAGAGACACATATTTTAACATGGTTCACCCAATGTGGGCTACCTCCACAGAGAAAATATTTCTTCTAAATATTTCTCAAATAATATCTTGGGAATATTTCCCAAATTACAATGTTTATGGACTTCTATCCAAAGGAGATGTTGATCCCCTAATCTCAAGTTTGTGGATCTCTTCCATAGGAGAAATCTTTCCCCTTCTTCTCTGGCTAGTGATCTTCTAGAAGACTCTGTCTCTATGTTGCACTGACTGGTGGATCTCTTTCCACTTGAAGACTCCTCACTCAGATCTGTCTTCAATTGTCCTGGTTGCTGGATCTCTATCCACTGAGACTCTGTCCTCTATACTCTATCACCTCCAAAGCTCTATCTCAATATTGTACCAAACATAGTTCAGTCGGTCTAGCATAGTTCTGCTCAATCTCTTGTACTAAACATAGTACAATCGGTCTAGTACAATTCTACTCAATAGGTTCACATAGAACCTGCTCAAATCTGCTCAATAGGTTCACATAGAACCTGCTCAAATATTCTCAATAGGTCCACACAGAACCTGCTCAAATTTTCTCAATAGGTCCACACAAAACCTGCTCAAATATGCTCAACAGGTCCACATAGAACCTGCTCAAATCTGCTCAATAGGTCCACACAGAACCTGCTCAAATATGCTCAACAGGTCCACACATAACCTATCCAAATCTGCTCAACAAGTCCTCACTAGGACTTGCCCAAATATGCTCAACAAGTCCTCTCTAGGACTTGCTCAAATCTGCTCAATAAGTCCTCTCTAGGACTTGCTCAAATATGCATAGTAAGCTTTCACAAAAGCTTAACTCAAATCAGTCCACAAGCCTTCTCAAAGACTTGTCTCAAATCACATAGAATCATAAAGAGAATTGTTAGAGACTCAATATGTTCTAAGCTCAATGTTCAATCAATATCTCAATTCAATCTCATAGAAGCATAAAGAGAATTGTTAGAGACTCAATATGTTCTATACTCAAATCCCAATCTCAACTCAAATCAATCTCATAGAAGCATAAAGAGAATTGTTAGAGACTCTATATGTTCTATACTCAAATCCCAATCTCAACTCAATAGAAGCATAAAGAGAATTGTTAGAGACTCAATATGTTCTATACTCAAATCCCAATCTCAACTCCAATGAAGCATAAATAGAATTGTTGTCCACCAAAACTCATTAAAGCATAAAGAGAATTGTTAGAGACTCAATATGTTCTATTCTTAAATCTCAATCTCAACTCAAATCAGAATATGAAATAGTTTGTTTCTAGGAACTTGAACAACCACATGCATCCACTTGACTAGGCTTAAATCAACTCAACTCAACCAATCACCTCAAGGAACAATCCTTTCTCACAAACCCTAGTCCAAGCATGTATTTAACCAACTCAAAATGTTTCCAACAATGCTCAATCACAAATCTCACATAACAATTATACTCATGTTCTTTTCTAACTCAAGTTCAAGTTCATTTCACAATCAATGGGCTTCAACAACAATGCTTCTAAAACAAGGTTTAATTACAACTCACAAACCAGAAAACCTTGAAGCATTAAACCAACAACTCTCAAAAATGGAAACCACAATCAATCCTTTTCTCTCCAAAGATATTTCAGAAATCAACCACCATAAACAATCAATAGGAGAATGTGCCCATACCTTTTTGATGCCAAGGAGTTGTCCACAAAATCTGCCACACTTAAACACAACTTTCCTTTCCAATCTCAATAAGGGTTAGTGGACTTCAAATAATCACAATATAAAGCATAACTCAATTTACACCCTTTTTACTCCAACTAAATAAACACATCCACCAAAGTCCCTTTTTAATAAAACCCTTATCAAAATAACAATCAATAAGCCTTTCAAAAATACTTTAAAACAACTCCTTATTTCTCCTAAATTCAATTCTTAATAATAATCAAATAAATCATTAAACCCCTCAAGTTTTGCAATAATCAATACAGCCCAAATAACAAAGCTTAATTAAAACTTTAATTTCCACTAACCACCTTATAACTCCAACCTTAGGGCTAAATAAAATTAAATTAATGCAAAACGTAATTACCTCCTCAAGGGGATTCGAACCCCCGACTTGCCCACACCATGAGCGTCTTAGCCATGACTAAGATTCCACACGAGCTAGCCGCTCGTTGGAAAGGGAAAGGCACAATGTGCCTTATGCCCGTCTCCACCTTTCGCAAAACCAAAGGCATCGAAGCGCTTCTCTCACGCTTTCCAAAAAATGTAGTCAAGGGGATTCGATCCTTGGTATTTTTGTCTACCCCGCGCCTTAGCCAAGGCCCACTTGCCAATGCGCCATGCTACCCACGATGTTTGTTTCTCCGAACGTAGTCTGTGTTATTCGCTACCACACTTTTCAAGAATTTTGCACGAGCTCATAAACGATTCGATAGCCAACACTTTTATTACACGAGCAAGGATAAAATAATAATCAATTGAAGCCCCCTTTATATAGTCCTTTAATCATATCGAATACGTCGACGAAAATATGACTTTTTATTTGCTTGATGACGTCGGCGAAAATCTTGCATATTGAGTTTTAAATTTGAATTCAAATTTTAAATAATTAAAATTTAAACCAAATATTAAAACTTAAATATCTCCATCATCGGGGCACCTTTTTCGATGAAACGAAAGCCCAACTTGGGTTTTAAGAAAAACCCAGATCAAATATGCTGTCCATGGTTTTAAATAAAACCTTTTATTTTTCCTGTCTTGGTTTTCACAAAAACCCTTCATTGATCCTTTTGACATTAAATGATCTTTTGACATCAATGACAACATATTAGCTTAGGGACTCAAAATGTCCAACAATCTCCCCCTTTGTCATTGATGGCAACCCAAATCCTTTTACTAAAATCTGACCTTCTTTTTTGCTCCCCCTGGGACTTTGCTCCCCTTGGCTCAATGCTCTCTTAGATATCAAAACTCTCCTCATATCAAAAACTCTCCCCATAATACACAAATCTCTCCCCCTTTGACATCAATGGCAAAGGGTCACCTTTGGGGCTTGGGGCTAAGAATGAGCCTCTTAGCTTAGCCCCTCCCCCACCTCCACATGAGGTGGTTAATTCTGGGGTGGGAGTATTTCTACTCCTCGAAAGCACTGTTCTCTGCCTTTATCTTTTCCTCTTCCTTTTTATTGAATCCTCTCACTGTTTCTTTCCAAGTCATCATCCCTTTTCCTATTCCTATTCTTATTCTCATCCATGTTCCTTTTCTTGTTCTTATCCATGTTCCTATTATTGTACCTAATCTATTTTAATTATTTTTTGAGTCTGTGTTCCTGTTCATATTCTTGGTTCTATTCATGTTCTTGTTCCTGCCCATGTTCCTATTCCTGTTCATATTTCTGTTCCTATTCATGTTCATGCCTGATTTTGGAATATTTTCTCTACACCATCTTGCTATGTGACCATCATTATTGCACTTATAACACTTAATGTTATTATTCCTTGGATGTGCAACTATCTTAGGATTTCTCCTAGTGAAGCCATATCCTCTTCTGTCATGAATCCTGCAATTCATTGCCTTGTGACCAAACTCATTACATGAATAGCAATATCCTCGGAAAAGTTGTTCTCTTCCATATACCTATCTTTCATGTGACTTGCACTATGAAGCCATGTGCCCAAACCTGTGACATGAGAAGCATCTCCCATTGAAGCTTCCTTGCCTAGACCTCATTGGTCTCCTATTATGATTGTTGTTCCATATGTATCTTCTTTGCCCATTATCCTTGTTGGACTCACTGCAATCTGACTCATCCTTAGAAGTTTCATTTTCACTTTCGCTTACCTCTAAGAATCCTTCTTCTGAAGTACCTTCTTCTTCAAGACCTGAAGTAGACTTTTCTACCCATTTCTTTTGAACTTGTTTAGAACCAAGACCTATTTTGTTTGATGCTCCTCTTTGTATCCTGACTATTTTATCCACATTCTTTTCACTGGTTACATACTTGTATAGCTTATTATTGGAATCCTCTAGATCTTCCTTTAGTAGTGCAACTTCATGTGTTAACTTTTCACATTCCAGAATCTTTGCTTCTAACTTATCTTTGAACTTGCTTGCCTTAGCCTTTGACTTTTCTAAGTCCTCTATGAGTAGTAATATTTCTTCATCATATTCTTGAAATTGACTTTCAAGTTTAGAGTGTTTCTTTCTTACCTTCTTTACTTGTGTCAAGAGCATAGATAAGTTCTCCCTTGAGATCATAACCATTCTCTATTGAATAGTCCTCTATTTGTTTTCCTTTGTCCATATCATTCCTTTCTTTTGACTTATCTTCTATAGGATCACTCACTTCTTCTTCTTCTAATGCCATTAGAATATTCTCATCCGGTTTACCAAGTGCATCTTCAAAATCATCATCACTAGAAACTATAGCCATCCCTAGTGCAATCATCTTCAAGATGTCCAAATTTACCACATCTAAAACACTTGAGAATAATTGGAGTCTTTTTCTTAACTGGATCTTTTTCTTCAACCATAAACAAGACTTCATCTCTATCATTGTCTGAAAAACTAGCATCACTATCAATTGAGTACTTACTTGCATTATCCGCATAGTAGCTTGGCTCTCCTTTTTCTGCTTCTTGTCTCCCTTGTTCTTCTTTAGAACTAAGTCCTGTTATGGTGACTGATGATCTTTGTGCATTGATAGTCCTTTCCAAGGTCCTTGAATTTTCCTCAGACTTGTGTAGCTTATCCTTAGAGCCTTTTACTTCCATCCTTAGTGAAACTATCTCATGCTCTAATATTTCACACTCTAGATCTTTTGTCTTTAATTTTTCAACCATACCTTCTTCAATTTTCCTTGTCTCTTCAACTTTGATTTTGAAGTTGGTGAGTTCCTATAAAAACCTTGCTTTTGCTTTTTCATCTTCTTGAGCTTGGACCCTTAATCCCGAGTTCTCCCTTTTTAATTCTTCAAGAGTAACCATAAGCCTTTCACATTCTATCTCTTTTACCTTTGACTATTCAACCATACATTTTTCAACTCTTCTTGCCTTTTCAACCTTATCTCTCAAGTCAAATATATCTTGTAGAAGCTTTGTCTTACATTTCTCATCTTCTTGTATTTGAGCCTTCAATTCTGAATTTTCTCTTTTCAATTCAACAAGTTCCTTAAGAGTGGCTTCCTCCTTTTCTTTATCTGAATCTTCCTCTTCTTCAATTTCTTCTATTGTCCAAAGTGGAGTTTCTTCTTGATACCTGCTTCGACTATTCTTGTTATCCTTTTCTGACTCATTCTTTAGAACTTCAAATCTAAGAGAATCATCTTCATCTTCACTACTATCAAACCCATTGCAATAACTTGCATCATGACCGAGTTGACCACAGACAAAATATTCTTCACCTTCTTGTGAACAATAAGTTGCATGATGACCTGTCTTTCCACAACTGGTACAAAACTTTATCAATCTGGATATTTCTCCATTACTTGATTCATATCTTGAATCTATTTCCATGTGTCCTCCCAACACAACAATATTAAACTCATCTTCCTTTTCTTTCATGACCATAGGTGTTATTTTCTTCTTGTGTCTCATGCTTTTACTCTTGCCTTTCTTTGCCATTTGTGTTCTTGCAAGATCTTCCTTCAAGTTGTTAAACCCTTTCTGAAGGAACCAACTCTGATACCAATTGAAGAACACAAGCTTATACTGAGAGGGGGGTGAATAATATAAGACCACTTTTTACTTTTCTTTCCCAAACAGTATTAATCAATATAATCAATGGCAATATCAATAGCAATAACCAAAGCAATGCACCAATCATCACACACAATAGAGACACATATTTTAATGTGGTTCACCCAGTGTGGGCTACCTCCACAGAGAAAATATTTCTTCTAAATATTTCTCAAATAATCTCTTGGGAATATTTCCCAAATTACAATGTTTATGGACTTCTATCCAAAGGAGATGTTGATCCCCTAATCTCAAGTTTGTGGATCTCTTCCATAGGAGAACTCTTTCCCCTTCTTCTCTGGCTAGTGATCTTCTAGAAGACTCTGTCTCTATGTTGCACTAACTGGTGGATCTCTTTCCACTTGAAGACTCCTCACTTAGATCTATCTTCAATTGTCTTGGCTACTGGATCTCTATCCACTAAGACTCTATCCTCTATACTCTATCACCTCCAAAGCTTTATCTCAATACTATACCAAACACAGTTCAATCGGTCTAGCACAGTTCTGCTCAATATCTTATACTAAACATAGTATAATCGGTCTAGTACAATTTTGCTCAATAGGTTCACATAGAACCTACTCAAATCTACTCAATAGGTTCACATAGAACCTGCTCAAATCTTCTCAATAGGTCCACATAGAACCTGCTCAAATATGCTCAATAGGTTCACATAAAACCTCCTCAAATCTGCTCAATAGGTCCACACAGAACCTGCTCAAATATGCTCAACAGGTCCACATAGAACCTACTCAAATTTGCTCAATAGGTCCACATAAAACCTACTTAAATCTGCTCAACAGGTCCACACAGAACCTATCCAAATCTGCTCAATAAGTCCTCTCTAGGACTTGCTCAAATTAGCTCAATAAGTCCTCTCTAGGACTTGCTCAAATCTGCTCAATAAGTCCTCTCTAGGACTTGCTCAAATCTGCATAGTAAGCTTTCACAAAAGCTTAACTCAAATCAGTCCACAAGCCTTCTCAAAGACTTGTCTCAAATCACATAGAATCATAAAGAGAATTGTTAGAGACTCAATATGTTCTAAGCTCAATGTTCAATCAATATCTCAATTCAATCTCATAGAAGCATAAAGAGAATTGTTAGAGACTCAATATGTTCTATACTCAAATCCCAATCTCAACTCAAATCAATCTCATAGAAGCATAAAGAGAATTGTTAGAGACTCTATATGTTCTATACTCAAATCCCAATCTCAACTCAATAGAAGCATAAAGAGAATTGTTAGAGACTCAATATGTTCTATACTCAAATCCCAATCTCAACTCAATAGAATCATAAAGAGAATTTTTAGAGACTCTATATGTTCTATACTCAAATCCCAATCTCAACTCAATAGAATCATAAAGAGAATTATTAGAGACTCTATATGTTCTATACTCAAATCCCAATCTCAACTCAATAGAAGCATAAAGAGAATTGTTAGAGACTCAATATGTTCTATACTCAAATCCCAATCTCAACTCAATAGAATCATAAAGAGAATTATTAGAGACTCAATATGTTCTATACTCAAATCCCAATCTCAACTCAATAGAAACATAACTCAAATCAGAATATGAAATAGTTTGTTTCTAGGAACTTGAACAACCACATGCATCCACTTGACTAGGCTTAAATCAACTCAACTCAACCAATCACCTCAAGGAACAATCCTTTCTCACAAACCCTAGTCCAAGCATGTATTTAACCAACTCAAAATGTTTCCAACAATGCTCAATCACAAATCTCACATAACAATTATACTCATGTTCTTTTCTAACTCAAGTTCAAGTTCATTTCACAATCAATGGGCTTCAACAAGAATGCTTCTAAAACAAGGTTTAATTACAACTCACAAACCAGAAAACCTTGAAGCATTAAACCAACAACTCTCAAAAATAGAAACCACAATCAATCCTTTTCTCTCCAAATATATTTCAGAAATCAACCACCATAAACAATCAATAGGAGAATGTGCCCATACCTTTTTGATGCCAAGGAGTTGTCCACAAAATCTACCACACTTAAACACAACTTTCCTTTCCAATCTCAATAAGGGTTAGTGGACTTCAAATAATCACAATATAAAGCATAACTCAATTTACACCCTTTTTACTCCAACTAAATAAACACATCCACCAAAGTCCCTTTTTAATAAAACCCTTATCAAAATAACAATCAATAAGCCTTTCAAAAATACTTTAAAACAACTCCTTATTTCTCCTAAATTCAATTCTTAATAATAATAAAATAAATCATTAAAACCCTCAAGTTTTGCAATAATCAATACAACCCAAATAACAAAGCTTAATTAAAACTTTAATTTCCACTAACCACCTTATAAATCCAACCTTAGGGCTAAATAAAATTAAATTAATGCAAAACGTAATTACCTCCTCAAGGGGATTCGAACCCCCGACTTGCCCATACCACGAGCGTCTTAGCCATGACTAAGATTCCACACGAGCTAGCCACTCGTTGGAAAGGTAAAGGCACAACATGCCTTATGCCCATCTCCACCTTCCGCAAAACCAAAGGTACCGAAGCGCTTCTCTCACGCTTTCCAAAAAACACAGTCAAGGGGATTCGATCCTTGGTATTTTTTTCTACCTCGCGCCTTAGCCAAGGCCCACTTGCCAATGCACCATGCTACCCATGATGTTTGTTTCTCCGAATGCAGTCTGTGTTATTCGCTGCCACACTTTTCAAGAATTTCGCATGAGCTCATAAACGATTCGATAGCCAACACTTTTATTACACGAGCAAGGATGAAATAATAATCAATTGAAGCCCCCTTTATATAGTCCTTTAATCATATCGAAGACGTTGATGGAAATATGACTTTTTATTTTCTTGATGACGTCGGCAAAAATATTGCATATTGAGTTTTAAATTTGAATTCAAATTTTAAATAATTAAAATTTAAACCAAATATTAAAACTTAAATATCTCCATCATCGGGGCACCTTTTTTGATGAAACGAAAGCCCAACTTGGGTTTTAAGAAAAACCTAGATCAAATCTGCTGTCCATGGTTTTAAATAAAACCTTTTATTTTTCCTATCTTGGTTTTCACAAAAACCCTTCATAGATCCTTTTGACATTAAATGATATTTTGACATCAATGACAACATTTTAGCTTAGGGACTCAAAATATCCAACATATGTGAGGTATTATGGGTGTTTCACCTAGGTTATCATATCTCCTTTGTTTTTATTTGTTTTAGTCATTTTCTTAAGTTCATCCCACCCTTGTGTAGGTATAGCCGAAAGTTGAGCAGTCTATTTGAGATCATTTCGAGGAGTTGTTCTAGAGAGCCAAAGTTTGTGTCACTACATTTAGGACAATAGATAGTAGTCCCCTATTATATCATTCAAACGGGGTGAATCATGTATTGTATTTATCAGAAGACCCGAGTATTCTGCCAGGCTTAGTCATTGTAAACATTTCATTTGAATATAATACAAAATATTTGGTTCTCGCTTTTTGGTAAATTTTTTGTGCAATGTGTGTATATTATCTTGTCTGCATATTATATTATTTGAATCTATAGGTAACATTTCTTCACTGATTTAAGAACCTATGTTGGTTGTGATATTTGAATGAATGTAGGTTTATCAATATTTCTTTCCCCTTCTATTATTTTTATGTGGATGATTAAAATTGCTAAGATAACCCAAATGGACAAGGTACCGGTCTACTTTAATTGCTAAAATAATTTTATTGTATTCTTGGTCGATATTATTTTATAATTTATATTAATATGGTTGGGCTATTTGTTTAATGAATACTATTATAAGCTCATATTAGGGTGTCTAGACCTGGCCTATTTAGCTTTCAAGCTATCCTAGGATGAAGTGGTGAGTCTACCATAGCTCACATATCTGCTTGTGGTCTTTAAGGGATTTGAATAGCATGACATATAGTAAGGATATTCAAATCTTTCCACAATAGTTTTATGACACCATTGTCGGGGATAAACCTTCGTGTGTCATCTTCATCGCTTTTATAGGGTTTATCTCCTATGATAATTTTTTTAACAAAACCACAATTCTCTAGAATTTGATTATTTTTCTTTGATAAAACTTTTAATTTTTTAAGAGTCTATGTTTTCTGGAAATTTCCAAGCACATCTAAGAGATTGAAGGAATTTAACAACCGAGCAATCTTGGCTTGAGTGAGATTCTACTTGCAGCAAAAGTGCTAGTGACTTTGAACGAACCCAAAATAAGAAGAAGGAGAATATGACCTGGCACACACCAGACACAATGACAAAGAGCTCTTCTTAGAATTTGAAGACCCAAAGGTATTTACCCATACCCAAAAATCCCTAGTCCTTAAAAAATTTGTTTATCAGAATAGGGCATATTCTATTGGTAATAAGTCTGCTAAGAAGTCTATCTCTATGATTACTCTTGCTATTAGCATTCCTATGGTTAGTATCCTTGTCATTCCTATGGCACAACCAAATTAGAACCTTCAAGTATGGAGGACTAATAGGTACAGACCTTTTCGATTACCCCATAATTTACATCCCTTGCCAGCCAAAGCCCATAAATATTTACCTAAATTCCAAGGCAACATTGTTGTCACTGGATAAGAGCACATCAAAAGCTTCCTATATGCATTAGATAGCCTGGAAGTTGAACACGAGGATGTAGTTCTCAGACTGTTCCTACAAATATTAGAGAATGATGCAAGAGATTAGTTTAATTATCTCCCAGCTGACCAGATTCCTGACTTCCAAACCATGGAAGGGGTATTTTTAAAAAAATATGGAGAAAGAAAGAATGAATAGTCCTTGCTAACAAAACTTGCAAACAATAAAGAAAAAGGAAAATGAGTCAGTAGAATATTTTAATAGATGATTTTTCAAAACTAGAAATAAAATCCCCACAACCTTGAGACCCACTAATCACCAAGTCATATGTTTTTATAAGAATACCTTTTCTGGAGAATTCAACTATGAGTTAAGACAACATAGAACCAACACCATTGACGACTGTATGGAGCAAGCCTTAGAAATTGAGAGAAATATGTTAGATAGTGGGAAAATGAAGCCCTACACTTTTGATTCAAGCTCCAATCAAGTAGATAGGAAGCCTAAGAAAGTTGGGTTCTCAATGTTGAAAAAGGTTGAGGTAGATCCCCTAGAGAAATTATTCAGCCAATTTATCAAAATATTTAATACAATCAATAATAGGCTATCTAGAATTGAGAGGGATAAATCTACAAATAATGAGCAACCTGCCCAAGTGCAGTCTGATAACAGATCCCAATTTTGGAGAAATTTTAATAGAAACTAGGCAAGAAATAATGGGGAAGAAGGAAGTAAAAATGGAAATAATGGCTGGAAAAGGAGAGAAGGGCCAAAAGACATGGATGCAGTCCCAAATCCCATGGCCACTGTAAATATAGTTTCTGACTTCCCATACTATATTGTAGAGAATGTGATGCACCACATAACCCAACTGCCTGTTGTATCTATCTGAGTGCACATCCCAATGATAATGTGGAGGAAGAATCATATGAGGAAATAAGAATAAATGCTTGTTGGACTAAATAAGATGAGGAAAGGAAAATATAGTTTGAAAAGGAAATGGATGAATTGCCTAAGTCAGAAAAAGAACCTAGATCTATGGTCCTTGAGAATGTGGAAATCCTAAAAAGACCTCAAGAGAGTAGGTATGAAATAATGAAACAAGACAAAATTACTCCAACTACTGAAGAAATTAAAACCCTAGAAAGAATGCATGCTATCAACTTGAGAAGTAGAATAGTACCGGATAAGGCTAAATTTGACAAGGCTGATACAAACCAAAACAACCAAAATAGAGACAAAATTACCAAGAAACAAAACAATAATAATCAAAAGTCAGTCTCGGAGGTTGAAGTCAGGAATGAGGCTCAAAGACTTTTAGATCTTGACAAAAACACAAAGGTCAAAAATACTGAGTTTGATGCAGGTCAGGAGTTGACCAAACAAAAAATTAACATCACATTTGGAGAATTAATGACCATACCCAAGTACAAAGGTTAGGTGTGTCCGGAATTTGGTTTGGTTGAACCATACAATAGTCATATATGCAGTTTTTCAGCTGTAGAAAAACCCAAGCTCATTCCCAGAAATCCATCAGTAGTCAGACCTTTCTATATATCCTAAAGATATAATTCAGACTTTGGGGACCAATATGTAATCAATAATTGTATGTTAGATAGTGGAGCATCACAAAACATCATGCCTAAACAAGTGGCAGATCAGTTAGGTCTAATATGCACTAAAGACTCTCCCCCAATTTCTATCATGGATAGTAGATAAATTTCGTGTGCTAGAATTATTACAGGATTGCTAGTCTATTTAGACCAATACCCCAAGAAAGGAATAGTTATGGATGTAGTTGTAGTTGATGTAGACCCCTTTTTCTCCCTATTGTTGTCAAGACATTGGGCTGAACAATTAGGAGGATCTATCCAATTAGACTAGTCTTATGCCACTATTCCCCTGATAGCCAAAGAGTAGGTCACCCTTAGAAGAGAAACCCTTTCATAGGTATTCTATAGAGTTAAAAAAGTTTGATAACACCACTGTAAATCTATTTTAGTATTTTGAAGAGAAAGAAATAGGGGTATATTCTATCTGGCATTCACCCTTCCTAGCTGAGGTGCCCAAAGTAGTAGGCATGAACCCACAAATAGTTGAAGAGATTGATATTGAGTCTACAAGAATACTGATATTTAAAATGTGGACTTTGACATTTGATGGAGCTAAGTCCCACACTGGAGTAGGGGTTGGAGTAAACCTGACTGATATTAATGGAAACTATTTGGGCATACCATACAGACTACACTTCCCATGCACAAACAATGTGGTAAAATATGAAGCATTATTGTTAGGCTTAAGAAAAGCTAAAGAACTAGGAATCAATTATTTGACTATATATGGAGATGCAAAATTAATAATACAACAAATTAAAGGTAAATATCAGGCCAAACATCCCAGGCTAAAGCAGTACAAACAAGCTATTCAGGAAGAGATCAATAAATTTATGGCTTTCAATATCACATATATTCCTAGGGATCGAAGACACATAGCCAATTTGTTAGCCATAAATACCTCTGGTTCAAACAATCTAAATATAGACACAAAATATCAAGAAAAGTTCCCTACCATTTCAGTGTATCATCCGTCTGTCCCAGACAACATAGTGTATCTGCAAGTTTTCCAAGATGACATAGACATCAAAGATTTTATAACATTACAAAATCAATATGCTGAGATTATATGTGATGAAGAGGATGAAGAGAAATTAAAAAAGGTAATCGGAGAGCCTATGGAGGTAATACAATTGAAGACTAACAAATTGCTCAAAGGTCTGATTTCACTGGAAAGTTTGTTTGATGATTTTGATAAAGCCCATAAACCAACCTTGCAAGGATTAGAAGCTGAAGAAATCAATATTGATACTGAGCAAGAGCACAAAATGGTGAAGGTTGAAAAATCCATGTCAGAGAAAGAAAAAAGAGACTACATAAAGTACCTAAAAAAGCATAAAGATTCTTTTACTTGGAGCTATGAAGACCTTAGGACTTTTAATACAGAGGTAATGAAACATATCATTCCACAAAAAGAGGGTACTAAGACACATAGACAAAAACAGAGGAAATTTAATCCAATATTGCACCCTGTAATGCAAAAAGAAGTCCAAAAGCTACTAGATGCTAAGATTATCAGGAAGGTCAGATTTTCCACATGGATAGCAAATTTGGTGCCAGTGAGGAAGAAAAATGGAGATATCAGACTGTGTGTAGACTTTAGAAACTTGAACAAAAATTCCTTGAAGGATAATTATCCCCTGCCCAACATGGAACAATTATTGCATGTTATTGCAGGATCATCCATGATGTCTTTATTAGATGGATTCTCTGGCTATAACCAGATTCAAATTAATCTAGAAGATAGGCACAAGACAAATTTCACTACTCCATGGGGAACTTTGAGTACCTTAGAATGCCCTTTGGTTTGATGAATGCAAGAGCCACATTCTAGAGAGCTATGGATTATTATTTAAAGTGCTTGATGTTTAATATGGTAGTAGTCTACTTGGATGACATAAATGTTTTCTCTAAAAATCTTGAAGATCATTTTGAACATCTCACTCAAGTATTTGCCAGGTGTAAGGAGTTTGGTATCTCACTAAACCCCAAGAAGTATATCTTTGGAGAAAATCAAGGCAAGCTATTAGAACACATTGTCTCTAAAGAAGGAATTAGTATTGATCCTCAAAGAAATGAGGCCATTGCAAATATTCCTCCACCCAAGAACTTGAAAGGAGTCAGATCATTCTTCAAGAAAATAAATTTTATCAAGAGATTTGTTCTAAATTTTGCTCAAATTACAAAGCCTATAAATAACATGATCAAGAAAGAGGGCATTATTAGATGGATAGAGGAGAATCTATAGGCTTTTCAGAAAAATAAAAGATACTATCACCCAAGGTCCTATATTAGACTACCCAGACTATCATAGAGACTTTAATATCTATTCTTTAATTTTAGAAGATACCATTGCTACTATATTGTCACAAAAAGATACAAAATACATGGAGAGGCCAGTGGCATTTATGATCTTAGGGTTAAAAGGATCCCAATTGAAGTATACCATGATATAAAAGTAGGCCTTCACACTTACAAAAGCTTTAGAGCATTTCAAATGGGTTTTTGGATCAAATAAAGTGATAGCTTGCATCCCTTACACAACCATCAAGGATATCTTCACTCAAAATGAACCTACAGGCAGTTCAGCCAAATGGATGGTTTTATTGCAGTAGTATGGAGTGGAATTTAAGGCTGTAAAAACTATTAAAGGACAAGGTTTGGCCAAATATATGGCAACTAAAGGGGGTGAAAATTTCTATATTATAGTGGAGATAGTTAATGTACAACAAACTGCTAAAAAGAAAGCATTTGAAGATGACTGGTATAAAGACATCATGAATTATTTACAGATATTAACTTTTCCTACTGGCCACACTCAAAATAGAATGAGAAGTATCAAATTGCAAGCACAAAAATATTACATTTAGGAAGATAAACTGTATTGGAGGCACCCAAGTGGTGTACTGTTGCTCTACCTCTTCCATAATGAGGTGTCTCGAATAATTGAAGAATTTCATGCTGGATTTTGTGGAGGATATTTTGCATCAAAGGAAACTGTTAACAACATCATGAGGGCAGGCTACTATTGGCCTTCCATGTTCAAGGATGAGCATCAGTTGGTGAGAAGATGTCAAAACTATTAGATATTTGATAGCAAGAAAAATCTTCCTGCAATGCCTTTAAAGCCTGTGATAGTAGAAGCTCCTTTCACTCAATGGGGCCTAGAATTGATAGGGGAAATTAACCCAAATTCATTAGGAGGCCATCGATGGATAATAACTGCTACAGACTATTTCACTAAGTGGGTGGAAGTTGCCCCTTTAAAAAGAACAACTACTAAGGTAATCATCAAGTTTTTAGAGGAGAATATCCTTACCAGATTTGGAGTACCCAGAAAGCTAGTCACTGATAATGGTAGCATTTTTATTTCTTATGAAATGGTGGAGTTCTGCAGCAAGTACAACATTGAACTGGCCCATTCAGCTAATTACTACCCCCAAGAAAATGGCCTGGTAGAATCTTCAAACAAAAATCTCATAACCAGGATAAAGAGATCTCTGGGTAGAAATAAAAGGAGTTGGGACAACGAGTTGAAATTTGCTCTATGGGTTGACAAAATTTCTATCAAAAGAGCTATAGGAAGAACACCTTATGAATTGGTATATGGAGAACAGGCCTTGCTTCCTCCACAAGTTGAAGTACCAACCTTGGATTTGTTACTTCAAGACCACAAAAATCCTGACAGTTTACAGAGGAGAATGGATCAGATTGTCAAACTAGAAGAAGACAGGAGAGATGCTTTCAAAATAATGACCCAAGAAATTCAAAGAATTGCATAGGTATTCAACAAGAAATCCAGGGGAAATCCATTTGTAGAAGGAGACATAGTGTTATATTGGGATCCAAAGAATGAAAAACTAGGAGAAAAAGGCAAGTTGGAGCCCAAATGGCTAGGCCCTTATCAGATTTTCCAGAAAATAGGCCATCATACCTACAGGTTGTAGACCCTGCAAGGTGAAGAAATGTAATTTCCAATAAATGGCCAGCATTTGAAGATGTACCATCCCTATAATGGGGATTAGTTCATATGAACTATTTGTGTCTACCTCTTGTACATAAAAAAAATGTTGCAATTCAATCAGTTTTAGTCTTGTCAGAGCCCTATGTGTTTTTATTTCAGTCTATAGTAGTCTAGCAAGTTTTTAGTTTGTTATCTTCTTAGGTGATTAGTTTTTTTTATATGATGCTCTCAAGGTCTATTTGGTCTTGGTCAGGTTGGTCATGAAGCTGAACCATCAGAGAGTCTATAAAAATTGAGCTAAAAATCAGGTCCTTAGGGGTAATACTTATGTGAAGCCTATTGCAAGAAGTCCATAGGGAAATGGTTTCAGTTAGGTCTATATTTTTAACTAGATATTCTAGAGTCCTCAAGAGAAATTTTTATCCTGTCAGACCAAACATTTCTCTTGTCCCAGATAGAGCCTGTGTTGGGCTTCAAAAAATCCCAACTTAATTCTCACCCCTAATTTTTAATGAGATGGTAAAGCCTGAATGTCTAGGTGATCGTAGGATGTGATATTGAGTCCAAAAAGAGAGGGAAGCCTTGATAAAATAATTTCAATTTTAAGAGAGTCTCCATGGTCATTAAAAGGGTAAGTCTAAGTCTTATAGTATTGCATTTCACTCTTTATAAGTCCATCCCTTTTCATCCTTTCATTAGTAAGGTCATCATCTCCATATCATCAAGCCATATCATATTTTTAATTTCAATCATCTTTAGGACACCTTTATCATATAGCCCATGCATTTTAAAATATGCATTCAGTCCATAAATAGTTCCATATCCATAGCCCCATTTAATCCATATTGCCTAAAACCGCCTATCAACTACATAACCCTTTAAAAAACCATATTATAATGTCAAAAAACTATAAGGCATCCCTAAGTTAGACCACGACCAAAAATATTTCCAAGTTTACCTTATTTTCCATTTAAATACTCATCCTAAGGTTTTTTAAGTCATTTGCTAAGGCTAAAGACAAACATTAGTCCCTGACACTCCTCTGAAATCCCTTCGCTGATCTGATCTACGACCACACTAAGCCATAGGTGATAGACTTAGACCAACAATTCATCATATATCATCCAAATGCCTTGTCGTCAATTCAATCTATGACCAAAGTAAATCATCAACGACCAGCTTAAGTTCTAAAATTGTAATATCGCTCGCCCAAGCCTTCCATTGCCGATCCATATCTAATAGCCTATTTCCATAAATGATCGCATTAAAACCTAGTCATAAAGCAAATTTTGTCATCTCTCTTATGGAAGCCTTATCATCGATCCGATCAACGATCACTTAGTCTCATCTGTGACAACCAGTCAAGTCCGAAATAAGGGTCTTACCATCATCAGCCTAACCCTCATAACATAATTTGGTCAAGTTAAGTTATTTTAAATACAAATTTGTGCACCTAAAGTTCTTATAAATGATCCATCCACAACCATAGTAATTCATCGATGACAGTCCAAAAACTCACATAAGTATTCATTGCTCATCCAAAATTGTCATCATTGATCCATCGCTAGTCCATCAACGATAGTCAAATTCATCAGTGAAACTTTAGCCTTAGGTCACATAGTCTATTGTTTGGATTTTATTCACCTAAGTTATGAGTATAAGTCTTGGATTTAAATCATATCTTCCAATTCCAAGCTAGTCTATCATCGATAAAAATATCCTATCATCGATCGATCAGTGAAACCCTACCTCCATCAATGATTGTAAAATAACCTAGTATGTATCGCTTATCCTTATCGCACTTAAGAAAGACCTATCACCAATCCATCGACGATGATGAAGTCTCATCAATGATGAAATTTTTACAATCACTAAAAGGGTTAGGCCATAATTATATTAGGTATTCCCCCTCCTAATGCATATTAAATAAAGGGGTGTTTACTAAGTCATCAACTTAAGTCTGTTCAAAAGTCTTAAATTTACCCATCGATGATCATGCTTTCCTTTCAATCATCCATCAATGATGATATAAAATCTTAAGCGAATAGGTGTAGCCATCACCCTTGAGAACATATGATTGTCGATTCATCAGTGATAGTCCTAGGCAATCAACAACAATGTATTTCTTGTATACCATCATCACTCATTAAGAAAATCCATTGATGATGCATCAACGATAGGCAAAAGCAAAGAGTAAAGAGGGGTATCAATGGCCTAGATCAATCCAAGAAGATCAAAGGCATGTATTTCACTTGGGAAGGCACATGGCTCACTGTTTGAATATTGATAGAAGGTATGAAGTGTTAGATAACCCAAGAGCTAAAAGTGGCTAAAATTAGAGGGCCTCCCAAGATGAACATATCTCTTTGAAGTAGGCAAAAGGTGAAGATCGACAAATCACTCATGGAAAGTTTCAAAACTATGGCTGCAATAAAAGTATGAGAGCCTAAGCAAACACAAAAAGAGTACCATCTACTTGAAGATGTTCATAAGATAAGCAATGAGGCTTGGTGGATTCAAAGACTACTCAAAGGAAGAAATATCAAACCACATGAGTAAAATCCACACACGAGCTGAAGATAGCAAATTTTGTACTAAGAAAGGTAAGCTTATGGAGTGAGCAGCTCAAAGGATAGACTCAATGTAGGTCTAAGATATCCAGATCCATTCGTATCTATAGAACATGATGTTACCACCATTAGCTGATGAAATGGATGACCTCGATGTAGTTCTATATGAAGGTAGTGGGCAAAGAAAAGGATTCAGTAGCAACAATGGGCCAGAGTGTACAAAAGGCAATGACCATAAAAGAACACAAGAAATATGAAAGGTTCTTGTATTCCATCACTAAAATACACAAAAGGTGCAGTAAAGAGAAGAAAATACCGAAGTCTCAACATACCATTTAACTTTGGAAAGATAGCAATGCCTCGACGAAATATAGTTATAGAGGTTTCACCTCGATGGAGTATAGTTATGGAGGTACCCCTTTATTGTCATTCCTCTCAATAGGAACACCTCCAGATCTTATTTTCCATTCTATATTTCCTCTCATTCCCCTTTGCCCTCTTCTTTCTGGGTATTCTCTCTTGATCACCATCAAAGTCTGCTCCACAAAGTGCCATCTCACCACCATTATCTATAGTCTTCCACGTCCATTGTGTCCAACTATTCCCACCACCATCCATATTGTTTCCCATCTTGTTCCACCTCATTGTGTTTTTTATTTTCTATCTTCACCGTCACATCGGGGTCCCCTCTGTTTCACCTCAAAAATATATCTACATCAATCCTAGTCAAAGATCATCCAAGGGCAAGAAAAAAAATGACTAGGATGACAGGAACAAAAATAAATGTACATTAGTCTTTTGTACAAATTGTAAGATACGATCAAATGCCTGGCCCACCACTATGAAGAGCCCCCTTTAAATTAAAAAAAATAGTCAAGAAAAATAGTTGCATCAATAGACAGAGTAGCCTTGAACAAATAGCAACCTAACAAAAATTTTGATAGTTGGCATCAACTGATTTTTTTGTAACAAACTCAGGAAGCCAAAGCAACACAAGACCATGGAGAGCACACGTGGCCATACCAAGACCAAGCATTTGTAACAAACTTTGAACAACCTAGTTATAAAAGGAGTCAAAGCAGCCAAGCTTCATCATCAAGCAATCACGTAGCAAGCTTATGTGAGGTATTCTGAGTGTTTTGTCTGGGTTATCATATTCCTTTTTTTTTTCTTTGTTTAGTAATCTTCTTAAGTTCATCCCACTCGTGTGCAGGTATAGCCAAAATTTGAGCAGTTTGTCTAAGATCATTTCTAGGAGTTGTTCTAGAGAGCCAGAGTCTATATGTCACTACATTTAGGATAGTAGATAATAGTCCCCTGTTATGTCATTCGAACAAGGTGACTCGTGTATTGTATTGATCAGAAGACCTGAGTATTTTTCCAGGCTTAGTCATTGTAAACATTTCATTCTGAATATAATACAAAATATCTGGTTCTCGCTTTCTAGAAAACTTTTTGTGCAATGTGTGTATGTTATCTTGCTTGCATATTACATTATTTGAATCTGTAGGTAATATTTCTTCATTGATTTAAGAACCTATGTTGATTATGATATTTGAATGAATGTAGGTTTATCAGTCCTTATTTCCCCTTCTATTATTTTTCATGTGAATGGTTAAAATTGCTATGATAACCCAATGGACAAGGCACTGGTCTGCTTTAACTATTGAAATGCTTTCATTGTATGCTTGGTCAATGTTATTTTATAGTCTATATTAATCTAGTTGAGCTATTTGTTTAATGAATACTATTGTAAGCTCATATTAGGGTGTCCAGACCTGGCCTGTTTAGCTTCCAAGTTATCCTAGGATGAAGTGGTGAGTCAACCAGAGCTCACATATCTACTTGTGGGCCTCCAAGGATTTGAATAGCGTGACATATTAAAGGATATTCAAATATTTCCACAACAGGGTCCCATTGGGCATGCCATAATGAACTCAACAAAAAATGAATGTAAAGTCTATGAAATTGTATTAATATTCAAAAGGGATTACAAGTGTTCCTTTTCACAAATCTGCCTTAGAAGGCTATAAAACAAGGGTTCAACATAGTGGATATCCCTTTTTCTTGAAGTTAACTGTCAACTACGTCCTATATTGGTCTTCCAATGATACTCAAGGGATGAGGGCCTAGTGGATGCATGCCATATTAGTTAAACCATCCTCTAAACCCATTTGAATTGAAATATAGGGTTAGTATGTTTGGGGACCTATCATGGATCAGATCCCATAGCAATGAAGATAAAAGACTCAAATAAAGCAGTAAAATACATAAATAAAGTTGTTGGAATTGACTATAAATGATTGAAAATAGTAAAGAATACTTGTCTGAAGGGTTTTGTAACTTTCTATCTACTGGAAATGCACTCTGGACAAAGTCAAACCCTACCTAGCGACTGGATTGGGTGACTGGGTACCTAGAAACTAGGATTGTAGTAGGGTTTTTCAAGATCTATCAGAAGATGATGTTGTACCATGACTGTAGCAACTCTTGGTCGGTGCAAGATGTGCTCTTGTACCTATTGAGATCTATCAAAATGGGAGACAAGGGGGTAAAAATGGTGTATTTTTCATGTTGATTTGATGGTTGATGTATGATTGATTGATGGATTAAAAGTTTATGTAATTTTGGTAGAATTTTGTTATGTTGAATGAGATCGATCTCATTTGTGAGAAAAAGTACTCCTATTTATAGATTTCGGAGAGCTTAGGGGGTGTGAGGTATCCCCTATGAAGTGGCATAAACCCTGGGTTAGATCCCAACCATGGTAAGGTTAAAGGGTGAGGTGGAAGGTGACTCATCCTCCCACATACCCTGAAAAGGAATCTTCTAAATATCTAGAAATATCCCATGTGCACACATGTGTGAGCAAATATTAGGGTTAGATCATGGTTAAATCAATAATATTTAAAATATCTCATGCAAGTCATGGGTGCACACATGTGTGAAGATAATATTAGTGTTAATCTTGATTAATCCTAATTAAACATATGTTTAAGTCAAAGTAAACTTTAATGATAAACCAACTTTTAAATCAAGCTTAGAGTTACCATGGTTATATTTTTTGAAGGTGGTCGCATGAAAACCATGATTAGGCGTAGGAAGATGACCTAAAGGGGCTTATGGAGAGCCCTTTTGATAAATGTAAAGTGTTTTGAGATTAATTAATGCAATTTGATGGCTTTTGCAAATTAATTAACCATGAAGGATGAATAAGCAACCATGTGCAAATTTAGGTGTCTAAAATTATGAGTAATTAGTTATAAAAAATCATCAAGAAACCTTGAGATCATTTATCATAGCAAAAAAAACCAAAGTGAGGGTATTGATATTTTTATTATAAAATAGAAATTCTTTTTTATTTAAAGAAAAAGATTTATTTACTTAACAAAAAGATACAAAACTCTTTATTCAGAGAGATCAAAGTGAATAGAGCATTCTAGAAAATAGAACATGAATATAGAAAAGGACCTCATTATTGGAGTTCTTGTAATCCTTGAATACTATCCCTTTCCTTATGCTTCTTGATGATTTGATGACAATAATCAGGGGCTATATTTATAGTCTGATTTTCTAGTGTGTCGACCTCTTTGTTGAATTCCTAACTTATGTGTTGATAGGATATTTTACCAATTATCCTACCTAGTTGTCTAATTCTATTTTGAATAATATTCAGTTGTAAAGATATAAAATCTTTATTTTTGGCAATAGTTGTTATTAACAATTTAGAATACCCATAAACTATGACCTGAGTGATTTATTGCTTTACCACCAATTTTAAGCTGATTTTGCATCCAATAGCCTCTGCCACATTGTTAAATGTTATTCCCACGTTGATTATGTATTTAAGCAGGATATCATGGGATATTGTAAGAATTAGTCCCCCTATCACTGATTGATTGGGGTTGGACTTGGAGGAATCATCAAAGAAGAGCATCAAAAAATAGATGTCAGGGAAGGAATTGTTTGCTCTGTAGCCCCCATATGTCAGGAAATCTTGGATATTAAGTTGGTAGATCATTCTTCTTTCTATGGGTGATAGGTCTTATTCAAACTAATGTTGAAAAAAACTAGATTTGACATTTAAGACTAATTCTTATTTTATCCTTCATATTAGAGTTTTGTTTTCCTTACCTTTACCTTCAAAAATCCTTTGGTTTCTGTCCAACCAAATGTGCTAGATGATAAAATATGATATAGAGCTCCATAGATATTTTAGGAAGGGCTTCCCTGCTAGTTTAAATTTATATTATTTATTCCACTTGATAAAACATGTATCTATGGTTAACCTTCCAGAGTAGGAAGTGCTAAGAATTTTGGTTATTCCTATCCAAATTGAAATTAACTTTGGAAATTCAAACAAAATATGGAAAACTATTTCATTGTTCTGCATGCACCTGTAACAAACATGAGGTCCTGCTATACTCCTATTTTGTAGATTATCACCTATTAATATTTTATTTTGAGAGACTAACTAGTTGAATACTTGTAGTTTAGGTGGTACTCTATTTTTCCACACTATCGATAGTTTTTGTTAGTAGGTCCAATCTGTAAATGTTGGACTCCTAGATGCACTATGTATTCCTTATTAATATTGATGCTACTCCAAATAAGTTTGTCTAACATTGAAGGATGAAGATATCTAATGCTTGCCATGTGGTACTTATAGTAATCCCAATATCCTTGAAGTTGATATGGAATGGGAGGGGAGATCCAGTTTAGAATTTCTAACATCCAATAAAATAAGTCACCTAATTTGAGTATTCTTTGGCTTTCCAAGTGATTCTGCAATTCGATTTAAGTTCTCTATTTTAATGGTGGATTTCCTAGGATTGGATCCTCCTATAGATTATTTGACTTACCATCTCCTGATAGCCAAGAAATTATACCCTCTATTATGCTCTTTGCTACCATTATATGTTTCCAAACCAACGAGGCCCTGAGAAGTTTGTTTATGTGTTTGAGCATTTGAATACCCATTTGATTATTTATATACTTGCTGACTATTTTGTGTTTCCATAATCAATTGTGCTTAAGCATGTTCCAGAGATTTTTTTCTCCTAGCGATTTCAAAACTATATTTATTTTTTTATTCTCAGTCCTTGAATTTTACTTTTGGTGACCATCTCCCAATTGACCAAGTGGAACTATTTTATTTTTGATTTCCTACCTCTCTGCCATAGGAAGTTGCATATGATTCTATCTACCTTTTGTAAAATTAACTTGGGAGCATGATATACTAATATTTGGTAGAATGGAAGAGAATCTAACATTTATTCAGTCAATACTGCCCTTCTAGAAAGACTAAACCAACTATTAATGTAACTATATATCCTCCTAACCATCTTGTCCAATATTGGGGTCTAACAATATGAGGCTTTGAGGTGGAAGCTCATGGGTACTCCTAAGTATCTAAAGTATTTTTCTATGCTAGACCAAAATCCTAGGATAGTGCAATAGATTTTAAATCTTATTGCTACAACATTTTGTGTATAGAACTGACTCTTTGAGTGTTTATATGAGCTCTGATAGCTTGTGTGAACCAATACATGGATTGCTTAAATTGTCTAACATTTTGCTTTGTGACTCCACCTAGAAGAATGATATCATATACAAATTTGATGTGTTACAAATTTGCATCCCATTGCAACCTTCATCCCTATTATTTTTCTTTATTTTTGAATATGGTTAATTAATCTTCCAAGAGTATCAACTAAAATGATGTAAAGGTATGGTGATAATGGACACCCTTGTCTAATTACTCTTGTAGCCTGAAATAAATTTATTGGTTCTTAATTTATTAAGGGGGCTATCCATGGGTTATTTATGCATGATTCGACCCACTTGATGACCTAATGTGGGAATCCAAACTTTTATAGAACATGTTCTACAAATTGTATATTAACTCGATCAAAGGCGTTTACCATATCAGGTTTTATAATAATTTATTTCTTTTTTTATTTTCTACTACTATGGAGGGCTTCATGACCCATTATGATATTATCATATATATATTTTCCAAGCATGAAACCCCCTTGCTCTTCTGATATTAGTTTGTCAAGTTTCTTCTTTATTCTATTGGCTAACAATTTGGTAATAATTTTATAGGAAGACTTACATAGAGAAATAGGTCTGAATCTAGAGAAGATAATGGTATTTTTTTCTTTAGGAATAAATGCTATAAATGTGGAGTTGATGGCTCTAAGAATATTACATTTCACTCTAACATCCTCAATCATGCATAGAAAATATTCTCTGATGATGTGTAAGTATTGCTGGTAAAAGTTGTTTATGAATCCATCAGGTATGGGATCTTTGTCCTTTGGTAGAGATGCTATAATATCCTTAAGTTCCTCCATAGTTATTGGTTGACTAAGATCCTGTTTGTATTCTAAACTTAATACTATTGGTATATGCTATAGTAGTATTCCCTAGGAATGTGGGTTACCATTTTCTCTAGAGAGTAGAGCTGAGTAATGTTGATTGGCAAGTTCCTTAATTTTCTCCATGTTTGTATAAGTGGTTCCTTCATGCTCTATCTCCTTGATTGTGTTTATTTGGTAGCATTGCATGATTTTTAGATGAAAATATTTTGTGCTTCTATCCCCCTTGCTTAGCCAAACCATTCAATATCTAAGACTCCAACATGTTTCTTCTTCAGTGCTTAATTTATTGAGCTTCTGAATTAGGTCATTTATTACATTTTTATTGCCATTTTTGAGCAGGATTATCCCAATTTTTTTTTTTCTAGCTACTCTAGTTATTGCATCAACTGCATCTAGTCTGGTTTGACTCTCACTTTTTATGCCAACCCTTTTTTTATCATGTGCTTCGATTTTTTTAATTTGTTTTTCCACTTTTCTTGGGGGTTGGTGGATTAGACCTATTGGTTCCAAGTGCTTTCCACATGCTCAATGAAATCTTCTTTTACCACCCATTCAGAGTTGTACTTGAAAGTAATTTTTGGGATTGTAGGCTTTAGCCGATATCCAAAAGAATTTGCTTATGATCTAAGATAGAGTTATAAATGATGTGACTAGAAGTGAGGGGAAAGTGTGTTAGGAGAGTTTCACTGATAAAAAATCTATCCAGTATTTTTGTAATATAGTTTGATCCTACTTTTTTATTGCTCCAAGTGTACTTCCATTTGGTTGCTCAAATATCTTGTAAGATTAAATAGAAATTCTTAGGCTACTAATATAAGGATATCGCTAGATCGAATGCTTGTCCCTTTCCTGGTGCTTTCAGCAGCGTAAAAGGTTTAAAATGATTATGGCATGGTGGTTATAGGTGCGGACTGCACAAAGATCTATGTGGCGGCTTCTGGGGTGGACAACGCAGAATACTATGGCGGCCATAAAAGCTAGACAACCTGCCGGATTCGTGGCGGCTATCGATTCCACCATGTAAATTCAAAAAAAAAAAAAAAAAAAAAATATATATATATATATATATATATATATATATATATATATATATAAGGATAATACTAATGGTAATACTCTTAAGGAAATGTTTACAAAGCACTCTTACCACAAGTTAGAATAGGCATAAAAAGAAATACAATATGGGTACCTTACAACATTGCATGACCTATGTTAAATGTCAATTCTAATTTTTTCCTTAGGCCATTGGATGTATGTTCCTAATTTTGGACTCAAATATTTATTGGAACTTGACATAGTTTTTGATATGATCATTTGAATTTTCTTTTTTGAAAATCATATAGATACTATGATATGTAGACTTCATATCATAGAACATAATGTTAGATGTATTTATTTGAGATATATTAGATTATTTAATATCAATAGAAATAAAATGGATAATTTTTATTTATATTTTATTGAGCATTATAATTAAATGTAGGAACTATATTTTTTAATTGATTGATGGCATGTGTAATTTGTTAATGGTATTAGTTAATTGTCATCATGTTCTAGTTAATAATAAAGTGTAACTTTAGAAAGTTACATAAATTATAAATTTTAAGTCCCTATTAGAGGACCTCAAACTTTAGTTATGAAATATTTGTATAAGAATTAAATAAAAATAAAGGGAGATTTATTTTGCACTACGGTGGAAAAGAGAGAAAGAGTTGAGAGGAGGGAGTATAAATGGATTAAAGAAGATCTTTTACAAGTCTACTATTTCTAGGTATTTAAAGGTAAGGTATCAAACCTATTTACCTTCTGCTTATGTCAATCCATGTGGTAAATTCTAGGATGAGAAGACAAAATAAAATAGGGATGGTTTTTAACTATATACATGCTTCTTAGTATTGAATTTCTATTGCAATGTAGTTCACATCTTATTAGAGATTGAGATATTGATCTATAAGTGGAACAAATTATATTTTGTTATGCATTTATTCATATTTAAGATAGGATACTTAAGGGTAAATTGGGATTACAAGTTTATTTTAATATGAAGTGCCTACATCTATACATCCCCCATTTAAAATCTATTGTAGTTTGCATATTGTAGAATTATTACTATTGGAATTATAAGCTAATAATCATTATGGAGAGTTTTATTCTTATTGGTAAATATAAATTTATATGGTATTTCCTATAATGCATTAAATATTTATATTTATAAAATTATGTTGAGGGGCTCCCTATGTGAGTGTATTTTATGTTGTTATGGGTTAAGTTATTTCTTATTATTAAAAGTTGGCCTAGTTAAATTTGGATGAGGGATCCCCTCTATATTTATGTAGGAAAGCCATAGAATGGTAGATATTTGGTGGATCCCTAACAAATATTCAACACCTTAATTATTTTATCCTTAGTTATGCATTGGGTGTATGAGACTAGAATTGGGTAGTACACGACCATAACAACTAGTTCATTCCATCATGGATAGATGGTGCAATGAGTCACTTAAAATTTATTCTTAGGATGAGATTACACCTTGTTTTTCCATAGGGTTATAGGTCCTAAGGAGTCTCTACTTTAGAGTTGCATAGAAGCCTTCAATATTTAATGTGATATTATTTAAAATCATGGCCATGGGCATGCACATGGTAAGAATGGATTACTTTTCTAAGTTTAGAAGCAAAAACCCTTAGGTACATCCAAATTTGATAAAGGAAATATGGAAAAGGTGGGTTTGGAAGTCTTATATGGGAAGCATGGATAAGGGGTAAGCTATGACCTAATAACTAGTTTTGAATTAGGTCATACACTTTAGAAGTCCACTATGAGTCTATAGGATATGACTACCGATTGTAAAATTTTGATGTGTATACAAAAAAGAGAAGATAAATTTTGATTCTATGCTATGATTGATTTCATTTTTATGTATTTTTTAATAAAGCATATTAGGTATATTTTAGCTTTTAGATTATTTTTTGGTTATAATTAATTAAGGTGATTTCCTAGAGAGGGCTATTATACTTAGTTTCAGATCCAATGTTCCAACTCTAGGACCTATGCCTACCAAGTTAAATATATATGTACATATATAATAATAGCATTTTGTTTGATAAATGGTCAAAAAATTAGATTTGAACCCATGAGTTTTAAGCTGAAATGTAATATGTTTTCCTTAACAAGTTAACATGTTAATATTAAAATAGTAAATTGTATGTAAATAATAAAATTTAACAATGATGCTAATATTATTTTAAATTCATTCTCTTTGTATAATTGGGATGCTAATTGTGTTTGTAAAAAGAGCACTAGTGACTAACTTGTAGTGGTGGAAAGTCCCATCCTCCTAATATGGGATAGCGGTAAACTAACTTTATTAGTACTTGGGTAGGATGATGGTGAGATATTTGGGCCAATGGATTTGGTTCCTCTTTTCACCCAATTTATTACCTTTTTGCCATATTTTATTATTATTTTTGCTTGCTGACTTTCCCAAAATCTAAAATAAAGATAGGGGAATGATTAAGGGATATATTTATATATGTTCCTCAAATCATGCATCCCAATGATCAATGGTGCAACAATCTCCACTTTAAGTGTTGATCATAGTTATTGATTATTGTTTTAGGAGATGTTGATATGGGAAAGTGTCTTGACTTCTAAATTAGGTTTTGTACAACCAAATCCTAGTTCCAACAAGGTTGGATAGGATTTCCAATGTCTTATCCTAACCTTTAGGTTTAGGTAGCTCCTTGTTATCCTCATGTAGATCACTAATCTAATGCATAAAATAAAGTGCAAAAAGAAAAAATGCATGTAAAGTAAGATATGAAAAACAAAATTGTGAGAAATTTAGAGTGCAAGAGATTAAAAAATGGCTTTTACACCATACCAAGGATATCATGTGATAAATTTATACATGAGAAGTTGAATAACATTAATATTTTACCATTTTTTTTACTATGAAATTAATAAGTGAATGACAATATGAGATATAAGGGTTGTGCCACAACCACCATGCACTTATAAAACTAGGAGGGTGGCGTAACTAATGAAATGCATAAGAAATTAATAATATCTTACAACCTCATGATCCCAAAGCACAATATGGGGTTCATATAGTGTAGCTATAAAATTTCATGGCCAAAATATGAATATAATGAGGGACCTAAGACCCTATTTATACTAAATGTTTACCCCTAAATTACCTGAAAAAAATTTACTTCTAGTAAAAGTAAAGTTTTGGGGGTAATTTTAGCAAAATATTATACCTCCAAATGCTACATGACTCTTATAGGATTAAAAGGATCTAAAATTTTGTATTACACCAATAAATAACCCAAAAATTACTTTCTAGAAGATTTTCCTCATGATCAATGCCAAATTTCACTTTTGTGATTGTTTGAATTATTCACTTAGGTTTGTCCAGCGATTTTCTTGTATTTTATAAGCAAATCAACTTCTTTTATTGATCAGGTCAACATAATTTTCTAAGCAAATCAACACCTTTTTATTGCATGAATCATTCCTTTAAGAAAATTGGTCCATTTTGTGAATAAATCACTCATTTGTGCCAATAAGTCCATAATAGACAACCAATTTTTTTTTTTTTTGTAATGTTCTTAGTTTTGCAAAATCTATTTTTAATGGATAATTCCTTGGAATTAGAAGTTTTTAGCTAAGATACTATACTTATGGAAAATTTATAGGGCACCAAGTTTGATTGGAAAGAGATATTAAATATTGCATTTATCCATGGGCATGGAATCTTTAAAAATTTGGAATCCTTACAAAATTATAAAATTTTTGGCCACCTTTATATAGCCTTAGGGTAACAAGTTCAAAACAACCTACCAAATAATGTGTGAGGTTACACCTTGATCAATTACATTTTGGTGTTTGACACCAAATCCTCATACTAATCATACAAGGGGCTATTCCATTAATCCTCTTAAATTTATTGGCTTCCTCAATTGGATTTCTTGTTCAAAAATATCCTTTGAAATACTAGATGATACTATTTATGGACACCTCTAGTTTGGATTTCTCTATAATCCCTTATTTAGTAGTTCTTGCATCTTCTTTCTCAATTCTTCAACTATCATCCCAAGAGCATCATAGGTAGATTACATTATTGGGATCATCCTTACATGTAGGATATGTCCATCAATTATATGATTACAATATTATTACTTGACCTATCCATCTACTTAATCTATTTTATTAGATAAGGAGTTCTTCAGTGTAATTTGTCATGGATGTTAGCCACTTCCATTTTTCCAATTATCTTTGAATAGTAAGGTATTGCACTTATTAAGATATTGGGATGTGCCTAAAAATACATGAAGGAACAAATTTATCCCACCATTGAGATCTTGACTTTCATATTTGCATTTAAAGTGCCTTGATGACTAATATCTCCTCTCCTTCTTGCATTAGCTAGAATTGGTGGATTATGGGTGTAGTATATGATTAAGCTACTTTTTACTAATGTTGTCTTGATCAACTTGCTTTATAGTCCCTTGCACAATGGTTGATACTTACTATCCATATTTTCTCTTAAAGTATATTGTTTTCACCAGGCGAGGGAACAATTGATGGATGTCAATATCAAGATGTTCCTTCATAGTGTGAATTACCTTAAAAATATTTTGGTGTTAAATGTGAAAGAGTATCATTATACCTATGTGAAACAATAAACCAATAAATACAAGGATGATAGTTTTGCACAAGTGATATGGGTGATACTGTGGAATGAGTGGTGCTAGATAATGAGAGGGATTAGAATGATGACACATGGGGTGACACAAGAACACTAATTATGTGGGGACCAAAGGATGGGTGTAGGGTGGATTGAAGAGTAGGTTATGATATGAATGATGATAGGCTAAAGTAGAGAAGAGATGACATATAAAATGATCCCACATTTTGAATATATAAACCTATTGGTGATCTTAAGATAAGGGTTGTGCTCAATTGAGGTGGGATGGGCATAGTAGAAGAAATTAGGGGTATTTAAATAAGTGGAAGTAGAATAAATTAAAGGGAGATAAGAAATAGATAAGTGAAGTAGAATAAATAGGTATGAAAGTGAAGTGAAAATGGTTGTGGCAAAAATGGTAGAAAATTTATATATTTCTAGATTATAAACTTCTATTCTTGCCACTTTTTTTATTATTTATCTATAAACCTTTTTTTTTTTAGCTCTTCTCTTAAGGGTTATGTCATTTTTATTTATAATTTTATCCTTAATTTACATTAGTCATTAAATGTATCATTTTCTAAGCTATTTTTACCAAACCTCACATTGACAATCATTTCTAAGACTATACTATCAATAAGGATTTTCTTAGATTTTGCTCTCTCTATTGGATTGCAGTGTTACAAGGAAGAAAACTCCTACTTACCCAAAAAGAGTCTTGATCTTAAATATTTTTTTGCTATAATTGTATTTCTAGGTTGATACCTCATCTTATTAGTTTTGTGGAAGAAACCATTGATATTAGAAATATCTTCAACCAATATTAGAGGAAAGGGATGTAAAGAAATGGGGACCCGAGTGTCTCTTCAGAGATTTTTGTCTAGGTGAGATAGGTTGTTATCTTTTTTTTTTTTTGAAGAAGAGGGAATTTATAGAAATAAAAAAATATCTCTTAGATCAAAATATAATCCTATTCATTAGCTTATAAAAATAGTTTCTTTCCATCATGATGTTAATATTCTAGTTTTAATTTTCTAACACCCATGTAAACATAGTAAATTAGATAACATTTTTTTTTATAAGTAAAATACACATTTCATTGAAACAAGTTTTGAAAGGGTCTTGAACCCTTATTACAAAATCAGCATAAACTCATGCTGGACTCCTAACATATAACATAAAAGGGCCAACAACCCAGAAAAACACATCCTAAAAGAAAAACAAAAAAAGGCTAGAAAACCCATGGTAATACAAAATAAAACATCGCCCATCCTTAGGCGATTCCTAAAATCCATCCTCAATAGAATCAGTTAGGTAAGATAGTTACCACTGTCCTTGACCATATTATTGCTCCCATATTTCATCCTAGAGGGGGTCTCCTTTGGCTTGATTGGCTCCTTCAGTTTTCCCGCATTGGACTCTTTGAAGACTTTGCAAAAAAATAGCAAGTGTAATGTGTTATGCATTTCTTTCAATGTTGCCTGAAAACCCTCGAATTGAGCAATTACCATGGATATAGCCTAAATTAATAGATTTTGCAAGGCCTTTGTAGTGAAGTCCTCATCATCATCAGAGTCCACCTCATGGTACATGCTTTGGATTCTACACAGCTTCTTACAGAGACAAATAGATTTCCTCATAGCACCCACTGGTTCCTCAATTTTAGGCTTCTTTCCTTTGGATGCCTCCTCATCCTTGTCAAACCCTAATGATTTTCTCTTTCTTGCTAGAGTTGGCAAAGGAATTAAGTATTCATCATCCTTATGGGTATTGTCAGTCAAGAGGATGTTATCAGGGGGAGGATACACAAAAGGATTAGGCTTATATAAGGGAATGGCAAAGCTATGGGCAAGGAGATGAGTATAGATAACCTTAAAAAATCCTTGGTGGGAAGGGATATCAGCCCCTTTCTTCTTCCTATAATTTTTTATGGAATAATTTATGGACCTAAACTGGAATTTGAGAATTTTCATTATATTTATGTCTCTAAAATGGTTGATTAAGACCAAATGAAAACTTCTTAGTTGCTTATCAGGATCATCGACGATAATAAAATCCATTATGGGTTTCATAACCTTATTCCAAGGTGAAGAGAGGTCAACCCTAGTCATCCCTATTTTCACCAGCTTCTACATCTTAATTATGTCTGGAAATTCCTTGATTTCTACCTCTCAGTTATGCTTTTCATGTCTTACATGTCTTCCCAAATTAGGTAAACTAGATATGGTTACCAAAAAAAAAGCATACACAATAAAATCCCTACCTTTGATAATAATTTTTCCTTCCTTATAATTACTCAAAAATGCCATGGTCAAATCGTAGTCATTTCCTACAAATTTTTATAAAAAAGTTAGATATCCTTGATCATCAAGGATTGATTCCTTAATCGTATCGACCACCAGGGTATCGAGTTCCATAAAAGCCATATTAGAAAAATTAGTAAAGCACAACTGAATATGCTTGCTAAAGGGACAAAGATACATGATCACAACATAGTGATCAAAACTGTGACACAACCATTTTTTAGGATAGAAAATTTCCAGCTTTGTGAAGTGACTGATCCAGTTTTTGAGGTTGTGATATGGAAATATTTTCTTGGAGTGATGAAAAGACATTGAATAATCCCAAGGATTTTCTTTGATCATAATTTTTCAATGATCCTGAAGATGCATGTAAAAACCAAAAGTATCCCCTTTTCTCCACCAATCACAGTAGCACACATAGGACCAGGTCCACCAAAGGGAAAAAATGGACACAAAAGGAAAGTGGTGGTGAACAGAGACCGAGCAGAAGTATTTGGAATACATTAATGGTACATATGGAGGTCCTGTTCTAAGGTGGATCCCTTAATTAAAAGCCTCATGGGGACATTATGGTAGATAGTAAGTTTCTTCACCAAAATGATCAAAACCTTGAGTGGTATTGTGATCTAGGAAGTTAGAACAATATTTTATTTTATATTTCCTTCATGATCTACCTTTTTATTCCAACTATTTTAGAATTGTTACCTCCCTTTACTTTCGAAGTGGTAGGGACTATAGGTGGACAATGACATTTATATATTTGTGATAGTCTCTCTACCTTTCAACTTATTCCATGATTAAATTTGAAGGTGATCTTCGATTTGGATAGCTAAAAGTATGCAAACAAACAACACAACATCACTTAATAATAATGATTCTTTTTGTTGCCCCTTGACCAATTCAATGTCATCCCTCAAAGCATCAAAATTTTGAGGTATAATTTTAACCATAGTTTTACTTCCCAAGATTGTAGGAAAGTGCCCTTGTTTTAGGATCATGGATTCTCTATTGCTTAGTGTAGCCTTCTTATCTATAACTATTTGAGCAATCTCAAGAGTCACAAGTGAATCCTTCTTCATTTATTGAATAGATTTCATTTCAAGATTTTTTTTTTTTTATCAAAGAGGAATACATCTTCACAAATAGGGTCCCATGAGGTTTCTCCATACCCTATAAGCTTATCTTTCTCCAAGAAAAAATTGTATATTTCATATTATGGCTTGGTTTCTTCTTCCATTTTCATATTCATCCTCCTATATAAATATCTTATATTCTAGTTGTAGGATATCCTTGGCTTCTACTATAGGATTCTCTCTTCCTAAAGAGAAACCAAAAGTTTCATATTCTAGGAGAGCAAATATTTTTCCACTCTTTTTTTAGACTTTATTATATTATTTGATTATTACATTTGATGTTATATAATAATTAGGGGATGATTGATGATGCCACCTCATGTAAGGTTGGATAGTCACATTGTAACACCCCTCCTTGGTAGAAATTTTATGGACAATGAACTATGTATTTATGTGTTTATGTAATGGCATAGTTCTTTCAAGATGATTTAATAATAGAATGATTATTTTATTTAAGCATGAAATATGGTATTGTTGATGTATTTGTGGATGTAGGATTAGGTACATTCTCCTTGGTGGGGCTATGTATAAACCACCTACCATGAAGGATACCTAGGTAATGATGATGATGGCTTGGTCATCGACAACTTAGGGTAACAAGAAAAATTACTCTTCATATAGATGCATTGCATTTTATTCATTCTCACGATTCACATCATTGGGCTAAGAAGTTGCTTGCAATTATCCTCCTTAAAATGAATCAATGATAACATTAGTCTATCCTAAAGGAGATCATCTATTTGAAAATAAACCAATGATGGGAAGCATTGAAGAGTGCATTCCTATGTTTGTCAATGTTTTACTTAATCTATGTTAAGATTGACTTGATATTCCTATATTTTGGTTTAATTATTTTGCTCTATTGATGGGTTTAATACTTTAGGTAAGAAAACATATTATATAACCTACTAATATTAAGGATTTAAGGATAAATTAATCCTTTAAATTAAATCAAAAGGTAAATGGTTTTATAAGCATGTTTATGGCTCATTAAGGAGAAATCCACCCTAAGGATGATAAGGGTGGCAAAGTTATTTTACATAACACCTTCTTGGACATTACAATGGGTGAACCTCCATGCATATTCTGAAGGATTCACACTCATTTCTAAGCTAGTGGGGAACTAAAATTTTGGGTTGGCAAGAGAAGAGGAAGCTCATATATAATGAGAGATGAGGTATTCCAAAGCAGAGAGACATTCATTAACTAGGTGCTTCTTTAGTTTTTATGTTTAGATGAAGGATTTTTTGGTTTATTCACTTTGGCTTGTTGTTTTTGCCCTTTTTGGTTTGATATGGGCATGCATGGCATGTTGGCTTGATGTTGTGAAATCCCCTATTGATATCCTTGTTGTGGTAATGTAGGCCATCCTTCCCATATGTTGGTAGTGTTCCCTATGCACATCATCTTTTTTTAGGCTTCATATTTTGTTGTGCACCTCTAGTTTTTTTGGTTGACCTACATCAATTTGACATCAATAAATCTACCCTAACTCTGTGTGTTGGTTGAAATACATTTACCTTGTTTCATGTGCATCAATTTTAGGATTGTGAACCATAGCCTAGGTTTTATTATGTGTTCCTTTGCTTGACTCTAGTTTTTAAGATCTCGTTTATTTTTAGAATTGGTATTTTAAGCTTGGTTGAGGTTTATTTGAAGTAATGTTCTTCCTTGCGCTCATTTGTTAAGCTTGCTAATATGCTTTATAATGTTTTATTAATATACTTTAGATTAATATTATTAATGCTTGGATTATTACTGTGGTAATAATGCATTAGGGTTGGAGTAATATTATTAATACTTTAACTATTATTGTTGTAATAAAGCATTAGGTTTGGATTAATATAAATAATACTTTATATTATTATTATGGTAATTAAGGTATTAGACTTGAATTAATATTAATAGTGCTTTGTTTTTTATGTTTGATTGAAGCAATTGATTCAATTAATATTAAAGATGCTTTGAGGTCTTATTAAAGCACTTTGATTTGAGTGAATGTTAACTAGGATTTTAACTAGGTACTTGTGCTTTAAATAATTGTAGTAGTGTGCTTTAATTATTTGGTTAAATGTTGTTTTGGTTGGAAAAAAGTTTATAATGATTCTTGAGATCTATGTGGATTAAGAGATAATTGTAAAAGAGAAGTATGAGCTTCTCCTAGTTTGATTAAATGCTATTTTGGTTGGAAATAAAATGTTTATAATGATTCCTAAGATCTATGTGGATTAAGGGATCATTATAAAAGAGAAGTATGGTCTTCTCCTGGTTTGATTAAATGTTTTTTGGTTGGAAATAAAATATTCATACTGATTATTTAGATCCATGTGGATTAATGATCAATGTAAAAGAGAAGTATGGGCTTATCTTGGGTTGTTTAAATGTTGTTTTGGTTGAGAAGAAAATATTTATAATGATTCCTGAGATATATGTGGATTAAGGGATCATTGTAAAAGAAGTATGAGATTATCCTAGATTGCTATGGAATGTTTTAACTTTTAATGGCTTAAAAAGGGATGCTTGTTTCTTATAGCTTTCTTTATATGGATGGTTGTTTGTATAATAGAGTAAAGCATAAGCTAAGTTGCATTGCATATAATGTTATTTTGATCCCTAAGTAAACTTCATCATTGGTGGGTGGTTTTCCATTAAAGAAGCTTGCGACCTTAGTTGGCAAAAGATCTTGGAATATGATCATAAGCTCTACCAATTGATATTGTTGTAAAATAGTAAAATCATGTTTTGATTGAAAGAATTGTAATCTTAACTCTTGTATCCAAATATGGTTTATGATGCTTCCTTTATACACTAAATATATGCTTTAATCTTGTTGAATATTATTGCTTTAAGTATGAGACTTTGAGATCTTGTGTTGTTTAAGTTAAGCATTTGAATGTTGTACAAATCATATTGTTTTAGTTTGGAGTTGCACTCTTGAGTAACCTTTAGATATGGTTATTAAGGTGATCCTTTAATTATTTGAAATGCATGCTTATGTTAGAGATATTGGCTATCTTGTAATGCATATATGCTGATGGAAATATTTCAAGATTCATGTTTTGTTAAGAGTATAATTTGGTTTATGGTTATGAGGAATCTTATTTTTATAATGCTTTAACTTTGAGATGAATATTGCAATATGTTTAATAATTTGATTTAGCTTTATGGTGATTAGTGGTTGTTATCTATTCTTGGGGTGGGTAGAATTTCCTCTTGTTGTTTAAGTTAAGCATTTGAATGTTGTACAAAAGATATTATTTTAAATTTGAGTTGCACTCTTGAGTAACCTCTAGATATGGTTGTTAAGGTGTTCCTTTAATTATTTGAAATACATGCTTAAGAGATATTGGTTATCTTGTAATGCGTATATGTTGATGGAAAGCTTTTAAGATTCATATTTTTTTAAGAGTATAATTTAGTTTATGGTTAAGTGGAATATTATTTTTATAATGCTTTAACTTTGAGATGAATATTACAATATGTTTAATATTGTATCTTGGTCTCCCTCTTTTCATTAGTTCTCCAAGAGAGTCAATGTGGGACAGGGTTATTGAAAGAATTCAAAAAAAACTTGTTGGATGGAAAGGTCATCTTCTATCTCAAGCAGGAAAGTTGACCCTCACTAAGGCCTTTCTTCAGAGCATTCCATTCTATTTCCTCTCCATTTTCAAAGCCCCTATGAAGGTTTTCCAGAAAATTGAGAAACTCAAAAAATAATTTTTATGGACTGGATCACAGGGGGAAAAAAGGAAACACCTTGTAGGATGGACTAAAGTGTGCAGACCCAGGGAAAATGGGGGCTTAGGTCTGAGGAGAATTGCTCATATAAATTTAGATTTACTAGCTAAGCAGGCATGGCGTCTCATTTTTGGTGAAGAAAATGAATGGACAACTATCATCAAATGAAAGTATCTTCAAAATATGGAATTTCTAAGTGACTCAGTTCCAATCAAAGGTTTTGCTTTTTGGAAAGCAATTCTTAATTGTAAGGAAATCATCAAAAAAGTTTTAATATGGGTTTTAGGCAATGGTGAGAGGATAAATTACTGGAATGACAGGTGGGATAAGGATGAACCATTGATGTAATATCCTAACTTAGCCCGAATCAGAGATATCACAAAAGAACTCATTGGAAAAAAAGTATCTGATTATATGGTTGAGGACAGAGGTAGAATGAAGTGGAAACAAATAAGAATTCAGGAATTTCAAGCAAAATCAATTGATCTTTATAAAATTCTCGGGCAACAGTTTATCCCCATGATACCCAAGGAAGATCAAGTGACCTAGGCTCCTACAGAAAACAGGAAGTTCACTGTTATATCATATTACAAGCTTCTGCTTGATGACGAGGATTTTGTCCTCCAAAAGGACTTAGTTTGGATAAAAAATTTAATTCCAAAAATTGTAGTCTTTTCATGGCTGGTTATCCAAGGAATAATTCTAATTGATAATATGATGCGTAAAGGTATTTATATCACTAATCGTTGTTATCTGTGCAAGGCTAATTGGGAGACCATTTATCACATTTTCCTTGAGTACCATTTTTCCTTGATTGTCCTAAGTGGGGTTTTTCAAACCTTCAATATTTCTTGGGTTAAACCAGCCATCGTACTTTATTTATTCATCCAGTGGCCTTGCCCCTTTTCAATCCAAAGACTTAGATACATGTGGAAAATTTGTCTCAATCACTATCTTTGGTAGGTGTGGTTATAAAGGAACCATAGAGTCTTTAATGAGTCTATCCATGATCATCAAACTATCATTGCCAGGATCCTATCCTTTGTCAATGAGAATGTGAACCTTATCCCTTTTGATAGTTGTAAACCTCATCTACAGGAGACCATGATTGCTCAATATTTAAGCTTAACCTTGTTATATGAGTCTATGCCTAGGGTAGTCAACCCCAAAGCCAATGTTAAGTGGTCTCCACCTCCTACGGGTTGGTTTAAGCTTAATTTTTATGGAGCATCTAAGGACAATCCTAGCAGAGCAGACATTGGTGGCATTGTGTGAGATCATAATGGGAATATGATGCTTGTGTTTTTTGAACATTTGGGAACAAGGACGAACAATGAAGCTATGGAGAGGCCTTCAAATGACTCAAGACTTAGAAGGAAATTTTATCATAGAAGGAGACTCTATGCATGTTATAAATCTCCTAAACAATTGGAAAATACCTCCTTGGAGGATTAAAAAAATTATTGAAGAGGCTAGGATCCTTTTCCAAATAAGACAGGACATAAAAGCCCAACATGTCTTTCGGGAAGCTAACAAAATTGCTGATAAGCTAGCCAATTTGGGTGTCGACAGTGATGGACTTTTCAAATGGGAACATGGTGTCCCGAGTGAAGTAGAGGAGCTTATTCAACAAGAATTCCAGGAATGATAGTCGAATTTACCAACAAGGGGAATGCACTATAAGTTCAAAGTCTAGGAGTATTCCTGTCTCTTTTTTGAATTGGACTCACAATAAAAATTATCTAAGCTATCAGTCTTCATGGATGCTGCTTGGAAATACCACAAAGACTAATGGGGACAGTCACATGTTAGATAAAATGGCTCCTAGTTGTATTAGTAATTTGAGGTTGGTTGATAATCACAGGGAAGGAAAGAAATGACAATATAATACTTCAAACCAAAGCCACGTGGACCACCAGATAGCCACCGCCATAAATATAGCCAGCAGGTTCACTTCTCCAAGGCTGATTGACCAAGATAGTATGTGGTACCAAAGCATGTCATATATAAAAGAAAGAAATTACTAAAGAATTATTAAGAGTAACTATCAATACAGAGCTTGTGGGAGTTTTTTTTAGTACTCTGCTGTGTGTGTCTGTAGCTTTTTGTTTCTCCATTGTCTTAAGGAAAGGATCTGTCTTTTTCTTTTTTGTAATTATGATGCATGTGTGTTTTCTCGGGGTATACCCAAAATTTTATATGGGAAGTTTATTTTTGATAACAGGCTATGTGCCTTATCGGATGTAATGGCTTTGGTGGCATGTATATTTTACATATATAGGATCCTTAATAAGGATATGTTCATCAACAACCCTGGGCTAATTTTTGTAAAAGGTTTTGGGTCAACCTGTAAAACCCGGTATTAATGCTATACTATCTTATCTACCAAAAAAAATATTGCAATATGTTTAATACTTTGGTTTAGCTTTATGGTGATTAGTGGTTGTTATCTATCCATCGGATGGGTAGAATTTCCTCTTGTAAACTATGAAATCCAATTTTGGAAGAAGTTGCATGAATGTAATAGTGAGGTAGTCAAGAATCCTAAGAGTTGTGATAATCCAATGGCTAGGATCTCATGAAAATGGAAGGAGTTACGTGTATACAATAGCCAAGTTACTTGTGAGTAGTTTCACCTTGATAAAGTAGGATCGAGTGTGTGGGAAAACCTATTTACAAGACAATAGTTGTGATTCATTAATCAAGTAGGATTTAGAGATCATGTTAGTTGTTGTTAAAGTGACAATAACCTTAGTTAGCTTGAGGAGGTATGGTAACTAAGCACCAAGGCTCTACATTCAATAACCTATCTAGGGGTAGTTAGAGTTAGTTTATGGAATTTGCATCCTCCTTTGAGTGTCATGCGACTTAAATGGTAATCCCTACATTGTAGTCACACGATCATCTACTAAGAAGGGTATAGAAAATATTTGGGGACCACTTAAGGCATCCTTATAAATACATAGATTTAGTAAGATGAATCCAAAATGTTATGGGATTTGACCTCTCTTATCCACTGAGTGTCATCTACAATGAATTGGAACTCAAATTTGGTAAAGCCTTGTATGATGAATTAATTATTATAAGGGTGTGTCCCTTGAGAGCATGCGTTTTTGATGGAAAGTCACTACAAGAGACTGTCAATAGACTCCAAGAATAAAATTTCAAGATAAGACATCATAAAAAATACACCAATAAAAGAAACCTGCAAATGCTTCCTTTCATTAACTGAATTCCCATCCTCTTACAATAGAGTCTCCAACTTCTTATACTCCAAAAAGAAAAACCCTAGCCTACGCTACCCCCTTACTATTTTTAGTAACTTTCTATTTTTAGAAACTCACTTGCTATTTTTAGTAACCCTAAAAAAAACTCGGATGGCATCAAAAATGGAATCATGCACCCATTATTCAATAAAACCCACTACCCCAAGATAGCAACCCCACTCTAGTTCTACACTAATAGTTATGATAACTTTTTTAGTTGTGAAAATTGAAAATTATATTAAAAGCTAATTTTGGGCCTCCTAGAGGTATTTTCATGCCAAAAAATATATGGGCCACTTTCCTTAGGTTCTCCATGCCATTCAACATGTTCTAAAAAAATAATGGGGCAAAATGGACACTCGGAGTAAAAGTTATGGCCCTGGCAAGGTGCATCATTCTCCTCTGGTTGAAAATGAACTCAGCTCCTACGAGTTCTGTTGATGAAATACCTCAAGCTTGTCAATGTCAAGCCTTTTTAGTTCCTCCTTGGAAATCCAAGTGTTATCAGCCTGGGATAAACCTTCCCACTGTACCAAGTATTTACTATAGTTTCCATTGCATGTGGTGATCACTTTCCTATCAAGGACCTACGTAATGCGTTCCTTCTTCTTCTTAGGGATTTTCTTCTTCCAAGATATGGTGTTTGTCTCTTCAACAATTGCAATATCACCATGAAATTCATGCAAATCAAAGACATTGAAAAATGGTGAAATATCGAGGTCAACTGGCAATTCCACCTTATAAGCATTGTCATTCATTTTTTGTAGAATCCTACAAGGGCAAATTTTCTTCATCTTCAATTTATTATATGTCCCCTTGGGAAATCACTCTTTTTGAAGGTGAAACATCACCATATCCCCAAACTGGAATACTTGGATGCATATATGCACATCAATGACCTTTTTATACTTAACATTACTATTTTACAACTTATCTCTGACCTCTTCCTACAATTGTTGTATATGTTCAACAAATGCTTCTGCATCATCACTAACATGCTCATGGATTGGTAATTCAACCAAATCTAGAACACCCTTGGGGTTCTGGCCATAAACAATTTGAAATGGTGATTTGCCTATCGAGCGGTTCACTGAGTTGTTATATGCAAATTTTGCTTGTGATAGGGCTAAATCCCATTATCATGGTTTCTCACCAACTATGCACCTCAGAAGATTGCCCAAGCTCCAATTCACAACCTCGGTTTATCCATCAATATATGGATGATAAGCACTACTGAACTATAGCTTTGTATCCAGTTTCTTCCACAATGTCCTCCAAAAATGACTCAAGAACTTAACATCTTGATCTGAAGTGATGGTCTTTGGAACTCCATGTAGTCTCACCACTTCATAAAAAAAAGTATTGCAATATTGGTTGCATCATTGGTTTTTTGGCAAGAAAGAAAATGAGCCATCTTAGAAAACCTATCTACTACAACAAAAATGGAATCTTTACCTCACTGAGTACGAGGTAGCCCTAGCACAAAATCCATGCTTAGGTTGGTCCACGATCCTAGGGGAACTGGTAAGGGCATATACAACCCTTTATTTTGCACATGACATTTAGCCACTTGGCACACTCTACATCTGGACACAAATCGAATTACATCTCTCTTCAACCATGGCCAATAGTACTTTTCCTCCATAAGAGAAATTATTTTGTCTATGCCAAAGTGTCCTTCCAAACTACCACTATGCAGCTCATGGATGATATTATCCCACATGGAACCAAAAGGTATGCACAATTGTTTCCCCTTAAATAGATAGCCATCCTGCATAACATACTCAACAAATATTTGACCAACCTCACCCACAATTGGAGTTTTGTATTGTTGTACAATGCTTCCAAAATCTGCATCATATTCATACAAATCCTTAATCCCCTCAAAGCCTACCACTGCATTCTCCATGGTGGTTACCAATAGTACTCTCCTACTTAATGCATCAACAACCTTATTCTGCTTACCGGACTTGTGCTTCAACACAAATGAGTATTCTTGCAAAAAGGAAACCCACTTGGCATATCTACTATTTAATTTCTTTTGAGAATTGACATACCTTAATGCTTCATGGTTAGTGTACATCATGAAACTCCTTGGATAATAAATAATGTCACCAATACCTCAATGCCTACACAATTGCATAAAATTCTACATCATAAGTGGAGTAGTTCTTCCTTACCTCATTCAAATTTTCTCTAAAAAATGCTACTGGCCACCCCTCTTGGCTCAGCACAACACCAATCCCCACATGTGAAGCATCATAATCAACTTCAAATATTTTTCTAAAATTAGGTAATACCAACATGGGTGCTTGTTAAACCTTCTTCTTCAAGAGTTCAAAACTCTGAGTTGTTGCTTTTGTCCATACAAAGTTTTTCCCCTTCGTACACTCTGTTATGGGTGCAAGAATGTTGCTAAATTTTCTAATGAATTTCCTATAAAAAGTTGCAAAACCATGGAAACTTCTCACCTCTATTACATTTCTTGGAATTGGCCATTCAAGAATTGCCCTCACCTTTTCCTCATCCATCTTCAGGCCATCCTTGGAAATTACAAAGCCCAAAAACACTAGACTTTCTTGAATAAATCTACACTTCTTAAAATTAGCATACAATTTCTCTTTCCGTAATAACTCTAACACCAACCTCACATGGTACAAGTGCTCTTCTTCACTTTTATTAAAAATCAAGATATCATCAAAATAGACAACCACAAACTTACCAATGTATTTCTTCAGCACTCGGTTCATCAACCGCATAAAGGTACTAGGCGCATTTGATAACCCGAATGGCATCACCATCCACTCATACAACCCATATCAGGTTTTGAAAGCAGTATTCCACTCATCCCCCTCTCTAATCCTGATCTGATAATAACCACTCCATAGATCAATATTGCTGAAGTAGCTAGCCCCTGCTAAGACGTCCATCATATCATCCACTCTAGGTATTGGGAATCTGTACCTGATAGTAATTTTATTTATGGACCTGCTATCTACACACGTCCACCATGAGCCATCCTTATTCGAAGTTAATAGAGGAGGAGTTTCACAAGGACTCATGCTCTCCCTTACTAATCCTTTATGTATCAATTATGTCACTTTCTTATTCAACTCTGCATTATGGGTTGGGCTCAACCGATAGGCTGCCTGGTTCGGAAGAACTGACCTAGGAATTAGATCAATGTGATGCTAAATATCCCTCTTCGATGGTAACCCATCAGGTAACTCATCTGGTATGACATCAACATACTCCTTCAACAACCTAGATGTTGTTGGTGGTATAGGAGCCTCCTATGCCTCTATCTTCTTCGTTGTCAATGCATAGCATCAACCAGATTCTTGTGCCTCTATGATAAACATCTTCGTAGTCAAAAAACTCTTGCTCTATCCTACTTCCTTAAGAGGCAACAATACTACCTTGGCACCATACTTCCAAAAGATGTATGTATTTCGACACCCATCATGGATGGTCTTCCTATGATACCACCAAAGCCTTACCAATAGTATGTGACAGGCATCCATAAGAATCACGTCACACCAAAATTCATCTTTATAAGTATTTCCGATTGAGAATTTTACCAAAAATATCTTATCAATAGTCACCTCATTCCCTTTCTTGATCCATAAAATGTGATAGGGATGTGGGTGCTTCTCAAATTTTAGATTTATTTTCTCTACCATTACATTAGAGATCATATTCTCACAACTACCACCATCAATGATTACTTTTCATACCTTTCCTCCTGATGTGAATCTTGTACGAAAGATATTTATTTGTAGCCAGGACTCATCACCCTCATCCACTTGCATTTTCACCTTCTTTGGAGCAATCAATGTTTTCTTTATCATGAGATTCTCACCCACATATACAAAAACTTCTATTTTCATTTCATCTTCTTCCTCAACGAGGTTGACTCTAGCCTATCCTCCCCGATTCCTATCTTAAGCGTCATAGTGGATGCACTCAAATGCTTAGTGGACTTCCTCATCATATATAAAACCAGTGTACGACTTTCATGATCCATTCCCAGCTTGACCTCTCCCATTACCTCAACCTCCTCTATTTCCTCTTCCCCTTTGGTAGGTACCACAACCTTACTGTGTCTCTTCATGCTTCTTTGTATTTGAGGATTCTCCCTTTGATGAGCTAGATCCTCCATGCCCTCGATTTGGAGAAGATACCGATCCCTTTTTCCCTCTTCTATAATTACTCCTCTTATACTTTTCTTCGGGCCTCAAGACCATCTAATATGCATCTTCTATAGTAAGGGTACGATGCATACTCAACTTATCTTGAATAGCATAACTTAGGATATTTACATTCCTCACTACCATCTGCTCTTCGGTCTCATTATGCTTCACACGAAAAGATAATCCACATGCACAAACTTTTATTGTATCTTCTTCTTCATATTATCCCAAGCCTTGATCTTTGCTTTTCCTTTCCTCTGTCATTCCATCTATAGATAATCCCACCAAATTAAAAGCATACCCTTTCAAATTTGTGCACGCGAGTTCCACATTCTTTTCCTCAGCCAGATTACTCCATTCAAAATAATTCTCCATACTATTTACCTAATGAATTAGCTTCTCTGGTTTTAACTCACCAACATACTCTAAAACATCGATCTTGACTTCATATCGACTTCCTTTAAGTCCTTCCAAGGCTTTGATCAGCCTACTTTCAGAATTGTATGGTTCTTCTTTCGCATGATCCTCAGATTCACCTTCCTCAACGATGATCTCATTATCAAATTCTAGATTTGGGTTCACATTAGTGCAGGCCTCCACCATGCGATTAATTTCACCAGTTAGTCATGTTATTTCTGCATGCAGATCCTCCATATGCTTATTCATTTGGGTATATATTCCTCACCCTCTCCCTCTTATATTCATCTTCTTTCCACTAGCGATACCTCACCCACTTTGATACCAATTGATAAGAATTCACTGCAGGAGACCATCAATAGACTCCAAGGGTAAAAGTATAAGATAAGACATCATAAAAAATACACCAATAAGAGAAACCTACAAATGCTTCATTTCATTAACTGAATTTCCATCCCCCTTACAATAGAGTCTCCCACTTCTTATACTCCCAAAAAGAAAAACCCTAGCCTAGGCTACCCCCTTACTATTTTTAGTAAATTTCTATTTTTAGCAACTCATTTTCTATTTTTAGTAAGCCTAAAAAAACTTGGATGACATTCAAAATAGAATCATGAACTCGTTATTCAATAAAACCCACTACCCCAATATAACAATCCCACTCTGGTTCTACACCAATAGTTATGATAACTTTTTAGTTGTGAAAAATGAAAATTACATTAAAAGCAAATTTTGGGTCTCCTAGAGGTATTTTCACTCCAAGAAACATATGGGCCACTTTTCGTAGGTTCTCCATGCCATTCAGCACATTCTAAAAAAAGAACGGGGTAAAACGGATACTCAGAGCAAAAGTTATGGCCCTGGCAAGGTGCATCAGTTTTATAAGTGCTCTTCAAAATAAAATTGGGTTAGTAGTTTTGGATTGTTACAATTGATATCAAAGCTCTAGGTTGTAGGACTAGAAGCTTCCATAGAGTGTTCTTAGGTTAAGCCTTGAATTTATATGTGAATTTGGTTTATGTACCTTGCAATAATCCAAGGGTGACCCTAGAATGGTAATCAAGACTGTTAGTTTATGAGTAGAATGAAGCTAACAAATATAAGTATAATTTGGGAAAGAATTGCAACTTATCTAATTTCTTGTGTGAATAGAAAATGACACCTATTCAAAAGGGAAGTTTATCAAAGAAAACAAAAATAGTTACACCATAGGGTAATACTATACAAAGGGCAGGATGAACTTTAGACCCTAGTAAGAAGACTAGGAAGTCAACAAATCTGGGTGATAGGCCTGAGATGAAAAGGAACTTGAAAAGGAATATTGGAGGAATATAAGAATTAGTAGAGGGATAGAAGATATTTTCTCCTTGGTAAAACTACTCCAAGAGCAATTGGAAAAACAAGAAAAGTTAATAGATTCTTTGGTCAATAGAGAGACCAATACTAGAATTAGAGAGGATCGATAGTAAGAAAATCATGTCCAAAGAAGCCAAGAGGGTAGAGCCTGAATTGAGGCTGAGTTAGCAAGAGACCTTAAGGGTGTTAAGGTAATACAATGTTAGAGTATATTACATTATTTGGATCATGTAAATGTACCACCCTTGGTACATAACTAGAGTAGATAGATTACTTTAGGGGGTAGTTAGCTAGTTACTTCAAGTAATATAATAAATGCACATGTGTCTATGTGCAAGTTGTAAATATGCAAGGTGTCCCCTTGTACAACTAGGTAGAGTGTTGGCTAAGTAATCCATATTTCTATATAAAGGGCCTCATAGTGAGTGATAAGACATAATTGTAGGTAGTAGTAGGTATATTGGGTAGATCACCATATAGATTGGTGATGGAGTACAATGTAGTTCTTTAGCATCAGTTATGGAGTGTTCATTTCCTCCATACTACATTGTATCATTTTCATCACTTTCCATTAATAGAATATTTTAACATATTATATTTCTACATTTTTTGCATCCTGTGATTGCATTCTCCCTTGGTATCATAGCTATGGTAGATCAATAGGAATAGGAAAGTCACATGAGAGATTGAGAGGAGAAGCAAATATCAGTTCTAAAATTTTTGAGGTTACATTTGGCTAGAGTATTTCCATAGAGTTGCAAAAAAACTCATGAAGAAGAGGACTCAACATTCGTTCCACTAGATTGATAAATCAACTAGTGAAGATTCATCATTGATAAGATTTATAATCATATTACTAATACTTTGTTGCAGTAAAATAAAACTAAGGGAAACCCTATTGCAAACCTACACATTGTAGAAGAAAAGGCCACAACAACCTTAATCTAGAAGAAAAGGTCACAAAACCATTGAACCTAAAGAAGATTCTAGATAAGAGTCTTTAAACCTGAAGAAGACTCCAAAGAAGAGTCCATGAAAGATAGGATATTTGTGATCTCATTTAGAATAATATGAAGAGACCCATCAATGGTCTCAATGAATAACTTCCATCCTTGCAAGATATAGAGAACTATCAAAAGTCTTATTACAGAGATCTGTGAAGAAGATATCATTATCAACACTTCCATAGTTTAAGGTTGAAGGAAAGGTCTCATCAAGAAGACCAGAGAAGTTGCAAGACTAAAGGCCTTGGAGAGGTCTCAAGGAGAAATAAGGATAAGGCTTGGAGATGTCTCAAGGAGAAACAAGGAGAAGGCTTGGAGAGCCTCATTGTATAAATTAGATAAGCGATCAAAGAAGTTCCTAGGAGAACTCATTGGAGAAATTCATTTTAAAATATAGTGGAAGAACTTGTGACAATTGTTGTCATTCAACAACAAGCCCAAAGGAGAAAGATTTGGCAAATAGTTTGTCAAACTTCAGAGAGAAGATTTGTGAAGACCTCAAGACCTTCAGATTTTTGAGAAGAAAGTCCTATTTGAAGTTATAACTTGATAAGGAGGTTGAAGAAGAACTTAGATAGAATAAACCTACCAAATCCAAGAAGATTTGGAGATTTCCCTTCATAGCTAAAGAAGGCATATTTTAGAGATAGATATTTGTTGGATTCACAAAAAAATACTAAAAGGGTTCTTGAAGGATAATATTTTAGTGAATAGATTGACTTCTAAAGGGCAACAATCAAGATAGCATTACTAGCTACATGATTTCAGAGTTCTAGGCTAGATCCAGAAGGATAAGTTAAAATCATCTAATATAATTTTAGAGTAGTAAACTAGAAGCATTCATAGCTGCGAGAAACTAGCATTCCAGATAATAAATTTGGTGAATCAACTCATCAAGATATTCATCATCAAAGGTAAGCAACTTAAGTGCAAAAGGTCCATTACTTGAACACTTAATTCAGATTACTACTTAGCTTCATTAAGCACCTTATTAGAATTCAAAAGTTAAAAAATAGAAGGTTGCATTTTAATTCCTCAAAGAAAGTGTAGAAGATAGTTTCTATTAAGGTTTATTACCTGTACATTAGTAGGAGTTAGATACATTCTTCCCCTATTATCTAATTATTGATAAGAGGACTACATTAAGAAATTTGTAGTGATCATTAGTGCATTTGAAACTACTTTGAGAGCTTATTAATAGGAGCAATAAGGTGAGATTATTAAAGTGCATTAAGTTGGAAATATTATTGGTCCATTGCACTATACTAGTTGTTCATTAAAATAGTTACTCTCAAAGTGTTATTTTGTGTATTGATTGTTAAGATCAAGGGCACAAAAATTTGCAAATAATCAAAGTGTCTAAAGACACTATTTAGAAATCAATACCTGCAAGGTATTGTGGCCTATAGAAGCCATAAAGCATATGAAAATTACTCCAAGGAGTGGAGAAGAAGAAGGTACTCATTAAATCAATGATAGAAGCTACATATTGAGACTTGGTGAGTCTCAGATTTGAGATGCAGTAAGAGTTCTTTACAAGTAAAATATTAGTGCAAAAATTAATACTTCAAAAGTATACTATCTATGTGATTATTAGCTTGGAGTCATTACCAAAATAACCAAGAAAATGAGAGATTTTTCTAGCACATAAGAAAAAAACAAATTATCCCTTACCTACAAGGATTAGTACAAAAAAACTGCCATCAAAACCATTAGGAGAAGCTTGCAAAAGAGGGTGCAAAAGCAAGGTATTCTATTATAGGCATATTTATATTATTTTACATCATAGTATACTATCCTACATAGAACAAATAATAGAGTCTAAGTGTCATAAATACACATCCTTCACAAGCAAGGATCATCTCATAAGCGGCAGTAGAGGATCACTATCCAAGCAAGGTTAAAAGAGCTTTCAAGAAGCTCACATCACCCATGGTGTTGGATAGTCACAATGAGCAACTTGCAAGTACACATAACATAGCACAAGGAAGGATATATCATCTACAAAGGTATAAAAATAGAAACTTGAAAGTAGGAGAAGAAAGCATAAGGATAAAAAAAAGGAGCAATACCCAAGATATAGATGTTTATCTAAAAGAAGCACTCAAAGCCACCATTGGAGTGTCTCAAAACCTCCATCGAAGTGTTGCTCATAATCCTAGATGAAGCCATAATTAGAGTGCAATAGAACCTCTATCATAATATTGCTCATCATATTATCTAGAGCCACCTATATAGCAAATACATTGGCTTGGAAGAAGGCTTTGGAGATAAGATATCAAAAATATTGGATGGAAAAAGAAGAGGTAAGAAATAATATGTTGGATAAGGTTTACATGCAAAAAACCTAAGTGCCACTTGGAATATCCCTTCTTGGCACCATAATATTGCTCAACGTACATTCAAAGAAATTTTTAAGAAAGGTATCTTTGATTACAAACTAGGAGGTTACTTAAGCTTAGCCATCATTAGGAGGCTACGAATGCCCATTCATAATTGCATAGAAAAATGATCGTTAGAAGAGCTCATATCTCAAATGCTCATCTTAGTATAACTTCCAAGTGCCACTTATCATAAGGAAGAAGGTATATTCACTATTTAATAGTACCTATTCTTGGAGAACGACAACATTTTCAAGGCATGCAATCAAGCCTATGGAATAATTTAAATTTTGATCTCTAAAAATTATAATCTTGTTTCTTATAGCTTGCTTTGTGTGGATGGTTGTTTGCATAATAGAGTAAGGCATAATCTAAGTTGCATTGCATATAAAGTTGTTCTGATCCTGAAGTAAACTTCATAATTTGTGGGTGGTTTTCCATCAAAGAATCTTGTGAACTTAGTTGATAGAAGACCTTGGAAGATGATTATAAACTCTACCAATTGATATTGTTGTAAAACAACAAAAGCTTGTTTTGCTTGAAATAATTGTAATATTAACTCTTGTATCCAAATATGTTTTATGATGATTCCTTTATGTAATGAATATATGCTTTAATATTGTTGAATATTTTTGCTTTAAGTATGAGACTTTGAGATATTGTGTTGTTTAAGTTAAGCATTTGAATGTTGTACAAATGATATTGTTTTAATTTGGAGTTGCACTCTTGAGTAACCTTTGGAGATGGTTATTAAGGTGTTCCTTTAATTATTTGAAATGCATGCTTTATTTAGAGATATTGGTTATCTTGTAATGCATATATGTTGATGGAAATATTTTAAGATTCAAGTTTGTTAAGAGCATAATTTTTTTATGGTTAAAAAGAATCTTCTTTTTATAATTATTTACCTTTTGAGATGAATATTACAATGTGCTTAATGCTTTGGTTTAGCTTTATGGTGATTAGTGGTTGTTATCTATCAATGGGTTGGGTAGAATATTCTCTTGGAAACCATGAAACACAATCTTGGAAGGAGTTGCATGAATGCAATAGCCAAGTAGTCGAGAATCCTAAAAGGTGCTATGAGAATGCAATAGCTAGTATCTCATGAACATGGAAGGAGTTATGTGCATACAATAGCCAAGTTACTTGTGAGTGGTCACACCTTGATTGAGTAGGATCGAGTGTGTGAGAAAACCTATTCATAAGATAATAGTGGTGACTCCTTGATCAAGTAGGATCTAGAGATAATTTTAGTTGTCATCAAAGTGATAATAACCCTAGTTATCCTGAGGAGGCATGGTAACTAAGTACCAAGGATCTACATCGAATAACCTATCTAGAAGTAGCTAAAGTCAAGTTAGGGAATTTGTGTCTCCCTTTAAGTGTTATGGGTCTTAAATATTAATACCTATGTCATGGTAACATGGTCCTATATTAAGAAGGATGTAGGAAATGTGGGGGGTCCACTTAAGTCATCCTTCTAAATGTGTAGGTTTAGTAAGGTGAACCCTAGAAGTTATGATAGATAGCCTCTCTTGTCCATTGAGTGTCATCTGTAGTGACTTGGAACTCAAATGTGGTAAAGCTTTGTATGCTAAATTAATTATTATAAGGATGTCTCCATTGAGAGCATGTTTTTTGTAAGTACTTTTTTAAAAAATTGGGTTTGTAGTTTTGGGTTGTTACAGTTGGTATTAGAGCTCTAGGTTGTAGGAATAGAAGCTTTTGTGGAGTGTGCTTAGGTTGAGCCTTGAATTGATGTGTGAATTTGGGTTATATACCTTGCAAGAAGGCAAGGGTGACCCTAGAATGATAATTGAGATTGTTAGTTCATGAGTAGAATGAAGCTAACAAATGTAAGTACAATTAGGGAAATAATTGTAGCTTACCTAATTCCTTGTATGAATAGGAAAGGGTACATGTTCAAAAAGGAAGTTTTTTTAAGAAAACCAAAATAGTTGCACCACAGGGCAATACTATACAAAGGGTTGGATGAAATTTAGACCCTAATGAGAAGAATATGATGTAAACAACTTTGGGTAACAAGCTTGAGATAGCAAGGAATTCAAAAAGGAATATTGGAGGACCATTATAATATTGTAGAGGGACAAAAGGTATTTTATCCTTGGTAAAAATAATCTAAGAACAATTGGAAAAACAAGAAAGTTAATAGATTCTTTGGTCAATAGAGAAGCCAGTATTAGAATCAGAGAGGACCAACAAGAAGAAAATCATGTCTAAAGAAGCCAAGAGGGTAGATCCCAAATTGAGGTTGAGTTAGCAAGAGACCTTAAGGGTGTTAAGGTAACAAAATTCAATGGTAGAATAGGAGGAGATGTAGCTGAGGCATGGATAAAAGAGTTAGAAACCTTCTTCTCTTTGAAAAATTACTCATTTAAGACTACGACTACGTGGGCTACTATACATCTCCTAGAAGTGGCCCTAGAGTTGTGGGACATGTACAACTTCGATAGACAAATTGAAGTCATGGATCTAAAATGGGAGGATTTCATTGAGGCTTTTAAGAAAAGGTTTCTCATAGACTAGTTTTATATTGAGAAATTTGAAGAGTTCTCTACCCTTCAACAAGGGTCATTATATTTAGAAGTATATTATCAAAAATATGTGAGACTTTTGAAATATGTTCTAGAATGTGAGAATAATGAACATATTAAGGTGCATAAGTTTATCCTAGGGTTGGATCCTAAGATAAGAATAGTGATTAATCTCAAACAAAATAAATTTGTAAGATTCATATGACCTGGTTAGGTAGGATGTTCTATCTGTGGGATCTACACGATGCTCAAACATACCCTCAAAGAGTAGAGTCTAGTTAGAGTAGAGGATTTGTCACACCGAATCTATGCTAACACTGTAAATCAAACCTTAAATGGCCAAGCAAAATTGATGCTACTAAATGGTGAGCTATTTTCTAGATGTAAAATTTTTGATAGATAGTGGAGCCACATATAGTTTTATTTCCACTTAGTATTATCGGAAATATGGTAGAAAGACCTATAATTTTGGCTCAAGGATGGAAGGTCGAGTATGGTTTAGGGAAAACCTATTTAGTGGATCAATTTTTAACTACAATAGAGATAACTCTACTTGAAGGATCTACTGTATGGCACTTGTATGTGGCACCTCTTCATGCATTTGACATTATCTTAGGGATGGATTTATTGAAGGCACATGGAGCCTTAATAAAATTTCAATATAGATGGATGGATTACACCAACAAGGATAAGAGGAAAGTAAGAGTTTATATTGAGTGAAGTTATTTCTGTAGACACCTAAAACATGTCATGTTGAGGACGACTACTCATATGGACATGCTACAAAACCATATGGAGGATCTTGAACAGACTCCAAGATAGAGCAGTGGTTCTAACCACTCAATTTAGGCATTTTGGCCTAACTAGTCTGAACCGTAGCCCAGACCTATGATCTCTAGTATAAACTATAGTTGACACCTGTGGTCTATAGTCTGGACTGCAACTGTGACCTACGGTCTTAACTGAAGTTCAGTTAGACTTTCCATCCAAGCCAAATAGGTTGGAATGGCCAAAAGATCTAGGAGGCAATTGAAGGACAAAATATTCCAGAGGCTTCCATCCCAACTGTCCCAACCACCTTTCTTGGTCTTGGCTTCTCCATGAAGCCACCCCTAGCCCTAGGGGCATGCTATAAATACCCCCTCCAAATGGGGAGAAAAAGAGAGAGTTAATTGATCAAGAGAACAGTAAAGACCTGTCAAATTGCATACTGAATCTATGCATTTGAGAGCCCCTTTGCTATTCATCTAAAGACCAATTAGCCATGGATGCCCTAGGTGCCTAGGAGATTTAAAAAACACAAATATAAGAAAATGAAGGCCATTCATAGTGATTTGACCACCAAATTTGTTAGAGGACAACAAAGGTGACCCTTGAACATCAATTTGGATAAGGAGGTCAAACCCATTGTCCCTAATTCTAAGGGTAAACCTATCAGAGGTCAAACCACAGCTATTAGCCATGGTTCATAGTGTAGACTGCCCACCATAGCTACAGTTTGCAATAGGTGAGTGATCACCTTGCTTGCTTTGCTTTTGACCACATAGATTAGTTATATTAGTCTTTTCATAGGTTTAATTGCATTTTAGAGAAACTCTGACCGTAGGAATTAGTTATCTCGTGCATTGTATTAAGTAGGATTATATTGGATATTTTATGCACTTTATTACTCCTAAATTCATATTTGATCAATGCATCATTTGCTTATTCATGTCCTTCATGTTGTAGTATAATTCTTGATCAAATTAGAATAGTTTAAAGTCTTTCTTTATGTTCTCTTATTTTACTAGTTTAATGGCATTTACATACATATTTACTTAAAGGGACTCATCACGAGAGGCTATCAATATTTTTAATCATGTGCTATTGTTTCTTGTTCATAGGGAGATAGGTGCAAGAGGAGCTTATGTCATAATCCTTCCACATCGCGAAGAAGGGGGTCAGCTCCACCCCAAGGTAGTTTGTGACTAATCAATAGAGCACTATAAGTGTGCCTACCCTATTAAGGGCATTAGAAATTGTAATATTAGTATCATATTTCAAGTGACCCTAAGAGGGTATTATTGTAATTAAAGCTCATTCAAAGATTAATACAAGAAACCTTATTTACATTGTTTTTGTTCAATTCATGTACTTTTGTGAATATTTATGCTTTCATGATGATATAGATCAATACAGTAGCTAAGTGCACACTCCGTGATTAGGTCAGGTAACGATCACAGTGGGACCACATAATTTTAGCCCTAATTTTTGACTTTTCTTGGATTTTTCTTATATCATGTGCTAACCACAGCTTTCAACTGTGGTCATTTTTTGTCCCATGACTGTAACCTGTGGTCACTACTACAACATGCAGATTGAACCTGTGGTTAACAGAGGAAAATGTAGATAGTAGGAAACTCAATGGGTAGCAAAGCAGGAGCTAAGGTAGGCCCCAATTTCACTATCTATTTTGAATTTTTTGCTATGTGTTTTTCTAGAAAGAATTGAACTGTTGCAAACTAGGAACTTAAATATAAAAGTCAATGAGCAAGTCTTAGTTTGTTTTCATTTTCCTTTCATTAGAAAGGTATTTTTGGGAACAACGAACCTCTGAGTGTAGTTTGCACCTAAATACAATGACCTTGATAGATATTGTGTGTTGTTTGCATGCTTGAGGCCCAATTAGTGGCCATGTCATTGTAATTGCATCATCAAAATATCATATAGGACATTAGCATGCATGCTTTTTGAATTTGAAACATTCCTTTATTTTCATGCATATCATGTAGGAATGATCATTATGCTCTTTTATGCATTTGTTATTTTTACAAAGTAAAAGGAACCACACACACCACCTGGCACTTAAACGCTAGTGAGTTGGGCTTCATCTCCAACCACTAGTAGGGTTCAATGACGATGGGCGTAATTTCCATATGTTGGTCCAAATCCCACGTACCTCATGTTACTATACCATACTGGGTCCAAGATCCTTTCGTACCCTAATAAATTTGCATATACTTATCTTCGGAGGGTATGACACTGATTGGGGGAAAATGGATGAGGAATTGGGAGGACCTGTGCCCCTTGACCATGTGTGGGCTTCACTTCCACACATTATAGGTTGGTTTAGGTGACTTGGGTTTCATCGCCAAGTTATCGATATGCGGGTATATAGGTGAAAGCCAATTTAACTGAGTATAAAATCCAATAATATTTCAAAACATGAGAGAGTTTCTAATACTGATACAACACATATGAAAACAACATCAAACAGTTTAAGGCTCACAATAAAAATTTAAAAGGAGATATTCATCATTTATATACCTTGTTTGCATAATAAAACACATCTAGATGTTAGGTACACAAATGGTGAACACACGAGGTGATCAACAAAGGTCTAGGACCGATGCCCATGATCAACCCCCAACTGGTTCACATCAGCATGTGTCAATTCCTCATACACATGAGAGAACTAAATGATGTTCAACAATAATTAGAGGTGACAACTCGATACGAGGAGATCTCGTTGAGTGGACCCCCAATAGAGGAGCTTCATTACACTCCTCTAGGTGCAAGACTAAGCACAAAGCTTCTCAGCATGAGGATGCTCTACTCCAAAGCCATTTCCAAGACTGTATTGCACGTGCATCCATGGGATCAATCGAGGAATATGTTGTGTAGGGGACCAAGTTGGTTCCCATACGTACTAGGTCCATAGGAGGTTCTAACCCTCCATAGTTAGAGTATAGACAAACTAGAGATCCACCCATTTAGGGGTAAGAGGACAGGCTCACTTTCAAGCATAGGTCCACCCATACTCCTATGCATGGCGCACCATGCAAGATCACCATTGATATATCAAAGGTGGGAGCTAATGGAACACCACTACATGATTGGTGGATGTCTAGACAATTATATGGTCTAGGTAGTGTTCTTGAGCAGCTAGGCTACAAGCCTACAACTCTATCCACTTGTTATTCGAGTGAGCATAGTTATAGTTGTATCAATATCACTAGAGAGCATGGAGAGGCTTCTAAGCACCCTCATGTCACATGTTTGCCATCAACACATTTTTCTCGATGGGTACAAAACCCATAAGGTAGCTCGCATAGAGCATACACACCAAAGGCCTCCCATGGCCAACCAGATTGACAGATCACATAGACTGGTGTCTAAGCAAAGACGTCAACTCCTCCAAGATCAATTGGAGGATGCTTGCCTAGAGAGGCAACATATTGAAGATGAAAATATTCAAGCACAAAGGCTCCTACAACATATATTATATGAGTAGTGCATGCACGAGGAGTGTATTATAGCTCAGAAGGAGTGCATAGAGCAGGAGGATCAGTTACCCAGGGCTGGCCTATACCCTCCCAAGGACCATAGAGAGCATGTGCATAGGAGGACTGTGTCCCTAGCCGATATGCATGAGGAGCACAGAGACAATCATACTCATGTCAGTGCACAACAGAGGGAGTGACTGCCATCACTCAATGATCTTAGATAGAGGTAGCATGAACATGTAGATGTAGATGAATACGATCAGGAGTATCCTGAGAGTTATCGAGTTGAGGATGAGTAAGAGCCATTTCCTCCACCTCCCATGAAGAAGGTATTATATCCTAGACCACCTCCACGTCAGCTTAGGAAGGAGGACTTTTTGTCTTTTGAGGTGTACAAGATTTTGGCCAATAAGGTCAAAGCAATAGAGAGGCAAGGTGTGACTATTCAAAAGCCGATATTGAGGAAGATACACAATGAACCTCTAGACCCCTCAGTGCCTATGCTTCCATATCTTGAGCATTTTGATATGCCTAGGTTAGAAAAATTTAAGGGTGATGAGGATGCCCAAGAGCATGTTATGAGTTTTTTGGATGCTTGTTTCTAGATAGAGATTCATGATCCCTTGTTGCATACCTTCATTACGACACTCTTCGGCCTAGCTTGAGAGTGGTTCAAACAGCTGAAGAAACACAATATTACTAGTTTCAAGCAGTTAGTTGATGCATTTCTTGAATGCTATTCATTTGGCATCAAGAAACAAGCCAACATTTTTGATTTTGTTGTGCTAGCTCAGTGTGATGACGAGCCCATCGAACAATATAGAAAGATATGGCATAGAATAATGCCAAAGCTACCATTCCCTATTCCTACAGTTAAACTAAATTGAATGTTTAAAAAGGGTTGTGCTAAGCACATATCACTACTATTGTAGCTATAGCAGTATGCTACATTCGAGGAAGTTGTGGTGCAAGCCAAGGTGATTGAGGACATCAACTTGCAAGAAGGCAACTTGAATCTCAAGACCAGGAAAGAAGGGTTTAAAAAGAGTACTACGAAGCAACAGGGAAAGTAGGCCAACATGAATCAAGTAGTACTAAATCTTGGATGAGAGGACAAGGGACAACAAAAGCCTAATTATTTGGCCCAACCTCCTCCTACGCGTTATGAGACACACAAAAACAACTATAAGGGCAAAAATAGAGAAGAGCGCCCACCTCACCAGTTCACACCTCTGACGGAATCGATGACTTTGATTTTCCATCAACTGTGCAAGGCCAAGGCCATACGATTTCCCAAGGTCAAATTAATAGATCTGAATGTGCCAAAGTCAAAGTGGCATCAAGACAATATGTTTTGCATATTACACAGAGCGAAAGGCCATGACATCGAGACATGTTGGTCCTTCAAACACATTATGCAGAACATGATAGAAAAAGGATAGCTTGTAGTACCAGGCAATCCATAGGTACTCGACAATAGAAAAATGGGGATTTTTAAGAATCCACTACCTAATCATGAGGTGCCTCATAACAATGCCAGCCAAGCCAATCAAGTGAGAATCGAACCACCTACCTAGGGGTTCGTAGGTATGGTCAATGTTGTTACTAGAAACTGGAGGTACAACCAACCGAATCAATCTCATGCTCCCATTAGAATACAAGCTACACTAGATCAATGACCAGCTTAGAACATTCCAGGCCCACCAACTAGACCGATGGTGACCATAAGGAGCAGGTTAGTTCAGAACCTATAGACAATTCCTGCAAAGTTGTCAATATATGAGCTTATTCAGCAGTCCCATAGACACAGGGAGACTCTTATAAACATTATGAGGTCCATTGAGGTACAGTCCCAAGATGCGCACGCATTTAAAAATTTCATGGGACATGTACAAAAGTGTTAGGAACCCACGATACAATTTTATGATCATGAAGTGAAGATGGTTCCTACTATTATGGCTGATCTGTCACTGCATATTATCGTGTGTGTTAACCACATACCTTTCAAAAGGTTCTTAATCGACACTGGGTCCTCTATTAATATAATTATGACCAAGGCATTGAGCCATCTCAAGTTACCCAAATCACACATTGTGCCTACCACCTTTACGTTGAGAGCGTTTAATGATGCACTATGTTTGATGATTGGTACAATTGTTCTACCTATTCAAGTGGGACTCAAGACCATATTTGTGATGTGTCACATGATAGAGGGTGCCATGCAGTACAACATTCTTCTTAGAAGGCCTTGGATTCATGAAATGTGTTGCATCCCCTCTATCTTGCATCAATGTGTGAAGTACATTCACGAGGAATAGGTTCATGTAGTGTCCTTAGACAAAGAACCATTCAAGTTTGTGAACCTAGCAGATTTGCATGGGGATTTTGTACTCCCATCGATGCACTTGGATATCTAGATTGTTTCGCCAATTAAGATTCCAAGAGGTAAACCAACATTTCATGCTCAACCATCGACATCTGTGTCACATAGATCTGAGCATATGACTACAACTTCTCTAAAACTGACTGTATCAACAATGCATCAGCAAGACAAGAAGCTAAATGTGAAATTGGACAATAAAGTAGATCATATACCCAAACCAATCGCCAATGAGACTCCCACTCCCATGGATGTGGAAGAACTTCAAGAAAAGGTTGAGGAGGCACCTCAGCCTGCTTTTCCTGCATCTTCAATAGGGTCATATGCACCATAGGTGACCGTTCATCTAACTAGCACAGGGTTGGGTGACTATCTTATGTAAAATGTTACTTTTGGATCTATCCTAATTACTACACAAGATATGGACTGACCACGTGCCCATTGATTTCCAATTGGATCTGTAGCACCGTTGGGTGAGCCACCCAACCAAACAAACTTCATCTACGTAGGGCTAGATCAAGCGCCCACCAAAATGGTCATAGATGAGGATGATGATGAGCCATTCACTATGAATGTGTGCTATCTGTCCAACCCAAAATATACCATGTACATTTTTGAGTCATATCATTGGCATGGACACAATATTTGTCTTTTTGAACAAGGATGTAGGACTCCACTCGAACCTCATTATCAGTTAGCTATTGATAGATTTAGGTTAGGATTATAGGAACAAGATCATGATGATTTGCTTATCGCATCCTTAGATCGAATGTTACTGAGTATGGGGGACGATGTGGATTTTAATCCATATCACCCTAATCCTTCCAACTATTGAAGGACTCACCAGACAGTATCGTTTGTTACCAGAGGGCCACCCAATTTATATCATGATGGGCCCTTAGAGGACAACCCTAGAGACATCTTGGGTAACCAAATTTGTAGTGCTACCAATGACACTGGTATGCAGGGGTATAACCCCACTATTGTAGGTGATCTCGAGTTAGGAGATCTTTGTGATGATGATGGAGGGGAATTCACCTCCAAAATGAGTGGACCTAGTTATGATGCGATGATGAGTCCTCAAATGATGATCAATCTGAGGAGGAAATCGAGCCGACCTTTCTAGGTCTATCAATTATACACCATCTACTGGATATGGAACAAGTGGAAGAGATGAATGAGCACTTCATAGTTGATAGTGATTATAAATATGAAATAGAGGAGGCCTATTTATGGCTTCACCTAGCTAATCTCCCACTGTTCATAGACACAATAAAGTGGTCCATCCATGGTAGTGACCATAGTGATGTAGATGAGAGGACCGATTCTAGGCTCGTGTATCCACAATATATATTACCTAGGGAATCAAAGCATGTTATGGAGGAAGTCCCTCCCAACACTGAGCAACCTGAGGAAGAAGTAGCATTAGTTTACATGGCAGTATCATATATACAATCATTTTATCAGATTTATCCGGATAATGATTATAGTGACCGTAAAATCAGATACATGGGGCCACATCTGGTAGGTCGCCCCTTAGAAGAAGGGGGAAGTGATGGATTGTATTTGTATAGTGATGATGAGGTTTCATTGGAGATGGCCTATTTTTGACCTCATCGCCTACATAATAGACCTCCACCTCGAGGTCTTCCACCTATTACAGCTGTAGGTTTGCATCGGGAGATTAATCTCCATCACAGCCTGAGGAAAAGAAGAGAGCTTGAAGAGAGGTATCAGGAACTCTTTTCCCATCCACCTATGTACGTGGAGATCCTTGATCAAAAAGATCCCATTTTGTAGCTAGTACACTAGGAGGATCTAGTTATATGGGCATCCCATAGAGAGGATATATTTGTACCCATACCATCTGAGCTAGATCTTGGGTACAAAATCTACGCTTTAGATATACAATTTTATTCATGTGGTTTTGGATATCAATTCCATTTCATTAGTATGGTCTCCATTGATTTGACCACTCCACTCTGCAATCCAATAGATCCATCCAAACCATTGCATCTAAACATGGATGCTATCGATCGAGATCGTGCTGACTTGTCAGTCTTGCTTGAAGATTTATTCCCTAATGAATAAATGTTGCAACCATTTCATGTTGTAATCACAATGACACTGAGAGGGGGGTGAATCAGTGTGATCTTTAAAATTTCTAAAACATATGGTTTTAAAACCAGCAGCAGTTTAAAACAGATAAAAGAAATATTAAATGCATCAAGAAAGCATCACACATAACACAACAATTTTAACGAGGTTCACCAATGTGGCTACTCCTCAAAAATGACTGCTTGGACTACCATCCAAATCCAGCCAATGCAAAGCTACAACTTTACAATATCTTTTACCAGCACCAACTGGAAGGAGCACCAACCCCTTTGCTTTATCTGTTTTAGGCAGAATGGAGCACCAACTCCTAATTTACCAGCACCTACTGGAAAGAGGCACCAACCCCTTATGCCAAGCTACAACTTGGAAGACAATAATAAAAATTACAGAATAAAACTTTCACCTCATTTCTCACAGTCTACTATTTTTTTTTGCATTCTGCTACTTTTCGCTAAACGATTCGCACTATCCGACCACTTCTCTGTACTTCTTCGCACTCTCTACTGCAATCAGATGATCGATCACTTCTACAGTCTGCTCATTATCACTTCGGACTTGGAACACAACCCCTGCACATCACGCTCTTAATTCACGAAGATTCGATATGCACTCTTCACTTCGTCACAAAAGAAATATCACTTCAGCCTTAGCTCAAATCGAAACGACTCACTCTCTGCGCACTACAAATTTTGCATACACACCTTATCTTCGCACACATCCACCTCCATCTTGAATTAGTCCCTCCTTTTATAGAAGAAATCTTCAAGAACAATATTGAGACTGTAGTCGGCTTAAACCCTAAAAGAGCGTCGATCAAACCCTTATGAATATCGGCTTCAAACCCTAATGAATGTCGGCTTAAAACCCTAATGATTGTCGGCTTCAAACCCTAATGAATGTCGGCTTAAAACCCTAAAGATTGTCGGCTTCAAACCCTAGAATTTTTTGGCTGCTAAAACCTGGTGATTGTCGGCTGCAAACCCTAAAGACGTCCGCTGAAAAACCCTAGAAAATGTCAGCTTCAAAACCCTAAAAATCATCGGCCTCGATTCAACTTTGTCGGCCTCAACCGCTACTGCCACCTCTGTTACCTTTTTGTAACTGTTGTCGCGAAACACAAACATGTCACGATATCATGACGTATTTGTAGCCGTACGCCTTCATATCCTTGCTGTCATGAAATCATGACCATTTTGGCCTTTGGTAGCTTTGCCATCGTTCTTGTCATGAAATCATGACACTTCGAACTCTTGCTTACGTCATCCTCATTCTTGTCATGAAATCATGACGCTTCTGGCTTCCAGGCTTTTCTTTCACCCTGTCGTGAAATCGTGACACTTTCGGTTTTGACGTCATCCTCGGCTTTGTCGTGAAATCGTGACGCTTTTGGCTTCTAGCGGCTTTTCTTTCACCCTATCGTGAAATCGTGACACTTTCAATTTTGACGTCATCCTCATCTTTGTCATGAAATCATGATGCTTTCGACATCCGTACAATTCTTGCTTCATGCGGTAGCGAAATCGCTACAACTTTGTGCCTTGTGCTTTCGACTTGCTTCAATTTTGATTTGTAGCGAAATCGCTACACCTTCATGTTGTGCATTTTTGGACTTGTAGCGAAATCGCTACACCTTCGTGTTGTGCTTTTTCAACTTGTAGCGAAATCGCTACACCTTTGTTTTGTGCAATTTTGACTCGTAGCGAAATCGCTACACCTTTGCTTTGTGCACTTTTGACTTGTAGCGAAATCGCTACAACTTTTCAACTCAACGTTTTCTCCTTGCTTCGGCCAACGAAATTTTGACATGTAGCGAAATCGCTACAACTTTTCCACTTAACGCTTTTTCCTTGCTTCGCCAGCGAAACAACAACATGTAGCGAAATCGCTACAGTTTCTTGACTTAGCTTCTTGGCCTCCAACATGTCACGAAATCATGACAGTTTGCCTTGCGCCTTCTCTTTCCTCCGACTTGTCACGAAATCATGACATTTTGCCTTGCGCCTTCTCTTTCCTCTGACTTGTCACGAAATCGTGACATTTTTGACTGTGCCTTCTCTCTCCTCTGACTTGTCACGAAATCATGACATTTTTGATTGCGCCTTCTCTCTCCTCCGACTTGTCGCGAAATCGTGACAGAAAACATGTCGCGATATCGCGACAGTTTTCTAACTTGTCTTTTTCTTTGAATTTTTTTGTCTTCTGCATCTGAATGACTCTTGAACTGTCTGGCCATTGCATCATTAGATCTAGTTGCCTGTGTTGACAACAATGACAAACTTCTTGCACCTCCTTGCTCAACAATCTCCCCCTTTGGAATTGTTGGCAACACTCGTGTACATTCCTCGTAACTCTTCTCCCCCTTTGTCAATAATACCAAAGGGCTGCTGCAGACTCCCCTGAGTCCATCCTCACACTTCTCAGGCACAATTTGTTGCATCTGGCACAAATTATGATCATGAGCAAAAGAATAGTCAAATACTCAAATGCTCCCCCCGAGAAAGTGATCCCCGTAGCTAGTCACTTCTTAGGAAGTGTGACTACTCCTAATTTGCTTCGAAGGTACTCAAATACTTCCTTGGGCAAAGGTTTTGTAAAAATATCTCGCTACTTGTTCTGTAGTTGGGACATAGTCCAATTTAACTTCTCCTTCCGCAACTTTCTCTTTCAAGAAATGATACCTTATAGCAATGTGCTTTGTCCGTGAGTGCATTACTGGATTCTTAGAGATGTTAATTGCATTGGTGTTATCACACTTTATCGATATTGGTTCACTAAAATTAATACCTAGATCTTTCAAAGTTTGTTTCATCCACAAGACTTGTGTGCAACATGTTGCTGCTGCAATATATTCTGCCTCAGCTGTAGATAAAGAAACTGACTCTTGCTTCTTACTGTGCCATGCAACCAATCTGTCCCCCAAATAGAATGCTCCTCCACTGGTACTCTTTCTGTCATCAACACATCCAGCCCAATCTGCATCTGAATATGATATAAGAGTGAAATCTTTGCCTTTTGGATACCACAACCCATACTCCATGGTGCCTTTGAGATACCGAAAAATCCTTTTAACTGTTGTTACATGAGTCTCTTTGGGACTGGCCTGAAATCTAGCTACCATGCAACCGCTCGTAGAATATCAGGTCTGGTTGTTGTTAAATATAGTAAGCTTCCTATCATTGATCTATACATGGTTTGATCTACAGGTGGAGATTTGTCTTCTTTACTCAACTTGCAGCCTGTTGTCATGGGAGTGCTTGACTGGCTTACAGTCCTCCATAGTGAACCTTTTTAGCATTTCTTTCACATATTTGATTTGGGAAATGAATATGCCTTTCTCATTTTGATTAACTTGTAGCCCAAGAAAGTAAGACAGTTCACCAATCATAGACATTTCAAATTCATTCTGCATCTTATTTTCTAGGTCTTTACAAGATTCATCTATGTTGCTTCCAAATATGATATCATCTACATAGACAACTAGAACAATGAGATGCCCACCTTCTATTTTTACATACAGATTATTGTCCACTAAACCTTTCTTGAATCCCTGTTGAGAGAGATAGTTATCTAGCCTAGCATACCATGCCCGTGGTGCTTGCTTTAATCCATACAGTGCTTTCTTTAATTTGCAGACAAGGTTAGGATCTTCACTAATTTGAAAGCCATCCGGTTGTTCAATATAGACCTCTTCTTCGAGTTTCCCATTTAGAAAGGCAGATTTTACATCCATCTGATACACCCTGAAGTTTTTGTGAACTGCTAAGGCCAAAAACATTCTAATTGCTTCTAATCTGGCCACTGGAGCAAAAGTCTCTTCAAAATCAATGCCTTCGACCTGTGCATATCCTTTACAAACCAGTCTTGCTTTGTTCCTAATGACCTATCCGTCTTCATTTAATTTGTTTCGAAATATCCATTTGGTGCCGATTACATTCTTGTTTGCAGGTCTAGGAACTAATTCCCAAGTTCTGTTCTTTTCAATCTGATCTAACTCTTCATTTATTGCCTTCATCCAGCTGTCATCTTTGCTTGCTTCATCTATGTTTTTGGGCTCAATGCTGGATAAGAGAGAGTAATTACTTATTACTTTCTTTCTTGTCTGAATGCCAGCTGTGGGATCTCCAATTATTTGGTCTCTAGGATGATTTTTCTTCCAGCTGCCCATTTTGAATTTTCTATTTTCTTGCACCTCTGAGTCATCTGATAAGTTATCTGCATCAACCGTAGACGTATTTTCTGTTCCATGCACTTCATCTCCTTCAATGACTTCTTCGTAGATTGGGTAGTTTTCTTCAAAGTTAACTATTTGTTTCCTCCCTTCATCGAATTTAACATCTGCACTGTCCACAATTTTCTTGAGTCTCTTGTTGTAGCATTTGTAAGCTTTGCTATTTGGAGAATAACCAACAAAAACACCTTCATCTGCTCTATCTTCAAACTTCCCAAGGTTGTCATCACTTTTTCTGATGTAGCACTTACAACCAAATACTTTGAGATGTTTTGTTGTTGCTTTTCTACCAAACCACAACTCATAAGGTGTTTTGCATTCATGAGTTCTTAACATGTATCTGTTTTGAATGTATACTGCTGTGTGAACTGCTTCTTTCCAGAATCTATCTCGCTATTTTGTTTTCTGCAAGCATGGTGCGTGCCATTTCCTGTATAGTTCTGTTCTTTCTCTCTACTACACCATTCTGCTGAGGAGTTCTGGCTGCTGAATATTGTCTCCTGATACCATATTTTTCATAGTATTCTATAAATTCATTCGAAATGAATTCTCCTCCTCTGTCTGATCGCAAGCATTTAATCCTTTTTCCTGTTTCATTCTCAACTAGTTGTTTGAAGGTTCTGAACATTTCAAAAGCTTCTGTTTTATCTTTTAGGAAGAATATCCATGTCATTCTGGAATAATCATCGATACACAACATAAAGTATTTGTCGCCGTTTATGCTTTGAGTTCTCATGGGTCCACACAGGTCAGTATGAATAAGTTCTAAAGGCCTGCTAGTGTGGTACTCTTTTGTTTTGAATGACACTCTGGTTTGCTTTCCCTTCTGACATGAAGCACAAACACTCGTTTGAAGGTTTCTTAATGGTTGGAATATCTCTCATTGCTTGTTTAGAGCTGATTTTCACCAAATTATCAAAACTTATGTGTCCAAGCCTCTTATGCCACAACCAGTTCTCTTCTTCTTGTCCAATAAAACACGTACCTTCTGAAGTTTCTGAGAGTGTGTACAGATTACCAGACGTCCTTGAACCAGTTGCTATCAATTTCCCACTGTTTATTTTTCTGACTTCACAACCCCGCTTCTTGAAGACTACTTCATGACCTTTATCACAGATTTGACTAACACTTAACAGGTTATGTTTCAAACCATCCACAAATAAAACTTCTTCTGACTTGATTTTCCCTTCACTAATTTTGACAGACCCTTTTCCTATAATTTTGGCTCCATCATTATTTCCAAACTTCACAGAGCCACCCTCATATTTCTGTAGTTTTTCAAATTTTTGTTTATCACCTGTCATATGACTTGAGCACCCACTATCAAGGATCCACGGTACACATTTATTCTGAGCTCTAAAATCTGTCTGCACTATTAAAGATTCCTGTTCTTTCCCGAGTTGTTCTTTTTGTTTCCATTCTGTTTTAACTGTGGTGTTGGGTTCTAGCTTGGATTTCCCCTTTTCAGAATCTTGCACATATCCTTCGAAGAAATTCTATTTTGTTTTGCCCTATATGGTTGAATTCTTCTTTTCTGAGATTGATTTGAAACAGAAATACTACGACAGTTTCTAGCAATATGCCCAAAGTTGTGACAATTAAAGCATTCTACTGCATAACTCATTAGAGGAGCAAAAGCATTTCTACTAGTGAAACTTCTAGGACCTATATTGTACTTGCAATCCACAATTTTATGCCCATAACCATTACATTTAAAACAGAAACCATAGAAATAATGATTGAACTTGAAAGATGGTTTTTGCCAAGTTGTTGCAGGAGCCTTGGATCTTCTTTTCTTTTGATGTGTGACCTTGGTAAAACCGTCATTGTCAGTTCCTATTTCAGGACTGGCATTACTGCTTTCTTTTGCCTGATTTGTTTTTCTTTCAACAGCCTGTTTCTTGTCTTTACTCTTTTCACGTTCAACATTGCTTGCCTTTGGTCCATTTGATGATTCTCCTTCAGTAAAGCCCAGACCGAATTTGATACCTGTGGGTCTTTGATCGCTTAGGATTTTGTCCAGCTTCATCGAACTTTCATCACGTTTTAAATGACAACTAATTTTTTGATCCAGCTCTTGTATCTGTATTCGAAGACTAACATTTTCTTCTTCCAATTTGCAATAGTAATCTATCTTCATGGTTACCTGTACTTCAAGATCTTCGAACATTTTCTTGTACTCTTCTGTCTGTGTTTTTAGACTGGCTATAATGTCATTTGCATCCTCAAGCTTCCTTAACAATTTTTTATTCTTTCTTTTCTCAGATTTCCATTCCATAAGAGCAGAAACCAGCTCACCTTCTAAATCAACTTCAGCCTCACCTATTTCAATAGATACTTCAGAGTTCATTCCTTCTCTCTTTTGTGTGTTTTCTGCCTCTTCTGATTCTTCTACTTCAAACGCCATAAAGAGAGCCTCACCTGTTCCTTCTTCAGAGTCTTCACTAGAACTGTCCTCTGAAGATTCTGCATTTCGGGAGATAAAGCTTTTCTTTTTGAAATTGCCTTTTCTGAAGTTTGTTTTCTTCCTCCATTCACTTCTTTCTTGATGCTGAGTTTCTTCACCTTTGTTCTTGTCATTGAGAGGACATTTGATAGCAAAGTGTCCAATGCCTCCACAATTGAAACATTTAAAAGGTAGCTTTCCTTTGTATTTTCCTTTTCCTTTTCTCAACTTTTTGACAAAATTTGCTTCCATTTCATCTGAAGCATCCTCTTCTTCAGACTCTTGTTTTGTGCTTTTGCCTTTTAGGGCTTTGAAAGCTACTTCTCTATCTGTGGGATTAGACCTTCCTATTCTCATTTCAAAAGCAGTCAAAGAACCATGCATCTCATCCATACTAAAACTATTTAGATCTTTGGCTTCTTCTATGGCAGAGACTTTAGAATCAAATCTAGGAGGGAGCGATCTTAATACCTTTTTCACGATAGCAACATCGGTTAATTCTTCGTCGAGACCTCTGATTGAATTGGTGATCCCATTGACTCTTTGCATGAAGGTCTCTATGTTCTCATCATTGTCCATCTTTAAAGATTCGTATTGAGCTCGATGTGCTTGAAGCTTGGCCTCCTTGATCCTATCATCTCCTTCATGGATGTTCTCTAGTTTATCCCATATATCTTTTGCTTGATTCACAATTTATGACCTTGACTAGCTCACTCGTCCACTAGTCCACACATGATGGCATTTTTTGCTTTTGAATCATATTCAAATGCCTTTTTACCAGCAGTGTCTGTTGGAGCGGTGGCAGGAGCTTTGTAACCATTAACTATCGCACCCCAGATGTCAAAACCCAAAGCACTGAGATATGTCTGCATTCTAATTTTCCAGAACGCATAGTTAGTCCCATCAAACAATGGTGCTTTGTTCGAGGAGAAACCTTCACCACTTGCCATTGCGTAACTTCCAAGATCACCTTAGTTGTTTAAGCCTGTTCAGGTACTTGGCTCTGATACCAATTGTTGTAATCACAATGACACTGAGAGGGGGGGTGAATCAGTGTGATCTTTAAAATTTCTAAAACATATGGTTTTAAAACCAGCAGCAGTTTAAAACAGATAAAAGAAATATTAAATGCATCAAGAAAGCATCACACATAACACAACAATTTTAACGAGGTTCACCAATGTGGCTACTCCTCAAAAATGACCGCTTGGACTACCATCCAAATCCAGCCAATGCAAAGCTACAACTTTACAATATCTTTTACCAACACCAACTGGAAGGAGCACCAACCCCTTTGCTTTATCTATTTCAAGCAGAATGGAGCACCGACTCCTAATTTACCAACACCTACTGGAAAGAGGCACCAACCCCTTATGCCAAGCTACAACTTGGAAGACAATAATAAAAATTACAGAATAAAACTTTCACCTCATTTCTCACAGTCTGCTATTTTTTTTTGCATTCTGCTGCTTCTGCGCTAAACGATTCGCACTATCCGACCGCTTCTCTGTACTTCTTCGCACTCTCTGCTACAATCAGATGATCGATCACTTCTGTAGTCTACTCATTATCACTTCGGACTTGGAACACAACCCTTGCACATCGCGCTCTTAATTCTCGAAGATTCGATATGCACTCTTCACTTCGTCACAAAAGAAATATCACTTCAGCCTTAGCTCAAATCGAAATGACTCACTCTCTATGCACTGCAAATCTCGCATACACACCTTATCTTCGCACACCTCTTACTCCATCTTGAATTAGTCCCTCCTTTTATAGAAGAAATCTTCAAAAACAATATTGAGACTGTAGTCGACTTAAACCCTAAAAGAGCGTCGATCGTCAAACCCTTATGAATATCGGCTTCAAACCCTAAAGAGTGTCGGCTTAAAACCCTAATGATTGTCGACTTCAAACCCTAATGAATGTCGGCTTAAAACCCTAAAGATTGTCGACTTCAAACCCTAGAATTTTTTGGCTGCTAAAACCTGGTGATTGTCGGCTGCAAACCCTAAAGACGTCCGCTGAAAAACCCTAGAAAATGTCGGCTTCAAAACCCTAAAAATCGTCGGCCTCGATTCAACTTTGTCGGCCTCAACCGCTACTGCCACCTCTGTTACCTTTTTGTAACTATTGCCGCGAAACACAAACATGTCACGATATCACGACGTATTTGTAGCCGTACGCCTTCATATCCTTGTTGTCATGAAATCGTGACCATTTTGGCCTTTGGTAGCTTTGCCATCGTTCTTGTCATGAAATCGTGACACTTCGAACTCTTGCTTACGTCATCCTCATTCTTGTCATGAAATCACGACGCTTTGCTTCAGGCTTTTCTTTCACCCTGTCGAAATCGTGACACTTTCACTTTTACGTCATCCTCATCTTTGTCGTGAAATCATGACGCTTCTGGCTTCCAGCGGCTTTTCTTTCACCCTGTCGCGAAATCGTGACACTTTCAATTTTGCTGACGTCATCCTCATCTTTGTCATGAAATCGTGATGCTTTCGGCATCCGTACAATTCTTGCTTCATGCGGTAGCGAAATCGCTACAACTTTGTGCCTTGTGCTTTCGACTTGCTTCAATTTTAATTTGTAGGAAATCGCTACACCTCCACGTTGTGCATTTTTGGACTTGTAGCGAAATCGCTACACCTTCGTGTTGTGCTTTTTCAACTTGTAGCGAAATCGCTACACCTTTGTTTTGTGCAATTTTGACCCGTAGCGAAATCGCTACACCTTTGCTTTGTGCACTTTTGACTTGTAGCGAAATCGCTACAGCTTTTCAACTCAACGCTTTCTCCTTGCTTCGGCCAATGAAATTTTGACATGTAGCGAAATCGCTACAACTTTTCCACTTAACGCTTTTTCCTTGCTTCGGCCAGCGAAACAACAACATGTAGCGAAATCGCTACAGTTTCTTGACTTAGCTTCTTGGCCTCCAACATGTCATGAAATCGTGACAGTTTGCCTTGCGCCTTCTCTTTCCTCCGACTTGTCGTGAAATCATGACATTTTGCCTTGCGCCTTCTCTCTCCTCCGACTTGTCATGAAATCGTGACATTTTTGACTGTGCCTTCTCTCTCCTCCGACTTGTCATGAAATCGTGACATTTTTGGCTGCGCCTTCTCTCTCCTCCGACTTGTCGCGAAATCGCGACAGAAAACATGTCGCGATATCGCGACAGTTTTCTAACTTGTCTTTTTCTTCGAATTTTTTTTGTCTTCTGCATCTGAATGACTCCTGAACTGTCTGGCCACTGCATCATTAGATCTAGCTGCCTGTGTTGACAACAATGACAAACTTCTTGCACCTCCTTGCTCAACATTTCATTTTGTGCCAGGCTATGCTTATGATGTTTATCATACCGAGGGTGCTTCCCACGAGGAACATGTGAACCTAACTGCTGACATCTGTCTAATTCCTACACCTCACCATATTAATGAGGGATCACATATGTCAGTAGAGAAAACCATCGATGTGGATATCGATAAAGATCCCACCAATCCAAATAAGGTTAGATTTGGAGAGAGTCTCACTCTAGATGAGCGTGATAGCATAATACCTCTACTAAAAGAGAGACCTGATCTCTTTGCTTGGACTTACAAAGACATGCTGGGTCTAGATCCGAAATTTGTTACTCATAACCTTTCGCTAGATCTGTCGAAGAATCTAGTCAAGCAAAAACTTAGAAAAATACATCCAAAAGTAGCCTTAATGGTTAAATATGAGTTGCAAAAACTGTTGGACGTAGAGTTTGTCATCTCCATTGACTATCCAGAATGGGTGTCCAATATGGTACCCATAGGAAATCTAGATGTAAGGGTCCATATTTGTATGTATTTTAGAGATCTCAATAAGGAAAAACCCAAAGATTCATTTCCGTTGCAAAATATCGATGCTCTGGTAGATGCTACTGTAGGTTACAAAATGCTCTCCCTTATGGATGGTTTTTTTGGATATAATCAGATTTAGATTAAACCCAAAGATTAGCATAAAACCATGTTTATAACACCATGGGAGACATTTTGCTATAAAGTTTTGCCATTCGGTCTTAAAAATGCTAGTGCCACATATTAGCTGGTAATGACATATATCTTTCATGACTACATGCATAAAATATTAGAACATTATATCGATGACTTACTAGCTAAGTTGTTGTTGCGAGAAGAGCATGCAGAGGTATTAAGGAAGGTCTTCAATCGCCTGATAGAGCATAATGTTAGGTTGAATCCTAAGAAGTGTGTATTTGGTGTAACTTCAGGTAAACTCTTGGGATTCATAATTTCTAAATGAGGCATTGAAGTAGACATAGCAAAGGTCAACGCTATTCTAAATATGCATCCTCCCACTAATATCAAAGAACTAAGAAGCCTTTAGGGAAAAGTAGCATCCATAAAGTGATTCATCGCTCAATTATCAGATAAATGTTAACCCATTAATCGATTGCTACACAAGGGGGTCCCATTTGATTGGGAGGAGGACTGCCAAGTAGCCTTTGCTAAGATTAAGCAACACCTGGTAACACCACCAGTTTTAGCTCCACCAAGGCCAAATGTGCCTTTTTTGCTATATATATCAGCAACCAACTTTGCATTAAGGACCATGTTAGCCCAAAAGAACATGCAAGGCAAAGAGCAAGCCGTATATTACATCAGTCACACCTTGGTGAGTTATGAGTCAGGATATGAATGTGTTGAGAATTTTTGTTTAGTAGTGGTGTTCACTACCAAGAAATTATGGCATTACGTGCTAAGTCATACAACATATGTTATATCAAAATAGAATCTTTTGTAGTATGTGATGAGCAAGACATATCATAACACACGTACTGCAAAGTGGATCATGCTATTGATAGAATTTGTTTTGCAATTCATTAGCCAAAAGTCCATCAAGGGATAAGTCATAGCTGATCAACTGGATGAGGCATCACTGTCCAATAGTAGGCCTCTAACCATTGAGCTTCCAGATGATGCGATCTTCATAATATCTGAAGATCCCAAACCTGAAGATCTAGAGAATAATGCTGATATGATATTTTTATTTGATGGTTTGAAGTGTGGGCAAGGTGGTGGTGCAGGAATAGTGTTTTTCACTCCATAAGGAGCTCCAATGCCCTTGTCATTCAAGTTATACTTTTCATGCACCAACAATTATATTGAGTATGAAGCCCTACTTTTGGGCCTCCACGCAACCATCACCATGGGTATTAAAATATTGAACATTTTTGGTGATTCTCTGCTCATAGTTAACCAAGTTAAGGGGCTCTTTCAGTGTCGATGTACCATAATGAAAGCCTACAAAGATCTTGTTACCACTTATCTGGATAAATTTGAATGGTATGACATCGAGGCAATCTCTCATTTGTAAAATAGATTCACAGAAACCATGGCATATTTGGGGTCGTTGATCCCTCAGAATCCGTCCTTCGATTTTACTACCATCCATATTAGAATGCTCTCGCACCCAGCAGTGAAGTGTGAAGCCTTTGATAACAAAGAGTCAATCAACATGATTGCCCTAGAACCAATAGCTGATTGGTTTTGTAGAACAAAATACTTTCTTAAGCAGGCACCTTGGGAGTCATTGAATTCTTAGAGTCCTACGGAGAGTGGTACTATGATTTACCATAAGGTTGTTTGCCAATCTACATTTACAAAGTTAAATACGCAGGGGGAGCAAGTCATCTTAGCAGTCAAAGCTGAGGCTTGTCAAAGTTGGATGTTGCAAATCCAAGACTTCTTAAAACTTGGTATGATCCTAAAGGGATTGTCACGTGTTGCAAGACACACATTCAAATAGAAAGTGACTAAGTATGTATTGATATGAGATATTTTATACCAATGTAGCTATGAAGGAGTTCTCATTCGATGTATTAATCCCCAAGAGTCATCTTGGGCAATTTTAGAAGCTTATGACGATACGTGTGATGGCCATTTCAGCGGCATGGCTGTCGTCAAACACATCCTTCGCATGGGTTATTATTGGCCCACTATGGAGAAGGATTACAATGTGTATGTCAAGAAATGTGCTAAATTTCAACATCATGCTAATCTTACGCACTTGCCATCATAGGCCTTACAAACCATTACAACCCATTCAAGAAGCTTGGCCATTTGCTCAGTGGGTACTAGATCTTATTGGCAAGATTTCTTCTCCATCGTCAGGTTGACATACATTCATTATCACGACTACTGAGTATTTTACAAAGTGGGTGGAAGCCATTCCCCTTACAATGACCATTGGAGCTCGCATCGCATAATTTATTCTTGAGCATATCATATGTCATTTTGGGATACCATCCAAAATAATTTTGGATAATGGAACTTCTTTTAAGAACAAAACTGTGTGGGCTTTAACATCTAAATACCGCATTAAACATAGTTTTGCAACTCCATACTATCCTAAAGCAACCGAGCAAGCTGAGGCCTCAAACAAGATTGTGGTAGCCATATTGAAAAAGATAGTGTAAGAACACCACAAGGATTGGCATATACAGTTGTCCCCTGCATTATGGGCTTACAAGACTAGCATTCGGATGCCCATTAGGGCAACACCGTTTTCACTAGTCTATGGCACTGAGGCCATTATGCTCTTAGAGTTGGAAATTCCAATGCTACACATTGCATTGAAGGAGTTCATCAATGACGACATCACGCGACAAGCTCACCTCGATCAATTTATGTTGCCCGATGAACATCGCGTGAATGCCCTCGAGCATCTTCACATTTATCAGGAGTGATTAAAACAAACTTACAATATCAAAGTCCACCAGATAGACTTTGAAGTTGGGGATCTTGTGCTGAAAGAGAATAAACAGAACTTGAATTTGCCGCCTGATATGCGAGACAAATTCGTAGCTAGTTGGCTAGGTCCTTACATCATATCTAAAAATTTTAGTCTAGGTACCTATCACCTAACATCACTAGAGAGTGTGGAAGAGCTTGAGCCTCTTAATATCATCCATATTAAGGCGTTCTATGCTTGAGAGTGTAGTAAAGGCACCAAAGGCATCTGTAACCCCTTTGGTCAACCCAAAAGCTTTGAAGGTTTTGTTCATAATCGCTAGGTCATCCCAAAAGGCTTTGAGTTCTTGAATTGAGAAGTTTGGTCAAGTAAAGGCACCAAAGTCATCTGTAAGCCCTTTACAAAAAAAAGAAAAAACTTTAAGAAAAAAAAGTTCAACCCAAAATCTTTGAGGGTTTGTCCACAACCGCTCGGTCATCTCAAAAGGATTTGAGTTATCAAATTGATAAGCTTGGTCAAGTAAAGGCACCAAAGGAATCTGTAAGCCCTTTCGTCAACCCAAAAGCTCTAAGGGTTTTGTCTCAACCACTCAGTCATCCCAAAATTCCCTAAGCTCTCTATTGAGTAGCTTGGTCAAGTAAAAGCTACAAAGGTAGTTCCTCACCATTTGGTCATCCTTAGAAGCTCCAAGGATATGTACTCATCATTTGGTAAAATATGGAAGCTCAGAATCCATAAAAATCAAGAAAAATATATAAAAGTCCAAAAAAAATTGGTAAAGCTTAAAATCCAAAAACATTTGCTTTTGCAGTTTGCATTTTTTTATATTCATTCACATCATCATATTGCATTTAGCCATTTGTCATCCGTTGCATTCCACAGTAGAGTGTAATGCGTCTATCAAAATTTTACAAATGATGACACGTTTGTGTGTCAATCATGCACCCTTGCATTTATCATAATTCATTGCATTCATACACGATACCTGTTGTGAAGAAATACGTATGAAAATTAAGTTTTCCAGTCACTCAGCCATACCTAGTGGGCCCTTCAGATATTGTAGAATGCTTGCTTTGCTGTTATAGACAAGGTCATTAGTTGGGATAGTGCTTCAACATATCAGAATCCCGTCACTAAGCAAAACAATATAAAATCTTGCTAAGACAAGAGAGGATGAAAGCTGTGAAAGCAGTCTTAGGTATCTAGAGATATGGGTTTCACGACCTGCTTATCTTACAAATAGTCGATCTAGAAAGGTGTACTTTGGCAAAAGGACAAGAATTTTCCCTATAAATCCCAAAGTCACAAAGTTTAAATCCCAAGTTACAAAGTGAAAAAATACAAATTTCAAGTTCAAAATGTAAAGTGACATAGTGAATCAAAAGCACTATAAAAATCCCTTGCTCAAATAAAATGGTAACACGTGGACTAACAATGATTTTTATCACTACATATGAGCAAGTAAGAAGGGTGAGAACTTGAATCCCTGGATTGTCCACCTTTTGAAAGCCATAGAGTGATCCTCGATCGTAGTAATGGGTTGGAAGAGTCCCACCTACAATCGAAGGGGTAGTTCTATTAGGTGATCCCCAAATGTAGCAATTGGTTGAAAGAGTCCCGCCTACATTTGGAGGGGTAGCCCTGATCAATTTGCAATATGAGCTAGCTCTAGGTACCTAGGATTGTCTAGTTGTATAAGTATAATCAAATCTGAAACAAGGATGGTACAATCGTATGAGGAACCCTATCTCACATATGGGTTGAAAGAGTCCCGACTAACATACGGGGTATGCTTATGATCTATCTGAAAATACTCACATGCACACACAGGGATAATGAATAGTTGGGTCTGTCATGGTAAAAGCCTTGTCCAATAAAAGCCTTGTACAGTTAGTATGTGATTTTTGGAGAAGTCTACTAGGGTGTTTGAGCCTCAAGGAAAATCTCAAAAATTTATCCACTAGTAGCAAGATACCAAATATCATTAGACTTCAGAAATACGAGTCATTCATTCATAAGAATGCATTTTACAAAGCACAATAAAAAATATAGGATAAATACCACATGAATATCATAAATGATGTTTAGACGACCATTGACTATTTAGTGTAGCAAAGAAGAAATATACAAAATGACATATTCATTCATTAGCATTATACCAATCCATTTCACTGCATTTCATATATTGGCAATTAATTGATTAAGTTCTTGTAATGAGAATTATCAATTATTTTGCATAATTGTTATACATTTTGTGGTGTCATATTTTAAAATTGATATACACAGTTTACATTCATTCCTTATGTTTTAAGTGATTAAAGAATGCAGGTACATTTCCATTAGATTATGATTATGTACATAATGCATTATCATACATTGCATAGCATACCATAAACTTCATAAAATAAATGCATGCCCACAAAGCAAAAATAAATATGCGTTTAAAAATAAACATCACATCCATATGCATACATCATATCTTGCACATCTAATCATCTATATCATTGCATATCATCATCATAAAGTAAAATAGCTATCTAGTGCATGTCATCCATACATCACATCATATAAACATAGCATTTACATAAGCCTTGCATCCATGTGCATCAAATAAACATAAAATTAAAAAAATAAAAATAAACATGTACACATAATGAGCCATAAAAGATCATATCATATATATATATGTGTCCAAAAGAGTATATAGGGAGTACAAAATGCCCGTAGGCTACAAATATGTAGGTCCTCAACCTTACACACAAAATTATATATCAAAAATGTATTCAAAAACTGCTATAACTCAGATCTAGACTGCTCCCCCCATACTAGAGCTCTCGTCGCCTCCCTCTACACTGTGCTCTGGAGCCTGCTCTCCTGGATGACCTAGCACCTATGGTGGATCCTGCTATGGATCCTACCTACCTCCAAAGCCTAAAGCACCCAACACATGGGAAATTAGTAACTACAATAGGCTAGTCCTTTGATTGGAGGACCTTGATGTCTACCCTGGATCTCTAGTCCTAGCCTACGATCTCACTGTGTGTGTGCTAGAGGACCTATGCATCCTCTTAGTACTATGATTCCTATGACTCGAGCTCATTGTATAATGTCTAGTAGTCCTAGTCTGGGTCCTCTAAGACTCTGATGTGAAAGGATCCTATGGAACCTGTAGACCGTGCATCTCAATGTAACCGACTAGCTGATCAACATTAGCAAGCTGAGCTACATGCATCTTATTGGTCCTCATGACCATACCATGTAGTCACTCTAACTCAGTAATCAAATCTTGTGCAGCTATTGTACCTATTGTTGGTGTTGTAGGAGGCCCCATAGTAGCCTGAGGAGGTAGAATACCCCCCCTCAATGCCCAAGCAAGATCCTTCTCTGCCTCTGCTGCAATCCATTGTGCCTATGCTAACTCCAAGGTAGTCTACAATCTCTACACCTGGGCATCTACATCTATGGCTGGAGTTGTGAGCTCTTGTACCTGGTCCTATGCCTTAGTTAGGCATCACTCCTTTTCAGCTAGCTTCACCTCTAAAGTGGTGATGGTAGTGTCTCTCTTGAGCTGCTATGTGTGAAACCACCCAAGCTGACTCTGCAAGTCAGCCACCTGAGCCAATAGTTGTCTCTCTACACTATCAGGAGGGACCTCACCCTCCTATGGAGTATCCTCCTCAGGGTCAATCTCAAGAATATCCTTAATAGTGGCCTCTGCACCCCAACCACATTTTGTATGCTGGCGCACCCTACGCCCGTTAGGATCTGCCTTTGCCTCTGCTTGAGCAAAATATTGGCCTAGAGGCATTGTCCCATGCCATCTAAATAAGGACCACTACCCATAATAGTATAGCATGGTCCCAGATGTCTCAACCCCTGACTCCTTGAAGTCACTGGGTGCATCTCCTAGTGGTGGAGGAACTATCAATGGGAGGTCCCTCTCTAGAGCTAGGCATATGTACCTCAATGGAATCTTTGGTATGTCTTGCACCATGCCACACTATCATAGGACATGAGAAAATAACTGATACTTTCTAACATGCTTATGCTAGATAAGTCATCTATCTCGACGGGCCCATCATAGCCGCTCGTCCGCTTCAGGCCATGCAGGGCAATCCATCTAGGGGTCCAGACAATGTCCCCCGACCCAAGTGATGCAAACCTAATGATGTAGTACTCAATGTTTTTGGAGATCGTAGATCCCTTGATCTTGTCAAAATTGCATTCATTCTTGTGAATCATTACTAACAACTATCATAAGCTTCCCCATTTTCTTGGGGAAAATAGCAAATATGAAAATTTGTTTGTAACTCTTATCCTTCGGTTATATAGGCCTAACTCCTATTGTAGCACCAAAGCTACTCAAATATCTGATGGTGAGTGCAAAGTTTTCAAATGTAAGCCTTTCCAAGTTAGAAGCAATGATTCCAAGATGCGCATCCTTTTGCTGGACCTGGGGCATCTAATGTTGATCAAACTAATGATCATCATAGAACCTTCGACATCATTTTAGGATGTATATTTTTGCTCAACATTGTTCAATCTCACAACACATATCAAAAGGGGCATCTGTAGATACCTAAAATATGTCATGTCAAGGGCGACTACTCATATGGACATGCTACAAAACCATATGGAAGATCTTGGACAGACTCCAAGATAGAGCAGTGGTTCTAACCACTCAATTTAGGAATTTTTGCCTAAGCAGTCTCAACCGCAGCCCAGACCTACGGTCTCTAGTCTAAACTGCATTTGACACATGCGGTCTATAGTCTAAACTGCAACTGTGACCTGCAATATTAACTAAAGTTCAGTTAGACCTTCCATCCAAGCCAAATCAGTTGGAACGGCCAAAATATCTAGAAGGAGGTAGTTGAAGATGAAATATTCCAGATGCTTCCATCCCAAATATCCCAACCACCCTTCTTGGTATTGGCTTCTCCATGAAGCCACCCCTACTCCTAGGGGCATGCTATAAATACCCCCTCCAAATGGGGAGAAAAAGAGAGAGTTAATTTATCAAGAGAGTAGTGAAGCCCTGTCAAATTGTATATTGAATATGTGCATTTGATATCCCCTTTGCTATTCACCTAAAGACTAATTAGCCATGGATGCCCTAGGTGCCTAGGAGATTCAACAAATACAAATCTGGGTAAATGAAGGCCCTTAACAATTATTTTATCGCCAAATTTGTCAGAGGACAACAAATGTGACCCTTGAACATCAATTTGGATAATGAGGTCAAGCCCACTACCCCTAATTCTGAGGGCAAACCTATCAGAGGTCAAACCGTGGCTGTCAGCCATGGTTCACAGTGTAGACCACTCACCATAGCTACAATTTACAATAGATGATTGATCACCTTACTTACTTTGATTTTGACCATATAAATCAGTTATATTAGTCTTTTCATAGGTTTAATTGCATTTTAGAGAAACTCTGACCATAGGAATTAGTCATTTCATGCATTGTATTAAGTAGGATTATATTGGATATTTTATGCACTTTATTGCTCCTAACTTGATATTTGATCCATGCATCATTTTCTTATTCATGTCCTTCATGTTGTAGTATAATTATTGATCAAATTAGAATAGTTTAAAGTATTTTTTTATGTTTTCTTGTTTTACTAGTTTAATGGCATTTACATACATATTTACTTAAAGGGCCTCATCACGAGAGGCTATCAATATTTTTAATCGTGTGTTGTTGTTTCTTGTTCGCAGGGAGATAGGTGCAATAGGAGCTTATGTCATAATCCTTCCACATCATGAAGAAGGGGGTCATATCCACCCCAAGGCAGTTTGTGACTAATCAATAGAGCACTATAAGTGTGCCTACCCTATTAAGGGCATTGGCAATTGTAATATCAGTATCATATTTCAAGTGACCCTAAGAAGGCATTTTTTTATAATCAAAGCTCATTCAAAGATTAATACAAGAAACCTTACTTATGTTGTTTTTGTTCAATTTATGTACTTGTGTGAATATTTATGCTTTCATGATGATATAGATCAATACAGTAGCTAGGTGCATGCTCCGTGATTAGGTCACTTTCCAACCCCACTTGCTTTTAGCTATGCAATTAAAGAAAGCAATCAAAAGAGGTAGCTTGCTTTACATAGTGAAGATCAATGGTAGGATTGGAGAAAAAGGAGATGAGGAAGTTTTTAAGAAGCATTCAATTCTTCATGAGTTTTAGGATGTATTTCCTGAAGACCTTCTGGGTCTACCCCCTCAAAGGGAATTTTATTTCACTATTGAGTTAATACTAGGAGCTGAACCCATTTCAAGGACACCTTACAGAATGACCCCTATCGAGTTGTAATAACTAAAGGTTTAGCTTCAGGACTTGTTGAAAAAGGGCTTGATCAGACCAAGTGTGTCACCTTGGGGTGCTCCAATGTTATTTGTGAAAAAGAAGGATGGTTCCCTGAGACTATGTATAGATTATAGAATGTTGAATAAGGTAACCATTAAGAACAAGTATCCTCTACCATGGATAGATGATCTCTTTGATCAACTAAAGGGTGCTACCATATTTTTAAAAATAGATCTGAGGTCAGGTTATCATCAACTAAGAATTAAAGAAGAATATGCCCATAAGATGACCTTTAAAACTTGGTATGGACACTATGAGTTTATGATGTTACCATTTGGGTTAACAAATGCATCGGATGCCTTCATGAATCTAATGAATAGTGTGTTTAGGAGGTATCTAGACCAGTTCATATTGGTATTCTTAGATGATATACTAATCTATTCTCAAACTAGGGAAGAGCATGATTAGCATCTCAGATTGGTATTGGAGGTGCTAAGGAAGAATCAACTTTTTGGGAAACTATCCAAGTGTGAGTTCTATACTCTACAAGTATAGTATTTGGGGCACATTATCTTAGCAGAAGGTATTGTTGTGGATCCATAGAATATTGAGGCTATATTAAATTGGCCTACACCTACAAATGTGATAGAAGTCAAGATTTTCATGGGACTCATAGGCTATTATAGGCATTTTGTGAGAAATTACTCAAAAATTGCCTATCCAATCACCAACCTTAAAAAAAGGAAAATAATTCAAGTGGATAGATAAGTGTGAGGCCACATTTGAGACTCTAAAAAATAATTTGACAATGACACCAATTCTAAATATTTTGGACCCTCTTGGGAAGTTCACTGTGTGTACTGATGCTTCTCTAGAAGGTTTGGGTGGAGTTTTATCTCAGGAGGAAGCTATAGTGGCATATGAGTCTAGAAAACTCAAGAAGCATGAGGTAAACTATGCCACTCATGATCTAGAATTGGTAGTAGTTGTGCATGCCCTAAATGTTTGGAGGCACTACTTGTTGGGCCAACCTTTTGAGCTAAGGACAAAAGTTTGAGGTATATTTTTACCCAACCTTTGTTGAATGCAAGACAGAGAAGATGGGTAGAGTTCTTAGCAGAATATGATTTTGGTATTTGATTATATCAAAGGAAAAGAAAATAAGGTGGTAGATGCCTTGAGTAGGAGAAGGCACATAACCGCCTTAACCCGAAGCCATGTAGATTTGATGGATAGGGTCAAGAAAATGCAACTACAGGACCCGTATTGCTTGGAACTTCAAAAGAAAGTAGAAGGAACTTCAAAAGAAAGCAAGGGTTTCAACATAAAATATGGGATTTTATGCTTTAAATATTGGGTAGTCATACCCAAAGTTGATGACCTAAGGAGAATGATCTTGCAGGAGGCACATAATTCTCCCTATTTCGCTCATCTAGAGGGTCAAAAATGAGGGAAAATATGAAAAAGACCTTCTACTAGGCTAGGATGAAGCAAGATATCATCGAATTCTTATCAAGATGTTTGGAATGCTAGAAAGTGAAGGTAGAACATCATCACCTAGCTAGAAAATTGTACCCACATGAGATACCTATGCAAAAATGGTAGGTCATATCTATGGACTTTATTGTGGGATTACCTAAGAATAGGTTCCAACATGATGCCATCCTGGTAGTGGTTGATAAGTTGACAAAGGTTGCACACTTCATACCAAGGAACATCAAGGATGATGCACCAATGGTGGCACATAAGTTCACCAAAGAAGTTTTTAGATTACATGGGTTTCTAGAGGTAATCATATCTGACAGGGATTCTAGATTCATGTCAGAATTTTGGCAAGTGCTACATCATGTAGTGGGCACTAAGCTAAACATTAGTTCTGCATATCATCCTAAAATAGATGGTTAGACCGAGAGGGTAAACCAGGTTTTGGAAGACATGCTATGCATGTACTACATGGACCAAAAGTTGAAATGGGAGGACTTCTTGCATCTCGTAGAGTTTGCTTACAATAATGGATACCATGCATCACTAGGGATGGCCCCTTTTGAAGCCTTGTATGGTAGGAGATGCAGAACTCCTCTATCATAGGAATAACCTAGAGGTGATGATTGGACCTGATACTATCTAGGAGATGGAGGAACAACTCAAAGCAATCTATCTTAGGCTCAAGGAAGAGGTCGATCACCAAAAGAGCTATGCAGATCTGAAAATATTGCCAATGGAATTCTTTGTAGGAGACAGAGTCTTCTTAAGGGTTAGACCCATGAAAAGTGCCATCAAGTCAATAAAGTTGGATCCTCGCTATGTTGGGCCCTTTGAGATCATTGGGAAGGTTAGCCCAGTAGCTTATAGGCTTGCTTTGCCACCCAACCTATCAAAAATCCATGACACTTTCCACATATCCCTGCTTAGGAAATATGTTGTTGATCCTACTCATGTGTGGAATGTTTCTAAATTGCAGATGATAGATTCCATAACCATTGAGGTGCGACCAGTTAAGATTTTAGGGTTTCATTCCAAAGTGCTAAGGAAACAAACCCTAGATCAGTGTAAGGTCTAGTGGGACCAATATTCAGAGAATTGTGCTACATGGGAAAATGTTGATGAGATGAGACAACAATTTCCATTTTTATTTGAGTAAATTTATGTATGCTACTTTTTACAGGAAACATAGAGGACTGTGTTTAGTCCAAGGGGGAAAGTATGTAACACCCCTCCTTGGAAGAACTTTTGTGGACAATGAACTATGTATTGATGTGTTTATGTAATGGCATAGTTCTTTCAAGATGATTTAATAATAGAATGATTATTTTCTTTAAGCATGGAACATGGTACTACTGATGTATCTGTGGATGCAGGATCAAGTACCTTCTCCTTGGTGGGGCTATGGGTAAACCACCTACCATGAAGGATACCTAGGGAAATGATGATGATGGCTTGTTCATCGATAACTTAGGGTAACAAGAAAAATTACTCTTCATATAGATGCATTGCATTTTGTTTGTTCTCATGATTCACACCATTGGGCCAAGAAGTTGCTTGCAATGAGCCTCCTTAAAATGGGTCGATGATAGCATTAGTCTATCTTAAAGGAGATCATCCATTTGAGGATAAAACAATGGTGGGAAGCATTGATGAGTGCATTCCTATGTTTGTCCATGTTTTACTTAAGCTCTATTAAGCTTTGTTTGGTATTCCTATAGTTTGGTTTAATTAATTTGCTTGATTGATGGATTTAATACTTTAGGTAAGAAAAAGTATTATATAGCCTACTAATATTAAGGCTTTAAGGAGAAATTAATCCTTTAAATTAAATCAAGAGGCAAATGGTTTTATAAGCATGTTGGTGGCTCATTAATGAGCGTGCCACCCTAAGGGTGATAAGGGTGGCAAAGATCTTTTACGTAACTCCTTGGATGTTACAATGGGTGACCCTCCATGCATGTTGGGGAGGCTTCACCCTTATTTCTAAGTTGGTGGGGAACCAAAGGTTTGGGTTGGCAAGAGAAGAGGAAGCTTAGAGGCAATGAGAGAGGAGGCATTCTAGAGCAAAGAGGTATTCATTAACTAGGTGCTTCTCTAGTTTTTATGTTTGGAGGAAGGCTTTCTTGGTTTATTCTCTTTGGCTTGTTGTTTCTTCCCTTTGTTGTTTGATCTGGGCCTACATGGCATGTTGGCTTGATGTTGTGAAACCCCCTATTGATATCCTTGTTGTGGCATTAGTGGTGTGGATCTATGTTGCTCCCTTGGTTGTGCTTGGCCTAGTTTAACTTACCTTTCTCTTTACAAGTTGTGGCATTGTGGGTCATCCTTCTCGCATGTTGGTAGTGTTCCCTGTGCACATCATCTTTTCTCAGGCTTCATCTTTTGTTGTGCACCTCTGGTTTGTTTGGTTGTTTGGTTGACCTGCATCAACCCAACATTAGTAAATCTACCCTAACCCTATGTGTTGGTTGAGCTACGTCTACCTTGTTTCATGTGCACCAATTTTAGGGTTGTGTGAGCCATAGCCTAGGTGTTCCTACGTGTTCCTTTTCTTGGATCTGGTTTTTAAGAGCTCATCTATTTTTAGCATTGGTAGTTTAAGCTTAGCTGAGGTTTATTCAGAGTCTTGTTCTTCCTTGCACTCATTCATTAAGCTTGTTAATGTGCTTTATAATGTTTTATTAATGTACTTTGGATTAATATTATTAATGCTTGGATTATTATTGTGGTAATAATGCATTAGGGTTGGAGTAATATTATTAATACTTTGACTATTATTGTTGTAATAAAGCATTAGGTTTGGATTAATATTAATAATGCTTTGTCTTATTATTGTGGTAATTAAGGCATTAGGCTTGGATTAATATTAATAGTGCTTTGATTTTTATGTTTGATTGAAGCAATTGATTTGAATTAATATTAAAGATGCTTTGAGGTTTTATTAAAGCACTTTGATTCGAGTGAATGTTAAAAGTATACGTGTTTACTAGGCTTTTAACTGGGTGCTTGTGCTTTAAATAATTGTAGTAGTGTGCTTTAGTTATTTGGTTAAATGTTGTTTTGGTTGGAAAGAAAATATTTATAATGATTCCTGAGATCTATGTGGATTAAGGGATCATTGTAAAAAGTATGGAATTCTCCTAGTTTTATTAAATATTTTTTAGTTGGAAAGAAAACATTTATAATGATTCTTGATATCTATGTGGATTAAGGGATCATTGTAAAAGAGAAGTATGGGCTTCTCTTAGTTTGATTAAATGTTGTTTTGGTTGGAAAGAAAATGTTTATAATGATTCCTGAGATCTATGTGGATTAAGGGATCATTGTAAAAGAGAAGTATGGGCTTCTCTTGGATTGTTTAAATGTTGTTTTGGTTGAGAAGAAAATATTTATAATGATTCTTGAGATCTATGTGGATTAAGGGATCATTGTAAAAGAGAAGTATGGGCTTCTCCTGGATTGCTATGGAATGATTTAACTTTTGATGGCTTAAAAAGGGATGCTTGTTTCTTATAGCTTGCTTTATGTGCATGGTTGTTTGCATAATAGAGTAAGGCATAAGCTAAGTTGCATTGCATATAAAGTTGTTTTGATCCCTAAGTAAACTTCATAATTGGTGGGTGGTTTTCCATCAAAGAAGCTTGCGGACTTAGTTGGTAGAAGACCTTGGAAGATGATCATAAGCTCTACCAATTGATATTGTTGTAAAATAGCAAAAGCTTGTTTTTCTTGAAAGAATTGTAATCTTGACTCTTGTATCCAAAGATGGTTTATGATGCTTCCTTTATGCAATGAAGAGATGCTTTAATCTTGTTGAATATTGTTGCTTTAAGTGTGGGACTTTGAGATCTTGTGTTGTTTAAGTTAAGCATTTGAATGTTGTACAAATGATATTGTTTTAATTTGGAGTTGCACTCTTGAGTAACCTTTGGAGATGGTTATTAAGGTGTTCCATTAATTATTTGAAATGCATGCTTATGTTAGAGATATTGGTTATCTTGTAATGCATATATGTTGATGGAAAGATTTTAAGATTCAAGTTTTGTTAAGAGCATAATTTGGTTTATGGTTAAGAGGAATCTTCTTTTTATAATGCTTTACCTTTGAGATGAATATTACAATGTGCTTAATGCTTTGGTTTAGCTTTATGGTGATTAGTGGTTGTTATCTATCCTTGGGGTGGGTAGAATTTCCTCTTGTAAACCATGAAATCCAATCCTAGAAGGAGTTGCATGAATGCAATAGCCAGGTAGTCGAGAATCCTAGGAGTTGCAAGAATGCAATAGCTAGGATCTCATGAACTTGGAAGGAGTTGTGTGTATACAATAGCCAGGTTACTTGTGAGTAGTCGCACCTTGATCGAGTAGGATCGAGTGTGTGGGAAAACCTATTCACAAGATAATAGTGGTGACTCCTTGATCAAGTAGGATCCGAAGATCATGTTAGTTGTCATCAAAGTGACAATAACCTTAGTTAGCCCATGGAGGCATGGTAACTAAGCACCAAGGCTCTACATCGAATAACCTATCTAGGAGTAGCTAGAGTCAGGTTAGGGAATTGGCATCCCCCTTTAAGTGTTATGGGCCTTAAAGGGTAATCCCTATGTCATGGTCACATGGTCCTATACTAAGAAGGGTATAGGAAATGTGGGGGGACCACTTAAGGTATCCTTCTAAACGCATAGGTTTAGTAAGGTGAACCCCAGAAGTTATGGGAGTTGGCCTCTCCTATCCACTGAGTGTCATCTGCAGTGACTTGGAACTCAAATGTGGTAAAGCCTTGTATGCTGAATTAATTATTATAAGGGTGTCTCCCTTGAGAGCTTGTGTTTTGTAAGTGCTCTTCAAAAAAAAATGGGGTTGGTAGTTTTGGGTTGTGACACACATCTCTTGTGAGAAGAATGAGAAGGTAAAATGACATAGTTGAATGTGAAACACCAAGAGGTAAAATAATTAAGAGTCTCTTTAATCTATGAGACATATTGATGTATTAATATTATGTTGTATGCAAGATTATGCTCGCAAATATGGGTGGAATATATGATATAATATTTGGTATATTTTTTATTGTGTGTATTTTTTGCTTTTCCTCATTTTGAACATTTGGTATCAAAGCACTAATATATTATCCCTGTTTTAACTTTGTTGTATGTCACTCTACTTTATTTTCTTGGATTGAGTTTGCTAAAATTTAAATTTATATTCTCTTATTAGGTTACCAAATTAAGTAGACAACCAAGTTTTTTTCTTTAATATTTGTATTGTAGTCACATCATCTTCTTCACCATAGGTCCCACCTGCATGACTCTAATAAACGTCTCATTATTCCACTTCCACTATCACACATTCCACTATTTATTTTTGCCATTTTTTTATCTTCACAATCTTTGCATATATTCTAAGGAGTCTAAGAAGACATCACTAGATGTGTTATACAAGTCCTTCAAAAAGGAGTATCCTATGTAGTTAGACATGCTTTAGATGTGTTTCTTGTAACTAGAATATGATATCCGTAGTTATTTGAAGAGAAGTGTCATGTTCCTTTATTTATTTGTCTAATATGTTACACATTGCTATCTTAACCCAACTATTAGAACTTTGTATTATCTATAGGTGACAATCACTCAAAAAAGTGATACCTGAGTCCAAATTTATGTGGTAAAATTAGAGGTTTTCATCAATACAATTAAACGTGAGAGGCGCCACTTGAAACATAAAATAATATTCCTCATTTTTGCATTGGCCACATGGAAGAGGTAGATAAATACAATCAAATGGAATTTTGCTATTTTTCCACTTTTTAAAAGTTATGCTTTGTCAATTTAAGAGTTCATGGATTGACTAGAATAAATAAAGCTTGAAGATGTCTATAACTAAGTTGGTTTCAACATTTGGGAAAAATAAATGAACCCTAAGGTCATAGTGTCAAACCTCTTTATTTTTTTAAATGCATGGTATTGTTTTAAAAAATGAGTTAAAAGGTGCATTTAAAAAAATATTTTCAGGTGGGCAAGTTGAAAGAAAGTTTAATTTTTTTAAATAAGGGCATGTTTTTTAAATAATAAATTAGGGATTGAAAAGGTGTATAGGTGCATTTAAGTTTAAGTTGGAATTTGGCATTTAAAAAAAAATTAGAAGAATGGTAGTAATTATTTTTTGTATAAGTTACATTTTCGGTAGTGATTGACACCTTATTTTTCAAATAAATATTTGCATTAAAAATATTTTTTGTAGAAAAAATAAAAACATGTTCTTTGAATAATTTTAGCATTTGGTATAAATGAAACCTTTGACTTGTGTTTATAGGTAATGTTGTCATGTTAAGTTATTGTGTCTAAAGCCTAATATAGCTACCATAATGACATCTGGGCATCAACCCTATAAATTATTAGGGAGAAATAAGGACACATTTTTGTGATATTTTATTTCACTTTATTTTTACCCCATTCATTACTATCATTGGACATAAATCCTAAAATTGAGAAAATCCAAGTATATAGGGAAGTTACACCCATGTATGAGGATTTCTCTTTAAGTAGGTATCATTGATAGGACAAATACTTTTTAGAACTACCTTGGTGCCATGTATTTATTTATTTCACATACCTTAAGGTCTCTCTCATGTATGGTTGCATATATAAAAAGGACTAGCTTCTTCCATGTAGTGATGGGTATATAGGAAGAGTGGGTTTATTGAAAGGATTGGTATATAGGACTGATGGTATATAGAAAAGTGAACCATTCTGGGAGATATAAATTTTTTTTTCCATGGCTACATCAAAATTCTTCGCATAGAATCTTAGTTGCTAAAGGGTCTAACTTTTGCATCATGGAGGACAAAAATGAGAATAATACTAGTGATCGAAAGAGTTTAGGATATAGTTATTGGTGATGAAAGTCATCCTAAATAGGCTACAACTAGGAAAAATTATGATGAAGGATATAAAAGGGCACTTATGCTCATCACTTCTAAAGAGGTTGATGAAATAAAACCACATATTAGTGAAGAAAAAATACTTAAAGATGCATGGGATAGACTTTGTACCATATTTGAAGAGATAATCCTTCATCTTTAGTCACAAATACATACATTAAAGGTCCAATATGGTGAGAGTATTGAACAATTCCTTAGAAGATTTGTAGAGTTGAATTCAAAGTTAAAAACCATGGGAGAAAAGGTAGAATATAAGCTCTTAGTATTATTTGTACTTAGATCTATCCTTGAATCATTAAAAATATTAGTGACATATTTGCAAGTATCAAATAGAAATGTGGCATTTGAAGAATTTGTAAATATCCTTTAACAATATGAAGTTGGAAATTAGTTGAGATATGAGTTGTCAAATAATGTATTTATTAGATTCCTTTTTGGTCGAAGATCATTCTTTTTTGAGCTTTGGTGTTTCTCTCAATGCCTGTTTGTTCAAGGCTGTTGACTCCTTTTAGTTTGATGTGTAATTTTGTCATTGTATTTTTGTTTCATCTGGCAGTTCTTAGTGTCTTTATTCTATTACTTTTTGATCCTTTTTTATCCTCTGATGATCCTTTATTCTTCAAGGTGTTAGGGAGCATTTAAAATTCCCTGGTTTTAATAAATTTATTAATCTACCAAAAAAAATAATGTATTTATTTCAACAAAGAAACCTCAAAAGGATTCAAAGGGTCCTTCTATCCCATATTTATCAAAAAATTAATCTAAGTGGAGAAGAAGGTATTGTGATATTTTTGAAAAAGGACATGACACCAAGTTTTATAAATATAATTAATTGAATCAAAGGAATCAATATTATAGAACTCTTAGAAAAAATAAATAGTTTCAATCACAATATCAACAAGGGAAACAATGATAAGAGAAATATCAAATAGGGTAATGTCAACAAAGAACACAACAATAAGGTTATATTACTCAGGGAAAATTCAAACCATATTGTGAAGAAAAATTTAAAATAACACATAAGGTCCTCATGGCTAAGCAAGTGTCAAAGCCAATAAATAAAGGTGATAGTAAACAAGCCAAGAAATAAAGTGAAATTCAAAAGTGTGTATGATCCAAAGATAGTGAAGATGATGAGTTTTAAAACTAAGGTCTTATTTACAATCAATTCTTAGAAATTTTAGTGAAGGATACTTTGAGAATGGTATGACAATCTCTATTGTACTATGAGAAGAATGTGCATGGGACTATTCACCCTTGAAATTTTTGAAGTACAATGTAGAATGCAAATAGAAATATTTGAAAATTTGAATGATAAGCCCATGAAGAAAAATATTTGTTGTGACACAAGTGATCTTTTTTTAAAGGATAAATATCATTTGTGATATAGGTAATTTGAGGCCTATGATGGTGGATAGTTGTGATACTTATAATTTTTTCCAAAGGGAATATATACCTTGTGATACAAGTGATTTGAAAATTGTTAGTGAGGGAAAATAATTGTGTAGAAGATGGTTGTATTGGTAATGAAAAAGGCCATATTGTTAGATTAAATGTGATAGTGATTTTTTAGAATGTATTGAAGGTCATTATGATGATAATGTGTGGTATTTGAATATTTTTGGTGAGAGTGGTAAAGACCATAATAACAATGAATAAATTGGGTGCTTTGAAAAGCATACAAAAGGAATCAATTTAAAAAATGAGAAAAATTAGATTTAGTGGTACAAGTTTAGGAAGACATGGGCAAGGTGTGAAATACCCATACGACCAAGTATAAGGCAAAATAATGAAGGCGTTGGTTTTGACGGTCAAGCAAGAAGTAGTGAGACCAAATTTATGAGAAGAGAAATCAATGCAAAATACAAAGCTCCTAGGATGGGTTATTGTAGTTAGTGTGGAAGATTTGGACATGCAACAACTAGGTGTTGGAACCTACATTCCTATGAGATATGTGGAGGTAATAGTCACTTCCAAAGAAAATATTAGCACAAAGAGAGAGTGATAAAAAAAATGCATATGAATTGTGGATGGATGAATGTGTTTGAATGGGATAAAACGAAAGAAATATTGAATAGTTTCTAAAGAAGACCAAATTTGGTTGTTGAGAAATATCATAATGTATGTTTTCCCATGGAAAAATGTCTTAGGAAACTTGATATAAATGATTTCTATAATAGAAGAATATGACCCAAGCAATTATTATAAGAACTATAGTGAACTATTATGTGGAGGATTTCAAAGAAATAATTCAATGGTAATTTCCCAAAGGTGATGACCTAAAGGTAGATCTAGAGGCTGACTTAGACATAATGATTTTTTTGGAGATTTTTCTTGCATCCTTGGGAATAGTTGTCATGCTACAAGAAAAGCCAATTTCCAACGATAATTACAGGCTCTGTACAACTTGCCTCTTTAACCTAGGAATAGAGTTCTATATAATTTCTAGATAGTATAGGTATGGTAAGGAAACCCTTAAGGTGAAATTAAAGTTTTAACATTTTATGTTTATGCTCTTCCAAATTTATGATGGTAAGTAAAGTCTTAAAATATTGACCAAGCTTAAAAAATAACAATTTAATTATGTTTTATGTGTATGACCGGTGCCTTAATCCTTTGGGATATTATCACAAGATTTACTAACAACTCAATGCAATAGAAAGAATGAGGAAAAGAAATAATTGACACAATTACATTCATTTAAATACCGTAATAAACATAACAGTTGACCAACAAAAGAAAAGTTCATTATACGTTCAAATAGTGTAACCCATAATGAAGACACACACAAAACTACATAGATATATGATAGATAAGAAGCCCAAAATTATAATTATTTCAAGAATTATTACATAAAGAGTTGGTCTAAAAACACCATTTTACTCTTGAAATATTAATACAATAAAAATCCTTGTTCAAATAATGTAACAAGGACTTTTCACTCTTCCATTCCAATTTGGTAACAGTCGAGTCTCTAGACCTCTAGCTCAACAAAGAGAAATAATATCAATTTTTTGAGCGCTTCTCTCTCAAAAATTGCACAATAATGGGAAGAATAAGGGATAGAAAATAAGAAATAAAATAGGGAAAATACAATAGCAAAGAACAGGGCACTCAAGTATACCTCTTAGCAAAATATGCTATGCAAAATCTTGATCCCTGATTTTGGTTAAGAATGTCCTTATAGTTTTGGCGGCTCTATAACTGTCAAAATTGCTCCAATTTGGACCCTCGACTTGTCACCATATCATACCTTCTTCTGGCTAAGGTATATTATAGCTTGATATTAGCTATCAAAAACATTGTTATTTCCTCAAATTTAATCTAGCTGGCATCCACCTGGTTTTAGCTTTATATCTTTCCTCCCTCTGATCTACTTTACTTGTCCTGATGTGAGCTCCTTTCCAACTGAGTGCTATCATATATACAAAAATATCCTCATGTCTTGGTGCTTTGTATCTTATTGTGTTGACCTATCGGACTGGAAATATTACTAAAATCCACCACATCACCTAATATTTGGGGTATTATTTAACTAAACGGGGACTTAATAGGTATATTAAGTAGGAAGCAAGGGTTCATTGCAAAAATTGGATACATTGTATCCTTATAAGCAGTGACAAAGAAAAAACACTACTATGCTGAGAGGTGGAGGTAGATAAAAATAGGGAATTAGAATTACATAAACTAAGAAAATCACTAATAGTAAGGTGCCTCCATAACTATATTCCATTGGGGTGACATCTCTATAACTATATTCCATCGAGACGTGATGATCTCTCTGAGGTGAGTTTCTCTCTGGTTTGCATCTTTGGATTTTTATAACACTTTTGGACATGAAATTCTCCAGTCATCTATATCTCCTTCTACCACCTCCCACTAGCATAATTTAATTCATCTTTGATATTGGACACATTATTTTGATGGGTGTCTTCCTGTATATAATGGTTGAACTGAAGGGAATGTTTAATCAGTTGATGATTACTATGTCAAGTTTCACTGATCTGCAAAAAAAATTATTTACTTTGAACTGGTATCCTTACATTAGTTTGTACTATGATTAGCATCATTTGTCTCACGGGTTGACCTCAGCTTGTATAGTTCATGATGATTCATTTCAATTCATAGGCTTCTACCAAGTGATGTGTGAAGTTCTTCAGCTCTGGTTTGGTTTGATCCTTTAGTTACCCTATGCTTAAGTGTGACAACCTCTGGTTCATTGTGTTTGACAAGGTATTTACTTTATTTACCTTACTCATCTTATTGCCTCATATTCGATTTTTCTATCACTTGATTTTTACACATTATCCCAAAGCATGTGCCTATATGGGTTTGAGAAAACATTGTAGTCAAATTGTGTGCCTACAAATTCTCAATTGGTCTCTTGTTGTGTTAGTGAGAACATCATCAATTCAAGTGACTTACTAGTATTTCTCAAAAGGGGTCCTATAAGATCCTTGTTTTTAATGTGGTACCACTCCAAGTGTGTCATCGATTGGTTTATATATGCCATTAGTACTATGCCACATGAGCATCTATGATTGTCAATCATTGGTCGACTGACAAGACCTTAATTTATCTTTACAGTGAAGTTTTTTGACCAATTATCTCCTACGATATGATCAATTTTTTTTGTTCATTGATTGAGACTTGGCTGATTAACCTACGCCATTCATTAGTCTTCATTCGAATGGTCCAGGGTACCCTTGATATTGTGTTTAACATTAAGTCCATGGTAGTATTTAGGAAAATCGATGTAAGAATAAAAATGTTAGGTAAATCAAAGCCCATATATATAAAACATTATATTTATGCATACATTTGACTTTAACCCGTTTGAATTTGCTTCAATCGAAAGATATCGATTGTTCATCTTGTTCGGCCAAAATTCTCTAATGGCTTAGATCCGATCAGCTAATTGATTCATACCTCTTTTTTGTTTTGCTGATTGTCCTTTCTTTCTCTCGCATGGGTATTAGGTCATAAAATTCCTTTCGATCAAAAAATTGTTAGCCACCTTTTACCAATTTAGCTTGCAAAATTTGGTTAGACTTAGGAAAAATGTTAACCTAGAAAAGGGGGATGAATGTGTTAATAACCCTCATGATATTTTCATTATGATGGGTTATTCTTTAGGCAACACTTTAGCACTTAGGTTTATATTTTTGGGTCTAGGTATGATAACATGTTTTATCTTTTTCTTTACTTTCTTTCGGTCGATAAAACCTGACTGCTTAATCTCTATCGATCGAAAAGCATGGATCACTATGATTTTTTGGTATCATCTTCTCACTTTGACCAATTGGCCTTTTCTTATTTACTCGATCGACTAATTTCTCTAGACCACTGTTGTTTTTTGGTTGAATGACCTTAACTTAAATTTTTGCAATTTAAAAAATGAATGACTTAGAAGATTCTTAAAAGGGGGTGGGGGTCGATGTGACCTTGAACCTTCTGGCTGATTTCACCTAGAGTTATTGTTTTATTTTGAATTAGGTATAAAATATTTAATTGTGTATGCATCTATAACCATATTATTACCCTTTGATTGAATGAATTTAAAATTAAAGGGAGCCTAAGGTTGTAGTTTTAGAATTATTATGACCAAGGACCATGGTTTAGGTCAGTTTATCTAGGAAAAAAATATTCCATAGTAAGGATAACCATTACGACCAAAAAATGTACCCTTGGGTGACGAGTCAACTTTGACATAGAGAGGTTGACTAGGTTTGAACCGATGGGATTTGGGTCAAAGATTACCAGTTTTTGATCCTTGATGTGCTTCGACTATTGATTTGGGCCTTTGATATACTTTTGATCGATTGGATTTTTTGTGCCAAACCGGTCGGTCGATCTTTTATTCCTGTCGACAAAAAAACTATTATGCTTTATCCTTTGACTTTCAAGATTTTAACTTTGATCGATGTCTCTGATTTTGTTTCGGCTAATCCTTCTAGTCAGATTGTTTTATTTTGACTAATGGCCTTTGTTGTAATTTGCAATTTTTGGTTGATTGGACCTATATCTTTACTTGAAGTGGGCTTGGCTTCAGCTGAATACCTTAAGACCTTATACTAAGAAAAATGATCAATTGACTTATTAGGCCTTAGGTTCAACTTTTGCAAGGCAACTTTATGGGAAATTCTTAGTCTTATGGCCCTTAAGAATTTGACACATGATTTGGAAGACCTAAAAGACTAAGACTTGACTTGTAATGAAAATAGGTGTGGGCTTAGTTCAGTGAGTAGCAATGGCACTCTTTTAAAATTCATCTTTTCATAGTGAAGGAAAATTTTACATTCTTTGCAGTTTTAGGTAGATTCATGAAGTATGATTAATCATGATAGCAAAGGATCTCTAAAAATAGATCATGTAGATACTTGAAGGATTTTATTAAAACTGGGCCACAAAGTCCATTGTATTCTTTTGAAATGCTTCACTCTCTCAAACTTCAATATTAACCTTATTTTAATTAAACATCATGAAATCCATGGACCTTTAATGAAATTCAAAATTTTGAAGTTAGGGATACTTTCATGTTGAATCATTTTAGGCTACAACATAGGCTCTGATTGGGACAAGTGGTGAAAACTTGAGGTACTTGAGAACTCCAGACTCTTCAATTATCGAAACAAGACTTTAAGGACATGATATGAGGATCTTATTTCCAGATGAAGGTTAAAATAAAACACAAAATAAAACAAATTTTATAAAATACTATTGAAAATTAAAAAAAAATTGCTATTGCTTTCAATCAATAAAATCAAAGGATCTAACTTAAAATCAGATGAAATTTTTTCACACAAAGCTTGAATTGTCTAGTAATATCTCAAGGTGGAGTTATGTAGAATTAATCAGAGGTTACTGCCACATCATGCTTTGGCTTAAATTGTGTGTTAGTGTAATCATTTTAATTTTATGATCAAGTAAAAATCATCATTCGGGAGGAGTTAGGCCTATTTATGATTTCACTCTTAAGGATATCTGCCTTGCATTGCTCTACTGCCAGTTAAGGGTTTATATCTCTAGTGGAGATGACCTTGATCCCTTTGGACCTGCTCTACTATCAGTAAAGCATCTATAGCCCCAGTAGAGGTTATCCAGGTGGTCCAAGCACTTTCTAGATTTGTATTATTAATATTTTTCTTCTTAATAAGAATTTTGATTATTTGCAAAGCATTTTAGAGTGTGCTTTTTGGGTTAAGTATTTGTAAGGATAAAGAAATGAGTGTATTTATTTTTGACCTAAATTTTCTACCAAATTTGAATTCATTATCTGATCCTAGAATAGCTTTTAAGATCCTGATAAATATGTAGCTTTAGCTTTATGTAGTAGTATTTCTAATTTCATCTATGTTGATTCCAACTTTATAAGATAATTACTAAGCATCTAGCTCTGTGAGTTGTTAGCACATCTGTCTTTAATCCAAATCCTCCTTTTTAGGTGACTAAGAAGAAGTCTCAATAGGAAATACAACACAAATATTGGCAGGAAAACTAACAACTTAACACTCTAATATGATTGAAAACAAAGTGAACATGATAGAAATAAAAAATCTCTTAATTGAGAAATTAGTAGAAAAATACTTTTTTTTATCATTTTTATTATTTTTTTGTATATTTTTTATTTTTTGTTTGTTTATTCTCTTCTAACCCCACAACAAGGGTAATATAGTTTCGGGTGTTGTCCATTTATTAGAATTTTCATCTGTTCACCTTCCAAGGTTTGTAATCTGTAATTATTCTGACCAACACTCTAAACTATTTGATAGGGGCCTAACCACTTAGATTCAAGCTTACATTTCTCTCCATGTCTTTCATCTTTGAGGTCCCAATAAATAACTATGTCTCCTTAAAAAAATAAAGTACCTTTATCTTTTTTGTTAAAAAGTTGCACTATCTTTTGAGTTTGTTCTACCATTTTGTTCAGCGCATTTATTCTCTCTTCCTACAATTGTGCAATATGATCTAACCTCATTTGTAAATAATTAGGGTTTGTAATGAATAAAAAAAAAACAAACAGAAAACACACAAAAAAAATATTTTTTCTACTAAGGAGAAGGATTCATAAACCCCTAACCAATCTAAGATTTACCTATTTATTTTATTCCCCTAAGTTTTCCTGAAGAGCTACATCCCATGAGATAGCCTCACACAAGTCCCATCTATGTAAGTGTACCATGTGTTATCGCAAATAAGTCTATTTATCTCATCATCCTTGATGAACTAGACTTATCACCTTCAACAAGTTGAAGATATACACACATCCCCATACCATACACAAGTTATTTTGTGTAGGTATGCTACAAGTATTGCAAGTTAAGCTATCCATATCGTCTCCATGATGAGATATCTTAACTCAGATGTAGAATTACCCTAAAGTTAGTTTCCATTCTCCCTAAGGGGTCTCAATCCTTTAGGTCACTCTCTAAGTTCACCCTAGAAATTTTTTCTTAGGTTTATTTAATTAATAGGGAAAACTAGAATAGTTATAGATACTAAATCTAACAAAGGATATAACATTAAGAGCATACATGAGATACCAGGAAAGAAGAAACACTGAAAGTGAATAACATTGATTGAAAGGGAATATAATACAAAATATAAACAATTCAAGTAGTAAATCAAAAAGTATAATCTTCATCATTCCACAATTATTACATACATTATATTATGGTAAAACCTCCATAATTTTAAATAATAATTAATACATCATGTTAATTTAGAGATATCTCCTTGCAAACCTAATCTATTTGAGCATAAGTAAATAAATGGTAAATAGAAAAAAACTGATGCATTGGTCCATCTATCCCTTTGTTCCTTTGGCTCTTTCCAGTGATCATTTGAGGATAGTAGGGGATCAGGGCACTCATGGTTCAAGATAGGCATGCCTCTAAATGCATCTAATATTTACTTTACCAAATTGCAACTATACAAATTTAATCAAGTCTCTAACCATATAATGCATAGCTAATATCATAAAAGAATCATTACTTTTGTTTTCCCCTCTCAAATACCATTAGAGAGTCATTCAACATGCACATCTTAGATCACGGTTTTTACTTAAATCAATTTGTTTTTGTTTAATAGATCAAAGTACCATACCCTTAATCTATAAAATAATCCTTTCATTCATTTACTAAATTAAAGTTTCACTACTTCAATTTGAAAATAAATCATTTTCTTTCATTTTATAAACCAACGTCCCATAACCTTCAATCTATAAAATAACATTTTCACTTTATTTAATAAATCAAAGCTCAACATATTTAATTCATAAATAAATAAATTTTCTCTTATTTTATAAACCAAAGTCCCATAACCTTTAATCTATAAAATAACCTTTTTACTTTATTTAATAAATCAAAGCTCAACATCTTTAATTCATAAATAAATCATTTTTCTCTTATTTTATAAACCAAAGTCTCATAACCTTTAATCTATAAAATAATATTTTTACTTTATTTAATAAATCAAATCTCAACATATTTAATTCATAAATAAATCATTTTGCTCTTATTTTATAAACCAAAGTCCCATAACCTTTAATATATAAAATAACCTTTTTACTTTATTTAATAAATCAAAGCTCAACATCTTTAATTCATAAATAAATCATTTTGCTCTTATTTTATAAACCAAAGTCCCATAACCTACCTTTTAATAAATCAAAGCTCAACATATTTAATTCATAAATAAATCATTTTGTTCTTAATTTGAAAGTTACTATGCAATTTACAAGGCTCCTTTCTTTACTCAACGAAAGAACTATGCAACCCAAGCAACATGTTTAATTAATTAAAACCCCTAATTTAATTTAATTAAACTAAAATTTCCAAATGCAAGGTAAACTCCTATGCTTGGGTATGCGTACTACAACAATAGTGAGGTCAATCGAGGATCCATGGTGCATTCTTTGTATACTAATCGACTCATATTACACCCCAAACAACTAAGGTTAAGAACCAACGATACCCAAGAAGAGGCACACCAATTGGAAGGATGAACATACAGAGGCACGACCCAACACTCAATATGGGTACTATGTAGGAATATTGGGATAGGGTCACAGATGTAGAAACCAATCCAAGGTATTTTTCCATGTGAGGTAACACCTATGCATTCCTACGATGACACTTACAGCCAAATCTCGAGCAACACCAGCAAAGGAAAGGTCAAAAAAACCACTACCAATATCATGTGGTGACTTATAGGGTGACTACCAACTGAAAGAACATATTAAGAGGTTGCAGTGCTAGATATCGACTAGTTTATCATAGGAAAGAAGCTAAAAATATACAAAAAGTATCCCACCCATGAAAGGGGTCCCCAAACCACAAGGATAGCACTACCCATTTGGTATCTAAGAGAACCAAGCATGGTTCAATCAAAACCTGGCAAAAAGCTAAGCTCCCTACAAGGAATCAAAAAATCACACAAGCAAATCTAGCCGATGCTCTAGTTAGAGAAGAATCAGTGAATAGATGACACAAAGGTATTTAATCAACTATAAGTAAAAGAAGAGCTCTTATAAACCCAATATGATTTACTCGTTTCGGTATCTCTCTCTCTAGAATACTATGATTGGTTTCTTGTTCCTCCTTCGCTATCCTCCTCCTTCATATCCTTTGTCTCCCTCATCTCCCTCATCTACTTTTTCTCCCTTATATTTTCCTTCCTACATTCCATCGTTGTGTCATTACTTCTCCATCCACTACCCTATGGTGGTAGCCCATATTTTTATTAAAATCATTATTTTAAGACTCGTAGTCAATGGAGATCCTTCTCCAATATTGACAAAGATCTTCATTCACCCGAATGCCTAACACAATGCATCTCTCTTAAAGTCTAGATTATAATATTCATTTAAATATATAATTCAAATCTATAGGTTCAACAATTTTATTTGACTTGCATAAGTAAAATCTCTACCACTTTAAATAAGCTCTTTTTTCATCAAGAGAGTTCACAACACTTTAAATAATTTCATTAATATTTACACAAGGTCTTTGCTGCCTTTTTCAAAAGAATTTCCATTTCATTATAAATATAAAATACTCATTATTTTCTGAATGAAATTTGATCATCATGTAAAACAATATAAATTATTATTTATAAATGAAGCTGTAGTATCCTTTAAAACCATTAAAGTATTATTTATAGATGGAATTTCCTTTATCAATTAAGATAATACAATTTCTATTTATAAATGAAATTTATTTATCATTTTAAAATGATCAACTTACTATATTTACATATATATAGAGTAAGAGTTTTTTTATTTATTATCAAACACTAACATCATGCTATTCTTTTGAATGGTTCTAAGCAAAACAAGGGGTTTTTTCATAAACAACCAAATTATGCATGCTTTTCCATTTCTCAATTCATCAATGCAGATAGTGATGAAGTAAAAGACAATCAAACATATGCAATAGATAAAGAGGGAATCTTTCCATCAACCTAGTCACTTATCTCAGCCTCGAGAGTTTATGATAGCTACTAGGCTATCAATTTGGGGCTCAAAGTGACTAGATTTTGATGATTATCCCTAATCAAATGCATGCCTATATGAAGGTATCCATCTATGTTACCCCTAAGTTACCTTAATCATCATTTCTCCAACCTCAAGTACCCCCACTTCTGGTGGATGATTCTGCTTCTTCCACCTACGAGTGTACCTGATCCTACACATCTTGGTAATATGTCAGTAGTACCATGCTCTTTCAAAACAACTAAATATCGCATAGTTGATTCAATTGCTCAAGTTAGGTATTAAAGTATCATAGATTAATACATTGTTTCTTTGTGCCAAAAGTCCTCCAGGGAGGGTCATGACATCCTACCCCCTTGGACTAAACACCCTCTCGAGTGTTCCAATTTTAAAATAAAAATAAAACTATTACATTATATATTTTCAAACAAGAAGGAAAAATGTTTTTGCATATCATCCACTTTTTCCCAAGTGGTATTTCTTTCAAAAAACCGGTCCCACTAGACCTTACATTGCTCAAGATTTTGATTTCGCATAGATTTAGAATGAAACTGAAGAATATTTACTGATACCACTTCAATAGCCTTCGTATTTGCCATCTGCAAATTAGAAATATCCCACACATGTTTAGGGTTAGCAACATATTTCCTAAGCAAGGATATGTGGAAGGTGTCATGGATCTTGGATAGGTTAGGTGGTAAGGCAAGTCAATATGCAACCAAACTGATATTTTCAATGATTTTAAAGGGTCCCACAAATCGTGGATCCAAATTCATGGATTTGATAACGCTCTTATTTTGTTTAACCCTTAAAAACACCTTGTCTCCAACTAAGTACTCTCTTGGAGTCCTCTTTAAATAAACATAACTTTTTTATCTATCAACAACTTCTTTAAGTCTTTGCCTAATTACCTTTAGTTGATATTCCATTTCTTTGACCATTTCTAGTCTAATCACAACTCAATCTTCTAGGTTATCCCAAGATAATGGCATTCTACACTTTCACCCATACAAGGCATCGAAAGGAGCCATTCCTAGAGAGAAGTGATGTCCATTATTGTAGGTGAAATCTACAAGATGTAGGTAGTCTTCCCAATGAGACTTGTGATCCATGCAGTACATGTGGAGCATATCTTCTAGTACTTGGTTTACCCATTATGTTTGACCATCTATCTCAGGGTGGTATGCCAAACTCATATTCAATTTTGTGCCAACTGCACTATGAAGGGCTTTCCAAAATTTATAAGTGAATTTGGAATCCCTATTTGAAATGATTACCTCCAAAAATCTATGTAAACAGAATACCTCTTTGGAAAATCTATTAGCCACCACCTGAGCATCATCCTTGATGTTCCCTAGGTATGAAATGTGCAACCTTAGTCAATTTGTCAACTATTACAAGGATTGCATCATGTTGGTACCGGGTTTTGGGTAAACCTACTATAAAATCCATTGATATAACCTACCATTTTTGTGTAAGTATATCATGTGGATACAATTATCCTAAAAGATGCTTGCATTCTACCTTAAATTTTTGATATTCGAGGCACCGAGTGATAAAATCAATGATATCCTTCTTCATTCCTACCTAGAAGAAGGTTATTTTCATGTTTTCCCGCATTTTGGCTCCTCCAAGATGAGTAGAATAAGGATATCTATGGGCTTCTTGCATTATTAATTTCCTTAGATCACCTATTTTTGGTATGATGAATCTACTTTTGTAGCATAAAAGGTCATATATCATGCCAAATTCCTTATTACCATTTTGGTCTCTATTCATTCTAGCTCAAATTGTTCTAGCAATACTCATCCTAAGATTGCTCCTATCTCACTTGGTCCATCAGACCCATGTGACTTCTGGTTATGGTTGCTATGTGTTTCCTTCTACTCAAGGCATCAACAACCTTATTCTCTTTTCCTTTTATGTACTCAATCTCAAAGTCATACTCAGTGAGGAATTCAACCCATCTCCTCTATCTCGCATTGAGTATAGGTTGGGTGAATATGTACCTCAGAATTTTATGGTCAATTCTTAATTCAAATGGTCTTCCCACTAAGTAGTGGCACCAAACCTTTAGAGCATGCACCACTATAACTAGCTCTAAATCATGTGTAGCATAATTAAATTCATGCTTTTTGAGCTTCCTTGAAGTATATGCTACTACTGACTCTTCTTGAGAGAGTACTCCTCCTAACCCTTCCAATGATGCATTCGTGCATACTAAAAAGTCCCCTTGAGGGTCAGGAATCTTTAGTATCGGTGTGGTAGTGAGCTTATGTTTCAGTAATGCAAAAGCAACTTCACACTTTTTTGACCACTTGAATTCCTTTCCCTTCTTCTAAAGGTTAGTTATTATTCATCAATCTTGAAGTAATCCTTTATATAACATCTATAGTAGCCCGTTAACCCCATGAAGCTTCGCACTTCAGTCACATTAGTAGGGGGTGGCCAATTCAAGATGGCCTTTATCTTCTCTAGATCCACAAAAATTTCTTCTACTGATATGATATGTCCAAGATATCATACCTCTAAAACATAGAAATCACTTTTGGCTAGATTCCCATAGAGTTGATTTTCCCTCAAAAACTCTAATACGATATTGATATGTTTATCGTGCTTTTATTTGTTTTGAGAGTATATTAAGATATCATATAGGAATACAAGGACAAATCAATCCAAGTGCCTTCTAAACACATTGTTCATTAGGTTCATGAATGCAGTTGGGGCATTAGTTAGTCCAAAGGGTAGAATTGTAAACTTGTAATGCCCATATCTAGTCTTAAATATCATTTTGTGAGTGTCCTCCTCACGTATTCTTAACTGGTGATACCTTGATATTAGATCAATCTTAGTGAATACCATGGCATCTCTTAGTTGGTCAATTAAATCTTCGATCCTAGGTAAAGGATATTGGTTCTTGATTGTAGCCTTATTTAGCATCCTGTAATCAATACACAATCTTAAAGAACTATATTTCTTTTTCACAAATAAAACCAGTGCACCCCATGGTGACACACTTGGTTTTATCAGTCCCTTTTCCAATAACCCTTGCAATTGAACCTTTAGTTATTTCAAAATTGGGTGCTTTCCTAGAACTTATCTCTTCTGATCATCACCTACTTCATTAAGTTTTACAACATACACTATCCCTCCTCTCTTGAGGGATTTATTCAATTGCATAGTTGACAACATCTGGGGCTTGAACGCCCCTTGATCACTATGAATTCTTAGTCTCTCCTCACCTTTATCTTAATACTTGATCCATCGATCTTGGAAATTGATCAAGGCTTTATGGGCCTGTAACCAATCCATTCCTAGGATCACATCAAAGGCATGAAGTGGAGCTATATATAGACAACATTTCGTGGTTCCACTAGTTAAAGCAATTTCTACCATTGGATAACACTGGTTTACTAAGTAGGTATGTCCAAAACCATACTCAACCTTCCACCCTTGGGTCAAATATCTTAGCCTTTCTGACATAGTCCTTTCTAGACTAGAAGAAATAAAACTACAAAAAAATATTCTAACTAAAGCTAAAACATCTCTTAAAGGGTAAGAATATTTACATTTCTAGGTTGACGACAAGGAAGATTGTGTTCAATCGTGCTTCCCTACTACTACCTACACTCTAGAGTTTGTCCCATTGACCTGAATGCTTAGCCCTACTTTACTTGGGTAGTCAATCGCATAATGAGGACATCCACACTGGTAGCACCCTCCTTTGGGGTGTTGTTTTCCCCTAGTTATATTTTCCAATCACTTTATTTGGGGTGACTCCATCCATCTTCCTCTCCTTGAGGTTGAGTGGCCCTTGGGGGTTGGTCCATTCATCAAATTAATCAACTTTATTTTATCAGAATATCTGATTGCATAGTGTGGCCCTCCACATATATGACAACCTTCTTTGGGGCCTTCAAGGTCATCTTGAATCTGTTTTGCAATTCGTTCCTCTTGGGATACCTTTAGTCATCCTTGACTTTTCTCATAGCCTGGTTTGGCTATACTTTTCCTCAGTTGAGTGGGTTTAAGTTGATTTATCCACCCTTTCTACTAATCTCTACACTCTAAGTAATCAACACTTTCCTTTCGAGGTTGTCGATCCTTCTTTGTCAACTCTGCAAAGTAGGATTCATTCAACTATTTTTGTTGCTCTAACTGATATCGTTGTTGATCTATTAGTTCCCCTTGTTGTTCTATTTGCTCTTGTAACACTATAGCGATGGTGATGAGGTTTTCCACCTCCTTGCTCAAGTTTCTTGAACCCCTTTCTTGGGTCCTTCCTTTAGCATAATATTTACAGTGTTTCCTGCTAGGAGAAGCAGTATTTCCTCCTCTCATATTAGGTGCCATCTATCCTAGTGACAACCAATAAGATAGGGTTAAATTATAGTTCTACCTAGAACTGAACTATTATCTCAACTACAATGTAGATTTCTATTGCTAAAAGCATCAAAATCTAACTAGGGTAGTATTCCAATTTTATGATGTATCATTAATACCAAAGCCCATACTAATGTATCATAACATTCATTCACCCTTGGGATTAATTCCCATTAGATTTTAGCAATTAGGGCATTCTAGGTCATCCCATATTTAGCTTATACTTTAAGTAAACCTTCATTAGAGACATCCAAATCCCTTTAGCACACATAAGAAGATCTATACCCTCGTACCTAGAGCTCTGATACCAAATGTAATGATCCAAAAAAAACAAATAGAAAACACACAAAAAAGAATTTTTTTATTTTTTACTAAGGAGAGGGATTCATAAACCCCTAACCAATCTAAGATTTACCTATTTGTTTAATTCCCCTAAGTTTTCTTGAAGAGCTACATCTCACGAGATACCCTCACACAAGTCCCATATATGTAGGCGTACCATGTGTTACCACAAATAAGCCTATCTATCTCATCATCCTTGATGAGCTAGACTTATCACCTTTAGCCAATCGAAGGTATACACGCATCCCCATACCATACACAAGCTAGTCTGTGTAGGTATGCTATGAGTATTGTGAGTTAAGCTATCCATCTTGTCTCCATGATGAGCTATCTTAACTCAGATGTAGACTTCCCACAACTTAGTTTCCATTCTCCCTAAGGGGTCTCAATCCCTTAGGTCGCTCTCTAAGTTCACCCTAGAACTTTTTTTTTTTAGGTTTATTTAATTAACAAAGAAAACTAGAACAATTCTAGATACTAAATCTAACAAAGGATATAACATTAAGAGCATACAAGAGATACTAGGAAAGAAGCAACACTAAAAGAGAATAACATTGATTGAAAGAGAATATAATACAAAATATAAATAATTCAAACAATAAATTAAAAAGTATAATCTTCATCATTCCATAATTATTACATACATCATAGTATGGTAAAACCTCCATACTTTTAAAGAATAAGTAATACATCATGTTAATTTAGGGATATCTCCCTACAAATCTAGTCTATTTGAGCATAAGTAAATAAATGGTAAGTAGAAAACAAATTGATGCATTGGTCCATCCATCCCTTTGGTCCTTCCACTCTTTCCATCGATCATTTGAGGATAGTAGGGGATCAGGGCACTCATGGTTCAAGATAGACATGCCTCTAAATGCATCTAATATTTACTTTGCCAAATTGCAACTATACAAATTTAATCAAGTCTCTAACCATCTAATGCATAGTTAATATCACAAAAGAATCATTACTTTTATTTTTCCCTCTCAAATACCATTAGAGAGTCATTCAACATGCACATCTTAGATCACGATTTTTACTTTAATCAAATTTGTCTTTGTTTAATAGATCAAAGTCCCATACCCTTAATCTATAAAACAATCCTTTCATTTATTTACTAAATTAAAGCTTCACTACTTCAATTTAAAAATAAATCATTTCCTTTCATTTTATAAACCAAAGTCCCATAACCTTCAATCTATAAAATAATCCTTTCATTCATTTACTAAATTAAAGCTTAACTACTTCAATTTAAAAATAAATCATTTCCTTTCATTTTATAAACCAAAGTCCCATAACCTTTAATCTATAAAATAACCCTTTCATTTATTTACTAAATTAAAGCTCAACATCTTTAATTCATAAATAAATCATTTTACTCTTATTTTATAAACCAAAGTCCCATAACCTTTAATCTATAAAATAACCTTTTACTTTATTTAACAAATCAAAGCTCAACATCTTTAATTCATAAATAAATCATTTTTCTCTTTTTTTATAAACCAAAGTCCCATAACCTTTAATCTATAAAATAACCTTTTTACTTTATTTAGTAAACCAAAGCTCAACATATTTAATTCATAAATAAATAATTTTGCTCTTATTTTATAAACCAAAGTCCCCTAACCTTTAATCTATAAAACAATCCTTTTTACTTTATTTAATAAATCAAAGCTCAACATATTTAATTCATAAATAAATAATTTTTCTCTTATTTTATAAACCAAAGTCCCATAACCTTTAATCTATAAAATAAATTTTTAACTTTATTTAATAAATCAAAGCTCAACATCTTTAACTCATAAATAAATCATTTTGCTCTTATTTTATAAACCAAAGTCCCATAACCTTTAATTTATAAAATAGCCTTTTTTCTTTATTTAATAAATTAAAGCTCAACATCTTAATTCACAAATAAATAATTTTGCTCTTATTTTAAAAGTTACTATTCAATTTACAAGGTTCCTTTATTTACTCAACGAAAAAACTATGCAACCTAAGCAACATATTTAATTAATCAAAACCCCTAATTTAATTAAATTAAACTAAAATTTCAAAATGCAAGGTGAAATCCTATGCTTAGGTTTGCTTGCTACAATAATAGTGAGGTCAATCGAGGATCCATGGTGCATCCTTTGTAAACCCACCAACTTGGATTACACCCTAAACAACTAAGATCAATAACTAGTGGTGCCCAAGAAGAGGTGCACCAATCGGGAGGGCGAACATATAGAGGGACGACTCAACACTCAATATGTGAACTAGGTAGGAATATTGGGATAGGGTCACAAATATTGAAACCAACCCAAGGTATTATTCCATGTGAAGTAACACCTATGCATTCATGCGGTGACACTTACAACCAAAGCTCATGCGACACCACCAAAGGAAAGGTTGGTGAAACCACTACCAATATCATGTGGCAACTTACAGGGTGACTACCAATTGATAGGGCTTCTTGGGAGGATATTGTGCTAGAAATCGACTAGTTTCTCACAAGAAAGGAGCTACAAAGATACAACAAGACTCTCACCCATGAAAGGGGTCCCCAAACCACAAGGATAGCATTGCCCAAATGGCATCTAAGGGAACCAAGAATGGTTCAATCAAAACCTAGTGAAAATAAAACTCCCTACAAGGAATCAATGACGCACATAAGTAAAGCTAACCGATGACTTATTTCAAGAAGAACCAACAAATAGATGATACAAATAGATTTAATCAAATATAAGCAAAAGAGGAGCTCTTATAAACCCAACCTAGTTTACTCATTCTAATCTATCTCTCTCCAACATCTTTACCAAAGTGTTAGTATTGGCATGGATTTATCCAATCTCCATTGCGATTGGTTTCTTTTTCTTCCTTCACTTTCCTCCTCCTTCGTCTCCTTTGTCTCCCTCATCTACTTCATCTCCCTCCTATTTTCCTTCTTACATTCCATCGCTATGTCATTGCTTCTCCATCCACCACCCTACGGTGGTAGCCCATCCTTCTATTAAAATCCTTATTTTAAGACTCATAGTCAATGGAGATCCTTCCCCAAGATTAGCAGAGATCTTTGTTCACTCGAATGCCTAACACAACACTTCCCTCTTAAAGGCTAGATTACAATAGTCATTTTAATATATTATTTAAATCTAAAGGTTCAACAATTTTATTTGACTTGCATAAATAAAATCTCTACCACTTTAAATAAGCTCTTTTTGTCATCAAGAAGAGTTCACAGTGCTTTAAATAATTTCATTAATATTTACACAAGGTCTTTGCTATATTTTTCAAAAGAATTTCCATTTCATTATAAATATAAAATACTCATTGTTTTTTGAATGAAATTTGATGATCATGTAAAACAATATAAATTATTATTTATAAATGAAGCTCTAGTATCCTTTAAAACCATTAAAGTATTATTTATAGATGAAATTTCCTTTATCAATTAAGATAAGACAATTGCTATTTATAAATGAAATTCATTTATCATTTTAAAATAAAACAATTGTTATTTATAAATGAAATTCATTTATCATTTTAAAATGATCAACTTACTATATATACATATATATAGAATAAGGGTTTCCTCTTTTTTTTATCAAACACTAACATCATGCTATTCTTTTGAATGGTTCTAAGAAAAACAAGGGGTTTTTCATAAACAACCAAATTACGTATGCTTTCCATTTCTCAATTCATCAATGCAAATAGTGATGAAGTAAAAGACAATCAAACATATGCAACAAACAAAGAGGGAATATTTCCATCAATCTAGTCGCTTGTTTCAACCTTTAGAGTTTACGATAGCTACTAGGTTATCAATTTGGGACTCAAAGTGACTATATTTTGATAATTATCCCTAACTGAATGCATGCATATATGAAGGTACCCATAAATGTTACCCCTAAGTTGCCTTAATCATCATTTTCCAAATATCAAGTACCCTGGCTTCTGGTGGATGATTTTGCTTCTTCCACCTATGAGTGTACCTAATCCTATACATCTTGGCAATATGTCAGTAGTACCATGCTCTTTAAAAACAACTAAATATCACATAGTTGATTCAATTGCTCAAGTTAGGTATTAAAGTAGCATAGATTAATAAATTGTTTCTTTGTGCCAAAATTTGGGCAGGGAGGGTCATGATAGGGATTTCATGATCTTGGAGTAATAAGGATAGGGTTATTATTTCTATGCGATGGGGTAACAAATATTTTTCTCCAAATACCATTTCATATGGAGTTTTACTTGTCTTCCTCTTAAAAAATAATCTATCTGCCAATAGGGTGAATTTTAATTCACTATTCCAACCCTTTTTATTTTTATCCAATGATATTTTAATTCTTGTTATTAATTTTTTATTTGATGACTAAGCTAGGCCATTTCCCTAAGGGTAATAGTTTATAGAATGAGAAATTTCTATGCCTTATTTTGCATAGAAATATATCATTTCAAAGGAGACAAAGTACTTTCCATTATTAGTCACTAATTTCTTTGGGACTCCAAATCTGGTTAAAATGTTTTCCTCTAAAAATATTATGACTACTTTAGTTGTTGAATTTCTTAGACGGGCTGCTTCCACCCACTTGGTAAAAAATTCTATTGTGGTGATGGTCCATTTATGTCTGCCTGAGAAATTTGGGTTTATTTCACCAATGAGGTCAATTCCCCATTGTGTGAAAGGTGCTTCTATGATTACTAGTTTAAGAGGCATGACTGTTAGATGTTTCTTTCCTACAAATAGTTGGTAGTTATGACTTATCACATATAGGTGAACATACTTTAACAAATAAGGCCAATAATAACCTACTCTCATGATTTTATTGCTAGTTTCTTTTGGGGTAAAGTGACCCCCGTAGAATCCATCATGAAATTCTTTTATTACCTCAAGGGTTTATTTTTCAAATAGACAGAGCAATAATAATCCATTTGGATGCTTCCATTAGAGTTTATCTTCTTGTGTGTAATATTTTTACACTTGTTTAATTGACCTCATTTTGTTTGTAGACATGCCTCTGGATAAAGACAAAGTTTGAATATACATTAAGATATCATCATACCATTTGCATTCAACATTGTATGTTCTTTTGATCTCATGCATTTCATCGACTGCAAAAATGTTATGCATGCCCTCCTCTTCTTTGTTGGCAAAATATTTTGCTAGTCCTTATCCTCTAATGATCTTTACATCTTTAAATTCCACTTTATATTGTAGCAACTTTACCATCCACCTAGTAGGATTACCTATAGGTTCTAGGTGGGTGAAAACATATTTTATAGCAATGAAAGGAATACAACATATAACCTTGTTCGACCAAAAATACCTTTAAAATATTCAAGTGCTTGTATTACAATATAAGATTATTTTCAATCATTTTGAATATTTGTTGAGATCCTTTATGTCTTGTGCTTGAAATGATCTTTCATTCTTTTCATCATCCTTTTAAGAAAGGGTTACAACAATAGTGTGCTCAGAAGCAAATGAGTATATGTTAAAGCTTTTAGAATAACCAGGATAGTTTAGCACTGGGGCAGTAGTTATGGCCTCTTTAATTTTTTAAAAATATTCAAGGTTTTCCTCTATCCATTTAATGTCCATCCTTTTTAATAATGTTATTAGTAGGTTTGGCCATTTTAGAAAAAATTGGCGCAAACATTATTACAAAGTTAATTTTCCCAAAGAATGATCTAACTCCTTTCAAGTTCTTAGGAGGAGGTATCTTAGCAATAGCTTCTAATATCAAGGGGTTGATGCTTATTAATTTTTATAAAACTATATGTCCTAATAGTTTGCCTTGCGTTGATATGAATATACACTTTTTTGGGTTCAAATATATCCCATATTATTTGTATCTTGCAAAAATTGTGGCTAAATGTTCAAGATGAAATTTTGGGGTTTTTGAAAATAATATTATGTTGTCTAAATAGAAAACCATCTTGAACATTAGACACTTAAAATCAAAGTCCATGGCCCTTTGTAAAGTTACTCCTACATTCATTAAACCAAATGACACTCTCAAGTATTCAAATGTTCCCCAAGGTGTAGTGAAGGTAGTTTTATGTCTATATTCAGGATTTATCTAAATTTGGTTGTATCCTAAGAGTCCATCTAGTAATGACATCCTAAATGACCCCACTACAACTTGCAACAATTGTTTCATATTGGGCATAGGGTAGTTATCTTTGAGTGAAATTTTATTCAAATTTTGTAAGTCAACACAAAGTCTAATTTCTTTGTTTTTCTTCCTCACTGGTACTAGATTTGCTATCTAGGAAGAAAACCTTACTTTTCTTACTATATTTGCATCCAATAGTTTGTGAACTTCTTTTTGAATGACTAGATGTAAAGTGAGATTGAATTTCATCTACTTTTTCATAGAATGGTTTTGCATCCTCTTTGAGAGGGATAATATGAGTCATGACATTGGTTTTGAATGTTTTTAGATCTAGATGCCCATTCTATTTTTTTTCTTCTGTTCTCCTTTAGCAAGAGGAATGAGTGAGCTGAGGTTTAGCGGGTGTGGCGAGAGTGAGGGTTTGAATTTTCTAGGCAGGAATCTCAGCCAAGGCGGTAGAGGTAGAGCAAGTACAGAAGGGGCGGGTGGGAACCTCAAGCATGGATCAAGTGAGGATCCAGAGGAATGCAGTCAGGATACGATAGATTTGAAGGCGGGCATCACACGGGGGCCCGAACCTCCTCAGAAAGTCCTTAAAAAAAAGATATGAAGGACAATACGGGGCCCAAGAAGTGGCTATATTTTGCTAAGACTCTTAGAGGAAAAAGAAAGAAGGCTCTCTCTCTTCCACCCCTAGTTCCAGTAAATAATAAAATTTCAGCCCCGACAAGTTCCATGAGCCTTTTTCTTTTAATGGAATAATTCTCCTTGGTAGGCAAGTTTTTGGGAGGTAGGCCAGACATGGAGACTATCAGGGCTTGGGCGATAGATAAATGGTTACTGGTAGGTAGCTTGGATTTGGTAGCTCTAACTCGAGGGTTCTTCATTATCCGTTTTAACAATATGGAGGATGCTAACTATAGATACCAAAACAACACCAATCTGATTATGTGACGACAAGCACTGATCAAATTGACATACATAGCCCCTAGGGTAGCCCCCAGAGGTTAAATAGTGGTCCTAACCACTCCCGCAATAGTTTGGAATGCCAGAGGTCAATTTGGCATCTTTTTACCACTTTACTCCCTACTCATCTCACCCTGGGACTATTACAAACTGGTATTCATCTCACACAGGGATGATTATCAGCATTCATCCCAGGGTGGAGTGAATAGCAGGTTTGACTGGCAAAAAGTCAAACCTCGACAGGTCTGCAACTTAACTGCAACTTCAGGACATGCAATTGCGAGGAATAGCTTCAAATCAGAGAGAGAGACTTCAATCATGCATGCCTTGATTTTTGTAGGACTCATGCAAGGAGACACTAAATCAGGGAATAATATTTTCTCTCAAAATAGGACAAGCAACTCAAGTGGCGCCCTCGCATGTGCATTCAAAGAGAGACCCTAGTTCTATAAATTGGTGAGTCTCCTCACCCCAAAAAAGGATAGAGAGGAGCTTTTGGAGCAACGAAGTGCTGCCAAATTATATCCTCACCCATCATTTGTGCTTTTACATCCTTGATCTCTCTCTTGGAAGGGAGGTTATTGGGTGATTATTGGAAGTGCAATCTGGACCCAAACCCAAATATTTGGCCACAATATCCCACCAAATTTGCCGACACAACCCCATAAGAGGTTTTGGACCCATCCCAAGTGGATTGGTGCTGAAATAGAGTCCCAAACGGTGGGCGTCCTGCCCCTGGGTGCCCCCCACACTGTCGCAGTTCTAATTTCCTCACCCTAGAGTGATTAGAAATATATGGAAGATTTACCTAATTTTTCTTTTGCATCTGATTCTAGGTTGATTACATATGCTGTCATTTAAATTTCATGTGATTCTGATAAGTTTTGATCATGCTTTTATCATTTCTCGCTTTCACTAACATGCAAATAGCATCATCAGATTATGGGTGATAGAGGCTGAATTGGAAAAATATGACCATATGGGTCATCCCAAAATAACTTGTTTTATATAACCCTAACTTTGTAGGTGATTTGAAGGCCTTGAGACTAGACATTTAGGAGGCAGCTTTCGGACAGGTTATGACAGTCCTAATCGTCCCACCCTGGAGCGATTAGAAATATGTGTAATACTTTTGGACTGTTCCTTTTGTAGTGGCTTCTTGGTAATTTTTTATTTATTCTATAAAATTTTTAGCTCATTTTGATATCTTTCAGTTATTGTTTTAATAATTTTATGCATACACTGACTACAGGACTTGGGGATCGCATGTTTCTCTCCATCCGTAGGTGCTACTAATCCTTTTATGTTTCTCTGAACATAGGATATCAACACCAGAGGAGCAGCAAGGAATCAAAGACATATTCACACAAGTGGTGGAGACATTTGGTCTGCCCATTTTACATGTGGGCACACGGAAGAAAGCATATCAATCCATGGTGTAATAGAGCCCTACTTAACGCTCCTAGTCCCCAAAATGGAGGAGACGTATTGTAACCTAATTTTAAAGAAAATTAATAAAAAGGGTTGTACTCAACATTTGCTTTCTATCTTGTTTCAATTGGTTTACGATTCTTTCCTTTCATGCATTTCAATTCGTAGGACTTAGCGTTACGTTTCGCTTTTGCATACATCACACTTGGCATTTTCGTATCCTCATGCTTTCAGTGGCGATCATGGTGGGACCTCTATCCCTTGATTTTAATATTAAAATTTTTATCAAAATTTGTGTGTTTTTGCTTATAGGTATCAATATTTCAAGCACTGGACTGTTGCTCGTTCCATCCTGTAACGAATACAGAGCTGGAATTCATGCCACCATAAGACGAATAGGAATTTGTCTTACCCTGGGACGAATACATATCTGTTATTCATATCACCCCAGGACGAATAGCTCTCTGTGCAATTTCAGGGCAAAAATTCAGAGGCATCCGATTTGGGCAGAGAAGAGGTAGGGGTTCTAAACACCTTCTGTCATTTTTAGCTTTTTGTTTCTTGTTTTCTAGTTATTTGCTTGCATAGGAGAGTTTTAATGCTTGTTTTCTTCATTTATGCAAAATAAAAAGAACCTCACACATCACGAGATAATCTGAACACCAAGGAGTTGGTCATAAAACCCCAACCCTTGATCAAGACCAACAGTGGATTTCATCACCACCTTGGCTTGAAATATTGCATACATAACCCCGATCGCGACTGTTGCTAGACGTAAATCCTGATGAAAGCTGACCAAGTGTAGCTAGGGTGATTCCTAGTGCATGAGGATAAGTCTTCTATGGTAGGTGTCATAAATAGAGTGATTCCCCTTCCATATTGCCTATGTTCCACGTACTGTTCTTCTCTCACGTACCTATATTCTCCCTCACGTAAGGGCGGGTATATAGAGAGGTTTGGTATAACGGACTGGTAGTGGTATATTGAAGGGGTGACCATTTTTGGGAGATATAAGAGCCCTCATATTGCATATACAAAAAAATATTTATAAGGTTTTCAAAACAAACATCAAAACACACTGAACCAGATTTAGGGCACACTTTTAATCCAAAAACAAGATAATCATTGCTTTGATTGTGTGTTTCCCTTTTGTTTAGTGTAGCATAAGAAATCCTAAAGAAGATAAAAATGTACACATATTTAGGTAAACATCACCATGGTGTACACCCGTAGCCAAGCCTAATCATGGGCAGGAGCTGTAGAAAGTGTACAAAGGGGGACAAGTTGCCTCCAATATAGTCCTAAGGACTTGGTCATACTGCCTTGGTGGCCTGATCCACAAGATAGTCCACATCATTCCATTACAAAATGAGACTATGGAGGCACCCCTTTGAGGGGCACTCCCACTCAACATAGACCCTTTCAGGAGGAGGCCATACATGTGGCACTCAACATAGATGGGAGGGCTCCCTTAGATGCTTGTTATGAGTGGCCATCATGCGAGGAAGTGCTAGAGAAACATAGGGTCCATAAAGATGGGCCACATGATTTTGTCATCCCTCCTTTACCCCTTATTACTATCAGAAACACCAGGCCAAATCCAGAGCACAAGGCTCTTCAGACAGGGCAAGCCAATTTTGCTTGCCCCTTTCACACATACAAAAGGGAGTACAAGGAAGACCACTATATTCCTCAAGAGCAATACACAATGTGGGAGCAATGCACCTCCACACTTGCTATGTATCAAGATCACCCACTGAGGCCAGAGCCTCGAGTGAATACCACTAACCTCGATAGAGGAAAGTAACCCATAGGGATCTCGGATCACCATGACCGAGATAGACATGTAGGAGAGGCATCTAGGCTTCCTAAATACAAGACGGTGGAACAAATTGACTTGGAATTTTCCAAACATGCCACCCGCCAAGCACAAATCACGTAGCTTAGGCAAGAACAACAATAGTTAGAGCATCTGTATCACCTTAGCAAAGAGCACATTTAGTGTTAGACAACCAAATTGCTTCATAACACTATGCCTAAGAAGGTACCAACCCCTCACATGCATAAGGTAGAAGTGTATGATAGGCACAACCCATTGGTGCGAGACAGGTCCCTGCGACCTTATCAAATATTGCCTCCAAGACCTCCTAGGCCTAAGCGGGAGGCCAATCCCAGAAACAATGATGGGCACCCTCCGTGGGAACCCACACATTTTTATAGGTCTGGCCCAAGCACTCCTCAAGAAGCCTATGAGGAGTATGAGCAAGAAGAAGAATGGGCTGAAATGCCCTACCAAGGTAGGGGGTATGCTGTCCGACTACCCCTCCATAGGCCTCAAGTTCCTTGCAACCCACAATAGGAGCAAACCAAGGAGGAATATATCAAATCCTTCGATGCATATAAAGCTTTGCTAGAGAGCCTAGAGTCTATGGAGACCAAGACTTCTGGGCCCCAAAAGCCCACTTTACGCCAGCTCCACAGTCATCTTGTACATCCATCAGTGTTGCCACCCCCATACCCTAAACACTTTAAACTGCCCTAGTTGGCACTCTTTAGAGGGGAGGATGCCCAAGAGCACATGACTAGATTACTAAGCTAATGCTTTGGCATTCAAGACAATGATGCTTTCTTTCTAAGAACATTTATAACCACATTTGTAGGCCCTACCTTAGATTGGTTTACTTAGTTGCCAAAACATAGCATCAGTAACTTGGATCAGCTAGTGGATGCGTTCCTCGAATGTTTCACCTTCAACACCAAGAAAAGGCATCACTAAGTGACCTAGCTAGCCTCAGGTAGTATGAGGAAGAAACCATGGTGGCCTATGGGAATCGGTGGAGGACGTTGCTTCCAAAGCTGCCCTACATCCCTCCCATGTTCGACCTGACCCAAATGTTCTCAAAAAGTTGTTTGAGATTGATATTCATGCTATTGCAGCTACAGTAATATGCCACTCTTGAGGAAGCCCTGGTGCAAGCCAGAATCATCGAGGAGATCAAGATACAGGATGGTGATATTGCCAAGCCAAAGATGAAAGAGTGGTCTAAAAACACCAAGACAGTGACCACGCAACCAAAACCTGCTGTGGTCAATCAGGTTGCTATAAACATGCCGAAGCCTACACAAGCAACACAGCACCAAAAGGCTAACTATCAGGCAGTGCCTCTTAACAGTTATGACAAAGAAAATTAGAGGCAAGAATAAAATTAGCAGCAACGCCCTAAGTGACAATTCACACCTTACATAGAGTCTAGAGACTCCCTGTTTGATCACTTATCAGCAGCAAATTTGATAAACATGCTCGAGATTCAACCCATAGACCCTAATGCACCAAAGCCTAAGGGCTATAGGGAAGACTTGTACTGTAGGTTCCACAGACGGAAGGGACATGACATTAATGCATGTTGGAAGTTTAAAGGCTTGGTGCAAGACCTAATAGACAACAAGACGCTGGCGATGGAAAACCCTATAGTGCCAAACAACCAATAGATGGGAGTCTTCAAATACCTCGTGCCTGCCCATGATACGCAAGCAAAGAACCTTCAAGTCAATGAGGTAACATAGAATTGCCCCATGCAGGGGTATGTAGGGATGATAAGCATAGTGACTAGGAACAAGAGGTACCCAGGAGCTGCCCCCACGGTGGCCATAGGAGAGGTTCCATCGACGTCACAACCTCAACAGCACCCTATGCAACCTCCCCCACCTAGACCAGTGGCCATGATTCGGACTAGACTTACCCAAATTCTAAGGACCACATCGAATAGGCTCTCCATTTATGAGCTCATTCAACAATTAGCGCCCCATCAGGAGGCTCTAATGGAGATATTAAAAGCCATAAAGTTGCAGCCCCATGAAGCAAACTCTTTCAATAACTTTGTGGGACATGTAAAATAATGTACAAAACCAATCATCACCTTTAGAGAAGATGAGCTAAAATCGATGACTGGTGATATGGCGGATCCACCCCTACACGTCATTGCATGGGTCAACGGGATTCCGTATAAGAGGGTGTTGGTGGACACTGGCTCATCTAGTAATATAATTACAATAGTGGCATTGAAACATCTAAAGTTGCCAGCATCTCACATCGTGGCCTCCACCTACACTCTGCGAGCATTCAATGATGTGATATGCTCAATGGTTGGCACTATTTTCCTACCCATCCAAGTGGGACAAAAGTTTATTCATACGTTGTGCCACATCTTAGAAGGAGAGATGGCCTATAATATATTGCTATGGCGGCCTTGGATGAGGGACATGAAGTGTGTCCCTTCAATAGCTCATCAGTGCCTAAAGTACACATTCGAAGGGTAGGTGCATGTAGTATCGACGGATTTAGAGCCCTTCAAGTACTGTAATACGGTACAACTGATGCCACAGTCGACCCTTCCATCAACACATTTAGATTTTTAGTTGAATCCATCTAACCAAGGTCTGATTCCACATGCATCTCCACTTTTAATTCCATAAAATCCCTAGTCAAGTCCATCTTCATCATCTGATCCTTCACCAACAATGCCACCTACGGTGGCCACACCGAAGGACACGGGGAAGAAACCCCTAGAAGAGGCACCGTCGTCAGTCTCAACCATCTCTACCGAAGAGATGCCTAGCCGAATGGAAGTCGATATGCCTAGTTCACCCTACATGGAGTGGAATCCAGAAGAACTCCCATTCGCTCCCCCTCAACCACCAATGATCACCATTGAAATGGATAGTATGGGCCTAGGGGAGTATCTAGTGCGGAATATTGTGGCAACACCCGCACTTGAGTCCATGCAGGACATGGGGGGACCTCGACTCTCCATCGACATTGTGGTTCCTCTAGGATACCCACCAAATCAGACAAACTTTGTTTATGGGGGCCTCGATAATGGCATTGAACCGTACATGCAAGAAGAAGAATATGAAGACCTCTTTGCTGAGGACGCCAACTATTTTTCCAACCTAGAATTTGCATTAAGATATCTTGGCTAATGTAATTGGCATGGATATGGGTTGGGCAGGTATGAGCAAGGAGTGCGTGTTCTTTGCCAACCAAGATATCAAATGTCGTACAACAAGTTAGGAGTAGGGTTCAACCACCCCCCACCCCTGGACATATTGGTAGAGAACATGCAAGGCCTAGGGATAGGCAACAAGGATGGGTTGGCATTAGATCCATATGCCAATCCTAACACAACGTATACATTAGGGGATTATCTCCCATTGATAACAACTAACCTTGTTGACCTTCACAACCCTTTCCCTTCGATTGAAAAGGGAGAAATTTTGAGGACTCACCTACAAGAGGGATATAGAAAAGACCAAGAAGGGTCTTTAGAAGACGAGTCAAAGTATGAGGTAGCACCTTGGGATCATTTCGAGTCTGATAGCAATCATTCACAAGTGACACCCATAGATGATTATCAGGAGAGCTTCATGACAATGTTCCCTTTGGATGCTCCAATTGAGCAAGTACCACCTCAAGAGAATCAGGTCCCCCCACCCAGAGTGGAACAACCTCAATGGGACCACATTAATTTGCTCAAGTAGGACGAGCCTCACATGTCACAAACAACTGTCAGAGCTAATGAAGGCCTCTATATCTCTGATAGTGATTATGAAGATGAGACTGAGATGGCCTATCTCAATCATATGCGATAGTAGCAATATCCTGTGGATATAGATGACATGTTTGAACAGCTACACATAGGGCCAAGGCATAGGTGGCACCTAAACCAGGCGTAGTTGGACCAACTGCTACATCTACCACTTCAGATATACAGAGAGCACCTTTTGTCTGGATACCCTATAGAGCTGTAGATTAAAGATACAACGCCAAACAAAAGATAAAGAAATCACGATAAAAAGTAATGCAGAACACAGTTGTACAAAACAAACAATTTTTATTAATCAATGGAGTTTAGAAACTCCTTTTGAGTACAACAGGGACTGTAACCCTTTTCGTGATACAAGATTACAATTTGTGCTAGGGTTCTCCGAAACCCTAGGCGGCACAATATGGTGGCGTCTCCGAAGAATGTATCCTTAACCTCAACAGAATGAGTGGGCTTCGTTGTATCCTTTGGCTCGGACCACTCCAGCTTAAGCAGCTGCTATCATCCAATCAAATCTGCCATTAAAATCCTGCACACATTAAAACTACAAAAAGGTTAGAAACTAGTAAGAGGGCTCCACTGTGTGAGCCCTCAAAAAATAGTCTAAAACCCTAGAAATGAAATAAATAGAATGCGAGAATCTAACGGCGGATTAATACATAAAAATATTACTTGCTTTAGAATCTATACCTCTTTTTACGTTAACGCGGCGAGACCAGGCGGCACTCGGAAGTGATGTAGCTTTCCAAATCGGGCTGCGGAAGGCGCCCTGGTGCGATCGTTGAACGCCCGCGTGCTTACGGATCGGGGTTGCAGATGCCGGTCTGCGTCTGTGGCTGTGGGTAAACGCCCGCGGGCACTTGCGACAAGAATGGGGGATTCTACAGAATGCTTGCAGAAGGGATGGCGGCGAAGTTGGCGACGGATGCGGCGATGGATGCGACGAAAAGGGACGGCGATGGATGGGTAGGTTTAGGTGAAGAAGAGATAGATAGCGATAGATAACAAAAGAGAGATAGTAAAAGAGATAGGGCTTGAGCCATCAAGGTGACTCAATTTATAATCTACTCTTAGGGCACACTTTAGGGTTTTAACGACACTTTGAACGTGTGGCTAAGATTAAAGTGGATCCAAGGGTAGAGAATAAATCTAGGTTGTGAAACGGATTAAGATGGATGGACGGATTGAGATTAAATGAAGGATGGACGGCTCAGATTAAATCACTTAAAGTATCTTTATATATATATATAAAATATATTAAAATATTAAAATATTAAAATATATATATAAATATTAATTTAAATAAATTTGGGAATGAAAAATGGCGGGAAAGGTGAAATTGGGCCAAATAATGGCGGGAAGGTGTGGATTTGGGCCAAATAATGGCGGGAAGGTGGATGAGCGACACGTGGCTAACGAGGAAGGTATAGATGACTTACAAGTGGCTAGATTTTGGTGTCTACAGATGCCCCTTTTTGAGCTGCTTTGTGTGAAGACACAATGCAGCACAAAAACTTAAGACACCTGAAAAGTTGGATCAGACGCAACTCTCTCTCAAGACTAAAGCACAACTTTGAAGACCAAAGAATAAAAGAATATTTAAAATTTTATCGGCTTACCCCCTCAATTGGCGAGCGAGAATGGTTCTCACAAGCCAATTGGAAGAAATTCGGAAGAAAATGAACCGTTTTTGCCCCAACGGTGAAAAAAAGGGGTTGGTGTATGAACCATCTGTTTATGTCCCAACAGGAAAGGGGTTGGTGTACAAACCAGAAAAAAATATGATTGAAGACGATATGAGTGATGTGAAAGATGGACCGTTTTCTGCCCCAACGGTTATAAAGGGATTTTTGCCAAATTGTAAGTTCCATGATCATGTAAGATGAATTCCACTATAGGAAAATTAGAAATTGATAACGGATGCCCCAACTCCTGTGTGTGAGTCCATACTGTTAATGAAATTGCCTTGTTGGCGCCATTGATATGCAGAGATGAAAGATGCATGAAAAGAGTCCAGAACTCGAGAGATGCTCCTAGTGATTGTATGGATAATTCCTCGGGTCGGAACCAATCAACCTAGGTAGCCTCAATCTCTAGCAAGACTCAAAATAATGATGATATTAAAGATTGTCCATGTTTAAGGCCCCATGAACTAGGCCATCAATGACAAGTGTTGAGCAAATTAATCTTGGTATGAGGTCACTTGAAAAGTAGAATATCCAAAATTGATTTCCAATTTTCAAAGAGTGAAATAGTTGATTATGATAAATGGTAGGTGTCCTTATGGTGGTTTAATCCTCTTATCGAATTGCATGGATTCAAATCGCTTGCAATCGCCAAGGTGATAGAATATACCACTAGATACGAGGTTTACTTTAATTTGATTTGGCAAAAATATGCATGATGAAAGAAGAATGAATGAAATTGACGATAGATCAGAAAAATTGATGAATGTGGTTAATTTTGTGAAGGTTTTGAATATTTTTAACCCAATTTGTAAAACAATGATGAATGATGCGCTTTTTGAGCGAAATGACAAAATTTGTGTCCAAAACTATTGTAACCTTCACAAAATGTTTTATTATGATAAGAAGAATGGATGAATTGAATTTGATGAAATTTGAAGGAGGTAAGCTTCAATTTTGCAAGTTTTGTTCCTTTATTCAATACTGACACCAAACGTCGGTCTGCATTTGTGGTTGGCAGAGACGCCCGTCGGTGTTTAGGCGCTCTACAAATGTAGGACTGCGTCTAAATGCGCCATGAAATGCCCCACTACGTTTCAGGGCGCCAAAACCAGCTATTTAAACAGTTTCAGCGAGAATTTCGCTCATTTGTGCGTTCGAGCTTGAGAGAAGTGCGTATGAGGGAGTGGAGTGAAAGGTTTGTGTGGGAGCTATGGCGGAGATAGGAGCGGACGCGCCAGTGCAGCCAGCTGAGGTATTTGTTCATTTAAGCAAGTACTTATTATGTGTTTTTTTTTTTTTTTCAAGGGAAAAATTTGTAACAAATTTTTGTTTTGTTGTTTTGCAGCTTAGGGTGTTAGAGGCACGACACCGGTTCTCCCCTATCATTCCGGGGATGAGGAGGTCATTGTCCCGAGCGGACTAGGGAGATATTGGAGGCGGTGGGGCTAGCGGAGGCAGCCCAGTTGGAGGTAGTTCGGGCGGATGAGGGGTACCTCTCGGCTTTGGCCGAGAGGTGGGATCCGGATCGGGGGACGTTCCGGCTCCCGATCGGAGAGATGACGGTGACGCTTGAGGATGTATACCGCATCCTCAAGGTGCCCGTGGAGGGGCGCGGGTGGAGGTTGGACGAGATAGGGCCACGGAGATGGCCAAGTTGTTTGGGGATGAGCTGGAGGGAGATCCGGACGGAGAGCGGGGGATCCCATACTTGGCCATGTATACGGCCAAGGAGTTGGTAGCGGTGGAGGCTACGATGATGTTCGTGTTGGCCAACATTGTGGCCCCGAACAGCATCGGGTGCGGGGTTCCCATGGAACCTGATGGGTGTAGTGAGCGAGATGCTCACTAATAGGGTAGTGTATGCATGGGCGCCTGCTTTATTGGCGCGGGTGTACCGGGAGTTGTATGAGGTTCGAAGACGGGGCCGGAAGGGCCTAGGTTGTAGTGTGGTTCTCCGAGTCTTGGGGCTGGGAGCACTTTAGAGTGGCTCGACCGGAGGGGTTGCCATGGGCTCACTGGGACATGAGCCGGGCTTATGGTAGGAGATGGCCGGTGGCGGAGGAGAGACGAGCCTAGCCGCCCCGTGAGATCGGGGCAATGGTATAGGAGATTATGGGCGGATTTGACGGATGCCCAAGTCATTTGGAGGCCCTGGCGGGAGGCGAGGTGGATCGGGGATGGAGAGCACCGAGACGGGTGCGACAGGCCGGATGGGTAGTGGGGCGGGGCCATAGTGAGGCGGAGTACATACGGATGTCTCGAGTACTCCGCCGAGGTCGGATTGAGGCGGGATGTCCCCGGTGAGCCGGTGCGCTACGGAAGGCACGGATCGAGGGTGATTTGCCGTGTGTCGAGCCGTGGAGGGAGGCGACGAGAGGACGATGAGGACATGGAGATCCCCGACGTGGACGACGTCGGGGTGACGGTGAGTATGCGGCATGGATGGCCGCAGAGCCGAGGTGGGAGCCACCATTGGTGGGCTGGTGGAGCCGGAGATCCCGAGGCAGGGGCTGGAGAGGGCGAGGGAACCGCGGAGGTTCCCAAGCGCCGGGAGGGTCCCCGCCTTCGATCTGACAGTCGAAGGCGAAAGGGGAAGATGGCGTGGCAGGCTCCGGGTAGCGAAGATGACGGGGAGGATGGCGGAGAGGGCCTAGGAGAGGCTGCAGGAGAGGCTAGGGAGATACCCCCTAGCGGGCACGAGAATGAGCTGACACGGTAGGCTACGGAGAGGTAGCGAGATAGCAGGCGGATGCTATGTTAGCTGCCCGGGATGAGAGGATAGCTCGGTTGGAGCAGCGAGCGGTGGAGCGGGATGCCCGGTTAGCTGCTCAGGAGGAGAGGATGGCCCAGCTGTAGGCGGACTTGGATAGAGCGACCAGGGTGCCCCAGGATGACGAGGGTGACGAGACTCCAGGCGAGCTAGCAGAGCGGGAGCGACGACACGGGATAGACATAGCTAGGTTTAGGTCGAGGACTCGTTACATTGAGGCTCTGGAGGACACATTGTTTAGGCATCACATTGTGTTGCACGATCCTCCATCCTCTTCTGTCTCTAGGCGTAGTGAGTCTAGACACACCACTAGGTCTAGGGCTCCTACTAGGTCTCGGGGGTCCTCTTTTGATGGTTAGCTTAGTGCTTAGATGCACTCTTTATGAGCCTTGGTGCTCTATTGTATATTGTAGCCTTTTGGCATTCATTGTACGGTTTGTCCTTTATACATATATATATATATATACATGGCTTTTATTTATTTGGTGTTTTACTCTCTTTTGTGTGAATGCCTATGTTTTTGTGATGCATGTTTTGATATGTTTTAATGTTTTTGATGCATATGTGATGGAATGGAATGCAAACTTATAGATGATTAATGCGAGACTAAGTATATAACATACAAATCTATGGATGATTAATGCAAGACTAAGTAAATGATTGTAAATCTATGGATGATTAATGCAGGACTAAGTAAATGAAATATGCACTAAGAAGCACTCATATTTTTAGATAGTTAGATTTAGCCAGCTGTTATCATAATTGTTTAATCAGGGGCACCGAACTTGGTGGCTTGTGAATGGATGACGTATGGAATGACATGAATATGGAAGAAGATATGGAGGAAGAGAGCTTGGTTTTACAAAGACTCAAACATGCTAGTGGTATCAAACAAACTTACTAATACTGCCTAATTCAACTAGGACCAAATGTGTGTGCATGCGAGTTCATTAACCAAATCGGAAGCATGGTAGTGACTCTAGGCAATCAAAAACTTGTGTGTGTGCAAGTGTGTTCATTAACCTCATCTTGCATAAATTAGGTAACCTCTGTTATGGAGAAGACCCCAGAAGCTAGTTTGTCCGTATGAGCATTCAGAGGTCTCTTTTTGAGGAGAGACATGTCGCCACGCAATGAGTATACTCCATTTGCCGAGTCAAGCGTCTATAGCCCCGGTGAAGGTTAACTCCATAGTCCATGTTGTTTTTGACCTTTGTAAGCCTTGGGGATGACTACCTATCCGTCTGACTGGACAAGTAGTACGATCCTTACAACTTATTTGGGATCGGTGGTGTGTGAAAAATGTTCATTTCCTTAGAGCTTTGGGGAATCGGATTCTCAACCGAAGTATGATGAGAATTTTACCCTATCCTTACTACTCTGTTTATATTTATATTTTGTGATTGCTTGTGATAGTGGTAAGAACCATTGTTTTATGGACTATGTTTGCATGATAGGACAAACGAGGATTACCCTTTTCACTTCAAGGCACAACCCAAGGATGGTGTTATCTCTCTTTGACACAAGATGTTTTTAAGATGTGAAAATGTGATAGGTTCAAGACCGCTTTTGAAATCATTTCCCAATACTCAAGATTTTATTTAGTGTAATTTGTGATATGGCCCTAGAGAACTTTGACATGCATTTCAAAGTTTGCTTAAAACACTAGGAATGGGTGAGTGATTGAAAACATTTTGGCAATGTAAATATGTGCAAATGGAAAATGGGTGTACGAATGACAATTCGGTTTGATGGATTTTATGAAGGTGCCCCTGATTAAGGCAACATGACTTTTGCTTGACCAAATTTTATATCCAAAAGATAGAATGGTCTCTAACATGATATGCAACTATGGCTGAAAATGAAATGTTATGGTTTTCAATGAGATGTATGCACATGAAATGCAATGTTTTTGAATGAGATGTATGCAACTAACAATGAAATGCAAATTCTTTTTATTTTATTTGTTTTTTTTTTTTTTTTTTTTGTTGTACAAGCCATGTATATATGTACATATAAAATTCAAACTATGCGTAGAATGCCCTCAAGTGTATAACATTAAGTGGTTCGGGTTCTTCCTCTCCCTCTAAAGCTGGCAAGTCTATAAGTTCCATTGCCCACTCTTTCGGTGACCATATATGGACCTAACCAATTAGCCGCGAATTTATCTCGAAGATGCGGCAATGCATTGGTGTTTTGTTGATTCTCTTTAAGGACAAGATCCCCTACTTGAAATTCTCTTAGATGAACTTTGGCATTGTAAGCACGTTTCAATCGGTCTTGATAAACTCGCAAATGCTCTAAAGCATTGATTCGTTTTTCATCTATGAGTGTGAGTTGATCAAGACGTGCTTGTCTAGCGAGTATCATCATCGATAAATTCCTGCAAAGAAATTCGCAAGGAAGGGATCTCGACGAGGCGGAGCTAAGGCGGCGGAGACGCTAAGTACTTGCTTGATGTCATCAAAGGCTTTCCGACACTCATCTGTCCATGAAAATTGTACCCCCTTTTGTAGTAGGTGGCAAAATGGCCTACATTTATCGAGAAAGTTGTGCAATAAAGCGACGGATTGAATTAATCTTTCCTTGTAAACTACGCAACTCCTTCAAATTAGTTGGGGGACACATTTCCATAATGGCTTTGACCTTGTTTGGGTCCACCTCAATACCTCGTTTAGAGATAATAAAACCTAGGAGTTTGCATGAGGTAACACCAAAGACACATTTCTTAGGCTTATCCGGATCATATGGATTATGGAGCGGGGTGAATAAGTCTTCGAAATTCATTGTCGACTTATGGAAGAAAGGATGGGCGGAATGGAAGGGAAAACCGGTGAAGACCTCGGAAGACTTGAGATGCAAAACAACATAGTTTTTCAGTTTTTTTTTTTTTTTTGAGTTTTTTTTTTTTGTAGTGGTGAAAACCACTATTTTAGTATATACATATAATACAGGTTTGGATTATGGCTTATGGATGTGGCGGAGGGGGTGGTTCACCTCGTTCTTGTGGAAGAAACAAGCGAAAGATGGCTTCTTGGAGAGGGAACAATTGGAGATAAAACTCGTCTTGTTCAATGAGGGTAACAATTGGCGCCGACTCTTCTTTAGATTCATCACCATTTGACATGACGTCAAATTCTTCATAGGCTTCATCTTCGGATTCGTCGGGGTGGAGGATTTCTTCTTCCGAATTAAGATTAATGCTTTGAAAAGCTCGTTCAAAAGAAGAAAGGGATGGAAGTGGTTGGTAGCCCAGACCAAAACGCTCAGTGGGTCTACGATATGGCATATCGATGCGTTCAGTTACTCCTTGCTCGTAGCGACCTAGGCCAAATTGCTGCCAATTATGTCTGTGGAAATAGCGAGAGGGAAAACCCTCCATCCTTTCGATATTGGCAGGGATTGGATGCTTAGGTTCTAGTATGGTGGTAGGACTAGAAGATGACTCTATTCCCCCATATACAAAATTAATGGAATTTGGCATAGAACCCATGTTATAAACCGATCCAATGGATAAATGTTGGTCATGTGGACGACCAAAATCTTTAACTGTTTGCACATTGAACGGTGTGATGTGGACATCTTGAATGGCATACTCACCAATACTTGCATCAGTGAGATGGACCTTGACTTGGGAGGGAGAAAGACTAGATGATGGAATAGAAGAATGTGGGATAGAAGAATTGGAAGGATTTGGTTGGGTTGATGCTTCACTAACTTGTGAAACATCAGATGGTGATGGTTGGGAAGATGGAGGAATAATAGGTGATGTTGAAGAAGGTGTAGAAGAATGGGGTAATGACGTGGAAAGAGATGATTGGTCATGGCCACATGTGCATGTGGTCATTGATGAAGAAGAAGGAAGATTAGGAGATGAAGAAAGTGGTGAATGAGATGGAATAGCGGAAGAGGAAGATGGTTGCGATATGATGGGTAGCTCCTCAGGAATGGGAGCTTTAGAAGAAGATGGTATAGAAGAAGTAGATGGGGTCAAGAAAATATGAGTGGATGGCAACACAATCTCATAAGGATTTGAGACATAGTTGCAATGTTTGAAGGGTTCAATGTCGGCAGGTACACAATGAACCTGTCCCTCATATACATACTTGAGACATTGATGCGAGTATAGAAGGGACACATCTCATCTCCCTAAGCCAAGGCCGTCCAAGCAATACATTGTATGCCATGGACCCTTCCAAGATGTGAAACAAGGTATGCAAAGTTCGGGCCCCTACCTCAATGGGCAAGATAACCGTGCCAACCGTGGAAGATAAAGCATCATTGAATGCTTTAAGAGTAAAAGTCGACTTTGTGATAAGGGATGGCGACAGCTTTAGATGACTCAACGCCGATGTTGTAATGATATTGATTGAGGAACCGGTGTCAATTAAGACTCTCTTGAATGGCTTGTGATCGATCTTGGCCATGATATGCAGTGGAGGATCTATACTTTTTGTTGACATAGGTTTGATTTCAAAATCATAGAAAGTGATGGAGGGCTCCATGCATGTTTGAATACTCCCCACAAAGTTGTTGAAGGCATTAGTATCTTGAGTTTGAAGCTCGATTGACTTCAATATTTCCATTAATGCCTCTCTATGCGGGGGAGATTGTTGAATGAGGTCATAGATCGATAACTTGGCAGAAGCCATTTTTAAACTGGTAGTTAATCGGCTACTCAATGACATGATGGGTTGTTGGCGTTGACATACATGATTTAGCAGTTGTTGAGAAGTACTAGCACGTCGTTGGGTCATCTGTTACCGAGGTGGGTGGGGGTTTGTACAGGTGGTTGTGGTTCGGCCTGATTTGGTTGGTTCGCCCTTTGACCCCGGGTTACTACGTTAATAGTACCCACAAAACCTTGGTATTGTTGTACATGGTTGACTTGATTAGGAGGAGTTACAGAGTTACTCCCCATGAAGTTGTTGGAGCTTCCTCCCGATGTGGAAGGGGTGTTTGAAATACACCAAGATTTTGATTTTGTTGGGCTAAGGGGCTATCCAATTTAATGGCTCCAATCTCAATAAGATCTTGGATCACATGTTTGAAAGCTGTACAATTATTGATATCGTGTCCATTTTGCCTATGATAAGGACAAAATAGGTACTCCTTGTAATACTTCCCCCTTCTAGATGGTTCTAAAGGTTTGAACTCAGGTAAAGTTAACTGATTTGTGCTATATAACTTATTGAATATGACCGCATATGGTTCATCTAAAGGTGTGAATTGTCGCTTGGGACGATTATTTTGCCAAGGTCGAGTTTCCATGGTTGGCCCAGTATTGTGAGCTGGTTGAGGAGGGGCGGGTACCGCATGATAAGCAATTGGTTGCGGTTGACTTTGCATTACTTGTTGTTGTTGAGCCATTACGGGCTGACTCGCCACCACTTGATTAACTTGGTTAACATTTGAGGCTGTACTAGCTTGTGTTTGTTTGTTTTGGCCATAATTATTATTTCGTTGTTGGCCCTTTTGTTGCCATTCTTTTCTACGGGGTTTTAAAACACCCTCTTGGACTTTAATGTCTTCTATGATACTTGCTTGGGCCAAAGCCTCTTCAAAAGTCCTGTATTGTTGTAATTGGAGTAACCAAGAGATAGGTTTTAGACAACTCCGGGTGAACATTTTGGTTAACTCCTCCATTGGTAGGGAGAATGGCAGTTTATTAATGATAGCCCTCCAACGGTTTCCAAAGTCATAAAGAGTCTCATCGTCATGTTGCTTGAGCTTGTATAAGTCGGACAATGAAACTTTCCTTTGTACATTTAGGGAGAATCGTTCTAAAAATAGATTAATCAATTGCTCGTAAGCATAAATGCTATGGTGAGGTAAATGATTGTACCATTGTACGACATCTCCTCCTAATGTATGAGGAAAAGTTTTGAGCATAAGAGTGTCATTCTTTTGGATTCTAAAGCGAGGCATGCATGAATGAGCTCACATGTTCATGAGGATCCTCGGTTCCTCAAAATTTGTCAAACTTCGGTAATGTGAAATCGGTCGGATATGGCGGTGAAGGTACCGAAGGATGAATTGGTTGATTGATCAACGACCTTAGCGTAGGTTTATGACTAGATGAGCCAGGCATGTTGAGCATAAGGTTGTCAATATGTTGTTGCATAGCATGGAGTCGAGAATCTTCATGAAAATTTTGATTCGTTTGATGATTATGATGATGCAATGGAGGAGTGGAAAAATGATGAGATGGGATGAAATTGCCTGGATTAGGCGGTGTGGAATGGAGAGGTTGTTGGTATGGATGATACCGAAAAGAAGGTGATTGGGGTGAATGATGAACTAGACTGGGTTGGGAGAAAGGTGGGGTAGGAATGGACACCACCGAAGATTGGGGTACCTAGGTGGGGCCTGAGCTAAGAAAAGCTGGTTGGGTAGAAATTGGTTGGGGTGTAGGATTTACTACGACGGGTGGTTGAGCATTTTGTTGCTGTTGTTGCTGAAGCAACTTGTCGAGGTACTCCCTAACCTTATTAATCTCTAACCCAAGGGAGGTGGGATGATTGGATGAAGGTGGAGGGCAGGCTGCCATGGTAGTCACGGGAGACTGCGTAGCAGGGGCAATGAAGGTGGCTGAAGTAGGCGGTACCTAGGAAGAAACAGTAGATTGTGCCCCAGGTAGGGTGAAACCATAAATGGTTTGGGAAGAAGAGGGTTGAAATTGGTCATGGCTAGAGGAGGTTCCACCAGCCTCATAGAGAGAATTGGTGTACACCCGGGTAAATGGAGGAGAAAGTGGTCGGGAAGACACTACATTTGTCTCCAAAGGAGGACAATTGAGCATCTGGGAAGATGTTGGAGATGAAGCCGGTGAGCGGATACAACATTAGCCTCAAAAAAAGGGTTAGTGTAGACTTGAGTGAAACCAGCGGGTATGGTTGATGCAATATCCTGCTGAAAAATAGAATCTTGCATAGGGGAATCTTGGATTGGCTCAAGGACATAACCAGTGCCATCTCTTAAGTGAGTTTGCACTTGGGCCATATCAATGTGGGTAATATGACGGGAATTGTCTTCCTCCATGGGCATGGCCATGCGATAGACGGTAGAAGGACGTGAAAGACCTGCAGGCGAACCTGCCTGAAATTCACTAGGATAAGTGGTCATGTTGGTGGTGGGGATGTTTTGTGAATTATTCATTTGATTATTTAGATTTAACACTTTAGATTGATTCCTTGTTAAGACCATAATGCAATAAATCTAAACAAATTCAGAAAAGAAGAATGCAAAACTTGAATGATAAATTTACACTAAAGAAATTATCAGAGAACAGTCACAACCTAGGTTTCAACCAATGTGTCTTACCTGCGGTTAATTAATTATTTTATGATCTTAATCTACAGTAAATTTTAAGTGTCCGGTTTATGAGTTTTGCATGTGATCTAATCTTGAATTATTCACAAAAAAGGTAAAAACTATGGCTAGGAAAGGACAACGAGATTCTTCTTGGTGATGAAATCCGGCAAGTTTGCTCGGGGGTGACCTATGGTGTCTAAGGTAGAAGTTTAATGGATGGAGATGAATTCCACCGTCACTAAACTTCAAGCAATATCTGGTGATGAAATCCAGATATTATTGTTTTAAATGCAATATGAAATGCAGTGAATTTTATTTTAAGTGTTTTAGTTGTCTAATGTATACATACAAAGCTATAAATCAAAAGTTCTAATGATATAAGCAAGAGGCCACTGAAAATATGCCATTTCCTCCGAAGAAGTGGAGTACACCGTTTAAAACCCCCTGCCTACCAATGATATCAGATATCAAAGGAGCAACCGGAAGGTTCGTCCACTTCTCTGCCTGGAATCACCCAATGGCAGGAGTACTATTGACATCCAATCAATAGTCCTACTTAGATAACTAAAGCAGAGATAATTCGTAGCTATTCTAATATGCGGCTAGGTATGCAATTTTTTATTTTTTTTATGCAACAACCAATAATGCAATGCAAAAAAATAAAAAAATGTAACTAAAAATAAGCTGTTCTTTTCCAGTTACTTAGTTTTTGTTCATTTTAAAGCAATGATCTAAAAAAAGAAACAGAATACGACAGAAAAACCAAAAACGTAAAAAGTACAACACTTACTTGGAAGCCTACGCTTTTTCTGTAAAACTGCCTTCAAACGCCCAAGGGAGTCTGCGCAGGCTGAAACGCACCTCTGCGTTTCGGATTGGACTTCCAGACGCCGCTCTGCGTCTGATGCGTTTTCTGCAAACTCCTCAGAAACCCTAGTTCGTTGGAACAACGAATTTCACGATTTTCGGAACCTGCAAAATAAAACAAAAACAGGAATAGATCAGTAAAGCAAGTATTAAAAACATGAAACCCTAGGGGGTCCCACCGTGATCGCCATTTGTAGATTAAAGATACAACGCCAAACAAAAGATAAAGAAATCACGATAAAAAGTAATGCAGAACACGGTTGTACAAAACAAACGATTTTTATTAATCAATGGAGTTTAGAAACTCCTTTTGAGTACAACAAGGCCTGTAACCCTTTTCGTGATACAAGATTACAATTTGTGCTAGGGTTCTCCGAAACCCTAGCTGGCACAATATGGTGGCGTCTCCGAAGAATGTATCCTTAACCTCAACAGAATGAGTGGGCTTCGTTGTATCCTTTGGCTCGGACCACTCCGGCTTAAGCATTTGCTATCATCCAATCAAATCTGCCATTAAAATCCTGCACACATTAAAACTACAAAAAGGTTAGAAACTAGTAAGAGGGCTCCACTGTGTGAGCCCTCAAAAAATAGTCTAAAACCCTAGAAATGAAATAAATAGAATGCAGAATCTAACGACGGATTAATACATAAAAATATTACTTGCTTTAGAATCTATACCTCTTTTTTTGTTAACGCGGCGAGACCAGGCGGCACTCGGAAGTGATGTAACTATCAAATCGGCTACGGAAGGCGCCCTGGTGCGATCGCTGAACGCCCGCGTGCTTCTGGATCGGGGTTGCAGACGCCGGTCTGCGTCTGTGGCTGCGGGTAAACGCCCGCGGGCACTTGCGACAAGAATGGGGGATTCTGCAGAATGCTGTAGAAGGGATGGCGGCGAAGTTGGCGACGGATGCGGCGATGGATGCGACGAAAAGGGACGGCGATGGATGGGTAGGTTTAGCTGAAGAAGAGATAGATAGCGATAGATAACAAAAGAGAGATAGTAAAAGAGATAGGGCTTGAGCCATCAAGGTGACTCAATTTATAATCTACTCTTAGGGCACACTTTAGGGTTTTAACGACACTTTGAACGTGTGGCTAAGATTAAAGTGGATCCAAGGGTAGAGAATAAATCTAGGTTGTGAAGCGGATTAAGATGGATGGACGGATGAGATTAAATGAAGGATGGACGGCTCAGATTAAATCACTTAAAGTATCTTTATATATATATAAATTAAAATATTAAAATATATATATAAATATTAATTTAAATAAATTTGGGAATGAAAAATGGCGGGAAAGGTGAAATTGGGCCAAATAATGGCGGGAAGGTGTGGATTTGGGCCAAATAATGGCGGGAAGGTGGATGACTGACACGTGGCTAACAGGAAGGTATAGATGACTTACAAGTGGCTGGATTTTGGTGTCTACAAGAGCCATCAGTGCCTAGGGCAGATCCTATCCTCTTATCCACACATAGGGCCGATCCATTTGTTCTAGTACCCACAGAGCCAGATATGGAGCACAAAGATCACCTAGGATGTTCGATTCACCACACCCACGATAATGGAGACCAAAATAATTTCATCAACATGATCTTCATTGACTTAATTGCCCCCATCCATAATCTAGCCGATCCAACATGGTCATTGCATCCAGACCTAGATGCTATAGACTGGGATCACACTGACACACCACCATCCCCATCAGAGTACTAGCCTTGCAATGGGATGTTCCATTTCACCCCAGGACAGACTCAGGATGTCTTCCATGCTGAAGAGGAACCCGATGTTCCAAATGTAGATATAAATTTAGCAAACGATATCCACCTAATCTCAACTCCACACCAGTTGGAGGATGAGCCCCACATGTTGATCGAGGAGATGACTGACATAGACATCGGCTCTGATCCAATGAATCCACAAATTATCAAGATGGGGGTAAGTCTATCCCCCGAAGAGCAAGTCGACTACATTTACCTTCTCAAAGAGAAGAAGGAGGTTTTTGCATGGTCCTACAAAGACATGTCGGGGCTAGATCCATAGCTAGTCATGCATAATCTAATGCTTGATCCAAAAGTTAAGCCAGTGAAGCAAAAACTATGTAAGATACATCCAACAGTAGCCTTAATGGTCAAATATGAGCTACAAAAGCTATTGGATGCACAGTTTGTCATCTGCATGGATTACCCACCATGGTTGTCCAACATGGTACCCATCAAGAAGCCTGATGGGAGGATTCGCATATGCACTAATTTTTAAGATCTAAACAAAGCGAGTCCCAAGGATGATTTCCCCTTGCCTAGCATCGATGCATTGGTAGATGCTATAGTGGGCCATGAAATGCTTTCCCTCATGGATGGTTTCTCGGGATACAATCAAATTCATATTAATCTCGAAGACCAGCTAAAAATAGTGTTCACAATGCCTTGGGGGACATTTTGTTATAAGGTCATGCCCTTTGGCCTTAAAAATGCTGGCACCACCTACCAATATGCCATGACATACATCTTCCACGATCACATGCATAAAACTTTGGAAGATTACATGGATGATTTGTTGGCCAAATCTCTTTTACGCCTAGCTCATCTCGATGACTTAAGCAAGATCCTCGATCGCCTCATTGAACATAAAGTCAGACTAAACCCCAAGAAGTGCGTATTTGGCATCACATCTAGAAAACTCTTGGGTTTCATAGTCTCAAAGAGAGGAATCGAGGTGGATCCAAACAAATTCAAGGCAATCCTTGAAATGCTTCCCCCAACTACCATCAAGCAGCTCAAAATCCTATAGGGAAAGGTCGCGTCAATCAAGCGCTTCATAGCGCAGCTATCTGACAAGTGCCGACCCATGAATAAATTATTGCATAAGGGGGTAGCATTTCACTGGGATGATGAGTGCCAGTCAGAATTTGATGACATCAAACAATACTTGGCTTCATCACCAGTATTGGCACCACCGGGGCTTTCTTTTTTTTTTTTTCTTCCGCGGGGGGGGGGGGGGGGGGGCGGGGGTGGCGCCCAAAAAAAAAAAACAACAAAAAAAGCGGGCTACTATTTTTTTCGCCCCCCCGTGGGGTATGATCTTAACTATGCATATGTTGAGAAGCTCTGCTTGGCAATGGTGTTTGCTACCAAAAAGCTATGCCACTACATGCTCAACAATACGACGTATGTTGTGTCTAAGGAGAATCCATTGCGATACATGATGAGTCATACTTATCATAGTAGTCGCATGGCAAAATGGATCATGTTGTTGACGGAGTTTGACATAGAATTCATTGGATAGAAATCCATAAAAGGTCAAGTCATCATCGATCAACTAGCAGAGGCTCCTCTTGAAGATGATCAACCTCTGATCGTAGAGCTACCGGATGATGGGGTCTTCCATGTCTTAGAATCACTAGATTCTAATGAGCCTGAGTCACAGGCCGACATGACCCTATTCTTTGATGGTTCTAAATGTGAGCAAGGGGGTGGCGTAGGAATTGTATTCTTCACACCGCAAGGGGCTCCAATGCCTCTATCATTTAAATTAGATTTCCCATGCACCAACAACAATGCCAAATATGAAGCCTTGCTCATAGGTCTTTAGACAACAATCACCATGAACATCAAATGCTTAAACATCTTTGGTGATTCGTTGTTAATTTTCTGTAGGCCAAGTAAAGGGGGTATTCCAATGTAAATGCCTAGTTCTACAGGCCTACAAAGCCCTTGTGGAAAAATTCCTGGCACAACTTGAATGGTACGACATCGAGGCACTCCCTCGATCATCGAATCATTTTGTAGACACTATGGCCTCCTTGGGGTCACTAATCCCGCAAGACCCTTTCGGTGAGATGACAACCATTCAGGTCAAAACATTATCACAATCCATGATGGAGCATGCAAGCTCTAACCTAACACCAGGAATCCACCTGATCTAGATTGAACCATCTCAGGATAGGTTCTCTCGAATCCATGATTGTCTGACTCAAGCCAACTTGGGGTCCTTGTTCTCCTCGACCCCTCTTAATAGCAACACAATGCTATTTTTACAAGTTCTTTCCCACTCAGCTTTTGCTAGGGATGAACTTCAAGAGGGATTGGTCGTTCATACCATCGAGGTTTCTGATCAGTAGGATTGGTACACACCCATAAGGGATTACCTCAAGCTAGGTAACCTCCCACTTGGATTGACACATGCCGTGAAAATATCATTTAAATAGAAAGCGACAAAACATGTCTTGCTAGGAGACATTTTGTATCGTCAAAGCTATGAAGGAATCCTCCTTCATTGCTTGGACCAACAGGAGTCCACTTGGGTGATCACCCAAGCCCACGATGGTACATGCGGTGGCCACTTCAGCGGTATGGCCATCACAAAGTGCATTCTCTGCATGGGCTATTATTGGCCATATTTAGAGCGAGATTGTTGCGCATATGTAAAGAAGTGCGTGAAGTGTCAACACCATGCCAATTTGACACACGTACCTTCCCAGGCCTTGCAGCCAATCCAATCGGCTTGGCCATTTTTATAGTGGGGCTTTGATCTAATCGAAAAGATCTCCCCTGCATCGTCAGGTCATCACACGTTCATCATAACGGCCACAGAGTACTTCACCAAGTGGGTGGAAGCAATTTCGCTAACCTCTACGACTGGAACCCGCATTGCGGAGTTTATTTTACATAACATCATATGTCATTTTGGTATTCCATCCAAGATCATCTCGGATAATGGGACATCATTCAAGAATAAATATGTGCGTGCTTTGACAACAAAATACAAAATTCAGCATAGTTTTTCAACACCCTATTATCCACAGGAAAATGGGCAAGCAGAGGCGTCCAATAAAATGCTAGTCGCTATCCTCAAAAAGATAGTCACAGATAGTCACAAGGATTGGCACATTCAAATCCCGCTTGCCCTATGGGCTTATCGCACTAGCATTCGGACGCCCACTTGGGCAACTCCATTTTCGTTGGTGTATGGCTCCGAGGCAGTCATGCCTCTCGAGTTGGAAATCCCTTCATTATGCATATCAATGCAAGAGTTCATCGATGATGACACTACGTGCGAAGGCCCGGTTAGACCAACTTACGTTGCTCGATGAATGATGCGTCAATGCTCTCGAGCATTTACGTATCTATCAAGAGTGACTTAAGAAAGCATACAACATGAAGGTTCACCTGAGGGACTTTCAGGTTGGTGACTTGGTCTTAAAAGAGAACCAACAAAATTCTAACTTGCCGCCCCATCTAAGGGACAAGTTCACGGAAAATTGGTTAGGTCCTTATGTCATCAATAGTAAAATAGGACCTGGAACATACCGGCTCACCTCTCTTGAAGGAATCAAGGAACTAGAACCCTTGAACATCAGTCATTTGAGGCCATTCCACATTTAGAGAGCCATAGTCCACCCCAAACGCTCCAAGGATTCCCACAATCGCTTGGTCAACCTAAAAATGCCCCAAAGGTATCCATAAACCCTTTGGTCAAACCAAAAGCTCCAAGGATTCTCACAATCACTTGGTCAAACCAAAGCTCCAAGGATTCCCATAATCGCTTGGTCAACCTAAAAATGCCCCAAAGGTATCCATAAACCCTTTGGTCAAACCAAAAGCTCCAAGGATTCCCACAATCGCTTGGTCAAACCTAAAAGCTCCAAGGATTCCCATAATTGCTTGGTCAACCTAAAACGCCCCAAAGGTATCCATAAACCCTTTGGTCAAACCAAAAGCTCCAAGGGTACCCATAACCGCTTGGTCAAAACAAATATTCAAAAACAAACAAAAACAATAAAATAATTCAAAAATAACAAAAAAATTGCATCTCAATTCCATGCATACTCGTAAAAATCAAAATACAAAAATATAAGTTGCATTAGGCATCGCATCCATACATTGCATATTTGCTGGTCATACATGTCCCAAACACCATAGACTGTAATTGCTCGACAATTCCTTCATTTTCCACATTCCATCCATTTTATAAACACATACATCCAGAATAACACCATCCCCATTTTTAGCATAGTCAGTTGTCTCCTAATGTATGTAGGGTTTTCGTCATTCAACTTGTCTTTAAATTTCTAGCCAAAAATTGTACAAAGTTAAACGGATTTTACAAGGGAAAGTTTTACTTGGATCACGCCTCGTTATGTAACATCCCTACACAAGTTAAAACAAATAAAATAATTCCCAAGTTGTGTGAACGGAAGATGAAAACTACAAAGCAGTCTAGGATACCATAGGTGAAAGATTAGCCTGTTCATCCCCCTATGCGAATGGTTCAAGAGTGCTGAGAATTGACAAAAGGACAAGCTCTTCCCCATCAATTCCCCCTAATAAACAGTGGTTTTCACCACTAGAAAAAATCCCAATCACCGTTGGTCCCCAAAGTTGTAAGGATTCGTACTACACGCCCCTGACAAGGATGGGTAGTCATCCCCAAGGCCTAAAAGGATCAATGCCATTCAAAAGAAAAATCCCAACAAGCCATCATCATGAACATCTCCAATCACCTTTGGTCTCCAAAGTCATAAGGATTCATACTACACACCCCTGACAAGGATGGGTAGTCATCCCCAAGGCCTAAAATATCAATGCCCTTACTTCATAATATCCCTAATCCCCTTTGGTTCCCAAAGTCGTAAGGATTCATACTACACGTCCCTGAACAGGATGGGTAGTCATCCCCAAGACCAAAAGGATCAATGCCATTCACAAGCCCAAAACCTACGAGCTCAACTTTGCAACCTAAAATGCACAATCAAATAACAGTGGTTATTACCACTATTCCAATCCCTTGCTCAAAAAGAAAAACAAAAGAGAAAAATAAAAAGTGATTTTCATCACTATGTATACGAGCAAGTATCCTAACACGTTGAGCAAATAAAAGATGCCTGAGCTTGAATCCCTAGAATTCTCAGCATTCGAAAACCATCTAGGTGATCCTCATTACGGGTTTGGTGGACAACCTACTTGGCAATGGTGGTATCCTAAATGCATGACGATATGTCTATCACATTAGCTTTGCGTGTGAGCAGACCAATGTTTGCATGTGGATGAGCTAGCTTATGGTACCTTAGATTGTCCCATGGATTAATCTTACTAAATACAACAACGGAGTTAGTGGAGCTAATTAGGTGATCCTCAGTACGAGTTTGGTTGACAGCCTATCTGGCACTGGCGGTATCCTGAAAAATACCACATAAACGAACTCAATTGCACACACAAGGATGTGAAATAACTTGGTCAAACTCAAGTCTGATTTATACCTTGTTCAAAAGTCTTGCGAGATAAATGTACAGTCTTGGCTAGTTAGTTAAAATATCTGAATCTGAGAAAAGCTTAACTACATTTTAAAACAATTGGTACATTTCATTACGTACATCACCATCAGATAATACGAAAAATACAAAAACAAAATTATCACATGCAAATTCATTCCACAAAGCCATCACATAAGTACAGAAAGCCAGTAAATCTTGTACAGTCTATGGTGCCATCGACAAGTTATCAACAACTCATTTCATTCATTCCATATGCATACATCATATAATTAGACACATCGCATTCATAATACCACATGCATACATCATCCTAAATAACTGTGCATAAATAGAAAAACAAACCACGACAAGTGTCTAAACACAAAGAAAGTCATATGTATATATATCATCAAAAATGCCCGTAGGCTACAATAAACCGGTCCTCTGACCTCGCAAAAAGGCAAAAGCTCAAAAACCCCCAAGCCTAGGGCATCGGCCACCATGATCATGCAGGATCGGTGCGACGAGAACTACCCCCGTGGTGTGGGTCCTATGGGACCTCTCAGGGTGGCTACTGCTCACCCCCACATCATGCCCACTAGCACCCCCCTCATCCAATCACCTATGATGAGATGATGTTGACTACTCAGTATCGTTGTCCCTCATCCAGATGTGAAGACCCACCTCCAGAGAGCTTAGGTAACCACCCCTCAAGGTGGATAATCTCTCCCTCCAAATCCATCCGATGTCGAAACCACTCCACCTCCCACCACCGGTATGCAGCCACTACATCATCATGCTATGCCAATTGAGTTCATAGGAGATCCCTCTCTCGCGTAGCATCTGTGTCCCCATCCCACCGATGGTACGTAGCAAATGCATTCTCCTACTCAGCCAACTGAGTCCATAGGAGATCCCTCTCTTGCAGAGCCTCCCCTAGCTCCTCATCTCACCTCTAAAGTAGATCCTCCAATCATGCTATCTCAGCGTGATCCCTCCCCTCCACACCCTCTAGGATAGCCTGGTGCATAGGCGTATCCGAGACTATGGGCTGCTCCGGCTCCCACTACTCCGGAACGTCCTGCATCTCTGGCTGCCCCGAAACCCCAAAATCCTCCCCCACAAAATCATCCACCTCTACCATGTCCGCATCCTCCAACGGAACCCCCTAGCCCTCTCCTAGTGCCTCTGCACCCTCCCCACCTGTTGCAACCGCCTCTGCACCCCCTAGAGGCCCCTCACCTCACCATCACCGCAAAGTCCACCACTGGTCGTACTCAGTGGTAACCCCGACGTCATCCATGTCTGGGATGTCAATCATTGTATCTGAATCCTCACCTAGTGGTGCAATGACCGACCAGACTAGAGTCCTCTCGTCCCCCCGATGTCGATAGATCATGGGCTCACCAGGAAACCCCTGGTGCACCCCAAACTATCATGTCACCCGACCATACGGGAAGAACTCCTGCTCGGTCCCGTGCCGCCCAATCAGCCACCTCCCCCTATGAACCCACTGGAGCCACTCTCCAGCCTCAGGCCAGGCTAGACAGTCACGGTATGGGCGCCAGAACACCTCCCCTAGAGCAAGCCGAGTGAAGGCATCAACATAGTGCCCTACGACACCTGCCCATCGTCGACTCTATCCCTGCTCCTTAGACCACCACCATAGTGCCCCGTACCCGATCTCTCTGTCTACCATCTCTGCTCGAGTCATCCATGGCAACCCCATCGGCCTCTCCACAGCTATGTGCTACCAAGCCCAACACTGCAATAGATAACTACATCCAATACCCTTTTGCCTTCGACAGCGGACCTCGTACAACTCATCGTAGAGCTGTGCCAATAGTGTCTGACCCCATCTCATAATAATAGGGGCCTCCTGGTCGGACACTCCACCAACCTGAAGACCACCTCCAGCAGGTTCCACGGGAACCTCGCACTCGAAGAGTCGGGTAGCAACATGTTGGAAATGAGGCCCATCGCATCGCATGCCTCACTCCCAACATGCCCCTCTCTAGCCACCATCGTACCAAAATCCTGCCAATCTGGAAGTCGCCCTCTGCCCTCTCCACTGGGCTGTCCACACCCAACTCCTCCCCATGCCCGAAGCATCACATCAGTTGTCCATTGATCACGCGACGTCGTCCTGATCGGTAGCCCATCTATCAGAATCCGTAGAATCCGATAGACGTCCTCCAAGGTCACTGTCATCTCCCCTGTTGGGAGATGGAAGGTATTGGTCCAAGGATCCCACAAGTTGATCAGGGCCATCAGATAGGCCCGATCCCCGACCACAGGCTCTAGCCGAGTCACTTGCTTGAGCCCAAGGGCATCAAGCCACTCCCAATCAGCCAAAGTCAGCGCCTCCCACGCTTCAGAGAAAATCGTAGGCACACGGTACCGGCTCTTCACAACCTGCAAAAGAAAACAAAACAAAAACATTAAAAACATGATAAACTGTACAGTAATAACATGACTATACAACAATGCATAAAACAATGTACAACTAAAAATAGACAAATAACGAGCAACAAAATTAAAAAAAATAAATTCAACAACATTTGTCAGTCCTAAGGTTTTTAACTCTAGTTCAAACTGATAAATTAAAAACAAAAAAATTCAAAAACAATTTGTCAGTCCTAGGGTTTTTAACTCTAGTTCAAACTGATAAATTAAAAACAAAAAAAAATCAAAAAATAATTTGTCAGTCCTAGGGTTTTTAACTCTAAGTCTAAACTGATAAATTAAAAACAAAAAAAATTCAAAAATAGTTTGTCAGTCCTAGGGTTTTTAACTCTAAGTCTAAACTGATAAATTAAAAACAAAAACAAAAAAATTCAAAAATAATTTGTTAGTTCTAGGGTTTTTAACTCTAAATATAAACCGATAAATTAAAAAAAAATTCAAAAAAATTTGTCGTCCTAGGGTTTTTAACTCTACGTCTAAACTGATAAATTAAAAAAAAAAAATTAAAAATTTGTAGTCTAGGGTTTTTAACTCTAGTTCAAATGATAAATTAAAAAAAAAAATCAAAAAATTTGTTAGTCCTAGGGTTTTTAACTCTAAGTCTAAACTGATAAATTAAAAACAAAAAAAATCAAAAAATTTTGTAGGTTTTTAACTCTTTGTAATTACAAAAATTAAAAATTGTTTAGTACCTAGGGTTTTTAACTCTAAGTCTAAATCGATAAATTAAAAACAAAAAAAAAAAAAAAATTTTAGTAACCTAGGGTTTTTAGTCTATGATAAATTAACAAAAAAACTAGGGTTAAGCTAAGTTTTTAAGCTAAGTTTTAAACTATGTTTTTAAGCTAAGTTTTGATCTTTGTTAAACTAGGGTTTCTTTTAGTTTACAACAAATGCAAAATAAACATGGTTTCCACTAGGGTTTCAATCTAAGTTCTAATGAAGCCATACAAAACACAAAAAAATTCACACACATACAACACAAAACAAATTTTTTTAGGGTTTCATTTTTTAAAACTCGAAAAACCAAATACAAAAGAGATAAATTACGATTTTAAAACTATAACATAAAACACAAACTAACTAAACGAGAAGGAGCACTTACCGGTCTCGCTTCGGCTCCGCCACTCGATCCGGTTCGTGAACTCATGGTGTCAAGAAAAATTTGGCAGCGCTTCGCTTCAAAGACTCGACCTCCTCCTCCTCAACTCTCAAACGCTAGGAAAAACAAATGCAAATGAGCCCAAAACCTAGTTTTGGCCCTTAAATAGGATTTTTAGCCTATAATCGTTCCACCCTGGGATGAGCGCTCTAGTTGGCACTCGTCCCACCCTGGGACGATTACAAAACTGGTATTCATCCCACCCAGGGATGATTACAGAGCAAAAATTTCAAAAACAACAAAAAATGCACCAAAACAAGCAATAAAATAGCAATAAAATTGTCCAATAAGAGTGCTTTTGCACTTGACATTTCGGGCATGCAAAATAGATGTCGAGGTCACAAATCCTCACTATCCTATTCCCTAAGAAGGCTACCATAGCCGGACCGCTCCACGGGAGGACGGATTGTCGAGAATTTCATCCCCAAATGGCGTCACCAAAAGGGTCACAACCCAACCAAAAATAGCAATAACATTGCCGAACAAAGGCGCCTTTGCGCCTGACATTCTTGGCATCCAAAATAGACATTGGGGTCCCATATTGTCACTATCCTACTCCCTAAGAAGGCTATCATAGCCGGACCGCTCCATGGGAGGCCGAATTTTTGACAATTTCAGCTCCAAAATGCGTCACAAAACGGGTTCGAACCCACCAAAAATAGGTCAAAATGTTCGGAAACTGCGTAAGCATTCAACGAAAAACAACTATAGGCACCCTTACATAAGTCATCTTGGGTCAAGCGACTCATCGCTTTTCTCATGTTGGTCATTCCCTCATCGATTCGTCGCTTGAGGGGGTAGTCACACTTAGTCACCAATCAACAAATACACACCCAATCAAGGAAATGGCATGCATTCAAAAGATCATTGACAAAGACAATCACGCTCCTGCTTGGGGCAGCAAACAAGCAATAATCACAAGCTGATCAAACACTTGGCATTCTAGAATCATGAACTCAAGGTTCCCACAAACAAAAGGTTGCACCCTTTGCCTATTCATGACTGAACAATGTCCAAGATCAAGTAACACCTCACCGAAAAAGGTTAACACTTGAATTAAGCTCCTTAGCTCGTCAAAAGCAAGGATTCAAGAATGCGTGCCCTTTCCATACTTGGGGCATCAAGAGTTGGTTAGGTTACTGAGAAACCCTAATCATTAGTGCTTTGGTTATCTATTTTTGCTCAGCATTGCGCCATGCACAGCGCATCCCAAAAAGGGGCATCTGTAGACACCAAAACAACACCAATCCGATTATGTGACGACAAGCACTGATCGAATTGACATACATAGCCCCTAGGGCAGCCCCCAGAGGTTAAATAGTGGTCCTAACCACTCCCACAGTAGTTTGGAAGGTCAGAGGTCAATTTGGCACCTTTTTGGCACTTTGCTCCCTACTCGTCCCACCCTGGGACGATTACAAACTGGTATTCGTCTCACCCAGGGACGATTATCAACATTCATCCCAGGGTGGGGCGAATAGCAGGTTTGACTGGAAAAAGTCAAACCTCGATAGGTCCGCCACTTAACTGCAACTTCAGGACATGCAATTGCGAGGAACGACTTCAAATCAAGGAGAGAGACTTCAGTCATGCATGCCTTGATTTTTGGAGGCCTCATGCAAGGAGACTCTAAATCAAGGAATAATATTTTCTCTCAAAATAGGACAAGCAACTCAAGTGGCACCCTCGCATGCGCATTCAAAGAGAGAGACCCTAGGTCTATAAATTGGTGAGTCTTCTCACCCCAAAAAGAGGAACAGAGAGGAGCTTTTGGAGCAACGAAGTGCTGCCAAATTATATCCTCACCCATCGTTTGTGCTTTTACATCCTTGATCTCTCTCTTGGAAGGGAGGTTATTGGGTGATTATTGGAAGCGCAATCCGGACCCAAAACCAAAAATTTGGCCACAATATCCCACCAAATTTTTTGACACAACCCCATAAGAGGTTTTGGACCCATCCCAAGTGGATTGGTGTCGAAACAGAGTCCCAAACGATGGGCGTCCCGCCCCCGGTGCCCCCGCACTGTCGTAGTTCTAATCGCCCCACCCCGGAGCGATTAGAAATCTGTGGTATATTTCCCTAATTTTTCTTTTGCATCTGATTCTAGGTTGTTTACATATGTTGTCATTTAAATTTCATGTGATTCTGACAAGTTTTGATCATGCTTTTATCATTTCCCGCTTTCACTAACATGTAGATAGCATCATCATATTCTGGGTGATAGAGGCCAAATTGGAAAAATATGACCATCTGGGTCATCCCAAAATACCCCGTTTTACCTAACCCCAACTTTGTAGGTGATTTGGAGGCCTCAGGACTAGACATTTAGGAGGTGGCTTTCGGATAGGTTATGACAGTCCTAATCATCCCACCCCGGAGCGATTAGAAATTTGTGTAATATTTCTGGACTGTTCCTTTTGCAATGGCTTCCTGGTAATGTTTTATTGCTTCTATCAAATTTTCAGCTCATTCTGATATGTTTCAGTTATCATTTTAATCATTTTATGCATACACTGACCGTAGGCCTTGGGGATCGCATGTTTCTCTCCATCCGCAGGTGCTACTAATCCTTTTCTATTTCTTTGAACGTAGGATCTCGACACCAAAGGAGCAGCAAGGAATCAAATACATATTCACGCAAGTGGCGATGACGTTTGGTCCACCCATTTTACATGTGGGCACGCGGAAGAAAGCGTATCAATCCGTGGTGTAATAGAGCCCTACTTAACGCTCCTAGTCCCCAAAAGGGAGGAGACGTATTGTAACCCGATTTTAAAGCAAAATTAATAAAAAGGGTTGTACTCGACATTTGCTTTCTATCTTGTTTCAATTGGTTTACGTTTCTCTCCTTTCATGCGTTTCAGTTCGTAGGACTTAGCGTTACGTTTCGCTTTTGCATACATCGCACTTGGCATTTCCGTTTTGTTTTCGTATCCTCGTGCTTTCACTAACCCTATTTTAACAGGAGGTCCTTGGTTTCTAGGCAAAAGGAGCCTTTTTGTCAGATGATGGGGCGAATATTTCAACCCTGAAAAGCAAAATATTAACATTGCCCCTATTTGGGTTCATCTCCCGAGTCTACCTGCCCAGTTCTTCAATGAATATTGGCTGTAGGGCATAGCCAGAACTATAGGGGACCTGATCTCCATTGACCATGTGACCTTGGCCAGGACAAGGATGACTCATGCACGAATCTATGTAAATGCTAATTTGAATAATGAATTGCCAAGGTTTGTGGAGCTAGAGTATGGAGAATACTATAGAAAATAGTTGGTAGAATACGAGAACAGAATGACATTCTGTTTAGAATGTAAAAATCAAGGACATCTATGCAATCAGTGCCCTAACCTGGTAATTAATAGAGAAAAGCAGAAGCAAGGAATGCTAGACATAAGAAATTTAAGGAGTTTCCTTGGTAGAGGCGATTTCAATCAGGCAAACTATGTCTACCAAAAAAAGAAAAGAGAGGGTGCAGGGTCCTAGCAAGACAAAGGAAAACAACAGGTTGTTGGCAACCAAAATACTCAGGTAAGTTCCAATCCTCTAGTTTCAAATAAATTTTCAATTCTATCTAATATGGGAGTAGGAGGATTATTAGAAGATATGGAAGCCCAACACCTTCAGGCTAACCTTTATGACTCTCTCGAATCCCCATCCAAGTCAGGAGCCTCAAACCCTAATGCTAAAATTACTATAAGCCCCGAGGCATCACAAATCCAAAAGCTAATGCACGATATCTAGAATCCACATCCAAGTCAGGATCCTTAAACCCCAATGTTGGAAATACTTCAAGCCCAGTGGGCATCCCAAAGCCAAACCCTAATGTTGAAGAACTTAGGAAGAAAGTTGAGGCATTGGAAAATAAAAAATCTCATCTCCCTAACATCATCACTAGGATCCAAGTGAATCCTACTGAGGGGTCATCCCGTAGACCAAGGGAATACAGGAAAAAGGAGAATATTTGGATGTAGGGGTGGAGATATGTGAAACTCTTCAGACTAAGGAATATGGCAGTCCAGTTCTACAATAAATTACCTCCCCTCAGTTTAGTCCTAAACAAACTAGGAGCACTATGAAGTCTCCTATAGATTTTGGTAGTGAAAAAAGAAGAGGGAGAATATCAAATGTTGAGCATCAAAAAATTAAAAATGATAATGACATTGCCAATGGAAAATAAAGAACCTTGTTTCAACAGGTTATTTCGGGTTCTGAAGACAACAAATTAGGAAAACCCCCTGAAGGGAGGGGGAGAGGAATAAATCCCAAATAATATAAATGAAGTTACTATCATGGAATTTGAGAGGCCTCAATGACCTACCCAAACATAGGGAAGTCAGTGCAATAAGAAATCAAGTGAATCCAACTATTATCATGTTGCAAGAAACAAAAACTGATGAGATTCAGTAAAAAAAAAATAGCAAAAAAAATATGTAATCAAGGGGAGATGGTTTGCAAATCATCCAGAGGAGCATCTGGAGGCCTTATGACTTTGTGGGATCCCCGGATAGTAGAAGGCACAATTATTCAAAAATATGACAGGGTTCTTAGTGTTTTATTTAAGGAAATAAACAACAACAGGTCGTGGATCCTTTCAAATATTTATGCCCCAACTTCAATTCAAGGGAGAGATCTACTGTGGGAGTACTTAGGTAATTTGAGTGAAATATTCCATAATGTCCCCTAGATTCTGATTGGGGATTTTAACACTCCACTTTACCCTTTAGAAAAAATGGGTGGAAATGGACCACCTATCAGGAGCATGGATGAGTTCAGTGACTTTGTGAACTCCAACATTTTGATGGATGTAAAACTTAGAGGAGTGAATTATACCTAGAGCAATCGGCACATAGGGTGTCATCTCATTCAAGAAAGGCTTGATAGGTTTTTTCTATCAAAGGAGACTACAACTTTGTTCGATGATTCTACCTTGTAAGAATTTCCTAAAATTGCCTTTGATCATAATCCCATTTTTTTGGAGATACCTAACTCTTTGTCCTTCAAGAAACCTTTCAGATTTCAATCTATGTGGATCAAACATTCTAGTTTCAGAGATAACTTAAGTCAGTGGTGGCAGAAGCCTGTCAGGGGTAGTGCAGCTTTTAAACTTACTGGCAAATTAAAGTTTGTTAAGGAAAAGCTTTGAACTTGGAACAAAGAGGTCTTTGGGAACCTCTTTGAAAATAAAAAATAGGTTGTTGAAATTTTGAAGATAATTGATTAGAGGATCCAACATGGTGATGCTGATGAAACTACTAGGTAGGAGGAACAAACAAAACTAGCAGAGTTTCATAACATTTTGGCCTGTGAGGAAATCTATTGGAGGAAAAAATCAAGGGCTCTTTGGTAGAAATATGGAGATTCAAATTCTAAGTTTTTTCACGTCACCACACTTAGAAATAGAAGCAATAACAAGATAATTTTTTTAATGGTTTTATTACTCAAGACTTAATAGAAATCAGAAAGGATGAAGTAACTTATTTCAATTCTATCCTTGGTCAAGAATCACAGTGCAATGAGGAGGCCAAAGATATTCTCTTGCAATCCATTCCTATCATAATAAATTAGGATATAAACCTTAAGCTTCTAGCTCCCTTTTCTGATGAGGAAATTAAGGAAGCCTTGTTTAGCATGGAGCTAGACAAAGCCCCGGGACCCGACGACTTTCCCCCTCATTTTTATCAAGATTTTTGGAACATCGTAAGTGAGGATGTAATTTTTGCTGTCATAGAATTCCAAGCAAGCAATCATATCCCAAAAGGTATCAACTCTACTTTTATTTCTCTAATTTCTAAGAAGCAAACCCCTGAATCTATGGTTGACTTTAGGCCAATCAGTATGTGCAATGTTTCTTACAAGATCCTAACTAAAGCCATTGCAAATAGAATGAGAGATATTATGCCCCACATCATATATCCATGCAAGGGAAGATTTTTCTAGGGCAGGTCAATCTTGGATGGATTTATCACAATTCATGAAGCTCTACACTCTGCTCATAAGACTAACATGTTTGTTTTTTCCCTCAAGCTTGATATGAACAAAGCATTTGATAGGCTAAATTGGGACTTTCTGATTGTTGTCCTCCTTAAGTTTGGTTTTCACCACCAATGGGTTAATTTGATAAAATAATGTATTTCTAAAGCATGGTTCTTGATTCTAGTTAATGGAACAACTGCTGGTTACTTTTAAAGTCGTAGAGGAATTCGGTAGGGGGACCCTATCAACCCCATGTTATTCATCATGGTGGTAAAAGCTTTAGGCAGAACCATAAAAAATACTTGTAGTTCAAGGCTAATATCGAGAATCAAGGAAACATACCTCACTAGGGTTGTTTCTCACCAAAAATTCATCGATGATACCCTTATATTGACCAAGGCATCAGTGGTTGAGGCTAAAATAATTATATACATCCTGCAACTCTATGAGGACGCTGCTAGTCAGAAAGTTAATTTCAGTAAAAGCAAGTTATATTTCTTGAACACCCCCATTCAGAGGCAAGGAAGTATTGCAAAAATTTTAGGGTGTGATATAGCAATCCTCTCCACTTCGTATCTTGGTCTCCCTCTTTTCATTGGTTCTCCGAGAGAGTCAATGTGGGACAGGGTTATTGAAAGAATTCAAAAAAAACTTGCTAGACGGAAAGGTCATCTTCTATCTCAAGCAGGAAAGCTGACCCTCACTAAGGCCTCTCTTCAGAGTATTCCAGTCTATTTCCTCTCTATTTTCAAAGCCCTTGTGAAGGTTTTCCAAAAAATTGAGAAACTCCAAAAATAATTTTTGTGGACTGGATCAGAGAAGAAAAAAAGGATACACCTTAAAGGATGGACCAAAGTGTGCAGACCCAGGGAAAATGGGGGCTTAGGTCTAAGGATAATTACTCATATAAATTTAGCTTTACTAGCTAAGCAGGCATGGTGTCTCATTTTTAGTGAAGAAAATGAATGGACAGCTATCATCAAATGAAAGTATCTTCAAAATATGGAATTTCTAAGTGACTTAGTTCCAATCAGAGGTTCTGATTTTTGGAAAGCAATTCTTAATTGTAAGGAAATCATCAAAAAATGTTTAAGATGTGTTTTAGGCAATGGTGAGAGGATAAATTGCTGGAATGACAGGTGGGCTAAGGATGAACCACTGATGCAATATCCTAACTTAGCCTGAATTAGAGATATCACAGAAGAACTCATTGGCAGAAAAGTCTTCGATTATATGGTTGAGGACAGAGGTAGAATGAAGTTGAAAAAAATAAGAATTTAGGGATTTCAAGTGGAATCAAATGATATTTGTAACATTCTTGGACAATAGTTTATCCCCATGAGACCCAAGGAATATCAAGTGACCTGGGCTCCTATAGAAAACGGGTAGTTCACTGTTAAATCAGCTTACAATCTTCTGCTTGATGACGAGGATTTTGTCCTCCAAAAGGACATAGTTTGGATAAAAATTTAATTCAAAAAATTATAGTCTTTTCATGGCTGGTTATCCAAGGAAGAATTCTAACCATTGATAATATGATGTATAAAGGTATTTGTATCACATATCATTGTTATCTATGGAGGGCTAATTAGGAGACCATTTATCACATTTTCCTTGACTGTCCTAAGTGGGGTTTTTAGGCCTTCAATATTTCATGGGTTAAACTAGCCATCGTACTTGGTTTGTTCATCTAGTGGCCTTGTCCCTTTTCAAGCCAAAGACTTAGATACATGTGGAAAATTTATCTCAATCACTATCATTGGCAGGTGTGGTTAGAAAGGAACCATAGAGTCTTTAATGAGTCTATCCATGATCATCAAACTATCATTGCTAGGATCCTATCATTTGCCAATGATAATGTGAATATTATCCCTTTTGATAGCTATAAACCTCATCTGCAAGAGACCACAATTGCTTAATATTTAAGCTTAACCTTGTTAGATGAGTCTGTGCCTAGGATAGTCAACCCCAGAGCCAATGTTAAGTGGTCTCCACCTCCTATGGGTTGGTTTAAGCTTATTTTTTATGGAGTATCTAAGGAAAATTCTAGAAGAGAAGGCATTGGTGGCATTATGCAAGATCATAATGGGAATATGATGCTTGTGTTTTCTAAATATTTGAAAACAAGGATGCACAACAAAGCTGAAGCTAGAGCTATGTGGAGAGGCCTTCAAATGAATCAAGAATTAGAAGGCAATTTGATCATAGAAGGAGACTCTATGCATGTTATAAATCTCCTTAATAATTGGAAAACATATCCTTGGAGGATTAAAACAATTGTTGAAGAGGCTAGGATCCTTTTCCAGGGAAGATAGGACATAAAATCCCAACATGTCTTTTGGGAAGCTAACAAAATTGCTGATAAGCTGGCCAATTTGGGTGTCGATGGTGATGGACTTTTCAAATGGGAACACGGTGTCCTGAGTGAAGTAGAGGATCTTATTCAACAAGAATTCCAAGAATGATAGTCAAATTTACCAACAGGGAAGGCATTGTAATTTCGAAGGCTAGGAGTATTCTCATCTCTTTTTTGAATTGGACTCACAATAAAAATTATTTGAGTTGTTAGTCTTCGTGGATGCTTCTTGGAAATACCATAAAGAATAATGGGGATAGTCACATGTTAGATAACATGGCTCCTAGTCATCTTAGTAATTTTAGGTTGGTTGATAATCACAGGGAAGGAAAGAAACAACAATATAAGACTTCAAACCAAAGCCATGTGGACCACCAGATAGCCACCACCATAAATCTAGCTAGAAGGTTCACTTCTCCAAGGCTGATTGGCCAAGATAGTATGTGGTACCAAAGCATGTCATATACGAAAGAAAGTAATTACCAAATAATTATTAAGAGTAACTATCAATATAGAGCTTGTGGGAGTTTTTTCAATACTCTGCTATGTGTGTCTGCAACTTTTTATTTCTCCATTGTCTCAAGGAAGGGATCCGTGTCTGTTTCTTTTTGTAATTATGATGCATGTGTGTTTTCTTGAGGTATACCCAAAATGTTGTATAGGAAGTTTCTTTTGATAACAGACTATGTGCCTTACCGGATGTAATGGCTTTGGTGGCATGCAAATTTTATATATATAGGATCCTTAGTAAGGATATGTTCATCAACAGCCCTGGGCTAATTTTTGTAAAAGGTTTTGGGTCAACCTGTAAAACCCGGTATTAATGCTATAGTACCTTATCTACCAAAAAAAATAATGTTTTTAGATCTTCATAAATCCAAGTAAAAACCTCCTTATTTTTCTTTAGAAACCTAGCATATAATTCTTTTTCTTATTTTGATAAGGTTTTATCAATTTTAACTAATCTAGGCTCCTCTTTTGTTCCAATGTTTATATTATCAACTTATGTTTCCATGAGGAGTGGTTTATATGCTTTGTAAAATTCATCAAATAGGCTTTCTAAAGAAACTAACCCTTTTGGAATTCCATTTGTTTTAAGTTGAATTACTTATACAAGTTTACCAATAATATCTTTCAACTTTTCTTCATCCTCCTCTTCACATATAACATCAACATAATGGTTCTAGAGGGTCATGAAATCTCTAATATCTACATCATCCTAAAACACTTGTAGATAGACAATGTTGTCAAGTACATAAGGCTTATAGATAGAAATAGTGGAAAATATTTCCATATATTCTATGTCAATCTCAGGATAATTTGCACCTGATGCATTTATTTCTAATAGGTCTGCAATGTGATTATGCTCTCTAGGAATGTAAGAAATGTTGAATGCCAAGAATTTATCAGTTTTATCCAATACTACAACTTTGTACTATTTCAACCTAATATGTTTGGTTTGATATTTATCTTTGACTTGTTGGATAATCAATTTTGTGTTACCAGTGGCAGTCAATAAATTTATGCTTAACTTTTTTGCTTTCTTAGTCCTAGCAATAAGACCTTGTACTTAGCTACATTATTGGTGCACAAGAATTCTAATCTATAAGGGATTCCTAAATAGTTACCCTTAAATTCTATTAAATTGACACCTCCACCTACTCCTATTTGAGACTTTACTCTGTCAAAGGATATGGTCCACATTTCCTAGGTTAGAACTCTAGTAGATTCTGCATCCACTAGTTCTCTAGTTTTAGGATCCATATCTTTTGCATTAGGGACTTCTATTAATAATGGGTTATGTCAGATTGAATATACCCCCATCTCTTTTTCTTCTATAGAGTTTACCAAATTAACCATGGTATCATTTGGTTTTATTAGTTCAATTGAGTAATTGTTAAAAGTTCTCTCCTAAGAGTTACGTTTTCCTTTCTTGAAATAGGGATTGTGACATAAGACCAATCTAAATGTATAGAACCACCCAACTATTCTGCCTAGTGCTTGCTAAAAATTAATGGGAATAAAGGATCCACATCTACTACTATAACATCCATTACTATACCCTTTTTGGGATACTGATCTAGATAGACAAATAGACCAGTAATTATTCCAACGTAAGGTATCTACCTACTATCCATTACTAACACAAGTGGAGATTCCCTTGTGCAAATAATACCTAGATGATCAACTATCTATTTATACATGATATTATGGGATGCACCACTATAAAGCATACAATTGTGGATGACATACCTTTCTCATTCATCTGATTTATATCTAAGGGACACCTATAATGATATGACAGATGAGGATGTTCTAGTCTCATGATTGGTGCATTTAACTGCATTACAAGATTGTATTTATTTTTGTTCAACTAAGCCAAAAGTTCTACAAACCTTTTCTTTATATTTTTGGATATTCATTAATTCAATGAAAGTAATATTAACTTTATGCTTACTAAGTTTTGAACCAGAATCAAATTCTATTTTCTTGACATCAAGTGTTTTTGGACATTCCCCTCTTTGTAAATCTTCTTCTATCTCTATGGTTTTAGGAATGGTTTTGTTTTGATTCTTTTATATTTTTTCTTTATGTGTATTTTCATTTACAATAGACTATCCTCTAGTTTTGTTAGTTGAGGCTTTATTAGTTCTATTAGGTAGAATTTTTTTTCTCAAATTTAAGGTATGAGTTGCGTCTAGCTCTTATACTTCTTTAGTTGTTGGGATTAATTTCTTTTGTTTCATATTTTAGTACCAAGTTTCATATGGTATTTATAAAATATTAGTATTTTCTACTATCATGATCTTAGGACAATGGTTTGAGGTATACAAATCCATATTTTATTTGAATGGCCTCTCTCTATATTCATCTTATTGGGTCCATCATGCATTAATCCTGATATCTTCTTTTGATTCATAATCCAAGTCTATATTATTATGCATACCTAAGTATATTCCACAAAAATCTGGGTTGTGAGGAGTATCACAGGCTGCATAGTAATAAGGAAATTTTTCTATAAGATTAACAAAAAATATAGGATTTGGAACAGAGTCTTGATCTCTCTCAATTTCTCTCTTCCTCCAATTATTTCAATTACTTTTGTTTCTATTTCCTTATTCAGGATTGTTTTTACCCCAATTTCTATTGAAATTTCTTTTGAATGGTGGCCTATTTTCATTTTGTTGTTTGTCAACTTGAGGGTGAGAAGAATCACCATTATTTTCATTATTTCTCTTTATCCTGGCTAACCTATTGTTCATTGTATTAAACATTTCTGTCATTTGATTGGTCAGTTTTCCATAGGATCTTGTTTGACTATTTTTGTAAGTTGAAGCCTACTTTCTTAGTTTTATTATTAGGTTGATTGACTTCTAGAGTGTATGGTTTTATTTTTCCACTGTCTAATATGTTTATTTCAATTTCTATGGCTTTATCCATACATGCATCTATAATATTTACCTGCTCCTATCTTAATTCATAACTGAATTCTCCTGGAAAGGTATTCTTATAAAAACAAATGTACTAGATATCATTTGGTATTAATTTAGTTGGGATTTCATTTCTATTTTTAGAAAACCTCTATTAAAATCACTCACTATTTTGTTTTCTTTCTTCTTCATGGTTGCCAGATCTATTAGCAGTGATTGTTTGTTCTTCCTCTCTCCAAAATTTCTTAAGAATACATTTTCCATTTTGGTGAAATCAATAATATCATTGTTTAGAAGTGTTAAACATTCTATAGCATATTTCTCTAAGATCTGAAGAAACAATATTAGAACTACATCTTCATATTCTACCTAAATACTATCCATAGCATATAAGAAACTTTTAATATGGTCTTTCTTTGTGACTGCATTATTTCCTTAGATTTCAATAGATACTTATGAGCTTTACTGGGAAGGTCATGTAAAACTATAGGTAATTGGAAAGGTTTGTATCTATTTGTTATCCATAGTTGGACATTATAATTATTCTGAGGAGAAGGGTTGGCCATATTAACTACTTGGGGAATTTTAATTGGTTTTACAATGATGACAACGGGTGGTGCAATATTAGTTTCACCAATAGTAGCAGTATGTGTATGAAATATATTATCTACAATAATCATATATGTATCAAGACTTTTTGGTGATGAGCTAGAAGGATTGGTTCTGAAAAATACCTTAGTATTTGAGAATTCTAGATATAGCTCCTGAGTAGTTCTTCTTGTTTGCACCAACACGTTCTACTTCTTCTTTTGATCTTAATTTTTTGGGGTTCGACCAATCAAAGTCACCAAAATAATGGGTGTAGAAGGAATAGATGTTCTGATCAAGATTACTCGATATTTATTACTCTCAACCTCATTGGGTATATTTCTTGGGATGATACCTTTTCAATAAACAAAATCAAGAAAATGAAAAAAATATTATGACTGATGGTTTCTTGAAAAAGAAATTGGAAATTGTGGACATGGTGGGATTAGACTCAAAAAGATTCAAAATTGAAAACTTAGTATGTTGGTTCCCTATGGATCAACTGTTGCTAATTTCAGATAAATATTTGGTCATTGGAAAGAATCTGAAATATTTCAAGACTAATTTCCCATTAACATTGCTACTAAGCTGTTGGTATTTTAATTTGACAAGAAAAATATAGTTGTAATTAAACTCAAGGATCAACTTTAAAATTATTGAATTATAAATATTGAGTCCCTAAAAATGGTGTCGTTAAACTATTGGAGATTTTTCTTGCATCCTTAGGATAAGCTATCATCACGCTACAAGAAAAACCAATTTTCAATGAGCAATTATAGGCTCTGGATGACCTGCCTATTTAACCGAGGAATAGAGTTCTATATATTTTCTAGATAGACCATATATGGTAAGGAAAACCTTGAGGTAAACTTAATTTTTTAACGTTTTATGTTCATGCTCTTCCAAATTTATGATGTTTAGTAAAGTTTTATAAAATTGACCAAGATTAAACAATAACAATTCAATTATGCCTAATGTGTATAACTGGTGCCTTAATACTTTGGTTTATTATAACAATATTTAATAACAACTCAATGTATAGGAAAAATGGGAAAAATAAAGAATTGACACAATTACGTTCATTCAAATATCATAATAAATATAATAGCTGACCAACGAAAGAAATGCTCATTATACGTTCAAATAATGTAACCCATAATGAAGAATACACACAAAACTACATAGATATATGATAGATAAGAAGCCTAGAATTGTTAAAATATCAAGAATGATTACATAAAGAGTTAGCCTAAAAATTACATTTTACTCTCGAAATATTAATACAATAAAAATCCTTGTTCAAATAATGTAACAAGGACTTTTCACTCTTTAGTTCCAATCTGCTAATAGGCAAGTCTCTAGACATCTAGCTCAATAAAGGGAAATAATATCAGTTTCTTGAGTGCTTCTCTCTCATAACCTTAACAACAATGGGAAGAATAAGGGATGGAAAATAATAAAGACACTCAAGAAAGTACAACAACAAAGAATAGGGCACTCAAGTATACCTCTTAGAAAAATATGTTTTGCAAAAGCTTTATCCTTGATTATAGCTGTGAATGTCCTTCTTATAGTTTTTAAAACTTTATAACTATCAAAACTACTCCAATATGGACCCTCCAATTTTCACCAACTCCTACCTTCTTTTGGATAGGTATATTACAACTTGATATTAGCTGTCAAAAAGACTATTAATTTCTCAAAATTAAATCTAGTTGGCATCCACTTGGTTATAGCTCTGTATATTTCCTCCCTTTGATCTTCTTTACTTATCCTAAAGTGAGCTCCTTTCCAACTGAGTGCTATAATGTATACAAAAATGTCATTGTGGTTTGCTGCTTTGTAGTTGATTGTGTTGACCTCTCAAACTGAAAAGACTATTGAAATCAACCACATTGCCTAAGATCTAAGGTATTATTTAACTAAATGGGGACTTAACATGTATATTAAGATGTATGCAAGGGTTCATTGCAAAACTTGGATACATTGTATCCTTATAAGCGCTGACGAAGAAACAAAACTATTGTGCTAAGAGGTAGAGATAGATAAAAAGAGGGAATTAGAATTACATAAACTAAGAAAATCGCTAATAATAAGGTACCTCCATAACTATATTCCATCAAGGTGATGTATCCATAACTATATTCCATTGAGGAATGATGATCTCTCTAAGGTGATCATATTTCTGGTTTGCATCTCTAGATTTTTCTAACACTATTGGACATGAACTTCTCAAATCATCCATATCTCCTTCTACTACCTCCCACTAGTGTACTCTGATTCATCATTGACATTGGATACACTATTTTTATGGGTGTATTTCCATATATAATGGTTGAGTTGAAGGGAATGTTTTGTTAGTTGATAATTACTAAGTTAGGTTTCCTTAATCTGTAAAATATTTTATTTTCTTTGAACTGGTATCCTTACATCAAATTATCCCATGATTAGCATAATTTAGCTCACAGGTTAGCCTCAGCTTGTATAGTTCATGATGATTCATTTCAATTTATAGCCTTCTTCCATGTCACGTGTGAAGTTCTTCTGGTTTGGTTTGATCCTTTGGTTTCCCTATGCTTAAGTGTGAAAGCCTTCGATTCATTGTGTTCAACAAGGCCTTTTATTTATTTACCTTACTCATCTTGTCACCTCATATTCAATTTTTTTACGCTTGATTTAATCACATTGTCCCAAAGCATGTGCCTAGATGGGTTAGAGGAAAAATTGTAGTTCGCATGTGTGCTGCAATTTCTTGATTGATCTCTTTTTGTATCAGTGAGATCATCATGAATTCAAGTGACTTACTGGTCTTTATCAAAAGGGGTCCTACAAGATCCTTTATTTTAATGTGGCACCACTCCAAGTGTGTCATCAACTTATTGATATGTGCCATTGGTACTATGTCATGCGAGCATCTATAACCATTAATCATTGATCAACTGATAGGGCCTTAATTTACCTTTATATTAAAGTTTTTAGTTGATGATCTCCTACGATTCAGTTGAAACTTTTTTTTTTATTAATCGAGACTCAACTGATTAAACTACATCATTCATTAGTATTTAACTGAATGGTATTGGGTACATTAAGTCCATGGTAGTATTTAGGTAAATCAATGCAAGAAGATAAACATTAGTTAAATCAAAACCCATATATATAACATTATACTTATGCATGCCTTTGACTTTAACCCATTTGACTTTGCTTCAATCGAAAGATCTCGATCATTCACAATTTTTGGCCAAAGTTTTCTAATGGATCAGATCTGATCAAATGATTGATTCAAGCATATTTTTCATTCATATTATTGGTCTTTCTTTCTCCCATATGGGTATTAGATCATAAAATTCTTTTTTGTTGAAAACTTGTTAGCCACCTTCTACCAAATTACCAATATAGCTTGCAAAATTTGGTTAGACTTAGGAAAAATGTTAACCTAGAAAAAGGGGGTGAACATGTTAATAATGCTCATGATATTTTCATTATGATGGGTTATTCTTTAGGCAACACTTTAGCACTTAGGTTTATGTTTTAGGGGCTAGGTGTGATAACACTTTTTATCTTTTCCCTTACTTTCTTTAGGCTGATAAATCCTGACTGCTTAATCTTTGTCGATCAAAAATCATGGACCAATACAATATTTCCACGTCATCTTCTCACTTCGGTTGATTGGTATTTTCTTATTAACTCGATCGGTCAATTTCTCTAGACCACTGTTGCTTTTAGGTCGAATGGCCTTAACTTGAATTTTCACAATTTAAAAATGAATGACTTAGGATATTATTAAAAGGGAGGGCAGATCCATGTGAATATGATCCTTTTGGTTGATTCCATCTAGAATAATTTTTTAATTTGACTTAGGTATAGAAACTTTAAGCGTTTATTCACCTGTAACCCTCTTATTACCTTTCGTCCGAATAACTTTAAAATTAAAGGGAGCTTAAAGTTATAGTTTTAAAATTATTATGGCCAAGGACCATGGTTTAGGCTAATTTATTTAGGAAAAAAATATTCCATAGTAAGGTTAACCATTATGACTAAAAAGTGTACCCTCGAGTAGCGATTCGACTTTGAACTAGAGAAGGTTAACTAGGTTTTGGTCGATGGGATTCGAGCTGAGGTTTCCTAGCTATTGAAACTTGATGTACTTTGATCAATTTATTTAAGCCTTTGATATTCTTTCGAACGAGTGGCTTTTTTGCACCAAATCGGTTGGATAATATTTTCTTCCTATCGATTGAAAAAATGTTATGCTTTATATTTTGACTTTTGGACTTTTGATTTTGACTAGGGTCTTCAATTTTGTTTCGGCTGATCCTTCTAGTTGGAATATTTTCTTTCGGTTGATGGCCTTTGTTGTAATTTGTAATTTTTGACCGATTGGACCTATATTTTTACTTGAGGTGGGCTTGGCTTGGACCGAATTCCTTAAGACCATATACTTATAAAAATGATCAATTGACTTATTAGGCCTTAGGTTTAGATTTTGGAAGGTAACTTTATGGGCAATTCTTAGTCTTATGGACCTTAATAATTTGAAACATGATTTGGAAGACCTAAAATAATAAGACTTGGCTTGTAATGAAAACAGGCGTGGGCTTAGTTTAGTGAGTAGCAGTGTCACTCTTTTAAAATTTATCTTTTCGTGGTGAAGGACACTTTTAAATTATTTGTAATTTTAGGTAGATTCATGAAGTATGATTAATCATGATAGAAAATGATCTCTAAAAATAGGTCATTTAGATATTTTAAATATTTTATTAAAACTAGGCCATAGATTCTATTGTAATTTTTTGAAATGCTTCACTCTCTCAAAATCCAATATTAACCTTGTTTATTAAACATCAAAAAATCCATGGACCTCTAATGAACTTCAAAATTTTGAATTTAGGGGTACTTTCATGTTGGATCGTTTCAGGCTACAACAATGTCCCAGAAGGAATTCAGAGGTAAATATTCCTAAGGTAACCAGAGGTAATGATGACCCAAAGGTGATCCAAAGGTGACCCAGAGGTAAGGATCTAGATGCGAACTTGAGGTAATTATAGCTCTAAGGAAAAGACCCAAAGGTAATGACATAGAGGTAGACCTAGTGACTGAAAAAGAGGTAGACATAGTGGAGATTCCTTAAAGCAAGAGCCATAGCAAGATCCAAAGCAAGAGCTAGAACCAAAATTAGATTCTAGTATACTACCCCTAGATTCATGGGGGGTAATGATATTTATACCCAATAATGTAATAAGGGGGTGACTAACTATTACATTATTTGCTTATTACATTTATTTTTAGGTAATAATTAAGGGGTGATTAATGATGCCACCTCATGTAAGGTTGGATAGTCAAATCTACCATGAGAAGAATGGGAAGGTGAAACACCAAAGAGTCTCTTGTATTGAAGAGACATATTTATGTATTAATATGTATGCTATATGCAAGATTATGCTAGAAAATATTTATGTAATATATGATATAATATTTGGTGAAAATATATTTTTTATTGTGTGTATTGTTTGTATTTCCCTATTTGCAACACCTTTGATGATTTGTGAGGGTCACACATAATGATATCTTGGATAGTAAAATAAATTTTAGTAATCTCAGGTGCCTTAGGTATCACAAAAAATCAAATATCTTATGGAAAATTAGAAACTTGATAATATTATTCTAAAATTTCCTCATAAAGAAAGTAAAATACTTTTTTAAAGGTGATTTCTATGATAATTATTTGGAGTTTTTGGTGTCTCCTTCTTCTTCATATTATAGCTCAATTCCTTTTTTTGTTGCTCTTGTATGTTTGATTTCATCATTTGAGGGAGGCACCAGTGCTTAATGATTTGAATGTATATTTTCCCTTGGTATATCCATATGTAGGATATCCTCAAAATGGGACTCAAACCACTTGTATTTTGGCTATCATCATAGAATCTTCTCCTTCTAAGACAAAAGAAAACACTTGAAATTCTTCTATATACTTTGATTTTTTATCTAAAGATCATCAATCCATAATATTATTCATATTTTTATTCCTATTTTACATTCTTCCTTTTTTTTTTCTCTTGTCTTGCTATGATAGGTCCTTTACCTTTAAGTGCAAAAACAACCTTCTATTTCTAAAGACCATTGTAATATTTCTTGTTTTGGATTGCTTATTAATAGGTTTTTCTTGAGAAACATTCCTTTTACCTCTGGTCTTAACCCATTGCTAATTAGTGAATATGGTATCATATTTGAACATTGACTCCTCATTTATCTCTATAGCACTAAATTTTACTAGAATTGCATTGTTGAGATTGGGAAGGGTTGACATTGATGGTGGAGCCTACAATTGTTGGTATATGGTTAGATTAACTATGGGGATCACTTGAATTGTGATGGAAGCATGTTGATATAAAGATTAATGATTATATTGAATAGTTTGAGAATATCTAATGGCACCCATGAACTCAATAGTATTGGGTGTATCATTATAAGGAAGACACCATGTTGGTTTAACATCTATATTGGTGCTAACCATACAAGTATTAGTCTAATTGGTCCTTTGTTGGAACCTTTCCAAGGTACCTAATATTTTGTTAGGTATGGAGTCTTTTGGGTCTACAAATTCTATGTTTGTTTCCATTGTTTCTTTCTCATATTGTTCTGATTTACCAAAATCTTGGTCACCTCTATCACTTTGCTTATTTGTAAAATAATTATTGGACTTATTGCTTAAGTTAAATGAAGTAGGGAAGGATGGAAGGATGTAGAGTATGACATGCTTTGGCTAACATGAGTAATGATGTATCATGATGTATAAGGATGAGCAAAAGTGTTTGGTTGGGGATCATAAGTTGAAAATATTTTGGGCATGGAATTTTGTATAGGTGAATTTTGAGAAAATTGGGCTACATAGACCATTTATATAGTAGGGGGTACTTTCCCTATCTAAATGAGAACACCTTATCCTTTATTTATTTCTTTCAATGTTATAGCTAGTGTACACTAATTAGAATTACAAACCATTAAATTTAAGTAAAATTGTAAACCTTTGGTGTAATATGGTAATGACTATTCATCATTTGCACTAGCATTTTTTGGTATTAGGTTCAAGGTCCTCAATAATCTAGTATTAAAATTATGTATATTTTTTGTCTATAATTGGATTACATTTAATTGAAACAAAATCGAGTAACCATTTCCCATATCACCAAGAATCTAGTTATTCTAACATCCAATGTATACTCTAATATCATTTGATTATCAAACAATATCTATGACAATGTAATAACCTTATAAAATAGTGTTATTTTAGTGAAAAATACTAGCAAAGAAAGATAAGATAGAATCATACATATTAAATATTAAGAATACACTATTATTATGGATTTTAAGGATTCAATCACCAATTTTCAAAATCAAAATTTATCTCAATGGAAAATACATAGCCACTATGTAAGCACTATCCTAAGTTTTTAATAATGGACATATACATATGACAATAGAATTTTAAAACATCATAGGAATTATTTATTCATAAAGAATACAAACCAAAATATTTGTTAAATAAAAGGATCTCCTTGGAAAAAATATAAATCAATATATTATTTCTATATAGTTTAGAATTTATTCAATGAATTAAAAAGGGGAAAATGATATGTGATACTTTGCTATATAGATTATTAAGAAAACAATCCATCATATTATTCTTAGTGGACGTAAAAAAACTTTTTTGAATAAAGTATCTAATAAAATACCTCTAGAAATTAATAAATATAGAGTGATATTATAGTGAAACAAGGGGTTTATCTAAATTTTTTAATACTATTACTCCCCCCAAAGAAAAAGAATATGTTTATGTTTAGAAATAAAAATGTAAAGAAGAAATTATATCTTTTAAAATTAATTTAAAGTGATATCATACACATGCTTATTAAAGAATAATTTTATCTTAAAAATAAAAACAAATTATAAAGTGTTAGTATTAAGCATATGTCTTCGTAGGTGATAGACCTATTCCCCCTAGGTATATTTGGAAATCATCTACATTACCTAAAGCAAAACAATTCCTATGGTTGGTTGCAAAAGGTAGGGATACAACATAGGATTGTCTATGTTAGATGGGCTATGAGGGACCATCTAGTAGAGGAATTTGTTGGCAATTTTGGGTTTGAGATCCTAGCTTCTTGTCTATGAGTTGTCATTGATGTCAAAAGGAACTAGAATTAATGTCAAGAGGATTTATTGGCTTCAAAGGTTGAAGATTCCAAAGAATATTTTCTAGAATATTTCGGAGAGATTCCATGTGGCAGATGAAAAGGTTTTTATCAAAACCATGGCAGGTTTAAGGGTTTTTATTAAAACCAGGTGGATGCATTAAGGGTTTTTCTCAAAACCACTCTCAACTTAATGCAAAGGCTGGAGACACTTATTAATTAAATAACTTAATTAATAAAACATTTTTAAGGTTTTTTAATTAATTATTTATTTGATTTAGTGATTAAATTATTTTAATAATTTAATGGGTTCTCCACCTAAGGTCTAAGGTCTAAAAAACCTTTGATTATTTTTTAAATAATCAAAAGGGTTTCATAAACCCTAAAGTTGTTTCGAAGGCGCCAAAATAATATTAATTCAAAAAGTTTGAATTATCCTCCCACCGACGTCGTGCATAGCATGGAAGTTTGGCTATATAAGCCATAACCTATAGTCCAAAGCAAGGGGGTTAAAGAAATTCGAATTGCGCAAAGGTTGGGAAGTAAAAGCTATGGCTATCATTTTTTCGCCACGTTTATCCATCACCAAAGGGTTAAGGAGAAGGAGACTCTTGCTAGCCTTCAAGCTAGTGTCATTGGCCTAGTGGCAACGACTGTTCTGTGAAGGCACTTGAAGGGAGGTCAAGCGTTCGACTCCCGCCATGGAGTGTGAGAAGAGTTTTTGCGCTCTGATTGTTTTTGGAGGCACTGTTGACCCGCAATTTTCGGAAGCATTTTTTTTTTTCGTAAGGTTTTTAAATAAAATCTGCATTTTTTTAAAGAAGAAATGGTTGGGCAGATTTATTTAAAATTATTTTTAAGGTTAAATGCTTCTTTGGAGATATAAGGTTGATAGTGTGTGGTTGAGATTTTTGGCTTGATTTTTGAGTGAGATTTGCTTAGAAGCTATTATTCCTTGAGCATGGTTTAATTAATTTGGAGAAATAAGGTGTAAAAGGATATATTGTTTGTATGCTTTATATTTTTTGGTAGTTGACTTCTAAGGATTGGAGTCATAAGGTGTTTTATGGAATAAATATTTTTGTGGTTACTTTTATGATCTAACCTAACTTGGTGGCAAAGTTGAGGGTGGTGTTGGTAACAAGTTGAAGAACTATTATCTTCTTCCTCAAACAAAGGTATGGGCAACTTCTTCCATGTATATTGTTGATGGTGTATTTTTTGAAATTAAGTTTGGAGTGAAAAGGTTGTCTACTAGGTATTCTTGTTGGTGTAAATCCTATTTTCTGGATATTGAAGATTGTTTATGCATTAAAATAATTGATGAGTTTTTGGGTGAATGCATAATTCTGGTTGAGGAAGAGGAAGCATTTTGCACTAGGGTTTATGTTAGTAAGTCTTGCTACTTGCATTGAGTTGGTGAAACCCTTAGTTGGCTATTTTGAGATTGATGGTTGAGTTGCTTCCATAGAGGTTGTTTTGATCAAGTTAATGCTTTACTTGATTCATGTTTTGGGCTTACTCCATTGAGATTGATTTGAGCAAGTTATTCTTTGCATTGGTGATTTATGTTGGTGGTTATTTTGTTCAAATATATTTGGAGGGAAAAGGATGTCTACTAGTTTCCTTTTCATGTAGTGATTGGTTGAATGCTTCAAGGTTAATTTTGAGTTGAATGATGTTGGTTAAACCCTGTCTATAAGCATTGTTGTTAAAGCCCTAATTAGTTGAGAAAAGATATTGGTTGTGGAAATAACATGAGTATCATTGTTATATGAGATATTGCATGGTTGGCAATTGTTGGATTGTGTTTCATGTTCTTGAGAAAAGCATACTACATCTATCTTATTCTTTTGAGATTGATATTGAGTTGAGATTGAGATTGGGAGTTAAGTATAGAACATATTGAGTCTCTAACAATTCTCTTTATGTTTCTATGAGATTTGAGATTGAGATTGGGAGTTAAGTATAGAACATATTGAGTCTCTAACAATTCTCTTTATGCTTCTATGAGGTTGATGAATCACATTGGGTCTCTAACAATTCTCTTTGTGGGTTCATGCTAAGCAAGTTTTTCTTGATGAACTTGTGAGCTGATTTGGACAAGTTCTAGTGAGGACTTGTGAGATGATTTGGACAGGTTCTAGTGAGGACTTGTGAGCTAATTTGGACAGGTTCTAGTGAGCACTTCTGAGTTGATTTGGACAGGTTCTAGTGAGGACTTGTGAGCTGATTTGGACAGGTTCTAGTGAGGACTTGTGAGCTGATTTGGATAGGTTCTAGTGAGGACTTGTGAGCTGATTTGGATAGGTTCTAGTGAGGACTTGTGAGCTGATTTGGACAGGTTCTAGTGAGGACTTGTGAGCTGATTTGGATAGGTCCTAGCAGAGTACTTGAGGACAAAGTTGAAGTGGTTCTTTGAGAAGAACCTGAGGACAATTTTGACAAGTCTTTGAGAAGGCTTATGTGCAGCAGAGATTGATTTGTTCAAGCTTTATGAGTTGAGCTTGGGACAGATCTGACAGAGTGAGGAAGACTTGTGCTGGACTAACTAACTATGTTTAGTATAGGTTGATGAGTTGCTGTGGAGGTGATCAGTGAGGACAGAGGTCTCTTGAGGCTGAGCATTGAGGACAGGAGGTCTTATGTGGAAAGGAGTTCCACATGCTAGCAGAATAAGAGGCAGGTTATCTTTTGAAGTATCATTTCCAGAGCTGAGGGGAAGGATTCTCCTTTGGGCAAGGGGCTCATAAATTCATGAGGAGGGGAAGGATTCTCCTTTGGGTAGGAGGCTCATAAATTTGTGAGGAGGGGAAGGATTCTCCTTTGGGCAGAGGCTCATAAATACTTGAGTAGGGGAAGGTTTCTCCTTTGGCTAAGGCTCATAAACATTGTAATTTGGAAGGATTCCCAAAGAACTTTGAGAAAGCTTTTTAGAGAAAAGTTTTGTGGATGTAGCCCATGTTGGGTGAACCACATTAAAATTTGTGTCTCATTGTGTGTTGCTTTATGCATTGCTTTGATATTGCTATTGGTTCATTGCTTTGCGAAGTTGAAGTTAAATAGAGAAAGTAAAAAGAGGTCTTATACTGTTCACCCCCCCTCTTAGTATAAGCTTGTGTTCTTCAATTTGTATCAAAGCGGGTTCCTTCAAAAATTTTAATAGCTTGAAGGAAATGATTGTAAAGAACACAATGGAATCTACAAGTGGTAATGCAACAACTATTCTTGATGGGGTAGATTTTGGGCTTTGGAATGCTAGGATGAAGGTTCATCTTATGGCTCTTGGAAATGAAGTTTGGAAAGTGATTGAGGATGAGTATACCATTCCTGAGCATGGTCCTTATACTAAGGAAGAGAGGCTCCTACATCATAGCAATTCAAAGGCAATGAATGCAATCTCGAAGGGTTTACTGAATGCGGATCTTACCAAGGTGATTCACTGCAAGACAACTAGTGAAATGTGGAAACAATTGAAGGTGGTTCATACAGGTGATGAAAATGTCCGAAAGGCCAAGTTGAGACACTTAAAAGGTATGTTTGAACAACTCAAGATGAATTATGAAGAAAATATTAGTGACTATATGCTTCGTATGGATGATATTTTTAACTCTATGAAGGAACTAGGTCTTGAGCTTGCTAAAAATGATATTTGTGATAAGATTTTGAGGTCTCTTCCAAATAGATTTAGTGAAAATATTTCTACTATTGAGGAAGCTAAGGATTTGGATAAGTTGAAAAAGGATGATCTTCATAGTATACTTGCAGCATTTGAGTTGAGAACTCAAGTGAAGGTTGATGTTAATAAGGAGGCAGCTTTCAAGGCTACCAAGAAATCCAAGGGTGAAGAGCTTCAAGATAGTGATGAGTCTTCTAGTGATGAAGAGGCATATTACAGCAAGAATGGCAAGTTCTCAAGAAAGCACAAAGGTATGAAATATGTCAAGTGTTTCAATTGTGGAAAGTTTTGTCATTATGATACTAACTGTACTACTACCAAGATGAAAGTGATGAAGATGAACAAGATTATAAGAGCAAGGATTCTGAAAGGCACAGACATTGAAGGAAGAATAAAGATGAGCAAAGCAATCAAGGAAAGAGGTACTCTCACAAACACAAGAAAATTTTCTACCTAGACAAGGCAAGTAAGTGTTCTAGTAGTGATAGTGAAAGTTCTTCAAGTGATGTTGGAAATGAGATGTTGTTCCTAATAGAAAAAGAAGAAGAAAAGAAACATAGATTTGTCCTTATGAAATGTTTTAGATGTGGAAATTTTGGACATCTTGAGGATGATTGCACAAATGATGGATTGATTTCTAGTTATACTATGTATGAGGATGCTTTGGAAAATTGTAAGGAAGATATTTGTATGGATTTAGAAAAGGGTAGCACCTCTAGTGATAAGAAATATGAAAAAGTCATTGATGTTTCAAAAGGTAAACAAATAGAGGAAGTTATAGAGGATGGTGAAGTAGATCTTGAAGATGAACTTGTTAGTACTCTTAATGCTTTGAAAAAGGAAAGAAAGAAGAATGCTAGACTCAATGATAAATTGGATGAATGTTGTATTGAGAGAGATGAGCTTATAGAAAGTCTTGACTTCTCTATAGCTAAGACACATAAACTTAAGGATAAGTTAGAGTCTAAGGTTCTTGAGTGTAGAGAGTTGGAACATAAAGTGGCTTCCTTGAAAGAGGAAACTAAAGAGTACAAGGAGAAGCTTTACAGGTTTGAAGATAGCACCAAAAAGGTAAAGTCAATCATCAAAGATCAAAGAATGACAACAGATAAAACAAGTCTTGGTTTTGGTAAGAAACACATGGAACAGGTTGGCGACTCTGCTGGGGAATCTAGTAAGAGATTCTAAAAGGAAGAGAGTTCTTATGAGGAAAGTACTTCAAAAAAAGAGTCCTTGAGTGATAGATGCACAGAATCAGAAAACAAGAATCAAAAAAAGGGGAGAAAGTTTTCAGGACCTAAGAGGTCAAATCAAGGAAAGTTTAATGGTAGATGTTTTGCTTGTCACAAGTTTGGTCACATGGCTTCACATTGTATGACTCAAGTGAGGAAGGTAAATGACAGATTCAGAGGTGGTAATTTCTTTCAAAGGTATTTCTACTCTTGTAAATAGTTTAGGCACAAGGCTGTTTATTGCAAGGCTAATAACATGAATAGGGTAGGTCAGAACATATGGAGTCAAAGATCAAGTATGCCTCAAATAAATAACATTGTTAGTTTTTATAAGTGCAACAATGAAGGTCACATAGCTAGATAGTGTAGATCTAAAATTCCAAGGTACAGGAACAGGAACATGGGTATGAACAGGCACAAGAATCAAGACATGGATAAGAATAGGAATGATAACAAGAACAACAACAGTGACATGAACAGGAACAAGAATATGGACAAGGAGAACAAGAGAAGACATGGTAAGGCAACTATAGACACTAATGAAGATCAGTGCCTAATGGGAGTTTTACTCCCACCCCGGAATTAATCACCTCAATAGGAGGTGGGGGAGGGACTAAGCTAAGAGGCTCATTCTTAGTCCCAAGACCCAAAGGTGACCCTTTGCCATTGATGACAAAGGGGGAGAGATATGAGTAAGAGGGAGAGCCTCAAGTCAAGGGGAGCTGATTTCTATACAACAGTTTTGAGTTTCAGTGTTGTTGAGAAGCATGGTTTGCCATCAATGACAAAGGGGGAGATTGTTGGCAATTTTGGGTTTGATATCCTAGCTTCTTGTCTATGAGTTGTCATTGATGTCAAAAGGAACTAGCATTAATGTCAAGAGGATTTATTGGCTTCAAAGGTTGAAGATTCCAAAGAATATTTTCTAGAAGATTTCGGAGAGATTCCATGTGGCAGATGAAAAGGTTTTTATCAAAACCATGGCAGGTTTAAGGGTTTTTATTAAAACCAGGTGGATGCATTAAGGGTTTTCCTCAAAACCACTCTCAGCTTAATGCAAAGGCTGGAGACACTTATTAATTAAATAAATTAATTAATAAAACCTTTTAAGGTTTTTTAATTAATTATTTATTTGATTTAGTGATTAAATTATTTTAATAATTTAATGGGTTCTCCACCTAAGGTCTAAGGTCTAAAAGACCTTTGATTATTTTTTAAATAATCAAAAGGGTTTCATAAACCCTAAAGTTGTTTCTAAGGTGCCAAAATAATATTAATTCAAAAAGTTTGAATTATCCTCCCACCGACGTCGTGCATAGCATGGAAGTTTGGCTATATAAGCCATAACCTATAGTCCAAAGCAAGGGAGTTAAAGAAATGTGAATTGCGCAAAGGTTGGGAAGTAAAAGCTACGGATATCATTTTTTCGCCACATTTATCCGTTGCCAAAAGGTTAAGGAGAAGGAGACTCTTGCTAGCCTTTAAGCTAGCATCGTTGGCCTAGTGGCAATGACTGTTCTGCAAAGGCGCTTGAAGGGAGGTCAAGCGTTCGACTCCTGCCGTGGAATGTGAGAAGAGTTTTTGCGCTCCAATTTTTTTTTGGAGGCATTGTTGACCCACGATTTTAGGAAGCATTTTTTTTTTGGTAAGGTTTTTAAATAAAATCTGCATTTTGTTAAAGAAGAAGTGGTTGGGCAGATTTATTTAAAATTATTTTTAAGGTAAAATGCTTCTTTTGAGATATAAGGTTGATAGTGTGTGGCTGAGATTTTTGGCTTGATTGTTGAGTGAGATTTTCTTAGAAGCTATTATTCCTTGAGCATGGTTTAATTAATTTGGAGAAATAATGTGTAAAAGGATATATTGTTTGTATGCTTTATATTTTTTGGTAGTTGACTTCTAAGGATTGGAGTCATAAGGTGTTTTATGGAATAAATATTTTTGTGGTTACTTTTATGATCTAACCCTAACTTGGTGGCAAAGTTGAGGGTGGTGTTGGTAACAAGTTGAAGAACTATTATCTTCTTCCTCAAACAAAGGTATGGGCAACTTCTTCCATGTATATTGTTGATGGTGTATTTTCTGAAATTAAGTTTGGAGTGAAAAGGTTGTCTACTAGGTATTCTTGTTGGTGTAAATCCTATTTTTTGGATATTGAAGATTGTTTATGCATTAAAATCATTGATGAGTTTTTGGGTGAATCCATAATTCTGGTTGAGGAAGAGGAAGCATTTTGCACTAGGGTTTCTGTTAGTAAGTCCTGCTACTTGCATTGAGTTGGTAAAACCCTTAGTTGGCTGTTTTGAGATTGATGGTTGAGTTGCTTCCATAGAGGTTGTTTTGATCAAGTTAATGCTTTACTTGATTCATGTTTTGGGCTTACTCCATTGAGATTGATTTGAGCAAGTTATTCTTTGCATTGGTGATTTATGTTGGTGGCTATTTTGTTCAAATATATTTGGAGGGAAAAGGATGTCTACTAGTTTCCTTTTCATGTAGTGATTGGTTGAATGCTTCAAGGTTAATGTTGAGTTGAATGATGTTGGTTAAACCTTGTCTATAAGCATTGTTGTTAAAGCCCTAATTGGTTGAGAAAATATATTGGTTGTGGAAAGAACATGAGTATCATTGTTATATGAGATATTGCATGGTTGGAAATTGTTGGGTTGTGTTTCATGTTCTTGAGAAAAGCATACTACATATATCTTATTCTTTTGAGATTGAGATTGAGTTGAGATTGATATTGGGAGTTAAGTATAGAATATATTGAGTCTCTAACAATTCTCTTTATGTTTCTATGAGATTTGAGATTGATATTGGGAGTTAATTATAGAACATATTGAGTCTCTAACAATTCTCTTTATGCTTTTATGAGGTTGATGAATCACATTGGGTCTCTAAAAATTCTCTTTGTGGGTTCATGCTAAGCAAGTTTTTCTTAATGAACTTGTGAGCTTATTTGGACAAGTTCTAGTGAGGACTTGTGAGCTGATTTAGACAGGTTCTAGTGAGGACTTGTGAGCTGATTTGGATAGGTTCTAGTGAGGACTTGTGAGCTGATTTGGACAGGTTCTAGTGAGGACTTGTGAGCTAATTTGGACAGGTTCTAGTGAGGACTTGTGAGCTGATTTGGACAGGTTCTAGTGAGGACTTGTGAGCTAATTTGGATAGGTCCTAGCAGAGGACTTGAGGACAGAGTTGAAGTGGTTCTTTGAGAAGAACCTGAGGAGATTTTTGACAAGTCTTTGAGAAGGCTTGTATTTAGCATAGATTGATTTGTTCAAGATTTATGAGTTGATCTTGGGACAGATCTGACAGAGCGAGGAAGACTTGTGCTGGATCAACTGACTGTGTTTAGTATAGGTTGATGAGTTGTTGTGGAGGTGATCAGTGAGGAAAAAGGTCTCTTGAGGCTGAGAATTAAGGACAGGAGGTCTTCTATGGAAAGGAGTTCCATGTGCTAATGAAATAAGAGGCAGGTGATCTTCTGAAGTATCATTTCCAGAGCTGAGGGGAAGGATTCTCCTTTGGGCAGGAGACTCATAAATTTGTGAGGAGGGGAAGGATTCTCCTTTGGGCAGGGGGCTCATAAATTCATGAGGAGGGGAAGGATTCTCCTTTGGCCAGAGGCTCATAAATACTTGAGTAGGGGAAGGTTTCTCCTTTGGGCTGAGGCTCATAAACATTGTAATTTGCAAGGATTCCCAAAGAACTTTGAGAAAGCTTTTGAGAGAAAAGTTTTGTGGATGTAGCCCATGTTGGGTGAACCACGTTAAAATTGGTGTCTCATTGTGTGTTGCTTTATGCATTGCTTTGATATTGCTATTGGTTCATTGCTTTGCGAAGTTGAAGTTAAATAGAGAAAGTAAAAAGAGGTCTTATACTGTTCACCCCCCCTCTCAGTATAAGCTTGTGTTCTTCAAAATTTAACAATCACATTTTTTCCTCTTGTAGCTCTATAGAAATATCTTGGAATTGGACTTTGATAAAAGTTAATCTCTATTTATCATTTCCAACACAATTACATATCTACAATACTCTTGGTCCATTGAACTATACAATGCCTTTTCCAATATATGGATTCATGCTCTATCATTTATTGGCTAGTTTATCTAGAAAGAATGAAACACAAGAATATTCTAAGAAGAATGTAGGTCTATAGATAGATTCTTAACAAGAATGGAGGTTTCCATCAATAGGATGGTCAATTATAGGTATGGTTTGTATACAATACCTATTAAATATATTCCCCATACTATTATTGATAAATATCCTTCAATTCAAATGTTCCCATGTAATAGGAAGGATGATAAATATATATAAAGGATGCTTAAATTAGCACCCCCACTAATTGGAATAATAAAATCAAAATTCGATGGTAGTGCCCATGAAAACCCTAGTCTAATAGGTAGAGCAGGTAATTTAGAAATTATAATAATTAGATACTCTACGTGTGTGTTATTTATATTCTACCATCCACTTCAAATTGGATGGAGGTAGTAGATATCATTACAATATTGAAAGTGGTCATTGAGTAAGGTTTTAATGAGTTAATTTTTTATAAGGACTCTAAAATTATGATTGAAGTCTTCCAAAAATTATTTTTTGTTACTGTAGAATTAATATTTTCATGGAAGAGTATTTGAATCTCAACATAGACTAATAATTAAGGACTTCTCTCATATGAATCTCATACATAATAAGGTAGATGATAATATTTATAACATAGCAATTGACTTGAATATACTATATAATAAAAAATCATTTATAGAAATAGTAATGGTAATATGTAGTGTAGTGGTGGATTTATTGTCTTGCATTGTCACCAACTCATAGTGACAAAAATATAAATTAGCATGATCGAGACATGTTTTCACTATTCATATATGTTTTGATGTCTTTATATTTTTATTGGTGTATTGATCCTTTACCTTGCCTTATTTTTTATGATTATAGAATTAGGCATATAGGGTCTAATTATTTACCCTTTTTCATGTACTTCAACCAATGGATATAAACAATGTATATAATTTACTTGTCCTTCATTAGCAAGGTTCTCAATAGAAGCCTCTTTGAATTAAAAAAATAAATAAAATATGAAGTTATATCATACTATATTAAAAATGCTTATTTAAACCAAAAAATAAAATAAAATAAAAAAAGGGGAGATTTATGGAGTGATAACATAAATAAACATGCTTATGAAGAAAAAAGAGGAATGGATTTACCTCTAAGAATTTAATAAACTTAAAAAATTAAAAAGAAACATGGAAAGAGAGTGGAATCCCTTTTGGTATTGCATCCTCTTTATCATGAATGCTCCTCAAATTACTTTTATGCCTGGTTCCTTTATTTCCCAAACCTATAATAAAAAATGAGGGAAATATAAATAGAATGAGGATAAAAGTCACTTATTAGGGTTTTATTAATCCAATGGCTAAAAAGAAACCAATCCAAGGGTAAGGAAAGCTTCTCACTTTTGGAGGGAAAGATATCAAATTAAATTAAATTGATTTTTAATTTTGATTTAATTAAATTTAAGTCATAAAGTTAAAATTCTTCATTTTGTCTAACAATTTTTAATATGGCCTTCCCTCAAGAATGAGAAAAGATACATGCTAGTTGCACTTTTAAATAAATGAAGTAAAAACTATGAAATATATTTCAAAGAAATGCAGGGTCAAAGTCTAGAATCAAGCTGCTTTACAAAGTATAATATTTATGTAGATAGATAGACACACACATACACATATAGAAAATAATTATTTCAAGGTAATATCTTATCCATATCAAGTTGCAACTTGAAAAGGTTTTACACAAACAAATTTATGTTGGAAAACTAAGTAATTAATATTTGTTATGTATATACTAGTTTAAAATTTGATACTTTTAGATATTTCTAGGATATAATAGTATACATTTCTCTATGTGTTTAGAATACATATTGATGTAGGAGCATCATAATATTTATGGGAAAAAAGTAACCACCATGAACTATCATTATCATATAGAAGATAAAATAGCATGCTTGGGAATAAAGGAGGAGGACACTGATTAAGGAAGAGGAGAAGGGAAAAAAGAGGTAGGGATAAGCGAAAGAGAAACCAAAAGTGAAGGGAGAGAAAACTAGCCTAGGAAGTTGAAGAACTGGCATGAGGAAGTAGAAGAGAAAAATGATGAGGGATATGAAGAGAGAGATATTATGAGGAGGAGAAAGAGTGGAATGGATAATGGATAGGGATATAAGGTTTTATAGGAAAAGTAGAGAATATTAGAAATAAAACCATAGAAGAAAAATAAGAAAGGAAGTGATGTTAAGGAGAAAAAAGATACTATAGGCCAGAAAATCCTGATGAAGCATTACAATGATTAATAATTTATTTTAATAATAGCATACACATATAAATAAATAAAATACTATAATATATCCTTTTCATGTGTAACCAATGAATATATTTTTTTAGAATATTTTGTTGTGGCACTTTGTGTATGCAAGCTACAAAACCCAAGTGGAGGATTCTAGTTATGCCGATAGGCATCCTACAATGGCAGCCAGGAAGGTCAGCCATGCCATAAAAAATATTAATATTTTATTAATAAAGCTAACATTAAGAAAATTATCCATCGACATTAAGGGTTATGATCGATATTGATAACTCTCGGTGTTTATAGATATATATATTTTATATATCTAAGCTAGTTGTAGAATTAGCGGGATTCATCTTATTGAGAGAAGTATTACAATATAATTCATCACCATATTGGGACCAATGGACATGTGATTAATATCAAAATCCAATGTGAATGATAATATAAACCCACCATCATTTCTAAAATGAGGCTTGAATAACAACCATTCATGATTCAAGGGGTGAACGGAACTGCCGGAGTAAGCAAGTGGTAGGTGAGGAAATCATTCAACATGTTGTTGTTCAGGTGACCCCCATTCAAAAAAATTGGATTTTGATCAAAGATAAAAGCAACCCACATATAAGGGTATTCAAATTCACTATTTACCATCTTGGTACCTCAAATATCACTATCTTGTGCAAGGTTAGTGTCTTAAGACATGACCATCTAAAGGTAACACCATCTTGAATATAATTATCTTATGCATGAAAAGCTACCATCATGAAACCTGCCATCCTATAGAAATATATTCTTGTAATTTAATAATTCAAATAGCCCACCATACCATACACTTGAATGCTATCATACAAACTATACAACTAGGCCATTGCACATTTGTATGATTTTGTACAAACTATACAAGTAGACCATCATACAATGAAAGTGGTTGTACAATGTATGATGTTGTATGATAAGGAAAACATTATTGTATTGTTGAATATAATATATTTTCATTGTATGGTAATGCATTTCCATCTTGTTGTGTTTCCATCTTGATATTAGACCATCTATTATCAATGTTTTGGAATGGATTGCACATGTGATTATTGGGCATCTTGAGGCCATAGATAGATAGGGAACTATTTTTTCTTGATAAGGACATCCATATGAGTACTTCCTTATATTATCTATATATTTTGGTGTTAGAGCATGTAGATATATGAGTTTTGATACATGCCAAAGCAAATATGACAAAGAAGAATATTGTGAGGTCCTCGAGCCACGGTAGCTGAGATGCTAAGAGGAATCACCACTTGATTGGATGCATTTGAAACTACCCAAAGGAGGGGTGTTCAATTAGAATATGTAAGTTACAATGAATAAGAGGAAGCAAATTAATAATTATGGATAAGAAGGATATCTAGAAGAACAATTAATTCAAGCAATTTCTAACATGGGTAGGAAAACCAAGTTAGAAACCCATTATATAATGGAAGTTTAAACCTTGAGGAACTCATTGATTGGATCATGAAAATGGAGAAATATTTTAATTTTGAATTAATAGAAGATCCCAAGAAGGTGAATTTTACCTATATGAAATTGAAGGGGTATGTATCCTTGTGGTGGGACCATGTCCAAATAGAAAGAGAAAGAAAAGGAAAATAAAATATTAAGACATGGGAAAAAATGGTTGCAAAGTGAAAGGCAAATTCCTTCCATAAAATTACCAAAAAGGGTTGTTACAATGACTTCAAAACCTTAAGCAAAATAAACTAGGAGTGAAATATTAAATAAAGGAATTCTATAAATTTACCATAAGGGCTAGTCATATTGAAGATGATGAAGAGAAGATGGCAAGATATTTAAATTGATTGAGATTTTCCATATAAGATGAAATCGGTATGCTTCAAATTAGAACAATCAAGGAGGCATATAAATATGCACCCAAAGAGTAAGGTAAGTTTACCCATAACCAACAAAACAATTCCAAAGGAAGAGGATAATTCTCTAGAGGAAGAGAATAATAAAATAGTAGTAGAGGGAAGCATATGCAAGAAGGAGAATATAGTACTTCTCAAATTACTTTATGCAAGGGAAGAGGATAGTTATCTAGAGGAAGATAACAATAAAATAGTGGTAGAGGACAACATATGCAAGAAGGAGATGTTAGTACTTCTCAAAGTGATTTAAGCTAAACTACCTGAGAAAAGGGTGAATCATAAAGAGGATGAGGTGAATTTGGAGGAAGTGGAGGATATGGTTTTACTATAATGTGTTATAGGTTCTTGGAAGAAGGAAACATGGCATTTGAGTGTCCTCAAGTACAATAGATTAGTGGGTGTGGAAAGGAATCCCATAATAAAATTATACAAGTAAATGAAGATAGTATTGCTTCATCAAAGCACACAGAAGAATAAAAAAAAGGAGAATCCCTGATGATAGAAAGGGTATTTTTGAAACCAAAAAAGGAGGTGTATCATCTTGAGTAGAGAAGGTGCTTGTTCAAAATGATTTGTAAAGTAGGATACAAATGTTGCAAGGTGATTATAGACAGCAAAAATATGAATAACTTAGTATCTACAAAGATGATAGAAAATCTTGGGTTGAAGAAGATTAAAACCCCAATCAAAATAGAGTCTCATGGTTGCAAATGGGACATCAAATTTTGGTAACTAAAAAATGTAAGGTAGACTTCCAAATTGCTTCTTACAAGTATGAGATACTATGTGATGTTATGCCTATAGATGCTTTGCCATGTCTTGTTTGGGAGGCTATGGCAGTTTGATAGAAAATCACTACATGATGGTAGGGATAACAACTACACTATTTAGGATTATGGAAAGATGTAAAAATTAAGTCCATTTAAGGACAAAGGAAAAGAAGTGGACAACAATCATATAGTATACTAGAATACAGATAAATAATCCTTGAATAAAATGAAGAAGGAAGCATGTTTTGCTTTCATCAATAAAGCCATAGAAGAAGGGATAGTGGACAAGTTGGATAAAATACCATATGAAGTGAAGGGTTTTAATGAGTTATAAGCTTCTATTGGGGCCCACTCCCATAAAAAAACCAAAATATTACATTTGTTGTTAGGTCAATAAAACCATATCCAACATACCTTTTAATCACATATATTTTTCATTTATTTTTCTGTCAAAAATATTCTTCATCTTCCTCAAAGTGCTATGTTTTAATAATCATATCCTTGACATCATTTTCATCAAGATATAAAATATCATTGATGCAATCCAAGGAGAGAAATCTATTATAATATGCTCTTATTTGTAGCCTATATAGGAACTTCTTTAAACAACAAGAAACTGAGATGACTATCAAAACTAGCATATTAATTGAATTGCAATTGTTTAGATGCTTGGATTTCAATAGAATGTATTAAATTATAATACTAGCATAAATTATGGTCATAAAACATGAAGCTATAGCTAAAAAAAATTCCCAAGCAATATGTCCTCCTCTTGAACTATGAATTGGTGGAATAATTACCAATGTTTACACATAACTAGTAAAAAATCCACTAAAGCATGAAACAACTCCAATTTGATATTTTTTGACTGATCTAGATGTGAAACTAGGTTGGACACACCTTTTTTTGGATAGTTTTTCTTAGTCCTAGGTCAAAATAATGTTTGTTTCTCCCCTTAAGAACAATGAATTGTATCTTTTGCTTTTGCATTAAATTATCACTAGTTGGCCACCCAAAAATACCTCTTTTAGACTAAAATTAACTCTCTAATAGTGTTTCCAACCTTTGGGAGCAATCATAGCCCAACTAGTACTTGAATTGCATGAAGAATTACTCCAAATTCAAAGGAAAATCACCCAATCCAATGCGTTTGACAAAAGTTTGACTAATTAAACTTTCAAATTTGCACAAAAAAACATACCTACCACTTCAAAATAACTAAAATAAATTTAAATCAAGCATTATTACCTCTTTTTGTGTGATGTAGGATTCCCCATACAACCCATATGCTCCTGCATCAAACACTCTAGGTGAAAAATATTTCATGGGCAGAAAGCTCATGAACATTTCATGAAGTCTCCAATGGAGATCCCATGTTTGGAAATATATGATTCATTCATCTAGGTCTCCTCTTCCACTAGTTTTCTCAACTATTTAACTAAAAATTCCTTGTATGTTTCACATTTTGTTTACTTAGATACCTTATAATCAATTGTTATTTTTGGTGTATATCTTTCCTTCTCCAATATTTTTTGTACCCAATATAAAATATAAAAATCAAACTTGATTTGAACCTTATTTTTTTTTTCCTTTATGAAATACATATAAATAAAAAATATTAAATATTTGTGAGATATCTACCTTGTTCAGCAACTCTAACTCATAAGCATTGGCTACATTGAACTTCCTTATGACCTTGCGTGGTCCAATTTTCTTCCACTTTAGCTTGTTATATGCTCCACATGGGAAAATTTCCTTCTGTAGATGAGCTAAGACCAAATCACCAACCTAAAATCCTTTATTATTCTCTTAATATTTGCTATACTCTTATATTTCATAGTGTTCTCCTTTAATTTGGATCTCACCTCATGGTGCAATTCATGCATATACTCCACAAAGTCTTTGGCCACACCACTTGGACACCCTAAATAAATTTTATCTTAGAGCTCATAAAATCCACTTGGGCTGAAAACATAGACAATTTGAATTTAACTTCTTATTATACTTCTCTTAATGGAATTATTGTAGGTAAATTCAACTTGTGTCAAATTTGAATCCCATAGTGTTGACCACTTTCCAACCAATCATATTAAAATATTTCCTATGCTTCTATTTACTATTTCTATTGCACATCCATTTGTGGGTGATAGGATGAACTAAAGCTCAAATTAGCACCCATTTTATTCCATAGTTCTCAAAAGTGACCAACAAATTTTGTATCTCTATCAAAAACTATGCTCTTTGGAAGCCCATATAATCTCACTATCTCCTATAAAAATAACAATGCAATATGTGTTGCATAATTGTTATTTTTGCATGGAATTAAGTGTACCATCTTGGATAAATGGTAAAAATAAATAAATATTGAATCATATCCTTATTGTATTCTAGGTAAACCAAACACGAAATCCATACTTACATGTTTCCATGGCCTTTTTAGAATTGGTAAAGGCTGATATAATCTGGTATTTTAGCTACTCCCTTTTTCTTATCGACATATTCTATGACCTTGTACAAATTTTTTCACATCCACATGCATACATATCTAATAGTATATTTCAACCAACTCTCTTAATGTCTTGTCAATGCCAAAATGCCCTACTAGTCCTCCACTATGTTTTTCTCAAATTAGGTTCTCCTTGATAGAATTTCTTGGAATACATAATTGTTGCCCTTTAAATAGCATTACCTCTTGGATGAATTAATCTAACCATAGTGTTATATCAACCCTTATTAGTTTTTTATATCCAATACATGCATCCTTGAAGTCATCATCTTCCTCATATAAACCATGATAAACATCAAATATGGCAAATTCTACTCTTAATTTAATTAAGAGCAAACATCTTGTACTAAGTGCATTGGAAACAATATTGGAAGCTCCATTTCTATGCTTTAGTACAAAATAGTAACTTTGCAACTATTCCACCCATCTTAAGTTCCACTAATTTAACTTCCATTGACTATTAATAAATTAAAATGCATGGTGATCGATGAATAATACAAAATATTTGGACAAAAGATAATGTCTCCACTTTTTAAGAGCTTGCACTATGGAGTAAAATTCTTAATCATAAATATAATATTTCTTCTTTACTTTGCTTAGATTATCATTGAAGTAAGCTATTGGTTTAACTTCTTGGCTAAGGACACCTCTAATGGGTATACTAATTGCATCACAATCCACTTGAAACACTTTGGCAAAATCTAGCAAGGCTAATACTAACTTCTTATTGATTTTTTGCTTTAGTAATTTAAATCTCTTCTTAGTTGTTGTAGTCCACTTAAATTTGTGTCCTTAATTATCTTGGTAATTTGTGCACATATATTGCTAAATTTTTTTTTATAAAATTTCTTAGTTGTTGTAGTCCACTTAAATTTGTGTCCTTAAACCATGAAATATTTTTACTTCAAACATGGTCTTAGGGGAAGTATACTTGACTATAACCTGCACCTTTTCTACATCCATATTCAAACCCTTTTTGGAGATCACAAACACTAAATAAATCAACTCCATTTACATTAATCTATACTTTTTGAGATTCAAATTAACTTCTCCTCCTTAAGCCTTTGTAATACCATTCTCAAATGAGACAAGTGATCAACCCTATTTTTGCTAAAAATCAAAATATCATCAAGATATACTATTACAAACTTAGTAAGAAAGGGTCTTAATACCTCATTCATTAAATGCATGAAGGTTCTAGGAGAATTTTATCTAACCAAATGGTATGACCAACCACTCATAAATAACATCTTAGTTTTAAAAAGCAATATTCCATTCATTTCCTTCCCTAATTCTTATTTTATGGTAGCCACTCTTGAGGTCTATATTTGAAAAACTTTATGATCTACTTAATTAATCCAATATATCATCCATTTAGGTTATATGGAATACATACTTGATTGTTATCTTGTTAATGTCTAGAATCCATGCACATCCTCTAACTTCCACCTTTCTTCAGTGCAATAATGACTAGTACCGCATAAAGGCTCAAACTCTATCTAATCAATCCTTTGTCCAATATTTCTTAGACTTGCTTCTTTAAGTTTTCATTATCCATGGAAGTCATGTGATAGGAAGACATTTTTTGCAAACTTACTCCTAGGATAAGACCAATATGGTGGCTTATACTTAGCATAGATGGTATTCCATATAAAAAATATTTGGATAATATGTCTTAAAAATAAGCAAGTATATCTCTTATCTCTAGTGGTATTTTATCTTCTTTCACTATTCTCCTAACTTCTATTAGTGTATCTATGCATGCATAATATTCTCCCTTCATTGTATCCTTTAAAATATGCTTACTAGTGAGGATACATACTTTAGAACAACCATACAAATCTTCATTTCTTATTTCAAAGGGATGAGAACATACTTATTACCATCCTTGGTGATGCTTATAGTGTTCAATATCCCATAATGCATGGCCTTTCAATCAAATTTCCATGGCCTCCCAAGAAAAATGTGACATGCATCCATAGGCATGATGTCACACAATACCGAATCTTTGTAAGAGCCAATTTGGAAATCCACCATACATTGCTCATTCACCAATACATTATACCTATTTTGTAACCATGATACTTTGTAAGGATTTGGATGTTCCTTTCTTTGCAAACCAAGTTTTTCAACCATATTCTTAGACACTAAATTGTCCATGTTCTTGCTAAATATTGCAACCTTGATATATTTACCAACATACTTGCATATAGTACAAAATAAATTCCATATTTGGGATGGTTTCTTCTATTATTTGGATGGGTTTAATAATACTCTTTTCATGAGTAATGACTCACCCTGCTTTAGTTCCTTTGGTCTTTGTGGGGAAGTCACACTTTCTTCATCCACATGGACAAGATGGTTATAGGTTTCTTTTGCATGCTCACCGGTCTATTGTATTTGAAGGAACTCATAAGCTCTATATCCTTATTCCATGAACTTATAACACTTTTTAAAAATACCATATCCTCTTCCCCTACAAAATCCACATCATTATCTTGATAATTCACCCTTTTATTGGGTACTTTGGTTGAAACTATTCATTTGTGAGAAGCTCTCCTCTCCATAATAAGATTGCTAACCTCTTCCTCCATTAGGATTTATTCTTCTTCTTGAATATCATGCTCTCTCTTGAATTATTAAGTTGCTTGTAGGCCAACTTGTCTTCTACCTTGAGTGCATATTGATATACCTCTTCAACTATTTTAATCTAAACTATACCAATTTCATCTTGTATGGGTAGCCTTACCCCATTAATTTATCTTGCCACTTTTTCCTCCTCATCATCAACATGGCCTAATATTATAGTTAGTTTATAGAATTATTCCATATATATTTTCACCCCCAAATAATTTTTCTTGAGATTTTGAAGTTTTTTAAACAACCCAATTTGAAAATCAAGAGACAAAAAATTATATTTTAATTTGGAAACAAACCTCTTTCAAGTTTGAATTTTGTCCTTGTCTATTTGTTGCCTCTCAATTTGAATATTATCCCACCAAATAAATGCATTTCCTTTTAGCCATGTGCATGTAAAATTGACCCACTTTAGGTCCACCATAGTTTCATAATCAAATAATCTCTCCATATTTGTTATCCAATCTATCGACTCTTTTGGATTTAAACTTCCATTAAAATTGGGAGTATCTAACTTTAGCTTACTTCCCATGATAAATATTGTCTAAATAAATGACTACTTCAATTCTTCTTCTTGATATTTAACTAGAGATTCTAGGTGACTAACCTCCTCTTTGTTGTCACTAATATCTTCAATATGAACACCTCTCCTTTGGGAAGTCTCAATTGCATCTAATTTGGTTGTGATTTCGTTCAACATCTTATCTATGTATGCTTGTTGGGGCATAATTACATGCTATCTTCCTATTCCTTAGTGTGCCATATCTCCTCTAGAACATATTGCAAACATTTGAAACCTACTCTAAAACCACTCTAATATAGTCTAGGGAGAGAAATATATTAAAAATGCTCTTCCTAGCAACCCATATGGGAATTTCATTAAACAACTAGAAATTGATATAGTTAGAAAAATAATCAAAGTACTTGCATTTAGCTTTCCCAGAGGTTTGAATTTCAATAGAATGTATCAAATTACAATACTATCATGAATTATGGTCACAAAACATAAGCTACAACAAAAAACTCCCAAAGCAAGATGTCCTCTTTAATTACAAATTGGTGGTAAATTTATCATTTTTAACACATAACTAGTAAAAATGCTAGTAAAACATGAAACAACTCTAAATTAGTATTTTTTAATGATATGGATATGAAAATAAGATGGATGAACCTCCTTTAGATAGTTTTATTTATTCCTGGGTCAAAATTATGGTTTTATTTTCCTCCCCTTAAGACCAACAAGCTGTCTCTTTTGTTTTTGCATTAAATTCTCACTAGCTTGTCACCCAAAAACACCTTTTTGAAACTAAAAATAAATATCTAGTAGTGAAACTAATCTCTGGGAGCAATCCCAACCCAATTGAAACTTAAATTGCATCAAGAAATGCTCCAAAATTAAAGGAAAATCACTTAGTCCAATGTGTTTGAATTCATTCTATCTAACTAAACTTCTAAATTTGCACACCAAAAATATACCAGCTATTCAAAAATGACCATAATAAATATTAATCAAGCATTATTACCTTTTTTTATGTGATGCAGGATTATCCGTATGCCCCAGATACTCTTGCATCACTCACTTGGCTAGTTATCTTCTAAAATTTGAATTTCATCAAAATGAAAAATCAACACTACAATTAACTAAATTATTTACGACTCGATTTTATTCTCTATAGATATGCTCACATTTTCAAGAGATTTCCACAAATAATAGATGATGAGCATTAATAATAATATTTTTTTTATCCAATCCTCACATACAATTTTGTTGATAGCATTGATAATAATTTTTTAATCCTCCTCAATTGAAATATATTTCTCTCCTTTTTCTATTGCAATTTTAATTCCTATAAGAAGTGCCCTAGCCTATGCATACTTGTTAGTTGATTTTCCATATGGTTCTAAATAAATGAGGAGAATTTTACCTTTATTAGTTAGTTAAATTTCTATATGATTTTTAATAAGTGAGGAGATTTTTTCTAAGAGTAAAAGTTACAACCTTTTTTATCTACAACCAACTTAGGGTAAGATTCATCTTCCATAAAAGTGCTTTAATATGGTTATTGCTCAAGAAGCAATCTCACTGGTGGGGAAGTTCCTTGGATCATGACCTAAAATTGACCCCATTTATTAGTGGGATTTATCCAAATGGAAGCCACAAGGGCACATGGATATAATCGCACTTTCTAAAGGTTTATTTCTAATCAAGTTGATTTGTGTAGAATACTAGATCCATATACTTGAAGGTGGTACTTGGTTCTATGATATACATAGTCTCTTCCTAAGGAAATGGGATTTGTAATTCAATTCAAACACCCAATGTCTCAACTCAACATCATTATGGGTTAGACTCCATGGTCTTCCTATCTAGTTCTAGCATGAAGACATCCTTCTTGGGATCATGAGATCCATAGATGATCTTGTCTCTTTCAACCCTACCATAAAAGTAAATTCAAGGATGATCTATTCCAGAATGTGTATCAATATAAATCTGGAATATAAGCTACCAAAATCCATTGAGATAGTCTCTAATGTCTCCTCTTGGATTCAAGAAGTATAACATAAAAGCAAACCTTCCTTTTTTGACTCCTGTAAGAAGCAAGGTCACCTCTCTTTCCAGTGCCCATATTTGAAGAACCATCAAAAAACTAAGAAATTTTATTCTCGCAAGGATTCTAAGAAGTCTTCTAGCACCTCAAAAAATCTTTAGGAATCTAATCCATATTTTATTGAGCTTAAAAAATTGAGTGAGGAGGTGTCCTAGCATCTCTTGACTTAGGTAAGCCATCCTAATTCCATTCTCAACAACCACTCTCTTAACCCACATTGAGAAAATCCTTTTACTTGTTTGGAGGGAGAAATTCATTTAGTATCAAAGGGATTTATGATCTTCTAAGAAGATGACCCTATTTATGAAGAGCCTCGATTTGGCACCCATGAATTACTAATAGAGCCCTTGTTATCGCATGATCTCAATATCCCAAATATAACTACCTCATAACCAAAATAAGGTAACAGGTAAAGAACATTGTGCCATGTAATCAAATATTAAAAAAGGGAGTGTAGATGTTGGAAGTGATAGAAAGGTAGGCAAGACCTTGAACCAAAACCTTAGAAAAGAGAAATAGATGAAAAAATTATTGATGGATCACAATCTATCCTGGTCCTAAAATAAAAATAAAACCATCAAGTAGAGTCCAATTTTAAATTAGGGCTTAGAAATAAACTCTCTTCTTCCCTAGGCTAGGGAAAAATTACCTATCAAACCCTAACAAATGAATATCCAATCCTGGAATGTGATAGTCCTTAATGATCATTCCAAGAATAGACTGCTAGCTTCCATGTGGAAATATTTAAACCCCTACATCATCCTTTTATAAGAAACCAAAGTTGAAGAATCTAATTTGGATAGACTAGTACAAGCTATCTAGAAGAACACTGAATTCTTATATAATACTACCTAGGGAGCCTTAGGGAGCTTCTATGCCATTGGTACCCTTTGAATATAGAAGGAAGGCTTATCTCATATTTAGATAGAATCTTCAGTATCCTTTTTTGTAAAGAAATAAAGTGCAGATGGGTCCTATCCAACATCTCTGCCCCAAATTCTATCCCTAGGAGAGTCTTCTTATAGAACACTTTGATTTAGATGAGGATTATTTTAGTGGAGAGGCATGGATGTTGTTGGAGGATTTAAACTCCCCTCTCGACCCCTTAGACAAAAAGGGAGGTAATCCTATTACTTCCAAAAGCCTTGAGGATTTTGCCTAATTTTTCAATGATAATGAGGTGATGGATGTGGAATTGAGATGCACAAAATTCACTTGGAGTAATAGGAGAATGGATAGTCAGTTTATTCAGCTCATAACTAATAGGATCCAACATTTGGGGATGACTCACTATGATCCCTCACATAAATTAGATCGAACCACAATCCACTTTTCTTGGAAGGCCAATAACTTGTTGAATACTTAAAACCCCTTTTAGATTAAAATCCATGTGGTTCCACCATGAGGACCATATTACCTTGGTGATTGGATGGTGGTCTCAAAAAATCAAGGCCCTTTAGCCTCCCAAATAGTTAAAAATTTTCACTTCATTAAATCCAATCTCAAAGGATGAAATAATTGTGTCTTTGGGTACCTCTTTCATAGGAAACAAGATCTACAAAAGTAGCTAAGCAACATAAAATATTCCATCCTAGAAGTATACTCCTCAAAATATATTAGACTCAAAGAAAAAGAGCTTTTGGTTGACTTTCACAACACCCTTGCCTATGAAGAATCCTTTTGGAGGTATAAATCTAGAGCCCTTTGGCTAATGAAAGGGATCACAACACCAAGTTATTCCATTCCTCCACCATTAGACACAATTTTTTCAACAATATCAAGGAATTTTTCAAATCTAATGGAACCTCGACTGAGGACTTAATGGAAATCTAGGTTGAAGCTGTCAGTTTCTATGAAAATGTATTGGGACTAGGGTAACCCAAAAACAATCAAACAATGAGCATGCTCCTAGACAACATCCCTTCCCTCCTCCCCTAAGATATAAATGCCTTATTTTCTAGTCCCTTCTTAGACAAGTAAGTGAAAGTGGTAACCTTTTCCATGGTAGGGGATAAAGTTCTAGGGCCCAACAAGTTCCTAGATATATTTTTCTAGAAATTCTAAAATATCATTGGGATAAGTGGTGGAGGCTATTCAGGAAATCAAAAAATATAGCACACCCCTAGAGATGTAAACTCCACTTTTTTGGTTCTTATTTTTAAATTGGAAAGGGCTAAATATTTCAAATACTTCAGCCCCATTAGCCTATGCAACATAATCTAGAAGATCCTATCTAAGGCTATGGGTAATAGACTAAAAAATGTCTTACCCCTTATCATTGATCCCTACACAGGCAGCTTTGTGGAGGGGTGGATTTTCATATATGGTATCATCACAATCCATGAACTCATTCACTCCATGGACAAAAGTGGAAAATTAGATCTCTGTAGACACCCAAAAGGTGCACCTATCTACCTCTACATATTTGTAGATCCATAAGGATAATTTTAGGCTTACATAGACCATCCTAGACACCTCTAGGCTATTTTAGACTAGCATAGGCTATTTAAGACCAGCGTAGACCACTCTAGACTAGTGTAGACTGCTCTAGATTAGTGTAGGCCATCGTATACCTTCGTAGACTTATGTAGGCCATTTCATCGGTCTATAGGTGTGAAACCCTACTAAAATACACATTTCATGACCTAACCATATTTCATCCATAAAAATACCACTTATCAATCCTAAATCAACTTAAGCCCTTCCTAGACCTAATTAGGATCCCATGGGACTATTCATTTCCAAATCATTTTAAATAAGTTAATAGCATTTCTAATTTTTAAGGCACTTCACTTAAGTGCACTTTTTGGATTAAAAAGGTTAATTAGGTTCTTAAACCCTAATTAGTACTAATTATTCCATCCTACATGTGTGTGCACCAAGTTAGTTAGGATATTTCCTAGGAAACCCTAACCTAACCCCAAATCTAACCTAGGGACCACCTAACCCTAGTAAACCCTAATATCTCCTCACACATGTGTGAGGATGAGATATTTCTTTAGGGAATGTAGGAATGACACCTCATAAACCCTAACCTAACCATATTAGGACTTTACCTTAGGGTTTAGTACTCCTAACCTAACCCCCTACACCTTAGGTTTTTCTATAAATAGTGGACCTAATTCCTCATTATATATCTCTCTCCCCTTTTAGTTAGCCTACATAAACTCTGCAAAAATATGACCAAAAGTGCAATCTTAGATATATGAACCGTACAAACAACATAACAACATATGAGGAGCCCATCCTGACTAGAATCTCCTATAGAAAGCACTTGTAGCTCAACTCACTCCCTGTACTGTGAATTTGACTTCCAATTCACCCATGACCTAGGAGTTGACCCTACAAAAGGTTTTTCTCACTAAATCTTATAGGTATGCTTTATTTCATGTTTTTATGATGTTTTATGTAGTTTTTATTGCATTTTAATACAGTTTTCCTTTCGATTTTCATTATCTTTTATCAACATGGGGCCTAACCAAGGTAATCCCCAAAACACACTAATCCTTTTTTCTAGGTCATAAAAGGAAGAAGCATCCACATCAACATTATTGGTGACCCACATATGCATGAAGCCCACCTAAATTGAGGAATCTCAAAAGGAGCTATCAATTTATTTGATATTCATATAAAGATTCACAATAACCTCTTTGTAACCTATGGATTCTATTTAATGAATAAATAACAATATTCTGAGCATTTACATACTTTGTTTTATGCTTTATTAAATGGAAACTTTTGTACATTTTATTTTGGCATGCCCAGTGGGACCCCCACAAAGGATTGTGCTACACTAGTTTTTATCATGAATCTAACACAATTTACTATTTTTGTCTTGTTGTAAGTACCATATGCAGATATCAAAGAGACCCTTGAAGCATTGAAAACTCCCTCAGGCCCTTAGAATAGGTATTTTAGGCCCATAGATTTGAATCACCCACTGACCTGCAAATCTAGATCCAATTCATTCCCCGACCTGCGAATTGATCATAAATGCTCTAAAACACTTAAACTTGTAGATGTCAACAACCAAAAGGTAGAAAAATCCATTTGGAGAAAAATGAATAAGGTATTACACTTTTTTTCTCTTTGTTATATCATTTTATTGCAATGAAAATCTCACTAGCAAATGCATCATGTCATCCAGTGAATCTCTTATTTCAACACACTTATTATGTCAATAACATTTAGGTTAGCTACCCCATACTTATCTTTCTATATAGAAATCAGAGTTACATGCCTCTTTGATTAAAACATTAAATTAGGTTTTTTTTTCTAGTCATACTTTTTGTAAATTTCAATCCTTAAAGCCCCTATTTCTTGCAATAGTTAGATCTTCCAAATTGCTGTCCAAAAACCCGCGTTAAATCAAAAAGTTCAGTTCATTTATTTTTCAATAACACTCTCATTTATTTTTTCAAATCACATTTTAAATATGTTTTTATTTTTCCTTTTGTATTATTCTATCAATATTTTGTATTATTCTATCAAATTCCCTTTTCCAAAAACACATTTAGGATTAGGATTTACACTTTTCATTTGAACACTTCATTAAGGTAAATTTCAAATATTTTTTTGCACCAACACAATCAATTTCCATTCCTTTCATGCATCTAGGATTAAAGCTTTTTAGTCTCTTTATGCATCAATGTTTCAAAGCATCTTTCACATTCCTTTTTGTACAAATGCAATTCCTAAATTTATTTCATGCATTTAGGGTTTAGACTTTCAAATCTCTTTTTGCACTTCCTTATCAATGAAATTTCAAATCTCTTTTTGTATCAAAAATCACTTTTCCATTTCTTTCTTCTATCTATATTAGATTTTCAAATTCCTTTTTGCATTTCCTTATGATAGTAATTCATTTCCTTCTTACAAAAGCAAATTTCACTTTCCTTTCTTGTATTTAGCATATACTTCTCATTTCTTTGGTAATCACATGCTTTGATTTGTTTTCTTGTTTACTTAATAAGCATAGATCCTAGCTTCTTTCCAAAAAAAGGCACATAGGTCTAGTTTTATTTTTAAAATGCATATTACTTTAGTATTTGCTTCCAAAAAGTGCATCTAGGTCTATATTTCATTTCAAAAGGGCATTTAGTTAGATTTATTGCTTTATACATAATCATTAGAAAAAGCAAACCCACACACACACGTGGTTTAAAACAAGTGGTGAGATTGGATTTCATCCCCAATCCATCGCTCGAGACTAGTGTGGTAGGAGTTGTACCCTCCACCATCTCAACCCCCCTAGACACCTAGCAGCCCCACAGGAGTGGTTTTCTAGACTTCATCATTGGAAAACCCCCCACTTTTGAGACTAGGCTTCTATATTTCACCACCAAAAGTAACCTTTGAAGTGGGATAGGATTAGACACCTTTGTTCATAAGGCTTACATAATTTGTGAACACGATAACTATTGTTATTGAATAAGCCTAACCTAGGGTGAAGCGAAAGCATGGGTATGTCAGTAGGTCTCAGATAGTGCCACCTCTTCTTGTGAGAGGATACAGTAAGCTCAATTCAGAATTTTGAGTTCTCTCCCTATATGTTATCATTTTATTACGCCTTCCATATAGGTCACCATTTGCATGTCGTGATATTGTTCTATTCTATGCACCTTTGGGTGTTGTAGGAGGTTCTATACTGATGACACTCCTGATTTTATAGAGTATTCAATCCAATACCCATGATTTTATCTAGGAAGTATCAACATCAAAATACACTCAAATGAATAAAACACTTTATTTTCTGCATTTAGAACTGATTCTAGTTTCACATTGTTTGCATGGTCACAAACTGATTTCAGCACATGACACCATGCAACACTTTATTTTTCAGCTCTACAAAGCTTGTCACTATTTTTTGAATCTACACATCATAAGGTTTCTTCCAAACCCCTTTGTACGTCTCACCCAAAACCACAGATCTTAGTTTTTGTATAGTTCTAAAACTTCATGACATGATATATGCCATCATACCTATTGTTACCCATAGTCGAGTGTGCGAGCAAGAACGCTATATAGAGGAGGCTTCTAGCACCACTTCTAGTAAATCTACCCCTCCTCCTTCAATCACAAAGGGTAAATCCACATGCACACCCAATATACTCATAGGATTTGATCTATGTTACCCACACACAATGTATCAGGGTGAGACATCCATTTCGAGTGAAACCCTTGCCACTTCATTCAAAGAAGACCATCCACTTACTCACCCTTCATCATCGTCTAATCCACATTCCACATTCTATGACCATGTGAGCTACACTGCCCTAAGATACCCTCCTCTTTCTTCACCATAGAAGAGGATACCCCACCTATATATCCTACCTTCATGCACCCCTTCTTTTAGATCCTATCTCAATACTTTTTTGAGAATGACTCCTCGTTACTAAACTATACTCACCCTTAGGTTGAATATTTTACCCCTACCATAGGGATGATTTTAGACCTCTTCTCATCCACACCAAGAACCTATATGCCATCCTTCCAATCTACACCACAATATCCCCCTTACAATAATAAAAATTATCACCTCCATTATCATACGAGCACTCTTCCCAAGAGTCACAACCATATTATTTCCAACAATCATTTTTCTAGCTTTTGAGGATTTGTCCCAACCACCTCATCAAATGAAACCAATGCAAAACCAACAATATCAACCAACCACAAAAAACTAATCTAAAGTGAACACATTTACAACTCCACCTTCCCAAGCTCCTACTTTAGGAGCTTACCCTAATATCTTCATTATTATCATCTACATCGTAGGTAATTGGAGGGTATCCTACCCAATATGCCATTCCACATTTGGCTACATCAATTTTCAAGTTACCTCCTCCTCCTCCTTTTCACACTTTGAATGTCGATCCTCTTCCCACCTATGGATCAAGACCTAAAACCTATACCCCTATTCCCCCAGGATAATCCACCCAATTTAGTTTTCCCATATCTCATCCATCGAGATAAAGACATGTGTCATCCTTTGATACTTCATCTCATCCACCTCCTACATCGTCAGTACCAATATCTCCTCCATTATCTATAGGGCCTACATTATTTACGTCTCCTCCTTGGTCATCGTCTCCCATAGTACAACCATTACAATAGGCTCAATACCAATAGATACCCATGCCATAATTGTACACCCCACAACAACAATAATATTACCCTCAACAAATTCTTGTTCCACATCCTAGCATTTCATTGGCCATGATATCATACGTCGCTCAACAACCACCTTATGAGGACTAGTTGCAATACTTCCCTTATTAGTACTGGGAAGAACAACAACTCCAATATCTACCACACTCATAGGCTCCACCCACCTTCACACCTTCCCCTACACCATTAGCACCCGAAATTCAACTTATACAAGATGAAGTGAAGATGCTCAACCTTCACACAACTAGCTATGGACCATAGAAAATTACCTACAATAAACTCTGCAATGAGCCAATCTATACATCAGTTCCAATCCCACCTTATCCATATCACTTTGAGATACCAAAGTTTGATAAATACAAGGGTAAGGAAGATTTTTGAGAACATGTGAGCAACTACCACTCAGCTTGCTACCAGCTTCATAGTAGCAATCCCCTAATTTTACATACCTTCTCCCTTTCACTTGGGGAACAAGCCTTATATTGGTACAACATGCTCCTGCACCATAGCTTGTACACCCTTGAATGGTTGGACAACTCCTTCCTAGAGCATTTTTCCATAAACATTAAAAAGAAGACTAAATTTTCAAACATCTACACACTACGATAGGCTAATGATGAACCTATTACTGAGTTTGTTTTATGATGGAGATATATCATCCATGACCTCATTCATAGCCTTCCTACTACCGAGTTAGTGATGCCCTTCTCCAAAAGTTTCCATAAACACATGTCTACATATTTACAGGTTCACCAAAGTTGTACCTTTAAAGAAGCCATTGCCCAAGCTAAAGTTATTAAGGACATCGAGATACAATAAAACAATATTAAGTTGAGATAGAAACCAACCTACAACTCCAATTTTTGTTTCAATATAAATACACCTAACCAACCTTATCCTCGACCATCACAAGTCAACCAAGTGGCAACTACTACCTTAGTGCCCTCACCGGTACCACAATTCCCTCCATAATAGCAAATATTACAAATCAATGTGCCTTCCCCTCCTAGGCCTCAACAACTTCACAATATTCATCCATAGGTTCCACAGTGCAACCTTACACCACTTTCTAAACTGTTACCAGAACTCTTCTAGAGGTTATATGAGGTAGGCCACATCATTCTACCCAAAATCTGATCACTTGATCCAAACCTACTTTAAACTCAAGGATATAATGAGCAAGACTTTTTTCAATACCACTGACAACATGGTTGTAGTATCGATGTTTGTCGCTCCTTCCATGGTCATGTCCAATATCATATCGAGAGGGGTACCATCCAAGTATCAAACCCCCTCACACCATAAAATTAAAATCTAGGGATCTTCAAAGACCTCTTACCTAATCACAGAGGGACTAAACCCCAAATACCTCCATCTAACCCCTAAGGGACACCTAGGTAGGTAAATAGTGTCCAACGCGACCCCCCTTCATGTGGTGTAGTGGGTATGATTAACCTTACCATTCAAAATTAATGGTACCCCATGTCAAACCCTACCTATCATTTCTCCATCGGTACCATTTACATATCTACCATCTCCTATAGCCTTTGATATCATACCTCCACCTCCATAAAATATCATTATAATACATGGTAGCCTTACTCAACAACTGTATAACGCTCTCACCCACTTATCCATATTTGATCTTCTACAATAGTCTCAACCCCATCATTAGGTATTGAATGATAACCTAAATTCTATTGATCTTGAGACTCAAGACATGAACATCTTCATGAATTTTATAATAAATATTCCATACTACCTTCAACCCTCCATGAGATTTCACGATCTTGAAATCATGGAACTTATAGGAGGAGTAGATCCTCCTCTTCATATCCAAGTGACCATCAACGATATTACATACAAACATGTCCTCATTGATATAGGTTCCTCCATAAGTATCATTTCCACAATATCTCTACATCACCTACATATCCCACCAGCTCATTTTTCCACCTCATCACTTGACCTACGTGTGTTCGATGGATCCATGTGACCTATAGTAGGATCCATTGTACTACCCATTTGAGTAGGTATACACACCATACCCATCCTCTTTTACATAATTCAGAGTGAAATGCAGTACAACATCTTATTTGGTCATCCATGGATCAGGGATATGTAGTGTGTCCCCTATACATTGCACCATTGCATAAAATATATCCATGATGGATTTATACACTGTATTCCTACTGATGGGGACCCATTTAAATTTTGCAATAGTGTAGACCTACCACCTGTACCTTCATCATCCTCCACATAACTATTTCATGTTTCTTCCCACCAGTTTGTAGAAGCATTGACATCCTCTTCATTACCACAATCATCACCAAGAATGCACACCTCGACATCCGTACCATTAGCACCAACCAATGTAGTACCCAATCTAGTTTCCATACCATTTTAACCACCCCCTTGTGGCCACCACCACCTTTTCAGTCATCATTGTTAAAAAATCCACCTGTAGTGTCGAGCCATCCTCGTTACCTACACCAAAACCTACCACTCCACATTGCCCACCTTCCTATGGAACCTCCTCTTCTTCCTACACATCATACACCTCCCCTTAATTTTCACCCATGACCTAGGTCCTTCAAATTACCTCGTAGCCCAAAAATAGCTCCCACTCCTCCCCAATTCCCACATATGGATCACCCTATTCTAGCCATGACATCTAAATGCCATGAGTGGGAGCAGCGAGCTTCTCACCTTGATGATTAGTTGTTACATCCTTTTGCAACTACCATAAGATATTCCTAGGTCACATCCTCATATTTTGATTTGGGTTTGCGACCTCACCCGCCACAACATACACCATAGCGTATTTCTATTTTTATAATAAATTCAATCCTAGGTGACTACAATGTGTGCAATGCCTACGTACGTCCACATGTATTTCAGTACAAACATGAATTTTTCCACCCCTCAACCTTATTTTTGACTATAGGAATTATTATACAATTAGGGCCTCCTGACAACCAAACTAATTTTGTGTATGCAGGAGTTAATTCCTCACTCCTACCTATAGTCCCTGCACCACCATAATCCAATTTTTGTGGTACACTAGATCACATGGCTAACCCCTATTTCACATTATGCTACCTTCGATATTTCCATTGGTATGAATTTGGGTTAGGCCATTATGAACAAGGATTATGTACACCCATCAACCCTCGTGTAATTACCTACTGACAAATCTGGCCTAAATAATTTGATGAAGGAATTATTCATTCCGATTGATATAAATTATAAAGATTACAATGTGGTTACAATAAGTTGGTTTATTAAACCAACTTGGTGGTTATTAAACCAACATAGAGAGTGCCTATGTGCACTACCATTTTAATCAATAATGTAAGACAAATATGCTAACATCCCCCCTTATTACATTATTGGCAAATTCCAATAGTATCTAGAAACTTTTCATATTTGATACGCCTAAGTGCTTTGGTAAATATATCTGCAACTTGCGCATTAGTAGGAATGTATTGAAGTTGTATATGGTGCTTTGGAACTTCATCTCAAATGAAATGACATCTAGTATCAACATTTTTGGTACGTTCATGAAAAATTGGGTTTTTTAAAAGATTCAAAACACCTTGATTATCGTAAAAAAAATGAAGAGGAAGATTCTTTGGAAGACCCATGTTTGTAAGAATGCGACTTAACCACATTATCTCGTATATTTCTTCACTGGCTGCATGATATTCTACTTATGTAGAAGATAAAGCAACCACATGTTGCTTCTTACTATGCCATGAGATAGGTCCCAGATGAAAAACATATCCAGAAGTGGATTTACGATCATCAATGGATCCAAAGATAATCCGAGTCTGTGTATCCTAGTAAGAAAAACTTATTATTATTTTTGTATCCCAGAACATAATTTGTACTACCACAAACATAATGAAGAACTATTTTTGCTACTTTCTAGTGACTCATCTGAGGCTCTTGCATGAACCTTGAAAGATAGCCCACAACAAAACTGAGATCTGGCCTGGTATTTGTCAGATATAGGAGACTCTCAATCAACTGACGATAGAGAGTACCATATACCTAAGGTGATTCATCATATCGTGATAACTTAAGTCATTGCTCCATTGGAGTTGCTTTTGACTTACAATTAGTCATCCAATATTTTTCTACTAAATTCTTGGCATATTTATTTTGTGTTACTCTAACATTAAATATTTTTTGAGTAACTTCTAAACCAAGACAATAGTGCCAAAATTCCTAGATCTGTCATTTCAAATGATTGCTTCAAATATTTTTTCACTAAGTCAATCATTCTTTCCGAGCTTCCTGTTATGATCAGATCATCTACATAAAGTACAAGAATCACTATATCAGAACCATTTTTCTTAATATAGATATTTGCATCTAAAGGACTTCTTTTGAATCCATGCTACACAAGGTGACTGTCTATCTTGATATACCAAGATCGAGGAGCTTGTTTGAGCCCATACAAGGATTTGATCAACTTGAATACTTTTTTTTCTTGCCCCTCAACCACAAATCCTTTTGGTTGAGTCATGTATACTTCTTCCTGTAAGTCACCATTCAAGAAAGCACTTTTAACATCCATCTGATGCAACTTCCACCCAAACTGAGCTCCCATGGCATAAAGTACTCGAATGGTAGTCATTTTTGTAGTAGGGGCAAAAGTATCTTCATAGTCTATGCCTTATTTCTGAGCATAACCCTTCACAACAAGTCAAGATTTATGCTTATCAATAGATCCATCTACCTTATACTTCACTTTGAACACCCATTTGCAGCCTGTGGGTTTATTTCCTGTTGGCAGATCGACTAACGTCCAAGTATTATTTTTTATGAGAGACTTATGTTCTACATCCATGGCCTCTTTCCACTATGGTTTATCAAGTGCATATTGAACCATTGTGGGTTCATTTGCATTCAATGTAGACATATAAATATTTTCTTCATCCTCATCTTCTTCTCTATCATTTTTTGTACCCACTGACAAATCATCAAAGTGTTGACAAAGTTTGTCAACCTCTGAAGTAGATTCCTCTACTCTCATTTGTTGAGTCATACTGAGAGTACATGGCCTATCTATAGATATATCTGGAAGGGAATTCAACTTAGCATCTCTAAAAGTGCTAGTATACCATTTTGGGACTTTTTGTTGTTGTTGTGGAAGTTGAACCTCTTTCTTAGGTTCTTCTTCATCTAGGTATACAGTTGTAGATGTGTCTTTTGATGTGAAAGATTCATCAAATACAAATTCTCTACTTACGTGTGTCTTCTTTTTCTTAGTATCAATAAATTTATAACCTTTTGAATACTCATCATAGCCAAGAAAGATACACTGCAGGGTTTTCTCATCCAACTTCCTCCTTTTCTATTTTGGAATGTGCATGAATGTTTTACATCCAAACACCCTTAAATGATAAATGGAAGGTTTCTTACCACTCCAAGCTCCTTGTGGTGTTTTCTCTTGTAGAGCTCTAGTGGGTGCTCTATTTATGAGGTATGATGTTGTATTTACTACTTCTACCCAATATTGATCCTCAAGATGTGCTCCCTTTAGCATACATCGAACCATTTCCATAACGGAAATATTTCTCCTTTCTGCAAATCCATTCTGCTGAGGTGTATAGGCTGTAGTCAATTGTATTTTGATCCCATGTTTATTAAGAAAATATGAAAACTCTTCAGAGATGTATTCCCCCTCTCGATCTGAGTGGAGGGTTTTTATGAAACAACCCGACTCCTCAACAAGTTTCTTGAATTGTTGAAAGTAGAGAAATGCTTCTGATTTCAACTGAAGAAATAAAACCCACATATTCCATGAGTAATCATCAAAAAATAGTTGAAAATACTTCTTTCCACCATAGTTGGTTGGCATAGGACCACACAGATCAGTATGTTCTAGCTCTAAAGGGTTTGTAGCTCGAAAGGAGCTAGTTTCAAAAGGTACTCTGTGTTGCTTCCCTGCTAAGCAATCTGAGCACATTGGTAAGATAGATGAGAGTGGAGGAAGACCTTTCACCATCCCATATATGTGTAATTCAAGAAAATATCCTGAACTGAGGTACCCATAACATCTATTCTAGAGAGAGGTGGCATCATTTATAGTTACAGCTAGAGCAACATGAGGAGTTGAAAGAGCATCTAAAATTAACAAGCCATGTTTATAGGATCCGGTTGCAACATGTTTACCACTATGTGTGATAAAACATCTCTTATTGCCTTTGACAACTCAAAACATGACATCCATGTTTCTATCCAACATTTGTGTGACTGAGAGCAGATTATTGGCTAATACTGGAACTTAGAGAACCTTCTCAATTTTACAATTACCATCAGGAAGGGACACATAAACATCCCCTTCTCCCTTTACTGGATAGACTTGATTGTCAGCAATTATGATTGGCTTAACCTCTTTCTCCACAAAAGTATCAAACCATGATTTGTCCCCAGTCATGTATTTTCTAGCTCCTGAATCAATATACCATACAACATCTATCTGGGAAGATGAAGTATGGGTCATGAGCACCTTGTGTACTTTTTTAGATTCAGAATTTGAATCAGACCCAAGGGAATCTAAGTCTGAGTTGGAGTTAGCATAAGCAACATGGCCTTTAGGTTGCTTATGTTTGTTGTATTTATGTTTGTCTTTGCCCTTCTTCTTAGAACCTTGATCATTTTGTTGCTTGTTTTTGAACCAACACCTGTTGGTGTCATGGTTAGTAATATCACAAATCTTACAATATTTTGTATCCTTCTACTAATTTTGCTTTCCTTTTCCTTTGGAAGAAGGACCCCTTTTTTAAAACTAACCTTGTTTCTTACCACTTTGTTGTGTGGAAAAGGCATTATCTGGCACATCATCTTTCTGAACTTGATTTGCCTCCTCAGTCTGAAGAAAATTTACCAGCTCCACAAATGATACTTTTCTACCAGAAACATTGAGAGAAGTGATCAACATCTTGTAGGAATCTGGTAATGCTCTCAAGATGATAGATTTCAAGATATCATCATCCACTTGGTTTTCCCATGGCATTCAATTTGGCTTTCAATTCAGCCACTCTGCAAAGGAATATATCAATTGTTTCCCCATAATTCATACTGAGAGTATGTAGTTGAGTTTGAAGGTTTAGAATATTGGATTGATTCTTTTCTTCATATACTGTGATCAAGGCATCCCAAGATATCTTACTAGTTTTTGCATCACAAATATGAGGCTACACCTCATCTGTAGTAGCAAGCAATATAAACATGAGACTCTTATTGTCCTTCTTATCCCAAGAATCTTGATATGTTCCTGTTGTCTGAGGGAGCTTTGCAATGCCAGTCACTACATCCTATAAATATTCTAACTGAAGAATGGCTTTCATATTTTTTTTCCATGGAACAAAGTTAGGACCTTTCAACAACTGTGAATCTGAGAGATACTTATGAATTGTGGCCATCATGAAGGTTCCTTATATCATCAATTGGTCTCCCTTTATTTATACCAACTAGATATTTATATCGTAACCATTCAATATATACCTACCATTACATGAGGGAGACTATAGGTATATATGAACAGTATACTACTCAATATGTACCCGCCCTTACGTGAGGGAGACTATAAGTACATATGAGAAGCATAATATATTGAACATAGGCGATACTGAAAGGGCATCATGTTGTTAATGACACCTACCATAGAAATTTTTATTCCTCATGCGTGGGGCATAACTTCCCCTAAACACTTTGGAAAAAAATCTTTCGTCAAGATTTACGCCTAACAACAATCACGATGTGGGTATGAAATGGAAAAAAAATAGATCTAGTTTGCCTTATTTATCCTCGATGATTAATAGAGAAAAATCTTAGATGTCATTGTTGCAGCTATATTAGGTGGTGAATATAGTAGTCCAAAGCACGATAGCATTACCTGTGTGGACCAGAGGTATCTTAAATACCAAATGATGTTGTGCAATAAATTGCACAAATAGGGTATAAATTTGGGGTCTTATTTTTTTCTATAATTTATGATTATTAATGCAAGAAAAATAGAATATTTAAATGAAAAAGAAACAATCACAAATGCCCAAAAATTTAATCACCTATTACAAATCTAGCAATTATTCACTTCCAAATGGTTTGATTTCCCCCCTTTATCTTACAATTTTGCAAATGAATCATGTGAATACTGAGATTTCCCCCCTTCGTATTGTAAAATAGACAAGGAAAAAAAATTGTACTTGAACCCCAAAAAAAATTTGTTTAAAGCCTTCAAGGTGTCAAATTTGACTGCACGGGCATCAAATGACTTGTTGGTGTCATAAGGACACTTCCTGGCATCAACAAGGCACTTCCTGGCATCAACAAGGCACTTCGGGGCATCAAAAAAGTGCCACCCACAATCACAGCATGCGCGGGGCATAAAAAACTTATCACCCATCATCACAGTGCATGCGGGACGTAAAAAAAAAACTTATACCTCCTTGAAGAGATTTGAACCCGTGACCTTTCACCTAACAATCACCATGCATACCACATGAGCCAGAGGGCCTGACGAGAACAAACAGGGAGCAGGCACATATTAGCAGCATCGGGTGCAGAGAAGGGAGAAAAAAAAACTTTAATCCCACATGGCCTATGTTGCCACTATGGGGGTCTTTAAAAACAAGGAAAGCTACTATAGCTTTTGGTTGCCTTCGAGCAACCACCCTACACTTTTGCCTCCACAACTATCGACCTCCTTTGTCTACGTGCCTAGCTTGCTCTCCTTTGTCTACGTGCCTCTAGTCTCAAATCATGTGCCCGATCTACTCTACTTTATTTGTGTGCCTCCAGTATTATTGGGTGGTAGTATGTCCTCTATCTACATCCATTAGTGTCTCCTCTATCTACGTCTGTCAGTGTCCTCTAGTCTGCATGCCTCCATTCTCATTGGCTGATAGTCTATCCTCTATCTATGTTCATCAGTGTCTCCAAGAACCACACTATTTAGGGAAGTTGGAGTAGTGAGAAATAATAACTACCTTACCCAATGTCTGTGATCATCCCTAGCTCTGATGCCATAAAGAATTTGACAAAGCAATTATTCATTCCGATTGATATCAATTATAAAGATTACAATGTGGTTACAATAAGTTGGTTTATTAAACCAACTTGGTGGTTATTAAACCAACCTAGAGAGTGCCTACGTGCGCTACCATTTTTCTCAATAATGTAAGACATATATGCTAACACCTAGGTTATTACCCAACCATCATTCACAAGCTTGATTATGAGCTCTAGGACCTATCCCTACACCCTTACCCACTTCCAAAACACACCTTAGAAGAGTATATCAATATGGATATCCTAGAAGACAACCCATCCCATCACTTAACTATCATAGTTCCCTATGACTTATTTCAAGAAAATCCTTTTCTTGATGCAACATCGTCATGTTGTGTTGACAAATTAACAAATCAACTTGCCACCTTGTCTCTAAATGCTCGTGACCCAGAGAAGGACATGGCATCTCCCCCACCATCACCAACACATTTGGCCATATTTTGCCTATGCATCGATAACTCCATCAATCCACCATTCGACCATGTTCTCCACCTATTTTCTTATGCCGTCCATTGAGCCTTCTATGATGTCCATGGGTTATTGAGTCTTCATCATCAGACTGTTCACCACCCACCTCTCCCATGACATTGGTTAATATGGTCGACGTGGATATTTTCTCCCCACTATGATACGCACACCAAAAAATTTGTGATGACATACCAAATCCAAATTTTGTCGACCTCACATACATCTCACCCATACCTTCACCCCAATATTTTCTACTTTTACCTCATGTCCTATGTACCGCTAACACTCCTTCACCTTCTACACCACCTCACATTCTGCACATTCACCACACGAATATCTACATAGATGACAAATATGAAATTCCCAAGGCCATCACTGACCTCCACATAATTTTTGTCCTAGAACAACTTTGTGATGGTTCTCACATGCTAATCAAAGAAACCATTGATGTAGACATTGGCGATGACCCTAAAAATCCTCACATTTTTAAACTAGCCACTAGCATTTCACCCAAAGAGTACATTTTGTTTATTACTTTCCTTAGAAAGTACATAAGAGTCTTCACGTGGTCCTACAAATATATTCTAGGCCTCGATCCTACCCTCATAGTCCACAATATCACATTATATAAAGAGGCTAAACCTATCAAACAGAAGCTATGATGCATGCATCTGATAGCAGCATTCATAGTAAAGTCTGAGCTCGAAAATATTTTATATGTAGACTTTATAGTACCTATATATTATCCTAAATGGGTGTCCAATATGGTTCCAGTGCCTAAATACTCCAACAAGGTTCGTGTCTACATTGATTTTCATGATTAAACAAAGTGTGTCCTAAAGAAAATTTTCCTCTACCTAACATCGATTCACTAGTTGACTCCATAGTAGGCCATGAGATGATTTCCTTTATGGAAAGATTCTTTGGATATAACCAAATTAAAATCAACCCCGTTGATCAGCATAAAAATTCATTCACAACCCCCTGGGAGACTTTTTGCGACAATATCATGTCCTTTGGCCTTAAAAACACTGGGGCAACTTACCAACATGTGATGACGTACATATTTCATGATTACATGCACAAGATTGTAGAATATTATGTTGATGACCTCATCACAAATTCCAAGGAAAATTCACAACACTTAGATGATCTCTGAAAGATATTCAACTTTTTACTAGAGCATAATGTAAGCCTTAACCCATAGAAGTGTGTCTTTGGAGTTACTTCAGGAAAAACACTAGGATTCATTATCTCCCAATGGGGCATTAGGTGGAACCTAACAAAGTAAAAGCCATTATCGAGATGCCCCCGCCTACCAACCTATAATAATTGCGTAGCCTCCAGGGAAAAATCACTTCCATTTGACGATTCATAGAACAACTATTAGACAAGTGTAAACCATTCAATCATCTCCTACAAAAAGGAGTCACTTTCACATGGGATAGCAACTGTCAACAAGTCTTTGATTCTATCAAATCCTACCTTATTTCTTTGCCAGTTATGTCTACCCCACACCCACAGTTACGGCTTATGCTATAAATTTTAGCCACAAATTTTTCCCTAGGTACATTATTAGCTCAAAAGAATGCGATCAACAAAGAGCAAGCTATATACTATATCAGTCGTACGCTAGTCAGCTAAAATATTTGATATGGATACATGGAAAAACTATGCCTAGCTATATTTTTTACCACCTAGAAACTTCGTCACTATATTTTAAACCACACTACTTTTTTCATTTCTCGAGACAACCCCCTACAATATATGATGAAAAAAAGTTACAACTCTCACACAACAAAATGGATTATGTTCCTAACTAAATTTAACGTCGAGTTCATTTCATAAAAATCCATAAAAGGATAGGTCATCATGGACCAACTTGTAGAGGCTCTACTACTAGATGATCAACCTATCCTTATTCAAATTTTGAACGATTCCATATTTCACATTATTGAAGCCGAAGAATATGTTGAGACAAAATAATCAGTAGATCTTACCCTATTATTTCATGGATTTCAATGCACTCACGCTAGGGGTGCAAGTATGGGGTGCAAGTATTGTTTTCTTCATACCCAAAGGGAAACCACTCCCCTTCTCCTTTAAATTAGATTCCCCTTGCACAAATAATAATGCAAAATACAAAGCCTTAATCCTAGGATTAAAATAGGCCCATGCCATGCATATAAGACACCTCCACATCATAGGTGATTCCATCTTAATAGTGAACCAAGTGCAATAAATCTGACAATGTCGTTGTCTAGTCATTCAAAAACACAAGCAGGTCGTACAACAACTTCTTTTCCAATTCAAGTGGTATGACATCCAAGCTGCTTCATGATTATCAAACTATTTTTTTGATACAAAGGTCTCCTTAGGATCATTAATCCTACAAAACCCTCTATCAAATTCCACGTGTGTACCCATTCACACCCTCACCCAATTTTCCATATCACCTATGCCTCCCATAGATGATGGTGGTATTTACATAGTAAATACTGAACCACATGATCCTTGGTTTGCACAAATCAAGGATTATATTAAATTAGGATTTCTACCATGCAACCTACCACATGCTCATTATCGAGCATTCAAATAAAGAGTGTTTTTTTATACATTGCTGGGGGACATCCTCTACCATCATAGTTATGATGGAATCCTCTTGCATTGCGTAGAACAACATGAATCTCAGTGGCTTGTATAAGAAACCCATGATGGTACATGCAATGGTCATTTTAGTGGTATGGCAATCACAAAGTGCATCCTTTGCATGGGCTACTAATTACCTAAGATAGAACATGATTATTGTGAGTATGTGAAGCACTGTGTCAAGTGCCAACTACATGCAAATCTCACACATCTATCATCTCAAGTACTTCAACCTATACAGTCCATGTGGCATTTCTCTTAATGGGACCTTGAACTTAATAGAAAAATCACATCCACCTCATCTAGTAATCACAAATTTATCATTATGGCCACATAATACTTTACAAAGTGGGTCGAAGCCATCCCACTTGTCCATACCAGAGGAGCCAAGATTGTAGTATTCATTACAAAACATATAATATGTCACTTTGGAATCCCTTTCCAAATCATATTTGATAATGGAAAATAATTCAATAACAAAAATATCCATGCTCTTTGCACTAAATACAACATCCATCATAGTTTCTCTACCCCATATTACCCATAGGGTAATGGTCAGGTGGAGGCTACCAACAAAACAATCTACTTCATACTTCGTAAGATAGTAGCAGAGTCTCATCATGATTGGCATAATCAAATACCCTTAGCTTTATGGGCCTACCATATGAGCATTCATACTTCCACTGGGGCAACCCCCTTTTCACTGGTCTATGATGCTAAAGCCATTATGCCCCTAGAACTTGAGATACCATCCTTACGAGTATCTATGAAAGAATTCATTGATGATGACACTACTCGTCAATCGCACTTTGATCAAATCACACTCCTTGATGAATTCCACATTCATGCCATCGAGCACACACAAGTCTATCAAGATCACCTTCATCGTGCCTAAAACAACAAGGTGAACCAACATGAATTTCAAATTGGTGACTTAGTTCTCAAAGAGAACCAACAAATCACAAGTCAACCTAACCAAAAATACGATAAGTTTACCCTGAACTGGTTGGGCCCATTCATAATCACACATAAATTTAGTTTAGGTGCCTATCAATTGGCTAATGTCAAAAGACTTCCAGAACCTGAACTTATCGATATTTTTCACCTTCGTACATTCAACACGTAGCTTACATAGGTCTCTACCACCACACATTGTACCTAGTTCTATCTACATACACATCACTCACTATGCACATCATCATATACACATGGTGTTTATTTATTTTTATAATAGATATACATTTATTTTTTATGCCATTTATATGCTATTGGTATCTATTTCTATTTTTAGGATTTACATCATCCATTTCTACATCATCAATAGAGACATATTATCATATGCATGTACTATTAGCATCTTAGACTACCACCATGTAGGATCATCCCCACTACCCCCAGTTCTGATCACATCGAACGATCTGGCCAGACCACCTACCACTGTACATACCAGATAGTGCTCACCCTCATCCCATTTGGACCACCACACTCCATCTTAATGTCGTTCACCCTACCATAGAGGTTCATCCTATTCACATTGATTAGGATACAGTCAAGTCTCCCTATCCTCCTTTTATGAAAATGAGAAAACCTCCCATGTCCACATCCAAGGGTCTCCTCCATTTCTTCTTGAGGATACAAGGAATCCCTACCCACCATATTCTTCCTCTCGCTATCCTTTAGGAGCTTATCACCTTGCCAATGGAGGATACAAACATCATCTTGTACATACTTTATGCTTACCTCCCCCACTTCCAAGTGGGATGTCCCCATACACCCAATCCCTTCACCTACATGCTTCCCAAGACACTTCCATGCATGTACCTCCATACCATACATGATGTTACCTACAACCTTCTCCTGCACCACCCATCCTTTAGACACCACCTTCACCACTTTGTACCTTACCATTTTAGCCAAACTCACAATTCATAAAGTCATTCCAATCACCCTCATCATCCTCTCATGCAAACCCCTCTTCACACCCATATTTTAATACTTATCCATTGGAGTCCTGCTCTCCACCTTCTCCAATCCCATCACCTCCACATATTGATATCCAACACATTCTATCTCAATTAGATTCTCTTGAGTTAAATCTGAGTCACTGTCACTATCTCACTTCTATTTACTAGCCCACCATGGCTCATACATCTTCACTTCCCCTAGATCCATTACTTATCCCTGGGTTTGACCCATGTCAGAGTATCGACCCACTCCTCCACCATTCAACCTCTTTCCATACGCTTCTCACTCACATTTCGTGAAGCCATATATCTACCCCACACATATTCCCTCTGTACCATTATCTGAAATATTTCATCATCTCCTTTATCAAGACCTCATGGTGTTACCTAAATTCAGGCCTATTGATCCATCACATCCTAAAATATGGAATTACCATGAATATCAGTTTTGTATATACCATCACCAACCAGGCCATGACATTGATACATGTTCTACATTTGAAACCTTGGTAGACAACATGTTGCTTGGTGGTTGCATCCCATCATCTGAGCATTCATGTTCATCCACCCAACTCTAGAGTCCTCCATGCTGCATTATTCCTTACACTTTGCCACCATGTGAATCTCTGATAACTTCCTCTTGATACATCCACCATATATAAAATTAAACAAACCACCAAAGCTCTAACAACATCATCACCTCACCTCATCACTCACGACACGACCCTTGTAACTTTTCCCATCAATAGTGTGTTTTCATATTCTCTCTTATTTCTTTCCTCTTCTTATTTTTATTTCATCACGTAGTTGTATGGTTATGCTTAGAGTGGCTACATACATATGTTGATCTAATGTATTTCTTCTAATCCCTCTCTTTTGGTAATCCCCTCATATTTTTGGTTACCAATGCTTGTTTCATCTTACTTCTTCCATTTGTAAATCCCACCTCCATATTCTTCCTCTTTTTTTGTCATTATCACATGCAATCCCACTAGTCACATATTATTCATCTACTACACACACACCCCACATGTTGGGGCAACCATTATCACAACATCCTACCTACATTCCTACCACATCACACACTTTCTTTGTAAATAAAATTTTACATCTATAGTTGTTACATTTCATGATATTCCTCTTGTAGATATTGCATTCCTCCTTTTGTATTGTTTACATTACATCCATTGCATATATCCATATGTTTCTCATTATAATTTCATGCATGTTTGTATATTCTTCCCCAAAAATGTACCTTCAACAGGAATAACATATACACTTGTTAGCATCACCACTTGGATGTTCGTTCCCCCTTTTCAATATTAGGGCGTATATATGTATCTTGTTTAGTTTTGACCATTCACTAGTTTAGTTAATTAAATGTCACCTCTACATGATAGGTTTTCTAAACTTATTATAGTTCTCCTAGGTTTTTTCAACTTCTATCACATATAACTCACACAGGTTACATGCTTTAACAAATTTTGAGTCTAGGGAAGATAACACCTTGCGTAGATATTGCCATCTAGCAATCGGTTTCCCCTTCTCATCCTATAACTTGCATGGTCAACATACGATCTAGGGATAAATAAAGGGATAAGAATAAGCAAAAAATTAGACAAACATGCAGAAAACAAAAGCCAATGCCCATACCAAAAAAAAATAAAGGAAAGAAAAAAAGCACCACAAAACAAATACAAGCAATAAACGAGGGATAGAAAACAAAAGGAAAAGCCTCCAAATATCACAGTTGTTATGCTTCATCGCCTTTGGTCCTTAGGTTCAACATAACATCATGGGATGATATCCATCACTAGAAATAGGCTCCAAGAGCCTGCCTACGAGTGGAATAGTCTTACAAGTGGTATTTGTCACATTAGCAACCTTCTTTTGCATAGATCAATGCGCGCTTATGGATGAGCTAGCTAGTTTGGCCATGTTACAATGGGTTAATCCTACCTCCATAAAAATAAATAAATGAACCTCACTCATTTACACAAATAGGTCCATGATAGAATTTGAACCAGTCATATTAGTTATGAGTTATCACCAACACTTGCACAGTTTTTGGTTCAAGATTTGATTACTATAACTATGTTTATCAAAGCCATTACATATGTCGTATACCATCCTACATCCCTGATATTATGGAATGGATCACATTCACATTGGTACATGTCATGATACAAGTGCTTCCTTTGCACATTTTAGTCCTCTTATACATGCATCCATGCATCTATGCTACATAGAGTTACCAAAAATTATAGTACTACATTTATCCTACATGTATCCTCTCACATTGCATCATCGCATTTATGTTACATGCATCTACCATAATTCTAGCATACATTGTTGCATTCATATCAAATCACATAGCATTGCATTCAACCTACACAACCTCATATCATTCTGTAATATAATGATACTACAATATAATCATATACCTACATCTTACCACATATATTCATGCATTGTACATTTACTCACAAATTATACTATGCTAACAATTCAAACACAATTCAAACACATTCAAATCATAATCAAAACACATGTATATATAACAGCCACAACCAAAAGATATATATATATATATATATATATATATATATGTAATCCATCAAAAATACCCGTAGGCTACAAACTGGGACCATGCCCACCATACACCATCCAAAACTACCCACAGGATACAATGACAATCAACCCTAACTACCACTAGGAGTATCTCCACTCACCTCATGGCTAGCCCTCACCTATGCTATCACACATGTTGTTGCAGCCCTACTGGACTCTGCTCCTACCTCTAATGCCTGAATTCATATGGGATACAACACCATCCTTGAACTAGTAGCTACATTTACACCCTGTGCCACATCGTGTGCATCAACCCTCATGCCTCTCTGACCCACTGAAGTTGCACTTTTATGACTCAGTTGATATTTTTTTGATGCTCATGATTGTGACCTAAACCATGAAATCACTTGGTCATACAGAGAGTGGAATCCCACATATCACTAAGGAAAACTCACACACCGCTCACTTTGCTGCATTCTTAGCCAATAGCCCTCCTGCACTCTCACTACCCCTTCGCATCTACTCTATCTCCACCCTCAAAGTGACCACATTATTCAATATCTCCCTTATCACCTGAGGTCCCTTAGCCTCATCTCATGCCTACTGCTACCTCACCATATTTGCACATAGCTCTGTAATCTCTGCATATTGAGACTCCACCACAAATTTCTTCCTCTACACCTCTTCCCTCAGCTGCTCCATATCTTCTACCATCTTAGCATACCTAGCCTTGAAGGCCTTCTGATAAATATCACTAGTAGCCTCCAATGCTATCATCCTCTCCTCCAAATCTATCACCTATACCACCCTAATCCTCTCACCCTCATGGAGCTCCCCCTCTAGCTGACGTACACGATCTTGTAGTAATAATACCTCGTCATCCACATCTTGCATCTCCTACTTCTCAATGGGAATCTCTCCCATCTCACCAAGGAAATACATATCCATGGTATCATCGAAACCACCCATAGCTACACCTCCACCTGCCTCCTCCATGGTTTTTGCCCCCTCTATAGGTTGTTCCCCACTACTCACATGAACCTCCTCCACTCTCTTCACAAATACACTTGAGATGCCACCCAATCATCACCTAGATCATTGAAGAGGCACCTCTACCTCACTACCAGATCTCTCTTGTGACCTAGCTCAAGAACCTCTAGCTACCCTCCCTTATGTTGCAGGTACCCTACCACCAGGCGGTACCCATTGATCAACTACCCCAACATCTAGTTCCCAACTCTACATCACCCATAAGACATATTACTCTGGCATCGTGCTTGCATCATCCACATCTAAGATCACCATAGGTGGGTCCCTCTCACTAGTCCATGTTAAGACTACATGATGCTGCTCTCTGTCATCCCATCATCAATAATATACAATAGGCACCTCAAAAATGTCCTACCACAACATGAACTGTCGCATCACTCAACTAAAATGAAAGAACTCAACCTATCAAGTATACCATCCCACAAACCACCTCCCCCGACGAATGGCATCCAACTACTCATTTTCATACTCGCATACCACCCCACCCTCTAGGGCCTCCACATAATCACATTAAGTATCAATTTTCCAAACTCCACTCACTAAAATAGAGGATCACCTTCATGTGTCCTCTTAATACCCTTCTCTTCATCTATCCTCCATATCAAAGCATAGGGCAAGTGTGTCTGATCATCAACATGCATATTATAGTGATGATCGCTCAATGGCTATGTGCTCCCATTACCAAACCTACAATAAAGGAGTCCAGCTCAACCCATTCCTCCCCATACACACTACATCATGCAAATATATATACACTTGATTCAAGAGTGTAGGCACCCATGCAAACACAACATTTCACTCCATGTCACTCACCACATCCAACATGTTCCAGGTAAATAATACCCTGGAAGTATTTGGTAGAGCATACATAGAAATCATAACCATCACTGCACACTGGTGCTTAGAAAACATCTTATTATTCCATAAAATCTCATAATCCATCTTCTTCGTATCTAACTCTCTCCATTTGTCCCAAAAGTGCCTCTTCATCACAATTTCTTGAATATCATCTAGTGCTACCCTCACTGGAACACCCTCAATAGGTAACTTGTATATTCTATATACATCCTCTAGGGTGATCGTCATATCACTCATTATAAAATGAAAGGTGTTCCGATCCGCATCCCACCTCTCACACAAAGCTGATACATATGCCCTTTTGGCATGAATTCTCTTGGATTCCCATACACCTCTAAACCACATTACATCCAACTAATCCTCATCCTCCTTATTCTTTATTAGCTCATCCAACTCGCCCTTCATCAGACAAACCCAATATCGAGGCCCGATCTTCTTCACCTATTCATACACAAAAAAACACAAAAAAAATCATATTAGTTCAATATACAATCTTTCAATTAAAAAAAATACAATTTTCTTAAACACATTTCACACACGAATGAATTCATTTAATTTATCAAGCATTTCGAGACATCAAAACATGCACAATCCATAAATCACACCACATCAAAAACACAGTTGCATTTTTGGATACCCATTTTGCCATTTTATGGAAAAAATCCAAACATATGTGAAAAAAATACACATTTGATTTCCAACAGTCAAATTTTAAAACTTCAACATAATCACTATGGCATGAAATTCAAAACCACATCAATCCATCAAACATACGAATACAAAATACATTTTTGAACACCAATTTTGACCTTTTATGGTGAAAGTGTCAACAAATTTCAAAAATAGTATATAAATACACATAAAATTCGATATCAAAGTCAATTCAACCTCATCAAAATAGTGCACATACCAAATCATACCACATCAAAAACACAGTTGCATTTCTAGACACCCATTTTGCCACTTCACGATGAAAGTTCAAACAAAAATAAAAAACAACGCATATCGGGATCCCAATAGCCAATTTTAAATTCATTCCTATCTACATCATGGCAGGAAATTCAAACACATGCCAAATGCAATCACACACAAAATTAGAGCACATTTTTGGATATCCATTTCACCCTTCTAAGGTGAAAGTGTCAACGATTTTAAAAAATAATACACTCACAGTGGAAAATTTAACAGTCAAATTTTATCAAATTACATCCCAATGGATCACACTCAGATAACATGCCAAATGAAGACAATACAAAGACACAATCACATATTTGGATACCTATTTCCCACTTTTATGAATAAAATTCAATCTCACTTCAAAATAGTGCAACATCGCTCCAAAAATATAAAGTCAAAATCTGCAACTACCTTACTTGTTACCCAGTCAAACTACAACAAACACAGGTCAAACATAAAAAGTGATCACACTTTTAGGTACCCATTTAGCTTTTTTAACACTTTGTGTTCCAATTTCAATTAAAATTTACATAAATTTTAAAATAACATGAAAACCACCACCCCCATTTTATGCTTTTCCAAAAAAAAAAAGAAGACAAAGAAAGAAACGGGCACTTACTAGTGGGTCTCCACATCACTCACCAGTTCCAGTGCATCCCTTTGCCATTCTATCACCCAAATCAATCAACAATAAGAGCTCCATGTCACCAACCATTTCTCACTCCTCACTCTCCAAGTTTGTCATCATCAAAATGACCTCCCACGCTTTCAAAAAGGTTTAAATACACCTAAAAATCTAATTCACCCCTTGCCCTAAAAATTAGGTGCAATTTTCTCCCTACCCTATGAACTAGACCAATTCACCCCCCGGACTACGAATGCAAATCTAATTCACCCCTTGTCCTGTGAAGAAGACCCAAAATCACCCAAATTTCATCCCAAATTGTAGAAAATTTGTCTATCTTCCTGTCCATCTAATTTTTCATCACTCTTATCATGCATTTTTCTTCTATCAACTGATCCATAATTATATCACCACATTTCATTCACCTCATTATTAATTTCTCGTTTGAGGGGGTATTCATATCCAAAAGTCAGCTTCACATGCAACCAAACATCTAAATCATAGATATCACATTTGTCTACAATTTTTTTACTGAATATTATCTTATGATAATAATATTAATCGCAACCAGATATTTTTTAGATCATGAGAGCTATGCGTTTCCATGGATTTATCAATCTGGGATTCAGGCAAAGTGGTCCTTACCATATACTAAATGACACATTTGAATAAATCCTAGTGCAACATTAGGGCATGTTATTTCTAGAATTCAGGTAAAGTGGTCCTTACTTTATACTGAATGACATGTATGACTAAACCTAATGTCCCTTAACTCAAATGGTTTGACACATGTCACCTTGCACTCATCAATGAATCAATAACAAAAATTTGAATAGGTATTTTTTCTATTCATATTTTGGACCATCCTATGTTGGTCACAAAATCAAAGCCATCATAAGTTGCATTCACAAGCAACCAGTATGACATTGAAAATTTTCATACAGAATCAGTAAAATCATAGCATTGCATCCACAATAACCCATTTGTATTCATCATCATTTTGCATTTTCTTTCTCTCTTCTTTCCCTTCTTCTTATTCCTTTCTTCTTCTCTTCTCTCCCTGGATTCCTGATCAATGTTTATGGTCATGCTTTGAGCGGCTACATATCTTTGGTTGGATTTCATTCTCTTCTTCTTGCCCTTCTTCTTCTTCTTCCTTTCTTCTTCTCTTCTCTCCATGGATTCCTGGTCAATGTTGTATGGTCACACTTCGAGCGGCTACATACCTTTGGTTGGATTCTATTCTTCCCTTATTTCTCTTGTCTTCTACTTTCTCTCATCACATTTTTATATTAAACTATGTTCTACAATATAGTACAAAAGGGGCAAAATGTAGACACCCAAAAGTCGTACATGTCTACCTCTACATACTTGTATATCCATATAGAAACTTGTAGGCTTACATAGACCATCCTAGATATCTCTAGGCTATTTTAGACTAGTGTAGACTATTGTAGACTTGCATAGGCTATTATAAACCAGCGTAGACCACTCTAGACCAGCGTAGAACACTCTAGATTAGTGTAGGCTGTCGTAGACATTCATAGACTTATGTAGGTCATTTCATCGATCTATAGGCATGAAACCCTACTAAAATACACATTTCATTACCTAACCATATTTCATCCATAAAAATACCACTTATCAATCACCTAAGACAACTTAAGTCTTTCCTAGACCTAATTAGGACACCACGGGACTATTAGTTCCCAAATTTTTTTAATTAAGTTAATTGCATTTCTAATTTTAAAGTCACTTCACTTAAGTGCACTTTTTGGATTAAAAAGGTTAATTAGGTTCTTAAAATCTATTTAGTCCTAATTATTCCCTCCCACATGTACGTGCACTAGGTTAGTTAGGATATTTCCTAGGAAACCCTAACCTAACCCCAAATCTAACCTAGGGATCACCTAACCCTAGTAAACCCTAATCTCTCCTCACACATGTGTGAGGATGATATATTTCTTTAGGGAATGTAGGAATGACACCTCATAAAACCTAACCATATTAGGACTTTACATTACGGTTTAGTACTCCTAACCACACCCCCTACACATTAGGTTTTTTTGTAAATAATGAACCTAATTCCTCATTATATATCTCTCTCCCCTTTTATTTAGCCTACATAAACTCTGCATAAATGCGACCAAAAGTGCAATCTTAGATATCTAAACCATACAAACAACATAACAATATCTAAGGAGCCCATCCAGACCAGGATCTCCCATGGAAAGCACTTGCAGCTCAATTCACCCCTTGTCCTGCGAATCTAACTTCCAATTCACCCTCGATCTACGAGTTGTCCCTACAAAAAGTTTTTCTCACTAAATCTTATAGGTATGATTTATTTTATGTTTTTATGATGTTCTATGTAGTTTTTGTTTCATTTTAATACAATTTTTCTTATAGTTTTCATTATATTTTATCAACACAAGGCCTGACCATGGCAATCCCCCAAACACACTAATCCTATTTTTTAGGTCATAAAATAGGTGAAGAATCATCCACATCAACATTATCGATGGCCCACATATGCATGAATCCCACCTACATCGAGGAATCTCAAAAGGAGCTATCAGTTTATTTGATATTCATATAAAGGATTCACAATAATCCTCTTTGTAACCTATGGATCCTGTTTAATGAATAAAGAACAATAATAAAAGTATTTACATACTTTGTTTTTACTTGATCAAATGGTAACTTTTGTATGTTTCAGTATATTTATAAAGTTTTACATGAATAAATATTTCAATAGAGTCTCCTCTTGGGATTTCTTATTCAATATCTTATCCAACTTTGGTTTCCAATAGAATTAGATCAACCTTATCAAGGAATGCATCTGCATGCCCAACTTATTTGTCATTTTCAATGGCTTAGCCACTAACTAATTCAAGAATTTTAGGGGACTAAGATAAGGAGACCCCCTCTCTCCCTCTATCTCTTCATAATTATGGTCGAAGCCTTGGGGAGATCTTTGAAAGTTACATCTACCCAAGGTATCATCGATAAAATATGGTCAACCTCCTCTCTAAATCCTATAAACCATAAACAATTTATCAATGATACTATCCTAGCCATAATATCACTAGTTCCATAGGCTAGAGTGATAAAAGAAATTCTAATACTTTATGAAAGAACTTCTAAGTAGAAATTCAATTTATTAAAGAGAAAAATTTTCTTCCTAAACACCCCCATTAAAAGGTAAAGAAAAATAACTTAGATCCTTGAGTGTGCTATATCAAAAATATATTTGAGCTATATTGGAATGCATATTTTCCAAGGGAGGATTCAAGATGGTCTATGGACCCCTATCCTTGAAAGAATTAAAAAAAATATCTGGCTTGAAGGGTGCTATCCTCAACCAAGCAGGTAAAGCTCAATTGGTCAAAGTCACTTTGTAAAGAGTTTTAATTTACATTTTATCTCTATTCAAACTTGTTGCCATTGGCAAAACAATTGAGCAAGTTCAAAAAAAAATTCTTTGGTTTGGTTCATACTCCCATAAAAGATTCCCCCTAGTGGAATGGGATCAGGTCTACTCCAAGAAACAATTAGGTGGGATGGATTTCATAAAAGTTAGGAATATGAATAGGGCCCTAATTTCTAAGCAAGGATAGAAAATTCTAAGACATGATAACATAGGATGGGTCCAAATTATCACAACTAAATATCTTTGGTAGGGAAGAAACCTCCTAGATTAACCCTCTCCTCCTAAATGTTCTGCATTCTAGAACACTCTCCTCAAAACCAAAAATATCATCCAAAAAGAAGTAAGGTGAAAATAAAGCTCTAGAAATAGGATAGAGTTTTGTAGAGATCCCTGGATGATGGATTCTCCTCTTATCTCTAATCTAGAGTTGGTCGTTCTCGAACCCCTCACTGCCCATATATTTGAAAATAGAGTCTTTGATTTCATAGACAAGACCAATAAAAGGAAATTTTGGAGGTATATCCCTAGTTAGGACCTAAATGATAGGGAAGAAAAGGCTAGAAAACAAATATCCAAGATTTTGAGAATTAATTTCATCAAAAACTTAGAGATTGACTCCCTAATTTGGATGGTAAACAACAATGGCCTTTTCTTAATAAAATCTACCTATTTCTTGGAAGAGGAAGGGGGGAGGGTTGGTTCCTAGTCAAATAGGGTTGGCTAAAATATCTTATACCAAAATTATTATTTTTCTTTTTGCTAGTATTTCAAAGCAATATCCTCACTATCAACAACATTTAGTCCAGAGGAATGATTATCCCTAATAGATGCTACCTATGCAAGGCTAGTTGTGAAACCACTCATCATATTTTTTGGGCTTGTCTCTTACCCTAGTTCATTATCCATTTTTTTAAGATCCTCTGAATATTCCTAGGTCCAACCCAATTGCATTAAAGAGTTATGCCTACAATGGTTCCTTATATTTTTTTGCAAGAGGTTACAATCGTTCTAGTCCTTTTATTTACATAATTTCCTTTAGGGGATTTGGATAGAAAGGAAAATTAGAGTGTTCTAGAATGATCATAGAGACTCCATCTTTGTTGGTATCAAAATATTGGAAGTAATTAAAGAAAACACCTATGTGATCCCCTTCTAATATGGAAAGAAAAATGTCTTTGAATCTTATTTGGTTGTCTCTCTTGATATCCTCAACAAACCTTAACCTACAAATATAGGTAAAGCTTACTACACCCAAGTTAAATGGATTCCCCCTCCACGTAGATGTATGAAATTAAAATTTTATGAGGCTTTGAATGGAAACCTAGGAAGCTCTAGAGTTAGAAGTGTTATCAAAGATGATAAGGGCTAAATTCTTCTTGATTATGCAAAAAACCTAGGGGTTCATATCAGTCATTTTGCTAAAGCAAGAACCTTGTTCCAAGGAATAAAGATATTGGAAAATATTATAATTAAGAAGGTAATTATAAAATGAAACTTCATTAACACCACAATTAATTTAAAGAATATCAAAATCCAACTTGGATCATAGAAAACCTCTTGGAGGAGGACAAAAGATCCACTTTGTAGCTAGAAAACTCCCTGATCTAGCACATTTATTAAAAGGGCAACAAAGCTATAAAATTCTTAGCCAACCTTGGAATTATTTAGGAGGGCCTCCCTATTTGGATTAGCAACTTCCCTCCAACCATTTTTCAATCATATAGCTATGATGTTTTGGTCTCCCCTGGTTGATCTTGGTCTCGCTCCCTCTCGCATGTTTTTGATGTTTTTTTATTAAGCCATCCTATTTTCACATTTTGTTGCTTCACCTTTCCATCACCCTCATGGATTTTTAGCACCCCTCCCATTTTTACTTCTTATGGGGCCCATCTTAGCTAACATATATTTTTTGTTAGTTTCTTGATCCCTTTTCTTCCCACACTTAGGATTTTTCTAGTTGGCTCTTGTTGAGCCTTAGTTTTGGCTATTTGGTTCCTTCCTATTCCATGTGCAACCTACTTTGGCATCCCTTGAAGTGGTATAGATATTTTGGTTTGTCTCCCTCCTCTATTAGACCTCTATATCATCTACTATGGTGGTCTTGATGTGGTAGTTTATTTTTTAGCCTCTGTTTAAAATTAATTTTTTGGCCACCAATCCCGCTTTATCCTTGGATTAGCCCTCTAAGTTAGCTAGTAGGTCATGGCACTTGGAATAACCCATGTGTTGGATTTGTGCATTTCATGTTGGCCCTTCCTATGATAGACCTTATAACTATGAGCTACTCTTTATTTTCACCAAAGATTGCTTCAGTGTTTTCTTATCAATCAACTCTTGGCGATCTAGTGTAACATATATTCTCCTTCATGTGATCTGGTGCCACATGTTTCTTTCTATTCAAACCTCTAGTTGGCCATGAGATCAATGTCAATATTTTTATCTTTCTAATAAGTGCAATTATTCAAATATTTCCACTCTTTCCTCATGCTGCATAAAGGATCTAGCCTTGAGGTGGATATTTTGGTAGGGATGAGATTTTCTTCCATATTAGAAAATTTTCTTTCCAACGTCATCTGGCATACCTCTCAAAAATTTCTTGCCTTGCAACTTGGAGTGTTTTCATTATATTAAGGGTAGAAGATTACTATAGTACATTCTCAACATTTTGATTCATCCTCCTCTCCCATCATTCAAAAGTATATGCTTCTAGTCTTGAGCCTTTCCAAAAATGGCTAACATCAACAATAGAGTGGAGCCTATAGTCCTAACCCTGGATAATTTGGTTGAAAAATATTGGATGATATGGGTTTTTTATCATTCCTTAGGAAATTTTATGGCCACGATCATGACCTCTCAAAGGAAATAGAATGATGAAGGTAGAGTAAAGGTCAGGTTCCTTGATTTCACTATCAATGTTGCCTTAATTATAGAACTCTTGGGTCTTCCAACTACTAGCAAAAATTTTAATAGAGATAAAAATTCTCTCACAAATGAATTACTTCTCTTCAAGGACCAGGGTGAAAATTTGAATAGACACCAAAATGGTATTCTTGAGTCCCTACCCAAGACTTGGGACAAAGTGGTTATTCCTATTATCCAATACTTCATGTTGGACAACTAGAAATCTATAGTTAGGAGCTTCCACTTTGATTTCTTGAATCACATTTATGATAAGAAAAACATCAAAATCTCAACTTTTATTTTTAAGTCCATGGACAAGTTGATGAAACAAGTTTGAAAAGGGATTTCTTCCATTCCTAATCCATAAAGGGCTCTATATGCTTTTATTATAGCACATAGTAAATAAATAGGGTCAGAGTACCTTCATGAGCCTTAGGCCAGGCCTTGGGAGCCCTTATGATGTAGTAAGATATGAATCCCCCTTACTTTTTGAAGGGAAAGCTTCCAAGGAGGTGATCGATTTTAAGGGTGTCAATGCTGAGGCAATCGCTAAGAGATCTCCCATAGGTGATAATAAATACTGAGAGGGAGGTCACCCCTAAATTGCATAAGAGCATTGAAAAGGATTGAAAATCCAACTAAGTGTTCTATTATTTACAATTCAATATATAGGCACTAATGGCCCAAAATACATAACCAACCCATGAAATCATGGATTTGATCCAATATGCTTAACCAAAAGCTACAAAGGTGCAAAGGAGAATGCACGTAAACTTCTAAGTTAAGAGAAATGAATATTGCTAACTAGAAGATCCATTTTAGCTATCTTGAAGTACACACTTCCTACTTTGAGTTCACACTTACTAACTAACACTCTAAATGACAACTAGAAGACAACTAGTGCCCACAAGTGCATGTGAGAAAGAGACTCACTTACAATATGAATTTGCTAGAAATAAACTATGCAAACCTAGCTAGGAACTACTAGAGGGGTCATATGAAAGATCTAACATCAATCCTCATCATGCCTCCCCACAATAGAAGCATTGGACTCCAATGCTTTTAGAAGAATAGGAAAGTCATGGGACATCTGATGAAAAGAAATCCAACGAGCTTGATGCGGTAGCTATCCTCATCGAGCCACAAGATATGAGGTGGTAGACCCTTGGCGAGTCTGTCGAGTCTTCGTGTCATAGACCTGATCTGCATCCAATGGTAACTGAGCTTCAAGAACCACGTCCACAGGATGACTGATAGCTAGTGCAGTCTCCAATGTAGAGTCAAAGTACAACTTCAAGAGATCTACATTGACGACGTCATGAATTCCCAAGTGTGCGGGAAGATCAAGGTAGAAAGCATTCTCGAACACCTGCTGAAGAATAGTATAAGGCCCATAGCGAATTGGTTTGATTTTGCTATGAGTCTTATCAGTGAAATGTCGCTTGTCAAGATGCAACCAAACTTTATCACCAACCTGAAATGGATGAGGAATTCGATGTCGATCCATGGCATTTTTCTACTGCTGCTGTGTCTTTTGCAAAATCTCAACCACCTTTGATTGAAGATTGTGCAAGTGTTGAATAAATGAGTGTGCCTTGTCTTGCTCCTTTTGAAGATGTGAAGTGACAGGAGAAGGCAAAGACAAAGGTAACTCATAAGGTGCCAAGGGCTGAAATCCCATACAAACTTCAAAGGGTGAATGACCTGTAGAAGAATGTAGGGCCCTATTATAGGCATGTTCAATATGCATGAGACTCAAGTCCCACTTTTCTGGTGATAGATTCACAAACTTTGCACAAGTGTACGGTTTACCACTTCAGTCTGCCCATCGGAACTGCGGATGATAGGCGGTAGAAAAGTTAAGGGAAACTCCCAAAATCTTCCACAAAGAATGCCAAAAGTGACCCACAAAGCGTGAATCACGATCCGAGATAATGCTGGTAGGTAGACCAAAGGAACGCCAAATGCTGTCAAAGAAAATTTGAGCTAAGTCTGATGCAGAACTTGTCTTGCGGCATGGAATAAACTTAGCCATTTTGTTGAATCTGTCAACCACCACGAACACACAATCATGTTGGCGCACTATCATAGGAAAACCACTAACCAAATCCATGGAAATGCTTTCCCAAGGATGGGAAGGAATGGGCAAAGGCATGCCTAAGCCAAACTTCCTATTAGCTGGTTTTGAGCGACAACAAACTGCACACTGTTTGAGAAATCTCAACACATCCCTCTGCATTTTAGGCCAATAGAAAAATCGTTGCAAATGATGAAGTGTTTTATGCTTCCCAAAGTGACCACCATAAAGTGTAGAATGAGCTTCCTTAAGAAGTGACACTCTAGGCTCACAAGGAACACAAACCTTGTCCAATTTGTAAAGAAGTCCTTCTTTGATGTAGAAATCTTGGAAAGGACGCAAATTGGAAGAAGAAGGCTTACTCACTTGCTCAAATATTTTTCCAAAATCAGGATCCTGAGAATACTGATTAGGCCAAGTCTGAAATCCCAAGTGCAAAGTGGACATAATCTGTTAAGGCAAGAGCGGCTGGAGGCCTACTCAAACAATCGACAACGGTATTACTCTTCCCCTTTTTGTACTTGATCACCAAGTGAAATTGTTGGAGGTAAGAGGCCCACTTCATATGTCTTGATTCTTCAATTTTACTTTGAGATTGTAAAAACTTGAGAGGCATATGATCAGTGTGTACTACTGTATATTTTCCCAAAATATAGTGTCTCCAATACTTAATAGCTTGAACTAAAGCATACAACTCCTTGTCATATGTAGAATAGTTCAACTTAGCAGCATAAAAAGTTTCTGAATGATAAGCAATTGGATGACCATTCTATTTGAGCACAGCTCCTAAGGCAAATTTAGAGGCATCTATTTCAATATCAAAAGGTTGAGAAAGGTCAGGTGAAATTAACACCGGTGCTGTACAAAGTTTCTTTTTGAGTTTCTCAAAGGCAACTTCTTGGCTTTTCTCCCAATGAAATGGAGTTTTGGACTTAGTGAGATAATGCAATGGAGTTGCAAGGGTGGAATATTGAGGAATGAACTTGCGATAAAAATTTGCAAGTCCTAGGAAACTCCTTAACTCAGTGAGAGTTGTAGGAGGGGACCACTTAAGCAAAACATCAACTTTTATGGGATCTACCTGAATTCCACTCTCACTAATCACATAGCCAAGGTAAGAAACTAAAGTATTGCCAAAAGAACACTTGGAAGAATTGGCATATAATTGATTCTTCACAAGAAGATCAAGGGTTTGCTGGATATGCCTAAGGTGTTCCTCCCAAGTTTTTGAGAAAATCAATATATCATCAAGATATATAATGACAAATTTGTCAAGGACTTCACGAAATACATCATTCATCAACCTCATAAAGGTTGCAGGAGCATTAGTAAGACCGAAGGGCATGACCAACCATTCAAAGAGGCCCATATTCGTCTTGAAAGCTGTCTTCCATGTATCCTCAGCTTGGAGACGCACTTGATGATATCCACTTTTGAGATCTATTTTTGAAAAGAACTTAGCTCCTTGAAGCTGATCTAATAAATCATCAATGCGGGGTAAGGGATATCTATTCTTCACAGAAATTCTGTTCAAAGCACAAAAATCAATGCATAATCTCCAAGTGCCATCTTTCTTAAGAACTAACAAAATAGGTGAGGCACAAGCAGAAGTACTTTCCTTAATGAAACCCTTAGACAACAAATCTTCTATTTGCATTTTTATTTCTTCATTTTGCAAAATAGATTGTCTATACATGGGAGCATTAGGAAGAGAAGAACCTAGAATTATTTCAATGTTGTGATTAATTATGCGAATTGGAGGAAGAGACTTTGGCTCCTGAAATATGTGTGAATAACTTTGCAATATTTTATCCATTGAAGAGTGTTGCTTTGTAATGGATGTAGATGTAGAAGTGTTTTGAGAGCGAATGAAAATTAGAGCAACATCACCACCTTTCTTAATTACTCTTTTCGTTTGCTTGGAACTTAGAATGATATTAGGAGTGTTGGTGCTTTTAATGAGAAAGACCTTACCATATTTTTGAAGTGTGTAGGTTCTTTTAAAAGCATCATAAACAGCTCTCCTATCATACTTGAAAAGGTTGTCCAAGCAAAATCCCACAACAATCCATAGGAGTCACATCACAAGTGACTTGATCTATGAAATGTGGGCCAAGTGCAAATTTTAAAGTGCAAGTGTGGGTGATTTCGAGCCTCTTCCACTATCCTTCCAACCCAAAGAATAAGGTTGAGGATGAGGCTCCATAGGTAACTTCAAACGCTCGACAATGGACCTCGCAATTAGATTTTTCTGCGAGCCATTATCCACTATACAATCAGTTGCAAAATTATGAAGTAAGTGGGCTCGAGTGATGAACAAAGCATCACGAGCCCCTTCTGAAGAACTTACATTTACTAAGGTAACTTCATTAAGCTTACCTCGTAATTCCGTATATACTCTACTCTCTCCTACAGACTCAAGGGGACCCTTGGAAGCATCCTCCTCTTGAGTAGTAATTACTAAACTCTTCTTTTTGAGCTTAAAGCAATCAGCTTTCTCATGCCCTTTCTTCTTACAATAATTGCAGAATTTCTTAGAAGAAGAAGAAGAAGGAGTAGAAGCGAAAGGGGAAGGAGAAGAAGGAGATGGAGAAGACACATTCTTCTTTTGAGCAAAATTCTTCTTTTGTGAGAAAGAATTATTCCCTTTTGATGAGTTTGCAACCACTTGAGTAACAGGTGTGCGGAATGCCTGCGATTGCACCTCAAACTTGTCCTCCACAAGCTGCACCTGGTTGAAAACTTGATCCAAAGTTTCCATAGAAACAAACATTAGTTCCCTGTACAAATGCTCCAACAAGCCACTTTGAAATTTGAGAATCAAACCTGGAATATCATCCTCCACATTCACAAGTATTCTGAACCTGTTAAACTAGAAAATATATTCTTGTACAGACATATTAGTACCTTGGCGAAAACGAAACCATTTAATAACCAATTCCCTAGAATAGTTTGAAGGATAGAAATTGGTCTTAAGACATTGTACAAGCTCATCCCATGTAGTGAGTTCTTGTCCTCGTTTTCATTCCACAAGTACTTTGGCTAAGCCAAAAAGTTTTAGCTTAGCATAAGGCACTATATCATCTTCTGAAAGTTGAGAGAAAGCAAACCAAGAACTCATGTCAAGAATCCAACTATTCAAGACATCAGGGTTCCTGGATCCATCATACAATGGAACTTCACAACGAACTCTCAAACGAGAATCATGAGCGAAGTTGAGGCATTATGCAAAGAAATGTCATTTACCTTCATGGCAAGATTGCCAAGGACTTCTGCCATGGTAGTGTCATTAGCCTTATCTGCCAAAGTGTTTACAACATGGGCCAATTCTGCCACTTGGGCAGCCAAGTCAGAAGCCATGTGTTCCCGGGTATAAGCCAGGAGTAAAAATGAGACAGCACTAATCAAGGAAAGAAAATGGAACTTTTTCCTTGTTACAATGGAGTGCTTCTAAATTTGAAAATTTTTACTCCTAAGGCTGAAATTTTTTGAAATTTTAAACTACCATAAGGTGCAATTTAACATTTATTAATTTAAAAATAACTTAATTAAAAATTAAATTTCAATTAATCCAAGATTAATGAATTTAATCAAGTTATTAAAAATTAAATTAATAAAAACTAAATTTAACATGCAACCTTAAATAGTAAAAATTAAATAAATAATTACAATAAGTTACCCTTCCAAATTCTGCATGAAATTCTGCTACCACTGTGGCACACTTCCCGAGGCAAAACTCCTGTTCACGCTTCCCGAGCAGATAATCCAACAGCAAAATCCAGTTAAGTGCAGAAAATTTTAATAATAAAATCATGCAGAATTTTTAATGACACCAAATTCTTGTGCACTTATTTTTGTGCACCCTGGCCATGCACAAACTCCTGTGCAAATTAAAAAATTCGTGCACAAAATTTTAAGAATTTCGGGCTCCAAGCCCGTAGCTGAACTGCGGCTGACCCTAGGCACTGCCGGCCGTAGGCCTGGTAGACGTCTGACAGACGCTGCCGGCTCGGCACTACGGACTACGAGCCGTGCGACCGCCGTCGGCACTTGCGTCGCGAGCGACCAAGCTTGTAGATGCCCGACAAAGTCGTCGAGCGTCTGTAGTGGTCGGGCTCGCTGCACCGAGGCTGTAGCCTGACAAAATGTCAGGCTGACGGGCCGACGGTCAGCGCCAGCTCCTACCAGCTCGGCCTCGGGCGCCGCGCTGTCAACAGACAGTGACGGCCGCGGTAGCTAGCGCCTGGCGCTGTCAGGCTGATAGCAGATATGTTGTTAGCCCTGACAACACGTCGAGCGACGCCGCGATCACTATCCGATGAGACGATGATTGTCGTCGGCTGCTACCTAATGACAGTCGATCGATCGGCTACGGCAAGCCCGGCAGCAGTGCCGAATGCTGTCGTAGGCTGCCGAATGTGGCGAATGCGACCGAACTCTCTGCAAGGGTTAATTCTTCGTAAAAAAATCTATTTTTTTTTTTTTACAATGCAGCAGTAAAAGAATTAATATATTAAAATAATATATTAACTTACAATAAAAGCTTTTCTAACAAGAATTAAAAAAAATTAAAAAAAATTAACCAGGGGGGTTAATTTCAAAACTTGAAAAGCTTAACTTGCAAAAATGTGAGCAACCAGCTCCCACCAGTAGCTCTCCTTTCAAGATCCGGTCGACACACGACCAGCATTTGAAAGGCACCCAGATCTAAGTCGACACACGACCTAGCTTTGATGACCTCCTGGAGCTCTTCAGTACTCGAAAATGGGGGGGCAGCAGGGTCAAATGGCTCCCTAATCCTAATTGGACCGTAGCTACGATCCAATCCCTTCCATGGATCAGTATACGAAGAACTCTGGGGCAAACTTTTCCTATACCTCTTGAGCATAAGCAAAAATTTGGAACGAGGGGTTTGTCGACGAAGGAACTTCCTTCTCCGAATGGTTTTCAAGCTCCCTTTGGGCTTAAACCGAGTCCTCAATGAGAAAATATTTCTCATAATAATACTATCTCCTATCCTCTCACCTCACAAGCCCTAGTGCAAACATGAACTAGGCTCGATACCAATGAAAAGGATTGAAAATCCAACTAAGTGTTCTATTATTTACAATTCAATATATAGGCACTAATGGCCCAAAATACATAACCAACCCATGAAATCATGGATTTGATCCAATATGCTTAACCAAAAGCTACAAAGGTGCAAAGGAGAATGCACGTAAACTTCTAAGTTAAGAGAAATGAATATTGCTAACTAGAAGATCCATTTTAGCTATCTTGAAGTACACACTTCCTACTTTGAGTTCACACTTACTAACTAACACTCTAAATGACAACTAGAAGACAACTAGTGCCCACAAGTGCATGTGAGAAGGAGACTCACTTACAATATGAATTTGCTAGAAATAAACTATGCAAACCTAGCTAGGAACTACTAGAGGGGTCATATGAAAGATCTAACATCAATCCTCATCAAGCATCAAAATAATTAAATAATCAAATCAAGGTTACGGTGATGCGGTGACCCCCAAAGGTATTCCAAATACCTAAAATATCAAGTGATGAAAAGGAGATGCTCCCCCATCCAAGTTACTTTAAAATAAAATTTGGAAGATGTCTTAGACTCCATTTCCATATTTTGGTTATCCAAATGTAGTAGCTTTTTTCATCTACTTATTCCCTCTTGGAAGGATGCAACATAGTGCCCCTCCTACCTTAAAATCCCCTCTTCAAAGACTGGTCATCTCATTTCCTATCGATCAGGGTTACGTCTAGGTCCTGAATTATCTCATCGACTCATTATATAGTGGAGAAGATGTACATCACCTATTCTAAATAAGTTACCATCCTTTTAAAGGACTAAAAAATAAATATGATGATGCATTCCCTAATGATTCTATGGATGCCCCTACTACAAGTGCTGAAAAAGATGAATCTTGAGCGATTTTACTTATCTTTTGGTCCCTAGCTTTCCTCTGCCTTCTTTTGCATTTGATCTTGGACTCGTATCTCTCTTTTTATTTTTTCCTAGGATCCTCTATTTTTATTGGATCCAATAGGTTATCCTCTTTTTATATTTTAGGTTGTTCTTTTGTTTTCCTCTTTTTGAGGATATTTCTCAGTCATAAAAGGTTCGGGGACCCTTTCAAAACCTCTAATTTCTATGAATAAAAATTAAGTGTGTGGTCTCATGTAGCTTATAAAAAAGTATTATGTAATCCTTTTATTGTTCGCTATGTAAGCCTATGGGCATTCTATATGTGAGTATACTAGCATCTTTCTATGCAAGCCTATGAGCATTCTTATGTAACCATACGTGTATTTTTTCTATGTGTTGGAATTATAATTAGATTCATTGCTAGGCTTGACATTGTATGATGTATTGGATAGGCCTAAGAAAATTTCATTGTACAATGTATTAATTTATTATAATATTTTATTATGTAAGCCCCATGGGTCATGGTTAACCTTTGTTATGGTTAAACCCTCTTTATAATTTATAATTAACCTAAATTGGATAAACTTTAATAGATAACTGAGATTTTGGTATTGGTATAAATATCCCCCTCCCAATCATATTTTATTAGTGTTGTAATAATATCTATAAATATAGTAGTTATTTGTGGTGCCTATAGTTCTCACCATATATCTCTCTCTTTTGTCCTCCTTTTTACTTTATGTTTAAGATTTGAGTGGATGATTTAATTCCATTTATTTCTAATAAATATTATGAGTTTAGAGCAGGTGTAGATAAACATTGCTTGGTCATGTGGAAATATTATTCAAATACTCTTATTTTAATTTTAAACTTAAGGGTGAAGTTTATCTCATCGCTTCATAAGGATATTTTCCAAAATAAGCAAAGAGGTGATTCCATTTTTACTCATTCATATTTATGGGTCTTTTGGAGATGTCTTGCCTACTCCAATTTCTTCCTTGTTGCCATCAAGGTTTCCTTCATATTTTTTATATATTTTTGAATTCAAAATGGATAAAATCCTTTTTCCTCTATGAAATAGCTAAGACATGATTGGATGCATGATAGGGTTTTGACACCATTTTTTTAAATATAAAACTTACCTTACACATATTATTTTTTTTAGACTTGGTTCTTCGTCGATAGGGATACATTATTGCTTTCTACAAAATAAATGCGCTTTTATATATTTAGGAAGACTACTAATTTGGACAAAGGTATGTGGTTATTTATCAAGTTTTATGTTGGTCATGAATTCAAGGAACCAAAAAATGATTTTATAGTAAGATCATAATATTTTGTAGATGTGAGTCAACCCACTAACAACTCTTGCAAATCATAGACATGGAACATTGGTTAGAAGAGTCATGGATAGGGTTATTGTGGGAGGAGGTCCAACATTTGAGTAAAACAAAGATATTTTGCTAAAATTGGAAATGCTATGAGGGGTTACCTATGGGGATGTCACCAGTCGAGCCATCGCAACTAGCTTTGATTGATTAGTTATGACATACTTGTAAATACACCTAGTGATAGAAGATCACTTGTTTGAGTCTCTAGGCTAAGCATTTTTTAATGTAGTAAGTGGGACTAGTATGCTTGTTCCATTATGTGTTTAGAACAAGCATATCAAAGGATGCACTACTATCTTATCTAGTGGAATGTGCTTTGGACTTGTGAGACTATAGTTTGAATCCTACCTAGGGCATCTATTGGGTTTTTAGAAAAGGCAAATGACTTGACTGATGTAGAGTCTAACATGGTGCTTTCATGCACCACAATTTTTTTTTTTCTATATTTAGAATTGTTCAACCAATTATAAAAGTGCATGTGTCAATGATAAGTTAAACTAGAGGAGCTAAAGTGGCAAAATGGGATTGGAGCATAGCAGTGAACCAAGTTTTACGAAGTGAAATGTCAATATTAGATCTTGCAACCCTAAGGTTTGAGCATGTAATTTTTATTTTTTTCGGTATTATTAGGGGAAAACTCTTGAAGGCCATAACGTTTGCATATGGAAGCATTTTGAGCTTGTTTTTTCAAATTACATGTTTTTTCAAGCTCTATACATTGATGACATTAGTTTATGGACTTGTTTTAGTATTAGAGGTAAAATTATGTGAAATAATCCTCAAATTATATCACCCTATTATAAAAGAGAAGCTTTATTGTATTTTATATAATCAAAATATTTGGCCTATTTTTTGGGAGATATAGATGGATTTGTAATAGTTGTAGAAAATTTTAAGTCTCATAGAGGCTTATAAGGAAAATATTTAGGACATGCTTTAGTCCATACTTTTCCCTTATTTGGATGATTTATTCAGCTAATTCAAGAAGATATAATATTTCATGATCTTTTTTTTATTCTATTTCTTATCCAAGTACTCTTTAGAATTTGTTACAACTCTTTATTTAAGTAATTTCATACAAATACTTTTTTGGTGATTGAAATTAGGTGTCCCAAGGGAAAGAGGAAGTATTAAAATAGGTCATGTATGTTGTAAGAGAAAAAATTATTCCTTCAAGACATACATTATGTGACTATGGAATATTGAAGGATTCTATCTATAAAGGAGGTGGAGATCTTGACTTCTCTATTAAAATTTGAAGCCCTAGAAAAAGTGTTTTTAGATGTGTTGGAGTATCTAATAGTGGTAGTGGTGACTATGGTCCACCCTAAGGAGACTCTTATGCAAAAAAAAAAAATTGTAGTAGTGAATTTTAGATGATGAAGGATTCATATGAGTCTATCTTAAAATGTGAAGGCCCACTAAAGAATCAATTATGGCATGAGATGTTATTATTAGTAATATCTTATCTTCTTGGACTCTCAGTTAAAATCATAGGGGGTTGTTGATATTATCATTTGATTCATGGCCAAGGCCAACATTGTATGATGTGCTAGATAGGCCTAAGGTAATTTCATTGTATAATATATTAATTAACTATAATATATTATTATATAAGCTCTATGGGCCATGGTTAACCTTGTTATATTAAAAACTATTTATAGTTTATAATTAATATAAATCCCTCTTGTTATGTTGTCTTTGGTTAAAATTTATTATGTAATTGGAATTTTGGTATTGGTAAAAATACCTCATTCCACTCGTCATTATTGTATCTAAGTGTTGTGTAATATTATCTATAGATATAGTGATTATGTATAGTTCCTATGGGTGCCCACCATATCTCTCTCTTTCATCCTTCTTTTTGCTTTCTATATAATATTTGAATGGATGAATTGCTTCTATTTGAATTTTATAAAATATCTTGAATTTCAACAATATGTAAGCCTGCAAGTAGCTTTTTGTAAGCATATAGGTATATTTATGTAAGTGTATATGCATATTTATGTAATAATATTGAAGTTTTGATGTATTCACCCTTAGAAAAATTAGTTAAATGATATTTATGGTTAACCTTGGTTAAAGGTTTTAATATATTTATGATACTGTTAAAGGGATTTGTATAATAAGTTGTTAGCTAAGGATAAGCATTGCAACTAATTGCATTTAATGTGTTATTATCCATTGTAATGCCTTGTAATGCCTATTTATTGGCACATTTTATTATTACAATACAATTTTAGATTATCTTTAGATATTCGTGTCTGTTGTAAACTAATTCCTTATCATTGGTATCAGATCAGGTTACAAATAAGGTTAGTATCCTCTTCCTCTAGGACAATTTTGGTTCAAATAAGGAATAAGAACACCTATCATAGGTTTGATCTATGGAGTCATTTAATTTCATTCTAGATAGTTTGTGTTTATAGGCTTTATGAATTGTTCTTGAATTCGTATGCAGTTTCATTCTACTTCGACTATGTATAATTGAAAATTTCAAAACTTCATTCACTTTTGATTTCATTCCACGATCGTTCAACTCATTTTCTAGTGCATTTGCACCTTATTTGTTCATGACCATCATCCATTTTTGTATCTAACGGTATGATGTCGAGTTCAATAGTTTTGTCCTATGAGGTTTCTACCAGCCTTATTAACATTTATATAAAACTTTAGCAAAACCATGTGCCTATGCTCACCAAAATTTAGTAGATTCAAGTTGCTATAATCACCAATCTTTAGTAGTTCCAAGCTGAATTCACCACCGCTAATGATAAATAATAAGAAAATAAAGAGTCTATAGAAACAACTAGAATTGAACCAGGGTTTATAGGTGATAATCCCATCATATTACCACTAAACGATGTTGTTCATGTTATTATTTTTGATGATATTGAATATGTCTCTGTTGCATATCAGAACCCTCTAGAAATAGTAGATCAAAGCTCACTAGAAGCCGATGTAATTGAAGAACAAGTTGCTCTCTCTGTCATTGTCATCATGCTTGCTACACTTTTTGGCCTACCAGTTCATCCACAACCTCTCTGTTGTCATTTTCTAGATTGGTGATTCTTATCTCGGATGTTGGTTTCTAGTTTTTTGGCCACCATAACATCCATTTATAATATGTTTGCACCTTTTATGCCTTGATACAACATCTTTGCAGGTTTGGAGTTTTATTTTCCTCTTTCTAGACATTGATATATTGTCGTCGCTACCTGATCCGATCTCATATGGCCCCCGTAACCCTTGATGTTCACTACTTGAATCTCATTTCCACCAACATTTGCATATCATGGTCCTCATTGATCCACCCTTTTACGGTGTTTATCTACATTTTTTGACACTATTTTATGCATTCTAATGCTCTCTTCACCTTTTGTGCTTGATTGTTTGGTTATTATCTCCATGGATCATTAAGTGTTACTATTTTTTATTTTTTAATGGCCCTTCCATTAATAGTGCACCCCTTCCATTATCACTACAATATTTGGATCCGCAGACCCTATCGTAGTGCAACTCGGTGTTGTTTGTAGTTGTTTTGTTGCTCATGTTTTTGCTATCACTAGATGACTCATGGTGGTCCCTATATTAAAGTGTTTTCTTTTGTCACATAGATCACTCCCTACTTGCATCGTTCTATAGAACCCTACCAAACGTATTTTGGTACCTCATTGCACCTTTAGCCATAGATCTATAGCCTTTTTAACATAATTCATCGATAATCTACTCATTTTCCATCATGGTTTTGCCCACCTACCAAATCAATATTTTCATCTTGTATATGCATTATTCTATGATCCATATGCCCTCCAATGTGCATCTCACTATTGAAATCACCTGCTTCACTTTTTCCATATGCTCACAGGTTTGCAAGTCCTTCACCATCAATGATTTTCCCTTTTCAATGACATGCTGCTCCTTCGTGCATAAATTTTGCTACTTTACTCAATTGTCTTGACCACTTCCTTGGCCACCTCCATGGCCATCTATGCTAAGTCATATGACATTGTTGCTCATCACTTCCCAGTCATCCCCACCTATAGCTCAAGCACCAACAGATCCTATTTTTTTTTTATCGATAATTCTTGGTGATGAACTGATAATATTGCACTTTCTTCGATGACAAAAGAACACCTTTAGGTGATCCTCAACATAGTTTTTGGGACCGATATATCAATTATGGCACAAAAAAATAGTTTTTCTATGATAAAATGACCTTCGATGCAAAATTTTCATTTTTTTTATGTTTCAAATCATTTTTGGTGGCTTCCAACAATTTTGGCATGCCGTATGTAATTTTTCGCTCCATTTCATCCATGTTGATGACTATCTACCCATTATCGATGCATATATTATGCTTTTGAAGTATTTTCATGTTTTTTGGTACAATGCTATGTTTTTCGATGATAACAAGCACCACGGTGATAAACTTTTTTCTATTTTCTAAGGTTCCAATATTTTTTTATAGCATTTTTTATTTTTCGATGGCCTATATCTATTTTAAAGATGCACATTGTTTTTTGATTGGATGACTTCTAATTTATTTTCAAATGCATATCGTGTGTTTGTCCCACATCTAATATGCCTTAGATTTTCAAAATTTTAAATATATTGTCACATGTTATAAAAAAGTCAACACCTAGGCACTAGCTATCCTATTCCCCCACTATTTCCACCCTTTGTACTCACTAGTTTTCTTTCCCTGTCTACCACTGTGTTGATAGTATTTATTTCCTGTTCAATCCTAGTTGTGTCTACCTCCATCACACACCAAGTCAACTTCAATAAAACTACCTCGACAGTCAGCATCCTATAATTTATGTAGTTTGTTGTGATCAATCCTGTGGCCTCCTTTATCATGTATACCTATACATGTGCACCCTACTATCTGCCACTCTTCACTGACTGCCCCTATGTCATGGTCATGTCCTTTGTATACCTCTTTAGTCATGTCATGTTAGTCAGAGTCCACAAGTATCAGCCTTATCGTGTCAGTCCAGTGCCTTCTTATGGTCCACATCTTATCCACTAACCATTAGAGCCTACACATTCCATTACAACAATTTTTTAATGCCATTGCAATCATTTTTTTAATGTGTGTGTTTTTCATTAATGCACGGTGTATTTTGTCATTAATGCACTACTCAGTAATAAACACCAATTTTTTTTATAAGTAACATTTTATATACAAGGGTTTTTTAAAGGGACCCAAAACCTTCTTACAAGAAGAACCGAGGAAGATAGCATACCAAAAACCCTGTTAGACTAGAAAGACTAGACTAGACGAGATTAGGATCCTGAATAAAATATTCTAATTCACCTGTCTTGAGGATAGGGAAAACCCCACTAGGACAAAACAAGGGAACATACCTGAAAACCTTACCACAAAGCCAAAAAAATTGGAAACAATAGTAGTGAAATCACCCTGGGGAGGGGAGCCCCCTGGGCCAGGACTAGGATGGCTAGTCATCTCCATCAGACCCATCCCTGAGCCTATGTCAGATCACCTTGAATATGTGCACCAAGGTCGAAATCGTGTTGGAAACCGATGTAAGAAAATTAATTGCCATATCCAAAAGAATATGCAGGGGGAAGGTCCCTGTTCATCTTTGGAGTTCGAGATGATCTTGGTGGTGCCTTTGGGTTCTGTTTTTGGCTTCTTGAGCTGACTGAATTATTTGCCCCCACTGGGGGCACCAAGCCCACCAGGGGCTTGGCTACCTAGGGCTGAGGTAGGGGAAGGGCCGCTAGGGGTGCTGTTGCTACTAGGGGTTCAAGCTGACTCCCACCACTTTAGAGTAGGCCTATGCTTCTTGGGAGGGGGAGATATGGTAGCTTCACTAAGGCTATCCTACTTAGCTTTAGGCTTAGAGTTGGAATAGGTAAGAGACCTAGTGGTGGGATTGGAGGAGAGGGGAGGGATACTATGGGCAAGGGACTGGTTGGCGAGGGCGTACCGGTATAAAACTACCATGAGGCCTTGATGAGAGGGGCGAGTGTGGGCTTTCTAGGCCTTCTAGAACAATATGGTGAGAGAGTAAAGTAGGTAGCAGGGGGTGCATAGGAGGATGGCCCCACACAGGTGGTTAATGAAATTGAGGTGGAAGATGCAGAGCTTCTATTCAGGTTCATCACATTTCATGAACTGCATTATGGGCACAAGGGCCTCATCATAAATTTTAGGCATGTGCTTTCTATAAAGTGTGGTCTTGTCCCAGATGTGCTCCAAGAAATGGGAAAGCTCCTCCTCCTAGTTGTGTCTATCATGGTAGATGTATTTACCCTTCTCTTCGTGGTGAAGCCTAGTGACGTCGAATAGGATCTCCTTGGTCACTTTGAAGTGAAAACCATTCACTACCACCTCACCTCCATTCTAGGTGTCAAGGAATGCCTACGTAATTTCATCGTTTGGACCAGTAAAATTTTGAAGGAATGAGGTGAGGGATCTGGTGTCAATGAAAAATTTGGTGGAGTCATAGAGGATGAGAGAGGAGGGATCAATGTAGGTGGGTTTGGATGCAAACATGGTGGGGAAAAATACCAACGATGATGGGGAGAGGTGAAAGAGACCAAGGATCACCAAATAGCATGCAAGTAGGAAGCGAAGGGTAAGAAAGGGATAGGATAGGGAGAGGTCACACGCGATAGGGAGGGAAGAAATAGCCGAAGGGGGAGCTAAAAGGGCATAAAGATGCCACATGCATAGGGACTCGAAAATAGTGGGGACGAGCGACACACACGAAAGGTGGCAATGACAAGAAAAAGAGTGGTAAACATGGCGAATCATAGATCATGGAGGATGAAGAGGCACGACAGGATTGGGCTAAGTCGATGACTTACACATAGGACCAGCCTTGGCAAGAAAGGGTGCAAAAAAGAGAAGGGCACTGGGATCAACATGTTGAGGGGGTAATAGGTCAAACTTGGTGGAGTCTGGAAGGCCAGCACAAAAGCGGTGGGGTCTAAGAGAGTCTACCTTGGCACTAAGTTGGCTACTATGGAAAGGTCCAAAGGAAATGGTGGCCTTGGGAAGCCTTGAAAACAACTCAATGCCATTGAAAAAATTAGCATTTTCTCTAGGGCACAATGTTGACATGGTTTTACAATTGAGCAATTTAAACCTTTGTGTTATCATCATGGTTCAAAGATCGATCTTGGGAAGCTGCATCCTGAAGGGTGTCAAGAAAGTCATCATGCCAGATACAGATATTTTCTAACATCATTGCTAAGTTGACCATCAAGTCTGTGAGCTTGTTGCCTTCTTGGTAGATGTGGCATATGGACACCTAGGGGAACCCTTGGATGATGGCACAGGCTTCTTGGATAATGGTGAAAATGTGCCATGATAGCTCTCCTTGCTTGGTCACGATGTTGATGATGTTGAGGGAGTCACCCTCTCAGGGGACTCCTAGAGAAATCTGAGCCCACAAAGGAGAGTCAAAGCTTCCATGAAGCTGTTGGTTTGGATGCTCAGGGGCTTTGTGTAGGAAAGGATTAAAATGTCTAAGTGGTCCTGGATGACATCGCCCACACCTAAAGGGCTGAGATTCTATTTAGATGCCCCATCAAAGTTCAAATTGACTCACCTAGGAGTGGGGGCTGACCATCTAGCTAAGGCCCTATAAGGGGGAATGGGGTGGGGATGAGAGTCTGCACTCCAAGGGAGCTGAGGAGGGTTAGCTCACTAGCTTTCTAGAGAGGGTAGATCAAGGGGAGGGTGTAGGAATTCTCGGACACAAAGGTGAGCACTTTGACTGCCACCACCCAGGGGTCTTGGGGTAGGAAGGAAAAGGTTCTACCATTGTTCTTGAGCTAGATCTACCAAAGCAGGTGAGGGAGGTAGAAGGCCCAGAGAGAGCGAAGGGTGGGATGGGAAAAGAGATTGGGCCTCTGGATGAGGAGGTCAGGGATGGATTTGGGAGGGGCCCATTGGATGGAGAACTAAGCAAGGAGATGCCTAAGGGTCTTAGAGGAGAAAGGGCATCTAAATAAAAGGTGATAAAATAACTCTTTATATTTGCAACATAGGTAGCATTTTTTCTGGATTAGGAAGCCCCTCTTTGCTAGGTTGTCTTTGGTGAGGATCTTATTTTGGGTGGTAGTCTATATGAAGAAGCTGATCTTGGGGATCAATTTTTTGGCCCACACCTAATTGACAGGGAAGTGGCATTCCTGGGTTCCCACAAAAGGTCATAGGAATATTTGAATAAGAAAGAGCCACTACTGGTACCTTGCCAAACACACCTATCCTCATTCACCCTGAAGTGATGATAGTTGTGCAAAGTAAGTTTGAGAGACTGCTAGCTTGACGGGGAAACTGGGGGACTTCAATCAGTGCCCAAATTGCTCTACCCTGACCCCTAATGATGTAATATACCACCTTAGAGCCTCTGGAAGCATCCAAGTGTTGTCTCAATCCCAAAGGGTTTGGATCTAAGCTTAGGTCATCGTCTCAAATCCATCTATCATTCCAAAATTCAATGTTGGTTCCATCACCCAGGATCCACCTAGTCCCTTTTTAAATGAGGTCCTTGGTGAGGATCAGGGATTTCCAGAAGGTAGATCCATCCTGGGTCTGGTGGTGACTAAGGAAGGGGTGGTTCTGGAGGTATTTCCTTTTTACTATGGTCACCCATTCAATTGGGGAGTTGGAAAAAACCTTCTAGGCATGCTTGGCCAAAAGGAACTTGTTCATCAAGGAAACCAGGTGGAGGCCAATTCCACCTTTATTTCTGGGATGGCAGACCAACGGCCAACCAACTAGTGGGATCCTTTTTTTCTCTTTGTTGCTAGACCATAAGAAATGCTTTTGGATCTGTTCAATGTGAGCACTTATCGAGTCCTGAATATTGAAAATGAACATGAAATAAATTGGGATGCTTTGGAGGTAGGTGGACATGAGAGTTGCTTTACCCACCTAGGAAAGGAGACTACCTTTCTAGGAGGCTAGTTTTTTCTAAATTCTTTCAACCAAGGAGCTCCACAGGGCCTTGGATGGGAAACCCAGGAATAGGGGGAGCCCTAGGTAGGTTATGGAGAGGGTGTCAGGGGAGCATACCAAAATCTAGGCTATCATCACCTGCCTGGCCGGGGGAGTGTGGATGAAGTAAATTTTGCTCTTTCAGAGGTTTTTTTTCTGCCCTACTACTTCTTCATATAGGTGGAGGATCTAGTTTATGACTTTTGCTTAGGCTATCAAAGTGAAAGTGGTGAGGATGGTGTCATCCACAAACTGGTGGTGGGACACTACGACAATCTCTAATGTAGGTATGATTCTAGATATGAGTTCGCTATTGGTTATGCTCAAGAAGGTGTAGCCTAGGGACTCTACCAGGATGATGAATAGGATGGGGGATAGGGGGTTGCCTTGCCAGAGCTCTCTGGTACTAGGGAATAAGTCATCTTGGGAACCATTGACCAAGATGGAGAACCAAGGGGATGACATGCAGTGGAGGATGAGATCAACATAGGTGGGATAGAAGCCAAATTTGAGGAGGACCTTGGCGAGGAACTCCCAACTTACTTGATCAAAGGCTTTGTTCATATTAAGTTTGAGGAGAAAGGCTAGTCTTTTGGCCAGGATGGCAGAGTGGAGGACCTCATGAATTAGGATTATCCCATCTATGATCACTATCCCTTTGACAAATATGCCCTAGGAGGCGGTAATGATCAGGGGATGATGTATTTGAGCCTATTTGTAAGGGATTTGGTGATTATATTGTAAAAGACATTGCACATACTGATGGGGCAGAAGTCAGGTAGGGATTTGGCCATCGAAGACTTGGGGATCAAAGTGATAAAAGTGGAATTGATACCTCTAGGGATGGATCTGGAATTTTGTAGTTCACAAATTATAGCACACACCTCTTTGTCTACTAGGTCCTAGAAGGTTTGGAAGAAGCGAGGGGGAAGCCAACCAGGCCTAGGGCAACATTTACCTTCATGGAGAAAAGGGATACTCTGATATCCTTATCTATGAGAGGGCTGAGAAGCACCTCATTGTCTTGAGGGGTGATGTAAGGGGGGATGTGATCAAGGAGGGCCGCAACCACTTAGGGGGCAAGGTGGGGCTCAGTACTAAGGAGCTCCTAGTAGAAACTGGTCACCTCCAGTCTAATTTCTTCCTCATCCCTTATTGTCCTACCATAATTGCATATGATCTCAAGGATTATGTTGGTACTCTAATTTCTTAGGGTGGATGTGTGGAAGAATTTGGTGTTGGTATTTCCCTCTTTGATCCAGAGGGCTCTCAAATTTTACCTCTAAAATGTCTCATCACAGGCTAAGACATTATGGTATTCAGCTAGGATCCTTAGTTCCTCTTCCCTCAAACCAGGTTCTACCATTCTCTCTTGGACTCTATCTTACAGGTCTTTCAAATTTTTCTTTAGGATCTCCTTGCTCTCAAATATGTTCTCGAAAACCTCTCTATTCTAGACCTTAAGGTTTTCCTTCATTGCCTTTAATTTCTAGTAGAGTTGACAAGCAGGGAACCTCGAGGCGAGGAGGGTCCACCATCTATCCACCTATTATTTGAAGTCAGGGTGGTGGAACCACATAGACTCAAATTGAAAGGGGCATTTGTGGGGATGGTGCCTACCAGCTTCAAAGAGGAGGGGGCTATGATCCGATGCTATTCTAGGAAGTGCCATGAGGGTGGAATCGATAAACAAGGAAATGGTCTCCCTGAATAGGAAGACCCTATATAGCTTGACCCGGATGAGGCTGGCCCCTACTCATATGTTGCTCTAGGTGAACTTGGCACCCTTAAGGTGTACGTCCATGAGATCATTGTCATCAGTGAATTCACCAAAATCCTTCATGCTTCTAGATTTCAGGACCGATCCCCTACATTTTTCAAATGGGAAGATGGGTTGTTGAAGTCACTCACCATGATCCAAGGGAGGGGGGTGAAAGATTCTCTCATGAGGCTAACCTCACCCCATAGGGAGGCTCTATCAACCAGGATGTTGGGAGCATATATTTTAGATAGAATTCAAGTTTTCCTAGACTCTATACTATGGAATATGATGTTGATGATTCTGGGAGAGGACGAGATAAATCTACCTTCGACTATGCCTAGGTCCCATAGGCACATAAGCCCACTTGTGGAGTCAAGGGTTGGGGTGGAGAGGGATTCACCATTGTGCTAGATTTCCTTGGAAACCTTGGGGAGGAAGATTCATCCAAATTAGTTTTTTGGAGGAGTAGAATCGTAGGTTTGTGATCCCTGTGTAACTAAGCCAGGGCACATCTCATGGGGGCTCCATTAAGCCCTCTTACATTGTAGGTGATGATCTTCATCTGAAACCTTTGGGGGGTTGCTTACCTCCATTCCCCTATTGGGTGAGAGTTTTGGGTCTAATGAATTCATCTGATGGGAAGTTGAGGGCTTCACCTAGGAGGGTCATCTGGAGGCTACTGTAGATCTCATCCTCTGCTTGCTTATTGCATTGTTCACCAAGCATTGGCTGACATATTTTTTCTTGCTACCAAAATCCATGCAAATGTTTTGCTATGGGTCTATTTACGACTGAACCCTTCGAGGGCAGACTGGGAGAATATTGGGCTGCCATCGTCATCATCCTATGATGCCTCATATTCAAATTTAGAGAAGTTCTAGTAAGTGAGGTATAGGTTCAGGGAGGTAGAGGACTAGTAGAAGGTGGAGGGTCAATAGGGAGGGGAGGTGTGGGGAGCTCTAGGAGGCTTTCTAGGGTAGACTTTGGAGCTAGGGAAACCCCAACACAACGATGGGAGGGGAGGTCCTCGGTCGAGAAGGTCATATAGCATAGAGGAGGATCTTGAGGGCCTATAGGCTGCTGGGGACTATGCTCATGATATCATGAAGACGTAGAAGAAACCTCTTGGATAGGGTCAGGGTGGTGCATACCTAGTGTTGCTCATTCATCGGGGAGGGGTCCACCTTCTACTTTCCTTTATTTGTTGGGTCAGCCATATTTTCGTGCCACTCCTAGGATGGGTGGCCATGGGGGGGTCGTATGCCTTGGGGGGGCTACGATAAGCATCCCTATCGTGATACGGTACCTTCAAGGGAGGATCCTTGAAAATTGGAGCTTCAGGATTCTTAGATAGGGGGCATTGATTAGGGAGGTGCCCTTGTGAGTTATAGAGGGTGCAAAAGGCTGGCTTGTTTTTGTAAACAAGGATTTGGCACCAAAAATAGGGCCCTAATGAGATGGTAACCAAGGAAGGGGGCTCTGATTCTAGATTTGAAGCAACACATATCCTGGTGTGAACCATGCAAGATCTTGCCTTAGTGGTCAAATAAAAATCCATAAGATCCCCTACGATCTTTATTATGAGTTTGAGCACACCCTCATGCCAGATATGGAAGGGGATATCAGGAAGTCTAACCCAGATTAGGGTAACATTGATGCTCTGTGTATTGGGATTAAAATTGGTAACCTAGAGCTTGAGGAAGAGGATTCTACATCCCAATAACCAGTGACTACCCATGAGTATCTTGTTGGTGTCCTCCTTATTGTTTAGCTTGATGAGGAATAACCCCTTAGATAGAGCAGTGATTTGCATGTTACCTGAGGTTTTCCACTTGGAAAAAGCCCACCGACGTATGGTTTCCATGTCTAGGTGACCCTCGATAAATTTCCCTACAAGGGAAAAGGAGGCTAAAATGAAGGAATATAACACTTCATACTTGATCGATATATGGGTTCCTTCTAGGGAGAGCCCTATAGACAGGGCTTGGGGGTAGCTAGATTCATCCACTAGGTCCTGGACAAACAAGGGTTTGCTGGACCCCTCTATGGTTTTTTCACAGGACTTCTTGATCGAAGGGGGCCCCAGGGATGCCTATGCTCCCATGGGATCTTGGGCCCTTATAAAAATAGGTCTTTATGCTAGACCCCACCTAGCTCATTTCTGAGCCTAGGCCAACCACTGCTCCAGATCCCACTGTAGCAGTCCCTGTTGCTCTAGATCCTGTCGCAATCCCTATTGCTCCAGATCCTATTGTAATCCCTGCTATAACCTTTACTCTCACACCTACTCCCACTCATTATCCTGCCATACTTGTATCATCTATATCATAATAAACACCAATTTAATGCTTACTACCATTGCTTTATTTCAATATGCACGGTTCATCATTAAAACAAAAAATTTAATGCCAAACAAATAAAAATTTTCACTTGCCATCTTTGACACATCTTTTGAGGAATATAATGTTGCCTCTCATTCTGACATTAGTTGCTACTTTCTTCTATCAAATCAAGGGACCCATTTTAGTTGTCCACTAGTATAGCAATGTTTACAGTCATTGGAGTTATTTTTATGCTTGATTAAGTGCCACTCTCAGATTTTGGTTTTTTGAAAGCATGTAAAAATTTGTCATTTTGGTATTCTTTTTTTGTAATAGGAGTATATTATTGGTTGTACTCGATACTCCTAGATATTTCCCTTATTCTCTTCCACTCTTGTACGCATTGGGAACCAATGCTTCCTTAGTGGGGAGGAATGATAGTGATTCATATAATAAGTTGTTAGCTAAGGATAAGCATTGCAACTAATCGCATTTAATGCATTATTATCCATTGTAATGCCTTGTAATACCTATTTATAGGCACATTTTTTTATTACAATATAGTTTTGGATTATCTTTTGATATTTGTGTCTGTTGTAAACTGATTCCTTAACATACTATGATTTAACCTTCAATTCAAGTAATATTGGTTTGACATTAACATCTAACTAGGGATTTGGTATCACTATAAATACCCCTAATAATTGATTGTATTAGTTTTAGATATATGAGATTGTGGGATTTCCTATGAGCACCCACCCCTTATTCCTTATATCAATTCATGTTGTTTACCTTATTATATTTTCATCTATATGCTCCTTCAGTTTTATCTTCTTCTTCTTTTCCACATATGATCATGGTGAATGATTTTTTAAAATGTTTTTGTAAAGGATTGTGAATTTTAAAAAAATGGTCAATAGTTATTTATTTTAGTAAATAGGTAGCACTTGAGGCACATGTAATTATCCTATAATAGAAGCTTTAGATTGTAAATATGTATACATTTTCTCCACTCTATAGTTTACTATTTGTCTTTTTTCCTTCTTTTAAATTTTTGCAACAAAAAATTCCCTCCTACTAGGGTGAAAATATTTGACGTGACATTTTAATTCCACTATTTTTTTTGTTAAATTATACATAGAAACACTAAAATAAATATTGCAAAAAAGGTAAGGCAAAGAGAAATGTAAAAAATTGTAAAAAATGACTATTTTTCCATAATGATCTACTTATGAATACATTAATTCAATAACATACACCTACTTGGATAAATCCATTGATTCACTAAAAGCACAACTATGTAGTTGAATTGTTAAGTTGGGGCTAGAATATTATTGAAAGGGCTACTACATTCAATTTACATAATCATCCTATCATACCCTCATGAAGTTAGTCAATCAATAATGAGTAAATATGAAGAGGGAAATAACCTGGAGGTTGATTAGATGTATAAGGAATACCATGTGGTGATAGTTATGTTAGGAAGGAAGACTAAAAGGTGATGAAGTTAAACCATGTTGATTACCCATTACAAGGTCCACATAAGGTTAAAGGAATACTAGCATGATCAACATCTCACCCATACCATGTGTCCTTTCTAGGAGACCTAATTTACATAAAGAGAAGGTGAAGGTGAGAGGAATATTCTAGAAAATTGATCAACTATCTACAAGTGATACATATCCTTATATGATATCATATAAGACACCAAGAAGACCAAAATTAATTCCTTAGATATCTTGCACAGGTAATAAACCTTGATATTGACATGACAGTGATGTGACATGGTATGACCCAACAAATTAAATTCATATCCTAGAGATAATTCCACAAAGACCAACAACATGAAGAAACCATAAAAAACTTAAATTAAAAAATGTGAGACCATTAAAAGGATTTGCCATTCTTAAATTCATAAAATAACCAAGGGTATTCAATTAATATATATGATATGAACTATTTGATGTCATTAAACTTAGGGAACATGTGAATGGGGTATTCAAGATGAAGCAGATAGTTTTAAGGGCATAAAAATGCATTTGTAGTCACCATAAAGCATACATAGCACTAAGTAGAACATGATCAAACCATAACAAACACACCATTACAAATCCTTTTGTGATAAATTTATTCATCCATTAAATTAAAAATTAGGGATAAACCCCTTGATGGAATTTGAAGGATAATATTACCTATGGTGTCAAATATGCAAAAAATATAGTTGGATGATGGTAATTAATGTGAGGAAGTTTTATGAGTAGTCAAGGTTTGATCTAAAATCCTAAAGATATTTAAGTGGGAGAATTTAGAAGTGGAATTTCACCCTCAATACCAAAGAACACTTAAGAATTAGGGGAAAGAATTTGATCCATAAAGCAGGATATAAGTAGAAAGCTTAGATAACTCAACATTAATCCATCTCACCAATTAAATGAGCAAATATTTCATCAAAATATCTCCAATTCTTAAGTGACCCTAACTTTTGATTGTTGATAAGCCATAGTTTAGTAATCAAGTATGGAAATTTCCACACACACCAATTTATTGAAGAAAAATAGATCTAATTTATTCAATGGATATAAGTCATTATAAAAAGTAGAATAAATGAATTAGACAAGTCAAAGTATTACAACTCACTAAGGAAGGTTATTTAGTACCAACTTGATGAGATAAGATAACCAAAGAAGAGAAATAAGACAAAAATATGCTAAGTCCAAAGCACACCAATATGTTTATGCCAATTAATCTAAGTATAATAATTCATCGTGATCAATAGATACATCATTGATTCATGAATTAGTGCACTAATTCATTCACCTAGACTTTAAAATTTTGATTCATTGAATTGATTGTCAATTCACTAAAATAAGGCCTCATTTTCTTGATCCACGCCTTAAGGGTTGTTGGCTCTAGTCTACTAGTTTAATCATCATTTTGCTAAGAGGGAAGGAAGGGCACTTAGTAAAATTTAAAAATCCAACAAAAAATTTAAGCATGGAATATGGATAGTTATACTATCCATAATAATATATTTAACCCCTAAATACAATATTTTGTGGCACTTGTGCCTCTCAATCCACTAATATTGATGACTAATATCAATAGATCCTAAATAATAATATTACCATTTATAAATATCATTAAGAAAGTACAAATACAAACCCAATAAGTAGGTGCATCCAGAGTAGGACCTTCTATGGCTATGCACAAAAATAAGAAGAAGAAATCCAAGAAAAGAATTCTGAATTCTCTCTACAAATATTTCTATAAAAATATAGTCGAGGGCAAGAATATCAAACCTCACACCTTTTCAAGGAGAAAGAAAAAAATAGGTTTAGCATTGTCTAACAAAACATCTTCTCACCATAGATTAAAAAATAGTTATCCAAGCTTGGATAGATAATGGCGCCTCAAGCGTGGGACCACTCAAAATTAATAGAGGAATGCATCATAGCCTATAATATAAGAATTGATATAGTTAATTTGTTACTTAAATGGAAAAATATATCAAAATGATGATAGAAATTATTATGAGAATGATGTATATGGAATATCCTATTGGATAATGGATTATTTACCATCCCTAATCTTATATAAAAATTCTACAATAAGCATAAGAAGCCTAAATATACAATTTTTTATGTCAATAAATGGTAAATCCTAAGGATACCTAAGATTTTTAGCCACCCCTATGTCTATGTCAATTCAAGAAAGACTCCCTAGAAGTCATTTAGGGTTTGAATTCATCTTTAGTAATATGAATTGTAAGCAATAAATATGCACCCAAAAAATGAACGAGATAAAAAAGCGATAGTAATGAAATAATGTTAGCTTTTGATAGTCTATGCCAAGGGAGAATGCAATCATAGGATGTAAAATATGTAGAAATGTAAGATTCTGAAATATGCTATTAATTTAAAGTGATGAAAATGATACAATGCTGAAATGGAGGAAATGAACACTCTAGAATTGATGCTAAAGAACTACATTGTATCCATCACCAATCTATATGGTGATCTACCTAGTATACCCACTACTACCTATAGCGATATCTTATCATTCACTATGAGGCCCTTTATATAGAAATATGGATTTCTTGGCCAACACTCTACCTATTTGTACAAGGGGACACCTTGCACATTTAAAACTTGTACATAGACACTTGTGCATTTATTATATTACTTGAAGTAACTAGCTAACTACCCCCTAAAGTAATCTACTACTCTATTTATGTACCAAGGATGGTACATTTACATGATCCAAATGTTGTAATATACTCTAACACACATATGTATTATATTATTTGGGTATTGAAGACTTTATTATTCAATATGGATCTTCGTATTGGTCCTTAAATTTGAGCTCTAATCTTTTGATTCCTCCATAGTCTTCTTTGTCTAAATTTGGATGAGTATCTTGTTCAAGTTCTTCTTTGTTTGGTTTAGTCTTCAATTTATTCTTGGAGCTCATGTGTCTTTTATCCTTGCTTAAATTTATTACCTTCATGTATACTTGATCAAATGAATGGTTAGTATATTTCAATATTTGTGGCTTCAAGATTACAAGTTCCTTAATATTTTTCATAGTCATCAAATTATTGTATAAGAATTTTCTTTTTCCTTTGTTCCTAGAATCATACTATCCTTTGTTTTTTTGTCAAGTAAATTTTTTATATCACATCCATTATTTTATTCTTGTGTATGAATGTGGAAGATAAATTTAGATCATAATTGATCCATTCTCCTTTTTCATTCCCTGTAAATTTTTTCTTAGAAAATACATTAGTGAGGTCTTGAACAATAGTATCTTGTGTGAACCCAAATACTTTTTGTGCATATTAGTTAATAGGCCTTGTAGCTTCTATCTCATACTTGGATTCTACCATCTATCTTCTTTCATTTGGTTTGGTTATTGAAATGTGATGTGTATATAACTCTTTCAAATTATGAGTATTTGAGACTTTAAGGTGATCATACCATCATGGATTTATTGTATTCATAATTTCTTTATTTTTGAGTTTTATAATCCTTTGAAGTTGACTTCCTTATGGCTCCCTAGTTTTGAGTATGTGAACTAATTTGATAAAATATTTCTAGATTTAAGTTTTGTAGAACTCCTTATGTCTCCCTAGTGATTAGCATATGCTTAGTTCACCTTCTAAGTTGATTTGATAATGTTTTGAGAATAATCAACTTTTTAATTTTACCTTATATTTTCCAATGAAGTATGCTTTAATGGTTGGATTTATTTTTGTCTCCTTAGAATGAGTATGAGATAAATTTTACCAATTAATTCCAACTCTATATGTAGGCAATTGATTTGCTTCTCTTTCCAATAGATTAATTTTCTAAATTCCAATTATATGTATATAGTTTGAAGTAGTATGCATTATATCTCCCTAATTTTTAGAATATTAGAAAATAATGGTATTTTCAATATAATAATAATTTAATCAAGGTTGACAACCTTATTCCTACTTGGAATTGCAAATATGAATATTCAATACCTTGACATAATCTTGCTTGATAATTACTAAAGCTTGATAAGTTTATTCCAATGCAATAGTCTATATCACCTTATAACTTTGATTTTAATTAAAGAAATAAAATTTAATCTTTACCTTAGTAAGGCTTGATGCTCTACATATCTTTGAGTAGCTCCACATACTTTGATGGCTGGTTGGTACTTATGTATTAATGCTACTTTGACCTTGTTTTCCAATGAAGGGCCTGCATGCTCTTTCTTCAAACTCTTTATAATGCTACAAATATTGTATAATGGGAATTGTATTTTCCAATGTTGGATGTAGATGATGATAGTAGGATTTAATGCTTGTCTTGAATTCCTTCTATGATGGATGATGGTAAGCTTTGATTCTTCTTTGACTACAATTTTTGGATAGTGGATGCCTTGCTTCTAGATTCTTTGACTCTCCTTGACCATGATATTTTAATGCTCTTATATCCTCTTACATGATGTGCTCTTTTGCTTGCTATAAATGCACTACTCTCCTTACATTTTGGTTCCTTAAATAGGAAGGATATCATTTGATGTTTGACAAGTGTCGTAGGAGTTATATTCAACGCTTATTCCACTTTGGAGTATGTAGATGATCTTGATATTTGTTGTATTTGCTACCTGGGTTAAATATAGGCTTTACAGTCTCTTATTTATCACTTATGAAGCTTGCTTACATGTGTCACTCCTTCTAAGAGGTGTTACTTATGACAAGAAACACTATCCTTCCTCCTGTGTAATGCTTTCTTGGATTATTCTCTTCAGGCGTGCAAGACTTGAGTGTTATTATGTGTGCTCATTTGAAAGGAATTAGAGTATTTTTTATGGTGAAAAGTGGAACCTTTTCCTATTGCATGTACCTTATTTTCCAATGTATCTAAATGCCTCAACATATTCTTAGAAGCTTGGCTTCTTTCTTCTTGCTTCCTCAATGTATTTTTGCCAACTATTGCAAGCTTGCGATGACTCCTTTATAGCAAAGATAAATGATGTGCTCCTCCCAAAGTTAAATCTAGTTATCATGATTCTTGAGAAATCCAACTTAAGTCCTATGATGCTTTCTCAACTGGCGGCTAGAGCTTGGTAATGCACCTGATTTTTTCCTTATTTGTTTTTAATATGTTGTGCTAGATTAATTAGTGTAGTCTGTGTAATACCTTTCTCCTTACATGGATAAAGAGATGGATTTTTGTGTTTTGTTGTAGATGATAGCTTCTTCCTTGTAGCATGTTGTGTATTCTTGTATTTTTCTCATTGTGTCTATCTGAACCTGTGGGTTATGTGAGCTTCTTGAAGGTTATTTTGACCTTGCTTGGATAGTGGTCCTCTACGATTGCTTGTATGACATTCCTCACTTATGGAGGATGTGTCCTTAAGACACTCAAATTATATCCTATTTCCTACGTAGGAAAATATGTTATGGTGTAGAATAATGTAAATAGATTTGTAATACAATACCTTGATTTTGCACCTTCTCTTTTGCAAGCTTCTTTTGCTAGTTTTAATGGTGGCTTATCTATATTGTTTATTGTATGCAAGGGCTGATTGATGTTGTCTTATCTTCTAGAAAACTCTCTCCTTCACTTGGTTAATCTAGTAATGAACCCAAGCTAATAATCATGTAGATAATATACCCCTGAAGGAGTAATTTTTGCACTAATATTTTACATGTGATGAGTTCTTAGTGCACCATGAATCTAAGATTCACCAAGTCTTGATTTTTGGATTTTTTCAAGGATATTAATGGTGGATTTATTCTCCAATCCTTGGAGGAATATGATCCTATTTGATGGATTTTATAGTCCACAATACCTTGCAGGTATTGAGTTCTAAATAGTGTCTTATACACTGATATTTGCAGATTTTTGTGTCCTTGATCTTAACAATCAATCCATAAAATAATCCTTTGAGAGTAACTAGTTTAATGAATAACTAGTATAGTGAAATGAACCAATAATATTTCTAACTTAATGCACTTTAATGATCTCACCTTTTTGATCTTATTAATAAGCTCTAAAAGTAGTTTCAAATGCACTATTAATCAGTGCAAATTCCTTAATATAGTATTCTCAATAATTAGATAATAGGAAGAATGTATCTAACTCCTATTAATATGTAGGTAATGAACCTTAATAGAAAATATCTTCTACACTTTCTTTGAGGACTTAATATGCAACCTTCTATTTTAAAACTTTTGAATTCTAATAAGGTTATTAATGAAGTTAAGTAGTAATCTGAATTAAGTGTTCAAGTAATGAACCTTTTGCACCTAAGTTGCTTACCTTTGATGATTAATATCTTGGTAATTTGATTCACCAAATTTATTGTCTAGAATGGTGGTTGCTCACAACTATGAATGCTTCTAGTCTAATACTTTAATATTGTTGTATATGATTTTAACTTCTCCTTCAATATCTAGCCTAGAAATTTCAAGTCTTGTAGCTAGTAATTTTATCTTGATTGCTAATCTTTAGCAACTAATTTATTCACTAAAATTTTGTCCTTAAAGAACCCTTTCAGTATTTTTCTATGAATCTAGTCCTATATTTGAAATGTGCCTTATTTAGATATGAAGGGCAATCTCATCATCTTCTTAATTTTGGTATATTTCTTCTATCTGAGTTCTAACTTCAAACAAAACTTTCTTCTCAAGTATCTAAAGGTCTTAAGGTCTTCATGAATGTTATATCTGAAGTTTGACAAATTATTTGCCAAAACTTTCTCCTTTGGGCTTGTTTTCAGATGGTGACAATTATCCCAAGTACTTCCACTATCTTTTCTAGTGAATTTCTCCATTGATTTCTCCTAGGAACTTCTTTGATGGCTTCTCCAATTTAGAATGAGGCTCTCCAAGCCTTATCCTTATTTCTCCTTGAGACATATCCAAGTTCTTTAGTCTTGCAACTTATCTCATCTTCTTGATGAGATATGTCCTTCAACCTTCAACTACAAAAGTGTCGACAATGAGATATTCTTCATGGATCTCTAGAACAAGGATTTTTGATAGTCCTTATCTATCTTTTCTAGGAATGGAAGTTCTTCAATGACTTGATGGGTCTCTTTAGCTTCTTCTCGAGGAAGTATTCAATTACCAAAGGAGATCACCAATATCCTATATTTCACAGACTCTTCTTTGGATTCTTCTTTATGTTCAAGGCTTCTATGGCCTTTTCTTCTAGATCAAGGCTTCTATGGAATTTTCCTTTGGATAAAGGCTTCTGTGGTCTTTTATTCTAGATAAAGACTTATGTGGCCTTTTTGTATGCAATGTGCTAGTCTGTAATAGGGCTTCCCTCAGTTTCCTTTTTCTATAAGAAAGTATTAGTAAGCTGATTCCAAATCTTGTCAATAATGAATATTCACTAGTTGATTTGTAAATCTAGTGGAATGAATGCTAAGCTCTAGTCTTCACAAGTTTTTTTGCAACTCTATGGAAATACTCTAGCCAAATATAATCTCAAAAATTATAGAACTGATATTTGCTTCTCCTCTCAATATTTCTTGTGACTTTCCTATTCCTAGTGACCTACTGTGGCTCTCCCTATTCCTATTGATCTATTGTGGCTCTGATACCACTGTTAGCTTTTGATGTTGTATTCCAAGAGGTAATGCAATCACAATATGTAAATATGTAGAAATGTAAGATGATGAAATATGTTATTAATGGAAAGTGATGAAAAAGATACAATGCTGAAATGGAGGAAATAAACACTCCAAAAATGATGCTAAAGAACTACATTGTATCCATCACCAATCTATATGGTGATCTACCCAATATACCCACTACTACCTACAATAATATCTTATCACTCACTATGAGACCCTTTATATAGAAATATGGATTGCTTGACCAACACTCTACCTATTTGTACAAGGGGACACCTTGCACATTTACAACTTGCACATAGATACTTGTGCATTTATTATATTACTTGAATAAACTAGCTAACTACCCCCTAAATTAATATACTACTCTAGTTATGTACCAAGGGTGGTACATTTAAATTGAACCAAATGATGTAATATAATCTAACAAATAAAATATTTTTGTATTAAACTTAAGGGAGCCTTGGTCTCCTCTCCTTATAATAGTGATATACCCCAAATTGCAGGGGTTTGATTACAATTGAATGGTTTATTTTGAATACAATGGACACAAAAGGGGAGAAAAACCCTTTGATGAATCCAATGAATGGTGGGTGTCGTAAATCTTATTTTCTCCAATCAAATTGTCATATGGGCTTTAGTATCCTTGTGGGCCATCCTTGCCTTAGTAGCTCTTCAAAAACCTATCACCTACACATATATGAATGTAAAGAAATAAAGGAATTAGTAGCATATGAAGGGCCTCCACTATGTGACACCTATTATTTATATATAAGAAAGATAAAAAATCCTAAATGTAAATGCTTGTAGAATGTGAAATAAATATGCAAAATATAGAAAAACAATGAAGTAAAAAATATTTTTGATTTACCTGTTTTGATTTGTGCTATCAATGGCTGAATTTACTCCTAGAAAAATATAGGGCTACGTTTGGGGATGGTAAAATGTAGGACTATGTTTTTTTATCTCCTAGTTAAATTCAAGGTTGTGTTTCTACAAATATAGGGCTACATTTCTACTTGTGTAAATGTAGTTCTATGTTTAGGAGTGAACGGTAGAAGGCTCGAGTTAGCTCCTTAGGTTCGATGGTTTGACCTATGATAATGGTGATGTCACCCTAGCATGATTTAGGTAGTGTGATTGTATGTTTTTAGTCCTCTTGGTTAATAAAATAGTGGAGCCTTTATAGGCTTTGGGGATATTAGAGGGTGAATATAGGTGGTAAGCCAAGGCTGCCAAGTGGTAAGGACTGGGAAACCACCTATATTGGGAAGTTCTAGTGAGTCACCTAGGGCATCTTAGTTAGGTGGAGTGGTGGAATTTAGGTAGGTTTGAGTGAATTTTTGTGTGTAATATGTGTAAAGGAGAGGGGTAGTGGTGGCTAGGACACATGTCAAGTGGAAATACATGGTATCCTAGGGGGATTTTTTAGATTTTACATAATCTAGAAAATAGGATAATGTGCAAGAAAATATACCTAATTTTAGACTCATGCATATTATTTTATTAAATTTATTTATGGAATGGATGGGTTTTGTGAAGGGTTAGGTTTTGGTGTCTACAAATACCCTTTTTTGTATCGCATTGTGCAAAACACAATGTGATGCAAAAACAAGAGACACCTAGTTTTATTGGATGGAAAAACTAGTTTTGTTTTGTTCTCCCAGTGCGAGGATTGAATGGCTCTTAAAAAAATTTATGTTATGGCTAACCCTATCAAGTAGTGAATGGGTTAAATATGAATTATATGAAACCCACAAGTCACTTAATAGAATGTAAATGGTAAAAAAAAATGATGTGATTTTATGGATGCAAATGTTGTGAATCAAGATCAAGTTGATTACCCCAAGTTTAGAGTGAGCATGTATTTTTGAAACTTTAATTTTGGCAGAATGATGAGCACTTGCAATGTTGTAAATGGACCAACCAATATGGGTATGTGTGTGATACTAGAATCGTTCGAAGGTGGGAATTGATTCTACACCTCAATTGCAATAATCGTATGTCAAACCCTCTTAGTGGCATGATGCATACCAATTTGTAATTTATAAAGGTTCTGCTTTTTGACCTCACATAAAGAGTTTGATGATAGCGTTGGAAAAATTTTCTTTTGGAAAAATTTTCTTTGAATGCAGTCGCATTCCAAAATTGAGTTACCAAATTGATATGATTTGGGACAATATGAAATGGGATGATGTGGAAAATGCATGTATGAGTTGATTTGATTATTTTTTATTACTTTTGAGGCTGATTTGATGGTTTTTTATTTTTTGAACAAGCACCCTAATGGTGATCTACCCATCCTACCAAATTGCATGGATAGAGTAAATCACTAGATACAAGATTAACTTGATAATATAGGGTAACTAGTGTAGGAAATAAAAAGTTAATCTAGATGTTGACTAGAGGGGTTTGGTACCTCTGGAGCCTTTTGAACTGAAAGTGACCAAAGGGGTTTAGTTACTTTGGATCCTTTTTTGAGTATTTTGGTTCATTTGGAGCCTTTTGAATTGAATTTATAAAGGGTGCATCTCCTTTGGAGCTTTTTGAATTGAAAGTGACCAAAGGAGTTTGGTTCCTTTGGAGAATTTTGAATTGAATTAACCAAAGGGGTTTGGTTCCTTTGGGGCTATTTTGAATTGAATTGACCAAATGGGTGTCTTTTTTAGAGAATTTTGAATTGAAAGTGACCAAAGAGTTGTCTTTTTTAGAGCTTTTTGAATTGAAAGTGATCAAATGAGTTTGGTTTCTTAAAGCCTTTTGTATTGAGTTGACCAAAGGGGTGCCTCCTTTGGAGCCTTTTTTTTATAGTGATGTAAAGGGTGCAACCTTAAAATATCATGGTTGAACATGTTATGGAATGAATAGAATTTAGATGAAATGTATGTTAGATGATAATGATTAAGGTTTAATTGATGTCATTCAAGAAGATTATGCACCCTTGCTTAGCAAACTTTGTCTTTATTGCTTAATCAAGGACATCAATATACTACTACTGACATATGGAGTGGATTATGATAAATGTGTAAAAATATAATGGTGGTATGGAATGAAATCTCGCTTATGACTTTGTTTTCTTAGGGATAAAATATTTAGAGTTTTTTTCCAAAGAATTAGACATCCTAGTGATCTCAAATAAAATCATCTATTAATATTTCAAATCCAAGAGATACTAAGGGTATCCTAGTGGAGTCAAATATCTCAAGGACTAACTGTGTGTGTAGTGAATATTCATTTCCAATCATGAGTAAGGGTAGACTAATCAATTGTAACATATGCCAATAAGCTAGCTTATCCACAAGCATACATAGGTATGTACAAAAGAAGGTTTCTAATATGATAGACATGTCACTACATAAAGGGTATACTATACTACCAATGAGTATCTATAGCCTCAGTGGAGATAGCCCCACAATCCTTCGATGTTGCTCCACTGCTAGCCAAGCATTTATAGCCCTGGTGGAGATATCTAAAATCCCATGGATCCATTATACATGAGTGCTAATGACTTTTTTTTTTGGGGATCTGTAGAGTCAAATTATGCGCATTATAGGATGAGTAGGAGAAACTATAAAATTTATGGCAATAGCTAATGTATGATATGGGAGAAAGCAATCACAAGATGTAAGATATGCAAAAAAGTAAGATAATGAAATTCTGCAAGAATGCTGAAATATATTGTCATAACCTAATATTATCAATTTCAACCCTTATATTATATATACATACCTATATCCATTAGTCTAATTTTTTAAATATGAGGATACCTTACTCATTAAATCTATATCTACTTCTTACACAATTTTGTTCTTGTAAGAGTACTAGGTGTCACACCCTATTAAACTATTAGTCTCATTGGCTAGATGAGCTAGCTTAATTTCTCTTTCAGTCAATCGAAATAATCAAACTAATATCTGCTCCTCACACAAGTCCTTATGTGTGAGTGCACTTAGCGCGATGGGTGTTGACTACTACTCACATCCATTGGAGAGTTAGTCTTTAAATCTTGAGCTCATTTTTAACTCATGGTGGTATCTATTCCTTGAATACCTTCTAGAGAATTCCTCTAATGATTCCCATTTTGACTTAAATATTTTTTTCTTAAGTTCTCCTAACAAGAAAAATTCACCAATTCATTGAAGCAACTCATCACCCTAACACTAATAATAATAATAACTCCATCTATAAATTCAAATGTGAACAAACCATAATGTAAGGAGAATCATAACTTCCAACGTGTATAAACAATGGTCCACCCAAAAAGTACATAATACTAAAGATGACCACCTCAACCAATGCATAAGTTAAGTTATTTTACCAATCTAACATGTGAGAGTTATAGTTTGGAAGAAACAACCCACTTATCTCATCTACTAGATTATTAAAAATCATCCATATTTGCAACACGATTTTTGGAAACAAAATGTCAACATAAAATATTTGTTTAATTAAATAAAATTTAGAAAATAGCATCCAACTTTGATAAACATCACTCTATAAGTTAAAAGGTACAATCCATTTATTTTAAAGTCGTATCAACTAGACAACATAGTAATTCATTAAAAACTTCTTCAGTTGAGCTTGTGTGCCACTAGGTAAGCACTCAATTCTTAGCTTATGACATGCTTACAATTTGGTAATGAAATTCAACTTCTATCCTTTCAAGGATGAATTTCCTCAAACAAAACTCATCATTCCATCACAAAGTATCTTCAATTTCCTTAAAATATCCTCAGTCATCCTCTACATCTATCTTGACTGCATAATCAGGAGATCCATTTTCAGTATCCACTCCATAGTTATTGGCTAGCCATAAGACATCCTTTCCTCCTCCAATGCATCTTTAATAACCACCGAGAAGGATTGCCTTTTGATAGGTATTATAGATGACTCAATTTCATAAATTTAGCAAATCATTTTGCTGGTAGTGTAGTTTCAACTACCCTTCCACATTATCAAATCCTGGATAAAGTCTTAACAAATGAATTCACAAATATCATATATTCTATTTTCAAGAACAAACAAAGTCATAGAAAATTGATTTCCTTTAAGGTGATAATGTCTAATAATTCAACCACATGATTTTTAGTCACACTTATTTAATACAAAAATAAATTATAATGCTTTAATTTAGAATCAAACTTTGTTTCCTTTTTCTCATATAAAAACATAATTATTTTCCTTTTTCACAAACAAGCGAATGTATAACAAAATATCTAATTTCAATAACATCATAGTCATTGACTAAATAATGAAAATTAATTTATCCATACCTCATATTCAATCACAGAAATAAGATCTATTTCACTGCTGAAAAACCTCAACACAAAATAATTCACTTAATTTCTTTCTACAAGCATGGTATATCATCTCTTTTGCACTCATAGATAATCACATATATGGTAGCAATCATAGTTAGTTTATAACAACCATGCATAGATTTGTTTCTTTTCATACTGTAGAATATTTATATACATCCTTAGGTCATCGATTACCACTTGTTTTAATTGGATATCCATTTTACATTGCTTGTGCATATACCACTAAATTTAGTGACTCAACAACTTCAAATTACTAGTAACATCCCATAGTTTTAAAGAGAGGTTTCACAATGGAATACTTTCGCTAAAGCAATACAAATATTGAACATTTAATACATAATAAAACATCATCTATATACTATAATGTCATTGTAGAACATTAATAAACCCCCTTGGGTTTTATTTTAACTTCTAACTTCACCTCTCACCAAAACATTTCAACTCAAGCTAGTTTTCTTCTACCCAAACTATTATTTCACTAATTTTAAACAATGGACACAACAATACATAGTTTACCGATCTGTGAAAATTTGAGAACAATTTATTCTTTCCTTTACCAAAAAAATATAGCAAACAACATAACCAATAAAATCAATCAAAATATATTCCAAAAGAACCTGGTTTTTTCTACAATTTTTTGAGCTCTTCTCTGATGCTATTCTGTTTTCATTCCTTTCTTCCTCTTCGTTGTTGTTCTTCACCCCCAATAATACTTCCTTAATTTTGGCTATCCTTCCATAATCTACTCACCCCTGTGATTTCTCCGAATTTTTCTCACTTAGCAAAAACCATTTACTTCACCACTCACTTACCATAAATAGAAATGTCCAGCCAACCGCAATACACAATCAAGCAAAAATCATTCCAAACATAATTCCTCATTAAAACTGATTTTTTCTTCTAGTTTTAAAGTTTACAACTCTTACTTTAAAATGTAACTCTACACTTATGTTATTTGGATTCCTTTTCAACATAGTTTTCGAATCCTACAAAATACATTATGTTTATTTTTACATAATAATAATAATTATTAAAGAAATCCATTTCTTCTATCTTTATAAAGTCATAAATTCCTTTACTTGACATTCGTTGCAACTTTATAAACTATAATGAATTATTTTTAACTATTTTAAGAATAAATATACTTAAAGAGATTGGCACTCTTTTCCAACAATAATACCATTTTATAAATTATACCATTTTTCAAATCAAACTCTTTCATAACAAAAAAATTATGATTCAAGAAGAAATTCAACTAAAACTTAATATATATTTTCTTATGCAAATTATGATATGCATTCTCCATGAAAGAGGGGAATTCATCCATGTTGCCTCTCCAATTATTCTGACTAATAATCCATCACATCATTTCCCTTAGGAATTTCTTTCTTGGTGGTTATTTCTTTTTGCCACCTTAAAAAAAACTATTCCTACAAAAGTGAAATCCATTAGCAACATATTATCCTTTCATAAAATCTATATGGTTACAAACTAAACAGGAAATATTCTATTATTTCATGAAGGATATTTTTACATCTTCCACAACATACATATGTTCTCATAATAATAAACACATAGTCAAGTATCTCACCCATTAGACAACTATTCATAATATATGTCCAAACAAAATAAAAAGTGTGCCAAGGGATGGGTCATGACATATGCTATTAATGGAAAGTTGTAAAAATAGTACAATGCAATGTAATAGAGGAAATGAACACTCCAAAAATGTAATAGAAAATACATTGTACCTACTCACTACTCCATATTAATCTCTCCTATGCACCTCATTTATTTATTCACTATGGGGCTTATATACAAGAAGATAAGTTACTTGGTCCTTACTCTTCCTAACTACCTTTTATATGACTCATGTACAAGGAGGCTCCTTATAAATTTACATCATTGCACATTGACACTTGTGTATTTATTACTTCTTCCTTAAGTAACTACTTAACCTAAGATAAACCCCTAATCTAATAATGTATTCAAGGTGGTACATTGAAATATACCTAAATAATGTAATATACTCTAACACACCCCTATATTACATTATTTGGGTATTGAAGACTTTAGTATTCAATATGGATCTTCAATATTTAGATGTTCTTTAGCTTGATCTGGTCCTTTGTATTATCTTTAATTCACATTGCACTGTATACCTCCTTGATTTGGTTCCTCTTCTTCTTATTCTATATTCTTGTCTTTGGAGTCAATACATTCATAGGTGGATCTACTATCACCTAATTATTGTAAGAGTATCTTCTTTTTGTCTTTGTCATTTTTATCATTTTCCAAGTTCTGTATAGAAGCTTCTGAATAAACACTTAAGGCATCATGATAATATTTTGTGTTAGTAGAACTTGAAGTACCAATACTGCATGAGGATTGAAATATCTTCTCTAGGTATGATTCATCCATTTCTATTTTTAGTTTAAGTAATTCTATCAATCCTTTTTTCTACATTCTCATCCTTGTAACATTTGAATTTAAGTAGTGCCATATATAATATGCTACCAAATTCTAAAGGAATTTGAATGTCACTCTTTCCATTATCAATTGCTTTAGTGAGTCGAGCATGTAGATAATATTCCATGGTTTCAAAGTTGTCTTTTAAATATTCACTATGAATCCTTTTTGATGTAAGGTCTAAGTCTCCTTTAGACTTTATAAGTAAATTATTGATTTCAAATTTTATGACACTTACTATTTTCATTCTAATGGTGTTGTTAATTTAATTGTTCACTTTATCCTTTGAGGTAGACATATTTCTTAGTTTTAGCTCTTTTATGTTTAAAAAACACTTGATGGATCATTTTTAGTAGACTACCTTATGACTCCCTAATTTAAGGTATACTATGAATTTGATAAATCCTTTCAAGCTTAGGTTTTGTAGAAACCTTTATCTCTCCTAAAAGGATTGAATATATGATCAAACTTGATAAATCCTATTATTATCAAGTTTTGTAGAATTCCTTATGTCTCCCTAGTGATTGGAATGTGCTATAAGTTTGATAAAGTACTTAGTAATTAATAGTTCACCTTTTGAGTTGATTCTGTAATATTTTGTAAATCAATAATCAACTTCTATTTTATCTTATCTCTCCTAATGAACTATGCACTTATCAATTTGAAGTTCTCTATGGTTGGATTTATTTTTTCCCTTTAGTATGAGTATGATACAAGTGTAAGTAAATAATTCCAACTTCTTTAAGTAAATAATGAACTTCCTTTCATAGCCTTTAATATCCAATAGTTTAATATTTCTAAATTCCAATAATAAATGTTTGATGTAGTATGCCTTATATCTCCCTACTTTGGAATGTTAGAAAATAATAATAATAATATTTGCAAATTGATATTTTAATTTATCAAGTTTGATAACCTTATATCTCCTACTTGGTTATTTACAAATATTGTAATATGTATATGCACTTCAACAATTATACCTAGAAATATGAATTTGCTTTATAACTTACTAATGCTTGGTTGATTTGTATTACTCCAATGCAATAGTAAACTTAACTTTGTACGGTTCACCTTATAACTCCTTTTAAACCTTAATAAAAAGAAAGTTATCAATTTTATATTACCTTTATAATATTTGGCATGATAAACCTTATCCTCATTCCCTCAACATATTTTTTAAACATTGTATTTGTTGCATGATATACCTTTATCTTAGCTCCTCCAACAGATCTTTTGAATGTTGTATTTGATGGAAAATGTTGAGCATTCAATGCTCTATATTGAATGGATGTCTTATCAAAGTCTTCAACATCCTTTAATAGTATTTTATCTCACTGTGTATCAATGCTTTGGAAGTGCAATTGCGTGCTTCTTCCTTCATGTTTGCATGTATAAATCATGTCTGGAGAACCTTCCAATGTTGCCTATTAATAGTTTTATTCCTACGTGGAATGCTTGGCATGTTACTATACCTTATTGATCCTATTGATACTTGGTGCAATAATTATTTAGGTGTTTAGGTGGTTGTTGAGTGGTATTTTCACCCAGTTGTGAAAGCACACTCTCCGATAGGATTTGGGTTCTAAATCCTCTGCTTGCAAAGAAATTAAACATGTAACTTCTCCAAGGTTCCTGTTATGTTAGCATTTTGCATCTGTGTATTAATGATCTCAAATGAAGATACTCAATTAAAATGCTTGGAACACCTTAGTGGTTGCAAGTACCTGAAAACAAGGGGCACTGTGATTTATTTTACTATGAAACTTTAATGATTGTTCATCGAACCCGAATAATGCAAATGTGATTTGGTCCTTAAATAACCATGCTGTAACTTCAAAATGAAATTTAATGAAATGCCATAAAATGAAGGAATTATTTATGGATTTTGAAGTTTTTTAATTTTTTAATTTTATTTTAATGCTTGAAAAATAAAATTGGAACTTCTGAAAAATAAAGTGCAGCAAAAAGAAAATAAAATGCAAAATAAAAAGAAATTAAAATTGCATTCAGTTTGATGCTATCCCGTTCTGGAAAAACTAAATATGTGAGGTTTCCATACATGCAACCTAACCTATTGGACCTACAAACATGCACAATCCTGATAAGCTAAGTGCTGATTCAAAGGGTTTTGAAATAAAATTCAAATTTCGAACATTCGCAACCCATAAAAGTGGCATTTAACATTATCTATAAATCCAAAATCTGAAAAATGAAAGAATAAACATTAAATCTATAGCATGCATAGAAGATCTCCTTATTTCTTGCCCACAAGATGCAAATTTCTGAACACTCCTGCATTAAAAATAAATCATGTAACAATAGCAGAATCTCTGGTTTTCTCAAAACCAGAAAAAGGGAAAGAAAAACACTCCCAAGCAGGCCCAGAATGGCTTCTCGCCTTCGGCACTGCAACTCTGCCTGCAGTGGTTTCTGACCTTCGTACCAATATGTGCTTTCGCTTTTAAAGTTATGGTAAATTGCTTCTCCTTCCACAATGGTTCGTTTCGTCTTCCAGATTGCCTCGTTTCACCTTTCTCGCCTTTCCATTGCTTTCGACTTTATGCTTGACATTGAGATGCTTGATCTTCTCTATGAACTGTAATGCCTCTGCAGCCCTTACACATGTACGCCATGTGTTCTACACTTTTTTGCATGTTCTATAACGGCCCCATGAAAATCGTGACAAAAAATAGCATGTCGCGATATCGCGACGTTTTTATGCATGCAGCTTTGCTCCTCTACTTTCACCGTGAAAATGCGACATGTTGCGATATCACGACATTTTCCTACCAACAACCTTGTCTGCCTTCATGCGCTATGAAAATGAGACATGTCACGAAATCATGAAATTTTTATGCTATCGGGCCCTGTGGCTGCAACCTGTCGTGAAATCGTGATGCTTTTCCTCTTCATACGCCTCAGCTGCTTCCTATCGTGAAATCATGATGCTTTTCATTTTTGTACGCCTTTGGCTACAACCTATCATGAAATCATGATGCTTTTCCTCTCCGTATGCCTTGGCTGCTTCCTGTCGCAAAATCGCGACTCTTTTCATCTCCGTACGCCTTGGCTGCAACCTATCGTGAAATCATGATGCTTTTCATCTCCGTACGCCTTGGTTTCTTCCTGTCACGAAATCGTGATGCCTTTTCATTTGGAGCTGTCTTGTGGCTTTCTATCGTGAAATCATGACAATTTTTTTTTCGTACCACTTTGCTAGCTTTTCATCGTGAAATCGCGATGCTTTTCTATTTCGGGCTGCTCTTGCTGTATTTGGCCGCAAAAACGTGACATGTCGCGAAATCATGACATATTTTCCTTTCGTACCACTTCACTACTTGGAGCCATGAAAACATGACCTATCGTGATATCATGATGTTTTTTTTCTTCGTACCCCTTTGCTGCTTCCTGTCATGATATCGCGATGTTTTTTTGCTTCGTGCCCTTTGCTGCTTCCTATCGCAAAATCATGACGCTTTTAGTGCCTTGCCCTTTTTGACTGGTTTGACCATGATTTTGTGACATGTCGTGATTTCACGACAATTTTCCATTCTATATTTCTCTCTCCTCTTTGGACCGCGACGGAGCAACATGTCGCGATATCATGACACTTTTTCATTTTCGACTACGACGGAGCAACATGTCGCGATATCGTGACACTTTTTCATTTTCGGCTACGACGGAGCAACATGTCGCAATATCGCGACACTTTTTCATTTTCGGCCACGACGAAGCAACATGTCGCGATATCGCGACACTTTTTCATTTTTGCACAATTTTGCCTTTTTCTTGATTTTTTAGCATCTGGGTCACTGAGGTCTTCTTTGAAAACATGCAAAAAGGTGGGTCCCCAATTTTGGGGTGTGTTGTGGATCAGCCACAACAAATGGCGACTCTATTGTCAAATGCTCCTGAGCATTTTGGTGAGAACCCAACCTGAAATATAGAAGCTTAGATACAAGCGTCAGCACATAAAGGATAAACTAATATCGATAGATCAGAAATACATGAATCATCAGAATTGTTAAGTATCAGCTCGGTGTGTGCAATGTGTTTTCATTCCCTATCGTTTGAAATTGATCAACATTCCATTGTCAGTTTTACATGAATGCATATGTGAGATTGTGAATGATTTGTGTAACCTGATAACTAAGCTTAGATATTTTGCTCTTGTAAAGGCCTAAACTTTCTAGTATCATGCACAAACATTCAAGATTACCAAACCCTCTTAGGATCCACTAATGAAATGCTTTATTATATCCCAAAGTTGGTTATGAGTCCCTACTATCTTGAACCCATGTGCAAGTGAATGTGAAATCAGAACTTTGGGGAATCAGACTCCCAACCTAAGTGAGATGGGAGTTTAACCCTATCCTTACTATTCTAATTTGGAATTCATTACCTCACTTTGAGCAAAATAATTTAACCAATTATGGAAGAAATGGTCATGCTAGTCTAACCCTTTAAACAGTCAGTGGTCTTGTTTTTTAGACAAGACATGTTGCCATGCATGGGCATACTTAACCCCATAATCCAAGACTTATCTTAATTTCTTTGGACCTTGGGGATGACTACCCATCCTTTGCAGAGGACAAGTAGTATGATCCTTCCAATCCAATATAAATATGAGATGGAAAAAATTAATTTTTTACTTCTTGGACCTTGGGGATGACTACCCATCCTTGCTAGGGACATGTAGTATGATCCTTCCAATCCAAGCTTTGGATAAAAATGGAAAATATTAATTTTATTACTTAGACCTTGGGGATGACTACCCATCCTTTGCAGAGGACAAGTAGTACGATCCTTCCAATCCAAGATTTATCATGAAATGAGACATAGGAGCTTTGGGGAATCAGATTCTCAACCTAAACGAGATGAGAATTTAACCCTATCCTTACTACTCTGATTTAGGCTTTAAGTTTTATGGAAGTGGTCAAAACCACTGTTTTAAGGATCATGTTGCATAATAGGATATACATGAAATACTTCTTTCGCCCAACCTTTTCTTCCAAGCAAGGTTTTGATCATTTTGCTCAAGATCCTTTTTAATGTGTATAAAATGTGCTTGGTTCTAGATATCTCAAGACTCAGTTCCCAACCTTAGGATTTTCTTCTTATTTATGTGATAGCATAATCCCAAGAGGATTTGACACACTTTAATGATTTGTATTTGAAATGCATATGCAACTAAGATGGCATGCATGTGCAAAGTGAGATGTAATATGAAATGCATTGTCTTTTGAATTGCAGATGAAATATTGCCATATAAAATTGACTATTTCATGCATCACAAGTTTCAAACAATACTATTAAACTGTTTGTATTTCTTGTGGAGATTTCTACCACATAATTCCAATGTTCCATATTTCCCTGATCTAGAACATAAGTTAGCATCTCAAGGCAACTTTTTCATCATTTTTTTTTTTTTTTATATAGACAAACAAAACATGTCCAAAGGGCCAACACACAACTTAAATCCAAATCCAAATAGCAATCCCAAAATGAAACTTGAAAACACAAACCAAAAACCAAAAACCAAAATCTATATACAAATGTACACTATAATACAAGATGATGCAAAGCTTGGACTATCACTTTCCTGGATCCCAAACATGATTAGAACATTTCAACAAAAATATAACGTGATATGCATGCCAAATGTTGTGGGAATCCCACAAAAACAAGACTAGACCAAACAATGCAACAAATTTCCACTTGCCATGCTCACCATACCAATTTGATTTAGTTCCAATAATACTCCCATAGGTGAGCATCAAATTACTAGAATGATTAGACAATAAATGATTTTCAATTTTATCATGTCTATTCTTTAAAATGTAAACTTCATAATTCCCTCCTTGATTTAGAATTAGGCTATCTTTTTCAAATATGCAATTTTGTAAGTAGGAGCCTATTTCTACAAATTTCAAAGCCAAATCATTTTCCAAATTTGTAGGCCAATCAAATTTGTGTAACAATTTACAAGCATCTAGGATATTTACTAAATTAGGATCATTAAAAGTTTTTATCCTAGATTCAATTAGTAATTGTTGATGAATTTGGTTTAACAGTTCAAGTGCATCAACTTATTTTTCATTCATTGAAACAATGTTATCAAAGGTGTAACTAGAAATCATACCCTATTTTTCATTTAGATTTAATGACATTTCATCATTCAAATTCAAAACATGGTCATGCAAATTCTCACCCAAATCTTGGATACTTGAACACAAAATGTTAGATTCTAACTTTTGAACATTTTTATTTACCAAAATTTGATGGGGGTTTGCAATTCCCTCTTTTACCTCATGGTCTTCATACTCTTCATTGATTACTTGTTTATCAAACATACCAAAGTTGGGCACCCAATTGAAAACATGCCCCTCCTTTTCAACCCTCAAATTTTTTGGTCAAAGTGTATGTCCCATGACTCATCTTGATGATCCTTCATTTGAGTTGCTTCCAATTGATCAATCTCTTTATCATTTGGTTCTAATTCTTTGTTCACTATCCATGGTATCTCTTCATGTGAGATAAAAGTTTCAACATCTTGCATATCAAGTGAGATATGAGTTTCATCTATAGAGATGTGAGAAAAGAATGCATCAGCATATCTCCCCCAACCATTGTAAAAATCATCATCTAGATCCATAGAATGAAATTCCATGATGTTTGTGACATGATCTCTTGATTCATTCGTCAATTCTTTTTATTATTTGTCCTTGGTAATAGAATCATCATGATCTTTCAAAATTTGATGAGATTTGAAACTTTCTTCCAAAACATCCTCAAATTGTACAGGAGTTGTAAAGTCTTCCTTTGAGTAGGCGATTATGTTGTCCTGTATATCAATGGGCACACAAGTTTCATTAGTAGTTTTGGATTGAGTGTAGTCTTCCCACTTCTTCCAAGCATCATAATAATCCTCTTTCAAAATAAAGTGGTGACGTTCAACTACTTCTTCAACATCTTCCATTTCATCAATGTGTTTCTCATCAAATTCATCTTCACCTTCCTTAGATGATTCAATTATTTCCAAAAGTGGGTCATTTCTTGAATTAAAATTTGTAAGGCTATCATTGTACAAATTAGCAACCCATGATACAGTTTTATCACAATTTGGAGGGTGAAGAATTTCTTGATCCTTAATTTTACACATCTCATCAATAGTATCTTCCAAGAACAAGTGGTGAAACTCTATCATGTCTTCAAATTCATTTATTGGTTTTCTCCCAATTTCACTTTCAACCACTTCATTCAATTCTATGGTGGGCTCCATCCTATCACATATATCAAACATTGTTGGATTTAGAACCCCTTCATCTAGATAATAGTGTATCTCTATGAATGAGATCATTTTTGCATAATCTTCACTAGCGGATGTTGGTTTAGCACTTTGCACCTCCTCGTGGACTACATCTAAGGTGGTTGTAAGATTTGGATATTCAAATTCATCCCCTTGATCATTCACCTTAGGTATCATTGGAGTGGAGGGTGCTATATTTGATGGTTGGTGTAGGTTGGCATCAAGATCTTTAGAAGGACAATCTCTCATGTGAACATGTTGTGCCTTTTCTTCTTCAAGACCTTGTCATTCTATCTCTTCTAAGATTTCATGGATTTTCTCTAGAGACAAACCACTCAGTTTTTCCTCAATGAGCGAAGCAAGTGTGGGGTGTATGGCTCCTAGGTATACTTCCATGGCTTCCTCTTCTAATGTGTTAAAATTTTCCCACATTTGGGAGTGCAACTCACAAAATATTCCATTGAATTGACTCAAGGATTCATTAGGCTCCTTACATATGGAGGTAAACTGATTTTTTAGGATTTCTAAGTCAACCTGATTACCAAAATGATATAGATAGGCTGCTTCTAGTTGTATCCAAGAAGTACTAACCTCCATGGGTAGTTGGTTGTACCAAAAGAATGGTTTATCATCCAAAATGTATGCAAATAACCTACAAGCTACCTCCTCATAGAAAATCTGGAATTGACATAATGTATTCTTGTAGACATGTAGTTTTTGCAAGTATCCTAGTGGCACCTCTTGATTAAAACATCGTAAAAAATCCAATAACATTGTAGGAATTTGATAGGGTACCACAGGTATAGACAAACCCTTATAATGATCCTCTATCATTGATACCATTCTCTCTCTTAGAGACACTATTTCAGCTCTTAGGGATACCATTTGCTCCTCAAGTGTTGCCATTAGTGAAACTTAAAATGTAATTTTAGAACCAAATCTGTTGAATATTCAACCTCCAAGGTAAAAAAAATCAAGTTAGCATCAACTAAGAGATGTATTCATTAAAATCAAATGAAAAGTAATTGCATGAAAACAACTCTTTGTTAGTCAAAACCAAATTTTTGAAAATTAAATCAAATCACATTGTTTCTGTATGAACAATCAGAAAAATATACAGCATACCTGAATCGCTTAAAATAGAATAAAGTAAACCAATTCAGGCCGTCCTTTTAACAATCTTCCGAGTGTTAGAGAAGGCTAAAGATAACAATCAGTAGGGCATGAAATATACAAAAAATTTAAATCTCACTAAAATAAACCCATCCAGCCCTCCTTCTAGCGTCAATCTGTCGAGTGGTATTTTCACCCGATTGTGAAAACACACTCTTCGATAGGATTTGGGTTCTAAATCCTCTGCTTGCAAAGAAATTAAACATGTAACTTCTCCAAGGTTCTTGTTATGTTAGCATTTTGCATCTGTGTATTAATAATCTCAAATGAAGATACTCAATTAAAATGCTTGGAACACCTTAGTGGTTGCAAGTAGCTGAAAACAAGGGGCACTGTGGTTTATTTTACTGTGAAACTTTAATGATTGTTCATTGAACCCGAATAAAGCAAATGTGATTTGGTCCTTAAATAACCATGCTGTAACTTCAAAATGAAATTTAATGAAATGCCATAAAATGAAGGAATTATTTATGGATTTTGAAGTTTTTTAATTTTTTAATTTTATTTTAATGCTTGAAAAATAAAATTGGAACTTCGAAAAATAAAGTGCAGCAAAAAGAAAATAAAATGCAAAAGAAAAATAAATTAAAATTGCATTCAGTTTGATGCTATCCCGTTCCTACAAAACCGAAGATGTGAGGTTTCCATGCATGCAACCTAACCTATTGGACCCGCAAACACACACAATCTCGATAAGCTAAGTGCTGATTCAAAGGGTTTTGAAATAAAATTCAAATTTTGAACATTCGCCTAATGTAACCCACAAAAGTGGCATTTAACATTATCTATAAATCTGAAATCTGAAAAATGAAAGAATAAACATTAAATCTATAGCATGCACAGAAGATCTCCTTATTTCTTGCCCATAAGATGCAAATTTTTGAACACTCCTGCATTAAAAATAAATCATGTAACAATAGCAGAATCTCTGGTTTTCTCAAAACCAGAAAAATGGGAAGAAAAACACTCCCAAGCAGGCCCAAAATGGCTTCTCGCCTTCGACACTACAAATCTACCTGCAGCGGTTTTTGACCTTCATACCAATCTGTGCTTTCACTTTTAAAGTTATGGTAAATTGCTTCTCCTTCCATGACATTTCATTTCGTCTTCTAGATTGCCTCGTTTCACCTTCCCCGCCTTTCCATTACTTTCGAATTTATGCTCGACATTGAGACGCTTGATCTTCTCTATGAACTGTAATGCCTCTGCAACCCTTACACATGTACACCATGTGTTCCGCACTTTTCTACATGTTCTGTAATGGCCCCATGAAAATCGTGCCAAAAAATAGCATGTCAGGATATCGCGATGTTTTTATGCATGCAACTTTGCTCCTCTACTTTCATCGTGAAAACACGAAATGTCACGATATCATGACATTTTCCTGCCAACAGCCTTTTCTGCCTTCATGTGCCACAAAAATGAGACATGTTGCGAAATCATGACATTTTTATGCTATCGGGCCCTGTGGCTACAACCTGTCGTGAAATCACGATGCTTTTCCTCTCTGTACGCCTCGGCTACTTCCTATCACGAAATCATGATGCTTTTCATTTTCGTATGCCTTTGGCTACAACCTGTCACAAAATCATGACGCTTTTCCTCTCCGTATGCCTCGGCTGCTTCCTATCGTGAAATCGTGATGCTTTTCATCTCCGTACGCCTCGGCTGCAACCTGTCGCAAAATTGTGATGCTTTTCATCTCCGTACACCTTAGCTGCTTCTTGTCATGAAATCGCGATGCCTTTTCATTTGGAGCTGTCTTGCGGCTTTCTATCGCGAAATCATGACAATTTTTGTTTCGTACCACTTTGCCAGCTTTTCGTCGTGAAATCGCGACGCTTTTCTATTTCGGGCTGCTCTTGCTGTATTTGGCCGCGAAAACGTGACACTTTTTCATTTTCGGCCGCGACGGAGAAACATGTCGTGATATCGTGACACTTTTTCATTTTTGCACAATTTTGCCTTTTTATTGATTTTTTAGCATCTGGGTCACTGAGGTCTTCTTTGAAAACATGCAAAAAAGGTGGGTCCCCAATTTTGGGGTGTGTTGTGGATCAGCCACAAAAGTGGTGTACAACCATTATAGTCTTCTAATAATTGTTACAAGGTGGTTGAAAACTGATCATTAATTTGTAACGCTTCTCCTTTGAATGATGCCTCTTAATACTTCCAAGGTGGGCATTATTTCATCTTGAGCATTACCTTGTAGGACAAGTGTTAGAGAGAATAACAGGTGCCTTAGTGTGACAAGTGGTGCATATTCTTTTGCATGTAGAGGTGTCTCCAACATATTTTAACCCTTATATTACCAATGAGTGTAATTTTTTTATAGTTTACTTCAAATATTTTAAACACTTCCTTCTTGCCAATGAGAGAAACCTGTTCTATCCAAATTCTGTCTCCAATTGTGGTGATTCTAGGTGATGCAATGGTGGTTCTATGAGGATTCAAGGGTATATTAGAATGCTTCTTCTTTATGGATGATTCCTCCAAGCTAGGTCTTGGGTATTGCACCTTTAAATCTATCTTTTACCTCACCCATTTTATACCTTTGATATGTTGTATTTAGTAACACCTTTGCAATGTGTAGTAGATGATAGCTAACATAGATAAACAATAGCTTCTTTGTGATATCCTATTTATGCTATGCAATAGATAATAGCTCCCTTAAATGGCTACCTTATACTTTAGGTTACTTTCTATGGATGCTTTATTTTGTGACTGATAGGGGTGTCTTTAGACATCTTAATATGAACCCTTTGTTGACTCTTTTAACTTACATGGATAGTGCTATTATACTAGTTGCTTTGTGATGCATCTTGCTAGTGTTGGTGTGTCCTTGAGACACTCAAAATTTGTCCTCTTTTGCTACATAGGACAAGATATTATGGTACAAGAAACTAATGTAAATAGATTTATAATATTTAGAATAGAATACCTTGGATTTGCACTTCTAAGATATTCAAATATATTCTTGTAAGCTTTCTTTCTACTTATTTTGATGTTGGCTTATTTTTACTATTCCTTTGTAGATAAGGGATGATTCGATGTTGTCTTCTTTACTAGACAACTCTCTCCTTTGCTTGGTTAATTTAAAAATGAATCTACGCTAATAACCATGCAACTAATATACCCTTAGTGTGGCTTAATCTTGCATGAATTTTCACTTTCACTAAAAATCCTTAGTGCACTTATAATAAGCTTTAAAAGAAACTAATATAGTGCAGCTGCAATCTTCTTATGTTTCCTTAAAAGTAACTTGTAATATGCACTAATGATAACTCTTAAGGAATTAACAAATGCTCTATAATATCTACAATATAATGTAGTCTTATTTGTTGTAACTAGATAATAGGAAGATATTTTTCTTTCTATTGAAATACATCCAACTCCTATTTTAATGTGTAGGTAGAATAAACATGCACTCTCTTTAAGACTATAATATGAGCCCTTATCCTTGCAACTTTAATTATAATAAGGTGCTTAATGAAGCTAAGTAATAATTTGAATATGAGTGTTCAAGTAATGAACCCTTTGCACCTAAGTTGCTTACCTTTAACAATATCTAAATATGATGTAGATCTTGATGAATAGATTCACCAATTTGTTGTCTAGAATGGTAGTAAATCACAACTATGAAACCTTCAATATTTTGTTGTAGATTCAACAAACCCTATATCTAAAATGTGCCTTCTTAGCTATGAAAGGTAATCTTTAAATCTCTTGGATTTGGTAGGCTTCTTCTATCTGTGTTCTCCTTAAACCTCCTTGTTAAATTCTAACTTCAAACAGGACCTTCTTATCAAGAATATGGAAGTCTTGAGGTCTTCACTAGTCTCCTTCAAAATTTGATAAACTTGCCAAATTCTCCTCAGTTGGGCTTGTTGTCAAATGATGATAATTGTCCCAATTCCTTCACTATCAGGAGCTTCTCCTTGGTAGTGAATTTCTTCAATTATTTCTTCTAGGAAATCCTTTAATGAGACTCACCAATATTTTTACTTATTTCTCCTTGAGACCTCTCCAATATCTTCAATATTGTAGATTCTCTGGTCTTATCAATGAAATATTTCCTTCAACCTTCTATTGTGGAAGTTTTGCAACAATATCTCCCTTTTGTATCTCTAAAATCTACTACTTTAGAAATAGAAATTTCACTAGTAATTCTCTATTTCTTCCCAAATTGGAAGTTCTTCAATGGGATCTCTTGTAGATCTCTTAAACTTCTTAGGTTGATTTATTCTACGCCTTCAATATGAAGTCTTCAATATTTAATGGAGATCACAAATTTCCTATCTTCACCAAAACTCTTCTTTGGAGTATCTTCAATCTACTACTTGCAATTTTTCAATGGAGATAACCAACCTTCAATATTCACTAGGACTCTTATCTAAAGTCTCTTAAATCTGCTACTTGTATTTTTTCAATGGAGATCACCAACCTCCAATCTTCACTAGGACTCTTCTCTGAAGTCTCTTCAATTTGCTACTTGCAGTTTTTCAATGGATATCACCAACCTACAATCTTATCCTAGACTCTTCTATGGAGTCTCTTCCTCAAATTTGGAACAAGGCTCCTATGGCCTTTTCTTCTTCTGCACTGTGCAGGTCTATAACGGGACTTTCCTTAGGTTCCTATAATATCCTCTTCTTCTATTTTTTGCTTTTGGTGTTGGATTGATTCTAAATATGATATTCCTAGCTCTTTGTAGGAATCTTACCAACTTTCTTCGAATCTCCCAACAAAGTTTTAGGACTATAATGGAAGAAATTCAAAGTTATAAATCTTCACTAGTTTATTTGTCAATATAGTGGAATGAATGTTGAGTCCTAGTCTTCATGAGTTTTTCTACAACTTTGTGGAAAGACTTTAGCCAAATGCAATCTCAAAAATTTTGGAACTAAGATTTGCTTCTCTCCTCTCAATATCTCTTATGGATCTCCCTATTCCTATCTGATCTACCATGGCTTTGATACCATTGTTAGCTTTTGGTAATGTATGATATGGGAGAAAGTAATCATAAGATGTAAGATATGCAAAAAAGTAAGATAATGGAATTATGCAAGAATGCTAAATATGTTATTAATGAAAAGTTGTGAAAATAGTACAATGCAATGTAATGGAGGAAATGAACACTCCAGAACTCTAATGGAAACTAAATTGTACATACTCACTAGTCCATAGTAATATCTCCTATGCACCTCATTTATCTATTCACTATGGAACCTATATATAGGAAGATAAGTTACTTGGCCCTTACTCTTCCTAACCACCTTTCCTATGACTCATGTACAAGTGGACTCCTTGTACATTTACATATTTACACATTGACACTTGTGCATTTATTACTTCTTCCTAAAGTAACTACTTAACCTAAGATAAACCCCTAATCTATTAATGTACCCAAGGTGGTACATTGACATGTACCTAAATAATGTAATATACTCTAACATCTATGCATGATTTTATCATTCCAACGTATCACAATATGATTAATGTGTGATAATGTGTGTGGTCCAAGAGGAAACCTGATTTAGCTAAGAATAAACTATAACACCTAAGGATTGTTTGACATTCAATGGAGGTTTCTTGAAATACTAGAAGTGGATGAGTGATTGAAAACACCTAGAGATTCCTCAAACCATAGACTACCAAAGACATAAGGTGATATGGGATTTTATTGCAATTTTTTATACTCTTTTTTTTTCATGGTTGTGGATGGTGGAATGAGACCAATACTAAGGTGAAGGTGCCCTTGATTAAGGCAACAAGACTCCATGGACTAAAAATTATCCAAAACAAACTAATGAAAACCAATATGGCAAGCAACATAAATGAATGCAAATGATAGGGATACGTAAATACAATGTACAAGAAAATTATCATGGAATGTATATGAGTTATGAATACCTAAATGGATGTGCAAAATACAATATGAATGAATTTTTTTGTATTTGTTGATGTTTTAATTTTTTAATTTTTTATTATTTTTTCCATGCATATATGTATATATTTCACATCAGGTGTATTGAGGTGGCCAAGCTAGCGATGGTGGATTGACAAGTGGTTTGACTTGCTCTAACAAAAGTAGCAGATAAAAGATAGGCCAATGGATAAGAAACATTCAAAGGTAAAATTCATCCTTATTGGTGAAGGGTGCAATGGGGACCAAATCTTCCTTGAAGCTATCAGAGGTGATTGAGAGTACATCAAATTTATCATAAAATTATTTTCTAGAGTCATCATAAAAAATGGAGTCAATCATGGCAATGTGTGGTCGCATTTTTAAAAAAGCCTTATATAAAAGAGGCACAAACTCAGGGTCTATATATTCGTCATAACTATTGTCATTACTATCACTATTCTCATCATCCTTTTTTTAGGATTTAAGGTAAGTTGTTGAAATATTTCCTCAAAGAAGATGTAGAGAGTTGTGGCCTATATCCTAGGCTAGAGAAATCATGCACCTCTCAATAGTGTGGCTCAAAGATATTATTAATACCCTATTTATTTCATCATAAACCGTATCCCTACCAATTAATACATCAAAAATATTGCATTGGAAAATTTGAGTTGGATAGATACTCGATATTGGCATAAAATTGTTAATGACATTAATCGAAAGGAGGTAGATCAAACAAAGAATCTACTTCCTCATACACAAAGTTGATCCTGTTTAGAGCTGAACCCATATTATATACCACATCTATAGCTAAATGTGGGTTGTATGAATGATCATAGTCTCTAATAGTCTAGATGCTAGGTGGGGTAAATGTGACATTCTAAACTATATATTCACCAATACTAGGGTTGGCGAGGTGGACTGCAACTTGGGTGGTATGGATGTGGATGATGTGGATGTGAGGATGGAGGATTGAGGAGGGACCTATAACTGAGATGATATATATGGCAAAGGGTACGTTTGAGTGATGTGGCTAACTTTTGGGGCTCAAGACAAGGTGAGGTGATGATTAGTGTTGGCTAATTGGATGGTTGAATCTATGATGTAGAGGCTTGCCCCCCTTGTGTGACGGTTAGAGGGATGAGAAGATAATTGTTTAGGTGAGGTGGAAGGATGTAACCCAATTATATTTAGGGTTTATTTGTAGGATTATTAGGTATGATGAGGAGGTGATATGAAGTGGATGATGAAGCATGATTTGGGTTGATTGTTTGGGATGTGGAGGCATGATCAACTATGGGGAGAGTCTATTGAATGGGTGATTTTGATGATGTATTTTGGATTAGGGCTGATGGAGTGGTTAGTAGTGTGATGAAAAATGGGTGGATGGAAATGATGGTGTATATGGGTTAGAGATGAAGTTATAGTACTTAAAAGGTTTTTCATCTATGGGTATACAATGAACTTTTCCCTCATGTACGTATTTCATGCATTGATGTAATTTTGAGGGTACACTCTTCATATACTTAATCTAGGGGCACCCAAGGAGTATGTTGTATTGCATGGTACCTTTTAGGATATGGAACATAGTTTGAATGTTTTTGACTCCTACCTATACAAGAAGGACAACTATTCTGACTATAAAGAACAAGGTATCATTAAAAGCTTGTAAGGTAAAGGTGGAGCTAGAAATGTGTGAAGGTAGAAGGTTAATGTGTTAAAGTATTGGTGTGGTGATAATGTTGATAGATGAGCTAGTATATATTAACACACATTTGAAGGGCTTTTTATCAGTATAAGCTATGATATATAGCAAAGGATCAGGCATCTTCGTTGGTATGGTTTTGATCCAAAATCATAAAATATAATTAATGGTTCCATGCATGTATGAATGTTTCCCACAAAGTTCATGAAAGCATTGGGATCTTGTGTCTGAGGTTCAATTTATTTTAAAATTTCCATAAATGCTTCATGATGCGAGGGAATTTTTGTATTATCTCATATATCGATAGTTTTACTGAAGCCAATTTCAAACTATGCATCAATCGACTCTTTAGTGTGATGGTTATTCTTGGTGGGTGGTTTTGGAGATGAATTTGGGGTGTTGGATGGGCTTGGTTTGGTTTCTAAGGCACATCAATAATTGGTGCCCTTGGAGAAAGTACCATTTGTGTTAGTTCATTTGATTGCTTTGTGTGATTAGCATTTCTTAGACTTCGGGTGACTATGTGAATAGCACCCACAAAACCTTAGTATTGTTGAGTAGTGTATATGGTTGACTTGGTTGGGATAACTGTAGTAGTTGATGCCCTCATTATTTTTTGAGTTGCCTCATGATGAGGTACAGGTGTTTGATAAATACTAAGATTCTTGTTTTGTTGTGCTAAAGATTTATTAATATTAATAGTCTCCTTCTCAATCATATCTTACACAATATCCTTGAATGAATAACAATCACTAATATCATGATATTTCTAGCAATGAAAGATGTATTATTGGTACTCCATATAATTCCTACCACATGGTTTATTGGGATCATCTGGATTAATTTGTGGTAGTATTATCATTTGTGCCTCATACAACCATTGGAAGATGTTGGAGAGTGGCTTGGGTAATGGGGTGTAGTTTCAAGCTGGTCAATTGTATTGTTAGCATTTTCAGTTGTCTGTTTAGTTGTCCTAATTTTGCATTTGAAATGTGGGTGGTACTACTTGATATGCTTATTATTTTTGTGGTTGTTGAAGAACACAAGCTTATACTGAGAGGGGGGTGAACAGTATAAGACCACTTTTTACTTTTTCTTTCCCAATAAATATTATGCAATGTAAAGATAGCAATATCAATAGTAGTAATCAAAGCAATGCACAAATCACCACACACAATAGAGACACCATAATTTACGTGGTTCACCCAATGTGGGCTACTCCACGGAGAAAATATTTCACTAAAATTTTCTCAATCAATCTCTTGGGAATCCTTTCCCTATTACAATGTTTATGGACCTCTATCCAAAGGAGAACTCCTTCTCCTTTGCTCTGGTTGGTGATCCTCTAGAAGACTACTACCTCCACTACATTGGCTTGTGGATCTCTCTCCATTGAAGACTCTTGTCCCCACTCAGAAGACCTATCCTCACTTCCTTGCTGATGGATCTCTATCCACTGGAGACTACTGTCCTCTCTTCTCTATCACCTCCAAAGCTCTATCTCAAATCTACACTAAACTCAGTCCTTCGATCTAGCACAAATCTTCTCAATCTCTATCTCTGGTCTGGCACAAACCTATCCTCAAATCTACACCAAACTCTGCTCAACAAGTCCACATAGAACTTGCTTAAATATTCTCAACAAGTCCACATAAAACTTGCTCAAATATGCTCAACAAGTCCACATAGAACTTGCTCAAATCTGCTCAACAAGTCCATATAGAACTTGCTTAAATCTTCTCAACAAGTCCACATAGAACTTGCTCAAATATTCTCAACAAGTCCACACAGAACTTGCTCAAATATGCTCAACAAGTCCACATAGAACTTGCTCAAATCTTCTCAACAAGTCCACATAAAACTTGCTCAAATCTTCTCAACAAGTCCACACATAACTTGCTCAAATCTGCTCAACAAGTCCACATAGAACTTGCTCAAATATGCTCAACAAGTCCACACAAAACTTGCTCAAATCTGCTCAACAAGTCCACATAGAACTTGCTCAAATCTTCTCAACAAGTCCACTCAGAACTTGCTCAAATATACTCAACAAGTCCACACAAAACTTGTCAAATCTGCTCAACAAGTCCACATAGAACTTGTCCAATAATCATAGAAACATAAAGAGAATTGTTAGAGACTCAATATGTTCTACACTTATCACAATGCTCAATTACTTTCTCAACTCAATTCAGAATATAGAATAGTTTATTTTATGGAACTTGAACAATCACTTCACACATCCACTTGACTAGGCTCAATCAACTCTACTCAACCAATCACTCAATGAAATAACCCTTTCTCACAAACCCTAGTCCAAGCATATGAACACTTCACTCAAAATATTTCCAACAATGCTCAAAAATCTCACATAACAATGATACTCATGTTCTTTTCAAACCCTAGTTCAAGTTCTTTGCACAACAACTCACTTCAACAACAATGCTTATAAAACAATCTTCACATAGCAATGATACTCTAACCCTCACTCAAGTTTTTCACACAATCAATGGCTTCAACAACAATGCTTATAAAACAAGGTTTTAACAACAATTCTTTATTCCAGAAAACCTTGAAGCATTAACTCAACACACTCAATAGGAAACCCTAATCAAGTCCTTTTCACTCCAAACTTATTTTCCAGAAAACCAATCAATCAACTCAACTATGGAAGAATGTGCTCATACCTTTTTATTGATGATGAAGGGATCTCATAAATCTGTCACAACCACAAACACTTCTATGCCAAGCTCAAAGAGGTTAGAAGATAAATCTTTCTCACAATATAATGTAAATACTCAATTACACCTTATCACTCCACCTTTCAAAAACAACCATCAACATACATAAAATATTTATCCAATAACACCTTATAAACTCCCAACTAAAAATAAATTCAACATCCACCAAAATAACTCAAAACCTCTTTAATCAAATTTAATGGCAAAAAGAACTTTGGCAAAAATCAAATCCACTTTCCTTATAACTCCAATAACATAAATCACTTCTCAATAAAACAATCTTTCATAAACCCTTTTAACTCCAAATAACACAAATCAATTATGAATAAAATAACCTTTCATAAACCCTTATTACTCCAAATAACACAAATCAATTACCAATAAAATAATCCTTCACAAACCCTTATAACTCCAAATAACCCCTTAGAAAACTTTAGGCAACATAAAAATTTTAATCAAAAATTACCTTTGCCACTAGTGGGATTCGAACCCACAATATCTGCCTCCATGAGCGCTCTAGCCATGGATTTGACCACCATGTGCACTAGATGCATATTTGAAACTCCATGAGCACCTCATGCTCTTTCTTCCACACCTGGCACTCAAACTAAACGTGAACCAAAAGCTTTCCCCTTGGCGCTCAAGACGAACACGCCAATTAACATCCATGTGAATCGATCGTGGACTCTTCCACTCCCAATGCTCTCACGAAATATGTTGTACCAATGGACCACCATGTCCAATGTGGGTCAGACCTTATGCTCACCCTTTTCATCTTCTTCCTAGCGCTAATAAGACAAATGAACTCTTTGTCTTCTTCCTCAACGTTCAACGATTGCATGAATTTCTTTTAGCTTTGTCGCATGAAAATTAATTCGAAGAGGGATAAATTTTGAATGCCTCTTGGCATATTATTTATACATGAATTCACCATATGGCTTAGACGTCGGTGCTCCATTTAATTTGATGACATCGATGCATTTTAAAACCTTTTATAATTTATAAATTATTTAAATTCTAATAGAATTTAAATTTTATAAATTATATTTATAAACCTTTTACTTTAATAAAATTAAAGTCTTCCTTGGGATAAAATTTAAACCTTCAAATTGTACTCCACTGATTTGATTATTCTGCCATCATGGTTTTAATAAGAACCTTAATTCTGCCATCAGGATGTTTAACAAAAACCCTTGTAGAATAATATTTTAATAACTTTTTTCTTCAACTCTTCGCATTGCTCCTAGTGTTAATGATGGTGTACTCCATGGTATTAATGACAACTTCATGTGTTCACTTTGGCATCAATGACAACTTCTCACTTTGACATCAATGACAATTGAATGAGCTCAAAATGTCCAACAATCTCCCCCTTTGTCATTGATGGCAACCCAATTTCCTTTTACCAAAAACTTGACCTTTCCATTGTTCTGCTCCCCCAGGCTCAATGCTCTCTCAAATACCAAATCTCTCCCCTTACTCAAATATCTCCCCCTTACTCAAATCTCTCCCCCTTTGACATCAATGGCAAAGGGTCACCTTTGGGGCTCGGGGCTAAGAATGAGCCTCTTAGCTTAGCCCCTCCCCCACCTCCTTTTGAGGTGGTTAATTCTGGGGTGGGAGTATTTCTACTCCTAAAAAGCATTGTTCTTTACCTTTATCCTCTTTCCTTCTTATCTGATCCTTCTGATTCCTCTGACTATTTCCATGTCCATGTTTACATTCCTATTCTTGTTCATGTTCCTGTTCATATCCATGTTCTTGTTCCTGTTCATATTCATGTTCCTATTCCTATTCTTGTTCATGCCTATTTCTGGAATGTCTGCTCTACACCACTTTGTTGTGTGACCATCATTATTGCACTTATAACACTTAATGTTATTATTCCTTGGAGGTGCAAATGTCTTAGGATTTCTCCTAGTGAAGCCATATCCTCTTCTATCATGAACCTCTGCAATTCATTGCCTTGTGACCAAACTGATTACATGAGTAGCAATACCCATGGAAAAGTTGTATGTTCCCATATTCCTATCTTTCATGTGTCCTACACTGTGAAGCCATGTGCCCAAACTTGTGACATGAAAAACATCTTCCATTGAAGTTTCCTTGTCTTGACCTCATTGGTCTCTTAGTCTCTCTTGACCTATTCTGATTGTTGTTCCATCTGTATCTTCTTTGTGCATTGTTCCTATTTTTGTTGAACTCTCTATTGTCCAACTCATCCTCAGATGTCTCACTTTATTTTACACTTTATTCTTCTGAAGTATCTTCTCCTCCAAAACTTGAGGTTGACTCTCCTTCCCATTTCTTTTGATTCTATTCAAATCCAAGACCTATTTTGCTTGATGTAGTCTTTTGTATCTTGATGAACTTATCCAAGTTCTTTGAGCTATTTTTAAACCCTTTCATCTTGACCTTGGAGTCTTCTAAATATTCTCTTAGTAGTGCCACTTCTTGTGCTAACTTCTCACATTCTAAGATCTTTGCTTCTAACTTATCTTTGAACCTTTTTGCCTTAGCCTTTGATTTTTCTAAATCCTCTATAAGCAATCTTCTCTCTTCATCACATTCTTGAAACTGAATTTCAAGTTTAGAGTGTTGCTTTCTTACCTTCTTTACCATGTCAAGGGCATAAATAAGTTCTCCTTTGAGATCATATCCATCCTTTTCTGAATATTCCTCTATTTGTTTACCTTTGTCCACATATTTATTTTCTATTGGCTTGTCTTCTATAGGATCACCTACTTCTTCTTCTAATGCCATTAGAAGATTTTCATCTGGTCCTTCAAATGCATCCTCATATTCATCATCACTGAAACTATAACCATCCCTTGTACAATCATCTTCAAGATGTCCAAAGTTACCACATCTAAAACACTTGAGAATTACTAGAGTCCTTTTCTTAACTTGTTCTTTTTCTTCAATCATAAATAGGACTTCATCTCTATCATTATCTGAAAAACTAGCATCACTATCACTTGAGTACTTACTTGCATTATCCGCATAGTAGCTCCTCTTTTGTCTTTGGAAGAACTTCTTTCCTTGTCTTCTTTGTCCATCCTTGCTTTTATTTTGGTGCCTATATCTTTCTGATTCCCTATTCTTGTGATCCTATTTTTCTTCATCATTGTTATTCTTAGCTTCTTGACAATCTATTGCATAATGACCATACTTTCCACAATTGAAACATTTAATAGATCTTGTATCTCTAGATCTTCTTGAATCCTTATTCCTTCTACCATAATTTGCTTCTTCATCACTGGATGACTCATTGCTTGATTCTGACTTCTTACCCTTAGTCTTCTTGATTGCTTTGAATGTTGCTTCCTTCTGGGGAATATGATCTTTTGTTCTTATCTCATGTGTTGTAAGAATACCAAGCAACATATCTCTTGTCAAAGTATCACCATCCATTGACACTTCTATAGCAAAAACCTTTTCACTGAATCTTTTTGGAAGAGTTCTCAAAACTTTATCACAAACATCTGATTCATCAATCTTCATTCCAAGTCCTTGCATAGCATTAACAACCTCATCAATTCGAAGTAGATAAGTACTAATGTTTTCCTCATCCTTCATTCTTAACTCTTCAAATTGTCCTTTGATATTTTACATCTTTGCTTTCTTGACACATTTATCTCCTTCATATATATTTTGCAATTTATCCCACATGTCTTTAGCAGTTTGACAATGCATAACTTTCATAGACTCTGTTCTATGCAAACCTCTCAAAAGTGCATTCATTGCTTTTGAATTGTAATGTTGTAGGAGCTTACCTTCCTTATCTCTAGGAGGATTAATTAAGGGATCATATCCAAATTCAACTGCTTCCCAAATTTCATTGCCAAGTGCCATCAGGTAGATCTTCATTCTCATACTCCAATACATATAGTCACTTCCATCAAATATTGGTGCTGAATTATCTGAGGACACATTCTTAGAATCCATTGTGTTCTTGTTAGATTTTCCTTCAAGTTGTTAAACTCTTCTGAAGGAACCCGCTCTAATACCAATTGAAGAACACAAGCTTATATTGAGAGGGGGGTGAATAGTATAAGACCACTTTTTAATTTTTCTTTCCCAATCAATATTATGCAATGTAAAGATAGCAATATCAATAGAAGTAATAAAATCAATGCATAAATCACCACACACAATAGAGACACCACAATTTACGTGGTTCACCCAATGTGGGCTACTCCATGGAGAAAATATTTCACTAAAATTTTCTCAATCAATATCTTGGGAATCCTTTCCCTATTACAATGTTTATGGACCTCTGTCCAATGGAGATACCAATCCCCTAAATCAAGTTTATGGATCTCTATCCATAGGAGAACTCCTTCTCCTTTGCTCTGGTTGGTGATCCTCTAGAAGACTACTGCCTCCACTACACTGGCTTGTGGATCTCTCTCCACTGAAGACTCTTATCCCCACTTAGAAGACCTATCCTCACTACCCTGGATAATGGATCTCTATCCACTGGAGACTACTATCCTCTCTGCTCTATCACCTCCAAATATCTATCTCAAATCTGCACTAAACTTAGTCCTTCAGTCTAGCACAAATCTTCTCAATCTCTATCTCTGGTCTGGCACAAACCTATCCTCAAATCTGCACCAAACTCTATCCTCAAAATTCTCAACAAGTCCACATAGAACTTGCTCAAATATGCTCAACAAGTCCACATAGAACTTGCTCAAATATTCTCAACAAGTCCACATAAAACTTGCTCAAATCTGCTCAACAAGTCCACATAAAACTTGCTCAAATATGCTCAACAAGTCCACATAGAACTTGCTCAAATATGCTCAACAAGTCCACTTTACTTTTTTCAATTTAAAAGTCCACATAGAACTTGCTCAAATTTGCTCAACAAGTCCACATAGAACTTGCTCAAATATGCTCAACAAGTCCACATAGAACTTGCTCAAATCTACTCAACAAGTCCACACAAAACTTGTCCAATCTCATAGAAACATAAAGAGAATTGTTAGAGACTCAATATGTTCTATACTTATCACAATGCTCAATTACTTTCTCAACTCAATTCAGAATATAGAATAGTTTGTTTTATGGAACTTGAACAATCACTTCACACATCCACTTGACTAGGCTCAATCAACTCTACTCAACCAATCACTCAATGAAATAACCCTTTCTCACAAACCCTAGTCCAAGCATATGAACACTTCACTCAAAATATTTCCAATAATGCTCAACAATAAATCTCACATAACAATGATACTCATGTTCTTTTCAAACCCTAGTTCAAGTTCTTTGCACAACAACTCACTTCAACAACAATGCTTATAAAATAATATTCACATAACAATGATACTCAAACCCTAATTCAAGTTCTTCACACAATCAATGGCTTCAACAACAATGCTTATAAAATAAGGTTTTAATAACAACTCTTTATTCCAGAAAACCTTGAAGCATTAACTCAACACACTCAATAGGAAACCCTAATCAAGTCCTTTTCACTCCAAACTTATTTTCCATAAAACCAATCAATCAACTCAACTATGGAAGAATGTGCTCATACCTTTTTATTGATGATGAAGGGATCTCATAAATCTATCACAACCACAAACACTTCTATGCCAAACTCAAAGAGGTTAGAAGATAAATATTTCTCACAATATAATGTAAATACTCAATTACACCTTATCACTCCACCTTTCAAAAACAACCATCAACATACATAAAATATTTATCCAATAACACCTTATAAACTCCCAACTAAAAATAAATTCAACATCCACCAAAATAACTCAAAACCTCTTTAATCAAATTTAATGGCAAAAAGAACTTTGGCAAAAATCAAATCCACTTTCCTTATAACTCCAATAACATAAATCACTTCTCAATAAAACAATCTTTCATAAACCCTTTTATCTCCAAATAACACAAATCAATTATGAATAAAATAACCTTTCATAAACCCTTATTACTCCAAATAACACAAATCAATTACCAATAAAATAATCCTTCACAAACCCTTATAACTCCAAATAACCCCTTAGAAAACTTTAGGCAATATAAAATTTTAATCAAAAATTACCTTTGCCACTAGTGGGATTCGAACCCACAATCTCTGCCTCCGCGAGCGCTCTAGCCATGGATTTGACCACCACGTGTGCACTAGACGCACATTTGAAACTCCACGAGCACCTCGTGCTCTTTCTTCCACACCTGGCGCTCAAACCGAACGTGAACCAAAAGCTTTCCCCTTGGCGCTCAAGATGAACACGCCAATTAACATCCACGCGAATCGATCGTGGACTCTTCCACTCCCAATGCTCTCACGAAACATGTTGTACCAATGGACCACCGTGTCCAATGTGGGTCAGACCTTACGCTCACCCTTTTCATCTTCTTCCTGGTGCTAATAAGACAAACAAACTCTTTGTCTTCTTCCTCAACGTTCAACGATTGCACGAATTTCTTTTAGCTTGGTCGCATGAAAATTAATTCGAAGAGGGATAACTTTTGAATACCTCTTGGCATATTATTTATACATGAATTCACCATATGGCTTAGACGTCGGCGCTCCATATAATTCGATGACGTCGACGCATTTTAAAACCTTTTATAATTTATAAATTATTTAAATTCTAATAGAATTTAAATTTTATAAATTATATTTATAAACCTTTGACTTTAATAAAATTAAAGTCTTCCTTGGGATAAAATTTAAACCTTCAAATTGTACTCCACTGATTTGATTATTCTTCCATCATGGTTTTAATAAGAACCTTAATTCTGCCATCAGGATGTTTAACAAAAACCCTTGTAGAATAATATTTTAATAACCTTTTTCTTCAACTCTTCGCATTGCTCCTGGTGTTAATGATGGTGTACTCCATGGTATTAATGACAACTTCATGTGTTCACTTTGGCATCAATGACAACTTCTCACTTTGACATCAATGACAACTGAATGAGCTCAAAATGTCCAACAGTTGTTGAGTTTATGGTTGTTTCTATTGAGCTTAATTTTGTTGAGTTTGTGATTGAGGAACACTCAAGACCACTTGGTTTACCTAGACAAATTTGGAATGACCCTTATTATTCCCCTTTGGTTCTTGTTATACCATTATTTTTTCTTAATCTTATTCCCCTAGATTTTAATCTCTATATTGGGTGAGTTCTTCTTCAAATATTATGTATTCTTGCAATTGTAACAATAAAGATATAGATTTAAAAAAACTTCTTGTGAATATTCTTGTGAGTTCCAACATAGGGAGAGTACATGGTAATTTAGTTATAACTACCCTCTAGCCATTTCCATAGTCATAGACCGACTCATTTTTGAATTTGCGTAATATGAATAAGTTGGTCAATGTGGTTTTATTTTTAACATTTAGAGAGAACCGCTCTAGAAATTAATATGCTAATTGCTCATAAGTGTATATACTATGGTGCAACAAATGGTTGTACCATTCTAGGGCATATCCTCCAAATGTTTGAGGGAAGGTTTGGAGCATCAAAGGGTCATTTGTATTTTGAAGCATGCATGGATGAATGCACCTACATGCTCTCAAGTGTAAGATGGTGATGGTACTGAAGGATGAATTGGGTGATTGACCAACTACTGTAGAGTGAGTTTCTAATATAACATTCTAGGCATCTACATGGTCAAGTTGTCAATATGGTTCTATAAAAATTGAGATTTGGGATATTTCAATGGTGACTGAAAACCCTTATTTGCTTGTTGTGTGTAGGTTGGATGAGTTTGATGCATGGTGAAGTGGTTTTATGGAATGAATTTTTTATTGGCTAATGGATTAGTGTTGGTTGTGATTTGATGTTTTTGGATGATTGATTATGGAATTGTTGTTGTTGATGATGTGGATATGAGGGAATTATGGTGTGTTGAGTTAATGAAGTGGCATAGGTGTTATGAAGTGGATGAATGGGTATGGTTATTGTGGGTGGTCTTGACACCCAGGATGGATCTTGGCTATGATTGTTGTTGCAAATGGGATAACTGCTTTGTTTAGTATTTTCCAACAAGCAAATGATGTAAATGATGCAAAGCTTGTTGTATAGCAATTATAGATGTGGGTTGCATGGTCAAAAGTGGGGTAGAGTTTGGACTTGAAGTGTGGAAATAATATGAGTGGATGTAGGTGGAGGATAAGTGACATACAAGATCACAACCGAGGTAGGTATGGTATGTTGCATATGATAAATTTGGGGTAATGATGTATGTGGAATGGATATTGGTACCTATGAAGCAGTGTTGACTTGTGATTCAGAGAGTGGGTTAGAGTGGATAGTGGTGTGGGTGGATGGGATGAATATGTATTTATTGGATGATGCTGGGGGATTTTGGTTCATGGGTATAGATATGGAGCCATAAAGGGGATTTGTGGTGATTTGGTTGATGTATTGCATATAGGAAAAGGTGGGTTCTTGCTGGAATGTAGGCATGTATCTAGGTGAAATGGTGAGGGGTGGTAAGGATGGAAATACCAGGTTCAAATAGGTTCTATGGGTATAAGAATCTATGTAGGTAATGTAGTGGTTAGAAGGTGTGGGTGGCTCAGTGCGGGGGATATCTAGGATGGAGGCATGAACAACCCTCTACATCATGCTCATATCTAAAGGGGGTGTTTGATATGAGGTCCCAATAGATATATCTAGGTACATGGTTCATGATTTACCATCTTGCTCAGTCGTAGAAGTAGCTAGAGCATGGGAAGCCTAAGTAAAATGATCCATAGATGCAAGTGGTTGGTTTTGGGCTAAATATTTAGCTCAACTTTGGGTTGTTACCATAAGCTAGGGGTGAGATGGGGTGGAAAATGTGAAGGTATATATGTGAAAATATGATGTGAATTAAAAGCAAACAAACACACAATCAAACTATTTTTTCTATTTTTGTTTCATTTTTGTAGTTTTTTTTTTATTTGATTGTTTTTTTAATTTTGAAGTTTTTGTAGATCTTTTTAAGGTCTAGTTTTTTTCAATTTTGGAGGAGGGGGTCTAGATGTGTTTTATGTAACCTATTCCTAAGAACTATAAATAATAGGCGATGAAGTGGAATCTAAAAATGTGTATTCACACCCACCCCTCTGATGAAGGATGAATCATGGATGGCTAATAAAGCTTCCTAAATGAAGTATTGGCGAAGGGTGTAACCTAGGGGAACAAAATACCTCTTTGAGAGAGGTAGTTTTGTCTAGTGCCTTTCTACCAGTCCATCTAGGCTTTTGCTTCACCATAGTGTGAGCTTGGGTATAAACAACAACTATGATTCTACAAATTACTAAGCCCTAAGAATTGAAGGGCATCTAACCTTGATCACCCCAAGCTAACCTCAAGAGTAACTAGTTTCTTGGTGATGAAGTCCAAGAAACTATCATACTAACTATGGATTATTATAGGGATCAATTGATGATTGGTGATGAAATCCAACATGTTCAGGAGGTTTTCATTGCACTTATTATGTAGAGGTGTGGTATGATGATTTGTGCAAAGTGTGTGTGAGGTTTTGTGTTTTTTTTTGTAATTTTTTGCAAAACAAAACATAAAATATAACCCTAAATATGCAACCATGATGCAATTTAGTTATGCCTAAAACGCAATAAAAAATAGATAGATATAGACAAAATTAAAAAAAAAATCCTAGATTAAATGCAACAAACAAGCTTCAAGCATGCCCTAAATTGATTCTGAGACACAAAGCCAAACACAGAATTGCATTTGGGACTGGTCAAACATAGAGTTGCATTTGGTGAAACATAGAGTTGTGTTTTGTTAAACATAGTGTTGCATTTAGGATTAGCTAAATGCAAGTCTGTAACTTTTATTGTAACTCAAAAATAGAACAAGGTAGATCAAAAGTCCTAATATGACCTAAAATGCACTTAAGAATAACTAACCTTAGATGTAGCTAATATGTATTTTGCAAGATGAAATTTTCCCTAAGATGTGACTTTACTTGGGTTTTTTTCAAAACATTTACAAAATATTTTAGAATGCCTACAAGATACTCTAATCTAGCATGCACTGCTAACTCAATGAAAATATAAGATTTTTTTTTCCAAAAGAAAATTTGATCTTTAAAGATCCAAAATCACATACTTGGAAGTCTAAGCTCTCCTTTTTAGCTTTCCTAAATATAGGGATATGTTTGCACAAGTTACCAAATTTAGTGCTATGTTTGCTTAGGTTTCTAAACATAGGGATACATTTGTGCAATCTACCAAATGCAGGGCTACATTTGTGTAGGTTCAAAAAATAGTTTGGCAGACTCCTAAAACTCCTGAGGATGATTCTATGATTTCATATGATAGAGCTCCAAAAAAAACTACAATAAAAAATAGACAGAGATCAAAACATAGGAATAAACAAGACAAAAAAAATAGAACCCTTTAGGGGTCCCACAATGATCACCATTTTTAAGCAATAAATATACACCCAAACAAATAAATACTGAAAAAAAGAAAGTGCATTAAAAGAATGATCTTTGTATTAAATTTTTGGGAGCCTTGGTCTCCTTTGTTATAATGACAATATACCTCAAATTGCAGGGGTTACAAAAGTGTGCTTGCTTTTAGATTATAGTGAGAAAAATGGGGAGAAACCTCTTTTGCATATCAATATAATGTGGGTGTGATGAATATTTGTTGCTCTAATTAGATTATTGGATGGGCTTGAATATCCTTGCGGTCCATCCTTGCTTTAGCAGCTGCTCAAGAACCTATCACCTGCACACATATCCTGAAATGAAAAGATTTAGTAGCATATTGTGAGGCATTTTTTGATGTAAAGGAAAGCTATAAAACCCTAAATATGAATTCTTGTATAATATAGAAGACTATGTAGAAGATATAAAACAATAAATTTAATACCTTGCTAACTTACCTGTTTTAATTTATTTTTGGCAATGTTGAAACTACTCTGGATAAATGCAGGGCTACATTTGGAAAACATGGGGATGTGTTTGCTACTGTATAAACATGGTACCATGTTTAGTATTTAATGGTATAAGGATAGGTTTTTTCTCTCCTTGACTCTAATGGCTCGATCCTTGAGAATGCAGATGTCCTCCTGATATGATTTGGATAGTGTAATAATATTTATTTAGTTATCTCTTGGTTAGTCAAATTATGATTCATTTATAGGGTTTTAGGATATTAGGGTGGTGAGGAGAGGTGGAAAGCTAGCATTTCTAAGTGGCAATCCAGGGTTGCCAAATGTTAGGGCAGTTAGAGTGAGTCACCTACAATGTCTCACTTAACTGGGGAGATGTGGCATGTGGGTAGGTGGGAATGAAATGATGTGTGTAAGATATGGCAAGGGGAGGGATAGTGGTGGCTAGGATACATGTCAAGTGGGGAGATAGGGTATCCTAAGGGGACTTTTTAGATTTTACAAAATCTGGAAAATAGGATAATGTGCAAGAAAATATACCTAAGTTTAGACTTAGGCATATTATTTTACTATGCATATTTATGGAATGGGTGGGTTTTGTGAAGGGTTAGGTTTTGGTGTCTACATGAATAATAGGGAATTACATGAGAATCACATAGTAATGCTCTTTATGTACAAAAACTTGATGACCTCTACCCAAAGAAGCTAGACTATGCAAAATGTATCATGCTTTAAACAAGGCACTAGATAAAGAATTAAAAAGCCAATATAGTCTTCAACTATACTTCTTACTTGGCTTGGTTAATAATTCACTAGAATATCATTTGGTTATATTCATTGTAGGTTGATTGGCTTGTTCTGATTATATAGACTCCTATCATAGATTGGACCAAGAAATCTTGCAAGGTAGATAACCTAATTAACTATGATTTCTAATAGCATATACATTAGTCAATAATAAGGAATATAGATGCAATTTGTCCTTGATTATTCCATAAAAGTTGTTTGATATTTAGGAAGCCTCACCACCATGTTGGGGGTTGGTACCTACAATGTATAAAATAATTTATTTGGTTATATGGATTTTTAGTGTATGCATTCCTTCTACCAACATATGTACCTAATCATCTTCTCATTTATGGGTTTATAAGACAAAGTATAACATTGTTCATACATGATTTGTGGTGCAAAAGAAGGGGGAATTTTATAAAATAAAAAACAAGTAATACTTATTGACTCCTCTAGGAGAGAAGTATGTTTGGTAGCTAGAGAATAAACTAAGAGAGTATGGTCTAGAAAAGTTGTCAAAATATTGGCATTATAGACTAAAAAATATCTTTATTTAGAAGCTATCAAAAATTTATATTAAAATGCTATATATTCATGAATACTAACTTACCTTTGGGAAATAACAAATTTGGATGAAGATATTGTTAAGGAAAGGTGAAACTTAGCACCAACTTGGGAGAATGAATTTAGGAGAATACAAGTGGACCTCCCTTATGGTATTTGTTTTGGACGAGAAATATAGTTTTGTTGGCCTATATTACATTATTTGGTATATGCTAATGTACCTCCATGGTATCCTAATGGTACAATTGTAAATATTAGAGTAGGGTTGAGTCATAGTTTAGAGTGTGAGTTATGTTTCCCCTTTTATGTAAGTGTGAATGTGCAAGAAATGCACAAGTGTCATATGAGTTAGTGTGCAAATGTAAGTTGAGTCTATGTGCACAAGTGTCTTATATGTAAGTGTACAAATATGTAATGTAAAATATGTGCATAAGTATCTTAGATTAGAGTGTGCAAGTTATGGAAGTGTAAGAGTCATGTATAAGGTGTACATACGATATAGATTCAAGTGTTCATCAAGTATGCAAGTGCCAAATAGATAAGCCAAGAGTCATGAGACTTGGTATATGGAGATAAATAGTCAAGTATACAAATAATTGTATTACTATGGCTATATAATGGAGGAAATACTCCATAAGCAAACATCACATTATAGAGAAAAGAGAGCATCACTATCATATTTGTAAGAGAAAGAGGAGTAATAAAAGTTGCATACATTTTAAGTAATTAATATTGTAACTTGTTATTCATGCATAATACATGAATTATTCAGACTATTTACATTCATATTGTTGCTTATTATTGAATGTTGTTTGATATATTATTAGCCTTGATAGACGTAGACATGGAAAATTGACCCACCAAAGTGGGTCAATCTTCCTAGAAATATTAAAAGGACCCTAAAACATTTCTAGGAACAACTTTAGGCCTCTCTTCCACTCTCCCTTCCTTTTTTCTCTATTTTTAATAAAATTGTGGTTGGCCCTTATGAGGCACATTTTTTACAAGTTAGGATTTTCTCTTAGAAAACCCTATTTTTTGGGCCAATCCTCAGCATGTCGAACCTCCATTAGGTTTTTTCACTCTTTTTCCCACTAAAACTCTTATAAATAGAGGGTTTGGATCCTATTTTTAACCCAAAGTTTTTTTAAGTGATTTTTGGCTAACAGTTTCTCGTAGCAAGTTCTTTTGGAAATCAAGTCTTTTAACAAGATCAAGTGTTCTCTAGTCTTCTGCTATTGCTTTATTACTAATATTGTTTCTCTTGGTGGACAAGTGTGGGAGCCTTAAGGAGGAATATACCATTTTTTGGAGGAATTCATCATTTGTTCTATTCTTTCACTACCACCAAGTTTATTATTTCATTGTGTTAATTCTAAAATCATTTATTTTACATTTTGTGTTTGAAATTCACATCCATTCATTATTTTACACTTTTGTTCTAAAATCACGATCACCCCTTATAGGGCATTATTTTGATAAAACCAAAATAACGATCACTCCTTATAGGGTATGATTTCAATTCCACCAGGTTTGGGGTCAAGGTTTCACTCCCAAACCCTCATTTCCACTTGCATGTTTTATTTAGACCATAACATTGTTATCTACATTCTATTTTTTGTACTGTTTCATTTTTTTGGTAAATTAAGGTTTTAAATACAAAAATATGTTTTTGAGAGGATCCCAAGACCTTATGACAAAAAAGGTTGTAGCACCTTGTATGCATCCTTAGACATTTCCTTGATACAGTAAACCAAACATAAACAAAAAAAATAGTAGAAAACCCACTGGAATAGCAAAGAAACCAGGTTACAAAAAACAAACAGCAAGTCCCATCTATCAAAATATTCTAGCCTCCCATGGCTACCAATATGAAACCCACCTAAGGATAGATCTAGTTTAACCTAAATATTCATGGTTTCCTCCTAGTCATCAGAGACCTCGCTTCACTTACGGATGAGTTTCTTAAGAACTTTCGTGGTGGTATTTGTTGAGCTTACAATGTTGGCCATCGTCACTTTGGAGTAACCTCCTTTGACTTTTTATGATTGGTTGCATCTAGGATATCTTGAGGAAAATCTTTGTGCCACACATACAACTATCTAATGAGGGTTCCCATGTTGGTTAGGTTGTCCATGAGGGAATTTGCCTCTCTATAACTATGTTGAGCCTTCAAGATGTTTCTATACTGTAAGAATTTCTTGGCCTCCTCAATTGTGTTGCTTGCCCTCCATGCTAAACTATATGAATTAGCCAAGTAGTTGACGTTCATGGAGTCTCCTTCTATGATGAGACATCTAGGATCCTCTGATAGGAGGGATAGACCTCTCCATAGTGCTCTGGATTCAACTATGTGTTTGGTTTGAACACCCAAGAATTTAGAATACACTAGGTTCGACTTGCCATGGTGATCATGAAAGGCTCCACTAACTCCAGAAGGACCTAGATTTCCTTTAGATGATCCATCAAAATTTAGTTTAATCCATCCTTTTGAGGGAGGCTCCCACTAGGAACTAGATCTGGGGTGGATCAGGATAGGAGGGACGTTCTACTTCCATAGGGGATTCTGAGGGATTTTAAAATGGAGGACTCTAAGGCTGATTGAGGAGCGAAAGGGCAATTTATAAGCTTGGCATTCTTAGTAGTAAAGGAAATGGCTCTAGATGCTATATATATAGTATCCTTAGAGTAACCAAAGGCTATACTATTACACTCTAGCCAAATATACCAGAGGAAATGATGGAGGTACACATCCCAGAGGAACTGGATCCTAGAATTATGGAAAGGGTTGGTCCATCTGGAAAAGAGTTTGTTGATGGACTTGGGGTGGACCCATTGAACATGAAAAGAATTCAAAATGAAACCAAGGATAGTGGAGGAAAAATAACATCTCATGAATAGGTGATATGTGGACTCCCAATCAACAAAGCAAAGGTAGCACTTGTTGGGGATCGAGAAGCCTCTTTTATGCAAATTTTTGATGGTAAGTGCTCTATTTTAAATAGCAATCCAAAAGAAGAATTTGACCTTGTGAATCAAGTGTTTCTTCCAAACCAAGTTGAAAAATATGGTCAAGATAGGAGAGAGGTTTTGAAAGCTATAAGCTGACTTGACTATGAAGGCTTCACTATCAGACCCCTCTAAGTAGGTCTGTTAGGTCCTTATTCGGTAGGGATGGTGGTCGAGTTGAGCATTGTAGATAGGGAGATAGCAGCCTCACCAAGGTCATCATAATTTATTGATTTCCATTAAGGGATTCCATTAGAGAGGGTTATAAAGTCAGTCACCATGTTCCTCATGTTAGAGTTAGTGAAAGGTTTGAGCTCTACCATCATTGTATTACCAATTAGGGGTTCATCCTGGATCCACCTATCATACCAGAAATCAATGCAATTACCATCACCAAGGATGCATCATAAGCCTTTCTATATCAGCTGATGAGTGTGAGTGATAGATTTCTAGAAGGTTGATCCACTCAGGGGGATCCCATCATCAAGGATTTAGTGGTTGGCTAGGTATTTATTTTTAACTATCTGCACTCATTCCACTGTGTCATTGGTGAGGATCCTCCATGCGAGTTTTTCCAACAGTGCTAGGTTCATTTTGGACATTTTATTGAATCCTAGGCCTCATTATTTATTACTTTTGCACATGATATCTCAAGTTACAAGGGGGATTCTAGTCTTCTCATCATTTCCTGACCACAAGAACCTTTTATGAAGCTATTCAATATTGTGGTATATTGTCATGGGAATATTGAACATTGACATGAAGTATATGGGTATGCCTTGGAGGTAGGCCATGGTAAGGGTGGCTTTAGCAGCTTGGGACAAAAGTTTACCTTTCTAGGTTGCTAGCTTCTTCTGGATTCTATCTAAGACATTGTTCCACAGTGAGTCAATGTTGCACCCAAGGATTCAAGCTATCTTGGATTGGTGAGCTATAGGGGTGTTGATGAAGAACACTTTGCTTTTGATGAAGTTAACCTTTTTCCCAATAGTTTTTTTTTTGTAAAGGAAAAGGATGTGATTGATGGATTTGGCTTGAATAACAAAATATTGGGTGGATAATATGGTGTCATCGATAAATAGATGATGGGTAATTGGGTTGATGCCTAATGCAACTTGGATTCTAGAAATCCTCTACCTCTGGCAAGTAGCTTTGAGGGCTCTACCCAGGGAATCTTTGAGGATGATGAAAATAATAGGTGAAAGCAAGTCACCCTATCGGAGGCATTTGACACTTAGAAAGAACCCATCTAGGGAGTTTTTGACGAGGACAAAGAACCATAGGGAGGAATATCAACTATGAAGGAGGTCAACTTAGGATGGATAAAAGCTGAACTTGAGGAGGATATCACATAGGAAGTCCCAAATGACCCTATCAAAGTCTTTATTCATGTCAAGATTGATAAAGAGGATGGGATTTTTTTGCAAGGGAAGCTAAGTTTAGGGTTTCATAGAAAGTTATGACCTTGTACAAGATGTTTTTGCCTTTGACCAAGCTACCTTGGCTAGGGTCAATAATGATATGGAGGATCGAATTCATCTTGTTAGCCATGACCTTGGTGAGGATCTTGTAGAGGATATTGCATAGGCTGATGGATCGATAATCAGATAGGGATCTACAGGAGGTAGACTTGGGTATGAGAGTTATGAAAGTGGAATTAATCCCTCGAGGGATGGATTGATAGGATTGGATCTATCTGGTGGCTTCAAACACATCCCACCCAATAATATCCTAGAAATCTTGGTAGAAATGGGAGGAAACCCATCTAGCCTTGGGGATTTATCTAGTTACATGAAAAAGAGGGTTCCTTTGATCTCATCATGGGAGAAAGGATTTATAAGCATGGAGTTAGTCGACTGGGGATAGAGGAGGGGATGTTGGCCAGGAGGTCAGACTTAACTTGGTCATCACACTCGAGAGGACTACTGAGAAGATCTTGGAAGTAAGAGATCAAATCAAACCTAATATTAAATATGCCCTTGGTGTTGGATCCATAATTATAGGTGATCTCATAAATTTTGTTCGAGCCTCTTTGCCTCATGGTGGATGCATTAATAAGTAGGTTTTGGAGTTACCATATTTGATCCAAAAGGCTCTAGAATTTTATCTCTAGAAAGTTTCCTCTCAAGCTAAAATGTTGTGGTACTCAACATGGAGATTCCTTTCTTCATCCCTCATGGAATTGCTTTGGTGTCCAACTTCGATCTGCCTTCCAATATCTTGGAAATTTCTTGTGATGGCTTGCTTACTAGCAAAGATGTTTCCAAAAACCTCCTTATTCCACACCTTTAGTTTCTCTTTAACCAACTTGAGATTTTTGGAAACTTGGAAGGTAGGGGGCCTTGAGATAGGTTGCTGCCACCAAAGGGTGACTTGGGTTCTAAGGTCCTGGTGATGGAGCCACATTGATTCGAACTGAAAGGGGTATTGAAGAATTAAGGTTTATCTACTTCTAGGAGGAGAGGATTATGGTTCGACATGATATTGGAGAGGGAAAGGAGGGATGCATCACCAAATATCAAGAAAGCCTCTTTGGATATGAGAAACCTAGTAAGATTTACCTGAATAAGCCCACCTCATATTCTTCTATTTCTCCAAGTTAACTTAGATCCTTTGAGCTAGACATCGATGAGCTTATTGAGATTCATGAAGTCATTGAAATCCTCTATGATTCTATTTGTGATTTTGAATCCCCATTTTTTTTAAAGGGTATAGAGGACTATTGAAGTCTCCATCGATGATCCAAGATATGGTGCTGAAAGTGCTCCTCATTTGACTAATGGTGTTCCATAGTGCTACTATTTCAAGGGTGAATTTAGGGCATATACATTGGACAATATCCAAGAGGAGTTTCTAAAATTACAATAAAATAAGACATTTATGATTTTGTTGTAGGATGATATAAGCCTCCCTTTGACCTTAAGAGGGTCCCATAGGCACATGAGCCCTCCTGAGGATCCTTGGGCAGGGCTAATGAGGACTCCACACCTGATCCAAATTGATTGGCTAACTTGAGGGAGGAGACATCATAATTTTTGGTTTCTTGGAGAATGAGGATGGTGGGATTACATTCTTTCTTGAGTTAGTAGTGAGGCATTATTTGGCTACTCAGTTTAGACCTCTCACATTCCATGAGAAGATCTTCATTTAGACCTTTTTTAGGATTTTTTTCCTCCCTTCATCTATTGAAAGGGAGGTTTGTTTCCTCTTTAGTCATATTTCTGCATGTTTGAGCTCTTAAATAAGAGTGTTGAATGGGTTCCATTAGATATATCTTCTGCTATCTCTTTATTCCAAAGCTTTGTAATGGATGGTCTCCCCCTTTTTTTGTCACTTCCAAAGTCGATGGAAGATTTTTTGCTTTTTGTGTTTTTCAGGATAAATTTCCTAGATTGGAAAGGGATTGATGGAGGGCTTCCAACATTTTCAATAATAGGGATATGATATGGTCCAGATCTATTCAATAATAGGGGGGTTGGGATGGTTTCCTATGGATCATTGATAGATAATCATCAAAAATTGGATTTGAAGTAACAATGGGAGGGAGGGGAGGTACCTAGTATTGATTGGTCTCATCACCAAAATTAGCTATTTATTTACCTTTTATTTTAGTGGGGGCTTCCTTCCCTTGCGATGGGGCCAATATTTCACAACTCTCTTGAGAAGCCATGGTCATAGGTTCCTAATGGTGGGCCCCATGGCCATTCCTTGATGCAAGAGGGTTTTGAAGCTGATCCTTCAGAGGACTTGGTCTGTGATTCATACCTTTTGCTAGATATTTAGAAACTTAAGACTGTGCTTTTAAGGTGGGACACTAATTCTTTAGGTGTCCTTGGGAATGGCAATGCATGCAATAGTTAGGTTTATTCTCATACTCCAAAGGTTGACACCTTATGAGAGAGGATCCATGAAAGAGGTTAACATAGATGGGGAGCTCTGAGTCTAGATTGGCATTGATGAAAACACGGGTATGGACCATCCAAGATCAGAATTTAGTGGATGGATTGATTGCTATCAGATTATCAATGGTTCTATAAATCCCTTTAAGGATATCCTCATACTAGAAGTAGAAATGGAGGTTTGGAAACCTAACCCATATTAGGGCAACGTTGATGTTTGGGATTTTAGGATTGAAATATTCATCCCATTTGCAGAGGAAGAGACTCCTTATGACTAGGAACCAGGGTTCCCCAGATAGAATATTGTAAAAATCCTCTTGGTTGTTTAATATTATGGTGAAGAAACCCTAGATAGGGCTACGATTTCCATGTTCCTACTAGTCTTCCATTTGGAATATGCCTATTTTAGAATGGTCTCCATATTTGGGTGGCTTCTGATGAACTTACCTACCAGAGTAATCCGCTCCATATCTAGGTAGTTTTACATTAGGCTTTCTAGGATCACCAAGTCTGAGCAGACGGGTATTAGCTCCTAGGATGGAGGTTTGAAGTGGGTCCATGGTCGACCACCTAGGCATAAAAAACTATCAAGGGTTTATTAAGGATGGGGACATTCTTGATGATAAGACCATATGCTAGTTCCCCTTTATCAGGGTGTTCCTCTCTATGCAATGGGATACATCGATCAGATCCTTACCTGCTTCACTAGTGATAAGTCCTATCTTGGATCCATCACTCTCTATACTACCATGGTTGTGCGTGCCTACTTCCTCTACCATCCTCTCTGATCCTTCTATACTATTTTATTTTATTACATCTTGTATTTTTCATTTCTAAAAAGGTCAAAAATCACTTTTTTTAATGGTCAACTAAAATGAACAAAGGAGCTTGAATTTTGTGCCTCTAAGCCCAATCTTACAATAGCCTAAGTAGACCCCTTAATTTTGATCAAATTTTCTAGGGTCTTGTGAATATATGTTATAGGTTTGAAGCTACTTAGATATTTTGGACACAAGAAAAAATTGAGGTCAACCACTAGATCATATAAGTTTTATATGTTAAATCTCTTAGGTTGTTTTATTTTTCCCCATTTTTGTTCAAAACCTAGAAATTAAATAAAAGAGAACATATTTTGATCATATTCTAGGTATTTGAAAGATAAAAGGTATATAGTTTGCATTCTAGGGTTAAGTATTTTTGTGCATTCTATTTAAAACCTTGAAAGAAAAGGATCTATTTTAAAATTTAGGCTTTAGTAATCATTCAAAATTAGGAATCATTCTAGGGTTAGTCCTTTATTACTTGCATTGATTGTTTGCCTTGCATTTTCATTTCATTTATTAGATTATATTATAGAAAGGACAAACATAGGTGATTGATTTAATATATACATCAAAAATCTCCACCCCAAACTTGGAGGGAGTCCTAAAACTATTATTGGTGAACCCTTTGATCCCCAAGACCCTGAGTGTAGAGAATATAACACACCCCCATGATCACCTTGACTCCCATAAGATCTAACCAAGAATCGTACAAGGCAAGGCAATTTTCTCTCTCTACATCTTTGGTGAACCCAACGTGAACACCCATCTTAGTAGCCAAGATATGAAGCCTCTTCCTTTTATTATTATTTTGAAAAATTTAAGCAAGACCACTAAATTTATTTTTTTAGAGTTAAAATATATTAAGAACATCCCTTAGACCTTTTTATCACTTCTAGGCCATACCCTAAGCATTTTTCAATGCTGGTTTTTCCTATTTATAATGGAACATAAGACCTAATTGAAAATTTAAGAATGTTTATAATAACATGCCATGATCTTATATATAATGGCATGTTGTTGCTAAATACATTCCCTAAGAGCCTTGGTGGTATAGCATTGGAATGGTATTATAAGTTGCCTCATTATTCTTTAAGGAATTTTGAAAAGATAGCAGAATTGTTTGTTCAATAATTTGGGGCTTATGTTGATAAAAATGTGATTATGAAATATGTTTATATGTTGAAACAAGGTAAAGAGAAAATATTTTAAAAAAAATTCTCATTGGAGAAGTTTAGTTAGATGGTTATACTATACTTTACCTTCTTGAGACATGGTAAAGATATTCATTGGAAATTTACAAGAGCAAATATCTTATGAATTGGAAACAATAACTATTACCTATTTTTACCAAGCAATAGATCTGGAAAGAAGGGTAGAGAAGGCCCTCATTCAAAGAGGTCAAATTAAGCCAAAGAAAGAAGAATATAGGACCATGAAAAATTAGTATAAGAACAAACATGTAGTTGGTTATGGGGTAACAAATTGTAGGCCTATTAATAGTGTTGTTAACACCCTACAAAATATGGTACTTATCTTACCCCAAAAACCCCACCAAGGAATTTTACAAGACTGAAAACACTTATGAATGTGGTCCTAAAGCAACTTTTGGAAGAAAATATGATAGAGTTACCTCCCATAATGCAACATGATACCATGACTAATTGGTATAAGATTGGTCAACATTGTGAGTATCATAGAGTGATGGGGCACATGAAAAACTCATGTAAGGGGTTGAAACATGTGGTTTAGGACTTAATTTATGAAGGTTACCTTGTTATAAAGGTTACTCAACCCAATCCTCCAACAAAAAATCAACCTCCTACTAAACAAGCACCCCAACTAATTAAAACATGGGGATCCTCTAAGATCCCCTACATAAGCATGGGCAATGACCAACTAATCAAGTTTCATATCATAATATGCCACCTCCCTAAAACAATACGGTTGGTATAATATCAATAACTATAAGGCAACAAGCTCAAGATCAACTAACTCAATGATATCAATAGGAGATGAGTTCTACATCCAATCAACCTTCAAAAACACTCCTAGTTTTGAAGAGTATTAAAAAATGGAGCACGAGAGTAGAAAACCCATAATTAGTGTTGAATCCACAACTTAAATTCTCCTTCAACATTCAAAAACATTTTGCTAGTGCCCTAGCCAAGATCTCTCTTGGAGATTCTACAAACTTCTTCTATTCATAGGAATGCCTTGTTGAAGCTTCTAAGACAACAATTTGTTGCTCAATATATTTCCTCTAGTGTTATAGTTGATGTTGTAGGTTCCTTTGGGATACATCATATCACATTTTTGGATGACGATATTCCTTCCTCAAACTTACAAGGGGATTATTCCCTCTACATCACTACATTTATTGGGGAAACATTTATCAAACAATTTTTTATAGATAATGGTTATTCCCTCAATTTATGCACTTATCAAATTTTATAGAAATTTGGATTAAAAGAGGAATATTTAACTAAATCAAATATCATCATCAAAGCTTTCAACAATGAGTTCCAAGAGGCCTTCAATATCATATCCCTCTCTCTTAGGGTTGGACCTGAGATATTAGATACCTTATTCTATGTGGTGCTTTGCCTTGGATATTTTAATCTTCTTCTTGTATACCCTTGGACTCATGCAATCAGGGTTGTCCCTTCTACTTATCATCAATTTTTGAAGTTCAAATTCAAATATCAACTTATCATCATTTTGGGTGACCGTCATCCATTTCAATATTTTTCAATGGATGAGCAAGTCAATATGATATCAATTTATGTCCATCAATCTCTTCATCTCACATCACCAAGCAATTTAAAAATATAAAGGTTAGTAAGGAACCATTAATAAATGTTTCATCATAGGACAAAGTCAATATATTTCTTCAAGAACCTCTTTTAGATCTTGCCAAGCTACCACCTTCACTGAGGACTATGGGTTTACCCTATAAGAAGGGTGAAATCATATACATTGGAATGTGTACCTTTATCTTCATAGGATTCTCCTGTTGCAAGTGTGAATGGGGTTTCTCCATAAGAGGCTTAGAAAAATCTCTTTCCTAAGTCTAAGTGTGAAATCTCCCTCATTTTGTCGGCACACTTTGTCCGTGAAATTCTTCTATCCTAACTCCCCTCCTATCTTCCTCCTATATTCCCTCCTCCTTATCCCTCCATTTCCTCCTTATCCCTCCGTTATTCCTTCCTTCTCCTTATCCCTCCAACTTCCTTTCCCCTTATCCCTCCGTTATTCCTTCCTTCTCTTTTTCCCTCCAACTTCCTTTCTCCTTATCCCTCCGTTATTCCTTCCTTCCCCTTATCCCTCCAACTTCCTTTCCCCTTATCCCTCCTTCGCCGACTTCTTCCTCCAACTCCATATAAATACAATATTATGTAAGGTTCTAATGTTGATGAAGGGGTGCAATTAAATAATAATATTTTATTTTTCCTCTGAAATTATTTTTTAAGCTGCGTTTTAACTCGATTCACATCTGGTATCAGATCCAGACATTCGGGCATGATTCTCAAGGCGAGGCTAGGTGGGCACGCATCTCGAGGAAGGAGCCAGCAGGGCTCAGATCCTGAGGCAAATCACTAGCAGGATCAGGCACAGATCTCGAGGTGGATCGTGCACAGGCTCGGCATGAATTTCGAGGTGACACGTGGAAGCGACACAGATTTTGAGGTGACATGTGGTGACTAGCAAGGTGCTGACTGGGTGGCATGCAAATCAAGGTGGCTGACATGGTGACACTGAGGTGGCAATAGAGGCACGCGGATTGAGGCAGTTGATGACACACGATTCGAGATGAGGTGACATGGCAGCGTCCGATTGGTCAAAAAATTTGCCACGTGGTGACAAGTGGTGGATTGGCATTGGTCAATGTGTGCAGACATGGCAGTTAATGATTGGCTGTGTTGGCAACAAAACACGACATCTGACTACCCGAAGGCAGTCGAATAATTGTTGGTGCCTTCAAGTATAAAAATCCCTTCACCACGTTTGCACAGTGAATGTGGGATAATCGAAGGCCCATTTAAAAAAAAAAAAATTCTGCCCCCCCTTAGTTTAAATCTGCCCTCGTGTCATTGAAGACACGTCCACGGGCGTGCCTCAGCGGACAAGACGGTCCGCTAGCAGGGAGGCGGACTCGGGATCAATTCCCGCCGAGAAACAATTTTTTTTTTTTTTTTATGATTCGCTGCCGTCGGGTGTTTAATTAAGTGGTTGTCCGCTTTGGGTTTCAACCGAGCTACTTGGCGCAACGGTAAAGCACGGCCGCCGCTTGCTTGGAGGTCACGGGGTCAAATCGCCCGCGGGAAGGTAATTTTTTTTTTTAAAATTTTAAAAGGTTTTATATTTTTATTAAAGTTTTTAAAATTATTTAATAAATTTAATTTATATTTTATTTAAAATTATCTTTTTAATAAAATAATTTAAAAGGTAATTTAAAAAATATATAAAAATTTATTAAATTTTTTTTTAAGACTTTATAAAAATTTTAAAAAAACCTTGTTTGAAGAGCCTTTTTTGTGAAAAAGAGAAATAATGTGCCCGTGCAATGTTAGATGATCCGGTCTGGGGGGTGTTATAATGCACTTCTCTCAATTTTGAGACGAGAGACACCAAAATCCTTTGATGAAAGGGTTCGATGAACTAGTCTGCATACAGTGTTTTGTCAGCTGGAAAATCAGGTGATTGATCATCTGAGGAAGCCGGATTTAGGGTACGAGGCAAATTCAGAAGACAACATTTTCGGACAAAGAATTGAAGAGTCCAACACTGTGGAAGTTGTACCAGAGGAATTTGTTCCAAAGGATCAAGTAAATGCCAGTTATACACCTGGTATATGAGCAGTAGAATCAAGTGAGAGCTATTCACCACGCTCTCCTGAACCCGAAGCAGCAGTAGAAGAAGAAGACGAAGAAGAAGAAGACAAAGAAGAAGCAGTAGAAGAAGAAGAAGCAGAAGAAGAAGAAGAAGATCCAGAGGAAGTGGATCTTGAAGAACTTGAGGTCATTGCCATTAGCAGTAGTTCCAAAGTAGAACCTGAATGTACTAAAAAGGCGAGATTTGATTTGAATCATTAATCTCTTTGTACTGCTTTATAGTACTTGTTTGCTTCAAATAAAGTTTGTTTTTTATTCTGCAATGGCATCCAATACTAGTCTTTCGATTCCTAAATTCAATGGAGGAGACTATGAATATTGGTCTATTAAAATGAAAACCCTTTTGATAGGAAAAGTTTTATGGGATGTAGTCGAAGAGGGCTATACTGAACCAACTACTGCTGAATGGGAAGCTTTCTCTAATGCTGATAAAAAGGCTAGAAAAGAAGCACAAAAGAACAATGCTTTTGCCCTTTATCACATACATGCTGCCCTAGATAAAAGTATCTTCCCTAGAGTTGCCTCTTATGTAATAGCACAAGATGCCTGGAATGCTCTAAAAGAAAGCTATAGAGGTAGTGACCAAGTAAAACAAGTAAAATTGCAAACATTGAAACGAGATTTTGAAAATCTCAGGATGCAAGAAAATGAAAAATTGGGAGATTACTGCGTGCGAGTGAAAGTTGTAGTTGATAAAATGGTCACACTAGGGGAAGATATTAAGCCAGAGGTTATGGTGAAGAAAGTGTTGAGGACACTTCTTCCAAAGTGGAATTCTGTTGCAATAATTATTGAAGAATCCAAAGACTTAACCTCAGTCTTTTGATGCACTAACTAGTTCACTTCTCTCACATGAAGAGAGGTTGCAGGAAACTCCTACCACCAGCTATGGAGGAGATGAGAAAGCTTTTGCCACACATGAAGGAAGAGGTAGAGGCCATGGCAGAGGACAACAAAGAGGCAAAGGCAGGAATAATCAAAGAGGAGGAACTCCTAACAGAGGAGGATCATCCAACAAAGGTGGAAATCAGAATAGAGGAGGACAACAACAATATAGAGGGAAACAATCTAGCAAAGGAAAAGGAGGAGATAAATCAAAAAAAGTTTGCTACAATTGTGGCAAACCTGGACATTATGCTCGAGATTGTTGGTCAAAGACTTCACAAGGAAGCAGCAGCAACCAGAGAAGTCAGTTTGGGAATTTTGGAGAAGAGGAAGAGTCCACAAATATCTTTCTTTCTTATGGCCAGACAGAGAAAAATATGAATGATACATGGATTTTGGACACTGGGTGTTCAAATCACATGAGTGGCAAAGAAAAACTCTTTGCTACGTTAGATTCCTCATATAAATCTAGCATCCGATTGGGAGATGACAAGTCATTGGCAGTTGAAGGCATTGGAGCTATGGAGGTTCCAACAAAAGAAGGCATCAAGAAAGTAAGTGATATCTATTACACACCTCATCTTCAACACAATCTTTTAAGTGTTGGTCAAATGCTTGAAAAGAATTATAAGTTGATTTTTGATGAGGGTAAATGCACCATTTTTGACAAGAAAAATAGTAATAGAATCATTACACAAGTGCCAATGTCAAATAATAGATTATTCCCTTTGAAGTTTGGCCAGCCAGGAGGAAATAAGTTAGCAAATGTTGCAATTACCAATCCAAGTGTCCTTTGGCACTTGAGATATGGTCACTTGAATTCAGCAAGTTTGAAAATGCTAACTTCACAAGTAATGGTGACTGAAATTCCCAAAATTCAAGATAGTAAGGAAGTCTGTGAAGGGTGTGCCTTGGGCAAGCATGCCAGATCAAAATTTCCTCATGGACAAGCATGGAGGGCCAGCTATCCACTTCAGTTAGTGCATTCAAACATCTGTGGTCCGATGCAGACCAAGAGTCTAGGTAATCACTCTTACTTCTTACTTTTCATTGATGATTGCACAAGATTATGTTGGATATTTTTTTTGAAGCATAAGGATGAAGAATTTGCATGCTTTGTTGATTTTAAAGCAAAATTTGAAAGTGATAGCAGATATTCTGTAAAATGTCTTAGATCAGATAGAGGAGGAGAATACTCCTCTAATCAATTTTTGAATTTTTGTAAACATCATGGCATCAAGAGGCAGTTCACAACTGCCTACACTCCATAGAAAAATGGTGTAGCAGAAAGAAAGAATCGCACCATTATGGAGATGGCAAGAGCAATGCTTCAGACAAAGCATTTGAGTAATTCATATTGGGGAGATGCAACAAGGACGAGTGTTCACATCTTGAACAGAAGTCCTACTTCAAGTTTGAAAGGGAAGACACCTTACCAAGCCTGGTATGGTAAGAAACCAAATGTGAAGTATTTCCGAGTATTTGGTTCATTGGCATATGCTCACATTCCTGATGAGCTGAGAAAGAAGCTTGATCCAAAGAGTCAGGCATGCATTTTTGTAGGATACTGTGAAAACACAAAGGGTTATAGACTCTACAATCCTACAACTCGAAAGATAGTGGTTTCAAGGGAAGTGATTTTTGATGAAGTGGGAGAGTGGGGTAAGTCCCAAATATTCAGTGATGTTGAAGCCACTGATGTAGTTGCTCATCAGGTGCAACCGTAGCTCCCACAGAAAGGAAAGTAGTCTCTTCCCACACATCCTCCAAGTCCATCTTCTGATTCAACTGCTTCACCAAGTCCTTCTCCACAGCGATCAGTAAGTTCCTCACCAATGGACATTGATGATCCATCCAAAGGTAAGAGAACTCTACAGTATCATCCATCATCTCAGATGTTGGATAAAGATTTTTCAAGAAGATATACTAGGAGTCAAGCTAGTGAAATGGAATCGTTTTTACAGATTAGAAAGTATGCACTTGTATGGTGATGATGAATCCCAGCAGGAACCGAGGGGAGATCAAGTTAACTATGCTTTGTTAACTAGTGCATAGCTTGAACCTTCTAGTTATGAGAAGGCATGTACTCAAAAGATTTGGCAAGATGCCATGAAAGAGGAGATAACCTCTATAAAAAACAACGACACTTGGGAGCTCGTGAAGCTTCCTAAAGGAAAGAAATGTTTTGGCTGTAAATGGATCTTCAAGACCAAGTTTAATGCTTATGGAAGCATTGAGAAGCATAAGGCAAGATTAGTGGCAAAGGGTTTTACTCAAAAATATGGAATAGATTATGAAGAGACTTTTGCTCCTATAGCCAGATAGGAGACTATCAGAACAGTTCTTGCCTTAGCTGCACACAAAGGATGGAAATTCAAACACATGGATTTCAAGAGTGCATTTCTCAATGGTTACTTGACAGAAGAAGTGTATGTTGAGCAACCACAGGGATTTGAAGTGCAAGGTAAGGAACACCTTGTTTACAGATTGAAGAAAGCACTCTATGGTCTTAAATAGGCACCAAGAGCTTGGTACTCACGCATTGATGGGTACTTCAAAGATTATGGGTTCACCAGGAGCAAAAATGAACCCACACTCTACTACCTAAAGCAAGGTAATGACATCCTCATAGTTTTCTTGTATGTGGATGATCTTATTTTTATGGGTAGTAATGAAAAAATGAATATGGAGTTCAAAAACTCCATGATGATGCAGTTTGAGATGAAGGATCTTGTCTTAATGCACTACTATCTTGGAATGGAGGTTCATCAGTAAAATACAGGGATCTTCATCTGTCAACATAAGTATGCTTAGGATATGATCAAAAAGTTTGCTATGGAGAATTGCAAGCCAGTTGCAACTCCAGTTGGACATGGGATCCAATTAAGCAAAGATGATGGAGCACAAAAATTTGATGTGACCACTTTTAGAAGCATGGTTGGGAGTTTGATGTTTCTCGCCAACACCAGACCAGATATTTAGTATGTTGTATCTCTTGTTTCTATATTTATGGCTAACCCATCTGAGCTGCATTTGTAGGCAGCTAAAAGAATCTTGAGATATGTGAAGGGTACATTGGATTTTGGAACCCAATACCATAAATGTAACACTATCAAGCTTGTAGGCTTCAGTGATAGTGATGGGGTAGCAATATTAATGACAGGAAGTCAACATCAGGAAACTATTTTAGTCTTGGATCAGGACTAATAACTTGGAGTTCTAAAAAGCAGACAGTAGTAGCGCTATCTTCAATAGAAGTTGAGTATATAGTAGTTACTTATGCAAGTACTCAAGCCTTGTGGCTAAGGAAAGTACTAGAAGAGATTGGAGAACAGCAAAGTGGTCCGACCAAAATCTACTATGACAACATCAGTGCCATTCAATTGGCATATAATCCTGTCCACCATAGCAGAACAAAACATTTTGATATGAAGTACCACTTCATCAGAGATATGGTGGAACATGAAATTGTTGAGCTTCAATACTATCACACTTTGGAGAACGTCGCGGACATCTTCACCAAGGCAATGACAAAAGCTCAATTTGTAAAGCTGAGAGACTGTGTAGTCAGTCCTCTCAACTTTAAGGGGGAGAATGTTGCAAGTGTGAATGGGGTTTCTCCATAAGAGGCTTAGAAAAATCTCTTTCCTAAGTCTAAGTGTGAAATCTCCCTCATTTTGTCAGCACACTTTGTCGGCGAAATTCTTCTATCCTAACTCCCCTCCTATCTTCCTCCTATATTCCCTCCTCCTTATCCCTCCATTTCCTCCTTATCCCTCCGTTATTCCTTCCTTCTCTTTTTCCCTCCAACTTCCTTTCCCCTTATCCCTCATTTTCCGACTTCTTCCTCCAACTCCATATATATATATATATAATATTATGTAAGGTTCGGATGTTGATGAAGGGGTGCAATTAAATAATAATATTTTATTTTTCCTTTGAAATTATTTTTTAAGCTGCGTTTTAACTCGATTCACATCTCCCTCAAATAAAATATTTGTGGTAGCAACCCTCTTCATGTAGAGTGTTATTTTACCCATTTTTACCTATCCAATGATTACCCACTTTCCAAGAAAATCCTATCTAGCATGGGATATATAGGCAAAGGTTTGGGGCCATGATAAAAATGTCTTCAATAAACTTTGGAAGTTGATCTTTGGCCTAGGAGATGTGGCATAGGCTACATTCCTAATAAAAACCAACCTTTGATATTTTATGATGATGATCACATCATTACTTATGCTAAATATTTATATCATAAAGGCTTGGAGTGGAGTGATAAGGATGAGGGACTGCCTTATCCCATTGACATGTTGTTTTGCAATGTCTTAACTTTGGTGCATCCTGAATTATTTGTGACCCTAGGGGAGTATTCTAAAGGGGATACTCTTTGTGATATGGATCATAAGGATATCATCCAAAATAGATTCTTCTTTGATGGGTCAGTCCCTTGTGTTGTACAAGTTGAGTCTTCAAATTATCAAGAGGATTTTGGTTCTATGTTTACCAATAAACTTGAGCAGAGTGATCCCTACCTCACCTCCTCTTGAGGATGACTCTTAGATTAGATTTTAACATAGTTTTTGAAGAGTGCCCTAGAATAATTAATGTAGGTAAAGCCTTGTACATGGATGAGCAGAAGTAATTGACCAATTTGTTAAATAAATTTCATGATATTTTTTCTTGGTCATATGTCGACATGCCAAGGCTTGATCCCTCCCTTGTTATGCATCATTTGGTAGTGAATCCTAGTGCTAATAATGTTAAGAAAAAACTTAGAAAGATGCATCCTAAGGTCATCCTTTTAGTCAAGGAGGAGCTCCAAAAATCCCTTGACATCAGATTTATCAAAGCTATCAACTATTCTGATTATATCTCTAACATTGTTCTTATGGCTAAGAAAGTAGGAACAATTAGAATATGTACCAAATTTTGGAACATTAACTTAGCATGTCCCAAGGACAATTTTCCTCTCTCCAACATAGATATGATTATAGATTTCAACACTAATGTGGTATACTATTGCTCATGGATGGATTTTTAGGATACAATTAGATAATGGTTACCCCTAAGGATCAAGCCAAGACAACTTTCATCACACCATTGGGTACCTTATGTTAAAAATTCATGCCTTTTGGCTTGAAAAATTCTAGTGGCACATATTATAGGGCTATGAATTATATTTTCATGGCATGATGAATGATATTTTATAGGACTATGTGGACGATCACATGGGTCATTCCATACATCGACAGGATAATATTTATGATTTAAGATGAATATTTGAAAGACTTCAATAATTTAGGGCTCATCTTAAGACCTCCAAGTGTGTGTTTGAAGTCATGTCTAGCAATATTTTGGGTTTCATCATTTCTAGGTGAGGTCTTGAAGTGGGCCCCACTAAGATAACAATTATCCCTAACATGCCTCCTCCCCTCACCCTAAGTTAGTTGTGTATCTTGCAATGTAGACTTCAAGCTATTCATTGATTCATATCTTAGTTAGTTGATAAGTGTCAACTCTTTCTTAAGATTCTTAAGAAAGATATTGTGTTCCACTATGATTCTAAGTGTTAAAAATATTTTTATGAACTCAAAAGGTATCTCACTTCCCCACCTTTATTAGTGTCACCTAGACTAAATAAGCATTTTATGCTTTACAAAGCAACCACAACTCATGCTTTGGGAGCCTTGTTGGCTCAACATGATGATCATAACAAAGAGTGACCTATCTACTATATCGGTAGAGCCCTGGTTAGATCTAAAACCTGATATACACCCTTAGAGAAGCTTTACCTTGCTATGGTGTTTGCTTCCCAGAAGCTAAGACACTACTTGCTCATCCATAAGATATTGGTTGTTGTGAAGTTTGATCCTTTGCAATACTTAATGTCTAATCCCCACCTTTCATATCAAGCTGCTAAGTGGGTTCTAGCCATTAGAAAGTTTGATCTCACCTTCATTGGTCAAAAGGCTATCAAGGTTTAGGTGATTTTTTATCAGTTAGCCTTCACACCCCTATAAGTTACCCATACTTTGGTTGTCGAGTTTGCTAATAAGTGCTTTGGCATAGAGCCTAAAATACTGAAGTCTTGGAATTTGTTTTTTGATGGATCCCAATGTATGAAGGGTGTTGGTGCTGGATTTGTTCTATTTACCCCATAAAAATTACTCATCCCCATGTCCTTCTAGCTTTTTTTCTCTTACATGAACAACACTATTGAATACGAAGCTTTGATACTTGGTATTAGAGTAGCCTTAGCCTTGAAGGTTAGTGTTATTTTAGTCTTTTGTGACTCTCAAATTGTGGTGAATCAAGTTAAAAATGTTTATTAGACTAGGGATGATAAGCTAAAACCTTACAAAGATATCATCACCTAGATTTTGTTTGCATTTGATTGAATGACCATAGAGTCTATACCTAGATCCTTGAATTCCATGTAGATTCCATGGCCACTACTACATCCTTGTTTTCTTTGGAGTTAGAAGATGATCAAGCATCAATTTTCATTAGATAAATTTGGAAGCCCACATTACTTAATTCTTGTCTTGTTGCATTAAATTTTTTGGTCATAAAAGCTTCCCCATATGAGCCATGGTATATGGGAATATTTAATTTTCTTAAGGATGGTTTGATTACTGATGGTTTAGATCACAATCAGTGTACAATTTTGCATAAAATATCATGTTGATTCATTATAATTGGCAATACTTTGTATTTATATTCTTTTATAGGCATCCTCTTGTAATCCATTAACTCTGATGAAGCTTGGTTAGCTCTTAGTGAACCTCATGAGGGTTCATGTGGAGGCCATTTCAATAGCAATACCATTACCAAAAATATCCTTTGGATGAGGTACTGTTGGCCTTCCATGAAGAAATAAGTATGTGACCATGTTCAATATTGTGATAAGTGTCAATGCCATGACAACCTCATTCAAGCTCCTCAAAACCTTTGGGTTATTTATTTCCCTTGGCCATTTTCCATGTGGGGATTGGACATTATAGGGAAGAGTAACCCAAAATCATCTGATGGTCACAAGTTTATCATAACAATGATTGAGTACTTCACTAAATATATTGAAGATATATCCTTAGCCACGATGATTGAAGCTTAGGTCTCTAAGTTCATATTTAACCAGATCCTTTGTAGGTTTAGGATTCTTTCAATGATTGTTTTTGTAGACACCCAAAAGTTGCACATGTCTACCTCTACGTACTTGTATATCTATCAAAAAACTTTTAGGTTTGCATAGACCATCTTAGACCCCTCTAGGATATTGTAGACCAGCGTAGACCATTGTAGACCACTATAGACTACTCTAGATTATCGTAGACCTATGTACACCATTCCATTGGTCTATAGGCATGAAACCCTACTAAAATACACAATTCATTTCCCAACCTCATTCTATCTATTAGGAGGCCACCTATCAGTTCCCTAAGGTAACCTAAGCCCATTTACCACACCTAATTAGGACCCCACATGACTATTAGTTCCTAAAAGTTCTAATTAGGTTAATTGAATTTCTAATTGTAAAGTCACTTCACTTAAGTGCACTTTTTCATTTAAAAAGGTTAATTAGGATTCTAAACCCAAATTAGTCCTAATTATTCCCTCACACATGTTTGCACCAAATTAGTTAAGATATTTCCTAGGAAGCCCTAACTCAACCCTCATATAACCTAGGTATCAACCAACCCTAGTTAATCTTAATCCTTGCTCACACATGTGTGAGGATAGGATATTTCTCTTAGTGCATATGAGAGGATGACTAGACATGCCATCTCACAAACCCTAACCTAACCATAAAAGGACTTGAACCTAGGGTTTATTACACCTAACTAAACCCCCTACACCTTGGTTTCTTCTATAAATTTAGGACCAAATCCTTCATTAATCTCCCTCTACCATTTTATCTAACATACAAAAAAATTGCAAAAATCTAGCCATAAGCACAATATGACATATCCGCACTGTGTAGACAACATAACACCATCTCAAGAGCCCATATGGACAAGAATATCCAATAGAAATCACCTGTAAATCAATTTTCCCCCTGCCCCATGAATTTGGCTTCCAATTCACCCCTCGAATTGCGAGTTGGCCCTATAGCATGTTTTCTCAATGAATCTATCAGGTATGCTTTATTTTATGTTTTCATGATGTTCTATGCAATTTTTATTTTATTTTAGCATAATTTTACTTCGTGTCTTTATTTTATTTTATCAATATGGGGCATGACTAAGGCAAGTCTCCAAACACACTAACCCTCTTTTTTAGGTCACAAAATAGGTGAAAAAGGAGAAGCATAAACATCAACACTACTAGTGGGCCACATTCACATGAAGCCCACCTACATTGAGGAATCTCAAAAGGATCCATTAGATATTTGATATTCATAAAAAGGATTTGAGACAATACTATTTGTAACCCATGGAATCAATTTTATGAGTAAATAACAATCTTCTAAACATGTGTATATTTTGTATTATGTTTGATCAAATGGTAACTTTTGTACATTTAATTCTGGCACACCAGGTGGGACCCCCACAAATAGTTGTGCCAGACTAGTTTTTATTGTGAATCTAACATAATTTTCTATTTATATTTTATTGTAGGTACCATATATAGACACCACAAAGACCCTTAAAACTCTGAAAACCCCCTCAAGTCATCAGAACAGGAGTTTTAGGCTCCTATATTTGATTCGCCCTCCTAGATTGCGAATCCAGATCCAATTCACCCCCTGCCTTGCAAATTTAGCATAACTACTCCAAAAACCCTCAAAATTATAGAGGTCAGTAGCAAAAATATAGAACAATCCATCTAGAACAAAAGGAATCAGGTATTTCCCTTAAACCTCTCTGTTTTGTCATTTTTTTTGCAAGGAAAATTTCACTAGTAAATGCATCATGTCATTCGGTGAATTTCTTGTTTTAATAAATTTATCATACCGAGAACATTTAGTTTAGTTTCTATATATTTCTATTTCTATGTGTAAATCAGAGTTACATTCCTATTTTCTTAAAGGATTAAAATAGGCTTTCATTTCTACTCATTCTTTTTGTGAATCATAATTTTTAAAGCCCTTTTTTTTTCAATAACTGGATCTTTCAAATTTCTTTCCAAAAACTTGTGTTAAATCAAAAAGTTTAGTTCATTTATATTTTCAAAAAAATTTTCATTTCCTTGCTCAAATCACATTTTAAATAGATTTTTCTTTCCCCTTTTGTGTCATTCCATCAATCTCTTTTAAAAACACATTGCAAATTTCCCTTTTCAAAATTGCATTTAGGATTAGGGTTTTCAAGTTTTCTTTTGTGTCTTTTATCAAAGCATTTCCAAATATTTTTTGCACAAAAAAAATCAGTTTTCCATTCCTTTCATGCACCTAGGATTAATATTTTCAAATTTATTTTTGCATTTTTTTCACAAAGCATTTTTACATTCCTTTTTGTACAAAATCAATTTCTAATTCCATTTCATGCATTTAGGGTTTAGATTTTCAAATCTCTTTTTGCATCTCTTGCCAAAGAATTCTCAAGTCATTTACTAAACATAACTTCTCATTTATTTCTTGCATCTAGATTAGAATTTCAAATTTCTTCTAGCATAACAAGTCATTTCCCTTTCACAAAAAGCAAATTTCACACTACTTTCTTGTCTTTATCTTAGAATTCCTATTTCTTTGACAATCACATACTTCACTTGGATTTCCTATTTAATTCATAAGCATAGATCCTATCTTATTTTTAGAAATGCATATAGGATTAGCTTTGCTTTCAAAATGCATTTTAAATCTAGATTTTGCTTCCCAAAAAGTGCATCTAGGGCTAGATTTTCATTTCAAAAAGGCATTTAGTTATATTTCATGGTTTTAACATCATTGTTAGACAACATAAACCCACACATGCACATGGTTTAAAAAAATAGTGAGATTGGACTTCATCCCCAATCCATCGTTAGAGACTGGTGAGGTAGGAGTCTTACCCTCCACCAGCTCACCCCCTTATACACCTAGCAGCCCCATAGGAGTGGTTTTTTGGATTTCATCACCAGAAAACCTCCCACTTTTGAGACTGATATTCTAGAATTCCTCACCAGAAGTAACCTTCAAAGTGGGATAGGATTAGACGCCTTAATTCACAAGGCTAACATAATTTATGAACAAGGTAAATATCAGCATTGATTTAGCTCACCTGAGAGTGAACAAAAATTCTGACTGGGAAAGTATCAAGTCTTAGACATTACCACCTCTTCTCACAAGAGGTTATTGGAATCATTAGCACATCTTGAGTCCCCCCTATAGGTTATCATTTTACTGTACCTTCCATACAAGTCACCATTCGTACGTCATAATATTGTTCTATTATGTGTACCTTTGGGTATTGCAAGAGATTCTGTACCGAAGACACTCCTAATTTTCTAGAGTATTCACCTCACTACCTGTGATATTATCTAGGAAGTATATTTTCAACATCAAAACACACTCAAACAAACAAAACACTTTCTTTTTTGCATTTATAAATGACTCCAGTTTCACGTTGTTTGCATGATCACAAACTAATTTTAAGCACATTTAACCATTCAAAACTTTGTTGTTAAGCTATCTACAGGCTGTCACTACTTTTATTTTTGTCTTATTTACAATTTGAGTCCAAAATTCATAGGGTTTATTCAAAAAACCTTACACATCACACCCAAAACCTCATATTTTAGTTTTTGTGCAGTTTTGAAGCTTCAAAATATGATATACTCCATCATGCTTGTTGTTACCCACAATTGAGAATATAAGCAAGCATGCCATATAGAGGAAGCTTCTAGCACCACTTCTAGTTAGTATGCTCATCCTCCTTCACTCATGAAGGAAAAATACACATGCACACCAAATTTTCTCATAGGGTTTGACCCAGGTTACACACACATGGTTGCTTAAGGTGAGACTTCCACTTAGAGTGAAGCCCTTGCCACTTAATTTTAAGAAGATCATCCACTCATTTTCCCTTCATCATCACCTAATCCACCTTCTAGATTCTATGATCATGTGATCTATACTGCTCTAGGACATCCCACTCCTTTCTTCACCATATATGAGGAGACCCCACCTACGTCTCATACATTCGTGCACCATTTTTTTAGATTCTATCTCAATACCTCTTTGAGAATGACTCCTCTTTATTAAATTGTACTCATCCCAAGGTTGCATATTTTGCCCCTAATGTAGGGATGATTTTAGACCCCTCCTCTTCCACACCAGGCACCCAGATGCCATAATTTCAAACTACACCACAAAAACTCCCCTTTTAGCAGTAGAAAGAACCACCTCCACCATCATACCCACACTCTTCTCAAGAGTAATAGCCATCATCTTCCCAACAACCATTTTTTCTATCCTTTGAGGACATGTCACAGCTACCTCCTCAAATGCAACTGATGGAATACCAAAAATATCAACCAATCACACACATCCAATCTGGAATGAACACATTCATCACTCGACCTTCCCAAGCTCCTACTTTAGAATCGTATCCACCTTTCTCCCCATTCTTCCCACTTACATCTCAAGTGTCTGGAATGTATGCTACCCAATATTCCATTCCACATTCATCTACATCTACCTTCAGATTACTCTCTACTCCTACTTTTCAGGTCCCAACCGCTGGTCCTCTTTCCACCTATGGACCAAGACCTACAACCTATACTGCTACTCCCCCAAGATAGTCTGTGTAGTTTAATTTTCCCACATCTCATCCCTTAGGATAGATGCAGGTACCATACTTTAACACCTCATCTCACCCACCTCTCACATCGTTAGTCCCTATACCTCCACCATTATCTATTAGGCCTACATTCTTTACATGTTCCACTTCTTGGTTGTTACCTCCTACAACCCAATCATTATCATAGGCTCATATCTAGTAGATATCCATACCACAATCGCACACCTCACAACCACAATACTATTACCCTCAAAAAAATCCTATTCCATAACTTAGTGTTCCATTGGCCATGATACCATATGTCACTTAGCAACCACCTCACCAGGATCAGTTGCAATACTTTCCTCCTTAATTTTGGGAAGAAAAACAACTCCAACATCCGCCACACTCTCAAGATCCAACCACATTAGCACCATCCTCTTGTAACAACCCCAAATGTTACCATCTCTTATCCATATGTTCTTATATAAATACATATTTCATGAGGTATGGTACATAATCATGATCTAAGATAGAATCATTCCTTTTGAATTGTAAATTATCAAGGCAAATATTATCAAGATATATTGAGACTTTATCAGAGTCACTCCTGAGTAGAAGTTATTAGCTTCTATGAAACCCTCATACCACTCGAATATGAGAATACTCAAAGCATTAGGTTTCATCCCTCATAAAATGGAAATCGCCCTATATAGGTGAATGTTTTGAATATGGAAACCCATCATAATGAAATAATCTTAATAATGGTTATTCATAGATCTTAGATCCAACCCATATCTTCTTGATGGGGTCACTAAGATAACAAAATTACTACACATGATTAACATTACATAATCCTTAGAATGCCATATTATTTGTTTGGTGATTGATTGTCATCCTTCAAAATGTATTGAGTGCTTTGTTTGCTTCTAATTAACTTAGATTAATGGTATTGTTCTGTCTAGTATTGTTGTGTAGGTCCTCCATAAGTTTCCCTCTACACTATTGTAATCAATAAGAGATAAAATTATAAACATTCATTAAACATCATATATTTGATCAAATATACTAATCAAAGAATTTCTATTACTTGATCAATTTCCAAAACATATATCACTTAACATTTGTTAGAGGTGAATATTACAATATGAAGACTTTATCTCTAATTTTCAAAGCTAGTAATCAAATAAATAAAGTATTACAAATCATGGCTGATTTTCCATAAATTATTTCAGCCCTGCATAATTACATAGGATCTATATCAATACAAGATTATTCATGATTACAATGAGAATATCTCAAAATATAAAGTATAGTATTTATAATTTATTGTTTGATTCTCCTATGATTTTTCTCGAATATTCTTGGAGTAAGAGATGATAGTGAAGGGATTAGGACAACTCGAATGCAATTTATGCCAAATGCATTACAAGCAAATATGCTTATCAAATTTATATGCAATCATGCATCACATATTTACCAAATGTATATCACATACAAAGAAATCACCAATCATGAATAAATAATTCATCCATATTTAATATTTTCTTAAATAAGGATTAATTCTTAATCCCAACCATCATTTTTTTGGTTCATCACCAAACATAAGGAAGAGTCCCATACCTCTTCCCAAGGAATGGACACCAATCCATTCCTTCCCAAACTAGAAAATATTCCATCCTTCTAGTTTGAGATATATTTATTTACAAAATTTATCAAACACATAATAGTTTACTATTTGTTTTCTAGAATTATACAAAGACTATGATTTCACTTGTTCATTCTACTTGTCTATCTAATAGACCTCAAATCATAGTTTTTTTTCTTATTTTATAATCCATAAAATTTTTAATAAAAACAAAACCAATATTTACAAATCTAATTGATTTCAATTTGATTTTCCAATCATTCCAAAAATAAAGGAAATTGCTTTAATTTTAAAGCCATTCAAATTTTAATAAAATAAAACCAATAATTCAAGTAACCTTAGTCTTCAAACATATACAATTTTATGTACATAATAGATTCCAAGAACAAATCCTTTTTAAAGCATAAATGAATTTCTTAAAGCTAAACTCCTTATGACAAAGCAAGTAGCATTCATTAATTTTGTATTACTTGTGATAGTAGGTCTGTTACACGATTCCTATGGCAATGAGCATATTTATCATTTGAAGAGCCAATAAAATCATATTAGATTCATAGGATTACTGACCCGAAAAGAGATTTTCTAATTCATCTCCACCTAATTTAATACAAATGAGGTCTTATCACAATACTATCTTATTTCATATGTTGGTGTACATGACATATGGCACTTTATGTTAGGGTCCCAAAACAACTATCATGTGAATTGAGATACCTCTGGTGGCTAGATGAGATGATAGGAATTGGTTTGAAGAGTATAGCACAGTTTACCAACATCGAGTGATATCCGAAGTGATGGATGAAGTTAATCAGATATAATCCTATTGTGGTTGATCCACAACACACCCCAAAATTGGGGACCCACCTTTTTGCTTGCTTTCAAAGAAGATCTCAGTGACCCAGATGCTAAAAATCAAGAAAAAGGCAAAATTGCACAAAAATGATAAAGTGTCGCGATATCGCGACATGTTGCTCCGTCATGGCCGAAAATGAAAAAGTGTCGCGATATCACGACATGTTGCTCTGTCACGGCCGAAAATGAAAAAGTGTCGCGATATCGCGACATGTTGCTCCGTCGCGGCCCAGAGAGGAGAGAGAAAGATAGAATGGAAAATTGTCGTGAAATAACATGTCACAAAATCACAGTCAAACCAATCAAACAGGGCAAGGCACTAAAGTTGTCGCGATTTCGTGACAGGAAGCAGCAAAGGGGTACGAAGCAGAAAAACGTCGCGATATCGCGACAGGTTGCATTTTCGCGGCTCCAAGCAGCGAAATGGTACGAAAGGTAAATATGTCGTGATTTCATGACATGTCACATTTTCACGGCCAAATACAGCAAGAGCAACCCGAAATAGAAAAGCATCGCGATTTCACAACGGAAAGCTGGCAAAGGTGTACGAAATGAAAAATTGTCGCAATTTCGTGATAGGAAGCAACCGAGGCGTACGGAGATGAAAAGCGTCGTGATTTCATGATAGGTTGCAGTCGAAGGCGTACGGAGATGAAAAGCATCGTGATTTCATGACAGGTTGCAGCTGAAGGCGTACGGAGATGAAAAGCATCATGATTTCGTGACAGGAAGCAGCCGAGGCATACGGAGATGAAAAGCATCATGATTTCATGATAGGTTGCAGTCGTAGGCATACAAAGATGAAAAGCATCATGATTTTGTGACAGGAAGTAGCCGAGGCGTACGAAGAGGAAAAGCATCGCAATTTCATGACAAGTTGTAGCCACAGGGCCCGATAGCATAAAAATGTCATGATTTCGCGACATGTCTCATTTTCGTGACTCATGAAGGGAGACAAGGCTGTTGGTAGAAAAATGTCACAATATCGTGACATGTCGCATTTTCATGATGAAAGCAGAGGAGCAAATCTGCATGCATAAAAACGTCGCGATATCGTGACATGCTATTTTTTGTCACGATTTTCATAGGACCGTTACAGAACATGCAAAAAAGTGCGGAACACATGGCGTACATGTGTAAGTGTTGTAGAGGCGTTACAGTTCACAGAGAAGATCAAGCGTCTCAATGTCGAGCATAAAGTCAAAAGCAATGGAAATGCAGGGAAGGTGAAATGAGGCAATCTGGAATACGAAACAAACCATCATGGAAGGAGAAGCAATTTACCAGAACTTTAAAAGTAGAAGCACAAATTGGTACGAGGGTCAGAAAACCACTGCGGGCAGAGTTGTAGAGCCAAAGGCAATAAGCCATTCTGGGCCTATTTTTGTGGTGTTTTTCTTCCACTTTGTCTGGATATTCCTTTACATTGGACTGGGTAGGAAATTGCTGTAAGCAGAGTTGCAGTGCTGAAGGCCAGAGGGCCATTCTAGGTCTACTTTGAGGCTATTTTCTTCCATATACTGGGTTTGGGAAACCAGAGATTCTGTTGTTGTATAATGACCAATTTTTAATACAGAAAATTCAAAAAATTGCATCTTGTGGGCAAGAAAGAAGGAGATATTCTGTGCATGCTATAGATTTAATGTTTATTCTTTCATTTTTTAGATTTCGGATTTATAGATAATGTTAAATGCCACTTTTGTGGGTTGCATTAGGCGAATGTTCAAAATTTGAATTTTATTTCAAAACCCTTTGAATCAACACTTAGCTTATCGGGATTGTGCGTGTTTGCAGGTCCAATAGGTTAGGTTGCATGCATGGAAACCTCACATCTTCAATTTTTCTAGAACGGGATAGCATCAAACTGAATGCAATTTTAATTTCTTTTTCTTTTGCATTTTATTTTCTTTTTGCTGCACTTTATTTTTCAGAAGTTCCAATTTTATTTTTCAAGCATTAAAATAAAATAAAAAAATTAAAAAACTTCAAAATCCATAAATAATTCCTTCATTTTATGGCATTTCATTAAATTTCATTTTGAAGTTACAGAATGGTTATTTAAGGACCAAATCACATTTGCTTTATTCGGGTTCAATGAACAATCATTAAAGTTTCACAATAAAATAAACCACAGTGCCCCTTGTTTTCAGTTACTTGCAACCACTAAGGTGTTCCAAGCATTTTAATTGAGTATCTTCATTTGAGATCATTAATACACGGATGCAAAATGCTAACATAACAAGAACCTTGGAGAAGTTACTTGTTTAATTTCTTTGCAAGCAGAGGATTTAGAACCCAAATCCTATCGGAGAGTGTGTTTTCACAACTGGGTGAAAATACCACTCAACAGATTGGCGCTAGAAGGAGGGCATGAAAAGGTTTATTTTATCATGATTTTAGATGCTACGGGTTTATAATTGTTTAAGATCTTTACATTGCTAAATATTTCAAGTCCATTTGATTAGCATCTTTGGCCTCCTCTAACACCACTCAACAGATTGGTGCTAGGAGGGCCCAACGGGTTTATTTTAGTGTTATTTAATTTAAATTTTTTATGCTTTAGTCCTCTAACACTCAACAGATTGTAAAAAGGACATCCTGAATTTATTTACTTGTTCTATTTTAAGCAATTCAGGTATGCTGTATATTATTCTAACACTTTTCTGATTGTTCATACAGAAACATTGTGATTTGATTTAATTTTGAAAATTTTGGTTTTGACTAACAAAGTGTTGTTTCATGCAATTACTTATCATTTTATTGTAAGGAATACATCTCTTGGTTGATGCTAACTTGATTTTTTTTCATATATTGCAGGTTGAATATTCAACAAATTTGGTTCTAAAATTACATTTTAAGTTTCACTAATGGCAACACTTGAGGAGCAAATGGTATCCCTGAGAGCTGAAATAGTGTCTCTAAGAGAAAGGATGGTATTAATAATGGAGGATCATTATAAGGGTTTGTCTATACCTATGGTACCCTATCAAATTCCTGAATTGTTATTAGATTTTTTACGGTGTTTTAATCAAGAGGTGCCACTAGGATGCTTGCAAAAACTGCATGTCTACAAGAATACATTATGTCCATTCCAGATTTTCTATGAGGAGGTAGCTTGTAGGTTATTTGCATACATTTTGGATGACAAACCATTCTTTTGGTACAGCCAACTACCTATGGAGGTTAGGACTTCTTGGATACAACTAGAAGCAGCCTACTTTTACCATTTTGGTAATCAGGTTGACTTAGAAATCTTGAAAAACTAGTTTACCTCCATATGTAAGGAGCCTAAGGAATCCTTGAGTCAATTGAATGGGAGATTTCATGAGTTGCACTCCCAAATGTGGGAAAATTTTAACACATTAGAAGAGGAAGCCATGGAAGTATACCTAGGAACCATACACCCCACACTTTATTCACTCATTGAGGAAAAACTAAGTGGCTTGTCTCTAGAGAAAATCCATGAGATCTTAGAAGAGATAGAATGACAAGGTCTTGAAGAAGAAAAGGCACAACATGTTCATATGAGAGATTGTTCTTTTGATGCCAACCTACACCAACCATCAAACATAGCACCCTCTACTCCAATGATACCTAAGGTGAATGATCAAGGGGATGAATTTGAATATCCAAATCTTACAACCACCTTAGATGTAGTCCACGAGGAGGTGCAAATTGATAAGCCAACATCCACTAGTGAGGATTATGCAAAAATGATCTCATTCATAGAGATACATGATTATTCAGATGAAGGGGTTCTAAATTCAACAATGTTTGAAATATGTGATAGGACAGAACCTACCATAGAATTGAATGAAGTGGTTGAAAGTGAAATTGGGAGAAAACCAATAAATGAATTTGAAGACATGATAGAGTTTCACCACTTGTTCTTGGAAGATACTATTGATGAGATGTGTAAAATTAAAGATCAAAAAATTCTTCACCCTCCAAATTATGAAAAAATTGAATCATGGGTTACTAATTTGGACGATGATAGCCTTATAAATTTGAATTCAAGAAATAACCCACTTTTGGAAATAATTGAACCATCTAAGGAAGGTGAAGATGAATTTGATGAGAAACACATTGATGAATTGGAAGATGTTGAAGAAGTAGTTGAGTGTCACCACTTGATTTTGAAAGATGATTATTATGATGCTTGGAAGAAGTGGGAAGACTTCACTCATTCCAAAACTACTAATGAAACTTGTGTGCCCATTGATATACAGGACAACATAATCGCCTAATCAAAGGAAGACTTTACAACTCCTGTACAATTTGAGGATGTTTTGGAAGAAAGTTTCAAATCTCATAAAATTTTGGAAGATTATAATGATCCTATTGCCAAGGAGAAAGAAGAAAAAGAATTTATGAATGAATCAAAAGATCATGCCACAAACATCATGGAATTTCATTCCATGGATTTGGATGACAATTTTTATAATGGTTGGGGGAGATATGATAATGCATTCTTTTATCACATCCCCATAGATGAAACTCATATTTCACTTGATATGCAGGATGTTGAAACTTCCACCTCACATGAAGAGATACCATGGATAGTGAACAAAGAATTAGAACCAAATGATAAAGAGATTGATCAATTGGAAGCAACTCAAATGAAGGATCATCAAGATGAGTCATGGGACATACACTTTGACCAAAAACATTTGAGGGTTGAAAAGGAGGGGCATGTTTTCAATTGGGTGCCCAATTTTGGAATGTTTAATGAACAAGTAATCAATGAAGAATATGAAGACCATGAGGTAAAAGAAGAAATTGTGATTTCTCACCAATTTTTGGTAAATGAAAATGTTCAAAAGGTAGAATCTAACCTTTTGTGTTCAAGTATCCAAGATTTGGGTGAGGATTTGCATGACCATGTTTTGAATTTGAATGATGAAATGTCATTAAAGGTAAATGAAAAACAAGGTATAATTTTTAATCACACCTTTAATAACATGGTTTTAATGAATGAAAAAGAAGTTGATGCACTTGAATTGTTAAATAAAATTCATCAACAATTACTAATTGAATCTAGGGTAAAAACTGTCAATGATCCTAATTTAGTAAATATCCTAGATGCTTGTAAATTGTTACACAAATTTGATTGGCCTACAAATTTGGAAAATGATTTGGCTTTGAAATTTGTAGAAATAGGCTCTTACTTACAAAATTGCATATTTGAAAAAGATAGCCTAATTCTAAATCAAGGAGGGAATTATGAAGTTTACATTTTAAAGAATAGACATGATAAAATTGAAAATCATTTATTGTCTAATCATTTTAGTAATTTGATGCTCACCTATGGGAGTATTATTGGAACTAAATCAAATTGGTATGGTGAGTATGGCGAGTGGAAATTTGTTGCATTGTTTGGTCTAGTCTTGTTTTTGTGGGAGTCCCACAACATTTGGCATGCATATCACGTTATATTTTTGTTGAAATGTTCTAATCATGTTTGGGATCCAGGAAAGTGATAATCCAAGGTTTGCATCACCTTGTATTATATTGTACATTTGTATATAGATTTTGGTTTTTTGGGTTTTGGTTTGTGTTTTCAAGATCAGTTTTGAAGTTACTTTGGGGTTTGGTTTTGGTCTATGTTTTCAAATTTTCATTTTTGGGATTGCAGTTTGGTTTTGGATTGAATAAGTTTTAATTTAAAGTTGTGTGTTTATTTGACATGTTTTGTTTGTCTATAAAAAAAAAAAAAATGATGAAAAAGTTGCCTTGAGATGCTAACTTATGTTCTAGATCAGGGAAATATGGAACATTGGAATTATGTGGTAGAAAGCTCCGCAAGAAATACAAACAGTTTAATAATATCGTTTGAAACTTGTGATGCATGAAGTAGTCAGTTTTATATGGCAATATTTCATCTGCAATTCAAAAGACAATGCATTTCATATTACATCTCACTTTGCACATGCATGCCATCTTAGTTGCATATGCATTTCAAATACAAATCATTAAAGTGTGTCAAATCCTCTTAGGGTTATGCTATCACATAAATAAGAAGAAAATCCTAAGGTTGGGAACTGAGTCTTGAGATATCTACAACCAAGCACATTTTATACACATTAAAAAGGATCTTGAGCAAAATGATCAAAACCTTGCTTGGAAGAAAATGTTGGGCGAAGGAAGTATTTCATGTCTATCCTATTATGCAACATGATCCTTAAAATAGTGGTTTTGACCACTTTCATAAATCTTAAAGCATAAAATCAGAGTAGTAAGGATAGGGCTAAATCCTCATCGAACTTAGGTTGAGGATCCAACTCCCCAAAGATTTTATTTGAACTACATGGAGTAGTAAGGATAGGGCATAATTCTCATCTTGCCTAGGTTGAGAATCTAATTCCCAAAGCTCCTATGTCTCATTTCATGATAAATCTTGGATTGGAAGGATCGTACTACTTTTCCTCTGCAAAGGATGGGTAGTCATCCCCAAGGTCCAAGCAATAAAATTAATATTCTCCACCTTTATCCAAAGCTTGGATTGGAAGGATCGTACTACATGTCCCTAGCAAGGATGGGTAGTCATCCCTAAGGTTCAAGAAGTAAAAAATTAATTTTTCCCATCTCATATTTATATTGGATTGGAAGGATCGTACTACTTGTTCTCTACAAATGATGGGTAGTCATCCCCAAGGTCCAAAGAAATGAATATAAGTCTTGGATTATGGGGTTAAGCATGCCCATGCATGGCAACATGTCTTGTCTAAAAAACAAGACCACTGATTGTCCAAAGGGTTAGACTAGCATGACCATTTCTTCCATAATTGGTTAAATTATTTTGCTCAAAGTGAGGTAATGAATTCTAAATCAGAATAGTAAGGATAGGGTTAAACTCCCATCTCGGTTAGGTTGGGATTCTGATTCCCCAAAGTTCTGATTTCACGTTCACTTGCACATGGGTTCAAGATAGTAGGGACTCATAACCAACTTTGGGATATAATAAAGCAATTCATTAGTGGATCCTAAGAGGGTTTGATAATTTTGAATGTTTGTGTATGATACTAGAAGGACTATGCCTTTTATAAAAGCAAAATCTCTTAGCATATTTATTAGGTTACACAAATCATTCACAATCTCACATGTGCATTCATGTAAAACTGACGATGGAATGTTGATCAAGTTCAAGCGATAGGGAATGAAAACACCTTGCACACACTGAGCTGATACTTAACAATTTTGATAATTCATGTATTTTTGATCTATGGGCATTCATTTATATTTCTTATGTGCTAATGCTAGTTTTCGAGTTTGTATACTTCCAGGTTGGGTTCTCACCAAATGCTCAGGAGCATCTGACAACAGAGTCGCCATTTGTTGTGGTTGATCCACAACACACCCCAAAATTTGGGACCCACCTTTTTTGCTTGCTTTCAAAGAAGATCTCAGTGACCCAGATGCTAAAAATCAAGAAAAAGGCAAAATTGCACAAAAATGAAAAAGTGTCGCGATATCGTGACATGTTGCTCCATCGCGGCTAAAAATGAAAAAGTGTCATGATATTGCGACATGTTGCTCCATCACGGCCGAAAATGAAAAAGTGTCACGATATCGCGACATGTTGCTCCGTCGCGGCCGAAAATGAAAAAGTGTCACGATATCGCGACATGTTGCTCCGTCATGGTCCAGAGAGGAGAGAGAAAGATAGAATGGAAAATTGTCACGAAATCGTGACATGTCACAAAATCGTGATCAAACCAGTCAAATAGGGCAAGGCACTAAAGTTGTCACGATTTCACGATAGGAAGCAGCAAAGGGGTACGAAGAAGAAAAACGTTGCGATATCACGACAGGTCACGTTTTCATGGCTCCAAGCAACAAAATGGTACGGAAGGCAAATATGTCGCAATTTCGTGACATGTCGCATTTTCGTGGCCAAAAACAACAAGAGCAGCCCAAAATAGAAAAGCGTCATGATTTCGCGACGAAAAGCTGGCAAAGGTGTACGGAACAAAAAATTGTCGCGATTTCGTGACAGAAAGCAGGAAGGTGGTGCCAGAAAGAAAAATGTCGCGATTTCGCGACAGAAAGCTGCCAGAGTGTAAGAAACGAAAAAGTGTCACGATTTTGTGATAGGAAGCAGCCAAGGCATACAGAGATGAAAAGCGTCACGATTTCATGATACGTTGCAGTCGAAGGCGTACGGAGATGAAAAGCGTCACGATTTTGTGACAGGTTGCAGCCGAAGGCGTACGAAGATGAAAAGCATCATGATTTTGCAACAGGAAGCAGCCAAGGTGTACAGAGATGAAAAGCATCATGATTTCATGATAGGTTGCAGCCGAAGGTGTACGAAGATGAAAAGCATCATGATTTCATGACAGGAAGCAGCCGAGGCATACGGAGAGGAAAAGTGTCACGATTTCATGACAGGTTGCAGCCACAGGGTCCGATAGCATAAAAATGTCACGATTTCGTGACATGTCTCATTTTTGTGGTGTATGAAGGCAGACAAGGCTTTTGGTAGGAAAATTTCACGATATCGTGACATGTCACGTTTTCATGGTGAAAGTAGAGGAGCAAAGCTACATGCATAAAAATGTCATGATATCACGACATGCTATTTTTTGTCATGATTTTCATGGGGCCATTACTAAACATGCAAAAAAGTGCATAACACGTGGCGTACATGTGTAAGGGCTATAGAGGTGTTACAGTTCATAGAGAAGATCAAGCGTCTCAATGTCGAGCATAAAGTCGAAAGCAATGGAAAGGTGGGGAAGGTGAAACGAGGCAATCTAGAAGACGAAACAAACCATCGTGGAAGGAGAAGCAATTTACCAAAACTTTAAAAGCGGAAGCACAGATTGGTACAAGGGTCGGAAAACCACTACGGGCAGAGTTGCAGAGCTAAAGGCAATAAGCCATTCTGGGCCTATTTTTGTGGTGTCTTTCTTCCACTTTGTCTGGATATTCCTTTACATTGGACTGGGTAGAAAATTGCTGTAAGCAGAGTTGCAGTGCTGAAGGCCAGTTGGCCATTCTGGGCCTGCTTTGAGGCTGTTTTCTTCCATAAACTGGGTTTGGGAAACCAGAGATTCTGTTGTTGTATAATGACCAATTTTTAATACAGAAAATTCAAAAATTTGCATCTTGTGGGCAAGAAAGAAGGAGATCTTCTGTGCATGCTATAGATTTAATGTTTATTCTTTCATTTTTCAGATTTCGGATTTATAGATAATGTTAAATGCCACTTTTGTGGGTTGCATTAGGCAAATGTTTGAAATTTGAATTTTATTTCAAAACCCTTTGAATCAGCACTTAACTTATTAGGATTGTGCGTGTTTGCAGGTCCAATAGATGAGGTTGCATGCATGGAAATATCACGTCTTCAATTTTTCCAGAACGGGATAGCATCAAACTGAATGCAATTTTAATTTCTTTTTCTTTTGCATTTTATTTTCTTTTTTCTGCACTTTATTTTTCAGAAGTTCCAATTTTATTTTTCAAGCATTAAAATAAAATAAAAAAATTAAAAAAAACTTCAAAATCTATAAATAATTCCTTCATTTTATGGCATTTCATTAAATTTCATTTTGAAGTTACAACATGGTTATTTAAGGACCAAATCACATTTGCTTTATTTGGGTTCAATGAACAATCATTAAAGTTTCACTAATAAAATAAACCATAGTGCCCCTTGTTTTCAGTTACTTGCAACCATTAAGGTGTTCCAAGCATTTTAATTGAGTATCTTCATTTGAGATCATTAATACATAGATGCAAAATGCTAACATAACAGGAACCTTGGAGAAGTTACTTGTTTAATTTCTTTGCAAGCAGAGGATTTAGAACCCAAATCCTATCGGAGAGTGTGTTTTCACAATCGGGTGAAAATACCACTCAACAAATCCCTAATAGGTAACATAAAATTAGGAGTCTACTCGACTGATAAATAACCCCATGGTAAGGTTAATTATGACATCTATACGAGTACCCAAAAATCAGAATGACTAATAGGAGTTGATTGGTGCAATTATTCAGAGAACATCGACGAGTCTCAAGTGTAGTGAAATAGATAACATTATGTGGCCACAAGGAAACCTACTGAACATTCGATGACTACCCCAATTAGACCATAGTCTACAACCTTTTGTTGGGTCTTCAATTTGTAGCATGAGCATTGTCAAAAAATTAGATACTAACTTCGATTACCATAGACATAGCGACCATGGTAGCAAGGTCCTCTTAAATATGAATTTCATTACTCAGTAAAGTAACTCATTACCCAACCACTCTATATAAGTATATCAATTCTTCATTCCATGCTAAATTCAATACAAGGTTTCAAAGAGGTGACTGATGAAGTTTTAGGTGCAAGTCTACAGGATCCATATTAGGAATCTAGGACACCTGCATGCTTAACCAACAGAGAGTGCAACCTTAATGTTAATGTTGATGAAGAACAATCTACAAAAAGGAATCGGGTGACCATGGAAGGATTACCACCAACTAATCACCTTGTAGTTACCAACGTACTATTACTAGAATGCATTAATAATTCAACAATAGCTAAAATAGGTTGGACGATTTTGGCTTTGGATGAGATCATAGCATGGTATAGAAGGGATACAAATTACTCCACTATGAACCCGATGGTGAGCAATCAGGATATACATCACTATTGAAATTGAGGTATTCCTACACCAAGGCCATGCAAACTAGAATGATCTTCAAGTATGCCCAGTAAGAATTGACATACCCATAAACCACAAGTGTCCAAAACCATAGATTCTCGAGCATTATTAAAAGAATAGAGTTATCATTCTACTATCTAGAGCATAATCCAATAAATTAAAATTATGAATTTAATATTCAACACACTTTTTCCAAAGCACGCATTGGAAATTCAACCAATTAGAATATAAAACACGTATGACTTTATACACTAAGATAGATTATAGTGGACAGACCCAACCTAGAGTTTCCAGCAGTTGAATGCTTCCCTTGTGCTTCCTTAAGCTCTTCTTCTTCTCCAACCTTCTCCTTCCCACATAACATAGCCCCCTTTTTCTCAATATTAATGGTAATTTATAGCTTTCTTTCTTTTTGACAAGAAAGATGCTTCTAAATATATTTATTTATTTATTTTATTTTTATCTTTTTTTCTCACCCCAAGTTAAAGCTTCCTTTAATATATATATATATATATATATATATTTATGGAAAGGGAATCCATAGAGATAAGAGAAGAATCTTATCCACCATTTCAACCTTCCCAAAGTAGCCATGCATGTGTAGGAAAAATTGATTATTTAAATCTACAAGGTAGTTTTTTTTTCCATGTTTTAATCCAATTTAAAATTGAACAAGCTCATAAAAACAAACTACCTAATTTCCTTCTAAAATAGGATCAACTAGATCCAACAAGCATGCTCAACAAAATAAATCCTTTACTTTAAAAATTGCTCAATTTAAAGATTTCACAAAATCATAATAAATTGCATGATATTCTTTTCAATATTTTCTAGAATAATTTGTAAAATGCAAAACATTATTAATGTGCATTTTCAAAGTAAAATTCAATTAAACCAATCTCATGCAAATTAATCATGAAATCAAATATAAATCACACACAAATGGCATACAAGCACTCGATGCATGTGCCCAGTATCCCCCATCACCGTTTTTCCTTTGATTGGGCGGGACTTTTTAGAGTAATACTCAAGTAACACCACCATCAGGGAGGTAACTAGTGATGATAGGAATATGAGCTTTACCTATTGAGTTGTCATAGTCATCATTTCCCTTCTCATATCTTGGTGGTCAGTCTTCCACCTACGAGAATAAATGTTCCTGCAATCAAGCAACGCAACATCATTTTCTTTTGACAAATACAATGCAAATATATTAAGCATTAAAACCAGCTATCACTACACAAATAGCATCTTAAAAATAGTCCTCCAAGGTGGGATGTGACATACTCCCCCCTTAGATTAAACACAGTCCTCTGTGTTTTCCTGCAATTATTACATAACAATCAATAAAACATAGTTTTTGGCATAGTTTCCACTTTGTATAAGTGGTCCATAGTTCAACCTGTATTATTACATAGCATCATTAAATAAATAAGGAAAGTGTCTTTTCATATCTTCCACTTTTTCCCAAGTGGAATTATTTTCAGAATACTGGTCCCACTGGACCTTGCACTGATCAATATTACGCTTCCTCATAGTCTTGGAATGAAATTCCAAGATCTTCATAGGTCTCACTTCAAAGGTTGTCGGATCTACCATCTATAAATTAGAAACATCTAACACATGATCAGGATCAGCAATATATCTCCTAAGTAGGGATACATGAAAATTATTATGGATCTTTGATAGGTTAGGTGGTAAGTCAAGCCGATAGGCTACAAGACTTATCTTCTCCACAATCTCAAATGGACCAACAAATCTAGGATCCAATTTTGTTGATTTAATGGCACTCTTCTTAGGTTTTACCCTTAGAAACACTCTGTCACCTATGGAGAATTCTCTAGGGGTTCTTTTCAAATCTGCATAACTCTTCTATCTATCCGTGGCTTCCTTGAGCCTTTGATGGATTAGTCCTAGTTGCTCTTCCATTATTTTGACCATTTTTGGTCCAATGACAACCCGATCCTCGGGATTATCCCATGATAATGGAGTTCTACATCGTCTACCATACAAAGCTTCGAAAGGGGCCATATTCAAGGAAGAATGATAGCTATTATTATAAGCAAACTCAACCAGATACAAATAGTCTTCCCAACGAGACTTCTGGTCCATGCAATACATGCGTAACATATCTTCCAGAACTTGGTTAACCCTTTCTGTCTATCCATCCATTTTAGGATGGTATGCAAAATTGATATTTAAAGTTGTGCCAATTGCATGATGGAGAGCCTACTAGAACTTAGAAGTAAACCTAGAATCCCTATCAGAGATAATCATCTCCAAAAATCCATACAACCTAAAAATTTCTTTTGCAAATTTATTGGCTACAATTACAACATCATCTGTAGTACATCCTGGTATGAAATGTGCAACCTTAGTGAGTTTATCAACTATAACAAAAATTGCATCATGATGATATTTTATCTTTGGCAAATCGATAATAAAATCCATTGATATTACTTGCCATTTGTGAGTGGGTATAGCATGTGAAAATAATTTTCTTGCTGGATGTTGATGTTCAGCTTTCACCTTCTGACACTGTAAACATCATGCCACAAAATCAGTGATATCTTTCTTCATGCCCAACTAGTAAAAGGTCTTTTTCATATTTTCCCTCATCTTGGCTCCTCTAGGATGAGCATAATAAGGAGAATTATGAGCTTCTCGCATGATCAATCTCCTCAAATCACCCAATTTAGGTATGACTACTCGATCTCTAAAGCATAAAAGTCCATATTTCATGCTATATTCTTGGTTTTCATTCAAGTTTTGCTCTATCTTAACCCGAATTTCACTACATTCAGGATCCTGACATTGCATCTTTCTGACTTGCCCCATTAAATCCACATGACTACGAGTCAATGCAGCTATGTGCTTCCTCCTACTTAAGGCATCAATGACTTTATTTTCTTTTCCTTTGATATACTCAATACCAAAATCATATTCTTCTAAGAACTCTATCCACCTTCTTTGTCTAGCATTTAGTAATGGTTGAGTGAAGATATACTTCAAACTCTGGTGATCGGTTCTTAACTCAAATGGTCTACCAACCAGATAATATCACCAAATTTTCAAGGCATGCACAACCGCAACAAGTTCTAAATCATGAGTAGCATAGTTAACTTCATGCTTTTTGAGTTTCCTAGACTCATATGCTACTACAAAATCATCTTGGGATAGGACTCCTCCTAACCCTTCCAAAGAGGCATCGGTGCAAACTAAAAATTTTTCTATGGGATCCAAAATCTTCAGAATAGGAGCTGAGGTTAGTTTCTGTTTAAGAAAATTAAATGCTTCTTCACACTTTTCTATCCATTTAAACTCCTTCCCTTTCTTCTGAAGGTTGGTTATTGAATAAGTAATCTTAGAGTAGTCTTTAACAAACCTCCTATAATATCCTGACAAACCCATGAAGCTTCTTACTTCTGTCACATTTGTTGGAGGTGGCCAATTCAAAATGGCTTCTATTTTCTTTGGATCAACAACGATCCCATCCGCTGATATAATATGCCCCAAGTAATGCACTTGTGGAACATAGAATTCACATTTAGATAAATTCCCATAGAGTTGGTTCTTCCTTAAAATTTCTAGCACTATCCTCAAGTGCTTATCATGTTCCTCTCTATTACGAGAATAAATCAAAATGTCATCCAAGAATATCAACACAAATCGATCCAACTATTTTCTAAACACACTATTCATCAAATTCATGAAAGTTGTTGGTGCATTAGTCAATCCAAATGGTAGGACTGTAAATTCATAGTGCCCATATCTAGTCTTGAATGCGGTTTTATGTGTGTCTTCTTCTCAGATTCTCAGTTGATGATATCTAGATTTTAGATCAATCTTTGTGAAAATGGTGGCATCTTTTAGTTGATCAAATAAATCTTCTATCCTTGGCAATGGATATCTATTCTTGATAGTTGCCTTGTTTAGCATTCTATAATCTATGCATAGCCTTAATGAACCATATTTCTTCTTCACAAATAAAATAGGTGCTCCCCAAGGTGATACACTTGGTTTTATCAACCCTTTTTCTAGCAACTCTTGAAGTTGCACTTTCAATTCCTGCATCTCGATGGGGTTCATTCTATAAGGAGCTCTATGGATAGGCTCAGTACCTGGCATCAATTCTATGGTGAAATCAAATTCATGTTTAGGCGGTAATCCAGGTATCTCATCAACAAAAACATCATGAAATTCCTGCAATAGTGGAAATTTTCCAATAATTTCTTCCTTTGGAATTTCCTCTTTTTCCTTGAGTTTAACTACATAAACCATTCCTCCTTTTCTAATAGTTTTCTTCAGTTGCATTGCTGAAATTAGCATTGGTTGAAATTCTCTTGGTTCACTATACATCCTTTACCTTTCTTTGTCTTCGTTGGTAAACTCAATCCATCTCTCCTAAAAATTTACCAAGGCTTCATGAGCCTTCAACCAGTCTATTCCCAGGATGATGTCAAAAGCATGTAGGGGTGCTACATACAAATGCCACCTAGTAAAGCCATTGGGTAGGGTAATTTGAGTTGAGGAAAAATATTGATTAACATGATAAGTTTACCCTGATCCATACTCAACCTTCCACCCTTGTGCCAAAGATCCTGGATTTTCTAGCATATCCCTTACTAGGTTACTAGAAATAAAACTATCGGTAGCCCCACTATCAATTAAAATGCTAACTTCTTTATCAAAAATTTTACCATTTAGTAGTAGAGGTGTAGCTTGTCCATCCAAGTTTTGTGTTGTTGTTGCTACATAGATCTTGTGATTTGGCCTATCAGAGCTAGTGCTTGCACGTTGTGGGTAGTTAATGGCAAAATGTGAACCTCCACACTTGAAGCACTTTATCCTTGAGTTTGAATCTCCTTCTTGAACCTATTTTCCTGTATCCACTACTTGTAGTGGAACTGGCTGCTTAGGAGCCTGGAAATCCCTATTGTTGTTGTTGGAGTAGTTGTTATTCTTGTGGTGAAATTATTTCTTGAAATTCTTCTTACCACCATTGTTGTGCTTCTCAAATTTTGGATTTCCTTTGTTCTTCTAATTTTTTCCATTATCCCACTTTCTCTTTTTTTAAAACTTATGTCCCTTGTTTGACCATTTTGTGGAACTATTGTGAGTTTCATTAGTAGTCTGAGTAGACTCTGTCCTTCGAGCCATATCATAAGCTTCTTGCATAGTGTTATGAACATGTACGCTTACCCTATCTCTGATCCAAGGCTTCATTCCTAGGATAAATTTATGTATTTTCATCTCATTATTCTGGTTATAGGATGACACATATTTAAGGAGTCTCACAAACTATTCATAGTATTCCTCCACAGATCTTGATCCTTGTTGAAATGCGAAGAATTCCTTAAATTTATTCAAATAAAATTGCTTTGTAAGGAATCTATCCTTAAAATCTTCCACAAAAACTTCCCACTTCAACTTGTTAGGTGAGATCTTATGTTCATATTTATAAGCATTCCACCAGTCAATTCCTATTCCTCCCAGATGAGAAAGAGCAAATGTCATTTTAGTTTTAGAGGAGTAGTTTCTTATGGAAAAATGAAGTTCCAGTTCATCTAACCATGACTCAGCTGCATCTTCTCCTCCTTTTCCTATGAACTTAGTCACTTTAATATGCTTTATGTCATTGCCCATTTCTTTCTTCATGCAGGCCTTGTTTTCACGCTCTTCGGGATCTTCATCCTCTCTAATCTCAACCTCTGGATTTTCCATCTCATGATTGTTGTTGTGGTGATGTTGTGAATTTATAGCTTGCAAAATATATTGAATTTGATCTTACATTATGGAAACCATGGCATTAAGGTTCTCCATATATTTATCTAAATTCCTAGAACTTTCTCCTATCTGTCTGGCTTCAGGACTATCGAGACTAGCTTGTTGCAAGGTTCCTTTCCTCTTACCTCTCAAACTTGTCGCCATGTTTACCTGGAGTAAAAATTTGTATTAATTCTCACTGATTTTTATAGTTGAAATTCTAGACAACTAGATTTCATCATAATTTCTCAAGTAATCTATTACTACTAGGTTCATTCCCTAGTTTAGTCCACTAACTTTGTTGTTGTTCATACACACTTGAGAATAAGGAGTAAGTAAGTCAAAAGACATAGATGTCGAGTAATTTTCCCAAAAGAGTCTAAGGTACACCACTTAAAACCCATAGAAGGAGGGTTTCACTTAGCTCTTCCACTTTCGAATGACTGTGGATCTATTCATGGGGGATAGGAACTCAGACATCGATAATCTCAAGTACTGACCTTGTCCTTACCAAGTGTGCATCATTTAGAGTTATGGAACTTATGTTTGAGTTGTTTTGTTTCATGCCCAAATATTTTTCTAACCTAGATCTAGCTAGAGTCTACTAGTTAGCCTGGGCTCTGATACCAACTATAACAACCCCAATTGTTACCACCTCTTATCCATATTTTTTATATATAAATACATATTTCATGAGGCAAGGTACATAATCATGATCTAAGATAGAATCATTCCATTTGGATTGTAAGTTATCAAGGCAAATATTATCAAGAGATATTGAGACTTGATCAGAGTCACTCTTGAGTAGAAGTGATCAGCTTCTACGAAACCCTCATACCACTTGGATATGAGAATGCTCAAAGCGTTAGGTTTCATCCCTCATAAAAGGGAAATCACCCTATATAGGTGAATGCCTTGAATATGGAAAACCATCATAGATGAAATAACCTCAACAATGGTTATTCATAGATCTTAGATCCTACCCACATCTTCTCGATGGGGTCACTAAGATAACAAAATCACTACACGTGATTAAAATTACATAATCCTTGGAATGCCATCTTATTTGTTTGGTGATTGATTGTCATCCTCCCAAATGTATTGAGTGCTTGGTTTGCTTCTAATTAACTTAGATTAATGGTATTGTTCTGTCTAGTATTGTTGTGTAGGTCCTCCATAAGTTTCCCTCTACACTATTGTAATCAATAAGAGATAAAATTATAAACAATTTGATTTTTCCAATCATTCCAAAAATAAATAAAACTACTTTAATTTTAAAGCCATTCAAATTTTAATAAAATAATACCAATAAATCAAGTAACCCTAGTCTTCAAACATATACAATTTTATGTACAAAATAGATTCCAAGAACACGTCATTTTTAAAGCATAAATGGATTTTTTAAAGCTAAAATCCTTATGAAAAAGCAAGTAGCATTCATTAATTCTTTATTACTTGTGATAGTAGGTCTGTTACATGATTCCTATGGCAATGAGCATATTTATCATTGGAAGAGCCAATAAAATCATATCAGATTCATATGATTACTAACCCCAAAAGAAACTTTTCTAATTTATCTCCACCTAATTTAATACAAATAAGGTCTTATCACAATACTATATTATTTTATATGTTGGTGTACATGACATATAGCACTCAGTGTTAGGGTCCCAAAATAACTATCATGTGAATCGAGATACCACTGGTGGCTAGATGAGATGATAGAATTTGGTTTGAAGAGTATAACATAGTTCACCGATGTTGAGTGATCTTTGAAGCAATGGATGAAGTTAATTGGAGATAATACCGAATAGGTAACATAAAATTAGGAGTATAATCAACTAATAAATACCCTATACCATGGAAAGGTTAATTATGGCTTCTATACAAGTACCCAAAGATCAAATGGTGAATAGGAGTTGATTGGTGCAATTATTTGAAGAACGTCGATGAGTCTCAAGTGCAGTGAAATAGATAACATTTTTTGGCCACAAGGAAACCTTCTGAATAGTCAACGACTACCCCAATCAGACCATAGTCTATGATATTTTGTTGGATCTTCAATTTGCAACATTAGCATTGTCAAAAAATTAGATATTGACTTTGATTACCACATATGTAGTGACCATGGTAGCAAGGTCCTATTAAATATGAAGGTCATTACTTAGTCAAGGAACTCATTACCCAACCACTCTATATAAGTATATAAATTCATCATTCCATGTCGAATTCAACACAAGGTTTTAAAGAGGTGATTGATGAAGTTTTATGTGTAATTCTACAAGAGCCATATTAGGAATCTAGGACACATTCATGCTTAACCAACAAAGAGTGCAACCTAAATTTTAACGTCGAAAAAGAAAATATTGTCCTACGGATATACCAAAAGGAATCAGGTGACCATGGAAGGATTACCACCCACTAATCACCTTGTAGTCACCAGTGTACCATTAGTAGAATGAATTAATAATTCAACAATAGCTAAAATAGGTTGGATGATTTTGGCTTTGGATGAGATCATAACATGGTATAGAAGGGATACAAATTACTCCACTATGAACCCAACAATGAGCAATTAGGATATACATCATTGGTGAAATGGAGGTATTCCTACACCAAGGCCATGTAAACTAGAATGATCTTCAAGTATGCCCAGTAAGAATTGACATGCCCAAAAACCACAAGTGTCCAAAACCATAGATTCTTGAGAATTATTAAAAGAATTGAGTTATCATTCTACTATCTAGAGCATAATCCAATAAATTAAAATTATGAATTTAATATTCAACACACTTTGTCCAAATCACGCATTGGAATAAATTCAACCAATTAGAATATAAAACACGTATGGATTTATACATTAAGATAGATTATAGTGGACAGACCCAACCTGGAATTCTCCAATAGTTGAATGCTACCCTTGTGCTTCATTAAGCTCTTCTTCTTCTCCAACCTTCTCCTTCCCACATAACATAGCCTCTTTTTTCTCAATCTTAATGGAAATTTATAGCTTTCTTTATTTTTGACAAGAAAGATGCTTCTAATTATATATATTTTATTTTATTTTTATCTTCTTTTTCTTACCCCAAGTTAAAGCTTCCTTTGATATATATATATATATATATATATATATATTAATGGAAAGATAATCCATAGAGATAAGAGCATAATATTGTCCACCATTTCAACCTTCCCAAAGCAGTCGTGCATGTGTAGTAAAAATTTATTATTTAAATCTACAAGGTAGTTTTTTTTATGTTTTAATCCAATTTAAAATTGAACAAGCTCATAAAAATAAACTACCTAATTTCCTTCTAAAATAGGATCATCTATATCCAACAAGCATGCTCAACAAAATAAATCTTTTACTTTAAAAATTACTTAATTTAAATATTTCACAAAATCATAATAAATTGCATTATATTATTTTCCATATTTTCTAGAATAATTTGTAAAATGCAAAACATTATTAATGTGCATTTTCAAAGTAAAATTCAATTAAACCAATATCATGCAAATTAATCATGAAATCAAATATAAATCACACACAAATGACATACAAGCACTCGATGCATGTGCCCAGTATCCCCCATCACCGTCTTTCCTTTTATTCGGTGGGAGTTTTTTAGAGTAATACTTAAGTAACACTGCCATTAGGGAGGTAACTAGTGGTGATAGGAATATGAGTTTTACCTGTTGAGTTGTCATAGTCATCATTTCCCTTATCATCTCTTGGTGGTTAGTCTTCCATCTACAAGAAAAAATGTTTCTGTAATCAAGCAACACAACATTTTATTTTGATAAATACAATGCAAATATATTAAGTATTAAAACCAGATATCACTACACAAATAGCATTTTAAAAATAGTCCTCCAAGGTGGGATGTGACACCTCCATACCTCTAGCACCTGAACTTCAATTTTTGTAAGATGAAGTAAAGATGCCAAACCTTCACACAACTAGTTATGAATCACAAAAACCAACCTATGACAAACTCTTCAATGAGCCAGTCCATCCATCAGTTCCCATACCACCTTATCCTTATTGCTTTGAGACCCCAAATTTTGATAAATACAAGGGTAAGGAAGATCCTCGAAAACACGTGAGTAATTACCATTCAACCTTCTACCATCTTCATAGTAGAAACCCCCTCATGTTACGTACCTTATCCCTTTCGCTTGGGGTACAAGCCCTAAAATTGTACAACACACTCCCATGCCATAGCCTTTACACATTTTAACAGTTAGCCAACTCTTTCCTATAACATTTTACTATAAACATAAAAAATAAAACTAAATTTTTAGACATCTATGGCCTATGATAGGCTGACAATGATTCTATTACTAAGTTTATTTCGTAGTGAATATTGATCATACATGACCTCACCCACAACCTCCCCACTGTTGAGTTAGTGACACTCGTAGCACCCTAAAATTGGTGCAGTAAAACCTTAATAATTACAATTACTCTAGTAAATATTCAAATTCAAATTTTAACCCCCTAAACCGCTCCTAAATCATCGCTTAATCCATTTCCTCATTTCTCATGCCATTTTTAGATTTTGTTTTGACTGTTTGATGATATCATCGTCGATCAGACGATATCGCCTCAGATCGGACGATTTCGTCTGGACTAGGACGTCCAGACGATCTTGTCCCAAAACTAATTTTTCACAATTAGTCTCTTTTCCAACAACGTCTCTAATCTGGGCAGAAGTGTGTCTGCACCGTTAGAGACCCTCCCCATTGGAGATCTCCCAAATTGGGATGATATCCAACCTCCTAACTGTTGGCAATTTTGGGTACCTTGAGTACATTGCCTTTGCTCAAGTATAGTTGTTGTCATTGATGTCAAAGGAGCTCTTGGTAGTTGTTGTCTTTGATGTCAAGGAGTTCTTGAAGCAATTTGATTTGTTGTCTAAGTATGTGTTTTGATGAAGGTTTCAGTTGGTCAGTAAGTCTCCAAGAAAATCAAAGTAGCCCAGTTGCAAAAAGATCAAGAAAAAGATAAGTTAGAAAAAGTATGCAGGCAGTTGGAAAAACTGTCATGATTTCGCGACATGTTTTAGGAGAGAGAAAGTTTTGGCAAAACTGTCATGATTTCGTGACATGCTGGAAGGCAGAGGCAAAGCTAGAAAAACTGTCATGATTTCGTGACATGTTTGAGGAGAGAGAAAGTTTAGGCAAAACTGTCACGATTTCGTGACAAGTTTCAATGAAGTTGTATGGATGTAGAAAGTGTCACGATTTCATGACAAGTTGAGTTGGCAGTTGTAGGTGGCGAAAGTGTCACGATTTCGTGACATGTTCAGTTCACGAGAGTTGAAAAGAGTTAAGGCATGAAAGCGTCACGATTTGTGACATGTTCAGTTGGAGAGTTGGTAAAGTGCTTAAGGCAAGAAAGCGTCACGATTTCGTGACATGTTCCAGAGAGCAGTTGGTAAAAAGAGCTTAAGGCAGTGAAAGCGTCATGATTTCGTGACATGTTCCATTTTTGCTAGTGCAAACCGAGAAAAGGTTGAAGAAGCAAGAAGTGTCATGATTTCACGACAAAGTTGTAGATGACGTCAGTAAGAGGCAAATGTGTCACGATTTCATGACAGAAGTCGAGAAGAAGGCTTTGGAGTCTAAAGCGTCATGATTTCATGACAAGAATGATGATGACGTCAGCAAAGTCAGGTAGTGTCACGATTTCATGACAAGAGCAGAGAGAAGGCTTTGGAGTCTAAAGCGTCATGATTTCATGACAAGAATAATGATGAGTCAACAAAGTCAAGTAGTGTCACGATTTCATGACAACAAACCAAAGAAGGTGCACAACAGGCAGTAGTGTCACGATTTCGTGATAGCAAGTAATACAAGGTGTACGACAGACAAAGGCATAGCGATATCGTGACATGTTTGAGTTTCATGCTAGAAAAGCTATAGAACAACAGAGGCGGTTGAAGCCGACGGAGTTAACCTTTGTCGACGAAGTGTAAGGTTGTGCAGTCGACGATTGTTTTAAGGATATATAGCCGACTAAGATCAAGAATTTAATCATGAATTATTGCTATAAAAGGAGGACTATTTTTGAGTTTCATGTATCGAATGTGAGTGTCGAGTTTGCGCAAGTGAAGTCTGCTATGTGCAAAGAGCAGTCGTATCGAATCGATCGAAGTGTGCATTCGAAGTGCGACTTTCGTAGAAGCAGAGTGTAGGAAGAAGTTCGATCGAGGAGAAGCAGACTGTGCGAAGAGGGTGCTGTTGTGGCTGCACATAGGCGCATAAGTTGTTGTGCGATCGAGTGCTGCAGTATTTACATAGACTGTGTAAAGAAAGCAGAGTGTGCGAAGACTACGCTAGGTGGATGTGCAATGGAGGAAGCTAAGTTGAGAAGATAGTGCTACTGCATTTTGCGAAGATTGCACTACTATGTGTTTGTAGAAGTTGAGAAGATAGTGCTGCTGTAATTTGAGAAGACTATGTTGCTGTAGTTGCGTAGACAGTGAAAAGTTGTTTTCAACCAAGTGCAGAAAAGAACAGAGGAAGAGGACAATTGTGCCAGATCGAAGGACTGTGTTTGGTGCAGATAAGAGGACCAGCTTTGCAGTGACAGAGTTGAGGACAGAGATCTCCAGCCAGAGCAGGGAAGACAGGTGTCTTCTGTGGATAGAGTTCCACTTGCTAAGGGCAAAGGAGATAGAGGTCTTCTAGAGGATCACAAGCAAAGCAGAATTAGGGGAAGGTATCTCCTTTGAGCCGAGGCTCATAAACATTGTAATCGGGAAGGATTCCCAGAGGACTTTGATATAACTTTTAGAGGAAAGTTTTATCCGTGGAGTAGCCCACCTTGGGTGAACCACGTTAAAATGGGTCTTCTATGTGTGATGCTTTCTGTCTTGTTTAATATTATGTTGATGCCACTGCTATCTGAAATTAAAATTATTAAATGGTTAAGTCTTATACTGTTCACCCCCCCTCTCAGTATAAGTTCATGTTCTTCAATTGGTATCAGAGCAGGTCTCTCCAGAAAAAGCCTAACAGCTTGGAGAAGGATCTAACAGAGGAACATATAAATTCAGAAAAGGTTGAATTCGATCTCAAGAGTGAATTCTTCTTGGCCTTGAGAAAGCTTGAGAAACTCAGGGAAGAGAATTTTGTCCTCAAGCAACATTGCCAGGAAAAAGAGATAGCAAGATCAGAATTGGCTCAAAGTGTTATAGATTTCAAAATTCTAGTTGAAGAAGGGAAGAAGATTGAACAAGTTCTAACAGAGGTTCTAAAAGGAAAGGTAGCTGATTGTGAGAAACTAGAAGGAGAGATTATGTCTCTTAGAGTGAAGTTAGAACAGTCAACTCTCAGACAGAATATTCCATGTGAAAAGAAGGATGGCATCACCATTCATGAAACAGGGTCTTCAAGCAAGAACAATCTTCACTCTGAAGAGCAATGGATTCCAGTTGATCGCAAAAAGAACAAACTTCCAAGGTATCAAAACAGGTTACATAATACCTTTCATGGATATTGTTTTTCCTGTAAAAAATTTGGTCACATAGCTATGCATTGCAATAAGTCTCTGAAGAGTCATAGTAAGGAAAATGTTAACTCATTTGCACCTCTTATGAATAAAAATATCATGTGTTACAAGTGCAAGAATTTTGGGCATATAGCAAGGATGTGCAGTTTGGATAGATTTAGTCTTGAGTTCTCAAAAAGGAGGAATGAGATAAAATCTAAGTCAATGATAGTTCAAACTGCTTTTCATGCTCAAGACAAAGTAGAAAAATGGTATCTTGATAGTGGCTGTTCAAAACATATGATTGGTGAAAAAGAAAATTTTTGTCTTTAAAAGAAACAAACAGAGGAACAGTCAGTTTTGGAGATAACAGGTCCGCAAAGATCTGTGGTAAAGGGACTCTTAGTTTGGATGGGAAATCCAAAACAGAAAACGTGCTTTATGTAGAAGGGCTAAGACATAATCTGCTTAGTGTGAGTCAACTTTGTGATCAAGGGCACATAGTATCTTTCTTTTCAGATAGATGTGAGATAAGTAAAGAATTAAATGGAAAACTTATTGCTAGGGCTACAAGGACTCCAAACAATCTTTACATGCTGAGTGAGATAAAAAGAGAAAAATGCTTTCTAACTCAAGAAGATGAGAGTTGGTTGTGGCATAAAATATTGGGACATTTGAGTTTTGATAATCTGGTCAGTATTAGTAACAAGGAAGCAGTTAGAGACTTGCCCAAAATAAAAAGGCCCCAAAACATCATTTGCGGTCCTTGTCAACATGGTAAACAGACCATAACCAGTTTCAAATCGAAAGGGTATACATCTTCCAAACCCTTGGATCTTATTCATACTGATTTGTGTGGCCCCACCAGAACTCAGAGCATTCAGGGAGATAGCTATTTCATGTTGTTTATAGATGATTACTCAAGAATGACTTGGGTTACTTTTCTCAAAGAAAAATCTGAAGCTTTTGAAAAATTTAAAGTTTTTAAAGAAATGATTGAAAATGAGACTGACAAGAGAATCAAATGCTTAAGATCAGATAGAGGAGGAGAGTTCACTTCAAATGAATTTGTGGAATACTGTGAACAACACGGAATCAAAAGAGAATATTCAACAGCAAGAACTCCTCAACAAAATGGAGTAGTTGAAAGAAAAAATAGAACTGTTGAAAATATGGCTAGAGCAATGTTAGATGAGTCAAAACTTTCAGATGGTTTTTGGAGAGAAGCAGTAAATACAGCAGTCCACATCATTACCAGGGCTCAACTCAGAGTCAATCATCATAAAACTCCCTATGAGCTGTGGAAAGGAAGACCAGCTACAGTTAAACACTTCAAAGTGTTCGGGAGTAAGTGCTTCATCAGAAGGGAAGATCAAAATCTGGGTAAGTTTGATCCTAGGTGTGATGAGGGAATTTTTCTTGGATATTCCAACAAAAGTAAGGCCTACAGATGCTTCAACAAAAGAACTCATACAGTTGTAGAGAGCATAAATGTAACAGTAGATGAAAAGACAGGGATAAGAGAACCAGTCAAGGAACTCGATGATGGAATCTGTCAAGAAGAATTCAGAGAAGTGTCAGATGAAGAAGAGGAAAGACAACAACTGCTTCCCAAAACTCCTTCACGGTATGTTCAGAAACATCATCCCAAAGACTTGATCATTGGTGATCCAAATAGCAGGAAAACAAGAAGAAGAGTCATTCCTTCACATGAATCTGCGAATGTTTCATTGTTATCTCAGATTGAGCCAAAAAATTTTAGTGAAGCATGTACAGATGATTTTTGGGTAAAAGCAATGGATGAAGAGCTAAATCAAATAGAGAAAAGTGAAACCTGGGATTTGGTTCCAAGACCTAAGAACAAGAATGTCATTGGCACAAAATGGGTATTCAGAAATAAACTTAATGAGGATGGAAAGATTGTCAGGAACAAAGCCGAGGTTGGTATGTAAAGGGTATGCTCAAGTCGAAGGTGTTGATTTCGAAGAGACGTTTGCGCCCGTTGCTCGTCTTGAAGCGATCAAAATGTTTTTGGCCCTGTCTAGTTTCAAATCTTTCAAAGTGTTTCAAATGGATGTAAAGTCTGCTTTTCTAAATGGGGTGTTGGATGAAGAAGTCTACATAGAACAGCCAGAAGGTGTGTCTCTCTCAGAACAGCCAGACTATGTGTGTAAACTGAAAAAGGCACTATACGGGTTAAAGCAAGCACCCAGGGCTTGGTACTCAAGACTTGACGGGTATCTTTATGAACAAGGATTCAGGAAAGGCATGGCAGATAGCAACTTGTACATTAAGAATAAAGGTGATGATATGATTATCATAGTTGTCTATGTCGATGACATTATTTTTGGGGGAAATAATACTCAGATGTGCAAAGTTTTTGCTAACACCATGCAAAAGGAATTCGAGATGTCTATGATTGGAGAGTCTGTCATTCTTTTTAGGACTGCAGATTGCGCAATCAAAAGATGGTATATTTCTCTCTCAAGAAAAGTATATCAAAGAGATGTTAAAAAAATTTGGGATGATGGACAACAAACCCGTATGTACTCCAATGATTACAGGGTGCAATCTGAGTAAGGATGATGAATCTCCAGCAGCAGATCAAAAATTGTACAGATCTATGATTGGCAGCTTACTATACAACATACAGCTACCAGACCGGATATCATGCAGGCCGTTGGATTAGTAGCAAGATTTCAGGCAGCTCCAAAAGAATCTCATGTTATAGCAGTCAAGAGGATATTCAGATATTTGAAGGGCACTATGGATTTTGGGCTTTGGTATCCCAAAGGCGATGATTTCACCCTCACAGCCTATACAGATGCAGATTGGGCAGGCAGTATTGATGATAGAAAAAGCACTAGTGGTGGAGCATTCTTTCTGGGAAAGAGTCTGGTTTCTTGGCTGAGTAAGAAACAACCTTCAGTTTCCTTATCTACAGCAGAAGTTGAATACATAGCAACAATGGCTGGGTGCACTCAGGTTTTATGGATGAAAACAACCTTGGAGGATTTCAAAGTCAAGCATGAACAACCTATCCCTATTCTTTGTGATAATTCAAGTGCCATAAGTATTTCTAAAAATCCGGTAATGCACTCAAGGACGAAGCACATTTCTATCAAATATCATTTTCTAAGGGAGAAAGTGCAAGAGAAGCAGGTCAAGCTAGAGTATGTACCCACTAAAGAGCAGATTGCAGATATCTTCACCAAACCCCTTCCAAGAGATACGTTTGAGTATCTAAGGGAGAAATTGGGAGTTGTACTCTCACCTCAAGATTAATCACCTCATCAGGAGGTGGGGGAGGGACAAAGCCAAGAGGCTCTTTCTTAGTCCCGAGCCCCAAAGGTGACCCTTTGCCATTGATGACAAAGGGGGAGAGATATGAGTAAGGGGGAGTGCTTCAAGTGAAGAGAAGAGCTTCAAGTCAGGGGAGCAAAAACTTCAATTGCAGAATTCTCAGTTGATGGATCAGTTGGTTCAGTTTTGGCTCTTGAGATATGTTTTTAGTTAAGGGTTGCCATCAATGACAAAGGGGGAGATTGTTGGCAATTTTGGGTACCTTGAGTACATTGCCTTTGCTCAAGTATAGTTGTTGTCATTGATGTCAAAGGAGCTCTTGGTAGTTGTTGTCTTTGATGTCAAGGAGTTCTTGAAGCAATTTGATTTGTTGTCTAAGTATGTGTTTTGATGAAGGTTTTAGATGGTCAGTAAGTCTCTAAGAAAATCGTAGTAGCCCAGTTGCAAAAAGATCAAGAAAAAGATAAGTTAGAAAAAGTTTGCAGGTGGCTGGAAAAACTGTCACGATTTCGCGACATGTTTTAGGAGAGAGAAAGTTTTGGCAAAACTATCACGATTTCGCGACATGCTGGAAGGCAAAGACAAAGCTGGAAAAACTGTCATGATTTCGCGACATGTTTGAGGAGAGAGAAAGTTTAGGCAAAACTGTTGCAATTTCGTGACAAGTTTCAATGAAGTTGTACAGATGCAGAAAGTGTCACGATTTCGTGACAAGTTGAGTTGGCAGTTGAGGTGGAGAAGTGTCACGATTTCGTGACATGTTAGTTGAGGTGAAAGCTTAACGAAAGCGTCACGATTTCGTGACATGTTCCAGTTTCATGAGTAGTTGGCAGAAAAGTGCTTAAGGCAAGAAAGCGTCATGATTTCGTGACATGTTCCAGTTTCAAGCAGTTGGTAGAAAAGAGCTTAAGGCAGCGAAAGCGTCATGATTTCGTGACATGTTCCATTTTTGCTAGTGCAAACCGAGAAAAGGTTGAAGAAGCAAGAAGTGTCACGATTTCATGACAAAGTTGTAGATGACGTCGAGAAGAGGCAAATGTGTCACGATTTCATGACGAAGTGGAGAAGAAGACTTTGGAGTCTAAAGCATCATGATTTCGTGACAAGAGTTATGATGACGTCAGAAAGAGGGTGTCACGATTTCATGACAAGAGCAGAAGAAGGCTTTGGAGACTAAAGCGTCATGATTTCATGACAAGAATAATGATGACGTCAACAAAGTTAGGTAGTGTCATGATTTCATGACAACAAACCAAAGAAGGCGCACAACAGGCAGTAGTGTCACGATTTTGTGACAACAAGCAATACAAGGTGTACGACAGACAAAGGCGTAGCGATATCGTGACATGTTTGAGTTTCATGCTAGAAAAGCTATAGAACAGCAGAGGCGGTTGAAGCCGACGGAGTTAACCTTTGTCGACGAAGTGTAAGGTTGTGCAACCGATGATTGTTTTAAGGATATACAACTGACTAAGATCAAGAATTTAATCATGAATTATTGCTATAAAAGGAGGATTATTTTTGAGTTTCATGTATCGAATGTGAGTGTCGAGTTTGCGCAAGTGAAGTCTATTGTGCGCAAAGAGCAGTCGTATCGAATCGATCGAAGTGTGCGTTCGAAGTGCGACTTTCACAGAAGCAGAGTGTAGGAAGAAGTTCGATCGAGGAGAAGCAGACTGTGCGAAGAGGGTGCTGTTGTGGCTGCACATAGGCGCATAAGTTGTTGTGCGATCGAGTGCTGCAGTATTTACATAGACTGTGTAAAGAAAGCAGAGTGTGCGAAGACTACGCTGTGGTGGATGTGCAACGGAGCAGAAGCTAAGTTGAGAAGATAGTGTGTGATTTTGGAAGATTGCACTACTGTGTTTGAAGTTGAGAAGATAGTGCTGCTAATTTGAGAAGACTATGTTGTTGTAGTTGCACAGACAGTGAAAAGTTGTTTTCAACCAAGTGCAAAAAAGAACAGAGGAAGAGGACAATTGTGCCAGACCGAAGGACTGTGTTTGGTGCAGATAAGAGGACCAGCTTTGCAGTGACAGAGTTGAGGACAGAGATCTCCAGCTAGAGCAGGGAAGACAGGTGTCTTCTGTGGATAGAGTTCCACTTGCTAAGGGCAAAGGAGATAGAGGTCTTCTAGAGGATCACCAGCAAAGCAGAATTAGGGGAAGGTATCTCCTTTGAGCCGAGGCTCATAAACATTGTAATCGGGAAGGATTCCCAGAGGACTTTGATATAACTTTTAGAGGAAAGTTTTTATCCGTGGAGTAGCCCACCTTGGGTGAACCACGTTAAAATGGGTCTTCTATGTGTGATGCTTTCTGTCTTGTTTAATATTATGTTGATGCCACTGCTATCTGAAATTAAAATTATTAAATGGTTAAGTCTTATACTGTTCACCCCCCTCTCAGTATAAGTTCATGTTCTTCACTAACCTCCCTCCTAAGCCTATTTAAACTTAGGACTCCCCCTTGGCATCCCCCTGGCTGAATTTTCCTGTAAATCGACCTTCACACGCATTAGAATAATCTGTATTACCATCTACATTTGTTGCATCCAATTTTCTTGCAGGAACCTTGTCATTTTTTAGCCGGAGCAAGCTTACATCGTCGCAGACGATCCTGTTCAGATCGGAGACGATCTTGTCAAATCAGAGATGATTTCGACTGCAATCATCATTGGGGGCAATCAGTGCCCAGAGTTTGCATTTTTCTCTTCTCATCTGCTATTTTATTCTACAACTAGCTAGTTTATTTATTATTTTTTGCTATTCTGCATCTTGGAGTTCACCCATATAGTTTAATTGCATAATAAGGTCATGATTAGCTATTAAAGTATTGCAATTCACTTGCATTTCTATTCAGGATTATTTGTTAACATCCTTATTGTCATTTTACATCATTATCCTCTATTAGCATTGCTGCATTTTTTGTATTTCGTGTCTATTTCTCTGTTTGCAGGTCTCTGACAAATTTGTCTGATGAATTCGTCAGATCTCAGACGATCCTGTAGGTCGGAGATGATTCCATCAAATTCTAGACGATCCTATCTGCTTCAAGAATCAGAACCTTCATCAGACATCCGGATCAGGTATGGCTCTGTAATTTAGCTCTTTCTCTCTGTTTCTGTTCATATTTGTCTGTTGTATTTCATCTAGTCTGCATTTTCATAATAGATCAACTTAGATTCATTTGGCCAAACCTAGGACCCGAATGTTTAAAGCTAAAACTGAACACATTAAACACATTCCCAACCTAGGCGTGGAAACTGCCATTCAAACGTTTCTTGGTGAACCCACCATCCGTCAAAAAATCACCATAATACACCTCCCTCGAGAGGCGGGACCTTCGCAAGGCCTCTCAGTCCGAGGTACCACGCCATCCTTTTCACATCCCCCTTCCGGGCATGGATCCTATAGCCTGAAGGTAAGGGTGTGAAAAATTTGGAGCGATACATTTTGGTGAACCCGACGTGAATGCATTTAAAACCTTTTGAAAACAAAACAAAAAAATATATATATAGATGCATTTCAAATCATTTAAAACTAATAAGTTGCATATCATGTTTAGATGGTAGCTCCTAAGAAAAGACTAGCAGTTACTATAAATGTTGAAAACCAATTAGCAGCCATAGAAATCAATTATGTGCTTAGTGTGCCTGAAACAGATAGAAATCAACTTTTGTGGGACGAACTTGATAGAAGACTAGGTGTCATTTCATCTAGGTCAACAGAACTTAAACAAATCAAAAGGCTTGTCCTAGATAGAATCCTGGATCCTCATCAACTCATTTTTTATCATGAACTTCAGAGAGCCTGCCATAGATGGTTAGCTTATAGGAGAGCTCTTGTGTCTTCTAGATTGTTCACCTTCGAGGAATACCTCGAGAACGCAGCCACTATACACCAGTTCCTAGGTCGTGTAGAAGACCAAGAGGTCATTCTTACGGATAGGGAAATATGGAAGAGAGTTCCTAGAGCTGTGTTATATCGAGAGTATTGCCACGAGCTTTACTTCTATCAACCAGAATCTGAGATAGATAATATCACTATAGCACTTTTCATTAAATTCTTGAAAGAAAATTTTCAATTTGAAGAAGAACACTTCATGACTCCTGAAGAACTTGAGCCCATTAATGATATTTATAAATTGTTTATAGAAAACTAGATCATTGCTTTCATTATTATTATTTCTTGCGTTTCGTATGTTGTTTGTTATCTTTATAATATTGTTATTAAAACCAAAAAAACAAGAAAAACTAAAAAACATAACAAAAACCAAAACATTTCATTTTAAATATTGTAGTAGGTATATAATTAATATATACCTCTTAAGCTGGTTGCATATATATATATATATATATATATATAATATATTTGCTGAAATCTAAGTTAAGCACAATGCCTAAACTTAGGAATGGTAAACAAACTGAAGGAGAAGAAGAAGATTGGTTAGGAGACAAAACAAGAAACCCAAATGTCCTTCCTGAGGATCCAATCTCGGAAGAAGAAACTCTAGACCAACAAGACGATGAGCTTGTTGTAGATGAACAAGAAGAAAATGTTAAAGAGGATGGATCCTCATCCCCTAGAATAACTCTAGATGGAACTATTGCTTTTGATAACTTAGATCATTTTTGGAAATTTTTCAATAATAACATTGGCGCTCTTAATATGGCAGTTCGTATTGATAAAGGACAAATTAGTGACACTCAAGCAGCCATGGAAGATGTGTTTAATATACACACTAATCCCTTGTCCTTTGTTGATCAAGAAAGTGATAAGGCTGGACCATCCAATAGAGATATGGTCACTATGATTCAGAACATGCAAAAACAACAGGTTACCCAACCTCCTAAAGAACTTGTTATTGAGCCTAAAATCATTCCCACACAAAAGAAACTTTCCTTCACTGCTTTACTTCGCCAAACTATTGATCAATATGCTTCAAATCAACAAAAACCTAAAATGAAGCCAAACACCAATTTCCAACAATCTGGAATACAACATAATATAACTTCAAAACTTCTTCCTAACACCCTTCCTACCAACAGATTACACAATAGCAATATAGCATCTAATATTCATGTCCCTCCATCATATGCTCACAAATCCCATATTAATGCCCTACCGAACCAATATGGTGGGCAAACCAGTAATCTGGAAGCCATGGTGAAGCAGTTAGCTTCCCGCATGGACCAGATAGATCCCTACCGTCCCTCGTACAATTATCGAGAGATGTGTAGTCAACCGCTAGACCCTATAGTTGTAGCACAACCATACCCTAAACACTTCCCTATGCCGGTCCTGCCTATATATAAAGGAACTGAAGATCCCATAGAGCATCTTCGCATGTTTAGGATAGCATGTCATGATATATCACATGATGACTTGCTATTACTAAAAATGTTCCCAAAAAGTTTAGGTGGAATGGCATTAGAGTGGTACTATCAATTGCCCACTCATTCTTTGAGAAACTTTGAAGAAACAACTGAATCTTTTGTCCATCAATTTAGTGCCTACATCGAGAGGCATGTCACCATTAAAGATTTATACAACTTAAAACAAGACAAAGATGAATGTTTTGCTGATTTCTTAGCTAGATGGAGGCAGTTGATAGGAAAACCGCACTTTGTGCTACCTTATAGGGAAATGTTGGACATTTTTATTAATAATTTGCAAGAACAAATATCTTATGAGCTATCAACTGCTACTTTAACTACCTTCGATCAGGCTATAGATTTAGCTCGAAGAGTAGAAGATGCCCTCATTAGGAGAGGCCAACTTAGGAAGAAAGATGATGAGAAAACATCCAGAAATCAATATAAAAACAAACAAGTCGTAGGTGACGGAGTCACTGACAACAAAAATGTTGCTAATATCAATGCAACAAAGACAACAGAAAAATTTATATTGAAACCTCCTGATAAACCTCCTCGAGAATTTACTAGATTGAACCAACCATTATCAACTATTTTACCTCAATTACTCGAAAGAGGTTTGATTCAATTACCAGCTATCCGGGAACCTGATCCAACCATACCCGGATACAGAGCTGACTTACACTGTGATTTCCATAGAGGGCCTGGACACTCTACCAACGCTTGTAAAAGGTTGAAACATAAAATACAAGATCTGATTGATAATAATGAAATGGAGGTGCAAGCCTTCCAACCTAAACAAAATGCTCCTAATAATGCTCAAAAGAACATTCCCCAAAATCAAAATCAAAATGCTAATCAATCATTAGACATATTTCAACATCCTTTACCAAGACATGGTAAAGAGGTGGCCAATCAAATTGAGCATCATAATGTTCCTCCTCCTACCCGATATGTAGGAACTATTAGCGGACATTTACCTAATCATGATTTACAAAAATTTGACACAACTTTATCCATGGTCACAACCAGGCCCCTACATAATATTCAAACTCCGGATCCTAGTGATGTAGAATCGGATACTCGAAAGTGACATGGAAATCACTTCAAACCAATCGAATAGTTCTAAAAATGAATCAGATCCTATTCAACCTATTACAGATGCTATGATTCCAGAAGAACCATTTCCTAGAAGAGTTACTACTCGACCCTCTTCTGATCAATTCCTTTCTAATGAACAAGCTATAAATGCTAGACCAAGATCTATTCAACGTCCTCAATACAACATTGTAGGTACCATCGGAGTCGTTACCAGACAACAGGCTCAAAATTCTCAACAAGAACCAAACCAGAATGATGGATCAGCTCCATTTGTTTTGAAAAATCCTAATAAAGGGAATCATGCTTCCAATGTTCAACCTAAACCCCCTTACAATATTAATGAGCAATTATCCAATACTACAGCCAGAATTTCTCTCTTGGATTTATTAAGATCTTCTCCTACCCATAGAGATGAATTAATGCTTACATTAAGCCAAATGATGGTACCACAAAACATTCAACCCGAAGCCATGGCCAATACTATCATCACTAGGGAAGTCGATTGTATTGACTTTCGGGATAAAGATATACCACAACATAGTTTACATAAGGATAACCCCTTATACATTATTGCCCTAATTGGAGATGTAGCCGTTAAAAGAGTTTTGATTGATAATGGTTCATCTCTAAATATTTGCACTTTTGATTTCTACCAACGATTTGGGTTTAGAAGTGATGAAATGAAGAAAACCGACATGATCATAAAAGCTTTCAATGACGAAACACAAGAAACGTGTGGAGTTATTACCATCCCATTGCAAGTTGGTCCTAGAACCTTAGATACGACCGTGTTTATTGTACATTGCCCCGCATCGTACAATATACTCTTGGGTCATCCTTGGATCAATGCAATGCGGGTTGTCCCATCAACTTTACACCAATGTGTTAAATTCGAATTTAAAAATCAATTGGTCACTATCCATGGTGATCCTAGACCCTTTGATATGTGTGCCTTGGCAGAACCTCGTTGGAGTTCAATTTTGCCCTCGCTCTGTCATCCACACATCCTAATTCTTATTTTTCATCTAAAACTGTGAAACACACACCCATAACTTCATCTATTTCTCCTCCATTAATTTCATCCTCATATATAGATCAACAATCTTCTAAACAAACCACTCTAGAACCTCAAAAAGACCTTCAATCTACAACCAATCCTTCATGTTCCATCCCTATAATTTCAAAACCTATAGACCCATCTATTAACACCTCCACATTATCTACATCTATCATACCTTCCACATCTAAAGATATAGAGAATGATCCTTCTACATCTTATGCTCTTTCTGATGAACTCTTACCCGATTTATCTCAAATTCTTATATCAGAAAAAACAAATACTTCTATGCAAAATTCCATTATCTTAAATAACTTGCCGCCATCTCCTCGTACTTTGGGCCTCCCACAACCTATGGGAAGTACTTACCAAGTCGGGAGTTGTGCCTTCATTTATAAAGGATATGACTGGGGAAGAATCCCTCGGAATATCAAAACTCATCATGAGGGATATGCTCGATGTTATTTTACTAATGAGTATATTAAAGCTAAACCTATAATGCTTAAAATGGGATATAAAGGGAAAGGCTTGGGACCTTTCCAAAATGGTATGAAAGAACCTTTCGAGGTAGAACCGTGGCCTGCCCGCTGTGGTGTGGGCTTATTTTCTAGTAAGGGTCAACCCTTTCCTTTTGAAGATGATGATCAACTCATATGTTATCAAGATTATTTGGATAGGCGTGATGATTTGCCTCTAAAAAATCAGCCATTTACATGTAACATGCTATCCATAGCTTACCCTGAAATGATCGTTGAATCCGATGATGAGTTGGAAGGAGATATTTTCCATGATGTCTCCATTGAAGAGATGTTACACAATGGTTTTTATTTTGATGGTTCTATACCTACTATAGCCCAACTTGAGGCCACGACTCCTCAAGATGAATTATCCAAGTTAACCTTAAAAGAATTACAAGAATTGGGCGTTTCACCCGCCCCACCTAATTTTGAAAGAGATCTACACATGGAAGTAGAAAACGTCATTAAAATTAATATTGGAACTGAGGATAGTCCTCACATAATCAATATTGGATCAGAATTAAGTCAAGAAAAACAAGAGCAATACATTGCATTCCTTAAAGAATATGAAGATGTCTTCGCTTGGACATATGAAGATATGCCAGGTCTAGACCCTTCCGTAGTCATGCATCACCTAGTAGTCCATCCGGATGCTAAACCTGTTAAACAAAAACTTAGAAAAATGCATCCCAAAGTGGCCTTGCTAGTCAAAGGGGAGTTAGAAAAACTCCTGAATGTTGTCTTTATACAAGCTATTGATTATGCTGAATGGATCTCAAATGTAGTTCCAGTCACCAAGAAAGAAGCTACCAAAGTTAGGGTTTGCACAGATTTTAGAGATATTAACGCTGCATGCCCTAAAGATGATTTTCCTCTTCCAAACATGGACCAAATCATTGATTTTACTGTCGGGAGTGGGATGATGTCCTTAATGGATGGATTCTCCGGTTATAATCAGATCAGGATAGCTCCTGAAGATCAGGCTAAAATAACCTTTATTACCCCTCGGGGTACCTTTTGTTGGAAAGTGATGCCATTCGGCTTAAAGAACGCAGGTGCAACCTATCAACGAGCTATGACTTATATTTTTCATGATATGATGCATGATATCCTACATGATTATGTAGATGATATTATAGCTCACTCTATTAATGAAGATAACCATTTAGATGATTTGAGAAAAGTTTTTAATCGGTTAAGAGAATATCTTATTCGATTAAATCCAGCCAAATGCATATTCGGAGTTAAGTCCGGTAAACTATTAGGGGTTATAGTTTCTTTACGTGGTATCAAAATTGACCCTCTTAAGATTGCGGCTATCACTGATATGCCCGCACCTACCAATATATCTGAATTACGAAGTTTACAAGGTAAGCTTCAAGCTATCCGTCGCTTCATCGATAAGTTGGCGGACAAAACCGGTCCCTTTCTTAAGCTCCTTAAGAAGGATGTCCCTTTTAATTGGGACGACGAATGTAAGGAAGCTTTTGAACTTCTCAAACAATACCTCCTTAACCCACCTGTGCTTTCACCACCTAGACCTGATCGCCCATTTCTCCTGTATATTTCAGCTTCAGATTCTGCCTTAGGAGCTATGTTAGCTCAACTTGATGATGAGAAGAGAGAACGTGCTAATTATTATATTAGCCGAACCTTCATCAGTTATGAAACCCACTACACAACATTAGAAAAACTATGTCTAGCAGTCATGTTTGCTACGCAAAAATTATGCCATTATATGCTTAGTCAGAAAACCTATGTCATTGCTAAATATGATCCCTTGCGGTATCTCATGAGTCGACCTTATTTATCGGGTCGCACAACCAAGTGGGTTCTTGCTCTAAGCGAGTTTGACCTCACGTTCATAGGACAAAAGTCTGTTAAGGGTCAAATCATAGCAGATCAATTAGTTGCTGCACCCTTAGAGTCTACCCATCCCCTCATCATTGAGTTTCCTGATGAATGCCTTCAATTAGAGGCAGACCATGTTGAACAATGGTCCTTATACTTTGATGGAGCCCGATGCATGAGTGGGGCTGGTGTGGGTATTATTTTAATATCCCCACAGAAACATCTTATTCCTCTGTCCTTTAAATTAACATTTGCTTGCACCAATAATACTGTTGAATATGAAGCTCTAATCCTTGGATTACGAGCTGCCTTGGCGCTAAAAATTAAACATCTGTTAGTTTTTGGTGATTCTCAACTTGTCATAAATCAAATTAATGAAGTTTATCAGACCAGAGATGATAAATTGCGCCCATATAAAGCATATGTTTTGCAACTGTTATCCTTGTTTGATACAGTTACTTTGGAAGCTATTCCGTGAACTAGCAACCGTGCAGCTGACGCTATGGCCGCAACTGCATCTCTTCTGCCCTTGGAGTTAGATGACGAATATGCCACCATCCTTATTCGTCGGCTCCAGGAACCCGCTTCAAATAAGTCATGCTTAGAGCCTTTGGATGTGTTTCTAATTAATGAAACTACTCCTGAACCTTGGTATACGGATATATTTGATTTTCTTCAAAATGGGACTTTCCCTGCCAATTCTAATAGAAACCAGCGTCGGTTATTACGTAGACGAGCAAGTCGATTTGTAATAATTGGCAATACTTTATATAGGAGATCTTTTGAAGGTATCCTATTGAGATGTTTGAATCTAGAAGAATCCAAATCAGCCTTGAGTGAAGCCCACGATGGATCTTGTGGAGGACACTTCAGTGGTAGTGTCATTGCTAAAAAGCTCCTTAGGATAGGATACTTTTGGCCTACCATGGAGAATGATGCACATGATTATGTGCGCCATTGCGACAAGTGCCAGAAGCATGCTGACCTTGTCCATGCCCCTGCACAAGAGCTGTAGGCTATTTCATCTCCTTGGCCCTTTTCCAAATGGGGCTTAGACATTATTGGCAAAATTAATCCTGTGTCATCTGATGGACACAAATTCATCATAACCGCCACCGAGTATTTCACGAAGTGGGTTGAAGCTATGCCTTTAGCTTCCTGCACTGGCACACAAGTCTCTAAATTTATTTTTAATCAAATCATTTGTAGGTTCGAAATTCTTGCAAATCTCATCTCAGACAATGGAACTTGTTTCAAAAATAAAGATGTTAAAAAATTATGCCAAAAATATAAGATTCAACATCGCTGGTCCACTCCCTATTATCCTCAGGGTAATGGTCAAGCAGAAGCATCTAACAAAACCTTAATCAAGATTCTCAAAATATTGGTAAATAAATCTGGCCATGACTGGCACATTCAATTATATCCAACCTTGTGGGCCTATCGAACTAGTGTTCGAACCCCCACTGGAACTTCACCTTTTGTTTTGGTTTATGGTGTTGAAGCCGTTTTTCCCTTTGAATTAGAAGTTCCTTCTTTGGCTCTACTACTTCAAGATACCGAAGTAGGAGATGAATATCGAACTGGCAGACTCAGTCAGCTGGAACTCCTAGATGAAAAATGCATCAATGCTTTGGAGCATCTCCGTGCCTACCAAAACAAGCTTAAAAGATCATATGCTAAAAAAGTTCGTCATCGATCCTTTGAGATCGGCGACCTTGTTTTAAAAGAAAATCAAAAAAAATACTAATGCAACTAAAGACCTTAAAGGTAAATTTGAGCCCAACTGGCTTGGACCCTATATTATCACTGCTAAATTTGAATCGGGAGCATACAAATTATCTACCTTGGATGGTAAAGAACTTAAAGAACCTATGAATATTATGCATCTTAAACGTTACTATGTATAAATTTGGTCATTTCATCCTTGTATATATTTGTTTAAAATATTTCAAAATCACTATCTTGTATTTCTTTCAATTTATAAATTCAAAAATACCAAAAACATTCATAATCATCAAAATATTCAAAACTATTTGTTGTATTTATTTATGGCACTTGTTAATTCTTTCAAAAACAAACAAAAATAACAAAAATAAAAACAGCAATATTCTTGACTCTTCCGAAACCAAAACAAAATAAAGAAAGAAAGAGAGAGTCAAAATTATCAAACTCCTCAAAAATATTTGTTGTATATTCTTGAAGTATTGCAGTTATATTTTCAAATTATTTTGGATAAATTAGCATTTATTTGGAATCCCTCACTTTTGCAAACACAAAAATAAATATCTTGATTTTATCTGGCATGATTACTAATCTCTCTTATATCAAAGTCCACAAAATTCAATTAAATAAAGTTTGAGCACAGAGAATTGATCTTGTTATTTACTTAAACCAAGCACATCCTTTCACAATAAAATGATTATATTTGTAATGTCCATGCTATGCTACATAGTAGAAGTGGTTTCTTGAGCGAAAAGTTTCCCCTGCTATCCTATCATGCACATGGTCTAGAATCTTTGAGAATTGGCAAAAGGACAAGCTCACCCCTACCCAGAATAAAAATCCCTTGCTCTACAGCTAATCCGAGCAAGTATCCCTAGCATAGGAAGAAAAGCAAAGTTCAAGAAAAAGAGAAAAAGAAAAAAGTTATTTTATATCATTACAGCAATGTTCCAAGCATTATCAAGCAAAAATACAAAAGAAAGCAAAAGAAAAGAAAAGAAAGCAAAAGAAAGCAAAAGCAAAAGCAATAAAATCCCTTTCCCTACCCTTTGAAAAGAAAAGAAGGGTTGATGAGCTTGAATCCCTGGAATTCTCAATTATTCGAAAACTGTGAGGTAAGCCCCATAACAGGTGGTTTGTGCCCAACCCGCTTGGCCTTGGGTAACTCCTAGCGTGGCGATATGTCCGTCACATTAGCGACCTTCTTTTGTACAGACCTATGTCCGCTTATGGATTAGCTAGCTCTTGATAATCCGACTTACATAGTAGTCTGGTATGGTTATATGCATCTAAATCATGGTTAATGAACACTTATTTGGTTAATTCAAATCACTTGTATCAAATTATCTTGCTCAAAACTGGTAAATGAACAATGCAATTGCACACACATTTGTATTTGAGAGATTTTGTGTATCATTATGATAAATCAAGATTGGAAATGAACTCACATATGCACATGGGATTCCTTATAAATCTAACTTTTGTCTTCAAGATACTTTGAAATATTTTTGCAAATTGTCTGGAATAATTTCATTTTCTTATTTGAGAATAGTTGTTTAGTATAAAGACAACTACATGCATAATAGAAAAAAATCAAAATTTCTTTCAAAACCATACAATCAAAACACAAATATATATATATATTGTCGACTTTCGCGACGATGGTATAGTTCCAAAACCAAAATTGGAATTTTATGCCTAGCGCAAGTCCTCATCTTCATATTTTCTGTTTATTAAAAATCAACCATGCAATAAAACTATCTCTTTTTGGATTTCGCGATGATGGTATAAGTCTATACCTAAATATTCTATGCCTAGCGCAAACCATTGTACCAATTTTTATTCTCCATTTATTTCAAATCAATTCATCAAAAACATATGACTTAAATCATTATGTTACACAATTATGCTTTCAAAAGAACGAACATTATTACTATTTCATGTCATTTTGTCAACATGCAGAATTGCAATGATGGTATAATTCCTAGGGAATTATTCAAAAAATTTATCACACTTAGGAATTTATGCCTAGCAAAAATCATTTCAACATTATTTCATGCATACTATTTTTATGGAAATCTGAAAACAACAAACCATCATCATCATCATTTGCACCATTGCACCAAAGTCTTAAGACAGTCTCTTAAGCACTCTTTTACTTTTTAACAATATTTCTATACTGGGATTAGCTTGACGACCGAGTGAGCGGCGACTCCATGAAATGGTCTATAATAGCGACAATGTCCTTTGAAATTATTGTTAAAAGTCTTTTTATTTTTATCAAATCATCACATCACAAACAACCAATTTGTTCTATCAGATTATTTCATTTAAATTTTAAAGCATCTATTAAAAACCATACATATTTCCAAATGACATAATTACATGAATCATCAAATCATCAATCACATCAAAAACATTAAAGCATCGTAAAAACACATAAGACAAGTCATATGATCAAAAATATCTCATCTATATATATATCAAATATATGTACATCATATCAAAACCTGGATTGGTATGCCACAATCTATATCTTGGCATACTCAATCCTCTCAATCATATATCCTCTGTGTCGTGTCTCGAGAACCCCTCGAGCTCTCAGCCTCATCTCCTCCCCCACCCTGAGGTGGAGGAGGTGGCCCCATCGCAGTCCGTGTGGTACCATGAGTCCTGGATGCTGATCGTGATGATGTCCTAGATGACCCCATCATGACAGGCTCTGCAATATGAGCTGGTAATGGCACCCTCTCCTCTACTGGCACCACCTGGTGATATAGAGCCTGATAGAAGGCAATCTGGGCCATAGCGCATGCTAAATCTTGAGTGCTCGCTCCTCCACCCCATGCTCTGAGGCATGCAATCTCATCTCTGAGCTGTGTAACCTCAGCTCGATGGCATGTAGCCTCATCCTGCAATGTCTACACCTGTGCTTGGAGACGGACTGTCTCTGCTCGGAGAGTCGTTGTCTTGCTGCTCTCCCCAGTGTCAACACCCTTGCCCTTATCGAGCGATGGTGGCCTCTCTCTCTATGGAGAAGGGGGTCTCTCCTCCCTCCTCTCCCACTGCTACAGCCTCTACTACGCCTCTGGTCTCCTCTACTCTCTCCCACTCTGACCCTGTGCCGCCTCAATGGCCGCCTGGCATCGCCTCCCCATCCGATGCACAACTGCATGAATCGGACCCTGAGCCCTCGTCATCCGAGGAGGGCGGATGCCTATGTACCAGGCATCATAGCCGTCGGCTACCCCAGTGTCATCCCCATCCACTGGCTGAATGGGGGCATCATCTACGTCCTGACTCTAGAATCACTACATATCTGGAGCCCCGCTAACTGTAGTGTTATCTCGGACAGTCCAGGAAAACTCGTAGTCTCTAAGAGATGGGATCCCCTGCTATAGACCGAACTACCTCAAAACTCGGTCGTACCGATGGAGCTCCACCTCTCCCCTCTCCATCCTCAGCCAGAGACTCCTCGATGCGAGCCGGCTCCTATCCATCCTCGGCCCACCCTGGATGATCTCTCCAAGGCCTCCAGGTGATCTGGTCAGAGACGAGGTCATCTAGTAGTCTCCGGGATGCTGGCAGATCTATCCGCATTGTGCCCCTCTCCGGAGCCACCAGTAGAAAACTCGGGGCCTCTCCCCATCAATCCTTATCAGTGGAAGCCCTATCGGCCTCCGCACCGTGATGTGCTCCCAGCACCAAACCTGTAGTAGCGATGTCATAACTAGACATCGGCCACCCTTGTACACGACCCCATGCAGGATCCTGTACAATCTATAGAGTACAAAGCTCCCCCAAGCAAACCTGTATCCGTGGTCTCTCATGTCATAGACCACATCTATCAGTAGCCATGGTATCCTGCATCCACTCTGGTGGCATAGCAAAAGTCCACCTACCACCCTAGCCAAAACCCGTGTGAGTCTAGATGCCCTAGGCATCTGATGCAGTGACTCGATATTCACTCCGCCCTTCTCCAGGGCGAAGCTCGGATCGCCACACAGTCGCATCATCGCGTGGCCCTGATTGGCCATGGGAGTGATCAGTCATCCTTGTATGGGGATCCTCAAAATCCTCCATACATCCTCCAGTGTGGGAGTCATCTCCCCTATCGATAACCAAAAATAGGAAGAACCCGGATACCACCTCTCTGCTAGGGCTATCAATAGCCCCATATCTATAGAAACTTGTGGCATGTCTGCCACGTGCTGCAAGCCGACCTGTGCCAGCTGATCTCGCTCTGCCTGCGATAGGGCGGCCAAGTCATCCCTCAACCCGCCATATTTCCATTCTCTGCTCTTCAGTAATCCTCTCTGCAACATAAACAAAATCAACAATAACAATCATTAATCAAACATTCATAAAAAAAAATTCAAGTTAAAATAAGTTCAATTTTATAAATGATGATATCGTCCACAATTGGACGATATCGTCCCAAATTTGAGCAAATTCGTCTCCGATTTTGCATGAGGGAATCGTCCCTTATTGGACGAAATCGTCCCCCTATCGCCGATTTCGCCCTTGGACGAAATCGGCGAAATCGAGACGATTTCGTCTCGACGATGTCGACGGCCCAAAAACGGCCGCGATGCTCAAAAATCAAGCAAATCTAGTCTAAAAAGCATGAAATTCTAAAGTAAAGCATTCTAAACTAAGTTTAGACCCTTACCCGTAGCCCGCGCCGGACCTCTGTCGATCTGTGCGCTGTCTCGACCATTTTTGTCTCCAGAGCTCTAAAAACTAGAAAACTAGAAAAATGAACAGTAACAATGAATTAGGGTTTTACCCTATTTTTCTTAATTTTATTCAAAAAACAATTAAAAACATTTTAAAATTTTGCTTTTCCGCGTTTTTACCTCAAACGTTCGATTTGGGTAAAAACACGGAGGGGGCACCATAGTAAGCTGTCGTACGATTCGACCAAGAATCGTCGCCTAAAAATGGGAATAATTTTTGCTTTCTCGTAGATCGAGAAGAACTCATCTTTAACGCATTTTCTTCAAAAAATTCGCTAAAGAGGGGGCAAAATGTAGCACCCTAAAATTGGCGCAGTAAAACCTTAATAATTACAATTACTCTAGTAAATATTCAAATTCAAATTTTAACCCCCTAAACCGCTCCTAAACCATCGCTTAATCCGTTTCCTCATTTCCCGCACCATTTTTAGAGTTTGTTTTGACCGTTTGACGATATCGTCGCCGATCAGACGATATCGCCTCAGATCGGACGATTTCGTCTAGGCTAGGACGTCCAGACGATCTTGTCCCAAAACTAATTTTTCACAATTAGTCTCTGTTCCAACGGCGTCTCTAATCCGGGCAGAAGCGTGTCTGCGCCGTTAGAGACCCTCCCCGTTGGAGATCTCCCAAATTGGGATGATCTCCAACCTCCTAACCTCCCTCCTAAGCCTATTTAAACTTAGGACCTCCCCTTGGCATCCCCCTGGCTGAATTTTCCTGTAAATCGACCTTCACACGCATTAGAATAATCTGTATTACCATCTACATTTGTTGCATCCAATTTTCTTGCAGGAACCTTGTCATTTTTCAGCCGGAGCAAGCTTACATCGTCGCAGACGATCCTGTTCAGATCGGAGACGATCTTGTCAAATCAGAGATGATTTCGACTGCAATCATCATTGGGGGCAATCAGTGCCCAGAGTTTGCATTTTCCTCTTTTCATCTGTTGTTTTATTCTGCAACTAGCTAGTTTATTTATTATTTTCTGCTATTCTGCATCTTGGAGTTCACCCATATAGTTTAATTGCATAATAAGGTCATGATTAGCTATTAAAGTATTGCAACTCACTTGCATTTCTATTCAAGATTATTTGTTAACATCCTTATTGTCATTTTACATCATTATCCTCTATTAGCATTGCTGCATTTTTTGTATTTCGTGTCTATTTCTCTGTTTGCGGGTCTCGACAAATTCGTCGACGAATTCGTCAGATCTCAGACGATCCTGTAGGTCGGAGACGATTTCGTCAAATTCCAGACGATCCTGTCTGCTTCAAGAATCAGAACCTCCATCAGACATCCGGATCAGGTATGGCTCTGTAATTTAGCTCTTTCTCTCTGTTTTTGTTCATATTTGTCTACTGTATTTCATCTAGTCTGCATTTTCATAATAGATCAACTTAGATTCATTTGGCCAAACCTAGGACCCGAATGTTTAAAGCTAAAACTGAACACATTAAACACATTCCCAACCTAGGCGTGGAAACTACCATTCAAACGTTTCCTGGTGAACCCACCATCCATCAAAAAATCACCATAATACACCTCCCCCGAGAGGCGGGACCTTCGCAAGGCCTCTCAGTCCGAGGTACCGCGCCATCCTTTTCACATCCCCCTTCCGGGCACGGATCCTATAGCCTGAAGGTAAGGGTGTGAAAAATTTGGAGCGATACAGACACTCTTTTCCAAGAGTTGTCATAAACATATCTCCACCTCCTTGTAGCTTCATCAAAGCCATATATTTGAAGAAGCCATTGCCCAAGCCAAAGTCATTGAGGACATCAAGGTCCAATCGGGCAAGATCAAGTTGAGACAAAAACCATCCTATAAATCCAATTTCTATTTCAATAGAAATACACCTAATAAAACTTTTTCTAGACTACCACAAGTCAACCAAGTGGCAACTGCTACCTTAGCATACTCACCAGTCCCACAATATTCTCCTCCATAATAATATTTTTTTTAGACCAATGCACCTCTCCCTCCTAGGCCTTAGTAGCCTCGTGGCCTATGCCCATAGGCTCCATAGTGTAACCTTACACCACTCTCTGAACCTTTGCCAACCCTCTTCCAAATATTGTATGATGTAGGCCACATCATCCTGCCTGAAATCTAACCACTTGATCTGAATAAACCTAATACTTGAGGATATATCAAGCAAGCCTTTTTTCAATATCACCAAAAAAAGTGCCATGATATCGAATATTATTGCTCTTTCCATGGTTATGTCCAAGATCTCATCGATAGGGATACCATCAAGGTCTCAAAGCTCCTCACTCCACAAAAATTAAAATTTAGGTATCTTCCAAAACCCCTTACCAGATCATAGGGGGACTAACCCCTAAATAACTCCACCTAATTCCTCAAGGCAACCTAGATAGGTCAATAATGTCCAAGATACCCCCCTTCATGCGGTGTAGTGGGTATTATTAATCTTATCACTCGTAATCAATGGTATCCCTCATGCAAAACTGCACCTATCATTTTCCCACTGGTACTGTTTACATCTCCACAATCTCCTATGACTTCTAACACCACACCTCCTCCACCATAAAATATCATCACAATCCATGGTAGCCTTACCCACAAACTATGTAATTATCCTACCTAGTTATCCATCTATGACCTTCTACAGTAGTCCCAACCCCATCATGAGGTGTTGAATGACATCCTACATTTTATTGATCTTGAGACTCATGACACGAATGCCTTTGTGAAATTCATAAAATATTCCATACTGTCTTCAACCCTTTATCATTTTTCATGATCATGAGATCATGGAACTCATATAAGAATGAGTGGATCCCTCTTGCACATCCAATTAACCATCAATGATATAACCTACAAGTGTATCCTTGTTGATACGAGTTCCTATATCAATATTATTTCTATAGTAACTTTACATCATCTACATACCCCACCAGCTCATTTTGCCACCCCATAACTCGATCTACGTACATTTGATAGTTCCATATGACCCATAGTAGGATCCATTATTCTACCTATTTAGGTGGGTATCTGTACCATCTCCATACTCTTCCATGTCATTCAGGGTGAAATGCAATACAATATCTTTTTTGGTCATCCATGGATTTGGGACATGTAGTGTGTCCCTTCTACATTACACCATTGTCTCAAATACGTCCATGACAGACTTGTCTACTGTGTTCCTACCGATGGAGACCCCTTAAAATTCTACAATAAAGTAGATCTTCCACCAGTACCTTCAACATCTTCCACATAACTATTTCCTATTTATTCTCATCAATCTATCAAATCATCAACATCTTCCCCCAAATCCACTTTATTACCACAATATTTGTCAAGGACACATACCTTGGTATTTGCACCACTAGCACTAGCTATCATGGTACCTAATCCTACTACCATACCTTTTTCACCACCTTCCTTATGGCCACCACCACCATCTCAACCATCATATTCCACAAATCCATCCATGATGTCAAGATCGTCCTCGTTACTTGCATCGTGACCTACCACTCCATCTCAAAAATCTTCCTCTACAAAACGTCCTCTCCTTCCTACACCTCAAAAACCTCCTCTTCATTTTCATCCATGACCTAGGCCATTCACATCTCCTCATTTTCTAGCACTGGTGCCCACTCCTCCTCATTCATAATTTCCACATGCAGATCACCCTATGCCAGCTACAACCGTTGAATGCCATGAGTGGGAGTAGTGAGCTTCTCACCTCAATGATCAAATGTTACACCCCTCTACTGCTACCATACGAGATTATCAGATTGCATCCTAATATTTTGATTCAGATTCACCACCCCATTCACCACTTCGTACATTGCCCTGCATTTCTTTCTTTATGATGAACTCAAGTCTAGGTGACTATAATGTGCATGATGCCTGCATACGCCCACCTGTAGTCTAGTCCATGCATGATTTTGATCACCCTTCAACATCTATTTTTACTATTGGAAATATCATACAATTAGAGCCTCTTAATAACCAAACTAACTTTGTCTATGTAGTATTTTATTCCTCACTCCCACCTACAGTCCTTCCACCACCACAATCCAATTTTTATGGTATATTGGTTCACATGGCTAACCCCCATTTCACCTTATACTCTCTTTAATGTTTCCATTGGTATGGATTTGGTTAGGCTATTATGAACAAGGGTGATATGCACCCATAAATACACATGTGCAATTACCTACTAAAAATATTGTCCTAGGCTATAATCCTACCACCATTCACACACTTGAGGGTGAACTTCAGGATCTCTCTCTACACCCTTACCCACTTCCAACACATATCTTGGAAGAATATATTAATATGGATATTTTAGAATATAATGCATCTCCTCATTCAAACATCATAGTTCCATGTGACTTCTTTCAAAACACTCATTTTTTTGACACCACATCATCATCTTGTGTCAATGAGTTAACAAGCCAATTTTTTTCCTGGTCTCTAAAAACTCATTATATAGAGCATGACATGGAATCTCCCCCCACCATCGCCAACACACTTGGCCACATTCTTGCCTATACATCAAAAATTCCATTGCTCCATTAATCGACCACATTATCCACCTGTTATCATGCACCCTCCATTGAGACTCCTACAACATTCATAGATTATGGAGTTTTCATCATCAAACTCTTCATCGCCCACATATTCCACATCGGTTAACATGGTCGACGTGGATCTCTTCTCCCAACTTCGGTATACACACCAGTAGATTTGTGATGACATACCAAATCTAAATTTTGTTGATCTCACACACATCTCACTTATACCTTCACCCCAGGATTTCCTACTTTTATCCCATGTCCTGCGTATCACTAATGCTCCTTCGCCTTCTACACCACCTCACATTTTATGCGTTCACCACACAAGCATCTATATAGATGACGAATATGATTTCCTAGAGGCAATCAATGACCTACACCTTATTACAATTCTAAAAAAACTTTGTGATGGTTCCCACATGCTAATAAAGGAAACCATTGATGTAAACATTAGTGATGATCTTGAAAATACTCACATTGTCAAAATCATCACTAGCATTTCACCTGAAGAGCGTATTTTTTTCATCGCTTTCCTCAAAAATTATATCAGAGTCTTCACATGGTATTACAAGGATATTCCAAGCCTCAATCCCACCCTTGTAGTCCATAATATCACATTGGACAAATATGCCAAACCTATCAGGAAAAAATTATGATGCATATACCCTACAGTTGTGTGGATAGTAAATTCTAAGCTCCAAAAGCTCCTATTGGATATTTTGAGTAGATGAGTTGTCATTGATGTCAAGAGTGAGTGGTTATTGATGTCAAGCTTGTAGTACCAGTCAGTGGCAGTTTTAGTGGGCAGCATCAATTTCAGGTTCTCCAATAAGTGCAAAAGGATAGTCCGATTTCAGTTAATCAAGACCCGGTTCTAGGAAATCATATATGGTCCAAAGTGCAAAGAAGAAGCTAGGTGAATAATATTATAATAATTTTTTATAATATTATAAATGGAATTTTAAATTAATTAATATAATTTTTATTATAAATTAATTTATTTATTTAACTTATAAGTTATTTAAATTAATTATTAATTAATTTTAATATTAGTTATAAGTTAATTTATATTAATTTTAACTAACCCTAAGGTGGGTTATTAAATTAAATTCAAATTTTGAATTTGAATTCTTAAGCATCGAAGTGGGGAGAAAATACCTATGTGTGTATAAAAAGGGGATTACCCACCTTATTCAAAACTACCATGCCTTCGAATTTAATTAATGCGAGCTTGTACAAATCGTGTTGCAATAAAGAGGAGTGCTTTTTTATTTTTGTAGGAAGTCAACTATGCACGGAGGTATAAGAGGAAGGAAGTCATCCTTCCTTCATGTGGGGACCAATAGCCCACGCGATGGGCTCCAAAGCACTAAGATTCTTGGACTTGGGGAGATGGTAGATCGAATCACGCTGAAACCCTTTTGGGTGAAAACAAGGAAAATTGTGATTAAGACATGTTTTCTAAGGGAACTTTTACATCAAACAAAAGGTATGGGCATATCTTCCTAGTGAGTGTTAATTGAATTTTGTGAATGCAAAGTTGGAGTGAAAAGGATTGTTTGGTAAGCATTGTTGAGTGTGTTTTGGATTAATGCTTCAAGGTTTTCCAAAATAAAGAGTTGTTAACAAAACCTTGTTTGATTAGCATTTTTATTGAAGTAATTGGTTGAGTGAGGAACTTGAACTGGGATTTGCAAATATCATGAGTATCATTGTTATGTGAGATTGATTGATGAGCATTGTTGAAAATATTTGAGTGAGTATTCATAAGCTTGGACTAGGGTTTGTGAGAAAGGATTATTTCATTTAGTGATTGGTTGAGAAAATTTGATTAAGCCCAGTCAAGTGGATGTGTTGGTGTAATAGTTCAAGTTCTATGAAACAAATTATTCTATATTCTGAATTGATTTGAGAAAGAGGTTGAGTGTTGATGAATGTGAAACATAGTGAGTCTCTAAAAATTCTCTATATTTTTATGTGATAAAAGAGAGATTGAAAGTGATTGAGAGTTTGTGAATGTGAAGCATATTGAGTATCTAACAATTCTATATATGTTTCTATGGTAAAAGAGTGATTGAAAGTGATTGAGCATTATGATGAGTGTGAAGCATATTGAGTCTCTAACAATTCTCTTTATGTTTATATGATATTGGACAAGTTCTAGTGTGGACTTGTTGAGCAGATTTGAGGTAAGTCTTAGAGAAGACTTGTGGAAATATTTTTGTGAGCTTTTGTGGAAGCTTACAATACAGATTTGAGGAAAGAGATTAAGAACAGAGTTGAACAAGTTCTAGTGAGGACTTGTTGAGCAGATTTGGACAAGTTCTAGTGAGGACTTGTTGAGCAGATTTGGACAAGTTCTAGAGAGGACTTGTGGATAGATTAGTGTGAGCTTTTGTAGAATATTACAAGGCATATTCAAGACAAGTATCTGAGAAGACTTGAGAGAAGAATTTATTGATCGATTTGTTCAAACCTTGAGTTAAGGTTTGGGGCAGATCTAGAAGACTTGATTTGAGATTAAGTTAAGCTTTGTGTTAAGGCTTGAGGATAGATATTAAGGATAGATTTGTGCTAGACTGAAGGACTGTGTTTAGTGTAGATCAGAGGATAGATATTGAGGATAGATTTTTTCTAGATCGAAGGACTATTTTTAGTGCAGATCAGCAGACAAATATTGAGGATAAATTTGTGCTAGACTGAAGGACTATTTTTAGTGTAGATTTGAGGATAGATTTTGGTGTATATTTAAGGATAGTTTTGTTCCAGACCAGAGATAGACATTGAGAAGATTTTTGCTAGATCAAAGGACTATGTTTAGTATAGATTTGAGATGGATATTTAAAGGTGATAGATTATAGAGGGCAATAGTATCTAGTGTATAGAGATCCATTATCAAGGGTAGTGAGGATAGGTGTCTTCAGTGGATAGATATACATTAGCCAGAGCAGTGGGGGTAGTAGTTCTTTTAGAATATCACCAGTCAAATCTAAGGAGAAATAGTTCTCTTGTGGATAGATATCCATGAACTTTATTAGGGGATTGGTGTCTCATTTGGATAGAGATCCATAAACATTGTAATAGGGAAAGGATTACCAAGAGATTGATTGAGAAAATTTTAGTGAAATATTTTCTCTATGGAGTAGCCCACATTGGGTGAACCACATTAAATTGGTTTCTCTATTGTGTGTGGTGATTTTTGTATTTATTTGATTACTGTTGTTGATATTTCTATCTATACATTGCATAATATTTATTGGGAAAGAAAAGTAAAAAGTGGTCTTATACTGTTCACCCCCTCTTAGTATAAGCTTGTGTTATTTAATTGGTATCAGAGTGGGTTACTTCAAAAGAGTTTGATAGCTTTAAGGAAAATATTTTAAGAACACAATAGATTCTAAGAATGTATCCTAAGATAATTCAACACCAATATTTTATGGAAGTGATTATATATTTTGGAGTATGAGAATGAAGATTCACCTTATGGCACTTGGTAATGAAATTTGGGAAGCAATTGAAAATGGATACATACCACCAGTTGATCCACCTACAGATAAGGAAGGTAAGCTTCTACAACATTACAATTCAAAATAAATGAATGTAATTTTGAGAGGTTTGCATAGAATAGAATCCATAAAAGTTATGCATTGTAAAGATGCAAAAGGAATTTGGGATAAGTTGCAAAGCATATATGAAGGAGATAAAAGTGTCAAAAAGGTAAAGATACAAAATCTCAAAGGAAAATTTGAAGAATTAAGAATGAAGGATGAGGAAAACATTAGTACTTATTTACTTTGTATATATGAGGTTGTTATTGTCATGCAAGGACTTGGAATTAATGTTGAATAATAATATGTTTGTGATAAAGTCTTAAGGTCTCTTCCAAAAAGATTTAGTGAAAATATTTCTGCTACAGAAGAATCAAAATATGGTTATTCTTTGAAAAGAGATATATTACTTGGTATTCTTAAATATTTTGAGTTAATAACAAAAGAGGAACATAATCCCCAAAAGGAAGCAACATTAAAAGCTACTAAGAAGACAAAGGGTAAAAAGTCATATTCAAGCAATGATTCATCCAGTGATGAAGAAGCTAATTATGGTAGAAGGAATAAGGATTCAAGAAGATTTAAAGATGCAAAATATGTTAGATGTTTCAATTGTGGAAAGTATGGTCACTATGCAACTAATTGTCAAGAAGCTAAAAGTGACAATGATGAAGAAAAATAGGATCACAGGAATGGGGAATCAAAAAAATATAGGTACCAAAATAAATGTAAGGATGGACAAGGAAAACAAATAAATAAGTTCTTTCAAAGATAGAAGAGGAGTTACTATGTAGAAAAGGCAAGTAAGTACTCAAGTGATAGTGATGCTAGTTAAAGTAATGATAAAGATGAAGTTATATTTCTGATTGGAAAAAAATAAGTTAAGAAAATGTCACCAGTTTCAAGAATATTATGAAGAGAGAGGAAAGCTTATAGAGGATCTAAACAAGTCAATGGCTAATACAAAGAAGTTCAAGGATAATCTAGAAGCAAAGGTCTTAGAATGTGAAAATTTAGAACAAGAAGTAACTCTACTATGGGAAGAATTAGAAAAGTCCAAGGACAAGCTACACAAGTTTGGAAAGAGCTCAAATATTGTAGATAAGATGATCAAGGTACAAAGAAGGTCAAAAAACAAAATAGGTCTTGGTTTTGAACAGTCTCAAAAGAAAAAATAAGAAGAGTCAACCTCAAGTTCTAAAGAAGAAGAAACTTCAGAAGAATATAGTGTTAGAGAAAGTGAGACTCCTGAGGATGAATTGGACAAAAAAAAATTCAACAAGGAAAGGAACAATGCACAAAGAAGAAATAGATGGAACAAGAACCAACATAGAGAAAAAGAGACTAAGAGACCAATGAGGTCAAGGTAAGGAAATTTCAATGGATGATGTTTTGCATGTTACATATTTGGGCACATGGCTTCATAGTGCAGGAAACATGAAAGATGGGATTATGGGAACTTCAAGAATAGGTAGTTTTTCCATGGGCATTGCTACTCATGTAATCAGTTTGGTCACAAGGCAATGAATTGCAAGGTACATGACAAGAATAGAGATGGATTCACTAGGAGAAATCCCAAGATATTTGAACCTCCAAGGAATAATAACATTAAGTGTTATAAGTGCAAAAATGAGGGACATACAACAAAGTGGTGTAGAATAGACATTCCAAAATCAAGCATGAATAGGAACAGGAATAGGAATATGAATAGGAAAAAGAATAGGAACATGAATAGGAACATGGATATGAACAGGAACAGTCAACGAAATTAGAAGGATAAGATGAGAAGGAAAGAGGACAAAGGTAAATACCTATGCTTTCTGGGAGTAGAAATACTCCCATCCCAGAATTAACCACCTCATGAGGAGGTGGGGGAGGGGCTAAGCTAAGAGACTCATTCTTAGCCCCGATGATCTTGAAAACCCTCACATTGTCAAAATCATCACTAGCATTTCACTTGAAGAGCATATTTTTTTCATCGCTTTCCTCAAAAAGTATATTAGAGTCTTCACATGGTCTTACAAGGATATGCCAAGCCTCAATCCCACCCTTGTAGTCCATAATATCACATTAGACAAATATGCCAAACCTATCAGGCAAATATTATGATGCATACACCCTACAGTTGTGTGGATAGTAAATTCTAAGCTCTAAAATCTCTTGTTGGATATTTTGAGTAGATGAGTTGTCATTGATGTCAAGAGTGAGTGGTCATTGATGTCAAGCTTGCAGTACCAGTCAGTGGTAGTTTTAGTGGGCAACATCAGTTTCAGGTTCTCCAAGAAGTACAAAAGGATAGTCTGGTTTTAGTTAATCAAGACCCGGTTCTAGGAAATCAGATATGGTCCAAAGTGCAAAGAAGAAGTCAGGTGAATAATATTATAATAATTTTTTATAATATTATAAAGGAAATTTTAAATTAATTATAAATTAATTAATATAATTTTTATTATAAATTAATTTATTAATTAATTTACTTAACTTATAAGTTATTTAAATTAATTATTAATTAATTTTAATATTAGTTATAAGTTAATTTATATTAATTTTAACTAACTCTAAGGTAGGTTATTAAATTAAATTTTGAATTTGAATTTCGCAAAGAACACAAGCTTATACTGAGAGGGGGGGTGAACAATATAAGACCACTTTTTAATTTTTGCTTCGATTCAACTTTCAAAATCAATATTATGCGGTGTAGAGATAACAGTAATTAAAAGCAAAAATCAAAGCAATGCAGAAAACACCATCCACAAAAGAGACACAACAATTTACGTGGTTCACCCAATGCGGGCTACTCCACGGATAAAATTTCTCACTAAATTTTATCACCTCAAATTCTAGGAAACCTTTCCCGATTACAAAGTTTATGGGCACCAACCCAAAGGAGACACCTTCCCCTAGCTCTGCTCTTTAATGGTGATCCTCTAGAAGACCTCTACCTCTTCTGCCCTTAGCAAGTGGAACTCTATCCACAGAAGACACCTGTCTTCCCTGCTCTGGCTGGAGACCTCTGTCCTCAACTCTTTCACCTCCAAAGTCGGTCCTCTTATCTGCACCAAACACAGTCCTTCGATCTGGCACTAATGTCCTCAAAATTGCACCTCTGCGCAATTACAGCACTCGATCAAATATCCACTTATGCACCTCTGTGCAAACACAGTAGCAATGTCTTCGCACACTCTGCTCTTCGACGATCGAACTTCTCCCCGCACTCTGCTTCTGCGAAAGTCGCACTTCGAACGCACACTTCGATCGATGATCAAACTCTCCAAGCAGCCCTCCTTTTATACTAACAATCTCAAGATTAGATTCTTGATCTTAGTCGGCTGCATATCCCTAAAACAACGTCGGCTGCACAACCCTACACTTCGTCGGCTCAAGGTTAACTCTGTCGGCTTCAACCGCCTCTGCTATTCTATAGCTTTTCTTGTGAAACTACAACATGTCACGATATCGCGACACTTTTACAGCCGTACACCTTCTTTTTCCTGCTGTCACGAAATCGTGACACTTTTGCTTCTTTTGGCTTCCTATTAGTTTTTGTCACGATATCGCGACACTTTCTGCTTCTGCTGACGTCATCTACACTCCTGTCGTGAAATCGTGACCCTTCTGTCTTCATGGCCTTCTTCTCTACTTCTGTCATGAAATCATGACACTTTTGTCTTCATGGCCTTCTTCTCAGCTTTTGTGAAATCGCGACACTTTTGTCTTCATGGCCTTCTTCTCTTCTGTCATGAAATCGTGACACTTTTGCCTCTGCTGACGTCATCTTCACTTCTGTCGTGAAATCGTGACATTTCTTGCTTCTTCAACTTTTTCTCGGCTTGCCCCAGCGAAAACGGAACATGTCACGAAATCGTGACACTTTCGCTACCTTAAGCTTTTCTCTGCCTTACGCCCGCGAAACTGGAACAAGTCGCGAAATCGTGACGCTTTTTCTGTTGAAGACTTGCTAACTGTTTCTGTCACGAAATCATGACACTTTCTCCAACTGAATGCTGCCATCTCAACCTATCATGAAATCATGACATTTTCTGCATCCATAAGCTGTTCCTCCATCCTGTCACGAAATCGTGATGCTTTCAGCTTCCATACACTTTCTCTACTGCCTGTCACGAAATCGTGACACTTCTCATATCAAACTCTTTCCTTCGCTGCATGTCACGAAATCGTGATAGTTCTCACTTTGAGCTTTTCAGCATGCCACGAAATCGTGACAGTCCTCAACTCGACCTCTATAGCATGTCGCGAAATCATGACATTTTACATGTAACTTTCTCTCTCTTCGAACTTGTCATGAAATCATGACAGTTCTCTTTGCGGACTCTCTCTTCAGCATCATGTCGCAAAATCGTGACACTTTTTCGTCCGTACAACTTTCTTTGCAGAATGTCGCGAAATCGTGACACTTTTCCTTCTCTGCCTTCCTGCACTTTTTGAGTCACGAAAATGCGACATGTCATGAAATCGTGACACTTTCCATCTTGCTCTCCTTCTCTGCCAACATGTCATGAAATCGTGACAGTTTTGCTAGAACTTTCTCTCTCTTCCAGCATGTCGCGAAATCGTGACAGTTTTGCTAGAACTTTCTCTCTCCTCAAACATGTCATGAAATCATGACAGTTTTGCCCAAACTTTCTCTCTCCTGAAACATGTCACGAAATCGTGATAGTTTTTCTGAATTTTCTCTCTCTAAACATGTCACGAAATCGTGACAGTTTTTCCAGCCCTCGCATACTTTTTCTTACTTGTCTTTTTCTTGATCTTTTGCAACTGGGCTACTCTGATCTTCTTGGAAACTCACTGTCCAAACTGAAATCTTCATCAAAACACATTCTTTGACATCAAACCAAATTGCTTCAAGACCTTCTTGACATCAATGACAACATCTAAACTTTGAGCAAAGGCAATGTACCCAAGGTACCCAAAATTGCCAACAATCTCCCCCTTTGTCATTGATGGCAACCCTTTACTAAAAACACGTCTCAGGAGCTAAAACTGAAACCAACTATGCTAACAGCTGAGAATCTCCTATGAAGTTTTGCTCCCCCGACTTGAAGCTTTCCTCTTCACATTGAAGCTCTCCCCCTTACTCATAACTCTCCCCCTTACTCAAATCTCTCCCCCTTTGTCATCAATGGCAAAGGGTCACCTTTGGGGCTAGGGACTAAGAATGAGCCTCTTAGCTTAGTCCCTCCCCCACCTCCTGATGAGGTGATTAAAACAAGGGTGGGAGTAAAACTCCCATTAGACACTCATCATCATCAGTGTCTACAATTTCCTTGCCGGGCCTTCTCTTGAATTCTTTGTCTGTATTTCTGTTCCTGTCATTGTTCTGATCCTCGGACCTGTTTATACTACTGTTCTTGTTTCTTTTATCATTCCTGTTCTTATTCATACCTTGATCCTTGGACCTGTTCATATCACTTTTTCTGTTCCTATACCTTGGAAAATCAGCTCTACACTGTCTAGCTGTGTGACCTTCATTGTTGCACTTATAACACGTAACAAAGTTATTTCTGTTTGGCATACCTCTTCTTTGAATCCGTCTGTTATGAGTAACCGTGTTCCTGTTGTTAGTTTTGCAGAACATTGCCTTATGCCCGAACTGATTACAAGAGTAGCAATACCCTTGAAATAAGTTACGGCCTCTGAAACTGTCATTTATCTTCCTTATTTGAGTCATGCAATGCGAAGCCATGTGGCCAAACCTGTGACACGCAAAACATCTGCCATTAAACTTTCCTGTAAATGACCTTCTCGGTCTGGTAAACTTCTTCTTCGCATTCAGAATTCTATTTTCTATTTCTGTGCATCTATCACCCATGGACTCTTGATCTGAAGTACTTTCTACATCAGAACTCTCTTCCTTTTGAAATCTCTTGCTAGATTCCCCAACCTGTTTCTTGTGCGGCTCAACAAAACCGAGACCTATTTTATCTGTTGGTTTTCTTTGACCTTTGATGAGAGATTTAACCCTTTTGGAGCTATCTTGAAACCTGTACAACTTATCCTTGTATTCTTTAGTTTCCACTTCCAAAGAAGCCATTTTCTGTTCTAATTCACTATACTCAAGCACCTTAGATTCTAACTCAGACTTGAGTTCTTGTGTCTTAGCCATAGAGACTTCAAGGTTCTCTATAAGTTCATCTCTTTCCATACAACATTCATCTAATTTTTCCTTGAGTCTAACATTCTTCTTTCTTTCCTTTTTCAAAACACTAAGAGCATTAGTAAGTTCACTTTCAAGATCCTCTATTTGATTGCATTTTGAATTATCAAGGCCTTTTCAGATTTCTTATCACTAGAGGTGCTACCCTTTTCAAAAACCATACATGCATCTTCTTTATCATTTTCTGAAGCATCCTCATACATACTAGCAACCAAATCATTATTTGTGCAATCATCCTCAAGGTGCCCAAAATTTCCACATCTAAAACATTTCATGATAATGAATTTATGTTTCGGTTCTTCCTCCTTTTCTGAAATGAACAACATCTCATTTTCATTATCACTAGAAGAACTTTCACTATCACTGCTAGAACACTTACTTGCTTTGTCTAGGTAGAAGCTCTTCTTGTTCTTGTGTGAATACCTCTTTCCTTGATTGTTGTGCTCATCTTTGTTCTTTCTGTAATACCTGTGCTTTTCAGAATCCTTGCTCTTAACATCCTGTATATCTTCATCACTTTCATTCTTGGAAATAGTACAGTCTATAGCATAATGACCAAACTTCCCATAGTTGAAACATCTTATATTTTTCTTGCTTTTGTGCTTTCTGGAAAACTTGCCTTTCTTGCTGTAATATGCCTCTTCATCACTAGAAGACTCATCACTCTCTTGAATCTGCTTGCCCTTTGATTTCTTGGTAGCTTTGAAGGTTGCCTCTTTCTTAACATCAACTTTCACTTGAGTTCTCAGCTCAAATGCTGCAAGTATACTATGGAGCTCATCCTTCTTCAATTTATCTAAATCTTTAGCTTCCTCAATGGCAGAAATCTTTTCACTAAATCTATTAGGAAGAGACCTTAAAATCTTATCACACACATCATTTTCAGCAAGTTCAAGACCTAAGTCTTTCATGGAGTTCACAATCTCATCCATACGAAGCATGTAGTCACTAATATTTTCATCATCATTCATCTTGAGTTGTTCAAACATACCTTTAAAATGTCTCAATTTGGCCTTTCGGACATTTGCATCACCTGTATGAACTACCTGCAACTGTTTCCACATTTCACTAGCTGTCTTGCAGTGAATCACTTTGGTAAGATCAGCCTTCTGTAAACCCTTCAGGATTGCATTCATGGCTTTTGAGTTGTTGTGATGTAGAAGCCTATCTTCTTTAGTATAAGGACCATTTTTAGGAATAGTGTACCCATCTTCAATTACTTCCCATACCTCATTACCAAGTGCCATTAGATAGACTTTCATTCTTGCACTCCACAGACCAAAATCTGATCCATCAAGAATAGGTGTTGCATTGCCACTTGAGTAGTCCATTGTGTTCTTTGCAAGCTTTTCCTTCAAGTTGTTAAACTTTTCGAAGGCACTGGCTCTGATACCAATTGAAGAACACAAGCTTATATTGAGAGGGGGGTGAACAGTATAAGACCACTTTTTATTTTTCCTTCAATTCAACTTTCAAAATAATATTATGCAGTGTAGAGATAAAAGAATTAAAAGCAGAAATTAAAACAATGCACAACACACCATCCACAAAGAGACACAGCAATTTACATGGTTCACCCAATGCGGGCTACTCCACGGATAAAATTTCTCACTAAATTTTATCACCTCAAATTCTGGGAAACCTTTCCCGATTACAAAGTTTATGGGCACCAACCCAAAGGAGATACCTTCCCCTAGCTCTGCTCTTAATTGGTGATCCTCTAGAAGACCTCTACCTCCTTCTGCCCTTAGCAAGTGGAACTCTATCCACAGAAGACACCTGTCTTCCCTGCTCTGGCTGGAGACCTCTGTCCTCAACTCTTTCACCTCTAAAGCTGGTCCTCTTATCTGCACCAAACATAGTCCTTCGGTCTGGCACTAATGTCCTCAAAATTGCACCTCTACGCAATTATAGCGCTCGATCAAATATCCACTTATGCACCTCTGCACAAACACAGCAGCAATGTCTTCGCACACTCTGCTCTTCGACGATCGAACTTCTCCCTGCACTCTGCTTCTGTGAAAGTCGCACTTCGAACGCACACTTCGATCGATGATCAAACTCTCCAAGCAGCCCTCCTTTTATACTAACAATCTCAAGATTAGATTCTTGATCTTAGTCGGTTGCATATCCCTAAAACAACATCGGCTGCACAACCCTACACTTCGTCGGCTCAAGGTTAACTCTGTCGGCTTCAACCGCCTCTGCTATTCTGTAGCTTTTCTCGTGAAACTACAACATGTCACGATATCATGACACTTTTACAGCCGTACACCTTCTTTTGCCTGCTATCATGAAATCATGACACTTTTGCTTCTTTTGGCTTCCTATTAGTTTTTGTCATGATATCGTGACACTTTCTGCTTCTGCTGATGTCATCTACACTCCTGTCGCAAAATCATGACCCTTCTGTCTTCATGGCCTTCTTCTCTGCTTCTATCATGAAATCATGACACTTTTGCTTCATCTTGATAACCTTTTTCTTCTCAAAGTCCTCTTGATGTCATCTTCACTTCTGTCGTGAAATCGTGACATTTCTTGCTTCTTCAATTTTTTCTCGGCTTGCACCAGTGAAAATGGAACATGTCACAAAATCATGACACTTTCATTGCTTTAAGATTTTCTCTTCCTTACACCCATGAAACTGGAACAAGTCATGAAATCACGATGCTTTTTCTGTTGAAGACTTGCTAACTATTTCTATCATGAAATCATGACACTTTCTCCAACTGAATGCTGCCATCTCAACCTGTCATGAAATCGTGACATTTTCTACATCCATAAGTTGTTCCTCCATCTTGTCATGAAATCATGATGCTTTCAGCTTCCATACACTTTCTCTACTACCTGTCACAAAATCGTGACGCTTCTCATATCAAACTCTTTCCTTCGTTGCATGTCACGAAATCGTGATAGTTCTCACTTTGAGCTTTTTAGCATGCCACAAAATCGCGATAGTCCTCAACTCGACCTCTGTAGCATGTCACGAAATCATGACATTTTACATGTAACTTTCTCTCTCTTCGAACTTGTCGCGAAATCGTGACAGTTCTCTTTGCGGACTCTCTCTTCAGCATCATGTCGCGAAATCGTGACACTTTTTCGTCCGTACAACTTTCTTTGCAGAATGTCATGAAATCGTGACACTTTTCCTTCTCTGCCTTCCTGCACTTTCCAAGTCGCGAAAATGTGACATGTCGTGAAATCGTGACACTTTCCATCTTGCTCTCCTTCTCTGCCAACATGTCGCGAAATCGTGATAGTTTTGCCAGAACTTTCTCTCTCTTCCAGCATGTCGCGAAATCGTGACAGTTTTGCTAGAACTTTCTCTCTCCTCAAACATGTCATGAAATCATGATATTTTTGCCCAAACTTTCTCTCTCCTAAAACATGTCGTGAAAATCGTGACAGTTTTCCCGAACTTTCTCTCTCCTCAAACATGTCACGAAATCGCGACAGTTTTTCCAGTCGCCTGCATACTTTTTCTTACTTGTCTTTTTCTTGATCTTTTGCAACTGGGCTACTCTGATCTTCTTGGAAACTCACTGTCCAAACTGAAACCTTCATCAAAACACATTCTTTGACATCAAACCAAATTGCTTCAAGACCTTCTTGACATCAATGACAACATCTAAACTTTGAGCAAAGGCAATGTACCCAAGGTACCCAAAATTGCCAACATTTCGAATTCGAATTCGTAAGCACCAATGTGGGGAGAAAATACCCATGTGTATAAAAAGGGTATTACCCACCTTAACAAAAACTACCATGCCTTCGAATTTAAGTAATGCGAGCTTGTGCGAATCGTGCTGCAACAAATAGGAGTGATTTTTTATTTTTGTAGGAAGTCAATAATGCATGGAGGTATAAGAGGAAGGAAGTCCTCCTTCCTTCATGTGGGCACCAATAGCCCATGCGGTGGGCTCCAAAGTTCTAAGGCACTTGGAATTGGGGAGACAATGAATCAAATCATATCGAAACCCTTTTGGGTGAAAACAAAGAAAATTGTGATTGAGACAGGTTTTCTAAGGGAACTTTTACATCAAACAAAGTGTATGGGCACATCTTACTAGTGAGTGTTTTTTGAATGTTGTGAATATAAATTTTGAGTGAAAATTATTGTTTGGTAAGCATTGTTGAGTATGTTTTGGATTAAAGCTTCAAGGTTTTTTGGAATAAAGAGTTGTTAACAAAACCTTGTTTTATTAGCATTGTTGTTGAAGCAAATTGGTTGAATGAGGAACTTGAACTAGGGTTTGAAAAGATCATGAGTATCATTATTATGTGAGATTTATTGATGAGCATTATTGGAAACATTTGAATGAGTATTCATAAGCTTAGATTAGGGTTTGTGAGCAAGGATTATTTTATTGAGTGATTGGTTGAGAAGAGTTGGTTAAGCCTAGTCAAGTGGATGTGTTGGTGTGATAGTTCAAGTTCTATGAAACAAATTATTCTATATTCTAAATTGATTTGAGAAAGAGATTGAGTGTTGATGAATGTGAAACATAGGTAGTCTCTAACAATTCTCTATATGTTTATGTGATAAAAGAGAGATTGAAAGTGATTGAGAGTTTGTGAATGTGAAGCATATTGAGTCTCTAACAATTATCTATATGTTTCTATGGTAAAGATTTATTGAAAGTTATTGAGAATTATGATGAGTGTGAAGCATATTGAGTCTCTAACAATTCTCTTTATGTTTCTTTGAGATTGGACAATTTCTAGTGTGGAATTGTTGAGCAGATTTGAGGTAAGTCTTAGAGAAGACTTGTGGACAGATTTGTGTGAGCTTTTATGGAAGCGTACAATACAAATTTGAGGAAAGAGATTAAGAATAGAGTTGGACAAGTTCTAGTGAGGACTTATTGAGCAGATTTGGACAAGTTCTAGTGAGGACTTGTTGAGCATATTTGGACAAGTTCTAGTGAGGACTTGTTGAGCAAATTTGAACAAGTTCTAGAGAGGACTTGTGGATAGATTAGTGTGAGCTTTTGTGGAAGCTTACAAGGAAGATTTGAGATAAGTATTTGAGAAGACTTGATAGTAGAGTTGATTGATTGATTTGTTCAAACCTTGAGTTAAGGTTTGGGGCAGATCTAGTAGAGTTTATTTGATATTAAGTCAAGCTTTGTGTTAAGGCTTGAGGATAGATTTATGCTATACAAAAATACTATTTTTAGTGTAGATCAGAGGATAGATTTATTCTAGACCGAAGGACTATGTTCAGTGCATATCAAAGGATAAATATTGAGGATAGATTTTTGCTAGATCAAAGGACTGTTTTTAGTGCAGATTTGAGAATAGAGTTTGGTGCATATTTGAGGATAGGTTTGTGCCAGACCAGAGATAAATATTGAGCATATTTGTGCTAGACCGAAGGACTATGTTTAGTATAGATTTGAGATAGATCTTTGAAGGTGATATATTATAGAGGATGATAGTCTCCAGTGGATAGATATCCATTAGCTAGGGTAGTGAGGATAGGTGTATTCAGTGGATAGAGATCCATTAACCAAATTATTGGGGGTATTAGTTCTTCTATAATATCACCAATCAAAACTAAGGAGAAAGAGTTCTCCTATGGATAGATATCCATGAACTTGATTAGGTGATTGGTGTCTCCTTTGGACAAAGGTCCATAAACATTGTAATAGGGAAAGTATTCCCAAGATATTGATTGATAAATTTTAGCAAAATATTTTCTCCGTGGAGTAGCCCACATTGGGTGAACCACATTAAATTGGTGTCTCTATTGTGTATGGTGATTTGTGCATTGCTTTTATTACTGCTATTGATATTGCTATATATACATTAAAAAGTGGTCTTATATTGTTCACCCCCCTCTCAGTATAATCTTGTGTTCTTAAGCTTATGGACATAGATTTTATTGTACCCATAGATTATCCTGAATGGGTGTCCAACATGGTTCCAATGCCAAAACCTTCTGGTGAGGTTTTTTTCTACACTGAATTTCATATTTTAAATAAATCTTGTGCCAAGGACAGCTTCCCATTACCTAATATTGACTCACTCATCAATTCCATCATTGGCCAAGATATGATCTCCCTTATGGATGGATTCTTTAGCTACAAAAAAATCAAAACCAACCTGACTGATCAGCACAAAATTTCATTCACAACCCCTTGGGGGAATTTTTACTACAATGTCATGCCCTTTGGCCTTAAAAATGTTGGGGCAACCTACCAACGTGCAATGACTTACATATTTCATGATTAAATGCATAAAATCATGGAATATTATTTTGATGATCTCATCATGAAATCCAAGGAATGATCACAATATTTAGATGATCTTTGTAATATCTTTGACCATTTACTATAACACAATATGCGTATCAATCCAAAGAAGTGTGTCTTTGGTGTTACTTCAGGAAATACCCTAGGGTTCATTGTATCTCAACATACCTTACCCCATCAACTTTGAGTATCCCTCCTCCACCATCTCAACATACCTTACCCCTACAACTTTGAGTATCCCATGTTTCTCAGCATCTTGCTACTCAAATACCTTTTGCTCAACATCATTAGTAGTATCCAAGGCTATCACCCTGTCCTCAAAATCCTCCAAGTCTACTGCTCGACCTCTCTCACTCTCCCAAATATCCCCCTCCAAATGACATACTCACTCCCATAGCATTAGAACCTCCTCTTTCACATCCTACATATATTGATCCTTAATAATAATATCTCCCATATCACCAAGATATCCTAGATTAATGGTATCATCAAAACCTACATATTTACCCACATCCACACCTATCTCCTCCATGATCGTTGCATCCTCCACATGTTGTGCTTCACTACTCACTGGTGCCTCCTCCACCCTTTCCATATACACACTAGATGCACCACCTAATAATAACCTAGACCATAAAAGAGACACCTATGTATCACCTATATATCTATCCTATAACCTGAATTGAGTACCTCTCACTTATTGCCCCTCTATCATAGGTACCCCACCACAAGGCTGTATTCATCAATCAATCACCCCAACACTTGGCTCCCAACTCTAATTCACCCACTAAGCATCGTACTCTGGTGTTGTTTCTACATTTTCCACATCTAGAATCACCATTGGTGGATCCCTCTCACTATTCTATGATAATACCACATGCTACTCCCCTCTATCACCTCATCACCTATAATACACAATAAATACCTCCAAAATATTCCATCGTAGCCCAAGATACTGCATCACTCAATTAAACTGGAAGAACTCAGCCTACTAAGTATACCACCCCACCAACCATCTCCCTCAGTGGATAGAACCTAGATACTCATCATACTTCTCCCATACCACCCCATCCCTCCAAGACCTCCACTTGATGAGACTAGGCACAAAATCTCCAAACTTCACCCTTCAAAATAGAGGATCACCCTCATGTGACCTCTTCACCCCATTTTCCCCATCCATACTCCAATTCAATGCATATAGTAAGTACATTTGTCCATCAGTATGAGCCTTATAAGGAAACAAAAATAGTCACTCTAGGGCTACGTGCTCCCATTCTACGGGTTTGCAAAGATCATGAGTATCATTGTTATGTGAGATTGATTGATGAGCATTGTTGGAAATATTTGAGTGAGTATTCATAAGCTTGGACTAGGGTTTGTGAGAAAGGATTATTTCATTGAGTGATTGGTTGAGAAAATCTTATTAAGCCTAGTCAAGTGGATGTGTTGGTGTGATAGTTCAATTTCTATGAAACAAATTATTCTATATTATGAATTTATTTGAGAAAGAGGTTGAGTGTTGATGAATGTGAAACAATTGAGTCTCTAAAAATTCTCTATATGTTTCTGTGATAAAAGAGAGAATGAAAGTGATTGAGAGTTTTTGAATGTGAAGCATATTGAGTCTCTAACAATTCTCTATATTTTTCTATGGTAAAAGAGTGATTGAAAGTTATTGAGCATTATTATGAGTGTGAAGCATATTGAGTCTCTAACAATTCACTTTATGTTTATATGATATTGGACAATTTCTAGTGTGCACTTGTTGAGCAGATTTGAGGTAAGTCTTATAGAAGATTTGTGGAAATATTTGTGTGAGCTTTTGTGGAAGCTTACAATACATATTTGAGGAAAGATATTAAGAATAGAGTTGGACAAGTTCTAGTGAGGAATTATTGAGCAGATTTGGACAAGTTCTAGTGAGGACTTGTTGAGCAGATTTGGACAAGTTCTAGTGAGGACTTGTTAAGAAAATTTGGACAAGTTCTATAGAGGACTTGTGGATATATTAGTGTGAGATTTTGTGGAAGCTTAAAAGGTAGATTTGAGATAAGTCTTTGAGAAGACTTGATAGCAGAGTTGATTGATTGATTTGTTTAAACCTTGAGTTAAGGTTTGGGGCATATCAAGTAGATTTGTTAGTGTATATTCATTCATCTTTCACCACTCATATGGCCTCTTCAACCCATTTTCCCCATCCATACTCCAATTCAATGCATATGGTAAGTGCATTTTTCCATCAGTGTGAGCCTTATAAGGCAACAACAATAGTCACTCTAGAGCTATGTGCTCCCATTCTACGGGTTTGCAAATATCATGAGTATCATTGTTATGTGAGATTGATTGATGAGAATTGTTGGAAATATTTGAGTGAGTATTCATAAGCTTGGACTAGGGTTTATGAGAAAGGATTATTTCATTGAGTGATTGGTTGAGAAAATTTGGTTAAGCCTAGTCAAGTGGATGTGTTGGTGTGATAGTTCAAGTTCTATGAAACAAATTATTCTATATTCTGAATTTTTATTTGAGAAAGAGGTTGAGTGTTGATGAATGTGAAACATATTGAGTCTCTAAAAATTCTCTATATATTTTTGTGATAAAAGAGAGATTGAAAGTGATTGAGAGTTTGTGAATGTGAAGCATATTGAGTCTCTAACAATTCTCTATATGTTTCTATGGTAAAAGAGTGATTGAAATTTATTGATCATTATGATGAGTGTGAAGCATATTGAGTCTCTAAAAATTCTCTTTATGTTTATATGATATTGGACAAGTTCTAATGTGGACTTGTTGAGAAGATTTGAGGTAAGTCTTAGAGAAGACTTGTGGAAAGATTTATGTGAGCTTTTGTGGAAGCTTACAATACATATTTGAGGAAAGAGATTAAGAATAGAGTTGGACAAGTTCTAGTGAGTACTTATTGAGTAGATTTGGACAAGTTCTAGTGAGGACTTGTTGATCATATTTGGACAAGTTCTAGTGAGGACTTGTTAAGCAAATTTGGACAAGTTATAGAGAGGACTTGTGGATATATTAGTGTGAGATTTTGTGGAATCTTACAAGGCATATTTGAGATAATTCTTTGATAATACTTGAGAGCAGAGTTGATTTATTGATTTGTTCAAACCTTGAGATAAGGTTTGGGGCAGATCAAGTAGATTTGTTAGTGTATATTCATTCATCTTTCACCACTCATGTGGCCTCTTCACCTCATTTTCTCCATCCATACTCCAATTCAATGCATATGGTAAGTGCATTTTTCCATCAGTGTGAGACTTAAAAGGCAACAACGATAGTCACTCTAGGGCTATGTGCTCCCATTATATGAGTTTGCAAATATCATGAGTATCATTGTTATGTGAGATTGATTGATGAGCATTGTTGGAAATATTTGAGTGAGTATTCATAAGCTTGGACTAGGGTTTGTGAGAAAGGATTATTTCATTGAGTGATTGGTTGAGAAGATTTGGTTAAGCCTAGTCAAGTGGATGTGTTGGTGTGATAGTTCAAGTTCTATGAAAAAATTATTCTATATTCTGAATTTATTTGAGAAAGAGGTTGAGTGTTGATGAATGTGAAACATATTGAGTCTCTAAAAATTCTCTATATGTTTTCGTGATAAAAGAAAAAATGAAAGTGATTGAGATTTTGTGAATGTGAAGCATATTGAGTCTCTAACAATTCTCTATATGTTTCTATGGTAAAAGAGTGATTGAAAGTTATTGATCATTATGATGAGTGTGAAGCATATTGAGTCTCTAACAATTATCTTTATGTTTATATGATATTGGACAAGTTCTAGTGTGGACTTGTTGAGCAGATTTGACGTAAGTCTTAGAGAAGACATGTGGAAAGATTTGTGTGAGCTTTTGTGGAAGCTTACAATATAGATTTGAGGAAAGAGATTAAGAATAGAGTTGTACAAGTTCTAGTGAGGAACTATTGAGAATATTTGGACAAGTTCTAGTGAGAACTTGTTGAGCAGATTTGGACAAGTTCTAGTGAGGAATTGTTAAGAAAATTTGGACAAGTTCTAGAGAGGACTTGTGGATATATTAGTGTGAGCTTTTGTGGAAGCTTACAAGGCATATTTGAAATAATTCTTTGAGAATACTTGAGAGTGGATTTGATTTATTGATTTGTTCAAAACTTGAGTTAGGGTTTGGGGCAGATCAAGTAGAGTTGTTAGTGTATATGCATTCATATTTTATTATTATTTTATTTCATGTTTGTATATTCTTCCCCCAAAAAATGTTCCTTCGATAGGAATAACATACACACTTGTTAGCATCATCACTTGGATGTCCATTCCCCCTTTTTAGGATTAAGGCATATAAAAGTGTATTTTTTAGCTTTGACCATTAAATAGTTTAGTCAATCAAATGTCATCACTAGATGACAGGTTTTATACACTCCTTATAGCTCTTTCAGGTTGGTTCAACTTCTCTCATGGACAATTCACACAGATTATACACTTAAGAAAATTTTGAGTTTAAGGAAGATAACACCTTGCGTAGATATCACCATCTAGTGAACGGTTTTCCCTACTCAACCTATCATTTGCATGGTCAAAATAGGACCTAGGGATAAACAAAGTGATAAGCATAAGCAAAAATTAGAAAAATGGGCAAAAAATAAAATGAAAAGCCTATAAGAAACACCAATGTTATGCTTCATCACCTTTGGTACTTAGGTTAAACATAACATCATGGGATGATTTCCATCGCTAGCTATAGGTCCTAAGCATCTGCCTGCCAGTGGAATAGTCTTACAAGTGGCAACACATCTATCACATTAGTGACCTTATTTTATATAGATCACTTCATTCTTATGGATGAGCTAACTAGTTTGGCTATGTTTACAATGGGTTAATCCTACCTCCCTCAAAATGGATAAATGAACCTCACTCATTTACACACACTGGTCCATGATAGAATTTAAACCATTCAGATTAGTTACGAGTTGTCACCAACGCTTGCACAATTTTTGTATGAGATTTGATTACCACAAATATTATTGTCAAAGTTATTACATATGCCTTATACCATCCTACATCCTTGAGATTCTGGAATGGATCACATTCACATCAATGTATACCATGATACAAGTGCTTCCTTTGCACATTTCATTCCTCCCATACATGCATTAGTGCATCTATTTTACATAGACTTATCAAACATTTCATAATTGCATTTATCCTACATGCATTTATCGATATTGCATCATTGCATCTATGTTACATACATCTACAAAAAATTCTAACATACATTATCACACTTGCATTGCATTACATAGCATTGCATCCAATCTATACTTCTTCATATCATTCTACAGTATGCCCATTTCCTACATACTACCACATACACATATATTCATTCACCATACATTTACTCACAAATTATACTATGATATCTATGTAGAAGACATTCAAACACATTCAAATCAAAATCATAACATATGCATATATAATAGCCAAAACCAAAATGTGTATATATATAATCCATCAAAAATGCCCGTAGGCTACAAAATGGGACCATGCCCACTATCCATCATCTAAATTTCTCATAGGCTATAAAATTATAGAATCTCAGGAGCACAACCATAAGCTCTAACTATCACTAGGAGTATCTACACTCCCCTCATGGCTTGCCCTATTATGTGCCACCATACATGCTCTTACAGACCTATTGGAATCTACCCCTATCCCATATGCTTGAACTCCTGTAGGAGATAGCACCCTCTCCAAATTGGTAGCAACACCTACTCCCTATAGCACATCATGTGCTTCTATCCCCATATCCCTATGATCCATCAAAGTTGTACTTTGATGAATATTATATGAATATATTGGTACTCGTGATCATGACCTCGATTGTGATCATACCTGACCATAATTAGGAAGTGGAATCCTACATATTAGCAAGATAAACTCACACTATGCTTGTATCACTGCCTCCTTGGCTATCCACCCTTCCACATCCTCACTACCCTTATGCAACCTCTCTATCTTTGCCCTCAAGGTAAACATGTTTGTAGGTACCTCCTCTATAACCTTGGCTCACTCAGCCTCCTCTTGTGTCGGCTACTATTTCTCCACATCAACATATAACTTTGTAATCTTTGCATCTTAGTCCTCCACCACAAACTTCCACCTATGCATCTTCGCCTTCAATTGCTCTATATCCTCCACCATCTCAACATACCTCACCCCTACAACTTTGAGTATCCCATATTTCTTAGCATCTTGCTACTCAAATACGTTTTGCTCAACATCATTAGTAGTATTCAAGGCTATCACCCTATCCTCAAAATCCTCCAAGTCTATTGCTCGACCTCTCTCACTCTCCCAAATATCCCCCTCCAACTGACATACTCACTCCCATAGCATTAGAACCTCCTCTTCCACATCCTACATATACTGATCCTTAATAAGAATATCTCCCATATCACCAAGATATCATATATTAATGGTATCATCAAAACCTACATATTTACCCACATCCACACATGTCTCCTCCATGATCGTTGCCTCCTCCACATGTTGTGCTTCACTACTCAATGGTGCCTCCTCCACCCTCTCCATATACAAACTAGATGCACCACCTAATAATCACCTAGACCATAAAAGAGACTCAAGTAGATTTGTTAGTGTATATTTATTCATCTTTCACCACTCATGTGGCCTCTTCACCCCCTTTTCCCCATCCATCCTCCAATTCAATGCATATGGTAAGTGCATTTGTCCTTTAGTGTGGGCCTTATAAAACAAAAATGATAGTCACTCTAGGGCTAGGTGCTCCCATTATACAGGTTTGCAAAGATCATGAGTATCATTGTTATGTGAGATTGATTAATGAGCATTATTGGAAATATTTGAGTGAGTATTCATAAGCTTGGACTAGGGTTTGTGAGAAAGGATTATTTCATTGAGTGATTGGTTGAGAAAATTTGATTAACCTAGTAAAGTGGATGTGATGGTGTGATAGTTCAAGTTACATGAAACAAATTATTCTATATTCTGAATTTATTTGAGAAGGAAGTTGAGTGTTGATGAATGTGAAACATATTGAGTCTCTAAAAATTCTCTATATGTTTTTGTGATAAAATATAGAATGAAAATGATTGAGATTTTGTGAATGTGAAGCATATTGAGTCTCTAAAAATTCTCTATATGTTTCTATGGTAAAAGAGCGATTGAAATTTATTGAGCATTATGATGAGTGTGAAGCATATTGAGTCTCTAAAAATTCTCTTTATGTTTATATGATATTGGACAAGTTCTAGTGTGGACTTGTTGAGAAGATTTGAGGTAAGTCTTAGATAAGACTTGTGGAAAGATTTGTGTGAGATTTTGTGAAATATTACAATACATATTTGAGGAAAGAGATTAATAATAGAGTTGGACGAGTTCTAGTGAGGACTTATTGAGCAGATTTGGACAAGTTCTAGTGAGGACTTGTTGACCAGATTTGGACAAGTTCTAGTGAGGACTTGTTAAGAAAATTTGGACAAGTTCTAGAGAGGACTTGTGGATATATTAGTGTGAGCTTTTGTGGAATCTTACAAGGCATATTTGAGATAAGTATTTGATAAGACTTGAGAGCAGAGTTGATTTATTGATTTGTTCAAACCTTGAGTTAAGGTTTGGGGCAGATCAAGTAGAGTTGTTAGTGTATATTCATTCATCTTTCACCACTCATGTGGCCTCTTCACCCCATTTTCCCCATCCATACTCAAATTCAATGCATATGGTAAGTGCATTTGTCCATCAGTGTGAGCCTTAAAAGGCAACAACGATAGTCACTTTAGGGCTATGTGCTCCCATTCTATGGTTTTGCAAAGATCATGAGTATCATTGTTATGTGAGATTGATTGATGAGCATTATTGGAATTATTTGAGTGAGTATTCATAAGCTTGGACTAGGTTTTGTGAGAAAGGATTATTTCATTGAGTGATTGGTTGAGAAAATTTGATTACGCCTAGTCAAGTGGATGTGTTGGTGTGATAGTTCAAGTTCTATGAAAAAAATTATTCTATATTATGAATTTATTTGAGAAAGAGGTTGAGTGTTGATGAATGTGAAACATATTGAGTCTCTAAAAAATCTATATATGTTTCTGTGATAAAAGAGAGAATGAAAGTGATTGAGATTTTGTGAATGTGAAGCATATTGAGTCTCTAAAAATTCTCTATATGTTTCTATGGTAAAAGAGTGATTGAAAGTTATTGAGCATTATGATGAGTGTGAAGCATAATGAGTCTCTATTCTCTTTATGTTTATATGATATTGGACAAGTTCTAGTGTGGACTTGTTGAGCAGATTTGAGGTAAGTCTTAGAGAAGACATGTGGAAAGATTTGTGTGACCTTTTTTGGAAGCTTACAATATATATTTGAGGAAAGAGATTAAGAATAGAGTTGGACAAGTTCTAGTGAGGACTTATTGAGCAGATTTGGACAAGTTCTAGTGAGAACTTGTTGAGCAGATTTGGACAAGTTCTAGTGAGGAATTGTTAAGCAAATTTGGACAAGTTCTAGAGATGAATTGTGGATATATTAGTGTGAGATTTTGTGGAAGCTTTACAAGGCAGATTTGAGATAAGTCTTTGAGAAGACTTGAGAGCGGAGTTGATTGATTGATTTGTTCAAACCTTGAGTTAGGGTTTGGGGCAGATCAAGTAGAGTTGTTAGTGTATATCCATTCATCTTTCATTATTATTTTATTTCATGTTTGTATATTATTCCCCCCAAAAATGTGCCTTCGATAGGAATAACATACACACTTGTTAGAATCACCACTTGGATGTCCATTCCCACTTTTTAGGATTAAGGCGTATACAAGTGTATTTTTTAGTTTTGACCATTAAATAGTTTAGTCAATAAAATTTCATCACTAGATGGCATGTTTTATACACTCCTTATAGCTCTTTCATGTTGGTTCAACTTATCTCATGGAAAATTCACACAGATTATACACTTAAGCAAATTTTGAGTTTAAGGAAGATAACACCTTGCATAGATATCACCATCTAGTGAATGGTTTTCCCTGCTCAACCTATCATTTGCATAGTCGAAATAGGACCTAGGGATAAACAAAGGGATAAGCATAAGAAAAAATTAGAAAAATGGGCAAAAAATAAAATCCAATGCCCATATTACAGAAAAAATTAAAAAATAAAATAAAAATTAAAAAATAAATAAATAAAAGAAACGAAGGGCAAAAAAAAAAAGGAAAAGCCTACAAGAAACACCAATGTTATGCTTTATCACCTTTGGTACTTAGGTTCAACCTAACATAATGGGATGATTTCCATCGCTAGCTATAGGTCCTAAGTGTCTGCCTACCAGTGGAATAGTCTTACAAGTGGCGACACATCTATCACATTAGTGACCTTCTTTTATACAGATCACTGCATTCTTATGGATGAGCTAACTAGTTTGGCTATGTTTACAATGGGTTAATCCTACCTCCCTCAAAATGGATAAATGAATCTCACTCATTTAAACACACTGGTCCATGATAGACTTTAAACCATTCAGATTAGTTACGAGTTGTCACCAATGCTTGCACAGTTTTTGTATGAGATTTGATTACCACAACTATTATTGTCAAAGTTATTACATATGCCTTATACCATCCTACATCCCTGAGATTATGGAATGGATCACATCCACATCAATGTATACCATGATACAAGTGCTTCCTTTGCACATTTCATTCCTCCCATACATGCATCAGTGCATCTATTTTACATAGAGTTATCAAATATTTCATAATTACATTTATCCTACATGCATTTATCGATATTGCATCATCGCATCTATATTACATACATCTACCAAAATTCTAATATACATTATCACACTTGCATTACATCACATAGCATTGCATCCAATCTATACTTCATATCATTCTATAGTATACTCATTTTCCTACATACTACCACATACACATATATTCATTCACCATATATTTACTCACAAATTATACTATGATATCTATCCAGAAGATATTCAAGCACATTCAAATAAAAATCATAACATATGCATATATAATAGCCAAAACCAAAATGTGTATATATATAATCCATTAAAAATGCCTGGAGGCTACAAAATGGGACCATACCCACTATCCATCATCGAAATTTCTCGTAGGCTATAAAATTATAGAATCTCAAGAGCACAACCATTATCTCTAACTATCACTATGAGTCTCTCCACTCCCCTCATGGCTTTCCCTATCTTGTGCTACCATACGTGCTCTTGTAGACCTATTGGAATCTACCCCTATCCTAGATGCTTGAACTCTTGTAGGAGATAGCACCCTCTCCAAATTGGTAGCAACACCTACTCCCTATAGCACATCATGTGATTCTAGCCCCATACCCCTCTAATCCATCAAAGTTGTACTTTGATGAATATTATATGAATATATTTGTACTCACGATCATGACCTCGATTGTGACCATACCCAGCCATAATTAGGAAGTGGAATCCTACATATCAACAAGATAAACTCACACTCTACTTGCATCGCTACCTCCTTGGCTATCCACCCTTCCACATCCTCACTACCCTTATGCAACCTCTCTATATTTTCCCTCAAGGTAGCCATGTCTGTAGGTACCTCCTCAATAACCTTGGTTCACTCAGCCTCCTCTTGTGCCAGCTACTATTTCTCCACCTCAACATATAACTTTGTAATCTTTGCATCTTAGTCCTCCACAACAAACTTCCACCTATACATCTTCACCTTCAATTGCTCTATCTCCTCCACCATCTCAACATACCTCACCCCTACAACTTCGAGTATCCCATATTTCTCAGCATCTTGCTACTCAAAGACCTTTTTCTCAACATCATTAGTAGTATTCAAGGCTATCACCCTATCCTCAAAATCCTCCAAGTCTACTGCTCGACCTCTCTCACTCTCCCAAATATCCCCCTCAAACTAACATACTCAATCCTGTAGCATTAGAACCTCCTCTTCCACATACTATGTATACTGATCCTTAATAAGAATATCTCCCATATCACCAAGATATCCTAGATTAATGGTATCATCAAAACCTACATATTTACCCACATCCACACCTATCTCCTCCATGATAACTACCTCCTCAACATGTTGTGCTTCACTACTCACTGGTGCCTCCTCCACCCTCTCCATATACACACTAGATGCACCACCTAATAATCACCTAGACCATAAAAGAGACTCAAGTAGAGTTTTTAATGTATATTCATTCATATTTCACCACTCATTTGGCCTCTTCACCCCCTTTTCCCCATCCATCCTCTAATTCAATGCATATGGTAAGTGCATTTGTCCATCAGTGTGAGCCTTATAAGGCAACAACAATAGTCACTCTAGGGCTATGTGCTCCCATTCTACAGGTTTGCAAAGATCATGAGTATCATTGTTATGTGAGATTGATTGATGAGCATTGTTGGAAATATTTGAGTGAGTATTCATAAGCTTGGACTAGGGTTTGTGAGAAAGGATTATTTCATTGAGTGATTGGTTGAGAAAATTTTATTAAGCCTAGTCAAGTGGATGTGTTGGTGTGATAGTTCAAGTTCTATGAAAAAAATTATTCTATATTATGAATTTATTTGAGAAAGAGGTTGAGTTTTGATGAATGTGAAACATATTGAGTCTCTAAAAATTCTCTATATGTTTCTGTGATAAAAGAGACAATGAAAGTGATTAAGAGTTTGTCAATGTGAAGCATATTGAGTCTTTAACAATTCTCTATATGTTTCTATGGTAAAAAAGTGATTGAAAGTTATTGAGCATTATGATGAGTGTGAAGCATATTGAGTCTCTAACAATTTTCTTTATGTTTATATGATATTGGACAAGTTCTAGTGTGGACTTGTTGAGCAAATTTGAGGTAAGTATTAGAGAAGACTTGTGGAAATATTTGTGTGAGCTTTTGAGAAAGCTTATAATACACATTTGAGGAAAGAGATTAAGAATAGAGTTGGACAAGTTCTAGTGAGGACTTATTGAACATATTTGGACAAGTTCTAGTGAGGACTTTTAGTTATGAGTTGTCACCAATGCTTGCATAGTTTTTGTATGAGATTTGATTACTACAACTATGATTGTCAAGGTTATTACATATGCCTTATACCATCCTACATCCCTGAGATTATGGAATGGATCACATTCACATCAATCTATGCCATGATACAAGTGCTTCCTTTGCACATTTCATTCCTCCCATACATGCATCAGTGCATCTATTTTACATAGAGTTATCAAACATTTCATCATTGCATTTATCCTACATGCATTTATTGATATTGCATCATCGCATCTATGTTACATGCATCTACCAAAATTCTAACATACATTGTCACACTTGCATTACATCACATAGCATTGCATCCAATCTATACTTCTTCATATCATTCTATAGTATATCTATGCTATAGTGTAATCATTTTCCTACACACTACCACATACACATATATTCATTCATCATACATTTACTCACAAATTATACTATGCTATCTATGCAAAAGAAATTCAAACACATTCAAATAAAAATCATAACACATGTATATATAATAGCCACAACCAAAATGTGTATATATATAATCCATAAAAAATACCCGTAGGCTACAAAATGGGACCATACCCACTATCCATCATCCAAAATTCTCGTAGGCTACAAAAATCATAGACTCTCAAAGAGCACAACCATCATCTCTAACTATCACTAGGAGTCTCTCCACTCCCCTCATGGCTTGCCCTATCCTATGCCACCATACATGTTGTTGCAGCCCTACTGGACTCTACCCCTATCCCAGATGCCTGAACTCCTGTAGGAGATAACACCCTCTCCAAATCGGTAGCAACACCTACTCCCTGTAGCACATCGTGTGCCTCTATCCCCATACCCCTTCGAGCCACCAAAGTTGTACTTTGATGACTCTACTATGAATGTGTCGGTACTCATGATCATGACCTCGATCATGACCACACTTAGCCATAAACAGGAAGTAGAATCCCATGCATCAACAAGATAAACTCACACTCTGCTCACATCGCTACCTCCTCGGCTAGCCACCCTCCCACATCCTCACTACCCTTCTACAACCACTCTATCTCTACCCTCAAGGTAGCCACATCTATAGGCACCTCCTCTATCACCTTGGCTCACTCAGCCTCCTCTTGTACCTACTACTATCTCTCCACCTCAACACATAACTCTATAATCTCTACATCCTAGGCCTCTACCATAAACTGCCACCTATGCATCTCCACCCTCAGCTGCTCCATCTCCTCCACCATCTCAACATACCTCACCCCTACAACTTTGAGCCTCCCATGCTACTCAGCATCTTGTAACTCAAAGACCTTCTACTCAACATCACTAGTAGTCTCCAAGGCTATCACCCTATCCTCAAAATCCTCCAAGTCTACCGCTTGACCTCTCTCACTCTCCCAGAGCTCTCCCTCCAATTGACGTACTCACTCCCGTAGCATCAACACCTCCTCCTCCACATCCTACATATCTTGCTCCTCAATAGGAATCTCTCCCATATCACCAAGATATCCTAGATCAATGGTATCATCAAAACCTACATCTCTACCCACATCCTCACCCGTCTCCTCCATGGTCACTACCTCCTCCACAGGTTGTGCTCCACTACTCACTAGTGCCTCCTCCACCCTCTCCATAGATGCACTAGATGCACCACCTAATCATCACCTAGACCATAAAAGAGGTACCTCTGTCTCACCTCTAACTCTATCCTATGACCTGGATCGAGTACCTCTCACTTCCCGCCCCTCTGTCATAGGTACCCCACCACCAGGTTGTATCCATTGATCAATCACCCCAACACCTGGCTCCCAACTCTAAGTCACCCACTAGGCATCATACTCTGGTGTCGTGCCTACATCATCCACATATGGAATCACCATTGGTGGATCCCTCTCACCAGTCCATGGTAATACCATAGGCTGCTCCCCTCTATCACCTCGTTGCCTATAATACACAACAAGCACCTCCAAAATATCCTATCGTAGCCCAAACTACTACATCACTCGACTAAACTGGAAGAACTCAGCCTACCAAGTATACCACCCCACCAACCATCTCCCTCGATGGATAGCACCTAGCTACTCATCATCCTTCTCCCATACCACCCCATCCCTCCAAGGCCTCCACTTGATGAGACTAGGCACCAACTCTCCAAACTTCACCCTCCAAAATAGAGGATCACCCTCATGTGGCCTCTTCATCCCCTTTTCCTCATCCGTCCTCCACTTCAATGCATATGGTAAGTGCATTTGTCCATCAGCGTGAGCCTTATAAGGCAACAACGATGGTCACTCTAGGGCTATGTGCTCCCATGCCCACACCTATAGCAAAGGAGTCCAGCTCAACCCCTTCCTCCCAACACACACTACATCGTGCAGCTCCCTATACACCTAGGTCAACAATGTAGGTGCCCATACAAATACAACATTATACTCCACCATATCACATACCACATCCAACATATTCTAGGTAAACAACACCCCAAAAGTATCTAGTAGAGCATAAGTGGAAATCATCACCATCATCGTGCACTGATGCTTGGACAACATCTTCTGACACCAAAGATACTCATAGTCCATCTTCTTAGTATCTACCTCCCTCCACCTGTCCCCAAAGGCACACTCCATCACAATCACCTACCTGTCATCTACTGTTGCCCTCATTGGAACACCCTCAATGGGCAACTTGTAGATCCTGTACACATCTTCCAAGGTGATCGTCATCTCACCCATCAAAAAGTGGAAGGTATTCTGATTCAGGTCCCACATCTCACATAATGCTGATATGTATGCTCTATTAGCGTGAATACTCTTACACTCCCACACTCCTCTAAACCACACTACATCCAACCACTCCTGATCTTCCTTACCCTTCATAAGATCATCCAAATCAACCATCATCGTACGCACACGATATCACAGCTCGATATTCTTCATTTGTTCATCCATAAACAAACACAATAAAACTCATATCAGTTCCATATACAATTCTATTCAAATACTTGAAATAAACAAAAATCAATCTTCTCACACACATTTCACACTCACAAATTAATTCATTTAATTTGTCATGCATTTTGAGACATTAAAACATGCACAATCCACACAACACAACAAAATGCAAACACAATCACATATTTGGATACCCATTTTGCCATTTCATGGTGAAAGTTCAAATAGACGTCAAAAATAGTGCATATCGGGCTCCCAACAACCAATTTTAAATTCACCCACACCTACATCATGGCACGCAATTCAAACATATGCCAAATGCCACAACACACGAAAACAAATTACATTTTTGAATACCCATTTCATCCTTTTATGATGAAAGTGTCAACGGTTGTCAAAAATAATACACCCACAATGGTAAAATTCATAGTCAAATTTAATCAATTTACATCACACAAGCTCACATTCAGATAACACACCAAATGAAGGCAAAATACAAACACAATCACACATTTGGATACCCATTTCCCACTTTTGTGGATAAAATTCAATCACATTTCAAAAATAGTACCCCGTGGCTCCCAAAAAGCAAAGTCAAACTATGCAGCTACACTACCCGTTAACCAATCAAACTAATGCAAAAACAAGTCAAACCTAAAAACTGATTACACTTTTGGGTACCCATTTGGCTTGTTTAACACTTCGTATTCCAATTTCACTTAAAATTAACATGCATTTTAAAAATAACGCAAAAACCTCCCCTCCCCCATTTCATGCTTTTCCAAAAATAAACTTACAAAATAAAACAAGTAACAAACACTTACCGGTGGATCTCCACGTCGATTGCCAGCACCAATCCATCCCCTCACCATCCTTGCACCCAAATCCATCAACCACAAGAGCTCCGCATCACCAATCGTTGCTCACTACTCACTCTCCAAAGTCGTCACCATGAAAATGACCCCCCATGCTTCAAAAAAGGCTTAAATATACCTAAAACCCTAATTCACCCCCTGCCCTATGATTTAGGTCAAATTCACCCCCCGGCCTATGAATTCAGGTTCAATTCACCCCTGACCTATGAATTGCACCTATGGACCCCAAAATCATCAAACTTTCATCCCAAACCCTAGGAAATCTTCCCATCCTCCTATCCATCTAATTTTTCATCAATATTATCATGCATTTTCTTCTATCAATTGATTCATCATCATATCACCACATTTCATTCACCTCATTGTTGATTCCTCATTTGAGGGGGTATTCATATCCAAAATCTTCTTTGCATGCAACCAAACAATCAAACATCCAAATCATGGATATCGCATCTACCTACAAATTTTTTTGCTGAAGATTATCTTATGATAATAATATCAATCCCAATCAGATGTTTGTTAGATCATGAGAGCTATGCGCTACCATGGAGATGTCACTCTGGAATTCATGTATGTTGAATACATAATGAATGATACGTTTGAATAATCCTAGTGCAACATTCGGAGATGTCACTTTGGCATTCAGGTAAAGCGGCCCTGATCGCATACTGAATGGTACGTTTGAATAATCCATGTCACCTAGCTCAAATGGTTTGACAAGTGTCACCATGTACTCATCAATCAATCAAAAGCAAAAATTGGAAATAGACATTTGTTCTATTCATATTTGGACCATCTTGCATTGGTCGCAAAAGCAAAGCAGTCATAAGTTGCCCTCACAAACAACCAAGTATGATATCATGAATATTGTACTAAATTGGCAAAATCATCCATTGCATCCACAATCATCCACTTGCATTCATCATCAGCATTTTCCATTTTCTTTCTCTTCTCTTTTCTCTCTTCTCCCTCTCTTCTTCTTCCCCCCTTCCTTTCTTTCTCTTCTTCTTCTTTCTTCTTTCTCCTTTCTTCCTCTCTTCTCTCCCTGGATTCTCGATCAATGTTGTATGGTCACGCTTCAAGCGGCTACATACCTTTGATTAGATTCCATTCTCTCTTTTCTTCCTTCATATTCTACTTTCTCCCATCACATTTTTGTATTAAACTATGTTCCACATAGTATAGTACAAAAAGGGGCAAATGTAGACACCCAAAAGTTGCACATGTCTACCTCTACATACTTGTAGATCTATCTAGACACTTGTAGGTTTGCATAGACCATCCTAGACCCATCTAGGCTATTGTAGACCAACGTAGACCATTGTAGACCATTGTAGACTACTCTAGACCAACGTAGACCACTCTAGATTATCGTAGACCTTCGTAGACCTATGTAGGCCATTTCACTGGTCTATAGGCATGAAACCCTACTAAACTACACAATTCATGACCCAACCACCTTCTATCTATCAAGAGGCCACCTATCAGTTCCCTAAGGCAACCTAAGCCCTTTTCCCACACCTAATTAGGACCCCACAGGACTATTAGTTCCCAAAACTCCTAATTAAGTTAATTGAATTTCTAATTGTAAAGTCACTTCACTTAAGTGCACTTTATGAATTAAAAAGGTTAATTAGGATTCTAAACCCAAATTAGTCCTAATTATTCCCTCACACATGTGTGCACCAAATTAGTTAGGATATTTCCTAGGAAACCCTAACTCAACCCTCATCTAACCTAGGGATCAACCAACCCTAGTTAATCCTAATCCTTGCTCACACATGTGTGAGGATAGGATATTTCTCTTAGGGCATATGAGAGGATGACTAGACATGCCACCTCACAAACCCTAACCTAACCACAATAGGACTTGACCCTAGGGTTTAGTACACCTAACCACACCCCCTACACCTTGGTTTCTTCTATAAATAGAGGACCAAATCCTTCATTAATCTCTCTCTCCCCTTTTAGCTAACATATAGAAACTCTACAAAAATCCAACCAAAAGTACAATCTGACATATCTACACTGTGCAGACAACATAACACCATCTCAAGAGCCCATCCAGACAAGGATCTCCAATAGAAAGCACCTGCAACTCAATTCACCCCTTGCCCCATGAATCCAACTTCCAATTCACCCCCTGACCTACGAGTTGACCCTACAACAAGTTTTTCTCAATGAATCTATCAAGTATGCTTTATTTTATGTTTTCATGATGTTCTATGTAGTTTTTATCGCATTTTAGCATAATTTTCCTTCGTGTCTTTATTGTCTTTTATCAATATGGGGCCTGACTAAGGCAAGCCCCCAAACACACTAACCCTCTTTTTTAGGTCACAAAATAGGTGAAAAAGGAGAAGCATCAACATCAACACTACCGGTGGCCCACATACGCATGAAGCCCACCTACATTGAGGAATCTCAAAAGGAGCTATCAGATATTTGATATTCATAAAAAGGATTTGGGACAATCCTCTTTGTAACCCATGGACTCATTTTAATGAATAAAGAACAATATTCTAAGCATTTGCATGTTTTGTATTATGTTTGATCAAATGGCAACTTTTGTACATTTCATTTTCTAACAATGGCATTCCTTTCAAGAACAAGTATTTCTATAAGCTTTGTGCTAAATACAATATTTAGCATAGGTGGTCAACTCCACATTACCCTCAAAGTAATAAATAATATCAACAAGAAGTTGGTTAGTAAGATTGGTTGAGACTGGTATATCTAGCTTTATCCAGCCCTGTGGGCCTATCATATTAGTGTGCAAACTCCTACAAATGCTTCTTCATATGTCTTGTTCTATGTGATTGAGGTTATTTTTCCATTCAAGTTAGAGGTCCCTTCATTGTGCATATTTTTACAAGATGCTTCAGTTGGTGATGAGTATCACTTTGATTTTTTGTGCTAAGTGGAACTATTGGATGAAAATTGTATTCATACCTTAGAGCATTTGTGAGCATATTCGAATAGTCTCAAGCAATATTATTCCAAGAGAGTTCATAATTATTCTTTTGAGGTTGGGGACCTTGTCCTCAAGGAAAACCAGAAGAACACCAATGCTTATTCATATCTGAAAGACAAGTTTTAGCCCAATTGGCTAGGCCTCTTTGTGATAATAACCAATTTTGGCTCAAGGGCCTATCATTTAGCTTCTTTAGATAGTAAAGAACTTAAATAACCAATGAATATAAAGCATACAAAAGTATACTATGCATAATTTGTAACTCTACATTTTCATATTGTATTTAGATTAGATTTCATACTGCATTTGGTTTACTTGTTTGTATTGCATGATTGGCTATCATATTTTGTATGGTTTGATTTATATTCTATTCCACATTACATTATACTTGTCATATCATTGCATTGATCCTTCACCATATCTACATTACTACTCGGTCATATAGATTTTTGGGGACTTTGTGAGGAAGGCAAGTGATGACACCTAGTTAGGACTGAGCTCACATGCATTGTACTCATAATAGGGCTATGATGGTTAGCGCAAGCCTAGGGCTTATCTATGTGAATTTTCATCTTTACATTTTATTTATCTTTTCTTCTTCTATTTTATTATTTTATATTACTTGACCTTGAAAGTATACAATGATCATCAAATTTCTCTCCAATTTAAGGGATGTAGTTCTTTTGTATGTCCTCTATCCTTGAAATTTTTAATCATTTCTTATCCTTCCTAAGACAAAGGATGTACATTCCTTATTTTTTTTCTTTTACTTTTTCCTTTTCTTTGTTCACACTCTCTCCTTTTTATAGTTCACCTATTAAGAGGTCCTCATGGGATAGGATAGATACTGCATGCATATCATTTATGATACTCATACAACTAGTGACTATATTACGCATACCTCTTTGCTCTTGAAATTTTATTAAGGATGCACACACACACACACACACACACACACACACACTATATTTTAATTCTTGTTTCTTGATTTCTCTTGTCTTCTTCCAATATATGTACATACTCATACTTATTTGCTATGTTTCATATTGCTCATACATCTTTTACACACACCACACCCCTATTGGGTAGTACTCATTTTGTCAAATCAGTCTCATATCTTCATACCATATAGGATAAGTTTCATGGCCACACACGAGGGGTAGCCTCCATCTTAGCCATTTGTGAGCATACATCCTAGTGGATTCCTCTTAATATTTGGCCACTATTGAGCTCTACATCCATGGTAGGTATCTCTCCACATTCGACCATATTTGTACACCCTTCATGGCCACAAGTGAGGGGAAGACTCCATTCTATAATTTATGAGTATACATCACTCCTATTTTCTTTTCTCTATGTATTTTATTTGTTGACCTTCTAGGGCTTTGCTTTTTTGCTTCTTCATTCTCTTTTTATTTTATTTCTTATTATTTTTTTCTTCAATTATGTTCATTCATGCATTTCATATTGCATCCGTGTTGCATTGCATTAGTTAGATTCACTTACACATTTCATTTAGTTAGGTTTTTTGTGAATTGCATTCATTATGTTTGTTATCATCATAAAAAAGCAATAAGCAAGTCAAATCTAATCCAAAGTTGGGTCTTTATCTTATCATGCAATGAAAATAAGTTTATTTTCACCCTCTCCTCCCTTTATCTCTTTTGTTTGTACTTTTATTATTTTATCCCTTTTTTTTCTCTCTTTCTTCTACATCAGTATTTTTGAGTTTTCCCCAGGAATCTTGCATTCCTTATGAAACTCAAGGGAGCATCCCAACCTGAGACGCATTAAATTACCTAATACCTCATTTTGAATGTAAAATATTTAAGTGTTCATAATGGAACCATTTTTCACCTCCCCTTTCTTCTAAACTAGCTACCTCTTTTTATGTCCGTCATCTCTCATCCATAGGAGTCTACATCTTTCTTTGATGCATTTATTAGGCCATAAATGCATCAAAGAGGAAGCAAAATTTAGACATGGAAAATTGACCCACCAAAGTGATTCAATATTCCTAGAAACCTTGGGAGGACCCTTAAACTTATCTAGGAACAAGTTTAGGCCTCTCTTCCCCTACCCCTTTCTTTTCTTCCTAGTTTTTTTGAAATCATAGTCGGCCCTTATGATGTGCGATTTCGGTAAGTTAGGGTTTTATCTTAGAAAAATTTATTTTTTGGGTCAATACTCAGGACATCGGTCCCCCCTTAGTTCTTCCTACTATTTTCCCCTCCAAAACTATTATAAATATAGGGTTTGGATCCTCTTTTTCTATAAAGTTTTTCTATGTGATTTTTGACAAATAGTTTCTCCTAGCAAGTTATTTTGGCAAGCAAGCCTTATAACAAGATCAAGTATTCTCTAGTGTTATACTATTGCTATATTGCTTATTTAATTACTCTTGGTGGAAAATTTTGGGAGCCTTAAGGAGTAATCTACCATTTTGTGGATGAATTCATCCTATTGTTTGTTATTTCATTGTGTTACTTCTAAAATTATTTATTTTGCATTTTGTGTTTGAAATTCATATCCATTCATCATTTTTCACTTATATCTCAAAATAATGGTCAGGATATAATTTTAGTTTTTCTAGGTTTAGGGGCAAGGTTTCATTTCCAAACCCTCATTTCCAATTGCAAGTTTCATTTAGGCCATATCACTATTATTTGTGTCCTATTTTTTGCACTATTTCATTTCATTGCATCTTATCTTGTTCATTTCCAAAAAGGTCAACAATCACTTTTATTTTCAAATGGTTAGCTAAAAGGACCAAGAGGGCTTGATTGTTGTGCCTCCAAGCTCAGTATTATAGTGGCCTAAGAAGACCCCCAAATGCTGATCAAATTTTCTAAGGTCTTATGAAGCTATGTTATAGGTTTGTGGCTACTTGTATATTATCAACATAAGAAAAATCTAAGGTCAACCATCGAATCAAATAAGTGTTCTATGTTAAATCTCTTAGGATATTTATTGTGTAATTTCTACCCATTTCTATTTAAAACCTAGATATTAAGTAAAAGAGATAAAATTTTGATCATATTCTAGGTATTTGAAAGAGAAAAGGCATATAGTTTGCATTCTAGGGTTAATTCTATTTGTGCATTCTCTTTAAACCCTTGAAATAAAATAAATTATTTTGTAAGTTAGGGTTTAGTGATAATTTAAAATTAAGAATAATTCTAGAATTAGCCCTTGATTGGTTGCATTGATTGTTTATCTTGCATTTTCCTTTCATTTCTTAGCTTAAAATTATAGAAAGGCGAAACATAAATGATTACTTTAGTATATACATTAAACATCTCCACCCCAGACTTTGAGTGAATTCTAAAACTATTCTTGGTGAACCCTTCAATCCCCAAGCCTTAAATTTTAGAGAATATAACACACTTCTATGGTCACCTTGGCTCCTAGTAGATCCAACCGATCATGCATGGCAGGGCAATTTTTCCCCTCTATAATAGACATATTAATTTGCTCATATTATTCTACTCCTATTATTACCTTGACCTTATTATATTGTGGCTACATTAAATTTTATCCTATGATATTTAACCTATGATATTTGTGGTAGTATTAAGGCTTAAAATCCATTAGTGGTATTAGAGCTACCACCAAACTTTATCCATATTGATAGAGTTTATTAGCCACCATTATTAAAATTGATTTTGTCTAGTTTGATAAAGTTGATTAAGATTTTGTCCACTTTTATGAAATAAGACTCAAAATATATTATAAGGTCATATTGAGTATAAAGGATAGAGTATTTCCATGGTTGAAGAATAACCAATGAATACCAAGACTCAACAATATTTAAAGGTATATCAACTTTAAGATAGTTTATCATTCAGGGTCATAGCCAACCCTTGATATTGAAGGTTGAAGGTAAATAAATTTTAAGATAGTTGATCATTCATGTACATAGCCAACCCTTGATATTAAATATTGAAGATAAATCAAATTTAAGATAGTTTACCATTCAAGGAAATAGCCAACCCTTGACATTGATTTTATAAAGTAGATATTTCAGGGAACATAAATATCCCTTGAAATTTATTTTAGAGATAGTTTTATAATCATGGACAAATATATCCCTTGATATATAAAGTTGATAGAAGATACAAGGACATTCAACATCACCTTGACATTGATAGAAGATACAGGGACATTTAGAGTCACCTTAACATCAAGAGAGAATTCAGGGCCATTGCTAACCTTTGATATTAAGGAGGAATCAGGGACATCCAAATCACCTTGACATTAATAAAAGCAACAAAAAGAAGGTTTAGGTCACAAATAAATTGACCTTGATATTGAATCTAATATAGATGAAGATATAGATTTGTAGTGTATATTAAGTAACAAAAGTGTGAGAAGCTTCCTACAAAGGATAGAGAATATTTTTAGCTTCTAAGTGTAGAGGAATAATATTCAAGTCTGAACTCAATGGAAAATGTGTGTAAAGTCTATCAAATATATTTATTCTCAAAAGGGGTTACAAGGGTTCTTACTTTTTATAAATATACCTTAGAAGGTTATAAAGCAGGGTTTAGCATGGTGAATGACCCTCTTCTTTCAGTGAACTAGTCAACTACATCCTAGATCAGTCTTCCAAGGATCCTCAAATTTGGGTGGTCTTAATGTCAGTGAGATACCAATGATTAAACTTGTCCTCCAGATCTATAAGACCTATAAAAGGGGGTTAGTGAATTTTGGGGCCTATCATGGATTAAGCCCTATATTTATGAAGACAAAAGAATCAAAATAAACTAATCTACTACATAAAGAAAGTTGTTGGAAATAATTGTAACTGAATAAAAATAGTAAAGCTTAACTGTTTGAAGGGTTTTGTGTCCTGGTGTTGTCTAAAATTGGCTTCTAAGTGATTATCACTAGGTACCTAAAAACTCAAATAATATTCATCAAAATGAGATGAAATTTCTTGGGGACATTCCTCTAGTTTTTAGGAAACTACCATCAAAATTTTAGGTTAAACGGAGTTTGAATGCAAAATTTATGGGTAAAATAGTGAGGGTGACTTTGGTTGGCTTTGATTGGGTCATAGGGTACCTAGTGAATCAAATTCTATTCATAAAAATAGAATTAAATTTGGTGGGGACCTTAATTTGGTTGTTAGGAATCTAACCTCAAGATTTTAGGTCAACTAGAGTTTGAATGCAAATCTTATTTTTTTTTTGGTAGATAAGATACTATAGCATTAATACCAGGTTTTACTGGTTGACCCAAAACCTTTTACAAAAATCATTCAAGGGTTGTTGATGAACATGTCCTTACTAAGGATCCTATATATGTAAAATCTACATGTTTCCAAAGCCATTACATCCGGTAAGGCACATAGCTTGTTATCAAAAAGAAACTTCCCATATGAACATGTCCTTACTAAGGATCCTATATATGTAAAATCTACATGCCGCCAAATCCATTACATCCGGTAAGGCACATAGCTTATTATCAAAAAGAAACTTCCCATACAACATTTTGAGAAAACACACTTGCATCATAATTACAAAAAAAAAATGAAACAGACACGGATCCCTTCCTTGAAACAATGGAAAAACAAAAAGCTGCAGACATATATAGTAGAGTATTGAAAAAAACTCCCACAAGCTCTGTATTGACAGTTACTCTTAATAATTCTTTGGTAATTTCTTTCTTCTGTATATGACATGCTTTGGGACCACATCCCATCTTGGCCAATCAACCTTGGAGAAGTGAACCTACTAGCTAGATTTATGGCAATGGCTATCTGGTGGTCCACGTGGCTCTGGTTCGAAGTCTTATATTGTCATTTCTTTCCTACCCTATGATTATCAACCAACCTCAAATTACTAATATGACTAGGAGCCATGTTATCTAACATGTGACTATCCCCATTAGTCTTTATGGTATTTCCAAGTAGCATCCATGAAGACTGATAGCTCGAATAATTTTTATCATGATTCCATTTCAAAAAAGAGGCGGGAATATTCCTAGCATTCGAACTTACAGTGCCTTCCCTATTGATAAATTTGACTATCATTCTTGGCATTCTTGTTTAATAAGATCCTCTACTTCACTCAGGACACCATGTTCCCATTTGAAAATTCCATCACCATCGACACCCAAATTTTCCAGCTTATCAACAATTTTGTTAGCTTCCCGAAAGACATGTTGGGCTTTTTTGTCCTATCTTCCTTGGAAAAGGATCCTAGCCTCTTCAACAATTGTTTTAATCCTCCAAGGAGGTGTTTTCCAATTATTGAGGAGATTTATAACATGCATAGAGTCTCCTTCTATGATCAAATTTCCTTCTAAGTCTTGAGTCATTTGAAGGCCTCTCCACATAGCTCTAGCTTCAACTTCGTTGTTAATCCTGGTTCCCAAATATTCAAAAAATGCAAGCATCATATTACCATTATGATCTCACATAATACCGTCAGCCCTACTCTACCAAGATATTTCTTAGCTGCTCCATAAAAATTAATCTTAAACCAACCCGTAGGAGGTGGGGACCACTTAACATTGGCTTTGGGGTTCACTACCCTAGGCATAGAATCATCTAACAAGGTTAAGCTTAAATATTGAGCAATCGTGGTCTCCTACAGATGAGGTTTATGACTATCAAAAGGGATAAGGTTCACATTCTCATTGGCAAAGGATAGGATCTTGGCAATGATAGTTTGATGATCATGGATAGACTCATTAAAGACTCTATGGTTCCTTTCTAACAACACATGCCAAAGATAGTAATTGAGAAAAATTTTCCACATGTATCTAAGTCTTTGGCTTGAAAAGGGGCAAGGCCACTGGATGAAAAATTCAAGTAAGTTGGCTAGTTTAACCCAGGAAATATTGAAGACCTACAAAACCCCACTTAGGATAGTCAAGGAAAAATGGCACTCAAGAAAAATGTGATAAATGGTCTCCCAATTAGCCTTGCATAGATAAAAATGATTAGTGATACAAATACCTTTATGCATCATATTATAAATGGTTAGAATTATTCCTTGGATAACCAACCATGAAAAGACTACAATATTTGGAATTAAATTTTTTATCCAAACTAAGTCCTTTTGGAGGACAAAATCCTCGTCATCAAGCAAAATCTTGTAAGCTGATTTAACAGTGAACTGCCCATTTTTTGTAGGAGCCCAGGTCACTTGATATTCCTTGGGTCTCATGGGGATAAATTGTTGCCCAAGAATGTTACAAAGATCATTTGATTCCACTTGAAATCCCTAAATCCTTATTTGTTTCCACTTCATTCTACCTCTGTCCTCAACCATATAATTGGAGACTTTTCTATGAATGAGTTATTCTGTGATATATCTGATTCGGGCTAAGTTAGAATATTGGGTTAGTGGTTCATCCTTAGCCCACCTGTCATTCCAACAATTTATCCTCTCACCATTGCCTAAAACCCATCTTAAACATTTTTTGATGATTTCCTTACAATTGAGAATTGCTTTCCAAAAACCAGAACCTCTGATTGGAACTGAGTCACTTAGAAATTCCATATTTTGAAGATATTTTTGTTTTATGATAGTTTTCCATTCATTTTCTTCACCAAAAATGAGGCACCACATCTGATCAGCTAGTAAATCTAAATTCATATGAGCAATTCTCCTCAGATCTAAGCCTCCATTTTTCCCAGGTCTACACACTTAGGTCCATCTTACAAGGTGTATCCTTTTTTTCTCCTCTGATCCAGTCCCTAAAAATTATTTTTGGAGTTTCTTAATTTTTTCGAAAACCTTCATAGGGGCTTTGAAAATGGAGAGGAAATAGACTGAAATTATCTGAAGAGAGGCCTTAGTGAGGGTCAGCTTTCTTGCTTGAGATAGAATATGACCTTTCCATCCAACAAGTTTTTTTTGAATTCTTTCAATAACCCTGTCCCACATTGACTCTCTTGGAGAACCAATGAAAAGAGGGAGACCAAGATACGAAATGGGGAGTTTTGCTATATCACACCCTAAAATTTTTGTAATCCTTCCTGACCTCTAAATGGGGGTGTTCAAGAAATATAACTTACTTTTACTGAAATTAATTTTCTGACCAGCAGCATCATCGTAGAGTTGCAGGATGTATTTAATTCTTTTGGCCTCATCCATCGATGCCTTAGTCAGTATAAGGGTATCATCAATGAATTGATGGTGAGAAACAGCCCTAGTGAGTGATGTTGCCTTAATTATTGATATTAGCCTTGAACTGCAAGTATTTTTGATGGTTCTACCTAAAGATTCTGCCATAATGATGAATAACATGGGGCTGATAGGGTCCCCCTGCCGAATTCCTCTGTGAATTTGAAAGTAACTAGCAGTTGTTGCGTTAACCAAAATTGAAAACCATGCTTTAGAAATGCATTATTTGATCAAATTAACCCATTGGTGGTGAAAACCAAACTTAAGGAGGACATCAATCAGAAAGTCCCAATTTATCCTGTCAAATACTTTGTTCATATCAAGCTTGAGGGCAAAAATAGACCTGTTAGTATTATGAGCAGAGTGTAGAGCTTCATGAGCTATGATAACTCCATCCAAGATTGACCTGAGCTGGATAGAGCTTCCCTAGCATGTATCTATGATGAAGGGTAGAACATCTCTCGTTCTATTTACAATGGCTTTAGTTAGGATCTTGTAAGAAACATTGCATATACTGATTGGCCTGAAGTCAACCATAGATTCAGGGGTTTCCTTCTTAGGAATTAGATAAATAAAAGTAGATTTGAGACCTTTTGGGATATGATTGCTTGCTTAGAATTATCTGATAGTAGAAATTACATCCTCACTTATGATGTCCAAAAAATATTGATAGAAATAAGGAGGAAAGTCGTCGAGTCCCTGGGATTTTTCTGGCTCCATGCTAAAAAAGGCTTCCTTAATTTCCTCATCAGAAAAGGGAGCTAGAAGCTTAAGGTTTATATCCTCATTTATTATTCTAGGAATGGATTGCAAGAGAATATCTCTAGCCTCATAATTGCACTATGATTCCTTACCAAGGATAGAATTGAAATAAGTTACTACCTCCTTTCTAATTTCTGTTAAGTCTTGAGTAATAGAACCATTTGCTTTTTAAAAAAAAATTATCTTGTTATTGCTTATGTTTCTAAGCGTGGTGACATGAAAAAAAATGGAATTTGAATCTCCATATTTCAACCAAAGAGCCCTTGATTTTTGCCTCCAATATATTTCCTCACAGGCAAAAATGTTATGAAACTCTGCTAGTTTTGTCCGTTCCTCCTGCCTAGTAGTTTCATCAGCATCACCATGTTGAATCCTTTAATCAATTATATTCAAACTTTCAACAAACTATTTTTTATTTTCAAAGAGGTTCCCAAAGACCTCTTTGTTCCAAGTTTGAATTTTTTCCTTAACAAACTTTAATTTGCTAGCAAGTTTAAAAGTTGCACTACCCCTGACAGGCTGATGCCACCACTAAATTAAGTTATCTATGAAATTGGAATGTTTGATCCACATAGATTGAAATCTAAAAGGTTTCTTTAAGGACAGAGAGTTAGGGATCTCCAAAAAAATGGGATTATGATCAAATGCAATTTTAGGAAGGGCTTGTAGGGTAGAATCACTAAACAAAGTTGTAGCCTCCTTTGATAGAAAAAACCTATCAAGCCTTTCTTGAATGAGATGACATCCTATTTGCCGATTGCTCCAGGTATAATTCACTCCTCTAAGTTTTACATCCATCAACATGTTGGAGTTCACAAAGTCATTGAACTCATCCATGCTCCTGATAGGTGGTCCATTTCCACCCATTTTTTTTGAAGGGTAAAGAGGAGTGTTAAAATCCCTAGCCAAAATCCAAGGGACATTATGGAAGATTTCACTCAGATTACCTAAGTACTCCCACAGTTGAGTTCTCCCTTGAATTGAAGTCGGGGCATAAATATTTGAAAGGATCCACGATCTGTTGTTGTTTATTTCCTTAAATAAAACACTAATAACCCTATCATATTTTTGAATAATGGTGCCTTCTACTATCCCGGGATTCCACAAAGTCATAAGGCCTCCAGATGCTCCTCTGGTTGATTTGCAAACCATCTCCCCTTGATTCCAAAATTTTTTTGCTACTTTTTTTGACTGAATCTCATCAATTTTTGTTTCTTGCAACATGATAATAGTTGGATTCACTTGATTTCTTATTGCACTGACTTCCTTGTGTTTGGGTAGGCCATTGAGGCCTCTCACATTCCATGAGAGTAAATTCATTTATATTGTTTGGGATTTATTCCTCTCCCCCTTCCTTGAGGGTGTTTTCCTAATTTGTTTTCTTCAGAATCCAGAATAACTTGTTGAAACAAGGTTCTTTGTTTTCCATTGGCAATGTCATTATCAGTTTTAATTTTTTTATGCTCAACATTTGATATTATCCCTCTTATTTTTTCACTACCAAAATATATAGGAGACTTCATAGTGATCCTAGTTTGTTTAGGACTAAACTGGGGGAAGGCAATTTGTTGTAGAACCGGACTGCCATATTCCTCAGTCTGAAGAGTTTCACATATCTCCACCTCTACATCCAAATTTTCTCCTTTTTTATTGTATTCCCTTGGTCTGTGGGATGGCATCTCAGTAGGATTCACCTGGCTCCTAGTGATGATGTTAGGGAGATGAGATTTTTTATTTTCCAATGCCTCAACTTTCTTCCTAAGTTCTTCAGCATTAGGGTTTGGCTTTGGGATGCCCACTGGGATTGAAGTATTTTCAACATTGGGGTTTAAGGATACCAACTTGGATAGGGATTCTAGAGATTGGACATTAGGATTTGGCATTGTGAAGCCCATGGATCTTATAGTAATTTTAGCATTAGGTTTTGAGGATCCTGACTTGGATGGGGATTCTATAGATTCAGAAAGGTTAGCATGAAGGTGTTGGGCTTCCATGTCTTTTGATAATCCTCCTACTCCCATATTGGATAGAATTGAAAATTTATTTCAAACAAGAGGATTGGAACTTACCTGAGTATTTTGGTTTCCAACAACCTATTATTTTCCTTTGTCTTGCTAGGAACCTGCACCCTCTCTTTTATTTTTTTTATAAACATAGTTTACTTGATTAAAATCGCCTTTGCCAGGGAAACTCCTCAAATTTCCTCTGTCTAATATTCCCTACTTCTGATTTTCTCTATTCATTGTTAGGTTAGGGCACTGATTGCATAGATGTCCTTGATTTTTACATTCTTCATAAAATATCGGTCTATTCTCATATTCTACCGACTATTTTTGATAGTATTATCCATACTCTAGCTCCACAAACCTTGGCAATTCATTATCCAAATTAGAATTTACAAGATTCTTGTATAAGTCATCCTTGTCCTGGCCAAGGTCGCATGGTCAATGGATATCAGGTCCCCTATAGTTCTGGCTATGCCTTGCAACCAATATTCATTAAAGAATTTGGTAGGTAGACTCTGGAGACAAACCCAAATAGGGGTAATGTTAATATTTTTCTTTTCAGGGTTGAAATATTCACCTCATCATCTGAGAAAAAGGCTCCTTTTTCCCAGAAATCAAGGACCTCCTATTAAAATATGGTTAGCATCATCCATATTGTTAAAATGGATAATGAATAACCCTCAAGTTAGAGATACCAACTCCAAGCTACCTATCGATTGCCATTTACCCGTAGCCCTAGACCTGATAGTCTCCATGTCCAACCTACCTCCAAAAAACTTGCCTACCAGGGAGAATTCTTCCATTGAAATAAAAGGGCTCATGGAACTTGTTGGGGTCAAAATTTTATTATTTACTGGAACTAGGGGTGGAAGAGAGAGAACCTCCTTTCATTTTCCTCTAAGAGTCTTAGCAAAAGACATCCACTTCTTGGGTCCCACATTGTTCTTCGTATCTTTTTTGTTAGGGTATTTCTGAGGAGTTTCGGGCCCCAGCATGATGCCTACCTCCAAATCTATCATAGCCTGACCACCTTCCTCTAGATCCTCACTTGATCCACTCTTGAGGTTCCCACCTGCCTCTTCCATGCCTGCTCTACCTCTACTGCCTTGGCTAAGATTCTTGTTAGCTATAATAGTGAGGGTGACTTAGCTAGCCCTTATTGGGTCATAGGGTACCTTGTAACTTTGACTATAATACATGTAAATTTAAATACACATGGTTGTGTATCGATGATGTGACTGAACACATGATGATTGGTATGTAGGATAAATCTAAGTATTTATTAATATACACAAATGGATATGTACAAATGTAAGATATGGAATCATGTGTACATGTGGAATGTATGAACATAGAAATATGGATAACAATTTGCCTTGCATAAAAACTACCTCACTTGTTATGATGAATAAAAAACAAATGAATAATCACATGAACTAATGACCATAATATACAACAAGCAAACATGAAGTGTAAAAATGGATGATAATGTACAAGATATATGTAGTGAAAATGTAAAGTATGGATGAAATTTATAGTGAGGGAGAGTATACAAATGTGATGAAGAGACACTTGTTATAGGTAAATTCAGCAGTGATGTTGTTCACCCCTTATTCTCAAGCATGGTGGATGTTTAAAAGAGTTTCTAGACACTCAAATAACATAGTTTGAAGAATCAAACTTATCTAGTAGACAATCAATATCTTGTAGACATCTTGACTATCCTAATTGAGGTTAAGTCTATCATGGACCAGTGTGTGCACATGATGTTCATTTATCAATTTTTATGGAGGTTGGATGATGCAGGAGCATCCAACGAAATTTGGGAAATTTTATTTTTTTTTCCTAAATTTTAGTGCATTTTGTCGGGGCCATAACTTCTCAACCGTAGCTCCGATTGACGTGAAATTTGACAGGGAGCTAGTTGGGAGAGTTCTAAACAAATAGACTCCCTAGAGTCCTATTTGTCCAAAAAATCCAGTTTTCGGGGCCAAATTCCATCATCTAGTGCCCCGAAATTAGGTTTTAAAATTACTTACCTAGTTTTTTATGCTTTTTGAGCTGTTCGGAGGTTAATATCTCCTAATGTATTTAGAGTTAGGACTTGAAACTTTATTTTTGGCTTGTCTATTGTAAGAGGGATGCGCACCCCAATTTTGGGCCCCATCCGACTCATTTTTAGTTTTTAGGGTTTTTTTGGCTATATAGCCACAAAATGAGGGTTTGTGAGGGAATCTTTTCCAAGTTTTTGAATGAGAATTGGTTTGAGCAAGTTTGGCTCTCCATCAAGTGGTATCAGAGCTTAGGGTTCCTGAGTGTGTGAGCAGATCATCGAAAGTGAGGCAGTTTGCACCAGGATCTGTGGAAGGGTTGTGAGAAGAGAGTGAGGAAGAATGCCTCCACGAAGAAACCATGGTGGTGGGAGAAATGTGGTACCTGAAGGAGATTTCAGAGCTTTGTAGAGGCAAGTGCAAGCCCTGCAAGAGGAGTTGCGAAGAGGGGTTGAGCCAAGGAGAGAAGACCGTAGTGAAGATGAAGCTTGGGAGGTTGATGATCCATCAGATGAAGAAGAAGCAATGGATCCTGCAGAAGCTAGATTATTTAGGGCCATATCTCTGATCGGGAAGAGGCCAAAGTTTGATGTCTCCACGTATTCTAGGAATCTCAATCCAGAGGAGTTGATTGATTGGATCAATGATATGGAGGAGTATTTTGAGTATGAGGAGGTTGTAGATCCAGATCGGATCAAGTTTGCAAAAATGAAGTTGAAAGGCCATGCTAGCATATGGTGGAAAGAAGTGCAGCTAGAAAGAAATAGAAGAGGAAAGGAAAAGATAACCAGATGGGATCGAATGGTAGAGAAGTTGAAGAGGCAATTTATTCCTACAGATTATGAATTGGATCTGTTGAGGAAAATGCAGAGTTTGAGATAATCAAGCAAATCTATCAAAGAATATACAGAGGAGTTTTACAAGATCTCAATCGAACTGGCCATTCAGAGGCTAATAAGGAGAAAGTAGCTCGTTACATAAATGGGTTAAGAATGAATATCCAAGAAGAACTCAGTTTGGTCAGGATGACCACCATTGAGGATGCATATCAGTTTGCCTTGAAGGTTGAAGAGAAGCTGAACATAAGATTTGAAAGCAAACAAAGAGGAAGAGGTCATGGTGGAAGAACTGGTGGAAGAACCAGTGGAGGAAAATATGAAGATCAAAAGAAGACTGGTGAAACAAGTAATAACCAGGATCAGAAAGAGGAGAATACCTACCGCCCCCGTGATCAGAACAATGGTTACCAAAGAGGAAGAGGTAGATCTGGACGTGGGTATGGAAGAGGAGGATTTCATGGAACCTGTTTCCATTGTGGGGAAGAGGGACATCGGGCATATGAGTGTCCCCAACACCAAGGGAGGATGAATAAGAGACCTGAGGGTCATGCCAGAGCTGTTGTAGCAGATGAAGGTGCTGAATCAGAACATTCTGAAGAAGCAGAAGGAGGAGAAGTGTTGATGACAAGAAGAGCATTGATGAAAGGAGGGAAAGATGTGGATCAGAGGAAGAGCTTATTTCGCACAAGATGCAAATGTGCAGGTAAGGTCTGTAATGTTATCATAGATAATGGTAGCATAGATAATTTAGTTTCAGGAGAAATGGTTGCTAAGTTGAAATTGGAGAAGAGGAAGCACCCGCATCCATATCGGATTGCATGGTTGCAGAAAGATCATAGAGCATTAGTCAATGAGCAGTGTTTAGTTAAATTTCATATTGGAAATTATCAAGATGAGGTTCTGTGTGATGTTTTGCCTATGGATGCTTGCCATTTGTTGTTGGGGAGGCCATGGCAATTTGATAGACGTGCGGTGCATGATGGGCATGCGAATACTTACTCTCTGACGAAATATGGAGTGCGTCACAAGTTGAAGCCATTGAAGGAAGTGGATGAAAAGGTATGCAATAGTGCTAGAATCTGTTTGGTAGATGGTAGAAAATTTTTGGATGGCTTGAAGAGGGATTCTATGTGTTATGCATTAATTCCTACTGTTAAGAAGGAACAATGTATGGATATTCCAGTAGAGGTTGAAAGTCTGTTAGAAGAGTTTCCTGATATTGTGTCAGATAATGTGCTTGAGGGTTTGCCACCAAGTGAGAAAGATTAGCCATCAAATTGATTTGATTCCAGGAGCTAGTTTACCCAATAAGGCAGCCCATAGAATGTCTCCCGTGGAGAGTGAAGAGTTGAACAGACAGGTTCAAGAGTTGTTGAGGAAGGGGTTGATTAGAGAGAGTTTGAGTCCCTGTGCAGTACCTACAGTACTAGCACCGAAGAAGGATGGAGAATGGAGAATGTGTACTGATTCCAGAGCCATAAATAAGATTACCATTAAGTATAGATTTCCATTACCTAGAATGGACGATATAATGGACTGTTTGAGTGGAGCTAAATACTTCACAAAGATTGATTTAAAGAGTGGGTATCATCAGATTCGCATCAGAGAGGGTGATGAGTGGAAGACAACCTTCAAAACCAAAGAGGGTTTGTATGAGTGGTTGGTTATGCCGTTTGGGTTAACCAATGCACCTAGTACATTCATGAGGCCGATGAATGAGGTGTTCAGAGAATTCTTAGAGAATTTTGTTATTGTTTATCTGGATGATATTCTGATTTTTAGTAAGACATTGGAAGAGCATTTGATGCAAGTTCGGATAGTTTTTGAAAAGTAGAGGGAGGAGCAATTGTTGATTAATTTGAAGAAGTGCAGTTTTGTGAAGAAGGAGTTGGTGTATCTGGGATTTGTCATCTCATATGAGGGTCTAAAAATGGATCCAGAGAAGGTGAAGGCTATCATTGAGTGGCCTACTCCAAGGAACATAACGGAGGTAAGATCATTCCATGGTCTTGCAAGTTTCTACAGAAAGTTCATTAGAAACTTTAGCAGTATTTGTGCACCCCTAACATAAACCATGAGAGGGGATAAGAAGGAGTTTAAGTGGACTGCAAAGGCAGGTGCAAGTTTTGAGATGTTGAAAAATAAGGTGATAGAACAACCCATTTTGGTACTTCCAGATTTTAATAAAGTATTTCAGGTTGATTGTGATGCTAGTGGCAATGCCATTGGAGCTGTGTTGAGTCAGGAAGGTAAACCTGTTGCATATTTTAGTGAGAAGTTAAATGATGCTAGGAAGAAATATTCTGTTTATGATCAGGAATTTTATGCTATAGTTCAGGCTCTTAAGAAATGGAGACACTATTTGTTAGCAAAAGAGTTTGTTTTATATACTGATCATCAAGCTTTGCAATATATTAATAGTCAGGGAAAACTGAATCGGAGACATTTGAAGTGGGTTGAATTCCTACAGAGTTATACCTTTGTTTTGAAGCATAGGAGTGGGAAGTCTAATAGAGTTGCAGATGCCTTGAGTAGAAGGCAAAATTTGTTGATAGAGATGAAAGTGGAAGTCGTTGGGTTTGAAGAACTCAAGAGTTTGTATCCAGAGGATCCGGATTTTGCAGAGGCTTGGAAGGCATGTTTGTCTCCTACTACTTTGGATAGAACTAAGTGGTTGGATTTTATAATCCAAGATGGGATGCTATTCAGAAGGAACCAATTGTGCATTCCTAGAAGTTCAATGAGGGAGAATCTGATAAAGGAGAAGCATAGTGGAGGACTAGCTGGACATTTTGGTCGAGATAAGACCATTGCCCTTGTTAGTGAAAACTACCATTGGCCACAGTTGCAGCAGGATGTGAAGAAATTTGTGCAGGGTTGCAGAGTGTGTTAGATGGCTAAGGGAGTGAGACAGAATATAGGATTGTATCAGCCATTACCTGTACTAGAGAGACCATGGGAGGACATCAGTATGGATTTTGTTCTTGGCCTACCAAGGACACAACGAGGGAATGACTCCATTTTTGTTGTGGTTGACAGGTTTTCGAAGATGGCTCATTTTATTCCATGTCATAAAATGAGTGATGCAGTTCATGTTGCAGGCTTGTTTTTCAAGGAGGTGGTACGCCTTCATGGTCTACCCAAGAGTATAGTATCTGACAGAGATACCAAATTTGTGGGTTATTTCTGGAGGACTTTGTGGAAGAAGCTGAAAATGGATTTGAAGTTCAGTTCTGCATACCACCCGTAGACTGATGGACAAATAGAGGTGGTGAATAGAAGTTTGGGTAATCTTCTAAGATGCCTGGTAGGAGATAAGCCCAAGGGATGGGATTTGATTTTTCCATAGGCAGAATTTGCTTACAACAATTCTATCAATAGAAGTACTGGTAAATCACCATTCCAGATTGTGTATGGGAACAACCCAAGGAATGCTTCTGAGTTGAGAACGATGGGTAAAGGAGAAAAGAGCAGTTCTGAGGTTAAAGATTTTGTAGAGCACATAAAGAGTTTACATGAAGAGGTACAATAGCATATCAGTAAGATGAATACTAAGTACAAGGCCAAAATAGATCAGAAGAGGCGTTTCAAGGAGTTCCAAGTGGGAGATGAGGTCATGGTTCACTTGAGAAAGGAAAGGTTTCCTAGAAAAACCTACAACAAGCTGAAGATGAAGAGGTTTGGACCATGCAGGATCATAGGTAAAAGAGATTCAGGAAATGCCTACGAAGTGGAACTGCCAAGTGAGCTGAATATATCACCTATTTTTAATATTTTAGACTTGGCAGAATACCATGAAGGAGGTAGTAGTGAGACACCAAGTATATATTTGTGGAGTATTCCAGCGTCTACTCCAGCCATAGATGAGATAGAGGAAATACTAGACACTCGAGAAGGCATAAGTACCAAGAACAGGAAGTATTCAGAATATTTGGTCAAGTGGAAGGGCAGACCTATAGAAGATGCAACTTGGTTGTCCAAAATAGAGGTTGACCACCTGGGTTTTCCTCTAATAGTACAGAAGTGAAGGTCACTTCTCAATCCACCCCGGGTGTCTGATGCAGGAGCATCCAACGAAATTTGGGAAATTTTATTTTTTTTCCTAAATTTTAGTGCATTTTGTCGGGGCCATAACTTCTCAACCGTAGCTCCGATTGACGTGAAATTTGACAGGGAGCTATTTGGGAGAGTTCTAAACAAATATGACTCCCTAGAGTCCTATTTGTCCAAAAAATCTAGTTTTTGGGGCCAAATTCCATCATCTAGTGCCCCGAAATTAGGTTTTAAAATTACTTACCTAGTTTTTTATGCTTTTTGAGTTGTTCGGAGGTTAATATCTCCTAATGTATTTAGAGTTAGGACTTGAAACTTTATTTTTGGCTTGTCTATTGTAAGAGGGATGCGCACCCCAATTTTGGGCCCCATCCGACTCATTTTCAGTTTTTAGGGTTTTTTGGCTATATAGCCACAGAATGAGGGTTTGTGAGGGAATCTTTTCCAAGTTTTTGAATGAGAATTGGTTTGAGCAAGTTTGGCTCTCCATCATTGGACTAACTCATTGTAAACCTAGCTAAAGTAGCTAGCTTATCCATAATCATGCAATAATATGTACAAGATAAGGTTGCTAATGTGATAGATGTGTTACCACTTGTAAAGCTATTCTAGTGCCAACAAGCTGTTGGAGCTTATTGTTGGTGATCCAAATCATCGTGTGATGTTATTTTGGACTTGAGGACATCCGAGATTTAAAATTTTTTTATAGTACTCATGGAGGCTTTTTATTTTGTTTTCTACCCTTTTTTTTAATTCTTTATTTTTGTGGTGCTCTTTTTTTTGTAGTGCTCTTTTTGGGTGTTGTTTTCATATTTTTCTTTTGTGCTTGCTTGCCCCTTTGTTTATCCCCAAGTTTATGTTGATCATGCAAATTATAGGATAAGAAAGGGAAGTTATTTATTAAATGGTAATCCCTATGCAAGGTGTTGTCCTCCCTACACTTAAAATTTTCTTAATATGGGAAATGTGTGAGTGGTCCATGAATGAACTCAATTCAACTAGGAGTAGCCTTGAAATCCTACAAGAATTTGATGATGTTCAATACAGGTTGATTATATTGACTATGAATGGTGGAGAAACAAAAATGCTTCCCATTGCCATGTAAGTAAGAGTAGGACCGAATACTACAATAGTCATGCTAACAAATGTGTGTGTAACTTTGCAAAGTGGGACTATATACACATGATGTATGGCCTATGTACAAGAAATATATGGACATAACTATGAACAATGCATATGAGATGATATGTACAAGGGGACATTACACAATAAAAATTTCTAAAAATGCAAGGTAGTACACGACCAATGTATTTTTGAGAGAAACAAAGCAAGTGAGATAAAAAATGCAAGTTGGTGTATCCCAATGTAGTTTACAATGATCCGAAATATGTGGATGAATGCAATGTTGAGTGAAAAGAATACCAATGTATGGTGGTAGCAATCATGAGTGATGCGTGTGAATGTGTGTGAAAGAGTGATGTGATGATGAGTGGGTGAATAAGAAATATGAATAGGAGGCCCTAACGATGGGGTAGGTGAAGAATATGGAAAATGGAGAATGATGGAGAAAGGAAAAGAAGAGAATATGGAAGAAATGGAGGAAGAAAATAGGAAGAGAAAGAAATAATAAAGTAAGAAGAGGAGAAGAAGATCAAACCAAGTCAAAGGTATGTAGTTGCTCGTAGTGTTACCATACAAAATTGACAAGGTTCTGGAAGAAACGATAGAGAATAGAGAAAATTAGGAGAGAATATGAGAGGAAAATGATGGAAGTGACATGCAAAATATGGAGGGGGGAGGTGCATTAAGTGTAAAATGCATGAAGGTAAATGATGTTGAGAGGATTAAGCTCCTCAATTTTAAATGTGTAAAAATTTGAGATGAAGCTAAATGGATTTGATTCCTTTGTAATGGATGCAAGTATGAAATGAAGCCTGATGAGAACCAGATATGCTAATATTTTTGTATATGTACTAACAATTTTTCCATGAATATATATCATGAGTTGTATATTTTTATGAAAAATTATGTATTTATTTAATGAAATCATGTGTATTATCTAATCCATGTGTGAAGTGTGTTTTGTGTAGTTATTTCCCTGATTTTGTCATCTTCTACTCATTCAAGGTCCTACATGGACCTAGCATGGTTCTGCTTAATCAAATGAAGGCACACAAAGGTAGGTTCCTTACTGAAGTAGGCTCTATACTAAATTAGGTGCCTTACTAAAGTAGGCACCTTAATGAAGTAGGTGCCTTACTAAGGTAGGTGCCTTACTCAAGTAGGTGCCTTACTGAGGTAGGCACCTTACTCAAGTAGGCACCTTATTGAGGCAGGCACCTTACTAAGGAAGGTGCCTTACTGAGTTAGGCACCTTACTCAAGCAAGCACCCTGATTATGCATATTGAAAAAATGACTGGAGAAGGACCCCATTGACCACCGTTCCACATCATCTATAGGAAAATGTTGATGAATGAGTTGTCCCAGCTAGAGTGTATGAACACATAATTACTGACGCAGCAGAACCGTAACGAAGTAGAAATCATCTGATTACTAGGAAATGATGCAAAGGTACTTATCATGCACCAGTTACAATAACCAAACTATTCTAGTTTAGACCACAATAGGGGCACCTATTGTAATATAACTACAACATGAAGTCTTGTGTGTGGTATATAAACACACGGACTTATCTGTGGCAAGGGAGGCATTTTTTTAGAATATTATCGCATGTACTATTTTTTTCACTGTTAATAAAAGCTTGAGCATTCTTTCATCTATGTATTGTATCCATGATTCATTGGGTAGGATCTGCTAGATCTCGGGACCACTCCAAGCTAGTATTCCTCCATTTTTTCTTAGTTATTTTTATTGATTTAGTTATGTATGATAGTATGTTCATTTCTTAGATTAAGTTTAATTATTTTAAGAGTTATGTTATTTTTACATAGTGTGTTATTGCTTTCAGTGTGGTGTGTTTACTTTTACGTATTTTATTTATGTATGAGTTTTATTGGTGTGGACAAATCAACCACTATTTTACAAACACCCCCCAATGATAGTTGAATGGATTCATCTCAAAAGTGGTAGTGTAAGTAGTCTCAACCATGGCACTTCGAAAGTCTATGAGCTCCCTAGTTTGACAATTTAAATGTGAGTGTTGTGACAAATTTAGGATAGATTTAACTAGTGTTTTGCACCCAATATTTTGGTGTTGTTGTCGAGGAAGCGTCACTAGTATACTGATTACATTACCCTTTCTTGACCTTGTATGAGTCCGCCAAGAAAAAGAGGGCCCGATGGTCATTTTCTAAGACAGATTCCATTAGAAAAGTTAGAGTCAGAAGAAGACCCAAAGTTTGAACTAGATTCTCCTAACTTATCACCAGTATTCCACTAGAGTGAGCATCCTCACTTCGTGTAAAGCACCTCCTCGTATCATCGACTTGGGAAGAACAAATCATCTTGAATCCATTGTTTAAAATAACACCCTCAAAGGAAGCTCTACTATGGAAATCTATAGAGGATCAGACCATAACACCAGCTAACTTGGAATCTCTAATATAAAAAGTTCTAAGCAACCAAAAGGCCATAGAAGATGCATTAGAGACCATATTTCTTCAAAAAATGGCCAAAGAAGTCTCATCTAGATTTAGCTTCCCGATAGAGGAAGGATCTAGAGAAACCAAAATGAAGAACATATCCCCTACCCATCTTCCTACCTTTATGGGATACCCAACTGAATACCCTAACCTATTTTTGTTTAAATTGTATTTGTTGTGTAGGTCTATCGACTATAAATCAGATGCTAAGAGGCTAAAGCTCTTTCCATCAACATTAGATAACTAAGATCTATGATGTTTTATTGGGTTGGGGAACAAATAGATAACCACATGGGAAGAGATGAGGAATCACTTTCTAGAGTAGTACCAGGACTTTGGCAGAGCGCAAGATTCCAGGGAGGAAGTCCTTAACATGACATAAAAGGAGGACGACTCTCTGGAAGAATACTAGAAGAGGTTCAATTTCAACCTATAGCGATCTCCTCAATCAAAGCTAGCATATAAGTCCCTCAAAATAATTTTTTGAGAGGACTCAAAAATGAGTTATTGTAGGTGCTAAACATGATTTTGGGAGGAGACATTTACCAGCATGCCATGGAAGATATCCGACAACTATGTCAGGATTACTCATGGAGGAGAGGTAAACCGGCTTCCAGGACCATGAAGGTGATCACATAGGTCACAAAAATAGAGATAGGTAACATGTTGGAATATTTAAAGAGTGAAATGCTATCCTATTTAGTACTATAGTACACTCTTGTTGGAGAAGAAGAAACAAGATAACAACGTAGTCTTGACCTATTTTTACCTAAAATGTAGATGAAATCATGCTAGGAATGTGTGCCTAGAGAACAATATTAGAGTATACATGGTTTGACAACAAAACCACAAGACCCGACTGTGCCCACAGCTACCTAATACCAAGGAGGAGGCTGACGTAACTGAAGCCTATTTTGTGGGAAATCGAATAAATTGGTAGCAACCCCCTATGGGGAATATGCCCATGGGGATGACATCCTACGAAGGAGGACCATATATGCCACAAGGGTAGATACCACCACCCAATATGGGATGGTGGGAATCACCACCTTGGATGAACATACCTCCAGGAGCAGCATTTACTAATCAGCAACCATGGATGCCATATCAGCACTCTGGGTAGTAGTGGAGGAACCAAATTCTATGGAACCTCACCCCACAAAACATAGCACAAGTTCCACCTCAGCAAGGCTTACCAGTGGGACCTCTGGTGAGACCTACATAGTTACCAACACAGTCAATAATGAACCCAAATAATAAGGTAAACCAGCCAGCATACCAAGTAGAGGGAGAGATGTATCTGATGTATCATGTTAGTTGTAATCCTATTCAACTTAGATCAGGAAAGTAGTTAGGACTAGAGGCACCACCCCTGGTAGAAGAGGAGGAAGACATAGGAGATTCCCCTATTATAAAAGAGGTGGAGGAAGAAAAATTTGTTGAGAAAATAGAGGCTCCATTTCCTAAACAGTTGCAAGAACAAAGGAAGCTGACATAGTCAAAATTTGATATCCTCTCTAGCTTGAGGAATCTCATAGTCATTATCCCACTTTTTCAAGCTATCCGAGATGTGCCCATATACACCAAGGTGATAAAATAATTGTGTCTAAGGAAACTGGATGTAAGGTGGTACAAACCATCAATATCATGGGAAAATTGGCTGACTTGATGATGGGGAATGCATATCATCCCAAATATGTAGATCCAAGTAGCCCAATGTTGATGGTGAAAATAGAATGGTATTCATTGGCGAACACCTTAGTTGACCTAGGTGCAGCCATCAATGTGACACCATAGGAGACCATGCAAAAATTGAAGCTTACAAACCTGAAACCCACCAAGATGGTGTTGCAACTGGCCGATCGATCAATAGTAGCACCAAAAAGGATGATCAAGGACATCATCATAATTATCAATGCATGGGAATACCCGACAGACTTCCTAGTGCTACAATAAAAATTGGACTGGGTGGTTACCCACTCATCTTGGGGAGGCCATGGTTAGCTATGGATGATGCCTACATCAACTACTGTGATGAACTAATGCCCATTTTGAATAGGTATAACATCAATAGATTGACAATCTCTCCTCCTACGTAGTCCATGGACACACTAGGGGAACCCACATCAGATAATCAGGATGATAGTTCATTATATATGCTCCAACCATTGATGGCATTAATAAATTTGGAGGAAGAAGCTGATGAATATGACATTATAACAATATTTCTTCAAGGGGAATCCTCCCTCTTAGTTCCTAAGTCACCGTTGGTCAGTTCTCAAGACCACCACACTAGGAAAATTGATATTGAGCCTAGCAGAATGTTGAACGTCAATAGTGGGTTGACCCCTACACAACTTATAGAATTGAAGGAGCTCCTAACCAGACACCAGTGAGCATTCACCTAGTATTATTCAGATATGAATGGAATCATCCCAAAGATTTCATCAAATTTACCTTGAAGAACATGCAAATTTAGTCAGACAACCATAGCGAAGGATGAACCCATACATGAAGGAAATCATAAAATCTGAGTTACATAAGCTCTTGTCTATAGGGTTCATCTACCCAATCTTCGACAGTGAGTGGGTGTCACCACTTGTGGTGGTGCCCAAGAAAAATGGGAAATGGTGGATCTATGTTGATTATAGATTGCTAAACAAAGTGACTAAGAAAGATCACTTCCTACTCCCCTTCATTGAAAAGGTCTTGGACACATTGTCTAGGAGGAAATACTTTTCCTTTCTGGATAGATTTAGTGGGTACAACCAAATCTAGATCAGGGAAGAGGATCAAGACAAGACAATGTTTACCTACCCATGGGGAACGTTTACCTATAGAGTGCTACCCTTCATGTTGTGCAACACACTAGCCACCTTCCAAAGGGCGGTGTTGAGCATATTTTTGGATATGATGGGGGAGGTAGTAGAAGTATATATGGATGACTTCACCATTTATGGAGAAGCATTTGAAGAAGTGACGATGAATTTGGAATGTGTGCTCCAGAGATGCGAAGAGAACAACTTATCCCTCAACAATAAGAAATATTTTATGATGATGCATGAGGGCATAGTGTTGGGACATCATCTCTCGATAGAAGGGATTAAAGTGGATCAAAAGAAAATAGAAGTTATTAAAGATTTATCCATCCCAAAAACATAAAGGAAAGTGAGGATTTTTTTGAGCTCTGCTAGGTATTACAGGTGATTCATTATCGATTTTAGCAAGATCGCAAAACTGCTACACACCCTACTGATGAAGGATGTAGAATTCATCTAGATGGATGAATATGAGCAGGCATTTTAGATGTTGAAGGAGAAGCTAATTTTTGCCCTAGTTTTACGGGGCCCAAATTGGGCTATCCCATTCCATATATTATGATGCATCCAATAATGCAATTGGAGTAGTCCTTAGGCAGAAGTATGGCAAATAATTCTATCATTTATTATGTCAGTAAGAACTTAGCAGGGATTGAGATCAATTACATGATAATAGAGAAGGAATTTATTATAATAGTGCATACCATCAACAAATTCTACCACTACATAACTAGGTACAAGGTGTTCATTCACATGGACCATACGACCATCAGGTACCTAATGAGTAAATCCATGATCAGTGGAAGGATCATTAGGTGGCTTTTGCTATTGCAAGAATTTGACATTACCATATTCAAAAAGCCCAGGAAGGAAAATGTAGTCACAAAATTCCTATCTAGACTAATTCCAGCAGATCACACAGTGATAGAGGATCAATTATTGGATGAATATTTGTGTATCGCTCCAAATTTTTCGCATCCCTACCTTCAGGCTATTGGATCCGTGCCCGAAAGGAGGATGGGAAAAGGATGTCGCGGTACCTCGGACTGAGAGGACTTTGCGAAGGTCCCGCCTCTCAAGGGAGGTGTATTTTGATGATTTTTCGATGGATGGTGGGTTCACCAGGAAACATTTAACGGCAGTTTCCACGCCTAGGTTTTGGAATGTGTTTAAATGTGTTCGTTTTTAACCTTAAGCATTCATATCCTAGGTTTGGCCGAATGAATCTAGATTAATCTATATGAAAATGCAAGTTCAATGAATACAGAAAACAGATTTAAAGACAGAAAAATAGAGAGATTACAGAATGCAAATGAGGAATACCTGATCCGGATGTCTGAAGAAGATTCTGATGTTGAAGCAGTCTGGATCGTCTGAGATTCGACAGAATCGTCTGCAATCGTACAAGATCGTCTGAGATCTGACGAATTCGTTAGACGAATTCGTCAGAGACCTGCAAAACCGAAAATAGATGCAAAATACAAAAAGTACTACAAGTGCTAACAGAGGGAAATGATATAAAATGGCAGCAATGTTATCAAACTAAAACTTAAACACAGAGACAAAAATGAATCGTGCTAATTAGATGATAATTAGGATTTAATTATGCACTTAATCTAAATGGGTGAACTCCAAATGCAAAATAACATAAAACACTGAATAGACTATCTAATTTGCGGAATAAAATGACAGAGAAAAGGTTGAGAAATGCAAACTTCGTGCACTCGATTGCCTTAATACGGATCGCAGTCGAGATCGTCTCGCATCGCACGAAATCGCCTCGAATTCGACAGGTTCGCCTCCGATCCGAACAGGTTCGTCGACGACGATAGGTGCTGGCTCCGACTGAAAAATAGTGATGTACCTGCAACAAAATTGATATGGAACTAGTGCAAATGGAAAATAGGGATGTTTTAACGTGAATGGAGTTAACTTGCAGAGAATTTCGGCCAGGGGTTGGGAAGGGAAAATCCTAGAGACTAAATAGGCTTAGGGGAGTAGTTAGGAGGTTGGAGATCATCCCAATTTGGGAGATCTCCAACGGGGGAGGGTCCCAACGGCGCAGACACGCTTCTGCCCATATTGGAGACCCGTTGGAACAGATTCCAACTTTGCAAAATCAGTTTTGCGACAAGATCGTCTGGACGTCCTAGTCCAGACGAAATCGTCAAATCTGGGGCGATATCGTCTGATCGGCGACGATATCGTCAAACGGTCAAAACAACCTCTAAAAATGGCACGAAAAAAGGGGAAACGGATTTCTCGACGGTTAACGGGCGGTTTGGGAGGTTAAATTTGAATTTTAAATTATTTACTAAGGTGAATGTAATTATTGTAATTTTACCGCGCCAATTTTAGGGTGCTACATTTTGCCCCCTCTTTAGCGAATTTTTCGAAGAAAATGCGTTAAAGATGAGTTCTTCTCGATCTACGAGAAAGCAAAAATTATTCCCATTTTTAGGCGACGATTCTTGGTCGAATCGTACGACAGCTTACTATGGTGCCCCCTCCGTGTTTTTACCCAAATCGAACGTTTGAGGTAAAAACGCGGAAAAGCAAAAAAATTATTTTTGAATAAAATTAAGAAAAATAGGGTAAAACCCTAATTCATTTTTACTGTTCATTTTCTGAGTTTTAGAGCTCTAAAGCAAAAATGGTGGAGACGACGCACAGATCGACAGAGGTCCGACGCGGTCTACGGGTAAGAGTCCAGACTGATCTAGAATGCTTTAATTTAACTTTACATGCTTTTTAGGTAGATTTTAGGTGATTTTTGAGCATCGCGGCCATTTTTGGGCCGTCGACGTCGTCGGGACGAAATCGTCCCGATTTCGACGAAATCGTCTCAATTTCGGCAATTTCGCCCGAGGGCGAAATCGTCGAAAGGGGGACGATTTCGTCAAATTAGGGACGATTTCGAACTGCGAAATCGGAGACGATTATGCTCAAATTTGGGACGATATCGTCCAATAGTGGGCGATATCATCAATTGCACAAAATTGAATTTTTAACTTGCATTATTGATTACTTGAATTATTTATTAATGATTGCTTATTGTTTTGTTGTTTATGTTTGCAGAGAGGATTACTAAAGAGCAGGGAGTGGAAATACGATGGGTTGAGAGATGACTTGGCCGCTCTTACACAGGCAGAGCGGGATCAGCTGGCACAGGCCGACTTACTGCATGTGGCAAAAATGCCACAAGTTTCTACAGACATGGGGCTACTGACGGCCCTAGCAGAGAGGTGGTATCCGGGCTCTTCATGTTTCTGGCTACCTACAGGGGAGATGACTCCCACTTTGGAGGATGTATGGAGGATTCTGAGAATCCCCATACAAGGATGGCTCATTACACCTACGGCCAATCAGGGCCATGCTATGGGACGACTGTGCGGTGACCCGAGCTTCACCCTAGAGAAGGGCGGAGTTAACATCGAGGCACTACGCCAGATGCCTGGGGCATCTACACTCACACGGGTTCTAGCTGGAGTAGTTGGTGGACTTCTGCTGTGCCACCAGAGCGGGTGCAGGGTGCCATGGATGCTCGCAGATGTGATCTATGATATGAGAGACCACGGCTACAGGTTCTCATGGGGCAGTTTTGTTCTATGCCGATTGTACAGGATCCTATATGGGGTCGTGTACAAGGGCGGCCGATGTCTGGTTATGACATCGCTACTACAGGTTTGGTGCTGGGAGCATATTGCGGTGCGGAGGCCGATAGGGCTTCCTCTGATAGGGGTTGACGGGGAGAGGCCCCGAGTCTTCTACTGGTGGCTCCGGAGAGGGGCACAATGACGGATCGACCTGTCGATGTCCCGGAGGCTATTAGATGACTTAGTCCCAGACCAGATCACCTGGAGGCCATGGAGGGAGCATCCAGGGTGGCCAGAGGATGGACAGGAGTTGGCTCACATTAGGCGAGTTTGCTGGCTGAGGATGGAGAGGGGAGAGGTGGAGCTCCATAGGTACGACCGAGTTTTGAGGCAGTTCGGTCTACAGTAGGGGATCCCATCCCTCAGAGATTACGAGTTTTCTCGGACTGTCCGGGATAACACTACAGTTAGCGGGGCTCCCGACATGCAGCGGTTCTGGAGCCAGGACATAGATGATGCCCCCATCCAGCCAGTGGATGGGGATGACGTAGGAGTAGCCGATGGCTACGATGCCTGGTACGTAGGCATCCGCCCTCCTCGGATGACGAGGGCACAGGGTCCGATCCACGCAGTTGTGCATCGGATAGGGAGGCGACGCCAGGCGACGATGGAGGCAGCCCAGGGTCACGGTGGGAGAGAGGCGAGGAGGCCACAGGCACAGGAGCGGCCATGGCAGAGAGAGAGGGAGAGGAGGGAGGCGAGACCCCCATCTCCATAGAGGCCACCATCGCCCGATAAGGGCAAGGGTGTGGACACAGGAGAGAGTAGCGAGATGGCTACTCTCCGGCGGAGAGAGATCATCTGCAGGCCTAGGTGCAGACGCTACAGGATGCGGCTGCACGACACCGGGCTGAGGTGTCACAGCTGCGGGATGAGATTGCACGCCTCAGGGCACGGGGCGGAGGGGCGAGCTCTGGGGAGTTGACACGGGCTATCGCCCAACTGACATTCTATCAAAATTTATACTTCCAGCTGGTGCCAAAGGCGGATAGACTACCCCTGCCAGCTAACATCGCAGATCCGATCAGGATCGGGTCATCGAGGACCACGTCCCGATCGAGGACGAGGACTACACAGACTACGATGGGGCCACCTCGTCCACCTCAGGGCGGGGGAGGAGATGAGGCAGAGAGCTCGAGGGGCTCTCGAGGCTAGAGGGCGGGATACTGACATTGTATTATATTTGTTTTTGTTGATAGAGGATTGAGTATGCCGAGGTACATATTGTGGCATACCAATCCAGTTTTGATGATGTACATATATTTGTGATATATATAGATGAGATATTTTTGATCATATGACTTGTGTCTTGTGTATTTTTATGATGCTTTTAATGTTTTGATTGATTGATTTGATAATTGGATGTAATTATGTCGTTGGAGATATTATAATTTGAATGTCATGCTGGTGATATTTTAAATGAAATAATCTGATGTAACAAATTGATTTGTTGTAATGAAATGTAAAAATAAAAAAAAGAGACTTCTAACAATAATTTCAAAGGACATTGTCGCTATTATAGACCATTTCATGGAGTCGCCGCTCACTCGGTCGTCAAGCTAGTCCCATTTATAGAAATATTGTTAAAAAGTAAAAGAGTGCTTAAGAGACTGTCTTAAGACTTTGGTGCAATAGTGCAAATGATGATGATGATGATGGTTTGTTTTCAGATTTTCATAAAAAATATTTGTGCATGAAATAATGTTCAAATGATTTTTTGCTAGGCATAAATTCCTAAGTGTGATAAAATTTTTGGATAATTCTTTAGGAATTATACCATCATTGCAAAATTGAAGGTTGACATAATGACATGAAATAATGAAAATGTGTTTGCTTTTGAAAAGCATAATTTGTGTAACATAATGAATTAAGTCATATGGTTTTCATGATTTTTAATAAATGGGGAATAAAAATTGTTACAATGGTTTGCGCTAGGCATAGAATATGTAGGTATAGACTTATACCATCATCGCAAAAATCCAAAAAAGATAGTTTTATTGCATGGTTGATTTTTGATGAACAGAAAATATGAAAATGAGGACTTGCGCTAGGCATAAAATTCCAATTTTGGTTTTGAAACTATACCATCGTCGCGAAAGTCAACCAGATATATATGTTTATGTTTTGTGTAGTTTGAAAGAAATTTTTTATTTTTCTATTATATAGTTGTCTTTGTAGTAAACAACTGTACTTGATTTATTCCAAACAAGTTGCAAAAATAATATTTCAAATTATTTTGAAGACAAAAGTTAGATTTATAAGGAATCCCATGTGCATATGTGAATTCATTTCCGATCTTGATTTATCATAATGATACACAAAATCTCTCAAATACAAATGTGTGTGCAATTGCATTGTTCATTTACCAGTTTTTGAGCAAGATAATATGATACAAGTGATTTGAAGAAACCAAATAAGTGTTCATTAACCATGATGTAGATGCATATAACCATACTAGGCTACTATGTAGGTCGGATTATCAAGAGCTAGCTAATCCATAAGCAGACATAGGTCTGTACAAAAGAAGGTCGCTAATGTGACAGACATATCACCACGCTAGGAGTTACCCAAGGCCAAGCAGTGTTGGGCACAAACCACCTGCTATGGGGCTTACCTCACAGCTTTTCGAATAATTGAGAATTCCAGGGATTCAAGCTCATCAACCCTTCTTTTCTTTTCAAAGGGTAGGGAAAGGGATTTTATTGCTTTCTTGCTTTCTTTTGAACTTTGCTTATTTTTCTTTTTGTATTTCTTTTGCTTGATAATGCTTGGAACATTGCTGAAATAACATTTTTCTTTTCTCTTTTTCTTTTTCTTGAACTTTTCTTTTCTTTTTCTTTTTCTAGGGATACTTGCTCGGATTAGCTGTAGAGCAAGGGATTTTTATTCTGGGTAGGGGTGAGCTTGTCCTTTTGCCAATTCTCAAAGATTCTAGACCATGTGCATGATAGGATAGCAGGGGAAACTTTTCGCTCAAGAAATCAGTTCTACTATGTAGCAAAACATGGAAATTACAAATATAATCATTTTATTGTGAAAAGATGTGCTTGGTTTAAGTAAATAACAAGATCAATTCTCTATGCTCAAACTTTATTTAATTGAATTTTGTGAACTTTGATATAAGAGAGATTAGTAATCATGCCGTATAAAATCAAGATATTTATTTGTTGTGAGTGTGCAAGTGAGGGATTCAAAATAAATGCTAATTTATCCAAAAATAATTTGAAACATATAACTGCAATAATTGTAAGAAAATATATATAAACGATTTTGAGAAAGTTTTGAGAATGTTGACTCTCTCTTTCTTCTTTATTTTATTTTGGTTTCGAAAGAGTCAAGCATATAGCTGTTATTATATTTTTATCATTATTTTGATTTTTGGTTTTATTTTTGATTTTGAGCAGAAAAAATTTAACAAGTGCTTTAAATAAATGCAATAGATAGTTTTGAAGATTTTGGATGATTATGAATATTTTTGATGTTTATGGATTTTTATAAATTTGAAAGAAATATAAATTTTTTTTGAAAACAAATATATACAAGGATGAAGAATGACCAAATTTATGCATAGTAACGTTTAAGATGCAAAATATTCATGGGTTCTTTAAGTTCTTTACCATCTAAGGTAGATAATTTATATGCTCCTGATTCAAATTTAGCAGTAATAATGTATGGTCCAAGCCAATTGGGCTCGAATTTACCTTTAAGTTCCTTAGTTGCATTTGTATTTTTTTTATTTTCTTTTAAAACAAGGTCACCGATCTCAAAGGATCGATGACGAACTTTTTTAGCATATGATCTTTTAAGCTTGTTTTGGTAAGCACGGAGATGCTCCAAAGCATTGATGCATTTTTCATCTAGGAGTTCCAACTGACTGAGTCTGCCAGCACGATATTCATCTCCTACTTCGGTATCTTGAAGTAGCAGAGCCAAAGAAGGAACTTCCAATTCAAATGGAAAAACTGCTTCAACACCATACACCAAAACAAATGGTGAAGTTCCAGTGGGGGTTCGAACACTAGTTCGATAGGCCCACAAGGCTGGATATAATTGAATGTGCCAGTCACGGCCGCTTTATTGACCAATATTTTGAGAATTTTGATTAAGGTTTTGTTAGATGCTTCTGCTTGACCATTACCCCGAGGATAATAGGGAGTGGACCAACGATGTTGAATCTTATATTTTTGACATAATTTTTTAACATCTTTATTTTTGAAACAAGTTCCATTGTCAGAGATGAGATTGGCAGGGATTCCGAACCTGCAAATGATTTGATTAAAAATAAATTTAGAAACTTGTGTGCCAGTGCAGGAAGCTAAAGGCATAGCTTCGACCCACTTCGTGAAATACTCAGTGGCGGTTATGATGAACTTGTGTCCATCAGATGACACAGGATTGATTTTGCCAATAATATCCAAGCCCCATTTAGAAAAGGGCCAAGGAGATGAAATAGCCCGCAGCTCTTGTGCAGGCGCATGGACAAGGTCAGCATGTTTTTGACACTTGTCGCAATGGCGCACATACTCATGTGCATCCGTTTCCATGGTAGGCCAAAAGTATCCTATCCGAAGGAGCTTTTTAGCAATAACACTACCACTAAAGTGTCCTCCACAAGATCCATCGTGGGCTTCACTCAAGGCTGATTTAGACTCTTCTAAGTTTAAACATCTTAATAGGATACCTTCAAAAGATCTCCTATATAAAGTATTGCCAATTATTACGAATCGACTTGCTCGTCGACGTAATAACCGACGCTGGTTTCTATTAGAATTGGCAGGGAAAGTCCCATTTTGAAGAAAATCAAATATGTCTGTATACCAAGGTTCGGGAGTAGTTTCATTGATTAGAAACACATCCAAAGGCTCTAAGCATGACTTATTTGAGGCGGGTTCCTGGAGTCGACGAATAATGATAGTGGCATATTCGTCATCTAACTCCAAGGGCAAGAGAGATGCAACTACGGCCATAGCATCAGTTGCACGGTTGCTAGTTCGAGGAATAGCTTCCAAGGTGACTTGATCAAATAAAGACATTAATTGTAAAACATAGGCCTTATATGGGCACAGTTTATCATCTCGGGTTTGATAAACTTCATTAATTTGGTTTATAACCGAGTTGGGAATCACCAAAAACTAAAAGGTGTTTAATTTTTAGCGCTAGGGCAGCTCGTAATCCAAGGATTAGAGCTTCATACTCAGCAGTATTGTTGGTGCAAGCAAATGTCAATTTGAAGGACAGAGGAATAAGATGTTTTTGCGGAGATATTAAAATAATACCCGCACCAGCCCCACTCATGCATCGGGCTCCATCAAAGTATAAGGACCATTGTTCATTATGGTCTGCCTCTAATTGAAGGCATTCATCTGGAAACTCGATGATGAGGGGATGGGTAGACTCTAAGGGTGCAGCAGCTAATTGATCTGCTATGATTTGACCCTTAACGTACTTCTGTCCTATGAATGTGAGATCAAACTCGCTTAGAGCAAGAACCCACTTGGCTGTGCGACCCGATAAATAAGGTCGACTCATGAGATACCTTAAGGGATCATATTTAGCAATGACATAAGTTTTTTGACTAAGCATATAATGTCGTAATTTTTGCGTAGCAAACACGACTGCTAGACATAGTTTTTCCAACGCTGTGTAGCGGGTTTCATAACTGATGAAGGTTCGGCTAATATAATAATTAGCACGTTCTCGCTTTTCATCATCAAGTTGAGCTAACATAGCCCCTAAGGCATAATCTGAAGCTAAAATATATAGGAGAAATGGGCGATCGGATTTAGGTGGTGAAAGCACAGGTGGATTAAGGAGGTATTGTTTGAGAAGTTCAAAAGCTTCTCTACATTCTGTATCCCAATTAAAGGGGACATCCTTCTTAAGGAGTTTAAGAAAGGGACCGGTTTTATCCGCCAGCTTATCGATGAAGCGACGGATGGCTTGAAGCTTACCTTGTAAACTTCGTAACTCAGATATATTAGTCGGTGCGGGCATATCGTTGATGGCCGCAATCTTGAGAGGGTCGATTTCAATACCACGTAAAGAAACTAAAACCCCTAATAGTTTGCCGGATTTAACTCCGAATATGCATTTTGCTGGATTTAATCGAATGAGATATTCTCGTAATCGATTAAAGACTTTTCTTAAATCATCTAAATGATTATTTTCAATAATAGAGCGAGCTATAATATCATCCACATAATCATGTAGGATATCATGCATCATATCATGAAAAATGTAGGTCATAGCTCGTTGATAAGTTGCACCGACGTTCTTTAAGCCAAATGGCATCACTTTCCAAGAAAAGGTACCCCAGGGGGTAATAAAGGTTGTTTTAGCCTGGTCTTCAGGAGCTATCCTGATCTGATTATAACCGGAGAATCCATCCATTAAGGACATCATCCCACTTTCGGCAGTGAAGTCAATGATTTGGTCCATGTTTGGAAGAGGAAAGTCATCTTTAGGGCATGCAACATTAATATCTCTAAAATCTGTGCAAACCCTAACTTTGGTAGCTTCTTTCTTGGTGACTGGAACTACATTTGAGATCCATTCAGGATAATCAATAGCTTGTATAAAGATAACATTCAGGAGTTTTTCTAACTCCCCTTTGACTAGCAGAGCCACTTTGGGATGCATTTTTCTAAGTTTTTGTTTAACAGGTTTAGCATCCGGATGGACCACTAGATGATGCATGACTACATAAGGGTCTAGACCTGGCATATCTTCGTATGTCCAAGCGAAGACATCTTCATACTCTTTAAGGAATGCAATGTATTGTTCTTGTTTTTCTTGGCTTAATTCTGATCCAATATTGATTATGTGAGGATTATCCTCAGTTCCAATATTAATTTTAATGACATTTTCTACCTCCATGTGTAGATCTCTTTCAAAATTAGGTGGGGCGGGTGAAACGCCCAATTCTTGTAATTCTTGTAAGGTTAATTTAGATAATTCATTCTGAGGATTAGTGGCCTCAAGTTGGGCTATAGTTGGTATAGAACCATCAAAATAAAATCCATTGTGCAACATCTCTTCAACAGAGACATCATGGAAGATATCTCCTTCCAATTCTTCATCGGGGTCAACAATCATTTCAGGGTATGCTATGGACAGCATGTTGCATGAAAACGACTGATTTTTAAGAGGCAAATCAACATGCCTATCCAAATAATCTTGATAGCATATGAGATGATCATCATCCTCAAAAGGAACCCTTACTAGGAAATAGGCCCACACCACAAGCGAGTATGCCATGGTTCTACCTCGAAAGGTTCTTTCATGCCATTTTGGGAAGGTCCCAAGCCTTTCCCTTCATATCCCATTTTAAGCATCATGGGTTTAGCTTTAATATAATCATTGGTAAAATAACACCGAGCATATCCTTCATGATGAGTTTTGATATTCCGAGGGATTCTTCCCCGATCATATCCTTTATAAATGAAGGCACAACTCCCGACTTGGTAAGTACTTCCCATAGGTTGTGGGAGGCCCAAAGTACGAGGAGATGGCGGTAAGTTATTTAAAAGGTTTGAATCTTGCATGAAAGCATTCATTTTTTTTGATATTAAGGTTGTAGATAAATCTGGTAAGAGTTCATCAGAAAGGGCATAAGATGTAGAAGGCTTATTACCTATATCTTTAGATGTGGAAGGTATGATAGATGTGTCTATAGGTTTTGAATTTATAGGGATAGAACTTGAAGGATTGGTTGTAGACTTAAGATCTTTTTGAGGTTCTAAAATGATTTGTTTAGAGGGTTGTTGGTCTATATAGGAGGATGAAATTAATGGAGGGGAAATAGGTGAAGTTATGGGTTTATGTTTCACAGATTTAGATGAAAAATAAGAACTAGGATGTGTGGATGACAGAAGGAGGCAAAATTGCACTCCAACGGGTTCTCGCCAAAGCACACATATCAAAAGGTCTAGGGTCACCATGGATAGTGACCAACTGATTTTTAAACTCAAATTTAACACATTGGTGTAAAGTTGATGGGACCGCTCGCATGGCGTTGATCCAAGGGCGACCCAAAAGTATATTGTACGATGTTGGACAATGTACAATAAACACGGTTGTTTCTAGGGTTCTAGGGCCAACTTGCAATGGGAGGGTAATAACTCCACACGTTTCTTGTGTTTCGTCATTAAAAGCTTTGATAATCATATCAGTTTTCTTCATTTCATCACTTCTAAAGCCAAATCGTTGGTAGAAGTCAAAGGTGCAAATGTTTAGAGATGAGCCATTATCAATCAAAACTCTTTTGACGGCTACATCTCCAATTAAAGCAATAATGTATAAGGGATTGTCCTTATGTAAACTGTGTTGTGGGATATCTTTATCCCGAAAGTCAATACAATCAATCTCTCGAGTGATGATAGTATTGGCCATAGCTTCAAGTTGAATGTTTTGAGGTACCATCATTTGGCTCAATGTAAGCATCAACTCATCCCTATGGGTGGGAGAGGATCTTAATAAATCTAAGAGGGAAATTCTGGCCGTAGTATTGGACAATTGCTCATTAATATTGTAAGGGGGTTTAGATTGAACAGTAGGAACATGATTCCCTTTATTGGGATTTTTCAAAACGAATGGAGCTGATCCATCGTTCTGATTTGGTTCTTGTTGAGAGTTTTGAGCTTGTTGTCGAGTAACGACTCCAATGGTACCTACAATGTTATAGTGAAGACGTTGAACTGGTCTCGGTTGAGCATTAATGGCTTCTTCATTAGAAAGGAATATATTGGAAGAAGGTCGAGTAGTGACTCTTCTAGGAAATGGTTCTTCTGGAACCATAGCATCTGTGACGGGTTGAATAGGATCTGATTCATTTTCAGAACTATTCGATTGGTTTGAAGTAATGTCTAGTTCACTTTCACTATCTGATTCTATATCACTAGAATCAGAAGTTTGAAAATTATGTAAGGGCCTGGTCGTAACCAGGGATAAGGTCGTGTCAAATATTTGAGGATCCTGAATAGGTAATTGTCCGCTAATGGTTCCTACATATCGGGTAGGAGGGGGAACATTATGATGTTCGATTTGATTGGCTACCTCTTTACCATGTCTTGGTAAAGGGTGTTGAAATATGTCTAGAGTTTGATTGGCATTTTGATTTTGATTTTGGGGAATGGTCTTTTGAGTATTATTAGGAGGGTTTTGTTTAGGTTGGAAGGCTTGCACTTCCATTTCATTATTGTCAATCAAATCTTGTATTTTATGTTTCAACCTTTTACAAGCGTTGGTAGAATGTCCAGGTCCTCTATGGAAATCACAATGCAAGTCAGCTCTGTATCCGGGTATAGTTGGGTCAGGTTCCCGGATAGCTGGTAATTGGATCAAACCTCTTTCGAGTAATTGAGGTAAAATAGTTGATAAGGGTTGGTTTAATCTAGTGAATTCTCGAGGAGGCTTGTCAGGAGGTTTCAATATGAATTTTTTTGTTGTCTTCGTTGCATTGATATTAGCAACGTTTCTGTTGTCAGTGACTCCGTCACCGACAACTTGTTTGTTTTTATATTGATTTCTGGATGTTTTCTCATCATCCTTCTTCCTAAGTTGGCCTCTCCTAATGAGGGCATCTTCTACTCTTCGAGCTAAATCTATAGCTTGATCGAAGGTAGTTAAAGTAGCAGTCGATAGCTCATAAGATATCTGTTCTTGTAAATTGTTGATGAAAATGTCCAACATTTCCCTATAAGGCAGCACAAAGTGCAGTTTTCCTGTCAATTGCCTCCATCTAGCTAAGAAATCGGCAAAGCATTCATCCTTGTCTTGTTTTAAATTGTATAGGTCTTTAATAGTTACATGCCTCTCGATGTAGGCACTAAATTGATGGACAAATGATTCCACTGTTTCTTCGAAGTTTCTCAAAGAATGAGTGGGCAATTGATAGTACCACTCTAATGCCATTCCACCTAAACTTTTGGGGAACATTTTTAGTAATAGCAAGTCGTCATGCGATATGTCGTGACATGCTATCCTAAACATGCGAAGATGCTCTATGGGATCTTCGGTTCCTTTATATATAGGCAGGACGGGCATGGGAAAATGCTTAGGGTATGGTTGAGCTACAACTATGGGATCCAAAGGTTGACTACAGATCTCTCGATAATTATACGAGGGACTGGTAGGGATCTATCCTGGTCCATACGTGAAGCCAATTGTTTCACCATGGCTTCCAGATTACTAGTTTGCCCCCCATATTGGTTCGGTAGGGCATTGACATGAGTGTTATGGGCGTATGATGGAGGAACATGAAGATTAGATGCCATGTTACCGTTGTGTAAAGTATTGGTAGGAAAAGTATTATGGAGGAATTTTGAAGTTGGATTATGTTGTATTCCGGATTGTTGAAAGTTTGTATTTGGCTTTGTTTTAGGTTTTTGTTTACTTGAAGCATATTGCTCAATAGTTTGGCGGAACAAAGTAGTGAAGGAAGGTTTCTTTTGTGTGGGAGTGATTTTAGGTTGAATAACAGGCTCCTTAGGAGGTTGGGTAACCTGTTGTTTTGACATGTTTTGAGCCATAGTGACCATATCCGTATTGGATGGCCCAGCCTTGTCACTTTCTTGATCAATGAAAGACAAGGGATTAGTGCGCATATTGCACATATATTCCATGGCCGCTTGAGTGTTACTGATTTGCCCTTTATCAAGGCGAATTGCCACATTAAGGTCATCAATGTTATCCATGAGAAATTTCTTGAAATGCTCTGCATTGTCAAAGGCAATAGTTCCATTTGGAGCTACTCTAGGGGATGAGGATCCATCCTCTTTAACACTTCCTTCTTGTTCCTTATCTTCACCTAAGTCTTCGTCTGATTGACCTAGAGTTTCTCCTTCCGGATTTGTATCTCCAAGAAGGACATTTGGGTCTTTAGTTGTATCTTGTAACCAATCTTCTCCTTCTCCTAAAGTTTCTTTACCATTCCTAAGTTTAGGCATGGTGCTAAGTTTTGATTTCAGCAAAATATATATATATATATATATATATATATATATATATATATATATATATATATATATATATATGCAACAAATTAAGAGGTATATATTTACTATATACCTACTACAATATTTTAAAAATGAAATGTTTAAGTTTTTGCTAAGTTTTTTGATTTTTTAGTTTTTCTTTGTTGTTTTTGAAACAATATAATAAAGACAGCAAATAACACAATAAATGCAAGAAATAATACTGAAGTAATAATCTAGTTTTCTATAAACAATTTATGAATATCATTAATAGGTTCGAGTTTTTTCAGAGTCATGAAGTGTTCTTCTTCAAATTGAAAGTTTTCTTTTAAAAATTTGATGAAAAGAGCTATAGTGATGTTGTCTGTTTCAGATGCTGGTTGATAAAAGTAAAGCTCATGGCAATACTCTCGATATAACACAGCTCGCGGAACTCTATTCCATCTTTCCCTATCTGTAAGAACAACCTCTTGGTCTTCTACACAACCTAGGAATCGGTGCACAATGGCTGCGTTCTCGAGGTATTCCTCGAAGGTGAACAACTCTGAAGATACTAAAGCTCTCCTATAGGCTAACCATCTATGGCAGGCTCTCGAAGTTCATGATAAAAAACTAATTGATGAGGATCCAGGATTCTATCTAGGACTAGCCTCTTGATTTGCTTAAGTTGTGTGGACCTAGATGAGATGAGACTAAGTCTTCTATCAAGTTCGTTCCACAGGAATTGATTTCTACTTGTTTCAGGCACACTAAGGACAGAATTAACTTCTATAGCTGCCAATTGATTTTCTACGTTTATAGTAACCGCTAACCTTTTCTTAGGAGCTACCATCTAAACATGTTTTCAAACTTAAATGTTTTAAAATGCATCTATGTTTTAGTTGTTCTATATATGTTTTTGTTTTTGTTTTTGTTTTTCAAAAGGTTATGATGCATTCACGTCGGGTTCACCAAAATGTATCGCTCCAAATTTTTCGCATCCCTACCTTCAGGCTATTGGATCCGTGCCCGGAAGGAGGATGGGAAAAGGATGTCGCGGTACCTCGGACTGAGAGGACTTTGCGAAGGTCCCGCCTCTCAAGGGAGGTGTATTTTGATGATTTTTCGATGGATGGTGGGTTCACCAGGAAACATTTAACGGCAGCTTCCACGCCTAGGTTTTGGAATGTGTTTAAATGTGTTCATTTTTAACCTTAAGCATTCATATCCTAGGTTTGGCCGAATGAATCTAGATTAATCTATATGAAAATGCAAGTTCAATGAATACAGAAAATAGATTTAAAGATAGAAAAATAGAGAGATTACAGAATACAAATGAGGAATACCTGATCCGGATGTCTGAAGAAGATTCTGATGTTGAAGCAGTCTGGATCGTCTGAGATTCGACAGAATCGTCTCCAATCAGACAAGATCGTCTGAGATCTGACGAATTCGTCGACGAATTCGTCAGAGACCTGCAAAACCGAAAATAGATGCAAAATACAAAAAGTGCTACAGTGCTAACAGAGGGAAATGATATAAAATGGCAGCAATGTTATCAAACTGGAACTTAAACACAGAGACATAAATGAATCATGCTAATTAGATGATAATTAGGATTTAATTATGCACTTAATCTAAATGGGTGAACTCCAAATGCAAAATAACATAAAACACTGAATAGACTATCTAATTTGCAGAATAAAATGACAGAGAAAAGGTTGAGAAATGCAAACTTCAGGCACTGATTGCCTTAATACGGACTGCAGTCGAGATCGTCTCGCATCAGTACGAAATCGCCTCGAATTCGACAGGTTCGCCTCCGATCTGAATAGGTTCGTCGACGACGATAGGTGCTGGCTCCAGCTAAAAAATAGTGATGTACCCGCAACAAAATTGATATGGAACTAGTGCAAATGGAAAATAGGGATGTTTTAACGTGAATGGAGTTAACTTGCAGAGAATTTCGGCCAGGGGTTGGGAAGGGAAAATCCTAGAGACTAAATAGGCTTAGGGGAGTAGTTAGGAGGTTGGAGATCATCCCAATTTGGGAGATCTCCAACGGGGGAGGGTCCCAACGGCGCAGACACGCTTCTACCTAGATTGGAGACCCGTTGGAACAGATTCCAACTTTGCAAAATCAGTTTTGCGACAAGATCGTCTGGACGTCCTAGTCCAGACGAAATCGTCAAATCTGGGGCGATATCGTCTGATCGGCGACGATATCGTCAAACGGTCAAAACAACCTCTAAAAATGGCACGAAAAAGGGGGAAACGGATTTCCCGACGGTTAACGAGCGGTTTGGGAGGTTAAATTTGAATTTTAAATTATTTACTAAGGTGAATGTAATTATTGTAATTTTACTGCGCCAATTTTAGGGTGCTACAATTTGTTTATCATCAGCGAACAGACATCATGGTATATGAACATCACCAATTATCTGGCCACCAATAGAACATACCCTACTCTTTTATACCGAGAGAAGCAAGGGGTGATTGAAAAGAGTGTTTCCTTTCAATGGATTGATCACCTCCTATTCAAAATAGGGCATGAATATATCATGAGGAGGTGCGTAGCAGAGCATGAGTTCCCAGAGATACTCAAAGCCTATCACAACGAGCCATGTGGAGGGCACTTCTTAGGAAGGACTACATAGAAGGTGTTACATACTAGGTATTTTTAGCCCACTCTATTCAAATATGTAGCCAAATATGTCAACAAGTGTGATGAATGCCAAAGAATGGGTAGGCCAACCCATAGGGATGAAATGCCCCTTCAACCTCACATACACATCAAGCCCTTTGAAAAATGGAGCATGGATTTTGTAGGACCCATCAACCAACCTTCAATAGGGAAGAGAGATATTCTAGTATGCATAGACTACATTACTAAATGGGTTGAAGTTCAAGCACTAAGAGACTCCAAGAAAAATATGGTAGCCAAAATCCTATTTTTCCATATTTTTATGAGGTTTGGAGTTCCCAGGGAAATTACAATGGACCAAGGGCCCCAATTTACCTCCATGATAATTGAGGAGCTGATGGAGTAGTAAAGGATTTGGCACAACATAACTACCCCCTACCATCCACAAGCGAATGGGCAGGTGGAGGTAACCAATAGGGAAATAGAGAACATCCTGATGAAAATCATGCAGCAGCACAAGAAGGATTGGGCTACAAGATTACCAGAGGTAGTATGGGAATATAATACAACGTGGAAATTGACCACATGATTTACACCCTTCCAATTGGTATATGGAAAATATGCAATGATGCCCATTGAGTTCAAATTTAAGACACTTAGAATGGTGGTAAAACTAGACCTAAGCCTGGAAGAAGCACAGAAGGAACAAATTTGGTAGCTAAACCAGCTAGAAATTTTTTAAATGGATGCCCTCCAAAGAACTAAAATCATGCAGAGACAGAGGAAGTAGTGGCATGACCACCACATTAAACTAAAATAGTTCAAGGAAGGAGACTGGGTACTATTGTATGATTCCATGTTCCAAGAGTGAAATGGAAAATTGATGCAAAGATGGATGGGACCGTATGAGGTGGTGGAAATAATAAAAAATAGTGATGTGTGAGTCAAGATGATTGATGGTAGTAACACCATTATAACAGCCAATGGACACCAGTTGCATCCTTACCACAAGTTCAAAATATTGCTGGTGGAAGCTAGAGCAGGCATGGGGGAGACCCCATCCAAGTAATTTTTTTTGGAATTCTCAACATAGTAGATACAAAGGTGTCCACAAAAAATAAATTAGTATAGTTTATTTTTTTTAGCTTACGGTGTGTTTTGTAGGGACAACACCCACATGCAAGCTACAGGTATCCTAAGAGCTAGGGCCTAACAGGCATGGATAGTGTTTAACTACATTTTTATTATTTTTCTATTTTCTTTTTGTAGGGAAATGGCCTGATTGCTTGAACAATAGGCATCTTGGGGGACAAGTCCTAGACTGGCTTAGTATCCATGGACTTGCATGATAGGAAGATAATGTTGATCCAAGCATGGAGTGGGCACCAATTCCCTGCAAAGAAAAATATTATGCACCCCCGTGCTTGGACGAAGTAGATGCTGGTGTAGTACGAGGAGAAATTTAGGAGACTTAATCAACCTCACATCAATAGACATGTCAACCGCTACTAACTTTTTAACGATGAAGGAACAAACAACTCTGGAAGGGAGGTGCCTTACTCTGGTTCCTTACTTCAAAGGAGAGGCACCTTACTCTAGCGCCTTACTCCAGAAGAGCGGTGCCTTACTCCACCAAGGAGGCACCACCCTGGAGCATTATTTCATTTGGTAGTACAAGGAGAGGCACCTTACTCTGGCACATTACTCTGGTGCCTTACTTCAAAATGGAGGTGCCACCTCGAATCTTCTTTATTTAAAAAAAAAATATATTTTTTCAAGGAGGCGCCTTACTCTAGCACCTTACTCCAAAGGAGCGGTGCCTTACTTCACCAAGGAGGCACCACCCTAGAGCTTCTTATATATATATATATATATATATATATATATATATATATATATATATATATATATATATATATATATATATATATATATATATATATATTTCCAAGGAGACACCACCCCAAATAATTCTTTATGGTCAAGTAGCACCTTACTGAGGAAGGTGCCCTACTGAGGTAGGCACCTTACTCAAGTAGGCACCTTACTCAATTAGGTGCCTTACTAAGGTAGGCACCTTACTCTGGCATCTTAATCAATAAGGTGCCTTGATTGATTCAAAAAACATGTGCAAATTGGTAGTACATGGAGCAGTCAAAGCCAACACCATCATCTCACATGATGGAAATACGAGAGCACCCAAAAATATTTCAAAATCATTGGGTAGGATCTTTTCACATCCCAAGGCCAAATGTCAAGGAGATATGTGTCCCAACTTGAACCAATAGGATCCATCACATTTTTAGTACAAGACCTTGAGTGAACTAGAAATGTCATACCCAAGGTGATATAATCAACACAGGAGAAATATTATCGAGTACCAAATTGGCATACTCCATGCAGTACAAAATAACCAATCAGGTATGCGCATGATTTTATTTATATATATGTAATTTTTCATATGATATGCTTCTCTAAAAATAATGTCGATGCAAGAATTGAATTCACCCCTTATGCCTAATATGTCATGCTGGAAGTTAATTCAGATGGTGTACCCTACCAACCCTAATGTGGAAATGATTTCCAGAGTTAGGTGCCTGAGTTTATAAAAAGTACCTTATTGAGGGTAGAACATCAAATTAGTCAAAATTGGTAGGAAATTCACCATGGGAGGATGATCGAAGAATCACATGCTCAGAAAGCATGAGCCCAATGGCACTAAGGGGATTAGGGGAGAAGTTTGCAATTGATTTGAAGTAGCCAGGTGGATGGATTACTGTCACCTGGTTAGTCAACACTAGGACATAGAGGTAGCAAAGGAGTTTTCTACTACTATGAATAGAGGAGTTGCTCGACTGCACAGACTGGTAATTCCAATCACCCCAAACAACATTGCTCATGTCACCAACATCCTCCTCACTAGGGAATTTTTGAAGAGAAACACCCCCAATTTTCACCAGATGTTGTGGAGGAAGGGTAGAGTTCTCTACCCAATTATACATAGAATAGGCTAGAATCCTCCAACCCCAAACCCATAGTACGATGGATAGAGTGCATACGTAGTTGGATATGACTATGGTGTCTAATCCTATCAAGAAAGGAGGAAGATGAGGATGTAGAGCTTAGTTTCGTGGTCCAAACCCTATGAAATTTAGCTGCTCATAGTCTGTAAGACCCACAACCCTCAACAAGCTAGCAACAACAGTTCAAGGTGCTGATGGAAGAGGATCGTGCTGAGCAGAGCAAGAAATTCATGATGCAAGAATTGTTCAAATAATATAAGGAGATGTTTGTGAGTAGAATTTAAAGGTAGGAGGCCACCATCATGTAATTTTAGCAATGGATCCAGTAGCTCAGGGTAGAGAACCAACAGTTGCAGATCAAGGTGATCAAAAGGTAGGATGCCTCTACCCAAACTGATTGGGCAATTGAGGTACCCACAAAATATCTAACCTCACTAGAGAGAGTAGTCCCATCCAGGATAGTCAGGTTAGATGCCTAAAATTAAGAATTAGAGGTAAGAGAAGGTTAGTATACCTCTGGGAAGGTAATTACAAAGGAACAGGGGAATTTTATTTTTCAAACAGAAACCCCTATTATCAACATTGATGATGATGAGGAGCCTTCAAGGTAGAGCCAAGGGCAAAACCCTAAACCCAAGGCCAAGAAGGACTCTCCAAAGTTCTAGGGACCTAATATTTATGGGTTTCTACCTAAAGAACTAGAGGAGCCAGCCTGGGGTGACTAGGAAACAGGGGAAACAACCACAGGGGACCTCAGATCAGAAGGGCATCTCCCTAGATCATCTAATAGGGGGTAGCCTCCATGAAAAAGGAAGATCTCCCCATGTAGGCCACTACAATATCAGAGAGGATAAAGGGTAAGGTGCCTAAAATGATGTAGAAGAGGGCTAAAATAAATGCTAGAGTGACATTTTCTGAATCGAACCCCCACTTGGACAAGGAATGGGAAGAAGGCCTACAGGCCTTCACTGAATGAAAAGCAAAATTCAAAATAATTTGAGAGGAGTTTGAGGCAGAAAATGTAGCTAGGAAATCTATCAAAAAATCCAAAAGAGGATCATGAATCTATGTGAACCCTACCATAGATGATAAATTTTAGGATATCTATGGTTCATTACAGGGTTGACCCTCCAAGATGAGGAAATGGCTAGAAATACGAAGGATATATGGACCAGAGGCAGAGGCGAAAATGATCACAGAAGAAAATGCTAACCTTGCCTTGAGGAACTTTGGTTGTACAAGGCCAGCATGGTTGTGAGGAAGAGGGATGACTCTGACATTCCCTTAGGAGAGTTACACCCTCAATATGCTAACCTATGGCAGGAAGTAGAGGCAGCATTCCAAAAGAAAGCAACAACTATGGTAGTAGCACCTAGCACAGGTGCTGGGCCAAGCATGATAGGGAGGCAGAGCCAATGTAACAAAAAATCAATGTAGATCGAAGGCCAACTCATCACATCCAGAAGATAGTGTAGCCAGAGGGCAGCATAGCCAAGGGATGCCCCACAAAAAACCAAGGTCCCTCAGCAAAAATGGAAGCCTAAGGATGGAGAGAAAGCCAAGGCCACTAGCAAGAAAAGAAAATAGGGAATAGTGGCCTATATAGAGGAGGTGATTACCAGTTTTAGGTGCCACGATGGCATGGTACATGTTAGGCATGGGGGGATGATGAGCACTAGATATGCTCATATTTTTGTATATGTAATAATGGTTTTTGCATGGCAATATATCATGAGTTGGATATTTTTATGAAATATTATGTATTTCTTTAATGAAATCATGTGTATTATCTAATCCATGTGTGAAGTGTGTTTTGTGTAGTTATTTCCATTATTTTTCATCTTCTGCTCAGTCGAGGTCCTATAAGGACCTGAAATGGTTCCGCTTAATTAGATGAAGGCACACAAAGGTAGGCTCTTTACTAAAGTAGGTGCCTTACTAAAGTAGGCACCTTATTGAAGTAGGTGCCTTATTGAGGTAGGCACCTTACTCAAGTAGATGCCTTATTGAGGTAGGTGCCTTACTAACAAAGGCACATTACTGAGTTAGGTACCTTACTCAAGCAAGAACCTGGATTATGCGTATTGACCAAATGGCTGGAGAAGGGCTCTGCTGACCACCGTTCTACATCATCTATGGGAAATCACTAATGAACAAGCTATCCTAGCCAGAGTGGATGAATATGTAATTACTCACAAATCAGAACCATAACTAAGTAGAAATCATCCTATTATAAGGAAACAACGCAGAGCTACTTATCATGCATTGGTTATAGTAACCAAACTGTTCTATTTTAGACTACAACCGGGGTGCTTTTTGTAATAAAACTGAAAAAGGAAGTCATGTGTGTGGTATATAAACACATGAACTTCTCTGTAGCAAGGGAGGCATTTTTTAAGAACATTATTGCATGTGCTATTTTCTACATTGTTAATAAGAGCTTGAGCATTCTTTCATCTGTGTATTGTCTCTGTGATTCATTGGGTGGGATCTTATGGATCTCAAGCCCACTCCAAGCTAGTATTCCTCCCCTATTTCTTAGTTATTTTCATTGATTTAGTTATGTATGATAGTACGTTCATTTCTTAGATTAAGTTTAATTATTTTAAGAGCTGTGTTCTTTTTACATAAAGTGTGTTATTGCTTTCAGTGTGGTGTGTTTACTTTTACGTATTTTATTTATGTATGAGTTTTATTGGTGTGGACGAATCAACCGCTATTTTACAAACACCCCCCAATGATAGTTGAACGGATTCATCTCAAAAGTGGTAGTGTAAGTAGTCTCAACCGTGGCACTTCAAAAGTCTACAAGCTCCCTGGTTTGACAATTTAAATGCGAGTGTTGTGACAAATTTAGGACAGATTTAACCAGTGTTTGGTACCCAACAAAGCCAAAGGGATTTGGTGCATTTGGAGTGGAAATAATGATGAGATGAAGCCAAAGGGATTTGGTGCCTTTGAAATTGAAATAATGGTGAGGTGAAGTCAAAGGAATTTTGTGCCTTTGGAATGGATGTAAAAATAATGTTCCAAATGGATTGAGGTTTATGGAAAAAACCTTTCCAAATTTTTGATGAGGTTTTTGGGAAACCATTTTCCTAAGAGATTTTAAAAAGAATATTCCAAATGGCTTGAGGTTTATGGAAGAAACCTTTCCAAATTTTTGTTGAGATTTTTTGGAAACCATTTTCCTAAGAGGTTTGAAAAATAATATTCCAAATGGCTTGAGGTTTATGGAAGAAACCTTTCCAATTTTTTTTGAGGTTTTTGGAAAACCATTTTCCTAAGATATTTTTAAAAAGAATATTCCAAATTCTTTGAGGTTTTTGGAGAAACCTTGCTGCTTAGAGACTATTTTAACAAATAATATTTCAAATACCTTGAGATTTTTGGAGAAACCTTTCTCGTGAGAGAATTTTTAAAAGAATATTCCAAATGCCTTGAGGTTTATGGAAGAAACCTTGCTCTTGAGAGAATTTTTAAAAAGAATATTCCGAATACGTTGAGGTTTTTAGAGAAACATTTCACCTAAGATTTTTTTTAAAAAGAATTGTCCAAATACCTTGAGGTTTTTGGAGAAACCTTACTCCTAAGAGACTTTTAAAGAGAATATTCCAAATACCTTGAGGTTTTTGGAGAAACCTTGCTCCTAAGAGACTTTTAAAAAGAATATTCCAAATACCTTGAGGTTTTTTGAGAAACCTTACTCCTGAGAGACTTTTAAAAATATATATTTATATTCCAAATACCTTGAGGTTTTTGGAGAAACCTTACTGCTAAGAGACTTTTAAAGAGAACATTCCAAAATATTGTTAGAATATATTACATCATTTGGCTTATACTAGATTACTTTAGGAGGAAGTTATCTTATTACCCCATGCAATGTAATAAATGCACAAGTGTCAATGTGCAAGTTGTATATGTACAAGTTGTCCTTCATACAACTAGGTAGAGTGTTGGCCAAGGAATCTATCTTCGTATATAAAGATCCTCACATATCCACTCAATGTATCACTTCTATTAATTCAATGTAATGTATCTTTTAGCTTTGATCTTTATCTTTTTTTGTAATCGAATGCTGCCATAGCTTACAGAGGTATTAGAGCTACGGTTATTCCTAGAGAGAAATAGGAAAAGCCATTACTACAAGTGTTTGCAAAATAGATGCTCCTTTGGACCTACAACTTGCAAATTCCATTATTTTGAGATTATGCGAAGATTTTCTAGAACTTACTGGAGATAGTGAAATATTTAGGATAATTATCACCATCAGACAACAAGCCCAAGAAGAAGAATTTGGTAAGGAGTGCTACATCTTAGAAGACCTCAAGACATTCAGAATATTGAGAATAAGATATTGTTTGAAGTCAATATTAAAATAGAAGAAGCCTATCAAATCTAGGAGATTTGGATATTGCCTCTCACAACAAGAAGGTACCACTTCAAAATCAAATATCTCTTCAAATCTACATCAAAAAGGAGGATACTACAAGAGGAGAACAAGCCACCAAGGCTCATGAAAGAAAGTTGGAAACCATATTTTAGTGAAGACAAAGTTGTTTAAGGTAGCCTACAGAGAGCTACAGGATCTTACTCAAGACAAAAACTTGGTGATCTTAGATACCAAGATCTACATACTCTATAGAAGTGATGAAAAGGGCTTTCAGAAAAAATGTAAGCAACCATTAGTGCAAGTAAATTCATTAAGTGGATTACTATTCAGAATTTTTTAAGAACCCTGATTGGAGTAAAGTTGCAAAAAGTAGAGTTGAATTAAGAGCCTTCAAATGTGCAAAAATAAAGGATTATTTAGGTTCATTTGAACTTTAGGATTTGATTAAATTTCAAAATAATTTTTGAAGATTCATTTCAGATTATCCTTTATTAGTTGCAGTAAATCATTTAATTGCATTACTTTTGAGAGTTGATTGTAGTGATAAGGTGAAATTGTTCATGCAGTATTATTAGATTCATTCTTGCACTATTATATTACTCTCAAAGATAATTGTTTCTGGTCACTTGAAGGGTACAAAAATATAACTTGTTAAAGTGTTTAAAGACACTATTAATGCACTATGATCTACAACTTTGAGGTGGCCTAAGGAAGTTGTAGACACAAAAAATTGATCCACTTCAGTGGGTAATCTTCCCTAATCCCTCTAGGGAAACCCTTAGACTTGCCTAAGGCAAGGGTAAGGATTTTTTCCCTCTATTTTGCCTATGTTCCCTCTTTATAGAAAATCACACATGGTCCTTGATGGGGTGGGAAATCACATTGTAATATTGTGGTTGGTCCAAGCGGGGCATGATTTCACCTTTTTAGATTTTGATGCATTAAAACCCTAGTTTTTTGGGGTTGGCGTGTTTCACATCAGCCCTCGTTTTTCATGCTCTTTTCATATTTAAATCCACTGTATAAGGAGTATTTGAATTCACTTTTCACACACAATAACACACAAGTTAACACACGCTCAATTTATTTAGCACTTGATGATTTTATTACTCGTATTTGATTTCTCACAAAGTGTTTTTGTTTGATTTGCATCCTTCTTATTTTCTCACAAGCAACTTTTAAATTTGGATTTTGATTTTCTGGTGCATTGTTCTTCCTAACTCTTGGTGGATTGTTGTTGGATCCCTAAGGAGAGATTGACCATTTTGAAGATCTAAAACCATTATGTTTTGATTTTGCACTCTCTACTAGGTGAATTCACTCTTCTGCATGCACATGTAGGTTTTCTGAGTGACGTAATCGAGCTTCTGCATTCATATTTTATTTTTTGCATAGTTTATGTAAAATCACACCCAATCTGCTACGAGGCACAATTTTTCCTGGCATTATCATGTTCATCCATCATGGGGTGCAATTTTGCCTAAGATCAAACTAGGAGTAATTTTCTATCCATATTTTCTCCATTGCATTCTAAATTACATCTATAGCATAGTGGCATATTCTATTCTATGATTTTTGCATTCTATTATTCTGTATTGTATTAATGTTTGTTTTCATCTAAAGGTCAATTTATGCTTTTAATTGGTTGGTGGAGGAAAAACTACTCTACTAGGGTTTGATGAAGAAAAACTACTCTACGTGGATGGTAGCAGCTTTCAAAGGAGGTCTAAAAAATTGGAGAAATGTCATGATGGCATCGGATCTGGCACAGAGAGTGCATGCTCATGATGTTTTTTCATTTGAAAATGAATGGAAGGAACAAGATTTTCTAGTTCATGTCAAGAACTGCTTGTTAAAGAACAATGGATGTTTGGAACGATCTGAAGCCAAGCCAGTTCTAGTGGTTCAACTAGACTCAATGGCAAAAGATGTGGAGTATCTAACCAAACATGCCCTTATTGGAAAAATTTTGGGCATCCAAATTTCTCTCACATTTTTGGAGTCTTGGTTCAAGAAGACTTGGAATCCTAAAGGCAATGTGGAGGTGATGCTGAGTGCAAACAACTATTTTATGTTGGTTTTCTCTTGTATTGCATATCGTAACAAAGAATTTGAAGGGGTCCTTATTTATATAACCAAGTGGTACTCTTTATTAAAACCTGGCATGTGGGTTTCAACCCATCATAGGAGTGGCCATTGCGGGTTCCAGTATGGGTGTGGCTTCCATGGCTCCCATTGGAATTCTAGAGAACTAATATCTTGCATAAGATTACCCTTCTGCTTGGGAAGCCGGTTGGACCATCACAACAGACAATGGATAAAAAGGTAATCTCTCGGTTGCTCGTATTTGTGTTGAAATTGACTTAAATAATCCTATTCTAAATTCTATTGAAATACAATTTGGATCAACTAAATGGGTTCAAAAACTTGACTATGAAGCTCTTCCATTTTGTTTTTGGATTTACCAGGAATATGACCACCTACAAAGAAAATACTCTAAGTTTGTCCTGCCTATGGCCTCAAATATTGGGCCCTATCGATCTAGATAACTTTTGGATAAAGGAAAAGCCTCGATAAAGGAAGGGGAACGGGATAAGGAAGCTTTTATTTTGGTAAAATCCCAAAATAGAGGATGAATGGTAAACAAAGACCTTAAGGATAGCCAACCATATGCTCTACTCAACTATTTTGAAATATTATATGATCTTGATCAGTGCATAGAGATACGTAAAACGTCGCTACCTGATGCAAATATAACAAGTATGAATCAAATGTCTCTTCTTGAGGGGGAACTTAAGGAATTAGATTTAGGGGGTTTAAATGAATAACAAAGGGCTTTAGATCTAAGTATAGGGGACATGGTTGGGTCTAGCCCTATAAGGGAAACTATTTTAGAAAGTGGTACAAATTTAGTTATGCCCTCTCCTACTCAGGCACTGATGCAAATCATCCTTGGACTGCAAAACTCCTACGGTGTTGGGATTGCAGTAGAAAATAATTAAAAAAAGTTTTTTGGATAAGAATATAAATGTGGGTCGAAAGAAGGACCAGGATAAAATTAAGTTAATGGGGGAGATTTTTGTGGAGTCAGGCTTGGTGAGAACATTGGACTCCCATTTTTATAACCCCCAAAAATTATTATCCTCTCATGGAATGTAAGGGGGTTGAACAACATCCCCAGATAAAAATTTGTTCATGATTTGGTTTGTGTGCATTCTCTAGATGTGGTGTTTATTTAGGAGACTAAATTGGCTATTGATAGTATGTTCAATATTGCTCCTAAGTTATAGAGAAGGGGGTAATTCCAGTGTATTGGTGCATGTGGATATGCTGGTGGCATCACTTTTTTATGGGATCCAGTTAAGATATCCCCTCTTACTTGGATTTCTAGTAGATGGTCTATTTCGATGGTTGGGAATGATAATGAATCTGGTGAAACCATCCTACTTACAAATGTGTATGCTCCTATTGATTACAATGATAAAGTAAATTTGTGGGAGCACATTTGCTTTGTGAGAAGTTTGGTTCCCCTGTACCCATGGATTTTGATTGAAAACTTAAACTCTATCACTTGTATGGAGGAGAAACATGGTGGGGTGGACCATATCAAGCCTTTTTTCTTCTATCTTCAGTGCTCATATCCAGGCCCTAAACTTGGTTGACATCAAGCCAGATAATGGGATATTTACTTGGCACAATAGAAGGTGTGGGGAAGCTTCCATCTCAGAGAGACTACATAGCTTTTTGATATCCATTTATTGGATGGGTAATAATAGAAGTGCTAGTTCTATGATTCTAGAGGGTAGGGGATCTGATCATTTGCCTATCAAACTATTTGCTTGGGAGTTAGGACTAAAAAAAATCCCTCCTTTAAGTTTCAACTTATGTGGCTTTATGATCCTAAGCTTCATGATTTCATGCGAGGCTAGTGGACCATTGGCAAACCTCCTCATGGCACCACTATGTATTCCTTTATGAAGCAACTACAATTTGTAAAACATAAATTGAAGAGATGGAATAGACTAAATTTTGGGAACCTTTCCTTGGCTAAGCTGGCAACTCGTAGGAGTATGGAAGAAGCTTCAAGGAATATTAGAGATCAAGGATTTATGAAGGAGCTTATTGTTGAGGAACCTGAGGCTACGAAAGACCTTGTTGAATGGGAACTGAGGGAAGGAATTTTTTGGAAATAAAAAGCTCAAGTAGATTGGCTTCAGGAAGGGGATAGGAACACAACCTTATTTTATAACTCAGTTAAGGCTCACCGTAATGGTAACCTGATTACCTCTCTTGTGAATTCTTAGGGTGCCATGCTCTCTTCTTTCAAGGATATTTCAGAAGAGACTAAGAGGTATTTTTCCTCTCTCTTCAAGGAGGACTCCCTATCAGATGATGATAATGAAAATCTTATTCTAAACTGTATTCCAACAATTTTTTCTAGAGATATGAATGAGCACTTGATGGGTCCAATTTCCCTTGAGGAGTTGGAAAATGTTGTATTCAAGATTAAAAAAGGAAAATCCCCAGGTCCATATGGATTCCCGATTGAGTTTTATTAGGAGTTTTGGGATTTAATCAAATTTGATCTTTTGGAGGTGGTCCATGAGTCCCAAAAGAACAAATAGATGCTAAGGGCCCTAAATGCTACCTTTGTGGTGCTTATACCCAAAAAAGAAGGATCAAATTACTTGGATATGTTTAGGCCTATTGCTCTTTGTAATGTTGTGTATAAGATCATCACACAAATTATTGCTGAGATGTTGAAGATATGGTTGAGCAAAATCATCTCTAAGGAGCAAGGAGGGTTTGTTGTTGGCTGAAAAATCTTGGATAGGGTTGTTATTGCTACAGAAGCTATTCACTCAATGGAAAATTCTAAGGATAAAAATATGTTCATTAAGTTGGACATGGCCAAAGCCTATGATCGGGTCAGATGGTCCTTTATTCAAAAATTTCTTACTGCTTTTGGATTTGAGGAGGAATGGATTAGATGGGTGATGAGTTGTGTTTCTTCTTCCTCATTCTCTATTCTTGTTAATAATGAGCCATTAGAGCTATTTGAGGCCTCAAGGGGATTAATGCAAGGAGATCCTTTATCTCCTTATTTTTTTATCATTATGGAAGAAGGGTTGGTAAGATTTCTCAAGTCTCAAGTCATGCAGGGTATCATTCAGGGGTGGAAGTGGGATAGTAGTTTGCCACCTCTTTCCCACCTTCAATTTGTTGATGATACTGCTTTGTTGGGATTTTCCACTATCAGGTAAGCTAGAAATATTAGATAGTCTCTTGACATATATATTGGTGCTTCTGGACAGTTGATTAATGAGGACAAGTCTTCTATTTTCTTCTTCAATACCCCTCCTCTTATTCAAGCTAGTATTGCTCGCATTCTAAGATTTCAGGTTGGGACTCCCCCCTTCATTTATCTTGGTATTCCAATTTCATCTCATCCTTTACCTAGATCTTCTTGGTAGTCTATGCTTGATAAGTTTAGAAGGAAGGTGAATCATTGGACTTTCAGATGGCTATCCACTGTAGGTAGAGTGTTGCTTTTAAAATTTATTGTTTAAGCTTTACCCATTTATAGATGTTTTGTACAAATAGCTCCCTCTCACTTCATAAAGGACATGGATGCTTTGTCAAGACAATTTTTATGGTCTGGAAAACTTGATCAATCTAAATAGATTTTGGTTAGGTGGGATTCTATATGTATGTTGGTGTAAGAGGGAGGCCTTGGGTTGCGACAAACAAATCTTTTTGGGTAGGCTTTGGCTGCAAAAATTTATTGGAGATGGTGTACCTCTCAAGATCAGATTTGAGCTAAAATATTATCTTGTAAATATTTGAGAGGTATTTTCGAGGTTGATATCCCTAGAGTCAGCTTGGTTGGGAAAGGTTTAGTTATTTGGGACTCTCTAAAAAGAGGAGTTAATTTAATCAAGCAAGGTTTGTTTTGGATTTGTAATCAAGGATCAAATGCTATTTTTTGGGAGGATTCTTGGGATGGCCACCATCCTATCTTGAATCAAATCCTAGGTTACATTCCCTAAGCATTTTTTTCTTGGAAGCAGGCTGGTATCGTGTGGAGGACTTTAAAAAATCTAGTCTTTTGTAAATATGGAGATGTACAGGTGGAAAGATCTACAAGAATGGCCCCAAGGGGGACTGGCAAAGGACAGAGAGGTGCTTGCTCTTATTATTATGGGGAGGATTTGTTCTTCATTGAGGGGTAAAGATATTTTGGATTGGAACCCTGATTCTAAGGGAAACTACTTGTTAGCCTATGGTTATCAGGTTCTTGATAAGCAAAAGTATGGGAGTCTTCCTATCACTTGGTGGAAAAAGGTATGGAACAAATTTACCTAGCCAAAATGTAACTTCTTTCTCTGGTTTGTACCTCATAATAAATTCCTAACTTGGGATAATGTGAGGAAGAGGGGATTTTAGGATCCCTCTTTTTGTGTCCTTTGCAGTAAGAATGAGGATGACTCTTTTCATTTATTTTTCTAATGCTCCTTTGCCAGAGATATTTGGCACCATTGGTGGAGCACCTAGAACCATCCATGTTTTCATGTGTTGTCCCTGGTGGATTTTTGGTGTAGTCTGGGAAGACCTCCGACCAAGGCCCCCTTACTTCATGTGGCTTGGAATTTGGGCCCTTCTTGCATCATCTAGCAAATTTTGCTCAAACAAAACCGATGCATATTTCAAGGCAGTTATTTGGTTGTTCAACATATATGGCAAAGGATCTTGTATATGGTTCAAAAAACCATCCATAGCAAATGTGATGTGGATCCTCTTTTGGATTCTAGGTAGGAGAAGGTACAACAAGCCCTTGGTCTCTTTGGGGATGGTGTGAACTCTTCTAGCCCTAGTAGGGCTCCTTAGCTCAGCAAGAAGGTTAGGAGATATGGTAGGTGGAGGCCACCCCCTAGAGGAGTTTTAAAAATTGATGGATCATCCAGGGGTAATCCTGGATATGCTAGAATTGGTGGTGTTGGGAGAGATTCTACTGGTGGTGTCAATTTTTTATTTTACATTTATAAAGGTGTTCACTCAAAAAAATTTATGGAAGCTCTTACAATTATTGAGGCCTTGCAGAGGGGTTTTCTCTTGGCTGGAATATGATTATCTGTGAGTCTGACTCTCAAATTATGGTTAATATTTTAAATAGTAAAAGGGTGGAGGAAGTTAATTGGTAGTTGGACTTTGTAGCCATTCATATTCTCATAATGAGTGAAGAGTTCAAATTTATATCCTTTGTGCACATTCCAAGGGAATGGAATGTGGTTGTTGATTACCTGGTCAAAAGGGCTTCTAAGCTGTTGGATCCTTGGAGTATCGATATTTGGGAGAGTCTCCCATATGGGGACTCTTAATGCTTGTGGGAGTTGATCCACAAGGATGTACATACTTAATGTGGTTTGTTCTTGTTGTCTTTTTTGGGTGTCATTCTAGTCTAGTGATTTTAGCCTGTTTGGCTATTTATTTGAGTCCTATTTGGAAGCTCAGTTGTACTCTATAATCCAAACTTTTTATCAATAAATTTAACCCTTTAAAAAAAAAATTATGCTTTTAATTATCAAAGGTCAGATAAAAGTACTTAGGGGACTTGACTTTTGCACCTTGAATTTGTTTGGATCTACCTCGATTCCTCATTTTGAGATTATAAAACCCAAGAGTTTTCTAGATGTGACACCAAATACGCACTTCTTGGGGTTTATTCTAACTTTATGTTCAATGAGGCGATCAAGGATCTTACTTAAGTCATCGAGATGATTTGGGCGCAAAAGAGATTTGGCAAACAAATCATCCATGTAATCTTCCAAACTTTTATGCATGTGATTGTGGAAGATGTATGTCATGGCACGTTGGTAGGTGGCGCCAACATTTTTAAGGCCAAAGGGCATGACCTTATAACAAAATATCCCCCAAGGCATTGTGAACGCCATTTTTAGTTGGTCCTCGGGATTGATAGGAATCTGATTGTATCCTAAGAAACCATCCATGAGGGAAAGCATTTCATGGCCCGCTGTAGCATCTACCAATGCATCGATGCTAGGCAAGGGGAAATCATCCTTAGGACTCGCTTTGTTTAGATCTCAAAAATTGATGCATATGCGAATCCTCCCATCGGGCTTTTTTATGGGCACCATGTTAGACAACCATGGTGGGTAATCCATGCAGATGACAAACTATGCATCCAAAAAATTTTGTAGCTCATCTTTGACCATTAAGGCTACTATTGGGTGCATCTTACGTAGTTTTTGCTTAACTAGATTGACTGTCGGATCAAGCATTAGATTATGCATGACTAGTTGTGCATCTAGACCTGGCATGTCTTTGTAGGACCATGCAAAAACCTCCTTCTTCATGTTGAGAATGGTAATGCAATCGGCTTGCTCTTCAAGGGATAGACTTACCCCTAGCTTGATGATTTATGAATTCATTGGATCAAAGCCGATGTCTACATCAATTGTCTCTTCAACTGACATGTGGGACCCATCCTCCAATTGGTGTGGAGTTGGGATCAGGTGGATATCATTTTCTAAATTTAGATCTACGTTTGGAACGTCGGGTTCCTCTTCAGCATGGAAGACATCCTAAGTCTATCCTAGGGTGAAATGGAACATCCCACCACAATGCCAGTACTCTGATGGGGATGGTGGTGTGTCAGTGCAATCCCAATCTATAGCATCTAGGTCTAGATGCAATGACCGTGTTGGGTTGGCTGGGTTATGGATGGGGGTGGTTAAGTCAATGGAGATCATGTTAATGAAATTATTTTGGTCTCCATTACCATGGGTGTGGTGACTCGAACATCCTAGGTGATATTTGTGCTCCGGATCTGGCTCTGTGGGTACTGGCACAAATGGATCAGCCCTATGTGCGGATATAAGGACAGGGTCTGCCCTTGGCACTGATGGCTCTATAGGGTCTCTGGGTGAAAGGCGCTCTCTGTATGTCTGAAGTGGCAGGTGCAGTAATTGGTCCAACTATGCCTGGTTGAGGTGCCACCTATGCCTTGGCCCCATGTGTAGCTACTCAAACATGTCATCTATGTCCATGGGGTATTGTTGTTGTCACATATGATTGAGATATGCCATCTTAATTTTGTCTTCATAATCGCTATTAGAGATCCAAAGGCCTTCGTTGGCTCTGATAGTTGTTTGCGACATGTGAGGCTCATCCTACTCAAGCAAATTAAAGTGGTCCCATCGGGGTTGTTTTGCTTTCTGTAGGGGGACCTGATTCTCTTGAGGTGGCACTTGCTCGATTGGAGCATCAAAAGGGAATATTGTCATGAAGCTCTCCTGATAATCATCTATGGGGGTCACTTGTGAATGATTGCTATAATATTCAAAAGGGTCCCAAGGTGCTACATCATACTCTGACTCATCTTCTGAATACCCTTCTTGGCCTTGTATATATCCCTCTTTTAGGTGAGTCCTCGAACTTTCTCCTTTCTTGATCGAAGGGAAAGGGTTGTTAAGGTCAACAAGGTTGGTTGTTAGCAATGGGAGGTAATCCCCCTGTTGAGTGGTATTTTCACCCGATTGTGAAAACACACTCTCCGATAGGATTTGGGTTCCAAATCCCCTCTTGCAAAGAAATTAAACAAATAATTTCTCCAAGGTCTCCGCTATGTTAGCATTTTGCATAAATAATAATGTTCAATTTGAATGCTTGGAACACCTTAGTGATTGCAAGTAACTGTAAACAAGGGGCACAGCTGGTTTATTTTATTTTGAAACTTTAATGATTGTTCATTTAATCAAAATGAACTCAATGTGAATTGATCTTAATGATAAAATTATTTTATTTTCAGATTTTGGTAGATTTTCAATTGTTTATTTAAATGACTGTAAATTAAAATAAAATTAAATTTTCTAGAAATAAAAATGCAGAGAAATAAAGAAGTGAAAATAAAATGCAAAGAGAATAAAACTAAAATACATTCAGAATGCGGTAATCCTATTTTGACAAAACCGAAGATAATGAGGTTTTCTGCATACAACCTAACCTATTGAACCTGCAAACATGCACAATCCAGATAAGCTAAGTGCTGGTTTCTAGGGTTTTAACTACGGTTTCCAGATTTAGACATTCGCATGAAGCAACCAAGACAACTTGCATTAAACTCCATCTATAAGCCTAAAACTGAAAAGGGGAAAGATAAACATTCAATCTTGCATGCAGAGAATAACTCCTTCTTTCTTGCCAATGAGATGCAACTCTCTGTAATTTTTGTATTAAAAATATGTCAGTTTACAACAACAGAAGCTTCCAGTTTATCAAAACCAGAACAAATGAAGGAAAACGCTCCTAAGCAGGCCTAGAATGGCCTATCACCTTCAGCTCTACAACTCTGCCTGTAGCGGTTTTCGACCCCTGTACCTATCTTGCTTCTACTTTTAAACTTTCTGTGCGGTTCTCTGCTTTGCTCTGTGATGCTTCGCTTCATCTCCCAGGTCGCTTCGTTTCATCTTCCCCGCCTCTTCGTCATTTTTGACTTTCTGCTCGATGTCGAAATGTTTGATCTTCTCTGTGAACTATAACTATTGATCCTAAAGCGTTATCATAGCCCTGACATCTTTGTGCCACGTGTTCAACACTTCCCGCATATTCTGTAATGGCCCGCCGTGAATCACGACAAAAAATAGCATGTCGCGATATCGTGACATTTTCTATCTATAGCTTTGTTCTTCCACCGTAAAAAAAGACATGTCGCGATATCGCGACATTTTTACTTTTTGTCTTCATGCACCGGAAATGAGACATGTCACGATATCTGACATTTTTTTATGTTCATATTGTTGACTTTTTCTTTTGTATCTTGTTAAAGTGACATGTCGCGAAATCGTGACACTTTTCATTCTCACCTTCTTGCTTTTGTGAAATCGTGACATATTTCGAAATGAATGTCAGATATCGTGACATTTTCTATCTTTACCTCCTTTCCGATCATGAAAACACAATGTCACGATTTCGTGACACTTTCTTTCATTTGTTCCTTCTTCACTTTCCTGTCGTGAAAACTCGACATGTCACGATATCATGACATTTTTCTTCTTTGCCCTTCATCTCGTCTTTAGATCACGAAAATGCGACATGTCGCGATATCGTGACAACTTTAGCATTGACTCTTCTCTTTCTGCCTTTGACCTGTGATTTCATGACATGTCGCGATATCGTGACATTTTATGTTTTTCTCTTAATGACATGTCATGATATCGTGACATTTTTCACTTCTTTCTCTCTCCTCTATGAACCGCGATTTCATGACATGTCATGATATCGTGACATTTTTCACTTCTTCCTACTTGCTTTGACCATGATTTCATGACATGTCGTGATATCGCGACATTTTAGTCTTCAACTTTCTTTGTCTTGCAAAAAGTGACATGTCACGATATCGTGACATTTTCGAGGATACAACATGTCGCGATATCGCGACACTTTTTTTGCTCTTAGCCGCGATAATGCGACATGTCGCGATATCGCGACACTTTTTTTTCATGTCTTTTGTCGAGCCGCGAAAACATGACATGTCGCGATATCGCGACACTTTTCATTTTTAGCCGCGATGGAGCAACATGTCGCGATATCGTGACACTTTTTCATTTTTGGCCGCGATGGAGCAACATGTCGCGATATCATGACAACTTTTCATTTTTGCTTTTCTTTGCTCTTTTAACATCTGGGCCACTGCAACCTTCTTGGAAAGTGTGCAAAAAATGTGGGTCCCCAATTTTGGGGTGTGTTGTGGAGCAGCCACAACAAATGGTGACTCTGCTGGGAAATGCTCCTGAGCATTTCGGTGAGAACCTAACCTGAAAAAATACATACTTGAATACAGGCGTTAGCACATAAAACATAAACAAATGCCGATAGATCAGAAATACATGAAACATTAGAATCATTAAGTATCAGCTCGGTGTGTGCAATGTGTTCCATTTTCTATCGTTTGAAATTGATCAACATTCCATTGTCGGTTTTACATGAATGCATATGTGAGATTGTGAATGATTTGTGTAACCTGATAAATATGCTTAGAGATTTTGCTTTTATAAAGGCTTAGACCTTCTAGTATCATACACAAACATTTAAGATTATCAAACCCTCTTAGGATCAACTATATGTATAATGAATTGCTTTATTAGATCCCAAAGTTGGTTATGAGTCACTACTATCTTGAACCCATGTGCAAGTGAAAGTGAAATCGGAGCTTTGGGAAATCGGACTCCCAACCTAATCGAGATGGGAGTTTAACCCTATCCTTACTACTCTGATTTGGAATTCATTACCTCACTTTGAGCAAAATAATTTAACCAGTTATGGATGAAATGGTCATGCTAGTCTATCCGTTTGAACAATCAGTGGTCTTGTTTTTAGACAAGACATGCTGCCACGCATGGGCATACTTAACCCCATAATCCATGATTTAGCTTCATTTCTTTATTTCTTGGACCTTGGGGATGACTACCCATCCTTTGCAGAGGACATGTAGTACGATCCTTCCAATCCAATATAAAGATGAAATGGGAAATATTTAGTTTTTATTTCTTGGACCTTTGGGATGACTACCCATCCTTTGCAGAGGACATGTAGTATGATCCTTCCAATCCAAGATTTATGAAATGGGAAATATTTAGTTTTTATTTCTTGGACCTTGGGGATGACTACCCATCCTTTGCAGAGGACATGTAGTACGATCCTTCCAATCCAAGATTTATGATGAAATGAGACATAGGAGCTTTGGGGAATCAGATTCTCAACCTAGGCGAGATGAGAATTATGCCCTATCCTTACTACTCCATGTAGGTCAAATCAGAGCTTTGGGGAGTTGGATCCTCAACCTAAGTTCGATGAGGATTTAACCCTATCCTTACTACTCTGATTTTAGGCTTTAAGCTTTATGGAAGTGGTAAAAACCACTGTTTTAAGGATCATGTTGCATAATAGGATAGACATGAAATACTTCTTTCGCCTGACCTTTTCTTCCAAGCAAGGTTTTGATCATTTTGCTCAAGATCCTTTTTAATGTGTATAAAATGTGCTTGGTTCTAGATATCTCGGGCCTCAGTTCCCAACCTTAGGATTTTTTCTTATTTATGTTATAGCATAACCCTAAGAGGATTTGACACACTTTAATGATTTGTATCTGAAATGCATATGCAACTAAGATGGCATGTATATGCAAAGTGGGATGTAATATGAATGCATTGCCCTTTTTGAATTGCGGATAAAGTATTGCCATAATTTGTAAAAACTGACAATTTCATGCATCACAAGTTTCAAACGATATTATTTAAAATGTTTGTGTTACTTGCGGAGCTTTCTACAACACGATTCCAATGTTTCATATTCTCCTGATCTTAGGCAGAAGTTGACATCTCCATTTATTCTCCTTTTTTTTTTTTTTTTTAAACAAACCAAACATGTCCAGAGGACCAACACACAAAACTTAAAACCAAACTGAGATCTAATCTAAAACTAAAACACGAAAACCAAAAGTATATACAAATGTACAAAAACAAAACAAATTTGGATTATCATTTTCTCGGATCCCAAACCTGATTAGAATTCTTTAAAAGATATATGACGTGATACGCATATCCAGTTTTGTAGGAATCCAACAAAAACAAGATCAACCCAAACAAAGAAACAAATATCCACTTGCCCCTCTCACCATACCAATTTGATTTAGTTTCGTTAACAATCCTATGGTGGAGTTTCAAATTTTCCAATTGATTAGACAATGATTGATATTCAATTCCTTTATGTCTATTCTCTAAGATGTTCATTCCGCATTTTGATTCACGGTGTAAAAATAAGCTTTCGTTTTCCTTCAATAAAGCCATAACATTAATGATATTTGAATCAAACCATTCATTAGGCAAACCTCCCTTCGAATTCTGCATGGTGAAACCAAAAAGATGAGATTTTACCTTTGGCATGCTTTCATTTGACCTTACCTGAAAAGGATTTGAAAATTCTTTTTTTCTCTCATGACCTTCATCATCACGCAACACTTGTTCTTTCTCAATGACCTGTTTATCAAAGGCACCAAACTTAGGTACCCAATTGAAAATATGTCCATCCCTTTCAAACCATAAGTCTTGTCTATCTAACGCCTTTTCGTGATCAGTCACTTGGGTTGTCTTGGGTAACGTGAGATTTTCAATTGGATCATCAGTGATATCAAACCCAAATGGTTCAGGTTTTGTAATTTTCTCTTTTTGAAATGGCATAATCATCGTAGCGCAAGTACGTGGATCAAGATTTTTGATTTCTTTTCCTTCAAAGGGATCTAAAGCAAGTGACTCTCTTTCTTGGTTCATGGTCGTAGAATCCTTATCATGTTCCAAAATTTGATGAGATTCAAATTCCTCTTCCAAAACTTTCTCAAATTGTACAGGATTCATAGTATCCTCATGCGAGGAAGCAATTGAGTTATCCTGCATATTGTTTGACGCAATAAGTTTGTTAGAAGATTCAGATTGATAATATTCTTCCCATTTCTTCCACGAATCATAGTAATCATCCTCCAAGTTCAAGTTGTGATGCTCAAGTACTTCTTCATATTCTGATTCATCAACATGTTTCTCATCCCATTCATCTTCACCTTCCTTAGATGGTTAAGTTATTTCCAAAAGTGGGTTATCTCTTGAATTCAAATTGGTAAAGCTATCATAATCCAAATTTGTAACCCATGATTCAATTTTATCACAATTTGGAAGGTGTGGATCCTCTTGGTCATCACTTTCGAGAACATCATCCAAAGTGTCCTTCGAGAACAAGTGGTGAAATTCGATTATGTCTTCAACTTCATTTGTTGATTTTCTTTCAAATTCATTTTCAACCACTTGTGATGGCTTAGGATCTTCTATAATGGGATCAATTTTTGAATTCCGTGTCATATAGTTGCTCCAATCCTTTGCCAGTACATCTGACCAAATCATATCCACATAAGTTTGTTCATCCAAATCCTCCTTTTCGGGTAATGATTCTGGATATTTCTTTTCCAAAACAAGATGGTGATCATTTGATTCCAACTTCTTGTTACCCATCCATAGAATTTCTTCTCCAAAAACTTCATGCTCTTCAAGACTTTTCGAATAGGTATTTACTTCAACGTGAGTCATCTCAAAATCTCTTGTATCACTTGAAGAAGCATAACATGAAACATCATTAAGATCGGCATTATGAATTTTCTTCCTCGGATAATTTGGATGCATACATTGATGCGTTCGTTTTTGTGGTGGAACATGCCTACATACCTTCTTAACCACTTTCTTTTGCTCTTTTACTTCCGATACGAACTCTTTAGGTTGAGTGGTAGAAGTAGTAGGATTAGTTGGATTGATATCCACGGACAAAGCTTGAACATTTGTTGCAATAGTTCCATGAGTGACCAAATGATTCTCTAATTGAGGTATAGTTGGATGGATGGAAGTACTTGTATAAGCACATGTGGGAGCATAAGTTGGTATGGTAGGATAAAGTTGATTGTAGGGAAAAACATTTGATATCAAATTTTGTTGTGCCCACGCTTGATTTACCATCGAGGTTTGATTGCAAGCCCCTAGTTGTCCTACCATAGTTGATTGCTCCATTCCATAACCTTGTGGCCTCAATTGTTGATCTACAATCATAGCTTCTGTGTAGGCCGATGCAAGATCAGTAACCAAGGGATTCATCCTAACAAATATGGCAAACAATGGGTCCAATGCTCGAAAGTATATTTGAAGAGCACCACTTTCCTCAATAGTATAGGGAGAAATTAGTCTCGCATAAAGCTTTCGAAACCTCAAGTTGAAATTTCTCACTGGCTCATTAGGTTCTCTTTTGCAAGAAGTAAATTGTTGATATATCGTGAGAGGATCAATGAGTAACCTAAATTGATTGATAAACTCATCTTTCAATTGAGTCCAAGATGTAATAGAACCAGTGGGTAAATTGATGTACCAATCATATGCCACCTCATCTAGGGTTCCAGGAAACATTCTACATGCCACATCCTCATGTTCGACATTCCATCTAACTAGGATATCCACATAGGCTTGAATATGTTCCTCGGCTAATGTTGGACCATTGTGTTTAAACTTGGGCAAATGTTTTTCTACGTTCTTGGGTAAATCATGAAAATCTCCACTAATGTTCAACGGATTAGCATGTATCCCATACCACGTTCCTGCAGTTGTAGCCATTAATGAAACCCAAAGAATAATTTCAAAACCAATTTGTTAGTCATGAAAGAAGGAAACCTTGAAATGACTAGCAAATATCAAACATGTAACGTATGAATAATCATGTTAGCACCAACCAAGAGATGTATCCATTAAAATCAAATGAAAGTAATTGCATGGAGACAACCTCGTTAGTCAAGAATTTTTTTTTTTTTAAATCAAGTCAAAACACATTATTCCTGTATGAACAATCAAAAAGCGTTAGAACAATGCATAGCAATTCATGTCCTCCTTTTAACACTACAAGGTTGTATTGTTAAAAGAGGGCTATATAATCAATAGGGCATGAAATATTCAAAATTTAAATCCCTATAGCATTTAAATCACTCTGAAATAAACCCATTCAGGCCCTCCTTCTAGCGCCAATCTGTTGAGTGGTGTTAGAAGACTAAAGATAACAATCAGTAGGGCATGAAATATACAAAAATTTTAAATCTCACTAAAATAAACCCATCCAGCCCTCCTTCTAGCGCCAATCTGTTGAGTGGTATTTTCACCCGATTGTGAAAACACACTCTCCGATAGGATTTGGGTTCCAAATCCCCTCTTGCAAAGAAATTAAACAAATAACTTCTCCAAGGTCTCCGCTATGTTAGCATTTTGCACAAATAATATTGTTCAATTTGAATGCTTGGAATACCTTAGTGGTTGCAAGTAACTGTAAACAAGGGGCACTGTGGTTTATTTTATTTGAAACTTTAATGATTGTTCGTTTAATCAGAATGAACTCAATGTGAATTGATATTAATGATGAAATTATTTTATTTTCAGATTTTGGTAGATTTTCAATTGTTTATTTTAATGACTGTAAATTAAAATAAAATTAAATTTCCTGTGAAATAAAAATGCAGAAAAATAAAGAAGTGAAAATAAAATGCAAAGAGAATGGAACTAAAATACATTCAGAGTGTTGCAATCCTATTTTGACAAAACCGAAGATAATGAGGTTTTCTGCATACAACCTAACCTATTGAACCTGCAAACATGCACAATCCAGATAAGCTAGGTGCTGGTTTCTAGGGTTTTAACTACGGTTTTCTAGATTTAGACATTCGCATGAAGCAACCAAGACAACTTGCATTAAACTCCATCTATAAGCCTAAAGACCTGAAAAGGGGAAAGATAAACATTCAATCTTGCATGTAGAGAATAACTCCTTTCTTGCCAATGAGATGTAACTCTCTGTAATTTTTGTATTAAAAATAATGTCGATTTACAACAATAGAAGCTTCCAGTTTTATCAAAACCAGAACAAATGAAGGAAAACGCTCCTAAGCAGGCCCAGAATGGCCTATCACCTTCAGCTCTGCAACTCTGCTTGCAACGGTTTCTGACCCCTGTACCTATCTTGTGCTTCTGCTTTTAAACTTTCTGGTATGGCTCTCTGTTTCTCTCGGTGACGCTTCGTTTCATTTCTCTGGTCCCGTCATTTCATCTTCCTCGCCTCTTCATTGTTTTTGACTTTCTGCTCGACGTCGAAATGTTTGATCTTCTCTGTGAACTATAACTATCGATCCTGAAGCGTTATCATAGCCCTGACATCTTCGTGCCACGTGTTCAACACTTCCTGCATGTTCTGTAATGGCCCGCCATGAATCATGACAAAAAATAGCATGTCGCGATATCGCGACATTTTTATATCTGTAGCTTTGCTCTTCCACCTGTATCGCGAAAACAAGACATGTCACGATATCACGACATTTTTATACCCGCAGCTTTGTTCGTCCTCAAGCACCACAAAAATGAGACATGTCACGATATCGCGACATTTTTTTGTTTCAGGCCGCGTAGATGCAACCTATCATGAAATCACGTCATTTTTCTCTTTCGGGCTGTGTAGACGCAACCTATCGTGAAATCATGACGTTTTTCTCTTTCGGGCTATCTTGCTGTGCTTAACAGCGAAAACGCGACATGTCGCGAAATCGTGACACTTTTCATTCTGCACCATCTCGCTACTTTCTGTCGCAAAATCATGACATATTTCCCTTGCTTAGCTTATCAGTCATTGTGAATCGTGAAAATGAGACATGTCGTGATTTCGTGACATCTTTCTATCTTTACCTCCTTTACCATTGATAGATCGCGAAAATGCAACCTGTCGCGATTTCGCGACACTTTCTTTCATTTGTTCCTCACTTTCCTATCGTGAAAACCTGACATGTCACGATATCGCGATGTTTTTTTATCTTTGCCCTTCATCTCGTCTTCAAGTCACAAAATGGTGACATGTCACGATATCACGACAACTTCTGCATTGACTCTTCTCTTGCTGCTTTCGACCGCGATTTCATGACAAGTCATGATATCGCGACATTTTTCCATTTTAGCCGCAAGACCGAAACATGTCGCGATATTGTGACATTTTTCCATTTTGGTGCATCTTGCTGATCTAGGCCACGATATCATGACATGTCACGATATCGTGACATTTTTCACTTAGTCTTTCTCTCTCCTCTATGAACCGTGATTTCATGACATGTCGCGATATCGCGACATTTTTCACTTTTCTCTCTCCTCTATGAACCGCGATTTCATGACATGTCGCGATATCGCGACATTTTTTGGTCAACACTTCTTCCTGCTTGCTTTGACCATGATTTCATGACATGTCGTGATATCGCGACATTTTGAGTCTTCAACTTGGTTCTTTGTCTTGCATCGCAAAAATGAGACATGTCGCGATATCGCGACATTTCTAGCATCTTGTTCTGTTTGACCGCTTTGACCGCGATTTCACAACACGTCGCGATATCGCGACATTTTCTCATCATGCTGCATTCTGTTGCTCTTAGCCACGAAAATGCGACATGTCACGATATCGTGACACTTTTTCATTCCACTGTACTTCGCTTGTCTGAGCCGCAAAAACGTGACATGTCGCGATATCGCGACAATTTTATTTTTTAGCCGCGATAGAGAAACATGTCGCGATATCGCGACACTTTTTCATTTTTAGCCGCGATGGAGCAACATGTCACGATATCGTGACAACTTTTCATTTTTGGCTTTTCTTTGCTCTTTTAACATCTGGGCCACTGCAACCTTCTTGGAAAGTGTGCAAAAAAAGGTGGGTCCCCAATTTTGGGGTGTGTTGTGGAGCAGCCACAACACCCCCAATGTATATGTTGTGTTAGGATTCGCATATGGATCTAATGCCAACCCATCCTTGTTTCCTATCCCTAGGCCTTGCATGTTCTCTACCAAGATGTCAAGGGGCAGGGGGTGGTTGAACCCTACTCCTAACTTGTCGTATGGCATTTGATATCTTGGTTGGCAAAGAACATGCACTCCTTGCTCATACTTGCCCAACCCATATCCATGCCAATTACATTGGCCAAGATATCTCAAAGCAAATTCTGGGTTGGACAAATAGTTGACGTCCTTAGCAAAGGGCTCTTCATCTTCTTCTTGCATGTAAGGTTCAATGCCATTATCGAGGCCCCCATAAACAAAGTTTGTCTGATTTGGTGGGTAGCCTAGAGGAACCATAGTGCCGATGGGGAGGCAAGGTCTCCCCATGTCCTGCATGGACTCAAGTGTGGGTGTTGCTACAATATTCCGCACTAGATACTCCCCCAGGCCCGTATTGGCCATCTCAATGGTGATCGTTGGCAGTAGAGGTGGAGGGAATGGGAGTTCTTCCTGGGTCCACTCCATGTAGGGTGAACTAGGCATCTCTACTTCCATTCGGCTAGGCATATCTTCTATAGAGATGGTTGATACTAGTAGCAGTGCCTCTTCTAGGGGTTTCTTCCCCTTGTCCTTTGGTGTGGCCACCGTAGGTGGCATTGTTGGTGAAGGACCAGATGATGAAGATGGACCCGACTGGTGATTTTATGGACTTAACAGTGGGGATGCATGCAAAATCGGACCCTATTTAGATGGATTCAACTAAAAATCCAAATGTGTCGATGGAAGGGTTGATTTCGGCATTAGTTGCATCATATTGCAATACTTGAAGGGCTCTAAGTCTATCGAGACTACATGCACCTGCCCTTCGAATGTGTACTTTAGGAACTAATGAGCTATCGAAGGGACACACTTCATGTCCTTGATCCAAGGCCGGCCCAACAAGATATTATAGGCCATCTCACCTTCAAATATGTGGCACAATGTAGGAATAGTCTTTTGTCCCACTTGGATGGGTAGGACAATTGTGCCAACCATTGAGCATATCACATCATTGAATGCTCGAAGGGTATAGGTGGAGGTTACGATGTGAGATGTTGGCAACTTGAGGTGTTTCAATGCTGTTGTTGTAATTATATTACTGGACGAGCCAGTGTCCACCAACACCCTCTTGTACGTAATCCCATTGACCCGTGTAATGACGTGTAGGGGTGGATTCGCCATATCACCAGTCACCGATTTTAGTTCATCTTCTCTAAAGGTGATGACTGGTTCTGTACATTGTTTTACATGTCCCAAAAAGTTGTTGAAAGAGTTTGCTTCATGGGGCTGCAGCTCAATGGCTTTTAATATCTCCATTAGAGCCTCCCGATGGGGAGATGATTATTGAATGAGCTTGTAAATGGAGAGCCTAGCTGACATGGTCCTTAGACTTTGGGTAAGTCTAGTCCGAATCGTGGCCACTGGTCTAGGCGAGGGAGGTTGTGTAGGGTGCTGTTGAGGTTGTGACGTTGATGGAACCTCTCCTATGGCCATCGCGGGGGTAGCTCCTGGGTATCTCTTGTTCCTAGTCACTATGCTTATCATCCCTACATACCCCTGCATGGGGTAGTTCTGTGTCACCTCATTGGATTGAAGGGTTTTTTCCTGCACATCATTGGCAAGCATGGGGTATTTGAAGACTCCCATCTATTGGTTGTTTGGTGCTACGGGGCTGTCCACCACCAGCATCTTGTTGTCTATTAGGTCTTGCACGAAGCTCTTGAACTTCCAACATGCATAAAGGTCATGTCCTTTCTACCTATGAAATCTACAGTACAAGTATTCCCTATAGCCCTTAGGTTTTTGTGCATTGGGGTCTATGGGTCGACTTTCTAGCAGGTGTATCAAGTTTATCATGAACAAATAATCAAACAAGAAGTATTTGGACTCTGTGAAGGGTGTGAACTGTCGCCTAGGGCAACACTGCTGATTTTGCTCTTGCCGATGATTCTCCTTCTCATAGTTGTCAAGAGGAACTACCTGATAGTTAGTCTGTGAGGACTGTGTTGCTTGTGTAGGCTTTATGGTATGAAACTAAATGGTGCGGGAAGTAGGATCATTTTTATATTGAATCACTTTTTGATTGTAATGTAGAAAACCCACAATAGACTTAATTTATAAATTTGTTCGATGATGCCTTATTATCATATGTGGATTGCATTTAAATACCTAGTCTAATAGTTGTAATAGTGAAGGGTTGTGACCCTAGAATATAATGAATAAATAATATAAGTAATTAGGACATGTTAGGAAGGTCCCAACATGCCACCCCCTTAAAGGAGCTTTGTCCTCAAAGCTAGAAATTTGGAAATTGTTGCTGGATATCTTGAAAATTTTCCCACGTTGTGTCTTCTAAAGGTAGACCTTTCCAATGGATTAAAACTTTTGTGATATCGTGAGTACGAAGGTGACGATAGCGGTGATCCAAGATAGCTTCTGGCTCAACTAGAAGTACTCCATCATTGGAGAATTCAGGTAGAGTGGGTTGTGTCATGATATGGGCTCCCACTACGAGCTTAAGGCAAGATACATGAAATACGGGGTGAAGTTTGGAAGAGAGAGGAAGCTCTAGTTTGTAAGAAATGGTCCCAATACGTTGGAGAACTTTATATGACCTATAAAATTTGGGTGCTAACTTCTGAGAACCTTTTTGTTTAAGAGAGGATTGACGGTAAGGTTGGAGACATAAGAAAACCATATCACCCTCATGGAAACTATGTTCGCTTCTATGTTGATTGACTTGTTGCTTCATGCGATGTTGGGCGGTGTGTAGGTTCTATTTTAGGATCCGTAGTATGTCATATCTATTAGCAAGTTCTGTTTCCACCACATGGAATTTTGTAGTCCCTGGAATATAGGAAGTGAGGGATGGTGGTGTTTGACCATATAGTGCTTCATAAGGAGTCATTTTGATGGATGTATGGTATGAAGTGTTATACCACCATTCCGCTAGTGAAATACACTTTACCCAATGGAGTGGTTGAGTAGAAACAAAACATCGAAGGTATGTTTCCAAGCATTTATTTACAACTTTTTTTTGGCCATCGGTTTGAGGATGGTAAGCGGAGCTCATACGAAGTTGAGTACCTTGTAATTTGAACAATTCCTTCCAAAAGGTGCTAGTGAAAGTTGGGTCATGGTCACTAACAATTGTGGAGGGCATACCATGTAATTTAAAGATGTTATCTAGGAAGAGGTGGGCTATAGTGCTAGTGGTATAAGGATGAGCCACGGAACAAAAATGGGCATATTTAGATAAACAATCAACGACTATGAAAATGGTTGTTTTTCCTCCTGATTTTGGTAATCCTTCAATAAAGTCCATAGAAATATCTACCCATGTTTTGGTGGTTATAGGAAGATGTTTAAGTAATCCTGGAATAGCGAGGGTCTCCCCCTTTTGTCTTTGGCAAACTTCACATTATTTTACAAAGTTTTTGATGTAATTTTTCATTCCTACCCAATAGACGGAGGTAGTGGCTCTTTTATAGGTTTTTAAGAACCCTGAGTGGCCTGCAGTGGGTGAGGTATGTAACTCATGAAGAAGTTTTTCATGATAAGTTGAATTGGGGGTGAGGACCATCCTCCCTTTGTATCTTAATATATTGTCCTTCCAAGTGTATGGAGTTTTGCTACTAGGATTATGTTGAAGTTGTTGAATTAAGGCATGGATAGTAGGATCATTTATCCATTCTTCATGCACCTCATCTACCCATTTAGGAATAAGGGAGGAAAGAGCATGGACTTGAGGCATATCTTCAAATTTTCTAGAAAGTGCATCGGCTACCATGTTTTCCTTTCCCTTTTTATATGTAATTTCATAATCATAGCCAAGAAGTTTAGTAACCCATTTTTGTTGTTCTAGGGTATTGGTCATTTTTTCCAAAAAATACTTCAAGCTATGATGGTCATGTTGTATAATGAAATGTTGGCCAATAAGGTAAGGCCTCCAATGTTGAATAGCATGGACAATCACCAACATCTCTTTTTCATACGTAGAGCGAGCTAAATTCTTAGGATAAAATGCTTTGCTTATAAAAGCTAGAGGCCTTTCATCCTGCATGAGTACGGCTCCCATTCCTATTCCTGAGGCATCACTTTCAATGACAAATGGTTTAGAAAAGTTGGGCATGGCTAGAACAGGGGTGGTACACATTGCAATTTTCAAGGTGATAAAGGCCTCATTCGCTTTAGACGACCATTTGAAAGCGTTTTTCTTAAGTAATGTTGGTAGAGGAGCAACTATTTTACCATAATTTTGGACAAATTTTCTATAATATCCCGTTAGTCCAAGAAACCCACGTAGAGCTTTTAAGGTTTTTGGAATAGGCCAATTTTTCACCTCCTCGATTTTGGAAGGATCTACCATAACTCCTTCCTTTGAGAAAATATGCCCTAAGTATTCAATTTCTTATTTTCCAAAGGAACACTTTGATCTTTTTGCATAAAGTTGATTTTCCTCCAAGATTTGGAATGCTTGTCTAACATGGTCCAAATGTTCTTCCCATGTTTTTCTATAAATAAAAATGTCATCAAAGAAAACTAATATAAATTTATGAAGAAAAGGATGAAATACCTTATTCATTAGACTTTGAAAGGTAGAAGGAGCATTGGTCAGGCCAAATGACATCACCAAGAATTCGTAGTGCCCTTCGTGAGTGTGAAAGGTCGTCTTAGGAATATCCTTTTCATTGATTCGTATTTGGTGGTAGCCTGACCATAAGTCTAACTTGGAAAAATAAGCTACCCCATGGAGTTCATCTAATAGCTCATCTATGACCGGAATAGGAAATTTATCTTTGATGGTCATTTTATTAAGTGCTTGAAAATCGACACATAAACGCCACAAGCCATCTTTTTTTCTAACTAAAATAATTGGAGAGGAGTAAGGCCTTTTGCTAGGTCTAATGACTCCTGCCTTAAGAATCTCTTGTACTAATTTCTCTATTTCAGTATTTTGGAGGTATGGATAACGATAAGGTCTAATATTAGGAGGGTGATGCCTTGGAAATAGTGGAATAGTGTGATCGTGACTTCGTTGTGGAGGTAGTCCTTTTGGTTCATTGAATACCACCTTATGGTGGTCTAAAATACTTTGTAACTCTGGTGTCTCGTCTTCTTTGTGACTAGGTTGAATTGAAAATAATTGGGCGACCATTCCTTTGTTTCCTCTTTGGATAATTTTCTCCATTCTATGTGAGCTGATGATTTGGGAAGGTCCTAATTTCAAGCCTTGGATAATATAGGTTTGGTTCTTTGCTGTGAATTTCATCCATAGTTCATCAAATTCCCATTGGACTACGCCCAAGGTTCATAACCATTGTACACCTAGTACAATGTCACACCCACCTAGGGGTAGGACGTACATGTCACCTTTCATGTTATAAACCCCCATAGTTAGTTTTATATTTCTGCATTTTCCTTTGCATGCAATTTTTCCACCGTTTCCAATCATCACTTCGAAGTTATTGCAAGGGTATATAAAATAATTTTCTTATTTAGCCACCTTTGGATCGATAAAATTGTGTGTGCTACTAGAATCTAGGAGCATGGTAAGGTTTTATTTCTTAAAATACCCTTTAACTCGCATTGTTTGAGGGGTAGAAAATCTGGCAAGGGCGTTGAAGGAAACCTTTGGTGCATTTTCTTCGTCACTTTCAAGTGTGTTGGATAATACCTCTACTTCAAGTTCAGGTTCCTCTTCAGTAGAATTCCCTTCCTCTGTGGAATCTAGAATATATAATTTCCATGAGGCACATTTATGATTTCTGTCAAATTTCTCATCGCAATGGTAGTAAAGACCCTTAGCTTGTCTTTCCTTCATTTCCTTGAAACTCAAACGCTTAATTGGTAGAGCGGGGTTAATTTTGGGGGTTTTGTAGGAGTTTTGGGTTTGTCCATTTTGCATTGGTTTGGGGTTGGTATAAGTTTTTGATGGTTTCCCCCAAGTTGGTTTTGTGAACCGATTATGTGCCTTGATTTTGTCCTCCGCTAATTTCGCCAAGCCGATGGTCTCTAACATGTTTGTAGGGTTATACATTTGCACCTCTATTCAAATTTCTTCTTTTAATCCGCTGAAAAAACATTCTTGAAAGAAGGCAACGTCTAATCCGGATGTTCGATTAGCTAGCCTTTCAAATTTTGCTTGGTATTCGCTTACCAAAGTGGTTTGGCATAATTTAGTGAGGGCCCCTATAAAGCTTTGAAACTTTCTAGGGCCGAATCGCACTAATAGATTTTGTGTAAAGGTTGACCACATCGGAGTGCTGTTAGTTTTCTTGAACCATTGGTACCATTGGATGGCATCGTTTTCCAAGTGGAAGGAGGCGATATGCACTTTTTGCATTTCCAGAATTTGATTTAGTGAGAAATATTGCTCTGCTCGGTAGATCCAGTTTGTAGGGTCTCCTCCTTCAAATTTTGGGAAGTCTAATTTGGTCGTCTGTGGTAGAATGGAAGTTTGTGGACCTCCTAACATTGCTCGGTTTGATGACCCGTGGTTGGGTGAATTTGCATGTGTTGTTGCCTAATTTTGACTAATGGCATCAAGTTTAACATCCATTGCAAATATTTTCTCGAAGAGTTCTCTTGTGGTACGGGTATTCTCCTCTCTTTCCTGTTGAACTTCTTTAGCAAGCCTTTCATGTTTCTCATGAATGGAATTTAGTGATCGTCGTCCTTCAGCCATTGTGGTTGGTGTAGGTAATGATCAATATGACTTGGTACAAGTGAGCAAAAAAAATAAAAAAATAAAAAATAATTTTAATTTTTTTCCTTTGCATTTCGGACGTCGAAAACCTTGATGCTGCATTGAAGATTTTAGCTTTTTAAAAATAGCCATCAGTCACCACGTGAAAGGTCGAGCAATTTGGGTGTAAGAAAACTTAATTCGTACCTTAGGAGAAGGTTTAATTTTCTACGAGGATTTTTACACAGATTTGTGAAGCATGAATGTTGTTTGCGTCCTCGCGAATGTGGACTGGTTGAAATGTGTCGTGGGAAAAGTTTTTTTATGGTGAATTTGCTCCTTGATCTAGCTCTGATCCAGATGGTATGAAACTAAATTTTTTGAGAAGCAAAATCATTTTTATATTGAATCGCTTTTTGATTGTAAGGTAGAAAACCCACAATAGACTTAATTTATATATTTTTTCGATGATGCCTTATTATCATATGTGGATTGCATTTAAATACCTAGTCTAATAGTTGTAAGAGTGAAGGGTTGTGACCCTATAATATAATGAATAAATAATATAAGTAATTAGGACATGTTAGGAGGGTCCTAACACTTCGACATATTTATAGCAACCTGATTGACCGCATCGGGTTTTGGTTGCGTGGTCCCTATTTTGGCATTTTTAGGCCATTCTTTCTTCTTTGGCTTGGCAATATTGCCATTCTGTATATTGATCTCCTTAATGATTCTGGCTTGCACCAGGGCTTCCTCAAGAGTGGCATATTGCTACAACTGTAATAGCATGGAGATCGATCTCAAACAACTTTTTGAGAACATTTGGTTTAGGTCGGCCATGGGAGGGAGGTAGGGCAGCTTTGAAAGCAACATCCTCCACCGATTTCCATAGGCCACCATGGTTTCTTCCTCATACTTCCTGAGGTTATCTAGGTTGCTTAGTGATACCTTATTCTTGGTGTTGAAGGCGAAGCATTTGAGGAACACGTCCACTAGCTGATCCAAGTTACTAATGCTATGTTTTGGAAACTAAGTGAACCAATCCGAGGTAGGGCCTACGAATGTGGTTATAAATTTTCTTAGCAACAAAGCATCGTTGTCCTGAATGCCAAATCATTGGCTCAAGAATCTAGTCACATGCTCTTGGGAATCCTCCTCCCCTCTAAAGATTTCCAACTAGGGCAGTTTAAAGTGTTTAGGGTATGGGGCTATCGGCACTGACGGATGCACAAGGTGACTGCGAAGCTGGCATAAAGTGGGATTTTGGGGCCCAAAAGTCTTGGTCTCCATAGAATCTAAGCGCTCTAGCAGCGCTTTGCATGAATCGAAAGATTTAATTTCTTCCTCCTTGGTTTGTTCCTATTGGGGGTTGTGGGGAACTTGATGCCTATGGAGGGGTAGCCGAACAGCATCCCCCCTACCTTGGTAGGTCATTTTAGCCCGCTCTTCTTCTTGCACATGCTCCTCATAGGCTTCTTGAGGAGTTCCTAGGTGAGACCTATAAACATGGGTGGGTGCCCATGGAGGGTGCCCATCGTTGTTTCTGGGAGTGGCCTCCCTCTCAGGTCTAGGAGGTCTTGGAGGCAATATTTGATAAGGTCACGAAGACCTATCTCGCACCAAGGGGTTGTGCCTCTCATACAACTCTATCTTATTAACGTGAGGTGTTGGGACCCTCTCAGACATAGTGTTCTGGAGCAATTCGTTTGTCTGACGCTAAATGCGCTCTTTGCTAAGGCGATACAGGTGCTCTAACTATTGTTGGTCTTGCCTGAGTTGCGTGATTTGCGCTTGGTGGGTGGCATGTTTGGCAAAGGCCAAGTCAATTTATTTTGTCATTTTGTATTTAGGAAGCCTAGATGCCTCTCCTACATGTCTATCTTGATCATGGTGATCTGAGATCTCTATGGGTCGCCTTCCTCTGTCGAGGTTAGCAGCATTCACTCGAGGCTCTGGCCTCAGTGGGTGATCCTGATACATAGCAGGTATGGAGGTGCATTATTGCCGCATTGTGTACTGCTCTTGAGGAATGTAGTGGTCTTCCTCATGCTCCCTTTCATATGTGTGAAAGGGGCAGGCAAAATTAGCTTGCCCTATTTGAAGAGCCTTGTGCTCTGGATTTGGCCTAGTGTTTCTGACAGTAATAAGGGGTAAAGAAGGGATGACGTAATCATGTGGCTCCTCCTTATAGACACTATGTTTCTTTAGCTCTTCATCACATGGTGGCCACTCATAATGAGCATCTAAGGGAGCCCTCTCGTCTATGTTGAGTGCCACGTGTATGGCCTCCTCTTGAAAGGGTCTATGCTGAGTGGGAGTGTCCCTCAAAGGGGTGCCTCTATAGTCATGTTCTATAATGGCATGATGTGGACTATCTTGTGGGTCAAGCTGCCAAGGCGGTATGACCAAGTCCTCGGGACTATATCGAAGGTGGCTTGTGCCCCTTTATACACTTTTTGTAGATCCTTCTAGTGATTGAGCTCGACTACGGGTGTACACCATGGTGATGTTTCTCTAAATATGTGTATGTTTTTATCTTCTTTATGAGTTTTTATGCTACACTAAACAAAAAGGGAAACACACAATCAAAGCAATGATTATCTTGTTATGGATTAGAAGTGTGCCCTAAATTTGGTTCAGTGTGTTTTGATTTTTTGTTTTGAAAACCTTGTAAAGAAATTTTTGTTTGTATATGCAATGTGAGGGCTCTTATATCTCCCAAAATGGTCGCCCCTTCAATATACCACTACCAGGCCGTTATACCGAACCTCTCTATATACCCTCCCTTATGTGAGGGAGACTATTGGTACGTGAGAGCATAACCGTACGTGGAACATAGGTGGTACGGAAGGGGAATCACTCTGTTTTGAAACCTACCATAGAAAACTTATCCTCATGTATTGGGAATCACCCCAGCTACACTTGGTTAGATTTCATCAAGATTTATGTCTAGCAATAGTAGCGATCAGGGTTATGTATGCAAAAATTCAAGCCAAGGTGGTGATGAAATCCACCATTGGTCTTGATCAAGGGTTGGGGTTTTACGACCAATGCCTTGATGTTTAGATTATATTGTGGTGTGTGGGGTTATTTTTACTTGCGAAAAGAAAGAAAAACATGCAGTAAACTCTCCTATGCAAGTAAAGAAATAGGAAATGACAGAGACAAAAAATAGAAAATGACAGAGGATGCTCAAAACCCCTACCTCTTCTCTGCCCAAATCAGATGCCTCTAAGTTTCTACTCTGAAACTACACTGAGAGCTAATCATCTCAGGGTGAGATGAATAACGTATCTATATTCGTCATTGGGTGATACAAATTCCTATTCGTCCTAGGGTGGCACAAATTCCAACTCTCTATTCGTTACAGGATGGAATGAGCAGCAATACAGTGCTTGAAAGATTGATACCTGCAAGTAAAAACACACAAATTTTGATCAAAAATTTGATCTCAAAATCAAGGGATAGGGGTCCCACCGTGATCGCCACTGAAAACATGAGGATACGGAAGCAAAATAGAAGGGAAAATGCAACGCTAAGTCCTACGAATGAGAATGCATGAAAAGAAGGAAAACCAATGAACTGAAATGAGATTAAAAGCAAGTGTAAAAGTGCAGCCCTTTATTTTATTAATTTGCTCCAAATCAGGTTACAATATGTCTCCTCCATTTTTAGGGGCTAGGAGCATCGAACATATTTTGATTACACCATGAATGATATATTCCCCTTTGAGATCTTTTGCGTGCCCACATTGAAAATGGGCGGACCAAACGTCATCGCCGCTTGCATGAATATGTCTATGGTTCCTTGCTGCCCCTCCGGTGTCGATATCCTACATTTAGAGAAATAGTAAGTGGTTAGTAGCACCTGCGGATGGAGGGAAACATGCGATCCCCAAGGCCTGCAGTCAGTGCATGCATAAAATGATTAAAATGATAACTGAAACATATAAAAATGAGATGAAAATTTGACAGAAGCAATAAAACATTACCAGGAACCCACTGCAAAAGGAATAGTCCAGAAATCTACCACAAATTTCTAATCGCTCCGGGGTGGGACGATTAGGACTGTCATAAGCTGTCAAAAAGCCACCTCCTAAATGTCTAGTCTAGAAGCTTCCAAAATGCCTAAAAAGTTGGGGTTAGACAAAAAAGGGAATTTTGGGAAGACCCAAAAGGTTAGATTTTGTGAATTTGGCCTTGATTGCCCTATATCCGATGATGCTCCCTGTATGTTAGCGAAAGCAAGAAATGATAAAATCATAGCCAAAACTTGTTAGAATCACATGAAAATTGAATAGCAGCATATGTACGTAACCTAGAATAAAATGCAAAAGAAAAATTAGGGAAATATACCACATATTTCTAATCACTTCGAGGTGGGACAATTAGAACTATAGTAGTGCGGGGGGCGCCTGGGGGCAGGACGCCCATCGTTTGGAACCTGGTTTCAGCACCAATCCAATTGGGAGGGGTCAAAAACCTTTTATGTGGTTATGTTGGCAAATTTGGTGGGGTATTGTGGCCAAATGTTTGGGTTTGGATCCGGATTGCGCTTCCAATAATCACCCAATAACCTCCCTTCCAAAAGAGAGATTAAGGATGTAAAAGCACAAACGATGGGTGAGGATGTAATTCAACAACACTTCATTGCTCTCTATTCCTTTCTTTGGGGTGAGAAGACTCACCAATTTATAGACCTAGGGTCTCTCTATTTGAATGCACATGTGAGGGTGCCACTTGACTTGCTTGTCGTATTTTGGGATAAAATATTATTCCCTGATTTAGAGTCTCTTTGAATGAGGCCTCCATAATCAAGGCATGCATGAATGAAGTCTCTCTCTCTGATTTGAAGCCATTCCTTGCAATTGCATGACTTGAAGGCACAGTTAAGTGGCGGGCCTATCGAGGTTTGACTTTTTTCCAGTCAAACCTGCTAATCATCCCACCCTGGGATGAATGTTGATAATCATCCCTGGGTGAGACAAATACCAGTTTGTAATCGTCCTGGGGTGGGACGAGTATGGAGCAAAGTGTTGAAAAGGTACCAAATTGATCCCTGACTTTCCAAACTGCTGTGGGAGTGGTTAGGACCACTGTTTAACCTCTAGGGGCTGCCCTAGGGGCTATGTATGTCAATTCGATTAGTGCTTGTCATCACATAATCGGATTGGTGTTGTTTTGGTGTCTACAATAGGAGGTCATAATGGAATGGATAGTATGCTAGTTAATAATGTTACTAACAACCGACAAAATATAGTACTTCAAAAACCTCAACAAAGGAATTTTACAAGGCTTAATATGTCTATGGAAGCAATTTTGAAATCAATTTTAGAAGCTAAGGCAATTGAGTTACTTCCTATTGGACAACCAAATATTGTAACTCATTTGTATAAGGTAGGTTATTACTGTGCATATCATAGATTGGAAGGATATTTGATGAATTCTTGCAAGAAGTTGAAATATGTGATTAAATATTTGATTGATGCAAGACACATTGATTTAGGTAATTCTCAGGAAATAAATGATCAAGTACCTATCCAACAAAATATGACTACCAATAAATATATGGGAATATTTAGATATCCATTGCCAAAACATAATCAACAAGCAACAAATCAGGTGGCTTATCAAAATGAGCCTCCTCCCTATGGTTATATGGATGACATGGTTGGGATAACTACAATAGGACAAGCTTAGACTCAACATCCTTAGAAAGGATAGATTTTTGTGTTACAACCTAGGTTAGTTTTGAAGAATAATCAAGGAAATGTTTTATATACAGGGACTCCACCTATTTTATTGATACCACAACCTAAGGTTTCATTTGATCTCCAAAAATAGTTTGTTAGTACTCCTACAAAGATATCAATTTTAGAGCTCCTGCAAACTTCTCCTAGCCATAGAGATGCTTTGATGGAATTTTTAAAGCAACAATAATTTCCTTTAGATATTTCATGCAATTCTATAGTTGATGTTGTAGGTTCTCTTGGGATACATCATATCTCATTCTTGGATGATGATAAATCTTCCTCAAACTTGCAAGAATATTCTTCACTTTACATCACCGCACTTATTGGGGATACTTTTATCAAGCAAATTTTGATTGATAATGGTTCTTCTCTCAATTTGTGTACATATCAATTCTTTCAAAATTTTGATTAAAATAGGAAGACTTAACAAAATCCGATATCATTATTAAAGCTTTCAAAAATGAGTCCCAAGAAGCCTGTGGTGTCATATTTGTTCCTCTCAAATTTGGGCCTAAAATATTGGATACTTTATTTTATGTGGTACATTATCCTACATCTGTTAATCTTATTCTTGGATGACCTTGGATCCATGCAATGAAGGTCATACCTTCTACTCTTCATCAGTATCTCAAGTTTGAGTTTAAGAATCAAGTTATCACCATTCTGGGTGACCCTCGACCATTCAAATTTTGTTCAAATACAGAACAAGTTTGATCTGAGTTTAATCTATGTTCCTCAATCTCTTCAATGGTTTCTCCATGTTTTGTATCTTAGATATTAGAGAAATTTAAAAATTTAAAAATGTGTGAGGAACATATCTTAAATTATTCATCTCAGGATCATGATAATCATTTTCTTCAAGAACCTCTTTTGAATCTAGCTAAGCTACCACCATCACCATGACCCATGTGTTTTCCCCATAATAAAGGTGATGCTGTATAGTTTGGCATGTGTACCTTTGTCTTCGTAGGAACTAACTTCAAGGATAAGATACGTGGTAGCAACCCCTCTCCCTTAAGAATAATTTTCCTCATTGTTACCTTTCCAATGATTACCCACTTTCTAAATATATCCTATGTAGTATAGGATATGTAGGTAAAGGCTTTGGGCTAGAACATAAGGACATTCAAGAGCCTTTGGATGTCAAAATCTAGCCTAGGATATGTGGTATAGGTTTTATACCTAGCAATGATCAACCTTTACCGTTTGACAATGATGATCATCTTATGAATTATGTTGAATACATGGATTATCAAAAGTCAGGAGTGGATGATGATGATGATGGTCCCCCTTATTCATTTGGTATCTTGTTTTGCAATATGATTGATTATGTGTGTTGTAAAATTAAACCTTCTATTTTAGAAAAGTATCCTACTTCACTGTCCTATAGTGATCTTACGAAGTTAGGAATTGGTCCTCCTTATGTTAAAAAGAATGGTTATGTTCATGAGTACATTGATTATCATGCTATGGCTACCAAATAAATAGCTTTGAAGGAGCCTCTTCATAATTCTAATTATCAATATGGCTTACCTTTTATAGATTTATTTGACAAAACAATCCATGACATGCCTGTTATATTTGTTAAGAAAGGAGGTACACTTAGATGATGTGTCGACTTTCGTCCTGCTTACTTAAATTAAGGTATTTAAATTACTTAATAATAAAACATAAAAATAAAATTTTTGCATCAAATAAATTAATCATCATTTAGTCATGCATTTCCATTGCATCCATCTGCTTGCTCATATTGCATTTTTGCTTGTCATCCTTTTGCTTTGTTTGCCTAACATTTAATCCAAATTGCATGCTTGAATGTCATACTTTGCATGATTGCTTGTTCATGATTGCTTGATCATATATTTTTTGGGATCTTGTGACAATGGCATGTGATGATACCTAGTTAGGTCATAGCTCACATGCATTGCACTCTCTCTAGGATTATTATGCCTAGTAAGATCTCCACCTAGGGTTTTCTTCTTCAGTCTTCTTTCTTGATTTTTTGCTTCTTCAAGTTTTATCTTCCTTAATATTGGAAATAGTGAGAGTATCTCTTAGAACAAGAGTGGTAGCCTATTAATATTTCCTTGCTGCTTTTCCATTGCCTTCTTTTTATTCCTTTTATTTTAAAAAGGAAATAAATATGCTTTATTTCTATCTTTTCAAAGTCATCTTTTGGCAAAAATACACACACTCACTAGCTTATTTTCTGATCTAAATCCCTATGAAGGGTAGTAATCACCTAATATATATTTTATTCTTATATTAAACCCCACATGGGATAGTTATACATCCTAGCAGGTATCTTATCGGATATGATCATCTATTGGGTTATACTCCCTTTTGACTCAGTGAACTCACCATCCCATTATAGGATAATCTCCTTGGCCATTTTTAGTAGTCCTCAGCATACATCCTAGTAGGTAATTACCCCATAGTATTCAATAAGAGAGCAACCACTCATAGCAGGTTAGACTCCAACACCTCATCTATCTAGATGAGTAATACACCCATAGTGGGTTTAGTTCCTCTCTATTTCGGTATGATTCATAGTATTTAATCACATTGGTCCCTTGCGACCTACACTAATTTCAATACTATGTTTTCTCCCATACTTCTTTGTTTTATATGGTTGAACTTTGGATATTCTTCTTCTTCTTTCCTCTTCTTCTCTCTCTTCTTCTTCATGTTGGTCTTCATTCTTGTTTTCATATCATGTTTTTCTTTCTTTCTTCCATCTATTTTTCATCCATTCATTTCATATAGCCTTGCATTTTAAGATATATTGCATTCATAAAACATAAAATTAAAACACATATAATATAATAATTAATCACATGCACACATTCACAAATTATAAAGAAAAAGAAACTATATATTACTCGATGAAAAGAGAGAGATACAGTCGTTTCTGGTTGGTGTACCACATTCTAGTCTCAGTACACTCAACCAATCCTTCGGGGTGCATAACATAATCAAAATTGGTATATCTTCTTGATCTCTAGCCTATATTTGAGAGACTATCTCCTTTTCTCCACCCGTAGGAGGAGGTGGTTTAGGTAGCCTCATACCCACGTATAGAGATGTCAATAATATCTATGATCGATATCGTGACCTTCTAGCTAATTGGAGGGATGGAGGGAGTATTTCTCTCTACTCCACTGGTACTACTTGGTAGTACACAGTATCATAAAAGGTAGCCCACTGAATGGCCATCTCTAGCTATAGTGACATCGGGACGCACACACCGCACCTTTTTAGCTCTACTTGCAATGTTATTAAAAGCCTAAAATGAAATGGAAGACAAAAAGAAAAAGCATATAACATGAAATAACAAATATGGATCTCTTTATTTGTATTGAAACTCGGTTACATGTTGGTCCCTCTTAGGGATACCCATTTCGATACAATAAGTTACAAATAGGTAAAGAGTGCCCCTTTCACAAAGAGGTGGTGCACTTATAAAGGCTTCCTGGTTCCACACACAAAAATGTATGAGGGCTTACAGATGCCTCCTCTAGATTTATTTCCTAGAGGGATCCCTTTTTCTCTCGTATGTTGCAAATTCCATTTGATGAACATGTGGTCCTGTAAGCAATGAAACAACAACACACACTTAGATGTCCAAGATTGCCTCCCTAGATGAGATTGTTAGTAATAAAATAATTTAATGGAAATATGATGAAACTATGTCATGAAATCATGTAAATCTATGCTAATGATATGAAAACATAAAGAAACAGAATAAAAGAAGCTATGTCTAAAACCTAAGCTAAGCCTGTGGGCCATTGTCCAAGACAGTGGCCGCTAAGGTAAACCTTGCTCTCTTTGCCCCAAAGTTATGGGTCAAAGCCTATATCTGATGTTGAAATAATAGATGTTATGCTCTTCAATTCGTCAAGGCTCTACCGTACACATGATCTCCAAGGGAACTCTCCAAGTCTTGAAAGCTCTCCTCAAAAATATGTCTTGATGATAGAAGATGATGCCTTGGTGCTCTTAGGCTTGCACCTTTTATAGTGTGAAACCCTAGGTCTATGTCTAAGCCCTAGGAATGAATTTCTCATGCATAGTGCAAGTTAGCATGAGAATATTTGGTCCTTTATCTATTTTTGAAGGCCAGTTAATTGAAATCTAACTGCCCACTTGAGTCTCCTATGCAAACCAATCATTAGCATGAGAAGCCTTTGTATTTTATTTATGCTTGGAGGTCAGTTAACTAAAGTTTAAATATAAAACTCAAGTCTTCTATGTGAAAAATTCATGAAAAGGAATGCAAATTTACTCTTGTTCACCTTTATTGCATGCAGACTACCACTTCCCCCTGTGATTAGGCTTGTTTATCGATAAAACTACTTCTTATGGCTTAGCTGCTATCATCTGTAGTGGCTAAGATCTAGCTGCTATTACCTATAGCAGCTAAGATTTGGCTGCTATCACCTGTAGTGGCTAAGTTATGGCTACTTTAGGCTTAAGCGGCTAGGATCTAGCCACTCTTGGCTTGAGAAACTAGGCTTAGATGGCTTAAAAATGCCCCAAATGAGTGGTGAGAACAATTGTTGATGCTTGGAAAGTCCAAGATTATGTCTTATGATCTTATGAATGTGTCTATGTGAGCAGCTCCCCTAAGCATGACATGATTTAGGTGTCTACAAATGCCCCTTTTTGTGATGCACTGTGTGGAAAACACAATGTTGAGCAAAAACATAGACTGATCTATTTGTCAGGTGTATGGTGATCAATGGTCTAATCAACGTCGGATGACCCAAACATACAAGATGGCACGCATCCCTTGAATCATTGCCTCAATGTTTGAAGGACTTAGCTTAGTGAATTTTACATGTTAAATTGCACTCATTCCTCAAAATCAATCGGGTAGCTTCAGTTGCTACAACAATTTTGACTGGTAGGAGAGACACAATTGAATATGTCATGTCTGCTTACATTCCCAACAAACAAGGGAAATTTGTGATTGTTGTATGCAATTATTCATAGTACGAATGCCATTTTGTTATGATCGAGTGATATTTCATTGATTTTGATTATGATTAAGTTGAAGCTTTGAACTACTTCCTTGATGAGCACCAAAAATGCTCATATTTTGTACATATTTCTTTGATCAATATGCGACTGTATAATAAGGATTGCATACTTTTATGAATGATTATATAGATATTTGATATAATTATGCGTGTTATCTAATTTGTGTGCTTTTAGTATGTTTTGTGGAATTGCAGTTGATTTAGTTAGATTTGGAATGGTCGAGGTCCTTTTGATGGACCTGGCACTTTATTTCATCGGGGGTCAATGTAGAGAACATAGGCGCCTCCCTACAACCGAAAGGCACCAAGGGAACAAGCGCCTCCCTACAATCGAAAGGCGCCAAACCAAATACGAGCGCCTCCCTGCAGTCGAAAGGCACCAACTGAATACGAGCGCCTCCCTGCAGTCGAAAGGCGCCAACTGAATACGAGCGCCTCCCTACAGTCGGAAGGTGCCAACTGAATACGAGTGCCTCCTTGCAGTCAAAAGGCACCAACTGAATACGAGCGCCTCCCTATAGTCGAAAGGCACCAACTGAATGCGAGCGCCTCCCTACAATCGAAAGGTGCCAACCAAAGACAAGCGCCTCCCCACAGTCAAAAGGCGCTAATAGAAGGCAAGCGCCTCCCCACAGCCGAAAGGCACTAATAGAAGGCAAGCGCCTCCCTACAACCAGAAGGTGCCATGATAACAAGGTACCTTCCTCATAAGGAAGGCACCATTGATTCTTTGCCCGTTGACCAGATTTGAATGACGTGGATGACAGCGGCTGGTGCAGTTCCAGCTCTACATCATGCAGAGCTAAATTGGAGATAGCACCAATGTATCAAAATGTCTTACTGATGCCAGGCAAAGCATGAACCGAAATGAACATGCCGCCATCAAAATAGAATGCCAGACGTCGATTGCATTCGCCAGACTGTTCTAATTTAGTCTAGGAAGAATCGACTATTGTAACCACTTCTGTAATAGAAGTTCTATGGGTGTGTTATATAAACACACGTAGATCATTCTGAGAAGATATATAGAAATAATTAATAAAGATCCATTTAGAGTTACAGAAGATAGATTGTAATACGTTGATAAATATATTACAGTTCCAAAAGTTCTAAAGCGCGTGTTCGATCGGGAAGAAGCTGCTGGAGCCTGGGCCCACTCCAAGCCAGTATTTCTTCCCCATTTCCTTTTTGTTTATTTATTTTAATTAGTTTATTGCTTTCATAAGAATGTTCATTAGTTTGCTAGTTCCAGTATTTGCAGTAGATTTATTTTCAGGAATGTGTACATGATTTATTTCTGTAGATTTAATTATGTTCTTCTTACGTAATTTATTGAGGAGTGCGGGAATGATTGACAACCATTTCAAGAACACCCCCAAAATGTAGGATTAGCAGATTCACCTCCAGTGGTATTGTAGTAACCTAATTCTGACTCTTCGCAAGTTTACGAAGCTCCCTGGGTTGATAATTAAATGCACGGGCATGTGACAAAAATAGGAAACCATTCACCTTGTTTGGCCCGCAACATTTTGGCACCGTTGCTGGGGAAGCGTCTTAATTAGATTACTTACAATACCCTGAAACCTTCCATCTGACCTTGTATGAGTTCTTCGAGAAGAAGAGGACCTGACGGTCGCTTTATAAGAACTAATCCATCAGGACCTGAGTCACCCGAGCATTTTGGATTTGAGTTAGACTCGCCTCGACCTACCAGCAGTCCATTGGAGTGAGGAACCACACTTTGTGCAAAGTGCCACCTCATCCCATCAACAAGGGGATGAACGAATCATCATAAATCCCCTGTTTAATAGGACTCCTCTAGAGGAAGCCCTATTGTGGAAGGCTATGGAGGATCAGACGATCTCGCCAGACAACCTTAGAGCATTGACTCAAAAAGTTTTAAATGATCGAAAGGCCATAAACGCTGCATTAGAAACCACATTTCCCAAAAAAATGGTAGATAATGATGAAGTCTCATCTGGCTTTAGTTTCCCAATAGAGGAGGGAGTAGGAGATACCAAAATGAAAAACATATCCCCTGCTCACCTTCCGTCCTTCAGAGGACACCCGACTGAGGACCCTGACCTATTTTTATTCAAGTTTGATGTTTTGTGCAGGTCTATGGATTACAAATCAAACACGCAAAAGTTGAAATTATTTCCTTCTACATTAGACGATGCAGCTCTACGATGGTTCATCGGTCTGGGAGACAAACACATCACCACCTGGGACCAGATGAAGAAGCTCTTTCTAGAGCAATATCAAGATTTTGGGAGAGCAAGAGACTCCATGGAGGAGGTCCTGAGCATGACACAAAGAGAATATGAGTCTCTCGAGGAGTATTGGGAGAGATTCAACTTTAATCTTCAATGGTCCCCTCACTCGAAGCTATCTGATAAGTCCCTCAAAAGCATCTTCTTGAGGGGACTTACCAATGAGTCACTGGAGGCTCTCAACATGATCTCTGGAGGTGATGTCTATCAGCATGCTATGGATGACATCCAAAAATTATGCCGGAACTACTCGAGAAGGCGAGGCAAAATCACCGCCAGGACCATGAAGGCGACTGCTTCAATCACCAAAATAGAAATAGGCAACATGCTGGAGGATTTGAAGAGCGAAATGCTCTCATCTCTAGCACTGTAGATGGATACGCTACTGTTAGAAAAGAAGAAACAAGAAAATGATGCAAAATTAGCCTATTTCTGCCCAAAATGTAGAGGAAGGCATGCAAAGAATGCATGTCCAAAAAACAAGGTCAGAGTATGCATAGTTTGTAGGCTGAATCATAAAACTCGATTGTGCCCACAACTGCCCAATAACTAGGAAGCGACTGAGAGCACGGAGGCCTACTTCATAGGCAATAGGAAGAGTTGGCCATAGCCCCCCATGGGGAATATACCAATCGGAATGCCATCATATGGGGGAGGGTCATACATGCACCAAGGACCCCCTCAACCACCTAATATGGGGTGGTGGGGACCATCACCCTAGACTAACGCACCCCCAACAACATTTCTGAATCAGCAGCCATGGATGCCATATCCATATCCTGGGCAGCAGTGGAGAGGCCACAATGCATGGAATCAAACTCCATAGAGTGCAGCGCCTCCTCACATCCAACAGAACTTACCAGCATTGCTAGTAGCGAGACCTGCGCAGCTACCAGCACAACCGATAGCAAACCCGAACAACAGAGTAAATCAGCCGACATACAACGTAGAAGGTGAGATGTATCATATGTACAATATTCAGCTTAGATCAGGTAGGCAGCTAGGAGTAGAGACACCGCCTCTGGTAGAAGAGGAGGAAGAAATAGTAGAGACACCTCCACTGGTAGAAGAGGAGGAAGAAATAGAGGAGACACCTCTGGTAGAAGAGGGAAAAGCACTTGAGAGAGCGGAGGCTCCATTTCCTAGCCGACTGTAGGAACAAAGAAAAACAACATAGCCAAAATTTGACATCTTGTCGAGCTTGAAGAATCTCACGATGACAATCCCATTATTTCAAGCAATTCGAGATGTCCCCATTTACACCAAGGCAATTAGAGAAATGTGTCTAAGGAGACCGGGATGAAAAGCTACCCAGACTATCAACGTCATGGGTAAACTGGCAGATCTAATGATGGGTAGAACACGTCATCCGAAGTATGCAGATCCAGGCAGCCCAGTGCTGACCATAAAAATTGGAGGACATTCCCTGTCCAACACATTGGTTGACCTCGGGGCAGCCATCAACGTGATGCCTCAAGAGACCATGCAGAGGCTGCAGCTCACGAACCTGAAGCCAACCATGATAGTGCTATAGTTAGCCGATCGATCAACCGTGTCACCGGAAGGGATGCTGGAAGATGTGATCGTAATAGTCAGTGCATGGGAATATCCAGCCAATTTTTTAGTTTTGCAAACCAAGACCAGGCTGGGTGGTTACCCACTCATTTTGGGGAGGCCATGGCTGGCAATATCTGATGCTTACATCAGCTATCGGGATGGGCTAATGACCATCTCCAATGGGCAAAATATCAAAAGGCTGACCATTTCACCGCCAGCTTAGTCTATGGACTCGGTAGAAGAACCCAGGATCACCGAGCATGGAACTACGGAGTTGTCCATAATCCAGCCGATGATGACCTTGGAGGAGGTGGCAGAAGAGGACGAGGATGGTGCTATCATGGAGTTTCTCCATGGAGAATCATCCACCCCCACACCTGGATCACCGTTGACTGGCACCCAAGATCAGCACATCCGACAAATACACGTTGGGCCAGGGAGGATATTAAACGTCAACAGCAGGTTGACGCCCACACAGCTAGAAAATTTGGAAGAGCTTCTGGTAAAACACCAGCAAGCATTTGCATGGGACTACGCAGATATGCATGACATCAGCCCAAAAATATGTACCCATCGAATTTATTTAGATGACCAGGCAACTCCTAGTCGACAGCCATAGAGAAGGATGAACCCAACAATGAAAGACATTGTCAGAGAAGAACTGCACAAACTTCTGGCTACCGAATTCATATATCCAATTTTTGATAGTGAATGGGTATCACCATTAGTGGTGGTCCCCAAAAAGAATGGGAAATGGCGGATCTGCGTGGACTACCGGGCGTTGAACAAGGCGACTAAGAAAGACCACTTCCCACTCCCGTTCATCGATCAGGTCTTGGACACACTCTCAGGAAGAAAATACTTCTCCTTTCTGGATGGTTTCAGTGGTTACAACCAGATCCAGATAGGGGAAGAAGATCAAGATAAAACAACGTTCACCTGTCCATGGGGAACGTTTGCCTATAAGGTATTGCCTTTTGGACTGTGCAACGCACCGACCACCTTTCAAAGGGTGGTGCTTAGCATATTCTCTGATATGATAGGAGACGGGGTGGAAGTATACATGGACGACTTCACCGCCTATGGAGAAACCTTCGAGGAGGCAATGACAAATCTGGAAAGAGTGCTCGACAGGAGCAAGGAAAATCATTTGTCCCTAAGTAATGAAAAATGTTTTATGATGATGCAGGAAGGCATCGTGTTGGGACACCACCTCTCTATGGAAGGAATAAAAGTAGACAAGAGGAAGATCGAGGTCATCAGAGACCTACCTAGCCCCATAACGTAGAAGGAGGTAAGAAGTTTCCTTGGATCAGCCGGGTACTACCGATGATTTATCGCCAAATTTAGTAAGATTGCCAAACCACTGCACACCCTACTTTCTAAGGACGTAGAGTTCAATTGGACGGGAGATTGCGAAGAAGCGTTCCAATTGCTGAAAGAAAAATTGATATCTGCACCGGTCTTGAGAGGACCGAATTGGGCCATACCGTTCCATATTTACTGCGATGCATCTAACGGTGCGATCGGAGCAGTCCTCGGGCAGAAAGACGATGAAGAATTTTATGCCATCTATTATGTCAGTAAAAACTTTGCGGGAGCAGAGCTCAACTATACAGTGATAGAAAAATAATTCCTCGTAGTTGTCCATGCAATAAACAAATTCTGCCACTATATAACGGGATACAAGGTCTTCATCCATACGGACCACGCGGCTATCAGGTATCCGATGAGCAAGCCGGCCATTGGTGGCAGAATTATCAGATGGCTGTTGCTATTGCAGGAATTCGACATCACTATAGTCGATAAACCGGGCAAGGACAACGTCGTGGCAGATTTTCTGTCCAGATTGATACCAACAGATCATCAAGCAGTGGAAGATCAGTTTTTGGATGAACATCTATTCGCTATTAGTGAACAAACTCCGTGGTATGCAGACATAGCCAATTACTTGGCCACCGAAAGGACCTCACCTGCTCTCTCCTACCGAGAAAAGTAGGCGGTCATAGAGAAGAGCGCATCATTCCTTTGGATGGATGGTCTCCTATTTAAAATAGGATGGGACCAAATTATAAGAAGATGCATAGCAGAACAAGAGTTTTTAGAAGTGCTCAAGGCATGTCACGATGAGCCATGCAGAGGACACTTTGCAGGGAAATGAACTGCCTACAAAATCCTGCAGGCTAGGTATTTTTGGCCCACTCTATTCAAGGATGCGGTAGCGTATACCAACAAGTGTGACGAGTGCCAGAGGATGGGTAGACCAACCCACCGAGATGAAATGCCCCTGCAGCCCTAGGTACACCTAGAACCTTTCGATAAATGGGGCATGGACTTCGTGGGACCATTTAATCCACCTTCGATGGGAAGGAGGTTTATTCTGGTCTACACGGATTACGTCACCAAATGGGTGGAAGTGCAGGCATTAAGGGACTCAAAGGAAAGAACGGTCATCGATTTCTTATTTGCCCATATTTTCACATGATTTGGGGTTCCTCGAGAGATAACAATAGACCAAGGGCCCCAATTCACCTCCAAATTGATTGAGGAGCTGATGGAGCAGTATAGAGTTTGGCACAATAAAACCATGCCCTACCATCCACGAGCGAACGGGCAAGTAGAAGTGACAAACAGGGAGATAGAAAACATCCTGACCAAAACCGTGCAGCAACACAAGAAATATTGGGCCACACGGTTGCCGAAGGCAGTTTGGGCATACAACACCACATGGAAATCCACCACAGGATGCACACCTTTCCAACTGGTCTATGGAAAAAATGCGATGATGCCCATCGAGTTCGAAATCAAAACTCTGAGGATGGCTTCAGAATTAAATTTGAGCTTGGACGAAGCTCAAAAATAGAGGATTCGCCAGCTAGATCAGCTGGACGAAATCCGACTGGATGCTTTGCAGAGGACAGAGATTATACAGAAGTAGAGAAAGAAGTGGCATGATAACCACATCAAGCTAAAGAAGTTCCAGGTAGGGGAATGGGTACTGTTGTACGATTCTCGATTCCAGGAAAGGAAGGGCAAACTTATGCAGAGGTGGATGGGGCCGTATGAGGTGGTAGAGCTCATTAGGAATGGGGCGGTGCATGTTAAGACAATTGACGGTAGCAACACCATGTTCACAGTCAATGGCCACCGACTACGCCCCTATAATACGTCCAAAATGTTACAGGTGGAATCCAGAGTAGGCATGGGGGAGACCCCATCTTGCTAGATCTGGACCGAACTCTCATAGGTGAAATGGTGGGCACGAAAGTGCTCACCCAAATTTTTTTAGTTAATATAGTTTTTTTTGTAATGTGTGTTTTTGCAAGGACGACGCCCGCATGCAAGCTACAGGCATCCTAATCCAGGGCCTAACAGGCATGGAACGCATCTAACTACCTTTATTTTCCTTTCTTTTTTGGTTGCTTTTTGTAGGTGGAGGACCTGATAAAGACGAGGGATAGGTATCTGGGAAACCAGGCCTGATTCGGCTCAGCATTCCGACACCGGCTCGTAGGTAGAATCTGGGCAACATGAAAAACTGGGAAGGCTTGATCACCCTTTTTCCAGTCAAATCGCCATCCAGAAGAAGGCGCCTTACTGCATCCAGAAGGCGCCCATCCATAAGAAGGCGCCAAGTCTAGAAGAAGGTGCCTTACTACATCCAGAAGGTGCCAAGTCCAGAAGAAGGCACCTTACTGCATCCAAAAGGTGCCAAGTCTAGAAGAAGGTGCCTTACTGCATCTAGAAGAAGGTGCCAAGTCCAAAGAAGGTGCCTTACTACACTCAAAAGGTGCCAAGTCCAGAAGAAGGTGCCTTACTGCATCTAGAAGGTGCCAAGTCCATAAGAAGGCGCCTTACTACACCCGAAAGGCGCCCATCCAGAAGAAGGCACCTTACTGCATCCGAAAGGTGCCAAATCGAAAGACAATGCCTTCCATCCATTCAGAAGTTCTATATAAAAAAAAAAAAATATATATGTAGGCGCCTTCCGTGGCAGGAAGGCACCAAGTCAAAAAAAAAATCCACCGAATACGCCTTCCAACATCAAGAAGGCGCATTCATCCAGCCGAGACGCCTTCCAACATCAGGAAGGCGCATTCATCCAGTCGAATACGCCTTCCAACATCAGGAAGGCACATTCATCAAGACGAACGCCTTCCAACATCGGGAAGGCACGAACCAGAAGGAGGCGCCTCCCACATTGGGAAGACGCATGCAGGCAAAAGTGCCTCCCACCAATCAAAGGCACCTCGTAGCACTAGAAGGCGCATTCGTTCGAAGAAGAGCATCGACAACGTTGGAAAGGCACTACAAGGACACCATCCACATGGGAAAGGTACCAAAGAATGCCTCCTATGTGCAACATTTACATCTACCGGATGCCTCGAGTGGAATGAAGCATCGCATGAATGAGCAACATCAAATGACCATACCCCTCCCTCATGTCACAAGTCAACAAATCAGTGGCTACCATGATGATTGGAATGACGAATCAGGTACATGCATACTAAATCAAATCATTTATATAATTATTTATAAATATGTAGTACTAAAAAATATATCGTCATCATAGAGATCGTATCCCCCCATAGCTGGAATCACATGCCAATGATAGGGCATCTTCCATAACTGCTAGGGTTAGGCATATTTTCTATAAGAAGGCACCTTCCTGAAGAAGGAAGGATAAAAAAAATATAGTAGCAGAAGGCACCATGGGAGGAAGGTCCAAGAACCACGCGATCAAGAAGAATGAACCCAATGATACTGATGGGATCAGAGGGGTAGTGAAGACCCAATTCGAAGCCGAGGGGTGGCTCGAATACTGCACCCTGGTCAGTCAGGGCTAGGACATGGAGGCAGCTAGAGAATTCACCACCTCTTTGAGGGGCGATGCGGCCCAAGTACGAGGGGTGGAAATTCTAGTCACCCCTGAGTTCATCTCACAGGCGACTGGATTGCCTCTCACGGGGGAATGTACATACAAGGGCGGAGTGTTAAAACTATACACCAAAATACTACTGCCAGGAGGAAATGTGCAGATAGACAGGGAGGGGTTACTCAAAAATAGTCTCCCCATGAATATACGGAAGATGTTCGAGCAGATTGCTCGATTCTTCACATGCATAGGGAAGTATACCCATCTGCACATTAATCATGTGCACTTCCTCAATCACCTAGTGCATGGGAGGAAATTAAATATACCTTTCTACCTGGTGAATGCTCTGAAAGATGAAGCGGCTCGGTACTAGAAAGGGGCACCGTCCGCCTTAGCCCACCATGGGCTGATATCGACATTGGTCCACCACGTAGAAGCACAAGGATAGAACCATGATGCAGAGGGAGATGGCGGCCAAATAGAGCAACACAATGCGGTTGCCGAATTAGGGCAAGATGAAGCATCCCCTGTAGAGGAGATAACAAACATCGGGCAATTGGCATTGCCCTATTTTCTAGGAGGAGCAGAGCAGTCACCGATGCCCGAAGACATAGAGGACAGAGGGCATTCCCTAGTGCCCGAGTATGAGGAGGAAGGAGCGCCACTCGCTGGTGGTGAGGATGAACCAATCCCCAGGAGGAAATGTTTACGATGATTCCTCTCGATAGAGGAAGGACAGAGTGACCCAGAGATAGACGTTGCCACCCAAACCCTTCGAGAATTAATGAACCAGAGCCCACAGAATGAAGGAACTTCTAGGAGTAATGACTAGATCGATGCGGCCTTGGAGGAGGCACTCGAATGGCAAACCGATTGTTGGATGGCACAGCAGATTCTGGAAGATTGCCAGAACTAGCATAAAAGGGAATTGGAGGAAAGAGATAGATGAATCGCTCAGCTCGAGCAACTGGTCCGACAGTTGTAGGAGGAAAATCAAATACTCCAGGATAGAGGAACAACAAGACAAGAGGCATCCACTCAGACTGATTGGGTAGAAGAAGTGCCGATGAACTCTCCCACATCCATCGAATGAGTATTCTCTTCGGGGGAGATTCGATCGGACGCCCGACAGAGCAGCCCGAAGGTAGGGGAGGATTCCTCTATTTTTAGGGGTGAAAAGGAAAGAAGTCCTACGATGCCCCCTGTCATTGTCCTGAGTGACATAGAGCAGGACGAAGGTCTCCAGCAATAGATAAGACCAGAGGATAAGGAGGACCTCCCCAGGCCTGAAGAAGGAGAAGAGCCTGAGGGGTCGACACTAGGTAGATAGGAGAATGAAGGATCACCCCCGAGATAGCAACGACAATCGATCCTTCGGAGTAAAGAGAAGTCCCCAAAGGAGAAAGAAGAGACCCCTGTCCGAGCCACCACATTTTCTGTAGAGGCCAAGGCAAAGAGGCCCAGGACGGCTCGACAGAAGGTGAAAGTGACCTTCATCGAGTCAGAGGAGGATGAATGGGACATGCAGCTATTCATCGAAAGGCAAAAATATTTTGAGTAGCTACGCAATGAAATGAAAGTAGCCAAGGAGGCTAGGAAGGCATCCTCGAGGGTAAAAGGAGATTCTGGCATCTGCATCAATCCAGTAGAAGACAACTAGTTTTGGGACATCTATGGTTCATCCCGAGGGCGGCCTTCCATGATGAGGAGGTACTTGGAATGGTGGGGAGTATATGGCCCACAATTGGAGGCCACTGCAATTGCAAAGGAGAATGCAGGGCTTACCCCTAAAGCGGTCAGATTATACAAGGCCCAAGTAGTGCCTTCTAGAGGGGATAACTCGGATATCCCTCTGGCAGTGGTCAGACCTCCAGACGTCGACCTCTGGCAAGCTGTCGAAGCTGCATTTCAATCGGTAGGAACAACGCTAGCTAGACCACCACCAGTAGCGGCCAAACAAGAAGAGGACAATTGATAGCCATAGTTTCCCATAGGCAAAGGTGAACCACACCTTCAAATGTCGGCATGAAAAGATAGACTCGGGCCGTAGGGGCAGTCGAATCCTCCAAGAGATGGCGATGATGAAAATTCAGAGGGCTACCTGTAGCTTGGATGCCATGAGGGCATGGCATATGTTAGGCGTGGGGGGATGATGAGCACCATAAATGCTCATATTTTGTACATATTTCTTTGATCAATATGCGGCTGTATAATAAGGATTGCATACTTTTATGAATGATTATATAGATATTTGATATAATTATGCGTGTTATCTAATTTGTGTGCTTTTAGTATGTTTTGTGGAATTGCAGTTGATTTAGTTAGATTTGGAATGGTCGAGGTCCTTTTGATGGACCTGGCACTTTATTTCAATGGGGGTCAATGTAGAGAACATAGGTGCCTCCCCACAACCGAAAGGCGCCAAGGGAATAAGCGCCTCCTCTAATCGAAAGGTGCCAACCGAATGCAAGTGCCTCCCTGCAGTCGGAAGGCACAAACTGAAGACGAGCGCCTCCCTGCGATCGAAAGGTGCCAACTGAATACGAGCGCCTCCCTCAGCTCGAAAGGCACCAATTGAATGCGAGCGCCTCCCTACAGTCGAAAGGCGCCAACTGAATGCGAGCGCCTCCCTACAATCGAAAGGCACCAACCAAAGACAAGCGCCTCCCCATAGTCGGAAGGCGCCAACATAAGGCAAGCACCTCCCCACAGCTAAAAGGCGCTAATAGAAGGCAAGCACCTCCCTACAACCAGAAGGCACCGCGATAACAAGGTACCTTCCTCATAAGGAAGGCGCCACTGATTCTTTGCCCGTTGACCAGATTTGAATGATGTGGACGGCAGTGGCTGGTGCAGTTCTAGCTCTGCATCATGCAGAGCTAAATTGGAGATAGCACCAACGTATCAAAATGTCTTACTGATGCCAGGCAAAGCATGAACCGAAATGAACATGCCGCCATCAAAATAGAATGCCAGACGTCGATTGCATTCGCCAGACTGTTCTAATTTAGTCTGGGAAGAATCGATCGTTGTAACCACTTCTGTAATAGAAGTTCTGCAGGTGTGTTATATAAACACTTACAGATCGTTCTGAGGAAGATATATAGAAATAATTAATAAAGATCCATTTAGAGTTACATAAGATAGATTGTAATACGTTGATAAATATATTACAGTTCCAAAAGTTCTAAAGCGCGTGTTCGATCGAGAAGAAGCTGCTGGAGCCTGGGCCCACTCCAAGCCAATATTTCTTCCCCATTTCCTTTTTGTTTATTTATTTTAATTAGTTTATTGCTTTCATAAGAATGTTCATTAGTTTGCTAGTTCCAGTATTTGCAATAGATTTATTTTCAGGAATGTGTACATGATTTATTTCTGTAGATTTAATTATGTTCTTCTTACGTAATTTATTGAGGAGTGCGGGAATGATTGACAACCATTTCAAGAACACCCCCAAAACGTAGGATTAGCAGATTCACCTCCAGTGGTATTGTAGTAACCTAATTCCGACTCTTCGCAAGTTTACGAAGCTCCCTGGGTTGATAATTAAATGCACGGGCATGTGACAAAAATAGGAAACCATTCACTTTGTTTGGCCCGCAACATTTTGGCACCGTTGCCGGGGAAGCGTCTTACTTAGATTACCTACAATACCCTGAAACCTTCCATTCGACCTTGTATGAGTTCTTCGAGAAGAAGAGGACCTGACGGTCACTTTATAAGAACTAATCCATCAAGACCTGAGTCATCCGAGCATTTTGGATTTGAGTTAGACTCGCTCGACCTACCAGCAGTCCATTGGAGTGAGGAACCACACTTTGTGCAAAGTGCCGCCTCATCCCATCAACAAGGGGATGAACGAATCATCATAAATCCCCTGTTTAATAGAACTCCTCTAGAGGAAGCCCTATTGTGGAAGGCTGTGGAGGATCAGGTGATCTCGCCAGACAACCTTAGATCATTGACTCAAAAAGTTTTAAATGACTGGAAGGCCATAAACGCTGCATTAGAAACCACATTTCCCAAAAAAATGGAGCAGTCCTTCCTAGGGAGTTAGGATGAATGATTATATTTATGTTTAGATTGTATCACTTTGACTTAATGTTTCTAATGTCATAGGGGAATTAGGATGATTCTTTCACACCCATGGGGCAGTCCAACAATCTTGGTCTTCTTCGGGAGTGAAGGGTGGCACATTGTAATTCAAAAGTGAGTTGTTTTTTTCCCAAGTGACCTCATGGTTATCTACTCATCTCACAAAAATACATGGAGCACAAATTGCTGCAATTTTTGAGTGGATAGATTAAGTAACTAGGTATGAGGCCTGCTTGATATTGTGTTTTTATGTGATTTTTTTTGTTATTTTGAACATTTTGATGATCCTAAAACACTAAAGTGTGTTTATTTGTTGTTTTTGTGGGATCCCTCAAGGAGAAAATCCCTTGTTTTGATCTGTGGATCTGGCCATTTTTAGGTCCAGTGGCCTTTGAGTTCCTACCTGTGGTTGTTGTCACATTGAGAGACTAAGAAGTTTGAGCTGCTAACATCAGCAGTGGCCAAGGTGTAATTAAAGAAACATAAAATTTGCATTTTCTAGGGTTTGACATTTAATTTTCACTATTGAAGATTTGCTTTGGGAGCTTTGGTGTGATAGCGACGATTGTGATTTTTGGAGTTTTCTAGCATTGAGTACATGGCTATTTAGGGTGAGATATCATCTACTAGAGGAGCCAGAGCTTCTTGGGTATTTCTCTTTTTTAAAACCTAACCCTCTTTTCTCTTATTTGAGTAAAACTAAACCTCACTAAGTAATGGGTAAAATGAACCTCACTAAACCTATTGGTAACAAACAAACTTTGTAGTTAGGCTTAGCTTACCTTTTGCTATGGTGGGTTAGTCCCAAATTTTGTTTTCTATTAGTGGCTTTAGCCTAGGGTTTTTGAATTTTTTTGTTATTCACCTGCTGCTGCCATTTTGAGCATTTTTGAACTTAGCTTAGTTTTTGATGCCTGAGTGGGAATATTTGCTTTCTATTTTTTTTTCCCTTCCCTTTTGATTTGTTTAAGTTATTTTGCAAATTTTGTAATTTGTTTGCATTTTATGGCCAAGGGTTCATAGGTTTGCCATGTCACCCCTTGGCCGTTGTCGCTCAAAGCGGCTGGTTCTGAGCCGCTATAACTCAGAGCGGCCAAGTTTGAACCCCAACAGTCAAAAATTTGACCATTGCATCTTGGTTGCTGCTGCCTCCAGTGGCCAGGTTTCGACCGCTATAGTCGATAATGGCTAAAACCTTAGCCATTTTTTCTTGCATTTTTTGCTTATTTGTTGGATTTTTTGACATATTTGATTTTTTTTTTAATTTTGAATTTTTGATTTGTTTTATTAGGTGTAATCTTATCCTTTTTGCTTAGACTTAGAATAGCCCATACTCTTTTGTACCATTTTCATGTTTATTGTGAATTATGCCTTAGATGCATTGTAGTTATGTTTTGTCTTTCTTCTGCTTTTCGTAGATCCTTACTGCTCGAGCTTGAGACCTGAAGCTCTTGCTTGACCTACTTCCTAGCTTTGATGGTATGGATTGGGCATGGTTCAAAACCTACGGGTTACAGTATTTCATCAGACTACCTTACATCATTGTAGATCAAGCTTACCTTATGGATCTGGCCCATCGCTGGGACCCGCAGACTAATACTTTCCACCTCTCGACCAGAGATATGACCATTATGTTGAAGGATGTATATAGGATCTTTTAGATTCCATTTTATGGGGTAGTCATTGTCTCTTCGACCAGTAATGATCAAGTGGTTGTCTTCACTCGGGTGTTCATAGGGCACTCTATGGATGCTCTCAAGGACACCAAGTCCATAGGAGTGTCCATTAGCCACTGGCATGGGGAGGGTGTCTTTACAGCAAGGCATGTCGTATTACTAATGGTTATCAATAATGTTCTTATCCCATACTGCTCAAGTTTAAGGTTCCCATGGAACCTTTTGGTGATGGTGCAAGATCTATTGGATAGCAAGGATCCTATCATATATGCATGGGGTAGATCGCTATTGGCTCAGTGCTATAATGAGTTGTACCACATCCACCAGTGATGACATGTCAGCATTTCTTGTAGCTTTCTCCTATAGGTTTGGGGATGGGAGCATATTAGGGTAGATCACCCTAAGGGGCTCCAAACCAAGATTATAGTGATCGATGCTCGGGCACAATGCTATGTTGCTAGATGGGCTCGAGAGCATGAGGAGCATAAGAGCTACTCTTTTGTAGGGGAGCTTCCCATTACATTGATGCTTTCACTAGAATTTTGGTCAGAGATGTTGTATGGTAGCCTTACCATGAGTACCCTACTTGGGATGATCTAGCTAGATTTACTACTAGGACACGGTGTGAGCGATGGCTCTTTGGCCGTAAGATTACCATCTAGGAGTATTTATTCTACTCACAGGTTCTTTGTCATTACGGGTTGTAGCAGGATGTACCCTTGATACTATTCTTATATAGGCACCTTACAGTAGAGAGGTACCTACCTCCATGACATATTATAGAGCTTTCAGATAAGGAGGATACCCTAGCTATTAATCTTAGAGTGGCTAGGGGCATTATAGAGGCATACACTCAATGGTGGGGTGATCGTATGTGGCATGGTGTCGATAGCCTAGGGCACGAGGATGATGGTAGGGGTGATGGTGCAGATCTAACAGGATGAAAAGTCTGAGCTAGGACCGAGGTATGGGGCCAACAAGCAGATCAGGTGGCAGTGGAGGATCCTAATGTTCCTAAGGAGGAGTTAGAGCCTGAGGAGAGATACTCTCCTTTGAGAAAATAACTGCATGAGGTTGAGGTTGAGCTTCAGGCAACTAAGATCTAGGTACAGTGGTGAGATGCTACCATTTAGCAGCTCACAACATAGATACAAACTCTACCGGCTACTATTGGGGGTGGTGATGCCAGGATGCAGTTTGTTGTTCCTCCTTCTAAACCATAGGAGGTTCCAGTAGTAGGTTCATGAGTAGATGTGGGATAAATTCAATATTTTTTGGATGAGTATGAGGAGCAGATATGGGGACTTGTGCATCACATCATCCTTCTTCAGATGCAGCTCAAGAGACATGGGATTGTCCCTAAGGATCCAGCTAGTGTGGGTGGTTTGTAGGTTAGTGGAAGCTCCACCTCAGGGTAGTCTTCCACTCATCCTAGCCAGAGGACCCAGAATCGGATAAAGATATCGATAGGCTCACATCATTCAACTCATGACACCACCACAATGGGAGGTGGCACTAGAGGAGGTGATTGCAGGGGGCTCAGTCCTGGTATTTGATTGATGCTTTATTTGGTTCTTGAGCCATTTTTGAGGTCGACTGACCTATATGACTATAGCCCATGGGCATTTTTGTACATCCATGGACTTGACATACATACTTTTATGATAGCTTTGCATTATGACTTATTATGTGTATCATTTATTGCTCATGTTTTTGTTATTATTTTGTTTTATGATATGATGCGATGATGGTATTATGCTGACTTGATGAATATGTTAGATGATAGATGATATTGAAGATGCTTAGATGTATGTGTAGATTCTTATATGATTTGATGATATGATGTGATGTATTTTGATGAAAAATGATGAATTCATGATTGTATGCAAATGGAAATTGCCTATGTGTTTTATGATGTGGTTTATGGATTATTAATGACTTGTTTTTGTGAATGTGGTGTTATTGTTAAATGCATGTTTTAACTTTGATTTAATTGTATGCATCTGAATTATGTGATGGGATGATATAAACAAACCTGTATGCTCTAATTAATTAAAACATATGGAATGCATATGACATTGACAATATTAATGGGTGATACCACATAAAGTAAAAAAATAATCATGAATTTAAATAATCACTCTTATCATAAGAATTGATTAAGTATTCATATATGAGATGTAATGGTGTGTAATGTATTTTATTAATAAGTTTTTGTAAATTAAAATATATAAAGTAGTTAGTGGCCATCTATATACTATTTCTAATATATATGCGGTATTTGTCCTATTATGTTGATACCCCCTAATTTATAAAATCTTATAAAGAAAGTGATGGTGTGAATGATGATATGATTTGTTGCTATGTAAGAATTTGGGGCTTTCCAGAGATTCAAACACTCTAGTTACCCTATCAACAGTTGTCTACTAACCACTTAGACTTTTGAAAAGTAAGGATTTTACCATGGACCTGGTTTTTCTTGATTTGTGTGTGTGCAAGTGATTGTGTATTTTGAGGCAGAACTCAAGCATTTCCTTCGATGTCAAGCAGAATTATTTCAGCCCATTTCTAAGATCAACGATCCTCAAGTGTTCATCTCATACTTATATTGGACTTAGTTGGACTATATCACTAGGAAATATCAGGTTACCTAAGCAATCTCATCCACATTCAAACATTGGTCTACACAAATGCATGAAGCAATTGTGGTAGACATATCGTCATGCGTAAGGATTTCTCCTTCCGATTTTGTACAATGCTGAGAATTCCAGGGATTCAAGCTTTATTCCATTCTTTGGCTTCTTTTTGGCTTTGGATATTTGCTCATATGTAGTGATGAAAATCACTGTTTATTTTGATTAATTTTTTTTCTTTGAGCTAGGATTTTTGTAGTGATGATAATCACTGTTTATTTTTCTCATATGTAGTGATGAAAATCACTATTTGTTTTTGATTGATTTTTTGAGCTATGTTTTTTTGAATTTATGATTTTTTTATCCTTTTATTGCTTTAAAATATGGACTGTATGCTTAGACTTTTGAATATGTACTTTGTTTTGGAATTTTACTTATTTTGATGTAAGCAAGGGATCTGGATATGGTAAAGCTTGTCCTTTTGCCAATTCTCAGCATCTTTAAACCGGTTGCACAGGGGCATAAGCAAGAAAAATCTTTTTTGCTTAAGGTGACCTAGACCATTTTTTAGCTTTCATATTTTCCTTGTACCAGCTAGGACTTTAGTGTTTCAATTAGCGACAGGCATTATCACAGCTAGACCTTACCTTCTACTAATAAAATTTATTTTTATCAAAAGTTGATAAGATCACTAGGTGTGGTTGATTAATCGAAAAACCTTAGTATATTATGTATAACAACAAATAATGGTTGTGTTGAAAAACACAATTACACACTGGTGTTGATGGAGGTATGGATTTGAATGATTTGTGCAACAAACTGTGGTATCACTTTTAAAGCTCTCATGACATATGCAATTGTAGTGGATATGAAAATGCAATGCAATGATGTGGATGCAAGATGTGAGATGCAATTGTTTTTGTATTTTTTATTTTTATGTTGTTTTTGTATATTTGTTTGATTTGACCAAAGGGCTTATTATGCCTTTGGTGCTTTTTGATTTTTTACCAAGTAGCATGAAGTGCCCTTGGAGCTTTTTGATTGATTTTGACCAAGTGGCTTGAATGCCCTTGGAGCCTTTTGAATTGATTTTGACCAAGTGGCTTGAATACCCTTGGAGCATTTTGAATTGATGTTTGACCAAGCGGTATGAATACCCTTGGAGCATTTGAATTGATGTTTGACCAAGCGGTATGAATACCCTTGGAGCATTTGAATTTATTTTTGACCAAGCGGTTTGAATATCCCTGGAGCTTTTTGACTTGATGTTTTGACCAAGCATTTTTAATTACCCTTGGAGCGTTTTGAATTGATGTTTGACCAAGTGGTAGGAATACCCTTGAAGCGTTTGAATTGATGTTTGAAAAAGTAGTTTGAATACCCTTGGAGCATTTTATTGATTGGTTTTGACCACGCGGTTTGAATACCCTTGGAGTGTTTGATTGATTGGTTTTGACCAAGCAGTTTGAATACCCCTGGAGCTTTTTGACTTGATGTTTTGACCAAGTGGTTTGAATTACCCTTGGAGCCTTTTGAATTTATGTTTGACCAAGCGGTTGTAATACCCTTGGAGCATTTGAATTGATGTTTGACCAAGCAGTATGAATACCCTTGGAGAGTTCGAATTGATGTTTGACCAAGTGATTTGAATTACCCTTGGAGCCTTTTGAATTTATGTTTGACCAAGTGGTTTGAATACCCTTGGAGCGTTTGATTGATTGGATTTGACCAAGCGGTTTGAATACCCCTAGAGCTTTTTGAATTGATGTTTTGACCAAGTGGTTTGAATTACCCTTGGAGCATTTTGAATTGATGTTTGACCAAGCGGTATGAATAACCTTGGAGCATTTGAATTGATGTTTTTGAAATTTTATGTTTTTATGCTTTGTTTGTGTTTTTGACATATTTGAATGTTTTTGAATTTTGACATATTTGAATGTTTTTGTGTTTTTTTACATATTTGGATGTTTTTATGTTTTTGACATATTTGGATGTTTTTGTATTTTTGACATATTTGAATGTTTTTGTGTTTTTGGCATATTTGAATGTTTTTGTGTTTTATGTGTAAAATGCCTTTAAGTGAATGATATTGATAGGATCGAGCTCCTCAACACCATCTAATGATATAAGGTGATATGCTACAAGCACAACTCTCTATGAAATCATGTATGGGCCTATTCAATTTGCTACAAACTTGTCTCACCATGCAATGGCAAATTCGAATTCTGTTGGTTTTCTTTGAGCACTAGATCTCCAACCTTGAATTCCCTTAGGTGGACTTTATTATTGTAAGCTCATGCAAGGTAGTTCTGGTAAACGTGAAGATGCTCTAAAGCATTGACTCGACATTTATCAATAAGCATCAACTGATCAAGGTGGCCTTGTCATGTGGCATCATCATCTATGGAGTCCTTTAATGCTATGCGTAGAGTCAAAATTTCTAACTCTAGTGGCATGATGGCCTCCATGCCATATACTAGTGAAAATGGTGTTGCCCCAGTGGGTGTCCGTATACTAGTCATGTATGCCCATAGTGCAAGAGGTAACTGCATGTGCCAATATTTGTGATTGTCTTGCACCGTCTTCCTCAAGATGGAGACTATTGTTTTGTTTAAGGCTTCTACTTTCCCGTTTTCTTGTGGATAATAAGGCATTGAAAAACTATGATGAATATGGTATTTGTTCATTAAAGCACACACATTTTTGTTCTTGAAATATGGCCCATTATTCGATATTATCTTAGAAGGGACCCCAAAATGACTTATGATATTGTGGAGTATAAACTCTGCAGTCCTTGGTCCAGTTGTTGATGTTAAGGGGATCGCTTCTACCCATTTAGTGAAGTATTTCATGGCTGTTATGATGAATGTGTTTCATCCTAAGGATGGGGGTAATATATTCTCAATCAAGTCTATTCCCCATTACGATAATGGCCATGCTACCTGAATGGGTTACAAGGCTTGCGATGGCAAGTGTGTTAGATTTGCATGATGCTGGCACGTACTGTATTTCTTGACATATTCATAGCAGTCCCTTTCCATGGTGGGCCAATAGTAACCCATTCTCAATATGTGCTTAATTATGGCCATGCCACTGAAATGCCCTCCATATGTGCCATCGTGAGCTTCTGAAATCACCTAGGATGCTTCTTGGGGCTCAAGACAACGGAGTAATACTCCGTAATATCCTCCTCTATAGATGATTTCTCCTAGCAAGATGTATCTTGTTGCTCTCTTTTTTAACGTTCATCTTTTAGTATACAAAAAACCTTGAGGTACTATTCCAAGTTTTAGTAAGTCCTGTAGTTGTGAAATCCAATCCTGATAAGCCACGACTTCTATAGAAAATATAGCTTGCTCTTCCTATATTTCCAATATGGTGAACACAGATTGAGGAACAACTCTATGGTGTATAGTTGCACCACACTCCACAAGTCCTTTGGAGATCAAAGACCCCCAAGGTGCCATTTGCAAGAAATATTTGGCTATGAAGGACCAATCCTAATTTGGCTTGATGTTGATAATGTTGATTGATTCTTGATTGTCAAGAGCTTCACGGTATATTGCTGAGTGCAAAAGCACCTTCACAAGAATGATTGTAAAATCAAAATATGGATTCTAAGGGATTAAGTATCCTAAAGAGGCCATGGTTTCTACAAATATATTTGATGTACGAGGGATTGCCTCGATGTCATACCATTCCATCTAGGCTATGTAGGTGTCAACAAGTTCCTTGTAAGTATTCAAGAGTTGGTACCTGCATTGGAATAGTCCTTTGACCTAGTTTACTATAAGCAAGGAGTAACCAAAGATATTCAATATTTTAATGCCCATTGCTGCGGTTTTTTGGAGTCCCAGGATCAGTGCTTCATATTTGTATTGTTTTTTGTGCACAAGAAGTCTAGTTTGAATGATAAGGGTAATCGAGTACCCTGTGGTGTGATAAAGACAATCCCTGCTTTGCCCCCTTGTTCACACTTCAAACCATCAAAGAACAATGACATGTATCTTTATTTCTTAGGTTCTTTGAGTTTTGGTAGATCTAATAATGCAAATATTGCATCATCAGGCAATTCTATGGTGAGAGGCTTGTTATCCTAAAGAGGCACCTCTACTAATTGATCTGCTATAACTTGTCCCTTGATGGAATTTTGGCTTATGAACTCTAGATCAAATTCTATAAATAGCATGATCCACTTTGTTGTACATGTATTGTGATATGTCTTGCTTATCATGTACTACAAAGGGTTTTGTTTTGATATGACGTAGATCGTATGGCTCAACATGTAGTGTCATAACTTTCGAGTTACAAAGACCACTGCTAAACACAAATATTTGACATACGTATATCCTAGCTCATAACTCACCAAGGTGCGACTAATGTAATATATGGCTTGCTCTTTGTCTTATGCATTCTTTTGGGCTAACATGGTGCCAAATGCAAAATTAGTAGCCAATATATATAGTAAAAATGGTATGTCTAGCCTAGGTGGAGCTAATACTGGCAGTGTGGCTAGATAAGTCTTGATCTCTGCAAAGGCTTGATGGCATTATTCATCCCAATGAAAGGGAACTTCCTTGCATATCAACTGATTCATAGGTCATTATTTGTCTGATAATTTTGTGATGAATATTTTGATGGATGCTATCTTACCTTATAGGCTCCTTAGCTCCATAATGTTGATAGGGGTGGCCATTTCTAGTATATCCTTTACCTTTGTAGGATTGACTTGAATGCCTCTCTTGGATAATATGAATCCCAAAATATTTCTAGAAGTTACGCCAAATACACACTTCTTAGGATTCAATCATACGTTGTGTTCTATGAGGTGATAAAATACTTGTCTAAGGACTTTGGCATGCTCTTTCCACAACAGGGACTTGGCCAGTAAGTCATCCATGTAATATTCTAAGATATTATACATATAGTCATGGAATATGTATGTCATGGCTCGCTAATATGTGGCACCAGCATTTTTGAGACCGAATGACATCACTTTGTAACATAATTTTCCCCATGGAGTAATGAAAGCAGTTTTATGCTGATCTTTGGGCTTAATCCGGATTTGGTTGTAGCTAGAAAAACCATCCATTAGGGAGAGCATTTCATGACCTACGGTTGCATCTACTAGAGCATCTATGTTTGGCAATGAGAATGAATCCTTTGGTGTTGCCTTATTTAAATCTCTTAAATCCATACAGATATAGACTCTTCCATTGGGTTTCCCCATGGGTACCATGTTTGACACCCACTCAGGATAGTCAATAGGAACTATGAATATTACATCCAATATTTTTTGCAATTTTTTCTTCACCATCAAAGCGACGGTTGGATGCATTTTCCTTTGCTTTTGCTAGACTGGATTTTTCATGGGATCCAATGAAAGTTTATGAATGACTAACTTTGGATCTATCCCTTGCATGTCTTTGTAAGTCCAAGCAAAAATGTTGGGCCTCTCTTTGAGGAGAGGAATTAGGATGACTTGTTCCTTTGGAGATAGAATTTCTCCGAACTTGACTTTTCTTGGTTGGGTAGGATCATTGTTGATGTCCACCTCGAAATTCACTTCTATAACCATATGTGACCCATCCTCTACCTGATGAGGCATGGGTATCAAATTAATGTCATCGGTAGGATTTATAGGACCTAGTGACTCAGGTTCCAAACCAACATGGAAGACGTCATACACACAACCTGATGCAAAATGAAATGACTGTAACATCTCTTTGTTGGGGAAGAGGTATTCAAGCTCTATGGGAAAATTAGCGTGATTCCAATCAATAGCCTCTACATCAAGATGCAATGATTTGGTAGGATCTGCTATATTATGAAGTGGAGTGGTAAAATAAATGGAGATCATGTTGATGGATGGAATGAAGTCTCTAGGACCACATGGGTGTAATATTGTCCTAGGGGTTTCCCTTCCATAATCATGGAGGTTCTAGAGGAATGGTAATTTTTGGATCTAGCCCATGAGTAGGGTGTACAATAGGATCATTGGGCTCTAATAACTCTCTAAATGTAGGCGAAGGGGGATTGAACATCTAGTTAATAGCAGCTAGGTCAATGGGTCTCCCCAAAAATCATAGATGAGGGTCTATGGCATAGAGTGCCACCTCTCTCTCTACTAGCTTGTTGACTTGCCGCAAGTGGTGAGGTCCAAGATAAGCCATATCGATCTCATCCTCAATGCCATCATTACTTATCCAAAAATTGTTAGCATTGTAATACGGCCCTAAGACAAGGGGCTCATCTTTTGGCCCTAAGTAGGCCATCTTTGTTTCATATTCATATTCTTCATCACTTATGAAGAATTTCAGGGGTTTATGGCTCAGGGCTAAGTAGGCTCTTTCTATTGAGTCTTATGATTCATAGTCACTATCCTCTGATGTATACTAACTCTCATCGTGGATGGACCATGTGAATCTTTGTAAATATTGAGGCCCCTTATAGGCTAAGCCAAGTTGTGCCTCATCATAACTTGCTTCATATCCATTATCCTCATCCCACGAGTTGTACCCTATTGGGTTGGAATAAACTAAGATGTTTGGATGATAAATTTCTAGTGGAGGTATGTTTACCGTGGCCACTTATCTGTTGCTCAAATTTCCTATTCTTAGGGGGTGATAAGGAATGAAATCAATGTCTTCTCCTAACCCTAAGCTTAATATTTCCAATGCCACTGTAAGAGAGTCATATCGACCTCTAATATAATAGCCTAAGCCAAATCTATTAGAGGAAAGCTAATATTGTGGCTTGTATGGCTGCTTGCACCCTTGCTCATATATGCCAAGGCCATAGACATTCCAGTGGCAATGCTCAAAGTATCTTGAGCAAACTCAGGGTTAGAGAGGTAATGAATATTGACCATGAATAATTCATCACTATCATATTCTATATCTGAAGACTTATGAGTGCATTCCAGGCTAACATAGATAAAATTGGTTTGGTTGGGAGGGATTCCAAGTGGAACCACTATTCCTACTAGTGGCCTCAAGTCCTTAGGCCTTCCCATATCTTGTGCAAACTCAATGATAGGCATAAAGGTAATGTTCTGCACAGGGTACTACCCTATGCTTGTGCTTGCCAAGTGTATTGATGCATGGTGGATGACCCTATGGATGACACTGGTGAAGTAGGGTGATAATCACTATCTTCATATTGATCTTGAAGATCTTCATCTTCCATAGGACTTGGCATTTCAGCAATGGCTACTATTGGCACTTCCTTGGGGCTTTTCTCCATGACTAGGGGTGCCTTTTGTTGTTGATGGTAGTTTAGAAGCATTGATTATTTTGAGTGCACCAGGAGGTGTTGAAGTGCATGGGTATTTTCTTATCCCTTTGTTTTCATTATCCACTTGTGTGGTTGGGGATGAAGGTGCTACGTACATGTGGGTATAAGGGATTACAAATTATCCTTGAATGTCTACTTGATTGATGTATTTAAAAGGCTCTTCATCGGCTATAACCACATAGAATTTGTTCTCGTGCACATACTTGACACACTGGTGCAAGATCGAAGGCACACACTTCATGGCCCTTATCCAAGGACACCCTAATAGGATGTTGTACTGCATATATCCTTCCAATATGTGACACATCATAGGTATGGTATTGTGCCCCACCTTGATGGGTAGGACTATTTTTCCCATAGTATTGCATAAAGCATCATTAAAATATCTCAATGTGTAAGCTCTTGGAACGATATTGGACTTGGGGATCTTGAGGTGCTCTATTGCATTTGTTGTAATGATTTTTATCGAGGAATTTGTATCAACCAAGAACCTCTTGAAAGGTAAGTTTTTGATTGCCACTACAATATTTAGTGGAGGGTCTGGTAAGGCAGCAAAAAATGTCTTAATCTCATGATCATAGAATTGAATTACAGGTTCATAGCATTCTTGTACTTGTCCCATAAAGTGAGTGAATGCATTCACATCTTGTGCTTGGAGCTCAATTTTCCTTAAAATATCCATTAGAGTCTCCCTATGCTTTGGGGACTATTGTATGAGCTCATAGATGGATAACTTAGCTGGAGTCATCTATAGGTTTTGCTCCAATATACTCTGAATAGTTACCATATGTCACATTTGTGGACCTGGAAGGTTGTCTTGCCTTTGCCTAGGGGTGTATGGGATGTTCGTGGGAGCTGCAGGCGATTGTGGTTGACCATACCACCTAGTCCTTATTGCTATTTTAACAATCTCAACCATCCCAATGCATCCGTGGGTAGGTATGTCAACTCAAAACTGGTTGACCTGGGTCCCTTGCTCTCTAAGGGCCTCATTATTGGGTAATGGATTTTTGTATATGTCCATGTCTCTATTATAGAGAGCCAGTGGGTTGTCAACTTTGAGTTCTCCCACCTCAATCATGTTTTGAACTTGATGATTAAAACCAATGCAAGCCTCAATGTCATACTCCAGTATCCTGTGATAAGGGAAAAATTGATCTTCCCTATATCCTTTTGGCTTAGTATGTTTGGGATATATAAGAGGTATATCAAGAAATATGATACTCCTAGCCTAGCTCAACTGATTAAATATTGATTGCATTGATTCTGTCAGAGGCGTGAAATAACAAGGCGGCTTGCATTCTCATTTTCTTCCTTGATTGTTCTTTTGGTCGTATTTGGTTGGTGGGGGATGTGATTGATAGTTCTGGGGTTGTTGTGCACTCCCATCCTTGGGTGTAGCCAATATGACTTAATTTACTGGAGCAGGATTGGCCTACTTCTACTTGTACTTATCATTCTTACCATTCTTATTACACTCCTTTTTGTTTTGGATTTTAATGGTTTCCTCATCTACTTTTATTTCTTCGATGAGCTTGGCCTGTGCCAAAGCTTCCTCAAACAAAGGATACTGCTAAAGTTGTAGCAAGAGGGAGATGTTTTTAGAGCAACTTTTGGTGAACATGCAAATGATCTCTTCTATGGGAATGGAGAATGATAATTTTGCCATGACTTTTCTCCATCTATTCCCATAATCCATTACTAGCTCATCATCATACTGTTTCAAGTTAGCCAGGTCTGAAAGATTCATATTCTTCTTAGCACCAAAGGAGTAATGCTTTAGGAATGCATTTACTAGTTGTTCAAAGTTGGTTATGCTATGCTTAGGTAGTTGATTTAACCATTGAGTGGTAGTACCTAAAAATGTTATTATAAATGTTCTTAGCATGAGAGCATCATTCTCTTCAATATGAAAATATGCATTGATAAAATTGGTGACATGCTCATGTGCATCCTCTTCACCCTTAAATTTTTTTAACCTAGGCATCTCAAAGTGCTGAGGATATGGAGGGTTAGGGATTGATGGGCACAATGGTTGGTTGTGTATCTTGCTTAATGTTGGTGAGTTCCCAGCTGCCTCTTGTTTCTCAAAGGCTCTTATATTTTCAGCAAGCTCTTGAAATGCTTTTTATGCACGAATTTCTTCCTCTTGTAAGCCTATTCGCATCGGCAATGGAGGTAACTCTCTATCCATTTGATTTGTTTCATTTTCCTCCTCCTACAAGGGGACTCAAGATGGTGATCCTAGTTTTTTGTGTTTGCCCTTCCCCCATTAGTTGGATTTCATTCATGGTTTGATGGGGAATTTTGTTGTGGGCTATCTTGTCTAGTGTGCCTCTCCTTAGGTGAGTTAGCGCATCTAGTTATTTGGTGGTCACCACCATTTATCTATAAATTGTTAAGATCTAGCCACTCAGCTTGCTCTCTTAAACGCTGATCATGTTGGTGCAAGATTCTTTCTATTTGTTTATCTTGTTCGAGAGCTTCCACTAGCTCTCGCTCCTTACGTAATCTATTTTCTAACCACCTCATTTGGTCAGTTTGCACTGTTTCTACTATATTTGTACTCTTGCTAGCTAATGTAACTTTTTCAATGTACTATTGAGCACCCCTACGATCAGACTCCATGCATCTACTATGGGGTCACTCTGAGGTATGCCCAGACTGGGAGACATGTTTAGAAGTCATAGTTTATGAGCTTCTAGATGCAGAGTTCTTAGTAGCTATAGTTATTTGACTTGGTCATATAGGAAACCAATCCAACCTGTCTAGCTATCTTGTTTTCCATGGACGGTCTTGTGGGGTGCCATTCAATCCTATGAGGTCATAGTCTATGGGAATATTTCATTTTACATAAAGGTTTTATTCTATTTTATTCCCATGGCTAGATGTAGCTCTAGTTTCCTGTCCTTCAGTAGGTAGTCATGTTTCATATGTTTCTTGTGAGTCTTGAGGTGTTGCAATTCTTTTTTGCCTTATTGATGAAGAGGGATTTGTGGTAACATGTTTTCTCCATGTGGATGGATATGTAGTAGTCTCATCATCCCTATGTGAAGAATGATTTTAGAACCTTATTTATGTCCATGTGAGGAGGAAGCCCTTGAAGCTTCCTCATGTCTTTGAGATGTTTTTATGTGTTTAGAGGAGGCTCTTGAGGTCTCCTCATGTCTCCTTGATGAGGATGGTTGTGAAGCCTCTTTTTGTTTATGTGAATTTGTTCCATGATGTGGTTCCTTACTTGGAGTTTCTTGAGGATATCCCCCAGGGGTTGAGTTATCACCCCTTAGGCTCGTAGATCTACGTCTCACGATCTTACAGGTAGGTCATTAAATGTTACTATGACTTTGCCTATGGGTATGAGTTGCTTCTGTCTCTCCCTCGGTATCAGACATAGGGTGTTTACTTATTGTTTTGAGCATGTTGTCTATGAATTGATATTTTGAGTTGCAATTTAGGAATAGCCACAAAATACCAAACAAATATTTATATTTATTATCAATTTAAGTGTGCCCTAAAATGTTTGGTGTGTTTTGATGTGTTGCTCTTTCAATTTCTTGCTCTTTTTCTTGGATTAAGAATGATAAGACTCATACATAGTGACAATCAAGTATACCTATGCCAAACATGATTTTATCAAAGGAAGCTAGGGTACACCGTTGAAGACCCAGTGGGGGATTCCACTAGCTCTTCCACTCTAAACCAATAATTTTTCCAACAGTGGGAGACATTTTGAGTACAAGTAACTTAGTATCACTATAAATAAGTTTCCCAACCCATTTTTAGGAAGCTCTAGGGGGTAAACCAGTGGAAGAAGATGAATTCTAACGTCACTAGAGTGAATCAAATGTTGGTGATGAAATCCAACTCCCCAATGTTTAAACGAGACATGCATGTGTGGTGTTCATTTTAAGCTTACATAACACAAAGTGCATCATATAACATCAATGAATATTTCCTATATGCCTAAGTGTAAAAATACATTTCAATATTCAAAAAGATGCATGAAATATTATGATTTGTATGAGTGCACTTTATTTTGTGTATGAGCACACTTTATTTCGTGCTATGGCCTCTAGCAAGGCCTCAAAGTAAGCAAGCAACATACAATGTCTAGCACGTTGGATTCTAGGGTGAAATTTTTAGGCATAAGCCGCTGTTCCTAGCAACGCCTAGTGGAAAATTTAGAAGAAGATCTAAGATATGTGAAATGCTTAATTCCTTCTTTCATTATTTCAATTTCCAAACATAAATGTGCATTAAGTTCTCTATTTTAGACACACAAAAGCACATAGACAGCTGTAAAATATCAGATAAGCTATACCAACCTTTGATCAAACTTAGATAGTTGATGTTTTGACCTCTGCTGCACTCTAGTTCTAGCCGATGTTGACCAAAGCGGCTGGTTCTTGGCTACTGTAGCTCAGAGTGGCTAAGCTCTATTGGTCATTGTAGCTCAAAGATGTTAATTTTTGGCCACTGTAGCTCAAAGCGGCTAGACCTGCACATAAAAATAAGTTAGTATTCCAACAAAAAATGAAAAATTAGTGGAGGTCCCACCATGATCTCCATATGTAGTAACCCCGGGATGCACACGCCACCCCTATTTAGCTCCACTTGCAATGTTATTAAAAACCTAATATGAAATGGAGGACAAGAAGAAAAAAACATATAACATGAAATAACAAATATGGATCTCTTTATTTGTATTGAAACTCGGTTACATGTCGGTACCTCTTAGGGATACCCATTTCGATACAATAAGTTACAAATAGGCAAAGAGTGCCCCTTTCACGAAGAGGTGGTGCACTTATAAAGGATTCTCGATTTCACACATGGAAATGTATGAGGGCTTACAGATGCCTCCTTAGCCAGGTATTTTTTTGAGAGGGATCTCTTTTTCTCTCATATGTTGTCGATTCCATCCGATGAACTTGTGGCCCTGTAAGCACTGAAACAACAAAATACACTTAGATGTCCGAGATTGCCTCCCCGGATGAGGTTGTTAGTAATAAAATAATTTAATGGAAATATGATGAAACTATGTCATGAAATCATGTAAATCTATGTTAATGATATGAAAACATGAAGAAACAGAATAAAATAAGCTATGTCTGAAATCTAAGCTAAGCCTACGGGCCATTGTCCAAGACAACGATTGCTAAGGTAAACCTTGCTCTCTTTACCCCAAAGTTATGGGTCAAAGTCTGTATCTGATATAGAAATAATAGATGTTATGCTATTCAATTCGTCAAGGCTCTGCCGTACACATGATCTCCAAGGGAACTCTCCAAGTCTCGAAAGCTCTCATAAAAAATATGTCTTGATGATAGAAGATGATGCCTTGGTGCTCTTAGGCTTGCACCTTTTATAGTGTGAAACCCTAGGTCTATGTCCAAGCCCTAGGAATGAATTTCTCATGTGTAGTGCAAGTTAGAATGAGAATATTTTATCCTTTGTCTATGTTTGAAGGCCAGTTAACTGAAATCTAACTATCAACTTGAGTCTCCTATGCGAACTAGTCATTAGCATGAGAAGCCTTTGTCCTTTGTTTATGCTTGGATGTTAGTTAACTAAATTTTAAATGCAAAACTCAAGTCTCCTATGAAAACTGGTCATGAAAAGGAATGCAAAGTTATTCCCGCTCACCTTTATTGCATGTAGATTACCAGATCTACCTGTGATTAAGCCTATTTGTCAATAAAACTACTTCTTATGGCTTAGCCGCTATCATCTGCAGTGGCTAAGATCTGGCCACTATCGTCTATAGAATCTAAGGTCTAGCCACTCTAGGCTTGAGCGGCTAGGATCTAGCCACTCTTGGCTTGAGCGGCTAGGCTTGGATGGCTTGAAAAGGCCCTAAATGAGTGGTAAGAACCATTTTTGATACTTTTTAAGGCCAATATTATGTCTTATGATCTTATGAATGTGTCTATGTGAGTGGATCCCCTAAGCATGACATGATTTAGGTGTCTACACTAGCCTCTGCCCTATCCTCTATAGTTTTTCCTGTAGAAGGTGGACTCTATCGTTAGCCTAGATGCTCCTAATAATATCCATCCCCTCTACCTAAACTCTCTAAAACTATGTGTCCATTTGGCTCACCTCCAATCAAAGATAATTTACTTCTACTCGATCCACATCCATATTCCTCTATGTAATGCTCAACGAGCCTCAAAATCCTTTGATCCTCTTAGACTTGTCCTCTTAGAGTAGGTGCACCTACCTTTGCAAAATAACCACCTATGCCCATAGTATCTTTGCCTCCTCCCTCATATCCCCTCATCCTAGAGCCTAAACTTGGCTAGATACTACTGATGTGGATACCTCTTTTGATCCACCACTTGGTAGTACCCTAGTCTCTAAGGGGGCAACTTTGGATGTCCCTAGTCCCAAAAGCACTAGTGTCCTCCATAACCAGCTTAATTATAATATGAGCCTACCTTAGATCTATTTGCTCTCTCTATAGATCTGTGATCTACCTCTTAGAATGCTTACTACATGCATAAGACCATCACCTGGAACCTCTATATCAAAATTTGTGAGGAGACCCTGCAAGGCATGACTCCTCTCGACCATCGCCAGTAGTCGAAGGCCACTCCTACATCATCCACACTAGGATCCATGAGGATCATCTAGGTCATCCTCAATCCACCTAGTTAGGTCTGGTCTACCTCCTACCCCTATTGGGTCCTAGTAGACTCTCTAGTACCAATAGTCCTCCAAGTGCAGGATGCCCTACAAGATTTTGAAATGTCTCAAGACTCGATAAAATATAAAGACCTTTGGCTCCCCCTTATCCATAGTTAGCCACCTAATCCTCTTGATCATAACTAAGGCTATCCTATACTTAGCCCATCCTAGGTGTAGATTCGAAGGTTTCCATACTATCTTGGGCTCCCTCAGCTTGTCTACTATCTGCCTCACTAGTGGTAGATGTTTGACGTAGGTCCTCATGGCCTACTCTAAGTATCTAGGACACCTGTATGTTATTGGTTACTTTGAACTAGGTAATGGACCTGGTAGTGCATCTGGTCTTCGAATCGCTATGTGCTCCTAGCTCCACACCTGGAGTAATGTTATACACACTATCCCTATATGTTGCTTGTACACGATGTTGTACAACATCCTGTACAAGCAAGCTAGCACATATGGACCCCATGTGAACCTATCCCTATATTATCACATGTATACCACTACATCCACCATCACCTATGGTAGATATCATCTACTAGTGTGACATATAAGCATACTTGCAACCACCTTGCAGAGCACAATCGTCAATGGGTCTACCCCATATTACCCCACCAGGTCATCCACGACTATGGTGCTCTCTCGCACCTAGTGGGTCTAGCCTTCTAAAAATAACTGCAAGGTAGGTGGCCTTCCTAATGCTTTGTAAACTACTCTTACCCTAATGGGGATGTGTAATATGTGCCATACATCCTCTAGTGTGATGGTCATCTCTCCCATGGGTAGTCAAAAGGTAGATAACTTTGGGTACCTCCTCTCTGCTAGTGCTGTCAGCAAAGCCTTGTCTACCTCTATCGAGGTAGTCTAGCCAGCTGGTCTAGCCCACCACTACTAAAGTATTCCTATCTACCTACCCTAGTATCTCTAGATCCACCCCCAGGGATCCTGCTCTACACTCATGGCTATCGAGTACCCTAAGCTGCAGTAACAACAAAATAAAATATTTTCATTAATAAATTTAATTAAAAATTTAAAACATTAAAATTAATTAATTAATTTTAAAATCTATCTAAATCCATAGGACAACCAAATTATATTTTTTTAAAGTTTTTTTCTTGCATATTTTTCCTTTTCTTCTTTCCCTTTTTTTCTCTCTTTTCTTTCATTTTTTCTCTTTTTCCCCTTTTTTGGTGAAATCGTGCTCGCCAGGCACAATTTTTGGTTGATTTTTCCAAGCGTGATTTCGTCACTACTACCTAGGGTGAAATCATGGTTTGGCCTAAGATCGCACCTGGGTTGTACATGGAAAAACCACTAGTTTTGGTGGAAAACCACTAAAATGCATTAAAAAAATTGAAAAATTGTACATGCAAGGAAGGGTTTTCGATCCTACCTATGCCCGCTTTGCCTCCATGCTAGCTTCACCCCTCATGATCACTAAATGATGTATTGGTAGTGCCATCCCATCTATTTATCTAGAGCCATTTTCTTCTCCCTCGTATGGTTAAAATGAATTAGGGTTTTACCCCATTTTCACTTTTAACCCTATTTTTCGCATGTTTTTCCTCCTTTTTTTTCACTTCTTCTTCTTCTAAGTCTACCTTTTTTATTTTTTATGAGGAACGTGTTCCTATTAAAAATCTATGGGGAACTCTAGCCTCATAGACATTAATGTCCCTAATGCCTTGATTTGCATGCAAAATTTTAAAGTATTCAGAATAACACCATTTTTGCACCATACCTTTCTTCTAAACTAGCCACCTTGTTTTTTCTTGTTATTTTTTGTTTATGGGTGTTTACATCTCTTATTTGACACATTTATTAGGCCATAAATGTGTCAAAGAGGGGGTAAAATGTAGACACAAAAAATTAACCCACTTCAGTGGGTAATCTTCCCTAAGCCCTCTAGGGGACCCCTTAGACTTGAACAAGGCAAGGGCAAGGCTTTCCTCCCTTTGTTTTGCTTGTTTCCCTATTTATCTAAAATTGCACCTGGTCCTTGATGGGGTATGACTTCACATTGCAATATCACGGCTGGCTCAGATGGGGCGCAATTTCACCTTTTTTGGGTTTGATGCATTGAAACCCTAGTTTTTTGAGGTTGGTGTGTTTCACGTCTGCCCTCAATTTTATCACTCTTTTTACCTTCAAATATGCTATATAAGAAGGATTTGAATTCACTTTTTACACATGATAACACACAAGTTAACACGTGCTCATTTTAGTCGACACTTGATGATTTTATTACTCACATTTTATTTCTCACAAAGTGTTTTCATTTGGTCTACATCCTTCTTCTTCTTATCTCGCAAGCAACTTTGAAGTTTGGAGTTTGATTGTTTGTTGCATTGTTCTTCCTCAATCTTGATGGATTGTTGTTGGAGATCTAAGGAGAGATTAACCATCCAAGAGATCTAAAACCCTTCTATTTTTATTTTGCACTCTCTACCAAGTGAATTCGCTATTATGGATGCACATTTAGATTTTATGAGTGATGTAATTGAGCTTCTACATTAATAGTTTATTTTTTCATAGTTTATACAAAATCATGTCGGGTTTTCTACGGGGCATGATTTTTCCTAGAATTATTGTAGTTGCCCATCACAGGGAACAATTTCACCTGAGATCAAACTGGGAGTAATTTTCTATCCATGTTCTCTCCATTTCATTCTAAATTGCATCTAGAGCATAGTGGTTTATTATGTCCTATGATTTTTTATTTTGTTATGCTATATTGTATTAATGTTTGTTTTCCTCTAAAGGTTAATTTTTGCTTTTAATCATCAAATGTTAGCTAAAAGGACCTATGGGGCTTGACTGTTATGCCTCCAAAAACTATTGTAGAGTGGCCTAAGCAGGCCTCCTAACGCTAATTCCATTTTCAAGTTTTTGTTATCTTGCAAGAACAAATATTATTATTATTATTATTTTTGAATTTACATGGTGGAATCGGTAGCCGCCATGAATCCGGGCAGGTTGTCTAGTTTTTTATGGCCGTCATAGTATTTTGCGTTGTCCACCCCAAAAGTTGCCACATAGATCTTCGTACAGTCCACCCCTATAACCACCATGCCATAATCATTTTAAACCTTTTACGCCATTGAAAGCACCAGGAAAGGGACAAGCATTCAGTTTGGTGAGGCCCAATATTTGAACCTTGGACCTTTGCCCCCCTTATGGGGTGCAAGAACAAGTATTATTGATAGTTTTGGACAAAGAGATAAAAACAAGGATAAAACATTGGATAAGATAAGTATCCTGATTAGTCTTCTAGGATGATTGTTGGGTGATTTTATTTCTATAATAAACCCTAGATCTAATTTTATTAAATATATTCAATTAATTCTAGGCATTTGAAAGATAAAAAGCATATAGTGTGCACTTAGGATAATTTTGTTTGTGCATTTCATCTTGAGCCCTTGCTTAAAAGGTTGTTTATTTAGAACCCTAGATTAGAAAGCATCGAAAGGAAAGAATCATTCTAGGGATTACCCTTGTATTCTTGCATTCTGTATTTTGCATTGTCCTTTATATTTTTATAGCATATATTTAGAAAGGCCAAATAGGTGTTTGTCTTGAATCTAATACATAAAACATTCCTAAAATTTTTGTGGACTTGGAGTGAGTCCTTAAATTTGTTCCTATTGAACCCCTCTAGCATTGAGTGTAGATAACAACACAACCCTCCATGGTTCACCCCAAAGGCTTCTCTCTTGCGGATCCAACTTTTGGGAATTGTACGTGATAGGGCAGTTTTCTCCCTCTACAAAAAAAAAAATAAGCTCAATCCTCCAAGCCTTGGAGAAGAAAGTAACCACCATAAGAGCATAAAAATAAGTCTCGAATGAGACTTGGTGAGTCTCAAGTTTAATGAAAAAAGGTGCAAAAAAATAGCTTCTATCATATGGTTACAAGCTTGGATCCGTTTATAAAATATCTAAGCTAATAGGGGAAGGTGTCTAATCTAGAGACAACCTAAAAAAAACCCTATATTGCACTCAATATTCTACCTAAAAAAATAGAATTTATGACCAACAAAGAGGAGTGCAAAATAAAGTGCAACAAGGTCATATTGTATTAAAACTATTGCACATAATAGTGCCCTAGTTCTAATCTGGTTATATAGGGAAATAAGGCAGATTCAAAGGTACCAAAAGGCACTACTCTTGCTGGAAAAACTAGTTGAAAGTAGTCGTACGCAAGAATACATCCAAGCCTAGCTCAAGAGATATATAAAGGGCTCATACTCCTCACATTCAAGAGCACTGAACCAACAATATACACATACAAAAGCATGGAAGAACAAAATTATTAAAAGAGCAAGAGAGTCTACGTAAGGAGGACAAAAAATACAAGGAAAAAGAAATCTGAAGCACCATTTGGATTACTACTTACTTCATGTACATTTGTTGAAATTAGTGCTCAAGGCCTCCATACTCCTGTTCCATATCCATACAAAAGACTATGCAGATGAACGAAGACAAAGGAGGAAAGTTGCAAGGCTAAAATATCTCAAAGGATCTGTTTGAACCAGTAATAGTGTCTACATCCATGAAGAGAAGAAAGTGACACTTGTCACTCAAGAGAAACCCTATTTTGTGATTCAAGAAAGTGTTCATATTTAAGGAGGAGTTACATGAACAACCTGGTGCATTTGGTGCATTGAGTACACTTGTCAAAAAGGAAGTCTGGGAATTTTACTAAATAACGTAACGTTCTTATGTTACAAGAAGGAAGACAAAGTATTCGTTGGCACCAAAATCTCCTCAAGAGCTTAAAGGTAAAAATCGTGCCACTTGGTGCATAAGATATGGATCATCATATTTAAGGATGTTAATAACCAAATTCAAGTAGCATTCTATGACATCAAAATTAATCTCATGTTGTTTGAGTGAAAAAGGGTTGAGTTGTATCAGTCAAGAAGGTATTCGATCCTTTAATGCTAAGGTAACCAAATTAAAGGAAAAATACTTGAAAATGTTAGATTTTGAATGCATTAAACATAGAGAACTTCCATTGGAGGATACATCAAAAGCATCCTTGATGTCTATGTAAAACAACAATTAAATCTTCTCTGAAATCAGTGTTGAACAGTGCTTGAAGAAAGGTAAAATCATTTCCATTAATATGTGTTTTATTTCCTTAGAGTTATAAGGGTTAAATCAAAGGAATTTATTTATGTTGGAAGCCATATATCAAGGGAAATAATTTTTCAAATCAAATCAAATATTTATAATATAAAACCTAGGAGTAATAAGGTTTTCTACTTGGATAAATATTGAATATTTACAAATATCAATTGTGATATAATTTGTCCAAAGCTTAGGGAGTCATAAGGGCTACTACATAAAATCAGTTAATTGGAAAATTAGATACACAACCTAATTCCCAAAGGGTTATTCATAAGGAGAGTTTTCTCATAGGTTGGATATTCATAATATTATTGTCTCATTCCTTTCAAAAGGAGAGAAAATATCCAATATTATGATCTCTTTAAAATTTGGGAACAATTCTTAGTTCAATAGGAGTAATAAGGGATAATAGGAATTGATTTGGGTATTATACAAAACCTTACAAAATAAATCAATATTTAACTATAATTCTACAAAATCATTAAATCTTATCCACAACATACTAGATATTCATAAGGTATTTTATAAAACTTGGTCATGGGTTATTGGTATATATATTCAGGTGCAAGTAAGCATATGATAGGGAACATACATTGGTTCAAATCCTTGAAGAAGGTAAATGAAAAACCAATTGTCATGGCAGATAGCAAAACATATGAAGTAAAATGAATTGGAGATATTCCAATAAATCTTGAAGATGGAAGAGGTATGATCAAAAATGTATTGTATGTTCCAGGAATAAATACTAATCTCATTTCTATCTCTCAACTTATGGATCAATATTTAACCATTGAGTTCAAGGTTCTGGTTGGTATAAAACAATGTCACATTTCTAGAAAAGAAAAAAGGATAGCATCAAGACCAAATTAAAAAAATTGTCTATTTGTTCTAAACACTACAATGTATTTAGATATTTCTACCAATACTTCAGAACTGTGGAACAAATGACTGGGACATACTAGTGAAACATCAATTAGGGAATTATCAAGATATTAAATGGTAGAAGGTCTACCAAACTTATCTCCCAAAATTTCTAGTAGGAAAACAATAAAGAATTCCCTTTGAAATTAATCAACACAGAGCTCAATAGCCTCTAGAAATAATATTTACAGATTTATGTGGACCAATGAAAGTTGATAGTGTTGGAGGACATAAATACTTTCAATTATTTATTGATGATCACACCAAAAAAATATGGGTATTTTTCATGAAGTACAAATCAGAAGCATTCAGTCACTTCAAACTCAAAAGCCTAAAGAAATAGTCAGTTGATTGGAAGTATTCTATATTTCACAAACAGTCGACCAAACATAGCATTTGTAGTAAATTATCTATCTCGGTCCATGCAAGAACCAAGGGAAAGTCATTGGAAAGCTGTAAAAAGAATATTACAATATATCAAGAAGCCACCGACTACGGGTTGACTTATGTGAGGAATGTTAATGATTTTTTTCTACAAGGATACTCAAACTTAGATTATGCAGGATCTATCAATGATAGGAAATCTACCTCAGACTATGTCTTCTATATTGAACCAAGTCCTATATCCTAGAACAAAAATAAACAACATACAATAGCACAATCATCAACAGAAGTAGAGTATCATGTAGCAAGAGACACTACTTATGAAGCTCTATGATTACAATACATATTATCTGGCATAGGAATTAAATGAACTCCCACTATGTTATTTTGTGATAATCAAGGAGTACTGAATCTGATAAAAAATCCCATCATACATGAAAGAACAAAGCACATTGAGGCACAGTGTCATTTTATCAAGAAATATTTTTAGAACAAGCATATAATTCTCAAGTATATTCCTATAGAAGATCAGTTAGCAAACATCTTCACAAAGGCACTTAGGAAAATCAAGTTTCAAACATTCAAATATCATCTATGTGAATTAGGATAACTTCATACCAAATAATTTAATATAGGAGGGTGTTAGAATATATCACATCATTTGGCTTATACTAGATTATTTCAAGATAAAGTTATCTTATTACCCCATGCAATGTAATAAATGCACAAGTGTCAATGTGCAAGTTGTCCTTCATACAACTAGGTAGAGTTTTGGCCAAGGAATATATCTTTCTATATAAAGAGCCTTGCATTTCCACTCGATGTATCACTTCTATTCATTCACTGCAATGTGTCTTTTTGCTTTGATCTCTATCTTTTGTTGTAATTGAATGTTGCCAAAGCTTACAATGAATAGAGGTTTTTAAAGAAACCTTGCTCCTAAGAGACTTTTTAAAAAATATATATTCGAATTACCTTGAGGTTTTTGGAGAAACATTTCTCTTGAGAGACTTTTAAAGAGAATAATCTGAATACTTTGTAGTTTTTTGAGAAACCTTGATCCTAATAAATTTTAAAAAGAATATCCTAAATTTTTGATGAGGTTTTTGGAAAATCATTGTTTGATGGTGGCAATGCAAAGGGTGCAACATTTTCGACCTAATGAGTGATTATGAGGGTGAGACAAAGGGCAAAATATTTGACAAAGGATGCAACATTTTGAACCTAGTAATTGATTGATTTGATGAGGGTAAGAAAAAAGGAACAACATTTGACAAAGGGATGCAATCCTTTGGACCTAGAAATTTATTTGTGATGGTGAGGCAAATGGTGCAACCTTTGATAAAATATGCAACCTTTTGAACCTAGAAATTTATTGATTTGATGAGGGTAAGGTAAAGGGCACAAAATTTGACAAAAGGATGCAACATTTTGAACCTAACAATTTATTTGTGATGGCAAGGTAAAGGGCACAACCTTTGACAAAAGGATGCAACCTTTTGAACCTAGTAATTGATTGGGATGGCCAAATTGTATGGAACCATCATGAGTATATGAGAAGTGGTGGAGTTTTAATATGGAAGGAGGATTAACTCCTCAAAAGAGAAATATAGGTGGAAATAGGGAAACCCCCCCAATCATAGACATGGTTTGCAAAGGATATGGAATCTCTTGATCACAAATTTATTTAGAAGTTGTGGGAAAAAACTCCCCAGTAATAAGGAATTAGTTATAATGAGATAAATTTCCTTAGTTGTGAATTAGGTATTGGAAGGAGATGAAAATCCTCCAATTGTGAAAAATAATTTGGAAGGAGGTTAACTCCCCCCGAATCATACGATTAGTGTGAAGGTGTAGAAATGATGATGAAAAGTAGTTGATTGGAAAGAGAAGGGGAAAGAAGAAGAGGAAGAAAATTATGGAAGAGAATAAAGGGTGAGAAGAGAATAAGAGAGGATAAAAAGAACCAGTTATAGGTACGTAGCTGCTCAAAGTATGACCATAAAATGACATGAAACTTTATGGAAGAATGAGTGGGAGGAATGAGGAAGAAGGAAGAGGTAGGGTAGAGTCAAGGAGTAGAGAGAGAAATGAGGGTTATGATTATGGAATTATGAGGAGATTATCAACTTTTATGACTCCTTGATCGATCAGATCTTGAACCTAATTCTTGAGGGTACGACAATGGTTGATGTCACGACCTTACTACCTATGATAATCATAGAATGTATGTTCCTTATAGCCCTTTGGTTTAGGGTAAATTGGATTGTCTAGTTTAATTTTAGGTAGGTCAATATATCTATAATCATACAACTCTTGAAATAGCTTGGACAAGGGATCAAACAATGAAGTCCAATTATGATATGAAGGTGAAAGATATTGTGGACGAGTGAGTGGTTGAAGATGTGGTGAGGGGGTGATTGTTGGCCCATGTTGTGGAGATTGTCATTATTTAGGATGGAGGGTTTGTGGAATTGGAGGCATGGTAGGTTATCTCATGGATGTATCATGAATGGATGTATGATACCTATAATTGCTCAATTGCAACTCAAGATTGTTGAGAGACATTAAGACATATTGCATGTCAATGAAAGAAGGCCCCGATGGTGTGGGAGTGGAATTGACATGGATGCCACTTGTGATGGGTGTTGATTGATATGGATAAGAATATGCATATGGATGAGGTGTAGAAGGTGGAAATGGAGGACCCAAAGGTTACGACATGCCAATTGGTTGGGTTATGTGAAATGAAAATCAAGGTGAGGGAAGAAGAGGTGGAGCAAGTGGGGTTTGAAAATAGAGTTGATGATGTGATGGAGGTTGTTGTTAATGAAGTGGTTGTTGAGCTGATGAAGTTAGAGGGGGTATATTCAAATCATGGAGAGTGAATTATTGTGATTTAAATGGTACCTATTGAGATTATCAACCAAAATCCTAGATGGGAGGGTGGTATGGATGTTGAGCATAGCTTTGATTGACCTATTGAATAGGTGCTTGTACTGATGCTTGTTGATAAGTGGAAGGCCACTCATACTGGGATGTAAGTATGGTATGGGAAGAAAATGTGGTAGGTAAAGTGGAATTCCATGTAGGAGGTGATGTAAAGAAGGTAGGATGATTTTGGTCTGACATAGATGTGGTGTCCTAAAATGGTGATACATGTGAAATTTTGGAAAGGTTTACCTATGAAGACATGGGAATGTAGTGCTAAAACATCTGTGTAGATGGATGCAATGTGGAAGAATATGTAGGTGGATTTTGAGGACCTTGTAAACTTTAAAAAAGTGTAGACACCTATGTGTTTCCAACAGCAGAGAAGAATTGTGTATGAACATGGGATAATTCTTGAAGTGAAATATGAGAAGAAGACTATCCAAGGTTAAGTAGATCTACTTTGAGAAGTGGGTTGGTGGAGTATGATAAAGAAGGTGGTATTAATGATGTGGAGCTAGAAGGTGATTGTGAAGGGAGATTGAACAAGACGTATGAAGTGGTGACTATAGAGTACATAACAGGTATAGTTGTTGGGGAAGCCTCTTGAGTATTAGGTGGCATGGGGGTAGCAAGGATTATGGCTACCATATTAGCAATGTGCTAGACATCTGGATAAGTAAGGAAGAAATTTCCTTCACCATATAATAGATGTTTTTATTATTTTTGGAGAAATAGATAAGGATAATTAGTGGAGGATGGAGAGGGATCCTCATGAATGGTGACTTTAGGCTCAAAGTCACTAGGTAAAAAATAAATGATACCAAGGAAATAAACTAGTTTGCATGTCAACTCAATGGAAGGTGGGGAGGACAAAGTATCAAGTGGAGTTGAACCTATGTCAAGAGTGATATTAGGTGTGGGGGATGGAGCATGATTTAATTGATACTGACCCTGAATGTGGGGTCCAAAATATAGCATAATTATGGTACCAAATTTTGTAGTGGATGTCTCTAATTGATAAATATTTACATGATCAGCCTCTATTGTGAGGTGAGCTTACTCGCAAGCTTGGATAAAAGTAACCACCATGATTGGTGGGGGATAAAATAGGCTAAAAACCTTATTTTTTGCCAAATAAGAGGTGAAAGAGCAATTAGAATGATGTTCTAGAAGTAACCAGAGCTTTTTGTGAACCAATCTAGGTTATAGGTTAGGGTGTGACTGTTCTGGGTCACAAGGTACCCCGCAACTATTCTAAAACTAATGAAAAATATAGGGAATTTTTGAACTTGTGTATAAAGAAATATGAGACCTATTTTTGAGTGTTTTGTAATAATAATCAAATCATATAGCAAGAAAAAAGCATGAAGAGCTAAAATTTTGTAAAAGTGTGTTCCGATGTTGGAATAAACCTAAAATTAAAAATTAAATAGGGTATTGTGGATGTATTATATAAATTAGGTGTATTTGCAAACAATATCCTCTTATGCCCAAAGACACACAAGGGCTAACTGTATACAAATAGGCAAATGGTGTCTAATGGAGGTAATGGCTTGAAAAATCCTAAGGAAAATAAGATGCACCAAAATGCAAAATCCTCTATAGAAAGAGGTGACACTATATAATACCTGCTATTGGCATACCCATACTTTTTTTTCAACCTAGGGTAGGCTTAGTCAAGAATGAAAGTTACACACTCACTGATTATAATTAAGCCTTATGAGCAAGGACGTCAAATCCTAACCTACCCCGAGGATCTCTCAAGTGTAGGGGATTTTTTGGTGATGAAGTCTAGAAAACCACTCGTGGGGGCTACTAAGGTGTGTAGGGGGTGAGTTGGTGGAAGGATATGAAAGCCAACATCACCAGTCTCGAGTGGGGATTGGTGATGAAATCCAATCTTACCACTATTTAAGTTGAATGTGAAGTGTGTGTCCTACTCTAAGAAAACAAGAAATACCATTTCAAGAACAAAATGCCTTTTGATAAAGAAAAGAATGCAAAATAATGATGCAAATTTTCCTTTGTATTTTTATTTCTTTTCTTAAAAATAAAATGCTCTTTAAAAACCAAAAGGAATTCATATAACTATACACAATGATTTTTGTAACACTAGATGTATTCACAAAAAATCAACAAGACAATCTACAATCCCTTTGAATTCTATTGCTTCTAAACCAAACAAGTTGGTTTTATAGATTTTATCTATATCTCTAGCTTTTGCAAGTCCTTTTGAATATATTTTAGAGGTTCAAATGTACTTATATATCTATCATTGGGTACCTAGTGACTTTTTTAAAGTGTGATTTTAGACCAGATATGAGATTTAAGATAGTAAATATTACTGTAGACAAGTACCTACAGCTACAAATAACAGTATATTACCTTTTATGGATAGAATAAGTGCCTAAGAAAACCAAATATGAAATAAATACAAGTTCTACAAAGGTGGCATGGTGTCGAGTTTTGTAAACAATCTTGCAAGGTGGTGTGGTGCTAAATTTTGTAAGAGTTCAAGAGATAGCAATTTTGCAATGCAAAACAGTGCCAAATTTTGTAAATAATCTTACAAGGTGGTGTGGTGCTGAATTTTGCAAGGCTAGAAACAACAAATTGTTAGTAGGATAATGTGATATAAAGTTTTTTTAAACACAAAAAGGACATAAATATTGCAAGATGGCATGGTGCTAAGTTTTGCAATCACTCTTGGAAGGTGGTGCGGTGTCAATTTTTGCAAGATGCCAAGAGAATCAAGATATGAACGAGGTGATGCAGTTTTGAATATTGCTAAAACAATCTTACAAGGTGGTGTGGTGTTGAGGTTTTGTAATAGTTCAAGATTCACAAACAAGGTTTGATTATACCTTTTGAGGACACTAGTTTCTTTAGGTGGTTTGTAGCATGTGGAAGTTATCTTTTAGTGAGGATAGCAATACCATATGGAGATAAATCGGTCCCTCAGACTTACCTACAACTTTGTAGTTGTTGTGGGCTACATCAGAATTAGTTTCTACACCATTTCTTGGAGTGCTTGTTTGGGTCACTAGGTACCTAGCGACTGATTTGGATCACACCCTACCTAGATATTCTGACTTATAGACCAAAAAAACAACTATCTTAAATCTAAATAGTGATTTTAATGTTTTTGCAAAGTTCCAGATGGTTTTTGGGTCACTTGTAGCACAAAAAATAGATATAATTAGCTATCTACTAAAATGATATAACTAATAAGAAATAAATAAATTGGGGTCCCACTAGGCATGCTAGAATGAACACAATGGAAAAAGGGCATAAAGTCTATCAAATATATTTATTCTAAAAAGGGGTTACATGGGGTCTTACTTTTTACAAATCTACCTTAGAAGGCTACAAAATAGGCTTAGTATGGTGAATGTCTCTCTTCTTTTAGTGAACTAGTTGATTATGCCCTAGATCAATCTTCCAAGGATCCTCAAATTTGGGTGGGCTTAATGCAAGTGAGTCACCAATGATCAAACCTATCCTCTAGACCTGTATGACCTATAAAAGGAGGTTAATGCATTTGGGGGCCTATCATGGATCAAGACCCATATTTATGAAGATAAAAGAATGAAAATACACTAGTCTAATTCAAAAATATAATTTCTAGAAATGACTGTAATTGAATAAAAATAGTAAATCTTACCTTTTTGAAGGATTTTGTGGCTTGTTGTTGCCCGAAACTAGCTTTTGAGTGATGGTCACTAGGTGCCTAAAGACTCAAATTATATTTATCAAAATTATATAAAATTTTGTGGGGACCTTTATCTAGTTGTTAGGAATCTATCATAAAAATTTTAGGTCAAACAAAGTTCGAATGCAAAATTTATGGGTAAAATAGTGAGGGTGACTTTGGTTGGCCCTAATTGGGTTGCAGGGTAGGGTGTGACTATTTTGGATCATAGGGTACCTAGCGACTCAAATTATGTTCATAAAAATGGAATTAAATTTTATGGGGATCTTTATCTAGTTTTTAGTAAGCTATCCTCAAATGTTTAAGTCAAATGGAGTTCAAATGCAAAAGTTATGGGTAAAATAATGAGGGTGACTTTGGTTGGCCCTGATTGGGTCGTAGGGTAGGGTGAGATTGGCTAGGGTCATAGGGTACTATGTGACTCTACCTATAACTAATTTTCTCTAGTTCTAGTGAAGTAATATGGTGTCCTACAACTATTTAAGTTCCTGGTTAGCGTCGAGTCACCTTTAGAACCTACAAAATCCATCACAATAGAGAAAAAAAAGGGTTAAAAGAGAGGGATGATGATGCCTTTATGGTGGTTTATGGCAAGTGATGGCTTAAGTGACCTCTAAACTAATTCTAACTGAGTTTGGGTATGCAAAATGGTTGATCCTCAAGATAGAATAAATGGCCCTCTATTTATAAAATTTGAAGAGGTTAGGGGTAGGGTCTGAGGTGTCCCCTATGAGGTGTCCCTTGTGAGGTGTCATGGGTTAAATTCCAATTATGGTGAGGTTAAGGGTGAGGTGGAAGGTGACTCACTCTTTCACATGCCTTGAAAAGGGATCTTTTAAATATCAAAGTGCACACATGTGTGAGGTACAAAATATCCAAATTGGTCATGGGTGCACACATGTGTGAGGGAATGTTAATGTTAACCTTGATTAAGTTGACCTTGGGTTGGACCAAGGTAAAGGGGGTGAGGTGGAGTGTGAATCACCCTTGTCCATGCCTTAAATATTAAACATATTTAAATATCTATTAATATCATGGGTGTAGGCTTAATTAAACATGTAAATAGCCCCTTAAGTGTACTTTAGTGATAAAGTAATTTTTTCCCAAGGTAAAGGTTTACCTAGGTTAATATTTTATGGTGGTCACATGAGGACCATGGTTAAATGTGGGAAAGGGTTTAAGTAGCCTAAGGAGCTTATGCATACCCTTTTTAATAAATGCAAGGTGTTTTAAGGTTAATTAATGCAATTTAATCAACCATGGAGACAAGGCAAGTGACCATGAGTGAATTTTAGGTGTCTACATTTACCCCTTTTGTACTACAATGTGTGAAGACATAGGGTAGTGCAAAAATTTACTGACACCATATGATAATTTTATTTTGAGAGAGAAGAATTTATGATGGGTGATTGTGAGTGATGATGTCCTTTGTCATGCCATGGTAGTTTTTGGGAGAGTAGATGCAATATTGTTGTACTATCATGATCAATGTAGGATGTCCCAATTGTAGAAGGAGTGAATGTCTTTGAAAATTTACCTTTGATACTTTGTTAAGCTTGATTTTATTTGATGAGCCATTCAACTCATGATAGGTCTTTATTAGGTGCTTCATTCATGAGTGGTCTTATGAATGCCATTCTGAAGGAAGGAAATCCATGATTAACCTATAGGCACATGTATTGGGTCCAAAAAATATTCATTTGGATTGTATTTTTGATGATAATAGAATTCATTTGGATTGGATTTTTTATGAGAAGATAAATTTTGCTTTTGAGTTACCCCAACAAAAGAGGGCGTAAGATGATCTTTGCCAAAAGTTCTTGGACAAAAATAATTTTCAATATTGGGTGTTTGGTTATTGATCATGCACAAAGTGGCTTTAATGATATGTATATCCCTTCAAGCGATGATTCGATAAGATGTGAAAATGAAGCGATGAAAAAAAACTCGACAAAGTGTTGGATGAGGTGAAATAGGTGGTGAATGTGCAATAATATGGAAGACTTTGAAGAATTGGCATGAGGTGAAATGGAAACACACCATGGGAGACCTAGGGGTAGGGTTTAAATAATTTGGGCTTGGTCAAATTGTACCATGTGACTCACCATTGTCATAGCATACCATGTGACTCACCATGGTCATAAGGTACCATGCGACTCTCTGTGGTTGCACAGTACCATGCAACTTTTCACTGATGTGACCCATATGTATTATTTTTGGATTTTGAGGGATAAAATTAGGTTAGAATATAGGTAAACCATATATCTTCAGGAAAATATTTTTAAGCTCGATCCAATTATGAGGATTTTGTGAAATTTGAAGAATTTTTGGTGGGGAAAAATTGGGTTCAAAGTTGACCTAACTTTTCAAGACAACACATGTTGCTTTTCATGATTTTTATAGATAAAATGGTCTTGGTTGGTTATATGACCAATGTATGAGGATGAATTTGTGGTATATATGGCAAAATTTCCTAATGAGGTAGAGTATTAGAGGGCTTAGAGTGAGTAGGGGTGGCTAAGATGGTTTGATTTCATAAGGAGGTAGAGTAGAAAAGGGCTCATAGGAGGGTTGAGGAGCCTCTTGGTAGGAATGAGGGGAGTGAAGAGTCTCCCAATGAGTAGTAGAGCTAAGATAGCTTGCTTCTTTATTTTTGGTGTGGCAAGTATACCATCAATGTTACAGATTATGATAGTTGTGTATGAGATGGCGTATAGAATTATGTATATGCAATGTAGAGTAGGGGTAATTTTAATTATGTACAACCCATTATATGATATGATATATACATAATAAGTTTTTTTTATTACCTATAATTATGTGATGTGTATGATGTGTGTGATGTATGTACATGCAAATTTAAATACATGTGGTTGCATATTGATGATGTGATTGAACACATGATGAATGGTATGTAGGATGACTCTAATTATTTATGAATATACACAAATGGAGATGTACAAATGTAATATATGGAATAATGTGTACATGTGAAATGTATGAACGTAGCAATATGGATAATAATCTACATTGCATTAAAACTACCTAACTTGTTATGATGAATAAAAAACAAATGAATAGTCACATGAACTAATGATTATGATATACAAAAAGAAAACATGAAGTGTACAAATGGATGATAATGTACAATATATATGTAATAAAAATGTAAAGGATGGGTGGAATATGCAGTGAGTGAGAGTATACAAATATGATGAAGAGACACTTGTTATAGGTAAAATTAGTGGTGATGTTGTTCACTCCTAATTCTCAAGCATGGTGGATGTTTAAAAGAGTTTCTAGACACTCAAACAACATAGTTCAAAGAATAAAACTTATCTAGTAGATAATCAATATCTTGTAGACATATTGACTATCCTAACTGAAGTTAAGTCTATCATGGACATGTGTGTGCACATGATTTTCATTTATCCATTTTTAGGGAGGTTGGACTAACCCATTGTAAACCTAGCCAAAGTAGCTAGCTCACCCACAAGCATGCAATGATCTATACAAGAGAAGGTTGCTAATGTGATAGATATGTTGCCACTTGCAAGGCTATTCCACTACCAAGAAGGCTTTTGGAGCCTATTGTTGGTGATGGAAATCACCCCGTGATGTTATTTTGGACCTAAGGATCTTTGAGATTCATTTTTTTTTTTTATAATACTAATGGAGGTTTTTCATTTTGTATTTTTTCCCTTTTTATTTTGATTCTTTCTTTTTGTGGTCCTCTTTTTTTTGTAGCTATTTTTGGGCATTGGCTTTTTTTCTGCCTATTTTCATATTTTTCTTTGTGCTTGCTTACACCTTTGTTTATCCCCAAGTTTATGTTGATTACACAAATGATAGGATGATCAAGGGAAACTATTCGCTAAATGGTAAGGCCTACACAAGGTGTTGTCCTCCCTACACTCAAAATTTGCTTAAGATGTGAAATGTGTGAGTGGTCCATGAATGAACTCAATTCAACTAGGGGTAGCCTTGAAATCTTGTAGAATTTTATGACATTCGATACATGTTGATTAGACTGACTATGAATGGTTGAGCAATATAAAGGTTTCCCATTGCCATGTAAGTAAGAATAGGACTAGACACCACAACTATCATGCTAACAAATGTGTGTGTAACTCTACAAAGTGGGGTTATATACACACAATGTATGACCTATGTACAAGAAAAATATGGACATGACTACAAACAATGCATATGAGATAATATGTACAAGGGGACATGACACAACAAAATACCTAAAAATTCAAGGTAGTACGTGACCAATGTGTTTTTGAGAGAAAAAAGCAAGTGAGATAGACAAATGCAAGTTGGTGTATCCCAATGTAGTTTGCAATGTACTAGACCAAATCCAAAAGATGTGGATGGATGCATATGTTGAGTGAAATGAATACCAATGTGTGGCAGTAGCAATCATGAGTGATGCATATAAATGTGTGTGAAATAGTGATGTGATGATGAGTAGGTGAATAATAAATATGAATAGGAGACCCTAATGATGGGGTAAGTGAAGAATATGAGAAATAGAGAATGATGGAGAAAGGAAAATAAGAGAAGGTGGAAGAAATAAAGGAGGAAGAAAATGGGAAGTGAAAGAAAGAAGAAAGGAAGGAGAGGATAAGAATATCAAACCAAGTCAAAGGTATGTAGCTGCTCGTAGCATGACCATACAACATTGATAAGGTTCTAGAAGAAAATATAGAGAATAGATAAAATGGGAATAGAATATGGGAGGAAAATGATGGAAGTGACATGCAAAATATGGAGAGGGGGTGCATTAAGTGTAAAATGCATGAAGGTGGATGATTTTGAGAGGATTAAGCTCCTCAATTTTGAATATGTAAAACTTTGAGATGAAGCTAAAGGGATTCGATGCCTTTGGAATGGATGCAAGTGTGAGATTAAGACAAAGTGATTTAGTGCCTTTGGAGTGGAATGATGAGATAAAGCCAAAATAATTTGGTGCCTTTGGAATGTAAATAATGGTGAGGTGAAGCCAAAGTAATTTGATGCCTTTGGAATGTATGTAGAAAGAATGTTCCAAATACCTTGAGGTTTATGGAAAAATCCTTTCCAATTTTTTTATGAGGCTTTTGGGAAACCAATTTCCTAAGAGTTTAAAAAGAATATTCCAAATGACTTGAGTTTTATGGAAAAAACCTTTCCAAATTTTTGTTGAGGTTTTGGAAAACCATTTTCCTAAGAGGTTTAAAAATGAATATTCCAAATGGCTTGAAGTTTATGGAAGAAACCTTTACAAATTTTTGTTGAGGTTTTTGGAAAACCATTTTCCTAAGATATTTTTAAAAAGAATATTCCAAATGCTTTGAGGTTTTTGGAGAAACCTTGCTCCTGAGAGACTTTTTAAAAAATAATATTTCAAATACCTTGAGGTTTTTGGAGAAACCTTGCTCCTGAGAGAATGTTTAAAAGAATATTCCAAATTACTTGAGGTTTATGGAAAAACCTTTATCTTGAGAGAATTTTTAAAAATAATATTCCAAATACCTTGAGTTTTTTGGAGAAACCTTGCTCCTGAGAGACTTTTTAAAAATAATATTTCAAATACCTTGAGGTTTTTGGAGAAACCTTGCTCCTGAGAGACTTTTAAAAAAAAGAATATTCCAAATTCCTTGAGGTTTTTGGAGAAACCTTGCTCCTGAGAGACTTTTAAAAATAATATTCCAAATGCCTTGAGATTTTTGGAGAAACCTTTCTCCTAAGAGACTTTTAATATATATATATATATTCCAAATGACTTGAGGTTTTTGGAGAAACCTTGTTCCTAAGAAATTCTAAAAAGAATATCCCAAAATTTTGATGAGGTTTTTGGTAAACCGTTGTTTGATGGTGGTAAGACAAAGGGCACAACCTTTGAAAAAAGAACACAACCTTTTGAACCTAGTGAGTTATTACAAGGGCAAGGCAAAGGGTGCAACCTTTGACAAAAGGATGTAACCTTTTGAACCTAGAAATTGATTGACTTGATGAGGGTAAGGTAAAGGGCACAACCTTTGACAAAAGGACCCAACCTTTTTAACCTAGCGATTGATTTGTGATGGTGAGGCAAAGGGCACAACCTTTGATAAAATAATGAAACCTTGAACCTATAAATTGATGTATTTACTGAGGGTAAGGAAAAGGGCACAACCTTTGATAAAATAATGCAACCTTTTGAACCTAGAAATTGACTTGTGATGGCAAGGCAAAGGGCATAACCTTTGACAAAAGGATGAAACCTTTTGAACCTGGTAAATGATTGGGATGGCCACATTAGGTGGCAACCTCATGAGTAGATGAGATATGGTGGAGTTTGAATGTGGAAGGAGGATTAAATACTAAGAGAAATATGGGTGGAAAGAGGGGAAAAACCCCAATAATAGATGTGGTTTACAAAGGAAATGGAATATCTTGATCATAAATTCAATTAGAAGTGATGGGTAAAAACTCCTCCAGTAATGAGGAATTATCTAGAATGAGATGATGAATTTACTCAATTGTGAATGAGGGATTGGAAGGAGATGAAAATTATCCAATTTTGAAAAATAAGTTGGAAGGAGGTAATCTCCCCCCTCCAATCATATGACTAGTGTGAAGGTGTAGAAATGATGATGAAAAGTAGTCAATTGGAAAGAGAAGGGGAAAGAAGAAGGGGAATAAAATTATGGAAGAGAAGAAAGGATGATAAGAGAATAAGAGAGGATAAAAAGAACCACTGATAGGTACGTAGCTGCTCAAAGAGTGACTATACAATAATGACATAAAAATTTATGGAAAAAAAAGTGGGAGGAAGGAGGAAGAAGGAAGAAGGAAGAGGTAGAGTAGAGTCAAGGAGTAGAGAGAAATAAGAGTTTTTATTAAGGGAACATGAGGATATTCTTAACTTTGATGACTCCTTGATTGATCATATATTTAACCTAATGCTTACAAATATGATAATGGTTGATGTCATGCCCTTGTTGTCTATAATAATCGTAGAATGTATGTTCCTTGTAGACCTTTGGTTTTAGGTAATTTGGATTGTTTGGTTTAATGTAGGTAGGAAAATATATCCAACATCATACAATGCTTGAAATAGCTTGGAAAATAGCTTAGAAAAATAAGTCCAATTAAGATATGAAGGTGAAAGACACTTTGGGTGAGTGAGTGGTTGACTAGATGATGAGGGGGTGATTGTTGGCCCATGTTGTGGAGATTTACATTGTTGACAGTGTGGGGTTTGTGTAAGTGGAGGCATGGTAGGTCCTCTCATGGATGTATCATGAGTGGATGTACAACACCCACAATTGCTTAGTTGTGACTCAATATTGTTGAGGCACATTAAGACATGTTGTATGTTAATAAAAGAAGGCCTTGATGGTGTGGGAGTGGAATTGACATGGATGCCATGTGATGGGTGTTGATTGATATGGGTAATAATGTGCATATGGATGAGGTGTTGAAGGTGCAAATGGAGGACCTAAAGGTTACAACATGTCAATTGGTTGGGTGATGTGAAATGGAAATCGAGGTGAGGGAAGAAGAGGTGGAGCAAGTGGGGTCTAAAAAAGGGGTCGATGATGTGATGGAGGTTGTTGTTGATGAAGTGGTTGTTGAGATGATGAAGTCAGAGGGGGTAGACTAAAATCATGGAGAGTGAATGATTGTGATTGAAATGGCACCTATTGATATTGTTGACCAAAATCCTAGATGAGAAGGTGGTATGGATGTTGAGCATAGTTTTGATTGACCTATTGAATAGGTGCTTGTATTTATGCTTGCTGATAAGTGGAAGGCCACTCATACTGGGATGTAAGCATGGAATGGGAATAAGATGTGGCAGGTAAAGTGGAAGTCCACATAGGAGGTTATGTAAAGAGGGTAGGAGGATTTTAGCCTGACATAGAGGTGGTACCCTAAACTGGTAACACAAGTGAAATTTTGAAAATGTTTACCTATGAAGACGTAGGAATGTAGTGCCAAAAAATTTATGTAGATGGATGTGATGTGGAAGAAGATGTAGGTGGATTGTGAGTACCTTGTGAACTTTGCAAAAGTGTAGGCACCTGTGTGCTACCAATAGTGGAGAATAATTGTGTATGAACATGGGAAAATTCTTGAAGTGGAATATGATAAGAAGACTAGTCAAGGTTAAGCATATCTGCTTCGAGAAGTGGGTTGGGTGGAGTATGATGAAGAAGGTGGTATTAATTATATGGATATAGAATGTGATAGTGAAGGGGTATTGAACGAGAGTCCTAAAGTGGTTACTGTAGAGTATAAAATAGGTATGGTTGATGAGGAAGCCTCTTGAGTATTAGGTGGGGTGACAAGGACTGTGGCTACCATATGAGTAGTGTTTTGGACATCTGGATAAGTAGGGAGGAAATTGAATTCACCATTAAATAGATGTGATTATTATTGGATAAATGAATGAGGAGAATGAGTGGAGGATGGAGAGGGATCCTCATGAATGGTGACTTAAGGTTCAAAGTCACTAGGTGAAAAATAAATGATACTAGGTAAATAAATTGGTTCATGTGTCGACTCCGTGGAAGGTGGGGAGGACAAAGTATCAAGTGGATTCAAACCTATGTCAAGAGTGACATTAGGTGTGGGGTATGGAGTATGAGTCACGTGAGACTGACTCTGAGTGTGGGGTCCAAAATTTGGTTTGATGATGATACCAAATTCAATAGTGGATGTCTCTGATTAAGAAATATTGGCACGAGCAGCCTCCATTATGAGGTGAGCTTACTCGCAAGATTGGGTATGAGTAACCACCATGATTGGTGGGGGATAAAATAGGCTAAAAACCTTAGTTTTTTTCAAATATGAGGTGAAAGAGTAATCAAAATTAATTTTCTAGAAGTAACCAAACCTTTTTGTGAAACAAAAATATGGGTTGTAGGGTAGGGTGCAACTATTTTGAGTTGTAGGGTACCCCATGACTATTATGAAACTGATGATAGAGATAGGAAAATTTTGAACTTGTGTCTAGAGAAGTATGAGACCCATTTTTGGTATATTTTGGTGAGTGTTTTTTAATATAGTTAAATTATACAGTAAGAAACCAGCATGAGGAAATACAGTTTTGTAAAGTGTGTTTTGATGTTGGAATAACCATAAAACTAAAAATGAAATAGGGTATTTTGGATGTATTCTAAAAAGTAAGTGTGTTTGTATATAACCTACTCTTATGCCCAAAGACACATGAGGGGTAACTGTATACAAACAGGCGAATGGTGTCTAATGGAGGTAATAGCTAGAAAAATCCTAAGGAAAATAATATACACCAAAATACAAAATCCTCTATAGAAAGAGGCAAAAATATCTAAGACCTACTACTGGCATACCCATTCTTTTGCTTCATCCTCAGGTGGGCATAGTAAAGAACAATAGTTGCACACTCATTGATTATAATTAAGCTTTATGAGCAAGGGCATCTAATCCTAACCTACCCCAAGGAACTCTCAAGAGTAGGGATTTTTCGATGATGAAGTATAGAAAACCAATCATGGGGGCTACTAAGGTGTGTAGGGGTGAGCTAGTGGAAGGAGAAAAAATCCAACGTCACCAGCCTCGAGTGGATATTGATGATGAAATCCAATATTACCACTTTTTAAGTTAAACGTGAAGTGTGTGTCCTATTCTATGAACATAGGAAATGTCATTTTGAAAACAAAGTGCCTTTTGAGAAAGAAAAGAATGTGAAAAGAGTGATGCAACTTTTCCTTTAGATTTGTCTTTATTTATTTTTAAATGAAATGCTCTTTAAAAAACAAAAGCAATGCAAATAACTATGCACAATGAGTTTTGTAACACTAGATGTATTCACAAAATATCAACAAGACAATCTACAATCCCTTCAAATTAATATTGCTTCTAAACCAAACATGTCGATTTTATATATTTTACATGTATCTCCAGCTTCTGCAAGTCCTTTTTAATGTATTTCATAGGTTCAAATGTATTTTTGTCTCGATCGCTAGGTACCTAGCAACTGATTTGGGTTGCACCTTACCTAGTGACTCTGGTAAAAGTGTGATTTCAGACTGTATCTAAGCTTTGGGATAGTAAATTTTATTGTAGATAAGTACCTACAACCACAAATAATAGTATATTACTTTTTATGGATAGAATAAGTGCCCAAGAAAACCAAATATGAAGTAAAGACAAGTTCTGCAAATGTGGTGCGATGCCAAGTTTTAAAAACAATCTTGCAAGGTGGTACGGTGCCAAATTTTGAAATAGTTCAAGAGATAGAAATTTTGTAAGGTTGCTCAGTCCAAAATTTTGCAAATAATCTTACAAGGTGGTGCAGTGCCAAATTTTGCAAGAAGGCTAGAAACAACAAATTTTGAGTAGGATAATGTGATATTAAGTTTTGCTAAACACAAAAAGGATATCAATATTGCAAGGTGGTACGGTGTTGATTTTTGCAACCACTCTTGCAAGGTGGTGCATGAAGAACACAATATCATACCGATAGGGGGGATGAATAGTATAAGATCAAACTTTTACTTTTATTTCCAAAGCAATATCATCCAATATTAAAAATTTCAATAATAAAACAATGCACAAATCATCAAACACATGGGAGACACAGATTCAACGTGGTTCACCTAATGTGGGTTACATCCATGGATAAATATTTATTATAAATTTCTCAACAAAATTCTTGGGAACTCATTCCCTATTACAATTTTTGTGAAACTCTATCCATAGGAGACACCTATCTCCTTTGCTATGCTTCGTGGACTTTTATCCATAGAATATACCAATCCCCTCTTGCTCTGGTTCATGGATCTCTATCCATAAGAGATACCAATCCCCTTTGCTCTGATTTGTGGACCTCTATCCACAGGAGACCTTAATACCCTCTGCTCTGGTTCATGGACCTCTATCCACAAGAGGCCACAATCCCCTTTGCTCTAATCTTCTCCAAGCCTTTACACAAGGCTTTCTCAAATCTTCTCCAAAACCTACTCTCAACTCTGCTCAAATATGCTCCAAGCCTACACACAAGGCTTGCTCAAATCTACTCACCAAAACTTGCTCAATATTGCTCACATAACCTGTTGAATCCTGCTCAAATCTACTCAATAACACTACTCAAACCTGCTCATAATCCTACTCAAATTTTCTCACAATCCTACTCAAACATTGCTCAATCTTACTCACAAACAATGCTCATATATTTCCTAAAAGTGCTTTATTTAACTAAAGTAATTCAAACATATTCTACCCAAAATCCTTTTATCTTCAAGAACATATAGAGAATGATATGCAATAACAAATGCCCAATATGTTCTTTCACATTCATTAAGTCTGTCACTTTCTCATATCTCACATTTATTGCATTAAAAAAGATAGCTCTAGTATAGCACTTGATAATTGACTTTCTTATGTACTCCCAAAATCAATCAAAACCAATGCACAATTTTGCTTTCAAACCCTTGCTCTATTATTCCCAAATTCATTCAAATAAATGCACAACTTTGTTCTCAAACCCTTGCAATTTTATTTCCAAATTCATTCAAATCGTAGTGCACAACTCTACTCACAAAATTGACCTATAATATTTCATCAATTTGTATCCAATTTCAAACACAAAAAATGCACATCCAATAATTCCTTATACCTTCAATATCATGACAACAAAAATATTTTCTTTAAACAAAACCACCTTGAGAAAGAAATTAAAACACCATACCTCTAAATCCGCCTCAATGATGATGATGAGCTTTCCATGCTTTTGACAAAAAAAAAATTCTCTTTGTTTGTCCCTTCAAAATTAGGTTAGAAATTTGTTTTTCCCTTTTTTATAAAATATTAAATCAACCACTTTTAACACTCTTATCAAAAAATATATACTATAAATCTCAAAAACACTCCTTATTTCTCCTTTTGAGACTCACAATAATTAGCAACAAAAACCCTTCATCTCTCCTTTTATGACATGCAAAAATTAATTTTAAAAATATCAACTTTATACCTTATAACTCCCACTTAAAATATGCAAACATATAACTTTAACATACCTTATGTCTCCCACCTACGCATACAAAAATATAATCTTAACATACCATATGTCTCCCACTTAATTAAATCAAGTTAAAATGTTTTCCCTTACCTTAGCATAGCAAAAAACATCCAACATATGTGAAGGAGATTCGATCTCCCAGCTTCCGCCAAAATATCACCTTAGCAAAGGCTAGGCGACCAACCAAGCTACCTCAACGGTGTGAATAATAAGTCACAACCCGTATTATTTGACCTTTCCATAATTCTATCAACCAAACAAAAAAAAAATTCGTAGGGATTCGATCTTGCCATCTCTTGTCCCACAATTCCTTAGTGCTAACTCGATAGCCAGTTGGGCTAGACACATGGATGAGATTGATGTTAGAGCTTAAATGATATATTTTATTTTTTGCTCGCTGCCACCCACAATGTGCTCTTCTTCCTTCTCTGCCAACTATCGCTTGATTTTCAATTTAGCATTCACGTTAGTTCAACAAATGCAATATTTTGCTTCCATATAAATATGCTTTATCATTTACTTTAGGAGGTCGGCTCATAGACTTATGAGTGATTTAATTTTTCTCTTCAATAACGTTGGCACAAAAAATTATAAACCCATTATAATATTTAAAAAAAATATTATAATATTAATCTTTTTAAAACCTTTCACCTTTGTAATATTTAAACCTTTGTCCCAAGCACTTTTGAACCCTTGTCTTTTGCTTGTAATATTTAATTCTTTTAAATTTTTGTCCCAAGTACTTTTAATATTTCTTCTCTATATAATATTTAAATATTATAATAATTTACTAAAATCCTTGCCTTAAATAATTATCCATTGTTATATTGTCCAACCTTGTCAACTTCACACCCTTGAAGAATATGCACCATTTGACATAAATGACAACTCAATATACTCAATATTTTCAACAATATCCCCCTTTGTCATTTATGGGAACCCTAAAAAGAAAATTTTATTTTACTACAACTGGGTTCTAAATATTCTCCCCCTAACAAGCTGCTCCCCCTCACTGAATTATCCCCCTTTGACATCAATGGTAAAGTGCTACTTGGGGCTAAATATAAGACACTTAGTGCAGACCCATCAACACCTCCTTTTCTTGAGGTGATAAATTATGGGATGGGAGTGAAGTTACTCCTAACTTTCCTTTGAGATACTCAAAAGTTTCCTTTGGAAGTGGCTTGGTAAAGATGTCAGCAATTTATTCCTTTGTAGCAATGTATTTCAATTTGACTTGCTGATCAGTCACTTGCTCTCTCAAAAAATGATATTTTATTGAAATGTGCTTAGTCATTGAATGCATCACTGATTCTTTGAGATATTAATGGCACTTGTATTATCACACATTATGGAGATAGGATGATCATGTTCTATTTTGAAATTACTTAGTCTATTTCATCCATAAAACCTATGTACAAAAAGAAACTGCTGCAATGTACTCTACTTTTGTAGTCGATAAGGATACCTGATGCTTATTGATTGCTTAGACAAGATACTAAACAATATCCAATAAATAATGCTCCTCCACTTGTGCTTTTTCTATCATCAATACTGCCTGCCCAATTCGCATATGTATATGTAGTGAGTGTGAAATTATTACATTTGGGGTGCCATAGTATAAAACTCATATTTCCTTTAAAATACTTAAAGATTCTCTTTATTGTCTGTACATGTGTTTCTTTTGGTGTAGCTTGAAATATTACCACCAATCCAACTGCCTATATTATATCTAGTCTAGTAGTTGTGATATATAGTAAACTTAGAAATAAAGAAAAATAGAGTTGATTTATTATTAATTAGATGGATCAAATCCAGGTTACAAAATGTCCCCTTTGAGGGCTCAAATTATTGATACAATTATTTACAAATCGGGTGCCCAAGGATCAAAATCCTTCAAGTAACTCGGGTGCACATCCAATGTCTTTCCTCGTACCCACAATCGAGGTGGGCGGGCCAATGCTGCCGCCACTTGTATCTTTGATCTTGATGTCCTATGCTCCTTCCTAATGCACTATAAAAACCTGCACCTACACACAAGGAAACCAAAAATGTCAAATAGCAAGTGCGTATGATGTAAAACATGCAATCCCCACAGGCATCAAAAGACTAGTAATGAGGATATGCATAGATATTATATCAAATCAACTCCAAATGATTTGAAATTTTATAGGGATGTAAATTAAGTGGTTTTGGGAAGATATCACTAAAAAATTGACTGAAATTGTGTCCTATGGCATGTCGTAATTGTAATGACCATTCGTAACCTACAAAACCCAAAGCAAACAATTTCTGCCCCTACACATATCCAAAACACATAAAAATTGGATATAATGCATAAAATAACATTTTAAGAAAACCCATATGATCATATTTGCAAAATCAGTGATATTTTAGGTGTTTCTCTAGATGACCATCGTAGACCTGCATGAGACCCTACAAAACACTAAAATTATGATATCTCGGCCAATATAACTCAGAATGACATGAAATTTGAACTGCAGTATAATATGAACATGTAGAAAATAAATAATTAAAAATAGTCAGAAAATTGTTGATATATTTCTATTCATCATAGGGTGGGATGAATAGGACTATCACAAATTGGGGGGCACTCGGGGGTGGGATGCCCACTAATTCTGCCTAAATTTTACCACCAATTCCATTGGGGATTGATGCAAAACACTATGGGGGGTATTTTCATCAAATTTGGTGAGGAAATTCACTCATATGGTTTGGTTATGTGACAAATTGTGCCTACTAGTTCACTCACAAACCTCCTTCGCTAGGTAGAGATTTCGAGGTAAAAATGGGCACAAAAGGTGAAAGGAAATCTTAGTAGCACTCTATTGCTTTGTCCTAAAACTCCTCTCTTCTTTTTGTGTGGAAAATGCATCCACTTTATAGCCTAAGGAGGCTCATGGGTCAAAAGGCATGCAAGGGCATGCAGGGCAAGAGGCGCCACTTGGCCCCCGGGGGGCATGCATTGGAGGGGGAAGAGAATCTCCCAATTTGGCCTCCTTTATGGAGCAAGGCATAAAGATGTTGTATGCTCTGACTTGCATGTGAGAATAGGTAGGAATATGACCGTTACCAGGTGCCATTTGTCCAGATTTGACTTTTTTCTGGTCAAACCTGCTATTCGTCCCACCCTGGGATGAATGTTGCTATTCGCTCTAGGGTGGGATGAATAGGATCTGTATTCATCCCAGGGTGGGACGAATAGAAATAGGGTGTTCAAAAATGTCTCAAAAGTGGCTTGAAACCTTCCAAAACCTTGCACAAAGTGGTTAGAACCATTGTATACCTCTTGAGGGCTGCCCTAGGGGCCTTGGTATGTCATTTTAGTCGTTGCTTTTGGTAGCATAATCGGATTGACCAGATTTTAGTGTCTACAGATGCCCCTTTTTGGGATGCATTGTGTGCAACATAGCATTGAGAAAAAATAGATGACTAAAATGTTCAATGATTAGGGTTACTCAATAACCTAACCAACTTTAGATGCCCCAATCCTGGAAAGAGCATGCGTTCTTGAATCCTTGCTTTCGATGAGCTAAGGAACTTGCTTTATCTTGGCTATCATTCAGTCATGATGTAGGGGTTCCCAATGTTACACATGCTTACTAGATGCCAAGCATTTTGATTTGATATTTTGTGCTTGTTTGCTGCCCCAAGTAGGAGCATGATTGTCTTTGTCAATGATTCGTTGAACGAATGCAATTTGCATGATTGAGTGTGTGCTTGTTGATTTTGAACTGAGTATGACTACCCCCTCAAGTGATGAGTCGATGAGGGAATGACTCATGAGAAAAGTGATGAGTCACTTGACCCAAATGACTTTTGTTAAGGTTACCTTCAGTTGTATCCATTGAAAAATGGCATAGTTTTGAAAGGATTTTGATGATGCTATGGAGGTTTCTTGGAAGCAAAGAGTTGAAAACTTCATTCCCGTGGGGCGGTCTAGCCACAATGGCCTTCTTGGGGAGTGAAGTAGTAACTTTTCCATGCATCCATGAGAATTTTGCATTCCATATTGACCCTGAATGAATTCCATCATATTTGACTTGTTTTTGGTGGGTTTTTGGACCCTTTTCTTTGGTGCTTCCTGGAGGAAAGGAATGGAAAACCTCATTCCCGCAGGGTGGTATGGCCATACTGGACTTCTTAGGGATTGAATTAAGGTCCTTTTTGAGCATCCAGGAGTATTATTATTTGCCTCTTGACTTATGCAAAAATTTGACCAAAATGTAGCTATTTTTTGGGGGTTTTGGACCCTTTTTGGTGCATTTTAAGTTGTTTTAACCTACAAATTTTGTATTCATCCTAGGGTGGGATGAATGCAAATTTTGTATTCATCCTAGGGTGGGATGAATGGCCAAAAGTGTATTCATCCCACCCTGGGATGAATAGAACTGTCGTAAGCCTATATAAACCTCAAATGTGAGTTTTGGGCTCATTATTGCATGTTTTGTTTGGCGATTTGAGAGGTGAGGAGGAGGAGAGTTATTTTTCTGTAGCGAAGCACTGTCGAAATCACCTTGCGGCCACCATGAGTCAATAGGCAGAGGCATCCAGTGGAGGAGCCTATGATAGGCGGGTATGTGCTGACTCGACTTCCTCATTATTTTTGCTTTTAAAATTGCAATTTTGTTTTGTTGTTATTTGATTTGTATAATAGATAATTAACCCTAATTTAATTGGAATACATCGTATTTTGAACTTGTTTTGTTTTGAGGCATATCACATTATCGGATAGGTAATTAAACCTAATGTAGATGTAATATACCAAATTTTTTTTTGTATTTTGTTTTAGGCATATCACATTACGAGATAGGTAATTAAACCTAATGTAAATATGTCAAATTTTTAATTTTTGTATTTTTTTATGTTTTTGTGCAATTAGATTGCTTAAATAGATTAGTTGTGCATTTTTTTTGGGCCTTTTGGAGGCCATTTTGAAGCATGGTGAATGCCTTCTTATTGATTTTTTTTTAGGTGGTGAAGAGTCGGTATCACACATCGAAGCTCTTTGAGACCACCCGAGATGCCTTGACTGAGGTTGACTGGGAGTGGCTTGATGCCATGGGGCTCAAGTAGGTTACCCAGTTGGAGTCGATGATAGGTGATCGAGCCTACTTGACCGCTCTTATTAGCCTATGGGACTCACACCAACACCTTCCACCTACCCATGGGGGAGATGATGGTGATGCTAGAGGATGTCTACCAGATTCTATGGATTTTGATAGAGGGGTGACCGATCCACTCTACGCACCATGACCAGAGAGGTGTAGTGTTGATGAGGTACTTTGGTGAGGATGCGGATGTAAGAGTTAGACTACCATAATGGAGGGATACTGGTGGGGTTCTGGCATGAGGAGGGGGTGTTGGGGGTGAGGCATGCACTACTGATGACCCTCATCTCCAATATGCTCCTCCCTGATTCCTCAGGAGCTAGGTTCCCTTGGAACCTGTTGGAGCTGGTGTACGCCCTAGTGGGGTGCACCAAGGAGGAGCCTCTGGTGATGGCTTGGGGGACTACCCTACTGGCATAACTCTATGATGAGTTGTATGAGATCTACTATCATCGATAGAAGGGCTTGGGGTGTAGCTTCTTGTTGTAGTGTTGGGGATGGTAGCACATAGTTGTGGGGTGACCACATGGACTATCATGGATGACTCAAGTGTAGCTAGTAGATAGGGAGATAGGATATGGTATCCTATGGTAGAGGGCTTAGGAGAGAGGGTAGAGTCATTAGCATGTAGGTGATGTGGAGCATTATGTTGATGCTTTCTCATGATTGGCACTAGGGTAGGTGATATGGCGATCGTACAAGGACTATTCAGATTGGGTGGATGTTGGAGAGTAGCTCTGGTGGGTGAGGTAGGGTAGATGGTTGATTGTGAGGTATGGGACCGAGTGGGAGTACTTCCCTTTTCTTGGGTTGTGATAGTTTGGGCTATGATAGGGGTTTCCTGGGGAGCTAGTAGTATATCGATGTCATGGGGATGAGAGGACATTGGGTTGGCCTAGTGGAGGATGTGGGAGAGGAGGTGGATCCTATAGTAGATGTTCCTAATGTGGATGATGTTGGGACTATATAGGAGTATGACTCATGGTGGGTGATGCACTAGTGGTGAGGCGTAGGGGCCCTAGGGGGTGAGGTGCTAGGGCAGTAGATGAGGTGATGGAGGATGTCCTAGAGGATGACCAGGTAGAGGTGGATGAGCCACATGGGCATCACCAGTAGATAGATGAGTAGGTAGACCTCCTAGACTTGGGAGATCAGGGTGATGATGGGGAGGTTAAGGATCAGGGGCATAGGTGTAGGAGGGTACATAGGGTGACCGATATCTGGAGCTATAGGCTGAGCTAGTAGGGTTAGATAGGAGAGGGATCTCCTTCGGGCATAGGCATAGGAGGACTAGGCTGAGATATCCTCCCTATGGGCACAGCTGAGAGCATAGGGTCCTAGGTAGGAGGGATCCAACATTGGGGAGGTAGAGAGGCTATGGGTGGAGGTGCTATGACTGTAGTCAGTGGTGGAGACGTACCAGGCATGGGGACAATGGAGGTAGGCTTATGTGGATCGGTTGGATATGGAGGTAGTGCACCTTGGAGGGTATCTTCTTGATGATGGGGAGACTAGTGGATCACATCATACTCGATAGAGTGAGATAGTGTAGTCTTCTTCTAGGTGGAGGACTGATAGGGCTGGTGGCAGTAGGCATGGGGGATCACAGTGGACCCGAACTATGGGTGGTAGTGCGAGTCGTAGCATCGGTCTTGCATGACCATGGTGATGGAGACTCTTGGGATTATTTTTGGGTTTGGATTTTTGGTATTGGTGAGGTCTGAGGACCCACTTTATTGTAGCCTATGGGCATTTTTGGAAACTATGATGTATATTTTTACCCCATATATATATGAGATTTTGTTATGGTCATCATATGTCTCTATTATTGTTTTATGAGATGGATGCAATGTATGTATTTGATTTATGATGGTATGTTAACTGCTTATGATGGATGTATATGGATACTTTTATGTGATTTGTTGTAGTGTTGATGGATGCTTTACCATGTATGCATATGTATGCTTTTATGATTTGATGTGATGCAATTTTGATTGATGTTTACCATGTATGCATATGGATGTAGTTTGATTTTGCTTGCTATGTATATGCGTGGATGTATAATGAGATGGATGATTTGATTGATTGATATAATGAACTGTGACTAATGATTTGACACACTATGTTAGCACCATAGATTGTATAAAATGCATTAATTCCTTTTGTTTTTTTTGTACTATTTTTGTGTAATGGATATATGGAAATGTATTATTGCAATGTGATAAAATGGAATGAATGAAATGAGATGTTATAGAATGTAGATGAGGTTTTCATGAGACTCAAACACTCTAGCTAACTTGATCAAAGATTGTATACTAACTATGCAAGACTTTTTGACAAGGTATGAATCTTCTAGGATGACCAAGATACTTCATATCCCTGTGTGTGCAAGTGAGTTCATTCTTGTGAGATGCATAAAGATACCACCATTTCTAGATAGGCTATCCACCAAACCTGTAATGAGGATCACCCTATGAATGTCATGATCCTAGGTTTTGTACTTAGTAGGATTAGACCACTAGGTAGTATAGGCTACCAAAAGCTAGCTCATCCACATGCAAACATTGGTCTGCACACATGCAAAAGCTAATGTGATAGACATATCATCATGCGTAAGGATACCACCATTGATAGATAGGCTATCCACCAAACCTATAATGAGGATCACCTTATGGTTTTCCAAATGCTGAGAATTCTAGGGATTCAAGTTCAAGCTCCCTTCTTTTCTTCAATTTTATTGGGATACTTGCTCATGTGTAGTGATGATAATCACTGTTTATTTTGTATTTTTTGTTTTCTTTGAGCAAGGGATTTGGGGAGTGGTGATAACCACTATTTATTTTGCTTTTGATTTTTGACTTTTGAGGATTTTGATTTTTGAACTTTTGGGATTTTGGGAATTGGGATTTTTGATAGTGGTGAAAACCACTATTTATTTTGAGGAATTGGGTAGGGAAGAGCTTGTCCTTTTTCCAATTCTCAGCATTCTTGAACCATTCACATAGGGGGATGAGCAGGATAACCTTTTCTCTTAAAGCAACCTAGACCACTTCGTAGGTTTCATATTTCCTTGTGCAAAACTTGGATTTATTAATGTGTAAATGTGTTGGGATTTGTTGTATACAAGGTATAATCTAAGCAAGACTCTACCTCCTAAAAATCATGATAGCTTTCTACAAAATCTGAAAAGAAAACTAGAGATGGTTGAGTGACTAAAAACCCTAAGGACATTCTAGAACAAATGACTATGTGATGGGAGATAGACACTATTATGACCAATGTAAAATGTAAGTGAACATGATAAGTGGAAAACTGAAATGATGCGGATAATGATTTTGACATAATTGTTTTTGGAATAATGAATAATGTACAGTCTTAGTGCTAGACACGTATGAGCAACTCTATAGTGCAAAGGGGAATAATGAGTGTACCTAACACAGATGATTTTGATAATGCAATGAGATGCGATGTAATGAAATGCAATATGATATTTTTATGTTTTTGTTGTTTTGATGATGTTTGAAGATGCAATGTGATGCAATATTTTTGTATTTTTTATTGATATATATGATGTTTTTGATTTTTTTGATTGATATATATGTACATGTGACCAACGGGCTTATTGGGGGCCATTGGGGCATTTGGGGTGACCAAAGGGCTTATGGATGCCTTTGGGGCTTTTGAGGTGACCTAGATGGTCATAGACCACCTAGGAGCATTTTAGGTTGACCAAGTGGGTTATAGACACCCTTGGAGCATTTTGGGGTGACCTAGATGGTCATAGACCACCTAGGAGCATTTTAGGTTGACCAAGTGGGTTATAGGCACCCTTGGAGCATTTTGGGGTGACCTAGATGGTTATAGACTACCTAGGAGCATTTTAGGTTGACCAAGTGGGTTGTAGACACCCTTGGAGCATTTTGGGGTGACCTAGATGGTTATAGACCACCTAGGAGCATTTTAGGTTGACCAAGTGGGTTGTAGACACCCTTGGAGCATTTTGGGGTGACCTAGATGGTCATAGACTACCTAGGAGCATTTTAGGTTGAGCCACAACACTCTAGGCATGGAAAGGCTATAAATGAAGGATGTTCAAGGGTTCAGGATCCTCGATTCCTTCAAGGGAGGCTAGGTGGTAAGTTTTGGGTCCTATCTGACTAGTAATGACAAAAGGACCTAACTAGTTTATCATAAACTTATCCCTCATATGGGGCGGCAAATTAGAATTTTGTTGGTTCTCTTTCAGAATGAGGTCACCAACCTAAAAATATCTAAGATGGACTTTCATATTGTAGGCTCTCTTAAGTCACTCTTGATAGATGCGTAAGTGCTCAAGAGCATTAATACGACGTTCATCAAGCAATGTAAGCTGATCTAGGTGAGCCTGCCATGCGGTGTCATCATCGATGAACTCCTGCATGGATATGCACAATGATGGGATTTCCAGCTCTAGAGGCATGACTGCCTCGATGCCATACACTAGTGAAAATGGAGTAGCCCTAGTGGGCATCCGAATGCTAGTGCGATAGGCCCATAGAGCAAGGGGTATTTACATGTGCCAATCGGTGTGATTCTCTTTGATAGTTTTCTTGAGAATAGCAATCAATGTTTTGTTGGAAGCCTCTGCTTGCCCATTTGCTTGTGGATAGTAGGGCATCAAAAAGTTGTGTTGGATATTATACTTAGTTGTTAAAGCATGCACATCTTTATTCTTAAATGATGTCCCATTATCCAAAATGATCTTGGATGGAATACCAAAATGACAAATGATATTATGCAATATGAACTCCATGATGCGGGGTCCTGTCATAGTGGTAAGGGGGATCGCTTCCACCCACTTTGTAAAATACTCGGTAGCCATAATGATAAATATGTGATGGCCCAAGGATGCGGGGGAGATTTTCTCGATTAAATCCAACCCCCATTGCAAAAATGGCCAAGCCGATTGGATCGGTTGTAAGGCCTGAGAAGGTACATGTGTCAAGTTAGCATGGTGCTGACACTTTACGCACTTCCTCACATATGCACAACAATATCACTCTAAAGTTGGCCAATAATAGCCCATGCGAAGAATGCACTTTGCGATGGCCATGCCACTGAAATGGCCACCACATGTACCATCGTGTGCTTGGGCAATTGCCCAAGCTGACTCTTGATGCTCTAAGCAATGAAGGAGGATCCCTTCATAGCTTCGATGATACATAATATCTCCTAGCAAGACATATTTTGTCACCTTCCATTTGAATGTTCTTTTAGCGGTGTGCGACAATCTAGGAGGGAGATTACCCAGCTTTAGATACTCCCTGATTTGTGTGGACCAGTCCTATTGTGAGGAAGCCTCGATTGCATGAACTGCCTATCCCTCTTGAAATTCATCTCGAGAAAATGTTGAGTGGGAAAGAACTTGTAAGAATAGCATCGTACTACTATCAAAAGGGGCTTGAGGGAATAAAGTCCCCCAATCGACATGATTCAAGCATTCATGAATGTGCGAGAATCTCTCTTGATGAGGTTCAATTTGAATCAAGTGGACTTCCGGCATGGCTTGAGTGTTCTCACGCTCAACCATAGACTGTGAGAGCATTTTGACCTGAATGGTTGTCATCTCATCAATAGGGTTCTACGGGATCAAGGACCCTAGGGAGGCCATCGTATCCACAAAATGATTAGATGATCGAGGGAGTGCCTCGATGTCATACCATTCAAACTTTACCAAGAATTTATCCACAAGGGCTTTGTAGGCTTGCAGAACTAGGCACTTGCATTGGTAGATCCCTTTGACCTAGTTAACAATGAGCAAGGAGTCACCAAAAATGTTAAGCTTGGTGATTTTCATGGCGATAGCCATTTGAAGACCTATGAGCAAGGCTTCATACTCGACATTGTTGTTGGTGCATGGGAAATCGAGTTTAAATGATAGGGGTATGGGAGCCCCATGCGGTGTGAAAAACATGATCCCTATGCCACCCCCTTGCTCACATTTGGAGCCATCAAAAAATAGAGTCATATCTTCCTACGGCTCAGGCTCATCAGAATCAGGCGATTCTGATATTTGGAAGACTCCATCATCGAGAAGCTCCATGCTAAGAGGTTGATCATCCTAGAGAGGAGCCTCTGCGAGTTGATCGATGATGACCTGACCCTTAATTGATTTTTTTCCAATAAATTCTAGGTCGAACTCCATCAACAACATGATCCATTTCATCATGCGACTATTATGATAAGTGTGACTCATCATGTATCACAATGGATTCTCTTTAGATACAACATACGTGGTATGGCTAAGCATGTAATGTCATAGCTTCTTAGTGGTGAAAACCATCGCTAGGCATAACTTCTCAATGTATGCATACTTGATCTCATAGCTGACTAGGGTGCAATTGAGATAGTAAGTAGCCTGTTCCTTATGCAGTTCATTATTTTGGGCTAACATGGCACCCAATGCAATCTCAATGGCTGAGATGTATAAGCGGAATGACACTCCTGGTCTAGGTGGAGCCAACACTGGTGGTGAAGCTAGATACTACTTTATTGCATCAAAGGCCTCCTGACACTCATCATCCCAATGGAATGTGACCCCCTTGTGCAATAACTTGTTCATGGGTCGACACTTGTCCGACAATTGCGCTATGAAGCATTTGATGGATGCAATCTTCCCCTGTAGACTTCAAAGCTGCTTGATGGTAGTCGGGGAGGCATCTCGAGGATGGCCTTGACCTTGTTGGGGTCCACTTCGATGCCTCATTTAGAAACTATAAATCCCAAGAGTTTTCTAGATGTGATGCCAAAGATGCACTTCTTGGGGTTCAGTCTCACGTTATGCTCAATAAGGTGATCGAGGACTTTGCGCAGGACATCGAGATGCTCATGGCATAACAAAGATTTAGCCAATAAGTCATCCATGTAATCTTCCAAAATCTTATGCATGTAGTCATGGAAGATGTATGTCATGGCACGTTGGTAGGTAGCATCGATATTTTTAAGGCCAAAGGGCATGACCTTATAGCAAAATGTTCCCCAAGGTATTGTGAATGCCATTTTGAGCTGGTCCTCTGGGTTGATATGAATCTGATTGTACCCAGAGAAACCATCCATAAGGGATAACATTTCATGGCCCACTATGGCATCTACTAGGGCATCGATGCTCGACAAAGGAAAATCATCCTTAGGACTCACTTTGTTTAGGTCTCAAAAATTGGTGCAAATGTGAATCCTCCCATCAGGCTTCTTGATGGGAACCATGTTGGACAACCATGGTGGATAGTCTACAGAAATGACAAACCTAGCATCCAACAGCTTTTGTAGCTCATATTTGACCATTAGGGCCACTGTTGGATGCATATTTCTCAGCTTTTGCTTGATAGGCTTGGCCTTGGGGTCAAGCATCAGATTGTGGGTGACTAGATTTGGATCCAGTCTCGACATGTCTTTGTAAGACCATGCAAAAGCTGCCTTCTTCTCTATGAGAAGGGCTATGTAATCAGCTTGCTCTTTGGGGGATAGAATTTCCCCTAGCTTGATACATTATGGATTCTCAGGATCTGAGCCGATATCTTTGTCAATCGTAGGCTCGATTGACATATGCGACCCCTCCTCCAACTGGTGGGGGGTAGGGATCAAATGGATGTCATCATCTAGATTTAGATCATCAATGGGAACCTCGGGTTCCTCCTCAGCATGGAAGACATCATGAGTTGGCCTTGGAGAGAAATGAAATGGTTGTAGCATCTCATCGCAAGGCTAGTACTCAGAAGGTGAGGGGTTTGAATCTCCTCGATCAAATTCAATTACCCCCAAGTCGAGGTGCAATGGCTCCAATGGGTTATTCGGATCTCGTAGGGGCTCGAACAGATCTATGGAAATCATATTTATGGATGGATGATTTCCCCTATGTGGTTGGTGGTGTTCATGGACATCTGGATGTCGCAAGACCTGAGGAGGTGGTTGTGGAGGTGGTGGAATGATCGGAGGTGGTCGATGTGGCTGTGGGTGAGCTTGCTCTTCTAAAGGTAGAAGTTATCACTATATGGGATGGTGTAATGGGAACATGCATAGATAGAACTCATCCTCATCATCTACAGGGATGACCCATGGGCCTTCTCCATCCAAACTATCAGAGTTCAATGGGTGCTACTTCATAATCTGACTCATCATCAGATGTCCACTCATAAGGAGACCCTTGATATTCTTCCTCACTATCATGGGGAAGGGTACGTGAACCTTCACCTCTCTCATAGGATCGGATATCATCATGAGGTGGGTCATCATCTCCCAAGGGCATAGGGAAGTAGTCCCCTAGTGAGTAGACATGATTGGGGTTGGTGAAAGGATCTCGCATGAGCTCATCTCTATAGTCTAGAGTCATGCACTCTAAGCTATCTATGAGGACATCTAAGGACACAGGCTTGTTGAGTCCCAAGCTAGACTTATCATAAGGCATTTGATATTGTGGCTGGTAAGGAACTCGAGTGCCCTGCTCACACCGGCCCAACCCATAACCATACCAATTGCAAAGGTCAAGGTACTTTAGGTTGAATTCAAGATTAGACAGGTAGTTGATGTCTTCCAAGAAGGGCTCTTCATCCTCCTCCTACTGTTGATAAGGTTCGATGCCATAGTCAAGGCCCCCATAGATGAAATTCATTTGATTAGGGGGAGGCCAAGAGGTATGATAGTGCCTATGGGAAGATGAGGTCGACCCATGTCTTGCACCGACTCTATAGCAGGGGTAGTTGTAACATTCCTAACCATGTACTCTCCCAATCTAGTGGAAGCTAGGTGCACTATGACCTGAGGCTATGGATAGAAGAGGGATGAGAGTGAGACCTGATCTGATTCATCATTTGTCTCATGTGGTAGCTCCTCATCATCTGGGCTAGGTATCTCCTCTATGGAGATGGTGGATATGGTCGGTTGGACCTCATCAATAGGTCACTTCCCTAGGTTCCTAGGCAAAGGATCCATAGGTGCACTGGGCATCTGGGGGTGTCGATGATGAGGATGGTATGACATGCGATGGTGATGGAGTCAAACCTTGGCTAGATTTATTTGGTTGGAAATCTAGATGGGTTGATGGTAAGGTTGACTCGGGGAGCTGCTGCACCATATTGCAATACTTGAAGGGCTCTAGGTCCATAGGGATGACATGAACTTACCCTTCATGAGTGTACTTGAGGCATTGGTGAGTGATGGAAGGGACACACTTCATGTCCCTGATCCATGGTCTACCTAATAGGATATTGTATGCCATCTCACCCTCCAAGATGTGGCACAATATCGGGATGATATTTTCCCCTACCTGAATAGGTAGGATGATCGTACCAACCATTGAGCATATGGCATCATTGAATGCTCGGAGGGTGTAGGTAGATGCGACAATGTGGGATGTTGGGAGCTTCAAGTGCTTGAGAGCTATTGTAGTGATGATGTTGCTAGAAGACCTAGTGTCTATCAACACTCTCTTGTATGGTGTTCCATTCACACATGCGATGATGTGCAAGGGAGGATCTACCATATCATTTGGAACTAGTTTAAGCTCATCTTCTCGAAAGGTAATCATCGGTTCTATGCATTGTCGCACATGCCCCATGAAGTTGTTGAAGGAGTTAGACTCTTGGGGCTGAAGCTCGATTGCCTTAAGGATCTCCATCAAGGCTTCTCTATGAGGAGGTGATTGTTGGATGAGCTCATAGATGGAGAGTCAGGAAGATGTCATTCTTAAGCTCTGAGTGAGCTTACTCTTAATTGTGACCATAGGCCTAGGTGGGAGGCTCGACATAGGAGGTGGTAAAGGTTATGATGTCGAAGGGACATCACTCTGAGCCATAGGTGGCATGGCTGGACTTGGGTACCACCTATTCCTTATTACAATGTTGATCATGCCGACATACCCCTGCTTAGGGGGGCATGGTGAACCTCATTCACCTGGGGCACAAGTGTGGCCTGCTCCACATGGGTGGGCAAAGGGTCTTTAAAGACCTCCATCTATTGGTTGTTTGGTGTGATAGGGTTGTCCACCTAAAGGGCATTCCTATCGATCATGTCTTGCACCAAGTGCTTGAACTTGTAGCACATTTGCACATCATGCCCATTTTGCCTATGAAACTTGCAATATAGGTCTTCTCTGTATCCTTTGGGCTTTGGTGCATTTGGGTCGATGGGTCGACTCTCAGGTAGGTGGATTGCATTGGCCACTAAGAGGTACTCAAACAATGAGTCCATAGACTCTGCAATGGGTGTGAACTATCACTTGGGGTGACGTTGTTGATTTTTCCCTTGATTATTCTGGTTGTCCTTGGCATAGTTCCTAGGAGTGGCCTGATAATTAGGCTTTTGAGGTGGCATGGCTTGCGCTGGCCCTAGGACACTAATGGCAACCTGATTCACTATTGCTAGCTTAGGCTATGCTGGGGTGCTTTTAGAATTCTTGTTCCACTCCTTGTGAGGCTTCACAATCTCACCCTCTTGAATCTTGATTTCTTCGATGATCCTAGCTTATGCTAGGGCATCTTCAAGAGTCACATACTATTGTAGCTACAACAACAAGGAGATCGACTTTAGGTAGCTCTTGGAAAACATCTGAGTCAACTCTGACATGGGGAGAAGATAAGGTAGCTTGGCGAGTAGGGCTCACCACCTATTGCCATAGTTTGTTATTGACTCATCATCATACTATTTCAACCTAGCTAGATCGGCCAACGTCACCTTCCTCTTGGTATTGAAGGTGAAGCATTCTAGGAATGCATCTACAAGTTGGTCCAAGTTGTGGATGCTATGCTTAGGGAGTTGGTAAAACCATTCTGAGGTTGGGCTAGAGAGGGTAGTCATGAATATCCTCAAAAGTAAAGCATCATTATCATGAATGCCAAAGCATTGACCCAGGAATTTGGTGACATGTTCCTATACATCTTCCTCTCCCTTAAATGTAGCCAATTGAGGCAACTTAAATTGCTCTAGATAAGGAGGTGCAGGAATCGAAGGATGGATGGGTTGACTATGCAACTGGTATATAGTGGGCTTTTGAGATCCAGACCTAGAGGTCTTGTTCTCTACTGACTCTAGGTGCTCTAGCAATGCTCTATATGGGCCTAAGGATTTGATCTCCTCGTCCTTGCTCACATCCTATGGTGGAGGTCTAGGATCCTCCAACCTATTGTGGGGTGGTGGCATGTCACCCCCTACCTTGGTAAGGCATCTCCAAATACTCTACCTCTAGCTCATGCTCAATGTAGGCCCCATAGGGCATTTCTCGAGCTGGTCTATAAAGAGGGGTATCTGCCCATTGTGGGCACCCTATGTTTGGCCTGGGAGGCACGTCTCGATCTGGCCTAGGAGGTCATGGAGGTAACATTGGATAAGGTCTAGGAGACCTATCTTGAATGAGTGTGGGTTGCCTCGGGTGGACTTCCTACCTATGTGTCTTAGGGGTAGGAACCCTCTCTCGTAAAGTCTTCTAGAATAGCTCATTGGTCTATCATTCGATTCTCTCTTTCTCAAGCTGATGCAAGCGGTCTAGTTGTTCTTTGTCTCATCGAAGCTACTTGAACTGAGCTTGGTATTCTACATATCTTGCAACTACTTGATTGATTTGTTCCATAGTGTGGGGCCTAGGAGGCCTATGAGTCTCACCTTGAGGCCGACCTCATTCAATATAATCTATGATATCTATCGTGTGCTTCCCTCGATCGAGGGCCACCACATTGACTTGAGGTTCGGGCCGGAGCATATGCTCATTATACTCAGTGGGTGTAGAGGCACATCGTGCATGCATGGAATACTGCTCTTGAGGAAAATCTAGGATTTCCTCATGCCTTCCTTCATGGATGAGGAAGGGTAGGGTGGAGTTGGCTCACCTCGAGTGATGAGTATCATACCCATCAGGTTGCCTATGCTATTGTACCCTATCAAGGTGATGTGTAGGCAAGGTCATATCAACCTACTCTACCTAGTGTGTGAAGTCATGCTCTGGCCTATGAATAGGCATGTCAGCCCTAATAGGTACATGGATGCATGGCACCACTCTATCTACTAGCACCTCAATGCATTGTTGCCTTTCATCAAAGAAGGCATGTGATGTATCTAAATATTAGGAACACTCTCCCAAGTAAATTCCATCACCCCTCGGGGTGTCTCGCATAGGGCTCCCTCATAGGTGTGGCTCATGCCCTACTATCTTGGGGCTAGGTTGAGTAGAGGCTCACCAGGGAGGTATGACCAGGTCCCTAGGGCTATAGCGGAGATGACTCATGTCTCCTAGTCCACTCTCCATAGCTTTCACCCATGATTGGGCTTGGCTATGGGTGCACACCATTGTAACTCTCTACCAAACCCTAAGTGATTATCTTCTTTAAAAATTCTTAATGAAATAGTAAACATGAAAAGGAAACACTCAATAAGATAGATGATTATCTCTTTTAAGTTTTATATGTGAATCCCTAAACTATTTTGTGTGTTTCAGATGTGTTGTTTGTAAAGAATGACCTTGTGTCACATGTTTGAAATCTTGTTGGATGATAATCTTGTGTTTAATTGGATTTCACCTGTATACTCATAGCTCAACAACCTGGCTATGAACTCTAGGTCATGTTATCCCACCTATAATGTGTGGTAATGAAGTCCACACATGGCCAGGGAGCACAGGTCCTACCAGTTCCTCACCCAGTTCACCCGTAGTCTACGATATACCTCTTCGAAGAGAGATACATGCTATAACCCATGGGCTATGATGGATCTTGGAACCGACCTTGGAAAAGAACAAGGTTCATGGGATTTGAGACAATGGGTGGAGATGAAAGCCACCTCATTGAACTCTACTAGTGGATGGTGATGAAATCCACCTCACTAGCATTTAAGTGAATCATGGTGTGTGTGGTTCTTTTTAATCCAAATAAAGTAAGCAAAGAAGCATTCGATGATCATTCACTAAATGCATGCAAAAGGTGCATTTTACTTTCAGAAATTTAGTATAAAAAGAACTCACAAATGTATCTAGAAATGCAAAACCCTAAATGTTAGCCTACCCATTGGGTAGGCTACAAGCAAACAATCCATAGAGATGCATTCCTACTTCTAATTTCTTTTGATTTTTCTCCTTTTATATGTTTTTGTTATTTTGTGTTTAATAAAAGGAAAACTAACTTTTAACCTTTCTAAACAAGCAAAATATGCGAGAAAAACCAAATAAAAATAGTTTTTAAAAGTGCAAAATAGAGATGGAAGATTCAGATGCCTACCTCATCACTTTTGAAACTTGCTATTTTTGGAATTCTACTCAGAAAGCTCTCTGGTTTCTATTCACTCTAGGGTGGGATGAATAGCAGGTCTACATTCATCCCAGGGTGGCATGAATAGCAAGTTAGAGTTCGTTTCTATCTAGAACGAATAGCACCTACAACATAAAAATATGAAAAATGAGCTCCAAAATTCACCTAAAGCAAAAGGGACTAGGTCCCACCATGATCACCACTAAATTAGGGAAAAATGGTGCACCAAATTATGATAAAAAATATATGTATCTATGTCCTATTGCTTATGAGCATCAAACGGAAGCATGCAAGTAAGATGGAAAAGATAGCAAATAACAAGAAATGATGCAAAGTAAATCGACTTCTTATTAATTAGGTAGATAAAATATAGGTTACAAAATTTCCCCTTTGAGGTCTCAAATTATTGATACAACTATTTACAAATCGGGTGCCCAAGGATCAAAATCCTTCAAGTAACTCGGGTGCACATCCAATGTCTTTCCTCGTACCCACAATCGAGGTGGGTGGGCCAATGTTACCGTCGCTTGTATCTTAGATATTGATGTCTTATGCTCCTTCCTAATGCATTTTAAAAACCTGCACCTACACACAAGGAAACCAAAAATTTCAAATAGCAAGTGCGTATGATGTAAAACATGCAATCCCCACAGGCATTAAAAGACTAGTAATGAGCATATGCATAGATATTGTATCAAATCAACTCCAAATGACTTGAAATTTTATAGGGATGTAAATTAAGTGGTTTTGGGAAGATATCACCAGAAATTGCATCAAAATTGAGTCTGATGGTGCCTCGTAATTGCAATGACCGTTCGCAACCTACAAAACCCAAAGCAAACAATTTATGCCCCTACACATATCCAAAACACATGAAAATTGGAAAGAATGCATAAAATAACATTTTAAGAAAACCCATATGATCATATTTTCAAAATAAGTGACATTTTAGGTGTTTCTCTAGATGACCATCGTAGACCTACGTGAGACCCTACAAAACACTAAAATTGTGATATCTCGGCCAATATAACTCAGAATGACATGAAATTTGAACTGCAGAATAATATGAACATGTAGAAAATAAATAATTAAAAATATTTAAAAAATTGTTGATATATTTCTATTCATCATAGGGTGGGACGAATAGGACTATCACAAATTGGGGGGCGCCTGGGGGTGGGATGCCCACCGATTCTACCTAAATTTTACCACCAATTCCACTAGGGATTGATCCAAAACACTATGGGGGGTATTTTCATCAAATTTTGTGAGGAAATTCACTCATATGGTTCGGTTATGTGACAAATTGCGCCTACTAGTTCACTCGCAAACCTCCTTCGCTAGGTAGAGATTTCGAGGTAAAAATGGGCACAAAAGGTGAAAGGAAATCTTAGCAGCACTCTATTGCTTTGTCCTAAAACTCCTCTCTATATTTTGTGTGGAAAATACATCCACTTTATAGCCTAAGGAGGCTCATGGGTCAAAAGGCATGCAAGGGCATGCAGGGCAAGAGGCGCCACTTGGCCACTAGGGTGGCATGCATTGGAGGGGGAAGAGAATCTCCCAAATTGGCCTCCTTTATGGAGCAAGGCATAAATATGTTGTGTGCTCTGACTTGCAGGTGAGAATAGGCAAGAATATGACCGTTACCAGGCGCCATTTGTCCAGATTTGACTTTTTGCTGGTCAAACCTGCTATTCGTCCCACCCTGGGATGAATGTTGCTATTCGCTCCAGGGTGGGATGAATAGGATCTGTATTCATCCCAGGGTGGGATGAATAGAAACAGGGTGTCAAAAAGGTCCCAAAAGTGGCCTGAAACCTTCCAAAACCTTGCACAAAGTGGCTAGAACCACTGTATACCTCCTGAGGGCTGCCCTAGGGGCCTTGGTATGTCAATTTAGCCATTGCTTTTGGTAGCATAATCGGATTGACCAGATTTTAGTGTCTACACTTCTCTTCCAAAGCTCATATGGGGTTTTGTGGTGATTTACTCTTATTTGAGCTCTATTGATAATTTAAATAGCTGTATGAATTACCTCTTTCCAAAATGCATCAGAAATATTCGACTCATTTAACATAGCCCTTGCCATACCCTGAATAGTTTTGTTTTTCCTTTCAAGTACTCCATTTTTTTATGGAGTTCTTGTTGCTGAGTATTATCTCTTAATTCTATGTTGTTCACAAAATTCTACAAATTCACCTAAAGTGAATTCTCCTCCTCTATCTGATCTTAAAAACTTAATTTTTTTGTTTGTTTCATTTTCTACTAGTGCCTTGAATGCCTTGAATTTTTCAAATGTTTCTGATTTTTCTTTTAAGAATGTTACCCAAGTCATTCTAGAGAAATCATAAATAAATAACATGAAGTAACTCTCACCTTGTAAACTCTTTGTCCTTGTAGACCCACATATATCGGTGTGAATTAGCTCAAAGGGTTTGGATGAAGAAAACTCCTTTGATTTGAAACTTGATCTTATTTGCTTACGATACTAGCATTGTGCACAAATCATGCTTGGGAGTTTTGATATTTTAGAAAATATCTAACTGCATGTTTGTTGCTTATTTTCACTATGTTTTCAAAGTTTCTCATCCTCTTGTGATAAAAATAATTTTCCTCCCTTAATTTCACTTAATATGTAGATATTGTTTGTAGTTTTACTGGCATCTGTAATAAGCTTTCCTATCTTGGATTTCCTGATCTCACATCCATTTGGTTGAAATGTGAGTATGTGTCATTGATCACATAGTTTACTTATTCTTAGTATATTGTGCTTCAATCCTTCAACATATAACATATTTTTTGTTCTATATTTTCCATTATCCAAACTCAATGTCCATTTTCCAACAATTTTGGTAGAAGCATTATCACCAAATTTCACTATTCCTCAATTTATTTTCTTTAGAGAAAGGAATTTTCTTTTGTCACTTATCATATGGCTTGAACAACCACTATCAATGTACCACTAATTTCCTTCATTTTGCACATGAAGAGTTGTTTTTACCAACATGGAATTTTTATTTTCTTGTTCCTTTTTCTTTTTCCAAACTTTTTAGGACATCTCCTTCTGAATTTTTTGACATTCCTCTTTCTTGCTTGATTTAGGAAGTTCAGGAAATACTATTTTACACCATCGATCTTTGTGCCCAAAATTATTACATTTGTAACACATGACATTGTTATTCATGAGAGGTGCAAAATAATTGTAATTTCTATTGATGATGTCAACATTATATTTCGTATAGACCATGCAATGTACAAATTTATGACCATATATGTTACATAAAAATAATAACCATGGAAGAAATTTTTAAACTTGTTTGATTACCTTGGATGATATGGTCGCATGGTTCTTTCATTTTTGTTCTTGTGATTGACTTTGTCCATGATGATCCTCTGTTTTCTTCCTCCTTAAATACATTAGCATATATCATGGGCTCCTTTTTAATAACTTTATTTGATGTATTTTTTCCTTTTGAGCTTGAATCCTCTTTCTATTTTCCTAACCTTATATTTTGCTACAACTTTACCTTAGACTTTTCTACTTCCTTTCTTAGAGAGACAAATTCATGTTCCAATTTTTCACATTCTAATTCTTTTGCATTTAATTTCTCAACCATAACTTCTTCAATTATTTTTCTCTCTTCAACCTTCACTTTTAAGTCTATGATATCTTGTAGAAGCTATGTCTTTGTTCCCTTATCCTCTTGAACTTGAGCCTTCAATCCTGAATTCTTCTTTCTAACCCTTTTCAATTTTCCAAGAGTAGCAATAAGTTCCTTTTCCATATCAATTATGGCTTCTTATTCCTTTTCTAAATATTTATCATTGATTTCAACCATAGGATCATCTTATATCACTTCAGTGTCCATGTGTGTTCTTGTAAGATCTTTATTCAAGTTTTTAGGTTTTCACAAAGAAACCCTCTCTGATACCAATTGAAGAACACAAGATTATACTGAGAGGGAGGTGAACAATATAAGATAAAAAATTTACTTTTATTTCCAAAGCAATATCATCCAATATTATCAATTGCAATAATAAAACAATGCACAAATCATCACACACATGAGAGACATAGATTTAACATGGTTCACCCAATGTGGGATACATCCACAGAGAAATATTTCTTATAAATTTCTCAACAAAATTATTTGGAACTCATTCCCTATTACAATGTTTGTGGAACTCTATCCATAGGAGACACCTATCCCCTTTGCTCTAGTTCATGGACCTCTATCCATAGGAGATACCAATCCCCTCTTGCTTTAGTTCATGGATCTCTATCCATTGTAGACACCAATCCTCTCTGCTTTGGTTCATGGACCTATATCCACAGGAGATCTTAATACCCTCTACTCTAGTTCATGGAATTCTATACATAGGAGACCTCAATACCCTTTAATATAATTTTCTCCAAGACTTTACATAATGCTTGCTCAAATCTGCTCAAAAACCTGCTCTCAAATCTGCTCAACTCTGCTCTAAGCCTCCACATAAGGCTTTCTCAAATCTACTCACCAAAACCTACTCAATATTACTCACATAACCTGCTCAATCCTACTCAAATATACTCAATAAAACTGCTCAAACTTGCTCATAATCCTTCTCAAATTTGCTCACAATCCTACTTAAACATTGCTCAATCTTGTTCACAAATAGTACTCGTATATTACCCAAAAGTGATTTCCTTAAATAAAGTAATTCAGACATATTATACCTAGAATCCTTTTATATTCAAGAACATATAGAGAATGATATGCACTAACAAATTCCCAATATGTTATTTCACATTCATTAAGTCTATCACTTTCTCATATCTCACATTTATTACATTCAAAAAGATAGCTCTAGTACAGCACTTAATAATTGACTTTATTATGTACTCCCAAAATCAATAAAAACCAATGCACAATTGTAATTTCAAATCCTTGATTTATTATTCCCAAATTCATTCAAAGTAATGCACAAATTTGTTTTCAAACCCTTGCAATTTTATTCCTAAATTCATTCAAAGCAGTGCACAACTGTACTAAAAAAACTGACCTATAATATTTCATCAATTTGTTCCTAATTTCAAACACAAATAATGCACATCCAATAATTCCTTATACCTCCAATATCATGACAAAAAAAATATTTCCTTCAAACAAAACCACCTTGAGAAATTAATTAAATCACCATACCTCTAAATATGCCTCAATGATGATGATGAGCTTTCTAAACCTGCTTTTGACAAAAAATATTTTCTCTTTGTTTGTCCCTTCAAAATCAGGTTAGCAATTTTCTTTTTCCCTTTTTGATCAAATATTAAATCAACCACTTTTAACACTCTTATCAAAACATATATACTATAAAGCTCAAAAACACTCCTTATTTCTCCTTTTGAGACTCACAATAATTAGCAACATAAACCCTTTATCTCTCCTTTTATGACATGTAAAAATTAATTTTAAAGATATCAAATTTATACCTTATAACTCCCACTAAAAATATGCAAACATATGATTTTAACATACTTTATGTCTCAAATTAAACATGAAAAAATATAATCTTAACATACCTTATGTCTCCCACTTAATTAAATCAAATTAAAATGTTTACCCTTACCTTTGCATAGCAAAAACACCCAATGCATGCAGAGGAGATTCGATCTCCCAACTTCCACCAAACAACACCTTAGCAAAGGCTAGGTGACCAACCAAGCTATCTTGATGGTGTGAATAATAAGTCACAACCCATATTATTTGACCTTTCTGTTGTTCTATTGACCAAATAAAAATATATTATCATAGGTATTCGATCTTGCCACCTCTTGTCCCACAACGCCTTAGCACTAGCTCGACATCCAAATGGGCTAGCCACATGGATGAGATTGACATCAAAGCTTAAATGATATATTTTCTTTTTTTCTTGCTACCACCCACAACGTGCTCTTCTTCCTTCTCTGCCAACTGTCACTCGATTTTCAATTTAGCATTCGTGTTAGTTCTACAAATGTGATATTTTTCTTTCGTATAAATATGCTTTAATATTTATTTTAGGAGGTCAAATCATAGAATTATGAGTGATTTAATTTTTCTCTTCAATAACGTTGACACCAAAACTTATAAACCCATTATAATATTTTAAAAAATATATTATAATATTAATATTTTTAAAACCTTTGGCCTTTGTAATATTTAAACCTTTGTCCCAAGCACTTTTAAACCCTTGTCCTTTGCTTGTAATATTTAATTATTTTAAACCTTTGTCCCAAGCACTTTTAAACCTTTCTTCTTATCTTTATAATATTTATATATGATATTTAAATATTATAATCCTTTATTTAAAACCTTGCCTTAAATAATTGTCCATTGTTATATTGTCCAACCTTGTCAACTTCACACCCTTGAAGAATATGCACCCTTTGACATCAATGACAACTTAATATACTCAATATTTCCAATAGTGTGGTGTTGAGTTTTGTAAGAAGCTAAGAGAATAAAGATATCATTAAGGTGGTGTGCTACCGAATATTGCTAAAATAATCTTACAAGGTTGTGCGGTGTCAAGTTTTGTAAGAGTTCAATATTCACAAAGAAGGGTTGATTATACCTTTTTAGGACACCAGTTTCTTTAGGTGTTTTGTAGCCTACAAAGGTTATCTTTTGGTAATGGGATACCAATCCCATATGAAGGTAAATAAGTCCCCTAGAATTACCTACAACTCTGTAGTTACTGTGGGTTGCATAAGAATTGGTTCTTGCATAATTTCTTGGAGCACTTGTTTGGGTCGGTAGGTACCTAGAAACTAATTTGAGTTGTATCCTACCTAGTGACTCTGGCTTATAGATAACAATATTTTTAGATTTTTTGCAAAGTTTTGGCTAGTTTTTGGGTCACTTGTAGCACAAAAAATAGGTATAATTAGCTAGCTACCAAAATGAGATAACTAATAAGAAATAAAGAAAGTTGGGGTCCCATTGGGCATACCAGAATGAATATAATGGAAAATAGACGTAAATTCTATCAAATATATTTATTCTCAAAAGGGGTTACAAGGGGTCTTCCTTTTTACAACTGCCTTAGAAGGATATAAATCAAGGTTTAGCATGGTAAATATACCTCTTATTTTAGTGAACTAGTCAAATACACCCTGGATCGGTCTTCAAAGGAACATTTAATTTAGGTGGGCTTAATTCAAGTGATCCACCAATGATCAAATATGTCCTCCAGACCTATATGACCTAAAAAATGGGGTTAGTGCATTTGGGGGTCTATCATGGATCAAGCCCCATATTCGTGAAGATAAAAGACTCAAAATAAACTAGTCTAATGCATAAATAAAGTTGTCAGAAATTATTTTAATTGAATAAAAATAGTAAAGCTTACATGTTTGAAGGGTTTTATGGCCTACTGTTGCCCAAAAATGGCTTTCGAGTGATAATCGTTGGGTGCCTAGTGACTCAAATTTTATTCATAAAAATGAGATACAATTTTATGGGGACCTTTCTTTGGTTGTTACGAAGCCACCCTCAAAATTTTAGGTCAAATGGAGTTTGAATGCAAAATTTATAGGTAAAAAAATGAGGGTGACTTTAGCTAGCCATGATTGGGTCGTAGGGTAGGGTACGACTAGTTTAGGTCACAGGGTACCTAGCGACTAAAATTTTATTCATAGAAATAAAATAAAATATTTTGGGGACATTCCTCTAGTTATTAGAAAGATATCCTCAAAATTTTAGGTCAAACGGAGTTCGGATGCAAAATTTATGGGTAAAACAGTGAGGGTGACTTTGGTTGGCCCTGATTGGATCACATGGTAGGGTGAGACTGGCTAGGATCATAGGGTACCCTATGTATCTTCCTATAACTACTTTTATCTAGTTTTAGTGAAGGAAAATGGTGTCCTACAACTGTTGAAGTTCCTAGTTGGTGTTGATTCACCTTCAAAACCAACAAAATCCGTCATAATAGAGAACAAAAAGGGTTTAAAGAGGGCTTATAATACCTCTATGGTGGTTGATGGTAAGTGAGGGATTAAGTGACCGCTAGAATAATTCTAATAGATTCTGGGTATACAAAATGGTTGATGCTTAAGATAGAATAAATGGCCCTCTATTTATAGAATTTTGAGAGGTTAGGGGTAGGGGATGAGGTGTCCCTTGTGAGGTGTAATGGGTTAAATGATAACGATGGTGAGTTTAAGGGTGAGGTGGAATGTGATTCACTCTTTCACTTGCCTTGAAAAGGGATCTTTTAATTATCAAAGTGCACACATGTGTGAGGTACAAAATACCAAATTGGTCATGGGTTCACACATGTGTGAGGGAAGGTTAATGTTAACCTTGATTAAGTTGACCCTGGGTTGGACCAAGGTCAAGGGGGTGAGGTGGAGGGTGACTCACCCCTTCCCATACCTTAAAGATTAAGCATATTTAAATATATATTAATATCATGGGTGCACACATGTGTGAGAAAAAGGTTAGTTTTAACCTTAATTAGGCTTAATTAAACATGTAATTAGCCCCTTAAGTGTACTTTAGTGATAAAGTAACTTTTGCCCAAGGTAAAGGTTTACCTAGGTTAAGCTTTTGATGGTGGTCACATGAGGACCATGGTTAAACATAGGAAATGGCTTAAGTGGGCTAAGGAGCTTATGCATACCCTTTTTAATAAATGCAAGGTGTTTTAAGGTTAATTAATGCAATTTTATGGCTTTTGCAATTTAATCAACCATGGAGACAAGGCAAGTGATCGTGTGCAAATTTTAGATGTCTACAAGATCACATTAGATGTTGACCTTGATAATAAAATAATATTTAGGTCACATTAGATATTGACCTTGATAATAGAATAAGATTCAGATCATATTAGAGATTGAACTTGATATTAGAAGAAGTTTTAGGTCATATTGACCTTGAAATTGTTCAAGAAATCAATAAAGAAGGATTACATAGTGTCAATGGATTGAGAAGCAATTGATAATAGCAATGGAGAGAGAAGCAATGAAATAGATAGCATCATAGAAAGGAAAAATAAATATATATCAGGTCTTGAGAGAGTATATAAGTCTTGAGATAGGTATATAGTTCTAACTTCAAGCATTGAATCTCCACTAGATAAGAGATTAAGAAAGATTCAGAATAAAGGTTCTATAGAGAAGAAAATATTTTTAGATAAAAGAGAAAGAGGTCCATATTAAGGATTATTTTGAAGAAAGAAAGCAGCCATTATAGAGATATATTGGAGAATAGAGACCCTTTGAAGAAAGAGGTCCGAGGTCCTTGTATTAAAAAGAAGAAAAAGATGCTAGAAGTCATATAACTAATTAAGGTTTATAGCAGCCATATCAAGTGAAATAAGATCCTAAGATATAGAATAAAGAAGTGCCTAAGATATATAAGAAAGAAGGGTCTAAGATAGAAGAAATGAGAGTTTGAAACATAAGAAAAAGATATTCATAGAAGATATCTTATAGAGGATTGGAAAGAGATTATAATAGCTCAAGGAAAGCAAGAAGACATTTAAAAAGAAATAAAAGCTTAAGTAAGGCTAGATAATACCTCATAACAAATCTAGTATAATATAGAGGCTTGAGTAAGAAGCTTGCAATGTAATCAATATATAAATAGATCTAAGTCTAAGGGAACATAGCATTCTAATATAATCAAGCAACTCATATTGAAAGTAAAATTGCAATCTATAATAGAAGCAACTCATTTTGAAATATCGTAGCGACTCATTTTGAAATTCAACCCATATTAGAATCAGGTAGCTCATGTCAAGTAGCCTTGATATTAGAACCAGGTGAAGGTTTACGTGAAGGTCATTATTCAACACCGTGAGTTAAAAAACTTGCAATGCACAAGAATAAACAAACATCAATATATTAGCAAAAATAATATCAAGCCAAGGGAATAAATTCTACAAATTTTACCAAGCCAAAAGTACAGAGATAATGTGCAATATTTTGGGTTATATCAGTGCAAAGTTGAAAAGTCTAAGTGTCAAGTAGGATAAGAAAAATAATATTTAGAAGCTGAGAAGTCCAAGCATTGTCTATTGGGTGATCAACTAGTGCATAATGTTTGCAACCAAGCGCTAGAAGGAGAGTAATGCTTGAACATTACACCTGAGAGTAATATGTGCATTTGAAATTACACCTAAGAGAAACACATCCATTTAACATTACACTTGAGAGCAACACGTCCATTCGATGTTACACCTAAGAGTTATATGAATTTATAGATTAGAGCAACTCAAATTTTATTCTTATTGGTATTACAACAGATAGCATCAATCTATTTGGAAAGTGTAATAAGGATTCATAGCAATATAATGTTTACAAAGGAGGTTATGCCAAAGATCATATGAAATTCTTGTCCTTCCCAAGCAAACCTACAAGTGTAGGAAGGTGAAATACATCTTAGAATCTTGAAAGGGGGACTAGAAAAATTTAGAGAATATCAAACACACACAGAGCAGGAGCAGGAAGTCCGAAATGTTTGCACATAATAGAGGTTAGTTAGGGTTTTAAAATTACTTTGAAATATAAATTTTATAATGTTACATTTTATATTATTTGGAGAGATAAGTTGTTATAAGATTTATTTAAGTCTTTATTATTTGGAGAGATAAGTTTAAGTTTTATTGAAGTATTTAGATTAGATGGAGTGATAAGGTTAATATGGTTTGTTTTTAGTCATTTCTTTAAGTATATTTTAAAAAGTTTGGAGTAATAAGGATGTCAACCAACTAGTTAATTTGCTTAAAGAAGTTTTTGAAAGAATCTTTAAAAGTTTTTGAAAATTTTATTTTTGAGTTTTTGAAAAAAAAAAAAAAAAAGACATTTGAATTTATTGAGTTTTTTTGCAAATTTATCTATTTGGGAGATAAAAGGTATTCAACATCAAACTTAGGAAAATATAAATTTGTAAAGATTTATTTTTAGTTTCTAAAACTAGGGAGACATAAGGTTTACTACCTCATAGGAATTAATTTAGAAACTTTGATTTATTTTATTTTATACCTAGGAGTTATAAGGTTGTCTACACCAAAGGAATTCATTTAAATATAGAAAGTTTATTTTTCAACTGAGAGGTACCAAATATGGATAAGTTATCAAGAGGAACTTTTCAACATAGGAGGCATTATCAAAATACAAAGCCATATTTCATAAAAGGGAAAGTTCAAAAACAAAATCTATTTAATGGACAACATCATACTCTTCAAAAATCTTTTCAAAGATGCAAGATAGTATCATGTGAACCTAATCAAATAATTCAAATAGAAAAAGATATTTAATATATAGATTTTGGAGCTAGTCATCATATGACAAGTAATTTTCAATGGTTTGAGTGTCTATAAATTAAGGATAAATTTTGTTTAAATATTGTAGATGATAAGAGGCATCTTTTTCATGGAAGTGGTAGTGTGACACCTAGTATACAATTTTTAGAATGTATACTAGGGGATGTAATTGATTTTTTTGGCACCATTCCATCATATTAGGAGAAAGAGAGAGAAAGAGAGAAAGAAGAGCTATATAAAATCTTATTATAATAATGGAGTGATACAATACATATGGAACTATGAGGTCCTTTATATAGGAAGCTAGATTCCTTGGCCAACACTTTACCTAGATGTACACGGATACACCTTGTACATTACAACTTGCACATTAAAACTTGTGCATTTATTACATTGCTTGAAGTAAGTAACTAAATTCCCCCTAAAGTAATCTTCTACTCTAACTATGTACCAAAGGTGGTACAATTACATGATCTATGATGTAATATACTCTAACTCTAACACCCCCTTGTATTATAGTATTTGGGTATTGAGTTGTTTTGAATTACATAGATGATCTCTGAATGTTTAAAACTTGGTTTTCCCAAGTGCTTTTGTAAAAATATATGCTAGTTGATCTTCTATAGGAACATACTTGAGGATGATATGATTTTTCTAAAATTTATCTTTGATGAAATGATATTAAGCTTCAATATGTTTATTTATTTCATGTACAATTGGATTCTTTATCAGGTTCAATACTCCTTTATTATCACATAATATCATGGTTGGAGTCTATTTGATCCCCATGTTTGATAATATGTATTGTAAACATAAAGCTTCACAGGTTGTATTTATTGCTACTTGATATTCTACTTCAGTTGATGATTGTGCCATTGCATGTTGTTTTTTACTATACCAAGATATAGATCCTGACCCAAGATAGAATACATATCCTAAGGTATATTTTCTATCATCAATAGATCTGACATAATATGAATCTGAGTATCCCTGTAGGCAAAAAAAATTGACATTCTTTAAATAAGTTAGTTCGTAATTAGTAGTCTTTTTTATATATTACAATATTCTTTTTGTGGCTCTCCAATGACTTTCTCTTAGTTCCTGGATGAACCGTGAAAGATAATTTACTGCAAATGCTATGTCAAGTTGGCTATTTGTTAAGTATGAAAGACTTCCAATTAATTGGTGATACATGGTTGCTAAAAGCAATGGTGTTTCATCATTTTTGAATAGTTGGGTTCATTGCTACATTGGTGTATCTTTAGACTTACACTATCATTATGTATTTTTCAAGTAGGGATTTTGCATATCTTGATTGAGTGATAGTTATCTTATCTTTTCCTTGATAAATATATAGACCAAGGAAATAGTTCATTAGACCTATATATGTCATTTTGAATTCCTTTTCTAGATATATTTTGATATCACTTATTGATTTTTCAGAACTCCTAGTAATTACTATATCATCAATATATAGTATGAGGATCAATATATCACTTCCAAGTTTCTTGGTATACAAAATGGGATCTGATGTACTTCTTTTGAAGTAACGCTTTAATAAGTGATTATTGATCTTTATATTCTAGGCTCTAGGAGTTTGTTTTAAATCATACATAGATTTATTCTATTTGTATACCCTATTTTCCTATCCTTTAATTACAAATCCTTCTGGTTGTGTTATATAGACTTACTCTTCTATGTCACCATTAAAAAAGTCACTTTTTACATCCATCTAATGAATTTTCCAACTCTAATGTGCTACTAGTGCACAAATTATTCTAATAGTAGTCATTCTAGTTGTAGGTGTAAAATTTTCTTCATAGTCAATTCCCTTTGTCTAAGTATATACTTTGGCTACTAGTCGCACTTTATGCTTGTCAAGCGTTCCATCTACTTTGTATTTTATCTTGTAAATCCATTTGTAACCTACTATGTTATTTTCTATAGGTAGTTCTACTAGATACCATATCTTATTTTTTTAGTGATGTATAATCAAATTCCATAGCTGCTTTCCAGTGTGATTAATTCAGTGCTTGAAGTGTTGATGTTAGTTTAATTGTACTACTTAGCAACTCTCTGTTCATTTTGGTTAAACTACGAGTTTGAGGTTTGGTAGTGGTGAGATCTGGATTTCTTTCTAGATTTGATTTTATGAGAGTATCTCTAAGCCATATTGGTTCTCTCTTGAGGAGAATCGTAGACATTTATGTGTCTTATTCTTGAGATTCTGATTTTGATTCTTCACATGTGTCTTCTTTAGAGATATTTAGAAGGATCTATGTATCATTACTAGATTTCTCTGTATCGATTTTGATATATTCATAAAATATTACACCTCTACTAATGTAAACTTTCTTTGGATATGGATCTAGTATTCTATATCTTGTAGATTCATTATCATAACCAAGAAATATTACTACCATTGTTTTGTCATCTAATTTAGTCCTATTTTGTTTTAGAATATGCATGTAAGCCTTACACCCAAAAATATTTAGTTTTCCTATATTTGGATTTTATCATGACCATGCTTCTTCTGGTGTAATATGTTTGAGAACTCTTGTTGGTAATCTAGTTTATATGTAGACTACTGTTTGCACTACTTCTACCCAATATTAATGATTGAGTTGAGTGTATTTAAACATACATATCACCATTTCCATTATTTATCTATTCCTTCTCTCTGTAATTCCATTTTCTTGTGGTGAATATGTTGTAGTAAGTTGTCTTTTAATTCCATTTTATTATAGGAATGATTCAAATTCTTTTAAAACAAATTCTCCTCCTCTATCTAAACGAAGTGCATTCCCTTTTCTATTTGAAATTCAAATTGTTTGAAATGGCTAAATGCTTTTGATTTATACTTCATGAAATACACCCACATTTTTCTAGTGTGATCATAAATAAATAATTGAAAGTACTTATGTCATCCATTGTTATTAATTTTCATTGGTCTGCACAAATCTATATATATTATTTCCAAGGGTTTTTTAGTTCTGTGTTGATGGAATTCGAAAGGAACTCTTTGTTTTTTTCCTACTAAGAATTTTGGACATACAGTAGCTTTTGGATAAAAATTAGGTATTACTTCAACCATTTGATACTTGAATACTTATTTCATTGAGTATTCACTAGTATATCCTAGTCTCTAATGCCATAGGTTTGATGCTTTGACCAAAAAAGTTGAGTGTGTACCAATATCTATAACAAATAGGCCATTTCTATAGGATCCTAATGCTATCCTTTTTCATTGTTTAGAAATGTGACATTTTTTTCTTCTAGTGAGAACCTTAAACTCAATAGTTATGTTTTGATCCATGAATTGGGAGACAGAAAGGAGACTAGTAGTTAAATCGGGGACATAAAAATACATTTTTTACTATCCCTTTTCCTTCTTTTAGGTTCACTGGGATGTTCCCAATTCCCTTAACCTCGTATGTTTTACTATCTTCTACAACAACCAGTGTCTCATTTACTTTTTTTAGGGAATTGAACTAATTAATATTTTTAGTCATGTACTTAGTTGCTCTTGAGTCTATATACCAAAATTCCATGATACCTCTTGATAAAGGGTTTTAAACTTGTTGAATCCCTTATGTCTCCCTAGTAATATATGAATGATAAAGTGATTTTTGAGAATAGTAGTTCAATTTTGGGTAATATTTTGTAAATAGCAAAAATCAACTTTTATTACACCTTATTACTCCTATTGAACTTAAGCACTTTCTAATTTGACGAGGTTCTAATGGTTGGATTTCTTTTGTCCCTGTAATGTGATTTTGAGACAAGTATACCAGTTAATTTTCAACTCTTAATATTCCTTAATGAACCCTATTTTATAGCCTTTGATATTTTGATATTTAATGTTTCTAAATTCCAATAACATACTTTGGTGTAGTATTCCTTATAACTCCCTAATACGGAATATTAGAAAACTCAAATATTTGCAATAATAGAAATTTAATTTTTCCAGGTAGAAATCCTTATTTCTCCTATGTTTTAAATTGTAAATATTAGGCTATTTTGATATATATTTTTCCTTTAATTTTACTTTCAAATATGGTTGATTTCCCTATAACTTCAACCTTATATTATACCCTTATAACTCCTTTTAATGAAAGCAAATTAGAATAAGGTAAATTCTTACCTTTATATTACTACAAACCTCTATGTATTCGACATAGGATTCAGATGTGTATGACAATAATATCCAACATTTCTCTTGGGTGCTATGAGCAATCGAAAACTTTGATTCTCCCTTGACTTCACTACTTGAATGGTGGCACCTCAAGTCTGGCCTCTTTGACCTACTTTGAATGTCTTGACCGAGATATTTAAATGCTCTTCTGGCTACAACTCATTGCTACTACGAATGTATGTTATTTTCTCCTTGGTTTTAGGTTCCTTAAATAGGAAGATGATCTTTTAGAGAAGGACAAGTGTCACGATAGTTTCTTTCAATGTTGGGAGATGTTATTTAACACTTGGAATTCATTGTAAAATAGATATTACAGTATTTATGTGAGTGCTTGTATACCTTGGTTACAAGTGTCACCCCTTCTCACAACCAATGATGTCCTATGTAATACTTCCTTGGACTATTCCTTTCACATGTGTAGAATTTAAGAATTATTTTGAGCTCTCGTATGGAAGGCGTTAGGGTTTATTTAATGGTGATAAGTGACATCTTCTTTTGCATGAACCTACCGTATAATGTATTCTTGCAAGATTCCTCAAAATATTGTTTTCAACTCTTTCTTTGTTGTGTTATTTCCTTATTTCTTCAATGGTGTTGAGTTGTTTCTAGCTATGTAATGCTTTGGTGGAGGTCGAGTGGCTTTGAGCTAGGATAATGAGCAATACTTCGGTGGAGGTTTTGTGACACTCCAATGGTGATGTGGAATGCTCCTTGTGGATGTACGTCTAACTATGGTATTGCTTGCTTTGATTTTATCCTAATTTCAAGCTGATGTGGTTCTTCCTTTATAAATGATAGCTCTTTCCTTGTGCTATGTTAGGTGTGCTTGCAAGTTACTTATTGTGGCTGTCCAAACCATGGGTTATGTGAGATATTTTAACCTTTCTTGGATGATACTTTTCTACGACAGCTTTGAGATGTTTCTTCCTTGTGAAGAATGTGTCTTTATGACACTTAGACCTTGTCCTTTTTCCTACGTAGGACAAAATATCATGATGCAAGACAATGTAAATAAACTTGTAAATAGAATACCTTCTTTTGCACCTCCTTTTGCAATCTTTTTCTACTGGTTTTAATGATGAATTTATTGTAGGCAAGGGTTAATTTAATGTTGTCTCTTTTGCTATACAACTCTTTTCTTTTGCTTGGTTAATCTGGTAATAAATCCAAGCTAATAACCACATAGATAGAAGCTTTTGTAGAAGTATTATCTACACTAATTTTTACCTGTAAAGAACCCTTCGTGCACCATGATTATGAGACTCACCAAGTCTCAACTTGAACTTCTTTTACTAGTTTTGATAGTGGATTTCTTCTCCAATCCTTGGAGTAATCTAATCTGATTTTGGTGGCTTATTTGGGCCATGAATTATTGTAGATTTTATGCACCAAATAGTGTCTCTGGACACTTTGATAATATGCTAGTTTTGTGCCATTGATATTTAATAATCAAGAAACACAAAATAACTCTTTTGAGAGTAACTAGTTAAAAATAAACTAGGATAGTGCAAATGAATTAATAATGTACTTTAATAATCTCACCTTATTGCTCCTGTAAAAAAACTCTCAAAATAATTCCAAAAGCACCAACTTTATTGCAACTTATTGTAATCCCGTTTTCTATAAGTTGATGATAGGTAGAATGCATCTAACTCCTATTATTGTGCAGGTAATCGCCCTTAAAAAAAGTTGTCTTCTACACTCCCTTTGAAGACTCAACATGCAACCCTTTATTTTGCAACTTTTGAATCTTAATAAGATGCTCAATGAATCTAAGTAGTAATTTGAATAAGTGTCCAAGTAATGAACCCTTTGCACCTTAAGTTACTTACCTTTGATGTCCTTTGAAGATGATGAATATCTTGATGATTTGATTCACCAATTTTTTTTTGGAATGGAGGTTGCTCATAGCTATGAACCTTTCTAATATTTTTTTGTAGAATCTAGAAGTCTTCCTTTTTGGGCTTGTTGTCAAATGGTGTCAATTGTCCCAATTATTTCACTATCAGAAGCTTCTCCTTGGTAGTCTTCAATCAGCAAAGGAAATCACCAATCTCCTATTTCTTATAGAATCTTATCTGAAGTCTCTTCTTGAATCTTACAATAGGTATTCTAGGGCCATATTTTTTTTGAACCTCTCTTCTAGCGGTAGTTTTATCTCTATTAAATAATTCCTAGTGGTGGCATTTGCATGCAGCAATGCATAATGGCAGGTCCGGTTTTCAAAGCAAGCCAATAGTAGCAATGTTGTATTTCATTATCCCTCTCTATATTTATCATGGCTTTGATACCATTGATGGTTTTTGTACCATTCCATAATATCAGGAGAAAGAGACAAAGAGATAAATAAGAGCTATACAACATATTATTATAAGAATGGAATTATACAATACGTATGGAACTATGAGGCCCTTTATATAGGAATATGTATTCCTTGGCCAACACTCTACCTAGATGTACAAGGGGACACCTTGCATACTAACACTTGTGCATTTATTACATTGCTTGAAGTAAGTAGCTAACTTTCTTCTAAAGTAATCTTCTACTCTAACTATCTACCAAAGGTGGTACAATTATAAGATCCAAATGATGTAATATACTCTAACTCTAATAGTAATATATGTTCCAAGGTTATCAACCAATCTCATTTTAGTTACTAATTTGGTTGAAAGTGGGATATCAATTGAATTCAAATGTATAAATGAGCACAATAAATATATTATCAGGAATAAAAATATAATAGAGGTTATAAGATCAATCAAAAATAGAATATATACTTTACATTCAATTGTTTTTCTCGAAAGCTTATTTTATATCAAGATGAAATTGTTGATGAATTTTCTTAGTGTTCTAAGAGATAGAATACAGGAAATTAAGGTCAATAGCCTTTCTATCAATGCGAGCATTGGGTGAATTCAAAGTTCAAGATGATAAAATAAATACAAGAAAAGTAGAATATCACATGCATTACATGGTCCACTTAATAATTTAAGATGAATAAAAAGATCATGATTGAAGACTAAAGTCTTAAATAACCAAATAATGTAATACAAAGGGTATTGGAGTATATTACATTATTTGGTAAATGCTAATGTACCTCCATGGTACCTTCATGGCACAATCATAAATAATAGTTTAGGTTTTATTCATAGTTTAGAGTGTTAGTTATATTTTCCCTTTTATGTAAGTGTGAATGTGCAGGAAATGCACAAGTATCATATAAAGTTTTAATGTCTAGCAAATGCACAAGTGTCATATGAGTTAGTTTGAAAATGTAAGTTGAGTCTATGTGAACAAGTGTTTTATATGTAAGTGTGCAAATATGTAATGTAAAGTATGATCATAAGTGTCTTATATTAGAGTGTGCATGTTATGGAAGTGTAAGAGTCATGTATAGGTGTGCATACAATATAGATTCAAGTGTTCATAAAGTATGCAAGTGTCAAATAGATAAGCCAAGAGTCATGAGACTTGGAATATGGAGAGGAATAGTCAAGTATACAAAGATTCATATTACTATGGCTATATTATGGAGGTAATACTCCATAAGAAAACATCACATTATAGATAAAAGAGAGCATCACTATCATATTTGTAAGAGAAAGAGGAGTAATAAAGGTTTCATACATTTTGAGAAATTAATATTGTAAGTTGTTCTTCATGCATAATACATGAATGATTCAAGCTATTTACATTCATATTTCTACCATTTTTTTTTTTTTTATAAAAGAAGGATTTTTGAAAGGATCCTTGAACCTTTTACAACCTATAAGTAGAAGCTTCCAAGGAAGAACCAAGAGAAATCAACATGGAGTGATCCCACCTAGGGGAGCCAAGAAACATGCACAGTCCTAGATTTAAAACCATTTTGCTACTTATTATTGAATGTTATTTGATATATCATTAGCCTTGATATACATATTAATTTTCCTATATTATTCTACTCATATCATTATCTTGAGCTTATTGTATTATGGCTACATTATATTTGATCTTGTGATATTTAAATTGTGATATTTGTGGTAGTATTAAGGCTTAAAAAGCCATTAAGTGTATAACATTAATGTAAATAGGATCAATCATTTGACACAAAATATATATTATAGAAAAATCACACATAGGACTTGATAAATTCACATGGTATTCTATGAGAGTCAAAAATAATATTGAAACTATCAATATTATACAAAATAATCAAGAAAAAATATTTTCTAGATATAATATGAAAATCATAGAGTAGGGTCATAGAGGATCACTCGTTCATCCACTAGATATTTAACATAGTACATGTCTTCCACATAAACAACCACCTCAATAATAATAGGACATGAAATAGTAATAGTATCATTTGATGGAAGGCCCTTGGAAATTTAAATACCTATAGGGATAAGGAGGGTAATGAAAATATCTATTAAAATACCTAAGACACAAGCTTGCATCCATCCTCATGTCTCAATTTAACTATTGACTAAGATAGTACAATCTTCATAGCCAATAGAAACATCAAAAGTTGAAGGTTAAATGAAAAATAAATTAATTCAATAAAAGATGTAAGCCTTGATATTGAATCATATGAAGTTTAGAATTACAATCAAGAGATAGTAGTGGGGGATAAAATGAAGATCAAGGATGAACTTGCTATAGAGAGGATAAGAATAAAGAGATCCTCAATGGTACCTTTCATCGCATATAAAGGAGAGAAAAGTAAGACAAAAAAGAAGAAGAAGAAGATAAAGGTGCAAGGAGCAAAGAGGGATAAATCAAAGTTGATGTCATTGAAAAGCATAAAATTGAGGTGGTTAGTAAGGAAGAACATGATTTCAAAGAGTAACTACTAGGAAAAGAAACTTTTTCCAAGGAAGGCCTATAGACCATTATAGTTAGCTTATTTTTTAATGAAGGGACTATAATTGAAGAAGACATTATTTTCAAGGGTTTTTTCTACATCTATTTTTACTCTATGTCCACTTTCTCACCCTTCTCACTCCATTATTACCTCTTATACTTCCATTCCTCGTATTATCACTTCTTCTATTCCCTCTTCTATAATGTTCCTTTCACCTACCTTTGTGCTTACCTCACCTTTCACTAGTATAGCAACCATTGTACCAATATTTAGAGATGTATTGATTATTCCATCCTCTATAGCATCAACTACTCCACCTATGTAGTCCACCATCCCATCACCTTCCACTTTTGCTCCATCAAGCACAACCATTACCACTCTACCATCCATTGATATAAGAATGCCATAGTTGACCATCATTCACACCACCTCACCATCTACCCCAAGTACATAAATACAACCCTATTAACAATTATTTAGATGGCACTATTGGACACTTTATCATTCATATCATATTTTTTAATCAACATTGTTTGGTAATATTTCTATAAACATCTTTAATAATATTATGTTTTTAGAGCATACTGACCCAACAATTAAAATATTTTAGGCCATAATAAAAACCATGATAATACATATCAACATGGGATTATCAAGAGGACCAATTTTCCATTTTGTATAGTTTACCTTCCAACTAATAATTCACTTAAGATATCAAGGTATGGAAGAGGTGAATGGATAGTTGTAAAAGACCAAAGAGATCATGAAATACTACACAACCAACAAATTTATTATGCCTTATACACTTTCCACTCAACTTTACATGTAAATTATTAATAAGGGTATGTGACTAATCTTCGTAGATACTATGTAGGTCAATGTAAGATTCCCAACAACAACTTTTTTAGATTATATGATAAGGTTTTCTACATTAAACCTGAGTCATGACACACCTAGGGCTCTTGTTGGATTGGTAGAACAAACTACCAATATTGTGTCTATAGACTACTAGCACTCTATGAAAAAGATAAAAATAAATTATAAATAAAAATAAGAAAACATGAATAGTTTCTTCAAAGAGATTAATGTAGATATCAAGTCCAAATAAAACTAAGCTAATGCAGAATATACAAGTAGAGAGGAAGAAAAAAGAAGAAAAAAAAAAAAACTAGAAACAACATAAATATATGTTAAAATAATAAAGTGAGAAAAGAAAAATGGGATGGCCTATCTTAAACCCAAGAAGAAAATTTGAGAAAGGATTTAAGAAGGCTAAGTCTCAAGATAGTATTTGGTCTCAAAAGTCACTAAAATCGTGCTAGACTCCCTATGAGGCCAAATTCACATAGAGGTGAAGAGGATAGAAAGATTTCTAGTATATACAAAAAAATATAGAGATCTTATCAAAAATATCAATGCAACAATCAACAAGATAAATAATGTGTTATCCGCCCATGTAGAGGAGTTGGAGAGCAAGTGGGTAGTTAAACCTCTCTAGTTGCTGAGAGGCCCAGGTTCAAATCTCTTGCCTCACATGTTGCAGATATGTTATGTAATGGTTCCCTCATGGTCACAATCTGTTTACCCCTTGTGGCCACCACCAAAAAAAAAAAAAATAATGTGTTAAGCAATAAATCTGGTTTGGTCTTAGCTATATTTAGTCATTTCCATGAAGAAATAGGTGCTAAGATTCAACAAATAGGTATTAAAAATTAAATGGAGATAGGAATGTAGCTCAAGGGTCTCTTAGACAAGTGGAAGAAACTTGGCTGGTTGATGTAATCATGAGACAACCAAATAATGAAAGATAAAATATGAAGTGACTCAATAGGTGAATTAGGATTTATATAATCCACTATCTAGGTAGGGATAACCCATATTCAATGAAGAGTATGTGAAGGTGATCGAGGACATAACTCCCACATGTCCAATCTTAAATGAATGCTATTGAATTAGGTAGCTACTATAATTCTAGGAATTATTATCGATATGGATTGGTTATTGACAAGCATTAAATGAATAATAAGTAACAAAGAATAGATTTTCTAGATGGAGTATGAATAGTTAGATATAATTTTAGGACATTAAATAAGATGCAAAGTCCTTCAAATGCTAACTTGGTATCCTTGATGACATTGTTTCTACTCCAAATAGGACCAATATCTTGAATAAATAGATCTCATTAATTCTTTCAAATTGAATGGATAGAATAGGGTAAGTTGCAATAGATCCCTAGGTGACTAGTTGTAGGAGGAAAATATAATTTTTACAAAAATATCCATGTCTATAACCATTTTAACCCATTGGCACTAATCCATATTCTCACACCAAATTAATGCACTTAATTTCAATTTGTTGTCTCAATAGGTAAGCATGACACATTCAACCAATTAGATTAATCAATCAATATCAAAGTATGAAGGCTTCGGAGAGTCAAGGTCAATTTGATGATTATTTAAAATGTGATGCAAGAATTATTCCATTCCCCTCATTGTTAGGCTAAGAAATAAATAAAGCATAGGGAAACCAATCCATTGAATTGAAGGAGGTAAGTCAACCAGTTGAGGATGGACACATGGACCACTTGGCACATTAGCGATCCAATTATTCAAAAGCACAAAATTTACTAAATCTTGAGCAAACTAACACATCCTACATCAGTCTATTGTCATCTCATTGATTTTCTATATTGAGCACTAATTCATCAACCATGGTGCTAATGTCATATAGACATCAATTTTGATTCATAGAATATGGACCAAAAAATTATTAAAAAAAATATAGAAAGAAGGGCATATTCACTAATCTAAGGCTTATAACGAGTTTGGGTCATGTCTAGAAAAGTCAGGGAATAAGATGGAGGTCAATATAATTTCCCAACAAAGACAAATCAACCACTAAGTGAATATAGAAGGAAAAAACAACCACCAAAGTACATGAAGAAGAGTATTTGGTATCATATTCAACAAAAGTAATAATTTTCCACCAAAATTTAGGATAGGATGGAAGAGATCTATTTTAATTACGTATTTAGAAGTTGGCATTTATTTGAAATTAGTTAGATTTCAACAAGAAATTTTGATCTATTAATAAAAATGAGGCTTATTTTTAAAGGATTCTTTGGGTAGTCTAAAAACTTAGATTGTTATTTTGACTATAATACAAGTTGGACAAATTTATATAATGGTTATTCATGGATTATGCATGATCATTTGTTTTTTAATTGTGTATTTATCTCTCATATTTTTTAATGCAAATTAAATGATGATTATGTCTTTGCCCTTTTCTTCTTATTAGTTCTTTTCATAATCATATATTGCATAATTATTTGGTTTTAGTGAATTGTAGATATAGGATTTTTATGAAACATTAGATGTAACCATATCTCATGTGAAGTCCTTATATTGATTAAGAATAATTTACCTTTATCATTTGATCATTTTGAGAAGTTGAAAATAGGACAAGGATTTGAAATAAGGAAGAAGAATGAAGAGAGATTTCAAAGTTTGGATGCTCAAAACAATTCTTCTTGAATTACATCAATTTAGTAAGTTACTATGTTTAAATTAACACAAATTTTCATCCATTATTTCTAAACACCACTTTTTATGGAAATTTATCCTCTTTATCACTTGTATTATAATAAAATAATAACAATAATTATATAGTATGTCAATACAAAAGCAATGATGTTTGCCAATGTTAGCAACTTAGACATCTATAATAAATATATATATTAAATGTTAAGAGATATCAAACTTGAGGTACCTGTCTTATATATAACTTTGAAAATACAAAGTTTGAGATAGACACCTTGAGTGATATCACTTTATGTTTAATATTTATCTATATTGTAAATATATAGGCTAGTATACACATATGTAAATAGTATTACCACATATGGTAATGTTAGATATTTTTATTATTAAGGAATGTTATCTCTAACATAAATCTTATTATTGTCAATGATGCACACTTACACCAAGATTTCATATATCATATCCTCAATATTAAAGTTAATGATATATCTCTCACATGATCCTTCACACTTTTGTCCACTTTGAAAATTTGAGTTTTGAGATTTCTAATGAGTTATAGTGGGATTTTGATTTATTTAAGATAATAATAAGTTGTTGAACTTGGTTCCTTATATTCTTATAAATAGTACATATGTTAAATTGAAATAATATAATAATACTCCTATTTATATGTACCAATGATCATATATTATAATAAAATAAAGTTGGCCCTTTAATGAAAAAATAGATTAGTCAATAACATATGTTGGTTCCTTTAAATAGAAACATGTGCATTCTAATAATAATCATATTCATAAATAGTTAATACAATACAAGAAATCTCAATGATAACAATAATAAGTTTGATAACCATGATTAATAACCAAAAAACATGAATACCACTCAAACCAAATGAATATTCAATAAATGACACTCTAATTAGATGAAGCTTCAAATTCTATTGAATAATAGAGATAACATTCCTAATAAACTTGGTTTTAGCTAGGCTCTTGTTCCCAATATGTGCTTCTTGAAATAAATTGCTAGTACATTATTGGATGGTTTTGGTATTGCTATGGATCCTTAAATTTTATCTCTTTAATTTCTTTTATTCCCTAGATAGTTTACTTAGATTATGATGGTGGAGATTAATAGTTTACTTTCTAAGATCTTTGTCTTGAAGTGAATGTTATTGTAATTCTCAAAGAAAAATAAATGCATGTAAAAGGTAATGACAATAGATTTTTTGAATTCTAGTGCATAATTGAATTAAACAACATTTAAAAAATCATGAAAATTCATCAACTAGAAGTGTTTGAAATCTATTTGAAAAAAAATATTTGCAAAGAAATTATAATCATATGCAACTCCAATCAAGAAAAATTATTGTTAGGTACAATCATAAAATACTATTGGACTAAAAGTTTGAAATAAATGACACATAATACGCGTGACTTTTCAAAGCCAAAACACATGTTAAAAAGTCTTGGTTCTAATACATATTTATCAACAAAAATGCCACTTTTTTTAAAATGTTCTTTACATGTAAACATGCAATTACTAACCTTATGTCATAAATCCTCTTTAAACATAAGCTTCCCTTTATCATTTATGTGATGGGATATTTTAAATTAAGGTAGGAATATATTATATAAAGCCCTTATAAATAGTTGACTAAGTGAAATCCTATTTTATCATTTCTAGTTCAAGAATTATATATCGAAGAAGTAGAAAACTTTAATTTTAAATCATTTTAACTAGTTGCTCCATAGCTTTCAATCGTAAGCTTGTTATTAGTAGACAAGAGAGGTAAGTCTAGTATCTAAACTTATATGCAAGATTTTTATATTTGACATAAAAAAATTTATAGAAAGCGTTAATTTTAAATCATTTTCACTAGTTGCTACATAACTTTCAATGGTAAGCTTGTCATTAGCAAACAAAAGAGGTAAATCTAGTATCTAAACTTATGCCAAGATTTTTATATTTGACATAAAATGTCTTATGTAGAAAGCTTTAAATTTTAAATCATTTTCACTAGTTGCTACATAGCTTTCAATGGTAAGCTTGTCATTAGCAAACAACAAAGGTAAATCTAGTATCTAAACTTATGCCAAGGTTTTTATATTTGATATAAAATGTCTTATGTAGAAAGCTTTAATTTAAAATCATTTTCACTAGTTGCTACATAAGTTTCAATGGTAAACTTTTTTTTTTTTTTGGTGGTGGCCACAAGGGGTAAACAGACTGTGACCATGAGGGAACCATTACATAACATATCCGCAACATGTGAGGCGAGAGATTTGAACCTGGGCCTCTCAACAACTAGAGAGGTTTAACTACCCACTTGCTCTCCAACTCCTCTACATGGGCGGATCAATGGTAAACTTGTCATTAGTAAACAAAGGAGATAAATCTAGTATCTAAACTTATGCCAAGATTTTTATATTTGACATAAAATATATGTCCTAAGATGAATATATGTATGAATGTCTTTCTTTAATTTAAAAAGAAAAAAAAAAAAAAAAACTAATTTCTAAATTTTAGAGAGAACAATTTAATATTGAAAAACCAATTTACTTTATTATATTTTTTTATAATCGGCCCACTACCAATAAACCTATCTCTTTATAAACAATTTATATTATTACATTAATAATAAAAATAAAAATTAAATTTGATTAACAAATAATAAAAAATAATCACTAATAAAAAGTTTATTTCTAAAACTTATATTTAACTACTTACTAATGTATTTTTCCCAACCTAAAGTTTAAAAAGGATTCTCCATTGTTCATCCCCATTTAAATCAACCGACTTCATGGTCGTTAAATGAACTACCTCCGTTTAAATCAACCGACTTGGTGGTGGTTGAATAAACTACCTCCATGAGATAGCAAATTGCTATAAGTCTTAAAATACCTATGTGAAACCCTTACAAATAGTACGAATCCATAGTCGTCCAATCTTAATAAAAACTTCAGGTTGACTCTTCTTCAATATTTTAACCATCTCCTAATCAAGTCAAAGCAATCCATCCACCAAATAGAAGCGTATATAAAAAATATGTATATATTAAAATATTTGATTAATAAATAAATGTTTAATTAAAAAAATATCTTGCATATGTCAATATAAGACTGTCTAAGAGAATAATAATAATAATACAACATACATAATAAAATATAGAAGATTTCGGAGCTTTGCATAAAAGATTACGCACATCACATCTTGCTTATAACATCTACCTGGTGAGTTCGCAAATAGCGTTAACAACAAGGAGAAGAAGAAGACGACGTTAAACGAAATCTTATTGTAATAATACTTGGTTAGTAATAAACAGCTTACGCAAAAGAACATCACACTGGAAGACGATGGTAAAAGCAGCTTCATCCAATGACTTGGTTTTACATCCCACCGGCCTTCACCGCCTTGCTTTGTTTTGTACTGGACAACTAAGAGCCTTATCTCAACGAAAAAAACACATATATATGAAACTTATTTTTGATGGCCATCAATCGACGGATACAGGTTCCATTAATTCAGCCTCACATTTCAGCTCTTGGAACAAGACAGATGATAAATATCGTTCTCCAAAGCTGGGATGTACCGTCTGACCAACCAGAAAGCAATCGAATAATTAATTGAATGATAGAGAGTCTTCCACATACACCGACCAAAGAAAGAAACAAATCATGGCTTTATTAGGTGTCATACCACAATAAGTTTGCCTCGATTTTCAGGCATGTTTGCCAGCCTCATAGCTGCTACCGTATTGGCGCCCGACGATATTCCAACCTACAAGAGAGATAAGACCATTAACCAATCTATCAGTAGCCCCTCCACCTTTTAGATAAAACACTCCACCTCCTTTTTAGATAAAAACAGAAATTATATTATCACCAGTAGGCCCTCCTTCACTGCAAGCTCCCTGGCCATTTTTACAGCCTCGTCACTGGACACCTGCACTTCCCAAGTAACAAAACCGTACTTTCAGAACTAAAAATTCATAAGTGTTTAATCAATCTAAGCCATACACATCAACATCTTAAAAAATAAATATATGTTATTAGGAGTTTACTCTTTTAAGTTCTAGAACCATTTGACACCTCGGATCCGGTTAAAGTATACTTGCCTCTAAAACTCCGTCAAGCATGTCGAAGTCCAGAATCTTTGGCTGGAAACCAACTCCAAATCCCGTGATATGATGTGGACCTGAAAATACACCGAGCCAGACACAACAGCTAAAAGTTATCATTAATGCATATTTACACATACCAGTCAGCATAAGAATATTAGTATACAAAAATATGTCACTGTAAATAAATAACTTATATGGAAGTAACATCACATAATTCGATTAGAAAACAAAAAAAAAAGCCAATTGCCCAACAAATATACCTGGTTTTCCGCCATTCAATATATTGCTCTCCGCAGGCTCAACACCATAAACCTGTTGACAAGATCCAAATTAAAACTAAAAAGGGTAGATCAATTCTTCAAACACTTGACTAAATATATTTATCCATCGACGGGTTTTTGGTGATCCTGGGTACCTTAACATTGGGGTTCTTGCTCTTTAGATATCGACCGACACCAGAGACGGTACCTCCGCTGCCAATCCCCATCACGAAGATATGCACTTGCCCCAGCGTGTCTTCCCATATCTCCGGCCCAGTCGTCTCAAAATGGACCTGGAAACAGGTTCGAAACTTATTGATAAACACTCTCTGTATAACAAAGGGTTCTATACCCCACCAAAAAGGAATTGAAAAAAAAAAAAAACTACCTTTGTATTAACAGGATTTTCAAACTGGTGAAGCATGAAGCCGTTGGGGGTGCTTTCGAGAAGCTCGGCGGCCTTCTTGACAGTGCCACCCATACCCTTTGTAGGGTCTGTGAGAACCAGCTGAGAGCCGAAAGCACGCATGGTCACCCGTCTTTCAATGCTTGTGTAGGAAGGCATTGTGAGGATGAGTTTATAGCCTTTGGATGCCGCCACAAACGATAGCCCTATTCCCATGTTCCCTGACGTTGGTTCGATCAAAACCGTCTGCACAACACGTATTAAAAATTCGATCAAAATATTCCCTTCCAATGAAATTTCAGAAATAATTAATACTTGTTCGCTTACCTTGTCAGGTGATATCAGACCCTTTTCTTCTGCGTCAGCGATCATGGCGTACCCAACCCTACAAGCCATACAATAACCACTTTTTAGCACCTTCCTATACCAAATCCATGACAAGATTGTGGTTAATAAAGTTCGAGAAAATGGGTATCACTGTCACCTATCTTTGACGCTGCAGCAAGGCTGCATCATCTCTAATTTAGCTGCGATGGGAGCCCCGCAGTCCTGGGCGACTTTGTTCAGATATACAAGCGGCGTTCTTCCCACCAACTGAAAATCATGGTAATGAACATTTAATCAGATAGAAAAACAAAACAGCCTTTTTTTATGTGATCATACAAATTTAATAACATATTTCATAATTAAAATTTGATTCCATTTTAATACCTAAGAATATTCTTCCACCGAATATAAATCCTTGCTTAAGGACATTTAATAGATGATAGGAGTGCATGCAAACCTTAGAAACGTCTTTCTTAATGTTGAGGCCTTGCAGATCCGCAGGTTTGGCTACTTGGGCAGCAGTCCCATAATTTCGAGTGGCGCAGGATATATTGGTGGCAGCTTTTAGAGTCTTTCGCATCTGCTCTGCTCTTCTCACTACTTGTGTCGCCATTTTTCTTTTGCCAAGTCTTTCTTCTCACTAGCTCAGCCCTCTACACTTCTCCTTTCCTTTCCTACCCACAGATCTTCAAGCTAAACGAGAGATATAAAGCAGATTAAGGAGGCCAATGATCCACCCCTACGGAAGAAACCAAGTGCAAAACTCCAAAACACCACAGTAATGGATGGTGATATAAATGACGTCACTTCATGGATCAGCGAAATCCTAGTCGCATAGAATCCCCGTATATGTTGGACGGATTGGTTGCGTCTTGGGAAAGCGTGTATGTGACCAGGCTTTCGAGCCGAAGACTCTCAACACCCTTCCATGTTAATAATTATGTAAAGTTGGTGAACCTGACATAATAAGGGATGATTAATATTTATTTCACGTCTAACATGTAATTTTATTATTAACATATAATATAATTTTATATTTTATTTTGATTAATGATTGAGTATAACTGTATATCTTATTTTAATATGGATCAAATTAATTAATTACAGGAGACCGCGTAGATCCTGTTGTTATTTTCGACCCATCAAAATGTCCTATAAACTAACTTTTCCATAATAGAAAATCTTCACGCAACGAGACAACAGGGTTCTAGGTGGTGACATCCTTTGTTCGAATATTTTTTTGTTCAGTGTGCAACTAAAAAATACTAGGTTAACTTTAGAAATGAAGCTCTGAGATTCAAACGAAAGGGACAAAAGCATGGCTTCAAACACCTTTTACTGCTATCAGTTTTTTTTTTAGGTCTTTTTTTTAGCAGAGAAAGATTTTGGAAAAATAATAAAAAAAAATTATGGATAGATAGAAACTTAAAATAAGAAAAAATAAATAAAACTTTGTAATATATAAAATTGTATTTATTGTTAATATAATATTCTTCAATAATTTATATAAGTTTTTCTTGCATCTCATTTTACTTTTTTTTAATATAATCCAACAATATATAGGTTGGATGATATAATACCTCATATTCCACTCTATTTAATATAATCCAACAATGTATAAGTTGAATGATCCAATATCTCATATAAGCTTTGCTTGCATCCACCCCACTCCATTTAATATAATCCAACAATGCATAGGTTGGATGAACCAATACCTCATATAGGCTTTGTATGTATCCACTCCACTCCATTTAATATAATCCAACAATGCATAGGTTGGATCATCCAATACCTCGAATAGCCTTTGTATGCATTCACTCCACTCTATTTAATATAATCTAACAATACATAGATTGGATGATCCAATACTTCATATAGGCTTTGCCTTCATCCCACTCCACTCCATTCAATATAATCTAACAATGCATAGGTTGAATGAGCCAATACCTCGTATAGGCTTTGTGTGCATCCACTCCATTTAATATAATCTAACAATGCATAGGTTGGATGGTCCAATACCTCATATAGGCTTTGCTTGCATCCCACTCCACTCCATTCAATATAATCCAACAATACACAATTTAGATAATCATCCAAATGAGATGGACAAATAGATCAATTGATGGAATACATCAATATATAAAATTATTAAAATACTAATAATTATTATTTTTTATTTATAGTATTTCTATCTTTAGTTTTGCATGGACTTTTTAATTTTCCAATTGCCTTTCGATCTTTAAAATTGTTTTTCTTATTTTTTCAAACTCTTGAATGTGTTTTTCCACTTAAACATTAGTTTTTCCAACAATTTTTTTTGTCAGCATATCTAACACTCAATTTCTATAATTAGTATTAGAGCACTCAGTTTCTACAATGCTAACACTCAATTTCTATAATTAGTATTAGAGCACTCAGTTTCTACAATTGATATTAGAGCACTCAAAACCCTTGACAGTCATTGGATGAAGGAAAAGTGAAGGAAAATGTTGAAAAAAAATAATGTTTAATGTGGAAAGCACATGTTTAAGAAAATAAGAAAAACATTTAACAAAAAGTAAAGATAAAAAATCTATAAATAAAAAAAGAAAAATTATTATTAGCATTGTAATAATTCTATATATTAATGCTTATCACCTATTGATTTATTCATCTATATTTCATTTGGGTGAATCATCTATATATCACTTAAACATTTGAAGTATTGAAGAATATTGTATTGCAAGGTAATGAATTAATGATATAAATTTTATGTATTATATTGCATAATTAAAATTTCCTTTCATGTTAATACCTATCTATATTTATAACAACAATTTATATCTTTTAAATAAATAATTTATATTTTATTTATTTTTGTTTGAGACATCTTTCTCTTCCTATAAACTAACAATCTGAGAGGTTGAACATGGTTAAGGAAATAACATTGAACCCACAATCCATTACATTTAATGCCTTTAACTTGAGCTAATGCCCACGTGATGTCCGTGATACCTGTAAACCTGACGATGCGGCCTGCCATAGACAATATTCTCTCAATGAAAATTATGGACAGTATATTTTAAATTAAATTTGTCATCTTTAGACGTAAATAGGTCCAAGGACAAGAATTGATAATACAGCGAGTTAATATATGTAGAATGACACTAATATGGCCATAATACATTTCAGATACAACAGCATACAGACACAACAGATAAAGTAACAAGGAAAACTTAACGGATGATGATATCCATGTTTTACTAATATGGCCATAATACATTTCAGATACAACAGCATACAGACAACAGATAAAGTAACAAGGAAAACATAACGGATGATATCCATTTTATAACAGTAAAAATGAGAAATGTGAAGCCGGTCATATTTAGAGACCCAGTTTTGAATTTGTGAAGTTTGTTATAAAAGTAGTAGTGTGATTCAAATTTTAAGATTTGAATAGTTGAATTATAAAATAATATCATGTAGTTTATTTGGACTATTATTAATAATATCAGGTGGTCCATTTCAGACTGGATTATAAAATAATGTGAAATAAGTTTGATGAATGCAACTCATTTAATCTAAACCCTGTACTTATTAACTATTAAAATAATACGATTGTAACCAACTCTCTTATTAAAGAAAAAAATATTATAATAAATTATATTTTGAAAATTATGTTAAAGTAAATTATATTTTCAATGCCCACCGGCATTGTGCTTCTCATATTAAAGCATATTCCTTCAATCTACGGTTTCCTTGGATGATCCATTATGCTTATTTTAAACTTTTTAGCGTTGACGGACTATAGGTTGAAAAAACAATCCATGGTTAAGTGAATTGGTTATTGTTTGTTCTGTTACGCATTGATTAAGAAAAGATTTAGATTCAAACTTTAGCTGTGTGTTTGTTACAAAGGTAGTAATATGATACGAATTCTTTGAGTGGCATGTCTGTTACAAAGGTGGTAGTCTAATACAAATCCTCTGAGTGGTATTTTTGTTGTAAAAGAAATAGTTTGAATATTGAGCGATCAGTGTTCCCCTCGTGCCAAGTCAACAATAATGAAATGGTATAGGTTTGTTTTTTACTAAGTAAATACGTATATATATATATATAAAATCGATGGTATAAGTTTGTTGGAGACCAACGACAATGTTACGAATCTCTAGGGACAGATGGTCTACTTCACATTGGGTCAACTCTAATAAAGTAGTATAGGTTTGTTGGAGCAATCCATGTAGTTTGACCCCTGCACTTGACTGTGCATTTGATGGTTATTAAAAATGGTTATAAAAAATAGCATGACGTTAACAATAATAAAGTAGTATAGACTTGTTGGGAGCAACCCATATGGTTTGAACCTTGTACTTAGAAACTTAGTAATTATTAAAAATAATGTGAATGTAACCAACTCCACTATATATCAAAATAATAATAATAATAATAATATATTTTTTTAAAAATATTTTAATTTAATTTTTTTAACACCTATAGTACCATAACTTATATATAAAGTTTTTTCCAATTATGTGTATTTTAAAATTTTTAAATTCTAGAAACCATAAGTTATATAGGCAGGCCAATGGACGTTAGAACCATATTATATTTGTATATTTTGGTTCTAATTTGTGTAGTTTAAATATTTTAAGGATCATCCTATTATAATTTTTTTTAAAGTAATAGTTTAAATATTTTTTTATTAAGTAAATATTTCTTATATATATTTGTCGTGGGGATTGAACCCGGATCACATTACCGATAATGCAAGTGGCATCCTTGACGATAAACCACAGCACGGATATATTTATAAATTTTTTAATATTTATAAGATTATATGTTATATAAAAATTTAATATATGTTTATTTATTTAAAATTTGATTATCAAAATATATAATTATATTTATATAGTATTTATAAGACATGTACCCCTTATTTTCTTCAAATTTGAATTAGAATACCAATGTAAAATACCCATAGTGAAACTAAACCTCTAAAATAATCAATATTGAATATTATAATTTTTAATTGAATATTAAAAAATAATATAAATGAATATTAAATTTCAACTTCTTCAAAGAGCTTCAATTTAATTGTTAAAATATAGAGCACCACACTTTCCATATCATAATTAAATAGAAACATATTAATAGTACTTATAATTAAATATTGTTTTAATTTAAAATAATTTAACTATCATATTATATTTGTAATGATATTAGGTTTCACAAATTATTTGATACATCAAATCAAATGCATATCAAACATGCTCTTAAGAAGATTAATAAATAATTAAAATTTAAATCATAAATATCATTTTTAAATTTTAATTTAAAAATGTATGTTTGGAACTTATAAGTATGTATATCCATTATTATATTTAACATAACATACAAGGTGATAAATTTAAGGTTTATAAAATTAAAATTAATTTTTTAATATTTATATGAAACGATTTTTAATTACAATTGATGTATTTAGTATTGTTTATTTGATTATCTTTAGTTTTTCATAGTATATTTTTAAAGAATTGTGTTAAATATTATTTATGAGCTTTGATGATGATTTTTTTGAATTTATATGATGGAATCGGTAGCTGTCACAAATTTGGGTAAGTTGTCTAGATTTTATGGCTGTCACAGTATTTTGCACTATTCGCCTCAAAAGCCGCCACACAATTCTTTGCACGGTCCATCCCTATAACCACCATGCCACAATCATTTTAAATCTTTTGCGCTGTTGAAAGCACCAGGAAAGGAACAAGCGTTCACTCCATGAGGCTCGAGATTTGAGCTTTGAATTTGACAATGATTTAATTATTAAAAAACTATAAATTAATTTATTATTTTTGTAATGTAGATAAGTAATCAAAGCCAACATTTCAAGATTTTTTCTTGTTTTGATTGAAAAACAAATTGAAATTAATTCTAGATTCCTTATATTGAGGGGATATAATCATGATTAGCATTGTAGACATCCAATTTTGCTCAATCCATCACATCTTAGGATTCCAGTCAATTTGTTTTTTCCTTTGAAACATACAATAATAATCAAAGCATATAATTGGGGGCACATCGAGGGCCATCCTCCCTATGAATTAAACTTGGGTATTCGCAAGGAGAGCCCAATGCCTTTACCATTATAGTGTCCCAACATGGATGATTCTAATCAATTTTGGCAACATGTCTAAGTCATGTTTTAGACTTCATTGTAGAAAAGAGTCTCAAGACAAGTTCATCACTCACAAATAAGTTCTCAAGGTACAAATTTGTCTCCTTAGCAATGAAGCTTAATTAGAGTCAAAATTTGAAAATATTGTTCCTCCAACAATCAAATAGGCAACTTTGCAACCTAGAAAAGTTTATGGTCATAAATTTATCCAAGCAACAAAATTGTTTTTGTTCCTTAAAAAAAAAGTTTCCCATTTCAGTGCTCGTGCCTATCCATACCAAATATTTGCTAATATAAATTAGATTCATGCACACTATAATATTTTTAATTTGGTTTGATTTTTTCCTATGCCAACTGATGAAATATGCCAACTCTTCAACTTCATTTTTTTTCTTAGTTAGAACTGGCTTCTTTCTAATTGCATATAGATTTTATAATCTTACCTCCTCTTCTTAAGAATCCCCAAAAATCTATAAATTGAAGCACCTCCCTCTTGAAAAGGACAAGTGATTGGATAATAATGAAGCTCTGTCAAAATTCTCTAGCAATTAAAATAAGCAATATTCTTCAAGTTGTTTTTTTATCTCCAAATCTCCTACGACACTACATACAAGAGCTCATTTCTCATTGCAAAAGGGAGAGTTTTCTTGTAATTATTTTTTCTTTTGGGATATATTTTAATATTTATTAGGTATTTTGGCAATATCTTAATTACTCTATCTAATTTGATTTATCATGTTAATTATATTTGCATTAAACTTGTTGAATTTGCTTTGACTATCTTGTAGTATTTTTAGGCATCAATCGAGAACCTCCTATTCACTTTCTTATGCTAACACTATCAACCTTGATTTTACTTCTATAATTGCATCTTATGAATCATAGCCAACATAGGCTACAAATTTTCCAAGACCATCCATTCTTTATGTTTTAATTCACCCCTTAATTCTATGGTTTTATCCTAACCCATTCATTATTTTTGAAACTTAAAATTCCTCTACTACTGCTTTAAAATCAACTTCGTAGGTCATAGGCTCTACAAGCTATAAACTTGAACTATAGGTTGCAAAATTTCCCTACAAGTTTTTAACCTCTCTCATTTAGTGATTTCATCAATTCCAAACACCAAAATAGTTATCAATCAAGCCTAGGGACATCCTAGAACCCTCTCAACTAGTTCAATTTGGTTTTGTAGTAGTGACATTTTAGTTTTATGTGGATAATCTTCTTCCATATAAAAGAAGAAATAGAGGGCTTGAATACAAATAAGAAATTTCAACATCTTTCTAAGCATAAAGTAGGCCCCCTAAAAACTAACTCATCTATTATTTTCCTCTTTTCAAAATTTTCTATAAATTCATAGGTCAATAGACAACAAACTTATCATAAATAGTGAATTCAAGTTTTGATAGTGAATTTATCTTCAATAGGATTCTAGCTTTTTATATAAATTCATAGGTCAGTAGACGATGAACCTATCATAGATGACAAATTTGAGTTTAAGCAACAAATTTATCTTCAATAGGATACTAGGTAATTCTATTCCAGTTTTTCCTTTCAACATCAATTTTTTCTTCTTTGTTTGCTCTCTATTTATTTGTAGTTCTATTTTTAGTTCATTATTATAGCATAAAAATCAAGAAACTAGTATTAGTATTTGTTAATTCATCAAATTTAATTTCTCTCAAGTATACTCATTAGGCATTGAATCAAATCACATATAGTTGGAATATACGCTAGAACTGATGTTTGTGCATTCCCTCTTGTGTCCTTGTTGATAAGGTAAAACCTATATTTTTTTGTTTTAGTTTAGTATAGTTCTGCAATAAAATTGAAGTGCATATAGGACTAAGACTTTGTCTAATTGCATTATTGTCTTTCTTGCATTGCATTTCAAATCTTTATTTCAAGTCTTATAGTTTGTTAAATTCCTGGTTATCAAAATGTAGATGTTTTCTTAATTGAACACACAAAAACATATGATCTAAAGTGAATCCATAAAAAACTCTTGTTGAACCCTTGATCCCTCACCAAAGAACACAAACAATGATGGAACTCAAGTAATAATCTTCATTTGAGTGTGGACCCTTGGGTTTGGAGAACAGTGTCCCCAAATTTGGGTCTGTATCTTTGGTGAACCCAATGTGAACACCACACAAGTCTCCAAATATTTGACCTAAATATTTTTTCCTTAATAAAACTTAAAATTTACTACACTTTAATTGAAGACCACATAAATTATTTGATTTACTTACATCATGTTAAACAAAGATAACAAGAACATAAAAAAGTTAGTCATGCTAGGGGAAGGTTAACAACCTCTTGAGTAAACCATCATACAAACTGTTGTGGCTGATCCACAACACACCCCAAAATTGGGGACCCACCTTTTTTGCATGCTTTCAGAGAAAATCTCAGTGACCCAGATGCTAAAAATGAAGAAAAGGGGCAAAAAATGCACAAGTATAGAAAGTGTCGCGAAATCGCGACATGTCGCGCCACCGCGGTCGAAAATGAAAAGGTGTCGCGAAATCGCGACATGTTGCAAAATCGCGGCCGAAATGAAAAGGTGTCGCGAAATCGCGACAAGTTGCTCCGTCGCTGCCAGAAAATGAAAAGTGTCGCGATATCGCGACATGTCGCAAAATCGCGGGTCAAACCAGTCAAACAGGACGAAGCAGAAAAGTGTCGCGATATCGCGACATGTCGCAAAATCGCGGGTCAAACCAGTCAAACGGGGCAGAAGCGAAAGGAGGAAATCGCGATGGAAAATGAAGAGAAGAGTTGGGAGAAAGCGTAGCGAAATCGCGACGTGTGATTTTCGCGGCCCAGAGAGGAGAGAGAAAGACGAAGCAGAAAAGCGTCACGAAATCGTGACATGTCACAAAATCGCGGGTCAAACCGGTCAAACAGAACGAAGCAGAAAGGCGTAGCGATATCGCGACAAAAATCAGCAAAGGTGCATGAAGCGCAAAATGGTCGCGAAATCACGACAGAATCGACCGGAAGACATGAAGAGCAAAAATGGTCGTGAAATCGCGACAGAAAGCAGCAAAGGGGGGATGAAGAGAAAAGACGTCGTGAAATCGTGACAGGTCACGGTTTCGCGGCTCCGAAGCAGCGAAGTAGTACGGATGGAGATAGCGTAGCGATTTCACGACGAAAAGTTGGCAAGTGTACGACAGAGAAAAATGGTCACGAAATCGCGACAGCATTGAGCGCAAAGGAGTGCGGAGATCAAAATGGTAGCGAAATCATGATAGGTTGTGGCGAGAAGGCCCGAAATAGAAAATGGTCACGAAATCACGATAGGTTGCGACCGAAGAGTACGGAGATCAAAACGGTAGTGAAATCATGATAGATTGCGGTAAGAGGGCGAACGAGGTCGTGAAATCATGACGAGTTGCGGCCGAAGCGTATGGAGAATGAAAGCGTCGCGATATCGCGACATGTCACGATTTCGCGACATGTCGCGTTTTCGCTGTGTAAGTGAAGGAGCAAGGCCGCGGGCTATTTTTGGTCACGATTTTCATGGGAGCCGTTACGAAAGATGCTGAAAGTGCAGAACACGTGGCATACATGTATAAGGGTTACAAAAACGTTACATGCATAGAATATTATCGAACGTTTCAGCATTAAACATAAATTCAAGAACAATTCGAAAGGCGGGAATATGAAACGAAGCATCACAAGCCGAAACAGAAAGCATTGCCATGCTTTAAAAGCAGAAGCACAGGACAGATAGGGAGGTCGGAAACCGCTGGAGCAGAGTTGCAGTGCTAGAGGCCAGAGGGTCATTCTGGGCCTGCTTTGAGGCTGTTTTCCTTCCTTTTGCTGGTTTTGAGAAAACCAGAGAGTCTGCTATTGTAACATGATTTATTTTTAATGCAGAGCATTCAAAAATTTGCATCTTGTTGGCAAGAAAGAAGGAGTTATTTTCTGCATGCATGTTTTAATGTTTATCTTTCCCTTTTTCAGATTTCTAGGCTTATAGATGAAGTTTAATGCAAGTTCTCTTGGTTGCTTCATGCGAATGTCTAAATCTGAAAAATAACAGTAAACCCCAGAGACCAACACTTAACTTATCTGGATTGTGCGTGTTTGCAGGTTCAATAGGTTAGGTTGCATGCATGGAAACCTCACATCTTCGGTTTTGCCAGGACGGGATAGCATCATACTGGATGCAATTTTAAATTTCTTTTCTTTTGCATTTTATTTTTCTTCTTGCTGCATTTTATTTTCAGAAGTTCTAATTTTATTTACAAGCTTTAAAATAAAATAAAAAAATTAAAAAACTCCAAAATCCATAAATAATTCCTTCATGCTATTGCATTTCATCAATTTACATTTTGAAGTTACAGCATGGTCATATAAGGATCAGATCACATTTGTTTTATAAGGGTTCAATGAACAATCATTAAATTTCACAGTAAAATAAACCACAGTGCCCCTTGTTTTCAGTTACTTGCAACCACTAAGGTGTTCCAAGCATTTTAATTAAATATCTTTTTTGATTATTAATACATAGATGCGGGAATGCTAACATAACAGGAACCTTGGAGAAATTACATGTTTAATTTCTTTGCAAGCAGAGGATTTAGAACCCAAATCCTATCGGAGAGTGTGTTTTCACAATCGGGTGAAAATACCACTCAACAGATTGGCGCTAGAAGGAGGGCCTGAAAAGGGTTTGTTTTATCGTGATTTTAGATGCTACGGGTTTATAATTGTTTAAGAATTTTAAATTGCTAAATATTTCAAGCATCTTCGGCCTCTAACACCACTCAACGGTTTGGTGCTAGGAGGGCCGTACGGGTTTATTTTAGTGTAATTTAAATTTAAATTTTTTATGCTTTACTCCTCTAACACTCAGCAGATTGTAAAAAGGATGGCCTGAATCGGTTTACTTGATTCTATTTTAAGCAATTCAGGTATGCTGTATATTATTTTTGATTGTTCATACAGAATTAAAGTGATTTGATTTAATTTTTTAGAATTTTGGTCTCATGCAATTACTTTTCATTTGATTTTAATGAATACATCTCTTGGTTGATGCTAACTTGATTTTTTTTTTAAATTGCAGGTTGAGTATTCAACAGATTTGGTTCTGAAATTACATTTTCGGTTTCACTAATGGCAACACTTGAGGAACAAATGGTATCCCCGAGAGCTGAAATAATGTCTCTAAGAGAGAGAATGGTATCAATGATAGAGGATTATTATGAGGGTTTACATGTGATACCCTATCATATTCCTACAATGTTATTGGATTTTTTACGGTGTTTTAATCAAGAGGTGCCACTAGGATACTTGCAAAACTGCATGTTTACAAGGATGCATTATGTAAATTCCAGATTTTTTATGAGGAGGTAGCTTGTAAGTTATTTGCATACATTTTGGATGATAGACCATTCTTTTGGTATAGCCAACTACCCATGGAGGTTAGGACTTCTTGGATACAACTAGAAGCAGCCTATCTTAATCATTTTGGTAATCAGGTTGACTTAGAAATATTGAAAAATCAGTTTACCTCCATATGTAAAGAGTCTAATGAATCCTTGAGTCAATTCAATGGAAGATTTCGGGAATTGCACTCCCAAATGTGGGAAAATTTTAACACATTGGAAGAAGAAGCCATGGAAGTATACCTAGGAGCCATACACCCCACACTTGCTTCACTCATTGAGGAAAAACTGAGTGGTTTGTCCCTAGAGAAAATCCATGAGGTCTTAGAAGAGATAGAACGACAAGGTCTTGAAGAAGAAAAGGCACAACATGTTCACATGAGAGATTGTTCTTTTGATGCCAACCTACACCAACCATCAAACATAGCACCCTCCACTCCAATGATATCTAAGGTAAATGATCAAGGGGATGAATTTGAATACCCAAATCTTACAACCACCTTAGATGTAGTCCACGAGGAGGTGCAAATTGCTAAGACAACATCCACTAGTGAGGATCATGTAGAGATACATAATTATCTAGATGAAGGGGTTCTAAATTCAACAATGTTTGATATATGTGAATGGATGGAACCCACCATAGAATTGAATGAAGTGGTTGAAAGTGAAATGGAAAGAAAATCAATAAATAAATTTGAAGACATGATAGAGTTTCACCACTTGTTCTTGGAAGATACTATTGATGAGACGTGTAAAATTAAAGATCAAGAAATTCTTCACCCTCCAAATTATGATAATGAATCATGGGTTACTAATTTGGACAATGATAGCCTTATAAATTTGAATTCAAGAAATAACCCACTTTTGGAAATAATTGAACCATCTAAGGAAGGTGAAGATGAATTTGATGAGAAACACATTGATGAATTGGAAGATGTTGAAGAAGTAGTTGAACGTCACCACTTGATTTTGAAAGATGATTATTATGATGCTTGGAAGAAGTGGGAAGACTTCACTCATTCCAAAACTACTAATGAAACTTTTGTGCCAATTGATATACAGGACAACATAATTGCCTACTCAAAGGAAGATATTACAACTCCTGTACAATTTGAGGATGTTTTGGAAGAGGGTTTCAAATCTCATCAAATTTTGGAAGATTATAACCATCTTATTGCCAAGGACAAAGAAGAAAAAGAATTTATGAATGAATCAAGAGATCATGTCACAAACATCATGGATTTTCATTCTATGGATTTGGATGACAATTTTTACAATGGTTGGGGGAGATATGATGATGCATTCTTTTCTCACATCCCTATAGATAAAACTCATATTTTACTTGATATGCAGGATGTTGAACCTTCTACATCATACGAAGATCTCATATTCACAAGATTTGAAAAGGGGACAAAATTTGATCATGTTGAATATAAATTCATTGAAAGTGTGGATGCAAGTTTGCATGATGATTTGGAGGATTCAAATGAAGAGATACCATGGATAGTGAACAAAGAATTAGAACCAAATGATAAAGAGATGGATCAATTGGAAGCAACTCAAATAAGTGATCATCAAAGCAGATTACTTGACATACACTTTGACCAAGAGTGTTTGAGGATTGAAAAGGATGACCATATTTTGAATTTAAATAATTTGAATGATGAAATGTCACTAAAGGTAAATGAAAAACAAGGTATAATTTTTAATCACACCTTTAATAACATTGTTTCAATGAATGGAAAAGAGGTTGATGCACTTGAATTGTTAAACAAAATTCATCAACAATTATTAATTGAATCTAGGATAAAAACTTTTAATGATCCTAATTTAGTAAATATCCTAGATGCTTGTAAATTGTTACACAAATTTGATTGGCCTACAAATTTGGAAAATGATTTGGCTATGAAATTTGTAGAAATAGGCTCTTACTTACAAAATTGCATATTTGAAAAAGATAGCCTAATTCTAAATCAAGGAGGGAATTATGAAGTTTACATTTTAAAGAATAGACATGATAAAATTGAAAATCATTTATTGTCTAATCATTTTAGTAATTTGATGCTCACCTATGGGAGTATTATTGGAACTAAATCAAATTGGTATGGTGAGCATGGCAAGTGGAAATTTGTTGCATTGTTTGGTCTTGTCTTGTTTGTGTTGGATTCCCACAACATTTGGCATGCATATCATGTCATATTTTTGTTGAAATGTTCTAATCATGTGTGGGATCCAGGAAAGTGATAATCCAAGCTTTGCATCATTTTGTATTATAGTGTACATTTGTATATAGATTTTGGTTTTTGGTTTTTGGTTTGTGTTTTCAAGTTTTCATTTTGGGATTGCTATTTGGATTTGGATTCAATAAGTTTTTTTAAAGTTGTGTGTTTATTTGACATGTTTTGTTTGTCTATAAAAAAAAAAATGATGATGAAAAAGTTGCCTTGAGATGCTAACTTATGTTCTAGATCGGGAGAATATGAAACATTGGAATTGTCTTGTAAAAGCTCCACAAGTAACACAAACAATTTAATAATATCGTTTGAAACTTGTGATGCATGAAGTAGTCAGTTTTATATAGCAATATTTCATCTGCAATTCAAAAGACAATGCATTCATATTACATCTCACTTTGCACATACATGCCATCTTAGTTGCAAATGCATTTCAAATACAAATCATTAAAGTGTGTCAAATCCTCTTAAGGTTATGCTATCACATAAATAAGAAGAAAATCCTAAGGTTGGAAACTGAGTCTTGAGATATCTAGAACCAAGCACGTCTTATACATTAAAAAGGATCTTGAGCAAAATGATCAAAACCTAACTTGGAAGAAAGGGTTGGGCGAAAGAAGTATTTCATGTCTATCCTATTTATGCAACATGATCCTTAAAAAAAGTGGTTTTGACCACTTCCATAAAGCTTAAAGCCTAAAATCGGAGTAGTAAGGATAGGGTTAAATCCTCATCGAACTTAGGTTGAGGATCCAATTCCCCAAAGCTTTGATTTGACCTACATGGAGTAGTAAGGATAGGGCATAAATTCTCATCTCGCTTAGGTTGAGAATCCGATTCCCCAAAGCTCCTATGTCTCATTTCATAATAAATCTTGGATTGGAAGGATCGTACTACTTGTCCTCCGCAAAGGATGGGTAGTCATCCCCAAGGTCTAAGCAATAAAATTAATATTTTCCATTTACATCTAAAGTTTGGATTGGAAGGATCGTACTACATGTCCCTAGCAAGGATGGGTAGTCATCCCTAAGGTCCAAGAAGTAAAAAATAAATTTTTCCCATCTCATATTTATATTGGATTGGAAGGATCGTACTACTTGTCCTCTCGCAAAGGATGGGTAGTCATCCCCAAGGTCCAAAGAAATGAAGATAAGTTTTGGATTGTGGGGTTAAGTATGCCCATGCATGGCAACATGTCTTGTCTAAAAAACAAGACCACAGATTGTCCAAAGGGTTAGACTAGCATGACCATTTCTTCCATAATTGGTTAAATTATTTTGCTCAAAGTGAGGTAATGAATTCTAAATCAGAATAGTAAGGATAGGGTTAAACTCTCATCTCGGTTGGTTGGGAGTCTGATTCCCCAAAGTTCTGATTTCACTTTCACTTGCACATGGGTTCAAGATAGTAGGGACTCATAACCAACTTTGGGATATAATAAAGCAATTCATATAGTTGATCCTAAGAGGGTTTGATAATCTTGAATGTTTGTGTATGATACTAGAAGAAAGACTATGCCTTTTATAAAAGCAAAATCGCTTAGCATATTTATTAGATTACACAAGTCATTCACAATCTCACATATGCATTCATGTAAAACTGACAATGGAATGTTGATCAATTTCAAACGATAGGGAATGAAAACACATTGCACACACCGAGCTAATACTTGATGATTCTGATGATTCATGTACTTCTGATCTTTGGGCATTTGTTTATATTGCTTATGTGCTAATGCATGTTTTCGAGTTTATATATGTTTCCAGGTTGGGTTCTCACCAAATGCTCAGGAGCATTTGACAGCAGAGTCGCCATTTGTTGTGGCTGATCCACAACACACCCCAAAATTGGGGACCCACCTTTTTTGCATGCTTTCAAAGAAAATCTCAGTGACCCAGATGCTAAAAATGAAGAAAAGGGGCAAAAATGCACAAGTATAGAAAGTGTCACGAAATCGCGACATGTCACGAAATCGCGACTGTCACGCCACTGCGGCCGAAAATAGAAAAGGTGTCACGAAATCGCGACATGTTGCAAAATCGCGGCCGAAATGAAAAGGTGTCACGAAATCGTGACAAGTTGCTCCGTCGCTGCCAGAAAATGAAAAGTGTCACGATATCGCGACATGTCGCAAAATCGCGGGTCAAACCGGTCAAACGGGGCAGGAAGTAGAAAGCGTAGCGAAATCGTGACGTGTCGCAAAATCGTGGTCAACGCAGTCAAAGGCAGCAGGTGGGAGAAAAGCGTAGCGAAATCGCGACATGTTTGATTTTCGCCCAGAGAGGAGAGAGAAAGATGAAGCAGAAAAGCGTCATGAAATCGTGACATGTCACAAAATCATGGGTCAAACCAGTCAAACATAACGAAGCAGAAAGGCGTAGCGATATCGCGACAAAAATCAGCAAAGGTGCATGAAGCGCAAAATGGTCACGAAATCGTGACAGAATCGACCGGAAGACATGAAGAGCAAAAATGGTCACGAAATCGTGACAAAAAGCAGCAAAGGGGGGATGAAGAGAAAAGACGTCGCGAAATCGCGACAGGTCACGGTTTTGCGGCTCCGAAGCAGCGAAGTAGTACGGATGGAGATAGCGTAGCGATTTCGCGACGAAAAGTTGGCAAGTGTACGACAGAGAAAAATGGTCGCGAAATCGCGACAACATTGAGCGCAAAGGAGTGCAGAGATCAAAACGGTAGCGAAATCGCGACAGGTTGCGGCGAGAAGGCCCGAAACAGAAAATGGTCACGAAATCACGACAGGTTGCGGTCGAAGAGTACGGAGATCAAAACGGTAGCGAAATCGTGACAGATTGCGGCAAGAGGGCCCGAAGGAGAAAACGGTCATGAAATCGCGACGAGTTGCGGCCGAAGCGTACGAAGAATGAAAGCGTCGCGATATCGCGACATGTCGCGATTTCGTGACATGTCGCGTTTTCGCTGTGTAAGTGAAGGAGCAAGGCCGCGGGCTATTTTTGGTCACGATTTTCATGGGAGCCATTACGAAAGATGCTGAAAGTGCAGAACACGTGGCATACATGTATAAGGGTTACAGAAATGTTACATGCATAGAATATTATCGAACGTTTCAGCATTAAACATAAATTCAAGAACAATTCGAAAGGCGGGAATATGAAACGAATCGATCGGGAAGATGAAACGAAGCATCACAGGCCGAAACAGAAAGCATTGCCATGCTTTAAAAGCAGAAGCACAGGACAGATAGGGGGTCGAAAACCGCTGGAGCAGAGTTGCAGTGCTAGAGGCCAGAGGGTCATTCCGGGCCTGCTTTGAGGCTGTTTTCCTTCCTTTTGCTGGTTTTGAGAAAACCAGAGAGTCTGCTATTGTAACATGATTTATTTTTAATGCAGAGCATTCAGAAATTTGCATCTTGTTGGCAAGAAAGAAGGAGTTATTTTCTGCATGCATGTTTTAATGTTTATCTTTCCCTTTTTCAGATTTCTAGGCTTATAGATGAAGTTTAATGCAAGTTCTCTTGGTTGCTTCATGCGAATGTCTAAATCTAAAAATAACAGTAAACCCCGAGAGACCAGCACTTAACTTATCTGGATTGTGCGTGTTTGCAGGTTCAATAGGTTAGGTTGCATGCATGGAAACCTCACATCTTCGGTTTTGCCAGGACGGGATAGCATCATACTGGATGCAATTTTAAATTTCTTTTCTTTTGCATTTTATTTTTCTTCTTGCCGCATTTTATTTTCAGAAGTTCTAATTTTATTTACAGGCTTTAAAATAAAATAAAAAAATTAAAAAACTCCAAAATCCATAAATAATTCCTTCATGCTATTGCATTTCATCAATTTACATTTTGAAGTTACAGCATGGTCATATAAGGATCAGATCACGTTTGTTTTATAAGGGTTCAATGAACAATCATTAAATTTCATAGTAAAATAAACCACAGTGCCCCTTGTTTTCGCATTACTTGCAATCACTAAGGTGTTCCAAGCATTTTTATTAAATATCTTATTTATTATTAATACATAGATGCGAGAATGCTAACATAACAGGAACCTTGGAGAAATTGTTTCTTTGCAAGCAGAGGATTTAGAACCCAAATCCTATCGGAGAGTGTGTTTTCACAATCGGGTGAAAACACCACTCAACACAAACCTTGAGGGTTATCTCTCTTGCCAATAATAAAATGGTGGGCTAACGGAAGGTATAAGGAGGGATAGTTTTATCACAAATGGGATATAAGAATTTTTTAAAACATCTTCTCATTCTTCTCTAATCAAATCTATCAACAAAACTTAATAAAATTAACTCCTATTTTCCAAGTATGACTAAACAACAACCTCCATACATAACTAGAAGTGTGGCTTGTCAAATATCCCATAACACAGAACCTTTATCTCCCCTTCTTAAAAATTTAACAGTGTTCAAGAACATTGTATATGAAGAAGAGGAGTAGCTTCCTCCCTCTAGAAATATTTCCCCTATACATAATGAAAAGGAAGAAGTGGTCTTTGGATATATGGATCACCTTACCACTTTTACCCCAAGAATAAAAAAAAATCTTATAATGACCATGCACGCAAACAATTTAGAATATTTAGACAAGTTATCTTACCCCATTTATGAGACATCCCATTTAGAGCATATTCAACAAACTAGGTCAACTTATTTTGCTTCTAATCCAAAAAATATTTCCCAAGGGACCTTACACATAGATATTAATACTTTAGGGTCTAAAACTCCTAATGTCACTACAAAAATAAAAAATATTAATCCAACCATTTCTATAGGGAACCAACCTTGTTTACCTTCTACAGAGGAATTTTTGAAAATAACTCGGCCTAATCAACCTACTCTAACTTTAGTAGCAAATTAGTTAGAAATTACCCCTATAAAATCAACGTCTCAACTGGTCTTCCTAAATAATCATATCTTTTGAACCCAAGAGGAGGATAAGCCTATAATTTGGACCTCCTTACCCATAACACTACTTCCTTTACATATTTAACCTTAGTAGTTTTGGTATGACACCCATGCTTGATCCTACAAATCCACCAACTAATCCCTTCAACAATTCCTCAAACCCCTTTGTTTCTCAATCAAATCCCTCTTTTAATCAAAATGCTCAAACAAATCCTTTGTTTAATATATCATTTTTTTTTCTTTATCACAAGTTCCACTAATTTTAACCAGTCAAACCTCTCCTAAATTCTAGACCCTTATGTGTCAAATGCAACAATTATCTTCACTCTAAGTATTTTTAAAACAAATATGCATATTTGATGATATTTTTACTCAACCTTAGATCCAATTAAAGCTAAGCATCATTTTCCACATCATTTTGATATCTCTATGTTACTTAAGTATGATGGTTTAGGTGATCCTGTGAGTCATATAAATATTTTCATGCTTGCCTATGCAAGTATAGCATACGATGTATTGTTATTACTAAAAATATTCCCACAAAGTAAGCACTAGATTGGTATTACCAATTTCCTCATCATTCTCATAGGATCTTTTAAGAACTACATGAGAAATTTGTTCAATAATTCATTATTGACATTGAAGAAACTGCTACCCTAACTGATTTATATGAGTTGAAGCAAGGGAAGGATGAAACTTTATCAAGTTTATTGAAAAGGTGAAGGTAAATAGTGGTAAAATTAGAGTATAAACCTCCTCAAAATACCTTCTTAGTTTCTTAAAAAAGAACCTCAATAAAAACCTATCTTATCCATTGGAAATGTCCATAATACTTTCTTTTGGACTCACCATTCAATTGTCCAAACAAGTAGAGTTCACCCTCATTAGAAAGGGGCAATTAAAAACCAAGAAGAAGGAGGATAACATTTTTTCTAATCAAAAGAGGTAGCATAGGAATAAACACATTGTAATAGATGGGGTTATTGACTCTAGGTAAGACAACAAAAATGGAAGTATTGTAGCAACCCTTTAGAAACTCATTTTTATAAAAACAAGAAAGGCCTAGGAGACAATATGCTAGGTTAGACCTACCTCCCTCTGTTATTCTAGAATAAATTCTAGAAGCAAATATTATCAAAATCCCGCCCATAAAACCTCCAAATCTTGAAAGAGAAAAATACTAGGATTCGGTCACAGAACAATGCACTTATCATCATATTAATGGGTATTCCACTAATAGATTAAAAATCTTATGATCCTCATCCAAGACCCATTAACAAAGTATGATTCACCTTTAGTGACTCCCAACCCTTCACATATTCAAATCAAGATTTGGGTATTCTTCAAAATCCTCTACCAAATCATGATCAAAATATGACTAATAATATATATATATATTTTTTTTTGAATTTACATGATGGAATCGGTAGCCGCCACGAATCCGGGCAGGTTGTCTAGCTTTTATGGCCGCCATAGTATTCTACGTTGTCTTCCCCAGAAGCCACCACACAGATATTCACGTAGTTTGCCCCTATAACCACCATGCCATAATCATTTTAAACCTTTTACGCCACTGAAAGCACCAGGAAAAGGACAAGCGTTCAGTCCGGTGAGGCCCGAGATTTGAACCTTGGACCTCCTCCCCCCTTATGGGGTTTGGATGAACCAATTTTTCTACACCTCGAACCTGACTAATAATATTCAATATAAGAATATTCCTTAATATTATCAAAATATTTATGGGATGATTTAGGTGGTGACAAGACAACAATAAAAGGCTCAATTGTCAAATCCACCTGCTAACCCTCCTCTAATTATACAATCCAAACAAAATCACCCTCCTAAAAAACCAACCTTAATCCTAAAAGCTCAAGATAAAGGAAAATAGACCTTTAACCTCCAACAACAACTCAAAGACATACCCACAAATATTTCTTTACTTGAGTTATTGAAAACTTCTCCCATTCATAGAGAAATTATTTTCAAACTTTTGAATGAGTAGGTAGTTTCCCAAGATATTAGTACAACCAATTAACTCATGTGGTATGGAAAATTATCATAAATCATATGATCATCACCTTTTACAAGGAATATGTGCCACTTCCAACTATACTTAAGTAATTCCCACTTCATATTACCTATAAAATTTGTGATAACTTCATCAAAAGAATGCTTATTGAAAATGGATCTTCTATTAATGTGTGCAACCTCAAATTCCTCAATAGGATGAGATTAGATAGTCAAGACTTAGAAAAATCATACTTCATTATCAAAACATATGATAATGAAGAATGAGGAGTTGTAGGAACATTGGTCCTTCCTATAAAATTAGGGCCTCACTTACTCAACACCCTAGTCCATATTTTAACTTGTGACTTGAACTATAATATTTTGTTGGGATGATCCTGGATCCAAGTTATGTAAGAAATCCCATAAATCTATCATCAATGTTTAAATTTTGATTACTAAGGTCAACTTCACACTATTATTGTAGATTTACATCCATTTTCCTATTGTCAATCCATCATTATGGAAAACCCAAATATACATATTTGACCATATTTAAGTACATATAGCCTTGTTGAAAAACCTCTACACTCAGGTTCGGTAAAAATGACCATGAAGCAAGCACTAGTAGTCAACTTGAGAAGAAAGAAGAGAAAACTTGAGAAATCCAAAATATTAACCATGTTAATCCATGAAGTAAATTATTAACATTAGACCTAGCCAAGTTGTCTCCCTGACCCTAAATCCTAGAACTACCTTCTCATAGGTGAAAGCTAGTAAAAATTATTATTTGTACCTTTATTTATGCTAGAATGGCTAACAAAGAAATTATTTGTAGAAGCAATTCTCATCCAATTAAACAACGATACACTTTTTAATACATATAGAATCTCTATTAGATACCTAAAAATATCTTATTAAACCTGGGGTATCATGGGATGGGTCTAGAAAGTTTCAAACAAGGTGCTAAATAACCTTTGGAACCAGAATCATGGATAAGTCAATGGAGACCCCATTATAATAAGTGTCAAACTTGTTCATCATCATTTGGTAATGACAACGAAAGTGACTTTCTCAAACCTTATGAAGATATCATAATAATAAACAAGTTAAAATAAAACCATAAAAGGGACCATGAGATGTATCTTCTTACCATTTATATGCTTAATGTAAATAGCATAGATATTGTACATCTTGAACCTAGTAACTCTTCTAAACCAATAGACACTACAACCTAGACAAGGAGCTATTCTCTATTAACAACAACCATCGATAATTATGAGGTAGATGCCTTAACCCACAATCCATCTAGCAATCATCTTGCCCTAGATGATCCCTATAACAAAGAGTCATATATTAAAACAAACGTGGCCAATACCTCACAATCATTTGATCCTAATCAATCATCATTAGAGCCCATTGTTTTTGAAAATGTAGGGGTACTTCTTGTACCTTTACATTTTCAGGATGAGTCTCACATCCTCATCAAAGAAACAATCGATATCAATATCAAACTCAAGATAATCCTAGAATTCTTAAAGTAGGTAAAGTCCTAATTTTTGAAGAATATGAAGCATATACAAACCTTATAACTGATTTTTGTGACATATTTGCATGGTATTATGTGAATATGTTGGGATTAGATCATTCTCTTTTTGTACATCACTTATATGTTTGGAAAATGTCAAGCCATTAAAAGCAAAATTTGATAAAAATGCACCTTAGGGTAGCCTTGCTCATTAAAGAGGAACTTCAAAAGCTCCTCAAAGTCAAATTTATGTAAGCCATTGTCTATTCTAATGACATATATAATATAGTCCATGCCACTAAAAAGGAAGACATTATTCACATTTGCACTAACTTTAGAGACATTAAAACATGTCCCAAAGATGATTTTCCTCTACCAAATATCGACATGATTATCAATTTGTTTGCTAAATTTAGGATATTATCCCTTATAGATGGGTTTTTTTAATATAATTAAATTTAAATAATACCAAAATATCAACCCAAGAAAACTTTTACCACCCCATGGGGGACCTTTTGCTAGCAATTCATGCCTTTCAACAAGAAAAATGTTGGGGCAACTTACTAACGCACTATGATGTTTATCTTTCATGGCATGATGCATGATACTATATAAGCATATGTGGACAATCTCCTTGCTTGGTCCCTAATATAGGAAGATCATGTTAAAAATTTAAGATAAATTTTTGAACACCTAAGGCAATATAAATTTCTCCTTAAACCCTCCAAATGTGTCTTTGGATTCATGCCTAGAAAATTTCTAGGGTTCATCATTTCCCATAGAGGAATTGAAGTTGACCCATCAAAGATTTTTGCTATTACAAACATGCCTCCACCTAGGAAAATAATATAATTATGCATTATTCAAGGCAATTTGCAAGCTATTAGGTAATTTATCTCTTAAGTAATCAAAAAGTTCCAACATTTTACTAAATTATTAAGAAAGGATGTCAAATTCAAATGGTGTGAGTGTCAAAAGGATTTTGATGCCATCAAAACCTACCTTTTATCTCCTCCAAACCTTATCCCATCAAACCCCTTCATCTTTGTTATAAAAATCACTGCAACTATGAATACCCTAGGAGTCATGTTGGCTCAATATGATGATCAACATAAAGAAAGTGCAATCTACTACATTAGTATAACTTTACTAAGTTATGAAACTTTTTATACACCTTTGGAAAAACTTTGTCTAGTTGTAGTATTTTCCCCTCAAAAATTGAGGCACTATATGATCAACAAAAATACCATTGTGATAACTCAAATAGATCCTTTAAGATATCTCATTTCAAAACTATACCTTTTTAGGTCACATTGCTAAGTGGGTGATGACCCTCAATGCGTTCAATATTAAATTAATAAACCAAAAATACCTAAAATAACAAGTTATAGTAACCTTTTAGTAGTAGCACCATTAGAGGCTCATCAACCTATAGAAGTCATTTTTCTAGATAAAACTATTTACAATGTGGATGTCGAGCAACCTAATGCATGGTTCCTATACTTTAATGGCACTAGATGTGCCAAGGATGTAGGAGCAGGGGTGGTTTTAGTCTCCTTGCAGTAAATTGTTATCCCATTATCATTAAAAATTTAATTTTTATGCATGAACTATACTATATAGTATGAAGTCCTAATCCTTGAGCTTCAAGCCACTCAATCTCTAAAACTCACAATATTATCTATTTTTGGATACTCTCAACTTGTAATCAATTATATCAACAAAACTTATCAAACCAAATATGACAATTTAAAACCCTACAAAGATATTATCTACCATCTATTGGCCACATTTAATAAAGTGACCATTTTTTTTGGTAAATTAAAAATATTTCATTAAGAAACGGGTTTTAAGGATCCCAAAATATTTGTACAAAAATAGAACCAACTACTGCAAGTAAAATGGAATACCAACAAGGGGAGCAACCCCACACCAAAAATATTAGAAAGACTAAAAAGGGATGCAACACCAATCGAAAGGCAGAACATAAATCCAAACAGACAAACAAGCTCCACACAGGGTAGCTGTAAACCAAAACAAAAAGTGTTGAGGAGGTCAATCCTCAGTGGCTTCCTCACCCTTGTCCTTGTCCTCATAATTTTCTTGTTCCTTGGGCTCCTCCTTGACAACAACCATATCCTCATATGTTGAATAGGTTTCAGTCTCCTGCCTTATCTGCACACCGAAGAAGAGCATGTGGAGGGCCTCTCTAAGGTCAATAATGGAGTTCACCATAGCATTCATCATGCTTGTCATTTTAGTTATGATGAATTCCTTTAGTTGTCTAACTTCATCCTTTGTATTCTCATCATCTTCCTTGATTTCTATCACCTTCTGTTTACCTTTCACAAATCGGTCCTATAGACAGGCTAATTTCCTGATAGGTCCTTCAACTCTGTCAAATTTTATGTTTTTCTTTGCCTTTAATTCCTGCACGGCTTCAATGGTCTTTCTTTTTATTTTCACAAGGGACAAGTGGGCAGGGGGTCTAGCAAATTTCCTAGTTGGACTAGACTTACTCAAGGAATGGGTGGGTTGGGCTTGGGGACTATGGGTCAAGATGTGACTGTAGATGATTTTGAAAAGCCCTTGGTGGGAGGGAAGGTCAATACCTTTATTTTTCCTATAGGAGTTGATGGATTAATTCATGGAATTGATGAGGAATTGAGGGATATTGATGGGATTGACATCACGAAAATGGTTGACAAAAGACAAGTGGAAACTACAAAGGACTTTCTCAGGATCATCAACGATGATGAACTCCATGATGGGTTTCATCACATCGTTCCAAGGTGTGAGGAGGTCCTTCCTAAACATCCCTTGTTTCACCCCTTTGAAGATTCTTTCATTATCCTTGAACTCTTTCAGCTCAACTTCCCAGTTGTGCTTCTCCCGATGGATAGAATACCCTTTCACTGGCTACCCTATGAAATTTTATAGGATATTGACATCAATGTAGAAGCTCCTCCCTCGAACAGTGATGTAGCCATTCTCCTAGGTCTCCAAGAAATCCATGGTTATGTCAATTTTGTTGCCAATGAACAAATGAAGGAAGGGAAAAAAATTCCTTTCGGTTAGAATTATTTCAGCTAGGATATCACGCTCAAACTTGCTCGACTCAAAAAAACTCATGTTGGGTAAAATTTTGAGGATGGGGGTAGGACCAGGAGGGTTGAGGTCAAACAAGGAAAATCTAGGTGAGGAGCACCTACACTCTACATCGACGAGCATGGGAAAAGTTAAAAAGAGGTAATATATGGGTATTTTAGGTAGTGGAGAAACTTAGAGTGCCTATGTTAGATTTATGGGAAAAAACCTAATAAAATCGAGCAGTTTTCCAAGACTTGTCGTTGTTGATGTTTACAAAGCACTTTGAAGATGGCAATGAAGATTTTGATTTTCCATAATTTTTTTGGTTATGATTACCCAGAGAGGGAGTATCCCAAGGATTATTTTGAATTTTGGTGATGATTATCCCTTGTTCTTCACTCTGATTGGACATTCACCCACAAAAAATACTTATGGAATAAGAACTATTACTGACACTACTAGCATTTGCCTTCAGGAAGATGTGCTCTAAAACCCAATATACGGTCTTGGACATAGGACCATTGCCAAATCCTATAAGGACCCACAAAATTTGGAAAAATTTGTCATTGGAAATCAAAACTTTGGAGAACATGGTATTTTGGTTCAGGATTTGGTTTTTGATTTGTCTAATGCTGGTGCAGCTATGAGGAAAAAAGAGGTTGAGGTTCTCGGAGTAATGTTATTCATGAAGCCACACACTATTGGAAATTGGAACACCACCTAAGGCACTAAACATGATAAAAGAAACTTACCACAATTTGAAAAAATAATTAGTGTAAGTTTCCAAAAAACTTGTCAAATCAAGCATGACCTTATTACGGTGGAACTCATTCTACGTGGGAAAATTAAACTCAATTATTTTTAATGGTTTCTTGATTCACAATCCTTTTGAATTAATGGGGAAGGTTGTCTATCCACATGGTTAGCCCATTGGTGGAAACACCTTTGTTGGATAACCAATCAGTAGCCTTATTAGACTCATGAAAAGTATACTGGCAAATGATTTATGGATGATTTAGGATGATGATCCTAGCATCCTTGATGCAATACTCGATTCTCTAGGGAGGATTTGTGTTCATCCTGAGGTAATTGACTGTAATTATGGAATCTCCCTCAATGATGATATTATCAGGATAATTATTTTCTAACTCTAGTCCTCTCCATAAAGCTATAGCTTCAACAACATTGTTGATCGGAGATTCAAGGGATTCAGCAAAATAAAAAAGGACTCTTCCTAAGTGATCTCTGAGGATTCCTCCTACCCTTGGGATTATTGTATTACCTTTGGCCACTCTATATAAATTCAATTTGATCCATCATCTTGTTGGGGGGGGATCCACCTGGAGGAATTTCTTTGATTAGGTCTAGTATTGATAGGTTTATCCTCAATAAGAATATTCAAGAACTTTCCTAAGGATGATTCTAAGATGGCTGGTGGTCTGGATGAAGGGGGTATAAGTGTGGAATTCTCTTTATAAAAATAGAGAATTTTGTTAAAAATGGAAAAATTATTTAAGCAAATATCTGAGAAAGCTCTATGATTTCGTTCAATCCAAACTTACCATAAGAAGATGTGAATACAGGAAGTCCAAAGGAATTTTAGTCTAGGATTTCAAAAAGGACTAGGCAATTGGAAGATCAAGTTAGAAATAGAATTAGGCTTAGACCAATAAATAGATAATGTCTAAAAAATATTTCTTAGGACATCCTTAAAGAAAGAGCAGGAAAGAAAAAGGTGGTGAACAAATTCTCGGTTAGAAAGACACATGTAGCATCTATTGGGGGAAACAATACCTCTCCTTAGTAAGTTGTCTATAGTAAGGATATTATTTTGAAAAACTAACCAGGAGAAAAAATAAATCTTATGCACAAGATTCTTTGGGCATACCATGCTGTGAGGGAAGGATTTATCGGGCTAAAAAGGACTAGATAGGCAAACTTGACTAAAAATTCACCACTATCATTCAAATCCCAAAAAAAATAATCTACTTGATTTTCAAAAGGGATAATGGTTAAATGTAGTAATGAATTCAAAGCTTCTGATTTAGCAAAATGATTGTTATTTTTTATTGGTTTCCAGGTTCTCCTATTGCCATTCCTACAAATAAAATCAACAACTTTTGTCCCAAAGTTAATATCGAGGTAATTTTTCAGAGTAGACAAATTATGATCTTCAATTAGAGGGTGGTCAATGATCCACCTATCATCCCAAAAATCTATTTTACTACCATATCCAACTCTTCACCTGAGACCTTTTACTAGAATAGTCTTGGTATTAAGAATAGTTTTCCAGAAAGTTGATCTTCTAGAAGGGGCTTGTTCATCTAAGAAGTTTGTTCTTTGTAGGTAATTCCTTTTGAATATCAAAATACATTCACAACTTTCTATCAGAAGATGTCAATATTGTTTGTCTAGTAAATCCAAATTGATTATATGAATACTCCTTAGGCCTATTCCTCCTTTGTACTTGGGTTTGCATACCTTTTTCCAAGAAACTAGGTGAATACGTTGGTTATTTTCAGCACCAGACTAGACAGTTTTTTTTAAGTTTTTCAATATTTTGGTAGACAAGGATTGGATCTTTGAAAATGAACATAAAATAAATAGGGATGATTTGAAGGTATGCCATGGTGAGGGTAGCTTTAGCTTCCTAGGATAGGAGGTTGCCTTTCCACCTTGCCAATTTTTTTGAATTCTCTCTAAGACATTGTTCCACATGGATTCTAAAGGATTACCATGAAATAGGGGAAGGCCTAGTAGGTTGAGGAGAGATGAGACACTAAAAATTCTAGGATTTAGGCTATTTTTTTCTGCCTTGGAATAAGTATTGAAGAAGTATAACTTGCTCTTGCTGAAGTTAATTTTCTAGCCTATCGCTTCTTCATATAGTAGTAAGATATAATTGATTACTTGTGCTTCAAATACTGAGGCATGAGTTTGGATGAGAGTGCCATCCACAAACTATTGGTGAGTGATAGAGATTGTTTGAGAAGTTGCTTTTAACCCTAAAATAAGACCTATTTTACAAGCAACCTTTAACATTCTCCCAAGAGCTTCTGCCATAATGATGAATATTAGAGGAGATATGGGATCTCCTTATATCAATCCTCTTTTTCTTTGAAAGTAACCAAATGTAGAGCCATTGATGATGATAGAAAACTAGGGTTGAATAATACAACCTTTGATTAGCTCCACCCAATCATGATGAAAACCAAACTTAAGGAGAACATCAATAAGAAACTCGCAGTTGACATGATCATAGGCTTTGATCATATCCATATTAAGAGCAAAGGTAGGTTCTTTTGTTAGGGATATGGAATGAAACACCTCATGGATAGTGATGACTCCATCAAGGATGGACCTACCATGGATTGTGCTTCCTTGATAAGGATCAATAAAGGTGGGTAGGAAGTCCTTAATTCTATTAGCAATGACATTGGTTAATATTTTTTAGGTCACATTGCACAAGTTGATTGGTCTGAATTCCTTTATATATGGAACATTACATGAAAATCTCAATCATAATGAATGTAAAATTATTAGGCTACGATATTGTTACTTTATCATCATTGGTGTTGTCCTATAGAAATTATCTTTCAATGGTATCCTCATCTATTTCCTTGATGTGGAAGAGGTTAAGTATGTAGTTCAAGAATTTTATGATGGGATATGTGATAGTCACTTCAATGAAAACACCTTGACCAAAAATATCCTTAGGATAGGATATTATTGGTCTTCTATAGAAAAGGAATCTTGTGATTACATTTGTAAGTACATCTAATATCAAAAACATGAAAATATTTTCCATACCCCATCATAGGAGCTATAGTCCTTGAATCATCCTTGGTCCTTTTCTACATAGGGTCTAGATATTATAGGAAAATAAATCATGCCTTATATGATGGCCATAAGTTCATCATCATTGCAATTAAATTTTTCACTAAATGGGTTGAGGCCATACCTTTGTCCTCTTATACGGGTATAAAATTTTCTAAATTTATCCTCAATCAAATATTATCTTGATATGGCATCCCTTTGATCATAATATCAGACAATGACACTCCTTTAAAAAATAAGAATGTTGATAAACTTTGTGCTAAGTATAAAAATTCAACATAAATGGTCCACACCATACTATCCTCATGATAATTGCCAAGTTGAAGCCTCAAATAAAACTCTTATTCAAATCCTTAAAAAATTGTAAACAAAAATGGATAGGATTGACATCTTCATCTATATCTTGAATTTTGGGCCTATCAAACTAGTGTTCACATTCTAATAGGTGCAATGCCCTATACCTTGGTCTATGAAACTACGACTATCTTCCCTTTTGATCTAGAAATCCCATCTCTTCAAATTTTTCTAAAAGATACATCAATAAGTGATAAATATCACCATGCTCACATAAGTTATAATTTCTTGATGAAATGTAGATTCATGCCTTGGAACACTTTTGAGTCTATCATAAAATACTCAAATGAGCGTATAAAAAAATAATCAGACCTTGGTCATTCAATGTTAGGGATATGGTCCTTAAAGAAAATAAGAAAACACCAATACTAAAAGTAAACTTAAGCATAAATTTAAATCTAATTGTCTAGGCCCATTCATCATAACCACTAAGTATGGTTAGGTGCTTATTATCTTGCCACACTTTATGGACACAAACTAAAAGAACCCATGAACATAATGCATCACAAGAAATACTATGTCTAGATATGCATTGTTTGCCTACTAATGTGTCTATCTACATTGACTACCTATTGCATGACTTAATGATCTTTCACTTGCTTGTATTCATATGCTTGTTTTTTCTTGATGCTCACCACATAAAGATTCAAGGAATCTATCAAGACCCATGATGATCCTAGTTAGGGCAAATTATATTCTAGATTTTATTTTATCTAGGTAGATGAGGTAGTATATCTCTCTTAAGACTCTTATTTCATGGTGAATATGTAATTAAATCAATAATTTACTACTCCCTCATCTTAAAATAATATAAAAGTTTTTGAAATCACCTTGCTTCCATAATTATCTTACAACAATTTTCTAGCACCTCATGATGATCATAATACTAAAAAGCAAACCTATACATTGCATTTAAATATCTAAGCAAGAAATATATCTTTCAAAAGTCACTAGCCAATTATAATATCATCAATATTCCTCATTATCTTGTAAATAATTGGGAGGTAACTACATTTTTTTCTAATGATTAGAAGCTATGTGAACATTTATAGATGTTCCACACATTAGACAAAAATGTGTCTCATATCCTACATATTTTTAGAATATCCAAGATAAACATTGTACTCTAATTTTTTTAGTAATATTACATTTCATCACACATATCTTGTTGATATGATTCATCCTTATATCTAAGAAGGATGAGTAGTAGAATTATTTGATGTATGACAACTGTCTAATAAAATTACACACCCAAAAATGTGGGATAATTCTATTAAATATTCTTTCTTGGTATAAGGTTCTATCAAAACTCTCAAGTCATGACATGACATTAGTCACGCTTCATAATTTTCAAAACTTGACAATATGGTTCATCCTTAAAAATGATGAGTGATAGAATCATTTTATTTCTAGAAAGTTTCTAGCATATCTACACACCCAACAACATAGGATGATTTTATCAAATTCCCTTTCTTAGTATAGGGTTCTATCAAAAAACTCAAGTTATGAATCCTCTACCCTAAATGAAGGTCATATGATGAATGTTAAAAAATCCTCATGATTACTGATGGCCTTATCTCATCATCTCCTAGCAACTCAAATATTTCCATGTTTCACAAATATGGGTAATCATGCCATATTAAACCCCTTTATTCAAAGGAAAGTTGTTATCTAGTTTACTTTGCTTCAACAAATCCATAAAACTTTATAGACATGCCAAGCAAGGAGACCAAATATTTACACTCCCTTTAACAATTGGGAAGACACTTCAACAAATAATCTCTCTTCTCTCCTATTAAAAGAAATACTTCTATCAAATATTTTTCATTGATTCAAAATTACATATAAAAAAACATCCTTCCCACAAATTTCTTAATGGGAGGCATCTATCACAACACAATAATTATACTAGACCCTTTTATTTACATGATTGATTGCTTGTATAATTGCATGATTCATGTATGTTTGGTTGTGTTGTTACACTTGACATATGGCCATCTATTACAGTAGTCGAATTTTCCCAATGCCTACACCTCATGGAGAGTGCAAAGTTTTAAAAAAAATGAGAGCATGAATTAACACTCAAAGGACAACCTCTAAGATTTTTTGCAAGGCCAAAACCTTATTTTACTATGATGTTGGCACTTAGATTTTATAAACTACTAAGCTACAAAGTTTTATCAAGGAAAAGAGGAAATATAAGGAACATAAAATAATAATCCTAACCTAAGGATGGTGAAGCACCAAGAATCATAAATTTTATTACATACTAATGGGATGAATGAACACATGCATCAATCATGTTAGAGATAGTGAATATGGTTTCAAGCTAACATAATCATTTATCTATCAAACCTACATAAATACCAAGACAAACAATAGTCATAGCTCCTTATACAAAGCTGCATACATACAAATATTAGGATAGAGAGAAATTAGTCACAAATATTTATATATTTGCTTGAAAATATTGATACATATACACTAGAAATAAAGAGGCTCGAGGCCTTATATGAATTAACTCAAGGTTCGAGTCTAGATAAATATATAGAAGAGAGTGAGTGAAAAAAATTAGGGCTAGATACTAGGCACAAAAATATGATTCTTCCTCTCTTTCTAGGCTCAAAGCTAGGTATTTATACAACTATCTTAAAATTTTAAATTTTAAAATTTTCTTCATTATGCCATGGGTAAGAAACCTATGTCCTCCATTACTATTATGCTTGAGGCATCATTTCACATTTATGTTTAATAGATTTAAAATTGTACTAGGGTCTTGTCTCATTAACTTCTCCATATGCTAGTAGCTCCTTTTAAATGCAACATTTATAAGTATTTTCTCTTTTGGAAATACAAGCATTGGTGGTGATTGCTGAGGTGGCCCTTTCTTCCCATGGAAGTCTCTTGCTGACCCTAAGGCTAGCATAAACTATGTGGATCCTACTTATTTTCCTAAACTAATTCTAGAAATTTACCTCCACTCAGGTCCCCTAATGGATCCAATTTGTGCTTGTTCTCAATGAGTCTTATTTGGAATCCTAGTGACCAAAACTTCGCATGTGATGTGGCCTATGATATGTTACCAAAATTCTAGTTTTTACCACCTGCCTTTTGCATTTGCTTTCAAGGATTAAATTATTGGAATTTTATAGTGGATTTCACTTAGGCATCTTCTAGGAATCTAATTTCTTGGGTTTTGCGGTATTGTATTGACCTTTTCTCAAAAAAAAAAATTGAGTAATAACTTGCCACCATATTTTATATTTAGTAAAATTCACTACAGTTATGGCGGTTCATAGGGGATTTCCAACCTGATGGTGATGAAGGACTTAAAATTTAGCATTCTTATTCATTATGTGTGAAATTAGTACTAAAGCTTGTTCATTGCCTCTATGAATTCTCTTCATTCTTTTGTGGAAGTCAGTCTTGCTTGGATGATTTGCTTGTAATCCTTTTCGAGTTCCCATGGATATTCTATAATGAGAGGGGTGAATTTTTTTATGGATATTTCAAAATTCATGTCAAGCTCAACTATGGATTTCACAATCTCAGTTACCTTATCATCAATGGAAGAATCTAATAATATCTTGATGTTTACATGTCGATTCAACCATTTCCATATTTCTTGCTTAGGGAGGACATTTCCATTAGGATTCCAAGGGGAAGGAATACCTATTGGTATCAAAGTTAAGATGCACTCTTTCAAATCGTCCAATTCCTAGGTTATAAATTTGATCTAGTCTGCACATCATTGAAAAACCTTTTGTATGGTACTTTAGTGATTCTATAAGTTATTATATCTCAATTAATAATTCATGTTGTTGCCCATCATTTATGGTTGGTTCGGGATATGAAGGCTTTGAAAACCTATGCCTATTGAAACTAAGGGTCTATAGTCCTTTCAATATGGTCAAACTCCTTATAGAATTTGATATTATGGAAGGAGACTAACCAGATAAACTCGGGTACCAAGAATAGGCCTTAAACTACCTAGGTGACCCCTTTTCATAGTACTTAATTGATCTTGGATATTGTTTTAGTGCCACTCGCTTCTTGATCCAACTTTGATACCTTATTCTACTCTTCCAATGCTACTTTTGCTTCCTCTAGTTGAGTCATGACATGGGTTATTTGAGATTTTTTTGCTTTAACCTTGTCTTAGGAGGATTTTAATGTATTCATGGTCTTCTCTAGCTCTTTTTCCTTTATTTCTAGACTTCTCACTTGAGTCACATACTTGTGACTTACTAATTTGTGGAATTTCTTGGAGAACTAAACCTTATCTTTTAGCCTAGTGTCCTTGGTACTAAGTTAAATGATAGCTACCCGGTAGTCTTGAGCTTGCATCCCACCTTCCACCTTAGATATGACATGCATAAAATTGGCCATGCCCAATGTAGCATTTTGAGGGAGGTAAGTTGTCCTGACTTGGGTGGTGGTAGGATGCCTTACCTTTCATGATACTCCTTGATGCTCATGCTATTATGTATATGCTCGGACTTACTATTATTAAGTTAGTAGTTCAAATATGGAGGTAATAGCCTTGGAAATTGATGCTTGTAGCTAACTCTCTAGGGGAAAGTCCAAGGGCTTTAGAAAAGGTAGAGAGGCTAGTTGGCCTATGATAGAAAGGATGGTAGAGATAGAATCAATGCTTGGGGACTTGACGTAGGATATTGCATATTTAGTAGGTTTAGAGGTGACAAGTGATAGAGGAGTGGTTAAGAAGATAAAAATGGGAGGAATGACAAAGGTGATACTCAGAGGGAGAGTCTTTGAAATGGATGTGGTGAGGGGTAGGGTAGATAATGCTTTAGTTCTCAAGGGGACCCCTTTTGGTTCTAATGGAATAACGTTGAGATCTCCCTCCAATAGTGGTGACAGAGTGTTTTTGAATAAGACTTTGCTCATTTTTTTCTTTAAAGGTGTTTTGCTATCTAGATATGACTTTCACTTTATTTTGGAGACTATGCCCTTGCTCAATCCTTCCCAAGACTATTCCTATAGTGGTGATGTAGGTCAAGCCAAGATAGGTACAATCAAGGGTTTTGATATGGGATCCTCAATGTAAGACATCTCTAGTTCTAGTGGGGTATCTGAGAGAACTAAATATCATATTGATGGAACTTTTCCATCCTTGTTGACTAGTATGATTGCTCACTCGAAACTCCTCTTTGAACTTCTTTACAAGAATAATCGAGCTTTGGTTCATATAATTTGTCAAAGTAATTACTAAACCTTTTTTCATCCTTATTTTTCCTAGGAATTGATACTATATCAAGAACCTCTTGGCATGATATCCACTATTCCTTAGTATTTTTTGCACTCCAATCCAACTCCTTTGATTGTATTTCTTGCTCCTGGTGATATTGTTATTGGGTTCACTATATATTTTGCCTTGAAAAAATTAAGTTAGGGCTCATAGTGTTTCTTAGAAGATAATAACTTTCTTCCTAGAGCAATGGGTAGGCCCCTTCCTCAACACTCCAACAGGATTCTATTTGTGGCCTTAGCTATTATTGGAACTTCTTAGAATTTATTATTTTTAAAATGTAGTCTTTTATTCTATGGGTCATAACACTTGGATTCCTCAAATTTTTTAAGATCTAGTTCCTCTATCTTCCCTTCTAGTATGAATCCACTCTCCATTTCAACAATGATACCTCTCCCATGTGCACTAGTAGCTTGTATTCACTTGCCTTGCTTTTTTTGCTCCCAAATGAGACATCAATCAAGTCCAATTGTCTTATCATTTCAAGTGAGATCATCCTTATGGTCACATAATTTGATATTAGATAAATAGGTTTAGTGAAACTATGCATGCATACTATAGTAGAATTGTTAAATAAGAACCATTTACCTTGGTATTGGCAATGTAAACATTTGGCACTACCCTCTAAAATATATTGGGGATTGGTTACCTCAATGATTCTTAGAGTTGACATCAAAAATTTATCCACAAAGGTATAATAGGAGGAATCCCAATAAAGTACTCACATCCAAGAGAAAGTGGGATGCTTCTAGCCCTCCTTTCCTTCATTTTCAAGCCTAAATGCTTAAACAACCATGGGTTTTGTGCCAATTCTAGATGTACCAAAAATGAGCAATACTTGAAGTCAGGGATGCCATTAAAATTCTATAGATCTTCATGGATTTCCTTAGTTATAAAGGTGCTAAAGTCAAAAATTAAGGTTCTATCATTGGGGATGCACCTTAGCATGTGTAATACATCCATTTTCTCCTAAGACACAATTTTGTCATTATTTTCTTTAAAAATGAATGTTTTCATGCGTAGGATATCTTGAGCGTCATTCTTGAAGGTTGACTAGGTCAGGGAAATTTTTTGCATAGTAGTCTCCCTATTTTGGAGCTCAAAATTCAATTTCCAAGGGGTCTAGATATTATAGTAGTAATCGCTTGCTATCTCTATATTTACCTCAAGTACTAGGACCATTAACATATCCCACATGACCTAGGTAGAGATGGTTATTTTTAAAATGGTAGTCATGCTCCCTGACTTCCCTACACTGAGAGTCATAGTGGGAAGCACATGCTACTACTAGCTCATAAATATTATGCAGTTGAGACACCATGTAATATGCTAAACAAATTATCTATATTCTTACAACAAAGGACCGAACTTCCCTGATAAGGGTCCTCTAGTGGGCACCTTCTCTCAAACATTTGGTGATTTTTTATAATTTAGAATCTACCATTTTCTCGATCACATTAGTAATGAGGCATAGAGGTTTAGCTTACTCAGACTCTATATGAGTGCTCTTTTTATCCTATTATCATATCACCTTAGAAAACAAACTCTTCTTATTGGATTCCATGACTACTATATTGTGAATTGCAGTACAATTTTCTCTTTTATCAATTGATGGCACTTAATGCTTTAGGGCTCTTATGGTATTATATACTAGTGGTATAATGGGAAATATTAGAAATATATATGGGATTTAGTAGCCTCTTTTATGGTTTTACTGACTTAGGAACATGCAATCCTTTCTTTAATATGGTTGGCTAGTGTTATGAACCTCGCTTATTAATAGAAATAATTCAATTTTTATGCAAAAATAATAAAAAATCCCATCCACAATAAATTACACATAAAATAAATTACAAAAATAGACACATATTTGAAACATTCTTGAAGTAGAGAAATAAAAATTAATATTCCTAAAGAAAGTAATTAGTCCAATCTTTGCTCCATGAGCCAAGATACTTACAAGAATAATAGACATCACTTATGTTTTACAATGACAACATCTATTCTCTATATACCCTTCTTTCTAAACCCTTCTCCACTCACTAATTTAATAAAACATTAAAATATGTACAACCTTGGGTTACGAGTATCCCATGCCAACTATCTAAAAAATCCATACACAATATAATATTATATTCCATATCGCTTTCCCCTACGTTCCCAAAATTCCATCCCACTTACAAAATATTTCATCCTTAAAATATTAGAATAAATTAAAAAATAGGATTTGCTAAGAAATACTAGCAACTGGTACCAATTCCAATCATTCATCCATCATAATAAAATATTACTTGGTGATGGTCTACTTTGATGCTAAGATATCCTCATGCCACATGAACATCCATACTTATTTTGTGGGCTTCACATTTATATTGATCTATTTTGGTAATTTAAGTGATAAGCTTATGTGTTTCTTGATGCTACTACACCACTCTAAAAACCAAATTTACTATGTTTTATTGGCCAAGCACTGCCATACTTGGTACCCTTTTGATTCGATATAGGACCAAAATATTGTTGTCTTAGGTCATGCCACTAAGGTTGTTGCCCATTTTGGTGGTGTGGATGGAATATGCTGCAACCTTAACCTGTGGTTGTATTACCTTTTACTCTTTAACATTTTTCTTCTCTATTTTAAATTCCTTTGCATTTTGTTCTCTCATTTGCCTTTCATTTATTGTCCTTATGATATTATATGTCTCTATTTGACTTTTTTACTATTTTTCCATGGACTTTGTTACTACTTCTCTCTTATATTTTATTTCAGGTTCTAATGCTTCTTCCTCAATTGGTTTCCCTACAAGAAACACCTATTTTTCCTTGGATCCTTACATCTTACACTAGGAAATATCTTGTACTATTAATTTTTTTTTTCTATACCATAACTTTATAAACTTCTTTTGTACATTAATATTAATAGTATCCAAATAATACAACCAAGGATAACCCAAAATAATATCCACACCATCCCCCTCAATGGCATAGAAATATAAATGTAAAACATATTTTTCCATAAAAATATTCCAAAGTTGAAAAATCTAAACATTTTTACATTCAAGCTTTATTTCTTTGATTTTCTTTTCTTGAACCTAAAAACTCTTAGAAAAAGCAATATTAATTAAATTACATTTATTACTAGGGTTTATAGATATAAAAATATATATTTTGGATGCAACCATAAACCTACAAAATAAAATTTTTAAAGTCAAAATTAGGTCTGATCATTACTTGGTTTATTTGAAACCAGAGTTGCAATCCCTTCAGCATGCATACTATCATCTTCATTTAGTTATTCTATAAATTCTATGCAATTTACCTACTTGGTTATGTCTTTTGTACTTCTTATCTCCTTTCTTATTTCTTTTATAAAATAACTCATCTATTCACTTAATATTCTCATTTGTTCACACAATTTCTATTATTCTTCCCTAGAAATCTCTTCTAACTCCATGATAGGGTTTGAAAAATAACTAGGGTTTCTCAAAATAAAATGAGAAATACCTAAAATTCCCCCTATTCATTTCCATCATCAACTAATTTTATAGATTTGCTTCAAGGAAAATTAAACTACAATTGAGTTGATTACATTGATTGAGAGATTTTTGTAATTTTTTTTTTTGCAACTTGAAAAATTGTCACTGCCCTTGTTTTAGATGACCAAATTCATAGGGTCATATCTCCCTCTATATTTATCAAATCCTTTCACATGACCACTCACTTAATTCTCTTCAATTTTTACACAAAATAGTTCAAGAATTATCTAAGTTAGACAAATCCTCATACATACATGACCTCCAAAAGGTGAAATATTTTTCTAGATAAAAGTTGCCCTAACTTGTACAAGTGTAGAAGATGGAATGTTGTCCTAAAACCTTCTCTTGACAATGATGTCTTGAAAGGAGAGTTTAGGGTTTTGAGATGACGGTGGGCGGGAAGGCTTTTGCGGGAGAGCACGGGAGCGCCAGCAGATCGAACCACGGGCACAGCAGGGCGGAAGGAGAGCAAATAGAGTCTGGGGGCACTGAGGAGTCCTTGCCATATGAATATGGTGTCAGCCATGACAAGGAGTCTCCAGACAAATGGGGAGGTGGACCTCAAAAATCGTATGCTCAGGCAGCGGCTTCAGAAATCCTAAGCGACATCTTCACCGAGGAGTTGTTTTCGATCGGGGACGAGTTGGACATCCCGACGGAAATTCTCTCAAGCTTCATGGAATTCAAAAAATTTACCCTCATTGGTAAGTTCATTGGTGGTCGGCCAGATATGGAGACCATTCGCAAATGGGCGTCTGGAAAATGGAGAACCTCTGGTCACATGGAGTTGGCGGCCTTAACTTGGGGTTTTTTCATGATTAGACTGAACAAGGAGGACTACTACAAAATCCTAGCTAGAGGTCCTTGGTTCCTGGGCCGTAGGAGTCTCTTTCTAAGGAAGTGGGGTATGGACTTCAACCCTGATACCCAGAACATCAACATTGCTCCAATATGGGTCAGGCTCCCGAGTCTCCCTCTTTTTTGTTGGCATGAAAATGTAATTAGAGGAATTGCCCACTCCATTAGGGAGTTGGTCACCATTGACCCTCCCACCAGAGCTCGAACAAGATTTGTCCAAGCCCGTTTCTATGTCTTGGCGAACTTGGAGGCAGTCCTCCCTCCTCCATCACTCTCTAGTTCAGAGGCTCCATTCTCCATAAGCAAGCCATTGCATATGAGAACAGACCAGCTTTATGCCCCTAGTGCAGTTCTCAAGGGCACCTCCAGCACAATTTTCCTCTTCAAAAGCCGAGGAATAAGAAGTGGGATTCCTGTAACCCTTTGGAACACAGTGTTGGTCATGCAAAGCCCCTGTTATGAAATACCATAAGTATTTAGGACCATCCAGGGACCTTCACAAATCCTCCCATCCAGAAGAAGGAATCCCCCTCCAACCAAACTCTCAGCTGTGTGTTGCTAGCACCCTTCTAGGACCTCAGGTGGAGAAGGATCAGTCCCCCCCCAACACACCTCATAGGCAGATTTACCCATACTTCAATACCAGAACCCTTTCGAGTCCCAAATTGTGCTGGAAGATTACCTACTGGGAAGGAGGGGTGGCCCCCCCCAAAACACCACTCAGTCAGGTCCACCCAGGCTCCAGGACCTGGGCCCTTTCGATTTCAGCCAGTCCCAAACCTTGCTAGAATATTACCTCTTGGGAAGGAGGGTCGTCAACCAGATCGGACATATGAGCCCTCGAATTACTAGGAGTCGAAAGCAAAATGTGGATTATGGAAGTGTGAGGAAGCAAGGCCGACCTCCCAACAAATATAGAAGAGACAAAGAGACGACGATAGACGTCACGAATGGCACCCAATGTCTATTGTTTTCAGATGACTCTGATACTCATACGGGCGATGCGCATGTGCCTAAACCTCCCTTCCAACAGGGAAATGGAGGCAAGAAGAACCTCAAACTATCTAGATGAATCTGAAGCAGACCCAAGAGCATCAGAACTCGGAGGATCTGGAGGATTTGGACTAGTTGTGTTATGTCTAAACTCGGAGGATCAGGAGGATCCGGAATAACTGTTTTCCTCATCTGGTGTTTAGCTGGTTTTGCTTCTACTCTCCAATGTTTCCTTTTCTTCGGCTGTTACTTTTTGTTATCCTATTTAAATTTTGTTTTGTTTCCTGGTTAATCAGGCATAAATGTCTTTTTTGTAGCCTCCAAGAAATTATTTTAGGGGTTATGTTTCATTTTCTTCGGTTGTTACTTTTTGTTATCCTGTTTAAATTTCATTTTGTTTCCTGGTTAATCAGGCATAAATGTTGTTTTTGTTGCCTTCGGGAAATTAGTTTAGGGGTTACGATTTCTGTAATAGGCTTATACATAAATCCAGGAGGCATGATGCAAGGCTGATTTTGTACATAAGGTTTTGGGATCCTCTATAAAAACCCTTTGTTAATCTACTATAATAATTACCAAAAAAAAAGTTTCCCTAACTTTGCAATCCACCAAAACTAGAAACATCCACTTTGCCTGAATCGTTGCTCTAATACCGCTTGTTATGAAATTCACTTACTAAAAAAAAACTTCACTTACTAAAAAATACTTCACTTTTTATGCAAAAATAATAAAAACATCCATCCACAATTAATTACACACAAAATAATTCCTAAAAATAGACACAAATATTGAAACACCATTGGGGTAGGGCAAAATAAAATAATATTCTTGAAGGAAGGAATTACTCCAACCTCTACTCCATGATCCAAGACTCTTACAAGAATAATAAAAATCACTTATGTTTTATAATGACAATCTCTATTCTTTATATACCCATCTTTCTAAACCCTTGTCCCACTCACTAATATAATGAATTATTAAAATATCTCCAACGTTGGATTATGAGTAGCCCATTCCAACTATCTATAAGACTCAAGTGCAATTTAATATTATATTTCATATCCCTGTTCCCTAGGTACCTTACAATTAGATCAATCAAAACCTCCTTCTAGGTTCCTGGGAGCTCCTTGGCCTATGTGCCCTATGTGCCCTTTCATTATCATTGGCTGATTTTGAATTTTATTTCCAAGATGTGATTGGCCTTTATTGCAAATCTACAACACTTGGGATAGTTTCTAATCCTATCCATTGGAAGCTTTATTATATGAACTATATTTTATTTTCCCCATAGACTTACTCTAATAATATGTGTGGGGCACTAGGTGTATTCCTTCGAGTGATCATTTTGGAAGTTGTTGCAAGGCAAGAGGATTCAATAATATTCTTTGGGTTACTTTATCATCCCTCAGATTAAATCAAGAACTTATTCTAGTAGTCCAATTTTAGGGAGCATCTATGGTTCTTATTTTAGTGTGTGTTTGGTGTAGGATACCAAGGATAGTTGTCCATTTCATATAACCCAACATTGTACCAATCATGTTGCTTATGGATTTAAATTTATGTGGGAGATGTTTTAGTACATGCTATCAATCCATCTCATGCAATTTTCTAACCCAATATATGCTAATTTCACCTTGTAATTTCCCTAGATCATGTGGAACTCTTATGTTATTTCTATAAGAAGAATGGTTGAGGCCAAGAGATGTCATTGGAAGGACCAAAACCTTCTTCTTTTGAGCATTTAGGTGCCTTTTTATATTTACAGGAGATATAGATTAGTTCATGAAGGGTAAAAGTGGTGCAATATATAATCTCCTTAGTTAGGTTCCTTGGGACTCACAATTGTATGTGACAAGCTCACCGCTTGCTCAACTATGAAATGCAATTGGGTAGATGGTGAGGCATTGCACTCAATTATTTTTCCAAATAACTAGTCCAATAGGATTAATATCTAGAAGGGAGGATGAGTTGGGATTGTTATACTCTAGTTAAATCTTTCCTTGATAGCTATATACCTACACTTTGTCCAACTATATTTGAACAAAATGCGAACTATACTATTAAGGAAAGCTCTTCTAAATCCTAATGTTTGGGACTAAGATTTCCTTGTGATAATATATAGAGATGGTAGGAGGTCATCAACTAGATTGGTTGAGACTTTTTTGAGTCTTTCATTATTGTACATTAGCTTCGTACATTGTTCAAATGTGTTTGAACAAGGTAGAAGTTGGTACAGATTAAGGAAAGCTTAGTCAAGGCCTAACACCCAAAAATTTGCACTTTAGAATAGAAAAATTTAACTTCATAGCTCAAGATTTGTCTGAAGATTTTCTTACTTGCATGAAACATTACACCTCATGCAACTATGTAATTCATGAGGTGAGTTCTCATGCATTTGAGGGAAGCTCATACAAGGCCCCTCCCATGAAGTCTTCTTTTCTAGCACCAAAGATCCTATTGACCAAAAATTTCCTCACTCTTATCCTTTTTTATTATTTTATTTTTTTGAAAGAAATTTGTATGGGTACCTTTTTAGGAAAAATCATTGACTAGTATTAGGAGTTGCTAGCCTTCTATAATGGAAAGTGCAATCCCATTATCTATCTTGAATTTAGTGATGACGTATGGTCCACTATAGATGGCTTCAAACTTAGTATGCCATCCTAGTTTGTTGTGGTTTTCATCCTATTTAAGCATACAATTGCCTACCTATTTTTTCATAGCATTTATATCAAAATATATCTTCAAAATATCTTGATGCCTCTATAAATTCTACCTAATAGTCTCTCTTTGGTCTTCTATATTCAACAATTATCCTAGTCTCAATGATATGGCATCATGCTCTTCAAGCTCTAACTAATGTAGAAGTTGTGTAGGAAGCTATATGGAGATGGAAAACTTGGTCTTCCAAACATAAACCAAGGAGTATGGAGAGTATATTATACTACTTTTTATTATGATCCAATCTGCCCACAAATATTTCTTGATGTGCAAATTCCATTGTGGTTGGTTGTCAAAGACAATCCTCTTTAGTATGCAAAGTAGATTTTTATGAGGATTCTACCAAATAGTTTGCATAAGAGTAGTAGTTAGAGTATTTCTTCATATAAATTCCATATTGAAACTAAAATTGAGTTACCTTAGCTCCAGTATATGCTAGGTGTTATCAGTGATGATGGTACTAGACACATCCAACCGATTGATAATCTCCTACAAAAAGTTGACAATGACTTTTTGGTGGCCTCTTTTAGTGATATTGTTTCTATCAAATTTATAAGGTAATTTATATCTATTAATATCCAATAATTGCCTTAACATGAGGGTATATTTATTTCTTCAATGATGTCAAGCCTCCACTAGGAGAACGATTCATTTACGATAATGAGCTTTAGGGGTAAACATGCATTCTGGTTCCTTTTAGTGATGAATTTGCACTTGTCACATTCTCTCATCCATTGGTGCACATTATCAAACATAGTCAACCAATAGTACTAGATCTACATGATTTATACCATACATATATGGGAAAATTAGTATCCATCATAGAATCCCTAGTGGAATTCTTGGAGCAACATGGTAATTTATCCAATTCTAAAACATCTCAAGAGGATACCATCAAATTTTCTTCTGAACAAAACTCCTTCAATGAGAGTGTAATGAAAATTTTGCATCCCAAAGGCTTTCCTTTGAGTTTGGTTTTAGCTTGATGTATACTATCGCTACTATACATAATTGATCCACTCCTGCACCTAATATTGAGATTCTTTGATATTGTTGAAGAGGCATGTCTCTTTTTCCTCAATTATGGAAGCAACATATTAGGCAAGATTTTGATATTATGCTTAGCCTCTAATCAATTTAGTTGCCTTGATTCTAATGTCATATTTTTAGATCCTTGTGATCCATATTACTTTTTTCTCCCTCATTTCTCCATTCATGATGTAATATTTAATACTTTATTGAATGACATTAGCAATGACTTTATTATTTGAAATCAAGTGCTTAAAGTTCTTCAAAATCTGGATGATAGCTATTGTTTCAATAAAATTGTATCATTTTATACCTATTGTTTCATAAAATTGTATCGCTCTTTGTATCCCTTTAAATTTTGGTTTAATAAAGTTATGGTATGTTCATTATTGTAATCATCCTTTTGAGTAAGGATGATAGCTATACTAATATTTCCCCCATAGGTGTAGAGGACGAAGTTATTGCCAAAATCCTAGTTGACTAGCATGAAGGACTTTGACATGGTCCAGTTGATTTCTCAAAAAGCCTCCTTGGATTACTTGGTCTACTTAAACTATTGTTCTTTCTTCAACATCTAAGTTATTAGTCAAACAAGGGTGGAAAAGTTTGGTATGAATCTATGGATAAAATTGATTTGATCTAGGAAATACTTAAGAGAATTTTCATGTTGTGGAAATGAAATATTAAGAATGGAATTAACGTAGTCTAGGTCTATGACTATCCCTCCCTTCTACATTATTTATTCTAGTAGCTTACCTTATGACACATTGAAGATGTACTTTTTGGATTCAATCATACCCCAAACTTTTGATAGTGCTTGAACACTTTCTCTAGGTGTGCCAAATGGTCTTCTTTTCTTTTTGAAAAATACCATGAGATCATCTAGGATGAATATGATGGTTTTTTTAAGGATATCATTGAAATAAATATCCATAGCCGTTTAGAATGTTACCTCAATATTGGATAGACCAAAAGATATGCATTGGTAAGAAAATTTGCTCCATTTGGTAGTGAATGTTGTCTTATGTTGGTTATTATTTTTAATCCATACTTGGTTGTATCCCAATAAACCATCCAACAAAGAGAATATCTCAAACCCCTTCACTATCTATAAAATTTAGTCCATGGGGAGTAGTCGGTAGTGGTCTTTTAATGATGCCTAGTTGAGGTCCCTAAAATCTACGTACAACTAGATATCTCCATTATTATTATTGATTGCTACCAAGGTGGATATCTAGATGGTATGCTTATATGGGTATATTATCCTTACTTCTATGAGATTTATAAGATCCTACCTCATGAGAGGTTCTATTTTTGGATTAACTAACCTTTGCTTCTATCTCACAGGATTAGCATCTAGGTGTAGATCTATTGTGTGATGGATGATCTCCTTATCATATCCCTTTAGGTCTTCATAGCTCTAAACTATTACTCTGACATACTTTTAGCATAAGTCAACAATGATTTTGCTTTCTTCTAGAGTAGCTACTTTCCCTATCCATAAATCCTATTTGGTTGCAATCTCTACTTCTTGGAAGTCATATTTATCTATTGTAATTCCTGTTTTCCTTTTGAACTAATTATCTAGGTTGAACAAATATTCTAGCATGACAAAACCTTTAGGGAGTTCATTTTCTTTGAGCTAAATAATTTGGTCCCAATATGCTCAATGTTTTTTATTGTATGGGACCAATATCCTAATGATGATCTTGATATATTGATAATTATGTAATAAATATTCCATTATATCGAATTGGGTACTAATAACCATTGTGTGGTCAAACATGAGTATTTATATTATAGAGAAAAATGAATAAATTGACCACCTCAAATACCTTGAGTAAGTCCCAAATATTATGCTTGTAATATTTTGTAAGCTAGTTCTTTGTTAGGCACTAGGATCTCACTTGCTTGATGATGAGCTCAGTATCCCCATATATTTATAAAATCTTAATTCCCTTCTTAGGTGCAAGCTAGAGACCATGTGCTAGTACCTCATACTTAATAACATTTTTAGATTAGTTTAATTATAACCTAAATCCTATAATATCTTTTCATTTCTAGGTGATACCAAACAAATACTAGCTCCTGCTCTAGTCTTGTACTTAGGTCCATCAAAATAAATCTTCTAGTTACATCTTCTACAATATTAGTAGCCTCTAATAAAAATGAATTTTCATATTGTATAAAGTAGGTGCTCAATCTAGTTTGTTCAAAGACATCATATAGGTATAATTACCATATGTCAAAGGTACATTCATCCATCTAGTCATCCAATACTAGTGTGTGGACTTCATCGCTTAACAATTTAGATTATGTCCAAATATCTTCTACTAGGAATGGTTGCTTTGCTTCAATCTTGATTGTCATCACATATTCTACATGGTGGATATGAAACAACTCAAAAGTGATATTCACCTTGGTGCCATAGTGGGTTCTCAAAATCATATATGTCCAATACAAGGATAGATATACTCCAATTTTATCTATGAAATAATGGGAGAGGTATATGCCAAAAGAAGTTGATAACTTAATTAATGTACTTCTTGAGTGACAGTCATGTTGGGACAAGCATGGAGTGTGATTTGGATATCTTTTATAAGATAAAATATTGGGATTATAGTCCTATCAAGTTGCACTAATACTTAATTGACTATCTCATAAGTCAATCCCAATGCATTAGCCACCCGTGTTGGCATCATTGAGGTGTTTGACCCTGAATCAACCAAACAATTCTAAATTAATTTAGACCCATATATAAACATTAGCTAGAAATGTAGGGGCTTGGGTCTACTTGGTATGAGACTAGATACTTATAGTAAGGTCAACACCTTTTGCTTTTTGGTAATATTCTACCTCCCCAAGGATTCCTCTAGCTATTTCATCTACTCTAGTAAAGTTAGAACATCCGAAGTGGCATGAGAATAATGGACTTCTTTAGATGCTTCACTATGTCAATTGAATCAAACAATTATATAATAGGTACAATGCTTGTAATCCACTATGATATCAGCCTTTTGGTGGTGGGATTGAGGGCTTTAGATGGTTATAGTATGAGTCCTATTTTATCTATTTGATTACCTTTTGGGGTTTCTTATTTTATTAGCCACTAGTTTTTAGTATATTGTTTAGAGTCACCTAATTTTCTTTTTTTTTATCCTTTATATCTCTCTTCTTGATTCTTGTAAGGATATCAGATTATACCTATAGTCTATTATTTTCTAGGATACTTTTCCTACCAAAAATGGTGTAGAATTCATCCTTGTCACATGTTACTAGCATTTGTTTTGGTGGTTTGGTACCAGGATTTGAATTAACTTTTTTGGAGTATAATTTGAGGTGTGTATCCCAATTTTTGTATGATTGGCTCTATATAGACAATATATGCTAAAAAATATGTTATCTATTTAGGGTTTCCATAGCTAGCATTGTAGGAATTTGGGTAAGGGTATTTTTAGGCGTATGGATCTCCCACATAGTTATTTTGAGCAAGAAAAAAATATTATCATATTGGGAGAAAAGTATTGCAAATGGAATGGTACAAGTACCATTTGTTATTTAGAGGCTTAATGCTGATTGGAATCATTGAAGGTATGGGGTGGATATCTATGATAGCCATTTGAAGAAGGTTGGTAACCTTGGTTGCCTAGTTGGAAGGTAGGATTTGGGTAATTCTAGTAAGGGAACCTCTAAATATTTTGTTTCTACTTAAGGGGTATAAGCTCATTAGAAATTTTTCTTATCGTGTTCTTAATTTCATCCATATTTGAAGATTGTGCATTAATAGAGTATTGACTTAAAGTAGGAGAATGTGTTTGTACCAGAACTAGATTCAAGGTAGGAGGCAACAAAAAAGTGGTAGGCTAAATAGTGGGAGGTGGTTGCTAAGGTGGTTGGATAGTTGTAAATAGAGGCATAGGGGGCTAGGATCTAGCCTTCCTATTTAGATGAGGTCCTTTTTGGATTAAATAAATATCTAGCCTTCCTATTTGGATGAGGTCCTTTTTGGATTAAATAAATATTCCATAGGCTACTAGAAAAGTGTTCCCCCATATATATTTAATCATCATAGCTATATTTGAATTAAAAACTTTCAAGTAATAAATAAAGACCATACCTAGGGGTGCTATAATTTCATCAGAGATTTTATGTTAGGTGTGAATGCAAAAATTAAACACCAATACAATATATAAAAGTAACAAAAGCACAAGTAAATTACACATAATTGCACAGAAGATATTTTATTTTATTGAATGAGGTAGATCTACCTATTGTACAAATAATGTGTCCCAATGTGGGGTATTTACAATGCTCTTGATACAGTTGTTACAATGTTAGGATTTTCGAGGCCCTAATCCAATGAACGGTGGTGTCTTCTTGCTTGTCTTTTATCCCAATAGAGTGGTGAGTGGGATTTGGTATCCTATGTAGGGCCACTCAAGATTCAGTAGCTACCAATGAATATTCTACTCACACCTATACACATCAAATAAATAAGATTCAATAATATCTATGAGGGCTCCATTGTGTGAGATCCTCAAAAAATGAAATCACTAAACCCTAGTTGCAGAATAAAAGAAATTGTAAACAGATCTAAGAATATGAAAATACTTGCAAAATAAAATTTTACCTTGTCTTCGTTGACTTACCATTTCTATATTCATTATTGTCACATTAAATGGTTACACAGATGTACATTAATGGTGTTTGAGGGTCATAGGGTTGCATAACTAGGATAGAAAATGTCTATGGATGCTTAGCAAACTTGGGAGGGCACTTGATAGACTTGAGAGGGTGCTCAATGATGGTTTGAAGCACCCAAAGATGCTCGTGAGACTCCAAGATGTGCTCACAAAGCTCTAGAGGGTGTTTGGGGGTGTTAAGTAGAAGTTGAAAAAATAGATCTGGTTTGTGAGGTGGATGATGGTATATGCAAGAGAGAGCAATGGCATATGAAAGTGGTGAGGATGCTTGAGGACTTAGGGCACAAGGGCTCAGGGAACTCAAGACCTTAGAAAATGTTAGGGATTCCAAAAGCTTAGGAAACTTAGGGATAATACTTAAGGGTTGAGTTGTCAAAATGAATCCTCTTTATAATATTTTGTTAAACATGTTATGGTTTTGACGACACAATTTGTGTGGCCAATATTAAAACATGACCAAGGGTGGAGATTAAAGCGGGGTAAGTGGCATGGATTAAGGTAGATGAATGGCTATGATTAAATCATGATGGATGGTTGGGATTACTTCATATATATATATATATATATATATTATTAAATATATATAAACAAAATTTATATAATATTATTACTTAAATATATATTAAACAAATATATATAAATAATGGATATGTGTGGTGGGAAGCTATGGATGGATGACATGTGGCTAGATTTCGATGTCTAAAAATATCTCTTTTTGTACCATGTTGTGTGAAAAACAATGTGGTGCAAAAATATGAGACACCTGGTTTGTGTTGGTGAAGACACAACTTTCTTTCATTGGGATGTGAAGAATAATCTTGGAAGATAAAATAATTTGAAATGTGTTGCTTACCCCCTCAATTGGTGAATGAGTGAAAAATGAGTCTCATGAACCAATTGATAGAATTGTGGGGTAAATAATATAATATAATTGTGCAAAGTGTAAATGTAGGATGTAAATGTTGATGATATGAATGATATAAAATGTGATGCCATTTTTGCCCCAACGGTGGAAGGGTATTGTTGTAAAATGTAAATGATTTTGTCTAATTTTTCCCTAACAGAGAAAGAGGTTTTTGCCAAGTGTATATTTCATGATCATGTAAGATGTATCCCATTGTGAGAATTCAAAATAAATTTTTGGTTGCCCCAAGTTTGGGGTGATTCCATGTTGTTGAATAAAATGCCTTTTGGTGTCATTGAAATGCAAAGTGATGAAAATACAACAAAGAAAAAAGAGTCAACATTGGAGGGCCTGCTAGTGATTATCATATAATTCCCATAATTAGAACCAATTACCCTAGATATAACTTATATTCATGATGAATTTCAATGTAAAAGGAATTATGAGTTATGATTTTAGCTGTGTTTTAGGTCCCTACAAACAAGGCCATCAATGACAGTTGTTGAGCAAATTGGCCACAACATAGTCTCACTCAAAAAATGAGGGTCCAAGAATGATTTTTCTTTTGAACAATGATATATTTTATTTATGAAGATGACCAAGTACCCTTATGGTGATTTATTCATCTTACCAAATTGCATGGATGCAAATCACTACAATCACCAAGGAGATAGAATATACCACTAGATACAAGGTTCACTTGAAATTATGTATGAACTTGGAAAATGTGAAATACAATAAGTGATGGATGAAAATTATAATGGGATGAATATGTGATGATGATAAATGCATTGATGATTGAATTGAGCAATTTTATGAAATTTTGCATTGATTTGGAGCATTTGGAAGCAATTTTGGACAAATTTACGCCTTATGGGTGCAAATAAAAGTTAGACATACAAATCATTTCATATTATCAAAAAATTGAATGCAATGATAAAATAGATGATTAGAATGATGAAAATGGTTGTTTTGTAAAAATTTGGACCATTTTGAATCATTTTTAACTTTTAATGTGATTTTGCGATTGTTGGTTGCAAGCAAAAATTATGAATCCATATCGATTTTGGTTTTCACAAAACATGATATTATGATGAAATTGATGTATGGATGCAATTTGGAATGATTTTGTGGAGGTAAGCTACCTTTTTAGATCATTTTTGGTATTTTTTCAACTTTGATGGTAAACATTGGTGGGTGCCTACTGCATGTGTAAACACTCGCTAGAATTTGATGTTCTCCAAATGCAGGAAGGCGTTTCAGTGTGCCTGGAAGCACCCATGGGTGTTTCAATGCATATAAACTAGATATAAATAGCCTTCAAAAGGGAAAACAAGTTCATTCTTATGTTTACAAATTTCTAAAGTTGCATCTCAGGGAGTGGAGTGAGTGGGTAAGTGTTGTAAAAGTTGTGGTGATGGAGGGTGCATGTGCAGTAGTGGGAGTAGATGGGCATTTTTCTAAGGTAAATGCCTTTGAAGCTCTTTGTTTTGTGCAAAAACTTGTGTTGCTTTTTTTTGTTTTTTTTTACATTAATATTTTGCCTTTATGTACTTTGCTATAGTTAAGGATTTTGGAGCCTCAACATCAGTTCTTGCCTCTCATCCCAAGGATGAGGAAGGCAATGCAAGAGGACCAGTGGGAGTGGCTAGAGGTTGTGGGGTTGGGTTGTAGTTTACTACTACAATGTTGGGGTTGGGAGCACTTTAGTGTGGCTTGACCATTGGGTTTACCAACTGTGGTGTGGGATAGGGAGAAACCCTATCCTATGAGCTGGCCAGTGGTAGAGAAGATGCAGTCGAGTCATCCTATTTAGACAAGTTAGTGGTACAAATATTTATGGATTCGATGATAGTAGCTCATGTGATATGGAGGATATGGTGAGGTGTCATGTGGATAGGTGATGGGGATTAGCTGTGAAGTATTTGATAGGCTATGTGGGTGTTTGGAAGGCACACTAGTGAGGTGGAGTTGATTTAGTTCTCACAGGTATTGAGATAGTTTGGACTAATATAGGGAGTTTCAAAGGTACCGATGCTCTATAGGAATCATCAATATGAGACAAACCTCCCTTGTGTTGATGCATAGAGGGTGACCTATGAGGATGATGAGGAGATAAATCTCCCCTATGTGGATGATGTAGGTACTACTATAGAGTATGATGCATGGTTCACAACTTAGCCACCATGGATGCGGAGTCCAATAGTAGATGGGGATGGGTATGAGGTAGATGTTGAGGATACTACTGAGGCTTCTAAGCATTGGAGACACCTTCGACTTGGCAATCGAAGGAGGCAGACTAGGGATGTAGTAGAGCAGGCTTCATAGAATGGAGGTGATGGATATGACATGGAGGATAGGGAGGAGATTCTAGATGGACCTCTAGGTCAAAGTGAGGAGGATTGGGTGAGGCTAAAGTAGTTGGTGGAAAAGCAAGATGCTATGGTAGCAACTCAAAATATTAATATATCTCAGTTATGGGATGTGAATATGGTGGCTCGATATATAGAGATAACTTATTTATAGGTAGAGCTAGATGTATGATTGGTTGTAGGTAGAGGTAAGGATAGGATTGTGAGGCTCTAGGTAGAGCTACTAGAGTTGGGTTATCGATAGAGACATGATGTACAATGCCTTCGAACCTAAGAGGGATATATCTGAGATTTGGAGGATCGATTGATGGAGTGCCATATTGGGCTTCTTTATCCACCCTCCTCATCCATATTTGGGTCTATTAGGCATAGAAATTCTAGGCATAACTCTAGGTATAGGGCTCCTTTAGGGTCACATGTGTCCTCTTATAGGCATTATCTAGTGCTTAGATGCACTTTTTGTATATGAGCCTTCGTGTTCTATTGTATCTAGCCTTTGGGTATTCATTCTATATGCAATATTTATACATACATACATACATACATATATATATATATATATATATATAAAATAGATTTTACTTTTGTGTTATGCTTTTGTGTGAATGCATGTGTATATGGATGATTAATGCAAGTAAAAATGTGTGTGAATGTAAATGTTCTAATGATCATTCATAGTTTAGATTTTGTTTGGCCATGTTTAGCATTGTTGTTTAATCAGGGGTACCAAACTAATGGTATGTGAAAATGGATGACTCATGCAATGATATGGATGTTGATATGGAAGAAGATATGAATGTTGATATGGAAGAAGATATGTATGTTGATATGGAAAACTGATTGTTTTACATAGACTAAGACATACTAGTGATATCAAACAAACCCACTAAATGTTACTTAATTTCTCTAAGATAAAATGTGTGTGCAATGAATTCATTTACCAAATCATGAGTATGGTAATGACTCGAGGAAATCAAGAACCAATGTGTGTGCAAGTGATTTCATTAACCCATATTGAGTAAATTGGGTGAAACCTATTATGGAGAAGACCAAGAAGCCAGTTTGTCCTTATGTGCGATTAGAGGTCTCTTTAAAATATATGTGTCACCATGCGTGAGTGTACTCCACTACCATTCAAGTGTCTATAGCCCCATTGGAGATTGACTCCATAGTCCAAGAATATGATCTCTAAGTTTTAGATATGACTACCTAACAATATGACTAGAAATGTAGTACTATCCTTACAACTTGAGGATCTGTGGTATGTGATGTGTAAAATATTTATAGTTTTTAGGGGTTTTACCCTACTCTTTATTTTATTTTGAAATTGTGATAGTGGTGAAAACCACTATTATTTTGGAAAATATCGCATGATGGGACAAGAAAGGATTACCCTTTTCACTTTGAGGTACAACCCAAGTATGTTTTATCCCTCTTAGACATAATATGTGTATTAATATGTGTAATTGTGGTTGGTTCAAGAATGTTTTGGAGTCAATTCCTAGAACTCAAGATTTTTTTAGTGAAAATTATGTCTTGGTCCTATAGAAAACTTGACATGTATTTGGAGGTTGCTTAAAACACTAAGAGTGGCTGAGTGATCAAAAACACCTAGGAATTGTAGACATGTGACTTTTCTAATGATAATTTTAACTATATGGAATGGTGTAATGAAATGGATGATGACTTTGAGGGTGCCCCTAATTAAGGCAACATGATTGTATTGGACCAATTGTTATCTAAACTGAATAAATGATCTCTAATATAAAATATGGTTGTGAATGCAATGTATGAAATGCAATTTATGAAATGAAATGAGTTTTATGCCAATGTGTGAAATGAATTGTGTGCAATGCAATAATTGTTATCTAAACTAAATAAATGATCCCTAATATAAAATATGGTTGTGAATGCAATGTATGAAATACAATTTATGAAATGAAATGAGTTTTATGCCAATGTGTGAAATGAAATGTGTGCAATGCAATGTTTTTTTTGTGTAATAGCCATGTATATATATATATATATATATATATATATAAAATCACATTATGGATATAATGCTTTCAAGTGTATAACATTAAGTGGTTTGGGCTCTTCAACTCCCTCTAGACTGGCAAGTCTATAAGTTCATTTATCCACTTTTTGAGTAACAATGTATGGACCTAACCAATTAGCCACAAATTTATCACGAAGATGCAACAAAGCATTGGTATTTTGTTGGCTCTCTTTAAGAACAATATCCCCTACTTGGAATTCACGTAGATGAACTTTGGCATTGTAAGCACAATTTAGGCAGTCTTGATATACTTGTAAATGCTCTAAAGCATTGACTCTCCTCTCATAAAGGAGAGTGAGTTGGTCAATACATTCTTGTCTATCATTATCATCATCTATGAATTACTATAATAAAATTCATAAGGAGGGGATATCAAGCTCTAGAGGCATGATTGCTTCGGTTCCATAGACCAATGAGAATGGTGTTTCTCTAGTAGGCGTGTGAATTCTTGTTTGATAAGCCCATAATGCCAATAGAATTTATGTATGCCAATCTCTATGATTTTATTTAACAAGTTTCTTGAGAATAGTAATTAAGGTCTTATTAGTAGCCTAAGCTTGTCCATTTTCTTATGGGTAATAAGGAGTCAATAAACTGTGTTGGATATTATATTTCTCATAAAGTGCCTAAGCATCCTTATTCTTGGAAACCTTTCCATTATCAAAAATAATTTTTGAGGGAATACCAAAATAATAGATGATATGTTGGAGTATAAACTCCACAATTCTAGGTCCTATCGTACTAGTTAGAGGAATTATCTCAACCCAATTTGTGAAATATTTAGTAGATGTGATGATGAATGTATGTTATCCCAAGGAAGAAGGTGAGATTTTTCCAATTATATCAAGACCCCATTGTGAAAAGGGCAAAAGGCTTTGAATAGGCTATAATTCTTGTGATGGCACATGGGTTAAATTAGCATGCTCTTGATATTTCTTACAATGCTTGAAATATGTGCAACAATCATGTTCCATGGTGGGCCAATAGTAATCCATGCGTAAAATACGCTTTGCAATGGGCATTCCACTAAAATGACCATCACAAGTACCATCATGAGCTTCAACTATGGATTTTTTGTACCTCATCAGACTCTAGACAATGAAGGAGAATTTCATCATAACCATGTCTATACAACACGTCCCCAATGAGAGTAAAACATGTTACTTTTTGCTTGAAAGTGCATTTAGAAGTCTATGATATATCTGATGGGAGTGTTCAAAACTTGAGAAAGACTATTATTTGGTTTGACCAAGGCTCATATGGATTTGAATGGATAAAGCAAATATTCTTTTCATCCTTAGATTTAACACAGACAATTGCAAATTTAGAGATCATTGTGATAATAAATGATTGTACCTCTCCTAAGGAGTCCTTTAGAATAAATGATCCAAGAGAGGCCATTGCATCTGCAAATATATTAGTCAAGCATGACAAACTGTCAATTTCATACCAATTAAACTTAGTGAGAAATTTCATTGCTACTTCATGGTGAAGTTTTATGGTAGGTTATTTGCATTGGTATTCTTCAGTGATTTGTTTAACAAGTTGAGAATCACCAAATATCCTGATATGCTTTATACCCAGAGCTATGGCTGCTTGAAGACCTAAGATTAAGGCTTCATACTCTACATTATTGTTTGTGCATTGGAAGTCAAGTTTGAATTATAAGGATATATGCACCTCTTGGAGTGTATGAAACACGGCTCCAACACCTTGATATTTTTTACAGTTAGAACCATCAAAGAAGAGAGTGATATCAATGTATTCCTCCAAAATAACATCTTCTTATTGTTTAGTGATAGTGAATACCAAATCATCTGGGAGTTCAATAATCAAGGGTTGATCACTAAGAAGTGGAGTTTTCGCAAGTTGATTGGCTATGACCTGACATTTAATAGATTTTTTACTAATAAACTCAAGATCAAATTTAGTAAGAAGCATTATCCATTTAGTAGTGTAGATCTAAAATTTTTTCACTCCTTTCCTTTAGGCTAATGGATCCACGTCTTGAAATGGAATGGGAAAATGCCAAATCTACACCTCAGAGGAGAGGCACTTGATGTCATGCTCTCTTTGGTGATTTTTCAATGAATTGGGTGGGTTCACCAGGAAATATTTATATGGTAGTTTCTATACCTAGGTTGGGATTTGTTTGATGTGTTCCTTTTAATTAACTCACATTCACCTAGTTTGGCCAAATGCAACTAACCTATACTACATGCAATTTATATTCAAATGAATACAACACACAACATATTATAGAAGATAAATAGATGCAATGCTTAATTGTAAAAGAAATTTCATGATCTTACTCAATTTGGATGGTTGATGTTGAACCTTTTTGCTTGATGCAGGTAATATTGAACTCTACAGGGTGATATCAGACATCTGATCTGATATCGATAGGTTCGATCTAATATCAGCAGGTTCGATCTAAGCAAAAACCTGCAGTTTCATAGATTGATAGCAAAAATAGAAATTTACAGCATAATATGAACTTAATTAAGCATGAATTAGATCATATGATATCACTACATGTAATGCTTGAAAATAAACAATGCAAATCTATGCTATGAATGTGAAATAGTGGAATAAAATGTATATAAAGGTGAACACAATATATGAAAATGGAATTAATGCTTAGATGAGATGATAAATAACATATGTAATCCTATGAATGTAAAATAAAGGACTAGAAATGTGAATAGAGGTCTGAAGGTACCCCCACGAAACATGTAGACAAGATTAGACTTGTTATGGTGATATCGAACATTCGATCTTATATCGTACAACCCGATGCACACTTTTAGATCTTTGAACCTGCAAGAAAGTATGAAACTAGAAAATGCACTATAATATTAAGGATGTAAGAATGATAAAAAGCCAAGGGAAATCCAGTAAGAGTGCTTGTATTAAATAGGTAAGGTGAGTTAGAGGGGTTGGGCTAAAAAATAAGGGGAGTTATGATTTCTCCCAATATGGACGATATCATTTGATCCGATACCATAACATCCACACTGTTAGCCAGGTATGGACAAAAAAGGTTACAACAATTTTTTTCATTTTGATGTTCTAAGTATTTTTTGTTTTGGACAAGATCGGACATTCAATTTTGCACAATTAGGTCTGATATCACATCGAACAGCTGATATCGGTCAAATATATTCGATATCACCAGGAGGTTAGAAATAAACTTGATGTGGGCACAAAAATCAATGCAATATGTTAACAAGAAATTTTAATTAATTTTTGATTTTTTTTTACTTAGGTTAAATTGATATGGGTCAATTTTAGGTTGTTACAAGCAGTTTGGGTGTTATTATAAGTGCAAGACATCATATAACATAGAATAATTTCTCTAGCTATGACATATGTGGTGTGACTGAGCATGTAATGTCTGAGTTTCTTAGTGGTAAAAACCATTGCTAAGCATAAGTTTTCCACATAAGTGTATCTGATTTTATAGCTTACCAATGTTTGACTAATATAATAGACAACCTAATATCGATTGTTTTTCATTATTTTGTGCAAGCATTGTCCCTAATGCAAAGTCTATTGCTGAAACATAAATATGGAAGGGGACCCCTAGACGAGGAGGAGTTAATACTGGTGGAGAATACAGGCATTTCTTGATATCATCAGAGGCTTTTTTATATTCATCTATCCATGAAAATAGCACCCCCTTTTGTAGTAGGTGATTGAATGACCTTCATTTATTATAAAGTTATGCACTGAAATGATGGATCGATTGGATATTTCCTTGTAAACTACACAATTCTTTAGGTTTGTTGGGGAGGCATCTCCGTGATGGCCTTGACTTTGTTTGGATCCACGTCATTGCCTCTTTTGGAGATAATGAACCCTAGTAGTTTGCCAGAGCTAACACCAAAGACACATTTATTGGAGTTCAACCTTACATTATATTCTAAAAGTCAGTCAAAGACTTTTTACAATACACCAATGTGTTCTTGTCGAGTTTTAGATTTTTCCAAGAGATTATCCACATAATATTCGATGATCTTATGCATGTAATCATGGAATATGTATTTCATGGCACATTGATAAGTAGCACTTGGGTTTTTGAGGCCAAAGGGCATCACCTTGTAATAAAAAGTCCCCCAAGGTGTAGTGAATGTTGTTTTGTGTTGGTCATCAAGATTTATTCAAATTTGGTTGTATCTTGACAAACCATCCATTAGAGAAAGCATTTCATGGCCAGTGTAGGTGTTGATAAGAGTATCAATGTTTGGAAGAGAAAAATCATCCTTAGGACATGCTTTGTTAAGATCTCAAAAATTAGTGCAAACGTGTATCGCCTCGTTAGGCTTACGAATGGGTACCATGTTTGAGAGCCACTCAGGATAGTCAATGGGTATAATGAAACCCACATCTAATAGCTTTTGAAGCTCTTCTTTGACCAAGAGGGCAATGGTAGGATGCATCCTTATAAGTTTTTGTTTTATCAGCTTAGAATTAGAGTGTAAGGTGAGATTGTGGATAACCAAATGAGGTTCAAGACTAGGCATGTCTTTGTAAGACCATGCAAAAATACCCTTTTTCTTCTTGAGGTGAGCAATTAATTTTTCTTGTTCATCTATGGATAAAATTTTTCCAGTTTTTATAATTTAGGGATTGTCTGTGTTTGAACTAAGGTTCACATTGATTGTATCTTAAATGGACATATGAGAACCTTCCTCAAGTTGATGGGGTATTGGGATTAGATGAATTTCATCTATGGTATTATCTAACTCTTCTGACTCAACCTCGTCTATGTATTCCTGGAGAACCTTAGGGTTTGAAGGTGAATGTGAAGGTGAAGGTAGGGGTGATGGAAGAATGTAGTTGGCTAAATCCCTTAATATTTTCTTGAAAAGGAGAAACTTGGGAAAGGATGGTGGTGAGGAAATCTGATCCATATCAATAAGGCTCATGTCAATTGGAATTGGCTTTGCCAAATTATATGGATTACGGAGTGGGGAAAATAAGTCAACAGGATTTATGTTGACTTAAGGGGAAAAATAGATGGTTGGCAAATGTGAATAGAAGGGTGGATCATGATTGCTATAAATGATATTAGAACTCTGGTAAACCTGAATAGTAGCAAGCAATACAAATAAATGCAATGTACATGTGATGCAAAATATTTTTTTTTTGTTTTTATTTTTATTTTTTAATTTTTGATTTTATGTACATATATTACAAGAAAAATTATCAGTGATGGGAATCAATGGAATGGAGGTGGTGGTTCACCAGTTGATTTGGCTTGCTCTTGTGGAAGAAGCAAGAAAATTATGGGCTAATGGATGGAAATTATTTTGAGGTGGAACTCATCCTATTCAATGTGTGGAATGATGGACTCCAATTCCTCTTCAGATTCATCAGGGTGATGATCATATTCTTCTAAAATTAAATTAAGCCTTTAAAAGGCTTTTTCAAAAGAAGAAATGGAAGAACATGGATAGTAGGCTAGACTTGAATGGTCATACGCTTCTCGATATGACATATCAATTATATTGTGCACTCTCTGTTCATATCGGCCTAGGCCATTTCTTTGCCAATTAAATTGATGAAAATAATAGGATGGAAAACCCAACAATTATTGTATATTGGTAGTTGTTGGTTTCTTGGGTTTGCCTGGTGATAAGGATTGTATAATGACTCAATTACCCATACACAAATTTTATTCTATTTGACATAGAACCCATATTATACACCACTCCTATATATAAGGATGGGTCGCATGGGTGACTGTAATCCTTGGTAGTTTAGATGTTGAGTGGAGTGACTATAATATCTTGTGCCACGTATTGACCAATACCAGGATTAGTGAGGTGGATATCAACTTGGGGTGACATGGATGCAAATGTAAAAATGGATGACTCATGATTGGCTTGGGCTACAAACTGAGATGGTGTCTCACAATCTATTAACTCGACTTGTGAGACATTGGCTAATATGGATGGGGTGGATTTGATTGAGATGATTTTTGAATTGATAATAATGTAGAATGAATGATAAAGGATAATGTTGATGATTATGAAACTAATGTGGATTTATTTTTATCATATGTGCATGTAATCAAATATGATGCATATGGGGGCATGGATGTGGGTGCTTGATATGATGTGGTGATGGGAAGCTCCTTAGAGATAGGAGCTTTAGATGATAATATGGACTGGGTGGATTATGAAGTGGATGATAATGTTAAAAATAGATGAGTGGAAGGGAACATGGATTCATAGGAATTTGAGATGAAATTGCAATACTTAAATGGTTCAACATTGTCGGTATGCAATGTACTTGTCCCTCATGTGCGTATTTCAAGCATTGATGTAGTATAGAAGGGACACATCTCATTTCCCTCATCCAAGGTCATCCAAGGAGTAAATTATACACCATGGATCCTTCCAAGATGTGGAACATGGTATGCAACATTTTGATCCCCACTTTTATGGGTAAAATGATAATGCCAACTATGGAGCAGAGAGCATTGAAAAAATGCTTTTAGGGTAAAAGTAGATTTGGTGATATGGGATAGGTAAATATTGATATGATGAAGAGAAGATGTGGTGATGATATTAATAGAGGAGTCAGTATAAATTAAAACTCTTTGGAATGGATTCTTGTAAATTTGATCCATGATGTGTAATGGATGGTCAACCGATTCTGATGATTTTGGTTTAATTTCAAAATCGTAGAATGTAATGGAAGGCTCCATACATGTGTGAATACTCCCCATAAAATTTTTAAAGGTATTAGCATCTTGATATTGAAGTTAAATGGATTTTAGAATATACATTAATTCCTCATGATGTTGGGGAGATTGTTGAATGAGCTCATATATAGATAGTTTAGCCAAAGCCATTTTAATGCTTGTGGTTAAATGGCTACTTAGGGAGATGATTGGCCTAGATGGATGATTGATGGGATGAATGGGAGTTTTTGGATGACTTGGAATATGGATGGATTGAGAAGTATTATTAGAAATTTGGATGGGTGATGATGAATTTTCAAGTGGAGACACACTTGCTTGTGGTGGAATGGGTGATTGAACAAATTGTTTATGAGCATTTTGTTGATTAGTACGTTATTTTTGACCTAGGATTACTACATGAATAACACATACAAAACCTTGGTATTTTTGGACATGATTGACTTGATTAGGAGGGGTTTTGGTGTTAGTTCCTCTTATTGTTGGTTGCACCTCCTCGTGATGAGGAAGTGGTCCAAGTTTTTGATTTTTTTGGGCTAAAAGACTATCAAGTTTGATTTCCTATAAGTCAATGAGATATTGCACTCTATGATTAAATACATGGTAGTTGTTAATAGTATACCCATTTTACCTATGATAAGGGTAAAATAAATGTTCTCTATAGTGTTTACCATGTTTAGTGGGATCATCTGGTTTAATATCAAGCAAGGGAAGTTGGTTGGTATCATATAACTTATGGAATATGGAAGCATAAGATTCAGTCAATGGGATGTATTGATGGTTTTATCAAATATATTTTTGATGTGGTTGGTTTTCCACAGTTGACACTGTGTTTTGATTTGATTGAGTTGTTTAAGGAACCGTATGATATTCAATTTATCATGGTTGCTATTGCATAGGTTGTTGTTGAGCCATTACTGGATGGATCATGACCACTTGATTAACTTTGTTAGTTTGGTTAGCTATTGGACTAGTTTGATTTTTTTTGGCCAGAATAATTGCTTTTATATTGGATCTTATTTTTCCATTATTTCTTTTTAGGCTTAAGCATACCTTCTTGGATTTTTATCTCCTTAATTATGTCAGCATGGGTAAGAGATTCATCAAATGATTTGTATTTTTGTAATTGTAATAACCAAGAGATGGGTTTTGAGAAAATCTTAGTAAAAAATTGGATCAACTCCTCCATTGGTAGGGCAAATAGAAATTTGGTGATAACGACCCTCCAATGGTTACCAAATTCATAGATAGACTCATCATCATATTTTTTTAGACCATATATCAGATAATGAGACTTTATTTTTGCATTAAGGGAAAATATTTCATGAAATTGGTCAATCAATTGCTCAAAAGTATAAATATTTTGGTGAAGCAAGTGATTATACCATTCTACAATATCTCCCTCCAATGTCTAAGGAAATGTTCAAAGCATTATAACATAATTATTTTATATTTGAAAGCATGAATAGATAAATGCGCTCACATGTTCTTTAGGGTCCTCAGTCCCTTTAAATTTATCAAACTTTGGTATTGTGAAGTTTTTTAGATATGGCAGGGATGGTATCAAAGGATAAATTGGTTGATTGATTAGTTGACATAAAGTGGGTTTCTAGTTTATCATACTAGGAGTATGTTGTATTAGACTATCAATCTGTTGTTGAATAACCTAAATTTTAGCGTCCTCCCCAGGAATGTGGAAGCTCTAAATAACTTGATGATTTTGTGAAGGTGGGACAACAAGATGTTGAGGCGTAATGAGATGATTATAACTTGGAAGAGTGGATTGGAATTGGTGATTATAAGGTTGATGAAATTATTGTGAATGAATAAATAGAGAAGATGCATAAGGACTATGAATGAATTGACCCATAGAATGGGCATGGGTTGATGACCATGTCTATATGGATTATGTGGTGGTCAATGGTAGGTGAAGATGATTCTATTTGGGGAATGGCCATGTGAAATAACTATGTGGATAACACAGTGTGTAAGGGACCCGTAGATAAATCTGGACAACTTGTCTATATCACACTAGTAGGATTGACCACATAAGTGGTGGGGAAGGATGATGAACAGTCCATGGATGCAGTGTTTTGGTGGGTGGAAATTTGATTCATTACTTTCTTCTGATTTCTAGTTAATACCATAAGCTAATGAACCAAATATATGCAATGTGCAAATGAAACTTCACAAAAATCAAGTAAAGACACAATTCTATGTTTATGCAACATATGTGTCTTACCTATTATTTTTTGTCTTGTTTTAATATTTTTTTTTTTGTATTTTTATGTACTAATCTAAATTATGATGGGTGAAATCTATGGCTTGGAAGAACAAGAGATTCATATTTGTGATGAAATATAGAAATTGTACTCAGGGGTATCCTATGGTGGCTAAGGGCAGATATTTGTGGATGGATATGAAGCCCACCATCACCAAATCTCAAGCAATGGTTGGTGATAACATCCAATGCATTACTATTTAATGCGGTACATGATGTGTGTGATTCCTTTTTAAAATTTATAGTTTTCTATGGTGTACATACAATGTTAGAAATAACTAATTTCACAAGTCTAAATCAGAAGCCAACAATAGAAATATCAATTTCCTCAAAATATGTAGAGTACACCGCTTAAGACCCACTCTGAACAGTGGAGGGTTCGTCTACTCTTTCACCTTGAATCACCAAATGTAGGAGTACTTTTAATATCTTGATATTGTTCCTACTTAGACAAGCAAAAAGAGATATTCCTAACCCTATAATGCAAACTATTTCATGCAATTAATAATTCCAATGAAAACAGAATGCAGGATTTTGAGTGCAACATACCAGAAAACAATGAAATTTTAATTTAAAATGTGAAATGTGTGGATGAATATGGATGCACAACTATTCTAAATGCCTAAAAATACATATTTAATTTACTTTTTTTTAACATATATTTAATGATGTTCTTTTTAGCATTTTATCTATAAAAAATGTAAAAACAAAAAACTTAGGGGTTAGGGTTTTGAATTAGACTTACAAAAAAGCCTACGTATTCTTCTTTTCTCTTTTTAAAACACCTCTTAGTGATTATAAAATGCACCTATGTGTTTTCTAAACACTGGAGGACATCAATTGAGTGCCACCAGGCATCTATGCAACTTTTACAATTCTTCAAAAATCATGGTTCTATAAAATTTGCATGATTTATTTTTCTAAAAACGTGTAAAACAAAAATATAAAACCATAATTAAGTGATAAGATAATTTAAAATTTAGAACACTTTGTGGGTCCCACTATGATTTCCATTTGTGAATGCAAAAATGAAACATCAATACAATATATACAAGTAACAAAACCACAAGTAAATAACACATAATTACACAGAAGAGATATTCTTTTATTGAATGGGGTAGATCTCTCAATTTTACAAATAATGTATCCCAATGTGGGATCTTTACAATGCTCTTTATACAATTGTTATAATTTTAGGATTTTTGAGATCCTAATCTAATGAATGGTGGTGTCTTCTTCCTCATATTTGATCCCAACAGAGTGGTGAGTGGGATTTAGTATCCTATGCAGGACCACTCGATATTTAGTAGCTACCAATGAATATTCTCCTCACAGCAAACAAACAAGAGTCAGTAGTATTTGTGAGAGCTCCACTATGTGATACCCTTAGAAAGTGAAATCACTAAACCCTAGTTGTAGAATAAAATAAATTGTAAATCAGATCAAAGAATATGAAAATTCTTGCAAAATAATTTTTTACCTTGTCTTCACTAACTTGCCATTTCTATCTTCATTGTTTTCATAGAGGATGGTTATATAGATATTCCCTAATGGCACCTAAGAGCGGTAGGGCTTCAAAACTAGGATAGGAAATCCCGTGGATACTTGGTAAACTTGGGAGGGCACTCGACAGAATTGGGAGGGTGCTCGATGATGGTCTAAAGTTACTAGAGGTGCTCGAGAGGATTTGCGAGGTGCCCATAAATCTTTGGAGGCCATTCATGGGTTTGAAGCAAAAGCTACAGAACAAATATAGTTCATAATATGGACAACGACGGATGTGATGGATACGAGAGTGAGCGATGGTAGATAAAAGTGGTGAGGATGCTTGAGGACTTAGGGCACAAGGTCTTGGGGAACTCAAGACCCTAGAAAATGTTAGGGACTCCAAAAAATTAGGAAACTCAAGGAGAATACTTAGGTGTTGAGTCATCAAAATGACTCCTCTTTATAATATTCCCTTAGACATGTTAGGGTTTCTATGACACAATTTGTGTGACCAAGATTAAAACATGACCAAGGGTGGAGATTAATGTGGAGATTAAAGTGGGAAAAGTGGCATGGATTAAGGTGGATTCATGGCTATGATTAAATCATGATGGATGGTTGGGATTAATTCATATATATATATATATATATATATATATTATATAAATATAAAATATAAAATATTATTATTTAAATATATATTAAAGAAATATATAAATATCTATGATACGAAAAATAATGACTGTAACTGGATGGGAGGAGCAACAACTAGGGGTCTAGGTTGATGCTAAAAAATTCTATGAAAACCAGCATGTTGGCTGGTGAAAGGTGTATTGTAGTTTGGCTTTAGATATGGCAACTTCGAGGGGTCCTAGTGACCCCGATATTTGTATTTTAAGTATATGTTTTTGAATAAGGATGCCTCTTCTTCTAATCATGCAAATGCCATGATCTTTTTGTTGCATATAACCCTTGATCCTATTTCTAATTCCTCTTCAACTTTGAAGTCGAAGAATAATGGATGTGTAGAGAAAATAAAATATCATCTTGTCTTGGTTATCAGTCCTGATTCTATTGTGGATGATGTTTTATATTTGTCTGAGCATGCACTCATATGCAAATTCATGGGTCTTAGAATTTATATGTTTTTTTTAGAAAACTAGGTTAGGATAAATTGGAGCCCTAAAGGTGATCTACAGATTATTCTTGAAGCTAATGGGAATTTTATTGTGGTATTCTCCCATATGGTAGATCATAGTAAAGTGTTTGAGTGGGGTCCTTAGTTTCATAATCAGTATGGATTATTTATCAAACCTTGGAACTTAGGATTTGATCTGGTGGAGGAGAGACCTTCTAGGATTTATGTGTGGGTCCGTTTGCCATGAATTCCTATGGAATATTGGAGGCCGGATATTATTCATTCTATTGCAGATATTATTGGGAAACCGGTTGGTCTGTCTCACCAAACTTTGGATAGGAAAATTGCTTATTTTGCATGACTCTATGTTGAAGTAGATTTAAATAATTTGTTTCCTGAATTATTGGAGATTAAACTAGGAAACATGTCTTGGGTCCAACAGTTAGATTATGAAGTTATCCCATTTCAATGTTGCATATACCATGAATATGGGCATATTTAGATAAATTGTAAGAAAGTGAATTCTCAACCTTCATCCTCTTCATCTGACTTTCAAGATGCATCTACAAAGGCAAAAGGAAAAGCTCCTATGGTTAATGATATTCCTGGTTCTAATGGATTTATTCCTATTAAGTATTGTTTAAGATATAGACCTTTTTTTGTTAGAATAAAGGTGTTGGTAAGGGAGGTTGTGGTAAAAAATTTCATGTGCTTGAGACTTTTGAGGAGCTGCATGTTGAGGAGTAAGTCTGGAATGGAGGTGATATTGATTCTTGTATTCAAGAGCCAAGTACTTGTTCTTTCCTAAATACTTATTTTGAAATGCAAACTTTTTATAAGGAAGGGTGATCTTGTAGAAAATGAAGATAAGTCCAAAGAGGTGTCAGATTGTCTTGATAAAGTTCTTGATCATTCCCCTTTATCTAAAAACTTGATTGAGTGAAATGAGTATGAGACTAGGTTTGAACCCTCCCAAGATAGGATTTTCAGAGAGGAAAGGAAAAAGAAAATTTATTTTGTGTTAGGTATTCATACAAAAACTATCAGAAAATATGGCTTGGAGAAGGTGGTAAAAGCAGTAAGAAATAAGGATCAAGGAAAAGTTAAATTGATAGGGGAATCCTTAGTTGAATCTTGTGTTGTTAAGACATTAGATTCTCACTTCTCTATTCCCCCAAAATAAAAGTGATATCTTGGAATTTTAGGGGTTTGGGTAGCAGCCCTAGACAAAAAGCTACTCAAAATTTGATCAGAGATCATAGACCTAATATTATTTTCATCTAGGAAATAAAATTATCTTGTGAAGATATGGTTAGAATTGCTTCTAAGATATGGAAAGGTGGTCATTGTCTTGCTATTGGAGCCCAGGGTTTTGTGGGTTGTGTTGCGTGTTTATGGGATCCACGAAGCTTAACTCCATCTTGGTGGGTGGGTAGCAAAAATTGTATCTCTATGGTTGCTACCTGCTTTTCATCTAGATCTTTTATTCTTATATTTAATGTGTATACCCCCAGTAATTTATCAAGTAAAATCCTCTTATGGAATCATCTTAGATTCATTCAATATCTTGCTCCCAATTATCCTTTAATTTTGGCTAGGGATTTTAATTCTATCATGTCCCTAAAGAATAATAATGGTGGTGTGGAATTTTTAGGCCCTTCTTCTACTTTGATGCGAAACAATATTTCTTTCCTTAATATTGTTGATGTGAAGCCTCAAAATGGGATATTTACTTGGACTAATAGAATATGTGGAACATATTTTATTTCTAAAATATTGGATCAGTTCTTTACTTCAGATAGTTGGTTTTATTATAGCTAGACTTTGTTCTCAGATATTCTAGGCTGGAGGGGCTCTGATCACTGGTCAATTATCTTTCAGTCCTTGAGATTCTCATTGCCAAGAAATATGCCTTTTAAATTGTAACTTATGTGGCTCAAGGATAAGGATTTGTATGAATGTGTGGAGAGGTGGTGGGTCGAAGGGAAACCCAATTTTGGCACTACTATGTTTAATTTTTTCAAAAGCCTCCAGTCTGTCAAATTCAAATTCAAGACATGGATCATATTTTCTTTTGGAAATATCTTTTAGAAGAAAAAGCAACTATAGGATAGCCTGAAGGAGATCACTTTTGAAATTAAATTTGAAGTATTAAAAAATGATCTTTTGGAAATGGAAGCTTCCATTTCTAGTTAGCTTTCTGAATGGGAGCTTCATGAGGAGATTTTTTAGAAGCAAAAATATCAAATTGACTGGTTGTTGGAAGGGTATGGAAACACATTTTTTTTCACAATTCAGTTAAAGACCATAGGAATGGTAATTCTATAGTCTCACTTAACTATGATCAGGGGGAAACTCTCTCATCCTTTGAGGATATCTAAAATTAATTATTTAGGTTTTTCTCCTCTCTTTTCTTCGACCAGGGTCCTCATGATGTTGTTAATATGAGGTTTATTTTGGATTGTATTCCTAAGCTGGTCTCTAATGATATGAATAAGGTGCTAATGGACCCCATATCAATGGAGGAACTTAAATTGATGGTTTTTCAAATGAAAAAAGGTAAAACACCTAGACCTGATGGTTTCCCTATAGAATTTTTCCAAGAATTTTGGGAAGTATTATCTTTTGATCTGCTAAAATTTGTTCAAGAATCCCTAGTTAATAAGCAAATTATTAAAGCTATTAATTCAACCTTCCTTGCTCTTATTACAAAATCTGGAAATGCTAGCTCGTTGGGGTCTTTTCATCCTATTTTCCTATGCAATATTACTTACAAAATTATTACCAAGATTATTGTGGATCGATTGAAGAAAGTTCTTGTTTTTCTTATTTCTCCTGAGTAATGTGGATTTTTTAAGGGTTGTAAGATTTTAGATGGTGTGGTGGTTGCTACTAAAGCTATTCACTCTATGGATATCTCTAAGGAAAATTCTATTTTCATTAAGATTGATATATCCAAGGTTTATGACAGGGTTAGCTGGCCTTTTTTGTATAAAATACTTCAAGCTTTTAGGTTCTCGTATAATTGGATTGAATGGGTCATGAGTTGTGTGACTTTGACCTCCTTTGCAGTTTTAATCAATGGTTTACCATCTACTTTCTTCTCAGTATCTAGGAGGATTCATTAAGGAGATCCCTTGTCCCCTATCTTTTCATCCTTATGGTTGAAGGTTTAGACAGAATTCTCAAGAGTTTTCAAAAATATGGTGCTATCCAGGGATGGTCTTGGACGAAGAATTCTTTATCCCAATGTCATCTTTAGTTTGTAGATAATACTAATCTTATGGGGAGGGAAAAATTTGAAGAAGAAGTGAATTTTAGGAAGGCTTTAGATATTTAATTATCTACCTCTGGTCAAATTATTAATGAAGAGAAATCAAAGATCTTCTTCTTCAATACGGATGGTCGGATTCAACATAGGATTTCTAATATTCTACATTTTCAGGTGGGTTGTTTTCCAGTGGAGTATTTGGGGATTCCGATTTCTTATAAAAATATTGGAAGAGCTTATTGGAAAAGTATTTTGGATAGAATTTGGTCAAGGGTTAATCATTGGAATTTTTTGTGGCTATCATTTGTTGAGAGATTAATGCTTTTGAAGTATGTCCTTCATGCTTTACCTATTTTTAGGTTTTTTATCTTGGGTGCTCCTAAGTGCTTTCTCAAAAAAATTGATTCTCTTTCTAGAAAATTTTTATGGGTAGGAAACCTAGACTATAATAAATGAAGCCTGGTCAGTAGGGATACTGTGTTGCCCTAAAGATATGAAGGGTCTTGGTTTGAGGTAATCTATTTTGAATAGTCTCTCTTTGGCTACTAAACTCTATTGGAGGTGGTGCAGTGTTCTTGATCAGCTTTGGGATAAAATTCTTAGCCTCAAATATTTTGGTGGTGCTCCAAATAATGAGATTCTGATATTGGAGCTAAGGGGGAAAGGTTCCATTTTTTGGGACACTCAAGGTGTCATGTTTATTAAGCAGGGTCTTTTTTGGATTGTTAATAAGGGAAACAATACCTTATTTTGGTAATATTCTTGGGATAATAATCCTCCTATCATTTCTTCTTTCCCCACCTTCGTCTTCTTTGGGATATTTTTTATGATGTAGGTTGGTCTAAGGTGGCTGAATTCAAGAAATAAAGTTCTCTTGGAAGTTCTTTTACTCACTGCTGGTGGGATTTGCAGGGCTGGACAAAGGGTGGTTGTCCTAAGTATCATGATACTTTGGCTTCTATTTTTGTTGAGATACAGTGTTGCTCTATTGAAGACTTTGATATTCATGCTTGAGGCTATAATTCAAAAAGAAAAGACACTATTTATCTAGGTTATCAAACCCTTATTATGCAGATAAGAGAGGATATTGTGTTTCCATGGTGGAATAATATTTGGAATAAGTCTGGTTGGCCCAAATGTAATTATTTTTTTGGCTTCTATGTCAGAATAAATGTTCAACTTGGGATAATATTTAGAAAATAGGTTTTCAATGTCCTTCACTATGTTTTCTTTGTGGAAATAATGAAGAAACCATTCCCCATATTTTCTTCCAATGCTCATATTCCCTAGAGGTCTAGAAATTGTAGTGGTAGATCTATAAAAGTCCCATCATCCATGCTACTTCTATTTTTAAGTTTTGGGAAAGCTTGGGTAGACCCCTTACCTTTGATTCATGTCTTCAAACTGCCTAGGATATTGGTCCTTCCTTCATATTTTGGTTGATTTTGTTGGAATGCAACTGAATAAATTTTTAGGGATGTCAACTTGGAACATTACAGGTATGGCTCAGAGTCAAAAGGATTTTTAAGGAGACTATTGAGGCCAAGTGTGTTCTGAGTTCTCCTCTTACTTCATCTGACTGGTAGATTATCAATAGATTGGAGATTTCTTTATCATCACCAGCTACAAACAGAGGCCCTATTAGGGGGATTGGTTCACTAAAGTTCAATATATCTGGGAAGTGGAGTCCCCTCTAGGGGTGTTATCAAAATAAACATGGATGATTCTTCCAGGGGTAACCCAGGTAATGCTAGTATAGGAGGAATTTGTTGTGATAGTGAGGGCATGGCCCACCTTGTTTTCTCTATGTATAAGGGAATTCATTTGAATAATCATATAGAAGCATTGGCAATTCTCCATGCATTGGAAACAACTTTTTCTTTGGGATGGAGAAGGTTTATTTGTGAATCTAATTCCATGATAGTGATGTCTCTTCTGAACAACAAGTATTTTCAATATGCTTTCTAGTTTATGGCTAGAATAGTGAAATATATTTTGAGCTTGGGTGGGAATTTTGTTGAATTTTTTTTTTTTTATATCCCAAGAGAATGGAATAGAGTGGCTGATTATTTGGCAAACTGGGATTTTGAAGGATTCCCTTACTAGAAAATTTTATAGATGGAATGATCTTGATCAGGAGAAATCTAGACTCCTTAATTAGTTAATTCATGAGGACCAAGAAATATAATTTCAAGGTAAAGTAACCCGATTGTCATGGGTTGTTGTGTCCTATTGAACTTTTTAGAATGATCCATGGATTTCCTTGGTGGATTTATTGTATTTCGTATGATGTGCTAGCTTGGGTCACTTGGAAATTCTTGTGGAATGTATTAATTTAGATTATAAATAATTTTTTTCCCCAAAATATATAAACATATATAAATAATGGATATGTGTGGCAGAAATCTATGTATGGGTGACAAGTGTCTAGATTTTTGTGTCTACACTAGGTCTTGTGGAACTCAACATTAAAGTCGTCCATGGATTCCATAGGAGCTCTTTTGATGGTTTCTAGTTGCTCTAGGAGGGATACTCCATCTATCTTATGTCCAAACCTATATGCAAATAGCTTGGCAATAATATCCCACTCAATTATTGACTGTGGATCAAGTGAGTTATACCACTCCTATGCTTTCCCATTGAAATATGTAGCTAGTAATATGAGTGCCATATTTTTTCTCTAATGTTGTATAATGCACATATATTGACCATATGTTGGAGGTTCTCTATTGGCATTGTTGCATCTTATCTGGTGAATAATGATAAGGATTTTAATGTAGATATTGGAATCTTGTCCATTTTCATAGATGATACTGGTGGTTTTAATGGATCTTTATCATTCTAGGTAGGTGGCCTTTTGTAATGTAGGTTCTTTAGTTTAGATATACCCTATGGTTGACCTCTTCTTCTATGACCATGATTGAGTGGTAGTAGTAGAAACTAGGGATTTGCTCTTGTGTTAGACCTTATTATAGGCCTAAATATTATAATTTACTAGGTTCATTATTTTTCAACAAAGTTACCACTCATTGAATATTTTGGTGAGGGGATTGTAGGTGAATATTGGATATGCTTCAACAAGTAGAAGACTAAGATAATCACCATCATCTTAGCTCAATATATCTAATTAGTAAGATAAATATTGGGATTCATCACACTAGGCATACCATAAAATGTTGTTGCTATACTTTGAATATCACAAACATCCATTGGAGTAGTTGGATATATCCTATGTCCACACTGCATGTGGAGCACACAATTCTAGAAGTCCTAAGAGCATGGATTGGGATTAGAGGAAAACCTTCAATATTTTTGGCCAAGTTGGAATTTTGTTTGAGTGTGATATTTGACTCTCAAATTTATTTAACTACTCCTAATCTATTGTGTTTTATCAAGGAAAATAGTAAATATAAGGATATAAAAAATAATCCTAAGCTAGGGGTGGTGACACACCAAGAATTACAAAACCTTATATATAATAATGGGATGAATGAACACATGCATCAATGATTTCAAATACAATGAACATGGTTTCAAACTAGTATAATAATTTATCCATAAAACCTACATAAAAGCCAAGACAAATACTAGTCATATATCCTTATACAAAGGTTACATACATACAAAGACCAAGATAGAGAGAAAGAAGCCATAAATATTTATATATATGCTTGAAAATATTGATACATGTACATTAGAAAGAAGGATTCTTGAGGCCTGTACATGGATTGAGTCAAGACTCAAGTCCAAATAAATACATAGAAGAGAGTGAGTATAAACATTGAAGGCTAGATACTAGGCATGGAAATAAAAAAATTTCCCTCATTTTATAATCTCAAAGCTAGGTATTTATAAAACTATCTCAAAATTTTAAAATTCAAAATTCCCTCCATTTTTCCATAAGTAGGAAACCTGTGTCCTCCATTATTATTAGGCTTGAGAAATAATTTCATATTTATGTGTTGGGGGTTTAAAATAGCCCTTGCACTTCAGACATCATGAACCCCTATGTTTTTAGTGTTCTCTCCTTCCGAGTAGGTGCGTCTGGTGCCTTACACCATGTTCAAGATGCTAGTCCTAAAAAGTTCATGGAGCATGGGATGTGGCTCCTTTAGACAACCTCTAGGGTTTTTCACCAAGTTTTGATCCTTGAATTGATGTAATATTTGGAACTTGTATTACCTCCTATACTATCCTACTCTATTGATTATATTTCCAAGGAAAATGGAAAGAGAGGAAAGTAGTAAATGAAATTAGTTAATGGATATAAATTAAACAACAATAAAAAGAAACTTATCTAGGTTATCTATGGGTGGCAATGCACCAAATATATAAATAATATATGTGCCATAATGGGTTGAGTTAATACATGCATAGCTATCAAAAGTACACAAAGAACATGGTCCCCTCAAATAATGTATAATACAAAACACCCATATTAGAACCAAGATGGGGATTTCATAATAGTCATAGTTTCTTATTAAGATGAACTCCATATTACATACATGCTAACGAAAGAGGTTTTAAAAATAATTGGCCAACAACACAAGGGTTGATCTAGACTTATACACAAGAGAGAATAAAGGAAATACCCATTAGATAATTACTAGCTTTCGATAACCACAATAAATAAAACATACATATTTATAGGTAGTATTCTAGTGCTTCACCCTCCTAAAATTCAAAATTTCCTGTTTCAAAATATTTTCAAGGGTACTCTGCATTAATGATGCATAATATCAAGGTTTCTAGACCTAGAGCCACTTAAGGTAAGATCTTTCTACCCATGCTAGAGATCAACAATGATTATTTCTAGAGATCACTTGTCATTAATTCTAGTCAGGTCCATGTCCACTCCTTTGGAGGTATCATGATGAAACTTTTAATGCTCATACCTTTCTACAAAGGGAGGATCATACATCCTAGGGAACTGAACAACTTTCAATATCTAGGGTAGGATACCCCAAAGAAAAACTTTTGCCTCCTATATTTTTGTATCTAGGGTGGTGCAAGTTTAACCAGAATTCAAGGTTGGATCTCCTTCTACTCTCTACTTTGAACCCCAATTTCTTACATTTGGTCCAAAGAATGTATCCTATTGCTGACTTATAATCTATATTTTCTAGTTTTTATTATTATTGCTTGCCTATAATCACCAAATTTTTATGTTGGGCAAGTGTGCCTAGGTTGTTTTTCCTTTTGGTTGCATGCATTACCACATTGGGCCTTCACTAGAACTTTGATTGTGCCTTTTTGGTTGTCAACTCTAACTGGACAAGTCTGGTTATTGATCTTATGCACTCCTATATTCCTCCTTAATCTTGTTGTATTGCTTCCCTCTTGATTTTTCTCTATAAAATTTTCCAAAGTGCGTACTCCTTCCAAGTGTAGTGAGAGTTCTTTATAGATTTGATGGCTCATAGAGGATTCTTAGCATGATGAGCATAATGAAACCATAAATCCATTACATTATATATTAGGCATAAATTCAAAATTAGGTATGGAATATGGAAGGGAGCAAAGGTAGAAAATTCATCAACCAATCAACATCTTTCCTCCTTTGCTGCTTCAAAATTTAGAATGAACTATAGATATCAATAATTATCTACAACAAAAGGAAACTATAGTACATTTGTACAAGGGGTATGGGTGTCTTTTATCCATTGGGTATGGAGTCATAAGACCCCTTGATTACCACTTGAGTAATCCTTTTTCTTTCTCCTTTTCAAGTTTTGGGGGCAAAAAAATTCTACCCTTAAGGAACTGGGGCTTTTTAAGCAACCTCCTTGCTACAAGTAGATTGGTACTAGGGGTGTTTTTTTTATTTTATGCAAATAATTTCATATAATTGTTGATTCATTTTATACTCCCAATAATTTTAGATCCTATTGTCCACCTGTTGGAACAAAATCTGCCTTCGGTTAATAGTGATGCGCCTTAGACTTTGCCAACATTGAATAGACAGATCTTGCTTGAGATCATCTGTCTAGTCTCCAGAGAAGGCTGGTTCCTTTGAAGTTTTTTAGAGAAAAGGGGAAACAAGAGATAAGGGAAATATAGCCTAAGCTACAACTTTTATATGGTGCAGGTTAGACAACATCAAAGACAGATTTACTTACTTCTATCCAAAGCATTTAAAAACACATTCCAAAGCAGAAATTATATAATTCCAGATATGATTTCTGATGTTTCGTTTAGCATGCGTATATATTAGATTCTTATTCCAGCAATATGATTTATGTATTGCGAAAGTTTAGATACAAGAACAGACTCAATCTACAATTCAATATTGTGAGCAGAAATAAAGAACATTAATACATACACTTGCACGATATGAACCAGAAGCCAATGGGAGATGTGATTTTATTGCTTGTATTCGAAGTACGTACACACAGTCTTGTAAACGTCCAAGAGCCGACCCTTTTTTTTGGAGTCGCTCACCCCTATATATACCCTAAAAGAGTATCTTCCTAAGTACATCTTACTTATTTTACAAGCAATCATCTACAGTTTCTAACAATACACAACGGATTTCCCATAGATTGGATAGATTGGCAATCATCCAAGCGGACTTGCCAGGTTATAATCAATAGACCATTCTTCAGAAATTGGCACCTGATGTCAGTGCTCGTCTCCAATTGCCAAAAATATACTTTATTCCTTTACAGTGGCATGTCATGAAATCATGACATTCTTTCCTTGCTTTGGTCTTCTACTGATTCCACCGTGAAAATGAGACATGTCACGAAATCGTGACATTCTTTCCTTGCTTTGCTCTTCTCGCTTCCACCGTAAAAATGGGACATGTCACGAAATCGTGACATTCGTCTCTTCCTTTGCTCCTTTGTTGCCTCCCACCGTGAAAATGAGACATGTCACGAAATCGTGACATTCTTTCCTTGCTTGGCTCTTCTGTCGCTTCCAGCCGCGAAAATGGGACATGTCACAAAATCGTGACATTCGTCTCTTCCTTTGCTCCTTTGCTGCCTCCCGTCATGAAAATGAGACATGTCATGAAATCATGACATTCTTTCCTTGCTTTGCTCTTCTGTCGCTTCCAGCCGTAAAAATGAGACATGTCACGAAATCGTGACATTCGTCTCTTCCTTTGCTCCTTTGCTGCCTCCCGTCGTGAAAATGAGACATGTCACGAAATCGTGACATTCTTTCCTTGCTTTGCTCTTCTGCCGCTTCCACAGAAAATGAGACATGTCATGAAATCGTGACATTCGTCTCTTCCTTTGCTCTTTTGCCGCTTCCAGCCATGAAAATGAGACATGTCACGAAATCGTGACATTCTTTCTCGCTTTGCTCTTTTTCCGCTTCCAACCATGAAAATGAGACATGTCGCGATATCGTGACACTTTTCCCTCTTGGCTCTTTCTCTTGCTCTTTAGCCGTAAAAATGAAACATGTCACGATATCGCGACACTTTTTCCCTTTGCTCTTTCTCCTCACTATGAACCGTGAAACTGAGACATGTCACGATATCGCGACACTTTTTCTCTTTTGGCTGCGACAAAGCAACATGTCGCGATATCGTGACACTTTTTCTCTTTTGGCCATGACAAAGCAACATGTCGCGATATCGCGACACTTTTTCTCTTTTGGCCGTGACAAAGCAACATGTCGCGATATCGCGACACTTTTTCCTTTTGGTCGCGACAAAGCAACATGTCGCGATATCGCGACACTTTTTCCCTTTTGGCCGCGACAAAGCAACATGTCGCGATATCGCGACACTTTTTCCCTTTTGCTTTTCTTTTTGCTTTGAACCGTGAAAATGCAACATGTCGCGATATCGTGACACTTTTTCCTCCTTGCGGTGTTTTGCATTTTCTTTGATATTTAGCATATGGGCCACTTCGGTCCTCTTGGAAAATATGCAAAAAGGAGCATCAGATGTTTTTCTGTAGTTAGTCACTTTTTGACTAACATTCTTGGCGCCTTCCGGGGGATTTTTTTCTTGCAAAAATTTTGAACCAGGCCTTTATCCATTGGGTATCGGAGTCAACAACGCAGTTGTAAAAAGAATCTTTCAGAGAAAGACAAAGAACACAGGAAAATGCACTTAGATCAAATGTGAACATTACCTCGCCAAAACTCCCTTTATACCTTAGTATCTCTATTCAAAAAAAAATGTCGACTTCTGATTGGCTATGACTGAAAATATTTTTTTTTGTGTTAAGGCCGAAAAAATGGTAATATTTACAAATATTGTCTGAATATGCTTATATTATACTGTACATATAATTCCTTTTTTGCTTTTGCCTAAAAGGCTTAGCTCCTTTTTTACACACTTCTCTGATCTGGTTCCCTTCCTCTTCATCCTGCAGATCCCGGTTGGCTGAGCAATTCATTTCAGGGATTAAGAAATCTAGTACCTATTCATCATTTTCAAAAACTTGCCGAAAAATATTTTTATCAGGTATTGAAGGCCTGTATATAAGTCTAACAGTTTTAGACTTCTGAATAACATTACTTACAGGACAAAAATTAGCTCCCATTGAAGCTAACAAATCTACGTGGGTATTCTGTTCTCTAGGGATAAACTTTATATTTAGGGCCTCAAAGGCCTCTAAGAGATCCCACACTTTGTTCCTGTAAGCCTTCAAATAATCTTGTTTACTTATACCTTTTTTGGTGACTTGATTCACAATAAGTTCTGAATCTCCATAGATGAGTAACTGTTTGATTCTCAATTTCTCAGCCTTTCTTAACCCTAAGCACAGGGCCTCATATTCTGTTGCGTTGTTGGAGCAACTCCAAGTCAACCTGTAAGAGAAAACCTTTTCCTCTCAAGTGGGAGAAATCAAAACTATTCCGGCACCAGCTCCATTCTTGCACCTAGCCCCATCAAAGAAAAGCTTCCACAAATGATTCACAGAACCATCCTCTTCTAGGGAGGGTACCAATTTTCTTTTTGGTTTCTCAATAGAATAGTTTCCTATTTCTGTTTCTATCATGGCATTAAAGTTCTGTAGAGAAAACTCGTCCTCAGCTTGGAGCTCTTCTAATGTTTCTTCCATCAGGTCTTCTTCTATTGTTTCTTCAGTCATCATATTTACACGATCAGTTTCACCAATCCTTTCTACATGAAACGTCGATGGTTTCTCATTAAAAATCTTGACCCTTCTACCTTTGAAAGGTATCTCCAAATGAGAATAATCTAAGGATAAGTATCCTCCTATCTTTGCTGTGAACTCTCTGGATAGACACATACCAAAATAGGGCTCCAAGTCTACGACTACTACCTCTTGTATGACTTGTCATCTGAGGCAAATTATGCAGCCGTATGGGAATATCCTTTATCACTCCTACAGTTTTTACTAGAGTACCATCTAACTGTAGGATGCCTGCGCTGCTCCTAGTGTACTCCATTCCCATAATATCACATACTGCTTTGGGTATCACAGTGGTAGCAGCGCCTGAATCTATCATGCAGTTGTGGACAACCCATCCTTCCATTTGAAGGGATAAATAAAAGGGTGGTGGCCTGTTCTTACCAGTGGCAGATGTCAAGTTCGTTAGAACCATTTTTGAAGATGATGCAGTCCCACCTCCATTTTTCATTGTCCTTAGGGATTCCTGTAGGAGATTGATTTGACCCGGGATTTGAAAAGCATCATACATACTTGCCTTAGAAGGAGTCTTTTTCATTTCCTCCACTATATTGAATATAGGTGAATCAACTATCCTTTCTCTTTCTTTGGCAAAAGTTTCACATTTATTTTTGTATCCCTGGGTAGCTTCAGTTCTTTGCCTTTTTGTCAGCGAGGGGAAACTCAACCTTTCCCTAGCCTGTTCTTGGGTTTCATTTTCCCCCTGAGGAAAAAATTCTTTGTGTGTTTCTTGCCCTTGAATTTTGGCTGGAAACTGATATTCTCTTTCCTGAGGGAGACTTCCTTTAGGATTTTCTTTGGGAACTTCCTTGGGAGCAGGGGAAACATCCAATGGCTGAAGCTCTTTAGGGTCTGCTTGCAGTGGTTTCTTACCTGATCTTGTCAAAACTAAAACCTGTTCTACTCGTAGGCATCATGAAGTTGTGGTCCTCCTCTCTAATTATATTTACATGGCTTTTCATTTTTTCTTTACTCTTTTCAACTTGCTATACTTTGTACATAATGCTGATTATACACGAACTTTCCCCATGTGGATCGTTACATGTAGTACACCAAGAGTTAGAATCAGTGGGAGGCTCATCGGCCTCCACTGTCTCATTTGTATATACCGTGCTCGGTCTTACATGTCCCCTATTGCTTGATTGTGTTGCATCTCCTATTACCTGAGGGAACCTTCTTGGCGGAAAACTCCTTTCAGCCTCTCTCTTTTTCATGGATGCCATTTCATTTGACAATGCCTTCATTGTATTAATTATGGTCGTGTATTGATCACTGGGGGGAGCTGATGCAAGGGGTGTGGCTGGTAATGCATGGAATGTAGGAGGTGCAGCTATAGCTGGGAGGGCCTGCGTTGATGGGAGTATAAGGCAGTTTAGAGATTGATGCTTGGGAAAACTCTGGTAAAATTGGCAATAGAGTTTTTGATGGATATCTTTTTGTAGCGATGAGATCAGCTTCACCCTTTGCTGCCTCTACATAGATCCCAGGAAAAGTGGTTACACGGGATTGCCTTATTATCATACTGAGCTCTGAATCAAAAGCCCTTAGATAATAGCATATAGCTTGTTCTTCCATGGGCTTTAGGCCTTGCGGTACTCTATCACGAGTTCTGGTAAACCTGATGTTGAAATCTTGGATTTCTTCTTGTGGATGCCTCTCAATGACAGTGAATTGATTCAGCAATGTGAAAGGATCCGCATGTATATTGAATTCATCGACCAGACAACCGGCTAGTACTTCCCAAGAAGTAATGGATCCAGTGGGAAGCGCTCTGTACCAATAGAGCATCTTTCCTTTCAAAGATATAATCAACAATCTGACCATTACATCTTCCTGAGTGATGTTATAAATAGATGCTAGCACTGAAACATCTAAACAGTGCTCATCTGCTATTTTGCCTATTCCATCAAAGGTCGGTAAGGCTTTTAATGCAGCTTGTGGAATTTGGTGGTGTGTTCCCAAGTTCAAAGGGCCAGTTTGATTCCATACAAGATGTGCTGGGGTAGGGGCGGCTGCCATGATTGCTAAAGGAGTTACAACTGCTATGGGATTGCTTGTAGATGCTCCTACAATGGGTGTTAAAGAGGTGCTAATGGTGCCGGGCGGATTTGATCGTGCGGCTAGCACAGGGTGTGCTTTTAGGCTTTCGAGATGTAGTTCAAAAAACTCGATAGGTTCTTCAGAGTTTCTAGCTCGGGATCTGGTTATCATATGGCTATATAACCAGAAGGCTTTCTAGACAAGGTCTTTCTTTTATGGTCTAAATGCAACGGAGTCGCCAGGTGATTTTTTCTTGAGATTTTGCAAACAAAAGGCTCTGAAGGTAAAACACCAAAACTTATACAATATTGTGGGATTGCTTGGTCCCACCGGGCATGCCAAAAACTGTTGGAACAAAATCTGCCTTCGGTTAATAGTGATGCGCCTTAGACTTTGCCAACATTGAATAGAGAGATCTTGCTTGAGATCATCTGTCTAGTCTCCAGAGAAGGCTGGTTCCTTTGAAGTTTTTTAGAGAAAATGGGAAACAAGAGATAAGGGAAATATAGCCTAAGCTAGAACTTTTATATGGTGCAGGTTAGACAACATCAAAGACAGATTTACTTACTTCTATCCAAAGCATTTAAAAACACATTCCAAAGCAAAAATTATATAATTCCAGATATGATTTTTGATGTTTCGTTTAGCATGCGTATATATTAGATTCTTATTCCAGCAATATGATTTATGTATTGCGAAAGTTCAGATACAAGAACAGACTCAATCTACAATTCAATATTGTGAGCAGAAATAAAGAACATTAATACATACACTTGCACGATATGAACCAGAAGCCAATGGGAGATGTGATTTTATTGCTTGTATTCGAAGTACGTACACATAGTCTTGTAAACGTCCAAGAGCCGACCCTTTTTTTGGAGTCGCTCACCCCTATATATACCCTAAAAGAGTATCTTCCTAAGTACATCTTACTTATTTTACAAGCAATCATCTACAGTTTCTAACAATACACAATGGATTTCCCGTAGATTGGATAGATTGGCAATCATCCAGCGGACCTGCCAGGTTATAATCAACAGACCATTCTTCAAAAATTGGCACCTGATGTCAGTGCTCATCTCCAATTGCCAAAAATATACTTTATTCCTTTACAGCTAGCGTGTCATGAAATCGTGACATTCTTTCCTTGCTTTGGTCTTCTGCTGCTTCCAACCGTAAAAATGAGACATGTCATGAAATCGTGACATTCTTTCCTTGCTTGGCTCTTCTGCCGCTTCCAGCCATAAAAATGGGACATGTCACGAAATCATGACATTCGTCTCTTCCTTTGCTCCTTTGTTGCCTCCCATCGTGAAAATGAGACATGTCACGAAATCATGACATTCTTTCCTTGCTTTGCTCTTCTGCCGCTTCTAGCCGTAAAAATGGGACATGTCACGAAATCATGACATTCGTCTCTTCCTTTGCTCCTTTGCTGCCTCCCATCATGAAAATGAGACATGTCATGAAATCACGACATTCTTTCCTTGCTTGGCTCTTCTGCCACTTCCAGCCACGAAAATGAGACATGTCATGAAATCATGACATTCTTCTCTTCCTTTGCTCCTTTGTTGCCTCCCGCCATGAAAATGAGACATGTCACGAAATCATGACATTCTTTCCTTGCTTGGATCTTCTATCACTTCCAGCCATGAAAATGCAACATGTCTGAAATCATGACATTTTTCTCTTCCTTTGCTCTTTTGCCGCTTCCAGCCATGAAAATGAGACATGTCACGAAATCATGACATTCTTTCTCGCTTTGCTCTTTTGCTGCTTCCAACCACGAAAATGAGACATGTCGCGATATCGTGACACTTTTCCCTCTTGGCTCTTTCTCTTGCTCTTTAGCCATGAAAATGCAACATGTCGCGATATCGTGACACTTTTCCCTTTGCTCTTTCTCCTCACTATGAACCATGAAATGAGACATGTCGCGATATCACGACACTTTTTCTCTTTTGGCCGTGACAAAGCAACATGTCGCGATATCGCGACACTTTTTCTCTTTTGGCCACGACAAAGCAACATGTCGCGATATCGCGACACTTTTTCTCTTTTGGCCATGACAAAGCAACATGTCGCGATATCGCGACACTTTTTCCCTTTTGGCCGCGAAAAAGCAACATGTCGCGATATCGCGACACTTTTTCCCTTTTGGCCACGACAAAGCAACATGTCGCGATATCGCGACACTTTTTCCCTTTTGCTTTGAACCACGAAAATGCAACATGTCGCGATATCGCGACACTTTTTCCTCCTTGCGGTGTTTTGCATTTTCTTTGATATTTAGCATATGGGCCACTTCGGTCCTCTTGGAAAATATGCAAAAAGGAGCATCATATGTTTTTCTGTAGTTAGTCACTTTTTGACTAACACCACCCACAACTCAAATTATTTGACTACTTTGAGTTGTTGGCAGTGGAGAGGCTTACTTCTTAGACTTGTTGAGTGCCCTTTCTTTCTTGCTTGAGCACCTTAGAGGGAGTGGAATACAATACATCTACTATCCTTTGGCATATAAGGTTATTAGTTTGGCTTTATGGCCCATTGTGTACTTATCCTTTGACTTCATATTATTTTCCTATTCATTTTGGATTATTGTAGCATAGTTAAGAGCAACACGTTGCTGAGTGAGAGAGGATTAAATGGTGAAAGTTTGGATATCTGGAGTAGGTTTCTCTTTCTTCTTAAACCCATCAATGAATAGGTAAGAAATTCGATCCCATTCATGAATTGAGTGTGGGTAAAGATAGTTGTACCCCTCCTAATATTTCCCTCTAAATGATACCACAAGCAACCTTAGAGCCACATTCTACTGTGTAATATTGTGTAGTTGGTAGAAGTATACCATAAATCATAGACACATTAGTATATATAATAGACCTTTGCCATTGTAGTGAGGCACAATTTCAAGTATTGATGTTGGAATGTAGTCCCATGGATTTGGTGGTATTGGAGGTTGTAAGGGGTTCCTTTTGCTCCACATGACAAAGCTTATGAAATGGGAGGCAACCATTTTTAGACATGTGGATATGTTAATAGGCTCCTTATGATCCTTTATGTTTTTTTCTTAGAGTAGATTCACCAAGTGAATACTGCATTTTCTCTAAGATCCAATAGATAGGGAACTTCATCAAAATCCTAATGAGTCTTTCTAGGTAGTTTCTTCTAGGTTTTCCTTTTGAGAAAATTTTCTAGGTGTAGGTTATTGCTAACAAGATAGATATTTCCAATATAACCTCGTCCTATAATGGCAATTTATATAGGTTCTTACTATAGTGAATTTTATAGGTGAATCTTTTGGTGCTTCAACAAGCTGATGACTGAGGTTTTCATAAAAATTTAGTCTAACTTCTAATTAAGGGATGGATTTTCATAGTTTGGGCTCCACTATGCATTCAAAGTTAAACTATTGAGGGCCTAAAATGACCCTTGCACCCTAGACATCATGACCCCCATAGTTGTGATGTTCTCTTCTTCCAAATAGGTGATTATAATACCCTATGCCATGTTTAGGGTGCCAATACTAGTAAGTTTGAGGAGTATTGGATGCAACTCATTTAGATGACCATTGGGTTTTGTTTACCAAGGTTGGATCCTTAAATTGATGAAATATTTGATGCTCATCTTCCTTCCTAAGATATACTACTCTATCAGGTGCTTTCAAAGGAAAAATAAAAGAGAAGAAATCAATAAGTGGCTAGAAATTTTTCTTTATTGGTGAAAAGGGGTTTTGAAAGGGTCCCATAACATTTTACAACAATTGAGAAAAAAATGGAAGCTCTAAAGAGTCAATCATCCAATAGGCAAACAATCCTACCATTATCCTATAAAAACTACTACCGATATACAAAATCATCCCTGAGTCCCACGCAAGGAAGGGCCTGAACACTAAAAGAGGCCTGCATGGGGGAAACATCATACAAACAAAAATACCCACATAAGGGTGAGGCCTGAGAATCAATAAACAAAAAATCCCACATAGGGGAAAACCATGAAAATACATAAAAACACCTACACCAAAGCAAGAATAGAAAAAAACACCATGGTGAAACCCCCACGGTCGAGGAACCACCTGCAACATCGATTAGGCATTTGGTCCCCGACCATTACCCGTAGGACTCTCTCCAACCAAACTATTTAATACCTCAAGGACTTCATATTGGTCCTTGTACTCCTCAAGGAGGGAGTCTTCCTGACCTAGGAGGGAGGTGATAGTCCTAGCCACATGACCAATAGCTTTGAGGGGGTCTTGAATCTCCTAGATGTGCCCATGATAGGAAAGGTTTAGGAAGTGTGTCACTCAAGAGGCCATTAAGGAAGCATGAGTAGAAGTACCTTCATTGTGGATCAATATCCTCATCATCTTGTTTTTTTGGCTTGGAAAGAGAGGGAATCATCTAAAGCATCATAGATGATGACTGAGCCCTTCTGCTTGCTGCTTCCTACCTTGGCTCTGAGGGGATACTGATGGGGTTCATATTTTTGTGATCTCATGGTTTCGTCTACCCTAGTTGTAGAACTTAAAGTGCAATTGGAAGGAGGGGAGACCAATATGTCTTCCCCAACCTCATATCTAACGTTAGTAGGTCCTTTAGCAATGAGAGCAGGCCCAACATGCACAACCACCCTGCGGTTCTGCTCTACCACCATGAAGTTAAACAACACAATATGGAGACCTTGGTGGAGGAAGGAGGAAGAGGCTCCTCTATTCATACTCAGGATTGATCTCTCCATATATTGAAACATATACTCAGGGATGTTGATAGATTTCTTCCCCTAAAGGTGATTCAGGAATGTGAGGTAAAATCTTCAGAGGACAACGTTCATGTTGTCGAGGGTAAAACACTATAGCACCATTATCATCACTATGTCCCATGGTTTCGATAGTTTTTACATCACTATGCTACCTTTTTAATTACCGAGGGATTCCCCTTTGTCTTTAAATAGGGCCAATTTCCCTTAGAAGGAGTGTTTTTCCTAGTTTATAATATCCCTATCATTGGGGAGGCCAATGACTTCCACCATAAGGTCTATTGTGACAGTGAAACCCATCTCTATGATGATGATGTGCCCACCATTCCATGAGCGGATGAAATCCATGGACATATCTGGATCAGTCCCAAAAAATTGCTACAAAAATTTAAGGAGACCATGGTCTCTAAAGATATCTTCAATAGGGGAGTTAGATGAAGGATGCATGTTTTATTTAAGCCATGGCAAGAAGATAGAAATGATGCAATTATCAAGGATTAGGGGGGAGGTGAAAATGATAAGGTGGAAGGGTGGTGATAAATCTACAAAAAGCCTCTAGAATAATCCACCACCTAAGGTGTATCATGCTTCATATCCTCTAAATCAGGTGAAAATCAAGGGATATGGGTGAAATGGCACACCAAAAAAGGGGGAGGTCCAGGTGGAGGGGATTTAAGGTGGCACCAAGTCTAACTAAATATGCAGACTAGTACATGACATGATGAGGGTGATGAATGTCCTTGCTGGACTGGCAGACATGGCGATGACACATGGATGGGGTGGCAAAAGCAACCACCATGGGAAAATTGAAAAGGAAACCTACCACCAGTTCGATGCTAAAAATGCACCTTGCCCAAAAGGCACTAGAGAGGTCATGTAATTCAACAAGGATTGACTAAAAATGAGGAAATAAATTGAATGACAATAGGACATAGGGATAGTTGCATTGAACCAATCAAGGACACGGATGAAGTGGGCAAATATTATTGAGGTCCAGATACCCTTGCCAAAGCTGGATAGATGGATGATGTTGTTTCCAAGGTGAATGCTCTTGATGCTAAATTTCTCCTGATTCTAAGTGAGCAAGGACTTATAAGTGTGCCACCAGGGCCATTTTGACAACTGGTTGGCATTTTGAAGTCCCTTGTTCTTGCAATGATTGGGGGGATCTACTTGGGGGAGGCTAATTTGAAGAAGGCCCTCACATGATAAATAATCAAAGCTAGAGCTCATGGTGCCATGATGAAGACATACCACATTGGCTCTGGGTTGAAAAATTAAAATGTTTGGGTGGTTGTAGACTTGAAACTAATGAAGCTAGTTTCTAAATTTGGGCCACATTAGATTATTGAATGATGATATCAACAACATTGGCATCCATGATCATCTAGGGGAAGGAGTATTTCCACATCATGAGGCCATAATATGAGATTTCAATATTGGCTAACTGATTTCCCTCCTTGTAGGTGTGACTCAACCTTATGCTTGAGAAGGAAAGCCTCAAATGGTTGACTTTTATGATCATACTGGAGATATTCCACAAAGTGGGGGAGGATCCAAAAGTAATGCAGGTGATAATTTTTTTAGAATCACCTTCCACCATTACATTGGAAACCTACAAGTTGTGGATAAGGATAAAACCTTGATAGAGAGCCCTAGATTCAATGAAGTTACTATAGTTGAACCCTAAATTATTGATGTAGGCCAAGATGATGTTTCCCTTGTGGTCCTCTATGATGCCTCCTATACCTACATGTCCTAGATTTCCTTTGGTAGCACCTTAAAAATTTAGCTTGAGGAAGCCTAGATGGGGAGGAGTCCACTTGATGAGGAAGCGATCAGCCTTGGGAGGGGCATACTTGTGGATGCCTTCAAGGATTCTTAGAAGCCAAGAGAACTTCAAAATGGATCTCTAGATCACCTTTGCCCTGGATTATGAACACATTTTTAGTGGTAGCAGTTAAGATCCTAGAGAGGACATGATTCTCATTGTGGAAAGAATATGTGAAGGCATGGACATTGTGCTCCTATCACACCTCCCACATGAAGTGGGGGAAGTATAAGGATAAAAAATATTTTATGTGATAGACCTTGAATAGATTCATCTACTGGAAACATATATCACTAATTTAGAAGTGCAGGATTCAATATAAACCAACTGAGGAGAACAAGGAATAAATAATGGAGAGGGAGAAGGGGTAGGAAGTGAATATGTGTTGGGTGAACTCACAATCCGAGAGGCATAGGTAATATCAATTGGGGAGAGACAAGCCATGGTGGTGGAGGTTTGTAATGGAGATAATATTTTCCTATATAGATAACCAAAGGAAAAAAATGATCTTAAGGATAATATGGGGCTTTCAAATGAGCTTGGAGGGAAACTAGGGAGGGCCAGAGCTCTTAAACAGGGCATAGGTTGAATTAAATGAGAAGAGGCCATAAGATATGGAAGTCCAAAGGATGAAATATTCCACTAGGGAGGATGGTATGACACAAAGATAGAGAATATCAAAGAGAATGACAGAGGTAAGCTTTTTCTCCATTAAGAGGGCATCGGGTGGAAAGGGCTTCCAGGAAGGGCTCTCTAAGAGGAAGAAGTTTCTCACATTTGGCTTGAACAAGGTGTTCATCATTGGTCTAAGGCACACTACATTCTCATAGTCCTATAATAGATAGTCGCCCAACTAGAGGCCGCTCTAGAAGTTGATCTTGGCTCTATTTTCTAGCTTACATATAATGCCCTTATGAAGGATATGCTTAGTACTGAGGATTGAATTTGAAATTTTAGATCCCCAGATGGGGTTAGTATCATATAAAAAGTTATGGTTATGCCACAGGTAGTTTATCTTGATGATGTAAACCCACAAAGAGTTTTCATTGGTGATGATCTACCAACCTTGCTTGGCAATGAGAGCCAGGTTCATGTTGCAGACCCTCCAAAGCCCAATGTCCCCTTATTCCTTCCCAAAGTAAACCTAATTCCATGCCAATAGGTGAATCCACTACTTATTCTTTGACCCTAACCAAAGAAAATTCTTTTGTAGTTGCTCGATGTTCTTGCAAAATTTAGTAGAGATCTAAAATATGGATAAGAAGAAGACGGGGATGCTTTTTAGGGTGGATTTGACTAAGGTGGCTACCTTTCAAACTAGCCAAATTTTTTTGAATATGCTCAATGATAGGGTTCCATAAGGATCTTCTATACTGCCCTTCAAAGAGAGGTAACCCAAAGTAAGTGGCAGGGAAGGTGCCAATGGAGCATCCAAGGATGGTAGTAATGTGGTCTTGGTGCCTCTTTGGGGTATTGATGAAGTAGATCTTACTCTTGTCAAAGTTCACCTTTTGACCCACCACAACCTCAAAGGAGTGGAGGATGGATTTAATACACTGAGATTGGATAACTAAAGCATGAGTAGCCATAATAGTGTCATCAACAAACTATTGGTGGGATACGACTTGAAGAGAGGAAGCAGGTTTGATGCCACTAATAGACCCTTTCAAGAAAGCATGGGTAAGAGCCCATTAAGAACTTCCACAACAATAATGAAAAGAAAGGGGGATATGGGGTATCCTTTCTTGAGGCCTTTGAAATTATTGAATTACCCTGTTGGGGATCCATTAACCATATAGAAAAATTACCGAGGTAACACAACCTTTGATCAGATAGATCCAGTCTATATGGAAACCAAATATTTGGAGGACCACAAACAAGAAATCCTAGGAGACTCTATCGAAGGTTTTTTTCATATCGATATTCAGGAGGTAGCCCACTTGGCCACTCAAGTAGATTGAAAGGATGAGCTCATGGATGGTGATAATGTTGTTAATGATTTACCTACCATGGATAGAGCTAACTTGATTTATAAAAATGATGCAAGGGAGGATGAGCTTGAGCCTAGTGGCCAGGGCCTTAGTGAGGATATTTTTAGGAAATTACACTAACTTATGGGATGGAAGTCAAAGAGGATGTGGATCTGATTGACTTTGGGAATGAGTTCTAAGAAGGTGGAGTTGATGTCCCCTAGGATCTCCCAATATTTTTGCATCTATTGGCTGAAACCACATCCGAGCCTAGGATTTCCTAGAAGTGTTGGAAAAAAATGGAGGGGAATCCATTTGGGCTTGGATATTTCCCTCCTTACATATAAAAAACAATAGACCTAACTTATTCAACCGAAATGGTTTTAAGTAACACTTGGTTTTGGTCAATAGTGACTAACCTGGGTATGTTTTGGAGGAGGTCCTTAGAAGTTTGGTGATCACGACTAGGAGAGGGGCTAAGGAGCTCCTCAAAGAAAAGAACTACCTTGGATCAGATTTCTTGATTGTTTTATAGTACCTAGCCATCCTATTGAACCAATTCCTTGATCCTATTGCTTCCCCTATGCCTCACTACTATGGCACAAAAAAAAATTGGTATTTAAATCACCTTCTTTGATCCAAGTTACTCTGGATTTTTATTTCCAAAAGACTTCCTCACTTCTGAGAATGTTCTGATAGTTTGAGAGGAGGATTCTTTCAGAGTCTTTAAGTACGATATTATGATCACCATCCTAGAGAGTGGTTTCAATATCTCAATGTTGGGATTGAATTTTATGCTTCTTCTAAAAAAATTTCTTGAACACATCTTTATTCTAGTGTTTTAGATTGTATTTTACATGTCATAGTTTGTTGCTCACTTGCAATATTTTGGATCCATGGAAAGGGTGAGCCCACCATTGAGAAAATAGAGATATGAAGTTTGGATTGTGGAGCCACATTGATTCAAACTTGAAATGATATTTAAAGGATGAGGCATGAGGATGATAATATAGTAAGAGGGGATTGTGGTAAGATCCGATCCTAGGAAGAGAGTGCATGGTTGCATTGCCAAGATTTAGGATGACATTGAAAAAAATGAGGACATGATCAAGGCACATATGGATTAGTTGGTCACCCTTCCTATGGTTGCTCTAGGTGAACTTTGATCCTCTAATATTGATGTCCATTAGTTCATTATTGTCTATGAAGCTTGTGAAGTGCTCATAGAATCTCTCAGTATTAGAGTCCCTCGTATCTTATCAGAAGAAAATAGGGGTATTTGAAGTCTCTGGCCAGCATCCAAGATTTTGTAGAAAATATATCTCTTAGTTGGTTGAGGGAGTTCCATAATGATTTCCTTAAAGAAGGTGCATTTGGGGCATAAACATTTGATAGGACCCAATGAGAGCCAATGTCTCTATTAAAGAACAAAATATTAATGTAGCTCTTAGCCATAGAAAACATCGCCCCATCGACCCTGGTTGTATCCCATAAACACAAGAGACCCCTTGAATATCCATTGGCTAGACTAAAACAGGAGGTAGAGTATTCCAAATGTAGTTTGAAGTGGAAGAAACATCTTGAGAATCAAGCTTGGTTTCTTTGAGAAGAAGAATGGTGGGTCTGTGTTCTCTCCTCATGGAATTTACTAAGCATTACTTGTTTTGTCCATTGAGGCCTCTCACGTTCCATGAGAGGATATTCATTTGGTAACTCTTGATGATGTGCACTTCCCTCTCCCGGGTGGGGGAAAGGTTGGTTTTATTCTATTCATGGGTATTTTAAGTCTAGGAGGACCCTTCAAGAGTGATTTGGTTGCCATTTGTGACTTCATTTGAGGCTTCTCTATTTCTAATGTCCTATAATGATGGGTGACCCCTCTTCTTAATTGATTCCACATCCATCATTGGTTTCCTTAGGGAGTGAGAAGGGGGAGGACTAGGGGGGAGGTGTTAGGGTAGGGGGGGTATATTCAAGGATGTCAAGGATTGAATTAGGGGAGGGAGGGGAGGGTGGAAGGTGCAATGGTTAGTTGAAGGCTAATTCAGAGGGATTAGAGGGAGGGTCATCAAAGGATACGGGGAGAAGTGGTTTGACACTAGGATGGATGGGCTGTAGGAAGGGAAAGGTATTGACTAGGGGGATCCAAAGGATATTTCTCCCGACAAGGTGCCATAGAAGGGGAAATAGGAGGGTTGGGGATGGATCAGGACCATGGAAATGACTAGTTTTGGAAGAGCGATGATTCCTCTAAGAGGAGGTGGTTGGGTGTTGATAAGGGTACTAGTAATTTAGATGGCCTTATTTACAACATAGGCTACAAAATGTAGGTTTATTTTCATATTCAATAGCTTGAGCAAGGGTACAAATATTTGATATGAGGTTGACTAAATATGGGAGTTTTGCATCAAGTTGGCATTGACACACATGCGAGCCTGGGTAATTCGAGTCCTGGAGTGTGTTGGAGGGTCAAAAGAGATTAGTTCTCCAATAATAATTACTATGCCACAAAGGATGTCTTCATTCTAAAATTGGACTAAAAGGCTAAGAAGATGAATCTAGATCAGAGAAAATTTAATGCTCTAGGTCACAAGGTTGAATTCCACCCATTAATTCAAAGGAAGAGGCCTCTTTGATCAAAGAACCAGGGCCCACTAGTGAGAACCCATCAAGATTCATTAATATTGTTCAGTTATATTAGGAAGAAGCTTCTAGGTAGGGCAACTAGATCCATGGATCCAAGCGGGCACCAAGATGTGTTGGCCTATTTGTGAATGGACTCCATGTTAGGTCAAGATTTGAGGAATTTTTTAATCAGTGCATTTAAGTTTTGATCGATCACACTGGTCATGATTTCACAGGGGTATCAAGGTTGTCATTGTATAGGAGCAACTCGATCCTAGGCCCTACATTTAAGTTAGGGTTTGAGTATACTATCTCTATGAAGGAATGGGAGGAAATTGATAATCTATCTACCACTCTCAAGACTCTCTCTTTTCAACTAGAAGGTCCTTGTGCCTAAAGTTTGAGATTGGATTTTGATCCCTGGTATTGAGATCTTGTGGTGGACATGATTGTTTGTCCTGGGTCCTCTGCTTGTGCCACAAAAATTTCATCCCAACTAATCCAAGAGTTCTAGGCAAGAATGAGTCTACTTTTTGCATTATGGTGTGACCCATCCTTTTCCAACTTGCTCAATAGACCCCAACTTCTACCTCGGTTGTTATTATCCTTACTAATGTGACTAGGATTGTCTCTATTGTTTTAATCGAGTTTTCTTGTGTTGGGATTCTGATATTCATCCACTATTATGCTTATTTTTTTTCCATGCACTGCTACTCCTATTGCCTTCTCCTCTATTGTGGTTTCTTCCTTTTCCCTCGCTCACTTCTCCGTCCTCATTCAAACATATATTTTTTATAATAAATGGTTAGAAATTAAAGAGCAATAAAAAAACCTATTTAGCCTATCTAACCTATCTATGGATGGTGATGCACCAAATATCTAGAGACTCTTCATGTTATGACAGGTTGAGTGAACATATGCATAGATTTTGATAGTGTATGAGGAACAAAATCCCCTCAAAAAATAAATAGTATAGAACACCCATACCAGAAGTAGGATAAGGATTTCATAATAGTCATAGTTTATTATTAATGTGAACTTTGAATTATATACATGTTGATGAAATAGGTTTGAAAACTAATCAGCTAGCAACATAATACTTTAGCTAGGCCAAGACACAAGAGATAATAAAGGAAATCTCACTAGGAGAATTATTTTCTTTCAATGATTTGAATGAAAGAAGCATACATATTTATAAGTAATTTTTGGGTGCTTCACCCTCTTAAAATTCAAATATTCCTACTTCAAAATCCCTCCTAAGGTGCTCTGCATTGATGATGCATAATACTAAGGTTTCTAGACCTAGAACTTCTTAAGATGAGATCTTTTTACCCATGCTAGAGATCTATAGTGATTAGATGTAGATATCACTTTTCATTAATGTTGATCAGGTCCATGTCTTCTCCTTTGGAGGTATCATGATGATGCTTTTAATGCTTGTACCTTTTTGTAGAGTGGGGACCATACATACTACAAAACTAAACACCTTGTCATAATGTGCAAGGTTTGGGGTAAGAGTCCTTGAAGCAAAAATTTGGCCTCTTGTATTATTTAGAGACAATGTGGTGCAAGTTTAACCAAAATCTAGGGTTGTATCTTCTCCTACTTTGCTTTAAAACTTTGTTTCCCACACTTGGTCTAGTTGGTGTATCCTACTACTAACTTCTAGTCTATATTTTTGGTATTTGGTTATTACCACTTGCCTATAATTATTAGATGTTTATGTTAGGTGGATATGATTGGTTTATTTTTCCTTTTAATTGCAATCATCACCACTTTAGGTATTCATAAAAAATATAGTTGTGACTTCTTTTGCTATCAATGATAACTCAACAAGTATAGTTACCGGTCCTATGCACTTGTATCTGCCTCCTAGATATGGTCGTCTCACTTCCATCCTATGTTATATCTACAAAATTGGCCAAAGTGCTTACTCTTCCAAAGTGTAGTGAGAATTCACTACATTATGTCTAGTAGGTTTGAAGCCAAAATGGGGTCTTATATCATTAAATTCTTTGCAATTTGGTAACTCTTTTTAAACACAACATTTATGGTACTTCATTTTTCTAGAAATATAAGCTTTGGTGATAATCACTAAGGTGGCCCTTGCTTTCCATGGAAATCTCTTGTTGATCTCAAGGCTAGCATTAATTGCATGGACCCCACTTCTTTTCTTACCCTACTTTTGAAAAGCCACCTCCACTTAGGTTCTCCATCAAATCTAGTTGGCACTTGCTCTTAATGAGTTTTTTTTAAATCCTAATGATCCATACTTTACACATGATATGGCCTATGATATGTTACCAAAACTCCAATTTTTACCACTTACATTTTACCTTTTTTTTCAAGGATCCAATTATCAAAATTTTATAGTGGCTTTCACTCAAGACTCTTCTAGGAATCCAGTTTATCCATTTTTTTTATCACAACAACCTTTTCTAAAAACATTGAATTGAACAATAACTTACCACTTAATTGTATATGTAGTTAAAATTCACTATAGTTACTTGATGCATATAGGATCAAGGGATTTTATAAGGATGCGATGATGAGAACTAGTTAGGATATTTAACACTTGCAATACACTTGCACTAGGTCTTTGATGCTAGTGGATTACTACCTTTAGGAAATTAGATTACTTAATTCATCCTTATACCTCCCAAGATGAGATGATAACCCATATTAGAATATGGTTTATGCATAAGGGCATAAAATACTTGATGACTTTATATTTTTGTTTGTATAATTTTTTTTTATTGAAATAATAGGTTTTATGCATCACATTTGAATCTCCCATATTCATTTTCCTTTATATTCAATAAATATTTGATATCCACTCATCATTTGAAAAGGCATCCCATTGATCTTATCCCCTATAATAACACTGATGAAGGTAGCAAATTGTTATCAATAAGACCTGACTAGAGGGTAGTAACAACCTTGGATCATCAGTTGAATCTAGTACAATGTTGTTTCCTTTGTTAGGATGTTGATGGAATACAATCTGATGGTCCAAATCACAACTCAAATGACCCCAAATTTTGATCAATACAAACATTACACCCATCTAATATAAGCATTAACTTACTTTCATTAAAATAGAGTGGTTACCTATCCATGTTGCATTGCAAATACATAGGGAATTATAAAAGCACCTAGCAGGATGGCCAAGTATTTTTGCTCCCTTTAATGAATGGAAAAGTGCCTCAACAAACAACTTGTAATAATAAAATATCAAAATAATTTGAGATATTGTAAATAAATTACAAGACCTCCTATTTCTAAGTAGGGGGTATCTATCATAAAAGGCCTAGCTAAGCCTAATCACATCAAAACATTTAATGATTTTAAAGCCTTAGAAAGCCTAGGCACTTGTACATAGTTATACAAGTTGATAATGTCCTTCAAATAATAAATTCCCTAGGAAGCCTAGGGACATGTATATAATTCTACAAACTGACAATGACCTCCATATATAAAAGCTCTAGTAATCTTAGGTACATGTACATAATTCTATACATTGATAATGGTATTCACATGAACAAAGACTTAAGAAGTAGAGGAACATGTATATAATTCTATAGGTTGACAATGGCCTCCAAACATAAAATCCTTAGCATGCCTAGGCACATGTACATAATTATATAGGCTGACAATGACCTTCACATAAATAAATCCCTAACAAATCTAGGTGCATGTATATAATTCTATAGGCTAACAATAGACTCCATATATAAAATCCCTAGCAATCCTAGGCACATATAGATAATTTTATAGGCTAAAAATAGGTTTTGCATAAGAAAATACTTGGTAAACCTTGGAAAATGTATATAATTCTATAGACTAAAAATGACCTTCATACACAAGATCCCTATGAAGACTAGTCACATTTATATAATTTTACAAGTTGGAAATGGCCTCCATAAATAAAATATCAAGCAATACTAGGTACATCTACATAATTTTATAGTTTTACGATGGCATTCATATGACAAAATCCCTAACAATACTAGGTTATATGTATATAATGCTATAGTCTGATAATGACCTTTATACATTAAAGCCCTAACAAGTCTACGCACATACAAATGATTCTTAAAACCGATAATGGTCTAAGCATATATTGAGCCCTAGTGATCTAGAAAAATCAAAGTCTTAGAAATTTTAAGCATATGCATATGATGATTTAGTCTAACAATAGCCTTCACATAATCGATAATGACATAAAATTCCTTTAGACCATCTCATTTTAAGCAATAAAATCTTTGAAAATACCATAAAAAGACTTATTGCAAGGCAAAAATATTGATGTTATCCAAAAAACTTGTTTATGATAATAATAAGCATATCTTAACTACCAAAATTAAATTATATCATCGTACATATAATTTTGAAGTAACTCTAAAACAATATATCATCATATCATCATGACATCACATAGACAAAGTAAATCATCAAAGAATAATGACCTCACACACACACACACATATATATTATTAGTCATATACATTGCTCAAGTGGTTTGGAATACCATAATGAAAAAATTAGTATGCTTAGCGATACACAAAATCATGAGGACTAGTACACCACAATCACAAAATCAATGCACTCAACCTCCAAAATTGGCCAAGGAACCAACAAAAATCAACTTGTTGGGGTATGAATTGATATCAATATAGACTTGAACTGTAACTATTATCTAGAATAATTTTTTAAAGTTGAGCAACTGCGATATCATAGCCAAACCTCAATATTGTATGGGTCAAAATCGCTTCAACCCAACCTATAGAGTAGGCTAGTATAACTTGTCAACTTATTAAATGTTGACTCATTTAAGTTTAGTTAAATGTATAAATATATGGATAGAAAGGAGAAAGATTTAAGGAAGTAATGAATCAATGGTGGATGGATAAAGCTAACAAAATATGCATCTATAGATAACTTCTAACTATAACATCCCCACTATTTAATTATTTCTTTGTTTAAATAATGAGATACTGCTAAAGAAAACTATGAGTGCAGGTACATGTTTCCACTCCATAGCAAGCAATCCAGATGAGAAGAATACCCACCTCTAGCAAATAAAATGGTTATAGGCACCAGGTAACATGGGATATGATGTTGTGCTTAATGCACATTGGCCCATGGTTACATGGAAGCCCATTGAAATATTTCATATAGGTCATTCTGCCTACTATTGTATTTAGTGCATATTCATGATTGTGAAAATTGGATATTTTATTTTTGCTTATTGGATGGAATTGGTTTCATGTAGTGTTCTCTTTACAAAAAGAAAATTATTATTCTTAATGATATATATATATGAATAAGTATATATTTATATATAATATTAATTAAAATATAAAACATATAAAATAAAATTAAAATTATATATAAAAAAATCTACATATATAAATAAATAATATAAATGGGATAATATTAAACAGTGATTTTTCACCAGATGGCTAAATGAAGACACCACCATCTAGTAGGTAAATGAGCTAACCTTTTGCATGATTAGCTCTTATGTGTTACCATTAAAATTATATGTGATTTCTATAAAGCTAAGGGAAAAGTTTGATTATGTTCATTGTTCTTCTATTTTGTTGTTTGTTTTTAGATCTAAGAAGATATTTGGTTGCATGTGAGTCTGCCTTCATAATTCAAGGATGGTTGAGTGAACACTGAAGGAATAGGATTCAATTTGGGAACCTCCAACTGTTGGAATAAATTTTTTCTAAAAGGCAGAGGATAGCCGAGATAATCGCTTGTGTGGAACTAGGTTAGACTATATATAATTTTTCAATATATGAATGTGTGCTAGAATGTCTGTGTTTAGAGAAAAAACAATCATCATATAAAGGAACTTATTTTAGAAATTTTGATATGATAAAATTAAAGCAACATGATTATAATATAAATTTAGTAGAATGTGTGGCTAAAGTGAAGAATAAAGATTCTATTATATTAAAGATAAATTCATTAGTGATAACCACCCTATTAAACCTATAGAGAAAGCCAGTCATTGAATTCTGAAAAATAGTAGTAAATACCTTTCATTTTATAACAATGTATCCTAGTGTTTTTTTTTTCTTATGGAGTATGCATTTTTATGTTCATTTAGAAAAATGCATTCATGTGAGGGCCATGTTGATCCAAAAGTGCACTTTCATTCATCTTTTCACCCAAGAAGTGGGTTTACGAAATAACGTGAATGAGTTAACATGTATAATTGTTAATTAGAGCTTCCATATAGAGTTTAGCTAACCATTGGTGAAAAGGGTATTGTAGCGACCCAGAGGGAAGAGGCGTACTGTCCACCCTAACTACTCTATTTATGATTTAATCGAATCTTTTAATGTTTGAACATGCGATAAATGAAAGGCACAAAACAAATATAACCAGAATGTGAAGAAATAAATGAATGAATGCTTTTTGTATTGATAATTCCAAGATACGATTACATATGAGTCCCTATAAGGGATACCGTTCATTTGATACATGATTTTACACACAAAGAGGGCAGCATGTGCATAAAATATCCCCTCATAGAGGGGGCATGCTTTATTAGGCTTCTAGATGATGCACATGAAAATGTATGAGGGCTTACAGATGCCTTCTTCTCTAGGTATTCTTGCTATAGGGGTCCTCTTGCTCTCGTATATTGTGGATTTTCTAGATGAACCTGTAGCCTTGTAAGAAATGAAACAACAAAACATGCTTAGATATCCGAAATTACCTCCCCGAATGAGGTTGTTAGTAATAAATGAACTTAATGAAGATATAATGAAACTATGCTATGAAAACATGTAAATCTATGATAATGCTATGAAGACATGAAGAAATCATAATAAAAGGATCTGATGTCCAAACCCTAAGCTAGGCTTATGGGCCACTGTCCAGGACAATGACCACTAAATTAAAACTTGCCTTCTTTGCTCCAAGGCTATGGACTTAAGTTTGCTAATAATGTTAAATGATTAACGTATGTTCTTGAATGATCACCTCTTAGTTGGCTAGCACTTCGTCGCTCCTCAAGGGTGCTCAGATCTACTCTCCAATATGACAAGGCTTCGCTGCATAAGGTCGATATCCAAGGGAAACACTCCAAGTATCAAAATATCTCCTCAATGATCCAACATGTTTATAATTCTAATATTGATATGTGTTGCTCTGACATGTGATCATTCCTTGGTGCTCTTAGGCTTACACATTTTAAAGTGTGTGAAACCCTAGGTCTATGTTCAAAACCCTAGGATTGAATTCCTCATGCATAGTGAATGTTAGCATGATAAGCTTTTGTTTTTCTATGTTTAACTAAAGTCTAAATTTGGATCTAAGACTCCCATGTGAACTAGTCGTGAAAGGGGAATGCAAAGTTATCTCCGCTCACTTTTATTGCATGCAGACTACCACTCCTACTCATGATTGGGCCTATTTTTTGGCAAAATTTCTTTATGGCTTATCCACTGTCATCTACAATGACTAAGATTTGGTCACTATCATCTGCAACGGCTAAGGTTTTTCCACTCTGAGCTTGAGTGGCCAGGATATGGTCGCCCTGGCTTACAACGACCACGCTTGGATGGGATTATAATTCCCCAAATGAGCGGTGAGAACCAATTTTGATGCTTGGAAAGTCCAAGTTTTAGTCACATGTCCTATGAATGTGCATATGTACGTATTTTCCCTAAACATGACATGTTTTAGGTGTCTACAGATGCCCCTTGTTGTGATGTGTTGTGTGAAAAACACAACACTAAACAAAAACGTAGAATGATCTATTTGTAGGGTGTATGATGATCAGTGGTCTGATCAATGATGGATGGCCCAACCATACAATATGGTGTGCATCCCTTGAATCATTGTTTCAACATTCAAAAGGCTTAACTTAGCTCAGTGGCTTGCAAATGTTCGATTGCACTCATTCCTCAAACTCAATCGAGTAGCTTCAACTGCTACAACCAGTTTCGATCAGTAGGAGAGATAAAATTGATAATGTCATAGTTTTCTTATGTTCAAAGCAAACAAGGGAATATTTGTAATTATTGTATGCAATGATTCATAGTATGAATGCAATTTTGATATGATTAAGTGATCTTTTGTTTATTTTTATTATGATTATTTTGAATATTTGAACTACCCCCTCACACACTAAAATGGTGAGGAAATGACAATGAATAAAGCGATAAGTCACTTGACCAATATGACTAATTTGGTCCTTTTTTAGCATTTTTTCTTTTAATGGGCGAGCCCCCATCCAATTGCGATTCCAATTATTTATGATAAGCATACATCCCTATCCCGAGGAGTGGTCCGGATATCAATAGCCTTCTTAGGGAGTTAGGATGAGTGATTCTATTTATGCTCATATTGTATCACTTTGTCTCAATGTTTTTGGTGTCATAAGGGAATTAGGATGATCGTATCGTACCCATGGGGTAGTCCGACCATCTTGGTATTCTTCGAGTTCGAAGTGATACATCATGATTTTAGAATGAATGTTTTTCCCCAAGTAGCCTTATGGTGACCTATTCATCTCACCGAATTGCATGGAGTGCAAGTCACTGTAATCACCGAGTCAATAGAGTAAGTAACTAAATATGAGGCTTACTTAGGAACGTTTTTTATATGATTTTTTTATTATTTTGATCATTATGATGATTATGAACCATCAGAATGTGCTTATTTGATGTTTTCATTGTTTCTCATGGGAGGAATCTATTTTTTTTGCCTAGGTTGTTGGCCGCTGTCAGGTTCAGTGACCCCCAAATTCCTGATTGTGGACGCTCTCGTCCTGAGTGGAAAAAAATGTGGGCCACTGAAGAGAGTAGCGGCCAAGGTAGGATTAGGGTAAAATAAAAAGTGACCTAGGGTTTTGACCTTTCACTTTCATCAGTTGTTAGTTTACTTTTCAGAGCTCTTGGAGTGAAATTGACTTTTGCAACTTGGAGTGCTTCTGCGACTTGGAGAATCATGGCTACGCAGGGTGAGACATCGTCGATTAGAGGAGCCAGAGCTTCTCAGGTACTCTTCTAAACCTTAACCCTGTTTGTTTTTATTTCGATAAAATGAACCACATTAAGTAATCAACAAAATGAACCTCATTAAGCTCGCTGGTAATGAATTAAAACCTGTATTTAGGCTTAGCTTATGATTTAATGTGGTGGGTTGGTCCCCATTTTGGATTTTGCTATATTTTTTTGGTGTTTCTAACCTAGGGCAGATGTGGTTGTTGAGTCGCCCATCGGCCGCTGTTGATCAGAGCGGCCAAAATGGCCTGCAACTTGGCCTCTATTGCTAGCAATGACTGATTTGAATCCCAATGGTTAAAAATCTGACCGTTGGGGCTTGGCCGCTCTCAGCTTCAGTGGCTGATTTCTAGCCTCTATAGGCGATAGCCGCTAAGAACATTTTAGGAAATTTTTTGATTTTTTTTGCATTTATGAAATGATTAATTTATTTTTTTGAATTTTTGACTTCTTTTTTTTAATTTTGTTGTATGACTAGGTGCACTTATTGCTCTTTTTCTTAGACCTTCAGACTAGTGTATCATTACTTACACTGTTTTCATGTTTTATTATGATCTATGCCTTAGATGCATCATAGTTATGTTTTGCTTATTCTTTGCTATTAGATTCTCACTACTCGGGCTCGGGACCCAAAGCTCTTGCTTGACCTTCTACTCCTCTTGGATGACACGGACTAGGCTTGGTTCAAGTTCCACGAGCTCGAGTATGTCACTAGTTTGCCCTACATCATGTCATATCAGGTATACCTTATGGATTTGGTCCATCGGTAGGACCCTCGGACTAATACCTTCTAACTTCCTACCAACGAGATGACTATCACGTTAGAGGATGTGTATAGGATTTTTTAGCTTCCTTTTGATGGAGTGGCCATTGTCTCTTCGGACACTAATGAACGTGATGCTATTTTTGCTTAGGTGTTCAGAAGGTACTCTGTAGAGTCCTTCAGGGACACCAAGTATAGAGGGGTGTCTATATCATAGTGTTACAAGGAGAAGATCTTCTCCTAGAGGTATGCAATGTTGCTGATGGTCATCACCAACATTTTTATTCCAGATTGCTCAGGTTTGAGGTTCCTATGGAACCTCCTCATGATGGTTTAGGATCTAATGGATAGTGAGGCATCTATTATATATGCATGGGGTAGGTCCCTATTGGACCAGTGCTATGATGAGTTTTACCATATCTGTTGATAGGGTCACATCAGCAGTGCTTATAGCATGCTCTTGCAGTTTTGGGTATGGGAGCACATCAAGGTAGATCATCCCAGAGGGCTTCCTGCTAAGATCATGGTCATAGAGGAGCAGATTCAGTGCTACATTGCTATATGGGCTCAAGAGCATGAGGAGTGAAAGATCCATCCTCATATGGGGGAGATATCTCACTACACTACCACTTTTAGTAGGCTAAAGGTCGATGATATCATGTGGTGACCATATCATGAGTGTCCGACTTGGGATGATCTGACCAGCTTCATAGCTAGGATGCAATGTGAGTGGTGGCTCATCGACTGTAAGGTTGGCATTCAAGAGCATTTCTTCTACTTCTAAGTTCTTCATTAGTACGAGTTGTAGTAGGATGTACCTCTTGTTCCATTTGTATATAGGTGCCTCATAGCAGAGGGAGATCTCCATCCACCATGAATCATAGAGCTGTCAGATGAGGAGTATGCCCTAGTGGTTACCCTAGGATTTGTTGGGGGAGTTACAGAGGCCTTTACTCAGTGGTGGGGGGATTTTATGTGGCATGGTGATGGCAGTTTGGACCATGAGGATGATGGTAGAGGTGATGGTGTAGATCTAGTAGGGTGCAAAGTCTGAGCCAGGACTGAGGCATGGGGCCACCCAATAGAGTAGGTGGTAGTAGAGGAGTAGGAGGCTCTTAAGGATGATCAAGAGGAGCTGGAGCTTGAGGAGAGATATTCTCCTCTAAGAGCACAGTTGCATGAGGTCAAGGTTGAGCTCCAGTCGACCAATATCTAGGTACAACAGTGAGATGCTACCATAGCACAATAGAATGCCACCATAGAGAATCTCACGCTACAAATCCAAGATTTTCAGGCTATCGTCAAGGGCGGCACTGCTAGGATGCAATTTTTTGTTCCTCCTTCTATACCACAGGGTGACACCAGGGTAGATCCTGGGATAGGCTTAGGTGCAAAGGCTCTAGGCTTGTAGGCACTTCTATATGAGTATGAGGGATGGATCCAGGTGCAGGTTGGTCACATTATCTCTCTCCAGATGTAGCTCAGGAGGCATGGTATTGTACCTAGGGAGGCACTAGGTGCAATAGATTCACAGGTCAACGTGCACTCCACCTCAGGATAGTCTTCCATCCATCCTAGCCAAAGGAATCAGACTCATACAAAGAGACAAACAAGATCACATCACTCTAATCATGACACATCCATAGTGGGTGGTGATGTCAGGGGTACAAGACCTGTGTTTGACTGATAATGCACTTGGTTTATCATTTTTAAGGTCTTCTTGACCTATATGATTGTAGCCTACGAGAAATTTTGTATACCCATGTTTTTGACACACATTTATATGACATATTTATGTTTATGACTCATTATGTGTATCCTTTATTTCTTATGTTTTTATTGTTATTTGTTTTATGATTAGATGTGATGATGGCATTATGATTACTTGATGTATATGTTATATGATAGATGATATTTATGATTATGTGGATGTTGAGATGGATGCTTATGTAGATGTGATATGATCTACCTGTTGTGATATGATGTGATGTATCATGCTTTGATTTAATGATGGATTTTATGCTTATCTTCTTAGATGGATTATGATGTGATCTTAAATTTGAATGGATGAGTTATGATTTATATATTTATGGATGAAATGTTTATAAGCTAAATGCATATTTTATTTTTATTTCAAATGTGTGCATCTAACTCATGCTATGATATGGTGAATGCAATATGTAATGTAATGTGAATGAACTTGTATGTTTTAATCACTTAAAATACAAGGAATGCATATGTTATGATTTTGACAATCTAATAGGTGATACCATAGAAAGTACAACAACTATGAATGTTTAATAATCCCTCTAATTATAAGAATTAATTATTTAAATCAACCATATATGTAATGAAGTGATGTGATATGAGTGTATATTTTCTGGATAAGCTTCTGTAATTTAAAAGATATAAAATAGTCAGTGGTCATCTACCTATCATTTTTTACATATATCTGGTATCTAATTATTTTATTAATACCCCCTAATTTATATAAGCTTATGAAATAAAGTGGATGTTGTGATTTGATGATATGATTTTTTGCTATGTAGGAATTTTTGAGGTTTTTCCTGAGACTTCAAACACTCTAGTTACCCTATCAATAATTGTGTATCGACCATACTAGACTTATGAAAATCAAGACTTTTACCATGGACTTGGATATTCATTATCTCTGTGTATGCAAAAGAATATATATTTTAAGATAGAACTCAAGTGTTTCCTTTGATGTCAGGCGGTTTTCTTTCAACCCATTGCTAAGATCAGGGATTCTCAAGTGTTCCTCTCATCCTTATGTTGGACTTAGTTGGACTATACCACTAGGCAATATTGGGTTACCTAAGCTAGCTCATCCACATTCAAATATTGGTCTATAAAAATGCCAGAAGCTAATGTAATAGACATATCATCATGCGTAAGGATTTCTCCTTCCAGTTTTGTATAATTCTGATAATTCCAGGGATTCAAGCTTCATTCCCTTCAATTCTTCATTTTCTTTGAGGTGTTTTCTCATATGTAGTGATGAAAATCACTATTTATTTTGATTGATTTTTTTCTTTGAGCAAGGGATTCATGTAGTGATAATAATCACTGTTTATTTTGGTTGATTTTTTTTTTGGATTTTGGAATTTTTGATAATCTGAATGTGTGCTTTGGGCTCTTGAATTTGTGTGTTATTTCGGGATTTTTTCTTATTTTTATTTAAGCAAGGGTTTTATTTGGGTAGGGTGAAGCTTGTCCTTTTGCCAATTCTCAACTTTTTTAAACCAGTTGCACAAGGGGATAAGCAAGGAAAATCCTTTTTGCTTAAGGTAACCTAGACCAATTTTGCAGCTTTCATCTTTCCCTTGTACCAACTAGGATTTTAGTGTTTCAAATAGTGATGGGATCCTGCATATCCAAAGCTTTTAGCTAGACCTTACTCTCTACTAATCAAGGTGGATTTCTACAAAATCTGATAAGACTACTAGATATGATTGAATGACTAGGATACCTCAGTATGTTTCTTATAGCAACATGAAATGGTTGTGTTGAGAAACACAGTTACTCACATGGATGGATGGATGAAGGTGGACTTGATGATTGTGATTGCGATACAATATGTGGCATCATTTGTAAGAATGTGATCATAACATATGCAAATGTAATGGATATGTATGTTAAAATGCAACTATGTGAATGCGGATGTAAGATGCAACTATTTTTTTTTTGTATTTTTGATCTTTGCATTGTTTTTTGTATTTTTTATTATTGACCAAAGGGCTTAGAGATGCCTTTGGAGCTTTTTGTGATTTTATTTGACCAAAGGGCTTTAAGATGCCTTTGGATCCTTTTATGATTAATATGCCTTTGGAGCCTTTTATGATTTGACCAAAGGGCTTAAAGGTGCCTCTAGAGTTTTTTATGATTTGACCAAAGGGCTTAAAGATGCCTTTGGAGCCTTTTATGATTTGACCAAAGGGATTAAAGATGCCTTTGGAGCCTTTTATGATTTTGACCAAAGGGCTTAATGATGCGTTTGGAGCCTTTTATGATTTGACCAAAGGGCTTAATGATGCCTTTGGAGCCTTTTATGATTTGACCAAAGGGCTTAAATATGCCTTTGGAGCTTTTTATGATTTGACCAAAGGGCTTAAATATGCCTTTGGAGCTTTTTGTGATTTTGACCAAAGGGCTTAATGATGCCTTTGAAGCCTTTTATGATTTGACCAAAGGGCTTAAAGATGCCTTTGGAGCCTTTTATGATTTGACCAAAGGGCTTCAAGATGCCTTTGGAGCCTTTTATGATTAAAGGGCTTAAAGATGCCTTTGGAGCCTTTTATGATTTTGACCAAAGGGCTTAATGATGCCTTTGGAGCCTTTTATGATTTGATCAAAGGGCTTAAAGATGCCTTTGGAGTTTTTTATGATTTGACCAAAGGGCTTAATGATGCCTATGGAACATTTTATGATTTTGACCAAAGGGCTTAATGATGCCTTTGGATCCTTTTATGATTTGACCAAAGGGCTTAAAGATGCCTTTGGAGCCTTTTATGATTTGACCAAAGGACTTAATGATGCCTTTGGAGCTTTTAATGAAGGTGACCATGTTTTCATTTTTTTTTTTTTATTTGAATGTTTTTTATTTTTGAATTATTTGAATGTTATTTGTTTTTTAATTATTTGAATGTTTTTTTATTTTTATGACATATTTGAATGTTTTTTATTTTTATTAAATATTTGAATGTTTTTGATTTTATGTGTGAAATGCATTCAAATGAATGATGTTGAGAGGTTCAGGTTCTTCAACACCCTCTAATGATGTAAGGTGATATTTTCTATGCCCAACCCTTTTTGCAACCATGTAGGGGCCTATCCAATTTACCACAAATTTTTCTCACAAGTGCAGTGGTAGTTTGAAGTTCTATTGGTTTTCTTTGACCACAAGATCTCCAAATCTGAATTCCCTCAGATGGAATTTACTATTGTAAGCTCACACAAGGCGACTCTGATAAATGTGAATATGCTCTAAGGAATTGACTCAATGTTCATCAAGAAGCATTAGATGATCGAGGTGACCTTATTGCACGATGTCATCATCTATGCAGTCCTTCAAGGCTACTCACAAGATTGGAATTTCCAACTCTAAGGGCATGATGGCCTCAGTGCCATATACAAGTGAGAATGATGTTGCCCCAGTGGGTGTCCACACACTAGTCCTGTATGCCCACAATGTGAGAGACAATTGCAAATGTTAGTCGTTATGATTATATTTTACCATCTTACTCAATATGGAGACGATGGTATTATTTGAAGCTTCTGCTTGCCCATTTGCTTGCGGATAATAGGGTGTTGAAAAACTATGCTGAATATGGTATTTTTTTATTAAAGCATACACATTTTTGTTCTTGAAATATGGTCCATTATTCGATATTATCTTTGAAGGGACCCCAAAATGACTTATGATATTGTGGAGTATAAACTCCGCAATCCTTGGTCCGATAGTCGATGTCAAGGGGATCGCTTCGACCCATTTGGTGAAATACTATGTGACCATTATGATGAATGTGTGTCGGCATGAAGATGGGGGAGATATTTTCCCAATCAAGTCTAGTCCCTACTACAAGAAGGGCCATGCTGCCTGAATGGGTTGCAAGGCTTGTGATGGCAAATGCATGAGGTTTACATGATACTAGTATTTAACACATCTCTTCACATACTCGCAACAATATTTCTCCATGGTGGGCCAATAGTAATCCATTCTCAAGATGCGCTTAATGATGGCCATGCCACTGAAGTGACCACCACACGTACCATTGTGAGCTTGTGAAATTGCCCAGGATGCTTCCTAGGGATCAATACAATGAAGGAACATTCCATCATAACCTCTTCTAGAAAGGATCTCTCCTAGAAAAATGTACCTAGTCACCTTTTGTTTAAATGCTCATCTTTCAGTATGCGATGGGCCTTGCGGTACTATTCCAAGCTTTAGGAAATCTTGCAAATGGGATAGCCAATCCTGATAAGCTACAACTTCTATGTATCAAATGGCATGTTCCCTCTATGATTCAGAATCTGAAAACACAGATTGAGAGGCAAACCTATGGTGAATGGTTGTACCACACTTCGTAGGTCCTTGAGAGATCAAATATTTTGAAGGTGATTTTTGCAAGAAAGCTCTAACTTTAAAGGACCAATCCTAATTTGGTTTAGTTTGGATCATGTTGATTGATTCTTGATTGTCAATAGCCTCACATTGAATTGTTGAGTGCGTAAGCACTTTCACATGAACGGTTGTGAAATTAGTAGACAGATTCTGAGGGATAAAGGATCCCAAATATGCCATGGTATCTGCAAATATATTTGACGTATGAGGGATTGCCTAGATTTCATACCATTCTAGTCAGGCTAGGTAAGTGTCAAAAAGTTCCTTATAAGCTTTCAGGAGTGGACACCTGCATTGGAATAACCCTTTGACTTGATTATCTATAAGCAAGGAATCACCAAAGATGTTCAATATTTTAATGCCCATTGCTACGATTGTTTGAAGTCCCAAGATCAAGTTCTCATACTTTGTCTTATTGTTCATGCAAGGGAAGTATAGATTGAATGATAAGGGCAATGGAGAGCCCTGAGGTGTGATAAATACTATCCCTGCTCCACCCCCTTGCTCAAACTTTGAACCATCAAAGAACAATGACATATCTCTTTATTTCTCAGGTTATTCGAGTTCTAGTAGATATGATTATGTGAAGACTACATCATTAGGAAACTCTATGGTGAGAGGCTTACTCTCCTGAAGAGGGGCCTCTACTAGTTGATCTGCTATGACTTTTCCCTTGATGAAATTTTGGCTTATGAACTCTAGATCAAATTATTTCAATAGCATGATCCACTTTGTCATACGTGTATTGTGATATGTATTGTTCATCATGTACTGCAAAGGATTTTGTTTGGATATGATGTAGGTCATATGGATCAACATGTAGTGTCACAACTTTTTGGTTGCAAATACCATTGCTAAGCATAACTTTTCTACATACGCATATCCTAGCTCATAACTCACCAAGGTACGACTAATGTAATATATGGATTACTCTCTGTTTTGCACATTATTTTGGGCTAACATGGTGCCCAAAGAAAAATCAGTAGCTGATATGTATAGTAAAAATGGTATGTTTGGCCTTCGTGGAGCCGATACTGGTAGTGTTTCTAGGTATGTTTTGATTTCTGCAAAGTCTTGTTGGCACTCTTCATCCCAATGAAATGGGATATCCTTGTGTAGAAACTAGTTCATGGGCTGGTACTTGTTTGAAATTTTTGCAATGAACCATTTGATGGATGCTACCTTGCCATGTAAGCTTCTCAACTACCTAATGTTGATAGGGGCGGCCATTTCCAATATAGCTTTTACTTTTGCAGGATCAACTTCGATGCCTCTCTTAGAAACGATGAACCCTATGATATTTTCATGAGTTATGCCAAATATGCACTTCTTAGGATTCAATATAACATTGTGTTCTATGAGGCGACCGAAGACCTTTGTAAGGACTTGAGCATGCTCTTGCTATAATAAATATTTGGCTAGTAAATCATCAATGTAATCTTCCAATATCTTATGCACATAGTCATGAAAGATGTATGTCATGACCCGATGATATGTGGCACCAGCATTCTTAAGGCCAAATGGCATCACTTTGTAACATAATTTCCCCCATGGAGTAATGAAAGTAGTCTTGTCCTAGTCTTCAGGTTCAATCCAAATTTGATTGTATCCAGAAAAACCATCCTTTAGGGACAGCATCTCATGACCTACAGTGGTGTCAACAAGAGAATCTATGTTTGGCAATGGGAATGAATCCTTTGGAGTTGCCCTATTCAAGTCTCTGAAATCCATGCAAATGCAGACTCTTCCATATGGTTTTCCCATGGTCACCATGTTTGATACCCATTCATGGTAGTCAATGGGCACTATAAAAACCGCATCCACTAGTTTTTGCAATTCATTCTTCACCATCAAAGCGACGATTGGATGCATCTTCCTTAATTTTTGCTTGACTAGCTTCTTTAGGGGATCCAATGAAAGGTTGTAAACAATTAACTTTGGATCAATCCCTGGCATGTCTTTGTAAGTCCAAGCAAAAATATTTGGCCTCTCTTTAAGGAGAGGAATAATGATGGCTTGTTCCTCTAGAGATAGACTTTCTCTGAACTTGATTTTTTTTGTTTGAGTAGGATCATCACTAGTTTCCACCTCAAAAGTTGCTTCTATAGCCATATGTGACCCATCCTCCAACTAGTGAGGCATGGGTATCAAGTGAATTTCATCGACCGAATTTACAGGTCCTCCTGACTTAGGATCCAAAATAGCATGGGACACATCATATGCACAACATGATGCAAAATGGAATGGTTGTAACATCTCTTAATTAGATAAAATATCCTCAAGCTCTATGGGTGAATCAGTGCGATCCCAATAAATAGCCCCTATATCAATACACAAAGTTTTAGTGGGATATGTTGGGTTATGAAGTAGAGTGGTCAAATCAATAGAGATCATGTTGATGGATGGAATGAAATCTCCATAACCACATGGGTGAAATATTGTCTCAAAGGTTTCCCTTCCATACTCACAATGAGGCTTTGGAGGAAAATGAATATCTAGATATAGCCCATGAGCAGGTTGGATAATAGGATCATTGGGCTCTAATAGCTCTTTGAATGTAGGTAGAGGGGGATTGACTACGCAGTGAATGGCAACTAGGTCAATACATCTTACCAAAAACCAAAAACCAGGATCTATGGTATGAAGTGTTGCCTCCCTCTCTACTAATGCATTGACTTGATGCAAATGGTGAGGCCCAAGATAAGCCATTTCAGTTTCTTCTTCAAAGTTATTGTCACTTATCCAAAAACCATTTGCATTGGTATGTGGTCCCAAGATCGGGCGATCATGTCTTAGCCCCAAGTAGGCCATTTTTGTCTCATATTCATACTCCTCATCACTTATAAATAAGCCATTTGTATTAGTATCTTGCCCTAAGTCATGGTGCCATGACCTTGGTCCTAGGTAGGCTCTCTCTGTTGAGTCCTCTAATTCATAGCCACTCTCATATGATATGAACCCACTCTCATTGTGGATGGACCAGGTAAATATTTGTAAATAGCGAGGCCCATAGTAGGCCAAGCCCTCTTGTGCTTCATCATCACTCACCACATATCCATTTTCTTCTTGCTCATCATCCCATGTGTTGTATCCTATTGGGGTGGCATCGATTGTGGATCTTTGATGATAAGATTCAAGTGGCAGTATGATCACTACGACCACTTGTATGTTGCTCATAAGTCTTGAACTCAATGGGTGATAAGGAATAAAATCAATGTCTTCTCCTAACCCTAAGCTCAATTTGTCCAAGGCTACTACTAGAGAGTCATCCTAACCTCTAATGTGATAGCCTAACCTAAACCTATCAGTGGGAAGCTAGTATTGTGGCTCGAATGGCCGTCTATGTCCCTACTCATATATACCAATATCGTAACCATTCCAATGGCAACATTCAATTTAGCTTAGAGTGAACTCAATAATAAAGAGGTAACGAAAATTTACAGTGAATAATTTTTCATTGTCCTCTTCCTCATCAGTAGACTTATGGGTGCAGTCTAGTCCAGCATAGACAAAGTTTGTCTAGTTGGAAGGGATTCCAAGTGGAACCACTGTTCTCATTGGTGGTCTTAAGTCTTTTGACCATTTGATGTCTTGTGTAGACTCTATGATAGGCATGAATTTTATGTTCTATACAAGGTACTCTCCTATACATGTACTTACCAAGTGTATAGTTGCATGCGAGGTGGATGACCCCATGAAAAGCACTAGCGAAGCAGGGTGGTAGTCATCGTATTTGACTTGATCTTGGAGATATTCCTCTTCCATGGGACTCAAACCTTTCTCAATGGCTATGGTTAACTCTTCCTTGAGCTTCCTTTCCTCACCCACATGTGACTTTAGCTTCTGATTATCTTTTTGTTTAGACGTTGATGGTATTTTAGAAGCATTAGTCATGTTGGGTGCTAGATGAGGTGTTGATGTGGATGGGTCACTTTGTACCCCTTTGTCTTTGTCATTTAGTTGCATAGAAGGAGATTAAGGTCCAACGTACAAGTGGGCAGAGGAAATCACAAATATCCTAGAAAATATACCTGATGGACATACTTGAATGGCTCCTCATCAGCTAACACCATATAGACCTTGTTATCATGCACATACTTAACACATTGATGTAAGATCGAAGGAACACACTTCATTTACCTTATCCAAGGTTGCCCTAAGAGGATATTGTACTGCATGGCCCCTTCCAAGACATGACACATCATGGGGATGGTATTATGCCCCACCTTGATAGGTAGGACTATCGTTCCCATAATATTGCATAGAACATCATTAAAATCCCTTAAGGTGTAGGCTCCCAAAATGATATTGGACTTAGGGATCTTGAGGTGTTCTATTGTTGTTGTTGTGATGATGTTGATTGATGAACCTATATCGCTCAAGACCCGCTTTAATGTTAAATCATTTACTGACACCATAATGTGCAACAGAGGGTCTAGTAAGGCAGTAGGTACTGTCTTACTATCATAATAATAAATTTGGATTACAGGTTCTTGGTATTCCTATACTTGTCCCATAAAATGGGTGAATGCATTTGGATCTTATGGTTGGAGCTCAATTATCCTTAAAATATCCATCAAGGTCTCCCTGTGCTTCGGGGACTGTTGTATGAGCTCATAGATAGATAGCTTGGCTGGAGTCATTTGTAAGTTTTGCTCAATTCTACTATGAATAGTTACCATAGGTCAGGTTGGTGGACCTGGAAGGTTTTTTTGCCCCTACCTCTGCCTAGGTGTAGCTGGTACATTTATAGGAGTTGCAGGAGGTTACGGTTGACCATACCATCTACTCATGGTTGCTATATTGACAATTTTAACCATCCCAATACATCCATGGGTAGGTATATCAACTTAGACATAATTTACTTAGGCCCCTTGCCCTCTAGGGGCCTCATGATTTGGTACCCTGTATTTGTATATGCCCATATCTCTATTGTCTAGGGCTAATGGGTTGTCGACTTTAATCTCTCTTACCCCTAATTATTCTTTTGATCATAGTTGGCTAGCAGGGGATGTGCTTGATAATTCTGAGGTTGTTGTACAACCTCATATTTAGGTGCAACTAATACCACTTGATTAACTAGAGCAGGGTTTGCCTGCTTTTGCTTGTTTTTGCCATTTTTGTCATTTTTGTTCCACTCCTTGTTTCAAAGTTTGATGGTTCCCTCTTCTAATTTTATTTCCTAAATGAGTTTTGCTTGTGCCAAAGCTTCCTCAAATAATGGGTATTATTTTAGTTGTATCAAGAGGGAAATGTATTTGGAACAACTCTTGGTGAACATCTAGATGATCTCTTATGTGGGAACAAAGAATGATAATTTTACCATGAATTTTCTCCATCTATTCCCATAGTCCATTACTAGCTCATCATCATAATGTCTCAAATTAGCCAAGTCCTAAAGGTTCACTTTTCTCTTAGAACCAAAATAGAAACACTTGAGGAAAGCGTTTACTAGTTGTTCAAAACTAGATATGCTATGCTTGGGCAGTTGGTTGAACCATTGGGTGGTAGCACCCAAAAATTTCATGATGAATGTCCTTAGCATAAGAGCATCATTATCTTCAATATGAAAATATTCATTGATAAAATTGGTAACGTGCTCTTGTGCATCCTATTCACCCTTAAAATTCTCTAACCTAGGCATCTCAAAATGCTTAGGATATGCAGGGCTAGGAACTGATGGACACAATGGTTGGTTGTGTATTTTGCTCAATGTTGGTTGGTTCCCAACCATCTATTGTTTCTCAAAAGACTTCATATTTTTAGCAAGTGCTTGGAATACCTTTGAGGTGAGGAGTTCCTCTTCTTGTAGACCCCCTCACGGTGGCAATGGAGGTAGCCCTCTATCCACTTGATTTATTTTGTTTTCTTTCCTCCTATGAAGGGATTCAGAATGTGTCTAATCCTGATCTACTAGGTTTACCATTTATCCTCCAGTTGGATTTCACTCATGATTTAGAGGGTATTTTTGTTGTGGGTTCCCTTATTGTCTAGTGTGCTCCTCTCTTTGTGATTCAGTGCATTGATATCTTTGACAATCATTACTATTTTATTTTTAGTTGTTACAAGCTAGCTACTCAGCTTGCTCTCTTAACCATTGCTCATATTGGTGTAAAAACATTTCTTTTTGTTTATCATGTTTGAGGGCTTCCACAAGCTCTCGCTCTTTATGAAAGGCATTCTCTAGCCATCATATGTGGTTAAATTGCAATGTCATAGAATACTCATGTTTATCTTATCTTTTTCTATTGTTCTTGACTCACAAATCCCTTAAGGAGGTTTCTATTGTTTCCTTGCTCTTGATAGCTAAGGTAACTTTTTTTGTGTATTATTGAGTATCTCTATGACCTAAATTTGTATGCTTACTACGAGGTCGCCCTGAGGCACCCCTAGTCTAAGAAGTGGGCTTAGAAGTCACGGTTCGTGAGATTCCAGATATAGAATTTTTCATGGCTATAGTTTTGTGAGGTGGCCTCGAATACATCCGATCCAACTCATCTAATTATCTTGTTTTCCATGGATAATACCATGGGGTGCCATTTATCCCAATGAGGTCATAGTCTATTAGAATCCTTCCTCTTGTGTGAAGGGTATCCTCTATTTGATGTCTATGACTAGATGTATCTCTAGTTTCATGCCCCTTAGTGGGATGATCTATTATGAATGTTTCATGTGAATGTTGGGATGTTGTAACCCCTGTGTGTCCTTTTGATGATGAATATTTTATGGTCACCCCCCTTATCCATGAGGATGGAGGTGTGTTTGCCTCATCATCTTTGTGTGAAGAATGGGTTTTGGAACCTCTCTTATGTCCATGTGGGGAGGAAGCTCTTGAGGCCTCCTCATGTCTTTGAGAAATATTTATGTTTTTGGATGAAGTCCTTGAGGTCTCCTCATGTCTCCTTGATGATGATGGTCATGAGGCATCTTTGCATTTATGTGATGTAGTTCCATGATTTTTCTCCCTATTTGGGGTTTCTCAAGGAGACCCCCCAAGGATTGAGTTATCATGCCTCAGACTCGTGGAACTGTGTCTCACGATATTATGAGTGGGTCTTCCAATGTGACTACGACTTCGCCTAAGGGTGTGATTTGCTTTAGGTTCTCCCTCGGTATCAGACCGAGGATATTTACTCCTTGTTTTGACCATTGTATTTTTGGGAGTTTAGCTTTTGTGTTACACTTAAATATGACCAAACAATATCAAGCAAATGTTTATCTTGATTATCAATTTAAGTGTGCCCTAAACTATTTGCCGTATTTTTATGATTTGTTGTTTTTATGATTTATTATCTTTGCTTTGGATTAATAATGAGGAGACTCATCCATAGTGATAATCAATAACACTCATGCCAAACATGTTTTCTCATAAGAGACTAGGGTACACCACTTAAATCCCAGTAGGGGGTTCGCCTAGCTCTTCCACTTTGAACCAATTATTCCAACAGTGGGAGATAGTTTGAACATAATTAACTTAGTAACACTATAAGAAAGTTCCTCAATCCATTTCTAGTAAGCTCTAGGGGGAAAATTGATGGAAGGAGATGAATGTGAACATCATCGGACTAAATTGAGGGCTAGTGATGAAATTCAACTTCCCAATGTTTAAAAGATGTGTGTGTGTGTGGTGTTCATTTTAAGTTTGCATGAATAAGAATGCATCATACAGTAGCAATTATTTTTTCCTATATGCCTAATGCAAAATACATTTCAATTTTTAGAAATATGCATAGATACTATGATATGAATGGATGCACTCTATCAGGTGTAAATATGGCCTTTAGAAAGGCTTCTAGGAAAGCAAACCAACACATAGTTTCTAGCATGTTGGGTTCTAGGGTAGACTTTACAAGCATAAGCCATTGTTCCTAGAAACGTCTAGTGGAAAATCTAAAAGAAACTCTAAGATGTGCAAGATGCAAGTTCTTTATTTTTCATTCTTTTAGTTTTCTAAATTGAAATATTTCTTAATTAACACTATTTTTAAGAAAACAAAAGTAGATAGAAAACCATAAAATACTAGAAAAGATGTACCAACCTTTAATACAGCTCAGAGAACAAAAGTTTTATCCCCTATTGCACTCCATTTTTGGTTGTTGTCACTCAGAGAGGCTGATTTTTAGTCACTGTTAGTAGTAGTGGTTGAGCCTATGAGCCACTATCGATTAGGGTGACTGATTCCTAGTTGTTGTATACCAGAGCGGCCAAACTTGCACATAAAACTAAGTTAGTATTCAGGCTAAAAATGACAAATTAGTGGAGGTCCCACCGTGATCGCCATCTATAGCGACCCCAAGGGAAGCGACGCATCATCCACCCTAACTACTCTATTTGCGATTTAATCAAATCTTTCAACATTTGAACATGTAGTAAATGAAAGACATGAAATAGATATAACTAGAATGTGAAGAAATAAATGAATGAATGCTTTTTGTATTGATATTTCCAATATATGGTTACATATGAGTCCCTCTAAGGGATACCCTTCATTTGATACATGATTTTACACATAAAGAGGGTAGTAGGTGCATAAAATATCCCCTCGCACAGGGGGCATGCTTTATCAGGCTTATCGATGATGCACATGGAAATGTATGAGGTCTTACATATGCATCCTTCTCTAGGTCTGATTGCTAGAGGGATCCTCTTGCTCTTGTATGTTATGGATTTTCTCGATGAACCTGTAGCCCTGTAAGCAATGAAACAACAAAACACGCTTAGATTTCCAAGATTGCCTCCCTGGATGAGGTTGTTAGCAATAAATGAACTTAATGAAGATATAATAAAACTATTCTATGAAAACATGTAAATCTATGCTAATGATATGAAGACATGAAGAAAGCAGAATAAAATGAGCTAATGTCCAAACCCTAAGCTAGGTTTGTGGGCCACAATCCAGGATAGCAGTTGCTAAAGTGAAACTTGCCTTCTTTGCTCCAAGGCTATGGACTTAAGTTTGCTAATAATGTTAAATGATTACCGTATGTTCCTAAATGATCATCTCTCAGTTGGCTAGCACTTCCTTTCTCCTCAAGGGTGCTAAGATCTACTCTCCAATAAGATAGGTCTTTGCTGCGTAAGGTCAATCTCCAAGGGAAGCGCTCCAAGTCTCCAAAGCTCTCCTTAATGATCCAACCTATTCATAATTCTGATATTGATATTTTTTTCTCTAACATGTGATCATTCCTTGGTGCTCTTAGGCTTGCACTTTTTAAAGTGTGTGAAACCCTAGCTATATGTTCAAAACCCTAGGATTGAATCCCTCATGCATAGTGAATGTTATCATGCGAAGCTTTTGTTTTTATTTGTTTAACTGAAGTCTAAATTTGGATCTAAGACTCCCATATGAACTGGTCATGAAATGGGAATGCAAATTTATCCTCATTTTGCATGTGGACTGCCACTCTCGCTCATGATTGGGCCTATTTATTGGTGAAATACTTTTTATGGATTAGCCGCTATCGTCTGCAATGACTAAGATTTGGTCGTTGTCATCTGTAGTGGTTGAGGTTTGGTCACTCTGAGTTTGAGCGACTAGGATTTGGCCACCCTGGTTTATAGCATCTAGGCTTGGATGGGCTTAGAATACCCCATATGAGTGGTGATAACCACTTTTGATTCTTGGAAAGTCCAAGGTTTAGTCATATGGCCTATGAATGTGCCTATGTAAATAGTTCCCCTAAACATGACATGTTTTAGGTGTCTACAGGTATAGCTTCCACAAAAGGGATACACTCAAATATTGTAAGACCAATATTTTGAAAATCTGGAAGAATGTCTATATAAATCTAGACTATCTTTATGTAATATTGCTTATAAAATCAACCTCACTGTAGTAGGAAGTCCATATTATAATTTATAATTTTAGGATTTATAATGGTTTATTTAGCTGTAAATATTTCATTTTGACTGAACGGTATAGGAGCTTTGACTATGATAAGTTTGTAGTATTTTAAAAAGAATATTAATATGCTCAAAACCAATTATAATTTTAATTTTCTACGTCTTTAAATAATTTAGATTTACTCATTTGAGTGTTGTATATTTTATGATGAGTTATAATGTTTTTAGTTGCCATTGTGTCTATGTCGAATGCTGATAGATAATGTGTATACCTAGTATTTTATGAATATAAGTTATTATGAAGCTTGGTTGAGAGTAAGTTTTTATGTTGGAAATAACTTTGATATGGTGTTATTTTGTTTGTTCCAATATTAAATTCATTTAATAATAAAACCATTGGTTGTTTTAATGGTAAGTAATAGACATACTTTCCCTATCCGACTAGTGGAAGCCATTTATAACATGTCATGGTAAGATAAAACAACTCATTGGAGTTCCTTTGTATGATAGAGTTGGTTGAAATAGATGATAGGTTCATAAATGTCACTTTCCTTACCTTCTACTAAGGTAAGCTTTATAATTTTTATCGGTAAGTTAGTTGGCTTGTCAACCAAGAAAATAAGTGAAAAGTCTAAGAATAAAATAAGTTAGGTAAGAAATGTTGTTATAGTATGCTTACTTTCGACGCAATGATTAATCCAAGTGATACAATTTTTTTGGAACTATCCATTCATGCTAAAAAGAACCAAAAACTATATCGAAATGATAAATTAAAGACTACTATCTTTGTATTCCATAAATAGGTAGGTTGTTTAAGCCTTGCATGCAGAGTTTCTATTCATTAATGAAAGGGTGATTTGTTAGCTAATAAAATTTTAAGTTTCAGTTACTATTTATATTTTAAAATTATCTTATGGATGTTCATCAATTTTTTTTTTTTTTATAATAATAGTTTTTCTATTATGTCTCAAGGTATAAATTGATTTCACGAATAAATAGTTGTCCTAATAGTCTACCGTCAGTATTCCTATTGGGCTTTCTACTTCAACATTTATTTTTAAAATGATATGAGTCTATGATATGTTATCTAAACTACGCTTACTATATTTGTGCTAAATTTTATTTAAAACCATTTGCCTTTGATTTTCATCGGCTATGGCAAAGAAATTTATTAAAAAATAATAAAATTTCAAGGGGGTACTCGGTATGTGTGAAGTAATGTCACCCGAGACTTCTTTAATTTTCTCCAATAAGATGTCTAACTTTGTAATAAAATAAACTTAGTCAAATTTTAGACTAGGGATTGGCATCATAATAAAATGGAATTCAAACATGTATCGGGATTTTTAATAAGATTTCTTTGATTACATCATAGGTTGTAGAATAATCATGTATTTACCTTGGAGATAATTGCATTATATAATGTTCTTATTTTAAATTTTTAAAAGGAGTGAACTTATATTTTATGGATGAATTTTTTATATCTTATGATCTAAATGGTTATTAATTTATAACTTATTCTTGTATTTAAGAAGCTCAAATGTAGTATTAAAGTAGTTCATAGTATCATTTTTATAGCTGTAGATATTTAATTTTTTAGATAAAACCAAACACCCATTGAGTAGGGTGGTATGTACTTTTAAAAACATCGAGAAGGATGTTTCATCAAGAGTTTCTCTAAGAAGGATATAACACTCACCCAAATCCAAAAACTCGTAGGAGGTAGTTGTTGTGAATCGAGGATAAACATTCTCTAGTAGAGATATAAAGGTCAGTGGACCTAATGCTGTGATAGTAACAAAAAATGAATTGTGATATCATTCTAGGTTACCTTACGAGATAGTATGTGAGGGTTCTCATGAATCATAATCCATTTGCAAAATGGCCAATGGTAAATCAAGACTAGAGAGCTAGTCCTTGGGGTTGGAAGGTCCAATGATAGATGGTATAAGCATCATTATCATCAATTGATATATGATCTAAGATACCTGGCCCCAAAAACTAGAGAAGTGGCAGACCCTGATAGCTTCCATATAATGATGGAATGATATCAGAAACTAGGCATAACAACACTATCTCTAGTACGAGCTAATGCATCCACCCTTCCAGGTGTTATGGGCCTTGGAAGGATAACCCCTTACTAAGAACCTAGAACTCGAGTAGGAGAAGTTATGTCTCATAAAAGGTAGCAAATTGTAGGATTTGGTCAATATCGAACACTCAATATTTTTTCTATAGTAGATAATAATATCTAAGTGTGATAACTATGCCTATGTGCTAATACAAGTTGGGTGTGTTTATGTCTTTTATTTTGAAAGAAAATAAAATTTTGAATTTATGTTTTATGACAACCAGGAGAGTTAGACCTGGGTTGTTACAGTTGGTATCAGATCCTAGGTTGTGAAAATCCTAGGTTGTAAATATGACTTATTGAAATGACATAACTCTTTTATCACTAGGTATAATTATTGGGACCCCAAAAAGAGCAAGTGCTAATGTGCAAGAGGGGATTACAAAAGTTTGAAGTACACAAGCTTATACTGAGAGAGGGGGTGAATAGTATAAGATCAACTTTTACTTTTCTTTCCCAAACAACATTATCCAATAATATCAATATCAAATATCAAAGCAATGCATAAATCATCACACACAAGAGAGATACAAAATTAACTTGGTTCACCCAATGTGGGCTACTCCATAGAGAAAATATTTCTTCTCAATTTTTTCAATAGATCTCTTGGGAATAAATTCCCTATTATAATGTTTATGGATATCTATTCAAAGGAGACACCAATCCCCTATGCTATGATTTTTGGATCTCTCTCTATAGGAGAAGTCTTTCCCCTTTTCTCTGGTTTATGGAACTTGATCCAGGAGAACTCTATCTCCTCAACTAGTTCGTGGATCTCTTTGAGTCTCTTTATAGCTGGTTCACAGATCACACTCCATAGGATAAATATTTCCTCTTTCTTTGGTTCATGGATCTCTCTCCATAGGAGAACTCTATCCCCTCTACTTTGGTTGGTGATCTTTTAGAAGACTTCTTCCCCCACTGCTTTGGCTTGTGGATCTCTCTCCACAGGAGATATTTATCCCCAATAGACTAGTTGATGGATCTCTATCCACTTGATACTACTATCCTCTTTGCTCTATAACCTCTAAAGCCTACTCTAAACTCTATCTCAAATCTAAACCAAACTCTATCCCAATTCTAGCACAAATATACTCTAATTCTGCTCACAAATCTGCACCAAAATCTTTCTTGGGTCTAGCACAAATCTACTCTAACTCTGCTCATAAATCTACTCCAAAATTTGTCTTATATTTGTACCATATTCTATCTCAAATATACCCCAATATTTAACACAAAGCTTGAACAAATCAATAATCAGACTTTCTCTCAATTCTATTTCAAATCTATCTTAAGACTTAACACAAAACTTGATCAAATCAACAATCAAACCTACTTTCAATTTTGTTTCAATTCTTCACAATACTTTCTTAAATCTACCTTCAAGCCTTCTCAAATACTTGCTCAAATATGTCCTCAAGCCTTCTTAAAAGACTTGTTCAAATCTGCCTTAATGCTGCTCACTTAACCTACTCAAATATTTCCAAACCTTGCACACAAACCAAGCTTATATATTTTTCAAAAATGTTTTCTTCAAATAGATATATTCTACTTAGAATTCGTTTAACCTCTGGAACATATAGATAATGATATGATCTATCAATTAACCACTCTCTATCTCTTTTCCAATCCATTTCAAATCAAATAAAAATAATGTATAATAAAATTGGTTTATTCTTCTTGCAAATTTTCTCTCAAAGATCAATCACACCAATGCACAATTTCCCTCATAAAATTGATCTCAAACACCTTCACAATTGCTATCAATATTTCTCAAATCAATGTTTAAAATATTTTACAAAGATGCACTAACTTGTCTTCAACCCTAGCACAAGTAGTTTACAATCTCTAGCTAAAATGTCTCAAATACTTTCAACAATAGAAGCACATATTGTTCTCAAATTATATCCCAAATGTTTCCAAAACATTCAAAAATGAAGCACAAGATCCTTACTCAAATATTTCCAATAATGCTTATCAAACAATCCTTTTCACTCCACATTATGTTCCAAAACATTAACAAAACACTTCAAATAAGAAGTGATGTGCCCATACCTCTTAATTTTCTCTTATGGAGATATATCTTCAAAACTTGTCTCACAAATAACTGAATTTTCTAATGCTACTTCAAGGGTTATATTGCAAGATACTTTCTCAAAACATCCACATGAATTTTCACCTCAAAATATATTTCACCATACAAAAATTACAATAAATTATCAAACCACTATAACACCTTATTACTCCTATTATTTCATGTAAAATAATGCTCAACTAAACAAACCAGAAATTACACACTTGAATTTCACATATATACCTTATACCTCTTTCTTATGAAACCAAAAATAATGCACTTCAATTTTCAATAAGATCAAATAAATTATCACTTCATCTCATGCATCAACCAAGCACTAGTAATAGGAAATTTTACCTTTCATCCCTTTCTAAAATAGAAAAATCAAATCACTTTACTATCCTTATAGCTCCCTAACCATTTCTCATCACAATGATAAAAATTGACTAACCCTTATAACTCCCTAACCAAGTACAAAATGCATACCTTTTTAAAAGTTTTAATTTTTCCCTCAAGCATTGCCACTACTGCTCGAACCCGCAACCTCGCTGGCCCTTGCACCCTAGAACAAGGGCAAATACCACATGGGCTAGCTGCCCACACAAGACCAAGGAGCACGTGCTCCTTCTTCTCCTCTACCACCGATGCAAAATACTTTGATCATGCAAAAAGCATTCATATGAATCGAACACCAAACCTTCCATCTATAATGCGCTCTGCAAGCCGAGCTTGCTAGCTAGGATACCATCCCATGCCAGATGGTGTTTGGGCACCCTCCATATTAATATTTGCACTACCTTGAAATTCATAGAAGTCTCTCTCTCTGCCTCCACATATTTGTCGAAAAAAATGCAAGTATTAATTCTCGGGGGGTGATTAAAAACCTTGGCTTGCAAAAACATTAATATTTTTATACACTTTGCCCTTTGACTTTGGATGTTGACTCAACTTGGAAAAATTGCCTCCATGCAAATTTGAATTTTGGTGCCATTTAAACCTTTTCAAGAATATTATAATAATTTAAGTCTAAGGTAGATTTAAATATTATAATTTTTATTTTAACCTTTTGGTTCCTTTAATTTTTAACTATTATAATTATTTAAAATTTCATAGATTTAAATATTATAATATTTTTTATTCTTCTTGGACCTTTTCTTTGGAAAAAATCTCCTTTTTCCTTTTGCAAATGCCACCATGGTAAAACCATTAAACCTTTATTTTTCTTGGCATAAATGTCATTAACCTATGTCATTAATTCTTTGATATCAATGACAACAATATACTCAAAATTTCCAAAAAAGTCTCAAGAAAGGGACTGAGAAAACTCATGAGGGAATCAGTTCATATACAAACCACCAAAGTACCTTATCGTATCTTGAGAAAATAAAAGGAGCTAGAAGTAGCAAGGGCTGCTCATAATTAAGAAAATATGACTAAAATGATTTAGCTAATGCAAGAGTAGTTGAATCAGTAGAGGGAATAAATGGAACTTCAAAGGATATATGAGTGAGCACATGGAACAACAGAGAGTGCAAATGTCTCAACAATAGGAAATCATTACCAAGCAACATAAGGTAATAGAAAATTTTATAAAAAATAAAGAATAAAAAAGAGTAAGTGAATTTCTTGAGGGATATTCAAGGAGAAAATTCGGTGTGGAATTACAAAAAGAGATCAAAAATTTAGACATTTCTAAATTTTACAAAAAGGGGGATGATGAAGTAGCTATAAATTGGTTAAGTGAGGTTTAGTGGTACTTTTCTATTCAACACTTGTGCACAAAATCCAAAACTACATGGGCAGTAGCACACTTAATAGGTCCAACCAAGGATTAGTGGACCACATACAAGAAAACTAGCCAAAAGGAGGTTTTTGAAATTCCTTGGGATGAGTTTAAGAAATAACTTAGGGACATATTTCTTACACCATAATTTTACATTGAGAAATATACTGAATTCACTAATCTTCATCAGGAAAACATGTCAGTGATAGAATATTATCAAAGATTTATCCAATTGTTAAAATATGCACCAGAATATGATAAACGAGAGGAGTTTAAAGCTCAAAAATTTGTATTAGGATTGCATCCCAGAATTGAGACCCCTGTTGGACGAGGCAAATCTAAAAATTTGATATAAGATTTTGATGCTGCACGTTATGAAGAAATAAGCCAGAAAAATAAAAAGTCTTATTTCCAGAGATTTGAAAAGGATGAAACTAAAAAATGAAGATACCTAGAACCCACTAAAGTAAAGGATCAATGTAAGAGAAGCAGATATGATGACCATTTTAGAAGGGATAAAAAGAACAAAGGGAAGTATTAGGGTTTCAAAGGGCAACAGGATAAAATAAAATTTCCAAAAAAAAGTGACTTAGAGAACTGCAACACAAGGAAAAAGAAAGGATATTTTTAATCAGAATAATTATGGGGATAGAAAAGTGAACAAGGGACCTAATGTATGTTTCAAATGTGGAGCCAAGGATAATTATGCAAGTCAATTTCTAAAGAGATCAAATAAAATAAAATTAGTTGAAGAAGCTCCTCACATAATTTATGCTACCACTAGTAATCCCAATCTCTTAGGGCAAGCCACTCCATTTTTATTAGAAGGAAAATTTGGTGAGAAGTAAGTTCATATTTTTATAGCGGTGCAACTAATAGTTTTATATCCTTTGGTATTATGGGGGACATACCTATAAGACCTGGGATTATGGCAAATGGGTGGCAAGTTGAGTATGGCTCTGGAAAAATATATATGGTCAACCCATGTTTATTTGACTCCCAGATAGAAAATACCTTAAGGAAAATAAATTGGCACCTATATATAGCCCTCTTGCATGCCTTTCATATCATCCTAGGTATATATTGGCTAAAATCTCACAAATCCTTGTTAAATTTTAAAGAGATATGATTGGATTTCACAGATGATTTTAATCAATGAATCCAAGTCCATTGTAATCGAGTAACTCTAGAACCTTACCTAGTGACTTCTATGCAAGTCAAAATATCCTTAAGGAAAGCGTGTAATATTTATGTGGTTAAGATAAATAAGAAATAAGAAACTGAATCAAGCTCTACTCTTTTCCAACAGTTTAAGATGTTTATGTGGTTAAGATATTGAATGAGTTTACAGATATCTTTCCTAAAGACCTTCCTGGACTACCATAGAAGAGGGAATTTGATTTCTCTTTTGAGTTACTACCTAGAGCAACACCCATAGCAATAACCCCATATCAAATGATTGCCCTTGAATTACAAAAACTCAAAACTCAACTTTAATATTTGTTAGAAAAGGGGCACATCAAGCCTAGTGATTTGCCCTAGGGTGCACCAGTTCTATTTGTCAATAATAAGGATGGATATTTGAGACTTTGTATTAATTATAGAATGCTCAACAAAATGATTGTTAAAAATAAATATTCCTTGCCAAGAATAGATGATCTCTTCGATCAACTTAGGGGAGAAACTATCTTTTCAAAGATTGAACTTAGGTTAGGGTATCATCAATTGAGAATCAAAGAGGAAGATACTTTCAAGACTACTTTTAGAATTTGTTATGGGCATTATGAGTTCATAGTGCTACCTTTTTGTTTAACAAATGATCCACCTTCCTTTATGAATTTAACGAATAATATATTTTAGGAATATTTGGATCAATTTGTGCTAATATTTTTGGATGATATACTAATCTATTCTCAGAATAAATCAAAACATGATCAACACATGAAAATAGTTCTGGAAATACTCAAAAGAAATAATCTATATGGAAATTTATCTAGGTGTGAGTTCTATACACCACAAGTATAATATTTAGGGCACATAGTCTCAGTAGATGGGGTTGTAGTTGATCCTAAAAATATAGAAGCCATAGGAGACTGGCCAACACCCACTAATGTCATGAAAGTAATAATTTTCATGGGAATGGTTGGATATTATAGGCATTTTGTAAAAGGAATTTCAAAGATTGTCTTCCCCATAACCAATCTCCAAAGGAAGGGAAATGTTTTTATATGGACTCCTAAATGTGAGGAGGCATTTAAAACCCTTAAGGAGAAGTTAAAAACTACACCTATTCTTTAGATTCTAGATCCCAGTAAACCGTTTATAGTTTGTACAAATGCCTCTCTAGAAGGGCTAGGTGGATTTTTGATGCAAAATGAGGCTATTGTAGCATATGAGTCTAGAAAACTTAAGAAGCATGAAGTAAATTATGCTACTCATGATTTAGAGCTAGTCACCATTGTACATGCTCTAAAAATGTGGTAACATTACTTATTGGGCAAACCCTTTGAATTGAAAATAGATCACCAGAGTTTGAAATACATCTTTACTCAACCATTACTAAATGCTAGACAATGAAGATGGACGGAATTTTTGTCTAAATATGATTTTGAGATAGAATATATCAAAATAAAATAAAATAAGTTGCGTGATGCACTCAATAGGAGGAGGTATGTAGCTACTTTAACACGATGCTAGTATGTATTGGTAGAACAAATTAAAGAGATGTAGAAAGATGATGAATTTTGTAAATAATTCTAGATTAAGGTCAAGCAAGGGCCAAATCCGAATATGGATTTTAAAATTAAATAATATCTACTCTATTTTAGGAATTAAATAATAGTTCCAAATAATTATGAGGTAAAAAGAACTATACTACAAGAAGCACATTTTGCTCCATACTCAGCTCATCCCAAAATAGTAAAAATGCAAGAGAATTTGAAGGACTACTTCTGGCTAGGGATGAAAAGAGATGTAATTAAATTTATTTCAAGATGTATTGAATTTTAGAAATTTAAAGTAGATCATCAAAATCTTGGAGGATTTTGATATTCCAACACAAAAATGTCAAGTTATTTTTATGGATTTTATAGTTGGTCTACCCAAAAATCGATTTCAGCGTGATGCAATTTCTTTTTTAGTTGATAAATTAACTAAGGTGGCACATTTTACTCTTGGTAATTTTTATGATAATGCTCCTACAATATCACAAAAGTTTTCTTATGAAATTGTGAGATTGCATGGCTTCCTTGAAATAATCATCTCTAACAGGGATTCACGGTTTACTTCTAAATTCTGGTAAGCTTTGCACCAAGCTTGGGGTACAAAACTTAATATCAACACATCCTATCATCTTGAGATAGATGGGTAGACTGAGAGGATCAATAAAATGTTGGAAGATATGTTGTGTATGTATTGTATGGACCACTAGAGTAAGTGGGAATATTATATTTACATGATGGAATTTCCTTATAATAATAGCTATCATACCACATTGGGCATGGTCCCTTTTGAAGCCCTATATGGGAATAGGTGTAGAACACCATTGTAATGGAATAATTTGGATGATTGAGAAATTATCGATCCTAATGTAGTGAAACAAATGGAGTTCTAGTTGAAAAAAATCTGCCAATGACTTTAAGAAGTCATGGATTGGTAGAAGAGCTATGCTGATTTAAAATTAACTCCTAGAGAATTTGTTGTTGGAAATAAAGTCTTCTTGAGAGTTAAACCTAATAAGATATCTATAAAATCCCTAAAACATATTCCTATATTCATCGGTCCATTTAATATCATTGCCAATATTAGCCCTATTGCCTACAAATTAGCCTTACCACCTAATTTGGCCAAGATCCATAATACTTTCCATGTGTTCCTCCTCTATAAATATGTGGTTGATACTTCTTACATACTAGATGTTTCTCATTTGTAGACATCGGACCCGTAGGTCATTGAGGTTCAACCCATCAAAATTCTGGGATATAGAACCAAACAGTTAAGGAAAAACTATTGATCAATGTAGAGTCCAGTGAAATCTCTACTCAGAAAGAAATTCCACATGGGAAGATGTGGAAGAGATGAAAAAACAATTTTCATTCTTGTTTGAATACTGATATTTATGTAAACATTTGGATATTTGATATGCCATTATTGGAATATTTTGATTTATGATACATTTTTTTGATATACCAATGTTGTAATGAATGCATATTTTGATATAATGCATGATAGGTGGCTGGTTGTTTATATATGTATATTCAGTTATTTTGAAACCTGCAAAAATATTTTGGCTAACATAGGGACTGTGTTAAATTATGGTGTGGAAGAATGTAACATCCCCTCTATTTGATTATTTATTTGTTTAAATAATGTGATGTTTCTGAAGATGTGAGTGCAGGTACAAGTTTCCACTCTATAGCAAGCAAGCCAGATGTGAAGAATACCCACCTTTGGTGAAGATAGTGGTTATAGGCACCAGGTAAGGTGGGATATGATGTCATGATTAAGGCACCTTGGCCCATGGGTACATGGAATCCCATTAAAATATTCATATAGGTCATTATGCCTATTGTTGCATTTTGTGCGTATTCCTGATTATGAAAATTGGATATTTTGTTTTTGCTTGTTGGATGGAATTGGTTTCATGTAGTGTTCTCTTTACAAAAATAAAATAATTATTCTCAATGATATATATGAATAAGTATATATATATATATATATAATATTAATTAAAATATAAAACATATAAAATAAAATTAAAATTAAATAAAAAAATCTACATAAATAAATAAATAATATAAATGGGAATATATTAAAAAGTGTTTTTTTAATCGAATGGATAAATGAAGACACTACCATATGGCATGTAAATGAGTTAACCTTTTGCATGATTAGTGTAGACACCCAAAATTTACACAGTGCTATACCTACGTACTTCTAGATCCTTATGGACACTTGTAGGTTTACATAGGTCATCCTAGATACCCCTAGGCTATCGTAGACCAATGTATACTATTTTAGATCATCCCAGACATGTGTATTGTTGTAGTCATGTGTAGTCATATGTAGACATCTGTAGTCATGCGTAGTCATGCGTAGATCACCATATATTGTCATAGCATCGTGTAGACTCCCATATACTACTTCACCGACTTTCAGGTCCTAAACCCTCATAAGCCTTCCAAATTATATTTGGCACATCAAAATATCATTCGATGATCTATTCACACATAATTAATGCCTCCACGGGGTATTAGTTGGCCAAATTAATTAATATGTCAATTATCAAATTCTTGTTTAATTTTGACTTCACTTAAGTCACTTTTAGGATAAATTTGATTAAAAGAACCCTTAATCTTGATTAGCCTTAATCAAATCTTCCCACATGTGTGAGATTGTAACCAAATGGAAAGGTAAGATAATTGATTTGATAAATTAAATATGCATTGAACATTAGCTTAGAAAGGTCTAAGCAATATATAGGTTACAATATAACCTAATTAGCACAAATAACGCTAACACAACGCGTTAGGAGAGTAGTGTGCTAACAACTAACCTAGGTAGAGAAGTATGAACTAACTACTAATCTAAAATATCTAACCTAGGATATTTTAGATACTAACCCAGGTTTACCAGTAGATATTTAGAACAGTAAATATCTCCTTGGTAAGTAGTAAAAAGTAAATGTAATAATCTATGTAGTATAATGCAATATACTACCTATTTTACCTATCAGAGTAAAAAGGGTAAATATCCCAAATAATGGAATATTACTCTAACATCCCCCCTTATTACATTATTTGGGTAATACATATACATCCTCCTATACAACATTATTTGGGTAAAGTATATAAATATCGCAATACAGTAAAAAAAGATGTTGATCTGCTGGTTCTTGTTATGTCACAGTGCTCTAGCTGCTCCTAAGCAAAATAGTGTGTCATTCCTCACTTTGTATTCACACCAATGAATGTTCTTATAATAATCTCATCATCCAACCAAATTGCATGGGTAACCATCCGCTGCAATCACTAGGTTTAGTAGAATAGATCACTTCATACGAGGTTCATTCATTTACAATATGAGTTTGCAAAAGATAAGATAGCTAAGGTGTCGGTCACTGCCAAAAATGCACCCTTATAAGTTCTCCCCTTCTTGTTGCAAAACATGTAATTAATTTCTGAAAGTATAACTAAGGTGTCGGTCACTGCTAAAAATGCACCCTTATAAGTCTTCTTCCCTTTTTACAAAAAATTGTGAAGAAAAAGAAATGTAAATCCCCCCTTAATTGCAAAAATATGTGCAACTCAAGAGTTTTTGTGAAGGATTTTTACAAAGATTGCCTCCTAGGCAATTTTTACACCAGAAAATTCCCTCCTTTTGTTTCAAGGACTTCAAACAATGAGAATTTGCTATTTATGAAGCCAAAAAAGAGGTACAATCACCCCTTTATTACAAGTACTTCAAACAAAAACTTATGCTATTTATGAAGCCTAAAATAGGAGAGAGAGTAAATGGTGCTTTGCCCAAGGTGACAAATGTGTTTTCCCTCTACAATACTATTTGATCCATAAGCGCTCTGTGTGCTCTCTTTGAACCATATTTAGAATCAAAATGAGACACTTCACTAGAAACATGGCTTCTGTGGTGTGCCTTTGCCATTTTAGTTTTGCTTTTTTGAAACCAACACTGAATGGTGTCATGGTTGTCATTTTTACAATTTGTGCAAAACTTTGTTTTCTAGGCAATTTTATCAAAAAATTTCACCAAATCATCCTTCTTTATTGCAAGTTCTTCAAGCATGGTTGCTATTATGAAGTCTAAAAGAAAAGGTATATTTTTATGATGACTTCTGCTTTTCTGATTGCCTTTACAAGTTTTATCTCCCTCTTGTCAAAATCTGTGTTTGAAGGAAGAAAGGAATTATCCCCCCTTAGTGCAAAATAATTGCCACTTTCAAGGTTCCTTTATTTTAAAAAACTTGTTCTTTCTTTCACTCTCAAGAGGTATTTAATGGCACCTACCTAAAAACTCTCTTTGAAGAGAGATAATCAGTTGGAGGAAATTAAGCCAAACAAATAAGAGATGAAAGATAATTCACTCAAAAAGATATTTAATGGCACCTGCCTGAAAATCTTCTTGAAGAGGGATAATCAGTTTGAGGAAATTAAGCCAAACAAATAGAGTGAATTAGGGGTTTTTATTTTGTAGGAGAGATTATCAAGTGAATATTGGCTTTAAATATGTGCAAGGATTTACACAAATTATTAGTGAAATTTTGGGGTAGGAGTGTTCTTGATTCTATGAATTATAATTGCAAAAGAAATAATGCAATAATCAAACAATAATGCACACAAAATTCTTATCACCTAGGTGTCGGATGCAACCAAAAATGCACCTAATTTTCCAATGAAGGTGTCGAGTAAAAGCCTTCTAATTTTTACAACAAAATATGAATGTGTGTTTTGCAAAAAATTGATATGTTATGTCTCCTCCTTGTCTTACAATTTTTCAAAAGAAGTACAATGTTGTCTTCCCCCATTTATTGTGCAAAACTAACAAATCAAGCACTCCTTCCAAGACAAGTCGACACACAACCCGCATTTGAAAGGCTTCCAGAACTAGTTCACACATGACTTAGTTTTTATGGGCCCAAGGCTTCAAATTCTTCTCAATTTTACAAAAACAATATGTGCAATTTTATGTCTTATATCCCCCTTTGGAGAAAACAAATGCACACTTTCAATTTTGATGTTGTGCAAATTTTTAAGTCTCCTTGTTTTCCAATTTTGCAAGCAAATGTTTTGATATTTTATCTCCTTTCATGTGTGCAAATTGAACAAGTTTGAGAAGAGTTTAGGGTTTTCTTATTTGCAATAAAAGTAGGTGCTCTTCTATGTCTTATATCCTCCCTTGGAGAAAAACAAAAGCTCCTTTAAATTTGGATTTGCAAAAAAAATAACCTTTTTAATTTTAAGTGTATTGTATTTCTCTAATTAATTGAAGTATAATCTATAAATAATAAAAACTATTTTATTTGTAAAATCATTTTTTATTTAAAAAAAATAACTTTAGATAAAATAATATTAGATTATTTAATAAATTAAAAAATAAATAAACTTAAAAAAAAAGTATGTATCTTAAAGGGCGCCTAGGGCAAAAAATATGCCCCTCTAGGACTATATCTCGTCACCTGGAGAAATCGAGTGCCTTGGTGGCAACCGGCTTACCGTCCCAGTTGCCACTTTGAGATGAAAGGGATGGGTAAAACCTTCCCTTTGAATTTCTCTTTAGCATGTGTTCTGCACGAATAGCAAACAAGACCTTCAAAGGCCTTTTTTTTGGGATTATTTATCCCACATGGAGGGCATCGGTGGCCTTTTCACTATTTAAAATAGTGAAGGCACCCCTCCTTAGTCGATTTCCTTTGGGTAATGGACTCACTTTCTTTTGTGCACGCAAGCCGATGATTGCCCTTTGCACCACATGATGGAATTGACCACTACCACATGGCAAATTTTAAGTATACCTCAATACCGCCCAAACCTGCCACATCAACACCTAAGCCTGCCACATCAGCCTCTCCCAAGCCTACAAAGTCAGCCCTTAGCTTCCTTGCACGAGTTAGCCTTCCACATCAGTCCTAGGAATTTGATTCAATCCAGTCATTAGGTCCAGGTGGCTGTATCAGGTGTTAGTCGATGGTCCATGTGTCCATGTGACGTGTGTGTGTTCAGGTTGGATATGTTTCTGGAGTCTCCTCTCCAGTCGACTGGATGGAACTGATAGGTTGTCAGTCTCAGAGTCAGGTGTCCTAAAAATTTTTGTCATGGTGGTTGGTAGTTTGGGAACAAGATAAGGAAGGCACACCTACCCTCACTTTTTGATCATCAACGGAGGCTGCATTCGGCTAGATTATGGCAGGCCAGTCACCGCTCTGGTTATCAGAGGGGTCGAAGGCTCCTCTCCGATCCCTACTAGTCGATGGTCCTACGAGAGGGCATGCCTACACTCCTTAGATCATCGATTGGCTAGTAGAGGGGCTGAAGGCTCCTCTTCAGTCCCTATTGGTCATTGGATTCTAGTTTTGGGTGTCTCTTGAGCCACCTCAATTGCCTGCCTCAGAGCTGCCTTAATTGTCTGTCTTCTCAGTGTTGTGGGCTCGAGTAAGGTAAAAAAATCACAACCAAACTTAGGAAATGATGAAATAATTAAGTGCATAAAAAATCAAACCAAACCCTATGCGTCGCCTTCTCTAGTGGAATGAGATCTACTCTCGTCTTCTCCACTTGGAACGAGCGCATCCTCCCTCTGGCTCTGATGTCAATGTAACCAAATGGAAAGGTAAGATAATTGATTTGATAAATTAAATATGCATTGAACATTAGCTTAGAAAGGTCTAAGCAATATATAGGTTACAATATAACCTAATTAGCAAAAATAACGCTAACACAGAGTGTTAGGAGAGTAGTGTGCTAACAGCTAACCTAGGTAGAGAAGTATGAACTAAGTACTAATCTAAAATATCTAACCTAGGATATTTTAGATACCAACCCAGGTTTACTAGTAGATATTTAGAACAGTAAATATCTCCTTGGTAAGCAGTAAAAAGTAAATGTAATAATCTATATAGTATAATGCAATATACTACCTATTTTACCTATCAGAGTAAAAAGTGTAAATATCCCAAATAATGGAATACTACTCTAACGAAGATTAGGGTTTGCTGATATTTTTCTTTAATCATGTTTAAATTGGCTTAAGCACCTCCTAATTAGGATTAGCCCTAATTCATCCTCACACATGTGTGAGGATGAGATATTTCTCATAAGGAATGTGATGTTGCCACATAGCATTTATTAACCTAACCCTAGTCAGAATCAAACCTAGGTTTTGTCTATCTAACCCCCCCTACACCTTGCCTTTGCCTATAAATAATGGGTCCCAAATCCCTAATTAATTTTGATTTTCATATTCAAAAAATTATAGTTACTCTACAAAAATGGAAAGCCAATAGTACACATTCCATTATTGACGCACATAGACAGATTTTGACAGCATATAGAGGAACCCCAGCTACCTTAGGATCGATCTACTAAAGAGATTTTACCAGAGGAGCATCACAGCTCAATTCACAACTTGCCCTATGAATCTGGCCCCAATTGGTGACCCGGGTTGTGAAGTGTATTTGCAAGCCCTAAATCATTCCAAATTTGGGTGGTAAGATCTATTTTGCCATATTATTATCTTTTGCACATTTAATTTTAGTTTTTGTTATATTTTTATAGTCATTTCATCTTCTTAAATATGGGGCCTGACTAAGGAAATCCCCACAACATATTGACCCTTTCTTGCAAGTTTCTTTGAGTTTATTTAGTAGATTTGAAGGAGAGGAACACCAACAAATGGCAACCCAGTGGTGGCCCACATACAAAGAAACCCACCAATACTGAGGGACATCAGAAGGAGGCATCAGGACTATATTACTTATTCATGAAAAGAAAAGGGGAAACTCTCCCTATTTGTAACCTATACAAAATTGATAATGAATAAAGCATATGTTTCTGAATGACTTGTGTTATTACTTGTTGTTAGATCAAATATCAAATTTTGGTCATTTCATTTTGGCACGCCCGGTGGGACCCCCACAATGGATAGTGCTAGATTCATTTTTCTTATAAATCTGACATTATCCTCTATTTCTGTCTTGCAGGTACCAAAATTGTGTTTCAATGAAGCCTCCAAAGCATAGGAATTATCCTAGGCTAGCAGATCTCTAATTTGAAGCCTTTGAACCCGATTCATGACCCATCCTATGATTTAGGTCAAATTCATGACCTGGGTCACGATTTGAGCACAAACACCTCAAAAACCCCCAAATTAGCTAGGGCGATATTTTCAAGGGCCAAGAAAACCCCCCTTAGCATCAGAATACAGGTATTTTCAGTTTTGCTGCCTTTGTTGCAAGTTTTAGAAGTAGAAATGCATTGACTAGTTGAATGACCATTACTAGGCCTAGTTTTGGGTTCATTACAAAGTGGTTAAAGTATTAGGGTTTCTAAAATTTTTAGGACCTGCAACTTTCCAAAAAGTGTATAAAATTTATTTTTCAAATAAATTTGCATTTGTATTTTATTTTTACATATGGCATAAGCCTAAGTTGTTCTTCCTTCATTCATAGCTTCCATTGCTAAAAGGAACTTTACATTCTAAAGTGAAATCAGGGTTTCTAATCCCCTCTTACATTTCTAAAATAATTTTACATTCTGAAAGTTCAAGTTAGGGTTTCATAATCCCCTTTGCTACATACACATTTGGATTGAATGTTTCTATGTTTTGCAAAGTATATTAGTTTGCTTCGTGAAGGCATTTATGCTAGCTCATTTATTTACAAATATTGTAAGCTATCTAATCATTTGCTTTTGAAAAGACATTATGATTAGTTTATTTTAAAAAGGCAATTAGTTAGTTTCTTACCTTGCAAACATCGTTAGCAAAACACAAACCCACACACACTCACATGGTACTTAAAAAAGTGGTGATATTGGACTTCATTCCCAATCCATCACTCAAGACTGGTGTAGATCGAGTTTCACTCTCCATAAACTCACCCCCCTAGACACCTAGCAACCCCACAAGAGTGATTTTTTGGATTTCATCACTAAAAAATCCCCTACTTTTGTGATTGGGCCCTGGATTTCATCACCAATGGTTATCTATGGAGTGGGATAGGATTAGCGCCTTTATCCACAAGGCTTGTATAATTTGTGGAATTGGTAACTATCGTTCTTGACTAAGCCCATCCGAGGGTGAAGAGAAAGCATGGTTATATCAGTATTAGATCTCAGACAATGCCACCTCTTCTCATGAGAGGATATTATGAACTCACTTTAGCATAGTGAGTTCCACCCCTTCAGGATACCATTTTACTGCACCTTCCATACAGGTTACCATTCGCACGTTGTGGTACCATTCTATCCTATGCATCTTTGGGTGTTGCAGGAGGTTTGTTATTGATGACATTCCCAATTTTCTAGAGTATTCACTCCATTAACCATGATTCTACATAGGGATTATCAACATTACAACACATAAAATGAACATAACACTTTTATTTTCTTAGCATTTAGAATTTATTCTGGTCTACCATTGTTTGCATGATCACAGACTGGTCTCAACACACTGCACTATATATTATTTTGCTAAAAACAGCATGTCACTTACTTTACACTTACAATAGACAGTTGATTCTACATCACACAGGGTTTACTCCTAAAAATCCCTTTTTCACATGCCACTATGCCTATGGTCACCCATAGTAGAACACGTGAGCAATCACGCTCTATGGAGGAATGGCACCCCCCTTCCTCTAGTTAGTCCACTCTTGCTACTTCTATCATGAAGGAGAGGATTATAGACACATTTGATTCATTCATAGAATCTGATGGAAAAATCACACACATGATGCCTCATGAGAAGACTTAAACATTGAGTGAAATTCTCACTACTTCACTCACATAGGATTACCCACTCTTTGCAGCCCCATCCTCACCTAATATGTCAACCACGTTCTATGACCATGTGATCTACATAGCACCATGACAATCTCCTCCAACCATTACCATAGATTAGGAGGTCATGCCTACATCACCCACCTTTCCACATCCCTTCTTCCAGAATATCTCTCAATCCCTATTTGAGAATGATTTCTCCATTTTAAACTGTACCCATATTGAGGTCGCATCATTTGCCCCTATCATAGGAATGGTGTTGGACCCATCCTCATCCACTATAGGTATCCATAATCCATCCTTCCAAACTACACAATAGATCCCTACCCAATAGGAACTACAAGCATTCCCTCAAACCTCTCGCCTGTACTCATCACAAGAGTACCAACCACCCTCTTCCCAAGAGCCATTCTTCACCATATCTGAGGGTACCTCCTAATAGCCTCTTCAGGAGCAAGAGGCGCAAACCCAAGAAGGAATGTACACTTACACTTTCCCCTCAACCCATGTTCCTATCTCGATAGATTATCCCACCTTTTCAGTAGCTTTCCCGCATATCTCCCAGGTATCCAGACTACATGACACCCAACCCTTAGAGCATCCTTTGCCTACAACAACCTTTAGGATACCACAACCTATTCCTTTTTAGGTTCCCACTACCCATATCCATCCTATCTATGGACCGACACCAGTAGCTTATGCACCTACTCAACAAAATTATTCCACACAGTTTATCTTCCTTATTTCCTACCCTCCAGGGCAGAGATAGATCCCGTATTTTGATACCTCATCTCAACCAACCCTAGAACTAGTAGCACAAACACCTACACTACCACTAACTACACCTAGTTTCTTTATGCCTCCTCCAGTTTGGTCATTGCCACCCACGGTCCAACCAATACAGTAGGCTCCAAACCAACAAGTACCCATGCCACAACCACATGTTGCCCAGTCATAGTATTATTATCCTCAATAGACACCTACCCCACAACCTAGTGTGCCCACAAACATGATATCGCATGTCACCCAATACCCACCTTATCATGATCAGGCACACCAGTATTCCCCATATTATTATGAAGAACAACAATACCAATATCCACCACATCCATAGGGTCAGCTTACCATAGCCCAACCTTCGACTCCTATAACACCCAAACTTCAACTCTTGTGGGATGAATTCAAAATATTGAACCTACGCACCTCTAGCTACGGGCCACAAAAGCCTTGATATGATGAACTATACAACGAGCCAGTACATCCATTGGTTCCTATCCTTCCTTATCCCTATCACTTTTAAATACCAAAATTCGATAAGTATAGAGGTATGGAAGATCCCAGAGAACATGTGAGCAACTACCGCTCGTCCTGTTACCAGATTCATAGTAGTAATTCCCTTATGCTATGTACCTTCTCTTTTTCCCTCACTGGGCAAACATTGGATTGGTACAACATGCTACCATGCCATAGCCTGTACACCTTTTAAAAGCTGGTAAATTCCTTCTTAGAGCACTTTTCCATCAACATCAAGAAAAATACCATATTTTTTGATGTCTATGCCTTACAACAGGCGGACGATAAACCCATTACTGAGTTTGTTGCCAAATGGAGAGTGATTATTCATGATCTTTCCCATAGCCTGCCCACCTCGGAGCTTGTGACACTCTTTTCCAAGAGCTACCAAAAACACATTTCCACATCCCTCCAACTTCACCAAAGTCATACTTTTGAATATGCTATCTTGCAATAAAAAGTGATCAAAGATATTAAGGTCTAGTCTAGGAAGATTAAGTTGAGAGCTAAAACCAACTATAAATCCAAATTTCACTTCAATAGACCTACACCGAATCAACCTTACCCATGACGATAGAAAACCAACCAAGTCACAGATACTACCCTAGCACTAGTATCGACTCCACCCTATACACTGCAACCGCAAGTGCTCCAAGCTAATGCGCCTACCCCACATAAAACATAAGAATACCATGACATGCACCCATAGGGTCCACCACATAACTTTACACCCTTATATGAATCATTACCAACCATGTTTCATAGAGTGTATGAGGGCAACCATCTCGTTCTACCCGATATTCGCCCATTGGATCCAAATGCACCTAAATCTCATGACTACAATTAACATCTCTTTTATCCCTTTCATAGGTAGTGTGGCCATAGTATCGATTCATATCATTCCTTTCAGGGGTAATTTCAAGACCTAATCGATAGGGATACTATTCAGGTAACAAACCCTTTAGCCCCACAAAACCAAAACCTAGGAGTTTTCCAAAACCCTCTATCGGATCATAGAGGATCCAATCCCCCTAGACCTCCAAACAATCCTCCAACGCCCCCTCACCAAGTCAACAATGTCTAGTGTGATCCTCCATCACATGGAGTAGTAGGCATGATCAACCTTACTACGAGAAACAAATGGTACCCATCACACCATAAAACACCTATTGTCTCCCCCTATATAGTTTACATCCTCACAAACATCCCAAATGCCTAACACCATACCACCACCACCTCATAATGTGATTGCCATATGTGGTAGTCTAACCCATTAGCTACATAATGCCCCTGATTGACTATCCATATTCAACCTCCTACAATAGTCTCAAACCCATCGTGAGGCATTGAATGACATCCTACGTTCCATTGACTTAGAGATACATGACACAAATAATTTTTCCAATTTTGTAGGAAACATCCCATGATGCCTTCAACCTTCAATTAGCTTCCATGACCATGAGATAACAGGACTCATTGGTGAAGCTGACCCTCCCCTCCACATACAAGCTAATATAAATGATATCACCTACAAGTGGATACTCAGTGGCATAGGGTCATCCATCAGTATCATATCAACAACAACCTTACATCACCTACACCTCCCTATAGCATAGTTCACCACACCTTACCTAGACCTGTGTACTTTTTATGGCTCCATGAGACCTACCGTAGGATCCATAGTTCTGCCCATTCGCGTAGGCATCCATACAATCCCCATCCTCTTCCACATCATTTAAGGAGAAATGCAATACAATATTCTCCTTGGTTGCCCTTGGATTAGAGACATGCAATGTGTCCCATCCACATTGCATCATTGCCTCAAGTATATCCACAATGGACTTGTTCATTGTGTCCCAGCCGATGGAGACCCCTTTAAGTTTTGTAATATCATAGACCTTCCCCCTACACCTTCATTCTCATATTCCCAAATATTCCTTGTATCTTCTCACCAGTCAGTAGGAGCATCAGTATCCTCTCCAATTTCCACCCCAACATCCTAGTGTTCATCAACAACATAAGCCTCGATATCTGCACCATTAGCATCATCTACTGGGGGACATAAAACTAATACCATGTCTTCCTCACTACCATTCTCATGGCCTCCACAACTATCTCAACCTCTACCATTCCAATTTCCACCCACGATGTTGCAACCACCATTTCCACCCATCACACAACCGACTACATTATCTCCTTCACCTTTGCATATGGAAGCCCCTATATTTCCTACACCACAGACACCACCTCTTCCCTTTTGACCAAAACCTAAGACATTCATGTCTCCACGCATCCCTACACTTGCATCGATACCATCCCCTACATAGAAAAAATAGCCTATTCAAGCCACAACAACCAAACATCATGAACCCAAACAACCAAAACCCAACTTGAATGAACCTCCACACCCTTCAACTGCCACCATCAGGGAATCCCAACTTTCTCCTTCCTCGTTTGACTTGGATACACCACCCCAGTCGCCAGAGCATGCCACACCACACATATCCATATTCATGACAAACAATGGCTTAGGAGACTATAACGTACGTGATGCCCATGTATTGGACACCGCTATCCATACCCAAGATTTTGGTTGTCCCTCAACATTGGTGTTGACTATTGAAACCATCATATAGTTAGGAAGTCCCAAAAACTACACCAACTTTGTGTATGTGGGAGTAGACTCTTCAATCCCCTCACTAACTTCTTCACCACCACAATCTAGCTCTGGTGATGTAATTACACACCTAGCCAACCCTAAATTTACCTTGCGCTACCTACAATGCTTTCATTGGCATGGTTTTGGGTTAGGTCATTATGAGCAAGGTTTGTGTACACTCATTAACCCTCATGTCCACTCACCTACTGATCAAACTGGTCTAGGTTATCACCCAACCACTATCTATACATTTTTTTTTTTTCTTCTCTTCTTTCTCCCTCTCCCTTTCCCGAAGGGTTTTTTGTTTTTTGTTTTTTTTTTTTTTTTTTTGCCTTCTGTCTCCCTCGCTTTCTTTCTTCTTTTTTTTTTTTTTTTTTTTTTTTAATTGATATTTTTTTTTTTTTTGTTGTTGGTGGGTTTTGAAAAGGCTTTTCTTCCTTTTCTGTGGCCACCCCCCAGAGGGGAACACACCCCCCCCCCCAATCTACCACCGGGTAAAAAACCGGTCTCACTTGTCCCCCCCCTCCTGCAACCTCCCTTGAGTCTCTTAGGACATGCACAACCTATCCAACCTCCATCACTAGATTCTATCCCACTTACTTCACCTACAACATCTATTAACATGGTTGAGGTATATTTACATTATCCCCTCTGTTACAGCCATCATTGGGTTCGAGAAGATACCTCAAACCCAAAATTTATTGATCTAGCACACATCTCACACATGCCAACACCTGGAGACTTCCTTCTCTCTCCTCATGTCTTGTGGGCAGCAAATGCCCCTTCATCATCCACATCACCCCAAACCCCTCAATTTCATCACATGGGCATTTACATAGACGATGAGTACAAGTTCAATGAAGCCATCGATGACTTCAATCTCATTCCTATCCCTGAATAGTTGCACGATGGATCTCGCATGATAATCGAGGATAATATCGACATAGCTATCGATGAAAATCCAAAAAATCCACACATCCTCAAATTAGCCGCTAGCCATTCACCCAAGGAGGGTATCACCTTCATGTACTTATTACGTGTATCGCCCAAATTTTTTGCACCCTTACCTTCAGGCTAAAGGATCCGTACCCGAAAGGGGGTGAGAAAAGGATGGAACAATACCTCGGATGGAGAGGCCCTTTGAAGGTCGCGCCTCTCGGGGGAGGGGTATAAAGGTGAATTTTTGATGGATGGTGGGGTTCACCAGGAAACTTTGAGTGGCAGTTTCCACGCCTAGGTTGAGAATGGGTTTGATTTGTTCATTTTATGTTCAATCATTCAGATTCCTAGGTTGGCCAAAATGAAGCTAAGCTATTCTATATGAAGATTCTGATTTATATGAAGACAACAGACATAAATGAATCCTAATGTGATTGAATACAGAGAATATATAAAATGGAGAAGAGTACACCTGATTTCTGATGTCTGATGAAGATTCTGAAGCTTGTAGGAGTCCAGATCATCCCGGATATGATAGGATCATCTGTAATTGTATAGAATCATCCCAAATCATAGGAGATCATCCGAGATCACCCAAGATCATCAGTGACCTAACGAATTCATCAGGAGAATTCATCAAAAACCTGCAATCAAGAAAATAGACACCAAAAACCAAAAATACAATTGCAAGAATGATGCAAAATGATAGAAATAAGAGTATAGATGTTTGAATGATAAATCTAGATATCAAATTAAATGAGATGCACTATTTTGGAAACTTATTTTGAATTTTATCATGCAATTATGCTAAATGAGGTGAACTCCAAGATGCAAAATAGAAGTAAATTAATCTAATGCACCAATAAATAAGGAAAATGAGATAGAGAATGCAAACTCAGGGCTCTGATTGCCCCAAGCTGAATTGCAGACGAGATCATCGTTAATCATACAAGATCATCATCGATCTTGACAGGATCATCTAAAATTGTAGTTGAATCACCTATGATGATCCGAGCTACCTCCGGCTGAAACATAGTGAAATCCTACAACAAAACTTGAAAACACAAGTGCAAATGATGGGAGATCACAAAAAACTAAAATTGTAGGGAAATAATCAGCCAGGGTAGGGAGTCAGGGGGATAAACTAGGAAAATCCTAGTTTATATAGGATTAGGGGGAGGTTAGGAGGTTGGGGATCATCCCAATCTGGGAGATCCTCAATGTGGGAATCTCCAACTGCGTAGACACGCTTCTGCCCAAGTTGGAGAGGTCGTTGGAATAGAAGCTAATTGCAAAAATTTGGTTTTGGGATGAAATCGTCTGGACGTTCTGTTCTAGATGAATTCATCCGATTTGGGATGATATCGTCAGATCGACGATGATATCGTCCAACGGTCACAACAACCTCTAAAAATGGCATAAAAAATGAGGTAAGCGGTTAACGGGCGGTTTGGGGTTAAAATTCAAATTTCTACTTTTTACTGATGGTTTAACTGTGCCAATTTCAGGGTGCTACATTTTGCCCCCTCTTTAGCAAATTTTCTAAAAAAATGCGTTAAAGACGAGTTCTTCACGCTTTACGAGAAAGCAAAAATTTATTCCATTTTTTAGACGATGATTCTAGGTCGAATCGTACGACTGTTTGCTATGGTGCCCCCTCTGAGTTTTTACCCAAATCGAACGTTTGAGGTAAAAGCGCGAAAAAGCAAAAATTAAAAAAATGTCATTTTGAATAAAAATAAGAAAAATAGGGTAAAACCCTAATTCATTTTTATTGTTCACTTTCGTTGTTTCAGAGCTCTAGGCGAAATGGTGGAAATGGCACAGATCGACAAAGATCCGATGCGGGTTGCGGGTAAGGATCTAAACCTAGTTTACTATGTTTTTAACTTGATTTACTTGATTTTTGACTTGAATTTTAAGTGTTTTTGGGCGTCGCGACCGTTTTTAGGCCATCGACGAAATCGTCTCTATATTGCTGATTTCGTCTAGGGATGAAATCGAAGAAATAGGGGCGATCCCGTCCAATAAGGGGCGATCCCCAAATTGAAGAATGAAGATGATTTCATCCTATTAAGGATGATTTTATCTAAATTTGGTACGATATCATCCAATAATGGGCGATATCAACTTTTATGGGATGATTTGATTTTAATTGATTTTTTAATGATTATGTACTAATGATTTTTGTTGTTTTATTGCTTATTTTGTAGAGGGGATTGCTAAAGAGTCGAGAGTGGAAATACGGAGGTCTAAGAGATGATTTGGCCATGCTCGATCAGGTCGAGCGAGATAGATTGGTAGAGGTAGGACTGCAGCATGTGGCAGAGATGCCACAAATTCCTATAGACATGGGGCTACTGACAGCCCTAGCAGAGAGATGGTATCCGGAGTCATCCTGCTTTCGCTATCGACAAGGGAGATGACTCCCACTCTAGAGGATGTATGGAGGATCTTGAGGATCCCCATACATGGTCGATTCATGACCCCTTCGGCCAATCAGGGCCACGCTATGATGAGATTGTGCGAGGACCCAAGCTTCATCCTGGAGAAGGGCGAGTGAACATCGAGGCTTTGAGGTGGATGCCTAGGGCATCTCGGTTGACCCAAGTTTTGGTAGGGGTGGTGGGTGGCCTTCTTCTATGCCACCAGAGTGGATGCAGATTATCATGGCTACTTTTAGATGTGGTCTATGACATGAGAGACCATGGATATAGGTTTGCTTGGGGCAGCTTTGTACTGTGCCGCTTGTATAGGATCCTTTACGGGGTCGTATACAAGGGGGGTCGATGTCTGGTGCTGACATCGCTTCTATAGGTTTGGTGTTGGGAGCACATTGTGGTGCGGAGGCCGATAGGGCTTCCATTGATAGGAGTTGATTGGGAGAGACCTTAAGTTTTCTATTGGTGGCTCTAGAGAGGGTCACAGCGATGGATAGATCTATCGATGTCTCGAAGGTTGTTGGATGACCTCACCCTAGATCGGATCACCTGGAGACCATGGAGAGAGCATCCAGGGTGGGTAGAGGATAGACAGGAGTTGGCTCACATCAGGTGAGTCATATGGTTGAGGACAGAGTGGGGAGAGGTAGAGCTCCATCGCTATGACCAAGTTTTGAGGTAGTTCGGTCTATAATAGGGGATCCCTACTCTTAGGGATTATGAGTACTCTCAGACTATGTGGGATAGTACCACACTGAGTGGGGCTCTAGACATGCAGTGGTTTTGGAGTCAGGATGTTGATGATGCCCCCATTCAGCTAGTGGATGGGGATGATGTGAGGATAGCAGATGGATATGATGCTGGTATGTAGGCATCCACCCTCCTCGGATGATGAGGGCATAGGGTCCGATGCATGTTGTAGTGCAATGGATGGAGAGGTGATGCTAGGCTGCCATCGATGCAGTGAGGGGTCATGGAGGGAGGGATCAATGATGGCCTCCTCAGGAGAGATATCGAAGAGTACCATAGGCTTCGAAGAGATAGCAGCAGAGAGGAGGAGGAGAGGAGAGAGGAGAGAAAGACTCCCTCCTTAGTAGAGGGATAGGCCACCATCACTTGATAGGGGCAAGGGTGTCGAGGTGGGGGAGAGCAACGAGATGGCAGCTCTTCGGGTGGAGAATGCTCACCTACGAGCTTAGGTGTAGACTCTGTAGGATGAGGCTACATGGCTCAGGGCTCAGAGTGGAGGGGTGAGCATTCTAGAGCTGGCATGGTCGGTTGCTCAGACCACGTTCTATCAAGGAGTGTACTACCAGTTGGTTCTAGAGGGCCAGAGGATACAGTTGCCAGTTGGCATTACGAAGCCGATCAGGATGGGGTCATCGAGGACATCATCATGATCGACGTCGAGGACCCATGATATAGTATGAGCTTCGATGGGACCACCTCCTCCACCTCAGGGTGGGAGAGGAGATGAGGTTGAGAGCTCGAGGTCTTCTCGAGACTAGATGCACATTGTACATAGACTATTTTTGAGATGATTGAGTATGCCAGGGTATAGATTGTGGCATACCAATCCATTTTGATATGATGTATATACTTCTTGATATATATATGATGTTCTTTTTGTGATATGACTTGTGCATATGTTTTATGATGCTTTAATATTTTAATTGTTGATTGACTATTCATGTAATTATGTCATTGAAAATATTATAATTTTATGTCATGCTATAAAATTAAATGAAATAATCTGATGTAAACAAACTGGTTGTTGTGGTGTGTTTTGATGAAAATAAAGTGACTTCTAACAATAATTTCAAAGGACATTGTCATTGTTACATGACCATTTCATGGAGTCATCGCTCGCTAGGTCATCAAGCTAATCCCGGTATGAGAGAAATATTGCTAAAAGTAAAAGGGTGCTTAAGAGACTTTCTTAAGACTTTGTGTTGTGATGATGAAAAATGATGATAGTGATGATTTGTTTTCAGATTTCCATGAAAATATTATGCATGAAATATTAAAAATATGATTTTTTCTAGGCATAAAATTCCTAAGTATGATAGAAATTTGAACAATTCCCTAGGAATTATACCATCGTCACAAAAAAAATGAATGTTGACATAATGAAATGAAATAGGAAAGTTTTCGTTCTTTTTAAAGCACAATTGTGTAACATAATGATTTAAGCCATATGCTTTTATGGATTAAATAAATGGGAAATAAAATTAGAACGATGGTTTGCGCTAGGCATAGAATTTTAGGTATAGACTTATACCATCATCACGAAATCCAAAGAAGAAATTGATATAATAGTTTTATTGCATAGTTGATTTTTGATTTTGAGATAAACAGAAAATATAAAAATGAGGACTTGCACTAGGCATAAAATTCCAATTTAGGTTTAGGAACTATACCATCGTCGCGAAAGTCAAAAATATATAAATGTGACTTTATTGCTAGATTTTTGAACATGTTTTGCAAGAAAATTTTGGATTTTTGAAAAAAATGTATTTAATTGATTTTACGCTAAGCGAGATATTCTCAAGTAAGAAAGTCAAATTATTCCAGAAGATTTGAATAAATATTTTAAATTATCTCAAAGACAAAATTTAGATTTATAAGGAACCCCGTGTGCATACGTGAGTTCATTGCCGATCTTGATCTATCATAATGATACAAAATCTCTCAAACACAAATGTGTGTGCAATTGTAATGTTCATTTACCGATTTTGAGCAAGATAATTTGATACAAGTAATTTGAATTAACCAAATGAGTGTTCGTTGACCATGATTTATATGCATGTAACCGTACCAGACTACTATGTAAGTCGGGTCATCAAGAGCTAGCTGATCCATAAGCGGACATAGGTCTATACAAAAGAAGGTCGCTAATGTGACAGACATATCACCACGCTAGGAGTTACCCAATGTCAAGCAAGTTGGGCACAAATCACCTGTTATGGGGTTTACCTCACAGTTTTTGAATAATTGAGAATTCCAGGGATTCAAGCTTCACACTTCCTTCTTTCAAAGGGGGGGGATTTATTGCTTTTTGCTTTTTCTTTTCTTTTCTTTTTCTATTTTTCTTGACACTGAGATAATGCTGAAATATTGTTGAGATGGTACAAAATGATATTGAAATAATGCTTTTGAATAATTTCTCTTTTTCTCATGATTTTTCTTGATTTTCTTTTTCTTTTCTTTTTTCTTCCTATACTAGGGATACTTGCTCGGATTGGTTGTAGAGCAAGGGATTTTTATTCAGGGCAAGGGTGAGCTTGTCCTTTTGTCAATTCTCAAAGATTCTAGACCATGTGCATGATAGGATAGCAGGGGAAACTTTTCGCTCAAGAGACCACTTCTACTGTGTAGCATCATTTTGAATTTGCAATGAAATCATTTTAATGTGAAAAGGTGTACTTGGTTCAAGTAAATAACAAGATCAGTTCTCTATGCTCAAAACTTTATTTAATTCAACTGTGGACTTCGATATAAGAGAGATTAATAATCATACCAAATAAGATCAAGATATTTATTCATGTGAGTGTGAAAGTGAGGGATTCCAGATAAATGCTAATTTATCCAAAATAATTGAAAATATAACTGCAATACTTCAAGAATTGATAGGTGCAAAATAGAAGATGTTTTTGAGGATTTTGATGATTTTGATTTTTTTATATTTTGATTTTAATTTATGAATTGAGAGAATACATAATATTACTATTTTTGAAATTTTTATATGAATTACTAATATGAGACAATATGTATAATATATACAATGATGAAATTACCATATTTATGCATAATAGCGCTTAAGATGCATAATGTTCATAGGTTCTTTAAGATCTTTACCATCTAAGGTAGCTAATATGTATGCTCCCGATCCAAATTTAGTAGTGATAATATATGGCCCAAGCCAGTTAGGCTCGAATTTGCCTTTAAGGTCTTTAGTTGCATTAGTATTTTTTTATTTTCTTTTAAGACGAGGTCGTCGATCTCAAAGGATCGATTATGAACTTTCTTGAGATATGCTCGTTTGAGCTTGTTCTGGTAGGCACGAAGATGCTCCAAAGCATTAATGCACTTCTCATCTAGGAGTTCTAGCTGACTAAATCTTCCAGCATGATATTCATCTCCTACTTTAGTATCTTGAAGTAGCAGAGCCAAAGAAGGAACTTCTAGTTCAAAGGGAAAAATAGCTTCAGTGCCATAAACCAAAACAAAAGGTGAAGTGCCCGTGGGAGTACGAATGCTAGTTCGATAAGCCCACAAAGTAGGATATAATTGAATGTGCCAATCATGGCTAGATTTATTGACCAGTCTCTTGAGGATTTTAATTAATGTTTTATTAGATGCTTCTACTTGGCCATTACCCTGAGGATAATAGGGAGTGGACCAACGATGTTGAATTTTATATTTTTGACATAGTTTCTTTACATATTTGTTTTTGAAACAAGTTCCATTATCCGAGATGAGATTTGCAGGAATTTCGAACCTACAAATAATTTGATTAAGAATAAACTTGGAAACTTGCGTTCCAGTGCAAGAAGCTAAGGGCATAGCTTCGACCCACTTCGTAAAATACTCGATGGTGGTTATGATGAATTTGTGTCCATCGGATGACACAGGATTGATTTTTTGATGATGTCTAAGCCCCATTTTGAAAAGGGCCAAGGAGATGAAATAGCCTGTAGTTCTTGTGCAGGCGCATGGACAAGGTCAGCGTGTTTCTGGCACTTGTCGCAATGGCGCACGTAATCATGTGCATCATTCTCCATGGTAGGCCAAAAATATCCTATCCTAAGGAGCTTCTTAGCAATGGCGCTACCACTAAAGTGTCCCCCACAAGATCCATCATGGGCTTCACTCAAAGCTGATCTAGACTCTTCTAGATTCAAACATCTCAATAGGATACCTTCAAAAGATCTCCTATATAATGTATTGCTAATTATTACGAAGCGACTTGCTCGTCTACGTAATAACCGATGTTGGTTTCTATTAAAACCTTCAGGGAAGGTCCCATTTTGAAGAAAATTGAGGATGTCAGTGTACCAAAGTTTAGGAATAGTTTCGTTGATTAGAAACATGTCCAAAGGTTCCAAGCATGATTTAGTTGAAGCGGGTTCCTAGAGTCGACGAATAATGATGGTAGCATATTCATCATCTAACTCCAAGGGTAAAAGAGATGCAGTTGTGGCCATAGCGTCAGCTGCACGATTGCTAGTTCTAGGAATAGCTTCCAAGGTAACTTGATCAAATAAAGATATTAATTGTAATACATATGCTTTATATGGGCACAATTTATCATCTCTGGTCTGATAAACATCGTTAATTTGATTTATAACAAGTTGAGAATCATCGAAAACTAATAGATTTTTAATTTTTAGTGCCAGGGCAGCTCGTAATCCAAGGATTAGAGCCTCATATTCAGCAGTGTTATTAGTACAGGCAAACGTTAATTTAAAGGATAGAGGTATGAGATGTTTCTATGGAGATATCAAAATAATACCTCACCAGCCCCACTCATGCATCGGGCTCCATCAAAGTATAGGGACCATTGCTCTGAATGATCCGCCTCTAGGTTAAGGCATTCGTCAGGAAACTCAATGACGAGGGGATGGGTGGACTCTAAGGGTGCAGCAACTAATTGATCTGCTATGATTTGACCCTTAACAGACTTTTGTCCTATAAACATGAGTTCAAACTCGCTTAGAGCAAGAACCCACTTCATTGTGCGACCAGATAAATAAGGTCGACTCATGAGATACCACAAGGGATCAGATTTAGCAATAACGTATGTTTTTTGACTGAGCATATAATGGCATAGTTTCTATGTAGAAAATATGACTGCTAGACATAACTTCTCTAATGTTGTGTAGCGGGTTTCATAACTAATTAATGTTCTGCTAATGTAATAATTAGCACGCTCTCTTTTCTCATCATCAAGTTGAGCTAACATAGCTCCTAAAGCAAAATCTGAAGCAAAAATATACAAGATAAATGGGCGATCAGGTTTAGGTGGTGAAAGTATAGGTGGGTTAAGAAGATATTGTTTGAGGAGTTCAAATGCTTCCTTACATTCGTCGTCCCAATGGAAAGAGACATCCTTCTTAAGAAGCTTAAGAAAGGGTCCAGTTTTATCCGCCAGCTTATCGATGAAGCGACGGATAGCTTGAAGCTTACCTTGTAGACTCTGTAATTCAGATATATTTGTAGGTGCGGGCATATCAGTGATAGCCGTAATCTTGAGAGGGTCAATTTTGATGCCACGTAAAGAAACTATAACCCCCAATAATTTACCTGACTTAACTCCGAATATACATTTGGTTGGATTCAATCGGATAAGATATTCCCTTAACCGATCAAATACTTTTCTCAAGTCATCTAAATGGTCATCTTCTTCAGTAGAACGAGCTATAATGTCATCTACATAATCATGTAGTATATCATGCATCATATCATGAAAGATATAAGTCATGGCTCGTTGATAGGTTGCACCTGCATTCTTCAAACCGAATGGCATCACTTTCCAATAGAAAGTCCCCCAAGGGGTAATAAAGGTTGTTTTAGCCTGATCTTCAGGAGCTATCCTGATCTGATTATAACCAGAAAATCCATCCATTAAGGATATCATTCCACTCCCAGTAGTAAAATCAATGATCTGATCCATATTGGGAAGGGGAAAATCATCTTTAGGGCATGCAACATTAATATCTCTAAAGTCTGTACAAACCCTAATCTTAGTAGCTTCTTTCTTAGTTACTGGAACTACATTCGAGATCCATTCAGCATAATCAATGGCTTGTATAAAAATAACATTCAGGAGTTTTTCTAACTCCCCTTTGACTAGTAAGGCCACTTTAGGATGCATTTTTCTAAGCTTCTGCTTAATAGGTTTAGCATCCGGATGCACTACTAGGTGATGCATAACTACAGAAGGGTCTAAACCTAGCATATCTTCATATGTCCAAGCAAAAACATCTTCATATTCTTTAAGAAATGCAATGTATTTATCCTATTTTTCTTGACTCAATTCTGATCCAATGTTGATTATGTGAGGGTTATCATCGGTTCCAATGTTAATTTTTATGACATTTTCTACTTCCATGTGTAGATCTCTCTCAAAATTAGGTGGGGTGGGTGAAATGCCCAATTCTTGTAATTCTTCCAAGGTTAGCTTGGATAATTCGTCTTGAGGAGTCGTGGCCTCAAGTTGGGCTATACTAGGTATAGAGCCATCAAAATAAAATCCATTATGTAATAATTCCTCAATGGAGACATCGTGAAAGATATCTCCCTCCAACTCATCGTCGGATTCAGTGATCATCTCAGGATAAGCTATAGATAGCATATTACATGTGAATGTCTTATTCATTAAATGCAAAGCATCGCGTTCATCTAAATAATCTTGGTAACATATAAGATGGTCATCATCCTCAAATGGGAATGGCTGACCCTTACTAGAAAATAGGCCCACACCACATCGGGTGGGCCACGCTTCTACCTCAAAAGGTTCTTTCATACCATTCTGGAAAGGTCCCAAACCTTTCCCTTTATATCCCAATTTAAGCATTATAGGTTTGGCTTTAATATACTCATTAGTAAAATAACATCGAGCATATCCATCATAATGAGTTCTGATGTTTCGGGTATTCTACCCCAGTCATATCCCTTATAAATAAAGGCATAACTCCCGACTTGGTAAATACTTCCCATAGGTTATGGGAGGCCCAAGGTATGAGGAGATGGTGGCAAATTATTTAAAATAAGGGAATCTTGCATAGAAGCATTCGTTTCTTCTGATATAAGAATTTTAGATAGATCGGGTAAGAGCTCGTCGGTAAGAGCATAAGAGGTAGAAGGAACATTCCCTACGTCTTTCGATGCAGAAAATATGAATTTGGTGGATGTAGACGGTGTAGAGGTGTCGATAGATGGGTCTATTATAGGTATGGAAGTTATAGGAGTAGAACAAGAGACATTGGTTGTGGGATTAGGATCTTTCTTAGGTCCTAATGCGGTTTGTTCAGAAGATGGTTGAGCTATATGTGGAGGTGCAACTGATGGAGAAGAAGTAGATGACGTTGTGGGTGTGAGTTTCACACGTTTAGATGGATAATGAGAATTAGGATGTGTGGATGACAGAGCGGGGCAAAATTGAACTCCAATAGGTTCTGCCAAAGCACACATATCAAAGGGTCTTGGATCACCATGAATGGTAACCAACTGATTCTTAAATTCGAACTTAACACATTGATGTAAAGTTGAGGGAACAGCTCGCATCGCGTTGATCCAAGGATGACCCAAGAGTATATTGTACGATGCAGGGCAATGTACAATAAACACGATCGTATCCAAGGTTCTTGGACCAACCTGCAATGGAATGGTAATAACTCCACACGTTTCTTGTGTTTCGTCATTGAAAGCTTTTATGATCATATCAGTTCTTTTCATTTCATCACTTCTAAACCCAAATATTTGGTAGAAGTCAAAAGTGCAGATATTTAAAGATGAACCATTATCAATCAAAACTCGTTTGATTGCTACATCTCCAATTAAGGCAGTAATATACAAGGGGTTATCTTTATGTAAACTATGTTGCGGTATGTCTCTATCTCGGAAGTCAATACAATCAACTTCATGAGTTATTATAGTATCGGCCATGGCTTCAGGTTGAATGTCTTGTGGTACCATCATCTGACTTAATGTGAGCATTAATTCATCTCTATGTGTAGGAGAAGATCTTAAAAGGTCCAAGAGAGAAATTCTAGCTGTAATATTTGATAATTGTTCATTAATATTATAAGGAGGTTTAGGTTGAACATTAGGTGAATGATTCCCTTTATTAGGAACCTTCAAAACAAATGGAGCTGATCCACCATTCTGAATTTGATCTTGTTGAGAATTTTGAGCCTGTTGTCTAGTAACAGCTCCGATGGTACCCACAATATTATTCTACGGATGATGAATGGGTCTTGGTCTAGCATTTATAGCTAGCTCATTAGAAAGTAATCGGTGAGACGATGGTCTAGTAGTGACTCTTCTTGGAAATGGCTCTTCTGGAACCATATAACTTGTGATAGGGTGAATAGGATCTGATTCATCTTTAGAACTATTCGATTGATTTGATGTGATTTCCATATCACTCTCAGTCTCGTATTATGTATCACTAAGATCAGGTATCTGAATATTATATAGAGGCCTGGTTGTAACCATGGATAAAGTTGTGTCAAATATTTCTAGATCATGAATAGGTAAATGCCCACTAATAGTTCCTACATATCGGGCAGGAGGAGGGACATTATGATGTTCAACTTGATTAGCCACCTCCTTACCATGTTTTGGTAAGGGATGTTGAAAGATGTCCAATGACTGATTGGCATTCTGATTCTGGTTTTGTGGGGTGTTCTTTTGAACATTATTAGGAGGATTTTGCTTAGGTTGAAAGGCTTGCACCTCCATCTCATTGTTATCAATCAAGTCCTGTATTTTATGTTTTAATATTTTACAAGAGTTGGTAGTGTGTCCAGGTCCTCTATGGAAGTCACAGTGTAAATCTGCTCTGTATCCGGGTATAGTTGGATCAGGTTCCTGAATATTTGGTAATTGAATCAAACCTCATTCTAATAATTGTGGTAGAATAGTTGATAAAGGTTGATTTAACCTAGTAAATTCTCGAGGAGGTCTATCAGGAGGTTTCAGTACAAACTTCTTCGTTGTCTTCATAGCATTAACATTAGCAATATTTCTGCTATCGGTGACTCCATCACCCACAACTTGTTTATTCTTATATTGATTTTTGGATGTTTTCTCATCGTCTCTCTTTTTAAGCTGGCCTCTCCTAATGAGAGCATCTTCCACTCTTCGGGCTAAGTCTATAGCCTGATCGAAGGTGGTCAAGGTAGCAATTGATAATTCGTAAGATAGTTGCTCTTGCAAATTATTAATAAAGATGTCCAACATCTCCCTATAAGGTAACACAAAGTGCAATTTTCCTATCAACTGTCTCCACCTAGCTAGGAAATCAGCAAAGCATTCATCTTTGCCCTGTTTTAAGTTATACAAATCTTTAATGGTCACATATCTTTCGATGTAGGCACTAAATTGATGAACAAAAGACTCGAAAGTTTCTTCGAAATTCCTCAAAGAATTAGTGGGTAATTGATAATACCACTCTAATGCCATTCCTCCCAAGATTTTTGGGAACATTTTTAGTAATAACAAGTCATCATGTGATATATCATGACATGCTATCCTAAACATACGAAGATGCTCTATGGGATCTTCGGTTCCTTTATATATGGGAAGAACAGGCATAGGAAAATGTTTAGGATATGATTGTGCTACGACTATAGGATCTAAAGGCTGACTACACATCTCTCGATAATTGTACGAGGGATGGTAGGGATCTATCTGGTCCATGCGAGAAACTAACTGTTTCACCACGACTTCAAGATTGCTAGTTTGTCCACCATATTGGTTCGGTGGCACATAGGTATGGGATCTATGAGTGTATGATGGTGTGACATAAGGATTAGATGTTATATTGCTATTATGCAAAGTGTTGGTAGGAAGAGTATTATGAAGGGGATTTGTAATAGTATTATGTTGTACCTTAGATTGTTGGTAATTGGTGTTCGGTTTTGTTTTGGGTTTTTGTTGATTTGAGGTATGTTGATCAAGAGCTTGGCAAAATAGAGCAGTAAATGATGGTTTCTTTTGTGCGGGAATGACCCTAGGCTTGTTAACAGGCACTTTAGATTGTTGGGTAACCTGTTGTTGTTGCATGCTCTGGATCGCAGCTACTATATCCAAATTGGATGGTCCAGCTTGATCACTCTCTTGTTCAATAAAGGACAAGGGATTAGTGCATGTTTGAAATACTTCTTCTAGAGTTGCTTGAGTGTCACTAATTCGATCCTTGTCCATATGGGCTGCTCTATTAAAAACACCAATATTAGTGTTAATGAACTTCCAGAATTGTTCCATGTTCTCAAAAGTGATAGCTCCTCCCGGAGACATTTTAGGGGATGAGGATCCTTCCTCTCTAATAGTTTCTTCTTGTTCATTTCCTACAACAAGCTCTTCTTCTTGCTGGTCTAGGGTTTCTTCTTCCTGAACTTGGTCCTCAGGAGGGACATTTTGGTCAGTTAATGGTCTTCCTAACCAATCTTCATCTTCTTCGGTTTGTTTTCCATTCCTAAGTCTAGGCATTGTGCTAAACTTAGGTTTTAGAAATATATATATATATATATATATATATAGATAGGGTTGAGAGGTATATATTTTAACTATATACCTACTATAATACTTTAAAAGGAAATGTTTTGTTGTTTTTTTTGTGTGATTTTATTATATTATTATTTTGCGAGAATAAAAATAACAAACAACATGCTAGTTGTAAGAAACAATAGTAGAAAGAATCACTTAGCTTTCTATGAATAGTTTATGGATATCATTGATAGGGTCAAGTTCATCAGGAGTCATGAAATGCTCCTCTTCAAATTGGAAGTTGTTTTTCAAGAACTTGACAAAGTGTGCTATGGTAATATGATCTATTTCAGACTCTGACATGTAAAAATAAAGTTCATGGCAATACTCTCGATACAACACAGCTCTAGGAACTCTATTCCATCTCTTTCTATCCGTAAGAATGACTTCTTGATCCTCTACACGAGATAGAAATTTATGTACTACAACTACGTTCTCAAGGTATTCCTCAAAGGTGTATAATTTAGAAGACACAAGTGCTCTTTTATCGGCTAACCACCTATGGCAAGCTCTCTAAAGTTCATGATACAAAGTCACCTGATCAGGATCCAGGATTCTATCTAGGACAAACCTCTTAATTTGCCTAAGTTCTGCAGATCTAGATTCAATAATACCCAATCTCCTATCAAGTTCATCCCACAAAGGTTGGGCTCTATATGTTTGAGGTACTCTAAGCATAGAAGTAATCTCTATGGCCGTTAATTGATTTTCAACATTTATGGAGACAACTCGTCTTCTATTATAATCTACCATCTAAGTATGATATGCAAATTTAATAGTTTTCTAATGATTCTAGATGTTCTTAATAATGTGTTTTTTTTTTGATTGTTTTCAAAAGGTGTTTTTAGTTTCACGTCGGGTTCACCAAAATGTATCGCCCAAATTTTTGCACCCTTACCTTCAGGCTAAAGGATCCGTACCCGAAAGGGGGTGAGAAAAGGATGGAACAATACCTCGGATGGAGAGGCCCTTTGAAGGTCGCGCCTCTCGGGGAGGGGTATAAAGGTGAATTTTTGATGGATGGTGGGGTTCACCAGGAAACTTTGAGTGGCAGTTTCCATGCCTAGGTTGAGAATGGGTTTGATTTGTTCATTTTATGTTCAATCATTCAGATTCCTAGGTTGGCCAAAATGAAGCTAAGCTATTCTATATGAAGATTCTGATTTATATGAAGACAACAGACATAAATGAATCCTAATGTGATTGAATATAGAGAATATATAAAATGGAGAAGAGTACACCTGATTTCTGATGTCTGATGAAGATTCTGAAGCTTGTAGGAGTCCAGATCATCTCGGATATGATAGGATCATCTGTAATTGTATAGAATCATCCCAAATCATAGGAGATCATCCGAGATCACCCAAGATCATCAGCGACCTGACGAATTCATCAGGAAAATTCGTAAAACCTACAATCAAGAAAACAGACACCAAAAACCAAAAATACAATTGCAAGAATGATGCAAAATGATAGAAATAAGAGTATAGATGTTTGAATGATAAATCTAGATATCAAATTAAATGAGATGCACTATTTTGGAAACTTATTTTGAATTTTATCATGCAATTATGCTAAATGAGGTGAACTCCAAGATGCAAAATAGAAGTAAATTAATCTAATGCACCAATAAATAAGGAAAATGAGATAGAGAATGCAAACTCAGGGCTCTGATTGCCCCCAAGCTGAATTGTAGACCAGATCATCTGTAATCATACAAGATCATCATCGATCTTGATAGGATCATCTAAAATTGTAGTTGAATCACCTGCGATGATCCGAGCTACCTCCAGCTGAAACATAGTGAAATCCTACAACAAAACTTGAAAACACAAGTGCAAATGATGGGAGATCACAACAAAAACTAAAATTGTAGGGAAATAATCAGCCAGGCAGCTAGGTAGGGAGTCAGGGGGATAAACTGGGAAAATCCTAGTTTATATAGGATTAGGGGGAGGTTAGGAGGTTGGGGATCATCCCAATCTAGGAGATCCCCAATGTGGGAATCTCCAACCGTGCAGACATGCTTCTGCCCAAGTTGGAGAGGTCGTTGGAATAGAAGCTAATTGCAAAAATTTGGTTTTGGGATGAAATCGTCTGGACGTTCTGTTCTAGATGAATTCATCCGATTTGGGATGATATCGTCAGATCGACGATGATATCTCGATGATGATATCGTCCAATGGTCACAACAACCTCTAAAAATGGTGCAAAAAATGAGGTAAGCGGTTAACGGGTGGTTTTGGGGTTAAAATTCAAATTTCTACTTTTTATTGATGGTTTAACTGCGCCAATTTTAGGGTGCTACATTACGTAAATATATAAAAGAGTTTGCATGGTCTTACAAATACATGGGTTCTATGAATATTGATACTAGATACCAATGCCAAACCAGAGAAGATAGAAGCTACGACGCATGCATCCAACTGTCGCATTGATAGTAAAATCTGAGCTCCAAAAGCTCCTAGATATTTATTTCATAATACCCATCGACTATCCCGAGTGGGTATCCAGCATGGTCCCTATCCCCAAACCATCCGGTGACGTTCGCGTTTGCACAAAATTTTGTGACCTAAATAAATCTTGTCCCAAAGACAAATTCCCTTTACCCAACATTGACTCCCTCATTGAATCCATCATAGGTCACGAGATGATTTCCCTCATGGATGGATTTTCTAGATATAATCAAATTTGGATCAACCCAACCGATCAACACAAAACTTCCTTCACAACACCCTAGGGGACCTTTTGCTACAAGGTCATGCCCTTTGGCCTTAAAAATGCTGGGGCAACCTATCAACGAGCCATGACCTACATATTTCATGACCTAATGCACAAAAATGTGGAAGACTATGTAGATGACCTCATAGCCAAATCAAAGAAACGTGTCGACCATCTCGAAGATCTCCATCAGATTTTTGATCGACTACTAGAACACAACATGCACCTCAATCCAAAAAAGTGTGTTCGATGTTACATCAAGAAAATACTAGGATTCATTGTCTCCCAATGAGGCATTGAAGTAGATCCTATTAAGGTGAAAGTCATCATCGAGATGCCTCCTCCTACCACCTTAAAGCAATTGCATAGCTGCCAGGGCAAGATTACCTCTATTCATAGATTTATAGTGCAATTATCAGATAAATGCCAACCATTCAATCATCTCCTACAAAAAGGAGTACACTTTAAATGGGATGATAACTATCAAGCCACATTCGATGCTATCAAAACTTACCTTACATCACCACCGGTCATGTCACCACCACATCCACAATTACCACTAACTCTATACATCTCAGCCATAGAGCTTGTGCTAGGTACACTCCTAGCTCAAAAAAACGCTCTCGACAAAGAGCAGGCTATCTACTACATCAGTCTGTACATGGAGAAGCTCTATTTAGTTAGTTACAAAACAAGATATGGATACATGGAGAAGCTATGCCTAGCAGTAGTATTCACCACCCAGAAGCTAAGACACTATATGTTAAACCACACAACTTTTGTCATCACCCGAGATAATCCCCTTTGGTACATGATGAACAAAAGTTATCACAACTCATGCATAGCCAAATGGATCATGCTCCTAACCAAGTTTGACCTAGAATTCATATCTCAAAAGTCTATCAAAGGGCAAGTCATTACTGACCAACTAGTTGAAGCCCCTATAATTGACAATCAACCCCTACTCATTCAACTCCCTGATGACTCTATATTTCACATAACCAAAGATGAGGAATATGTCAAACCAAAATTCATGGCTGACCTCACCATGTTCTTTGATGGGTCCAGGTGTCTCCACGCTGGGGGTGCAAGCATTGTTTTCTTTACACCTGAAGGAGAACCACTCCCATTTTCATTCAAACTTGATTTTCCTTGTACCAATAACAATGCAGAGTATGAAGCCCTAATCCTAGGACTGAAACAAGCACACTCTATGCACATAAAATGCCTCCACATCATAGGTGATTCACTTTTGATAGTCAATCAAGTGCAGGAACTTTGGCTATGCAATTGCCCAGTTCTCCAACAATACAAGAAGATCGCCCAACAACTCCTATCCCAATTTGAATGGTATTACCTCGAAGCCACATCGCACTCATCAAATCATTTTGCAGACACCATGGCCTCCTTAGGGTCCCTTATCCCACAAAATCCAACATCCAACACAACATATGTATCCATTCATACACTTACACAATCTGCTATATCACCCAAACCTCCCATAGATGATGGTGGTGTATATGTGGTAAACATCGAACCTCACGACCCATGGTTCTCATAGATCAAGGAATACATCAAACTAGGTTTCCTACCATGTGATTTTCCCCATGCCCAATGTTGAAACTTTAAACAAAGAGTGATCCGCTACACCTTGTTTGGGGACATCCTTTACCACTATAGCTATGATAATATACTCTTGCGTTTCCTAGAACCACAAGAATCACAATGGGTTGTACAAGAAACCCATGATGGTACTTGTGATGGCCATTTTAGTGGTATGGCGATCAATAAATGCATTCTATGTATGGGCTACTATTGGTCTAAAATGGAGCAAGACTACTATGAGTATGTCAAACATTGCATAAAATGCCAACAACATGCCAACTTAACACATTTACCATCCCAAGAACTTCAACCAATCCAATCCATGTGGCCCTTCTCCCAATGGGGCCTGGATCTAATTGGACAAATTACACCTGCATCCTCTAGAAATCATAAATTTATCATTACAACAACAGAATATTTTACAAAGTGGGTCGAAGCCATCCCATTGGTCCAAACTACAGGAGCCAAAATTGCAACATTCATCATGGAGCATATCATATGCCACTTTGGAATTCCCTCCCAAATTATTTTAGATAATGAGAAATATTTTAAAAACAAGATTGTCCAAGCCTTGCGTGATATATTTCACATACATCATAGCTTTTCGACCCCATATTACCCTCAAGGAAATGGCTAGGCTAAAGCCACTAACAAAACCATATGTTCTATTCTCCATAAAATTATAGCAAAATCTCATCGAGACTGGCATAATCAAATGCCCCTAGCCTTGTGGGCATATCGTACGAGCATCCATACTCCTATTGGAGCAACACATTTTTCACTTGTCTACGAGGTAGAAGCTATCATGCCCCTTGAGCTAGAGATACCCTCTTTACGAATATCCATGAAATATTTCATTGACAATGACACTGCTCGCCAAGCTCATCTAGATCAACTAACACTCCTCGATGAACATCGCATCCATGCCATCGAGCACACATGAGTATATCAAGATCACCTTCACCATGCCTACAATAGTAAGGTACATCAGTGTGAATACCATATTGGTGACTTGGTTCTCAAAGAGAACCAACAAATCACAAGTCAACCTTGCTAGCAGCATGATAAATTTACCCCAAACTGGTTGGGTCTATTTATTATCACACACAAATACGATTCAGGAGCATATCATTTGGAAAATATTGAAGGCCTTAATGATCCTGAACCCATAAACATATTGCACCTTCATGCTTTCAATGCATGATTCATAAACACAATCACCATCAAGAGTGTCACATAGTATTAGAAGTAAATCACCAAGCACATCATCGTGTGAATCTATTATTTTTGCTTTATTATTTCTCTATACATGTACATTTCATATTTCTACCATTTTTATGCTTGGGGTATTTGTTTTTCCTTTTGCAAGACTCACATCATCAGTAGGAGAGCTCTACAACGGCCTCACCTACCACCATGCAGGACCATCTGCAATCGCAACAAAAACCCATTACATCAGATGATCTCACTAGACCACCAACCGCCCTTTATACCAGGCACTCCTCGTATTCATCCCATTCATGTCACATCATTCCCCTCACCAGTGAGGTTTATCCTATTCACCACACTCTGGTGATAGCTAGATCACCATGTCCTCTTTTGATGATAAATAGGAATCCACCCAACCCCAAGCACAAGGATCATCCTCCCATCCGTATGATGATCTCAAATGTTACTATTCACCTCCAAGTCATCCACAACATCCCATAGGATCCTACCACCCACCTAATAGGGAATACACACCTCATCAACCTCGACCTACATTTCTACCTGCTTCCCTTCCCAATGGTGAGTCTACCTACGCCCAGGCTTTGCAATCTCGTGCAGCCCAAGCTACTCAAGAAGGTCATGCAAACATCCCTTCTTCTTATTCATGTCACCACCCAGGACCATCACCTATGCCAACAGTTCTCAAAACACCACCTTCACTACTGTGAGGCTTACTGCTCCAACAAATCTTACGATCACCATAGTCATTTCACTCCATTGCTTCCTCATTGCAACCTTCCTTTTTCTACCATGCATTGAGCCATTTGATTCACCTTGGAATATTGATTGCCTCCTTCCCTAATACCATCACCACCACACCATGAGATACAACATATCATCTCCCATATAAAATATTTAGAGTTGTATATGAGCCACTACCATTGCCACATCCACCCACAACAGTCTCCCATGACCCGTCCATCCTCACCACAACGTAGATCCCTTCCCCAACTCCAAATTCAACCCATGCTGAAACCTAGACCCATGCCTCCATTACCAAATCATCTTTCACCCAGAACTAACTCACCTCCAGTAGAGCCATACGTTTATCCTATACCTATTCCACATACGCGCCTTTTTGAAATGTTCCATCATCTCATGCACCAGGGTCTTATTGACCTACCTGATATTCAACCTACTGATCTCTCACGTCCTAAACCATGTAATTACAATGAGAATTAATTTTGCATCTACCATCACCAACCATGTCATGATATCGAAGAGTGCAAATCATTCAAAATCTTGGTGCACAACATGTTGCACGACGTGCGTACCCCATCACCATAATTTTATTTTCCATTTATTTGAATTTTTAGTCCTCTACACTGCACCACTCCCAGGACTTTACCATCCTACAGTACCCTAATAGCGCCCACCCGGTATATTCATAATATTTCCAACTATGGCTCCAATCGCAGTTCTAGCCATGTCATCACTTCACCATCCCATTCCCGCCCGTATCTATGTCATTTCTCTTGATAGTAGTGTTAGTTACTCGTATTCTTCTATCTCATTCTTCTACTTCTTACATACATTGATTCGTTTCTTCTCTTCTATCATTGTCGACTGTTGGTGATCCCCTTATCTTGATTGGTCACCAAAGCCTATTTCTTCTCACTTCTTCCACTTGTACATTCCACTCTCACATATTACTTCTTCTTGGTGACTATTACATACACTTATACAACTCATAGCTTATACATATACTACACACACACCCCACATGTTGGGGCAACCATGTTCATAGCATCGTGCTTTCTGTCATCATTACACACTTTACTCATCTGTAAATAGGTTCTTCTAAAAATATCCTTCTACACAGCATAACTTTATTCTTGTAAATATCACATTCATCCACTTGCATCACTTACAGTTACATTCATTGCACATATTCATATGTTTTATAGTTAAAATTTTAATTCATGTTTTTACATTCTTCCCCAAAATGTGCCTTAGCAAGAATAATACATGCACTTGTTAGCATCACCACCTGGATGTCCATTTCCCCTTTTTAGGATTAGGGTATACATAGGTGTCATGTTTAATTTTGACTACTCTATAGTTTAGGCAATCAAGTGTCACCCATAGCTAGTGATTCTTGTACATTCTTCTTATGGTCTTTTAGGCTGGTTCAACTTCTCTCATGAATCACTCACAACAGGTTTCACATTAACAATTTTGAGCCTAGAAAAGAGGACATCTTGAGTAGATATCATCATATAGCGAATGGTATCCCCTACTTGTCCTATCACCTGCATGGTCAACATACGACCTAGGGATAAACAAAGGGATCAAACATAACCAAAATTAAATAACTAGGTAGAAAATAAACTTCATCACCCATACGAAAAAAAAAGAAATGAAAAGAACACTACCACAATCAGATAGTTCAACACTAGAATAGGGGTAGAAAAAAAAGGAAATACCTCTTGATATCACACATGTTATGCTTATCATCTTTGGTCCTTAGGTTCAACATAACACTATGGGATAATTCAAAAGTCTGCCTACCAATGGAATAATATTACAGGTAACAACACATCTCTTACATTAGAATCTCGCTTTTTTAGAGATAACTATTGTGGATGGATGAGCTAGCTAGTCTGGTAACATCTACAACGGGTTAATTATACCTCCCTCAAAATGGATAAATGAACCTTACACATTCACACACAGGTCCAAGACAGATTTTGAACCAACCCAATTATGTTATAAGTTGTCACAAAACTTGTATAGCTAAGGGTTTGAGATTTGATTGTCATAACTATGTTAGTCAAAACCATTACACATGCCTTACATTATCCAAATTCCCTGAAATCATGGAATAGATCACATCCATATAGGTTAATATCCTGATACAAATGCTTCCTTGGTTCATTTCAGTAAGTCCATACATACATACATGCATCTATGTCATATACATTTGATACACATTATAGTTATGCATTCATCCTACATGCATTTCATATCAAATCACATTTATTGCATTCATCCCATATGCATTTCAAAATTGATTCATAGTATCACACTTACTCTACATACATTCATTATAAAATCACATTTGATAACACATCATGTCACATTAGAAATACAATCATAACACTATTCTACAATCCAGTTATACCACAACATGATAATAGATCTAAACCATGTCATAAATATATATATCTATTCATCAGACATATCTATAAATTATGTAACGCTAATCCATGAAAACATAAACAAGAACAAATTTCAAACAATAAAAATAACACGTATATATAATAGCCAAAATCAACAAGGTATATATATATATCATCCATACAAAATGCCCAAAGGCTACAACCTAGGATCATTCCCATCATCATCTAGCATAAAAAAAAATGCCCGTAGGCTAAAATAAGTAGTAAGTATCCTAACCCCCACTAGAAGTCTCCTTGCGGCCCCCACAGCTCACTCACATCCCTACAGCCTGGCTCGACTCTACCCTAAACTCCAGAACTAGATCTACAGTAGGTTGATCTTGCACCTCAGCCCTAGCATCTCTCTATCCCACCATAGAAGCACTATGCTAACTTTGATGTGATGGCACCCGCACCTGTGACTATGATCCAAGCTACACCATAATTTGACCATAATCGGGTGGAGGAATATCGTGCACCAAAAAAGAGGTATTGCACATCATCTTCTTAGCAGCCTCAACTGTCAACTAACTAGTTAGAGTATCAATCGTTTGCTCCTACTAAGAGATAGCAACTCTCATCTCCACCATGTCTGCCTCCAACTACTAGATCCGATCACACAATCCCTGTACATTCTCCATAGTTGGCCTCTCCAAAATGTCACTGGGAATCTACTATGCTATATCAGCAAATACCCCAATATCAATTATATCATCGATACCACCCATACCTGCCACCCTACCTCCCTCAACTTGGGCTCCAATAGTCTGCTCTATCCCATCATCTACACCCACATCCACCTCCTCTACCCTCACATCCTGGGTACTCGCTGCACTAGCCTGAGTCCTCCTGCTCACTCTCCTCTCTATCAAAGGTGTCCCAGTAGTAGATGCCACCCACCGATCAACCACACCTCTCCCAGGCTCCCAAGACTGTAGCACCCACCATGCATCAAACTCTGATGTCATCCTTGCATCCCCTAAATTTGGGATATCCATAGAAGGTTCCATCTCCCCAACCCAAGGTGGTAGAATAGGGCTCTTTCCTCTATCTCCCTATCACCTGAAATAAATAACATGAGTCCCTGTAACATCCTGCTATAAATCGAATTGGTGTTTTACTCGATCAAACTAAAAGTACTTAGTCTATCGAGTATATCTCTCCACCAATCATCTACCCCATCGTATGGCCTTTAGCTACTCATCATCCTCCTTCCAAATCACCCCACCCAACAACGGTCTTTATTTTATGTCATCCAACATCAGCTCCCCAAACTTAATCCTCCACAAAGCTGGCTGACCCTCATGAGGTCTCTTTATATCCTGATCAACCTCTGTACTCCACCTTAAGGCATAAGGATACTACTTACCCTCCACATGTATAGGATGAGGTAACAAAGAGGGCCTCTCAATGGCTATGTGCTCCCATTCCCATACCAACAGCAAGGGAATCACACTCAATCATGTCTGCCTATCCCAAACCACATCATGTAACTCATGGTATACTTAGGCCAATAGTGTAGATGCCCATGCAAACACAACCTTGTGATCCATCAGATCACTAACTATATCCAGCATGTTCCAGGTAAACAACACCCCAGAACTATCAAGAAGGTGTTGGACATTTTGAGTCCCTAAGCTGAAATGTTGTCATTGATGTCAATAGAGCAATAAATGTCAAAAGGATCTATGAAGGGTTTTTGTGAAAACCAAGGCAGGGAAAATAAAAGGTTTTATTTAAAACCATGGACAACATATTTGATCTGGGTTTTTCTTAAAACCCACATTGGGCTTTCGTTTCATCGAAAAAGGTGCCCCGATGATGGAGTTATTTGAGTTTTAATGTTTGGTTTAAATTTTAATTATTTAAAATTTAAATTCAAATTTAAATGGAAAGTTTCCCGTCGACGTCATCATGCAAATACAATTTTAATATTTCTGCCGACGTCTTCAAAGTGTTATTAAACACTATATAAAGGGGTGGCAATTAAACCAAATAATCATCCTTGCTCTCGTGTGTTAATTGCCTTGGAATTCGAAAGAGCTCGTGCGAATTGTTGAAAAGGAAGCAACGAAGAAAGCGCAACGATTTGGAAATCTCAAACGTGGTATGAGGCATGGCGCATTGGCGTATCGATTTTGCTAAGACTGTGGGCAGCACAAATATCAGGGATCGAATCCCCTTGACGACAGCGTGTGGGAAGCGCTTTGGCGCTTTGTCCTTTGTGATAGGTGGAGGAAGATTAAAGGCCCTTTTGGCCTTTGCTTTTCCAATGAGCGCTTTGGCTCGGTTGGAATCTTAGCCATGGCTAAGATGCTCATGGTGTGTGATGGACGGGGTTCGAATCCCCTTGAGAGGTATTTACGTTTTTGCCTTTAATAATTTTTATTAGCCCTAAAGTTTGGAGTTATAAGGTATTTAATGGGAATTAAATTTTATCATTAGGGCTATGATTATTATTGCAAAAGCATATTTGATTTATGTTTTATTTTGATGGAAATGGAGAATTGATTTTAGGAGAAATAAGGAGTTGTTGTTAAAGTGATTTTGAGAGATTTATTGTGGGTTATTCTTAATAAGGGTTTTTATTAAAATAGACTTTGGTGGATGTGTTTATGAAGTTGGAGTGAAAAGGGTGTAAATTAAGTTATGCTTTTATTGTGATTATTTAAAAGACCACTAACCCTTATTAATATTGAAAAGGAAAGTTGTGATTAAGTGTGGCAGATTTTGTGGACAACTTATTGGCATCAAAAAGGTATGGGCACATTCTCCTATTGATTGTTTGTGGTGGTTGATTTCTGAAATATCATTGGAGTGAAAAGGATTAATTGAAGTTTCCTTTGTGAAGATGGTTGGTTGAATGCTTCAAGGTTTTTCTGATTTGTGAGTTGTATTTAAACCTTGTTTCATTAGCATTGTTGTTGAAGCCCATTGATGATGAAATGAACTTGAACATGATCTAGAAAAGAACATGAGTATCATTGTTATGTGAGACTTGAGATAAAGCATTGTTGGAAACATTTTGAGTTGGTTGATACATGCTTGAACTAGGGTTTGTGAGAAAGGGTTGTTCCTTGATGTGATTGGTTGAGTTGAGTTGGTTAAGCCTAGTCAAGTGGATGTGTGAAATGGTTGTTCAAGTTCCATAAAACAAACTATTCTATATTCTGATTTGAGTTGAGATTGAGATTGAAGAATAGGACATATTGAGTCTCTAACAATTCTCTTTATGCTTCTATTGAGTTGAGATTGGGATTTGAGTATAGAACATATAGAGTCTCTAACAATTCTCTTTATGCTTCTATGAGATTGATTTGAGTTGAGATTGAGATTTAAGAATAGGACATATTGAGTCTCTAACAATTCTCTTTATGCTTCTATTAAGTTGAGATTGGGATTTGAGTATAGAACATATAGAGTCTCTAACAATTCTCTTTATGCTTCTATGAGATTGAATTGAGATATTGATTGTACTTTGAGTTTAGAACATATTGAGTCTCTAACAATTCTCTTTATGATTCTATGAGATTGAACAAGTTCTGTGTGAGCTTGTTAAGCAGATTTGAGACAAGTCTTTGAGAAGGCTTGTGGACTATTTTGAGTTAAGCTTTTGTGAAAGCTTGCTTGAGAGATTTGAGCAAGTCCAAGAGAGGACTTATTGAGCAGATTTGAGCAAGTCCAAGAGAGGACTTATTGAGCATATTTGAGCAAGTCCAAGAGAGGACTTATTGAGTAGATTTGAGCAAGTCCTAGAGAGGATTTGTTGAGCATATTTAGATAGGTTTTGTGTGAACCTATTGAGCAGATTTAGATAGGTTTTGTGTGAACCTGTTGAGCATATTTGAGTAGGTTTTGAGTGAACCTATTGAGAAAATTGTACTAGATCGACTGTACTATGTTTAGTGCAAGAGATTGAGCAGAACTATGCTAGACCGACTGAACTATGTTTGGTATAGTATTGAGATAGAGCTTTGGAGGTGACAGAGTATAGAGGATAGAGTCTCAGTGGATAGAGATCCAACAACCAGGACAATTGAAGATAAGATCTGAGTGAGAAGTCTTCAAGTGGAGAGAGATCCACCAATCAGTGCAGCATAGAGATAGAGTCTTCTAGAAGATCACTAGCCATAGCAGAAGGGGAAAGAGTTCTCCTATGGAAGAGATCCACGAACTTGAGATTAGGGGATCAACATCTCCTTTGGACCGAGGTCCATAAACATTGTAATTTGGGAAGGATTCCCAAGAGATCATTTGAGAAATATTTAGAAGAAATATTTTCTCTGTGGAGGTAGCCCACATTGGGTTAACCACGTTAAATCTGTGTCTCTATTGTGTGTGGTGTTTTGTACATTGCTTTGATTACTGCTATTGATACTACTATCTATACACTACATAATATTGATTTGAGAAGAAAAGTAAAAAGTGGTCTTATACTGTTCACCCCCCTCTCAGTATAAGCTTGTGTTCTTCAATTGGTATCAGAGCGGGTTCCTTCAGAAGAGTTTGACAGCTTGAAGGAAAAGTGGTCTAAGAACACAATGGATCAAAAGGATCAAAATAATGAGGCCTTCAATAATATAGTACCAGTATTTGATGGAAGTGACTTCCTATATTGGTGTGTGTTGATGAGATTTCACCTGATGGCACTTGGCAATGAAGTTTGGGATGCAGTGGAATTTGGGTACAATTCAAAAATTAATCCTCCTACAGATAAGGAAGGTAGGTTTCTCATGCATGCAAATTCAAGAGCTATGAATGCAATTATAAGAGGATTACATAGATCAGAATCTATGAAGGTGATGGAATGCAAAACAACAAAATATATGTGGGAACTCTTGCAAACCATATATGAAGGAGATAAAAGTGTCAGGAAAGCAAAGATCAAAAATCTCAAAGGAGAATTTGAGAATCTAAGAATGAGGGATGATGAAAGCATTCATGACTATCTCAACAAGGTTGATGAACTTATACATGAGATGAAAGGTCTTGGAATGAAGGTTGATGAATCTGATGCTTGCGACAAGATCTTGAGGACTCTTCCAAAAAGGTATAGTGAAAAATTTTCTGCCATAGAAACATCAATTGATAGTGATAATCTAACAAGAAATGCTTTGCTTGGTATGCTTACAACTTTTGAGATAAGAACAAAAGATCCTATTCCTCCAAAAGAAGTTGCATTCAAAGTGGATAGTAAGAAAAATGGTAAGAAGATAGAATCAAGCAATGAATCTTCTAGTGATGAAGAAGCTAACTATGGTAGAAGAGATAAAGGGTTCAAAAGACCAATAGATATGAGATCTATCAAATGCTTTAATTGTGGTAAGTTTGGACATTTTGCAATAGAATGCAAAGAGCCAAAGATCAACAATGATGAAGAAAAATAGGATCACAAGTACAGGGAATCTAAAAATTATAGGTACCAAAAGAAAAATAGGGATGGACAAAACAGGCAAGGGAAGAAGTTCTTCCAAAGGCAAAAGAGAAGCTACTATGCGGATAATCCAAGTAAGTACCAAATTGATAGTGATGCTAGCTTTTCAGACAATGATAGAGATGAAGTCTTGTTCATGGTTAAGGAAAAATATCAAGTTAAGAAAAAGACTCCGGTTATTCTCAAGTGTTTTAGATGTGGTAAATTTGGACACCTTGAAGATGATTGCACAAGAGATGGTTATAGTTTCAGTGATGATGATTTTGAAGATGCACTTGATAGATCAAATGAGAATCTTCTAATGGCTTTAGAAGATAAAGAATTGAGTGATCCTATAGAAAGCAAGTCAAAAGAAAGAAATGATATGGACAAAGGCAAACAAATAGAGGACTACTCAATAGAGAATGGTTATGATCTCAAAGGTGAACTTATCTATGCTCTTGACACAGTGAAGAAGGTAAGAAAGCAACACTCTAAGCTTGAAAGTCAGTTTCAAGAATGTGATGAAGAAATATTATTGCTCATAGAGGACTTAGAGAAGTCAAAGGCCAAGGCAAGTAAGTTCAGAGAAAAGTTAGAAGCAAAAATCTTGGAATGTGAGAAGTTAGCACAAGAAGTGGCTACTCTAAAGAAAGATTTACAGGACTCCAAGATCAAGATGAAGAGTTTCACAAATAGCTCTAAGAACTTGGATAAGTTCATTCATGGACAACAAAGAACATCATGTTCAACAGGTCTAGGTTTTGGAAAGAAATAAGAAAAGGCAAAGTCTACTTCAAGTCTTGAAGAAGAAGAAACAACATCAGAAGAAGATACTTTAGAAGAGGGATTCTCAGATGTAAGTGAAAGTGAAACTTCTAAGGATGAGTCAGATTGCAGTGGGTCCAACAGGGACAATGGGCAAAGAAGATATAGATGGAACAACAATCATAATAGGAGACCAATGAGGTCTAGGCAAGGAAGCTTCAATGGGAGATGCTTCTCATGTCACAGGTTTGGGCACATGGCTTCACAGTGCAGGACACATGAAAGATAGGTATATGGAAGAGAACAACTTTTCCAAGGATATTGTTATTCATGTAATGAGTTTGGTCATAAGGCAATAAATTGTAGGATTCATGATAGAAGAGGATATGGCTTCACCAGGAGAAATCCTAAGACTATTGCACATCCAAGGAATAATAACATTAAGTGTTATAAGTGCAATAATGATGGTCACATAGCAAGATGGTGTAGAGAAAATATTCTAGAAATAGGTATGAACAGGAATAGGAATATGAACATGAATAGAATATGAACATGAATATGAATAGGAATAGGAATAGGAACATGAACAGAAACAAGAATATGAATAGGAATAGAGACTCAAAAAAGAAAAGAGACTCAAAAAATAATGAGAACAAGAATAGGTACAAGAATAGGAACATGGATGAAAACAAGAACAGAAAAGAAGGATGAAAAAAAAAAAGAACGGGATGATGACTCGAAAAGAAATAGTGAGAGAATTCAGCAAAAAGAAAAAGGAAAAGACAAAGGCAGAGAACAGTGCTTTTGGGGAGTAGAAATACTCCCACCCTAGAATTAACCACCTCATGTGGAGGTGGGGGAGGGGCTAAGCTAAGAGGCTTAATTCTTAGCCCCGAGCCCCAAAGGTGACCCTTTGCCATTGATGTCAAAGGGGGAGAGATTTGTGTATTATGGGGAGAGTTTTTGGATATGAGGAGAGATTTGATATCTAAGAGAGCATTGAGCCAGGGGAGCAAAGCCCTAGGGGGAGCAGAAAAGAAGGTCAAAATTTAGTAAAAGGATTTGGGTTGCCATCAATGACAAAGGGGGAGATTGTTGGACATTTTGAGTCCCTAAGCTGAAATGTTGTCATTGATGTCAATAGAGCAATAAATGTCAAAAGGATCTATGAAGGGTTTTTGTGAAAACCAAGGTAGGGAAAATAAAAGGTTTTATTTAAAACCATGGACAACATATTTGATCTGGGTTTTTCTTAAAACCCACATTGGGCTTTCGTTTCATCGAAAAAGGTGCCCCGGTGATGGAGTTATTTGAGTTTTAATGTTTGGTTTAAATTTTAATTATTTAAAATTTAAATTCAAATTTAAATGGAAATTTTCCCATCGACGTCATCATGCAAATACAATTTTAATATTTTTGTCGATGTCTTCAAAGTGTTATTAAACACTATATAAAGGGGTGGCAATTAAACCAAATAATCATCCTTGCTCTCGTGTGTTAATTGCCTTGGAATTCGAAAGAGCTCGTGCGAATTGTTGAAAAGGAAGCAGAGAAGAAAGCGCAATGATTTGGAAATCTCAAACGTGGTATGAGGCATGGCGCATTGGCGTATCAATTTTGCTAAGACTGTGGGTAGCACAAATATCAGGGATCGAATCCCCTTGACGATAGCGTGTGGGAAGCGCTTTGGCGCTTTGTCCTTTGTGGTAGGTGGAGGAAGATTAAAGGCCCTTTTGGCCTTTGCTTTTCCAATGAGCGCTTTGGCTCGGTTGGAATCTTAGCCATGGCTAAGATGCTCATGGTGTGTGGTGGATGGGGGTTCGAATCCCCTTGAGAGGTATTTACGTTTTTGCCTTTAATAATTTTTATTAGCCCTAAAGTTTGGAGTTATAAGGTATTTAATGGGAATTAAATTTTATCATTAGGGCTGTGATTATTATTGCAAAAGCATATTTGATTTATGTTTTATTTTGATGGAAATGGAGAATTGATTTTAGGAGAAATAAGGAGTTGTTGTTAAAGTGATTTTGAGAGATTTATTGTGGGTTATTCTTAATAAGGGTTTTTATTAAAATAGACTTTGGTGGATGTGTTTATGAAGTTGGAGTGAAAAGGGTGTAAATTAAGTTATGCTTTTATTGTGATTATTTAAAAGACCACTAACCCTTATTAATATTGAAAAGGAAAGTTGTGATTAAGTGTGGCAGATTTTATGGACAACTTATTGGCATCAAAAAGGTATGGGCACATTCTCCTATTGATTGTTTGTGGTGGTTGATTTCTGAAATATCATTGGAGTGAAAAGGATTAATTGAAGTTTCCTTTGTGAAGATGGTTGGTTGAATGCTTCAAGGTTTTCTGATTTGTGAGTTGTATTTAAACCTTGTTTCATTAGCATTGTTGTTGAAGCCCATTGATGATGAAATGAACTTGAACATGATCTAGAAAAGAACATGAGTATCATTGTTATGTGAGACTTGAGATAAAGCATTGTTGGAAACATTTTGAGTTGGTTGATACATGCTTGAACTAGGGTTTGTGAGAAAGGGTTGTTCCTTGATGTGATTGGTTGAGTTGAGTTGGTTAAGCCTAGTCAAGTGGATGTGTGAAATGGTTGTTCAAGTTCCATAAAACAAACTATTCTATATTCTGATTTGAGTTGAGATTGAGATTGAAGAATAGGACATATTGAGTCTCTAACAATTCTCTTTATGCTTCTATTGAGTTGAGATTGGGATTTGAGTATAGAACATATAGAGTCTCTAACAATTCTCTTTATGCTTCTATGAGATTGATTTGAGTTGAGATTGAGATTTAAGAATAGGACATATTGAGTCTCTAACAATTCTCTTTATGCTTCTATTAAGTTGAGATTGGGATTTGAGTATAGAACATATAGAGTCTCTAACAATTCTCTTTATGCTTCTATGATATTGAATTGAGATATTGATTGTACTTTGAGCTTAGAACATATTGAGTCTCTAACAATTCTCTTTATGATTCTATGAGATTGAACAAGTTTTATGTGAGCTTGTTAAGCAGATTTGAGACAAGTCTTTGAGAAGGCTTGTGGACTATTTTGAGTTAAGCTTTTGTGAAAGCTTGCTAAATAGATTTGAGCAAGTCCAAGAGAGGACTTATTGAGCAGATTTGAGCAAGTCCAAGAGAGGACTTATTGAGCAGATTTGAGCAAGTCCAAGAGAGGACTTATTGAGCATATTTGAGCAAGTCCTAGAGAGGATTTGTTGAGCAGATTTAGATAGGTTTTGTGTGAACCTGTTGAGCAGATTTAGATAGGTTTTGTGTGAACCTGTTGAGCATATTTGAGTAGGTTCTGAGTGAACCTATTGAGAAGAATTGTACTAGACCGATTGTACTATGTTTAGTGCAAGAGATTGAGCAGAACTATGCTAGACCGATTGAACTATGTTTGGTATAGTATTGAGATAGAGCTTTGGAGGTGATAGAGTATAGAGGATAGAGTCTTAGTGGATAGAGATCTAGTAGCCAGGATAATTGAAGATAAGATCTGAGTGAGAAGTCTTCAAGTGGAGAGAGATCCACTAGTCAGAGCAACATAGAGATAAAGTCTTCTAGAAGATCACTAGCCAGAGTAGAAGGGGAAAGAGTTCTCCTATGGAAGAGATCCATGAACTTGAGATTAGGGGATCAACATCTCCTTTGGACCGAGGTCCATAAACATTGTAATTTGGGAAGGATTCCCAAGAGATCATTTGAGAAATATTTAGAAGAAATATTTTCTCTGTGGAGGTAGCCCACATTGGGTGAACCACGTTAAATCTGTGTCTCTATTGTGTGTGGTGTTTTGTGCATTGCTTTGATTACTGCTATTGATACTGCTATCTATACACTGCATAATATTGATTTGAGAAGAAAAGTAAAAAGTGGTCTTATACTGTTCACCCCCCTCTCAGTATAAGCTTGTGTTCTTCAATTGGTATCAGAGCGGGTTCCTTCAGAAGAGTTTGATAGCTTGAAGGAAAAGCGGTCTAAGAACACAATGGATCAAAAGGATCAAAATAATGAGGCCTTCAATAATACAGTACTAGTATTTGATGGAAGTGACTTCCTATATTGGTGTGTGCTGATGAGATTTCACCTGATGGCACTTGGCAATGAAGTTTGGGATGTAGTGGAATTTGGGTACAATTCAAAAATTAATCCTCCTACAGATAAGGAAGGTAGGTTTCTCATGCATGCAAATTCAAGAGCTATGAATGCAATTATAAGAGGATTACGTAGATCAGAATCTATGAAGGTGATGGAATGCAAAACAACAAAAGATATGTGGGAACTCTTGCAAACCATATATGAAGGAGATAAAAGTGTCAGGAAAGCAAAGATCAGAAATCTCAAAGGAGAATTTGAGAATCTAAGAATGAGGGATGATGAAAGCATTCATGACTATCTCAACAAGGTTGATGAACTTATACATGAGATGAAAGGTCTTGGAATGAAGGTTGATGAATCTGATGCTTGCGACAAGATCTTGAGGACTCTTCCAAAAAGGTATAGTGAAAAATTTTCTGCCATAGAAACATCAATTGATAGTGATAATCTAACAAGAAATGCTTTGCTTGGTATGCTTACAAATTTTGAGATAAGAACAAAAGATCCTATTCCTCCAAAAGAAGTTGCATTCAAATTGGACAGTAAGAAAAAGGGTAAGAAGACAGAATCAAGCAATGAATCTTCTAGTGATGAAGAAGCTAACTATGGTAGAAGAGATAAAGGGTTCAAAAGACCAATAGATATGAGATCTGTTAAATGCTTTAATTGTGGCAAGTTTGGACATTTTGCAATAGAATGCAAAGAGCCAAAGATCAACAATGATGAAGAAAAATAGGATCACAGGTACAGGGAATCTAAAAATTATAGGTACCAAAAGAAAAATAGGGATGGACAAAACAGACAAGGGAAGAAGTTTTTCCAAAGGCAAAAGAGAAGCTACTATGCGGATAATCCAAGTAAGTACCAAATTGATAGTGATGCTAGCTTTTCAGACAATGATAGAGATGAAGTCTTGTTCATGGTTAAGGAAAAATATCAAGTTAAGAAAAAGACTCCAGTTATTCTCAAGTGTTTTAGATGTGGTAAATTTGGACACCTTGAAGATGATTGCACAAGAGATGGTTATAGTTTTAGTGATGATGATTTTGAAGATGCACTTGATAGATCAAATGAGAATCTTCTAATAGCTTTAGAAGATAAAGAATTGAGTGATCCTATAGAAAGCAAGTCAAAAGAAAGAAATGATATGGACAAAGGCAAACAAATAGAGGACTACTCAATAGAGAATGGTTATGATCTCAAAGGTGAACTTATCTATGCTCTTGACATAGTGAAGAAGGTAAGAAAGCAACACTCTAAGCTTGAAAGTCAGTTTCAAGAATGTGATGAAGAAATATTATTGCTCATAGAGGACTTAGAGAAGTCAAAGGCCAAGGCAAGTAAGTTCAGAGAAAAGTTAGAAGCAAAAATCTTGGAATGTGAGAAGTTAGCACAAGAAGTGGCTACTCTAAAGAAAGATTTACAGGACTCCAAGATCAAGATGAAGAGTTTCACAAATAGCTCTAAGAACTTGGATAAGTTCATTCATGGACAACAAAGAACATCATGTTCAATAGGTCTAGGTTTTGGAAAGAAATAGGAAAAGGCAAAGTCTACTTCAAGTCTTGAAGAAGAAGAAACAACATCAGAAGAAGATACTTCAGAAGAGGGATTCTCAGATGTAAGTGAAAGTGAAACTTCTAAGGATGAGTCATATTGTAGTGGGTCCAACAGGGACAATGGGCAAAGAAGATACAGATGGAACATCAATCATAATAGGAGACCAATGAGGTCTAGGCAAGGAAGCTTCAATGGGAGATGCTTCTCATGTCACAGGTTTGGGCACATGGCTTCACAGTGTAGGACACATGAAAGACAGGTATATGGAAGAGAACAAATTTTCCAAGGATATTGTTATTCATGTAATGAGTTTGGTCATAAGGCAATAAATTGTAGGATTCATGATAGAATAGGATATGGCTTCACCAGGAGAAATCCTAAGACTATTGCACATCCAAGGAATAATAACATTAAGTGTTATAAGTGCAATAATGATGGTCACATAGCAAGATGGTGTAGAGAAAATATTCCAAAAATAGGTATGAACAGGAATAGGAATATGAACATGAACAGGAATATGAATATGAACATGAATAGGAACAAGAATATGAATAGGAACAAGAACATGAACATGAATAGAAACAAGAAGATGAATAGGAACAGAGACTCAAAAAAAATGAGAACAAGAAGAATGGATGAAAAAATAATGAGAACAAGAATTAGTAAGAATAGGAACATGGATGAAAACAAGAATACAAGAACAAGAACAAGGATGATGACTCGAAAAGAAATAGTGAGAGAATTCAGCAAAAAGAAAAAGGAAAAGACAAAGGCAGAGAACAGTGCTTTCGGGAGTAGAAATACTCCCACCCTAGAATTAACCACCTCATGTGGAGGTGGGGGAGGGGCTAAGCTAAGAGGCTTAATTCTTAGCCCCGAGCCCCAAAGGTGACCCTTTGCCATTGATGTCAAAGGGGGAGAGATTTGTGTATTATGGGGAGAGTTTTTGGATATGAGGAGAGATTTGATATCTAAGAGAGCATTGAGCTAGGGGGAGCAAAGCCCTAAGGGGAGCATAAAAGAAGGTTAGAATTCAGTAAAAGGATTTGGGTTGCCATCAATGACAAAGGGGGAGATTATTGGACATTTTGAGTCCCTAAGCTGAAATGTTGTCATTGATGTCAATAGAGCAATAAATGTCAAAAGGATCTATGAAGGGTTTTTGTGAAAACCAAGGTAGGGAAAATAAAATGTTTTATTTAAAACCATGGACAACATATTTGATCTGGGTTTTTCTTAAAACCCACATTGGGCTTTCGTTTCATCGAAAAATGTGCCCCGGTGATGGAGTTATTTGAGTTTTAATGTTTGGTTTAAATTTTAATTATTTAAAATTTAAATTCAAATTTAAATGGAAAGTTTCCCACCGACGTCATCATGCAAATACAATTTTAATATTTCTGTCGACGTCTTCAAAGTGTTATTAAACACTATATAAAGGGGTGGCAATTAAACCAAATAATCATCCTTGCTCTCGTGTGTTAATTGCCTTGGAATTCGAAAGAGCTCGTGTGAATTGTTGAAAAGGAAGCAAAGAAGAAAGCACAATGATTTGGAAATCTCAAACATGGTATGAGGTATGGCGCATTGGCGTATCAATTTTTCTAAGACTATGGGCAGCACAAATATCAGGGATCGAATCCCCTTGATGATAGTGTGTGGGAAGCGCTTTGGTGCTTTGTCCTTTGCGGTAGGCGGAGGAAGATTGAAGGCCCTTTTGGCCTTTGCTTTTCCAATGAGCACTTTGGCTTGGTTGGAATCTTAGTCATGGCTAAGACGCTCGTGGTGTGTGGTGGACGGGGGTTCGAATCCCCTTGAGAGGTATTTATGTTTTTGCCTTTAATAATTTTTATTAGCCCTAAAGTTTGGAGTTATAAGGTATTTAATGGGAATTAAATTTTATCATTAGGGCTGTGATTATTATTGCAAAAGCATATTTGATTTATGTTTTATTTTTATGGAAATGGAGAATTGATTTTAGGAGAAATAAGGAGTTGTTGTTAAAGTGATTTTGAGAGATTTATTGTGGGTTATTCTTAATAAGGGTTTTTATTAAAATAGACTTTGGTGGATGTGTTTATGAAGTTGGAGTGAAAAGGGTGTAAATTAAGTTATGCTTTTATTGTGATTATTTAAAAGACCACTAACCCTTATTAATATTGAAAAGGAAAGTTGTGATTAAGTGTGGCAGATTTTATGGACAACTTATTGGCATCAAAAAGGTATGGGCACATTCTCCTATTGATTGTTTGTGGTGGTTGATTTCTGAAATATCATTGGAGTGAAAAGGATTAATTAAAGTTTCCTTTGTGAAGATGGTTGGTTGAATGCTTCAAGGTTTTCTGATTTATGAGTTGTATTTAAACCTTGTTTCATTAGCATTGTTGTTGAAGCCCATTGATGATGAAATGAACTTGAACATGATCTAGAAAAGAACATGAGTATCATTGTTATGTGAGACTTGAGATAAAGCATTGTTGGAAATATTTTGAGTTGGTTGATACATGCTTGAACTAGGGTTTGTGAGAAAGGGTTGTTCCTTGATGTGATTGGTTGAGTTGAGTTGGTTAAGCCTAGTCAAGTGGATGTGTGAAATGGTTGTTCAAGTTCCATAAAACAAACTATTCTATATTCTTATTTGAGTTGAGATTGAGATTGAAGAATATGACATATTGAGTCTCTAACAATTCTCTTTATGCTTCTATTGAGTTGAGATTGGGATTTGAGTATAGAACATATAGAGTCTCTAACAATTCTCTTTATGCTTCTATGATATTGATTTGAGTTGAGATTGAGATTTAAGAATAGGACATATTGAGTCTCTAACAATTCTCTTTATTCTTCTATTAAGTTGAGATTGGGATTTGAGTATAGAACATATAGAGTCTCTAATAATTCTCTTTATGCTTCTATGAGATTGAATTGAGATATTGATTGTACTTTGAGCTTAGAACATATTGAGTCTCTAACAATTCTCTTTATGATTCTATGAGATTGAACAAGTTCTGTGTAAGCTTGTTAAGTAAATTTGAGACAAGTCTTTGAGAAGGCTTGTGGACTATTTTGAGTTAAGCTTTTGTGAAAGCTTGCTTGAATAGATTTGAGCAAGTCCAAGAGAGGACTTATTGAGCAGATTTGAGCAAGTCCAAGAGAGGACTTATTGAGCATATTTGAGCAAGTCCAAGAGAGGACTTATTGAGCATATTTGAGAAAGTCCTAGAGAGGATTTGTTGAGTATATTTAGATAGGTTTTGTGTGAACCTATTGAGAAGATTTAGACAGGTTTTGTGTGAACCTGTTGAGAATATTTGAGTAGGTTTTGAGTGAACCTATTGAGTAGAATTGTACTAGATCGATTGTACTATGTTTAGTGTAAGAGATTGAGCAGAACTGTGCTAGACCGACTGAACTATGTTTGGTACAGTATTGAGACAGAGCTTTGGAGGTGATAGAGTATAGAGGACAGAGTCTCAGTGGATAGAGATCCAGCAGCCAGGACAATTGAAGATAGATCTGAGTGAGAAGTCTTCAAGTGGAGAGAGATCCACCAGTCAATGCAGCATAGAGACAGAGTCTTCTAGAAGATCACTAGCCAAAGCAGAAGGGGAAAGAGTTCTCCTGTGGAAGAGATCCACGAACTTGAGATTAGGGGATCAACATCTCCTTTGGACCGAGGTCCATAAACATTGTAATTTGGGAAGGATTCCCAAGAGATCATTTGAGAAATATTTAGAAGAAATATTTTCTCTATGGAGGTAGCCCACATTGGGTGAACCACGTTAAATCTGTGTCTCTATTGTGTGTGGTGTTTTGTGCATTGCTTTGATTACTGCTATTGATACTGCTATCTATACACTGCATAATATTGATTTGAGAAGAAAAGTAAAAAGTGGTCTTATACTGTTCACCCCCCTCTCAGTATAAGCTTGTGTTCTTCATAAGGGTATATGTAGAAATCATCATCATCGCCACACACTGCCTGTCTAAGATCTTCTTCTGTAGCCACAACCACTCATAATCCATCTTAGAGATATCAATCTCTCTCCACCCAATCCCAAAGAATATGTCCAAAACTGTGTCCTTCCTCCCATATTTGGCTGCCCTCATAGGAACACCGTCAATCAATAGTCGGTAGATGTGATACACGTCTTCCAACATCACGGTCATTTTCCTCGTAGGACAATGAAATGTGTTCTTTTTTGCATCCCACCGATCACATAAGGCAGACACATATACCCTATTAGTGTATATGATCTTACACTCCCACACACTATGGAAGTGTATGTCATCCAACCACTACAGCTCCTCCTCAGTCTTCATCAGCTCTCAAAATCCTTCTTAAACTTCCTTACCCAATGACAGGGCTCAATCGCCTTCACCTGTTCAACACATAACACAACATGGATCAGTAACCCACATAACAAATCAATCAAATTCAACTTCATCATGCAAAATTTACAAATTGAAAATATTTAATTTGGTACACATCTCGAGAAAAATTAATGTACAAACAAAATGACCAAACACATCAACAACATAGTCACATATTTGGATACCCATTTTGTCATTTCATGGCAAAAGTCAAAGCACATATGACAAACAATACACATTGGTCGTCCAACAACCAATAACAAACTCAACTATATAGCTACTATGGCATGTAATCCAAAACTTGATCAATTAATATAACATACAAAAACAAATCACATTTCTAGATACCCATTTGCCCACTTAAAGGTAAATGTGTCGACCAAATTCAGAAACAAAGCACCAATCAACACAAATATAAAAATCAAATATGTCCTAAAAACACCAAAACCGAACACACATACAGGCATACAATCTAAAATAACAGTCACATTTTTAGATACCCATTTTTCCATTTAGTGGTGGAAATTAAAACTAACATCGAGTACAGTCTACATCGGGCTCCATATAGCTCATTTTCAGTTTAATACTATCTACACCATGACACACAAATCAAAGACATGTCAAATGAAGTTAGCTACTAAAACAACCAACATTTTTGGACACCCATTTTACCCTTCTACGATGAAATTTTCATTATTTTTTAGCGATTCTACCTCTAACATGGTAGATCTAATGCCCTAGAGTTCACACATTACACCTCAAACCATCAAATACCGAAATCACATCAAAAAAAATCAAAAAAATAAAATAGTCGCATAACAGAATACCCATTTCCTAATTTAGCGGACAAAGTGCAAAAACATATTAATGTCAGTACACTGTTACCTCACAAACCGACAGTCAAACTTCACACCTACTCTACCCATTACCCGATCAAATTGGTGACAAAACAAACCCAATTGAAAAACCAACCACACTTTTGGGTACCCATTTGGCCCGTTTAACACTAAGTGTTCAAATTTTACTTAAAATTTACAATTTTTTTTAAATCAGGATGAAAACCTCCCCCTCCTCATTCACATTTTCTCAAAAAAATAAAAAATAAATAAAACAATGCAGACGATCACTTATCGATGGGTTCCTATAACTAATGCCAGATGATTTGCATCCTTTCATCATTATCACATTCACAATCACCACCTGCACTCCTTTCGTGTTGTCAAATGCTCTCCCAAACCACTTTCCAAAGTTGCACGTCGTTGAAATGAACCCCCCATGCCAATTTGGGCTTAAATATGCTTTTAAACCCCGATTCATGACCCGGGTCATGAGTTAGGTCAAAATTGCTACCAAGGTCATGAATTGAGCCAGAATACCTCAAAACATCCCCAAAACCCTAGGAAAGCATGGAAATACCATATAAAATCCTAGGAGCCTCCAAAACTTACCTTTTAACACCATTTGCAAACACACATTTCATTCTACCGATAAAATTTTCCTATTTATATTTTTGTACCACATTGATTTGGTCGTTAAAGCAAAGCAGTCAAATGTTGTCATTCTCAAGCAACTAGTATGGCATCATAAATGTCATATGAACTCAACAAAATCATAGCATTGCATTTGCAATCATCCATTTTATTTTACCGGCATTGCTTTTTATTTCTTTCCTCTTCTTCTTTCCTTATTTTCTTCCCCTTCTTGGCCATCCAGTAAATGTTGTATGGTCACGCTTCGAGCGGATAAATACCTTTGATTAAATTTCATTCTTCTCCCTTCTCCTTCTTGGATATCCATTCAATTTTTTATGGTCATGCTTCGAGCGACTGCATACCTTTGATTAGATCCCATTCTTCTCCCTTCTTCTTCTTGGCCATCTAGTCAATGTTGTATGGTCACGCTTCGAGCGGCTACATACCTTTTATTAGATACCATTGTTTTCCCTTCTCCTTCTTGGCTATCTAGTCAATGTTGTATAGTTACGCTTCGAGTGGCTACATAACTTTGATTAGATTCAATTCTTTTTCCTTTTCCTTCTAGGTTATCCAGTCAATGTTGTATGGTCACGCTTCGAGCGGCTACATACCTTTGATTAGACCCCATTATTTTCTCTTATTACTAGCAATCATACTCATCATGCATTGATATATTTATCAATAACTACATCATCAAATTACCACATTCTATTTACCTCATTTCTAATTCCTTGTTTGAGGGGGTATTCATATCCAAAGTTAGTTTTGCATGCAACCACAACATCGAAAATCCAAAAGCACGGTTAGCACATTTTTCTATGAAAAGTTTTGCTGAAGATTATTGTACGATTATAATATCAATACCAAATAGACATGGGTTACATCAGGAGAGTTACGCATCACCATGGAGAAGTTAATAGAGCATTCATGTACATCGAGTACACAACGGATGATACATTTGATCAATCCTAGAACAACATTTGGAAATGGACTTCATGACCATGCTAATATGGTCACGAGTTGACGATCCAAATGTTAAACTAACTCAAATGGTTTGACACCTGTCACCATGTTCTCATCAATCAATAAACATCAAATATTTAGTTTGGATTTTGTCCTAATCATACTTTTGTACCACATTGATCTAGTTGCAAAAGCAAAGCAGTCAAAAGTTTCCATTCTCAAGCAACTGGTATGGCATCATAAATGTCATACGAACTCAGCAAAATCACATCATTGAATTCATAATCATTCATTTTCCCTTACTAGCATTGCTTTTTATCTCTTTTATATTTTCCTTATTTCCTTCCTCTCTTCTTCCCCTGTGGACATCAAATTGATGTTGTATGGTCATGCTTCGAGCGGCTACATACCTTCGATTAGATTCCATTCTTTCTCTTCTTTTTCTTGGATACTCAATTGATTTGTATGGTCACACTTTGAGTGGCTACAAAACCTTTGATTGGATTCCATTCCCCTTCTATCCCTTTTCCTTCTGCACAAACCCTTCATATTTTTATATTAAACTGTGTTCTACATAGTATAGTACAAAAAGAGGCAAATGTAGACACCCAAAAGTTGCACACCGCTATACCTACGTACTTGTAGATCCTTCTAGACACTTTTAGGTTTACATAGGTCATCCTAGATACCCCTAGGCTATCGTAGACTAGTGTAGACTATTGTAGATCATCCTAGACATGCGTAGATTGATGTAGTCATGCGTAGTCATACATAGACGATCGTAGTCATGCATAGATCACCATAGATTGTCATAGCATCGTGTAGACTCCCATATACTACTTCACTGGATTTCAAGTCCTAAACCCTCATAAGCCTTCCAAATTACATCTGAAACATAAAAATATCATTCGATGATCTATTCACACGCAATTAAGGCCTTCACAGGGGTATTAGTTGGCTAAATTAATTAATAAGTCAATTATCAAATTCTAATTTAATGTTGACTTCACTTAAGTCACTTTTAGGGTAAATTAGATTAAAAGGACCCTTAATATTGATTAGCCTTAATCAAATCCTCCCACATGTGTGATATTAGGGTTTGTTGAGATATTTATTTAATCATGTTTAAATTGGCTTAAGCACCTCCTAATCAGGATTAGCCCTAATCCATCCTCACACATGTGTGAGGATGATATAGTTCTCATAAGGAATGTGATGTTTCCACATAGCATTTATTAACCTAACCCTAGTCAGAATCAAACCTAGGTTTATTCTATCTAACCCCCCCCCTGCACCTTGCCTTTGCCTATAAATAATGGGTCCCAAATCCCTAATTAAGTTTGATTCCCATATTCAACAAAGTATAATTACTCTACAAAAATGGAAAACCAATAGTACACAGTCTATTCCTAACACACACAGACAGATTCTGACAGCATACAGAGGCACCCCATATGCCTTAGTATCGATCTACCAAAGAGATTTTACCAAAGGAGCATCATAGCTCAATTCGCAACCTACCCTACGAATCTAGCCTCAATTAGCGAAACAGGTCATGAAGTGTATTTGCAAGTCCCAAATCATTCCATATTTGGGTGGTAAGCTTTATTTTGCCATATTATTACCTTCTGCACATTTAATTTTAGTTTATGTTATAGTTTTATAGTAATTTTGTCTTCTTAAATATGGGGCCTGACTAAGGCAAGTCCTCCAATGTATTGACCCTTTATTGCAAGTTTCTTTTAGGTTATTTAGCATATTTGAAGGATAGGAACACCAAAAAATAGCGACCCAACGGTGGCCCACATACAAATAAGCCCACCTACACTAAGGGACATAAGAAGGAGGCATCAGGTCTATATTGCTTATTCGTGAAAAGAAAAGGGAAAACTCTCCCTATTTGTAACCTATACAAAATTGATAATGAATAAAGCATATGTTTCTGAATGACTTGTGTTATTACTTGTTGTTAGATAAAATGTCAAATTCTGGTCGTTTCAATTAGATCTTATGTGTCACCATTAAAATTGGATATTATTTCTATAAAACAAAGGGTAAAGTTTGATTATGTTCATTGTTCTATTGTTTTATTGTTTGTTTTCAGATTTGAGAAGATCTTTGGCTGTGTATGAGTTTGTCTTTGCAATTCAAGAATGGCTAAGTGAACATTGTGGGACTAGGCTTCAATTTGGGAACCTCCAATTGTTGGAATCAAATTCTACTAAAAGGCTAAGGATAGCTGAGATAGTCACCTGCGTGGAACCAAGTTAGACTATATATAATTTTTCAATATATGGATGTGTGCTGGAATGTTTGTGTTAAGATAAAAAACAATCCTCATATAAAGGAACTTATTTTAGAAAAAATTTATATGAGAAAATTAAAGCAACAAGATTCTAATATAAATTCAGTAGAATGTGTGTCTTGTAATCTGAAGTGAACAAAAAACATTCTATTATATAAAATATAAATTTGTTAGTGATAACAACCCTATTAAAACTATAGAGAAATCTAGTCATTGAATTCTGAAAAACAGTAGTAAATACCTTTCATTTTATAAAAATGTATTGTTTTGTTTTATTCTTATGGAGTATGTATTTTGTGTTCATTTAGAAAATGCATTCATGTGAGGGCCATGCTGACCCAAAAGTGCACTCTCATTCATATTTCCATCCAAGAGGTGGGTTTATGGAAGAACTTGAACTAGTTAACACGTATAATTGTTAAGTAGAGCTTCCATATGGATTTTGGATAACCATTGGTGAAAAGGGTATAGCTTCCGCCAAAGGGATACGCTAAAATATTGCAAGACCAATATTTTTAAAATATGGAAGAATGTCTGTATAAATCTAGACTATCTTTATGTAATACTGCTTTATAAACTCAACCTCATTATAGTAGGAAGTCTAGATTTTAATTTATAATTTTAGGCTTCAGAATGGTTTATTTAGCTGTAAATAGTTTTTCATTTTTATTGAACGGTATAGGAACTTTTTTTTTTTTGGTAATTAAGGATCAATTTCATTGCAAACGAGTTTTCTAGGTTGACCCAAAACCTATTACAAAAATCAGGGATCAAAAAATCAAAAGGGACAGACTGTCATATGCTATTAGTACCCATCTGAAGCCCCCTTCTGAAACAGCTTCACGCACCTCAGCCTTCTGCTTCCATCTTCCCTCACCTCCGTGATTTTGTGACAAGTCATGAAAATGAGACATGTCACGAAATCGCGACATCAAACAGCCAAAAGCTCCATTTTCCATCATCACCGCGAATTCTCGACAAGTCACAAAAATGCGACATGTCATGATTTCGTGACATCAAACAACCAACTGCTACCTTTGCCAGCAACTCCGCGATTCCGCAACAGGTCGCGAAAATGCGACATGTCACGAAATCGCAACAACAAACTACCATCTACTTCAACTTCATGCAACACCGTGATTTCGTGACAAGTCGCAAAAATGCGACATGTCACAATTTCGCGACATCTTTTTGCCTTCTGCATTTGCCTGCAAGCCCCTCTGTGATTTCGTGACAGGTCACGAAAATGCGACATGTCATGAATTCACGACATCTTTCGGCCATCAAAAACACTTCCCAGCAACTCCGTGATTTTGCGACCAGTCATGAAAATGCAACATGTCACGAAATCGCGAAATCACAACAGTATAGGATTTTTGACTATGAGAAGTTTGTAGTGTTTTAAAAAGAAGAATAATATGCTCAAAACCAATTATTATTTTATTTGTTGATGTCTTTGAATAATTTAGTTTTAATCATTTGAGTTTTTTATATTTTATGATGAGTTATAATTTTTTTAGTTGCCATTGTGTCTATGCCAAATGCTCATAGATAATGTGTATACCTAGTATTTGATGAATATAAGTTATTGTGAAGCTTGGTTTAAAAGTAAGTTTTTATGTTGGAATTGCTTTGATATGGTGTTTTTTTATTGGTTCCAATATTAAATTCATTTAAAAAGAAACCTTTGGTTGTTTTAATGGTAAGTAATAGATATACTTTTCCTATTCAACTCGTGGAAGCTGTTTATAGCATGTCATGGTGAGATAAAACAACTCCATTGGAGTTCCTTTGTATGATATAGTTGGTTGAAATAGATGATAGGTTCAATAGTGTCACTTTCCTTACCTTCTACTGAGGTAAGATTTATAAGTCTTCCTGCTAAGTTAGTTGGTTTGTCAACCAAGTAACTGGGTGATAAGTCTAAGAATAAAATAAGTTAGGCAAGAAATGTTGTTATAGTATGCCTACTATCGATGCATTGACTAATCCAAGTGATACAAATTTTTTGAAACTATCCATTCATGCTAAAAGGAGCCATAAACTATATTGAAATGGTAAATTAAAGACTACTATATTTGTATTCCTTTAATAGGTAGGTTGTGTAAGCATTGCATGTATAGCTTTTGTTCATTGCAAATAATGAGAGGGTGATTTGTTAGCTTTAATAATAAAATTTGAGTTCCAATTACTATTTACATTTTTAAATTATCTGACAGATGTTCATAAATTAGTATTCTTTTATTATAATAGTTTTGCTATTCTTTCTCAAGGTATAAATTTATTTTACGAATAAAGAGTTGTCCTAATAGTCTACCGTCGGTATTACTATTGGTCTTTCTACTTCAACATTTGTTTTTGAAATGATATGATTCTATGATATGTTATCTGAACTGCGCTTACTAGCTTTGTGCTAAAATTTATTTAAAACCATTTTCCTTTGATTTTTGTTTGCTATGACAAAGAAAATAATTAAAATATAATAAACTATCGATGGGGTACTCGGTATGTGTGAGGGGGTACTCGGTATGTGTGAAGTAATGTTTCTCGAGACTTCTTTAATTTTCTCCAATAGGATGTCAAACTTTGTAATAAAATAAATGTCAAATTTTAGACTAGGGGTTGGTGTCATAATAAAATGGAATTTAAACATGTATCCGATTTTTTAACAATATTTCTTTGACTACATCATAGGTTGTAGAATAATCATGTCTTTACCTTGGAGATAATTGCATTATATAATGTTCTTTTAAAATTTTAAAAGGAGTGAACTTATATTTTATGGATGAATTTGTTATATCTTATGATCTAAATGGTTATTACTTTATAGCTTATTATTGTATTTAAGAAACTCAAATATAGTATTAAATTAGTTCATAGTATTATTTTTATAGTTGTAGATCTTTAATTTTTTAGAGAAAACCAAAAACCCATTGAGTAGGGTGGTTGAAGAACACAAGCTTATACTGAGAGAGGGGGTGAATAATATAGCACCCACTTTTTACTTTCTTTCAAACCAATATCAATTAATGTCCTTAATTGCAATAACCAAATATAGCAATGTGCATTAATAACTCAGATAGCAATAGTAAGCAAGAGCACAAGTCACCACACACAATTGAGACACAAGATTTAACGTGGTTCCCCCAATGTGGGGTACTCCACAAGATAATCTCCTTATAATATTTCACACAAAAATAAGGATCCTTATCCAATACAATGATTACTTTGATCTACTCAAAGCTAGGCAATACACTGATCTGCTCATGTAGGCAATCCACTGATCTACTCAGCTAGGCAACACACTCGATCTGCTCAAGTAGGCAATCCATTGATCTGCTCAACTAGGCAACACATTGATCTGCTCAAGTAGGCAATCCATTGATCTGCTCAGCTAGGCAACACATTGATCTACTTAGGTAGGCAATCCACTGATCTGCTCAACTAGGCACTCCACTGATATGCTCAACAAGCTCACATAGAACTTGTCCAAATATACTCAACAAGCTCACATAGAACTTGTCCAAATCTGCTCAACAAGCTCAAATGTCCAAATATGCTCAACAAGCTCACACAGAACTTGTCCAAATTTGCTCAACAAGCTCACACAGAACTTGTCCAAATCTGCTCAATAAGCTCACACAGAACTTGTCCAAATATGCTCAACAAGCTCACAAAGAACTTGCTCAATAATTCAATCTCATAGGAGCATAAAGAGAATTGTTAGAGACTCAATATGTTCTTATACTCAAATCCAATCTCAACTCAAATCAATCTTATAGAAGCATAAAGAGAATTGTTAGAGACTCAATATGTTCTATCCTCAAATCTCAATCTCAACTCAAATATAGAATAGTTTGTTTCATGGAACTTGAACAACCACTTCACACAATCACTTGACTAGGCTCAAACAACTCTTCTCAACCAACTACCACAAGGAACAACTCTTTCTTACAAACCCTAGTCCAAGCATGTATCAACCAACTCAAATGTTTCCAACAATGCTCAACCACAAATCTCACATAACAATGATACTCATGTTCTTCCTAAGTTACAAGTTCTTTGCATAACCAATGGGCTTCAACAACAATGCTAATAAAACATTCTTCACATAACAATGATACTCATGTTCTTTTCAAGTTCTTTGCATAACCAATGGGCTTCAACAACTATGCTTATAAAACAAGGTTTAACCACAACTCTCAAACTAGAAAACCTTGAAGCATTCAACCAACCACTTTCGAAAAGGAAACCACAATCAATCCTTTTCTCTCCAATGATATTTCAGAAATCAACCACCATAATCAATCAATAGGAGAATGTGCCCATACCTTTTATGAAGATGAAGAAACCTCTTTGGAAATCTGCCACACTCAACAAACTTCTTTTTCAACTTTCAACAAGGGTTAGAGATCATGATTAATATCACAACAACAATATCCAAATAACACCTTATCACTCCTACTCAACAAAATGCATCATGTCCCCTTATGAAAGAATTAATCACTTTTGAAAAAGAACAAAACAACCTTCACTTTTGAACCCCTTTATAAAAATAGAAATATCTCTTTACATACACCTTATTTCTCCCTCTAAGCAAGTTAATCAAATAGCCCTAGAAATAAGCTTTCCAACGATATATAATATGATATACTTCTAAAAGGAAAAACACCAGAAATTTCTCTTTTTCAAAAAGTGGATCACAACCCTTATTCCTCCTAGAAATAACAACAAGCTTACAAAACCTTATAACTCCCTATCTCTAAAAAAATATTTTTCATACACCCAAAGCATTCACAATATCAACTATGCAAGGCGCTTCTCATAAATACCTTTAATTTCAAAATCGTGGCCTTAACCTTTGAAAACGTTTCACAAAAATTGATGAGCACCTTCACACCTGCGGGAGTCAAACTCTGTTCCTCCTTGCTAGCGTTGTGAGACGCTAACCACGTGGGTGCAAGCCCACATTGGAAATAAATCCCAACCTTGTTGTATAAACTGTGCTCGATTGTTCTTAAAATGAAAAAAATTTTTTCCACCAAAACTTCTGCCCCTACGGGATTCGAAACACAGACCTCCCTTGTGCCAAAGTTATCTCTTGCCAACTGTGCTGCGCTGTCCAACGTGACGTCAGGTCTAGACGTCCTCGATTTTATTTAACCCTCAAAAATGACTTCTTTATTTTTTCGCCTTCCGCTTCCTCCATGCACGAATTACTCTTCGATTTTCTCAACCTTGGCATCCTCAATAGGTAAAGTTTTTAACCATTATATATACACATTATAATGCTTCGAAAGACGTCAGTGGATTATAATCAAACCTTCATTCTTTTGGACGTCGACGATAATAAAATATTAAATTTAATTTAAATTTTAAATTTAAATTTTAAATAATTTAAAATTTAAACTTAAATATTTAAAATTAAATATCTCCTTCACCGGGGCACCTTTTTCGACGAAACGAAAATCCAACCTGGGTTTTAAGAAAAACCCATTTCAAATCTGCCATCCATGGTTTTAAATAAAACCTTTTATTTTGCCTACCTTGGTTTTCACAAAAACCTGTATATATCCATGCTTTCCAAAATATCATAAATGCTTATTTATGAAATACTTTGGCCACAAAAACTCAATGTGATCCATGTGACATCAATGATCCATGTGACATCAATGACAACATAAAATACCTCAAATTTCCAACAATCTCCCCCTTTGTCATTGATGGCAACACCTCTAATGCAAATCACCACAGTCACTGCAAAAACCATTTCTGAGAATCAAAGTTGCTCCCCCTGACTCAATACTCTCTTTGGAGGCTGCTCCCCCTAACTCAATGCTCTCTTTGGAGGCTGCTCCCTCTAACTCAAATCTCTCCCCCTTACTCAAATCTCTCCCCCTTTGACATCAATGGCAAAAGGGACACCTATGGGGCTAAAAGATATGACTCTTAAGCTTAGCCCCCTCACCACCTTCTCTCTTGAGGTGATTAATTTTGGGGTGGGAGTACTTTTACTCCCATATTACATTGTTTCTTTCCTCTATCAACTTCCTTCCATATTTTTTTGATATCCTTCTCTTGATGAATTACTTGATCTTCTTGTCTAGAACCTGTTTGACCTTCTTGCCTTGAACCTGTTTGGAATTGAGTCCTACACCATTTTGCAATATGTCCAAAGTTATTGCAATTAAAACACTTGATATTGTAGCCTTTGGATGGTGCCCAAATCCTGAATTCTTTCTTGAAATAATTTCCATATCCATTCCTTTCTTGAACCCTGTATTGTGAAGCTCTGTTTTCATGACCATTATGACCATGACTTCTGAATTGTGTAGCTCTAAAACCAAAACCATTTTGCTCATTTTCTTTGCACTGAGAAGCTCTATGACCAATCCTATTGCATAAGAAGCAATGTCCCTGAAAACCATACCTTCTTCCTTTGAAGTTTCTTCTAGAAAAATCAAACTTCTTTGATCCATGGACCCTGCAATGTATAGCCCTGTGTCCAAATCCATTACAAGAAAAACAATGTCCTTGAAAAGCCCTTTGTTCATGCCTTAGTTCCTCATACCTTTCTTGACCATTTTCCCTATGATCATTTTCAACTTGTGCATTGCATCCTTGAACCTTATTTGTAGTATCTAAATCCTTTTCCTTAATTTCTTCCTTGCTTTCCTCTTCAAGTATTTCTTTTCCTTTTGAACTTGATTCACCTATCTCAAAACAAGATCCAAACTGAATATTTGGAGCCATAGGAACTTTGGAACTTTCTTCATAAAACTTAGGTGCTTCCTTGCTTTCATCTTTTAGAACTTCCTTTCCTTTTGAGTGTGATTCCCCAAACCTGAAATATGAGACCTTTGGTGCTTTGGAATCTTCCTCTTCTTTCTCTTCATTTGTGTCAAGTAGCAAATTGGCATCCATATTTATTGTCTCTGAAATACATGTTTCCTTCTTAGTGAAAATATCTTCACCTTTTGAGTCATGTGATGGATCAAACTTCTCATGTATGGAACATCTCAATTATTTTAGATTCTCCTTAACCTCTTGTAGTTGCTCATGGATATTATTGAAGTCTTCCTTTAGATCATCTGAGACATCTGTCTTTCTTACAATATTCTCTTGTATAACTTCTTCTGCTTGGAGTGAATGTTCTTCTTCTACTTCTTTTATCCCATAGAAAAACCCTTCTTCATCTTCACTATCACTAAGATCATTATAATCTTCTATAGCAAACAAACTCTCAAGTTTTCTTTGACCATGCCTGTTTCCTTGATGTGTCATCTCATCTTCACTATCACTGAATCCATTGCAATATCTCGATCTGTGATCTCTTTGACCACACACAAAGCATTGTTCTCTTTCACCTTCTATTCCTAGGAATAGATGTTCTTCCTTTTCATCATCTGACTTGTCTCTATCACTATGATCTGAGCTATCACTTGCTTCTACAATGTAGTAAGATTTCTTTACCTTACAAAAAATTTCTTCTTCTCATACCTGTTTTGCTTGTATCTGTCATCTTTGTCATGCTTATGCTTTCCATCTTCTTTTCTTCTGTGACCCTATTTTTCATCATCACTATTTTCTTCATGTGGACACTTGTGTGCATAGTGACCAAGATCACCACACTTGTAGCATCTGACTTTCCTCATATCCCTAAAATTCCTTGAGTCCTTATTCCTTTTGATGAAGTTAGCTTCCTCATCATTAACTGGATCTCTATCTATCTCTAGAACCTTCCCTTTCTCTTTCTCTAAAGCCTTGAATGCAATCTCTTTTATTGGAACCTGATGCTTACTCACCCTCATCTCATAAGTTGTGAGAGTTCCTTGTAGTTCTTCCATTGTTAGCTTGTTGATATCCATTGTTTCTTCTATTGTTGAAACCTTTGCATCATACTTCATGGGAAGTGATCTCAAAACCTTTTGAGTAACTTTTGATTCTTTCATCTCAAATCCTAGGCCTCTCATGGTGTTAGTAATCTCATCAACTCGAAGTAAAAACTTTGCAATATCTTCAAAATCTTCCATTTTCAATTCCTCAAATATTTTTCTATGAGTTTGTAGTTTTGACAACTTTACCTTGGAATCTCCTTCATAAGTATTCCGCAACTTGGTCCACATTTCATTAGCTGAATTACATACCATGACCTTTGCAAAATCTGTCTCACGTAGCCCACTCAAAATACAATTTATTGCCCTTGCATTGATCTCAACCAATTTCTTGATAGTCTTATCTGCCTCGGGATCACCTTCAACCTTATACTCTTTTTCAACCATCTGCCATACCTCATATCCCTGTGATATCAAGTAGTTCTTCATTCTCATGCTCTAGAAAGCATAATTGTTATCATCAAATAATGGTGCCTTATTTGTAGATGATCCATTCTATGAAGCCATCTATGTTCTTGTAGAATCTACCCTCAAGTTGTTAGCCTTTTCGAAGGAACCCACTCTGATACCAATTGAAGAACACAAGCTTATACTGAGAGGGGGGTGAATAGTATAGCACCCACTTTTTACTTTCTTTCAAAACCAATATCAATTAATGTCCTTAATTGCAATAACCAAATATAGTAGTGTGCATTAATAACTCAGATAACAATAGTAAGCAAGAGCACAAGTCACCACACACAATTGAGACACAAGATTTAACGTGGTTCCCCAATGTGGGGTACTCCACAAGATAATATCCTTATAATATTTCATATAGAAATAAGGATCCTTATCCAATACAATGATTACTTTGATCTGCTCAAAGCTAGGCAATACACTGATCTACTCAGGTAGGCAATCCATTGATCTACTCAACTAGGCAACACATTGATCTACTCAGGTAGGTAATCCACTAATCTGCTTAGCTAGGCAACACACTGATCTGCTTAGGTAGGTAATCCATTGATCTTCTCAACTAGGTAACACATTGATCTACTAGGTAGGCAATCCATTGATCTACTCAACTAGGCACTCCACTGATCTGCTCAACAAGCTCACATAAAACTTGTCCAAATCTGCTCAACAAGCTCACATAGAACTTGTCCAAATATGCTCAACAAGCTCACATAGAACTTGTCCAAATCTTCTCAACAAGCTCACACAGAACTTGTCCAAATCTGCTCAACAAGCTCACATAGAACTTGTCCAAATCTGCTCAACAAGCTCACATAAAACTTGTCCAAATCTGCTCAACAAGCTCACAAAGAACTTGCTCAATAATTCAATCTCATAGGAGCATAAAGAGAATTGTTAGAGACTCAATATGTTCTTATACTCAAATCCAATCTCAACTCAAATCAATCTTATAGAAGCATAAAGAGAATTGTTAGAGACTCAATATGTTCTATCCTCAAATCTCAATCTCAACTCAAATCCAGAATATAGAATAGTTTGTTTCATGGAACTTGAACAACCACTTCACACAATCACTTGACTAGGCTCAAACAACTCTTCTCAACCAACTACCACAAGGAACAACTCTTTCTTACAAACCCTAGTCCAAGCATGTATCAACCAACTCAAATGTTTCCAACAATGCTCAACCACAAATCTCACATAACAATGATACTCATGTTCTTCTCAAGTTCAAGTTCTTTGCATAACCAATGGGCTTCAACAATAATGCTAATAAAACATTCTTCACATAACAATGATACTCATGTTCTTTTCAAGTTCTTTGCATAACCAATGGGCTTCAACAACTATGCTTATAAAACAAGGTTTAACCACAACTCTCAAACTAGAAAACCTTGAAGCATTCAACCAACCACTTTCGAAAAGGAAACCACAATCAATCCTTTTCTCTCCAATGATATTTCAGAAATCAACCACCATAATCAATCAATAGGAGAATGTGCCCATACCTTTTATGAAGATGAAGAAACCTCTTTGGAAATCTGCCACACTCAACAAACTTCTTTTTCAACTTTCAACAAGGGTTAGAGATCATGATTAATATCACAACAACAATATCCAAATAACACCTTATCACTCCTACTCAACAAAATGCATCATGTCCCCTTATGAAAGAATTAATCACTTTTGAAAAAGAACAAAACAACCTTCACTTTTGAACCCCTTTACAAAAACAGAAATATCTCTTTACATACACCTTATTTCTCCCTCTAAGCAAGTTAATCAAATAGCCCTCGAAATAAGCTTTCCAACGATATATAATATGATATACTTCTAAAAGGAAAAACACCAGAAATTTCTCTTTTTCAAAAGTGGATCACAACCCTTATTCCTCCTAGAAATAACAACAAGCTTACAAAACCTTATAACTCCCTATCTCTAAAAAATATTTTTCATACACCCAAAGCATTCACAATATCAACTATGCAAGGCGCTTCTCATAAATACCTTTAATTTCGAAATCGTGGCCTTAACCTTTGAAAACGTTTCACAAAAATTGATGAGTGCCTTCACACCTATGGGAGTCGAACTCTGTTCCTCCTTGCTAGCGTTGTGAGATGCTAACCACGTGGGTGCAAGCCCACGTTGGAAATAAATCCCAACCTTGTTGTATAAACTGTGCTCGATTGTTCTTAAAACAAAAAAAAATATTTTCCACCAAAACTTCTGCCCCTACGGGATTCGAAACACAGACCTCCCTTGTGCCAAAGTTATCTCTTGCCAACTATGTTGTGCTGTCCAACATGACGTCAGGTCTAGACGTCCTCAATTTTCTTTAACCCTCAAAAATGACTTCTTTATTTTTTCGCCTTCCGCTTCCTCCACGCACGAATTACTCTTCGATTTTCTCAACCTTGGCATCCTCAATAGGCAAAGTTTTTAACCATTATATATACACATTATAATGCTTCGAAAGACGTCGACGGATTATAATCAAACCTTCATTCTTTTGGACGTCGACGATAATAAAATATTAAATTTAATTTTAATTTTAAATTTAAATTTTAAATAATTTAAAATTTAAACTTAAATATTTAAAATTAAATATCTCCTTCACCGGGGCACCTTTTTCGACAAAACAAAAAGCCAACCTGGGTTTTAAGAAAAACCCATTTCAAATATGCCATCCATGGTTTTAAATAAAACCTTTTATTTTGCCTGCCTTGGTTTTCACAAAAACCCTGTATATATCCATGCTTTCCAAAATATCATAAATGCTTATTTATGAAATACTTTGGCCACCAAAACTCAATGTGATCCATGTGACATCAATGACAACATAAAATACCTCAAATTTCCAATAGTGGTATGTACTTTTAAAACATTGAGAAGGATGTTTCATCAAAAGTTTCTTTGAGAAGGATATAACACTCACTCGTAATCCAATTTCGGAATGGCCAATGGTAACTCAATACTAGAGAGTTGGTCCTTGGGGTTGGAAGGTCCAGTGATAGATGGTATGGGTAGCATTATCATCAACTAAGATATGATCTGAGATACCTAGCTCCAAAAATCAGAGAAGTGGTAGGCCTTGATAGCTTGTATAGGATGATGGAATGATATCAAGCACTAGGCATAACAATGCTCTGATGGAATGTACATATGCCTCTCTAGAAGGTCTAGGTGGAGTTTTGATGCAAAATGAGGCTATTGTAGCATATGAGTCTAGAAAAATTAAGAAGCATGAAGTAAATTATGCTACTCATGATTTACAGCTAGCCATCATTGTACATGCTCTCAAAATGTGGTAACATTATTTATTGGGTAAACCCTTTGAATTGAAAATAGATCACTAGAGTTTGAAATAAATATTTACTCATCCATTACTAAATGATAGATAATAGAGAAGGATTGATTTGTTGGTTGAATATGATTTTGGGATAGAATATATTAAAGGAATAAAAACAAGTTGGTTAATGCACTCAGTAGGAGGAGGTATGTAGCTGCTTTACCACGATGCTAGTATGGATTGGTAGAACAAATTAAAGAGATGCAGAAAGATGATGAATTTTGTAAACAATGTCAGATTAAGGTTGAGCAAGGGCCAAATCTGAATATGGATTTCAAAATTAAAGAATATCTACTCTATTTAAGGAATCAAATAATAGTTCCAAATAATGATGAGGTAAAAATAACTATACTACAAGAAGCACATTTTGCTTCGTAATCTACTCATCTTGGAATAGTAAAAATATGAGAGAATTTGAAGAAGGATTACTTATGGCCAAGTATGAAAATAGATGTAACTCAATTTATTGCAAGATGTATTGAATGTTAAAAATTTAAAGTAGAGCATCAACATCCTGGGGGATGACTAAATTATTTTGATATTCCAACACAAAAAAACAAGTGATTTCTATGGATTTTATAGTTGGTCTAACAAAAAATCGATTTTAACATGATGCAATTTTTGTTGTAGTTAATAAATTAACTAAGGTGGCACATTTTATTCCTAGTAATTTTTATGATAATATTGTAGCACCCTAAAATTGGCATAGTTAAACCATCAGTAAAAAGATAAAAATTTGAATTTTAACCCCAAAACCGCCCGTTAACTGCTCACCTCATTTTTCATGCCATTTTTAGAATTTTTTTTAACCGTTGGACAATATCGTCGTCGATCTGATGATATCATCCCAAATTGGACTAATTCGTCTAGACCAGAATGTCCAGACGATTTCATACCAAAACCAAATTTTCATAATTAGCCTCTGTTTCAACAACCTCTCCAACTCGGGTAGAAGCGTGTCTGCACGGTTGGAGATTCCTACGTTGGATATCTCCTAGATTGAGATGATCCCCAACCTCATAACCTACTTCTAATCCTATATAAACATGGGATTTTCCCAGTTTATCCTCTTGGCTAATAATTCCCTGCAACTCTAGTTTTTTGCTGCATTAGAACATCCTTGCCCCCATTATTTGCATTTGTATTTTTATATTTTATTGCAGGTTTTTACTATGTTTCAGCTGGAGGAAGCTCGGATCGTCGCAGGTGATTCAACATGATTTCAGATGATCCTGTCGAGATCGGCGATGATCTCGTACGATCGCAGATGATTTTGACTGCAGTTCAGATTGGGGGCAACCAGAGCCCCGAGGTTGCACTTTCTACCTTTCTTTTCTATTTAATTGTGCATTAGATTGATTTATTTTTGTTCTGCATCCTGGAGTTCACCTCATTTAGCATATTTGCATGATAAAATTTAAAATAAGTTATTAAAATAGTGCTTCCCATTTGATTTGCTATCTGGATTTATTATTTAAGCATCTATATTGTTATTTCTATCATTTTGCATCATTCTTGCAATTGCATTTTTGGTTTTTAGTGTTTGTTTCCATGATTGCAGGTTTCTGATGAATTCGTCAGGTCATTGACGATCTTGTCTGATCTCATATGATCACCTATGATTTGGGACAATTTTTTACAATTACAGATGATCCTGTCATATCCGAGATGATCTGGACTCCAACAAGCTTCAGAATCTTCATCAGACATCAGGAATCAGGTGCATTCTTCTCCACATTAGATATTCTCTGTATTTAGGATTTATTTACGTTTATTGTCTTCATATAAACCAAAAATTTCATATAGAATAGCTTAGATTCATTTTGGCCAACCTAAGAATATGAATGATTGAATATAAAATGAACACATCAAACCCATTCTCAACCTAGGCATGGAAACTGCCACTTAAAGTTTCCTAGTGAACCCCACCATCCGTCAAAAATTCACCCTTATACCCCTCCCTCGAGAGGCGCGACCTTCAAAGGGCCTCTCCGTCCGAGGTATTGTCCCATCCTTCTCGCATCCCCCTTCCGGGAATGGATCCTTTAGCCTGAAGGTAAGGGTGCAAAAAATTTGGGCGATACATTTTTGGTGAACCTGACATGAAACTAAAGCACCTTTTGAAAACAATCCAAAAAAAAAAAAACCCACACATTATTAAGAACATCTAGAATCATTAGAAAATTTTTAAATTTACATATCATATTTAGATGGTAGATTATAATAGAAGACGAGCTATCACCATAAATGTTGAAAATCAATTAACGGCCATAGAGATTACTTTTGTGCTTAGAGTACCTCAAAAAAATAGAATCCAACCTTTATGGGATGAACTTGATAGGAGATTGGGTATTATTGAATCTAGATCTATAGAACTTAGGCAAATTAAGATGTTTGTCCTAGATAGAATACTGGATCCTGATCAAGTGACTTTATACCATGAACTTTAGAGAACTTGCCATAGGTGGTTAACAGATAAAAGAGCACTTGTATCTTCAAAATTGTACGCCTTTGAGGAATACCTTGAGAATGCAGTTGTAGTGCATAATTTTCTATCTTGTATAGAGGATCAAGAAGTCATTCTTACGAATAGAAAAATATGGAATAGAGTTCCTAGAGCTATGTTGTATCGATAATATTACCATGAACTTTATTTTTATAAGTCAGAATCTGAAGTAGATCACATTACCATAGCACACTTTGTCAAGTTCTTGAAAAACCACTTCCAATTTGAAGAGGAGCATTTCATGACTCTTGATGAACTTGATCCTATCAATGATATCCATAAACTATTTATAGAAAACTAAGTTATTCTTTTTACTATTGTTATTTCTTGCAACTAGCATGATGTCTGTTATTTTTATACTTGTGAAATAATAATACAAAAAAAATATTAAAAAAAAAAACATTTCCTTTTAATTATTATAGTAGGTATATAGTTAAAATATATACCTCTCAACCTTACCGCATATATATATATATATATAAGTATATATATTTTCTAAAACTTAAGTGTAACACAATGCCTAGACTTAGGAATGGAAAACAAACCAAAGAGGATGAATATTGGTTAGGAAGACCATTAATTGACCATAATGTCCCTCCTGAGGACCAAGTTCAGGAAGAAAAAATCCTAGACCAGCAAGAAGAAGAGCTTGATGTAGCAAATGAACAAGAAGAAACTAACGGAGAGGAAGGATCCTCATCCCCTAAAATGTCTCCGGGAGGAGCTATCACTTTTGAAAACATGGAGCAATTTTGGAAGTTCATTAATACAAATATTGGTGTTTTTAATAGAGCAGTCCATATGGACAAGGATCGAATTAGTGACACTCAAGCAACTCTAGAAGACGTATTTCACACACACACTAATCCCTTGTCCTTTATTGAACAAGAGAGTGATCAAGCTGGACCATCCAATTTGGATATAGTAGTTGCGATCCGGAACATGCAACAACAACAGGTTACCCAACCACCTAAAGTGCCTATTAACAAGCCTAGGGTCATTCCCGCACAAAATAAACCATCATTTACTGCTCTATTTTGCCAAGCTATTGAGCAACATACCTCAAATAAAAAAAACCCAAAACAAAACCAAACACCAATTACCAACAATCTGGGACACAACATAATACTATTACAAATCCCCTTCATAATAATCTTCCTACCAACACTTTGCATAATAGCAATATAGCATCTAATCCTTATGTCACACCATCATACACCCATAAATCCTATACCTATATCCCACTGAACCAATATGGTGGACAAACTAGTAATCTTGAAACCATGATGAAACAGTTAGTTTTCCGCATGGACCAGATAGATCCTTACCGTCCCTTGTACAATTATCGAGAGATGTGTAGTCAACCTTTAGATCCTATAGTTGTAGCACAACTGTATCCTAAACATTTTCCTATGCCTTTCCTGCCCATATATAAAGGAACGAAAGATCTCATAGAGAATTTTCGTATGTTTAGGATAGCATGTCATGATATATCACATGTTGACTTGTTATTACTAAAAATGTTCCCAAAAAGCTTGGGAGGAATGGCATTAGAGTGGTATTATCAATTACCCACTAATTATTTGAGTAATTTCGAAGAAACTGCTGAGTCTTTTATTCATTAATTTAGTGCCTATATCGAAAGACATGTGACCATTAAATATTTGTATAACTTAAAACAAGACAAAGATGAATGCTTTGCTGATTTCCTAGCTAGGTGGAGACAATTGATAGGAAAATTGCACTTTGTGTTACCTTATAGGGAGATGTTGGACATATTTATTAATAATTTGCAAGAGCAACTATCTTACAAACTATCAACTGCTACCTTGACCACCTTCGATCAGGCTATATATTTTGCCCGAAGAGTGGAAGATGCTCTCATTAGGAGAGGTTAGCTTAAAAAGAAAGACGATGAGAAAACATCCAGAAATCAATATAATAATAAACAAGTTGTGGGTGTTGGAGTCACTGATAGCAGAAATATTGCTAATGTTAATGTTGCAAAGACAACAGAGAAGTTTGTACTGAAACCTCCTGATAGACTTCCTCAAGAATTTACTAGGTTAAATCAATCTTTATCAACTATTCTATCGTAATTATTAGAATGAGGCTTGATTCAATTACCAAATATCTAGGAACCTGATCCAACTATACCCGGATATAGAGCAGATTTACATTGTGACTTCCATAGAGGACCTGGACACACTACCAACTCTTGCAAAATATTAAAACATAAAATACAAGACTTGATTGATAATAATGAGATGGAGGTATAAGCCTTTCAACCTAAGCAAAATCCTCCTAATAAAACTCAACAGAACGCCACACAAAACCAGAATCAGAACACCAATCAGTCATTGGACATATTTCAACATCCTTTACCAAAACATGGTAAGGAAGTGGCTAATCAAATTGAACATCATAATATTCTGCCTTCTGCCTGATATGTAGGAACTATTAATGGGCATTTACCTGTTCATGATCTAGAAACCTTTGACACAACTTTATCCATGGTTACAACTAGGCCTCTATATAATATGCAGATACCTGATATTAGTAATACAGAACATGAGACTGAGAGTGATATTGAAATCACATCAAATCAATCGAATAGTTTTGAAGATGAATCAGATACTATTCACCCTATCACAAGTCATATGGTTCCAGAAGAACCATTTCCAAGAAGATTCACTACTATGCCATCGTCTCACCAATTAATTTCTAATGAGTTAGCTATAAATGCTAGACCAAGACCCATTCATCATACGCAAAATAATATTGTGGGTACCATCGGAGCTGTTACTAGACAATAGGCTCAAAATTCTCAACAAGATCAAATTCAGAATGGTGGATCAGGTCCATTTATTTTGAAGGTTCCTAGTAAAGGGAATCATGCACCTAATGTTCAACCTAAACCTCCCTATAATATTAATGAACAATTATCAAATATTATAGCTAGAATTTCCCTTTCGGATCTCTTAAGATATTCTCCTACACATAGATATGAATTAATGCTCACATTAAGCCAGATGATGGTACCACAAGACATTCAACCCAAAGCCATGGCCAATACTATAATAACTCGTGAAGTTGATTGTATTGACTTCTGGGATAGAGACACACCTCAACATAGTTTACATAAATATAACCCCTTATATATTACCGCCTTAATTGGAGATGTAGCAGTCAAACAGGTTTTTATTGATAATGGTTCATATTTAAATATTTGCACTTTTGACTTCTACCAAATATTTGGGTTTAGAAGTGAGGAAATGAAAAGAACTGATATGATCATAAAACCTTTCAATGACGAAACACAAGAAACGTGTGGAGTTATTACCATTCCATTGTAGGTTGGTCCAAGAACCTTGGATATGACTATGTTTATTGTACATTGCCTTGCATCATACAATATACTCTTGGGTCACCCTTGGATCAACGCAATGCGAGTTGTTCCCTCAAATTTACATCAATGTGTTAAATTTGAATTTAAGAATCATTTGGTTACCATTCATGGTGATCCAAGACCCTTTGATATGTGTGCGTTGGCAGAACCTATTGGAGTTCAATTTTGCCCTACTTTGTCATCCACACATCCTAATTCTCATTACCCATCTAAACGTGTGAAACTCACACCCACAATGTCATCTACTTCTTCTCCATCAAATACACCTTCACATTTAGCTCAACTTGGTAGGAACCTAGGGTTCCTAGCACATAAATGGATAAATAAATAAATAAATAACCTAAAACTAAAAGAATCGCTTTTGGATTGTCGGGAAGTCCCTTCAATGTTTTAATAAATGTTTTATATAATATTTCATGGATGATCGAATTATATGCCTCTCTTCTATTATTTATATTATTCTAGGGTTATGAGTGAAGGGTCATGATTATTCATATTATAATATGATAATAATAAATGAATTAATAATATTAATGTTAGGATTAGGGTCCTAACATGCCACCCCTCTTGAAAAATAGCTTTGTCCTCAAAGCTAGAACAGAGGAAATCGCTGCAGAAATCGTCGTAGAATTTGCTAAAAAAGTCACTTGGAAAAACGTTGCAACATGGTCGCCAAATTTGCTAAAAGTTGTCATCAAAATTGTGGCAAAATTTGTTAGCAAAAAGTTGCTCACAGAAATTACCGCCAAGGTTGCAGAAATTGGCAATAGGTAACAATAAAATCTTGATGGTAACAACGGTGAGGTTTTTGCCAGCGTGGTTCTGGTGAAGGCGAAGGACACCTTTCCCAGATACTTATTGATTGCATGGACACACATTTTACAAGCGGCAAGGCATAAGCAAATTTCTTGTGTTCAATATTTTAGTGTCTAACAGGCTTAGTCAGACACCGCAATTGGGGTATTGCATAGTAGCTACGATTATCCCTTCCTTGTCCACCCACCTGCACGGCCAATAAATTCTAAGTATGCTGAACCAAAAGGGAGACCAGCTATGATATTGGAAGGGACCGCACTTGCAAAGTAAAAAAACACTTAACCAACTTAAAGGCCTTGACATTTGGCATGTGGTGGCACGAAAGCATTTTTTACGTGCAATACAATACCAACTTAAAGATCTTCATGTTGTCTTTTTACTTAATCATCGTTGAATGTTTAAACAATGTAGACGTTGCAGGTCTCATATATAGAGATAGAGCGGATGGAAGTCATGCTCGTAAATCATCTCTATTTCATATCTATTATGTGAATATGGCCCAAGATTTCTCTTGTCCTCATTCTCTTTAGACAGCTTGTTGTGGTCAGCTGCAAACTCCACCTTGATGAATTCAATCTCTTTACTTTGCAGTCTTTTAATTTCTTCAAGGGTGGCCATCTCACTTGTAAGTGAAACATTCTCTCTCTACACAATGACTCAATATGTTTCCTTTGTTATTCATCTTCTTTTAATCTCTGGATCTACTAGAACACCTAGAGCCATTGGGAGCAGCAGTAACATGGAACATGCGATCAACCATACGATCCCCATCAAACTATTGTTGTTGGTTGGTATAATTGCCAGTTCAAACCATTGTTGTCGATCTTTGAATTGTTGCTCACGTTGACTGGGTTACGTGACTTCCTCCTAGTTGGTGCTCCAAATTTTAAGGCTTGATTATTTCGGCCTTCACTGTAGTCGAGTGTAATGTGGCTAATCGGAAGATTTTTTTTTTTTTAATTTTACAATTGACCATGCAATTTGAGGGTCTTCAAAATCTATTTATTTCCAGAGCTTTTACATTTAATAACTGGAAATGATGAAATTATGATGCTGCATTTTTCTACGTATCTGTATTTGTTCGGCTGTACGTAGTGCCCATGAGATGAGATGCATGTTTTTCTAAGACAATTACGATATGTTTTGAATAATTTCCATGACCACATTGTAGGTATTGAGATAAACAATGGCAGCATGAGGAATATTTGAGTTTAATTTGTAGATGAGCTGTCGCATGCGTCCAGTGAAATTCGCAACAAGATTATTAGTTTAAGCAATGCATTCACTATTCATGCCTCCGACGGTGGATAGCTCATAAGGGATGCAGCCAATCGGACCGACTCCACTCACAATAAACTTTCTAGCCCCGAGTTAGTATAGTCTATTAAGCTGATCCGCAAATCGAGAGATGAGGAGGTGTTGTTAGGTGTTGTTCCCTGCCCTGCAGATTATAATTATTGTGTGCAAGCTTATGTATCCAAGTGGTACTGTCACAGCAACACTGATCAACAACTTTCATACTCAAAAAGGTTCTATTCAAGCCAGGTATTTGTGGATACTTTGCTAGCAATCTCTATTATCTGTTTCCCCATAAACCAGACATGCCACTTTCATTTTTTCATTTGGGAATGAATTAAATATATTTATTGTGGGGTGATTGTTTCTTCTTCGCTTACTTAAAGGGCATGACTCTACATTTTCATTTTATGTTATTGACAGTTTATAGTTGAGATTACTGTAGATTACAGATGTTAAGACCCCAAAGTCTTACAATAAAAAGTAATCGCCTTTTAAATGTTTTAGGTCTTCTTCATGTAGTGGAGCCAACTTTAATCGAGTAACATATTTGAAGTTTTCAACAATGCTATGATTTTTTCACTGGTCATAAACCAAATATTTTCTTTTTTAAGAAGCAAAGACTAAAAATTTAAGTAGTTTCAAAACTCGCGTGAAAGTCATAATTCTTATTATCCATTTTGAAGGTGATTCTCGGTGCAGATGTTATTCAAATAGATAGGGCAGTTGTAACAAAAACTAAGAAACTCAGAAAAATCATCGAATATGGGCAGATGATATCATCATTTCTATTGTCGCTTAACTTTTAATGAATTTGGATTACCTATATTTAATATGATTCACAAGTTTTAGCAGTGAAGTCTTTTACTTTTAAGCATTTACCAAAATAATGTTGGACTGTTATAGTGCAGCGTTGGATGTCAGTTGTTATTGGAGGAGAGGAGGTGGCCATGGAGGTAGCCTCGAAGGAGATAGATGTGCACAGGCGGTGACATCAAGTGCTGCTGGCATTGTTGGGACGATCTCTTCCACCACAATTTTTTTTTTTTCACAATGTTGTGCATTTTTGCATGTATTTGGCTGGTTTGTTGCTCCAATAATGATAATATGAGCATGGGCTTTTAGTCCATCCTGGGTGAGCGAAAGAGGAGGTGGCCATGGAGGCGGTCTTGTAGAAGATAGGAAATAATCTCTTAATTTAAATGAGGCGAATAGGATACTTTTTTTATGTCTCATTTCGAATTGACAAGAGTGTGCAGATCTAGAATTTGATCCTGCTTGATTAGGTAAAACGTTCCCAGTTCCACTAGAATGTGTATGGGATAAACAATATTTCTCATGGGATGATCTAAAATAATTATTTTTATGTAACCTTTTGTAGTGATGCTGGCCAGTTTCTAAAGAGAAAGCTCTTGGGTGATTTTTTGAATTTGATTTGGATTTATTTGCAGATTTTGAAAATGTTTTTGGAGCAGCACAATAATTCCATGCAAAATGTATATTGTTGTTGGAAAAAATATTTACATTTCTAGAAATATTTTCTGTGGGAAAGCTATCATTCTCTTCTTCATGTGTTTTTAAAAAATATATATTTTTAAGGTTTGAAATATTTTTCTCTGTATTGGGGAGTGCAATGGGTACCACCCGGGATTCGTCGGCTATGGGTTCTTCCTCCACCTGGGATTCCATGGCTATGGGTTCTTCCTCCTCTACCAGAGATTCCATGGCTAGGGTCTCCTCCTCTTGCATTTCCATTAAATATTGTATAATACGATCAGAACGTTCCATTTGTTTTTTTTGTTTTTGTTCAATCATTCTTCTAATTTCTGCAATGTCATTTTTTATTTCCTTGACCAATATGGTTGGATCCATAAGGCTCTGATACCATATGGTAGGAACCTAGGGTTCCTAGCACATAAAATGATAAATAAATAAATAAATAACCTAAAACTAAAAGAATCGCTTTTGGATTGTCGGGAAGTCCCTTCAATGTTTTAATAAATGTTTTATATAATATTTCATGGATGATCGAATTATATGCCTCTCTTCTATTATTTATATTATTCTAGGGTTATGAGTGAAGGGTCATGATTATTCATATTATAATATGATAATAATAAATGAATTAATAATATTAATGTTAGGATTAGGGTCCTAACACAACCATATTATGAAAAAACCACATTAGGACCTAAGAAAGATCCTAATCCCACAACCAATGTCTCTTGTTCCACTCCTATAGCTTCCATACCTATAATAGATCCATCTATTGACACCTATACACCATCTATATCCACCGAATGCATATTCTCCACATTAGAAGACGTAGGAAATATTCCTTCTACCTCTTATGCTCTTACTGACGAACTCTTACCCGATCTATCTAAAATTCTTATATCAGAAGAAACGAATGCTTCTATGCAAGATTCCCTTATTTTAAATAAATTGCCACCATCTCCTCATACCTTGGGCCTCCCACAGCCTATGGGAAGTATTTATCAAGTCAGGATTTGTGCCTTTATTTATAAGGGATATGACTGGGGTAGAACACCCAGAAACATCAAAACTCATTATGATGGATATGCTCGATGTTATTTTACTAATAATTATACTAAAGCCAAACCTATAATGCTTAAATTGGGATATAAAGGGAAAGGTTTGGGACCTTTCCAGAATGGTATGAAAGAATATTTTGAGGTAGAGTCGTGTCTCGCCCGATGTGGTGTGGGCCTATTTCCTAGTAAGGGTCAGCCATTCCCATTTGAGGATGATGACCAACTTATATGTTACCAAGATTATTTAGATGCATGTGATGCCTTGCATTTAATAAATAAGACATTCACATGTAATATGCTATCTATAGCTTATCCTGATATGATCGTTGAATCCGACGATGATTTGGAGGGAGATATCTTCCATGATGTCTCCGTTGAGGAATTATTACATAACGGATTTTATTTTTATGGCTCTATATCTAGTATAGCCCAGCTTGAGGCCACGACTCCTCAAGAAGAATTATCCAAGTTAATCTTGGAAGAATTACAAGAATTGGGCGTTTCACCCACCCCACCTAATTTTGAGAGAGATCTCCATATGGAAGTAGAAAATGTCATAAAAATTAACATTGGAATTGAGGATAACCCTCACATAATCAACATCGAATCATAATTAAGTCAAGAAAAATAGGATAAATACATTGCATTTCTTAAAGAATATGAATATGTCTTTGCTTGGGCATATGAAGATATGCCAGGTTTGGACCCTTTTGTAGTTATGCATCACCTAGTAGTGCATTCGGATGCTAAACTTCGTTAGCGAAGCTTAGAAAAATGCATCCTAAAGTGGCCTTACTAGTCAAAGGGGAGTTAGAAAAACTCCTGAATGTTATTTTCATACAAGCCATTGATTATGCTGAATGGATCTCAAATGTAGTTCCAGTAACTAAGAAAGAAGCTACTAAGGTTAGGGTTTGTACAGACTTTAGATATATTAATGCTGCATGCCCTAAAGATGATTTTCCCCTTCCCAATATGGATCAGATCATTGATTTTACTGTTGGGAGTGGAATGATATCCTTAATGGATGGATTTTCTAGTTATAATCAGATTTGGATAGCTCCTGAATATCAGGCTAAAATAGCCTTTATTACCCCTTGGGGGACCTTTTGTTGGAAAGTGATGCCATTTGGTTTGAAGAATGCAGGTGCAACCTATCAACAAGCCATGATTTATATCTTTCATGATATGATGCATGATATACTACATGATTATGTAGATGACATTATAGCTCGTTCTACTGAAGAATATGACCATTTAGATGACTTGAGAAAAGTATTTAATCGGTTAAGGGAATATCTTATCCGATTGAATCCAGCTAAATGTATATTCGGAGTTAAGTCAGGTAAATTATTGGGGGTTATAGTTTCTTTATGTGGCATCAAAATTTACCCTCTCAAGATTACGTCTATCACTGATATGCCCGCACTCACAAATATATTAGAATTACGGAGTCTACAAGGTAAGCTTCAAGCCATCCGTCGCTTCATCAATAAGCTGGTGGATAAAACCGGACCCTTTCTTAAGCTTCTTAAGAAGGATGTCTCTTTCCATTGGGATGATAAATTCCAGGAAGCATTTGAACTCCTCAAAAAATATCTTCTTAACCCACCTGTACTTTTGCCACCTAGGCCTGATCGCCCATTTATCTTGTATATTTCTGCTTCAGATTTTTCTTTAGGAGCTATGTTAACTCAACTTGATGATGAGAAAAGAGAGCGTGCTAATTATTACATTAGTGGAACATTAATTAGTTATGAAACTCTCTACACAGCATTAGAGAAGTTATGTTTAGTAGTCGTATTTTCTACACAGAAACTATGCCATTATATGCTCAGTCAGAAAACTTACGTTATTGCTAAATACGATTCCTTACGGTATCTCATGAGTCGACCTTATTTATCTGGCCGCACAACAAAGTGGGTTCTTGCGTTAAGTAAGTTTGAACTCACGTTTATAGGACAAAAGTTTGTTAAGGGTCAAATCATAGCAGATCAATTAGCTGTTGCACCCTTAGCATCCACCCATCCCCTCATCATTGAGTTTCCTGACGAATGCCTTAAACTAGAAGTAGAACATCCAGGCAATGGTCCTTATACTTTGACAAATCCCAATGCATGATTGGGACTGGTTCAGGTATTATTTTGATATCTCCATAGAAACACCTCATACCTCTATCCTTTAAACTAATGTTTGCCTATACTAATAACACTGCTGAATATGAGGCTCTCATCCTTGGATTACGAGTAGCCATGGCATTGAAAATTAAAAATCTATTAGTTTTCGATGATTCTCAACTTGTTATAAATCAAATTAATAATGTTTATCAGACCAGAGATGATAAATTGCACCCATATAAAGCATATGTATTACAATTAATATCTTTATTTGATCAAGTTACCTTGGAAGCTATTCCTTGAACTAGCAATCGTGCGACTGATGCTATGGCCACAACTGCATCTATTTTACCCTTGGAGTTAGATGACGAATATGCTACCATCATTATTCATTGACTCTAGGAGCCTACTTCAATTGAATCATTCTTGGAACCTTTGGACGTGTTTCTAATCAACGAAACTACTCCTGAACTTTGGTACACTGATATCCTTAATTTTATTCAAAATGGGACCTTCCCTAAAGGTTTTAACAGAAACCAATGTCGATTATTGCATAGATGCACAATTCGCTTCGTCATAATTGGCAATACCTTATATAGGAGATATTTTGAAGGTATCCTACTAAAATTTTTGAATCCAGAAGAGTTTAGATCAGCTTTAAGTAAAGCCCATGATGGATCTTGTGGGGGACACTTTAGTGGTAGCGCCATTGCTAAGAAGCTCCTTAGGATAGGATATTTTTGGCCTACCATGGAGAATGATGCACATGATTACATGTGCCATTGTGACAAGTGCCAAAAACATGCTGACCTTGTCCATGCGCCTGCACAAGAACTGCAGGCTATTTCATCTCCTTGGCCCTTTTCAAAATGGGGCTTAGAAATCATAGGAAAAATTAGTCCTGTGTCATCTGATGGACACAAATTCATCATAACCACCACCGAGTATTTTTTGAAGTGGGTTGAAGCTATGCCCTTAGCTTCCTGCATCGAAAACCAAGTTTCCAAATTTATTTTCAATAAAATTATTTGTAGGTTCGGAATTCCTGCAAATCTCATCTCGGATAATGGAACTTGTTTCAAAAATAAATATGTAAAGAAACTATGTCAAAAATATAAAATTCAACATCGTTGGTCCACTCCCTATTATCCTCAGGGTAATGGCCAAGCAGAAGCATCTAATAAAACATTAATTAAAATCCTCAAAATACTGGTCAATAAATATGGCCGATATTGGCACATTCAATTATATCCTGCTTTGTGGGCCTATCAAACTAGCGTTCGTACTCCCATGGGCACTTCACCTTTTGTTTTGGTTTATGGCACTAAAGCTATTTTTCCCTTTGAATTAGAAGTTCCTTCTTTGGCTCTACTACTTCAAGATACTGAAGCAGGAGATGAATATCGTGCTGGAAGATTTAGTCAGCTGGAAATCCTAGATGAGAAGTGCATCAATACTTTGGAGCATCTTCAAGCCTACCAGAACAAGCTCAAACGAGCATATCTTAAGAAATTTCATCACCGATCCTTTGAGATCGACGACCTTGTCTTAAAAGAAAATCAAAAAATGCTAATGCAACTAAAGACCTTAAAGGTAAATTTGAACCTAACTAGCTTGGTTCGTATATCATCACTGCTAAATTTTGATCAGGAGAATACAGATTAGCTACCTTAGATGGTAAAGATCTTAAATAACCTATGAACATTATGCATCTTAAGCGCTATTATGCATAATTTTGGTAATTTCGTCATTGTATATATTGTACATCTTGTCTCATTCTTAGTAAATTCATATAAAAATTTCAAAAAATAGTAATATTATGTATTCTCTCAATTCATAAATCAAAATCAAAATATAAAAACATCAAAAATCATCAAAATCTTCAAAAACATATTTTATTTTGCACCTGTCAATTCTTGAAGTATTGCAGTTATATTTTTAGTTTTTTTTGGGATAAATTAGCATTTATTTGGAATCCCTCACTTTCACACTCACATGAATAAATATCTTGATATTATTTGGTATGATTATTAATCTCTCTTACATCAAAGTCCACAGCTGAATTAAATAAAGTTTTGAGCATAGAGAATTGATCTTGTTATTTACTTGAACCAAGTATACCTTTTCACATTAAAATGATTTCATTGCAAATTCGAAATGATGCTACACAATAGAAGTTGTCTCTTGAACGAAGAGTTTCCCCTGCTATCCTATCATGCACATGGTCTAGAATCTTTGAGAATTGACAAAATGACAAGCTCACCCCTACCTATAATAAAAATCCCTTGCTCTATAGCCAATTTGAGCAAGTATCCCTAGTATAGCAAGAAAAAGAAAAAAAAATCATGAGAAAAAGAAGCATTATTTCAGTAGCATTTTGTACCATCTCAACAATATTTCAGCATTATCTCAGTATCAAGCAAAAATACAAAAAAAAAAAGAGAGAAAAGAAAAGAAAAAGCAAAAAGCAATAAAATCCCTTCCCCTACCCTTTGAAAATAAAATAAGGGTGAATGAGCTTGAATCCCTGGAATTCTCAATTATTCGAAAACTATGAGGTAAGCCCCATAACAGGTGGTTTTTGCCCAACCCGCTTGGCCTTGGGTAACTCCTAGCGTGGTGATATGTCTGTCTCATTAGCGACCTTCTTTTGTATAGACCTATGTCTGCTTATGGATCAGCTAGCTCTTGATGACCTGACTTACATAGTAGTCTGGTATGGTTACATGCATATAAATAATGGTCAAAAAACACTCATTTGGTTAATTCAAATTACTTGTATCAAATTATCTTTCTCAAAATTGGTAAATGAACAATACAATTGCACACACATTTGTGTTTGAGAGATTTTGTATCATTATGATAGATCAAGATCGGCAATGAACTCACATATGCACATGGGGTTCCTTATAAATCTAAATTTTGTCTTTAAGATAATTTAAAATATTTATGCAAATCTTCTAGAATAATTTGATTTTCTTACTTGAGAACATCTGCTTAGTGTAAAAACAATTAAATACATTTTTTTTCAAAATCCAAAATTTTCTTTCAAAACATGTTCAAAAATCTAGCAATAAAGTCACATTTATATATTTTTGACTTTCGCAACGATGGTATAGTTCCTAAACCTAAATTGGAATTTTATGCCTAGTGCAAGTCCTCATCTTATATTTTCTATTTATCTCAAACTCAAAAATCAACTATGTAATAAAACTATTACATCAATTTCTTCTTTGGATTTCACGATGATGGTATAAGTCTATACCTACATATTCTATGCCTAGCACAAACCATCATTTTAATTTTATTTCTCACTTTTATCCATAAAAGCATATGGCTTAAATCATTATGTTACACAATTGTGCTTTAAAAAGAATGAAAACTTGTCTATTTCATTTCATTATGTCAACATTCAGTTTTTTGCGACGATGGTATAATTCCTAGGCAATTATTCAAATTTCTATTACACTTAGGAATTTTATGCCAAGCAAAAATCATATTTTTAATATTTCATGCATAATATTTTCATGGAAATCTGAAAATAAATCATCACCATCCTCAAATTTCATCATCACAACACAAAGTCTTAAGAAAGTCTCTTAAGCACCCTTTTACTTGTAGCAATATTTCTCTCATAACGGGATTAGCTTAATGACCTAGCGAGCGGCGACTCCATGAAATGGTCATGTAACAACGACAATGTCCTTTGAAATTATTGTTAGAAGTCCCTTTATTTTTCATCAAATCACACCACAACAACCAATTTGTTTACATCAGATTATTTCATTTAATTTTATGGCATGACATAAAATTGTAATATTCTCAACGACATAATTACATGAACAATCAATCAACAATTACAATATTAAAGCATCATAAAACATATGCACAATTCATATCACAAAAAGAATATATATATATATATATATATATATATATATATATATATATATATATATATATATATATATATATCAAGAAATATATGTACATCATATATCAAAATGGATTGGTATGCCACAATCTATACCCTGGCATACTCAATCTTCTCAAAAAATATATAGTCTATAGTAAAAAATTAGCTAGTCTCGAGAAGCCTTCGAGCTCTCAGCCTCATCTCCTCTCCTGCCTTGGCATGGAGGAGGTGGTCCCATCGAGGTATGTGATGTATCATGGGTCCTCGACGTCGATCGTGAGGATATCCTCGACGAACCCATCCTAACCAGCTCTACAATACTGGATAGCAGTGGTATCCTCTACCCCTCTAGAACCACATGATAGTATAACCCCTGGTAGAACACGGTCTGAGAAATAGCCTGTGCTAGCTCCTGCATGCTCACCCCTCCACTCTGAGCCCTGATTCGTGTAGCCTCATCCTGCAGTGTTTGCACTTGAACTCATAGGTAGACGTTCTCCACTTAGAGAGCCACCATATCACTGCTCTCCCCCACCTCGACACCCTTGACCTTATCAGGTGATGGTGGTCTATCCCTCTACTAAGAAGGGAGTCTCTCCTCCCTCCTCTCTGGCTGTTGCAGTCTCTTCGAAGCCTATGACACTCTTTGGTGTCTCTCCTAAGGAGGCCATCATTGATCCCTCCCTTTACAACTCCTCGTTGCATTGATGGTAGCCTGGCGGCACCTCCCCATTTGTTGCACAATAGCATGCATCAGACCCTATGCCCTCATCATTCGAGGAGGGCAGATTTCTACATACCAGGCATCATATCCATCTGCTACCCGAGCATCGTCCCCATCCACTGGCTGAATGGGGGTATCATAGTGTCTTGAATCCAAAACCACTGCATGTATGGAGCCCCTCTCAGCGTGTATTATTTTAGACATTTCAGGAGTACTCGTAATCCTTGAAAGAAGGGACCCCCTACTGTAGACCGAACTACCTCAAAAATTAGTCATAGTAGTGGAGCTCTACCTCTCCCCACTCCATCCTCAACCAGAAGACTCACCTGATGTGAGCCAACTCTTTTCCATCCTCTCCCCACCCTGGATGCTCTCTCCATAGCCTCCAGGTGATTTGATCTAGGATGAGGTCATCTAGAAACCTCCGAGACATCGGTAGATCTATCCGTCGCTATGACCCTCTTTGGAGCCACCAATAGAAAACCCAAGGTCTCTCTCGGTCAACTCCTATCATTGGAAGCCCTACTAGCCTCCGTACCACAATGTGCTCCCAACACCAAACCTATAGTAGCGATGTCAATACCAGACATCGACCTCCCTTGTATACCACCCTGTAGAGGATCTTATACAAGCGACATAGTACAAAATTGCCCCAAGCAAACTTGTAACCATGGTCTCTCATGTCACAAACCACATCTGAGAGGAGCCACGGTAACCTACATCCGCTCTGGTGGCATAGAAGTAGGCCACCCACCACCCCTACCAAAACTTGAGTCAATCGATATGCCCCAAGCATCTGCCTCAATGCCTCGATGTTCACTCCACCCTTCTCTAGGATGAAGCTTGGGTTGTTACACAGTCTCATCATGTCATGGCCTTGATTGGCTAAAGGAGTCATGAATCGCCCATGTATGGGGATCCTCAATATCCTCCATACATCCTCTAGAGTGGGAGTCATCTCCCCTGTCGATATCTAGAAGCAAGATGACCTCGGATACCATCTCTCTACTAGGGCTGTCAGTAGCCCCATGTCTGTAGGAATTTGTGGCATCTCTGCAACATGTTGTAGTCCAACCTCTGCTAGCCTATCTTTCTTGGCTTGATCGAGCATGGCTACATTGTCTCTGATCCCATCGTATTTCCATTCCCGAATCTTTAGTAATCCCCTCTGCAAAATAAACAATAATAAAAATAATAAAATCATTAGTGCATAATCATTAAAACTTAATTAAAATCAATTTCATCTCATAAAAAATATGATATCGCCCATTATTGGACGATATCGTACCAAATTTAGCAAAATCATCCCGACGTTGTCGATGGCCTAAAAATGGCTACGATGACCAAAAACAATTAAAATTCAATTAAAAAATTAAACAAATCAAGTTAAAAATATAATGTGTCAGGTTTAGATCCTTACCCGCAACCTGCGTCGGACCTTTGTCGATCTATGTGTCATTTCTACCATTTCGCCTGCAAAGCTCTGAAACAGTAAAAATGAATTAGGGTTTTAGCCTATTTTTCTTAATTTTATTTAAAAACAACATTTTTTTTTTGCTTTTTCATGCTTTTACCTCAAACGTTCGATTTGGGTAAAAAATCGGAGGGGGCACCATAGCAAGCAGTTGTATGATTCGACCTAGGATCGTCGTCTAAAAAATAGAATAAATTTTTGCTTTCTCGTAAAGCATAAAGAACTCGTCTTTAACTCATTTTCTTAAAAAAATATGCTAAAGAGGGGGTAAAATGTAGCACCCTAAAATTGGCACAATTAAACCATCAGTAAAAAGATAAAAATTTTAATTTTAACCCCGAAATCGCCCGTTAACCGCTCACCTCATTTTTTGCACCATTTTTAGAATTTGTTTTAACCGTTGGACGATATCACTTCGATCTGATGATATCGTCCCAAATCGGACTAATTCGTCTAGAACAGAACGTCTAGACGATTTCATCCCAAAACCAAATTTTCATAATTAGCCTCTGTTTCAACCTCTCCAACTCGAGCAGAAGCGTGTCTACGCGGTTGGAGATTCCTACGTTGGAGATCTCCCAAATTGAGATGATCCCCAACCTCCTAACCTCCCCCTAATACTATATAAACTTGGTATTTTCCCAGTTTATCCCCCTGGCTAATCATTTCCCTGCAACTCTAGTTTTTTGCTGCATTAGAACATCCTCACCCCCATTATTTGCATTTGTATTTTTAGATTTTATTGCAGGTTTTTACTGTGTTTCAGTAGGAGGAAGCTCGGATCATCCCAGGCGATCCAACACGATTTCGAATGATCCTGTCGAGATCGGCAACAATCTCGTACGATCATAGATGATTTTTATTGCAGTTTAGATTGGGGACAACCAAAGCCCTGAGTTTGCGCTTTCTACCTTTCTTTTCTATTTAATTATGCATTAGATTGATTTATTTTTGTTCTGAATCCTGGAGTTCACCTCATTTAGCATATTTGCATGATAAAATTTAAAATAAGTTATTAAAATAGTGCTTACCATTTGATTTGATATCTAGATTTATTATTTAAACATCTATACTGTTATTTTTATCATTTTGCATCATTCTTGCAATTGCATTTTTGGTTTTTGGTGTTTGTTTCCATGATTGCAGGTTTCTGACGAATTCGTCAGGTCGTCGATGATCTTGTCTGATCTCAGATGATTACCTATGATTTGGGATGATTCTATACAATTACAAATGATCCTATCATATCCAGGATGATCTGGACTCCAACAAGCTTTAGAATCTTCATCAGACATCAGGAATTAGGTGCATTCTTCTCCACATTAGATATTCTCTGTATTTAGGATTTATTTATGTTTATTATCTTCATATAAACCAAAAATTTCATATAGAATAGCTTAGATTCATTTTTGCCAACCTAGGAATATGAATGATTGAATATAAAATGAACACATCAAACTCATTCTCAACCTAGGCATGGAAACTGCTACTTAAAGTTTCCTGGTGAACCCCACCATCCATCGAAAATTCATCCTTATACCCCTCCCTCGAGAGGCGCGACCTTCAGAGGGTCTCTCCATCCGAGGTATTATCCCATCCTTCTCACATCCCCCTTCCAAGCATGGATCCTTTAGCCTAAATGTAAGGGTGCAAAAAATTTGGGTGATACAAATATTCCTATAATAGCACATAAGTTTGCTCATATGAGATTGCATGGTTTCCCTAAAATAAGCATCTTTGATAGGGATTTATGATTTAATTTTGAATTCTGGTAAGCTTTGTACCAAGCATGAGGTACAAAGCTTAACATTAGCACAACTTGTCATCCTGATATGGATGGGTATATCGAGAGGGTCAATCAAGTGTTGAAAGATATGTTGTGTATGTATTGTATGGACCACTAGAGTAAGTGGGAATATTATCTTTACCTGGTATAATTTTCTTATAATAATCGCTATCATACCACATTGGGCATGGTCCCTTTTAAAGCCCTATATGGGTGCAGGTGTAGAACACCATTATTGTGAATAATTTAGATGATCAAGAAATGATTGATCCTGATGAGGTGAAACAAATGGAGGTCTAGTTGAAAGAAATCCACCAGTGACTTCAAGAAGTCGCGGATCATCATAAGAGCTATACTGATTTGAAATGGACTCCTAGAGAGTTTTTTGTTAGCAATAAGTCTTCTTGAGAGTTAAACATACTAAGAGCTCCATAAAATCCACAAAACCTAGTCCTATATTCATACGTCCATTTGAGATCATTGCTAAGATTAGTCTTGTTGCCTACAAATTAGCCTTACCACCTAATTTGGCCAATATCCATAGTACTTTCCATGTGTCCCTCATCCATAAATATGTGGTTGATCCTTCTCATATACTAGATATTTCTCATTTGTAGACATCGAATCTACAGCTCATTGAGGTTTGACCCATCAAAATTCTTGGATATAGAACCAAACAGTTAAGGAAAAACTATTGATCACTGTAGAGTCTAGTAGGATCTCTACTTAGAAAGAAACACCACATGGGAAGATGTGGTAGAGATGAAAAAACAATTTCCATTCTTATTTTAAGACTGAAATTTATGTAAACATTTGGATATTTGATATGCCAATATTTGAATATTTTGGTTTATGATACATGTTTTTGATATACCAATGTTGTAATAAATACATCTTTTGATATAATGCATGATATGTGGTTGGTTATTTATATATGTATGTTCAATTATTTTGAAACCTGTAACAATATTTTGGCTAACATAGGGACTGTATTAAATTATAATGGGGGAGAATGTAACATACCCACTATTTTATTCTTTGAATTATTGTCCCTTTCTTGGTGCTTTTAGTGGCGTAAAAGGTTTAAAATGATTGTGGAATGGTGGTATAGGGGTGGATTGTGCAAATATTTGTATGGTGGATTTCGAGGTGGATAGCATAGAATACTGTGGTAGCCATAAAAGTTGAACAGTCTGCCTAGATTCATGGCGGCTACCGATTCCACCATGTAAATTTAAAAAAATAAAAAATAAAAATAACATACCCACTATTTGATTATTTCTTTGTTTAAAGAATGTGATACTGTTGAATATATCTATGAGTGCAAGTACAAGTTTCCACTCCATAGCAAGCAAGCCAGATGAGAATAATACCCACCTCTAGAAAATATTATATTTATAGGTGCCAGGTAAGGTGGGATATAATATCGTGCTTAATGCACCTTGGCCCGTGGGTACATGTAAGCCCACTGAAAGATTTCATATAGGTCATTCTACTTGCTATTGCATTTTGTGCATATGCTTGATTGTGAAAATTGGATATTTTATTTTTGCTTGTTGGATGGAATTGGTTTCATGTAGTGTTATGTTTACAAAAATAAAATTATTATTCTTAATGATATATATGAATAAGTATATATATAATATTAATTAAAAAATAAAACATATAAAATAAAATTTAATAAAAAATTTCTACATATATAAATAAATAATATAAATGGGATATATTAAAAAGTGATTTTTCACTGGATGGATAAATGAAGACACCACCATATGGTAAGTAAATGAGCTAACCTTTTTGCATGATTAGATCTTATGTGTCACCATTTAAATTGGATATGATTTCTATAAAACAAGGGGTAAATTTTTATTTTATTCATTATTCTGTTGTTTTGTTGTTTGTTTTCGGATATGAGAAGATATTTGGCTATGTGTGAGTTTATCTTTGCAATTCAAGAATGGTTGAGTGAACACTGCAAGACCAGGCTTCAAGTTGGGAACCTCCAACCGTTGGAATCAAATTTTGCTAAAAGGTTGAGGATAGCTGAGATAGTCACCTACGTGGAATCATGTTAGACTATATATAATTTTTCAATATATGGATGTGTGCTAGAATGTTCATGTTCAGAGAAAAAATAATCCTCATATAAAGGAACTTATTTTATAAATTTTTATATGGAAAAAATTAAGTAACAATATTATAATATAAATTCAGTATAATGTGTGGCTTGTAATCTAAAGTGAATAATAAAGATTTTATTATATAAAAGATAAATTTGTTAGTGATAACCACCCTATTAAAACTGTAGAGAAAGCGAGTCATTGAATTCTGAAAAACGATAAGAAATACCTTTCAGTTTATAAATATGTATGCTAGTGTTTTGTTTTGTTCTTCTAGAGTATGCATTTTGTGTTCATTTATAAAAATGCATTCATGTGATGGTCATGCTGACCCAAAAGTGCACTATAATTTGTATTTTCACCTAGGAGGTGGGTTTACAAAAGAACTTAAACCAGTTAACACGTAGAATTGTTAAGTAGAGCTTCCATGTAGAGTTTGGCTGACCATTGGTGAAAAGGGTATAGCTACCGCCAAAGCGTACACTAAAATATTGCAAGACCAATATTTTGAAAATTTGGAAGAATGTCTGTATAAATCTAGACTATCTTTATGTAATATTGCTTATAAACTCAAACTCGTTGTAGTAGGAAGTCTGAATTATAATTTATAATTTTAGGTTTTATAATGGTTTATTTAGCTATAAATATAATGTTTTTAACCAGATGGTATAGGAGCTTTGACTATGATAAGTTTGTAGTTTTTTAAAAAGAATATTAATATACTCAAAACCAATTATAATTTTATTTGTTGACGTATTTGAATAATTTAGATTTACTCATTTGAGTGTTGTATATTTTATAATGAGTTAAAAGTTTTTTAGTCGCCATTGTGTCTATGTCGAATGTTGATAGATAATGTGTATACCTAGTATTTGATGAATATAAGTTATTGTAAAGCTTGGTTGAGAGTAAGTTTTTATATTGAAAATTGCTTTGATATGGTGTTATGTTGTTTGTTACAAGATTAAATTCATTTAAGAAGAAAACATCTGGTTGTTTTAATGGTAAGTAATAGATATACTTTCCCTATTTGATTGGTGGAAGTTGTTTATAACATGTTGTGGTAAGATAAAATAGCTCCATTGGAGTTCCTTTGTATGATAGAGTTGGTTGAAATAGATGATAGATTTTTCAATGTAACTTTCCTTACCTTCTACTAAGGTAAGCTTTATAAGTTTTTCCAGTAAGTTAGTTGGCCTGTCAACCAAGTAACCTGGTGATAAGTCTAAGAATAAAATAAGTTAGGCAATAAATGTTGTTATAGTATTCTTACTGTTGACACAATGATTAATCTAGGTGATGCAAAAAGTTTAGAACTATCCATTCATGCTAAAAGGAACTAGAAACTATATTGAAATGATAAATTAAAGACTACTATCTATGTATTCCATTAATAGGTAGGTTGTATAAGCCTTACATGCATAGTTTCTATTCATTAATGAAAGGGTGATTTGTTAGCTTTAATAATAAAATTTTAAGTTTCGGTTACTATTTACATTTTGAAATTATCTTATGGATGTTCAGCAAGTATTATTCTTTTATTATAATAGTTTTGATATTCTTTCTAAAGGTATAAATTGATTTCATGAATAAAGAGTTGTCCTAATAGTCTGTCTCCAGTATTCCTGTTGGAATTTCTACTTCAATATTTTTTTTAAATGATATGAGTGTATGATATGTTATTTGAACTACGCTTACTAGCTTTGTGTTGAAATTTGTTTAAAATAATTTGCCTTTGATTTTCTCCGGCTATGACAAAAAAATCATTAAAAAATAATAAATTGTCAAGGGGGTACTCGGTATGTGTGAAGTAATGTCGCTCGATACTTCTTTAATTTTCTCCAATAGGATGTTGAAATTTGTAATAAAATAAACTTAATCAAATTTTAGACTAGGGGTTGGTGTCATAATAAAATAGAATTTAAACACTTGTCATAATAAAATAGAATTTGAACATATCAAGATTTTTAATAAGATTTCTTTGACTACATCATAGGTTGTAGAATAATCATGTCCTTACCTTGGAGATAATTGCATTATATAATGTTCTTATTTTAAAATTTTAAAATGAATGAACTTATATTTTATGGATGAATTTGTTATATCTTATGATCTAAATGGTTATTAATTTATAGCTTATTCTTGTATTTAAGAAACTCAAATGTAGTATTAAAGTAGTTCATAATATTATTTTTATAGTTGTAGATATTTAATTTTTTAGAGAAAACCAAACACCCATCGAGTGGTATGTACTTTTAAAACATCAAGAAGAATGTTTCATCAAGAGTTTATTTAAGAAGGATATAACACTCACTCATAATCTAGTTGCGGAATGGCCAACGATAACTCAATACTAGAGAGCTGATCCTTGGGGTTGGAAGATCCAGTGATAGATGGTATGGGAAACATTATCGTCAACTGAGATTTGATTTGAGATACCTAGATATAAAAACTAGAGAAGTGGTAGGTCCTGATAGCTTCCATAGAATTATGGAATGATATCAGGTACTAGGCATAACAATGCTATCTCTAGCATGAGATAAAAACAAAAACATATCTAGGGCTAAGTGAAGATCAATGGGACCTATGTCCTTTGTGCTACGAGATGAGGAAAGTGATGCATCCACCCTTCTAGGTGTTATGAACCCTAGAAGGATAACCCCTTGTCGAGAACCTAGAACTTGAGTAGGAGAAGGTAGGTCTCATAAAAGGTAGCAAATTACAAGATTTGGATAATCTTGGGCACTCAAGATTCTGTCTACAGTAGATAATATTATCATAGTGTGATAACTATGCCTATGTACTAATAAAATTTGAGTGTGTTTATGTCTTTGGTGTTCAAATAAAATAAAATTTTGAATTTTATGTTTTATGACAACCAAGAGAGTTAGATCTGGGTTGTTACACTAACAAATTAATTTCTAGCAAACAATCACTTGAGACTAACAACATTCAAAACCAGTCATATTCATCATTTAAAGAAAAATAGCATGCTTCAATAATTATTTAAAATATAAAGGGTATTAAAAATCCAAATTAGCAGAATTATATTAATAATCTGACTAACAGAAAAAAAAATCCTTTCCAAGCATACGTTTAGACATGAAGCATTCTAATTTGCTCTAAGCTAGTAACCAAATTAGCAGAATAGACTAATCATAACAATAGTTACAAAAATAACTTCAAGGGTTTGTAATACACAAGAAAATAAGATACACGTTTAAGGAAAAAATCCAAGTAATGCTCCTTCTATTAATTTATAGAGAGTGTACAATAGTAGTGTAAGCAAACACTTTAGATCTAACCCTTTAAAATGAGGGTTCAACCTCTATTTATAGTTTTGTATTAAATTTTAAAATTGGAGTGTCAAATTAGCAATATTTTGAGGTGGTAGCCTCCTATTTGATTTAATAAAGAAGATAAATATGTGCTCCATTGATCTACAATTTTTCCTCTACAAGTTGTTCTAATTTTCATGACCTCCAGTTGTAGAATCCTAGAAAAATATCTAGATTGTTCCCTATTCTTATTGTTTATTTTTCATCATAAATCTAAAATTTAAATGGCTCATGGATCTTGAATTTCATCACTTCATCTTCTTGGATAATCTGCTTGATATTAGAGCCAAATCAAATAAAAACCTACAACCTTATGTCGTATTGAATCTTGTATTTATACATGATTTATGTCAGATTCAATGTGGATCATTAATTTACTTTTATATGGCTAATATTAAAACTTTACTAAGCTTGGCACACTTTTACTATTCATTATATAGAACATATTATGGCCTATGATACATTTGCATTTAGCTCTTTTCACTTCCTATGATGTAAAACATGCTTTAATCCAACATTTGAATCTCCAACTTCGATTCGTTTGATAAATATAACCATAAAATGCAGTAGAGGTGTGTTAGACTAAATATGTATTACATAAATCTTACTCTAGACCACATGACATGAAACCATGTTCTAGGCCAAGGTTTTAAATACTAAGATTATAGCTTTGACTATGCTGACCACGACATAGAACCATGCACTGAGTCGCGTAGTATAAAACCTTGTTCTATTTTGGCTTTTAGATTATACAAATTGGTACTTTAACCATAGTAGAGAACCATGTGCTAAGTCATGCAGTGTAGAAAAATGCATTGAGTTGCACAGTAGAGGAGCATGTTTTGAGCTACAATTCAAAATGTTGTAATGCCATCTTTGACAACACTGACCATGGCGTAGAACCATGTTCTAGGTTGCACAGTATAAAACTTATATCCTAAGATAGGACCTTGAATTCTATTTTGAGCCATTATTTAAAATGTGTGAATATCCATTTTGACTAATATGACCATGGCATAGGACATGTTGCGCTTAGACACTATTGTGGTTTGAAGCACATCTCTACACTTAGTGAAATTTTGGAAATTTCACAAAAAAATTCTAAGTATGTGGTCTTTTGGGCCTGCATTCTGGTGCCACTTGGGAAACTTTACTAGTAAAGTTTGATAACTCAGAGTTTTATCCTTTGGGTATATGGAGACAAATTTTAGATGGATAGATATCATGGAATGATGATATGGACAAATAGAGATAGTGAAAGAAAATAGAAAGATGAAATGGGATAAATGAAAATGGATGAATGAATGAAATAAGGGAATAAGAAAATTAAAATGAATTAAAAATAGAAAATGTAAGGAGGGAAATGAAATGGTAGCATTTAAGGGAAATAGAAAAATAGGATAGACTCCAATCAGCTATAGAGTTTGTCTCAGGATATTGCTTTCATATGACTATTACCCGCTTAGATACTAGAAAAACATTTCTAGCGAATAATGATTCTTATGGAAACAATGCAAGAGGTAAAAATATGTATCTCATCAATAGGTCTACTATTTTTGAAGACTCGGTGACATGGTTTCCTCACTATGACTACATGATCATGCTTTTCTTGCTATATTTGACACTTGTCAAGCTTAAAACATTAACAAAGCATGTTTTCCAGGTATCTTTGATAGCTATGGTGCTCAAAATATTTTAGCATACTTTTCCAGGGATATTTATTATTTTTATACTTCTTCTTGTCAAATTTTATCTTCTTCTTCTTGCCCTTGCACATCTTCAGTATCTTCAATTTTGGTTTCCTTATAACCTTCTTCTTCTTCATATTCACCAGCTTCTTCCTTTATTTTTGTCCTAAACAATTGAATCATATGATCCAATGTTTTTAAAGCTTGATCCTAGGTTTTTTGAGTGGGATTAGCTATCTCCATTAGCTTATGGTGAACAAATTGAATCTTGGTTGTCTTTTCATAGGATATGGTGTGTCCCCTATCTACCAAATCTTCCATTAAATCTTTGAGCCTAGTCAAATATTTTACCAATTGAGTGACTTGATCTTGATTAACAAGGTCCTACCAAGAATCTATTTCAGAATCATCCTGTATTATTGATGTCAAGTTGGTTTGAAGGTCTTCATCTGTTAGAAGAATATTCTCCTCATTCCAAAACCCTTGGAAACCATATTGCATCATTTCCTTGTTAGAATCTACAATATTTTGGAGCTTGGCTTCAATTTTATCCATTAATAGCCACCCTTTTTGGATCAACTTGTTCTTCCTAAGGATGTTTTGGGCTATTAATCATGCACTGTTCCATTATTTACTTGGTATGGGTTTAGTAGTAACTTTGAATCTATTTTCAAATAATTTATTTATTTTTTGCTTGTGACACCATTGGTTGTAGCTCTTTTAGTAGCCTTTTTAAAATATTCTTTAATTTATTACAACAAATGGCTAGCCTCATCCATGAAATCAATTACAAGTTATATCTCTATTTATCTATAATATCAAACCATATTTCTTTTCTGATCTACTTAACTTTATATTTGGATAAACCTGCATCTTCTCAACTTGAAGTTGTTGTAGATGTTAGAAATAGATTATATTATATCATTTGTGTCATGTAAATATACCTTCTTAGGTACATACTTAGGAAATTAGATTAATTTAGGGGGAATTTATCTAGTTACTTCATGCAATGTAATTAATGGATAAGTGTCAATGTGCAAGTTGTCCCTTGCACAGATAGGTAGAGTGTTGTCCAAGGAACCTATATTCCTATATAAAAAGGGCCTCATTATAGCAAGTAGGATATATAGAGAAGCTCAGAGCATATTCGTAGGTAGTAGCACCATATTGTGTAGATCACCATATATTGGTGATGGGTGTAATGTATTCCAGTAGCTTTGTTCATGGAGTGTCCATTTCCTTCATAGCTACATTGTATTCATTTCTATCATTTTTATTTATAGCATTTTTCAATCATCTCATAGATTTACTTTTTATCATATTATTTTGCATATTGTTATTGTTATCTCCCATTGCATACTTCATACTACATCAAAAGCTAACAGTGGTATAAGATCCATGATAGATCTAGCCACAATAGATCAATAGGAAAACCACCATTATCATTTAGCCTGAGTTTTTTATCAATCTAACGCACTACTGGACCAACCACTATCAAAAAATCTTAGAAGAGTTGAGGTGGTAGAATTAGGGAGATCCAAAAGTGAGGACTAAAAAAATTTATCTTTAGAAATACTGAGATTACATTTGACTAAAGTATTTCAACAAAGTTGTATAAAAAACTTGTGAATACTAGGACTCAACATTCAATCCACTAGATTGATAGATCATCTAGTGAAGATCATTCAGGATATTTGGAATTTGTTAACTATTTCCCAAAGTTTCTTTTTTTGTAAAAAAATATTTCTTAGATGATTGGGACTCCTCATACAATATAAAGCTAGAAGACTTCAACTTCGTTGCCTAAAGGTCAATGTGCCTTCATATTGCAGAGATTAGTTTCTTGAGAAAGAAAATAATATTGTGGAAGAAGACTTATATAGAAGAGTTATGGTGAAGTTAGGAGACTAAATATATTCATTGCTAGATTGAATTACTTCACAAAAAAAGACAAGGCCATAGAAGTCTTGAAGAAAAGGCCATAGAAGCATTGATCTAGAAGAAAAATGCCATAAAAGCCTTGATATTGAAAAAAATACTACAAAAGCCTTGATATTAAATAAAAGACCATAGAAGCCTTGATACTAAAGTAAAGGCCACAAAAGCCTTAATAGTGAAGAAAATGCCACAAAAGCCTTAATACTAAATAAAAGGCCACAGAAGCCTTGATACTGAAAAAGGCCACAAATGCCTTGATCTAGAAGAAGACTCTAGAAGAGAGTATCTAATTTAGAAGCAAATTAAGATTTCAATACTAATAATTTGTTGTATCGAAAGGAGATTTAGTGAGTTGGGAAATTTTCTACAAGAAAGTTAGGAAGAGTATCTTCATAATCAATTCAAAAACTAAAGAAAAATTTAAGATATCAAGAGAAGATATCATTGTAGAACTTCCAGTATTGGAAGAATAAGAACTAAGAGAGTCTTGCTTGAATCTAGAAGTAAAAAAATCAAATATCTAGAAGAAGATCTCACCATCAACACTTCCAAGAGAAAAAGGTTGAATAAAATGTTTCAAGGAAGACCAAAGGAAGCTACAAGATCAAAGAGCTTGGAAAGATCTCAATGAGCATCCAATAAAAATCTTGGAGAGCCTTACTGAAGAAATCATCAAAGTAGAACTCATTGGAGAAATCCACTACCAAGGAGAAGCCCCTTATAGTGAAGGAATTGGGATAATTGTTGTCATCTGACAACAAACCCAAGAGAAGGAGAATTTGGTAAGGAGTGCCAAATACAAGAAGGAGAATTTGGCAAGGAGTGCCAAATTCCAAAAGAAGAATTCAATGAAGACATCAATACATTCGAAATATTGAGAAGAAGATCCTAATTGAAGTCAAAATTTGACAAGAAGACTTGAAGAGAGGAGAAGCCCACAAAATCCAGGATATTTGAAGATTACCTATCACAGTAAGAAGGCACCACTTTAGAGATAAATAATTCTCCAAATCCATAGTAAAAGTATGACATTACAAGAGGATAACACACCATAAAATCCTAGGCTCATGAAATAAATTTTGAGATCATATTTTGGTGAAGAAGAAGTTGTTTAGGATAGTCTACAAAGAGCTGCAAGATCCTACTCGAAGCAACAACTTGGTGATATTAGACACCAAGATCTACATCCTCTACATAATTGGAAAAAGTGTTACAAAATATTTCAAAAAGGTAAGCAACTATTGGTGCAATTAGATTCATTAATTTGATTACTTATCATATTTGTTTTTTTTTTTTTTTAACATGGTGGAATCGGTAGTCGCCATGAATCTAAGCAGACTGTCTAGCTTTTATGACCGCCACAGTATTCTACATTGTCTGCCCCTGAAGCTGCCACATAGATCTTTGCACAGTCCGCCCCTATAACCGCCATGCCAAAATCATTTAAAACCTTTTACACCACTGAAATCACCAGGAAAGGGACAAGCGTTCAGTCCAGCGAGGCCCGATATTTGATACTTATCATATTTGTTAAAGCACCTTAATTTGGATTAAATTTGCAAGAAGGAAAATTAGGATACATTATTCAAAAGTGCAAAATATAAAAGTTTATTTTAAGGTTTATTTGTACATTAGTTATTAGTTTATTAGATTTTAAAATTACGTCTACTTTGGAAAAGGAAAAATTAAGACTAAGTCCTACAATATTAATTGTAGTGAAATTACAGTATAACTCTTGAAGATTCATTTTAGATTATTCTTGATTAGTTGTAGTAAAATGATTAAGTGCATTAATTTGAGATTTTATTGGAGTGATAAGGTGAAATTTATAGTGCATTAAAAAGAGAAATATTATTAGATTCATTTGCACTATTCTATTGCTCTCAAAAATACTATTGTTTGTGTTCTTGAGAAGGGTACAAAATCAAAATGTGTCAAAGTGTCTAAAGACACTATTAGTGCATAAAAATATGCAACACATAATTGAAGCCGCAAAAATAGGTTAGAATCCTCTAAAACTTGGAGAAGAATATGACTAACCAAAACCAAAAATAAAAGCTTCAAAGATTGAGACTTGGTGAGTCTCAAATCCAAATCATTATAGGGTTAGTTGCAAGGATAAAACTGCAGAAAATTACATCAAATAAGGAGCTTCTATCTACTTCTATCTAAGATTGGATTTGTCATCAAAATATCCAAGAAAAAATGGGAAGGTGTCTAATCAAAGATACAACCTCAAAACACCTACATTGCATTCAACATTTTGCCATATAAACTAGAATATCAAACTTGCAAAAAGGAGTGCAAGAAAGGGTGCAATAAAGGCATCTTATTTATAAATGTTGTTACATTGTATTTCACTTCTCTAAATCATTCTACATAGGAAAAAGGGCAGATTTGAAGGTGCCTCAAAGGCACAATATTAGAACGGTAATATATCACAGGTGGCCAAATTCTAGAATTCTCCCAAGCATATCAAAAGAGCCACTCAAGTAGGCTCATCTTCTACGTATCTTGGATGGCTGAACCTACAAAATATAAGACACCCAGGGAGAAATCAAGTAACGTATAAGCAAGGGAAATCAAAGCAAGAAAATTGGAATCATATTTCCAATAAAGGAGCATTTAGTACCATCAGTGGAACATCACAAATTCATCACCAAAGTGTTGCCATTCAAACTCCATTTAAGAGCCATCGAAGCTCCACCAAAGCTCTTCCATATCTCCATCAAAGTTCCACCATAAGCATTACTTGGGTGGAAACATATCAACACCAATGAAGTACAACAAAGAACAAGGTAGACAATATGTTGAAGGGCTTACAAGAAAGCATTGATAAGACAATGGCATGCAAATGAAATAAGGTTCCACTTGTCATTCTCTAAAATAACCCTAAAAACACCCATGAAGGAGATATTACAACATTGTCTTGATGCCCATAATCCATGCGAAAGAGGAGTTAATTTCATCTAGAATTGTTACAGTAAGAAGCCTCACATTCATTGAAGCAGAGAAGGCACTTGGACAGTGTACAAAGAGGGAATAAAAAATATGTCAATCAAAGGTGACATTTGTCATAGGTGTTAGAATAGATCATGTGTCTCCACAAAATATCCAAAGCATTCTTGAAGCATTGAATAAAATTGTTGTGATATTTGTCACTCAACCGAACATCTATTAAAGGTGCCTTGGACCAGGCAGAATGCAATAATTTAGGAGCAATTTGGGAGAATTTAGAAGCAATAAAGAGAAATACTCTCCGTTAAATAGGTCAAGGGAATAATTAAAGAAGAGCATTGAAGCGAAGGAGCACATTGAAGAATCTGCCATTACTCACAGTGCCTAAGAAGGACATACTACAACCATACACATCTAATTTCATAAAGGTGCAAAGCTTTATTAAGATAAAATTTCCTCCATCTAATTTGATTTCATTAAAAAGGGAGTTATAAGGTTATATTCTAAGGTTGAAGTATTAAAGGAAATAAATATTTATTTGAAAGCAAAACTTAGGGAAATTTAATATCAAGGTAGTCTAATATTTGTAAAACACAACCTAGGAGAAATAAGATATACTACTTGGAATTAATCCATTAATGTTTTGTAAATATTAATGTGTTCTAATTCTCCAAATTTGGGAGTTATAAGGGTTACAACACCAAACCAGGCTATTGGAAATTAGAAACACTAAAATAAAATCCTAAGGGACATTAAAAGAGGTTATTAAGGTTTTTTCTAAGGTTGGAAATTTATAATATTCTTGTCTCAAAATTTCTCAAAAGGTAAAAAATAAATCCAAAATTAAAACCTCTTCAGAATTGGAAAAGTACTTAGTTCAATAAGAGTAATAAGGTGTTAGAAAAGTTGATTTTTGATATTTACAAAACTTTACAAAATCAACAAAAATTGAACTATATTTTACAATAGCACTATATCATATTCCGAAAATCTCTAGGGATTCATAAGGCATTATACAAAATGTGATAATAATAGCATATACCAAATATTATCAAGTTCTATATAATTGGGAAGATATAATCATTCTACAAAACCTAAAATTCCATTAGGTGTATATACTCTTATTACTATGGAGACGTAAGGAAGCCTACAAACCTAAGGATTAATAAAGATTTTATAAAAATAAATGCTTATATATTAGGGAGTTATATCCTACGATATCTAAAAATAGGGAGCTATAAGAATGTCTACTTCTCAAAATATATACCAATAAGAATAATTGCTTTAGAAAGGAAAAATCCAGTGCCATAAAACTTGGGATCATGAATCTACTCAAGAAATCAAAAGGAATTTTAGACCTGAATTCAAAAGTAATCCATAGTGAAGCCTTAATAGATAATTTTAATACTATGGAATGCTATCTTCAAGCCCATATCAATGAAGCAATTGAAAATGGAAAAAGTGATATTTCACTTTCCTTAGACTTTGTGAGCATATTATACATGGCATTGCTCACATATAAACACTACAAGGATGAAAATTTAGAACAGAAAGAATTGATAGAACTACTTAAAAAGAATGCAGAAATTCATGAATCATATCTAGAAAATATTTTTCAATCCTCATGTAGTATTAGCACTTCTTGTTCTACTAACTCAAGATCTTATAATGATGCATTAAGTGGTTGTTAAAAAACTCCTGTATAGTTTGAAGATAAGAAAGGATAATTTTCCTTACAAGAACCAAGTAGCAGCACAACCACCTATGAGATCATATAAAATAAAAATCAAAGGCAAAGCTAGATATGAATAAGAAGATGAAGTAGATAAAGTAGGAATACAATGCAAAGTCAATTGAAATAATAACCTTTAACTATAGCTACAACTTACACTACATCATCTGAAGACATAGGAAGCGATGAAGGAGAATACAAATTCCATTATCCAAAGAAGCAAATCCATATTGAAGACTAAAATATTCAACACCCAAATAATGTAATATAGGAGGTGTTAGAAATAGATTATATTACATCATTTGGGTCATGTAAATGTACCTTATTAGGTACATACTTAGGACATTAGATTAATTTAGGGGGAAGTTATCTAGTTACTTCATTGAATGTAATAAATTCATGTGTCAATATGCAAGCTATATATGTGCAAGTTTTCCCTTGCATAGCTAGGTAGAGTGTTGACCAAGGAACGTATTTTCCTATATAAAAAGAGTCTTATTATAACAAGTAGGATATATAGAGAAGCTCAGATAATATTTGTAGGAAGTATCATAGTGTTGTGTAGATCACCATATATTTTTGGATGAAAAAAACATTATATTAAAATGTCTTAATCATACAAAAAAGGGTGGGTGGAATTAGCACACCCCGAGTACACAACCAACAAACTAACTATGTGCTAAACAACTAGTAGAGCTACCAAAACAACTTATAGAAGTTCACAAGAAAACCAAACATAGAACTGCCTAAAAAACAACTAATAGACTATACATTATTGCTATGTAGGGGATGGAGGAACATGATTCACTACACAAGGAGCATTACCCCAATGATCAATAAGGTCCCGTAAGTGATGAAGCTCTATATTCACTTTTTTTGCTTGCACTGAAATCTACAACCAACAATCATAGAAAACCTGATACTTATCAGCAAGAGAAAAAGTAGAAGAAGGCTCCTACTGGCTAAAAATCACTCTGTTGCAAGTTTTCCACAAATGAAAAAGGATCCCCACTCTAAAGATATCCCACACAAGAACAAGCTTCTCAAAAATGGAAGTGGATCCCCTAACAATATATTCACCCAAGAACATAGACCTATCGTATATGGTCTAAAAAAAGAGAAAATCCATTGCCAAGCCTCTTGAGCTCTCACACAAGACCAAAACAGAGGATGCACATCCTCCTCTGCTCCATAATATCTTTAGGAAATATCATTCACACCCAAATATCTAAGCCACTAACCAATAGGAAGCCCTTGAAACAATAAACTCCAAGCAAAAAAGGCTTGCTTAGGTTTAAGATACTTTGTGCATAGTGTATTAAATCTAAGACTCCATCTGTACTGAAGAGATAATACATCCCACCTATAATTAAGCTTCTTATCCATAGGAACAATAGGTGAAATACAATAGTATCCTAAATGAGGTTTATACTTGGTGAGAGAAATATCTTTAGGCCAAGACCAATCAGTCCACCAAGGTTTATGATAATATCAAAAAAAAATTACCCCAAATAGATAAAGGAGTGGAATCAATAACAGCCTCATAAGTAGTCTTATTAGCAGAAGATAAACCAAAAAACTTCCTAAAAATTTCCCAAGGTATCTAAGACCTTGAATGAAAATCCATGAAATCATATAACCAAGCAATACCTCATTTATAAAATTTCTAAGCATGTATCCACTAGACTTGAGCAAGGGGAGTCCCCTACAAAGTGATGGTCGAAGACCACCAAACATTAAGCAAAGGTATTGAAGCCCCCAGCTTCCCCTTGTGACCTTTCCAATAAATCCAAGGTTTAATGGCCTCCTAGGCCTTCCAAATGCTTTGCATAACAAAGGACCCATAAATATTTATTGGAATAGGGGCTATAAGAATGGTTTGCAAATCAAGCCCTTTCCACACCTTCTTACCAAAAGGAAGCCCCGTGGAGAGGCAGTGAAAAATTAAAATTTTCTAGGCTTCCTCCCCCTATAAAGCTCTCACAATCCATTTAGCACAGAGGGAAAAGCCTTGTAGCTGAGAGTAAAACAATATTATTCCTCCAATTTTTTTAGGAAGTCAACAAATATCCCAAGACACCCTATGAAATCCCTTCTTACCAACAAAATTGGACCACAAAAAATCTTGAAGCAACTTCTCCAATTTGGCATAACAAGTCTTGGAAGAGACCCAGCAAGAAGTGTAATACACATGAGTAGAGGTCAATACCTTGGAACAAATATGAAACTTGCCATCTAAGGATAATTTTTTGCTACACCAGTACAACAACTTCTTCTCAATATTTTGAACAACATAATCCCACAAACAGGCAAGAAAACCCAAAAAATCAAAAGGAATACCCAAAAATTAAAAGGTTTCCCTAGGTTAAATCCACTTCCAAGGATTATTAGCTAACCAGGGAGGCATATCTTTTCTAGACTGTCTATAACAAGAAGTTTTTCTTCATTGAATATTAGAGCCAGAAGCTAACCAAAATGTATGAAGATAATCTAAAGCATGAGTAACAGAGATCTCATCTTCTGCAATAGTCAAGAAATAATCATTTGCAAAATGACCATTAATCAACTGCTTGGGGGAGGAAGGGAGATAAATTCCCTTTATTAATCCTTGAGTAGATCTATGAGCTAGAATATAACCAAAGGCCTCAGTAGAAAGAATAAACAAATAAGGTAACAATGGACAACCTTGTTTGACAGAACAGGCTAATTGAATATTCTGAGATTGTCTCTTGTTCAAAGTTAACATAGCAGAGGTATCTTTGAATAACATAAGTACAATATTGATAAAATAAGGGTCAAACCCTAGAGCCTTTAGCATAGAAGTAATAAAGAACCATTCTATTCTATCATAAGCCTTCTCAAAATCAATCTTAAGGAAAAGAACATCCTGACCAGAGGATCTATCCCATTCCATCCCTTCCCAAAAAAAAATAACATTATCCATAATATATCTATTCTAAACCAAACCAGTCTGATCAAGCCTTGTTATGTTTGGAAGAATAGGTTTGATTTTAAGAGCTAAATCCTTGGCAATTATATTATAACTGACATTAAGCAAGGTGATTGACCACCAATTAGAAATAATTTTAGGGTCTTCCCATTTTGGAATGAGCTTAACATTACCTTTGTTGATGAGATTCCCCAATGACCCAGTAAGCATAGCTTCTTTATACACTTACAGCAAATTAGAAACCACCAAGTTCCAACATTATTTATAAAATTCACAAGGAAAACCATCTAATCCAGGTGCTTTGTCATTTGCCATATGATATAGAGTCTATTTGAGATCCTCTAGGGTTAAAGGTGCATCACAAAAATCTTGTTGATTTTGAGTAAGCTTAGTAGGTAAGACTTTACAACAAGATTCTAGAGCTTGCATTCTATCATAGGTAAGGTCTTGTGAAGCAAACACTCTTTGATAATGATTAAAAAAATCTCTAGAAATATCATCAAGAGATGTGAACCTTTGACCATCAACTTACAGAGTAGGGAATTGGGAAGTATGAGCAGGTGGGTGAAGGCGCTTGAAGAATTATTTAGAGACTTTGTCACCCAAATTTAACCAATGCATCCTGGCTCTTAATTGTGCTCCTTTGGATTCATACATATCAAATTTTTTAAGCTCGTGTTGAAGGGTAGCCATGAAAGCTTGAATATCAAAACAAAAAGCATTAGCCTCAAGCTGCACATAAAATTTTACTAATTCTGACTTCAAAACCAAATTAGCTTTCTTCCTCCTCTTGGTTACTTCCACTCACAGAGTGCGAAGCAAAGAGGTGGTTCTAAAAATAGCAGCATTCCACCAAGAAACCCAACCAAAGTCACCAGAGGGTCTCAGAAGCAAATTCTAAATTCTACAAATATGAGCCTTCATAGCCTGGTGATGAAGGAAGGAAACATTAAGATAAAACTGGGGCTAAAATTGTCAGGGCTAATGAAGAATGGCTTCCAAAAAAAAAATAATAGGAGCATGATCAAACAAAATAGTACCTGGGATAACCAAAATAGGAGGTTGAGAAGGTAAAACCCTAGCAATTTTAAAAGTCTCATTGGAAGAGATCATGGCTCGATCAAGGCATTTTAACACCCTGGCTTCGCCTTCTTGAAAATTTGACCATATAAACCATTGATATTAAACAAATTTAGAAGGAGAAAAATAGATATTAGGATCACTAAGACTCAGCTTATTTTTCATAAAATAAAAAGCTTCTTGCTCCCCAGCACACCAACGGTTAGGAGATAAACTAACTTTATCAGAAGTCTTTTCCACCATATTAAAATCCCCACACATTACCCATGTGGTAAGAGGCATAGACAAAGCCAACCGCCACCACAAGGCATGCATTTTTGAAGCATTATTCAAAGCATAAACATTAATAACTTCAAATTATTTACCATGTAATTCCAACAAAGTCCAGACTACTTGATTGGATGGATCCACTCCCCACGTCACAATATTCAAGTGCCACTTTGGGGAAATAAAAATGATAGCTCCACCTATCCCACTGGAATGATTCATTACATGGAAAACACCATGAGGCCATAGAAAATTACAGATACACTACAGATTAAAATAAAAAACTTTCACTTCTTGTAAACACATCACATCAATATTGCCAAACTTATGAGTTATAGAAGTCATCTCACTATGGATTATAAATTTACGTACTAGATTAATTAGTCCTCTTACATTCCATGAGAATAAAATCATTAAGACCTGTCAGTATACGAAAGTTCCAAAAAATCCTCAAAGGCTCCTAGATGAACAAGAGACCCAAAGGATTTAGAAGCATACTAATCTTGACCATCCTGGTAAACACGAGAAGCCTCCTCCATTGGTGGTGCTTATCATAATACAAATTATTTATCAGAGGGCTACAAGAACAATGATCTTTATACCCAGACTGACCTTTTGATAAATATTTTTGGAAGGTATCAGAGACATATTCCTCTGGAGAGGTAGTAGAACTTGGCATGGTCATCACAACTTGAAAAAAATTTGGAGGAACCCAAATGGATTGCACTTCTGAAGGAGAAATAGGAGCTTGTCGAACAGAAACATCTTGAGGCATAGAATATGGTGGTGTGAAAATAGGGGTAGAGTGTGACAAAAGAGGTTGTGAAGCACTCTCAAGAGCTTGGGACTGTAATGCACTCTAGGAGTGATTTCGTCGATTAACCACCTACCATTCCTCTTGCCCCCCAGTAATCCTAGATGCCTAAGCACTAGATGCCAAGGCACTAGGTGCCTGAATAGAATAATTATTAGGAGCTGGAGGAGGGTTTTGTTGGAATTTACCTTCCATAAGTGGGCAATATTTTATCTTATGGGAAGTTGACTAACAACGAAAGTAGGTATTCGGGAGGTTAATATAGGCCACCCTTTGTATATGGGTATAATTTATAGCATTAATCTCAATTTCCTCAGGTAAATCCTTGGAAAGGTCAAGCTTGATGCATACCCTCCTAGTGGGTCGGGTTGAGAAGAAACAAGGAGGCTCAAAACAAAAAAACTTTCTCAAGGGAGAAACCAGTTTATCTAAAAAAATCCAAAAGGGAATGGGAAGACCAGGGAACTTAACCCAGACAGGAACCTCCAGGGAAGAGACCTTAGCAACAGTGAAATCCCATGTATAGTGTTGCAAAATAAGAAAAGAATTCCTAACCATCCAAGGTCCTTTAGCCAACATATTTTGTGCATGCATAGGGTCATCAAAGTGAAACAAAAAATACCCTTTGGTAATATTATGAACATTTGAAACCTTGATACCATAAGGGTACCAAACTTGGTTGACCCAGGTACGAAGCAAAGTATCATTGGGGATTCTACCCAGAAAATACCCCACCAAGTGATGACATTCAAACCATTGACAAGCAGATTGAAATTCATGAGTAGGGATAACAACTTGAAGAAGAGCAACATTACCTCTTGGTACATTTTTAGATTGAGCTCCGACAGTGGTAGGATCAACTGAGCTTGCCGAGTGAGTGGCCACCATGAGGTAAAGGGCAGAGCCACCACTCAAGGCGGTGAAAGAAAAAATGTGGCAGTATCTAAGGCCAAATCCTGTGCAAAAACTCCAAAAGGAGGGTGCAATATTCCTCTAGAATCCCTTGTCTCCAATTTCAAGTTGGCTATTTTTCATTATAGATCAACATATATTTGTGATGGGTGCAATGTAGTCTAGCATATTTATTCATGGAATGTTCATTTCCTCCATAGCTACATTGTATTCATTTTTGTCATTTCTATTTATAGAATATTTTAGTCATCTCATAGATTTACTTTATTTCATATTATTTTGCATCTTGTGATTGTTATCTCCCATTGCATACTGCATACTGCATCAAAAGCTAATTGTAGAGTCTGTATTTGTTTGACATAGGCTTCATTATACTTTTTTAGCTCTTCAACCTACTCTTTGAATTTGACCATCTCTTGGTACTTGTTCTACCACTTCTTAGCTTCATTTCTTACAACCTTTTCCACCTTCTTCTGGTTATTGATTGTTATTTCTAGTTTTTAATATTTTCCTCTAATTTCTCATATTTCCCCCTAAAAATATCACTTTACACATAGATGGTCTCAAGATGATCCTTAGATACAACCAATTCATCTTCCACTTCTAAAACCTTAAGGTTCTCTACCATTTTAGGTTCTTCCAACATTGAGTGTATACACGTCTTCTATTTTTTCAATATGATAAGCCATAAGCTTTTCGAGGGTTATCCTTATTCTCTTACCTTTATATGGAATCATCATGCCATAGCAATCTAGATATATATAGCCTCCTATATTTGCTATGAATTTTCTAGAAAGTGTAGACATGAAAAATTGACCCATTTTCCTTAGTTTTCCTCCTAGAAAAGCTAAGGTTATCTTCAAGAGAAAATTTACCCTATCAAATCATCTCCATTCTTTCTAAATATTATACTGTTGGATAGGGCTCGAAAATATCTTTCCAACGGTATATTATATGTCCAATTTTGACACCGTTTGACCCCTCAAACTGCAATAAAACTATGCACAGGCCTAGCTATCACGAAAATCATGGGAAAGCACGCATTTAACTTTATAAAATTTATTTAATTATTGTTGAAAGACTCTTTCAACGGCATGAGTTTTTCTCGTTGGATTGCTAAGCCCTAATTTGGGCTAGCAAATAATTTATATTAGAAAATTTCTAATCTAATAAGAACGACTCAACAAATTTCTAATCTAATGAGAACGGCTCAACAAAATGCTAATCTAATGAGAACGACAAAACAAAATTCCTAGATTGCTTATCTCATGAAAGAGATAAATACACGAGCTCCATCTCCCAAGCGAGGAGAGAAAAGAAGTAGAGAGAGATAGAGGAAGAAAATAAGCAGAGAGAGCAAAGAAAATGGGGGAGGGAGAAGCAGAGAGATAGAGGAAGAAAATAAATCAGAGAGACCAGAGAGCAATAATATTTCACAGAGAGGGAGACTTTTGAAATTATAATTTTATTTGCAGGTTTGAGCAATTACAGTTGCAGGTTGAAGAATTGGGGCAAAATCCGAGAGTGATTGAAGAGCATTTGTGCTGCCTGGAATCCTTAAGGTAACTCTATTGTGAAAATATATTTTATTTTACAATTATAGTGATTATCACTTTCTTCTTATTTATACGTAAATTTTATATTTCAATCCATATTTTCATTAAAAATAAAATAAAAAGAAAAATATAATATCACCTTTGGGTTGATATTTTTCTAAGTAAATCATATCTTTTTTCCCTAAATATTATACCGTTGGATAGGGCTCAGAAAGAGATTTCCAACGGTATATGATTTGACTGATTTTGATACCATTTAGGCCTTTAAAATGCTGAAAAACTGTATGCATGTTTAATTATTATGAATTTTCCCAAGAATTTAAAAAATATAAATATGGGTAAATAATTGAATTTAAATATTTTCTTTATTATTGATCAAGCTTAATATGGTTAAACCATTTATTCTTATTTTCTATATCAATCGATGCATTAATAATAATAAAAATGGGGGCAAAAATATATATTAGATCTATTCTATGTATGCTTTCTATGGGTCAAGAATTTGTTAAAATCATATAATCGCATACATATTTACTTTGATTAAATCATTTTGATTTTTCAATTCAATCATTTACAATTATTTTATTAGATCCATATGTTTTTCAAGGTGTTTAAAAGCCTAGGGGATCTGACTAATCATGATTCACTGTGATATCTGCAGATCCCCCATCACTAATAAAAAATCTAGCTTGTCCTTATGAAAATCGCAGGTTCTTACAGATCTGAACGCTCGAAATAAGATCCAAATTCGCAAAAGCTAATCCAAATTAGTTCAAACATTAGCAATCTAAAATCAGATAAGTTTGAAATCCTATTCTCTATTTTCATATTACCAAAACCTGCATTTTCTTCTATTTTTCATATTTTGTGCATTGAAAAGAACAAAAAAAAAAATAAAACATAGGCTTTAGCTGCATTAGACAAACTTGCATAGAAAAACTATAAAAATCCAAAAACACTCATTCTTGCATTTTGCATTATCGTGTTTAAAAGCTTTCTTAGATTACATTTGTTTGCCCTTGTCTTCATCGAATATAAAATTGCATTTATTTAAGTAGAAATTGCATTCTGGCCAAACCTAGGTTGTATGTGAAACAAATCAAATCAAAACACTACCTCACCTAGGCTCGAAAACTACCACAAAATGTTTCCTGGTGAACCCAACCAATTCATCAAAAAATCACCACAAGAGGGCACGAACTCAAGTGCCTCTCTTTTGAGGTGTAGATCTACTATTTTCCCATTCCCCTCTGAGGCACAGATCCATCAGCCTAGAGGAAAGGAGTGCAAAAATTTTAGACCTACATTCTTTGGTGAACCCGACGTGAATACATAGGCATTTCTTTTGATTTCAAAAAAATATAAATATATATATATATATACAAGAAAAACAACAAAAAAATCATCATTTCAAATTTGTATGTTTTAGATTCAATTCTAAATGGTAGATACCAAATATTACTTTTAGAAGTACTAAAGAAACCATGAGTCTTAACTCAAATCAATATGAGCCCATCAGTAATGTTGGGAAAATTCTGCCAAATACATTTGTTGATTATGACCAACCTCATCCATATTCAACATCACCTTTATCACACTTTTCTCATTTTTCATCCTTACCCCAACAAGACAATCCCTTTTCCAATCCTCTTCATAACGATATTATCTTTTCTCCCACATATCCATATTATGCCTATCGATCCACATACAATCCTTCTCCACCATTTCAACATTCTTCTTTCAACACAACACATCCATTTCAACAAGAAAATACTTCTTCTTCCAATCCTACCATGCACTCACATCATACTTCACAATCTTCCTATCATCATTCTACCCATAATAAAGAAAAAAGAGGTAATAAACCATTAAGTCCTTTTATGGCTGAATTCCTAAGCCAATTATCAAAAGCCTCTCGAAAACCTTCACCACGTAAATTTACTAAGCTCAATCAACCAATGGATATAATTCTCAAGCATTTACTTGATACAAATAGGATTGAGTTACCTCCCATAAGACAACTTGATACCACAGCATATTGGTATAAACCTGAGCTACATTGTGAATATCATAGAGTGGATGGACATATGACACAAAAATGTAGAAATTTAAGATGTGCAATTCAAGATTTGATTGATGAGGGTCTTTTCACTATAAAGGAATTACAATCTACAACTGATTATAAATCTCCAATAAACAATCAAACTCCTACACAACAAATACCCATAATCAATCAAGACATGGGGATCTCCCAAGAACCCCTATTCAATTATCAACAATAGGAAACCAATCAAATATTGCATCTTAATGTGTCCCATCATGATGATATTACTAATATTGTAATAGAAACTACAAATGAGCAACCTCAAGTTCAATCAACTCAATTTGATATTCAAGAGATGGATTCCTCATTTGACCAACCTTCAAAACTATCTTTGGCTCTAGAGAATGATCCAAAATGGAATGTAAGCATAGAAAGCCCATATTTAGCATCAAAATCTCAATCTGAAATCCACTTTGATAGCCAAAAACAAGTGATTAATCCTCAAGCAAAGATATCCCTTTTAGAAGTATTACAAAGTTCTCATGTTCATAGGGAAACTTTGTTCAAGATACTTAGCCAACAATTTGTTCCTCATGATATTTTCCCTAAGAACACAATTAATGGTGTAAGCCCTCTTGAGGTTAACCATATTTCATTCTATGATGAGGATATTCCTTCCTCTACTCCACAAGAAGACTCCTCTCTTTACATTACAGGATTTATTAAAGAAACATCTATTAAAACTATCATGGTAGATAATGGCTCCTCTCTTAATTTATGCACTTATCAATTATTCCAAAAACTCGGATTAAAGGAAGAAGATCTCAATGAATCAAATGTTATTATAAAATATTTTAACAATGAAATTCAAGAAGCTCGAGGCACTATAATTCTTCCCCTTAAGAGTGGACCCAAGATCCTGGATACTTTGTTTTATGTAGCATCTTGCCCTTCACCTTACAACCTACTTCTCAGAAGTCCTTGGATTCATACGATGAGGGTTGTCCCTTCCACTCTTCATCAATGTTTGAAGTTTAAACTTGCAAATAAAATTGTTACCATACATGGTGACCCAACACCATTTGAAGAATATTTAACGGTTGAAACATCAAGTTCTATACATTCTCCATTGTCACAATTACCTCCTATAAATCACTTTTCTTCATCCATATCCGATCATCCTTGTTTACCAAATAACACCCATGCATATCTTTCACATATGCTCCCTCCATCTTATCAAGACTTGGAAGATAGTGATAAGAATGAAGAACCTTCTTATCCTTCTGACATTTTGTTTTGTAACATGATCAATTTTACACATAAAAGTCAAATATTTTGCTACATTGTTCTACATTATAACAAAGCTTTTGTTATCGCTACCTTTTATTCATCACCTTTTGTTCTTCATTCTCTCTTTCATTATTATTATCACATCAAGTTCTCTATTCTTTTCCTCTTTATCATTGTCATCTTCTGTCCATCACTTTTCTTCATCTACATCTCATTCTTCATCACAACAATCTCAACTATCAACCAAACAACTTCACATACACCACAACCAAATTATCCTTCAAAACCTCCTTTGATTTTGAAGCCACCTTAGACATGCTATACTCAAATAACCTTGTATAGTGTATATAGATCATCTTGTATATACCACCAATTCCATCATTAAAAGTAAAAAATAAAAAAAATAAAAATCAAATAAAACAACTAAAAAAATAAAAAAGTATCAAAATCTCAAAAATATTTCAGATCATTCTGCATTGTTATTCATTGTTGTATTTCAAAATTTTGAAGCTATATTTTCCTTTATTTTGGATTAATTCAGAAGTTATCTTGAACCATACACTTAATTTCACAAATTAATTATTTTGATTTTATCACTATGATTATAAATCTCTCTTGTATCGAAGATCACTATTTCACTAAATAATATTTTGAGTTTTGGGAAATGATCTTGCTACTTCTTGAACCAAGTACACTTTTACACATTAAAATGATTTGTTGCAAATTCGAAAAATGATACTACATAGTAGTCTTAGTCTCTTGAGCGAAAAGTTTCCCCTGCTATCCTATCATGCGCATGGTCTAGAATTTTTTGAGAATTGGCAAAAGGACAAGCTCACCCCTACCCGAATAAAAATCCCTTGCTCTACAACCAATCCGAGCAAGTATCCCAAAAGAAAAATCAAAGAAAAGAAAAAGTCAAAAATCAAAAGAAAAATAAAGAGAAAAAAATAAAAAAGAGAACGAAAAGAGAAAAATAAAAGCAATAAAATCCCCTTGTTCAAAACAAAATGAACAAAATCCCTACCCCTTGAAAGTGAAGAAAAGAAGGGTGAATGAGCTTGAATCCCTGGAATTCTCAGTTATTCGAAAATCATGAGGTAAACCCCATAACAGGTGATTTGTGCCCAACTTGCTTGACATTGGGTAATTCCTTTTCACGTGGTGACATGTCTGTCACATTAGCGACCTTATTTTGTATAGACCTATGTCCACTTGTGGATTAGCTAGCTTTTGATGACTTGACTTACATAGTAGTTAGGTACGGTTTCATGCACAAAAATCATGGTTAATGAACCCTTCACTTGCACACACATTGGTTCATTCAAGTTTGCTTGCATCACTACCTTACTCAAAATTGGTAAATGAACATTACAAAGCACACACATTTGATCCTTGAGAGATTTTGTATCATTATGTCAAATCAAGATGGATAATGAACTCACTTATCACACACTGGTTCTTGATAAATTTGAATTTGTCTTAGAAATAAGTTAAAATATTTCTTTGAAATTTTTCGGACAACATTAGTTTATCATTACTTTCATATTAACACATTACATAGATATTTCCAAAATTTCAAAAAATCTCAAAAACAACTTATTGCAAAAATAACATGTAGTTCAAAATCACTTATCATACATAGCATTCATGACTTCGTGATGATGGTATAATTCCTAGGAATTATTCTTCTCAATTTTCACACTAGGAATTCTATACCTAGCGCAAACCATCTTTCTAATTTTTCATGCCCAAAATTAGTCCATATATTTTCATAAAAATTTCATAATATTTTTGAAACATGTGACACAATGATTTATCTTACATTACTTTGCATTTTAAAAAGAACAAATAATTTCATATCATCATGCATTTCATTTTGATTTTCATGATGATGGTATAATTCCTAAGTAATTATTTCATATAATTTCACACTTAGGAATTCTATGCTTAGCGTAAATCATCCTTCAAATTTTTCATGCTTTGCTCAATCTATTTCACAAACATTTACCACATACATTATTATCAAACAAACATCACACATATTCCTATTACCACAAAAGCCTTAAGATTATTCTTAAGCATACAACCATTCTTAGCAATATCAAAAACATTCCTCACAAATAGGATTAGCTTCGAGACTTAGTGAGCTTTGAACTCCACCAATAGTCTCATAACAACACAACATCCTTTGAGGTTTATTGCTAGAATCTATCAAACATCTTGTCCCAAAACAACATCAAACATTTCTTTCTCATCATAAAGCCTTAAGATTATTCTTAAGCACACAATATTTTGGTATTAGCAATACAAAACTTCCTCATAACAAGATCCGCTTCGTGACTTCGCGAGCTTTGAACTCCACCAACAGTCACATAACAACACAACATCCTTCGAGGTTCATTGCTAATCCCTCAAATCTATCATCACACAAAAACATCTTTCTCAAAACACACTTTACAAAATCATTTTCCTTTTATGTTAAGCATGATCAAAATGTTCAAAAATCAAAGCATGATTACAAGAAATTATGTAACACAACCATCATAAGAAAATGTAATAAATCATCCAATAAATCACACAAAGTCACATAAAACAAAGAAGATCAATTTCGAGTTTTCCACCAAACGTAGAATTTGGTGTAAAAACTCGAGGGGGCATCCTAGTCAGTAAATTAGTAATTATTTTTCTAAAACATCAATTTCACATGAACTATTCATTCTAAACCATCTACTCCATTTTTGCCCATGTCAAATCATAATCATTTCTACTCAAGTGTCTACACTTTTCTTTGATGCATTTATTATTCATAAATACGTCAAAGAGGGGGCAAAATGTAGACATGAAAAATTGACTCATTTTCCTTAGTTTTCCTCCTAGAAAAGCTAAGGTTATATTCAAGAGAATATTTACCCTATCAAATCATCTCCATTATTTCTAAATATTATACCTTTGGATAGGGCTCAAAAAGAGCTTTCCAATGGTATATTATATGTCCAATTTTGACACCGTTTGACCCCTCAAACTGCAATAAAACTATGCATAGGCCTAGCTATCACGAAAATCATGGGAAAGCACGTATTTAACTTTATAAAATTTATTTAATTATTGTTGAAAGACTCTTTCAATGGCATGAGTTTTTCTCGTTGATTTGCTAAGCCCTAATTTGGGCTAGCAAATAATTTAGATTAGAAAATTACTAATCTAATGAGAACGGCTCAACAAATTTCTAATCTAATGAGAATGGCTCAACAAAATGCTAATCTAATGAGAACGGAAAAAAAAATTACCAGATTGCTTATCTCACGAAAGAGATAAATATACGGGCTCCATCTCCCAAGCGAGGGAGAGAAAAGAAGCAGAGAGAGATAGAGGAAGAAAATAAATCAAAGAGAGCAGAGAGCAATAATATTTCACAGAGAGGGAGACTTTTGAAATTATAATTTTATTTGCAGGTTTGAGCAATTACAGTTGCAGGTTGAAGAATTGGGGCAAAATCCGAGAGTGATTGAAGAGCATTTGTGTTGCCTGGAATCCTTAAGGTAACTCTATTGTGAAAATATATTTTATTTTACAATTATAGTGATTATCACTTTCTTCTTATTTATACGTAAATTTTATATTTCAATCCATATTTTCATTAAAAATAAAATAAAATAAAAATAAAAACGTAATATCACCTTCGGGTTGATATTTTTCTAAGTAAATCATATCTGTTTTCCCTAAATATTATACCGTTGGATAGGGCTCGGAAAGAGATTTCCAACGGTATATGATTTGACTGATTTTGATACCATTTAGGCCTTTAAAATGCTAAAAAATTGTATGCAGGTTTAATTATTACGAATTTTCCCAAGAATTTAAAAAAATTAAATATGGGTAAATAATCGAATTTAAATATTTTCTTTATTATTGATCAAGCCTAATATGGTTAAACCATTTATTCTTATTTTCTATATCAATCGATGCATTAATAATAATAAAAATGGGGGCAAAAATATATATTAGATCTATTCTATGTATGCTTTCTATGGGTCAAGAATCTATTAAAATCATATAATCGCATACATATTTACTTTGATTAAATCATTTTGATTTTTCAATTCAATCATTTGCAATTATTTTATTAGATCCATGTGTTTTTCAAGGTGTTTAAAAGCCTAGGGGATCTGACTAATCATGATTCACTATGATATCTGTAGATCCCCCATCACTAATAAAAAATCTAGCTTGTCCTTATGAAAATCGTAGGTTCTTACAGATCTGAACGCTCGAAATAAGATCTGAATTCGCAAAAGCTAATCCAAATTAGTTCAAACATTAGCAATCTAAAATCAGATAAGTTTGAAATCCTATTCTCTATTTTCATATTACCAAAACCTGCATTTTCTTCTATTTTTCATATTTTGTGCATTGAAAAGAACAAAAAAAAAACATAAAACATAGGCTTTAGTTGCATTAGACAAACTTGCATAGAAAAACTATAAAAATCCAAAAACACTCATTCTTGCATTTTGCATTATCGTGTTTAAAAGCTTTCTTAGATTACATTTGTTTGCCCTTGTCTTCATCGAATATAAAATTGCATTTATTTAAGTAGAAATTGCATTCTGGCCAAACCTAGGTTGTATGTGAAACAAATCAAATCAAAACACTACCTCACCTAGGCTCGAAAACTGCCACAAAATGTTTCCTGGTGAACCCAACCAATTCGTCGAAAAATCACCACAAGAAGGCACGATCAAGTGCCTCTCTTTCGAGGTGTAGATCTACTATTTTCCCATTCCCCTCTGAGGCACGGATCCATCAGTCTAGAGGAAAGGAATGCAAAAATTTTAAAACTATAGAAAGACATAAACCAAAATAAGGGTCTATATCTACTACTATATTTTCTTGCACAATAGTGATCTCTAGGACCTTGTGTAATCTCATCAAACATCTTTTACAACTCCAATGGTATTGACTGGTGTGACATCCAATTGCAACACTTCTGGAAAAGATCTAGTGTACTCCATTCCCATTTTGTCATAAAATACCTTGGGCATGACTATTGTGCAAGCCCTTGAATATATCATGGAATTATGAGCAATCCACCCTTCCATTCTCATAGATATGTAAAACGGTGGGATTTTAATTTTTAGGATTACATGAGTCATTTTTTCTTGGCCATGTGATAGGTTAAACACTATATTGGTTTCCTTTTCTTGAGAATTCTTATTCAAAGAGGCCTTCAGTAAATCAATTTGACCAGGATGAAGAGAGTGTCATAAAGACTTGCTCTAGAAGAAGTCCTTTTTAGTTCCTCAACTATGTTGAAATTAGTCTTTCCTAAAGGGATCTTCTCATATATTTTCTCAGTTTCACCAAATTTTCTCTTATACTATTGAGTAGCTTAAATCCTTTACCTCTTGGTTATGGAAGAGAATTTTAGCTTCTCTTTTAACTCTTCCTTAGAACCTGCCTATTTTTTATTCTTATCCTTTTCTCCCTGCTTTGGAGAGTTTTTATCCTTTACTTGTTCTTTGGGAAATGGATCTCTCTTCTCAGTAGCTTGTGGAATGAGGAATATATCATTGCTTAGAATTGGTTTTTCCCTTTTCTTCTAAGAAGGAACCTAAAACTGACCCAATTTTTATGGGTCTACCTATAATTATTTCTTTCCAGATTTGGCTAGGATTGATATTGATTCTTCCTCTAGTGGTTCTAGTCCAAACATATCTTGTTCAAGCTACCACAACATATTAACTCTCCCTTTTTGGGTTCTATTAACTTTTTCTATTGCTTATTGTACATAATGTTGTTACATTACACAAGTGTCAGATTCATGAGGTTCATTGTAAACTAGACACCAAATTTTCACCAAGCTAGTTTCAGGAGCTAATTTTTGATCCTCATGATTTGTATTAACCCTGGGGCCTGTATTGATAATAGTACCAGGATTTTGATATCTATTAACATATGGGAATATCCTCTATTGAGACATTTATATTTATTTTTTTCCATTGTGTTCACCTTGTTGTTAATTTTTTTCAAGGTATTTTGAATATCAAGCAATGAATTTGATTATTGGGGATTTTGAGATGGGAGAGGAGGAAAAAGAATTGAAGCATATGATGCTTTAGGAGGAGGAACAAAATATATTTGAGGAATATGGGATGGTAGGGATGGAGGATCCATGTATGAGGGTGTGGATGTCCTATATTGAAGTGTAAACTAAAGAATCTCAGAGCAATAAAGTATGACTATTTTTAGTGGAAGCCTTCCTACAACAATCAGGATATTATTTTCATGCACAAAATGCATGGTAAATTTATGGGAAGGTATTTATACCTGATGATTAAGTTTGTAACCCTAGGTCTGATAAAAGGGCTCTAATATAATACATAAATGCAAGGGGAGCATCTAGCCTAGCTTCTAGGGGAATTATTTTCCATGTCGTACTAAACCTCAAGTTAAATTCAAAGACTAACTCTTATGGATATTTTTGCATAGCTGTAAATTGGTTTAAGAGTGAAAAAATGATCATATGACTCATTGAACTCTTCCAAAAAAGGACCAGCTAATACCACCCATGAATAAATTCTATTATACTCTAGGGTTATAAACCAATGAAGGATTTTTCCTCTAAAGGATAGGGCTAAAAGTGTAACAAAAGTATCTTCATTTATAATATTGTGGATAGCTACTAAATTAAATATATCTTGATAGTGCTTATAAGAAGTTTTTCCTGAACCATCATATGTAGGTATGGATTTAGATGTAGCTTGAGGGATATCATGCATCTGATGGAGTCCTAAAGGACCATAGTATCCCAATCAGGGTAATTCTATTGAGTTTGATTCTTATTTATATTATGTTGATGAGCCATTATTATTAGATTTTTTACTAGAGTTTGTCTTGGAGGAACCCAGTGATTTGATTATATTGGGACTTCTTCAAAAGGTGAATCTAGGTACAATATTATTGTATACCTAGATATTTTGTTGGGTAACTCAAAGAATGACACTGGCTCTTGACTATTCCTAGTAGATGACCTGATAAACATGAAAAAATAGCTACTAAAAGGGCTTTTTAGGTTCTTGAATTTAGAGATTCACAAAGTGAATTTTCTTTCACCGCTTGGTGAGGTCAATATAATTCACTAAATCTTGATTCCTTCAATAAAATAAACAATAATATCTAGCGGGTAAATGAACATTCTATGAATAGTGTCTCACCGAGAATGCCAAAAATTGTTGGGGTTTGAATTGACATCAAGATAGACTTGAACTGTGACTATCATCTATAATGATTTTTTAAATATGATCACCCACTAATCACAACCAAACCTCAACATTGGATGGGTTAAAATCACTTTAACCCAACCTCTAGAGTAGGATGGTATACCTTGTCATCTTACTCAATGTTGACTCATTTAAGCTCAATTGAATGTATAAATATAGGGATAGAAAGGGGAAATGGCTAAGGAATTAATGAATCAATGGTGGATGGATAAAGCTAACAACATAGGCATTTACAGAGAACTTCTAACAAATTAGTTTCTAGAAAAAAATCACTTGAGACTAACATCATTCAAAACCAATCATATTTATCATTTAAATAACAATAGCATGCTTCAAAAATTATTTCAAATATCCAAGGTATTAAAAATTTAAAATAATAGAATTAAATTAATACTCTGGATAACAAAAAATAAATCCTTTCCAAAAATACGTTTAAACATGAAGCATTCCAATTTTCTCTAAGCTAGCAATAAAAATTAGCATAATAGACTAAACATAGCAGTAGTAGCATAAATGACTTCAAGGGTTTGTAATCCATAAGAAAATAAAATACAAGTTTGAGTCAAAAATCCAAGTAATGTTCCTTATATTAATTTGCAGAGAGTGTACAATAGTAGTGCAAGCAAACACTTTAAATCCAACCCTTTAAAATGAGGCTTTGACCTCTATTTATAGTTTTATAGTAGATTTGAAATATTTGAAAGTATTAGAAATATTACAAGGAATTTGGAGTGCTAGATAAATAATATGCTAATGTCACCTCTTATTTGATTCAATAAAGAAGAGAACTATGTGCTCCATTGATCCCATGCAACTTGATATCTGCAAGTTGTTCGATTTTTTACAACCTCTAGCTATAGAATCCTAGGAAAAGATGTAGATTGTTTCCTATTATTGCTATTTCTTTTTCACCGTATATATTGAATTTCATCTCTTCATCTTCTTGGATCATCCACTTTAGCTTAAAGCTAGCTCAAACATAAACCTACAACCTCACATCACATTGAATTGTGTATTTATACGTGATTCATTCCAAATTCAATATGGATCATTGATCTACTTTTGGACGGTTAATATTAAAGCTTTACCAATCTTGGTATGCTTTTAATGTTCATAGTCTAGAACATATTGCAACCTAGAATATATCATGGCCTATGACACATTTGCATTTAGCTCTTTTCACTTCCTACGACATAGAACATGCTTTGATTCAGCATTTGAATCTCTAACTTTGAGTCATTTGACCACTTTGACCACAACATGGAGCAAAGGTGTGTTATACTGAAGATGTATCTTGTAAATCTTGCTTTAGGCCGCATGACATAAGGTTAGGGTTTGAAATATTGAGATGATAGCTTTAACTATGTTGATCATGGCATAGAACCATGCGTTGATCCACGTAGTACAAAAACTTATTCTATTCTACCTTTTAGATTATACAACTTGGTACTTTGACCACTTTGACCACGATGTGGAATCATGCGCTAAGCCACGTGGTGTAGAACAATTCACTAAGTTTTTTGGTGGGGGACCATGATCTAAGTTATGATTTGAAATATCGCAATGCCATCTTTTACCACACTGATCATGGCATAGAACCATATTCTAGGCTACATGATAAAAAACTTATGTCTTGAGCTAGGACCTTAAATTTTGTTTTGAGCCAAGATTTGAAATGCATAAAGAACCCTTTTGACCAAGTTGACAACAGTATAGGACATATTGCGTTGAGCCATTATTGCGATCCAGAGCACATCTCTACACTTAGATAAATTTTAGAAATTTTGCAAAAAAATTCAAAGTATGTGGTCTTTTGGGCCTACACAACTCAAAAACCCTATGTCTTGATCAGGCCCATGCATAGACCACTATGAAGTGCAAGTAGTTGATTGTGATCCAGAATAATATCTAGAAGAGGCAAAAGGTGGGGAAGCATACCTTTTCTTTGGAGAAACCATCTAGTGATACAATGCCCTATAGTGGGCATTCTTGACCCACTCTACATCCAAGTCATCCATGATTATAGCCATGTGATCTAATATACCTAGCATGTCAAGGCCCATAGTTGCTACTCTAGTATCATCTCTCTCCTGAGTAGTCTAAAAAACTTGTTTATGATAATAATAAGCATATCTTAAATACCAAAATAAAAGTATTTATCACTGTTGTAGACACCAAAATCTAACCACTTGTCATCCATCCAAGTCTTCCTGCCATTTTTACCCATTTATTTACATATATTTAGGTATATTTGTTTAATATATATTAAAATATTAATATTTAATATTTTATTTTATATATATTTAATAAATGTATATATATGTGTAAATTAGTTCCAACCATCTATCTTGTTTTAATCCTAGCCATTCATATACCTTGATCCATACCACATGCCCAGATTTAATCTCTACCCTCCATCACATTTAAATCTTGATCACACAAATTGTGTCATCAAAAATCTAATATTCCCTAGACGAGATTATAAATAGGAGCCATTTCGATGGCTCAACCCCTAAGTATTTTTCCCTAAAGTTTCCTAAGTAATTAATGTCTCTGAATTCCCTAAGCCTGAGTGCCTTAAGTAATCTAAAAAATTCCCATCATCACCCTTACCTTTGCATCCACCACTACATTCATCACTAAATCCTTTGTTTGAAGCAGATCTACTTTTGCAAACCTCACCTTACTCTCCAAATGCCCCTTCACTACTCTCGAGCACTATTGGGTGCTTTTCACCACTCCTAAGTGCCTTTGGGTACTTTCCACCATCTTCAAATGCCCTCGGGCATCTTCTACTACCATAAAGCACCCACGGGAATTTTAGATAAAATTTATACAACTCTACTAACCCTCGGGTGTTGCTAGGATATTGCCACACCATTTTCCCAAAACAACTACTACAAATCGGAGAACAACAAGGTAACAAGGTAAATCTAGTATTGATTTTTTTCATTTCATGTATTTTCATATTCTATTCACTTTCTTTATATTGCATAGCTAGGGTTTGTATTAGCTCCTGAGGGTCTCACACTATGGAGCCCTCATAATTGCTACTAACTTGTTTGGTGTCTTTTGTGTGCAGATCTAGAGATACTACACCTACATTGTGTAGCTACTTAAGCTAGAGTGGCCCAGTATTGGATAACACAAAGCCCACACACCTCTATTGGGATCAAAAGCAAGTTTGAAGACACCACCAACATTGTTCACTAGGGTTTTTGAGAACCCTAGTATTGTAATATTTTGTATCAAAATAAATAAAATTCTTTATTGTAACATTGGAGATTTGAGGCTCCCCCCATATCAATAAAATTATCTCTTTTGTGCAATATTGTCTCTTGGTTTCATTTTTTTGTTATATTTAGGTGTTTTGCTTTTGCATCTACAAATGGTGATCATGGTGGGACCCCGTAAGGGTTTTCATTTTGATTTACTTTTTTGACTAACTTGTTGTTTTATGTCTTATCTTGTAGGGTTTTTATAAGTATGGATTGCATGATTTTTGCTAGATTAGGGTTTTTGAAGGTTTGCATAAAGTTGCAGAAGGTGCATGAATGTCTTGTGTTGCTCTAGGGTCATCCAAAATGCCCAAGGGCATTTCAAAAATACATAGAGGTATTTTACAGGAAGATACAGTGATTTTGTAGGCTTCTATGTAAGTCTACAGAAGAAACCCTAAGCTTTCTATTTTTACGTATTTTCATATTCTTATGTTTTTACATATTTTTGGATTAAAAATAACATCACTAATAAATCTGGTAAAAACAATAATTTTAGTTTGCATTTTAGGCATTAGATTAGTCATTGCATTCATTCACACATTTCCATTTTCCATTTAAATTTTTTGGTTTTATGGTGTATTACAATTGAAAAATCTTGCATTCTTATTGCATGTGAATTATTAAATTGCATAAATTAGACTGCATTGTAGGGTTAGAAACTCCTCCTTTTGCTGATCTAAGTAGGAACATCATTAGTGTGTCAAAAGTATCCCCATGTTGGGTGATTCTAGGAAGAGGAGTGGATGAACCCATCATTGTTTAGAGAGGTATTTATGTGGTGTACTCCACATCCTTTGGAGAAATTGATACTCTTAATTTTGGATTTTGATTTAGACTAGTGAAATCAGTTGTTTCTAATATTGTATGTGCACAATAGAAAATAGAACCTTAAAAGGAATCTCACACGCACTTCACATTTATATTAAACATTAATGGTTGGATTTCATCACCAGCCATTGCTTGAGATCTGGTGATGGTGGCTTTCATCACCATCCACCAATATCTACCCCTAGATATCTTAGATTACCCCTAAGCAAACTTGTTGGATTTCATCACTAGCAAGAATATTTTTGCCCTATCCAAGCCATAGTATTCACCCATTTATAATGCATATTAGCACATTGAAACACATGGAATCAAAATATAAAAGAATGAATTCACACTAAAATGAGATAATTAATGAATGAGGTAAGACACATCTATTGAAGAAAATTAGAATTGATTTGTCTTAATTTTATTTTTGTGAAGTTTTAATTATGCATTTCATTTGATTGCATAGTTTATATTTGGTTTAGTTACTTATGGTCTTAACAAGAAATCAATAGAAATAATTAAATCAAAACAATTCCATGGAAGATTCATCCACCTTCCCTACCACTTCTATGGTAGTTTTCCCAAGTGTGACATAGACAGATTTATCTGTAGGTCCATCACACACTATATAGACTACTGATGTTATGTACAGGTATACCAACACTTCCTTTCCTCAAATTGAATCATTTTCATCATTCATTGACCACAATATCACCCACATAGACATGGTAAATGTAGAGGCTCTTTTCAAATCATCTAACTATGTCTTAGAGTCCATTCATGATTTCCCTAGTCAAGATCCTACTTTACAGTAATAACTTGCTCATTCCAAACCATCCATATTTATCTAGGTGTATACTAACCCTCTTTTTGAGGCATCGATTACACCTTCCTCATGTATCCATTCCCCAATACTCAAGTGCTCCTAGAACTTCTATCCTATCCTCATATACATCTACCTATACCAATCCCTTGTATGAAGCACATGTAAATGCTTCTTCACAAGTTTTAGCCTCCAAAGTTACCTTGCCAAGTGTAACTTACACCTTGGCCACATCTTCCATGCCATATATATCCACACCTTCCATTTTTTATAGAAAAATTCATGAAGCGTGGGAACATTTGAAAAATTGCTTAATCAGTGTAAAGACACTCAACAAGTGCAGGTGAATCCTAATCCTCTACCAATTTCTACTCAGACCATCCTAATTAACCGAAGTCCATAATGGGCACAAAAATATTTTGTAGTTTCCATCCCTAATCCTCCACCAAACCATACCAATACCAATTCCATTCCCATAGGCCAACCCAACCATAGTCCCCATGCATTGTCACCATTCCAACATTCTCCATATCTTCATCATTAATATCCTCTTCATAAATTCCCATAAACCTCACCTAATCATCATAGTCAATCACATAATCATCTAGGTACCCCACAACATTTTTTTATTACACCTTTTCAAAATAATCAAGTGATTTAAGGCTTCCACATCCCTGGGGAAGATCCTAGAATCAAGATCATGCAAAAGCAAATAGATCAGTTGATACAACATACTCCTGGTATGACAAACCATAATCCAACCCTACGTCAACTAATTAACCAACCCATTTACCCTTTAGTACCATCACCACCATATCCGGAAGATTTCATGGTGCCAAAGTTTGATAAATTCAATGGGACTGAGGATCCCAAAGAGCAAGTAAGCACATTTGTAAACTCGTGCTTTAAAATACAAAATGACATTGCTCTCATGCTTAGAATATTTCCTCGGACATTAGGTGGAGACGCCATAGAGTGGTACAAGCGATTTCCTAATCATAGTATCTATACTTTTGAATAATTAGTTGACCATTTCTTTGAGTGTTTTGTCCTTAATGTTATAAAAAAGTCCCATTGTCTAACGTTTATGCTTTAAGACAATATGACTATGAGTCTATCTATGATTTTGGAAACCATTGGAGGATCTTCATTACAAAATTACCACTCACCCTACCAATGGAAGAGCTTATCAATATATTTACCAAGATTTGTTTAAAACCTATATCGTGGATGCTTCAATTACAGATATATCACTCATTTGAATAAGCTCTAACATAGGCTAGTGTCATAGAGGAGATAAAAATCCAAGAGGGAATAATTAAACCTAGGAGAAAGGAATGGCAAAACAAGGGCCAATACAAAAGCAATTATTTTATCCAATAGAAATTAACACAAGCCACTTTGACCAATCAGCCTAATCATGTCAATCAAGTGGTCATGATCCAGTTGGTAATGGATCAACAACAATCAGTGCAACAACCACCACAACAAATTATGTATCATACTGTGCCTTCAGTATCCCAATAAATGCAAATCATAGTGCCAACTATGTAGAACCATCCTCGATGATAGTTTTTCCAATAGAATCACTAATACACCCTCTTGGTCGAGTTGTATGCTTCCCTCTTTTGAAGGTTGTATGACACAAATAAATTTGCCTTACCCGAAATCAGACCAGATGATCTCGCTAAACATGGTAAACATTATTGAGAACATTTATTTTGTCCTTACCATAGGCAAAGTGGGCACGATATCAATAATTGCCATGTATTCAAATACATAGTTCAAGATATTATTGACTTGAGGGCCATCAAGCTTGACAACCCCCTTGCTCAACAAAACTAAAATCTTGGTATTTTCTAAACGCCACTTCCTCATCATGAGGAGGTGCAACCAACTATGGGAGGGTCTAACACCAAAACTCCTCCCAATAAATTTAACCATGTTCAACAATACCAAGGTTTTGTAGGTGCCATTCATGTGGTAACTAGAGGTCAATGAAATAACTAGAAAAATGCAAGGCAACAACCTTAGGCAAGTGTGTCACAACCTACCACATCACCTTCCATTCAAATTTCTCCTAATCCTTCCTTATTAATTCATATTCCTAGGTAATAAAATCCCCCATTCATTGCATCAATCGTCCTCCATGATGAGTCATCTCATTGAGTAGCTGGTTAACCACAAGCCTAAAGATAGCTTCTACCAAATTGTCAATATATGATCTAATTCAAAAATCTCCCCCACATCATGAGGTATTAATGGAAATTATAAAAACCATTAAATTACAATCTCAATATGCTAATACCTTTAACAAATTTTTAGGGAGCATTCAAACATACATGGAGTCTTCCATTATATTTTATGACTTTGAGATTAATCCAATCTTATCAGAATTAGTAGATCCTCCATTGCATATCATGGATCTAATTGACATGAAGACTTTCAAAAGAGTTCTAATTGACATCGGTTCCTCCATTAATATCATCACCACATATTCTCTTCATCATATTAACATTCCTCCATATCATATCACCAAGTCATATTTCACCCTAAAAGCATTCAATAATACTTTATATTCCACAGTCGGCACTATTATTTTGCCCATCGAAGTGGGGATCAAAATATTGCACATTATGTTCCACATATTGGAAGGATCCATGGTGTACAATCTACTCCTTGGAAGACCTTGGATGAGGGAGATGAGATGTGTCCCTTACATACTACATCAATGCCTAAAATATGTTCATGAGGGACTAGTACATTGCATACCAATGAATGTCAAACTATTTAAGTATTGCAATTTTATCTCAAATCCCTATGAATCCATGCTTCCTTCCACCCACATTTTTCTATCACCATAATCTAATCCATCTACCACTCCATCCATTTATTCATCAAAATATCCCATTCATGAGGATCCCCTTATTACCAATCCACACCAAGCTTCCATATCCCCATCATCTTCATCATTTACTACATGCACATGTGGTCAAATTCAATCCACATAATCAACATCATCACCTTCCATAACTTTACCTTCCATGTCATCATCATCCATCCAAAAATCTTCCCAATCCAACTCATCTCCATCAGCCAACATTTCATAAGTCAAGTTGATGGATTTTGATATGTCTTCATCTTCATCATTCCCTGAGCCATTATCCAACCATGATCCTTCCAGATCATCCCAAGTTGAGGTCCACCTTAATAATCCTAGTATTTTTGAATATGTGGTCCAAGACATCACCATTATACCACTCACAATTCCAACTACTAAGGATTTTGGTTGCCCATGTGACCCACATTTATCTATAGGAGTGCTATATGACATGAGTTCAACTTCCAACAACATAATTTTTTTATATGGGGGATTGATTCTTAATCCAATATAGCTCCCCTAGAAAAAACCAAAGAACTAAACCTTGCCAACATACAAAACATGTCAGGATTTCTACCCCATTATTTTCACATAGTTAATTGGAAGGGACATGGTTTAGGACTACTTGAACAGGGAAACCACAACATCATTGATGTTCCATATCGAGAAATGTATGACCATTCAAGCTTAGGTTACACTCCACTTTCCACCATATCTTCTCTTGGATAAGCCTTCCAAAGGCATAATCTAAATTCAAGAGAAGAAGCCCTCCAAACCGATGATTTTGACGATGAAATCTATGAAGAATTCAAACTCATGTCATTAATTTTTGATGAATCTGAAGCGAAATCAGAGCCCATCATTCCCCACACCAAACATGATGAGTTTTATCTTAGAATTTTCCCTATCCATGATCCCATATTTTGCTTGATTCTTCCACAAGAACGAGCCTCCCCTACCGGTGAACCACCATCTCCATATTGCTAATTCATATCATCATCCAAACTTGTAATATATGTACATAACACAAAAAAAACAAAAACAGTCTACAAAAAAAATCAAACAAAAATATTTTCTTTTTCTGCATTACATGTATATAGCATTTACTTAAGTGCATTTATTTGTGTTGCTTGTTGTTGTCCAAGTTTACCAAGGTCCTAGAATCGGTTCTTAGGCTCCATTCATTCCAACCTACTCAACCATTTCCCCTTAAGTCAACATTAATCTTGGTGACTTATACATCCCACTCCATAATCCATATGATTTGGCAAAACCAATTCCAATTGACATGAGTCCTATTGATATGAACCAGATCTCTTCATCTCCATCCTTCTCTGATTTTGTCTTGTTCGAGGAATTGTTAAGGGCTTTAGCCAATTACATTCCTCCATCCTCTCTACCTTCACCTTCACCTTCAAATTTGAATCCTAAGGTTTTCTAGGTAGACATAAATGAGGATAAGTCAGAAGAGTTTGATAATATCATAGATGACATTCATATAATCCCTATTCCCCATAAAATTGAGTAATATTCACACATGTCCATTGAAGACACCATCAACGTGGACCTTAGTTCACATAAAGATAATTCATAAATTGTAAAGCTTGGCAAAATTTTATCCAAAAATGAACAAGAGCAATTAGTTGCTCTCCTCAAAAGGAAGAAGGGCATTTTTCATGGTCCTACAAAGACATGTCTGGTCTTGACCCTAACTTGGTTATCCACAATATCACATTACATCCTGATGCTCAGCCGATCACATAAAACTAAGAAGGATGCATCCTAACATTGCCCTCTTGGTCAAATAAGAGCTCCAAAAGCTATTAGATATAGATTTCATTGTAATCATTGACTATCCAAAGTGGCTCTCAAACATGGTACCCATTCACAAGCCTAACGAGGTGATACATATTTGTAATAATTTTTGAGATCATAACAAAGTGTGTCCTAAGGATGATTTTCCTCTCCCAGACATTGATACTTTTGTTGATACTTGAAATGGCCATGAAATTCTTTCTCTCATGGATGGATTTTTAAGATACAACCAAATTTGAATAAATCCTGATGACCAACACAAAACAACATTCACTACATCTTGGGGAACTTTTTGTTACAAGGTGATGCCCTTTGGCCTTAAAAATGTAGGTGCCACTTATCAATGTGCCATGACATACATTTTCTATGACTACATGCATAATATTATCAAATATTATGTGGATGATCTCTTGGTAAAATCTAAAACTCGACAAGAGCACATTGGTGTATTGGAGAATTTTTTTGACCTACTACTAGAACATAATGTAAGGTTGAACCCCAAGAAATGTCTTTGGTGTTACCTTTGGAAAATTACTAGGGCTTATTGTCTCCAAAAGAGGTATTGAAGTGGACCCAAATAAGGTCAATGTCATCCTAGATATACCTCCCCCAACCAATTTAAAGGTGTATCGCTCCAAATTTTTCGCATCCCTACCTTCAGGCTATAGGATCCGCGCCCGGAAGGAGGATGGGAAAAGGATGGTGCGGTACCTCGGACTGAGAGGACTTTGCGAAGGTCCCGCCTCTCAAGGGAGGTGTATTTTGGTGATTTTTCGACGGATGGTGGGTTCACCAGGAAACATTTAGTGGCAGTTTCCACGCCTAGGTTTTGGAATGTGTTTAGATGAGTTCGTTTTAATCTTAAGCATTCATATCCTAGGTTTGGCCGAATGAATCTAAATTAAACTACATGAAAATGCAACTTTCATGAATACAACAAACAGATTAAAAAAGCAAAAAACAGAGAATTTACAGGAGGAAAATGGGGAATACCTGATCCGGATGTCTGAAGAAGATTTTGACGTTTGAAGCAATCTGGATCGTCTGGAATTCTACAGAATCGCCTGCAATCTGACAAGATCGTCTGAGACTGACAGAATCGTCTGAGATTGACAGAATCGTCTGAGATCTGACGAATTCGTCAGACGAATTCGTCAGAGACCTGCAAGACAGAAAATAGATGCAAAATACAAGAAGTTCTACTGTGCTAACAGAGGCAAATTACACCAAATAATAAAATGAATACTGAACAATATTTAAGAACAGAAATTAAAGCAAGTTACTGTACTTTAACAACAAATCATGAACTTAATGTGCAATCTAAGCTAAATGGGTGAACTCCAAATGCAAAATAATATAAACACTGAGTAAATGATCTAATTTGCAGCATAAAATGACAAAGAAAAGGTTGAGAAAAGCAAACTCTAGGCATTGATTGCCTCGATGTGGACTGCAGTCGAGATCGTCTCGCATCAATACGAAATCGTCTCGCATTTGACGGGATCGCCTCCGATCTAAACAGGTTCGTCGACGACGATGGGTGCTGGCTCCGGTTGAAAAATAGTGATGTACCTGCAACAAAATTGCTATGGAACTAGTGTAAAAGCAAAATTAAGATGTTTTGACGCAGAGGGAATCGGTTTGCAGATAATTTCAGCCAGGGGTTGGGGAGGGAAAATTCTAGAGATTAAATAGGCTTAGGGGGAGTAGTTAGGAGGTTGGAGATCATCCCAATTTGGGAGATCTCCAACGGGGGAGGGTCCCAATGGCGCAGACACGCTTCTGCCCAGATTGGAGACCCGTTGGAACAGATTCCAACTATGCAAATTTGGTTTTGCGACAAGATCGTCTGGACGTCCTAGTCCGAGACGAAATCGTCAAATATGGGGCGATATGATCGTCAAACGGTCAAAACAACCTCTAAAAATGGCACGAAAAAGGGGAAACGGATTTCTCGACGGTTAACGGGCGGTTTGGGAGGTTAAATTTGAATTTAAAATTATTTACTAAGGTGAATGTAAATTTTATAATTTTACTGCGCCAATTTTAGGGTGCTACATTTTGCCCCCTCTTTAGCGAATTTTTCGAAGAAAATGCGTTAAAGATGAGTTCTTCTCGATCTACGAGAAAGCAAAAAATTATACCCATTTTTAGGCGACGATTCTTGGTCGAATCGTACGACAGCTTACTATGGTGCCCCCTCCGTGTTTTTACCCAAATCGAACGTTTGAGGTAAAAACGCAAAAAAGCAAAAAATTATTGTTGAATAAAATTAAGAAAAATAGGGTAAAACCCTAATTCATTTTTACTGTTCATTTTCTGGTTTTTAGAGCTCTGAAGCAGAAATGGTGGAGACAACGCATAGATCGACAGAGGTCCGACGCGGTCTACGGGTAAGAGCCTAGACTTAACTAGAACTGATTTAATTTGATTTTACATGCTTTTTAGGTAGATTTTAGATGAATTTGGAGCATCGCGGCCGTTTTTGGGCCGTCGACGTCGTCGGGACGAAATTCCGATTTCGATGAAATCGTCTCAATTTCGGCAATTTCGCCGAGGCGAAATCGTCGAAAGGGGGACGATTTCGTCAAACTAGAGACGATTTCGAACTACGAAATCGGAGACGATTATGCTCAAATTTGGGACGATATCGTCCAATAGTGGGCGATATCATCAATTACATGAAATTGATCTTTAAGTTGCATTATTAATTACTGGAATTGTTATTAATGATTGTTTGTTGTTTATGTTGTTTATGTTGGTAGAGAGGTTTACTAAAGAGCAGGGAGTGGAAATATGGAGGATTGAGAGATGACTTGGCCGCTCTGACACAGACAGAGCGAGATCAGCTGGCACAGGTCGGCTTGCAGCATGTGGCGGAGATGCCACAAGTATCTACAGATATGGGGCTTCTAACAGCCCTAGCAGAGAGATGGTATCCAGGGTCTTCCTATTTTTGGTTATCGACAGGGGAGATGACTCCCACACTAGAGGACGTATGGAGGATTCTGAGAATCCCCATACAAGGACGGATGATCACTCCTACGGCCAACCAGGGCCACGCTATGGGACGGTTGTGTGGTGACCCGAGCTTCACCCTGGAGAAGGGCGAAGTTAATATCGAGGCACTACGCCAGATGCCTGGGGCATCCAGACTCACACGAGTTCTAGCTGGAGTGGTTGGTGGACTTCTGCTGTGCCACCAGAGCGGGTGCAGGGTACCATGGATGCTCGTAGATGTGATCTGCGATATGCGGGACCATGGGTATAGGTTTTGTTGGGGCAGTTTTGTACTATGTCGGTTGTACAAGATCCTATATGGGGTCGTGTACAAGGGCGGGCGATGTCTGGTCATGACATCGCTCCTACAGGTTTGGTGCTAGGAGCACATTGCAGTGCGGAGGCCGGTAGGGCTTCCATCGAGAGGGATTGACGGGGAGAGGCCCCGAGTCTTCTACTGGTGGCTCCGGAGAGGGTCACAGTGGCGGATCGACCTCGCGATGTCCCGGAGACTACTTGGATGATTTGGTCCCCGGACCAGATCACCTGGAGGCCATGGAGAGAGCATCCAGGGTGGCCGGAGGATGGACAGGAGGCGGCTCGCATCGAGCGAGTCTGTTGGGCGAGGATGGAGAGAGGAGAGGTGGAGCTCCATCGCTATGACCGAGTTTTGAGGCGGTTCGGTCTACGGCGAGGGATCCCATCTCTCGGGGATTACGAGTTTTCTCGGACCGTCCGGGATAACACTACGGTTAGCGGGGCTCCGGACATGCGAGCGCTTCTGGAGCCGGGACGCGAGATGATGCCCCCATCCAGCCAGTGGATGGGGACGACGTAGGAGTAGCCGATGGCTACGATGCCTAGTACGTAGGCATCCGCCCTCCTCGGATGACGAGGGCACAGGGTCCGATCCACGCGATTGTGCGTCGGATAGGGAGGCGGCGCCAGGCGATGATAGAGGCGGCCCAGGGTCACGGCGGGAGGGAGCAAAGGAGGCCACAGGCACAGGAGAGGCCACGACAGTGGGAGAGGAGGGAGGAGAGACCCCCATCTCCACAGAGGGATAGGCCACCATCGCCCGATAAGGGCAAGGGCGTAGACACTAGGGAGAGCAGCGAGACAGTGACTCTCCGAGCTGAGGTTGCCCGCTTGCGGGCTCAGGTGCAGACACTGCAGGATGAGGCTACACGGCTCGGAGCTCGGGGCGGAGGAGCGAGCACTCGGGATTTAGCATGCGCTATCGCCCAGATCACTTTCTATCAGGCTCTATACTACCGGGCGGTGCCAACAGAGCAGAGGGTGCCATTACCAGCACACATTGCAGAGCCTGTCGTGATGGGGTCATCTAGGACATCATCACGATCGGCATCCAGGACTCACGGCACCACACGGACTGCGATGGGGCCACCTCCTCCACCTCAGGGGGGGGAGGAGATGAGGCTGAGAGCTCGAGGGGCTCTCGAGACACTACACAGAGGGTATTTGATTGAGTATGCCAAGATATGGATTGTGGCATACCAATCTAGCTGATATGATGTACATATTTTTTTGAGATATATAAGATGATATATTTTTGATCATATGACTTGTATTGTGTTATGTATTTTGTGATGCTTATGATGCTTTTATGTTTGATTGATTGATTTGATAATTGGATGTAATTATGTCGTTGGAAATATGATTTGAATGTCATGCTATAACATTGTAAATGAAATAATCTGATGTAACAAAGTGTTTGTTTGTGATGCAATAATTTGATAAAAATAAAAGGGGACTTTTAACAATAATTTCAAAGGACATTGTCGCTATTATAGACCATTTCATGGAGTCGCCGCTCACTCGGTCGTCAAGCTAATCCCAGTATAGAAATATTGCGAAAAGTAAAAGAGTGCTTAAGAGACTGTCTTAAGACTTTGGTGCAATAGTGCAAATGATGATGATGATGATGATGGTTTGTTTTCAGATTTTCATGAAAAATATTATGCATGAAATATTTTAAAATGATTTTTGCTAGGCATAAATTCCTAAGTGTGATAAAATTTGTGAATAATTCCTTAGGAATTATACCATCATTGCAAAGTTGAAGGTTGACATAATGACATAAAAATAGTGAAAAAATGGGTTTGCTTTTGAAAAGCATAATTTGTGTAAAATGAAGTCATATGGTTTTTATGATTTTTGATAAATGGGGGAATAAAAATTGTTACAATGGTTTGCGCTAGGCATAGAATATGTAGGTATAGACTTATACCATCATCGCGAAAATCCAAAAAGATAGTTTTATTGCATGGTTGATTTTTGATGAACAGAAAAGATGAAAATGAGGACTTGCGCTAGGCATAAAATTCCAATTTTGGTTTTGAAACTATACCATCGTCGCGAAAGTCAACCAGATATATATGATTTGATTTGTGTAATTTGAAAGAAATTTTTGATTTTTCTATTTGTATAGTTGTCTTTGTAGTAAACAATTGTACTTGATTTATTTCAACAAATTGCAAAAAATAATATTTCAAAGTGTTTTGAAGACAAAAGTAAGATTTATAAGGAATCCCATGTGCATATGTGAATTCATTTCCAATCTTGATTTATCATAATGATAGACAAAATCTCTCAAATACAAATGTGTGTGCAATTGCATTGTTCATTTACCAGTTGTGAGCAAGATACTATGATACAAGTGATTTGAAGAAACCAAATAAGTGTTCATTAACCATGATGTAGATGCATATAACCATATTAGGCTACTATGTAGATCGGATTATCAAGAGCTAGCTAATCCATAAGCGAGACATAGGTCTGTACAAAAGAAGGTCGCTAATGTGACGGACATATCGCCACGCTAGGAGTTACCCAAGGCCAATCAGATTGGGCACAAACCACCTGTTATGGGGCTTACCTCACAGTTTTCGAATAATTGAGAATTCCGAGGATTCAAGCTCATCAACCCTTCTTTTCTTTTCAAAGGGTAGGGAAAGGGATTTTATTGCTTTCTTGCCTTCTTTTGAATTTTGCTTATTTTTCTTTTTGTATTTCTTTTGCTTGATAATACTTGGAACATTGCTGAAATAACATTTTTCTTTTCTCTTCTTTCTTGAATTTTTCTTCTCTTTTTCTTTGCTAGGGATACTTGCTCGGATTAGTTTGTAGAGCAAGGGATTTTTATTATGGGTAGGGGTGAGCTTGTCCTTTTGCCAATTCTCAAAGATTCTAGACCATGTGCATGATAGGATAGCAGGGGAAACTTTTCACTCAAGAAATCACTTCTACTATGTAGCAAAACATGGAAATTACAAATATAATCATTTTATTGTGGAAAGATGTGCTTGGTTTAAGTAAATAACAAGATCAATTCTCTATGCTCAAACTTTATTTAATTAAATTTTGTGAACTTTGATATAAGAGAGATTAGTAATCATGCCAGATAAAATCAAGATATTTATTGTTGTGAGTGTGCAAGTGAGGGATGCCAAATAAATGCTAATTTTATCCAAAATAAGTTGAAACATATAACTGCAATAATTGGAAGAAAAATATAGATATAAATAATTTTAAGAAGTTTTGAGAATGTTGACTCTCTCTTTCTTCTGTATATTGTTTTGGTTTCGAAAAAGTCAAGAATATTGTTGTTTTTATATTTTTGAGCAAAAAATTTAACAACTGCCTTAAACAAATGCAATAGATAGTTTTTGAAGATTTTTGGAGATTTATGAATGTTTTTGGTGTTTTTGATTTTTTTATAAATTGAAAGAAATATAAGATAGTAATTTTGAACAAATATATACATGGATGAAATGACCAAGTTTATGCATAGTAACGTTTAAGATGCAAAATATTCATGGGTTCTTTAAGTTCTTTACCATCTAAGGTAGATAATTTATATGCTCTTGATTCAAATTTAGCAGTAATAATGTATGGTCCAAGCCAGTTGGGCTCAAATTTACCTTTAAGGTCCTTAGTTGCATTAGTATTTTTTTTGAAGATTTTGAGGATTTTGATTTTTTTGTATTTTGATTTTAATTTATGAATTGAAATTGGTGGTATATACAAGATGATCTATATACACTATACAAGGTTATTTGAGTATAGCATGTCTAAGGTTGCTTCAAAATCAAAGGAGGTTTTGAAGGATAATCTGGTTGAGGTGAAGGTAAGAATAGAAGGTGATGAATAAAAGGTAGTGATAACAAAAGCTTTGTTATAATGTAGAATAATGTAGAAAAAGATTTGACTTTTATATGTGTAAAATTGATCATGTTACAAAATAAAATGTCAGAAGGATAAGAAAGTTCTTCATTCTTATTACTATATTCCAAGTCTTGATAAGATGGAGAAAGTATATGTGAAAGATATGCATGGATGTTATTTGGTAAACAAGGATGATCATATATGGATGAAGAAAAGTGATGGATAGAAGATAATTGTGATAATAGAGAATGTATAGAACTTGATGTTTCAATCGTTAAATATTCTTCAAATGGTGTTGGGTCACCATGTATGGTAACAATTTTATTTGCAAGTTCAAACTTCAAACATTGGTGAAGAGTGGAAGGGAAAACCCTCATCGTATGAATCCAAGGACTATGGAGAAGTAGGTTGTAAGGTGAAGGACAATATCCTACATAGAATAAAATATCCAGGATCTTGGATCCAATATTAAGGGGAAGAATTATAGTACCTTGACAATCTTGAATTTCATTGTTAAAATATTTTATAATAACATTTGATTCATTAAGATCTTCTTCCTTTGATTTGAGTTTTTGGAATAATTGATAAGTGCATAAATTAAGAGAGGAGTCATTATCTACCATGATAGTTTTAACAAGTGTTTCTTTACTAGATCTTGTAATGTAAAGATAGGAGTCTTCTTGTGGAGTAGAGGAAGGAATATCCTCATCATAGAATGAAATATGGTTAACCTCAAGAGGGTTTACACCATTAATTATGTTCTTAGAGAAAATATGATGAGGAACAAATTGTTGGCTAGGTATTTTGAACAAAATTTCCTTGTGATAAATTTGTAATACTTCTAAAAGGGATATCTTTGCTTGAGGATTAATCACTTGTTGTTGGCTATCAAAGTGGATTTCAGATTGAGATTTTGATTCTAAAGATGAGCTTTCTATGCTTACATTCCATTTTGGATCATTCTCTAGAGTCAAAGATAGTTTTGAAGGTTGGTCAAATGAGGAATCCATATCTTGAATATCGGATTGAGTTGATTGAACTTGAGGTTGCTCATTTGTAGTTTTTGTTACAATATTAATAATATCATCATGATGGGACACATTAACATGCAATATTTGATTGGTTTCTTGTTGTTGATAATTGAATAGGGGTTCTTGGGAGATCCCCATGTCTTGATTGATTATTGGTATTTGTTGTGTAGGAGTTTGATTGTTTATTGGAGATTTATCATCGGTTGTAGATTGTAATTCCTTTATATTAAAAAGACCCTTATCAATCAAATCTTGAATTGCACATCTTAAATCTTTACAATTTTGTGTCATATGTCCATCTACTCTATGATATTCACAATGTAGCTTAGGTTTAAACCAATCTGTTGTGGTATCAGGTTGTCTTATGGAAGGGAGTTCAATCTTATTTGTGTCAAGTAAATACTTGAGAATTATATCCATTGGTTGATTGAGCTTTGTAAATTTACGTGATGAAGGTTTTTGAGAGGTTTTTGATAAATGCCTTAGGAATTTCGTCATAAAAGGACCTAATGGTTTCTCACCTCTACTTTCTTTATTATGGGTAGAATGATGATAGGAAGATTGCGAAGTATGAGGTGAGTGCATGGTAGAATTGGAAGAATAAGTATTTTCTTGTTGAAATGGATGTGTTGTATTGAAAGAAGAGTATTGAAAAGGTGGTGGAGGATTATATGTGGATTGATAGACATAATATGGATATATGGGAGAATAGATAATATCGTTATGAAGAGGATTGGCAAAGGGATTGTCTTGTTGGGGTAAGGATGAAAAATGAGAGAAGTGTGATGGAGGTGATGTTGAATAGGGATAAGGTTGATCATAATCAACAAATGTATTTGGCTGAATTCTTCCAACATTACTAATGGGCTCATATTGATTTGAGTAAAAACTCATGGTTTGTTTAGTGCTTCTAAAAGTAATATTTAGCATCTACTATTTAGAATTGAATCTAAAACATGAAATGATGATTTTGTTTTTGTTTTTCTTGTATACATATATATATTTTTTGTTTTTGTTTTCAAAAGGTTTACAATGCATTCACGTCGGGTTCACCAAAATGTATCGCTCCAAATTTTTTGCATCCCTACCTTCAGGCTATAGGATCCGCGCCCGGAAGGAGGATGGGAAAAGGATGGTGCGGTACCTCGGACTGAGAGGACTTTGCGAAGGTCCCGCCTCTCAAGGGAGGTGTATTTTGGTGATTTTTCGACGGATGGTGGGTTCACCAGGAAACATTTAGCGGCAGTTTCCACGCCTAGGTTTTGGAATGTGTTTAGATGAGTTCGTTTTAATCTTAAGCATTCATATCCTAGGTTTGGCCGAATGAATCTAAATTAAACTACATGAAAATGCAACTTTCATGAATACAACAAACAGATTAAAAAAGCAAAAAATAGAGAATTTACAGGAGGAAAATGGGGAATACCTGATCCGGATGTCTGAAGAAGATTCTGACGTTTGAAGCAGTCTGGATCGTCTGGAATTCTACAGAATCGCCTGCAATCTGACAGGATCGTCTGAGACTGACAGAATCGTCTGAGATTGACAGAATCATCTGAGATCTGACGAATTCGTCAGACGAATTCGTCAGAGACCTGCAAGACAGAAAATAGATGCAAAATACAAGAAGTTCTACTGTGCTAACAGAGGCAAATTACACCAAATAATAAAATGAATACTGAACAATATTTAAGAACAGAAATTAAAGCAAGTTACTGTACTTTAACAACAAATCATGAACTTAATGTGCAATCTAAGCTAAATGGGTGAACTCCAAATGCAAAATAATATAAACACTGAGTAAATGATCTAATTTGCAGCATAAAATGACAAAGAAAAGGTTGAGAAAAGCAAACTCCAGGCACTGATTGCCTCGATGTGGACTGCAGTCGAGATCGTCTCGCATCGATACGAAATCGTCTCGCATTTGACGGGATCGCCTCCGATCTGAACGAGGTTCATCGACGACGATGGGTGCTGGCTCCGGTTGAAAAATAGTGATGTACCTACAACAAAATTGCTATGGAACTAGTGTAAAAGCAAAATTAAGATGTTTTGACGCGAGAGGGAATCGGTTTGCGAGATAATTTCAGCCGAGGGGTTGGGGAGGGAAAATTCTAGAGATTAAATAGGCTTAGGGGGAGTAGTTAGGAGGTTGGAGATCATCCCAATTTGGGAGATCTCCAACGGGGGAGGGTCCCAACGACGCAGACACGCTTCTGCCCAGATTGGAGACCCGTTGGAACAGATTCCAACTATGCAAATTCGGTTTTGCGACAAGATCGTCTGGACGTCCTAGTCCAGACGAAATCGTCAAATCTGGGGCGATATCGTCTGATCGGCGACGATATCGTCAAACGGTCAAAACAACCTCTAAAAATGGCGCGAAAAAGGGGAAACGGATTTCTCGACGGTTAACGGGCGGTTTGGGAGGTTAAATTTGAATTTAAAATTATTTACTAAGGTGAATGTAAATTTTATAATTTTACTGCGCCAATTTTAGGGTTCTACAAAAGGAATTATGTAGTTTACAATGAAAGATCCAATCGATCCATAATTTTATTTTGTAACTTTCTGATAAATGAAGATCATTCAATAACCTTCTACAAAAGGGGGTACCATTTTCTTGGATAGATGAGTACCAAAAAATCCTTCAACAACATTAAGAAATACAAAGATTCTCCATCAGTCTTAGCTTCTCCTCGTCTGAGGGTACCATTCTATTTTTATGTTTTAGAAACAAAATTTGCATTAAGAACAATGCTTGCACAAAATAATGAAGAAAATTGAGAGCAAGTTGTCTATTACATTAGTCAAACATTGGTAAGTTATGAAACTAGATATGCTTATGTAGAAACATTGTGCTTAGCAGTGGTTTTTACCACTAAGAAACTTTGACATTACATGCTTAGTTACACAACATATGTCATAGCTAGAGAAAATCCTCTACATTATATGATGTATTACACTTACAATAACACCCACACCGCTAAATGGATAATGCTTCTTACAAAATTTGACCTTGAATTCATCAACCAAAAATACATTAAATATCAGGTCATAGCCAATCAACTTGTGAAAGCTCCACTACCTAGTGATCATCCTTTGATTATTGAGCTCTCATATGATTTGATATTCACTATCACCAAACAATAATAAGATGCCATTATGGAGGAAGACATCGATATCACACTATTCTTCGATGGCTCTAAGTGTAAGAAAGGTCAAGGTGCTAGAGTCATGTTTAATACCTGGTAGTGGGTACCTATCCCCTTATCATTCAAACTTGACTTCCAATGCATAAAAAATACTACAGAGTATGAAGCCTTAATCTTAGGCCTTCAATCAACTATAGCTATGGGTATTAAGCGTATCCAGATATTTGGTGATTCTCAACTTGTTGTCAAGAAAATAAATGGAGAATACCAATGCAAAGAACCTACCATTAAACTATACCATGAAATAGAAATGAAATTGTTCTTTAATTTTAATTGGTATTATATTTATAGTTTTCCATGTTTGACTAATAGATTTGTAGATGCAATGGTCTCCCTTGGATCATTGATTCTAAAAGACTTGTTAGGAGAGGTACAAACCCTTATTATTTCAACGATATCTAAATATGCAATTTTTCTTGTTGAATCTAAGGATGAAAAGGTTGTTTGCTTCATCTAGTTGGATCCATATGAGCCTTTGTCAAGATAAATAATAGCCTTTATCAAGTTTTTAACACTCCCATCTGACATGTCTTGAACTGCAAAATGTACTTTCAAGCAAAAATTAGCTTGTTTTGTTCTCTTGGAGGATGTGTTGTATAAGCATGGTTATTATGGATTCCTTCGATATCTCAAGGATATTGAGGCACAAAGAGCCATAATTGAAGATCATTATGGTAATTTTGGTGGTCATTTTAGTGGTATGGCTATTGCAAAGTGTATTCTATGCATGGTTTATTATTGGTCCACCATGGAACGATATTGTTGCACTTATGTTAAACATTGTAATAAATTCCAATAACATGCTAATTTAAATCATGTGCCATGACAAGCTTTACAACCTATTCAAATCCTTTGGCCCTTTTCACAATGGGGTCTAGAATTAATTGGAAAAATTTCACCTCCTTCCTTGGGACAACATACATTCATCATCACAACCACTGAATACTTCACAAAGTGGGTTGAGGCAATTACTCTAACCAATATGATAGGACCTAGAATTATGGAGTTCATACTTCATCACATCATTTGTCATTTTGGTATTCCCTCAAAAATCATCTTTGACAATAGCAAGTCTTTCAAGAACAAGGATGTTTGAGCACTTTGGGAGATATATAACATCCAACATAGTTTCTCGAATCCTTATTACCCACAAGAAAATGGATAAGTTGAGGCTACCAACAAGACCTTAATTGCTATTCTCAAGAAACTCATCAACAAAAATCATATATATTGGCATACAAAAATTCCCTTGGCATTATGGGCTTATTGAAAAAGCATTTGCACGCCTACTAGGACAATGCCATTTTCATTGGTCTATGGAGCTGAAGTAATCATACCTCTTGAACTTGATATCCCCTCGCAAATTTCTTTACAAGAATTTATAGATGACAACACTGCTATAAAAGCACATCTTGACCAACTCAAACTTTTTCATGAAATATGAGTCAATGCTTTAGAACATCTAAGAGTTTATCAAGACTACCTAAAGTGTGCTTATAACACCAAATTTCATCTACGTGAATTCCAAGTAGGAGATATTATCCTTAAATAGAATCAGTAAAATACCAATGCATTGTTGCATCTTCATGATAAATTCATGACTAATTGGTTAGGTCTATACATTATCACTCAAAAATTGGGTAAAGGCACTTATAGGCTTTCTAGTCTAGAGGGAGAGGAAGAACTCGAACCACTTAATGTTATACACTTGAGAGCATTGTATGCATAATGTGATTTATATATATGTACATATACATGGTTAATACACAAAAACATTGCACTTCATTTACACACATTCAAAAACATTGCATTTCATTTACACACATTTCATTCAAAAATATTGCATTTCATTTGCATTGCATTTCATTTGCACACATTTCATTTAAAAACAATTGCATTCATACATTCCATTTCATAAATAGCATTTCACAAATTCCATTATCATTTCACATTTCATAGTAGGGATCATTTATTATGTCCAAGGTATTAATTGGTCCAATAAAGTCATGTTACCTTAATCAAGGACACCTTCACAACATCATCCACAACATTCCACCAAACCAAATTATCATAGCCCCCCATATATACAAAATTTCTATGTGTTTTTGGTCACTTAGCCACTCCTAGTGTTTTAAGAAAACCACAACTACATGTTCAGTTATTTTTAGGACCATTACACAAATTCACTAAGAAAATATTGAGTTTTGAGAATTGACTCCAAAACATTCTTGAACCAACCACAAATTCACATGTTAAAAACATCTTGTGTCAAATATGGATAACACCATACTTGGTTTGAACCTTGAAGTGAAAAGGGTAATCCTTGCATGTCCTATCATGCAACATAATCCACAAAAATAGTGGTTTTGACCTCCATCAAAATTCAAAAATAAAATAAAGAGTAGAGAAAAATCCCTAACAAAAAATCTAAATATTTTACATCACACACCACTGATAATTGGGTTGTAAGGATCATACTACATTTCTATTTAGATGGTTAGGTAGTCATCCCCAAAACTTGAGAGATCAAAATTCTTGGACTATGGAGCTAGTCTCCACTGGAGCTATAGATTCTTGATTTGTAGTGGAGTATGCTCATGCATGGTGACACATATCTTTTAAAGAGACCTCTGACCACACATACGGACAAGCTAGCTTCTTATTTCATCAATAATAGGTCACCCCCAATTTACTCAAGATGAATTAATGAACTCACTTGCACACATATTGTTTATTGATTACCTCGAGTCATTACCATGCTCTTGATTCAGTAAATGAATTCATTGCACACACATTTGGTCCTAGAGAAACTACATAGTTTTAGCGAGTTTATTTGATGCCACTAGTATGTCTGAGTCTCTATAAAATAGTCACTTTTCCATATCAACATCCATATATTCTTCCATATCAACATCCATATCTTCTTCCATGTCAACATCCATGTCAACATCCATGTCATTTCATGAGTCATCCACATCATATGCCACCAAGTCTGGTGCCTCTGGTTAAACAACAATGATAGAACATGGCCAAGCAAATTCTACGCTATAAATGATCATTAGAACATTTACATTCCATACATTGCATTAATCAACCATACATTTTTACTTCTAATCCATACTTTTCAACCTGTATTAATCATCCATATAAACATGCATTCCACAAAAAGCATTTACACAAACACATAACACAAAAGTAAAAGCCATGTATATATATATATGTATATATGTATAAATATCACATATACAATGAGTGCCAAAAGGCTACATACAATGGAGCACCAAGGCTCATATAAAAAAAGTGCATCTAAGCACTAGCTAAGCCCTCCAATAGGACCCCTATGACCTATAAGGAGCCCTAGACCTATATATACCTAGAATTATTATACCTATAAGCCTTAGATATAGATGAGGTAGGATTATTAGGAAGTGGAATATGATGCTCCATCAACCGATCCTTTAAAGACTCAATATACCTATGTCGATATTGAAGGTGTGCTATGTCAACATTATGATGTTGCTCCCTCACTAGCAGCTCTACCTAGAGCCTCATGATTATTTCATCCTAATTTATCACCATTGCATCTTACTCTGCCACGTACTACTCCAATTTCACCCAATCCTCCTCGATCCAACCTGGAGGCCCATCTAGAGTCTCCTCCATATAATCTCCATTCTTGTCATATCCTCCATTCCTTGGAGCCTACATCATTGCACCCTTAGTCCTCCTTCTTTAACTATCATATCGAAGGTGCATCTACCACTTGGAAGCCTCATGGGTCTCCACCTTAGCCTCATCCTCACCAAATACTACTAGAGTAGGTACCCATGGAAGTTGTGTAGCTAACCATGCATCATACTCCATAGTAGTACCTATAATATCCACATCGATAAGATCTATCTCCTCATCATCCACTTAATACTCCCTCCATCGATCAACACAAGGCAATCCTATCTCCTCTCAATACCTCCTATAGAGAACTTGCTCATCAGGAACCCCTTACCTCAAGCTAAACTAATGGAGTATCCATCAGAAATAAATATACTCAACCTCACTTTGATACCTCCCAACCATCCACCTAGACTACATGACCCATCATAGATGCTTTCTATATCCTATCCATATGGTACCTTGCCATGGCCTCCATATCACTTGGGTGGATGTCAATCTAGTCCAAAAATCTTGGTACCATTGACTCATCTACATAGGATGAATTAGATGTATCTCCTATACCACTACCCATATCCTATAATAGTGTTGATACCTATCCTAGCCTATAGTTGATAGACCCTTCTATTGAGTCACACTAAAATGCTCCCATCCCCAACACTATAGTAGTAAATTGCACCCCAAACCCTTCCTAGGCTGCCTCCTCACCTCATATAGCTCTTGGTACACCTACACCAATAAGGTAGGAGCCCATGCATACATCTATAATGTAGCCAACATATCACTCACCAATCCTATTAGGTTCTGTTGGTCCGGCTTTCATGCACACCCCGGGAAAAAAGGGATGAAGGCAAGGAAAGCTCCGGAGACACCCACGGGACTGATCCCACTCATCTTTAGGATCTAGTTGGTTATCCAAGGTGCGAGTTACAGAGTTGGGTCGAATGGCAATTCACTCTTTTCCACTTACGGAATAGATTTCGATATGGACTGCTCTGTTACCTTACAGGGGGTTCCGAACTTGTTCGGTAGTTGCAAAAGTTGTTGACAATCAGATTTGACTTGAATTCTTTGATCTAGCTCTCATGGGTCGTGATTTAAATAAAAGGCAAATAAAGAAAATAAAAATGGATCATTCACGGAAAGCAAAGAGAGGGTAGGGTAAGGCGAGAAAGAGAAGTTTATCGAACATCAATTGTAAAACCTAAACTATCAATCTTATCTATGCTATCGGCTTCACAACAGAACAAATCCCGGAAGAAAGTGTCCGGTCGGTCTAAGATCACTTTCAACTAAGAGCACAAGGCGAGTGAAACGGATCTAGCGAGAAAATTATAAATCCAAGGGGCAGTGGTTAAAGCGGTATCTTTCACCGGCGACCTAGCTCGCACGGTGAAGACAGAGCAATTAGAACAAACTTACACCCGAAATCTGTAATTTCCCCTAGCGAGACAATAGAACAAGCGAAGCCTAACGGCATATTTAATCTTGACAATGGCGGATTTACTGACATATATCTAACAAACTTTAAATGGAACGGATAACAAAAGAAAATACACTTATCACACTCTGCAAAAGATTAGGCTCCTGGCCATGCTATCAGAGAAAAGCTAAAGCACATCAACTCCAAGTCCGAGAAACAAAGGATTTCACAAAATTTGCAAGAAATTGCTTATAAGCCTTTATTTCTAAGTCTCCGCCTCCTGCGATTACATTTAGAATTTGTATTTATAGACTCGGGACGAGACCACGATCTTTTCCAAAATATCTTGCTCAAACCCTAAATCTTATCGCACTTAAACCCTAGGACCCGGGTTTTACAATAAAAATCCATTTAAAAATCAAAGTCCGAATAGAACTTAACCCTTCGGCAAATCCGTGCAGTCAGCTGCCATAAATGGAGAAGATAAAATAAAATGCAACTTGCATTCATTCGCAGCTGCAAATAAATGCTTTCATTAATTCTACTGGTGAGCCGGATGAGTCACCACTTCTCCATCAATTCGATCTCCGCAAATCCATCCCGAAGTTGAAATGGTCTTCATGCTATCAAGTCTGCAATAAATTTGTTGTTGAATGCTCTCACCGGCAACTTCTCTCCTAGCATGGCGGTCCTTGACTAAATCCGCACTTTATCTTCGCCTTTATGGTCTTTCCCGGTTGTTCCGTAAGTGCCAGGTGGAATCCTGCATGAAAGACAAAAAGATGCATTAGATTAGCATTTTAATTAAATCAGAAGCTTAAAACATTAAAAACAGATTAAATCCGCAAAATAAGCTTGCATGTCGGCTTCTGTTTGTCCCATTCACGCTTTGACACGTGTCGCTACCCCAGGAAGCCTTATGTTTCCCGCCGGAATGCACTTTCAGGTCAACTATGACTTTCTCTCTCCTCGCGATTCTGCGACATGTCGCGATTTCGCGACATGTCGCGAAATCGCGACCTACTGCAGCATCGGCAACTTCCTCCCTCGTCGGCCGCGAAAACGCGACATGTCGCGATTTCGCGACATGTCGGAAATCGCGACCCTTCACGGCCTCCGTACGCTTCTTGATTTTCGGCCGCGATTTTAGAACACGTCGCGATATCGCGGCGGTTCCTCTACGCATGCGTTGACCGCGTTGACCGCGATTTTGGAACATGTTTCGACTTAGCCGATTTTTCATCCTGCGGCCCATTTTCTCTCTCCTGCCGCGAAAATGCGACATGTCGCGATTTCGCGACATGTCACAAAATCGCGCCCTCCGTACGACTTGCTTCTCTCTCCCAAAAGCGTCGCGATTTCGCGACATGTCGCGAAATCGCGACCTTTCCGCACTTAGCCGCATTTTGACTTACAGTCGCGATATCGCGACATTTCGGAAAATGGAAGTGTCGCGATATCGCGACACTACCAAAAATGGAAAGTTTGATTTTTCAGTGAATTATGCAACTGTTTTATGGATTTTCTCGGTAACGGTGCAAGATTTTCTTGTGCATGAATGATTCTAGCATGTAAAAAGTGAATTCTTGGATAACACAGCTAGAATGCAAGAAAAAGCACAACTTTAAAAAGGAGGCAAGCAAAATATGGATTTAAAACTGAAAATGACCAAGAGGGTCCCTACTGCAAAAATGGAAGTTCATAATTTTCTAAGGATGGAATCTCATTTTTCAGTGGGGGTGTGTTGCTTATCAACAAATGGCGATATCTGCGGGTAAAATAGTAGCACTATTTTAGAACCCAAGACTCGGGTTTCAAAACAAAAAGACCATGCATCATGCCTTGCCACAGGCATTCTTCACAATAAATTGACTACTAACTGCCAGCTGTTAAAATTTCCCAAGGACATACTGGGTTGGATTACTTCAAGGAAGATTTACGATGTGCAATTACAAAGGTATAGAACTTTCTTCAAGGATGACTGAATTGAATGATAAACTTGGATTAATCAACTTTTCTAGATTGTAAATGGGGAAACCGAGTAGAGCTACGTTTACTAGTTTAGCTTTCTGACCTAGACGAGTTACCCTTTAGATTTACACGACCCAATTTACAACTGTAGGGCAGAATCTAATATTGGCTGCCTCTTTTGATCATATAACTCTTTTTTTCTTTTTTCTTTTTTTTCTTATCTCTTTTTTTTTATCTCTCTTCTTTTTGAAATATATCACTATCTGGAAGACCTTAGAGAAATTACAATTTTCTTTTAATATTTGATCAATCCGGAGCTATTTCGGTCTAGGCATTGATAGCCTCTAGTGACACCCAAATAATTGCATGAACCATAGTCCCCTCTTATAACCAGCTTTTCTTGGATTCCCCGGGAGTTCCTCCAACTAAACAGCATAACGGTTTTTCTATCATTAAAACAACTGTGGCAAGTAAGACACAAGATCCAATCATCTCTCTACCTTCATCCTGGATAACAAAATAGTTCCACAGTTTAGTGCAAGCAGACTATCTCAATTAGAATAATGAGCGAGAATGGGGAGACACTTGGATTGAGGATTTATCGACTAGGAATAAAACAATTTTCAGCGGTGACTTTTCATTGATTGCTCGGGCGAGAGGTTAAAAAATAGAATTTTAGAAGCCAAAGGACTTTGTACGAGGCTTCCAAGGACGAGCACGAGCTTCAAAGCAAAAACAGAATAAAGCGTGCAAATAAAAAAAAATAAAACAAAAAAAAAAGAAAAGGAAAACGAGGAAGAAAATAAAAGCGTAGAGCAATAAAAGAAATAAACTAAAAAAACAAAAAAAATAACAAAAAAAAAGAAAAAGAAATGCAATAAAGAAAAGGTAGAGACTAAAATAAAAGCAAGCTAAAATAAAAAGACAAAGAAAGGAAATAAAAGCAAAAAAGAAATAAAGCGCACAAGCTAAAGGAAAAACAACTAAAGAAAGCGAAAAACGCAATGTACGAGACATTTAAAAATAAAGAGCACGACAAAGAAATAAGTCGAAAAACAAATAAATTAAAGCTGAGAGCATTAAAATTAAGCGAAGCAGTTAAAGCGCACGAGACATTGAAATAAAAGCTGCATCGACAAAGAAATAAAGCTGAAAAACTTCAAAGCTTATTTACAATGCATACATATGTTACAACTTCCCTTCATACTCAAAAAATGCGGCGAGTTGGGAAAGCGAGAGAAATGGTGCTTTAAAAAATTTTGACCATGCAAGTAATTTAAAAAAAATTACCTTTCGAGTCCTGTTGACGAAATGCACTCCAGGTGTGCTTCAAAAATTTGCTATCCGGGAAAGACTTGGGTTTCTTGTCTTCCTGTCCCATTTGAAAAACAAATCTGCAACTCCTTCAAATTAAACAAATCATATAATAACAAATCATATGATAACATGTTTATGCTTCTAATTAAAGGGTTTGCGAGTTCTTTCAAAAGGATTTGAATGTAAAAAACCCCCGAGGATCAAATACTTTAAAACCTTGACGGACCCGAGACCACCACATTTTCAAAATGATGTGACAAGTGAAAGAAATCATGTTTTATTTGTATGCCCTGGTTCTTAACAACTTGAACATTTTGTGGTTCTTTGCACTACTTCAATATCCAGGACTTCAATTTTTATCCCTCTAGGAGAATGCTTACAATTTTCCTTTTCACCTGAGCCTTGCTTAGACTTAACCTCATCAATGTGCAATGTCCAAACATCATTGTTGTGATTGATTAGAGCTGTAACTGTTCCCACCTTTTCAGTTGCCAAATCATAAACTCCAATATCTGCATCAACACAGTTTATAGCCTCCTCTTTGACATTATGTTCAGAAGTTGCGAGGCTTATGTTGAGGCAGTTCATCAATTCCAAGTTGGGTGACCACATTCATATTTACCATCTTTTCCTCCTTTTCTTGAAATTCAGCAGGTGGTCCAGAGTAAGCCTCAATCAAGTTAATGTTTTGTCCAACAATGCGAGGCGAGTTCATAGAGGGTGATGTCGGCTTTAAGTTCCCTCATATCCTCAATGATGCTATCCTCCTCGGTTACTTACGCATAGTGAGATTGAATCTCACTTTCATCATCCTACGATGAGGAAGGATCATTATTAAGTTACGGACTCTCACATTTCAAGTCATAGCTGTCTCTTTTGAGCTGTTGAAAATCTTGCATTTCATCCACAGAAGTCTGTACAAGACTTTCTGTCTCTTCGGGAAAAGTGACAGAATACGAAACCCTGGTTGTACTATTTTTGGGTGAACTAGAAATATCAATATTTCTTTGATTTCCAGGAAAATTTAACTCACCGGGGAAAAACTTGATTTGGGTGGTGCCGGATCTAGCTGTTCAGTTCAAGCACCTGCACTTTGAATTTGTCAGAACTTTTCTCTGTATTTTGCACATGTTGAGTGGATGTCACAGTTAACGGAGTCTCCTTGGGTAGAGCATGACATGTTGGCATTAACTCATGATGTGGAATGGGAGTGCAGAACAGGCATGTTCTGTGTAACATAGGATATCAAAGGACTGCTCAGAATTTGAGGTCCTAGCTGTCTTTCAAGAATTAAGGCTTCTTTATAAGCCCCTGCCAGGGTTGTAATATTAATGTCTCTCTTGAGGAAAATAGAGGTCACCGAATCCAATGCATTCTTGTAGATTTCTAAGGCCAGTTTGCATTTGGGATGTAATGGCCGATCATTCTACCGTAAGCTCTTTGGAACCTCATATTGAAAGACCTGACGGTTTCTCCCGACTCTCTCTTGATCTTTGGAAAATTGCTGATATAAAATCTTGGGATCTATCACTTCACCGAGCTGTGATATAAAAGCTTTCTCTAGATCATCCCAACTAGTAATGGAATTCTTTGGTGAGGTTTAAAAACCGAGTCATAAGCTCCCTCCTGGAGAGTGAACGGGAACAATCTGCGAGGCAACATCTTCATCTTTGTATATTCAACAATCTTAAAGCATTTTTAAAAGCTAGCGAGATGTTCTTCTGCGGTTCTTGTCCCATCATGTTTGTACCCAGGGAGATACCTTTACGGACTTAGGGCGAGTCATGGGCTATACCGGAATGTTCAAAGCGGTGGGGCCCAACCAATTTGCCATTATTACTTGGTGACGGTGATGTTACGATTTGTAATTGGATAGCGCAAGTGATGATAGAAGCTGTTCTTAACAAACCATGAACTTAAGGCCTTCTCCGGCAATTTTAAAAGCTGTGACAACTTTCAAAAGCGCGACAATTTAAAAGCAAAATTAAAAGCAGACAATTTAAAAGAGAAATTTAAAAGCGTATGACAATTTATAAAGCATCTTGACAATTTATAAAGCATTTGACAATTTATAAAGCATCAGGAGTTCATGTGGGTCCTTCAAATGTTCTTGTTATGCCCTTACAATACTTGAACCGAGTTCATGCCCTCCTTCTAGCGCCAATTAGGTGTTGGCTGAGGAGGAGGGAAAATTAGCTACCAGACTTTGGATAAAATACAGTTTTACAGTTCCACATACGGTCGGATTTCTCAACTCAAGTGCACTAAGAACAGATGTTCTGTGGCCCTCCTTCTAGCGCCAATTAGGTGTTGGTCCGGCTTTCATGCACACCCCGGGAAAAAGGATGAAGGCAAGGAAAGCTCCGGAGACACCCACGGGACTGATCCCACTCATCTTTAGGATCTAGTTGGTTATCCAAGGTGCGAGTTACCGAGTTGGGTCGAATGGCAATTCACTCTTTTCCACTTCGGAATAGATTTCGATATGGTGCTCTCTGTTACCTTACGGGGGTTCTGAACTTGTTCGATAGTTGCAAAAGTTGTTGACAATCAGATTTGACTTGAATTCTTGATCTAGCTCTCATGGGTCGTGATTTAAATAAAAGGCAAATAAAGAAAATAAAAATGGATCATTCACGGAAAGCAAAGAGAGGGTAGGGTAAGGCGAGAAAGAGAAGTTTATCAAACATCAATTGTAAACCCTAAACTATCAATCTTATCTATGCTATCGGCTTCACAACGAACAAATCCCGGAAGAAAGTGTCCGGTCGGTCTAAGATCACTTTCAACTAAGAGCACAAGGCGAGTGAAACGGATCTAGCGAGAAAATTATAAATCCAAGGGCGGTGGTTAAAGCTGGTATCTTTCACCGGCGGCCTAGCTCGCACGATGAAGACGAGCAATTAGAACAAACTTACACCTCAAATCCGTAATTTCCCCTAGCGAGACAATAGAACAAGCTGAAGCCTAACGACATATTTAATCTTGACAATGGCGGATTTACGACATATATCTAACAAACTTTAAATGGAACGGATAACAAAAGAAAATACACTTATCACACTCTGCAAAATATTAGGCTCCTGGCCATGCTATCAGAGAAAAGCTAAAGCACATCAACTCCAAGTCCGAGAAACAAAGGATTTCACAAAATTTGCAAGAAATTGCTTATAAGCCTTTATTTCTAAGTCTCCGCCTCCTGCGATTACATTTAGAATTTGTATTTATAGACTCGGGACGGACCACGATCTTTTCCAAAATATCTTGCTCAAACCCTAAATCTTATCGCACTTAAACCCTAGGACCCGGGTTTTACAATAAAAATCCATTTAAAAATCAAAGTCCGAATAGAACTTAACCCTTCGGCAAATACGTACGATCAGTTGCCATAAATGGAGAAGATAAAATAAAATGCAACTTGCATTCATTCGCAGCTGCAAATAAATGCTTTCATTAATTCTGCTGGTGAGCCGGATGAGTCACCACTTCTCCATCAATTCGATCTCCGCAAATCCATCCCGAAGTTGAAATGGTCTTCATGCTATCAAGTCTGCAATAAATTTGTTGTTGAATGCTCTCACCGGCTTCTTCTCTTCTAGCATGGCGGTCCTTGACTAAATCCGCACTTTATCTTCGCCTTTATGGTCTTTCCCGGTTGTCCGTAAGTGCCGGGTGGAATCCTGCATGAAAGACAAAAAGATGCATTAGATTAGCATTTTAATTAAATCGGAAGCTTAAAACATTAAAAACAGATTAAATCCGCAAAATAAGCTTGCATGTCGGCCTCGTTTGTCCCATTCACGCTTTGACACGTGTCGCTACCCCGGAAGCCTTCGTTTCCCGCCGGAATGCACTTTCGGGTCAACTATGACTTTCTCTCTCCTTTCGCGATTCTGCGACATGTCGCGATTTCGCGACATGTCGCGAAATCGCGACCTGCCAGAGCATCGGCAACTTCCTCCCTCGTCGGCCGCGAAAACGCGACATGTCGCGATTTCGCGACATGTCGCGAAATCGCGACCCTTCATGGCCTCCGTACGCTTCTTGATTTTCAGCCGCGATTTTAGAACACGTCGCGATATCGCGACAGTTCCTCTACCGCATGCGTTGACCGCGTTGACCGCGATTTTGGAACATGTTTCGACTTAGCCGATTTTTCATCCTGCGGCCCATTTTCTCTCTCCTGCCGCGAAAATGCGACATGTCGCGATTTCGCGACATGTCGCAAAATCGCGCCCTCCGTACGACTTGCTTCTCTCTCCCAAAAGCGTCGCGATTTCGCGACATGTCGCGAAATCGCGACCTTTACGCACTTAGCCGCATTTTGACTTACTGTCGCGATATCGCGACATTTCCGAAAATGGAAGTGTCGCGATATCGCGACACTACCAAAAATGGAAAGTTTGATTTTTCGGTGAATTTATGCAACTGTTTTACGGATTTTCTCGGTAACGGTGCAAGATTTTGCTTGTGCATGAATGATTCTATCATGTAAAAAGTGAATTCTTGGATAACACGGCTAGAATACAAGAAAAAGCACAACTTTAAAAAGCAGGCAAGCAAAATATGGATTTAAAACTGAAAATGACCAAGAGGGTCCCTGTTGCAAAAATGGAAGTTCATAATTTTCTAAGGATGGAATCTCATTTTTCAGTGGGGGTGTGTTGCTTATCAACAGGTTCCAAGAGAACCTTGATCCAGTATTGTTCAGGGCCAGGATGTTGGCCAACATGAACACTACCAAAGCTCGAAGGACACCATTTCCTTACATTGACAAGTATGAAATACCCCCACAATCCACCCTCATACTCAAAAAGCTATCACTAAACATCTTCATATTTTCTCCTCGATCGTGTCCAACCTTGACACTAATCCCTTCTACCAATAGCTTGAGAATGCGGTATACATCCTCAAATGGGACTTACCTTAGCAAATCGCAATCCAGCCCCAACTTCGGCTCCCGTATCCACTCCCTCCACTACCATAGCTTTCGTGCTCAACTTACTTTTCCTCACTCTAATCCACCTCTCCTCACTCTCCCAGATGCATCTTCAAAAAATTAGAAACACACAAATGAGCTCCATCTTCACCCTAAAAGCTATTTATAGCTACTTTAGGCACCTTGAAATGCCCAAACATCGATGGGCATCTGCGTATGCTGAAAACACCAATCAAAATTTGGCATCAACATTGACGAAAATACAAAATCAATGCAAATTAGTGGATTACCCCTACCAAATTACTCCAAATTTAATACATGCATCTAATTCATTATATTATCAAGTTTTGTGAAGGTCCAAACTAATTTGGAAGCATACTTTTTGTTTACGCCCAAAAAGGAGAAAAATCACTTTTCAAATTCAAAAGCACTCCAAAATAGTCCAAATTTTCACAAATCATCCATAATAATCATTCTCATCATCAATAATCCACTTTCACATTATTTCCAATCATCAATCATGATATTTGCATATTTGCCAAGTTCAAACAACATTCAAGTGAACCTCATATCAAGTGGTTTATTCTATCTACTTGGTGATTGCAGTGATTTGCATCCATGTAATTTGATAAGATGAATAAATTACTCTAAGTAAACTTGGCCATATTCATTATCCACTATCTCATTTATCAAAAACAACATCACATTTGGTACTTCAAATTTTGCGTGAAACCTTGCCAAGAATAATTTGCACAAAATTTGTCATTGATGGCCTAGTTTGTGGGGCTTAAAACATGGATAAAATCACATTTCATCATTTCAAATCTCCTTGAAAATCATCATGGTGACTGGCCTTATCTAGGGTGATTGGTTTCAATCATAGAAATTATCTGACAGTCACTAGTTGGCCCTCTGAATTTGACTATTTTTATCTTTACATATTCATATTTGCATATCAATGATGCCCAAAGGTACATTCTTAAGCATAATAAAATCACCCCAAATTTAGGGTAACCACATTTGGTTTTTATTTTCCCACAATTAGATACATATTAAATGATCATGGCATCTACACTTGGCAAAAAGCCCTTCATCTATTGGGGCAAAAACAGACACATTTTCATCACATCTTCACAAAATCCTTCATCTGTTGGAGTAAAAATAGATGCAATCATTTCACATTATCCATCAATCCCCTCTTCCCATTGGGGCAAAAATAGTATCACATTTACATCATTCATATCATCCACAATCACACCATTCATTCACATAATAATTTGCACTCATTTATTAATTGGCTCATGATATTTATCCACAAACTCATTCACCAACTAAGGAGGTAAATTATGCAAATCAAAATTCTTTCATCTCCAAGCTCATATCCACATCTTAACAAAGCTACTTTTGCATCAATATAAAATAGATGTCGTGTTTTTGCATTGCATTGTGTTTCATCTATAGACACCAAAATCTAGCCACTTGTCATCCATCCAAGTCTTCCTGCTATTTTTACCCATTTATTTACATATATTTAGGTATATTTTTTTAATATATATTAAAATATTAATATTTTATATATATTTAATAAATATATATATATGCATTTAAATTAATCCCAATCATCCATATTGTTTTAATCCTAGCCATTCATCCACATTGATATATGCCACATGCCTAGATTTAACCTCTACCCTTTATCACATTTTAATATTGACCGCACAAATTATGTCATCGAAACCCTAATGTGCCCTAGGTGAGATTATAAATAGGAGCTATTTTGATGGCTCAACCCCTAAGTATTTTGCCCTAGAGTTTCCTAAGCAATTCATGTCCCTGAATTCCCTAAGCCTGAGTGCCTTAAGCAATCTAAGAACTTCCCATCGTCATCCTCACCTTTGCATCTACCACCACATCCCTTGTCTAAAGCAGATCTACTTCTACAAATCTCACCTCACTCCCTAAACACCCTTCTGCTACTCCTGAGTGTTTTTGGGTACTTTTCACCACTCTTGAGTGCCTCTAGGCACTTTTCACCATCCTCAAACACCCACGGTCATCTTTTTCTGCCACTGAGCATCCACAGATATTTTAGAATAGATTTTTGTAGCCCTACTAACCCTCAAGTATTGCTAGAGAATCACCACACCATTTTATTGCAAAAATACTACAAACCAGAGAACAACAAGTGAATAAGGTAAATCTAGCATTGGTTTATTTCATTCATGTATTTTTATATTCTACTCACTTTCTTTAGATTACATAGCTAGGATTTGTATTACTTCCTGAGGGTCTCACACTATGGAGCCCTCACAGTTACTACTAACTTATTTGCTATATTTTGTGTGTATATCTAGAGATACTACACCTACATTATCTAGCTACTTAAGCTAGAGTGGATCGTTATTGGATAACACAAAGCTTACTCGTTTTTGTTGGGATAAAAAAGGAGTTTGAAGACACCACCAACACTATTCACTAGGGTTTCAAAGAACCCTAGTATTGTAATATTTATTATCAAAAGAAATCAAATTCTTTATTATAACATTGGAGATTTGAGGCTCCCCCCATATCAATAAAATTATCTCTTTTGTGCAATATTGTCTCTTGGTTTCATTTTTTGTTATATTTAGGTGTTTTGCTTCTGCATCTACAATTGTACATAAAAACTTGAAGTAACTTAAAAAAAATATATCATCACATCATAAAAGCATTACATAGATAAATTAAATTATCAAAGAATAATGACCTCACACACATACACATATATATTATGGATCATGTACATTGCTCAAGTAGTTTTGCATACCATAATGAAAAAATTATTATGCTTGGTCATACACAAAATCATGAGGATTGGTACACCACAATAATAAAAGCAATGCACTCAGGATTCAAACCTAGCCAAGAAACATACAAAAATTAACTCTGTGTTTCTATGTCTTGAGCAATACCATGCATGGACCACTATGAATCCCAAGTAGTCGATCATGATATAGAAAAATATCTAGGAGGGGCACAAGGTGGGGAAGCCTACCTTTCCTTTGGATAAACCATCTAGTGATACAATTCCCTATAGTGGGCACTCTTGACCTACTCTACCTTTAAATCATCCATGATTGTAGCCATGTGATCTAACATATCTAGCATGTCAAGGACCATAGTTGCTACTCTAGCATCATATCTCTCCTAAGTAGTCTAAACAATTTTTTTATGATAATAATAAGCATCTCGTAACTACCAAAATAAAAGTATGACATCGTACATAAAATTTTAAAGTAACTTCGAAACAATATATCATCATGTGAAGCAAAAATATGACACTAAAACAAATATGAAAGTAAAATAAATCAATGAACAAGATATTGCACAAAATATGATTTTATTCAATAAATGGGGGGGAGCTAAGAAACTCCTTTGTTACAATATGTTTGTTCAAAAGAACTTATTTTGATATAGTAAATACAGATGCTAGGGTTCTTTGAAACCCTAGCTACAAAACAAGTACTATATCCAATGTATCTTGCTTCCAACAGGGTGAGTGGGCTTCTAGTTATTTGTAATCGAGCCAATCTAGCTTCAATAGCTACTCGAAAATACTTGGTGAATGCTACCTGATATTGCACACACAATAAACATAAACCTGTTAGCAAAAAAATGAGGGTTCCACAGTGTGAATCCTCAAATATGAAAACTAAAAACCCTAGATATGAGTAAATAGAACTTGCAGAATCCAAATAGCATCAAATAAAATGTATAAAATACTTACTTTATTGTTTTGTTGCTCTGTCGAAGATTGATGGTAGGGTACCCCAATGGCACCTGATGATATTACACATCAGAATTTAGATTATGGCTATGGGAATAGTAGGCTCTGTGCTACACCTACAAAATATAATAGGTGCTCTACAATGCTTGTGGGATGAGGCAGGCGCTCGGTGGTGCCTACGGATTAGGGTTAGATCTGCAAAAATAGATCGGGGGGTTGCAAAGGGCTCAACATATGGACAATGATAGCGACCCATGGGAATGGGTTGCATATAAGGTTGGAATAAGAAAATACTAAGGCAAGATAGGATTTTGGGGATGGCTATGCTAGGGCATGACTAAGGCAATGTAGATCAAATTCACTCAGAAAGTAAGCTCATGAAGGTTGATTAGAAAGAGCTCCAATCAAAGCTAGTTCGTACTAGTTAGTCTAAGTTCCAAGATTCAGGGGTTGAGCATTGAGCATGCTCCTATTCATTATCATGCCTAGGGTTTTAGCTTTACACTTTTGATCATGTGGCTAATATTAAAGTAGATCCAAAGGTTGATATTAAACTTTAGGTGTGACACGAATTAAGGAATATGGACAACTGAGATTAGATCGGATCGGATGGCTGAGGTTAATTTGGCTTATAAATATATATTTTATAATAAATATATTAAAATATAATATACAATATTATATTTAAATATAAATAATATAAAATAAATATAAATAAGTTAAATAGATGTCAAAAATGGTAGGAAATGGCTAAAGTGGGTCATTGGATGGCGGGAAAGACATGGAATGACCAATTAAATGGTGGGAAAGGGTTATGGTGGACAAGTGGGTGATAGCATGAATAGGATTAAGGACAAGTGGCTAGGATTTGGTGTCTACAAATTTCCCTTTTTGTACCATGTTGTGTGAAACATAATATGGTGCAAAAATACGAGACACCTAGTTGGGCTTTGGGTGTAGAAGCAGCTTCTCTCTCTCATTGGATTTTTGAGCAACAATGTTGAAGACAAAAGAATAAAGAATTTTGGAATTTACGTAGCTTACACCCTCAATTGGAAAATGAGGTTACGAATGAATCTCACAAGCCAATTGAAAAATTTGTGCAAGTGATGAATGATGTGATATCATTTTTGTCCCAACAGATGAAGGGTTTTGTGCATATGATGTGATGTAGATGATATAAATGATGTAAAGTGTGATATCATTTTTGTCCCAATGATGGGAAGGGGGTTTTTTCAAGTGTAAATTTCATGTTCATGAAAAATGTATCCCATTGTGGGAGGATCAAAATGAAATATGGTTACCCCTGATTTGGGGTGATTCGATGTTGTTAAAAAAAATGCTTTATTGACGGTATACAGTATGCAAGTTATGAAAATGTAGGATGATAGAGTCAATATAGGGGTGGGGCAGTGACTATGGAATATTCTTTGTATAATTCCACCATATAACCAATCAACCTATCAGGCTTGTATGTCTTGTGACTATGGTCAAATGAATGAGTGTTTGTGATTTTAATTATCCATGTTCTCATGCCCCACAAAAAAGGACATCAATGACTGCTTTTGTGCAAATTATTCTTGGCAAGGTTTCACTCAAAATGTGAAGTACCAAATGTGATTGTGATCTCGATCAAGGAGATAAGTGATGATTATGATGACCAAGTGTTCTTATGGTAATTCATTCATCTTACCGAATTGCATGGACGCAAATCGCTACAATCACCAGGTATATAGAACAAACCACTATATACAAGATTCACTTGAAATTTTACACATGAATTTGGAAAATTTTATTATTGTTGAAAAAATATGGTGATGGAATAATGTTGAATGAAGAAATGTAGTGATGTCATGAAATGTAGAGTTGATTATTGAATTTTAGTGGTTCATTTTGCATGGAAATAAGTGATTCACTAGTCAAATCAACTCCACTTTTCAAAAAAAATTGCAAGATGATGAAGAATATGATGTGGAATAGTTGAGTGGAAATTTTGTGAAAATTTGGATTTTTTTTATGTATTTTGTAATTTGATTTGTGCATTTTACAAATTTACACCGTGCTAAAAAAATATGCATGCAAAATGATTTCTATTTTCACAAAACCTGATTTTATAATGAGTATGATGCGTGGATGAAATTTGGTGCAATTTGGAGGAGGTATGCTACTATTTGGATTGTTTTTATCTTCATGTAAATTTAGATTCAAGAACCTCGTTGCGCCTATGGCATCCTGCAGGTCATTAGCTATGCCAGGGTGCACATGTAGGTGCCCTTGCGCACCTGGGGATTGTAGGTACCATCTTGTGCTTGAGTGCACTTTCTTTAGCTATAAATAGCTTATAGGATGGATTTGGAGGCTCATTTATGCACTTCAAATATTGAGAAGTTGTTCTTGAGGAGTGGAGTGGATTTGTGAGGAGAGTGAGGCTAGTGGAAATTTGCGTGGAAGCTATGGTGGTGAAGGTAGAAAATGCTACTGGTGGAGATGAGGCATGATTTACCTTGGTAATGTTGAAAAAAACTTATGTTCTTTTGTGCAAAAAAATTTGAAGTTTTTTTTTTTGAAATTAATACTAGTGCAAAAATGTTTATGGCTACAGTTGTGGGAAATAGAGACTTGGAATGAGGAAGAAACTTACTGAGGATGACTGGAAACTTTTAACAAAGGTAGGTTTGGAGGGAGTGGCTCAATTGGATGTGATTAGGGTGGACGATGGGTACCTCTCATCTTTGATAGAGATGTGGGATTCGAATAGGGGTACCTTTCAACTATCGACTAGGGAGGCTACTATCACACTTGAGGATGTATATCATATCCTCAAGGTTCCAGTGGAGGGTGTGAGAGTGAAATTTGGGCATGATAAGAATATGAAGATGATGAAGATATTTGGTGAGCGATGGTGGGAGGTGAGGATGGGAGATGGTGGGATTTGCTATTTGAGCATGTACAAGGCTAAGGAGTTGGATGCACTCCCAATATTGATCATGTTTGTTTTAGAAAACATAGTGCTCCCTAATAGCATAGGGTGTAGGTTACCTTGGAACCTTTTGGGATTGGTGAGTGACTTACTCACCAATACAAGGGTGTATGCATGGGATCCTACTTTATTGGTGTAGTTATACTGAGAACTATATGAGATTATATAGAGAGGTAGGAAAGGGATTAGATGCAACTTCCTTCTTTAGTGTTGGGCATGGGAGCACTTTAGTGTAGCTCAGCCAGAGGGATTACCTTTCTAAGTGTGGTAGATAGGTGAGACCTATGGTAGGATATGGGTAGTGGCTGAGGAGGTGTAGCCAAGTCTAGAGGTTCATACCAGCTAGTGGTATAGGGATATGTAGGCAGGTTTGACTTTGGCTTAGGTGATATGGAGGTCATGGCAGGGACCCATGTGGTAGGGTGATGATGAGTAGTTGCAGTGGGTGAGGTAGACATGGTGGTTTTTTTGGATGAGATATGATGAGGTGGAGTACGTGTTGAGGCATTTGGGTTTGACTCAGGGTGTGCTTGATTTGCTAGTGTTATACCAGCATTGGTGGGGTGAGGTGGGGCTTCCATGTGTAGAGCCATGGAGGGTACGGATAGAGGATGATGAGCGGCTAGAGATCCTAGATGTAGGTGATGTTGGGGTGACTCTTGAGTATGCAACATGGTTTAGTACCCAACTAGTATGGGTACCAAAGGTGGTGATGGTAAGGGATGCAATAGCTATGAAGTCAAGGATGACTTCAAAGAGGACAATGTCTTAGTGATCGATCAGTTAGAGGAGATCGAGGGAAGCATCATAGCAAAATATTGAGGTGGAGGTAGCATAGGATGAGGAGGAGGATGATGAGGAGATGGGATAGATCTCTGAGGTGGCTAGATTGCAGTTTGAGGTGATGCATCTTTGCAAGGAGCAAGAGATTGCAATGGAGGCTCATAGGGAGGCTCTGGCATGGCAGGATTTTGTTATAGCTAGGTTCTAGGCTACCATAACCTGGATGGATGTAGAGCGACTGATATTTGGGGCTGATGTAGGTGATCAAGAGATGATCACAAGGCTTTGGGAAGATATTTTTGTGAGAGAGCATCGATATAAGATTGACTTGCGATGACTACATGTTAGTGATACATATGCACACTCTTTGGAGGATTTGTGCATGGCTCATCACATTGCATTTCCGGATCCTCCATCATCCTCTAGGATCGAGTCATCGAGGCACACTGCATCTAGGTATATTTCTATGTCTAGGAATCCTATTAGGTCTCAAGGGTCCTCTCATATAAATTAGCTTAGTGCTTAGATGCACTTTTGTATATGAGCCTTGGTGCTCCATTGTAGCCTTTTTGGCATTCATTGTACATATGATATTTTATATATACATGGCTTTTATTTGTGTATTAACTTTTGTGTGAATTTTTTGTGTTGCAATGTATGTTTTATGAAATGTTTTATACATGTCTTATGGATGATTAATGTAAGCTAAGTGGTATGTATATGCCTAATGAATGCAAACTATATGAGAGGAATGCATGATGTTCGAATGATCATTTATAGTTCAGAATTTTGTTGGCCATTTTTGTTCATTGTTTTGCATTTAGGGGCACAAAACTTGGTGTTTTTATGCAGGTTGATCCATGATGAAGACATGGATGTTGACATGGAAGAAGATATGGATGTTGACATGGAAGAGGATATGGATGTTGATATGGAAGAATATATGGATGTTGATATGGAATACTGAAGGGTTTTCAGAGACTCAAATAGACTAGTGTTATCAACCAAGCTCACTAAAGGTTGCCTAACTTTCTTTAGGACCAATGTGTGTGCAAGTGAATTTCATGTACCAAATCTTGAGCATGACAATGACCCTAGGAAATCAAGAACTAATGTGTGTGCATGTGAAGTTCATTAACCCATTATGAGTAAATTAAGCATAAACTATTATAAAGAGTACCAAAAAGCTAGCTTGTCCATATGTGTGGTTAGAGATATCCCTTTTTGGAAGAGAGATATGTCGTCCTGCATGAGCTTACTCCACTATTAGTCAAACGTCTATAGCCCCAATGGATATTCACTCCATAGTCCAATGATATAATCTTTAGGCCTTGGGTATGACTACCTATCCTTCTGAGGGGAAATGTAGTATGATCCTTACAACTCTAGGGATCTATAGTATGTGCATAGAATTTGTTAATTTTAGATAGAGCTTTGGAGAATCAGATTCTCAACTGAAGTGTGATGAGAATGTGACCCTATCCTTACTACTCTATATTTTGTGTTTATATTTGGAGAGCAATTATGATAGTGGTTAAAACCATTGTTTTTTATTTTGGACTATGTTGCATGATAGGGCAAATGATGAATACCCTTTTCACTTCAAGGTGTCACCCAAGTATGGTGTTATCCCTCTTTGACTCAAAATATTTTTAAGATGTGAAGAAGTGTGGTTGGTGCAAGATTTTTTTTGGAATCAGTTGACAAGACTCAAGATTTTCTTAATGTGAAAAAGTGTATTTGGTCCTAAATAAAATTGGACATCTTTTTGGAGGTTTCTAGACACACTAGTAGTGGTTAAGTGACTAAAAAATTGGGGTTTATGATTTTTTAAAAATGGGATTTTTGGCTTATGATATTGGAAAAAAAAAAGCATAAATTCCAAAAATAGGTACCTCCAATTGTGGAAACTTCACTTTTTATTTGACCATATCATCATTACCATAAAATATTATGGAACATGGGATGGGATGAATGCAATTTACAAAATACAAGAATGTAGTGAAATGCATATGAGATGTGAAATGTCATGGAATGCATGTGGAATAAATGCAAATAGAATATGTACAGACTTTTTCTTTTTTTTTATTCAGTATGTATGGATGCAATGTGAAAATGTATGTAAATATGCCTATATGTAAATGCAAGATGTATGCAATGGAAACATGCCTATGTGAATGATCTATTTTTGTTTGTTTTTTTTAGCCATGTATATATATGCATATAAACATCATATTAACAATAAAATACCTTCAAATGGATAACATTAAGTGGTTCAGACTCCTCCACTCCCTCTAAATAAACAAGTATATATGTATCATTACCCAATTTTTGGGAAATTATGTATGGACCTAACCAATAAGCCATGACTTTATCACGAAGGTGTGGAAAATCATTGGTGTTTTGTTGGTTTTATTTAAGTACAAGATCTCCTATTTGAAATTCATGAAGATGGACTTAGTATTGTAAGAAAACTTTAGGTAGTATTGATAAACTCGTAAGTGTTCTAGTGCATTGACTCACCTCTCATCAAGAAGAGTAAGTTGGTCAAGACGTGCTTGTCTAGCGGTGTCATCATCTATGAATTCCTACAAAGAAATTTGCAAGGAGGGAATCTCGAGCTCAAGAGGTATGATAGCTTCGGCTCCATAGACCAAGAAAAATGGTTTTGCTCCTATTGGCATTCGTATGATTGTTTGATAAGCCCATAGTGCCAAAGGGATTTGTGTATGCCAGTCTCTATGATTTTCATTAACAAGTTTCTTTAGAATAGCAATCAACGTCTTATTGGTAGGTTCAACTTGTCCATTTGCTTGTGCGTAATAAGGAGTCAAGAAATTGTGTTGGATATTATATTTCTCACAAAGTGCTTGAACATCCTTGTTCTTGAAAGACTTGCTATTATTAGAAATTATTTTAGAGGGAATACCAAAACGACAGATGATATGGTGGAGTATGAAGTCCAAAATTTGAGGTCCTGTCATACTAGTTAAAGGAATGGCCTCAACCCACTTTGTGAAGTATTCAGTGGCTGTGATGATAAATGTATGTTATCTTGAGGAAGGAGGTGAGATTTTTCCAATTAGGTCTAGGCTCCATTATGAAAAGGGCCAAAGGCTTTAGATAGGCTACAAATCTTATGATGGTACATGAGTTAAATTGGCATGTGCTTGACATTGCTTATAATTTTTGATATAGTTGCAACAGTCATGTTCCATTGTGGGCCAATAGTAACCCATGTGATGAGGGTCATTGATCATTCATCATTTAGTAATTATATGTCAGTCCAGGGCGGTGTCCAAAGGTTGTATACGATAGGAGGTGTCACAGTTGCAGGTTCAGTTTATCCAAGAACAGGTTTTTATTGATGGATCAGTTAGTGTTTTGGGGGGTTTGGTGTATCTTCCTAATTTCTAACAAAGGAAATCAAATTGCAGAAGCTGAAACTAAATTTAAACTATAGGAAAATGAAACTGCAAAATCTGAAATTGACAAGAAATAAAATGCTGCTAAATTGACCACAAAGCAAATTGCAGAAAAGTAAACTGCAGAATGGAAATTCACACACACACTTGCAGAAATTAAACCAATGATAAAACTCACAATGATCTGAACATAAGTTGAACCAAATTAATGTTTATTGCAGTAAAACTAAAAATGACATAATTCTAGAAATTGCAGAAAATGCTGGAAATGATGCCATTACAGGTCAAATGCTAAATACTGTTCTAACACATGATTGAACCTATTCTAGATGCTATGGTGCAATTCTGAAATGAAACTAATGCTACAAATAAATGTTGACAGAGTTCTGCTGATCTGCTGCAGCAAGAAATCAGCAAGAATTTCCTGTCACTGAGCTGCCCTTCCTCTGATCCTGTAAGTGGGCCCTTGCTTCCAGAACCAGAAGAGGGTGAAAAATTATACCAAGTAAATTAAATGTGCACTATAAACCATCAAATGCTAATAAAATCTAAAAAATGCACCTTTTATTCCATCTGCAACTGCATTACAGTAATGTAGGAAAAATCTGCAATTTACTGTAATGCTACAAAGACTTTTCCTTCTACTCACTTCTGCTAATGACTATCTCTAATTATATATCTATTATCTATTATGCTCAACCATGCTGGGAGCTTTATTTATAAGACAAAGTTGATACATCTGTTTGCTGAGTTTTAGGGATTTCCAACTGTTTACAAAATAGTTTCCTGGAATGCAGGGTTATAATTTGTCAACCTTTATCCCTTTATCCCAGCTGGTCCGCCTATGGTGAAGGAACGGAGTCCAAATAGGGTGGACTAACTGCTTGGTCAATTTCCAATCATGATTTCCATGTTTTTGGTGCATTTTGACCATTTTTTGTTGTTCTTGCGCTATTCCCTATTCCTACGTCGCTTATTCCTGCTGCTCCGAAATAACAGGCAGGTGACCATTCGTTGCTTATCTATGCTCCAAACGCATAGGGAGGAAGTTGTTGACTATTTGGATTGTTTTCCCTTATCTTGTACACCCTTCTACATTGGTGGCACGTGCTGGAGTGACTGATTCCAAGCCTTGTTGTATATGTACAGCTGGCTGGAACTATCATAGTTACAGCCTATTTTCCTGCACAGTCAGCTACAGTGGACAAGTTCTTGGCACCTTTTTCCATTTGAATTAGTTTAAATAGAGGAACACAATATTACTAAGCACCAGATATTCAACAAGGTCTATATTATAATTCTGAATTGCTATAATACTACTGATTAATTAACTGAAAATAGGTGAAATTGCAGTAAAAATAGTAAAACAGAGTATATGCACTTTGTCATTTCAGAATATGCAAACATCATTATATAATGCATTTTTCCCATAATTAACATAAAAACATAGTAAAAAGGGTGAGTCAAATAGTTATAATGTATCAAAAAGTGTTCATGGATGAGGCAATTCCTGGCCTCATCATTTCCCCCCAACTTATGGTAATGCATGCCCTCATGCATTCTATGCAGCTACAGAGGCACACAGATCCAGGTCTAGATATCTCTCATGAAATTTTAGCAATGCACCACCAATTTTATAGAATCCGTTGATTGCTTTGATGGACTGAAACCACTGTTGGAAGTGCATATCAGGTTGTGGGTCATTATCAAAGAAGTAGGGGACAGGAGTGATAATTATGGGCATCCTGTATCTCAGACCTATCCAAAGCTCCTTGATTTCTAAGATAATTTGGACAATGCCTTCTGCCCTTCTCCTTGACCACAACAAATTAGTGGGAGAAATTGGCTCCCTTTTTTGTAGAGAGATAGATAACTCACCCCATCTATTTTTATAGGCTGCCAAAGCATCATCAAAGAAGTCTGCACAAAAACTCTGAAACTGAGTTATACATCTGTGAAGGTTCCCTAGATAGAGTTGTTTCATTCTGATATCCCGCATGAAGGTATAATGAGCATTTGTACAATCCTTGTGATTCAGGGGAGCAGGCCTGATAAGTAAAACAACTTGTGATTCCAATTCTTTAGTTAATTTCTTTTCTATGTCCCAATAGATATGATTTTGTAGAGTGGACATGAAGGCTCTCAGTTGTAAGTCACCTGTATAAATATGAGGCAGAAACATACTTTCTGTTGGCAAAAAGAAATTATGCAAAAATAACTCACATAACAGGTTTTGTTGCTCTGCTGGACTCTGCACAAATGCCTCCACAAACTCTCCAGGAGTTTTCAACTGATGAGGCAGCTCAGAAGCAAGTCTCATGATTTGCCAGTGAAGGTATCTCTCCTTGAGTAGGAGGCTATAAAACCTAGGTGGTCTTCTGCATTGTATTGCATATTCTACAATCTGGCATACATCCTGCACCTGTGCTTTTAACCTATTAATTTTTGTTTCCTTCTCTGCTAATTTGGCTATTACAGAGTTCAAAGTGGCAACCTTTCCCTCTAACTGATGACACTGGGTCATCCAATATGCTAGGTCTTCATTGTACCTAGTTAAAGACACTGTGTCTGGGGGCCTTACAATGGGTTGCATTTGTGCCACTATATTTACTTGTACACCAACTTCCATAGTTGGTGTTACAACTAGAAAATCTGTTTGTGTTCCTTGTTCTACTGTAACTGTAATAATTGGATTAGTAGAAACAAGAGGAGAGAGTGTGGATACCTGGTCTTGAGCTGCAACCTCTTGTTCCTCCATAGAAAGTGTTTGTGTTTCCTGCTGAAGGGCAGTGTCATTTTTCATCAAAATTCTTGATGGACTCTCATGTTGAATCATACTATCAGATATTTCTATTCTTGCTTCCTCTCCAATAGGTGATCTTTGTGCAGGTGCTATGTTAGCCTCTGATTGTTCAGCTAAATCCAAGAGGATCTGTGCCCATTCATCAGGTGATGCCTCTACTAACTCTATAGATTGATGTTCCAGTTGAGACAATTTGTTCTGTAGATCTTGAATTTGCTGTTGAAGTAGAGAAATTTGTTGATCTTTGTGTTTTATGGTTTCTTCAGCCTGTTCAATCCAATGGGTCTGGGTTTTAATAACACTCTTTGCAGCATGCAATTGAGTGTGGATATCAATTTCTTCTTCGGACTCAGACTCAGAATATTTCTTAGACTCAGCATGCACTGGAGTGTGCACATCAACCTCAGCTGGTTCAGAATCAGAATTCAAATGCTCCTCAGGATCAGAGTCAGTATAATCAACTAGTGGACGTATAGGGCTTATTGGAGTTTCTTCCATAGTTGTATCCAGTTCCATTGTCTGTATCCCTGTGTCTGTCATTTCTGTTTCAATGTCTTTTTCCTGTGCATCTTCTGTTCTAACTTCTCCTTCACTTGATAGACAGATTGGGTCCATGATATTTATTGGTGTTTCTGGTAGGGTTTTAATTTTTTGAAGTCTAGCAGACCTTCTTAACCCTGTAGAACCTGGATATTTCTTAGCAGGTGTAGTTTCTGGATGTTCTGGAGCAACTGCAGATGTTGCTATTGATTCAGGAGCAGATACAGGTTCTTCTATTGATTCTGGAGCAGATGCATGTTCACTTGAACTCCCAATTTCTCTGCTGGGTTGTACAGTTTCTGCAAATGTTACCCTTTTTCTTTTTAACTGGGAACCAGATGTGGATGCTTGCTATTTTCTAGTTCGTGAAGATGGGGGACCGTCTGGAGAAGGAGAAATTTTGATCTCAGAGGGCTCTGGATTAGGGTTTTCTTCAGATTCTTCCTCTGTTTCCTCTTCCTCTGGTGCAGAGTTAGAATCATTTGTCTCTGCCCAAGGAGAGAAGAAGCGGTCAAAATTCCTAGGGTTTCCCCTAAAGTGATACTTGCAAATGAGTTTGATGAGCCCATGGTGTTTAGGGCTTCCCTTCCCTACTTGGTATTTTAGGGCCATAGCCTTTAGCTCTTGATAAAGATATAAGGGAATATTGACCCTATATTCTGGTTTTACTGATCCATGGCATAGATGGTTGAGAATACGAAGGTGTGGGCCAGATACAATAGGAAATTGGCCATCACAAGTGATGTATCTCATAACCCACATTGCCACTTCATCCCAAGGGGATGGTAAACTAGGTCTTTTTACCCCCTTACAAACATTCCTATGCATCAAGAATTCAATTTTTCCATCCCCTTCTTCCTTAAACTGATTAACTAGGTCAACTAAAATATTTCTCCCAGTTTTCACAATCTACAAACCCTGAAGGGGTAATTCAGTGATTTGGCTGAGTATTTTGGGAGTTACCTGGATGGTCATCCCATTAATGTGCACTCGGTTGTTGCGGAAGGTGCGTGCGAACTCTGCCGCCAAGCCCTCGAAATAGCCATCAAATTTTTGTAGGAATGACAAAAATCCTCCATCAGTAAATATTTGCAGAGATGCAGGATCGCTCTCCAGGTAGCTGATATTTTTAGGTTCGGCTCTGATTTTCTTTCCCCCCATGGTGTAGTCTTCTGCCTTCTATTCTGTAGTGTCTGTAAATTGGTGGACAGTACGAGCTTGCATCTGATTTTAGGGTTTTAATCATCTTAGCAGGAATAATTATAGCAGTGCAGGAACTGCTTTGAAACTTGCAGAGTAATCAGGGCAGGTGACGTGGCAGCGTACGTGAAGTTGTCAATCCTAAATTTTGCTCATTCTTGTTATGGGTGCCAGCTATCACATGCTATCTTGAGACTTGTCCTTTTTCAAAACCAATTAAATCACTACAGGCCACGTGTCGTAGACTTTATTGCACAAAACTTCATTCCCTTAGTGATTTATTCTAGCTTAATAAGTTATTCTAGCATTTATACATAGCTCGTTCCTATGCCTAAAGCATAAACAGCTTATTCCTGCGCTTGATGAATCATTCCTGTGCTTTGGAATATAAACAGTTTATTCCTGTGCTTCCCTTTTTGATTCTAGTGCACTTTTGTTTTTTCATTCTAGGGCAGAACTAGGCAGAGGCATTTTTGAAACACTGACAAGAACTTTCCATTTTTGATTCCCCTTTTTATATGCTTTTATACTAATCAAGGATATATACACTATATACTAATGATTTACATTATTTAGAAAATGAAAAAGACACATACCTATTATAACCATTTTATCTACATTTTGGGGTGCTCCTACTGAGATTTCCAGCTAATCAATCTTTGAACTAAGGTAGGTGCAATCTAAAAATAGATGAAACAATGGTCATGAGACAAGACCGAATAATGATGGTGAAACCAACTAGGTAAACATGCCGAAACACCGGTTTTCATGTAAACCCAACTCAGGAGCGCCTCAAAGAGGTTTTCACTTCCTGAATTTTTATTTTTTTTTTTTTTTATATCATTGTGTCAATCTACTGAATTCGGTATGGAAGAAGTGTTTTCTTCCCAAATGTGTACATCCAAATTTTCCACTTGCTTGAGAAATTCTTCCTTGTTGTATGGTTTGTGGTACATACGAAGACGATGTCCATTCACCAACAACTTGCGTTGTGAGTCATCAATAGGGGTAAGGCGAACAACTCCATTGTCAAACACTTCCTCAATTTGGTATGGTCCAAGCCATCTGGTCTGCAACTTTCTAGGGAAATCCTTGTATTGTGAATCAAACAACAAGGCCCAGTCACCTTGCTAAAATTTTTGTTGCTTTATGTGACTATCATGCCACATCTTTCGTTGTGCTTGGATTATCTCTGTCTGATGTAGTGCATCCATGCGTAGTTCATCCAATGCATCAAGTTGCAGAATGTGATCTTCTTGTGCCTATGATAGATCAATACCTACTTCCAAAGTAGTTCGAAGAGTTAGTAATTCAAACTCAATAGGCAAAAGAGGGTTTTTTCCATAAACTAATTCATATGGCGTAAATCCAGTGGTAGATTTCCAAGTGGTATTATAAGCCCAAATAGCTTCTGGTAACTTGTCCAGCCAATTTCTTCTATGGACTGCTATGGTTTTGGTTAAAATTCATTCTAATTCCCTATTAGTCACTTCAACTTGGCCATTGGCTTGTGGATGATAAGGTGAGGACTTTCTGTGTTTGACTTGATAGAGTTGAGTGAAGGCTTCAATAACTTTTGAAGTAAATTGGGGTCCTTGATCTGTAGTGATGGATTGTGGGGCTCCAAAATGCAGAAAAATCTGTGAATATAGAAAATCAGCAACTTTTTCTTCTCTAGCATGCTTAAAGGCACGAGCTTCTACCCATTTGGTAACATAATCAGTACATACCAAGATATGCACTTTGCCTTGGGAAGGAGGATTAATGGGTCCTACGAAATCTAAACCCCATATTTCAAATGGTTCTGTTCCTATTTGAGGTTGTAATGGCATTTCATTAGTAAAGGTAGGTTTTCCCATTCGTTGGCAGGCATCACAATGTCTAATGTACCTTTTTACATCTTTGTGCAAAGATGGCCAATAGTATCCGGTTCCCAAAATTTTGTGAATAGTGCTTTTGACTGAATAATGCCCTCTTGATGGTTCATCATGGCATGCTCGTAGGATATCATATACTTCATCCTGGTGGATACACCTACGTAAAACATGATCAGGACTGCATTTAAATAGTAATCCTTCTATCCATTTAAAAGAAGAGCTTTGCTTGATTAACTATTTCTTTTGTTTAGGGGTAAAGTGAAGAGGAATCTTCCCTGTAGCTAAGTAATTAGCTATGTCTACAAACCATGGAGATTGTACAGAGACAACAAACAACTTTTCATCTAGAAAGGTATCTTCCACCACTTCTCCTGTATCTGCATTTGGTATTCTTGACAAGAAATCTGTGACTACATTAGATTTCCTAGGTTTGTTCACTATGGTAACATCAAATTCCTGCAACAGAATCAACCAACGAATAATTCTTGCACTAACCAATGGTTTATTCATCAAATATTTGATTGCAGCATGATCCGTATGGATAAATACTTGGTACCCTATGATATAGTGTCGGAATTTGTTAATAGCATAGATTATAGCCAAGAATTCTTTTTCAGTGGTAGTGTAGTTTTTCTCAGCTCCTGTCAAGTTTTTACTGATATAATAAATAGCATAATGTTCCCCATTTTCAATCTGTCCTAACACAACTCCAATAGCAGTATTGGAAGCATCAGTTTGAATATGAAAAGGTAACTCCCAATTAGGACCTCTTAGTATAGGTGGAGTGGTTAACTTCTCCTTTAAGTCTTCAAAGGAATTTTGACATTCAGAAGACCAAACAAATTCAGAATCTTTCATGAGTAATGCAAACATGGGATTTGCTATGGTACTAAAATTAGCAATGAATCTACGATAAAAACCAATGTGTCCTAAGAAACTGCGTACATCAGTTTGAGTTTGTGGAGGAGGGAGGTTTTTGATGACTTCAACCTTCTTAGGATCAACCTTGATTCCATAAGAAGAGATATGATGTCCAAGAACAATTCCTTCCTCCATCATTAAGAAGCATTTCTCAGGATTAAGAGAGAGGTGGTATGTTTCATAGTGAATCAACACTTTTTCAAGTTGTTCTAATGCATATTCAAAACTATCTCCAAATACTGTGAAGTCATCCATATAAATTTCAACACTTTCATTTGTTAAATCAGAAAAAATTGCTAAAACAGCTCTCTGAAATGTTGTTGGAGCATTACATAACCCAAAGGGTAAAACCCTGTAAGCAAAGGTTCCCCAAGGACATGTAAAGGTAGTCTTTTCTTGATCTTCTGGCGCAACTTGTATCTGGTTATACCCGCTGAAACCATCAAGAAAATAGAAAAATTTCTTTCCAGCAAGGGTATCCAATACTTGGTCTATGAATGGTAATGGGAAATGATCCTTATGTGTGACCTTATTTAACTCCCTATAGTCCACACATACTCTCATTTTACCATTTTTCTTTGGAACAATGACCAGTGGTGAAACCCACTTACTGTCTGAAATTGGATAAATGAATCCAACATCTAAGAGTTTTTCAATTTCCTCTTTCACAATCTCCTTTAAAGCAGGATTCAAGCATCTCTGAGGTTGCCTTACTGGTTTTACATCTTCTATGTATATCCTATGTGTACATACCTCAGGATGAATGCCTATGTCATGTCCTTATAGTTCCATGCAAAAGCTTGAACATGTTTCTGTAAGACTGCAAACAATTTGGTTTCTTGGTCCTCAGTTAGCCAACTATTAATGTTCAAAAATTTACCTGGTTGTATTTCAATTTGTTTGATCCCTGGATGGATAGAACTAGCTGCTTCATAGTTATTGATTAATGCATTTAATGGACAATGATGTGGCTGCAGAGTATGAAATACTCTAGAATCTATCTCAGAGATGATACCTTATGGAATCAGAGGACATTTGAAGGTGTTAAGGAGATGATGATGCCATCCATGTGGTAGTATGAATGATCTTTCCTGACTAGGCATGGATGACAGAGGTTCTAAATTTTGTTCCTCCTCTTTCCACAACAACCGATGAACAAGAATTTGATCATCAGTTAGTCCTTCTGATTGTAATGTTTCAATTAGGACAGTTTCATTCTCGAATATTTCTCTTTCTTGTGTAGTGATTTCCTCAATATGTTCCTTCACTACAACTGTAGCCAAAGTGGCAATGGTTTCTTGTTCTTCATCAGATTTAGGATACCAAATTTGTCCAAAAAATTTAGTTGAAGGTTGAGCTGGTGGATACAAAGAAATTTTCTTCAGGTCAACACCATTAGAAATGGTCATTTCCCCTGACCTGCAGTCTATAAAAGCAGCTGCAGTAGCCAGCCAAGGTCGTCCTAGAATGATAGGGTATCCATTGACTGAATTTCTAGGCTGCAACACTAAGAAGTCTACAGGATATTCCCAAGAAGAGACTTCAATGGCTATATCTTCTAGGATACCTTCTGGTTTAGCAACTGACCTATCTGCCATTTCCAAAACTGTGGTGGTAGGACTGAGATTTTTGAGCTACAGTTTTTGCATTGTGTCCTTAGTCATGACATTAATTGCAGCTCCAAGATCAATTAGCACATTAGGAATTTGCATTAATCCAATAGTAATTGTAACTATTGGACTACCTGGGTCACTATATTTGGGAGGAACTAGTTTCCCGAACAATAAATCAGCTAATTTTCCTTCTACCTGAACAGTTTTAGGAAAGGCCTTCTTTTTACCAGGTTTCTTGATACATAACTCCTGAATAGTCTTTTTGATTAAAGGCACATCCCTTATTGCTTGCAACAAAGGGAGAGAAATTGACATCTTTTTAAGTTTTGTCACTAATTCTGATTCAGAGGTAGTATCAATATGATCAAACCTTTCAGGGTATGGTAATGCTACTGGAGAAGATTCCTGCATTTTTTTTGTTATTTCTTCTTTTTGTTTTTGTTGCACTGTCTCTTGATTTGGAGGTTCTTGTTTCTCACTAATTTCTTCAATGGTGGGTGGAACAAGTTCAGGTAAAACCTTCCTTGAATGTAGTTGGATGTTACTACAGTCAAGTACATGAACTGCAATAGAGTCTTCAGACTCAACCTCATAAATAGGGGTTGTTTGTCTGGTATTATTTGGGTTAGTCACAGGCTGAGCTGGGAGTGGAGGTTGTTTCACTGGTTGTGTTTGTTGATGTTGTGTTCTTCCCTAAAAATTTGGATTAGGAGCAGGCAACAAGTTTTGAGCTTGCCCTTGATACCTTTGTTGTCCTTGATATGGTGGATATTGTTGTCCCCATATTTGTCCTTGTTGTGTCCATTGTGGATGAATTGTATGCCAAGGTGGGTTCATCCACCCAGAATGTGACCAATCTGGAGGAGCTGTCCAAGGTTGGTTCCAAGGTTGTGCAGGGACTTCTGCATGTCCCCATGGCATATTCATATTCCAAGGAGGTTGTCCCCAATTTGGAAACCGAGGAGCATTGGGATATTGTGTATAGCCACCACCGGATCTCTGCCCAATAGCATTAAGTTCTTCTGTTTGGGTGCCCAAAATAGATTTTAGATGAGGCAACAAAGGACATCTATCTGTTGAGTGTTCCTTGGAACAAATTCCACAAATAGAAGTTTTGTTTAAAGGGCAATCCTGCAAGGCATGCTTATTCCTGCATCTCGGGCAATAAATTGCCAAAGGTGGTGTAGAATTGGGTTTTGTGTTTCTCTCACCTAATGCAGAATTAAGTTGAACAAGGATATCAGTTTTTAAATTAGCCATTTCCTCCATCAACTCCTTTATGTCATTATTGCCAGAATTTCGTTTCTTTCTTCGTTGGTGAGTGCGGGAATAATTTCTACATAACTCCACAATATCTTCAAGGTCAAGTTGATCTATGTCTCCTTTTCCCATTAAATCTAACACTTCCCTAGATTCATCCTGCAATCCTCTTAAGAAGATAGGCTTTAAGAAATCAGGTTCTACAGGACCACATCTCTTTTGGACAAAGGCAAAGCGATCAAGATAATCCTCTAAACTCTCATCTTCTTCTTGCTTGATCCGAAACAACTCATCTTTCCTATTTCGTACTCTACAATAATCTTGATATTTATGTAAGAATGCAGTCTCCATGTCATCCCAAGTATGGATTGAATTAGGTTCAAGATTACTCATAAACCATCGGAGAGCAGCATCCTTAAGCATGGAAGGAAACAATTTCAATTTTTGATTATCATTTATGTAGTCATAAGTCTGACATAACACTTTGAATTCAAACAAAAATTGATCAGGATCTTCTAAAATAGTTCCCCTAAAAATTGGCAATATGGATGGAGAAATAGTTTTCATGGGAGCATCTAGAGCTGGATCCAACCGTATGGGGTATTCAAAAGTCTTAGGAGGATCATCAGCATACCCACCTAGTGGTGGTGGTGCTGCTGCCATAGTTGTTTTCTTTCTTGAGTTTGATGTGGATGGTTCAGGCTTAAGGGAATGTTTAGCAGCAAGTGCTACAAAAAGCTCTTGTTCTAATCTTTCCAAAGCTTCAGTTGGTGAAGAAGGTATTTCTTGCTCAGGCAATTCTTCATCTGATCATGAAGAACGCCTTGGTGGTTCAGAACTAGTTCTGATAAACCTCCCTCTTTCGTCTCTTGGCCTATGCATTCATGCCTATTCACTAAATAAATTGAAATGCAGTATTTCAAAAATTGTAACACAATTCTTGACCTGTTTCACTTTTCCTAACAACACCGTTTGTTCCCCGACAACGATGCCAAAAATGATGAGGGTCGTTGATCATTCATCATTTAGTAATTATATGTCAGTCCAGGGCGGTGTCCAAAGGCTGTATACGATAGGAGGTGTCACAGTTGCAGGTTCAGTTTATCCAAGAACAGGTTTTTATTGATGGATCAGTTAGTGTTTGGGGGGTTTGGTGTATCTTCCTAATTTCTAACAAAGGAAATCAAATTGCAGAAGCTGAAACTGAATTTAAACTACAGGAAAATGAAACTGCAAAATCTGAAATTGACAAGAAATAAAATGCTGCTAAATTGACCACAAAGCAAATTGCAGAAAAGTAAACTGCAGAATGGAAATTCACACACACACTTGCAGAAATTAAACCAATGATAAAACTCACAATGATCTGAACATAAGTTGAACCAAATTAATGTTTATTGCAGTAAAACTGAAAATGACATAATTCTAGAAATTGCAAAAAATGCTAGAAATGATGCCATTACAGGTCAAATGCTAAATACTGTTCTAACACATGATTGAACCTATTCTAGATGCTATGGTGCAATTCTGAAATGAAACTTAATGCTGCAAATAAATGTTGACAGAGTTCTACTGATCTGCTGCAGCAAGAAATCAACAAGAATTTCCTGTCACTAAGCTGCCCTTCCTCTGATCCTGTAAGTGGGCCCTTGCTTCCAGAACTAGAAGAGGGTGAAAAATTATACCAAGTAAATTAAATGTGCACTATAAACCATCAAATGCTAATAAAATCTAAAAAATGCACCTTTTATTCCATCTGCAACTGCATTACAATAATGCAGGAAAAATCTACAATTTACTGTAATGCTACAAAGTCTTTTCCTTCTGCTCACTTCTGCTAATGACTATCTCTAATTATATATCTATTATCTATTATGCTCAACCATGTTGGGAGATTTATTTATAAGACAAAGTTGATACATCTGTTTGCTGAGTTTTAGGGATTTCCAACTATTTACAAAATAGTTTCCTGGAATGCAGGGTTATAATTTGTCAACCTTTATCCCTTTATCCCAGCTGGTCCGCCTATGGTGAAGGAACGGAGTCCAAATAGGGTGGACTAACTGCTTGGTCAATTTCCAATCATGATTTCCATGTTTTTGGTGCATTTTGACCATTTTCTGTTGTTCCTGCGCTATTCCCTATTCCTGCACCGCTTATTCCTGCACTGCTCTGGAATAACAGGCAGGTGACCATTCGTTGCTTATCTGTGCTCCAAATGCATAGGGAGGAAGTTGTTGACTATTTGGATTGTTTTCCCTTATCTTGTACACCCTTCTGCATTGGTGGCACGTGTTGGAGTGACTGATTCCAAGCCTTGTTGTATATGTACAACTGGTTGGAACTATCACAGTTACAACCTGTTTTCCTGCACAGTCAGCTACAGTGGACAAGTTCTTGGCGCCTTTTTCCATTTGAATTAGTTTAAACAGAGGAACACAATATTACTAAGCACCAGATATTCAACAAGGTCTATATTATAATTCTGAATTGCTATAATACTACTGATTAATTAACTAAAAATAGGTGAAATTGCAGTAAAAATAGTAAAACAGAGTATATGCACTTTGTCATTTCAGAATATGCAAACACCATTATATAATGCATTTTTCCCATAATTAACATAAAAACATAGTAAAAAGGGTGAGTCAAATAGTTATAATGTATCAAAAAGTGTTCATGGATGAGGTAATTCCTGGCCTCATCACCATGTGTAAAATATGCTTTGTAATGGCCATCCCACTAAAATGACCATCACAAGTACCATCATGAGCTTCATCTATGGCTCTTTGAGCCTCACTTTTTTTGAGACATCGAAGAAAAATCCCCTCATAACCACATTTATACAACACGTCCCCCAAGAGAATAAAACAGGTTGCTTTTTACTTGAAAGAGCATTTTGTAGACCGAGTAATATCATATGGGAGTGTTCCAAATTTTATAAAGTCCACTATTTGGCTTGACTAAGACTCATATGGTTCCAAATGGATAAAGCAAATGTATTTTTCATCCTTAGGATCCATATGAACAATGACTAATTTAGATACTATTGAGATTATTAGAGGATGTACCTCTCCTAAGTTGTTTTTTGGAATAAATGATCCAATAGAGGCCATCGCATCTACAAATCTATTAGTTGAACAAGGTAAGTTGTTGATTTCATACCATTTGAATGTTGAGAGAAATTTTATTGCTACTTCATGATAAATTTTAATGGTAGGTTCATTGCATTGGTATTCTCCAATAACCTATATGACAACAAGTTGAGAATCCCCAAATATCCTAATATGCTTGATGCCCATAGCTATAGCAGATTGAAGACCTAATATTAAGGCTTCATACTCTACAGTGTTATTTGTGCATGGAAAGTCTAGCTTGAATGATAAAGGGATGGGTATCTCGTGAGGTGTATGAAAGACAAATCCAACACCTTTACCTTTCTTGCACTTAGATCCATCAAAGAATAAGGCCATATCGATGTCTTCCTTTGGAATGACATCTTCTTCTAATTTAGTGACAAAAAATACTGAATCATCTGGGAGTTCTATAATCAAAGGATGATCACTAGGTAGTGAAGCTTCATCAAGTTGATCGGCTATAACCTAACCTTTAATGGATTTTTGGCTAATAACTTTGACATAAAATTCTGAAAGGAGCATTGTCCATTTTGCAGTATGAGTGTTATTGTAAGTGTGAGACATCATATAACGTAGAGGGTTTTCTCTTGCTATGACATAATTTGTATGGCTAAGCATATAATATCAAATTTTCTTAGTGGAAAAAACCACTGCTAAGCACAACTTCTCTACATAAGCGTATTGGGTTTCATAACTTACCAATGTTTGACTAATGTAATAAATGGCTTGCTCTCGGTTTTGCTCATTTTTCTATGCAAGCATTGTCCCTAAAGCAAAGTCCATTACTAAGACATAAAGATAGAAAGGGACCCCTATATGAGGAGGAGATAATATTGGTGGATAAGCTAGGTATTTTTTGATGTCATAGAAGACTTTTTGACATTCATATGTCCATACAAATGGCACTCCATTTTGTAGCAAGTAATTGAATGGCCTACATTTATCAAAAAGTTGTGCAATGAAACGTCATATTGATTGAATATTTCCTTGTAAACTATGCAATTCCTTAATGTTAGTTGGGGGAGGCATTTCCATGACGACCTTGACATTTTTTGGGTCCACTTCAATGCCTCTTTTGGAGACAATGAATCCTAAAAGTTTACCTAAGGTAACACCAAAGACACTTTTTGGTATTTAACCTCACCTTATGTTCTAGAAATTAATCAAAAATATTGTCCAATACATCAATGTGCTCTTGTCAAGTTTTAAATTTATCTACTAGATCATCCACATAGTCTTTGATAATATTTTGCATGTAATCATGAAAGACGTAAGTCATGGCTCGCTAATAGGTAGCTCCTGCATTTTTGAGGCCAAAGGACATAACCTTGTAACAAAAGGTCCCCCAAGGTGTTGTGAATGTTGTTTTGTGTTGGTCATCAGGATTTATGTGAATTTGGTTATATCTTGAAAAACCATCCATGAGGAAAAGCATTTCATGGCCATCGTAGGTATCGACAAGAGTATCAATGTTTGGAAGACGAAAGTCATTCTTAGGACATGCCTTATTAAGATATCGAAAATAAGTGCAAATGTATATCGATCCATTAGGATTGTAAATGGGTACCATGTTTGAAAGACACTTAGGATAGTCAATAGGAACAATGAAATTGACATCTAGAAGTTTTTGAATCTCTTCCTTGACTAAGAGGGCCATGGTAGGATGCATCCTTCTAAGCTTTTGTTTGTTCGGTTTGGCATCATGATGTAAGGTGAGGTTGTGGACTACAATACTAGGGTTAATACTAGGCATATCCTTATAGGATCATGCAAACACATATTTCTTCTTCTTGAGGAGAGCAATGAATTGCTATTGTTCATCGGATGATAAGATTTTTCCAAGATTGACAATTTGAGGATTGTCAAGATCTGAACTAAGGTTCACTTTGATGGTATCTTCAATAGACATATGTGAACCTTCCTCAGGTTAATGTGGTATTGGTATCATATGAATGTCATCTAAAATTTCATCCAAATCTTCCTGCTTATTGTCATCTAACTCTACCTGAAAGACCTCAGGATTCTTGGTATAATATGGAGGTGAAGGTGGAGGGGAATGAGGAATGTAATTGGCAGAAGCCCTTAATAATTCCTTGGATAAGATGAACTCCAAAAGGGAGGGTGTGGAAGAAATTCAGTCCATGTCAACAAGGATTATGTCAATTGGAATTGGATTAGTTAGATTGTATGGATTGCAGAGTGGGGTAAATAAATCAGTGGGATTCTTACTGACTCAATAGAAGAAAATATGGATTGGAAGTATGGATGAGTGGAATGATTGGATTGAAACCAATGTTGATTCTTGTTAATACTAGATAGTAGAAACAAAAAATGAACTTAAATGCTATGTACATGTAAAGAAGTATTTTGTTTTTTTTTGTTTTGAAATTTTGGTTTTTTATTTATTTTTGTTATATACATATGTTACAATTTTTTTCTTGTTTGAATGGCTCAATGGAACTCATGTGGGGGTGGTTCACTAGGTGGGTTAGCTTGTTCTTATGGAAGAATCAATTGAAATATGGGTTGATGGATGGGAAATATTCTGAGGTAAAACTCATCCTGTTGGGTAAGGGAAATAATGGACTAAAATTCCTCTTTAGAATCATCAGAAGTATTGGACATAAGTTCATACACTTAATAACTTTCATTATCAAAATTTGGAAGTGGATAGGAAAAATTTAGTGGGTCTTCTTATTCATTGAAGCTAAGCTCTTGAAGAGCTTGTTCAAGAGAAGTGGTTGAGGACAATGGAAGGGGGGCTTTGTCTTCTTCATTAAGGCTAAGCCTTTGGAAGGCTTGCTCAAGGTAAGTGGTTGAGGAAAGTGAGGTATATCCCAAGCCTGAATGATCATGTGCTCCTAAATATGGGAAATCAATTATGTCATGTATCCCTTGTTCATGGGAACCTAGACCTTGACTTTGCCAATTGACTATGTGGAAGTAAAAAGATGGAAATTCCGTCATGTTTTGTATGTTGGCACGTCTTGGCTCTTTTGGTTCTTTAGGAAGATTTGTCGTAATTGATGAATCCAACTCTCCATAAGCAAAGTTAATACTATTAGGACTGGAGCTCATATCATAGACAACACCTATGGTTAAAGGAGGGTCATGTGGGCGACACAAATCTTTGGTTGTGGGGATGGCAAGAGGTGTAATGGTAATGTCTTGGACTATGTATTCACCAATACTAGGACTAGTGATGTGGAACTCGACTTAGGGTCAGGTGATGGATGATATGGAAATGGATGGCTCAGGATTGGAGGTTTTCATGGAAGGTGGCGAGGATTTGAATATTTCACAATCTGAAAGTTTGACTTATGAAACATAGGTTGATGGAGAAATATTGGATGATGGCTTGGAATGAGAAGGTGGATAATGCAATGATGATGAAGAAGAAATGGTTGTAGAAGGAGTGGTTGAGGTGTATGATGTGGCAAAATTGCTTTGACCTTGACCACATGTGTAAGAAGAAATAGATGATTAAGTAGGTTTGGTGATGGGTAACTCCTCAATAATAGGAGCTTTGGAAGAAGATGTGGATGGATTAGAAGATGAAATGGATGGATTTTAATATGGTGGGGATAAGAATAGGTGGATGGAAGGCAACATGGATTCATAGGGGTTTGAAATGAAATTACAATATTTGAAAGGTTCTACATCTACGGGTATGCAATGGACTTGAACATCATGAACATATTTCAAACATTGGTGGAGTTGATGGAACACATTTCATTTCCCTCATCCAAGGTCTACCAAGTAGTACTTTGTACACCATGGCCCCTTCCAAGATGTAGAACATAGTATGCAATTTTTTGACCCTTACTTCATTGGGCAAAACAACAGTGCCAACTGTGGTACACAAAGCATCGTAAAATTATTTGAGGGTGAATGAGAACTTAGAAATATGGAAAGGCAAAGGTTTGAGGTTGCTAAGGGTAGCGGTAGTGATAATGTTGATGGATGAGCTGGTATCAATTAGGACTCTCTTAAATAGATTTTTGTCTATTAGGGCCATGATGTACAATGGAGGATCTATGTATTCTAAGTTCATTGACTTTATTTTAAAGTCATAGAAGGTGATGGATGGCTCCATGCATGTTCTAATACTCCCTAAAAATTTGTTGAAGACATTAGAGTCTTGACCTTCAAACTCAATGGATTTAAGAAATTCCATTAGGGCTTCTCTATGCCTAGGGGATTATTGGATGAGCTCATATATAGACAATTTGGCTAAAGCTATTTTCAAACTTATAGTTAACCGACTGCTTAGGGATATCACTGTCCTTAGGGGATGATGGATGGATTGATTGGGTAGACTAGAAATATGGATTGGCGAGGATGGATTTGGAGAAGTTTGAATGGGTGGAGGATTTGAAGGCTGTGACATGTTTGGTTTTTGGGCATTTTTTTGTTTTTTCCTTTGAACTTTTGTGACCACATGGACTGCTCCTATAAAATTTTGGTAATTTTGGACATGATTAACTTGGTTAGGAGGTGTTTGATGAATATTACCTCCTACATTAGTTTGGGCCTCTTCATGGTTGGGAAGAGGTGTTTGAAAAATTCCCAAATTATGATTTTGTGGAGCTAGGGTATTATACACCTTAATGGACCCCAAGTCTAGGAGGTCTTGAATGATGTTCTTAAAAACATTGCAAGTGTTGATATCATGAAAATTTTGCCTATGGTATGGGCAAAATAGATGTTCCTTATAACCTCTACTACATTTGGTAGGGTCATCGAGCCTGATTTTTGGTAAAGCCAACTTGATTGTTTCATATAACATTTGTAATATGGAAGAATATTACTCTGTTAAGGGAGTGTATTGGCATTGGGGTCGAGCGTATTGTCGACAGGAGGGATTTTACATAGTTGGCACTATGTTTTGCATCATAAGTTCTTGAATTACTAAGGGGATTGTATGATAAGTAATTTTTTGTGGTTTTTGCATATGTTTTTGATCCATTACGGGTTGGCTCATCACCACTTGATTTACTTTATTAGATGGACTAGAAAAGATGCTTGTGATGACTTATTTTGACCTGATTGATTGCTTTTAAATCGACCCTTATTCTGCCATTCTTTATTTTTAGGCTTAATTACATCCTCTTGGATTTTTATCTCCTCAATGATGCTATCTTGTGCTATGCCTTCCTCAAATTAATGATAGGTATGAAGTCGAAGCATCCAAGAGATGGATTTTAAGAAACTCTTGATAAATAATTTGAATATTTCATCCATTGGGAGGGAGAATGGGAATTTGGTAATGACTACCCTCCAACACTTTGCCAAATTTATAGATAGATTCATCATCCCATTGTCTTAATTCATATACATCTGATAATGAAACCTTATTTTTGATATTTAGGATAAAATGCTCAAGGAATAGGTCAATCAGTTGAGCAAAATTATAAATAATATGAATTGGTAGTTAATTAAACCACTCTATGGTGTCTCTTCCTAATGTTTGAGTAAATATTTAGAGCATGAGAGCATTGTCAATTTGAATCTAAAAGCATGTGTGAAAAAATGAGCTAACATGCTCCTTAGGGTCCTCGGTTCCCCTAAACTTGTCAAACTTCGATAATGTAAAGTCTATCGAATATGGCGGTGATGGTATCGAAGGATGGATTGGTTGATGGATCAGTTGGCTTAGATTTGATTTTTGGCTTGACATGCTAGGAGTGTTTTGCATCAACTGATCTATTTGTTTTTGCATGGTCTGAATCCTAAGATCTTCTCCAAGAACATGGAAGCCTTGGATAACCTGATGATTTGGAGATGGACTAGAAGAAAAATGTTGGGGTGTTATTAGATGGATTTGATGGAATTTATTGGTTTAAAATTTATGGGGGGAATATTGACGATTGAAATAAGGAGAAGATTGATGAGGATGATCTTGGAAGAATTGGTTGGGTTGGCCAGAAGAAATTGTGATTGGAGGGGTTGGATTTTGAATTGGAGGTGGATTGAGGATGGACACCACCAAATATTGGGGTGCCCAAGTGGAATTTTGGTTTGCTATGGTTGGTTGGTTCAAAGCTACATGAAGCATAGGATTTATGTGAAATTACTATCTAGCATTTTTATGATGTAGAAGCAATCTGTTCATGAGACCCAATATATCATGCAGCTATTGTTCGAACATAGAAGAAATTGACAAGGTTGTGGATATATTAGAAGATGACGGTATGGATGTGTGTGGATTAGAGGAAATGGGCATGGAGCAAGTTGTACTTGATGTGGCAACTTGAGAGGTTAGTATCTATGAGGCAGCATTAACATACTCCTCATACAAAGGATTGGAATATATTTGGGTATAGCCAGATTGAGGATGAGTGTTAAAAACACTTGTGTTTTGTTGGGTTGGACTAGGAGAAGAGGGCATACCATATTCATAGGTAGAATTAGGATATCCTTAGGTGGGTTTGGATGGACAGGATGTATCCAATTCTATTTTTTCAACATAGTCTTGGCTAATGGGTTCGAGGACATAGTTATAAGACCTATAGATGGCCTCTACCTTGTCCATGTCAATTTGGATGAATGATTGCTCATTGTTTTGGGGATTCTAGATGAACTAGGTTGGATAGAAATGGAAGGGTTGGATACTGAAGTAGTAGGTATGTTTGTTGTATTTTTTATTATATTATTTTTATTTAATATCTTTGTTTGATTTCGAGTTAGAACCATAAAATAATCAAATCAAAATGCAATTTTAGAATCGTCAAATTAAATATCCAAAACTAAAAATAAATCTAAAGAATTTAGAAAAAAATAAAATAATCAATCCTAAGTTTCACATGGTGTGGCTTACCTTATTCATTGATTATCTCTTTTTAGTGTAAATTCCTTTTAGAAATGATAGTTTTGTATGTTTGATGTATCCTAATATTGCTTAATGAAAATAAAGGTGAAAAACCATGGCTGGATGGGGCAACAAGATTCTTGTTGGTGATGAAATCCAAAAAGTTTGCTTGGGGGTGTTCCTAAGGTGTTCAAGGGTAGATATTTGGTGGATGGAGATGAAAGCCACCATCACCAAACCTCAAGTAGAAACTGGTGATGAAATCCAGTTACTACTATTTTTTTTTATTTGTGGAAAACATCCCAAAAGGGATGCCACTTTCGGGTAAGACCCAAGGAGGCAGGGGTATCCATTCCGCAAAAAATGCCCAAGACTCGGACCTGGCCTACCACCTTTGACATACTCAAGGAGCAAACAAACACACAAAACCAATTTAAAAATAAGTAAATAACAACAAAAATAATAAAATAAAATAAAAAACATGCTCCTTGAGTGTGTGAAAAACAAAAGCACAACCAAACACGCACAATAAGAAAAAAGAAACCATAACACAAACCACATAGAAAAACACAAGAACCACATAACAAAACACAAACAAGACAAAAACAACAGAACATTACAAAGACATAACCCAAAAAAAACATGAAAAATAAACACAACCAAAACCTAAAAAATAAAATAAATAAAAATAAAAAACAACCAACAACAGACAATAAACAAAAACAAAATACATAGAAGACACTCACACATAAAAACACGAAATAACACAAACAAAGAGAAACCCAAGAACAAGAACGAAAAAAACACAAGAACAATAACAAAAAACATAAAAAGAAAACAAAACAAAAAAAACACAAGAACAATGAAAAACAACACAAAGAACACAAAAACAAAACAAAACAAAAGAACCCACCCACCTTAAAAAACTAAACAAAAAAAAACAAAGAAGAAAAAAGAAAAAAAAAACAATGAACAAAACAATGACCTATCTAGACTAGAAGACTATTAAGGCAATAATCAATAGAGAAAAAAAAATAAAGAATAGAATGAGCTAGGGAACTAAAAAACACTGAATGAACCAAAGAGAAGCAAAAAAAAAACAAGAAGAAACTAGATACCTTCAAAACTGGAGCCATCCAAAGAAATGATAGAAAGAAGAGCTTCCCTAATTTGAGAAGCCCACCATATAGGAGGGTGGCCATAACAAGTAAGATCACATTTGTCCAAAGCCAAATTAGATAAAGCATCAGCACTCTTGTTTTGATCTCTGACCACATGATTGTAATCAACTTTCAAAAATCCCATCTGGATTAACTAAATCTTCTCAATAATTCTTTTTATTCTCCAATCCACCTTATGATTCTTAGAAGGAGTCTTCAAGAGATTAATCATAAGTTGAGAGTCAGACTCAACTAACACCTTTTCCCATCCAACCTTAGTAGCCTCCTGAAGGCCTCTGAGGATACCATACCCCTCAACAAGGTTATTGGAAAGAATACCCAAATTCTCAGCAAAAGTAAAAACCAGGGAGCCATTTGAAAGTCTACCAATTCCTCCCACACTGGCTTTTCTAGGGTTCCCTCTAGAGGCTCCATCAGTATTGACTTTTCCAAAATCCTTAGGAGGAGGTTGCCAATTTCTAGTCCTATCCATATTACTAATACTCACATTCCATTTAAGTTGGTTGCCCTTATAAGGTTTAATCTTCAATATTTGCATCACTTGATCCCATATTTTGTGGGAGTTTTGAGGGTGATTAAGGAATTGATGGACTGATTCAACTAAGTTGGCTATGGTATTTTGCCAAATATAGTGAATATCCTTCCTATCTTGATTAAAAATTTGGATGTTCCTTTCATTTCAAATATTCCAAAGAAGAATGGTAGAACCCATCCAAACTAACTGCCTAATAAAATGATCAACACCCTTTTGATTAGGCCAATCCCTCCAAAGTCTGTTCAAAAGTAAAAAAATTGGACCACTGTAAGCCAAGTAAAGTGGCCATTCTCCTCCATAGCTGAGAGGCTAAAGTACACTCAATAAAAATATGGTTGATATTTTCTACATTCTCTTCACACATTTCACATCTAAAAGGGCCATGAAAACCACGCTTCATAAGTTGCTCACCAGTAAGCACCCTACGATGCAATAAAAGCCAATTAAAGAACCTCACCTTAGGCCAAATATTTTGAGACCACAATTGAGAAAATATGTCAGAATAATGGTTGGTATTATTATGGCATAAGGTCAAATAACCTTGAGCAACAGAATAGTCACCCTTAGTAGTGTTGTTCCATCCAAAACAATCTTTTTCATGGGACCAAGAGAGGGATCTCATATGAAGTATGCCTTGGATATCGTGTCTTTGCCTTTCTAGGATTTGAATAGGCCAGTCCTCAATAGGGATCCAATATCTACCAACATTTGAATTATCAGTATGGTACTGACAGTAATTAGCCACATTTATCCAATTAGCTCGGTGAAGCTCCTCCATCAAAGGCCTCCAATTGGGAAACTGAGCTATTAAAGGCTTGTGACCATCCCAAGAATCTGTCCAAAAATTTGCATGATGACCATTATGAATGATCCAAAATAATTTTTTCTTTATCAAATCCTCACCGGTCTTAAGAACTGCTAAAATGGGAGAACCTTTGGTAGGAAGTTGATAGCGAACAAGGTCTTCAGGACTTTTGTTCTCAGCATATTTAGCACAGAGATTATTGGCCCAAAGAGCATTGGGGTTATGCAACATCCTCCAATATAATTTAGCAGCTAAATATTTATTGTTATTAATTGAATACCGGAATCCTAACCCCCCTTCACTCTTAGGAAGACATAAAGTATCCCATTTCACAAAGGACCATTTTCTTTTCTCCTTAGTACCACTCCAAATGAACATAGAAGGAGAATTTTTCATATCCATGGAATGGATGGCTTCCTAAGCAAGAACTATCTCATCTACTATTTTATGTTCTTCCACATATCCCCCTTGCTCTAGGAAAATAATCTTATGCAAAAGAGGATTCAACCTTTCTACCATGATTTTAGTAATAATTTTGAGAAGAACATTACATAAAGCAATAGGTCTAAAAGCTAAGATATGATAAACCTCTTGAGCTTTTGGAACAAGAGTAATATAAGTTTTATTGATAACCTTCAAAATTTCTTTGGCTCTCCTGGCTTCTTCCACCACCTCTAATAAATCAACATGAAGGATATCCCAGAACTCTTGGTAGAACTCAATAGGAAAACCATCGGGACTTGGGGTTTTCCCTTTTTGCATTTTAAAAACTACTTGTTGAAGCTCATTGATACTAACAGGAGCGAGTCAAAATAGATTTCTCCTCAGAAGTGATAAGAGAAGGGATTTCTTGAAGAACATTTTGTTGAGAATTTGAGTCAAGAGGAGTAGCAGCAAAAAGATTGGAAAAGTAATCAACAACAATAGAGTTCATGCCATCCCAAGTATAAACAACATCTCTAGTATCTAAAGTTAAGGAATAAATAAAGTTGTGAGATCTTCGATCTAGAAGAAATTTGTGAAAGAAATTTGTGTTTCGATATCCTTCTTTGATCCATTGAATTCTAGATTTTTGCTTCCATAAGATTTCTTCTCTTTTTTCCCATTCCTCTAACTGAGTTGTGAGTTTAATTTCATCTACACTTCTCTTCTCTGTGAGGCCATCTAAACGGATTTTCTTATTCAAATTTTCAATATGAGCAATAACTTCATGTTTTTTTTTATGAAAATCCCCAAACTCTTTCCAGTTCCAAGTCTTGATTTTGGATTTAATGTATTGCAGTATTTTGGTAAAATAGAACATCTTAGTCCCATGCCTAGGTTTACCTTCCTTCCACCATTGTTGCACATGAGGTTTGAAGGAAATGTCTCTGAGACACATTAATTGAAAAGGAAAAGGAGAGAAACTCACATTGGTTTTCCACATTTCCACCATGACTGGCCAATTATCTAAACCAACATTATTAAGAGTCTTCACTTTAGGAATGTGACCATGGATTAAGAAATTTTCAGAGAGCAAAAACCTATCCAATCTCTCCATTATACAAGCTAAGACTTGCCGTCTGTTAGACCAAGTCATAAGGCCATTATCTGGTTGGATATCCACAAGATGGAGGTTTGCAATATATTCGCTCATGAGCTCAGTGCTTTTGTCCAAATTTCTATTTACCCCCCTTTTCTCATCCAGAGAGAGGATGGTATTGAAATCTCCTCCGATCAAGATCCAAGCTTTAGGAAAATGAGAGATAATATGAGTAATATCCTTCCACTGTCTTCTTTTTTCGTCTAAAGAATTCGGGGCATAAATAGTAATGCAGAGCATAATCTGGTTGGAATGTCTAATTTGAATAGCTATAGCCAACAAACCCCAACTGCCAACCATATGGTGAATAACTACATCTTTAGGGTCCCAAAGATAAGCAATGCCACCCGAAGTCCCTTGGGAACTGAGGGAAACCACTTTTCCAGCTAGCAAAATTTTACTGGCAATTAAGTCCATATCCTCCATTGACATCTTTGTTTCTTAAAGGAAAACAAGATGTGGATGATTTATTAGAATCATTCTTCTAATTTCATTTTGTTTTGAAAGACTCCCTTTGAGTCCTCTAATATTCCAAGTGATGATCTTCATTAATACCAGGGCTAAAAAATTTGGGAAGGGCATTAATCTTACCTTCCTCTACAATATTTTCACCTTCTTTTACCATATGATATTGATTGGTCTTGCGACCTATTTTTTGATTGGAATCCATATTCAATTTTTTTTCCCTGTTTCTTGACTTATTCCAATTGAATCTGAGATGGCTTCTAACCTTGAAGAATGCTCATACACTGCCAAAATTTTACTAGATGGTTCAATGGAGTCTATATTGGGAACTACATTATTTGGAGTTTTGACATTTGAAATATTGTTTTTCTTGTGTAAATTTTCTCCTTTTTTTTTTGTTGAACACCTTTGATTTTTTGGTTTGTCTCTGAGTTCTTCCCTTCATATTTAAATTGTGTTTCTAAGATTTCAGTTTCCATTATTTCCTCTTCCTCTCTTGGGACATCATTTGAGGAAAGTATTTCAAACATATTAGCAAATGACTTTGATTGATCCTTCATAACTATTTTTTCGAGTGTTCTTCTTCTTAGGTATTTGGAAACCTGCTGAGTTTATATCTTCTTTCTTTTGATCAGGAATTTTATTTGGGTAAGCACTGGCCAAATGACCATATTCATGGCAAATTCTACAATGAAAGGGAATTTTCTCATAGTCCACTACTTGCTCCCAAGTGTCTTCCCCAAATTGTAATGTGATATTTTTAGGAAGGGGTTTGTCAAAATCCATTAAAACACAAATACGAGCATAAATAATATGTTCAAAATTTTGAGTACAATCAATGAGTCATCATAAAAGTTCCTAAAGAGTTTCCAATTGAAGAAAAAATAGTAGGATTCCAAAATTCAATAGGGAGGCAAAAGATTCTAACCCACACGGGAGCTATAGAAGGCATCTCTTATTTGGCTTTAAATTTAGTATGCCAGGGCTTCATGAAAAGCCTTGCCCTTCCAAAAAACCAAGGACCCCTTGAAAATTTTTCTCTCTATCTTCATTATTAGCAAATAAAACAAGAAAATAACCATTTGGATAAATAGAGATTTGTAACTCACCTTTAGTTTTCCAGCTTTTTTCCAGCCCAAACTTTGAAAGCAAATAGACTCGAACGAAAACCAATGAACTGACAAATTAGTCCTCTTTTTTCCAAATCTTCAATGCCAATCTGAATGTTCCCCATATCAAGCTTAACAATAGGAGTTCCATCAACTGCTTTAAGACATCTTGAATCTATTTTCCTGGGATCAATATTAGACATTCTTAGAGGTTTATGGGAAGCCCTAATATTTATATTAGCATTGGGCTGAGGCTGTCCACCACGAAGGGCATCCCTAAAATTCATTTTTGGGACTGAGTCTTCAAAATTCTTACCCTTGACAGGGGTTTTCACAGTAGAATTATTTTGTGGGTGCACCTTAGCACCAGATTCATTTGAGATATGAGCCATTTTTTGATCAACTGCTTGAAACTTATTTCGAGATCTCTTTCATCCTTGCCCTAGACGTCGTGGAAAGGTATGGTTTTCACTTTTCTTTTGAGCAGCAAATTGGAAGCCGTTGTCACTCAAGTTCACAGTATGATCTGTTGAAATACAAATTTCTAACCCATATTGTATCCCCTGCAACATTTCCTACTAAAATATTGAGCATAAACCACAAAAATATTGGCATCTAGGGCCCGAAGGCCCTAAAAACCAACCTCTGGAGCTGCTTGCACTCAACCCAGATGAAACCCTCACATAGTCACTTTCCAAATATATCATTCACCTATAGGGCTGTGCTAGGATATGTGTTGCTCCAAATGATATGAAAATTGGTGGAGATGTTATAGGGTTTTTCCAGCATCTACCCTCAAAATTTTAGCTCAATATGAGTTCGAATGAGTGATATATGGCCGAAACGAGTTCGGAAGTTTGGGTAGTCCTGCGAAAATCATCCAACTTGTCAATCCAGTTACTACTATTTAGAGTGAAGCATGCTTGTGTGTGATTAATTTTAAATTTTCTATTTTTTTATTGTGGACAAACAATTTTAAAGGTAAAATATTTCATAAATCTAAATTAGAATCCAACACATAAATGTAAATTTCTTCAAAAGAGTGTGAAGTACACCGCTTAAGACCCCCTGCCTAGATAGAAACAGAAGGGTTCGTCCACCTCTCTACCAAAGGAGTCACCAAAGGGTAGGAATACTATTTTCATTTGAGTATTTTTTCTACTTAGATAAATAAAATAAACAACCTTTAACTCCTAAAATGCAAATTCTAATTAATGATTTTTACTTTCAAATGCAAATAGAAAGATGCAGGAATTATTTGAATTTGCAATTCTTTTTCAAAATAGAAAACTCAAAATATGTGATGATTGAATGCATAGATGTCCTAGATGCAATCTAAAATGAATTTATTTCCATATTAATTAATGTGTGTTCATTTTAATCTTAAAATATAAAAATAAATAGTGAAATAATGAAATACGTAAATTCAAGAAGTTAAAACAGAATGGTTATAGGGCTTACCCATAAGCCTAAGCTTTGCTCCAAATCACTGCCAAGTGTAGTAGGGCAACTTTGTAGGCACAACAAGGCACCTATGTAGATGTATCAAGGCACCTATGGGGATCATCAGGTGCTGCGGAGCACCTGTACACTTTTTGCAAAATGTCATAGTACCTTACAAAAACCCTAACCAACAATTTTGATTGGTTTTTCGCTCCAAAAAACCCTGCAAAATGGAACAAAAAAATGAAATTAGTATAGCAAAGTAAATCAGAAATTAGAACCCTTATGGGGTCCCACCGTGATTGTCATTTATGAAGTGAAAATACAACATTAAAACAAATATGAAAGTAAAATAAATTAATGAACAAGAGATTGCACAAAATATGATTTTATTCAATAAATAGGGGAGGGAGCTGAGAAACTCCTTTGTTACAATCTATTTGTTCAAAATAACTTATTTTGATACAATAAATATAGATTCTAGGGTTCTTTTAAACCCTAGCTACAAAACAAGTAGTGTTTCCAATGTATCTTGCTTCCAATAGGGTGAGTGAGCTCCTATTTATCCATAATCGGGCCCCTCTAGCTTCAGCAGCTACTCAACAATCCTTGGTGAATGCTACCTAATCCTACACACACAACAAACATAAAATTATTAGCAAACAAAATGAGGGTTCCACAGTGTGAACCCTCAAAGATGTAAACTAAAAACCCTAGATCTGAGTAAATAAAACATGCAAAATCTAAATAGCATCAAATAAAATGCATAAAATACTTACTTTACTATTTTGTTGCTCTGTTGCAGATTGATGGTAGGGTACCTTGATGACACCTGATGATCTTACATGGTAGACTTTTGCTTATGGATATGGAAAAAATAGGCTCTGTGCTACACCTATAGAATACAACAAGTGCTCTTCAGTACCTGTGGGATGAGGTAGGCACTCGACGGTGCCTATGGATTAGGGTTAGATCTACAGAAATAGATCGAGAGATTACAAAGGGCTCGGTGGATGGACGATGATGGCGACGATGGGAATGGGTTGCATAGAAGGTTGGAATGAGAAAATCCTAGGTCAAGCTAGGATTTTAGGGATGGCTATGCTAGGGCATGACTAAGTCAATGTAGATTTAATTTCCTTAGAAAGTAAGCTCATGAAGGTTGATTAGCAAGAGCTCCAATAAAAGCTAGTTTGCACCAGTTAGCCAAAGTTCTAGGATTTAGGGGTTGAGCATTGAGTATTATCCTATTTATTATAAAGCCTAGGATTTTATTAGGGTTTTAGCTTTACACTTTTGATTGTGTGGCTAATATTAAATCATATCAAAGGTTGATATTAAAATTTAGGTGTGACACAGATTAAGGAATATGGATGACTAAGATTAGATTGGATCAGATGGCTGAGGTTAATTTGGCTTATAAATATATATTTTATAATAAATATATTAAAATATAATATAAAATATTATATTTAAATATAAATAATATAAAATAAATATAAATAAGTTAAATAGAGGTCAAAAATAGTGGAAAAGGGTTAAAATGGGCCATTGGATGGTGGGAAAGACATGGAATGGGTAATTAAATGGTGATAAAGGGTGATGGTGGACAAGTGGGTGGTAGCATGACCAATATGAAGGACAAATGGCTAGTATTTGGTGTCTACACATCACATCATCAAGACATCACATAGATAAAGTAAATTATCAAAGAATAATAACCTTGTACATATTTATTATGGATCATGTACATTGCTCAAGTGGTTTGGCATACCATAATTAAAAAATTAGTATGCTTAGCCATACATAAATCGTGAGGTTTGGTACACCACAATCACAAATTCAATGCACTTAGCCTCCAAAAATGACCAATAAACCTACAAAAATCAACTTTGAGACCTTATGTATTGAGTAGGCCCATGCATGGACCACTATGAAGCGCAAGTAGTCAATAATGACCTAGAACAAGATCTAGGAGGGATAAATGTGGGGAAACTACCTTTTCTTTGGAGAAATCATCTAGTGATACAATGTCCTATAGTGGGTACTCCTGATCTACTCTACCTCCAAATAATCCATGACTATAGCTATGTAATCTAACATAACTATCATGTCAAGGCCTATAGTTTCTACTCTAGCATCATCCCTCTTGAGTAACCTATGTCACTTGTGCCTTCATTTTTGTATCCCAAGCCATGGTTGCATCCCTCTAAGTAATCAATAGGGTAATGCTAAAATTCCTCTTTTCCCTAGTATTATCTCTCTCTAAAGTCACCTGAGCCACCTAGGCTATGACTACATCCCTCTTTGAAGTAAACTAGGATGCCTACAACACTGCCATGTCCCACTCACCCTAAAAACAAGCTATCTCCACCAACATGATATCTATCTTCTACTACATAGAAAATATTTACAAGGCATCCATCTTCTTAGTGGTCCTATTGGGACCTGGTCCTAAATCACTTCCCTAATATGGGAGTATGGACTTTAGTGTATAAATATTAAGGTCTCATAGATCCCTCTCCCAATATTACCTCGTAACCTCTCAACAATATTGTCCTATAAATGACTATACCACTCATTTGGGTAGGGTCAATATTAATCTTTGATATTGATCCCCTTTGTACCATTTCCTATATAAAATAGTGGCCTCTTCATCATCCATACCTATATCTACCATTGAATGGTCACCAAAACCCCTCTCTATAAAAAATGTAGCATTAGGTTTATCTCTCACATCTCCCTTGTCCCTCTCTGCTCATCTTTAGCTATACTCTCCCATCTATGGAAGATCCTATTGAAAATAAAATTGCCTCAAAACTTAGCTTGATATCTCTCTACCATCATTGGGACCAATGGTCCACCATTTTTTTGGAATATAGTCCAACTCAAAACCATCCTTATCCCATTGTGGATGTTGCCTCTATTGCCTCCATATGATCTAGTCTAACTCCAAATCATCTATGGTCTACTTGGCTATAATTAATTCTCCTCTAAATGGTAAATTATAGATCTTAAAATAATGGGCCCACCTATAGGCTATTGGAGACCCTATGTCTAAAACTTGACTAAGTATACCAAATGGGCATAAGATAACAATGTTCTCCCAACACCAAATTTGAAGATATAGACACAAAAAATTAACCCAACCAATGTAGTCAAATTTTCCTTAGATTCTTAGGAAGTCCCTCAAAGTTGCTAAGTGCAATTTTTGAGCTCCCTCCCCCATAGTTCAATTTATTTTTGTAGCCTCATTGAATTTGAGGTCATTCTAGACTGACTGTAAATTTTTTCAGGTTGCCTTGGTGCCAATTTGACCTTCAATGGTCAAATTTCAAAAATTTATGGTTGACATAGATCAACCGTGAATTTGGTGCTTTAGATTTTTTCCCTCAAAATCCTAACCCTCGAATTGACCTTTTATATTTTTGCACCCTAAACCTACCTTTTTTATTATTTGTTTCTTTCCCACCTTACCCTCAAACCCTCTATAAATAGAAGTATTGAGATTTCTTTTTTACCCCAAATCTATTTGTGATCTTGACCCATTGTCTACTAGCTTCTATCTACAAATTTGTTTTCCTCCTCCTTTCTTTTGTGATATATGTTAGCTATATTTATGAGCAACTTAAAGATTTGTTATTGAAGAGCAAACCATGATGGCAAACTGAGTGTAAAGAAATTTTTGCTTCATCAAAATAAATAAAGAGAGGCTCGCTTCCTTGATTGTTGCCCTCACTTATTTATCACTCTCTTATTTACTCTTACTTTAGTTGCTCATAGATCTTTTATTGTGCATACATCATTGTGTTTTAGCTATTTTTCTATGTTTTAAATTAACTACCTCAAATACACACTAGTTAGATTCATTTTATATTTTTTGCATTAGATTATATTTAGATTCATTTTTACATTAGATTAATACTTAAATCATTTTATACTTGTTTGCATTTTTTTATTTGCATTATCTTATAGTTAGGTCATTTTATCTTGGTTTTCATCCCATTCTATTTATATTGTATTTGGTTGGTTGCATTTCTTCCCTTATATCCCTCTCTAATGTTAGTCCCTCACTTGTTATTGTTAATTTACATTTACATCATCTTGTTTGAGATATTTTCTCTTATCATGAATTTGTGGCCTATCTATATAGGGTACGAATTTGGTGAAGACATTTATTTTTTTCTTTCCTTTCTCTACCACAAATATGTGGTCCCCTTTTACAAGGTGTAAATTTGACATTCTTGTGGATGTTTCTATACTTCCCCTTTGCTCTTTTACCTATTATCATGGATTTTTAGTCACCCCTCACAGTGCATGAATTTGGATACAATAATTTAGAGGTAAGCCTCTTTTTTCTATTGCTATATTTATGTTCTTAATTTTGCATCTCTCTACTTAATTTGCTTTCTGTTAAACCCTAGCCTCTCTATTGCACATTATCTTTAGTCTCCAAAAATATCAAAATATTTTTATTTTCCCATGATCAATTAAAGTGACCAAGGGTGCTTGACTGTTGTGCTTGTGATCTTAGCATTCATAGTGACCTAAGCAGACCCTCAAATTTGTGGTCCCATTTTACAAGGTGCAATTTTTTTAGAAACACTCTTGTGGGTATTTTTATACTTCCCCTTTGCTCTTTTAACTATTATCGTGGATTTATAATTGTCCCTTATAGGGCATGAATTTGGATATAATAATTTAGAGGTAAGCCTATTTTTCTATTGCTATCTTTATGTTATTTATTTTGCATATCTCTACTTCATTTGCTTTCTATTAAACCCTAGCTTCTCTATTTCACACTATCTTTAGTCTCCAAAAAGGTCAAAATATTTTTCTTTTCCCATGGTCAACTAAAAGGACCAAGGGGGCTTGACTATTGTGCCTATGAGATTAGCATTCATAGTGGCCTAAGTAGACCCCCAAAAACTAATGATTTTTTTTAAGTTTTTATCTTTGTTTGTAGGTTTGCTTGGATTTGTGATCATGGTTTTTGAGGAATGAAATAAGACTTATGATCACAATTTTTGGAGCACAAATTCTATGCAAGGACAAACATAAAAAGAGATAAGTGTCCCATTAGTATTTTAGGCTATTTGTTGTATTCTATTTGAAAGATGCAAAACGCAACACCCAAACAATGCTTGAACAAATGAAATACAAGGAAACACAAGATTGCACAATAGAATAATTTTCATTGATGAGGGGAGCCTAGAAACTCCATTGTTTACAAGCTTGGATCCTTGAATCCTTTTGATACAATATTACAAGGGTTTAGGGTTCTCCAAAACCCTAACAAGCAAAGTTGTGATGTCTTCAAGCGCGTCTTGATCCCAACAGGGTTGAGTGGGCTTTTTGATATCCAAGGCTGGGCCACTCTAGATGTTGATGTAGTGCTCTAGATCTGCACACAAGGACACAAAAAATAGTTAGTAATACCTGTGAGGGCTCCACAGTGTGAGGCCCTCTATAAGCAATAATAAACCCTAACTAAATGCTACAAATAAAGTGAACAAAAATAGAAGCACATGCATAAAATAATAAATGATGGATCTATTTTACTTACTTATTATGCTCTGATGTGAGATGTTTGATGCAGGTGGCTAGTGCGATGATGCCCTAGCATCACCCGGAGGCTAGGGGGTCTTCAGGAGTGATAACATAAAATGCCCATGGGCACCTAGTGGCTACAAGAAATGCCCATGGGCACTTGGTGCTGGTAGGGAGGAAGGAGGGATGAAGGAGAATTCTACAAAAGTAGATCAGGTGAGGGTGTGGGATGCAACAACAATGATAATGAGCGTAGGGTATAATATGTGGTAGATGGATTGGGATTAGGGCACAAAAGGTTTGGTTAAAGACTTAAGGCACTTAGGGAAATCAAAGGAAATTGAGAACTCTAAGGAATAAACTTAGAATCAAGAATTAGGGGTTGAGCCATCAAAATGGCTCCTATTTATAATCTAACCTAGGGCATGCTAGGGTTTCAATGACACTAATCGTGTGGCTGAGATTAAAGCACATCTAAGGGTAGATAATAAATCTAGGGTGTGGCATGGATTGATGTAAATGGGTGGTCGAGATTAAATGAAATTGGATGGCTAGGATTAATTCACTTAAATAAATATATATTTATTAAATATATATTAAAATATAATATAAAATATTATATTTAAATATATATAATAAATATATATAAATAAATGTGAATATTATTCGAAAATGGTGGGAAATAGGAATGGTGGATAAATTGGCTATGTTTGGTGGTGGAAATGGTAGGAAAGCATGGATGGAGGATAAATGGCTAGATTTTGGTGTCTACAGATGCCCCTTTTTGTACTGTGTTGCGTGGAACACAATGTAGTGCAAAAATACGAGACACCTATTTTGGCTAGGTGTAGAAGCAACTTCTCTTGGGATATGGAGCGCGAGCTTGAAGATAAAAGAATAAAAGAATTTTGAGTTTTGCGTAGCTTACCCCCTCAATTGGTGAATGAGGTTACGGATGAATCTCATGAGCCAATTGAAAAATCTATGCAAATGGAATGTGGATGATATGAATGATGTAAAATGTGATATCATTATTGCCCCAATGGTGGGAAGGGGTTTGTTGAAAAATGTGTCTATTTTTGCCCCAACAGATGAAGGGTTTTGTGAAAATGTGTTTCGTTTTGCCCCAATAGATGAAGGGATTTTTGCCAAGTGTAGATGCCATGATCATGTAAGATGTATCCCATTGCGGGAGGTTCAAAACCAAATGTGGTTACCCCAAATTTGGGGTGATTCGATGTTGTTGAAAAATATGCCTTCTAGCATCATTGATATGCAAAGATGATAATGCAAAGAAAGAATCAACCTTGGAGGGTCTGCTAGTGACTATTTGAATAATTCCCATGATTGGAACCAATCATCCTAGCTAGTGCCTATCTCTATGGTGTTAGGGAGTTTTTGAATGATGAAATTTGAGTTTTTGTCCATGTTTTAAGCCCCACGAACTAGGCCATCAATGACAACGGTTGTGCAAATTGTTCTTGGCAATGTTTCACTCTAAATATGAGGTACCAAATATGATTGTGATTTTGAGCAAGGAGATAAGTGATGATGATCATGGACAAGTGTCCTTATTGTAGGCTATTCATCTTACTGAATTGCATGGAGGCAAATCACTACAATCACCAATTATATAGAATAACCCACTATATACGAGATTCACTTGAATGTTATGTGAACTTGGAAAATATGTAAATGATGATGTGAAATGAGGTGGAGATGATGTATGAATGATGAAAATGCTGATGATCATCATTTTGTGAAGATTTGGACCCTCTTGAGGTGCTTTTGTAGCGTGTTTGGTGAATTTGCAAAATGTGGTCGCAAGCAAAAATTATGCATCCAAATCAATTGGAATCTTCACAAAACTTGATAAAATGATGAAATGTATTGATGAATGAAATTTGGAGTGATTTGGTTGGGGGAAGCTACTATTTTGTGCTAGTTTAGCTTTTGTCAATGTTGATGCAAAATGCTCGCGGGTGCTTGCGGTCTATAAAAAATACCTAGGTGCTTCAACGCACTAGGAAATGCCCATGGGTGCCTCAAAGTGCTTGAAGTAGCTATAAATAGCTTGTTGGGTGAGATTGAAGCTCATTTGTGCATTTGGGAGTTTGAGAAGTTGTTAGGAGTGAAGGGTGAGTGAGGAGTGAAGTGAGGTGAGGCGTTTGGAGCGCGAAAGCTATGGCGATGGAGGGAGTTGGTGGGGGTGGGATGGGTGAGTTGAGGTAACCATTTTATTATGAATTTTTTTGAATTATTAACAAATATTTTGTGTTGTGTTGTAGCTTAGATTTTTGGAGGCTCGGCACCAGTTTTTGCCTTACATCCTCGGGATGAGGAAGGCGATTATGGAGGATGAGTGGGAGTTGCTTGGGGAGGTGGGGCTAGCGGAGGTAGCCCAATTGGATGTGGTGAGGGTTGATGAGGGGTACCTCTCTACCTTGGTAGAGAGGTGGGATAGAATAGGGGGATATTTTAGCTCCCCATGGGTGAGGTGATTGTTACCTTGGAGGATGTATATTGCATCCTCAAGGTACCGGTGGAGGGGATTTGGGTTGAGGTTGTATCAAAAGATGGAGATGATGCGGATGTTTGGGGATGCATGGTAGGGGGTGAAGGTGGAGAGTGGGGGCATATCTTATTTGTCCATGTATGTGGACAAGGAGTTGGATCCCCTTGAGCTTTGGTGATGTTCATGTTGGCCAACATTGTGGCCTTAAATAGTATGGGTGTAGGTTCCCTTGGAACTTGATAGGGGTGGTGAGCGATATGCTCATGATGAGGTAGGTGTATGCATGGGCTCCTCCTTATGAGTGTATCAAGAGTTATATGATGTGATGTGATGAGGGTTGAAGGGATTGGGGTGCAACTTATTACTGCAATGTTGGGGATGGGAGCACTTTAGGGTTGCTCGATCGGAGGGCTTGCTTGTGGGGAGTTTGGTAGGGAGTAGCCCTATGCTAGGTGATGGGCATTGGTGGAGGAGGTAGTCGAGTCATCCAGTGAGGATGAGTTAGTGGTATAGGGATCTATGGGCTGGATTGACATCCACCCAAGTGGTGTGGAGGCCATGGTTGGGTGCCTAATGGACTGGATGGAGAGCATCTATGGTGGGTGTAGGGTAGGTGGGTGGTTGGGAGGCATAGGAGTGAGGTGGAGTACTTCTAGTTCTCATGAGTGCTCTATCAGTTTGGGCTGAGGTAGGATGTCCTTGATGAGCTAGTGCGGTATAGGAGACATCGGGAGGAGATCGAGCTACCTTGCATGGAGCCATGGAGGGTGGTCTTGGAGGATGATGAGGAGATGGATCTCTTGAATGTGGAGGATGTGAGGATGACCATGGAGTATGATGCATGGTTCATGGCTCAGCCACCATGGGTGCTACCTCGAGGAGTGGCTGATGGGGATGGAGGTGGAGAGGCTAGGGATGAGGGTACCTAGGAGACCCAGGATGAGGCCCAAGGGACTAGAGGGCCCAAGAGGTAGTGGCACCTTCGATCTGATAGTCAAAGGTGGAAGGTAAAGGGTGTAGCTCGATAGGCTCCTAAGATTGGGGGAGATAGTAGAGATAGGGAGGATGTGGAGGAGGTTCTGGATGTACCCCTAGCTAGAGCAAGGAGGATTGGGCATAACTGGAGTAGTAGGTGGTGGAGCGGGATGCGAGGATTATGAGGCTCCAGGTAGAGCTAGTAGAGAGAGAGCATCGACATAATATCGACATAGCATACCTTCGATCTTGGCATAGATATATCGAGGCATTGGAGGATAGGTTGATGGAACATCATATTCCACTTCTTGATCCTCCAACCTCATCTGTGTCTAAGGGTACGAGGCGTAGCGAGTCTAGGCATAGCTCTAGGTCTAGGGCTCCTAGGTCTGAGGCTCCTACTAGGTCATAGGGGTCTTCTTGGAGGATGTAGCTAGTGCTTAGATGCACTTTTGTATATGAGCCTTGGTGCTCCATTGTATGTAGCCTTTTGGCATTCATTATATATATATATATATATACATGGCTTTTACCTTTTGTGTTATATTTTTGTGTGAATGCTTTTTGTGGAATGCATGTTTATGTTTATGATTAATGCATATGAGATGTTATGGATGATTAATGCAAGATGAAATATATGGATGATTAATGCAATATGGCATGTGCTAATGATCATTTATAGTTTAGATCTTTTCTTGGCCATTTTCTAGCATTGTTGTTTAATCAGGGGCACCAGACTTGGTGGCATATGGGATGAATGACTTATGAACTGAAATGGAAGAAGACATGGATGTTGATATGGAAGAAGATATGGATGTTGATATGGAAGAAGATATGGATGTTGATATGGAAGACTACCTATTTTGTAGAGACTCAAACATCCTAGTGGCATCAAACAAACCCACTAAAATTGCCTAATCCTTCTAGGACCAAATGTGTGTGCAGTGAATTCATTTACCAAATCAAGAGCATGGTAATGACTTTAGATAATCAAGAACCAGTGTGTGTGCAAGTGAGTTCATTAACTCATCTTGAGTAAATTGGGTAAACCTGTTATGGTTGAAACCAAGAGGCTAGCTTGTCCGTATGAGCGGTCAGAGGTCTCTTTTAAAAGAGACATGTCACCATGCATGAGCGTACTCCACTACCATTCAAGCGTCTATAGCTCCGATGGAGGCTAACTCCATAGTCCATGACTTTTGTTTTTGATCTCTTAAGTTTTGGGGATGACTACCTAACCGTCTGACTAGAAATGTAGTATGATCCTTACAACCCAATTGATCAGTGGTGTGTGATGTAAAATATTTAGAGTTTTTGTTAGGGATTTTTCCCTACTCTTTCTTTTATTTTTGGAATTGTGATAGTGGTGAGAACCACTATTTTTATGGACTATGTTGCATGATGGGACTAGCAAGGATGACCCTTTTCACTTCAAGGTTCATACCAAGTATGGTGTTATCCCTCTTTGACACAAGATATTTTTAAGATGTGAAAATTGTGCTTGGTTCAAGAATGTTTTGGAATCAATTCCCAAACTCAATATTTTCTTAGTGTATATGTGCAATGGTCCTAAGAAGAACTCGACATGTATTTTGGAGGTTGCTTAAAACACTAGGAGTGGCTGAGTGACCAAAAACACCTAGGACTTTGTGAATGTGGCTTGTGCTAATGGCAATTTGACTTTGTGGAATTGTGTGGATGACATTGTGAAGGTGCCCCTAATTAAGGCAACATGACTTTTGTTGGACCAATTAAGACCTTGAACTTAATAAATGATCCCTATATGAAATGTGTAATGTGGAATGTGAATGCAATGTATGACATGCAATTTTATGAAATGTGAAATGCAATGAAATGTGGGTGAATGCATTATTTTTGGAATGTGAATGCAAGTGAAATGCAATGTTATGAATGAAATGTATGCAAATGTTTTTGTGTATTAGCCATGTATATATACATATATAGTAATCAAATCATGCATAGAATGCTCTCAAGTGTATAACATTAAGTGGTTCAGATTCTTCCTCTCCCTCTAGACTAGCAAGCCTATAAGTACCATTACCCACTCTTTGTGTAACTATGTATGGACCTAACCAATTAGCCATGAATTTATCATGAAGATGCGATAATGCATTGGTGTTTTGTTGATTCTCTTTAAGGACAAGATCTCCTACTTGGAATTCATGTAGATGAACTTTGGTATTGTAAGCATGTTTGAGGTGGTCTTGATAAACTCGTAAATGCTCTAAAGCATTGACTCACCTCTCATCAAGAAGTGTGAGTTGGTCAAGATGTGCTTGTCTAGCAGTGTCATCATCTATGAATTCTTGCAAAGAAATTTGCAAGGAAGGGATCTCGAGCTCAAGAGGCATGATTGCTTCGGCTCCATAGACCAATGAAAATGGTGTTGCCCCTGTAGGCATGTGGATGCTTGTTCGATAAGCCCATAATGCCAAGGGAATTTGTGTATGCCAATCTCTATGATTTTCTTTGACAAGTTTCTTGAGAATAGCAATTAAGGTCTTGTTGGAAGCTTCAGCTTGTCCATTTGCTTGTGGGTAATAAGGAGTCGAGAAACTATGTTGAATGTTATATTTCTTGCAAAGTGCTCGAACATCCTTGTTCTTGAAAGACTTGCCATTGTCTGAAATGATTTTTGAGGGGATACCAAAATGACAAATGATATGATGGAGTATAAACTCCACAATTCTAGGTCCTATCATGCTGGTTAGAGGAATTACCTCAACCCACTTTGTGAAGTATTCAGTGGTTGTGATGATGAAAGTATGTTGTCCCAAGGAAGGAGGTGAAATTTTTCCAATTAGATCTAGGCCCCATTGTGAAAAGGGCCAAAGGATTTGAATAGGTTGTAAGGCTTGTGATGGTACATGAGTTAAATTAGCATGTTCTTGACACTTTTTGCAATGTTTAACATATGTGCAACAATCACGTTCCATTATGGGCCAATAATAACCCATGCATAGAATACACTTTGCAATGGCCATTCCACTAAAATGACCACCACAAGTACCATCATGGGCTTCAACTATGGCTCTTTGAGCCTCACTAGCCTCGAGACAATGAAGGAGGACTCCATCATAACCATGTTTATACAACACGTCCCCCAAAAGAATGAAATGAGCTACCTTTTTCTTGAAAGTGTATTTGGCAGTTCGAGACATGTCATATGGGAGTGTTCCAAACTTGAGAAAGGCTACTATTTGGCTTGACCAAGGCTCATATGAATCTGATTGGATAAAGCAAACATCCTTTTCATATTTTGACTCAGCATGGGAAATTGTAGATTTAGAGACTATTGAAATGATAAGGGGTTGTACCTCTCCAAAGGAATATTTTGGAATCAATGATCCAAGGGAGGCCATCACATCTACAAATCTATTAGTCGAACATGGCAAGCTATTGATTTCATACCAATCAAACTTAGAGAGCAACTTCATTGCTACTTCATGATAAAGCTTAATGGTAGGTTCTTTGCATTGGTATTCTCCATTGATTTGCTTGATGACAAGTTGAGAATCACCAAATATCCTAATACGCTTAATGCTCATAGCTATAGCTGATTGAAGACCTAAGATTAAGGCTTCATACTCTGTAGTGTTGTTTGTGCATTGGAAGTCTAGTTTGAATGACAAGGGGATAGGTACCCCCTGTGGTGTGTGAAATATGACTCTAACACCTTGACCTTTCATGCACTTAGAGCCATCAAAGAATAATGTGATATCGACGTCTTCCTCTAGAATGACATCTTCTTCTTGTTCAGTGACAACAAATATTGAATCATCTGGGAGCTCAATAATCAAAGGATGATCACTAGGTAGTGGAGCTTTCACAAGTTGATTGGCTATTACCTGATCTTTAATGGATTTTTGGCTAATGAATTCTAAGTCAAATTTAGTGAGGAGCATTATCCATTTAGTGGTGTGGGTGTTATTGTAAGTGTGGGACATCATGTAATGTAGAGGATTTTCTCTAGCTATGACATAAGTTGTGTGGCTAAGCATGTAATGTCAAAGTTTCTTAGTGGTAAAAACCATTGCTAAGCATAATTTTTCTACATAAGTGTATTTAGTTTCATAGCTTACCAATGTTTGACTAATGTAGTAGACAACTTGCTCTCGATTTTGTTCATTATTTTGTGCAAGCATTGTCCCTAATGTAAAGTTCATTGTTGAGATATAAAGATAAAATGGGACCCCTAGATGAGGAGGAGCTAATACTGGTGGAGAATCTAGGTATTGCTTAATGTCATCGAAGGCTTTTTGACATTCATCTATCCAAGAGAATGGCACCCCCTTTTGTAGTAGGTGATTGAATGGCCTACATTTGTTAGAAAGTTGCATAATAAAATGATGGATTGATTGAATATTTCCTTGTAAACTATGCAATTCCTTTAAGTTAGTTGGGGGAGGCATCTCCATGATAGCCTTGACCTTGTTAGGGTCCACCTCAATGCCTCTTTTGGAGATAATGAATCCTAGAAGTTTTCTCGAGGTAACACCAAAGACACATTTCTTGGGATTCAACCTTACATTATGCTCTAGGAGTCGGTCAAAAACTTTCTCCAATACACCAATATGTTCTTGTTGAGTTTTGGATTTAGCCAAGAGATCATCCACATAGTCTTTGATAATATTATGCATGTAGTCATGGAAAATGTATGTCATGGCACGTTGATAAGTGGCACCTACATTTTTGAGGCCAAAGGGCATCACCTTGTAACAAAAAGTTCCCCAAGGTGTAGTGAATGTTGTTTTGTGTTGGTCATTAATATTTATTTGAATTTGGTTGTATCCTAAAAAATCATCCATGAGTGAAAGCATTTCATGGCCAATGTAGGTATCAATAAGAGTATCAATGTTTGGGAGAGGGAATTCATCCTTAGGATATACTTTGTTAAGATCTTGAAATTTAGTGCATACACGTATCACCCCGTTAGGCTTATGAATGGGTACCATGTTTGAGAGCCACTCAGGATAGTCGATAGGAACTATGAAGTTCACATCTAAGAGTTTTTGAAGCTCTATTTTTACCAAGAGGGCCATGGTAGGATGCATTCTCCTAAGTTTTTGTTTGATCGACTTAGCATCAGGTTGTAAGGTGAGATTATGGACAACCAAACTAGGGTCAAGACTAGGCATGTCCTTGTAGGACCATGCAAATATGCCTTTTTCCTCTTGAGGAGAGCAATAAATTGCTCTTGTTCATTAGGTGATAAAATTTTGCCAAGCTTGACAATTTGGGGATTGTATTTGTCTGAACTAAGGTCCACATCGATGGTATCTTCAATAGACATGTGGGAACCTTCCTCAAGTTGATGGGGTGTAGGGATCATATGAATATCATCTAAGATGTCATCAAACTCTTTTGGCTTATCCTCATCTATTTCTCTTGGAAAACCTTGGGATCCGAAGGTGAAGGTGAAGGTGAAGGTAGATGGGATGGAGGAATGTAGTTGGTGGAAGCCCTTAACAATTCCTTGAAGATAAATTTGGTAAAGGATGGAGGTGAGGAAATCTGGTCCATATCAATAAGGCTTATGTCAATTGGAATTGGTTTAGCTGGATCATATGGATTATGGAGTGGGTGAATAAATCAATAGGATTCATGTTGAATTATGGGCAAGGTGGACAAGGTTGGATGGAATGGATGGAACCTAAGGATTAGTGCTAGGATCTTGGTTAACCTAAATAATAACAAGCAACACAAAATATATTTTATTAAATGATATATTTACATATGTAATAAAAAACATGTTTTTGATTTTTGATTTTTTTTTGGTAGTGGTGAAAACCATTATTTTTGTTTTATGTACATATGTTACAAGTTGGCTTATGGAATGGCTTAATGGAATGGAGGTGGTGGTTCACTGGTAGGGGTGCTCTCTTGTGGAAGAAGTAAGTGAAATATGGGCTCATGGATGGGGAACATGTTGAGATAAAACTCATCTTGTTCAGAATGGGGAATGATGGGCTCTGATTCTTCTTTATTCATCTAAATTATTGACATAAGCTCAAATTCTTCATAGATTTCCTCATTAGAATTATCGAGATGGAGGGCTTCTTCTACTGAATTGAGGTTAAGCCTTTTGAAGGCTTGTTCAAGAGAAGAGGTGGTAGAAAGTGGGTGGTATCCTAGACCTGAATTATTATGCACCTCTTGATATGGGACATCAATAGGTTGATGCACTCCTTGTTCATGTAATCCTAGGCCATGGCCTTGCCAATTGATAATGTGGAAATATCAAGATGGAAATCTCATGTTTGAAATATTGGCAAGTTGTGGTTCTTTGGGTTCTTCTATGGGTGTTGTACTTGATGAGGAATCAATCCCCCATATACAAAATTAATGCTATTTGGAGTTGAACCCATATTGTATACTACTCCTATTGCTAAAGGTTGGTCACATGGGTGACCAAAATTCTTAGCACTAGGGATCTTGTGATTGTAATTTTATGGATTTCAAAATGTCCATTAATGCCTCTTGATGTGGGGAATATTGTTGGATTAGCTCATATATCGATAATTTGGTGGAAGCCATTTTCAAGCTTGTGGTTAACCGGCTACTCAATGAGATGATAGGTCGAGGTGGATGATTGATGGGTGGATTTGATGGGTTCGATTGACTAGGTATATGAATGGGTGATGATGGATTAGGGGACACTTGGATGGGTGGTGATGTAGAAGGTTGTGACACACTTGCTTGAGGTGGTTGCCATTGTTGGTTATTCCTTGACCTCTAGTGACCACATGAATGGCCCCTACAAACCCTTGGTATTGTTGAATGTGATTAACTTGGTTAGGGGGAGTTTTAGTGTTAACTCCCTCTATATTTGGTTGCACCTCCTCATGATGAGGAAGTGGTGTTTGAAATATACCAAGGTTTTGGTTTTGTTGAGTGAGGGGGTTATCAAGCTTGATCGCCCCCAAGTCAATAAGGTCTTGGACTACATTTTTAAACATATTGTAATTGTTGATATCATGCCCATTTTGCCTATGATAAGGGTAAAATAAGTATTCTCGATAATTTTTACCATGTTTGGTGGGATCATCCGATCTAATTTCGGGTAAAGCAAGTTTATTTGTCTCATACAACCTTCTAAAAAGAGAAGCATATGACTCATCTAATGGGGTATATTGGTGATTTTGTTAGACATACTATCATCGGGGATGGTTTTCCATAGTTGGCACTATGTTTTGAACTGTTGGAGCTTGTGTTGTTGAGGGGACCGCATGATATGAAATTTGTTGTGGTGTTTGTTGCATAGGTTGTTGTTGAGCCATTACTAGCTGGCTCATGACCACTTGATTGACTTGATTGGATTGGGTGGTTGGAGTAGCCTGTGTTGATTTTTGTTGGCCTAAATAATTGCTTTTGTATTGGCCCTTATTTTGCCATTCTTTCTTCTTAGGCTTAAGTATGCCTTCTTGGATTTTGATATCCTCAATGACGCTAGCCTGAGCTAAAGCTTCTTCAAATGATTGATAAGTTCGTAATTGGAGCATCCAAGAGATAGGTTTTAAGCAACTCTTGGTGAATAGCTTAATTAGCTCATCCATTGGTAGGGTGAATGGCAACTTAGTGATGATAACCCTCCAATGGTTTCTAAAATCATAGATAGATTCATCATCCTGTTGTCTTAAGGCATAAACATCAGATAATGAGATCTTCTTTTTAACATTTAGGATGAAACGATCAAAGAATTGATCAATCAATTGCTCAAAAGTATAGATACTATGGCTTGGCAATTGATTGTACCATTCTATGGCATCCCCTCCTAATGTTTGAGGAAAATTTTGAAGCATGAGAGCATTATCATCTTGAATTCTAAAGCATGCATGAACAAAGGTGCTCACATGTTCTTTGGGATCCTCAGTTCCCTTAAATTTGTCAAACTTGGGTATCGTAAAATCTATCGGATATGGTGGGGATGGTACCAAAGGATGAATTGGTTGTTTGATCAATTGGCGTAAGGTTGGTTTCTAGTTTGAAAATCTAGGAGTAAATTGCATCAATTGATCTATTTGTTTCTGCATGGCCTTAATTCGAGGGTCTTCCTCAGGAATGTGAAAGCCCTAAATTACCTGATGAGCTTGTGGTGGTGTGGAGAAATATTGTGGAGTGACTAAATGATGAGGAGATTGGTATTGATGACTAGGTGAATTGGATGGAATATGATGAATGGGGGATTGTTGATGAAAATATGGGGAATTATGGAATGATGTTGATTGATGAAGGTTATGGCTAGGCTGGCCAATGGGAATAGGATGGGTGATGGTATGACTTGATGGGGGAATAGGGATAGAGACCACCGAAGATTATGGTGCCCATGATGGACCTTGGTTGACAAGGGTAGTCTGAGTAGAGTTATGTAAAGGCTTAGGGTTAACCTGTACTTGTTGTTGAGCATTTTGATGTTGTCTAAGCAATTTTTTCAGGTGTTCCCATGCTTCACTAATATCTCTATCAGAGGCTAAGGGTATAGAGGTAGATGGTATGGAATATGTGGCTTGGATACAAGTTACACTAGGTATGGCAACTTGTGAGGCTGGAACTTGTGAAGCAGCATTGACTTGTGCCTCATACAAGGGGTTGGTGTAGGTGGAGGTATATGAGGTGCTAGGAGCACATGAAGGTTGGGGAATGGATGCATGGGATGAAGGTGCAATTGATGCCTCAAAAAGAGGGTTAGTATACACCTGGGTAAAGGTGGATGGGGGTTGGGAGTAAATAGGCTCTTGTTGTAGAGTAGAATCCTATCTAGGTGAGTTGGGAATAGACTCTAAGACATAATTAGAAGACTTCATGAAAGCTTCTACTCTTGCCATGTCTATATGGGTGATGTGGTTGTCAATGGTAGGGGAGGTTGACTCCTCTTGGGGCATGGCCATATGATAGGTTGTGGATGGTAAGGAATGTGAGGGACCTGTAGATAAATCTACCTATGTCACATTCATGGATTCTACCACAGAAGTGGTGGGGAAGGTGGATGAAGGTTCCATTAAATTATCTTGACTTATTGCTTTCTTTTGATTTCTAGTTAATACCATAAGCAAAATAAATCAAGATACAAATTAAAATACCAAATGTAACACAAAAACTAGAATGCTTAAGGAAACAAACAATCAATGCTAAGTTTTAACCAATGTGGCTTACCTCGTTCATTGATTATCTCCTTTTAATGTGTATTCATTTTATGTGTCAGTTTTGTGTGTTTTGATTTTCTAATCTTTCTTAATGAAACAAAGGTGAAAAACTATGGTGAAGATAGGGCAACGAGATTCTTGTTGGTGATGAAATCCAACAAGTTTTCTCAGGGGTATCCTATGGTGTCTAAGGGCAGATATTGGTGGATGGAGATGAATGCCACCATCACCAAATCTCAAGCAATGGTTGGTGATGAAATCCAACCACTACTATTTTGAATGAACCGTGATGTGTGTGAATTATTTTTAAAGTTTATATTTTCTATTGTGTACAAACAATGTTAAAAACAATTAATTTCATAAATCTAAATTAGAAGCCAACAAAAGAATGTCAAGTTCTCCAAAGGGTGTGAAGTACACCGCTTAAGACCCCCTATCTAAATAACAACCGGAGGGTTCATCCACCCCTCTGCCTAGAATCACCCAACTGGTAGGGATACTTTTGGCAATCTAATGGTGTTCCAACTTAGATAAATGAAAGAAAATGTTTCTAACCCTAAGATGCAACACTATGTTATGCAATTTTTTAGTTCAAATGCAAACAAAATGCAGCAGTTTGTATCAAGAAAATAGAAACCCTAATCAGAATATGTGAATGAATGCAGACCTAAAAATACAAACTAACATGAGTTCATTTCCATATTGTTTAATGATGGTTCATTTTAAGCTTAAAATCTGAAAAATACAGAAGATAACCCAAAATACGTAAAATAGAAGACTAGGGTTTTAAATAGTAGACTTACTAGATAGCCTACGTATTTGCTCCTAGCTCTCCGTAAATGCCCCTGGGTGCTTTTGAATGCTTCTGAGATGCCCTTGGGCATTTTTGGGTTGCCTTCGAACGCCATCGGGCATTTCATGCACCTTTTGCAAGCTTCTGTAGACTTCAAAAACCCTAGATCCAACAAAATCTATGAAATCCATGCTTTTGAAAAACCTGCAAGATGACAGAAAATAGCAAGCGAATTAGTAAAATAGATCATAAATAGAAACCCTTAGGGGGTCCCACCATGATCACCATTTGAAAGATGCAAAATGCAACACCCAAACAATGCTTGAACAAATGAAATACAAGGAAACACAAGATTGCACAATAGAATAATTTTCATTGATGGGGGGAGCCTAGAAACTCCATTGTTTACAAGCTTGGATCCTTGAATCCTTTTGATACAATATTACAAGGGGTTAGGGTTCTCTAAAACCCTAACAAGCAAAGTTGTGATGTCTTCAAGCGCGTCTTGATCCCAACAAGGTTGAGTGGGCTTTTTGATATCCAAGGTTGGGCCACTCCAGATGCTGATGTAGTGCTTTCAGATCTGCACACAAGGACACAACAAAATAGTTAGTAATACCTATGAGGGCTCCATAGTGTGAGGCCCTCTATAAGCAATAATAAACCCTAACTAAATGCTGCAAATAGAGTGAACAAAAATAGAAGCACATGCATAAAATAAATAAATGATGGATCTATTTTACTTACTTATGCACTTTGATGTGAGATGTCTGATGTAGGTGGCTAGTGCGATGATGCCCTAGCATCACCCGGAGGCTAGGGGGTCTTCAGGAGTGATAACGTAAAATACCCATGGGAACCTGGTGGCTGCAGGAAATGCCCATGGGCACTTGGTGCTGGTAGGGAGGCACCCAGAGGCACCTGGTGTTGATAAAAAGCACCCAGAGGTGCCTAGCGGTTGATGGGAAATTCTATAGAAGTAGATCAAGCGAGGGCACGGGATGCGATGATGGTGATGGCGGATGAAGGAGTATGAAATGCGATAGATGGAATGGGACTAGGGCACAAAAGGCTTGGTTAAATACTTAGGGCACTCAGGGAACTTAGGAAATTTGAACACTTAGGAAAATCTAGGGAATCAGGGGTTGAGCCATCAAAATGGCTCCTATTTATAATCTAACCTAGGGCATGCTAGGGTTTCAATGACACTAATCATGTGGCTGAGATTAAAGCACATCCAAGGGTAGATAATAAATTTAGGGTGTGGCATGGATTGATGTAAATGGGTGGTCGAGATTAAATGGAATTGGATGGCTAGGATTAATTCACTTAAATAAATACATATTTATTAAACATATATTAAAATATAATATAAAATATTATATTTAAATATATATAAAATAAATATACATAAATAAATGTGAATATTATTCGGAAATGGTGGGAAATAGGAATGGTGGACAAATTGGCTATGCTTTGGTGGTGGAAATGGCGGGAAAGCATGGATGGAGGTTAAATGGCTAGATTTTGGTGTCTACACTATTGTATGTATTTATGGTGTCTATAATATTGTATGTATTTATTTATTTATATGTTTTCTAAATAATAGAGAAAAGATAAAATTTTAATCACATTTAGGAAGTAAGTTAAGGAAACAAAAATTCATTTAATATTATTTCTTTAGGTTATAAAAGAAAATATTTTTGTTTTACTATTAGGCATTGAAGGATAAATTCCATGTAATTTTTACATATAGGTTATACTATCTACACATGTATCTTGAGCCCTTTCTAAAATAAAGATAAGGTTTATCTACTTGTATCCTATGAATAGTGTGCATGCAAAGAAAAAATTTATTTTTAGGATAACACTTGTTTGATTGCATTATAGTTCTTTTGCATTATTTTACAGTACCTTTTAGTTATTGCAAGTTTTATTTCTAGTTTGAGCTCAAAATTAGGTGTCTTTGAATTTAACACATAAAACCCACCAAAAACTAGAATGAGTTTTAAAATCTCTCTTGGTAAACCCTTGAATCCCCAAACCTTAAAGTGTGAGAGGTAGACTCGTAGTTACCTTTATTCCCAATGGATTTGCCAAGAATCATTTATACAGGTTTTCACCTCCATATTTTTGGTGAAATCAACATGAAGACCTAATTTAGTATCCATATAAAAAGTCTTTCTTCCCTTTTGATTTTATTTTAAAACTATAAACAAGACCTTCTAATTTTTTTTGTGTAGATTATAAATATTAAAGACATAATAAAATTTACATCTTTTGCATCTTGAGTTGATTATTTTTGAATGATATTTCTCTTATCCTATGGTGCCTACCCTTGAGAATAAGTGAAAGTTTTTAGAGCTAGGTGAGAATCCTCTATGAAATGAGGATGATAAAATTGATAGGGAGAATCCAAACATAGAAGAAGATGAGGACACAACAACTAATGATAACTTTGATCCAATAGAAGGACCTCATGGTCAACTTATTTTTAAAACATATGATCATATGATGAACTTCTATAGGTAAAATAAAAAATTTTTGTTTGAAATCTTACAAAAGGGTATCCACTTTGATGAAGCTAAACCATTCCACCATTAACCTAGTTTTCATAATAATATTTGTATTAATATTATATTTTAGTTTTCACAAAATCATAATCCAAATCCATTTCAAAACCCTACATATGCTACTACCACAACCACTAACATTGGATGGATTTCTCAATATCCTTCTACTGGTAGCATACCTCAAAATTACACTCAAATTTTTGCTTATCACATTTTTTCCTCTAGTATAAATATTCCTCTTCTTAATGTCAACAACTATTCCTTTGTCCCAGCAACTATAAATCATGTCCCACTGCAAGATACAACACAAAATCCTCCATTACATAACCCTTACCACAATAGTGTTAATGCTTCAAACATTAACCAAGTACCCTATCAACAACCAATATACAAAAGTTATAGTCCATGTTTAAGGAACTTTGGAGTGAACATGCCAAATGCACCCCATTTTTTTTACAAAATTTTGCACAACAACAATCTCGATATTCAAAACTTGACATCTATAGTAAAGCAACTTGCTCTAAGGATGGACACCCTGCAAGCACCCAAATTTACTTATTCATATAAAGAAATGTGCAACCAACCTTTAGATCCCATAGTAGCCTCTAGATCTTATCCTAAAAAATTTCCCATGCCAATATTACCAATCTATAAGGGAACAAAGGACCCTATTGAACACCTAAGGATGTTCAAGATAACTTGTCATGATATTATTTATGATGACATGTTGTTACTAAAGATATTTTCTAAAAGTCTTGGAGGAACAACCTTGGAGTGGTATTATCAACTACCCCACCACTCTCTAAGGAATTTTGAGGAAATAACTAAGATGTTTGTTCAACATTTGGAGCATTATAGAGGGGGAAAACTGCCCTACCATGTATGATTCTCGATTGGATCCATTGGGAGCCGAGGTGACCATGGGGGTATGTTATAACTCTACACTCGATGGGAAAAGGGGAAGGGTTCACTAGGAATGATTTTAGGACTCGCTCCAAGTCTAGGGTGGAATGTGTTTGAATGTGTCAATTAAGCATGCACCTATGTTTGGCCTTTCTAAAACTACACTATGAAAAGGGAAAGAACAATGCAAGATACAAGATGCAAGAAGACAAGAGCTAACCCTAGAATGATTCTTTGCTTGAATGATCACTAACCCTAGGATTGCAAAGCAAAGCCTTTAAGCAAGGGTCCAAGAGAAATGCACAAACAAGGTTAAAACCCTAAATGCACACTATATGCCTTTATTCTTTCAAATACCTAGAAATTTAATCAAATGCTTTTCCTTACTTGTGATCTATATTTTGAATAGAAATGAATAGAAAGCAATCAAAAAATAACCTAGAGATCTACTAGGGCACTTATCTGATTTGGTGGTTGTTCCAAGCTTTATCTTGCATCCAACAATATCCCACAACTTCAATCCTACAAAATAACTTCACAAAACCCTCAAAAAATATGATCAACATTAGGGGGCCTGCTTAGGCCACTATATAACTATGCTTGGAGGTGCAATAATCAAGCCCCCTAGGTCCTTTTAGCTGACCTTTAGAATGCAAAAGTGAAAGTTGACCTTTTTGGAAAATGAACAAATATAATATAATGCAATAGAATAATATGATGAACATAGTGCAAATTATGCTATTATGCTCTAAATATAACATGAAATGTAGATCTAGGGTTTGGGGGTGAAATTCTACCCCCAAGCTTGACATAAATGAAATCATACCCTGTATGGGGCAACCATGATTTTGTTGTTAATGAAATCATGCATTGTAATTATGGGGCACGATTTCGCAATAGAAAGAAAATGCAATAGAACAATGCAAATAAACTAATAAAAGATGCAAAATTAATAATGTATGAATGCAAATGAGTGAAAACAACCTAGTGGTAGCGAAAAAGTAGACAAAAGGATGAAGACCTCCAAGATAGTAGACTCCTCCTTAGGGCTCCAACACTTATCCACCAAGGGTAGCAACACACAATCAATGCAACAGAAGAGAACTCCACAAAGATTAAACAGCTTCAATAAATCACTTGGCACTTTTACAATTAGGCACTTCTTACTTGTATTAAAACTTGTTCTTCTTAGCTTGCTTCTTGGATCTAGGGAAAAGAAGGCTTCAAACCCTCTATTTATAAGGGATTTGAAACAAGGATGGGTAGGAAAACCAAGGGAAAATCAATGTCAAAGAGGTCAATTTGAAAAATTAGGGTTTTCTAAGAGAAAACCCTAGCTAGGTGAAATCGTGCCCCATAAGGGCCGACCATGATTTCATCGAAACTAGGAAAAAGAGGAGAAAGGAAGGGGAGAGGCCCAAACTTGCTTTGGGCAAGTTGGAGGGTCTCTCTAAGGATCTAGGGAAAATGACTCACTCAAGTGGGTCAATTTTTTGTGTCTACATTTTACCCCCTCTTTGATGCATTTATGGCCTAATAAATGCATCAAAGAAATATGTAGACACCTATGGGTGGAGGACAACAAACAACAAAAAGGAGTGGCTGGTTTAGAAGAAAGGAGTGGTGCAAAAATGATGTCATTCTGGACACTTTCTTATTTTGCATACAAATCGAGGCATTAGGGACATTAATGCCTCTCAGGCTAGGGTGCCCCCTCGAGTTTTGAAAGGAATGCAAAATTCTTGATGAAACTCAAAATGGCAGATGTAGAAGAAAGAAGAGAAAAAAAAAAAAGAGAGAGAGAGAAAAAGTAAAAAATAAGAATAAAAGGGGCAAAAGGTGAAAACCCTAATTCATTTTCACCATGCAAAATAGAAGAAAGGAGCTTTAGAGAAAAAGTGAAATGGTGCTTCCTACACATCGTTCAACCATTGTGAGGGGTGAGGCTAGTGTAGTAGTAGAGCGAGCATAGGTAAGGACTAAAATCCTCCCTCTATATTAGGTTAGGTTAGATTTTAGTCCTTTTTTAAGCATTTTTTTTATTTTCTCTAAAAATCATTGTGCATGACTCAAGCATGATTTCATGGTATGACCATGATTTTACCTAGTTCATGGTGGTGAATGAAATCACACCTAAAAACATGGGGTATGATTTCATGAAATCATGCCTTAGAAGTAGAGGGCATGATTTTGCAAAAGGAGAGAAAAATGAAATCGTGCCTGAAGTTAGATGGGCATGATTTCATAGAAGAGAAAAGAGAAAGATAAAGCAAGCTAGGAAACAAAAAAAAAGAAGATTAAATTTTATTAATTATGAATTATTAATGTGCATAGTGAATTGATGAAATTTTTATTATGTTTGTGGATGCAACATGATGTACTAGAGAGTCATGAGTGGTGATCGAGCTCCTTGGAGGTGGAGCTAGATGGCCTCTCATAGGTAGAGAGAGGTACCTTGGAGGTAGTGGGGCTACACCACTTAGTAGAGATGCCTTAGGTAGAGGTAGATAGAGTGCTACTGACAATGCTGGTGGAGAGGTGGTACCCAAAATCATCGACCTTCCGGTTACCCATAGGAGAGATGATAGTCACACTAGAGGATGTGTGGTGCATCTTGTGCATCCCTATCAGAGGGAGAGTAGTTTATAGGGCATGAGGGTAGTAGACCATATTGTAGAGATTATCAAGAGGTTGGGCCCACTAGGTTTGAGAGAGTGTGATCTCGATCGATGAGATGGTGGGGTGCTATGGGGTTGATGCTTTGATGATCATGCTCTATGGGGTGGTGGTAGGATTATTGATGTGCCATACTAGTAGGTGATATCTACCATGGGTGATGGTGGGTGTAGTGGTAGACATGTAGGATCATAGGTGAGATTTGCATGGGGTCCATATGTGTTGGCCTGGTTGTATAGGATATTATACAATATCATGTACAAATGACATATAGGTTAGTTTGTATGATGTTACTCTAGGTGTGGTGCTGGGAGCACATAGTAGTGTAGAGATCATATGCACTTCTAGGGCCATTGCCCAACCTAGAGTGATTGATAGCATATAGATGGTCTAGGTCCTATGAGTGAGTCTAGAGGACATATGTCAGAACCTACCACTAGGGAGGTGGGTAATAGATGAGCTATGATAGCCTAAGATCATATGGTGATCATGGCATCTACACCCTAGATGGGTTGAGGATGTGGAGGAGTTGGCTAGGGTTAGGAGGATGAGGTGGGTCTCTATAGAGAAGGGGGAGCTAGAGCTCTTTAGGTTTGATCGAGTCTAATGGTAGTTTGGTATCTTCTAGGAGATCTTAAACTTGGGTGACTACTGGTATAGGTGGGTGTATCGAGATCCATCAAGAGTTAAAGGGGACCTTAATGTGGGGAGATGGGTAGAGGAGGACCTGGATGATCCACTCTATGTGGATCTAGGGGTGGATGATGTTGAGGTGGCTCTTGGGTATTAGAGATGGTATAGGGGTGTCATGCCCCTAAGGATCTCCCCACTAGTGTTGGTGTAGAGGTGCCAGGTCATGAGTTGATGCATGTAGCTAGCACTATGAGAGGCCACTTGATGCTCCATAAAGTGGTAATAGTAGGGCTAAGAGATCCCATGATAGAGATAGATATGGGTTTGAGTAGAGATAGTGGTGGCTACCACCACTACTATTGGGACTAGGGAGGTAGGAGTGACTAGAGTTACCCCCATGATGGCTAGAGTAGGATCAAGTAGAGGGACTAGAGAGACCTCCACATTAGTAGTAGTGAGTGGGATCATAGGTTAGGGAGACTTGAGGAGGGAGATAGAGGTGCTATAGGTATAGATAGTGACTTTATAGAGGGAGATGGACCTACTTTGAGAGGATAGGGCCAAGAGGATAGAGGGGTTGAGGAGTGCACTGAGCACTATAGAGGTAGAGAGGGATGTAACATGAGTGGAGGTAGACCACCTCTAGGGAGAGGTGAGTTGGTTGGATGAGGAGCAATAGTGGGCTTGGTAGAGGGGATGGTTGTGGTTAGTAGCAACTAGTAGGGTGATGGGATCTACCTACTATAGGTAGAGCTATAGAGGGTGGGAGAGAGGTTGGAGGTAGTCATGTAGAGGGTGACCTTCTACTAGATGGTGTACTACCAAGTAGTTTTAGTGGAGTAATGAGTGCCACCACCTTCATCCTTGTAGACATTAAGCTAGACTCGGTCTAGATCATGGATAGTTTCATGGTCCATGAACATGCCCCCACTAGGACCACCTTTGATGGGTGGAGTAGAGGAGATAGGCTCCTAGAGCTAGGGAGGGGATCGGGGTGACATGCCAATTTTTAGTGTGGCATGCATCCCTAGGGATGGTTGAGTGTATTAGGTTTGGACTATGGTACACTAACTAGGTAGACCTATGTACCTTTTTCTACCTCTCGAGTAATATCATGTTATATTTTAGTGCAATGTGTGTGCTTATGTGTTTTTTTATGATGTTTTTAATGTTTTTAATATTTTATGCATGATATGATTTAACTATGGAATGCACTAACCTAAAATGCAAATGTATGGATGCAATGGAGTGAATGCAATGCATGAAAATACATGAAACAAAGAAAACATAGGAAAATAAGAGGAAGAAGAAAGAAAAGAAAAAAGAAGAAAAACACAACTTTGGATGAAATCATACCTCATAAAAATGGAGCATGATAACTTCGCAGAGTGAAATTGTGATCCATAAATATGGGGTAAGATTTAAAAAAGAAGAAAAGGAGGCTTGAGGTATGATGCTTGGGTTAGTGTAGATCGTATCAGATCAGTGTGACCAATCATACATACATCAAGAAAAAAAAAGAATATGGACAAGTGGAGTGATACCCACTATGGGTGTAGTACTCACTAAGATGGTCAAAATGTGGAGTAAAACCTACTATGGGTGTAGTGCTCACTAATATGGATAAAAGAAAGAGATACCCATTAGGATGTATGCTCACAAATGATTGAGATGGAGGCTACCCCTCATGTGTGGCCATGAAGCTATCCCATATGGGGTGTGTTGTGTGTGGATGAGTCAAAGTGAGTACTCCCCCATAGGGGTGTGGTGTGTGAAAATATGTATGGACAAAGTAATCAAAACAAGATGTGAGTGTGTGCACGTGCTAGAAGAAAAGAGAGGAAGAAAGAAAAGAAAGAAGAGTTGTGTTCCTTGACCTAAAGAGAAATTGATGGTCATCAGTAAAACTTTCAAGGTCAAGGAACACAAAAAGCAAAGACAAAGGAAAAAGAGAAAAAAACAAGAGGAGCAAGGAAGAAGCAAAAGCCCTAGGTTGGGGACTTTGCTAGGCATCAGAGTCCTAGTGAGAGTGCAATGCATGTGAGCTATGACCTAACTAGGTGTCATCATGTGCCATTGTCATGAGGTCCCCAAAAAGCTATATGATCAAGTAGTCATGAGCAAGCAACAATGCAATTATGACAAGCAGAGATGCAAATGCAATAAAATGTCAGGAAAATCATGCAAAATATGATAGGCAAGCATGCAGTATGAACAAACAAATGAATGCAATGAATGAAAATGCAAGGTATGCCTAATTAGTGATTTATTATTTTATTTTTAGTTTGTTAATGCAAGTGAGCAGAATGATAGTCGACACATAGTCTGATTGTGCCTCCTATCTTAACAAAAAGAATAAGCATACAAGGGACTAATCCATCAAAGAAAAATCTAGAATAGGGATCATCTTGATGATCAAAATCACAAGGAAGCTCCTTCATAGCTTTTTCTCTAGTAGCCTTTGCACGAAAATCTTCATAAACCCTAACTGAACCATATTTCTTAACAAAAGGAGGGGTGATCCCTAATTTTGCAAGATCTCTATAAGATAGTGAAGTAGGGTCTCCTTGAGAAGTAAAATATTTACCATCAGAATGCATAAAATTTACCATATTACAAAACAAAATGTTAGAGGGATAAGGGGGTCCCTCATCCTCATCACTCCACTCCAATATTTGATGATCTAAATATTCAGCATAAGTTTTAAGGTGATCATCATTATCGAATGGTAAAGGTTGGTTTTTGTTAGGGATGTAGCCTACGCCACACCTCCCAAGCCAAACTTCGACACCCAAAGGCTCTTGAATGCCTTTTTGTTGGGGTCCCAAACCTTTACCAACATATCCCATGCTAGATAGGATCTATTTAGGGAGTGGGTAATCATTGGATAAGTAACAATGGGTAAAAGAATGCTCCATAGGAGAAGGGTTGCTACCATGGATATTTTCTTTGAAGGTCATTCCTATGAAGATAAAGGTACACGTGCCAATGTGTACAACTTCACCCTTCTTATGAGGTAAACCCATAGTCCTTGGTGAAGGTGGTAGCTTGGCAAGATCTAGAAGAGGCTCTTGAAGAAAATGATTAACTTGATCCCATGATGAAACTTTGATTCGAGGTTCCTCACTCACTTTTAGACTTTCGAGTTGCTTAGATATTTGAGATGAGGAACTTGGAGGAGCAGATGATGAAATTGAAGGATAAATGTTGAGATTAGACTGAGCTTTCTCAACCATTGAACAATATTTGAATGGATGAGGGTCACCTAAAATGGTGACAACTTGATCCTTAAATTCAAACTTCAAACATTGATGAAAGGTAGAAGGGATAACCTTCATCGCATGGATCCAAGGATATTCGAGAAGAAGATTAAAATATGTTAGGCAAGGTACCACATAGAACAAGGTATCTAAGATCTGAGGTCTAACCCTAAGGGGAGAGATACAATGCCATAGGCCTCTTGGGACTCATTGTTGAAAGCCTTGATGATAATATCAGATTTAGTTAAGTCTTCCTCTTTTAATCCAAAATTTTAGAAAAATTGATAAGTGCATAAATTAAGGGAAGAACCATTGTCAATCAAGATTCTTTTGACAAAAGTTCTCCCAATAAATGTTGTGATGTAAAGGGAAGAATCCCCTCGCAAGTCTGAGGAAGGCATATCATCATCCAAAAATGTGATGTGATGTATCCCAAGAGAACCTACGATATTAGCTACAACACTAGGGGAAATGTCTATAGGGATAGATTGTTGTCTTAGAAGTTCCAACAAAGCTTCCCTATGAATAGGAGAAGTTTGTAAGAGTTCTAAGATAGAGATCTTGGTTGGGGTACTAGCTAACTATTTTGAATGTCAAAGGAGACTTTAGGTTGAGGTTTCAACACTAAAGGTGGGGTTTTTACTCTCGTACTCCTTTGAGTATTCTTCAAAACTAGGATGGGCTTTGAAGGTGGGTTGGATGAAGAACTCATCTCTTGCTGAGAATGTTGAGTCGATTGATTTTAAGCTTGTTGCCTTGTAGTTACTACTATCATACCAACCACATTATCATAGGGAGGTGGCACATTCTGATATGACACTTGATTAGCTACTTGCTGCCCATGCTTAGGTAGAGGATCTTGGAAGATTCCCATATCTTGATTAGTTGTGGGTGCTTTTTGAGTAGGAGGTTGATTGTTTGGTGGATGAGAACCTTCTATGACAAGGCATCCTTCATCAATCAGGTCTTGAACCACATGTTTCAACCTCTTACAAGAATTTGTCTAGTGCCCCTCCACTCTATGATACTCATAGTGTTGACCAACCTTATACCAATTAGTTGTGGTATCAGGTTACCTTATGGGAGGTAACTCAATCATATTAGCTTCCAAAAGTTACTTTAGGACCACTTTCATAGGCATGTTGAGCCTTGTGAAATTCCTTTGTGGAGGTTTTGGAGGTTGGCTAAGCACCATATTTTGTAGGTTGTTAATAATACTATTAATAGGCCTACTATCCGTGACTCCATCACCTACCACATGCTTGTTCTTATACTAATTTTTAGTGGTCTTATCTTCTTTCACTTTAAGTTATCCTCTTCTGATAAGAGCTTGTTCTACCTTTCTTGCTAGGTCAATTGCTTGATCAAAAGATGTGATAGTTGTAGTTTCCAATGCATAAGATAATTGCTCTTGCAAATTTCCAATAAATATCTCAAGCATGTCTCAAGGAGGTAAGGTATATCTCAAGCATCCAACTAGACTCCTCCAATGAGATAAAATTCTAAAAAAATTTCCTCTTTACCTTGTTTTAACATGTAAACATCTTTCATGGTCACATTCTTTTCAACATAAGCACCAAATTGTTGCACAAATAATTCAGTTGTCTCTTCAAAATTCCTCAAAGAATGGTTGGGCAACTGATAATACCACTCTAATGCCATGCCACCAAGACTCTTAGGGAATGTATTTAGCAACAATATGTCATCATATATGATATCATGGCAAGTTATTCTAAACATTCTTAAATGCTCAATTGGATCTTCTGTTCCCTTATATATAGGTAAAATTGGTATGGGAAAATGCTTAGGATAGGGCCTAGTGGCAATGATAGGGTCTAAGGGTTGATTGCACATTTCTCTATAGTTGTAGGTGAAACTAGGGGGTTGAATCATATCCACTCTTGAAACCAATTGTTTCACCATATTAGTTAAAATTTGCACCTCAGGATTGTTGTTGTGCAATACCCCTAGATTCCCTAAGGGAGGGGTATAGGTAGGTTATTGAAAGAGTACTATTATGGTATGGGTTATGATATGTGGTATCTTGTTGGAGAGGATAACTAATAGTTGGTGGAATAGAAGCAAGAATGTTGAGTTTAGTAGAATGAGGAGGAAATTGAAAATAATCTTGAGTGGCACTACTAGTTGGAAGAACTTGTGAACTCCTTCCAACATTGGTGGTTATAGTAGTGACATAAGTTGGTTGATGGATAGGATTACCATGATTCAAAGATTCAAACAAAGGGTTAGTATGAACACATCTAGGAGAGACTATTAGAGGAGGAGGAGTCTCACCTCTTTCGAGTTGAGCTTCCCATTCCATAGCCTTAAGTAAGTCTACCCTATGATATTTCATGAAACCCCAAACATGATCAAATGATTTAAATAAGTAGCCACCATCGGGCCCTTCAAGGGGATCATAGTTTGTTTCAGTTTCAATATTTTCTTGCTCTTCTACATCAAGGTTAGGGTTCTCTCTATCAATCTGATCATCTTCTTGGGGAATATGATCAGACTCTAGATGCCTTCGCTGACTTCTAAGGAATGGAGCCATTAGAAGAAGCAAAAGGATAGAAGAGAAAACTAATGAAAGACACACAAGAATATTTTTAAGATATTTATTAATGTTCTTCTAATTCTAAGCAAATAAATTAGTGGTCTTGTTAAAAAATTTTCAAAAGAAAAGCAAACAAGGAAAAGGCTTCCTAATTTGGCCACTAAGATGTGTCTTTCACATCGGGTTCACCAAATATGTAGAGGGGGAAAACTTCCCTATCATGTATGATTCTTGGTTGGATCCATTGGGAGCCGAGGTGACCATGAGGGTATGTTATAACTCTACACTTGATGGGAAAAGAGGAAGGGTTCACCAGGAATGGTTTTAGGACTCACTCCAAGTTTGGGGTGGAATGTGTTTGGATGTGTCAATTAAGCATGCACCTATGTTTGGCCTTTCTAAAACTACACTATGAAAAGGAAAGAACAATGCAAGATACAAGATGCAAGAAGACAAGAGCTAACCCTAGAATGATTCTTTGCTTGAATGATCACTAACCCTAGGATTGCAAAGCAAAAGCCTTTAAGCAAGGGTCCAAGAGAAATGCACAAACAAGGTTAAAACCCTAAATGCACACTATATGCCTTTATTCTTTCAAATGCCTAGAAATTTGATCAAATGCTTTTCCTTACTTGTGATCTATATTTTGAACAAAAATGAATAAAAAGCAATCAACAAACAACCTAGAGATCTACTAGGGCACTTATCTGATTCGGTGGTTGTTCCAAGCTTTATCTTGCATCCAACAATGTCCCACAACTTCAATCCTACAAAATAACTTCACAAAACCCTCAAAAAATATGATCAACGTTAGGGGGCCTACTTAGGCCACTATATAACTATGCTTGGAGGTGCAATAGTCAAGCCCCCTAGGTCCTTTTAGCTGACCTTTAGAATGCAAAAGTGAAAGTTGACCTTTTTGGAAGATGAACAAACAGAATATAATGCAATAGAACAGTATGATGAACAAAGTGCAAATTATGCTATTATGCTCTAAATATAACATGAAATGCAGATCTAGGGTTTGGGGGTGAACTTCTACCCCCAAGATTGATACATGCAAAATTGTACCCTGTATAGGGCAGCCATGATTTCACTGTTGATGAAATCGCACCCTATAATTATGGGGTATGATTTTGCAATAGAAAGAAAATGCAATAGAACAATGCAAATAAACTAATAACAGATGCAAAATTAATAATGTATGAATGCAAATGAGCGAAAACAACCTGGTGGTAGCGAAAAAGTAGACAAAAGGATGAAGACCTCCAAGATAGTAGACTCCTCCTTAGGGCTCCAACACTTATCCACCAAGGGCAGCAACACACAATCAATGCAATAGAAGAGAACTCCACAAATATTAAACAGCTTCAACAAATCACTTGGCACTTTTGCAATTAGGCACTTCTTGCTTGTATTAAAACTTGTTCTTCTTAGCTTGCTTCTTGGATTGAAGGGAAAAGAAGGCTTCAAACCCTCTATTTATAAGGGATTTGAAACAAGGATGGGTAGGAAAACCAAGGGAAAATCGACATCAAAGAGGTCAATTTGAAAAATTAGGGTTTTCTAAGAGAAAACCCTAGCTAGGCGAAATCGTGCCCCATAAGGGCCGACCACGATTTCATCGAAACTAGGAAAAAAGGGGGAAAAGGAAGGGGAGAGAGGCCCAAACTTGCTTTGGGAAAGTTGGAGGGTCTCTCTAAGGATCTAGGGAAAATGACTCACTCAAGTGGGTCAATTTTTTGCATCTACAAGTGTATGTAGAAAAGAGATTGACCTCCTTACGAAAGCTAAGGATGAGATTTTCTTAGATTTTTTATCTCAGTGGAGAATTTTAGTTGGAATATTATGGTATACCCTACCTCCCTGAGATATGTTAGAGATTTTGGTCCACATCTTATAGGAGAATATCTCATATGAATTAGATACAACAACTATCACCTCTTTCAAGCAAGCAATAGACTTAGCTAGGAGAGTTGAGAAAACCCTTATTATAAGGAGTAAACTTAAACTTATAAAGTATGAATAAAACCCAATATAAGAATAATCATGTATTTGGTGATGGATCAATGATAATAGATAGACTAATAATGTTAACACAACTAGTAACTTATAAAATTTAGTACATAACAACTCTCAGTGATCCCCACCAAGAAACTTCCCAAGAATAAACCAACCTTTATTGTTGGTCCTTAAATAACTCCTTAAATCTAAGATTATCAAATTTCCCAATGTAATACAACCTACCTATAGACATCTAAAATTCATACATCCTCACCCATAGACACTTGTAGACCTGCATAAACACTTGTAGACTTGCATAGGCGTTTCTAGGCATTGATAGGCCATTTTAGGACATCGTAGGCCATTGTAGGCCATCGTAGACCATCGTAGTCATCTGTAGGCACAAAACCTACAAAACTATACAAAATGCATTCTAGTCACAATAGGGCTACCTAATAGCTCCTTAAGTCAACCTAAGCCCCTTTCCTATGCCTAATTAGGGCCCCCATGGAACCATTCCTTACAAAAACCTTAATTATGCTAATTAGGATTCTAATTTGCAAGTGAATTTCCACTTAAAGTGCACTTTATCACTTAATTGGGTTTAATTAGGGTTAAGAGCTAAATTAGCCCTAATAATCCCCTCACACATGTGTGCACCAAAAATTAATTAGGATATTTTCTAGGATACCCAACTCAACCCTCACCTAACCTAGGGACTAACTAGTCAAAGTTAACCCTAATCCTAGCTCACACATGTGTGCACCTAGGATATTTACCTTAGGGCACATGAAAGGGTGACTAGGCATGCCACTTCACAAACCCTAACTTGACCATGATAGGACTTGACTCTAGGGTCTAGTACACCTAACTCCTCCTTGACCTTGGTTTCCTCTATAAATAGAGGACCATTTCCTTCATTAATCCCTCTCTCTCCCTTTTAGTCAACATACCCAAACTCTACCAAAATTGTACCAAAACCCTTTCTAACAATTTTGTGCCTAAAAAATAGCAATATATGCTACTTGGAATACATCTGGATAGCAAGTTTGTAGTAATATTCAAAAATAGCCTAGTTTATACCCTGCCATGTGAACCCGAGATCTAGTTCACATGCTTCCATGCAAACCAACTCTCCAACACATCTACAACATAAAATCAAGTATATATCAATTTTAGATAGTTTTCATATTATTTCTATCAGTTTTCATCATGTTTTTCTTCAATTTTATGTTGATTTATCTTCATTAATATGGGGTTTGATCCAAGATAGGTCCCCATACACACTAAAACATTTTTTTAGGTCTAGAGTAGGTATAAAGGACACATTCAAGCAGAATATCGGTGGCACACGCACATTGAAGACCACCTACATTAAGGGCATCAAAAAGACCCCACAAGTTCACCTACATTTGTATTAAAAGAGAAAGAAACACTTATCTCCAAGGAGATTGTATTGTAACACTCTTCCTAATTCAATAGTAATATAACTCTTTTGCACATATTCTATTAGTTCTAGAATTAGGGATATTTCGCATGTCAGATTTTGGCTAGTGGGACCCCCATAAAAACTTGTTTTAGAATAGTTTTCTGGCTAATCTAACACATTTTACAATTTTATTTTGCTATTTTAGGTACTGTGAATGTAAAAAAAAGCCCAAAAGAGCCTTGAAATACATCTCAAACCCTCAGATTCAAAGTTTCAAGCCTCTAAACTTAGTTCACACCTTGCCCTATGAACCAGTAGTCCAATTCACACCCCTACATGTAAACTCAATAAAATTACTTCTAAACAACCTAAAATTGCAGATGTCTACAATAGAGACAAAAAAGAAACTCATATGACACCATAGGAGTTAGGTATTTCTCTCAGGACCACACTTTTTCATCATTCCTTTGGAAAGAAATTTCCCTCTCAAATGCATCAAGTCATTTGGACAAATTTCCTTTTCAAAAGCACATTAAATTAGGGTTTTCAATCATTTCAAAATTGGTTTAGTTGAATCATTTTGAATCTCTTTTATGTCCTTTATATTAAGGTTACATTACTTTTTCAATTCATTAGTGTATATTATCATTTACTTCAAGCCTTTAAAAGCACTTTCAAGTTTTCCTTTAATGAACTAGATAGGATTTTCAATCCCTTTTTGTAGTCACACTTAGATCAGGAATTTTCAATTTCTTTTTAAAGCATTTAGCATAGGGTTTTCAAATTTCTTTCATGTCATTTACATATCTTTTCAAAAAGCATTTAGCATAGGGTTTTCAAATTTCTTTCATGTCATTTACATCTCTTTTCAAAAATCATTTAGCATAGGATTTTTAAATTTATTTCATATCATTTACATCTCTTTTCAAAAAGCATTTAGCATAGGGTTTTCAAAAAAAATTATGTCATTTACATCTCTTTTCAAAAAGCATTTAGCATAGGGTTTTCAAACTTCTTTCATGTCATTTACATATCTTTTCAAAAAGCATTCAGCATAGAGTTTTCAAATTTCTTTCATGTCATTTACACCTCTTTTTAAAAATCATTTAGCATAGGGTTTTCAAATTTCTTTTGTCATTTGCACCTCTTTTCAAAGAACATTTAGAATAGAAATTTCCTATTTCTTTCCAAATCCCCTGGGTAAATTGCATTTTCCCTTTTACACATTTAAATTAGGATTTCAATTTCTTTACATCACTTAGATTTAGAAATTTCTCATTTCTTTCCAAATAGCTTGGGTAAATTTCTTCCATGCTTTATACAATAAATTTCTCTTTTTCAAAAGGGCATTTAGATCTAGTTTCATTTTGAAAACACATCTAAGGTTAATTTTATTTTTGAAAAGGCATCTAGTTAGTTTTTTTCTCTTTCACCTTAGCGGTAACAAACACACTATCACACATTCACATGGCATACATAGTGGTGATATTGGAATTCATTCCCAATCCATTGCTCAAGATTGGTGATGTTGGAATTCATCTCCTTCCACCAACTCGCCCCCTAGACACCATAGTAGCCCCTAGGAGTGGTTTTCTAGACTTCATCACCAAAAAATCCCCTACTCTTGAGATTGGTTTTCTAGAATTCATCACTGAAAGGGACCTTCAAAGTAGGATAGGATTAGACACCTTTCTTCACAAGGCTAATTAGTGAATAGGTAACTAACATTCTTGACTAATATCGCTCGAGAGTGAAGTGATTGTCTATTTGGGCTAGTAGTAAGTCTTAGGTAGTGCCACCCTATTCTTGTGAGAGGTTTCTAGACTCATTAGCACATTTTGAGTTTCCCCCATTTGGTTATCATTTTACTACACCTTTCCATTTAGGTTGCCACTTGCCTATTGAGACACCATCCTATTATGTGCACCCTTGGATGTTGCAGGAGGTTTTGTATCGATGACATTCTTGTTATTTCTAGAGTTTCACCCCAATTCCCATGATATTTTCTAGAAGCATAAATCAACATTGAAACACACTAAAACAAACAAATATTTATTTTTATGTATTTAGCACTGATTCCAGTTACGCTTTGTTTGCATGCTCACAAAACTAGTTTCAGCACATTCACCTATTACCATTCCATATTTTGGCTGTCTACATCCTACCATTTTCAATTTTCTATCAGATTCACTATCTAGGTTCATTTTGCATAGAACTATGCAAACTAGATTTTTGTAGTCCAGGTTCACATAGCGATATATGAAATATGTTCTAAAACATAGAAACTTACCAATTTTATAGGATTATCCATAACCTTACATGAAACACACCCACAACTTCAAATTTACATTTTTTGATAGTTTGAGCACATAATCACACTACACAACACCATGCCTATTGTTACTCGTAGTTGAGTGCACACACAAGAACTTGAGGAGGATGCTTCTCGTACCACCTCCAATTAGTCCACTCCTCCTCCCTCCATAATGGAAGCATCCATGCTCACACCTAACCTCATTACAGGTTCTGGATCACTTCGCATATGCACTATATCTTATGGTGAGACTTCTATTTTGAGCAACATGCTTGCCATCTCATCCAGTGAATATTATATGCTTCTTCCCCACTCACCCTAACCTAATACACCTTCCATGTTTTATGACCATGTCATATACACTGCTTCAAGAAACCCACCTCCCTTATTCACTATCAATGAGGAGACTCCACCTACCTTTGCACATCCTTTATTTCAAGATCTATCTCATTTATTTCTCAGGAATTATTCTTATTTACTCAATCATTCTTACCTTGAGGTTGCATCATTCACCCCTATTGTAGGTATAATATCAAATCCCTCATCTTCCACCTTGAGCACTCATGTGCCCTTTTCACAACCATTAGTGTTTTATAAATAGTATACCCCACCCACATCATCACATTAGTACACTTCCTAATAATTGCAACAACCATCTTCCCAACAATCATTATTTCTATATTTTGATATTGCATTGCAACTACCCTCTCAATCATAATAATTCCAACCTCAACAACATCAGGAGACCCTACCTCCACAATCCTTTATGGACACATTCACCATACCTTCCTCTTAGGCCTCCATATTTGAGACCTACACTCCTTCCTTGTCATTCTCTCCACCTACATTCCCTTCTTCCAAAATGTATGGCATGCCATATTCTACTCCTCTTCCAACTACATCCACTTCTGCCTTTCACCTTCCTCTACCTTTTTTATTTCAAGCTCCTTCCATTTCTCTCTTCTTAAAATCTACGCTACCCACCTTATCTCCCTAATCCCCTATCATATTATACCCAACCTGAATCTTCTGTTCATCGCTTCTCTAGTCCTACACAGGTGCCCTCTTCTGGCACATCATCTTGACCATCACATTTATCCTTTGCCCAAGCACAACTACCTCCACCATATTCTGTAGCACCTATATTCTTCATGACATCATCTTCTTTTTTGTCATCCCCCATTATGCAACCATTACTATAGACCCCTATACAACAACCACATACCCTACGACCATAATATTTCTATCCCTAATAAATGTTTGCTCCACAACAACATATACCATAAGCCTCGACATACTATGCCATACAATAAGCAAATCCATAGGAACACCTACAATACATTCCTACTTCATAATGGAAAGAACAACTTTGGTATCCTTCCCACTCTTAATCTATGACTAGCTCATCACATTTCATCGCACCTCCATCACCTGAACTTTAACTCTTGCAAGAGGAAGTTAAGATGCTAAATCTTTGCACAGTTGGTTGTCCCTAAAATCCCACATACAACAATCTATGCAACAAACTTGTCCACCTATCAATTTCTATCTCTCCTTACCCATATCACTTTGATATTCCTAAATTTTATAAGTACAAAGGTGAAGAGGACCCTTGTGAACATGTTATAAACTACCACTTTATGTGTTATCAACTTCATAGTAGTGATCCCTTCATGTTGTGTACCTTTTCCCTCTTCCTTAGGGGACAAGATCTTGATTGGTACAACATGCTTTTGTGCCATAGCCTATTCACTTTTGAATAGTTGGAAAATTCATTTCTAGAACATTTCTCAATCAATATAATAAAGAAGATAAAATTTTTTGACATATACACCTTGCGATAGGATGATGATGAACCCATCACAAATTTTGTTTCTCAATGGATATCGATCATCCATGACCTAGATTATAGCCTTCCATCCATTGAACTATTCACCCTCTTTACCAAGAGCTATCATAAAAATATATCTACACCTCTACAACTTCATCAAATTTATACATTTGATGAATCCATTGCCCAATCCAAGGTCATCGAGAACATCAAAATCCAATCTAGAAAGATCAATATCAGAAAAAAAACCATATTACAACTCCAATTCTACTTCAATTAGAATGAACCAAATCAATCCTACTCAAAACTACCACAAACCATCCAAGTGGTAAAAACTTCTCTAGCTTCTTCATCAATCTCACAACCTTCTCTATCACAACAATAATTGTTTGTTTCAAACCAGCATGCCCCTTCCATATAAACCACAACAAGCTCATAGTCTTCGGTATTAACTTCAACAACATAATTTGAATCCACTCTCTGAGCCCTTGTTAATTCTATTTTAGAGATTGTACAATGTGGGTTACATCACCTTATCTGATATTTACCCTATTTATCCAAATAAACCCAAGCCTCATGGGTTTATTGAGTAGTACTTCTATGTGTATCATCGATAGCATGACCATGACATAGGCTCTTGTCACTCCTTTCATGGCCTAGTCCAAGACCTCATTGATTGGGGTACCATCCAGGTTTCAAAAACCCTCACACCATAAAACCAAAACTTGGATATTTATCAGAACCCACTACCAGCACATGGGGGGACCAATCCTCAAAAAAACTAATCTACTCCTCAAGGCCAATCTAGGCAAGTTAATAATGCTCAATGTTATCCTCCCTCACATGGACTGGTTTGCATGATAAACCTCATTGCTCATACCCAGCATTACCTAGCACACTAGGGCATGCCCATAACTTCACCCTAGTATCATTCACTTCACTCCAATCCCCTATAATATCATAGGCTTCACCACCCCTACCATGAAACATCATCACTATTCACAATAGCATCATACATCAACTATGCAATGCCCCTGCTAGGCTATCCATTTTTTATCTAATGCATAAATATTAGCCCCATCACGAGGTATTGAATGATATTATTTGATCCACTAACCTTAAAACTCATAACACCAATGCGTTTGTAAAGTTTTTAGGGAACATACCCCATTGCATGCAACCATCCATCAGTTTTCATGACCATAATATCATCAAACTCGTGGGTGAGGGAGTTGATCCTCCCCTCCATATCTTGAAAACCATCAATGACATCACCTACAAGTGTGTCCTCATTGATACTGGTTCTTCCATTAGCATCATCTCCACTACTACTCTTCATCACCTACATATTCCACCTACCTACTTTGCCATGCCATAACTCGACCTTCACACTTTTGATGGTTTCATGCAAACGATAGTAGGTTCTATCATCTTACCTATTTGTGTAGGCATTAAGACCATCTACATATTATTCCAAATTATTTAAGATGATATGCAATACAATATTTTTCTTAGACGTCCATGGATCAAAGACATGCAATACGTTCTGTAACCAAAAGAACTGAGCAACAAATAAAAATAAACATAGAGAAAGTAGAATTGCCAAAATTGCTTTTTGTATTGATTTTGATACGGTGTTACAAATGAATTTTGAATTACCCCAAGCGTGTTGGGGGTAATGTTACAATGCTTTCTCTCTCTGTATTGATACAATGATTACGATAGTGGAACAGGGGTCTTCCAAGTCTTCACAGGTACACTTGCTCTTCGTTCTCCAGTTGCAGCTTCAAGGGATGAGTGGGCTTTCGATATCCAATGTGGGGACCACTCTAGCTTCAACAACTTTCTCCAAAGTACCTATTACCTACACACATAAAAACCAACAAAGGGGATCAGTAGCACCTACAAATCAAGATATAAAAATGATGCTGATAAAAACCCTAAGCAAGTAATCATATAATGTGGATAACAAAAATAATTAAACTAAAAGCCTTGCAAATAAACTACAGTTATTGATCGTGCTCTTAGCTCTACAAAACTATGGGAGCATGGTGGTGGACTGGTAACCATGGAGGCATGTGGTAGTGAAACCATAGATGCGTGGTTCTGACTATGAAACCATGGACCAGTGGTTTGGGCTGAATGGCAAAAATACCTCAAAATAGGACCTCCGGGCTTGAAATCGAGCTTCTCCTCGGGATGCGTGCAGATGTCTAGTCCTATTTTGGTAGCCTGGTGGTATCAATGTTCAGCTCTCTTTTTTTGGTGGGGTGAGGGTGCCTTTATAGGCCCCTTAGGGTTTTGGAGGGAAATGGGAGGTGGCAAGCCTGGATTGCCAAGTGGTAATTCTGGGCTACCAAATGGAGGGGATAGTTATAGTGAGTCACCCAGTGTGCCTCACTTAACTGGGGTGATGTGGTTGCAAGTGGAGTGGTGTGTGGGATTTTACCCCATGTGAAGGGACAAAGGGGACAAGAGTGGATGAGATGTGGCAAGGATGTTGGGTGAGGTGGCTAGGACACATGTCTAGTGGGTAGGCAGGGTATCCTAGGCTAATTTTCCAGATTTAATAAATCTAGAAAATAGGATAATGTGCAGGATCTTATATCCCTAAGTTCAAACTTAGGCATATACTTTTATTATGCAAGATTTTGTGGTGGGGTGGCAAATGTGGTGTTGTGAGTGACCAAATTTTGGTGTCTACAGATGCCCCTTTTTGTACTACATTGTGTGCAACATGATGCAGTGCAAAAACCAATGACACCTGGTTTTATTTGAATGGAGAAATGGACTCAAATCTTCTCGATGCAAAGAATGAATGACTTGATTTTTTTTTTGATTTGTTTGCTTACCCCCTCAATTGGCGAATGGGTAAAGGATGAAACCCATGAGCCAATTGACCAAATGTGGATGATGAAAGGAGGTGGTTGATTGAATGATGTGGATGTGATGCAAATGTATGGCATTTTGATCAACTTGATGCCCCAAGTTTGGGATTGTTTATGTTTTTACAAATTTGCTTTTGGTTCGATGATGCACAAAATGTTGTGGTAAAATCATTAACCATGTTTGTGAGCTCATGAGTCCCGCTACTGTTAGTCACTCCTGTGCATCGGAGCCAATGCACTAAGACCTCGATACTCGAGTGATTTTTAATTATACCAAAATTGATTTGATTGTTTTTTGCTTTTGACCCAACGGAAGGGGTTGAAGGATAACCTTGTGCAAATATGTTTTGAACACAACCAAGCTCAAAGATTTAGGGACCTAGCTGATTTAATGCCATAGTGATTTGATGTTGATTGTTTGAATGAGTGTCCTTATGGTGAGCTACCCATCCTACCGGATTGCATGGATTGCTAGTCGCTGCAACCGCGAGGTATATAGGGTAGTCCACTAGATACAAGGTTCACTAAATGATGTGATGATGATGATGTTTTGAAAATGGGTGATGTGATTTATGCAATTTTTTTTTAAACCATTGGTGTGCAGTTCTGTTTGTTTTGGAATGAGGGCCCGTGTTTTACATCATGAACCGTGGGTCTATAGTTTTGCACGCTCCCAAAAATGTGGATGCACGTTTTCCATGAAATTGGTGCATAGTTTTCACCATGAAAAGTGACTATATATAGGTCGTCAGGTCATTTTCATTCATTATTCTTTTTCCAGCTGGATTTTTCTTTGTGCTTTGAGAGATGAGTGAGATGGAGGTTGGTGAGGGGAGTGGTGGTGGTGCTGATGTGGGTGTTGGTGGTGGAGGTGGTGGCTCGGCTGGAGCGGAAGTCAGCATGCGATATGCACAGGTAGGTGTCTGAAGCCCTTAGTGTTTTGTGTTTTCTTTGTTTGTTTGTTTTTGTTTGTTTGTTTTTTTTTGTTTTTTTTTTAAAACATTAAGAGGGGTTGGAAAATTTTTTTACTACCATGCATGGGGTAGGTTGAAAGTTTTTTTGTGTTTCTAGCATGTTTTGTGTGTGCCATGTAATGTAAAATGCATGCTTTTGTTTTTTTTTTTGGATGCACTGATGTTGCCTTGTTTGTTGTAGGTTAAGCTCCTTTCTACTAGACATAGATGGCCTCGCACTATTTCCAAAGTGCGAAAGGCCCTCATAGTAGATGATTGGTAGTTTCTTGAGGTTGTGGGTTTGGATGGGTGCGGATGGATAGAGATAGTTCAAGCTGATGAGGCACTTCTATCCACACTTGTTGAGAGATGGGACCCAGATAGGGGTTCTTTTCAGCTTTGATAGGGGAGCTTACTATTACTTTGGAGGATGTGTACCACATTTTTTGAGTGCCTATCGAGGGTCCACTAGTGAGGGTGGGTCACAACAAGCAGGAGGTACTCAGACCCATCTATGGTGAGCTTTGGGATGTGGACTGTAGTAAGGGAGGCATCCCCTACCTTGAATTGTTCAAGGGTAAGAAGCTAGCTATAGTTCCTACATTCTTGATGTATATATTGAGCAACATGGTGTTGCCCAATAGCATGGGATCAAGGATCCCATGGAACCAGGTTTCGATTGTTCTTCAGATGATGTCAGATCCATAGAGATTGGCATGGGCTCCCACTCTCTTATGTCAGGTTTATAGTGAGCTCTATGAGGTGAAGAGGCAGGAGTGAAAGGGCCTTAGCTATAGTTTGCTACTCTAGATTTGGTCATGGGAGCATATCAGTGTGGGTCATCCTAAGGGGTTACCTTGTGCATGTGATCCTCTCCTTCCTCATGCTTTTCGATGGTGGGTTAGTGAGGAGTCTTCTCCTACTCACCCTTCTATTGATGTTGCTATCTATAGGGATAGCCTCAGTGGTTTGACTAGGGATGGCATATGTTGGCATCCGTGGAGGGGCTTGGCATGGGAGAGGGATGTTGTAGAGCTTCATCAGGTCAGACGAGGGAGATGGTTGATGGGCAGCCACACTCGGGAGATGGAGTACATCCAGTTCTCTCGGGTGCAGAGGTAGTTTGGCTTGGTCTAGGGAGTTCTTGATGCTCCCATGATATACAGGTGATGGGGCGATGAGCTAGGCCTACCCCTGACTCTGAATTTTTGGACCATGGATGATGCAGGTGATGATCCAGCTATCGAGGTGCCTAATGTAGATGATGTAGGCACCACTACAGAGTATGATGTCTGGTTTTTAGCTTAGCCTCCTTGGAGATCGAGCTAGGTAGTGGATGATGTAGTTAGTGGGGATGAGCCAGATACTAGTGATCAGGCTCCTAGGTGAGCTAAGCACCATCGGGGTAGTGGTGGTAGGAGGTAGTCTACTATAGATATACAATAGCTAGAGGTGGATGTTGGCCATGATGGTAGTGATAGAGATGAGGTAGATGGAGGCTAGGGAGATGAGGATGATGGAGGATATGGCGGCTATGGGAAGAAATGTCCTCCTCACCATATGGAGGAGGAGTGGGATATACTCTAGGTAGAGTGGGATAGTCTAGATTTGGAGGTGAGTTGGGTGAAGGATGAGTTGGCTTGGCATTAGGGTGAGGTGACCCATCTATAGGGTGAGGTGGATAGTTTATGGGCTGAGGTGGATGGTCTGCATGGCAGGCCGAGTGTGGATGCTATCACGACTCGAGATGCAGAGATCACGAGGTTGTAGGGTGAGGTGACTCACTTGTAGGGTGAGTTGGATAGGGCACAACTTGCACCGACTGAGGGTGATGTTGCTGCTATGATTTCCTCCCTTAGGGCATAGATATCTCAATGAGTGGCTCACCAAGGAGTTGACTTGAGGACCATTCATAGGTAGGGTGAGTACATTGCGATGTTGGAGAGTGCCTTGCATGAGCATGAGATCCCTCTTCCTATTCCTCCTTCATCATCAATTTTGGGTGCCAACAGGTGGACCGAGGTGAGTGCTAGGACTCACAGGCCATCTAGCTCTCATGGTGCTTCATCAGTGCAGGGACCTCATAGGGGTCACGATGGTGCTAGCTAGTAGCACCTTATTACCTCTTTTTGTATTTTTGTATTTTTTCTTATGAGCCTCAATGCTCTAATGTATACAACCTACGGGAATTTTGTACTATGTGATTCATATATATATACATGGATTTTATTATGTTTTGTGTTGTGTGTTTTTGTTTATTTATGGATGCAAATGGAATGATGTGTAATGCTTATGCTTTATTGATGATTGCATTAGACTTAGCTTGATCACTATATATTTATTTCTTAATCAGGGGCATAGATAGATGGTATGGTATGATTATTATGATAATAATGATATGGCATTGTTCAATGGATTTTGTAGGATATTTTACAAAGACTCAGACAGTCTAGTGATTCAGACAAACTCATCTATTTGTTTTACATATCCTCTTTATGCAAGGGTTATCCTAGTGTTTTCAAATTTCTTCAAGGACCAACTGTGTGTGCAATGATTGTTCATTTCCCATTATGAGCTAGGTCAAACTAATCAATTGTAACTTATGCCAATAAGCTAGCTCATCCGAGAGCGGCCATAGATCTATACAAAAGAAGGTCGCTAATGTGATAGACTTGACACCATGCGTAAGGATACCCCATTGCCAGGTGGGATTCATTCAACCCATTGTTGTAATGAGGATCACCCCATGATTTTTGAGACACTAAGAGTTCCAGGGATTCAAGCTCCTTCCCTTCTTTTATTATTTGGATTTTGGGGATTGCTTATTTTGTGATGGAGCAATGGATTTTATTGCTTTTACTTGCTCATTTTGAGGAAGAGCAAAGGGGATTATTATTGCTTTGATATTTTTTTTTTGGATTTTGCCCACTTTGAGGAAGGGAAAATAGGGGAACTTATTTCTTTGAGATGATTTTTGGGATACTTGCTCGTTTTGTGGAGGAGCAAGGGATTTTTTTTTTTGGGATACTTGCTCGATTTGATGAAGAGCAAGGGATTTTTTTTTGGGGTGAAGGAGGAGCTTGTCCTTTTTCCAACTCTGTAGTACTCTAGACCATGCACATAATTGGATGAGTAGGGGAAACCTTTCACTTATGGCAATAGCAACTTTTGACTTCGTTATTCCCAAGATTCACAATGTTTTTAATGTATTTTGTTGTGTGTGGTCCAAGAGAAAATTTGATCGACCAGGAATGACCTGTTGCATTTAGAGATTGCTTAACTTTGGATCAAGTTTGTTCAAAACACTATTGGTGGTTGAGTGATTGAAAATATTGGAAATTGCTTAATGATTGATGTGGTTGTGATGTTTTGTGATACTTTCGATTCAATATTTTGAAAATTAAAAGACACTCATAAAGTAGTCAGTGGTCGCATAATTGTTATTGCTAACAACTATATGGTATCTATCCTACTTTATGTGGATCCCTTAATTAGGAAAATATTATAGGGAAAGTTACATATTATTGTGAATTTGGATTGCTAGGTGATGTGGGATGCCCCTGATTAAGGCAACAAGACATGATGGACCAGCAGTCATCCAATTTTACCACATGATCTAATGTAATGAATGGTATGAACAAGATGCCTATATGGAATGCATGAAATGAAATGTTTTTGATATATATATTTTTTAGCCATGTATATGTACATATTTATAAATCACATTATGCATAAAATACCTTTAGATGTATTATGTTCAATGGCTCAGGTTCCAATTCTCCTTCCAAGTTGGCAAGTCTATACGTTCCTGGACTCAACTTTTGTTTGACAATGTATGGACCTAACCAATTAGCCATGAATTTATCTCTCAAGTGTGGCAATGCATTGGTATTTTGTTGATTCTCTTTAAGCATGAGATCTCCTACTTGAAACTCATGAGGATGGACTTTTGCATTGTAAGCACGTTTGATTCGGTCTTGGTATACTCGTAGATGTTCCAAGGCATTGATACGCCTTTCATCAAGGAGCGTTAATTGGTCAAGATGTGCTTGTCTAGTTGTATCATCATCCATGAATTCTTGCAATGTGACTCACAAAGAAGGAATCTCTAGCTCAAGAGGTATGATTGCTTTTGCACCATAGACTAGTGAAAAGGGTGTTGCCCCCGTTGGCATTCTGATGCTTGTTCGATAAGCCCATAGTGCCAAGGGGAGTTGAGTGTGCCAATCTCTATGATTTTCCTTGATGAGTTTCTTGAGAATGGCTATCACTGTCTTGTTGGTCGCTTCGGCTTGTCCATTTGCCTATGGGTAATAAGGAGTCAAGAAACTATGTTGGATATTGTACTTGTTGCATAAGGCTCGAACATCCTTGTTCTTAAATGACTTGCCATTATCAAAAATGATCTTGGAAGGAATCCCAAAATGATAGATAATATGTTGAAGTATAAACTCCGCTATTCGAGGTCTAGTCGTAGTGGTCATTGGAATTGCTTCGACCCATTTGGTGAAGTATTCCGTGGTAGTTATGATGAATTTATGTTGTCCTGATGAGGCAGGTGAAATCTTGCCAATCAAATCAAGGCCCCATTGTGAAAAGGGCCAAAGGCTTTGAATGGGTTGTAAAGCTTGCGATGGTACGTGAGTTAAATTGGCGTGATGTTGGTATTTTTGACATTTCTTAACATATTGACAACAATCACTTTCCATGGTGGGCCAATAATAACCCATGCACAAAATGCACTTTGCAATGGCCATTCCACTAAAGTGGCCACCACAAGTACCATCATGGGCTTCCATTATAGCTCGTTGTGCCTCAACGGGATCTAGACATCGAAGTAGAATTCCATCATAGCCACGTCTATACAACACGTCCCCCAAGAGAGTAAAGCGAGCTGCTTTTTGTTTGAACATCCTTTTTGTAGTTCACGTCATTTCTATTGGGAGGGTCCCAGACTTGAGAAAGTCTCTAATCTCATCAAGGTAAGAATTGTAGGGTTCCGCATGGACCAAACAAACATTCTTCTCACCTTTAGACTCTGCTCTCTTAATTGTTGGCTTGGACACTATTGTTATGATTAGCGGTTGGACTTCTCCATGTTCATTCTTAGGGATCAAGGATCCCAAAGAAGCCATTGCATCCACAAATCTGTTAGTCAAATGAGGCAAGTTACTAATTTCATACCAGTCAAATTTCTCTAGCAACTTCATTGCTACTTCGTGATATTGTTTCAAGACTGGTTCCTTGCATTGGTATTCTCCTTTCACTTGATAAATGACAAGTTGAGAATCACCAAATATGCTTAGTCATTTAATGCCCATAGCTATAGCTGATTGAAGCCCCAAGATTAGGGCTTCGTACTCTACATTGTTTTTCATGCATGAGAAGTCAAGTTTGAATGATAAAGGAATCGAGATTCCTTCGGGTGTGTAAAACATGACTCCAACACCTTGTCCTCTTTCGCACTTTGATCCATCAAAGAACATTGTCATGTCGGCATCATCCTTGGGAGGGACTAGCTCTTCTTGTTCATTGATGAAAAATATCGAATCATCTGGAAGCTCAATGATAAGTGGTTTATCATTTGGCAATGGAGCTTCTACAAGTTGATCGGCTATCACCTGACCTTTGATGGATTTTTGATTGATGAACTCGAGATCAAATTCTATTAAAAGCATTATCCATTTTGTGGTATGGGTGTTGTTGTATGTGTGAGTCATCATGTATCATAGAGGATTCTCTCTAGCTATGACATAGGTAGTGTTACTTAGCATGTAATGTCTGAGTTTCTTAGTGGCAAAAACCACTACTAAGCACAACTTTTTGACATAAGCATATCTTGTCTCATAACTTACCAATGTTTGACTAATGTAATAAATGGCTTGCTCCTTATGATTCTCATTTTTCTGAGCAAGCATTGTCCCTAGCGCAAAATCTGTTGCAGAGACATAGAGGTGAAAAGGGACTCCTGAACGAGGTGGCGTAAGAACTGGTGGTGAAGCCAGATACTTCTTTATGTCATCAAATACCTCTTGATATTCAGTTGTCCAAGAGAATGTCACCCCCTTCTATAGCAAGTGATTGAAAGGCCTGCATTTGTCTGAGAGTTGTGCAATGAATCATCGGATAGATTGAATCTTTCCTTGTAGACTATGCAACTCTCTCAAGTTTGTTGGAGGTGGCATCTCGATAATGGCCTTGACCTTATCGGGGTCCACTTCAATGCCTCGCTTGGAGATAATGAATCCTAGAAGTTTTCTTGATGTGATGCCAAATACGCACTTCTTAGGATTTAACCTTACCTTGTGTTCAAGCAATCGATCAAATACTTTCTCTAGGACTTCAATGTGCTCAAGACGTGTTTTTGATTTGGCAATCAGATCATCCACATAATCCTCAATGATTTTATGCATATAATCATGGAATATGTATGTCATGGCACGTTGATATGTAGCTCCTACATTTTTAAGGCCGAAAGGCATCACCCTGTAACAAAATGTCCCCCAAGGTGTTGTAAATGTTATCTTGTGTTGGTCCTCAGGATTAATTCGAATTTGATTGTATCTTGAGAAACCATCCATTAGCGAAAGCATTTCATGGCCTGCGTAGGAGTCTACTAATTGATCGATGTTAGGTAGAGGAAAATCATCCTTGGGGTATGCTTTGTTTAGATCACAAAAATTAGTGCATATGCATACCCCCCATTCGGCTTACGAATGGGTACCATGTTAGAGAGCCACTCTGGATAATCAATTGGGACTATGAAATTCATGTCTAGTAGTTTTTGTAGCTCTTCTTTGACAATTAATGCAATAGTTGGATGAAGTTTCCTGAGCTTTTGCTTGAAAGGTTTAGCATCTGGCGCCAAAGTAAGGTTGTGGACCACCAAGTTGGGGTCAAGGCTAGGCATGTCTTTGTATGACCATGCAAAAATGTCCTTCTTTCTTGTCAAGATGTCGATCATACGTTCTTTCTCCTCTATGGATAAATATTTTACAATTTTGATGATTTGAGGATTGTCCGCATCTTTGCTAAGGTTCACATCTATGGATTCTTCGATCAGCATGTGAGAACCTTCCTCTAGTTGATGTGGAGTTGGGATGAGATGGATATCATCCTCCACATGCTCAAATGTCTCAAAGGTCTCCCCCTCTACTTCAGTTTGAAAAACTGAGGTAGAGGAGGGTGAAGGTTGCTATGGAATGTAAGCATTTGAATCTCATAGCAACTCTTCGGATAGGATGAACTCGATGATGGATGGCGGGGATGAAATCCTATCCATGGCGATAAGGCTAGCATCGACCTGAATCGGCTTCGCCAAATCGTATGGGTTACGGAGTGGGGTGAACAAGTCAATAGAAATCATATTGACTTGGTGGAAATGAGGTGGCTATGATTCAAGAGGTGATGACTCACTCTCTCTAGGTTGCAACTGACCTAAGGTGGGTGAATGGTGGTGCTGCGGGAGCGGCCAAGGTGGTGGTGGAGGATCTGGCTCAGGGTGCTCACGCTCTTTGTTGAAGTGAAATATGGTGTGATCTATGGGAAACATCTTTGTATACCACTCATATTTCTCGATGGGTTCAGTAGGAACCACATCATCTTGGGGACCATCAAATATTTGAATGATCCAGTCTAAATTTGCTTCCATTTGTCAAAATTCCCCAAAATATTCATCGAAGATATAATCCCCAAAATATTCATCGAAGATGTAATCATCTGGCATGTGATTAATCATGAATGTGTGCAATACAATCTCTAAAAATGCCTCATGTAGATGAGGTGCAAAGTTAGGGTCCAGGTACTCATCATCAGTATCATCACAATCATCACACTCCTCGCTCTCCTCCTCCTCTTCTTCATACTCAAGAGTGAGTCGTTGGAAGGTTTGGTTGAAGGAAGAGTCTGAGGTAGAAGGTTTGTACCCTAGACTAGAGCGATCATGTGCTTCTCTATATTCGGGCTCAATAATGTGACGTGGACCCTGCTCATGTCATCCAAGTCCATATCCCTACTAGTTGACCCTACAAAAATATCGCAAAGGGAAATCCGGGTTGGATAGATAATCTAAATTTCCATTAAATTCTTGCAAGGGTTCCTCATTAGGAGGAGGTGGATCGGATGAAGAATCCACTCCCCCATATATGAAATTAATCTCATCTGATTGGGAACCCATTATGTACACTGCACCTATGGCTAAAGGTGGATCACGTGGGTGACCATAGTCTCTAACTGACTCAATAGGTGGTGTAACTATGACACTCTCAATGATGTACTCACCAATGCTTGGATTAGCGAGATGTACTGCAACTTGGGATGGTTGGGATGATGATGGCTCAATGGATGAGGAGGGCGCTTCTAGGGTAGTTTGTGGCTTAGGTGGAGGTGGTGGCTCCTCTCGGATAGGTGACCCTATCTGTGAGACTATGGGTAGTGATGTTTGGGATGGATGAGATTGGATGGGGTTGTTAGTTGATGGGGTGGGTTGAGCTATGAATATGAATGGTGTTTGTGAAGTGAGTGGTGTGGTTGATGGAGTTGATGATTGGTTAGTGGGATGATCAGGTGTGGTGGAAAAATGGAATGTGGTGGTTGAGGGTTGACTAGAGTTGACGCTTTTAGATGCAAAAGTAGGGTCAACTATCAGTAATTCCTCTGGGATGGGGGCTTTTGATGAAGTGATATTAGTGGGAGTGGTTCAGATAATGAGTGGTTGGATGGATAGGTGGGTTGATGGAAGTAGTGGCTCATAAGGATTTGAGATCAAGTTGCAGTATTTAAAAGGCTCTATGTCTGTTGGGATGCAATGTACTTTGCCCTCATGTACATATTTTAGGCATTGGTGCAATGTTGAAGGCACACACTTCATCTCCCTAATCCAAGGGTATCCAAGAAGTATGTTGTATTGCATCACCCCTTCCAAGATGTGGAAGAGGACATGTATAGTTTTCACCCCCACGGTGATAGGAAGAACCACGTTCCCCATAGTTGAGCATAAGGCATCATTAAAGGCTCTTAAGGTGAAGGTGGATGATGTAATGTGGGATGGTGGTATGTTAAGGTTTTTGATGGTGGGAGTGGTAATGAGGTTGATGGAGGAGCTAGTGTCAATAAGGACTCTCTTGAATGGCTTCCTATCAATATGAGCTACTATGTGCAATGGAGGATCTGGTAAATCTGATGAAACTTTCTTCTCCTCAAAGTCATAAAATGCTATCGAGGGCTCCATGCACTTTTGTACACTCCCCACAAAGGAGTTGAAAGCATTAGGATATTTTGATTGTACTTGGATGGACTTTAGGATTTCCATCAATGCTTCTCGATGTGGGGGTGACTGTTGTATCAGCTCATAGATTGATAGTTTTATCGATGCTATTTTCAAACTTTGGGTTAACCGGTTGCCTAGGGTGATAGTTGGGTGAGATGGATTGCTTGGATTATGAAATGGTGGAGGTGGAATTGATGGCCCTAGTTGTATGGGGATACTTGGTTGTGTTGTAGGAGCTTGGGTTGTGTGATTTTCTTATCTCTGCCTATGGGTGACCACACTAATAGCCCCTACAAAACCTTGGTGTAGTTGAGACACATAATTGACTTGGTTGGGAGGAACTATAGAAGTTGATGCTCTCATTGCTTGTTGATTTGCCTCATGGTGAGGCAAAGGTGTCCGATGTTGGCAATTTTGGGTACCTTGAGTACATTGCCTTTGCTCTAAGTGTAGATGTTGTCATTGATGTCAAGGAGTTCTTGAAGCAATTTGGTTTGATGTCAAAGAATGTGTCTTGATGAAGGTTTCAGCATGGACAGTGAGTTTCCAAGAAGATCAGGGTAGCCCAGTTGCAAAAGATCAAGAAAAAGACAAGTTAGAAAAAGTATGCAGGCGGCTAGAAAAACTGTCACGATTTCGCGACATGTTTCAAGAGAGAGAAAGCATTGGCAAAACTGTCACGATTTCATGACATGTTTGAGGAGAGAGAAATTTTGGGCAAAACTATCACGATTTCGTGACATGTCGCACTTTCGCGACTCGGACAGTGCAGGAAGGCAGAGAAAGAAAAGTGTCACGATTTCATGACATTCTGCAAAGGAGACTGTACGGACAGAAAAATGTCACGATTTCACGACATGTTGCAGAAGAGAAAGTCTGCAGTGTAAACTATCACGATTTTGTGACATGCTGCAAAAGACAAAGTGAGAACTGTTGCGACTTCGTGACAAGCTGCAAAAATCAAAGGAAGGACTGTCGTGATTTCGTGACATGCTGAAAAGCTTGAAGAAAGAACTGTTGCGATTTTGCGACATACAGAAAATGGAAGAGTCTGAATCAAGAAGCATCACGATTTCGTGATAGGCTACAAAGAAGTTGTACGAATGAAGAAATTGTCACGATTTCACGACAGGTTGGAGAGAAAGCTAGCAATTGCAGGAAGTGTCACGATTTCGTGACAGAAGCAGAGAGGAAGGCTTTGTAGACAAAAGCGTCATGATTTTGCAACATGTTGGATGAGCATTTGTAAAAGAGCTTAAGGCAGTGAAAGCGTCATGATTTCGTGACATGTTCCATTTTTGCTGGTGCAAACCGAGAAAAGGTTGAAGAAGCAAGAAGTGTCACGATTTCGTGATAGAATTGCAGATGACATCAGCAGAAGCAGATGTGTCATGATTTCATGACAGAAGTAGAGAAGAAGGCTTTGAAGTCTAAAGTGTCATGATTTCATGACAAAAGTGAGAAGAAGGCTTTGAAGTCTAAAGTGTCACGATTTCACGATAGAAGTGAGATGACGTCAGCAAGAGGCAAAGGTGTCACGATTTCATGACAGAAGAGCAAAGGAAGCAGACAAAAGCAAAAGTGTCATGATTTCGTGATAGCAAGCATAGAAGGTGTATGGTATGCAAAGATGTCACGATATCATGACATGTTGAAGTTTCGCGCCAGAAGCTTCAGGGAGGCAGTGAAGCCGACAGAGTTAAATCTGGGCCGACGTAGCATAGGGTTTTGTAGCCGACGTAATTAAAGGGTAAACAGCCGACTAAGATCAAGGTTCTAATCTTGAGATAGTGGGTATAAAAGGAGGGTTGTTTGAAGAATTTTGATCATCGATCAAAGTGTGCATTCGAAGAGTGACATTCATAGATTTAGTGTGACTGTGAAGTTCGATAGTCAAAAAGAGAGTGCGAAGATCGATAGCAGTATAAGAGTGCATTTTCATCGAATATTCTAAGTGTAGGAGACTGTAAGGAAACAGAGTGCATGAAGATGATACTACCATGAATGCGTAGAAGTGCAAAGGTCGTTGTTCGATCGAGTGCAGCTATGCTGCTGTATGTGCAAAGATTGTGCTGCGGTGAATGTGCAAAGGAGCAGAAGCTGTTGGTGTTGCAATTTTTGCAAATAGAGCGCATTTCAAGAAGATCGATTGTCGAGAGTTAAAGTGTTGTTGTGTTGCGTAGTCTATGTGAAAGTTGGTTTCATCTAATACAGCTGTGACAGAACAGTGAAGACTTGGGGATAGCATTGAGCAAGCATTTGAAAGCTTGTGAACCATTTTTCTTTAACCAGTTTTTGAGGACCAGATTGAGGACAGAGATTGATGCAGATTTGAGGACAGACTTGTTTGGTGTAGACAGGAGAGGAAAAGATAGAGGACATATGTGCTAGACCGAAGGACTGTGTTTAGTGCATATTTGAGGACCAGCTTTGCGGTGACAGAGTTGAGGACAGAGATCTCCAGCCAGAGCAGGGAAGACAGGTGTCTTCTATGGAAAGAGTTCCACTTGCTAAGGGCATAGGAGGTAGAGGTCTTCTAGAGGATCACCAGCCAAAGCAGAATTAGGGGAAGGTATCTCCTTTGAGCAGAGGCTCATAAACATTGTAATCGAGAAGGATTCCTAGAGGACTTTGATATAACTTTTAGAGGAAAGTTTTATCCGTGGAGTAGCCCACCTTGGGTGAACCACGTAAATTGTTGTGTCACTTTGTGGATGGTGTTTTGTGCATTGCTTTGATTACTATTGTTATTTCTGCTATCTTTATACTGCATAATATTGAATTGAAAGTTGCTTTGAAAGAAAAAGTTAAAAGTGGTCTTATACTGTTCACCCCCCCTCTCAGTATAAGCTTGTGTTCTTCAATTGGTATCAGAGCTAGTACCTTCGAAAAGTTTAACAACTTGAAGGAAAAGCTTGCAAAGAACACAATGGATTATTCAAGTGGCAATGCAGCACCTATTCTTGATGGATCAGATTTCGGTCTGTGGAGTGCAAGAATGAAAGTCTATCTAATGGCACTTGGTAATGAGGTATGGGAAGTTATTGAAGATGGGTACACCATTCCTGCAAATGGTCCTTATACTAAAGAAGACAGGCTCCTACATCACAGCAACTCAAAAGCCATGAATGCAATCCTGAAGGGTTTACAGAAGGCTGATCTTACCAAAGTTATTCACTGCAAGACAGCTAGTGAAATGTGGAAACAATTGCAGGTTGTTCATACAGGTGATGCAAATGTCCAAAAGGCCAAGTTGAGACACTTCAAAGGTATGTTTGAACAGCTCAAGATGAATGATGATGAAAATATTAGTGACTACATGCTCCGTATGGATGAAGTTGTTAATTCTATGAAAGACTTAGGTCTTGAACTTGCTGAAAATGATGTGTGTGATAAGATTTTAAGATCTCTTCCTAATAGATTTAGTGAAAATATTTCTGCTATTGAGGAAGCTAAAGATTTAGATAAGTTGAAAAAGGATGAGCTCCATAGTATTCTTGCAGCATTTGAGTTGAGAACTCAAGTGAAAGTTGATGTAAAGAAAGAGGCAGCTTTCAAAGCTACCAAGAAATCAAAAGGCAAACAGATTCAAGAGAGTGATGAGTCTTCTAGTGAGGAAGAGGCATATTACAACAAGAAAGGCAAGTTCTCTAGAAAGCACAAAAGCAAGAAAAATATAAGATGTTTCAACTATGGAAAATTTGGTCATTATGCTACTGACTGTACTGTTTCCAAGAATGAAAGTGATGAAGATATACAGGATGTTAAGAGCAAGGATTCTGAAAAGCACAGGTATTATAGAAAGAACAAAGATGAGCACAACAATCAAGGAAAGAGGTATTCACACAAGAACAAGAAGAGCTTCTATCCTGGACAAAGCAAGTAAGTGTTCTAGCAGTGATAGTGAAAGTTCTTCTAGTGATGATGAAAATGAGATGTTGTTCATTTCAGAAAAAGAGGAAGAACCGAAACATAAATTCATTGTCATGAAATGTTTTAGATGTGGAAATTTTGGGCACCTTGAGGATGATTGCACAAATAATGAATTGGTTGCTAGTATGTATGAGGATGCTTCAGAAAATGATAAGGAAGATGCTTGTATGGTTTTTGAAAAGGGTAGCACCTCTAGTGATAAGAAATCTGAAAAAGGCCTTGATAATTCAAAGTGCAATCAAATAGAGGATCTTGAATGTGAACTCAATAATGCTCTTAGTGTTTTGAAAAAGGAAAGAAAGAAGAATGATAGACTCAAGATTAAGTTAGATGAATGTTGTATGGAGAGAGACGATCTTATATAAAGTCTTGACTTCTCTATAGCTAAAACACGGGAACTCAAGGATGAGTTAGAGTCTAAGATTCTTGAGTATAATGAGTTAGAGCAGAAAATGGCTTCTTTGAAAGAAGAAAATAAAGAGTACAAGGATAAGCTCTACAGATTTTAGGATAGCTCCAAGAAGGTTAAATTTCTCATCAAAGGACAAAGAAAACCAATAGATAAAATAGGTCTCGGTTTTGTTGAGCCGCACAAGAAATAGGTTGGGGAATCTAGCAAGAGATTTCAAAAGGAAGAGAGTTCTGATGAAGAAAGTACTTCAGATCAAGAATCCATGAGTGATAAATGCGCAGAAACAGAGAACAGAATTTTGAATGTGAAGAAGAAGTTTTCGGGACCCAAGAGGTCAAACAGAAGAATATTTCACGACAGATGTTTTGCATGTCATAGGTTTGGTCACACGGCTTCACAGTGCATAGATCAAATGAAGAGGGTAAACAACAATTTTAGAAGTTTTAATTTATTTCAAGGGTATTGCTACTCTTGTAATCAGTTCGGGCATAAGGCAATGTTCTGCAAGACTAATAACGGGAACACGGTTACTCATAACAGACGGATTCAAAGAAGAGGTATGCCGAACAGAAATAACTTTGTTACCTGTTATAAGTGCAACAATGCAGGCCACACAGCTAGATAGTGTAGAGCTGATCTTCCAAGGTACAAGAATAGAAAAAGTGATATGAACAGGTCCAAGGATCAAGGTATGGATAAGAACAGGAATGATAAAAGAAACAGGAACAACAGTATGAATAGGTCCGAGGATCAGAACAATGACAGAAACAGAAATACAGACAAAGAATTCAAGAGAAGGCACGACAAAGAAATTGTAGACACTGATGATGATGAGTGTCTAATGGGAGTTTCACTCCCAACCCTATTTTAAATCACCTCATCAGGAGGTGGGGGAGGGACTAAGCTAAGAGGCTCATTCTTAGTCCCAAGCCCCAAAGGTGACCCTTTGCCATTGATGACAAAGGGGGAGAGATTTGAGTAAGGGGGAGAGATATGAGTAAGGGGGAGAGCTTCAAGTGAAGAGGAAAGCTTCAAGTCAGGGGGAGCAAAACTTCAAAGGAAGATTCTCAGTTGTTGGATTGATTTCAGTTTTGGCTCTTGAAGATGTGTTTTTAGTAAAGGTTTGCCATCAATGACAAAGGGGGAGATTGTTGGCAATTTTGGGTACCTTGAGTACATTGCCTTTGCTCTAAGTGTAGATGTTGTCATTGATGTCAAGGAGTTCTTGAAGCAATTTGGTTTGATGTCAAAGAATGTGTCTTGATGAAGGTTTCAACATGGACAGTGAGTTTCCAAGAAGATCAGGGTAGCCCAGTTGCAAAAGATCAAGAAAAAGACAAGTAAGAAAAAGTATGCAGGCGGCTGGAAAAACTGTCGCGATTTCGTGACATGTTTTAGGAGAGAGAAAGCGCTGGCAAAACTGTCACGATTTCGCGACATGTTTGAGGAGAGAGAAAGTTTGGGCAAAACTATCGCGATTTCGTGACATGTCGCATTTTTGCGACTCAGACAGTGCAGGAAGGCAGAGAAAGAAAAGTGTCACGATTTCGCGACATTCTCAGGAGAGTTCGGACGAAAAAGTGTCACGATTTCGCGACATGTTGCAGAAGAGAAAGTCCGAAAGGAAAAGTGTCACGATTTCGTGACATGTTGCAAAAGACAAAGTGAGAACTGTTGCGACTTCGTGACAAGCTACAAAAATCAAAGGAAGGACTGTCATGATTTCGTGACATGCTAAAAAGCTTGAAGAAAGAACTGTTGCGATTTCGTGACATACAACAAAGGGAAGAGTCTGAAACAAGAAGCGTCATGATTTCATGATAGGCTACAAAGAAGTTGTATGGATGAAGAAAGTGTCACGATTTCACGACAGGTTGGAGAGAAAGCTTGCGATTGCAGGAAGTGTCACGATTTCATGATAGGTTGAGTTGGAAGGCTTTGTAGAAAAAATCATCACAGATTTAGTGACTGTTCAAGGCAGAAGCGTCATGATTTCGTGACATGACGAGAGAAGGTTGAAGAAGCAAGAGTGTCACGATTTCATGACAAAGTTGATGACATCGCAGAAGGCAGATGTGTCACGATTTCATGACAGAAGGTGAGAAGAAGGCTTTGAAGTCTAAAGCATCACGATTTCATGACAGAAGCGGAGAGAAGGCTTTGAAGTCTAAAGCGTCACGATTTCATGACAGAAGTGAGATGACATCAGCAAGAGGCAAAGGTGTCACGATTTCATGACAGAAGAGCAAAGGAAGTAGACAAAAGCAAAAGTGTCACGATATCGTGACAGTAAGCATAGAAGGTGTACGACAGGAAAAGATGTCACGATATCGTGACATGTTGAAGTTTCGCGCCAGAAGCTTCAGGGAGGCAGTGAAGCCGATAGAGTTAAATCTGGGTCGACGCAGCGTAGGGTTTTGTAGCCGACGTAATTAAAGGGTAAACAGCCGACTAAGATCAAGGTTCTAATCTTGAGATTGTGGGTATAAAAGGAGGGTTGTTTGAAGAATTTTGATCATCGATCGAAGTGTGCGTTCGAAGAGTGACGTTCACAGATTTAGTGCGACTGTGAAGTTCGATAGTCGAAAAAGAGAGTGCGAAGATCGATAGCAGTATAAGAGTGCATTTTCGTCGAATATTCTAAGTGTAGGAGACTATAAGGAAATAGAGTGTGCGAAGATGATACTATCGTGAATGCGTAGAAGTGCAAAGGTCGTTGTTCGATCGAGTGCAGCTGTGCTGCTGTATGTGCAAAGATTGTGCTGCGGTGAATGTGCAAAGGAGCAGAAGTTGTTGGTGTTGCAATTTTTGCAAATAGAGCGCATTTCAAGAAGATCGATTGTTGAGAGTTAAAGTGTTGCTGTGTTGTGCAGTCTATGCGAAAGTTGGTTTCATCTAATACAGCTGTGATAGAACAGTGAAGACTTGGGGATAGCATTGAGCAAGCATTTGAAAGCTTGTGAACCATTTTTCTTTAACCAGTTTTTGAGGACCAGATTGAGGACAGAGATTGATGCAGATTTGAGGATAGACTTGTTTGGTGCAGACCAGAGGAAAATATAGAGGACATATGTGCTAGACCGAAGGACTATGTTTAGTGCATATTTGAGGACCAGCTTTGTGGTGACAGAGTTGAGGACAGAGATCTCCAGCCAGAGCAGGGAAGACAGGTGTCTTCTGTGGAAAGAGTTCCACTTGCTAAGGGCATAGGAGGTAGAGGTCTTCTAGAGGATCACCAGCCAAAGCAGAATTAGGGGAAGGTATCTCCTTTGAGCTGAGGCTCATAAACATTGTAATCGGGAAGGATTCCCAGAGGACTTTGATATAACTTTTAGAGGAAAGTTTTATCCGTGGAGTAGCCCACCTTGGGTGAACCACGTAAATTGTTGTGTCACTTTGTGGATGGTGTTTTGTGCGTTGTTTTGATTACTGCTGTTATTTTTGCTATCTTTATACTGCATAATATTGTATTGAAAGTTGCTTTGAAAGAAAAAGTTAAAAGTGGTCTTATACTGTTCACCCCCCCTCTCAGTATAAGCTTGTGTTCTTCATCTGATATATACCAAGGTTCTAATTGGATTGAGCTAGTGGGTTGTCAAATTTGATCTTTCTCGCTTTCAATGTCTTGCACAATACCCTTAAACCCATGGTAATTTTTTATGTCATGTTCTTTTTGTCGATGATAGATGTAGTATAAGTGCTCTCTATAGCCTTTTGATTTTGGCTTTCTTAGGTCCTCGATTTTAATATCCAATAATGTGAAAATATGTGCCACATACAACTTCTAAAACACAGATGAGTAGGGCTCTTGTAATGGTGTGTAGTTGCACTTAGGCCTAAAGTGATGTTGTTGCCTCTTTGTAGGTTGTGTTTGATTTTGCACCTATTTTGGGGGTGTAACCACTTGATAATTCAATTTTTGTGGTTGTTGCTATTGTTTTTGAGGTTGTTGGATCTGAACTTGGGCTTGTCAATTTGACTGTGAAGGTTGGCCCAAGAATGTTCGATTAAATTGAGTGGCCTTGGACTGGCCATGGTTATTCTCCTTTTGGTTCTTATTGTGCCACTCCTTTTTCATAAGCTTGATCTCACCCTCTTATATTTTTATCTCTTCTATAACTCTAGCTTGGGAAAGAGCCTCATCGAATGTCCTATACTGTTGCAACTACAGTAACAAAGAGATGGGTTTGGCACAACTCTTCATGAACATTCTTGTTAGTTTTGATATAGATATGGAGAATGGCAACTTGATCATAACTACCCTCCAATTATTATCAAAATAATGGACCAATTCATCATCATACTACTTTAGACTAGGCAGATCGATCAATGTGGTTTTCTTTTGGACATGCAAGGCGAATCACTCCAAGAATTGGTCCGCAAGCTACTCAAAAGTGTAAACACTCTGATGCAGTAAGTGGTTGTACCAATCTTGGGCTTCTCTCCCAAGTTTCTGAGGAAAGGTGTGTAGCATAAGTGCATCATTATTACTAATCTTGAAACATGTTTTTACAAACCTTGTCACATGCTCTCAATGGTCCTCTTCCCCCTTAAATGTATCAAGGTTCAAAATCTAAAAACTATATAGGATAAGGTGATGCAGAAACTGAAGCATGGATCAGGTGATTGAGTAGCTACCTTAATGTTGGCTTTTGATATTGAAAACATGGGGTCTACATGGCAAGGCTATCAATTTGGTTTTGCAAGAACTAGAACTTAGAATCATCTATAGAATAAAAACCCTAGTTTTCTTGATACTGTTGGTACTAAGGTGTATTATATGTGGATTATGTATGATGGGGTATGTTGGGCTAAAATTTATGATGATATGATGGCTAATAAAAGTTCTAATATGGATGAGTTGATGGGGGAATAATAGTATGTTGACCTGAAAAGTTAGAATACATGTGATGTGGTAAATTAGTTACTATGGTAGTTATTGGTGGATGCAATACCCAAGATAGATCTTGGATAAAGGTATGGTTTTGGTGAGAGGTGGATGGTAGGTTATGCTCAATCCTCTATAAATTTTTATTAGGGTTAGGGTTAACTCTGTGATTAGCATTATCTAAAATTATTTTTTGTAGATACAAGAAATCCTATTGCATGACAAGTGTAGATGTCATGGGCACAACCACATATGAGGTGGTTGGTTGGGTTGGTTGTGAGACAACCATAGTAGTGGATGTGAGTGGAGGGTAGGTAGCAAAAGGCATTGCCATAAAATAAGGGCTGATATGATATATAGAACCTATAGGGGTAGTAGGCAGAATGGATTTGGAGATCTATGAAGCAACCTAAATCATTTTTTCATTCAAGGGATTGGTGCAAATGATGGTTTGTTGAGGCAATGTGAGAGGTGGTTAGCTAGAGTATGATGGGTGGCTATCCAGGGTAGCAACAGTCAACTCAAAAAGTGGATTTGTAAAGACTTATCCAGACTGCTATAGGTGTGTGACGGTGGACTCTTGATGCAATTATGGTATGGTGTGGGATACGATGGTAAGTGGTGCTAATGATGGAAAAACCATTCCAATCACTCTCATATACATCCTAATAGTGTCCATGTCTACAAGTGTGACACGACCATCCATTGGTGAGGGTGGCTCACTCCTAGGAGTCTCAGGAATAATAGTATGTGTAAACCTATGCATAACATATATTTTTGAAATAGGGGAACTACTAGAGGATCCTACATTTAGGCTCTAGGACATGGGAGGAGGTATACTACCTTGCCCTACCACCAAAGTGTTAGGAACCTCACTAGACTGAGATGCCATGGGGGAAGACAACTAACTCTAAATTAGTGCTAACTTTTTTTCCTAATCATGGGTCGTTACCATATGCTAATATGCAATGATATGTGAAATGCAAATGCAATTATATGTAGGTGGAATGAAAGTACAATGCAATACAACACCCAAAGCAAATAACCAAGCAAGTTTTTTGGTCCTAGGTTTGTGCAAGATTTTTATTTTGAATTTTTTTTAGTTTTATTTTTTATTTTTGAAAAAGAGAAATACATGTGCAAAATTTTTTGCCCTAAATGAATATAGGATTTCACCTATATAATTACAACTCGACAACTCGATGATGAAGTTTTCTCACGTAAATCCACCAAAGTATGGAGATGAAAACCATACCCAGTTAGGGAGCACAGGTCCTACCAGTCCTCACTCAGTCTCACTTGGTCAACGTTATACTCTCCAAAGAGAAATACATGTAGATTTTTCAAGCTACAATGGTTCTTGGATCCGACCTTGGCTAAAAATGGGGTAATAATGTTGGTGGTCTGGTGATGAAGTCCAAACATGGAAATGATGAAATCCAATCATTTACCAACATTTAATGTGATTGTGTGAGTCTTGTTTAATTTATTGTGAAATGTAACTAAGATGTGATTATATTTTTATGCCTAAATGCAAAAATCAAGAAACGAATAATAGCAAACAAAATAGATCAAAGACTAAAAGTTGATTCCAAACAAGGTTTTTGGTCGATTTTGTTTTCAGGGCCAACTGTAGGTCAGTGGTTGGTTCTGGTAAACCATGAATGTGTGGTTTACCAACCGTAGGTCCACGTTTAGGAGATCCCAATCATGGGTCTATGGGTTTGACTATGCAACAAAATAAGATAGACCAAGCTTGATCCCTAAAAAGGATACCCAAATTATTGTTAACTAGACAATGTAATATGATATGTTCCTAAATGCAAATGCAGATCCTCTTAATTTTTTTTATTGTTTGGATGAATGCAAAAATAAGTAAATTTCTATCTTAAGACCTAAATGTAGACAATGGCACATAGGACTAAGACTCCTAATTTACCCTAGATGCATGCTAAGACTAAAAATAGTGAGAAAAAAAATAGCATAGGGGTACAAACTCCTGTTCCTTTCGTCGCTTCATCCAGCTGTAAATCGTAGATCCGCAGCTCTACAATACAATCACCATACATGCATGTTTCTCCAAATTCTTAACCATAGGTTTGTGGTTCTATCTCCTCAACTGTGGGCTCATGTTTCTTAAATTCCTCCACCATGGGTGCAAGGTTTCCTAGATTTAAAATTGTAGGTGCATGATTTCATAGTAATAGGGCCAAATACAACCATCCTTGAATCTAACGATCCGAGATTGAATCCTCACGTGCTTCAAACTCCCAAAACCTATAGATATAGAAAATATAGATTAGTAAAGTAAATCAAGCAAGGAAAAAATAAATATGACCCTTAGGGAATCCTACCATGATCACCATTTTTTTAACCAAAAGAACTAAGCAACAAATAAAAATAAACATAGAGAAAGTAGAATTGCCAAAATTGCTTCTTGTATTGATTTTGATAAAATGTTACAAATGAATTTTGAATTTCCCCAAGTGTGTTTGGGGAAATGTTACAATTTTTTCTATTTCTATATTGATACAATTATTACGATGGTGGAACAAGGGTCTTCCAAGTCTTCACAGGTATTCTTGCTCTTCGTTCTCCAGTTGTAGCTTCAAGGGATGAGTGGTATTTTGATTTCCAATGCAAGGACCACTCTAGATTCAGCAACTTTATCCAAATTACCTATTACCTACACACATAAAAACCAACAAATGGGATTATTAGAACCTATAAATAAATATATAAAAATGATGTTGATAAAAACCCTAAGCAAGTAATCATATAATGCAGATAATAAAATAATTAAACTAAAATCCTTGCAAACAAACTATAGTTATTGATCATGCTCTCGGCTCTATGAAATTGTGAGAGCATGATGGTGGACTAACAACCATGGGTTCATGATAGTGAAACTATAGATGTGTGGTTTTTACTATGAAAATGTGGACCGGTGGTTTGAGCTGAATGGCAAAAATACCTCAAAACATGATATCCAAGATTGAAATCAGGCTTCTCCTTGGGATATGTGCAAATATCTAGTCCTATTTTGATAGCCTGGTGGAATCAATATTTAGCTCTCTTTGTTTTATGGGGTGAGGATGCCTTTATAGTCCTCTTAGGATTTTGGAGGGAAATGGGAGGTAGCAAGCTTGGATTACCAAGTGGTAATTATAGGCTGCCAAATGGAGGGGATAGTTACAATGAGTCACCCAATGTGTCTCACTTAACTGGGGTCATGTGGTTTCAAGTGGAGTGAAGTGTGGGATTTTACCCAATATTAAGGGACAATGGGACAAGAGTGGATGATATGTGGTAAGGATGTTTGGTGAGGTGTCTAGGACACATGTCTAATGGGTAAGCAGGATATCCTAGGCTAATTTTCTAGATTTTATAAGTCTGGAAAATAAGATAATTTGTAGGATATTATATCCCTAAGTTTAAACCTAGGCATATACTTTATTATGTAGAATTTTATGGTGGGGTGGAAAATATAGTGTTGTGAGTGACCAAATTTTGGTGTCTACATGTTCCTTCCACCTTGCATCATTGTCTCAAGTATGTGTATGATGGATTCATCCATTATGTTCCAGTCAATGATGACCCATTCAATTTTTGCAACATCACTGACCTCCCACAAGGACCTTCATTATCTTCTACACAAATCCTCCCTATTTATTCCCATCATTAGGTAAATACTTTTACACCTTCGCCTATACCTACCTCACCACCGTATAGTTCATCGATGACATCCTCACGCCCCCTACATCTTCTTCCCACATACCTTCATCCTCCTCTATGGATCCCCATATTGCATCTGTACATTTTTTTCCTCCTTATTCATGGCCTCATCCTCTTTCCCAACCTTATTCTTCAATGAATTTGCCTCTCTTATTTGTGCCTTTTTCACCACCATCTTTGTGGCCTCCTACTTCATCTCATCCATATTCCTCTACAGAGCCTCCTCTTCTCCCCACTCCTCAAACACCCCGACTTCCATTTTTCCTTGACCTTAGTCTTTCACATCTTCTCGTATCCTGACACCTAGGCCTGCTCCTCCACCTCACAATTTATGCACATGGGTCATCCAATCCCTTCCACCATAGCCAAATGTCATGAATGGGAGTAGTAAGCCTCTCACCTCGATGACCAATTATTCCATCTCTCTTCTACCTCTATTTTTTATTCTCAAATATCATATTCATGCTCTGACTTAGACTCACCACCTCATTCACCACCTTGTAAGTCACCCCAAGTATCTATTTTTATGATGAATCATAGCCCGGGTGAATACAATGTTCATGACGCTCATGTGAATCCTCCTACAATCCAATCTACCCATGATTTTGGTTTTCCTTGAACCTTAGTGCTAACCATTTGTACTATCATTTCCCTTGGTCCACAAAATAATTGTACCAACTTCATATACATCAGTTTAGACTCCTCACTCCCAACAACTATACCCCCATTACTGTAATCTAGTTTTTGTGGTTCCTTAGACCACATGTCCAATCCACACTTCACCTTACTCTACCTTCAATATTTCCATTGGCATGGATTTGGACTAGGACATTATGAAAAAGGCTTACGAATGCCTATCAACCCTCATATTCAATTATCCATAAATAAATTTGGGCTAGGATATCACCCTATAGCCATCCATATGCTCAAATATGAGATTCAAGATCTCTCCCTAAATCATCCATCGATTCCTACACACTCATTAGAATAATATATCAACACTAAAATCCTAAATGAAATTCCTTCTCCTCATTCTACCATAAACATTCTATGCACCTTCTTCCAGGAAACACCATTTTTTGACACTATCATTTCTTACTACATTGATGAGATAGTCGATAGATTTGTTGCCCTTTCCCTCATAGCTCCTTGCTCAGTGTACACTTATTAACCTCCCCCTCCATTTCCTACGCATTCATTTGTACATCAACTTGGTCGATAATACAATCATTATTATATAACTCAACCTTGTTCTCCACCCATGGTGCTATGTCCATCATTAAATAAACCATGTTGTTCACATACTCCTGACTCTTCATCTTCAAAATCATCATCTGACACCATCTCTACCACCTCCATTAAAATGGTTGACATTGATTTATCCTCATCACTTAGGTATACATATCCTAAGGATTTCATCGAAGCACCAAACCTAAATTTCATCAACTTCACACACATATCCCCTACACCTTCTTCATAGGACTTCTTACTATTGTCACCCATCCTTCACACTACAAATGTACCTTCACCATCCATCCCATACCACATTCCATGGGTCAATCATATGTATGTATGCTTGGATGATGAATTCAATTTTCTTGAGGCTATTGATGACCTCCATCTCATTCCTATCCTCTCTTAGCTTCAATATGGTTCCCACATGCTTGTGGAGGACACTATCGACATCAACATTGGTGATGATCCCACAAATATTCATATCGTTAAGCTTGCTAACAACATATCCTTATAATAATGTGCCTCATTTACCACATTCCTCAAATAATACATAAATGTTTTTGCTTGGTCCTACATGGACATGCCTGGGATCGACCCATCTCTAGTCATCCACAACCTCACACTTGATGAGGACATAAAGCCCATCAAAAAAATTATGATGCATGCATCCCACAGTCACTTTGATGGTAAAATTTGAGCTCTAAAATCTCCTTAATATAGGGTTCATCCAACCCATTAACTACCCACAATGGGTATCCAACATGGTTTTGGTACCAAACCCCTCTATTGAGGTTCGTGTTTGCACTTATTTTAGAGATTTGAACAAGGCTTATCCCAAGGACAAATTTCCCCTCCCAAACATTGAATCCCTAGTTGATTCCATCATTGGCCATGAAATTATATCTCTCATGGATGGCTTCTTCGGTTACAATCAAATTAAGAGTAATCCTATTGATCAACACAAGACATATTTCACAACCTCCTAGGGACCTTCTATTACACTATCATACCTTTTGGCCTTAAGAATGTTGGGGAAACTTACCAACGTGCTATGACTTACATTTTCCATGACTACATGCACAAAATCATGGAGTACTATGTTGACGACCTCATAGCCAAATCAAAGGAACACTCACAACATATTGCCAATCTTTGTAAGATATTTGATCGCCTTCTTGAATACAATGTATATCTCAACCCAAAGAAGTGTGTCTTTAGCATCACTTTGGGTAATATATTGGGGTTCATTGTCTCTCAGCAAGGCATTAATGTTGACACCAAAAACTTCAAAGCCATCATCGAGATGCCTCCACCCATAAATCTCAATAAACTACGTAGTCTACAAGGAAAAATTTCAAACCATTCATGATTTCATTATCCAATTATCTAACAAATTCAAACCATTTAATCACCTTTTACAAAAAGGGGTCACCTTAAAATGAGATACCAACTATCAGGAAGCCTTTGACTCAATCAAGGCCTTCCTTACATCACCACCAGTTCTATCTCCACCACATCCATAATTACCATTCCTCCTATACATCTTTGCTACTAATTTTGTGATTAGAACATTACTAGCTCAAAATAATACCCTCAATCATGAACAAGCCATCTATTATATCAGTTGTACGCTACTTAGTTATGAAATCCGATATGCCTACATGGAGAAGTTATGCCTAGCTTTAGTCTTTGCCATGCAAAAACTACACCATTACATTCTTAACCACACTACCTTTGTCATTGCTCATGATAATCTATTACATTACATGATGAACAAGAGTTATCATAATTCTTGCACTGCTAAATGGATTATACTTCTTACTAAATCCAACCTTGAATTCATTTCTCAGAAGTCCATGAAGGGACAGGTCATCGTTGACCAACTAGTTGAGGCTCCATTGCCTAGAAACCATCACCTCCTTATTTAGCTTCTTGATGATTCCATATTTCACATCACTAAAGCTAAGGAATAGGTCAAACCCAAAATACTAGTCGATCTAACACTTTTCTTTGATGGTTCTCATGTTGGGGGTGCTGAAATCATATTTTTCATACCTAATGGAGAACCTCTCCCATTTTCCTTCAAATTAGGGTTTCCTTGCAAAAATAACAATTCCTAATAGAAAGCCCTAATTATTGATTTGAAATGGTAACTCTCTATGCATATTAGACACCTTCAAATCATTGGTGATTCTCTTCTCATTGTAAATCAAATTAATAATATTTGGCAATACCGCTACCCAATCCTTCAAAAATACAAATAAATTGCCCAACAGTTACTCGCTCAAATTGAGTGGTATGACATCGAGGTTGCTCCCCACTCATCAAATGGTTTTTTTGAGACAATGGCTTCCCTGGGGTCTTTAATACCACAAAACCCCCTCTCTAACATGACACATGTATCCATCCATAACTTAACATAATCAGTTATTTCACCTCCATCCCTCATCGATGATGATGACATTCATGTCATCCAAACTAAACCATATGATTTTTGGTTTTATTACATTAATAATAATATCAAATTAGGTTTTCTACCTTATGACCTACCACATGCTCACTTTCAAGCATTTAAATAAAGGGCAATCTGTTACACACTACTGGAGGGCATCCTTTACCACTGTAGTCATGATTGCATCCTTTTATGTTATCTCAAACCACAAGAAGCTTATTGAGTGGTCCAAAAGACCCATTATGGAACTTGTGATGGCCACTTTAGTGGTATGGCAATCACTAAGTGTATTTTATGCATGGGCTACTATTGGACCAAAATGGAACATGATTGTTGTGAGTATGTCAAACAATGCATCAAATATTAGCAACATGCTAACCTCACACACATACCTTCACAAGCACTCCAACCTATCCAATCCATGTGGCCCTTCTCACAATGGGGCCTAGACCTTATTTAATAAATCTTTCCTGCTTCCTCAAGCAATCATAAGTTTATCATCACTCCGACTAAATATTTTACAAATTGGATCAAAGCTATCTTGCTTTTTTAGACAATGAGAGTCAAAATCATGACATTCATCACTAATAATATCATTTTTTACTTTGGAATTTCCTCATAAATCATCTTTGATAATGGTACCCCTTTCAAAAAAAAACTGTCAGGACCCTACATGCTAAATTTAACATTCACCATAGCTTCTCTACCCCCTACTACCCATAAGGTAATGATGAGGCTGAAGCTACTAATAAAAATATCTATGTTATCCTTCAAAAAATGGTTGTAAAATATCATCAAGATTGGTATAATAAAATATCATTAGCCTTGTGGGCCTACCGCACAAGCATATTCACTCCTACTAGAGCAATACCCTTTTCTTTGGTCTATGGCACTAAAGCTATTATGCCCCTAGAACTCAATATACCCTCTCTTCACATCTCTATGAAGGACTTCATTGATGACGACAATGATTTTCAAGCTAGGCCAGACCAACTAACACTCTTAGATGAGCATTGCATCCATACCATAGAGCAAATATGTGTACAAATATCATCTTAACCGCACCTACAATAGTAAAGTACACTAACATGAATTTTAGATCAATGAATTGGTTCTCAAAGAGAACCAATAAATCACCAGTAAACCCCACCAATAGTGTGATAGATTCACCCTAAATTGGTTGGGTCCTTACATTATCACACACAAGTTCAATTTTTGGGCCTATCGACTAGCCAACCTTGAAGGACTCTCAAATCCTAAACCCATTAACACTATGCATATATGCATATTCTATTCCTATTGGTCTTAGGCATCTATCACCAGTAATTACACATACTATAATCATCATGATCACACATATCACCTCACAAATGCACACAAAATCTACATTGCATCCAGTACACACTTTTCACTATATATTACACAATGGAAACACTCTTGCTTTATATGTCATTTTTATATTGTTGGTATATTTTGTCTTGCAGGTTCACGATCATCAACTCCTTTACAAAGATATATTGATTCATATCTAAACCTCCAGAATACCATTATTCCATCATGTATGAGCTTCTAACACTCCCTCTAGTACGATCTTGCAATACCACTTGGCCCCATCCATACTCGTCAATCATCCTTATCATCACATTTAGCTTGTGACACATCACCTCAACCTCATTCACCCGACTGTAGAAAGTTCTCCTATTCTCCTTGCTCTATCAATAGTTATATTTACCTATCCTCCTTTTAAAATAAGGAGGAACATTCCCACCCCCCATACCCTCATGCATGGGTCTCATCCCCTCCTCCATTAGTTGATGAAAGATATCCTTATCTACCAGCCTCTTCAGATCAATTACCTACACATGTCTACTTTCCTCCTAATAGGTAAATTTCACCTACTCACTTACATTCCTTAGGATTACCTCCAACCCTACCAAATGGGGTGTCACCTTATGACCAATCCCTTTTCCAGTATATTTCTCAATCCATCTCTTTATGTGTTCATCCATATTAACCATGTTGCTCCTTAGAACCATCCCACACACCACCCATTCTATAGATGCACTCATCCCCATTTTGTGGTATTCCGCTTCAGCCTCCTCCACCACCAACTCATCAATTTCAATTTTCTCCTCCTTTCCCTCATTCATTCTTATATCTACATCCATATCCTAACACCACCATTTCATTATCCTCTTTTTACCTTTAGCTTTGATCCTATCTTCCCTGCATATCGATATCCAATACATTCTCTCTCACTTTGATAACCTTGAGTTACACTTGAGTCATTGTTGACGGTATTCCCCTCCATGTCATTCTGCTATGACCTATATTCCCTCACCTGCTTCCATGCCTATCCCTCGCTCCTACACACACCCTCCATCAAATCCCAGGTCCATAGTCCAACCACTCAGGCCTACTCTACATCCCTTGCACTCATCGCCACTTAAACCATACATTTATTCCACACCTATAATTTTAGAGTTGCTCTCCCACACTTTTCACCAACTAATCCATGCAGGACTCCTTGAGTTACTCGAGATTCATCCCATCAACCTACTTCATCCCAAGCCTAGGAATTACAAGGAGAACTAATTTTGCATCTACCATTGACAATCGAGGCATGACATCAACCACTACCACATCTTTAAAAGCCTCATTAATAACATTGTAGATAGCACACTTCCTCCATGATTTAAACATACCACCTCTTATAGGGTTCTGAGCACTGCACCTCCTCCAATACCTCACCCCATGTCTTCATGTGAGTCTTTCACATCCACACCCCACTATTTCTACGATCTATCTAGCTACACAAATTATTAAAATCCTAGTCACATCGCCATACCATCTAGTCACTCACAACCTAATATTCACCACTTCACACATTCTTAGGTTACCTTACTCTATTTTTCTTCATCTCATCATTTGGTATTGTTGTATTGTCATGCTTCAAGTGGCTACATACCTATTCTAGATCTCCCTTATTCTTCCCTTCTTGTTGTTATCATACATTTTTGTATGGTCACACTTCAAGCGGCTACATACCTATGCTAGATTTCCCTTCTTCCTCTCTTCTTCCTCCCTTCTTTATTTCTTTCATCCCCCTCCATTGCATTTCTTTATTATCACTTTTCCTACCATTTATTTTAGCTTCCCACTTTCCTTGTCCTTCATAATCATGTGCATTTTCCCACTTACATTCATCTCTCAAGCTTGTTGCACTTCCCACATACTAGGGCAACCATAACCATTGTTTCTTCCTCTCATCATTTCTTCACATATCCATTTCTCTTGAAATATCTTCTAATATCATCTCATCGAGTTTTACAAATTCCTCTTGTAGATATTATCCTTGCATGTTATATATCGCATACTGCATCCATTGCATATACACATTTCTCCTCTTTTTACATCTACATTCATGTTTGTACATTCCTCCTATAGAAATGTGATCTTGACAAGATTAAAAACATGTACTTGTTAGCATCACCACTTGGCTATCCACTTATTTTCTTAGGATTCTATATTATATAGTGTTTAGCATACTTTTTATCACTCACCAGTTAAGTCAATCAAATGTCACCTCTAGTTAACAAGTTCTTACACTTCTTACAACTTTCTTTGGTTGGTTCAACTTCTTTCAAGGACCATTCACACATGTCATATTCTTAAGCAAATTTTGAGTCTAGGGAAGACAACACCCTATGTATATATCACCATCTAGCGAATGGTTTCCCTTTATCATTCTATCATTTACATGATAAAATTACAACCTGGGGATAAACAAAGGAACAAGCATAAGCAATATTAGAATATGGGAAAAAAACAAAATCCAATGCCCATATTCCAAATAAAAAGAAGTGAAAAAGAGTACCACAAAAGACAATAAAAATAATGAGGGGAAGAAAACAAAAGTAAAATCCTCCAAAAGCACTATTGTTATGCTTGATCTCCTTTGGTCCTTCAGTTTAACATAACATCATGGGATGATTTCCATCATCAGTAATAGGTTCTAAGTGCTTGCCTACTAGTGGAATATAATTACAAGTGGTGACACATATGTCACATTATCGATCTTCTTTTGTATAGATAACTACATGCTTGTGAATGAGCTAGCTATTTTGGCTATATTTGCAATAGGTTAGTCCTACCTCCCTTGATATTGAACAAATGAACATCACTCATCGCACACACTAGTCCCTAATAGAATTTTGATCCAGTCAAGTTAGTTATGATTTGTATTTAAACATTTATCAGTTTCTCATGAGTTTTGATTGCTATAACTTTGATAGTTAAGATTATTGCATACTCCCTATGCCATCCTACATCCCTGAGATAATGAAATGGATCATATTGCCATCGGTTCTATTAGGATATAAGTGCTTCCTATGCGTATTTCATCATACAAATACATACATCATTGCATCTATTTTACATTGGCTCATTTACATTATATCATTACCGATTATATCTAATCTATAGTGATATCATTCTTCTACATTTTTACCACATGCATTCACCCTCAAACCTATATTATCATATTTTTCAAAAATTCATGCAATTTAAAATAAACAATAGTTTGCATCTTGTGCACTTACTTATGGGTCCCATGTTGGTCACTCACAGTTGCACGTCCTCTCGCCATCTTAACACCAACTAAATATTTTGATAACACTTCACTTCATAAACTCTCTTTCACTCTTCTCTCCACAACTTTTCATAGAAAAAATAACCCTTGCATGCACAACAAGGGGTCTTATACTCCCAAAAACCCTAGTTCGTATGCCGCCATGCGAACTCTAGTTCACATGCCACCATGCAAACTCTAGTTTGTACCTCACCATGCAAACCTAGTTCACATGGTGCTATGTGAACCAACCTTCCTAACATCATTTTCATTTTTTCTTTACTCCTACAACTACTTCTTCCTTTCCCACCATTTTTTGCCCAAATTTTCTACTTTTTACCACCATTTTCCTCTATCAATTGACTCATCACCACATCATGATATTTTATCTATATCATTACCCTCACTTGAGGGAGTATTCATACATAAATCTACTTTGCATATGATCAAACAATTAAACATCCAAATCACAGATATCGCATTTATCTACAAATTTTTTGTTGAAGATTATCTCATCATAAAAACCTCATCCCAATAAAACATTTGTTTGATCACAAGAGCCATGCACACTCCTGAACATGTCTTGATTTCATTCTATATATTAGTGCCAACCACATACTGAATGCTATTTTTAATTTATCCTTGGCACTCATCTCAAATGGTTTGACAAATATCATCATGCACTCATCAATCAATTAGTTATTCTATTTGTAATTGAACAACTTTGCATTGGTCATAAAAACAAAGCAGTCTTAAGTTGCCCTCACAAAAAACCAGTACAATATTATAAAATATTGTACTAAATTGGTAAATCATTTGTTTTAGCATCACATTCATTTGCATTCATACCCACATTCTCCATCTTCCCAAACACCTCACCACATTCTTCCATCATATTTTTTATACTAAACTATATTTTACACAACATAGTACAAAAAGGGCAAATGTAGACACCTAAAATTCATACATCCTCACCCAAAGATACTTTCAGGCTTGCATAGACACTTGTAGACTTGCATAGATATTTCTAGGTATTTATAGCCCATTGTAGGCCATCATAGGTCATTATAGTCATCTATAGGCACAAAACTATACAAAATATGTGCAAAATGTATCCTATTCATAGGAGAGCTACCTACTAGATACTTAAGGGCACCTAAGCCCTTTCCTATGCCTAATTGGGCCCCCATGGGACCATTCCCTACAAAAACCCTAATTATGCTAATTAGGATTCTAATTTGCAAGTGACTTTCCACTTAAAGTGCACTTTATCACTTAATTGGGTTTAATTAGGGTTAAGAGCTAAATTAGCCCTAATCATCCCCTCACACATGTGTGCACCCCAAATTAGTTAGGATATTTTCTAGGATACCTAACTCAATCATCACCTAATCTAGGGACTAAGTAACTAGAGTTAACCCTAATCCTAGCTCACACATGTGTGCACCTAGGATATTTTCCTTAGGGAACATGAAAGGGTGATTAGATATGCCACTCTACAAACCCTAACTTGACAATTATAGGACTTGACTCTAGGATCTAGTACACCTAAATATCCCTCTAACCTTGGTTTCTTCTATAAATATAGGACCATTTCCTTCATCAATCCTTCTCTCTCCCTTTTGGTCAACTTACCCAAACTCTACAAAAATTGTACCAAAACCCTTTTTGACAGTTCTACACATGACCAACAACAACATATACTATCTAGAATAGATTCACATAGAAATTTTGTAGTAACAGTCAATAGTAGTCCAATTTGCACCCCATCATGTGAACCCAAGATCCGATTCACATGCCACCATATGAACCAGCTCTACAACACATTTGTAGCATCAAATCAGGTATATATTAGTTTTAGATAGTTTTATAGCATTTCTATAATTTTTCTTCATGTATCTATTTAGTTTTATGTTGATTTATCTTCATGAATATGAGGTCTGATCCAAGATAGGTCCCCATACACACTAACTACTTTTTGTAGGTCCAGATTAGGTATAAAGGACATATTCAAGTAGACTACTAGTAGCACACATACATAAAAACCATCCTACATTGAGAGCATTGATAAGATCCCACAAGTTCACCTACATTTGTATTAAAAGAGAAAGAAATATTGTCTCCAAGGAGACTGTATTGTAACACTCTTCCTAATTCAATAGTAACATAACTCTTTTGCACATATTCTATTAGTTTTAGAATTGGGGACATTTCGCATGTTACACTAACATAATGACAACTCGGTACAAACCTAACCAACATTGTGAGTATCACAGGGTGGATGAACATCTAATAGATCAATGCAAGAGGTTTAAGCATGTGGTTCAAGACTTAATAGATGAGGATCACCTATTTATAGGTGACTCCCAACCTTCTCCTAAACACAAATCTACTCCAACCATCAATCAATATATGATGATATTTTAAAATCCCCTACCTGACCATGATCAACAAAAAATAAACCAAGTATCCTATTATGTTGTGCCACCTTCATTTAATTACATGGTGGCACATTTAATTATATGGTTTTATGATAGCAACAACCACAAGACACTAAATACAAGCACAACAAGCTCAAAAATCTTAGAATAAAATACCTCAAACTTCTAATCAACCCTCTAGACCACCCTTAGTTTTGAGTAATACCCAAAACAAGAGCACAAGTTTAGACAAGTCAATATTAGTCTTGAAATCTCAACCAATAGTTTCCTTTGACTTAAAATAACTAACTAGTACACCAAACAATATTTCCCTCTTAGAGCCTCTACCGACTTCTCCTATCCACAGGGAAGCCTTAATTAAGATTCTAAGCCAACAATCCATTCCAAAAGACCTCCCACCTAGTGACATATCCAATTTTGTAGGTACTCTGGGGGTTAATCACATATCATTTTATAAATATGATATTTTTCCATCAACCTTACAAGGGGATTATCCACTTTACATAATCAACTATATTGGGGAAATTTTATCAAGAGGATTTTGGTAGACAATGGATCATTTGTTAATATACTTAGTTATCAATTCTTTGAAAAATTTGGAGTAAGAGATCAAGATCTAACTAAGTATGATGTAATAATCAAAGCCTTCAACAATGAATCCCAAGAGGCCTATGGAATTATATCCCTTCCCCTTAAGGTAGGACCCAAGATCCTAGACACCTTATTTTATGTAGTATCTTGCCAAACATATTTTAATCTTCTTCTTGGATGCCCTTGGATTCATGCTATGAGGGTTTTCCCTTCTACTCTTCATCAATACCTTAAGTATGAATTCAAAAATTATCTAATAACCATCCCAAGCAACCCTCACCCATTTCAATATTATTTAATGGTTGAGCAAGCCCAGTCAAAAGTCGGTTTTTATCCAGTAGTTTTTCTACACAAAATTCTTCCTTCTTCTTCCTCTTCCTCTTCTTCTAGGTATTATCCATCTCCTAAAATCACTAAAAAATTTAAGAACTTATGAATTAGTGAGGAACCTCCAACTATTATCTCATCAAAGGATCAAGTTAATCAATTAGTGCAAAGTCCTCTTATAGATATCACCAAGCTACCACCTTCACCTCAAACCATGGGTTTACCCCATAAAAAGGGTGAAGTAGTACACATAGGAATGTGTAGCTTTATTTTCATGGGGACTTCTTGTGAATAATTTTTTTGTGGTAGCAACCCCTCACTAGTAGAAAGAACCTTCAACCATTGTTACTTATCCAATAATTATACACTACCTAAGAAGTTCCTATCTAGTATGGGATATGAATGTAAGGGCTTACAACCTCAACAACAAGGTATCAAGGAGACTTTGGAAGTTGAATTGTGGCTTGAGAGATGTAGCATAGGCTACATCCCTAATAAAAACCAACGTTTACCAATTGATGATGATAAATTCATAATATTTTTTAAATTTATAGATCATAAAGGATTAGAGTAGAGTAATGATGACAAGGGATCCCTTCTCCCTCTACCATATTTTTTTGTAATGATATATCATCGGTTCACCCTAATTTCATCATGACTCTTGAATAATATGCTAATGGAGATACTCTTTGTGATATAGCTCACGAAGATATCCTTCATAATAGATATTTTTTTGATGGGTCAGTATCTTGTTTCACCCATGTTCAAACTTTTAGGTCTCAAGAGGATCCAATTCCTATATCTCTCTAAGACATTGATAAATGAGGAGTCATTGTCCCTATTTCTAAGAAGAAAGGAAAAATTAGAATATGTGTACTTTTGCCTTTCTTGCTTGAACCAATTAGAGTTGTTGGATGAAAAAAACATCCATACCTTAGAGCATCTTCGAGCTTATCAAAATAGGCTCAAGCAAACTTACACTAAGAAATTTTACAATCATGCTCTTGAAGTTGGGTACCTTGTCCTAAAATAAAACCAAAAGAACACTAATGCTCAAACAAATTTGAAGGGCAAGTTTTAGCCCAATTTTCTAGGTCCCTTTGTCATAATGGCCAAGTTTGGCTCAAGAGCCTATCACTTAGCATTGTTATATGGTAAAGATATTAAAGAACTATTAGAACCCCATCCTAAAATTATTTTTATAATTCTTATTTGATTATGTAATGACCCACTTCCAACGTGGGGACCCTCTTTATAATGTTATTTTGTACTACTTTGTAATGTTATGTGGTAAGGGGTATAAAAAAGTGAGGCCATTTCATGTAACCATTATCAAGAATGTAACCGATGTTTGGTAGAATATTCTAGCTCAATTGGAATTTTGCATGTAAGACAACTCTTAAGATTTAGATTAGGGTTGCATGAAGTTTTTCTTTAAAATACATGGAGCCATGTGCAAATGCGTCTTTTTGCAAATTAATGAAATATTGAATGAGGTTACCCCTTCAAGGAGGCCTATGATTTTATGCTTATTGTGAGAGTGTTTAGTTCTACATTTACTTTCCATTTTGTGATATTGTGTTATTGTATGAATATTTATTTTCAGAATTTTGAGTGAGAGCTTATTTTTTATAGTAGGCTCCTAACAAGTGGTATTAGAGAATTTTTTAGGACCGAGTTTTATTGTGACTGTGATAATTCTTGCCCATCCATTTTGATGATTAGATATAATTTTTCTATGTTTTCCATTTTTTTTTTGTCCTTCACTTTAAAAAACTAGCAAAAACCAGCAAAAAATGTAGTCCTTTCTTTTTTCTACAATGGTTGTGTAGGTTAGAAACCTTATGTCGAGGGTTTTAAAATATCATGGAGGAGCTATCATTATTGGCTAAGCTAGATAGCCCATAAAGTATCTAGTGAAGTGAGGTATGATCATGCTCTAATACCCAAGCCTTAGACAATACCTACACATAGAATCGATCTCCCATGCATCTTTAGGTATTTAGGAAGACCATCTAGGATTAAACAAACCTTTAGCTCTAGGAAGATTTTTCAGCCTTGTATTATCCATAGTATATAGGACACAAAATCCCAAAAAATTACCCTCTCATACTATCAAAGAGGTAGGTAGTGTGCACAAGGGTATGTGTGGAATCCTTCTTGAGTAGTGGCTTGAAATATTAGTTCAAGCACTATTGTTTATCATTATGGTATAATATAGGGCCTATGGGTATTACATACACCTTTGCCTAACATAACTTGGTTCTATCAAAAATTTAACCTACAAAAAAATAAGTCCTTCCTATTCTATTGAATGTGTAACCTGCAACTAAAACTTTATCCCATAAAAAGTGAGCATACGGAGGAGAATTCCCTATCACAAAAAAAATGAATGTAGAAATAGTCAAGGTAAAGTCTACAAGTATCCATAATAGTTAGGTATTCATTCAATACCAATCAATAAATTATAGGGTTATTAGTACTGCAAAGAATCCTAGAGTTAGAAATTTAATAGTCAAGATTGTTAGTGGTAGTAACAATCATCCGTAATAGTAAATAATTTGAATATTTTCAATGATAGATATAGAACAAAAATGTTAGTAGTTATAGGATTGTCAATGATAGAAACAAAATAGACAGTGTTAATAACTAAATAGCACAAGAAATTTCAGAGTTAGAAACTAAACAGTGTTAGTGCCACAGTATAGGTGACAATATAGTGTCTGAAGTGGTCAATAGTTAGAAATAAACAATGGAGAGTTGGCTAACCCAACACCCAACTTTTGAACCCAACCTCCAAATCAAAAACTAACTACACCAATAGACTTATCAAAACAATAGATAAAAAATAATTGGGTGTCCAAAATTAGTGTTAGGATATATAGCTCATTTTGACTATCTTTTAAAGCTGATCAATTTTATATATAACACTTAAGCACCTTTCCGAAATCCTTACTAAAAATAGTAACTCCTATAGTCACTTCTATTTTTAGTAATTCAGTGAAAGAGGTTCAAAACTTACCAAAATGGTTGGTGGCACTCATGGACATCAAAAAGAGGTAGAACAAGCCACATCAATGTTTGAAAAAATACAAAGCACCCTTGATAGCCTTCTCCATGACAATAACTCCATAAGGGAAGATATTCAACTCTTTAGGAGTGAATACCTCAACTCCAAAGCCAACTTTGAAGACCACTTTATTGAGGTTGAGTCCAAACTTCAAGGTGCCCCAAAAGTGTTTGATTATCATACTAAACAATTAGGTCAAGAAAAAGGAAAGGAAGGGGGAGACTCTCACCCTAATTTTGACCATGATACTCCCTTTAAGATGCCTAAATTAGACTTTATTAAGTTCAATGGGAAGGATACAGATGGGTGGTTATGTCATGTAGATCAATTCTTCAAACTCCATAATGTACCTAAATATTTATGGATCCAGATGACTTCTTTCAACTTTGAGTCAAATGCCTTATAGTGGTATCAATGGTTACAACACACAATTCTTGACCTCTCTTGGGAATTTTTTATTCCTAATTACTCACTCGCTTTGGCCCTAGTGAGTGTGATGAATTTCAAGGAGATCTAACCAAGATGAGACAAACCTCTACATTCCAATACTACCAGATCCAATTTAAAAATCTGGCTAATAGGACCAAGGGGTTGAATGAAGGATTTGTTATGAGTTTTTTTGTTAGTGGCTTTAAGGATGATATCTAGGCCGAGGTCAAGATGTTCAAACTACAAATAATGATGTAGGCTATAAGCTTAACATGGTTGGAAAAATTGAAATTCTCAGGTCAAAGGAGGACATCTAAATTTCCACAAAGTAAACCCTTATTTCCTCCCAAGTTCCCAACTCATAATTAAAATAAAACTATTTATCAAAAATACTTAACTACAAAATAAATGGATACTTGACACACTCAAGGTTTGAGCTACAATTGTGATGAAAAATATGCACTAGGGCATAGGTGCACCCAAAATAAGTTGTTTCTTATAGATGTTGGAGATCCAATCAACAGTGACCAAAGTGATGATGAAACCAAACCAGTAGAAGACTCACCCCAAAATAAAAAAATAAATATATGAAAAACCAAAGGCAAAAAAATTTGTCCATGCTCTTGTCGAGATTACTACTCCAAAAACCATGAAAGTTTTGGATTTTTTCAAAGGCCAACATATTATAATCCTTATGGATTATGGAAGTACACAACTTTATTGATCCTAGAATTGCCAATCAAGCCAATTGTTACATACACACATGCAATTTCTACGATGTTATGGTGGCCAATGGAGATATTTTGCATTGCAAAGACAATTTTCAATATGTTAAATTAAAAATAAGGGATTATGATCTCAAACCAATATGTTTGCTATATATAGGTGGATGTGGTATTGTGTTAGGAGCTTATTGGTTAGGTACATTGAGAACCATATCATGGAATTTTTTAGATCTATAGATGCAATTTTCACATAATGGAAGGTCTTACACACTTTGAGGTTCACAAGCAAGGCCTCCTCAGATTATTAGCTCAAATTATATGGTGAAGTTGTTGAAACAATCTTTTTTTTGGGTCATTGATCAGATATTTGCAATCTAACCACCTACTTTAGAGGTGGACCAAATTCTTGAATATTTGCAACATGTTCAGATAAAGCACAATGTAGTTTTTGATTAACCATCAGACTTTCCACCACATCAATTCCATGACCATGCCATTCCATTTGTACCTGGTAGTGTACCTCCTAATAACAATTTGTATTGATATCCTTATTCCCTTAAGTTAGATATAGAAAATTTAGTATAGGAATTGTTAAAAGCTAGAGTATTCAATCAAGTAATAGTCCTTAATCTTCTATTTTCTTATTGGTGTGAAATAAATATGTGTCTTGGAGATTATGTATCAATTTTCATGAGCTCAATAATCTCACCATTAAGGATAATTTTCCTATTCCTATGGTGGATAAATTTCTAGATGAACTACATGGGACTGTATTTTTTTCTAAATTAAATTTTTGCTCTGGGTACCATCAAATCAGCATCAAGGATAAAGATATTCCCAAAACTAAATTCCATACTCATGAGGATCATTATGAGTTCTTGGTGATGCCATTTGGCTTGACCAATGAACCTTACACATTTCAAAATCTCATGAACAATATTTTTCATTTATTTCTTAGTAAATTCATTCTAGTTTTATTTTATGATATTTTGGTTTATAGTCACTCTTGGGAGGAGCACCTCTCCTATGTGGATGAGTCTTTACAACTTTTGGCATAACATAAAATTTATGCTAAGTGGTCCAATTTTTCTTTTGGGTTTACAAGAGTGGAGTATTTAGGACACATTGTCACCAAATATGAAGTTAAAGTTGACCCTAAGAAGATTTAGGTAGTTCAAGAGTGGCCAAAACCTTACACTCTAAAATATCTAATTAAAGTAAAATTGCCACAAATTTATCTGAAATTAAAGTAAAATTGCCACTCCTTTAACATCCATGTTAAAAAATGATTCTTTACTTGGATCAATCCAATTGAAAAAGCTTTCCTTGAATTTAAGCACACTATGAAAATGACTCTTGTCTTAGCAATACCTAATTTTTCCAAGCATTTTGTAATTGAAATTTATGCTTCAGGTAATGATATTGGTGTGGTGTTGATGCAAGAAGGACATCCCTTGGTTTTTAATAGTAAAGCACTCTCCAGTCACAATCTAGGTAAATCAACTTATGCTAACGAAATACTTGCAATTTTGTATGTGGTCACTCATTGGTGACCTTATCTCATTGGACATCATTTCTCCATCAAAATAGATCATCAAAGTCTCAAATATTTCTTGGAGAAATGGGTTGCCACTCCCAAATAATAAAATTTGGTCTCTAATCTCATGGGATATGTTTATGATATTACTTATAATAAGGTAAGGAGAATATTATTGTGGATGCCCTCTCTCACCAATTATAGTCTCACAATATGTTGTGTCATTTCTTCACCCATTCCATAGTGGATACACTCTCTTCATGAGGAGGTGCTTAAGGATTCAATCTTGTAAACTTTGGTTTCCTCCCTTAAAATAGAGCCTACCTCATGTCTCATATACACTTGGGATGGACAAGATTTATGCTACCACCAATGCCTTGTTGTTCCTCACACATCTCCACTCTAGGAACTCTGTATGAAGGAAATGCATGCTTCACCCACTACATGCCATTCTAAGTTCCTCAAAACATATGAGAGTATTTGGAGTACCTTTTTTTGGAATGGTATGAAGAAGAAAATTTATAATTTTGTGATAACATGTGACACTTGTAAATGGATGAAAGCAAAAATGGTATGAAGAACTCTACAACCCTTGCCTATTCTCGGATAGGTTTGGTCAGATATTTCCATGGACTTTATTGAAAGGTTACCTAAGTCTAGAGGCAAAAAAAATCATGGTAGTGGATTGTATTTCAAAGTATGCTCATTTTTTTCCCTCTCCCATCCTTACATGACCTCCATAGTTGCCTAAATTTTCCTCAATTCTATCTTTTGATGAGGCCTAGAAATACCTCATTTTTGTTACTTTTTTGACATCAAAATACTACCATATAACCAAATATAATGTTATTTTATGCCAAATATTTTATTAGAGTAAATAATTTGTTAATTTTTACAATATTTAATGTTTAAGAACATTGTACCCCTATTTTGACTATTTTTTGCATTATATGATTGCTTTTGCATAATTTTTATTGGTAAAATAACATGGAAATTAAGGGAAAATAAACATGTTGTGGTTTATGATTAAATCAAGAATTTTTGAATGTTTTCCCACATTAAGACCAATTTTTCAAGGTGATATGACACCAAAATAGTCTCTGTTGTAAAATAGGGTATTAACAGATTGTGAACAACATATAAAAACCAGCCAGTTGTCATATTAAAGGAGCACCTTGAAGCAATCAAAAATAACAATCAAAAGTAGTTGTAATATGTTCATGAAGATCAAATAAGACCTTTTATCCACTTGTATGCATTCTCACATGGTCTAACTAACAACAACAGGGCATAAAGTAGAAAATGTAGGGACAATTGTACACAACATACAAAAGGTTGCAACTTGCAACATTAAAGGAAGATAAGGACAAAATCAAAAGCAAAAGTTAAAACCTATTAGAAAGTATCAAAGGAAATTATAAACATATTACCATGAAATTGTAATCACCCCCATGCAATACAACTAACAAAAAAAAAACAAAACAATAATTCAACTTGATATTCTATAGCTCTATAGAATAACAGGCAAAAACAACTTGTTTGAACAAGAAAAGCACAAAATGATATCTATTTTAAGGGGGATGAGAAAGTTTAACAAAAATATAGATGTGAAAACCTTTTTTAATACATTCTTAGCTGATTTCCACTGGATTGAAGGCTTAGAAAGTGTATGAATATCTGCCACAACAGATTTTATTGTAAAATAGACGCAGTCTGCTACAACAGAACATATAATTACGCATGAACAAGCACCACATTTGATTTGAAAAAATGTAATTAGAAATTATTATAAATAAATTAACTCCCTCATTGGCTGATTTAGTAGGAATTAGAAGGTAGTAGGAGTTAGAAGTCAGAGAAAGTCAGCAAACAGAAATAGTTGTAAAAGTTGTAAAGTTGCAGTTTTGCAACAATAGTTAATAAAATGTGCAACATTATTCAATTATCTTAATTTTGTGAGTGAATGTTTAGAATTTATATTTTTGGAGTGATTTTACCTTCTTCTATGCCAAGGAGCAAGGGCCCACTCTCAGGATTGGTGGAATGAGGTATTTGTAGGTTTTTTATAGTTTTTTTTTATTGCTAATTTCTTATTTATTTTTTGTAAACATATTTTCCCTTGTTTTAACATGTTTTTATGTGTTTTAAGTGTGATTTATGAGAGTGAATGTGTAGCTAGATGACCTATATTTTTGTGTGCAATTATTATTTACATTTCTCATAATTTCATCTTCAGTAACTTTTTGATAGTTTTCAGCAATTTTGACAATTTTTAGCAGTTTTTCCTGTTTTAGCAATTTGGTTTTAGCATTTTCATTTTCAGCATGGTTAAACTTAGTTGGTTTAAATTTAGAATTTTACATTGATTTAATTTCAATTTAGAAAGCGTAGAATAATTTTTTTTAGCAATTTCCAATTTTGCAATTTAGTTCAAATTTTTCAAATTAAAAGTAATTTTAAAATTTTTCAAATTATGAGTTAGTGTGACCATGAAATACAAAATGAACATTTTTTTCACCAAATAAATATTTTTAACTAATGCTTGGACTGTAACTTGCCAAAACCTTCTATCGCAGACAACCTTGGACACCGCCCTGGATTGACAAATATTGAAAATTAAATGATGACAATAATGAAACTCATCATTTTTGGCACCGTTGTTAGGGAACATAGATTTGTTTAGGAGATAAAATAGTCAAACAATTGTTTACTATGATAGGTTATGAAATTTACAGTAAAATCCTAAACATAACAAACTTACATGAAACACAATTGTGAAACTAATAGTTGCAATTCAGAAAGTTAGAAACACAAGCATAGAATGAATGAATATATTAAGGGATGAAAAAGGATGATCTCTTAAAAATCCTTTACCTACCATAAGAAGAAAAATCTCATGATCAGAGGTTGAAACTATGCCAAAGTTGTCTGAGTTTATGATTACCAAAAATATTGGAATTTTAAAAGAATCACAATCATCTATGTCAAGAACTGTAGGATCCCTTGAGAAATCATTACAAGGAAGAAAAATCAATAGTTCAATACCACTTGAAAAATATATACAATCAAGACAATTTAAGAGGATTTATAATTGCTATTAGGAACCCATGATAGTAAGCTTACAATAGAATATAAGGAGAGCCAGTAATGTGCTCCATCCTAGTGCAACTAGTACACCTACCAAAAATTTTCAAAATCCCATTCAATTAAATCCTAATCAAAATTCTCTAATGTAATTCATTGCACCTTTCGTGTCACAAATTTTCAAGGGAGTTACATTTGAAGATCCTAATATGTTTCCATTTGAATTTAATATTGTATGTCAAGCTCATGATTACACTAATGATAATCAAAAGCTCAAATTATTTCCTTCCACTCTTAAAGAATCATCCCTACGATGGTTTATCACCTTAGAACCTAATTCAATTCAAACCTAGGATGATATGAAAAATATATTTTTGGAGAGATGCCAAGAATATTATCAAGTCAAAAATCAAAATGATGAATTGCTTAGAATGAAACAAGAGAAAAATGAAATTTTAGAAGACTATTTACACAAATTTCCTTTTGTTCATAAGAGATATGGATGTGTTGAATCAAAATTAATTAAAGTCATATTCTTGAGAGGACTAAAATATGAATCAATAGATGTATTGGATATTTTGGGGTGAGGAGATGCAAATAAACTTGAATTTTCAAAAATCATTGAACTTTGTAAAACTTATTCTTGTTTAAGATATAGAAAACACAAACCTGGTAATAACACAAATACTTTCAAAGAGTTCATGAAAGAGTTTTCTAATCTAAAATTTGATATTTTAGACCATATTAATATAACATTAGATGAAATGAATGCAAATAATAAATCTACTAAATATTTAGCCAACTATTGTTCAAGATGTAAGAAGAAGCACTCTATTCGTGAATGTTATTTGAATAAAACTTCTATATCTGTTATATGTAGCATTTGTGAAAAATAAAACCCTATAGATCAATATGATTTGTTACCAGGACTCAAAAGTGTCTTTGAAAAACAATCTCAACCTATGAAAGAATTCAATTTTATAGGACAAAGACAAAGGGGTAATTTTCTAAAATTTCCATATCAAAATGCTTTTCAATTTCCTACTAATTTGGAAAATAATCCTTGGTATATGCCATGGTTTGCTTCAAATCCACTTCAACAACATTGGAGTCAACCACCATGGGTATATTCCCAAGAGTGGTCTCAACATAGATGGATGAATCAAAAATTAAATCAACAACATCCACCATGGTTGCAACCAAAAATGTAGGGACAATAATGGGAATAATAAAAATAAGCAAAAAAACCTCCACTTTCAGTTCAACCTATGGCCAATCCAAATAATGTTAAACAAGCAACCCCTACCTTTATGGCTGAATCATAAATATAGCTATAATAAAAAAAAAAAATTGGTAGATTAAAAGTGGGTTTTTGTCAAGGATCCCAAAACCTGATTACAAAGGATCAGATTACAACACATTACATCAGATTGAAACAAAATGAATTTGTCCAAGGATGGACAAAAGGACAGGCAAGGACAGCCCAAAGGAATAAAATAAGGAATGTTCTTTCCTTTGTGTCAGAGGAAGACGTCTTCCTTTGCAACAAATGAAAATCGAGTAGGAAGGGAAAGCCCGCTAGAAATCCAAATTTGAATCAAAAGGTGCCAAAAAATATTTTGAAGCAAACAAAGGGCAGGAGAAAGTGCCAAACTGTCCCAACCACTAAAAATCCTTTTGAAACTTTCCCAAAGGTGGGAAAAGAAAACAAAGCCAAAATTTAAAATTTGAAACATCCCAAAGGTAGGAAAAATAGCTATAATAAATGTTAGTGACTGTGACAACACTCAATTGTGTTAAAGAAAAATACTTCTTGAACCTATTCTAGTTATCAATGTAGAAATGGGACCTAAATAAAAGCAACATGAAAACCTATCTACATTGAAAAAACAAAAATAATATCAAAAATAAAAATAAAACTTCTCTCAAAGTGATTTAACAATGAAAGTATCATATCTTGAACAATTTGAGATATCAAAAATAATATCTTCAAAATTAGATATGGTAAAAGAATTAAAACATTTATATTTTAAAATCCCTTTACTAGAATCTATTAAAGATGTATTGATCATTAATAATACTATTCAGGAAACACCCAGGTGTTGTAGGTGAGTTGGAGAGGAGAAGGCAATCCTCCAAGGGAGGTCCCAGGTTCAAATCTCCACCCTACCAAAAAGCTGAATTGGGTATCCAAAATCCAATTGATAATGTTGGTGCGGGCAGGGGTCGGGTGCGACTCCCGGGTGACTTTGAAGGTGTAGAACCCCTTGTTCATGGTCTCTCATACCAAGCGGACCCGCAAGGGGTTTTTTTCTTAAAAAAAAAAAAAAGACTATTCAGGAAACGTGTTTTAATAAACCAAGAAAGAAGAATAAAATATATCCTAAGACCATACAAGTAGGTGGAAAATTAGTAGACTTGCTTTCAAGAAAACTTACTCCACCTAAGTATGATTTTCTAGGAAGCCCATGGTTTCTTAAATCATATAAATAAAATGAAAAGGATATTTCAACTTTGGCCACCATAGTTGTAAAGGAGTTGGATTCATCCAAAAGGTTTATTTTTGATAAAAATGCTATAATCAACAAATTGCATGATTCAAATCTTAAATATGAACTAGTTACTGTCCAACAATTACTATGGAATAGGAGCAATAACTTAAAAAAATTTCACCTATTCTAATACAAGATAGTTCCTTTTATTTACCATGTGGATGACATCATCAAACTTTATCATCTTTTCATTTCCATCTATCAAATTTAATTTCCTCAAGAATTGTTTTTGATAAAGATACACAAATATTTCATTTTTTTTTTTTTTTTTTTTTTTTAAGCAAAAAACCCCTTGCGGGGCCGCCTTGGTCTAAGATACCACAAACAGGGGGTTCTAAACCGTCAAAGTCACCAGGGGGTTGCACCCCGCCCTGCCCGCACCAACATTATCAATTGGATTTTTGGTACCCAATTCAGATTTTTGGTAGGGTGGAGATTCGAACCTGGGACCTCCCTTGGAGGATTGCCCTCTCCTCTCCAACTCACCTACAACACTTGGGTAAATATTTAATTCTCTTGTATAACACCATTACTCTCTTAATTCATTGATGCATAATTTTTAAAGAATAAATTCAATACATCCTAGTATAAAATATATTGAAACACAACAAAAAATGCCTTTGAAAATTAGTAGTTGGTTGACTAATGACTAGGAGGTAAAATTGTTTAATGCATTGATCCAATATCCTAATTATTTACTAACACTTCATACATATTTAGAAGTTGCCATTGGGTTGTTGCAGGTACAAAATAAAATAATTTTACAGTTGAATACATTGGATGAACTTTGGTTGGAGGCACTTCACCAAATAGAGTTCATTCAACAATAATGGAAAATATGGCATGATGATCACATTAAGAGTAGAAAGGATGAACCAAAAGTGTTTGAGAATGTAGTTGTTAAACTTTCTTCAGTTGATGATTCAAGTATATTAGTGGTGAATGGAAATAATTTACGATTGTATCATATGCCACTAACAAAGATGGAATTTGCTCGATATTTTTCATGGTCAAACTTGCATATGATAGAAGAGGCTTCCTCTTTTGATAGAGATTCTGAATGATATTATCTTTGAATCATGAATAAAAAATGAGAAAAAAAGAAAAAAATTGTAGCATAAGGCATGTCCCACAAAATGCAAATGTATGAGGACATGCATCAATTTCAGCAGGAAGGAGGAAAAATGAAAATATTTCATTTTCAGCAATAAGGAGGTAATGATGACATGAGAAGATTCTTATTGCTCATATGAAAAGAAAGGTTGATGCTTCATTGTTGTTGTTTTCATGCAAAAAAATATAGATGTGCTTTTTACAAAATAAGGATTGTTCTTATCCAAATAAAAATGAGAGACATTCTCTCTCATTAAAGTACTTGAAAAAAATAAAAAAAAATAGAATTTGGTTGAAAACTAGAAATGGCAGTCTCTTCTGATGAAAACAAATGAAATATGAAAAATATGAAAAAAAAATTGAATAATTCAGTAGTGAAAACCTTTTCGAAGGTGCTATTGAATTAAGGCTTACATGAAAACTGGTTTTTGACATGTTTGCTTTCTGGGTTTATCCATAATTGTAAATAAATCACTCACTACACATGTTATGTTTTTTTTTTTTCAGATAGCTTGCTAACAATCATTGGAAGCAACAATTTGTAAGGTGTATGATAAATTTTCAAGACAGTAAGGTATGTATTTCTTGCATTTTAATTACAATTAGAATTAACATATGATGTATGATAATTAAGTATTTGGTAAAAACTATTTTTAAGTTTGGCAAAAAAATATGAAACTCCTACTAAAAATGTCAAGAAACATCCTATCTTGCCCTTAGTTGCAAAAAAAATACAATTCTGGTTGTATATTTGCAAGAAAATCATAGAGCTCTAGAATGACCTAGAGCTCTAAAATGAAATATAGTTACAGTTGTATATATGCAGAAAAATCATAGAGCTCCGGAATGAGGTCTAAAAATTCAAAAATGTGCAACGTGCAAAAATTTGAATTTGACCAAGCACGTGCATGTTGTAGATTTAAAATAAAATAAAAAATAAATACCCACGTGGTGCACCTCACATGGCCACTATGGAATCAAGCACAAGTTTTTAGAAACACATGGCAGCCATGGAACTGGTATCATCTGGAATATGTTGAAATAGTTTTAACAAATGCAACACATAAAATTGAAAAATGCAAGGTGCACAAAAATTTGAATGTTAAAAGCATTCATTACAAATTTCAAAAAGAAAGAAGAAAAAAATTCCACATGCACATGTGCGGGAAATTTTCAATAAAAAACTTATGTGCACACAAATTTAAAAATGTGCAGGGCACAAAAATCTGAAAATGCTATACAAATTGTGCCTTACATTTATCATTTTGTTGTTGTGCTTGAGTTTGGAAAAAAGTTAAGCAAAACCTGATGGAGTAGAACTAGGAAGGGTGACCATCCTGGGAAGTCCTGGTTGGTGCGTAGTTGAACTTACATTTGTTGTTTTTCCATTGTGCTCATATTTTCAAATTAAAAATAAAAAATAAAAACCATTAAGAAAGACCAGTTGGATTAGAAATAGGAAGGGTGACCATATTAGGAAGTCCTGGTGGGTGCATAGTTGAAGTACATTATATTCTTGAGTGCAGTGACCTTACCAGAAAAACTATAAAGTTGAAAAAAATTACAGTAGGATAGCAACATATTTGGTGCACTATTTTCAACCAACTGCCAAAACTAGGGCATCGAGAAAGAGAAAACTTGAAGGCAGCCCTATAGAACAACCAAGTATCTAATATTGCTACTCATAAAGAAACATCTACATAGGCATAAATATCTACATATTTAAAAACTTTTGCATTAGTGATAAAATTACTGAAATTGTTGCTTAAACAAACATATTTGCACAGTTAGAACCAACATATTCATCAAAGGAAGAGAGAACAAATTCTAGTTTTTTAGACTAGTCTACAAAAATAACAAACGATAGATACAAGGCAAACTGGTGAATATATAGATACACAATAGTTGAGAAGGTCAGAAAGACCAAAAACAAAGTTTGTTATAGAGGATATGGTTGGGGTAGAAGAAACAAAGTTTAAAAAATAAACACAACCACCTTCACCTCCTCCTCTGAGAAAGAGCTTAAGAAAAACAACATGACACAACTACAACAACAAGAAACTACTGCAACATAAGAAACAACACCTATTGCATTATCCAAAGAAAACAAAAAGAGAATGAAATAGGTTTTAACAGCATTTTGTTCAAATTATAGATATCAGAAATCAAAACTAGATTAAGCTACATTACAAGAAGGAAATTTTCCAAAACATCTGGTTCATTTTTGCTAGGATGCATGAGGTCATGCATCAGGTCAAGTTGGGGGGTGATGAGGCCTAGAAATACCTCATTTTTGCTACATTTTGGATATCAAAATACTACCATATAACCAAATATAATATTATTTTATGAAAAATATTTTATTAGAGTACATCATTTGTTAATTTTTGCATGATTTAATGTTTAAGAACATAGTACCCTTGTTTTGACTTCTTTTTTTGCATTTTATGATTGTTTTTTGCATGATTTTTATTGGCAAAATAACATAGAAAATTAAGGAAAAATAAGCATGTTGTTTTTTGTTTAAATCACGCATTTTTGAATGTTTTATCGGCTTAAAACCAAGTTTTAAATGTGATATGGTGCTAAAACAGTCTCTATTGTAAAATGGGGTATTAACAAAATGTGCACATCATATAAAAACCAGTCATTTGTCACATTAAAGGAACATCTTGAAGCAATAAAAAACAAGCAAAATTAGTTGGAGTATGTTCACGAAGACCAAATAATATCTTTGATCCACTTGGATGCATTCCCACGTGGTCTAACTAACAACAATAGGGTATAAAGTAAAAAATGTAGGGACAGTTGTACACAACATACAAAAGGTAGCAGCTTGCAACATTAAAGGAAGGTAAGGATAAAGTCAAAATAAAAAGTTAAAAACTTATTGCAACTTGTCAAAGGCAATGATAAATATCTTAACATGTAATTGTAATAACCCCCATGCAATACAATTAGCAACAACACATAACAAGAATTCAACCTGATATTCCGGAGCTCTCTAAAATGATAGGCAAAAATAGTTTGTTTGAACAAGAAAAGCACAAAATGACATCCATTTCAATGGGGGTGAGAAATTTTAACAAAAATATAGATGTGAAAACATTTTTTAATATCTTCTTAGTTATTTCCATCATATTGGAGGCATAGAAATTGCATGAATGTCTGTTGTAGTAGATTTTGTCCTAAAATAGACCCAATCTGCTGCAACAGAATAGATAATTACGCATGAACAAGCACCACATTTTATTTGAAAATATGTACTTAGACATTAGTATAAATAAAATAACTCCCTCATTTTTTGAGTTAGTAGGAATTAGAACATAGGAGTTAGAAGTTAGAGAAAGTCAGCAAACAAAAATAGTTGTAAAAGTTGTAAAATTGCATTTTTGCAACAACGGTTAATAAAATGTGCATCATTATTCAATTGTCTTAATTTTATGAGTGAATGTTTAGAAATTATATTTTGGATATATTTTACCTTCTTATGGACTAGGGAGAAAGAGCCCACTCTCATGGCTGGTATAAGAAGGCATTTGTAGTTTTTTTACAGTTTTTTTATTGCTGTAATTTTTGCTAATTTCTTGTTTATATCTTGTAAATAGAATTTCCCCTGTTATAGCATATTTTTTTCATGTGTTTTAAGTGTTATGTGTGAGAGTGAATGTGAAGCTATCTAAACTATATTTTTGTGTGCATTTATTATTTACATTTCCCATAATTTTATCTTCAACAACTTTTTGATAGTTTTTAGCAATTTTGATAGTTTTTATAAATTTTTCCTATTTTGGCAATTTGGTTTTTAGTAGTTTCAAATTCAGCATAGTTAGACTTAGTTGGTTTAAATTTAGCATTTTCCATTGATGTAATTTCAATTTAGCAAGTGTAGAATAGTTTATTTTTTAGCAATTTCTAATTTTGTAATTTAGTTCAAATTTTGTAAAATAAAAGTAATTTCAATTCCTATAACTTAAGTTAGTTCCAATTCTGCAAATTAGGAGTTAGTGTGACCATGAAAGACAAAATAGCCCTATTTTTCACTAAATAAATCATGTGAACTAATACTTGGAATATGACTTTTCAAAACATTCTACCATAGACAGCCTTGGACACCGCCCTAGATTGACAAATATTGAAAATTAAATGATGACAATAATGACACTCATCATATTTCACCTTCATGACATGCCTGCATCCATTGTGTCAGATCATGACCCTATCTTCACGAGTAATTTTTGGAAAGAATTATTTAATTTTTATAGAACTCAACTCAAAAATAGTTCAACTTATCATCCATAATTGATGGTCAAATTGAGATTATCAACAAATTCTTCAAGATCTACCTTCATTGCTTTGCCTTTGATCATCCTACATAATGAGTAAAGTGGATTCCCTTGGACAAGTGGTGGTATAACACTTTCTATCACACGATGACCAAGGTCACCCCTTTTAAAGTAGTTTATGGATGGCCTCCATTCACATTCTCTTCCTACATTCTAGGTAGCTCCTAGGTTTATGCAATCGACACTACACGCAACCAACATGCCAAAGTCCTCTTCAACTGAAGATGAATTTGGAAGTGACCTAGAACTAGATGTACAAAAACACTGATCAATACTATTCTGAACATAGATTTTATGTTGTTTATATGGTCTTCCTTTGATTGCAACCATACAAACAATCATCTCTCAAGCTTCAAAAGTGCTAGAAGCTTGTTGCCAAATACTATGGGTCCTACTAGATTTTATAGAGAATTGGTGCTATGGCCTACAAATTGGCCCTACCATATACATCCAAGATCCACCCTATTTTTTATGTATCCTCGCTCAATAAGGTTGTGGGAAATTAGGTACAGGTTCAATCTACCCTCCTAGAATTGGATAAAGAAGGTTATATCTTACTCAAGCCAGAATAATTGTTGGATCATAGGATGCACACTCTTTGCAAATGATCCATTATTGAGGTCATTTTTTACTGGCATGGTCTACAACTATAAGATGCTACATGGGAGTCTCTCCAACAACTCCAACATTGATTTTCTCATATACTACTTTGAGGACAAAGCTTTTTGAAAGAGGACATGTTAGAATCTCATCCTAACATTATTTTTGTAATTTTAATTTGATTATGTAATGACCCACTTTCAACATGGGGACCCCTTTTATAATTTTATTTTGTAATATTTTGCAATGGTATGTGGGAAGTAAGATGCCTAGACAAATGGGGCCATTTCATGTATTTATTATCAATAATGTAAACAATATTTGGCAAAAGATTCTAGCTCAAGTGGCATTTTGCATGTAAGACAACTTTTGAGATTTAGGTTAGGGTTGCATAAATTTTTTCTTTAAAATACATGGAGCCAGTACAAATGTATATTTTGTAAATTAATGAAATATTGAAGGAGTTTGCCCCCTTGAAGAGGCATGTGATTCCATGCTTATTGTGAGAGTGTTTAATTTTGCATTTACTTCTAGCTTTTTAATATTGTGTTATTGTATGAATATCTACTTATTTTTAGTATTTTGTGTCAGTGAGATTATTTTTAATAGTAGGTTACTATAAAGAACCAATGAACATAATGCACCTAAAAATATATTATGCATGAATTCACATATGTTATATCTTCTTTGCATCTCTCTTATTTGTCCATTGATCATATTTTCTATCATATTTTCTTCTTCTGCTTCTTCTATGTAAACTTGCATTGGTTTTCTTGCTCATACTGCATGACTACTTGTCATACTTTGCATGAACTACTTTACATACTCTTATTTTTGCACTTATGCTTGTCATATAGCCACTTTACTGCTTGAACATATTTGCATCTAAGTGCTTGATCATGTAGAATTTCAAGGACTTCACAATGAGTCAAATGATGACACCTAGTCAGGTTTTAGCTCATATGCATTGCACTCACACTAGGTCACTAATGCTTAAAAAAAACCCAACCTAGGTCACATCTTTGACTTTCTCCATTTGGGATGCTAATGATTACCTCTATTGTTCATATACATACATGAGGTATTTTTGTGCTAGTGAGAAACTTGTTTCTTTGAATTTTTATATTACTACATCCATTAGCACAAAGAAAGTTTATTTTTAATCTCATATATTCCTTCACCTTGAAAATATCAATAAATCATCAAAATTTTCCCAAGCCAAGGAATATATTTCTTCATCTCTTATATATTCTTTGGCCTTTGCATATTTTAAATCATTTCTTCCTTTTTATCCAAGATAAATAATATACACTTTTTCATATTTCATGATATCTATACTTTTTTTTATCACACTTTCCATTATTGATATTTTGATTGTTAAGGGATCCTTGTAGGATAGGGTATATACCACATGAATATCATTTATGGTCATCATATGACCATTGAATATTTTATGAACATCTCTTAGCTATCAAAATTTCAACAAGGACACACATACACACACACACACTAGTTTTAATTACTTTCTTCTTTTCACATCTATCTTACTTCAATATATCACATGCACACACACTTTTGCTATTCTTAATCACTTATATTTTTATGAGCACCACATCCCTATTAGGTAATTCTCCACTTTTGACCATGAGCAAGCACTACACCCCTATCAGGTTACACTTTGATTTTTACTATTAGCAAGCACCACACCCTTACAAGATAGTTTTATGGTCATCGATGAGCATCACTCCACCATCGATTATTTTTTAGCATATATCCTTATTCGGTATCGCTCCACCTACAGTCACTAGAGAGCACATTCCCATAGAGGATATCACTCCATATTTGGTAACTAGAGCGCACACACCCATAATAGGTATCACTCCATCCACGTATTCTCATCAGTAAGCACTGCACCCTTACAGTATCACTCCATGACCATTCAATAGTACCACACCCATAGTAGGTATCACTCCATCTTCGATCATTTTTGAACACACATCCTTCCAAGATATCACTCCATCATTTTTCCACTCATATTTTTCTTATATTTATGTTTGTTTTATCACACTGATCTATTTCAATCTATGTTAATTCAAATAGCATAATATTAGCACCTCTTTTCTTCTTTCTTGATCTTTTTATGATTTTTTCTTTTTCTTCTTCTATTATTCTTCCTCTATTATTTCTCCTTTTTCTTCCATCACTCTTCTTGTCTACATTTAGTCATCTAATAATCATACATAATTTATAGTTCATTTATCCATTCATTATTTTACATTCATCTAATCATGCATAATAAATTAACAAACACATAATCACTTATAATCATAACAAAGCAGCTAGATAATATAGCTAAAAAATGAGAGTACAAGTAACTCGATCAATCAATGTGCCACAATAAAATGTCTAGAACACTTGATCATTCCCTAGCCCAAGTAAGCATGCCACACTCAAAATTGGTATGTCATCCCAATCCCTACTCTAGCTCTATGAGTTGATCTTCTATGCTCCACCTGCTAGAGGTGGTTTTGATGGAGGCATGTTCATGGACTATGAAACAGTCCATGTTTGGGATTGAAATATAATTTGATATTGTAAGGAGGATGATGGAGATAATCTCTAATTTTTTGGGATAGCCTATAAGTACATCATATAGTAGAAGATATCCCTCTATACTAACACTTGTAGGTGCTCCCTCATCTTCTATAGATCCTCCTACAATAGCCAAATAGCCTAGTATTATTGACCTCATGTAATAATGGTCATCCCATATGCATGGGCTTGATATCACTCCTCTAGCTAACCAATCTCCCACCTAAGGTGCCCTACCTTAGCCCTCGATGCATCCCTCTCTATTGATACTATGTCCTACTCTATGATGGCTCAATATTTCTCTATAATGATATCACCTATCTAATCATGTAGCCCCTCTATCTTCTTGATCTTTTCCTCTTAGAGTAGGTCCATATCCCTCTACATGTGGTCCATCCCAGCCCACATTGCCTCCATATCCTTAATAGGGTCATCTTGATGTGCTATCCTGCTAGGTCTTATAGCCATAGTCATGGGAGAAACTCCTGATGTCCCCTATCCTCTTAAGTTTAAGATAGTGATGGTCATATTTATGGTTATTACCATATCCACACTAATCCCCACCTTCCTCTGCCTAGGCTAATTTATCACCATTTATTATTACTCTATAATTTATCAGATGGCCTCTTAGAGTGGTAACTATATTTCTCAATCCATTATATGGAACCTCTACACTATAACCTATTATGATTTACTCAAGGGTATTATGCTCTTGTACCATCTCCTATACCATAAGGTGACCTTGATATCATCAACCCCTATATCAATCTATAGAGGATTATCTAGGTCCTTCTTTACAAACATTTCCATATAAAGGTCCCCTCCAACCCCTAATGGGTCCCTTTATGTTCACCTAAACTAATAGTGACCTAGTTCCAACACCTCCTATATGATATCAAACTACCACTACACTCGATCAAAAAAAAAATACTCAAGCTCATCCTAATTCGTAGTAACCCATATGATACTCTAAACTTGAGCCTTCTTATAACCATATTTTTCCCACCTTGGGTGTTTATGCTATGGCCACAAAACAATCATATGATCTCAAAGCTTATCTAGTACCCTACCCCCTAATGGAAAGATATCGATTTACATCCTCTGCACATGCTCCAAGTATTAGTACATGATATTCATGTGATCTCAAAGCTTATCTAGTACTCTCTCCCCTAATGGAAATATATCGATATACATCCTCTGCACATGCTCCTAGCCACTTTAAATTTGGTGATGGTCCTAGTAGTGCCTATGGTATGTAGAGTGCAATATGCACCTAGCACCATACCTAGAGCATATTTGTACACACCATACCATTTTTTTTCTTATACATGATATTGTACAATGTCATGTACAAGCAAACTAGTACATAATGTCCTCAAACAAATCTAACCTATTGATCTTGCATGTCTTTTATAACCCCTAACAATACCCATGGTATGTACCACCTATTGGTATGGCATATGAGAAGCCCAACCACCATCCCATATATAATAGTCATAAGTGCATCAAATCCATATCACTATGGCATCTTGTTGACCTATAGTCCACTTTTTGTGGATCTCATGTTGGATCCCCTCCTAGTCTCTACAATGATGCTCAAGGCACCTATGCTTTATAAATAGCTCTCACTCTAATAGCGATCCTCAAGATATATCAAATATCCTCCAATGTGAAAATCATCTCACCAGTAGATAATCAAAATGTTGAAGACTTTAGATACCATCTCTTTATGAGTGTTGTCAAGAGCACTCTATCTGCCTCAACCCAGGGTATCTTTTTTAGATGCAGTAGCCCCACAACCCATAGAACACCTTTGTCATCCATTGTGAGTGCTCTCATAGAATACTCTAGGATCACTGAATGCCATTCCCTACTCTCAAACACACCTTGCTACAAAATCAAATTAATAAAATTTCATTAGTTTCATATCACAATAATAATAATAATAATAAACCCAGGTGTTGTAGGTGAGTTGGAGAGGAGAGGGCAATCCTCCAAGGGAGGTCCCAGGTTCAAATCTCCACCCTACCAAAAAGCTGAATTGGGTATCTAAAATCCAATTGATAATGTTGGTGTGGGCAGGGTCGGGTGCAACCCCCGGGTGACTTTTATGGTGTAGAACCCCCTATTCGTGGTCTCTCAAACCAAGGCGGCCCCGCAAGGGGTTTTTTGCTTAAAAATAATAATAATAATAATAATAATAATCAAATAATAAAACATTAACAATGCAAGCATTTTTCTCCTCTTCTCTATCTTATTTTTCTTTCTTTTTCTCTCTCTCTTTTCCTCTCCATAATTATTCTTCTATGATTTTGTGACCCCTCCTTTCAGGTAATGAAAACATGAATTTGTGGTCAATTTTAGCCAGCCATGAATTTTTTTCTCGCTAGCACCTGATTGAATTTATGGTCAACCCCACAAATTCACATTGGGTTTCACATGACGATTCTTCCAAACAAATAAAAATAAATAAAGCAAAAATATAATCTGACTTAGTCTAGAAGATAAGTTTAGAGGTGTACTCATCCTCAATCTATTTTTGTGATGGCTTTGTCCCTTACGATTGTTGCACGATACATCGGGAGTGTCATTTCTCCTTTTATCTAGAGCCCTCTTTTATTTTTATTGCATGTTTATAATAAAATTGTTTTCAGCCTCCCCTCCTTTTTACCCATTTCTTTCACTCTCCTCTTTTTGTTATTTTTTTGTTTTTGCTTCTCTGTTCTTCTGCATTTGCCATTTTGAATTTCTTCAAGAATTTTATATTTCTTATAAAAATCAAGGGGGAATACTAGCTTAGGGGAATTGATGTCATCATTGCCTCATAAAGTGTGTAAAATTTAAAAGTGTTTGGAATGATACCATTTTTTTACCATCCCTCTACCTAAACCTACTACCCCTTTTAGTGTCTGTCATTGCGAGCTTGTAGGTATCTAGAACTTTCTTTGATGCATTTATTATGCCATACATGCATCAAAGAGGGGAAAGTATAGACATAGAAAATTGATTCAACAAAAGGAGTCAATTTTCCCTTAGATTACCTAGAAGCCCCTCAAAGTTTCTAAGTGTAATTTTGAGCTCCCTCCCCCTAGTTTGATTCCTTTTCCTAGCCTCATAAAATTCACAGTTATCCTAGATCGACCACAAATTTGGTCAAGTTGTCTTGACACCAATATTACCTTCAATGATCAGATTTTATGAATTCATAGTCAACATAGATTGACAAATATTTTGATGCTTTAGGGTTTTTCCCTCAAAACCCTAACCCTCAAGCTGACATTATATTTTTGTGTCCTAAACCTAGTTTTTTATTTTCTATTTATTACCTACCTTGCCCTCAAAGGGACATTATTGAGAAGAAATTTTGAGTTTAGACTTCAAAGGGAGACTGATTTGATCACAAGGTATCGTTGCTATTAAGTCCTTATTTTCTTACATCTATTATTTTGTTCACCATTGTCCTGAGTTAGTTTCTATGATGGTTTAATTTTACAACCCTAAGAAGAGGACAGTAAAAACTCCTGATGGCTTACCACTATTCACTATTACCAAAGAGCTTTACCACAATTTATTTGTCATAGGGGTGAGTCCACCCTTAGAGCCTAAACAATTTGATATAGTAGAACAAGCTAGGGTTTATGCTTCATTGATGGCTTTAGAATAAAAGAAAGTTGTAGAAAGGTGGCTCCGATTCTAATTTAGAAAGATAAGAGAGCAAGATGAAATGTCTAAACTTGCAATACTCATTGACCAATTTTCTAACCCAGAGTTATATTCCATGTTAGTCTATATGGAGGGTTTGGATTCAGATTGAATGGTAAGTGATTGGAAAATTGCCACTGCATACTGTATTTCCAATGAAATAATGTATTAATAAGATGCAGAGAAGAAGGGCGTTAGGGTTATCTTCTTTGACTGGTTAGATTTCCTTGCTCAAAGAATACATGAGTAATTAGTAAGAATGAAAAGGAATTTTGATGCACATTGCTTTTGGCATTTCTCAAGCTTGATCTGGATGTTCTTTGATATTATAAGTGACATGATGACCTAGATTCTGGTCAAGGAAAAGAATGACCAAGGAGACCCCATTCCTGTTTACTATTGGACTTCTCATATGAGGAGATTTGAGTCTATGTATAGATTTAACTTGCAATTTTTAGGGCTAACACTCAAGATAATGTATGAGGAATACCCTACACTACCACCACTGGCCAATAAATTGTTAAGAACAAAATATGTTGAAGAAGGAGATTGGTACCTCCTAAAATAAGGTACAATTATTAGACTGTATGGCTTCACTAGTAAGACTTTTTTGCTATCCCATTTTTTATAGATAGATTGTTCACTCTAGAATATCTTAGGCAAGCAGAATTTATTAATTTGAATTATGGATCTAGAAGGAAGAGCAAGTGTTTGTTAACCTACTATGGTGTTGATGATATAACCATTACTAAGAAGTGGTAGGGTGAATAAATCGACCAATATCTGGATAGGTTGGGCCTATTTTACATTCCTCAGAGATGGAGTTATGATCTGGATGATGTATTACACAAGAGGAACATAGCCCTGAATGGAGAAAAGGCCTATAAATTTGAGAAAAAATCCAAGCCTAATTTTGAGCATGATAGAAATAATAAGGAAAATACTCTTTTGGAGTGGAATATTTCCAATATGGAACAAATTCCTCCATGGTTAGAATTCTATGATCAGAATGTTGATTTTTATCCAGACAATAATGAAAACATTAGTTGCAGGAGTCTACCATCAAATAAGTTGAGAAAAAAATAGATAAGAAAGAGTAAAATCAGCCTCAAGAGTCTACCATAATAGGTGATGAAAGTAAAAATAAATAGAATGAGGCCAAGATAGTGGACTAGTGGAGGATGAGAGTAATTGGTAAAGAGAAATCCAAGTTTAGATTGAAAATTGACGATGGAATTTTTGATAAATATGACAATAATGTCACAACTTGGAAAGCAAAAGATCCAACAAATATAGTTCTAATCTATAATAAGTCACAAACATGGTCAGATTCCCCATCCCCATATTTGGAAGAAGAATATCAAGAAGAAGAAGACGATACTCCATTAACTGTTACTGAAATTATGAAGACTTTTTAGCCTTCAACTGAACAAATAGAGAAATTTCCAAAATGGGCATAGTTAATGAGTAAGATGCACTATTATAATGAGAGGAATATTAGCACACCAATCATTCATATAATAAGTAGGACCAAACACCTAGCCTTGGATGGACAACCCCCAGATACAGATATAAACTGGAATGAGAAGGATGATAATTTTATTTTCACACCAGTAAGTTTTACCACTGCAGCAACAGTGGAGCTAAACCCTATTGATAAAGAAATATTGCAGGAGGATCCAATACAGGAAGGGTTGGTTGAATAAGACATTGAAAATGAGAATGCAAGTATTTACGAGAAAGGCCAAAAGGGCACCGAAAAGGGCTAAGAAGGAGGTTTCTAAGAAATAAAATTTAGATAAGGAGAAAATTGTTAAGGAAACCCTTGTTTTAGCTACAAAATAATTGATACAGCAAACACAACAGCAAAGTGAAGAGATAGCTCCAAAAAACCCTACATTAGTAGGCAAAGGTATAGTATTTATCTCCTCTTCTCCTTATCCTCCTCCAGATTCCCCAAATAAATATTCCTTCCTTTTTTAGTAGGATATTGAAACAAAGGTGCCTTCTCTCCCTCATAGTTCACCCCCTATTTCATCAGTCAGCACTGAGGGCCAAAATAACCCATCTCCTCCAATGTTCCCTCAAATTCCTTCTTCATCACCTCAAATTCCTTCTTCATCATCTCCCATAATTCTATATTTTCCATTACAACCACCTCCATCATCTGAGAAGCAAACTATTTTAAACACATCCACTTACCCTTCTATAAGTTTCACTTCAATTTCCATGAGTCTACCAATTGCAATAGTAGCAGTGGTCACAAATTCCACTATAGTCACATAGTCCACTATAATCACTTCTTCCCAACTATTATCAACTATTGATTTTGCTCTTTCCTACCTTGTAGCCTCTTCTCCTTTTCCCGTGAGTTATCCTACCCAAGCAATTTTACAAAGGGAGCCAAAAGCTACACAAAAAATTCAATATTTTTGGGTAGAGAAGTTGTCCAAGCCTTCCAATAGAATGGCCACAAAGAGGAGAATCATGTTTTTTTGATCCAATTTCAAGGTAAATAACATCCAGATCCTTGATTTCCTTTGTGAGTAATCCTGGAACTGATATGACTATTCAAGATTATCGCATAGAATAATATACAGAAGATATTGAATAGATGCTTGTAGAAGATGAATTGGTCATGGCCAAAGCTCACTTGGACACTTTTTATGTGAAAACTGATATATACAAAGAAAATGTGGACAAGTTGGAAAAGAAAATAGAAAAGCTTCAAAAGACCATTGACAATTAGAAACAAGTGGAGAAGGCTCTTAAAAAGGAAGCGAATAACTAGCAAGATCAATTTCAAGAGGCTAATAAGCTCAAGGAGCAAATGGAGGAGCATAAGAAGAAAAATGAAGAATAAGCTAAGGAAATACAGAGTTTGAAGCAGTAGCTTCAAATCAAAAAGGCTAACTCTTTAGGTTTCTCAAATGTTTGGCTAAAGAAAGTGAGAAAATAATTGCTCTCTAAAGTTCTATAAAAATGATCAGAGCTACAACCTATTATTGATTATATGGATGATGTCAGTCGTCTGCTTCAAAATGTCCAAGAAGACCTAGAGAACTACATTGAAGAGCTACAACCCATGGTGATTTTAGTTGAGCAAATTCACAAACTGGTAGATAGCAGGTTGAGTGAATCTGCTAAGCCTATTCCTAAAAAGAAATGGAATATCACAAGAATTAATTCCAAAGTTGTAGTGAAGAAGCATAGAGCCCTTCAAAAGGCTTGGTTATTGTTCAACATGGTTGAGAGTATGATCAGGGATGTAGTGGATATTAATAAGAAAATAATTTAGAATGGTTTTATAGTGATATTGATGGAAGATCATAGCTTGTTATCAATAGAAGATATTAACAAGATTACTACTGAGAGCCTTCAATATGAGTCTGATATTGATGCTCTAGAAGAGCCAATTGACCAAGAGTAGGCTTCACAAATGATTATTGATTTTACCAGACTCAAATATCTAATGGAGGACTTGGTAAAAAAAGGAAGTGCTACAAACTATGAGGACATTGGTGAGCTATAGCACATTGATAAGCAGCTAAAGTAAACATCCAATCCCTACAAAGTAGTTTAGAAATAGGCCCTGCAAACCCTAAAACTAATGGTGTAGTTTGATAAAAATGTAGAAAAGGAAAAGGAGAAAAGTTCATCAGAAGAGGAATCTGAGCAAGAATAAGAGGCCCAACAAGAATAAGAAGAACTAGATAGAGCTCTGGACCCTGAAGTAACACAAGCTTAAGAAAATTTTTGTTTGTACATTTTGTATTCATGTAGAATTTTTATATTTTGTTTGATTCGTTTTTACTCTAACATTTTCAGAAGCAAATAATAAAAGCATGAGGTTAGAGAGACGTAAAAAATGAGTTTTGTGTGAAGGCATTCATATCATTTGTTATGAAAAAGCTTTATAAGTAGAACATAGTTGTGTTTTTTCTAAAGAATTGGTGCATTTTTTAAAGGAGTGGCGGAGATATTTTTGTTTCCAGTATGGTCTCCATGTGAACAATTATCCTCTAGGATGTTCATGAAGGCTTTAGAGGGTAGTGTTCATATGGAAATTATTCTTTGAAATATTTTTTAAGATAAGCATTTTCTGACTCCTGATGCCCAATGGATAAGACTCTAAGTTCAATGGCTTTGTGAGAAAATCCACCTAGGAGGTGCCAGAATGTAGGCCCAAAATGGCCACATCCTTAGAAAACATTGAAAATTTTATTCTAAGGCATGAAATCTCTATTTTACTGAGGATATAGAGTATTTTGGAGTAGATCCACAATGAGAGTTCTCCAAACTGGTCAAAACTTAGTGTTTTTTCCTTAATGAGCTAAAGTTTCATTATGCTCAATGCCCAATGTATTTGGCAGTGGATTCTAGGCGATTCTTGATTTAGCAAAACTTTTGGTTGAAGATGATGTTAGCATGATAAAAGGTGTGAAATGGTGATTATTGTTTGTTTTTGCATGCTCTAGTGACTAAGTGTCGACAAGGTTGATTTCACTGAGTTCCAAGATTATTCTAGTGCAGAATTACGGCATGAAGGCCAAAACATTACAAAAGTTGTAGAATGGTGACAAAAGCTATTTACACTACTTCCATTGTGGATTGGCAATTTTGTAGTTCAAATAAGTCAAGAGATGACATCAACATATTTCTGTGCAGATTGTGAATTTTTTTATGCCATAAAAGAGAGAAATAAGACTAAGTATTAGATTGAAAATGAACTTCATTCCACTTGCACCTCAATGCATTTCATACCAAAATTTGATTATGCATAACCAAAGCCACTAAAGATGATTTTAGTGTTAAGTGTGGAATGGCATCATATTCCTTCCTCGCCAGTTTGTAGAGCGTTTTTGAAGGTTTAATCATAGTTACCCATCAAGAAGATCAACGGTTTAGATTTTTTTAACATTATTATTATGTATAAAGACAAAATCATGTAGGATTCAAGACCAAACAGTTTGAAGGTGGGAAGGTGAAGCATCGAAGGGTTTTCAAGATCAAGAACCAGAGTAGTTGCAGATCTACGATAGAACAGATTTTCCAAGAATGATGAATGGATCAAATGCAGTTTCTAACTACCTAAACTCCAACTATCATCAACAAACTAGCAAGTTGTAGATCTAGGCTACCATGGTGGATTACTCATAATGAATTTCCCAGACTTCACCAGCCAATGAGATAATTCCAACAAAGCTCTCTACTAAGCTATAAAATTGTAATCTTTGTAATGTCTCCTTAATTTATTTTATTTATCAAACTATAAATAGAGGTTGAACCCTCATTTTTAAGGGTCGGATCTAGTGTGTTTGCTTGCCCTACTGTAAATATTCCTGCAAACTAATGGAAGGAGCATTACTCTAATTTTTGACTCAAAATTTGTCATCTTTGCTATCTTTTGTGCAAGAGGTTCAAAGTTGTGAGCTGCATTTCTATCAATACTTTAGCGGTTAGTTCATTCCATATTATTGGATTACTAGTTGTGAGAGTAATTAAAATATGTTCATAGTTAGATCTATGTTTTTAGGAAGTTTATTTTTGTTAAAATTTACTATTGGTCTATTCTTCTAATTTTTATTATCAATATTAGATATAGGAATTGCTTTCTACAATATATCTTTGTTTGTGCTTTAATGTATGAATATTTCATGGGTTTGGGTGTTGTTAATCTTGATTAATGAGACACTAGAAATAGTTTATGGGAGCTTTCTATTGTATATGCCATTGTTGTTAGCCTATCTGACCATTGTTTGTTATAAGCTCTCTAACCCTAAACCTTTTTCTAACCCTTTTCTCAAAATCCTAATTGAGCTTTAATTATGTCAACACTCTGCTAAGTTGACAAGGAACCAACCTACACTGGAGGTTGGGTTGAGGTAATATTTGACCAATGCTAAGGACTAATCTGTGACTATCAGGTGCATGCCTAGAAAGAAAATTTGAATATAGACAGTCATAGTGTCAAGTAAAACTTGATGTTAATTCAGTGCCTAACACTACCTTACCCTCAAACCCTCTATAAATAGAGGTGTTTAGTCCCTTTTTTATCTCAATTCCATCTACGATATTGAACCATTGTTTTCTAGATTCTATCTATGACTTTGCTTTTCTCTTTTCTTTTGTGATCTATGTTAGCTGCATTTGTGAGCAACTTGAAGAGTTGTGATTGGAAAGCAAACCATGACGATGAAGTGAGTGTAAGAAAATATTTGGCTTTGTTGAAATAAATAAAGAGAGAGGCTTACTTCCTTGATAATTGCTCTCACTTATTTCTCACTCTTTTATTTACTCTTGCTTTATTTGATCATAGATATTTTATTTTACATGCATTATCATGTTTTAGCTATTTTTTTATGTTTTAAATTATCTACCTAAAATACACACTAGTTAGATTCATTTTATTTTTTGCATTAGATTAATACTTAGATTATTTTATTCTATTTACATATTTCTATTTGCATTCACTTGCACTTAGGTCATTTTATCTTGATTTTCATCTCATTCTATTTAGATTGCATTTGGTTTGTTACGTTTCTTGCCTTCTATTCCTCTCTATTGTTAGTACCTCACTTGTTCCTATTAATTTGCATTTGTGTCATCTTCTTTTGTCTCTTTTTCTCTTATCACAAATTCATAGCCCATCCATACAGTGTGTAAATTAGGTTTGTTTTACCCTTTTCTTTCTCTATCATGAATTTGTGGTCCCCTTTTATAGGGTATGAATTTGGTAGAAATACTATTATGGGTTTTTTTGTGCTTCCCCTTTTCTCTTTTCCCTATTACTATGGATTCACATTCATCCCTCATTAGGTATGAATTCGGATATGATAATTTGTAGGCAATATTTTAATTATACTATTATCTTTTTGTTATTAATATTACATTTCTTTATTATGTTTGCTATCTGTTAAACCCTAGATTCTCTGTTGCATATAATATTTAGTCTCCAAAAAGGTCAAAATATTTTCTTTTTGCTTGGTCAGCTAAAAGGACCAAGGGGGCTTGACTATCATGCCTATGAGCTTAGCCTTCATAACATCCTAAGTAGACCCCCAAACACTAACAATTTTTTTTCAAGTCTTTATCTTTATTTGTAGGTATACTTGGATTCAAAGTCATGGTTTCCAATGTGTGAAATCAAATTTACAATCATAGGTTTTGAGGCATGAATTTTGTATAGGGACGAACATTGAAAGAGGTAAGTATCTCGTTAGTCTGTTAGGTTGTGTATTGTATTCTACTATACATTTTTATTTATTTTTGTATTCTATAAATAATAAAGCAAAGAATAAAATTCTAAGTTTAATCACATTTAGGAAGTATGTTAAGGAAACAAAATTTCATTTAATCTTATTTCTTTAGGTTAGAAAATAAAATCTATTTGTTTTACCTTTAGCCATTGAAGGATAAAATGCATGTAGTTTTTCTATATAGGTTAGCTTTTGTGTGCATATCTCTTGAGCCCTTGCTAAAATAAAAATAAAATTTATCTTCTTGTATCATAGGAATAATGCACATGCAAAGAAAAACTCATTTTTAGGATAACACTCGTTTGATTGCACTGTACTTTTTTCTGCATTATTTTATAGTACCTTTTAGTTATTGCAAGTTTTATTCCTATTTTGAGGCCAATATTAGGTATCTTTGAAGTTAATACATAAAATCCACCCATACTTGGAGTGAGTCCAAAAAGAAATCTTGGTGAACCCCTAAATACCTAAGCCCCAAAGTGTAAGAGGTATAACTCATAATTACCTTAGCTCCCAGTAGATTTGCTAAGAATCATCTGCATAATTTTTCTTCTCCATAGAAGAAGAGTATAGTATATGAGGCTCTTCACCCCTCTATAGATATTCTGATGGAAGAATCTATAAATATAAACCAAGAAAAAAGGACCATAGTCATATCTAACATGGTGGTCCCTCATGTTGGAAATCACTCCACACCAACCCCATAGTAGAAGACAACCACTCATATCTCCAAGTAATAGTCCAAATATGATGGCACTCAAAAAAGTAGTCAATCCATCAATGCACCCACCAATAATCATCTCATTAACATGTATTCTATGCTAACTAAATTATTGATTAACATGTCCAAAATACCTCTAAATATCCAACGTTTGATCTACACATTCTAATAGGCACCCCCAAATGGATATCCTTAGGATCCTCTATACATCTTCTAGGATAATTTTTATCTCACATTTCGATAGGAAAAAGGTGCCATACTTAGAATCTCATCTCTCAACTAGTGCTATGAGAAGGACCCAACCAAACTTGACCTTTGGCATTATTGCTAGATACCTAATTCCAATAGTGTCCAAGATGACCCTATCAATCAGCATCATCTATCTAAAATACTCATGAGAGCATAAGATCATCTCTCTCTATGCTTTAAAAAACTAACCTATATTGAAAAATACTTGTTAGCCTATCCTACCCTAATAAAATTAAACTTATGGTCTTCTAGAAAATTTGCCACCTACTAAAAAATTCACCACCTAGAAAAATTTTCCCGTACATATGATTTCATCGCCTAGAATTATTTTCAAAATCTAATGAATTCATAGCCAACCTACAAGTTTTTTGGCAACAAGTTCACAACCTATAAATGCAAAATTGTAACCCAAAATTCAAAACCAAATTTTGAGCAAGAAAATTATGGGAAAATGTAGGTTTTTTATACATACCCATATGCATGTCCTTGGAGACCTCTTGTCCTTCAAATCACATCCATACAATGCATCAGTTGTCATTGCTAAGCCATAAAAAATCACATAAATTTCAACCCTAGAGCTCCAATCCTCCAAGCTGGGTAGTAAAAATGAATTTCATTTTACCCCCTCACTACCTATTATAGCCTCTATGGATTCCCAAAATTATTTTTACAAATATTGCATAACTTCCTCCATGTTAAGTAGAAGATACGTTAGGGCTACTTCTTTCACAAAATTGGGATCACCAAGAGGTACGTTTGAAGCATTTATTGGGCAATAAATGCCTCAAAAGAGGGATAAATTATAGACACCTAGTTTTGCTCACCCTATCACATCCTAGGATTCTAGTCAATTTTGGCAACATTCCAATGTCATTTTTTAGCCTTCATTGTAGAAATTGAAGGCTCAAAACAAGTTTTCCACTCACAAACAAGTTCACAAACTATAAATTTATCTCCTTGATGATGAATCTTATCTAGAGCCAAAGTGGTCAATGGTCAAATGGATGGATTCACAACCTAGACAAGTTTATTACTATAAATTTACCCCCAGATTGGATTCACACACCCCAAAATATTTTCTATTTGATTTGCTTTTTGTCTTTGCAACCCAACCAAACATGCCAACTCTTCAACTCCACTTTTTTGCCTAGTTAGATCTGACTTATTTATAATTGCATGTATATTTTATAATCTTGTCTCCTCTACTTGAGAAGGCCCAAAAATTTATAAATTAGGGTATCTTCATCTTGAAAATGGAAAGTTATTGGATAACAACAAAGCTCTACAAAAAATTCTAGCAATAAATACAAGCATTATTTCTTAGGATGCTTTTTTGCCTCCAAGTCTCTTATTACAATACATGCAAGAGCTTATTTCTCAAGGAAAAAAGGGGAGTTCTCTTTATATGATTTTTCCTTGATATTTTTTATTTTTTATCTTACCCCTTTTGTAGGGTATTAATTGCCATGTCCAATTCACTTTAGAATGCTAATTCTATTTGCATTAGACTTATTAAATTTCCTTTGATTGCCTCCCAAGATTTCTAGGCATCAATTGGAAACCTCCTATTCATTTTCTTGTGCTAACAACTAGTAGATCTAGCCTAATTTTATTTCTTCAATTATAAACTACAAAATCACATATAACAAGACTAGTACAAAATGAATTTATCAATACTAGCCTCTATTTGAATTTTTAGTCACCTCTCTATTCTATGGCCTCATCCTAACCCATTCATCATTTTTGTAGTTTAAAAATACCCTACTACTACTTTAAAAACAACCTTGCAGGTCATAGGCTCTTTAGGTTGCGAACTTATGCTATAGGCTATGAACCTCTCTCATTTAGTGATTTCATTAATTCCAACATCAAAATAGTTATTGGTCAAGCCTAGGGACATCCTAGCACCCTATCAACTAGTTCAATTTGGTTTTGCAATAGTGACATTGTAGTTTTATGCAAATAATCTTCTTCCAAAAGGTCAAAATTAATTTTGTTAAAAATGAACATAGGGTTTGACTATAGACAAGGAAGTACAACACCTTCCCAAACATTAAGCATGCCCCCTAAAAACTAAATCATCTATTGTTTTCTCCTTTTCAAATTTTTCTATAAATTTATAGGTTCATAGACAACAAACTCGTCACAGGTAACAAATTTGAATTCTGATAGTAAATTTGTCTTTAGCAATATTATAGCTTTCTTTGTAAATTTGTAGGTCAATAGGTAGTAAAGCAATCATACGCAACAAATCTGATTTTAGATAGTAAATTTGGCTTCAGTAGAATTCTATTCCAGTTTTTCCTTTCAACATACATTTTTACTTCATTGTTTGCTCTTTGCTTATTTGTAGTTCTTTGTATAGTTCATTAAAACATCATAAAATCAAGGAACTAGAATTATTATATGTTAATTTATAAAATTTAATTTCTCTCAAACATACTCATTAGGGGGAGAGGAAATAACTCCAAATAGTCTAAATGAAGTTCCTCTCATGGAATGTGATAGGCCTCAATGGCCTAACCAAACAAAGAGTGGTTAGTTCATTAAGGAGAGAAATTAATCCTACAATTTTCATAATGCAAGAAACAAAAATTGATGTCGTGCTATCAAAAGAAATTACCTCTAAAATATGGAAACATGGGAAAGTTACCTTTAGCCAGGCCAGAGGAGCCTCAGGTGGACTAATGTGCCTATGGAACCCGAGGAAGTTGGAAGATAGAATTATTCAATCCGATGAAAGGGTGCTGAGTATTTTCTTTCACGATTTAGATAATATTTTTTCCTAGATCTTTTCCAACGTTTATGCTCCGAATTCTCTTCAAGGGAGAGCATTTTTGTGGGAATATCTAAGCAACATGAAAGAGGTGTTTCATAATATTCCTTAGGTTATTGCAGGGGACTTCAATACACCACTCTATGCTTTAGATAAAATAGAAGGGATAGGTTTACCCAACATAAGCATGAATGAGTTCAATGAGTTTATTAACTCCAATGACCTCATGGACGTCAAGCTCAAAGATGCCAAGTTTACATGGAGTAACAAACGAATGGTAAACCAAATTATTCAAGAAATATTGGATGGGTTCTTGTTATCCTAGGAGGCCATTACTGTATTTGGAGATGAAACTCTTCATGCTCTGCCTAAAATTGCATCTGACCATAGTCCTATCCTACTAGAATTGTAGAAGGACCATCCTTTTAGAAGGCCCTTTTGGTTTTAAGTAATGTGGATAAAACACCATGATCTAAGATACTGAATTAACCAATGGTGCCAACAATCTACCTAGGGTATCCCATCCTTTAAATTTTCCCAAAAAATAAGGATCATCAAAGACAACCTTGAAGTTTGGAACAAGGAGATCTTTGGGAATCTCTTTGAAAACAAGCAAGACATGTTCGAAAGACTAGCTTGCATCAAGAAGAATTCAAAATGGAGTTTTTATTGAAGCTACCATGATAGAGAAAAGAAACACTCTAGATGAATACCACAACATCCTAGCATTTGAGGAAATGTTTTTGAGGTAGAATTCTAGAGCTTTGTGGCTCAATCATGGGAATTTCAACTCCAAATTTTTCCACATTACAACTCTGAGGAACAGAAGCAACAATAGGATCTGAAAGTTGGTCAAAGAGAATGGTACTTTGAATCAAAATATCCATAATATTAGATAGGAAGTGGTCTATTACTTTAATTCCCTCTATGAGACCCCTTGTATGGCTACAACCAAAGATTCCATGGTACAGTTCATTCCTTAGTCTATCACTAGTGATATCAATGCAAGAATCAATGACCCTTTCTTAGATGAGGAAATTAGACAAGCCCTATTGTCTATGGAACTTGAAAAGGCCCTAGGCCTTGATGGATTCCCACCCCATTTTTTCTAAACCTTCTAGGATGTAGTAGGTCTAGATGTGTGTTTAGCCATTAGAGAATTCTAATCTTCCAAACACATTCTTTGTGGTTATGATTTTAATTTCATTGCTCTTATTCCTAAAGGGATTGCTTCCAAATCCATGGTGGATTTTAGACCTATCAGCATTTGTTAATTTCATATACAAAATCCTCACCAAATAGATTTCTAACCATATGAAAGAAGTTTTACCTTTAATCATTGACCCTTGCCAAGAAATTTCGGTTCAAGGAAGGTCAATTCTAGATGGAGTCATAACAGTCCATGAGGTCCTCCACTCTGTTTCTCAATCTAAAAATCCTACCTTTACTCTCAAATTGGACATGAACAAGGCCTATGACCGCATCAATTGGGAGTTTGTGAATGCTATTCTATTAAGGTTTGGGTTCCATCTAGAGTGGGTCAGGCTCATTAAAGGTTGAATTTGTAAACCATGGTTCTCTATTCTCATAAATAGATCCATGGTAGGATACTTTCATAGCAATATAGGCCTCAGGCAAGGGGATCTAATCTCCTCTATGCTCTTCATAATTATTGCAGAAGCTCTTGGTAGGACAATAAAAGGTACCTGTAATGTTGGTCTAATCTCTGAGATAAAAGCAATTTCCTTGACCAATCTAGTTACTCACCAACAATTTGTTAATAACACCTTGTTTCTCACCCTTGCTTCCATGGGGGAGGCCAAGGTCATCAAACACATCCTGAATCTCTACGAGGATTTTGCTGGCCAAAAGGTAAACTTCAACAAAAATAAAATTTGCTTTCTCAATACACCCATTCCTAGACGGGTCAAGATCACAAGGATACTAGAGTGCTCTATATCTACTCTTATGACTTCCTACCTGGATCTACCGCTATTCACATGAACTCCAACCGAGTCTATGTAGAATAATATTTTGTAAATAATCCAAAATAAACTCATAGGGTGGAAAGGGCATCTCTTATCCCAGGCTAGTAAAGCAATTTTGACTATGGCCTCACTCCAAAGCATTCTAGTTTACTTCTTATCAGTGTTCAAGGTCCTAGCCAAGGTGTACCAAAAAAATTGAACAATATCAAAAAAAAATCTTTGGTCAAGATCAGATGGCAAGCAATATATCCACTTTTTCACTTGGAATAACTTCTGTCGACCAAAGGAGGATGGTGTTTTAGGCCTCAGAAGAGTTATCCACCTCAACACTACCTTAATGGACAAACATGACGCTTGATTACCAATGTGGAAAATGAGTTGAATATGATTGTGAAAAGGAAGTATCTTCAAGGATCATATTTTTTGAGCAGTGCAGTCCCAAGCAGAGGATCAGCCTTTTGGAAAGCCATAATGACATGCATATATATATTTAGTAAAGGCTTAATATGGATCCTAGGTAATGGCTAGAATATTATGTTCTGTGAGGACAAGTGGGCTAAGTGTGAAGCCCTAATTTAGGATCCTAATATGGCTAGGTTAAAAGTCCACACTCACAATTTGTTTGAGAAAAATATGGTAGATTTCCTAAGTCCTAATAGAAATAGGCCTAGATGGAGAACAATTAAGATCAATAGGCTGGAGGCTGAGTTGGAGGCTTTAGAAAATCTATTGAGGCAACACTTTTTCCCATTATTTGAGGAAGAAGATCATGTTTTCTATGCCGCAACAAAGAGTGGTGACTTTTCGATCAAGTCGGCCTATAAGCTGCTATTGAATCTTGAGGATCCTCTATTGTAAGCCCAGCTAGTGTGGACTAAAAATTTAATTCCTAAGATATGCTTTTTTTCTTGGCTTGTCATCCAAGGCAAGATACTCACCATAGACAATATGATCAAGAGAGGTATCATGGTTCCTAACAGATTTTTTTTTTTGCAAGATGGATTGGGAGTATAATTAGCATATATTCCTTGACTGCTCGGTGTCCTTATCCATACTTTATAGGATTTTTCAAAATTTTCATATCTACTGGGTTAAACCTACTTCCATCTATGATTTATTCTTACAATGGATCAAACCCTTCCTTAACATCCGTTTAATGTTTATGTGAAAAATATGTCTTCATCATTTCCTATGGCAAGTTTGGCTGGAGAGGAACCATAGAGCCTTTTTTGAGTTTAGAAGGTCTCCCGCATCCATTATTAATAAAATCCTAGCCTTTGCTAGCGATAATACCATATTAAATCCCTTATCATCTCAACCAATTTCTTCCTACAAGAATTCATTGGGCCAATACTTGAACATCTCGTTAGAGGGTATCTCCACTCTAGGTCCTCCTAATCTAAAATTAGGGTCAAAGTGGTTTCCCTCCCCATTGGACTAGTTTAAATTGAATTTCGATGGAGTTTCCAAGGGAAAACCTGGTAGGGCCAAGGTAGGGAGAGTGTTGATATATCATCAAGGTCACCTTGTGTTTGCCTTTGCATAATATCTAGGCATCCAGAAGAATAATGAAGCTAAATCCAGAGTAATGTAGAGAGGACTAGTTTTGGCAAAATATGTATAGGGTAGACTAATCATGGAGAGCGACTCGCTTAATATCATAAACCTCCTCATGAACAAAAAAAAACCTCCTTGGAGGATCAAGGCCTACATCAAAGAAGCTATGATCTTGATTGATTCCATAAGTGATGTGGTAGTCCAACACTCTTTTAGAGAGTCCAACAAGGTGGTGGATAGGCTAACAAATGAAGGGGTTAATACAGACATATTGATCATGTGGACTCAAGGAGTGCCACACAATGTGGAAATCCTAATTTAAAATGAAAATATATGAGGTGGATTATTAACAATAAGTTAAAATGCATATTCCCAAAAATCATTAAATATGATCCTCATTATCTGACCTCAAGGAGGAATTTCCATATTTATCAATTTAGGTTTGTCAGGCTTTCATTAACGGTTAGCCTAGATAAGCAGAGTAACAGGCATGGATTCAATGGGCACATTGCCAAGGCATTTTGGACTCACTAAATTAATTCCAATCAATGGTGGGCATGGTCTCGATGTGAATGGTTGATTTTCCCTTCTCACGTGCTTAGCATAGTCACCCATTTTGGAGGTATAATATTTCCTACCATGCCTACCTTTTCAAATTTGCTTATGATTCCTAATCATGGGTATCCAAAGAGTCACATTTCCTTAAATTCAAGCATAAGATTTTTGTTGATCAAAGGTATCATGTAGACCATCCTCCAGGAGTACTCTAGTTTGGTGTGCTCCCCTATGCATGGTGCCATCCCCCATGATAATTCATATTTCTATCAAGATTGCTTCCAAAAGCTTCTCTCCTATTCTATTAAGAGCTAGCTTAGTGTTCCACCAGAGGTTATACCATCTATAGCAGAGAGTAAGAGTATTTTCCTAATTAACTTCCTAGTGGTCGATTGCAAGTGTGCTAGGTAACCATAACTTACATTGAGCTGAGTTTTATTGAGATGGAATCCCTGGTGGAAGCCATCCTCATTGAGAGGGGTTTCACTCTGTTCTTCAATATTTTTGGGGGCGATAAGCGTGAGATTACTATGGTTGTGTTGGAGTCCTAGGATGGAGGTAGGATGGTGGTTCATGGCCAAGAGTTCATCATCGATGTGAATTTTTTGGCAACTATCATAGGGCAGGTGGCTAAGGGTAGATCGATCCACAAGGAGAAGCACAATTGGGATGTGGAGCTCAAATAATTCAAGGATAACTCTAGGATTTACAAGGAATCCAAAATTGGTTTACTGTGTACTAACCTCACCACCCCATGGAATTCTGTTATGAAAAATATGATGGAATTCATCACTATTGAGGACCCTGGGAAGGTCCTCCTAAGTTTTCATTATGCCTTTGTCAATTTATTTCAAGACATAAACCCAATAAGTATTCCCCACTTCCTATTTAATTCAATCAGTTACACCATCACCTCCTATAGGAAGAAGAAAGGGGATGACCTTACCATTCGTCAGGGATTTTTTAAGATAATTTATAGTCACATTCTAGCCAATTCCTCCAAAGTGAACCTCCCATTGTTCTCCAAGCCAGATGCTCCAAAGGTAAAGATAATACTGGAATTCCTATGCCATATGGGGTGTCCCCGACCAAGAAAAGGGTGGTGGATTTTCCGGCCAAAGGAGGGCTTGCTAGAAAGAGGTTGAAGACTAAAGACTCATAATGATAATATTTTTCATAAAATAATTGAAAGATATAAATGTGAATTATTATAAAAATCACATCTTAGACTATTGCAAAAAACAAAACAAAGAATATTTAATTGCATACATGATAAAGTTCCACAAGTTTAGATGAAGGTAACCTTTTTATAGAAAGTATAAAGATAATAATATATTTGAAAATATCTCATACAATTTGCATATATTTTTGAATAATTTGAATTTGTATTGCATCTATTCTTTGTCAAATAATACATCATCATAAATTAGCCAATAAATTCCATTTGATATGAAAGTGTGATCTCAAAGGTCATTTAGTCCTTATCATATCTCAAACATAGAATTTTTATGGATAGAATCAGTGGTTGAACATCACTCATTTATCAAGCATATCTCAAGTAATTGTTCTCATTTATCAAATAATTTTATTTCATAATATTCAATGTGAGTGAACAAGTTGAATACGGACTAATATATTATAAATACAAACTTTTTTCCCATTCTACTAAGAAAGTTAATAAAAATAATTATAATTCAACTACTCCATTAGCTATTAAGGCATTTGTATACCAATTTAGACTATCATGTTTGATATTCTATAGATTTCATATAAGAATATATCACATGCACTATGAAAGAATATTATGCACATGGCAGGATAGAAAAACATAAAACAAACAAGCCTAATGACAATCAATCCACATAAATAATAAATAAACAAAAAAAAACTTATAAAAGTTATTGTTTTTACAAAAATAAAATAATTTAATTGATTAATATCAAAATATTAGACTCAAATAACATATGGTATCACCATCCCAATATTCACTAATAATAGTCATGAGATCCTTAATTAAATACAAATTTAAAATATTTTTTTCTTCAATGAGAATTTGATAATTTGATTTTATTAATAAATTAGCAAGAATTTTAAACCTTATTTTAACTTTAGAAAAGATGCGTATACTTGCTAATAAATTGACGATAAAATAATAATCAATTTTTGTATTAATAAAAATGATCTCTATGTAATTATTTTTTTATTATTGTAGGAAGGGGTTTTAGGGTCCACAAACCCTTAAAAGAATCTAGAAATATATACCATTTAGCATGAAAGCCAACAAAAAACCACCTTTCAACTACATAACTTGCTAACCTTTATAAAATTTCCCTTATAAACACAGATTGGTGGTGAACTAAATTATAATATAATAAAACCACAACCAAATACAAACCAGATAGCAAACTATGTAAGAAACAATTAGGAACATACCACAACATAAAATACAACTTTTGTTTCTTCACTTCAGCTACATATCCTTCCTCATTCATAATAAACTATAGTTGGGTTACCCCAATCTTGCTAGTTTCCATCATATGTGTGAGCATTATCCAATTTGCTTATTCCCTGCTGCTCCATTAGGGGTACATTACTTATTTTCTCCTTTAACCCTATCTTCTATAATTATTGGGGAAAATTATCTTTCTAAGATCTAATATCTTTAAATGAAGCTCCAATATTGGCCATAACATCCACAACTATATTCCCTTCTCAATATATATGCTAAATTATAACATAACTGAGTTGTGTTAAGTTCACTATACATTCATTAATCATCTTTGATATTGTCCAACTCACTTCTTATTCTTATTTGAGGGATTTCACTATATTTAATTGATCACCTTCGATTATAATATTCCTTACTTTTATTTGTAATAATAGGCAAGTGCCCAGCAGAAGAGCTCTTGACTCTATAAAATGATTAGTCTGGGTGCCAAGAGGTTTAACATAGGCTATAAAAATTCACTTGTCTCATCTCTTATTACCCCCCTTGATCCAGTAGCTCATTGATTCCATTTTTAATCTCCATAAAAATTAAGCTTTACCTAGTCTTTTGGAGGTATTTTCCAATTCACATTACCTCTAGTTGGATTCAAAGGAGATTGGGAAGATATATTGATTGCTTTCCAATATTGAAGGATTAGAATTCCTAAATTGATATCTTCTTTTGGAATCTTTAAGGAAGCTTTAAATTTATCCTCTAAGGCATTTCCAACCCTTAAACTAATAGAAGAAACATCTCACTTTTTGCCCTTGAAATTTGATTATTTCCCTCTCTATATCCCCATAAAAAAATGTGAAAGAAATTCTAAAAAAAAACTCAAGTTCTTACTCTTAAAGGGTGAGTTCCATTGTAAACATAGATCCACTATTTTTTTAGGCTTCACCCATGAGACTGAAAAATTTGGTGCAAATAATTGAATACTTTAGATGAAAACACACAACCCAAAAAGAGATGTTGAGCTATTTTCAAATAATTCTTATACAGAGCACAACTTATTACAATTTGAAAGCCCTTTTTACAAAGACTATCAATGGTTAAAATCCTATTCTAAATAGACAACCAAAATAAAAAAGTAATCTTGGGAATCAAGTTTTTAATCCAAATATTCTTAACCAAGAGCCAACCAAATCCCTCATTCTCCAATAGGGAATAACCTAATTTAATTTAATACCCCATTTGATTTCTTTACTCCAAACCATAAATTCATTACTATCCTTAGGATTTATAGGGAAAACCTTGAGTATGCTTAAAAGTTTATAAGTTATTTTCTTCTATTCTTCATTCAACCATTCCAACCTAACATCTTTCCAACTAGTTATCTTAGAATTTAAAATAAGAAAATCCTTTACCTTTTCACCTAGTCTTTCCAACAAATATTGTCTAATGGATTGCAACTTAGTGTTATATTCAAGGGGCTAGTTTATCAACCAACTATCCTTACAAAAATCCACTTTCTCTTCATTACCAATCCTCCGTATTGATCTTTTCTTAAAAAGGTCTCTACTATGCATTAGACTATTCCAAAATGTAGACCCCTTGGGTAGATATTCTGAACTTAAGAAATCTTTATTATTTCTTAGGTATTTCATATTCAAAATCTTTACCCAGTCTAGCTTATAATTATTAATCAACTTCCATCCCATCTAGTCGTGTCAAGGTGTGCATACAAGATAGATTCATGTGTATGCAAGTGTCAAATAGATAAACCATGATTCATGAGACTTGGGTTAAGGAAAGGAAGAGTCAAGTAGCCAAAAATTCATTCTACAATGGCTATATATTCCTCCATGGAGAAACACCTCATATATCTCATACATAGTGAGCATAAGCAAGTATTGTGAGTATAATTGTCCTTATTGTTGCAGAGTTTTATGATATATTTTTAAGAGAAAGAGGAGTAATAAATATTGTATATATTTGAGCAACTAATATTTTAAGTTGTGCTACATGTTTTGTACATGTATGATTTAGGCTATTACATTCATATTGTTGCTTATTAATGAATGTTAATTGATTTATTATAAGCCTTGATTTACATATTAGTTGGCTCATATTATTTTTTTTTTTAATTATTATATTGGTCTTGTGATATTTATCCTATGATTTTCACATTAATATTAAGGCTTCAAAAGCCATCAATGGTATCAAAGCTACAACAAGTAGTTTCTTGCATAGGGTGAATTTGTTTACCTACATACAAAATCTATTTTTGTCTAGTGTAACAAAATTGGTTAGAGTATTTCTACTTTAAAGTGAGATAGATATGGACTCTATTGTAAGATCAAAGGAAGCATAAAGTCTAGAGTCTTTCTATAGTTGCCAAAACAACTAGTGAAGACTATGACTCAACTATAGAGTCTTTTCACTAGGTTGAAGGATAACTAGTGAAGACAATGACTCATATTTGGGCAAATCAACTTGAAGACAATTGATTATTTAGGAAAATAGCCAACCCTAATAGTTATTTAAAAATTTGTAGATTAAATACTAAGGTAGAATCAACTCTCAAGATAGTTGTTCATTTAGAAAAAGTCATCCTAACATTGGGTTCTCTAGTAAGGAGGAGAATCAATGGAGTTATTAGGTGCGATCTAAGATATTTCTGCATAGGAAATTAGTCATTAAAATTGTGATAATATTCCTAATAGATAGAGAATAATTTCATATTCAAGTGCAATAAGAAGGCACAAAGCTTTCATCAAGTAGGGATTGATTTAAGTTGTAGTCTATTATTAAAGTTTTAGGTCACAAGAGAAATTGACCTTGATATAGAAGATTCAGGTCTTGAAGGTAGACCTTGACAAAGAAATTTTTAGGTCATAGAGAAATTGACCTTGACATAAGAGTATTCAGGTCTTGAAGGAAGACCTTGATAGAAAATGATTTAGGTCTTGAAGTCAGACCTTGATAGAGAAAAGAATTCAGGTCTTGAAGATAGGCCTTAACAGCTAGCTTGACATTGGTAGCCATATAAAAGTTTTAGCAAATAATTTATCATAGATAGAAAAGATTTCAAGTTATTTAGAGACCTTGATAGAGATAAAAGTATATATTCAAGAGGAAGAGAGACTCTTCAAAGAAATAGCTCCATGATGAATATTTTGGGCCCTTATTAGTAAAAGGAAAATAAACCATATACAATATATAAGTGTTGTGGCTGCTCCACAACGTACCCCAAAATTGGGGACCCACCTTTTTGCATGTTTTCCAATAAGACCGAAGTGGCTCATATGCTAAAGATCAAAGAAAGAGCAAAACACCGCAAGGAGGAAAAGTGTTGCGATATCGCGACATGTTGCATTTTCATGGTCCAAAGCAAGGAGAGAGAGCAAGGAGGAAAAAGTGTCACGATATCACAACATGTTGCATTGTAGCGGCAAAAAAAGAAAAGTGTCACGATATCGCGACATGTTGCATTGTCACGGCCAAAAGAGAAAAAGTGTCATGATATTGTGACATGTTGCATTGTCGTAGCCAAAAGAGAAAAGTGTCGCGATATCGTGACATGTTGCATTTTCACGACCAAAATACAAGAAAGAAAAGGTGTCGCGATATCACGACATGTTACATTTTCACGGATAAAAGCAACAAAAGAGAGCAAGGAGGCAAAAGTGTCGCGATATCACGACATGTTGCATTTTCGCCAAGGGAACAAAGTAGTTGACAGTGCGTCTGATATTAGGGATGAACACCAAGATAGTGAAACTGAAGACTGCATAGTGACGTGGACATAAGGACAAAATCCAATGAATAAGACAAAACGTTACATAAGGAATCTTTAATGATTTGAAATCATTTAAGATGGTCGTTACACATGGAAGGAAATGGATGCAAGCCCATGTGGAGAAAATGAAACGAAGGGCCACAAAATAGAAACGAATTTTTTTTTTTTGGAAATCAAAACACATGCATGCACAAGGGAAGGATAAAAAGAACAGTCATGGAGGGAGAAACAAAATTTTTTTAGAGGATTTAAATATGCCATTCAAAGAAGTGGAGAGGCGTTGGAAACTACTGCAAGCAGAGTTGCAGGTTTGAAGGCAAGAGGGTCATTCTAGACCTGTTTGGGTTGTTTTTTTTCCATGGACTGGTTTGGGAAAACCAAAATTTATGTTATTGTAAAATGACAAATTTTTAATACAGAAAATTTTCAGAAAGTTGCATCTTATGGACAAGAAAGGAGGAGCCATTTTCTGCATGCAATATTAAATGTCTATTTTTCCCCTTTTCAGATTTTAGGCTTGTAAATGGAGTTTATGCAAGTTTCTTGATTGCTTCATGCGAATGTTTAAGTCTGAAAACCTCATTTAAAACCCTAGGAGCCAGCACTTAGCTTATCCGGATTGTGTTTGTTTTGCAATTCCAATAGGTTAGGTTGCATGCATGAAAACCTCACATCTTTGGTTTTGTCGAAATAGGATAGCATCATACTGAATGCATTTTATTTTCAGTTTTTTGCATTTTCTTTCAACTTTTTCTGCATTTTATTTTCCAGAAATTTTAACTTTTTTTTTAATCTTCAGGCATTAAAATAAACATTTAAAAAATTTCAAAATCCAAAAATAATTTCACCATTGCGTAGGTTATACTTCAGACTTCCCATATGCACTTTGAAATTTCATTTTCATAGTTGTTTAGTATTTTTTTAAAAATTCATCGAAGTTGTTGTTTTATTACAGATTCCCAAAAATCCGAAAATAAAAAATTTCCATTTTTGGGCCGAATTTCATTTTTTTAGTTTCATTTTTTGTTCATGAGTCTATGATGACATTCCCTTCATGAAAATTCTAATTTCAATGAAGGAGTTGTTAGCGTACTTAACTTATTATTTTTTTTTCATTACATCTTTTGGAGTGCTGTTACAACTTCTATAACAGAGTTCGTTCCGGTGACTATTCCCGGATGTTCGTTTGTAACGCAGTGTTATTTAAACTGCACAGCTTCAATAAACAAAATTGGTTCGTCGTTTCACATGGCATCAGAGCTGTTCGTAATTTTTTTTTGGGCATGATTTTAAGCGAAGACCTGTTTTTATCGCACGTCAGTCGTCGTGCAGTGAAGAGGGCGAAAGTCCCGGTTGAACGCGTACTGCGTTCGAAGGTTGCCAGGCTCGCTCCGGGAAGGACACGCAGGGCCGAGGGCGAACGGACATCTATCCGCCCCCCCACCTCGCGTCCAGGTCGAGGAGGGACCCAGACGCGCCCAGCCTCTGCGCAGACGTCAGCTACGACATCATGCAGCTTGCGCAGAGCACAGACGTCTCTACGCAGAGCAGAGATGCGTCAGCTGCGACGTCCTGCAGAGCGCAAACGTCTCTGCATCGCGTCAGCTGCGACATCCTGTAGAGCGCAGATGTCTTTACGTAGAGCAGATATGCGTCAGCTACGATGCAGGCATCTGCACAGACGTCACAGTCTGCGCAGAGCAGAGATGTAGGCTGTAACCTGCACGTCCTGCCCTTTAGACGGGGCGGAGGCGGAAATCGCCCCCCCCAGCCCACCTCACCCCACGCATGGCGGGAATTTTAAATTCCCCCCCGCGCGGGAGTTGCAGGGTATAAACCCCCCCCCCAAAAACCATTTGCGCGCAGCGCGCACTCTCCCCTCCCCCCCCCTTCCCGTTTTTTTTAAATCAACGTGGATTTTTTAATAAAAAAAAAAAACCGCGGATTGAAAAAAATTAGCCCTCCCCCGGTGGAAGTTGCAGAGGAGGCTCGGGAGTCTCTGTCCAGTTCGTGCGAGGCGAAGTTTTTTTTAAAAGAAACGCAGTGTGAGCGAGCGGAAGCAGCGACGTGCGACGAAGCAAAGCCGTAGCCGCGAGTTGCAGAGGAGGCTCGGGAAGCTGGAAGCAGCGGAGGACGGGCAGGCGGAGGTTGATAAAGGAGAGGAGGTTGACTGATCCTCTCGGATCAGCCCGCTGGCTCACGTGGTCGTGAGCCGTGCGGTAAGGCTCAGGGAGCCTGCAGGTCGGGGGTTCAAAACCCGCCGACTCCCCCCTAAGGTATAATTTTTTTTTCAAAGTTATTTTTTAATTATTATTATTTTTTAATTAAAATTTTTAATTTTAATTTTTTTTAATATAGTTTTAAACTTTATAAATTAAAATTTAATTTTAATTTATTTTTCCTAAAGTTTTAAAACTATATAAATTAAAATTATTTATTTTAATTTTAAATATATAATGATTATAAAAATGCTTTGTTAAAGAAAGCCTTTTAAGGGGGGATATTTTTTCAAAAAATCAAAGGGGGATAGTGAGTAATTTTTCGAAAAATAGCAATTTGGCAAATTGTAAAAGGTGCATTTTCGGCTGTGACCGACACCTTGTGGGTTATTCTTGTGGGTAGTTTTTTTTTTATGTTGTATGTTGCATATTTCATTTTTGCACTATAACATTAAAAACTTAAAATCAAAGCACTCCCTAAGTCCCCGGAATAATTAAAACCCATCCGTGCAATTTATTGCACTGCAGCGTTCGGTATTTGTGATACCTCTGGCCAGCACTTACAGGTAAAGCTGTCGTGATTTGGCTACTGTATCTTCCGCCTAATATAGCTGCTATAACGACGTCTGAGCTTGTTCTCTATAAATCGTCGGGGAGGAATAAGTACGCCATTTTTGCATTTTTTTACTCCATCCACTACCCTTTATCGCACTTGTGTTTAGGCGTAAATCCTGACGAAGTATTCTTCATAGTGTTTAGGGGAAGTTACGCCCCATGCATGAGAATAATCTTCTATGGTAGGTGCCATCAACAAGGCGATTCCCTTTCAGTACCGCTTATGTTCCACGTATCGTATGATCTCTAAAACTCACCTATAGTCTCCCTCACGTACGGGCGGGTGATTTTTGTTGATCTTTCTAAATACCTATAGTTTCCCTCACGTAAGGGCGGGTATTTTGTACGGTATATTGGCCTAGCAAAAGGTATATCGAAAGGGGGACCAATTGGTGATATAAGGAACCTTCACTATGGCCGTTGTTGCAAAGTTGATGACTGATCCGCATCAGTTATTGAAAGGTCCAAATTATACACCATGGAAACATAAGATGAAGGCTATTCTCCAAATGGAATATTTGTGGGATATTGTTACTGGAGTAGCAACTAGGCCTTCACCAACAACGGGATCCATAGGTCCTTCAGCAGATCAGATAGCTTTTGACAAGAAAGACAGTAGAGCAAAGGTGCTCATTTTGTTTGTTGTTTCAGATGAAGTGAAACCTCATATAGTTGACAAAGCAAGTGGTAAAGAGGCATGGATGCCCTTAGAACCATCTATGAGGGGAAGAATGAATCCACCATTCTTCATCTTCAACAACAACTTCATAACTTGAGTTTGAGACATGGTGAAACAGTTGAACTCTTTCTGTGCAGAGTATCTGAGTTGAAAGAGAAATTGAGTTCTCTGGGAGATATTGTGGACGAAAAGCTTCTCATTTCACTTGTGATGAGAGCTTTACCTTCTTCATTTGATATGTTGATAACCTCCATCCAGGTGTCTCAACGACAAATTACCTACATCGAGTTGGTCAATCTCCTTCAACAACAGGAGGCACACCAACTTCACAAGGATGATTCTTCCAATATAGCCCTATACACCAACAGGCAGGGTTCTAGGAAGAAAGGTAATGGGCAAAAAGGAGGCAACTTTCAGAAAGGAGGAAATTCTCAACAAGATACGAAAGGAAAAGGCAAAAAACCTCAACAGAAGAAGAGGTGGTGCAAGATCTATGAGAAAGACAACCATGACACCAACGAGTGTTGGCATAAGAACAAGCAAAAAGGCCAAAACAAACCACAAAATAAAAACAAGCAACCCCAGGTGAATGTTGATGTTGAAGAATCTAACTCAGATTCTGAATGGGCACACAAGGTGCTCATGACTACCACATATTCCACATAGAGGGATCTCGTTTGGTATGTCGATTCTGGAGCTAGCAAACATATGACTGGCGACGGATCGTGGTTTGAATCATTTGTGGCCAAAGAGGGCAAACCTGTCACCATTGCTGATGATAAAACCTACAGGGTTCAGGGAGAGGGTACAGTTTCGATCACTCTTCCTGATGGCAAGTGTCAGATTGACAAAGTCCTCTATGTTTCGGGATTGGCCAATAATTTGTTGTCAGTGACACAAATCCTGGATAGAAATATGGTTGTCAACTTTCGTGTTGAGAATGGAAAGAAGTGTTGTACCATTACCAGGAAGGGTAAGCAGATTGCAACAGCTTCATATAAGCATGACTTATTTGCACTAGATGCTATCTCTACTCCACATGTTGCCATGACTGTCTCTACCAAGGAGGAAACTTCCCTATGGCACAAGAGATATGGGCATCTTAGTTCTGGCTACTTACTTGAGCTCAACAAGTATGAGATGGTAAAGGGTCTTCCTTCCCTTTCTGCCACATTTCCAGTGTGCTCTGACTGCTTGGAAGGAAAGCAACATAGAGTACCATTTGAGAAGAGCTCTACAAGAGCACGAAAACCTCTGGAGTTAATTCATACCGATCTGTGCGGTCCTTTCACACCCAACGAGCTTGTGGAGGGAAGAGGTACTTTCAGTTATTCGTAGATGACTACTCACGAAAGATGTGGGTTTTCTTTCTCCAACTGAAATTTGAAGCTTTCGCATTCTTCCAGCAGTTCAAGAAATCCGTTGAGAAGGAGTCAGGAGCTTCTATTAAAACCCTCCACTCAGATCGAGGGGGAGAGTTTACCTCTAATGAATTTTCTGCATTCCTAGATAAGCATGGGATCAAGAGACAGTTAACAACCGCCTATACTCCTCAACAGAAATGGAGTTGCTTGAGAGAAGGAACCATTCTATAATGGAAATGGTTCGTTGTATGCTCACAGGAGCTACTCTTGGGCAACAATATTGGGCAGAAGCTATCACCACCGCAGGTGTATCTGTTGAATAGGTCACCCACAAAGGCCCTAAAAGGAATGACTCCACAGGAAGCATGGAGTGGTCGAAAACCCTCCATATCTCATCTACGTATTTTCGGATGTCACGCTTTCATGCACATACCAAAAGAGAAAAGGAAGAAGCTAGATGAGAAAACACTGAGATGTATTTTTCTTTGTTATTCTGAGCACTCTAAAGGATATCGGTTGATAGGTCCTTTGACCAAGAAAATTCATATCAGTAGAGATGTTGTCTTTGATGAAGCTTTCACATCACAGAGCACATCTAAAGTACACCAAGATATTGTGGAACATAAGGAAGAGAAGATTCCTTTGTCAACACATATAGGAGGTCCTTCTACATCTTCTTCACCACCACCAAAGAAGAATCCTAAATGGTGTACAAATACAATCAGAGATGCAAATTTATCCACTCCTCCCAATTTGAATTTGGATAGACCTCGTACACGCAGTATGGCTCAAAAGGAAAGAGAAGCCAGAGAAACTGGTGAGGTTGATGATCTTTGTCAATATTTTGAGGAACTTTCAGTGACTCCAAGTACAAAAGTAGAGGATATGGATATTGATGATGACAGGGCATTCATGTCTACCATAGATAGTCTTGAACCTGCATCAGTGCAAGATGCTCTTGGTGAGCCTCAGTGGAAGGCCGCTATGGATACAGAGTATGAGTCTTTGATGAAGAATAAAACTTGGAAGCTTGTTGATCTGCCGCATGGAAAGAAACCCATTGGCTGCAAATGGGTATATAAAGTCAAGTACAAGGCAGATGGAACAATTGATAAGCATAAGACCCGTCTTGTTGCAAAGGGCTATGCTCAAAAGGAAGGCATCGACTATGAATAAACTTTTGCACCTACTGCTCGGATGACCACAATTCGGGTTATGTGTGCTATGGCAGCACAATATGGGTGGAAAGTTCACCAGATGGATGTCAAAAGTGCCTTTCTAAATGGTGATCTCCAAGAAGAAGTCTATATGACTCAGCTTGAAGGATTTGAAGTGGAAGGCCAACGAGCAAAAGTTTGCAAATTGGTCAAATCCTTGTATGGTACCGAAACAAGCTCCTCGAGCTTGGTATATAAAAATGGACAATCACCTTATGCGACATGGATTTAAGAGATGTCCGTCGGATGCAAACCTCTATTTCAAGAAACAAGGTTCTGAGATAGTGTTGCTTGTACTCTATGTGGATGATCTGCTCATTACAGGGAGTTCAGAAACTATGATCTCTACTGTCAAAAGAAACTTGTGCAAATCTTTTGAGATGACAGATCTCGGACTTCTCCATTACTGTCTTGGTCTGGAATTCAGCCAGAAGGAGCACTCCATCAAAGTGTCTCAAAAAAAATATGCCAAGACATTGTTGGATAAATATCGCATGACTGATTGCAAGCCAATGGCAACTCCAATGGAGAATGGACTTCAGTTATCACGATATGATGATTCACCTCAGGTAGATGGTACTCTCTATCGACAATTGATTGGGAGTCTCATATATCTGACCAATACTAGGCCAGATCTCGTATTTGTTGTCAACTATCTTTCGAGGTTCATGCAGGAGCCTAAGACCACTCATTGGAAAGCAACAAAACGTTTTCTTCACTATGTTCGTGGTACTATGGAATATGGCCTAGAATACAAGAGGAACAACAAATTCTTCTTGCAAGGATACACGGACTTCGACTATGCCGGATCATTTGATGATCGCAAGTCAACTTCTGGATACATTTTTCATCTAGGATCCGGTCCTGTCTCTTGGCACAGCAAGAAGCAATATGTGGTTGCTATTTCATCAACAGAGGCAGAATATCGTGTCGCACATGAAGCTGTGTGCGAAGTGATATGGTTACGTTGCATTCTGACAAGTATGGGCCATCCATCAAAATCTCCAATACACTTGTTTTGCGACAATCAAGGTGTTCTGAACCTCGTCAAGAATCCAGTCCATCATGAAAGAACAAAGCACATTGACACACAATGTCATTTCATTCGAGATGAATTTCCAAAGCACCAAATTCAGCTTTAGCACATTCCCACCGATGCTCAAGTTGCAGACATTTTCACTAAGGCACTTGGACGTGTCAAATTTGAATTGTTTCACAGCTCACTTTGTATTAAAAAATGATGTAAGGGGATGTTAGTAGTTTAGTATAGCTATTAGTTATTACATTACCCAAATAATGTAATAAAGGGGGATGTTAGCATACTTAACTTATTATTTTGTTTTCATTACATCTTTTGGAGTGCTGTTATAACTTCTGTAACAGAGTTCGTTTCGGTGACTATTCCCGGATGTTCGTTTGTAATGCAGTGTTATTTAAACAACACAGCTTCAATAAACAAAATTGGTTCGTCGTTTCACAGGAGTCGTGTTTTATGGCACTTTGCAAATTACCATGTTGGGAGCAATCAAAGCACTAAATTATTTGTCTTGATGAAAATTTGATTTCATCTAAGAAGGATAATTAAAGTGACATTTTGAAGCTACATTTGAAGACCCTGTTCATCAATGAGATTTAATGCAAGATAAAATCTATTTTAAAACCCTCAAGATAAAAGGAATTAAGGCACTACATCGTGGTCATATGAGGGCCAACTCACATTTGCTTTATTTTGGTTGAATGAACAATCACTGAAGTTTCCTGGTAAAATAAACCAACATTGCCCCTTGTTTACAGTTACTTGCAATCACTAAGGTGTTCCAAGCATTTAAATTGAATATCTTTATTTGAGATTACTAATACACATATGCAAATGCTAAATATAGTGGAGACCTTGGAGAAGTTGTTTTTTTAACTTCTTTGCAAGAGGGGATTTGGAACCCAAATCCTAAGGAAGAATGTACTTTCACAATTGGGTGAAAATACCACTCACCATTTTGGCGCTAGAAGGAGGGCCTAAATTGGTTTATTTCAGTGTGATTTAAATGCTATAGGGATTTAAATTTTGAATATTTCATGCCCTATTGATTATTATCTTTAGCCCTCTTTTAAAAATACAACCTTGTAGTGTTAAAAGGAGGACATGAATTGCTATGCATTGTTCTAATGCTTTTGATTGTTCATACAGGAATAATGGGTTTTGATTTGATTTTGAAAATTTTTGGTCTTGACTAACGAGGTTGTCTCCATGCAATTACTTTCATTTGATTTTAATGGATACCTCTCTTGGTTGATGCTAACATGATTATTCATACGTTACATGTTTGATATTTGCGAGTCATTTCATGCTTATTTGTAAAGAATTATTTTGTCTAAAATGTATTTTTTGTCGGTATTATGCTCTTCACTTGCGTGTAATGCGATCTTGTGAATCAGAAAACCTACAACACTAGGAGTATGCTCTTCACTTGCACATATGTGATCTGTTGAATTAGAAACTAATTTAGATTTTTAGAATATTACTTTGTCATGTTTCCTTCTTTTATTCACGACTAACAAATTGGTTTTGAATTTATTCTTTGAGTTTCACTAATGGCAACATATGAGGAGCAAATTGTATCCCTAAGAGAAGAAATGATGTCCCTAAGAGAAACAATGGTATCTGCATTAGAAAAGTATTATGAATGTCATTCTACCTTTGGAACACCTTATCAAATTCATGAAATGTTATTGGAGTTTCTATGAATTTTTAATCAAGAGGTGGCATCAGGATACCTACAAAATCTACATATCTATAAGTTCACATTATGTCAATTTCAAATATTTTGTGAGCCTATTGCTTGTAGGTTCTTCCCATACATTGTGGGTGATATATCACTCTCGTGGTATTGCCATCTACCCATGGAGGTTACGACTTCTTGGAGCCAATTAGAAGCAGCCTATCTTTATCACTTTGGTAATCAATTTGACTTGGATAGGTTGCAAAATCAATTCACCTCTATGTGTAAAGAGCCTAATGAGTCCATGAGTCAATTTAGTGTGAGGTTTCGTGAATTGTACTCTCAAATGTGGGAAAGTTTTGGTACATCGAAAGAGGAAGCTATTGAAGTATACCTGAGAGTGTGCAGCACTTGTTATTGCTGCCCACCCTACCCCCCACACTTGCTACACTCATTAAGGAAAACTTGGATGACCTGTCTCTAGAGACAATCTATGAGATCTTTGAAAAGGTAGAACAAGTTTTGGAAGAAGAAAAGGCACAACATGTTCACATGAGAGATTGTTATTTTGGGGTTAGTGATACCAACCTACATCAACCATTGAATATAGCACCCTCCAATCCAACAATACCTAAGGTGAATGATCAAGGGGACGAATTTGAGTGTCCAAATGTTACAACCGCCTTAGATGTAGTCCAAGAGGAGGTGCAAGTTACCAATCCAACATCCACTAATGAGGATCATGCTGAGATGATTTCATTCATAGAGATACATGATTATTCACATAATGGTGTCCTAAATTCAACTCGGTTTGAGATATGTGATAGGACAAAAATTGCCATAGAATTGAATGAAGTGGTTGAAAGTGAAATCGAAAGAAAATCAATAAATGAATTTGAAGATATGATAGAGTTGCACCACTTGTTCTTGGAAGACACACTCGATGAAATGATTGAAAATAATGATCAAGAAATTCTTCACCCTCCAAATTGTGATAAAATTGAATCATGGGTTACTAATTTGGACTATGATAGCCTTACCAATTTGAATTCAAGAAATAGCCCACTTTTGGAAATAATTGAACCATCTAAGGAATGTGAAGGTGAATTTGATGAGATACACTTTGATCAATTAGAAGATGTTGAAGAAATAGTTGAGCATCATAACTTAATTTTGGAAGATGATTGCCATGATTCTTGGAAGAAATTGGATGAATATGCTCACTCTAAACCTTCTAATGAACTCTTTGTGTCAATTGATATGCAGGATAACATAATCACCTACTCAAAGGAAGATATTACAACTCTTGTACAATTTGAGGATGTTTTGGAAGAGGGTTTCAAATCTCATCAAATTTTGGAAGATTATAATGATCTTACTACCAAGGACAAAGAAGAAAATGAATTGACAAATGAATCAAAAGATCATGTCACAAATACTATGGAATTTCATTCCACGAATTTGGATGACAATTTTTACAATGGTTGGGGAAGATATGATGATGTGCTATTTTCTCACACCCCTATTGATGAAATTCCTATTCCACTGGATATACAAGATGTTGAAACTTCTATCTCACATGAATATATGCCATGGATGGTGAATAAGGAATTTGAACCAAATGACAAAGAGATTGATCAATTGGAAGCAACTCAAATGAGTGATCATCAAGATAGATTACTTGACATACACTTTGACCAAAAAAATTTGAGGATTGAGAAAGATGAACATGTTTTCGATTGGGTGTCATATTTTGGTATGTTTGATGAACAGGTAATAAATGAAGAAATTGTGATTTTTGACCAAGTGTTGGTAAATGAAAATGTGCAAAAGGTAGAATCTAACCTTTTGTGTTCAAACATCCAAGCTATAGGTGAATATTTGCATGAACATGTTTTGAATTTGAAGGATGTTTATGATGAAATGTCGTTGAAGGTGAATGAAAAACAAGGATTGAATTCTAATCACACCTTTAATAAAATCACTTGCATGAATGAAAAAGAGGTTGAGGCACATGAATTGTTAAATCAAATTCATCAACAATTGATAATGGAGTCTAGGGTAAAAAATTTTACTGATCCTCATTTAGTAAATATCCTAGATTCTTGCAAATTGTTGCACAAGTTTGATTGGCCTAAGAACATAGAAAATGAATTGGCTTTAAAATTTTTGGAAATAGGCTCTTGCTTACAAAGTTTCATTTTGGATAAAGAAATCCTAATTCTAAATCATGAATGGAAATATGAAATTTATACCTTAAATAATAGACGAGATGAAATTGAAGATCAAATATTGTCTAATCAATTTGATGATTTGAATCTCACCTATGAGAGTACTAATGACACTAAATCAAATTGGTGGGTAGAGCGAGGCAAGTTGAATTTTTTTGCATTGCTTGGTTTGATCTTATTGTTGTTGGATTCCTACAAAATTTGGCATACATATTGTGTCATATGTCTTTTGAAATGTTCTAATCATGTTTGGGATCTGAAAAAGTGATAGTCCAAGCTTTACATCATCTTGTACCATATTGTACATTTGTATATAATTTTTTTGGTTTGTGATGTTGGGTTTGCATTTCAGTTTTGGTTTTAAGCTTTGTGTGTTGGTCCTTTGGACATTTTTGGTTTGTTTTGAAAAAAAAAAAGCAAGATGTCAGCTTATGTCCTTATGAATGTTGACTAAGACTAAGAGAATATGAAACATCATAATTGTATTGCATAAAGCTCCACGAGTATCGCAAACACATTAAAGAATATCGTTTGGAACTTGTGATGCATGAAGTTGTCAGTTTTACAAACATCCGCATTTCAAAAAGAGCAATGCATTCATCCATATCTCATGTTACATTCGACATGGCATATACATTTCATCTCAGTTGCATCTACATTTCAAATACAATAATTGAAAAGGTGTCAAATCCTCTTAGGGTTATTACATAACATATATTAAAAAGATTCTAAGGTTGGGAACTAATGCCCGAACTATCTTGAACCAAACATGCGCTACACATATTAAAGAGGATCTTGAGCAAAATGGTCAAAACCATACTTGGAAGAAAAGGTGAGGTGAAAGGAGTATTTTGTGTCTGTCCTATCATGCAACATAATCCTTAAAACAATGGTTTTTACCACTCCCATAGTGCTTAAAGCCTAAAATCATAGTAGTAAGGATAGGGTTAAATCCTCATCGAACTTAGGTTGAGGATCCAATTCCCCAAAGCTCTGATTTGACCTTCATGGAGTAGTAAGGATAGGGTCTAATTCTCATCTTGCTTAGGTTGAGAATCCGATTCCCCAAAGCTTCTATTTTGCCCACTCAAGACCTTAAAATTCCAAAGCAAAGATTTTTCATTCTACTTTTATTGCATCATTGATATTGGATTGGAAGGATCATACTACATGTCCCTTGCAAGGATGGGTAGTCGTTCCCAAGGTTCAAGAAATCAAAAGTAAAGTCAAATCCTGGATTATGGGGTTGATCTCCATCGGGGCTATAGACGCCTGACTGGCAGTGGAGTATGCTCATGCGTGGCAACATGTCTTGTCTAAAAGCAAGACCACTGACTGCTCAAACGGACAGGCTAGCCTGATAGTTTCATCTATAGTAGGTTAAATCATTTTTTTCAAGATGAGGTAATGAACTCCAGATCATAGTAGCAAGGATAGGGTTAAATTTCCATCTCGCTTAGGTTGGGAATCATATTCCCCAAAGTTCTGATTTCACTTACACTTGCACATGGGTTCAAGATGGTAGTGACACATAACCAACTTTGGGATCTAGTAAATTAATTCAGTATGCACATATTTGGTCCTAAGAGGGTTTGACAGCTTTTAATATGTTTGTTCATGATACTAGAAAGTTTGAGCCTTTGCAAAGCAAGTTGTTATATCTCTAGCATAGTTGTCATACATCAAATCCTACACAAATCATTCATAGCCTTGCATACGAATCATAAGTGAAATTGACAATGGAAAGTTGAACGAGTTTCAAATGATAGGGAATGAAGCACATTGCACACATCGAGATGATGCTTAATAATTCTAATGCTTCATGTATTTCTCATCTAGTTTCATTCTTGGGATATTTGCTGACGCGTGTATTTGAGTCTGTGTGTTTTCAGGTTGGTTTCTCACTGAAATGCTCAGGAGCATTTCCTAGCAGAGTCGCCATGTGTTGTGGTCGCTCCACAACGTACCCCAAAATTGGGGACCCACCTTTTTGCATGTTTTCCAAGAAGACCGAAGTGGCCCATATGCTAAATATCAAAGAAAAATCAAAACACCGCAAGGAGGAAAAAGTGTCGCGATATCGCAACATGTTGCATTTTCACGGTCCAAAGCAAGGAGAGAGAGCAAGGAGGAAAAAGTGTCGTGATATCACGACATGTTGCATTGTAGCGGCAAAAAATGAAAAGTGTCACGATATCGCGACATGTTGCATTGTCGCAGCCAAAAGAGAAAAAGTGTCGCGATATCGCGACATGTTGCATTGTCGCGGCCAAAAGAGAAAAGTGTCGCGATATCGCGACATGTTGCATTTTCGCGACCAAAAAACAAGAAAGAAAAGGTGTCGCGATATCGCGACATGTTACATTTTCATGGCTAAAAGCAACAAAAGAGAGCAAGGAGGCAAAATTGTCGCGATATCGCGACTTGTTGCATTTTCGCCAAGGGAACAAAGTAGTTGACAGTGCGTCTGATATTAGTGATGAACACCAGGACAGTGAAACTGAAGACTGCATAGTGATGTGGACATAAGGATAAAATCCAATGAATAAGACAAAACATTACATAAGGAATATTTAATGATTTGAAATCATTTAATATGGTCGTTACACACGAAAGGAAACAGATGCAAGCCCATGTGGAGAAAATGAAACGAAGGGCCACAAAATAGAAACGAAAAGTTTTTTTTTGGAAATCAAAACACATGCATGCACAAGGGAAGGATAAAACGAACAGTCATGGAGGGAGAAACAAAAATTTTGTAGAGGATTTAAATATGCCATTCAAAGAATTGGAGAGGCATTGGAAACTGCTGCGAACAGAGTTGCAGATTTGAAGGCAAGAGGGCCATTCTGGACCTGTTTGAGTCATTTTCTTCCATGGACTGGTTTGGGAAAACCAGAAATTTTTGTTATTGTAAAATGACAAATTTTTAATACAGAAAAATTTCAGAAAGTTGCATCTTATGGATAAGAAAGGAGGAGCCATTTTCTGCATGCAATATTAAATGTCTATTTTTCCCCTTTTCAGATTTTAGGCTTGTAAATGGAGTTTATGCAAGTTTCTTGATTGCTTCATGCGAATGTTTAAGTCTGAAAACCTCATTTAAAACAAGCAAATGCTTTAGAGCAAATGCTTCGTCCAAATAGCATTTTCATTGACCATCAAGCCTACACATTAAAAGAGAGTGAAAGATTTTCTAAGAAGTAATTAGTGTAGAGGTAAGATTATATTCATGCACTACTAGAGCACCTTATCATCAAAGAAAAATAGAGGATATAAGTGCACAATTTTTTCAAGTTAGAATACTAAGTTTCGAGCAAAAATAATATAGTAACAAGTGTAAACTAAAATAAATTATAGTTAGTGTGCAAAATATGTTAAATCAAATAATCATAAGGTTGCTACGGGGAACATCATCTATCAGGAAACAAGCGTAAAAAACAAGCTTACTCTACCTAGCCACCAAGTAGTGAGTGAACATAGAGAGATCATTCTGCCTAGCCACCAAGCAGTCAACGCACACAAAGAGCTCATTCTACATAGCCATAAAATGGTGAGCACACACAAAGAGCCACTTCTATCATAAGAGCATTCAAAGTGTCACATAGAGAAATCTCTCACAAGGTAGCATTCCATGTTGGAAATTTTGAGTCCCTAAGTCAAGTTGTCATTGATGTCATCAGATGAAGTCATCATTAATGTCAAGTTGTCATCGATGTCAAGGAATGAACCACCGTTGATGCAAAAGGTTTAAAAGAGCAATGCAAAAGATTGATGGAGCTTCTTAATATTTATTTAAATATTATGTGAAGCAAAATAAAAGGTTATTCAATTTAAATTATTTATCTAAATAATTTAAAATTAAATAATTTAAATATTATCCAACTAAGCTCTAAGGGCTAACGTTTAAATTGAAGGCATGTATTAAAAAGTTCGAGGGCATAAAGGACAAATGGCTCGACAAGGGCATAAAAGACAAACGAAGGTCTTCACAACCCACGCGCCGATGTCACGATGAATAAGGCGATAATATATTCGGAGTGTTTGGAAGTTTCAAAAATTATTATTAGCCATCGAAAGAAAAATTAAAAAGGTGACGACGTCAAGTACCATCCTCCCGCTAACGTTGGTATAAAACAAAAAATCAAGCTATATAAGGAGCTCCTCCAAAGATTAAAAAAGATCAATAGCGTGCACAAAAATATAAAATCGATCAATGAAAAATAAGTAAGGGTGATTCGTCATTTTGGGAGGATACATGTTTATACATTTACCGAGGAGGATAAAATAGATGGAGAGCACGGATAGCATTTGTCCTTATGTGAAAAGGTAGACCATGCTGCAATAGTAAAACATTATGCACAGAACCCTTGCGATGAGTAAATCGAAATAGTGAGCGAGTGATTGGTTGACAGTGTAGAAAGCGAGTGATTGGTTGGCAAGTGTTGATGAAGCCTGCTGTGTATTCCAAACACCAACATTTATGAGTAGGTTAAAAAGTTAAGAGGGATCACTGCCAAGTGGAGGGTGCAGACGGTTGAGAGAAGTTTTGAATATACTAAACGTCGCTAGTTCGAATCTCATTGAGGATAGCGGTGGAAGTTTATTTTTGAGAAAACGGTTGCAAGAGTACGAAACCCAGTGCAATCAGTTGACAGAGTTTTGTTGGTTGGTTTTTGCCCTCGTGTCGGTGGAAGTAAAGAAAAAGGAGCAAGTGCTCCTTGGTTAACGTGAGCAGCGTGGTCCACATGGTTGAGGCCCTAGTGCTAAAGGTGTGCACGACTTGAGGGGGGTCATGGGTTCGAGCTTTGAGGAGGCCTAAAGTTTTATGCTAAACATTTTTAATACTTTCGGATATAATTGAAGATTGAGGTATGCAAGTTGCAATTTGGGAGTCATAAGGTTTTGTTTTTTATTAAGTGTATTATGGTGTTTTGGAGTTATAAAGGGTAATGAATGATAGATTATTTTTTTTTTGGGTGATTAAATGAAGGATTAAGGTGTTGAAACCTTATTTTTAAAAATAAAGTTATTGTGAGGTTTTTGAGTTGGAGAGATTAAATTTAAAAGGACTTCCTACCATTGGGTTAATATGAAAAGGATAATGTATTGACAATATTTTTGATATTGAATATTGTTTTAATTGGGAGATCATAAGGTGTATTTGGTTAAATCATTTTTGTATATGTTGATGGATGCCTTCTTTAAGTTGGAGTGATAAGGTGTATTTGGAGTTATAAAGGGTAATGAATGATGATTATTTTAATTGTTTAGTTTTTTTTTTTTGATTAAATGAAGGATTAAGGTGTTGAAACCTTATTTTTAAAAATAAAGTTATTGTGAGGTTTTTGAGTTGGAGAGATATTAAATTTAAAAGGACTTCCTACCATTGGGTTAATATGAAAAGGATAATGTATTGACAATATTTTTGATATTGAATATTGTTTTAATTGGGAGATCATAAGGTGTATTTGGTTAAATCATTTTTGTATACGTTGATGGATGCCTTCTTTAAGTTGGAGTGATAAGGTGTATTTTTATCATTATGTATTGTGTTTTATTGAAGTCCTCTAACCCTTATTGAGATTGACAAAGAAGAAATTGTGAGTGTGGTAGATTTGTGAGATCAACTCCTTGTCAAACGAAAAGGTATGGGAAAATTCTTCTTTGGTTGAGTTGAATGAATGGCTTACTAAGAGAATAAAGTTTGGAGTGAAAATGATTTGATTAGGGTTTCCCTTTCGAAAGTATTTGTTTTAATGCTTCAAGGTTTTTTGGAATTAAAAGTTGTGACTAAAACCTTGATTTATGAGCATTGTTGTTGAAGTGAGTTGTTGTGTAAAGAACTTGAACTAGGGTTTGAAAAGAACATGAGTATCATTGTTATGGAAAGATAAGGTTTAATGAAAGTTTTTTAATTTTTTAATACCTTAAGAGATATAATTATTTAATTATCAATGTTAAAGTGATAAATAGTTGGAAAAAAAATAGTTTATGGAGAGATAAGAGGAGTTTTTTATTTCTTAGTAGTTCTTTCATTAATTTGGTTTATTAGATTTTTGAAACGATAGATTAATGAATTTTTGCAAATTAACTATTAGAGAGCCAAAAGGTTTACAACTTCAAATTTAGGAATTTATATTTGCAAAGTTCATATTTTATAATTTTTTAAATATTAGGGAGATATAAGGAAATCTCCTTCATAGGTTTTGTAACTTAGAAACTTTAAGTTTATTTAAACCTAGGGAGACATAAGGTAGACTACATCAAAATAAATATTTTGCATATTATGGAAGAAATTGTTAAGAATGCATTTAATGAGGATAGTGAAGAAATGTTGTATGCACTTAAGTTTTATTCTCAAAATTTAATAAATGAATTTGATGGAGAGAAACAAATGTCTAATGATTTAAAAGAAAATTTATCTATGTTTATTATATTTTTTACAAATCTTATAAACTATCTTCATGATAAACATTTTAGGACATGGTGGGATTCCCAAAACACCATTATGCTTTCTTTAGAAGAGTGTTTAGTGATGTATCTATTATTAACTAGTTTTAAGTTTTTCCAGGGGAAGAGACAAACTGAAAGAAATGATATAATCTAAATTAAACATATGTTAGTTTCAAAAAGGAATAATTAAAATGAAAGTTATAATATTGTGATTATTTACTAACTCAATGCTTAGAAGGTATATCATCAGATATATCATAAATAAAAATGCAAAAAAATAAAATAAGAAAGAGGAATAAAAGGGATCATATCAAGGATAATAGGAAATATATGTTTTATAAAGCAGCTTCAGATATTGATCTTGATGTATATTGAAGATCATGACAAAGACCAAATCCATTGCAAAGTTACTTGAAGGATGAAGACTATATTGAAGACTAAATTCTTCAATAACCAAATAATGTAATATATGGGGGTGTTGGAGAATATTACATTAGTTGGTACATGCAAATGTTACCCTCATGGTACATCTTAGACTAGGGTTGAGTCTTATATTAGAGTGTGAGTAAATATTTTATGTAATGTAATAATGTACTGGAAATGCACAAGTGTCATGTGTGCAAGTGTAATGTGAGTATATGTGCACAAGTGTCTTTATATTAGAGTGTGCTAAGTGAAGAGTCATGTCTAGGTGTGCATACAAGATAAAGTCATGCATATGCAAGTTTTAAATAGATAAGCCATGAGTCATGAGACTTGGAATAAGGAAAGGAAGATTCAAATAACCAAAGATTCATTCTACAATGGCTATATATTACTCCATGGAGAAACATCTTATATATCTTACACATAGTGAGCATAATGATTATAGTGATCATAACAAGTATTGTGAGTATATAGTTTTCCTTATTATTATAGAGTTTTATGATACATTTGTAAGAGAAATAGGAGTAACAAATATTGCATACATTTTAGCAACTAATATTTTAATTTGTGCTACATTCTTTGTACATGTATGATTTAGGCTATTTCATTCATATTATTGCTTTGTACAGAAGTGTGAGAATATTCCTGCAATAGATAGAGAATAATTTTATCTTCAAGTGCAAGAAGATGCACAAATATTTCATCAAGAAGGGATTGATTTAAGTTGCAATCTATTATTAAATTTTTAGGTTAGAAGAGAACTTAACCTTGACATAAAATATTTTGGTCTTGAAGGTAAACCTTGACAAAGAAAGTTTCAGGTCACAAAGAAATTGACCTTGACATAAGAGTATTCAGATATTGAAGATGGACCTTGATAGAAAATAAATCATGTATTGAAGGTAGACCATGACGAAGAAAAGGATTTAGGTCTTGAAGATAGACCTTGACAATTGGCTTGACATTGGCAGCCATATAAAATTTTTAGTAAATAAGTTTTCAAAGATAGAGAAGATTTCAGGTCATTTAGAGACCTTGATAGTATAGATTCAAGAGGAAGAGATACTCTTCAAAGAAAGAGCTCCATGATGAAGATTTGAGGCCCTTATTAGTAAAAGAAAAGAGGCCATATACAATATATATAATCCCCTTATTAAAGGAAAGAAAGGAGGCTTAAAAACATATAGGTTCTATAAAAACAGATAAATAGGCTAAGGTCATTATTAAGAGAAGGCCATTATAAGTAAGAAAAGAGATGTGTATAAATTTGCTAGAGAGGCCATTAGAGAAAGGCCCATGATAAAAGAAGGTTAATATTGAAGAAGCCTTATTCAGCCTAAAGAAGAAAGAAGGTGTGAAGTACATTAGATTATAGAAGTTATTCAACTATAGATTAAGTCCATTCAACTAGTTTGCTATTCAAATAAGAGAAAACAATATATATTTGGCTAGCGAATAGATAAAGAAATTTGGCCAATGAATATATCCATTAGAGAAAACACTTCATCCAAATAGCATTTGTGTCAACCAACAATCCTATACATTAAAAAAGAGTGAAATATTTTCTATGAAGTCATTAGTATAGAGGTAAGAGCATAACCATGCACTACCATAGCACCTTATCATCAAAGAAAAATAAAGGATATAAGTGAACCATTTTTTCAAGTTAGAATACTAAGTTTCAAACATAAAGAATATAGTAATAAGTGCAGACTAAAATAAGTTATATTCAATGTGCAAAAGACTTCAAAGTAAAACATCCTTACCCAGGTGTTGTAGGTGAGTTGGAGAGGAGAGGGCAATCCTCCAAGGGAGGTCCCAGGTTCGAATCTCCACCCTACCAAAAATCTGAATTGGGTACCCAAAATCCAATTGATAATGTTGGTGCGGGCGAGAAGTTGGGTGCGACCCCGGGTGACTTTGACGGTGTAGAACCCCCTGTTCGTGGTCTCTTAGACCAAGGCGACCCCGTAAGGGGTTTTTCGCTTTAAAAAAAAAAAAAAAAAAAATTAAAACATCATAAGGTTGTTATGGGGTGCATCATCTATCAAGCCGAAAGTGTAAACAACAAGCTTACTTGACCAAGCTATCAAACGAAACAACAAGCTCAATCTGCCTAGCCACAAAGTAGTGTGTGCACACAGAAAGCTCATTCCACCTAGCCACCAAGAAATGAGTAAACATAAAGAGCTCATTCCACCTAGCCACTGAGAAGTGAGTGCACACAAAGAGCCACTAAATTAGATATCATAAGAGAATTCAAAGTATCACGAAGAAAAAACTCTCACTAGGTAACATTTTCATCGTCACCCAAGAAGGATAATAAACAACCAATGATAACACTTGAGGTGAATGAGAAAGTAATAGTTAGACAATAAGCATATATTTTTATTTGAATGTTAGAAGGTCAAACACATTGGGTAGTAATTTCAAGAACCATTACAACAAGAAATAAGGTAAGGGTAATTCTTAAGACTGTAATGATTCCAAATTAGTCATGTTGGTTCATTGATTAGTCATGTTGGTTCATTGATTCTTTTCATCTATTAATAGGTAGAATGATTTATTAAGTTATCATCATTGAATAATATAATATATTACATATCATGACAAGAGACTTCAACCTCTCTAAGTAGCTATGAGACTTTATCCTCTCTAAGTGGTTGCTAACCCGTTATGCATTATTATTTCAAAATTTCATTTATTGATTTTTGTTGGATTTATTATCAATTATTAATTTTAGTAAGTTGTATCGCTTCAAGTGGTATCAGAGCAACATTCCTAAAAATTATGCAAAAAAAATTATCTGGTGCAAACTAGATATACTATCGATTTTTGCATAGCTACTGGTACCAGGTTGATTCTTGAATTATCACAAAATAGATACTAGTTTTTTTTGCATTACTCCCAACATCTTCTTAGAACAAATAAATACTACATAATTCAAGGTTGTAATTGCCATCGATTTGGTAGATTTATCATAGTACTAGAGGTCCCACCGAACACTTGTTTGCATACCTCGACTCTTTTTTTTTTTTGACGATTATGGTGATATTACTATTGATTCTTGAAGCCTCTTCTTCATGAACATTTGAAATTTCACTCTCAAGATTTCGGGCTTTGTCTAGTTAAGCAACACAAATATTTTTCACACTGTACATCCTTATTCAAATAGAATTGACCTACTCATCCCATATTTCATTCTCTATCATATCAATTTACCTTTTACTTTCAAACGATCTTAATCGAACTTAATCAACCATAAATTTCATTCACAAAGGAATCATGGTTTGAGCAGCTGGTTTTCGATGAATAACAATGATAAAATTATGACAATTTTTTTCTAATTTTTTTTCCACTAGTCAGATGCACGAATTCAACCCTAAAATGCTCCTTGCAATCAAATTTAGACATGTGGAAACTAAAGATTCATGATGGTAGCTAGTTTCTGATGAATCATTTCTCGAGTAGTAACAGTTTTCAGGCTGGTTACGATGGTGTTTTTTGGTGAAATACAAGTTACATCATGCAAAAAATAAAAATTAACTTTGTGGGATAAATCCCACATTGATCCAGTGGGGACCAACCTATGATTTATAAACTTGAGTGTGCGATAACCTCATCGATGAGACGTTCACCTCCTAGCTCACACATGAGTGCAAGAAGCTCTCTCCTTATGGTACCACTTTGCAGTGTTACATCCTATTCAAGGATGGATTTTGTAGTGTTGCACACTATTCAAGAATGGAATTATTTAGTCATTTGATGTATTTGCACTAATGACTATAAACCCTGCTCTAAGTTGACTTAGTATTAAATTTAAATATGTTGGTGTACCGCACCTGATAATTGACTTGATCTAACCATTGAATTGATAGTTGATAGTACCTGACAAGTGATACAACTAAATAATTGACCTGACCGTTGACTTGACAATTGACCCAAAAAATTTATGGCAATATTTGACAAAAATTGCCAAATTTTTGTAATTTTTTAGCATTTTGCTTTGCAATTTTTTCTTGTCACAAATTTCTTGTTGTAATTTTTGACAAATTTATACTATTGTTTCCAAAAACATTGGAATTCCATTATAATTGGAGGAATCTATATTCAATTTTTGGCTCCATTAGCTCAGCAAGTGCATGAGTGAACCTCATGAGTGGAATCGAGTAGACAAAATATTACAACGTACTAATTGACCAAATGATGTGTCTATGAGTAGAAATAAATGCAAACCTCAAAATCAAGGTACACATCATAATACCCCTATTAATATTAATATTTTTGACCAATGCCTTTATTATTCACTAAATTCCATGGCTTCACCTTCTTTGAACAATGTCGATCCTTCCAACCCAACTATCCCAATTTCTAAAAGTGTTGATCCCTACTTACATCAATATCTTACTCAATAATAAACAATGTTGAATGATATTTGTACTACACTGAGAGCCATAGAAGCCAATATAGCTACTGCTACACCTCCTCATAGCCCCAGGTCACAAAATACTCTCAATATCAAACCTTTAAACATTTGTCAAAGGCAAGTGGCTACTTCTAACCAAGGCTTTGCCAAGATTTAGATCTAGAAGCAAGTGGTGCTTCCAATTATTTGGAATGGCCTCATTATGTTCAAGTTCCTCGAGTTGACATAACCACATTTTAAGGGGTTGACCCTCATGGATGGTTGGCTAAAATGAAATTCCTTATTTTCTTACACCATTTTCCAAAAATAGGTCATGTTGCTTTTGTGGCTTCTAAGCTTGGTACCCAAGCATATCAATGGTTGTTATGGTGACTTCATCAAAATGAGTGTCCTCTTTTATGGTCCCAAATTAAGGAAAAAATTCTTAGAAGATTCGATAAGGTATCTTCCAAATCATATGTGGTCTATCTTATGCAAATTAATCAAACAGGATCAATAGACGACTATATCTCTAAATTTACTAGTATTCTCACCTATACACATGAATTACGTCCAACAATAGTGGTTTCTAATTTTTTCTATGGTCTTAAGGATAAGATTCAAAATGAAGTTGACATACATGATCCCTATACCCTAGATGATGCACAACATATAGCTCAAGTAGTAGAATAAAAACTCCAAGATGTTGGTCCTCCCTATAGATGTGATTTTAACGCTCATCATTCTTTTCACAATTTTGAGCATTCCATAGGATTTTTTGTTATAAATATCATTCACATCATCCAAGAGATCAATATTGTGTGCAACATAAAAACGTTCACTTAGAATATGATGATACATTAGTTTTTGAGGAAGATTTACCTCAACCTGAGCCATCTATAGAACCAGCAAATGATGAAACACAAGAGGATGATATAGTGGCTCTTTTGATACATGAACTTATGGGTATTCAATCTCATCATACTATCAAGGTACAAGGATTCATTAAACACCAACATGTTAATGTGTTTATTGATTCAGGAAGTACACATAACTTCATAGATTATAAAACAACCAAATCCTTATATTTGTATATCCATTATTCTAATCAAGATAAATTTCAAGTTCTTATTGCAAATGGAGGCAATTCTCAATGTGTGGATCGAATATATAAAATTAAAATCCAAATAGAAAATTATACATGGATAGGTACTCTCTTTGTTATGAACCTAGGGAGCTCAGATGTCATTTTGGAAGCACAATGGTTATTTCAGCTCCGTGATGTTACTATTAATCTTCAAAAATTATACATCAAATAGAAGAGTCATTTGTCTTCAAGGGATTCAAACTCCTCCTTCTAGGGTAGTCATTTTACATAGCATGGAGAAGATATTGAATAAATGTGCCATGATTTTCTTGCCCAAATAAATTCCATCAAGGCTCAATCCTTAGATTCTTCTCCTACATCTCTTCTAAGAAATCTTCAATATATTTTGGATAATTATGAAGAGCATAATTAGTGAACCAATGGGTCTACCTCCTAAAAAATCATATGATCATGCCATTCATATAATTACTGGTAGTCTAGCTAATAGTATGCATTCTTATCGCTATACACAACCCCAAAAATTAGAAATTTAGAAGCTGGTCCAAAAAATGTTAGAGCATGGAATCATTCATCCAAGCATCAATCCTTATTCATACCCCATGGTGATGGTACACCATAAGGATAAATCATGCCATATGTGTCCTAATTTTTGTCCTCTTAACAAGATTACCATTAAAGATAAGTTTCCTATCCCAATCATTGATGACTTGTTGGATGAATTACATGGTGCTAGTTATTTCACCAAACTAGACCTATGCTCGAGCTTTCACCAAATTAGGGTTAGAGAAGAGGATATCCCTAAAATTGCTTTTTGTACTCATGAGGGTCATTATGAGTTCCTAGTCATATCATTCGGTCTCACTAACACTCCATAGACTTTTCAAATCCTCATGAACCATGTATTTAGGACCTATCTTCGTAAGTTTATTCTAGTTTTATTGATGATATTTTAATATACAACAAATATTGGAAGGATTGCCTATCTCATGTTGATAAAGTTCTTTATCTATTTCAAAAGTAAAAACTCTATGTTAAAATATCCAAATGTGCATTTGGAGTCCAAGAGGTGGAATATTAGTATCTCATGAAGGAAGGAGTCAAAGTATATCCTCATATAATCAAAGCTATTCAATATTGGCCTCTACAAAAAATGCTAAAAAAACTTCATGGTTTTCTAGGACTCACAGGCTATTATAGAAAATTTATCTGCAACTATGGTAATATTGCGGTACCTCTCACTACTCTTACTAAAAAGGATTGTTTTATCTAGAATGAAGTTGCTTCTCAAGCCTTCCATGCCCTCAAATGCACTATGTGTTCCACTCTAGTTATGGACACTCTTGATTTTAGCAAGCCCTTTGTCATTGAGTGTGATGATTTTGGCACACACAGTTGTTTTAATGCAAGAAATACATCCATTGGTTTTTGAAAGTAAGCAACTTTTAGGGAAGAATTTGGGATGATCCACTTATGAAAATAAAATTCTAGCTATCTTACATGTTATAGATAAATGAAGATATTGTTTATTAAGTAGTCATTTCATCATCAAAAATAACCATAGTAGCCTTAATCATTTCTTAGAACAATGTCTTTATTATCATGAAAAAAATAAATGGATGACCATACTCTTGGGTTATAATTTTGTCATTGAGTATAAGAAAGGTAAATAAAATGTGGTAGTTGATGCTTTGTATCACAAATACGAAGATGATGTGACCATAAATACCATATCACATCCTTGTCCACAATGTCTTTCCCAACTTCAAGAAGAATGGATGGCTTATTTAGAGACTTCTCAAGTCATTCAATATATAAAAATAGGATCATCCATGCATTCTTACTTCTCTTTTTTAGATGGAGTACTTCATAAGAAATATTGTATTTACCTTCCTTGATATTCCACTATTAAATCAATGTTTCTCCAAGAACTGCATACATCTCCTCTTGTAGGACATTATGGATTCTTGAAAATATACCAACGGGTGAAGCAATCATTTTCTTGAAAAGGCTTAAAATCGGATGTCAAGACATTTGTGGCTGAGTGTGAGGTACGTCAATGTAACAAAGGGGAAATAGTTAAATCTCCTAGATTGTTATTATCCTTACCTATCCCTAATCGCCAGTGGGACAAAATTTTCATGGAATCATTGAGGGGCTTCCCAAATTAGAGGGTAAAATAGTGATCTTGGTGGTAGTATATTGTATTTCCTAATATACCTATTTTTATGTCCTACAACATCCCTATTCTACAAGTGAGGAGGCCAAGGTATTCCTTGATTCAATTTTCAAACTACACAGTATGCCCAAAACCATTGTGAGTGATTGTGATCCTGTATTCACTAGTAAATTTTGGAAGGAACTATTTTACCTTAGTGGTACCAAGTTGAGTATGTCTTCTATATATCACCCCAATTTGGGTGGTCAAACAAATATTGTTAACAAATGTGTGGGTACTTACCTTTGTTAGATTTTGATGCTATAGACAATGGGAGATAGAAATCACAATATGAAAAAGTAATAATATGAATGAAAGTAAATTTGCAATATGAATGAAAATATACTATAAATAGAAATAACAAAAATGAATACAATGTACCTATGGAGGAAATGAACACTCCATGAATAATTCTACTAGACTACATTGCACCCATCTCCAATATGTGTGACTTTATCTATGCCCTATGATGCATAATGTGTTGCTCTCTATGACACTATGCTATATGTGTTCTCTATATATATAACTATGATAATAAGGCCATTATATAGGAAGATAGGTTCCTTGGCCAACACTCTATCTATATGTGCAAGGGACAACTTGCACATGTACAACTTGCACATTGACACTTGTGCATTTATTACATTGCATGAAGAAACTCAGTAACTTCCCCCTATAGTAATCTAATATCCTAAGGATGTATCTTTGTAGTACATGACTCAAATAATGTAATATGATCTATTTATAACACCCCCTTGTATTACAATATTTGGATATTGAAGACTTGTAGTCTTCAATGTGGATCTTCCTTTAGTGGATAATATTGAACTTCAAATTCTTCTTCTCTATTTTATGTAACTTGTTCAAGCAAGTAGTTAGTGTCTTCATAACCTATCATCCTTGCTGAAAGAGCTTTGACTTCATAATCATTTATGGATCCTTCCAGTTCTTTGATTCCTTCTATCCTCTGAGCTAGATGTCCTTTTTGATTTATTTTGTGATACTCCAATTGGTAATAATTGGTTGGATGCTGAAAAGTTATTGATAAGGAATCTAATATTGTCATGGCTGAGATTGATTCTCATTGTTCATCTAATTTTCTCCATTCTTATTTTTGGGATTGAATCTGAAATAGCTAGTAATGTGACCTTTCTTCCTACATATCTAACAATACCTATTGTACCATGGTTTTCATCATTTTGATGATGACGAGGTAATATTTTCCTATGGATTATCTTTAGATGACAATATAGTGTTACTCATTTCATATTTGCTTGTATTTTCCACCTCATATTCTTGTAAAATATTGACTAGGTCATTAAAAGAAGTATCTTTACTCATAACTTGTAAAGATGTTACCAAATGCTTGTAGCTTTCTGGAAGTGCTCTCATGGTTACTTGAGTAAGAAGTTCATCCTTAACTATTTCTTCTAAGTTTAATAGTTTTCTTTTAATATCTGCTACCTTTCTTAGAAATAGTTCTATGCATTATCCATTATTCATTTTTAATGAGTGAAGTCGAGTCTGAAGATGTAGAATGGTTGCCTTATTCTTCTCTTTAAATATTTTCTCTAGACTTGTCCATGCATCCGAGGACGATTTTTTGAACTGATATAGGGTTGTATCTCATCAGTGATAGAAAATGTTATTATCATTAGATATTTTGAATCATTTTACTCAAACTTTAGGATTTCAATATCACCTGAGGTAGGTCTCTATGAGTTTACTTTAACAATATCCCAAAGTTTTTCGTAGACCAAGATTGCTTTCACTTTATTATTCCAAGAGAAATAATTAGGACCTTTGAGTAATTGAGATTATGCAAAGAAGAGTTTATTTTAATTTACTTTCTATTCCTAGGGATATAATATAGTGCTTTTGTAAATATAGTTCAATTTTTGGTTGATTTTTTAAGACTTTGTAAATATCAAAAATCAACTTTTATCTATCCCTTATTTCTCCTATTGAACTAAGAATTTTTTCTAAACATGTAGAGGTTTTAATGTTGGATTTGTTTTGTCCCTTTTTGATGTGTTTGAGACAAGTATATATATAATTTTCCAACCTTAGCCTAATGCTTTTAATAACCTATTTTTAAATATCCCTTATGTTTTTTTTGAAGTGAATCTAATTTCCAATAAGTTAATTTGAAGTAGTAACCCTTATAACCCAAATGTTGGAAAATTAGATCACAATAATATTTGAAAATATTTTAAATAAATTCCAATAGAAGTCATTATTGCTTCTATGTTAATATTGCAAATATTTTATTGATATGTTATATTATTTCCCTTTTTGAATATTGCTTTCAATGTAGTTTAATTCTTTTAATTTCAACCTTATGACTCCCAAGTAAAAGAAATCATATTATGGTGGAATAAAGCTTACCTTATATCATTTAATGTTTGATATTGTATTCATTGTGCATGTGCTGCAATATGGATAATGATTCTATGGATATCATTTCAATGATTTACTTGGAACCTTAGACATTCCAAATTTTGCACCTCTTCCATCTGTTCTTGACCTTCCTTCTTCAGAGTATTGAAGGCTCTTCCATGCCTTGCTTCTATGCTACCACTGAGCCCTGTGATTGTAGAATTCGAACATAAATGCTCTCCTTTCACTCTCTCTTCAATGCATTTAATGGTTGTCAATGATGGAAAAATGACACCTTTGTTTTTTGATAGCACTACCACTTCTTGTAATATTGTTGCACCGAATGTTACTCCTTTGTCACGTATGTGAATTTGCTTTGAGTGCTTGTAACTCCTCAATGTTGATCTCTTGATCATTATAAATATGATAGGTATTAGATAATATTATGCCAAGTGGCGTATGGACTTCATGCATGTAGATTTTGACATAACACCTTCAATAAGGAGATTGTAACTCCTTCTTTATTCTTCTCCTTAGCTTGTTATGCTTTCTTGAGCAACAAGCAACATGTTTTCCTCTACAAGCAATTCATGAGCCATCTTGGAGCTTTCAAACGAGGTTGGGGTAGCTCTTTTGTTTTCATCTATTTATGCTATTTCCAATGTAGCATCTATCATTTTCTTTGTACTTATGCCTTCAATGTGCTCCCTGTTCACATTGATAGAAGTGAAGCTTGATGCGCCTGCTCGTTGGATGTATTCTATCCTATTTTTTTATGTAAATAACTTCTTATTGTCCTTGCAAATGTCGATGATGAACCTGATATGATTTACATAAATAATTTTGATAGAATTTATTTATCTTACGTAAATAACCTTGGTATGCTTATTGTCATTTACGTAAAATATTTCTTTATCTTGTAGGTCCATTCCTGGAGAGAATGCCCTTTCATTTTTGGAGAATGCTTGATCCTTCGGTCCTTCTTTTGGCTACCTTTTTCTTGTATGTGTTGTGCCTATTGTGGCATCTTTAAATCTTCTCCTTTCCTTAAATTTGATGTATTGTAGAAGTGAAATACCATGTAACCTTTACATGTATATAGAACCTTTTTATTGCACCTTTTCTTGCACTCCTTTGTAGGCCTGAGTTTCTAATTTTTGTAGCAGATTAGTGAGTGCAAAATAAGGGTTTTGAGGATGTATCTTTGTCTACACTCCTTATCCTTTTTGCTTGGATGATTTATGGTGAATCCAAGCCTTGTAAATGATGTAAAATGAAGCTTTATTTTAGTTTCACTAACCCCTGAGTGCTTTAGATTTCAGATTCACCAAATATTAATCTTTGAAGCTTCTTTTGGTTAGTTTTATTTTGCATGCACTAACCAATTTTGATGGCTTATATTGACCACTTAGAGTTTCAAATTTTGTGCTTTCAATAGTGTCTTTAGACACTTGATACAAAATAGATTTTGTAGCCTTTTTCAAATTACAAAAACTAATTTATTTTGAGTAATAGGATAGTGCAAATAAATCTAATAAATTTTCCTTTTTAATACACTAACAATTTCATCTTATCACTCCAATTGGCTCTCAAAATTTAATGCACTCAATAAATTTACTACAACTAATCAAGAATAATATAGAATGAATCTTCAAGACTTATTCTACAATTTTATTATAAGCAAAGGTAGTAGGAGCTAGTCTTCTTTTAATTTCCAAAGTAGATGATAGGTAGTTGATAGATAGTTGGAATTATAAAATCTAATCAACTCCTAGAGTGCAAATGAACCTAAAATAAACCTTTATATTTTGCATTTTTGAATACTTTAATTCAATTATCCTATTTGCAACTTCAATTCAATTTAAGGTGCTTTAAAAAATCTGGTAAGTAATCCAATTAATGAGTCTACTTGCACCAACATTTGCATACCTTTTTTTGAAAGCTCTTTTGACACTTTTTTAGAGGATGTAGATATTGGTTTCTAGGATTACCAAGTTGCTACCTTATGTAGGATGTTGCAGCTCTTTGTAGGTTACCTTGAACAACTTTGTCTTCACAAAAAGATGGTATCAAACTTTATTTCACAAGCCTGGGATTTTGGTGGCTTGTTCTCCTCTAGTAGTCTCCTCCTTTTGTTAGATTTGAAGAGATATTTATTTTTGAAGTGGTGCATTTTGCTGTGAGAGGTAATCTTCAAATATACTGGATTTGATAGGCTTATTTTGTCTGATTCTTACTTCAAGCTTTTTGTTGAATTCTTAATTCAAACGAGATCTTCTTCTCAGGATTTTGAGTGTCTTGAGGTCTTCATCGGATTCTTCTTCTAGAATTTGGCACTCCTTGATAAATTCTTCTTCTCTTGGTCTTGTTGTCGGATGATGACAATTGTCCTAAGTCCTTCACTATTAGGGGCTTCTCCTTGGTAGTGTATTTCTCCAATGAGTTCTTCTTTGATTATTTCTTCAGTAAGGCTCTCCAAGACTTTTACTGTATACTCATTGAGACCTCCCCAAGATCTTTGATCTCACAACTACTTCTGGTATTCCTTGAGTTCTTTTCTTTAACCTTTTGCTCCTAGAAGTGTTTGTGGTGAGATCTTACTTTGGATCTTTGCTTCTACTACTTATAGATTCAAGTAGGACTCTCCTAGTCCTTCTTCCAAGACTAGAAGTTCTTCTCCCAATATCTTTGCGTGTAGGTGTTATATTGATTCTGAAGAAGATACTCTTCCTAGTTTTCTTGTAGGAAGCTTTCTTGACTCACTAAATCTTATTTCCTTGTAACAAAGTATTATATAGAAATATTTATATCCTTATAAATTAGATACTCTCTTCTGGAGTCTTCTTCATGACCAAGGCTACTATGGCTTAATTTTAGTATTAAGGCTCCTATGAAATTTTTCAAGATCAAGGCTTATGTGGCATTTTTCTTCAATATCAAGGCTTCTATGGCATTTTTCAGGATCAAGGCTTCTATGGCCTTTTTCTTCAATATCAAGGCTTTTGTGGCCTTTTTTAGGATCAAGGCTTCTATGGCATTTTTCTTTTGGATTTAGGCTTCTATGGAATTTTATTCTTGATCAAGGATCCTATAGCATTTTATTTTTGTGTGAAGTTTTCAATTTAGTAATGGATATCTTCTGACTCCTAACTATTGGGAGCCAAATTTCCATCAAGCAGAAGCTAGATAATGTGACTGTTATCTTCCAATTTTTTGATTAGGTATGCACCCGCTAATCACAGTTCAGACCACAAAATTGGATGAATTAAAGATTGCTCTAATCCAACCTCCAGAGTAGGTTGGTATTCCTTTTCAACTATTAATATGTTGACTCATTTAAGCTTAGTTAAATGTTTAAAAAGTAGGGATAGAAATGAGTAAGGGTTAGGAATTAATAATCAAATAGTGGATGGATAGAGCTAACAACATAGGCATCTATAGGAAAGATCCATATTACATAATAATTTCCAGTGTCCCACACTTAGAATCAACAACATTCAAATCAAGTAATCTTCAATATCATAGATAAAACAGAGTTATAATTCAAGGAAGCTATTTCAATATCAAGATACTAATAATCCAAATTAGTAAAATAAGATCAGTATCAATATTTAACAGAAAATAAATTCTTGCAAGCACAGATTCAATCATGAAAATATTTCAATTGCTCTAAGTTAGAAATCCAATATCAGTAGAATAGACTAACCATAGCAGTAGTAGCAGAAAAGCAATCCATAGCTCGAATCTCTCCAAAATTACAAAAGACACCATTCTGAGGCAAACATTCCAAGTAGTGTTCCTTCTATTGATTTGCAGATAAATATTACACAATAGAGCAAGTAAACACTCTAGAGTCAACCCTTCAAAATGAGGGTTTGACCTCCTTTTATAGTTTTTACATGTTTGAAAAGAAATTGAAAGAAATGGAACATTACAAGGAAAAAGAAATGCTAGATCAACCAGATGTTGAGGTGGCAGCCTTTGATTTGTGTTTGAGAACAAAAGAAACTATTAGATCTTGCGCTCCTCTACAAATTGCTAGTTCTTCATTGCGGTTTTGCTTTAGGCTATCAAATCCATGATCATGGTAATCCTTAGTTCTTATAGAAACTATATGTTGTAGATCTACAATTGAATGCAATTGCCCTTTCTTGGTTCTTTGGCTTTGTTGATGCTTCACATGCTAGCTTTCTTGCTTAACTAGTTTATGTTGTTTATTGAATCTGCTTTTATACATCTAAGATCTTGGTAGAATAACCCAGCCATTGATCTGTTCATGAATAGCTAAAATTAAAACTTGAAAGTATTTGATAGATCTGTAGTGTGGAACATGTCCTAGCCCACTCTTCTTGAGAGCTTATCATTTTATTTGACCACTTTGGTTGTGGGCTGTAGCATGTTAGGCTTTAACATGAAAATGTACTACAAGATATGTGAAATATACTATTGCACTAGGTCACGATTCTTATTCTTCAATAATATTTATACTTCACTCACATCTACGGTGTAGAACATAGTCTAAAAATGAGATTTATACCTTCAAATTTGTGCCTCTTAGTTTGATTGTGGCTGACTACGGGGTAGAGCATCACTCTAGCCCATGCAAGATATAACATAAGATATATGCTATACAATTCCTTGTGCTAATCTGCAACTTCATTATTCACTTTTGTGATGTTTGACCATTTTGATCATGGGATAGAGCATGGGCATTGTGCCGCAACAAGATACACTTGAACTCTCATGGGATAGAACATTACTTAAAATAGCCTTTAGATTGCATGAAATATGAAAATATGCATTGTACCACAATTTAGAAGTAAGCAAGTGTAAACATTGACTACTTTGACCACAAACTGGAACCATGTCGAACATCATGAGGATTAGAACATGTTGTAGACCACTGCATTTTTAGACTTAATAAAAAATATGTTTTGATCCATGATTCTAAGAGTGGTAAAGTAAACTTTTGACCACTTTGACCATGGGATAGAACATCCTATCCTACACTACTGTAAAATACATTGGATCTCACATGGGATAGAACATCTTTCTTTGCCTTAGAAAATATTTTGAAAATTTTTCTAAGGATGTGGCCATTTTGGGCCTACATTCTAGCACCTCCTAGGGGTTTTTCTCATAAAGCCTAAGAACTCAAAGTCTTATCCATTGGGCATCAAGAGTCAAAAATGATGAATTCTACACACTATGCTTCATAGAATAGCTTCTATGTGACTATTACCCTCTAGAATATTTATGAATATATTCATAGAGTAATGGTTCATATGGAAACCATGCTAGAAACAATATCCTTTCAAAACTCTCGCCATCAGCACCGCCTTAGCCTGACAATATGAACTTATATCTCCTTTTATAACTTTAGTCAGTTTGACAAAATGCCTTCATGTATTTTTCATTTTCTACCATAGACCTCATGCTTTTATTATTGTTTCTCTGATAGTATCATAACAAAAACAAAATACACAATATGTACATGAATGCAAAATTGTTAAAGTTTACTCTTTGCCATAAGGCTACTTTATTCTTTTTTATTCTCCTCTTGGTTCTATTCTTGGAGTTGCTCATCTTGTACTTTCTCTATATCCTTGACATCCTTCTCTAATTCCTCTTCAGCCTAATCTTCCTTAGCTTCTTCTTCTTCTTGAGAAGTCTCATGCTTATCTCTGGGGTTCGGGTCTATCCCAAATAGTTGAACCATCATTTTTAGAGTTTGCAAAGCTTGATGCCAAACAATATCAGTAGGGTTGGAGGTTTCTTGAAGCTACCTATGGACATATTCCAACTTAGAGGTCTCTTCATAAGTTGTAGAGTTACCTTTGTTTACTAAGTCTTCCATCAGATCCTTGAGCCTAGTTAAGTCTTTTATCATTTGAGAGACCTGCTCTTGATCAATTGGATCCTCCTAGTTGTCTATCTTAGATTCATCCTGAATGATTGAGGCTATACTCTTTTTTATATTTTCTCATGACAACAAGGTGTTGCTTTCCATCCACAGTCCCCCAAAACCATATTGTGTCATTTCCTTATTGATATCTACAATATCTTGAATTGTATCTTCAATTTTATTAGATAACAACCAACCCTTTTGGAGCCATATTTTCTTGTCAACCACAACCCTAGCAACTAATTTGGAAGTGCTCCATACCTTATTGGGGATGGGATTTGCAGCTTCACTGAATCTACTCTCAGATAGCTTGTATATATTCTCTACTAGTATCACCATAGGTTGTAGTTCCTCCATGAATTTATCCAAGTCTTCCTTGGTATTTTGCAATAAATGGCTAGCATCATCCATGTAATTGATTATAAGCTAGATTCTTGAGCACTTCTCAAGGATTTTAGACCATAGCTCCTTCCTAACCTTCTTTACTCCTTCTTTCGATAAGCTTGAGGCTTTGGCTTTCTCAATCTAAAGCTGATGCTTCAAATCTTGTATTTCTTTAGCTTGGTCTTCATTATTTTTCTTCTGCTCTTCAACTTGTCCCTTAAACTTAAACTTAATAGCTTCCTTGTACCTGTTCTTCCAACTTTTGACTTCATTTCTTATAGCATTTTCTACCTTCTTTTGATTGCTGACTATTTTCTCCAGCTTCTCTATATTTTCTTCCAGCTTGCCCACCTGCTCCTTGTAGATATCAATATTAACATAGAAAGTTTCAAGATGGGATTTTGCTATGACCAACTCATATTCCACTAGTAGTTGTTCAATATCTTTAGTATATTCTTCTAGATGATAATCTTGTACAATCATATCTTCTTTAGGCTTGCTCACCAGAGGTGTGATGGATCTACTGGTCCTTTGCCTTGTCATTGGATCGACGATCATTGTATTTCTCTTTATAGCTATCTTCTTTGAAGGCTTAGAAAGTTTCTCAACCCAAAAATATTGAATCTTATATGAAAATTCCTTTCCCTTTTTAGAGAAGCTAATGTAGAATGACTTATAAGGGGAGGAGAAGCTATAATATAAGGGAGAACAAACTCAGAAGTTGATGAGAATGGGGTAGTAGTAATGATAGTTGAAACTATACTGATTGTAGGGGTTGCAATTGGGGAAGACATAGGGCTAGAAGTTGAAATCATGGAATGGGTTGGAATGGATGAAATATTTTACCCCTCTAATTATGCTGAAGGTAATGGATTTGAAAGAAAATATGAACTATCAGGGGATGATGTGACTGGAACTTCAGATGAAGGTGGAGGGGATGGATTAGTTTGACCCTCTGTGGTAGTTGATGGACTGGGTAATGATTCATGAGGGGGAGAGGGTACCTTTTGCTCCGACTTTTCTTGAGAATGGGAAGGGGTTTCCTTTTGGGAAAGAGAAGGAGAAGAAGGGATAGAAATAATACCTTTGCCTATAGGAGTAGGGTGCTCAAGAATCTCCTCCACACTTTGGTGTTGTACCTATTGTATTTATTGCTCTGCAACTATAATAAGGACTTGTTCAACACTCTGCCCCTGGTCCATTTTCTATTTCTTGTAGATCTCTTTCTAAACTTCTTCTACTAAATCTCTTGCCTTTATCTTGCAAACTTGAAAAATCATAGGCTTATCACTCTTTGTATCTTCCTCAGATTGTTCTTCCTGCAATGCAACTTTGGTAGTCAAAGTTGGCTTAGTTGTAGCTATAGTGGTGAAATTCATAGGGGTGAACACAAAGCTATCATATTTCTTTTTCCAGTATATTTTAGTCATAGGAGGTTCTCCACCTAAGGCTAGGTGTTTAGGCCTATTAGCTATCTAGATAATTTTCATATTTTCTACCCTATCACTAGAGTAATGCATTTTTCTCATAATCTGAGCCCCTATAGAATACTTCTCTAATTGCTCCTATGAAGGTTTGAATGTTTTTGGGGCTTCTTCAGCCATTGATGGGGCATTGGCCTCTACCTCCTAAATTTCTTCCTGGGATGATGGGGAAAGAGAGTCTGATGCTACTTGATCCTTCTCTTTTTCTTTTGTTTCAGCCCTCATATAGCTTAATACCAAATTCTTGGCATCTTTGGCCTTCCAGGTTTTAATATGTTTTTCATATCGATCAGAGAACTCATCGTCAGCTTGTCGACCCACTCTGGCCTTGTCTGTACCTATTTCCACTCTCATTATCCACCACTCTATAATTTTACCTTCATCCCATCCTTTCTTTCTTTTGATTTCCTTAATATTAGACTCTTTCAGATAGTGACATTTGTTCTTTGCAAGGTCAAAATCAACTATTTGTTCATAAAAGTCTCTCCATGGGGGTAGTTGCTCCATTTTAGCGATATTCCACTCCAAAGGAGCATTCTCTTTATTATTCCTACCCTCTTCGAAGTGAGGTCTTGAAGTATTTTCAAACTTGAGAGCTTTTTCCTTGTTTAGAGCAATGTTTCTCTTTGAGAACTTGTCATTAGGGTCATATCTCCATCTTTGTGGGATGTACAATAGACCTAACCTTTCCAAATATTGGGTGATTTGTTCACCTTGACCCTTTCTAGTTATCATTATATCATCCACATTTCAAGAGTAAGTCAACAAAATTTTCTTCCCTTTTCTAGAGCCAAAATTTATGTTGATAAAGTCTACTTGCCTTAAGTACTCTAGGGCCAAAAGCCTACTAGTTACAAAATGAGGAAGTAGAAATGGTTTACCAGTAAAACCATAGAGTCTAATGACAGTGCCCTCTGTAAGAATATACCAATCCCCTTCTTTAGCGTCCTCCACTCATAACAATTTTCTAGCCAACCTTGGCAACCTAGGGCATTTCCCATACATGATTTTCAAGGCCAACCCTAGAAATTCCAAGTTGAACCTATAGTAGGATTATGAACTCCTTAGATGGTTGGTCCAATAATAAATAGGGATAGGATCTCCTTTATCATTCTTGTATTTCACTGGGATCCAGGGCATCATATGTCTTACGGTAGCAAAGAACATCCATACCAAATTTGAACAATGCTGAAAGGAAGGGATTTCTGAATATTTTCTCATCCTAACCAATTGCTCATGCATTCACTTGGAAAGGAAGGCAGGCCAATCAAAATAAATTGGCTTGATGCCCTCTTATTCTACTTTGGGCTTGTACATTTTCTCATTTGAAATGCAATACACAGTAGCTATTTGCCAATATCTCACATACCAATCAGAATCTAAACCTTCTAAGTAGGCTAGCATGGAGAAAAGCTCAGGATTTGCAAATTGTTCTATGGAAATTGGGGTTGTAGGTAATGTTATTTTTGACTTGATGGTTTTGAACTGGTTGTAAACCCATTTCCTAAAAGGCTCTCCTTCATGGGCACATTTTTGCAAAGAATAATACCCAACCTACTCTTTTGTGTCAAAAACATTGGGTCTCATAGGTGGTTCTACTCCTAAAGCAAACAAATCATGATAGACTTCAGTTGTAATATTAAATAGGGTTTTACTATTAGCTATTTTCACTACCTTTTCTCTCGAGTCATAAAACTTAACAATTATGAAAGTTAATTCAGGATAGGGGAGCACTGAATCACAGATGTAGAAAGATAAAAAGGAGCATATAGCGCAAATACCTTGGGTAGTCATAGATTCACCCATTTAATCTTTATCATTGATATCTTTTCTAAGATTAGTCGTATTTGAGAAAGTTAGTCTGGTGTCAGCCACTGCCTCCACTTTATCAATATAGAATTCTGACTCTGTAGTTGTTGGATGCTTCTCTTCTCGAGCTCTTTTGGATACCATTTTTTGTAAAATTTTATCGAGTATTCACTCTTTTCTATTTTCTACAAACTGTGCCCCACTATTTTGTTGTGCTTTATCTAGTAGATGAATGTAGCTTGTAAAATGGATGGCAATCAAAATTTGAGCTTTAAATCCACCCACATGCACTTCCTCTACCATTAATACGGATATCGAACAACTACCCATTACACACATCTAAAATAAAAATGTGAGCAACTTGGCGATGGGAGATATCATGTTGTTTGATGATTGATTGTAGTTTGGTTAATGTTTTTAATTGGAGTTATTTTTTACCCCTTTGCCTTCCAAGAGTGGTGTTGAACATATGTTGTGTCCCACTACCACTTTTAGCATATTGAGCATGGCGTGGAGCATATGTCGTGTCCCGCTGCCACCCTTAGCCTTTTTTCATAATCTTGCCTTGTAGCTTTTATTTCTTTTTATATATATTTTTTATACAAAATTTTAGAATGAAAACAAAAGTATAACACAAATATATACATATGTTACAAGAGAAGATTTATTCTTAATCAAAGTAGAGTTTGAGATGGAAACCATTAACTGGGATTGGTAATATGTTTCCCTCTAGATCTTCAAGCTGGAAATAGTTGCTTTATTTAACCTCGGCTACTTTGAAAGGGCCATCCCAGAAAGAATCAAACTTTTGATGATGTCCTAGCTTGGCTCTCTCCACATTCCACTTCAAAACAAAGTCCCCTACTTTGAATTTTTTGAATCTGGCCTTCTTATCAAACCATCCCTTAATATCAAATGAATGCTTCTAGAAATGCTCATATGCTTGAGTCCTCTTCTCTTCTAACTGGAGTAGATGTGTCAATCTAGTCTCGACTAGACTTTGATCAGATTCTTCTTCTGAGTCTACCAGCTTGAGAGTTGGTATTTCCAAGTGAATAGGTAATATTGCTTCTTTTCCATACACCAAAGCATAGGGGGAGGTTTTAATAGACTTCTTTATGGTGATCCTATCTACCCATAGAGCCTATTCTAACAATAGGTGCCAACTCCTTTTATTATCTTCTAATGATCTCTTTAGAATTCTCAGTAGATTCTTATTAGTTGACTCTGCTAATCCATTCCCTTGAGGGTAGTAATTGGAAGAATTCTTTATGGTGATACCATACTTGCTAGCAAACTCAATGTACTTAGCTCCTATGAAGGCTGGACCATTATCACTTACTATAGATTCAGGAATGCCAAATCTTGCAATCAAGCTTTCCATGAAGTCAATTACCACTTCTAATCTAATTTATTTGTGGGGATGGCTTCTACCCATATGGTAAGGTAATCTATGGTAGTCAGAATGTATTTATGTCCTACTAAATAATTTGGGTTAATTGTCCCAATGAAATCTAAACCCCATTGTTGAAATGGCTCCTCTACCTGGATAGGCTTGAGGAGTGAATGATGCATTCATGGTTCTTCCCACATACCTCTGACATTCATCATAGGCTCTTGTTACTTTAAAGGTGTCAACAAAAATGGTAGACCAATAATAGCCTACTCTAATGATTTTTAAAGCTGTGACCCTTCCTGAGAAATGTCCTCCAGATAATCCTCCATGGAATTCTTTAATGACCCTCAACTTCTAATCATCCTTCAAGCATCTTAGGAGGACTCCATCTATATTTCTCCTATATAGTCCTTCTGGTAGTAAGACATACTTTAAGGCTTGAAGCCTATATCTCCTCCTTTGTGATGGGTTAAGATCCTGAGGATAAATCCCTATCTGGAAATATCTGGTCATCTGATCAACCTAGTTTGAATCTCCTAATTGAGGCTCTCTGACTTGATCTTCTATTGTTGATTGACAAGCTATCATTTGTTTAGTAGACATATTATTTGTTAACCCTTAGCATAATGCTCTACCTCTGACCAACTTGGTAGGATGAATTTCCACATCATACTCTTGGATCTTAGTAATCCAACCTACTCTTTTGTCTCCCATATCTCCTTGTAAAATGAAACTTCTTACATCTGGGTGAACTACATACACCAGGGTCTTACTTTGAGCCAAGTATTGCTTGAATTTCTTCAATGACTTCATCACTGCAAATACTTGTCTTTCGATGAAGTTGTATTTGATTTGATATTCATGGAGAGTTTGGCTCCAAAAAAATATAGGGTGTTCTTCTCCATCATCATTCTTCTAAGTAAGCACAGATGCATAGCTCTCTTCAGCTCCATAAGCATACAGGATGAAATTCTTACTGAAATCAGGATTCACTAGGATTGGAGTAGTGGCAATGGATTGCTTAATGATCTTAAAAGCTTATTTTCTTACTTCAGTCCATTTGAAATCTACATTTTTCTTTAGCAACTTTGATATGGGCTTCACCTTTTGAGCAAAATCTGAGATGAACTTCCTGACAAAGTTGATCTATCTGAAGAAAGACTACAAAGCTTTCTTGTTCATGGGAAAGGGAAGAGCAAGAATTGATTTAACTCTATCTGGATCAATAGATATCCCTTCTTTAGAGACCACATGGTCCAAAATATTCCCTTCATGAACTGCAAAGAATGACTTCTTTGGATTAAGAGAGATACCAAATTCTCTATATTTCTTAAATACTTGCTCCAAGTGCATCAGGTGATCTTGTTTTTTATGAGAGAACACAATCATATCATCCAAGTAGATCAGAATGACTTTATTAATCATCTCCCCAAAGGCATAATCCATTTCTCTCTGGAATGTAGCCCCTACATTGGATAGACCAAAAGGCATCCTCTAATAAGCAAAAGTACCCCATTTGGTAGTAAATGTTGTCTTGAATTGATCCTCATCTTTCACCTAGATCTAGTTATAATTAGAGAAGTCATCTAACAATGAGAACCTCTCTTCTCCTACAATAATCTGTAGAATTTGGTCAATATGGGGGAGGGGATAGTGATCCTTCAATGATTCCTAGTTGAGATTCCTAAAATCTACGCATAGGCGAATGTCTCCATTCTTCTTCCTCATAGGAACCAAGTTAGCTACCCATGTAGAGTGCTTAATTGGGTATATAATTTTAGCTTTTAGTAGTTTGAGTAGCTCTTCTCTCATTATAGACTCAATCCTAGGATTCACAGGCCTCTATTTCTATCTGAAAGGCTTTGCATCTGGTTCTAGCTCAATTGTATGTTGGATCACCCTTTTATCATATACCTTAAGATCTTCGTATGACCAGGCCATAATATCTTGGTATTTTAGGCATAGGGCTTTAATATCCTCTACCTCTTCTAGAGAATAATGGATACCAACTTTGAGCTTATTTTCCTTCTCAATATTGATCTCCTTATAGATCCTCTCATTGATCTCCATAGCTTGGATTTTCTTCCTATCTTCATTATCGAAGAGACTTTCAAGTGTGACCAACCCTCTTGGGATATGATTGTTTTTTAATTGGATAACATATTGTTGGTCAAATTCATCTGGCACTTCTTCTTGGAAAGTGGATAAATAAGCCTCTCTTACCAAGAATTCGATGATCTTTTCATCACTCTCAAAGACCTACTAGAAAATCTATCTATCTGGGACTGCAGGTCTAAAAACCATTTTGACTCTTTTGTCCTTAGTAACTCCTAGATCTATAGAAGGGTTAAAATTAGATCCCCTTACTTCCAATGAATCAACCAATATATTCTACCTTCTAGGGACAAAATGAATGTTAAGGGCATCAAAGTATTCCATCAAATCCCACACCTTATTTTTGTATACTTTCAGGTAATGGTGCTTATTGTTGCACCTTTCTCTTACCTGATTTACTATTAGCTTAGAGTTGCCATATATGTTCAATATCTTGATACCCATGCTCTCATATTGCATTAGCCCTAAGCATAAAGCTTCATACTCTATAAAATTATTGGTATAGGACCATGTCAACCTATATGCAAAGCTCTTTACACCTTCTGATGGAGACTATAAAACTACACTAGCACCAACCCCATTTCTGCATCTTGCATCATCAAAGTGCATGGTCCAAGCCTCTATTTCTCTCAAATACTGATTGGATATGGCATGGTATCCTCTTATCTACTTCTAGGGAGATGTTTTATGTGCCCATTCCTATTCCAAACTAGCTATAATCCTCTTTGAATGGTAGCTCATCCTCAACCTCTAGTTCTTCAAAACTTTCCACTATTTCAAAATTATCCATAGGTGTGAGGTTACACATGTCCTCTTCAATTTTTTCAATATGATATGATATAGGATTCTTAGGTGTGATCCTTATTCTCTTTCCTTTGAAGGAAATTACCATATTAGAATAATCCAAATACATACATCCTCCCAATTTGGCAGTGAAATCTCTGGAAAGGCATAGATCAAAATAGGGCTCTAGATCTACAACCATAATCTCTTGAACAATGGTCACCTCTGGGGCTCTATGCAATCACATCAGTACATATTTTATTACCCCAACTATTTTTACTAGTGTCCCATCCAATTATAGGACTCCAAGATAGGATATGGTATACTCCATACCCATCTCCTCGTAGACTACCTTGGGCATAACTATGGTAGAGGCCCCTGAATCAATCATACAATTATGAACTATCCAACCCTCCATCCGTAGAGAAATATAGAATGGGGGGGGCTTATTCTTTAAAATAGTAGGAGGTATCTTATATTTTCTAGAAGATAGAGTGAGAATGGTAGTGGCCTATTTTTCTTGAGGACTCTTACTCAAAGAAGCTTTCAGCAGATCAATTTGACCAAGTTTAAAGAGGGTATCATAGAGGCTAGCCTTGGAGGGAATCCTTTTCATCTCTTCTACAATGTTATATTCTAATTTTGCTAAAGTGGGATTCTCAAGATTTCTCTCTGGCTCACTGTATTTCCTCTTGTATTATTGTGTGGCTTCAATCCTTTACCTCTTAGTTATAGAGGGGAATCAAAGTTTTTCTTGTGCTTCACTTTTGGATCTCATCCTCTCTTGGTAATTTTATTTGTAAGACCTTCTAGGAAAACTGACCTCCTTCTCTTGGCCTTTAGGTACCATATCCCTCCTTTCAGTTTCTTGAGGAATAGGAAATTGATCATTATTTTGCTAAGGAGGATCTTTCTTCTTCTGGGAAGGGACTTGAAATTGCCCCATCTTATGCAGATCAACTTGCAATATTTTATTTCTAGATCTTGTCATGACAACAATGGGTCCCTCCTCATCAAGATCTTGCCCAACCATGATCTAATCTAGTTGCCATAGCATATTGACTCTCCCATTTTTATTTCTCTCTACCTTTTCCATGGCTTATTGTACATGATGTTGATACATTACACATGACTCTGAGTCATGTGGGTTATTACACACAAGGCACCAAACATTCACAAGGCTAGTTTCAGAGGAATATTATGGATCTTCTTGAATTGCATTAACCTTGATTCCAACACTATTGTTGGTACCAGGCTTTTGATCTCTATTAACATAGGAAACCTTATTTTTTGTGATCTCTCTATCTCTCTTTTTCCATTGAATTCATCTTGTTACTGAGAGTTTTCAAAGTGTTTTGAATATCAAGAAGCATAGAAGATTATTGGGGTGCTTGATATGGAAGAGGAGGGAAAGAAACTAGAGTAGAAGATGATTTGGGGAGGGGAATTAGAGTCATCTTAGGAGCTAGTGATGATAGTGTAGACACCCAAAAGTTACACATTGCTATACCTACGTACTTGTAGATCCTTCTGGACACTTGTAGGTTTACATAGGCCATCCTAGATACCCCTAGGCTATCGTAGACCAACGTAGACTATTTTAGATCATCCTAGACATGCATAGATTGTTGTAGTCATGTGTAGTCATACATAGACAACTGTAGTCATGCGTAGATCACCATAGATTGTCATAGTATCATGTAGACTTTCATATACTACTTCATCGATTTTCAGATCCTAAACCCTCATAAGCATTCCAAATTACATTTTACACATCAAAATATCATTCGATGATATATTCACATGAAATTAAAGGTCCCACGGGGTATTAGTTGGCCAAATTAATTAATAAGTCAATTATCAAATTCTAATTTGACATTGACTTCACTTAAGTCACTTTTAGGGTAAATTTGATTAAAATAATCCTTAATCTTGATTAGCCTTAATCAAATCCTCCCACATGTGTGAGATTAGGGTTTGTTGAGATATTTCTTTAAGCATGTTTAAATTGGCTATTCCCTAATCAAGATTAGCTCTAATCCATCCTCACACATGTGTGAGGGTGAGATATTTCTCATAAGGAATGTGATGTTGCCACATAGCATTTATTAACCTAACCCTATTCAAAATCAAACCTAGGTTTAGTCTATATAACCCCCCTGCACCTTGCCTTTGCCTATAAATAATGGGTTCCAAACCCCTAATTAAGTCTGATTCACAAATTCAACAAAGTATAGTTACTTTGTAGAAATGGAAAGCCAATAGTACACAGTCCATTCCCAACATAAATAGACAGATTCTAACAGCATACAGAGGCACCCCAGCTGCCTTAGGATTGATCTACCGAAGAGATTTTACCAGAGGAGCATCACAGCTCAATTCATAGCCTACCCTATGAATCTATCCCCAATTAGTGACCCCGGTCATGAAGTGCATCTGCAAGCCCCAAATCATTCCATATTTGGGTGGTAAGCTCTATTTTACCCATATTATTACCTTGTGCATATTTCATTTCAATTTTTGTTATAGTTTTACAGTAATTTTGTCCTCTTAAATATGGGGCCTGACTAAGGCAAGCCCCCAATGTATTGACCCTTTCTTGCAAGTTTATTTTAGGTTATTCAGTAGATTTGAAGGAGAGGAACACCAAAAAATAGCAACCCAGCAGTGGCCCGCATACAAAGAATCCCACCTACACTGAGGGACATCAGAAGGAGGCATCAAACCTATATTTCTTATTCATGAAAATAAAGAAAAGGGAAAATTCTCCCTATTTTTAACCTATACAAAATTGATAATGAATAAAGCATATGTTTTTGAATGACTTGTGTTATTACTTGTTGTTAGATCAAATGTCAATTTCTTGTCATTTCATTCAGGAATGCCCGATGGGACCCCCACAATGGATAGTGCTAGACTCATTTTTCTTATAAATCTAAAATTATCCTCTATTTTGTGTCTTGTAGGTACCAAAACTATGTTTCACTGAAGCCTCCAAAGCCATAGGAATCATCCTAGGCCATCAGATCTCTGATTTGAAGCCTCTGAACCTGATTCGTGACCCACCTTGCAATTTAGGTCAAATTCGTGACCCGGGTCATGATTCAAGTACAGACACCTCAAAAACCCCCAAATAATTTGGGGTGATCTTTTCAAGGGCCAAGAAAACCCCTCTTAGCATTAGAATGTAGGTATTTTCATTTTTGTTGTCTCTGTTGCAAGTTTTGGAAATATAAATACATTGACTAGTTGAATGACCATTACTAGGCCTAGTTTTGGGATCATTGGAAAGTGGTTAAAGAATTAGGTTTCTAAAATTTTTAGGACTTGTAACTTTCCAGCAAGTGTATAAAAATTTTATTTCTCAAATAAAATTGCATTTGTCTTTTATTTTTGCATACGACATAAGCCTAAGTTTTTCTTTCTTCATTCATAGCTTCCATTACTAAAAGGAACTTTACATTCTAAAGTGAAATCAGGGTTTCTAATCCCCTCTTACATTTCTAAAAGAATTTTACATTATGAAAGTTCAAGTTAGGGTCTCATAATCCCCTTTACTCCACACACATTTAGATTGCATATTTCTATGTTTTGCAAAGTATATTAGTTTGCTTTACAAAGGCATTTAGGCTAGCTCATTTCGTTACAAATATTGTAAGATATCTAATCATTTGCTTTCGAAAAGGAATTAGGATTAGTTTTATTTTGAAAATACAATTAGTTAGTTTATTACCTTGCAAAAACCGTTAGAAAAATACAAACCCACACACACTCACGTGGTATTTAAACAAGTGGTGAGATTGGACTTCATCCCCAATCCATTGCTCGAGACTGGTGTGGATCGAGTTTCACTCTTCATAAGCTCACCCTCCCTAGACACCTAGCAACCCCACAAGAGCAGTTTTTTGGATTTCATCACTGGAAAATCCCCCACTTTTATGATTGGACCCTGGATTTCATCACCAGCGGTTACCTTCGGAGTGGGATAGGACTAGCACCTTCATCCACAAGTCTTGTATAATTCATGGAATTGGTAACTGCCATTATTGACTAAGCCTGCCTGAGGGTGAAGTGAAAGCATGGGTATGTCGGTAGTAGGTCTTAGATAGTGCTACCTCTTCTCGTGAGAGGATATTGTGAACTCGCTTCAGCATAGTGAGCTCCACCCATTTAGGATACCATTTTACTGCACCTTCCATATAGGTCACCATTTGCACATTGCGGTACCATTATATCCTATGCATCTTTGGGTGTTGCAGGAGGTTTATTATTGACAAAATTCCCAACTTGCTAGAGTATTCATTCCATTACCCGTGATTCTACATAGGGAGTATCAACATTACAACACACAAAATGAACATAACACTTTTATTTTCTCAACATTTAGAATTGATTATGGTATATCATTGTTTACATGATCACAGACCTGTCTCAAAACACCACATTATATATTTTTTTGCTACACACAACATGTATCTTATTTCATACTCATATTAGAGTCTATATCACACAAGATTTATTCTTAAAAACTCCCTTTGACACATGCCACTATGCCTGTGGTCACCCATACTAGAGCGCATGAGCAATCACGCTCTATGGAGGAATGGCATCCCCCTTCCTCTAGTTAGTCCACTCTTGCTCATTTTATCATGAAGGAGAGGATTATAGACACATCCGATTCATGCATAGAATCCAATGCATAGTTCACACATAGGATGCCTCATGAGAAGATGTCAACTTTGAGTGAAATTCTCGCTACTTCACTCGTAGAATATTACCCGATATTTTCAGCCCCGTCCTCACCTAATACGCCAACCACGTTCTATGACCATGTGATATACACAACACTAGGACAATCTCCTCAAACCTTCACCATATATGAGGAGGTCATGCCTACTTCACCCACATTTGCACATCCATTCTTCTAGAATCTATCTCAATCCTTGTTTGAGAATGATTCCTCCATTCTAAACTATACCTGTCCTGAGGTCACATAATTCACCCCTACCATAGGAATGGTGTTTGAACCATCCTCATCCACTGTAGATAGATAGAATCCATCCTTCAAAACTGCACAACAAATCCCTACCTAGCAGGAACTACAAACATTCCCTCAAACCTCACGCCTGTAATCCTCATAAGAGTACCAACCATCCTCTTCCCAAGAGCTATTCTTCACCATATCTGAGTGTACCTCCCAATAGCATCTTCAAGAGGAAGATATGCAAACCCATGTGGGAGTGTACACTTACACTTTCCCCTCAACCCAAGCTCCTACCTCGACAGCTTATCCCACCTTTTTAGTAGTATTCCCACCTATCTCATAGGTATCCATAGTGCATGATGCCCAATCCTTAGATCCACCTTTACCTATGAAGACATTTGGGATAACACCACCTATTCCTTTTCAGGCTCCCACTACCCATCTCCATCATACCTATGGACCGAAATCAACAACTTATGCACCTACTCAACCACATAATTCTACATATTTTAGCTTCCCTACTACCTACCCTCTAGGGCAAAGATAGGTCTCATATTTTGATACCTCATCTCAACCACCCCTAGCACTAGTAGCACCGATACCTACGCTACCACCAGCTACACCTAAATTATTTATGCCTCCTCTAGTTTTGTCATTGCCACCCATGATCCAACCAGTATAGCAGGATCCAAACCAAAAAGTACCCATGCCACAACCGCATGTTGCCTAGTCACAATACTATTATCCTCAACAGACACCTACCCCACAACCTAGTGTGCCTATAGATACGACAACACATGTCATCCAGTACCTACCTTATCATGATCAGGCACAACAATATTCTCCACAATATTTTGAAGAACAACAATACCAATATCCACCACATCCACAAGGTCAACTTATTATAACCCAACCTTCAACTCCTATGACACCCAAACTTCAAATCTTGTGAGATGAAGTCAAAATGTTGAACCTATGCAATGATGAACTGTGCAATGAGCTAGTACATCCATTAGTCCCTATCCCTCCTTATCCATATCACTTTGAAGTACTAAAATTCGATAAGTATAGAGGTAAGGAAGATCCCAGAGAAAATGTGAGCAACTACAACTCAACCAGTTACTAGCTTCATAGTAGTAATCCCCTTATGCTACGTACCTTCTCCCTATACCTCACTATGCTAGCATTGGATTGGTATAATATGTTACTGCACCATAGCTTATACACCTTTGAATAGCTAGCCAATTCCTTCTTAGAGCACTTTTCCATCAACATCAAGAAAAAGACCATATTTTTTTATGTCTACGCCTTATGACATGCGAACGATGAACCCATTACTAAGTTTGTTGTTAGATGGAGAGTGATTATTCATGATCTCACCCATAGCCTCCACACCTCAGAGCTTGTAACACACTTTTCTAAGAGCTGCCACAAACATATTTCCACATCCCTCCAACTTCATGAAAGTCATACTTTTGAAGATGCTATATCACAAGCAAAAGTGATCAAAGATATTAAGGTCCAATCTAGGAAGATTAAGTTGAGAGATAAAACCAATTATAACTCCAACTTCCACTTTAGTAGACCCACACAAAATCAACCTTATCCATTACCACAACAAACCAACCAACTTGCAACTGCTACCTTAGCACTAGTATTGACTCCTCCGCCCTATACACCGTAACTGCAAGCGCTTCAAGCTAATGTGCCTACCCACCTCGACAACAAAAATACCATGAAATGCACCCATAGGGTCCACCGTACAAATTTACACCTCTATCTGAACCATTACCAGCATTTTTCCATAGATTTTACAAGGGCAACCATCTAATTCTACCTGATATCCACCCACTGGATCCAAATTCACCTAAATCTCATGACTACAATGAGTAGTTATTTTTTCCCTTTCATATGTAGTGTGGCCATAATATCAATTTGTGTCACTCCTTTCAGGGGCAAGTTCAAGACCTAATTGATAGGGGTACTATTCAGGTAGCAAAAACTTTAGCCCCACAGAACCAAAACCTAGGAATTTTCCAAAACTCTCTACCAGATCATAGAGGACCCAATCCCCCTAGACCTCCAAAAAGTCCTCCAGCACCCCCTCACCAAGTCAACAATGTCCAGCATGATCTTCCATCATGTGGAGTAGTAGGCATGATCAACCTTACTACGAGAAACCAATGGTACCCATCACACCAAAAAACACCTATTATTTCTCCCCCTATCCAGTTTATGTCCCTGCAAACACCCCAAAGGTCTAACAATGTACCACCACCACCCCAAAATGTGATTAGCATCCATGGTAGTCTAACCCATCAACTATGCAATGCCCCCACATGGCTATCCATATTCGACCTCCTACATCAATCTCAACCCCATCATGAGGCGTTGAATAACATCCTATGTTCCATTGACTTAGAGACACATGACACAAATAATTTTGTCAATTTCATAGGGAACATCCCACGATTCCTTTAACCTTCAATTAAATTTCACAACCATGAGATAACGGAACTCGTTGGTGAAGAAGCCGACCCTCCCCTCCACATACAAGCTAATATCAATGATATTACCTACAAGCGGGTGCTCGTTGACATGGGTTCATCCATCAGTATCATATCCATAGTAGCCCTACATCACCTACACCTCCCTCCAACACATTTCACCACACCTTCCCTAGACCTGCATGATTTTGATGGTTCCATGAGACCTATCGTAGGATCCATAGTTTTGCCTATTCACGTAGGCATCCGTACGATCCCCATCATCTTCCAAATTATTCAAGGAGAAATGCAATACAATATTATCCTTGGTCTCCCTTGGATTAGAGACATGCAGTGTGTCCCATCCATATTATATCATTGCCTCAAGTATGTCCACAATGGGCTCGTTCACTGTGTCCTAGCTGATGAAGACCCCTTTAAGATTTGTAATGTCATAGACCTTCCCCTTGTGCCTTCATTCTCATCTTCCCAACTATTCCTTGTATCCTCTAACCAATCAATAGGAGCGTTAGTATCCTCTCCAATTTCCACCCCAACACCCCAGTGTTCATCAACAACACAAGCCTTGATACTTGCACCATTAGCATCATCTACTGGGGGACTCAAAACTAATACCATGCCTTCCTCACCACCATTCCCATGGCCTCCACAACCCTCTCAACCAATACCATTCCAATTTCCACCCGCAGTATCACAACCACCATTGCCATCCATCACACTGTTGACTACATTACCTCCTTCACCCTTGCATATGGAATCCCCTATCCTTCCTACATCGCAAACACCACCTCTTCCATTTTGACCAAAACCTAAGACATTCACATCTCCACGAATCCCTACATCTGCACAAATACCATACTCTACATAGAACAACTAGCTTGTTCAAGAAACAACAACCAAATATCATGAACCTAAACAACCAACACCCAGCTCGGATGAACCTTCACACCCTTCAGCTACCACCATCAGGGAATCCCAACTTTCTCCTTCCTTGTCTAACTCGAATATGCCACCCAAGTCACCAGAGCATGCCACACCATGCATATCCATATTCATGGAAAACAATAGTTTAGGATACCATAACGTACATTATGCCTGCGTATGTGACACCTCTATCCAATCTACCCAATATTTTGGCCATCGCTCAACCTCGGTGTTGACTATTGGAACCGCCATACAGTTAGAAAGTCATGAAAACCATACCAACTTTGCGTATGTAGGAGTAGACTCTTCAATCCCCTCACCAACTTCATCACCACCATAGTCTAGCTCTGGTGATGTAATTACACACCTAGCCAAACCTCAATTTGCCTTGTGCTACCTACAATGCTTTCATTGGTATGGTTTCGGGTTAGGTCATTATGAACAATGGCTACGTACACCCATTAAACCTTGTATCCACTCACCTACCAACAAAATGGGTCTAGGTTATCACCCAACCATTGTCTATACATTAGAAGATGAGATCCAATATCTATCCTTGCATCCTCATCCATGCCCAACACACATCTTGGAAGAGTACATTGACATGGATATTCTAGAATATACACCTTCACCCACATCAACCATCACCATCCCTTATGATTTCTTACAAGAATCTTCTACGCCTGATACCTCCTTATTCTGTGATGTTCAGATATTGGCAGAACACTTTGCTACCTTATCTCTAGCTACATCACCAATAGAGTCAGACACACTCCCACATGATCCACCATCTATAGATCCAGACCCGATGCCACCTGACCTACCACTGATACATCTTATTGTATTCCCACCTATACATAGATAGTTATAGAGAGTAGCCTCTCATTCTAATTCACCCCCAATTGTCCTACGACCTCCCTTTATCCTCTTAGGATGTGCACAACCTATACAACCTCCATCACCACATTCTACCCCACCTACTTCACCTACAACATAGATTAACATGGTTGAGGTGGATTTATGTTTTCCCCTCCATTACAGACACCAACGGATTTGAGACGATACCCCAAACCCAAAATTTATCAATCTTGCACACATCTCACACATACCAACACTTGGAGACTTTCTTCTCTCTCCTCATGTCTTACAGGAAGCAAATGCCCCTTACTCATCCATGCCACCCCAAAACCCTCAAGTCCATCACATGGGAATTTACATAGACGATGAATTTGAGTTTAGTGAGGCCATCAATGACTTCAATCTCATTCCTATCCCTGAATAGTTGCATGATGGATCTCGTATGCTCATAGAGGAAACGATCGACGTAGATATTGGTGATGATCCAAAAAATCCACACATCCTCAAATTAGCCGCTAGCATCTCACCTGAGGAGCACATTGCCTTCACAAACTTCCTACGCAAGTATACAAAAGTATTCACATAGTCTTACAAAGACATACCAGGACTTGACCCTGCCGTAGTAGTGCATAATATTATACTAGATCCCAATGCCAAACCAATAAGACAAAAGCTATGATGCATGCATCCAACTGTCACATTGATAGTAAAATATGAGCTCCAAAAGCTCCTAGATATTTATTTCATAATACCCATCGACTATCTCGAGTGGGTATCCAACATGGTACCTATCCCTAAACCATTCGGTGACATTTGCATTTGCACATACTTTTATGACCTAAAAAAAGCTTGTCCTAAGGAGAACTTCCCTTTATCCAAAATTGATTCCCTTATTGACTCCATCGTAGGTCACGAGATGATTTCCCTCATGGATGGATTTTTTGGATATAATCAAATTTGGATCAACCCAGTTGATCAGCACAAAACTTCCTTAACAACACCCTGGGGGACTTTTTGCCACAAGGTCATGACTTTTGGCCTTAAAAACACTAGGGCAACCTATCAACGAGCCATGAACTACATATTTCATGATTTAATGCACAAAAATGTGGAAGACTATGTAGATGACCTCATAGCTAAATCAAAGAAACGTGTTGACCATATCGAAGATCTCTGTTAGATTTTTGATCTACAACTAGTACACAACGTGCGCCTCAATCCAAAAAAGTGCATGTTCGGTGTTACATCAAGAAAAATATTAGGATTCATTGTCTCCCAATGAGGCATTGAAGTAGATCCTTGTAAAGTGAAAGCCATCATTTAGATGCCTCCTCCTACCACCCTAAAGAAAATATATAGCCTCCAGGGCAAGATTACCTCTATTCACAGATTTATAGCACAATTTTTAGATAAATTCCAACCATTCAATCATCTCCTATAAAAAGGAGTACACTTTAAATGGGATGATAACTATCAATCCACATTCGATGCTATAAAAACTTACCTCACATCATCGTTGATAATGTAACCATCACACCCATAATTACCACTGACTCTATACATCTCAGCCACAAAGCTTATGCTAGGTACACTCCTAGCTCAAAAGAATGGTCTCGACAAAGAGTAGACTATCTACTACATCAGTCGCACACTAGTTAGTTATGAAACTAGATACGGATATATGGAGAAGCTATGCCTAGTAGTAGTATTCGTCACCCAGAAGCTAAGACACTATATGTTAAACCACGCAACTTTTGTCATCGCCCGAGACAATCCCCTTCGGTACATGATGAAAAAAATTATCACAACTCACGCACAACCAAATGGATCATACTCCTAACCGAGTTCAACCTAGAATTCATATCTCAAAAGTCTATCAAAGGGCAAGTCATTGCTGACCAACTAGCTGAAGCCCCTATAACTGACAATAAATCCCTACTCATCCAACTCCCCGATGACTCTATATTTCACATAACCGAATATGAGGAATACCTCAAACTAGAATTTGTGGCTGACCTCACCATGTTCTTTGATGGGTCCATGTGTCTCCACGTTGGGGGTGTAGGCATTGTCTTCTTTACGCCTGAAGGAGAACCACTCCCATTTTCATTCAAACTTGATTTTCCTTGTATCAATAACAATGCAGAGTACGAAGCCCTAATCCTAGGACTAAGAAAAGTGCACTCTATGCATATCAAATGCCTCCACATCATAGGTGATTCACTTTTGATAGTCAATCAAGTGCAGGAACTTTGGATATGCAATTGCCTAGTTCTCCAACAATACAATGAGATCACCCAACAACTCCTATCCTAATTTGAATGGTATTACCTCGAAGCCGTGCCACACTCATCAAATCATTTTGCAGACACCATGGCCTCCTTAGGTTCCCTTATTCTACAAAATCCAATGTCCAGCACAACATCGATATCCATTCACACAATATGCTATATCACCCACACCTCCCATAGATGATGGTGGTGTATACGTGGTAAACATCGAACCTCACGACCCATGGTTCTCACAGATCAAGGAATACATTAAACTAGGTTTCCTACCATGTGATTTGCCCCATGCCCAAAACCAAACCTTTAAACAAAGAGCGATCCACTACACCTTGCTAGGGGACATATTTTACCGTCGTAGCTATGATGGTATACTCTTGCATTGCCTAGAACTGCAAGAATCGTAGCGGGTTGTACAAGAAATCCATGATGGCACTTGTGGTGGCCATTTTAGTGGCATGTCAATTATCAAATGCATTCTCAATATGGGCTACTACTGGCCTAAAATGGAGCAATACTACTATGAGTATGTCAAATGTTGCATCAAATACCAACAACATGCCAACTTAACACATTTACCATCCTAAGCACTTCAACCAATCCAGTACATGTGGCCCTTTTCCCAATGGGGCCTAGATCTAATTGGAAAAATTACACCTGCTTCCTCTAGCAATCATAAATTTATCATTACAAAAATGAAATATTTTACAAAGTGGGTTGAAGCCATCCCACTGGTACAAACTACATGAGCCAAAATTGCAACATTCATCATGGAGCATATCATATGCCATTTTGGAATTTCCTCCCAAATTATTTTAGATAATGGGAAATATTTCAAAAACAAAATTGTCCAAGCCCTGTGCAACATATTTCACATACATCATAGCTTTTCAACTCTATATTACCCTTAAGGAAATGGCCATGCAGAGGCCACTAACAAAACCATCTGTTCTATTCTTCGTAAAACTATAAGGAAATCTCATCGGGACTGGCATAATCAAATGCCCCTAGCCTTGTGGGCCTATCGTACGAGCATCTATACTCCCACTGGGGCAACACCTTTTTCACTTATCTTTGGGATAGAAGCTATTATACCCATTGAGCTGGAGATGCCCTCTTTACAGATATCCATGAAAGATTTCATTGACGATGACACTGCTCGCCAAGCTCATCTAGATCAACTAACACTCCTCGATGAACATCGCATCCATACCATCGAGCACACATGAGTATATAAAGATCACCTTTATCATGCCTACAATAGTAAGGTACACCAGTGTGAGTACTAGATTGGAAACTTGGTTCTCAAGGAGAACCAGCAAATCACAAGTCAACCTCACCAACAACGCGATAAATTCACCCCAAACTAGTTGGGACCATTTATTATCACACACAAATATGATTTAGGAGCATATATTCTGGCAAACCTTGAAGGCCTTAATGATCTTGAACCCATAAACATCTTGCATCTTCGTGCTTTCAATGCATGATTCATAAAAATAGTCACCATCACGAGTGTCACATAGTATTAGAAATAAATCACCAAGCACATCACTGTGTAATTTGTTATTTTTGCTTTATTATTTCTCTATACATGTACATTTCATATTACTACTATTTTTATGCTCAGGGTATTTGTTTTTCCTTTTGCAGGAATCACATCATCAGTAGGAGATCTCTATAGCGACCTCACCTACTACCATGCAGGATCATTTGCAATCACAGCAAAAATCCATTACACTGGTCAATCTCACCCAACCACCAACCACCCTTCATACCAAGTGCTCCTCGCATTCGTCTCATTCAGGTCACCACACCTCACCTCGACATCATTCCCCTCACCAACGAGGTTCATCCTATTCACCACACTCTAGAGACAGGCATATCACCATATCCTCTTTCGATGATAAAGAGGAATCCACCCAACCACAAGCACAAGGATCATCTTCCCATCCATCTGATGATCTCAGATGTCACTATTCACCTCCAAGTCATCCACAACATCCCATAGGATCTTACCACCCACCTAATAGGGAATACACACCTCATCAACCTCACCCTGCATTTCTACCTGCTCCCCTTCCCAATGGTGAGTCTACCTATTCCCAATATTTGCAAGCATGTGCGGCCCAATCTACTTAAGATGGTCACACAAACATCCCTCATTCTCATTCACATCATCGCCTAGGGCCATCACCTATACCATCGATCCTAAAGACACCACCTTCACCACTGTGAGGCTTATCGCCCCAGCCAATATTACGATCACCATAGTCATTTCAATCCGCTGCTTCTTCATCATAGCCTTATACTTTTTCTACCACACATCAAGCCATTCCATTCATCTTGGAATCTCACTCACCTCCTTCCCCAATACCATCACTACCACACCATGAGATACAACATATCATATCCTGTATCAACATATCATCTTTAGAGTTATAGATGAGCCACTACCATTTCCACGTTCACCCATAGCAGTCTCCCATGACCCGTCCATCCTCACCACCACGTAGATCCCTTCCCCGACCCCAGACTTGACCCATGTTGAAACCCAGACCCATGCCTCCATTACTAGATCACCCTTCACCCAGGCCCTACTCACCGCCAGTGGAGCCATACGTCTATCCTATGCCTATTCCACACATGCCCCTTTCCAAAATGTTCCATCATCTCATGCATTAGGATCTTATTGACCTACCTAAGATTCGACCTAGTGAACCCTCACGTCCTAAACCACATAATTACAATGAGAACCAATTTTGTAACTACCATTACCAACCAAGTCATGATATCAAAGAGTGCAGATCATTCAAAACCCTGGTGCACAACATGTTGCACGGTGAGCGTACCCCATCACTAGAGCATTATTTTCCATTTAGCTAACTTGTTAGTCCTCCACACCACATCACTCCCATGACTTTACCACCCTGTAGTACCCTAACAACGCCCACCCGCTATATTCATAATATTTCCAACTATGGCTCCAGCCACAGTTCTAGCCATATCATTACTCCACCATCTCGCTCCCACCCGGATCTACGCCATTTCACCCGATAGTAGTGTTAGTTACTCATCTTCTTCTATCTCATTCTTCTACTTCTTACATATGTTGATTCGTTTCTTCTCTTCTATCATTATCAACTATTGGTGATTCCCTTATCTTGATTGGTCACCAAAGCCTATTTATTCTCACTTATTCCACTTGTACATTCTACTCTCACATCTTCCTTCTTCTTGACAACTATTACATACACTTATACAGCTCACAGAGATACATCTACTACACACACACACCCCACACACTAGGGCAACCATGATCATAACATCGTGCTTTTTGTCATCATTACACACTTTACTCATCTGTAAATAGGTTCTTCTAAAAATATCCTTCTACACAACATAAATTTCTTCTTGTAAATATCACATTCCTCCACTTGCATCACTTAAAGTTACATTCATTGCACATATTCATATGCTTTATAGTTAAAATTTTAATTCATGTTTGTACATTCTTCCCCAAAATGTGCCTCAACAGGAATAATACATGCACTTGTTAGCATCACCACCTGGATGTCCATTCCCCCTTTTCAAGATCAGGGTATACATAGGTGTCGTGTTTAATTTTGACTACTCTATAGTTTAGGCAATCAATTGTCACTCATAGCTACTGAGTCTTGTACATTCTTCTTATGGTATTTTAGGTTGGTTCAACTTCTCTCATGAATCACTCATAACAGGTTACACATTAACAATTTTGAACGTAGGAAAGAGGACATCTTGAGTAGATATCGCCATCTAGTGAATGATGTCCCTTGCTCGTCCTATCGCCTGTATGGTCAAAATATGACCTGGGGATAAAAAAAGGGATCAAGCATAAGCAAAATTAAATAACTAGGTAGAAAACAAACTTCATCACCCATACAAAAAAAAAAGAAAAAAAATGAAAAGAGCACTACCACAATCAGATAGGTCAACACTAGAACAATGGTAGAAAACAAAAGGAAACGCCTCTTGATATCACACATGTCATGCTTATCACCTTTGGTCCTTAGGTTCAACATAACACTATGGGATAATTCCAAAAACCTGCCTACCAATGGAATAATCTTACAGGTGACAACACATATCTTACATTAGCATCTCACTTTTGTAGAAATCATTGTTGTGGACGGATGAGCTAGCTAGTCCGGTAGCATCTACAACGGGTTAATCCTACCTCCCTAAAAATGGATAAATAAACCTTACACATTCACACGCAAAAGTCCAAGACAAATTTTGAACCAGCCTGATCATGTTATAAGTTGCCACAAAACTTGTATAGCTAAGGGTTTGAGATTTGATTGTCATAACTATGATAGTCAAAACCATTACACATGCCTTATATTATCCACCAACCTTGAAATCATGGAATGGATAGCATCCATACAGGAAAATGCTATGATACAAGTGCTTCCTTGGCGCATTTCAGTAAGTCCATACATGCATACATGCATCTATATCAGATACATTTGATACACATTATAGTATTGCATTCATCCTAAATGCATTTCATATCAAATTACATTTATTTCATTCATCCCATATGCATTTCAAAATTGAGTCATAGTATTGCAGTTACTTTACATACATTCATTATGAAATCACATTTGATATCACATCATGTCGTATTGGAAATACAATCATAACACTACGCTACAATCCATTTATACCACAACACGATAATAGATCTAAACCATGTCATACATATATATCTATTCATCAGATATATCTACAAATTATGTTATGCTAATCCATGCAAACATAAACAAGAGCACATTTCAAACCATAAAAATAACAAATGTATATATAATAGTTGAAATTAGCAAAGTATATGTATATATATCATCCATACAAAATGCTTTAAGGCTACAACATGGGATCATGCCCATCATCATATATCATCAATACAAAATACCCGCAGGCTACAATCAGCAACATATATCCTAACTCCCACTAGGAGTCTCCCCACGGTCCTCACGGCTCACTCACATCTCTATAGCTTGGCTCGACTCCGCTCAAAATCCCAGAATAGGATCCACAGTAGGCTGATCCTGTACCTCAACCCTAACACCTATCTATCCCATAGTAGCAACACTATGCTGACTCTAATGCGATGGTGCTCGCACCTGTGATTGTGATCCAAACTACACCACAATCCTACCATAATCGGGTAGAGGAATCCCGTGCACCAACAAAGCAGTCTCACACATCATCTTCTTAGCAATCTCACTGCCAACTGATTAGTCAGAGTGTCGATCGCCTGCTCCTACCTAGACATAGCAACCCTCATCTCCACCATGTCTACCTCCAACTGTTGGATCCGATCACACAATCCCTGTACATCCTACATAGCCGACCTCTCCAAAATATCGCTAGGAATCAATTGTGCTATATCAGCAAATACCCCAATATCAATGGTATCATTGATACTGTCCATACCGGCAACCCCGTCTCCCTCAACTTGAATTCCAACGATTTTCTCTACCCCAAAATCTACACCCACATCCACCTCCTCTACCCTCACTTATTGGGTACTCACAAAAGTACCTATGCAACATCATAACCATCACGAAGGAACCTCCTCCTCAATAGTAGTCGTACTCATTGCCCTAGCCTGAGTCCTCCTGCTCACTCTTCTCTCTGGTAGAGCTATCCCAGTAGCAGGTGCCACCCACCGATCCACCAAATATCTCCCAGATTCCTAATACTGTAGTGCCCACTAGGCATCAAACTATGGTGTCAAAATTTGGAATATCCATAGGAGGTTCCATCTCCCCATCCCAAGGTGGTACAACAAGGCACTCTCCTCTATCTCCCTATCACCTAAAATAAATAACAGGAGTCCCTGGAACATCCTACCACAAACCGAACTGGTGCTTTACTTGATCAAACTAAAAGTACTCAGTTTGTCGAGTATATCTCCTCACCAACCATCTATCCCATCATATGGTCTATAGCTACTCATCATCCTTCATCCAAATCACCCCACCCAACCATGGTCTCCACTTTATGTCATCCGATTTCAACTCCCCAAACTTAATCCTCCACAAAACTGGATCACCCTCATGAGGTCTCTTCATACCCTACTTTGCCTTCGTACTCCACTGCAAGGCGTAAGGATACTCCTTACCCTCCACATGTACAGGGTGACGTAAAAAAGAGGGCCTCTCAATGGCTATGTGCTCCCATGCCCATACCTACAGCAAGGGAACCACACTCAATCTGGTCCGCCTACCCCGAATAACATCATGCAACTCATGGTATACTTGGGCCAATAGTGCAAACACAACCTTGTGCTCCACCAGATCACTAACTATATCCAGCATGTTCCAGGTAAACAACACCCTGGAACTATCAAGAAGGGCATATGTAGAAATCATCATCATCGCCACACACTACCTATCCAAAATATTCTTCTGCAGCCACATCCAATCATAATCCATCTTGGATATATCGATATCTCTCCACCCAACCCCAAAGAATATCTCCAAAACCATGTTCTTCCTCCCATATTCGACTGCCCTCACAAGAACACCCTCAATCGACAGTTAGTAGATACGGTAAACATCTTCCAACATCACGGTCATTTCAGTCATAGAAAAATAAAATGTGTTCCTATCTGCATCCCATCACTCACATAAGGTAGACACATATTCCCTATTGGTGAAGATACTCTCACACTCCCACACACCGCAAAAGTGTATATCATCCAACTACTGTAGCTCCTCCTTAGTCTTCATCAGCCTCTCAAAAACCTTCTTAAACTTCCTCACCCAATGACGAGGCTCAAGCACATTCACCTGTTCAACACATAACACAACATGCATTAGTAACCCACATAACAAATCAATCAAATTCAACTTCATCACACAAAATTTATAAAATGAAAACATTTAATTTGGCACACATCTTGAGACAAAATAATATACAAAAAAAATGACAAAACAAATCAACAACACAGTCACATATTTGGATACCCATTTTGTCATTTCATGGCAAAATTCCAAGCACATACGACATACAGTACACATTGGTCGTCCAACAACCAATAACAAACTCAACTGTACAACTACTATGGCATGCAATCCAAAACTTGATCAATTAATATGACATACAAAAACAAATCATATTTTTATATACCCATTTGCCCACTTAATTATAAATGTGTCGACAAAATTCAGAAACAAATCACCAATCAACACAGATATAACAATCAAATCTGTCCTAAAAACACCAAAACAAAACACACATCTAGGCATGCAATCTAAAAATAACAGTCACATTTTTAGATACCCATTTGCCCATTTAGTGGTGAAAATTAAAACTGACATCGAGTACAGTCTACATCGGGCTCCCTATAGCTCATTTTCAGTTTACTACTATCTACACCGTGGCATGCAAATCAAAGGCATGCCAAATGAAGTCAGCTACTAAAACAACCAACATTTTGGACACCCATTTTGCCCTTCTACGGTGAAATTTTCATTAGTTTTTAGCGATTCTACCTCTAACATGGTAGATCTAACGCCCTAGAGTTCACACATTACACCTCAAACCATCAAATACCGAAATCACATCAAACGAAATCAAAAAAATAAAACAATCGTACAATGGAATACCCATTTCCTACTTTAGCAGATATAGTGCAAAAACATATCAATGTTAGTACACCGTTACCTCAAAAATGGATAGTCAAACTTCACACCTACTCTACCCATTACCCGGTCAAATTGGTGATAAAACAAACCCAATTGAAAAACCGATCGCACTTTTGGGTACCCATTTGGCCCGTTTATCACTACATGTTCAAATTTTACTTAAAAATTACAAATTTTTTTAAATCAAGATGAAAACCTCCCCCCTCATTCACATTTTCCTAGAAAAATAACAAATAAGAAAAGAAATAAAACAAGGCAGACGATCACTTACTGGTGGGTCCCCGCACCTGATCCCAGCTGATCTACGTCCTTTCATCATTATCACCCTCACGATCATCAACGCAGTCCATTTGTGCTATAAATTGCTCTCCCAAACCACTTTCCAAAGTCGGGCATTGTGCAAATGAGCCCCCCATGCAATTTTTGGCTTAAATATGCTTTAAACCCTGATTCACGACTTGGGTCGTGAGTTAGGTAAAAATTGCTACCCAAGTCACGAATTGAGCTAGAATACCTCAAAACATCTCTAAAACCCTAGAAAAGCAGGGACATGCCCTCTAAAACCCTAGGAGCCTCCATAACTTACCTTTTAACACCATTTGCAAAAACACATTGCATTTTACCGATAAACTTGTCCTATTCATACATTTGGACCATGTTGATCTGGTCACAAAAGTAAAAGAGTCAAACGTTGCCATTCTCAAGCAACTAGTATGGCATCGTCAATGTCAAACAGGCTAAAAAAAATCATAGTATTTCATTCACAATCATCCATTTCATTTTACCAGCATTGCTCTTTATTTCTTTCCTCTTCATCTTCTTTCCTTCTTCTCTTCTCCTTCTTGGCTATCCAAGTCAATGTTGTATGGTCATGCTTCGAGCGGCTACATACCTTTGATTAGATCCCTTTATTTTCCCTTCTCCTTCTTGGCTATCCAAGTCAATGTTGTATGGTCACGCTTTGAGCGGCTACATACCTTTGATTAGATCCCATTCTCTTCTCTTCTCTTTCTTGGTTATCCAATCAATCTTGTATGGTCAAGCTTTGAGTGGCTACATACCTTTTATTAGATCCATTTCTTTTTCCTTCTCCTTCTTGGCTATCCAATTCAATTTTTTATGGTCACGCTTCGAGTGGCTACATACGTTTTATTAGATCCCTTTATTTTCCCTTATCCTTCTTGGCTATCCAATCAATATTGTATTGTCATGCTTCGAGCGACTACATACCTTTGATTAGATCCCTTTCTTTTCAATTCTCCTTCTTGGCTATCCAAGTCAATGTTGTATGGTCATGCTTCGAATGGCTACATACCTTTGATTAGATCCCATTATTTTCTCTTCTTACTATCAATCATATTCATCATGCATTGGTATATTTATCAATCGCTGCATCATCAAATCACCACATTCCATTTACCTCATTACTAATTCTTCGTTTGAAGGGGTATTCATATCCAAAGTCAGCTTTGCATGCAACCACAACATCTAAAATCCAAAAGCGTTATTAGCACATTTGTCTACAAATTTTTTTGCTGAAGATTATCATACGATTATAATCTCAATCCCAAATAGACATGGGTTACATCAGGAGAGTTACGCGTCACCATGGAGAAGTCAATATAGCATTCATGTACGTCAAGTACACAAAAAATGATACATTTGATCAATCCTAGTGCAACATTTGGAAATGGACTTTGTGACCACGCTGATATGGTCATGAGTTGACAATCCAAATGTTAAACTAACTTAAATGGTTTGACACTTGTCACCATGTTCTCATCAATCAATCAAAAACAAATATTTAGTTAGGCTTTTGTCCTAATCATGCTTTTTGACCACACTGATCTGGTCGCAAAAGCAAAGTAATCAAAAGTTTTCATTCTCAAGCAACAAATATGACATCGTAAATGTCATACAGACTCAGCAAAATCACATCATTGCATTCATAATCATTTATTTTCCCTTACTATCATTGTTTTTATCTCTTTCCTCTTTTTCTTCTTTCCTTCCTCTCTTCTTCCCCTGTGGACATCAAGTTGATGTTGTATGGTCACACTTCGAGTGGCTACATACCTTCGATTAGATTCCATTATTTCTCTTCTTTCCCTGGATACCCTATTGATTTGTATGGTCACACTTCGAGCGGCTACATACCCTTTGATTGGATTCCATTCCCTTTCTATTCCTTTTCTTTCTGCACAAACCCTTCACATATTTTTGTATTAAACTATTTTCTACACAGTATAGTACAAAAAGGGGCAAATATAGACACCCAAAAGTTGCACACTGCTATACCTACGTACTTGTAGATCCTTCTGGACACTTGTAGGTATACATAGGCCATCCTAGATACCCCTAGGCTATCATAGAACAACGTAGACTATTGTAGATCATCCTAGACATACGTAGATTGTTGTAGTCATGTGTAGTCATATGTAGACAGTTGTAGTCATGCGTAGTAATGCGTAGATTGCCATAGATTGCCATAGTATCGTGTAGACTTTCATATACTACTTCACCGAATTTTAGGTCCTAAACCCTCATAAGCCTTCCAAATTACATTCAACACATCAAAATATCATTCGACGATCTATTCACATGCAATTAAGGCCCCCAGAGGGTATTAGTTGGCCAAATTAATTAATAAGTCAATTATCAAATTCTAATTTGACATTGACTTCACTTAAGTCACTTTTAGGGTAAATTTGATTAAAATAATCCTTAATCTTGATTAGCCTTAATCAAATCCTCCCACATGTGTGATATTAGGGTTTTTTGAGATATTTATTTAATCATGTTTAAATTGGCTTAAGCATCCCCTAATCAGGATTAGCCCTAATCCATCCTCACACATGTGTGAGGATGAGATATTTCTCATAAGGAATGTGATGTTGCCACATAGCATTTCTTAACCTAACCCTAGTCAGAATCAAACCTAGGTTTATACTATCTAACCCCCTTGCACCTTGCCTTTGCCTATAAATAATGGGTCCCAAACCCCTAATTAAGTCTGATTCCCAAATTCAAAAAATTAAGTTACTTTACAAAAATGGAAAGCCAATAGTACACAGTCCATTACCGAGGACACAGATGGATTATGATAGAATACAAAGGCACCCGATATGCCTTATGATCGATCTACTAAAGATATTTTACCAGAGGAGCATCACAACTCAATTCGTAGCCTGCCCTACGAATCCAGCCCCAATTAGTGACCCAGGTCACGAAGTGCATCTGCAAGCCCCAAATAATTCTAGATTTGGGTGGTAAGCTCTATTTTGCTATATTATTACCTTATGCATATTTCATTTTAGTTTCTATTACAACTTTACAGTAATTTTTTCTTCTTAAATATGGGGCCTGACTAAGGCAAGCCCCCCAACATATTGACCCTTTATTGCAAGTTTCTTTTAGGTTATTCAGCATATTTGAAGGAGAGGAACACCAACAAACAAAAACCCAGTGGTGGCCCACATACAAAGAAGCCCACCTACACTGAGGGAAATCAAGAAGAGACATCTGACCTATATTGCTTATTCGTGAAAAGAAAGAAAAAGGGAAACTCTCCCTATTTGTAACCTATACAAAATTGATAATGAATAAAGCATATGTTTCTGAATGACTTGTGTTATTACTTGTTGTTAGATCAAATGTCAAATTTTGTTTGTTTTAAATAGGGGATGGGGATCCATGAAAGAAGACGTATTAGCCTAACCTTGGGTATTAGGAATTTTATAATAGTAAGGCATTACAATATTTGGGGGTAACCTCCCCACATTGATAATAATATTTTCAACCTAGATAGTTGTAGAATAAACCTAGGGAAAAGTATACACCCCTAATTACTGGGTTTGTAAGCCCAATTCTGACCTAAGGGATCTAATATAATACATAAAATCAAGGGTTGTAGTTGGCCTAGATTTAGGTGGAATTCTTTTCCAAATTTTGTTGAATCTCAGATTAAAATCTGAAACTAATTCTTGCTGATGTTTTTGCATGGATGTAAACTTTTTCAGTAGAGAGAAGAGATCAGAAAAATCATTGAATTATTCTATGAAATGCTCTACTAACTCATCCCATGAAGTAATGTTATTATCCTCCAAAGTCCTGAACCAGTGTAAAATTTTCCCTCTAAAGGATAGGGCCAGGATTCTAACAATGACACATTCATTCTTTATATTATGAATTGCTGCTAGGTTTAGAATATCTTGAAAGTGCTCATAGGTGGTTTTTCTTGATCCATCATAGGTAGGTATGCCTTTGGATATGGATAGGATAATATCATGCATATGAGCAAGCCTCAAGGGGCCAGTTGTATTCCAACTAGGATACTTCTACAAGGGTAGGTTTAGGGCCACATTATTGTTTTAAAACATATTTTTGATCATTGCTTCTACTGGAGATGGCATTGGAGGCACCTCAGGTTGAATTTTTGGAGGGGTTTCATCTAATTGGAAATCTAGATTCAAATTCCTTAAGACAATAGATCCTCTCAAATGGAGTTCATAATAGATGAAATACTTTGGGTTATTCTTTGCAGGTGACCTAGTATTCATGAAAACTATGAGCTATCAAAAAGCCTTTTCTATATTATTGAATTCAAGGAGTCACCAGGTGAATTTACTAAGCACCGCTTTAAGGTCAAGATAATTCATCAAATCTTGATCCCTCTAGGAAACTAATAAAGATAAAAAAAGAGTTGGTTAACTAGTATTATGGTTAACAGGTCCTAGCGGACGTGCCAAAAACTATTGGGATCCAAATTACCATCAAGAAGAAGCTTGATACTATGATTGTTATATTCCATTTTTCTGATTAGGCATGCACCCGCTAATAACAATTCAAACCATAATATTCAATGGATTAAATATTTCTCTAATCTAACCTCTAGAGTAGGTTGGTATTCCTTGTCAACTAATTAAGATGTTGACTCATTTAAGCTTAGTTAAATGTTTAAAAATAAAGGATAGAAATGAGTAAAGGTTAGGAATTAATAATAAAATAGTGGATGGATAGAGCTAACAACATAGGCATCTAAAAGAATGATCCATATTAAATAACAACTTCTAGTATCCCACAATTAGAATCAATAACATTCAAATCAAGTAATATTCAAAATCATATAAAAACAAAGTTATACTTCAAGGAAGCTATTTCAATATCAAGAAACTAATAATATAAATTAACAGAATAAGATTAGTATCAAGATTTAACAAAAAATAACTTCTTGCAAGCATAAATTCAACATGAAAATATTTCAATTGCTCTAAGTTAGAAATCCAATATTAGCAGAATAGACTAACCATAGCAGCAGTAGCAGAAAAGCAATCTATAGCTCAAATCTCTCCAAAATTATAGAAGACACTAGTCTGAGGTAAACATTCTAAGTAGTGTTTACTATATTGATTTGTAGACAAATATTACACAGTAGGGCAAGCAAACACTCTAGAGCCAATCCTTAAAAATGAGGGTTCAAACTCCTTTTATAGTTTTTACATGTTTGAAAAGAAATTGAAAAAAATTGAACATTACAAGGAAAAAGAAATGCCAAATCAGCCAAATTTTGAGGTGACGATATTTGATTTGTGTTTGAGAATAAAATAAATTGCACGATCTTACGCTCCTCTAAAAATTGACCTCTACAACTTGTTGGTTCTTCATGGCAGTGTTGTTCCAGGATATTGAAGCCATGATATTGGTCATCCTTTGTTCTTATAGACACTATCTATTGTAGATCTTCAACTGACTGTAACTTCCCTTTATTGGTTCTTTGGATTTTTTGACGCTTCATATGCTAGCTTTATTTCTCAATCATTTTATGTTTTTTACTGACACTACCTTTATACATATAAGATCTTGGTAGAATAACCTACCCATTGATCTATTCATGAATGGCTAAGATTAAAACTTGAAAGCATTTGATAGCTCTATAGTGTGGACCATGTTGTAGCCTACTCTTCTTGATAGCTTATCATTTCCTTTGACCACTTTGACCACGGGCTAGAGCAAGTTAGGCTTTAACATGAAAATGTACTATGAGATGCATGGAATAGAGAATTGCACTAGGTCGTGAATCTTATTATTCAGTTGGCTTTAGAGAAAAATGAGCTATAATTTGTGCCTCAAAATTTGTACCTCAGTTGGCTTTAGAGAATAATCATCTATTATTATTCAGTTGGCTTTAGTTTGACTATAGCTGACTGTGGGGTAGAGCATTGCTCTAGCCTGTATGGGATATAATATAAGACATATTATATATAATTCCTTGTGCTAGTCCACAACTTCATTATTCACTTTTGCGATGTTTGAACATTTTGACTGTGCATTGGAGCATGGGCATTGTGCCATGGAAAGATACACTTGAACTCTCACGAGATAGACCATTGCTTAAAATAGACTTTAGCTTGCATAGGATATAACAATATGCGTTGTCTCATGATTCAGAAGTAAGCAAGTGTGAACTTTAACTGCTTTGATAATGGACTGGAACCATGTCAGACATCGCGTGTATTAGAACATGTTGTAGACTACTGAGTTTTTGGACTTAATAAAAAATATGTTGTGATCTATGATTCTGAAAGTGACAAAGTAAAATTTTGATCACTTTGACCGTGGGATAGAACATCCTGTCTTGCACCGCTATAAAATACACTGGATATCGCGTAGGATAGAACATATTTCTTTGAATTAGAAATTATTTTGAAAGTTTTTCTAAGGGTGTGGCCATTTTGGGACTACACTAACTTCACCACAACTCTTTTCCAGAAGTCTTCTTTCATAATATTCTTTTCTTGGATAAGAAACTAGTCTCTGCACTATGACGATACACCAACCTTTGGCCAACAAAGTTGAAGTCTCCTAGCTTTTTTTTGTAGGAGGAATCCCAATATTCTAAGAATTGGATTTCTATAACAAAAAAAAATAATGGGTAATAGTTAAGAAATTCCATATATTCTAACTTCACTAGTTGATTTGTCAATCTAGTGGATCGAATGCTGAGTCCTAGTCTTCACAATTTTTTTCTATAACTTTGTGGAAAGAATCTTGACAAAAGTAATCTTAGTATTTCTAAAACTGAGATTTCTTTCAGTTCTCACTTATGGATCTCCCTGTTTCTACCACCTAGAATATTTTGAGATTTTTTGATAGTGATTGGTCCAAAGGCATATCAGGTTGACAAATAAAATCAGGCTCATTGATAATGGTGGTTTTCCTATGGCTAGGTCTATCGTAGGTCTGATACCACTGTTAACTTTTGATGCTATATACAATGGTAGATAGCAATCACAATATGCAATAATAATAATATTAAATAAAGTAAATCTATGAGATGACTAAAAATATATTGTAAATAGAAATGATAAAAATGAATACAATGTAGCTATGGAGGAAATGAACACTCCATGAATAATGCTACTAGACTACATTGCACCCATCTCCAATATGGGTGACTTTATCTATGCCCTATTATGCACTATGTCCTGATCTCTATGACACTATGCTATATGTGTTCTCTATATCTATGACTATGCCAATAAGGCTATTATATAGGAATATGGGTTCCTTGGCCAACACTCTATCTAGCTATGCAAGGGACAACTTGCATATATACAACTTGCACATTGATACTTTTGCATTTATTACATTGCATGAAGAAACTAACTTCCCCCTAAGGTAATATAATGTCCTAAGTATGTATCTTGGTAGATACATTTACATGATCCAAATAATGTAATATAATCTATTTCTAACAACCTTCATTTTTTTGCTCAAGATAAGCAATTGTTGGAAATTTTGAGTAGTTGTGTTGTCATTGATATCAAAGTTCAGTGTTAGTGATCAGTGCAGGGCTTGGTAAAATAAGGGTTAAAATATTTATATTTTAAGCCCAAGAGATTTGATTTAAGAGCTTCACATGATTGGTCAAAAGGATGGTTAAATATCCAGAAGGAAAGGCCTAAAGGAAATAATATTATAATATTTATTATTATAATATTAAAGGAGGTCAGAAAAGGTCTAAGGGTGAAATATAAAAATACCTAGGCCAAAATGAAATATTATTATAATATATTTATTATAATATTAAAGGTTAAAATTAAAGACTAAGGTAATTTATAAATTATTTATAATATTTATATTATAAATTAATTTATAAAATAATATTATTTAAACCCTAATTTTAGGGTGGGTGCAAAAACATTTTAAACAATTAATCCTCCTCGTCGACATTCGATGATGATTGGCATATGGTATAAATACCATAGGTCTTACCAAACCAAAGAAGTCTTCGATTTATGCATGTGCGAGAAAGGACAAAAGGCTAATGCAAAAATTCGTGAGCATAAAAAGAGGATTTAATTTTTAAAGGAGCAAATAAAAAAACATGATAAATAAATTGGTCAAGGCATAGAGCCTTGTCACCAACTGATTGGTTGGGCTAGTGGCAAGTGGTTGGTGTGTAAGACGCTTGGAAAGTGGAGGTTCAACATTTGAGTCTCGGTGGCTGCAAAGAGGCAAGGGTTTTATTTTTTGATTTGGTGCCGAAAGGAGGTACTAAGCACACAAGGTGCTTTTACCTCACAAGTGAGAACCTAGCTCACACGACGGTTAGGCAGTGGCTAGGGCGTTGGCGACAGCGTGACCTAGGATCGAATCCCACCGAGTGATGTACAAAGGTATTTAATTTTGATTAATTTATTTTTAAGCACGTGGTCTATGGTTGCATTGTGAACTCTATTTCAGCATGGGATCTACGGAGGTTAAGTGAGCACCTAGGGAGATATAAGGAGATTAAGGTAAAAATATATATATCTTAGTTAAAGGTGGTAAAGGTTATATTTTTAATTTAAAAGTAAATTGCATTATTTTTTATTTTTTATTTTAATTATCTTTGGAAATGCAATTTTTGAGTAGGGAGACATAATTAAGAAATTTGGATTAACTTATGCATTAAATTTCTGAAAGAGGTTATAAGTGAAGTTGAGTAATTGAAATCCTTGTTTGAAAAGTTTGGAGATAATAAGGTGTACTTAAGACTTGATAATTGTTGTATGGTGAATTATTTCCGAGGAGAATATTTGTGGATATTTTGAGATAGATTGTCGCTATCTAGCCCTGGTATTGGAAAAGAATATTTGATTGTGATTAAGACAAGTTTTGAAGGTATATCTCCATCAAAACAAAAGGTATGGGCACATATTCCTTATGAGTGAAATATTTTTGGTTTGAATGTTGTGAAATGCAAAGTTGGAGTGAAAAGGTTTGTTTGATAAGCATTTTTGAAAATGTTTGAGTGAGATTTTCATGTGCTTGATTTATGGATGTTGAAAGATCATGAGTGTCATAGTTATTTGAAACTAGAATCATCTTAAGCCAAGGTTTGAGTTCCATAGTGTGAGTTATCGAAAGGATAATGAAAAACTTGGTTAGGGTTTGTAAGCAAGTTATGTTTCATTGAGTGAATGGTTGAGTGAAGTTGGATGAGCATTATTGATTGAAAGTATTGGAGTTATAGATCAATTTTTGTGAAAAAAATTGTTCTTTATTTATGATTTTATTTAAAAGAGACTTTGAAAGTGATTGAGTGCTTTGTGAAACATATTGAGTATCTAATCATTATCTATATGCTTCTATGATTAAACAAGATTCTGAGTGAAAATTGTTTATGGTATTGAGTTTCTATAAGATATTAAGTTGACATTATTAATAAGTTTTTTGTGAAAGGTTAAGGACATATTAGAGGTAATTCTTTGAGAAGACTTGAGAGTAGAGTTGATTCATTTGTTCAAACCTTGTGTTGAGGTCTTGGGTAAATATAAGTAGAGTTGGTTTATGATTTGATAAAGCTTTGTGCTAAGGCTTAAGGACATATTTGAGGATAGAGTTTGGTATAGATTTGTGAGTAGGTTTGTGCCATAGGAAAGATAGATTTATGAGCAGAGTTAACAAAGAAGAGGATAGTGTTCAATATAGATCTAAGAGAGAGATTAAGTAGAGCTTTGAACAATATTTGGAGGTGACAGAGTAGAGGACAATAGTCTCCAATGGATATATATCCATTAGCTAGAGTAGTGGGGATAAAGATCTTCTGAGTGATGATAGATGTATTCAGTGGAGAGATATCCATAAGCTAGTGCAGTGGAGGCATTAGTCTTCAAGAGGATCACCAACCAAGATAGATATCCATAAAATTGATTAGGGGATTGGTGTCTCCTTTGGATAGAGGTCCATAAATATTGTAATAGGGAAGGATTCCCAAGAAATTTTTTGAGAAAATTTTAGTGAAATATTTTTTCCGTGGAGTATCCCACATTGGGTGAACCATGTTAAATCATGTCTCTCATGTATGTGATTCTTTGTGCAATATTTACTACTTTAATATTGCTGATGTTTATCATATGGATTGAAAAGCAAAATTTTTTATCTTATACTATTCACCTCCCCTCTCAGTATAAGCACATGTTCTTCAATTGGTATCAAAGTGGGTCTCTCCGTGAAAATACTAACAACTTGGAGGAAGATCCATTAGGAACACACATGACTTTAGATAATTAATAAGAGACCATGTTTGACATAAAAGAGGAATTCTTTGCTCTCAGGAACTTGGAAAAGGTTAGAAAGAAGAACTCAAGTTTGAAGGAATAAATTCAAGAGAATGAAGAAGAAAAAATGGAACTAATACAGAGTCTCACATAACTCAAGATAAATGTGGAAGACAGAAAGAAAACTGAATACGATATGACAAATGTATTAAGAGAAAGGGAAACATAGTGTGAAATATTAGAAGTAGAAATTTTTTCTCTAAGTAATAAAGTTGAAAAGATCAAGTTACGATAAGATATAAATTTAGGGAAATAGAAAGAGGTGTCAAGCCTTCAAGAAGTAGAGACATCAAACAAAGATAAACCCATAAATCATACTCTAGAAGGAAATTATATTAGGAAAGAAGAAGGTAAAGAGGAACCATGGATGAGAGTTAATCACAAGAACAACAAAAGGAGAAGCACTCGACCATATTTTCCAAGGAATTCAAACAAGTTACATAATATCTTCCATGGCTATTGATTTTCATGTAACAAATATGGTCATAGAGCTATACATTGCACTAGTTATGTTAAAAATGATGTTAATAGAAATTTCAATTCTTTTGCACCTCTTATGAATTATGATGTCATATTTTATAAATGCAATAATTTTGGGCACAAGGCTAGATGGTGTAAAATGGTATTACTTGAGTCAAGTAAAAAGAATACAACTTCAACAATTAGGAAAGAAAGAAAAGGTTATGAGAAATCTAGATCAATGTTAGTACAAATAGCTCTTCATGTTCAGGATAAGGTAAAACAATGGTTTCTTGACATTGTATGGTCTAGTCACATGATAGGAGATAAAAGTAAATTTCTTGTACTCAAAGAAACTGATGGAGGAACAATAAGATTTTGTGATAATGGATCAACAAAAATTTGTGGGAAAGGAACTTTGAGTTTATACAAATGGAAAAAAAAAATAGAGAATGTATTGTATGTCAAGGGGTTAAGGCATAACCTACTAAGTGTGAGCCAACTTTGTGATTAAGAGCACATGGTTAATTTTCATCCAAGTAGGTGTGAGATTAGAAAGTCTAAAACTAGAAAAATTATTGCAAATGCAAATAGAAATACAAACAACCTCTACATGCTAAGTGAGATTAAAGGAGAAAAGTGTTTTCTATCACAAGAATATGAGAGTTGGTTGTGGCATAGAAGAATGAGTCATTTAAATTTTGACAACATAGTAAACATAAGCAACAAGCAGGCTATCAGAGATTTGCCAAACCTAAAAAGGCCACAAAACACAATTTGTTCGCAATGTCAGCATGGGAAGCAAACTAGAACAAGTTTCAATTCAAAATAATTTGTCATATGAGCCATTGAAACTAGTGCACACTGACCTGTGTGGTCCTACAAGGATAAAAAGTTTACAAGGTGAAAGTTACTTTATGTTATTTATATATGATTATTCCAGAATGATTTGGGTAGCTTTCCTAAATTAAAAGTTAGAAGCTCTTGAGAAGTTTAAATCTTTTAAAGAGTTTGTGGAAAATAAAATAGGGAAAATAATTAAGAGTTTAAGGTCAGACATAGGAGGGAAATTTACCTCAAATGAATTCGTAGAATTTTGTGAACAACATGGGATAAAAAGAGAATATTTAGTGGTAAGAACTCCTCAGCAAAATGGGGTAGTTAAAAGGAAAAACAAGACAGTTGAGAATATGGCCAGAGCCATGTTAAATGTGTCTAAGATTTTAGATGGTTTTTGAAAAGAGGCAGTGCATACGACAACATATATCATCAATAGATCTCAAGTAAGAGTAAACCATCATAAAAATCCATATGAGCTCTAGAAAGGAAGACCAACTACTGTAAAGTACTTTAAAATTTTTGGAAGCAAATGTTACATAAGACGGGAAGAGAAAAATTTGGGTAAGTTTGATCCAAGATGTGATGAGGGTATTTTTCTTGGCTATTCCACTAAGAGCAAAGCCTATATATCCTATAACAAAATAAAATGTACTATTATAGAAATTATAAATATAATAGTTTATGAGAAAATAGGGTCAAGAGAACTAGTTCAAGAAATTGTGTATGAAGAAAATGAAATTTGTCAAGAATATTTATGTAAAGAGAAGAAGAAGAAGAAACACAAAGACTTTTCCTAAGACTCCATCCAGGTATGTACAAAAAAATTATCCAAGGGATCTAATCATTGGTAACCCAAGTGAGAGACAAAAAATAAGAAGGATAATAGCATCAAATCAATAAGCAAATTTCTCTTTGCTATATAAAATTAAGCCAAAATATTTCAATGAGGCAAGTGAAGATGATTTTGGATTAATGAAATGAATGAGAAATTAGATTAGATAGAGAAAATTAAGACTTGGGAACTTGTTCCATGACCAAAGACAATGATGTGATTGGCACTAAATGGGTATTCACAAAAAAGTTAAATGAAGATTGTTAGGTAGTAAAAAACAAAGCAAGATTAGTATGCAAGGGTTATGCACAGGTTGAGGGAATTGACTTTGATAAGATATTTGCTCCAGTTGCATGACTTGAAGCTATCAAAATGTTCTTAGCCTTCTCAAGTTTCAAAAACTTCAAATTATATCAAATGGATGTTAAATCAACCTTTCTAAATGGTGTTCTAGAAGAAGACGTTTATATTTAGAAGCTATAAGGATTCAACTTGACTGATAAACCAGACTATGTATGCAGATTGAAGAAGGCACAGTATGCAGTATCTTACCTTAAAAAAATTATTGGTCAAAAAGTGCAATCCCAGACAAAGCTTCCACTACTTGATGAAGAAGGTCATATAACTCTCCAAACAGAAGTAATATTGCACTCCAGAGTGTGTCATCTATGATCACATCAAATTCAAGAGTTCCTAACTAAGTGGTAGGACCTTCTAGAAGAATATGCTACTTGGGAGCTCGATAATATTTTCTAGTCTTTTCCAGCTTTGAGGACAAAGCTTTCTAAAGGTGGGATCCATGTAACAATTCTAAATTAGTCATGTTGATTCAATGATTCTTTTCATCTATTAATAGGTAGAATAATTTATTAAATTATCATCATCGAAGAACATAATCTATTGTGTATCATCACAAGTGACTTTGCCCTCTCTAAGTGGCTATGAGACTTTGCCCTCTCTAAGTGGCTATTAACCCACTATGAATTATTATTTCTAAAATTTATTTATTGATTCTTGTTGGATTTATTAGAAATTATTAATTCTAGTAAGTTGTATCACTTCAAAGACACGTCCTCTCTTATCATTCAGAAGCAAATTATCAAGAGATAGAAGGTGAACTATTTTTTTTATGTAACATCTTGTTGGAGTGTGAAAATTGAATAACCCTACCAGGGTTACTTTGACAGCATACACGCTTACATCAAGGTAGTCAGACCACTACAATAGAACAGAGAATAATTGGTGCACATAAGATCAAAGGGTTGCTTCAAGGTAATAAAAAAACTACAAAAAAGAAGAATTGGTTCACACAAGATTGGAGGGTTACTTTGAGGTAGTTAGGCAACTACAACAAAGCAAGGAAGAATTTGATGTGTGCAAGGTTGAAGGTAAATTCAAATTTGAAATTAGGGTTTTTCAAATTTTTGGAGCGATAAGGTTTAATGAAAGTTTGTATTTTTTTAAGACATTAGGAGATATAATTATTTAATTATCAAGGTTAAAATGATAAGTAGTTGGAAAAAGAAATAGTTTATGGAGAGATAAATAGAGTATTTTATTTCTTAATAGCTCTTTAATTAATTTGGTTTATTAGATTTTTGAAACAATAGATTAATGAATTTTTGCAAATTAACTATTTTGGAGCCAAAAGGTTTACAACTTCAAATTTAGGAAGCTAAATTTGCAAAGTTCATATTTTCCTAGTTTCTAAATATTAGGGAGATATAAGGAATTCTACTTCATAGGTTTTGTAACTTAGAAACTTTAATTTATTTAAACCTAGGGAGACATAAGGTAGACTACATAAAAAAAAATATTTTGCATATTATGGAAGAAATTGTTAAGAATGCATTTAATGAGGATAGTGAACAAATATTGTATGCACTTTTATATTATTCTCAAAATTAATAAATGAATTTTATGGAGAGAAACAAATTTCTAATGATTTAAAATAAAATTTATCTTTGTTTCTCAAAGAGGCAAAAGAAAGAGTTTTTACAACTCTTATAAACTATCTTCATGGAAAAAAATTTAGGACATGGTGGGATTCTCAAAACACCATTATACTTTCTTTAGAAGAGTGTTTAATGATGTAATTAATTAGTTTTGAGTTTTTCCAAGGGAAGAGACAAGATAAAAGAAATGATACATATAATCTAAATGAAACATATGTTAGTTTCAAAGAGGAATCATTGAAATAAAAGTTATATTATTGTGATGATTTACTAACTCAATGCTTAGAAGGTATATCATTAGATATATCACAAATACAAATGAAAAAAATAAAAATAAAAAAGAGAAAGAGAAGTAATCATATCAAGGATAATAGGAAGGAGAAGTTTTACAAAGCAACTTCAAATATTGATCTTAAAGAGGTATATTGAAGATCAAGACAAAGACCAAATCCATTGCAAAGTCACTTGAAGGATGAAGACCTAGATTGAAGACTAAAGTATTCAATAACCAAATAATGTCATACAGGTGTTGGAAATATGAGAAAGATTTGTTGTCATTGATGTCAAGAGTCGGTTTTAGTGAGCAGTGTAAAAGGATGTCAAGAGTCATAAAAAGATTACTTCTAGACCTAAGGGAAATAATATTATAATATCTCCCATTATAATATTCAAGGTGATCAGATAAGGTCTACAAGAGAAATGAGAAGGCCCAAGGAAAATAATATTTTTATATTTTATTATAATATTAAAGGTCTAATGGTAAGACCTAAATAAATTAAATTAATTATAAATTAATTTTAATAATTTCATTATAATTTAATTTATATTAATTTTATTATTAATTAAATTATAATTCAATTTAATAACCCTAAAGTTAGGGTTATAAGGGAAAATATAAAACACCGACATATATTCTATCTCCTCTGTCAACATCAATGATTTCCAAAGCATGGGTATAAATACCCTAAGCCTAAGAGGCTTCAAACCCCATCCACAATTTTAATAAATCTCCCAAGAAAATCGTGTGCGCAATATTCATGAGAAAGAGAGGGAAGAAGTCCCTGTTTGACCCTTTTTGGTAGGTAGCGAAGGAAGAAAAGGTACAAGGTATGAAGGCCTTATCACCACCTAGCTAGGTGGGCTAGCGGTAATTGGAAGTGCCTTGGGAATGCGAGGTACCATTTTCGATTCGTAGCAGGAAGGTTTTGCAATTTTTTTTTGCATCAAAGATGCCAAAGCCTTTTGGATTTTGGCACCTAGGTAGAAGATAAAGCGTCGTGGGCACTTTTGCCTTCCACATAAGTGCTTAGTTCATGTAGCTTGGCAGCTACCTCTAAGGCACTAGAGGCGTTGTGACGTGGGTTCGAATCCCGCCAGAAGCACTTTGAGAGCTACTAAATTTTTTTTTATAAATTGAATTGTGCTTCTAAGGTTTTATGGTGAATTTTTGAGCTTAGGGAGATATAAGGTTGATGAAATTAAATAATTATTTTATTTAATTATTTGGTGGATTGAGTTATTTAGAGTGGAGTTATAAGGTGTAATAAGAGATTTATTTTTGTATGTTTTTGGTGAATGCTTATTTCAAAGAAGGAGTAATAAGGTGTATTTGAGTTTAATTATTTTTGTAATTGTAAAATATTTTGAGGGAGTGTTAGAGTGATATTTTGTCATCTAACCTTTGAAATTGGAAAAGAGGGAAATTATGTTTGAGACAGGTTTTGAGATCAATTCTTCAACAAACAAAAGGTATGGGCACATCTTCCTTGTGAGTGATTTTTGGATGTTGTGAATGCTAAGTTGGAGTGAAAAGGGTTGTTTGATAAGCATTTTTGAGTTTGATTGTTAAAGGTTTTTCTGAGTAAGAGTTGTTGATAAAAACCTTGTTTGATAAGCATTGTTGGAAACATTGAATGAACCTTCATATGCATGATTATGGTTTGTGCAAGATCATCAACATCATTGTTATGTGAAGTTGAGAACTATCTTGAAACTAGGGTTTGTGCAAGATCATGAGTACCATTTTTATGTGAGATTGTTTGATAAGCATTGTTGGAAATAATTGAGTGAGTGTTCATATGCTTGGACTAGGGTTTGTAAGCAAGCAGTGTTGCATTGAGTGAGTGAAGTTGATGGAGTCTAGTCAAGTAAGTGTTAAAGTGATAGTTCAATTTTTGTAAAACAAATTGTTCTATATTCTAAATTGATTTGAAAAAGAGATTGAAAGTGATTGAGCATTGTTGTGAGTGTGAAGCATATTGAGTCTCTAACAATTCTCTATATGTTTATGTGAGATTGAACAAGATTCTGTGTGAAGATTGTTTGTGTGATTGAAGAGGATTTTATGTTAGATTGAGTTGAGTTGAGTAAGCTCTTGTGGAAGCTTACAATACCAATTTGAGGTAAGTCTTAGTGAATATTTGTTAAGTAGATTGGATAAGTTCTAGAGAGGACTTGTGAATAGATTAGTGTAAGCTTTTATGGAATATTACAATGAATATTTAAGATAAGTCTTTGAGAATACTTGAGAGCAGAGTTGATTAATTGATTTATTCAAACCTTACATTAAGGTTTAGGGTAGATCTAGCAGAGTTGATTTGTGATTGATTCAAGCTTTGTGTTAAGGCTTGAGGACAAATATTGAGCAAATTTGTGCTAGATTGAAGGACTATGTTTAGTGTAGATTTGAGGATAGAAATTGGGTAGATTTGTGCTAGACCGAAGGACTCTATTTGGTGCATATTTGAGGATAGAGATTGAGTAGATTTGTGCTAGATAGAAGGACTGTGTTTTGTGCAAATTTGAGGATATATAATTAGCATATTTGTGCTAGATCGAAGGACTATGTTTAGTGCATATCAAAGACAAATATTGAGTACATTTATGCTAGATCGAAGGACCATGTTTAGTGTAGATTTGAGACAAAGCTGAGAGCAATATTTGGAGGTAATAGAGTATAGAGGATTATAGTCTCCAGTGGATAGAGGTCCATTAGCTAGGGTAGTGAAGATAGGTCTTCTAAGTGAGGATAGGAGTCTTCAATGGATAGAGACCCATAAGCCAATGTAGTGGAGGTAGCAGTTCTTCTAGAATCTCACCAACTAGATAAGAGGGGATTGGTGTCTCCTATGGATAGATATCCATGAATTTCATTGGGGGATTGGTGTCTCCTTTGGATAGGGATCCATAAACATTGTAATAGGGAAATTTTTCCCAAGATATTTGTTGAGAAAATATTAGTGAAATATTTTCTCCTTGGAGTAGTCAACATTGGGTGAACCACATTAAATTGATGTCTCTATTGTATGTGATGATTTGTGCATTGCTTTTATTATTGTTGTTGATATTGTCATTGATATATTGCATAATATTGATTGAGAAAGAAAAGTAAAAAGTGGTATTATACTGTTCACCCCCTCCATCTCAGTATAAGTTTGTGTTCTTTAATTGGTATCAGAGCAGGTTCCTTTGGAAGAGTTTAACAACTTGATGGAAAATCTTACAAGAACACAATTGGATTCTAAGAGTGGATCCTCAAATAATTCAGCACCAATTTTTAATGGGAGTGATTATGTATTTTGGAGTATGATAATGAAGATTCACCTAATGGCACTTGGAAATGAAATATGGGAAGCATTTGAAAATGGATACACACCACTAGCTACTCCACCTACAGATAAATATGGTAAGCTTCTACATCATTACAATTCAAAAGAAATAAATGCAATTTTGAGAGGTTTGTACAAAACAAAGTTCATAAAGGTTATGCACTGCAAATTAGAAAAGAAAATTTGGGATAAATTTCAAGGCATTTATGAAGGAGATAAAAAGGTCAAAAAGGTAAAATTGTGAAATCTCAAGGGAATATTTGAAGACCTAAAAAGGAAGGATGAGCAAAACATTAGTGCTTATATACTTCGTGTAGACGAGGTTGTTAACCCCATGCAAAGACTTGGACTTGAAGTTCAAGAATCTGATGTTTGTGATAATATTTTAAGATCACTTCCAAAAAGGTTTAGTAACAAAATTTTAGCTATAGAGGAATCAAAATTTAGTGACCTTTTGACAAGGGATGAATTACATGACATTCTCATAGATTTTGATATGAGAAAAAAAGAGGAACCTAATATCCAGAAGGAAGTAGCCTTCAAATCTACTAAGAAGACAAAAGGAAAGAATCCAGATTCAAGCAATGAGTTATCCAGTGATGAAGAAGAAAATTATGGCAGAAGGAACCAGGATCCAAGAAAGTATAAAGGTACAAAATCAGATAGATATTTCAATTGTGGAAAGTATGGTCACTATGCAACTAATTTTCAAGAAGATAGAAATAGCAATGATGATGAAAAATATGATCATAAGAACAGTGAAACAGAAAAACACAAGTACCAAAAGAAAGGCAGGGATGGACAAGGGAAGCAAGGAAAGAAGTTCTTCCAAAGACATAAGAATATTTTCTATGCAGACAAGGCAAGTAAGTACTCAAGTGATAGTGATGATAGTTCCTCTGATAATGATAAATATGAAGTTCTATTTCTGGAAAAAGAAAAAGAAGTGGTTAAGAAAAGGTCACCAATAATTTTCAAGTGTTTTAGATGTAGTAACTTTGGTCATCTTGAAGATAGTTGTACAAGGAATGATTTTAGTTTTAGTGATGATGAATATGAAGATACACTTTGTTGGATATTTTGAGTAGATGAGTTGTCATTGATGTCAAGAGTGAATGGTCATTGGTGTCAGTTTCAGTGAGCAGTGCAAAGGGAAGCAGTCCCGCAGTCAGTGCAAAAAGAAGAGTCTGCCTTCAGTTGATCAAGACCTGGTTCCAAGAAGTTAGATATGGTCCAAAGTGCAAAGAAGAGGCCCAAGAAAATAATATTATAATATTTTATTATAATATTAAAGAGGGACATATAAATAAATATAAAATTAATTAATATAATTTTATTATAAATTAATTTATTAATTAATATAATTAACTTCAAAGTTATTTAAGTTAATTATATTTTAATTTTAATTTAATTATAAATTAATTTTTATTAATTTAATAAACCCTAAAGAGGGTTATAAGGCTAAGTAATAAATTGAATTGGAAATTTGATTTAATGTGCCGACATCATATGGCATGGAATATTGTGTATAAATTGTGGTAAAGTTCTTTTCCTTACAACCACTAAGCTATCGATCAAATCTCCTATGCTCCATTGTTTTATGCGCAAAAAGAAAAGGTTCTCACAATTTTTGAAGGGTCTCCTATAGTGAAAAATAAATAAATTGAAGGGAGAACTAACTCACATCACCAAAGGCACTGGTAGCGTAGTTGGAAAACGACAGAGGCAATAGGGTGTGTGGAAAGAAAATCATGCAGGTTTGAATCACTTTGGGTTCATTTTTGGTTAAGAAGAGGGCATTCAGTTTTTGTATAGCACCTAACACAGGGATAAAGGGAGGCTTGCACCTTCCCTTCCCCATGGGAGCACCTAGCCCACATGGTGGGCTAGCGCCTTGGTAAGGTGCTCGGTAGAAAGGTCTCTTGTTCAAAATCCACCGAGGCCTTTTTGGTTGTGACAAAGGTATGCGCTGATGTTATTTATGTTGGTCACTTAATTTTGGATGTGCTAAGGTATTTTGGATGTGCTAAGGTTGAAGGAAAATAAAAATATTTTTATGTGCCTAAGGTTGAAAAATAAATATTTTGATGGTTTATGAGATTTAATTTTTGCCTGAATTAATATTGGTTATTAAGTGTTTTGAGGGAGATAAAAGGGTAGGCAATTATTATTTCTGAAGGGTTATTTTTGAAAGATTGATTTATTAAATTGGATATTATAAGGAGCAATTTGAGTGATTATTTTTATGTGTAATTTCATGATTGCTAATTTCAAAGAGTAATAAGGTGTATTTGAGATTGATTATTTTTGTTTTTGAGAAATATTTTGAAAGAGTGTTAGTGTGATATTTTGTCATCTAACCATTGAAATTGGCAAAGAAGAAAATTATGATTGAGAGAGGTTTGTAAGGGCACTTCTACATAAAACAAAAGGTATGGGTACATCTTCCTAGTAAGTGATTGTTGGATGTTGTGAATGCTAAGTTGGAGTGAAAAGGATTTGGTTAAGGTTTTCCTTGTTGAGTGTGTTTTGAATTAATGCTTCAAGGTTTTCTAGAATAGAGGTTAAGGAAAGTAACCTTGTTTTATAAGCATTATTATTGAAGTGATTGGTTGAGTGAAGAACTTGAACTAGGGTTTGCAAAGATCATGAGTATCATTGTTATGTGAAGATTGTTTGATAAGCATTTTTGTTGAAGTGATTGGTTGAGTGAAGAAATTGAACTAGGATTTGCAAAGATCATGAGTATCATTGTTATGTGAGATTGGTTGATAAGCATTATTGAAAATAAGTGAGTGAATATTCATATGATTGGACTAGGGTTTGTAAGCAAGGATTAATTTATTGAGTGATTGGATGAGTAGAGTTGGTTGAACCTAGTCAAGTGGATATGTTGAAGTGGTAGTTCAAGTTTTGTGAAATAAATTATTCTATATTCTAAATTTATTTGAGAAAGAGGTTGAGTTTTTATGAGTGTGAAACATATTGAGTCTCTAACAATTATCTATATGTTTCTATGGTAAAAAGAGTAATTGAAAGTGATTGAGCATTGTGGTGAATGTGAAGCATATTGAGTCTCTAAAAATTCTCTTTATGTTTCTATGAGATTGAAAAAGTTCTAGTAAGGACTTGTTGAGTAGATTTGAGGTAAGTCTTAGAGAAGACTTGTGGATAGATTTGTGTAAGCTTTTATGGAAGCCTACAATACATATTTGAGGAGAGATATTGAGAGTAGATTTGGACAAGTTCTAGAGAGGACTTGTCGATAGATTTATGTGAGCTTTTTTGGAAGCTTACAATATAGTTTGAGGATAAATATTAAGAGCATATTTGGACAAGTTCTAGTGAGGACTTGTTGAGCATATTTGGACAAGTTCTAGTGAGGACTTGTTGAGAAGATTTGGACAAGTTCTAGTGAGGACTTGTTGAGCAGATTTGGACAAGTTCTAGAGAGGACTTGTGGACATATTAGTGTGAGATTTTGTGGAAGATTACAAGGTATAATTGAGACAAGTCTTTGAGAAGACTTGAGATTGATTTATTGATTTTTTAAAACCTTGGGTTAAGGTTTGGGGTAGATCTAGTAGATTTTATTTGAGATTAAGTCAAGCTTTGTATTAAGACTTGAGGACAAATATTGAGGATAGATTTGTGCTAGACTGAAGAAATGTGTTTAGTGTAGATTTGAGAATATATTTTGGTGTAAATTTGAGGATATATTTGTGCCAGACTAGAGACAGAGATTGAGTAGATTTGTGCTAGACCAAAGCACTGTATTTAGTACATATTTGAGATAGAGCTTTGGAGGTGACAAAGTATAGAGGATGATAGTCTCTAGTGGATAGATATCCATTAGCCAAGGTAGTGAGGACAAGTATTCTAAGTGAGGACAAGAGTCTTTAGTGGATAGAGATCCATTAGCCAGTGGAGTGGAGATAACAGTTATTCTAGAAGATCATCAGTCAGAGCTAAGGAGAAAGAGTTCTCCTATGGATAGAGATCCATGAACTTGATTAGGGGATTGATGTCTCCTTTGGATAGAGGTCCATAAACATTGTAATAGGGAAAATATTCCCAAGATATTTATTGAGAAAATTGTAATGAAAGATTTTTTTCATGGAGTAGCCCAGATTGGCTGAACCATAGTAAATTGGTGTCTCTATTGTGTATGGTGATTTATGCATTAATTTGATTACTACTGTTGATATTTCTATATATACAATGGATAATATTGATTGAAAAAAAAAAGTAAAAAGTGTTCTTATACTGTTCACCCCCCCTCTTAGTATAAGCTTCTATTCTAAAAATGGTATCAGGGTGGGTTCCTTCGGAAGAGTTTATCAGCTTGAAGGAAAAGCTTACAAGAACAAAATAGATTCTAAGAATGGGTCCTCATATAATTCAACTCCAGTATTTGATGGAAGCGATTATGTATTTTAGAGTATGAGAATGAATATTCACCTTATGGTACTTGGCAATGAAATTTGAGAAGTAGTTGAAAATGGATACATACCACCAGTTGATCCACCTACAGATAAATATGGTAAGCTTCTACATCATTACAATTTAAAATCAATGAATGCAATTTTTAAAGGTTTGTATAGAAAAGAGTTCATAAAAGTTATGCATTGTAAATATGCAAAAAGAATTTGGGATAAGTTGCAAAGCATATATGAAGGAGATAAAAGTGTCAAAAAGGCAAAGAAACAAAATCTCAAAGGACAATTTGAAGAATTAAGAATGAAGGATAAGGAAAACATTAGTACTTATCTACTTCGTGTGGACAAGGTTGTTAATGCCATGTAAGGACTTGGAGTTAATATTGGAGAATCAAATTTTTGTGATAAGATCTTAATATCTCTCCCAAAAATATTTAGTGAATTTTTTTTTGCTATAGAAGAATCAAAAGATGGTGATTATTTGACAATAGATATGTTACTTGGTATTATTACAAATTTTGAGATAAGAACAAAAGAGGAACCTAATATCTGAAAGGAAGTAGTCTTCAAAGCTACTAAGAAGACAAAGGGTAAGAAGTAAGATTCAAGCAATGAGTCATCTAGTGATGAAGAATCAAATTATGGCAAAAACAATAAGGATTCAAGAATATTTAAAGATGCAAAATCTGTTAGATGTTTTAATTGTGGAAAGTATGGTCACTATGCAACTGATTTTCAAGAAGCTAGAAATGGAAATGATGAAGAAAAATAGGATCATAAGAACAAGGAATCATAAAAATACAGGTACCAAAAGAAAGGCAAGGATGAATAAAGCAAACAAGTAAAGAAGTTCTTTCAAAGACAAAAGAGGAGCTACTATGCAGATAAGGTAAGTAAGTACTCAAGTGATAGTGATAATAGTTTCTCATATAATGATAAAGATGAAGTTCTATTTCTTATAGAAGAAAAAAAAGTTAAGAAAAGGTCACCAATAATTCTCAAGTATTTTAGATGTGGTAATTTTGGACATCTTGAATATAGTTGTACAGGGAATGGTTTTAGTTTTAGTGATGATGAATATGAAGATACACTTGAAGGACCTAAAGATAATATTCTAATGGCTCTAGAAGAAGAAGGAGGTGATCCTATAGAAGGTAAGTAAAAAAATAATGAAGATGTTTTTAAAGGTAAACAAATAGAGGAAGAATAAAAAAAATGAGAAGTTGATCTTGAGGGAGAGCTTTCTATTGGTGCAAATAAATAAGGGGTTGGTGCTCCTTATAGTGGGTGCTGGTAAATTGATTGTAAAGTTGGTGCTTTGCAAAGGCTAGATTTGGATGGTAGTCCAAGAAGTCAATTTTTGAGGAGTAGCCACATTGGTGAACCTCGTTAAATCTTGTGTTGTGTGATGCTCTTTTGTTATACTTGTTGTATCTAGTAATAATTTTTAATTGTTGCGATATTAAGAGCTATAAATTTAAGTTTATAGAGCTACATTGATTCACCCCCCCTCTCAGTGTCATTGTAAGACTAACAATTGGTATCAGAGCAGAGTTTATTTGAGATTAAGTCAATCTTTATGTTAAGGCTTGAGGATAGATATTGAAGATATATTTGTTCTAGACCAAAGGACTATGTTTAGTGTAGATTTGAGAACAAATTTTGGTGCAGATTTGAGGATAGGTTTGTGCCAGACCAGAGATAGAGATTGAGGAGATTTGTGCTAGACTGAAGGATTATTTTTAGTACAAATTTGAGAAAGATATTTGGAGGTGATAGAGTATAGAGGATGATAGTCTCTAGTGGATAGATATCCATCAACCAGGGTAGTGATAAAAAGTCTGCTTAGTGAGTATAAGAGTCTTTAATGGATAGAGATCCATTAGCCAGTGGAGTGGAGGCAACAGTTCTTCTAGAAAATCACCAATCAGATCTAAGGAGAAAGAGTTTTCCTATGGATAGAGATCCATGAACTTGATTAGGATATTGGTGTATCCTTTGGATAGAGGTCCATAAACATTGTACTAGGGAAAGGATTCCCAAGATATTGATTGACAAAATTTTAGTGAAATATTTTCTCCGTGGAGTAGTTCACATTGGGTGAACCATGTTAAATTGGTGTCTCTCGTGTATGGTTATTTGTGCATTGATTTGATTAATTCTATTGATATTGTTATCTATACATTGCATAATATTGATTGGAAAGAAAAGTAAAAAGTGTTCTTATATTGTTCACCCACCCTCTCAATATAATCTTATGTTCTTCACACTTGAAGGACCAGAAGAGAATTTTATAATGACATTAGAAGAAGAAGGATGTGATCCCATAGAATATGAGTCAGAAAAGACTGAATATGTTTTCAAAGGAAAACAAATAAAGGAATAATCAGAAAAAGGAGAAGTTGATCTTGAGGGTGAGCTTATTCATGCCCTTGATGCATTAAGGGAGGTAAGAAAGCAAAAATTAAAACTCAAGCTTAAATTTCAAGAATATTATAGAGGATCTAACCAAATCAATAGCTAAGACAAGAAGATTCAAAGATAAGTTAGAAGCAAAGGTTTTAGAATGTGAAAGGTTAGAGCATGAGGTAGCTTCACTAAGAAAGGAAGTAAAAGAGTCTAAGGATAGGTTACATAGGTTTAGAAAAAGCTCAAAAACCATAGATAATATTATTAAGGTACAAATATGGTCAACAAACAAGACACGTCTTGGTTTTGAATAGGTACAATAGAAACAAGGAGAGGAGTCAACCTCAAGTTCTGAAGAAGAAGAAACTTCAAAAGAAGAGAGTGTAAGAGAAAGTGATACTTATGAGGATGAGTTGGAAAATAGGAAGTTCAACAAGGAAAGGAATAATGCACAAAAGAGGAACATATGGAACAAGAACCAGCATAGGGTAAAAGATACTAAAAGACCCATGGGGTCAAGGCAAGGTAGTTTTAATGGAATATGCTTCTCATGTCACAGGTTTGGGCACAATGCTACACAATGCAGGACACATGAAAGATAGGACTATGGGAACTTAAAAAATAGATAAAATTTTCAAGGGTATTGCTACTCTTGTAATCAATTTGGTCACAAGTCAATGAATTATAGGGTACATGACAATAATAGATATGGCTTCACCAGGAGAAATCCCAATACAATTGCACCTCCAAGGAATAATAACATTAAGTGTTATAAGTGCAATAATGATGGAAATACATCAAAGTGTTTTAGGGAAAAAATTTTAGAGACAAGCAAGAATAGGAATAGTCAGAGGAATCAAAAGGATCAGATGAGGAGGAAAGTGGATAAAGGTAAATATCAGTGCATTATGGGAGTCGAAATACTCCCACCCCAAAATTAACCACCTCAAGAGGAGGTGGGGAAGGGGCTAAGCTAAGAGTTTCATTCTTAGCATCGATCCCCAAAGGCAACCGTTTGCCATTGGTGACAAAGGGGAAGAGACTTGAGTTAGATGGAGAGCATTTAGTCAGGGGATCAATTTCTCAAGGGGAGCAAAATAGGAAAAGTTAAAAGGAATGGTAAAAGGAAAATGGGTTGCCATAAATTATAAAGGGGGATATTATTGGAAATATGAGCAATATTTGTTGTCATTGATGTCAAGAGTCAGTTTCAGTGAGCAGTGTAAGAGGAAGGATGTCAAGAGTCAAAAAAATATTGCTTCTAGACCTAAGTGAAATAATTTTATAATATCTCCCATTATAATATTCAAGGTGATCAGATAAGGTCTACAAGAGAAATGAGAAGGCCCAAGGAAAATAATATTATAATAATTTATTCCCCTCATGTCTATGTGAATATTGGGGCCTTGAAGTCCCCTCATGCCTACCATGAGAAGAACCTCGATATGGTTCTCTAGCGAGGGATTCTCGAGGAGTACCCCCACAGGTTGAGATATTGTAAAGGTCTAATGGTAAGACCTACAAAAATTAAATTAATTATAAATTAGTTTTAATAATTTCATTAACTTTATAGTTATTAAAATAATTATAATAGTTTAATTATTAATTAAATTATAATTCAATTTAATAACCTTAAAGTTAGGGTTATAAGGGAAAATATAAAGCACCGATGTCATATTCTATCTCCTCTACCGATGTCAATGATTTTCAAAGCATGGGTATAAATACCCTAAGCCTAAGAGGCTTCAAACCCCATCTGTGATTTTAATAAATCTCCCAAGCAAATCATGTGTGCAATATTCATGAGCAAGAGAGGGAAGAAGTCCATGTTTGACCCTTTTTTGCAGGTATAAAAGGAAGAAAAGACACAAGGTACGAAGGCCTTGTCACCACCCAGCCAGGAGGGCTAGTGATAATTGGAAGCACCTTGGGAACACGAGGTACCATGTTTGATTCATAGCAGGAAGGTTGTGCAATTGTTTTGTGCACTGAAGATGCCAAAGAATTTTGGATTTTGGTGTATAGGTAGAAGACAAAGCAGTATGGGCACTTTTACCTTCCACGTGAGTGCTTTGCTCATACGTCTTGGCATCTGCTTCTAAGAAACTAGAGGTGCTATGACGTGGGATCAAATCCTGCTAGGAGCACTTTGAGAGGTACTAATTTTTTTGTTATAAATTGAATTGTGCTACTAAGGTTGTATGGTAAATTTTTGAGCTTAGGGAGATATAAGGTTGTGAAGAACACAAGCTTATACTGAGAGGAGGGGTGAACAGTATAAGACCACTTTTTATTTTTCTTTTCAATTCAATATTATGTAGTGTATAGATAACAGTATAAATAGCAGTAATAAAGCAATGCACAAAACACCATACACAATAGAGACACCATAGTTTATGTGGTTCACCCAATGTGGGCTACTCCACGGAGAAAATATTTTACTAAAACTTTCTCAATCAATCTCTTTGGGAATCCTTCCCAATTACAATGTTTATGGATCTCTATCCAAAGGAGATGTTGATCCTCTAATCTCAAGTTCATGGATATCTTCCATAGGAGAACTATTTCCCCTTTTGATATAGGTAGTGATTTTATAGAACCTTCTGATATGGATAGTGATCTTCTAGAAGACTTTATATCTCTACTGCACTGACTGGTGGATCTCTCTCCACTTGAAGACTCCTCACTCAGATCTATCTTCAATTGTGTTGGCCACTGGATCTCTATCCATTAATAATATATCCTCTATACTCTGTCACCTCCAAAGATCTGTCAATAGGCTCACTTAACCTACTCAATAGTCTCACTCAGAACCTACTCAACAAGCTCACACACAACTTGTCCAAATTTGTTCAACAAGCTCACACACAACTTGTCCAAATCTGCTCAACAAGCTCACACATAACTTGTCAAATATACTAAACAAGATCACACATAACTTGTCCAAATCTTCTCTATCAAGCTCACCAAGAAATTTCTCAAATATGCACTAGCAAGCTCACAAAGAACTTGCCCAAATCTACACTAGCAATCTCACCAATAACTTGCCCAAATTTGCTCTAGCAATCTCACCAAGAACTTGCCCAAATCTGCACTAGCAAGCTCACCAAGAACATGCTCAATAATTCAATCTCATAGAAGCATAAAGATAATTTTTAGACACTCAATATGTTCTATACTCAAATACAATCTCAACTCAAATCAATATTATATAAGCATAAAGAGAATTGTTAGAGACTCAATATGTTCTATCCTCAAATCTCAATCTCAACTCAAATCAATTTTATAGAAGCATAAAGAGAATTGTTAGAGGCTCAATATGATCTATCCTCAAATCTCAATCTCAACTCAAATCAATCTTATAGAAGCATAAAGAAAATTGTTAGATACTCAATATGTTCTATCCTCAAATCTCAATCTCAACTCAAATCCAGAATATAGAATAGTTTGTTTCATGGAAAATGAAAAAATATCAACCACAAATCTCACATAACAATGATACTCATGTATAGTTCAATTTCAAGTTCTTTGCATGACCAATGGGCTTCAACAACAATTCTAATAAAACATTCTTCACATAACAATGATACTCATGTTCTTCTCAAGTTCTATATCAGGTTTTTTACACAACTAATGGCTTCAACAACAATGGTTATAAAACAAGGTTTAATAGCAACTCTCAACCCAAAAAACCTTGATATATTCAAACAACTACTTTCAAAAAGGAAACCACAATTAATACTTTTCACTCCAATGATATTTCAGAAATAAACCACCATAAACAATCAATAGAAGAATGTGCCCATACATTTTATGAAGATGAAGAAGCATTTTGGTTATCCACAAAATCTGTCTCACTCAACACACTTTCTTTTTCAACTTTCAACAAGGGTTAGAGATCTTGATTAATAACACAACAATAACATCCAAATAACACATTATCACTCCTACTCAATAACATACACCATGTCACTTCACAAATGAATTGATCTCTTTTGAAAAGGAACACACAACAAAACCTTATGTCATGAATATATGCGCCCTTCGAAAACAAAACGTGCTTCACGCGTTTCAACACAATGAAACACCTTAGGCGAGAATCGAACGTAGGACTTCATGCTTCACACACAACACATGAACCACTAGGCCAAGGAGGCCTATATGTTTGGACTTACTCCATAATAGTATCTTCAATGAATGTGAAAATCGTAAGCCTTTTAAAACCCTTTTCACACACACTTCGACACACGATGCACAAGCTCCTTTACCATTCGAATCCAAATATCAAATCGATCAATTAGGGAAATAAATAAAAAATTTAGGCATATATATATGTACTCCTCCTTTCCTTTGACGTCAGATCTATAATTTAAATATTACTTTTATGAATTTTCCTTTCTTTGACATTGACGCTACAAATTTAATTTTAATTTTAATTTTAATTTTAAATTTTAAATAATTTAAAATTTAAACTTAAATATTTAAAATTAAATATCTCCATCACCGGGGCATATTTTTCGATGAAACGAAAAGCCAACCTAGGTTTTAAGAAAAAACCATTTCAAATCTGCCATCCATGGTTTTAAATAAAACCTTTTATTTTTCCTTCCTTGATTTTCACAAAAATGCTATATATATCCATGCTCTCCAAAATATCATAAATGCTTATTTATGAAATGCTTTGGCCACCCAAACTCAGTGTGATCCATATGACATCAATGATACATTTGACATCAATGACAACATAAAATCACTCAATTTTCCAACAATCTCCCCCTTTGTCATTGATTGCAACACCTCTATTGTAAATCACCACAATCACTACAAAAACCATCTCTAAGAATCAAATTTGCTCCACCTAAATCAATAATATCTATGGAGTCTGCTCCCTCTAACTCAATGCTGTCTTTGGAGGCTGCTTCCCCTAACTTAATGCTATCTTTGGAGGCTGATCCCCCTAACTAAATGCTCTCCCCCTTACTCAAATCTCTCCCATTTGACATCAATAGCAAAAGGGACACCTATGGGGCTAAAATATATGACTCTTAAGCTTAGCCCCCTCACCACCTTCTCTCTTGAGGTGATTAAATTTGGGGTGGGAGTAATTTTACTCCCATATTACATTGTTTCTCTCCTCTATCAACTTCCTTCCATGTTTTTTTGATATCCTTCTCTTGATGAATTACTTGATCTTCTTGTCTTGAACCTGTTTGACCTTCTTGCCTTGAAACTTCTTGACCTTCTTGTCTTGAATTTGTTTGGAATTGAGTCCTACACAATTTTGCAATATGTCCAAATTTATTGCAATTAAAACACTTGATATTGTAGCCTTTGGATGGTGCCCATATCCTAAATTCTTTCTTGAAATAATTTCCATATCCATTCCTTTCTTGAACCCTGTATTGTGAAGTTTTGATTTCATGACCATTATGACAATGACTTCTGATTTGTGTAGCTCTAAAAAAAAACCATGTTGCTCATTTTATTTTCACTGAGAAGCTCTATGACCAATCCTATTTCATAAGAAGCAATATCCCTGAAAACCATACCTTCTTCCTTTGAAGTTTCTTCTAGAAAAATCAAACTTCTTTGATCCATGGATCCTGTAGTGTATAGCCCTGTGTCCAAATCCATTACAAGAAAAACAATGTCCTTGAAAAGCCTTTTGTTCATGCTTTTGTTCCTCATACCTTTCTTGATCATTATCCTCGTAATAATATTTGACTTGTGCATTGTATCCTTGAATGTTATTTGTAGCATCTAAATCCTCTTCCTTAATTTCTTCCTTACTTTCCTCTTCAAGAATTTCTTTTCCTTTTGAAATTGATTCACCTATCTCAAAACAAGATCCAAACTGGATGTTTGGAGCCATAGGAACTTTGGAAATTTCTTCATAAATCTTAGGTTCTTCCTTGCTTTCATCTTTTAGAACTTCCTTTCCTTTTGAGTGTGACTTTTATTGGAAATAAGATACAACTTTAAAATAAGTTTTCACTCCTTTTTGAATATTTTCATTTAATGTGTCATGTCTTGCCGTTATTGTCCTTAATTCTTCATTCATCCTTTCCTCTATCCTTTATGCATTTTGAAGCTCATCTCTTAGATCACTGATTGTATGAAGTTGTTCTACTCTGATTCTTACATATGTTCGAATATTGTTTTCAAGATTCCTAATTTCTTCTTTTAGCCTTTTGATTTTTTTTTTGTTTTATTGGCTCATCATCTTCTTTTTCTATTACCAAAAGTGAGACTTCTTCTGTTTATTTTATCCCATAGAAAAACCCTTCTTCATATTCACTATCACTAAGATCATTATAATCTTCTATAGCAAACAAACTCTCATGATTTATTTGACCATACCTATTTTCTTGATGTGTCATCTCATCTTCACTATCATTGAAACCATTGCAATATCTTGATATGTGATCTCTTTGACCACACACAAAGCATTGTTCTCTTTCATATTCTATTCCTAGGAATAGATGTTCTTCCTTTTCATCATTTGAATTATATCTATCACTATGATATGAGCTATCACTTGCTTCTACAATGTAGAAGGTTTTATTTGTCTTATGAAAACTTTTCTTTTTCTCATACTTGCTTTGCTTGTATCTGTCATCTTTGTCATGCGTATGCTTTCCATATTATTTTCTTCTGTGACTCTATTTTTCATCATAACTATTTTCTTTATGTGGATACTTGTATGCATAGTGACCAAAATCACCACACTTGTAGCATCTGAATTTATTCATATCCCTATAATTTCTTAAGTCCTTTTTCCTTTTGATGAAGTTAGCTTCCTCATCATTATCTGAATCTCTATCTGTATCTAGAAATTTACCTTTATTTTTCTTTGAAACCTTGAATGCAATTTCTTTTATTGGAACCTGATGCTTACTTCTCCTCATATCATAAGTTGTGAGAGTTCCTTGCAGTTCTTCCATTGTTATCTTGTTGATATCCATTGTTTCTTCTATTTATAAAAAAATTGCATCATACTTCATGGGAAGTGATCTCAAAACCTTTTGAGTAACATCTGATTCTTTCATCTCAAATCCTAGACCTCTCATGGTGTTATAAATCTCATCAAATTGAAGTAAAAACTATGCAATATCTTAAGAATCTTCCATTTTCAATTCCTCAAATATTTTTCTATGAGTTTGTATTTTTGCCAACTTTACCTTGGAATCTCCTTCATAGGTATTCCACAAATTGGTCCACATTTCATTTGCTGAATTACATACCATGACCTTTGTAAAATCTGTCTCATGTAGCCCACTCAAAATATAATTCATTACCCTTGCATTGATCTCAACCAATTTCCTGATAGTCTTATCTGCCTCGGGATCACCTTCAACCTTATACTCTTTTGCAACCATCTGCCATACCTCATATCCTTGTGATATCAAGTAGTTCTTCATTCTCATACTCCAAAAAGAATAATTATTACCGTCAAACAGTGGATCCTTATTTGTATATGATCCATTCTATGAAGTCATTTTTGTTCTTGTAGAATCTGACCTCAAGATGTTAGTCTTTCTGAAGAAACCCGCTCTGATACCAATTGAAGAAAACAAGCTTATACTGAAAGGGAGGTGAACAGTATAAGACCACATTTTACTTTTTTCAATTCAATATTATGCAGTGTATAGACAATAGTAACAATAGCAATAATCAAGTAATGCACAAGACACCATACACAATAGAGACACCACAGTTAACATGGTTCACCCAATGTGGGATACTCCATAGAGAAAATATTTTTCTAAATATTTCTCAATCAATATCTTTGGGAATCCTTCCCAATTACAATGTTTATGGATCTCTATCCAAAGGATATGTTGATCCCCTAATCTCAAGTTCATGGATATCTTCCATAGGAGAACTCTTTTCCTTTCTGCTCTGGCTAGTGATCTTCTAGAAGACTCTGTCTCTCTGTTGCACTAACTGGTGGATCTCTCTCCACTTGAAGACTCCTCACTCATATCTATCTTCAATTATGCTGGTTGTTGGATATCTATCCATTGATACTATGTCCTTTGTACTTTGTCACCTCCAAAGCTCTATCAATAGGCTCACTTAGAACCTACTTAATAGGCTCTCTCATAACCTGCTCAACAAGCTCACACAGAACTTGTCCAAATTTGCTCAACAAGCTCACACATAACTTGTCCAAATCTACTCAATAAGCTCACATAGAACTTGTCCAAATCTTCTCAACAAGATCACATAGAACTTGTCCAAATATGCTCTAGCAAGCTCACCAAGAACTTTCTCAAATATACACTAGCAAGCTCACCAAGAACTTGCCCAAATTTGCACTAGCAAGCTCACCAAGAACTTGCCCAAATTTGCACTAAAAAGCTCACCAAGAACTTGCCCAAATCTACTCTAGCAAGCTCACCAAGAACTTGCCCAAATATGCACTAGCAAGCTCACCAAGAAATTGCTTAATAATTCAATCTCATATAAGCATAAAGAGATATATTAGAGACTCAATATGTTCTATACTCAAATCCAATCTCAAATCAAATCAATCTTATAGAAGCATAAAGAGAATTTTTAGAGACTCAATATGTTCTATCCTCAAATCTCAATCTCAACTCAAATCAATCTTATAGAAGCATAAAGAGAATTGTTAGAGACTCAATATGTTTTATCCTCAAATATAAATCTCAACTCAAATCCAGAATATAGAATAGTTTGTTTCATGGAACTTGAATAACCACTTCACACATTCACTTGACTAGGCTCAAACAACTCTTCTCAACCAAATACCACAAGGAACAACTCTTTCTTACAAAACCTAGTCCAAGCATGTATCAACCAACTCAAATGTTTCCAACAATGCTCAACCATAAATCTCACATAACAATGATACTCATGTTCTGTTCAAGTTCAAGTTCTTTGCATGACCAATTGGATTCAACAACAATGCTAATAAAACATTCTTCACATAATAATGATACTCATGTACTTCTCAAATTCTATCTTAGGTTTTTCACACAACTAATGGCTTCAACAACAATGCTTATAAAATAAGGATTAATAGAAGCTCTCAACCCAAAAAAATCTTGAGACATTCAACCAACTACTTTCGAAAAGGAAACCACAATGAATCCTTTTATCTCCAATGATATTTCATAAATAAACCACCATAAACAATCAATAGAAGAATGTGCCCATACCTTTTATGAAGATGAAGAAGCCTTTTGGTTGTCCACAAAATATGTCTCACTCAACACACTTTCTTTTTCAACTTTCAACAAGGGTTAGAGATATTTATTAATAACACAACAATAACATCCAAATAACATCTTATCACTCCTACTCAATAACATACACCATGTCACTTCACAAATGAATTGATCTCTTTTGAAAAAGGACAAAGCAACCTTCACTTTTGAACCTCTTTACAAAATCATAAATATCTCTTTACACACACCTTATTTCTTCCTCTAAGAAAGTTAATCAAATAGCCCTCGAATAATATTTCCAATGATATATAATATGATATACTTTCAAAAATTAAATCATCAGAAATCTCACTTTTTCTAAACATGCATCACAACCCTTATTCCTCCTAGGGCACTTTAGAAAAATAAAATATATTAAAAGATTATTAACTTGCCTCTGTCCCTGATTGGATTTGATCTCGTGACCCTCATTGCTCAGCACCTTAACCACATCCAACCTGCCATTGGACGACATGCCTTCACGTGCTCAAAAAAGAGCACACAACAAAACCTTATGTCGCTAATATCTGCACCCTTCAAAAATAAAACGTGCTTCACGCGTTTCAACATAGCGAAACACCTTCAGTGAGAATCGAATGCAGGACTTCCTGCTTTACACACAACGCATGAACCACTAGGCCAAGGAGGCCTATATGTTTTGCCTTACTCCACAATAGTCTCTTCAATGAACGCGAAAATTGTAAGCCTTTTAAAACCCTTTTCACATACACTTCAACACACGATGCCCATGCTATTTTACCATTCGAATCCAAATATCAAATTGAGCGCTTAGGGAAATAAATCAAAACTTTGGGCATATATATATATATATATATATATATATATATATATATATATATTTTTTTTTTTTTTTTTTTTTTTTTTTATTTTTTTTTTTTTATATATATTTTATGTCCTCTTCCTTTCCTTTGACATCAACTCTATAATTTAAATATTAGTTTTATGCCTTTTCCTTTCTTTTACGTCAACACTATAAATACAAATTTTTATTTTAATTTTAAATTTAAATTTTAAATAATTTAAAATTTAAACTTAAATATTTAAAATTAAATATCTCCATCATCGGGGCACCTTTTTCAATGAAATGAAAAGCCAACCTGGATTTTAAGAAAAAACCATTTCAAATCTGTCATCCATGGTTTTAAATAAAACCTTTTATTTTGCCTACCTTGGTTTTCACAAAAATCCTGTATATATCCATGCTCTCCAAAATATCATAAATGCTTATTTATGAAATGATTTGGCCACCAAAACTCAATGTGATCAATGTGACATCAATGATCCATGTGACATCAATGACAACATAAAATCACTCAAATTTCCAACAGGTTGATGAAATTAAATAATTATTTTATTTAAATAGTTGGTGGATTAAGTTATTTAGAGTGGAGTTATAAGGTGTATTAAGAGATTTATTTTTGTATGTTTTTGGTGAATGCTTATTTAAAAGGAGTAAAAAGGTGTATTTGAGCTTAATTATTTTTGTAATTCTGAAATATTTTGAGGGAGTGTTAGAGTGATATTTTGTCATCTAACCTTTGAAATTGGCAAAGAGGAAAATTGTGTTTGAGATAGGTTTTGAGGTCAATTCTTCAACAAACAAAAGTTATGGGCACATCTTCCTTGTGATTGATTGTTGGATATTGTGAATGCTAAGTTGGAGTGAAAAGGGTTGTTTGATAAGCATTGTTGAGTTTGATTGTTAAAGGTTTTTCTAAGTAATATTTGTTTATAAAAACCTTATTTGATAAGCATTGTTGGAAATATTGAATGAGCCTTCATATGCATGATTAGGGTTTGTGCAAGATCATGAGCATCAATGTTATGTGAAGTTGAGAACTATACTTAAACTAGGGTTTGTGCAAGATCATGAGTACTATTGTTATGTGAGATTGTTTGATAAGCATTATTGGAAATAATTGAGTGAGTGTTCATATGCTTGGACTAGGGTTTGTAAGCAAGGAGTGTTTCATTGAGTGAGTGAAGTTGATTGAGCCTAGTCAAGTGGAAGTGTTGAAGTGATAGTTCAAGTTCTGTGAAACAAATTATTTTATATTCTAAATTTATTTGAAAAAGAGATTGAAAGTGATTGAGAATTATTGTGAGTATGAAGCATATTGAGTCTCTAACAATTCTCTATATAAATCTATGATATTGAACAAGATTATGTGTGAAGATTGTTTGTGTGATTGAAGAGGATTTTATGTTATATTGAGTTGAGTTGAGTAAATTTTATGGAAGCTTACAATACATATTTGAGGCAAGTCTTAGTGAAGACTTGTTAAGCAGATTGGACAAGTTCTAGAGAGGACTTGTGAATAGATTAGTGTAAGCTTTTATGAAAGCTTACAATGCATATTTGAGATAAGTCTTTGAGAAGAATTGAGAGCATAGTTGATTGATTTTTTTGTTCAAATATTGGGTTAAGGTTTGGGGCAGATCTAGCAGAGTTGATTTGTGATTGAGTCAAGCTTTGTGTTAAGGCTTGAGGATAGATATTGAGCAAATTTGTGCTAGATCGAAGGATTGTGTTTAGTGTAGATTTGAGGATAGAGATTGAGTAGATTTGTGCTAGACCGAAGGACTATGTTTAATGCAGATTTGAGGATAGATATTGAGTAGATTTGTACTAGACCAAAGGACTATGTTTAGTGTATATTTGAGGATAGATATTGAGTAGATTTGTGCTAGATCAAAGGACTATGTTTAGTGTATATCAGAGATAGAGATTGAGTAGATTTGTGCTAGACTGAAGGACCATGTTTAGTATAGATTTGAGATAGAGCTGAGAGTAATATTTGGAGGTGATAGAGTATAGAGGATGATAGTATCCAGTGGATAGAGTTCCATTATCTAGGGCAGTGAATACAAGTCTTCTAAGTGAGGGCATGAGTCTTTAGTGGATAGAGATCCATGAGCCAGTGCAATGGAGGTAGCAGATATTCTAGAAGATCACCAACCAGAGCATAGGGGATTGGTGTCTCCTATGGATAGAGATCCATGAACTTGATTAGGGGATTGGTGTCTCCTTTGGACAGAGGTCCATAAACATTATAAAAGGGAAATGTTTCCCAAGATATTTGTTAAGAAAATATTAGTGAAATATTTTCTCTGTGGAGTAGCCCACATTGGGTGAACCATGTTAAATTGGTGTCTCTATTATGTGTGGTGATTTGTGCATTGCTTTGATTATTGTTGTTGATATTGCCATTGATATATTGCATAATATTGATTGGGAAAGAAAAGTAAAAAGTGGTCTTATATTGTTCACCCTCCCTCAGTATAAGCTTGTGTTCTTCAATAGGGAGGTGTTGAATAATATTACATTATTTGGTACATGCTAATGTACCCTCATGGTACATATTAGACTAGGGTTGAGTCTTAGATTAGAGTGTGATTAAATATTTTATGTAATGTAATAATGTGTAAGAAATGCATAAGTTTTATGTGTGCAATTGTAATGTGAGTATATGTGCACAAGTGTGTTATGTGTGAGTGTGCATAAGTATCTTTAGATTAGAGTGTGCTAGGAGAAGACTCATGTATAGGTGTGCTTACAAGATATATTCATGTCTAGGTGTGCATACAAGATAGATTCATTTGTATGCAAGTGTAAAATAGATAAGTCATGATTCATGAGACTTGGCATAAGGAAAGGAATATTACAGTCATAATAGAGTCATTCTACAATACCTATATATTACTCCATGGAGGAACATCTCATATATCTCATACATAGCGAGCATAGTGATCATAGCAAGTACTACAAATATAGTTGTTCTTATTGTAAAAAAATTTATGATACATTTGTAAGAGAAAGAGGAGTAATAAAGATTACATACATTTGAGCAACTAATATTGTAAGTTGTGCTACATGCTTTGTACATGTATGATTTAGGCTATTACATTCATATTATTGCATATTAATGAATGTTAGTTGATTTATTATAAGCCTTTAATTACATATTAGTTAGGTCATATTATTTTGTTTACATTATTATCTTGATTTTACTATATCATGGCTATCATATATTTTATCCTATGATATTTATCCTATGATTTTTACTTTAATATTAAGGTTTCAAAAGCCATTATTTCATTTAACTGCTCTTTCACTTCAGATTTCCTCTTAAAAGGGGTTTCAAACACCACTCTATTCCACACCTTAAAATTTTGCTTAATATATCTTAATTTTCCTTCTATTTGATTGAGTTTGGGTCTTGAAAAATATTATTGCCACCATTCCTCAATTCTAGAGCCAAAATCCTTATGTTTTAGCTACATTTATTCAAACCTAAAAGGTTTGTTGTACTTACTTCATCTAAAATTTTCTAGATGATTGGGTTATAGTTTGACCTGATATTTTGGATTGTAGAGAGTATAAAATCACCAAAAATGGTCAACCCCTCATAAGAAATTAGCATCCTATGTAATTGAATCTAAAGAGATTGATCTTGTAGTAAGATAAAATGCACCATACAAATGAACAAAGAAAAGAGGATATTTTATTATAAAATTTTGGTCTTCCTTTTACACAAATGCCCTCTAAGGGCTTACAACATGAAATCCTCAATGGTTGAGAAAATTCCTGTTCATGCCATAAGAAATATAATAACTGGTGTCTTTACAATTTTTTCTCTAGCCACAATCAAGAGTGGAGGAATTTTGGTAAGCTTGAGTATTCTCAAACCCTCCTTTGCTACCTGTAAAATACATGCACACAACCAATAAAATAAGTTAGTAGCATCATGGGGACTTATCCCAATTAGGTCCTATTGTGGCTTAGATTAACATCAAGGTAAATTTAAACTACGACATTCATCCATAATTATTTAAAAGGCCGCCACTTGTTAATCACAACCCAAACCACACTTTAGATGGGTCAAAATTCTTTAACCCAACATCCAGAGTAGGTTGGTATTCCTTGTCAACTTATTGAATGTTGACTTATTTAAGCTTAGTTATAAAGGATAAGGATAGAAATAAGAAGAATTAAGAAAGAAATGAATCAATGGTGGACGGATAAATCTAATAGCATAGGCATCTACAAAGGATCCCTAACAACTTAAATTGTAGAATATCACTTAGAACTAACAACATTCAAAACCTAACCATATTCAAAATTAAGAGCAATTGCATACTCCAAGAATCATTCCAAATATCTAAAGTATTAATAATCCAAATTAATAGAATTAGATTAACACTTTGACTAATAAAAATGACTTCTTATAAGCACACATTAAGATATAAATAATTCCAATTTGCTCTAATTTTAGCAATTCAAGTTAGCAAAATACACCAGTAGTAGCAAAAATGACTTCTCAAGATAGAATTCGTAAGGCATGAAGATGCTATCTACAACAAACATTCAAAGTAATGCTCCTTTTCATTAATTTGTAGGAAATTACAATAGTAGCATAAGAAAACACTTTAGAGATAAACCTTTGAAAGGAGTTCATGGCTTCTATTTATAGTTTTTACAATATATTCTAAGACATGAGAATTACAAGTAAATTGGAGTGCCAATCCAACAAGATGTTGATGTGGCAATCTCCTATTTGATCAAAGAAAGTTAAGCGATCATGCTTCATCAATTTTTTACAATTGGCCTCTACAACTTGCTTGGCCTTCATGGATTCCAACTGTAAGATCTTGCCAAGAATGCATCCAAGCCATCACCTATTCTTGCGGTCGCTCTCCATCGTGGATCTAAAACTCAATCTAATGCTTCATCTTCCTATCTTAATAATATTTATCTCAAAATAAAGTTTTTATTTTACTATCTCCATGCCATGATGAAATCATCATTCTATGCTCATCCCCAACCAAATTCAATGTCACCCATTGATCTACCAATGAACGATGAAGATCAAATATTCAGAAAAGCTTACTGTATTTTCAATGGATGGCCTAGAGACACTTCATTCTCTCTTTTGAAGTCTTGAATCTACACTTATTTTCTACTGTAGGATGATTTTGACTATATTTTGACTAGGTTGACCATGGCTTGGAGCTAACCTACAACCTAGAACCTATTTTGGGATGGGACCCTCCTTAGTACGTTCGCCTTGAGCATATTTCATTATTTATGACATGGTAAACCCTGCTCTAGGTTGCATTTTGGACTTGAGAACTAGCTAGTTTGACTATGCTAAATGTGGCCTAAAACTTGTTTGGTTGGCATGTGGTCACATCTCACTATTCAATTAACTCAACTCATATTTTTTTGCTTGCGGCCTAAAACCTACTCTAGATTGGGATTTTCCTTATTCTCCTTTGCACTTTGACCATGTTGACTATGGTCTAGATTTTACATGTGTTGAATGTGATCTGGAGCCTGTTATCATTGGGTTACACTTTGAAACATAAATTCATCCTGTTTTACCATGATAACTACATCCAAGTACCAACCAATGTTGAGTGCAGCCTAGATCTTGTTGGATGATGTAGGATGTGAAACCTTGTTGTGATCTACAATCCAGATTTGAGATCCTTTTATTTTGACTATGTTGACTATGGCCTGGAGCTGGTCAACATTAAGAGAAATTACAACTTGAAGATAATATTTTACGCTTAGAAAATTTTTGAGTTTTTTACAAATTTTTTGAAGTATGCCGCATTTTGGCCTACATTATGGCATCTCTCAAGGAACTTTGCTTGTAAAGTTGTAGAACTTTGATAGCCTTATCTCAAAATGAGAATTTTTCATCAAAATAAAGGACAAAAAAGGAGTCTAAGAAAATAAAATGAATTGGAGGAGGAAAAGAAAACTATATAGGAAGAAGTGAATTTGCTAGAGGGCATAGAATGAAGATGAATGCTAGGGGGTATGAAACTAGGGCAAATGCATGATTAGATAAAGATGCAAAGGATAGGGACAAAAAATTCTTCAAAAATTATATGAAATGGTGGTGAGAGGTGGTGGGTGCATTATCAACCTAAACAGAAGAGGGTGTTATATACAGGTGGACATAAGGAAATGATGCTACAGTGCTAGAGAAAGAGAAAAGAGAAAATAAAATAGAGAGAACAAGATATCCAAGTTATAGATAATCCTAATAAAAACATATCTAAATGAGTATACTCTGCTACTGCTTTGAGTTATTTCAAGAAAAAATCGATTTCCAATGATTTTTAATCCAACCGTTCATAGGCCATCATCTATTTTTATTATGCTTTCCTTATTTGATGGTGTGGGAAAGTAGGAACTTCTTTAATTTTTTATATCTCACTCTATAATTCATTATTTATAGCTTCAGATCCATTGTCATGTCCCAAATTATATTTCATTTTTTAAGTATATTTTTCTTATACAAGATTGAGTCAAGTGAGGCCACTTTGTCAGCTGATACCTGTGAAATTATTCTTCTTTGATTAAAAAATATTCAGTATTCTTTGGGTTGTGTATTCATGTGTTAGCTAAATTTTATACTTGTGATACTATGCATTCTATTGGCATCAGATTACATACTGGATGATGTTTTCCCTTGCTTATATGACCCTACTTATGTCACATTAAACTTTCATGAATACTTTCTACCACTCTGGACATAATTTGCCTTTATCCATTGGGAAACAAAGTCAAAAAATGATAATGAGGAGGATAATGAAGGAGGTAGGAAATAAATATGTAAAAAGAGAAAACTCAGATAGAAAAATAAAGTGTGGTGTGGTATGTTTTGGAAACTATAGCAGATAATACATCTGATTCATCAAAATTTTATCTTCTAGATTATCTTATTCTTTGTTTAGCCTACTCTCTAAATTTCCTCTTATTCATATATGTATAGGGTTATGTAAGACATATGATCTCACATGAGCTTACACTACTTATTCATCATGATTGTAGTTAGCCACTTTATTTACTTACCAGCTATGTACACAAAACTGTGACATGATTACTCACATTTGTCTTTCAAAGATTTCATCAGCTTATCCCATGAACCTGTAATTTTCAAACCATATGGTACCAAAATTATGTTTTTATTTGAATTTCTTAGTCGACAACTCACAAATATTTTCAACCTTATTCTAAAAGCATTTTGATTTTCTATCTTTTGGTAGTTATCATTTTATCTGACTTGGTATAATTCTCATGATGCATGACCCTTTATTGAATGCTACCTATTTGAGTATTGCATATTCATTATGCAAATACCCCTTTATCTATAAAAACTCTTGACATAGCACTTCAACCTTATTTTTATCCTTTGAAAATATTTGTTGTTTTTTAAAGTAAAAACAAGGGATATTTAGATCACCCACATTCTAGTAGAGTTTAAGACTAATTGCAAGCATCTTCTAAGGCTACTAAATTGGACATTCTTTACAGTATTCTAACCGATATTTCCCTAAATGTGAAAGAATATTTATCTCAAAAACTTTCCTACAATCAATTTCCTTTAGTAGACTTGTTTTCTACTATTCATATCTTTCAATGAAGAAAGGGTGGAGGGCTTTTCTAGGTATACTAATTACATTATTGGCCCAAATACTTTCATCCAATTTAGCTTTTGATAAAAATATATTTTAGACATCCTTAGGAGGCATTCAAAAACACATATGCCAAATAATGGAGGAATATTAATCACCATTATGTCTTGCACAATGACTAGGTTTGGGTGACCATATAACATCATCACTAACTGCTTCAAGATGCCTACCTTTTTTATAGTTTTTCCTTTGATATTAAATTATTTTAGTTTGTGTCATTCATAGTCAATTCTAGAATTTTATAGATCTCAAGTGGCATTACTAAAGTCTTAGCTCTTGGATCTACTACACAATTGTACAATATGCATTTTTCCAAAAATAATGGCAAATAGAATGGACAAAAATGCTCCTTTTGAAAGCCTAAAGGTGTGCCTCTAGAAATTGTATCAACATTTCTTTTTAACTTCCCAAAAGAGAGATCAACCAAATTCACTCTTGAAGGTACTAGCAAATCCTTCCTTAGTTCTTGCTTCAGTGTGAAAGGATCTTTAAATAATCCTTTGAATTGCACAATTTTTTCCTCCCTCTGTTCCAAGGTCATAGCTAGGAAATACATGCTTCTATAGGCTTCAACCCTTACTTGATTCAGGGATTTCATCATTGGAATTTGCTCTTGGATACCTGTCTAATTCTCTTTGTCCTTCTTTTGAAGTTGAGGGGTTAGAGAGTGATCACCATAGTTGATTTTCCAATTATTTGCTATTGTGTCGAAGGCTATCACATCATCTAAACTTCTTTGGCATGAATTGTTTGTTTGGATGTAACTATGTGATAATAATCAAGGTATTAATAGCCTATTATCACCTTCTTCTTTTCTATATTATTCTTTGTATTTTTCTTCTTCCTTTCTATCAAAACTATCTTTGGTGACCTATGATCCATAACTTTGATGTGATTATTACCACTAGATTTTAACATTGTTGGATTCTCTCCCCTTGGTTTGTAAAAAATGTGGTCCTTTCCTATTTACATTTTTTTTGGTATTTTGTATCACCCTTCCCAATTATTGCTCTCTCTGAAACTAATTATCTTGATAATTAGGGATAGTATTTGTTGGTCAATTATTTGCCTAAAATATAAATGTATGTTTGTGCACCCTAGACATGACCAACATTGAAAGGCTAGAGGAAAGAAATGTCCTCCATGCCAATCTCCAGAGAGGGCTGGCTCCCTTACTAATCCTACACCAGTTTAAGACTAGAGTTACAGGAAAGAAATGGAAATAACAAAAAGAAATGGGAAATATAGCCATAGGTAAAATATGTAGGATTGGGGACATACTAGAAGTAGAAATTCCACCCAAGTGTCATAACAACATATAATAGAAAGGAGGAAAGAGAATTCACTTACAGTTCCTTGGAGAAAACTTCCAAAATCACATTCCAATACTCACACTTACACCAACAATGCCCAAATCCAGGTGCAGAATTTGAACTTAACAATAGATAGCAAACATGAATATAAAATAGAAATGCTTGAATAGAAAGAAATCACACGTAAATACTACTTGTAAAATTAGAAGTCACAACCTCTTCTATTTACATAGAAAACTTGAATAGTTTTTCTGTAGAATATATATCCTCCTTTAATTACATAAAATTCTTTAGTATTTATAGAGGTTTTCCTCCTTGGAAACCTTGGAAAAAATACCCCTAGATCAAGAACCAGTAAGAGGAATTTCCTCCTTGGAAACCTTCAAAAATTTTCCTTCTATGGTAGCAATCCATTTTTTTAAAGGAAAATCCCCAAGAAATTAGCACACTCGAGCGTCGGTACACAGAAAACCATGAAGGTGGTCGATGACTTGGTACATTGCTGCATCTCAAAAATTTGCTCATGTTCAGAATACCTTGGAATTCATGAAAATCACTTAATGATTTTAATGCTACAACTATTTTTACTTGAAATCAACAACTTCAATTACTTCTTACCCCGATAATTAATTACTCATCATTCATCTAATCAACACGGTTTTGAAAAGTCTCTGCTGATGCTTAAAATAGAATTCACCTAAATAGAGTGATGAGTGAAAACACTTCCTTTAATTTCCATCGCCTTCTTCCTGCTTGCATTTCCTTTTGGAGAGAGCACCCATGAAAAACTAGCAACTTTTATAGTTTCATCCCTCTTGTACCTTTAATTCATGCTTTGCACAATTCTATTTTGCTTCACCCAAGGAAAGGGAAAAAATATTCCTTTTATTATCTTTGTTGTTGTTTCAATAAATGGTTGACGACCTGTGCTCTTCTCCAAGTTCTTTGAATTATGTATGGTCCAAATCAGTCTTTGACTTATCAACATTCACGTTGTTTGAAACTTACGTTTACCCCTAGGAAGGGCGAATGGGAGATTCACCTCTTACTTGGGATGAAACCCTTTTGCAATTTTTATTACCTCATCAGGTGGACCCCATGAAGTGCTTTACCTTTTACAATGTGCTTTCACCCATGGCAAGGTGAAAGGGAACTTTACCCCTTGCTTGGGATGAAGAAATGTTTGAATTTTCAACTTCAAGCTCAATGCAATATGTTCACCTTAAAAATGGGTGACAATGCTTTTAATTATTTTATTCCATGACTTTTAAAATAGGGCGCACATGTCTTCCACTTTGCACTATGGTTTCACCCCAATGAGGGGTGATAAGGATTTTTACCCCTCATTTGGGGCAAATGGCTCTTAAAATTCCCATTTAATACTTGTCACCGTGGGTCCTGTTATGACTATCGCACAACTCACCCCAAAATTGGGGATCCATAGTTTGTTTTGGCATTTGGGTGTTTGCATTTGGTTTTCAGTGTCTAATGCTTTGCTTTGTTTTGGGTTTGTAGTTTTTGCCAGTTTTTTGTTGACGTTTTTTATCATCAATTTGTTGTCAATTTTTATTATCAATTTATTGTCGACGATATTTTTATCATCAATTTATTGTCGATGATTTTTTATCATCAATTTATTGTCGATGATTTTTTATCGTCAATTTGTTGTTGATGAATTTTATTGTCAATTTATTGTCAATGAATTTTATTGTCAATTTGTTATCGATGATATTTATCATCAATTTGTTATCGACGGTATTTATCATCAGTTTGTTATCGATGATATTTATCGTCAAGTTTTTGTTAGCAATTTTGTTGTTAACCTTTTGTGTTTTCTTCCTTTCCTTTATGCTTCAAATAATAAAGATTTTAAATGTATATCTATATTTATATATATTCAAAACATTAATAAAATAATAAAAAATATATTATTATTATTATTATTATATTCCATATAATAATAATAATAATTAAAATATATATATATAAACTTATAAAAGCAAAAGAAAATATAAAATAAAAAAAATAAAATAAAAATGTAAAGTAATTAATAAGATTCACGAGTTATTTATTTCATCCTTGTGAGGCCTAGGGTATAAGTGAATTCATTCTATTTATGTAAGAGAAAACCCTAAGGCTTTATTTTCTATAGGCAAAGTTTAATATATTTGAGAACTAATGTAATTTTATCTTCATCTATTTATGTAGGTTGGTAGGCAGTTTCAGAGAACATAAGGAAGACCGGAGAGAACAAGGTGCCTAGCTTGGGTGAAGGAGCGATGCTAACGTGGAAACTTGGATGTGGGAAATGATGAAAAAATGAGAATTTGATATGAGACGGATATGAGTGAGTAGGTTCAGGATTTGGCTTGTGTGGCTGATGTCCATGCTTAGGTGGATTCTATAGAGAATTCGAATCCACGGTGTTCAAAGTGTGATTAGGGACGAAACCTAGGTAGTGGACCCCACATGGTTGATGACATAGATATTGGGTAGTGCTAGGGGTGTAATGATAGCCACACGAGTGAAACAAAGGATGCCATAGGATGATCCATCATGTGATGTGGTGAGTCAAAATACCAGACGTGTAATGTGTGAAGGCTGAGCATGTTTACATGGAGGTTGACATGGCTGAAGGTGAAGTGGACCCGAGATGTATAGCTCATGTGGTAAAATAGTGCTCTTCGATGATGCATTGATATCGATGCAGTGGATGGACAATAGCAGCACGTAGGAATAAATATTCCATGGTAGCATAGTGGAATACAAGTTGGAAGTGATGCTGAAGAAGTTTTATGAATGAGCGCTGATTATAAAGACAACAACGATGACATGGGAATTAGATCAATAACCCAGTAGTTGGATAGCAACGAAATCACTGTGAACATAGTGTTATCTAGCGAGTCAAGTTGTTTCATGTGGAAGTGAAAACATGATCATGGATGACTGTAATGGAGATTCACCAACGAACTAAGACCCACGATGCGTTGCCATGGGGTAGCCAAAAATGGTGAGAAAATAAATGGATGTAGTGAGAAGTTAATATCGATGAGTTGGTGAGGACGATATAAAAGTAAGAAGCTCAACATACTTGGGTGAGCGAAATTCTAGATCTTTGCAGATGATAATCGGGATGCCTAGGCAGTGAAGACAAGGACATGGAATATGTCAAAGATGTAGATGACCATGTGGACCCCGTAAACTAATAGATGACACTAAGCATGGATTGTTTTGTTGACAAAGACTCTCAGGTATTATTAGAACTCACCAGCCAATGTGGATGAATATTGACACTAGAGGACACCGAGGGACTAGTGATTGGACTAATGGTATCAATTAACTAAAGCTCAACATACACACATATTATCGAAGCTCCAACAAAGTAAACGCCTTCGTGCTAGATTGTGTGGAAATAATGTTGATCACAGTGTAGAAAATTTTTGCTGGGAGTCAAGCAAAATTAGATGGGATCGTGGGATTTCCATGGTAGATATAGGTCTTACGTGAGCTAGTATTCTAAATATTTGGACGTCGACCTCAACTGAATTGCAAGTTGGTAGATAACTAAGATTGCATGGGTGATTCGATGCAGTTCAAAGAGGTATTAAAGTGGAATGAAAACTCAACATTTTGGCTCATTGAAGATTGGAATTTTCTTAGGGAGTATGGAAATCATTGGAATGAATGAACCAGTGAAGATGATTGAATAAAAGATGAAAGATTTACAGTGGGCATTCTTAAGTATTGGATGATTAAAATTTGTTTCAGTGGTCATCATGTTATAACAGCAAATGAATTCAGGAACCAACCGGTGATCATCATGGAGTGCACATTATGTAAATTTGTTTAGAAACATAAGATGAAGTGATAAGAATGCATGTGGAGTGATGGTAAATTTGTAGGAATCCCATAGTGGATTTTGATAGACGACCACAACGGTTCTTAGCGTGGTACAATGGAGAGGTCGATAATGTCAAGGACTAGTTCGATGCAACAAATGAATGACGATGCAGCTATGATGCTAATAAGGATCTTGAGTAGTGTTCGAAGTGGGCACTAGTGGACACAAAAATATGACATGGCTGCCAAGTAGGATGACAATGACAGATAGAATGAGTGGCAGTGATTAGAAAACACATACAACATAAGCGTGCGGGGTCTGTTTGTTTTAATACTATGCAAAGACAGTACAAATCCAGTGTGGACAAATAAGACATGAGTGCCATATGTAAAATCAAAGGCTTTAAGCAGTAATAAAAAGGAACAAAAGGCCAGAGAGATACGTCCAATAATAAAGTAATAACAAGTAAATAAAGTTCATTATTAATCCAATATTGAATGGATACTTAAAAGGGGAACATTACATTAGAGAATGATAATGGACGACAATGAGCATTTTTTTTATTGATGTTACCCATGGAGCAAAAGAAAAAGGAAGCAATTTTGAAATCAAATGGAAGAGGAAATGAAACATTTTTTAGAGAAATGAAGAGTTACATCAAAAATTTTAAAATGGCCATTGAAGGACAGAAAAAAGGGCTGGTTTTTTTTGCAAAGACCAGAAATGCTGCCGAAATATCAATGTAAAAATGGAAACATTATTTTAATGCAAATGATTTTTTTAGAAATTTGGACTTTGTTAGTAAAATAGGAGGATTCTTGCATGCTTTGAGATTTATAAATGATGTTTAATGCATTTTAATGGTCACATCATTGAATGTTTGAAATCTGGAATTTATTTTTTGTGTCCTAGGAGCTAGCACTTAGTTTATTTTGATTGTGCAAATGCAGGTTTGAATAGATTAGGTTGCATGCAAGAGTTTCTCACATCTTCGGTTTTGTAGGACGGGGTGCCATCAAACTGATAAAGCTTTGCATGTTTACGTTTTCAGCATTCAAGTTTATTTTCAGATTTTATTTTTTATTTTCTAACCCTTCATTTTGCAGATTTTTTTTAAACTTCGAGGATTAAAATAAAAATAAAAAAAAATAAAATGACAAAAATAATTACATGGGTGTGAAGAATGAGATACAATCTATCATCCGAAACAAATTCGAACTCATTCCGAAGTCATTTCGATTTTATAAAAATTGTTGAAAATGACTGTTTTATGCAGATTTTTATAATTTCAGAATTTTATTTTTTTACATTTTGGAGGCAAATCAGATTTTTTAAACTTTGCATTTCCATTCGCAAGCATAAATGACCTTTCCTTTATGAAAATTTCAATTTCATTAAAGGGGGGTAATTTTTATGGCATTTCATTAGCCATCATTTAAGAGCAATAAATACCCTTCTCTTTATGAAAATTCTGATTTCATCAAAGAGAGGTAATTTATCATTACATCAAAGGCTAGTGTTTTAAAACATTAAATTATTTCTTCTTTATGAAAATTGATTTCATTAAAGAGGGATAATTTATAATGACATTTTGAGGCCATTATTTTAAAGCAATAAATTGTTGTCTCTTTATGAAAATTAATTTCATCAAAGAGGGATAATTTATTAATTATATCAAAGGCTATCTTTATCTTCATGATAGAAGCTACATTTAATGGATCTTTTCATCATTTCAGATTCACATTCATAGATAGGTTTTAATCTTCTATTTCATGCTTAAAGTAGGATTTAATGCAAGATAAAAACTTGTTTAAAATCTACTTAATCCAAAGAAGATAAAATCTACCTAAAAACATTCAAGATAAAAGGAATTAAGGCTTACATCATGGTCATATGAGGGCCAATTCACATTTGCTTTTCTTTAAGTTTTATGAACAATCATAAGTATGGCATAATAAAATAAACCAACACATGCCCCTTGTTAACAGTTACTTGCAATCACTAAGGTGTTCCTAGCATTTAATTGATATATCTTCATTGAGATTACTAATACACATGTGCAAATGCTAATATAGCTGAGACCTTGGAGAAGTTGTTTTGTTTTAACTTCTTTGCAAGAGAGGGTTTTGTGATCAAAATCCTAAGGTGAGTGTGATTTTGCAATTGGGTAAAATTACCACTCAACATTTTGGTGCTAGAAGGAGGGCATGAATTGGTGTTATTTTATTTATGCTAAATTGTTCATTGTTGTTTCAAATGCTTTTGAATTATTCATGCAATGAATAATGTGATATTGGTGTAACTTTGAGAGTTTTAAATTGCTAAATATTTCAAGTCCATTTGATTAGCATCTTTGGCCTCTTTTAGCACTCAACACTTTGGGAGCTAAGAGGGCCTGAATTGATTTATTTTATTGCTATTTAGATGCTAAATTGTTCATGTTACTTGAAAGATTTATTCAAAGACATTGGTCTTGACTAATGAGATTTTGTTTCCATATGATCACTTTCATTGATTCTAACATTCTCTATTTGATGATGTGTTAATACTAACCTTTTTGCAAATTTGAGAATGTTCTTTAATGTCATGGTTTAATTGATGCATATATTTTGGATGATGCTAACATGATGATCTTTATGATTTACTCATTTGAAATTTGTTAGTCATTTCATGCTTCTTTGCAAGATATTTTTATTTGACTAACAAATTTGGTTCTGAAGTTATTCTTTGAGTTTCACTAATGGCGACATTTGATGAACTAAGAGCTGAAATGGTATCTTTAAGAGCAAGAATGGTATCTATGTTAGGGGACTATTATGAGTGTTTTCATATGCCTGGAATACTCCATCAAATTCTTGAAATTGTATTGGAGTTTCTACGATAGTTTAGTCAAAATGAGATATTAGGATACATACAAAAATTGCATATCTACAAGAGCATATTATTTCAATGGTAAATTTTCCATGAGGATGTTGCTTGTAGGTTATTCTCATACATTTTGGATGATAGATCATTCCTTTGGTATGGCCAATTACCCATGGAGGTTAGGACTTCTTGGGTCCAACTAGAAGCAACATATCTTTATCATTTTGGTAATCAAGTTGACTTAGATATGTTGCAAAATCAGTTTACCTCTATTCGTAAAGAGCCTAATGAATCCATGAGTCAATTCAATGAGAGGTTCTATGAGTTGCACTCTCAAATGTGGGAAATTTTTGACATAACATAAGAGGAAGCTATTCAAGTATACATGGGAGCCATACCCCCGTACTTGCTACATTTTTAAGAGAAAATCTTGATGACCCATCTTTGCATAGAATCTATGAGGTCGCAATAATGGTAGAACAATGGCAAGTGGAGGCACAACATGTTCCCATGAGAGATTGTTCTTCTGGAGTTATTGATGCCAACCTACACCAACCATCTAATATAGCACCCTCCACTCCAATGATGCCTAAGGTGAATGATCAAGGGGATGAATTTGAATGTCCAAATGTTATAACCACCTTAGATATCATCCAAGAGGAGGTGCAAGTTGCCAAGCCAACATCCACCAATGAGGATTGTGTAGAGATGGGTTCATTTCTAGAAATGCATGAGTATTCAGATAATGGAGGTGTCCTAAATCTAATTAGTTTTGAGATATGTGATAGGATAGAACCTTCCATGGAATTGAATAAAGTGGTTGAAAGTGAAATTGAAAGAGAATCAATAAATGAATTTGAAGACATAATAGAATTTCACCACTGGTTCTCGAAAGACACTTTGGATGAGATTGTTGAAACTAATGGTCAAGAAGATTCACACCTTCCAAATTGTGATGAAATTGAATCATGGGTTACAAATGTGGATTATGATAGCCTTACAAACTTGAATACAAAGAGTAGCCCACTTTTGGAAATCATTGAACCATCTAAGGAAGGTGAAGGTGAATTTGATGAGAAACACGTTGATGAATTGGAAGATGTTGAAGAAGTAGTTGAGCATCACCACTTGATTTTGGAAGATGATTATTATGATTCTTGGAAGAAGTGGGAAGAATACACTCACTCTAAACCTTCTAATGAAACTTTTGTGTCAATTGATATGCAGGATAATACAATTGCTTTCTCGCATGAGGATATTACAAGTCCTGTACAATTTGAGAATGTTTTGGAAGAAGGGTTGGAATCTCATCAAGTGTTGGAGAATGATAATGATTCTACTACCAAGGACAAAGAAGAAAAAGAATTGATAGATGAATCAAAATATCATGTCACAAATGCAATAGAGTTTCATCCCATGAATTTGGATGACAATTTTTACAATGGTTGGGGAAGATATGAAGAATCATCTACTTTTCACACCCCTATTGATGAGATTTCTATTGACATGCAGGATGCTAAAATCACCATTTCACATGAAGATATTGCATTTGCAAGAATAGAGAAAGTTCCCAAATTAGATCATGTTGAATATGAATTTATTGAAGATCTTGTTGAAATAGAAAGGGAAGAAATGGTAAATGTTTCTTATGACTCATCTATTTTGGATGAGGAAGAGGTAAAATCTTCTCTTTCATTCTTGACTATTGAAAATTTGGATACAAATTCACATGATTATTTTGAAGATTCAAATGAAGAAATACCATTGATGGTTAATAAGGAATTGGAACCAAATGACAAAGAGGTTGATCTATTTGAAGCAACTCAAGTGATTGATCATGGTGATGTGTTATTTGACACACACCTTGACCAACAAGATTTAAGGTTTGAAAAGGATGGGCATACTTTTAATTGGGTGCCTAATTTTGGTATGTTTGATGAATAGGTAATCAATGAAGATGAAAGACTACAAGATGATGAAAATGATAAAGACCATGAGGTAAAAGAGGGAATTGCAAATCCTCACCAAGTTTTGGTAAATGAAAATATACAAGAGGTAGAATCTAACCTTTTGTGTCCAAGCATCCAAGCTTCAGGTGAAGATTTGTATAATCACTCATTGGATTCAAATGTTATTTATGATGAAATGCCATTGGAGGTGAATGAAGAACTTGAGTTGATTTCTACTCACACCTCTAATAAGAATGCTTTGTTGAATGAAAAAGAAGTTGATGCACTTGAATTGTTAAATCAAATTCATCAACAATTGATAATAGAATCTAGGATAAAAACTTATAATGATTCTCATTTAGTAGATATCCTAGATGCTTGCAAATTTTTGCATAAGTTTGATTGGCCTAAAAACATGAATAATGAATTGGCTTTGAAATTTTTAGAAATAGGCTCTTGTTTGCAAAATCTCATATTTGAAAAGGAAAGCCTAATTCTAAATCATGAATCAAATTATGAAATTGACATGTTAAGGAATAGACAAGAAGTAATTGAAAATCAAATATTGTCTAATCAATTTAATGATTTGAATCTCACCTATGGGATTATTAATAGAACTAAATCAAATTGGTGGGGTGAGAGAGGCAAGATGAAGATTGTTGTATTGTTTGGCCTAATCTTGTTTTCATTGGATTTCTATAAAACTTGGCTTGCATATCATGTTATATGTCTTTTGAAATGTGCTAATCATGTTTGGGATCCAGGGAAGTGATAGTTCAAAGCTTTGCACCATCTTGTACCATATTGTACATTTGTATATAGTTTTGGTTTGTGTTTGTAGTTTTGTGTTTTGGGTTGTTCCCTTGTTTTGAGGTGATGTTTCATGGTCGCTAACTTATGGTCTCTAGCCCATTTTTGTGTTTCTTTGCTTAGTAGGTTGGAATATCTAATCTGAAAGCAGGTGAACCCGAGAAAAGGGGGATGAATTATTTGGTGATCATGCTCAGATTTTGGGACTAAAATGGTGGAGAGTAGAACAATGAAATATTTCGCTAAAGCTCCACATGTAACTCACATATTAAAGGGTATTTCTAGAAATTGTGAAGGATGAAGTTGTCTTGATTTGCAGATTAAGGCAAAAATTCAACACGCTCTATCTCTATGCTTCCTAACCCTAGTGATACATAAATGTTTGCAAAGCTATAAAAAAAAGAGAGAAAAAAAATAAATAAAGAAAACGAGCATTGAAAAGCTTGATCAAATCAGTCACAAAATCTAGATAAACCCTATCGGGGCTATGGATGCCTGACTAGTAGTAGGGCTCTATCTAGACATAGCTCGATTATAAGAAAGGCTTTGCAAAGTATTAAGAAAGACACAAGGGTGAGTTAGATAAACCCTACCAGGGCTATAGATGCTTGACTGGTAGTAGGGCTCTATCTGTAAAAGCTTTCTTTTATGAGTCATGCTTCATAGCCTAAATGTGAATCAGATGATGGAATCCGAAGGTTTTCAGAGATGCAAAAATGAATCACTTTTTCACACACTGAGCAAAGGCAGATGGATTAATTATTTTTATTCAAAGTTATTTACCCCCACCTTCTCGGGACATTGCTAAATAATTCGTATTTCGCTGATCTTGTGTGTTCTCATTTCATATTGGGTTCTTCACCCAAAATGCTCAGGAGCATTTCCCAGCAGAGTCACCATTTGTTGTGACTGTCGCACAACTCACCCCAAAATTGGGGACCCACCTTTTGTTTTGGTATTTGGGTGTTTGCATTTTGTTTTAAGTGTCTAATGCTTTGCTTTGTTTTGGGTTTGCAGTTTTCACCAATTTGTTGTCGATGATTTTTTATCGTCAATTTGTTGTCGATGATATTTTTATCGTCAATTTCTTGTCGATGATTTTTTATCGTCAATTTGTTGTCGATGATTTTTATCGTCAATTTGTTGTCAACGATTTTTATCATCAATTTCTTGTCGATGATTTTTATCGTCAATTTGTTGTCGATGATTTTTATCGTCAATTTGTTATCGATGATTTTTATCGTCAATTTGTTATCAACAATATTTATCAAGTTTTTGTTAGTGATTTTATTGTTAACCTTTTGTTTTTTCTTCCTTTCCTTTGTGCTTCAAATAATAAAGATTTTAAATGTATATCTATATTTATATATATTCAAAACATTAATAAAATAATCAAAAATATTATTATTATTATATTCCATATAATAATAATAATAATTAAAAAATATATATATATATATAAGCTTATAAAAGAAAAAGAAAATATAAAATTCAAAAAATAAAAAATAAAATAATAAAAAAATAAAAAAATGTAAAGTAATAAATAAGATTCATGAGTTATTTATTTCATCCTCGTGAGGCCTAGGGTCTAAGCGACTTCATTCTATTTATGTAAAGGAAAGCCCTAAGGCTTTATTTTCTATAGGTAAAGTTTAATATGTTTGAGAACTAATGTAATTTTTTCTTCATCTGTTTATGCAGGTTGGCAGACGGTTTCAAAGAATGTAAGGAAGACCTTGGCGGACAAGGTGTCGAGCTTGGGTGAAGGGGTAATGTTTACGTGGCAACCTGGATGCAGGAAATGATGAATGAATGGGGATTTAGTACGATATGGATACGAGTGAGTAGGTTTAGGATTTGGCTTGAGTGGTGGATATCCATGCCTAGGTGGTTTACCCCACAGATAATTCAAAGCCATGATATTCGAAGTATGATTTGGGATGAAACCTGGGCAGTGGATCCCACACGACTAATGATGCAAAAATTGGGTAGCACTAGGAGCATAAGGATAGCCATGCAAGCAAAACAAAGGATACCAGAGGATGACCCATCATGTGATATGGTAAGTTAAAAGACCAGATGTGCAATATGTAAAATTTGAGCATGTTGATGTGGAGGCCGACGTGGCCGAAGGTGAAGTGGACCTAGGATGTATAGCTCATGTGGTAAAATAGCACGCTTCGATGATGCATTGATATCGATGTAATGGATAGAGAATAGCAACACATAGGAATAAATATTCCATGGTAGTAGAGTGGAATACAGGTTGGGAGTGATGTTGAAGAAGTTTTATGGATGGGTGTCGATTATAAAGATAACAACTATGATGTGGAAATTGGATCAGACACCCAGCAGTTGGATAGCGATGAAATCACCATGAAAATAGTGCTATTTGAGGAGTCAAGTTATTTCATGTGGAAGCAAAAACATTATCTTGGTCGACAGTAACAAAGATTCACCGATGAACTAAGACCCACGATGTGTCACGATGGGGTAGCCAAAAATGGTGAGAAAATAAATGGATGTAAGAAGTTAATATCAATGAGTTTGTGGGGATGATATGACATTAAGAAGCTCAGCATACTTGGGTGAGCAAACTTCTAGATATTTGTAGATGATAATCAAAATGCTTAGGTAGTGAAGACAAGGATGTGGTATATGTCAAAGATGCAAATGATCGGGCAGACCCTACAAACTAATAGATGATGCCGATCATGGATCATTTTACTGATGGGTACTCTCGAGCATTATTCGAACTCACCAACCAACGTGGATTAATATTGACGCTAGAGGGTGTAATGGAACTAGTGATTGGACTAATGACATTGGGTAACCAAATCTCAACATACACGTAGATTACCGGACTCCAATGGGGTAATCACCTTCATGCTAGATTGTATGTAAATAGTGTTGATCACAGCGTGGAAAATTTTTGTCGGGAGTCAGGCAAAAGTAGATGTGATCATGGGATTTCCATGGCGGATACAGGTCTATGCGAGCTGGTCTTTTGGAGATGTGGACACCAACCTCAATCGAATTGCGAGCTGGAAGATAACTGATACTGCATGGGTGATTCAAAGAAATTCTAAGAGGTATTAAAGTGGAATGAAAACTCAACATTTTGACGTGTCAAAGATTAGAATTTTCTCAGGGAGTATGGATATCATTGGAATGGATGAACCAATGAATATGATTGAAGAACAGATGGAAGATTTACAGTGGGCATTATCAAGCAGTGGATGATTAAAATTTGTTTTGGCGGTTGTCATGTTATAGCAGTAGATGAATTAATACACCAATCGGTGATCATCATAGGGTGCACATTATGTAAATTTATTGAGAAACATAATATGAAGTGATAATAAGTTATGTGGGGTAGTTTAGTGACCACCAGACATCCACATTTGAGAAAAAGAGCAATGCAAGAGGCTTGTAGGAATCCTATAGTGGATTTTGGTAGACGACCATAACGTTTCTCAATGTGGTACGATGGAGAGGTCGATAACATCAAGGACTGGTCCTATGCAATAGATGAATGGTGATGCAACTATAATGCCAATAGGGATTTCCATTAGTGTTTGAAGTGGGAATTGGAAGATGCAAAAAGATGACATGGCTACCAAGTAGGATCACAATGATACATAGAACGAGCGGTAGTGATTGGAAAATGCATACAAGATAAGTGTGCAGGGTCCGTTTATTTTAATACTATGTAGAGATAATGCAAATATGACATGGGCAAAAAGTGGGACCCCTGTGATGATAACCATGACAAGAGAGATAACTTCTAATACGTCATTGGGATGATCTAGGGTATGAATTCATGTATTCATTACTTTAGGTAAATCAATTTGGAAGTGACCTGATATAGAAAGGTAGTCCCAACCAAGGAAATGGGGCAAGAACAGTCACTAGGGAAAGGAATGGTGGAATTTTGTTAGAGATTTTACATTTGAGGAAAGGGGTATCCCCATTATTTAAAAAAATGAAACAAGATGTGAGTGTCATGTGTAAAATAAGAGGCTTTAAGCCTTGAGCAGTACTAAAAAGGGGCAAAAGTCCTGATGAGCAAGGTGCAGCAACAGTATTTTCATTGTTGTCAACACAGTCAGACAGATCGGTTGATGCGGTGGACCAGGAGTTAAGAGGATCTTCAGAGTATGTACAGTGATTTTCCAAAAGATAGAAGTGGCCCATTTGAGAAAAATCAAAAGAAAATCACAAGGAAGAAAACTGTCGCGATATCGCGACATGTTGAGCAAGAAAGGAAAACTGTCGCGATATCGCGACATGTTTGGAGAGAAAGAGCAAGAAAGCAAAACTATCACGATATCGCGACATGTTTGGAGAGAAAGAGCAAGAAAGCAAAACTGTCGCGATATCGCGACATGTTTGGAGAGAAAGAGCAAGAAAGCAAAACTGTCACGATATCACGACATGTTCGGAGAGAAAGAGCAAGAAAGAAAAATTGTCATGATTTCGTGACATGTTGGAAGAGAAAAAGACAAGTAGAAAAAGGTGTCACGATTTCATGACATATTGCAAGAGAAAGAGGAGAGAGAAAAATGTGTCACGATTTCGTGACATGTTTCATTTTTGCGGTCCAAAGCGAAGAGAAAGAGGAGAGAGAAAAAGGTGTCACGATTTCATGACATGTTTCATTTTCGCGGTCCAAAGCGAAGAGAAAGAGGAGAGAGAAAAAGGTGTCACGATTTCACGACATGTTTCATTTTTGCGGTCCAAAGCGAAGAGAAAGAGGAGAGAGAAAAAGGTGTCACGATTTCGTGACATGTTTCATTTTCACGGTCCAAAGCGAAGAGAGATTGTACGAAAGAAAAAGTGTCACGATTTCGTGACATGTCGCATTTTCGCGACTTGAAGAGAGTAGGAAGGAAGAGAATGAAAAAGTGTCACGATATCGCGACATGTCATGTTTTCGCGACTCAAAGGTAAGAGATAGAGCAAAGGAGAAAAAGTGTCACGATATCGCGACATGTCGCATTTTCGCGACTCTAGGAGGAGAGAGAAAGTAAGAAGGCAAAAGTGTCACGATATCGTGACATGTGTAAAACAAAGGAAGAGTACAAGGAGGTGAAAGTGTCATGATATCGTGACATGTTGTTTTATGTGAAAAAGTAAAGAGAAGGAGGTGAAAGTGTCACGATATCATGACATGTGTTTTTGTGGGTACAAGCCAAGAAGAGGACAAAGAGGCAGAAGTGTCACGATTTCATGATAGGTCGCTTTGGCACAAGCTAAAAATAGAACCCAGCTAAAATAAGATATGTGACCGTTAACTAAAGTTATGCAGCAGTTATAGGGGCTGTTACAAAAGAAAATCATGCAGCTAATTTAAGAATAGTTAAAGAAGGAGAAAATGAACAGTCGTATATATAGAATCGAATATGCATGCATGCACAAAAAAGAATACGAATAGTCATGACTGAGAAGATGAATAGTCATGGTAGGGGTATATGTGTAAATTCGTAACATGCATCGTGTTTGATGAAAAGCCTACCCTATATATATACAAAAGTAGTTACAGTTAGAAGGTGTTACAACTGACAAGTGGCGCATGAGAAATGAAAGGAGTTACAACTGGAGTTACAAAAATACAATATGGGTATAAAAGGTGGTCTGTGCGGAGGATTACGTGCTGCTGAAATTGTGTGAAAGTGCTGCAAGAAGGGGGTTGAAAGAGTGCTGCAAGAGGAGTATTCAGTAGAGCAGTGAGAGCCATAAAAGAGCAGAGAAGCAGAGTTTGAAGAGTGTGTGTGTTTTGGTGAAGAGTGAGAGAGGTTGGGTTAGCAACAGACCAGTCAGGGTCTTGTATAAGCGAAGGCATTCTTATGTCAATCTGATAGTTTCAAAAGTGCAGTTCAAGTTGGTGCTTGAATTAGGGGTTGGTGCTCCTTTCTGTAGGTGAGAGAAATTAGGGGTTGGTGCTCCTTTCTGTTGGTGCGGATAAACCAGGGGTTGGTGCTCCTTCCAGTGGGTGCTTGGTAAAGTGATTGTAAAATTGGTATTTTGCAAAGGCTGGATTTGGATGGGAATCCAAGCAGTCATTTTTGAGGAGTAGCCAAATTGGTGAACCTCGTTACATCGTGTGTTGTGGAATGCTCTCTTGTTATATTTGCTTTATTGGGTTTTAAGTTTTCTTTGTTTCGACATTAAGAGTTGAAGATTTAAGTTTTTAATAGCTACATTGATTCACCCCCCTCTCAGTGTCATTGTGAGACTAACAATTGGTATCAGAGCCAAGTTCTTGAACAAGCTTAATCGGCTAAGGTGATCTTGGAAGTGAGACAATGGCAGGTGGTGAAGGATTCTCATCAAACAAAGCACCATTGTTTGACGAAACTAATTATGCATTCTGGAGACTCAGGATGCAGACATATTTGTGTTCTCTAGGATATGACATTTGGGAATCAGTAGACAGTGGATACACCATACCCACCACTCCTCCAACCGATGCTGTCGATAAGAAACTATTTGAGAATAACTCTAAAGCAAAGAATGCTATCATGTGCGGTTTGGTGGACAACGAACTGATAAAGATTATGAGTTGTAAAATGGCAAAAGATATGTGGGACAAACTAAGGAGCATTCATGAAGGAGACGACAAGATCAAGGAGGCCAAGTTACAAATGCATCGAGCTCAGTTTGAAGCATTAAAGATGAATGAGGATGAGAACATAGAGGCATACATGCTTGAGAGTTAATGGAATCATTAATGCGATTAGAGGACTCGACGAGGAAATGGAAGATGTTGTCATCGTGAAAAAGGTACTAAGATCTCTTCCCCAAAGATTTGATTCCAAAGTTTTTGTAATAGAAGAAGCTAAAGATCTTAATACTTTTAGTATGGATGAGATGCATGGTTCTTTGACTGCATATGAGATGAGAATAGGAAAAACTAAACCCACAGACAGAGAAGCTACTTTTAAAGCACATAAAAATATAAAAGCAAAACAAGAATCCGAGGAAGAAGAGACATCGAGATGAAACGAGAAGCAAACTTTGTTCGAAAACTAATCAGGGGAAAAGGAAAATACAGAGGAAAGCTACCATTTAAGTGTTTCAACTGTGGAGGCATTGGGCACTTTGCAGCTAAATGTCCTCTTAATGAGAAAAGCAAAAGTGATGAAGGTTCACACCAAGAAAGAGGTGACTGGAAGAAGAAACCAAATTTTAGAAAAGGAAACTTCAAGAAGAAAAGTTTCATATCCAAGAATGTCAGTCCTTCAGAAGACAGCTCCGGTGAGGATTCTGAAGAAGAAAAAGGTGAAGCTCTTTTCATGGCATTTGAAGAAGAAAAAATAGAGGAAAAATAGGAATGCAATAAAAACCTTGAGGCTGAGGCTGAAGTAGATCTGGAAGGTGAGTTGGTCGTTGCACTTAAAGAGCTGAGTTTAGAAAGGAAAAAGAATAAGAAAACTTCAAGAAAGCTTGAAGATGCCAATGAAATCATATCCAACTTGAAAGTACAGATAGATGAATTTAAGAAAATATCTGAAGATATCGAAGTACAATTAACCATGAAAATAGATGAGTGCAACAAGTTAGAAGAAGAGATTGTTGGTTTAAGGATACAACTAGAAGAGATGAATCAAAAATTGAGTTGTTATCACAAACTTGAAGGAAGTTATGTGAAGGCTGGACAAGATTATAAATAACCAAAGGACTCTAGGCATCAAATTTGGTTTAGGTTTCGTCGAAGGAGAATCATCAAATGGATCAAAGGCCATAACTGTAGAACCCATAAAGAATGAAGATAAGATCAGGGTTGATCAAGAAAAAATGAATCATGCTAAAGAAAGCAATAAAGCCAGGCAAGAGAGGAGTATTGACAATGATGGATTCACCAATGTCACTCATCAAAAGAGAAGAAGATTTATGGCTCCCACTACAAAATGGCAAAGACCATCACCCAGGTTCACTCATTCCTTTTCTGGTTATTGTTTTAAATGCAATGGTTATGGTCATAAGATTTCAGATTGCAAGTATAATGTAGGACAAAGGAACTTTACCAGTAGAAATGTTTTTTCACCGCTGATGGATTATGCAGTAGAATGTTATAACTATCATAATTTTGGGCACATTGCAAGAAATTGTCGAAGTACATTTGCAGCAAATAAACATCAGGGAAGAAAGTTTCAACCAAATGGTTTGAGACAAAATAGAAAATTTCCAGAAAAACATACACAGGCTACTGACAAAGAAAAGTCAAAACAAGTGACCAAAACTGTAATCAAACCAGAGTGGAAAGAAAAGGAGCAACCCAAGGAAGAAAAGGAATCCTTGATCGTACAGACAACATTTAAAGCACAGAACAAATCTGCACCATGGATACTTGATAGTGGATGCTCAAGTCATATGACAGGTGACAAACAAAAATTTGAGAAGTTACAGAAATATGAAGGTGGTTCTATAAAATTTGGAAATAATGATGGAGCTAAGATAGTTGGAAAAGGATCGGTTAAGATCAGTGATGGAAAAATCAAGTCAAAAGAAGTCTTGTTTGTGATTGGTCTGAAGCATAACTTGTTAAGTGTAAGTCAGATTTGTGACAGAGGTCATGAAGTTATTTTCAAGAAGCAGGGTTGTGAAGTCAGAACAGCAAACCATGGAAAGTTGATAGCAACTGGATCAAGGACATCTGGCAACCTGTATACTCTCTCAGAGACTTTAGAAGGAGCATGCTTGATTGGACAGGAAGAAGAAAATTGGCTGTGGCACAAGAGGCTCGGTCATATCAGTTTCGACAATCTAGTAAGAATCAGCTCAAAAAGGGCAGTAAGAGATATTCCCACCATTGGTAAACCTTTAAATAGCATTTGTGCTTCATGCCAAAAGGGGAAGCAAACTAGAGCCACATTTAAAACAAAAGAGTACTTCACAAGCAAACCATTAGAACTAATACATACTGATTTATGTGGACCCATGAGAACACAAAGCATAAATGGTGACAAATACTTTATGTTGTGCATAGATGACTATTCCAGGATGACATGGATACTATTTTTGAAGCTTAAATCAGATGCCTTTGAGATGTTCAAGATTTTCAAAAAACAAGTTGAGAATCAAACAGGAAAAAGGATTAAATGTGTGAGATCAGATAGAGGAGGAGAGTTCATTTCAGAGGAGTTTGCAGAGTACTATCAAAAATATGGGATTAGGAGACAGTTTTTAGCAGCAAGGACACCTCAGTAGAATGGTGTGGTAGAAAGAAAGAACAGGACAGTGCAAGAAATGGCACGGACTATGTTGACTGAGAGCAAAATAGCAGACAAATTTTGGAAAGAGGCAGTCCATACTACGGTATACATCCAAAATAGGTGCATGTTGAGGACGCATGAAAGCAAAACACCATATGAGCTGTGGTTCGGTAGAAAGGCAACAACAAGATACTTTAAAGTTTTTGGCAGTAAGTGTTACATCAAAAGAACTGAAGAAAATCTTGGTAAATTTGAAGATAGAGCTGATGAAGGTATTTTTCTTGGCTATTCGACAAAAAGCAAAGCCTACACATGCTACAACAAGAGGCTAAAGAAAATTGTGGAGAGTGCCGATGTTAAAGTTGATGAAGGTAGGGAACGAGAAATAAGCTATAAAGAAAACTACCCAATTTATGAAGAAGTCATTGAAGGAGATGAGGAAAAAGAAATGGAAAAGAAACAAAAAATTGAATCAGATGATTTAAGTAGTGATTCAGAAGAGGAAGAAAACAAAAAATTCAAAACAGGCAGCTGGCAAAAAAATCATCCTAGAGAGCAGATAATTGGAGACCCCACAGTTGGTGTTCAGACAAGAAAAAGAGTAGTAAGTAACTACTCTCTATTATCCAGCATAGAGCCCAAAAATATTGCTGAAGCAAGCAAAGATGAAAGTTGGATGACGGCTATAAATGAAGAATTAGATCAGATCGAGAAAAACAAAACCTGGGAGTTAGTACCAAGACCTGCAAATAAAAATATAATCGGTACTAAATGGATTTTTCGAAACAAATTGAATGAAGATGGACAAGTAGTAAGGAATAAAGCAAGATTGGTCTGTAAAGGCTATGCACAAGTTGAAGGCATTGACTTTGAGGAAACCTTTGCACCTGTGGCTAGACTAGAGGCAATCAGAATGTTTCTGGCTTTAGCAGTTCACAAGAATTTCAAAGTTTATCAAATGGACGTGAAATCAGCATTTCTGAATGGAAAACTTGAAGAAGAGGTCTATATTGAGCATCCTGATGGTTTCCAACTTGGTGATAATCCCAACTTCATCTGCAAGTTGAAGAAAGCATTGTATGGCTTGAAACAGGCACCAGAGCATGGTATGCAAGGCTAGACAACTATCTTACTCAACAAGGGTTCAAAAAGGGTATGGTAGATAGCAATTTGTATGTCAAAAAGGAAGATGGCCATCTCATTGTCCTTGTTGTATATGTAGATGATATCATCTTTGGCAGCAGCAATGATAAGTCGTGTAAGGATTTAGCAAAGCAGATGCAAAAAGAATTTGAAATGTCAATGATTGGTGAACTTTCGTATTTTCTCGGACTGCAAGTTAATCAAAATGAGAAGGGCATATTTATTTCTCAAGTTAAATATGTGAAAGAGATGCTAAAAAAGTTCACAATGGAGGATTGTAAGCTCTGTTAGCACTCCCATGACAACAGGATGCAAGTTGAGCAAGGATGACAAATCTCCAGATGTTGATCAAACCATGTACAGATCTATGATTGGGAGCCTATTGTATTTGACAGCTACCAGACCAGATATATTGCAGGCAGTTTGCATGGTAGCACGATTTCAGGCGAGTCCCAAGGAGACTCATGTGACAACAGTGAAGAGGATTCTTCGGTATCTAAAGGGTACTATGGAGTATGGGTTATGGTATCCGAAAGGTAAGGACTTCACTCTTATTGCGTATTCAGATGCAGATTGGGCAGGATGTGTCGATGACAGAAAGAGTACCAGTGGAGGTGCATTCTATCTTGGAGACAAGGTTGGTTGCATGGCACAGTAAGAAACAAGAATCAGTCTCTTTATCCACAGTAGAGGCAGAATATATTGCAGCAACTACGTGTTGTACGCAGGTTTTATGGATGAAACAAACCCTGAAAGATCTTGGCATTAACTTCAGTGAGCCAATTTCAGTTAAGTGTGATAACACCAGTGCCATTAATATCTCAAAGAATCCAGTTATGCATTCTCGCACAAAACATATTGCTATCCGATATCACTTTCTGAAGGAGAAAGTTGCGGAAGAAGAGGTAAAGTTGGATTTTGTCCCAACTACAGAGCAAGTAGCGGATATCTTCACAAAACCGCTGCCCAAAGAAATTTTTGAGTACCTTCGCAATAAATTGGGAGTGGTCATGCTTCCCAAGTACTGACTAGCTATCGGGACCACATTCTCAGGGGGAGCATTTATATATTTGATTATCTTTGTGCTCATATTTGTAATTTTTGCTAACTGTCATAACGTGTGCTTGAGAATGTTGTGCATGGACTCAGGGGGAGTCTGCAGTAGCCCTTTGGTATTATTGTCAAAGGGGGAGAAGAATTACAGGAATGTGCATGTGTGTTGCCAACAATTCCAAAGGGGGAGATTGATGAGCAAGGTGCAGCAACAATATTGTCATTGTTGTCAACACAGTCAGACAGATCGGTTGATGCAGTGGACAGGAGTTAAGAGGATCTTTAGAGTATGTACAGTGATTTTCCAAAAGATAGAAGTGGCCCATTTGAGAAAAATCAAAAGAAAATCACAAGGAAGAAAATTGTTGCGATATCGCGACATGTTGAGCAAGAAAGGAAAACTGTCGTGATATCACGACATGTTTGGAGAGAAAGAGCAAGAAAGCAAAACTGTCATGATATCGCGACATGTTTAGAGAGAAAGAGCAAGAAAGCAAAACTGTCATGATATCATGACATGTTTGGAGAGAAAGAGCAAGAAAGCAAAACTGTCGCGATATCGCGACATGTTTGGAGAGAAAGAGAAAGAAAGCAAAACTGTCGTGATATCGCGACATGTTTGAAGAGAAAGAGAAAGAAAGAAAAACTGTCGCGATATCGCGACATGTTGGAAGAGAAAAGACAAGTAGAAAAAGTGTCACGATTTCATGACATATTGCAAGAGAAAGAGGAGAGAGAAAAAGGTGTCACGATTTCGTGACATGTTTCATTTTCGCGGTCCAAAGCGAAGAGAAAGAGGAGAGAGAAAAAGGTGTCACGATTTCGTGACATGTTTCATTTTTGCGGTCCAAAGCGAAGAGAAAGAGGAGAGAGAAAAAGGTGTCACGATTTCGTGACATGTTTCATTTTCATGGTCCAAAGTGAAGAGAAAGAGGAGAGAGAAAAAGTGTCACGATTTCGTGACATGTTTCATTTTTGCGGTCCAAAGCGAAGAGAGATTGTATGGAAGAAAAAGTGTCACGATTTCGTGACATGTCGCATTTTTGCGACTTGAAGAGAGCAGGAAGGAAGAGAATGAAAAAGTGTCACGATATCATGACATGTCGCATTTTCATGACTCAAAGGCAAGAGATAGAGCAAAGGAGAAAAAGTGTCGCGATATCGCGACATGTCACATTTTTGTGACTCTAGGAGGAGAGAGAAAGTAAGAAGGTAGAAGTGTCACGATATCGTGACATGTTGTTAAAGGTAAAAGAAAGAAAGAAGGAGGCGAAAGTGTCGTGATATCGTGACATAAGTTTTTTGTGTGAGAAAAGTAAGAGCCAAGGAGGCGAAAGTGTCACGATATCGCGACATGTGTTTTCACGGGTACAAGCCGAGAAGAGGACAAAGAGGCAGAAGTGTCACGATTTCGTGACAGGTCGCTTTGGCGCAAGCTAAAAATAGAACCCAACCAAAATAAGATATGTGACCGTTAACTGAAGTTATGCAACAGTTACAGGGGACGTTACAAAAGAAAATCATGCAGCTAATTTAAGAACAGTCGAAGAAGGAGAAATCGAACAATCGTATAAATAGAATCGAATATGCATGCATGCACAGAAAAGAATACGAACAGTCATGACCGAGAAGACGAACAGTCATGGTAGGGGTATATGTGTAAATTCGTAACATGCATCGTGTTTGACGAAAAGCCTACCCTATATATATACAAAAGCAGTTATAGTTAGAAGGCGTTACAACTGACAAGTGGCGCATGAGAAATGAAAGGAGTTACAACTGGAGTTACAAAAATACAATATGGGTATAAAAGGTGGTCTGCGTAGAGGATTACGTTGCTACTGAAATTGTGTGAAAGTGCTGCAAGAAGGGGGTTGATAGAGAGCTGCAAGAGGATATTCAGCAGAGCAGTGAGAGCCATAAAAGAGCAGTAAGCAGAGCTTTAAGAGTGTGTGGTGTTTTGGTGAATAGTGAGAGAGGTTGGGTTAGCAACAGACCGGTCCAGGGTCTTGTATAAGCGAAGGCATTCTTATGTCAATCTGATAGTTTCAAAAGTGCAGTTCAAGTTGGTGCTTGAATTAGGGGTTGGTGCTCCTTTCTGTAGGTGCAGAGAAATTAGGGGTTGGTGCTCCTTTCTGTTGGTGCGAGATAAACCAGGGGTTGGTGCTCCTTCCAGTGGGTGTTGGTAAAGTGATTGTAAAATTGTATTTTGCAAAGGCTGGATTTGGACGGGAATCCAAGCGGTCATTTTTAGGAGGGTAGCCAAATTGGTGAACCTCGTTACATCGTGTGTTGTGGAATGCTCTCTTTTTATATTTGCTTTATTGATTTTTAAGTATTCATTGTTTCAGCATTAAGAGTTGAAGATTTAAGTTTTTAATAGCTACACTGATTCACCCCTCCCTCTCAATGTCATTGTGAGACTAACAAGGCCAAAGAGATACGTCCAATAAGAAAGTAATAACAAGTAAATAAATTCCATTATTAATATAATCTTGAATGGATTCTCAAAAGGGGAATGTTACATTAGAAAATGATAATGGACAAGAATGAGCATTTTTTTGTTGATGTTACCCACGGAGCGAAAGGAAAAGGAAGCAATTTTGAAGTCAAATAAAAGAGAAAACGAAGCATTTTTCAGAGAAACGAAGAGTTACATCAAAAATTTAAAAATGGCCATTGAAGGATAGAAAAAAAGACTGGTTTTTTTTGCAAAGACCAGAAATATTGTTGAAATAACAATGTAAAAATGAAAACATCATTTTAATGTAAAGGGATTTTTAAGAAATTCGAGCTCAATCGAGTAAAATAGGAGGAGGATTTCTGCATGCTTGGATTTAATTGTTTTCATCTTTTCCCTTTTCAGGTTTTGAATTTATAAATGATGTTTGATGCATTTTAGTGGTCACATCATGGAATGTTTGAAATCTGGAATTTATTTTTGTGTCCTAGGAGCTAGCACTTAGTTTATTTCGATTGTGCAAATGTAGGTTTGAATAGACTAGGTTGCATGCAAGAGTTTCTCACATCTTCAGTTTTACAGGACGAGGTGCCATCAAACTGATAAAGTTTTGCATGTTTACGTTTTCAGCATTCAAGTTTATTTTCAGATTTTATTTTCTATATTCTAACCCTTCATTTTGAAGATTTTTTTAAAATTTCGAGGATTAAAATAAAAATAAAAAAAATAAAATGACAAAAATAATTACATGGGTGTGAAGAATGAGATAAAATATATCATACAAAATAAATTCGAACTCATTCCAAAGTTATTTCATTTTTATAAAAAATATTGAAAATGACTGTTTAATGTAGATTTTTACAATTTCGGAATATTTTTTTTACATTTTGGAGGTAAATCAAATTTTTTAAACTTTGCATTTCCATTCATAAGCATAATATGACCTTTCCTTTATGAGACATTCAGTTTCATTAAAGGGGGGTAATTTTTATGAATTTTTTGATAGAAAAGATCAATATCTTTCATTGGACATCATTTAAGGGTAATAAATACCCTTCTCTTTATGAAAATTCTGATTTCATCAAAGAGAGGTAATTTATCATTACATCAAAGGCTAGTGTTTTAAAAAATTAAATCATTTCTTCTTTATGAAAATTCTGATTTCATTAAAGAGGGATAATTAATGATGACATTTTGAGGCCATTATTTTAAAGCAATAAATTGTTATCTCTTTATGAAAATTAATTTCATCAAAGAAGGACAATTTATTAATTATATCAAAGGCTATCTCTATCTTCATGATAGAAGCTACATTTAATGGATCTTTTCATTTTGGATTCACATTCCTAAATATATTTTAATCTTCATATTCATGTTTAAAGTAGGGTTAAATGCAAGATAAAAACTTGTTTAAAATCTACTTAATCAAAAGAAGATAAAATCTACCTAAGAACATTCAAGAGAAAATGAACTAAGCCTTACACATGGTCATAGGAGGTTCAATTCACATTTACTTTTCTTTAAGTTTTATGAATAATCATAAGTATGACATAATAAAATACACCAACACATTCCTTTTGTTAACAATTACTTGTAGTCACTAAGGTATTCCTAGCATTTCATTGATATATCTTCATTGAGATAATTAATACACATGTGCAATGCTAATATAGCAGAACCTTGGAGAAGCTGTTTTGTTTTAACTTCTTCGCAAGAGAGGGTTTTCTGATAAAAATCCTAAGGTGAGTTTGGATTTTCAATTGGATAAAATTACCACTCAATAGGTCCCATGATGCACTTTGTTCTTCATGTGCATTCGCCCAAAGAGATGGTGAAAGGTGTCTTCACCTCTATCTTGGGGTGAATGAATATTTGACTTTTCAAAGCTCTCTTAGCACCCACACTCACCATTTTGTTGTGCTTTCACCCCAGGGAGGGGTAAAAGGGAGTTTCACCCCTCACCTGAGGTGAAAGTCCTGTTGACTAGTCAATGAACCAACTTGGTACATTATCCTTAAAAACTTGGGGATGTTCACCCCAAATTGGGGTGAACAATGCTTTCATCCCATATTTGGGGTGAATGTCCTTATTTGAATTGTTGTCGCACTTTGATTTTAGATCCACTTCGACTTAACCACTTTAAATGTATCTTCGCCCCTAGGAGGGGTGAAAGTCATTTCTAAACTTTGTCATTCTTTTCCTTTATACGTTCACCCCAAAGTGAGGTGAATGAGTTTGTCACCCATTTTTGGGGTGAACACACTTTGCTCTTCCCAATATTTTCTCTTTTTTTTAAAAATAAAGATAACTTTGCCCTCGGGAGAGGTGATAAGTGTTTCCATATTTCATTCAGGCAAAAGGTTGCTATGTCTTATCTTTTCCTTTGATTTTCCAAGCATTGTTCCCTTTTGACGTCCTCGGGTGATCTTTATCGATTCTTCACAAATAATTTTCCGTGCAGTACCCATTATTCCTAAGCATGAAATTTATGAAAAATAAAATGACAATTAACACAAAAAATATTGTAACACATTATACAAACCAAAATACTACAATATAGTATCAATATATTTTTTTGCTTTTACAATGATACTGTCAACCAAAATTATCATCAAAATTTTTTAATGTGGCATAGTACAAAATTGCCAATATTTTTGGTAGATCTTTGGATATCTAGCTCGCATGGATGCAAGCAATCCCAAGCCTTTATCCATTGGGTTCTTTGGTGGTCCTTCTTACCGACTGCCATCGCTGGTGCTTCTGACTCAGATATCCTTTTCAGTGCTTGTTCAACTGCTGTCTTTTTAGTCATCGCTCATTTTACTGCTACCTATGCTACCACTTCTTGTTATGCCACTACCTGCTCTGCTAATACCTACTCTTATTCCTTTAGACTTTTTCAGGTGATTTTATAAACTGTAACAACCTCAACCCAAGCTTGTATGGTGAACAAGCAAGGAACACTAGACGACTTGCAAATATACCATAGATTTTGGACATCCTCCAGGCGAAGGTGCTTAACTCATTGGGCCAACTCGAACAAGGACAACTCCATGCAAGTGAACTTATTCATAATTAGTAGTACTTATTCCTCTGTGATTGGCTCCTCCCACTTGTCAATCTCTCATGTGTCCTCAACAAAATTCTTCCAAACCACTTCTAACTGTTCCTTTGGTAGCGGCTTGCCCCATTTGTTAGTAAAATCTAGAAAATCCATATCATTAAGGGGATCAAAATGGATCATGGAAATATTATTCTCTCACTCTATGGTGTTAAGGATTTTTTTGCCTTCTCTCACTAGGTCCAACCTCTTAAAGTAGTTGCACAATGTCACTTTTGTAGTAGACCAAGATTGGTCCATCTCACTCATGGGGCGAATGTGCATATTGGATCGAGCCAGGGCATGGATCTTCACAACCATCTCCAAATGTGGCTCTAGTATCTCCTCAATACTATCTATCAACTGTTGTCCCAACTAAATTTGTATCCGATCCATATAGATATACTATAAAAATTGAATTTATTTTACCACCAACTTCTCACAACTCTGAGAAAACCGAAGGTGGGCCTCTTTAATCATTTTTGGAGAGAAGCCTACAACTTGTAAGGCCTTCTCTACTAGATGATTTTGTATGGACTCAAGTTGCACCTTTAATGACTGCACCTGCTGCTTCACTGTATATTTGGATTTTTTATGAACCCTTGCTTGCTTATGTCATTGTTCAATCTCTATTGTCATCTTCTCCTGCTGCGCTCTACTTTTTTCCAAGGCATCCTCAAGCTTGATAAATTTTGTCTCAATGTCGTAGAATCTCTACTTTTAGTACTTGACATGCAAATAAACTAAGCTCATATCAACTTGGATATTCCCTATTTTTTGAGTAGGATCAATCTTTGTCAGGTCCTCTATCACAATCTTGTAAGCATAATCACTCGGTGTCATTTTTTCTTGTGCCTTCTAGACCAGGGAAATTATCATGGTGGTATGAGCCTCCATAGCAAATGGATCGAAGGCAACTTTATTAAGCAGCCTAGCTGGAGTAAGTGCCTCCTTTATCCTACAGCTCTTCAACCACTATGGTGAACTAAGGTGTGCACAATTAATATTTTCTACATCGTGTTGCTTGGGCATCACCTTGGTTTTGGGTAGCACCTGCATCTCCAAAAATGGTGTGAAAGGAACCATAACTTGTGCATGGTATGGATCAAAGTAAGAAGAGGAGATAAATATAAGAGGGGGAACCAAAATAGTAGAGTGTATGGAAGAACCGAGATCAACTACAATTATGCTCACTCTTGGAGGAGCTTGCATACTTACAACTAAAGTGGAAGTGGTGGCAAAAATAGAAGGTGAAGGATGCAAAAACATATTTGAACCTGATGCAAATGAACTGAAATAAAGGGAGGCCAAATATAGGGGAATATAAGGAGCAATAGTGACTTACGAATGGGAGGAAGGGAGCAAAATGGACATGGAAGGCATACCAAATGGGGGAGCAATGAACATGGGAATTGAAGGAAATGAACTGACAACCACTATCTACTCCTAAGTATAGGAAGAGGAAAGGTAAAATGTACCTTCGAGCATAGGTGCTATGTGTCTTGGTGATGGAAGTGACTACGTAATAAGTTCCTTCTATTGCTCCTCTGATTCTACCTCCAGGTTTACAATCTCCACTTGTTGATCCAACGACTACTCAAGAATTAATGGAAACTCTTGGGCAATGCTCACCAGAGCCACAAACACCAATAGAGGTAGATTAGCAGTTGTTAGAATAAATATTTATTCTCTTAAGTTCTACTAGGATAGACTTACTTGAGTTACCACTCTTCCATGAGTCAGGTGAACTCTCAGTTTAGACTAGTTCAGATTTGTTGAGTTGTTGTAATCCAACGACTCTCAATGATCAACTTTGCTATTTATACAAAGTTGATCCATGGAATAAAGCAATCAGTTCTTGAGCTTTTTAGTAATGCTTTGCATGTCTAGTTTCTTGGTTTCAATATTGCTTCTCAATATTTCTAACATGGTACCAGAGCAGGGCTAGTTTTTTCTTGCAAGCATTCAACTCTTTTCATTGATCTGGTTCAGCTTGTCCTTCCTTTTTTGGATAAGTCTTCTCTATTTATTTCAGCTTATTTGGAAGTTGTTAAATAGTCTTATTTTTTTTATCTATACTCCAATATAGTGTTTATCCACTAAATGTTTCAATAGATCATTACTATCATTTTAAGTGCAAAGTGTTATAAGATATTTGATAACAGGTAACCACTGTATTTGCTGCCTCACCTTTTTGTGTATGGTGTTATCTAAATATTTGCTTCACACTGCCCTCTCTCAAGAAATTTTTGTTGTCCCTTTAAAGCAATTTTTTTTAACTAATACCTTTTTTGGATACGTTGGCTTCCTTATCATTGCGTTGTACAATTTTTTTTAGTGTTGCCTCTTCCACAACTCTCTCATAGAACATCTTCAACTGACGTCCCCATTTCAGAAGCAAGGAAAGTGTTGTGGTTTCAAACACAATAGTAACCAACGAGGAGACTGCTATGAGGAACATGTTTTAGATTCGTGCCCAAGGGAGAAGCCAATCATCACAATCTTGGCATCATCGTATCTCAGAGGTTCATGCCAAACAGTGAAGCCACCATCGCTTACCTGCACTAGCATCTAGGTCTGGTATTTCTGATCATGTCTTTATTCTACTACAAAGCAGCGAATACTCCTTTCATTGGCACTGAGGAGATGAATTCTGGTTCGTTCATCTCATTCCTGGTCCTCCTTTCCTTGGCACTAAGGAGCCGAATATGGGTTCGTTTTTCTGGTTCGTATGGTCTTCTTCAAAGGAACATCATCCTTTCTTCCCTCCAATAAAATGGGTCTTCCCTCATTGGAGCTCAAGACACCCGTGTTCTCTTCAATTGCTGCGCGCTGGAGCCTTGTACTTCCTATGAGTAAAGAGACGTGTCTCCCTCGTTAGCACCTTTTTCTCATCCAAGCGATAGGCTCTTCTGTTAGCTTAAGTTGGCGCTCAAAAGATAAATTAAGAATATCTTCCTCAGTTCGTACTTATGCGACAATATCACGTAAATTGTCATATCTTCAGTTCACTCCACAAAAGAAGCCACGTCCTTCTTCTCAGTGTTGTCCATCAACGGCTATCCATCTGTGAAATGCTATAAAAAACAACCAAAACTCTCTCAAATTCCATCCTTTGCTCGAGTTTTGGTTCATTTTTTTTAGGAGCTGCTGCATTCTTCGAAGATCGATAAGAGGGCGATTCGGCTTCACCAGGAGTAACACTCTTCATATTTTCAATTCTTCCAAGTGATATTAAGTTTTTTTTGGCACTGTCCTACTAAAGCTTGCAGGTCTCTCATCGATTCATCATGGACTCTCTCTTACATTTTCCAAGGCTCTCCTCGAATCGACGTCGGCGCTCTCTTCTCGAAGCGAAGTTGGTGTGGTGAGCGTGGAAGAAAATGGAGGGTGCAATCCAAAGCAAATGGAGGGACCAATACATCATTGAGGGAGTGTTGCATCTACTTTTCATGAATAGTGCATCCAATTCGAAAGAGAGCCTCAGGAGCAGCATCACAGAGCTGCATTCTGCACCATTTCCCAGTGACTCCTCTACGATCTGCGTAGCTTCATTCTAATTGCTCTTTGAGAGCCTTCGAAGGCAATTTCACCTTTAAAAGTTAAAAAAAAAACTTATGTTTTTATAAAAACAAAGGGACTCATCCTCCTTTTTTCAGCTCTTTCCCTTCCATCTATTTCTCTTCATGAAAGATACTTTGTAATCTTATATTTCTTTTTTTGTCTCAACATTATTCTCAATGCCTATTTCAAAAAGGCTGTCAAGAGAGAAGACAAATTGTAATCTCAAGTAATACAAAGTTTTTTTGGGAGGGGGGTTATGGTGTTGATTCTTGCACCTATTGTTTTGTTGGATTCTTTAAGGGGGGAAGCTGTCTTCTTGTGTCCATAAGATTGGCAGTCACTGGTGGACTCTTTTTTTGTGTGTAGCACCTTCTTGGCCACTTCATGCTTGTTGCTTCATTCTCATTCTTTGAGCTTATTCTGCATTTTAAGCCAACAATTGCATAAAGGAGTTTCTCAAAAAAATCAAAGCAAGCACTCACAATCTATTGAGCACTTTCACAAACTTTTTCAAAAGCCAACAATTATTCTTATAAATAATTGCCTATGTTCCACGTATCAATATCCTCACAAAACTTATAGTTTCCCTCACGTAAGGGCGGGTTTTTTGAGATAATTGGTATACAGGTCTGGCAAGTTATTTTTGGTTTCAATAGCCTAGGTTCCACGTATCAATATCTTCAAAACTTATAGTTTCCCTCACGTAAGGGCGGGTTTTTGAGAGGCTTGGTATAAAGGTCTGGTTTTTTGCTACCATTCATAAAACAGGTTTCTGGTTGTACTGCCTATTGCTTCAAAACACTTGCAGTTAAGGGGGAATATTGGTTCACTATAGTTTTTTTGGAAAAATGAATACAATTGATCCACTCACCCCTCATAACTATCACACATGGAAACCAAAAATATTAAATCTCATTTCTCAAAAAGGGCTCACACACTTGCTAGAAGAGAAGCAACCTGAATTTGAAAAAGAATATGAAATATTTGTTCATAAAGGGAAGATGTATGAAACAATGGGTATTATAAGCACAAATGTAAATGAAAGCTTATGGTTTCATATTTCAGAATGTAAAACTCCATTTGAGAGTTGGCAGAAACTAAAGAACTTGTTTGGGAAAGTAGATCAAATAAGGTCAATGCAGCTAGAGGCAAAATTAACAACATTATCTCCTGAAGACTTCAACAATATTGTTGACTTTCTCACCAAATTTAAAGAAGTCCTTACTCAATTCAAAGGCAGTGGCAAGAATAAAATAGAAGAAGAATGCATCTATCTAATTCTTTCTAAATTAAATGGTGTATTTCAAATTTTTGCAACCACCTTTTTGTCTACAAAAGATGCTCTTGGTGCAAGTTTTAAAATGCCCTCTTTAGAGGAATTTTGTGATAGGCTAACTAGAGAGGAAAAAAAACTTGCAAAGTATGAGATCTCTCCCTCTTCCTCAAAAGCCTTAGTAGCATCCACCTCTACTAAAGAAAAATTCACAAAGAAAGAAAGAAGTCCCATAACTTGTACACACTGCAAAAAGAATGGTCATTCTGTGAACAAATGTTGGAAAAGACTACAACAACTAGAGGCAGCAATGAAGGATCACAAGATAGACACTAAGAAGCAGATAGGAAAAGCCTTAAATGTTCAAGGTAGAGCTATAAAAACTTCATCAAAATACTGGGTTCTAGATTCAGGAGCAACTCATCACATGACTTCCTCAGATGAGTCATTCACTTCAATCTCCTCAAGTTCAACATGTAGCATAGAAGTTGGTGACTCATCCTTTATCCCAATCAAAGGAAAAGGTGACATATCCATTGATGGTGGTTATATCAATAATGTTCTCTATGTCCCAAACATAGCTACAAATCTCCTCTCCGTCTACCAGATTTGTACTTCTGAAAAAGGCAAAACAGTTCTCTTCTCACCAACAGGAGTTGAGATAAGAGACTTTCAAGAACCAAACTCTCTCATAGCAAAAGGAGATATTGATCACAACACTCACCTATTTCACTTCAAGGGATTCAAAAATTTAGAAGGGGCCTCCTGTTTTGTTGCACATGGAGATCTTGAAAGCAAAATTTGGCATGAAATATTTGGACATCTCAGTTATAACTACCTAAAGGAATTGAACACCCATGAAATGGTAACAGGGTTGCCAAAAGTCTCTTCTATTGATGGAGTATGTCCTGGATGTGCTCTTGGAAAGCAACATCAAGATCCTTTCCACCCAAGTGGTTCTCAAAGAGCCTCATCCCCTCTAGAGTTAATCCATAGTGACTTGATGGTCTTCCCAGAGCCTTCTTTCAAAGGAGCAAAATATGCTTTAACCTTCATTGATGATTTTTCCAGAAGAACTTGGGTCTACTTTCTAAAATACAAAAGTGATGTTCTATCCCACTTCAAAATCTTCAAGGCCTTAGTTGAAAATCAAGCCACTTGCAAAATCAAGCAAATTCGTACAGATAATGGGGGGAATACTTCAGTAATGAGTTCTCAAATTTTCTATCAAGTCATGGCATAATTCATCAACATTCAGTCTCCCATAATCCACAGCAAAATGGCATTGCAGAAAGGAAAAATAGAACTTTAAAGGAAATGGCAAACTGTATGCTCCACTCAAGAGATCTTCCAACAGTTTTTTGGGCTGAGGCAATTAACTGTGCAAACTATATTCAAAACCGCACACCTCATAAAGCTCTTGGCCATTTGACTCCCGAGGAAGCATGGATTGGCTCAAAACCTGATGTCTCTTTCTTCAATATTTTTGGGTGTACTTCTTGGGCACATATCCCAAAGAAGAAAAGGAAGGCTCTAGATAAGAAAAGCAAGCAACTCATCTTTGTTGGTTATTGTGAGGAAATGAAGGCATACAGGCTCCTTGATCCCACAACTCATGAGGTCTTTTTTCACAGAAATGTTCAATTTGATGAAACATTCCCTCATAGAGATCCTCAACAAACCTCTTCCAACATTAATTCTCTTGAGCCATCTCCAATGTTAGAGCCTCAATATAATGAAGATCCCATTTTAGAGATAAATGATCAAACTGACCAAAATGAGGATCCTATACTCCAAACTCCAACTCAAAGTCCTGCCACACCAATTACTCCTTCCACAATGCCAAAATGGGCCCACACCATAGTTGAAGAAGCCACTCCTTACATCCAAAATCTTCCATCATCCAGATTAGGCAACTCCATAGGCTCTGGTCTTGTCTGTCAGTCCATTTCCATAGATCCTCAATCCTTCAAAGAAGCAACTGGTATAAAATAATGGGATGATGCCATGGAGAATGAATTCTCTTCCTTAATCAAAAAAAAAACTTGGGATTTAGTTCCTCTACCTAAAGGAAGGAAGTTAGTTCACTGTAAATGGATTTACATAACTAAATATGGACCTGATGGAAAAATTGACAAACACAAAGCTCGCTTGGTAGCTAAAGGTTTCTCACAAATTGAAGGCATTGATTATTCTGAAACCTTTGCACCAGTTGCCAAAATGGATTCTGTTAGGATGGTACTTGCACTAGTTGCTTCCCAAAAATGGCCTATTTTTTAGATGGATGTAAAAAGTGCTTTCTTACATGGGGACTTAAAAGAGGAAATATTCATGGAACAACCTGCTGGATTCACTCAAGACTCCTCCCTTGTTTGTAGACTAAGAAAATCTCTCTATGGTCTCAAACAAGCTCCTAGAGCTTGGTATGAAAAAATGGACTCCTTCCTTCTTTCTTCAGGATTTTCTCATTGTGAGTTTGATGCCACAGTCTACATTTGGAGAGATGAAGAAAAAATCACCATACTTGTTCTCTATGTTGATGATCTACTACTCACTGGTAGTGACATTTCTCACATCCAGACTATCAAAGACTCCCTTTCTAAGAAATTTGAGATGGTTGATCTGGGTTTAGCTCATTACTTCCTTGGGATTCAAATAAATCAAATAGATGCAAGAATTTCATTGTGTCAACAAAAATACACTCTGGACCTTCTTCAACGGTTTAATATGACTGATTGTAAGCCTTCTTCTACACCTTTTCAGTCTGGAGTGACTCTAAGTACTTCCTGCAAATCCCCTCTATGTGATGCTACTCTCTACAGATAGCTTGTAGGAAGTCTATTATACCTCACTCATACTCGCCCAGATATTTCATATGTTGTTGGCTTGATATCTAGATTCTCACATCAACCTCATTTCAGCCATTGGCAAGCAACAAAGAGAATCCTCCGCTACTTGCAAGGAACTACTCACTTTGGGCTCTTATATGAGGGTGGATCCATGGATATCAATGGTTACACAGATTCTGATTGGGCAGGTTCAGTTGAAGATAGATGTTCCACCTCTGGCTATGTTTTTTGTCTTGGTTCTTCACCTATTGCTTGGTCATGCAAAAAACAATAGGCAGTAGCTTTATCATCCACAGAGGCTGAATACAGGGCAGCAGTTTTAGCCAGTCAAGAAGCTCTTTGGCTTCATCAGATACTAAGGGAATTTGGTTTTTCCATAACCAACCTATTACCCTTTGGTGTGACAATCAGAGCACAATTCATATTGCCCACAATCCAGTAGAACATCAATGCACCAAGCACATTGAGATTCACATGCACTTCATTCGACAACATATTCAGCAAGGGGATCTAAACTTGGAGTACATTCCTACAGAAAATCAAATTGCAGACATCTTCACCAAATCCTTTCCTTCTCCGCATTACATTCAGTTGCGAGAGAAACTTGGAGTAAAGCAGATGCATTAGAAGGGTGCACAGAGGTTTTCACCTCTACTTTCTTCTTATTGTTCTTTTTGGAAGATGGTTTTTTCCCATGTGGTTTTTTTCACCATCTCTCCTATATGTAATAACATTGTACATGAGTACCTCATCAGGCCCAATTGTCGGGACTCATTTATTTTTTGTTCAATGAGGACAATCTTCGCCATCCGAAGACATGCCTCTTCTTTTTCTTTTCTGAAAGATGGTTTTTCCCATGTGGTTTTTTTACCATCTCTTCAATAAGATTCATTGTACATGAGTACCTCATCAGGCCCTATTTTCGGGACTCATTTGTTACATTCACCCCTAGTATCACTTAAGGGGGGTGTTAGAATAAATATTTATTCTCTTAAGTTCTACTAGGATAGACTTACTTGAGTTACCACTCTTCCATGAGTCAGGTGAACTCTCAGTTTAGACTAGTTCAGATTTGTTGAGTTGTTGTAATCCAACGACTCTCAATGATCAACTTTGCTATTTATACAAAGTTGATCCATGGAATAAAGCAATCAGTTCTTGAGCTTTTCAGTAATGCTTTGCATGTCTAGTTTCCTGGTTTCAATATTGCTTCTCAATATTTCTAACAGCAGTTGTGGTAGCAACTGTAACTATTGAAACTACAATAGCCAAAACTAAAATAGTAGATGAATAAATGGTGCTAATTCTTGGCCTCTTTGTAGCCTTTAGAAATGGAAGCGTCTCTCAAATAGTGTGCTTCTCCAACAAAGGTATCTCATCTATATTTCATTTTACCCATTGTGACCTCATTTTAAATACGTACTGTTGCTCTTCTTATTCATGTGTCGCTTCCTCAACTTCTAGGTGCTCTTCTTTAGCCACGCTTTCTCCACTATCAAACTTTGAGATAAGACCTTGGTGAAATAGATATGCTGATAGACATTAACAAATTCATAATACATTTTTAAAAATAACTCATCCATTTTCAACCCATATGGTAATGTAATTTTTCCTCTATGGACCCACATAATCCACCAGTTCATAATCTTCTCTTCAGACCATAGGGGCTGATTCTCTTTCACTTGGCCAAAAAGTCCCAGTAGAGGAATTTTATCTCTATGCACTGCAGGGTTATATTCGACCTCCTGCTCATAGAAATCATGCCACGATGGCAGTGACATCATATATTCAACATGCCACTCTAAATCACACCCATAAAAATTGTTATGATTTTCCTGGATGTTGGGCTATGGATAGCAATGAAAAGTTTTGGCTTTGATAATTTCCAAAAAAATTCCCAATGGGTCATATCTCCATCTTTGTGGAAGTTCTATTAGACCCAGGTCTTGGAGAGCCTTTGTGAGTATCCTATTCTCGTCGACCTGGCTCACCTCTATGCTACCTAACTTGAATGGCATCGTGCATGTTGTTATTTTATCATACCCTAATCCATACACATCATTAGTATAATATATCTATCACACCACCTCCATGGCAAAAACATGCTCAGTGGTGAAGTATGGAAGCAGGAATGGCTTACCCATGAAACCATAAATTCTTACCACTCCTTGATTTAAAAAAATATGTCACCCTTTTTGGCCATGACAACCACCTCCTTCATTTCCCGTGGCACTCTTTCATTCTTGCCATAAATCAACTCAATTGCGGACCCCAAAAATAAGTGGTTAAAACTATAGAATGACTCTCTTCTTGATAGAGAGAAAGTCCACATATAAACAGGCAACAACTCATCATTTTCATCAACTTATTTTATTGCTATAAATGAAAAATTCTGATGTAAATGGAAGAAGAAATACCAGACGAGAAAATAGGCATGCGTAAATGAAGTCGCCTCTCCGGTGTTCATTTTCTCCAGTTGAATATGTAATTTTTGATAGATGAAATTGGCATAGTCAAAATAAATCAGTTTTATGCTCTTTATTACTATTTTTGGAGCATAAAACTCCACCTGAGATATAGACTACACTAGTGCAGCCTGCCACTTGTGAACCGTAGAATTTGTAGAAAGGCTAGCAACCCATGCTAGCATAAAAAATAGGTCTGGGCTCTTGAATTCAGACAAAGGCTTAGGTAGATTTGGCAACTGCACTAGTTGTGGATCCTTAATCAACTATGCCTCCATGAACTTGTGCATCGTCATTATTGATGCATATCTCTCTTCCTATTCATTGATATGTATCTTCTTAAAAATCATGTCAAAAGTGGGTTTTAGCCTACAAGAAAATGCTTCCATTACTTCATCCACTGAGATAGAGAAAAGAACCTCCCCATTTGCTCTCTAAACTACCCTGGTAGCTGGGTTATAAAATATAGCAATCAATTTTACCAACTCCAAGCAAGGGTGTACGGGTGTACACAAATACTAAAATAACTATGCATATAATGACATAGTCAAAGATCTCTCCAGCGCCAATCCTTGGTTGACTGTAAATTCTACATCCTATCGAAGCTTCACCACACCCTTGTTGGTGATCACGTAGTCTTAGACCTCTGCCATGGTGTCAGAGTATGGGTCCAAATATACATTTTTATTTTTTTTGGGTCTTATTGGACTTAATCCTACCTTTCGTCCTTTTTTTCAACTATTTGGACTTTGTGATATCTTTAACTTCTTTGCTTTTCTTACCCATTCTATCAATTTTAGCAATTCGGTAATCCTGATGACATTTTGCAACTTCTGCAACCAAAAGCTCGAAAATGTATCAACAAAAAAATTAAAAATTTTAACTTCTAAGCAAATTTACCTGTGCTCTATTTATAGAATGTGTCACAACTACCACAATAAATGCAGTAAATATTTTTTGTGGATTCAGAGGGAGATGTGCTTTGCTTCTCTTCACTGGAACTATTTCCAATTTTGCAATAAAAATTGATCTTTAATTGGTCACAAAATATTTCTTAAAAATTGTGCCCTTTTTGCTGGTAATATCTCTGGACAATGTGCCCTAGCTATTGAAAACTGCTCCACAAAAATAAATTTGCCATCTGGGGCCCAATGAGCACCTCTACTTCCAATGTTATGAAATTTTAGCTCCCAAGGAGGCCAAAATGTCTCCCAATGCACATCGGGTGCACATTTTAAATTAAATACTTTGAAAACATGCCATAACATCGATGAACATGTCCCAAATCTGCTAAGTACCGGTGAGTGAAGTCACTTTGAGAAGGTGCTCTAAAAATTTGATTTGTACTTGAAAAATTGTCACACGTCCGAAAAACAATGGAGGGGCAAAAACACTTCTAAGGCATGCTTGGTCTCTTCTCATTTCACTATGAAATCGTCTTCAACCTGCTTAGTTTAATTTCATGGTGAACATCCTCCTTTTAAAATAATTTTAAGCTTTTTTTTCCCATATTTAGAAAAAGCGCCTTTTAAAGCTCTTTTTTAAAAACAAAAAACTAGAGCTTTTTTATTTTCTCTTTCTTTTTTTATTTTTTTTTATTTTCACACCATATTAAGAAAAGAAAATCAAATTTTTTAAATTTAATCCTTGCCTTTTCCCAAAATATTTAAATAAAACTCTTGCTTTTTCCCTTTTTCTTCATTCCACTTTTAATTTTATCGAAACTTCATCGAAAACTCTTATATGCATTCGTTTAAAAGCCAGAGTGCACCCCCATATCCTTAGAACATTTTCATATCACTTGGCTTTGTAAAGGGCGAATGAATGGGAACTTCAAAATTCAAGGAGAAAGGGAGTTTCAAACTATTTCTTTCGACCAGAAGGCACAGGAGCTATCATTAACACCTAAAATTTTTTCATGCTATGCTTTCACCTCAATGAGAGGCGATTGGGAGTTTTACCCTTCATTTGGGGTGAAATCTCTTTTTGGCCCTCTTTTTCGTAGAAGGCTTGATGTCTTTTATATGTGTTCACCTCATAATGAGGCAAATGGGGTTTTCACCCCAAACTTAGGGCAAAAGAACTTTTATTGGCTGCCCTCCATGACTTTGGAATTAGGCCCCACACATTTGTATTTCAAGATTCCATTTCTTAGTTGAGGTAATTAATTATCTGCCCTTGTACTTTCGCCAGATTCTCTCGGATATTTTTTTCTCTTAAAATATCTTCTCCTTTTTTAACTCAAATATGTGCAAAGTAGAGGAACCTTTTAACTTCAAAGATTTCAAACTTGCTAAAAAAAATTCAATACAGTAATTAATTTTACACAAAACTCATAATATGCCTCCAGGTAAATGTTTTGGGATGAAATCAAATTTTAAATATAGAAAAACATTTTTCAAACCCAAGTTTTCTTTAAAGGAAGCCTGGCATCTTCTAGTGAAATCCACTTCCTATTTTTCCCCCTTTTTTTTCTTCTCTTTTTTTTTTATATATTAAAAAATAATAAAGTGCTTGTAAATAAAATATGTACATATTTACATATCGTACCTCTTGAGTTCATCATTGAAAATAGACCTTTAGATGAAGACCATTAACTAGAATTGGCATATCCCAATCATCCATATATTGGAGATGATATGCATTCACTGAATTCACTACAGAAACCTAAAATAGATCTTCCTAGATTGCATTGAACTTGTGGTGCTTCCCTGGCTTGGTTTTGTTCTCATTCCACTTGAGGACTAGGTCTTCCACCTGAAACTTGCATTCCATTGTCTTCTTATCAAACCACCTTTGCATCATTTTTGCATGCTTAGTGAAAGCCTTATATGCTTTTTCTCTCTCCTCTTCTAGTTACAGCAATTGAGCCAACCTTACACTCATGGGATCAAACTCATCATCTTCATCTTTGAACAACTACAATATCTAGAGGATAGGTAGCTCGATATGAGTGGGTAAAACTACCTCTTTTCCATATACCAAGGAGTAAGGGGAAGATTTAATAGAAATTTTCATTGATATGCAGTCTACTCATAGAGCCTGGTTTAACAATTGATGCTAGCTTCTTTTATTACTCCCAAGTTTCCTTTTCAAGATTCAAAGCAAATTTATTTTTGTAGATTTGGCCAAATCGTTTCCCTATGGGTAATAATTAGAGGATGTCATGAGATAAATCCCATACCTACTTTCAAACTCAATGATATTTTCCCCAATAAATGGAGTCTCATTATCTATTATAATGGCATCTATAACACAAAAATGGGTTATCAATCCCTCAAGGAAAGAGATAATTGTAGTCTAGTCTACCTTTTTAGTTGGAATGGACTCTACCCACCTAGTAAAATATTCAGTTGTTAAGATATATTTTTGTTCAGTGAAGGAATGAGGATCAATAACTCCAATGAAGTCCAAGCCCCACTGCTAAAATGGTGTCTCCACTTGAATTTTATGTAGGAGTAGAGACGCTTTCTTATTCCTGCCAACATATTGCTGACAGTTATCACAACTTTGACTCACCTTGTGTGCATCTGTGAAAATAGTAGGCCAAAAATACCCAACTCATATGATCTTTAATACCATAGGCATTCCTGCATAATGTATTCCAGATAAGCGAAAATGGAATTCCTCCAAGATTTTTTGCTTCTCTGACTCCTTCATGCATCTGAGGAGTACTCCATCTATATTCTTATGGAATAGCCTGCTTGGCAACAGAGCATACTTAAGTGCTTGCAATCTGAATCTTCATCACTTTGAAGCATCAAGATGTGATGGAAATTTCCCAAAGGTAAAGAATTCAACAAGGTCCTCTATCCAATCACAATCAACTATAGTTTGATTTGAAAAATTGTTTTCACTGATTACCTCTCCCTGTACTAAAACCAATGATTTAGAAGCTACACTTTTGGCTAGTTCTTGGTAGAGAGCTTGTCCATGAACCAACTTAGATGATCGTATCTCCACATAATATTATTGAATTTTTGAGATCCAACCTACTCTTTTGTCACCTAATTATCATTATAAAATAAAATTTTTAATGTCTGTATAAATGATGTAGATGACTGTATTGTTCTGTGAAATGAAATATTAGAATTTCTTCAATGACTTCATGACCACATACACCTAGTTCTCGATGAAGTTATATTTATCCTGATGTGGTGCAATGACTTGACTCAAAAAAGAAATCGGTTTCTCATCCCCATCATCTTGATTTTGTGTGATAACAATAGCGTAACTCTCCTGCTTGCCTACTATATAAAGGATGAAGTATTTTGAATAATATGGGTTAATTAACACTAGCACCTGGGTAATTCTGTTCTTGATTTCCTAGAATGCTTGTCTTCTTACATTCGTCCACTTGAAGTCTGCATTATTCTTTAGAAGTTCGATCATTGGCTTTACCACCTAAGCAAAATTAGCAATGAAATTCTGAATGAAATTTATCTGGCCAAAGAATGATTGTAGATATTACTTGTTAACTGGTAGCAAAAATTTAAAGAGCTCTTCAACCCTTGTTGGATAAATAGCCAATCCTTCTTGCAAAATCACATGCCTCAAGAATTCTTCTTCTTTAATAGAGAAAATGGAATTCTTTAGGTTAATGGAGATTCCAAATTCTTGGTATTTTTTGAACACTTGCCTCATATGAGAGACGTGCTCTTCCCTGCTGTGTGAGAAAACAGTCATGTCATCAAGGTAAATTACAATAACTATATTCAACAACTCACTGAAAGTGACATCCATAGATCTTTGAAAGGTGGTGCCAGCGTTGGAAAGACCAAATGGTATTATTTGATAGGTGAAAGTGCCCCACTTTGTAGTAAACATTGTATTGTATTGGTATTCATCATTTATCCAGATTTGGTTATAACTAGAGAAACCATCCAATAGTGAAAACCTCTGCACTTTAGTGACCACATGTAAAATCTGATCAATCTGTGGTAAAGGATAGTGATCCTTCAGATATGCTTGGTTCAAATTCCAAAAATCCATGCACAAACAGATATCACCATTTTTCTTTCGAACTGGCACCAAATTTGCCATCCATGTTGAGTGCTTTATTGGATAAATTATTTTTGCCTCCAATATTTTAATAGTTATGCCTTCATGAGCACCTCAATTTTGGGATTGATAGGTTATTATTTCTACCAAAAAAATTTTACCCCCTCCTACGGTTCAATAGTATGTTGGATCACGTTCTTGTCTTATCCTTTTAAATCATGATAACTCCATGCAACGATGTTGGGGAACTCATAACACAAAATTTTTATATATTCGAGTTCTTTTGAAGTATAGTATGTTCCAATATTTATGACCTTATCATCCTCCAACTGTAAATCCTTATATTCCTTTGCATCAACTTTGATTTTGTGTTTCTCCACCCGGTTGTTCTGATCAAATAGACTCTCAAGCGAAATCAATCCCCTAGGAATATGATTGTTCTTCAGTTGAATCATCCCCTCCATTTCCTCTTTAGCCAATGTTCTATCATCTACACTAGAAACCTCCTTAACCAAGAAGTTCACTATATTTTCATCACTATAAAACACTTGCTAATAGATATTTTTATCGGGGACCGAGTATCTATAAATAACCTTGATAGTCTTCGGTTTCCTAACTACTTGCTCTATGGGAGAGAAATTAACACCAAGGGAAGCTAGTATATCTGCATGTTTGTTCTGCTCCCACAAAATCCTTGTATACATAGAGCTATAAAAGACTCAAATAGATCCCATAATTTTTTGTTATAGGCTTTCATATAATGTTGCTTTGATATGCATTTGTTTGTAGTCTGGTGGATGATAAGCTCAAAATATCCAAAGATTTGCAACCGTTTTATTTCCAACTTCTCTACTTTACTAAATATAAGGTATAATGCTTCATATTCAATGATGTTATTGTTGCAGCTCCAAGTTAACCGACATGAGTAGGTCTTTTGCAAACCTAAAGGAGAAACAAGAACAATTCCAGCTCCTACGCCATTTTTACACCTTGCACCATCAAATTATAGCTTCCATAGCTAATTCAAAACTGGATCTGAGGATTTAGAAACTTCTTATTTAGTTTTTTTAGGTTTGGTTTTATTTTTAAATAAAAAAACCCCTTGTAGGGCCACCTTGGTCTGAGATACCATGACTAGGGGGTTCTACACCATCAAAGTCACTCGGGAGTCATGCTCGGCCCTGCCCGCACCAACATTATCAATTGGATTTTGGGTACCCAATTAAAATTTTTGTAGGGTAGAGATTCAAACCTGAGACCTCCCTTGTAGGATTGCCCTATCCTCTCCAACTCACCTATAATACCTGGGTGGTTGTTCAGGTTTGGTTATGGTGTAACAACCAATATCTATTTCCACCATTGCATTAAAATTCATCAATGAAAATTCATCCTCCAAGCAGAGCTCACCTAGAGCTTTCTCCATCATATCCACTGTTTGCACCTCTTTTGTCATCATGTGGACTGTACTAGTAGGTTTTTCTTCTTATTCTAGTTTTTCTATTTGAAAAGTGAATGGATTTTCATTGTAGATGTGGATTCTTATTCCCTTGAAAGGGATCTTAAAATGGGAATAATCCAAGGAATTATATCCTCCAAGCTTTGTTGTAAATTCCCTAAAAATACACATGCTAAAATATGGTTCTAGGTCAACCACCACCACATACTGGATGACAGTGATCTATGATACATTGTGCAGAATGATGGGTTTATCCTTGATTACTCCCACCATTTTGACTTGAGTTCCATCCAACTTTAAAACACCTGGACTTCTCCTTGTATACTCCATTCCCTTTACTTCACATACTACCTTTGGCATGATAGTAGTTGCAGCACCAAAGTCAATCATACAATTATGCTTGATCCACCCTTCCATTCTGAGGGACAACTAGAATGAGGATGGTCTATTATTACCAGTGGTAGAAGTTGGCAATGTTTGTGCTAACACTATTTTGGAAAGGCTTTCCTTTTGATATTTCATATACTTGAGAGACTCTTGCAATAGTTCAACTTATCCAAGTAATTGTAATGCATCATATAAACTTACCTTCATAGGAATCTTCTTTATTTCCCCCACAATGTTATAATTTGGAGCATTAGAGACCTTCTCTTCACTAGATAACTCATATTTATTTTGGTACTATTGAATAGCTTCCACTCGTTGCCACTTAGTTAACAATAGGTACTTGAGGCACTCTTTAGCTTGTTATTTACCTCATTTTGCACTTGAGCGGTTGTATACCGTGAAGTTGACACCTTATTTGCAACTTATCTTGAGCTTGCTTGGGAAGTAGATCCTTCAACAAGATAGGATCTGGCTATTTAGTTGTTGCACCAAGCACTTTCGCTTGTGGTTGTACCTTTTCACCCTATACCTTTTGCTTAGTAGGAACTTTTAGAGGCTCCATTTCTACTGGGTCAACATTCATTGGTTTCTTTCCAGCCCTTGTAAGAACAAAAAATTGCTCCAAAGAAGGGACCATAAATTTATGATCAACTTCTATTATCATATTTATTTTTCCACTAGTAGAACTTTTTTCTAAATTTTATACATAGTTCAAATGAACCATTCATGTGTCTTCTCCATGGTGATCATTACAGGTGGAACACCAATATGCCAATTCCTATGTACTAGCTTCTTCATTTTCCAACATAGTTGTATTTCTTTTAGGACCCTTGCTAGAAGTTGGTTGCTCTCTGGTAATGGGAGGTGTTTGAAACCTACTTGACAAAAATTTAGCTTCAGCTTGCTTCTTCTTAACTACCGTGATTTTATTCAATTTTTCCTTATGGTTGAATTAAAAGATTGCATTTCTTATAATAATTTTATGTAAGTATTAGGATTTGAGGGTATAGGAGGTGTTGGTAAAGTTAAATGCATTGATGGAGTATGTAATGATAGTGGAATAGGTGGTGCTAGTAGCGTTGGGAAAAGAACTGGTGCTGGTAATTGAGGGACAACTGGTGTAGGTAATTATGGAATGCTTGGGGTAGGGAGTTGTGACACTGGAAGTGAGGTAATTTGAGGTGGACTTTAGATCCATGAGGGAACCGGGTACATATAAGGAATAGGTTGTAAAAATACACTCGAATACAAATATTGTGGAAGATCGAGAAGAATGGGCATGGTGACCTTTGGAGACAACTTACCTATGGTGATTAAATCTGCTTTGACCTTTTGTGCCTACGTGTACAGATCTTGAAAATTATTAAAATTAGCTTGTCAGATAGCCATACCAATGTTTGAGTTAAAGGCTCTAAGGTAATAAAGTATAGCTTGTTCATGCATGGGCTGAAGGCCATTAGGAACTCTCTACTAGCTTCATGCAAATATGAAATTGAAATCCACTATCTCCTCCTGTAAGTGTCTTTGAATGTTTGTAAATTGATGCAGTAAGAAAAATGGGCCAGCTTGCTCATAAAAGTTTTTTATTAACAATACAACCAACTGATCCCATGTGGTAATAGTGGCAGGTGATAAATATCAATACCAATACAATAACTTCCCTCTAAGTGACAACACCAACAATCTTACCATAATATTTTCATCTACGATGCCATGGATTGTTGCCAAGGAGACCACATCTTGAATATGCTCATAAGAAATCTTACCAATGTCATCATAGGTAGGCAAAGCCTTCAATGCTGCTTGAGGGATTGGATTTTGTGCTTGCAAATTTAAAGCTCCTAAGCTATTCCATGTTGGGAACTACCTAGGTGGTTGTGGTTGTTGTGGTGGTGGGTTCTAAGCCATACTAACTGGTGTGTGAGGTTGAGGAGGTGGAATGCTAGTAGTAGTACTAGATGGACTTGAAGGGATGGAAAACACACTAGCTAACTATGAAGATGTTGTGACTGATGTATGGGGTGAAGTGATCAATCTGGGGTGTTCTAATATTTGGGTGTCAAGTTCATAGAACTCAATCAAGTCTTCAGGATTTTTGGCCTTCAATATTGTGATCATGAAGAAAAACTTTTATCGACCTCATGTTTGTAGGCTTCTAGATATAGTTGAGTCACCAAATGTTCTAACTTATCAATAGGAAGGTGAACATTGAACCTCAATATAGTTGAAAGTGGAACGTTTGAATGTCCCATCGAGCATGCCAAAAAATGTTGGTAAAATATCTGTCTAAAATACAAACGTACATTTGTGCACCCTAGACACAACCAACATTGAAAGTCCAAAGGAAAGAAATGTCCTCCGTGCCAATCTCTAGATAGGGTTGGCTTCTTTACTAATCCTAGACCGATTTAAGACTAGAGTTTCGGGAAAGAAATGGAAATAACAGAAAGAAATGGGAAATATAGCCACAGGTCGAATATGTAGGATTAGGAATAGACTAGCAGCAATAATTCCACCCAAGTTTCATAATAGCATATAATAGTAATGAGGCAAGAGAATTCACTTATAGTTCCTTGGAGAAAACTTCTAGAATTGTATTTTAATACTCACACTTACACTAGCAATGCCCAAATCTAGGTTTAGAATTTGAACTTAACAATAGATAGCAAACATGAATATAAAATAGAAATGCTTGAATGGAAAGAAATCACACATAAAAACTACTTGTAAAATCCAAAGCCACAACATCTTCTATTTACACAAAAAACTTGAATAGTTTTTCTGCAGAATGTCTATCCTCCTTTAATTACATAAATTTGTTTAGTATTTATAGAGGTTTTTGTCTCTTTCATTTAATACACAAAAGACAAAATGCCCCTGGATTAAGAACCAGTAAGAGGAATTCCATCCTTGGAAATATTTAAAAATCTTCCTTCTATGGTAGTAATCCAGTTTTTTAAGGGAAAATCCCCAAGAAATTAGCACACTCGGGCATCGGTACATAGAAAAATGCAAATATAGTCGATGATTTGGTACATTCACTACGCCCCGAAAATTTTTTCCTGTTCAAAATACCTTGGAATTCATGAAAATTTCTCGATGATTTTAATGCTATAGCTCTTTTTTCTTAAAATCAACAACTTCAGTTACTTCTCACCCCAATCATTAAATACTCCTCATTCATCTAATAAATACACTTTTGAAAAGTCTCTGTTGATGCTTAAAATTGAATTTTCCCAAAATAGAGCGATGAGTGAAAATGTTTCCTTTAATTTCCATCACCTTCATCCTGCTTGCATTTCCTTTTGGAGAGAGTTCCCATGAAAAAATAGCAAATTTTATAGTTTTGCACCTCTTGCACCTTTAAGTCATGCTTTGCACCATTCTATATTGTTTCACCCAAGGAAGGGGTAAAATATTCCTTTTATTATCTTTGTTGTTGTTTCAATAAATGGTTGATGACTTGCGCTCTTCTCCAGATTCTTTAAATTATGTATAGCCCAAAATAGTCTTTGACTTGTCAAAATTCACGTTGTTTTGAAACTTACGTTCACCCCTAGGAGGGGTGAATGGGAGATTCACCTCTCACTCGGGGTGAAACCCTTTTGCAATTTTTCTTACCTCATCCAGGTGGACCCCACGAAGCACTTTACCTTTTGCAATGTGCTTTCACCCCATGGTGAGGTGAAAGGAAGCTTTATCTCTTGCTTGGAGTGAAGGCATGTTTGAATTTTCAAATTTAGGCTCAACATAATACGTTCACCTTAAAAAGGGGCAATGATGCTTTTAATTATTTTATTCTACGAATTTTAAAATCAGACCCACATGTCTTCTGCTTTACACTATGGTTTCACCCCAATGAGGGGCAAAAATAAATTTTTCCCCTCATTTGAGGTGAATGGATCTTAAAATCCCCTTTTAATATTTGCCACCATGGGTCCCATGATGCACTTTGTTCTTCATGTGCATTTTTCCAAAGAGAGGGCAAAAGGTGTCTTAACCCCTCTCTTGGGGTGAATGAAGTTTTGACTTTTCAAAGCTCTCTTGGTGCTCACACTCACCATTTTGTTGCACTTTCACCCCAAGGAGAGGCAAAAGGGAGTTTCACCCCTCACCTAAGGTGAAAGTCCTATTGACTAGTCAACAGACCAACTTGGTGCATTAGCCTTAAAAACCTAGGGACGTTCATCCCAAAGTGGGGTGAATGATGCTTTCACCCCATATTTGGGGTGAACATCCTTATTTGAATTACCATCACACTTTTGTTTTAGGTCCACTTCGACTTAACCACTTAAAATGTATTTTCGCCCCTAGGAGGGGTGAAAGGGACTTTCGCCCCTCACTTGGGGTGAAATTCATTGCCAAAATTTGTCATTATTTTTCTTTCTATGTTTCCCCAAAGTGAGGCAAATGAGTTTGTCACCCATTTTTGGGGCGAATGCACTTTGCCTTTCCCAATATTTTTATCTTTAAAAAATATATATATATGACTTTGCCTTAGGGAGAGGTGATAAGTGTTTCCATATTTCATTCAGGAATAAGGCTGCTATATCTTCTCTTTTCCTTTTATTTTCCAAGCACTGTTTTCTTTTGACGTCCTCAGGTGATCTTTATCGATTCTTCACAAACAATTTTCCATGCAGTATCCATTATTCCCAATCATGAAATCCATGGAATTTTTTTTATTTTTTTTTGTATTTACATGGTGGAATCGGTAGCTGCCACGAATCCGGGCAGGTTGTCCAGCTTTTATGGCTACCACAGTATTCTGCGCTATCCACCCCGGAAGCTGCCACACAGATCTTCGTGTAGTCCGGACCTATAACCACCATGCCACAATCATTTTAAACCTTTTACGCCACTTAAAGCACAAAGAAAGGGACAAGCGTTCAGTTTGGCGAGGCTCGAGATTTGAACCTTGGACCTTCGCACCCCTTATGGGGTTTGGATGAACCAATTGGTCTACACCTCGGACCTAAAATCCATGGAAATTAGAAGGAAAATTAACACATAAAAAATACTATAACACATTATACACTCCAAAATATTGCAACATAGTATTAATATATTTTTTCGCTTTTACAATGATACTATCAACCAAAATTTTCATAAAAAAAAATTAATGTGGCATAGTGCAAAACTGCCAACAGTATTATTCATGGTTTTTTGCAATGGCCAGAACATCATATCCTCTAAGGTTTTATAATGGGGTGGGCTAGGGGGAGTATTAAAAGAAGGATTAATTACTCTAGGAAGGAGTTTCCCTTATATGAATAGAATATTTTCAGCTTGATTGACCTCTTATAAAATGTGAGGGAACCTTTTTTCTTTAGACTGCTAAACCAATATACTTTTATTAGAATGAAATGCATGAATGTAATAGAGATATGCTTGTGGGTGGGAGGGTTTGTATTCTTGGGGATTCTTCTCCGCATTATTTTGAATTAGAATTTGAAATCAGAAAGGTTTTCATGAGCAGATATGTTTATGAAATAAAATTGAGTAAGTAGCAAGAAAGGATCTCCAAGATCATCAAATTCATCAATAAGAGCTCCAGCTAAATCTACCTAGGTACCAATACTTTTATCTTCTAAATATTTATACCATAATAATACTTTGCCTTTAAAGGTTAGAACAAGTAATCTAACCATGACATCTTCAAATATGATATTGTAAATGAAATACAAGGAATCTATATCTTGACAATGCTTAGTTGTAGTTTTCTCTTTTCCTTCATAGTTATGTGCATATGTTAGGGTAATATTAAGTACCTCATGAAAAATAAAAATATTAAGAGGATTGGTATCATATCATGGGTGATAACTTTGGTGAACCATTGAACCTGGCCTATATTATATTCAAGTGTCATATGATATTTGACTACCTTATGCTTTTATGGTTTTAAAACATAGGGATGAATAAACACTGGTGTTCAAGCAAGCCAAAAAATAGCTCCAAATTTTGTGATGGTCAGCTATATTAATGAAGAATATGTAATACAAGGCAAGTCTTCCAAGATCTATCACCTATAAATTTTCCAAGTGAACTTCCAATCTTCGCTTAGTAAGGACAAGACAATTCACTAAATCTTGATTCCTCTAGAAAAATACAATAAGAATGAATAGTGGGAATATGAAATATTTTGAAAGGTCCCATTGGGCATGCCAAAAAATATTGTGGATTATATTTATTTGAAATGTGAGCACCCAATAATCATAGCCCAAACCACACATTGGATGGATCAAAATGCTTTAACCCAACCTCCAAAGTAGGTTGGTATTCCTTGTCAACTTACTAAATGTTGACTCATTTAAGCTCAGTTAAATGTATAAAGGATAGGGATAGAAATAAGAAGGGTTAAGAAAGAAATGAATCAATGGTGGATGAATAAAGCTAATAGCATAGGTATCTATAGAGAACCCCTAACAACTTAACTTCTAGAATATCACTTAGAACTAACAACATTCAAAACTTAGCCATCTTCAACAATAAGAGCAATTGCATACTCCAATAATTGTTCCAAACATCTAAATTTTTTATACTACAAATTAATAGAATTAGATTAACATCTTGACTAAATGAAATGACTTCTTACAAGCATACATTTAGACATGAATTATTCCAATTTGGTCTAATTTAGTAATCCAAATTAGCAAAATACACTAACCATAGCAGCAGTAGTAAAAATGACTTCACAAGATAGTATTCATAAGGCATGAAGATGCAAGTTTGAGGTAAACATTCCAAGTAATGCTTCTTTTCATTAATTTGTAGGAAATTATAGTAGTAGCACAAGCAAAAACTTTAGATCCAACCCTTTGAAAGGAGGTCATGGCCTCTATTTATAGTTTTTACAATAGATTCTAAGAAATATGAGCATTACAAGGAAATTGGAGTGTCAATCCAACAAGATGTTGATGTGGTGATCTCTTGTTTGATCAAAGAAAGCTGAGTGATCATGCTTCATAATTTTTTTGCAATTGGCCTCTACAACTTGCTTGACCTTTATAGATGGCCTCTACAACTTGCTTGACCTTTATAGATTTTAACTATAAAATCTTGCCAACAATGCATCCAGGCCACACTTGTTCTTGTGGTTGCTCTCCCTTGTGGATCTAAAATTGAATCTGACACTTCATTTTCATATCTTAACAATATTTATCTTAAAAGGAAGTTTTGATTTTATTGTCTTCATGCCATGATGAAATCATCATTCTATTCTCATCCCCAACCAACTTTAATATCAGCCATTGATATGCCAATGAATGGCTGAGATTAAATATTTAGAAACGATTACTATGTTTTCAATGAACATGACCCAAAGATGTTTCATTCTCTCCTTTGGAGTATCAAATCCACACTTATTTTTTTGTTGTAGAATTATTTTTACTAGGTTGACCATGGCTTGGAGTCAGCCTATGACCTAGAACTTATTCCAGAATGGGGTCCTCCTTAGTATGTTGGCCTTGATTAGCTTGCATTGTTTGTGCCATGGGAAACCCTACTCTAGACCACATTCTAGATTTGAGAATTGGCTGGTGTGACTATGAAAACTATGACCTGAAACCTGTTTGGGTGGTGCACAATTGCATCTTACTATTTAGTTAACTTAAATTACATTATTATGCTTGTGACTAACAACCTGCTCTGGTCAAGTATTTACCTTGTTCTCCTTTTCACTTTTACCATGCTGATCGTGGCCTAGATTTTGCTTGTGTTGAATTTAGTCTAGATCCTATTGTCACTGGTTCACACTTTGAAATACAAATTTGTCTTGTTTTACCACATTGACTACAACTTGGTGCCAACCAATTTTGAGTGTGGCTTGAAGCTTATTGGATGATGTGGGATATGGAACCTTACTATGAGCCATAAAATAGATTTGAAATCCTTTCATTTTGATTGTGTTGATTGTGGCTTGGAGTTGGTCAACATTGGTAGCAACTGTGACCCGAAGACACTCTTTCACACTTATAAAAATTTTGAGTTATTTGGAATTTTTTTGTATGTAGCCTTTTGGACCTATAGGCCCTATATCAATGAAGATGCAAAAAAAATAACTAAAAAAATATTTGATTAAAATAAAAATATAAGGGCGATTACCAACAAGCACTCAAAAGGGGGCACTCAAGGCTAACAAAAATTTGGTAGTATCCGGATATGTTTCTCTATGCTTATGTTTGTTTTTTAGAAAAGGAATGGGGTATTTATAGGAAACTACGAGGGAGAGGGGAGAGTACCCAAGACCTAGAGTGACTATTTTTATCTAGTGTGAAAGGGATTTAGGAATTTAATGCATGTTTATCAACACCTTCCCATGTTAGTGGCCTTGGGTGAAATAATTTTAAATTAAAAATACTTGATTTGGAAATGTGAACTGGACCTAAGGCATTAAATGTGGATATTTAATTTTCTTGACTTGGGCTTCAAATTTGAATTTTAAATTCAAATAAATTCATGTGGTAATATGAAATGACGAAATGAAGGGTGTGGATAGGTTTAACATGCATTTAATTATTTTGACTTGGGCCACCCATGGGAATTTTAAATTCAAATAATTTGAATTTAGACCCCATGGAGTGTGAAAGGGGATTTTTCGTATTAAATGTGGGTGTTAAGTGGAAGATTAGAGGGAAATTGGAGGATTAGGGAGGCTAAGAGGGAATTAGAGAGGGTTTTAGTGGATGCAAATGACTAAAAATTGGTGTCTACAAATCTACTAATATTCTATTACTCCAAGTATAAGATATTCTTCTGAGCTCTACATCCATCAATTCATTACCATTGAAAAAGTCTCTAAAATCCTACATTCCTTCTAAAAGGGTGAAAGATCCTCCTCTCTTGTCTGAAGGATTTAGAGGAGTATTAAATTATCCTACTAAAATCCAAGGTAGTCCCTTAAATGCTTCTCTTATCTAGCTCAGTATAGACCATAATTGTCATCTTCTAACTATTGTATTAGGGGCATACACATTGGTTAGAATCTAGTTTTGCTTATTATTTAGATTATGGCAAAAAATTGTAACCGACCATATTATACTTACAACTAAATAAACCCTTAATATTTTCCTATCCAATAAACACATGATCCCTCCTGAAGCTCCTAATACTTGGTTTCATTCCCAACCTACCTCTTTCCAAATTACATTTTGAATCCTATCAATTTTTTTATGGTCTAGTTTTATTTCTTGTAATAAAAGAATATCTATATTATTTTCTCTTCTAAGGATATACACCAAATAATATTTTGAAGGGGCATTATGGCCCCTGATATTCTAAGATAAAAATTTCATCTCTTAATTTTGGTGGGAATCTTCTTCCCCCCTCCAAAATTTAAAGTTGCTTGAGTGGCATTGACCACCTCCCTAGTAGTTTCCTTCTAAATAGTAACATCAACTAACAGTCTACTTGGTCCTGGTTCATCTTCCATATTAGTTATCCCTTTGGAATGACTTCATGTCACTCTATTATGATTTTTAACATCTTGGTATTTACCTCTTGCATTTTCTCTCACAAGCTTCTCCAACTTTTCATTAAACTAGCTATTTAGATTCTATGGATTTCATTATCTAAGGATTTTTTTTTACTCTCTCCTTCCTTCCTCCCTATTGGGGTTTCAATTAGTTCAATATCAAAACAATCTAGTAGCTCTTAGATAACATTCAAACATGAGAATGGATTTGACATGGGAATATTACATTAAACTCATTAGGATTTAGAGATAATTCACTTACCTCCTTATCGAGATCCTCCATTGCTCCTTCCTCCTTATCTCTTGATACTATCACTTACTTTTTTTCCCTTTCTTCCAAAGTTACTTTTTGAAAACATTTCACTAAAATCTTAGCTTCTTGACATGGAGTAACTTGCTTCAAAATATATTTATGCTTAACATAAAAACTATTCTTTTGTGCATTACATGCAACACTTGGATGTCTTTCCTTTTTGCAAACCACACACTTAACCATTAAATTTTCATATTCTATGATTTGGTTCCAATATCCATACTTAGAAATCAATTTTATAGATTTGGGGAATTCCTGATTTAGGTTATCTTTTACATAAATTCTTGCAAAGAGCATTTTTGACTGGGTTAAGGTTGCTAGATCAACCACAAGTAATTGTCATGTATTTCTCACCATGCATACAAAAAGTTGTTCATGCCAAAAATGAATTAGAAGCCTAGGGAGAAAAATCCAAATAAGAGCTACATCAATGCATTATGAGAAAGGTTCAAAATTATGGCTCCATTTTTGCAAAAAAAAACCCCTTCTCCCATAGAACCATGAGCCTCCTTGGATAATGTTGTTGTAGTCCATCAAACAGTTCAATTTGATGCAAAAAATCCCTCGTGGAAGGACCTAGGGGTTTCCACTTCCCTGTTGTCTATTTCCTAACATCTTCCAACCCTGGTTGCACTCCAATAAATTTCCCAACCAAAGACATCTCTGCTTTTTCAACTATTAGATCTACTACAACATCTAGGATTTGCAATTCTTTGTTCTATGGTTATAGGTTGATGCACCTCTTTGAGATTTTTTGCTTACCTTTCAAAATGTTTACCTAGGATTGATCACCCAGGTTAAAAGGTTTTAGCTTAGCCTTGTCATAATATTCATTATTGACCCCAATATCTTCCTCCTATTGTTCATTTTGGTTACCTACCACCCTTATCAAACTTGGTGCCCCTCCTTGCCTTGAGCTCTCCATTCAATTCCAAAAATTCCTCAATTATCCCTCACATTTTTTTCTCTATGTTATTATTACTACAAATACTTCATTTACAATAACTCCATATAAAATCTATTATGTTGAATTTTCTTTTTTAATAAATCAAGAATAAAATTGATCTTATTTACTTTAAGTAGTCCTCATATTCTCATTTATTTTATTTTTTCTTTTGAAACCTTATCTAAATTAGTTTTAGATAATTGAATGATCATATTACTGAATGTGCTATCATGGAAAATAATAGCCTTTTAGAAAATGGTTTAGCACTTCAAGATTGTAACAAACGTATTCATAGAATAACTAATTTTATATTTATATTAATTAATATGTGATTAAAAGGATGAGATTAATTTATTATCTTAGACATTAAATTATTTTTATAGTTGACATTTGACTAATGGGTCTTGAAATAAAATTACAATATATTAAACTTTAATGTTATAATGTATTATTTAAATAAATTCTCACTAGAAGAACCTAGGTGTTGTAGGTGAGTTGGAGAGGAAAGGGTAATCCTCCAAGGTAGGTCCCAGGTTCGAATATCCACCCTACCAAAAAATTGAATTGGGTACCCAAATCCAATTGATAATGTTGGTGCGAGAAGGGACGGGCACGACTCCCGGGTGACATTGACTATGTAGAACCCCTGGTCGTGGTCTCTTAGACCAAGGCGGTCTCACAAGGGGTTTTTTGCTTTAAAAAATCTCACTAGAATATTTTACCTTCATATAGTATAATGAAATGTGTAGGTTTAAAATACTTGTAAAGTTATTATTTTATTGAGTAAGAAATATAATCAAGGTCAACCAAACTTGTATTCTATTAGGGCTTATGATACACTTATATGGAAAAGGAGAAGTTCAATTTACTTAATACATTATTTTGATATTAAAATTATATGAACTTCATTCCTTTGATCAACCTTAATTAAAAAACATAAGTCTTGCCCACCCATATGATATCTAGTGCAAAAGAATCAACACAAAATTTAAATTTGATTTAGTGTGACTCACATTAACTTTTAATCCTTTCCATAAATCTCTATGATTTTTTTTATTATACTAGAGGAATCGTTAACTCATTACAATTTTCTACGCCTCTTCATGGGTTTGAATCTTGCTCCTTGTCACCACTATAACCTCTAGTTGCATCAGGTAAACCTTTTACGTAGCTGGCTATACTTATGCGACACATCCACCAATACTATGGGGCCCAAGGAATTGGAACCCTAGTCCCCACAGTTCTACAAAAATATTTTGACTACTGAACCAAGCCCTCTGACCCCCATAAATCTCTATGATACTCCAAAAAGTGAATATATTATTTTGTGTTGATTTTTATGCTTTTATTATGTTGTTGTAATACTTTTATTTGATGTTTTCCAATTTTTACATGATGGTTATAGTTTAAATATAATTAATATAATTTGATAAATAGACATTAGTGGACTAATAATTGTAACATACTTGATTATTGAATTGCATGCAAATACGATAAATCTCCCTCAAGTAAGAAATTATGGTCCTTTTGATTTATGTATCTTAATTATCACATACATGTATATGTATATATGTGTTTCTATGTGTACACACATACATATATACTCACATGTTTATTTATTTTTAGTATTAGTCATCAATAACTTAATCTAAATTTAAGAATTTAAGTTTAAAAATTAAATTTAACTCTTATTTTAACATTAATAATAAATAAATTATAATACCTCTATTACTTGATTAATAATTTAGAGTAAATCTTATTTAGGGAAGGAATTCCACTAAGCATAGAAATTAATGTCATTAAAAAGGTCATCTCCTTGGCGTTAAGGGAAAAATAATTCATGATACAATCAACTAAGGATTAAAAAATACGCATGCTTATAATATTTTTTGTGGCATACCAAAATTCTTGTTTAGTTTTGGATTTTGTACATAAAGTTCTCTTTGGTTTATTGAGTGAGGGTTGGAGATTGAGTTTCAAACTAGTATGCATATAGATTTGTTTCCTATCCTCTTATTAAGATTAACTTCCAAATAGTTTAAATGCAATTGCTTGTTTAATACAAGAAACAAAATGAACATACACAACAAAGAAAATAAAAGAAAAGAGTAGGTATTTTGGCATCTTAACAAGGCACAATAGTTTTTAAAAGGAAGGTAATTCATATTTCTTTCCCTTGTTTTGAACCTGAAAAATTATGGGTGATGCTCTAAGATTCCATGGGATTTTCTAGCTTGCAGTTAGTGGTAGGATACATTTGCAAGGTTATGACCTAACATTAGTAGTTTGCATATTTTGTATTAAATATTATAGCATTATCCCCCTATATTAGCACCATAATACTGTCTATCAATTTATGCATGTTATCATCTAAAATAGGTTTTAGTTAGGAACCAACTTAACAAATAGTTATTTATAGTTGTGATCCTTGTGAAAGGGTACTTTTCCATTATAAATTTTCAATCTCATACATTTTCTACTTGGACACATAATGAATAAATAATCATTGTATACATCAATATATAATATAAGGAATATTATGGTTATTGATATATGAGATGTAATTATTCTTAATTTTTAAATTAAATTATTAATTATATTTATATGTGTGTGATTATATGTGTGATCACATAGACATTATGTAGATTTATTATATTTATTCAATTGTTACTTTTTAAATTCTAGCACTCCCTAGCCTAGAAAAGAAACAATATCCCTACTTCCCCTTGCTCCAATCCTACAGATCTCCATATGGGTAGATCTTCCTGGGATCTCCTTGCTGCATTTCCAAGACCTCCACAAGATCCTCTGGGGGCCTCTCAAGATGATATTTCTCAATTTTGACATGATTGTAGTTTATTTTTGGTTAGAATGACCCAAATATTATTTCCTTGGTGGCATTTGGTGGTGGCTAGCTTTCAGTTGGTTTGGTTTGGGAGTTGGATCTTTGGAGCATTTCCTAGTGGACTTTTATGGTCTTTAGGGGAACCTCATTCTTTATTTTTTTTCTGCAAGGAGAGCTTCCTCCATTCCTCTCCAGATCTAGGCTTTTGAAAGGGGGATCCCACTTTCATGTTTACCCATTGTGGTTGCAGCTCTAGGTTTACTTTCTACGTTTTTCTTGGTCTTTGAGGAAGGACCACATTTGTATCATTCGTAGTTGAGTGGCTCTTGTGGCTATTTTTAGGATGGGCTTTTTGGAGAGGGTTTAGAATATTATGATCTATCTCTTAGAAGATCTATTTTTTTTCTATTTTAGAGTTTTCTAGTGGAACCTTTCTTTCCATATTCTTTTTGGTTTTCAGGATGGGATCCTATGCTTTCTTGTGCAGCTACAGTTGAAAGTGTCTATGGATTTCTTCCTGGATGGGTAATTGGTGGGGCTGGGAGGTGATCTAGTATGGATGACTTCCTAATGGGCTTCTCTTATAATTTTTTGGTCTTTGGATGGGGGACCCTGTGCATGATTTCCTATTGCATAATATGGTCTCTTGATGGCAGTCCATGTGTTAGATTTTTCCTTCCAATATTGAGGCATCGTAATGGATAGATTCTTCTCTATTTTTTTTACCTTCTGGCTATGCACACTGTCTCCATTGTAGTGATATATCATGGCCTATGGAGATCTCCTTGTACTACTGAACTATCTTCTAGGTCTTCAGAAGGCTCCTCCTTGTGGGCTTCCCCTATTTTTGTTGCTTCTCCCTTGGGGGAATTTATATTCACTTTTGAGTGCGATTTGAGTTTCAAATTTTAATTTTCAACTCTATTTTAGATAGGGCCTAGTGTTTCCCTATTCCCAATCTAATGTGCAATCTCCATTTTTTGTGTGCTAGGTTTCCTAGGTTTAAGAGGAAAAACCTTTTTCAAATTTTTGATCCCTTTGTAGATGATCCTGTGGAGGATTTCTCCTTGGTTTTCATAATTCTTGTTTTTCTCCATAATTTGGTCTTCTGGAGATGGTCTCTTTTATTGTATCTCTTTTTAAAAGGTTCGAGGATCCTTTCAAAACCCATTTTTTCAATCAATCAATTTTTTTGGGGGGGTTTAGTCTAGTTGAAAATAGTGGTAAACCTTAGATAATTACAAGCAATGATTTAATTTAATATATTAAGACATATTGAGTGACATAAATATGAAATAATAAGTCAAAGGTAAAATGTTTTTAAAAATTGATACATATTGTAAATTTACCACTTAAAACACTCAAAGACACATGAAATCAAAGATCAATTTTACAAAGATATATATGATTTTTTCTAAAATGATTTTTTGAGACTTATTCAAAACTAGATCTCAAAATGGTTTCACTTAAAACCTAAATACCTTATGCTAAATCTAATGGTGCAAATTCTATGGAAGCTTCATTAGTGGGGATAAGTGTCATACATCACGTAGTCCTCATAAACAATTGGTTTGAAACCATATTAAATAGCTATACTATAACTAAGCTAATATTAATTAGTTATTTTTATTTTGACACAATAAAATATCTATTTAATAAACGTATATTAAGTACTTTAATATATAATATCCCACTATAGATCAAAGTGTTTTCATATAGCATGAAATAAAATCAATGTACTTAACCATAAATAGAATAGGTTCCTAGGGGTGATCTATTAAGACATAAAATAGAAATATGGTCTACTAAAGGGTTCAATATTAGGATAAAATATTAGAGAAAATATAATTTAAATAAATAAATACTAAACGTGGTACATACTTGATAAAATTTGCATCAAAAGTTTTTAGGATGATTCACTTCAATATGTTATCAACTATAATGCATAGGACTTTATAGTGCATAGGACTTGAGGTGACATGCTAAATACATACAATAGCATCTAAAAGTATAAATACTATAGTCTCTTCAAACAACTAAAATAAATGGACCTTGCATAAATAAAAGCATTACATCAAATAAAGTATTGTATTCAAATTATGAATAGAACCAAACTTAGTTATAAAGATAAAGCACACCATAGGCACTAAATACTTTTTTTTCATGTTAAAAAAATCATAATAAAAACTAAGCTATTAAATATTGGTGGACCCTCACCCATGTGTTGAAGCTGATTTGGAGAGGGTAGGGCAATCCTCCAAGGGAGGTGCATGGTTCTAATATCCACCCTACCAAATGCACATTGGGTACCAAAAATCCAGTTGATAATGCTAGTGTGGTTAAGGCTGGGCGTGACTCCCAGGTGATTTTGATGGTGTAGAACCCCATAGTCATGGTTGCTTAGACCAAGGAGGCCCCACAAGGGATTTTTCACTATATATATATATATATATATAGTGGGGAATCCTCATACATTAGGATCATTTTCTTAAGAAAAGGGGTTGAATATCTCTGAGAATGTTGCAAAATGAATCCTAAACTTTTATTTATCAACATCATTTGATTGCATAAGATTATTTTCCTTTATTCTTAATAATCATGTCTAGTTTGATATGTATTATAAAAAGGGAGTAGGTATCCTAGAACTATTAATCACAAATCAACCTTAGCATAATATGGCTAGAATTTACACCAAATAAATATATGGCTATAATAAAATAACTTATGTAGGACTAAATTTGTGACTAATTTATATTACAGTAAAAAATAAAGATAACCTAAAACATAAAAACATAAAAGTTCTAAAAAATAATATCAAAATAAGACCTTAAAAAAATTATCACAAGTTGTTAGAAAGTAGTAGTAGCTAGGTGGTGGTTCAATGAGGAGAGATCAATACAAATTTATAGCACAATTTGATGTTATTGAAACTATAATTAAAAATTAATGATAATAGTTCTCTTTTTATGGCATGAAAGTAATATATTTTCAATTGGAATAAAATTAAGACATTGTTAAATGAATATTTTAGAAAAAGTATGCAAATATATGGGGCAAAATTTTGACAAAAAATATGCACATATATTCTAAGAAAAATGTGTGCATTCTACTTGTCAAGCACAATACTAATTTGAAAATGTTGAACATATTTTAATGTGTGTAGGATCTAAAATATGATTGCATTTTATATATCTATGTGTCATACCATTTTTCTAAATGTGGACAAGGGAATGGGAGAGGGAAAAATTCTAAGGAGAATTGTTGGGTAATGGGTTGAATCAACTAGGTAATGTGATTTTCCATCATTTAATTTTGATTATATCTAAAATTTTCAATCTAAGTAGATTCTACTTACTAAGAGGAATGGGTCAAAAACTTCAAGTGAATACTAACAATTATTGAACTAATTTTTTTGTTTGTGTTTTAGGTACTATAATTTTTATATTAATGCATTAAAAATTTATATGTGCATCTATTTCTAACTTCTACTAGGATTAAATAATTGAAGCAAGATATATATATATATATATATATATCTGACCTCTTAAAAAATAATAATATCTTTTTATATATATTGAGTTATAAGTAAATTTTACCTAATCATCCTTGAAAAATTTAAAATAGTGAAAGAATATAGTATGGTATACGATACCTGTAAAAATGTACCATGAGTTATTATTTTATTTAATATTCAATTTATAAGTTATAAAATTGTTATCCTTCTCCTTGTAGTATCTTGTTTCAAGTGTTAATAGTGTTATCTACATTATAATGCTTACCTTTTGAGACCCTTCATGAAATTAAAAGCACTCGATGATTGTAACTAGAGTGATTATTATTTAGGATAGTTTGATGCACTAAAATAGGTGAATGTGGTTTACATAGAAAACCTAATAAGTGTACAAATGCTAATTGTTTCCATTCAAAAGCAAATGTATTTATTACATAAGATTTTGTTAAATAAAATTTATTAAATGATGATGTAGAAAGTAGTTCTTGATTGATTTTGATATGATTTGACATACATGTTTGTTATTTATAATTATTTAATATTGTAGAAAAGAATTTTTTTTTAGAAAAGTAAAAAAAATATTACAATGATATATTAACCCATGCTAGTAACAAAAATGGAAAAATGTGACTATAGGTTCAATAATGAGAAAGACTATTTAAAGTCGTAATGCATCATGTTAATAAGGTAAATGGTATTAGTCACTACTTGAAAGGTGTTAAAGTAGAATTTTTGGGTCAAGTTCAGTATTGTGTGATTTTCTTATACCATGGACGAAAATCATATATTTATGAGAAGCCTATAATATAAAGGAGTAATCTTGAAATAATTCAAGCTCCATACTTGACACTTTTGTTAAGGGGTTAAGACTTCTTAAAGTTAACTCACATTTTTATGGATCACATACCCATGAAAGACTTGAATAATATTAACCCACTTTCCCACTCCCCCCACCCAAAAGAAAAAAATTATGTCCCTCACATACCTTGTAATATTTGGATGTTTATCCAAACCGATTATTATATTTTAACTAAATTAAATACTTGACGCTTATCTTAAATATGCTAATGATGATAACAGAGAGTGGTGTGGAGGTGTTAGGGAATTAGAGAGGGAGTTAGAGTAGAAAGTGGCAATGGAAGTAAGGGGAAATAATTGAGTTAAGGCATGCAATAGGATGTTTTAGAGAGTGAGCAACAAACGCATAGTGTCAATGTGAAAAATAACAAAATGAATAGAAATTCGAGGAAACAAGAGTAAAAACTGATTGAAAGAAGAAGAAAAAAATTGATAGTTAAGAATAGTGCATAGTGCTATTGGAATTTGGATGACACTTGAGTTTGATCATTACATAATAATGAGAATATTGAAATATATATCCCTTTATATAGCATGGTGGTAATGCACCTGTAGCCATTTTTAATTGCATGGATAAGTGGAAGGAGAATAACATATTGCAAAACTTAAAAATAAATTACTATAACAATCATAAGTAGCAGCTTGGAAACCTAGTATGCACCCCTATATATTTTATAAATATATAATAAGAAATAATAATATACTTCTTAAAATACCAATATTTTATCATGGTATATTCTATATTATATATTGTGTGCTCTTAATGGATACAATGTGTGTAAAGGTATAAAATTCTTGGGTTGTGATGTATGAGGTCTTCTTTGTACTAGATGAGCTAGTCCTAGTTATAGAGGTCCATGCATGATCCTTGTATAATAATGAATATTATCTATAGATTGAGTGAATTTTATAAATTATGTGCTAATTTTTCATCAATAGGTTCCAATAATTTAAATAAAGTGAAGGTGTAGAACATTTTCCTAAGGTGTATAACACTAGATGAAGTGGTATCTTCCTTATGAAAAATACCTCAAGAAAGAAATGACTCCTCTTGTATGTGATGATTTTCTTTTTGAGTGTTGATATGGTCTCCTCTATTTTATGTTAGAGTGAAGACTAGATCCTCTAAGGAATAAAAATATATTTTGATTTAGAATGGTCCACATACAACCAAAGTGGTCCTAATGATGAAGACTAAAAATTTAAATAGGAGGCCTGAGGTTCAAATCCTATAGGTAGCAGGGTTGTTCAACATTCCTCATAATTGCAGTATGGTTGGATAACCATATATTGGGTAAACAATATCCTCCAAGAGGATTTACCTATATGGCTTATGGAAAAATTAAAAACTACTTTAATTTATTTTTCTTGCACAAATTAACTAACTTTTGTTCTCACAGTGATGTCTAATTTAGATTTGTTGTGGGGCTTTGGGGAGACAAGAAGTTCAAGCCTCATACCTAGCTATTATTTCTACAATGATTCAAATACATGATGGAATTCTTAATCTATCACAGCCTATGTGTGATCTTGGCAAATTATATTTTTTGAGTGTGAAAAATGATGTAAATCTTAAAAAGTTGAGTTTTTTCAAGTATGGAAATTATCAAAATTGAATAGAGTTTCAAGTATGCTTTTATATTTATATTGTAATTATTTATTAAAAAAATTTAATAAGCTTTCTCGTAAATTTAGACATATAATTAAATAGATGTAGAAGTTGATGAAATATTAAAGTTTGATCTTTAATTCAATATATGGAATTTTTTTTATAGAAATTATTTTGGTGTATTATATTAAGTTTTAATTGAATATTGTGTTGAAATGAGATCAATATTTGAATGAGGGTAAATGGAAACCGTAGATCCTAATGAGAAGGTATAAATGGGATGATTAAGATGTTAAGTATAGGCATGGTTTCTAAAAATTGATTAGGGATTCAAGTCACAAAAACTATTACTAAATAAAGTTAGACCTCGTAGGAGGAGTGATTATCCTTATATACTATAAGAAATACTTTTGAACTCGAGGTCAAAAGAAATCGTAGTTAAAAATTGAATTTTTGGTAGTGTTTGGATCTTGAATTTGATCCATTGCCAATAATATATGAATTTTAAACCCCAAGCATTGTAAGAAAATTAAATTATCCTATAATATGACTATCTTATGAACATTTAATGTGTTCAATTAATTATCAATTTATAGATCATGAATAATATTATGATCTTAAGAAATTTATTAAAAAATTTATTGAGTTTTGGTTAAAGGTCATCTTGTTCTATGGGAAGAGCACCACATATGTTATTTAAGCTTGGGTTACAATGCTTGGTCCTTAAATGATAAATTTTATATGATATAAACAAGTGATATGAATGATGTACTCCTTGGTGTGTAGATGCCATCAAAATATAGATGGAATTGATATACATGTTATGAAGGTAGATTGTATTCTAGAGGAGATCATACATAAATAGAATTACCTTAGGATAGTATACCTTTTGTTGAGATTGATAATGATCCTATTCACGAGGCATTGGGCACTCCAATAGGTGATCATACCCAAATAACATTAGAAAATGAGCCACCCCATTATATGGTTTAGGTTATAGAGGACATAAAATATGTCCAACATAAATATGGATAAATTTCTAATAGGTTAGAATGTTTAAAGTCATCAACTATAGACATCCATAATGCAATATTAAACTCATCAAAGCTATCAAAAATTATAACTAAAATACAAAGCTAGAACTGATTATAAATGAACTAAAATATCATATCAAAATCATTGTTTTAGACACATTAGCACAATAATGATTTTTTTGTAAAAACCAAAACTATTGCTTAGATTTTGAATTTGATCGTTTGTAGTATAGCTAGCCTATTAATTTTTTGAACCCAACCCTTTTTGCAATAGTTCTAGGATTCATATATAGCTATATCACTTTTGATCCCAGTATTATTGCCAAAACTTAAACAAGGGAAAAAGTAGGTAGTTTCCTATCAATAGATCCCCCATATCCTTATCTCTTCCACTAACTCTACCAAATTTATATTATATTTTGAGCTCAATACACAATCCCTCACAACCTACTAGAATAAAAACCTACCTATCTCATCAAATGGTGTTAGATCAAACAATTATATTTCTTAAAATTTGGAGGATATCTAGATTTGAATCTTGCCAAGTAATACATGGATAATATCCAAGTTGTTGTAATACCACTATGTGGTGATGATATAATAAAATTCTATATAACCATTTTTCATTGAAAAAACTATCTTACAAAAACAAACCTTTCAATAAAGAGAAATTTTCATGCTTTCCAATCTACATATCCTTGTCCCTACTTCATATCTCAATCTACAAATTGTCCTTATATGAGCACTAAAAAAATAACTCTCTCATGGTAGGGGAACTTTGTCGAATTGTCTTAAGAATTTGATCACAAAATATAATGAAAAATCCTTGTCAAATTTTTATCTCAACTTTCATCAGCTCCATCATGCTCATGATGCATCAGAGATATAAATTGGCTTGGATAATTGCTTGAATTATCTTTTTTATTGCATATTTTTATTCTATTCTAAGTTATTGCATTTATCGTTATTAGATTATTTCTAAGTAATATAGCAATAATTTCCTATCATATAATCATTTTAGCTTTTGAATATCATCACCAACACTATTTGTAGTCATCTTAATAATTTTTCTTATAGGATATTGCCTTAAAATTCAATGTTTATATGTGTTATAGTTATAAGCATCAAATTTCAATAATTTAAGGTGTGCTAATGTTAGCATGACAACACTATCAAAAGCACTACATTGTAGTAGGGGCTCTATCTAATGTAAAAAAAGTTAACACTATTTTGGTGATTGTGGCATCAAACCATTAGATAATATAATGGGATAAATATCCTTTAGACTTAGGAGATTTTAAAACTATTTATGATATTTTTCTTTTGTAAAAAAACATAATCTAATTAGTTATATTTCATTTTGATATTATTTATTTATTTAGCTTCAAGGCAAATAATAGAATAATAGATGATTCTTTTCTTTAGAATATTATACACTATGTCTTTCAATCAAGTTTATGAATTAGAATCCAACATTTTTCTGTATTTTTAGCTTATTGTACATAACCTATCAACAACATAGTATATAAATAGTCCTAAAAAAATTTCATAACTCTTTTTGTAGAGCTATTCCTATAATAATGCTTTTGTATATACAACTAGAAAAATTTAGATCTAGCATGCAACCTTTGCATCCCATTGCATACTCAACCATTTTGTGAAAAAGGGTTTGACTATGGCAAGCCCTTAAATACATAACAAATTTCAAGTATAGTGTGTAGGTGCATTTTATAGATTAACAAGTGAGAGGAATAAGGAAGCTACTCGGAGCATCTTCCTAGAAAAATTTTCAACCCTAGAGCATATAAAAAATACTATCTTAGGAACCTTAACTTTTTTATGTTCTAATTGTTCTATTGTATTGCTATTTTTATTGTTTTCTCTCTCTATTTTAGATAAATTTATGCTATGTTAATTACATACCTTGTTTTGATGATTTTAAAAGCACTATACCACTTTCTATAGTGATATTGCACTTCTATGTATGCTATCACTATGTAATGCTTCTATTAGAAGATAGAAAGTCATAATTTAGTTTAGATAAAATATCTAATTAACCTATTTACTAAGATAGTTAAAAAAAATTATCCATCTATAGATGCATCACAAGAAATAAAAAAGTTTTATAAGTGAGATTTGTGTGTTTGCATATTCTTACCACCTTTTTTCTTGAAACAAAGAAAAATAAATAATAATTTATTTTTGTTAGCATTTGGAAATAAAATTGCATATAGCCTAGACCCTGTATTTGTGCATTCTCTTAAAAGAATTCATTGGGTTTTCTGGGTTCTCTTATTTTAGTTTTACTTTAAATGATAAGGATAACCAAGTTTATTAAGGACCTAGGTTTGTACTCTAAAGCAAATATACACATCCAACATATATTATCCAAGAATAAAAAAACAAATATTGAGATTGTGTATGCCATTTGTAAGAGTAAATGAAATCCCAACAAGCTCATAAAATTATTTGTAAAAATATAATACATGATTGTGATGAACCTAATATGAAAAAGATGTGGTATCCCATGATATTTTGCTAAATTCACCTTGAAAACCTAAGAAACTAAAAGATATTTTAGAAAAATTAAGCAAGACCATTAAAATTATTTGTGTAGAATAAATCACATAAAAAATAACTAACAAAATAATAAATTTCTAGTTCTATGAGGGTATTTTAGATCCCTTGTGTATCAATAATATAATCCTTTCAACTATATTGGTCATATAGGAAGATTGTGCCACTAGCCATCATAGAGTGTCTCATGCATACATATATCAACTAGGCAGTATCTTATGGTTAGATAGTGGGAGTATTAAGGAACATCTGAATACCTCTCACATATTTTCCTCTTCCACATGCCCAAATGTTGCTTCCTCATATCACTAATCTCACATGTACTAACTCTACTCTTACACATTGATGGGCATATCAAGTGGTTTCATATATATAGGGAGTTATAAATATATCAAAAGGTATTTAAGGTATATAGGTAGGACCAATATATTTATGGAAGGAGTAATCATGTTTCTAACAATATTTGTCTTCTTATTCTTCTTTTAAACAACTCACAAAACAAAAAAAATTATTTCTTAAAAGCAAAACTATACTTATTTTCTTATGAGCCCTTGAAGTTATGGGTGAAAGGTGCTATATAACCCAAAGTGTAGCTAAAAAATAAGCTAATAAACTTGATCCTCTAATCACACTACTAAGGAAGTATGAGATAAATTATATCATTATGATAAGCCTACCTATGATCCAACTACAAAGAATCTCATACTTTCTATTCCATTTCATCCAACCCACAATGAAGTAGTACGAATGAATTTTGATTCAGTCGATAGTAAGGCTTATTTTATTTGGAGGTATCAAGGAGCCATAAAGAAATTTTAGAAATAATTTAAATAATTCCTTGAGGCTAATAAAGGGGTGAATCACTTTTAGAACAAATCCAAATCCACATTTTAGACAATTCACATTATAATCAATAAGAACAATCATATGCCTCTATGAACGCTACCTTATCAAGATTAAATATATCACTACTTAACCCTACAACCTCATATCCACCTCCTAATGTAACAACATTAGAAAGAAAAAATAAATATTCATCAAGGGTTATGATGGTTTCACAACACCCTATACTAACCTTAGAGAAAATTCTATAGGTTAAAAATAACCAAAGTTACCCAACCTCTCAAAACATTGGGTCATATTTTTAGAATCCAAATATAAATCCATTACTTAATTTTACATTGAATTCAATAACATGTAATCAAATAATTTAGAATCCAAACACAAATATAATGATTAATACCAAACCCTAATAAAAGTATTAATACTTTTATAATACCACACCATCAATATCACAAAACTTTTTAGCCAGGTTAATTTCTTAATTACAAGAATACTAGGGACATCTAATCTTGTATAAAATTTAGTATCATTTTAATAGATGTAGACATGGAAAATTGACCCACTTGAGTGAGTCATTTTCTTTAGTATCCTAGAGAGACCCTACAACTTGCCTAAAAAAATTTTAGGCCTCTCTCCCCCTTTCTCCTCCTTTTTTCCTTGCTTTAGTAAATCGTGATCATTCCTGATGGGGTGCAATTTTGTCTAGTTAGGGTTTTCTCTTAGGAAACCCTAACATATCGCTTAGCCTTCCTTGGTGTTAGATTTTTCTAGGTTTTCTCACATATTCTTGTTTCAAAAATCTTATAAATAGAAGGTTTTAAGCTTCATTTTCTCCTCCTAGGAATCACCAAAAGTTTTGTAACATGAATTTTCTACCAAGCATTCTGATTTCTAGTGAAGAAATTTACAAGCTACCAATAAGTGTTGATTCAAGTACTAATAATATTTGATTGAAGATTTTTATTTTATGGATATCTCTTCTACTGCATTTTATTGTGTATTTTTCCCTTGGTGTATAAGTGTTGAAGCCCTAAGGAGGAGTCTACCACCTTGGAAGTCTTCATCCTTTTGTCTAAGTTTTTGCTACCACCAGGTTGTTTCACTCTTTTTGTATTTTGCATATTGCTAATTTCACATTGGTTGTTAGTTTATTTTCATTATTCTATCATTTCTTCTTCTGCTTTGAAATCATACCCTGTAATTATAGGGTGCAATATTTTCTAAGGTGAAATCGTAGTCGCCCCATACAGGGTGTGATTTCACTAAAGCTAAGCTTGGGGGTAGAAGTTTATCCCCAAAACCTAGATCTACTTTTCATGATTTATTTATAATGTAATTGCATAAATTGTATTATATTTATCATTTTGACTTTTTGCATTATATCTTGCTTGTTCATCTTCCAAAAAGATCAACTTTCACTTTTGCATTCTAAATTTCAGCTAAAAGGACCTAAGGGACTTGATTGTTGCACCTCCAAGTATAGTCATACAACGGCCTAAGCAATACTTCCAATGCTAATCATATTTTTCAAGGATTATGTGAAGTTTTACTTGTAGGATAGAAGTTGAGTGATATTGTTGGATGCAAGTTAAAGCTTGGAATAACTATCAAAACTAGATAACTTTTTTTTTTTTTAAAGCGAAAAACCCCTTGCGGGGCTGCCTTGGTCTGAGAGACCACGAACAGGGGGTTCTATACCGTTAAAGTCACCCAGTAGTCACACCCAGCCCTACTCGCACCAACATTATCAATTGGATTTTGGGTACCCAATTCAGCTTTTTGGTAGGGTGGATATTTGAACCTGGGACCTCCCTTGGAGGATTGCCCTCTCCTCTCCAACTCACCTACAACACCTGGGTATCAAAACTAGATAACTACTCTTGTAGGTATTTAGGCTATTTACTGATTGTTTATATCTATTTATGATCTAAAATATAGATCCTAGGTGAGGAAATCATTTGATTAAATTTTTATGTATTGGAAAAGATAAAAGCATATAGTGTGCATCTAGGGTTTTAGTTTTGTTTGTGCATCTCTCTTGGATCCTTTTTTTTTGTAGATAAGATACTATAGCATTAATATCGGGTTTTATAGGTTGAACCAAAGCCTTTTACAAAAATTAGCCCAGGGTGCGGTGATGAACATGTCCTTACTAAGGATCCTATATATGTAAAATATACATGCCACCAAATCCATTACATCCAATAAAGCACATAGCCTGTTATCAAAAAGAAACTTCCCATACAAAATTTTGGGCATACCCCAAGAAAACACACCTACATCAAAATTACAAAAAAATAAATAGACACGGATCCCTTCCTTTAAATAGTGGAGAAACAAAAAGTTGTAGACACACATAGAAAAGTATTGAAAAAAACTACCACAAGCTCTGTATTGACAGTTACTCTTAATAATTATTTGGTAATTACTTTCTTCCGTATATGGCATGCTTTGTAACCACATCTCATATTGGCCAATCATCCTTGGAGAAGTGAACCTATTGGCTAGATTTATGGCGGTGGCTATCTAGTGGTTCACGTGGCTCTGGTTCAAAGTCTTATATTGTCATTTCTTTCCTGCCCTGTGATTATCAACCAACCTCAAATTACTAAGATGACTAGAAGCCATGTTATTTGACATGTGACTATTCCCATTAGTCTTTGTGTTATTTTCAAGAAGCATCTACGAAGACTGACAACTCGGATAATTTTTATTGTGATTCCATTTCAAAAAAGAGGTAGGAATACTCCTAGCCTTCAAACTTACAGTGTCTTCCCTGTTGGTAAATTCGACTATCATTTTTGGTATTCTTGTTGAATAAGCTCCTCTACTTCACTCGGGACACCGAGTTCCCATTTTAAAAGTTTTTCACCATCGACACCCAAATTGGCCAACTTATCAACAATTTTGTTAGCTTCTCGAAAGACATGTTGGGATTTTTTGTCTTGTCTTCCCTGGAAAAGGATCCTAGCCTCTTCAAAAATTATTTTAATCCTCCAAGGAGGTGTTTTCCAATTATTGAGGAGATTTATAACATGCATAGAGTCTCCTTCTATGATCAAATTGCCTTCTAAGTCTTGAGTCATTTGAAGGCCTCTCCACATGGCTTTAGCTTTAGCTTCATTGTTTGTCCTTGTTCCTAAATATTTGGAAAACACAAGCATCATATTCCTATTATGATCTCACACAATGTTGCCAGTGCCTGCTCTACCAAGATTGTCCTTAGCCACTCCATAAAAATTAAGCTTAAACCAACCTGTAGGAGGTGGGGACCACTTAAAATTGGCTCTGGGGTTGACTACACTAGGCATAGACTCATCTAACAAGGTTAAGCTTAAATATTGAGCAATCGTGGTCTCCTATAGATGAGTTTTACGGCTATCAAAATGGATAAGGTTCACATTCTCGTTGGCAAAGGATAGGATCCTAGCAATGATAGTTTGATGATCATGGATAGACTCATTAAAGACTCTATGGTTCCTTTCTAACCACACCTACCAAAGATAGTGATTGAGACAAATTTTCCACATGTATCTAAGTCTTTGGCTTGAAAAGGGGTAAGGCCACTGGATGAACAAATCAAGTACGATGGCTGGTTTAACCCAAGAAATATTGAAGGCCTAAAAAACCCCACTTAGGACAGTCAAGGAAAATGTGATAAATGGTCTCCCAATTATCCCTACATAGATAACAACGATTATTGATACAAATACCTTTATGCATCATATTATCAATGGTTAGAATTCTTCCTTGGATAACCAGCCATGAAAAGACTACAATTTTTGGAATTAAATTTTTTATCCAAACTAAGTCCTTTTGGAGGATAAAATCCTTGTCATCAAGCATAAGCTTGTAAGTTGATTTAATAGTGAATTGCCCATTTTTTGTAGGAGCCTAGGTCACTTGATCTTACTTGGGTCTCATGGGGATAAAATATTGCCCGAGAATGTTACAAATATCATTTGATTTCACTTGAAATCCCTGAATCCTTATTTTTTTTCACTTCATTATGCATATGTCCTCAACCATATAATAAAAAACTTTTCTGCCAATGAGTTCTTTTGTGATATCTCTGATTCGGGCTAATTTAGGATATTGCATCAGTAGTTTGTCCTTTTTTTTGTGGAAAACATCCCAAAAGGGATGCCACTTTCGGGTAAGACCCAAGGAGGCAGGGGTATCCATTCCGCCAAAAACGCCCAGGACTCGGACCTGGCCTACCACCTTTGACATACTCAAGGAGCAAACAAACACACAAAACCAATTTAAAAATAAGTAAATAACAACAAAAATAATAAAATAAAATAAAAAACATGCTCCTTGAGTGTGTCAAAAACAAAAGCACAACCAAACACGCACAATAAGAAAAAAGAAACCACAACACAAACCACATAGAAAAACACAAGAACCACATAACAAAACACAAACAAGACAAAAACAACAGAACACTACAAAGACATAACCCAAAAAAAACATGAAAAATAAACACAACCAAAACCTAAAAAATAAAATAAAATAAAAAAAATAAAAAAAAAACAACCAACAACAGACAATAAACAAAAACAAAAAACATAGAAGACACTCACACATAAAAACACGAAATAACACAAACAAAGAGAAACCCAAGAACAAGAACGAAAAAAACACAAGAACAATAACAAAAAACATAAAAAAAAAAACAAAACAACAAAAACACAAGAACAATGAAAAACAACACAAAGAACACAAAAACAAAACAAAACAAAACAAAAGAACCCACCCACCTTAAAAAACTAAACAAAAAAAAACAAAGAAGAAAAAAGAAAAAAAACAATGAACAAAACAATGACCTATCTAGACCAGAAGACTATTAAGGCAAGAATCAACAGAGGAAACAAAATAAAGAATAGAATGAGCTAGGGAACTAAAAAAACTGAATGAACCAAAGAGAAGCAAAAAAAAAAAACAAGAAGAAACTAGGTACCTTCAAAACTGGAGCCATCCAAAGAAATGATAGAAAGAAGAGCTTCCCTAATTTGAGAAGCCCACCATATAGGAGGGTGGCCATAACAAGTAAGATCACCTTTGTCCAAAGCCCAATTAGCTAAAGCATCAACACTCTTGTTTTGATCTCTGACCACATGACTGTAATCAACTTTCAAAAATCCCATCTGGATTAACTGAATCTTCTCAATAATTATTTTTATTCTCCAATCCACCTTATGATTCTTAGAAGGAGTCTTCAAGAGATTAATCATAAGTTGAGAGTCAGACTCAACTAACACCTTTTCCCATCCAACCTTAGTAGCCTCCTGAAGGCCTCCGAGGATACCATACCCCTCAGCAAGGTTATTGGAAAGAATACCCAAATTCTCAACAAAAGTAAAAACCAGGGAGCCATCTCGAAAGTCTACCAATTCCTCCCACACTGGCTTTTCCAGGGTTCCCTCTAGAGGCTCCATCAGTATTGACTTTTCCAAAATCCTTAGGAGGAGGTTGCCAATTTCTAGTCCTATCCATCTTACTAATACTCACATTCCCTTTAAGTTGGTTGCCCTTGGAAGGTTTAATCTTCAATCTTTGCATCACTTGATCCCATATTTGGTGGGAGTTTTGAGGGTGATTAAGGAGTTGATGGACTGATTCAACTAAGTTGGCTATGGTCTTTTGCCAAATATAGTGAATATCCTTCCTATCTTGATTAAAAATTTGGTTGTTCCTTTCATTCCAAATATTCCAAAGAAGAATGGTAGAACCCATCCAAACTACTCGCCTAATAAAATGATCAACACCCTCTTGTTTAGGCCAATCCCTCCAAAGTTGTTCAAAAGTAAAAAAATTGGACCACTGTAAGCCAAGTAAAGTGGCCATTCTCCTCCATAGCTTAGAGGCTAAAGTACACTCAATAAAAATATGGTTGATATTTTCTACATTCTCTTCACACATTTCACATCTAAAAGGGCCATGAAAACCACGCTTCATAAGTTGCTCACCAGTAAGCACCCTACGATGCAATAAAAGCCAATTAAAGAACCTCACCTTAGGCCAAAGCTTTTGAGCCCACAATTGAGAAAATATGTCAGAAGAATGGTTGGGATTATTATGGCATAAGGTCAAATAACCTTGAGCAACGGAATACTCACCCTTAGTAGTGTTGTTCCATCCAAAACAATCTTTTTCATGGGACCAAGAGAGGGATCTCATATGAAGGATGCCTTGGATATCTTGTCTTTGCCTTTCTGGGATTTGAATAGGCCAGTCCTCAATAGGGATCCAATATCTACCAACCTTTGAATTACCAAGTATGGTACCGACAATAATTAGCCACCTTTATCCAATTAGCTCGGTGAAGCTCCTCCATCAAAGGCCTCCAATCGAGAAACCGAGTTATCAAAGGCTTGTGACCATCCCAAGAATCTGTCCAAAAATTTGCATGTTGACCATTATGAATGATCCAAAATAATTTTTTCTTTATCAAATCCTCACCAGTCTTAAGAACTCGCTAAAATGGGAGAACCTTTGGTAGGAAGTTGATAGCGAACAAGGTCTTCAGGACTTTTGTTCTCAACATATTTAGCACGGAGATTATTGGCCCAAAGAGCATTGGGGTTATGCAACATCCTCCAATATAATTTAGCAGCTAAAGCTTTGTTGTTATTAATTGAAGACCGGAATCCTAACCCCCCTTCACTCTTAGGAAGACATAAAGTATCCCATTTCACCAAGGCCCATTTTCTTTTCTCCTTAGTACCACTCCAAAGGAAACGATGACTGATTTGATCCAATTCTCGAAGAACAGCCTTTGGGATATTCAAAATGGAAGAAACATAAATAGGAATAGCTTGAAGGACTGATTTTACCAAGGTGATTCTACCCCCGTAAGAAAGCCACTTGTTGGTCCACTTTCCAATTTTCTTCTTGACTTTGTCCAACAACCAATTCCAATATTTATTTTTCTGCCTTTGAATATTTATGGGAATACCTAAATAAGTGATTGGAAGAGAGGTCTTCTTATATCTTAATTTATCCAAGACCATGGATTCCTTTCTAGCAGAGCAGTGAAAGAAAATAACTTTAGATTTGTCTTCATTGATCAACTGCCCAGTAGCCTTAGAAAAATAGCTAATTATTTGCTTAATATTAGAAGCTTCCTTAACTGTAGCTTTACCTAAAAGAGTAGAGTCATCCACAAATTGAAGATGAGAGATAGGTCTAGCTCCATGAGCAATGGTAACTCCCTCAAGGGTTTTGTTTTCCCTCTTTTTGGTTATAGTCCTACCCAAGCATTCAACAAGAATGATGAATAAATAAGGGGATAGCGGGTCACCTTGCCTAATACCTCTGGAAGCTGGGAAAGACCGAGAAGGCCTGCCATTGATAAGAACTAAGTAGGAAACTAAAGAGATACATCCCATAATCCAATCCATCCAATCCTTAGAGAAACCAAATTGCCTCAAAACTTTGATAAGGAAGTGCCAATCCACTCTGTCATAAGCTTTGGATAAGTCTAACCGAATGAACATAGAAGGAGAATTTTGCATATCCATGGAATGGATGGCTTCCCGAGCAAGAACTATCTCATCTACTATTTGACGTCCTTCCACATATCCCCCTTGCTTCGGGGAAATAATCTTATGCAAAAGAGGCTTCAACCTTTCTGCCATGATTTTAGTAATGATTTTGAGAAGAACATTACATAAAGCAATAGGTCTAAAAGCTGAGATATGATCAACCTCTTGAGCTTTTGGAACAAGAGTAATATAAGTTTTATTGATAACCTTCAAAATTTCTTTGGCTTTCCCGGCTTCTTCCACCACCTCTAATAAATCAACATGAAGGATATCCCTAAACTCTTGGTAGAACTCAATAGGAAAACCATTCCCTTTTTGCATTTTAAAAACTACTTGTTGAAGCTCATTGATAGTAACAGGAGCAGTCAAAATAGAGTTCTCCTCGAAGTGATAAGAGAAGGGATTGCTTGAAGAACATTTTGTTGAGAAGTTGAGTCAAGAGGAGTAGCAACAAAAATATTGGAAAAGTAATCAACAACAATAGAGTTCATGCCATCCCAAGTATAAACAACATCTCCAGTATCTGAAGTTAAGGAAGAAATAAAGTTGTGAGATCTTCGAGCTAGAAGATATTTGTGAAAGAAATTTGTGTTTCGATCTCCTTCTTTGAGCCATTGAATTCTAGATTTTTGCTTCCATAATATTTCTTCTCTTTTTTCCCATTCCTCTAACTGAGTTGTGAGTTTAATTTCATCTGCACTTCTCTTCTCTGTGAGGCCATCTAAACGGATTTTCTTATTCAAATTTTCAAGATGAGCAATAACTTCATGTTTTTTTTTATGAACATCCCCAAACTCTTTCCAGCTCCAAGTCTTGATTTTGGATTTAATGTATTGCAGTCTTTTGGCAAAACAGAACATCTTAGTCCCATGCCTAGGTTTACCTTCCTTCCACCATTGTTGCACACGAGGTCTGAAGGAAATGTCTCTGAGCCACATTAATTGAAAATGAAAAGGAGAGAAACTCACATTGGTTTTCCACATTTCCACCATGATCGGCCAATGATCCGAACCAAGCATTATTAAGAGTCTTCACTTTAGGAATGTGACCATGGATTAAGAAATTTTTAGAGAGCAAAAACCTATCCAATCTCTCCATTATACAAGCTAAGCCTTGCCTTCTGTTAGACCAAGTCATAAGGCCATTATCTCGGTTGGATATCCACAAGATGGAGGTTTGCAATATATTCGCTCATGAGGTCAGTGCTTTTGTCCAAATTTCTATTTCCCCCCTTTTCTCATCCAGAGAGAGGATGGTATTGAAATCTCCTCCGATCAAGATCCAAGCTTTAGGAAAATGAGAGATAATATGAGTAATATCCTTCCACTGTCTTCTTTTTTCCTCTAAAGAAGTCGGGGCATAAACAAGTAATGCAGAGCATAATCTGGTTGGAATGTCTACTTTGAATAGCTATAGCCAACAAACCCCAATTGCCAACCATATGGTGAATAACTACCTCTTTTGGGTCCCAAAGACAAGCAATGCCACCCGAAGTCCCTTGGGAACCGAGGGAAACCACTTTTCTAGCTGGCCAAATTTTATCGGCAATTAAGTCCATATCCTCCATTGACATCTTTGTTTCTTGAAGGAAAACAAGATGTGGATGATTTATTTGAATCATTCTTCTAATTTCATTTTGTTTTGAAAGACTCCCTTTGAGTCCTCTAATATTCCAAGTGATGATCTTCATTAATACCAGGGCTAAAAAAGTTGGGAAGGGCATTAATCTTACCTTCCTCTACAAGCTTTTCACCTTCTTTTACCATATGATATTGATTGGTCTTGCGACCTATTTTTTGATTGGAATCCATCTTCAATTTTTTTTCCCTATTTCTTGACTTATTCCAATTGAATCTGAGATGGCTTCTAACCTTGAAGAATGCTCATACACTGCCAAAATTTTACTAGATGGTTCAATGGAGTCTATATTGGGACCCGCATTATTTGAAGTTTTGACATTTGAAATATTGTTTTTCTTGTGTAAATTTTCTCCTTTTTTTTTCTCGTTGAAAACCTTTGATTTGTTGGTTTGTCTCTTGAGTTCTTCCCTTCATATTTAAATTGTGTTTCTAAGATTTCAGTTTCCATTATTTCCTCTTCCTCACTTGGGACATCATTTGTGGAAAGTATTTCAAACATATTAGCAAATGACTTTGATTGATCCTTCATAACTATTTTTTCTGAGTGTTCTTCTTCTTAGGTATTTGGAAACCTGCTGAGTTTATATCTTCTTTCTTTTGATCAGGAATTTTATTTGGGCAAGCACTGGCCAAATGACCATATTCATGGCAAATTCTACAACGAAAAGGAATGTTCTCATAGTCCACTACTTGCTCCCAAGTGTCTTCCCCAAATTGTAATGTGATATTTTTAGGAAGGGGTTTGTCAAAATCCATTAAAACACAAATTCGAGCATAAATAATATGTTCAAAATTTTGAGTACAATCATCAGTCATCATAAAAGTTCCTAAAGAGTTTCCAATTGAAGAAAAAATAGTAGGATTCCAAAATTCAATAGGGAGGCCAAAGAGTCTAACCCACACGGGAGCTATAGAAGGCATCTCTTCTTCGGCTTTAAATTTAGTATGCCAGGGCTTCATGAAAAGCCCTGCCCTTCCAAAAAACCAAGGACCCCCTTGAAAATTTTTCTCTCTATCTTCATTATTAGCAAATAAAACAAGAAAATAACCATTTGGATAAATAGAGATTTGTAACTCACCTTTAGTTTTCCAGCTTTTTGCAGCCCAGACTTTGAAAGCAGATAGACTCGGACGAAAACCCACGAACCGACAAATTAGTCCTCTTTTTTCCAAATCTTCAATGCCGATCCGAATGTTCCCCATATCAAGCTTAACAATAGGAGTTCCATCAACCGCTTTAAGACATCCTGACTCTGTTTTCCTGGGATCAATCTTAGGCATTCTTAGAGGTTTATGGGAAGCCCTAATATTGATATTAGCATTGGGCTGAGGCTGTCCACCACGAAGGGCATCCCTAAAATTCATTTTTGGGACCGAGTCTTCAAAATTCTTACCCTTGACAGGGGTTTTCACAGTAGAATTATTTTGTGGGTGCACCTTAGCACCAGATTCATTTGAGATATGAGCCATTTTTTGATCAACTGCTTGAAACTTGTTTCGAGATCTCTTTAATCCTTGCCCTAGACGTCGTGGAAAGGTATGGTTTTCACTTTTCTTTTGAGCAGCAAATTGGAAGCCGTTGTCACTCAAGTTCACAGTATGATCTGTTGAAAGAAAAATTTCTAACCCATCTTGTATCCCATGCAACATTTACTGCTAAAATATTGATCATAAACCACAAAAATATTTGCCACTAGGGCCCGAAGGCCCTAAAAACCAACCTCTGGAGCTGCTTGCACTCAACCCAGATGAAACCCTCGCATAGCCGCTTGCCAAATATATCGTTCACACATAGGGCTGTGCTAGGATCTGTGTTGCTCCAAATGATATGAAAATTGGTGGAGACGTTCTAGGGTTTTTCAGGCATCTACCCTCAAAATTTCAGCTCAAACCGAGTTCAGATGAGTGAGATATGACCGAAACGAGTTCGAAAGTTTGGGCAGTCCTAGGAAAAACGTCCAACTTGTTATGTTGCTCATCCAGTTCCATTTAATATACTTTTGAAACTCTATAAAACCTATCCAATATCCATTGAACTTGCATATTAATCCTCCACTCTTAAAAACAATTTTTAGTAGTTTGTCCTTATCCCACTTGTCATTCCAGCAATTTATCCTCTCAATATTGCCTAAAACCCATATTCAATATTTTTTGATGATTTTCTTACAATTGAGAATTGCTTTCCAAAAAGCAGAACCTCTGATTGGAACTGAGTCACTTAGAAATTCTATATTTTGAAGATACTTTCATCTGATGATATTTGTCCATTCATTTTCTTCACTAGAAATGAGGCACCACACCTGCTTAGCTAGTAAAGATAAATTCATATGAGCAATTATCCTCAGACCTAAGCCCCCATTTTCCCTGGGTCTGCACACTTTGGTCCATCCTACAACGTGTATCCTTTTTTTCTCCTCTGATCCAGTCCATAAAAAATCTTTTTGGAGTTTCTCAATTTTTTAGAAAAACTTCACAGGGGCTTTGAAAATAGAAAGGAAATAGACTGGAATGCTCTGAAGAGAGGCCTTAGTGAGGGTTAACTTTCCTACTTGAGATAGAAGATGACCTTTCCATCCAGCAAGTTTTTTTTTAATTCTTTCAATAACCCTGCTCCACATTGAATCTCTCGGAGAACCAATGAAAATAGGGAGACCAAGATACAAAGTGGGGATGTTTTCTATATCACACCCTAAAATTTTTGCAATTCTTCCTTACCTCTGAATGAGGGTGTTCAAGAAATATAACTTGCTTTTATTGAAATTAACTTCCTGACCAGCAGCATCCTCATAGAGTTGTAGGATGTATTTAATTATTTTGGCCTCAACCATCGATGCCTTAGTGTATAGAAGGGTATCATTGATGAATTGTTGGTGGTAAATATCCCTAGTGAGATATGTTGCCTTGATTCCCGATATTAGCCTTGAAATGCAAGCATTTTTTATGGTTCTGCCTAAAGCTTCTACCACAATGATGAATAACATGGGGCTGATAGGGTCCCCATGCTGAATTCCTCTATGAATTTGAAATTAACCAGCAGTTGTTCCATTAACCATAATCGATAACCATGCTTTAGAAATACATTCTTTGATCAAATTAACCCATTTGTGGTGAAAACCAAACTTAAGAAGGACAACAATCAGAAAGTACCAATTTAGCCTATCAAATGCTTTTTTCATATCAAGGTTGAGGGCAAAAACAGACCTATTAGTCTTATGAGAAGAGTACAGAGCTTCATGAACTATGATAACTCCATCCAAGATTGACCTACCCTCGATAGAGCTTCCCTAGCATGGATCTATGATGTGGGGTAGAACATCTCTCATTCTATTTGCAATGGCTTTAGTTAGGATATTGTAAGAAACATTGCACAGGTTGATTGGTTTGAAAGGCTTTGTTTTTCAATCCTAGGGTTAGAATCATTCAAGTAAATAATCATTCTAGGGTTAGCTCTTGTATTCTTGCATCTTATATCTTACATTGTTCCTTGTCTTTTCATAATATAGAATAGATAGACCAAACATAAGTGACTATTTTAAATTGACACATCAAACATATTCCACGCTAGACTTGGAGCAAGTCCTAAAATCTTTCCTGGTGAATCCTTCCTCCGGTTGTATGCCTAAGTGTAGAGTTTTAACATACCCCCACAGTCACCTAAATATTTTCCTACAGATCTAGCCTTGAGAATCGTATGTAGTAGGGTAGTTTTCCCCTCTACATATTTGGTGGACCTGACATGGACGTACATCTTAGTGGTCAAATTAGGAAGACTTTTCCTTGTTTTCTTTTATATTGAGAACTTTTAAGCAAGACCACTGATTATGTTTTTAATTTGAAAATATCTAAAAACATATTAAATTTTTGTGTGTTTTTGTTGGTATTTAGTTTTCTTCCTCTTAACTTTTGATGAAGTATGCAATGGGATATGGAAATCACAAGATGCAAAAAATATGAAGGAAAGTAATTCTGCAATATGACTAAAGCATACTATATATAGAAATGATAAAAATAATACAATGCAGCTATGGAAGAAATGAACACTCCATGAATATATGCTAAAGAAATACATTTTACTCCATCACCAATGGAGTTTACCCTCTATATTACTATTGTCTGTTGTGATGTTCAATCACTTACTATGAGACCCTTTTTATATAGGAAGATAGGTTACTTGGCCAACACTCTACCTAGTTGTACAAGGGACACCTTGCACATTGACACTTGTGTATTTATTACATTACTTGAAGTAACTAGCTAACTTACCCCTAAAGTAATCTCCTACTCTAACTATGTACCAAAGGTGGTACATTTACATGATCCAAATGATGTAGTATACTCTAACACCCCCATGTATTACATTATTTGCGTATTGAAGACTTTAGTCTTCAATATAAATCTTCTTCTTGAGAATGGTCTTGATCAAGTTCTTCTTTAGCTGCTTCAGTCTTCGTGTTATAGCTTCTTGTCTTTTCCAATCCTTTGTTCTTTGATATCAAATGTCTTTGATGAATTAGTGATATCATGATTTTGCATGTCTCAAGTGGATCAAAATTGATCCATTTTCTCTCCTTAGAATCTTTGTATGACTTGTTTCTCTGACCTTCATGAGTATCATTGTTAGTATATGCTTCTGGAATAATATTTCGAAAGTAACAATCTATTTTGTGTAGCAATATTTCTTCATGGCTTTTATAGTACTTGTATTTATAGTAGTAGAAGAAATATAAGTGATTTTTCCCTTCATAATATTTTCATGTATGGAAATTCTAACAATTGATCTTCTCGTGATTGTATTGATTGCAATATGTGCACAGTAAATATGTTCTGACTGCTTTGTATTCTATCTTAGAGATATCATGTTTATATATTCGTGACTAGATCTTTAAACCATATGTGCACAATTGATGGTATTCCATCTTTACTTCTTTTTATTATGTCTTCTTGATCTATATTTTCTTTTACCTTTTGAATGTGATTTTTTATGTTTTCACTAGTATAGTTATCATCAGTTTCATTAGAAGAATCTATTTTTTGTAGCTATTTGTTTTAGAACTTATTTCACATCTTATTGATTCTTCCTTTCCTTTTTTCTTATTGTTATCCATTGTATTATCAATCATGCTTTTAATCCATATTGGTATTTTTCTCATTCCACTTCTAAGTGTATTGCTTAACATGCTAGTAGTCATCTTTATAGCTCCTTATATTAGAGTATAAAGTGCTTTTGATAGTTTATGTATCTTTTGAGATAGAATCTTCTAAGTAGTCTACCTTATAACTCACTAGTTTAGAGTATATGAACTTGATTTGATAAAATCTTTATAGAACTTAGGTTTAGTGGACTTCCTTATGTTTTTGTCTCCCTAGTGGTTAGAGCATGCAAATTGATTGATAAAGTGATTTTTTGGAATAGTAGTTCAATCTTAGGTTGATTTTGTAAATTTTTGTAAATACCAAAAATCAACTTTTAGTACACCTTATTTCTCCTATTGAACTAAGCCCTTTCTAGTTTGAAGTTCTCAAATTTATATATCTTTTACCCCTTTAATGTGTTTATGAGATAAGTATATCAATTTATTCCAAACCTTGATAATTCTTCACGAACCTCCTTTTAAATCCCTTGATATTTAATAGTTTAATGTTTCTAAATTCTAATAATCTATTTTGATGTAGTTATTATTATAACTCCCTAGTTTGGAATGTTAGAAAACACTAATATTTGCAATAAAATATTTTTAATTTTTTAATTAGAAGACCTTATATCTCCTTCTTTGTTATTTGAAAATATTATATTATATGTGTGCACCTCAATAATTAATTTTCTATAATATAAACTTGTATTATTATCTACTAATGCTTGGCTGAATTCTTATTATCAAATGCAATAGTAAATTTATTATATCCTTATAACTCCAATATCACTTAGGTTTAAATAAAGCATATTTAAGATGAAATTTACCTTAGTAACCCTTGTGGCTCAATGTATCCGCTACCAGCTGGTGTCGATGAGAATTTAATGCTCTCTTTGGATAGAGTTGGTTTTCTCTTCCTTGAATGGTGCTTGGTCAATGTAAGTATTCTCTAATCAAAGAGCATTGGAGTTGTTTGTTTATGATAGACCTGTTGTTTCCATCGTACAACATATCCCAATTTGGGGATCCACTTGAACTTTTGATGTTAAAATGAAATTTTGTTTACATTGAGTGTTTTCATACCAGGTGCAAATACAAAGTTATCATAGAGTATATGGATAAAATCAATGTGGGCATTGTTTTTGTGCATCAAAATATTGTGTAACCATATATATTTGTTAATGGTTTTAAGGAAATCCCACACGTGATAAGAGGAAAATATGATCAATATGGTTGAATGACATACCTTCTTGAGCATACACCAAATGTTATAAAACATGGAGAACCCTATTCTAAAATTATCTTTCAAAAAGCTTTATAGCTTGAATGATTATGCTCAACAACAAGATCAATTTGCCATAATTAATTATTATTTCTTCCTTTTCATTTCACGTCAACCATTTTCAAATCCTCCAATTCAATAATCTACATGTGACCCCTATTTCTCCTTTGCCACAAGTATCAAAATCATAAAATGAAGAACCATGGCAAGATATCAATTTTCATATCATCCTTTTAAATCCAAGGTAGATCTCTTGTATTGTCAAATACATTATTATAAGTTAATGGTCAATAACTTTGGAGGTCCATTTCAATGCAATATGTTATAAAAGATCAATATTTCATCACGAGGTTATACCAGATAATAATAATTTTAACAAAATTTTATCATTTATATATATAGATATATATATATATATATATATGTCATTCCAACAGTGCATTATGTTGATATGAGTGATGTTTTTAAATTCAATGTTCCTAATTTTAATAGTCTCATAATCATGGATACCTAAACAAATACTTGATTGATTTGATTTATTTTTGATGTAGTAACTTACATCTATCAAAACACAATTGATGCCAACAACAAGGCTAAACTTGCAGGTTTTTGGTGAGGTATAGGGATGGGAATTAATTGTCATATATGCTTTGGCATGTGAGTTGTGACAGGTTTTTTATGCAAAAAATCATGCAAGAGACACCATCCGCTAAGCCATCTCTCATCTTCACACTTTTGTTGCTATCATAATTTGTATGGCAAATCATAGATGGACATGAGTACTGAATTTTGTGACTCATTTATTAATTTTGTAGGGAGGATGACATTTGTTATACGTTAGTCTAGTTTTGAAAGTGAACAACCTAATGTCAATTCATATTTGTGTAAATGTAAAATCACTATCACTTTGAACATTGTGGAGAGTTGTAACAGAAAAGATATGGGGCAAACATGGTAAAATATTAAGGAAGGATTAGTTCCATAGTGTCTTCAATGCAATGGACTTGAAAATTTAAGCCAGATAGATAATTATTGATGGTGCTTTAAAATAAAAAGGAGATACATTACATCATACATGGAAGTATTATTTAACTTCTTTCCAGTAAAAGAAAAAGGAAAGTTATAAAAGATAACGAAGCATAGACCAGTTATGAAACCTATTTCATAAACTGTCATGAATTTGATAACTAAAAATTTGACATTATAAATAGTCATTGAGACCAAAGGATAAGAGGTCCAAGGTCATTTGGAGCAAGAGTATTTGAGAAATTAGGATTTTTTTCAATGTGCGTCTCCTCCCTAGTTGTTGGAAGTGAAGGTTTAATTTGTTGTAATTGCCTGATGCAAGGAAATATGAGTATGTAATTATTGAAAATATTTTATTAATTCAATGTATTAGAAATTTTAATAAGATATGCGCATGCGGATGGTGTTATTATTAGAAATATTTTTGACATATTAATTTATTCCCTTTAGAATATTGCACCAACTTAATTACTATTTGTGTGAAGGCTGATCAAATTAAGTTTGGTTAAATCTAAAGCACTTGTTTCAATAGATTTAGGATGAAGATCCAGAAAGTACAGTAACCTGTTTGCTTAATTTCATTTATTTTATTTTTTCTAACCCTAGATTTTGATTTTTATTTAAAATACGAATGAATTAGGATTTGATTTAATTAAATATTTTATTTCTAAAATATTTGATTAAAGTTTCTTTTTATAGTTTTATTAATTAAATTTTATTTTCCATAAATAAAATTTGATTAATTAAATATTTCATTTTTTAAATTTAAAATATTTTCATTAAATATTTTGATTAAATTTCAGAAATGAAATTAGGGTAATGTTTCAATAATTCCAAAATATTAAATTTTGGGTATTAAACATAAAAATACCAAATACAAAATATAAAAGCTCTTGTGGGTTATTAATATTCGAAAAGCAACTTTTGATATTAAATGTATAACCTGATAATTTTATCAATAGCAAAATTGAACAATTCGATGAAAAATTAATTAAAAGTACCCCTTGTAAATAGTTATATATTTTTGTTGAGTTACTCATCTGATTTTAACTTTGCAAATTTGATAAGCATAAAACCAGGTGAAACTAACCTTACCCGAACCTTGGGGAGATCAAGTATTTCCTTTCAAGAGAGGATATCCTGAATGAATCCTGACTGTGGGTATGTGTTTATAATTGGAAAAATATATCACTCAATAGAATTGGTGCTAGAAGGAGGGCCCGAAGGTAATTAATTTAATTTTTTTAATTTTGAAGTTGTTCAAATTAATTTTACAAAATTTTTTGATATATGTTTCTTTATTTTTGATCTGCTACAGAATCAAAAATATTGTGATGGTTATGGTTAAATTAGTGCTATTATAATTGTTGAAATATGATGATTTAACCTTCCAAAATTTGAAAATTGTTAATATTTCGACACATTGCTTTACGTGTTATATCTCTTAAATTATCAAAACTGGAACAAAAATTTATAATCACTAGGTCTAAGGATTCTAAAAATATTGAATTCTATAGCCTTTATCCCCCAAGAAGGTCTAGAAAGTCTAAAAATCCATCAAGATCTATCCCACCTGTTCACACATCATCTCAATCCATTGTACCATTTATCACCTCTCCAACGACATCAATGGTAGGAATTGCAACTTGGTTAGGTGGTCATAGCAGTCCATTAAATATTCCTAGAGTAGCCCATGATATTCCTAAAAATGCAAAGAGATACCCAAATATAGACATGATGGCACCAGGATAGCCATTAGACTATAGGTTGAACATGAAGATGTTGCTTGGAGGATGTTTCCCCTCACTTTAGATAAGTTGACATACGATTGGTATATTAGCCTACCTACTAATTCCATCACTTCTTTGGTTGGATTAGAAATTACATTCATTAATCAATTCAGGTTACCGATAGATCTTGTTGTTATATACCACTAGTTTACCTCAGCAAGGAGAGAGCCTAATGAGCCTTTGATATTATTTAATACTGGATTTCATAAATTATACACTAGGTTGACTAATCCTTATATACTTCAAGCTAATGCAACCATACAAATATACTTTAGAGCATTGAATCCTCTCACATCCATGTTTGTGATAAGAACACCTCAAATCACCACTCTTCCCATGGCATACAGTGAAGCCTTAACTATAGAATAACAGTTGATACCTCAAGGTTTTAGCATAGGACAACTACCTTCCATAGGACAACCATGTACTCACAATCAAGTGCCCATGATAAACCAATATTTGTCACAATAAATGCCAATGTTGAATTCCATGCCATTCAATAATTTCAATCAGCCATATAATCCTCCTACCACTCCCACCTATCCTACCACTCCATAATATTTAGACAACCAATTCACCACTCATAAAACTATTGAAACTAATACTCAAACCATACCTGCATTCTTGAATACAACATCCACTCAAAATGTATCAATATTTCCAAATTTTAATCTTCATCAAAATAACCCAGCATTTCCACATGCTATTTAGAATCAAAACATACTAAATTTCTTGAATCCTGCTACTGCTACAAATAACACCACCAACCAGACTATTGTATGATATAATAATGAACCTAATTCTCAAGTTGATGACATATGAAGAGTAGTCCAAACACTAAGTAGTGACATGGTTCATTTGTAGAAACAACTACCTCAAAATTCACCTCATAATAGGAATTTTAGTTTTCAAATGAGATAATGGAACACTTGTCCAAACAATGGAGGAGTGTCCAATCCTATTGCTACAAATTAATGTTGTCATTAATGCAAATAAAACTATTACCATAGTTAATATTTTGGATTTGGCCTTGAAAATTTGGAGTAGAGTGCATTCTACTACACAACATAGTGAAAATGAATGCCTTGAATTCAAGACAGCCCTAAACATACTCTAAAAAGAGATGGATAACATGTAAATAATTCCAAGTGGAGATCCTTTCCAATAGGCTAGTACTAGCAAAGGAAAATGAACAAGATCAGTTGTTGAAACCTTTGAATCAATCAAAGAAGATGAAGAAGGATATGTTGGATCTCTAGAAGAGGAAGTACAAGATTTTAGACAATTCAAGAAAGTAAATCATAATTATAAGCTTAGGAGCAAGAGTAAAGCTTCATTCACTTCTTCTACTACACCTAATGATACCATAATTCCTTTTGATACACAAGCTAGTAACAATACCATGCCCCATATAAAGTTGATCTACCCCAACCACCACATGATAAACTTACATATAACATTGTGGAAGTTTTAAAGAATATAAAAGCAAATCTATCTTTATTTTATGTTGCTCAATTGACTAACCAACAAGAGTTGTTGATTAATACTTTTAGTGATAATAGTAAAAATGAATCCTAGAAAGCCATGGATGCACAATTTATCTCATGAAAGGATAAAGGATAAGCTCCTCCCTTTCTCTTGACTATAAGAATTATAGGGAGGAATTTGCATAATTGACTTGTTGATTCAGGAGCATTAGGTAATGTCATGTCATATATTATTTATGAGAAATTGGGTTTGAAACCCATCCCTTCCATCAAAATAGTGGTGCAGTTGGATAAAACTAAAGTTAATGTGGTAGGGTTGCTTAAATACATTCACATACAATTAGCATTATAACCCAAGATACAACAACATATTGATATACATATTGTAGATATACCAGATAGGTATGGAATATTATTAAGCAAAAATTGGTCCAAAAACATAAAAGGATAAATGACCACTAATTTCTCACATATGTGGCTACCATGGAAAGGAGTAGCCAATCAAATTAGAATTGAGAGAACCTAGATTTAGATAATTGATTACTAAATATAATAAAACTAATGAAGTTCTCTACAATGAGTCTGAATTAGGAGTTTACACTCTTGAAACCAAGTTGGATGCAGATAAATCTAAAACTGAAATACCATCTAGTAACTCCATTAAAGATGAAAATCTAGTTTGGACTCTTAAATTTGATGGATCCAAGTCCAAACAAGGTAGTGGAGCAGGAGTTGAACTACTCAGTCCCAAAACTAAGTCCTTTCTAGATACTTATAGACTACAATTTTCTTGCACTTGTAATACTGTAGAGTATGAGGCTTTCAATTTTGGATTATATTTTGCTTTAAAGAAGAACATAAAATGTTTAAAATTTCTTGGATATTCTAAATTGGTAATTAAACAAGTGAAAGATCAATATACCTATCGTGAAAAAATATTAATGCATTACAAGATTTGATTGATGAATTCCATGTTTTTAATATTACATTGATTTATAGAAAGAAGAATCAAATTGTTGATTCTTTGGTTGTAGCAGTAGGTATTATAAAACCCATTGATAACATGAGGCTCAAGAAATTTTCAATTGAATTAATACGCTATCCTTCTATACCTGATAATATGAAAAATTTGTAGGTGTTTGAAAATGATAGGTATATTTTCAATTTTGTGACTAATTTTGGTGTTTTTGAAAACCAGGTTATTGATGAATATGAAAGGATGCAAGATGATGATGATGAAGACCATGAGGTAACCATGAAAATCAATGCAATTCCCAAAGGTATAGTTTCTCTTGAAAAACTTTTTGACATTGATTACAAAAGCAAAAGATGTAATAAAGTCTCACTTCATAATGATGCTTATAGCATTGTTAATATAGGGACTAGTGAATATCCACATAATGTGTTGATAGGAAAAGCTTGCACTAGTCAGAAAAAAGAATGAATCATACATGCTCTTAAATATTACATGGATGTCATAACATGGAGTCATGAAGACTTTAAAATATACAATAAAAATATCATAACACATACCATCCCATTGAAACCAGATACAAAACCATTTAGGCAAAAGCAAAGACCTATTAATCCATTGTTAGAGCCACTTATTCAAAATGAGGTTAAGGAACTTTTAGATGCTAGAATCATCTTTCCTATCAGGCACTCCACTTTGGTAGCCAACATAGTACTAGTTAGAGCTAAGACTGTAGAAATCCGCCTGTGCATAGATTTTAGAAATCTTAACAAGGCTTCTCAAAAGGATAATTACCCTTTGCCTTCTATTGATCATATTTTGTAGATGGTAAATGGGTCAAAAATGATGTCATTCCTAGATGGATATTCTAGGTATAATCAAATTCTCATAGATCCTAAAGATAGAATGAAAATATATTTTACTACTAAATGGAGCATTTTTGCTTATAAAAGGATGTATTTTGGATTACTAAATACAGGTGCCACTTTTCAAAGAGCAATGGATAATGCTTTTAGAAATTTAATTGGAAAATATATTTTTATATATGTTTGACATCCCTGTGTTTTCAAAGAATAGAACTGATCATATTAATGACTTGAGAAAAGTTCTTCAAAAATGTAGAGAACATGGTATTTCGTTGAATCCTAAGAAATGCATTTTTGGAGTGACTGAAGGGAAACTCTTGGGTCATGTTATTTCAAAATATGGAATCTCAATAGACCCTAAAAGAGTAGAAGCAATTCAGAAAATCCCTCTCCTTGGTAGTAAAAAGGAATTAAGATCATTTTTTGGAAAGATTAATTTTGTCAAAAAATTCATCTCAAGATTTCCAAAAATTGTTAAACCATTAAATGAAATGCTTAAAAAATATGCTAACATCACTTGGAATTTTGAAGCTAAAACAAATTTCCAAGGTATTAAATATGCTATATCTAATGCACCAGTTCTTGTGAGCCCTTATTATAAGAAGCCATTTTACATTTACTCATTTGCTTCTAAACATTCATTTGCTAGTGTCTTGACTAAAAAAATAAAATTAATTCAAAAAATCCCATAGCTTTTATGAGTTCTCCATTAAAATATGCTCAACTAAAATACACCATTCTTGATAAAAAATTATATGCCTTATTCAAAATTGTGAAGAAATTTAGGCATTATATTTTGCATAGTAGGATTTTTGCTATTGTTCCTAACCCGACTATTAAAACTATGTTGATGCATAATGAATTGTGAGAAGTAAGAGTAAAGTGGATGTCTACATTGCAAGAATTTGATCTGGAGATTCAACCTATGAAGCTAGTTAGAGGTCAAGGATTGACCAAAACTCTAGCAGAAATTGATCCTCAAATCATGTGTCAGCAATATACTATGAAAGATATCATAACAGATGAGTGGTACAAAGATATTGTATATTTTCTACTGAATGGTAAGTGCCCAAATCATTTTAATGCTACTCAAAGAAGAGCACTACATTTAAAGAGTGCTAATTTCATGATTAAAATAGGTGTTTTATATAGGAGAAATCATGAAGGGATTTACCTTCGATGTTTAAATAAAGATGAGGCTATACAAATCCTCAATTATTTTCATGGTAAATATGGTACTGGACATGGTTTAGCCAATATTTTAAGAGTTGGCTATTACTAGCCACATATTTTTAAGGATGCCCATGCCCATGTTCGATCTTGTCATACATGTCAAATTGTTGCAAATAGAGAAAGAAACACTTCTATGCCTTTGCAACCTGTACTTGAGGCTAGACCTTTTGCACAATGGGGATTAGACTTTGTAGGAGTCATTAGCCCAAATTATTTAGCTTGCCACAAATACATCCTAACTACAATATATTATTGCACTAGATGGACTGAAGCCATACCTACCAAAAATTGCACCACATAAGTTGTCATTCAATTTCTAGAAGAACATATTATTACTAGATTTGGAATACCTTATTCTATAGTCTGTGATAATGGTTCAACATTCATCTCACTTCAACTTGTAGAATGGGCCTATGACAATAAAGTGACTATAAATTTTTCTTCTAACTATTACCCATAGGGTAATGGTTTAGCTGAATCTACCAATAAGAATTTATTGTCAATAATTAAGAAACTTTTAGAAAGAAATCCTAGAGATTGGCACAATAAGCTAAAATATGCTTTATGGGTAGATAGGACCAGAACAAAAGCATCCATAGGTACATCACCTTATCATTTGGTATATGGTCAAGATCCTATCTTTCCTTCTAACTTGAAATTGCAAACCCTCTAGTTCATGAAGGATTATTTGGAAACTGATGATAGGGTAGAAGCTAGACTCACCCATCTAATGAGTTTAGATGAAAAGAGAGAGAATGCCTTACAACACTTCAGTAAACATCAAGAGATAGTAAAAATATGGTTTGATAAGAGAGCTAAAATTAAAGCCTTCAGAATTCTTGACTTAGTCTTATTGTGGGATAAGGCGCATGAAAAGAAAGGAGATCATAATAAGTTTGATAACCTCTGGTTAGGCCCCTATCAAATTTTTGAAATACTTGGAGAGAATACCTTTAGATTGAAGAATCTGAATGGAGAGGATGTTCCTTTACCTATCAATGGGCAGTTTCTAAAACACTATTTTCATCCTTGAGACAGTATAACACATGCATCATTTGTACATAACTCCTTGTTTTACGCATTTTCTTGTACATAATTTCTTGTTTGTATGTATCATTTGGACATAGTCTCCATTTATTTGTTTGTTTTGTTATCTTTGATTTTGAAATTTTTTTTTGCTTTATTTTTTGTGCTTCTCATTAATGCAAGTTCATGTTAGGTTGTGTTTTGGTTTACTTTCACATTTTGCTTTTCATTTTCACAATGTGTTTTTGTTTTGCTCCTCTGATTGTGGTATAGTTGTGTAGTTGCAATGGACTCTTGGTCCCTCTAAAGGAAATGTTTCTTAGTAATGGAAGATGAATTGCTTGTTTGAAATTAGGTGAAACTGAAGCTAGGGAAATTAGATTATTTAGTAGTTATTCTTGGATTGTGGATTAAAATGGTGGATATTGAAATAGTGCAACATTTTGTTGAAGCTTCACATGTAACACCACATTTAAATGATATTTTTGGATCCTGAAGGATGAAATCATTTTGGTTTGTTGATTAGGCAAAAAATTTATACACTCCATATTTAGCCTTAGATGATCTCTAACCCAAGAGGCACATATGATATTTGCAAAGCAATCAAATGCTAATAAAAAATAAATAATAAATAAAATGCAAATCAATCAAATGCTTGGGTGTTTTAGATAATCTCTATCGGGGCTATAGATGTCCGATTGGTAGTAGAGCAAGGTCTAGAAGAGATCAAGGTCATCTCCACCAGAGCTATAGATGCTTGACTAGCAGTGGAGCAATGCAAAGGTAAATTTTTATGAGTGATATCTTTAATAGCCTAATTGCAAAACAGATGATAGAATTCTGATTGATTCAAGAATAAAGAATGAATGCACAAAACACACACTAAGTTGAAGCAAGTGGAGTATTTATTTTTAGTTGAAACTATTTAACCCCATACTTCTTGGATATTACTAGATGATCTATATTTTATTGATATTTGGTTTTCTTGATTTTAGATTGGGTTCTTTATCCAAAATGCTTAGGAGCATTTTTTAGCAAAGTCACCATTTATTGTTGCCATCGCACAACGTACCCCAATTTGGGGATCCACTTGAACTTTTGAGGTTAATATGAAATTTTGTTTACATTGAGTGCTTTCATGCCAGGTGTAAATACAAAGTTATCATAGAGTGTATGAATAAATCAATGTGGGTATTATTTTTGTGCATCAAAATATTGTGTAACCATATATATTTGTTAATGGTTTTAAAGAAATCCCACATGTTATAAGAGAAAAATTCATCAAAATATGATCAATATGGTTGAATGACATACCTTCTTGAGCATACACCAAATGTTATAAAACTTGGAAAACCCTATTCTATAATTATCTTTCAAAAAATTTATAGCCTGAATGATTATGCTCAACAACATGACCAACTTGCCATAATTAATTATTATTTCTTCCTTTTCACTTCACGTCAACCAATTTTAAATCTTCCAATTCAATAATCTACATATGACCCATATTTCTCCTTTGCCACAAGTATCAAAATCATAAAATTAAGAACCATGGCAAAATGTCAATTGTCATATCATACTTTTAAATCCAAGGTAGATCTCTTGTATTGTCAAATATGTTATTATAAGTGAAGTAGGAAAAAATGGTGCACCTAATGATGATGAAAAATGTATGTATTTATGTCCTATTTCTTATGAGCATCAAACAGAAGCATGTAAGTAAAATGGAAGGGATACCAAACAGCAAGAAATGAAGCAAAAGAGAGTTGATTTCTTATTAATCAAGTGGATCAAATCCAAGGTTACATAGATGTCCCCTTGAGGGCTCAAATATGATATAATTGTTTACAAATTAGGTGCCCAAGGATCAAAAATATTTCAAGTAACTCGGGTGCACATCCAATGTCTTTCCTCGTACCCAAAATCGAGGTGGGCAGGCCAATGCTACCGCCGCTTGTGTCTTTGATATTTATGTCCTATGCTGCTTCCCAATGTGTTGTATGACCTACACCTACACATAAATAAACAATAGATATCAAATAACAAGTGCGTGTGATGAAAAATATGCAATCCCCACAGGCATCAAGAGACTAGTAATGATAATATGCATGGATCTTGTATCAAATCAACTCCAAATTACTTTAAAATAAAGAGGGATATAAAGTAAGTGGTTTTGGAAAGATATCATCCAAAATTACATCGAAATTGCGTCCTACGGTGCTTCGTAATCACAATGCATTTTTCCAATATACAAAATCCAAAGCGAGCAATTTATGACCCTACACATATCCAAAACATATAAAAAGTATAAATAATGCATAAATAATATTTTAAGAAAACCCATATGATTAGATTTCATAAATCAAGCTCATATCTAGGTGCATGCTCCCGTGGGTCCTGCAAGCCTGCAAAAACTTCAAATCATAATATCTCGGCCAATATAACTCAAAAAAGCATGAAATTTGAATTGTAGAATCATATGATAAAATAGAAAATGCATATTTAAAAATAGTCAAAAAAATATCAACAAATTTGTATTAGTTCTAGGGTGGAACGAATAGGACTGTCACAAATTGGGAGGCACCCAAGGGTGGGATGCCCATTGATTCTACCTAAATTTTACCACCAATTCCATTGGGGAATGGTCAAAAATACTATGGGAGGTATTTTAATAAAATATGGGATGGAAAATTTACTCTATTGATAGGTATTTGTAAACAACTTATGCTTCTTTGAGTCACCCGATAACCTCCTTCGCTAAGAAGAGATTTCAAGGGAAAGAGGGCACAATCAGGTGAGGGGAAATCTCGGTAGCACTCCATTATGTAAACCTTAAACTCCTCTTCATTTTTTGTGTGGAAATTGGATCTACTTTATAGCCCAAGAATGCTCATGGGTAAAAAGGGCATGCAGGGCCAGGCGCTCCACTTGGCCGCTAGGGCAGCATGCATTGGAGGGGGAGGAGAATCTCCCAAATTGGGTTCCTTTATGGAGAAAGGCATAAATATGTAGTGTGCTCTAATTGTAGGCATGTGTAGGTAGGATAAATGACCATTACCAGGCACCATTTGTCTAGATTTAACTTTTTTCCAGTCAAACCTACTATTCGCTCCACCTTGGGACGAATTTTGGTATTCGATCTAGGGTGGGACAAATAGGTTTTATATTCATTCCAAGGTGGTATGAATAGGAACGGGGTGTCAAAATATCCCAAAAATCACCTAAAACCTTCCAAAAACTTGCACAAAGTGGCTAGAACCACTGTATACCTTTTGAGAGCTACCCTAGGGACCTTGGTATGTCAATTTAGTCGTTGCTTTCGATAACATAATTGGATTGGCCAAATTTTAGTGTCTAAAGATTCCCATTTTTGGGATGCATTGTATGCAACATAGCACTAAGCAAAAATAGATGACTAAAATTTTTAATTATTAGAGTTACTAAATAACCTAACCAACTTTAGATGTCCCAATCCTAGAAAGAGCATGTGTTCCTAAATCCTTGCTTTAAACGAGCTAAGGAACTTTCTTGAGCTTGGACATTATTATGTCATGAAGTAGGAGATCCAATTTTTCATGATGCTAGATATGCCAAGAATTTTAATTTGAAATTTTGTGCTTTTTTGTTGCCCCAAGCAGGGATGTGATTGTCTTTGTCAATGATTCTTTGAACGAATGCAATTTGCATGATTGAGTGTTTGATTGTTGATTTGGACTGAGTATGACTACCTCCTCAAGCGACAAGTTGATGAGGGAATGACTCATTAGAAAAGCAATGAGTTGCTTGACCTAGATGAATTTTGTTAAGGTTACCTTCAATTTTACCCATTAAAAATTGGAGCAGTTTTGGAAGGAATTTTGATGATGTTATTGATGCTTCATGGAAGAAAAGAATAGAAAACCTCATTCTCATGGGGTGGTCCAGACATCATGGCCTTCTTAGGGATTAAATTAGTAACTCTTTAGTGTATCCATGGTGGCTTTGGGTTCCATCTCTATCTTGAATGAATTTCATCAAATTTGACTTGTTTTTGGTGGGTTTTTGGTGGATTTTTGGTGGGTTTTTGGACCCTTTTTGGCACCTTTTGGAGAGGAAAGGAGGGAAAAACCTCGTTCCCATGGAGTGGCATGGATATACTAGCATTATTAGGGAGTTAAGTGATGTCATTTCTAGGCCTTGATGGTGGTTTATTTTTCTTCTCTAATAATGTGAAAAATTGACCAACATTGAACTATTTTTGTGCGGGTTTTCGGACCCTTTTGGGATAGTTTTGAGTTGTTTTCGCTTAAAAATTTTGTCATCCCAGGGTGGGATGAATGCAATTTTGGTATTTTTCCTAGGGTGGGATGAATAGCAAAAAGTGTTTTCTGCCCATCCTAGGATGAATACAACCACGATAAGCCTATATAAACCTCAAATGTGAGTTTTGGGCTCATTATTGCATGTTTTCTTTGGTTATTTGAGAGGTAAGGAGGAGGAGAGTGATTTTTTTGTAGTGAAGCATTGTTGAACCTATCCCATGATAACCATGAATCAGAAATAAAATGCATCTAGTGGAAGATCCAGTGCTAGGCTGGTATGTGCTGACTCAACTACCTCGTTATTTTATCTTGAAAAGTGCAATACTTTTTTTAAGCATATCATATTATATAATAGGTAATTAAACCTAATTTAGATGGAATCCACTGTATTTTGTGTTTTATTTATGTTTTTGTGCAATTAGATCACTTCTATAGGTGGAAGATCCATTGCCATCAGTGGAAGGGCTTGGGGTGTAGCTTTTTGCTACAGAGCTAGGGATGGTAGCACATAGCTATGGGATGACCACATGGACTACCATGGATGACTCAGGTGTAGCTATAAGATACGGAGATAGTATATGGTATCATATGGCAAAGGGCTCAGGAGAGAGGGTATATCATCAGTTTTTAGGTGATATGGAGCATTATGCTAATGCTTTTTCATGATTGGCACCAGGGCAGGTGATATGGTAACCCTATAGGGACAATCCAGATTGGACTGATGCTAGAGATCATCTCCACTGGGTGAGGCAAGGCAACTGGATGATTGTGAGATATGGGACTGAGTGGGAGTACTTCCCTTTTGCTCATGTTATTTTATAGTTTGGGCTACATCAAGGACTTGTCGGAGAGCCAGTAGTATACCAATACCATAGGGATGAGAGGACACTGAGCTAGATAGTAGTGGAGGAGGTGGGAGAGGAGGTAAAACCTATAGTAGATGTTCCTAACATGGAGGATACCATGACTATATAGGAGTACAACTCATTCTAGGTGATGTACTAATGGCAAGTCATGGGGGCCTAGGGGGTGAGGTGGTTGGGGCAGCGTATGAGGTGATGCATGATGCCCATGAGGAGGACCAAGAAAATGTGGGCAAGCCCCATGGGAATCACCATAAAATATATGAGCATGTACACCTCCTAGACTTGGGAGATTAGGGCAACTATGGGGATGCAAAGGATCATGGGTCAAAAGCACATTAGGGTATCTAGGATGATTGATACCTAGAGCTATAGGCTGAGCTAGGTAGGGTTAGACATGAGAGAGATCTCCTTTGGGCATAGTCATAGGAGGATCAGGATGACATATCATCACTATGCGTACAACTGAGATCATGGGGTACTTCTAGGGAGGGATCCATTGGTGAGGATGCAAATAGGCTATAGGTGAAGGTGTTACAACTATATTCAATGGTGGATACTTACCAAGTATGAGGATAGCAGAGGTAGGCCTACATTGATCGGTTGGAGATGTAGGTAGTGCACCTTGGAGAGCATATTCCTAATGATGGAGAGACTAGTGTATCACACCAAACTTGGTAGAGCAAGATAGTGCAGTCTTCCTCTAGGTTGAGTATTGACAATACTGGTGGTAGCGGGCATGGGGGATCACATCGGACTCAGACTATAGGTGTAGTGTGAGTCGTAGCACCAGTCCTACATGACCATGGTGATGGAGACTCTTGGGACTCTTTTTGGATTTTTAGATGTTTAGTATTGGTGAGGTATGAGGACCCACTTTAATGTAGCCTACAAGAATTTTGAGAACCATGATGTATATTTTTGCCCTATATATATATATATATGATATTTTGTTATGGTCATCATGTGTCTTCTTTATTGCTTTATGATATGGATGCAATGTATGTATTTGCTTTCTGATGATATGTTAGATGCTTATTATGTATGCATATGGATGCTTTTGTGATATGATGGAATGTTGATGGATGTATGCATGTGTTGTGGTAATTTTATTTGATACTATCTATATGCATGGATGCATAGTGAGATGGGTAATTTTATTAATTGATAAAATGAACTATGACTAATGATTTGACACACTATGTTAGCACCATAGACTGTATAAAACACATTAATTCCTTTTGTTTTTTTGTTTTTTTATTTTTTTGTGTTGTTTTTGTGTAATATGGAAATATTCTATTTCAATATGATAGAATGGAATAAATGAAATGAGATTTTAGAGAATGTAGATGAGGTTTTCTTGAGACTCAAACACTCTAGATAACTTGATCAAAGGTTGTATACTAACTATGCAAGATTTTTTGACAAGGTATGAGTCTGCTAGGATGACCAAGATACTAAATACCCCTATGTGTGCAAGTGAGTTCATTTTGTGGTAAGCATAAGATTACCCCTGTGTCACATGATATTATGCAACCCATCTGTACTGAAGATCACCCCATGAGTAGCATGATCCTAGGTTTGTACTTAGTTGTATTAGACCACTAGGTAGTATAGGCTACCAAAAGCTAGCTCATCCACATGAAAACATTGGTCTGTACACATGCAAAAGCTAATGTGATAGACATATCATCATACGTAAGGATACCACCATTTCTAGATAGGCTATCCACAAAACCTATAATGAGGATCACCTTATGGATTTTTGAATGCTAAGAATTCTAGGGATTCGAGTTTGAAACTCCCTTATTTTCTTCAATTTTATTGGGATACTTGCTCATATGTAGTGATGAAAAATCACTGTTTATTTTATATTTTGATTTTGTTCTTGATCAAGGGATTTGGGAAGTGGTGATAACCATTGTTTATTTTGATTTTGATTTTTGATTTTTGAGATTTTGATTTTTGACTTTGTTTTGTGAGGATTTGGATTTTGACTTTTGCTTTTAAAATTTTTATTTTTGACTTTGTTTTGTGAGGATTTGGATTTTGACTTTTGTATTTTAGGATTTTGATTTTTGATAGTGGTGAAAACCACTATTTATTTTGGGGAATTGGGTAGGGAAGAGCTTTTCCATTTGCTAATTCTCAGCATTCTTGAACCATTCGCACAGGGGGATGAGCAAGATTTAACTTTTCTCTTAAGGTAACCTAGATCAATTCGTAGGTTTCATATTTCCTTGTCAAAAACTTGGATTTATTATTGTGTAAATGTGATGGGATTCTGATGTATACAAGGTGCAATCTAAGCAATATCCTACCTCCTAAAAATCAAGATATCTTTCTATAAGATCTGAAAAGAAAACTAGAGATGGTTGAGTGGTCGAAAACCCTAATGACATTCTAGAACAAATGACTAGGTGAAGGGAATGGAAAAAAATATGAAAAATGGAAAATATGGGTGGAAATGATTAGTGAAACATTGAACTATATGAATGATTACTTTAACAATATTGATTTTGAATGATGACTAGTGTATAGTTGTAGTGCTAGACATGTAGAAGCAACTCTAAAATGTGAAGTGCAATGATGAGTATGCCTAATGCAAGCAATGATAAAATGCAATGGGATGCAATGTGATGCAATGTGATGAAATGTGGTGCAATGTAATATTTTTGTATTTTTGATATTTTGATGATGTTTTTGAATTTTTGATTGATATATATGTATGTACATGTGACCAATGGGCTTATTGGAGGCCATTGGGGCATTTGGGGTGACCAAAGGTCTTATGGATACCTTTTGGGGCTTTTGGGGTGACCTAGCCGGTTGTAGACCACCTAGGAATATTTTAGGTTGACCAAGCAGGTTGTAGGTACTCTTGGAGAATTTTAGGGTGACCTAGATGGTCATAGATCACCTAGGAGAATTTTAGGTTGACCAAGTGGGTTGTAGGCACCCTTGGAGCATTTTGGGGTGACCTAGATGGTCGTAGACCACCTAGGAGCATCTTAAGTTGACCAATCAAGTTATAGACACCATTGGAGAATTTTGGGGTGACCTAGATAGTCATAGACCACCTAGGAGCATTTTAGGTTGACCAAGCAGATTGTAGGCACCCTTGGAGCATTTTGGGGTGACCTAGATAGTCATAGACTATCTAGGAGAGTTTTAGGTTGACCAAGCAAGTTATAGACACCCTTGGAGCATTTTGGAGTGACTGATATGGTCATAGACCATTTAGGAGCATTTTAGGTTGACCAAGCATATTATAGAAACTCTTGGAGCATTTTGGGATGACTTAGATGGTCATAGATCACCTAGGAGTATTTTATGCTAACCAAGTAGGTTGTAGGCACCCTTGGAGCATTTTGGGGTAACCTATATGATTTTAGACTACCTAGGAGAATTTTATATTGACCAAGCATGTTATAGACACCCTTGGAGGATTTTGGGGTGACCTATATTGTTATAGATCGCCTAGGAGCATTTTAGGTTGACCAAGTGGGTTGTAGGCACCCTTGGAGCATTTTGGGGTGACCTAGACAGTCGTAGACTGACTAGGAGCATTTTAGGTTGACCAAGCAGGTTGTAGGAACCCTTGGAGAATATTTTATGAGCCACAACACTCTAGACATGGAAATTTTGCAAATGAAGGATGTTCAAGGATTTAGGATCCTTGATTCCTTAAAGGAAGGCTAGGCGGTAAGTTTCATGTATGATATAACTAGTAATAAAAAAGGACCTAACCAGTTTGCCACAAACTTATCTCGTAAATTGGATAGTAAATTAGAATTCTACTGGTTCTCTTTCAGAACAAGGTCACCCACCTGAAAAACTCTAATATGGACTTTCATATTGTAGGTTCTCTTAAGTCACTCCTAATAAACATGTAGGTTCTCAAGAGCATTAATGCGGCGTTCATCAAATAGCGTAAGCTGATCTAGATGAGCCTACCATGCAGTGTCATCATTGATGAACTTCTATATTGATATGCATAGTGATGGGGTTTCCAGCTCTAGAGGCATTACTGCCTCGGTGCCATACACTAGTGAAAATGGGGTAGCCCTAGTGGGTGTTCGAATGCTAGTGTGATAGGCCCATAAAGCAAGGGGTATTTACGTGTGCTAATCGATGTGATTCTCTTTTATAGTTTTCTTGAGAATGGTAATCAATGTTTTTTTGGAATCCTCTGCTTGCCCATTTTCTTGCGGATAGTAGGATGTCAAAAATCTGTGTTGGATATTATACTTTGTTGTTAAAGCACACACATATTTATTCTTAAATGGTGTCCCATTATATAAAATGATTTTGTATGGAATACTAAAATGATAAATGATATTATGCAATATGAACTCTATTATGTGGGGTCCTATCATAGTGGTAAGGGGGATAACTTCCACCCACTTTGTAAAATACTCGATAGCTATAATGATAAACGTGTGGTGACTTGAGGATGCAAGGGATATTTTCCCAATTAAATCCAACCCCCATTACGAGAATGACCAAGCCAATTGAATTGATTGTAAGGCTTGAGAAGGTACATGTGTCAAGTTAGCATGGTGTTGACACTTCATGCACTTCTTCACATATGCACAACAATATCGCTCTAAAGTTGGCCAATAATAGCCCATGCAAAGAATGTGCTTTGTGATGGTCATGTCACTAAAATGGCCACCACATGTACCATCGTGTGCTTGGGTAATTGCCCAAACTGACTCTTGATGATCTAAGCAACGAAGGAGGATCCCTTCATAGCTCCAATGATACAAAATATCTCCTAGAAAGATATATTTTGCCATATTCCATTTAAATGTTCTTTTAGTAGTATGCAATAATCTAGGAGGGATATTACCAAGCTTTAGATACTCCCTAATTTTTGTGGACCAATTTTATTGTGAGGAAGCCTCGATTGCATGAATTGCCTATCCCTCTTGAATTTCATCCTAAGCAAACACTGATTGGAAAAGAACTTGTAATAATAGTGTCGTACTACTATCAAAAGGGGCTTAAGGAAATAGAGTCCCCCAATCAGCATAATTCAAGTGCTCATGAATGTATGAGAATCTCTCTTGATTAGGTTCAATTTGAATCAAGTGGACCTCTAGCATGACTTGAGTGTTCTCATGCTCAACCACAAACTATGAGAGCATTTTGACCTGAATGGTTGTCATATCATCAATAGGGTTCTACGGGATCAAGGACCCTAGGGAGGCCATTATATCTATAAAATGGTTATATGATAGAGGGAGTGCCTCGATGTCATACCATTTTAACTTTACTAGGAATTTATCCATAAGGGCTTTGTAGGCTTGTAGAACTAGGCACTTGCATTGGTATATCCCTTTGACCTAGTTAACAATGAGTAGGGAATCACCAAAAATGTTAACCTTGGTTATTTTCATAGCGATAGCCATTTGAAGACCTATGAGCAAGGCTTCATACTCAACATTTTTGTTGGTGCATGGTAAATCAAGTTTAAATGATAGTGGTATGGGAGCCCCATGCAGTGTGAAAAACATGATCCCTACACCACCCTCTTGCTTGCATTTGGAGCCATAGAAGAACAAATTCATATCTGCCTATGACTCAGGCTCATCAGAATCATGAGATTTTAATATTTGTAAGATTCCATAATTAGGAAGCTCCATGCTAAGAGGCTGATCATCCTGGAGAGGAGCCTTTGGAAGTTGATCGACGATGACCTAACCCTTAATTGATTTTTGTCTAGTAAACTCTAGGTTGAACTCCATCAATAACATGATCCATTTTGTTGTACAAATATTATGATAAGTGTGGCTCATCTTGTATCATAATGGATTCTCTTTAGATACAACATACATGGTATGGATAAGCATGTAATGGCGTAGCTTCTTGGTGGCAGAGACCACAACTAGGCATAATTTCTCCACGTATGCATACTTGATCTCATAGCTGACCATGGTATGACTGAGATAGTACGTAGCATTTTCTTTATGCAATTCATTATTTTGGGCCAACATTGCACCCAATGCAATCTCAATGGTTGAGATGTATAAGCGGAATGATACTCTTAGTCTAGGCAAAGCCAAAACTGGCAGTGAAGCTAGGTATTGTTTTATTGCATCAAAGGCATCCTAACACTCATCATCCCAATGGAATGTGACCCCCTTATGCAATAAATTTTTCATGGATCGACACTTGTCTAACAATTGCACTATGAAGCATTTGATGGATGCGATCTTGCCCTATAGACTTCAGAGTTGCTTGATGGTGGTTGGGGGAGGCATCTTGAGGATTACCTTGACCTTGTTGGGGTTCACTTTTATGCCTCATTTAGAGACTATAAATACCAAGAGTTTTCCATATGTTATGCCAAAGACACACTTCTTAGGGTTTAGTCTCACATTATGATCAATAAGGTGATCGAGGACTTTGCACAGGACATCGATATTCTCATGGGGTAATAGATATTTAGCCATTAAATCATCCATGTAATATTCTGAAATATTATGCATGTAGTCATGGAAGATGTATGTCATGGCACGTTGGTAGGTAGAACCAACATTTTTAATGCCAAAAGGCATGACCTTAGAGCAAAATGTTCCCCAAGGTATTGTGAATGCCATTTTGAGTTAGTCCTTAGGATTGATACAAATTTTATTTTATCTAGAGAAACCATCCATAAGGGATAACATTTTGTGACCCACTATGGCATCTACCAAGGCATCTATGATCAACAAAGTAAAATCATTCTTAAGAATCGCTTATTTTAGGTCTCAAAAATTAGTGCAAATGTAAATCCTCTCGTCTAGCTTCATGACATGAACCATGTTGGACAACCATGGTAGATAGTCTATAGAAATGAAAAACCTGGAATTCAACAACTTTTTTAGCTCATATTTGACTATTAGAGCCACTTTTGGATGCATATTTCTTAACTTTTTCTTGACAGGCTTGGCCTTGGGGTTAAGCGTCAGATTGTGGGTGACCAAATTTGGATCCAATCCCAGCATGTCTTTGTAGGACCATGCAAAAGCCTCTTTTTTCTCTATGAGAAGGGCTATGTAATTGGATTTCTCTTCAGGGGATAGGCTTTCCCATAGCTTGATACATTGTAGATTCTTAGGATCTGAGTTGATATCTTTGTCAATCGTAGGCTCGATTAACATATGCGACCCCTACTCCAACTAGTTGGGGTAGGGATGAAATATATGTCATCAACTAGATTTAGATCATTAATGGGAACCTTGGGTTCCTCCTTAGCATGGAAGACATCATGAGTTGGTCCTAGAGATAAATGAAATGGTTGTAGCATCTAATTGCAAGGCTAGTACTCAGAGGGTGATGGGGGAGAATCTTCTCGATCAAAGTTGATTGCCCCCAAGTTGAGGTGCAATAGCTTCAATGGGTTATTCAAATCTTGTAGGGGCTCAAAAAGATCTATGGAAATCATATTTATTGATGTATGATTTCCCCTAGGTATCTGATGGTGTCCATAGATCTCTATATGTCGCAAGACCTAAGGAGTCGGCTGTGGAGGCGGTGGAATGATTAGAGGTGGTCGATGCGGCTATAGGCAAGTTGGCTCTTCTAAAGGTAGAATTTATCACCATATGGGATGGTGTAATGGGAAAATGTGTAGATAGAACTCATCCTCATCATCCACAAGGATGACCCATGGGCCTTCTCCATCCGAACTATCAGATTCAATGGGTGCTACCTCATAATCCGACTCATCATCGGTGGTCCACTCATAAGAGGGCCCCTAATCTTCTTCCTCACTATCATGGGGAAGCATGCATGAACCTTCACCTTAATCGTAATATTGAATATCATCAAGAGGTGGGTCTTCATCTCCTAAGGGCATGGGGAATTAGTCCCCCAATGATTAAACGTGATTGGTGTTGGAAAAATGATCTCATGCAAGATCATCCCAAAAGTTGAGCATCATGCGCTCTAAGCTATTTATGAGGAAATCAAGGAGCATCGATGTGTTGTACCCCAAGCCAAACTTGTAATAAGGTATTTTATACTATGGTTTATAAGGGACATGAGTGCCATGATCATACAGGCCCAACCCATAATCGTACCAATTACAGAGGTGGAGATACCTCATGGCAAAATTAGGGTTGGACATGTAGTTGATATCCTCAGAAAAGGGCTCTTCATCCTCCTCTTATTGTTGGTAAGGCTTGATGCCATAGTCAAGGTTCCCATTTATGAAATTCATTTGATTAGGGGGGAGGTCGAGAGGTATGATAGTGCCTATGGGAAGACAAGGTCGACCCATGTCCTTCACCGACTCTATAGCAGGGGTAGTTGTAATATTCCTAACCATGTGCTCCCCTAATCTGGTGGAAGCTAGGAGCACTATGACATAAGGTTGCAGATAGAAAAGGTATGAGAGTGAGACCTAATCTGATTCATCGTTTGCCTCATGTGGTAGATCCTCATCATCTGGGCTAAGGATCTCCTTTGTGGAGATGGTGGATATGATTGGTTGGACCTCATCGATAGGCCTCTTTCATTGGTTCCTAGGCAAAGGATCCATAGGTACAATGAGAATCTAAGGGGGTGTCAATTATGAGGATGGTACAACATGTGATGGCAATGGATCACTTGAAAGTGATGGCGATGGATTCTAACCTTGGCTAGATTTATTTGATTGAAAATCTAGATGGGTTTATGGCAAGGTTGACTCAGGGTGTAGCACCCTAAAATTGGCGCAGTAAACCTTAGTAAATAATTAAAATTACTTTAGTAATAATTCAAATTCAAATTTCAACCCCAAAACCGCTCCAAAACCGCCTGCTACCCATTTCCTCGTTTTTTACGCCATTTTTAGGATTTGTTGTGACCGTTGGACGATATCGTCGCCGATCAGACGATATCGCCTCAGATCGGACGAATTCGTCTAGAGAAGAACGTCCAGACGATTTCGTCCCAAAACTGATTTTTCATAATTAGCTTATGTTTCAACGGTGTCTCTAACCTGGGCAAAAGCGTGTCTGCACGGTTAGAGACCTCCCCCATTGGAGATCTCCCAAATTGGGATGATCTCCAACCTCCCAACCTCCTTCCTATGCCTATTTAATCTTAGGCCCTCCCCTTGACATTCCCCTAGCTGAAATTTCCTGTAACACGAGTTCTATTTGCATTAGACCATCTTAAATCACCATTTGCCTTCATATTTTTCCAAGTTTGTTTGCAGGAACTTCATTGTTTTTCAGTCGGAGCAAGCTCAGATCATCGTAGACGATCCTGTACAATCTCGGACGATCACTCCACAATTCGAGACGATTTCATCTTCTCTAGACGATTTCGACTGTAGCCAACATTGGGGGCAATCAGTGCCCAGAGTTTGCACTTTTCCTATACCTTTCTGCTATTTTATTCTGCATCTAGTTAGTTTTATTATTATTTCCTATTATTCTGCATCTTGGAGTTCACCCATGTAGCTTAAGTACATAATAAAATCATGATTAGCTATTAAAGCATGATAATTTACTTGCATTTCTATTTGGGATTATCTTATTAACATCATTATTATCATTTCACATCATTTTCCTTTATCAGCATAGCTGCATTTTCTGTATTCTGTGTCTATTTCTCTGATTGCAGGTCTCTAACGAATTCATTTGACGAATTCGCCAGATCTCAGACGATCCTGTCTGATCGGAGACGATCCTGTCAGATCAGAGGCGATCTGGACTGCTTCAAAAATTAGAACCTCCATCAGACATCCGGAATCAGGTATGGTTTTTCTCACCTAGCTTATTCTCTGTGTTTTCTGTTTAAATCTATTTTCTGTATTCATTTAAATTTGCATTTCATATAGAACAGTTTAGATTCATTTGGCCAAACCTAGGATTTGAATGATTAAAGGTAAAATTGAACACATCAAACACATTCCCAACCTAGGCATGGAGACTGCCACTAAACGTTTCCTGGTGAACCCCACCATCCGTCGAAAAATCACCTTAATACCCCTCCCCCAAGAGGCGGGACCTTCAAAGGGCCTCTCAGTCCGAGGTATTGTCCCATCCTTCTCGCATCCCCCTTCCGGGCGCGGATCCTATAGCCTGAAGGTAAGGGTGCGAAAAATTTGGAGCGATACATTTTGGTGAACCCGACGTGAATAACATAGGCATCTTTCTGATTCAAAAATATAAAAAAAAAAAACAAAAATATATATATATATATGTATACAAAAAAAACAGAGAACAAAATCATCATTTCAAGTTTGTATGTTTTAGATTCAATTCTAAATAGTAGATACTAAATATTACTTTTAGAAGTACTAAAGAAACCATGAGTTTTTACTCAAATCAATATGAGCCCATCAGTAATGTTGGAAGAATTCAGCTAAATACATTTGTTGATTATGACCAACCTCATCCCTATTCAACACCACCTCCATCACACTTTTCTCATTTTTCATCCTTACCCCAACAGGACAATCCCTTTGCCAATCCTCTTCATAACGATATTATCTATTCTCCCATATATCCATATTATGTCTATCAATCCACATACAATCCTCCTCCACCCTTTCAATATTCTTCTTTCAATACAACACATCCATTTCAACAAGAAAATACTTATTCTTCCAATTCTACCATGCACTCACCTCATACTTCGCAATCTTCCTATCATCATTCTACCCATAATAAAGAAAGTAGAGGTGAGAAACCATTAGGTCCTTTTATGACTGAATTCCTAAGGCACGTATCAAAAACCTCTCGAAAACCTTCATCACGTAAATTTACTAAGCTCAATCAACCAATGGATATAATTCTCAAGTATTTACTTGACACAAATAAGATTGAACTCCCTTCCATAAGACAACTTGATACCACAACAGATTGGTTTAAACCTGAGCTACATTGTGAATATCATAGAGTAGATGGACATATGACACAAAATTGTAAAGATTTAAGATGTGCAATTCAAGATTTGATTGATGAGGGTCTTTTTAATATAAAGGAATTACAATCTACAACTGATTATAAATCTCCAGTAAACAATCAAACTCCTACACAACAAATACCAATAATCAATCAAGACATGGGGATCTCCCAAGAACCCCTATTCAATTATCAACAACAAGAAACCAATCAAATATTGCATGTTAATGTGTCCCATCATGATGATATTACTAATATTGTAACAAAAACTACAAATGAGCAACCTCAAGTTCAATCAACTCAATCTGATATTCAAGAGATGGATTCCTCATTTGACCAACCTTCAAAACTATCTTTGGCTCTAGAGAATGATCCAAAATGGAATGTAAGCATAGAAAGCTCATCTTTAGAATCAAAATCTCAATTTGAAATCCACTTTGATAGCCAACAACAAGTGATTAATCCTCAAGCAAAGATATCCCTTTTAGAAGTATTACAAAGTTCTCATAAGGAAACTTTGTTCAAGATACCTAGCCAACAATTTGTTCCTCATCATATTTTCTCTAAGAACATAATTAATGGTGTAAACCCTCTTGAGGTTAACCATATTTCATTCTATGATGAGGATATTCCTTCCTCTACTCCACAAGAAGACTCCTATCTTTACATTACAGGATCTAGTAAAGAAACACTTGTTAAAACTATCATGGTAGATAATGGCTCCTCTCTTAATTTATGCACTTATCAATTATTCCAAAAACTCAAATTAAAGGAAGAAGATCTTAATGAATCAAATGTTATTATAAAATCTTTTAACAATGAAATTCAAGAAGCTCAAGGTACTATAATTCTTCCCCTTAATATTGGATCCAAGATCCTGGATACTTTGTTTTATGTAGCATATTGCCCTTCACCTTACAACCTACTTCTCAGAAGTCCTTGGATTCATACGATGAGGGTTGTCCCTTCCACTCTTCACCAATGTTTGAAGTTTGAACTTGCAAATAAAAGTTGTTACCATACATGGTGACCCAACACCATTTGAAGAATATTTAACGGTTGAAACATCAAGTTCTATACATTCTCTATTGTCACAATTATCTTCTATCCATCACTTTTCTTCATCCATATATGATCATCCTTGTTTACCAAATAACACCCATGCATATATTTCATATATGCTCCCTCCATCTTATCAAGACTTGGAAGATAGTGATAAGAATGAAGAACCTTCTTATCCTTCTTACATTTTATTTTGTAACATGATCAATTTTACACATATAAAAGTCAAATCTTTTGCTACATTATTCTACATTATAACAAAGCTTTTGTTATCGCTACCTTTTATTCATCACCTTTTGTTCTTACCTTCAACACAACCAAATTATCCTTCAAAACCTCCTTTGATTTTGAAGCAACCTTAGACATGCTATACTCAAATAACCTTGTATAGTGTATATAGATCATCTTGTATATACCACCAATTCCATCATCTAAAAATTCATATAAAAATAAAAAATTTCAAAAAAAAACCACTATCTTGTATTTCTTTCAATTCATAAATTAAAATATAAAAACACCAAAAACATCAAAATCTTCAAAAACATCTTTTATTTTTGTACCTCTCAATTTGTGAAGTATTGCAGTTATATTTTCAGTTATTTTGGATAAATTAGCATTTATTTGGAATCCCGCACTTTCACATTCACATGAATAAATATCTTGATTTTATTTGTTATGATTATTAATCTCTCTTATATCAAAGTCCACATTGGCATTAAATAAAGTTTTGAGCATAGAGAACTGATCTTGTTATTTACTTGAACCAAGTATATCTTTTCACATTAAAATGATTTCATTGCAAATTCGATATGATGCTACATAGTAGAAGTGGTTTCTTGAGCGAAAAGTTTCCCCTGCTATCCTATCATGCACATGGTCTAGAATCTTTGAGAATTGACAAAAGGACAAGCTCACCCCTACCCAGAATAAAAATCCCTTGCTCTACAGACTAATCCGAGCAAGTATCCCTAGCATAGGAAGAAAAGAAAAGTTCAAGAAAAAGAAAAAAAGAAAAAGGTTATTTTGAATCATCTACAACAATATTTCAGCATTATCTCAAATATCAAAGCAAAAATACAAAAGTACAAAAAAAAAAAGAGAAAGCAAAAGAGAAAAGCAAAAGCAAAATACAATAAAATCCCTTTCCCTACCCATTGAAAAGAAAAGAAGGGTTGATGAGCTTGAATCCCTGGAATTCTCAATTATTCAAAAACTGTGAGGTAAGCCCCATAACAAGTGGTTTGTGCCCAACCCGCTTGGCCTTGGGTAACTCCTAGCGTGGTGATATGTCCGTCACATTAGCGACCTTCTTTTGTACAGACCTATGTCTAGCTTATGGATTAGCTAGCTCTTGATAACCCAACTTACATAGTAGCTTGGTATGGTTATATGCATATAAATCATGGTCAATGAACATTTATTTGGTCAAGGCAAATTACTTGTATCAAATTATCTTGCTCAAAATTGGTAAATGAACAATACAATCGCACACACATTTGTATTTGAGAGATTTTGTATCATTATGATAAATCAAGATCGGTAATGAATTCACATTTGCACATGAGGATTCCTTATAAATCTACATTTCTCTTTGAGATAATTTAAAATATTTCTGTAACTCTTTTCGGAATAATTTTATCCTTTTATTTCAGAATTCTTGTTTTGTATAAAAGCAATTACATACATCTTCTCACAAAATCTCAAAAATAATTTCAAACAAAAGTTTTCATATTATTATTTTTCTGTTTATCAAAGATCAAAAATGCATCTTGCAATAAAACCAACAATCTATTTTCTTCTTTGGATTTCGCGATGATGGTATAAGTCTATACCTATAATTCTATGCCTAGCGCAAACCATCGTTCTAATTTTCTTTTCCATTTATTTTAAAAACAAAATTCATCAAAACATGTGACTTGCATCATTATGTTACACAATTATGCTTTACAAACAAACAAACACTTATTCTATTTCATGACATTATGTTCAAATTCAGTTTTTGCAACCATGGTATAAATTCTAAGGAATTGTTCAAAATTTTATCACACTTAGGAATTTATGCCTAGCAACATCATATTTTCATGCATACTATTTTTATGAAAATCTGAAAACAAATCATCAAACCATCATTATCTCCATCATCACAACACCAAGTCTTAAGACAGTCTCTTAAGCACTCTTTTACTTTTAACAATATTTCTATACTGGGATTAGCTTGACGACCGAGTGAGCGGCGACTCCATGAAATGGTCTATAATAGCGACAATGTCCTTTGAAATTATTGTTAGAAGTCCCTTTTATTTTTTATCAAATCACACCACAACCACCAATTGTTTACATCAGATTATTTCATTTAAAATCTTACAGCATGACATCAAAATTATAATATTTCAAAACGACATAATTACATGAATCCTCAATCCAATCAGCAAATAATTCAAACATTAAAGCATCATAAAACATATACACAAGTCATATCATCAAAAAAAATCATATATATATATCAAAATTATGTACATCATACCAAAACCAAACAAAATGAATAGTAAAAATGAATTAGGGTTTTACCCTATTTTTCTTAATTTTATTCAAAAAACAATTAAAAACATTTTAAAATTTTGCTTTTCCGCGTTTTTACCTCAAACGTTCGATTTGGGTAAAAACACGGAGGGGTGCACCATAGTAAGTCGTCGTACGATTCGACCTAGAATCGTCGCCTAAAAATGGGAATAATTTTTGCTTTCTCGTAGATCGAGAAGAACTCATCTTTAACGCATTTTCTTCGAAAAATTCGCTAAAGAGGGGGCAAAATGTAGCACCCTAAAATTGGCACAGTAAACCTTAGTAAATAATTAAAATTACTTTAGTAATAATTCAAATTCAAATTTCAACCCCAAAACCGCTCCAAAACCGCCTGCTACTCGTTTCCTCATTTTTCGTGCCATTTTTAGGATTTGTTGTGACCGTTGGACGATATCGTCGCCGATCAAACGATATCTATACGATATCGCCTCCAGATCGGATGAATTCGTCTGGAGAAGAACGTCCAGACGATTTCGTCCCAAAACTAATTTTTCATAATTAGCTTCTGTTTCAACGACGTCTCTAACCTGGGCAAAAGCGTGTCTACGCGGTTAGAGACCTTCCCCGTTGGAGATCTCCCAAATTGGGATGATCTCCAACCTCCCAACCTCCTTCCTATGCCTATTTAATCTTAGGCCCTCCCCTTGACATTCCCCTGGCTGAAATTTCCTGTAACACGAGTTCTATTTGCATTAGACCATCTTAAATCACCATTTGCCTTCGTATTTTTCCAAGTTTGTTTGCAGGAACTTCATTGTTTTTCAGCCGAGCAAGCTCAGATCGTCGCAGACGATCCTGTACAATCTCGGACGATCACTCCACAATTCGAGACGATTTCATCTTCTCTAGATGATTTCGACTGTAGCCAACATTGGGGGCAATCAGTGCCCAGAGTTTGCACTTTTCCTATACCTTTATGCTATTTTATTCTGCATTTAGTTAGTTTTATTATTATTTCTTATTATTCTGCATCTTGGAGTTCACCCATGTAGCTTAAATACATAATAAAATCATGATTAGCTATTAAAGCATGATAATTTACTTGCATTTCTATTTGGGATTATCTTATTAACATCATTATTATCATTTCACATCATTTTCCTTTATCAAGCATAGCTGCATTTTCTCGTATTCTGTGTCTATTTCTCTGATTGTAGGTCTCTGACGAATTCGTCTGACGAATTCATCGGATCTCGGATGATCCTGTCCGATTTCGGATGATCCTGTCAAATTCTAGGCGATCTGGACCGCTTCAAAAATTAGAACCTCCATCGGACATCCGAAATCAGGTATGGATTTTCTCACCTAGCTTATTCTCTCGTGTTTTCTGTTTAAATCTATTTTCTGTATTCATTTAAATCTGCATTTCATATAGAACAGCTTAGATTCATTTGGCCAAACCTAGGATTTGAATGATTAAAGATAAAATTGAACACATCAAACACATTCCCAACCTAGGCGTGGAGACCGCCACTAAACGTTTCCTGGTGAACCCCACCATCCGTCGAAAAATCACCTTAATACTCCTCCCCCGAGAGGTGGGACCTTCAAAGGGCCTCTCAGTCCGAGGTATTGTCCCATCCTTCTCGCATCCCCCTTCCGGGCGTGGATCCTATAGCCTGAAGGTAAGGGTGCAAAAAATTTGGAGCGATACACGGGGATTTACTACACCATATTGCAATACTTGAAAGGCTCTAGGTCCATAGGGATGACATGAACTTGTCCTTCATGAGTGTACTTGAGGCACTGGTGAGTAATGTAAGGGACACACTTTATGTCCCTAATCTACGGTCTGCCTAACAAGATATTGTACGCCATCTCACCCTTCAATATGTGGCACAACATCAGGATGGTCTTTTGCCCTACCTAAATAGGTAGGATGATTGTACCAACCTTTGAGCATACGACATCATTTAATGCTCAGAGGGTGTAGGTAGATGTGAAAATATGGGATGATGGGAGCTTCAAGTGCATGAGAGTTGTTGTAGTGATGATGTTGCTAGAAGACCTAGTGTCTATCAGTACTCTATTGTATGGTGTTCCATTTACACATGCAATTATGTGCAAGGGAGGATCCACCATATCATTCAAAACTAGTTTAAGTTCATCTTCTCAAAATGTAATCACTAGTTCTGTGCATTGCCACACATGCCCCACAAAGTTTTTGAAGAAGTTAGACTCCTAGGTTTGAAGCTCTATTGCCTTAAGGATCTCCATCAAGGCTTCTCTATGAGGTGGCAATTGTTGAATGAGCTCATAGATGGAGAGTTGGGTAGATGTCATTCTTAAGCTTTGATTGATCTTGCTCTTAATTATGACCACAGGCCTAGGTGGTAGGCTCATCATAGGAGGTGGTAAAGGGGTCTAGACTCAGGTATTATTTATTACTTGTTATAATGATGATCATGTTGGCATACCCTTGCTTAGTGGAGCATGGTGAACCTCATTCACCTAGGGCACTCGCTTGGCCTACTCCACATGGGTAGGCAAGGGGTCTTTGAATACCTCCATATGTTGGTTGTTTGGCATGATAGGATTGTCCACCTGAAGGGTATTCCTATCGAACAGGTCTTGCACCAAGTGCTTGAACTTATAGCACATTTGTACATTGTGCCCATTTTTCCTATGAAACTTACAATATAGGTCTTATTTGTACCCTTTGGGATTTGGTGCATTTGGGTTCATAGGTCCACTCTCAGGAAGATTGATAGAATTAGCCTCTAAGAGGTGCTCAAAAAATGAGTCCATAGACTCTGAAATGGGTGTGAACTATCACTTGGGGTGACAATTTTGATTTTGCCCTTGACTATTCTAGTTGTCCTTGGCATATTTCCTAGGCATGGCCTGATAATTAGGCTTTTGAGGTGGTGTTTCTTGCACTAGCCCTGGGACACTAATGGCAACATGATTCACTAATGTTGGCTTAGGCTGCACGAGGGTGTTCTTAGAATTATTGTTCCACTCCTTCTTACGAGGCTTCACAATTTCTCCTTAAATATTTATGTCTTCAATGGTCCTAGCTTATGCTAGGGTATCCTCAAGAGTGGGATAATGTTGCAACTATAACAACAAGGAGATGGGCTTTAGGTAGCTCTTGGAAAAAATCTAAGTCAACTCCAACATGGGGAGTATATAAGGTAACTTGGCGAGCAAGACCCACCACCTATTTCCATAATTTGCTATTGACTCATCGTCATACTATTTCAACCTAGCGAGATCAGCTAATGTCACCTTCCTCTTCTTATTGAAGGTGAAGCATTCTAGGAACATGTATACAGGTTGGTCCAAGTTGTGTACACTATTCTTTAGGAGTTGCGTAAACCACTCTGAGGTAGGGCCAAAGAGGGTAGTCATGAATGTCCACAAAAGCAAAGCATCATTATCCTGAATGCCAAAGCATTGACTCAGGAATTTGGTGATATGTTCCTGCGCATCTTCCTCTCCCTTAAATATAGCCAACTGAGGGGCAGGAACTGAATTATGAAGGGGCTAACTACGAAACTGGTACAAAGTGGGATTTTGAGATCTAGACCTAAAGGTCTTGTTATCTACTGACTCTAGCCACTCTAGCAATGCTTGATATGCACTTGAGGATTTAATCTCCTCATCCTTACTTTTATCCTATGGTGGAGGTCTAGGATCCTCCAACCTATTTTAGGGTGGTGGCATGTCACCCCCTTGCCTTGGTAAGGCATCTCCAAATACTCTACCTCTAGCTCATGCTTAGTGTAGGCCCCATAGGGTGTCTCTCAAGCCAGTATATAAAGAGGGGTATCTACCCATTGTGGGCACCCTATGTTTGTCTTGGGAGGTATGTCCCGATTTGGCCTAGGAGGTTGTGGAGGAAACATTGGATAAGGTCTCATAGACCTATCTCTAATGAGCATGGGTTACCTTGAGTGGACTTCCTGCCTATGTGTATTAGGGGTAGAAACCCTCTTTCGTAAAGTCTTCTAGAAAAACTCATTGGTCTACCATTAAATTCTTTCTTTCTCAAGCTGATGCAAGCAGTCTAGTTGTTCCTTATATTGCCTAAGGTTTTTGAATTGAGCTTGGAATTCTACATATCTTTTAACTTTTTGTCTAATTTGTTTTAATGTGTGGGGCCTAGGAGTCTTGCCTTGAGTCTGACCTCATTCAAGATAATCTCTGATATCTATCATGCGCTTCCCTCGATCGAGGGTCATCGCATTGAGTTGAAATTCAAGCCTGAACATATGCTCATTGTACTCAACGGGCACAAAGGCACATCGAGCATATGCGGAATACTACTCTTGAGGATAATCAAGTATATCCTCATGTCTTCCTTCATATACAAGAAAGGTAAGGGTGTAGTTAGCTCACCCCGAGATATGAGTGTCATACCCATAGGGTTTCCTAAGCCATTGTACTCTATCAGGGCACTATAAAGGTGAGGTCGAATCAACCTGCTCTACCCAATGTGTGAAGTCATGCTCCAGCCTATAAATAGGCATGTCAGACCTGATAGATACACAGATGTGTGGCACCACTCTATCTACTAGTACCTTAGTGCGCTATTACCTTTCATCAAATAAGGCATGTGATGTATCTAAATACTAAGAACACTCTCCTAAGTAGGGTCCATCACCCCTAGCGGCATCCTGCATAGGGATACCTCATAGGTGTGGCTCATGCCTCACTTTCATAGGGCTAGGGTGAGTAGAGGTTCACCAGGGAGGTATGACCAGGTCCTTGGGGCTATAGCAAAGATGACTCATGTCTCCTAGTCCACTCTCCATAGCTTCTACCCATTATTGGGCTTGGATGTACATGCACACCATTGTAACTCTCTACCAAACCCTAGATGATTATTTTATTTACAAATTCTTAATGAAATAGTAAAAAAGAAAAGGAAACACTCAATAAGATAGATGATTATCTCTTTTAAGTTTTAGATGTGAATCCCTAAACTTTTTTGTGTGTTTCGGATGTGTTGTTTGTAAATAATGACCTTGTGTCACATGTTTGAAATCTTGTTGAATGATAATATTGTTTTTAATTAGATTTCACCTATATACTCGCATCTTGAAAACCTAGCTATGAACTCTAGGTCACGTTATCCCACCTATAATGTGTGGTAATGAAGTCCACACACGGCCAAGGATCACAGGTCCTACCAGTTCCTCACCCAGTTCAACCGCAGTCTATGATATACCTCTCCAAATAGAGATACATGGTACAACCCATGGGCTATGATGAATATTGGAACTAGACTTGGAAAATAACAAGGTTCATGGGATTTGAGACAAGGGGTGGAGATGAAAGCCACCTCGTTGAACTCTACTAGTGGATGGTGATGAAATCCACCTCACTAGAATTTAAGTGAATCATGGTGTGTGTGGTTCTTTTTAATACAAATAAAGTAAACAAAGAAGAATTCGATGGTCATTCACTAAATGCATGCAAAAATGTGTGTTTTACTTTTAGAAAGTTAGGATAAAAGGAACCTACAAATATAACTTATAAATGTGAATCCCTAAGTGTTAGCCTACCCATTGGGTAGGCTACAAGCAAACAAACCACAGAGATGCATTCCTACTTTGATTTTATTTTATTTTTCTTATTTTTTTCTTACTTTGAATTATGATAAAAGTAAATCTAGTCTTTAAAATTTCTAAGCAAACAAAATGATGCGAGAAAAACCAAATAAATAACTTTTGAGATTGCAAAATAAAAACATAGGGTTTAGGTACCTACTTCATCACTTTTGGAACCAGCTATTTCTGGAATTCTGATTAGAAATCTCTTTGGTTTCTATTCGCTCAAGGGTGGGACTAATAGAAATTTTGTATTCATTCTAGGGTAGTATGTATTTTCATCTATCTCAGGGTGGCATGAATAGCAGGTTAGAGTTCGTTTCAGTCCAGAACGACTAGCACCTACAACATAAAAAGATGAAAAATGAGCTTAAAAATTCATCTAAAGCAAAAGGGATAGGGTCCCACCATGATCACCACTGAAGTAGGGAAAAATGGTGCACCTAATTATGATGAAAAATATATGTATCTATGTCCTATTGCTTATGAGCATCAAATGGAAGCATGCAAGTAAAATGGAAGAGATACCAAATAGTAAGAAATGAAGCAAAAGAGAGTTTATTTCTTATTAATCTAGTGGATAAAATCCAAGGTTACATATATATCCCCTTGAGGGCTCAAATTTGATACAATTGTTTACAAATCGAGTGCCCAAGGATAAAAAATCTTTCAAGTAACTCGGGTGCACATCCAGTGTCTTTCCTCGTACCCACAATCGAGGTGGGAAGGCCAATATTTCCACCATTTGTTTCTTTGATATTTAAGTCCTATGCTAATTCCAAATGCACTGTATGACCTGCACCTACACAAAAATAAACAAGAGATGTTAAATACCAAGTGTGCATGATGAAAAACATGTAATCCCCACATGCATCGAGAGACTAGTAATGAGAATATGCATGGATCATGTATCAAATCAACTCCAAATTGCTTTAAACTATGGAGGAATGTAAAGTAAGTGGTTTTGGAAAGATATCATCCAAAGTGGTTTTGGAAATATATCATCCAAACTTGCATCAAAATTGCATTCGATGGTGCTTCGTAATCATCGTGCGCTTTTCCAATCTAAAAAATCCAAAGTGAGCAATTTCTACCCCGACACATATCCAAAACACATGAAAATTGGAAAGAATTCATAAAATAATATTTTAATAAAAACCATATAGTTATATTTCATAAATCAAGCTCATATTCAGGTGCATGCTCCAGTGGGTCCCACAAACCTGCAAAAACTTCAAATCACAATATCTCGGCCAATATAACTTAGAAAATCATGAAATTTGAACTGTAGAATCATATGATAATATAGAAAATTCCTATTTAAAAATAGTCAAAAAATTATCGACATATTTGTATTCATTCCAGGGTGGTACGAATAGGACTGTCACAAATTGGAAGGCACCCGAGGGTGGGATGCATAAATTTTAGCACCAGTTCCACTGGGGAATGGTCCAAAATACTATGGGAGGTATTTTTGGAAAATTTTAGGTGGAAATTCAATCGATTGATAGGTCTCTGTAAACAAATTACACTTCTTTGAGTCACCCGATAACCTCCTTTTCTAAGAAGAGATTTTGAGGGAAAGAGGGCACAATCAGGTGAGGGGAAATCTCAACAGCACTCTATTGTGTAAACCTTAAACTCGTCTTATTTTTTTATGTGGAAATTGGATCCACTTTATAGCCCAAGGAGGCTCATGGGTCAAAAGGGCATGCAGGGCCAGGGGCGCCACTTGGCCACCAGGGCGACATGCATTGCAGGGGGAGGATAATCTCTCAAATTGGCCTCCTTTATGGAGCAAGGCATAAATATGTTACATGCTTTGACTTGCAGGCATGGGTAGGCAGGATAAATGACCATTACTAGGTGCCATTTGTCTAGATTTGACTTTTTACCAGTCAAATCTGCTATTTCACTCCATCCTGGGACGAATGCTGTTATTCACTCTAGGGTGGGACGAATAAGTTCTGTATTCATCCCAAGGTGGGACGAATAGTAATAGGGTACCAAAAGGTCCCAAAAATGGCCTAAAATTTTCAAAAACCTTGCACAAAGTAGCTATAACCAATGTATACCTTCTGAGGGCTGCATTAGGGGCCTTGGTATGTCAATTTAGTCATTGCTTTCAGTAGCATAATCGGATTGGCCAGATTTTAGTGTCTACAATAAGTTAATGGTCAATCACTTTGGATACCCATTTAAATGCAAGATGTTATAAAAGAATGACATTTCATCACAAGGTTATACCAGATAATAATAATTTGAACAATAGTTGGTCACTTATATATTTTTTTCATCATTCCAACAGTGCATTACGTTGATATGAGTGAGAATTTTAGCATAATCGATGAGTAGCAAGACCTTTCCCTTGTTAGTTTAATATCATGGACTTTTGAAGATATGCATTCTCAATGATCTTGTTGTTGATATGATTATAGATCAATATTGGGTTATCTTAAATTATGTTTTTCTGTGCAGTGGAGGATGTCTTGACAAGTTTTTTCTTACAGTGCAAAAATTGGAATATTGTATGGTTGCGTAGTTGTCATGACCCGTCCCCCTCAAACCTTGTTAAAAGGATATTAATTGATCACGGGGATCAATTAATTCCAAAGAAAAAGGGGTCATAGACCCTAAAGAATTTTACAAAATTTCAATTAAGGGATTTTAAAGGTTTTTTAGAAGAAAATTAATTATTGTGAAACTTAAATAATCATGATTGATTAGGTAAATTGCATTTAATTTTAAATGTAATTAAATGTACAATTATTATTAGACAAAATTAGGTACTAGTATTATTTAATGTTAAAGGTTTATCTTGTTTACCTCATGGCCTAATTTTGTTGGTGGAGATAAAAGAGAGATTCTCTCCTCTATTTTTTAATTAGGGATGAATTTGTAGTATGTGGACCATATGGGGCACACAAAAAAATAAGGCCACCCACCTTATCTTTATTTCGACCATCTTCTACTTTTTGAATTACCCTTCACATAGCATGATATGTCTTATTTGACCAAGGCATATTTTATTTATAAAATAATAAACCCACTATTTGGTTGGTGGGAGATAAAGAGGAATCTCCATTATAAAGGAGACCAAGGAAAAGAAAATAAATAATGAACTTTGGGGGAAAATAAAACAAGGACAGCTAGTTTTGGGAAAAAGAGCTTGGAGGAAGGACGGCTTGAAAGAGAAAATTTAGAGATGAAAGACACCCGAAGGTGAACTATGTTATACCTTCCCTCTTCCTCTACATTTTAGGTCTAAATAAAGGAGTGAATGTATAATTAGCTTAATCACAAAATGTTTATATTTATGAGTTTTAAATTTAATCCAGTTTTTGGTTGGAGATTATATCTATTTCGATCTAATTTAAATTAGATACCTTTTGAACTTTAGTGTCATAAATTATATACCTTTTGAACTTTGAACACCCATGACTACTTGATGTGTAGAGTAATTTTGCCTAGGTATGAATCGTAAGCCTTTAAATTGGGTCAACATTAAGCCTTATAATCGGGCCTATGTTTGATTATTCAAATAAGGGTAGCAACCACATAATGCCTTAAAAAAGTGTTTAAGAAGACTATTACATTATTTTGGTACTCGAGTAACACTTCAACATTGACCACCACCACAACGGTGCCTCCCTAGGCCATCGCTTGGAGGTTGCCAACACCATACCACCTAAACGATTTTATAACACATTTTAGCCATAGTGGATAACTGATGCATCCTCCCACGCCTGATTGAACCCTACACTTGCAACTAAATAGATAAAATATCTAGGGCTTGGTCTTAGGGTGTTCATCTTATTCTTCTGGCAACTTAATTCTAGGGAAAGCAATATAGTTTGGATCTACACCACATAACACGTCCAAGGCAGATAGATCACTGAATCTTCAATTTATCTTTATGTAGATCCCATATGGATTAGTATTCTTGGCTTACTGGTAGAAGTGGATAGTATGAGATACCATTATTTGAATACATATCTGAATTTCATACCTATTGAAGTAAATTCATGTGATAGTGTCGACCTTGTTTACTCTCTTTTAGATCGATCCTGTATGCCTGTGATAACTATGTGGACTGCATCAAAATTTAACTATGGAGTGGTGTCTAATGATAATATTTGAGGATCATATGTAGGGATTTCTGGAATGATATGACAATTGTATGTATACCCTATGATGACCTAGTTTTTATCAGTATAGTTAATGGTATAGCCTCCATAATTGTACAATATTGTAGAAAACCCGTAAGAGAACAAAATAACTACTATAATTACTTCATTCGAGACCACTCTACGAGGACTTGATTTTCAATGTAGTATATTATGATTCTTGGTGTTATTCTATCAGCATTATCTTGATCAATATTAAAATAGACATCATAATGCATGTTAGAAGCACCGATACATAGGAAGGTTGTTATAAACTATTTAAACCTTTATTCCACACCTACATGATGTCCAAAGCATCCTGGATATGACATCGCATCCATAGAGCATCAAAATCAACCTCAAACATGTAGATCGGCCAAAATATAGGTGTTAGGATTGACCTATTAGGTTTAGATACCACCCATCAAAACTTTAGTTATGTTGGATGTTCCTTGAGCTGCCATGAAACTATGGTAGATATTGGTAAACTCAAAAATATGAGGACTTTGAATTGGAATGTTAACCATTGTCCACATGTATGGTGGCTTAATATATGGTTTCTATAAAACAATATTGATACCTACGGTTCTATAACCAAGCATGTGGCTAAACCTGGCCTAAACTACCTGTTCTCCTTTGATTGTTGATCGCTAGCTTATCACTTGTGTCCACTTGATTTGCTTGTGTGATGATTTATTCTTCAATTGATTCATGGTTTGATCAATTCAATGGATTATTAATATTTTTTGATCCCCAAGTGAACCCTATTCGAATAGGGAGAATAAATTTTAATAATAGGTGTTGCAAATTATATAAGCATATAGTGTCATGTGTTGTGTGGTGGGTGACAAGTATGCCAAATACACGTGTGGTACTTGACAAATACCTATTACCCATGGAAAATGGGATCACAAGTAATATACTAAACTATGATGAGTAGAACATAACCATTAGCTATATCGAGGTTAAACATGACCATTTAGTAAATCGAATCCATCGTCAAAGTGACCGTTTGGAAAACAAAGCAATCCTTGAAGGAATTATACTACAATTAGGGGTATTCAGGGGTACAAGATATAATTAACTTCAAATTATAAAAGGATGGTTGAAGCATTTGAGAAAATTATAATTTAAATTTTAGAAGGCTATAATGTAATCCTTCATAAATTTGTATGGTTGAAAATATTATAAATAGTATTTTAGAAGGCTATAATGTAATGCTTCATAAATTTGCATGGTTGAAAATATTATAAATAGTATTTCAGAAGGCTATAATGTAATTCTATAGCTTATGTACAAATTTTAGAAATATATAATTCAATCTTGGAAAGATTATTGAAAGTGTAGATACCTAAAACGTGTCATGTCGATGGTGACTACTCATATGGACATGCTACAAGACCATATGGAAGATCTTGGATAGAATCCAAGATAGAGTAGTGGTTCTAACCACTCAATTTGGGCTCCTTGGCTTAATAAGTTTGAATCGTAGCTCATAACTATGGTCTACAGTCTGAACCGTGGTTGAGACCTACGGTTTACAGTCTGGACCGCAGCTATAACCTACGGTCTTAACTGAAGTTCAGTTGGCCTTCATCCGAGTCAAATAGGTTTGAACAACAATTTATTCTAAAAGAAGGTGTTTGAAGAACGGAAGCTTCCAATCCAACTATCCTAACCACCCTTTCTTGATCTTGGATTCTCCATGAAGCCACCCCTAGCCCTAGGATATCCTATAAGTACCCCTAAGAAATAGGGCAAAAGTATCAACAAAGCATTGGAGTTTAGAGCAGTGAAGCCCTATCGAATTATGGACTCACTTGAGTGCATAGAGAGAGCCTTGTTGCCATCACCATTGTCAATTTGTCAAGCATCATGAAAAATTAGGCCATGGATGCCCTAAGGACCTAGGAGAGCCAAGAAATGCTAATTCGGGAAAACGAAGGCCCTATTCAACGATTCAACCGCCAAACATATCCGAGGACACTAAGGCGACCCTTGAATATCAATTGGACAAGGAGGTAAAACCCACAACTATGAATTTGGAGGGCAAATCACTTGGTTGCTCACCACGACTTTTAGTTGTGGTTTACAATGCAGACCACCCATCAGACTTGTGGTTTGCAACAGAGGTGACTTTTCCTTACTATTTCTTTTTTAGTAAATTTAGATATGATATATTAATAATTTTACTACTTTATTTGGTAGATAAAGACTTTGGCTAACTGGGTTAAATATTTGATTAGTTTATTTCCATCTTTGCAAGTAGGACTTAATTAGATTCTTTTTATGCTTTAATGATTCATTTTGTATAATGTATGTCATAGATTGATAGATGTATTTCTTGTTCATATATTTCCATCAATCTTGATAATATTTACATATGTTTAGCATATTTTATGCACTTTCTTGATTTTATGTCATTATGCTATTCTCATGCCATTTGTCTTTAAAGGGCCTCATCATGAGAGGCTTTCTATGCTTTTGACATTCTTGTGTTATTTCTTGATTGTAGGAGACAAGTTTTAAAGGATCTAAAGCCATCCATTTCCTTCCTCAACACGAAGAAGAGGGTCTACTCCACCCTAGAGCAGTTCATGTCATCCTGAAGGGCACTTTGAAATCACACCTACCCTTGAGATGGAAATAAATACATCCTATTGTAACAATTGTATAAATATGATTAACCCTAAGAGGGATGTATTTGTAATTTGAGTTTAGCATTGAAATATAATGGAATAAAGAGTCTTTTATTGATCAATTCATTGTCAATTTTTTGTTCTTGTATGCACTTCATTTTGTTTTTTGTCAATTCTTGCAATAGGATACATTAGGTGTGAGCATTTTTGGTGGTTACATAAGGTAATCATGGTGGCACCCCACAAAAATAAACATCTGACTATGTTTCTTGTGTTTCTTGAATTGGAGGTACAGACCGCAGCTATCAGCTACGGGCCAACAACTAAACCGTAGGTACAACATGTGGTTTGCAATCTGAACCACAGATCAGACCTGTGGTTTACATCTGACAGAGCAGACAGGAGAAAATAAAGTGCAGATCGAATGAGGACCTGAGGTAGGCCCCATTTTTACCCTCTGTATTTTTTTATTTTTGTCTATGTTTTTCCAGAGAACAAAAATTGAAACAAAAATTTACTAAGGCTAAAACGAATTGAAAATGGATTAGGTCCTTAGGTTTCTCTTTCTTAAGTTTTTGATAGGCGCTACTAGGAACAACAGATCTCTGATTGCAGTCCATCCTAGACTCCAGCGTGCTTTATAGCATTGTATTTTTTGTGTGAATGTGTGAGGCCCAAGTAGTGGCCATTATCATCGTAATATGCATTGTCTAAAGGAGCATCTAGAATAGCTTGCATTCTCTGAATTTGAAATGTTCTTTCATTTGCATAGCATATATAAAATGAGCATGAGTGCTATATGATGCATTTATTTTATGCAAATTAAAATTAACCACACACACCACATTTCATTTAAACATTAGTGGCATTAGGCTATCACATCCAACCCATTTTATTGATACCAATAGTGGATGTCATTACCACTTGGTTGGCTCATTTGAAATTGTATTATCGGGACCCGCTCGTGGCCAAGGCCGACCCAAGAAATATCATATTCGTGCAAAATAGCACACACTCATATTTGGAAGAGCGTATTGGTGTGCACGGTGTGTTGGGTGAGGGTTTGTAGTACCTATGCTACCTTTTTGAGTATGGAATTCACTCCCATATTCAGCTTGTTCAAGTATATAGGTGAAAACATTTGAAAAAATTGAGTATAACATAAACTTTTTAAAACATGATAAGGAGTTCTATACTGATACAACAAATAATTGAAACAAAATCAAATAGTCTAGGGCTCATTTTTAAAAATTAATACAAGATAAACACCATTGTATACCTTATTTTCTTAATAAAGAATAAATCTAGACATTAGGTGCACCATGGTGGAGACACGAGGTGGTCGGAAAAGGCACAAGCTTGAAGCCCATGACCAAGCCCCAATAGATTCACATTAGTTTATGTCGAATCCTCATCCACATGCACTTCTTGAACGTCGTTCGATGATCATTAGAGGAGATAATTCAACAATGGGGGAACCTATTAAGCATAAATAAAGTAGGGAGCCTCTCAGCATGAGGGCATTCCACTCGAAAGCCATTACCAGGATTGCATTGCACGTGCATCCATAGGATCGGCTGAAGAGTATGTTATATAGGGATCCAAATTAGTACCCCTACGTCATAGGTCTACAGGAGGATCCATGGCTCCACCTTCAAATTACAGACGTGATTAAGACCCACTCATTCAGGGGCATGCAGAAAGGGCTACCACTGAGCATAGGCCTATGTATACTCCCACACATGGTGAACATCTAAAGATCACTATTGATATGCCTAAGGTGGGATCCAATGGCACACCACTGTAAGAGCGGTAGAGATCCAAATAGTTAGACGGCTTAGGTAGCATCCTTGAGTATCTAGGCTATAAGCCTTCAACTCCACCCACTCATGCTTCGAGTGAGCATAGTGGGGGTTCTATTAGGACTTCTAGAGAACATGGAGAGGCTTCTAAGTGCCCTCATGTGACACATCCACCATCTATGCATTGTGGCACAGATCACAGAGCTTAGCATGATGTCGATGTCATATTTATAGACAAGGGCAAAAGTGTCACAAATCAGTTAGATGGGTATAAAACCCATAAGGTCGCTCACATAGAGCATGCATACCAGAGGCCTGTCATGGCCAATGACCTTGATAGATCACACAGATTGGTATCTAAGTAGCGACAAAAACTCCTCCAAGATCAATTGAAGGATTCTTGCCTAGAAAGGTAGTGCATTGAAGATGAGAATCTTTAGGCACAGTGTCTCATCAGACAATGACTATACGATAAATGCATGTGTGATGAACGCATCCTTACGTAAAATGAGTACATAGAGTAGGAGGATAGGCTAGCCAATGTTGGTCTATATACTTGTGTCAAGAATAGAGAGCGTATTCAGAGAAAGGCTTTTTCACAAGCCAATGCATAGTAGGATAGCAGAGACGCTCATACACATATTAGTGCCCAACAAAGAGAACAACCACCACCATTCGAACATGAGGGGCAACAAAAATATGAGGAATAAGAGGGAGAGTGAAACAATCAAGAGTATCTTGAATAATCCCAAGTTGAGGATGAGGAAGAGCAATGACCTCCACCTCAACAGAGGAAGAATGTACCTTAGAGACCACCCTCACATCATCTTAGGGAGGAGGACTTCTTATCCTCAGAGGCTTATAAAGCCCTAGATGAGAAGGTAAAAGTGATTGAGAGGCAAGACACGGAACTTCAAAAGCCAACATTAAGAAAGATTCATAACGAGCCTTTGGAACCCTAAATACCTGCTCCAACATACCCTAAGCATTTTGTTATGTCCAGGTTAGACAAATTTAAAGGTGACGAAGATGCACAGGAGCATGTCATGGGCTTTTTGGATGCTTGTTTCTAAATTGTTAGCAATAATGCCTTACTTTTGCACACATTTTTCATGACCCTTTCAGGCCTAGCCTGAGACTAGTTCAATCAGCAAAAGAGGTGCAACATTACCAGTTTTGAGCAACTGGCTGACACTTTTTTTGAACACTTTTATTTTGGCATCAAGAAATAGGCCAACCTTTCCAATTTGGCTATGCTAGCTCAGTGGGATTACAATCCAATTAAAAAATACCAAAAAATGTGGAGAAATTTGATGACAAAGCTTCCATTCCCTATTCCAACTATATAATTAACCCGAATGTTCACCAAGAGTTGTGCCAAGAACATCTCACTACTGTTGCAACTGTAGTAGTATCCAACATTCGAGGAGGCTTTTGTGCAAGCCAAGGTAATTGAAGACATCAAGTTGTAGGAAGGCAATTTGAAGCTTGAGAACAGGAAGGGGGGGCCTAAGAAGATCTCCACAAAGCAAAAGGGCAAGCAGGCCCATGTCAACCAAGTATTTCTAGACCTCCAGAGAGAGGATAAAGGGTAGCAAAAGCAAAATTATCAGGCCCAACCTCCTGTGTAATACTAAAAGCACAATAATAACTATAAGGGAAAAAACAAAGAACAATGCCCACCTCGCAAATTCATGCCTCTAACAAAATCATTGACTTCAATATTCCACCAGTTATGTGAGGCTAAGGCGATCAAACTGCCCGAGGTTAAGCTAGTCAATCCAAATCAGCCCAAGTTTAAGGGATATCAGAACGACTTATTTTGCATCTACCATCATGCGAAGGGCCATGACATCGAGGTATGTTGGTCCTTCAAGCATATTTTGCAAAACATGATTGAAAAGGGTGAGCTTGTAATACCAAGTAATCCATAGGCACCTGACAACCAGAACATGGGGATTTACAAAAATTTGCTACCAAACCATGAGGCATCATGCAACAACATTGGCCAGGTCAACCAAGTGCATGTCGAACCGCCTACCCAAGGGTTCATAGGCATGGTGAATGTTGTTACAAGACATGGGAGATATGAGCATTCGAATCAATAGCATGCTCCCATAATAATACAAGCCATGCCAAATCAATGGCTGACACAGAATATTCCAGGCCCACCAATAAGACCAGTGGTGACCATACAAAGTAGGTTAGTCCAAAACCTACAAAAAATCCCTGCAAAATTATCTATATATAAAATGATACAGTAGTCCTCTAGGTATAGGGAGACTCTTATGGACATTCTAAGGTCCATATAAGTACAGTATCAGGATACACAAGCATTTACCAATTTCGTGGGACATGTACAATAGTGTCATGAGCCCATGATCCAATTTTATGATCATGAAATTAAGATGGTTCCTACATATACGGCTGACCCATCCTTGCATATCATCGCATGCATCAATCACGTACCATTCAAGAGGGTCTTGATCGACATTGGTTCATCGATCAACATAATAATTACCAAGGCATTAAATCATCTAAAGCTACCAAAATCACACATTGTGCCCACCACCTTAACATTGAGAGCATTTAATGATGCCCTATGCTCAATGGTCAGCACAATTTTCCTACCTATGCATGTAGACCTAAAGACCAACTTTGTTATGTGTCATGTGATTAAGGGGGCCATGCAATACAACATTATACTCAGGATGCCTTGGATTTGTGGAATATGTTGTATTTCCTCTATATTACACCAATGTGTAAAATATATGCATGAGGGATGGGTTCACGTAGTGTTGTTAGATGAAGAACCTTTTAAGTTCGTGAACCTAGCGGATTTGCCTAGGGGTTTCATACTCCCATCAATGCACCTAGACATCCGACCTGCATCACCGATTAAAAATATAGGAGGTAAACCAATAGTACGTGCTCAACCATCGATATCTATATCACACAGATCTAAATGCACTACTGCTACTTTGATAAAATTGATTGCATCAGTGATGCTTCGGGACGACATGAAGTTAGAGGTGAAGATGGGTGAAAAAGAGAAGTAGAAGATGCCCGAACTAGTCACTAAGGAGGCTTCCATCCCCATGGAGGTGGAGGAATCCCAAGACATAGCTGAGGAGGTACCTCATCCTACCTCACCTACATCATCAGTAGGGTCATCCACACCGCAGATGACTGTACATCTCACCAACACCAGATTAGGTGAGTACATTATGTAGAATGTAACCTTCGAACTAATTATGGAGACTGCACAAGAGATGGGTTGACCATCCGCTCATCGTTATCTAGTTGGATTGTGTGGGGGGGTTTTTTTTTTCCGTTTTTTTTCGGGGGGTTGGTTTTTTTCTTTTTCCTTCTCCTCGGGGGGGGTGTGGGGGGGGGGCCGCGCCCCCCATCTCTCTGTTGAAAGAGAGACCAAATATATTTTCTTGGACGTATAAGGATATGCCAAGTCTAGACCCAAAATTGGTTACTCATAACCTTTCGCTAGATTTTATGAAGAAATCGATCAAGCAAAAGCTTAGAAAGATGCATCCAATAGTAGCCTTAATGGTGAAATATGAGCTACAAAAGTTGTTGGATGTAGAATTTGTAATCTCCATCGACTATCTAGAATGGGTGTCCAATATGGTACCCGTGGGAAAACCCGATGGAAGAATCCGTATTTGCATGGATTTTAGAGACCTAAATAAGGCAACACCCAAAGATTCATTTCTGTTGCCCAATATTGATGCTCTCGTAGATGCAACTATAGGTCACGAAATGCTCTCCTTAATGGATGGTTTTTTTGGTTACAATAAAATTTGAATTAAACCCGAATACTAGCATAAAACCATGTTTATAATGCCATGGGGAATGTTTTTCTATAAAGTTATGCCATTTGGCCTCAAAAATGCTGGTGCCACATATCAACGGGCCATGACATACATTTTTCATGACTATATGCATAAAATTCTAGAATATTATATCGATGACTTGTTGGCCAAGTCATTGCTATGAGAAGAGCATGCAGAGGTCTTAAGGAAGGTCTTCGATCGCCTGATAGAGCACAATGTCAGGCTGAATCCTAAGAAGTGTGTATTTGGTGTAACTTCTGGAAAACTACTAGGATTCATCATCTCTAAATGAGGCATCGAAGTTGACCCAGTGAAGGTCAAGGCTATCTTGGAAATGCGTCCTCCCACCAATATTAAAGAGTTAAGAAGCCTTCAGGGCAAGGTAGCATCGATAAAGTGATTCATCGCTCAGTTATCAAATAAATGTCGACCCATGAATCGATTGCTACATAAGGGGGTCCCATTCAACTAGGATGAGGACTATCAAGCAGCCTTCACTGAAATAAAGCAATACCTAGCGATGCCGCCAGTGCTAGCTCCACCAAGGCCAGAGGTGCCTTTTCTACTATATATCGGCAATTGAATTTGCACTGGGAACCATGTTAGCCCAAAAGAATGTGCAAGGCAAAGAACAGGCCATATATTATATTAGTCGAACCTTGGTGAGCTATGAGCTCGGGTATGCATATGTGGAAAAACTATGTTTAGCAGTAGTGTTCGCTACAAAGAAATTGTGACACTATATGTTAAGTCATACGACATATGTTATATCCAAACAAAATCCTTTGTAGTACATGATGAGTAAGATGTATCATAATACGCGTACTGCAAAGTGGATCATGCTACTGATAAAATTCGATCTGGAATTCATAAGCCAGAAGTCCATTAAGGGATAAGTCATAGCTGATCAATTAGTTGAGGCACCACTGTCAAATAGTAGGCCTCTGACCATAGAGCTTTCGGACGATGCAGTCTTCATCATATCTGAAGCTCCCAAACCCGAAGAACCAGAGAACAATGCTGATATGACTCTGTTCTTTGATGGTTCGAAGTGCGAGCAAGGGGGTGGTGCAGGAATAGTGTTTTTCACGCTGCAAGGAGCTCCTATGCCCTTGTCATTTAAACTAGACTTTCCATGCACCAACAAAAAAATGTTGAGTATGAAGCCCTACTGTTGGGCCTCCACATAGCCATCGCCATGAATATTAAAATATTAAACATCTTTGGTGACTCCTTGCTCATAGTAAATCAAGTTAAGGGGCTCTTCCAGTGTCGATGTCCCGTATTGAAAGCTTACAAGGATCTTGTTGCTATATATCTGGCTAAATTGGAATGGTACGACATCGAGGCAATCCCTCGATCATCAAATAGGTTTGTAGACACCATGGCCTCTTTGGGATCCTTAATCCCTCAGAATCCATCTACTGATTTCACTACCATTCATGTTAAAATGCTTTCACACCCTACTGTGGAACGTGAAGCCTTTGATAATAGAATGTCAATCAACATGATCAGCGTAGAACCAAAAGCTGAATGGTTCTATAGAGCTGAAGACTTTCTGAAGAAGGCACCCTAGGGGTCATTAACCTCTCAGAGTTCGATGGGGAGTGGTACCACCATTCACCATAAGGTTGTTTCCCAGTCTGCATTTGCAAAAGTAAATACGTAGGGGGAGCAAGTCATCTTAGCAGTCGAAGCTGAGGCTTATCAAAACTGGATGTCACAAATCCATGACTTCTTGAAGCTTGGTGTAATCCCAGAGGGATTGTCGCATGCCGTGAAATGCACATTTAAATAGAAAGTGGCTAAATATGTCTTAATAGGAGACATCTTGTACCGATGAGGCTACGATGGAGTTCTCCTTCATTGCTTAGAGCCCCAAGAGGCATCATGGGCGATTTCACAAGCTCATGATGGTACGTGCGGTGGCCATTTCAGTGGCATGGCCATCATCAAGCGCATCCTTCGAATGGGCTACTATTGGCCCACTATGGAGAAGGAGTGCAATGTGTATGTCAAGAAATGCATCAAATGTCAGCATCATGCTAATCTTATGCACTTGCCATCATAGGCCTTACAACCCATCCAAGCGGCTTGGCCATTTTCTCAATGGGGACTAGATCTTATAGGCAAGATCTCTCCTCCGTCATCGGGTTGGCATACATTTATAATCATGGCTACTGAGTATTTCACAAAGTGGGTGGAAGCAATACCCTTAACAATGACAACTGGAGCTCGTATAGCAGAGTTTATACTGGAGCATATCATAAGTCATTTTGGGATTCCATCCAAAATAATATCGGATAATGGAACGTCCTTCAAGAACAAAATTGTGAGAGCTTTGACATCTAAATATAGAATCAAACATAGTTTTGTGACTCCATACTATCCACAAGAAAATGGGCAGGCTGAAGCTTCAAATAAGATAGTGGTGGCCATCTTGAAAAATATGGTCCAAGAAAACCACAAATATTGGCATATCCAACTGCCCCTTGCATTATGGGCTTACAGGACTAGTATTCGGATGCCCACTAGGGCAATCTCGTTCTCACTAGTATATGGTACTGAGGCCATTATGCCCTTGGAATTGGAAATTCCAATGTTGCACGTCACATTGAAAGAGTTCATCGATGATGACACCGCGTGATAAGCTCGATTGGATCAACTGACGCTGCTTGATGAACATCACATGAATGCCCTGGAGCATCTTCACGTTTATCAGGAGTGACTAAAATGAGCTTACAATATCAAAGTCCACTAGAGAGACTTTGAATTTGGGGATCTTGTCTTGAAAGAGAACCAATAGAACTCTAATTTACCACCAGATATGCGAGACAAATTCATGGCTAATTGGCTAGGACCCTATATCATATCTAAAAATATTGGTCTGGGTACCTATCACCTAACGTCGCTAGGAGGTGTTGAAGAGCTTGAACCTCTCAACATCATCCATATTAAGGTATTTTATGCTTGAGAGCATAGTAAAAGGCTCCGAGGGTTTGCTTATAACCGCTCGATCATCCTAAAAGGCTCCAAACACTCTCATAAGTAGTTTGGTCAATCAAAAAGCTCCAAAGGTATCTATAAGCCCTTTGGTCAAACCCAAAAGCTCCAAGGGTTCCTAAAACTGCTTGGTCATGTCATTCAAAGGCCCTAAGGGTTTGTTCAAAATCGCTCGGTCATCCTAAAAGGCTCCAAGCTCATCTATGAGTAGTTTGGTCAATCAAAAGGCACCAAGAGTTTCTGAAAAATTGCTTGGTCAACCCAAAAGCTCCAAGGATTCTTAAAATATCACTTGGTCATCCCAAAAAGTCCCAAAGGTGCTCATAATCCCTTTGGTCAAACCCAAAAGGCTTTGAGGGTTTGCTTAAAACCGCTCGGTCATCCTAAAAAGCTCCAAGGATTTTGTTGAAAAATCGCTTGGTCAATCTAAAGGCTCCAATGGTATTTCCTCATCGTTTGGTCACTCCTAAAGGCTCCAGAGGCATGTACTCACCGTTTGGTCAGATATGAGGCTCAAAACTCATAAAAATTATAAAATCAATAAAATCCAAAAAAATTGGTAAAGCATAAAATCCAAAAATATTTGCATTTGAATTTTGCATTTTTATTTTGCATTCACACATGCATCCATTGCATTATTGCATTGCATATAGGCATTCGTCATCCATTGCATTCCGTAGTAGGAGGGATTATGTTTGTCAGTCTTACAAATGACACCACGTTTGTGTCTAAATCATGCATCTCTGCATTTATCATAATCCATCATTCATGTGAGTAATTGTGTTTTTCAACACAACCTATTTTGTTGCTATGGAGAATATACTAGGGTTTTTCGGTCATTCAACCATACCTAGAGGTCTTATCAAGAGTTGATAGAAAGCTTGCTTTGCTTTTGTAGTTGAGGTCTAGTTAGTATAGCCCTTAGCATATCAGAATCCTATCACTAATCAACAAATTAAACAATCCTAACAAGGACTAGGGGAAGATGAAAGTCATGAAGCAGGACCGGGTATCTTGAGGTGAAAAGAGTTATTCTTGCTTATCCCTCTGTGTGAACGGTATGGGAAATGTTGGTAGTTGGAAAAAGGATAGGTTAGTTCCCTATTCAGAATCCCTTGCTTATGATAAAATGAGCAATATCCTAGAGTGATATCCCACATCAATCCTCAAGATTGATACCCTAGATCGATATCATAGATCGACTTCCCAGATTGATATCCCATATTGATATCATAAGATCGATATCCTCAATCGATATACTAGAAATAGTTTCCCAAAGTAAATCCCCAAAGGAAAGTTTTTGAAGAAAATTATCACATGTAAATGCTAAAAAGTGAAGATCAAATGAAGATCAAAAAATAGGCTCAAATCAAGTTCAAAGTGAAGATCAAGTGAAGATCATAAATCAAAGTTCGAGTGGAGATCAAATGAAGATCAGAAATCCAGTTCGAAGAGAGATCAAATGAAGATCCAGAGACAGTTCAAAGTCAAATATGGAATCGACTCCCTTGCTTCACCACATATGAGCAAGTATCCCAAAAATTGAAGGATAGAAAGGAAGGAGCCTGAATCCCTAGAATTGTCGGCACTACTGTACCTTACGCATGATGATATGTCTGATACACTTGCATTTTGCTTGTGTGCAGACCAATGTTTGAATGTGGAAGAGCTAGCTTCAGGTGTCCTGCATTGCCTAGTGGCTTAGTCCAACTAAAATCTAAACTTGGGATTGGATAAGACATTTTTGGAACCCCTATCTTAGCAATGGGCTGAAAGAATCCTGCCTGACATCGGGGAACGCTCGTGTCTTATCTTAATATACTCATGTGCACACATAGGGATAATGAATAGTTAGGGCCTATCCTAGCAAAAGCCTTGCACTTCAGAAGTCTAGTGTGGTTAGTATGCAACTTTTGATAAGTCTACTAGGGTGTTTGAGTCTCATGGAAAACCTCAAAAATCTCTCTAATAGCAACAAAATACCAAATATCGCAAACCATATAAAATCATCAAACTGCAAAGTATCGAGTCCATGATACATCATTATATAAAGCACAATCAAGATATAGGATAGATACCGGATGGATATTAGAAATAATATTTAGATGACCATTGACTATATTGTGCATATTTTTCAAACTTGCAAAAGAAAATAGAATGACACATTATATCATTCGCATCATACAACTTCATACCATTGCATTTCATATATGGGTGATTAATTGATTAAATTCTTATTATGAGGATCTTTCAATTACATTCATGATTTTTATACATTCTATGGTGTCATCCATTAGATTGATAAACACATATTGCATTCATTCCTTATGTTTTAAGTGATTAAAGCATACAGGTTCATTTACATTAGATTACCATCATGTAAATAATGCATTACATACATTGCATTAGCATATCGTGACAGTGTCATAAAATTAAATGCATGCAATAAAGCAAAATCAAATATACATTTAAGTAAATATCGCATCCATATGCATCCATCATACATCGCACATCTAAGCATCTAGATCACTGCATATCATCATCATCATAAATTAAATAGCTATCTAGTGCATGTCATCCATACATCACATCATATAGCATCAAATTAACATAAGCATTGCATCCATGTGCATAACATAAATATAAAATTAAAAACATATACAAGTACACATAATGAGCCATAAATGATCAAATCATATATATATATATATATATATTTTGTGTGTGTGTCCAAAAGAGTACATCAGGAGTACAAAATACCCGTAGGCTACAATCGTGTAGGTCCTAGACCTTACACCAAAAATGATACATATACAAAAATGTAGCCTAGATCTGGTAGAGCCCTAGCTCTGGCCTGCTCCTCCTGAGCTGGAGCTCTCATCACCTCCCTCAGCCCTATGCTCTGGAGCCTGCTCTGTAGTCGGCTCTAGTGCCTATTGTGTGCCCTATTGAGGGCCCTGTGTGCCACCTAATCCAAAGAGGCCTAGCACATGAGATACTGGTATGTCTATGCGGTGAGACCTATGACTAGAGGTCATAGAAGACTGATCGGTCTCTCTGGTCCTAGTATGGGAGCTACCTCCATGTGTGCTAGAGGACCTATGTGTCCTCTCGGTCCTATGAGTCCATTGACTAGAGCTCATTGTGGACTACCCTGTAGTCCTGGACCTGGTCCACTGAGACCCCATAGCATGTGAATCCTCTGGGACCTCCCCACCTATCAACCTGATGTGACCCTCCAACTGGTCTACGCGAGCTACCCTGGATGTGTGCCTAGCATTGGCATCCACCAACTGGTCCTGTAAGCATCGAATCTCTGCCATCGGGTCATGACCACCTAGTAATAATGATGATGGTGCAGTTGGAGGTCCCATAATAGCTTAGGAGGATGAAGGATCCCCCTCTATACCCTAAGAAAATCTTACTCTATAATAGCCTCACCTCACTGTGCTAGTGCCACATCACGTGCACTAGTGAGATCATGGACCTGAGTCTCTACCATTGTAGCCCATGCTGTAAGACCCATGATCTACTCCTAAGCCTCAGCTAGCTGCCTATCCCTATGAGCCAGCTTCACCTCTAGAAGGGTGATAGAAGTATCTCACTGCAACTACTGAGTCTGCAGCCTCCCAACCTGACTCTACAAGTCAGTGATCTAAGCTAGGAGCTATCCTACCTCACTGTCAGGAGGTACCTCACCCTCCTTGGATCCCTCAGCCTCCTCCTCAACCTCTACCTATGGAGCCTCCTCTATGGTGGCCTCTACGCCCCATCCACCCTTAGTCCACTGGTGCACCCTACGCCCATCTGGATCGACCTCTACCTCTGCCTGGTCATCTACCCTACCTAGAGGTCCTGATCCCTACCACTATAGTAGGGACCACCATGTGTCATATGCTAGGGTGGTCCTAGCCCTATCATCCCCAGACTCCTAGAAATCATCAGCCTCATCTCCAAGTGTCGTAGGCTGAATCCATGGTAGGTGCATCTCCAAGACTAGATGCCTATAGACAAAAGGAATCTCTGGGATGTCCTACACTAGGCCAAACTACCATAGGATGTGAGAGTAGAACTGGTACTCCCTAACCTCGACCTTACGATCGAGTAGCCACCTATCTCGGTGAGCCTATCGTAGCCACTCACCTGCCTCTGTCCAGTCTAGGCAATCCATGTAGGGATGCCACTCAATGTCATCTAGCCCAAGCACTACAAATCATGCAATGTAATGATCAACATCACCAACATGGGTCCTACTCTAGAATCCCTCCTCCTCCCAAGGCTAGCATGTGGTGTAGCACTGATGCTGATCATCGATGGTAGAAATGTGAAGGGGCAGCTCTATGGGATGCTCTATCCTAATATGCTACTAGCCCTAGATCTATAGTAGCAGGCTACAACTAATACCATGATGGCTCTGACTAGTGATCTGGTACAGCTCCTAGTAGAGCTGGCATAGTAAAGTGCTCCCCTAGGCTAGGAGTAGTGGCTGAGCAGTGGAGCTCTGAATAACTCTCCTAACACTGGCCAGGAGGTTCTAGGGAATCCTCACACTCGAGGAGTCTAGAAGAACAATCTGCACCACCAGGTGCATGAAGATCACCTCTCTCATAGAGAAGATGCATTGACCCTACCAATATCCGATGTGGACTCCTCCATGATCAATCATGCCCTGAGCCTCCTAGCTTCGATCATCAAAGATCGCATCAAATATGGGCCCCTTGCTCTAGGAGGAGGAAGAGGTGATGGCCTCACCATCAATAGGGATCCTAAAGATCTGATAGATGTCCTCAAGAGTGATGGTCATCTCACCCATGGGCAGGTGAAAGGTGTTGGTCCACGCATTCCAACGTCGGGCCAACGTAGTCAAATAGGCCTGATCTACCCTAATAGTGGGTAGATCTAGAATGTAGTCAAAGCCGACAGCTCCAAACCATGTCCGCTCTCCAGGAGTGAGCTGTCTATGAAGAGTCTTTAGAAGGTCTGGCTCGTGAGCTCTAGAGGTCAACCTCTAAAATAAAAGCATTGTATAAGAGAAAATCTAACTAAAAAACAAGCAAAAATAGATAAAAAATGACCTTAAAAATGTCAAAAACATTTAAAAACTGATAAAAAGACAAAAACATGTCACAAAGCATTCAAAAAAATCAAAAAAATCAATTAGGCAAGTCAGAATTGCATTAAATGATATTAATTGCCTATTAAACCTTAGAAAAATTAAAAATTTGATAAATTTTTTCTAAAGTCCATGAACCGCGGGTCAACCCTACGGTCCGCATGCGGTCAAAATTTGACCATTGGAATTTGAATTCCAACCACAACTGATAGCTACGGTCCCCAATCTGACAATTGGGAACCATAACTGCCAGTTGTGGTCTAGGAAGGATACCCATTTTGGGTCACTTCCTAGCCTCGTTGACCAAAAAAATAAAAAAACTAATCTAACCTAATCTAGTGTGGGGTTCATTACCAACTGTTTAATGAAATTGATTTACCGCATTACTTAATGTGGTTCATTTTAAATTGGTATTGATTGTGAGGACTCGATTTTGAGTTACCTTGCCCACTCTGCGGCCTCCGCTAGTCGATGGTTGTCCAGGATCCGCCATCGGGGTATAGGTGTGAGGTATGGTCAAGTTTTAGGCAGCGTTCTGGATCAGGGATGTCTTCTACCTCTCAGAGCTCTCACAAATGTAGTTGCTTTCAAGAAAATAATGAAAAATTCAAATGGGAAAGGCTACTTATAGGTCCTCCTAATTTTGGTGGACCGTAGCTGACACCTATGGTCCCAAAATTAGGGTTTTCCACCCATGGGTCCAACTTGCGGTTCCCAAAATTTGAAAACTTCAACCGTAGACCGTACTCACGGTTCGCAACTAGCATTAAATGCACTCAAACCCCACCATGGGAAGGTCTAAAATGATAAATTAATGACTCCTAATGGATCAAATTTCAAAAAGAGCAATCAATATTGCAAATTTGGTGATGTTCAAAGCACCAGGATCGATCAATAAATCAAAATTAACAAAAAAATCAAATAATTAAAAACCAAATGCACCTCGTATTCAGTAATTTACCCTATACACTTGGCGGTTGCAGCGACTTGCGATCCATGCAATCCGACAAGATGAGTAAATTACCATAAGGACATTTGGGGCAAAAATTGTCATCGTTGATCTGATATGCTTCTTTTCAATCCCTAAGAAGGCCTTCGAGGTCGGACTGCTCCATGGGAATGAGGCGTTTCATGTCATTTCTCCTATGACATATTTTCAGCAAATCATCGATAACTTGATTCAACACAAATCTAATTGGATTTGTATCATTTTGATTCCCTAAGATGGCTATTGCAGCCCGACTACTCCATGGGATAGAAATGTGCAAATACTATTAACAGTTGCAATCAGAAGTTGAACTAGGCCTAGCCAAGGCATTAAAATGCTCAAATCTAAATTTGTTCAGATCATTCATTATGGTCAAGCGACCTCGTCGCTTCATACATTGTCATTACCCTCATCGACTCGTCACTTGAGGGGGTAGTCATAATATCAAATCATAATCAAAATCAGTAGAAGATCCCTGAAATCGTAGATCCCTTGATCTTGTCAAAATTGCGTTCGTCCTTGCGAATCATTGTCAACAACTATCATAAGCTTACCCCTTTGCTTGGGGAAAATAGCAAATATGATAATTAGTTTGTAACTCTCATCCTTTCGGTTATATAGGCCTAACTCCTATTGTAGCACCAAAGCTACTCGAATGTCTGATGACGAGTGCAAACTCTTTCAAGTTTAAGCCTCCAAAGAGTTGGAAGCAATGATTCCAGGATGCGCATCCTTTTGCAGGACCTAGGGCATCTAATGTTGATCCGACTAATGATCATCATAGAACCTTCGACATCATTTTAGGAGGTCTATTTTTGCTCAGCGTTGTTTGATCTCACAACGCATCTCAAAAGGGGCATCTGTAGACACCTAAAATGTGTCATGTCGATGGTGACTACTCATATGGACATGCTACAAGACCATATGGAAGATCTTGGATAGACTCCAAGATAGAGTAGTGGTTCTAACCACTCAATTTGGGCTCCTTGGCCTAATCAGTCTGAACCGCATCCCAGACCTACGGTCTATAGGCTGAACCATGGCTGAGACCTACGGTTTACAGTCTGGACCACAGCTGTAACCTATGGTCTTAACTGAAGTTCAGTTGGCCTTCATCCGAGCCAAATCAGTTTGAACGACCATTTGTTCTAGAAGAAGGTGGTTAGAGGATGGAAGCTTCCAATCCAACTGTCCTAACCACCCCTTCTTGATCTTGGCTTCTCCATGAAGCCACCCCTAGCCCTAGGACATCCTATAAGTACCCCTTCAAATGAGATAGAGGATATAAAGCATTTTGATAAATGAAGCATTGAGAGTTTGAGATCAAGCTGAAGCCCTATCGAATTGTGGACTCACTTGAGTGCATAGAGAGAGCCTTGTTGCCATCACCATTGTCAATTTGTCAAGCATCATGACGAATTAGGCCATGGATGCCCTAAGGACCTAGGAGAGCCAAGAAACGCTAATTCGGGCAAACGGAGGCCCTATTCAACGATTCAACCGCCAAACCTATCAGAGGACACCGAAGGTGACCCTTGAACATCAATTGGACAAGGAGGTCAAGCCCACAACCCTTGAATTTGGAGGGCAAATCACTTGGTTGCTCACCACGGCTTTCAACCATGGTTTACAGTGCAGACCGCCCATCAGAGCTACGGTTTGCAACAGAGGTGACTTTTCCTTACTGTTTCTTTTCCAGTAGATTTAGATAGGATAGATTAATCATTTTACTACTTTATTTGGTAGATTAAAGACTTTGACTGACCAGGTTAAATATTTGATTAGTTTATTTCCATCTTGGCAAGTAGGACCTAATTAGATTCTTTTTATGCTTTAATGCTTCATTTTGTATAATGTATGTCATAGATTGATAGTTGTATTTCTTGTTCATATATTTCCATCAATCTTGATAGGATTTGCATATGTTTAGCATAGTTTATGCACTTTCTTGATTTTATGTCATTATGCTATTCTCATGCCATTTGTCTTTAAAGGGCCTCATCATGAGAGGCTTCCTATGCTTTTGACATTCTTGTGTTGTTTCTTGATCGTAGGAGACAGGTTTTAAAGGAGCTACAACCATCCATTTCCTTCCTCAATGTGAAGAAGAGGGTCTACTCCACCCTAGAGCAGTTCGTGTCACCCTGAAGGGCACTTTGAAATCACACCTACCCTTGAGAGGGAAATAAATACATCCTATTGTAACAATTGTATCAAGATGATTATCCCTAAGAGGGATGTACTTGTAATTTGAGTTTGGCATCGAAATATAATGGAATAAAGCATCTTTTATTGATCATTTCGTTGTCAATTTCTTGTTCTTGTATGCATTTTGTATTGTTTTTGTCAATTCTTGCAATAGGATACATTAGGTGTGAGCCTTTTTGGTGGTTACAGAAAGAATATTTAGAAATTATAAGAAATGGTTGTTCATAAGCTCAAAATTAACATAGATTACTTAATAAAAAAAATGGTTGTTCATGAATTAAAGGTATGGGACTTTAATTCATTGAATGAGAAATTAATTGCATATCAATTCTAGAGGATGGATTTGGAATTCATTCTCGAGGTAATTTATGGGGTTCCCTCCTTGATAATCAAAGATATTTCTCCTTAATATGTATCCGAGGATTGTTCATAAACATGGAGGTATAATAATTTGGGATATTCTTATGTATTTAATGATGGCTTAGAGAAAGTGAATCGATGTTTCCTTATTTTCTTATTAATTTGATAAGAGATGTATTGATCTCTTGTAAATGTATAATGTATTCATAAAAGGATCCGTGAGATACTTTTCTATATTGTAATTATGACACTCCAAGTTTATAAAATGAGAGGAAAGGAGATATTTTGTAGGTTGGGTTTATTCCCATGAGGGTTCCTAGGATAAACACTGTGTCACTCTAATTTGTGGTTTACTTTATCATTTCCTATGAATGTTGCATTTATGTCTAATGTGTTGATTAAATAAATTATGAATGTTGCTTTTATTTCTAATGTGTTGATGATTAAATATATGGTGAATGATGTATTTAAATTAGTATCAATGATTATTGTATGTTATTTACCTTTCAATGAGAAGTAGATTTAATGTATAATTGATGTGTAGACTTAGAGAATATGATGCATTGGATTACATGCTTTGCTTTAATGGTTGTATATGGTTATGTATTAATATGGTAATGTGAATGGAGTGGTGTGGTGATAATTATTATACAAACACTTAAAGATATTAAAATGGGTACAAACCATAGTAATACAAGGAAAATTGATAATCATTTGGTAAATCCAAGTAGGAGCTCGAAGGGGATGAAATCCTAGATTGTAATTTATGCTTGAGTGGCAGCTCAACAAAGCCTTACATTCTGATTTGGTGCTCGAATGTATATGTGGAGTAGGTGCTCGCATGATGATGATAAAAATACCTACTAGTAATATGATTTAATAAATTAGATATATAACCATAGGGATGCCTTAAATAAAAATATGATCAAATAAATATTATGAGGGATAAGGTGAGATAATCACGCTTAAGATGATTATTCCAAGGCTTGTGTAAGTTTGATCACATGTAGTGATTATTTTATATTAGTTGCCCCATAATGGAGATGAGGGTAGGATCTAAGATTGATGATTAACCATTGGTGTGGTTACTTCAACTATGATGGTTAATCATTGATGTTGTTCCTCATCTTCAAGGTATGTATTCATATCATTAGTTTGGTATGAAGGTTTGTAGAAGCTAGTCACTTCTACTCAAGAGTGACTTTGACCAAGTCTTAATATCTCTTGATAATTGTTGCCTTGTTAACTTACAGTCCTCTTGGAATAACTCTGTCTTAGATCATGATTATGTCCCCTACTCTCTAGAAGATAAATATATGAACAAAAAAAAATCTAGTGGTTGAGTAGTAAAAATTGGGGTTGTTACAATTGGTATCAGATCCTAGGTTAACTAATAGATTCTAGTTAGATTTAGGTTAGCAAAATATATGGGCCAAAAAGAACCTTAGTTTGGTTCAAATTTATTGGTTGGTCACTTGAGTTATGATTGTTTTTTTTTGAAAAAACTTGAGTTATGATTGTTAAACTTATATTAACAACATGTTAATTGTTAAAATTCTAGGTTAAATGGCTATAATCACACCTAGACATTGCATGGTATCTATCAACAAAAGAATGTTTTCCTTATTTATATTTTTGATCAATGTTACAATACACTCTAGGTTTTCCAATCAGAGGCTATGGTGTAGTGGCGGAACTATTATTGGATATGGAAACTGTCCACAATCACCAGATTCATATTTTGACTTGAAACCTCAATATGGCAAAGGGGATCAAGGACACATTTAAGCATGGAAATCACCCAAATATCACCATAGGCTTTAGTAAATCCACCCTACAGCTCTGATATCCCAAGTGTCACCACCATATGAAGTTTCTCCAACCTCCCCAAGTATCTCGACTTCACAAAAAAGTATGCCACCCGACCACCCAAGTGGTGGTTGAATGAAATAAGGTGTGCTACGCTATTTAAACTAGAAACTAACCACTATACCATGTATGTGGTATTATTATTAAAATAAAATTAGAGTATAAACCTACAATAGTTGGTATCACCATGTCCTTAGCTAGAATCTGAGTCATCAAAATCCTCAACTAGAGAAATATCGCATGGAGATGGAACATGGTAGTGAATTTTTATATTTCTGTTGAATACATAATATGGCCAAGGAGTGCCATGATGACCATACATGAGAAGATCCATTTCTATCAAACATCAAGTCTAAGAAAGTCTATTTTAAATTTCCCATGGCAAGTGAGTTTGCACATATCTCTTATAAAGAAGACTCTGATATAGCTCACTATTAAAAGCAACTTTCCCAGTGGGAATGTATTTCTTGACAACATCCATATAACATTGAGGTAGAAACTCAAATAAAATATTTAAAGGATATATTATAGGAGATAGCCAAGAATCTCCAAAACGAACATGGAAAGTCTAGTTTGGCCAACTGAAGAATCTATCAAACCATTCAAAATGACTTAAAGGACTTTCATTAGCAAAATAATTCTATGAATTATTTCTTAGCCAAACATTATAGTGTGAATATCGAATAGATTTTTCACAATATATCTAATCCATAGATATGAGAGCATTATGAGCTTCAATAGCCTGACCTTGTAGAGAATTCTACAACTTTTCTTTTTTTCAAAGCATATTTCGGGGAATCCAGACAAAGGAGTTATAAAACTCATATTGATCCTCTTCATAGTGAAACATGTTGACTACTTTCTGAACTGGATATCTACCAAAAGAAATTATGAGAATATTTCTTTCTTTTTGCTAATATGCTCAGTGTCGACAAGTAATTATGGTCAAATTTTGAAATAGTACTTGAGGATAAGATACTTGAATAAGTGCGTACAAAACCGTCTGATGGGTCATTGAAGGGTCAATGATGGGACGTCGTGCAAAGCTAGAAAATTATAATGGAAGGACACATGTGTCATGATATTGAATTATAAGGCACATTGGAGGATGTTATCTCCTTGGGAATTGAAGAAAAATCATATAGCCTGAGATGACTGATTTATGATCTACAAAAGTGATTGGACCCCAAAATGTGAATGAATAAAAAAACTAAGGTAATAACTCTAACATCACGGTATCAATAAAATGATATAAAGTTGTGAACCATGGAATTTTCTCAATTTTGGTAGTATAATTAACTTGAAAATTATTCATGGAAGTAAAAAAAAAAAATCTCTTATTAGGGTTCACCCTATTAATATTGGTGATATTGGGAGCAAACACTATAGTGTGTCTTATGACCCTTTTACTTCTGATAGACGATTTATTGGTACACACAATCTGAGTAATGGATTTAGATAGTGCAAAAACTAGAAGTGGTAGCAATGCAAAACTAGAAGAGGTCAAATATTTAAAGATAATTTGAGCATGACCACCATTGAAGATAATATTTCAGAAAACCAAGAATAAAGTAGATATAGATAACTGGCAATGGCTGAGAAGGATCAATTTTGAAGGAGCGACTCATCTGGAACTAGTACGAGTAGACAAGTGTTATCTGTTAGCCCTAGTTAAAATATGGAACCCTAGTAGAGGGATATTCCAATTACCCACTAGAGAAATAACCATAACTTTAGAATATGCATAGTGATCGTTGTCGATGAAGCAAAAATGAGGCATATTTTGGAAAGAGTGTTCGAGGTCGAATGGAGAAGTTTGAACACAAAAAAGGGTAGTATAGCATTTGAACTAAACTATGTGAAGGGTAGATTGACACATAGACATGTTGTAATAATGGAACTCATATCAAGTGTCATTTTACCTGCATCGAGGAGTGCATAGTTTCTATAGAATTTTTTGGGGACAGTGCAATATCTAATAGAAAAGTTTGTTGCATATGCATGGGCTCCAGCATTGTTAGCTTAGATCTATAAAGAGTTGTTCAAATTAAGAACAATGAAGAAAATAGGATTGAGTTGTATTCTCTTACTACAAATCTTGGCATGGGAACACATAGCCATAGTAATACCCCAAGGGCTACCCTATCATGCACATAATTTTTTGGGGCTAGAGATTCCCTATGCACTAAGGTGGCAGTGGGGAAAGGAGTGGACCCATAACAAGACACTCAAAGGTAATAGAGAGCGATTTCGCTCTATTTGGGATAATATGCAATCCCAAGATGTAATCTAGAGGCCATGGAGAGAGGGCCTATTCTAGGTAGAATATGGAGTACAACTCACTCTTATGAAATGAGTAAGATGTTTGATCAGATGTACAAATATGTAATACAAGTATTTTCAATATACTCAAGTATTGTGATAGTTTGGTATTATGCAACAAATACCAGGTTCACCCAGGATTTATACGAAGAAGGGAAAATTAGTGATACATCCACCAATGGAACCATTATACTTAGAAACTGATGAGGCTACATGGACACTAGAGGAGGATGATGTGGGCACAACCCCTGACTATGATAGTTAGTGGGCCATTCAATGGTGACAACAAGAGGAAGATTCAAAAAATATGCAAAAGATATTAAGGAAATGACCAAGGCTGTTGGTATAGAGGATGAGCATTTGTCTGAAAAGGGAGAAGAAGAAGCATCTCCCAAAAAGGAATGTACAAACAATGAAGAATATGACTTCATGAGAAAAGTACAACATGAAGTGGAAGCGTTGAAGGAGTAAATTTAACTGTTAGAGACCCAACAATTGATCATAGTAGATAAATGGGCACAAAAAAATTTAGGTTGTAATTTGAAAGAGAATTTGTCATTATAAAGCAAGAGAGGCTTAGTAAGAGTTAGCACAAATGCATTACTAGAGGGATACCGTAGTAGCAGCTTTGCATGCTAAAAATGTACAGTTACATCAAACAAGGGAGGACTACCAAACTGCATTCTTGGCTTTCTATATTGATGAACTAGTGAGTCATGATTTGCTTGTTTTGTCTCAGCCAGTTGTTAGCGTACAATGTGGACATGGGAGAACATCTTGAGCATCTAGAGCAACAACCCGGAATAGATCTTGAATCGCTTCTCAAGTAGTTTCTCCAGCGACCTCTCAAACAGGCAGTGTAGACACAACACATCATGGTGAAAAGATCAAGGGACAACAACCTTGAGATCTTTTCATTAGGTATAAATCCACAACTAGGTAGGTTATATGAACATGTAGTATGTATGCCAAGTAATTTGGAAAAATATAAATTAATAAATAAGTATCTGTATATTTCTAAGATTTTGAATAGAAGTAGATAACAAAGGATTATGTGTTCAGAGTGAAAATGATAAATGAATATAATTTAAGATAATCCCAAGAATTTATAGTATAAACAATAAACATATGGATTATATACTTTTGTTTGTATAATTATAAAATGGATAAATGAACTCAATTAAATAGAAAAAACTGAATAATTTTGAAGTATGGATTGGTGTCCATTCTTGGAGAAGGTATGGGACTTCTCCATGATTTTATGATAATGAAAACGAGGGGACATCTAGGTGTATGCACTGGTAATGGAAAATAGGTTTTCTAAAATGAATATTAGGATATGTAAACATCCTAAATTGAGTTATATGAGAATATTTTTTTATCTTTGATGACACCTATTTCTATTTGGTTAACTCATGGTAAGAGTTAACAAACATCAGTGTGATACTCCTTGGTGGAATTTTTGGAAAAAAAAATGATGATGAGACTTATTGTGTATAAGATATTATAGAAACATAATTTCATGACATCTCTATGTAACCATTTTGTAAATTCTATTATTGCAGTTCTCTAGTTCAATTGATTGTGCAGTAATAGATGATTTAAAGCTATAATTTTTATGATGAGATTTACGTATTGATGACATTTTCAATAATTTTTGCTATGCAAAATGGATGATTTATTTCTTTAAGGATGTTGTACTATTGATATTTTGTACTTTTATAGGTTCAGGTTCTCTTGTGGATGGAATATTTTGCTTGCCATCGAGAACGATATGCTAGAAATTAAAGGAAGTTGAAGAATCAAATTTTGTTGTAATGGATAAATATTAGTTTAGTAAGTTTATTCACTCATTAAGATAGGAATGGTATGAAACACAAAGAACTATGTTTAATCTAAAGGATGTGTATGCCATAACCCATCCCCCTTTAACCTTTTCAAAAGGATATTAATTGATCATGGGGATCAATTAATGCCCAATAAAAAAGGGTCATAGACCCTAAAGAATTTTACAAAATTCCAATTAAGGGATTTTGAAGGGTTTTAGAAGAAAAGTAATTATTGTGAAACTTAATTAATCATGATTGATTAGGTAAATTACATTTAATTTTGAATGCAATTAAATGTCCAATTCTTATTGGATCAAATTAGGCACTAGTATTATTTAATGTTTAAGGTTTATCTTATTTACCTCATGGTCTAATTTGGTTGGTGGAGATAAAAGAGAGATTCTCTCCTCTATTTTTTAATTAGGGATAAATTTGTAGTATGTGGACCATATGGGGCACAAAAAAAAATAAGGCCACCCACCTTATCTTTATTTGGACCCTCTTCTACTTTTTGAATTACCCTTCACATGGCATGATATGTCTTATTTGACCCAAGGTATCTTTTATTTTTAAAATAATAAATCCACTATTTTTTTGGTGGGAGGGAAATAGGAATATCCATTATAAAGGAGACTAAGGAAAAGAAAAGAAATAATGAGCTTTGGGGGGAAAGAAAACAAGGAGAGCTAGTTTTGGGGAAAAGAGCTTGCAGGAAGGAGGGATTGGAAGAGACCATTTAGAGATGAAAGACACCCGAAGGTGAACCAGGTCATACGTTACCACTTCCTCTACATTTCATGTTTAATAAAGGAGTGAATGTATAATTAGATTAATCACCAAATGTTTGTATTTATGAGTATTTTATTTAATCTAGTTTTTGGTTGGATATTATATCTATTTTGATATAATTTAAATTAGATACCTTTTGAACTTTAGATGCTCATGAATACTCAATGTGTAGAGTAATTTGACCTAAGTATGAACCATAAGCCTTGAAATTGGGACAACCGTAAGCCTTATAATAGGGCCTATGTTCGAATATTCAAATAAGGGTAGCAACCACATAATGCCTTAGAAAGCGTAGGATACTGTTACATTATTTTGGTATTTGAGTAACACTTCAACACTGACCACCACCACAGTGACACCTCCCTAGGCCATCGCTTGGCAGTTATCAACACCATACCACCTAAATGGTTTTATAACATATTTTAACCACATTGGATAATTGATGCATCCTCCCACACCTGATTGAACCCTACACTTGCAACTAAATAGATAAAATGTCTAGGACTTGGTCTTAGGGTGTTTTCTTGAGTCTCTTGGCAACTTAATTCCAAGGAAAGTAATACAATTTGGATCTACACCACATAACACACCCAAGGCGGATAGATCATCGAATCTTCAATTTATCTTTATGTAGCTCATAGACGGATTAGCATTCTTGGCTTACTGATAGAAGTGGATAGTATGAGATACCATTCTTTGAATGCATCTCTAAAATATCATGCCTATTGAAGTAAATTTTTGTGATGGTTTTGACCTTGTTTACTCTCTTTCAGATCAAGCATGTCTACCTCTGATAACTATGTGGATTGCATCAAAATTTAACTATGGATTGGTGTCTAATGACAAGATTTGAGGACCGTCTATAGGTATTTTTGGTATGATATGAAATTTGTATCTATACCCTATGATGACCTGCCTTTTATCAGTATAGTTAATGGTATAGCCTCTGTCCCTGTGTGGTCTTGTAGAAAACCCGTAATAGAACAAAACAACTACAATAATTACTTTATACGAGACCACTCTACAAGGACTTGATTATCAATGTAGTATATTATGATTTTTAGTGTTATTCTATCAGCATTAACTCTATCGGTATTAAAATAAACATCATAGTGCATGTTAGAAGCACCAATAGATAGGAAGGTTGTCGTAAACTACCTAAACCTTTATTCTATGCTTGCGCGATGTCCAAAACATCTTAGTTGTGATGTTGCATCTTTGGAGCATCAAAATAAACCCCGAACATGTATACCAACCAAACTATAGGTCTTAGGATTGACCTATTAGGTTTAGATACCATCCGTCGAAAGTTTAGTTATGTTGTATGTTCCTTGAGCCGCCATGATATTGTGGTAGATATTGGTAAACTCAGGCATAGGAGGACTTTTAATTGGAATGTTAACCATTGTCCATAAGTATGGTGTGTTAAGATATGGGTTCTACAAAATAATATTGGCACCTAAGGTTTTATAACCAAGTGCGTGGCTAAACCTGGCCTAAACTACCTATTCTCCTTTGACCATTGATCATTGGCTTATTAATTGTGTCCATACAATTTGCTTGTGTGATGACCGAGTCTTAAATTGATTCATGGTTTGCTCAATTTACTGGATGATTGATGTGTTTGGATCCCCAAGTGGATCCTATTCAAATAGGGAGAATAAATTTTAATAATAGTTGTTTAAAATTAATTTAATCATAGAGTGTCATGTATCACACGATGGGTGATAAGTATACCAAATACACGTGTTGTAGTTGAAAAATACCTATTACCCATGGAAAAGGGGATTAAAAGGAATATACTAAACTATGATGAGTAGAACATAATCGTTAGCTATATCAAGGTTAAACATGACCAATTAGTAAATCGAATCCATCGTCAAAGTGATCGCTTGGAAAACGAAGCAATCCTTGAAGGAATTATACTACAATTAGGGGTATTCAGGGGTACAAGATATAATTAACTTCAAATTATAAAAGTATGGTTGAATTATTTGAGAAAATTATAATTAAAATTTTAGAAGGCTATAATGTAATCCTTCATAAATTTGTATGGTTGAAAATATTATAAATAGTATTTTAGAAGGCTATAATGTAATCCTTCATAAATTTGTGTGGTTGAAAATATTATAAATAGTATTTCAGAAGGCTATAATGTAATCTTATATCTTATGTACAAATTTTTGGAAAGATATAATTAAATATTGGAAATATTGTTGAAAGAATATTTAGAAATTATAATAAATAATCATGCTATAAGTAGATAAGATCGAAATTAACATAGATTACTTAATAAAAAAATGGTTGTTCATGAATTAAAGGTATGGGACTTTAATTCATTGAATGAGGGATTGATTGCATATCAATCATATAGGATGGATTTGGAATTCATTCTCAAGGGAATTTATGGGGTTCCCTCCTTGATAATCGAAGAGATTTCTCCTTAATATGTATCCGAGGATCATTCATAAACATGGAGGTATAAGAATTTGAGAGATTCTTATGTATTTTTATGATGGCTTAGAGAAATGGAATCAATGTTTCCTTATTTTCTTATTGATTTGATAAGAGATGTATTGATATCTTGTAAATGTATAATTGATTCAGAAAAGGATCTGTGAGAAACTTTTCTATATTGTAATTATGACACTCCAAATTTATAAAATGAGAGGAAAGGACATTATTTTGAGGCTAGGTTTATTTCCCATGAGGGTTCCTAGGATAAACATTGTGTCACTCTAATTTGTGCTTTACTTTGTCATTGTCAATGAATGTTGCATTTATGTCTAATGTGTTGACTAAGTAAATTATGAATGTTGCATTTTTATAATGTATTGATGATTAAATAGATGGTGAATGATGTATTTAAATTAGTATCAATGATTATTGTATGTTATTTACCTTTCAATGAGAAGTATATTTAATGTATAATTGATGTGTAGACTTAGAGAATATGATGCATTGGATTACATGCTTTGCTTTAATGGTTGTATATGGTTAAGTATTAAGATGGTAATGTCAATGGAGTGGTGTGGTGATAATTATTATACAAACACTTAAATATATTAAAATGGGTACATACCATTATAATAAAAGTAAAATTGATAATCATTTGGTAAATCCGAGTAGGAGCTCGGAGGGGTTGAATCCCTAGATTGTAATTTATGCTTGAGTTGTAGCTCAACAAAGCCTTACATTCTAAGTTGGTTCTCGAATGTATATGTGGAGTAGGTGCTTCCATGATGATGATAAAAATACCTACTGGTAATATGATTAAATAAATCAGATATATAACCAAAGGGATGCCTTAAGTGAAAATATGATCAAATAAATATTATGAGGGATAAGGGAAGATACTCATGCTTAATATGATTATTCCAAGGTTTGTGTAAGTTTGATCACATGTAGTGATTCTTTTATCTTAGTGTCCCCATCATGGAGATGAAAGTAGGATATAATATTGATGATTAGCCATTGGTGTAGTTACTTTAACTATGATGGTTAACCTTTGGTGTGATTCTTCATATTCAAGGCATGTATTCATATCATCAGTGTGGTATGAAGGTTTTTAGAAGTTGGTCATTTCTACTCGAGAGAGACTCTGACCAAGTCTTAATAGCTCTTGATAATTATTGCCTTGTTAAGTTGCAGTCCTCTTGGAATAACTTTGTCTTAGATCATGATTATGTCCCCTACTCTCTAAAAGATAAATAGATGAAAAAAAATTCTAGTTGTTGAGTAGTAATAATTGGGGTTGTTATAGTAGTGGATGACATCTTGACAATAATCCTCTCGATAGCATGATCATCTTGGACAGTACCGCTTCCACCACCGATAGGGGTGAAGTCTTGGATGTACACATTTAATATATCCCTAACTTCATTATGGGTCATGTTATTAGGAAAGTGGTCCTGTTTTCCCCTACCATAATCACGATAATTTTTTCCTCCTCATATTCATAAGAAAATTTACAGGAAACATGGCTAGCATTTCCATAGGTATTACCAGAGGATTATTTAAAGTATGAACAAGTTAAGAATCAAGAGGGCTATTCCACCCATTATATCATGGCACCTATTACACCCATGAGATATGGAACCCATGATTTCCACGTTATATTAGTGTCATTGTGGGCATTGCTCTTTTATATGGGCTCCACTTTAGTGTCCACACCCATGACCATAACCATATTTACATTCAATGTTCCTAATTACAAGAGTATAATCATGGATACCTATATAAATACTTGATTGATTCGATCTATTTTTGATGTAGTAACTTATAATTTTCAAAACACAATTGATGCCAACAATAGGGGTAAACTTGCAGGTTTCTGGTGAGGTATAGGGATGGGCATTAATTGCAATAGATTCTTTGGTGTATGATTCATGATAGGTTGATGTAGAAAATCATGCAGGAGATATCGTCTACTAAGCCATCTCTCATCTTCAAACATTTTTGTTACCATAATTTGGATGGCAAATCATAGATTGACATCAATACTGAATTTTGTGACTCATTCATTAATTTTACAAGGAGGATGACATTTGTTATATGTTACGTCCAGTTCTAGAAGCAAGCATCCTAATGTGAATTCATCTTTGTGTAAATTTAAAATCACCATCGCTTTGACCATTTGTAATAGACAAGATATGGGGCAAAATATTAAGAAAGGATTAGGTCCATAGTGTCTTCGATGCAATGGACTTGGAAATTTAAGATAGATAGATAATTATTGATGGTGCTTTAAAATAAAAATGAGATACATTACATAATGCACATAATTATTATTTAACTTCTTCCCGGTAAAATAAAAAATAAAAGTTATAAAGATAACAAAGCACATAACAGTTGTGAAACTTGTTTCATAAACTATCATGAAACTGGCAACTAAAAATTTGACATTATAAATAGTCATTAAGACCCGAGGAGAAGAGGTTGGAGGCCATTTGGAGCAAGAAGATTTGATAAATTAGGATTTTTGTTAATGTACATCTCCTCCCTAGTTGCTGGAAATGAAGGTTTCATTTGTTGTAATCGTCTGATGCAAGGAAATCTGAGTATGTAATTTTTGAAAATCTTTTATTGATTCAATGTATTAGAAATTTTAATAAGATATGCGCATGCGGATGGTGTTCTTGTTAGAAATATTTTTGATATATTGATTTATCCCCTTTAGAAGATTACACCAACTTAATTATTGATTGTGTGAAGGTTGATAAAATTAAGTTTGGTTAAATTCAGAGCACTTGTTTCAATAGATTCAGGATGAAGATATAGAAAGTATAGTAACCTGTTTGCTTATTTTCATTTCTTTTATTTTTTCTAACAATAGATTTTGATTTTTATTTAAAATATGAATAAAATAGGATTTGATTTAATTAAATATTTCATTTCTAAAATATTTAATTAAATTTTCTTTTCATAGTTGATTAATTAAATTTTATTTTCGGTAAATAGAATTTGATTAATTAAATATTTCATTTTGTGAAATTTAAAATATTTTCATTAAATATTTTGATTAAATTTTAGAAATGAAATTAGGGTAATATTTCAATAATTCCAAAATATTAAATTTTGGGTATAAAAAATAAAAATATAAAATACAAAATATAAAGCTCGTGTGGGTTATTAATAGTCGAAAAATAATTTTTGATATTAAATGTATATCCTAATAATTTTATGAACAACTAAATTGAACAATTCGATGAATAAATTAATTAAAGTGCCCCTTATAAATAGTTATATATTTTTTCTGAGTTATTCATCTGATTTTTACTTTACATATTTGATAAGCATATAACCAGGTGAAATTAACCTTACCCGAACATTGGGGAGATCAAGTAATTTATTTCAAGAGAGGATATCCTAAATGAATCCTAACTGTGGGTATGCATTTGTAATTGGACAAATATATCACTCAACAAGACCTTTAATGCAAGCTATAATATTGCTTACACTCCTCTTGAATGACACATAGGCTCCTTTCTTGATTTAGCTTCTCACTACAAATGTGCTTCCACACCTTTCAATGTTTGATCGTGCTTTGACTTTGTACTTTACTCCTCCAAGTTGGGCACTTTGAATAGCAATAATCTTCTTAGAATTTTGGACAAGTGGCATTTAGGAGTTGCAATAAATATGGACGTTGATATTCTTACAATGCTCATTCCCTTATGTAATGATAACAAATATATGTAACCTCCTAATGATTTTGTAACCGCTCGAAGGAAAGCGTTCAATTATTCTTTGAGCATTGAGGAATGAAACGGTACTTACCATGTTCCTTCCAAGTGGCACTTAGGTTTTTTGCATGCGCATTTACCCTCCAATATTTTATAGCTCATATATTCATTGCCAACAAATGCTCTTGATAATGCTTTCTTTCCAAGGCAATGTATTTGTTGTATGGGTGGATCTAGCTAAGGTGATGAGGAATCAATTCTATGGCACTCCAATGGTGTTCTTATGGAAAACCAAGGACTGATTTGAGTGTTTCTTTTGGCAAAAATATTTTACAAGCTACATATTGGGTATAGCACCTTTTAGCTTTATTCTTCTATGCCACCTTTGTAGTGATTTTGTAATAGATCCTTGTTCCTTTCTTGATAGTGTTGTCCTATCCGCATTGATATCTATGTTGTAGAAATGTAGGTGATAAATACCCTTAATGTTGTCTCTTTTCTTATCAATACTTGATCGATAATGGCCTTCTTATACTGGCCTTAATGTTGCAGGTGGATGCTTGCTCTGAGTGCTCAATTTGACATGGAGAAATGGTGTCTTTAGGCACCTCGAATCTTGAGCAATGTGAGCCTTGAATTGGCTTCTCTTATACCTCTGTTGATGTGCAAGTAATAGATGTAGAACACTTGCTATTTTGGTATCTTGAGACACTCAATACTCTATACTCTTTTAGAGGTATATGGTTCTCCAATGTATTATAAATAAGAGACCTTATTTTGTACCAAATTTTAGTGTATTTCTTGTCTCTTTTAGATTCTATTTCCTTCTATGTTATGAATCATCCTCGTTGTATAGCTTGAGGACTTATATATAATGATTTGATGCTTTCTTCTGGATTCTTGGATATGGACACTACTTGCTTTTATTCTTTTGAGAGTAGTGTATTTTTGCCTTTCTTATTATACAAAACTAATATCTAACCTTTCCATTTGGATAGTTTAATAAGAATAGATCCAAACTAATATGCTTTTTGGAAGTAGAAATTATTGGAAATTTGAGCAAGTTTTGTTGTCATTGATGTCAAGAGGTTTGATGTCTAGTTTCGTCATCATTAATGTCATCAGGTTGTTTTTCCAAAAGGCAAGGAAGTGTTTAAAAGGAATAGGATATAATATTTATTTTAAATATTATATGCCTAAATAGGCCTAAAATATTGAATACCCAAGGAAGGAGAAGCAGGTTTAAAAGGAAATCAATAATATTATAATATTTAATATTATAATATTCCAGGAAAAAGGTTGAGGTGAAGAAAAATAAGGTCCAAGGAGTCATTAAAAAATAAATCCTTGAAAAGACCCATTAAGCAGATGTTAAATATTATTATTTAATTTATTTAAATTAAAATATTTTAACCATAGGTTAAAATTTTAATTTAAATAAATATTAAGGCGCCAAAAGGTTTAAGTTTTAAATTTGAATTAAAAATCAAATTTAATAAAATTTAACGTGTTGGAGTGCAAAGTAAAAGGTATAAAAGGAGGCAATGATTTTTATTTTAAATCATCCATGCAAATTCGAATGCCCAAAGTGAAAATAAATTCATGCACTGCATTAAGAGAAGAGAAAGGAATTCGCATGTGTTAAAAATTAAAAGGGTAGACTTTGTATTAAGGTTGAGTGGAGCACCAAACTAATCCCAAAGCACTATGTAGTGCAATCAACGAGTAGAGCTTGGTTAAGAGGTTCATACGTGGTAGGTTAGGGGTTCGATTTGCGTCCCCTTTATTTTGAATGTATCAAAGGATTTTTATTAATTTCAAAATTTCCAAAAGCAAGGAATAAAAGGTAGATTGTACGCCTTGTGTTTTGTGTTGGGCGTGTAGCCCAAAAGCATCCTAGCCTTGGGCTAAGGTGCTATGGCAATTGTAGGTATTGGGTTCAAGTTTGGGTGCATTCATTGAGGGCACAAATTTTTGACTACATGGGCCATCGCATAAGGTAAGCGCTCAATTTAATTTTTGCTAAAGTTTTTGAATAGCACTAGGGGCTACGTGATAGTTTTGAAGGCACTTGAGGCCACGTGATTATTTCTACTAAGGTAAAAATATAAGGAGTCATAAGGTTGATTAATATTTTAATTTTTCAATTAGAATTATAAATAAATATTGGAGATATAAGGTGTTAGAAAGGAAATTAATTGTGTTGAATGTTATTGTGTGAAGATTGGAGTTAAAAGTGTTAAACAAAGGAATTAATTTTTATTTTGCTAAGTGTGAATATTGGGTTTATAAAGTGTTATCAAAGGAGTTTGATTTTTTATGAATTGAATATTATTTTTGTGAAGTTTGGAGATTATAAGGTGTACTTGAGACTTGATATTTTTGTATGGTGAAATAATTATTGAGGGAAATATTTGAGTGGAGATTTTGAGATAGATTGTTGTTATCTAACCTTGAAATTGGCAAAGAGGATTTGATTGTGATTGAGACAGGTTTTGAAGACATATCTCCATCAAAACAAAAGGTATGGGCACATCTTCCTTATGAGTGAAATATTGTTGGTTTGAATGTTGTGAAATGCAAAGGTGGAGTGAAAAGGATTGATGAGTATTGTTGAAAATGTTGAGTGAATTTTCATATGCATGATTTGTGTTTGAAATATCATGAGTATCATTGTTATGTAAAGTTGGGAACTATCTTGAACTAGGGTTTGTGAAAGATCATGAGTATCATTGTTATGTGAGATTGAGAACTATCTTGAGCTAGGGTTTGTGAAATAACATGAGTATCATTGTTATGTGAATTTGGAATCATCTTGAGTCAAGGTTTGAGATTCATAGTGTGAGTTGATTGGAAGTATAGTGAAACACTTGGTTAGGGTTTGTAAGCAAGTTGTGTTTCATTGAGTGAATGGTTGAGTGAATTTGGTTGAGCATTATTGATTGAAAGCATTGGAGTGATAGTTCAAGTTTTGTGAATCAAATTATACTTTATTCTAAATTGATTTAAAAGAGAGTTTGAAAGTGATAGAGTGATTTGTGAGTGTGAAACATATTGATTATCTTACCATTCTCTATATGTTTTTATGGTTAAAAAAAATTCTAAGTGAAACTTATTTGTGTGATTGAAGAGGTTTTTTAAAGAGATTAAGTTGAGTTTTGTATGCAAGTTTTGCAATTGATTTGAATAAGCTTTTGTGAAAGCTTGTGGATATATTTGAGTAAGTCCTAGAGGGGACTTAAGAACAAAATTGAGTAAGATTTTGTGAAATCTTAATGATAGATTTGTGTGAGTCAGGGGAGGGGGGGAGAAGAGTCGGGGGATGGTGGTAGATTTGTGAAGCATAAGGATATATTTGTGTGAGCTTTTCTATAAGCTTACAATAATATTTGATACAAGTCTTGGTGAAGACTTGTTGGACAAATTTGAGGTAAGTATTGGTGAGGACTTGTTGAGCAGATTTGAGGTAAGTCTTGGTGAAGACTTGTTGAGCAGATTGGACAAGTTCTAGAGAGGACTTGTTGAGCATATTTGAGGCAATTCTTGGTGAATACTTGATGAGCATATTGAGACAAGTTCTTGAGAGAACTTATGGTGAGTTGGAGGGTGTGGATAGATTTGAGGTAAGTCTTTGAGAAGACTTGAGAGTAGAGTTTATTGATTGATTTGTTCAAGCTTTGAGTTAAGGCTTGGAATAGATCTAAGAATATTTTATTTGTGATTGGATCAAGCTTTGTGTTAAGGCTTGAGGATATATTTGAGGATAGATTTTGGTGTATATTTGAGGGTATATTTATACCAGACCAGAGATATACTTGTGAGTAGATTTGTGCTAGACTGAGGATAGTGTTTAGTGTATATTTGAGATAAATATTGAGTAGAGTTGAGAGCAAGATTTGGAGGTGATAGAGCAGAGGACAGTAGTCTCCAATGGATAGAGATCCATTATCCATGGTATTTGGAATAGAGGTATTTTGAGTGAGGATAGAGGTCTTCTAGTGGAGAGAGATCCACAAGCTAGTGTAATGGAGGTAGTAGTCTTCTAGAAGATCACCAACTAGAGCAGAGGAGAAGGATTTCTCCTATGGATAGAGATCCACAAACTAGTAGAGGAGAAAGAGTTCTCCTGTGGATAGAGATCCATGAAATTTATTAGGTGATTGGTGTCTCCTTTGGATAGAGGTCCATAAACATTGTAATAGGGAAGGATTCCCAAGAGATTTGTTGAGAAAATTTTAGTGAAATATTTTCTCCATGGAGTAGCCCACATTGGGTGAACCACGTTAAATTGGTGTCTCTATTGTGTGTGATGATTTGTGCATTGCTTTTGTTACTATTATTGATATTGTCATTGATAATATTGGATAATATTGTTTGGGAAAGAAAATTAAAATTTGATCTTATATTGTTCACCCCCCCTCTCAATATAATCTTGTGTTCTTCAATTGGTATCAGAGCTGGTTCCTTCAAAAAAGGTCTAATAGCTTGAAGGAAGATCCTACAAGAACACACATGGGTAGGAAAGGCAAAAGAAGAACCATGAGACCTAAGAAAAAAGAAACACACATAGCTATGGAAGATGCTATGGTGGAAGAAGGATTCGATCTCTTTCTTAGCAATATTGTTATTAAGAAAATGGAAGAGGAAAATTTTGTGAGATGTGTTGAATGTGGTAAGCTTGGTCACATGGCACTTTATTGTCCACAAAATGGGTATGATAGTAGTATAGAGGAAAAGGAATTTGATTTTACAATCAAAAAAATTATTACTTAAGAAAGGGAAGTAGAATCAGAATCAAGTGAAAGAGAAGAAGTAGAACCAATAAAATTTTGTACTAAATGCAAAAAGCAAGGTCACCATGCAACTTATTGTCACAGGTTTGATAGTGAAGATGAAAAATATAATAGGGACAGTCAAAATAGGTATGAAGAAGAAACTCTACTTTTGAAAATAGAAGAAAAAGGAGACGCTCCTATTGAAGTCCAAAGAAAAGAGAAAATTTCATAAAATTAAGAAAATAAATAAAAGGAATATTTAGAAAAAGAAAAGGAGGAAGCCACACTTAAGGAACTTGTTGAGTTAAAAATGAAGAACTTAGAATTAAAGGTTCAAATACAAGAGGATGTGAAAAATAAGACAAATCTTCTACAATATCTCTCTGACTTGAAATATAAGGTTGAAAAGGCAAGGAGAGTTGAAAAAGGTATGGTTGAATAGTTAAAGGTAAAAGAGCTAGAATGTGAAAGACTTATTGTTGATCTTGAAGAATTAAAAAGGGAGAACTCAAGATTAAGGGTTCAAGCTCAAGAAGATGAGAAAGCAAAAACAAAGCTTCTACAAGATCTCACTAACTTTGAGGTTAAGGTTGAAGAGGCAAGAAAAATTGAAGAAGGTATGGCTGAAAAATTAAAGGCAAAAGATCTAGAGTGTGAAAGACTAGAACATGAGATAGTTTTTCTAAGGAAGAAAGTAAAAGAGTCTAAATACAAGCTACACAGGTTTGAGAAAAGTTCAAAAGTTGTGGATAACATTACCAAAGCACAAATATCTTCATTTATCAAAATAGAACTAGGCAATGAAGAAGATCTAGAAGTACAAAAAGGGGAATCAAGCTCAAAAGAAAAGGAAGTCTCAAAGGGAACATCAAAATAAGTGATTGAAAAAGAACCTAAGACTTACGTCGATGTATTGAGAAGTGACAACATCAAAGAAGAAGGAAACAATGCACAAATAAGGTACAAGGATCATCACAAAGAAGAAAGGACTAAAATATCAATGGGTTCAAGGCAAGATTTCTTCAAAGGACATTGCTTCTCATGTAACAAGTTTGGTCACAAGGCTATGCAGTGCAGGACACATGAAAAGAAGGAATATGGTTTCACTAAGAGGAATCTTAGAAATGGGCATCTATTTCAAGGGTATTGCTACTCTTGTAATTAGTTTGGTCATAAAGCAGTAAATTGTAGGGTTCATGATAGGAATGGATATGGCTTCACCAGGAGGAACTTTAAGATATTTGCACCTTCAAGGAACCACAACATTAAGTGTTATAAGTGCAATAATTTTGGGCATATGGCTAAGTGGTGTAGATAGAATTTTAGAATTTCCAAGAGACAAGCAAGAAAGAGGATACTCAGAAGGAATCAAAAAGGTATGACTTCAAAGGTATGGAAAGAAAGGTGGAGAAAGGAAAAGAGCAATGTATGCTAGGAGTAGAGATACTCCCACCCCAAAATTAACCACCTCAAGGAGAGGAGGTGGGGAGGGGGCTAAGCTAAGAGTCTTATATTTAGCCCCAAGCCCCAAAGGTGGCCCTTTGCCATTGATGTCAAAGGGGGAGAGATTTGAGTTAGGGGGAGAGCATTCAGTCAGGGGGATCAGTTTCTCAGGGGGAGCAAACTAAAAAAAGGTAAAAGAAATGGTTAAAAGAAAAAGGGTTGCCATCAATGACAAAGGGGGAGATTGTTGGAAATTTGAGCAAGTTTTGTTGTCATTGATGTCAAGAGATTTGATGTCCAAGTTTCGTCATCATTAATGTCATCAGGTTGTTTTTCCAAAAGGTAAGGAAGTGTTTAAAAGGAATAGGATATAATATTTATTTTAAATATTATATGCCTAAAGAGGCCTAAAATATTGAAGACCCAAGGAAGGAGAAGCAGGTTTAAAAGGAAATAATAATATTATAATATTTAATATTATAATATTTTGAGTAAAAGGTTGAGGTGAAGAAAAATGAGGTCCAAGGAGTCATTAAGAAATAAATCCTTGAAAAGACCCATTGAGCAGATGTTAAAGGTTATTATTTAATTTATTTAAATTAAAATATTTTAACCATAGGTTAAAATTTTAATTTAAATAAATATTAAGGCGCCAAAAGTTTAAGTTTTAAATTCGAATTAAAAATCGAATTTACTAAAAGCCGACGTGTTTGAGTGCAAAGTAAAAGGTATAAAAGGAGGCAATGATTTTTATTTTAAATCATCCATGCAATTCGTATGCCTAAAGTGAAAAAAAATTGTGCATTGCATTAAGAGAAGAGAAAGGAATTTGCATGTGTTAAAATTTAAAAGGGTAGACTTTGTGATAAAGTTAAGTGGAGCACCAAACTAATCCCAAAGTGCTTGTGTAGTGCAAGCAATGAGCAAAGGTTGGTTAAGACATTCATGCAAGGCAGGTTAGGGGTTCGATTCACATCCCCTTCGTTTTGAATGCAACAAAGGATTTTGATTAATTTTGAAATCACCGAAAGCAAGGAAGAAAAGGTGGATCATGCACCTTGAGTTTTGTGTTGGGTGTGTAGCCCAATGGTAGCCTAGCCTTGGGCTAAGGCACTATGACGGTGGTAGGTTATGGGTTCGAGTTTGGGTGCATTCATTGAGGGTACAAAATTTTTGAAGATGTGGGCCATCGCATAAGGTAAGCACTCGATTTAATTTTTGCCAAGGTTTTTGAATAGCGCTAGGGGCCATGTGATAGTTTTGAAGGCGCTTGAGGCCACGTGATTATTTTTTCTAAGGTGAAAGATAGGGAGTCATAAGGTTGTTTAATATTTTAATTTTTAATTAGAATTATAAATAAATATTGGAGATATAAGGTGTTAGAAAGGAAATTAATTGTGTTGAATGTTATTGTGTGAAGATTGGAGTTAAAAGTGTTAAACAAAGGAATTAATTTTTATTTTGCTAAGTGTGAATATTGGGTTTATAAAGTGTTATCAAAGGAGTTTTTATTGTTTATGAATTGAATATTATTTTTGTGAAGTTTGGAGATTATAAGGTGTACTTGAGACTTGATATTTTTGTATGGTGAAATAATTATTGAGGGAAATATTTGAGTGGAGATTTTGAGATAGATTGTTATTATCTAACCTTGAAATTGGCAAAGAGGATTTGATTGTGATTGAGATAGGTTTTGAAGACATATCTCCATCAAAACAAAAGGTATGGGCACATCTTCCTTGTGAGTGAAATATTGTTGGTTTGAATGTTGTGAAATGCAAAGGTGGAGTGAAAAGGATTGATGAGTATTGTTGGAAATATTGAGTGAATTTTCATATGCATGATTTGTGTTTGAAATATCATGAGTATCATTGTTATGTGAAGTTGAGAACTATCTTGAACTAGGGTTTGTGAAAGATCATGAGTATCATTGTTATGTGAGATTGAGAACTATCTTGAGCTAGGGTTTGTGAAAGAACATGAGTATCATTGTTATGTGAAATTGGAATCATCTTGAGTCAAGGTTTGAGATTCATAGTGTGAGTTGTTGGAAGTATAGTGAAACACTTGGTTAGGGTTTGTAAGCAAGTTGTGTTTCATTGAGTGAATGGTTGAATGAAGTTGGTTGAGCATTATTGATTGAAAGCATTGGAGTGATAGTTCAAGTTTTGTGAATCAAATTATCCTTTATTCTAAATTGATTTGAAAGAGAGTTTGAAAGTGATTGAGTGATTTGTGAGTGTGAAACATATTGAGTCTCTTAATCATTCTCTATATGTTTCTATGGTTAAACAATATTCTGAGTGAAACTTGTTTGTGGGATTGAAGAGGTTTTATATAAGAGATTAAGTTGAGTTTTGTATGCAAGTTTTGCAATTGATTTGAATAAGCTTTTGTGAAATCTTGTGGATAGATTTGAGTAAGTCCTAGAGGGGACTTAAGGATATATTTAAGTAAGCTTTTGTGAAATCTTATGAGTAGATTTGAGTAAGTCCTAGAGGGGACTTAAGGATAGAGTTAAGTAAGCTTTTGTGAAATTTTATGAGAAAATTTAAGTAAGTCCTAGAGGGGAATTAAGGATAGAGTTGAGTAAGCTTTTGTGAAATATTAATGATAGATTTGTGTGAGCTTTTGTGAAAGCTTACAAGAAGATTTGAGACAAGTCTTGGTGAAGACTTGTTGGATAGATTTGAGGTAAGTCTTAGTGAAGACTTGTTGAGCATATTGGACAAGTTCTAGAGAGGACTTGTTGAGTATATTTGAGGTAAGTCTTGGTGAAGACTTGAGAGAATATTGAGCAAGTTCTTGAGAGGACTTATGGATAGATTTGAGGTAAGTCTTTGAGAAGACTTGAGAGCAGAGTTGATTGATTGATTTGTTCAAGCTTTGAGTTAATTCTTGGAGTAGATATAAGTAGAGTTGATTTATGATTGGATCAAGATTTGTGTTAAGTCTTGAGGATAGATTTGAGGATAGATTTTGGTGTAGATTTAAGGGTAAATTTGTGCTAGACCAGAGATAGATTTATGAGTATATTTGTGCTAGATCGAGGATAATGTTTAGTGCATATTTGAGATAGAGATTGAGTAGAGCTAAGAGCAAGCTTTGGAGGTGATAAAGCAGAGGATAGTAGTCTCTAGTGGATAGATATCCATTAGCTAGGGCAGTGAGGATAGAGGTATTTTGAGTGAGGATATAGGTCTTTAGTGGAGAGAGATCCACAAGCTAGTGTAGTGGAGGCAGTAGTCTTCTAGAAGATCACCAACCAGAGCAGAGGAGAAGGAGTTCTCCTATGGATAGAGATCCACGAACTAGTAGAGGAGAAAGAGTTATCCTATGGATAGAGATCCACGAACTTGATTAGGGGATTGGTGTCTCCTTTGGACAGAGGTCCATAAACATTGTAATAGGGAAGGATTCCCAAGAGATTTGTTGAGAAAATTTTAGTGAAATATTTTCTCCGTGGAGTAGCCCACATTGGGTGAACCACGTTAAATTGGTGTCTCTATTGTGTGTGATGATTTGTGCATTGCTTTGGTTACTACTATTGATATTACCATTGATAATATTGGATAATATTGTTTGGGAAAGAAAAGTAAAAGTTGGTCTTATATTGTTCACCCCCCTCTCAGTATAAGCTTGTGTTCTTCAATTGGTATCAAAGTTGGTTCCTTCTAAAAAGGTCTAACAACATGAAGGAAGATCCTACAAGAACACACAAGGGTAGGAAATTCAAAATAAGAACCATGAGACATAAGAAAAATAAATACACATAGCTATGGAAGATGCTATGGTGGAAGAAGGATTTGATCCCTTTATTAGCAATATTGTTATTAAGAAAAAGGAAGATGAAAATTTTGTGAGATGTGTTTAATGTGGTAAACTTGGTCACATGGCACTTTATTGTCCACAAAATGGGTATGATAGCAGTACAGAGGAAAAGGAATTTGATTTTACTCTCAACAAAATTTTTACTCAAGAAAGGGAAGTGGAATCAAAATCAAGTGAAGAATCAAGTGAAAGAGAAGAAGTAGAACTAATAAAATTTTGTACTAAATGTAGAAAGCAAGATCACCATGCAGCTTATTGTCACAGGTCTAACAATGAAGATGAAAAATATAATAGGGATAGTCAAAATAGGTATGAAGAAGAAATTCTACTTTTGGCAATAGAAGGAAAATGAGACACTCCTATTGAAGTCCAAAGAAAAGATAAAATTTTAGAAAATCAAGAAAAGAAAGAAAAGGAAGATTCAAAAAAAGAAAAGGAGGAAGTCACACTTAAGGAACTTGTTGAGTTAAAAAATGAAAACTTAGAATTAAAGGTTCAAATACAAGAGGATGTGAAATGTAAGACAAATGTTCTACAATATCTCTGTGACTTGAAAGATAATATTGAAAAGGCAAGGAGAGTTAAAAAGGTATGGTTGAACAGTTAAAGGTAAAAGATATAGAATGTGAAAGACTTATTGTTGATCTTCAAGAATTAAAAATGGAGAACTCATGATTAAGGGTTCAAGCTCAAGAATATGAGAAAGCAAAAGTAAATCTTCTACAAAATCTCACTAACTTTGAGGTTAATGTTGAAGGAGCAAGAAAAATTGAAGAAGGTATGGCTAAAACATTAAAGGTAAAATATCTAGAGTGTGAAAGACTAGAACATGAGATAGTTTTTCTAAGGAAGGAAGTAAAAGAGTCTAAAGACAATCTACACAAGTTTGAGAAAATTTCAAAATTTGTGGATAACATTACCAAAGTACAAAAATCTTTATTTATCAAAATAGGACTAGGTAATGAAGAAGATCTAGAAGTATAGAAAATGGAATCAAGCTCAAAAGAAGAGAATTCTCAAAGGGAACATCAAAAGAAGTGATTGAAAAAGAAACTAAGACTTATGTAAATGTATTGAGAAGTGACAACATCAAAGAAGAAGGAAACAATGCACAAATAAGGTATAGGGATCATCACAAAGAAGAAAGGACTAAAATATCAGTGGTTTCAAGGCAAGATTTCTTCAAAGGACATTACTTCTCATGTAACAAGTTTGGTCACAAGGCTATGTAGTGTAGGACACATGAAAAGAAGGAATATGGTTTCACTAAGAGGAATATCAAAAATGGGTATCTATTTCAAGGGTATTGATACTCTTGTAATCAGTTTGGTCCTAAAGCAGTAAATTGCAAGGTTCATGATAGGAGTGGATATGGCTTCACCAGGAGGAACTTCAAGACATTTGCACCTTCAAGGAACCACAACATTAAGTGTTTTAAGTGCAGTAATGTTGGGCATATCGCTAAGTGGTGTAGAAAAAAAATTAGAACTTCCAAGGACATGCAAGAAAGAGGATTCTTAAAAGGTTAAAAAATGTATGACTTCAAAGGTATGGAAAGAGAAAAATGAGAAATGAGAAGAGCAATGTAAGCTGGGAGTAGAGATACTCCCACCCCAAAATTAACCACCTCAAGGAGAGGAGGTGGGGAGGGGGCTAAGCTAAGAGTCTTATCTTTATCCCCAAGCCCCAAAGGTGGCCCTTTGCCATTAATTTCAAAGGGAGAGAGATTTGAGTTAGGGGGAGAGAATTCAGTCAGGGGGAGCAGTTTCTCAAGGGGAGCGGAACTAAAAAAGGTAAAAAATGGTTAAAATAAAAAGGGTTGCCATCAATGACAAAGGGGAAGATTTTTGGAAATTTGAGCACGTTTTGTTGTCATTGATGTCAAAATATTTGGTGTCCAGTTTCATCATCGTTAATGTCATCAAGTTGTTTTTCCAAAAGGCAAGGAAGTGTTTAAAAGGAATAGGATATTTTTAGCATATGCTATATTGTTAGTACATTATTAGACTTATTGTTAGATTAGTTAGTATTTGGTTAATTAGTTCCATTGCCTACAGACTAATTTGGGCCTACGCTATTGTATTTAACCACTTCCTGAATAATACATTGTATCACTTAATCTGATATGGTATCAGAGCCAACAAGAAATTATTTTTCAAACTTGTGATTGCCCATCACTCAAGTAGTGAGTTCAGTCCTATTGTTGGAAAGGAACCTCATTGATTATTGATCTGAGTGATCGATTTACACAGTAGTAAGGCCTCTGGAATATGTGATTGAAGAGATACTGGAATACGTGCATCACCAGAGAGCACTGTGAGCGTGATTATCTATGCGTAAGAAGAATGTGACAGTAGTGGCTTAGGAAGGAGTGTGGCTTGCCTAGACCAGCATGAGGAGATCAATGTGAGACGACGTCTGTTGCTAGGTGTGTTTCTGCATGGAATATCTGCATAATTGTCGATCATGGTGTCGGTGACATTTGCATTGGGGCCAATTACAGCCAAGGAAGTAATCTTGTGTGCTGTCAACGGCAATGCTCCATGATTCTTTAGCAGCACTATCCCCTACCTAGCAGCGTCCACAGCCAGCACTTGATGCTCCGCAGTACACACATCAGTCGGTCCCAGGTTCCCAAATTGCTGCTTAGCGGGATCCCCATCAAACCAGCCCAACCTCATCAATGTTACAAAGTTATAACGCACTGATTCGTCAATCAGAGACACATTCAGCTTCCCTACATTCATGAAATACCCATAGTTGAGATTTAATATGACTTTTAGGACTTCGAGACTGGATGCATAGTGTTATTGATTGTATAATACTGAAACCAAGTCATAGTCCCATATAATGTACCTGTTCAATTTCCATCCGCCTTTAAATTTCTCGTCGAGCAGATCAGGGTCCGCGTAGGTTGGAACGCCGTTTACTTGGTTGTAAGAGCACATGACGCTTGCTACATTGTCACCCCTAACGCATCTCCTAAACGAGGGATTGTACGTGTCGACCAAATCTTGTTTCGTAACCGTGGCATTGAACGCGTAATCTTGTTGGGGCTGTCCTGCCCGTAAACGAAGGAGTGGCGACCGAACAATGGACGGGCTCGGGGAGACTCCTCAAATATGAGGGGGTCCCCTAATCCTTTCGGATCAGCCCGCTAGCCCACTTGGTTGTGGGCTGAGCGGTAGGGCTCAGGGAGCCCCGAGGTCGCAGGTTCGAGCCCCGTCGACACCCCCCAAGGTAATACAATTTTTTTTTTGTTTGTTTAATTTTTTTTTAATGTTTAAAATTTGTTTTTAGTTTAATTAAATTTTTAATTATTTTCTTTAAAAAGAATTATTTTTAAATATTTCTTTTTGGAAAAGTAATTTAATTAAACTTTAAATATTTTTTTTAAAACATTGGAAAAAATTGTTTTTCAAACTTAAAAAATGGGGGGGGCAAATTTTTTTTGCTACATAAGTGAAGGGGGGATTTTTTTTCCCTCATTGAGCAATTCGCATACAATCATCAAACCTCAAACCCTATTTTTTTTAGGCTTCATAAATAGCAAACATTTTTTTGTTTGAAGTACTTCACACAGGGGGGATTTTTTTGATGACATTTTTGTGCTAATCTACCTAAGAGGCAAATATTGTAATTTTTTACAAACCAGTGGAAAAAGCCTTCTGGAGCGCCCATTTTGCGCTTCCAGAAAATTTTGTGCCCTGGAACCCCGTACAGGGGAGATATAATTTTTGCAAAACCAAAGGGGGAAGACTTATAAGGGTGCATTTTCGGCAGTGACCGACACCTTAGTCAAATTATTTTTGCAAAATTTCATTGTAAAAGGTGCATTTTTGGTAGAGACCGACACCTTAAGAATGGGTAGATCAAAGAAGAAAACTATCCCTAAACAAACTGATGTTGTTGAATCAGTTAAAGGTCCTTACTTTCCACCAGAGATGGAAGGAATGGATTTTTATGAGGATGAAAAATATTCTACACTACGCAGTGGTGTAAAATCCATTCTCAAAGATTCTGAAGACCTTTAGAAGAATGGTGTTCAAATCCCTATAGGTGTCATAAGGGTAGTCTACATATCATTGCTTTCTCTTGATATTGCCCAACGTAAAATCTACAGGGACTTTAGTGAGGAAACAGAGGTCAAAATGGTTGATGATTGTAGTGACACAAGTGACCTTCAGCCCATGGTGGCGAATGCTTGTTGTGACACATGTGACCTTGAGCCCATGATGGCCAATGCTTGTTGTGATACAAGCGACCTCATGCCTATGATGGCAGATATCAGTTGTAGCATAGGTGATCTCATCACAGTAGCAGATTTTTCTTGTGACACTAGTGACTTAAAAATTGAACCTCCTAAAAATGAATTCCATACTCTCATCAATAGCGACAAATGCAATATTGTTAAAAGCATTGATGAAGATGATGAAATTGGGTGTTTTGAAAAACACACCAAAGGATTTGGTTCCAAAATGATGAAGAAAATGGGATTCAATGGTGAGAGATTAGGTAAATAGGAACAAGGCATTAAATCTCCAATAATGCTAAGTGTCAGGGCAAAGCATGAAGGCCTTGGCTATACTGGACATGCAAGTACCAGTAATTCTATGTTTGTAAAACCTAAATCTCCTACAACTCCTAAAAAGCATTGTTGCAGTCACTGTGGAAAGACAGGACATGTTGCAGCTAAGTGTTGGAGATTACATCCTTGTGATTCTTGTGGATGTACGAATCACTCTTCTTCAAGTTGTTGGTACAAACTGAAAATGGCCAACAAGGTTCATATTGATTGTGGATGGACAGATCTCACACAATGGACCATGATGAAAGAAATGTTGTATGGCTTCTACCAAAAAGGTAAAACCTATGGTAGACCCCGAGGCAAATCCAGTGACAGACCGAGTGGTAGTCCCAGAGATAATGACCTAGAGATAGACCTAAAGACAGACCCAGAGACAAAGTTCCAGAGGCAGATCTACAAGCAGATCCAGAGGCAATAATCCAGAGGTAGATTCACAGGCAGATCCCGAGATAGACCCAGAGGTACAATTCTAGAGGTATGCTTAGAGCCAGAGCCATGAGCCAGAGCCGAAGACAAAGCACGAGCCACCATTCTTTCATTTCTCTTCTTCTTCTTCACTGTATTGGGGAAGTTATATACTTTACCCAAATATTGTTGTATGGGGGGATGATAGTGTAGCTAGTAGTTATTCAATTACTAAAATAATGTACTAAGGGGGGATGTTAGCGTATGCTATGTTGTTAGTACATTATTAGACTTATTGTTAGATTAGTTAGTATTTGGTTAATTAGTTTCGTTGCCTACAGACTAATTTGGGCCTACGCTATTGTATTTAACCACTTCTTGAATAATACATTGTATCACTTAATCTAACAGATATAATATTTATTTTAAATATTATATGCCTAAAGAGGCCTAAAATATTGAATACCCAAGGAAGGAGAAGCAGGTTTAAAAGGAAATAATAATATTATAATATTCCAAGCAAAAGGTTGAGGTGAAGAAAAACAAGGTCTAAGGAGTCATTAAGAAATAAATCCTTGAAAATAGCCATTAAGCAGATGTTAAGGATTATTATTTAATTTATTTTAACCATAGGTTAAAATTTTAATTTAAATAAATATTAAGGTGTCAAAATGTTTAAGGTTTAAATTCGAATTAAAAATCAAATTTACTAAAAGTTGACGTGTTTGAGTGCAAATACAAGGTATAAAAGGAGGCAATGAATTTGTTTTAAATCATCCATGCAATTCGTATGCCCAAAGTGAAAAGAAAATGTGCATTGCATTAAGAGAAGAAAAAGGAATTTGCATGTGTTAAAATTTAAAATGGAAAACTTTGTATTAAGGTTGAGTGGAGCACCAAACTAATCCTAAAGCGCTGTGTAGCACAACCAGTGAGCAGAGACTGGTTAAGACGTTTGTGCACAGTAGGTTAGGGGTTAGATTCATGTCCCCTTTGTTTTGAACGCAACAAAGAATTTTGATTAATTTTGAAATCATCGAAATCAAGGAAGAAAAGGCAGATCGTGCACCTTGTGTTTTGTGTTGGGTGTATAGCCCAATGGTAGCCTAGCCTTGGGCTAAGATACTACAGTGGTGATAGGTTACAAGTTCAAGTTTGGGCGTAGTCATTGAGGGTGCAAAATTTTTGAAGACGTGGGCCATCACATAAGGTAAGCACTTGATTTAATTTGTGCCTAAGTTTTTGAATAGCGCTAGGGACCATGTGATAGTTTTGAAGGCGTTTTAGGCCAAGTGATTATTTTTTCAAAGGTGAAAGATAGGGAGTCATAAGGTTGATTAATATTTTAATTTTTAATTATAATTATAAATAAATATTGGAGATATAAGGTGTTAGAAAGGAAATTAATTGTGTTGAATGTTATTGTGTGAAGATTGGAGTTAAAAGTGTTAAACAAAGGAATTAATTTTTATTTTTATAAATGTGAATATTTGGGTTTATAAAGTGTTATCAAAGGAGTTAGATTGTTTATGAATTGAATATTATTTTTGTGAAGTTTGGAGATTATAAGGTGTACTTGAGACTTGATATTTTGTATGGTAAAATGATTATTGAGGGAAATATTTGAGTGGATATTTTGAGATAGATTGTTATTATCTAACCTTGAAATTGGCAAAGAGGATTTGATTGTGATTGAGATAGGTTTTTAAGACATATCTCCATAAAAACAAAAGGTATGGGCACATCTTCCTTATGAGTGAAATATTGTTGATTTGAATGTTGTATGCAAAGGTGGAGTGAAAAGGATTGATGAGTATTGTTGAAAATGTTGAGTGAATTTTCATATGCATGATTTGTGTTTGAAATATCATGAGTATCATTGTTATGTGAAGTTGGAGACTATATTGAACCAGGGTTTGTGAAAGATCATGAGTATAATTGTTATGTGATATTGAGAATTATCTTGAGCTAGGGTTTGTGAAAGATCATGAGTATCATTGTTATATGAAATTGGAATTATCTTGAGTCAAGGATTGAGATTCATAGTGTGAGTGATTGGAAGTATAGTGAAACACTTGGTTAGGGTTTGTAAGCAAGTTGTGTATCATTGAGTAAATTTTTGAGTGATGTTGGATGAGCATTATTGAGTGAAAGCATTGGAGTGATAGTTCAATATTTGTAAAATAAATTATCCTTTATTCTAAATTGATTTAAAAGTGAGTTTGAAAGTGATAGAGTGATTTGTGAGTGTGAAACATATTGAGTCTTATACCATTATCTATATGTTTCTATTGTTAAACAATATTATGAGTGAAACTTGTTTGTGTGATTGAAGTGGTTTTCTGAAAGAGATTAAGTTGAATTTTGTAAGCAAGTTTTGCAATTGATTTGAATAAGCTTTTATGAAATCTTGTGGACAAATTTGAGTAAGTCCTAGAGGGGACTTAAGGATAGAGTTAAGCAAGCTTTTGTGAAAGCTTATGAGCAGATTTGAGTAAGTCCTAGAGGGGACTTAAGGATAGAGTTAAGCAAGCTTTTGTGAAAGCTTGTGAGCAAATTTGAGTAAGTCCTAGAGGGGACTTAAGGATAGAGTTGAGTAAGATTTTGTGAAAGCTTAAGGAAATATTTGTGTGAGATTTTGTGGAAGCTTACAAGTAGATTTGAGACAAGTCTTGGTGAAGACTTGTTGGATAGATTTGAGGTAAGTCTTGGTGAATACTTGTTGAGCATATTGGACAAGTTCTAGAGAGGACTTGTTGAGAAGATTTAAGACAAGTCTTAGTGAAGACTTGAGAGCAGATTGAGCAAGTTCTTGAGTGGACTTGTGGATAGATTTGAGGTAATTATTTGAGAAGACTTGAGATCAGAGTTGATTGATTGATTTGTTCAAGCTTTGGGTTAATGCTTGAGATAGATATAAGCAGAGTTGATTTGTAATTGGATCAAGCTTTGTGTTAAAGCTTGAGGATAGATTTGAGGATAGATATTGGTGTAGATTTGAGGGCATATTTGTATCATATAAAAGATAAATTTATGAGAAAATTTATGCTAGACCAAGGATAGTTTTTATTGCAGATTTGAGACAAATATTGAGTAGAACTCAGAACAATATTTGGAGGTGATAAAGTAGAGGATAATAGTATCTAGTGGATAGATATCCATTAGCCAGGTTAGTGGGGATAGAGGTCTTCTGAGTTAGGACAGAGATCTTCTATGGATAAATATCCACAAGCCAATGTAGTGGAGGTAGTAGTCTTCTAGAAGATCACCAGCTAGAGCAGAGGAGAAGGAGTTCTCCTATGGATAGATATCTATGAACCAGTAGAGGAGAAAGAGTTCTCCTATGGATATAGATCCATGAACTTGATTAGGGGATTGGTGTCTCCTTTGGACAGAGGTCCATAAATATTTTAATAAGGAAGGATTCCCAAGAGATTTATTGAGAATATTTTATTGAAATATTTTCTCCGTGGAGTAGCCCACATTGGGTGAACCACATTAAATTGGTGTCTCTATTGTGTGTTATGATTTATGCATTGCTTTGGTTACTACTATTGATATTGCCATTGATAATATTCGATAATATTATTTGGAAAAGAAAATAAAAATTTGGCTTTATACTGTTCACCCCCTCTCATTATAAGTTTGTATTCTTCAAAAATTTGCACTTACACTTTTAATGAAACCCTAAGTGCACCTTGAATCTGATACTCACCAAGTCTCAATTTATAGCTTCCTTCAATGATTTTAATGATGGTTTTCTTCTCCACTCTTTTATTTGTATAGGTGGCTTCTTTTGGCCATGAAATGTTGCAATTTTTTGCACCAAATAGTGTCTATAGACACTTTGATGGTATGTTGGTTTTTGTGTCCTTGATATTAACAATAAAAAACACAAAATAACCCTTTGAGAGTAACTAGTTTAATGAACAACTAGTATAGTAAAATGAACCAATAATATCTCCAACGTAATGCAATTTAAAGGTAATGATAATCTCACATTATTGCTCTTGTAAATAAGCTCTCAAAGTAGTTTCAAATGCACTTAATAATCTCTACAACTTTTAAGAGTAATTATAAAGAACCCTTAAAAATAATCTGTAATTTTACATGAAAATCAGTGTTGTAGGACATAGTCTTCTTGCTTTCTAGATAGATAATAGGTAGATGATATATTTCTTTCTTTCAAAATACATCCAGCTCCTTCTTTAATGTGAAAATAAATATATTAAAATAACTATCTTTTGCACATTTTTCAATACTGTAATATGATCCCTTATTTTTGCAACTTTAATCCAAATATGGTTCTTAATGAAACTTGATAATGAACCCTAATTTAAAGTTCAACTAATTACACCGAAGTTGCTTACCTTTATTAGCTTATGTAGATGATGTAGATCTTGGTGTTTAGAACCAAGTTATTGCCTTGTGATGAATGAATTCCACAACTTCTTGTTAGCTATCCAAAATAGCTTCTTACTTTACCAAAATGTGGTCTTGAACCTTCTATGTTGATCCTAGGGTTTGGTGGCTTGATCCTTCAAGTGATCTTCTATTTTTTGTTGTAGATTTAGAAAACTCTTATCTCTAAAATGTACCTTCTAGCTTGTGAGAGGTAGTCTCAAAATCTCTTGGATTTGGTAGAATTCTTCTATTTGAATCCTCCTTCAATATTCTTGCTGAATTCTAACTTCAAACATGATCTTCTAAATATTTTGAATATCTTGAGGTATTTATTAGATTCTTTCTTCTTTATTGGGCTTTTTTTTATATGATGATAATTGTCCCAAGTCCTTCACTATTAGAGCTTCTCATTGGTAGTGGATTTATCCAATGAGTTCTTTTAGAAACTCCTTTGATTTTGCTTCTATAAGTTATGTAACAAGGCTCTCTAAACATTTTCCTTGTTTCTCTTGGAGACCTCTCCAAGGTATTCAATCTTGTAGCTTCTTTGGTATTCTAAATGAGACCTTTTCTTCAACCTTCTCCTTGTGGAAGTGTTGGTGATGAGATATTCTTCTTAGATATTTGAGTTTTGCTGCTTCTAAGATCAAAAACAAGACTTTGATAGTCCATCTTTATCTCTTCCAAGATTGAAATTTTTCCAATGAGATCATATATGGATCTCTTCAAATTCTTGTGAAATAAATATTCAATCAACAATAGATATTCTCAATCTCTTATCTCACGAACTCTTTTCTGGAGTCTTCTTCAAGATCAAATACTCTTATCTAGAGTCTTATTTAGGATTAAGGCTTATGTGGCCTCTACTCTTGAATCAAGTATTTTGTGGCCTTTTCTTTTGGATCAAGGATTTTGTGGCCTTTTCTTCTACAATGTGAAGTTTTCAATCTAGCAATGGAGATCTCCAATATCCAAACTTCATTAGGACTCTTCTCCTAGAGTCTCTTCCACAATGTCTATTTTTATACAATAAAAACTCTTTGCATAAGGAAAGCACATAGACTTTCAAGAAACAAAGGTGAAATCCCTTTCTATCTATTGTAGAAAGTGTCCCAACTTTTGAGAGGTAATTTTTCATGACAAAAAAATTTAAACAATAGTTAACATGAAAAAATCTAGATCTCTAAATTGTCTTCACTAGTTGATTCATCAATATATTGGAATGAATGCTAAGTCCTAGTCTTCACGAGTTTTTCTACAATTATATGGAAAGACTCTAGCCAAATGTGATCTCAATATTTTTAGAACTAAGATTTACTTCAATACTTATGACTATCCCTAAATATATTGATCTATTGTGGCTCTTTCTAACAACCAATTTCTTATGGTAATTTTTGCAAGTGGAGGTGCACTATGGCAAATCTAGTTTAAAAAAACATAGGCCCAACAACAATAATGGTAATACCTAATGGATATCCCTATTCCTATTTGTATTCACCATGGCTCTGATACCACTGTTAGCTTTTAATGAAGTATTCTATGGAAGATGGCAATCACAAGATGCAAAAAATATGAAGGAAAGTAATTCTACAATATGACTGAAGTATACTATAAATATAAATGATGAAAATAATACAATGCAGCTATGGAGGAAATGAACACTCTATGAATATATGCTAAATAACTACATTATACTCCATCACCAATGGATTTTACCCTTTATACTAATACTACCTGCTGTGATGTTCAATAACTTACTATGAGGTCCTTTTATATAGGAAGATAGGTTTATTGGCCAACACTCTACCTAGTTGTACAAGGGGACACCTTCACGTTGACACTTGTGCATTTATTACATTACTTGAAATAACTAGCTAACTTCCTCCTAAAGTAATCTTCTACTCTAACTGTGTAACAAAGGTGGTACATTTACATGACCCAAATGATGTAATATACTCTAACACTTCCTTTTCCACTCTATCCTTTCTCTCTCTCCTAATGGCTCCCAACCTTAGGAGTGGGTGAAGGCTTTTAGAGTCTGATGAGATTTTTCAAGAGGATGATCAAATTGATAGAGAAAATCATAATCTTGAAGAAGAGGAAGAAAATGAAGAGATTGAGAATAGCCTTGATCCTATTAGGGGACCCAATGGGAACCTTACCTTTAAATATTTTGAACATATGTGGAGCTTTTACAAGCATCATAAGGATGCCTTGGATAAAGCTATAGAAGAGGAAGCCCAACTCAAGGAAGTTGGAACATCTCATCATCAAACCATTTTCCCTCGATATGTTCATAACAACTCCTTGAGTGAATTTTTGAATCATGGTAATCTTGTCCATCAACCAACTTATGCCACTACTGTAACCACCAACGTTGGAAGGAGTTCACAAGTCCCTCCAACTAGTAGTGTCACTCAAAATTATTTTCAATTTCCTCCTCAATCTACTAATCTCAACAATTTTGCTTCTATTCCACCAACTATTAGTTATCCTCTCTAGAAAGATACCACATATCACAATAGTATCAATACCTCCAACATGGGCCAAGTACCCATTCAACAACCTACCTATCCCTTAGGGAATCTAGGGGCATTGCACAACAACAATCCAGAGGTGCAAAGTTTAACTAATATGGTGAAACAATTGGTTTCAAGAGTTGATATGATCCAACCTCCTAGTTTCACCTATAGCTATAGAGAAATGTGCAACCAGCCCTTAGACCCTATAGTTGTTGCTAAGACCTTATCCTAAGCATTTTCCCATGCCAGTTTTACCTATATATAAGGGAACAGAAGATCCAATTGAGCATTTGAGAAGGTTTAGAACAGCTTGCCATGATATCATATATGATGACATGTTATTGCTAAAGACGTTCTCTAAAAGTCTTGGTGGCATGGCTTTAGAGTGGTATTATCGGTTACCCAACCATTCTTTGAGAAATTTTGAAGAAACAATTGAATTATTTGTGCAACAATTTGGTGCTTATGTTGAGAAGAATGTAACCATGAAAGATGTTTACAATTTAAAACAAGGTAAAGAGGAAAGTTTTTCAAAAAAATTGTCTCATTGGAGGAGTCTAGTTGGATGCTTGAGATATACCTTACCTCCTTGAGACATGCTTGAGATATTTATTGGAAACTTGCAAGAACAATTGTCTTATGCATTGGAAACTACAACTATCACATATTTTGATCAAGCAATTGACCTAGCAAGGAAATTGGAGCAAGCTCTTATCAAAAGAGGATAGCTTAAAGTGAAAGAAGATAGGACCACTAAGAATTAGTATAAGAACAAGCATGTGGTTGGTGATGGGGTAACGGATAGTAGGCCTGTTAATAGTATTATTAACAACCTACAAAATATGGTGCTTAGTCAACCCCCAAAGCCTCCACAAAGAAATTTCACAAGGCTTAACATACCTATGGAAGTAGTTTTGAAGTAACTTTTGGAAGCTAATATGATTGAATTACCTCCTATAAGGCAACCATATACTATAGCTAATTGGTACAAGGCAGGTCAACATTGTGCGTATCATAGAGTGGAAGGACACTGGATGAATTCTTGTAAAAATTTGAAACATGTGGTTCAAGATTTGATTGATGCAGGATGTCTTGTTATAGAAGGTTCTCACCCATAGAAATATCAATCTCCTACTCAAAAATAGCCTACGACTAATCAAGATATAGGGGTCCCTTAAGATCCCCTACCTAAGCATGGACAACAAGCAGCTAATCAGGTGTCATATCAAAATGTGCCACCTCCTTATGATAATATAGTTGGTATGATAGCAGCAACTTCAAGATAACAGGTACAGAGTCACTAGATCCAACATTCTCAGTAGGAGATGAGTTCTTCAGCCAATATTTCTCTCTTAGAAATTTTGCAAACTTCTCCTACTCATGGGGAAGCCTTATTGGAGCTTTTAAGAAAACAATCTATTTCTCAGAATATTTCCCCTAGTGCTATGGCCAATGTTATAAGTTCTCTTGGGATACATCATATCACATTCTCGGATGATGATATTTCTTCCTCAAACCCTCGTAGGGATTCTTCTCTCTACATTACTACATTTATTGGGGGAACTTTTATCAAGAGGATCTTGATTGATAATGGTTCTTCCCTTAATTTATGCACTTATCAATTTTTCCAAAAGTTTAGATTAAAAGAGGAAGATTTAACTAAATCTGGTGACATCATCAAAACCTTCAACAACAAGTCCCAAGAAGCGTGTGGCATTATTTCCCTACCCCTTAAGGTTGGACCCAAGATCTTAGATACTATGTTCTATGTGGTATCTTGCCCTGCATCTTTTAATCTACTTCTCGAACGGCCTTGGATCCATGCGATGAAGGTTATCCCTTCTACCTTTCACCAATGTTTAAAGTTTGAATTTAAAAATCAATTTATCACTATTTTGGGTGATCCTCAACCATTTGAATATTATTCACTAGTTGAACAAGCTCAATTTGATTCTCATCCATCATATTCCTCGTCTCACATAACTAAGCAATTTGAAAATCTAAATGTGAGAGAGGAATCATCAATCAATATCTCATCATAGGATCTGGATAATTCTTTTCATCAAGAACCTCTTTAGGATATATCTCATCAAGGCCTAGAGTGGAGTGTTGAGGATGAGGGGCCACCCTCTCCCTCTCTGTTGGTCGCAACCCCAAAGTAGTATATTGAATATGACACTCTTTGTGATGTGACTCATGAGGATATCTCTCGAAATGACATCTACTTTGATGGGTTAGTCCCTTGTGTAGTGTAGGTTGAGTCTTCTAGTTCTCAAGAGGACTTTGGTTCTATGTCTCCCAAGGACCTTGAGCAACTAGGAGTGATTCCTGCCCTACCTCCTCTTGAGGATGAGTCATCCATTCTCATTGAGGAGACCATAGATGTGAACATAGGTTCTGAGGAAGTCCCTAGAATCCTTAAGCTAGGTAAAGCCTTGTCCATGGATGAGCAGGAGTAGTTGACCAATTTATTAAGAGAATTTCATGATGTTTTTGCTTGGTCATATGCCAACATGCTAGGGCTTGATCCCTCCCTTGTTATGCATCATTTGGTAGTTCACCCTAATGCTAAGCCTGTTAAGAAAAAACTTAGGAAGATGCATCCTAAGGTCACCCTTTTGATCAAGGAGGAGCTCCAAAAACTCCTTGACGTCGGTTTTATAAAAGCCATCGACTATTCTGATTGGATCTCCAATATCGTTCCTATGGCTAAGAAGGAAGGAACAATCAGAATATGTATCGACTTTAGGGACATTAACTTAGCATGTCCCAAGGATGATTTTCCCTTACCCAACATAGATTAGATCATAGATTTCACTATCAAATGTGGAATGCTTTCGCTCATGGATGGTTTCTCAGGATACAATCAGATTATGATTACCCCTGAAGATCAAGCCAAGACAACATTCATCACTCCATGGGGTACCTTCTATTGGAAAGTCATGCCTTTTGGCTTGAAAAATATTGGTGCCACCTATCAGCGGGCCATGACTTATATTTTCCATGACATGATGCATGATATTCTCCAAGATTATGTGGATGATCTTTTAGGTCACTCCATACAACGAAAGGATCATGTCCATGATTTAAGGTAGATTTTTGAAAGGCTTCAGCATTTCAAAGTTCACCTTAAACCCACTAAGTGTGTGTTTGGAGTCACATCTAGCAAGTTGTTAGGCTTTATTGTTTCTAGGTGAGGTATTGAAGTGGACCCCACTAAGATAGCGACTATCATTGACATGCCTCCTCCCCACACCCTAATCAAACTATGTAGCCTACAAGGTAAGCTTCAGGCTATTCATTGGTTCATTACCCAGTTAGTCGATAAGTGTCATCCCTTTCTTAAGCTTCTTAAGAAAGATGTTTTCCAGTGGGATTTTGAGTGTCAAAAAGCTTTTGATGACCTCAAATAGTATCTCACTTCCTCACCTATTTTAGTTCCTCCTATGCTTGGTAAGCATTTGATGCTTTACATAGCAGCCACAACTCACGCTTTGGGAGCCATGTTGGCTCAACATGATGATCAAAACAAAGAGCAAGCTATCTACTATATCAGTAGAACCTTGGTTAGCTATGAAACCAGGTACACCCCCTTAGAGAAGCTTTGCCTTGTCATAGTGTTCACTTCCCAAAAGCTAAGACACTACATGCTCAGCCATAAGATATTGGTAGTGGCAAAGTTTGATCCTTTGCATTACTTAATGTCTAAGCCCCACCTTTCAGGTCAAGTTGCTAAGTGGGTTTTGGCCCTTAGTGAGTTTGACCTAACCTTCATAGGTCAGAAGGCTATCAAGGGTTAGGTGATTACTGATCAGTTAGCCTCCACTCCCCTAGAAGTTGCCCATCCTTTAGTTGTTGAGTTTCTTGATGAGTGCTTCAATGTTGAAGTTGAAGAGTCAGAGTCTTGGACTTTGTTTTTTGATGGAGCCCACTGCATGAAGGGTGTTGGTGCTAGAGTCATTCTGGTTACCCCACAAAAATAGCTCATCCCCTTGTCCTTCAAGCTTTGTTTCTCTTGCACGAACAATACTGTAGAATATGAAGCTTTGATCCTTGGCCTTAGAGCAGCCTTAGCTTTGTAGGTTAGAGTCCTTTCGGTCTTTGGTGACTCTCAACTTGTGGTCAATCAGATTAATGATGTTTATCAGACTCAGGATGATAAACTAAAGCCTTACAAGGAGATTGTCACCAAGTTGTTGTCCTCGTTCGATCGAGTAACCATAGAGTCTATCCCTAGATCCTCAAACCACCATGTGGATGCCATGGCCACTATTGCATCCTTGTTTCCTTTGGAGTTAGAAGATGATCAAGCATCGATTATCATTAGATAACTCTGAGAGCCTGCATCACTTGGTTCTTGTCTTATCCCATTAGATGTTTTGACCATCGAAGATGCCCCATCTGAGCCATGGTACACCGACATCTTTAATTTTCTTAAAGATGGTTCGATGCCTGATGGTTTAGATCACAATCAATGTAAGCTTTTGTGCAAAAGAGCATGTCGATTTATTATAATTGGCAATACTTTGTATCGACATTCTTTTGAAGGTATCCTCTTGATGATGCCTTAACTTCGATGAAGCCCGACTTGCTCTTAGTGAAGCTCATGAAGGATCATGTGGAGGCCATTTTAGTGGCAATGCTATTGCCAAGAAGCTCCTTCGGATGGGGTACTATTGGCCTTCCATGGAGAAAGATGCATGTGACCATGTTCGATGTTGTGACAAGTGTCAATACCATGACAATCTTGTCCATGCTCCTTCTCAACACCTTCAGGTTATCTCTTTCCCTTGGCCATTCTCCATGTGGGGATTGGACATTATAGGGAAGATTAACCCCATGTCATCTGATGGTCACAAGTTTATCATAATAATGATAGAGTACTTCACTAAATGGGTCGAAGCCATACCCTTGGCTATAGTGACTGGAACTTAGGTTTCCAAGTTCATCTTCAACCAGATTCTTTGTAGGTTTGGGATTCCTTCGGTGATTGTTTCTGACAATGACACTCCTTTCAAGAACAAGGATGTTCGTAAACTTTGTGCTAAGTACAAGATTCAACATAGGTGGTCAACTCTATATTACCCTCAGGGTAATGGACAAGTCAAAGCATCCAATAAGTCTTTGATCAAGATCTTGAAGAAGTTGGTTTGTAAGATCAGTCGTGACTGGCATATCCAACTTTATCCTACCTTGTGGGCCTATCGTACTAGCGTGCATACTCCCATAGGTGCCTCACCCTATATCTTGGTATATGGGTCTGAGGTGGTGTTTCCTTTCGAGCTCGAGGTTCCCTCATTGTGCATCTTGTTGCAAGATACCTTGATCGATGATGAGTATCGCTCAGATCATTTGAACCAATTGGAGCTATTGGATGAAAAGTGCATCCATGCCTTAGAGCATTTACGAGCTTATCAGGATAGGCTCAAGCGATCTTACTCTAAGAAAGTTTGCAATTATTCTTTTGAGGTTGGGGACCTTGTCCTCAAGGAAAACCAAAAGAACACCAATGCTCGTTCTGATCTTAAAGGCAAGTTTCTAGGCCAATTGGTTAGGGTCCCTTTGTCATAACGGCCAAGTTTGGCTCAGGTGCCTATCATTTAGCTTCTTTAGATGGTGAAGAGCTTAAAGAACCAATGAACATAATGCATCTAAAAATATATTATGCATGATCAATCATCTGCATTGCACATTGCATTTAGAATAGTTTCATATAGCATCATTGTTTGCTTGATCATTTTGCATGGTTGCATGTCATATTTTGCATGATTACCTAACATTCTATTCCATTTGCATTTTTGCTTGTCATAATTGCACTTCTACCTATTCATATTTGCATGGTTGCTTGTTCATATAGATTTTGGGGATTCGCAACAATGGCAAGTGATGACACCTAGTTAGGTCGTAGCTCACATGCATTGCACTCTCACTAGGGCTCTGATGCCTAGTGAATCCCCAACCTAGGGCCCACCTTCATGCATTTCCATCATTTCATCCATCCATCTCATATTTTCCTTATTCCTTGACCTTGAAAGTTTTCATTGTTTATATCTCCCTAGGTCAAGGAATTTGGTTCTCCTTTTTCTCCATTGGCCATGTCCATACACTTTATTGCACACACCACACCCCTATCGGGTAGCACTCACTTTGATCATCACTTTCTTTTGCACACAACACACCCCATAGCGGATAGCTTCATGGTCACCAATGAGGAGCAGCCTCCATTCGACCATTTGCAAGCATACATCCCAATGGGTATATCTCTTTCTCTTTTTCCATCTCAGCGAGCGCTACACCCATAGTGGGTTCAGCTCCACCTTGTCCATCTTGCACACATACACCCTTACAGGGTTTTGGTTCTTTTCTTTTCGTTGGCCTTTTGGAGCATTCTTTTCATCCACTCATGCATTTCATTTAGGCTTGCATTTTAGATGCATTGCATTTAGTTAGATTCATATCATCCCATCTCATTCATATAGGTTCATTTGCATCCATTATGTTTGTGTTCACCATGCAAAAACAAAATCACATGCACACACACTCACGCTTTTTTTGTTTTCTTGTTGCTTACCTTCTAAGTCTCTTTTCCTTTCTTATTTTCTTCTTGTTTTCACTCTTCTTTCTTTTGAGTCTACCATTTTGAGTTTTATTAGGAATTTGAAATTCCTTCCGAAACTTGAGGGGGCACCCTAGCCTAAGAGGCATTAATGTCCCTAATGCCTCGATTTGCATGTAAAACATGAAAGTGTCCGAAATGACATCATTTTTGCACCACCCCTTTCTTCTAACCCAGCCACTCCTTTTCTATGTTTCTCATCCTCCACCCTTAGGTGTCTACATCTTTCTTTGATGCATTTATTAGGCCATAAATGCATCAAAGAGGGGGCAAAATGTAGACATGGAAAATTGACCCACTTGAGTGAGTCATTTTCCCTAGTCCCTTAGAGAGACCCTCCAACTTGCCTAAAAAACATTTGGGCCTCTCTCCCCCCTTTTCCCGTCCTTTTTTCCTTGCTTTGGAAAAATCGTGGTTGTCCCTGATGGGGTACAATTTCACCTAGTTAGGTTTTTATCTTAGGAACAACCTAACATTTCGCTTAGCCTTCCTTAGCATCAAAATTTTCTTGGTTTTCCTATCCATTATTGTTTCAAACATATTATAAATAGAGGGTTTTAAGCTTCCTTTTCTCCTCTTGGGAATCACCAAAAGTTTTGTAAAGTGAATCTTCTACCAAGCATTCTGATTTCTAATGAAGTAATCTACAAGCTGCTAACAAGTGTTGATGCAAGTGCTAACAAGATTTGATTGAAGCTTTTGATTTTGTGGAGATCTCTTCAGCTATATTGGATTGTGTGTTGTTGCCCTTGGTGGACAAGTGTTGAAGCCCTAAGGAGGAGTCTACCATCTTGGAGGTCTTCATCCTTTTGTCTACTTTTTTGCTACCACCAGGTTGTTTCGCTCTTTCTGCATTTTGCATATTGCTAATTTTGCATTCATTGTTAGTTTATTTGCATTGTTCTATCATTTCCTCTTCTACTATGAAATCATACCCCATAATTACAAGGTGTGATTTTATCTGATGTAAAATCATGATCTTCCTATAAAGGTTGTAATTTCATCAAAGTTAAGCCTGGGGGTAGAAGTTTACCACTAAACCCTAGATTTATTTTTCATGATTTATTTAGGATGTAATTGTGTAATTTGCATTCTGTTTATCATTTTATTTTGTTGTATTGTTGCTTTCTTGTTTTTTTGTTACATTTTTGCATTGTATAAAAAAGTAAAACTATAAAAAAATTGTGTTTCCTCCATTAGCATATTGCTACCATTATACGCATCAAAAATATTGTGATTCATAGCATAAAGAGATTCCATGACTTTGGTAAAATATTGGTAAGATGTATCCCTTTCCACTGGTAGTGAATTTCAACATCCTTTATCAGCATTACTTGCACAGTCATCACCAAATAATAAACAAAATATCCTTAAGGGTTTGTAATGTTTGCAAGGTGTTGATCTTACTGTAATCCAATCTAGCAAAGGCACATTCCAGTGCACCAATAATACCATGATCCATCATGGCCTAAAGCTCAAATCTTGCCAAGTGCTTTGTAATACTCCATGCCATGCATAGCCATACTACAAGTTTGATAAAACCAACCAACTGGATCTTTCATAAGTGTCTTACACCATTTTAGTTTGTTTGGGTTAATTGAGGTGCTTCACGACGTTCATCGTGACTCATATATTCCCCATTGTAGTTTTCTAAAGTTATACAAACCGTGCTTCGTGTAGTTTCTTCCATGTTCACTGTTAGGAAATACTCCATTTTGTTTCTTAAATAATGCAGCCATTGGCCTGCATTTTGCAAACATCCCTAAATTCTACCTTTATCAATGTTGCATCATCATGAACTCTATTTTTGGTCACTATCGACCTTGTCAATTCTACTAAAAAAAATTTGAAACACAATTCGTAAACTAACCACATCAAAATCGTCTTCAAAATATTATCAATAAAGTCAAATTATCACTGATATATTTTTGATACCCTCCACATTTTTCATTGAGCCATATATCTACTTAAACTCACAATGTTGTTCATCCACATCATTGGAGCCCATACACAATGTCCTTACTAATATTTGTGATTTGATTCAACCTTTCAAAGGCAATAACCATAGCATAATAGCATGTTAAAACTTAGGAACATTTAATGCCTAGTCATCATGACACTGTTAGCCATCTATGAAGCTCTGAGTAAAAATATACCTCATCACCATCGTTTTTCCATGGTTTATATCGAATCTAACTTTGGTATGTGGTCCTATAGTAAGAAAGTTCAACTATCATCCATATCTCCATCCACATCACCATGCCATCTAATATGTCTATCCGCTCTCTACCATGGTGTTGGGAGTCAACTCCATGTCGATCTCCACATTTATCTTGAGAATCGCACTAACTAACCCGGTCTACTACATGGTCTACATAATTGCCTTATCCACTGTGTTGTTTTTTGGATATGCGGGTTGGACTTCCTCAGGATCTTGCACCCACAATGCTCTTAGAAAGCATGGCATACCAAGAAAAAGACACATAAACTAAACTTTATTTATAAAAAGAAAATGCACCTTCACAAACCATTACATCGATCAATCTAAAATTTAATGTGAACATATATATATTATCACTTTTATTATTATTATTATTATTATATTTTTTTTCTTTTACTATTATTTTATTTTCTTTTATTTGTATTTTGTTTTAATTTATTTATTTAAATTTGATAAACATTTGAATTGCTTAAATCAAACATTTAAATTAGCCACAATATTGCAAATCTAAACCACACACAAGGAAATAAAACACATTGCCAAAATAAATGAAAGGGGACGCTAACCCAAAATTGAACCACTATAAAGCACACACATGGGTAGGAACCCTTTGATAAAATTACCACTCAAATACAACCAAAAATACCAAAAAAACAAAATTTTAAGGTGGGTCCCCAAATTTGGGGTAAGTTGTGTAATGGCCACAACAAATGGTGAATCTGCTGGGAAATACTCCTGAGCATTTCAGATGAAGAACCCAGTTATAAAAATAAACAAACCAAATATTAGAAAGAAAAAACATCTAGCAACTTCCAAGAAGGTAGGGTAGATAACTTCAAATGAAAATGCATGAACCCTTTACTTCAGATGAATGTGTGTAAGTGATTTTATTTTGCATTCTTGAAAACCATCTAGATTCCATCATTTATTTTGCATTAGGCTATAAAATATTACTCATTAAAATGTGCCTTTGCATTGCTCCACTGCCAGCCAAGTTTCTATAGCCCTGGTGGAGATGGCTTTGATCTCTTCTATACCTTTCTCTACTGCTAGCCAGGAATCTATAGCCCCGATAGATATTATTTGAATCACCCAGGTGTCTAATTGATAGTTTGCATTGCTTTCCTTATTTTACTTTGTCTATACATATCCCTATTGCCAACCAGGAATTCATAGCCTCGATAGAGATTATCTAGACCTTGAAAATGATTTGGCATGTTTTTCCTTTTCTTTTTTTTTCTTTTTTTTTATTATCCTACAAAACTTGTATGCCACCTAGGTTAGAGATCACTTAAGGCTAAATATGGAGTCTATAAAGATTTTCACCTTAATTTGCAAACCAGAATGACTTCATCCTTTAATATTCCAAGGCATGCCTCTTAATATGATGTGATCATGTGTATATTTAGTAAATGATTCATTGTTACAACATTCACTATCTTAACCCCAAGATCTAGGACTTATTACTAAACAACTTCATCCCTTTTTCCTTGATCCACATGATTCCAAAATAGGCAATTCACCCTACATGACAAAGGAACACAAAAAACAACCAAGAGGCCATAAATTAGTAGCTACCACAAAACACTACCTCAATCGGAGGGACCAACCCAAAGTGCAATACTCACAAAATCTTACAAAACCAAGAAAAAAGTATATATAAAACCAACCAGACCTGAAAAGCCAAAATTTATTTACAATAGTATACAATATAATATAAATAGTGCAAGAATTCAACCATCACTTTTCTAGATCCCAAACCTGATTTCTATCACAAATGGAAAGACATCTACCATAATATGTATGCCAAGCTTTACATAAATCCAACCAAACTAAGATTAGGCCAAAAAATATGAAGGACCCTATTTTACCTCTCTCTCCTCACCAATTTGATTCAGTCCCATCACTATCACATTTGAAATTTAATCCATTAAATTCAGGCATCCAAAAATGGTTTTGAATTATTTTATGATTGCTAGATCCTTAGATTTGTGGAATACCTTATAACTCCCACCTAATTTTAGGTTTTAAAGAAAGCTTATATCTTCCCAAATTGATAATATTAGACAGATATTAATGTTATCAAGTTTTGTAGAATGCCTTATGACTCCCTAATGTTTTGAAGTGTGCTATAGTGCTTTTGTAAGAATATAGTTCAAATTTGGTTGATTTTGTACAAGTCTTGTAAGAATCAAAAATCAACTTTTAACACCTTATCACTCCTAATTGAAATAAGCACTATTTCAGTTTAAAGTGGTTTTGATGTTGGAAGTCTTTTGTATCCCTTTAGATATTTGAGACAAGTAAAAGTAAATTTATCCAACCTAAATAAAATACCTTAAAAATCTCTTTTATATCCCTTGGATTATTTCTAATTTCCAAATAAAATAAATTTGATGGAGTAACCCTTATGACTCCCAAGTTTGAAAATTTAGAAAAATGATAATAATATTTACAATATAGATTAATCTAAGTTAAATTCCTTATTTCTACTAAGTAGGATTGCAAGTTTGGAAATTTCTTATATTAAAAACCTAAGTTTCAACCTTAGTTTATAATCCCTATAACTCTCACTTATGAAAGCAATGAATAATGGGATTTAGGCCTTACCTTTTACGTAATATCTCCTTGATGTTCAATGCTTTCCATGACTAAATATAACAGTGTCTTTAGTGTACCTTGAGCACTCAAATTAATGGATATTTGATGTGAATGTTGTACATAGGTGCTAAGAATGTTGACCTTCCAAAAAAGAGGAGCCTTTAATGCTCCTCCTTTTTCTTCCACATTGCAAAACATTTTTGCTTCTTCTCTCATACCCCTTGACTATGCTACGTTCGTGCTTCAAACATCTTGATTGTGCTTCACACTTGCATGCTAGTCTTAGACTAGAAGGTACCTTTTAAGCACGATGGATCATTGGTATTGTGACAAGTGTCACGTCCGTTATGAGTGAGCACTCTCTTATTTGTGTAAAGCTTAAAAATAATTTACCAGTACTTCTTGAAAACATATAGACCCTTGTGTGAAGCTGATAAGTGGCACGTATTTACTTGTAACTCCTTCGTAGAAGCCTCTAGAACATTGAGAGGAATGATGACTTAAATACCAAGTGCCAATTTTTGCATGGAGACCCTTTTGGTAATGCCTTCAAAGATGGAGATTATAACTCCATACCATTATATCTTTTTAATGTTGCTTGGGTAGCAAGCAAGCATTCTTGTAATGTCCTTAAGAATGGAGATTATAACTCCATTTCTAATTTTTTTCCCAATGTTGCTTGGGCAGCAAGCAAACTATCTTTTTCGTAATTGAATAGACGATGCGCTACAGAGCTTGGACGGTAGTCGATGCTTCCTTTGGTGAGTGGTCTTCTCTAAGGTTAAGACCACACATGTAACACTCTTCACTTTTTTATTTATACCTCCAAACATTTTACTTTTTCTACTACTAGTTTGACATCATTTTGAGATTGAAGTGCACTCGCTCGTCTACATAAATGTGGCTCTAAAATGAGCTTTGCTTTTTAAGGTGCGTACGTCCAAGGATGAGCTCTCGAATGGCTCCTTTTATCTTGGGAGGAGGAGTGCTGATGTCCGACCTTCAATGGTTGTTCTTTTCCCTATAGAAAAAACATGCCCTAATATGGCACTTTTAAATCTGCACCTTATGCTGTCAAAAAACAGATTAGAGGAGTGCAATATAATGTAATATATTTCATAATAAGGCTTTTAATAAACCTTCTTTTGCACTCTTTTTTCCCGATTTTAGATTTTGGTTTTATGGCATTTTTTTTGCAATATAAGGGTTTGAGGTTGTCTTTGACAATAGACACACCTCCTTTTTACTTGGAAACTTTTGATAGCAAGTCCAAGTCTCAATAACAGTAGATAGAAATTTTTAATTGATGCAAAGTTTTTACATTATTTTTTTTTTGCATTTACTTTTAATGCTTCTTACTTTCATAAGCTTATATCTCTATTTTTTTAGGTTAGTTATGTTCTTATCCAAATCTGGAGGATTCTAACCCTTATTGGTGGCTTCTATTGGCCACACTAAGTTGCAGATTTTTGTGCTTCAATAGTATCTTTAGACACTTGATACAAATCATATTTTGTGCCTTTCAAGAAATATAAAAACTAATTTTATTTTTGAGAGTAATATAATAGTACAAACTTTTTAATGCACTAATATTACACCTTATCACTCCAATCAACTCTTAAATAAATGCACTTAATAATCTACTACAACTAATCAAGAATAACCTAAAAATAATCTTTAGGAGTTATTCTAAAATTTCACTACAATCAAAGTTGTAGGACTTAGTCTTCTTTTTTTCAATAATAGATAATAGGCAGTTGATAGAAACTAATATGGAATCTAATAAAATCCTAATAAATGTGCAATTGAATTCTTAAAAGAATTTATTTTTATTTTGCACTTTAGAAGACTGAAAATATGATTTCCTTTTTGTAACTTTAATCCAATTTCAGGTGCTCTAATAAATTTAATAAGTAGTTCAATTTAATAAGTCTTTTTGCACCATAAGTTGCATATCTTATTTTATAGCTCTTATCCTACCTTTGTAGAGGATTTAGGCCTTGGTGTCTAGGAATACCAAGTTCTTGCTTCTGGTAGAATGTCATTCATAACTACTTCCTCACCAAATTATGGTCTCAAACTTTCTTTTACAAGCCTAGGATTTGGTGGTTTGTTATCCTCTTATGTTCTTCTCCTTCCACTATATATTTAGAGAAGTATATGTCTCTAGGGTGGTGCATTCTTACTGTGAGAGGTAATCTTCAATATTCAAGATTTAGTGAGCTTCTTCTATCTTCAAGTCCTCTTCTCAAGTTTTAACTTCAAGCAAGATCTTCTTCTAGGGTTTGACACTCCTTGCCAAACTTCTTCTTCTTGGATTTGGCACTCCTTGCCAAATTCTCCTCTTGGGCTTGTTATTGGATAGTGATAATTATCCCAATTCCTTCACTATTAGGGACTTCACCTGGATAGTGGATTTCTCCAATGAGTTCTCAAAGAACTCTCTTGATATTTAACAAGGCTCTCCTAACCTTTCCTGGATGCTCAATGAGACCTTCTTAAGGTCTTTGATCTAGCAGATTCTAATGGTCTTCCCTTAGACCATTTCTTCAACCTTCTACTTTTGTAAGTGCTGGTGGTGAGATATTCTCTTGGATATTTTGATTCTGCTAATTCTGGCTTCGAGGAGGAGTCTCCTAGTTCTTATTCTTCCAAGATTGGAAGTTCTTCAATGAGATATTCTCCTGATCTCTTATCTTTTACTTCAAGATAATCTGATTTTGAAGAATATGCTCTTCCTAAATCTATTGTAGGAAGTTTCCCAACTCACTAAATCTTCTATTCCTATAACGAGAATATTAGTACTAAAATATTTAATCTACTTTTGAATCAGATATTCTTCTCGAATTCTTCAAGATCAAGGCTTTTATGGCTTATTTTGATGTTAAGGCTTCTATGGCCTTTTTCAGTACTAAGGCTCCTATGACATTTTTTAGTATCAAGGCTATTGTGCCCTTTTTAATATCAAGGCTTCAATGGCCTTTTTCGTATAGGACTTTTGTGTCTTCCTCTGTAAGGCTTATATGGCATTTTTGTATCAAGGCTCTTATGGCCTATTCTTCAAGTGTGGATTTCTACAATCCAAAAATGGAGATATTCAATCTCCTATATTCACCATGATCCTTCACAAGAAGTCTTCTTCCACAGTATTCTTCTCTTGCACAATGAACTAACCTTTGCACTATAAGGGCACTCCGACCGTCGAGCAATGAAGTTGGAGTCTCCTAGTTGTTTATCATAGTAGGAGTCCCAATCCTCTAAGGATGAATTTCCTACAACAACAAAAAAATTAGGTACCTTTTATAAAATTCTAAATGACTTGGATGATATTCACTAGATGATCTATCAACCTAGTGGATCGAAATGTTGAGTCCTAGTCTTCACAAGTTTTTATAACAACTTTATGGAATAGACTATAGATGAAAATGATCTCAGTATTTTTGAAACTAATATTCCTTTCAGTCCTATCTTTGTGACTCTCCCAAAATCAACCACCTAGATGCTCTTGAGATCTTTTACTAGTGGCTAGTCCAATGGCATGTCAGTTTGAAAAAACTCTTAGGCAAACCAATAATGGTGGTTCCTTAAAGACCTCCATAGATTAGATCTATCGTAGCTTTGATACCACTGTTAGATTTTGATGTATGATCCATGAGAGATAAAAATCACAAGATGTATAATAAGATGCAATAAAGTAAATCTTCCAGATGACTAAAGAATGCGAAAATATAAAAGATATAAAATATTATAGTGTAGCTATGAAGGAAGTGAGCACTCCATTAAAAAAACTATAGATCTACATCATATCCATTACCAGTAAATGGTGTGGAACATAATCTACTAACCTATGCTATCGAACAATATTTCCCAGCTTTCCTCTACATGTCTTTCTTATATCTATATAAGAGGCTATCCTTATATATGCAAAATAGGATGCTTGCCCAACACTCTAACTAGTGTTGTGCATATGACACCTTGCACATATACAACTTACACATGGATACTTGTCCATTTATTACAATGCATGAAGTCACTAGATAACTTGCATAGGAAGTAATATAGGTATGTATATTGGAGGATACATTTACATAACCCAAATTATGGAATAGACATTATTTCTAAAATAAATGCAAAGTGAATATAAATGCAATGTATAAATGGATGCAAATTCTTAAAATGTATATATAATATGATTATTTTTAATAGACATTGAATGATGTTCTTTTTAACAATTAATCTGTAAAAATGTAAAACAAAAATGAAACAGAGGGGTTAGGATTTTGAGGTAAACTTACAGAAAACCCTATGTATCATTTTTCCACTCTATGAAATACCTCTCAAATTCTATGAAATACACCAAAGCACATTCTAAACTCTGGGGGGCATCCCTCGAGCATCGCAGGATGTTTGTGCAATCCTGGATCAGCTTTTGTAGCTTCAAAAATCCTAGTTCAACGAAAATCATGTGATAGAATTCCTAAAACATGTAAGATAGAAAATAAAAATAGTGAGTTAATGAAAATATGATTAGCATAAAGAACCCATTGTGGGTCCCATCATGATTACCATTTGTTAATACAAAAGTCAAGCAACACCAAACATAAAGTATGAAATAAATGAATAAGGAAAGTAACACAAATTATTGCACAAAGAAATAAACTCTTTTATTATTGTCGGTGGATCTCCTGTGTTATAATCAAATTACCCCAAATAGGAGGTTTACAATACTTATTATTTTGATACAATTGTTACAAAGCACTAGGGTTCTTCAAAACCCTAGTTAGACATAAATGGTGGTGTCTTCATGCTTGATTTGATGCCAACAGAGTGGTGAGTGGGCTTTGGTATCCTATGTAGGGTCACTCGAGCTTCAACAACTTCCAAAGAATGTAGTATTTACACCTGCATACAGTAAAAAATATCAAGAATCAGTAATATTTGTGAGGGCTCCACTGTGTGAGATCCTTAGAACAAATAAAGTATCTAAACCCTAGTATTGCAATGAAATTTGTGCACAAAAGCATAAAAACATGAAATTAGAACAATGATATTTTACCTTATCAAATAACATTGTTTCTGTCTTTATTGTTGATGTAGGAAATGATTACGCAGATACCCTAAGGATACTTGAGGGACATAGGACTATAGATCTGGAACAAAAAAAACTTGTGGATGCTCGATAGACTCAAGAGGGCACTCGATAGACTCTGGTTGGTACTCAATAGAATGAGAAATACTTGTGGGTACTCGAAAAACTCGATAAATACCCATAAGCACTTAGTAGACTCAAGAGGGAACTCAAAATACTCTGATGGACACTTAATAGAATGAGAAACACTCATGAGCACTCGAGAGGGCACTCGATAGACTCTAATGGGCACTCAATAGAACAAGAAACACTCATGGACACTTGGTAGACTCGAGAGGGCACTCGGTAGACTATGGTGGGCATTCTATAGAATAGGAAATGCTCGCAAGTACTCGGTAAACTTGGGAGGCTATTCGAGGATTGGTGAGAGTAGCATAGAACCCGATCTAGTTCATGCGAGGTGTGCGACGGTGGATGCAAAAAATGCTAACAATGATGATGGGAGGATCGAAATGAGGGGGAGCTAGGGCTTAGACTCAAAAAATCTCTTAAGGAACTTAGATAACTTAGATAACTTAGGGGTTGAGTCATCAAAATGACTCATCTTTATAATTTTCTTTTAGACATGTTAGGGTTTCAACAACATGAAATGTGTGGCTGAGATTAGAACATGAGGAAGGGTGGAGATTAAAGCGGGGCAAGTGGCATGGATTAAGGCAGATGGATGGATAATATTAAAACATGACGGATGGTTGGGATTAATTCATATAAATATATATAAATATAATATATAAAATATTAATATTTAAATATATATATATATATATATATATATATATATATATATATAATAGATAATTGTGGTGGGAAACTATGGATGGATGACAAGTGGGTAGATTTTGGTGTTTACAAATAGCAAAAAAAACCTAGTAATAACTAGGATTTGAGGTAACATTTCTCTACAACTGAAGGTGGGTATCCCTATGAAGGGAAGTTTAGGTCGATAGACCTAGGCATGAAGAAAGTTGGATATAGATCGAGTTGGAAGGGAGCTAGGGTTTGGGGTAACATTTTTTTATGAATAAATGTAAACATACCCATGAAGGGAAGTTTGACTGACATACCTATACCTAAAGAAAGTTAGATGAAAGAAAATTTACCAAGCACTACTATGGTTTCATTGTCGAAAAATTCACTTGTAATATTATTTTTTGACTTATTCTTTGTATTTTTATTTCCAGAGTAGTTTTGTGAAAGGAGTGGAAATATATGGTACATTTGTTGCCTTAAAAATATATAGGGAGTCTATTTGGAGACAAAGAATAGAGGATGATGAGAGAGAAGAAATTTTTAATGCATTTTTGGAACAAGAGTTTGAGAGGATAAGGATGGAGGGGGCAAGGGTTCTAGAAGGTAGTGATAGGCAAGATAGAGATGGATCAAAACCAAAGACAAAGACGATTTTAAAAGTGAATAATGATAGAGATACTGAATGAATAAGGGAATGAGAGTACAAAATGACAATTGGGAAGAAGAAAATAGAATGATGACTAAAATCTAACAATACAATGAACAATAGATACAAGGAGCCATAAGATGAAGAAAGGGCATGTAGTGAAGATGGTGGAAAAAAGAAAAATTAAGGAGATGAGATGGGGGGAAATTTAAAAAACTTATAAAACAATAATATTTTTCAAGGACGGATGGAGCAGCAAGGAGGAGGAGCGAGAGGTCTAGGGGCATCAAACCCTAGGTGTGGGACTTCAGAGGGCAGATCAGCAGACGCGCGAGTGGGGGCTCGGCGAGATAGCAGGCCCCCTGGCGGAGGATGTGGACAAGGAAGTTCTTTTGGAACCGGTCCAAGGGCGTTGGGCGGATGCGGTTGAAGATTTCTCTGAGGGGGACCAGGACTCTATGCGTCAGGATCAAAGGAAGAACCAAGAAGGAGACAAAGAGAAACTTGGCAACTGGAGACCTTCATATCTTAATGCTCTTCGCGGTAAGCAAAAATTATCCGACTCTTGTTTTAATCTAAAATTTGTCAATGGTAGGTTGCACGTCCCGCATTCCTTAGCTCGGCATGTGGCTATGGAGGGCGGAACATCTTTGGTGGCTAAATTTATGGGGGTGAGGCCGGACATGGAAGTCATAAGGAGATGGGCCATCCAAAAATGGCGGCCAAGGGCCGGTATGATGATTAAGGCTTTACCCAAGAGTTTTCTTTTGGTGACATTTCAATGTGAACAGGACATGGAAAGGACTCTCCAAGGAGGTCCTTGGTTTTTTGGGAAAAGGGGCTTGTATCTAAAGCGTTGGTCCCCCGATTTCAACCCCCAAACTCAAGTGTTGGATTTGGCTCCTATTTGGGTTAAGATGCCGGGATTACCTCTCGCTTTTCGGAACGAACAAATATTGGCTGGGATAGCTACAGAGATTGGAGAACTAATAGCTATTGATCCTACAACCTTGAGAAAAACAAGACTCCCGTCTGCTCGCATGTGTGTGTTGGCGGACCTGAGTAAAGAGCTCCCTAAATCCATTATTTTGTCGTCTATGTTTGGCCTTCATACTCAGGTATTTGAATATGAAAATATGTCTTTTAAGTGTAGTGTTTGTGGGAAGGTAGGGCACCAGGGTATCCACTGCATTTCCAAGAACCAGCCCCCACTCCAAAATACTGATCCTCAAACCCAGAATAATATCCCTCCCCCGCAGATCTCCATTCCTACCCAACCTGGGCCTCAAGGACGTGGAGCTCGAAATCCGAATATCATAGACCCTGTTCGCCCTATTGTAAGCAAGAGGCAACGTTTTAACCCTCCTCCCAAAAATTCCTATGCCCCAAAACCCTCTCACAGGGGAGCCGGTCCCTTTGATGGGAACCCTCAAGCTCAACTTCGCTCCTAAGATGATACAGACAAGCCTCGGAGCCAAATAACAAAGGAAAGAACCCCATAGATCAACGCCCGGGGAAAGTAAGTTTGATTGGGTGATACGGGAGGCCTATGGAGGCTCGGTGGAAGTGGTCCCATGTACTGCGAGAGGAATTTATGGGAAGAAATTCCAAGGAGATCAACATCCCAGTGGAGAACGGCTTTGATGCATTAAATCATTTGAAGGGAGATCAGATGGACGACCAAGAAGTGGAATCGAGGTAGAGGAGACTCAAGAGAAGGATTTAGAGGAGAAAAATCGAGAGGAAGGAGCAGGAAACTAATAATACAGGCAAGGATACTCGGGAGGAAGAGGTGAACCACCAAGATCGGTGTAACCCCAAAGCGAGGGAAAAAAGAATCTACTAATCAAGAAGCTAAGAGCACGGAATCATCTCCACCGTCAAAAAGACCAGCTTAACTCGGAAAGCCGATTGTTACCCCAAATACCAAGACCGACCTACCCAAGATGGTTACTAGAAGCCAAGTGAATCCTAAGGAACTTCAACCTAGAGCGGATGTATGGGGATATGGTTCGGTGGGAAGAGGGAAACCTAGCAATGCCGCCTTAAGGCGAAAGAAGCAGAGCGAGGAGTGGTCGATGGCACTCAGCAAGATTGCTCTTTGGGGCGAAGGCTCGAGGATCCAAAGCCCATAAATGAAGATTCTTTCATGGAATATTCGTGGGAGTAATCCCGCAAAAATAAGAGCTTTGTATGCTCTTAGACAAGAACACAAACCGGATATGATTTTACCGCAAGAAACTAAAATGGAGGAGAGTAGAGTTATTCCTTTTAAGAATAGGACTTGGCGAGAAGTCGAAGTAGTAGGCCAAGAGGCCACCTGGAACAGCAGGGAGGGTTACTCGGTTATGTGGAACAAAAATGTGATTGATAGTAGAGTGATTCCGATGTCTAGTTGGTTTATTTGTCTCTTATGTGTGGATAAAACCACACAAGAAGAGTGGATCTTAACGAATGTATATGCTCCAGTTAGACAGGGACTGAGAAGGGTTCTTTGGAGTCACCTAGCTGAATTGAGGGAGACGGTCCCCAACTACCCTTGGATTGTGGCGGGGGATTTCAATTGCTACCTTAATCCTGTAGATAAATTGGGGGGCTCTCAAAGAATAACTGTTGATATCTACGAGTTTAGAGATTTTGTTGAGCAACATGAGCTGATGGATGTGGACCTGCGTAGATTCTCCTATACATGGTCTAACAAAAGATTGAAGGAAAACCAAATTCAGATAAGATTAGATAGGTTTCTTCTTTCTCAAGAATGCCTGGAGAGGTTTGGGGACTCTTCATTAACGGCACTCCCAAGAATCGGGTCCGATCACAACCCAATTCTATGGGAAACAGGGGAGGACTCTAAGAAAAGATACATCGGACCCTTTCGATTCGAACTTATGTGGTTCCAACATCGGGATCTCAAGGATCTCGGTTGCCCAATGGTGGGACAAAAAGTATAATGGTTCGAAACTGGCCCAAGTGGCATGTAAACTAAGGAATGTGAAGGCTAACATTAGAGAGTGGAACAAAACTTCCTTTGGCAATATTTTTGTTAAAAAGGCAGAACTAAAAGACAAGATCAATGAACTACAGGGAGAAGTTGAAGTCGAGAGCGACTTACAGAGGATCCGAGAAACCAGGAGAGGGAGCCGTTAGCCGAATACCACACGATGCTAGGATTTGAAGAAACCTTTTGGAGGCAGAAATCCAGACCGCGTTGGTTAAAGGAGGGTGACCGAAATACAAAGTTCTTCCATGTCTCTACTCTTCGCCACAGGAGTACTAACAAAATTAAGGAGATCAAGATGGCCGATGGGTCTAACACCAAAGATATGGAAGACATAAGGAGGGAAGCGGTTGAGTACTTTAAATCGTTGCTAGAAGATGTAAATCCGACTATTGAAGAAGAGGACTCTCTCGTTGGCAGCCATTCCACCCTCGTAATCGATAATCTTAATGGATTCTTACTTAGTCCTTTCACAAAGGAGGAAATCAAGAAGGTCGTTTTTGACATGGATGGTACGACTCCCCCAGACCGGATGGCTTCCCCGCAGCTTTCTTCCGAAGTTTTGGGATATCCTAGGCAATGATGTAGTGGAAGCTATAATTGAGGCTCAAAAGGACATGGAAATCCCGAAGGAGTTAATGCTACTTTTTTAGTCCTCATCCCTAAACTAGTGGGAGCAATGGAATTTTCCAGTTTCGCCCTATCGGTTTATGTAACACTCGATGAAGATTCTCACAAAAACAATCGCCAATAGTCTGAAGGTTATCCTTCCTTTCATCATTGATATGAACCAAGGTGGCTTTGTGAAAGGGCGACAAATATTGGATGGTATCATCACAATTCATGAGGTTATTCATTCAATGGTGACTAGTAAGGAAGCAGGTATGTTACTAAAGCTTGATATGAATAAAGCCTACGACCGGGTCTCATGGCGGTTCCTCACCAAGATTTTGGGTAAGTTTGGTTTCTGTCCCCAGTGGATTAAGTTGATTTTTAGTTGTATCTCTACTACAAGATTTTCTGTCATGGTGAATGGGTCACCCTCCGGTTACTTTAAGAGTGAAAGGGGGTTGCGACAAGGAGATCCTTTGTCTCCATACTTGTTTATTATTTTAGCGGAAGCATTGGGTAGGAACATTTCAGAAGCGGTGGCAGATGGTCAATTGGAAGGTTTTAAACCAGCCTCAACAACGAGGCCGGTGTCTCACCAACAGGTTTGTGGATGATACAATCATTGTGTCCAAAGCCTCGGTGCCTCAAGCTAGGAAGTTGAAGAGAATTCTAACCAAGTATGAGACAGACAGGGACGAGTACATAAACTATAAGAAGAGTAGCATCTATTTCTTTAACACGCCCGGTGGGAGGGAGGAAAGAATAGCTAACCTCTTCGGTTGTGGAAAGGAGCTTCTACCAGCAACTTATCTAGGCATGCCTATGTTCGAAGGAAGAATGAAGGCTACTTTGTGGAACTCGACCATTGACAGGATCTCCAAAAAGTTAGCAGGGTGGAAGGGCAGCCTTCTCAGCTCCGCAGGAAAAGCCTTATTAGTTCAAACTACTTTACAGAGCATTCCAATTTATTGCATGTCTCTATTTAGAATGCCTGCAAAGGTCCGAGCTACATTGGAGCTAATTCAACGCAACTTCTTGTGGTCAAGTTCGGAGGAGAGAAAGAGAATTTCATTGGTAGCATGGAATCGGGTGTGTGCAAGCAAGGATCGGGGGGCACTGGGTTAAAGAGAATGAAAGAATTGAATCAAGCTCCGATTGGCAAACGAGTATGGAGATTTATCAATAATGATCAATTGGGATGGGTAAAACTTCTTAAGGCAAAATATATCGAAATAATCGGGACTTCCCGAAAGTCGATAATCTTCCTAGAGGATCCTATTTTTGGAATTGTTTGCTCGAATGTCGGGAGGTAGTCGGGAAAGGCATCAGATGGAGAATTGGTAATGGAAGACAAGTGGACTTTTGGAAAGACCCGTGGTTGGAAGAGGCCCCTCTGAAAGATAACTTAGACCTTCAAGTCCTCCAACATAAACTTTCGAAGGAAATGGGACGAAAAGTAGGGGATTTTATTGTTGTAGCACCAGAAACTTCTTCTTGGAAGAAAATCACGGTTCATAATCCGTCGAGCAAGAGAAGGTGGCCCTAACCAAACTCAATGATGCTTTAAGGGTGTTCCCGATCATTCCTTGGGGAGGAAGAGACAAGGCGATTTGGGGCAAAACTACAAGTGGGATCTATTCAATAAAAATCGCCTATAAGTTAATCCACTCAGGATTCAATGGTCGGACTCCGACTTCGTTATTTGGTTAAATAATTTAACCCCAAAAATAGCTTTCTTCTTTTGGTTGGCAGTTCAAAATAAGATCCTGACAACGATAATCTGCAAAGGAGAGGTTTCCAATTCATCAATCGATGTATCTTGTGTGAGAAAGCAATAGAATCTGTAAGTCATATATTTCTAACTTGTGATTTTTCTTGTAGAGTCTTCCAAATGATCCTGTCCAAATTTCATATAGATTGGGTCCGTCCAAATAGCATGTCCGACTTCGCATACGGTGGGCTTCCCCTTCCGGGCAAAGCTTTTGACTTGGCTCGGAAGCTCGGCTTACCCCATTTTTTATGGGGGATATGGAATGAGAGAAATAAGAGAGTATTTAAAGGACGTAAGAAAGATCCCAGGTTATGTGGCAATAAAATAATCAGAGCTTTGAAAGAAAACTGGAAAACTTTCTTCTTCAAAAATGAGACCATGTCTCTAAGGGAAAGGAGGATTTTGCGGAACTGGGGAGAGGAACTTCCAGACCTAGACATTACAACCAACCCACGGGATGGTGTCAAGTGGATACCCCCACACAAAAGTGGGTTAAGTTTAATTTTGACGGGGCAACTAAAGGAAATCTGAGGGCTGCAGGAGCAGGAGGAGTTTGAGAAATGAGGAAGGAAAAGTGGTCCTTGCCTTTGCAGAGCCTTTGGGAACTCAAACAAATCATTTTGCGAAGCCCGAGCTCGCATGCGAGCAATGAGAATTGCCGGACTTGAGGGTTATAAGGAAGTTATCTTTGAAGGGGATTCGCTTAATATAATCAAGGCAATTAAGGAGGATAAAGACCCCAACTGGACCATATTGGAGCTTATCCTAGAAGCAAAGATTCATAAATCTCATTTGGTTAATGCCCGAATCCAACACACCTTCGGAGAAGGGAACCAAGCGGCGGATCTAATGGCAAATATTGCGGCTTCGTTGGGGAGATGCAAATTTGGAAGGATAACTTCCCTCAAGAACTATTGGTGTTGGTCGCTAGAGAAGAGCTAAGATCAAACCTGTTAGAGCATCAGGGAGATCGGAGGGGTCGATGATGAGTAATCCGACGGATGGAATTAGGCAGAAAAGGCATCCCATTTGTTGGGGCCTGGGAGGTGACAAGTGTACGATCATGACAACCTAGTGTTAGTAAGTGCTAGGTGTTGTTTGGTTTTTGTTTTATCCTGAATAGTCAAGCGACAAGTATAGGACCGTGGACTCTAAGTATGGCTTAATGTGAGTCTTAGAAAGATCCATTTTGTATTTTGATTATACGGGCTTGATGCTAGAACCAGCCCATTTTGACTTTGTAAAAGGTTTGTGGACCTTATAACCACCTCTACCTTATACCAAAAAAAAAAATAATAATATTTTTCAAAAAAATCTAGAGTAAAACACCTAACAAGGGTATAGTAGAGGGATTATTGGATCAAGGTAAGTTGTACAGAACAATATGAAATAAAGTGTTGGAGGTGTTACATTATTTGGTACCTTGCAATATTAGTGCAAGGACCATGTAAATAGTTTAGTCTAGAGTGCGAGTTTAATATTTGAGGATATAGTATGTGATATGTAAATAAGTGTAAGTTATATAAGTGAGGTGTCATGTTAGTAAGTGTGAGTTATATGTCATGTTAATAAGTGTGAGTTATGTGTCATGTTAATAAGTGTGGAGTTTTGTTAATTAGTATGTGCAATCATGTGTTGATATGTGAAGAGTTAGATCTCCCGTGAGTATGAGGAAATAAAAAATATTATATAAGTGTAAAGGTCAAGAGTCTTGTGAATATGAAGAGTCTCATGTATACATATATTAAAGACATAATTGTAATAGAGTATCAAAGAATAAGCATTGCATTTATGCATTGCTTAAAGTAGATATTTATCAATAATATTTAGTGAGTTATTGTGCATTGTTGTTATGGAATGAATGTATGAATTTGTGAGAATATTTGATATTGAGATCTTGTGGAAATATTGGTGGATTGCTAACAATGGTATTAGATCCACATTATTGGAGGTTTGGTGAAGGTGAGAATCAATAAAGAGGTGAGAGGCATGTCTGGTAAGAGTAACAAAGCCACATTGTTTGGTGCGAGAGCAAAATTATGGTGAGAGCTACTTTGCGTGAGCTTGGAGAAAACCATGTTGTGGTAAGAGCAAAATTGTGTGATCTTGGTAAGAATTATTTGGTGTGAGCCTAGAGAGATCCATATCGTAATCTTGGTAGTGACTACATTGGAGAGGAAGAGTAATGCTGAAAGTGCCTAATAATGATTAAAGAAGAGAGCAAACATCTTTGGAGGAGAGAGATGTCCAAAGAGAAGAAACAAACAAGAGGAGATCATTCTAGAGAAGACAAAGGAGAAAAAAACAATTTGTTGGGAGATTCAAGATTGAAAGGAGAGCTTACAAAATCTAAATTTGTAGAAATAGAATGTGTAAGATTGCGCAAATGTGAGGTAAGCAGAGTTACAAGTTGGAATAATGAAAATAACATAAATATTGTAATGTACAATGATATTTGGACTCAAAGGTTGAAGGAAGGATCACATTCAAATTTAGAGTGTTCGTAACCAAGAGATAACACATGATTCTAAGTAGAATTCAAGACATTACAATTGGTTAATTAAGGTAATTTATATACCTTAGTGATTTATTTGGTTGAGATTATTTTGGAGAAAGAAAATTAATTGAAGAGAATAATTTGGTTGAAGGAAATTTATGATTGAAGGGAGTTATAAGAAGATAATTAATTAATTAAAGAAGAAGATTATTGAGAAATTAATTGAGATAAAATTGAAGAATGAAAAGAATTATTTGAAGAAAAATAAATTGAAGATTGAAGAAGAATATTAAGAAAGGAGAAGAATATTAAATTAAAGAAATAAGAAGAAATATTGTTTGAAGAATATTGAAGAAAAATAAATTGAAGAAAGAAGAAGAAAAATGAAGATTGAATATTGAAGAATATTAAATTAAAGAAAGAAGAAGAAATATTGTTTGAAGAATATTAAAGAAAAATAAATTGAAGAAAGAAGAAGAAAAATGAAGATTGAAGAATATTAAAGAAAAATAAATTGAAGAAAAATGAAGATTGAAGATTGAAGAATATTAAATTAAAGAAAGGAGAAGAAATATTGTTTGAAGAATATTGAAGAAAGAAATTAATGATTGAAAATTTGAAAGAGGAATATTTAAAGTGAAGAAAGAAATTTAAAATTGAAGAGAAGAATTTGAAGAAAATAAAGAATTATTAAAAAAGAAAAAATTATTAAATTTGGAGTTAATTGGTTTTATATAAAGATTTAAAAGAATGATTGAAAAAGAATAACAATTTTAAAATTGAAAATTGAAGAAAGGAAAGAAAAAAATAATATTGAAAAACAATAAAAAAAAAAAATTATCTTTAAAAAAAAATTAATAATAACAAAGATCAATACTATATAATAAATTTATATGAAAAATGAATTATTAATAACAAAACTCAACACTTTGTAATAAATTATTATAAAAAATAATTTATTATCAATATAACTTTTTATACCATATCAATATTATTGTGATTATGAATAATTATCTTTTATTATTAATATAACTTTTATACTATATTTATTATCGATAATGATATTTATAAGAAATATTTATATATATTATTATAATACTGGAAAATATAAACTTGACATATATAATTTGGTAACACCGTTTATATATCAAATGGCCAATCATCCAAGGAACAGTCGTATTCTTGGTAATGGTATGCCTTGGAAATATACATGATTCTGAAATTTAAAAAAACCTTCACTTATATTAAAAATAATTTACAAGTTATTTTAGGATATATTTGTCAAATAAAATAAACTTGTTAATTTAATGGAACCATATTTATTTGAAGAATAGTGAATTGGAGAGGGTAAGACAATCTTCCAAAGAAGGTCCCTGAATCTTCACCTTACTAAAAAGTACATAAAGTCTCCAAAATTCAATTGATAATATTGGTGGGAGCGCGACTCCCGAATAATTTTGAAGGTATAGAACCCCTAGCCCACATGTTTTATTTTTTCTAAATTCAAAAAAGTTTAATCAATTCTACCTTTCTATTATATTTGATATATAATAGTTACAAGTATATTTGACTAGGAAATGGAATTTACAGCCGTCGCCTCGACTTTTCCAAGGAAAGAAATTAAATTGAATTTGAATACCAAAAGCCTAAATTTGCAGAGTGGACTTACACTTAGACACGTTTCATTATTGTAGTGCAGGACATTGCACCTTACCCACTTTCTGGATCAAAACCTTAAAAAGCGTAGAATTCGTCCTCGTTCGGAGGAATGAAGTTGGGTCGTGGATCGGAGCCATCGTGTTGCTCACGAGACTCACGTGGGGCGAGTGTGGAGCGCACCTTGCACGCAAGGAGTAAACCAACGCAACATCCAAGTGGGCCCACAACGATTTTGGGAAACACCCCACCAGATTCCATGGTATAGGCCCCACAACTTTGTTTGGACGCACATGCGACACATTCATTGAGGATAGGTAAAATTCATGCATCGAACAAAGACAATGGGGATTTGAACCCTCGGCAATGTCTAGGTTCATATTTTTGAACTTTCCGTTCGGCTAAGGCGGCCGCTTAAGGATCCGACATAATCTACAAGCCACGATAGCGGTCAAATTAAGTACACATTATTGGTCTTCCATTCACGTGCCCAGATTCGAAAAGCTTTTCCGCAAGCCCCATATGAGAGGTATTCAGGGACAACGGAAACATATTTAGGGCTTGTCCAGGGTGAGAGTTGGAAGGCCAGGAATTCAAAATGGCTGCTGGTAGAGCAAGACTGATAAAAAATGCCCTGAACTTGGCCACCGTTACCACGCTTGGCAGGCAGTATGCAACTTCTGGAGCACAAGTTGCGAGGGATCTTGCGGGGCTTAAAGTGATGAAAGACGTGAATCAGGTAATTTATGTTGCGTATTTTGATCTGGTGGTTCATGCAGAGTAGGGTTATGTGTATTAAATGACAATGGTGATAACAGCTGATAACAAGGACTCCCCTTGTGCAACTCAACAAAGTAACGGAGGGCTGCGGAGCTGTTGTTGCAGCTAAGATGGAGATGATGCAACCTTGCTGCAGTATCAAGGATAGGTATATGTGCCCAATTGCCATAGTCATGGTCCTCTTTGCTTGTAAACTATACATTTACACGGAATTCACTGTATTTATGTTTTTTTCCTTTTTCCCATTGTGTGCGTGATAAATTCACGGCAGGGTCGGGTATGCCATGATTAAAGACGCAGAGGATAAGGGGCTTATTTCGCCGGACAAGGTATGTTCATTTCGTAAGAGTTGTAACCCTGGCTGTGCTGTCTTGGATTTGAATTGTTAATGTTGGGTTATGTTGTTAATTAATAGACGCTGCTGATCGAGCCAACATCAGGAAATATGGGGATCGGGCTGTCCTTCGTAGCAGCATCGAAGGGTTACAAGCTGCTGTTGACAATGCCGTCTTACACCAGCCTTGAAAGGCGAGTGACGATGCGAGCCTTTGGCTCTGAACTTTTGCTTACAGACCCTGACAAGGGCATGGGTGGGGCCGTCAAGAAGGCCCATGACCTTCGGGATAGTACCCCGAATTCATTCATGCTTCAACAGTTCGAGAATCCTGCTAATGTAAAGGTGCGTAGCTTAATTGCATGTATAAACGTGTTTAAAGCCTTTTATTTGGCTAAACGCTTTGTTTGGATAACAAAAATTTGCAAAACATATACACCTTTTATTATTTTTTACTTGTTTTGCTTCAACCTGACTTGTTAAAATATATTGACAATAAAATTATATATATACTTTAACTGTTTGTTAAAGCACCTTTAAAAAAAATAATATAAAATGATGTGACTATACAAAAATATAATATACAACCTTTACATTAAGTAAAATTTTCCGCGCACGGCATTTTGTATTAAGAGTGGTTATTTGGGAATGCATGCAGGCCCATTTTGAGACGACGGGACCGGAGATCTGGGAAGATACGTTGGGACAGGTGGACATCTTCGTGATGGGGATTGGCAGCGGTGGTACCGTCTCTGGCGTCGGTCGATATCTCAAGAGCAAGAATCCCAATGTCAAGGTACGTGGTCAACTATTGCATCCCGCTGATAAATGTCATTCAAATGTTAGGACAAGTATTTCATCACAACTTGTTGACTGTTTATTTAACTATAATACTCAACGTCGACGGCACACGCATCGTAAATGCTGTCAACATAAATCGTCCTTTTTCTTTGAAATAAAACACATATGCACGTAGGACCTTGGGACTCGGTCAAAATTAAATTATTGAAATTGACATCAAGTATGTGTTAGGTATGGTTAGTGTCTTAAATTAATATAAAATATATATGTGTTTGATTTTAATTTTAATTTTAATTTTAAGTTAGTTTTTAAAGGTATAATTGTCTTGCGTTGAAATAAGAGGTTACTATACTTGCCAACATTCAAATAGTCTACAGTTTTATATTAGTGTTTTCATCGTACTTTAATGTAAGAGGAAATCTTTCAACACATACATTTGAAGGAATCACCAAACTCAAGGAATTACCGCCAACTCAAAAAAAATATTCTAACACACCCAAAATTATATAATAATATTCGTTTTCTTTAATGGAAAAAAGATCCACCACATAAATTATATTATCAAGGTGCAATAATTCCAAAGACTAATTCATATCAATTAATATAGAAAATTACCCTACCATCTAAACGTGAATCAAAACGTTAACCTCTAATCGACTATCCTCCTCGTCGGCCACTTTTGCCACTAAATTAAAACTGTCTATCTTGTTTCTTAAGGTCGTGGAGAAAGGATTTTCGTTGTATTCAACCGAATAACTAAAATTATTATTATTTAGTCGGTGGGTCTAGGTAAATTAAATTATTATTATTCAGTCAGTGGGTTTAGGTGGTTAGTAAGTTGGGGCGTTTACCGAGAGGAGACCTAGGTTCCAATTCCACTGGGATGCCCATGCATAGCCAGTATCCCAATCAGACTTCTCTGCTTGGATTTGTTTCCTACTTGTCCAGCGGTCCCTTTCATGCCACGTGTTGAACCAGACTGATGTAAACGGTGGTACGAACCCTTCATGCTACGTGTTGAACCAAACTGACGAAGACGGTGGTGTGGTGTGAACCCTGTGTGCGTCCGGGGTTGTGATTGTAACCAATTCATTTATATAATAATAAAAAAAATTATTATTATTAAAAAAAAACCAACCTATTGGAAAGAACATCGAGTCAAGTGTTGCACATTTACCTTTAATTTTAGGCCAGTTGGTAGTGATTGATTGTTTGTTGTTGACTGTCCTAGTTAGATGCCTTAAAGGATCGAGGTTTGTTGATTTTGTCTTACCCAACTAAACTAAGGTATATAGTGGGTGGTGTTTTAATTCCATCCTAAATCCTACCCTATCAAACAAAAGTGTTGCACATTTTTTATGTATAAAAATAATAATTTTAAGCCACAGCTATATACTCACATTTGTAATAAAAGTTAAAAAAGTTTTAATTATATATAATTATTTTTTAAAATATATTATTTATTTTTTAGGAAAAATATATTTTAATATAAAAATTTATAAATTAAATTATTTAAATTTTTATTATATTTAATGAATATCTAATAAACACAATGCAACGAGTATAAATATTTTCTTTATAATGATTTAATTATTTGTTTATATCTTATTGAATAGATTTATGGAGTTGAACCGGCGGAAAGTAATGTTTTGAACGGTGGAAAACCAGGTTATACAATTAAACCTTCATTTATTTATTTTTAAATATGTGCTTAAATATTTTAATAAAGTATATATTTAAAATTTATTTTTTCATTTTAGGTCCACATAGCATAACTGGTACAGGAGTTGGTTTTACGCCAAAGATTTTGGATTTGGACATCCTAGAAGGAGTTATAGAGGTAGATATTTTATTTATTGCTTGTGACTTTGATCTTTACATAATGTTAATATTATCATGGTTATTGTTGTACATCTTGTGCATATAATTTTTGTATATTTATTTAATTTGGGTTAATAAAAGCAGAGTATTATTTTGAATAGGTATCAAGCGACTCTTCCATAAAAATGGCACGAGAGCTAGCAGTGAAAGAAGGCCTTATGGTGAATATTTTTTCCTCCAAGCTATCAACATTAAATTTTTAGTAATGAGTTTTTATATTTGGAATTCATTGATTTATGTTTATAAATTTAAAAGAGAAGTAACAAAATTTTCATCATACATACATTATGAGCTTATCACTTGCTATAATATATTTTTAAAATTTTTAGAAAAATGTTGTACAATATAGGTTGGAATTTCTTCGGGAGCCAACACTGTTGCAGCAATTCAATTGGCAAGAAAGCCTGAGAACCGTAACAAACTTATTGTGGTATGTAAATTATTAAACTACAATATCTTATTTATCATGTTTAAGTATTGTAATATAATTTTTCTTGTATGTAATTGTTTTGTTTATTTGAACAGACTGTACATCCAAGTTTTGGAGAACGATATCTGTCATCAATTTTGTTCCAACAACTAAGGCAAGAGGCTGAAATGATGCAACCAGTGCCTGTGGAGGATTGATAATATAAGTTTCACGATTGCAGAGGAATTAAATAAATAATGTTTTAATGAAATCAATTTTATAGTTCCAAGGGGACAGTGTAAGGATTTAGGTTTTGGTTTTTTTCAAGAGGTCCAAAACCCCCGCTTGTGAGGGGTGGGTGTGCGCTGTGTGTTTAACCTCTATTAATAAGCTTAGATCTCGATCTTGCAAAGGATTATGGAGGATGAGAATATTCAACCCTAAACATAAATTGTAAAGGTTTTTCACATTACCTAAACAAAAAAAAGAAAAATAAACTTTATTATAAATCACAAACTCTTTATTACAAAGTTTTGATTTAATTTTTTTACATTACCTAAAATAGAAAGGAAAAATAAACCTTATTAAAGGCCACAAACTCTTTGTTGTAAAGTTTTTATTTGATAATATGTTTTTTCATGAATTTAGTTACTTGTTTTTAATAAGCTTATTATAAGTTGTTAAGTTTAATATTTAGTTAGACATTTTGTTGGATGGTGAAATAGATATTAGATGCATAACCGCGTTTTTAATAAGCCTATTATAAGTTGTTAAGTTTAATATTAAGTTGTTAAGTTTAATATTTAGTTAGATATTTTGTTGGATGGTGAAATAGATATTAGATACATAATCGTGTACTTAAATTTGATAGTTATGTTTATATATTATAATTTTTATGTTCAAGTAGAGGAGCTTATTTTAGCATAATATTTTTATTGGTTATTTTTAATCAAAAGTTGATTTGGTGTTATTGATACTTATTATTTATACATATATTATGCTTAATATTTATATAAATGTAAGATAAGTTAATACATGTGATTTTTTTTTTATAAAATTTATTATGGCATGTACATGTAGTTGTGTCTCACTTTTAATAAAATGGGATGATTTTGTATATATATATATATATGTATGATCATTGTTTATTGTATGGTCATATAATAAGTACACCATCGTACATCCTTAGTTCAACTATACTACATGAGGAAAAACATTAAGGGGAATAGTTAGCTTTACCCACAATTTTTTTAATTGTGATGCTTCTTTAGCAATGTTTAATCGTAAAATGCCTTTATAACTCTACAACCAACCAACTGCTCGATGCATAGGATCTCCAACTAACCAACAAGCATGGAGACGATGTCCTTCACCATAGTCAGCTAGCCAAGTAAGGCTTTTGCCTTATTGGTTTTTGATTTTTATGCAAATCTTGTATTCTTATTTGTTGTCATTTTCTTTTTGGGTTTTACTTTTTACAAAGTTATGAAATTTTATCCTTACTAATATAAATCCCTCACTTGAGTCAATAAACCCCATGCAAGTGAACTGTTCCTTTGAGCCACTTCGTCCCTTTTGGGAGTAAATCCCTCTTTTGAGTCAGTCGATCCATTTTACAAGTGAATCACTCTATTTTGCGAGAAAATCGCTCCTTTGAGCCAATCAATCCATTTTGGAGATAGCCAAATTTTGTCAATTTTGCAAGTTTGCTTGTTTCGCAATATTATTCTTGGGTTTGCAAAATCTATTTTCTATGGCTAATTTCTATGAATTAAAAGGTAGTATTTGAGACACTATAGGTTAATGGAAATAATAGCCTTTTCCTTCCTATAAAATAGGTTTTTTAGATTAGAATAGTTTCTTTGATCCTTCTTGTACTTTTCTAAATCCAAAGATGTGGCTTCTGTTACCTTCTCACCATTTTCTTCACTTTTTCCTCTTTCTCTTTCTCCACCTTGAGTACTTTTATTTCTTTTTTACAGTCTTCTGACTTGTTTCTTGAAAAATTCCATCTCTCCTTTTTTATCATTTCTCCCCTCTTGAATCACTTTATAGTTCCTGTTCAAATTCTCTAATAACATCCAGCAAACTACATATATTTTTATCATTTCTCTCAAGCTCTCTCTTATAAATATCTAATTCTCTTTTAATATGCACATGCCTAGGTTCCAATTTTTTTAAGAATGCTTGTTCCATTTCTTTCCAAGTGCATTTTCCATTTACCATAGTTATTTGTTTTACCCATTGTAAATCTTCTTAAGTTAAACAACTATTAAATCTATATCACACCAAAAATATTTCATCAAATGTATATTTTAAGAGTTTCAATCACTCTCTCACACTAATATCCTCTTTTCTAGAAAAATGCATTAACTCCATGAGCTCACACTCAAAGAATAATAATGTAAACTAGGGTTTTAGAAAAAAAACTTCATAGAATTATGTCTTACCAGGTTCAATCCCAAATGCCACATAACAAGTAGACCAAAAATTATCCTTCAAAATACAATAATGGTAGTTGATTTATATCAATTTTTATTCTTTTGAAAAGACATATGATTTGAAAAATGGAACTATATTTGTTCAAGACAATTAACTTCATAGGGTCATATCTCTCTTAATACTACTCAAATTACTTCATATGACCACTTGTTGAGAACATGTGAAATTTTGAATAAAATAGCACAGGAATCATCTAAATTGGATAACTTTATGCAAAGATATGGATCTTGGAATAAAAGAATTTTTTTTGGAAATAAATTTACCCAAATTTTCCTAATGAAAAACAATCCCTACTTTGCGATATTTGTGGCTCTAATTCCACTTTTTAATGCTACTTAAGAAAGAAATAACTCCACAAGATCTTCCAATATGAGAGGTCACTCCGTGGGTAAAGATGATTACAAGGTAATACTTTGTATAAATTATAATTTTTGCAATAACAATATTCCTTCTTTATAGACCCATAATCTAATGCTACTTTGGGGAGGGTGTAATCCCAACTCTAGTAAAATCCTAAATCTTTAACCAACTCATTATAATATTATAATATTACAAGACAATCAACCTTGGATTATGTGAATCCCATGCCAACTATCCATAATATTCATTTATAATATAATATCATAACCAAATGTACCTATCCTTAGGTACCATAGCAAAAGTTTATATTTTTGTTTGCTTACAAGAAATGAATTTTGCAATAGCATTATTGTACACTTGTTAGAATTGAGTATCCCTTTTTTCCTTGAATTACTATATAGTTTGAATCAATGCTTTATTTGATTAAACTACAATGTAATTTGAATAAATGTTTAAATTGGATAAACATTTAAAATTGTGAAACTCAAAAACTATGAAACTCTTACGCTTTTGAGAAACCATGAAATCCTTTTCCTTACGATAAATAATGAAATCATGAAACTATGAAACCATTTTTTGAATCCGATGAACCAAAAAATGAAATATTTTTGAAACATTAAAAAAAATAGCTTATGTTTAAAAACAATGTTGATAATTATTCCCCCAAAAAGTTTAAAATGTTTTTATAAAACTTCAATTTATCTTCCATGAAAAAAAAGAATCGACAATTGTTCAAGAAAATGTTTGATAGACAATTTCCCTTCTAGTAACCAACCTCCACTTGGACTCAAATTGACACAAATATAATGCACTTAACTCCAACTTGCTCTATCCAAAAAATATTTGATAATAGTTCCAAATAAAAATGTCTAACTAAATTGCCTTCCTAGTAACTAGCCTCCATTATGGTTGCATGATTTGTTTGATAAGTAGGATCCACTAGGGCTAGATTAGTGAGAAAAATTAACCATTAGCCTCCATCAGGGATCCATTACTTATTTGTTAACCAAGATCTATTAAGGATGTATTAGCAAGAAAAATTAACCACCAATCATCCACTGTATTTCCATAATAAAGAGTTTATAAGAATTATATATGTGGAATGTCTATGTATTTATATGGTTTATTATTTTTTTTCTATTGGAAGTCACTGAGGAGTGAAGCCCTTAAATAGAATCAACCTTGAACCCTTTGCATCATTATTTTCCTTGATTATGAATGACCTTAAAATTATTATTTTTACTTAGAGTTACAAATCAAGGCATACAACAAGAGAATTTTTATGACATTACAAATGAGAATGCACTTGTCATGTAGAGTAAAAAGGCCAAGTGGGGAGAATATATAATGGGGCCTATCAATTTAAAGATCAGTTTCAAGTGTAAGATCTCAATACAATTTTAAAGATTCTTGAGATCGAGTGCCATCTTCAATACCATGCGATCCTATATTTAAATAGGATTTGACATAGCAAAATATAGGGGAAATATATATACTAATAGAATATATATATAGAATATAACAAAATCATATTTTTTCAATCAAAAGTCTCTAACACTCAAATACATCACATTTTCTCAACTATTTTATGTCAAAATAAAATATACTAAGTAGCTCTCCACAAAGTATAGTTAGAAGGAAAGATGTTTTAATATATAGTGCACTATAAATTTGTAGTCATAGAATAAACCCAAACTATAGTCATTTATTCATCACAAGATAGGAATTATAAATTTGAATGACAAAGAACCACTAATCATCCCTTAGTTTATGGAGATTACTAGACATACTTTTTAAAGAGTGTGTGTATATATAGATGCATTTCTCTCTCTCTCTCTCTCTCTCTCTCTCTCTCTCTCTCTCTCTCTGTATTAACTTTAAAGTGATTAAATTAGGTCTAATGTTAATGTAGAAAAATTAATCACTAGTGGCTTTTGAAAATATATTTTATAATGGATACATGATTTTATTGAAAAATCTAGTTCCTTTATTCATGACATCCTTACAAGAGTTCTAGCATAGGAACTAATAATAGGGGACCACCATATCAAAATAGTCATTGATAATAGTATGCAAATAAATTGTTTCATAACTCCTTTGAGGCTGTGCATTATGGTCTTGAAATATTTTGAATACTATACATCTCAAATATGCCATGAACGTAAATTATAAAAGTGATAAACATATATGAAGCCTTTAGCCCTTCTATGCTTATTTTTTATGAACATTACCTTTAAAATTATAATAAAGGATAAGTTATTTTTAGGAGTTGTATTTATAAACATGAATTGTCTCTTTTCAATAATGTTTCATGTCCTAGTTACCAATTTAAATGTAATATTGTGTGGCCCATGCCAACTATCCGTAATACCCATATACAACATAATATCATATCCTCATATACCTATCCTTAAGTACCATAGCATAATTGCAATATTGAATGTAAATTTGATTCTCAGTCTTATCACACATTATTTTCTAAAAGTTATAATTTTTAATGTAAATTCTAGAAATTCACGATTTGTATTTAAATATATAAATGTAATAAATTCATATTGAAATGTAGTTTACAAAAAATGACAACATACATAATTTATTTACATTTATATATGGATGCGTTGATAGGGTTTGATGAGGGATTGCAAAGCAAGGTCCATCACCCCTATTATGACAAATTGATGTCACCTAGAGTTAGATATTTATGGTGATTAACACCATAAATAATTTTAATTCCTTCATGTAGAACCATCTAATCCATGTAGAACCACCTAGAACACCTTAGAGTTGTGTTGAGGTAGGATGTCATTGGCGATATTAAAAATGATATCATTAACTAGTCTATATCAAAGAAGGTGGTAATGCATTTGGTGAAGAAGAACGATCAAGAAAACATTGAATTCATGGCTATAGAGTCACAAGATGATATATAATCTCATTTGACCTTTGATTTACTCATGATTCTTGGCAACTTATGGTCTATGTTGAGGCAAGAATTAATAATCACTTTATTATGTTAAACAATTGATTGTATAGGTACACAAAGAAATGAATATAGATTATACATCTATTCTTTATATTATTGGCCCTGGAAAGAGAGGTTTATGTGATAGAAATGAATTTGGTAGATGTTAATATTAGGATGTATTAATAAGAGGAAATTTAGGGATTGCTTTTTTATGGATTTTAGCATCCTACATAGGCTTTTATAGCTAGACACCTTTTGTTGGGTATGATGACTATTGTCCTTTCTCATTATCTTGACCATTGGACATAGGGAATAGATGGTTTGGACTATCACACCTAACACAAAGCAACACAGTAGGGTAACTCCAAGAGCACGAGGTTCAACTCAATCAGGTTTTAAAATGTGATCTTCAATGCACTTCCCACTCTATTCTAATCTAACCAGCTTTATGAGAAAAAGGAAGAGAAAAAAAAGATAGTGGAAAGGAAAACATATCCTAAGCTAACAAGAGGTGATGTGCTAAGATTAGAATAAGAATAATCTACATAACAATATGATACTATAGACACCCAAAAGTTGCACACTGCTATACCTACGTACTTGTAGATCCTTCTGGACACTTGTAGGTTTACATAGGCCATCCTAGGTACCCCTAGGCTATCGTAGACCAGCGTAGACTATTGTAGATCCTCCTAGACATGCGTAGATTGTTGTAGTCATGCGTAGTCATACGTAGATGGCCGTAGTCATGCGTAGTCATGCGTAGATCACCATAGATTGTCATAGCATCGTGTAGACTCCCGTATACTACTTCATCGACTTTTAGGTCCTAAACCCTCATAAGCCTTCAAAATTACATCCCGTGCATTGGGATATCATCCGACAACCAATTTGCACTCAATTGAGGCCCCCACGGGGTATTAGTTGACCAAAACAATTAATAAGTCAATACCCAAATTCTAATTTAATGTTGACTTCACTTAAGTCACCTTTTTAGGGTAAATTTGATTAAAAGAACCCTTAATCTTGATTAGCACTAATTACATCCTCCCACATGTGTGAAATTAGGGTTTGTTGAGATATTTCTTTAATCATGTCTTAAATTGGCTTAAGCACCTCCTAATCAGGATTAGCCCTAATCCATCCTCACACATGTGTGAGGATGAGATATTTCTCATAAGGAATGTGATGTTGCCACATTGCATTTCTTAACCTAACCCTAGTCAGAATCAAACCTAGGTTTAGTCTATCTAACCCCCCTTGCACCTTGCCTTTGCCTATAAATAATGGGTCCCAAACCCCTAATTAAGTCTGATTCACAAATTCAACAAAGCATAGTTACTCTACTAAAATGGAAAGCCAATATTGAACAGTCATTTCTCGGTGCACACAATCGGATTTCAATGGTACACAGAGGCACCCCAGCTACCTAGGAGTCGACCCACCGAAAGGATTTTGTAGAAGAGGCATCACAGCTCAGATCGCCCCTTGCCCCATGAATCCGGCCTCAGTTCACCCCTGGTGGCGAATTGGGTCTACAGGCCCCAAATCACTCCATATTTGGGTGGTAAGCTCCCTTTTACCATATTATTACTTTTTGCATAGTTTATTTCATGTTTTGTTATGATTTTATAGTCATTTCATCTTTATAAACATGGGGCCTGACTAAGGCAAGCCCCCCATCGTACTGACCCCCTTTTGCAGGTTAATCATAGGTTATGCAACAAATATGAAGAGGGAAAGCAACATCAAACCAATAACAACCCGATGGTGGCCCACATACAAAGAAGCCCACCTACACTGAGGGACATCAGAAGAAGGCATCAAGCCTATAGTGTATTCATGAAAGGAAAAAGGGAATTCACCCTATTTGTAACCCATATCAAATTTATCATGAATAAAGCATATATTTTTGAATGACTTGTGTTATTACTTGTTGTTAGATCAAATGTCAACTTCTGGTCATTTCATTCTGGCACGCCCGGTGGGACCCCCACAACGGATAGTGCTAGATTCATTTTCTTTGTAAATCTGACATTATCCTCTATTTTTGTGTCTTGCAGGTACCAAATTTATTTTCCATAGAGACCTCCAAAGCCCTAGGAACCATCCTAGGCCATCATATTTCTTATTTGAAGCCTCTGAACCTGATTCACCCCCCCCCGTGAACCAGTCCTAATTCACCCTCGGGTCATGATTTGGGTCAAATTCGCCCCTCGGGTCGCGATTTGAACACAGAAGCCTCAAAAACCCCCAAATCAGCTGGGGTGATCTTTTTAGGGGCCAAGAAAACCCCCCTTAGCATCATAATGCAGGTATGCTCACCTTTTCTGCCTCTGTTGCAAGTTTTGGAAACAAAAATCTCACTAACTAGTTAAATAATCATTGCTAGACATAGTTTTGTTTTCATTGCAAAGTTGTCAAATCCTTAGGGTTTCTAAAATTTTTAGGACCTGCAACTTTCCAGCAAGTGTACAAAATTTATTTCTCAAATAAATTTGCATTTGTCTTTTATTTTTGCATATGGCATAAGCCTAAGTTGTTCTTCCTTCGTTCATAGCTTCCATTGCTAAAAGGAACTTTACATTCTAAAGTAAAATTAGGGTTTCTAATCCCCTCTTACATTTCTGAAAGAATTTTGCATTCTAAAGTTCAAGTTAGGGTTTCATAATCCCCTCTATTCCAAACACATTTGGATTGCATGTTTCTATGTTTTGCAAAGTAGATTAGTTTGCTTCACAAAGGCATTTAGGCTAGACCATTTCTTTACAAAGAATATAAGCTATCTAATCATTTGCTTTCGAAAAGGCATTAGGATTAGTTTTCTTTTGAAAAGGCAATTAGTTAGTTTCTTACCTTGCAAACACCGTTAGAAAAACACAAACCCACACACACTCACGTGGTATTTAAACAAGTGGTGAGATTGGACTTCATCCCCAATCCATCGCTCGAGACTGGTGTGGATCGAGTTGCACTCTCCATCAGCTCACCCCCTAGACACCTAGCAGCCCCACAGGAGCGGTTTTCTAGATTTCATCATCGAAAAATCCCCCACTTTTGTGATTGGGCCCTGGATTTCATCACCAATGGTTACCTACGGAGTGGGACAGGATTAGCGCCTTCATCCACAAGGCTTGTATAATTTGTGGAATTGGTAACTATCGTTCTTGACTAAGCCCACCCGAGGGTGAAGCGAAAGCATGGGTATGCCGATAGTAGGTCTCAGACAGTGCCACCTCTTCTCGTGAGAGGATATTGTGAACTCGCTTCAGCATAGTGAGTTCCACCCCTTTAGGATATCATTTTACTGCACCTTCCATACAGGTCACCATTCGCACGTTGCGGTACCATTCTATCCTGTGCATCTTTGGGTGTTGCAGGAGGTTTGATATTGATGACATTCCCGATTTTCTAGAGTATTCACTCCATTACCCATGATTCTACATAGGGAGTATCAACATTACAACACACAAAATGAACAGAACACTTTTATTTTCTCAGCATTTAGAATTGATTCCGGTCTACCATTGTTTGCATGATCACAGACCGGTCTCAACACACTGCACTATATATTGTTTTGCTACACACAACATGCCACTTACTTCACACTCACATTAGACACAGTTGAGTCTACATCACATAGGGTTTATTCTTAAAAACCCTTTTTCACATGCCACTATGCCTGTGGTCACCCGTAGTAGAGCGCGTGAGCAATCACGCTCTATGGAGGAATGGCCTCCCCTTCCTCTAGTCAGTCCACTCTTACTCCTTCGATCATGAAGGAGAGGATCATAGACACATCTGATTCACGCATAGAATCTGATGTACAATTCACACACATGATGCCTCATGAGGAGACGTCAACTTTGAGTGAAATCCTCGCTACTTCACTCGTAGAAGATTACCCGCTCCTTTCAGCCCCATCCTCACCTAATCCATCGACCACGTTCTGTGACCATGTGATCTACACAACACCAGGACAATCTCCTCCATCCTTCACCATAGATGAGGAGGTCATGCCTACTTCACCCACCTTTGCACATCCCTTCTTCCAAAATCTATCTCAATCCCTATTTGAGAATGATTCCTCCCTCCTAAACCGTACCCATCCTGAGGTCGCATCATTCACCCCTACCATAGGAATGGTGTCTGACCCATCCTCCTCCATTGTAGGAAGCTAGAAGCCATCCTTCCAAACTACACAATAGATCCCTACCCAGCAGGAACCATAAGCATTCCCTCAAACCTCACACCCATACTCTTCACAAGAGTACCAACCACCCTCTTCCCAAGAGCCATTCTTCACCATATCTGAGGGTACCTCCCAACAGCCTCTTCAGGAGCAAGATGCACAAACCCAAGTGGGAGTGTACACCTACACTTTCCCCTCAACCCAAGCTCCTACCTCGATAGCTTATCCCACCTTTTTGGTAGCTTTCCCACCTATCTCCCAGGTATCCGGAGTGTATGACACCCAACCCTTGGAGCCACCTTTGCCTACGATGACCTTTAGGATACCACCACCTATTCCTTTTTAGGCTCCCACTACCCATATCCATCCTACCTATGGATCAACACCGATAGCTTATCCACCCACTCAACCAAATTATTCCACATAGTTTAGCTTCCCTACTTCCTACCCTCTAGGCAGAGATAGATCCCATATTTTGATACCTCATCTCGACCACCCCTAGCACTAGTAGTATCGACACCTACACTACCACCAGCTACACCTAGCTTCTTTATGCCTCCTCCAGTTTGGTCATCACCACCCATGGCTCAACCAGTACAATAGGCTCCAAACCAACAAGTACCCCTGCCACAACCACATGTTGCCCAGTCATAGTACTATTATCCTCAATAGACACCTACCCCACAACCTAGTGTGCCCATAGACACGACAACACATGTCACCCAGTACCCACCTTATCATGATCAGGCACAATAGTATTCCCCATAGTATTATGAAGAACAACAATACCAATATCCACCACATCCATAGGGTCAGCCTACCATAGCCCAACCCTCGACTCCTATGACACCCAAACTTCAACTCTTGCGAGATGAAGTCAAAATGTTGAACCTACGCACCTCTAGCTATGGGCCACAAAAGCCTTGCTATGATGAACTATGCAATGAGCTAGTTCATCCATCAGTCCCTATTCCTCCTTATCCCTATCACTTCGAAATACCAAAATTTGACAAGTATAGAGGTAAGGAAGATCCCAGAGAACATGTGAGCAACTACCGCTCGTCCTGCTACCAACTTCATAGTAGTAACCCCCTTATGTTGCGTACCTTCTCCCTATCCCTCATTGGGCTAGCATTGGATTGGTACAACATGCTACCATGCCATAGCCTGTATACCTTTGAGCAGCTAGCCAATTCCTTCTTAGAGCACTTTTCCATCAACATCAAGAAAAAGACCACATTTTTTGATGTCTACGCCTTACGATAGGTAGACGATGAACCCATTACTGAGTTTGTTGCTAGATGGAGAGCGATTATCCATGACCTCACCCATAGCCTCCCCACCTCGGAGCTTGTGACACTCTTTTCCAAGAGTTGCCACAAACACATTTCCACATCCCTCCAACTTCACCAAAGTCATACTTTTGAAGATGTTATCTCACAAGAAAAAGTGATCAAAGATATTAAGGTCCAATCTAGGAAGATTAAGTTGAGAGCCAAATCCAACTATAACTCCAACTTTCACTTCAATAGACCCACACCGAATCAACCTTACCCATGACCACCACAAACCAACCAAGTCATAGCTGCTACCCTAGCACTAGTACCGACTCCTCCACCCTATACACCACAACCACAAGCACTCCAAGCTAATGCTCCTACCCCACCTCGACCATAACAATACCATGGCATGCACCCATAGGGTCCACCATACAACTTTACACCCTTATCTAAACCATTACTAGCCCTGTTCCATAGATTGTATGAGGGCAACCATCTCGTTCTACCCGAGATCCACCCATTGGATCCAAATTCACCTAAGCCTCATGACTATAATGAGCAGCTCTTCTATCCCTTTCATAGGTAGCATGGCCATAATATCGATTCGTGTCACTCCTTTTAGGGGCAAGTTCAAGACCTAATCGATAGGGGCACTATTCAGGTAGCAAACCCTCTAGCCCCGTAGAACCAAAACCTAGGGATTTTCCAAAACCCTCTATCGGATCATAGAGGACCCAATCCCCCTAGACCTCCAAAAAATCCTCCAGTGCCACCTCACCAAGTCAACAATGTCTAGTGTGATCCTCCATCACGTGGAGTAGTAGGTATGATCAACCTTACTACGAGGAACCAACGGTACCCATCATGCTAGACAACACCTATTGTTTCTCCCCTTATCCAGTTTATATCCCCACAAACACCCCAAATGCCTAATACCATACCACCACCACCTCAAAATGTGATTACCATCTATGGTAGTCTAACCCATCAACTACGCAATGCCCCCACATGGCTATCCATATTCGATCTCCTACAACAGTCTCAACCCCATCGTGAGGCATTGAATGACATCCTACGTTCCATTGACTTAGAGACACATGACACAAATGCTTTTGTCAATTTCGTAGGGAACATCCCATGATGCCTTCAACCTTCAATTAGTTTCCATGACCACGAGATAACGAAACTCATTGGTGAAGGAGTCGATCCTCCCCTTCACATACAAGCTAATATCAATGATATTACCTACAAGCGGGTACTCGTTGACATGGGCTCATCCATCAGCATCATATCCATAGTAGCCCTGCATCACCTACACCTCCCTCCAGCCCATTTCACCACACCTTCCCTAGACCTACGTGCTTTCGATGGTTCCATGAGACCTACCATAGGATCCATAGTTCTGCCCATTCACGTAGGCATCCGTACGATCCCCATCCTCTTTCACATCATCCAAGGAGAAATGCAATACAATATTCTCCTCGGTCACCCTTGGATTAGAGACATGCAGTGTGTCCCATCCACATTGCACCATTGCCTCAAGTACATCCACAATGGACTTGTTCATTGTGTCCCAGCCGATGGAGACCCCTTTAAGTTTTGTAATGTCGTAGACCTTCCCCCTGCGCCTTCATTCTCATCCTCCCAACTATTCCCTGTATCTTCTCACCAGTCAGTAGGAGCATCGGTATCCTCCCCAATTTCCACCCCAACATCCCAATGTTCATCAACAACACAAGCCTCGATATCTGCACCATTAGCATCATCTTTCAGGGGACCTAAAATTGATACCATGCCTTCCTCACCATCATCTTATGGCCTCCACAATCCTCCCAACCTCTACCATTCCAATTTCCACCCACGGTGTCGCAACCACCATTGCCACCCATCACACAACCGACTACATTACCTCCTCCACCCTTGCATATGGAAGCCCCTATCCTTCCTACACCGCAAACACCTCCTCTTCCCTTCCGACCAAAACCTAAGACATTCACGTCTCCATGCATCCCTGCACCTACACCGATGTCATCCCCTACGTAGAACAAACAACCTATTCAAGCCACAACAACCAAACATCATGAACCCGAACAACCAACACCCAACTCGGATGAATCTCCACACCCTTCAACTACCACCATTAGGGAATCCCAACTTTCTCCTTCCTCATCTGATTCGGATACGCCACCCTAATCTCTAGAGCATGCCACACCACGCATATCCATCTTCATGACAAACAATGGCTTAGGAGACTATAACGTATGTGATGCCCATGTATGTGACACCCCTATCCAATCTACCCAAGATTTTGGCCATCCCTCAGCCTCGGTGTTGACTATCAGAACCATCATACAGTTAGGAAGTCCTAAAAACCACACCAACTTTGTGTATGCAGGAGTAGACTCTTCGATCCCCTCACCAACTTCTTCACCACCACAATCTAGCTCTGGTGATGCAATTACACACCTAGCCAACCCTCAATTTGCCTTGCACTACCTACAATACTTTCATTGGCATGGGTTTGGGTTAGGCCATTATGAGCAAGGGCTACGTACACCCATTAACCCTCATGTCCGATCACCTATCGACAAAACTGGCCTAGGTTATCACCCAACCATCATCTATACATTAGAATATGAGATCCAAGATCTCTCTTTACATCCTCCTCCACATCCAACACACACCTTGGAAGAGTACATTGATATGGACATGCTAGAAGACACACCTTCACCCACATCAACCATCACCGTCCCCTATGATTTCTTCCAAGAATCTCCTATGCCCGATACCTCCTTGTTCTATGATGTTCAGATATTGGTAGAACACTTTGCTACCTTATCCCTGGCTACACCACCAATAGAGTCAGACACACTCCCACTGATCCACCATCGATAGAGCTGACCTAGTCCCTGACCCACCATCGATACGCTTACCTGTATTCCCACCTATACATAGATAGCTACAGAGAGCAGCCTCTCATCCTCGTTCACCACCAGTCATCCTGTGACCTCCCTTGAGCCTCTTAGGATGCGCACAACCTATCCAACCTCCCTCACCAGACTCTACCCCACCTACTTCACCTACAACATCGATTAACATGGTTGAGGTAGACTTACGCTCTCCCCTCCATTACAACCACCAACGGATTCGAGATGATACCCCAAACCCAAACTTTATCGATCTCGCACACATCTCACACATACCAGCACCTAGAGACTTCCTTCTCTCTCCTCATGTCTTACGGGTAGCAAATGCCCCTTCCTCATCCATGTCATCCCAAACCCCTCAAGTCCATCACATGGGCATTTACATAGATGATGAGTACGAGTTCAGTGAGGCCATTGATGACTTCAATCTCATTCCTATCCTTGAATAGTTACGTGATGGATCTCGCATGCTCATCGAGGACACTATCGATGTCGACATCGGTGATGATCCAAAAAATCCACACATCCTCAAATTAGCCACTAGCCTCTCACCCGAGGAGCGCATCACCTTCATGAACTTCCTATGCAAGTATATAAAAGTGTTCGCATGGTCTTACAAAGACATGTCGGGACTTGACCCTACCGTAGTAGTGCATAATCTTATACTAGATCCCAATGCCAAACAAGTAAGATAAAAGCTGTGATGCATGCATCCAACTATCGCATTGATAGTAAAATCTGAGCTCCAAAAGCTCCTAGACGTTGATTTCATAGTACCCATCGACTATCCCGAGTGGGTATCCAGCATGGTCCTTGTCCCCAAACCATCCGGTGACGTTCACGTTTGCACAAATTTTCATGACCTAAACAAAGCTTGTCCCAAAGACAACTTCCCTTTACCCAACATTGACTCCCTCATTGACTCCATCGTAGGTCATGAAATGATTTCCCTCATGGATGGATTTTTTGGATATAATCAAATTAGGATCAACCCAGCCGATCAACACAAAACTTCCTTCACAACACCCTAGGGGACCTTTTGCTACAAGGTCATGCCCTTTGGCCTTAAAAATGTTGGGGCAACCTATCAACGAGCCATGACCTACATATTTCATGATCTAATGCACAAAAATGTGGAAGACTATGTAGATGACCTCATAGCCAAATCAAAGAAACGTGTCGACCATCTCGAAGATCTCCATCAGATTTTTGATCGACTACTAGAACACAACGTGCGCCTCAATCCAAAAAAGTGTGTTCGGTGTTACATCAGGAAAAATACTAGGATTCATTGTCTCCCAATGAGGCATTGAAGTAGATCCTAGTAAGGTGAAAGCCATCATCGAGATGCCTCCTCCTACCACCCTAAAGCAATTGCGCAACCTCCAGGGCAAGATTACCTCTATTCATAGATTTATAGCACAATTATCAGATAAATGCCAACCATTCAATCATCTCCTACAAAAAGGAGTACACTTTAAATGGGATGATAACTATCAAGCCACATTCGATGCTATCAAAACTTACCTTACATCATCATCGGTCATGTCACCACCGCACCCACAATTACCATTGACTCTATACATCTCAGCCATAGAACTTGCGCTAGGTACACTCCTAGCTCAAAAGAATGCTCTCGACAAAGAGCAGGCTATCTACTACATCAGCCGCACACTAGTTAGTTATGAAATGAGATACGGATACATGGAGAAGCTATGCCTAGTAGTAGTATTCGCCACCCAGAAGTTAAGACACTACATGTTAAACCACACAACTTTTGTCATCGCCCGAGATAATCCCCTTCGGTACATGATGAACAAAAGTTATCACAATTCACGCACAACCAAATGGATCATGCTCCTAACCGAGTTCGACCTAGAATTCATATCTCAAAAGTCTATCAAAGGGCAAGTCATCGCTGACCAACTGGCTGAAGCCCCTATAACTGACAATCAACCCCTACTCATTCAACTCCCCGATGATTCCATCTTCCACATAACCGAAGATGAGGAATACGTCGAACCAGAATTCATGGCTGACCTCACCATGTTCTTTGATGGTTCTAGGTGTCTCCACGCTAGGGGTGCAGGCATTGTCTTCTTTACACCTGAAGGAGAACCACTCCCATTTTCATTCAAACTTGATTTCCCTTGTACCAATAACAATGTAGAGTACGAAGCCCTAATCCTAGGACTGAAACAAGCACACTCTATGCACATCAAATGCCTCCACATCATAGGTGATTCACTTTTGATAGTCAATCAAGTGCAGGAACTCTGGCTATGCAATTGCCCAGTTCTCCAACAATACAAGAAAATCACCCAACAACTCCTATCCCAATTTGAATGGTATTACCTCGAAGTCGCTCCATGATCATCAAACCATTTTGTAGACACTATGGCCTCCTTAGGGTCCCTCATCCCATAAAACCCAACATCCAACACAACATCTGTATCCATTCATACACTTACACAATCTGCTATATCACCCACGGCCCCCCCCCCCCGTGCTGGGGGACATCCTTTATCATCGTAGCTATGATGACATACTCTTGCATTGCCTAGAACCACAAGAATCACAATGGGTTGTACAAGAAACCCATGATGGTACTTGTGGTGGCCATTTTAGTGGCATGGCGATTACCAAACGCATCCTCCGTATGGGCTACTACTGGCCTAAAATGGAGCAAGATTATTGTGAGTATGTCAAACATTGCATCAAATGCCAACAACATGCCAACCTAACACATTTACCATCCCAAGCACTTCAACCAATCCAGTCCATGTGGCCCTTCTCCCAATGGGGCCTAGATCTAATTGGACAAATTACACCTACCTCCTCTAGCAATCATAAATTTATCATCACAACAATAAAATATTTTACAAAGTGGGTCAAAGCCATCCCATTGGTCCAAACTACAGGAGCCAAAATTGCAGCATTCATCATGGAGCATATCATATGCCGCTTTGGAATTCCCTCCCAAATTATTTTAGATAATGGGAAATATTTTAAAAACAAGACTATCCGAGCCTTGTGTGATAGATTTCACATACACCATAGCTTTTCAACCCCATATTACCCTCAAGGAAATGGCTAGGCAAAAGCCACGAACAAAACCATCTGTTCTATTCTCCGTAAAACTATAGCAGAGTCTCATCGAGATTGGCATAATCAAATACCCCTAGCCTTGTGGGCATATCGTACGAGCATCCATACTCCTACTGGGGCAACACCTTTTTCACTTGTCTATGGGGCAGAAGCTATCATGCCCCTTGAGCTTGAGATACCCTCTTTATGGATATCTATGAAAGATTTCATTGATGATGACACTGCTCACCAAGCTCATCTAGATCAACTAACACTCCTCGATGAACGTCGCATCCATGCCATCGAGCACACACGAGTATATCAAGATCACCTTCATCGTGCCTACAATAGTAAGGTACATCAGTACGAGTTTAATATTGGTGACTTGGTTCTCAAAGAGAACCAAAATCACAAGTCAACCTCACCAAGCAACTGATAAATTCACCCCAAACTGGTTGGGCCCATTTATTATCACACACAAATATGGTTCAGGAGCATATCATCTGGCCAATATTGAAGGCCTTAATGATCCTGAACCCATCAAAATCTTGCACCTTCATGCATTCAATGCATGATGCATAAACATATTCACCATCATGAGTGTCACATAGTATTAGAAGTAAATCACTAAACACATCACTATGTGAATCTGTTATTTCTACTTTATTATTTCTCTATACATGTACGTTTCACCTTTCTACCATTTTTATGCTTGGGGTATTTATTTTTCCTTTTGCAGGACTCACATCATCAGTAGGAGAGCTCTACAGTGGCCTCACCTACCACCATGCAGGACCATCCATAACCACAACAAAACCCATTACATCGACCGATCTCGCCCGACCACCAACCACCCTTCATACTAGGCGCTCCTCGCATTCATCCTATTTAGGTCATCATACCTCACCTCGACACCATTCCCCTCACCAATGAGGTTCATCCTATTCACCACACTCTAGCGACAACCAGATCACCATGTCCTCTTTCGATGATAAAGAGGAATCCACCCAACCCCAAGCATAGGGATCATCCTCCCATCCGTCTGATGATCTCAGACATCACTATTCACCTACAAATCACCCCCATCATCCCATAGGATCCTACCACCCACCTAATAGGGAGTATACACCTCATCCACCTCGCCCTACATTTCTACCCGCTCCCCTTCCCAATGGTGAGTCTACCTACACCCAGGCTTTGCAAGCCCGTGGCCCAAGCTACTCAAGCTGGTCATGCAAACATCCCTCCTTCCCATTCGCATCATTACTTAGGGCCATCACCTATGCCACCGGTCCTCAAGACACCACCTTCACCACTATGAGGCATACCATTCTAGCAATACTTACAATCACCATAGTCATTCCACTCTATTGCATCATCATCCTAGCCACACCCATTTTCTACCATGCATCGAGCCATTCCATTCACATTGGAATCTCGATCACCCCTTCCCCAATACCATCACCACCACACCATGAGATACAACATCTCATCTCCCGTATCGAAGCTCTGGAGTTGCAGATGAGCCACTATCATTGCCACGTTCACCCATGATAGTCTCCCATGACCCGTCCATCCTCACCACCACGTAGACCCCTTCTTCGACCCTGGACTCGACCCATGCCAGAACCCAGACCCATGCCTCCATTACTAGATCATCCTTCACCTAGGCCTCGCTCACCTCTAGAAAACCCATACATCTATCCTATGCCTATTCCACACATGCCATTCTCTGAAATGTTCCATCATCTCATGCATCAGGGCCTTATTGACCTACCCAAGATTTGGCCCATTGATCCCTCTCATCCTAAACCATGCAACTACAATGAGAATCAATTTTGCATTTACCATCACCATCCAGGTCATGATATCGAAGAGTGCAGATCATTCGAAACCCTGGTGCACAACATGTTGCACGGTGAGCGTACCCCATCACTAGAGCGTTCTTTTTTGTTTAGCCGACTTGTCAGTCCTCCGTGCCGCACCACTCCCAGGACTTTGCCACCTCATAGTACCCTAGCACCCACTTCTACATTCATAACATTTCCAACTATGGCTCCAATCGCAATTCTAGCCATGTCATCACTTCACCATCCCGCTCCCACCGGATCTACGCCATTTTGCTCGATAGTAGTTTTAGTTACTCTTCTTCTTCTATCTCATTCTTCTACTTCTTACATACGTTGATTCGTTTCTTCTCTCCTATCTTTGTTGGCTTTTGGTGATCCCCTTTTCTTGATTGGTTACCAAAGCCTATTTCTTCTCACTTCTTCCACTTGTACATTCCACTCTCACATCTTCCTTCTTTTTGGTGACTATTACATACACTTATACAGCTCACAACTTATACATCTACTACACACACACCCCACATACTGGGGCAACCATGATCATAGCATCACGCTTTTTGTCATCATTACACACTTTACTCATCTGTAAATAGGTTCTTCTAAAATTCTCCTTCTACACAACGTAACTTTCCTCTTGTAAATATCGCATTCCTCCACTTGCATCATTTACATTTACATCCATTGCACATATTCATATGCTTTATAGTTAAAATTTTAATTCATGTTTGTACATTCTCCCCCAAAATGTGCCTCAGTAGGAATAATACATGCATTTGTTAGCATCACCACCTGGATGTCCATTCCCCCTTTTCAGGATCAGGGTATACATAGGTGTCGTGTTTAATTTTGACTACTCTGTAGTTTAGGCAATCAAGTGTCACCCATAGCTACTGAGTCTTGTACATTCTTCTTATGGTCTTTTAGGTCTGGTTCAACTTCTCTCATGGATCGCTCACAATAGGTTACACATTAACAATTTTGAGCCTAGGAAAGAGGACATCTTGAGTAGATATCACCATCTAGCGAATGGTATCCCCTGCTCGTCCTATCACCTGCATGGTCAACATATGACCTAGGGATAAACAAAGGGATCAAGCATAAGCAAAATTAAATGATTGGGTAGAAAACAAACTTCATCGCCCATACAAAAAGAGCAACAAAAAAAAAAAGAAAAGAAAAGAAAAGAAAAGAGCACTACCACAATCAGATAGGTTAACACTAGAACAGGGGCAAAAAACAAAAGGAAACACCTCTTGATATCACCCATGTTATGCTTATCGCCTTTGGTCCTTAGGTTCAACATAACACCATGGGATGATTCCCATCGCTAGCAATAGGCTCCAAGAGCCTGCCTACCAGTGGAATAGTCTTACGGGTGACAACACATCTCTCACATTAGCATCTCGCTTTTGTAGAGATCACTGTTGTGGATGGATGAGCTAGCTAGTCCGGTAGCATCTACAATGGGTTAATCCTACCTCCCTCAAAATGGATAAATGAACCTTACACATTCACACACATAGGTCCAAGATAGACTTTGAACCAGCCCGATTATGTTATAAGTTGCCACAAAACTTGTATAGCTAAGGGTTTGAGATTTGATTGTCATAACTATGTTAGTCAAAACCATTACACATGCCTTACATTATCCATCGTCCCTAAAATCATGGAATGGATCACATCCATACAGGTAAATGCCATGATACAAGTGCTTCCTTGGCACATTTCAGTAAGTCCATACATGCATCCATGCATCTATGTCATATACACCTAGTTTACACCTTATAGTTATGCATTCATCTTATATACATTCATAAATACAAATCACATTCTTACATTTTATTTCACATAAATTCCAATATCAAATTACATCATTGCATTCACCCTATATACATATACAACATCACATTCGATATCACATCACACTGCATTCGAAACATAATCATGCATAATATTCTACAATTCATCCATATGAAAGAATGATAATAGATCTAAACCATTCACACATATGTATCTATTAATCATACATACCTACGAACTATATTGTGCTATCTACACAAACATAAACACAATACATTTCAAATCATCAAAATCACAAATCATATATAATAATCAAAATCAAGGTATATATATATATCATCATCAAAAAATACTCGAAGGCTACAACCTGGGACCATGCCCATCACATATAATATCCAAAATTCCCATAGGCTACAATCAAAGATATAACTCCTAACTATCACCATGAGTCTCCCCATGCCCCTCTCGGCTCGCTCGCCTCTCTACCCTGGCTCGACTCTACAATGACCTCTAGAACTGGATCTACCATAGGCTGCTCCATAGTAGGTGGATCTTGCACCTCAACTCTAGCACCAACCTCTACTATTGGAGCAACACTGTGCTGACTATGATGAGAGGGTACCACTTGTGACTATGTCCCAGACTGTGACACCACCTGTGTATAGTCAGGGAGAGGAATCCCATGCACCAATAGGGAAGTCTCACATAATAACTTCTTGGTAGTCTTCACCCTAGCTGACTAGTCAGGCTCATAATCATCTGAGCCTGCCTCATCATCATGACCCTCAAATACTCTATCTCAGTCCCCTACCTGACCATATCAGCCCTCAACTACTCCACCTCAACCTCCAACTAATGGACTCTATCTCGTAGCACCCGTGCCTCATCCATTGCATCCCCCCTCATGGGGATATCAATAGGAATATATTGTTCTATGAATACACCAATATCAATGGTGTCATCCATGTCACCCACAATAGTATCAACACCTCCCTCCACCTCAGCCCCAGTAGCCTATCCCATACTAGCATCTACATCCACCTGCACCTCCTCCACCCTCACATCTTGGGTGCTCGCTCCACCACCCAAGCGACATCGTGAGCACCGTAAAGGAACCTCCCCTACATCGACAACCACATCCTCGACCCGAGCTCTCCTACCCATCCTCCCCATCGATGGAGGTACCCCAACATTAGGTGCCACCCATCGATCAATCACACCCCTCCCAGGCACCCAACTCTGCCAAGCCCACCATGCATCAAATGCTGAAGTCATCCCAGCATCCCCTATAGTTAGGATATCCATAGGAGGATCCCTCTCTCCAACCCATGGTGGCACCATAGGCCACTCTCCTCTATCTCCCCATCACCTGAAGTAAGTTACAGGAGTCCTAGGGACATCCTACTGCAAACCAAACTACCTCCTCACTCGGTCAAACTAAAAGTACTCAGTCTACCGAGTATACCTCCCCACCAACCATCTACCCTGTCTGATGGCTCACAGCTGCTCATCATCCTCATCCCAACTCACTCCACCCAACCAGGGTCTCCACCTAATATCATCAGGAGTAGCATCCTCAAACTTACCCCTCCAAAATAGTGGGTCACCCTCATGCGGCCTCTTAATACCCTGCTCAGCCATTGTGCTCCATCTCAAAGCATAGGGTAAATACTCCTTGCCCTCAACATGCACAGTGTAGGGAAATAGAGGTGGCCTCTCAATAGCAATGTGTTCCCATGCCCATACCTGCAACAAAGGGATCACACTCAATCCTGTCCTCCTACCCCGAACAACCTCGTACAACTCTCGATAGACTTGGGCCAATAGAGCAGGTGCCCAAGCAAACACAACCTTGTGCTCCACCATGTCACTCACTAAATCTAACATATTCCAGGTAAACAACACCCCAGAACTATCAGGTAGAGCATATGTGGAGATCATCATCATAGCCACACACTATCGATCCGATATCTTATCCTTTACCCACAACCACTCATAATCCATCTTTGAGACATCAATGTCTCTCCAATATACCCCAAAGAATCTCTCCAACACAACATCCTTCCTATCATCTATGGCTGCCCTCATAGGAACACCCTCGATCGGTAGTCTATAAATACGATACACATCCTCTAGTGTAACAGTCATTTCCCTAGTAGGAAAATGAAAGGTGTTTCTGTCTGCATCCCACCGCTCACATAATGCAGACACATATGCTCTATTTGTGTGGATACTCTTACATTCCCATACACCTCGGAAATGTATGTCATCCAACCAAGACAACTCATCTTCAGTCTTCATCAACTCCTCAAAACCCTCCTTAAACTTCCTCACCCGATGATGGGGTTCAAGCATCTTCACCTGTCCAAAACACAATAAAACACACATCAATAATCCACATAACAATCCAATCAAATCAAACCGCATCAATCATAATTTGCAAATTAAAGACATTTAATTTGACATGCACTTCAATGTGAGACAATGCACAAAACACACGACAACAAACATCGACATAACAATCACACATTTGGACACCCATTTTGACATTTCATGGCAAAAGTTCAAACTGACGTGACAAACAACATCATTTGGACTCCCAACAACCCAGTTCAAATTTACAACTACCTATTAATTGACATGCAAATCAAACATAAGCCAAACAACAACATCTACAAAAATAAATATCATTTTTGGATACCCATTTGCCCACTTATCGGTAAATGTGTCGACAAAATTCAAAAACAACATACCAATCTACACAGATCTAAAAGTCAACTTTATCATAAATACACCAAAATCGAACACACATTAGTAGACATAATTAAAAAATAACAATCATATTTTTGGATACCCATTTGCCCACTTAGTGGTGAAAGTTCAAACAGACGTTGAGTACAGTCTAAATCGGGCTCTCTATAGCTCATTTTTAGTTTAACACTAATCTACACCTTGGCACGCAAATCAAAGGTAGGCCAAATGAAGTCATTCATCAAAACAAATAACATTTTTGGACACCCATTTTGCCCTTCTACGGTGAAAGTTTCATCGGTTTTCCAAAATTTTACCCCTAACATGTCAAATCTAATAGTCTAGGTTTGATAAATTACTCCTAAAAGCGACAAATTCTAAAATCACATCAAACGAAGTCAAAAAATATAACAGTCACAAAATAGGATACCCATTTCCTACTTTAGCGGACAAAATACAAAAACATATCAATGTCAGTACACCGTTACTTCCAAAAACTGACGGTCAAATCTTACACCTACTCTACCCTTCACCCGGTCAAATTGATCAAAACAAGTCTAATTCAAAAACCGATCGCACTTTTGGATACCCATTTGGCTTATTTGTCACTTTGTGTTTAAATTTTAATTAAAAATTGCAAAAAAATTTAAATCGGGATGAAAACCTCCCCCTCCCTTATTCACATTTTCTTGAAAAAATAAAATAAAAATAAAACAAGGCAAAAGATCACTTACCGGTGGATCCTCGTGCCTATTTCCATCCACTTTGCATACTCTCATCATCGTCGCCCTCGCAATCGTCACCCATGCTCCTCTCGTGTCGTCGAATGCTCTCACAAGTCACTTTCCAATCTCGTGCGCCATCAAAATGAGCCCCCCACATGCAAATTAGGGCTTAAATATACTTTATCCACCAATTCGCCCCCCGAGGGGCGAACTGAACCCAATTCACCCTCGGGTGGCGATTTAGGTCAAAATCACCCCTGGGGTGAATTCAACCAAAACACCTCAAAATGCACCCAAAACCCTAGGAAAGCAGGCATTTGTCCCCTAAAACCCTAGGAACCTTCCAAAATTGTCTTTTAACTTCATTTGCATCCATAATCATCATGCATTGGTATTTATTTATCAATCGTTGCATCATCAATTCACCACATTCCATTCACCTCATTGTTGATTCCTCGTTTGAGGGGGTATTCATATCCAAAGTCAGCTTTGCATGCAACCACAACATCGAAAATCCAAAAGCGCGGTTAGCGCATTTGTCTACAAATTTTTTTGCTGAAGATTATCATACGAAATAATCTCAATCACAATCAGACATGGGTTACATCAGGAGAGCTATGCGTGACAATGGAGAAGTCAATCTAGCATTCTTGTACATCGAGTACATAATGGATGATACGTTTGGCATGATCCTGGTGCAACATTTAGAGTTGTATTATATGGCATTCATGGAACATCATGAATGACATGTTTGAATAAGCTAAATGTCAACTTAGTTCAAATGGTTTGACACTTGTCACCATGTTCTCATCAATCAATCAACAACAAATATTTAGTTAGGCTTTTGTCCTAATCATACTTTTGGACCACGCTGATCTGGTCGCAAAAGCAAAGCAGTCAAAAGTTGTCATTCTCAAGCAACTAGTATGGCATCGTAAATGTCATACGGACTCAACAAAATCACATCATTGCATTCATAATCATCCATTTCATTTTACCAGCATTATTTTTATCTCTTTCCTCTTTTCCTTCTTTCCTTCTTCTCTTCTTGGCTATCTAGCAATGTTGTATGTTGTTTATGGTCTCGTTTTTTTGGTGGAGTGGCTACATACCTTTGATTGGATCCCATTATTTTCCCTTCTATCCCTTTTCCTTCTACACAAACCCTTCACATTTTTGTATTAAACTGTGTTCCACATAGTATAGTACAAAAAGGGGCAAATGTAGACACCCAAAAGTTGCACATTGCTATACCTACATACTTGTAGATCCTTCTGGACACTTGTAGGTTTACATAGGCCATCCTAGGTACCCCTAGGCTATCGTAGACCAGCGTAGACTATTGTAGATCCTCCTAGACATGCGTAGATTGTTGTAGTCATGCGTAGTCATACGTAGATGGCTTGTAGTCATGCGTAGTCATGCATAGATCGCCATAGATTGTCATAGCATCGTGTAGACTCCCGTATACTACTTCATCGGATTTTAGGTCCTAAACCCTCATAAGCCTTCAAAATCACATCCCATGCATTGGGATATCATCCGATAACCAATTTGCACTCAATTGAGGCCCCCACGGGGTATTAGTTGACCAAAACAATTAATAAGTCAATACCTAAAATCTAATTTAATGTTGACTTCACTTAAGTCACCTTTTTAGGGCAAATTTGATTAAAAGAACCCTTAATCTTGATTAGCACTAATTACATCCTCCCACATGTGTGAAATTAGGGTTTGTTGAGATATTTCTTTAATCATGTCCTAAATTGACTTAAGCACCTCCTAATCAGGATTAGCCCTAATCCATCCTCACACATGTGTGAGGATGAGATATTTCTCATAAGGAATGTGATGTTGCCACATTGCATTTCTTAACCTAACCCTAGTCAGAATCAAACCTAGGTTTAGTCTATCTAACCCCCCCCTGCACCTTGCCTTTGCCTATAAATAATGGGTCCCAAACCCCTAATTAAGCTTGATTCACAAATTCAACAAAGCATAGTTACTCTACTGAAATGGAAAGCCAATATTGAATAGTCACTTCCCAGCGCACACAGTCGGATTTCAATGGTACATAGAGGCACCCCAACTACCTAGGAGTCGACCCACCGAAAGGATTTTGCAGAAGAGGCATCACAGCTCAGATCGCCCCTTGCCCCATGAATCCGGCCTCAGTTCACCCCTCGGGTGGCGAATTGGGTCTACAGGCCCCAAATCACTCCAGATTTGGGTGGTAAGCTCCCTTTTACCATATTATTACTTTCTGCATAGTTTATCACATGTTTTGTTATGATTTTATAGTCATTTCATCTTCATAAACATGGGGCCTGACTAAGGCAAGCCCCCCATCGTACTAACCCCCTTTTGCAGGTTAATCACAGGTTATGCAGCAAATTTGAAGAGGGAAAGCAACATCAAACCAACAACAACCCGACGGTGGCCCACATACAAAGAAGCCCACCTACACTGAGGGACATCGAAGAAGGCATCAAATTGATTGTAACATTGTTAGGAAGAGAAATGGATAAAGGGCATCATGTCCCTCTTGTAACACATTTTTATTAATATCAATGGAATCATAGTCTCTTTGTTTAATGCATCATTGTGTTTTGTGTTAAATTATCAAATGCCATTTTATGACCATTTCAGATACATTAATGTGTGACTATAATGCGTTGATCACTCAAAACTAAACACTTCCTCTACTTACCATGTAAAATTAAATATAGGTTACACTTATAAGAAATAGGACAAGATGTGGTAATCATGACCTTGTACACACATAATCACAAATATACCAAGAAATGGGATTGAAAAACCCAATAGTCATGAATTTTAGTATATATATGAAAAAACTCATTGATCCCTTACAATGCTAACTAACTACTATATATAGATTACAAAGGTAAGGCTTCCCTCTAAAAATATGTAGGAGTTGTTTGACAATATTGTCTGCTTTTCCTAGGTATCTTGAAAATTGAATAGAGATCCATTTGCAATTAGCATTTGTTAGGCTCATGATTGCTATAATTGCATTTTCCATGCTTTTATCTTTAATAGTCAACCACTTTTCTTGAATTTATCAAGTAGTACTAGTATATGACCTTTAATTCTCCTTATTGATGGCTCATTAATTCATCCCATCTACCATTTTTTGGAGCTCATGCCTTGGCATGAATCTCTTGTACCCAATCTGATCCTTTATATTTTGTTGGTCACTCTTGCATTGTACTCTATTTTATAGAATACCTATGCTCATCTCCCTTTTTTCCTTTATCTTTTGAGGTAGCACACTCAACTATTTCTTCAAAATGAAAAATTACCAAAACTTTCACACATTTCTTTATGCTAGGATTTTCAAAAACTTTCGAGGTTGACCTTTATCAAAAACTTTTGCGAGAGGCTTCTTGCTTGTCATTGGAACTTTTGGTTAATTTGAAACTTTTGGTTATTTTGGTCTTCAAAATTTTTAAACTTCCAATTTCAATTATTTTGATCCTCCTATGCCTTTTGTAATTTTTATCGCTTTTTCCAAACACATGGTCATAAATTTTATTTGCTTTTTCTTGTTGGAGCTTTTTAGAACCCTCAATCTCCCATTTTTATATTTCAAAGCCTCAGGTAACAACATGACTTATCAAAACCTTTTATTTTTTTTAGTTGGGAATTTTGTAATTGAGTGTCATTCTTTTGATTGGGACTTCTTTGCATCCTTTGTTCAAAAGTACTTGGGACCAAAAATTTTAAATGTAGTGGGAATTACTAAATTTTTGGTGACTCATAGGACCGTTCTCACTTTTTGAAGGATAACTTTAAATTTATCACTTTCATCCTTGGGCATGGAGTCAAAATTGAAATAATTTGCAAAAATAAACAAAATAAAAAGACAAAAAATATAATTTATTTTTACAAAGAGGGTATCTTATCAAGAACTTGCTTGATTCCTTACCATTCCCAATATAAAGAGCATTGGATTTGTATGAATTGCTCATGGATTGCTTAGAATTAAAAAAAAATCCACATGGGAGAAGTATTTTGTGTTGTAGTAAACCTTACGAGATTGGATCCTTATTGTTGCTAATGATCCAATCACCTTATCAACATCCTCTACTTTAAGAGGATTCAACCATGCTTCAAAAGGGGAGGTATCCTTATTATATAGCTTTAGAAATTGGAAGTATTCTTGATCTATAATAGGCATGCTATATTCATCCCAAGTAGAAGGGAGTCCTTGAAAGAATGAGCTAATAAGATTCTTACGCTTTTCTTTGGTGATGGCTGAGATGGCTATCTGAGCTTTGCATTGTTGTGCGACCTATTCATTTTATAAGAAGACCCTCATTTTTTGCATAGTATTGATTCTATCCTAAATTACAACAACTACTAGATCAAAATTTGACTCAATGGCTAGCTTCACACTACATGTTTGAGATTTAGTTGATATTGTAACAAATTTATCAAGGCTTATCTCAACTTCTTGATTTACCTTGAAACCTTCCATAGTGGCTATATTAATAAGCTTAAACAACTAAAAGATTAAAATTGCTATATTATTAATTTTATCCCAAAATCCATCACTCATATTTTTTATCAAGCTTTTGATGTTATGAATATACTTCCTCTAACTTCTCTAACTTAGTTCCTTTAATTGCTTTTGAATGTTTTCTCTTTCTAGATAAAATTCAACCTCTTGAACAATAATTATCTATGTGAGACTTTTGATTTGATATTCCTTTTCTTCTAAGAGAGATTTTGAAGGCTAGTCCACTAGATGCTTCATCAACATATTTATCTATTTATGAAGTGCTTTGACTTTTACCTAAGAGTTGATCAAATTAGTCTTCACATATCCTAGTTCTTTCTCCCTTTTTTCCAATTTGTGATTCAATGTTTCACATTCATATGAGACCATATTCCAACTTTTTGTGCAATTTGTGCTCTATCCTTGGCTCAAAGATTTCTCAAGTCTAGTCCTTTTGTCACCACCTACCAATATTGCTTTTTCATTTATCCTTTAGGTTTGGACACTACAGGATATTTTTGGGAGAATAATAATGCCTACATTTGTAGGGAAAAATGACACATCAATTGGGTAGTCATTACTAATTGTGCTAATTTTATCTATTTATTTAAATTATGTTGCTCTACTTATTGTTGGATCACCTAAAGTTTCTTCAATACACTTGAAGATGGTGTTGTTCTTTGTAAGCCTTCATACTACCATTGAGTTAGGAGAAATGTAGTCAAGGGTTTTAATAATGAGGCTATTGTGGTAGGGATTGATGATGCTGGGGCTATTAAAGAGGGTGGGGCTCATTCCTTGTATGGGAGTGTAGATGCAAAAGCGAAACACCAAAATATATATAACAAGATAAATTGAAATCAAGACCCAATATTGCACAAAAAGAGATGATATTTATTAATATGGGGGGAGCCTCAAATATCCAATAGTACAATGAAAGAATTGATTTCTTTGATACAAATGTTTACAATAGCTAGGGTTCTCCAAAACCCTAGCAAACAACGTTGGTGGTGTCTTCAATCTTGCTTTTGATCCCAACAGATGTGAGTGGGCTTCATGCTATCAAATACTAGGCCACTCCAACTTAAGTAGCTGCACAATGCTGATGTAGCACTTCCAAATATACACACAAGACAATAGCAAATAGGTCAGTAGTAACTGTGAGGACTCCACAATGTGAGACCCTCAATAATCAATACAAAAACCCTAGCTATCTAATGTAAATAACATGAATAGAAACTGAAAATGCATGAAATGAAATAAACCAATGGAAATTTTACCTTGAGACGCTTGTTATTTTCTGATATGATGTAATTTGTTGCAGGAAGTTGGTGTGATGATGCCCTAGCATCACCCGAGGGCTAGTAGGGTTGCAGAGCTCTAGTCTAAAATGCTCGTGAGTGCTCGACGGTAGTAGAAAATATGCGTGGGTGCTTGAGAATGGTGGAAGGTACCCAAAGGCACTCAATGATGGAGGGGAAGCACCTAGAGGTGCTCAATAGTGACAGAGAGTGCTCGAAGGTGTTTGGGAGCTGAGGGAAAGATCTACAAAAGTATATATGGCTGAGCAAAATGGAGGGTGATGGATGCAAAGGCTATGGCAAGCGATAGTGAAGGGAGAGGATGCTTGAGACTCAAAGATAACTTCGACCACTTAGGAAAATTAGGGTATGGAAAACTTAGGGGTTGAGCCATCAGAATGGATCCTATTAATAATCCACACTAGGGTATGTTAGGGTTTGAGTGATACAAATTGTGTGTCTCAGATTAAAATACATCGAAGGGTGGATATTAATTTCGGGTGTGTGGCATGGATTGATGTAAATGGATGGTTGGGATTAAATCAAATAGGATGGATGGGATTTATTTACATATATAATATTTATATTTATTAAATATATATAAAAATATAATATTAAAATATTAATATTAAACATATATTTAATAAATATGCCTAAATATATAAATAAATGGGTAAGATGGTAGGAAGACTTGGATGGACGATAAGTGACTAGATTTTGGTGTCTACATATGCCCCTTTTTGTATTGTGTTGCGTAAAACATAATGCAGTACAAAAACACAAGACACCTGTTTGGGCAAGGTGCAGAAGCAACTTTCTCTTGGGATGAAAAATGAGCTTGAAGACAAAAGAATTAAAAAATTTATATTTGCGTAGCTTACCCCCTCAATTGGCGAATGAGTTTGCAGATGAATCTCATGAGCCAATTAAAAAATATGTGCAAATGAAATGTGGACGATATGAATGATGTAAATGTGATACCATTTTTACCCCAATGGTTGGAAAGGGATTGGTGGATAATGTGAAATGATTGCATCTATTTTTGCCCCAAAATATGAAGGGTTTTGTGAAAATGTGATGAAAATGTGTCTATTTTTAGGGTTTTGTGAAAATATGTCTGTTTTTGCCCCAATAGATGAAGGGATGTTTTTGCCAAGTGTTAATGCCATGATCATGTAAGATGTATCCCATTGTGGGAAATTCAAAACCGAATGTGGTTGCCCCAAATTTGGGGTGATTCAATGCTTTTGAATAATGTGCCTTTGGGCATCATTGATATGCAAGGATGAATATGCAAAGATAAAAGTAGTCAACTTTGGAGGGCCAACTAGTGACTATCAATAAATTCTTATGGTTAGAACCAATCACCCTAGCTAAGGCCTTTCACTATGATGACTATCAAGGAGATGTGAAATAATGAAATGTGATTTTTTCCATGTGTTAAGCCCCACAAACTAGGCCATCAATGATAGCTTTTGTGCAAATTGTTCTTGGCAAGGTTTCACTCAAAATGTGAAGTACCAAATGTGATTGTGATTTCGAACAAGGAGATATGTAATGATGAAAATGGCCAAGTGTCCTTATGGTAGGTTATTCATCTTACCGAATTGCATGGATGTGAATCACTGCAATCACCAAGTATATAGAATAAACTACTAGATACAAGGTTCACTTGAATGTTGTTTGAACTTGGAAAATATGCAAATGATGATTTGAAATGATATTGGTGATGTGAAAGTGAAGTGTTGATGATGAGAATGATGATTATGGTCATTTTATGAAGATTTGGACCATTTTGGAGTGCTTTTGTAACTTGTTATGCGAATTTGTGATTTATGGTCACAAACAAAACTTATGTGTCCAAATCAGTTGGAACCTTCACAAAACCTATTAATATGATGAAATAGATGCATGGATGCAATATGGAGTGATTTGGTGGGGATAAGCCACTATTTTGTAAATATTTGTTCTTTTGTCAAAATTGATGCAAAACATCGATTGGTGCTTTTGGTATGCGTAGATGCCCACCAATGTTTGGGCACTCTATAAATGCCCTGGTGCACTTTAGTGCACTAGGAAATGCCCATGGGTGTCTCAAGGTGCTGAAGCAGCTATAAATAGCTTGTTGGGAGAAATTTGAGCTCATTTGTGCACTTGTGAGTTTGAGAAGCTACGTCTGGGAGAGTTGGGTGAAGTGGAGTGGAGTGAGGTGAAGTGAGGTGGGTGTGGAAGCTATGGTGGTGGAAGGAGTGGATGTGGGGGTTGGAGCTAGAGTTGGAGTGCGAGCTACTGAGGTAATTCCCTTCTCTTTGTGTTGTGCAAAAATTTATATTTTTGTGATTTTTTTTTGAACATGTATTTACAAAAGTGCTTTGTGCTGTGCTGCAACTTAGGATTTTGGAGGTTCAATACCGGTTCTCACCTTACATTCTTAGTATGAGGAAGGCATTGGTGGAGGATGAGTGGGATTTTCTAGAGGTTGTGGGGCTAGAGAAAGTAGCCCGTATTGATGTGGTGCGAATAGATGAGGGGTACCTCTCTACCTTGGTAGAGAGGTAGGATCCGGATAGGGGAACCTTTTAGCTCCCCATTGGAGAGGTGACTATTACACTTGAGGATGTATACCACATCCTCAAGGTGCTAGTGGAGGAGATTCACATCGAGGTTGGACGCGATCGGGGGACAAAGATGAAGAAGATGTTTGGGGATAGCTGGTGGAGCATGAGGGTGGAGTGTGGGGACATTCCCTACTTGTCCATGTATGTGGACAAGGAGATGGATGCCCTATGGGCTTTGGTGATGTTCGTGTTGGCCAACATCATGGCCTCAAAAAACACTGGTTGTAGGTTCCCTTGGAACTTGATAGGATTAGTGAGCGATATGCTCACTATGTAGCAAGTGTATGCATGGGCTCCTACCTTATTGGCGTAGGTGTACTGGGAGCTCTATGAGGTGAGGAGGTGGGGGAGGAAGGGATTGGGATGCAATTTGCTACTGCAGTGTTGGGGATGGGATAATTTCAGCGTGGCTCGATCGAAGGGTCTACTAGTTGTAGGCTAGGATAGGGGGTAGCCCTATGCTAGGATATGGGTGGTGGTAGAGGAGGTACAATTGAGTCATCCTATATGGATGAGTCAGTGGTACAGGGATTTATGGGTTGGATTGACATCCATCCAAGTGATATGGAGGCCATGGTGAGGTACTAGGTGGATAGGAGATGGAGATCATCTATGGTGGGTGCGATAGGCTAGGTGGGTGGTTGGGAGATATCAGAGTGAGATTGAGTATTTTTAGTTCTCATGGGTGCTCCGATAGTTCAGCCTAAGGTAGGGGATTCTTGATGAGCCAGTGCTCTATAGGAGGTATCGGGAGGAGATAGGGCTACCATGTGCGGAGCCATGGAGGGTGGCCTACAAGGATGATGAGGAGATAAATATCCTAGATGTGGATGATGTAGGGACTACTATGAGAGTATGAGGTATGGTTCACTACACAGCCACCATGGGCATCGACTCGAGTAGTGGCTAGTGGAGATGGGGATGAGGTTGAGGGTGAGGGGACTCATGAGGCTCCCAAGTGGTAGTGGTGCCTTCGATATGATATTCAAAGGAGGAGGACTAAGGGTGTGGCTAGGTAGGCTCCCAAGAGTAGGGGAGATGGTAGATATGGGGAGGATGTGGAGGAGACTTTGGATGGACCTCCAGATTAGAGCGAGGAGGATTGGGTGAGGCTAGAGCAACAGGTGGTGGAGCGGGATGTGATGGTGATGGCTCGAGATGAGAGGATCACAAGGCTCTAGGTAGAGCTGATAGAGAGGGAGCATCGACATAATATTGACATAGTGCACCTTCAATCTCGATAGAGGTATATCGAGGCTTTGGAGGATAAATTGATAGAGCATCATATTCATCTTTCAAATCCTCCGACCTCATCTATATATGAGGATGCTAGGCATAGTGAGTCTAGGCATAGCTCTAGGTCTAAGGCTCCTACTAGGTCATAAGGGTCCTCTTGGAGGGCATAGCTAGTGCTTAGATGCACTTTTTGTATATGAGCCTTGGTGCTCCATTGTATGTAGCCTTTTGGCACTCATTGTACATGCGATATTTATACATATATACATATATATACATGGATTTTACCTTTTGTGTTATATGTTTGTGTGAATGCTTTTTGTGGAATGCATGTTTATATGGATGATTAATGCATATGATATGTTATGGATGATTAATGCAAGGTATGGAATGCAAATGTTCTAATGATCATTTATAGTTTAGATTTTTCTTGGTCATGTTCTAGCATTGTTGTTTAATCAGGGGCACCAGATTTGGTGGCATGTGGGGTGGATGACTCATGGAATAACATGGATGTTGACATGGAAGAAGATATGGATGTTGATATGGAATAAGATATGGATGTTGATATGGAAAATTGATTGTTTTACAGAGACTCAAACATACTAGTGGTATAAAAAAAACTCACTAAAACTGCCTAATTCCTCTAGGACCAAATGTGTGTGTAGTGAATTCATTTACCGAATCAAGAGCATGGTAATGACTCAAGGAAATCAAGAACCAATGTGTGTGCAAGTGAGTTCATTAACTCATCTTGAGTAAATTGGGTATGACCTATTATGGATAAGACCAAGAAGCTAGCTTATTCGTATGTGTGGTCAGAGGTCTCTTTAAAAGAGATGTGTCATCATGCATGAGCGTACTCCACTTCCAGTCAAGCGTCTATAGCTCCAGTGGAGGCTAACTCCATAGTCCAAGGATTTGATCTCTTAAGTTTTGGGGATGACTACCTAACCGTCTGACTGGAAATGTAGTATGATCCTTACAACCCAATGATCAGTGGTGTGTGATGTAAAATATTTAGAGTTTTTGTTCAGGATTTTTCCCTCCACTTTATTTTATTTTGAATTGTGATGGTGGTGAAAAACCACTATTTTTGTGGACTATGTTGCATGATGGGACATGTGAGGATTACCCTTTTCACTTCGAGGTTCAAACCAAGTATGGTGTTATCCCTCTTTGACACAAGATGTTTTTAAGATGTGAAATTGTGTTTGGTTCAAGAATATTTTGGAGTCAATTCCCAAAACTCAAGATTTTCTTAGTGAAGATGTGCAATGGTCCTAAAAAGAACTTTGACATGTATTTGGAGGTTTCTTAAAACACTAGGAGTGGCTGAGTGACTAAAAACACCTAGGAATTATGGATATATGGAGGCAAATGGCAATTTGACTTGGTGGAATTGTGTGGATGATGTTGTGAGGGTGCCCCTGATTAAGGCAACATGACTTTATTGGACCAATTAAGACCTTGAACTTAATAAATGATCCCTAATATGATATGTGAAATGTGGATGGAATGCAAAGTTACTAAATGAAATGTATGCAAATGCAATGTTTTTGAATGAAATGTGTTCAAATGAAATGTATGCAAATGTTTTTGTGTATTAGCCATGTATATATACATATATATATATATATAGATATAGATATATATAAATCAAATCAGGCATGGAATGCTCTCAAGTGTATAACATTAAGTGGTTCGGATTCTTCCTCTCCCTATAGACTATCAAGCCTATAAGTACCATTACATACTCTTTGAGTAACAATGTATAGACCCAACCAATTAGTCATAAATTTATCACGAAGATATGACAGTGCATTGGTTTTTTGTTGGTTCTCTTTAAGGATAATATCTCCTACTTGGAATTCACGTAGATGAAGTTTGGTGTTGTAAGCATGCTTTAGGTAGTCTTGATAGAATTGTAAATTCTCTAAAGCATTGAATCACCTCTCATAAAGAAGTGTGAGTTGGTCAAGACATGCTTGTCTAGCAGTGTCATCATCTATGAATTCCTGTAAAGAAATTCACAAGGAGGGGACCTCAAGCTCAAGAGGTATGATTTATTTGACTCCATAGGCCAATTAAAATGGCATTACCCTTATAGGCATGCGGGTGGTTGTTCTATAAGCCCATAATGCCAAGGGAATTTGTGTATGTCAATATCTATGTTTTTATTTGACAAGTTTCTTGAGAATAGCGATTACGATCTTATTGGAAGCTTCAAATTGTACATTAGCTTGTGGGTAATAAGGAGTCAAGAAATTATGTTGGATGTTATATTTCTCACAAAGTGCTTGAAAATCCTTGTTCTTGAAAGAATTGCCATTGTCTAAAATGATTTTTGAGGGAATACCAAAATGATAAATGATATGGTGAAGTATAAAATCCATAATTCTAGGTCCTATCATACTGGTTAGAGGAATTACCTCAATCCATTTTGTGAAGTATTCAGTGGTTGTGATGATAAATGTATATTATCACAAGGAAGGAGGTGAAATTTTACAAATTAAATTGAGATCCCATTATGAAAATGGCCAAAGGTTTTGAATGGGTTGTAACGCTTGTGATGGTACATGAGTTAAATTAGCATGGTCTTGACATTTCTTACAATGTTTAACATAAGTGAAACATCACATTCCATGGTGGGCCAATACTAACCCATGCATAGAATACACTTTGTGATGGCCATCCTACTAAAATGACCACCATAATTACCATCATGGGCTTCATATATGGCTCTTTGTGCCTCACTAGACTCGAGACAACGAAGGAGAACTCTGTCATAACCATGTTTATACAACACATTCCCTAAGAGAATGAAACATACTACCTTTTGCTTGAAAGTGTGTTTGGCGGTTCGAGACATGTCAAATGGGAGTGTTCCAAACTTGAGAAAAGCTACTATCTAGATTAGGGTTATGTACAGTTGTGAATATTCACCATTTGGGCTAATGCTTGTATTTTTAAAAACTCAAATTGGCAAGTTTGGGGGGCCAAGAGATCAGCCCTTTCGCCCAAAATATTTGGATTTTTTTAAGGTGTCGGTTCGTCATCCATTGATAATAGTTTTATGGATTTTTATAAAACTTCATCATCATTTTTTTCCAAAATGAGGACACTTTTCACCCAAAAATTTAATTTTTTTAAAATTACCCAGGTTTTCCAAGTATACCACTATATAAAAATAACATGGTAGCAATAATTTTGCAATGAATCAAACCTAGTTCTGCAACAGATCAATATCTAAACCTAGTTATGTAATAAACCAACATTTAGATCCATTTCTACAACAAATCGACATCTAGACCCATATATACAACAAATCGATATCTAAACCCAATTCTAAAATAGACCGACATACAAAACCAATTTTACAACAAATCGACATTCAAACCTAGTTTTGCAATAGACTTGACTCAGTTCTACAACAAAATGACATTCAAACCTAGTTTTATAATAGATCGACATACGAACCTAGTTTTGTAATAGGCCAGATCCAGTTCTACAATAGATCGACATCCAGACCTAGTTTTGCAATAGACCAGACAAAGTCTTGCAATAGTACAGATCCAATTCTACAATAGACCGATATTCGAACCCATTTCTATAATAGACCGATATCCAAACCTAATTCTCCAATAGACCGAACCCAGTTCTGCAACAGACCAGATCCTGTTTGCTCAAGGTTGATTTATGAATCTTGTTCTGCACCAATATTGACTACCAGATCACGTTTTACACAAGGTTCTCTATTTCTCTTAAGACATTATGAATATAGTGATAAGATTTATTTTTCTATTAGCTAATCACTGGTTTTTCTTCAGCTATTTTTCTATCATTTATTGAAAATATTTCAATGCTTTGTTTCCCATGTTTTTCTCTATTTTGACCTATTCTGCATGTCTTCAGCACCAATATCCGGATCCTATTTTGCACCAGAATAGATTTTTGGACCATGGTCTACACCAGATTCTCTATTTTACCTTGTTCAATTCAGATATGTTTTTCTGTGATAAGATTATAAATAGGTAAATACTTTGGTAAATGCTTATTTTCTAAATATATGTATCTCTAGTTATTTTTCGCATAGAGAACTTATTTTCTGAATTTAATTTGAATTTGTATATTGTATATTTGTCTTCTCTTATCAGTTACAAGTGTTATCACCAAAAAATGCAGTAGTGGCATACACTAACAAAATCACAATAAAACATGGCAAGAAATAGGTATTTATTTTCTAGCGACAAACATCTATTTATTCTAACTACAATATTATCTTGAGTCCTATGAGAAGTAACATCTCTTTAATATTTTATTACTTTTCTAAAATGGAAAACAATTTATGTACAAGTAAAATGTCACCCACTAACAATGGAAACAAGGGGGACAAATATCCTACTGAAAAGAGTATCCTTAAATATTTTAGTCATACACCGAAATCAAACAAGCCATCGACATCGGTAAAAATTCTAGGTACAAATGATTTTTGACTTATAAATAGTTAGTTGTATATTTTGTAATAATTTTCAATATTGCTTTCTTCCTCAAATAATTAGTTGTCACCATATGTTCATCGATATGAATTTTCTTTTGTCTATAAGTTAGTTTTTTTTTAAAATCCAAAAATAGTAAAGAATATTATTGTATTCTACTATGCAAAATACCCTATTAACCAAGAGATGCTTTCTAAAGAAAATTCTCTTACCAATGACATCCAACAATCACTTGAAGATATTCTTGGCCAAGATATGCAAGTTGAAAATGAAAGCGATAAATCAAATACACTACAAACTTCTTATGAATCTTCAAGCAAAAATTCTAAAAAGAGGAAGACAAATTCTAATTGGATTATTGGAAGATCATTTAAGAATGAATGGGCAGAAAAATTTCCCTGGATTGAGACAGTATTTACTGAAGATAACCAAGTCAATAAAAAATAATGTAGATGCAAAATTTATAGCTGGAAACTAGGTAAGGATCACAGGCTACAAACTAAGAAAGATACAATAGCAAACCATGTTGGCAAAGTATATGTAAAAGTTATAGGAAGTGATGGTAAAATTATAAAATCCATTAGGTAGAAGGATGCATCAGAATGAATGCATGTTAGATATGCAATAGATTATGAGAATCACTTTAAGCAACAACAATCCCTTGCTGATAAAGGTGGAATGATTGAAACCCAATTTCATAAAATACAGAAGACCATTTTAACTTCAAAAAGTTTGTAGTTTGTTGTTGTATTTAGTATTCTCAAAAAGGGTAGACCCATGTCCAATTTTATTGATTATAAGCACCTTTATCAACTAGCTGATGTGCAAAACCTTCATAGTTGCCATTGGTCAGATCGAAGTGGTTGGAAAATGGTAAAATATCTATCATTAGTTGAGAAGGAAAACCTGAGGGAGTAGGTAAAACATGCCAGATTCATTTCACTTTCTATTGATGAGGTGATCGTTGTGGAAAACACATCCTGTATTTGCATGCATGTGTACACATTTCAAAATCATGTAATAAAGCCTAGTTTTCTAGGATTACATAAGATGGTTGAAAGTTCAAATGCAGAAAACATTTATAATGTTGTTTTGACCAGTTTAAAGGAAATTGCAAGAATGAATGATATTGATATAGCCACAAAGTTAATTTGCATTGGAGATGATGGTGCTTCTATAATGCAAGGACATGTTGGAAATTTGAGTCATTTTATGTTGTCATTGATGTCACATGGATCATTGATGTCACATTGAGTTTTGGTGGCAAAAGCACTTCATAGATAATCATCTATGATATTTTGGAGAGCATGGATATATACGGGGTTTTTATGAAAACCAAGGAAGGCAAAATAAAAGATTTTATTTAAAACCATGGTGGGCTTATGTGGAAAGGGATTTTCTTAAAATCCAAGGTGGAATTTTGTTTCATCAAAAAAGGACCTCCGGTGATGAAGATATTAAAGTTTAAAGTTTAAGTTTAAATTAATGGAGGGTCGACCTATGTGCAATTAATGGAGGTTGGCATATATATATATATATATATATATATATATATATATATATATATAGATAAAGGTTTCAATTTATTTTAGAAAGTGGGCATATTATATATCGTCAGAAATCTTATTTCGAGGGCTATTTGACTAAATTATTTAGAAGAAGAAATAAGGTGTGTGTAAAGAGATATTTATGTTTTTGCAAAGGGGTTCCAAAAGTGAAGTTTGCCTTGTTATTTTTCAAGAGGATTAATTCTTTCATGAGGTGACAAGGTATGCAATATTGTTATTTATTTTATTTTATGGTATAAGTGGTTTTGGGAGTGAAAAGGTTATGCAATGTTGTGATTTATTTTATTTTATGGTATACGTGGTTTTGGGAGTGAAAAGGTTATGCAATGTTTTGATTTATTTTATTTTATGGTACAAGTGGTTTTAGGAGAGATAAGGAAGTTGTGCAATTAAAGACCTTGGTGATGATTATTGAAAGTGGAGTAATGTTGATTATTTTATGATCTACTAACCCTTGTGAAGATTGGCAAAATAATTTTGTGATTGTGGCAGATTTACAAAGAGGTTTTTTCATCTTCATAAAAGGTATGGGCACATTCTCCTATTGATTGTTTATGGTGGTTGATTTCTGAAATATCATTGGAGAGAAAGGATTATTTGTGGTTTCCTTTTTGAAAGTGGTTGGTTGAATGCTCAAGGTTTTTCTGATTTAAGATTTGAGTTTAAACCTTTTTTTATAAGCATAGTTGTTGAAGCCCATTGGTTGTGAAAGAAATTGAGTTAGAAAAGAACATGAGTATCATTGTTATGTGATATTTGTGGTTGAGAATTATTGGAAATATTTGAGTTGGTTGATACATACTTGGACTAGGATTGTGTGAGAGAGAGTTGTCCATTGTGATGATTGGTTGAGTTGAGTTGATTGAGCCTAGTCAAGTGATGTGTGAAGTGATTTTTCAAGTTCTATAAAACAAACTATTCCATCATTCTATGTTGAGTTGAGATTGAGGTTAGAACATATTGAGTCTCTAAAAATTCTTTGTATGGTTCTATAAGACTTGAATTGAGTTGAGGTTTATTTGAGTTGAGAGTGATATTAGAACATATTGAGTCTCTAACAATTCTCTTTATGATTCTATGAGATTGACTTCAGTTGAGTTGATATTTATTTGAGTTGAGTTGAGTTGAGTTGAATTGAGTCTCTAACAATTCTCTTTATGCTTCTATGAGATTGACTTGAGTTGAGTTGATATTTATTTGAGTTGAGTTGAGTTGAGATTAATTTGAGTTGAGAGTGAGATTAGAACATATTGAGTCTCTAACAATTATCTTTATGCTTCTATGAAGTTAATTTGAGTTGATATTGCCACTCATTATTGAGTTCATTTTGAGTATTATTTGAGCATGATTGATTGAGCCTTTGAGAAGGTCTTTGGGAAAAATTTGAGGATAGTTTTGGGACAAATTTGTGGATAGCTTTGTGGAAAGATTTGTTTAGAGCAAATTTGGGCAAGTTCTTGGTGAGCTTGCTAGAGCATATCTGGGCAAGTTCTTGGTGAGCTTGCTAGAGAAAAATTGGGGAAGATCTTGGTGAGCTTGCTAGAGCATATTTGGACAGGTTTTGTGTGAGCTTGTTATTAAGCATTGGATAAGTTCAGTGTGAGCTTGTTATTCAGCATTGGACAAGTTCTGTGTGAGCTTGTTAAGTAGGTTCTGTGTGAGCCTATTGAGTAGGTTCTTAGTGAGCCTATTGACAGAGATTTGGAGGTGATAGAGTATAGAGGACAGAGTCTCAGTGGATATATATCCAACAACTAGCACATTTGATGATAAATCTGAATGAGGAGTCTTCAACTGGAGAGAGGTCCACCAGTTAGTGCAGTAGAGAGACAAAATCTTCTAGAAGATTACATAGCCAGAGAAAAAGGGGAAATAGTTATCTTGTGGAAGAGATCCATGAACTTGAGATTAGGGGATCAACATCTCCTTTGGATAAAGATCCATAAACATTGTAATTGGGAGTGATTCACAAAGATATTGATTTAGAAAGTTTTAGTAAAATATTTCCTTCGTGGAGTAGCCCACATTGGGTGAACCACATAGATTGTGATGTATCTATTGTATGGTTTATGTGCATTTCTTTGATTACTGCTATTGATACTGCTATCTTTACACAACATAATATTGAATTGGAAGAAAAAGTAAAAAGTGGTCTTATACTGTTCACCCCCCCTCTCAGTATAAGCTTGTGTTATTCAGGGCACAGAAACGACCTATGTGTTCGAATCCAAACTTTAGTTTCCCCATATATGATACCCATTAATTGCATGGATCATAGAGTGAATAATGCTTATAAAATTTTGAGCACTTTTGACAATGTTACTAAAGTGGAAAATCTCATTCGTGAAATACATTCTTATTTTTTTGCAGTCCTAAAAGGTTTGTAGAGTTTCAATAGTTTGCACTATGAGTTACAGAAGGAAAAAATTGTTGAAATATGTGGATACAAGGTGGATTTCATTGTATCAACCTGCACTCAAAGTTTTTACAGAATATAAATATTTAACAGGGTTTATGTATGCAAATAGTAGAGCAATTGATAAGACAAATAATATGTTGTTTCGTTTGACTAACTTGGAAACTCTTTTAATATTATGTGGTATTATTCCAATGTTACAATAAATGAATAGATTGACTAAAGTTGCACAAGAGATATCCATCTATAGCATTGATTTCATGAGGACGAGAAAGCAAATATATGTGATTATTGACAGGTTATATGTGTTCAAACCAAATTTTATAGATCCCTTATGTGAAAGTTTGAAAAAATTGACAAACATGAAATATGCAAATAGTTTTTGAAGTTTGACATTATTGATAATATTTGTATTAATGTTCATGAAAATATGATACCTTTATATTGTTGTGAAAGGCATTCAAGTGTAGTTACCGATAATGTTGAAAGAGTTTGTGTAACACACAATAGGTACAAAGTTTTTTCACACAATACCAAAAAAAAATTGTTCAAAATAGCAAAATTATTGATAAAAGAGATAAGAGATCGGTTTCAAAGACATGAGTTGCTTTGAGGCCATGGGTGTTGACCCTTTGTTTTGGGGTTCTTGCAATGATCAAAAATCTACACAAGAGTTGTTTATTAAATATATGGGTATCCTTATTGAGCATTTTAGTAAAAGTGTAGAAGTCAATGGTGTTGAAATAAAAGGTATGCTCAACAAATATCTTTTAAGATAATAGTCACAACATTTTGGAAGAACAATTGTTCATCAAGCATCACTTTTGAGTAATATCCATGAGACTGGTTCCATTGCACATTTGTGGCAAAATTTGTATCCAAGTAGTATCTTACAAGATATGATTAGTGAATACTTTTGTTTATATGAATTATGTCAAACAATGATTTTGGGATTTGTGGAAGATGAGAGGGTTTTTAGTGCACTATATTTTGTTAAATCTAAGTTTCACAATAGGCTAGACAAAAATCTAGAAAATTATTTAATAATTTATGTATCATCATATAAGCTGGAAAAATTTCCATATGACAGAGCATTAGCATACTAGAATTCAATTTCAAATAGAAGGGGTATTACAAATACGACTTATAAGGAGGACAATAATGATTTTAGTGGTCAAATGGTGTCTTCACAGATTGATTCTGGATAAGTTGAAACGTGTTTGTTTCAGCTACCTGAATTCTAATTTTTCCAGTGTTTCACAACAATGTAACTTTTGACTTTCTTTGTTATCATATTTCACAATATTTGTTCATTACATATTTCACAATGTTGTTTCACAAGTTGAGAACTATTCATTCCAAATTTCACAATGTTGTTTCAGATGTACAAGATTTCAAAAAATTATTTTTTTACATTATGCTTATAAAAATTGTATGTTTTATATCACATTATGTTTTTAAAAATTAAATATTTTTTATCATACTATTTGAATTGCCTTAATAAATTGTTTTCTTTTATTTTATATCACAGTATTGGTATTGTATTGTTAATGTATCAATTATGATAAAAAAAATATTCTTTTGATGTTTGATATGAAGATAGTAAATAATATTGATGATTAATACTAGAAAAGCAACACAAAATTATAAATGCAAACAACCTTTGAATTATTGAAGACACAAATTTAGAAAATATAGTTTTCATTAATATGATTAAAAATATATTACATTGTACAAAATCGTTGACTATAGTCAACTTCAAAATATTTTTACATTGTAAAATATCTTATTTCAGCATAGCTACATCAGTTTCACTTGCAACAATGTCTTCTTTTTATTTATCTCCTTGCTTAACTCCTTGTTCTGGCAGCACACCAAGTCTGACTAGATTTTCTTGACCTTTCACAATACTTCCCAACAATGAGCTTTCTTTCTGGTTTGGATCTTCGAGTATTGTTGGAATTTTTTATTTTTATTTTTGGTGTTGTAGTACGATGTCTGGATCTTCATGGAGCTTCTCCCTGATATATTTTCTCAAATGATTACTATACACCACTTTTAGTTGCATTTTTTTCTTCATTTCCATTGCATTAAGCAAAATTTGTTTTGCCACATTGATATTAACTTGCATGCTGTTAACTTGTATTTTTAAGTTTTCAAAATTTGACTGCAAAAAATAAAATGGTAAATCATTCAAAATAGCTATATAAAAAATTGTTACTTGTTTTAAATAAAATTGAAATATGAAAAATAAAGTGCAAAATCAAAATGAAAAATAAATAAATATTTTCTTACCTTAGCCACATCCCTAACAGACTCAACTAGTGCAACTTTTTCTTTATCAGAAGCCCATTTGGTATTTAGCATTAATATTCTCTAATATGCTGACAACAAAATTTAAAACATCATCATCATAAACAATTTCAGAATTTAATGTTCCTGTTATGGCCTAACTCAGCAGGCCACTAAGGTGTAGGGGCTTCCTATTTGTATGCTTCATCTAGTGGATCTTGAAGCACATTTGTTGCTTTAAAACCTAAAATGTTGCCCTGTAATAGAAAATCGTCATAAAGTTGGATATTATCCAACCCAACAAATGAAACTTATGGTGCCTATGAAGAAGTGTGAAATGTAAAATATGAGAACCCAGGACCAAAACTTTGAGCCAACTATGATCTCTATGAAAAAATTTATTTTCCAATCCATGTTTGGCCTCTCATTTGTGTAGGGCTAGGTTGTGCATATGCATGTCGTTGTGAATGTGGATGTTGTTGTTGTTGTTGGTGGTGGTGCTACTATTGTGGTGGAAGCAGTAGATGTGGTGGAAGTGATGACACCATATGACCTCTCATTATTGTAGTTTATCATTGAGAGGCAGTTGAAAACATAAATTTTTTTTGTTAATATTAATCTAAAAATTTAATAGAAAACATCCATAATAATTAATTCAAAGTAAATACACATTTTTTACTTAAAAATGATGAAATCTATTGAATTTGGGCACCGATGGGGGAGGGTGGCCACACTATATTCAGCCTACACATTTTATGCATACCTAGGTGTACGATATCCACCAAGTGAAGGATATTACCTCAAACTTTTTGGTACCCTTTGTAATGGTGAAATTTTTGATCCAGTGTCCTCAGAATCACTAGTTTGCTCTGGCCTATGAATCCTATTGGCAACATCTTGTTTACTCATTACTGTGGCTGCCCTACCCTAAATTTAGATGAAAATAAAAATTAAAAAAAAAAAATGTACTAAAATATAAAATACTTTTTTATTGTCAAATATGGACTAATTACCTTCAATTCATTTAGTGTTAAGGCAATGGCTTGTAGTGTTGCATGCACTACAACAGGAGTAGGAGTATCTTGCAGATTATAAAAAAATTCAAAATAAAGAGCTAATATATAATTAACAGTGTCCACAATGGGTTGTGTGTTGCTGGTTTGCAATTGCACCGCATACAACTCAAACCTGATGTGATATGCAATATAGGTGCACCAATCAAACCTCTGATAATGCTCATAGTGAATAACATATGAAAGTACCCAAAACAAAATTTTTGATCTTCCAAGTAGAATCAGTATTGCCTTGAAGAACTCAATAATGGCCTTCAGAGTTGGATTCTTAATATCGATGATTGTTAAACCTCTTTTTGACTTGGCGACGGAAGCTGCAAAAAGAAAAAATTAGATAAAAATTTAGAAATTTGAAATTTTTAGCATTAAAAAATTCTAAGACACAAGAATTATATCTGCCAAATCTTCTGTGTTGAGTTGGTACATTTTCTTGAGGTAGAATTTCTCTTCTATAGAGATTTGGCACTTCACTAAAATTAGAGGACAATCACCGAAAGGAAGATTTATCAATCTGTTAATGTTTGTAGTTGAGATGGTGAACAACATATTTCTATTCCATATTTTAATTTTTACAATGGCCTTGTCATGGTCATAAACACTAATAATATGTTGTAAGAGGACTTTATAAGTTTTGAAATGTGGCATTGACACCAAGGTTGTCAAACCTGTGTCTTTTAACCATGATAATTTCATACCTGAAGTAATTAACAAATTTGAAATTAACGTGCAAGAAGGGGGTTCTTGAAATTTGGAATAGGGGTGGAAGTGGTGTCCATTGTTAGAATTTAGAAAATTGGAAACAAAAAAATAGGAGAAATTGGTTGCTTGATAGCGGTTTGCTCTGGTTGGGTACAGTGGCATAAATGAACTCAAAAAATGATACTGATGCCCTTTTATAAATAGAATGGACAAATTCGACATGTGGCAAAATTGGACATGCAGTATGGGTGACTGATTGTGTGACACGTGGTAGGTGGTCAATGGTGGACCGTATTGTGTATCAGGCCCAATCTCGAACCATATTTTGCATCAAGCCCTATATCAGACCTTATTGTGCATCAGAACCTAACCCTAGATCTTATTGTTCATTAGACTCAACCCTGGACCTTATTATGCATCAGACCCAACCTTGGATTTTATTATGCATCAGACATGACACTAGATCATATTATGCATCAGACCTAACCCTAGACCTTATTATGCATCAAACCCAACACCCAAACCTTATTATGCATCAAATTTGATCTCAAATATTATTATGCATCAAACCTGACACCCAAACCTTATTAAGCATCAAATTGGACCCTAGACTTGGTTATGAATCATACCCAACATCCAAACCTTATTATGCATCAGATCCAACACCCAAACCTTATTATGTATTAGACAAAAGCTCAAACCTTATTATGGATTAGACCCGATACCCAAACCTTATAATGCATCAGCCTTGATCCTAAATTGTAGTATGCTTCAGACATGATCTGGGCTTAGTTATGCATCATACCAGGTCTAGATCTAGTTATGCATCAGACCGGACCCAGAACTATTTATACATAAGACCAGATCCATATGCATTAGACTGGACCTGGACCTAGTTATGCATCAGACTGGATCTGGACCTAGTTATGCATCATACTGGATTTTATTCATCAAAAACTATCAAAGTCACCATTTTTCCCCAATTTTTTTTAGAAACCAAGGTAATTCACCTTTACATTCAATGTCAGGTTGGCCAAGATTAGATGTAGTTTCGAAATGGATTCACCTATTTTTTACAAGTATGTTTCATGTTTGACCCCTTATGCATAACCCTGATATAGCTTGACCAAGGTTCATATGGATCTGATTGGATAAAACAAACATCCTTTTCATATTTATATTCAGTACAAACAATTGCAAATTTAGATATTGTTGAAATGATAAGGGGTTGTACCTCTCCAAAGGATTCTTTTGGAATCAATGGACCAAGAGAGGCCATTACATCTACAAATCTATTAGTCAAATGTGAAAAACTATTGATTTCATACCAATCAAACTTAGAGAGCAATTTCGTTGCTACATCATGATATAGTTTAATGGTAGGCTCTTTGTATTGGTATTCTCCATTGATTTGTTTAACAACAAGTTGAGAATCACTAAATATCCTAATACAATTAATGCTCATAGCTATAGCTGATTGAAGATCTAATATTAAGGCTTCATACTATGCGGTGTTGTTTGTGCATTGGAAGTCAAGTTTGAATGATAAGGGGATAAGTAGCCCTTGGGGTGTATAAAACATGACTCCAACACCTTGACCTTTCATTCACATAGAATCGTCAAAGAATCGTGTGATATAGACACCATCCTCTGGAATGACCTCTTCTTCTTGTTCAGTGACAGTGAATACCAAATCATTGGGAGCTCAATAATCAAAGTATGATCACTAGGTAGTGGAGATTCCTCAATTTGATCGACTATGACTTGACCTTTAATGGATTTTTGGTTAATGAATTCAAGGTCAAATTCTGTGAGCAACATTATCCATTTAGCAGTGTGGGTGTTATTGTAAGTGCAAGATATCATATAATGCAGAGGATTTTATCTAGCTATGACGTATGTTGTGTGACTAAGTATGTAATATCAAAGTTTCTTAATGGTAAAAACCACTGCTAAGCACAATTTTTCTACATAAGAAAATCTAGTTTTATAGCTTACCAATGTTCGACTAGTGTAATAGATAGCTTGCTATCGATTTTCCTCATTCTTTTATGCAAGCATTGTACCTAATGCAAAGTCTATTTCTAAAATATAAAGATAGAATGGGATCCCCGAACGAGGAGGAGCTAAGAATGGCAGAGAATATAGGTATTTTTTAATGTCATAAAAGGATTTTTAGCATTCATCTATCCAAGAAAATGACACCCCCTTTTGTAGCAGGTGATTGAATGACCTGCATTTTTTAAAAAGTTATGTGATGAAATGATGGATTTATTGAATATTTCCTTGTAAACTATGCAATTCTTTTAAGTTAGTTAGAGGAGGCATCTCCATGATGGTATTGATCTTGTTTAGGTCCACCTCAATACATATTTTGGAGATAATGAATCCTAGAAGTTTGCTTGAGGTAACACCAAAGACACATTTCTTCGGGTTCAACCTTGAAGTCGGTCAAATACTTTCTCCAATACACTAATGTGCTCTTGTCGAGTTTTGAATTTTTCCAAGAGATCATCCACATAATATTCGATAATATTATGCATGTAGTTGTGGAAAATGTATTTCATGGAATGTTGATAAGTGGCACTTCCATTTTTGAGGTCAAATGGTATCACCTTGTAACAAAAAGTTTCCCAAGGTGTAGTGAATGCTATTTTGTGTTGGTCATCAGGATTTATTCGAATTTGGTTGTTTCCTGAAAAATCGTCTATGAGAGAAAGCATTTCATGGCCAATGCATGTGTCGACAAGAGTATCAATATTTAGGAGAGGAAAGTCATCCTTAGGATACGATTTGTTAAGATTTCAAAAGTTAGTGCAAATGGGTATCGCCCCGTTAGGTTTGTGAATGGGTACCATGTTTGAGAGCCACTTAGGATAATAAATGGGTACAATGAAACCCACATCTAGTAGCTTTTGGAGCTCTTCTTTGACCAAGAGGGCAATGGTAGGATGCATCCTTCTAAGTTTTTGCTTGATCGATTTAGCATCAGGATGTAAGGTAAGATTATGGACAACCAAGTTAGGGTCAATACCAGGCATGTCCTTGTAGGTCCATGCAAAAATATCCTTCTTCTTCTTGAGGAGAGCAATTAATTACTCTTGTTCATCGGTAGATAAATTTTTACCAAGTTTGATAATTTGGGGATTGTATTTGTCTGAACTAAGGTCCACATTGATGGTATCTTCAATTGACATGTGAGAACCTTCCTCAAGTTGATGGGGAATTGGGATCAGATGAATGTCGTCTATTATGTCATCAAACTCTCCTAACTTATCCTCATCTATGTCTACCTAGAAAACCTTAGGATTCGAAGGTGAGGGCAAAGGGAAGGGAGGGGATGGAGGAATGTAGTTGGCTAAAGCCCTTAATAATTCCTCGGATAAGACAAAATTAGAAAAGGATGGAGGTGAGGAAATACGATCCATATCGATAAGGCTTATGTCAATTGAAATTGGTTTAGCCAAATCATATGGATTACAAAGTGGGGTGAATAAATCAACAAGATTCATGTTGACTTATGGGAAAGGTAAATTAAAGTTGGATGGAATGAATGGAACCTAAGAACCGATGCTAGGATCTTGGTAAATCTAGACAACAACAATCAACACAAATATGCGCTTAAAATGATATATACATGCAATGTAGAAAAAAAAGACAATGCTTTTGTTTGATTTTGATTTTTTTTGGTAGTGGTGAAAACCACTATTTTTGTTTTATGTACATATGTTACAATTTTGGCTTATGAAATGGCTTAATGAAATGGAGGTGGTGGTTCACCGGTAGGGTCGGCTCACTCTTGTGGAAGAAGAAAGTGAAATATGGGCTCATGGATGGGGAAAATTCTAAGATAAAACTCATCTTGTTCGGTATGGGGAATGATGGGCTCCGATTCCTCTTCAGATTCATCTAAAATTATTGACATGAGTTCAAATTATTCATAGATTTCATCATTAGATTCATCGAGGTGGAGGGCTTCTTCTCCTAAATTTAGATTAAGCCTTTGGAAGGCTTGTTCAAGAGAAGAGGTGGTGTAAAGTGGGTGATAACCTATACTTGAATGGTCATGCACTTCTTGATATGGAACATCAATAGGATGAGACACTCCCTATTCATGCAATCCTAGGCCATGACCTTACCAATTAACTATGTGAAAATAGTGGGATGGAAATCTTGACATGTTTTGAATATTGGTAGGTGTTGGTTCTTTGGGTTCTTCTAGGGGAGCTAAATTGGATGAAGACTCAATCCCCCCATATATAAAATTTATGTTGTTGGGAGCTGAACCCATGTCATATACTGCTCCTATGGATAAAGGTGGGTCACGTGGGTGATCCAAATCCTTAGCATTAGGAATTGTGAGAGGTGTGATGGTGATGTCTTGGACCACATATTCACCAATACCGAGATTAGTGAGGTGGACCTCGACTTGGGATGATGTGGAAGGACCATGGTTGAATGATGGCTCGGGGAATGGTGAAGATGAAGACGTCTCACAATTCTTCAACTCGACTTGTGAAATGTTAGCTGATGGAGATGGATTGGATTTGGAAGGTTGTTGAATGGATGATGATGATGTGAAATGTAAAGTTATGGAAGGTAATGATGTTGATGATGTGGATGGACTTCACCACATGTACATGTAGTCAATGATGAAGATGATGGGGTATGGGTGATAAGGGGCTCCTTAGGAATGGGAGATTTTGATGAAGAAATGGGAAACGTGGTAGATGGATTGGATGATGGTGATAGGAAAAGGTGGGTGGAAGGAAGAATGGATTCATAGGGATTTGAGATGAAATTACAATACTTAAATGGCTTGACATCCGTTGGCATGCAATGTACTTGTCCCTCATGAACGTACTTTAAGCATTGATGTAGAATGGAAGGGACACATCTCATCTTCCTCATCCAAGGTCTTCCAAGGAGTACATTGTACGCCATGGATCCTTCCAAGATGTGGAACATAGTGTGCAACTTTTTGACCCCCACTTCAATGGGAAAAATAATAGTTCCAATTATGGAATATAAAGCATCATTGAATGCTTTTAGGGTGAAGGATGACTTGGTGATATGAGATGGAGGAAGGTTCAAGATGATGAAGGGCATATGTGGTGATGATATTGATGGAGGAACCGGTGTCAATTAGAACTCTTTTGAATGGCTTAATGTCAATTAGAGCCATGATATGCAATGGAGGATCTACTGATTCTGATGAGATTGGCTTAATCTCAAAGTCATAAAATGTAATGGAAGGCTCCATGCATGTTTTAATTCTCCCTAAAAATTTGTTGAAGGCATTAGAATCTTGAGATTGTAGTTCAATGGATTTCAGACGATCCATTAATGCCTCATGATGTGGGGGAGATTGTTGAATTAACTCATATATTGACAATTTGGTAGAAGCCATCTTTAAGCTTGTGGTTAACCGACTACTCAATGAGATGACTGGTCATGGAGGATGATTGATGGGATGAATTGGAGGATTTGATTGGCTAGGGATATGAATTGGTGATGAAGGATTAGGGGAAATTTGGATGGGAGGCGATGTGGTAGGTTGTGACACACCTGCTTGAGGTTGTTGCCTTGCATTCTGCTGATTATTTCATTGACCTCTAGTGACCACATGTATGGCCCCTAAAAACACTTGGTATTATTGGACATGGTTAACTTGATTGGGAGGAGTTTTGGTGTTAGCCCCTCCCATATTTGGTTGCACCTCCTCATGATGAGGAAGTGGTGTTTGAAAAATACCAAGGTTTTGGTTTTGTTGAGCAAGGGGGTTGTCAAGATTGATGGCCCCCAAGTCAATAAGGTCTTGAACTATGTCTTTGAATACATGGAAATTATTAATGTCATGCCCATTTTGCCTATGATAAGGACAAAATAAATGTTCCCGATAGTGTTTTCCATGTTTAGCGGGATCATCTGGTCTGATTTTGGGTAAGGCAAGTTTATTTGTGTCATACAATCTTTGGAAGAGGGAAGCATATGACTCGGCCAAGGGGGTGTATTGGTGGTTTTGATGAATAGACTATCATTGGGGATGATTCTCTACAGCTAGCATTATGTTTTGCATGGCTTGAGTTATCGAGGGTACCGCATGATAAGCAATTTGTTGCGGTGGCTATTGCACTGATTGTTGTTGAGCCATTATCGGTTGGCTCATGACCACTTGATTAACATGATTAGGCTGATTGGTCAGAGTGGCCTATGTTGATTTTGATTGGCCAAAATAATTGATTTTATATTGGCCCTTGTTTTTCCATTCCTTTTTTCTAGGCTTAAGTATGCCCTCTTGGATTTTTATTTCCTTGATGACACTAGCCTATGCTAGAGCTTCTTCAAATGAATGATATGTCTATAATTGAAGCATCCAAGAGATGGGTTTTAAACAAATCTTGGTGAATAGTTTGATAAGCTCCTCCATTGGTAGGGTAAATGGCAATTTGGTAATGACGACCCTCCAATGGTTTCCAAAATCATAGATAGACTCATCGTCATGTTGTCTTAAAGCATAAACGTCAAACAATGAGACTTTATTTCTAACATTAAGGATAAAACACTCAAATAATTGATCAACCAATTGTTCAAAAGTATAAATACTATGACTAGGTAATTGGTTGTACCACTCTATGGTGTCTCCTCCTAATGTCTGAGGAAATGTTCTAAGCATGAGAGCATTGTCATTTTGGATTCTAAAGCATGAGTGTACAAATGTGCTTACATGCTCTTTGGGGTCCTCAGTCCCCTTGAATTTATCAAACTTTGGCACTATGAAATCTATCGGATATGGCGGTGATGGTACCTAAGGGTGAATAGGTTGGTTAATCAAATGACGTAGGGTTGGCTTTTGGTTTGTCAAACTAGGAGTATGTTGTATCAACTGATCTATTTGTTGTTGCATGGACTTGATTCTAGGGTCTTCCCTAGGGATGTGGAAGCCTTGAATTACCTGATGATTTTGAGGAGGTGTGGTGGAAAAATGTTGTGGGGTGACCAAATGATGATGGGATTGATGATGATGACTAGGTGAATTTGATGGAAATTGATGAAGAGGAGATTGATGATGAAGAGATGGAGAATGTTGGAATGGGGACAATGCATGGGGGCTATGGTTGGGTTGGCCAATGGGAATAGGATGGGTATTGGTATGGTTAGGTGGAGGAGTAGGGATGGAAACCACATAATATTATGGTACCCATGATGGACTTTAGTTGATGAGGGTGGGTTGAGTAGAAATTGGTAGAGGCTTAGGGTTCATATGTACTTGTTGTTGAGCATTTTGACATTGCTTAAGCAATTTGTTCAAGTGTTCCCATGCTTCATGAATTTCTCTATAAGATGTGGAAGGTATGGATGTGGATGGTAAGGAAGATGTGGCTAAGGGATAAGTTGCACTTGGCATGTCAACTTGAGGGGCAGAAACTTGTGAAGCAACATTTACATGTGCTTCATACAAGGGGTTAGTGTAGATGGAGGTGTATGAAGATGGGATAGAAGTGCTAGGAGCACTTGGGTATTGGAGAATGGACATCTGAGAGGAAGGTGCAACTGATGCCTCAAAAAGAGGGTTAGTGTACACCTAGGTAAAGCTAGATGGTGGCTGAGAATGAACAAGTTCCTGTTGTAAAGTAGAATCTTGTCTAGGTGAATTAGGAATTGACTGTAAGACATATAAGATTTCATAAGAGCTTCTACTTTTGCCATGTCTATATGGGTAATGTAGTTATAAATGGTTGGTGAGGTTGAATCTATTTTGGGAACAACCATATGAAAGGTTATGGGTGACAAGGAATGTGAGGGACATGCAGACAAATATGCTTGTGTCACATTTGGGGAATCTACCACAGAAGTGGTGGGGAAGGTGGATGAAGGTTCCATGGAATTGTTTTGATTTAATGATTTCTTTTGTTTTCTTTTTAATACCATAAGAAAATAAACCAAATACAAATTGTGCAGTAAAATTAAATGTAAAATCAAATGCAAAATTAAAACTTCACAAAAATCAAATAGAGATCAATCAATTCTAAGTCTTTTCAACAAATGTGTCTTACCTCATTCATTGATTATCTCATTTTAATGTGAATTCATTTTTTTAGATTTTGATTTCATGTGTTTCAATGTGCTAATCTGAATTAGAAATGGGTGAATCCTATGTCTTGGATGGGGCAACAAGATTCTTTGTGGTGATGAAATCCAACAAGTTTGGTCGGGGTAATCTAAGGTGTCTAGGGGTAAATATTGGTGGATGGAGATGAAAGCCACCATCACCAAATCTCAAGCAATGGTTGGTGATGAAATCCAACCATTACTGTTTAATGTGCCACGTGTAGTGTGTGATTCTTTTTAAAGGTTTCCAATTTTCTATTGTGTGCATACAATGTTAGAAAAATAACTACTTTCGACAGTCTAAATTAGAAGCCAATATCCAAAATACCAATTTCTCCAAAGGATGTAAAGTACACCGCTTAAAACCCACCCTAAATAGTTGGGGGGTTCGTCTACTCCTCCGTATGGAATCACCCAAGTATGGGGATACTTTTGGTATCTTGACACTGTTCCTACTTAGACTTACAAAAATAGAAATCTCTAACCCTAGGATGCAAACTAATGTATGCACTTGATAGTTCAAATGCAAACAATAATGCAACACACTAGAAGATTAAGAAATCTTTAAGCAGAAATGTGTGAATGAATGCAGTTATTAATCTAATGCCTAAAATGCAACTAAAATGATTTGTTTTTACCAGATTTATTAATGATGTTCATTTTAATCCCAAATATGAAAAAAATGTAAAAGTGCTAGAAAACGTAAAAATAGAAAGTTAGGGTTTGATAGTAAGCTTACCCAGAAGCCTAAATTTTTGCTCTAAATCTCTGTAAAATACCCTTGGGTGCTTCTGAAATGCACTTGGGCATTTATGGATGACCCTTGAGCATCATCGGATGTTCATGCACCTACAACCTTCTACGAATCTCCAAAAATCCTAATCCAGCAAAAACTATGAATTTTACGCTTTTGAAAACCCTGCAAGATGAGACAAAAAATAGCAAATTAGTCAACAAGGTAAATCAAAATGAGAAACCCTTAGGGGTTCCCACTATGATCGCCATTTGTAGATGCAAAAGTGAAACACCAAAATATATATAACAAGATAAATTGAAATCAAGACCCAATATTGCACAAAAAGAGATGATCTTTATTATTATGGGGGAGCCTCAAATCTCCAATAGTACAATGAAAGAATTAATTAATTTGATACAAATGTTTACAACAACTAGGGTTCTCCAAAACCCTAGAAAAAAATATTGGTGGTGTCTTCAATATCGCTTCTGATCCCAATATATGTGAGTGGGCTTCGTGCTATCCAAATACTAGGCCACTCCAGCTTAAGCAACTACACAATGTTGATGTAGCACTTCTAGATCTACACACAAGACAATAGAAAATAGGTTAGTAGTAATTGTGAGGACTCCACAATGTGAGGCCCTCAATAATCAATACAAAAAACCTAGCTATCTAATGTAAATAACATGAACAAAAACTAAAAATACATGAAATGAAATAAACCAATGGAAATTTTACCTTGATATGCTTGTTGTTTTCTAATCTGATGTAATTTTTTGTAGGAAGTTGGTGCGATGATGCCCTAACATTGCCCGAGGGCTAGTAGGGCTGTAGAGCTCTGGTCTGAAATACCCATGAGTGCTCGACGGTAGCAAAAAATACTTGTGGGCTCTTGGGAATGGTAGAAGGCATCCAGAGGAACTCGACAATGGAGGGAAAGCACCTAGAGGTGCTTAGAAGTGATAGAGAGTGCCCAAAGGTGTTCGAGAGCTAAAGGGAAGATCTACAAAAGCAAATTTGGCTAAGAAAAATGGAGGGTGACAGATGTGGAGACTATGGTGAGTGATAGTGAAGGACGAGTATGCTTGGGACATGAAAAACTTAGGTGTTGAGCCATCATAATGGCTCCTATTAATAATCCACACTAGGGTATGTTAGGGTTTGAGTGACATGAATTGTGTGGCTCAGATTAAAACACATAGGAGGGTGGATATTAATTTCGGGTGTGTGGCATGGATTGATGTAAATGGATGGCTGAGATTAAACTAAATCAGATGGTTGGGATTTATTTACATATATAATATTTATATTTATCAAATATAAAATATAATATTAAAATATTAATATATTAATAGTAAACATATATTTAATAAATATGCCTAAATATATATGAATAAATGGGTAATATGGTGGGAAGACCTGGATGGATGATAAGTGGCTATATTTTGGTGTCTACAATGAGAGTTTATGGGCATAGTTATAATAATGCTAGTTGAAGTTGTTGTGGCATGGGCGTTCTTTCCTATCGAGGCCAAAATATGTTATGAAACTAGAACCTCAACTATGACTATAGTGATTTCATTGGTGAGTGGTTTTGTTTCAGGGACACTATTCTCTATTTCTCCTATTTTCTCTAGATTGGCCATCTAGGCAGGACTAGGTATCGATGCTCCAATTATAAATTTACCCAACGATTTTGCCTCCTCCTATATCTAAATGATTAAAGTAATATCTACTTCCAAAGATTGAGAATGGGTTTCTTAGGATGTGATTTCTACCTTCTCACGATAATTTTAGCATAAGTATCAATTGTAGTTTCCTTAGAGGTGTCTAGTCTCTTTTTTTTTTGGTAAGTAGTGTTTGTATTTACAGCGGGTTTTAACAAGGATCCCAAAACCTGATTACATAAGCAATGGGCCTAGGGCATAAATCCCTTGAAACTGATCACCAAAATAGAAATCCCGCCCAGCAGTAGCAGTAAGCATGAAACAATACCTCTCAACGGGAAACAAACAAATAAGAAAGAAAGTAGTTTTGGAGATCCCGCCCAGCGGGGAGTAGCCAAAAAACACCATCGAGAAGATCCCGCCTAGCAAGAAGCAAAGAAAAATTGTTACAATAAAATCCCGCCTCGTGGGAAGCAGTAAAAACCACCACAAACAGTCCCGCCTAGCGGGAAGCAACAGGGAAATCCCGCCATCCGGGAAACCAGCAGAAAAGAAAGGATCCCGCCTCACGGGAAAACCGACGGATTTGGCGGATCCCGCCCTGTGGAGAAACCAGCCGCCCATCGGGAAAACATTCCGTTCAGCGAGAGCCATCCTGTAGGAAGCCGACAGCCAGCACAAAGAGGATCCAGCCCATCAGGAAGTGACCAAAGAGTTGTACCACAAGGAACCCGCCTCGGGAAAATAGAAGAGGATCCCAGCAGCAGGGACCAAGAATCCCATCCAAGCATAGAGCCCGCCGAGGATTCACAAGAAAAAGGGGGAAGCTGTCCAAACCCTAAACCGTCACCTCCACCGCATCGAGAAATGCAGGGGACCAGATCCATGTGAATAACCTGCAAAAAACCCCAGGGGGAAGCCTGAGGGAAAAAGGGAAGGGATCCCCAACCAAACAGGGATCCTTGGGAAGCACCAGTCCGAAAAAACAACCAAGGAAACCCTAGCCGGCCGGGAGGGGCGCAGATAGTGGAGAAGGATCTCCCCCAGGAGATCATCTGCAAACAACCACTCCTCGGGAGGGATGACCTAGGTTGAACCAAGGACTGGGCAGGAACCAGGAGCCATGGGAGGGGGAGCAGGGGAGGGACCAGAGCCCTCCCCTCTCTACTTTCTTCCTTCTTCCATCATTTCGTGTCTAGTCTCTTTTTGACCTTAGCCATATCACTTTAATATTGGGAAGGTCTAGTCATATTGTTGCAACTTCATTTGGGGGGCTCGAAACATATCTACAACCAAAATATTTTCTTTATGACCTTCTTTCATTTGTCCTATACTTTGATGGTGGTCTCTTTTGGGTTCTCCAAATTGTAACATTAGCTAAAGGTCTCATCCTCATTTGGATCTAAACTTCCAAAATATGCCTTAGTCTGCTTGATTTTCATATGTAATTTCCACCATGATTTTATCTTGCTATTGATCCATTTCTTCTTCCAAAGGATTTTTCTCATAGCTATGTTGATTAAAAGTGCAAGGTCAAAATATTTTATCTTTGTATATAAAATTTCATAAAACTTATTTTGGGGATCTCAGAGTAAAAATTGTTCTTTTTATAGAGGCAAAAAATCTTCCTCCTACATAATATGAAAATTTTCTAGCTCAGGTTTGGGTTCAGGTTTAATTTTTTTGGAAATCTTGGAGCTTTTTAGCCATGCAAAAATATTTTTATCTAGGTTATAAATCTAGGTGTCTTCCAAAATTTATATCCCTAACTCCTCTAGCTCATCAACTACCTTTCTTTTATCTTGGGTTATAGTCCCTACCTGAAAAAGGAGTCTTGTAAATGTCATTTGGCTTTGCCCACTTGTGTAGGTAATATCGGATAAATATGCTTACCTCAATATTTTAATACATGACAACCTTTTTGTTATATATTTTTGAAACATATATATAGGTTTACTAAAACCAAAGATGTAAAATAATGACATCTTCTAGGATTTTAACAACATCTATTGATATATGCTAAGGTTTTTTCCATTTGATTGCACTTATTACTGGTATCAAGAAGTCATTTGAAAGTGACAATAGGAATATTTTTGGTCTAGTCCTTCCATCCAGAGAGGGATAGGCCTTGCTTGTCCTTCCTCATCCTCCATATTTATATCTAAATACTCAAAGAACCAGACATTTTGGTACAATACTAAATAATCAAAAAAATGAGCAATACCTAAAGCTTTGATAATATCTAAAATTAGCCAACACTTCATGATTTGTTGTATTATGAAGTCATTGAAGTCAAGGATTAATATTTTCTCTTTGAATTTTCTATTAGCAGGTGAATGAATGCTAACTCCTCCTATGTTATTGCTTTATCATCATAGACATTGAAGATGAATGTTTCCATACTCAACACATCCATGGCTTCTTCCTTAAACATTTCTTGTTCTAGGAAAAAATTTGAAATAGCCACATCAAGTTGGCAAAGCTCTTGATTCAAGTAGTTTAGCTTGTATTTTATCTTAACATAGTAATATTTAGTAACCTTAGGATTTATTTTAAACCCTTTTGGTAGTAGCAACATCTATCGTATAGCTTCTCCAAATACTACTACCAAAAATGCATCATTAGGGGCCGCAATAACCATATTTAGGATAGAGTCATAGTGTGATGCATATAACTCTACTATCTCATAACAAGGGTGAAGTGTAGGAACTCAATAGTGGGCTAGAAAACTGTTATAAAATTTTGCTACAAAAAACTCATCTTTGGCTTTCAAGTATCTTTGGTATGCCTCCTCTATTAATTTCCTTATGTATTTTAATAGTTTAGGGTCTATCATCCCTTCAGCTGCATCATCTATATGTCTCAAGAGATCTATTCTTGCAACTTGAGCATGGGTTATCCTTTTTGTAGTAGGTTTTGATGGTGTGGAAACAACTCTACTCCTCTTTTTGGATGTCATTATTGTAGACACAAAATCCTAGGCACTCACACAACACTACTTGCATACCACCACACCACATTGTATAACAAGATATATGTGCCTAAGTACAAACTTAGACATATAAAATATTACACATAATCACATTTTCTAGATTATTATTAAATTTGGGAAGCTCACGTAGGATGCCTTATATCCTCATGAGACATGTATTCTAGTCATAAATATTTGTCATCATGCCACATATCACACATTGGAATACTTCACATTACACTCTGCTTCATTGTATATTTACTCATGCATTGGGAATATCACCCCAGTTGCACTCACTCATCAAGCCAAATCATCTTAGTTTCACTCACTTATCAAGCCAACTCACCTTATTTGCATTCACTCATCAAGCCAAATCACCTTAGTTCCACTCACTCATCAAGCCAACTCACCTCAATTGCACTCACTCATCAAGCCAACTCACCTCAGTTCCACTCACACATCCCCTAGTTAAGTGAAGCACCTTGAGTGACTCACTCTGGTTCTATCCAAGGCCTCGAACTTGCTTATAAAATAAAATTTACACCATAAAACAAAGGAGGTAAACGAAATACACTATCACGCTACCAAAATCATACCAGGAGATTACATGTGCCCTAAGGAGATCCAAGATTCGAAGCCTTAGAGTGCATCTTTTGAGAGATTCTACCTTTCGATCCCAACCACACAGTTCATAGTTGTGTAGAGTCAACCACTCATTCTATGGTTTCTATACCACCACATACGTAGCTACCTAATCTCAATCGTGTGCCTTGCGGTTATGCAAAGCAGATCTAAAAACCTAAAATTTGATCAAATCTATAAGCTTTTGTTCTATTTTTGTTCTATATGTGTTTTTTGCATATTTATTCAAGGTTTTGGACTTGCATTTTGGTCTCCAATATTATCTATAGGTGCTACTAAACCCTTGCTTATTTACTTGTGTGCAAGAAATAAGAATCTAGATCAGCTGCTGAAGTCGAAGTGGTCCGATCTCAGGATACACAAGCCCACTCGTCTCTCTCATTGTTGTAGAAGAAGACCAAAGATGCCCTAATCCTTTGTGCTTGGAAAAAAGGGCATCTTACCCCTTTTTCATCCCATTGTAATCTAAGCAAGCTAATGTTCTAATTATGCCATTGTCCACATGGGGAATAGCATTGTAAAAAGAGGATCAAGGCCTCATTCAAAGAATTAATACAAAGTTTATATTTTGATTGTGCATCGCTTGTTATTTATTTCATTGTTGGGTGTCATATTTATTTTGCATACAAAATGTTGATCATGGTGGAACCTCCTAAAGGTTCCATTTGATTTATCTTGTTGTTTTAGTTTTTGATCTATGTTTTGTGTATTTTTAGGTTTTTGGAAGTTGGTCATGCAAAAATCAAGAACATAAAGACTTGACTATTTTGGATGTTACCACAGCCTGAACCTATATATGAGAAGCCATAGAGTGTGCGATTGTAGAACTCGACAACCACATAGGCAGCGGTTACATACCAGTCCTCGACTAACCTAGAGTGCACGGTTACACAATCGTAGAATTGCACAATCGATGTTTGCAAATATGTGCCCGAGGAACCATAGACTATACGGCTAAAAACATAATTAAAACCACACAAGTGATGGTTGAGCTACTACAAAATCATAGATCTAATGATTACATAGGTATAAAGGAATGGTGAAAGGATTGTAGGTGTGTACATCATACATATAATTTCTCCTTTTTTTTTTTGTTTCATAGAGTTTAGTATGTCAGATAGAGGTCTGTCCCTATTTGATATTACGTGCATTTAGGTCATAAGTTAGGTGCATTTAAAAAATAAAAAAAGAGGTAAAGTTACAAAAATTCATCCGCATTTTAGTTGATTTGGTAGGAAATTTTTTGCTATATGCTTCTGTCTATTGCATTTAGGCAATAAATGGAAGTGCATACTAGTTTGCATCACACAATAAGTTAAACAAACCACACACACTCACTTGAACATTGGAAATGACTGGATTTCATCACCAACCACCAACATTATTATTACTCATTTGTGGCCAAAGCTGAATCCAAGAACTATCCTAACCATGGAAAATAGCATGCACTCCTCTTCAAAGGGTGTATCGCTACCCATGGGATGTAGGGTGAGGATCGGTAGGACTTATGCTCCCTAATCGGATATGGGTTTCATCTCCATATTTTGGTGGATATGGCTATCTGGACTTCATCACCAGGCTTAGTCACTGTGAGTATATAGGTGAAATCCTAGATTTATTTTAGGGCAATCATTTTGCGCATGATTTTTCTTCTTTTCAAAAACTTTCAAAAACTTAAAAAAAAAGGATCAAACTTTATGAAAATCTAGAACAAACTTGTTTGTTTATTTTCTTTGTGTGTTATTTTCATTACACACATCCATGCACATTTCCACCTCATTTGACCCATAGTGTATGGTAATAACCCAAAATCAAGCCAAGAATTTATATTTAGCCTAGAGTTAGTTGCCCTCTCCCATGGACTCGTCTCAATATTATCAAGCCCCTAACACTTTGGTGGTAGGGCAAGTTAGTGTAGACCCTACTATATCATAAAACCTAAATTTCAATCCCTCTAGTGGGGCCCCTACCTTGGATATAGACATCATGTAGAGGGCTACTCATTCCACTATTATTGAGACCCCTAGGAGTGAGCCACTTACACCATTAGGTGGTCGGGTCACATATGTAGACTTGGATTCCATTAGGATTTACTTAGGTGTTGCTGGAATGGCCTTTCCATAGTTGCCACCACTCACCATTCTACCCTGTAACACTCCCCCATTGCATCAAGAAACCATATTCACATATCCACAACAAGCCAATCAAACCTCCACCAATACATATTTCAAAAAAATTGTTGCAACCATAACCAATCATCACCCATCATCATATCACCAACACCATTTCACCTAGACCAATCAAGGCCTTAGTAGTGCCAATCCCTTCTCTAGATCACATGCTAGTGTTACTTCATAGATCCCCACATCCATGTCCCCCATTACATCCATAGGTCCTTTGACTATGCACTCCCCAATTTAGTGGCAATAACTTTTGCCACTTACCCTCTGCTTACATCCACCAACACAGTTGCCATACAACTAGCCCATTCATCCACCACCTACATAGCCATACCATCCTATTTTATGATTGCTATGCAACAAGTCTTTTTGTAATTGCAACAAATGATCATTGATAATACTGATCAACACCAATAGTTACAAGGGGGTGATCAAAACCAACCACCCACATACCATCCTAAGAAATTCTTCACTCAAGATACATCTTAGGTGTTGAGACACCCAACCATGATTACACCTAGTATTCCATATCATCAAATGTATGTCAGCCCCTTAGGTCAACATAATATCACACCCCCAACACCTCATCATAACCAGAACCACCTTCAACCCCTATACCACAATTCATTTCATGCTATCATCCCACCCTATCACAACCCCATCAATAACGCACTCCATTTCAACTATAGTAAACCAACCAGGGTTTCAACCCTCTAGAGGATCCTAAGATCCAATTTTTGCAAAGCTATATTGATAGCCTTGCCCTACAAACTCTAGGTTTACAGTAAAAATCCCACATTAAGTTAGCTAATAAATCATCCTATCCATGCTTTGGTACCTACACCACCTTATCCAATGGATTTTTAGATGCCAAAGTTTGATACATTTAAGAGGGATGAGGATCCCCAAGAGCATGTGACTAGATTTGTTAACACATGTTTTAGGATAAAAAACAATGATGCACTCATGCTACACACCTTCCCTCATACACTTGGGGGAGAAGCCTAGGATTGGTATAATCACCTATCGCATCAAAGTATTTACACTTTTGAGCAACTTGCAGACCAATTCCTAGAGCAATTCACCTTGAATGCTAGGAAGAAAACCACTTTGACCAATCTGCTTAGTTTGAAGTAATACGATGATGAACAGGTCCATGATTTTGTCAACCATTGGAGGGAATTTATGATCAAATTACCATTATCCCTGCCCATGATAGAGCTAACAAAAATATTCACGAAGAGTTATGTCAAGACCATATTTTTGTTGCTACAATTGTAGCAGTATAGAACATTTGATGAGGAACTTACCCAGGCCAGAGTGATAGAGGATATAAATATTCAAGAGGGTGATATCAAGCCTAGGAATAAAGAGTTGTAGAATAAGAACCAAAATGGGAATAACCATAGCCATTCCAAGGCTACCCAGGTTAATAATATAGTCTTGGGCCAACCCTCACAATCAAATCAACAAGCCCAAGTTTAGATTCAATAACCCCAACAACCACAACAACAACCACAACAATTGAATTATCAAGTGGTTCCACTACCACAGTAGGTACAAAATCAAACACAACCTATAGAAAGGCAAAAACATCATTTTAGACCCAAATGCAATTACACACCATTGCAAGAGCCCTACTCATCTGTCTTTCATAAGTTGTATGCACACAAATTTTCACATTACTAGAGATTAGACCCAAATACCCTATCAAGCCAAGATAAAAATCCTATAGAGAGAATTTATACTACATCTATCATCGATAAAAAGGACCTAACATTGAAACTTACCCTAGGTTTAAAGGTATTGTGCAAGACTTACTAGAAGCGGTAAAAATCAAAGTTGACAATCCACTAGCCTAACCTAATCATAACCTTGGTATATATTAGACACCCTTGCCTCATCATGAGGTAAAACAACAAGCAAAAATAGCATCAACTTCTATAGTTCCTTGCAACCAAGTCAACTATGTGTCTCAAATACACCAAGGTTTTTTAGGGGTTATCAATGTGGTCACCCATAGAAAAATACAAGCAAAATGCACAACCCAAAATCTTGCATCACAACCAAATGTACCCATACAAATAGGGCCATACATTCCACCTCTACTCATCCATAATCCAAGTAATCCATCTCACCAAATCATCCTAGGTAGTCGGTTAACACAGAGTTTGAAAATGGCATCGACAAAACTATCAATTTATGAGCTGATACAATGGTTGCCCCCACATCGAGATGCATTTATGGAGATTATCACATCCATTAAAGTGCAATAAAAATACCCTAATGCCTTCAACTCCTTTGTGGTGAGTGTACAAAAATGCATGGAGCTCTCGATAGAATTTTATGACTTCGAGGAAATAGTGTGTCATTAGAATTACCAGATCCTCCACTGCACATAGTCGCTCACATTGATAGGAAGCCATTCAAGAGAGTACTTATTGACATCAGCTCCTCCATCAACCTCATTACCATTCCCACTATAAAACACCTTAACCTACCATCATCCCACATTACATCATCCACCTTCACCTTAAGGAACTTTAATGATGCTTTATACTCAACTGTGGGGAACATAGTTCTTCCTGCCATCATGGGGTGAAGACAATTCATGTAATATTCCACATATTGGAAGGGGTGATGCAATACAACATACTTCTTGGATGTACTTGGATTAGGGAGATGAAGTGTGTGCCATTGAAATTACACCAATGTCTCAAGTATGTACATGAGGGTAAGGTACATTGCATTCAAGCAGACACAAAGCCTTTTAAATACTACAATTTGATCTCAAATCTGTTTGAGCCATTGCTTCAATACACCCACCTATCCATTCAACCACTCATCATATAAACCACTCCCACTAACACCACCTCATCAAAAGCTCCCATATCGAAGGAATTGCCAATTGTTGATCCTACTTTTGTATCCTAAAGTGTTATCTCTAATCAACCCTAATCTACCACATTTCATTTTCCACCACACCCGATCATATTGCTAACCAATTATCCACTTAGTCAACTACATCGCCCACCTCACAAAAACCATTCACATTTTTAGCTCAATACACTCAACCAACTAACAATCCTATCAAGCCCAATCCACCTCAAGAATCACCACCCTTCATTTCTTAGACAGGATCACCTATCCAAGAGGAGCCATCACCTCCACCTAAACTATAATCTACCACAAAAGTGCCTTCAACATCCATTGAGCCATTATCATCCTAGATAGCTCAAGTTGCAGTACATCTTACCAATCTAGGCATTGGTGAGTATGCCATTGAAAGTGTCACAATTACACCACCTATTGAGTTAGTTAGAGACTATGTACACCCATGCGACCCACCTTTAGCCATAGGTGCAGTGTAAAAAATGGGTTCCCGATCATACAAGATCAACTTCACATATTGAAGAGTGGATTCTTCATCTGATCCACCTCCTTCTAATGAGGAACCCTTACAAGAGTTTAATGCCAATTTAGAATATCTATCCAACTTGGATTTCCCTTTGTAATATTTTTGCAGCGTCAACTAGCAGAGATACAAACTTGGATGACATGAGCAGGGTCCACAACACATTATTGAGCCTGATTAATAAAAAGCACATGATCTCTCTAGTCTAGGATATAGATCTTCTATCCCAGACTCTTCCTTCAACAATACCTTTCAATGAATCACTATTGAGTATGAAAAAGAGGATGAGGAGAGTGATTCCTATGATAATTGTGATGTAACTAATGATGAGTACTTGGACCATGATTTTACACCTCATTTAAATGAGGTATTTCTAGAGATTGTATTGCATACATTCACGATTGATCATATTCCAGATGATTACATCTTTGATGAATATTTCGGGGATTATATCTTCGATGAAGATTTTGGATAATTCTAATAAATACAATCAAACCTAGATTGGATCATTCAAATATTTTATGGTCCCCAAGATGATGTGGCCTCTACAGAGCCCATCGAGAGAGATTAGTGTTATACCAAAATATTTCCTATCGATCACACCATATTTCACTTCAACAAGGAGTGTGAGCATCCTATGCCAGATATGCCACCACTACCTTGGTTGCTCCCACGCATCCATTCATCCACATTAGGTAAGTTACAACCTAGAGAGAGTGATCCATCACTCCTAGAATCGCAACCACCTCATTTCCACCCAGTCAATATGATTTATGTTGAATTGTTCACCCCACTCTATAACCCATACAATTTGGTGAAGTTGATTTTAATTAATGCTAGCCTTATCACCATGGATAGTATTTCATCCTTGTCATCCATCACTGAATTTATTCTATTTGAAGAGTTATTGCGAGCTTCAAACACTTACATTCCACATCAACCTTCATCATCCTGTACCTCATTTATTCATACTAAAGTAGAATGGGAGACCTCAGAGTCATTTGAGCATGTGGAGGATGATATCCATATCATACCAACTCCACATCAGCTAGAGGAGGGTTCCCATATGCTTATCAAAGAATATATCAATGTGAACCTTAGCCAAGATGCGAACAATCCACAAATTATCAAGATTGCAAAAGATTTATTTGAAAAAGAGAAAGAGAATATGATTGATGTCTTGAAAAAGAAGAAAGACATATTTGCATGGACATACAAGGGCATGCCTGGCCTTGACCCCAATTTGGTAGTCAATAACCTTACCTCAGCACCATATGCTAAGCCTTTCAATAAAAAACTCAGGAAACTTCATCCAACCATAGCATTGATTATCAAGGAAGAGCTACAAAAACTACTGGACATGAATTTCATAGTCTCGATTGATTATCCACAGTGGCTCTCTGCAAGGGAACTCCTACGAGTTCTCTCAATTTCAACTATAATTATTCTGTTAATCAATTAACCCGATAGATAAACAAACAATACAATGATGCAATTGCTCAGATAATCAAATGGAGTAATGAAGTAAATGGCTCACCACTTAAGGTGGGCACACCCTCACCGTAAAGGCAAATATGCGAAGATCACAAATGAAGTATAAAAAGGATAATAATAGATGATAATTTATTTACTCTACACTTGGATAAATAATGATTAAATGTAATACTTCATAATATAGCCGACGCTATATTATTTTAGGTATGTAACATGACTCCCCTCCTCGGAAAGCTTTGTCCTCAAAGCTGGAAATGACTGGAAAATACTTTCAGATTCCCAGGTTGCATCTTCATCTGGTAGGCCCTGCCATTTGATGAGAAATTCTTGGATGTGATGAGAGCTCCGTATGCGTGTTCTGCTTTGTAGAATTGCTTCTGGCTGGAGATATATACGCCCTTCTACATCTAGTATTGGTAATTCTGACTGAGATTTCACTTTTTGGCCGATCACCTTGGCATGGTCATGGGATATTTGGGGAGGTAGTCCCTTTGGTTCTTGGAAGACCTCTGCGTAATGTGCTACGATGTCCCGTAAATCTGGAGCAAAAATACCCGAAGTTGCTCGAGATTGCTTTTTCAAACAATTAGTTTGATCTATGAATCCGTATCCAACCTTTTTTAATGTTTTCTCCATACTATGAGAGCTCACCATCTGTGATGGGGGAGTAGTAATACCTTGTAAGCGAATGACCCGTCCGTTTTCCTTCCATTCCATAAATAATTTTTTGAAATTGAAGCTGACCGTGTCTAGTGTTTCCAACCATTCAACTCCCAAAATAACATCAGAGTTCCCTAAATTCATTACGAAAAGAGATCCAACCCAGGTATAAGTTCCCATTTTAATGGAGACTTGAGATGTTCTCCCAACACATTGAGCATTCACCCCGTTGGCTACTAGAACCTGGAATTTGTCTTTGTTGGAAGAGTTAATGAATAAATTCATAGCTTTTGCTGTTTTGATGTCGATAAAATTATGGGTACTACCTGAATCAATTAGCACATTTACCTTTTTTTGTCGGATAAATCCTGGTACCTTGATTGTATGGTGGGTTGTTAACCCCATGAGGGCCTGCACGAAAATAGCCATTGTATCCTCTTCCTTCTCTTCGAAAACAATCGATAGTTCTTCTTGAATAGGTTCTTCCTGGTGGTATGCTTCTTCCTCTTCTCCTTCATATTGAGCGCATTCAATATGAAAGTTTTGTTTTTGTGCACATGCTTGTTCTCTAGGATGGTGATTGTGACATTTATAGTAGAAGTATCTTGATGGTTGATCATTTCTATGAAAAGAGTTGTTGCCATACGAAGGACGACTATAAGTTTCATGTTGTGTATACAACTGAATTCTCTTCTCAGCTAGCTTGGCTAATCTTATGCAATCGTTCAACGAGGTTGGATTTTGAATGTCCACCTCCACCTTAATATTTTCTTTCAAACCATTGTGAAAAGCTCCTACCACTATGTTTGGACTGAGGTGTAATGCATACGGTAGTAAACTGGTGAATTTGGAGACGAACTCACTAACTGATCTTTCTTGTTTAAGAGATAACAGTCTTACTGTGTATGATGATGTAGCTCCTTCATCAAATATTTCTAAAAAATAGGTAGTGAAATTATTCCAGCAAACAGTAGCTCCTTTCTCGCGTTTAAGCCATATGAACCATTGGTAAGCCTCAGTGCCTAATTTTGATGCAGCGAAAGGGACTTTATCAAAATCCTTAATTTGGTATAAGTCGAGAATGCCTTCCATTTTGGCTATCCAACCACGAGGATCATGACCCTCAAAAGTGGGCATATCAATGCATGGAAAATTATTAGGGCCTCTCGGTTGGTGATAACCCATATCCCTATCCTGATCTCGGTTATATCATGGTCTATGATAGCGATTCCCGTAATTAGCCGGATTGCCTCTTTGCTGCTCCCAATCTTCCTCCTGGTCGTCATTTTCTTCCTGCCTTTGTTCATGGGAGTGATTTTGGGAATTAGTATTGGGATTAGGTTGGTTTTGTGTGCTCAATAGTTTAGTTAGGGTGTCATTAATTTGGTGCATACCATCTAGTAATTCTCGAAGAGCTTCATCAGTGTTAATGGCAGAGTTGCCTGATTCTCCTTGTGTGACGTTGTCGTGAGTTGGGGAAAGGTTAGTAGCCATGGGGTCTACCAGTGGATGATGTGGATTATAACTACCAATTTTGAAAGGAGAAGGAGAATTTTTTGTACCTGGGCTTCGATGAGGTCTTCTTGTGTTGTTATTGGTCATCTTCGAGCTTGATAGTCGACCGTCAGGTCCTTTGATCCAACTTCTACTCATGCACTGTTCAAAATTTCCTGCTTAGTAATCCTTGAGCTTCGATTTCTATGACAATTTGGTTGAATTTGGCAAAAAAAAATTGTTCCGCTTCAACTGTCGCTCCAACTGCGACGCGGATTTGAATTTGGGATCCTCCTTGACAGCAACTTTTGATAGCTTTTAGTGACAACTTTTAGTGACAACTTTTGATAGCGAGTTGCGAAATATGGAAATCATACTGGGACTGACACGACGCACGTGGACCAGACAACGAAGAAGGACCGAACACTTGACACGATAGGAAAATGAAGAAGGAGCAGAATAAAAAAACCATACTAGGACTGACATGACACATGCGGACCGGACAATGAAGAAGGACCGAACACTCGACATGATAGGACAATGAAGAAGGACCGAACACTCGACACGACATGCAAGCGGACAGGACAATGACAGACTAACACGACACGAGCAGACCAGGCAACGATGACTGAAACTGACATGATGTAATACGAAGTACGGACTCAATGACTTGGAACCAGAAGACACAACAGAGACAACGCAGCAAGGACACGACAGCTGACGAACGGATGACGTGACCCTAAGGGTTTACTCACGACGTGCGAGACATGAAAGTGACAGATGGACACAATGAGACACAACACGGCTTAATCGAATATGCACGACGAAGGAAGGCAACCGTGTGACCGAAGTCACACCTCTATGGTTGTGACTTCTTCGTTATAAACCACTGATATGCCCCCCACACCGAGTATGTGGGATAATTGCCCATGAACAAATAATAAAAAAAAAATTATTGCGTAGTACCTTTAGTTGTGTGGTTAATAATTGATGTTTTTGACAACGCTGATTGGTCCATGGTGCTCGGTGATGCCTGCGGTTATTTCTCGCTGTTCTGACTACGTTTTCGCATCGTGTGGATTTCCACTATGCCAGATAGCGATCTCGAAGGTGTGTGTCCATGGGAAGGGTTTCCAAGGCAACACTTGATGTCTTTTACTGCAGTTGCTTTATAATCGCCAGCCAAGAGAGAGCACGATATGGGAGACGCCGAAGGTATTGCGCAAGGTGTAGTGATCGGCCGTCGTGAGTTTAGATTGTTGTATGTAATTTTTGCTCGTTGGGGATGGCCAGATAAATCACAGTAATCCTAAATTTGCAACCGGTGATAATGCCCAACAACGCGTTTGATTATGATATTGCCTGCGCTTGGTTGAGTCGAACAGTAGGAGGATACTGGCTTCCCGCATTAACCAGTAAACCGACTACGATCTGTTATGCTACTGCGGAGTGGGATGGGCGAAAGAATTTTATGTCTTATGTACTCAGAATCGGTGTCTCTGATACCACTTGCAAGGGAACTCCTACGAGTTCTCTCAATTTCAACTATAATTATTCTGTTAATCAATTAACCCGATAGATAAACAAACAATACAATGATGCAATTGCTCAGATAATCAAATGGAGTAATGAAGTAAATGGATCGCCACTTAAGGTGGGCACACCCTCATCGTAAAGGCAAATATGTGAAGATCGCAAATGAAGTATAAAAAGGATAATAATAGATGATAATTTATTTACTCTACACTTGGATAAATAATGATTAAATGTAATACTTCATAATATAGCTGATGTTATATTATTTTAGGTATGTAACACTCTCTAACATGGTACCCATTCGTAAGCCAAATAGTGGGGTACGCGTATGCACTAACTTTCAAGATCTAAAAAAATCATACCCCAAGGATGATTTTCCTCTACCCAACATCGATCAACTTATAGAGTCCTATGTAGGCCATGAAATGCTTTCATTAATAGATGGTTTCTCAGGATACAATCAGATTCGAATTAATCCTGAAGACCAACACAAGATGGCATTTACCACACCTTGGGGAAATTTTTATTACAGTGTGATGCATTTTGAACTAAAGAATGTAGGAGCTACTTATCAATGTGCCATGATGTACATCTTCCACAACTATATGCATATAATCATTGAATATTATATGGATGATCTGATTTCCAATTCCAAAATACATCTTGAGCATATTGAGGTTATAGAAAAAGTTTTTTATTGATTGCTTGAACATAAGGTAAGTTTGAATCCTAAGAAGTGTGTATTTGGCATCACATCTAGAAAAATTCTAGGATTCATTATCTCCAAGCAAGGCATTGAAGTGGATCCTGATAAGATCAAGGTCATCATCAAAATGCCACCTTAGACAAACCTGAGAGAGTTACGTAGTTTACAAGAAAATATCCAATCTATCTGATGATTCATTACACAACTCTTAGACAAATGCAAGCCTTTAAACCACTTGTTATAGAAGGGGGTGACATTTTATTGGAAAAAAGAATGTCAAGAGGCTTTTGATGACATAAAGAAGTATCTAGCTTCACCACCAGTTCTTACATCACCTTATTCAAGAGTCCCTTTTCACCTTTATGTCTCTGCAATATATTTTGTACTAGGGACAATGCTTGTGCAGAAAAATAAGAATCACAAGGAGCAAGCAATTTATTACATTAGTCAAAAATTGGTAAGTTATGATAAAAGATATGCTTATATCAAAATATTTTGCTTAGCGGTAGTTTTTGCCACTAAGAAACTTAGACATTACATGCTAAGAAACACTACCTATGTCATAGCTAGAGAAAATTCTCTGTGATACATGATGACTCACACATACCATAACACCCATACCGCAAAATGAATAATGCTTTTAACAGAATTCAATCTCAAATTCATTATTCAAAAATCCATCAAAGGTTAGATGATAGCCGATCAGCTTGCATAAGCCCCATTTACCAAATGATCAACCACTTATTGTAGAGCTTCCAGATTATTCGATCTTTTTCGTAAATGAAAAAGAACTAGTCCCTCTTGAGGACGATGTTGACATGACACTTTTATTTGATATATCAAAGTGCAAAAGAGGACAAGGTGCTGGAGTTATTTTTTACACACCCAAATGAATCCCATTTCCTTTATCATTTAAACTCGACTTCCCATGCACAAATAATAATGTAGATTACGAAACCCTAATCTTAGGGCTTCAATTAGCTATAGCTATGGGCATCAAACGAATAAGCATATTTGGTGATTCTCATCTTGTATTTTGTCAAGTGAAAGGAGAATACCAATGCAAGAAACCAGTATTGAAATAGTATCATGAAGTAGCAATGAAGTTGATAGAGAAATTTGACTGGTATAAAATTAGTAACTTGCCTTGCTCGACTAACAGATTTATGGATGCAATGGATTATTTGGGATTATTTATTCCTAAGAACGAACATGGATAATTCCAACCACTTATCATAACAACCATGTCCAATTCAGTAGTCAAACAAGAAAACTTTAGAGGTGAGAAGGATGTTTGTTTGGTCCATGTAAAGCTATACAATTATTACCTTGATGAGATAAGAAACTTTATCAAGTTTGGGACCCTCCCATCAGAAATTATGTGAACTATAAAAAGAACATTCAAACAAAAAGTATCTTGTATTGCTCTCTTGTGGGACATGTTTTATAGACGTGGCTATGATGGAGTTCTACTTCAATGTCTAGATCCCATTGAGGCACAACGAGCAATAACCAAAGACCATGATGGTACTTGTGGTGGCTATTTTAGTGGAATGGCCATTGCAAAGTGCATTTTATGCATGGGTTATTATTAGCCCACCATGGAAAGTGATTGTTGTCAATACGTCAAGAAATGTTAATCAACATCATGCCAATTTAACTCATGTACCATTACAAGCTTTACAACCCATTCAATGCCTTTGGCTTTTTTCACAATGGGGCCTAGATTTTATTGGTAAAATTTCTCCTACCTCTTCAGGACAACATAAATTCATCATGAATACCACATAATACTTCACCAATTGGTTCAAAGTAATTCAAATGACCACGACTGGACCTCGAATAACAGAGTTTATACTTCAGCATATTATTTGTTGTTTTGGGATTCCTTCCAAAACTATTTCAGACAATAGCAAGTCTTTCAAGAACAAGTATGTTCAAGCCTTATGCAAAAAGTACAATATCCAACATAGTTTCTCAACTCCCTATTACCCTTAGCCAAATGGATAAGTCAAAGTGACCAACAAGATAATGATAGCCATTCTCAAGAATATTGTCAAAGAAAATCATAGAGATTGGCACACTCAACTCCCCTTGGCATTATGGGCTTATAAAAAAAGCATAATAATGACAACTAGGGCAATGCCTTTTTCATTGGTCTATGGCATTTCATTGGTCTATGGCATTGAAGCAATCATACCTCTTGAGCTTGAGATCCCTTCTTTGTGAGTTACATTGCAAGAATTCATGGATGACGACATAGCTAGACAAGCACGTCTTGACCAATTAACACTCCTTGATGAAAGATGCATCAATGTCTTAGAACATCTACGAGTATACCAAGATCACATCAAGTGTACCTACAACGCAAAAGTCCATCCTCATAAATTTCAAGTGGGAGACCTCGTTATTAAAGAGAATCAACAAAACACCAGTGCATTGTTGCACTTGAGAGATAAATTCATGGTTAATTTGTTGGGTCCATACATTGTCGAGTAGAAGGTGGGTCTAAGAATGTATAGGCTTACCAATTTAGAAGGATTATTGGAACCTGAGTCGTTGAACATAATACATCTAAAGGCAATTTATGCATAGTAAAACTTATATATATACATACACATGGCTAAAAAAAACATAAAAAAAATATTTCATTTGCATTTCATACATCCATCTACACATACCATACATGCATTTTAGGCAATTTTAATACCATTCATTACATTGGATCATTTTGTCAATTTGAATGATCTCTAGTCTGCTATGTCTTGTTGCCTTAATTAGGGGCATCCTACATCACTTACCAATCCATAAATCACAATAATGTGTAACCTTCCTTATAATATTTTGCTAATTAAGGGACTCACACAAAGCAGGAAAGATATTGTATAATTGTTAGCAATAGCAATTATGCGGCCACTAGCTATGTTGTGTGTATATTTTAATTTTTAAAATATTACATCAAAAGTATCACAAGCATCACAAACCACATCAACCATACGTATTTTCCAAATATTTTCAATCACTCAACCATTCCTAGTGTTTGAACAAGTGTGATTCAAATTCAAGCATTCTTTAGATGCGATAGGTCAATCCTGGTCAATCAAGTTTCCTCTTGGATCACACACATAAAAAACACATTAAAACATTATGACCCTTGGGCAATACAAAGTCAAAGTATCTAATTGCCAAAAGTGAAAGGTTTCTCTATTCATCCAATTATGCGCATGCTCTAGAGTGCTACAAAGTTGAAAAAAGGACAAGCTCAACCTTCACTCCAAAAAAAAAGAGATCCCTTGCTCTTTCTCAAAGCGAGCAAGTATCCCAAAAAGCATTTCAAAAAAAAAATTAGAAGAAATACCTTGCTATTCCTCAAGATGAGAAAGTACCCCAAAAAGCACCTCAAAGCAATAAAAATCCCCTTTCTCTTCCTCAAAACGAGCAAGTGTAAGCAATAAAATCTAATTTCTCCATAAAAAATGAGCAATCCCCAAAAATTCAATACAATAAAATAAGGGAAATGAGCTTGAATATTTGAAACTCTAAGTATTTTAAAAATCATGGGGTGATCCTCATTACTGTAATAGATTGAGTGAATCCCACCTGGCAATGAGGTATCATTACGTGTGGTGCCATGTCTATGATAGTAGTGACCTTATTTTATACATATCTATGACCACTGTCAGATGAGCTAGCTTGTTGGCATAAGTTACAATTGATTGGTTTGACCTAGCTCATAATGAGAAATAAACAATCATTGCCAAATAGTTGGTCCTTGAAGATATTTGAAAATACTAGGACAACCTTAGCATCATGAGGATCAGTGAAATACCTAAATGGATTTTGTTTGGAGCCACTAGGATGGCTGAGTCTTTGTAAGAATTCCATAGATCATCCACCCAATAATACCATAACATTTTCATCACCACATATCATAAATCCATGTCAATACCACCTATCTATACCCCTGATTAAATAACAAGGTATTGTTGATCAAGAAAGAGTCTAATAAATACCAAATGAGTGTTAGAACATAGTATCAATAAATATTCATCATACATCACATCATTCCATATGCATACATACATAAAATAAATACAAGTGTACAACAAAATAATCATAACATAATCCATATCTATATATATGAGTCACATCAGTACAAAATGCTCGCAGGTTGTATACATTAGAGCACTAAGGCTCATTAAAAAAAAATAGAAAACTACAAAAATAAGTGATAAGGTGCTACTAGCTAGCACCCCCATGATCCCTACGAGGCCCATATGTCAATGACCCAAAGGGTGCATGTGAACCAGAAAACCTATAAAACCTCAAACCGCTAGGTCTAGACTTGCTTCACCTATTGGAGATCGACACTAATGATGGAGGTAGAGGAAGAGGAATATGATGCTCGTTCATCATGTTCTTTAGGCTAGAAATATAGGTATCCTACCTCTATATAGTGACCAAATGTACATCTTGGAACTAGGCTCCCTCGACTACCTCAACTCATAGCTCCATAATCATATATTGAAGCCTCACTATCTTTGCATCTCAATATGCAACAAAACATAAATCCCCATCGCTGCTCGGTCCACTCCATAACCCATACATATTACTTCGTAGCCCATCCACCTCACCTTTTATGCTATCAACCTCACCTTGTATCCTCATGATATTTGCATCACAAGACTTTACAATCTCACCCAAGTTATCTCGCTCTACTTGGAGAACCCTCCACTCCTCACTATGATGTGGAGTAGGATCATATCCCACATATCCCCCATCTTCTCCATATCCATCACCCCTTATTCTAGTATCTATGGGTGGTGTATCAGATTTGACTACCCTCCTATCATTGCTACATCGATGGTATTTTTCCCATTAAGACACCTCCTCACCGGACCCCTCATACATCACCTAGCTCGATCTTCATGGAGGTTGTACTACGAACCAAGCATCATATTCTATAGTCATCCCTACATCATCTGCATTATGAATATTTATTACCATATCATCATTTGCATCATCCACTATCCAAAAATTAGGAGCAACTAGAAGACTAAACTCGTTGCCCCATCGCCTATACATCCTGGGAGCATTTGGAACTCCTAGTATCAGCTTAAACTACCTCATCACCCAAGAGAACTGGATGAACTCCATATATCATACATTACTCCCCACTACCCACCTGGCTTGCCTCACTTACTAAAGTTATGATACATCATCCGCCCAAATGAACCCCCACCAAGGTCACCATCAAATATAATCACCCATCAATGCATCCAATATAACTTGATACTCCTGACCTATACGATCAGGATGACTTGAAGAAGTCTCCTTGCTAGCTTGCTAGCGTAGAGAACAATCTAATGCCTAATACCACTAACAATAGCAAACCATATAGATGAGCCATGTGGATGTGCTCCCATGCCCAACACTGAAGAAGTAAACTGCAACTGAACCCCTTTCGCTCTCGTCTCTTCACCTCATAGAGCTCAATGTACAACTGGCAAAGTAAATTGGGATCCCATGCATAAACCTATGGCTTAGCAATCAATCCGAGCACAAGCGGTACCTAATTCCAAGGGAACCTCAAATACATACTATTAAGCAATGATATATTACCCATAATGAACATGAAAAAGATCTACATCACCCCTAGCTTATGTCCTCACAAAAAATCAAGGTAAGAGAACCCTCCCTTACTGCAATCCACATCCCAATCCTCATCGTAAATGGGCCTTAGGATCTCCTCCTTGTTGTGGCATACTCAGACTGGTACCCCTCCATAGTAACATGGAAGATGTGAAACACATCTTCCAAGGTAACAGTAAGCTCCCCTATCAAGAGCTGAAATGACCCCTTGTTAGGGTGCCACCTCTCTACAAGCACATACAAGTAATCCTCATATGCCCTAATGGTCTTCACCCACCCACATCCACCCAAGCCAACATAATTCAAAAATTTCTAGTCATCAATAGTAAGTGCCTTTCGCACATCGAAAAGGGCACACGACCATCTATGTTGGGTTGAAATAAACTTCACTTGCCACACCAAGCAAATTCCAACTCAGTACAAAAAAAAATAAGTTTTCATGCATCTAAAAAAACAAACAAACAAACACGTTCATTTTTCATGCATCTAAGCAAAAAAAAAACAAACACACATTCATTTTTCACGCATCTAAAAAAAAACACAAACATTCATTTTTCATATATCTACATCTAAATGACAAAAAAAACAATACACTTCATTTTTCGTGCATCCAAATATATATATATATATATATATATATATATATATATATATATATATATATATATATATATATATATATATATATATATATATATATATATATATATATATATATATCCGATCCCTCTTAGTGGTTGTGAAAAACAAAAAAATTAACACAAAAAAAAATTCTAGCCCCTCTTAGTGGTTGCGAAAAACAAAAAAAATTAACACAAAAAAAATTTAACACAAAAAAAAAATTCCAACCCCTCTTAGTGGTTGTGAAAAACCAAAAAAAATAACACAAACAAAAAAAAAATTCCAGCCCCTCTTAGTGGTTGTGAAAAACAAAAAAAAATTAAAACAAACACAAAAAAAAATTCCAGCCCCTCTTAGTGGTTGTGAAAAACAAAAAAAAAAACCAACCCCTCTTAGTGGTTGCAAAAAACCAAAAAAATAACACAAAAAAAAATTCCAGCCCCTCTTAGTGGTTGTGAAAAACAATAAAATATTAAAACAAACATAAAAAAAATTTCCAGCCCTCTTAGTGCTTGTGAAAAACAAAAAAAAAATTAAAATAAACATAAAAATTGTTCCAATCCCTCTTAGTGGTTGTGCAAAAAAAAAACAAAAAAAAAAACAAACAAAACAAAACACATTCAATAAGCAAACAAAGGGCCTTGGAAACCTACCTTCGTGCACCACACTCCACCTTCTGCTCCAGCCACGACATCGACCTTAAACCCGCCACTCGCTCTGATTGCCTCACTTCTCACCTCCATCGCTCTCACTATGCTACTCAACTGATAGTCAATAGCAAGAATGAAATGAAAACTAAACCAGATTGTCTATTTATAGCTGACCTTTGCGGCTAGAACCATGCTCACGACGGTTCCTCGAGCGTGTGCAACCACGAACCCCACGGTTAGCTAGGCTAATCACAGACCCCGTGTTTACTTATGTTGACTGCACACCTTGTAGTTACTTTTGTTGACCATACACCTCGTGGTTAGTTGTGACAACCGTAAACCACATAGTTCCTGATAGACATAACCACAAAACACGCGGTTAAAAAAAATAAAATGCAAAATCCTCAAACTCATCTCAGATCAGCATCACATTAATTCAGGTGCCTTAAAACTAGTGCATACCATATACACCTCGTGATTGTAGTGACCAGCAATCAATGTAAACTGGTAGGATGGGAAGCTCATCATAAGGACACTCATTCAAACAATCCAATTCATCACACATGGCATTACAACATCCAGGTACCTCAATATTTGAGCTTGGATGTGTTCAAAACAAATTTGCAAAAGGTTATCCTTAACCCATTTTGTTGGGTCAAAAGTAGAAAACAATACAATCAAATTTGGTATTAATCAAAAATCACTCGAGTATCGAGGTCTTAATGTGTTGGCTTCGATGCACAAGAGTGACTATTAATAGTAGCAGGACTCATGAGCTCACAAACATGGTTCATGATTTTACCACAACAATTGCCAATAGTGAATCAAAAGCAATTTTGCAAAAACACAAACAATCATAACCTTGGGGAATCAAGTTAATCCAAATGGCATACACTCACATCACATCCACATTATGCAATCACCACCTCCTTTCATCATCCATACTTGGTCAATTGGCTCATGGGTTTCATTCTTTACCCATTCACCAATTGAGGGGGTAAGCAAATAAATAAAAAATTTCAAGTTATTCATTCTTGCACATCGAGAAGATTTGAATCTATTCATCCAATAAAGACAGGTGTCAATGGTTTTTGCACCGCATTATGTTTCACACAATGCAGTACAAAAAGGGGCATCTATAGACATAAAATCCTAGGCACTCACACAACACCACTTGCATCCCACCACACCACATTGGATAACAAGATATATGTGCCTAAGTATAAACTTAGACATATAAAATCTTACACATAATCATATTTTCTAGATTATTATTAAATCTAGAAAACTCATGTAGGATGCCTTGTCTCCTCATGAGACATGTATTCTAGTCATAACTATCTGTCATCATACCACATCTCACACATTTGTCCCTCCACCTGTTGGCAATTTTGGGTTTGAGATCCTAGCTTCTTGTCTATGAGTTGTCATTGATGTCAAAAGGAAATGACATTAATGTTAAGAGGATGTGTTGGCTTCAAAGGTGGAAGATTCCAAGAGAATCTTTTTAAGAGAATCCGAAGAGATTCCATTGGCAATGGTTTTTATTAAAACCAATGGAGGTTCTCTTTATTATTTATTTAATTATTATTTAAAACCCTTCAAGGTTTTAATTAATTAATTATTTAATTAATTAAGGGAGAAATTATTTTTAATTTATTAAAAATACTTTAAGGGTTTTTAAACCCTTTAGAAAGCAAATTTCGATTAAATTCGAAATTACTTTTCTTTGCAGCCGACGTGTTCTAAAGTCCACGTATGGATTATAAATATGAGAAGTTTCCTAAGGTTAAACCCACTTGGAAAATTGATGGCAATTAATTGGTTTGGCTGCGATCAAATGTTCTGTTTACGCTACGAAAGAGGAGAGCTCGTGGTTTGAAAAGCTTTCGGAAAGCTTGACTGTTTATGTGGAAGGAAGTCCGTCTTGGACTTCGTAAGCCCCTTGTGGGCTAGTGGCAGCGAAGGCTGCGTTTGGGCCTTGCGTAGGCGGAGGTCTGCATTTAGATCCCCGCGGAGGGAGCTGTGCATGGATTAGTCACGTTTTTATTAAAATGTGTTTTGTGCTACGAATTTCGGATTCTTCAAGGGCAGCCATTATAAGGTGTGATTATTTTCTTGATATGATTTTTGGCATTGTTTAGCATTGTTTAAAAGACATAGGAGAAATAAGGGGATATTTATTTGGTTGTATTTTTGAGATTAGTCTTTTGCTATGCTAAATTTAAAAATGGAGATATAAGGTGTAAGTTTTGGTTGTTGTGTTTTTTGGCTTCTTTGGTGGTTTTTTTTAAAGAAGAGGAGCTAAAAGGTGTATTAAGGAAAGTTTTTATATCTGCTCATTTATCTTGGTTCTAACCCTAACTTGGTTGGAAGTTTGAGGGTTGTGTGTGGTGGCAGCCTTAAGGATCAATTTTCTTCTACTCCAAAAAGGTATGGGCACATTTTCCTTATGAGTATGATTGGTGTATGTTTTTCTGAAATAAGGTTGGAGTGAAAAGGTTTTCAACTAGGTTTCCTTTGGTTGGGTGTAAATCCTATTTTCCGGTTTGTTGAAGACTTCTTATGCATTGTTATCCTTGAAGAGAGTTTTGGTGAATGCATAATTCTGGTTTGAGGTAGTGGAAGCATTGTGCACTAGGGTTTATGTTTGTGAGTCTTGCTACTTGCATTGAGTTGGTGGAACCCTTGGTTGGCTGTTTTGAGTTTGATGGTTGAGTTGCTTCCATAGAGGTTGTTTGATCAAGTTATTGCTTTACTTGATTCATGATATTGGGCTTACTCCATTGAGTTGATTTGAGCAAGTTATTCTTTGCATTTGGTGATATTGTGTTGGTGGCTGTTTTGTTCAAATATCTTTGGAGGGAAAAGGATTTCTACTTGTTTCCTTTTCTTGTGATGATTGGTTGAATGCTTCAAGGTTGATTTTGAATTGAATGATGTTGGTTGACTAAACCTTGTTTGATGAGCATTATTGTTGAAACCCTAATTGATGGTGAAAAGAACATGAGTATCATTATTATGTGATTCTTTGCATAGTTGGCAATTGTTGGGGTTTCATGTTCTTGAAAGAAAACATTCTATCCTATCCTTTTTAGATATTGAGTTGAGTTTTCAGATTTGAGATTGAGTTTGAGCTGAGTTGATTTGAGTTGAGTTTTGAGATTGGGATTTGAGTATAGAACATATTGAGTCTCTAACAATTCTCTTTATGCTTCTATGAGTTTGAAAAATCACATTGGGTCTCTAACAATTCACTTTGTGATTTCCTACTAAGAAAGTTTTTCTTGGTGAGCTTGCTGAGTTTTTGGACAAGTTTCGGTGGGGACTTGTGAGCAGTTTTGGACAGGTTTCGGTGGGGACTTGTGAGCAGATTTGGACAGGTCCTAGCAGAGGACTTGTGAGCTGAGTTTGATAGTTCTATCGGAGAACTTGAGGATAGAGGTGCATTGGTTCTATGAGAAGAACCCGAGGACGAGTTGGCAAGTCTTTGAGAAGGCTTGTATGCGAGAGGATTGATTTGTTCAAGAGTTGGACAGATCTGACAGACAGAGGAAGACTTATACTAGACCGACTTACTATGTTTGGTACAGGTTGCTGAGCTATTGTGGACGTGATCATAGAAGGCAGATGTCTCTTAGTCTAAGCATTGAGGACAGGAGGTCTTCGGTGGAAAGGAGTTCCACGTGTTGGCAAGAGGTAGAGGCAGTTGATCTTTTGAGGGATCATTTCCAGAGTAGAGGGGAAGGTATCTCCTTTGAGCAGAGGCTCATAAATTCTAATTGGGGGAAGGTATCTCCTTTGGGCCGAGGCTCATAAACATTGTAATTGGGAAGGATTCCCAAAGAACTTTGAGATAACTTTTAGAGAAATTTTTTGTGGACGTAGCCCAACCATTCTGGGTGAACCACGTTAAAATTGGTGTCACTTTATGGATGATATTGTGCATTACTTTGATATTGCTTTGGGTATATTGCTTTACTATTTTTAAGTATAAAGGAAAAAGTAAAAAGAGGTCTTATACTGTTCACCCCCCCTCTCAGTATAAGCTTGTGTTCTTCAATTGGTATCAGAGCGAGTGCCTTCGAAAAGTTTAACAGCTTGAAGGAAAAGCTAGTAAAGAACACAATGGATCATTTAAGTGGCAATACAACACCTGTTCTTGATGGGTCAGATTTTGGTCTTTGGAGTGCAAGGATGAAGGTTCATCTAATGGCACTTGGGAATGAGGTTTGGGAAGTGATTGAAGATGAGTACACTATTCCCGAACATGGTCCTAATACTAAAGAAGAAAGGCTCCTACATCACAACAATTCAAAAGCAATGAATGCAATCTCGAAAGGCTTACAGAAAGCAGATCTCACCAAAGTGATTCACTGCAAGATAGCTAGTGAAATGTGGAAACAGTTGAAGGTGGTTCATACAGGTGATACAAATGTTAGAAAGGCCAAGTTGAGACACTTCAAAGGTATGTTTGAACAACTCAAGATGAATGATGATGAAAATATTAGTGACTACATGCTTTGTATGGATGAGGTTGTTAACTCCATGAAAGACTTAGGTCTTGAACTTGCTGAAAATTATGTTTGTGATAAGATTTTAATATCTCTTCCTAATAGATTTAGTGAAAATATTTCTGCTATTGAGGAATCTAAAGATTTGGATAAATTGAAAAAGGATGAGCTCCATAGTATACTTACAGCATTTGAGTTGAGAACTCAAGTGAAGGTTGATGTCAAGAAAGAGGCAGCTTTCAAGGCTATTGGTTCGACTTTTATACACACCCTGTGAAGAATGAGCATAAAATCCCGATAACACTTATAAGGGATAAATCCCACTCACTTTAGGATCTTGTTGGATATCCAAGGTGTGAGTTACAGAGTTGGGTCAAATGTCTATTCACTCTTTTTCGCTTCTGGAATAGTTTCAAGTGGACTGTCTGTTACCTTACAACGGGTCCTAGACTTGGTTCAGTAATGTTTTTGGAATTGGTTATCTTTGTGGACACTCAGATTTACAATCAGTTCTTTGATCTAGCTCTTTATGTGTTAGTAGATTTAAATAAAAGACAAATGTAAAAGAAAATAAAAATGGATCATTCAATCGGTGGAACAGAGAGAGTAGGGTAGGGCAGAAAGAGAAATTTATCTAACTTAGCTGCAAAACCAAAACTACCAATTTTAGTTATACCGGTTAGCTTCACAATAGAACAAATCAAAGAGGAAAGTGTCCAGCTTTCTAAGATCACCTTCCACTAAGAGCATAAGACAGAGACAACAATAGATCTGAAAGAAAATCACAAACAGAAGGGAAGTCGGTTAAAATTGGTATCATTCACCAGCAACCTAGCTCGCACAGTGAGGACAGAGCAATTAGAACAGGCCTGAACCTTAAATCTGTAATTTTCCCTAACATACAATAAAGAAAATGAAGCCTAGCAGCATATCCAATCTTGGTAACACAGATCTACAACATAATTTAAATAAACCTTAATGAAACAAAAACAAAAGAAGATGAACTTATCACAATCTGAAAGAGATTAGGCTCCTGGCCATGCTATCACAGAAAATGAAAAATCACACCAACTCTAAGTCCAGAACAAAGCTTTCAAACAAGATTTGCAGGAAATTGCTCCAATAGCTTTTATTTCTAAGTTTTCGCCTCCGGAATTTACATTCAGAAGAAGTATTTATAGACTCAGGACAGACCCTGATCTTTTCAAAAATATCTTCTTCTCAAACCCTAAATCTTATCCTCTAAACCTTACTACCTCGGTTTTACAATATAAGCCCCTTTAAAAATAGAGTTTTGAATAAACCCTAACCACTCTACAAATCTTAGTGCAGTTACTTGCCATAAATGGAGAAGGCATGATCTGATATTATTCTCATCCATCTGTAACTGCAAGTAAATATCTTCATTTTTTGGCCGGTTGCCGATATATTCCATAAATGGGCACTGCGTGTGAAGGTACCTTCATCTTTCTGGTGCATCTGCCGGGAGGGTCTCATTAATTCCTCAGAGAAATTCGGATGAGTCACCGGTTTCTCTGACATTTTATCTTCGTAGAGCCGCTTCTGAGTTGAAATTCTCCACATGCCATTACTTTCACCATAAATTCTCTTGTTAAATGCGTCCATCGACAAATTTCGGTAACTGTGTGTAGATATTTTCATTTTTCGGTCAATTGTCGACATATTCCATTAAATGGGCAGCTGCTTAGTCATCGTAAAGTCTCTTTGCGGCCAGATCTGTAAAATCTGGATGGACCAGAAATTCTCGACATCTCACATTTCCATCTGACGGCCTTTGCTTGATCCGTGCTTATTTTGTCTTTTTTTGCCATTACTTCTGCTAGTATGCAACTGCCAGCTCGCTTTCTGCAAAAGACAAACAAGGATTAGTATTTTAATACTATTAAATTAAAATCCTAATGTTCATTATATGTCGGCTTTATTTTTTGACACGTGTCACAAAATCGTGACGTTTCCCTGCATTCTGGTCTCTTCTACCGTGAAACGCGACATGTCACGATTTTGCGACATGTCGTGAAATCGCGACGTCTCCTTCTGCTTTTTTTCTTCTATCGTGACGTTGATTTCCCCGCCCTTGGCTTCCTTCTTGTATTTTTTGCCTTTGGTCGGCTTCCACTTGCTTTTTTCAAAAATGTCGCGATATCGTGACGTTTCCTTCTTTGCTCGATTCAGATCTCAGATTTTGTGATATGGCTTTATGGTTCGGAAATGTCAGATATCGCGACGTTTCCAAAAATGGAAATGTCGCGAAATCGCGACGTTTTCATTACTTAGCAAATTTTCCAGAAATTGTAGGTTGACTCTAATGAATTCATTCATCTGTATTCTGCATTTTTACATATCAGTGAAAGATCTTTTTACTCATAAATGATTCTAACATTAAAGAAGTGAATTCTAAATTGAAATTAAAGTCATATGCAAGCCTACTTAGATACTTTGATATATGCAAAACTTGAAGAAAAAGGAGGCAAGCAAAATTTGGAATTAAAACCTAGAAAACATCAAGAGGGTCCCTACTGTAAAATGAAAGCTAAATATTTTCAAAGGATGGAATTTCATTTTTTTAGTGGGGGTGTGTTGCTTCTCAACAAATGGCGATATCTGCGAGGAAAATAGTAGCACTATTTTAGAATCCAGGACTCTAGTTTCAAAACAATATAGACCATGTACCATGCTTTGCCACAAATATTCTTCAAAATAATTTAACTACTACCTGATAGTTGTCAAAATTTCCCAAGGACATACTAGGTTGAATCACTTAAGGAAGATTTCTGATGTGCAATTATAAGCGTATAAAACTTTCTTCAAGAATGACTGGGCCTTCGAATGTTGTACTCTGGATTGATCAGCTTTTCTAGATTGTGAAAGGGGAAACCGAGTAGGGCTCTGTTTACTAGTTTAGCCTTTTACAACCCCGACAGAGTTACTCTTTAGATTTTCATGACCCTGATCCACAACCGTGAGGTAGTATCTACAACTTGGTAAAAGAAAACATCTTCTGAAGCCTTGGCTATCTCTTTCATTACATAACTTCTTCCTTCTCTTTTTTTTTTTTTGTGGGAAATAACAGAGTGCCAGTTTTATGTTGTCTTGCTCAACTTTCACCTTCTCTCTCTCTCCTTTGAAATATACCGAAATCTGAAAAGCCTTGCTAAAAAAAATTTTTTTTTAATATTTCATCGATCTAGAACCGCTTCAGCCTGGGTACTGATAGCCTCTATGGATACTCAAATAATTTCACGAGTCAAGTCCCCTCTTACGACCAACTTTTCTTGGATTCCCTGGGAGTTTCTCCAGCCAAACAGTATAGCAGTTTCTTTATAATTAAAATAATTGTGGCAAGCAAGACACAAAATCCAATTATCTTTCTACTATTGTTCTGAATAACAAAATAGTTCCACTGTTCAGTTTAAGCAGACTATCTCTTAATTAGAATAAAACAAAATGAACACAGGATTTTGAACTTAGAATAAAAACAATTTTTTTAAAGGCTGATTCTTTCTTTACTGCCCAGGCAAAACTTAAAAAAAATAGAATTTTAAAAGCTAAAAGAAATTTGTACAGACCCCAAAGGATAAAACACAGAACTTTAAAATCAAACAAAATAAAATAAAAACAAACTACTTTGTACAGACCCCAAAGGATAAAAAAAAAAAAAAAAAAAAAAAATTTTTGGGGGACAGAACTTTAAAATCAAACAAAATAAAATAAAAACAAACTACTTCAAAGCTTATTTACAATATATACACATGTTACAACGTCTTTGTGATTTATTCAAACGATGTATTGGATGGAACAGCTGAGAAATAATGCTTTAGGTATTGACCATTAACAGGAAGGTTCAAAAAATTACCCTCAAGGTCTTGTAGACGAAATGCATTATTACCTAGGATCTCGGCAATCTGGTATGGCCCTATCCATAAAGGTTGCAGCTCTGTGTGTTTACCTTTCTTTTCTTGGGCTTTGTCCCATAGAAGCACCAGGTCTGCACGATTGAAAGCGCTCACCCTGGCCTTTTCGTCAAGCCAACGCTTGACTGTCTCTTGGTGTCGACTAAAATGCTCCACAGCTTGAAGTCATCCACCCTGCAAATCAAACAAGTCCAACATACGAGCTTTCGTATCTGCATGATCAAAGTAATGTAAAGCAAATTTTAATCCTGGTACTAATGCTTCATATTCTGCCAAATTATTCGTGCAGGGAAACTGCAAGCGATAAGACATAAAACCGGTTTGATTTTTTGGTCTTTTAAGAACAGCCCCTGTACCATAACCTTGCTCAGACTTAGCTGCATCAATATGAAGCATCCCAACTTCATTATCGTGATCTTGGTGAGCTTTAACCGGTTTCTCCTTTTGAGTAGTTGTCAAATTATAAACCCCGATATAACAACCCTCAGCAAGATTAGCAGTCTCATTCTTGGCATTATACTCTGTGATCATGAGTTTATATCTTGGTTCTCTGTTGATTCTTAATTGATTTGCAAAACCATTCCAGGGTAACCACATATGCGAAAAATCAGTAGCCAAGTACCCATTCAAGGATTTTGACCAATCCCTACTCAGAAGCATTCCGTATCCTACAGGAATATCCACCACCTGAATGTCAATTATGTGTTGAGCTCTCGGCTCAGATGCTAGCTGGATATGTATATTCTGAAGTTCACCTACCACTTTAACCTCAGACTTATCCAATTGGACGACTCTCATCTTGGAGTTCATGGGGGTCAAACCCAACTGCTGACAAATGCCCAAAGGCATGACATTGGCTGAAGCACCTGAATCTACCAGACAGTTGTGTAAGTTTTTCCCAAATATTCGGACAGTCAGTAGAAAAGGCGAAACTTCAGTCTTCTCTTTATACATGGCCACATTTGCATTTGCCATCTTCTTTCCCTTTTCCAAAGGTTTGGTAGTAGGTTCAGAATATGTTTTGATCAGGTTATCCCTTTGTTCTAAAATTTGGGCCAACTCATGAAGAGTGATGTTGGCTTTGATCTTCTTCATGTCCTCCACTATATTATATCCCTTATTGAGTGGAGGGACAAATGCATCTGGTCCTCTCGGATTTCCTCCCTTGGGTGGAGATGGGTTATTGCTTGAAGATGGATCTGGAGGAACACTGTGGGAGTTGTCCGGAGGGGTAGATGTAGTGTTGGGCTCTAGATTTCTATTTCTGAGGTTGTAGTTGTCCCTCCTGTATTGTTGAAAAGCTTGCACTTCATCCATGGGTAGCTCCACAACATTCTCTGATTCTTCTGGGAAAGTGAAAGAATCTAACACCATAGCTGCACTATGTTTGGATGAACTTGGAGCATCCGTAGTTCTTTGATGTTCAGGAGAAATCAACTCACCAGATAAAGCTTCAAAGGCATTACAAAATTCCAAACAATCCAATTCCCCGTGCTGAGAAGTAGCATGTATCCTGCACCAGTTAGGCAAAGCCAAATCACAAATATTTACATCATGACCTTTACCTTTATAATCCTTATTGGGTTCGTATGGGGGCCGAGTGAATCTATTTTGTTGATAAGGAAATCTGTTTGGGTTTTCGTCGGTGGACACTTGCCTTTTGAAAGTCAAAAAGTCATTTGCCAACTTTTGGACTACCCTTGAAACTTCTTCAACTCTTGTGTTATCAGATTCTTTCTCCGGACTCTGTACATTTTCAGCAGGTGTTACAGCCAATGGATTTCTTGATGGTGGAGTTTGATGTACTGGCAACATCATCTGATGTGGTATGGGATTGAAGATAGGGGTACCTTGTGTGACCAAAGGAATTTGATGAGCACTTAAAGGTTGAGGCCCCAATTGCCTTTCCAAAACTAAAGCTTCTTTGTAAGCCTCTGTTAGATTGGTAATAGAGGCATCTCTTTTCAAGAAAATAGAAGTCATTGGATCTAGAGAATTCCTAAAAATTTCTAATGCCAGGTCTGCATTTGGCACATAATAACCAGTCAGTCTACCATAAGCCTTCTGAAATCTGACATTGTAAGATCTGACAGATTCATTTATTTCTCTTTTAATACCAGAAAACTGTTGATATAATACACTGGGATCTATTACTTCACCAAACTATGATACAAAAACCTTTTCCAAGTCATTCCAACTGGTAATAGAATCGTTAGTGAGATTTAGAAACCAGTCGTAAGCTCCCTCCTGGAGAGTGAACGGGAACAATCTGCAAGCCACATCTTCATGCTGTACATTTAACAATTTTAGAGCATTCTTGAATGCTACTAGGTGTTCTTCCGCTGTCCTAGTTCCATCATGCTTGTATCTGGGAAGATATCTCTCAGGATTTCTGGGTAGGTCATGGGCTGCACCCGAGATATTTAAGGCAGTGGAACCCAACCAGTTGGCCATTACTACTTGATTGACGATGATACTTTCAGTTGTAGTTGGAGTAACTACAAGTGGTGACAAAACTATTCCAGACAAGGACTTGGCCCTTCTGAGGCTGCTTCTTCTTGGAGTTTCTAACTCAGGCACAAGGAGCTCTCCAGCTCTGGAATGGGACCTTGTTACTCTATAAGTGGAATCCAGCTTTTCACAAGCAACTTATAATCTTACAATCCTTAACAAACTACTGAACTTTGGCCCTCCTTCTAGCGCCAATTTTAAATGTTGGTGTTGAGTTCTGCTGTTTAGGCAAAAACTCAAACAAACAAGTTTTAAAAGGCTAAAGAGGAGGGAAAAGGCTTCAAAGGATAAAACATAGTATTTGTTAAATACCACATACAATCATATTTCTCAACTCAAGCGCACTAAGAACGTAAGTTGGCCCTCCTTCTAGCGCCAATTTTAAATGTTGGTTCGACTTTTATACACACCCTGTGAAGAATGAGCATGAAATCCCGATAACACTTATAAGGGATAAATCCCACTCACTTTAGGATCTTGCTGGATATCCAAGGTGTGAGTTACAGAGTTGGGTCAAATGTCTATTCACTCTTTTTCGCTTTTGGAATAGTTTCAAGTGGACTGTCTGTTACCTTACAATGGGTCCTGGACTTGGTTCAGTAATGTTTTTGGAATTGGTTATCTTTGTGGACACTCAGATTTACAATCAGTTCTTTGATCTAGCTCTTTATGTGTTAGCAGATTTAAATAAAAGACAAATGTAAAAGAAAATAAAAATGGATCATTCAATCGGTGGAACAGAGAGAGTAGGGTAGGGCAGAAAGAGAAATTTATCTAACTTATCTGCAAAACCAAAACTACCAATTTTAGTTATACCGGTTAGCTTCACAATAGAACAAATCAAAGAGGAAAGTGTCCAGCTTTCTAAGATCACCTTCCACTAAGAGCATAAGACAGAGACAACAACAGATCTGAAAGAAAATCACAAACAGAAGGGAAGTCGGTTAAAATTGGTATCTTTCACTAGCAGCCTAGCTCACACAGTGAGGACAGAGCAATTAGAACAGGCCTGAACCTTAAATCTGTAATTTTCCCTAACATACAATAAAGAAAATGAAGCCTAGCAGCATATCCAATCCTGGTAACACAGATCTACAACATAATTTAAATAAACCTTAATGAAACGAAAACAAAAGAAGATGAACTTATCACAATCTGAAAGAGATTAGGCTCCTGGCCACGCTATCATAGAAAACGAAAAATCACACCAACTCTAAGTCCAGAACAAAGCTTTCAAACAAGATTTGCAGGAAATTGCTCCAATAGCTTTTATTTCTAAGTTTTCGCCTCCGGAATTTACATTCAGAAGAAGTATTTATAGACTCAGGACAGACCCTGATCTTTTCAGAAATATCTTCTTCTCAAACCCTAAATCTTATCCTCTAAACCTTACTACCTCGGTTTTACAATATAAGCCCCTTTAAAAATAGAGTTTTGAATAAACCCTAACCACTCTGCAAATCTTAGTGCAGTTACTTGCCATAAATGGAGAAGGCATGATCTGATATTATTCTCATCCATCTGTAACTACAAGTAAATATCTTCGTTTTCTGGCCGGTCGTCGATATATTCCATAAATGGGCACTGCGTGTGAAGGTATCTTCATCTTTCTGGTGCATCTGTCGAGAGGGTCTCATTAATTCCTCAGAGAAATTCGGATGAGTCACCGGTTTCTCTGACATTTTATCTTCGCAGAGCCGCTTCTGAGTTGAAATTCTCTGCACGCCATTACTTTCACCATAAATTCTCCTGTTAAATGCATCCATCGGCAAATTTCGATAACTGTGTGTAGATATTTTCATTTTTCGGTCAATTGCCGACATATTCCATTAAATGGGCAGCTGCTTAGTCATCGTAAAGTCTCTTTGCGGCCAGATCTATAAAATATGGATGGACCAGAAATTCTCGGCATCTCACATTTCCATCTGACGGCCTTCGCTTGATCCGTGCTTATTTTGTCTTTTTTCGCCATTACTTCCGCTAGTATGCAACTGCCAGCTCGCTTTTTGCAAAAGACAAACAAGGATTAGTATTTTAATACTATTAAATTAAAATCCTAATGTTCATTATATGTCGGCTTTATTTTTTGACACGTGTCACGAAATCGCGACGTCCCCCTGCATTCTGGTCTCTTCTGCCGCGAAACCACGACATGTCACGATTTCGCGACATGTCGCGAAATCGTGACGTCTCCTTTGCACTCTGCTTCTTCCTTTCTACCGTGTCATGATTTCACGACATGTCCATGCCTTGTCTTCCTCTCTGCTCTTTTGCTTTTTCGATTTCCGTCCTTGCTTTTGGTCTCCTTTTTGCTTACTTGCACTTTCTTTCGAAAACACGTCGCGATATCGCGACATTTTCTACAAGCTTTCCTTTTGGTCCAAACCTGTCGCGATATCGCGACGTTCTCATCACTTGGTTCTTTTAGTCCAAATATGTCGCGATATCGCGACGTTTTCTACAAGCCTCGCTTTCAACCAAAATATGTCGCGATATCGCGACGTTTCCAAAAACGAAAATGTCGCGATATCGCGACGTTTCCAAAAACAAAAATGTCGCGATATCGCGACGTTTCCAAAAATGGAAATGTCGCGAAATCGCGACATTTTCATTACTTAGCAAATTTTCCAAAAATTGTAGGTTGACTCCAATGAATTCATTCATCTGTATTCTACATTTTACATATCTGTGAAAGATCCTCTTTACTCAGAAAGATTCTAACATTAAAGAAGTGAATTCCAAATTGAAATTAAAGCATATGCAAGCCTACTTAGATACTTTGGTATATGCAAAACTTGAAGAAGAAGGAGGCAAGCAAAATTTGGAATTAAAACCTGAAAAACATCAAGAGGGTCCCTACTGTAAAATGAAAGCTAAATATTTTCAAAGGATGGAACTTCATTTTTTTAGTGGGGGTGTGTTGCTTCTCAACAAAGGCTACCAAGAATTCCAAGGGTAAACAACTTCAAGATAGTGATGAGTCTTCTAGTGATGAAGAGGCATATTACAGCAAGAAAGGCAAGTTCTCTACAAAGCACAAAAGTATGAAAAATATAAGATGTTTCAATTATGGAAAGTTTGGTCACTATGCTACTGACTGTACTATTCCCAAGAATGAAAGTGATGAAGATAAACAGGATTCTAAGAGAAAGGATTCTGAAAAGCACAAGCATCACAGGAAAAAAAAAGATGAGCACAACAATCAAGGAAAGAGGTATTCTCACAAGCACAAGAAGAGTTTCTACCTAGAAAAAGCAAGTAAGTGTTCTAGTAGTGATAGTGAAAGTTCTTCAAGTGATGATGAAAATGAGATGTTGTTCATATTAGAAAAAGAGGAAGAACCGAAACATAGATTCATTATCATGAAATGTCTTAGATGTGGAAATTTTGGTCACCTTGAGGATGATTGCACAAATAATGATTTGGTTTCTAGTATGTATGAGGATGCTTCAGAAAACTATAAGGAAGATGCATGTATGGTTTTTGAAAAGGGTAGCACCTCTAGTGATAAGAAATTTGAAAAAGGCTTTGATGATTCAAAAGGAAATCAAATAAAGGATCTTGAAAGTGAACTTATTAGTGCTCTTAGTGTTTTGGAAAAGGAAAGAAAGAAGAATGCTAGACTCAAGGATAAGTTAGATGAATGTTGTATGGAGAGAGATGATCTTATAGAAAGTCTTGACTTCTCTATAGCTAAGACACAAGAACTCAAGGATGAGTTAGAGTCTAAGGTTCTTAAGTATAATGAGTTAGAACAGAAAATGGCTTCTTTGAAAGAGGAAACTAAAGAGTACAAGGATAAGCTTTACAGGTTTCAAGATAGCTCCAAAAAGGTTAAGTCACTCATCAAAGGTCAAAGAAATACAACAGATAAAACAGGCCTTGGTTTTGTTAAGCCACACAAGGAACAAGTTGGAGAGTCTAGTAAGAGACTCCAAAAGGAAGAGAGTTCTGATGAGGAAAGTATTTCAGAAAAGGAGTCCTTGAGTGATAGATGCACAGAAACAGAAAATAGGAAACAAAAAAAGGGGAGAAAGTTTACAGGACCTAGAAGGTCATTTACGGGAAAGTTTAATGGCAGATGTTTTGCTTGTCATAGGTTTGGTCACATGGCTTCACATTGCATGACTCAAGTAAGGAAGGTAAATGCAGAGGTGGTAATTTCTTTCAAGGGTATTGTTACTCTTGTAAATAGTTTGGGCATAAGGCAATTTTCTGCAAGGCTAATAACATGAATAGGGTTAGTCAGAATAGGTGGATTCAAAGAACAGGTATGCCTAAAAGAAATAACATTGTTACTTGTTATAAGTGCAACAATGAAGGTCACACAACTAGACAATGTAGAGCTGAACTTCCAAGGTACAGGAACAGGAATAGTGGTATGAACAGGTCCAAGGATCAAGGCATGGATAAGAACAGGAATGATAATAGGAACAGGAATAGTGACAGGAACAGGAACAGGAATATGGACAAGGAGAACAAGAGAAGACATGGTAAGGCAGCTATAGACACTGATGATGATCAGTGCCTGTTGGGAGTTTTACTCCCACCCCGAAATTAAACACCTCAATAGGAGGTGGGGGAGGGACTAAGCTAAGAGGCTCATTCTTAGTCCCAAGCCCCAAAGGTGACCCTTTGCCATTGATGACAAAGGGGGAGAGATATGAGTAAGGGGGAGAGCCTCAAGACAGGGGGAGCTGTTTATGTTGAGTTTTTGTGTTGTTGAGAAGCATGGTTTGCCATCAATGACAAAGGGGGAGATTGTTGGCAATTTTGGGTTTGAGATCCTAGCTTCTTGTCTATGAGTTGTCATTGATGTCAAAAGGAAATGACATTAATGTTAAGAGGATGTGTTGGCTTCAAAGGTGGAAGATTCCAAGAGAATCTTTTTAAGAGAATCCGGAGAGATTCCATTGGCAATGGTTTTTATTAAAACCAATGGAGGTTCTCTTTATTATTTATTTAATTATTATTTAAAACCCTTCAAGGTTTTAATTAATTAATTATTTAATTAATTAAGGGAGAAATTATTTTTAATTTATTAAAAATACTTTAAGGGTTTTTAAACCCTTTAGAAAGCAAATTTCGATTAAATTTGAAATTACTTTTCTTTGCAGCCGACGTGTTCTAAAGTCCACGTATGGACTATAAATATGAGAAGGTTCCTAAGGTTAAACCCACTTGGAAAATTGAAGGCAATTAATTGGTTTGGCTGCGATCGAATGTTATGTTTACGCTGCGAAAGAGGAGAGCTCGTGGTTTGAAAAGCTTTCCTGAAAGCTTGATTGTTTATGTGGAAGGAAGTCCGTCTTGGACTTCATAAGCCCCTTGTGGGCTAGTGGCAGCGAAGGCTGCGTTTGGGCCTTGCGTAGGCGGAGGTCTGCGTTTCGATCCCCGCGGAGGGAGTTGTGCATGGATTAGTCATGTTTTTATTAAAACGTGTTTTGTGCCGCGAATTTTGGATTCTTCAAGGGCAGCCATTATGAGGTGTGATTATTTTCTTGATATGATTTTTGGCATTGTTTAGCATTGTTTAAAAGACATAGGAGAAATAAGGGGATATTTCTTTGGTTGTATTTTTGAGATTAGTCTTTTGCTATGCTAAATTTAAAAATGGAGATATAAGGTGTAAGTTTTGGTTGTTGTGTTTTTTGGCTTCTTTGGTGGTTGTTTTTAAAGAAGAGGAGCTAAAAGGTGTATTAAGGAAAGTTTTTATATATGCTCATTTATCTTGGTTCTAACCCTAACTTGGTTGGAAGTTTGAGGGTTGTGTGTGGTGATAGCCTTAAGGATCAATTTTCTTCTACTCCAAAAAGGTATGGGCACATTTTCCTTATGAGTATGATTGGTGTATGTTTTTCTGAAATAAGGTTGGAGTGAAAAGGTTTTCAACTAGGTTTCCTTTGGTTGGGTGTAAATCCTATTTTTTGGTTTGTTGAAGACTTCTTATGCATTGTTATCCTTGATGAGAGTTTTGGTGAATGCATAATTCTGGTTTGAGGTAGTGGAAGCATTGTGCACTAGGGTTTATGTTTGTGAGTCTTGCTACTTGCATTGAGTTGGTGGAACCCTTGGTTGGCTGTTTTGAGTTTGATGGTTGAGTTGCTTCCATAGAGGTTGTTTGATCAAGTTATTGCTTTACTTGATTCTTGATATTGGGCTTACTCCATTGAGTTGATTTGAGCAAGTTATTCTTTGCATTTGGTGATATTGTGTTGGTGGTTGTTTTGTTCAAATATCTTTGGAGGGAAAAGGATTTCTACTTGTTTCATTTTCTTGTGATGATTGGTTGAATGCTTCAAGGTTGATGTTGAGTTGAATGATGTTGGTTGACTAAACCTTGTTTGATGAGCATTATTGTTGAAACCCTAATTGATGGTGAAAAGAACTTGAGTATCATTGTTATGTGATTCTTTACATAGTTGGCAATTGTTGGGGTTTCATGTTCTTGAAAGAAAACATTCTATCCTATCCATTTCAGATATTGAGTTGAGTTTTCAGATTTGAGATTGAGTTTGAGCTGAGTTGATTTGAGTTGAGTTTTGAGATTGGGATTTGAGTATAGAACATATTGAGTCTCTAAAAATTCTCTTTATGCTTCTATGAGTTTGACAAATCACATTGGGTCTCTAACAATTCACTTTGTGATTTCCTACTAAGAAATTTTTTCTTGGTGAGCTTGCTGAGTTTTTGGACAGGTTTCGATGGGGACTTGTGAGCAGTTTTTGGACAGGTTCCGGTGGGGACTTGTGAGGAGTTTTTGGACAGGTTTCGGTGGGGACTTGTGAGCAGATTTGGACAGGTCCTAGCAGAGGACTTGTGAGCTGAGTTTGATAGTTCTATTAGAGAACTTGAGGACAGAGGTGCATTGGTTCTATGAGAAGAACCTGAGGACAGTTGGCAAGTCTTTGAGAAGGCTTGTATGCAGAGGATTGATTTGTTCAAGAGTTGGACAGATCTGACAGACAGAGGAAGACTTGTACTAGACCAATCGACTGTGTTTGATACAGGTTGCTGAGCTGCTGTGGACGTGATCATAGAAGGCAAAGGTCTCTTAGGCTAAGCATTGAGGACATGAGGTCTTCGGTGGAAAGGAGTTCCACGTGCTGGCAAGAGGTAGAGGCATTTGATCTTCCGAGGGATCATTTCTAGAGTAGAGGGGAAGGTATCTCCTTTGAGCAGAGGCTCATAAATTCTGATTGGGGGAAGGTATCTCCTTTGGGCCGAGGCTCATAAACATTGTAATTGGGAAGGATTCCCAAAGAACTTTGAGATAACTTTTAGAGAAAAGTTTTGTGGATGTAGCACGACCATTCAGGTGAACCACGTTAAAATTGGTGTCACTTTGTGGATGATATTGTACATTGCTTTGATATTGCTTTGGGTATATTGCTTTACTGTTTTGAAGTATAAAGGAAAAAGTAAAAAGAGGTCTTATACTATTCACCCCCCCTCTTAGTATAAGCTTGTGTTCTTCATCCACATGGGGTATCCTTCACCTTACACTCCACTTCACTGTATATGCACTCATGCATTAGGAATATCACCCTAGTTGCACTCACTCATCAAGCCAACTCACCTCAGTTACACTCACTCATTAAGCCAAATCACCTTAGTTGCACTCACTCATAAAGCCAACTCACCTTAGTTCCACTCACTCATCAAGCCAACTCACCTAATTTACACTCACTCATCAAGCCAACTCACCTCAGTTGCACTCATTCATCAAGCCAACTCATCTCAGTTCCACTCACACATCCCCCAGTTAAGTGAAGCACCTTGAGTGACTCACTTTGACACCATCCAAGGCCCTAAGCTTACTTAAAAAATAAAATTTACACAATAAAACAAAGGAGGTCAAAGAAATACATTGTCATGCTATCGAAATCATGCTAGGATATTGCACATGCCTCGAGGAGATCCGAGATTCGAAGCGTTGAAGTTCATCTTTTGAGAGATACTACATTTTAGCCCCAACCATGCAGTTCGTAGTTACACAGATTCAACCGCTCATTCCATGGTTTCTAGACCACCACGTTCACGGTTACCCAATCTCAATCGTGTACTTTGTAGTTATGTAGAGCAGATCTAAAAACCTGAAACCCGATCAGATTTGTAAACTTTTGTTCTATTTTTGTTTAGCAAGGAATTTTAATCTATTCATCTATGTTTTCTGTGTATTTATCCAAGGGTTTTGACTTGTATTTTGGTCTCCAATGTTATCTATAGGTGCTACTAAACCCTTGCTTATTTACTTGTGTGTAGGAAATAGGAATCTAGAGTGACTGCTAAAGCCGGAGTGGTTTGATATTAGGATATGCAAGCCCACTCATCTCTCTCATTGTTGCAAAAGAAGATTGGAGATGCCCCAATCCTTTGTGCTTGGTGAAAAGGGGTATCTTACCCCTATTTCGAGCCCATTGTAATATGAGCAAGCTAATATTGTAATCATGCCCTTGTCCGTATGAGAAATAACATTGTAAAAAGGGGATCAAGGCCTCATTCAAAGAATTGATACAAAGTTTATATTTTGATCGTGCATTGCTTGTTCTTTATTTCATTGTTAGGTGTTGTCTTTATTTTGCATACAATTATCATCAACTTTTATATGGTTTTGGTACTCTAGAGTTCTACTTATGCTCGTTACACTAAAAAGCCTTATACATCTCCCTCATTTGAAAATGAAGATGTTTTTATGATAAAGAAAGCAAACTAATAAGCTTGGTACTTTTTGTCTTGTCATTAATGAGCCACCTAAGCCTCAACATATACTTGGCCATAAGAGATAGCCATTATCCTTTTTTGGTTGGTGGGACCACTTGATTTGTGTGTCTACTATTTATGATTGGTTGATTTTAAATTTATCATTTAAGTATTGCTCTCCTATTTCCATGTTATTGATGTCCATATTTTTATCTATGTATGATTGATCTGATAGCTTAGGTCTCACCTCTTTTGGAATGCTTGTGCAACCGCTATAAAACATGTTACATGTGATTCTTTTACAACTATTTATGCTATTTATGATATCGGGCTTGTATCATCATATTTTTAAAAGGGGGTCTAATTTTAGCCCATAACCATAAGCTCAAACATCTAATAGATATCATGAACCAAGGCTTCTTCTATCCATTCTTCCTCCACATTGATATCCTAACTAGTGCTTGTATATTTTGTAGGCAAGTTTTCAATATGATACATGCAAAAATATTCTGATAGGATTGTTATCTTCATCCCTTCTCAAGCCTTTAAGATTATTAGTGACTAATCCATCTAGAGATACCCTCCATTTTTAGCTATGAAATCCCTTAATAGAAAAATATTGAATGATGTAGGAAGGTCGACTACTACTATATCTTGGGATACTGTGAACTCTAGATAAACATGCAGGGTAAGGTAAAGTATTTCAATGACTCCCAATATTTGCATAGCACTACCATATAATTGTACTACTTTTTTGTTTATTGGCTGATAGGATAGGCCTAACTCATCCACTAAACATTTTGGCTAACATATGTACTTGTCCTTGAATCTATCATACAGTTATGGATCAACTTATTCTTGTAGATTAGAGATAAATAGAAAGGGGGTGGTTTAGACCTACTTACTCCAAGGATAGATATTTGTAAGATCATAGGTATTATATGTTATCCCAAATCCTTCATTCCTTCCTTTAGGACCTTCTTCAAACACTTTTTCTTAACTAGGTATAGATAAAGTATCCCAAATAGGCACTACTATTATGGACTTATTCATATGATCATGGCATTGTATGACCCAAGGATGGTGGTATTTTGCATAGCATGTGCCAATAGTGAAAGCCTTGGCTTCCCTTTAGTGGGTTAAAAAATATTGGCTGGTTTAAATCGAGGCACTTGCTACTTTGGGACTTTTGGTATATTTTTCCTAACATCCATCAGGGGCTTTGGCATTCTTGGAGGTGCAGCTACTGGAGGTTTTTGACTATACTTAGTTATCTTGGTTGACTATTTGAGGCTATATGATTGCTTCTTTTGATGCTAGCTAGGGGCATAGGTGCACTCAACTTTGGAGATATCATTATGTGAAGATGTTGAATTGGTCTAGCCAATATATTTTGGTTTATTGAGGCCATCAAATTGCTCTTGTCCTACTCAATTTCCCACTTTTTGGCCCCTATAAAATGGTCCAATCAAACTTGAGGCTGGTTGGCTATCATATTACCAGCTCTATTAGACATTGCATACATGTATCCCTCATCTTGAGTGACTAGGATTTTCTCTAGATGAGCACAATTGGACTTAGAGAAATATGTGTGAGGGTAATACTGATTTTCCATTTGGGAATCACTCATTGAAGAAGATATATATTCCTAATAAGGCATTATTTCACTTATCATGGGTGTGGTAAGCTGAGCAATTTCTTCAGGATAAAATTGGGTAGCATGAGTATCTAGAGCTAGGCATTACTAGGAGGTATAATCCTCTATGTAATTATTTTGAATGAGAGCTATGCCCCTGGTATGGTTAGGAGGTTACTATTGTAGCAAGACTAGCATCGATACTATTTGTTGATATTGGTTCTATTCTTAATTATTAGCCTGAAATTGGGGTCTGGGGTAACCATTGAACTAAAGTCTATTTATCTAGTTTCCTTATAAAAAGGGAGGTCTTGGGTTATTTGGGTACTCATATAATTGGATATTTTATTACCTCCTCATAGACAACACTTAATTGGTGACTAGTCTAAGTAGGTTTTGCATTGATTCAAATTACAATTTATGTAGATCAAATGATAATGTAGCAGGTAGGGGAGTAGGTAGGGTAGTAATTATTGTAGGTAAAATTGAGGTTGGCTAGAAGGTTGTTAGCTATATGAATAGAAGAGATAGATATAAATATTGCATATTAGGATAAAAAGGCATGGGAGTTTTGAGAGATATTCTTCCAATATAAATTAGATCATGTTAGGTCTGAGGTGTAGACCAATAGGTTTGACCAAACCCCATAAGGGGGTGGAGGTCCAAGGTTCAAATATTGAGCCTCGTCTGGACTGAACGCTTGTCCCTTTCCTGGTGCTTTCAACGGTGTAAAAGTTTTAAAATTATTGTGGCATGGTGGTTATAGGGGAGAACTACGTGAAGATCTATGTGGCAGCTTTAAGGGCAGACAATGCAAAATACTATGGTAGCCATAAAAGCCAAACAACCTACCCAGATTTGTGGCAGCTATCGATTACACCATGTAAATACAAAAAAAATAGATCATGTTTGGCTTGGATGGCTATGCCATATACATCTAGTAAGGAGTTTCCACCTTTGACCTTAATAATCAAGGGAATTTTAGAATCTAAGTTCTTCAAATAGCTTGTAAATGCCATACATGGGGAAGGAAAAATCTCTTTAGGTATTTTATGCCATGTTTTATGGAATCTAATGTTTTTTCATCCATAGCCTCCATGGTTCCATATTTATGATCAAAAACTATTTTAGGAGAGACATTCCATCTACCTTCTCTCTAAATATTTTTATCAATAGAGAAACAAGTTATTCCTAGTCAATAATCAAATAATATTGAATCACAACATGCCATTCAAAAGCCTTACCTTTGAATGAGGCTACCAATAATCTTAAAGCCACATTTTGTTTTGATACATTATGAAGCATACACAAGCTCACAATGCGGTTTAGATGATTGATCGAAGTTGTCATGTCTTCCACAATGAATTATGGGAGATATTTTAGTGTGGACATTGGTATCTCATCCTATATTTTAGGTATAGAAGGTGGTATCAATAGATCTCTATCATTCCAAGCAAGAAATAACCTTGGTGGTGGTGGAGTAGCTATATTTTAGCCTTGAGTTATTCATTATCAAGAAACACTTGAAGGTTGGTAGCAACAAAGGATTTGGTGGTAGGTCTCTCATTCATACACTTTTGGATCTTTTATTTTGATTGGAGTCACCAGTTGAATACAATATGTATTTTTCAAGCTAATTGATTGAGATCTTCATCAGAATCTCAATCTAGTGTCCTATAATACAACTTCTTTTGTATATTCATCTTCAGCAAATTCACCAAGTGAGATTTTTGGTGCTTCACATATGCAGATAGACAAGGACCCTCACTATAGTATTAGTCTATAGGTTATTTTTATTATGGGACCAAAAAATAAATAAATTAGGTCTTGTCGAGCATACCATTAAACTATTATCCTTTCCAATTGTCTCGACCATTGGATGTAAGGAACAAATGTTTGGGACTATCGCACCTTGCATGGTGTGGCACAATAGGAAAAATATGAGATCATGGTATTCAACTCAATTAGGTGCCTGTTGGAGCAAAATTTGACTCAACTTAATATACCCCCAATTTGAAATTTTTGATTTTAATAACTTTATCAAATAAAATTGGTCTCTATTGCTTTCTCCTCTAAGAAATTGATTTTCAATGTTTCGATCCTTTACAATAGTTATAAAAATGTCATCTTAATCAAGTATAAATTCATAAGCTTAACCGTTAATATCATTGTCCCTATGACCATTAATCTTATCCAAAAATCAAACGTGCACTAAAGTACCCCTTGGCCGTCAGCATTATCTAGTTGTTAAAAAGGTGAAATTTTCAAATCAAATAGATATCTATTAAAAGAAACCCCCCCCAAATCCTTAGGTCTACAATAAAATAGATTAAAACATTTGGATCCAAGTAAATATTAATAATCCTAAGGTATAAGTTTAATCACATGCTTAAAATATCAAGCAAGTCCAAAGATCTGGACGATAGCGCTTCACCCTCCAAAATTGGATGGGCGCGCCTTCATAAGTAATCCGAGGATTAAAAAAAACGAGTCGATAATATGCTATGGTCAAAAAATATAATAGCCTAAGGTATTAGACATATAAATTTAATAAAATCAAATTGAGGGTATGCACCCCCTTTGGGTAAACATCGAATACTATAAGTAGATCCAAAGGCAGTGCCCAAATCTATCTTGATCATACGGATGCACTCGCATAAACAACTCAAGTTTTAAAAGTCAATAACATACCATGGTCAAAAATATTTTATCATAAGGCCTAAGGAGATTAAAAATTAAGGGTACATGCCCCCTTGATTAAATATCATGCAAATAAAAAATATCCAAGGGCAGCGCTCCATTGTGATTAAATTGGATGACCATGCCTGCATCGAAATATCAAAGTATTAACATTGGATAGGATTAGTACCTCAATAATTAATTAAAATGGTATTCACAATTAAAAGGTTCTTAATAATTTGATAATAATTCCCCTTTCTTTTACCTAGGTGTTGTAGGTGAGTTGGATAGGAGAGGAAAATCCTCCAAGAGAGGTCCCAGGTTCAAATCTCCACCCTACCAAAAAGCTGAATTGGGTATCCAAAATCCAATCGATAATGTTGGTGCGAGCAGGGTCGGGTGCGACTCCCGGGTGACTTTGATGGTGTAGAACCCCCTTTTTGTGGTCTCTCAGACCAAGGCAGCCCCACAAGGGGTTTTTCTCTTTAAAAAAAAAAATTCCCCTTTATCTTAATCTAATATTAATTAAGATTAACAAATTGTGCACCCCTTTTGATTATTTGTCTTGTAGGTCAAATAAGATCTACGACCGTGCTTGATCGAAAGTCGATCCAACCAATGCACGTTACCTGAAGGAGTCAAATTTAGCCATACACCCATTTGAATAAGGCATCATGCAACTCCAAAATATCTAATGGCCATTATTACTCCACCCTGATCCGACGAACGCCTGCTCACCAAAGATAACCAAGGCTAAGTAAAAATATTATATACACTCATTGTTTAAACCTTATGTAGATCTAAAGAAATCAATGGTTGTGCTCATTTCAAGATGACCCTACGACCACACATATAGAAAGAAGGTCAAAAAATAATGACATCCTTTTAATGGTAAAAATACTCCCACCTTTTTGGGATCCAATGGTGGCGCACGCTCCAAATTCGATCCTACAGCGGTGCTTCTACGAAGTTTTCAGACTTTGACAAGTCAAACATAGGGAATAATAAAGCATGCCCTAAATTTTATCCAACGACTACACTTGAGCTCACCTAGATCCGATGGTAGCACCTTTCTAGAGAAATCAATAGAAAAAGGACATCAATGATCATGCTAAATTTTGCTAAATATGACAGCCGTGCTTCATCACAATGGCATAAATAATGTAAAGTACATAGCATGGGCTAATTTGATGATAGTGCTTGACCCTATTCCAATTCGATGGTAGTGCTTTCATGAAAGTAGTCAAATTTTAACAGAGCGATCACCAATGTAATTGTGATCAAAGATCTTACGGTCGTGCTTATTTTTTCCTAAATCCAAGGGTAGTGCTTGATCAAGGTTACAAAAAGGTAATAAAGTGGAAATGAGGTGCACATCTCTTTTTTATCTGATGATGGTGATTGACCCTGCTCAGATCTGACGGTAGCATGTTTACAAGACATCCGACGGTTAATATGAATGAACCCTTTTAAATTGTAATTAATTAAAGCAAATAAAGTCAAAATCTTATGCCTAATTAAAATTAGGAGAGGGTATAATAGATTATTAATGATCCCCTTTATGGTTAAACTCGATGCATACTTGGAAGATCGAATGAGTGCACACATTCGATATTTGATTGAATGGTGAGTGCTAAAGAAAATGATCAGATTATAAAGACATGCATTTTATTAAGAGTTTATTAATGATACAATCACATGATTAACGTTAATAAAACAAAATTATTTGTAGGATTAATACTTTAATTAAATGAAAACAATGATTATAAATTTTTGACCCAAGTATGTGAGATCTACTTGCTACTAACCATAGTGTTTCAACCTGAATATATGTGATTACCTTGGCATACATTACTATGTTGTATGGCTAAAAATTATGCAGGGTCATGGAGATCAACGCCAACACTTGAAGAATATTAAATCTAATAGTAAGCATGGGATGTGATTTTGGAAGGGTAAGATTATGGATAAAATACCATAAGCTTTGTTTATTCTCTTATTAACCATTATAAATCCTAGGATGAGACAATCCAAATTATGTTATATTTTTCCTTCGAACTAACCAACGTGCAAATTTGGTGATTCTGGGTAGACAAGCACCTCTATGATCAAAATAAAATGATCAAGCCTTGATAATATGACCCTCTTTAATGATGTATCTATTTTTGCGTTAACATTTTTCAGGGCTAAGGTGGTAGAATGTTTCTTAAAAATTCCCATGAAATCTACCACTACCACATTCATAATACCACATCAAGAGAGAGAACAACTTAGCAACAAATAGGAACACTGTGAATGATTGCAAAGTGCACAAACCAAAGTTCTCATGGACGTGCAGGTCGAGGAAAAACATCTACCGTAACCATCCAATTTTAGAAATGACACTATGGCCAATATCCATTGGCCAAATTCAAAAGGTAGGTGACATTGCATTAATAACATCCTGTGTGAAGACAGTGAAGCCACTCCTACATTAATTATTTAAAATCCTACTCTCAAACACACTATCACCCTGGTTATCTCATAGTAGAAAATTATTGTAGGCAAATAGAGAGCCGAAGAGTTACTACAATGAGTAAGAGCTCAACAGAGTTTGTTATAGTAAGTTAAGTTGCTATTTGTAAGAAAAATGGCTACTTGGGGAGCATCTTTCATGCCTAGAAACACCTTGGAGGTAGTAAAATTTATTATAGACCAGAATCTGTATGTCAAGCTCTCTGAAGAAACCATTATTGCAATGGGAATGTATGATTTCTCAAAATAGTATAGGAAGGATAAGAAGCTCACACCAACACAACAGTATGAAATTGAAAACACCAATGTTTAGAGTTTCAAATCCATCAAAGAGAATTTACAACGCTACCTGTGGCTATTGGTATATTTGTTCCACAAAGACATAATATTACAAAACAAGAGGCCCCCCAGAAGCAATATATGGACAAGCAATGTTGGGAAATTGATATGTCCTAGTGTACACTACTTCATGGACCTCCTAACATGGCTAGTAGTAGCATATGATGAGAAATCCAAAACTTTTAGGGACAACAAGGACCAGCCAATGTTCAGTATTATGCCCAGACATATCAAAGAAGTCTTCAATATTGCATCTTCGAACACACCACTAATTTGCCAAGTTATTCAAAGGCAGTCTAGTAGGTTAACTAAATTAGAGTCATTTAAAATGCTTTTTGAAGCACATGAAAATGTTCAATATGAATTCCCTATTAGAAAAACTGCATTTAAGCCCTGGGTTAGGGACTTCTGTGATATGGTTAGCATCCTACTAGGAGTATCAAAATTTGATGTGGTTTACATGCATATATTGTATTTAGTAGCACAGAGTAATAGGAATGTGAACACCCCCATATATGCCTAGGAAGAGGAGTTGAGTAAAAAAATGCACATGCAATTGACAGAACTGAAAAGGGTAATTTTGAAACAAGGAAAATATATGCCTCATTTCTCTAACTACTCAATTCTCATGCATTTGTTGGCTAGGAAAATAGGATAAGATAGTAAAAAGATACTGAAATTCATTAAGAGCCCATACATTCAAACTATATTCTAGAGGATAGACAAGGGACGTACCCTTTGAGGTTGGTTTTGTGATAACTTCATGGTAGAAGTTCACAGGATTCTAATGGGTGATATGCCTGAGAGTTTAGGCCCTACAATAAAAGCATTTATCAATGACAAGGAAATAGGAGATTATTTATTCTTAGAAGTTTTCACATAAATCAGGCTTTATGGGGCCAAAATTACCCCTAAAGTGATGCCTATGTACTGCCATTTCTCCTTAGCTACCATGGAACTGGTGAGATAGGTTGTAGAAGAAGCCAAGATAAGACAGGCTAAAAAGCACGGTTGGGTCCCCTGGCTCAACGTCCCTTGCAAATTTAGATATTACATATTCAAAATATATCCAGCCCTGATTAAAGGCATGTATGATCTAGAAATCTTAGATTTTGAAGAGGTGACTTGGAGATCCTATGATCCTTTGAAAAAATACAAGGATATAATGAAACACGAATATGCCTGGGTTGAGCACAGAAAAGACCAATATGAAGAAGCATTGTTAGAGGTAATATAAAAGGGAGAAAATTTGCAAAGGGTATGGAATGCTTTCCCATTCAATCAAAGGGGAAATTCACAAATCCACCCACCATATGAATACCCCACAGAGTTGAACTTAATAAGGAGAATTACTGTAGAGTCAATAGCCCCACTTTTATCTCCTCCCACTCAAGAAATATGAGAAGATCCCATATTTGAAATTATAGAAGAGCAGGGCATTGAGCAAATAGAAGTTACAATAAATATAGTAGATATAGTAGAGCACCATATTCGAGCCCCGAAGAGCAACCAACTCAGTATAGAAACAACGGCCAGTACTTCATAAGAAAATCTTGCGAAGCTTGATATAGGGAAAGGAAAGAAAATTATTATAGAATCTTCCGAAGAATTAGCAATTGTAGAAAAGCAATATGTAACCCCAATACCTGACCAACTACTAGCTCTTACTATCATGAGAAAGTTAGCCTTGCGGGCCATTCCCAGATCAATAAAAATGAATAACGTAGAGGTATAGGTTCCCTGAGTAATACAAATGAATATGAGGAAAGTAGGTGGTTTTGGAGACTGGTTGAGAGAACATAGAGTAAAATAACAAGAAGTTGTATCTACTTCTGAGGTAAAGAAGTCTAACTAGCCCTTACCACAAAAAGAGTTTCACTGGAAAGAGTAGAAGAAGAAACAATTTTTAGTATAGCTGGTGAAAAGAACTACAAGTAGTAGCAGGGATGGGTGGCATAGGAAAAAGTTCTATTGTAGAGGTGGAGCGGGATAAGACCAGGTCATCTATAGTAGAAATATACATACCCACTCCAAAGGAACCAATGATACTTAATTTATGATTGAGCAGGGAAGATTTCAATGAAAGGTAAGGAAGCTGACACGGTCAGGATGAAAAAATCCATGACTATACATACTTTAGACTATCTGCATCAGATAACTATAGAATTGAGAAGTAAATTGGAGACTAGTGATATAGAAAATGTAGATATGCAAGCCTTGATTTATAGTCTAAAATAATAGTTTTCTAAGGCAACTGCGACACCAAGTACAACCCCCACAAGTTGTGAAAATAGTAGACTATGAAGATTATTTGTCTAAGATAAAAAAGAAATATCATTTAAAATTCAAGATAGGATCGAGGGGATCACATATTTTTTTAGACATATCAAAGTGATCCAAACTACTGCCAAAGAAATGGAAAGTTTGTTGTACCAGAAAGAGCATGAGTTGGAAGTCATCTATCTTACTCTCTGCCTAATGGTAGAATGTTTTGAAGAGATGTAGAGTAAAGAAGTAATCTTAAATGATGGTTCTGAAGTCAAAAATAACATTGAATTCATGAAAGCAACAATGTTTGATGCAAACAGAGAAAGGTAATACAATAATATAGTAGAGATGTTTCCTTTGATAAACGAGATAAGAGAAAAGCTGGCAGATATCGGGTTATCATTGGAGGAATTTTTGGAAAACGCTAGCATATAATATCTCCTCAAAAATAAGATAGAAGGGTTTGATTGTGAACCTAATTGGTAGGGTACCTAGGAATAGAGATTTGGGGATATATATTATTATATTGTATAAGGGTTGGCATGGGCCACACATAACCCAAGGTTGATTGTATTATAATATTATATTATATTTTAATATAATATAATATTAGTAGTAGGCTCTCCAAAGTAGAATAAGAATATGGATATATAAAGAAGAGATATTTGTCATTGTAAGGACATTCATATCATTGAAGAAGAATCTTATGTAATCGTCGTGCCCACAAAGTGGCCTCTCATCTTGGGAGATCTTGTGGAGTTATTCCTTCCTTAAGGATTATTATTGGTGTTGCCCTACCTTAAGGGTATTATCTATCTCTCTCTCATTTGTGGATTGTTATTGTGGATAATGTATTGTGGATGAATGATTTGATATTTTTGCATATTGGTGAATGGTTCATGTTTAATAATAAAAGTTATGCAACAAGTGGTATCAGAGCAACGATTTTGGCAAAGTGGGGATTTTTGTGTGAAACCCTAGAATTAGGGCAATTTTTTTTTTGGAAAAACATCTCATCTTTCAGGAGCCATATCTCTGCGCAAGTTTATCCGATTCAGGCGATTCTTAGATCAGATTGTGCAAAATTTGAAGAGCTTTAAAATGAGTGGTCATATGATGGAATCTGAGTAGTATTGAGGGAGATACGACCTTTTGAAGTTAGTCATCCGAAACAAGGATAGTGACGAATTTCGCAGATTTTTTCTGGAAAAAATGCCTCATCTTTTAGAAGCCATATCTTTACGATAGCTAATCCGATTGAGGCGATTCTTGGATCAGATTGTGCAAAATTTGAAGAGCTTTAAAATGAGTGGTCATATGAAGGAATCCAAGCAGTATTGAGGGAGATACGACCTTTTGAAGTCAGCCATATGGAACAAGGAAAGTGACGACTTTGCAAGTCGCGAATTTTTCAAAAGACAATTTGTTTAGTTCGGGTAAGCAAATCAGTTGCACTTTATTTTGTTTGGAAGAAAAATTGCAGATGTAGTTGTCTTTGGGATTTTTAGCTTCAACTTGGTGGGAAGATATTTTTTTTTCCATAAAACCCTAGTTTGCATTAGGGCATGATATGATATTTATTATCAAAAAACCCTAGTTGCATTAGGGCATGCACAATGGCACTCCAAATTTTTTTTGGAGAAGATGATATTGATGCTATGGAATGGTGGAAAAATTTTGTCTATCGACATCATAGTAATCCTTATTGGAAATACTCCCTTCATTTCTCTCTTCGAGGGAAAGCTTCGTTGTGGTTGATAAATTTTTGTCAAGAAACAAATGATGAATACACTTTGGAGGAAGTGAAGCATGCATTCTTGAGTAAATGGGACCCATATTATGTAGATCGCCTAAAGGATTTGATCAACGACTATGAAAAAGAAATAAAATTACTCAAGAAGAAAGAGGAAAAGGTCAGGGAAGATAAAAAAGATGTCAGTATGCAGACCGAGGAAACCATACCTTTGGTGGAAGATAAATTAGAAAATGGACAAAGGAATTTGTTTAAATCTAAAAAGTCTATTTTGCAGGTTCAAGGAAGCATTCAAAAGGAACAGGTTATTATTTCCATTGACCCTGGTAGCAGATATAATTTTATTAATATTGTTTTGGCTAAGAAGTTGCAAGTTCAAGCAACAAAAATTAAGGACATACAGCTAGAGGGTGAGAATGTTTAGATTTTTGAAGATTTGAAGATCACCATGGATAAATATGTTTTACATTCAGATTTCTATGCTATTGAGATGGATGATGAGGATATTGTTCTTGGTTATCCTTGGTTAGATTCTTTGGGTCTTGTTAACATTAATGTGCAAAAGAAGTTTATGAAGTTATGGTACGAGAAAAAGAAGATAACATTGCAGGATATTTCTCAGCTTGAGGAGCAAAGATACAAGGAAAATCAAGAAGTGGTTGTAGAAGAACAAATTGAAGAACATGAAATAGAATCCAAGAAGGCAATAGTAGCAACAGAGTCCATGAAAGAAGTAGCAGTAACTAATTCAGTGGAAATAACATTGCAGGATATTTCTCAGCTTGAGGAGCAAGGATACAAGGAAAATCAAGAAGTGGTTGTAGAAGAACAAATTGAAGAACATGAAACAAAATCCAAGAAGGCGATAGCAGAAAACGAGTCCAAGGAATATTTGATAGAAGAGCACAAGGACACACCAAACAAAGATAACATGAAAGAACAAGGTGTAGAAGAATTTAAAACAATGAAGCCAAAGGTTGAAAAGTCAACGAAGGTAGAACATCAAGTAAAGGTTGCACCATATCGCCATCCACACCACCATGAGCGAAAACAATTTTGGAGGCATGGTTCAAGGCAACAATATTATGGTTCTACATGTAATCAGCAGGGCACCAACTATGGCAGTGTTTGGCAAAGAAAGCATAGTGATCATGGTTTTTAGCATGGCTCATCAGCATCAAGGAACAAGTGGACCCATCATTCAAGTTATCAAAATATAGCAACAGAAGCGTGGAGCCAACGAAGCAGATTTGGATACTCAAGTAACAAAATGGCGTACCAGCATCATCGAGTTTCACTTGGATGGATGGATGAGCGAGATTGGTACCAATTGCTAACATTGCTTAGCAAATCATACTATCAGGTTTCTTCATATGTTTCGAGGACGAAACATTTGTAAGGAGGGTGGCATGGTAGGGTACCTAGGAATAGAGATTTGGGGATATATATTATTATATTGTATAAGGGTTGGCATGGGCCACACATAACCCAAGGTTGATTGTATTATAATATTATATTATATTTTAATATAATATAATATTAGTAGTAGGCTCTCCAAAGTAGAATAAGAATATGGATATATAAAGAAGAGATATTTGTCATTGTAAGGATATTCATATCATTGAAGAAGAATCTTATGTAATCGTCGTGCCCACGAAGTGGCCTCTCATCTTGGGAGATCTTGTGGAGTTATTCCTTCCTTAAGGATTATTATTGGTGTTGCCCTACCTTAAGGGTATTATCTATCTCTCTCTCATTTGTGGATTGTTATTGTGGATAATATATTGTGGATGAATGATTTGATATTTTTGCATATTGGTGAATGGTTCATGTTTAATAATAAAAGTTATGCAACACCGATGATGACCAAGAAATGGCCAAATAGACTACCTTCCTAGTAAATATTGTGGATTCCCTTATTATCCTGTATGAAAACAATAAGCCTTATATCAACATATAAAATAACTGAATCCTTCAAGAAATAAATATATTAAGATTTTCTATGACCTTTAATATTTATGTCTGGAAGCTTATTGAGAAACAAATCAGAGTGTTGCAGCAGAGCAAGAAAAATAAAGAAATTAAAATATGTAGTTTACAGCTAGAAATGAATTCACCCCTAGAAGAAGAAATAACAATTACTCATGGGGGAGAAACTTCAAAAGTAGGAAGCTAGTCAAAGAGCAAAGAAGGAATGGAAGGAGAGGAATCTTCAGGGACTGAGATTACCGTTTGAACAAGTTAATACTAAAAGAGCCCTAGTAGAGTATACAGTGTAAATAAAAGGGGATAATGAAAGATAGTTGTACAATTTTTTAAAGATCAAACCAAAAAGTGACAAGTGTAAGTCCTAGATAAGGCCAAACATAATAGATTTGAGAGTTCAAAGCTATAAATACACCATCTGTGGTTAGAATATACATCAAGCATTAGAGATAACATTTTTGCTAAGAGGTATACTTGAGTGACCTATGAATTGTGCTGTTGAATATTTTGTGTCTATTTTTCTCAGTCATCCCTCATTCTTCCCCTTTGCTATGCAAGTTTTTGGTAGAGTTGTCCTTGAGAAGCTAAGAATATTTCTAGTTCTTTTTTAGCCTGAAACTTAGATATTTTTCCTATTACCAGATTGGAATAGGTAAAGTTGACGAAAATTTGTTACATTATTTGAACAAAAACTTCTCATTGTATTAAGAGATTTTTAACAAATTTTAATGGCATTTTGCTAACTCTGCATGTAATTCATTTGGAAAATTAATACAATTTTGGGGTTCAATTACCAATTTTTATCTTCAATTCTGTGTGTTGCTTCGTAGCAGGTTATAATATTTGAATGTGTTATAAACTTTTCTTTCATTAGCCAATTGTTAGATTTATTACGATATTTGAATGAATGTGATAGTGCCAATTCTTTCTGTCTCCTTCTTTCTGTTAATATTTTCAGCATTGTTAAATTGCTATAACAACCAAATGAATATAAGCACTGGTCTACATAAGTTATAATAATTATTTTTTTCTTTGCTTAGTCATTTTATATAAGTAGTGTATAACTAAAATTTGGAGTGCTTAAACAAGAAATATCTTATGTTTATCACTGGGGTTTCCTTACCCATTCTGATTATTTTTCTTTAAGCAATATAACTTTTATTAGAATAAAGAGGCAAGTCGACCAGAGCTTGTAATAGCTTGTTGGTTCCAAATGATTTCTTGTAGCGTGACAATCGAATCCTATGGATGCAAGAAATTCTCCAACAATTTTTTGATGTTGTTGTTGGGGACCGATCTTATATATTAATTACATATCTTTTTTAGTTTTTTTCCCAATGATATTTTTTGTGCTTTAACCCGTCAAACTAACACCAATAGTTTTTTGGCACCGTTGTCAAGGAATTTTTTTTAAATTCTTAACCTGAAGGACTATATTTTAATCAATAGGTAGCCAATTAGAATAAAGAACCCACGTTTTGATTTTTATGACTTTTACAATCTTTATTTTATTTTGCCCATAATTTTCAATTTGTCTTTTGAAGTGTTTTGATGTTTCTTGATTTTCTCCCAAGAATCATCTCCTGTGAGGATGAGTTAAAAATCAAGCAATATTGATAATACATTATGTTCTTTCTGCACTACCTGTGTTGGCAACTCTATCTAGACGAACCCAAAAATCAAAAATAAAGAAAGGAGTAGAACGTGTTGGTGCACACCAAGATAAGTGGTAAGGACCTATTTCTAGAATTTGAGAACCCTGAGGTACTTACCTATAACCAAAAAGTACCACTTATTAATAGTATTGTGCATGAAAGTAAATCTTATCCTACAAGTAGAAAGTATGTGAAGAAAAATAGAAATTAGAATATCACTACTATAGAAATAGTTGTTAATAGTGGGTTAAAAATTATTGTAGATGATGCATTTGATTATTCTCATTGCCCAACTAATATTAATATTGTAGTAGATAATTCAGTTGATTATATTAAGGTTACCCAGCCCCATATTCCTATAGGCATCTCTGTTGTAAATCCAAATCCCATTACACCTACAACCACAATGGCTCAGTCAAATAAAAATAATATTCAAAACTGGAGAGCTAATAGGTATAGGCCTTTTACTTTGCCTGCAAATTTGAATGACTTACCTAATAAAGCTCATAAGTATCTTCCCAAGTGTAGACACCCAAAAGTCATACATTGCTATTTATGCATATCTATAGGTGATTCTAAACATCCCTAGGCTATTGTAGACTATTGTAGTCATGCGTAGACATGTGTAGGCATGTGTAGACATGCGTAGACACACGTAGACATGCGTAGACATGCGTAGACTTTCATAATTTCACCATAGTAACGTGTAGACTTCCACAAATGGCTTTCAGTTCCAAAACCCTAATAAGCCCTCAAAACCACATCTTATGTATCGAGATACCTTCAGACGACAACTCAAGGTGATGCATAGCACATTTACACTCAATTGACACCCCCATGAGGTATTAATTAGCAAAATCAATTAAAATTCAATTATCAAATTCTAATTTAATGTTGACTTCACTTAAGCCCCTTTTAGGGCAAATTGGATTAATTAACTCTTAATTCATAATTAGTGTTAATCAAATCCTTCCACATGTGCCAATTTAGGGTTTCCTAGGGTTTTCTTTTAATCCTCCCCTAAACATGCTTAAAGCCTAATTAAGATTAACACTAATCCTTCCTCACACATGTGAGTATAGGATATTTCCTACTTATAATGTGATGTTGCCACATAGCATTTCTTAACCTAACCCTAGTTAGAATCAAACCTAGGTTTAATATATATATTCCCCCCGCTGCACATTGCATTTGCCTATAAATAATGGGTCCCAAAACCCTAATTAAGTTTGATTCCCATATTCAACAAAGTACAGTTACTCTACAGAAATGGAAAGCCAATAGCACATAGTCCGTTACCGATGCATACATATGGATTCTAACAGCATACAGAGGCACCCCAACTACCTTAGGATTGATCTACCAAATATATTTTACCATAAGAGCATCATAGCTCAATTTGCAACCTGCCCTACAAATCTGACCCCAATTAGCGACCCGGGTCATGAATTGCATCTGCAAGCCCTAAATCAACCCAAATTTGGGAGGTAATATTTATTTCAAAATATTATTACCTTTTGAATATTTTATTGTGATTTATGTTACAGTTTTTTCATCTTATTAAATATGGGGCCTAACTAAGGCAAGCCCCCCAACGTATTGACCCTTTCTTGCAAGTTTATTTTAGGTTATTCAATAGATTTTAAGGAAAGGAACACCAAAAAATAGCAACCCAGTGGTGGCACATATACAACAAAGCCCACCTACACTGAGGGACATCAGAAGGAGGCATCAGGCCTATATTGCTTATTCATGAAAATAAAGAAAAGGGGAAACTCTCCCTATTTGTAACCTATACAAAATTGATAATGAATAAATCATATGTTTCTAAATGACTTATGGTATTACTTGTTGTTAGATCAAATGTCAACTTCTGGTCGTTTCATTCTGGCACGCCCGGTGGGACTCCCACAATGGATAGTGCTAGATTCATTGTTATTATAAATATGACATTATACTCTATTTTTGTGTCTTGTAGGTACCAAACATGTGTTTCATTGAAGCGTCCAAAGCCCTAGGAATCATATTAGGCCATCAGATCTCTGATTTGAAGCCTCTGAACTTGATTTGCGACCCACCTTATGATTTAGGTCAAATTCATGACTCGGATCATGATTTGAGCACAAACACATCAAAAACCCCCAAATCAGTTGGGGTGATATTTTTAGGGGCCAAGAAAACCTCCCTTAGCATCAGAATGTAGGTATTCTTATTTTTGCTACCTTTGTCGCAAGTTTTGGAAGTAGAAATATAGTGACTAGTTGAATGACCATTACTAGGCCTAGTTTTGGGTTCATTGCAAAGTGGTTAAAGCATTAGGGTTTCTAATATTTTTGGGACCTACAAATTTATAGCAAGTGTATAAAATTTATTTCTCAAATAAATTTGCATTTGTCTTTTATTTTTGCATATGGCATAAGCCTAAGTTGTTCTTCCTTCGTTCATAGCTTCCATTGCTAAAAGGAACTTTACATTCCAAAGTGAAATAAGGGTTTCTAATCCCCTCTTAAATTTCTAAAAGAATTTTACATTTTGAAAGTTCAAGTTAGGGTTTCATAATCCCCCTTACTCGACACACATTTGGATTGTATGTTTCTATGTTTTGCAAAGTAGATTAGTTTGCTTCACAAAGGAATTTAGGCTAGACCATTTCTTTACAAAGATTGTAAGCTATCTAATCATTTGCTTTCAAAAAGGAATTAGGGTTAGTTTATTTTGAAAATGAAATTAATTAGTTTCTTATCTTGTAAACATCGTTAGCAAAACACAAACCCACATACACTCACGTGGCACCTTAAAAAAGTGGTGAGATTGGACTTCATACCCAATCCATCGCTTGAGACTAGTGTGGATCGAGTTTCACTCTCCATTAGCTCACCCCCCTAGACACCTAGTAGCCCCACAAGAGTGATTTTCTAGATTTCATCATTGAAAAATCCCCCAATTTCATGATTGGGCCCTAGATTTCATCACCAATGGTTACCTGCAGAGTGGGGCAAATTAGAGCCTTCATCCACAAGGCTTGTATAATTTGTGGAATTGGTAACTGTCATTCTTGACCAAGCCCACCCAAGGGTAAAGTGAAAACATGGGTATACCGATAGCATGTCTCAAATAGTGCCACATCTTCTCATGAGAGGATATTAGTGGACTCATTTTAGCATAGTGAGTTCCACCCCTTTAGGATATCATTTTACTGCACCTTCCATATAGGTCACCATTCGTACGTTGTGGTACCATTCTATCCTATGCATATTTGGGTGTTGTAGGAGGTTTGTTATTGACAACATTCCCAATTTTCTAGAATGTTCACTTCATTACTCATGATTCTATATAGGGAATATCAACATTATAACACACAAAACAAACATAGCACTTTTATTTTCTTAGTATTTAGAATTCATTTCGGTCTACCGTTGTTTGCATGATCACAGACCAGTATCAACACACCACACTATATATTATTTTGTTACACACAACATGTCACTTATTTCACACTCACAGTAGACACACTTGAGTTTACATCACACAGGGTTTATTCTTAAAAACCCCCTTTGACACATGATACTATGCCTGTGGTCACCCATAGTAGAGCACATGAGAAATCATGCTCTATGGAGGAATGGCATCCCCTTACTCTAGTCAATCCACTCTTACTCCTTCTATCATGAAGGAGAGGATTATAGACATGTTTGATTCATGCATAGAATCCAATGCATAATTCACACACATGATGCCTCATGAGAATACGTCAACTTTGAGTGAAATTCTTGCTACTTCACTCACAGAGAATTACCCACTCTTCACAGCCCCATCCTCACCTAATCCCCTGACCACATTCTGTGATAATGTAATATACGCAACAACAGGACAATCTCCTCCAACCTTCACCATAGATGAGGAGGTCATGCCTACATCACCCACCTTTGCACACCCCTTTTTCCAGAATCTGTCTCAATCCTTGTTTGAGAATGATTCCTCCCTTCTAAACCGTACTCATACCAAGGTCGCATCATTCACCCATACCATAGGAAAGGTGTCATACCCATCCTCATCCACCATAGGAAGCCATAAGCCATCCTTCCAAACTACACAATGGATCCCTACCCAGTAGGAACCGTAAGCATTCCCTCAAACCTCACACCCGTACTCTTCACAAGAGTACCAACCATCCTCTTCCCAAGAGCCATTATTCACCATATCTGAGGGTACCTCCTAATAGCCTCTTTAGAATCAAGAGACACAAACCCAAGCAGGAGTGTACACTTACACTTTACCCTCAACCTAAGATCCTACCTCGATAGCTTATCCCACATTTTTAGCAGCATTTTTGCCTATCTCAAAGGTATCCAGAGTGCATGAAACCAAACCCTTAGATCCATATTTACCTACAAAAACCTTTAGGATACCACCACCTATGCTTTTTCAGGCTCCTACTACCCATCTCCATCCTACTTATGGATCGACACCAGTAGCGTATGTACCTACTCAACCAAATTATTCCACATAGTTTAGCTTCCCTACTTCCTACCCCCCAGGGCAAAGATAGATCCCATATTTTTATACCTTGTCTCAACCACCCCTAGCACCAGTAGCATAGATTCCTACACTACCACTAGCTACACCTAGCTTTTTTATGTCTCCTCTAGTTTGGTCACTGCTACCCATGGTCCAACCAGTACATCAGGTTCCAAACCAACAAGTATCCATGCCACAATCGCATGTTCCTCAATCACAGTATTATTGTCCTCAAAATATGCCTACCCCACAACCTAGTGTGCATATAGACATGACAACACATGTCACCCAGTACCCACCTTATCATGAGTATGCACAACAATATTCTCCACAGTATTGTGAAGAACAACAATACCAATACCCACCACATATATAAGGTTAGCCTATCATAGCCCAACCTTCAACTCCTATGACACTCAAACTTCAACTCTTGCGAGATGAAGTCAAAATGTTAAACCTACGTACCTTTAGCTACAGGCCAAAAAAACCTTGCTATGATGAACTATGCAATGATCCAGTACATCCATCAGTCCCTATCCCTCCTTATCCCTATCGCTTTGAATACTAAAATTTGAAAGTTATAAAGGTAAGGAAGATCCCAGAGAACATGTGAGAAACTACCGCTTGTCCTATTACCAGCTTCTATTATTTTGTACCATCTTGTACAACATGGTACAACATGATCCTATAGACCTTTGAACAGTTGACCAATTCCTTTTTAGAGCACTTTTCCATCAACATCAAGAAAAATACCACATTTTTTGATATCTATGCCTTACGACAAGTGAACGATGAACCCATCACTGAGTTTGTTTCTAGATGGAGAGCGATTATTCATGATATTTCCCATAGCCTCCCCACCATGGAGCTTGTGACACTCTTTTCCAATAGTTGCCACAAACACATTTCCACATCCCTCCAACTTCACTAAAGTCTTACTTTTGAATATAATATATCACAAGCAAAAGTGATCAAAGATATTAAGGTGCAATATGGGAATATTAAGTTGAGAGATAAAACAAACTATAACTCCAAATTTTGCTTCAATAGACCTGCACCAAATAAACCTTACCCACGACCACAACAAACCAATCAAGTTGCAACTGCTACTCTAGCACTAGTGCCGACTCCTCCGCCCTATACACTGCAACCGCAAGCACTCCAAGCTAATGTGCCTGCCCCACCTTGACCACAACAATACCACAACATACACCCAAAAGGTCCACCACACAACTTTACACCCTTATTTGAACCATTACCAGCCCTATTCCATAGATTGTACGAGGGTAACCATCTTGTTCTACCCGACATCCATCCATTGGATCCAAATACACCTAAATCTCATGATTACAATGAGCAGTTCTTTTATCCCTTTCATAGGTAGCATGTCCATAATATCAATTTGTGTCGCTCCTTTTACGGTCAAATTCAAGACCTAATCTATAGGGGCATTATTTAGGTAGCAAACCCTTTAGCCCCGCAGAACCAAAATATAAGGATTTTCCAAAAACCTCTATCGGAACACAGAGGACCCAATACCCCTAGAGCTCCAAACAATCCCCCAGTGCCCCCTCACCAAGTCAAAAATGTCCAGCATGATCCTCCATCACATGAAGTAATAAGTATGATCAACCTTACTATGAGAAACCAATGATACCCGTCACCCTAGACAACACCTATTGTTTCTCCCCCTATCTAGTTTACGGCCCCATAAATACCCCAAAGGTCTAACACCGTACCACCACAAAATCAAGATGTGATTACCATCCGTGGTAGTCTAACCCATCAGTTACACAATGCCCCCGCATGGCTATCCATATTCGACCTCCTACAACAATCTCAACCCCATCATGAGATGTTGAATGACATCCTACATTCCATTGACTTAGAGACACATGACACAAATGATTTTTTCAATTTCATAGAGAACATCCCACGATGCCTTCAACCTTCAATTAACTTTCATGACCACGAGATAACGGAACTCATTGGTGAAGGAGTTGACCCTCCCCTTCACATACAAGCTAATATCAATGATATTACCTAAAATAAGGTACTCGTTGACACAGGCTCATCCAATAGTATTATATCCACAACAGCCCTGCATCACCTACACCTCCCTCCAATGCATTTTTCCACACCTTCCCTAGACCTACGTGCATTTGATGGTTCCATGAGACCTATCGTAGGATCCGTAGTTTTGCCCATTCGTGTAGGCATTCATTCGATCCCCATCCTCTTCCACATCATTCAAGGAGAAATGCAATACAATATTCTCCTTGGTCATCCTTGGATCAGATACATGTAGTGTGTCCCATCCACATTGCAATATTGCCTCAAGTATGTACACAATGGATTTTTTCACTATGTCCCAGCCGATGGATACCCCTTCAATTTTTGTAATGTCATAGACCTTCCTCCTACGCCTTCATTCTCATATTCCCAATTGTTCTTTGTATCTTATCACCAGTTAGTAGGAGCATCGGTATCCTCTCCAATTTCCACCCCAACACCCCAGTGTTCATCAACAACACAAGCCTCAATATCTACACCATTAGCATCACATGTTGGGGGACCTAAAACTGATAGTATGCCTTCCTCACCATAATTCTCATGGCCTCCACAATCCTCCCAATCCCTACCATTCTAGTTTCCACCCATGGTGTCACAACCATCATTGCCACCCATCACACAACCTACTACATTACCTCCTTCACCCTTGCATATGGAAGCCCCTATCCTTCCTATACCACAGACACCGCCTCTTCCCTTTCGACCAAAATCTAAGAAATTCATGTATTTGTGCATCCCTTCACCTTCACTGATGTCATCCCCTACACAGAAAAAATAGCCTGTTCAACCCACAATAACCAAACATCATGAACCTAAACAACCAACACCCAACTCGGATGAACCTTCACACCCTTCAGCTACCACCATTAGGGAATCCCAACTTTCTCCTTCTTCATCAAATTTGGATATGCTACCCCAGTAACCAGAGCATGCCACACCATGCATATTCATATTCATGAAAAAAATGGCTTAGGAGACTATAACGTACGTGATGCCCATGTATCTGACACCCCTATCTAATATTCCCAATATTCTAGCTATCCCTTAGCATCGGTATTGACTATTGGAACCATCATATAGTTAGGAAGTCGCAAAAACCACACCAACTTTGTGTATGTAGGAGTAGACTCTTAAATCCCCTCACCAACCTCTTCACCACTACAATCTAGCTCTGGTGATGCAATTACACACCTATCCAACCATCAATTTGCCTTGCACTACCTACAGTGCTTTCATTGGCATGGGTTTGGGTTAGGTCATTATGAGCAAGGGCTCCATACACCCATTAACCCTCGTGTCCGCTCACCCACCAAAAAAATTGGTCTAGGTTATCGCCCAACCGCCATCTATACATTATAATATGAGATCCAAGATCTATCCTTACATCCTCCCCCGCATCCAACACACACCTTGGAAGAGTACATTGACATGGACATGCTAGAAGACACGCCTTTGCCCACATCAACCGTCACCATCCCCTATGATTTCTTCCAAGAATATCCTACGCCCGATACCTCCTTGTTCTATGATGTTAAGGTATTGGCAAAACACTTTGCTACTTTATCTCTGGATACACCACCAATAGAGTCAGATGCACCGCCACATGATCCACCACCTATAGAGCCAGACTCGATGTCACTTGACCTGCCATCGATACATCTGCTAGTATTCTCACCTATACATAGATAGTTACAAAGAGTAGCCTCTCATCCTTGTTCACCACTAGTCATCCTATGACCTCCCTTGAGCCTCTTAGGATGTGCACAACCTATCCAACCTCCATCACCAAATTCTACCCCACCTACTTCACCTACAACATCAATTAACATGGTTGAGGTAGATTTACATTCTCTCCTCCATTACAGCCACCACTGGATTCAAGACGATATCCCAAACCCAAAATTTATCGATCTCACACACATATCAGCATACAAAAACCTGGAGACTTTCTTATCTCTCCTCATGTCTTACGGGCAGCAAATACCACTTCCTCATCCATGTATTCCTAAATCCCTCAAGTCCATCACACAGGCATTTACATAGACGATGAATTTGAGTTTAGTGAGGCCATCAATGACGTCAAACTCATTCCTGTCCTTGAATAGTTGTGCAATGGATATCACATGCTTAACGAGGACACGATCGATGTAGACATTGGTGACGATCCAAAAAATCCACACATCCTCAAATTAGTCGCTAGCCTCTCACTCGAGGAGCGCATCGCCTTTACAAAATTCCTACGCAAGTATATAAAAGTGTTTGCATGGTCTTACAAAGACATGTCGGGACTTGACCCTATTGTAGTAGTGCATAATATTATACTAGATCCCAATGCCAAACCAATAAGACAAAATCTACGATGCATGCATCCAACTGTCACATTGATAGTAAAATCTAAGCTTCAAAAGCTCCTAGATGTTGATTTTATAATACCCATCGACTATCCCGAGTGGGTATCTAGCATGGTCCCTGTACCTAAACCATATAGTGATGTTTGAATTTGCACAGAATTTCATGACCTAAACAAAGCTTGTCCCAAAGACAAATTCCCTTTACCCAACATTGATTCCCTCGTTGACTCCATCGTAGGTCACGAAATTATTTCCCTCATGGATGGATTTTTTGGATATAATCAAATTAGGATCGACCCGGATGATCAACACAAAACTTCCTTTGCAACATCCTGGGGGACTTTTTGCTACAAGGTCATGCCATTTGGCCTTAAAAATTCTGGGATAGCCTATCAACGAGCCATGACCTACATATTTTATGATCTAATGCATAAAAATATGGAAGACTATGTAGATGACCTCATAGCCAAATCAAAGAAACGTGTCAACCATCTTGAAGATATCTGTCAGATTTTTGATTGACTACTAGAACACAACGTGCACCTCAATCCAAAAAAGTGAGTGTTCGGTGTTACATCTAGAAAAATACCAGCATTCATTGTATCCCAATGAGGCATTGAATTAGATCCTAGTAAGGTGAAAGCCATCATTGAGATGCCTCCTCCTACCATCCTAAAGCAATTGTGTAGCCTCCACGGCAATATTACCTCTTTTCATAGATTTATAGCACAATTTTCAGATAAATGCCAACCATTCAATCATATCCTACAAAAATGAGTACACTTCAAATGGGATGAAAACTATCAAGCCACATTCGATGCTATCACAACTTACCTTACATCACCATACGTCATGTCACCACCGCACCCAAAATTACCACTGACTCTATACATCTCAGCCATAGAGCTTGCGTTAGGTACACTCCTAGCTCAAAAGAACGCTCTCAACAAAGAGCAGGCTATCTACTACATCAATCGCATGCTAGTTAGTTATAAAATGAGATACGGGTACATGGAGAAGCTATTCCTAGTAGTAGTATTCGCCACCTAGAAGCTAAAACACTACATGTTAAATCACACAATATTTTTCATTGCCCGAGACAATCCCCTTCGGTACATGATGAACAAAAGTTATCACAACTCACACATAGCCAAATGGATCATGCTCCTAACCGAGTTTGACCTAGAATTTGTATCTCAAAATTCTATCAAAGGGTAAGTCATTGCTGACCAACTGGTCGAAGCCCCTATAACTGACAACCAACCCCTACTCATCCAACTCCCCGACGACTCTATCTTTCACATAACCAAAGATGAGGAGTACATCGAACCAAAATTTGTGGTTGACCTCACCATGTTCTTTGATGGGTCCAGGTGTCTCCACGCTAGGGGTGCAGGCATTATTTTCTTTACACCTAAAGGAGAACCACTCCCATTTTCATTCAAACTTGATTTTCCTTGTACCAATAACAACATAGATTACGAAGTCCTAATATTAGGACTAAAACAAGCACACTCTAGGCACATAAAATGCCTCCACATCATAGGCAATTCACTTTTGATTGTCAATCAAGTGCAGGAACTTTGGCTATGCAATTACCCAGTTCTCCAGCAATACAATAATATCACCCAACAACTCCTATCCCAATTTGAATGGTATTACCTTGAAGCTGCACCGCATTCATCAAACCATTTTGCAAACACCATGGCCTCCTTAGGGTCCCTTATCCCATAAAATCCAATGTCTATCACAATATCTATATCCATTCATACACTTACACAATCTACTATATCACCCACACCTCCCATAGATGATGGTGGTGTATATGTGGTAAACACCGAACCTCACGACCCATGGTTCTCATAGATCAAGGAATACATCAAACTAGGTTTCCTACCATACGATCTACCCCATGCCCAACATTGAATATTTAAACAAAGAGTGATCCACTACACCTTGTTGGGGGACATCCTTTACCACCATAGCTATAACGGTATACTCTTGCGTTGCCTAGAATCGCAAGAATTGTAGTGGGTTGTACAAGAAACCCATGACAACACTTGTGGTGGCCATTTCAGTGGCATGGTGATTACCAAACACATTCTCCATATGGGCTACTACTGGCCTAAAATGGAGCAATACTGCTGTGAGTATGTCAAACATTGCATAAAATACCAACAACATGCCAACTTAACATATTTACTATCCTAAGCATTTCAATCAATCTAGTCCATATGGCCCTTCTCCCAATGGAGCCTGGATATAATTGGAAAAATTACACCTGCATCCTCTAGCAATCATTAATTTATCATTACAAAAATGGAATATTTTACAAAGTGGGTTAAAGCCATCCCACTGGTCCAAACTATAGGGGCCAAAATTGCAACATTCATTATGGAGCATATCATATGCCCCTTTGGAATTCCCTCCCAAATTATATCAGATAATGGGAAATATTTCAAACAACACTTTTCGAGCCCTGTGCAACATATTTCACATACATCATAGCTTTTCGACCCCATATTACCCTCAAGAAAATGGCTAGGCCGAGGCCACTAACAAAACCATCTATTCTATTCTCCATAAAACTATAGCAGAGTCTCACTGGGACTGGCATAATCAAATGCCCCTAGACTTGTGGGCCTATCGAACGAGCATCTATACTCTTATTGGGGCAACACCTTTTTCACTTGTCTACAATGCAGAGGCTATCATGCCCCTTGAGCTGGAGATACCCTCTTTATGGATATCCATGAAATATTTCATTGACAATGACACTACTCGCCAAGCTCGTCTAGATCAACTAACACTCCTTGATGAAGGTCACATCCATGCCATCGATAAAACATGAGTATATCAAGATCACCTTCGTCGTGCATACAACAATAAGGTACATTAGTGTGAATATCAAATTGGAAACTTGGTTCTCAAGGAGAACTAGCAAATCACAAGTCAACCCCGTCAGCAGCATGATAAATTCACCCCAAACTGGTTGGGTCTATTTATTATCACACACAAATATGGTTCAAGAGCATATCATTTGGAAAATATTGAAGGTCTTAATGATATTGAACCCATCAACATCTTGCATCTTTGTGCTTTCAATGCATGATTCATAAACATAATCACCATCACGAGTGTCACATAGTATTAGAAATAAATCACCAAGCACATCAGCGTGTGAATCTATTATTTCTACTTTATTATTTCTCTATACATGTACATTTCACCTTTCTACCATTTTTATGCTTGGGGTATTTATTTTTCCTTTTGCAGGACTCACATCATCAGTAGGAGAACACTACAGTGGCCTCACCTACCACCATGCAGGACCATCTGTAGTTGTAGCAAAAACCCATTACATCGGCCGATCTCGCCCGACCACCAATCGCCCTTCATACCAGGTGCTCCTCACACTCATCTCATTTAGGTCACCACACTTCACCTTGACACCATTCCCCTTGCCAACGAGGCTCATCCTATTCACCACACTCTGGTGATAGCCAGATCACCATGTCCTCTTTCTATGATAAAGAGGAATCCACCCAACCGCAAGCACAAGGATCATCCTCCCATCTGTCTGATGATCTCAGATGTCACTATTCACCTCCAAGTCATCCACAACATCCCATAGGATCTTATCACCCACCTAATAGGGAATACACACCTCATCAACCTTGCCCTACATTTCTACCCGCTCCCCTTCCCAATGGCGAGTCTACCTATGCCTAGGCTTTGCAAGCCCACGTAGCCCAAGATACTCAAGCTGGTTGCGTAAACATCCCTATTTCTCATTCGCATAATTGCCCAGGGCCATTGTCTATGCCACCGGTCCTCAAGACATCACCTTCACCACTACGAGGTTTATCGCCCCAAAACATCATACGATCACCACAATCATTTCACTCAGTTGCTTCCTCATCACAGCCTTATCCTTTTTCTACCATACATTGAGCCATTCTATTCACCTTGGAATCTCGCTCACCCCCTTTTCCAATACCATCACCACCACACCATAATATATAACATCTCATCTTTCGTATCAAATCTCTGGAGTTGCAGATGAACCACTATCGTTGCCACGTTCACCCATGATAGTCTCCCATGACCCGTCCATCCTCACCACCATGCAGATCCCTTCCCCGACCCCAAAATTGACCCATATCAAAACCCAGACCCATGTCTCCATTACCAGATCATCTTTCACCTAGACCTCACTCACATCTAGTATAGCGATACATCTATCCTATGCCTATTCTACATACACCCCTTTCTGAAATTTTCCATCATCTCATACACCAGGATCTTATTGACCTACCTTATATTCAACCTACTGACCCCTTGCGTCCTAAACCATGCAATTACAATGAGATTCAATTTTATATCTACCATCGCTAGCTAGGTCACGATATCAAAGAATGCATATCATTTTAAAACCTGGTGCACAACATGTTACACAATGAGTGTACCCCATCACTAGAGTGTTCTTTTCCATTTAGCTGACTTGTCAGTCCTCCACGTCGCACCACTCCTAGGACTTTACCACCCTATAGTACCCTAACAACACCCACCCGCTATATTCATAATATTTCCAACTATGGCTCTAGTCGCAACTCTAGCCATGTCATCACTTCACCATCCCATTCCCACCCAGATCTACGTCATTTCACTCGACAGTAGTGTTAGTTACTCATTTTCTTCTATCTCATTCTTCTACTTCTTACATACGTTGATTCGTTTCTTCTCTTCTATCATTGTCAACCATTGGTGATCCCCTTTCCTTGATTGGTTACCAATGCCTATTTCTTCTCACTTATTCCACCTGTACATTCTACTCTCACATATTACTTCTTCTTGGCAACTATTACATACACTTATACAACTCACAAATTATACATCTACTACACACACACACCCCACATGTTGGGGCAACCATGATCATATCATCGTCATTTTTTTCATCATTACACACTTCACTTATCTATAAATAGATTCTTCTAATAATTCTCTTTCTAAATGACATAACTTTCTTCTTGTAAATATCGCATTCTTCCACTTGCATCACTTATAGTTACATTCATTGCACATATTCATATGCTTTATAGTTAAAATTTTAATTCATGTTTGTACATTCTTCCCCAAAATGTGCCTTAGTAGGAATAATACATGCACTTGTTAGCATCACCACCTAGATGTCCATTCCCCCTTTTCAGGATCAGGGTATACATAGGTGTCGTGTTTAATTTTGACTACTCTGTAGTTTAGGCAATCAAGTGTCACCCATAGCTACTAAGTCTTGTCCATTCTTCTTATGGTATTTTAGGCTGGTTCAACTTCTCTCATGAATCTCTCACAACAGGTTACACATTAACAATTTTGAGCCTAGGAAAGAGGACATCTTGAGTATATATTTCCATCTAGCGAATAGTATCCCTTGCTTGTCCTATTGCATGTATGGTCAACATATGACCTGGGGATAAACAAAGGGATCAAGCATAAGAAAAATTAAATAACTGGGTAGAAAACAAACTTCATCGCCCATATAAAAAAAAAAGAGAAAAAAAAATAAACTAAATGAAATGAAATGAGCACTACCACAATCAGATAGGTCAACACTAGAACAGGGGTAGAAAAAAAAATGAAACACCTCTTGATATCACACATGTTATGCTTATCGCCTTTGGTCCTTAGGTTCAACATAACACTATGGGATAATTCCAAAAATCTTCCTACTAGTGGAATAATCTTACATGTGACAACACATCTCTTACATTAGCATCTCGCTTTTGTAGAAATCACTATTGTGGATGGATGAGCTAGCTAGTATGGTAGCATCTACAACGGGTTAATCCTACCTCCCTCAAAATGGATAAATGAACATTACACATTCACACACATAGTTCCAAGATAGACTTTAAACCAGCCCGATCATGTTATAAGTTGCCACAAAACTTGCATAGCTAAGGGTTTGAGATTTGATTGTCATAACTATGTTAGTCAAAACCATTACACATGCCTTACATTATCCATCAACCCTAAAATCATGGAATGGATAGCATCCATACAGGTAAATGCAATGATACAAGTGCTTCCTTGGTGCATTTCAATAAGTCCATACATGCATACATGCATCTATGTCAGATACATTTGATACACATTATAGCATTGCATTCAGCCTACATGCATTTCATATCAAATTACATTTATTGCATTCATCCCATATGCATTTCAAAATCGAGTCATAGTATCACAATTACTATACATACATTCATTACAAAATCATATTTGATATCACATCATATCGCATTGGAAATGCAATCATAACACTATTCTACAATCCATTTATACCACAATACGATAATAGATCTAAACCATATCATACATCTATATCTATTCATCAGACATATTTACTTATGTTATGCTAATCCATGCAAACATAATCAAGAACACATTTCAAACCATCAAAATAACATGTGTATATAATAGCTAAAATCAACAAAGTATATATATATATATATATATATATATATATATATATCATCCATACAAAATACCCGAAGGCTACAACTTGGGATCATGCCCATCATCATATATCATCAATACAAAATGCTCGTAGGCTACAATACACAACAGATAACCTAAATCCCACTAGGAGTCTCCCCATGGCCCTCATGGCTCACTCACATCCCTACAGCCTGGCTCGACTCTACCCTAAACCCTGATATTAGATCCACATCAGGCTGATCCTGCACCTCAACCCTAGCACCTCTTTGTCCCACCATAGTAGCACTATGTTGACTCTAATGTGATGGCACCCACACCTATGACTGTGATCCATATTACACCACAATCCTACCATAATCGGGTAGAGGAATCCCATGCACCAACAAAGCAGTCTCGCACATCATCTTCTTAGCGGCCTCGACCACCAACTGACTAGTCAAAGTATTGATCGTCTACTCTTGCCTAGACATAGCAACCCTCATCTCCACCATGTCTACCTCCAATTGCTAGATACAATCATGCAATCCCTGTACATCCTTCGTAGTTGGCCTCTCCAAAATGTCACTGGGAATCTATTGTGCTATATTATAAAATACCCCAATATCAATGGTATCATCGATACCACCCATACTAGCCACCTTGCCTCCCTCAACCTGAGCTCCAACAGTCTGCTCTACCCCAGTATCTATACCCACATCCACCTCCTCTACCCTCACATATTGGGTACTCACCAAAGTACCTATGTGGTGTCGTGACCATCGTATAGGAACTTCCTCCTCAGTAGTAGTCATACTCACTGCCCTAGCCCGAGTCCTCCTACTCACCCTCCTCTCTAGTGGAGGTGCCCCAGTAGTAGGTGCTACCCATTGATCCACCACAACTCTCCTAGTCTCCCAAGACTATAGATCCCACCAGGCATCAAACTTTGATGTCGTCCCTGCATCCTCGATATCTAGGATATCCATAGGAGGGTCCACCTCCCCAACCCAAGGTGGTATAATAGGGCGCTCTCCTCTGTCTCCCTATCACCTGAAGTAGATAACAGGAGTCCTTGGAACATCCTACCATAAACCAAACTGGTGCTGTACCCGATCAAACTAAAAGTACTTAGTCTATCGAGTATATCTCCCCACCAACCATCTACCTCATCGTATAGCCCTTAGCTGCTCATCATCCTCCTTCCAACTCACCCCACCCAACCATGGTCTCCACCTTATGTCATCCGATGTCAGCTCCCCAAACTTAATCCTCCACAAAACTAGATCACCCTCGTGAGGCCTCTTCATACCCTGCTCTACCTCTATACTCCACCTCAAGGTGTAAGGATACTCCTTACCCTCCACATGTATAGGGTGAGATAACAAGGATGGTCTCTCAATGGCTATGTGCTCCCATGCCCATACCTATAGCAAGGGAATCACACTCAATCTTGTCCGCCTACCCCGAACCACATCATGCAACTCATGGTAGACTTGAGCCAACAATGCAGGTGCCCAAGCAAACACAACCCTGTGCTCCACCATGTCACTAACCAAGTCTAGCATGTTCTAGGTAAACAAAAATCTAGAACTATCAGGAAGGGCATATGTAGAGATCATCATCATCACCATACATTGCCTATCCGAGATCTTCTTCTGTAGCCACAACCACTCATAATCCATATTGGAGATATCGATCTCTCTCCATCCAGCCCCAAAGAATCTCTCCAACACCACGTCCTTCCTCCCATATTTGGCTGCCCTCATAGGAACACCCTCAATCGGAAGTCGGTAGATGCGATACACGTCCTCCAACGTTAGGGTCATTTCCCCATAGGAAAATGAAATGTGTTATTTTCTACATCCCATCGCTCACATAAGGTAGACACATATGCCCTATTGGTGAATATGCTCTTACACTCCCACACACCGTGGAAGTGTATGTCATCCAACCATTGCAGCTCCTCCTTAGTCTTCATCAGCCTCTCAAAACCCTTCTTAAACTTCCTCACCCGATGACGGGGCTCAAGTGCCTTCACCTATTCAACACATAACACGACATGCATCAGTAACCTACATAAAAAATCAATCAAAATTCAACTTCATCATGCAAAATTTACAAATTGAAAATATTTAATTTGGCACACATCTCGAGATAAAATAATGTACAAACAAAATGACAAAACACATCAACAACACAATCACATATTTGGATACCCATTTTGTCATTTCATGGCAAAATTCCAAGCACATACGACAAACAGTACACATTGGTCACCCAACAACCAATAACAAACTCAACTATACAACTACTATGGCACTCAATCCAAAACATGATCAATTAATATGACATACAAAAACAAATCACATTTTTGGATACCCATTTTCCCACTTAATGGTAAATGTGTCGACAAAATTCAGAAACAAAGCACCAATCAACACAGATCTAACAATCAAATATGTCCTAAAAACACCAAAACCGAACACATATCTAGGCATGCAATCTAAAAATAACAGTCACATTTTTAGATACCCATTTTCCAATTTAGTGGTGGAAGTTCAAACTGACATCAAGTACAGTCTACATCGGGCTCCCTATGGCTCATTTTTAGTTTACTACTATCTACACCATGGCATGCAAATCAAAGGCATGTCAAATGAAGTCAACTACCAAAACAACCAACATTTTTGGACACCCATTTTACCCTTTTGCGGTGAAAGTGTCATTAGTTTTTAGATATTCTACCTCTAACATGGCATATCTAACACCCTAGAGTTCACACATTACACCTCAAACCATCAAATTCTGAAATCACATCAAATGAAATCAAAAAAATAAAACAGTCGCATAACGGAATACCCATTTCCTACTTTAGTGGACAAAGTGCAAAAACATATCAATGTCAATACACCGTTACCTCAAAAAATGACAGTCAAACTTCACACCTACTCTACCCATTACCCGGTCAAATTGGTGACAAAATAAATCCAATTGAAAAATCGACCACACTTTTGGGTACCCATTTGGCCCATTTATCACTATGTATTCAAATTTTACTTAAAAGTTACAATTTTTTTTTAAATCGGGATGAAAACCTCCCCCCCTCATTTACATTTACCCAAAAAAATAAGAAAACAAATAAAAGAAGGCAGATGATCACTTACCGGTGGATCCCCGTGTCTGATGCCAGTTGATCTATGTCCTTTCGTCATTGTCACCCTCACGATCATCAACGCGCTCCTTTCGTGCTGTCAATTGCTCTCCCAAACCGCTTTCCAAAGTCGTGCATCGTGCAAATGAGCCCCCCCATGCAATTTTGGGCTTAAATATGCTTTAAACCCCGATTCACGACCCGGGTCGTGAATTAGGTCAAAATCGCTACCCAAGTCATGAATTGAGCCAGAATACCTCAAAACATCCTCAAAATCATAGGAAAGTAAGGAAATGCCCTCTAAAATCCTAGGAGCCTCAAAAATTTACCTTTTAACACCACTTGCAAACACACATTGCATTTTACCGACAAACTTGTCACATTCATACTTTTGGACCACGTTGATCTGGTCACAAAAGCACAACAGACAAATGTTTCCATTCTCAAGCAACTAGTATGGCATCATAAATGTCATACAGACTCAACAAAATCACAACATTGCATTCGCAATCATCCATTTTATTTTACCAACATTGCTTTTTATTTCTTTCCTCTTCTTCTTCTTTCCTTCTTCTCTTCTCCCCCTTGGCTATCCAGTCAATGTTGTATGGTCATGCTTCGAGCGGCTACATACCTTTGATTAGATCCCATTATTTTCCCTTCTCCTTCTTGGCTATCTAGTCAATGTTGTATGGTCATGCTTCGAGTGGCTACATACCTTTGATTAGATCCCATTCTTTTCCCTTCTCCTTCTTGGCTATCCAGTCAATGTTGTATGGTCATGCTTCGAGCGGCTACATACCTTTTATTAGATCCCATTATTTTCCCTTCTCCTTCTTGGCTATCCAATTCAATGTTGTATGGTCACACTTCGAGCGGCTACATACCTTTTATTAGATCCCATTATTTTTCCTTCTCCTTCTTGGCTATCCAAGTCAATGTTGTATGGTCACGCTTCGAGCGGCTACATACCTTTGATTAGATCCCATTCTTTTCTCTTCTTACTAGAAATCATATTCATCATGCATTGGTATCTTTATCAATCACTGCATCATAAATTCACCACACTTCATTCACCTCATTGTTGATTCCTCGTTTGAGGGGGTATTCATATCCAAAGTCAGCTTTACATGCAACCACAACATCAAAAATCCAAAAGCGTGGTTAGCGCATTTGTCTATGAATTTTTTTATTGAATATTATCATACGATTATAATATCAATCCCAAAAATACATGGGTTACATCAGGAGAGTTACACATTACCATGGAGAAGTCAATCTAGCATTCATGTACGTCGAGTACACAACGGATGATACGTTTGATCAATCCTAGCGCAACATTTGGAAATGGACTTTGCGACCACGCTGATATGGTCATGAGTTGATGATCCAAATGTTAAACTAGCTCAAATGGTTTGACACTTGTCACCATGTTCTCATCAATCAATAAACAACAAAGATTTAGTTAGGCTTTTGTCCTAATCATACTTTTGGACCATGTTGATCTGGTCATAAAAGCAAAGTAGTCAAAAGTTGTCATTCTCAAGCAACTAGTATGGCATCGTAAATGTCATACGAACTCAGAAAAATCACATCATTGCATTCATAATCATTCATTTTCCCTTACTAGCATTGTTTTTATCTCTTTCCTCTTTTCCTTCTTTCCTTCCTCTCTTCTTCCCCTATGGACATCAAGTTGATGTTGTATGGTCACACTTCAAGTGGCTACATACCTTCGATTAGATTCCATTCTTTCTCTTATTTTCCCTGGATACCCGATTTATTTGTATGGTCATGCTTCAAGTGGCTACATACCCTTTGATTGGATTCCATTCCCCTTCTATCCCTTTTCCTTTTGCACAAACCCTTCATATTTTTGTATTAAACTATGTTCTACACAGTATAGTACAAAAAGGGGCAAAATGTAGACACCCAAAAGTCACACATTGCTATTTTTGCATATCTATAGGTGATTCCAGACATCCCTAGGCTATTGTAGACTATTGTAGTCATGCGTAGACATGCGTAGTCATGCATAGTCATGCGTAGACATGCGTAGACATGCGTAGACATGCGTAGACTTCCATAAGTTCACCATAGTAACATGTAGACTTCCACAAATGGATTTCAGGTCCAAAACCCTAATAAGCCCTCAAAACCACATCTTATGCATCGAGATACCTTCAGACGACAACCCGAGGTGATGCATAGCCCATTTACACTCAATTTACACCCCCACGGGGTATTAATTGGTAAAATCAATTAAAATTCAATTATCAAATTCTAATTTAATGTTGACTTCACTTAAGCCCCTTTTAGGGCAAAATTGGATTAATTAACTCTTAATTCATAATTAGTGTTAATCAAATCCTCCCACATGTGCCAATTTAGGGTTTCCTAGGGTTTTATTTTAATCCTCCCCTAAACATGCTTAAATCCTAATTAGGATTAGCACTAATCCTTCCTCACACATGTGTGAGGATAGGATATTTCCTACTTAGAATGTGATGTTGCCACATAGCATTTATTAACCTAACCCTAGTCAGAATCAAACCTAGGTTTAGTCTATCTAACCCCCCCTGCACCTTGCATTTGCCTATAAATAATGGGTCCCAAACCCCTAATTAAGTCTGATTCCCATATTCAACAAAGTATAGTTACTCTATAGAAATGGAAAGCCAATAGCACACAGTCCATTACCGATGCATACATATGGATTTTGACAGCATACAAAGGCACCCCAGCTGCCTTAGGATCGATCTACCAAATATATTTTACCAGAAGAGCATCACAGCTCAATTCGTAGCTTGCCCTACGAATCTGACCCCAATTAGCGACCCGGGTCACGAATTGCATCTGCAAGCCCCAAATCACCCCAAATTTGGGAGGTAAGCTTTGTTTCAGCATATTATTACCTTTTGCATATTTTATTGTGATTTATGTTACATTTTTATAGTCATTTCATCTTCCTAAATATGGGGCCTGACTAAGGCAAGCCCCCCAACGTATTAACCCTTTCTTGCAAGTTTATTTCAGGTTATTCAGCAGATTTGAAGGAAAGGAACACCAAAAAATAGCAACCCAACGGTGGCCCACATACAATGAAGCCCACCTACACTGAGGGACATCAGAAGGAGGCATCAGGCCTATATTGCTTATTCATGAAAAGAAAGAAAAGGGGAAACTCTCCCTATTTGTAACCTATACAAAATTGATAATGAATAAAGCATATGTTTTTGAATAACTTGTGTTATTACTTGTTGTTAGATCAAATGTCAAATTCTGGTCATTTCACCATGTTTCAAGGAAATAATGCAGTAACTGGAGAAGATCATATTAAAAAATTCTTATATGCTTTGGATAGCTTAGAGGTAGAACATGAAGATGTAGTTCTAAGGCTATTCCTATAAACCTTAGAAAAGGATTCCAGAGAGTGGTTCAACTCTCTCCCAACCAATGACATTCCAGATTTTTTTAAAATGGAAACTGTGTTTCTAAAGAAATTTGGAGAGAGAAAAAATGAACAATCCCTGTTAACTGAGTTAGCCACTATGAAGAAAAAGGAAAATGAAGTTGTCAATGATTTTAAAGAAGGTTTTCCAAAACTATGAACAAAATACTTGTTAACCTCAGGCCTAGTGACATCCAGTTAATTTATTTCTATAAAAATACTTTCCAAGGGGAATTCAATTATGAATTAAGGCAAGAACAAGCCACCACTATCGATTAATGCATGGATAAAACAATTGAAATTGAAATAAATATGCTATATAGTGGTAAAATGAAACCTTATTCTCTGGATACAAATCAACCTGATAAAAATCCCAAAAGAGTAGTTTTTGATTTACAAAGAAGAGTTGAAGTAGATCCAATGGAAAAATTGACTAATCATATGGCTGCGATATTTAATACCATGAGCAAAAGGTTAGAAAGAATAGAAAGAAATAATGGAAACAATGGGAATAATGGTGAGCCATCACAACCTAAGATACCACATGTTGATAATCGTCCTCCTTTCAAGAAAAATTTCAATAGGAGTTGGAGAAACAACAATGTCTTTGATGAAGGTAACGGGAATAGGAACAGTAGAAATAATAGTTAGAAAAACAGAGAGTCTGATAGAGATCAGAATAGTGTTACTAACCCCATACCATTTGCCAACATAACAGAAGGTTTTCCTTATTTGTTTTCAACCTGTGATGCTGCCCATAACCTAGAAGGATGTGGTATTTACCTAAGTAAACAACATAATATTTATATAAATGATTATTCAGAAGAAGACATAAGAATTAGTGCCTATTGGTCTCTAGAAGATGAGTCAAGAGAAAGGCTCTTTGAATAAAACATGGATGAGTACACTTCAAATCATCATACTCATATCTTAGTAGCTAAAGGTACTAAAATATTACAAAAACCACATGAGTCAAGATATGATAAAATGAAGCAAGGGAAATTAATCCCCACTGCTAAAGAAGTGGAGGAATTAGAAGCTACCAATACTCTAAATTTAAGAAACATAATAGTTATTTATAGAACATAGAAAGCTTCCTCTAGTGAAACAAGAAAATAGTCCTTCATAAACAAAAATATTAGTAAAGAAAAAATAGATAAAGCCCCCAAGAAGGTAATCCCTAAGTTAGTAGAGTTAGAATAGGAAACACCTAAAGAAGAATGCAACAAACCACTGGATGTAAAAAAGAAAGAATTTGATTTTGGCTCAGAACTCAGTAAATATAAAGTTAATATTACATTTGGTGAGCTTATGAAAGTTCAGTACAGAGAATAGGTCTGTAGAGCTTTTGGACTTATTAAATAAAAATAAGATCCATCTTGCCATGCTACTAGACAAAATCAGAAAGATATAAGGTCACCATCCTTAGTTAGACCCTTCTATGTGTAATTAAGATATAATTCAGATTAAGGAGAGAGATATGTAATTCACAATTGTATGTTGGATAGTGGAGATTCACACAATATCATGCCTAAGATGATAGCTGACCAAATGGGTTTAATCTATACAAGATATTCTACTCTTGTATCAGTTATGGATAGCAGGCAAGTACCTTGCATTAGAGTGATAACTAGATTATTGGTTTTCCTAGACCAACACCCCAAGAAAGGTATAGTGATGCATGTTGCAGTAGTGGATGTCAATCCTTTCTTATCACTACTACTAAGTAGGCACTGGCAGAACAATTGGGGGGATCAATTCAATTGGATTGGTCTTATGCTACCATCCCAATGTCAGATAAAGAAAATGTAACTCTATGAATAGAACCTTTCAAAAAATGTTTTGTAGAGTTGATTAAGGTAGATAATACTATGATAAACTTAGTAAACTCAGTAGAAGAGAAAGGAATGGGATTATATTCAATATGGCATAACCCATTCCTAGTAGAAGTACTAGAGGCTAATAACATGGATCCAAAATTTATGAAGATGGTTGAAAATGAATCAGACAAATTATTAACACAAGAAATGTGGACCATGACTTTTGATGGAGATAAATCCCAATTTGGAGCAGGAGCAGGAGTTAATTTAACTGATATAAAACGAAACTACCTTAGTATTCCTTACAAACTAGAATTTCCTTAAACAAATAATGTAGCTGAGTATGAGGATCTATTTCTAGGATTGAGGAAATCCAAAGAATTGGGAATAAATTACCTAACTATAACAGGAGATGCAGAATTAATTATCGAGCAGATAAGAGAAAAGTATCAAACTAAGCATCCTAGGTTAAAACAATAAAGAATAATAGTATTGGAAGAGATTGATAAATTTTTAGCTTTCAATATTTCATATATTCTTAGAGAACAGAATCATCTTGCTGAACTCTTAGTTGTAAATGCATCAGGTCTAGATCATATAGAAATTACTACGGAATATATGGACAGGTTCCCAACCATTTTAGTCTATAAGCCTTATGTACCAGATAACATTATTTACTTACAAGTATTTCAAGATGATGTAGACATAAAAGACTTTATGACCTTACAAAATCAGTATGCCGATATAATTTGTGATGAAAAGGATGAAGAAAAATTAAAAGATCAAATATGAGAACCAGTAGAAGTAATCCAACCGAAAATAAATAGAATACCAAAAGGATTAGTTTCTCTAGAAATTTTATTTGATGATTTTGATAAAGCTTTCAAACCTTCTTTGAAAGAGACTATAGCCAAATATGTTAATATTAGTATAGTTAAAGAGCCCAGAAAAGTGAAAATAGACACAACCCTACCAGCAAAATAAAAATTTGGGTATATAAGTTTTCTAAAGAAAAATAAATAACATTTTTCTTGGACATATGAAGATCTTAAAACTATTAAATAGAAGTTATGTCACACATAATACCTCTGAAGGAATATTCCAAGCCATTCAGATAGAAACAGAGGAAGTATAACCCTACCCTGCACCCAATAATGTAAAAAGAGGTACAAAAATTGTTGGATTTTGTTGAGAAGCAACACACCCCCACTGAAAATTAATTTTCCATCCTTTGAAAACATTAAGCTTTCATTTTGCAGTAGGGACCCTCTTGATGATTTTCAGTTTTAATCCCATATTTTTTTACTTGCCTCTTTCTTCTTCAAGTTTTGCCTGTGTCAAAGCATCCAAGTTTTCTTGCATTCTGGCTTTGTTATCTCAGACTTCACTTTTTACATGCTATAATAATTCATGGATAAATAAAATATTACACCGGTATGAAGAAAATGCAGAAAACAGATAGATAAATTCATTAAAAATCAAAACTTTCCTTTTTTGGAAGTGTCACGATATCGCGACACTTCCATTTTTGGAAGTGTCGCGATATCGCGACGGGTTTTGAAAAATCGGCTAAGTCAGAAATGCGTAGCGATATCGCGACACTTTCCAAAAATGGAAATGTCGTGATATCGCTACCGGTTAGGAGAGAGAAATCCCGATCGTACGGAACGTCACGATTTCGCGACATGTCGTGAAATCGTGACAAGTTTTGGAGAGAGAAGGCAAGTCGTACGGAACGTCGCGATTTCGCGACATGTCACAAAATCGTGACATGTCGCATTTTCACGGCTGAGAGAGAGAAAAATTGGTGAAGGCATGAAAAGGTCATGATTTCGTGACATGTCACGAAATCGTGACATGTCGCATTTTTGTGGCGCGTTAGAAAGAAAAAGAAGCAAGTCGCCAACATGTAGCGAAATCGTGATGTCACGAAATCGCGACGTCGCAAAATCGTGATGTTTTTCGGAAGGGAGCCCGGGCGTACGGACTGTCGCGATTTCATGACATGTCACGAAATCGCGACAGGTCCAAGCAAAAAGAGAAATCAACGTGCAAGAGGAATTGAATGAAAAAAGTCTAAGGCATGAAGGGTGTCACGAAATCGTGACGTCGCGATTTCGTGACATCGCGAAATCACGACAAAGTTCAAGAGAAAGCTGCAAGTGGGAGAGCTGTCATGAAATCGCGACGTCGCGATTTCACAATGTCGCAAAATCGTGACAGGCCAGCAGGCGAAGGCAAAGATGAGGCTGGGTGTCATGAAATCGCGACGTCACAATTTCGCGATGTCACGAAATCGTGACACTACGGAAAGATGCAAAGCAAGCCGAAGCAAAGATGAGAAGGAACCAAGGAGCCACCATGTCGTGATTTCGTGACATGGTGGAAATATGGTGAGTGAAGGAGCCACCATGTCGCGATTTCGCGACATGGTGGAAAGTTCCCAAAGGGCAAGTTAGTAGGCAGACCAAAATGCAAGAAAAGTGACCAAGTCAAAAATGTGTCACGAAATCGCGACACATTTTAGGGAAAACGCTTAAGTGGTAAAGGTGTCACGATTTCGCAACATCGCGAAATCACGACACAGTCGGAGCGGGAAGCCGAGTGATGAAGTGTCGTCGCGATTTCGTGACATGTCGCGAAATCGTGACATGTCGCATTTTCACGACCCTGCCAGGAAAGTTGCACAGAATGCAAAACAGCTGGAAATTGACACGTGTCACGATTCCCTGCCAGGAAAGTTGAACAGAATGCAAAACAGCTGGAAATTGACACGTGTCACGATTCCGTGACACGTGTCAAAAAACTGTAGGCCACGTATCAGATAAACAGGGCCGCATGCAAGTAAAATTTAGGGCTTCTTTTTAATATTTAAGCTTTGATTTAATAATTTTAAAAATACTAATCCATATTTTTTCTTTCATGCAGGAAGCCATCTGGCACTTATGGGATAGCGGAGAAAGGGCCATAAAGGTGAGGCTTACTTCAAATTAATCAAAGAAGGCCATATTAAAAGGAAAGATGCCGAAAATTGCTATGTCATCCAATTTTTTTCAGATCTGGCTGCAAAGAGACTTTACGGTGACTAAGCAGCTGCCCATAATGGAATATGTCAGGAATTGGCCGGGAAATGAAAATATATGCACACAGTTGTCGGATTTTTCCGGTGAATGCATTTAATGAAGATTTATGGCAAAATTAATGGTGTGCAAATATTTTCAACTCATGGATGGCTCTGCGGGGATGAAATGTCAGAGAAGTGGTGACTCATCCAACTTACCCGATGGAATTAATGAGGGCTTTTATTTACAGTTACGGGTGAATGCAAGTGGCATTCGAATTCTATCTTCTCCATTTATGGCAAGTGACTGCACTGAGTTGCAGAATGGTTAAGTTTTATTCGGACTTTGTTTTAAATGACTTTTTATTGTAAAACCCGGGTCCTAGGGTTTAAGATGATAAGATTTGCTGTTTGAGAAGGAGATATTTCTGAAAAGATCAGGGTCTGTCCTGAGTCTATAAATACTTCTTCTCAATGTAATCGCAAGAGGCGAAAACTTAGAAATAAAAGGCTATTGAAGAAATTTCTTGCAGATTCTATGAAATATTTTATTTCTGGACTTGGAGTTGATGTGCTTTTGTTTTCTGTGATAGCATGGCCAGGAGCCTAATCTTTTGTAGATTGTGATAAATTCATTTTCTTTTGTTATCCTTTCCATTAAAGTTTATTAGATATATGCTGTAAATCGATGTTATCAAGATTAAATATGCTGTTAGGCTTCATTTGTTCTATTGTATACTAAGGGAAATTACAGATTTAAGGTTCAAGTTTGTTCTAATTGCTCTGTCCTCACCGTGCGAGCTAGGTCTGCGGTGAAAGATATCAATTTTAACTGACTTCCCTTCGGTTTATAATTTTCTCGTTAGACCTGTTCCATCTCTCGCCTTATGCTCTTAGTTGAAAGTGATCTTAGAAAAGCTGGACACTTTCTTCTTTGATTTGTTCCGTTGTGAAGTCGATAGTATAGATAAAATTGGTAGTTTTGTTTTACGGTTAAGTTTGATAAACTTCTTTTTCTGCCTTACCTTACCCTCTTTGTTTTACCGTGAAATGATCCATTTTTATTTTCTTTATTTGTCTTTTATTTAAATCTGCTGACCCATGAGAGCTAGATCAAAGAATCAATTTTAAATTTGATTGTCAACAAGTGACAACTTTTGAACATTACTGAGAAAGTTCAGTGAGCCCGTTGTAAGGTACAGACAGTCCATATTGAAATCTATTTCAGAAGTGGAAAAGAGTGAATTGACATTCGACCCGACTCTGTAACTCACACCTTGGATAACCAGCTAGATCCTAAAGTGAGTGGGATTTATCCCGTATAAGTGTTATCAGAGTTTTGTGCTCATCCTTCATAGGGTGTGTATAAAATTCAGACCAACATTTAAAAATGAAGCTATTTTTCGGTAAAATAGTAGCTTTTTTTAGAACCAAGACTCTAGTTCGAGAAAGTTATATCTTCAAAATAAATTGACTACTAACTGATAGTTGTTAAAATTTCCCAAGGACATACTAGGCTGAATTACTTAAGGAAGATTTCTGATGTGCAATTACAAGGGTATAAAACTTTCTTCAAGAATGACTGGATTGAATGTTGAACTCGGGATTGATCAGCTTTTCTAGATTTTAAAAAGGGGAAACCGAGTAGAGCTCTGTTTACTAGTTTAGCCTTTTATAGCCCCGACAGAGTTACCCTTTAGATTTACACGACCCAAATTTACAACTGTAAGGTAGAATCTACAACTTGGTAGAAGAAAAACATCTTTTGAAATATTGGCTGCCTCCTTCATTATATAACTCTCTTTTTTTCTTTTTTTTTTCTTTTTTTATCTCTCTTTTCTTTTTTATATATATTGGAAATAACAGAGTGCCAATTCAACTTACATCTCTTTCTTTTGAAATACATCAACATCTGAAAAGCCTTAGAAAGAATAACAATTTTCTTTTAACATTTCATCAATCTGAACTGCTTCAGCCTAGGCACTGATAGCCTCTATGGATACTCAAATAATTACATGAATCATAGTCCCCTCTCATAACAAACTTTTCTTAGATTCCCCGAGAGTTCCTCCAACCAAACATCATAGCAGTTTCTTTATAATTAAAACAACTGTGGCAAGCAAGACACAAAATTCAATCATCCTTCCACTGTTGTTCTGACTAAGAAAATAGTTCCACTGTTCAGTTCAAACAGACTATCTCACAATTGTGATAATGAACACTGGATTGATCAGCTCAGAATAAAAACAATTTTTTGGAAGGCTGACTTCTTTTATGAATGCTCAGGCAAAGGTTAAAGAACATAATTTTTTTTTTTTTTTAAAGCCACAGAACTTTGTACAGGCTTCCAAGGGTAAGCACAGGCCTCTAAAAACAAAATAAAATAAAACTGCACAGACTTTAAAATAAAACTGTACAGGCAGCAAAGAAAATGAAATAAAACAAGACTGCAGAGCTATTTACAAAGAAAATAAATTGCATAGACTTTAAATAAATAAAAAAAAAAATACAGAACTTCAAGACAGACTGAAATTGCACAGACAAATTAGGATTAAATAAATAAAAAGAACACTGCACAGACATTTAAAAACAAATTAAAACAAAGCAACTAAAAACTGTACAGGCAATTAAAACTAAAGCTAAAAACTGTACAGGCAGATAGAATTAAAATAATTAAACAGCACTGCACAGACACCTAAAATTAAACTAAAGCAATCAACTGTACAGACATTTAAAAACAAATTAAAACAAAGCAACTAAAAACTGTACAGAAATTAAAAGTAAACTAAACAACTAAAAAAAACTAAACTAAAGAACTGTACAGACATGAAGAGTAAACTAAACTAAACAACTGTACAGACATTAAAAGTAAACTAAAGCAGATAAACTGCAAAGTTATTTACAATGTATACACATGTTACAACTTCTTTATGACTCATTCAAATGATACATTGGACGGAACAGCCGAGAAATAATGTTTTAAGTACTGACCATTAACAAGGAGGTCCAAAAAATTACCATCAAGGTCTTGTAATCGAAATGCATTGTTACCCAGAATCTCAGCAATCTAGTAGGGGCCTATCCATAGTGGCTGCAACTTTGTATGCTTACCCTTCTTCTCATGGGCCTTGTCCCATAGAAGCACCAAGTCTGCCAGTCTGAAAGCTTTCACTTTGGCCCTCTTGTCAAACCAGCGCTTGACGGTTTCTTGGTGCCGACTGAAGTGTTCCAGGGCTTGGAGTCTTTCATCCTGCAAGTTAGTTAGATCTAAAACACGAGCCTCTGCATCATCTTGATCCTCAAAATAGTCTAAGACAAATTGGTAAGTAGGTAACTTCAGAGAGATGGGAACAATTGGCTGGGTACCATACAGCAAAGCAAAAGGAGAAGTTTTAAGAGCCACTTTATATTTTATTCGGTCAGCCCAAAGTGCATATTTCAATAATGTATGCCACTGCCTGGGTTTATCTACTATAGATTTCTTGATGGCATTCATTAAATTCTTGTTTGTGGACTCAGCCAGTCCATTGCCTTGGGGATAATAGTTGGATGAGAATCTGATAACTATCCCCATCTGGTATGCCCATTCTGCAAACTCCAATGATTGGAAGGCTGGTCCATTATCACACACCAAATTCAGAGGAACCCCAAACCTAGTTATGATATTTAATTCTAGAAATTCAATGACTTCATGAGTTGTACTTCTTGTGGTGGCTGTTGCATCAACCCATCTTGTGTAGTAATCAATAGATGTCAGAACATACTTATGCCCTACTAAAGAATTTGGATTAATCACTCCCACAAAATCAAGTCCCCACTGCATGAAAGGTTTATTTATTACAACAAGTTGCAATGGGAGAGCCCGGTTGGCCTCTTTGGCTGCAAAATTTTGGCACTGATGGTAGGTTCTTACATGCTGATGTGCATCCTTAAATAGTGTAGGCCAGTAATAGCCTGCTCTCAATATTTTATGTGCAGTAGCAGATCCTGATGAATGCCCTGCCCCTAACTTTTCATGAAAATTGGACATGACTTCACTGACTTCACTCGGAGAAATGCATCTCAAGAAAATGCCAGCATAATTCTCTCTGTACAAATTACCTGCTTTGAGGAGATAATGAGCAGCTTTCAGTTTTAATGCTCTCCTTTGGGTTCTGTTCAAGTGAGACGGGCAAATTCCAAATTGCAGCAGATGAGTAATATCCCCATACCAGTCATCAGATTCAGAATTTAACTGATTAACTTCTTCCCGTACAGGTACTTCGGCAATGTGTCTGGACAAACCAAGTCCTCTTATCAATTTAGCAGGCCGAATCTCTAAGTCATACTCTTGCAGCCTTGTAACCCAGTTACCCCTCAATTCACCCAATTCATTCTGACTTAGAAGGTATTTAACAGCTGGGTCTGGAACTATAGCATGAATTCTGCTTCTTAATATATAGTGCCTGAACTGCTTAACCGCTCTCACCAAGGCATAAGCTTGTTTGTCTAAACGAGAATATTTCAGCTCAGCCCCCTTCAAATTGGTACTCTTGAAAGCAATTGGATGTTCTCCGGTTTCCCTCCGTTGGGTCAGAACTGCAGCAAGTGTATGTTCAGAAGAGAAGGTGTACAGATAAAAATCTGCACTGAAATCTGGGCTTACCAGAACTGGTGCTTGTTTAATGGCTGTCTTGATTTCTTGGAAGGTTGTTTTAGCTTCTGTGGTCCAGAAAATCTGAGCAGTTTGCTTTAGCATGTCATTCATTGGCTTGACTATCTCTGCAAAACCGGAGATGAACTTCCTGACAAAGTTAATTTTTCCAAAGAAGGACCTCAACTCTTTCTTGGAGTTGGGAAATGGTATGCCGGATATGGCTTCAACTCTGCCCGGATCCATGGAAATGCCATATTTTGTGACCAAGTGCCCAAGGAGCTTTCCTTCTGTTACACCAAAAATGCACTTCTTCGGATTCAAAGAAATACCAAACTCCCTGCATTTATTAAACACAGACTCCAAGTGTTTTACATGGTCAAACCGAGATTTAGAGAAGACTGTTAAATCATCCATGTAAACAACAATGCATTTACCCATAAGGCCCTTGAAGGCATGATCCATTGCTCTTTGAAATGTAGCTCCGACATTTATTAATCCAAATGGCATCCTCTTGTAAGCAAAAGTTCCCCACTTAGTTGTGAAAGCAGTCTTCATTCTGTCTTCCTTCTCAACCAATATCTGATTATAGCCTGAGAAACCATCCAGGAAAGACATCATCTCTGAACCATTGACAATCTGCAAGACTTCATCCATAGAAGGCAGAGGATAGTTATCTTTCTCAGATGCTTTGTTCAGATTTCTAAAATCCACACACAGGCGGATCTCTCCATTTTTCTTCCTGACTGGCACCAGATTGGCCACCCAAGTAGAATGCCTGATGGGAAAAATAATGGCAGCACTTAACAGTTTTTCTACTTCTTTCTGGATGAGGGGCTCTAACAGAGCATTGACATGCCTCTGTTTTTGCCGGAAAGGCTTGCAGAATTCTTTTAAAGGTATAATGTGAGTGTAAACTTTAGGATCAAATACCTTTAAGTCTTTGTATGACCAGGCCATAACATCCCTGGACCTGTGAAGAAAATCAATCATACTTCTTTTTATTTCTGGATCATAGTTCTTTGCCAACTTGATGTGCCTTGGATCCTCTTCAGTCCCTATGTTCAAATTTTTAGTCTCACTGTCTGTGGCAGCCACATAATCCTCATAATTCACCTTTTGCTTGATTTTGTCAACATCAAAGAGCCGCTCTAGCTCCACCATTCCTTTTGGAATTCTATTGTCCTTCAACCTCATTATTCCTCTGTCATCATCTAACTGTTCCAACAGGGTATCTCTTTGGCCCTCATCAATTATAGCATTTTCAAATGTGTTAGTACTCTGCAAAAATTTTACAATCTGTTGATCATCAAAGAAAACTTGAAAATTATCTATATTGTTTGGAACTGAAGGACAAGGGACTAACTCAATTGAAAACTTGTTCCATTTAAATTCTTCCAATGGCTTTAAACTTGCAGCTGAAGAAGCCAAGACATCTGCATGGGAGTTCTGCTCTCTGGGTATATGTGTCAGATTAAAAGCATCAAAGTCTTCTACAAGATCCCAAGCCCGATGTTTGTATCCTTTTAAATAAGATGCTTTACACTAGAATTTACCCTTGACTTGATTTGCCACTAATTCTGAATCAGTAAAAACTTTAATATTTCTTGCTCCTTTGTCCAAAGCAAACTTCAAACCTAAAATCAGAGCTTCATACTCTGCTAAATTATTTGTACACGGGAACTGCAGGCGGTAAGACATAAAATATGTCTGACTTTCAGGCCCTTTGAGGACTGCCCCTGTTCCAGAACCCTGTTTAGATCTAGCTCCATCCACATGAAGTGTCCAGACTTCATTAGTATGTACAGGATGAGCTTTATTAAACTTGTTAATCTGTCCCGTTGTTAAATTGTAGACTCCAATATCTACCTCTGCAATATTTACAGTTTCATTCTCTGCATTGTATTCTATAATTGTATGCTTGTACCTGGGTTCTCTTTCAACCCGTAATTGATTTGCCACTCCTTTCCACGGCAACCACATGTGTGAAAAATTTGTTGCCAAGTATCCGTTCAAAGATCTCGACCAATCTCTACTCAACAACATCCCGTACCCCACAGGGATATCTACAACCTGAATTTCAATTTTATGTTGAGCCCTTGGCTCAGATGCTAATTGGATATGAATATTTTGAAGCTCTCCAACAACTTTAACCTCTGATTTGTCCAATTGGACAACTCTCCTTTCAGACTTCATTGGGGTGAGACCCAACTGCTGACAAATGGCCAAAGGCATAACATTTGCAGATGCACCTGAATCTACCAAACAATTATGTAAGTTCTTCCCAAAAATACGGACAGTCAGTAAAAAGGGGGGAACTTCAGTTTTTTCTTTGTACATGGCTAGATTGGCATGTGCTATTTTCTTTCCTTTGTCCACAGGTTTAGTAGCAGGGCCAGAGTATGTTTTTATCAGATTGTCTCTCTGCTCTGAAATCTGTGCCAGCTCATGTAGAGTAATGTTGGCCTTAATATTTTTCATATCCTCCACTATGTTATATCCTTTGTTAAGTGGAGGGACAAAAGCATCTGGTCCTCTCAAATTCCCTCCTTTTGGTGGAGATGGATTATTGCTTGGAGAGGGGTCGGGAGGAACATTGTGAGAGTTGTCCGGAGGAGTTGATGTAGTATTAGGCTCCGGATTCCTGTTTCTCAGGTTGTAATTATCTCTTCTGTACTGCTGGAAAGCCTGCACCTCATCCATAGGCATTTCAACTACATTCTCAGATTCATCCGAGAAAGTGAAAGAATCCAGGACCATAGCTGCACTGTGGCCGGATGAACTTGGGCCATCAGCAGTTCTTTGATTTTCAGGGGAGATCAAATCTCCAGACAAAGCTTCAAATGCATTGCAAAATTCCAGACAATCCAACTCCCCATGCTGTGAAGTGGCATGTATTCTGCACCAGTTGGGCAGAGCTAAATCACAAATGTTCACATCATGGCCTTTGCCCTTGTAATCTTTATTAGGTTCATATGGGGGCCTGTTGAATCTGTTTGGTTGATATGAATATCTTTTGGAGTTGTCCCCAGTAGAAACTTGCCTTTTAAAACTCAAGAAATCATTGGCCAGCTTTTGAACAATCTTTGAGACTTCTTCCACTCTTGCATTGTCAGCCTCTTTGCCTGGGTTCTGTACATTCTCAACAGGTGCTACAGCCAATGGATTTGCTGATGGTAGAGTCTGACAAACTGGCAACATTACCTGATGTGGAATAGGATTGAACACAGGGGCAGCTTGTGCAACCAGAGGAACTTGCTGAGCATTTAAAGGCTGGGGTCCCAACTGTCTTTCCAAAATCAAAGCTTCTTTATAAGCTTCTGTCAAATTAGTAACAGTGGGATCTCTCTTCAAAAAGACAGAGGTCATTGGATCCAGAGAGTTTCTAAAGATCTCTAATGCCAGGTCAGCATTCGGTACATAATACCCAGTAAGTCTGCCATAAGCTTTCTGGAATCTAACATTATAGGATCTGATAGATTCACTTAATTCTCTCTTGATGCCAGAAAACTGCTGGTACAATATACTAGGGTCTATCACTTCTCCGAACTGTGACACAAAAACTTTTTCTAAGTCATTCCAGCTGGTGATAGAATCATTAGTGAGGTTTAGAAACCAATCATAAGCTCCCTCCTGGAGAGTGAACGGGAATAGTCTGCAGGAAACATCCTCATGTTGTACATTTAATAATTTCAAAGCATTTTTGAATGCAACCAAATGTTCCTCTGCAGTTCTTGTCCCATCATGTTTATATCTGGGGAGATATCTTTCCGGATTTCTAGGCAGGTCATGGGCAATACCCGAAATATTCAAAGCAATGGAGCCCAACCAATTTGCCATCACTACTTGGTTGTTAGTGATATTCTGAGTTGTGGTCGGGGTAACTATCAGTGGTGATAAAACTATTTTTGACAGAGACTTAGCCCTTCTGAGGCTACTTCTTCTCGAAGTTTCTAATTCAGGGACAAGGAGCTCTCCAGCTCTGGGGTGGGACCTTGTTACCCTGTATGTAGAATCCAGCTTTTCACAAGTACTTACAAACTTACAGTTTTTAACAGAGTACTGAACTTGAGGTCTTCTTTTCTGGCAATCTTAAAATATTGTACTGACAACTTATAATACTGACCGAATTTCAGTAGGCCCTCCTTCTAGCGCCATTTTTAAATGTTGGTGTTAAGTCCCGCTGTTCAGGAAAAAACTCAAACAACAAAATTTAAAAGAGCCAAAGAGGAGGGAAAAGGATTCAAAAGATAAAATACCAGACTCAGCACATACAACTTAAAATACTTGAATGGAGTTCAAAAGGCCCTCCTTCTAGCGCCATTTTTAAATGTTGGTCCGACTTTTATACACACCCTGTGAAGGATGAGCACAAAACTCTGATAACACTTATACGGGATAAATCCCACTCACTTTAGGATCTAGCTGGTTATCCAAGGTGTGAGTTACAGAGTCGGGTCGAATTTCAATTCACTCTTTTTCGCTTCTGGAATAGATTTCAATATGGACTGTCTGTACCTTACAACGGGCTCACTGAACTTGCTCGAGAATGTTCAGAAGTTGTCACTTGTTGACAATCAGATTTAAAATTGATTCTTTGATCTAGCTCTCATGGGTCAGCAGATTTAAATAAAAGACAAATAAAGAAAATAAAAATGGATCATTTCATGATAAAACAAAGAGGGTAGGGTAAGGCAGAAAGAGAAGTTTATCAAACTTAACCGTAAAACAAAACTACCAATTTTATCTATACTATCAGCTTCACAACAGAACAAATCAAAGAAGAAAGTGTCCAGTTTTCTAAGATCACTTTCAACTAAGAGCATAAGGCAGAGATGGAACAGGTCTAACAAAAAATTATAAACCGAAGGGAAGTCGGTTAAAATTGATATCTTTCATCGGCAGCCTAGCTCGCACAGTGAGGACAGAGCAATTAGAACAAACTTGAATCTTAAATCTATAATTTCCCTTAGTATACAATAGAACAAATGAAGCCTAACAGCATATTTAATCTTGATAACACCAATTTACAGCATATATCTAATAAACTTTAATGGAATGGATAACAAAAGAAAATGAACTTATCACAATCTGCAAAAGATTAGGCTCCTGGCCATGCTATCACAGAAAACAAAAGCACATCAACTCCAAGTCCAGAAATAAAATATTTCACAGAATTTGCAAGAAATTGCTTCAATAGCCTTTTATTTCTAAGTTTTCGCCTCCTGCGATTACATTGAGAAGAAGTATTTATAGACTCAGGACAGACCCTGATCTTTTCAGAAATATCTCCTTCTCAAACCGCAAATCTTATCATCTTAAACCCTAGGACCCGGGTTTTACAATAAAAAGCCATTTAAAACAAAGTCCGGATAAAACTTAACCATTCTGCAACTCAGTGCAGTCACTGGCCATAAATGGAGAAGATAGAATTCGAATGCCACTTGCATTCACCCGTAACTGTAAATAAATGCCCTCATTAATTCCTTTGGGTAAGCTGGATGAGTCACCACTTCTCCGACATTTCATCTCCGCAGAGCCATCCGTGAGTTGAAAATATCTGCACGCCATTAATTCTGCCATAAATCTTCATTAAATGCATTCATCGACAAAATTCGGCAACTGTGTGCATATATTTTCATTTCTCGGCCAATTCCCGACATATTCCATTATGGGCAGCTGCTTAGTCACCGTAAAGTCTCTTTGCAGCCAGATCTGAAAAAAATTGGATGACACAGCAATTTTCGGCATCTTTCCTTTCAATATGGCCTTCTTTGATTAATTTGCAGTAAGCCTTACCTTTATGGCCCTTTCTCCGCTATCCCGTAAGTGCCAGATGGCTTCCTGCATGAAAGACAAAAGATGGATTAGTATTTTTAAAATTATTAAATCAAAGCTTAAATATTAAAAAGAAGCCCTAAAGTTTACTTGCATGCGGCCCTGTTTATCTGATACGTGGCCTGCAGTGTTTTGACACGTGTCACGAAATCGCGACACGTGTCAATTTCCAGCTGTTTTGCATTCTGTGCAACTTTCCTGGCAGGGTCGCGAAAATGCGACATGTCGCGATTTCGTGACATGTCGCGAAATCGCGACGACACTTCATCACTCGGCTTCCCGCTCCGACTGTGTCGCGATTTCGCGACGTCGCGATTTTGCGACACCTTTACCACTTAAGCGTTTTCCCTGAAATGTGTCACGATTTCGCGACACATTTTTGACTTGGTCACTTTTCTTGCATTTTGGAGACGCCTACTAACTTGCCCTTTGGGAACTTTCCACCATGTCGTGAAATCGCGACATGGTGGCTCCTTCACTCACCATCTTTCCACCATGTCACAAAATCGCGACATGGTGGCTCCTTGGTTCCTTCTCATCTTTGCTTCGGCTTGCTTTGCATCTTTTCGCAGTGTCACGATTTCGTAATCGCGACGTCGCGATTTCGCGACACCCAGCCTCATCTTTGCCTTCGCCTGCTGGCCTGTCACGATTTTGCGACGTCGCGAAATCGCGACGTCGCGATTTCGTGACAGCTCTCCCACTTGCAGCTTTCTCTTGAACTTTGTCGCGATTTTGCGACGTCGCAAAATCACGACGTCGCGATTTCACGACACCCTTCATGCCTTAGACTTTTTTCATTCAATTCCTCTTGCACGTTGATTTCTCTTTTTGCTTGGACCTGTCGCGATTTCGCGACATGTCGCGAAATCGCGATAGTCCGTACGCCCCGGGCTCCCTTCCAAAAAACGTCGCGATTTCGCGACGTCGCGATTTCGCTACATGTTGGCGACTTGCTTCTTTTTCTTTCTAACGCGCCGCGAAAATGTGACATGTCGTGATTTCGTGACATGTCACGAAATCGTGACCTTTTCATGCCTTCACCGATTTTTCTCTCTCTCTGTCGCGAAATCGTGACGTTCCGTACGACTTGCCTTCTCTCTCCAAAACTTGTCGTGATTTCGTGACATGTCACGAAATCGCGACGTTCCGTACGATCGGGCTTTCTCTCTCCTAACCGGTAGTGATATCGCGACATTTCCATTTTTGGAAAGTGTCGCGATTTCGCTACGCATTTCTGACTTAGCCGATTTTTCAAAAACCCGTCGTGATATCGCGACACTTCCAAAAAAGGAAAGTTTTGATTTTTAATGAATTTATCTATCTGTTTTCTGCATTTTCTTCGTACCGGTGTAAGATTTTCTTTATCCATGAATGATTCTAGCATGTAAAAAGTGAAGTCTGAGATAACAAAGCCAGAATGCAAGAAAACTTGGATGCTTTGACACAAGCAAAACTTGAAGAAGAAAGAGGCAAGTAAAAAATCGGGATTAAAACTGAAAATCATCAAGAGGGTCCCTACTGCAAAATGAAAGCTTAATGTTTTCAAAGGATGGAAAATTAATTTTCAGTGGGGGTGTGTTGCTTCTCAACAGATTTCAAGATCATCAGAAAGGTAATATTCTCATCTTGGATATCAAATTTACTACCAATTTGATGCAGGAGCATCCAACGAAATTTGGAAAATTTTATTTTTTATTTTCCTAAATTTTAGTGCATTTTTTCGGGGCCATAACTTCTCAACCGTAGCTCCGATTGACATGAAATTTGACAGGGAGCTAGTTGGGAAATCCAGTTTTTGGGGCCAAATTCCATCATCTAGTGCCCCAAAATTAGGTTTTAAAATTACTTACCTAGTTTTTTATGCTTTTTGAGCTGTTCGGAGGTTAATATCTCCTAATGTATTTAGATTTAGGATGGGAAACTTTATTTTTTGCTTGTCTATTGTAAGAGGGATGTGCACCCCAATTTTGAACCCCATCCGGCTCATTTTTAGTTTTTAGGGTTTTTTGGCTATATAGCCACAGAATGAGGGTTTGTGAGGTAATCTTTCCAAGTTTTTGAATGAGAATTGGAAGAGCAAGTTTGGCCCTCCATCACAATCAGAAAGAAAAATGGGGATATTAGAATCTGTGTAGACTTTAGAAACTTGAATAAAATCTCTCTAGATATAATCATATACAGATTAATCCATAATATAGACATAAGACAACATTCACCACACCCTGGGGCACATTTGAATATTTGAGAATGCCTTTTGGTATAATGAATGCAGGTGCTACTTTTTAAATAGCAATGGTTTTTTCTTTCAAAGGGCTGATTTTCAAAATAGTAGTGGTATATTTGGATGATATAACAATATTTTCTAAAAATCCAGAAGATTACTTAGAACATCTAGCCACATTCTTTGCCCAGTGCAAAGAGTTTGGAATTTTCCTAAATCCTAAAAATTGGATATTTGGAACAACACAGGGGAAATTATTAGGACACATAGTTTCAGGAAAAGGGGTGAGTATAGATCCAGAAAGAATAGAAGCTATCTCAAAAATTCCATCCCCTAGAAACACCAAAAGAGTTAGGTCATTCTTTGGAAAGATTAATTTTGTTAGAAGGTTTATTTCCAATTTTGCAGAGATGACTAAATCCATAAATGATATGGTTAAAAATTTTGGAGAAATAAAATGGACAACAAAGAACATGGAAGCTTTTAGAAAGATAAAAGAGGTCATTTCTATTGCCTCAACCTTAACCTACCCCAATCACTCAAAATATTTCAATATATATTCATTCACATCTGAGCATTCCATTGTTGCAGTCCTTTCTTAAAAGGATGATTAAAATAATGAAAGGCCAATAGCCTTTATGAGTTCAAGATTGAAAGAAACACATATTAAGTATACCTTATTGGAAAAACATGCTTATGCAATGATTCAATCTTTAGAACATTTCAAAGGTATTTTTTTTTCAAATAAGGTTTACTACTATATCCCTTTCATAACAATAAAGGATGTCTTCACCCAGTCTGAACCACTAGGAAGGCCTGCAAGGTGGATGGTAAATCTATTACAGTATGATGCATAATTCAAAATAGTCAAAACTGTAAGAGAGTAGGGTTTAGCAAAATAATTGGCATATAAAGGAGAAGATTCTAATAATATCATTTTAGTAAATGAGATGCATGACATCAAGAGAGTTAATAATGTTGAATGTAAATGGTATGATGAAATATTAGCATACCTACAAACTCTGTCTTTCCCAAAGGACATGCCAATTAACAAAATGAGATCAGTAAAATTGCAAACATAGAAATATCATGTGTAGGATGGTGTGCTCTATTGGAGACACCCTGATGGTGTGTTATTATTTTTCTTGTATGAAAGTAAAGTCCCAAAAACAATTAAAGAATTTCATGATGGTTTCTATGGAGGACATTTTTCTCCCAAAGCTACAACTAATAAAATTATGAGAGAAGGTTATTATTGGCCTTCACTTTTTAAATATGTATATCAGTATGTTAGAAATTATCATAATTGTCAGGTTTTTCCAGGTAAGAAACACTTGGCTGCTATACCTCTTAAACCAATCATCATAGAAGCACCTTTCACATAATGGGGCAATGACCTAATTGGGGAAATCAATCCAAATTCATCACGAAGACATAAATGGATCATAACTGTAACAAATTACTTCACCAAAAGGGTAGAAGCTACTCCTCTAAGAAGTTCTACATCTCAAACTATTATCAATTTCTTAGAATAAAGTATTCTGACCAGATTTGGGGTTCCTCAAAAGTTAGTAACAGATAATGGGCAATATTTTGTATCATATGAGATGGTAGAATTTTGTGCTAAGTATGGAATAGAAATTTCCCACTCGATAAATTATTACCTACAAGGAAATGGTCTAGCTGAGTCATCAAATAAAAATTTAATTACTAGAATTAAGATATCATTGGATAAAAATAAAAGGAGCTAGGGCAGTGAATTAAAATTTTCTCTATGGGTAGATAGACTATCGCTTAAAAGGAATACAGAGAGAACTCCTTATGAATTGGTGTATGGAGAGAAGACCCTATTACTCCCAAGAATAGAAAAATTATCACTTTCCCTATTGTTACAAGACCACAAGAACCCTGATGCCTTGTAGAGAAGATTAGACCAAATTTTCTAATTGCAAAAAAAATAAGAGAGACCTTAAAAAAAATAATTGATCAAACTCAGAAAAGTATAAAATAATTTAACAAGAAAGTAAAAGGTACTCCCTTTTTTGAAGGTGATATAGTGATATAATGGGATCATAAGAATGATAAGCACGGCAAGAAAGGAAAACTTGAATCGAAATGGATTTGCCCATACCAAATAACTCAAGTTATTGGTCCAAACACTTACAAGTTGCAAACCCTAGAGGGAGAACTGATGAAAATCCCCATCAACGGTATACACCTCAAGATATACAACCCCGACCATGGGATCAATAGAGAGTAAAACCTCATATAAAAAATAAAAAAATAAATAAAAATAATAATGCAAAATAAAAATCTTAAAAATAGAGTGCTTTGTCTGTTAGGATGTTATGTTTTTGACAGTCAAGTTTTCTTTTTTGTTAAATTTTGCTTTAAGTAGTTTTAATTGTGTTGTTTTTTATGATTATCATAGGATGATGAGTATTCCTCACTGTCTATTCCCCTAAATATATACAAAGAAGAAGAAATTTATTTTAAATTTTTGATGATGCTTACAATGTTTCAAATTTGAATGTTCATGCAACTGCCATATAATATGAGATAAAACAGAGTAAATCAGAGTTATTTGCCCATCCTGAAAAAGCCTCACTCTACAAATTCCATTAAAAGAAATTTTGGGGTCCAAGGAAAAAAATTATCTTTGGTAATATGGTTGAGGTGAAAATCATTACACTCTATATTTGTAGCTAAAATTGATCCTCAACTCAAGCATACTCATTGCATAATCTTCTTATATCCAAATATTTCTCAAACGAGGAAGAAAATTAAAATAAAATATATTGAGCCAATACTTGAGATATCTAGGAAAACCTCTATCGGGGCTATAGATGCTTGACTAGCAGTAGAGTAAAACCAGATGGGATCAGTAGCATCTCCATCGGGGCTATAGACACTTGACTGGCAGTGGAGCCCTGCACATGGTGAAAATATTAAAAGAGTGAAATTACTCATTAGGCTTAATAATTTCCAAGCATAATGAAGTTTTGGAAAACCAGGAAATTAGAAATGAATACACTAACACACACTTAGGCCAAGTCATGATAGAACGAGTAACTTTGATGCATTATATATGGTTATATTGTAGGGCCTTGCAGAAAAATCATAACAATATTTCAAAAGCTCATCTAGATTTAAAATTTTGATCCTTCGATCTAAATTTTACTGATGTGAATAACAATTTTGGATAATACATTTGCTTTGATATCATGTTTGTTGTTGCTTGATTCTATATTTTCAATTTTAAGTCTTTCTTAGTTTATATTTTTGATTTTCTAATCAAGCTTGATGTTTTGTGATTCTGTTTAATGCTAAAAATAAAACTAGGAGATTCTGGAATTCTCAAGTGCCTCATATTTTCAGCATATTGTCCTAGTTAGAGCCTATGTTGGAGCCAAATTTGACTCAACTTCAGATATCCCCAATTTGAAATTTTTGGTTTCAATAACTTTATCAAATAAAATTGATCTTTGTTGCTTTCTCCTCTAAGAAATTGATTTTCAATGTTTCGATCCTTTACAATAATTATAAAAATTTCATCTTAATCAAGTCTAAATTTATAATCTTAATTGTTAATATAATTTTACCTATGACCGTTAATCTTATCCGAAAATAAAACATCCACTAAAGTACCCCTTGGCCGTCAGCATTATCCAATTATTAAAAAGGTGAAATTTTCAAATCAAATAGATATCTATTAAAGGCAACCTCCACAAATAAAATTGATTAAAACATTCAGACCTAAGTAAATGTTAATAATCCTAAGGTCTAAGTTAAATCACATGCTTTAAGATCAAGCAAATCCAAATATCTAGACAATAGCGCTTCACCCTCCGAAATCGGATGAGCTCGCTTTCATAAGTAATTCGAGGATTAAAACAAACAAGTCGATAATATGCTATGGTAAAAAAACATTATAGCCTAAGATATTAGACATATAAATTTAATAAAATCAAATTGAGGGTTTGTTCCCCATTTGGGTAAACATCGAACACTATGGGTAGATCCAAAGGTAGCACCCAAATCTATCTTAATCGGATGGACGTGCTCACATAAACAACTCAAGTTTTTAAATTAAATAATGTACCATGGTAAAAAAATATTTTATCATAAGGCCTAAGGATATTAAACATTAAGGGTACATGCCCCCTTGATTAAATATCATGCAAATAAAAAATATCTAAGGGCAGCACTCCATTGTGATTAAATCAGGCGATTGCGCCTGCATCGAAATATAAAAATATTAACATTGGATAGGGTTAGTGCCTCAAGAATTAATTAAATTAAAAATCACAATTAAAAGGGTCCTAATACATTGATAATCGTTCCCCTTTCTCTTAATGGAAGATTAATAAATATTAACAAAATGTGCACCCCTTTTGATTATTTGTCTTGCAAGTCAAAGAAGATCTACAACCGTGCTTGACCGAAATTCAATCCAATGGATGTGCATTACCCTAAGGAGTCAACTTTAGCCATACACCTATTTGACTAAGGCATCATGCAACTCTAAAAGATCTAACGACCATGATTACTTCACCCCGATCCGACAAACGTGCGCTCACCAAAGATAACTGAGGCTAAGTAAAACTATTATATACACTCATTGTTTAAACATTGTACAAATGTAAATAAATCAATGGATACACTCATTTCAAGATGATACTACAATTGTGGATATAGAAAGAAGGTCAAAAAATAATGAAATCCTTTGAACGGTAAAAATAATCTGACATTTTTGGTATCCAACGGCAGTGCACGCTCCAAATCCGATCCTACGGTAGCGCTTCCATGAAGTTTTTGAACTTTGACAAGTCAAACATAGGGAATAATAAAGCATGCCCTAAATCTGATCCAACGACTGCGCTTGGGCCCACCTAGATCCGATGGCAACACTTTTCTAGAGCAATCAAGAGCAAAAGGACATCAACAATCACACTGAATTTTGCTAAATTTGATGGTTGCACTTCATCATGATGGCATAAATAATATAAAGTAAACATCATGGGCTAATTTTATGGCAGCACTTGGTCCGATCTAATCTGACAGTAGCACTTTCATGAAAGTAGTCAAAGTTTAACAGAGCGATCACCAATGTAATTTGGTCAAAGAAGATCTGATGACCGCACTTATTTCTACCTAGATCCAATGATAATTCTTGATCGAGGTTACCAAAAGGTAATAAAGTGGAATACAATGTGCACATCTCTTTTTGATCTGATGACGGTGATTGACCCCGCTCAGATCTAACAATAGTGCGTTTACAAGTCATCCAAAGTAAATATGGATGAAACATTTTAAATTGTAATTAATTAAAGCAAATAAAGTTAAAATATTATGCCTAATTAAAATTAGGAGAGGGTCTAATACATTATTAATGATTCCCTTTATGGTTAAACTTGGCGCATACCTGTAAGATCATATGAGCACGCATAGTCGATATTTGATCGAATAGTGAGCACTAAAGGAAATAATTAGATTATAAAGGTATGTGTTTTATTAAGAGTTTATTAATGATATAATCACATAATTAACCTTAATAAAACAAAATTATTTGCAGGATTAATACTATGATTAATGAAAATAATGATTATTAATTTTGGGCCTAAGTATGTGAGATCAACTTGCTGCTAACCATAGTGTTTCAACCTTAATATATGTGATTACCTTGGCATACGTTACTATGTTGTATGGCTAACAATTATGTAGGATCATGGAGATCAAGGACGACACTTGAAGCATATTAAATCTAACGGTAAGCGTGGTATGCGATTTTGGAAGGGTAAGTATTATGGATAAAATACCTTAAGCTTTGTTTAGTCTCTGATTAATCATTATAAATCCTAGGATGAGACAATCTAAATTATGTTATATTTTTCCTTTGGACTAACCAATGTGTATATTTTATGAATATGGGTAGGCACGCACCTCTATGATCAAAATAAAATGATCAGGCCTCAATAAGATGAGCATATTTAATGGTGTATCTATTTATGTGTTAAATTTTTTAAGTGCCAAGGTGGCAGAATATTTCTTAAAAATTCTCATGAAAGCTACCACTACCATGTTCATAATACCATGTCAAGAGAGAGAACATCTCAGCAACCAATAGAAACACTATGAATGATTGCAAAGTGCACAAACCAAAGTTCTCATGGACATGCAAGCCGAGGAAAAACACCTACCATAACTGTCCAATTTTAGAAGTGACACTATGGTTGATATCCATTGGCTAAATTCAAAAGGTATTTGGTGACACTACATTAATAACACCCTGTGCAAAGATAGTGAAGCCACCCCTTCATCTATTATTTAAAACCCTACTCTCGAACACACAATCACCTTGGTTATCTTAGAGTAGAAAATTGTTGTCGACAAATAGAGAGTCGAAGAGTTAATACGACGAGTAAGAGCTCAACAGAGTGTGCTATGTTATTTTCTATAAGAAAAATAACCACTTTGGGAGCTACTTTCATACCTAGAGACACCTTGGAGGTAGTAAAATTCATTACATACTAGAACCCGTATGCCAAGCTCTCTGAAGAAACCACTACCGCAATGGAAATGTATAATTTCTTAAAACAATCTAGGAAGGATAAGAAGCTCACATCGGTACAATAATATAAAATTAAAAACACATGTGTCCAGAGTTTTGAATCCATCGAAGAGAATTTACAATGCTACCCGTGGTTGTTGGCATATTTGTTCCACAAAGAAAGAAGGTTACATAACAAGAGATTTCCTAGAAGCAATAGATGGACGAGCAATGTTGTGAAATTGATATATCCCAGAGTAAACTACTCTATGGACCTCCTAGTGTGGCTATCAGTAGCATACGATGAGAACACCAGAACCTTCAAGGCCAAAAAGGATCAACCAATGTTCAGTATTGTGCCCAGACATATCAAAGAAGTCTTCAATCTTACACCTTCGAACATACCACTAATTTGCCAGGTAATTCAGAGGCAGTCCAGTATGTTAACTAAATTAGAGTCATTTAAAATACTTTTTGAAGCATGTAAAAATATTTAGTATAAATTCCCTATTAGAAAAATTGCATTTAAGCCCTAGGTCAGGGATTTCTGTGATATGGTTAGCATCCTCCTAGGAGTATCAGAACTCATTGTGGTTTGGATACATGCATTTTATTTAGTAGTTTAGAGTAATAGAAATGTGAACACCCCCATCTATGCCTGGGAAGAGGAGTTGAGCAAAAAAATGCATAGGCAGTTGATAGAACTGAAAAGGGTAATTTTTAAATGAGGAAAATAGATGCCCCATTTCTCCAACTACTCGATTCTCATGCATCTGTTGGTTGGTAAAATGCAAGAAGATAATAAAAAGAGACTGAAAGTCATTGAGATCCCATACCTTCAAACTATATTCTAGAGGATACATGAGATACGTACCCATTTAGGTTGGTTTTTTGAAAACTTCATGGTAGAATTTCACTGGCTTCTAACGGGTGATATGCTTGAGAGATTAGGCCTTGGAATAAAAGCATTTATTAAAGATAAGGAAATAGAATATTATTTTTTCTCAGAAGGTTTCATGTACATTAGGCTCTATGGGGTCAAAATTCCCTCTAAAGTGTTGCCTATGTACTACCCTTTCTCCTTAGCTACCCTGGAACTGTTGAGACAAGTAACAGAAGAAGCCAAGATGAGATAGGCTAAAAAGCATGGCCGGGTCCCCTGGCTCAACGTCCCTTGCAAATTTATATATTACATATTTACAGGATATCTGACCCTGCTTAAAGGTATGTATGATCTAGAAAGCCTATATTTCGAAGAGGTGACTTGGAGACCCTATGATCCTTTGAAAAAATATAGGGATATGATGAAACACGAATATGCCTGGGTCGAGCATAGAAAAGACCAATATGAAGAAGCGTTGTTGGAGGCAATAGAAAAGAGAGAAAATTTGCAAAGGGTATCAAATGATTTCCCATACAATCAAATGGGAAATTCATAAATCCACTCACCATGTGAATATCCCATAGAGCTGAACTCAATAAGGAGAATTACTATAGAGTCAGCAGCCCCACTTTCCTCTCCTCCTACTTGAGCAATCCAAGAAGATCCTATATTTGAAATTATATAAGATCAGGGTATTGAGCAAATAAAAGTTACAGTAAATATAGTAGATATAGTAGAGCACCAGATTCAAGCCCCAGAGAGCCACCAACTCAGTATAAAAATAGTGCCTAGTACTTCACAAGAAAATCCTGCGAAGCTTGATACAAGGAAAGGAAAGGAAATTGTTACAAAATCTTCCTAGAAATTTGCAATTGCATAGAAGCAATTTGTAACCCCAATACATGACCAACTACTGGCTCTTACTAGCATGAGAAATTTAGCCCCATGGGCCATTCCCAGCTCAATAAAAATTAATAACATAGAGGTATAGGTTCCCTTAGTAGTACAAATAAATATGAGGAAAGTAGGTGATTTTAGAGACCTATTGAGAGAACACAAAGTAAAATAGCAAGAAGTTGTATCTACCCCTAAGGAAAAGAAGTCTAAATTGGCCCTTACCACAACAAGAGTTTCATTGGAAAGAGTAGAAGAAGAAACAATATTTAGTATAGCCGGTAAAAAAGAACTACAAGTAGTAGCAAGGATGGGTGGCATAGGAGAAATTTTTGCTGCAGAGGTGGAGCAGGATAAGCCCAGGTCATCTATAGGAGAAATATCCATACCCACTCCCAAGGAACCATTGATACTCATAGTTGATTATCGAACAGGGAAGATTTCAATGAAAGGGAAGGAAGCTGACATGGTCAAGATGAATAAAGCCATGACTATACAGACTTTAGACCATCTACATCAGACGACTATAGAATTGAGAAGTAAATTGGAGACTAGTGATAAAGAAAAGGTAAATATGCAAGCCTTGATTGATAGTCTGAAATAACAGTTAGCTAAGGTAATCACCAAACCAGTACAACCCTCACAAGTTGTTAAAATAGTAGACTATGCAAATTATTTGTCTAAGATAATAAAAAAAAGATATCATTTAAAATTCAAGAAAGGATCGAGGGGATCATAGAGATGTTTAGACAGATCAGAGTGATCCAAACTACTACCAAATAAATGGAAATTTTGTTGTACCAGAAAGAGCAGGAGTTAGAAGTCATCTATCCTACTCTTTGCCTAATGGCAGAATTTTTTGAAGAGATGCAGAGTAAAGAAGTAATCTTAAAAGATGATTTTGAATTCAAAAATAACATTAAATTCATGAAAGTAGTATTTTTTTATGCAAACAGAGAAAGGTGGTACAATAATGTTGCAGAGATGTTTGCTCTAATAAATGAGATAAGAGAAAATTTGGTAGATATTAGGTTATCATTGGAGGAATTTTTGGAAACTTCCAACATAGATCTCCTCAAAAATAAGATAAAAGGGTTTGATTGTGAACCTGATGATGACAAAGAAATGGCCAAACAGACTACCTTCCTGGTAAATACTATGGATCCGCTTGTTACCCTATTTGAAAAGAATAAGACTTATATCAACATACAGAATAATAGAATTCTTCAAGAAATGAATATGTTGAGATTTTTTGTGACCTTTAATATTTACACTTGGAATCTTATTGAGAAACAAATCAGAGTGTTGCAGCAAAGCAAGAAAAATAAAGAAATTAAAATATGTAGTTTACAGTTGGAAATGAATTCACCCCCAGAAGAAGAAATAAAAATTACTCAGGGGGAAGAAACTTCAAAAGTAGGAATCCAGTCAAAGAGCGAAGAAGGAATAGAAGGAGAAGACTCTTCAAGCATTGATATTACCGATTGAACAAGTTAAGACTAAAAGAGTCCTAGAAAAGTATATAGTGTAAACGAAAGGGGATAATGGAAGACAAATATATAATTAAATAAATATCAAACCAAAATGTGACAAGTGTAAGGCCTAGATAAGGCCAAAAATAACAGATTTGAGAATTCAAAGCTATAAATATACCAACTGTGATCAGAATCTGCATCAAGCATTAGAGATAGCATTTTTGCTAAGAGGTATACTTGAGTTCCCTATGAATTGTGATATTGTATCCTTTGTGTCTATTTTTCTCATTCATCCCTCATTCTTCCTCTTTTTTGTGCAAGTTTTTGGTAGAACTGTGCTTGAGAAGCTAAGAATATTTCCAGTTCTTTTTTAGCCTGAAAATCAAAGATTTTTCCTGTTACCATATTGGAACGGGTAAAGTTGATGAAGTCTTGTTATATTATTTGAACAAAAACTTCTCATTGTATAAAGATATTTTTAATAGAGTTTAATGAATTTTTTCCAACTCTGCATGTAATTCATTTGGAAAATTAATACAATTCTGGGGTTTAGTTCTACCAATTTTTGTCTTCAGTTCTGTGTGTTGCTTCGTAGTAGGTTACATTATTTGAATGTGTTACAAATATTTCTTTTGTTGGCCAACTATTAGATTTATTACGATATTCAAATGAATGTGATAGTGCCAATTCTTTCTATGTCTCCTTTCTGTTCATATTGCAAGCATTGTTAAATTTCTATAACAACCCAATGAATATAGGCACCGGTCTACATAAGGCATAATAATTGTTGTTGTCTTTGCTTGGTCATTTTATATAAGTAGTGTATAACTAAAATCTGGAGTGCTTAAACAAGAAATATCTTACGTTTATCACTAGGGTTTCCTTACCCATTTTGATTATTTTTCTTTAAGCAATATACCTTTTATCATAATAAAGAGGCAGGTCAACTAGAGCTTGTTATAGCTCATTGGTTCCAAACAATTTCTTGTAGCGTGACAATCAAATCCTATGGATGTAAGAAATTTTTCCAATAGTACCTCCAAAGTTTTTGATAGGGTTGGCTCCTTTTAATATGTGATCTTCAATACTCTTTCTACTTTATCCTAATCTAACTAGCTTCAGGGCAAAAGGGAAAAAGAAAAAGAAAATATAACAAAAAAAACAAATATCTTAAGCTAATAGGGGGTAATGCACCAAGATAATAATAAGATTCATCTTTATAATAGTAAGACACATGAACACGTGAATGTAATGCATCAATAGCTTGAATATAGGTTGCATCTATAAAAAATTGTATAAAATGTGTTAGTCATGACCTCTTATACACACATAATCACTCATACACCAAGAAATAGGATAGAAAATCCCAATAATCATGGCTTCCATTATATATATGAATATAAAATATTACAAGATTATGCCAAAAGTGGGGGCTCAAAAGCTTGCTCTCAAGACCACTCAAGTTCAAGTACTACTATACAGAAGAAAATAAAGAAAATTTATACTTGTCCATTCCTTACAATGCTAAACTAACTACTATTTATAGATTACAAAGGGAATATTTTCCCTCCAAATTTGTGTAGGAATTTTTTTACAATCTTATCTAATTTTCCTAGGGATCCTCAAAATTGAATAGAGATTCATTTACAATTATAATTTTTTAGGATCAGGATTGTTATCATTGTGGTTGCCATGCTTTTGTCTTTAATAGTCAACCACTTTTCTTGAATTTCTCAACTCAAGCAAAATTGGTAGTTGACCTTTAATTCTCCTTATTTATGGATCATTACTTTAGCTCATCTCAAGCAACTTTGGTAGTTGATCATTAATTCTCCTGCATTGTACTCTATTTGTAAACAAGGAAAATTGCACCATGCATGAACATAAATAAAAATACTATTATTAAAATAAGTTTATTTTGATACAAAATATCCTTTGGAGGATGTTTTCACAACAATGTGTTAAATCAAGGGAATGATCCCTTTTACAATAGTAATTCTGGTGCCATATCTTCCATGTTACGAGATCGAGAGTGGTGGGTTTGTAGTGACCATCATTGGATTATGCCTTGAAATATTTGCACACATGCAAACATAAAATAGATTAGTAGCACTTACAAAAGAACATTAAACAAAATAAAACAACCATAAAAAATAAAAATAAATGTGCGTACTATAATCTATCACGATTTTGGTAGCATTAGTGTGTTTCTATCATTTCTTCCATCCTCCATGAGATTGAAAAAATAGGGGGAATTTATAAAAAATTTGTGAGGGAGGGGGAGGGTGATTTGGAGTAATAGTTTTTCCAAGTGTGAAAATGGTTTTGAGCATTTAATGCAATAGTGGCCTTGGAAAGTGCATAGGAATTTTAAATTCAAAAATATTGCGAGGTGGAATGTGAACAAGACCTAGGGATTTAATGCACATTTATTATGAATTTTGACTTGAGGTTAAGGGATGATTAGGGCGTAATTAGGGAATTGATTGGGGATTTGGTGGATAAGTGAGGTTATGGGAATTTTGAGGTGGATTAGAAGAATTAGGAAGATTAATAGAGGATTAGAGGAAATAAATGGGAGTAGGGGGGATTTAGGAGGATTAGGGGAATATTTAGGAAGAATTTAAGGAATTAGAGAAAATTTAGGAAAATAAAGAGGAATTTAGAGAATTTTAGAGAAATTGGAGGAAAATTTGGGAATTTGAGGGTTTTGGTAGGAAATTGAGGAATTGGTGAGGGTTTTGGTGAATTGATGGAAATGTGAGTACAAATGACTAAAATTTGGTGTCTACACTATATTTTGGAATGCTTATGCTCATCTCCCATTTTTTCTTTATCTTTAGAGGCAATGTGCTCCATTATTTATTCAAAATAAAATATTATTAGAACTTTCTCACATCTCCTTATGCTAGGCTTTCCAAAACCTTTCAAGGTTGACCTTTATCAAAAATTTTGCAAGAGGTTTATTTCTTGTCGTCAAGCCTTTTGGTTAATCCAATTGTTGAAATTTTGGCATAATGTTTAAAATTTTGATTTAATATTTTTTGCTCCTCCTAAACCTTTTGGAAATTTTATCACTTTCTACCAAACATGTGGACAAAACGTTTGTATGCTTTTTCTACTCGAAGATTTTTAGAATCCTTGATCTCCTCTTTTTCATATTTTGGAGCCTCTATTAACTACATCACTTATTAGAATATTTTATTTTTTATTTGGTTAATATTTTTGTGATTGAGTTCCATTCTTCTGATTGAGTCTTATTTGCATCCTTTCTTCAAAAGTTCCCAAGGCCAAAAATTATAAATGTAGGAGGAATCACTATAGTGACATAGACTATAGACTATTTGCATAACATTATTTCAAATCAAGTTACCTCCTTTTGGAGTTGTTCACATACTAAATCATTGTCTATTTAATCTAACTTTGACATATTCATTGAGAGGACACTATGCATGATAATGTTGCTATGATGGTCCTTACTAAAGATTTAAATAACATTGATGATATAGAGAGGTTTAAAATATTTATTATGGAGACTATTTATGGATATATAAGTGCATGCTATTCCATTAGTATATGTCTTTATGTTCTCATGAAACTAATAGATGTTGGATTTTTCAGCCTTTGTACTACCACAAAATATCATAGCTTATATCACAGAACCACAAGTGTAAATTAGCCATAATAAAGATCAAATAATAATATGATGAGAAAAGTTTTAAATACTAAGAATGAAGTATCAATATCACTTGTTCTAAAAATGATTTTTATAAGGAGATATAAATTATGGAGCTTTGCCTCCATGATTTAGCTCCATAAGATGATCTTTCACATTCGTGATTGTTCCCTTTTATATGACCTTTGAATTCTTAACTTACCACTTGCATAGAAGACTCTTATCCTTCTTTCATGACACATGTACATATCTTGCACATTCTAATTTATCAAATAATGTAATATCATCTAACATCCCCCCGTATTACATTATTTGATATTTCGAGATATACATTGTAGATTCTAAAATATTTGAAATTTGTTTCTACCAAGTGCTTTTATAAAAACATCTACAATATGATCTTGTAGATACATGCTTTAATTGAATATGATGATTTTGAACATGATCCATGATAAAATAGCATTGATATTCATTATGTTTTGTTTTTTAAGGAATATAAATTGATGAGATGTATTACACAAGAAAAGTGTTACAATATATAGGCATAAGCCTATATGGAAAACTTGACACTTGTCAAGAGAACATGTTAAGTGTCAAACTGAACCTGAAGGTATAGTGCACATTAACTCTAACATTCTCCCTTAATGTGCACTATCCTAACTATAAAAAAAAACAAGTCAAATTAGGTAACCTTCCCCCTTAATGTTGATTTCTCTAAAAAAACCCTATCATCCTCCTTTATTACATAATTTGGTCTAGGCTCGTGCTCTTTGTGCTTGGCTCTCCAACTATGAATAATGCTAGATCAACGATGTATACATCTCGATATGTTGCCTCAGGGTCAGCCACTTCCATGGGTCTATTGCCACTGGGTCAGCCATCTAAGTGCCTCAGGGTCATCATGGGTGCCTCAGGGTCAGCCACTTCTGGATCTATTGCCTCTGAATATCATCCTTAGAGGATGTTGCCTCTCGTAGGTCATTGGCTAGATTCACCATGAATATCAAATCCCCCTCATGGTGAACTAAATATAGAAGTTTTCGGTATCTGCCGAAAATGCACCTTAATACAAATGAAATATGAGCCATTAAATAGAATAAAAAAGAGCCATGGAATCCAAATATGGAGGAGAAGAAGAAAGAAGAGAATTTTTTGAAGTGTCTTCATTTCTAGTTTTTAGAAGTTGATCCAAAAAATCCTAGGATAGATTCTAGGGTGTCTATGTCTGTAGTACCTAGAGTAAGTATCCTTATGAGGACCTCTCATCCCATCGAAATGCATGGGTAACCAGTCGTTGCATCTGCTAGGTGCTCTAGAGAAGGTAACTGGATACTAGGATCACTTATAAATTTCTTGGGAGTGTCGGGTTCCACCAAGAGTGCACTCCATGATACAACATATTTCAAGGCCAAAAAAGACATATGGAACAACCTCAAAATGAAAAATATATCCCACCAATGTGTTCGTCGTGGAAAAACCTTTTTGATGACTATAAATACCCCTATGTTCATGTGTCAATGAGGCCTTCATCATGTGGAAAAACAATCAATCTCTCTAGGCAGAAAAATGAAGAAAACATCAATTACAAGCATCAGGAAAATTCCTGGCATTGCACTCAGGCAGATTTAAAAATAGTACTGTTAGCCATTCTTCCATGGGCAATCCACTATCAATGTGGAAAACTTAAAAATATATATAGCCCATATATTTCATAAAGTGTCCCTCTACTTTTTATAAAATGCACCCACAATGATATATTCTCTCAAATGGAATTGAAAAGGAAATATTTAAAAAAATATTTTCTTTCATATAGTGCATGGTGGGTTATTTTTAGACTTTCATAAATAAAAAAATTGGTTATTAATTTAATGTCAACGGTTGGCTTGGAAAAAAAATTAGAGGCACTTGATCTGGACTGCAATGCATCTCTATGGCCACATCATGGCCTGTAAAAAATTCCCACCATCTCGAGACTCATACGTAGCATCAATACTCCATATGATGCAGGAGGTACACAGTGCTCACAGAGCGCCATTGCCGCTAAATCACCAAAGACACACTGCATTTATCTCAACAAAAATTGTTCCTTCAACAAATTTTCACTGCTAAAGGACTCCTATTTTAAATAATACAACCATCTTGCTTGGACATGGCCTCCACCATTTTTCTTTTTCCATCATCGAACTATTGAATACAACCAATGATGCATAAAATTTGAGAGTCATTATGGGGGTCATAACATATGCATAATATTAAATAAAAACTACCATAGTAACTTCTCATTTGCCTGGATTTCCTCAATGACACTGTTGACTATAATCATCTTCCACAGGTGCAAAGGTCTCCTCATAGTCACCATCCATCCGAGCATTATTTCTCATAGGCTATAATTCCTTAAAAGTTTAACATGGTACTCCTTATACCAACGATGTCAAAAAACATAGTACAAGTAGACTCTTATTTTCAACATTCATCAGTACCACTATGCTAGTGGCACCAAACGCCAAAGTCGCTCCAAATCACTCATCCTTGCAGCAATAGTGCCTATGGCATAGAGAAAAAAAAAATCGGTTGTTAAACTAGTCACACATAACTAGAAGTGTTGTTGTGTTTGTTCTCCATCATCCACATCCATAAATTTTTTAGACTCCATAGAAATTTTTGCCCATCCAATACCATCTTCATGTCATCATAGCACGTAGCAACACTCTTTAGCATTAAAATGATGATGTGCACATGGTTTCAAACATAGATTCAAACACGTAGACCACACAACAACCATATTGCATCACTCCATTCTAAGAACAAATGCACTCCAAAGACATAGCCAAATGAGATGGTCAGGTAATATATATGGAGCACTAAAGCATGGATCGAGGTGCATATTTTCCTACAGGTGTTGTCAGCTTAACTGTCATGTAGCTATCTCTGCACGGTGTTCAACGTAAAAAAAATAATATCCAAGCTTTTGCCTCCTAAGACTAGCATGCATAACATAAAAAATATCCAAAAAATGGGTTGGATATCCAAATACAGTGGCCTCCATTTCTACCATACCTCAAGCTCTTCAAAAAAAATGCATCTAAGCAGATACCATCGTGCCAATTCAGATGGACACAGCGCTACTAAATTTACAAAATGTTATATGCTAGGAGAACCTCAATTAATTATCCCTTTCTTGTGTGCATTAGGTGGAACACCTTCAATTGGAAGGCATCGTGGCAAAAGCAATGCGTAAAATACGCTTCACTTCCTCCAAAAAAAAAATATGTAGCACATTATCTAGGGATAGCACATCCATTAAATTCACCGCATGCCCGAAGGCACCCACCGCGATGTCATCAATCAGAACACAATAAAAATTTGGTCCCTCACACCTCCAAAAAATATACAACCATATTTTTTGCCCGTCGTGATACCCCTTCAAACGACGCTCAGTTCAAAACAAATCACCTCATGAAATACAAAAATAGCTTCATGCTATTACGTCCGCTTGCTCATGTTACATCGCTGGGGGAAATTAAATAGCTGGGAACACCACAAAAAATTAGTCATCCTCTGTGCATAGTCTTCAGCGATGAGACTCGCAAGGTCTTCGGCGATAGAAAAATTATGTGATGTCAACGTGGCTCAATAACTGTAAAATCTTGGAAATCATCGACTTTGAGTCCGACATTGCTGCCTCTAAATGCTTGATCTGATGCCACCAACAAATCATGATCACATCCTCCAACAAAAAATAGTTTGAAAAACCAGTACCTATGACAACACACCCTCGCAAGAGATTCGGATCTCCACAACACGCCCTCACTTTGAACTTGCTATCCCTTACGTCGCATATCAGATATGCCTCCTAGAGTGTATACGCTACTGTCGTGGACCTTTCTTGTGGCCAAATTTTCTACTCAAAAAATAGTAGAACTAGTCTTCAGCATGGAAAAAAAAGTCAACAACTATATTTAACCACTTAGCGATCTTCAAAAAATTTAATGGATTCTATTTTAGCGCATCGAGAAATAGTCACGATGTCTTTGCTAAGATAATTCTCATCAATCACTGGAAAATATTCACATTATGTTATAATTAGTGGCACCAGTGGATGTGTTTTGATTCCATCCCCAGTGCATGCAGCACACCTCATCACCATAGGCTCAGATAAAAATTGGCCATCACCACAATCAAAAAACAGCTTCATATGTCACATGGAGCAAGGGAAATACCACCATGTATCCATCACAAAATATTTATCACAATTCAAGATCATGAATGTGCACCTATATTCAAATCTTCAAGGTTTGTGGTCAAACTCACTGACAGGGGGTAAACATTATGTATTTCTATGATAATGGCGTTAACAACACATAGACAGGAACACAACACCAGATCTCTATCCATAGTGCAACTAAGGACAATAAAAAAATAGAAAGCTTCATTTCTCAAGTCGTGGAAAAATAATGGCCAGATCACCATCACAGCTTGCATATGAAGTCACAAATACCCAATGTTGCCATGGAAGAATGCAAAGACTTTTGTTGTAATAGTTTCTCATGTGTGGCGGTCTTCAATATTTTCTATAGTTATGCTTTGGAAGTTGCGGGGTGGGGTCGACCATGGGACCGATCAAGGACAGCAACATAGTGGCGTTTCTGAAGATCGGATCGCCTAGCTCACTCAAAGCGGAGGTGGCACGGTATATTTAAAAAAATCTTGGCCAATAAAATTTTGAATAGTTATTGCCAATAAGTTGGCGGTATTTTTGCTTGATCTCACTGCTAATACGTGCAACATCAAAGGCCGCAACGTCACCTTTTTTTGAGGCCAAACTTCATTCATGCATGAGATCCACCATCCATGACCAACCACAAACTTCATACAGTCAAAGTAGAGTCTCCAACTATGGTGTTACAGTTGCCATTTTCTTTACCCCTATAGCCTGACCACAGATCTTTGTGTAACAAAATTTGTGCTCATATCAAATTGGTCATAGCACGTTAACACCGCCTCCATAACAACACATAACTTGAGAAGAAAAATGTCACTACTGGTAAAACAAAAAAATACTAAACTCAATATTGTGGTTTTAGGAGGTTGACCACAAACCCAAACAAGAATATTAACCTAGAGAGTATCTCATTTTTCATTTCTCCATGGAGAAATTACTTCTACGGACGGATACCTCAAGAAAAATGGCAGCCATTAATTTTCAAAGGTCTAGTTTCTGATCCATCCATCAAAGAATGGAGAGCATACTCCCTATTTTGAAAAAAAAAAGGGGGAAATGGAGGAGCAAATTGAGGGGGGGATTTCCATGAGGGAAATCCCCCCTCAAGGGGTTACACAGGCAAGAGAGCGAACCTGCTCTGATACCAAATGTTAGGAATAGAAACCGATGAAATGTATTATACAAAAAAAGTGTTACAATATATAGACATAAGCCTATATGAAAAACATGACACTTGTCAAGAGAACATGACAAGTGTCAAACTGAACCTGAAGGCATCATGCACATTAACTCTAACATGTTCTTTCATGAATAATTATATTTTTTATCAAGTTAAGTACTCCTTGATAGTAATAATTTATTTGTATAGGAGTTTTTCTTATGCCCATATCAGATAATATATATTGTAGCCGTAGTGCTTCATAGACCACAAATTTTATTGCATGATATTATGCTTTTGTAGATGAGAGTGCCACTATAAGATTTTTTTTAGTATACCATAATATAGATCCAGATACAAAATAGAACACATATCTTGATGTAGATTTTCTATCATCTATAGATCCTATATAATCACAATTTGAATATCCTTGTAAATAAAATTTGTCATCATTCTTTCTATATGTTAGTCTATATTCTATAGTTTTGCTAATGTATTGTAATATTCTTTTTGTAGCTTTCCAATTACTTTATCTAGGTTCTTGCATAAATATTAAAATATAATTTACAATAAAAACTATATTTGGTCTGGTATTTTTCAAATATAGAAGACTTCCAATTAACAAACGATAAATAATTGTAACCCTTGTTACATAGGAGTATCTTTGGATTTATATGTTTGCATATTGTATTTTTCAAGTAACATATTTGCATATTTTTCTTGTGTTATTGTGATAATATTTTTATTTTGATGAATTTCTAAACCAAGACAATAATGAAGAAGTCCCAAATCTATCATCTCAAAATCCTTTTCTAAATCCTTCTTAACATCATTTATCAAAAAAATTGAGCTTTTTTTAATTACTATGTCATGAAAATATACCAAAAGTATTATTATGTCATATCCAACCTTTTTTTTATAGATATTTGGATCTGAAAAAACTTCTTTTAAAATTATGTTGTAATAAATGATTATTAATCTTTATATACCATGCTCTAGGTTCTTACTTTATTAAAACATAATCAATTCCTTTTGTTTGAGTATATCCTTTCACAACAAGTCAAGCTTTGTATTTGTTAAGTGAACCATTTGCTTGATATTTGATCTTGTAGATCCATTTACATCTGACTATTTTCTTTCCTGTAGGTAAATAAAGTAGATTCTAGGTTTTATTTTTCATCCATGTACATATTCTGATTTCATTGCTTCCTTCTATTTTGGATGATTTAAAGCTTTTATTTTCATTGTATTTTCTATTATAGAACTTATCAATCACCTATTCATTCTCGTTAAGCTACAATTCTGAGGTCTTGTAGTATTAAGGTCTGACATTGTCCCTAGTTTTGAATTCTTAAGTGTATCTCAAAGCCATATTGGTTTTTTTCTTTGTAGAATTGTAGTAGTCTCTATGTTTACATTATGTTCATCCTGTACATTTGATTCTAATTTTTCACTTGATGAGTCTTCTTTTGAAAAACTTATAATTGCTTCTATATCAGATTTTTGTTCTTTAATAACCTTTTTTCTCTTTGATAATTTTTTTTCCTTCATCAAGAAATACTACATCACTGAGGAAAATAGTAAGAAATGGAAGTATTTATAGGTGGATAATCTTGATGATAGAAATCAACAAAATCTAAGGAAGCTAAATTTTCTTCTACATGTATATTTCTTGAATAATACTAGATATTCAGACTCTCTTATTTGGATGAGCCAAAAGGAAGGAACATACTCAATAAAATCAGGTTATTATCTCCATGAATGGGAGGGCTTTGGATGGCTTCCACTAGCTAATATTTGGATCAAAGACCTCATTCCCAAGATAGCACATTTTTATTGGCTAGAAGTCCAAAATAAGGTCTTGACAGTGGATAATTTGCATAAAAGGGGCTTCACATTCCCGAATAGGTGTGTTCTCTATGAAATGAGTGAGGAAGATACTGATCATCTCTTATGTACCTGCATTTTTATAGTTGAGCTACTAAATAATATTCTGAATAACTTCTAGGTAGAGTGGATCCTCCCAAATCTCTTTGATATTTGTCTTCAATGGGAGTTCCCCTTTAAAAGTAAAAGGCTATAAATGTTATGAAGGTTAAGTTTTCCACATGTTCTATTGAGGGTTTAGAAAGAAAGGAACCACCGGATATTTAAAGACAAGAAGAGAAACTACACATCAGTGGTAAATAGAATTTTAAGTGTAGTGTTGGAAAATTTAGGTATCATGAAGTTCAACAATGATTTTGAGCCAAACCCAAAGAAATAAATTGCTAGAGTTTGGGGCTTAGCTTCCAATTATTAGAATTCTTGCTCATCCTTAGTTCATCCATGAACCAATTCAAAATGGAAAAGGCCTCCAAGTGGATGGATAAAATTAAACTTTGATGGAGTGACAAAATAAAATCTTGGGAGTGTTGGAGCAGGAGGCATCTTTCAAGATCATTGGGGTAGACCACTCTTGGCCTATGTAGAGTCTCTAGGAGATAAAATAAGCCATGTTGCTAAATCTAGAGTAGCCTTTATAGGTGTGTCACTTCTTGGCAACTAAATATAAGGAAATTAATAATAGAAGGATATTCATAAAACATCATTAATATTTTGAATGGAAAACACCCTCTAGGATGGAATATAATAGATATGATAAATGAGATTAACACTAAACTAGAGTTCCTTGAAGAAGTGCATATTGTCCATGTCTACAAAGAGGCTAATGGGGAAGCTAACTATCTAGTAAACATGGGTGTACCTTTGGATGACTTGCAGTGTTGAGAGTTAATATTCCCTCATAGTGTTCAAGAAATTATTAACAACAAATCCAATGATGATGAACAAAATGAGATCAGAGATTTAATTTTATAGGGGTATTTTAAAGATTTTATGCGTAAAGATTTATTTTTCATCTGGAGGGAGGAGTTTGAACATTCCTAAATTCTACAAGTATAATATTAGGGATGAAGGAAAGAAAAGAGGACTTGATAGTGAGTCTCCAACAGTGGTGGTTCATTTATTTTGTAGCTAGATCGTGTGTTATTGAGTGAACAAGTTTCTACCTGTTGTGAACTCCACTTTTAGGTTTGGTCTACTCTACTCTTGGTTTTTTTACTAATCATTATTTTGTGAGCTACAGGTTGCATCTTGTTTCTCAATGGGACTAGATCTGGTATGTGGGGCTTCTCTAAGTCCCAATACTCATGTTTTTTAGTCCACCTAAAAAACAACAGTCATTATTTATACTAGCGACCAGAGCATCAGAAGGAAATATGACATGATTGGTCCTGTTGAGTAATATGTTTCCATGAGTGTCTCATTGACTAGAGCCATGAATAATGGACTAGAACTGCATATTGAAATACTTGCATACTAAACTACTTCCTAAAAGAGTTTGCTCCAATTGTTCTTGGGAAAATAAAAGAAGCAAAAAATAACTTGGAGGACCTAAAAAGGAGGATATTGATGCTCAAGGTCTAGCAAAAATTTTAATATTTGTATGTATTTATTTATTGTTAATTGTCTTTACATATTTTTTAATATTAAATGATCCTGAAGTCAAAGACGTATATAGTATTTAGGTTTTTTGATCTTCTAGTTTAAGGTCTGAAACCTTATTTCTAGAACCATATTTGGAGTGTAAATATTATTCTTTGATGTTTTTTGTAAAAGTTTTGGGGTCCCTTTCAAAACCCCTTATTCTACCTTAATCAAAAAATACTACATCTCTATTTATGTAGATTTCCTTTGGTATTGGATCAATTATTTTATAACCTGTTGAATCATTGTCATAACGAAGAAATATTCCACACATTATTTTTTCTTTTATTTTGGTTCTTCTTTGCTTTAATATATGCATATATGCTTTGCAACCAAATATTTTCAATCGTTCTATTGTAGATTTTTGTCTTGTCCATACTTCTTTAGGAGTGATATTTTTCAATATTCTTGTAGGTGATCTATTTTGTAAATATACAATTGTTTTAACTACTTATGCCCAATATTGATGATCAAGATGTGCTTATTTTAACATACTACAAACCATTTCCATAATTTATCTATTTCTTCTTTCTGCAATACCATTTTGTTGTGGATAATATGCTTTAGTAAGTTGTCTTTTGATACCAATGGTTTCTAGGAAGAGATTAAATTCCTTTAATAAAAATTCTCCTCCTCTATCTAATTGAAGATTCTTGATTGTTTTTCCTATCTACTTTTCTACTAGTAATTTTAATTGTTTGAAACAACTGAATGCTTCAAACTTTAATTTCATAAAATACACCCACATGTTTCTGGAGTAATCATCAACATATATTTAAAAATATCTATGTCCTCCAATACTAGTGACATTCATTAACGAAGTTCAAAAGGAATTCTATGTTGTTTTCTTGCTAGACATTCTAAACATATAGTAGATTTTAAAACAAGTTTAGGCAATCCTTTAACCATTTGATATGTACTCATCTCATTTAGTGAAGATGCACTTATATGTCCTAGTATTTTGTGCCAAAGTTCTCTAGTTTTTGAAATCCTTATTGATAGAGCCTTGTTGGATAATGTATCTAGAGTGAATAAACTATCCTTATATAAACCTGAAGCTATAACATTTCCTTGTTTCATAGTACAACGTATTTTTGTCTTTAATAGTTTTAGATTTAACTGTAAGATTTTGATCCATGAACTGTGATACATAAAAAATATTAGTAGTCAATCCAAGTATGTATAGTACATTTCTAATTATTCTTGTTCCTCCTGATAGATTAACTAAGATATTCCAACTCCATTAATTTCATAAGTCATACTATCTACTATAACAATGAGTTTTTCATATTTCACTTGAAGAGTATTAAATCAATGTTTATTTTTTATCATACGTCTATTTGCTCCAGAGTTAATATACCAATAATCTATAAGTATCTTTATTATGTCTTCTATGTTTTGATGTTTTATTTCCTTAGTAGTATAAAACCTTATAACTCCCTAATTTGAAATTTGCAAATAAATATTTTCTAATATTTTGATGTTGAAACCCTTTTAACTCCCAAATTTTACAAGTTTGCAAAATTTTAAAAATACTTCTAACTTAACAATTCACTAACTCCTAATAAGCTTTTAATTTCAAAATATTAAATTAAATATTCAACCTAAGGATCCTTATTAATCCACCTATATATTAATCTTTCAAAAATTAAACTTTAAGTTTTCCTTATAACTACAAACAACTTTAAAATAATTAATAATTACCTCAATTTTATCTACTCCAATTTGAACTTTAACTTGAATGGCATTATCAAACATTTTAAAGCTATACTTTATGTTGATTGGTATGTTGCTCAGTTGTTTCAATATTCGCTTTGAATTTTATTCCCTCTGTTGCCTTAGATTATCTCTACTTTCTATGTTGATCTTGAATAACAATGCTCTCTGTTGGCTCAAATATTTCACTATTATTGTTAGATATATGTTCTTCTGATTAGATTACACTCTACTACCTCATTCAACATTGCTATCTTAGGTTATGCATCTGCATGGTTTAACGTATTGCACTTTAGTATATTATTAAATGCTGCTCTCCTCTGGTTATGCTTCCACATGGTATAATGCATGTGAAACAATGGAAATGAAGTCTTTCACTTCCCTTCTAGGTAATGATGTGTCAAATGCTTCACTAGAAACCTTAGGTCATTGTAGGAACTTTTTATTTTGGTTTTATTGAGTGCTAAGTGTTGGTTCCTTTGTCTTGTTTGCTTTGATCTTGGCATTACACCTTCACATCTCCTTTTTCCTTGACTTCGATATTACACCTTCATGCTTCCTTTGTTCCTTCAAATTTGTGTTCTACTTTCTCATCTTGTCTCTGATGTTACACCTTCGTGCTTCCTTTATCTTTTTGCCTCAACTCTAGAGTTTATTTCACCTGGTTCTCTTCCCAAAACACTTTGATGTTCTTCCTTCTTTGTTCTCTACCTTTATTCCAGAATGTTACAATGTCTCCTTTTACCTGATTCTTTAATTTTTGTTGTGCCTTTTTTGAGAATACAACTCATCTTCTCCTATACATCATTTAATTGGTCGTAGCCTTACACTATATTATTTTTCACAAATTCTATTGAATGTTGCATTGATTCATCATCTTCTTCATAGCTTTATACTGATTTAGAATGTGATGTATCTTGGCATTTTATTCTCAATGTGTATCTTCATCTCTCTTTGCATTAGTGCACTTATTTATTTTCCTTAGTTGATGTCTTCCTTTGTACTCCTTATTGTGGTGCAAGTTACCTTGGTTCTCAGTGTAGTTCACGTATCCTTCATCCTCCTTAGTGCACATCTCCTTGTTCTTCTTAGTGCATGCCTAATTTTATTTCTAACTTGAATGCTTCTTTTGCTATGTAGGTTGAATACAAAGATTGCTAACAAATATGCTATTAGATGTCATAAATTCTTGCACATTGTTAAGAAGCTGCTCCTTTGGATATATTAAACAAAAATAATATATCTTTTAAATAAGCAACAACTATTAACTTCTCCTATTATATTTTTGCTTTACTATGGGACTTATCCCATATACTTTTTAGTATGTTGTTTTGATCTATGATCTTCTTTCTTTTCCCGAATTCTACTCTGGTTTCCACTTGTCATAGGTAGCTTAAGGATTTCTCAAATCCTTTCTGCTATTTTGAATCTTTAATATCTTAGGTCACACCTAAGAATATAATATGATTCTCCTCATTACTAGAGAATCCAAAATCAATGTGAGGGTGATTGTGGATGTTTCCAAATGACATTTGAAATAGATTCCAAGTCTCACTGCCTTCAAAGTAGATATACTCTTAATTAACATTATCAAAATGGATAAAGCTAATTAATAGTGGCTTCAATAAACTCTATCAATCTGGACAGATTCTGGTGGTAGATTTGATATCACTATTGTATTTTTAAGCCTTTGTACTACCACAAAATATCATAGGTTATATCAAATATATCACATATAATCACATATGTAAATTAACCGTAACAAATATCAAATAATAATATGATGAGACAAGTATTAAATACCAAGAATGAAGCAACACTATCACTTTATTATTTTAAAAGTAACTTTGATAAGGAGATACAAATTATAGAGCTATATCTCCATGATATAGCTTCACAAGATGACCTTTCAAATTTGTGACTATTGCCTTTTATATAACCTTTGAATCCTTAACTTACCACTTGCATAGAAGACTCTTAGTCTTCCTTCCATATGTACATATCCTGCACATCTTAATTGATAAAATAATGTAATATCATCTAACAATAGACACTTGGATTGAGGGTGTACTTTCATATTGATAGCCTAATTCCTGTATCCTACATCATCCTACACAACCATTATAGATATCATGGGATATATATGCCTTGCATGATGCTCTATTAAGAGCATGATAATATGTATGTTCAAACTTACAATTTCTTAATTTTAAATTAATTTGAATTAATATTTAAAATAATAATAATTTAACTAAACATACAACATATGAATTTATTTGTATATGTATAGGGTTGTCTTACTCTAAATTTACAACACCTCACACCACACAACCAAGTTAGGTAATATACTACCATGATAGATGACATAGGGATTGATATGAATGTCACCACTTTTAAGCCTTTTTGCATAAATGGTGACATTTAACCATATTCATTTGTTTGTGTCCTCTTTGCTAAGGGACTAGATCATGGATTTGGGTTGAATGATCTTGAAGACTTAGAAACATGGACTAAATTATATAGGTGACACATGACCGATACAACCAACGATATGATCATATATTTCTTTGATCTAATGGTGGTCTAATTATTGGGATTGATATGAGTATCAATAGTTTCTATTTAAATGTTAGAAGTGCAATTTTTTAAGTTATTAATATTGAGGTATATGTAATCAAATGTGATTAGCTCAACTGGTTAGATTCCTCAACTTTTAAGGAGGATACCAAGGTTCAACTCTTACCAAACGATACATGCATAATTGCTAAGCTTGTTGTAATACCACCATATGGTCATGATGTAATACAGGTGGGGCCTATTTCAATCCTATATAAAAAAATTAATGAGGTACATGTTATATACTAAAATTTGTATAATTTATATACCCATGTACATATGTATGCCTATTCATGATAAATACAACACCAATTCATAAAGTAGTGCTATAAGACCCATGCAAAATATTGCAATTGAAGTATACAATCCACATTAGGTTAGCATCCAAATATGTTTAGAATTAAAATTTAAATTTTTACTAATATTTATAATTTATTCATTTTTAATGAATATCAAACATGTGTTTTGCTATATCTAAATACTCATGTACTTTTTTTGTAAGGTTACAATCATCGCTTTGCCTTTAGGTATTAGTTCAACTAGATCATATGTATAGGTTTAAATATATGACTTATGTGTATATTAAATATTTTATTGAGATGTACATCTATTTAAATCATGTGTGCATGTATATGTGCAATTTCCACTCATGACTATAAACTAGCACTACAACTAGCAAAAACAAATCATGTAAATAAATATTACACATAAAAACATGACAATCCTACCTAATTGGTGGATGATTGACTACTCAACATTTTCTACCATTTCCTTAGCATGAGCTACTTAATACATCATCTAGATACTAACAATTAGTTTATCTTGTAATGAACCCACTTTGCATTCCCTTCTTTTGTAATTATAATATATTTTTTTAAAACTAAAGAGGAGGAATTCATTTGCAAACTAAAATTAGAATCTAACACAAATTAATATTATAGAGTATGATCTTATATTCTATGAATAATTACTAGACTTCTAAAGTGTGTGATCTAATCCTAAACCAGAAACTGAGTCATAGCTTGTCCCTTCCTCTTGTTCTCCATATGAGACAACCAAAACCACTTTGTCCATCCTTCTTTTCTCCAAACTAGGTGTTCCCAAGGATATTCATTTTTAAACATAGACATTAAATTCATTCTTAATATATTTATTTCTATGGCCATATGTTTTATAAAATCTAGGAGACCCCCACATACCTCTAAAGTGGAAACTTCGTAGGACCTTACACCTAACAAAGAATCAATATGTCCAATCCTAAGCATAAATGTTGGCAATTTGAGTTATTTTGTGTTGTCATTGATGTCACATGGATCACATTGAGTTTTGGTGGCAAAAGCACTTCATAAATAATCATTTATGATATTTTGGAGAGCATGGATATTTACAGGGTTTTGTGGCACAAGAGGCATATAATATTTAATTTTTATAATATTATATTAATGGTTTTTATTAAAACCAATGGTAAAGGTTTTTATTAAAACCAATGGCAAGGGTTTTTATTAAAATTGATGGAAGGGTTTTTTATTAAAACCAACGGAAAGGGTTTTCATTAAAACCATTGGAAAGGGTTTTTCATTAAAACCACTATGCTAAGACTTCTCCAAATTATGATGGATGAAAAGGTTTTCCAATAAAACCTAGGTGCAAAAATTTTCATGACGAAATTCAAAAGAATGAAGGAGATATCCCAATTCAAAGTTAAAAGGTGAATTATTAAATTTTTATTTAATAATTCTAAGGTCTAAGGTTGTATTATATTATCCACCGACGTGCAAAGGTTGGGGAGATAAATAAAGATTCACCGACGTCATTCGAAGGCATGGAGGTGCATATAAATAAAAGGTGAAAAACCTTTGTTTATTGAAGACTTGACATAGCGCATGAGAGAGAGTCGTCGAAAGGGGAGCAACGAAGAAAGAAGGATAAATAACTTTTGATTTGAGAGCAAGGTCAAGTAAACAGCATGGGAAAGTGATGTCACGTAGGAGCCTATAGCGTAGTTGGTAGCACATGAACTTTGCACAAGGTAGGTTCGTTGTTCGAATCCTGCCAAGGGCAAAGTGTTTTGCTAAGAAAGGAAAATCGAGTTTCAGATTTGAGCATAGGTTAAAGTTGGGTGTTTGGGATTAAAATCCCAATGTGGGCTAGCACCCACGTGGTAAGCACCTCATAGTGCTAGGTGAGAGGAACAGAGTTTGACTCCCATGAAGGTGTGAAGGCGCATTGATTTTTGGCAAGGCATTGACGATTTTGAAGGTGTGAAGGCGCATTGATTTTTGGCAAAGCATTAACGATTTTGAAGGTGGTGAAGGCATTAATTTTGGCAAAGGCATTAATGATTTCAAAGGTTGTGAAGGCTATAAATTTCATAAAAAGGTATTTATCTCTAGCGCATGGTAATATTTGATATTACCAAAGTTTTGGTGCATTGAAAATCATTTCTATGATAACTAGGGAGTCATAAGGTATTTAGTGAAAATAAATGATTGTTGTATGTGCTTAGGGAGTTATAAGGTGTAGAAGTGTAAATATTTGTGATTGTTGTATGTGGAGTTATAAGGTGTGGAATTAAAAATAAAAGCATAGGTGCTTGTTGTATGTGTTAATGAAATTAGGGAGTCATAAGGTTGAAAAGTGTTGAACTTGTTATATGTCCTAGTGCATGATTTAATTATGAAATTAAACTAGGAACTTGAGACCTAGTTAATTGCTACCTTGAGTTAGAAGACATGCACATGAGTTAGGGTTTGAAGTTGAAGACAAATTGCTTGATTATGTGCCTTGGCTATTGAGAGGAAGTGGATGGATTAGAAAATCAATTTTATGGATAAAATTGATGCTTGAGTTCCATGATTGCTTTAGTGGAGTTCATTGAGAGTATTGCCATTATTGAGGAGGTTTTTGCTATTGCTTTGAGGAGATTATTGTTGGTTACTTGTTGAGTACATTGCCACTATTTGAGACCATTGAGGAGATCATTTTCTAGTCACTTGTGGATACATTTGTCTTTCATTTGAGGAGATCATTGTTGGCTATTTGAGAGCTCTTTGCTTGAGGGAGTTGTGCTTGTTTCTTGAGAGCTTATTGACATTGCATGAGGAAGATATTATTGAGAACCTATTGCTATCACTTGTGGAGATTGTCCTTGGTTGGTTGAAGTCCTCATTGTTATTTCTTGGAGAGGTTTCCATTTGAGAGATCATTTGTCATCCATTTGAGAGTACATTGTTGAGCATTGTTGTCATCCATTTGAGAGTACATTGTTGAGCATTGTTGTCATCCATTTGAGAGATAATTTGTCATACATTATTGAGATCATTGTGGATCATTGTTGTCATCCATTGAAGAGTACATTGCCATTCATTTTTGAGCACATTGTTGAGTATTGTCATCATTCATTTGTTATCCATTGTTGAGTTCATCATTGAGCCTTGCCTTCATTGATTTGTGGTTGAGATTTGAGTGCTACTTGAGAGTCATTGTTGTTGTTTGTTTGTGTTTGTTTGAGAAGATTTGGGAGAGACAACTTGAGTTTTGTGCATGATTGGTTGAGCCTTTGGGAAGGCTTTTGGGATAGAATTTTTGGATAGATTTGAGACAACTTTTGTGCATGATTGGTTGAGCCTTTTGTGAAGGCTTTGAGGATATATTTGGGACAACATTTGAGCAGGATTGTTTGAGCCTTGTGAGAAGGCATTGAGGTAGATTTGTGAGCAGTGAAAGAGATAGGATAAAAATAGAAAACACATCAACACTAGTTGCCTAGCTGAGTAGATGTGGATAGTGGGGGGTGTGAGTGGATAGCCTAGCTGAGTAGATCAGTGGATAGCCTAGCTAAGTAGATCAGTGGATAGCCTAGCTAAGTAGATCAATGGATAGCCTAGCTGAGTAGATCAGTGGATAGCCTAGCTGAGTAGATCAGTGGATAGCCTAGTTGAGTAGATCAATGGATAGCCTAGTTGAGTAGATCAATGGATAGCCTAGTTGAGCAGATCAGTGGAGAGCCTAGCTGAGTAGATCAGTGGAGCCCACTTGAGTAGATCAGGATAACCTAGCTTTGAGTAGATCAAAGTAATCATTTGTATTGGGATAAGGATCCCTATTTCTTTGTGAAATATTATAAGGAGATTATCTTGTGGACTACCCCACATTGGGGGAACCACGTTAAATCTTGTGTCTCAATTGTGTGTGATGATTTGTGCACTTGCTTACTATTGCTATCTATGTTATTAATGCACACTGCTATATTTGGTTATTGCAATTGAGGACACTAATTGATATTGGTTTGGAAAGAAAGTAAAAAGTGGGTGCTATACTGTTCACCCCCTCTCAGTATAAGCTTGTGTTCTTCAATTGGTATCAGAGCGGGTTCCTTCGAAAAGGCTAACAACTTGAGGGTAGATTCTACAAGAACACAGATGGCTTCACAGAATGGATCATCTACAAGTAAGGCTCCACTATTTGATGGTAACAATTATGCTTTTTGGAGCATGAGAATGAAGAACTATTTGATATCACAGGGATATGAGGTATGGCAGATGGTTGCAAAAGAGTATAAGGTTGAAGGTGATCCCGAGATAGATAAGACTATCAGGAAATTGGTTGAGATCAATGCAAAGGCAATGAATTGTATTCTGAGTGGGCTTCGTGAGATAGATTTTGCAAAGGTCATGGTATGTAATTCAGCTAATGAAATGTGGACCAAGTTGTGGAATACCTATGAAGGAGATTCCAAGGTAAAGTTGGCAAAACTACAAACTCATAGAAAAATATTCGAAGAATTGAAAATGGAAGATTCTGAAGATATTACAAAGTTCTTACTTCGAGTTGATGAGATTGCTAACACCATGAGAGGTCTAGGATTTGAGATGAAAGAATCAGATGTTACTCAAAAGGTTTTGAGATCACTTCCCATGAAGTATGATGCAAAGGTTTCAAGTGATAGAAGAAATAATGAATATCGACAAGCTAACAATGGAAGAACTACAAGGAACTCTCACAACTTATGAGATGAGGATAGATAAGCATCAGGCTCCAAAGAAAGAAATTGCATTCAAAGCTTTAGAGAAAAATAAAGGGAAAGATCCAGAGATAGATAGAGATTCAGATAATGATGAGGAAGCTAACTTCATCAAAAGGAAAAAGGACTCAAGGAATTATAGGGATATGAAGAAATTCAAATGCTACAAGTGTGGTGATTATGGTCACTATGCAAACAAGTGTCCACATGAAGAAAATAGTGATGATGAAAAATAGGGTCATAGAAGAAAAGAAGAAGGAAAGCATAAGCATGACAAAGAGGATAGGTACAAGCAAAGCAAGCATGAGAAGAAGAAGAGTTTTCGTAAGAATAAGAAAACTTTCTACATTGAAGAAGCAAGTGATGGTTCAGATCACAACAATGAAGACCAGTTAGATGAAGAAGAATGTACATTCTTTGGAATAAGTGAAGAAAGGCAAGAACACCTATTCCTAGGTATTGAAGTTAAAGAAGAGGATATATCTATCGAAGAATGACATGAAGAGCTTGCTATAGCCATTGAGCAAGAAAATAGGTACAAGAAGGGTCTAAGAATACTAAAATGCTTCATATGTGGAGACTTTGGGCATTTAGATGATGATTGCATGTACTACAACAATTGCAACAAGAAAAGTTTATTTGTGGAAAAAGAAAGCAACAGTTCCAGTAATAGTTCTAGCAGCAGTTCTAGTGACAATTCCAGTAGCAGTGATGATGAAGAAGAGGAATCCACAAAACAAGAAAATAAAATCAAGAGATTGAAAAGGAAAATCAAAAGGCTTGAAAATAAGGTTCATGAAAATGAAAAGGTCAAAGTAATGCTTAATCGACACATTCAAGGTTTGGAAAAAGAGCTTCAAGAAACAAAAGAGCTTGGCATCACTATTTCTGAGCAATTGAAGAAGAAGAAAGAAAGATGTAATCAGTTAGAAGAAGAAGATCAAAAATGTTTGGGGACCTACATAAATAAGTTAGCATGATTTCAAAGGAATTCAAAAACTTTGGATAACTTTTTGGATTTACAATGAGATCCATCTATAAAGACAGGGCTTGGTTATGAAGAAGGGAAATAAAAAATAAACACACAAGGACCTCTATTTGTATCAAGAGGTTTTGTTTCAGAAATCTATAAGGAAGAACCGGTTCCCAAAGAAAAGGAAGCAATATAAATGGATACTTGCATTTCAGAGGCTATAGAGATGTGTGCCAATTTGCTATTTGACACAAATGAAGAGAAAGAAGAGGAAGGTTCCAAAGCACCAAAGGTCTCATATTTCAGGTTTGGGGAGTCACACTCAAAAGGAAAGGAAGTTCTAAAATATGAAAGCAAGGAAGCACCTAAGATTCATGAAGAAAGTTCCAAAGCTCCTATGGCTCCAAATATCCAGTTTGGATCTTGTTTTGAGATAGGTGAATCAAGTTCAAGAAGCAAAGAAATTCTTGAAGAAGAAAGCAAGGAAGAAGTTAAGGAAGAAGATTTGGATACCACAAAGAAGGATCAAGGATACAATGCACAAGTCAAAGATGATCACAAGGATAAAGGTCAAGAAAGGTATGAGGAACCAAGGCATGAACAAAGGGCTTTTCAAGGACATTGTTTTTCTTGTAATGGATTTGGACATAGGGCTATACACTGCAGGGGTCTATGGATCAAATAAGTTTGATTTTTCTAGAAGGAACTTCAAAGGAAGAAGGTATGGTTTTCAGGGACATTGCTTCTTATGCAATAGGATTGGTCATAGAGCTTCTCAGTGCAAAGGAAATGAGCAATATGGTTTTGATTATAGAGCTACACAATTCAGAGGTCATGGTCAAAATGATTATGAAAATAGAACTTCACAATACAGGGTTCAGGAAAGGAATGGATATGGAAATGATTTCAAGAAAGAATTCAGGATATGGGCACCATCCAAAGGCTACAATATCAAGTGTTTTAATTGCAATAACTTTGGACATATTGCAAGATGGTGTAGGACTCAATTCCAAATAGGTTCAAGGCAAGAAGGTCAAACAAGTTCAAGGCAAGAAGGTCAAACAGGTTCAAGACAAGAAGATCAAGTAACTTATCAAGAAAAGGAGACCAGAAAGATGTGGAAGGAAGTTGACAAAGGAAAGGAACAATGTAATATGGGAGTAAATGTACTCCCACCCCAAAATTAATCACCTCAAGAGAGAAGGTGGTAGGGGGGCTAAGCTTAAGAGTCATATATTTTAGCCCCATAGGTGTCCCTTTTGCCATTGATGTCAAAGGGGGAGAGATTTGAGTAAGGGGAAGAGCATTGAGTTAGGGGGAGCAACCTCCAAAGAGAACATTGAGATAGGGGGAGCAGCCTCCATAGAGAGTATTGAGTCAGGAGGAGCAACTTTGATTTTCAGAAATGGCTTTTGTAGTGATTGTGGTGATTTGCATTAGAGGTGTTGCCATCAATGACAAAGGGGGAGATTGTTGGCAATTTGAGTTATTTTGTGTTGTCATTGATGTCACATGGATCACATTGAGTTTTGGTGGCAAAAGCACTTCATAAATAATCATTTATGATATTTTGGAGAGCATGGATATATACAGGGTTTTGTGGCACAAGAGGCATATAATATTTAATTTTTTAAATATTATATTAATGGTTTTTATTAAAACCAATGGTAAAGGTTTTTATTAAAACCAATGGCAAGGGTTTTTATTAAAACCGATGAAAAGGTTTTTTATTAAAACCAATGGAAAGGGTTTTCATTAAAACCATTGGAAAGGGTTTTTCATTAAAACCACTATGCTAAGACTTCTCCAAATTATGATGGATGAAAAGGTTTTCCAATAAAACCTAGGTGCAAAAAGTTTCATGACGAAATTCAAAAGAATGAAGGAGATATCCCAATTCAAAGTTAAGAGGTGAATTATTAAATTTTTATTTAATAATTCTAAGGTCTAAGGTTGAATTATATTATCCGTCGACGTGCAAAGGTTGGGGAGATAAATAAAGATTCATCGACGTCATTCGAAGGCATGGAGGTGCATATAAATAAAAGGTGAAAAACCTTTGTTTATTGAAGACTTGAGATAGCGCATGAGAGAGAGTCATCGAAAGGGGAGCAACGAAGAAAGAAGGATAAATAACTTTTGATTTGAGAGCAAGGTCAAGTAAACAGTATGGGAAAGTGATGTCATGTAGGAGCCTATAGCATAATTGGTAGCACATGAACTTTGCACAAGGTAGGTTCATTGTTCGAATCTCGCCAAGGGCAAAGTGTTTTGCTAAGAAAGTAAAATCAAGTTTTAGATTTGAGCGTAGGTTAAATTTGGGTGTTTGGGATTAAAATCCCAATGTGGGCTAGTGCCCACATGGTAAGCGCCTCATAGTGCTAGGTGAGAGGAATATAGTTTGACTCTCGTGAAGGTGTGAAGGCGCATTGATTTTTGGCAAGGCATTGATGATTTTGAAGGTGTGAAGGCGCATTGATTTTTGGCAAAGCATTAACAATTTGAAGGTGGTGAAGGCATTAATTTTGGCAAAGGCATTAACGATTTCAAAGGTTGTGAAGGCTACGAATTTCATATAAAGGTATTTATCTCTAGCGCATGGTAATATTTGATATTACCAAAGTTTTGGTGCATTGAAAATCATTTCTATTATAACTAGGGAGTCATAAGGTATTTAGTGAAAATAAATGATTGTTGTATGTGCTTAGGGAGTTATAAGGTGTGGAATTAAATATTTGTGATTGTTGTATGTGGAGTTATAAGGTGTGGAATTAAAAATAAAAGCATAGGTGCTTGTTGTATGTGTTAATGAAATTAGGGAGTCATAAGGTTGAAAAGTGTTGAACTTGTTATATGTCCTAGTGCATGATTTAATTATGAAATTAAACTAGGAACTTGAGACCTAGTTAATTGCTACCTTGAGTTAGAAGACATGCACATGAGTTAGGGTTTGAAGTTGAAGACAAATTGCTTGATTATGTGCCTTGGCTATTGAGAGGAAGTGGATGGATTAGAAAATCAATTTTATGGATAAAATTGATGCTTGAGTTCCATGATTGCTTTAGTGGAGTTCATTGAGAGTATTGCCATTATTGAGGAGGTTTTTGCTATTGCTTTGAGGAGATTATTGTTGGTTACTTGTTGAGTACATTGCCACTATTTGAGACCATTGAGGAGATCATTTGCTAGTCACTTGTGGATACATTTGTCTTTCATTTGAGGAGATCATTGTTGGCTATTTGAGAGCTCTTTGCTTGAGGGAGTTGTGCTTGTTTCTTGAGAGCTTATTGACATTGCATGAGGAAGATATTATTGAGAACCTATTGCTATCACTTGTGGAGATTGTCCTTGGTTGGTTGAAGTCCTCATTGTTATTTCTTGGAGAGGTTTCCATTTGAGAGATCATTTGTCATCCATTTGAGAGTACATTGTTGAGCATTGTTGTCATCCATTTGAGAGTACATTGTTGAGCATTGTTGTCATCCATTTGAGAGATCATTTGTCATACATTGTTGAGATCATTGTGGATCATTGTTGTCATCCATTGAAGAGTACATTGCCATTCATTGTTGAGCACATTGTTGAGTATTGTCATCATTCATTTGTTATCCATTGTTGAGTTCATCATTGAGCCTTGCCTTCATTGATTTGTGGTTGAGATTTGAGTGCTACTTGAGATTCATTGGTTGAGCCTTTGGGAAGGCTTTTGGGATAGAATTTTTGGATAGATTTGAGATAGCTTTTGTGCATGATTTTTTGAGCCTTTTGTGAAGGCTTTGAGGATATATTTGGGACAACATTTGAGCAGGATTGTTTGAGCCTTGTGAGAAGGCATTGAGGTAGATTTGTGAGCAGTGAAAGAGATAGGATAGAAATAGAAAACACATCAACACTAGTTTCCTAGCTGAGTAGATCAGTGGATAGCCTAGCTAAGTAGATCAATGGATAGCCTAGTTGAGTAGATCAATGGATAGCCTAGGAAGTAGATAAAGTGGATAGCCTAGTGAGTAGATCAGTGGATAGCCTAGTTGAGTAGATCAGTGGATAGCCTAGTTGAGTAGATCAGTGGATAGCCTAGCTGAGCAGATTAGTGGATAGCCTAGATGAGCAGATCAGTGGAGAGCCTAGCTAAGCAGATCAGTGGAGCCCACCTGGACAGATCAAGACAGCCTAGCTTTGAGAAGATCAAAGTAATCATTTGTATTGGGATAAGGATCCCTATTTCTTTGTGAAATATTATAAGGAGAATATCTTGTGGACTACCCCACATTGGGGGAACCACGTTAAATCTTGTGTCTCAATTGTGTGTGATGATTTGTGCACTTGCTTACTATTGCTATCTATGTTATTAATGCACACTTCTATATTTGGTTATTGCAATTGAGGACACTAATTGATATTGGTTTGGAAAGAAAGTAAAAATTGGGCGCTATACTGTTCACCCCCCCTCTCAGTATAAGCTTGTGTTCTTCAATAAACTATAAAATCCTAGGACCTATTGCCTTATAGGAAACCAAGATGCAGTCTCATCCTAAGGATGAATGAGAAGTGAATACTAGCCTCATCTCACTAGGATGGATTGGCCTAGTGATAATGGTCATACACTACCCAACCCTAGCCTTTAGAAAAAGTAGAAATTGTTAGAATATGGTAAGTGCAAATAAATAAACCATAATCATTAGAAATATTATTAATAATCAAAGGTTAAATAGAAATAGTAAACATAATCAAATTGATTATGACAACTAACCTACCGACTAACCTACCGTCCATAATATCTATCGTCCATAGGGAAATGACGGTAAGGTAAGTCACTAACCTAGGTAACTAGTAAAAGTAACTACTAGTGGTAAAAAGTAACAAGCTACTTTTTACCATGCAGTAAATAAAATCTACCTAATGTAGGGAAAGGGTAAAATATCCAAATGATGGAATATTTACTCTAACATCCCCCCTTATTACATTATTTGGGTAATACATACATATCCTCTAATACAACAATATTTGGGTAAAGTATATAACTGCCCCAATACAGTGAAGAAGATGTTGATCTGCTGGTTCTTTGCTCTATCACAGTACTCTAGCTGCTCCTAAGCAAAAAGTGGGTCATTCCTCACTTTGTCTTCACGCCAACGAATGTCCTTATGGTAATCACATCATCCAACCGAATTGCATGGGTAACCAGCCACTGCAATCGCTAGGTGTAGTAGAATAGATCACTTCATACAAGGTTCATTCATTTACAATATGAATTTGCAAAATATAAGGTAGCTAAGGTGTCGGTCGCTGCCAAAAATGCACCCTTATAAGTTCCCCCCTTCTCGTTGCAAAACATAGTGTATTCAATTTCTGAAGGAAGTGTGACTAAGGTGTCGGTCGAAGCCAAAAATGCACCCTTATAAGCCTTCTTCCCTATTTACAAAAATTGTGAAGAAAAGAAATTTATATCCCCCCTCAATTGCAAAAAGTGTGCAATGCAAGAGTGTTGTGAAGGATTTTACAAATATTGCCTCCTAGACAATTTTACATCACAAAAAGTTGCTCCTCTTGTTACAAGTACTTCAAACACCTAGAATTTGCTATTTATGAAGCCTAAAAGAGGTACAAGCACCCCTTATTGCAAGGTCTTCAAACAAAATACTTATGCTATTTATGAAGCCAAAAAGAGGAGAGAGAGAAAATGGTGCTTTTGCCCAAGGTGACACATGTGTTTTCCCTCTACAATACTGTTTTAGCCATGAGCACTCTGTGTGCTCTCTTTGAACCAGAATCAGAATCAGAATGAGACACTTCACTAGAAATATGGCTTCTGTGATGTGCCTTTGCCATTTTAGTTTTGCTTGTTTGGAAACCAACACTGAATGGTGTCATGGTTGTCATTTTTACAATTTGTGCAAAACTATGCTTTCTAGGCAATTTTATCAAAAAGTTCACCAAATCATCCTTCCTTATTGCAAGAACTTCAAGCATGGTTGCTATTATGAAGTCTAAAAGAAAAGGTATAATTTTGATGACTTCTACTTTTATGATTGCCTTTACAAGTTTTATTTCCCTCTTGTCAAAAATCTGTGTTTTGAAGGAAGAAAGGAATTATCCCCCCTTAGTGCAAAGGATTGCTACTTTTTAAGGTTCCTTATTTTCAAAAACTTGTTCTTTCTTTTGATTACCCTAAAAGAGTACCAAAAGATAATTCACTCAAATAGATATTTAATGGCACCTGCCTTAACACCCTTCAAGAAGGATGAAAAGTTTGAGGAATTTAAGCCAAACAAATAAGAGTGAATTAGGGGTTTTGTTGATTTAGGAGAGAATATCAAGTGAATTTTGGCTTTAAATCTGTGTAAGGATTTACACAAATTTGTGAAATTTTGGGGTTTAGTGTGTTCTTGATTCTATGACTTATAATTGCAAAAGAAATAATGCAATAATCAAACAAGAATGCCCACAAAATTCTTATCACCTAGGTGTCGGATGCAACCGAAAATGCACCTAATTTGCCAATAAAGGTGTCGAGTAAAATCGAAAATGCACCTTTTAATTTTTGCAACAAAATGTGGATTTGTGTTGTGCAAAAAATTGATATTTTTATGTCTCCTACTTTGTTTTACAATTTTGCAAAAGAAGTACAATGTTGTCTTCCCCCTTTTATTTTGCAAAATTAACAATATGAGCACTCCTTTCAAGACAAGTCGACACACGACCCGCGTTTGAAAGGCTTCCAAAACCAGTCGACAAACGACTTGGTTTTTATGGACCCAAGGTCTTCAATTTCTTCTCAATTTTGCAAAAAAGAATGTGCAATTTTATGTCTTATATCCCCCCTTGGAGAAAACAAATGCACACTTTGCACTTTGATGTTTTACAAAATTTTAAGTCTCCTTGTGTTCAAATTTGCAATAAAGAATCAATTGTTTTGATTTTATCCTTTCTTTGAAATGTGCAAAATAAACAAGGTGTTGAGAAGAGAGTAAGGGTTTTCTAATTTGCAAAGAAAATATAGGTGCTATTCCTTGTCTTATATCTCCCTTTTGTGGAGAAAACAAAAGCCCTAATTTTTGGATATCACAAATAAAATAGATCCCCTTCTCTTTAATTTAATTTGCAAAATTAAAAAAAAAATTCAATTATAAGGGTTAAATTTAATACTAAAAATCAAATTATGTTTCTTTTTAAAAAATCAATTTAAAAAAAAAATTTAGAAACATAAGTTTAGATTTTTATTATTAAAAATAAACTTTATAATAAAATAAAACTTTTAATTTAAATAAAAGCAAAATTAAAAAAAAAATTACCTTTGTTTTGGGCCGCGACGGGATTTGAAACTCTGACCACCCCCGCCACCTAGGGCCTTAGCCCATCCTGATCAACCGGTCGGGCTAGAGGGCCCAACGTGAAGGGAAGGGAATTATATTCCCTTTCCCTTCTTTCCTCGTGTGGGCAGGGAAAAATGTGGGAATTATCCCACATCGCCCGCGCAGGGGATTTGGTGGGGAATAAAAGGGCTTTCAAGCCCTTAGACTATCGACTGCCTTTGGGCATTCACCCCCCACCCTCCTTTTGGTCATTGCCACATGGCACGGCTGTTAAGCCACCATGTGTCATGGTTGGTCGATCAGCTGACACGTGGTCTATCCACCATGTGTCACCAGTGTCAGGTCCTCTGACACGTGGCTAGTCTGCCATGTGTCTCATCTGTCTACGTCTGGTCATCATCCAGTGGATTTCTGCCACTTGTCCGGTCTTAGTTCAGTCCAGTTAGCACCTTGGGGTGCATGCCAATGTCTGTCCACATGGTAGTCTAGTCAACACCTCGAGGTGCATGCCAAGGTCAGTCCACGTGTCCGTGTAGTCAACATCACGGTACAAGTAGGTTAGGCACTGACATGTGCCACGTGTCGGTCAGGGATTGGAGGGTCACCTGCCCTCTCAGATCTCGATGTAGGGTCTAGGTTTCCAATCTAGTCGCCGGTGATCGGAGGGCCACCTGCCCTCTCGAATCCTAGTCATCGATCGGGATCTATGTCCTCCCACGGAGGGCGCGCCTGCCCTCACGTGGTGGTCGGCCACCGCACGGAGGGTGCTCTTGCCCTCATGTGGTGGTCGGCCACCGCACGGAGGGTGCTCCTACCCTCATGTGGTGGTCGACCACCTGGTAGGGTGCGCCTGCCCTCCTGTCGATGTCGTCGGCCTAGATCTAGGTGCCAGGTCAGCAGGTCCCTCTCCTCATGATATGTACACCTATGGGCCACTTCAGCTCGGGTCTCAAGATGTGGGCCGCTACGTCAGTAGGTCCCACTCCTCAAGATCTATGCAGCATGGCATGAAGAATACATCGAGGGAGGAGGCTTCACAGGTACCAGGTGGAACGAGCGATGCTCGTGTTATCCACCCCAGCTCGGATGCCAATGTTAGAATATGGTAAGTGCAAAGAAATAAACCATAACCATTAGAAATATTTTAAATAATCAAAGTTTAAATAGAAATAGTAAACGTAATAAAATTGATTACGATAACTAACCTACCGACTAACCTGTCATCCATAATATCTATCGTCCATAGGGAAATGACGGTAAGGTAAGTCACTAACCTAGGTAACTAGTAAAGTAACTACTAGTGGTAAAAAGTAACAAGCTACTTTTTACCATGCAGTAAATAAAATCTACCTAATGTAGTGAAAGGGTAAAATATCCAAATGATGGAATATTTACTCTAACAGAAATAAATTAATAAAGCTATTAAACCCTTGAAAGGGATCCTCTCCCTTTCTACTAATTGGTCACTTACCCAACTAAAGCTATATGGATTTCCTTCCAATTATTTAGCTAAGGCCTCCAAAAAAAAAACTAGTGATTCAATCAATCATATTGGAGAATTTATTCACATTGGGATTCTTTCAATTTCATTATCAAAAAAAAATTCCAAGGATGGAATACCATAAGAATTACTATTTTAAAAATATATAAAATAAAAAACCCTTTCCTTTTGATTATCTCTAGAAATTACTATTTATTAACAAATACAATATTTAACACCCTCTTAGTGTAATTCCTCTTTCTCATCCTTAGATTTACCATATCAATTAACATGCATAATATATGTCTAAAACCCTACTTTCAATTGCCCCAATAATGGTAGATTTGTTGAAGTTTCTCTCAATTATAATGGTTCTCCTTATTCTCCTCTAATTCCTCTTCTCATTTTCAACAATAATGAATGAGCTCTCTTTCTTCTTCTTTTCCTATTATACTTGTAATGAAATTTCACTACATCGAGAGTGGTTATGCCTTGGCCAAATTTTGCAAGTCATAACCAATAGGAAGTAGATTAGCAAGTTGAGGTAGAAAGGAAAGTAGGAGCAAGACATATGGTTTATTTTGGTAAATCTATAATGGGTGCTTATTTTACAAGGAGCAACTTTGATTAAGTCTTGATGTTACAAATCTCATCGATCTCACTAATCAATGATGAACATTGATTTGAGAAGTTAAAAGTGATAGTAATTTTAATGTTGTGATGACCATTTATCATGTTGATCTAATATTGGGTGTTAATTCTAGAATATATTAGTAAATGGAGATGACAAAGCAACACAAGTCATCGATCTCTTTGATTAACTGTGGGCATTGGTTCCCAAAAAGCAATCAAAATAAGTCTTCAAGATGTCATAAATTATTGATGGTTAATCCAATGACCTTTACCATTTTATGAACCATATGATGAGATTGTTAGAAGGGATCCCCATCATTGGTTGAAACCTAGACATGTGGCAAACACATTGGTAACACAAGAATATTTGAGTAGTTGTCCCATCAATAAATACATCAAAGGGAGGTCTACCATTGATCTTAGACAAGTGGTAGATCTAGTGGTCCATAGAGGGTTAGAAAAATATTAATATATTTAGGTCATAAAGTCCCACAAACTGTTAAATATTAGTAATTGATGACTCATGTCATTATTAATGTAGCAACCCTAATATAACCAATCCGAGAGAGATAATTTTTTCTAAACAAAAGAAAGTTTGACAAGGTTTCCCAAGATGTTTCCAATACAAGATTTATATTCATAGAGACTTCTCCACATTTTGAGTTCAATATGTTGTAAACATCCCTCGAGTGGACAAGAGTGGCCAAACTCCCATAATATCTCTAGGTTTTACCTTGTACACCTCCATGGTATAAAGGATGCTTCCACATGGTCTCCCCATTTCCTTACACTCTCTACGAATGCAGGACAACTTGACCATAGTGTTAGGATTAACCCTATCTTAGTCTTTAGAGAAAAGGGATACCAATTCCCTTACTAGTATAAGTCCATATATACTAATGCATATGTGTAAAACCTCTTACTTTAAACATTACACCTCCGTAGTGGAATGAGTAAAAATATAGTGCTCAATTATCTCATATCTTTGATGGTTTAATTGAGGTGGATATAACTCCACATTATATCCTCACATGGACACCCAACTGTCATTTGAGGTACCATCACAAAATCCTTTTTGCTAATGGATTCCAAACCTCCACGGTTGGAAGGAAGATTCAAGCTACACCACTTGAATATTTTCCAAATAATTCCCATATTTGGGTCCCACCTCAAAGATCCTTTATTGAAAGGTGTTCATTGCAAAACCCTTAGGTGTTGCCTCCCTGTAACTATCTTAGGTTTGGTATTATCCTTTAGGTTCTTCTAGTATTGGCTAACTAAGAGTGCCCACTCATAGAAAAAAAAAACAAACCCATAAAAGGAACATGGAACCATTCAAAAATTCTCTCTTACTCTTTGTCTCCCATTATAGCATTAAGCATTCTTCCACTTACTATCTTAATGTCATTTATATGCATAAAATCAAATGTATCATCTACCCTTTTTAAAATATGTACTTAAAATTTAAAGCATATAATTTATAATGAGAGAAATATAAACCATACTAAAGCTTTAATCAATGAAAGCAAAATAACAACTTCCTCTTAACCATTCTTTTAGAACTCAACCATTCATTTTGCACAAGGAACTAGAATCTTATTTCCAAATTGAATTGTAAATAAATATATTCAATTTACAAAGTCTATCTCCATATAAAAGTCATTTTCTAATACAAAGCTACTCATTTAAGCCTTTGCCAACAAATTCCTTTCTTTCTTTACAAAATAATCATAAATAGAATGCATCTCAAAGCCATAGAGGAACTCTCCTTGATCAAGATCTCCTTGATTTTTTTGAGAAATGGATATGATAAGGGATCATGACAACCCCTTTTGATGATAAATGCATACCTATATGCTCTTTTCAAAATGCATCCCATAAAATTCACACATTCATCTAATTTTCATATCATTAAAAATTAGAAATGCAAGGAAACCCCATAATTTCCTTCTGGAGATGGACTCCATGCCCATTCCAAAACATATATGAAATATCCCATACTATTTCATTATTATTGGACTCTGCATCCAATAACCTTAATATTCAATTTAAAGATCAAACATCATTTACTATTCTTGTATATAACGAGGAAACCCCATAATTTCTCTCAAACAAAATTATATCACTATAAGAAAACAATGTATTTCCACAATACATTTCTACTTATATTTTTAAGTAAACCCTCGTAAGTTCTCTAATTGCCATTGGACTCACGTCCAATTAATTATATCTAATTTCCTAAAATAAATATAATACTTTTTTTTTTAATAAAACAACAATATTTCTCCTATAATATAAAGAATAGAAGCCTAATAAACCATTTTTTACAAAATAAGTTCATTTCAATAAAACAAAAGACCTTCTTTCTTATTTATTTGATTACCACCAAAAAAAAATAATTAATCTAATTCATTTATTAATTTCCTTAATTTCATATTTCAAAAATCATATAAAATACAATTTTATTTAATCAAACTATATAAGGAAAATTGAAGGCCATAATTATTTTTCTTTTAATTGCCAACCAAAAAGGTGATGAGTACTCTTTTTGACCTAAATTAATCACATCCAACTTTCATAAAACAATAAACGTCCGCACCATGCAAAAATATTCAAAATAAAAATAAATAAATAAAATAAAGTTTGGGTCCTTCTATTTCAAGCATGCGATCAAGTCCCGCATGGCCCCACCATGAGAGATCCACATTGGATTTTAGAGCATGAAATGCCCACGCCCAACCAATAAATAAAAAAAAATTCTTTTATAACCAAGGCTTAGTTGATAATTAAGACGAGTGAAGAGAACTATTTTCCTTGCACGAATTCGACCAGTCAAATCTTCCACCCAACCAAGGTTCATCTGTGACATAGAACCAAGCCCTCAATTTCAGGTGCCACAACTACTCAGGAAAGGCCAGGTCAAAGAAAAGGAAAAGCAAACCCTATCATGCATAGTTGGAAGACATATAAAACCAATTCATTTTACCAAGTTGTTCTAGGGTTTTCAATTCACACAGGCATATATACATTCCAAAACAACATGCATTCCAAGCAATAATTATAAAATGAACTCCATTGTTTTTCATTTATTTAAAACCAAAGCAATCACTTCACACAGAAAAGTAACATTTTCATAATACCTTTAATTCATTGAAGCTATTTGGTTAAAGGAAACAACAGTGAACTTTTTTGGCACAACCCCCTTGCTATTTCTTAACGTAGTCTCAAAATATCTCTGATATTCTGGTCCTCCGAATGAATCTCCTCATCCTTGTATCTTTTTTTATTTTTTTCAATAAGATTTTAAAGGAAGAAGAAGATGGTCTACCCATCCCCATGAAATAAACTTTGCAACCACCTGAAACAAAATTGGTGTCTTTTAAACTTTTAATGAAGTTCTTTCATATTATTAATAATGTTTTTTTTTTTTTTTTTAATTTATATATTAATTAAAAATGTGCTTTCGTCTCAAAAATGGATAACATGTTATCTCCTTATTTGTTTTGCATTAATATTTCCTCTTTATTAATGTTTTGCTTTTCTAATGTTAATTATATAAAATATAGCTTTAAATATTAATAAGTCCACCTTATTAATATTAATCACAACATTAGAAATCTAATGTTAATTTATAAAATATAACAATAAATATTAATAAGTCCACCTTATTAATATAAATACAACATTAAATCTAATGTTGAAAATATAGCATTAAATATTAATAAGTCCATCTTATTACTATAAATACAACATTAAATCTAATGTTGAAAATATAGCATTAAATATTAATAAGTCCACCTTATTAATATAAATACAACATTAGAAAACTAATGTTAAAAATATAGCATTAAATATTAATAAGTCCACCTTATTAATTTAATTTCAACATTAGAAATCATAAAGTAATTTAATCAACTTATTTCCATCCATGGAACTTTTATCATCCTAAGCAACCAACCACAAGTGCAAAGAAGGTAAACACACACAAACCAAAACAGGATGGAGTAATTCACCACCATTCCCTATTGCCCATATCCATTATGCAAAAGAGTTTATGATAACTTCTAGGTTATCAAATTTTGCTATGGATGGATTTAGGTGATGATGATTACCTTAAAAAAACTATATAAATGCAAACTATATGCGGTAACCACTTGTTACCCTGGGTATATCTTACCCTAGAGTCATTGTCACATCATTTTCCTTTTTTAGTATCTCGTTCTTGGTGGTCGACTTCCTCACCCATCCACGAGAGCACCTGGTCCTACATCCAAACACAACATCAGTAGTACCATATCCACATATCATATAATAAAAACAAAAAATGCATAAAATCATCCAAATGCATCAAAACTAAGTATTAAATCATCATTTATCAATACATAGTTTATCTCATAAAAGAGTCCTGCCAAGGTGGGTCATGACATACTACCCCCTTGGACTAAACACAATCCTCTATGTTTCTCCTACAATAAACATTACATATCATTTTTATTCAAATAAATAAGGAAAATATCTTTTCATCTCATCCACTTTTTCCCAAGTGGCACTTTTCTTAGAATATTGGTCCCATTGGACCTTGCATTATTCTAGAGTTTGTTTCCTCATAATTTTGGAATAAAACTCTAGAATATTCATTGGTTTCACCTCAATGACCGATGGATCTACCATCTACAATTTTGAAACATCCCACACATGATTAGGATCAACAATGTACTTTCTAAGTAGGGATACATGGAAAGTGTCATGGATCTTTGATAGGTTGGGTGGCAAGGTGAGATGATAGGCTACTAGACTTATCCTCTCAATGATCTCAAAAGGCCCAACATATCGAGGATCCAACTTAGTAGACTTGATGGTGCTTTTCATGGGTTTAACTCTTAAGAATACTCTATCTCCCACAAAGAATTCTCTAGGTGATATTTTTAGATCAACATAGCTCTTCTGATGATCGATGACTTTCTTAAGCCTCTGCCTGATCATCCTGAGTTGTTCCTCCATCACTCAAACCACGTTCAATCTGATGACAACCCAATCCTTTGGATTATCCCAAGATAGAGGAGTTCTGCATATCCTACCATACAAGGCTTCAAATGGGGCCATTTTCAAGGAAGCATGATAACCATTATTATAAGCAAACTCTACCAAATGCAAAAAGTCTTCCCATCAAGACTTTTGGTCCATGCAATACATGCAAAGCATGTCTTCCAAGACTTGGTTAACCCTTTCAGTTTGACCATCTATTTTTGGATGGTATGTAGAACTTATGTTTAGCTTTGTGCCAACTGCATGATGAAGAGCTTACCAAAACTTAGATGTAAATATAGAGTCCCTATCTAAAATAATCACTTTAGGAAACCCATGTAACCTGAATATTTCTTTGGAAAACCTATTTTCCACCACTAGAGCATCATCCTTGGTACTCCTTGGTATAAAGTGTGCAACCTTGGTCAACTTATCGACCACCACAAGAATTACATCATGTTGGTACCTATTCTTAGGTAATCCCACAATAAAGTCCATAGATATGACCTACCATTTCTGCATTGGTATATCATGTGGGTATAATTGTCCTACTGGATGCCTATGCTCAACTTTCACTTTCTAGCATTCTAGGCATCGAGCAATAAAATCAGTGATATCTTTCTTCATACATGACTAGTAGAAGGTATTTTTCATATTCTCCCTCATTTTAGCCCCACCAGGATGAGCAGAGTAAGGAGATCTATGTACTTCTTGCATGATAAATCTCCTCAAATCATCGATTTTTGGTATAACTACCCTATCTTTAAAACATAAAAGACCATATTTTATGCCAAAATCCTTATTCTCACTAGGATTTCTTTCCATCTTAGCCTGAATTTCACTGCAATATTGGTCTTGAGATTGCATTTTCTTGACTTGGTCCATTAAGTCTACGTGACTATGGGTCAAAGCAGCTATATGTCTTCTTCTACTTAAGGCATCAATGACCTTATTTTCCTTTCCTTTGATATACTCTATACCAAAGTCATACTCTGCTAGGAACTCGATCCATCTTCTTTGTCTAGCATTAAGCATTGGATGAGTAAAAATATACCTCAAACTCTGATGATCGGTCCTTAATTCAAAAGGCTTCCCTAGCAAGTAATATCACCAAATTTTAAGAGTATGCACTACTATCGCTAGCTCTAAATCATGCATAGCATAGTTTACCTCATGTTTCTTGAGTTTCCTTGACTCATATGCTATGACTAAATCATCTTGGGATAGAACTCCTCCCAAACCTTCCAAGGAAGCATCAATACAAACTAAAAAATCCCCCTGAGGATCTAGAATTTTTAGAATAGGTGCAATAGTAAGCTTCTACTTAAGCAACTCAAAAGTGGCTTCACACTTGTCTATCCATTTGTATTCCTTACCTTTCCTTTGAAGGTTAGTGATAGAGTAGGCTATTTTAGAATAATCCTTCACAAAATGCCTATAATACCCTATCATGCCCATGAAGCTCCATACTTCAATCACATTAGTGGGCGGTGGCCAACTCAAAATGACCTCTATCTTCTTTGGATCTACAACTATCCCTTCTATAGATATGATATATCCTAGATACTGCACCTCTAGAACATAAAAGTCACACTTTGAAAAATTTCCATAGAGTTGGTTCTTCCTTAACAACTCAAGCATGATTCTCAAATGCCTATCATGCTCTTCCTTATTTCAGGAATATATCAAGATATCATCCAAAAATATCAAGATAAATTGATCTAGATGTTTCCTGAACACACTGTTCATCAGATTCATAAATGTTTTTGGTGCATTGGTCAACCCAAAAGGTAATACTATGAACTCATAATGTCCATACCTGGTCTTAAAAGTAGTCTTATGAGTATCCTCCTCTTGGATCCTCAACTGATGGTATCCTGATTTCAAATCAATTTTTAAAAATATGGTGGCACCCTTAAGTTGATCAAATAGATCTTCAATCCTGGGTAAAGGGTACCTATTCTTGATGGTTTCTTTGTTCAACATTCTATAGTCTATGCATAACCTTAGCAAACCATATTTCTTTTTGACAAATAGAATAGGTGCACCCCATGGTGACACACTAGGTTTAATCAACCTTTTTCTAGCAACCCTTGAAGTTACACTTTTAACTCCTACATCTCAATAGGATTCATCCTATAAGGAGTTCTATGAATGGGTTCCACACCTAACATCAGTTCGATAGTGAAATCAAATTCACACTTAGGTGGTAGCCCAAGGAGATCTTTAGGGAATACATCTCTAAATTCATGCAAAATTGGATGATTCCTAAACAACTCCTCCTTTCTATCATCCTTGGTCTTATGGTTTAGCTTTATGTTGCAAACCATATCACATTTCCTAATAGATTTATTTATTTGCATGGTGTAGACACCTAAAATATGTCATGCTTAGGGGAGCTACTCACATAGACACATTCATAAGATCAGATGACATAATCTTGGACTTTCCAAGCATCAACAAGTGGTTCTCACCACTCATTTGGGGCCTTTTCAAGCCATCCAAGCCTAGCCGCTCAAGCCAAGAGTGACCAGATCCTAGCCACTCAAGCCTAGAGTGGCCAGACCTTAGCCACTATAGATGATAGCGACCAGATCTTAGTCACTGTAGATGACAATGACTAAACCATAAAAGTAGTTTTATCGACAAACAGGCCTAATCACGGGTGGAAGTGGTAGTCTGCATGCAATAAATGTGAGCGGGAGTAACTTTGCATTCCTTTTCATGACCAGTTCACATAGGAGACTTGAGTTTGCATTTAGACTTTAGTTAACTAGCCTCCAAACATAGACAAAGGACAAAATCTTCTCATGCTAACGACCAGTTTGCATAGGAGACTCAAGTTGGCAGTTATATTTCAGTTAACTGGCCTCCAAACATAGAAAAGACAAAAATCTTCTCATGCTAACTCTCACTACGCATGAGAAATTCATTCCTAGGGCTTGGACATAGACCTAGGGTTTCACACTATAAAAGGTGCAAGCCTAAGAGCACCAAGGATCATTATTATCTTGGAAGAGAGGAGAGACATATTTTATCTAAGAGATCTTTATCCAGAAATTTATCAGGACAGTGGTCATTGAGGAGAGCTTTCGAGACTTGGAGAGTTCCCTTGGAGATCATGTGTACGGTGAAGCCCTGACAGATTGGAGAGCATAGCAACCATTATTTCAACATCGGATACAAGCTTTGATCCATAGCTTTGGAGCAAAGAGGACGAGAGTCACTTTAGCGGCCGTTGTCTTGGATAGTGGCCTATAGGCTTAGCTTAGGGTTTTAGACATTAGATTCATTATTTTAGCATATCATTAGCATAGCATCATTTCATTCATTCGCATTCATAGCATTAGTCTAATTTGCACTTGCTTTCATTTGTTATATTCATTGCTAACAACCTCATCCGGGAGGTATTCTCGGACATCTAAGCGTGTGTTGTTGTTTCATTGCTTACAGGGCCACAGGTTCATCGAACGAAATCTGCAACATACGAGAGCAAAAGGGATCCCTCTAGGAAATAGGCCTAGAGAAGGAGGCATCTGTAAGCCCTCATACATTTTCATGTGTGAAACTAGGAAGCTTTTTGAAAGCGCACCACCTCTTCGTGAAAGGGGCACTCTTTACCTATTTGTAACCTTATTGTATCAAAATGGGTATCCCTAAGAGGGACCGACATGTAACCGGGTTTCAATACAAATAAAGAGATCCATATTTGTTATTTTCGTGTTATATGCTTTTCATTGTCTTCCATTTCATTTTGGGTTTTTAATACATTGCAAGTAGCGTAAAAAGAGCGGTGCGTGCATCCCGGGGTCGCTACAGATGGCGATCATGATGGGACCTCCACTGATTTTTCATTTTCTACCTAAATACTAACTTAGTTTTGTGTGCAGGTCTAGCCACTCTGAGCTACAACAGCCAAAAATCAGTCGCTCTGAGCTACAGCGGCCAATAGAGCTTTAGCCGCTCCCACTAACAACGGCCAAGAACCAGCCGCTCTGGTCAACAACGGCCAGAACTGGAGAGCAGCAGAGGACAGAAACAAGGTTCTCTGAGCTGGATTAGAGGTTGGTATAGCCTCTCTGATATTCTACAACTTTCTATTTGCTTCTGTGTGTCTAAAATAGAGAACTTAAAGCACATTTATGTTTGGAAATTGAAAGAATAAAAGGAGAAAGAATTAAGCATTTTGCATATCTTAGATCTTCTTTTAGATTTCCACTAGGCATTGCTAGGAACAATGGCTTATGCCTAAAAATTTCACCCTAGAATCCAACGTGCTAGACATTGTATGTTGTTTGCTTGCTTTGAGGCCCTGCTAGAGGCCATAGCTGCACGAAATAAAGTGCGCTCATACAAATCATAGTAGTTCATGCATCTTTCTGAATATTGAAATGTATTTTTGCACTTAGGCATATAGGAAAGACTCATTGCTGCTATATGATGCACTTTATGTTACGCAAGCTTAAAATGAACACCACACATGCACGTCTCATTTAAACATTGGGGAGTTGGATTTCATCACCAACCTTCAATTCAGTCCAGTGATGTTGGAATTCATCTCCTTCCACTGGTTTGCCCCCTAGAGCTTCCTAGAAATGGATTGAGAAACTTACTTATAGTGATACTAAGTTACTTGTGCTCAAATTGTCTCCCACTATTGGAACAATCATTGGTTCAGAGTGGAAGAGCTAGGCGAACCCCCCACTGGGACTTCAGCGGTGTACCCTAGCTTCTTTTGAGAAAATCATGTTTGGCATGGGTGTACTTGATTGTCACTATGGATGAGTCTTCTCATTCTTAATCCAAGAACAAGAGCAAGAAATCAAAAGAACAACACATCAAAACACACCAAACAGTTTAGGGCACACTTAAATCGATAATCAAGATAAACATTTGTTTGGTATTGTGTGGCTATTCCTAAATTGCAACTCAAAAGATCAATTCATAGACAACATGGTCAAAACAAGAAGTAAACACCCTCGATCTGATATCGAGGGAGAGACTAAAGCAACTCATACCCATAGGCGGAGTCATAGTAACATTGAATGACCTACCCGTAAGACCATGGGATGTAGCTCCACGAGCCTAAGGGGTGATAACTCAACCCTTGGGGGATCTCCTCGAGAAACCCCAAGTAGGGAACCACATCATGGAACAAAGTCACATAGACAAAAAGAGGCTTCACAACCATCCTCATCAAGGAGACATGAGGAGACCTCAAGGGCCTCCTCTAAACACACAAAAACATCTCAAAGACGTGAGGAAGCTTCAAGGGCTTCCTCCTCACATGGACATAAAGAAGGTTCTAAAACTCATTCTTCACATAGGGATGACGAGACTGCTACATCTCCATCCACATGGAGAAAACATGTCACCACAAAGCCCTCTTCATCAAGAAGGCAAGCAAGAGTTGCAACACCTCAAGATTCACAAGAAACATATGAAACAGGTCTGCCCACTGAAGGGCAGGAAACTAGAGCTACATCTAGTCATGGGAATCATATAGAAGAAACCCTTCACACAAAAGGAAATATTCCCATAGACTATGACCTCATAGGAGTGAATGGCACCCCATGGGACCAGCCATGGAAAACAAGACAGCTAGATGGGTTGGATCGGTTTCCTACATGACCAACTCAAAGAACTATAGCTACTGAGAACTCTACATCTGGAAGCTCATGAACTATGACTTCTAAACACATCTCTCAGTCTAGGGGTACCTCAGAGTGACCCCATAGTAGATGCATGGAGTCTGATCATAGGGATACTCAATAGTACACTAAACAAGTCACATTAGCTAGCAAGAGTATAGGTACAATAGAAACCTCCTCGAGGAATCTACGAGTCAAGACAACAAGAACAGAGTCAGATAAACATGAGTCTTCTATGACAATGCAAACTAACCATGTGAGGTGGTTAGAAAATGCATTACGTAAGGAGCGAGAGCTAGTGGAGGCTCTCGAATAGGATAAACAAAGAGAAAGACTCTTGCACCAACATGAGCAGCGCTTAAGAGAGCAAGCTGAGCGGCTAGCTCTTAGCAATTTATAGATAAATGATGATAACCACCAAATAACTAGATGCGCTGACTCACCTAAGGAGAGGCGCACTAGACAAGATAGCCCACAATGAAATCACCCACCAAACCATGAACGAAATCCAACTAGTGGGGAAAGGGCAAACATAACAAACCAGGATCACAATCCTGAGTCCCCTCATAGGAGGGAGGAAAATAGAACAAATCAAATGGATAGAGAGTTACCTCCATTGCCACTATGAGTAGGCCTACAAGAGGAGGAAATCCATGCATCAAAGGCATTTCAAGAAATTGCTGAAAAGATAAAAGCCTTTGAGAAACAAGAGGCAGCTGGGAACTCGCCAACATTGAGAAAAATACACAACCAACCATTGTGCCCATCAATCCCTAGCCCTCCATATCCTAAGCACTTTGAGATGCCTAGGTTAGAAAAATTTAAGGGTGAAGAGGATGCACAAGAGCACGTCACCAATTTTATCAATGCATGTTTTCATCTTGAAGACAATGATGCTCTCATGCTAAGAACATTCATAATGACATTTTTAGGTGTTGCCACTCAATGGTTCAACCAACTACCTAAGCATAGCATAACCAACTTTGAACAACTAGTAAATGCATTCCTAAAGCATTTCTCCTTTGGTGCTAAGAAGAAGGTGAACCTTTCAGACCTGGCCAACTTGAAACAGTATGATGATGAGCCAGTAATGGATTATGGGAATAGATGGAGAAAAGTCATGGTGAAATTATCATTCTCCGTTCCCACAGAAGAGATCATTCGCATGTTCACCAAAAGTTGTTCTAAACACATCTCCCTCTTGCTACAACTTCAGTAGTATCCTTCATTTGAGGAAGCTTTGGCACAGGCCAAACTCATCGAAGACATAAAAGTAGATGAGGGAACCATTAAACTCCGAAACAAAAAGGAGTGGAACAAGAATGGTAAGAATGACAAGTACAAGTAGAAGTAGGGCAACCCTGCTCTAGTCAATCAAGTCGTATTGGCTACACCCAAGGATGGGGGTGCACAACAACCCCAGAACTATCAAGCACATCCCCCGCCAACCAATTACGACCAAAGGAACAATCAGGGGAAAAACAGAGAATGCAAGCCACCTCGCTATTTCATGCCTCTAACAGAATCAATGCAATCAATATTTAATCAGCTAAGCGAGGCCAGGAGGATCAGATTTCTTGATATACCTCTTATAGATCCCAACCATCCTAAGCCAAAAGGATATAGGGAAGATCAATTTTGCCCTTATCATAGGATACCGAGGCATGACATTGAGGCTTGCATTGGTTTTAAGCATCAAGTGCAAAACATGATTGAGGTGGGAGAACTCAAAGTTGACAACCCACTGGCTCCCGATAATAGAGACATGGGCATATACAGAAACCCATTGCCCAATCATGAGGCCCCTAGAGAGCAAGGGGCCCAAGTCAATCAGGTTTGAGCTGATATACCTACCCACGGATGCATTGGGATGGTTGATATTGTTAACATAGCAACAAGGACTAGGCGGTATGGTCAACCACAACCTCCTGTAGCTCCCATGAATGTCCCAGCCGCACCTAGGTAGAGGCAAGACAACCTTCCAGGTCCACCAACATGACCTGTGGTAACTATCCGGAGTAGATTGGAGCAAAACCTACAGATGACTCCAGCTAAGTTATCCATCTATGAGCTCATACAATAGTCCCCAAAGCATAGGGAGACTCTAATGGAAATTTTAAGGACAATTGAGCTCCAACCACAAGATGCGAATGCATTCACTCACTTTGTGGGACAAGTACAAGAATGCCAGGAACCTGTAATTCGATTCTATGATTATGAGATTAAGACAATACCTACTACCTTACCAGACCCTCCGCTAAACATTGTGGTGGCAATCAATGACTTACCTTTCAAGAGGGTCTTGGTCGATACAGGTTCATCAATAAACATCATTACAACAATAGCAATAGAGCACCTCAAGATCCCCAAGTCCAATATCGTTCCAGGAGCTTACACATTGAGAGCTTTTAATGATGCTTTATGCAATACTGTGGGAACGATAGTCCTACCCATCAAGGTGGGGCACAAGACCATCCCTATGATGTGTCATGTCTTGGAAGGAGCTATGCAGTACAACATCCTCCTAGGGCATCCTTGGATAAGGGCCATGAAGTGTGTTCCTTCGATCTTGCACCAGTGTGTCAAGTATGTGCACGAAAACAAAGTCTATGTGGTTCTGGCCGATGAAGAGCCTTTTAAATATGTCCATCAGGTGGACATTCTAGGAGAATTTGTAATTCCTTCTACCCACCTATACGTAGCACCTTCATCTCCAACCACACAAATGGATAACAAAGACAAAAGGGTAAGAAAAGACCCATGCACATCAACACCTCCTGGTGCACTCAAAATAGTCAATGCTTCTAAAGTACCATCAACATCAAAACCAAAAGACAATCAGAAGCTAAAGGCACCCTTAGTCAAGGAAGAAAGGCCCAAGGAAGTGCCAACTATAGCCATTGCTAAAATTCCAAGTCCTATGGAAGAAGAATATCTTCAAGATCAAGATGAAGATAGTGATTACCACCCCGCTTCACCAGTGTCATCCGTAGGGTCATCCACGTCGCATGCATCAATACACTTGGCAAGCACAGGCATAGGGGAGTACCTTGTGTAGAACATTACCTTTACACCTATCATTGAGTCTACACAAAACATGGGAAGACCTAAGGACTTGAGGCCGCCAATGGGAATAGTGGTTCCACTTGGAATCCCTCCCAACCAAACCAATTTTGTCTATGCCGACCTGGACTGCGCCCATAAGTCTTTAGACATAGAAGAGGATAGTGATGAATTATTCATGGTCAATGTTCGTTACCTCTCTAATCCCGAGTTTTCTCTAAGCTACTTTGAGCATTGCCATTGGCATGGCTATGGCCTTGGTATATATGAGCAGGGGCACAGGCGGCCATACGAGCCACAATATCAGCTTCCCTCCGACAGGTTTGGGTTAGGCTATTATATTGGAGGTCGAGATGACTCTCTTGTAGTAGCATTGGATAGATTAAGCTTAGGGTTAGGAGAAGACATCGATTTCATTCCTTATCACCCCCTAAGAATAGGAAATTTGAGCAATAGACAAGTGGCCACGATGAACGTACCGCCACCAAAAATTTATCATCCAAACATCTCAATTGATTCCACCCCAATAGGGTACAACTCATGGGATGAGGAGAATGGATATGAAGCAAGTGATGATGAGGTGCAACTTGGCTTAGCCTACCATGGGCCTCACTATTTACAAAGATTCACATGGTCCATCCACAATGAGAGTGGGTATACATCAGATGAAAGTGACTATGAATCAGAAGACTCAACAGAAAGAGCCTACTTAGGCCTGAGCCATCAACCCCTGACTTTGGGGCAAGAGACAAATGCAAATGGATTCTTCATAAGTGACGAATAATATGAAGATGAAATAGAGATGGCCTACTTGGGGCCAAGGCATGAGCCCCTTGTCTTAGGGCCGCATACCAATGCTAACGGTTTCTGGATAAGTGATGATGACTTTGAGGATGAGACCGAGATGGCTTATCTTGGACCTCACCACTTATGGCAAGTCAATGAGCTAGTAGAGAGAGAGGTAGCACTCCGTGCTATAGACCCTCATCTATGATTTTGGGGAGACCTATTGACCTAGCTACCATTCACCAGATGGTCAATCCCCCTCTACCTACATTCAGAGAGCGATTAGAGCCCAATGATCCTATTATCTGCCCTACTCATGGGACTAGATCCATAAATTCCCATTCCTCCAGAGCCTCATCGTAAGTATGGAAGGGAAACCCCTAAGATAAGATTGCACCCATGTGGTCCTGGATATTTCATCCCATCCATCAACATGATCTCCATTGATTTGACCACTCCACTTCATAATCCAGCAGATCCTACCAAATCATTGCATCTTGATGTAGAGGCTATTGATTGGGATCACGCTAATTCACCCATAGAGCCTAGAAGACCTCTTCCCCAATGAAGAGATGTTACAGCCATTCCATTTTGCATCAGGTTGTGCGTATGACATCTTCCATGTTGGTTTGGAACCTAAGTCAGTAGGTCCTATAAATCCCATCGATGACATTCATTTGATACCCATGCCTCATCAACTAGAGGATGGGTCACATATGGCTATAGAAGCGACTTTCGAGGTGGACATCAGCGATGATCCTACCCAACCAAGAAAATTCAAGTTCGTAGAAATTCTATCTCTAGAGGAACAAGCCATCCTAATTCCTCTCCTCAAAGAGAGGCCAAATATTTTTACTTGGACTTACAAAGACATGCCAAGGATAGATCCAAAGTTAGTCATTCACAACCTTTCATTGGATCCCATGAAGAATCCAGTCAAGCAAAATCTGAGGAAAATGCATCCAACCATCGCTTTGATGGTGAAGAACGAATTGCAAAAACTATTGGATGCAGTATTCATAGTTCCTATAGACTACCCTAAGTGGGTGTCGAACATGGTACCCATGGGGAAACCCAATGGAAGAGTCCGTATCTGCATAGACTTCAAATATTTAAATAGGGCAACACCAAAGGATTCATTCCCATTGCCAAACATAGATGCTCTTGTAGATGCAACCGTAGGTCATGAGATGCTCTCCCTAATGGATGGTTTTTTTGGATACAACCAGATCCAGATTAAGCCCGAATATCAACATAAAACTACTTTCATTACTCCATGGGGAAAATTCTGTTACAAAGTGATGCCATTCGGTCTCAAAAATGCTGGTGCCACATATCAACGGGCCATGACATACATATTCCATGACTATATGCATAAGATCTTAGAGGATTACATTGATGACTTACTAGCCAAGTCCCTATTGTGGCAAGAGCATGCTGAAGTCCTTAGAAAATTATTTGATCGCCTCATAGAACACAATGTCCGATTGAATCCTAAGAATTGTGTATTTGGCATAACTTATGGAAAGCTTTTGGGATTCATCATATCCAAGAAAGGCATCAAAGTATATCCTACAAAGGTAAATGCTATATTGGAAATGGCCACCCCTACCATCATTATATGGTGTTGAGGAGCCTGAACCTCTCAATATCATTCACAAAAAAAAACATTCAAATATGTCATAAGAAACAAAAAAATTCAAATATGTCATAAAATACAAAAAACATTCAAATATGTCAAAAACACAAAAAAAATTCAAATATGTCAAAAACACAAACAAATCATAAAAAACATAAAAATTCAAAATACAATCAAAGGCTCCAAGGACATTCAAGCCACTTGGTCAAAATCAAATCAAAATGCTCCAAGGGCATCAAAGTCGCTTGGTAAAAATAAATTCAAAATGCTCCAAGGGTATAAAACCGCTTGGTCAAATTCAATCAAAAATGCTCCAAGGGTATTCAAACCGCTTGGTCAACTTCAATAAAAAATGCTCCAAGGGTACTTCATGCCACTTGGTCAAAATAAAAAAGCTTCAAGGGTACTTCATGCTACTTGGTCAAAAATAAAAAAGCCCCAAAGGCATAATAAGCCCTTTGGTCAAATTAAACAAAAATACAAAAACAACATAAAAATCAAAAATACAAAAACAATTGCATCTCACATCTTGCATCCACATAATTGCATTGCATTTTCATATCCATTACAATTGCATATGTCATGAGAGCCTTAAAAGTGATACCACAATTCGTCTCACAAATCATTCAAATCCATACCTCCATCAACACGTGTGTAATTGTGTTTTTCAACACAACCATTATTTGTTGCTATACATAATATACTAAGGTTTTTTGGTTAATCAACCACACCTAGTGATCTTATCAAATTTTATGGAAAACAATCTTGGTTAGTAGAAGGTAAGGTCTAGCCGTGATAATGCCTTGGATATTCAAGATCTCGTCACTAATTGAAACACTAAAATCCTAGCTGGTACAAGGAAAAGATGAAAGCTGCAAAGCGGTCTAGGTTACCTTAAGCGAAAAGGATCTTCCTTGCTTATCCCCCTGTGCAACCGGTTTAAAGGTGTTGAGAATTGGCAAAAGGACAAGCTTTGCCCTATCCAAATCCCTTGCTTAAATAAAAATAAGAAAAATCCCGAAGCAAAGTACATATTCAAAAAGCCAAGCATACATTCCAGATTTCAAAGCAATGATCCGATACACAAATCAGAGATTCCAAGAAACCTCGCTCAAAGAAAAATCAATCAAAAATAAATAGTGATTTTCATCACTACATATGAGCAAAATAAACAGTGATTATCATCACTACAAGAATCCTCGCTCAAAGAAAAAATCAATAAAAAATAAACAGTGATTTTCATCACTACATATGAGCAAATATCCAAAGCCAAAAGGAAGAAAAGAAGGGAATAAAGCTTGAATCCCTGGAATTCTCAGCATTGTACAAAATCAGAAGGAGATATCCTTATGCATGATGATATGTCTACCACAATTGCTTCATGCATTTGTGTAGACCAATGTTTGAATGTGGATGAGCTAGCTTAGGTAACCCAATATTGCCTAGTGGTATAGTCCAACTAAGTCCAACATAAGGATGAGACGAACACTTGAGAATCCCTGATCTTAGCAATGGGCTGAAAGAATCCCGCCTGACATCGAAGGAAATTCTTGAGTTCTATCTCAAAATATACAATCACTTGCACACATAGAGATCATGAATATCTAGGTCCATGGTAAAAGCCTTACTTTTCAAAAGTCTAGAGTGGTCAGTAGACAATTGTTGATAGGGTAACTAGAGTGTTTGAATCTCCAAAAAGCCCCAAAAATTCTTACATAGAAACAAATCATATCATCATTCACACCATCACTTTCTTTATAAGATTCTATAAATTAGGGGGTATCAACATAGTAGGACAGATACCACATATATATTAGAAATAGTATATAGACGGCCACTGACTACTTTATATCTTTTAATTTACATAAAATTATCAAGAAAATACATTACACACCATTACATCTCATATATGAATACTTAATCAATTCTTATGATAAGAGTGATTATTTAAATTCATGATTATTTTTTTTACTTTTTGTGGTATCACCCATTAAGATTGTCAATGTCATATGCATTCCTTATGTTCTAAGTGATTAGAGCATACAAGTTCGTTTATACCATCCCATCACATAAGTTAGATGCATACAATTAAAGCAAAATTAAACATGCATTTAACAATAACATCGCATCCACAAGCACAAGTCATTAATCGTCCATCATCACATCATAAAACATATAGGAAATATCCATTTGCATACAATCATGAATTCATCATTCATCATCAAAATACATCACGTCATATCATCAAATCATATAAGCATCTACACATCCATATAAGCATCTACAATATCATCTATCATCTAACATATACATCAAATCATCATAATGCCATCATCACATCACATCATAAAATAAAATAACAACAAAAATATGAGCAATAAATGATACACATAATGAGTCATAATGCAAAGATATCATAAAAGTATGTGTGTCAATGGGTATACAAAAATTCCCATGGGCTACAGTCATATAGGTCAGCCGACCTCAAAAATGAATCAAAACCAAGTGAACCATCAATCAAATACTTGGCCTACGTTCCCTGCAGCACCGCCCCCTGTGGATGGATCTCTGGGAGAATGGTGTGAGCTAGACCCTACTGGTCTCTCAGTACAATTTAGGTCCCCATGACCAAGCCGGATGGAAGACTGCCCTATGGTAGAACTCCTGCTGACCTGTGACCCACCTGTGGCTCCTCTCTCCCTAGGGATGGCTCCTAGCCTCCTGATTTGCCTTGAGAGAGCGACAATATGGGTTGTGTCCTCAGCAATCTGTACATCACTCTCATCCAGAAAACCTTATAGATGATTGATATCATCCTCAAGAGCTACCCTCGAAGGACCCTCGAGAGTAGGAGGAGCAAAAACAACCTACATCTAGGTAGCTCCTCCTATAGTGGCCTACAAATCTTGTATCTAGTCTAACAACTATGCTATAGTAGTATCCCTATGAGCTATGATGGCATCATGCTGTTGTACCTGTATCTTGGCTGACTAGAGCTCAACCTCCACATCATGTAGCTATGCCCTGAGAGGAGAATCTCTCTCCTTAGGCTCCATCTCCTCCTCTGCCTCCTCAAGAGCCTCCTGCTCCTCCACTGCCACCTGCTCTACCTGTTGGCCCCATGCCATAGTCCTAGCATGAACCCTACACCCCGATGGATCTACCCCATCTCTGCCATCATCCTATCAGCCCAGAATACCCTCACCATACCACATCAGGTCACCCCACCACCGTGCAAATGCATCTGTAACTCCACCAGCCACTCTAGGATCAACAGCTGGGGCATCCTCCTCATCAGCCAACTATGTAACCTATCAGGGAGGGAGGTCTCTCTCTACTCTAATGCACCTATACATAAATGGTACTAATGGCACATCCTATTGCAACCCATACTGACAAAGAACCTGAGAGTAGAAGAAGTACTCCCGGATGTTAATCTTACGGCCAATGAGCCATCGCTCACATTGCATCCTAGCAGTAAAGTTGGTAGGGTCATCCCAAGCAGGACACTCATGATACAGGTGCCATATGATATCTCCAACATGGAGTCCAATAAAAGTATCAGTATAATGAGTCAACTCCCTGCAAAAGTGTGGCTCTTGTGCTCCTCGCTCTCTCTAGCCCATCTAGCACCATAGCACTACATCCTCCTATCCATAGCTATGATCTTAATAGGAAGCCCCTTAGGGTGATCTACCCTAATGTGCTCCCATCCCTAGATCTATAAAAGCCAACTACAAGTGATGCTAACATGATCCCTCTAGTGGATGTGGTACAACTCGTCATAACACTAAGCCAATAGAGACCTACCCCATGCATATCTAATAGGCTCCTCGCTATCCATCAGGTCCTGAACCATCACAAGGAGGTTCCAAGGGAACCTCAAGCCTAAACAGTCTGGGATAAGGACATTGCTGATGACCATCAGCAACACCACATGCCTCACTGTGAAAACATGCTCCCGGTACCAGTGGATGATAGACACTCCCCTAGACTTGGTGTCCTTGAGAGCATCCTCAAATGCCCTCTGAACACCCGAGTGAAGACAACCACCTGATCATTAGTGGTCAAAGAAACAATGGCCACCCCATCAAAAGGGATCCGAAAGATCCTGTACACATCCTCTGGCATAATGGTCATCTCATCGATCGAGAGGTGGAAGGTATTAGTTCGAGGGTCCCAATGATGGGCCAAAGCCATAAGGTAAGCTTGGTCCGACATAATGTGAGGCAGTTCGGTAACATACTGGAGCCCACGAGCCTTAAGCCACCTCCAATCCGTGTCATCCAGAAGAGGTAAGAGGTCATTCATGAGCTTCGGGTCCCAAGCCTGAGAAGTAAGGATCTAAGCAAAGCAAAAGAAAGATGAAACATAACTACAATGCATCTAAGGCATAAATCCTAATAAAACATAAAAAAAATCGACACTCTCCTAAATCTGAGCAAATAAGGGGGGGTAAATACACCTAGGCATGCAACACATGCTAAAGAGTAGTTCAAAATTTCAAAAAAATTAAAAACTATCTCAAAAATACAATAAAAAGCAAAAAATTATGCAAAATTGGCTAAGGGGATTAGCCACTGTCACCTACAGTGGCTAGAATCTGGTCACTGGAGATAGCAGCGACCAAATCCCAACGGTCAAATTTTTGACCGTTGGGGTTCAAACTTAGCCACTCTGAGTGACAATGACCAAATTTCTGCCACTCTGAGCGAAAGCAGCCGACAAGTAACATGACAAACCCGTGAACCCTAGGCCATAAAATTCAAAAATTTTGAAAAAACAAAAATGGGGACCAACCCACCACTTAAAAACCTAAACTAAGCCTAACTACGGATTTTTTTCATTACCAACAGGTTTAGTGAGGTTCATTTTCCATTTACTTAGTGAGGTTCAGTTTTACCCAAAAGCAAAAAAGAGGGTAGGGTTTGAAAGAATACCCAAGAAGCTCCAACTCCTCCAAAAGCTAATGCCTCACCCTGTGCAGCCATGTCCTCGACGTAGGTAACTTCAGAAATCACAACTGTCGCTGTCCCACCAGAGCTCTGAAAAGTGAATTGACAGTAAATGAAAGTGACAAGTCAAAACCCTAAAAATGCATTTTTTATATTTTCAAATTATGCCTTGGTCGCTGTTGGCATTAGCGGCCTAAACTTCATGGCCACTCAAGGTGACAATGGCCACAAGCATAGACTCAGAGGCCACTAGACCTGATAGCGGCCTGCTCCACAGATAAAAACAAGAAAATTCCTTCCATGGGGGATACCAAAAAACATTAAATAAACACATTTTGATGAATTAAAATCATCTTGATGATCAAAATAACAAAAAAATCACATAAAAGCATAATCTCAAGCAGGCCTCATACCCAGTTACTTACTCTATCCACTCGGTGATTGCAGTGATTCACACTCCATGCATTTCAATGAGATGAGTAGGCTACCATAAGGCCACTTGGGGCAAAAGCATTTCATTTTGGAATTACGATGTGCCACCCTTCAATCCCGAAGAAGACCAAGATGGTCGGACTACTCCATGGGTGTGAAAGGATCATCCTAATTCCCCTATGATACCAAAAACATTAAGCCAAAGTGATACAATATGAACATAAATAGAATCACTCATCCTAACTCCCTAAGAAGGCTATTGATAGTTGGACCGCTCCTCGGGATAGGGATGGATGATTATCATAAACAATTGGAATCACACTTGGATGTGGGATTGCCCATTAAAAGCAACAAATGCTAGAAAGGAACCAGATTAGTCATATTGGTCAAGCGACTTGTCGCTTCATTCATTGTCATTTCTTCACCAATCCATTGTGTGAGGAAGTAGTTCAAAACTTCAACATAATCATAATAAAATCAACAAAATATCACTCGATCATAACAAAATCGTGTTCGTCCTACGAATCATTGCATACAACAATCACAAATTTCTCTTGTTTGCTGGGAACGTAAGTAGACATGACATATTCAATTGTAGCTCTCCTACCGATCGAAACTATTGTAGCAACTGAAGCTACCCGATTGAGTTTGAGGAATGAGTGCAATTTAACATGCCCAAGCCATTGAGCTAAGTCCTTCGAACGTTGAGGCAATGATTCAAAGGATGCATGCCATCTTGCATGATTGGGCCATCCGGCGTTGATCAGACCATTGATCACCATACACCCTACAAATAGATCAGTCTATATTTTTTCTCAACGTTGTGTTTTCCACACAGTGCATCACAAAAAGGGGCATCTGTAGACACCTAAAACATGTCATGCTTAGGGGAGCTACTCACATAGACACATTCATAAGATCAGATGACATAATCTTGGACTTTCCAAGCATCAACAGTGGTTCTCACCACTCATTTGGGGCCTTTTCAAGCCATCCAAGCCTAGCCACTCAAGCCAAGAGTGACCAGATCTTAGCCACTCAAGCCTAGAGTAGCTAGACCTTAGCCACTGCAGATGATAGTGGCTAGATCTTAGTTGTTGTGGGCTATAGTGGCTAAACCATAAAAGTAGTTTTATCGACAAACAGGCCTAATCACGAGTGGAAGTGGTAGTCTACATGCAATAAAGGTGAGTGGGAGTAACTTTGCATTCCTTTTCATGACCAATTCACATAGGAGACTTGAGTTTGCATTTAGAATTTAGTTAACTAGCCTCCAAACATAAACAAAGGACAAAATCTTCTCATGCTAATGACCAGTTTGCATAGGAGACTCAAGTTGGCAATTATATTTCAGTTAACTAGCCTCCAAACATAGAAAAGACAAAAAGCTTCTCATGCTAACTCTCACTACGCATGAGAAATTCATTCCTAGGGCTTGGACATAGACCTAGGGTTTCACACTATAAAAGGTGCAAGCCTAAGAGCACCAAGGATCCATATTTTTATCTATCTTATCAATCGATATTGGAAGAGAGGAGAGACATATTTTATCTAAGAGATATTTACCCAAAAATTTATTAGGACAGGTCATTGAGGAGAGCTTTCGAGACTTGGAGAGTTCCCTTAGAGATCACGTGTACGACAAAGCCCTGACAAATTGGAGAGCATAGCAACCATTATTTCAACATCGGATACAAGCTTTGATCCATAGCTTTGGAGCAAAGAGGACGAGAGTCACTTTAGCGGCCGTTGTCTTGGATAGTGGCCCGCAGGCTTAGCTTAGAGTTTTAGACATTAGATTCATTATTTTAGCATATCATTAGCATAGCATCATTTCATTCATTTGCATTCATAGCATTAGTCTAATTTGCACTTGCTTTAATTTGTTATATTCATTGCTAACAACCTCATCCGAGGAGGTATTATCGAACATCTAAGTGTGTGTTGTTGTTTCATTGCTTACAAGGCCATAGGTTCATCGGACAGAATCTACAACATACGAGAGCAAAAGGGATCCCTCTAGGAAATAGGCCTGGAGAAGGAGACATCTGTAAGCCCTCATACATTTTCGTGTGCGAAATCAGGAAGCTTTTTGAAAGTGCACCACCTCTTCATGAAAGGGGCACTCTTTGCCTATTTGTAACCTTATTGTATCGAAATGGGTATCCCTAAGAGGGACCGACATGTAACCGGGTTTCAATACAAATAAAGAGATCTATATTTATTATTTCTGTGTTATATGCTTTTCGTTGTCTTCCATTTCATTTTGGGTTTTTAATACATTGCAAGTATCGTAAAAAGAGTGGTGTGTGCATCTCAAGGTCGCTACACATGGCATAGATCAATTGGGGTCTAAAAGACCCTTGCTCACTATAGATTCTCAATATTTGATTATCTTTATTTGTATATTCTAACCATCTATCTTGGAAATTAATTAAAGCTCCATGAGCCTTTAACCAATCCATTCCAAATTTAATTTTTCCAAGGCTTCCTAAAGCCCTGTAAGGTTGATCTTACCAAATTTGCACAACTTATTCTTCCCAATTTAAGTCCATTGAGGATTCCTAAAGTTGTAGAAGAATAACCCTAGAGTGTTTGTACATCATAAATACACCCCAATTTTTCAACCCAACTATTTTTCTTGCTTTGCTCTTGTTCTTGTTTCATATAATCTACACTTTTACTTTTTATTAGTACCTATCGATCCTCTTATGACAATTCGACATAGTTAAAGTAAGTCTTATTTTACTATAGAGTGGCTTCTTTCTATTGAACCATATCTTATACCTTTTGAAGAGTGTTAGGTTTGTACAAGTTTATTGCTAATCTAATCCTAGGATCTACTCCTAAGATAAACTTATGTACCTCCATTTTCTTATCAACCTCATATACCAGTACATACTTAAGCAACTTCACAAACTTTTGGTATTAAATATCCAATATCTTTGTTCCATGGTGAAGCATGGAGAATTCCTAAAATTTCTCCATACAATATTGTTCTGATAAGGATCCTTTCTTGCAGGTTTGAACAATGCCATCCTACTGAAGATTCACTACCTGAATATTTTAACTAGTTTTGAATATATTCTACCATTCCAATATTGTATCCTTTAAGTGGAGGGTAGCCCAAACTATTTGGATTATTGAAGAATAATTCTTCATGGAAAAGTATGTTTCCAACTCATTCAACCAAACTTTGGTTGAATCCCCTCCATATTTTTCATTAAACTTGGATATCTTGACATCTTTCATATCCTTGGCCAACTCTGTCTCTATTAGATTTCTAGCCACATGTTCTAAGGTAGCAATATTCCTTTTCTATCTAACCTTAGAACTCCTATTTTATGAATTTTGATTTATTTTTTTCACCGACAACTACCTTTGTTGGTTCATTTGTTAACTTTGTTGCTCTATTTGCTCCTGTAATAAAGAGTCAACAGTAGTGAGGTTGTCTACCTTTCTATTAGAATTCCTAGAATTTTCCTTTCTAGTTCCATCTTGCCTAAGTAGCTTTAGAATTTAATAAGATTATCTTCTTCCTCTCCTTAAATTGAGTGTCATTTATCCTGTCCATACAAGGAGTTGAATAAGTTACAATTTCTCCCAATTGTACTTCAAAAGGTTAGTTATATCTTCCCATGAACTAACTTAGACCATTAAAATTCTTTTGGTAATGGTCAAGGTCACACTTGTATCCCCACAAGATGTCATTCATTTATGATCATTATCAATTCCCTAGTAATTATATGGATCACACTTACCTCCTCACAAGGTGCCATCTTAGTTATAACCATTATTGCTCCATTGATAATGATCTTAGTCACGCTTGTCCCACTGCAAGGCATATTTTTTCTTATCCACAAAAGGAGTCGAGTTAGGTTACAATTTCCTCCAAATTGTACTCCTAAATTTTAGTTAGTTTCATCATCCTCATGAACTAACATAAAAAAGTATTATCATCCCTTGATAATATCAATGATCACACTTACTCCACGTAAGGTATCATTCCAAGAGTATTATCATCCATTGATAATATCAATGGTCACACTTACTCCATGTAAGGTGCCATCCCCAATGGAAAATTATTTTCTTCCAAAAATCATTTATCAAGTCAAGACAATTCTAAGTTTCACTCCATGGAAGTTGTTAGTCCTATGACCTAGAGCTCTGATACCAACTATAACAACCCAAATATAAGTAACCCAAGAGAGAATTTTTTTTTTAAATAATAAAAAGTTTGACAAGATTCCCCAAGATGTTTCCAATATAGGATTTATATTCATAGAGACTTCTTTGCATTTCAACTTCAAGATGTTGCAAACATCCCTCAAGTGGATAGGAGTGGCCAAACTCTCGTAATATCTTTGGGGCTTACCTTGTACACCTCTACGCTATAAAGCATACTTCCACATGGTCTCCCTATTTCCTCACACTCTCCTCAAATGTAGGACAACTTGACCATAGCATTTATATTAACCTTATCTCAGTCTTTAGAGAAAAGGGATGTCAATTCTCTTACTAGTATAAGTCCATCTATACTAGTGTATAGGTATAAAGCCTCTTAGTTCAAACATTGCACCTCCATAGTGGAATGAGTAAAACTATAGTGCTCAATTATCCCATCTTCATGATGGTTTAATTGAGGTGGATATCACTATTTGTGTGATGAGCCTAAAAAATGCTCATATTTTGTATAGGTTTCATCGATTATTATGCGACAATATATTAGGAATTGTGTACTTTTATGAATGATTATATAATTATTTAATAGAATTATGTGTGTTATCTAATTTGTGTGTTTTAGTGTGTTTTTGTGGAAATGTAGTTGGTTTTGACAGATTTGGATCAGTCGAGGTCTTTCGTGGACCTGGCACTCTATTTCTTTCGGGATCAAGGCATGAAGGTAGGTGCCTTCCTCTTCAAGGAAGGCACCTTTCATATAGAGAAGGTGCCCAACATACTTAGGCACCTTCCATATAAGGAAGGTGCCCTATACAAGGCAAAGCGCCTTCCGTATAGGGAAGGCACCCACATCAGTAGGCGCCTTTCATAGGAAGAAGGTGCTCAACTTCAGTATGCGCCTTCCGCATATAGAAGGCACCCACTAGAGCACATGAGGAAGGCACCTTCCTCATAGAGAAGGCGCCTCTCTATTCTTTTCCCATTGACCAGACAGAGCGACGTGGACAACATTGACTGGTGCAGTTTTAGTTCTACGTCACGTAGGATAATTCTGGGAACTGCACTAATGAACAAAAATGCCAGGTGAAGCATGAACCAATCAGTGGATACGCTACCATTAGGAACAATGCCCGCTTTAGCAGATGTCGATCATGTTTACTAGATTGTCCCAGTTTAGTCTGAACTAAACTACTACTGTAACTTATTTGTAATAGAAGATCTGTGTGTGTGCTATATAAACACACACAGACCTCTCTGATAGATATCCAGACTGAGCATTATTTATCATTATGAGGAGATAGAAGCATTGTAATAATTCTTTTGCAAGTACAATAAAGCTCGAGAGTTCTTAACTACGTATTCAGCTGGAAGGGAGCTGTTGGAGCCTAGGCCCACTCCAAGCCAATATTCCTTCCCTTTTCTTATGCTTTCTAGATTAAGTTTCCTGCTTTCATAGGTTTATTTTTTGCACTGTTATTTTCACTTCTATAGTAGGTTTATTTTCATTATGAACGTATGAATATTTATTTTCTTAGGATTTAATTATTCATACATAAATTATTGGTGTGGATGAAATACTGACAATCCTTTAAACCCCCCAATAGTAGAATTAGTCGGACTCATCTCAAAGTGGGTATTGTGAATGATCTGATATGAGACCCTTCTAAAGTTTACGAAGCTCCCTGGGTTGATAATTTAAATTATCGAGCAAGTGACAAAATAGGAGCAAAATTAACTTGTGTTTGGCCCGCAACATTTTGGCATCATTTTTGAGGAAGCGCCTCTATTAGATTAATTACAATACCTAAAAACCTTCTATCTAACTTTGTATGAGTTCTTCGAGAAGAAGAGGACCTGATGGTCGGTTCATAAAATAAAGTCCCCCAAAATCTAAGATAGTCGAACATTCTGAGTTTGAACTAGATTCACCCGACTCATCGCCAGTAGTCCACTAGAGTGAGGATCCTCACTTTGTGCAAAGTGCTTCCTCATCCCACCAACTAGGGGAATAACAAACCATTGTAAACCCATTTTTTAATAGAACACCCTCAGAGGAAGCTCTATTGTGGAAAGTTGTAGAAGATCGGACGATAACACCAGCCAATTTTAGAGCCCTGACTCAGAAAGTTTTGAATGACCATGAGGCCATAAGAACTGCATTAGAGACCACATTTCCTAAAAAATGGCCAATGAAGAGGCTTCATCTGGCTTTAGTTTCTCGATTGAGGAAGGAGTAGGAGAAACCAAAATGAAAAACATATCCCCTGCTCACCTTCCTACCTTCAGAGGATACCCGACCGAGGACCCTGACCTATTTTTATTTAAGTTTGATGTTCTATGCAGGTCTGTGGACTACAAATATGATACACAGAAGCTAAAGCTCTTTCCTTCCACATTAGACGATGCAGCTCTATGATGGTTCATTGGTCTGGGAGACAAACACATTGCCACATGGGATCAAATGAAGAGGCTCTTTTTAGAGCAATATCAAGACTTCGGGAGAGCCAGAGACTCTAGAGAAGAGGTCCTGAGCATGACACAAAAATAATATGAGTCTCTTGAGGAGTACTAGGAGAGATTCAATTTCAATCTTCAATGATCTCCTCATGCGAAGCTAGCTGATAAGTCTCTTAAAAGCATCTTCTTGAGAGGACTTAACAATGAATCATTAGAAGCTCTCAACATGATTTCTGGAGGTGATGTCTACCAGCACACTATGGAAGATATCCAATAATTATGCTGGAACTACTCAAGAAGGAGAGGCAAGACCACTTCTAGGACCATGAAAGCGACTGCTTCGGTCACAAAAATGGAAATAGGCAATATTTTGGAAGATTTGAAAAGTGAGATGCTTTTGTCTCTAGCATTACAGATGGACACATTGTTGTTAGAGAAAAATAAGTAAGAAAATGAGGCAACATTAGCTTATTTTTTCCCGAAATGCAGAGGAAAGCATGCAAAGAATGCATGCCCGGAGAACAAAGTCAGAGTATGCATGGTCTATAAGCTAAATCATAAGACCCGATTGTGCCTACAATTTTCCAGTATCAAGGAGGATGTTGATGTTACGGAAGCTTATTTTATAGGCAATCGGAGGAGTTGGCCACAACCCCCTACGGGAAATACACCACCAAGAATGCCATCATATGGGGGAGGACCATACATGCCACAAGGCCAGCCTCAACCACCTAACATGGGGTGGTGGGGGCTATCTCCTTGGTCCAACGCACCCCCAGGAGTGGCATATCCAAACCAGCAGCCCTGGATGCAATATCAATACCCTGGGCAATAGTGGAGAGGCCAGGCTCAATGGAATCCGGCTCCACAGAACGTAGCGCTAGCTCACCAGCAAAACCTGCCAGCCTTACCTGTAGTGAGACCTATGTAGCTACCCGCACAACCGATGACAAATCCAAACAATAGAGTAAATCAATCGGCATATAATGTAGAAGGTGAGATGTACCCGATGTATAATATTAGTTGTAATCCTATGCAACTTAGATCAGGTAGACAACTAGGAGTAGAGACACCTCCCCTAGTAGAAGAGGAGGCAGAAGTAGAGGAAACACCTCTTATAGAAGAGGTGGAAGAAGAAGTGGCTAAGAGAACAAAGGCTCTGTTTCCTAACCGACTGCAAGAATAGAGGAAATTAACGCAGCCGAAGTTTGATATTCTTTCTAGCTTGAAAAATCTCACGATGACAATTCCACTTTTTCAAGCTATCCGAGACGTCCCGATATATTCTAAAGCAATAAAAGAGATGTGCCTAAGAAATTCAGGCCGGAGAGTGACCCAAACTATTAATGTTGTGGGCAAGTTGGCCGATTTAATGATGGGCAAGATGTGTCACCCTAAGTATGCAGACCCAGGCAGCCTAGTGTTGACAGTAAAAATTGAGGGGCATTCCTTGACCAATACGTTGGTCGATCTTGGTGCAACCATTAACGTAATGCCTTAGGAGACCATGTAGAGGCTACAGCTCATAGACCTGAGGCCAACCTCAATATTTTTGTAGCTGGCTGATCGATCAACCGTAGCATCGAAAGGAATGCTGGAAGATATAATCGTGATGGTCGATGCATGGGAATATCCGATCGACTTCCTGGTGTTACAATATAAAACCAGGTTGGGTGGCTACCCACTTATCTTGGGAAGACCATGGTTGGTGATAGTTGATGCCTACATCAGCTACCGTGATGGGCTGATGACCATCTCCAATGGGCAGAACGTAAAAAGGCTGACTATTTCACCTCCCACGTAGTCCATTGATTCATTGGGAGGGTCTACGTTGACCAAGCACAAAGAGGAGGAGTTGTCCATCATCCAGCCGGTGATGGCATTGGACCAAATGGAGGAGGAAGAAGATGAGGATGGCGCTATCATAGAATTCCTCCAAGGAGAGTCCTCCGACATTACGCCTGAGTCACCATTAGCTGGCGCCCAAGACCACCACATCCGGTAGATAAATGTTGGGCCAAGAAAAATGTTGAATATCAATAGTGGGTTGACCCCCACATAGCTAAGGAAGGTAGAAGAACTCCTAGTTAGACACCAACGGGCATTCGCATGGGATTGCTTGAATATGAAAGGTATCAGCCCAAAAATATGCACCCATCGGATATACCTTGAAGAGCAGGTGACTCCAAGAAGGCAGCTTCAAAGAAGAATGAATCCGACAATGAAGGACATTGTCAAGGTAGAATTGCAAAAACTCTTGTCAACCGGATTCATATATCCAATTTTTGATAGCGAGTGGGTATCACCGCTAGTGGTGGTCCCCAAGAAAAATGGGAAGTGGCAGATTTGTGTAGACTATAGGGCATTGAAAAAAGCGACCAAAAAGGATCACTTCCCACTCCCATTCATTGATCAGGTCTTGGATACACTTTCAGGGGAAGTACTTCTCCTTCCTGGATGGATTCAGTGGATACAACCAGATCCAGATAGGAGAAGAAGACCAGGATAAAACGACTTTCACCTACCCTTGGGGAACGTTCGCTTATCGGGTATTACCTTTTGGGCTATGCAACGCACCTACCACCTTCCAAAGGGTGGTGCTCAGCATATTTTTAGATATGATAGGAGATGCGGTTGAAGTGTACATGGACGACTTCACCGTTTATGGAGAAACCTTTGATGAAGCAATGACGAACCTGGAAAGAGTGCTCGAAAGAAGTGAGGAAAATAATTTATCCCTTAGTAATGAAAAATGCTTTATAATGATGCAAGAAGGCATTGTATTGGGACACCATCTCTCCACGGAAGGAATAAAGGTTGACAAAAGAAAAATAGAGGTCATCAAGGACCTACCCAACCCCACAACACAGTGAGAGGTGAGAAGTTTCCTCAGATATGTCGGGTACTATCGATGATTTATCACCGACTTTAGCAAAATTGCAAGACCACTACACACTTTATTGTCTAAGGACGTGGAGTTCAACTGGATGAAAGACTACGAAAGAGCATTTCAGTCACTCAAGGAAAAGCTGATATCTGCACCTATTTTGAGGGGACCGAATTGGGCTATACCCTTCCACATCTATTGTGATGCCTCCAACAATGCGATTGGAGCAGTCCTTGGATAGAAGGATGGCGAGGAATTTTATGCCATCTACTATGTCAACAAAAATTTGGCAGGGGCCGAGCTCAACTAAATAGTGACGAAGAAGGAATTCCTTGTGGTTGTGCACGCCATAAACAAATTCTACCATTATATTACCGGATACAAGGTGTTCGTCCACATGGACCATGCAACTATCAGATATTTAATGAGCAAACCGGCTATTGGAGGAAGAGTTATAAGATGGCTTCTACTACTACAGGAGTTTGACATAACAATAGTTGACAAGTCGGGCAAGGACAATGTTGTAGCGGACTTCCTATCCAGACTGACACCAGCAGACCATGCGACAGTGGAAGACCAGTTTTTGGATGAACATTTGTTCACCATCAACGAGCAAACATCATGGTATGCAGACATAGCCAATTACTTAGCCATCAAAAGAACCTCGCCCACTCTCTCCTTACGAGAAAAGCAAGTGGTAGTAGAGAAGAGTGCCTCCTTTTTATGGGTTGATGGTCTCCTATTCAAAATAGGATGTGATCAAATTATAAGGAGGTGTGTAGCAGAGCAGGAATTCTCATATATACTCAAATCTTGCCATGATGAACCATGTGGGGGACACTTTGTGGGGAAGTGAACCACCTATAAAATCCTACAGGCTGGGTATTTTTGGCCCACTCTATTTAAATACGTGGTCGCCTATGCTAGCAAGTGTGATGAGTGCCAAAGAATGGGTAGACCAACCCATCGAGACGAGATGCCCCTTCAACCGCAAGTGCATCTAGAGCCCTTCGATAAGTGGGGCATGGATTTTGTGGGACCAATTAATCCACCCTCAATAGGAAGGAGATTTATTTTAGTCTGTATAGACTACGTCACCAAGTGGGTGGAGGTTCAAGAACTAAGGGATTCAAAGGAAAAAATGGTAGTTGACTTCTTATTTTCTCAAATTTTTACATGATTTGGGGTCCCCAGAGAAATAACAATAGACCAGGGACCTCAATTTACCTCCAAGTTGATCGAGGAGTTGATGAAGCAATATCATATTTGGCACAACAAGACTACGCCCTACCACCCGTAGGCAAATGGGCAAGTGGAGGTGACGAACAGAGAGATAGAGAATATCCTGATGAAAATCATGCAATAGCATAGAAAATATTGGGCTACATGGCTTTTGAAGGTAGTATGGGCATACAACACTATGTGGAAGTCGACCACCGGCTTTACACCCTTCCATCTAGTCTATGGGAAGAATGCAATGATGCCCATTGAGTTTGAAATTAAGACATTGAGGAATGCTCTAGAATTAAATTTGAGCTTGGAAAAATCTCAAAAAGAGAGGATTCGGCAACTGAACCAGCTGGACAAATTTATAAGGGATGCTCTACATAGAACGAAGATCATACAAAAGCAATGAAAAAAATGGCATGATTGACACATCAAGCTGAAGCAGTTCTAGGAGGGAGATTGGGTATTGTTGTATGATTCCAGGTTCTAGGAAAGGAAGGGCAAATTAATGCAGAGATGGATGGGACCGTATGAAGTGGTAGAGCTCATCAAGAATGGTGTTGTGCATGTTAAGACTATTGATGGTAGCAACGTTGTATTGACAGTGAATGGCCATCGACTGTGGCCCTATAACACATCCAAAAATTTACTGGTAGAGTCCAGAATAGGCATGGGGGAGACCCCATCCTTGTAATCTGGACCAAACTCTCAACAAGTAGAATGGTGGACATGGGAGTGTCCACAAAAATTAGTTAGTTTAGGTTTTTTTTATTTCTTACGGTGTGTTTTGCAGGGACGACGCCCGCATGCAAGTTGTAGGCATCCTAGTAGAGGGCCTGCAGGCATGGAATGCATCTAACTACCTATAGTTTTCTTTTCTTTTTGTTTGCTTTTGTAGGTGGAGGACCTATCAGCTCAAAAAATAGGTATCTGGGAAACCAGGCCTGAACCGACTCAGCACCCCGACACCTGCGCACATAGCTTAGAAGCAGCATCTATCCAAGCTTGGACGAAGGCAATAAAACTCTCCTCTAGGGGAAAATCGCACGCCAGGCCCGGTAGGAGGTTGTTGCGGTAGTATGAGGGAAGTCTGAGAAGGCTTGATCACCCTTGCCCAGACGATCACGATGTGCTACTGAGAAAAATTCCTTGTAGGTCTTCCTCTTCAAAGAAGATTCCCCACTTGAGAAATAGCACCTTCCTCCTCGGAGAAGGCGCCTAACTGAGGTGGACGATGTCACGGGAAGAAGGTATCAAGCTAGAGGTAAGGTGCCTTCCTTATAAATAAGGCACCCGACTAGAAATAAGGTGCCTTCCTTATAGAGAAGGCACCCCACATAAATAAGGTGCCTTCCTTATAGAGAAGGCACCCCCTAGAAATAAGGTGCCTTCCTTATAGAGAAGGCACCCCACAGAAATAAGGCACCTTCCTTATAAAGAAGGCGCCCCAGAGAAAGTAGGCACCTTCCTTATAGGGAAGGCACCCAACTGAAAGAAGGTGCCTTCCTCATAAAGAAGGCACCCGCAAGAGTTCCTAAAAAAAAAAATGAAAAAAAATGATGATAAATATCAAAGCGCCTTCCATTCCAAGAAGGTGCATCCAATTGAAAGCGCCTTCCACAGTGGGAAGGCGCCATTCTTCAAAAAGTGCCTTCCACGGTAGGAAGGTGCCATTGTTCAAAGAAGCACCTTTCACGGGGGAAGGTGCCATTCTTCAAAAGCGCCTTCCACAGCAGGAAGGCACCATTGTTCAAAAAGCACCTTCCATAGCAGGAAGGCACCATCATTCAGAAGTGCCTTCCACAATAAGAAGGCACCGACTGGAAGAAGTGCCTTCCACCTAGGGAAGGCACCATTCATTTAAAGTGCCTTCCACATCGGGAAGGCACCAAAAAGCACCTTCCATGTACAGCCCTCACATGCACCTTGATGCGAATGATGTCAACACACGGTTGGGCAGCAACAGATTACCACCATCACTCCACGTGATGGAAATCTACCCCGATCAAAAATTATGCAAAGTTACGAGGTGAGATCCTCATGCACACCTCAAGATTGATGGCCGACCGACTTGCCTCTCACAGGCAACCGCACATACAAGGGCAACATGTTAAAACAATATGCTGACTTGCTGTTGCCAAGAGAAAATGTGCAGGTAGATAAGAAGGGGCTATTAAAAAGCTGACTCCCCATGAACCTACGAAAGTTGTTCGATCTAATTGCTTGATTTTTCACATGCATCGGGAAATATTCACACATGCACGTTAACCATGTGTAGTTCTTAAATCACCTGGTGCATGGGAGGAAGATGAAGTGTGCCCTTCTACCTAGCAAATGCCTTGAAGGAGGAAGTGGCTCGATACCATAGGGGTGCACCTTCCACCTTGGCCCACCACGGACTGATATCAATGCTGGTTTGTCATGCGGAAGCAGCAAGTGAGACTAGGAAGTCAGCCTCTAAGGTCCAGGGAGACCTAGGTATTTGTGTTAACCCGATGAATTATGTTCAATTCTAAGAGATTTACAGGTCATCCCATGGATGCCCCTCAAAAATACAAAGATATTTTGAGATATGGGGGGTATATGGTCCTAAGTTAGAAGTCACTGGCATTGCAAGAGAAAATGTAGGGCTTGCCCCTAAAGCAACCCAATTACACAAGGCCCAGGTAGTCTGACTCAGGAGGGATAATTTTGACATCCCTCTTGTAGTGGTCAGACCTCCAGATGTTGATCTATGGCAAGCTGTAGAAGCTACATTTCAGGCAGCAGGAACTACACTGGCCATACCACCTCCAGGAGTAGCCGGGGTGGGAACCTCAAATAGGTGGAGCCAGCGAATCGAGCAGAGGCAGACAACCATAGTAGTTTCCTGCCCCACCACTATAGCTCCGCGTAGAAAATAGAAGACCGCACCTCCCGATGCTGGTCAAAAGAAGAAGCATCCACAGGCCATAGGTACAACCAAAAAATGGTGACGATGAAGAGAACGAAGGGCTACCTACAGTTTTGATGCCACGAGGGCATGGCATATGTTAGGCATGGGGGGATGATGAGCCTAAAAAATGCTCATATTTTGTATAGGTTTCATCGATTATTATGTGGCAATATATTAGGAATTATGTACTTTTATGAATGATTATATAATTATTTAATAGAATTATGTGTGTTATCTAATTTGTGTGTTTTAGTGTGTTTTTGTGGAAATGTAGTTGGTTTTGATAGATTTGGATCAGTCGAGGTCTTTCATGGACCTGGCACTCTATTTCTTTAGGGATCAAGGCATGAAGGTAGGTGCCTTCCTCTTCAAGGAATGTGCCAACAAACAGGTAGGCACCTTCCTCTTCAAGGAAGGCACCAACAGAAGGCATGTGCCTTCCGTATAGAGAAGGTATCCAACATACTTAGGCACATTTTGTATAAGGAATGCATCCTATACAAGGCAAAGCTCCTTCTGTATAGGGAAGGCACCCACATCAGTAGGCACCTTCTGCAGTAAGAAGATGCTCAACTTCAGTATGCACCTTATGCATATAGAAGGTGCCCCACCAGCACATGAGGAAGGTGCCTTCCTCATAGAGAAGGTGCCTCTCTATTCTTTGCCCGTTGACCAGACAGAGCAACGTGGAAAATATTGACTGGTGCAATTTCAGTTCTACATCACGTAGGATAATTCTAGGAACTGCACTAACAAACAAAAATGCCAAGCAAAGCATGAACCAATTAGTGGATATGCTACCATTAGGAACAATACCCGCTTTAGCAGATGTCGATCACGTTTACCAAATTGTCCCAGTTTAGTCTAAACTAAACTACTATTGTAACTTATTTGTAACAAAAGATCTATGTGTGTGCTATATAAACACACACAGACCTCTCTGATAGATATCCATACTGAGCATTATTTATCATTCTGAGGAGATAGAAGCATTGTAATAATTCTTTTGCAAGTACAATAAAGCTCGAGAGTTCTTAACTACGTATTCAACTGGAAGGGAGCTGCTAGAGCCTGGGCCCACTCCAAGCCAGTATTCCTTCCCTTTTCTTATGCTTTCTAGATTAAGTTTCTTGCTTTCATAGGTTTATTTTTTGCACTATTATTTTCACTTCTACAGTAGGTTTATTTTCATTATGAACGTATGAATATTTATTTTCTCAGGATTTAATTATTCATACATAAATTATTGGTGTGGATGAAAGACTGACAATCCTTTAAACCCCCCAATAGTAGAATTAGTCGGACTCATCTCAAAGTGGGTATTGTGAATGATCTGATATGAGACCCTTCTAAATTTTACTAAGCTCCCTGGGTTGACAATTTAAATGATTGGGAAAGTAACAAAATAGGAGTAAAATTAACTTTTGTTTGGCCCACAACAGTGTGATATGCTCACATGGACACCCAACTGTTATTTGGGATACCATCACAAAATATTTTTTTCTAATGGATTCTAAACCTCCACAATTAGAAGGAAGATTCAATCTACACCACTTGAATATTTTCTAAAGACTCCTTGTATTTGGGTCCCACCTCAAATATCCTTTATTGAATGGTGTTTTTTGCAAAGCCCTTAGGTGTTTCCTCCCTGCAACTACATTAGTTTTGGTATCATCCTTTAGGTTCTTCTAGTATTTTCTAAATAAGAGCACCACCCATAGAAAAAAATAAACCCATAAAAGGTGTTAGTCTTACAATGACACTGAGAGGGGGGGTGAATCAGTGTAGCTCTTTAATCTTGAATTTATAGCTCTTAAAACTAAAATAATGAAACCTTAAAATAGATATAGCAAGTATAACAATAGAGCATCACACAACACAAGATTTAACGAGGTTCACCAATGTGGCTACTCCTCAAAAATGACTGCTTGGACTACCATCCAAATCCAGCCTTTATAAAGCACCAACTTTACAATCAATTTACCAGCACCCACTGGAAGGAGCACCAACCCCTGATTTATCTGCACCAACAGAAAGGAAAGGAGCCCCCTGATTTACCAGCACCTACTGGAAGGAGCACCAACCCCTGATGCCAAGCTGCAACCTGGACTTCAATTTTGAATCTAGAAGTTTAATAGAAAAATACCTTCACTTTTACAAGACCCTGATTGGTCTACTTCACCTTTGTGTTCTCTGCACTCTCTGCTCTCTCTATGCAATCACTTCGAATCTATTTCTTTGCAAGTTTCACACTTAGCACGATTCGACATGACTTGCTCTCTATGCACTACGATCGAACTTCGCACATATCAACACGCATTCGATGATATATTCAACACCCTTCAATTCTCCAAACAACCCTCCTTTTATAACAATATTTTCATGAAGAAAAACTCTAATCTCAGTCGGCTATAAACCCTAATCTTAGTCGGTTGCAAACCCTAATATTCGTTGGCTTACATCGGTCTTCGTCGGCTTCAACTGCCCCTGTAACTCTTCTGTTGCTGTTGCCATGAAAACACAACATGTCGTGATATCGTGACACTTTCACCTTCGTACGCTTTCTCTTAGCTTTGGCCCATGAGAATACAACATGTAGCGATATCGTGACACTTTTTCCTTCGTACGCTTTCTCTTAGCTTTGGCCCATGAGAATACAACATGTAGCGATATCGCGACACTTTTTCCTCCGTACGCTTTCTCTTAGCTTTGGCCCGTGAAAATACAACATGTAGCGATATCGTGACACTTTTCCTTCTTACTTTCTCTCCTCCTTTAGTCGCGAAAATGTGAACATGTCATGATATCGTGACACTTTTTCTCCTTAGCGCTTTCTCTTGCCTTTGGGTCATGAAAATGTGACATGTCGCGATATCGTGACACTTTTCTCCTTAGCGCTTTTTCTTTGTTTCGGGTCATGAAACGTGACATGTCACGATATCGCGACACTTTTTCTCCTTAGCGCTTTCTCTTGCCTTCAGGTCGAAAATGTGACATGTCGCGATATCACGACACTTTTTCTCCTTAGCGCTTTCTCTTGCCTTCGGGTCATGAAAATGCGACATGTCGCGATATCACGACACTTTTTCTCCTTAGCGCTTTCTCTTGCCTTCGGGTCATGAAAATGGACATGTCGCGATATCGTGACACTTTTTCTCTCGGACTCTCTTTCTTGCAATATGTCATGAAATCGTGACACTTTTTCTACTTGCCTCTTTCTCTTCCAACATGTCACGAAATCACGACAGTTTTTCCTGCTTGCACTTTCTTTTCGAACATGTCACGAAATCGTGATAGTTTTTCTTTCTTCTCAACATGTCGCGATATCGTGACACTTTTTCCACTTGCCTTTTTTTCTTCCAACATGTCACGAAATCATGACAGTTTTTCTTTCTTCTTCTCTCTCTTCCAACATGTCACGAAATCATGATAGTTTTTCTTGCCTGTTGTATATGTCGCGATATCGTGACACTTTTCTTACTTGTCTTTTTCTTTGATCTTTTGCAAGTGGTCCACTTCGGTCTTCTTGGAAAATCACTGTACATACTCTGAGTAACCTTTGAACTCCTGTCTTCTGCATCTGACTAGCTTTTGAACTTCCTGTCCACTCGCATCAATAGATCTATCTGACTGTGTTGACAACAATGACAATATTGTTGTTGTACCTTGCTCAACAATCTCCCCCTTTGGAATTGTTGGCAACACATGTGCAATTTCCTGTAACTCTTCTCCCCCTTTGACAATAATACCAAAGGGCTACTCGCAGACTCCCCCGAGTCCATGCACAACATTCTCAGGCACAATTTATTACACTTAGCAAAAATCATGAACATGAGCAAAAAGATAATCAAATACTTAAATGCTCCCCCTGAGAATGTGATCTCTCGTAGCTAGTCAGTTCTTGGTAAGTGTGACCACTCCCAATTTATTACGAAGGTACTCAAAAACTTCCTTGGGCAATGGTTTTGTGAAGATATCTCACTACTTGCTCTATAGTTGGAACAAAATCCAACTTAACCTCACCTTTCGCAACTTTGTCCTTCAAAAAATGATACCTGATAGCAATGTGTTTTGTGCGTGAATGCATCACCGGATTCTTGGAGATGTTAATGGCACTGGTGTTATCACACTTAACTGATATTGGCTCACTGAAGCTAATACCAAGATCTTTCAGGGTTTGTTTCATCCACAATACCTGTGTACAACATGTTGTTGCTGCAATATATTCTGCCTCTGTTGTCGATAGAGAAACTGACTCTTGTTTCTTACTGTGCCATGCGACCAATCTGTCTCCAAGATAGAATGCACCTCCACTGGTACTCTTTCTGTCATCTACACATCCTGCCCAATCTGCATCTGAATACGAAATAAGGGTGAAGTCTTTACCTTTCGGATACCATAACCCATACTCCATAGTACCTTTGAGGTACCGAAGAATCCTCTTCACCGTCGTCACATGAGTCTCCTTGGGATTAGCCTAAAATCGTGCTACCATGCATACCGCCTACAAAATATCTGGTCCGGTGGTCGTCGGATACGATAAGCTTCCAATCATAGATCTCGTACATGGTTTGATCAACAGTTGGAGATTTGTCATCCTTGCTCAACTTGCAACCTGTTGTCATGGGAGTGCTAACTGGCTTACAATCCTCCATTGTGAACTTTTTTAACATCTCTTTCACATATTTAACTTGAGAAATAAATATGCCCTTCTTATTTTGATTAACTTGCAACCCGAGGAAATACGAAAGTTCACCAATCATTGACATTTCAAATTCTTTTTGCATCTTATTTGCCAAATATTTACACGACTCATCTTTGTTGCTGCCAAATATGATATCATCTACGTATACAACAAGAACAATAAGATGCCCATTTTCTATTTTGACATACAAATTACTATCCACCATACCTTTCTTAAACCTTTGTTGAGTGAGATAGTTGTCTAGCCTTGCATACCATGCTCGGGGTGCCTGTTTTAAACCATATAATGCTTTCTTCAATTTGCACACCAAGTTGGGATCATCACCAAGTTGGAAACCATCTGGTTGTTCAATATAAACCTCTTCTTCAAGTTTCCCATTCAAAAATGCTGATTTTACATCCATTTGATAAACCTTGAAATTCTTGTAGACTGCTAAAGCCAGAAACATTCTAATTGCCTCTAGTCTAGCTACTCGGTGCAAACGTTTCCTCAAAGTCAATGCCTTCAACTTGAGCATAACCCTTGCATACCAATCTTGCTTTGTTTCTGACTACCTGTCCATCTTCATTCAATTTGTTTCGAAAAATCCATTTAGTCCCGATTATATTTTTGTTTGCAGGTCTAGGTACTAACTCCCAAGTTTTGTTTTTCTCAATCTGATCTAATTCTTCATTTATTGCCTTCATCCAACTCTCATATTTGCTTGCATCAACAACATTTTTGGGCTCAATGCTGGATAGCAGAGAGTAGTTACTTACTACTCTTCTTCTTGTCTGAACACCAACTTTGGGGTCTCCAATTATTTGCTCTCTAGGATGATTTTTCTGCCAGCTGCCTGTTTTGAATTTCTTATTTTCTTCCACTTCTGAATCATCATCTGAGTCAATTTTTTGTATCTTTTCCATTTTGCTTTTCCTCATCTCTTTCAATAACCTCTTCATAAATTGGGTAGTTCGTTTCATAGCTAATTACTCGTTCTCTACCTTCATCAAATTTAACATCGACACCGTCCACAATTTTCTTTAGCTTCTTATTGTAGCATTTGTAAGCTTTGCTTTTTGATGAATAACCAACAAAAATACCTTCATCCGCTCTATCTTCAAACTTACCAAGATTATCTTCAGTTCTTTTGATGTAGCACTTGCTGCCAAACACTTTGAGGTATTTTGTTGTTGCCCTTTTTCTGAACCATAACTCATAAGGAGTTTTGCTTTCATGTGTTCTCAGCATGTACCTATTTTGGATATACACCACAGTATGGACTGCTTCTTTCCAAAACCTGTCTGCTAGACTGCTTTCAGCCAGCATAGTCCGTGCCATTTCCTGCACTGTCCTGTTCTTTCTTTCTACCACTCCATTCTGCTGAGGTGTCCTGGCTGCTGAAAACTGTCTCCTAATACCGTATTTTTCACAGTATTCTGTAAACTCCTCTGAAATGAATTCTCCTCCTCTATCTGATCTTAAACATTTGATCCTCTTACCTGTTTCATTCTCAACCTGGTTTTTGAAAATCTTGAACATATCAAAAGCTTCTGATTTATGCTTTAAGAAAAATATCCATGTCATTCTGGAATAGTCATCAATGCACAACATAAAATATTTGTCACCATTTATGCTTTGTGTTCTCATGGGTCCACATAAATCAGTGTGTATTAGTTCCAAAGGTTTGCTTGTGTAGTATTCTTTAGTTTTGAATGTGACTCTAGTTTGCTTCCCCTTTTGGCATGAAGCACAAATGTTGTTTGCAGGTTTGCTGATGGTGGGAATATCTCTTACAACCCTTTTTGAGGTGATTTTTACTAGATTATCAAAACTGATATGACCAAGTCTCTTGTGCCACAACCAATTTTCTTCTTCCTGTCCAATAAAACAAGCTCCTTTTGAAGTCTCTGAGAGCGTGTACAAGGTTGCCGGATGTCCTTGATCCAGTTGCTATCAATTTTCCACTGTTTGTTTTTCCGACTTCACAACCCTGCTTCATAAAAACTACTTCATGACCTTTATCACAAATCTGACTTACGCTCAATAAGTTATGTTTCAACCCATCTACAAACAGGACTTCTTCTGACTTAATTTTTTCATCACTAATTTTGACAGAGCCTTTGCCAACTATCTTAGCTCCATCATTGTTTCCAAACTTTACTGAACCACCTTCATATTTCTGCAACTTCTCAAACTTCTGTTTGTCACCTGTCATATGACTGGAGCATCCACTATCAAGTATCCATGGTACATATTTATTCTGTGCTCTAAATGTTGTTTGTACTATTAAGGATTCCTTTTCTTCCTTAAGTCGCTCCTTTTCTTTCCACTCCATTTTGATAGTAGATTTGAGCTCTTGTTTAGCCTTTCCCTTATCAATAGCTTGTGCTTGTTTTTCGGGAAGTTTTCTATTTTGTCTCATCCTGTTTGGTTGAATTTTTCTTCCCTAAAATTGATTTGAAGCAAATGTACTTCTACAGTTTCTTGCAATGTGCCCAAAATTGTGACAGTTATAACATTCTACTGTATAATTCATCAAAGGAGAGAAAGCATTTCTACTGGTGAAATTCCTTGGTCTTACATTATATTTGCAGTCTGAGATTTTATGTCCATAGCCATTGCATTTAAAACAGAAACCAAAAAAGGGATAATTGAACCTGGGTGATGGTCTTTGCCATGTTGTCGTAGGAGCCCTAGGTCTTCTTCTTCTTTGATGAGTGACATTGGTGAATCCATCATTGTCAATTTTCCTTTCGTGCCTGGCATTATTGCTTTCTGTTGCATGAGATGTTTTTCCTTGATCAACCTGTTTCTTATCTTCATTCTTTATGGATTCTACATTTCTGGCCTTTGATCCATTAGATGATTCTCCTTCGATGAAACCCAGACCAAATTTGATGCCTGCAGGCCTTTGGTCATTTATGATCTTATCCAGCTTCATAGAACTTTCTTCACGTTTGTGATAGCAACTGATTTTCTTATTCATCTCTTCTAGCTGCATTCTTAACCCAACAATCTCTTCTTCTAGCTTGCTGCAATGATCTATTTTCATGGTTATTTGCACTTCCAGATCTTCGAAGATTTTCTTGGATTCTTCTATCTGTACTTTCAAATTGGATATGATTTCATTTGCATCCTCAAGCCTTTTTGAAAGTTTCTTATTCTTTTTCCTCTCTATTTTCCACTCTTCAAGTGCAGAGATCAACTCACCTTCTAGATCTACTTCAGCCTCAGGGTTTTCACCACATACTTCAAAGTTCACTCCTTCTTCCTTTTCTTCTTCAAATGCCATGAAGAGAGCTTCACCTGTTTCCTCTTCAGAATCCTCACCGGAGCTGTCTTCTGATGAACTGGCATTCCTGGAGATGAAACTTTTCTTCTTGAAGTTGCCTTTTCTGAAATTCATTTTCTTCTTCCAATCACTTCTTTCTTGGTGCGATCCTTCATCATTTTTGTTCTTCTCATTAAGTGGACATTTAGTCACAAAATGCCCAATGCCTCCATAGTTGAAACATTTAAATGGTAGCTTTCCTCTGTATTTTCCTTTTCCCCTTTTTAGTTTTCTAACAAAGTTTGCTTCCATTTCATCTGATGTCTCTTCTTCCTCGGACTCTTGTTTCGCGTTTTTATTTTTAAGGGCTTTAAAAGCCGCTTCTCTGTCTGTGGGTTTAGATCTTCCTATCCTCATCTCATATGCAGTCAAAGAACCATACATCTCATCTATACTAAAAAAATTTAGATTTTTAGCTTCTTCTATCATTGAGACTTTAGAATCAAACCTTTGAGGAAGAGATCTTAATACCTTTTTCATGATGGCAGAGTCTTCGATATCCTCGTCGAGTCCTCTGATCGCATTAATGATTCCATTAACTCTCAGCATATATGCCTCAATGTTTTCATCGTCATTCATTTTTAATGCTTCGAACTGAGCTCGATGTGTCTATAACTTGGCCTCCTTGATCTTATCATCTCCTTCATGAATACTCCTCAGTTTGTCCCATATTTCTTTTGCCGTTTTACAGCTCATGACCTTTACTAGTTCACTGTCTGCTAATCCGCACAAGATAGCATTCTTTGCTTTTGAGTTATTTTCAAACAGTTTCATTTCGTCAACCTCTTTTGGAGGAGTGATGGGTATTGTGTATCCACTAACTATCGAATCCCAGATGCCGTATCCCAAAGCACAGAGATATGTCTGCATCCTGATTCTCCAGAATGCGTAATTAGATCCATCAAACAATGGTGCTTTGTTTGATGAGAAGCCTTCACCACCTGCCATTGTGTTACTTCCAAGATCACCCTAGCCGGTTAAGCTTGTACAGGAACTTAGCTCTGATACCAATTGTTAGTCTTACAATGACACTGAGAGGGGGGGTGAATCAGTGTAGCTCTTTAATCTTGAATTTATAGCTCTTAAAACTAAAATAATGAAACCTTAAAATAGATATAGCAAGTATAACAATAGAGCATCACACAACACAAGATTTAACGAGGTTCACCAATGTGGCTACTCCTCAAAAATGACTGCTTGGACTACCATCCAAATCCAGCCTTTATAAAGCACCAACTTTACAATCAATTTACCAGCACCCACTGGAAGGAGCACCAACCCCTGATTTATCTACACCAACAGAAAGGAGCACCAACCCCTGATTTACCAGCACCTACTGGAAGGAGCACCAACCCCTGATGCCAAGCTGCAACCTGGACTTCAATTTTGAATCTAGAAGTTTAACAAAAAATACCTTCGCTTTTACAAGACCCCGACTGGTCTACTTCACCTTTGCGTTCTCTCTGCACTCTACTCTCTCTGCAATCAACTTCAATCATCTTCTCACTTTCTACTTCCTTTGCAAGTTTCACACTTAGCACGATTCGACATGACTTGCTCTCTACGCTCTATGATCGAACTTCGCACATATCAACACGCATTCGACGATATATTCAACACTTCAATTCTCCAAATAACCCTCCTTTTATAACAATATTTTCATGAAGAAAAACCCTAATCTTAGTCGATTGTAAACCCTAATCTTAGTCGGTTGCAAACCCTAATCTTAGTCGGCTTACATCGGTCTTCGTCGGCTTCAACTGCCCTTGTAACTCTTCTGTTGTTGTTGTCACGAAAACACATGTCATGATATCATGACACTTTCACCTTCGTACGCTTTCTCTTAGCTTTGGCCCGCGAAAATACATGTAGCGATATCGTGACACTTTTTCCTTCGTACGCTTTCTCTTAGCTTTGGCCCATGAGAATACAACATGTAGCGATATCGTGACACTTTTTCCTCCGTACGCTTTCTCTTAGCTTTGGCCCGTGAAAATACAACATGTCGCGATATCGTGACACTTCTGCCTTCTTACTTTCTCTCTCCTCCTTTAGTCACGAAAATGCGACATGTCGCGATATCGTGACACTTTTTCTCCTTAGCGCTTTATCTTGCCTTTGGGTCATGAAAACGTGACATGTCGTGATATCGCGACACTTTTTCTCCTTAGCGCTTTCTCTTGCCTTCGGGTCACGAAAATGTGACATGTCGCGATATCGCGACACTTTTTCTCCTTAGCGCTTTCTCTTGCCTTCGGGTCAAAAACGTGACATGTCACGATATCGCGACACTTTTTCTCCTTAGCACTTTCTCTTGCCTTCGGGTCATGAAAATGCGACATGTCGCGATATCGCGACACTTTTTCTCCTTAGCGCTTTCTCTTCCTTTCAAACATGTCGCGATATCGTGACACTTTTTCTCTCAGACTCTCTTTCTTGCAATATGTCACGAAATCATGACACTTTTTCTACTTGCCTCTTTCTCTTCCAACATGTCACGAAATCACGACAGTTTTTCCTGCTTGCACTTTCTTTTCGAACATGTCACGAAATCGTGACAGTTTTTCTTTCTTCTCAACATGTCGTGATATCGCGACACTTTTTCCACTTGCCTTTTTTCTTCCAACATGTCACGAAATCGCGACAGTTTTTCTTTCTTCTTCTCTCTCTTCCAACATGTCACGAAATCGCGACAGTTTTTCTTGCCTGCTGAATATGTCGCGATATCGCGACACTTTTCTTACTTGTCTTTTTCTTTGATCTTTTGCAAGTGGTCCACTTCGGTCTTCTTGGAAAATCACTGTACATACTCTGAGTAACCTTTGAACTCCTGTCTTCTGCATCTGACTAGCTTTTGAACTTCCTGTCCACTGCATCAACAGATCTATCTGACTGTGTTGACAACAATGACAATATTTTTGTTGTACCTTGCTCAACAAAAGGAACATGAAACCATTCAAAAATTCTCTCTTACTCTTTCTCTCCATTATAGCATTAAGTATTCTTCCACTTACTATCTTAATACCATTTATATGCATACAATTAAATGTATCATCTAACCTTTTAAAATATGTAAATGAGGAAAACTACCCTATCGCGTACGATTATTAACTGGATCCACAAGGAGCTGAGGTGAACCGTGGGGTTTTTTATAACTCTATACTTAGTGTGGGGGAGGAAATGGTTCACCAAAAACAATTTTAGGACTCACTCCAAGTTCAGGGTGGTATATGTTTATTGTGTTCAATTCAGGGCAATCACCTATGTTTGGCCTTTGCTATAGCTAAGCAAGATACAAGATGCAAGGATACAAGAGCTAACTCTAGAATGATTCTTTTTTTGAATTATTCTAACCCTACAATTGTAAAATTAAATCTTTAAGCAAGGGTTCAAGAGAAAAATGCACAAACAATATTAAATTCTAAATGCACACTATATGCTATTTGTCTTTCAAATGCCTAGAAAATAAATTAAATATTTTTCTTATAAATGATCTAGGGTTTTGAACAAAACAAAAATCACCCAATAAACAACCTAAATATTTATCAAGGCACTTATCTCATCCGGTGGTTGATCCAAGCTTTATCTTTCATCCAATAATATCCCATGATTCCTACTCCTACAAAATAGCTTCACAAATACTTGAAAAATATGATCAACATTAGGGGACCTACTTAGGCTAATGTATGAAAATGCTCGAAGGCACAACATTCAAGTCCCCCTAGGTCCTTTTAGCTTACCTTTGAAATACAAAAGTGAAAGTTGACCTTTGGAATATGGACAAACAGAATAAAATACAGCAAAATAGTATGATGAAAAGAGTACAAAATATTCTATTATGATCAGAATACAACATGAAATGCAAGCCTAGGATTTGAATATAGTAGATTACCCCCAATCCTAGCTTGATAAAAATCATACTCTGTACAGAGTAGTCATGATTTTATATAATGATGAAATCATGCCCCAAAATTGCTAGGCACGATTTCACAACAGAAGAAGAAACCCTCAAATGATGCAGATGAAATAATGCAAAACAAAAATCTAACTAATATGCAAATGCATATGAGCGAAAAAAACCTAGTGGTAGCGAAAAAGAAGACCAAAGGATGGATACCTCCAAGTAGAAAATTCCTCCTTAGGGCTTCCACACTTGTCCACCAAAATAAACAAACACACAAACAATGCAGCAGAAGGGAAACTCCTCGATGGTTAGAAAAGCCTCAACATGTCACTTTAGCTTACTTGGAAACTTGAATTGATCACTAACAAAATCACTTCATAAAAGTCTTATAAAATCACTTAAGAACTTCTTGGTGTTCTCTTAGCTAAGGGGGAAAAGAAAACTTCAAAACCTCTATTTATAAGGGTTTTGACATTAAAATGGGTGGGAAAACCAAGAAATCTAACCTCAGAAGAGATCAAATTTGAAAAATAGGGTTTCCTAGGAGAAAACCCTAGCTATGTGAAATTATGCCCTGCAAAAGTTGATCGTAATTTTTCATAAAGAGAAAAAAAAAGAAGGAAAGAAGGGGGAAGAGAGGTCCAAACTTGTTTAGGGCAAGTTGGAGGGTCTCCCTAAGGATCTAGGGAAAATGACTCGCTCAAATGGGTCAATTTTCCATATCTACAAATGTACTTAAACTTTAAAACATATAATTTATAATGAGAGAAATATAAACCATACTAAAGCTTTAATCAATGAAAGCAAAATAACAACTTTCTCTTAACCATTATTTTAGAACTCAACCATTCATTTTGCACAAGGAACTAGAATCTTATTTCCAAATTGAATTGTAAACAAATAAATTCAATTTACAAAGTCTATCTCCATATAAAAGTCATTTTCTAATACAAAGCTACTCATTTAAGCCTTTTCCAACAAATTCCTTTCTTTCTTTACAAATTAATCATAAATAGAATGCATCTCAAAGCCATAGAGGAACTCTCCTTGATCAAGCTCTCCTTGAGCTTTTTTGAGAAATGAATATGATAAGGGATCAAGACAACCCCTTTTGATGATAAATGCATACCTATATGCTCTTTTCAAAATGCATCCCATAAAATTCACACATTCATCTAATTTTCATATCATTAAAAATTAGAAATGCAAGAAAACCCCATAATTTCTTTCTAATATGGACTCCATGCCCATTCCAAAACATATATGAAATATCCCATACTATTTCATTATTATTGGACTTTGCATCCAATAACCTTAATATTCAATTTAAATATTAAACATCATCTACTATTCCCATATATAAATAAAAAATAAAAATCTTTCTTTTCTTTTCAAAGCATAAGGAGGAAACCCCATAATTTTCCTCAAACAAAATTATATCACTATAAGCAAACAATGTATTTCCACAATACATTTCTACTTATATTTTAAGGAAACCCCCATAAGTTCCCTTATTGCCATTGAACTCCACATCCAATTATACCTAATTTCCATAAAGCAAATATAATACTTATTTTTCCATTTTTTAACAAAACAACAATATTTCTTCGTTAATATAAAGAATAGAAGCCCAATAAAGCATTTTTTACTAAATAAGTTTATTTCAATAAAATAAAAGACCTTCTTTCTTATTTATTTGCTTACCATAAGAAATTTAATTAATCTAATTCATTTATTAATTTTCTTAATTTCATATCTCAAAAATCATATAAAATACAATTTTATTTAATCAAACTATATAAGGAAAATTTAAGGGAATAATTCTTTTTCTTTTAACAACCAACCAAAAAGGTGACAAGTACACTTTTTGACCTGTCCAACCAATAAATAAAGGTGAGCGAAGGGGATTCTTTGCCCTGCGTGAAATTATCCAGTTAAAGCTTCCACCCAACTGAGGTTCATCTGCGATGTAGAACCAAACCCCCTATTTCAGGTGCCACAGCTACTCAGGGAAGGGCAGGTCACAGTAAAGGGAAAAATAAACCCTATCATGCATAGTTGGAAGACATATAAAAATAATTTGTTTTACCAAGTTGTTCTAGGGTTTTCAATTCACACAGGCATAGATATATTCCAAAACAACATGCATTCCAAGCAATAATTATAAAATGAACTCCATTGTTTTTTCATTTGTTGAAAACCAAAGCAATAACTCCATACATAAAGGTAACATTTATAGAATACCTTTAATTCATTGAAGCTATTTGGTTGAATAAAAAAACAATGAACTTTGTTGGCGCAACCCCCTTGCTATTTTTCAATGTAGTCTCCAAAAATCTTTGATCTTCTGATCCTCCGAATGAATCTCCTCATCCTTGTATCTTTTATTTTTATTTTTGATTAAGTTTTTAAAGGAACAAGAAGATGGTCCACCCATCCTTAAGGTTTTAATAAGTCCACCTTATAAATATTAATCACAACATTAGAAATATAATGTTAATTTATAAAATATAACAATAAATATTAATAAGTCCACCTTATTAATATAAATACAACATTAGAAAACTAATGTTAAAAATATAGCATTAAATATTAATAAGTCCATCTTATTAATTTAATTTCAACCTTAGAAATCATAAAGTAATTCAATCAACTTATTTCCATCCATGAAATTTTTATCATCCTAAGAAACCAACCACAAGTGCAAAGAATATAAATACACACAAACCAAAATAGGATGGAGTAATTCACCATTGTTCCCTATTACCCATATCCATTACGCAAAAGCATTTATGATAATTTCTAGGTTATCAAATTTTGTTGTGGATGGATTTAGGTGATGAAGATTACCTTCAAACAAAACTATATGAATGCAAACTATATGTGCTAACCACTTGTTACCCTGGGTATATTTTACCTTAGATTCATTGTCGTATCGTTTTACTTTTTATAGTATCTTGTTCTTGGTGGTTGAATTTCTTGCCCACCCACGAGAGCACTTGGTCCTACAACCAAACACAACATTAGTAGTATCATATCCACATATCATATAATCAAAACAAAAAAATGCATAAAATCATCCAAATGCATCAATTCTAAGTATTAAATCATCATTTATCAATACATAGTTCATCTCATAAAAGAGTCCTACCAAGGCGGGTCATGATATTTAAATCCTTTTAGAGATGTCTATTGGAGGTATTACATTATTTGGCACCTTTGTATATATTTAGAGTAGGGTGTGTTTTAATATTTGGTGTGTGTTTAATGTTTAGGTCTATAATATGTATCAAGGAGTTAAGTGTGTGAGGTGTCAACTTAGTAAGTGTGAGTTATGTAGGTTAGGTGTCATGTTTAGAAGTAGGGAGTTATAAGCAATAATGAGAGACTTTTTCTTTATGTAATATGTGAGATTTATTGTATAAAAAATAAATATGAAGATTTTTTCTCCCATGGAATTTTAGGAGAGAAAAGGTCAGAGTCATGTAATATGAAGAGTCTTATGTATCTATGTATTGAAGATAAAGTCATATAATATGTATTGAACAAGCATTGCATTTATGCATGATTTTGTAGATGATTTTTTAATAAATGTTCTTGCAAATTTATTTGTGAATTATTTGAGTGATTTACGATTCATTGAATCCTTTGATATTATTGAGATATTATTTGATCATAATGATTTTTAATTCTAAGAAAATAGAGGTGATTTGCTAGCCACATTTGTTAGACTTCCAAGGTAGAGAGAAAAATTTTCTGAAAAAATTGCTACAAAGGAGTGTTTGATAGAAATATTGTAGTGATCGAATGAGAGAGCAGTGAGAAGATCATATTTGAAAGGATCCAAGATTTGTAAAAGAAATACCCACATTTGTAAAGGACAAGCAGTGGGAATATTGTATTTGTAAGTAGCCAAGCCTTGAAGAAGGAAGGCTCACGATTGCATTGAGTTATCTATGATAATCCAAAGATGCATCTATGAATATTGGAAATTGAAGAAGAAGAGAAAGCAAAGAAGAAAGAAGAAAGAAGTTGGGTTAAGTTCACCTGAAGATTGAAGAAAAATAGGGTTGAGATCACCCAAAGTTAAAGATAGCTAAGTGAAAATATCGCTAGAAATTGCATAAGAGAAGAAACATTGCCAGGTAAGACAAATTAAATTATTTGAAGAAAGTGATTTTTAATTGTTGGGAAAAATTATTATTGGAGGAATTAATATTGTTGCTTGGAGATATAAGAAAAAAATTTAGAAGAAGAAAATTTGTGAGATATATAAAAAAAAAAAAATTATATATATATATATGTGTGTGTGTGTGTGTGTGTGTGTATGTGTGTGTGTGTGTGTGTGTGTGTATTCAATGAGTTTACATAGATTTTTATGAGGAGTCCTAGTCCCTTCATACTGAGTGGGGTTTGAAGCTTGAATCTCTTAAAGAGAGGCCAAAGCCCTTATCATTGTAATAAGCTTACAACTATTAATAAAATATGTATTTGAAAGAAAGAGATTATCTGTTTTTTGAAAGAAGAATTGGAGAAAATAATTTGAAAAAGAAATATTTGGAGGAAGAAGAATATTTAATAAGAGTTATAAAAATGATTGGAAATTTTTTAAGAAATAAGAAGAAGAATAAAGAAAATATTAAAGGGATATATAAGAAGAAGAAAAAGTTGAAATTGAAAGAAAGAAAAGAAAATGAAAATTGAATTGAAAAAGAAATATTGTTGAAGATTGAAGGAAAAATATTAAAGAAAGAGATTGAAATTATCAAAATGAGAGAAAATCAGTGTGAAACCAAAATATTTAAGGTAAAATAATCATGTAGTATTCATTTGGCATTGAGCATAATTTGAAAGACAAGCAAAGCTTACAAAAGAAGGGTGCAGGTGACAAGTTGAAGAACACAAAATGTCCAAGTTGCAGGTAAGAGAGCATCCAAAGTGAGAAAGGTATAAGAAGAAGGAAACTGGGAGGAAAAATAGAAGAATGAATTGTTGGTTAAAGCATAAGAAGATATTAAACGCTCGAAGCTCAAAAAGCATATCCACAAGTGTGCAGGAAGAAACACACATAGGAAGAAATTAATATGGAGGTCAGTTACAAATCAATGAGCAGGAATATTGGAAGTCAGGAATAATTAGAAACACATAGAGTTGCAACAAAAATTAAAAGAAAAATTTAGGTGAAATTATTTTATTCTATGTTGCAGCAAAACAAATGTATTAAGAGCTAGGAAAAGTAACATACACATTTTTTGAAATTTAGTTAAAAAATGTGTTGACATTATTGTGGAGGGTTTGGAACAAGAAGGCATTGGACACATGTTTGCATACCCAGAAGGGGTGTCCATGGAGATTATCTTGGCACTTACTTGATATAAGGTCATAAGAACATACTTTTTCACCATGGTTTGTGGCAGAAGGTTGGTGTTTGTATTGCAATGTCTGGTCCAGGTGTCACCAACTTGAAAATGCCAATTGTAGAGGTGAAAAGGTCCATTACCAAGCTCTGCACACCAAATCCAATAATAGGAGATAGTCAGTACTCATTTTTACTTATAACAAGGTCCCCCAGGAAAACTCATACAAATTGAGATGCTCTAATGGTTGTTGAATCCAGTCAGGCATCACTGGGAATTAAATGCAGTTATTATTGTAACAGAAAAAGAATTACCTTCAATAGTTGTTGATGAGTCCTTGATTCAAAAGATACAATTTCTTACATCAAATATTGGAGTTGGCATTACAAATTATATCTTTGGGATTTACTACAGATTTGTATTACAATTTCTTACATCAAATATTGGAGTTGGTAATATGGTCAAATTTACCATACTTTAATAGGTCATTTAGATAAGGTCTGTGCTACAGGCATCAACAAATTGGCAAATAGGCTAGTTGTGAGTGTTGCTTATGATCAAACCATAAAAAATTAGGATCTTCACAAAGGTTATATGTCAAAAATTGTAATGTGTTACAACAACTGCAATACTCTGTCCCTTGCTCCAAATGACCAACACATATACTATGGAAATATTTGTTTCTAGGATACACGAACTATAAAGTTAGTCAATGAATTTATTGCTCATTATTCCAGTATAACATCCATTTCTTTGTCATGCAATGGTCAAATTATTCCCACTAGTGGTATGGACAACCATGACATAGGTCCTAGATTTTGAAGCAGTGCATGGACAACCATGACATAGGTCCTATATTTTGAAGCAGTGCATGAAGATCCAAAAAGTAAAATTAATTATGCATTGGGAGATACACAATTTATAACTCCTAATGTTTTTAATTTTTTTTGTTAGTGCATCTAAAATCCAAGATTTGAGTAAAGTGATTTTAATTTTTATTTAGAAGGAAAAAATTATCAAATAATGTAATATGCGGGTGTTGGAGGTATTGTATTATTTGGTACTTTCATAAATATTTATAGTAGGGTGTGTTTAAATGTTTAGTACATGTTTAATGTTTAAGTCTATAGTATATGTCATGCAATTAAGTGTAGAGGCATCAACTTAGTAAGTGTGAGTTATGCAGGTTAGGTGTCAATGTTCACAAGTAGGAGTTATAAGCAATAATAAGAGATTATATTTATGTAATATGTGATATTTATTATGTAAAAAGAAAAATATGAAGAGTTTTTCCTTTGTCAGTTTTGAGGAGAGTAAAGGTCAAAAGTCATATAATGTGTGTAGACACCAAAACAGCACCAATCCGATTATGTGACAACAAGCACTGATCGCACTAACACACACAGCCCCCAGGGCAGCCCCAGAGGTTAAAACAGTGGTTCTAACCACTCACACAGCAGTTTTGCAAGTCAAGGATCAATTTGGCACCTTTTAGACACTTTATTGCTTATTCGTCCCACCCAGGGACGAGTGCGGATTTGTACTCGTCCTACCCAGGGACGAGTGCGAATTTATACTCGTCTCACCCAGAGACGATTATTAGCGCTCGCTCCGGGGTGGGACGAACGCCAGGTTTGACCAGCAAAAAGTCAGACCTCGGCGTGTGACAACTCAGAACTGCCACTTAGCTTTTCTTGCATGGCATAGGAGTGCGAGTGAGTTCTTTTGACAACTCATATCTGCCAATTGACTCTCCCTTCACTGCATGGGAATGAGAGTGAGCTTTTTAAGACAACTCAGATTTGCCACTTAGCTATCCCTTCATTGCATGGGAGTGCAAGTGAGCTTTTCTAAAACATACAAAGACATGCACAGAGGCAGTTAAGAAGCCCTTGATCAAGAAGAAGTCTTCTCTTCACACAAAAAGCATTCATGCAAAGAAACACTTTTGCATGTTAATTCAAAGAGACCCCTTGGGTCTATAAAATGGTGAGTTTCCTCACCCAAAAGATATACAGAGAAGGAGCATTTTGAGCGACGAAGTGCTGCTAATTCATTTACTTGCGATTTGTGTTTTCAACATCCATAATCTCTTAATCGAAAGAGAGGTTATTGGGTGACTTTTGAAGGCACGAATCAAGAACCAACACCGATTTTTCTGACCACAATATCCTACCAATTTGCCGACAACACATCACATCAGGTTTCGGACCCATCCTAAGCGGATTGGTGTCGAAGCAAAGTTTCACCCGTGGGTGGTTTGCCTTCGGGCACCCCCTGCTTTATTTCTTTTGTAGTATTTAGCTAGTTTCATGTTTATGCTTTTGTCAAGTTTTCATTTTATTTAGATTCATTTTAACCATCGTTAGATTCATCTTTTATTTTTCATACACAGGTGCTACTGATTCTTTGTTTGTTTCTTTGAACGCAGATTTGCAGCATTGGAGGAGCAGCGAGGAATCGACCTTTACCAACGCAAGCGGCGACAACGTTTTGGTTCGCCCATCTTATATGTGGGCACGCGGAAGAAGGAATTCTGAAACAAGTTGTAAAAGACCAACATTTAACGCTCCTATCCCCTAAAAAGGAAGGAGACGCATTGTAACACAAATTTGAAAAGCATATCAATAAAAGGGCCGATTTTTATATTGCTTTAATATCTTGTGTTCATGTTCTTCCTTTTTACGCATTTTTCAATAACATAGGGTTTAAGCGTTATTTTAGTTTCATTTACATTGCATTTTTAGTTTATCCTTTTTGTTTCCGGAATCTCGTGCTTTCAATGGCGATCACGGTGGGACCTCTGTCCTCTATTTTTTTTAGGTTAAATTACTGATCTAAAATTGCTTGTTTTTTTACAGGTACCTATTTTTCAACATCGGACTATTATTCGTCTCTGTAAGTGACGATTACAGAATTGGTATTCGTTTCACCCCGGGACGAATAAACTATTCGTCTCACCCTGGGACGATTACTGTTTTGATATTCGCCTCACCCAGGGACGAGTATAATTCTGTGCAATTTTTAGAGCAAATCAGAAACATCCTGTTAGGCAGAGAAGAGGTAGGGGTTTTTTTTAAAGCTTCTATCAAATTTTTGTTTTTCTATTTTCTGGTTTTCGGTTTTGTATGGCTTAGGGAAAGATTTCTTTTTCGTTTGCCTGTTTCAATTTTTGCAAATTAAAATGAACCCCACACATCACGTGGTATTTTAAACCAAGGCGTTGGTCGTAAAACCCCAACCCTTGAGCAAGACCAAAGGTGGATTCCATTATCACTTTGGCTTGAGATATTGCATCCATTACCTCGATCGCGATCGTTGCTAGACGTAAATCCTGACGAAAGCTGACCGAGTGTAGCTGGGGTGATTCCTAGCGCATGAGGATAAGTCTTCTATGGTAGGTGTCATAAACAGAGCGATTCCCCTTCCGTACCGCCTATGTTCCACGTATCATCTGCTCTCACGTACCTATAGTCTCCCTCACGTAAGGGCGGGTATATAGAGAGGTTGGTATATCGGTCCGGCAATGGTATATTGAAGGGGCGACCATTTATGGGAGTCATAAGAGCCTTCATAATTGCATTTAAACGTTTCACAAAAATTTTCAAAAACACAAAACAAACAACAAAAACACACTAAACCAGATTTAGGACACACCATTAATCTTTAAAAGAGATAATCACCGTTTGTGTATGTGTGTGTTCATTTATGCTTAGTGTAACAAAAAAAAATCAAAAAAATCATAAACAAAAGATAAAAATCTACGCATTTTGTCACTCGCTCCAAAAAGCTCCAAGGATTCCCGCAATCGCTTGGTCACCCCAAAATGCCCCAAAGGTGTCCATGAACCCTTTGGTCAACCCAAAAGCACCCTGAAGGTGCCCATAAGTGATGCAGGAGCATCCAACAAAATATGGGAAATTTTATATTTTTCCCTAAATTTTAGTGCATCTTGTCGGGGCCATAACTTCTCAACCGTAGCTCCGATTGACTTGAAATTTTACAGGGAGTTAGTTGGGATAATTTTAAACAAATATAACTCCTTGGAGTTGTATTTGCCCAGAAAAGTCAGTTTTCGAGGCCAAATTCCATCATCTAGTGCCCCAAAATTAGGTTTTAAAATTGCTCACCTAATTTTTTACGCTTTTTGAGCTGTTCGAAGGTCAATATCTCCTAATGTATTTAGAGTTAGGACTTGAAACTTTATTTTTGTCTTATCTATTGTAAGAGGGATGCGCACCCCAATTTTGGGCCCCATCTGACTCATTTCAATTTTTAGGGTTTTTAGAGAGACATCGTCATGGTGCTCACTCGTAGCCAAGCCCACTCATGGGCAGATGCTACGGGGAATGTCCAAGGAGGCACGAGTCACCTCCGTTATAGTCCCAAGGATTTGGTCATACCACCTTGGTGACCTAACACACAAGGCAGTCCCCTCCACACCTTAACGAAAAGGGACTATAGGGGCACCTCTTCTAGGGGCACTCCTGTTCAAGCATAGCACCCAAGCACACACCCTCCCATGAGGGGTACATCCGTAGGAGAGCTCCCTTAGATGCTCGCTATGAGTGGTCACCATGCGATGAAGCGCTAGGTCAACATAGGGTTCGACGGGAGGAACCACATGATTACACTATCCCTCCTTCACCCCCTCTAGTTGTCAGGACTACAAGGACAAATCCAGAGCACAAGGCTCCTCAGGCGGGGCGAGCCAACTCCGCCCATTCCTTTTTCACTTACGAAAGAGAGCACGAGGAAAACCCTTACCTTCCTCAAGAACAATATACATCGCGAGAGCAATACGCCTCCGCAATTGCTAGCTATCAGGATCACCTACTGAGGCCAAAGCCTCGGGGGAATGCCGCTACCCCCAATAGAGGGAGGCGGCCTATAGAGATCTCGGATCACCATGACCAGGATAGATATCTAGGAGAGGCATCTAGGCCTTCTAGACATGAGACGGTAGGACCAACTATCTTAGAATCTGCCAAGCATATTGCACGTCGGATGCAACTCACACTACTTGAGCTAGAACAACAACAGTTAGAGCAACAATATCTTTTAAATCAAGAGTGCCTTCAACGCCAGGAGGATGAGTTGTTACAACACACTATGCAGGTGAAGACTCCAACCCCTCACACGCATAAGATAGAACATTATGAGAGACACAACTGGGTGCAAGACAGGTCTCTACGACCTTATCAAACATTGCCCTCGATGCCTCCTAGACTTGAGCGGGAGGCCAATCCTAAGACCAATGACGGGTGCCTTCTTCAGGCACCCACCCAGGTTCATGGGCCACCCTCAAAAATTCTTCAAGAAGCCTCTGAGGAACCTGAGCGTGAAGAAGAGCGGGATGAAATGCCATACCAAGGCATGGGGGTGCTATCCGGTCACCCCTCCCTAGGCCCCAAGTTCCCCACAACCTACAACGGGAACAAATCAAAGCAGAGGAGCCCAAATCCTCTGATACATGCAAAGCATTCGAGCACTTAGAGTCGATAGAGACCAAGATTTTGGGGCCCCAAAAGCCCAACTTATATGAAACTCCTCTCAAAGAGGATCAACCCCTGGTTGTAGAGCTACCTGATGACGAGGTCTTCCATATCTCAGAATCACCAGATTCTGATGAGCTTGACTCTCTCGCCAAAGACGAGTCAGCATATGCAATAGCACCATGGGACCCGTTCGAGTCCGACAACATTAATTCATAGGTGGTCCCCATGGATGATCATCACAAAATTCTCCTAACATTATTCCCTTTGGAGGCTCCCATCGAGCCCGTGCCATTGCAAGAAAATCAGGTCCCCCCACAAAGCGCGGAACAACCCCATGAGGACCACATCAATCTGCTCGAACAAGAAGAGCCTAGCATGTCGCAGATAGCTGTCGAGGCCAACGAGGGCCTTTGGATCATCGACAATGATTACGAAGATGAAACTGAGATGGAATATCTCAATCATGCACGACGACACAATCACCCTGTAACCCATGACGAACTAATGGCCCAACTAGGCATAAGACTAGGGCATGAGTGGCGCATAGACCCGACCCACTGGCATCACATGTTGATTCCGCTCCTTTGGGAAGATCATGAGCAACTTCCACCCAGAGATATCATAGCACCATCAGTGCCGAAGGCAGACCCTGTCCTCCTATCCGTGCATAAGGCCGATCCATTCGTGCCAATTCCTACAGAGCCAGATCCGGTGCACACAGATCATCAAGCTGGGGGTACCTCTATTCCCTGAAGAGCCAGTGGGTTACACCAAATGCTCCAAAGGTGTCCATAAACCCTTTGGTCAAACCAAAAGCTCCAAGGATTATCGCAATCGCTTGGTCATCCCAAAAGCTCCAAGGATTATCGCAATCTCTTGGTCATCCCAAAAAGCTCCAAGGATTATCGTAATCTCTTGGTCATCCCAAAAAGCTCCAAGGATTATCGCAATCGCTTGGTCATCCCAAAAAGCTCCAAGGATTATCGCAATCTCTTGGTCATCCCAAAAAGCTCCAAGGATTATCGCAATCTCTTGGTCAACCCAAAAGCTCCAAGGATTATCGTAATCTCTTGGTCACCCAAAAGCTCCAAGGATTATCATAATCTCTTGGTCAACCCTAAAAAAGACAAAAGCTCCAAGGATTCTCATAATCGCTTGGTCAACCCTAAATGCCCCAAAGGTATTTATAAACCCTTTGGTCAACACCAAACGCTCCAAGCGTTACCATAACTGCTTGGTCAAAATAAATATTCAAAAATCAACAAAAACAATACAAAAATCAAAAATCACAAAAACAATTGCATTTCAATTCCATGCATACTCATAAAAAAAATCAAAATCACAAAAACAATTGCATTTCAATTCCATGCATTCTCATAAAAATCAAAAATCACAAAAACAATTGCATTTCAATTCCATGCATTCTCATAAAAAATCAAAATACAAAAATATAGGTTGCATTAGGCATCGCATCCATACATTGCATACTTCGCTAGGTCATACAAGTCAAAAGCACCATAGACTGTCATTACTTGGCAATTCCATCATTTTCCACATCAAATCCATTTTCATAAATGCATACATCCAGCATATCACCATTTTTAGCATCGTCAGTTGTCTCCTAATGTATATAGGGTTTTCGTCATTCATATGTCTTTAAATTTCTAGCCAAAACCGTACATAGTTAAACAGATTTTACACGGGAAAGTTTTACTTGGATCACACCTTGTTACGTAGCATCCCAACACAAATTAACACACATATAAAAATTCCTAAGTTGTGTGAACGAAAGATGAAACCTGCACAGTAATCCAGGTCACCATAAGCGAAACGGCTATCTTGCTTATCCCCCTGTGCGAATGACCCTAGGAATGCTGAGAGTTGGCAAAAGGACAAGCATCCTCCCTACCCAATTCCCCATGAATCCCAAGTTCTCAAAAGTTGCAAAACATCAAAAATTTGCAAAACGTCAAAACACTAAAATTTGACATCCTACAGTGCACACATCAAAAGGCACAAACAATAGTGATTCTCGTCACTCCATATTCAAATCCCTTGCTCAAAAAAAAAAAAAAAAAAACATAATAAAACAAAAATAAACAGTGATTTTATCACTATAAAGGAGCAAGTATCCCAATACAATTGAAGAAAAGAAGGGAGTCGAACTTGAATCCCTGGAACTCTCAACGATTTCGACAGGTCATGAGGCAAGCTTCGACACCGGTTTGGTTGATAGCCTATCGGTCACCGGCGGTAAACCTCCCGCATGACGATATATCTGTCACATTAACTTGTGTGCAGATCAATGTTTGCATGTGGATGAGCTAGCTTATGGTATCCTAGATAGCATCGCAGATTAATCTGACTAAATACAATAAAGGAGTTAGTGGAGCTAATTAGGTGATCCTCAGTACAGGTTCGGTTGAAAGCCCATCTGGCACTGGCGGTATCCTGATGAATAACACATAAACGAACTCAATTGCACACACAGGGATGTGAAATAACTTGGTTAAATTCAAGTCGGATTTAGACCTTGTTCAAAAGTCTTGCGAGATAAATGTACAGTCTTGGCTAGTTAGTTAAAATATCTGAATCTCATAAAAGCTTAACTACATTTTAAAAACAACTGTCACATTTTATTCCGTACATCACCATCAAAATATATGCAAAATACAAAAACAAAGTTTTCACATGCAAAGTCATTAAACCCATTAGTATCGCAAGTCAGTCAAATCTTGTACAGTCTATGGTGCATCGACACATCATCAACAACTCATCTCATTCATTTCATATCCATACATCATACAAATTAGAAACATCACATTAATAATCACCTCTGCATACATCAAACACATACATAAAAACACACCACAAAAAAAAAATAAAAACAAACACAACAAAACAACCAAACTATAAAAATGACAAATGCCAACAAAACCACTAAAAATTGCCGGACAAAAGTGCTCTTGCACTTAACCTCTTGGCATAAGAAAACTGATGTCGGGGTTTACCTTGTCGTTATCCTACTCCCCAAGAAGGCTACCATAGCCGGACCGCTCCACGGGAAGATAGATTTTTGCCAATGTTAACCCCAAATGGCATCCCAAAATGGGTTCACACCCACCAAAAATAGGTCAAAACAATCGGGAAACTGCTCGAGCATGCATCGGATAACATCTGAAGGCACCCTCACTTAAGTCATCTTGGGTCAAGCGACTCGTCGCTTTTCTCATGGCAGTCATTCCTTCATCGATTCGTCGCTTGAGGGGGTAGTCACACTTAAGTCACCAATCAACAAACACACACCCAATCAAGGCAATGGCATGCATTCAAAGAATCATTGACAAAGACAATCACGCTCCTGCTTGGGGCAGCAAACAAGCAATAATCACAAATTGATCAAACACTTGGCATTCCCGAAGCATGAACACAAGGTTCCCCCATGGATAAAAGGTTGCACCCTTTGCCTATTCATGACTGATCAATGTCCAAGCTCAAGTCACACCTCACCAAAATAGGTTAATACTTGAAATCAAGTTCCTTAGCTCGTCAGAAGCAAGGATTCAAGAATGCATGCCCTTTCCATACTTGGGGCATCAAGAGTTGGTTAGGTTACTGAGAAACCCTAATCATTAGTGCTTTGGTTATCTATTTTTGCTCAGCACTGCACCATGTGCAACGCTTCCCAAAAAGGGGCATCTGTAGACACCAAAATAGCACCAATCCGATTATGTGACAACAAGCACTGATCGCACTAACACACACAGCCCCCAGGGCAGCCCCAGAGGTTAAAAAAGTGGTTCTAACCACTCACACAGTAGTTTTACAAGTCAAGGATCAATTTGGCACCTTTTAGACACTTTATTGCTTATTCGTCCCACCCAGGGACGAGTGCGGATTTGTACTCGTCCTACCCAGGGACGAGTGCGAATTTATACTCGTCTCACCCAGAGACGATTATTAGCGCTCGCTTCGGGGTGGGACGAACGCCAGGTTTGACCAGCAAAAAGTCAGACCTCAGCGCATGACAACTCAGAACTGCCACTTAGCTTTTCTTGCATGGCATAGGAGTGCGAGTGAGTTCTTTTGACAACTCATATCTGCCAATTGACTCTCCCTTCACTGCATGGGAATGAGAGTGAGCTTTTTAAGACAACTCAGATTTGCCACTTAGCTATCCCTTCATTGCATGGGAGTGCAAGTGAGCTTTTCTAAAACATACAAAGACATGCACAGAGGCAGTTAAGAAGCCCTTGATCAAGAAGAAGTCTTCTCTTCACACAAAAAGCATTCATGCAAAGAAACACTTTTGCATGTTAATTCAAAGAGACCCCTTGGGTCTATAAAATGGTGAGTTTCCTCACCCAAAAGATATACCGAGAAGGAGCATTTTGAGCGACGAAGTGTTGCTAATTCATTTACTTGCGATTTGTGTTTTCAACATCCATAATCTCTTAATCGAAAGAGAGGTTATTGGGTGACTTTTGAAGGCACGAATCAAGAACCAACACCGATTTTTCTGACCACAATATCCTACCAATTTGCCGACAACACATCACATCAGGTTTCGGACCCATCCTAAGCGGATTGGTGTCGAAGCAAAGTTTCACCCGCGGGTGGTTTGCCTTCGGGCACCCCCGCTTTATTTCTTTTGTAGTATTTAGCTAGTTTCATGTTTATGCTTTTGTCAAGTTTTCATTTCATTTAGATTCATTTTAACCATCGTTAGATTCATCTTTTATTTTTCATACACAGGTGCTACCGATTCTTTGTTTGTTTCTTTGAACGCAGATTTGCAGCATTGGAGGAGCAACGAGGAATCGACCTTTACCAACGCAAGCGGCGACAACGTTTTGGTTCGCCCATCTTATATGTGGGCACGCGGAAGAAGGAATTCTGAAACAAGTTGTAAAAGACCAATATTTAACGCTCCTATCCCCTAAAAAGGAAGGAGACGCATTGTAACACAAATTTGCAAAGCATATCAATAAAAGGGCCGATTTTTATATTGCTTTAATATCTTGTGTTCATGTTCTTTCTTTTTACGCATTTTTCAATAACATAGGGTTTAAGCGTTATTTTAGTTTCATTTACATTGCATTTTTAGTTTATCCTTTTTGTTTCTGGAATCTCGTGTTTTCAATGTGAAACGTCTATGTATCTATATATTGAATACAAAGACATGTAATATGTATTGAATAAGCATTGCATTTATGCATGCTTTTGTAGATGAATTTTCAATAAATATTTCTACAAGTTTATTTGTGAATTATTTGAGTGATTTATGATTCATTGAATCCTTTGATATTCTTGAGATATTATTTGATCCTGGTGATTAATAATTCTTAGAGAATAGATATTTTTTTCTAACAATATCAAAGACAACCCTGCCATTAGTTAAAATGCATGAGGTCAATGATCGTATATTAATTCTTCCATCCTTTCCAAGCTCACAATGACTATCTATGTGGATGTTGTATCCCCTCAATCTCCATTCAACAAGACACCAATGGTCAAAGACCAATTCAAGGATGATCTGATGATTCATAGTAATTGGAAGAAGACTCAAATGGAATGGCATTGAGAAGTCATGCCAACCATTTGATCTCAATGATCAACGACTTGGGAAGGAAGATGTATATAGAAATAATATTAGATGAAGCTTCATAAACCAGCTAATCAAAAGAGAATCAAGTTGATCTCATAGGCTATGGTTTCAAAAATAGTGATAAAATCCATTGAAATTTTACCACCAACTTTCTTCTCACTCACAATGAAGATCTCCTATGGTAGGTAAACACCTTTACTAAAGGTATCATTGATCTCCTGGGGAAAATAAATTGGGATCATAAAGGCAATAGTTATAAAGAAGCTCCAAGTATTCCTACCCAAACCACTTAGACACAACATTCTAGAAAGAGCATTCAGTGTCTTAAATAAGGTAGCTACAGTAGCTTCAAGACCTCGAGCCCCACAACACTGATTGCAAATGGATCCCTCATTCATTTTTGGGAGGAAATTTTGAATTGCTCATATGGATTTTATAGAGAAAGTACCTAGTGTTTAGTAGTATTTTATTATAAATAGTAGTTTCAAATTCATTTTAAGAGATTGAAAAATTATTCACTCATGCTTAGCATCTAGCCTTGTTGATATATGTGTTCATTATTTTTTCAATAATAGATAGAAGAATATTTTTATCGTTGTGCATCGCATCTATTATTTTAGTATTTTGTTTTGTATAATCTCTTTCTCTTTCCCTTGATATACACAAGTGGTTTAAAATAGCATCACGTTAAATATCATATCTAATATGGAGTAGGCCTTAGTAAAATATTGAAGGTTTTCCTATGAGTCAATTCTCATACCTATAGATATTCTTGATATTTCATTTTATGTGAGGCATGGATGTTGGCCACATTTGGAAATGGAAATAGATGACCATGATATTTTGAGTGATCAACAATTTCTTGGCATGCCCAATAGGATCAACTTTACATATTGATTGAGAATTTGATGAAAATATTGATCCCTTTACTTACTAAAGTATAAAATATTCACTTGAAAATTCCATTGAGATCAAATGACCCAAATATTTGTGATCACAAGACCTACTACTAGGTCTATTTCAAGAGCAAATTTATAAATTTTGGTGTCACCCCTAAGCCTAAGTTCCAAAAGAAGATCCCAATGTCGAAACATGGTTGCATAATAGAACCAACCCCTAAGGAGATACCTAGGCTAGAATGATAGAGGCCTCTTACAACATGAGATCAATTATATCCTCAACACTCAATTCACTACCTTATTTTATCGATGAGGATGAAACTATGCCTCTTGAGCACTTGCATCACATAATTAGCTTGTGTTCAATGCATTATATTTCAGAGCAAAATTCGGCTCTTAGATTATTAGAAATATATCTTAAATGGAAGGCATTAGAATGGTATATAATACTTTCTCCAAATTTAATCAGGAATTGAGACCAACTTGCAGACTTGCTAATTGATAAATTCAAAGAAAAGGTAGATTGTGTATCCCTCATAGAGCAACTAACCACTATTAAGAGAGCACCTATGGAAGCCATGGATGATTTCAACACCTGATTTTACAATAACTAGTATAGAATACTAGAAGATATCCACCCTCTTCCAGGTATAGAATATACTTACTATTTGAAAGCTATCAATTTATAAATTATTTGATCATTAAATATAGAGGAGTTAAATATCTACCAACAACTTATGGGATACCTATCCAAGCTGAAAATGATCTAATTCAAATAGGAAGGCTAGCTCCTAGATCCTCTATGCCTTTGTTCATGAAAATCCAACTACCTTACCAACCACCTCTAGTCATCCAACCTATAAATTTCTAACTTACTCCTACCATAAACCCTATAAAGGCTCTAATTTATCTTCATGCTCTATAGTATGACTCTACAAGTCTTACTTCTCCAATGAGCTTGATGAGATGAAGAATTTGCATAGAATAATTTTTTATAAGGTAATATTCCTTAGGAGACAACAAAATATACATATATTTCCATACCAAAATAATAAAATACCTCAATTCCAGTAAAATAGTCAAGGTTATATATTTGAAATGGCTAAGGATATTAGGGTTCTCATTTCCAACCCAATAGGAATGCAAACCAACACCAAAACTCAAGTCAATAGATATTGCCTATATAGCTCTCATTATAGTAAATTCCACCTAACCATTTTAGGGATATGATCCCCATTCAAAAAAATTATATGGAAGACCCCAATGCATGGTACTAACCCTATCCAAACAACCATCCTTCAAGTGTTTATCCTAAGAGTGATCTGCAATAGATCATAGTAGTACAAAATGGAGAAACACATGACCAATAATCTACTTCTTGCCTAGGGATGGATTCACAAATGTAGAGTCAACCCCCTCATGTTCAATTTCAAAACCCTCTTTTAGGAGCATATTCCACAAATCCCAAGCATAATTTGATAACTTGGAATTATAGAAACCCAATTTTGACACACCTAGCCAAAGACATACTCAATCAAGGAACCAAACAACACCTCACCAAGACACCCTAACCATAGAAATTGGACATCAAATTTGACATATTTCATCAATTTGTATCCTACTAAAACTCATCAATTAACTTATCTTCATAATCATTTTGATTAAGCAAATCAATTCAAATATCTTCATACCCAAATTTGGGGTGTTTATATCCCTGAAAAGTAAGGTCATCATTGGGACACATTTGACCTATCAAATTATCCTAGAACTTCACAAAAACACCACCATTATATTAGACTCAAAAAGAGATTTCCAAAGAGTATAGATATGCCTATGCTTGGATATATTGATGTCTTAAACTACACAAAAACTGCAAAAATGTCACCAGTGGCAAAAATGATATTGTCAAAAATGCCAGTTAGTGTCAAAAATGCCAATGGTGTTTTTGACCATGAGTGGTAATTTTGCAAAAAATTAAATTTCAAGCCTAAACAAATAAAACTGATTGTTGGTCAAAACACTAATTAGCATGAGTGGAAATTTTACAAAATGGCCAAAATATTTGAGCATGAGCTAGAATCATGCAAATTCCTTCATCCCACTCCCTTCGTTGACCTCGTATTCTCTAGCAAAGAATCAGACCTACAAAATTAAAAAAAAAAAATTAAACTTATCCCAACCAATTTTCCCTTTCAATATCTCCTTAAAAATCTATATAAGTAGCCCTTGGGCAAGCATTCATCAAGCATTTCAAAAGCTATCAAAGCTCTGTGAATTTCTCTTCTTAAGCTCTCTTTCTCCCTTTCTCATTTTCTTGCATTGTGAGCACCTTCAAGAGAATCCAGGGCAGGTGGAGCAAGGCATAAGGGCATTGGATCAAGCTACATACTCTTGTTGTTGCCATCAAGGAGGAGTTTTTGGCTAAGAGGAGGGATCTTAGTTGGGATTTGGTTGTAATATTCCATTTGCAAGCTTACATTTTCTCCATTTTGCTTCCCATTTCATGCATTTCCCTCATGTGCTTTGCTAATGATTGGATTTCCATTGTGCAACCACTATTCTTCATTTGCTTGCTATTTCATGCATCTAATATCTGTATTGCAACCAACTAATACATTTATTATGCTTCTCTTATGTCATTTACATCATTAATAATCTTATGCAGGATTTCATACTTCTATTTTTTCTTTCTCACATGCTCTTTTCCTCTCATTTTACAATTTTAAGCCACTTAGTTTTATTATTTTTTTCACTTGTAATCATACACATTTTATTTTATTTAACATAACATTATAACAGGTCTTGTTTATGCTATAATCCTCATATGCATTCATTAAATATTTATTTGTAGGTTTATACATGCATCTTGCTACCTGATCATAATATATTTATGTTTTAATCATCATATCTTTGTTGTATATTCATCTTCTCTTTATTTTTAGGTTTTACATACATTTTTTAAACTCATATATGCTTTTATTTGTCTAACATTACATTTGTTGCAGGTCTTTTTATATTGCAATCATATTATGTACTTCTTTAACATCTTATTTGAAACCACATACATATTTTATTCTCTCTACACTCTTTGGTTACTAATCCTTACTTAAGTCTCTTTATCATTGTATTTATTTCTTATTTACAACCATATACATCTCTTTTTTGCTTCTAATCATTTCATTGCAAGTCTATTTGCATTCTTTGAACACCAATCTTTGTTCATATATCTTTGTTGCTGCATTTTACTTTTTATTTGCAACCATATCCATCTTGCATATTTCCTTTTGTTGTATTTTCTTCAAAATTGCAGCCATATCCATCATGAACAACCACATTTTTTACGTTTTCTTTGAAATTGCAACCATTTCCATCTTGCACAATTATATTTATTGTGTTTTCTTTGAAATTTCAGCCATACATACCTTCCATAACCATATTTTCTATGTTTTCCTTTAAAAGTGTAGTCATACCTATATTTCATGTTTTATGACTTTCATGGAGAGACACTTAGAGTGTCTCGCGCATCCACCCTTGATATCTTGTTGGTCCGGCTTTCATGCACACCCCGGGAAAAAAGGGATGAAGGCAAGGAAAGCTCCGGAGACACCCACGGGACTGATCCCACTCATCTTTAGGATCTAGCTGGTTATCCAAGGTGCGAGTTACGTAGTTGGGTCGAATGGCAATTCACTCTTTTCCACTTCGGAATAGATTTCGATATGGACCGCTCTGTTACCTTACGGGGGTTCCCGAACTTGTTCGAGAGTTGCAAAAGTTGTTGACAATCGGATTTAACTTGAATTCTTGATCTAGCTCTCATGGGTCACAGATTTAAATAAAATGCAAATAAAGAAAATAAAAATGGATCATTCACTGAAAGCAAAGAGAGGGTAGGGTAAGGCGTAAAAGAGAAGTTTATCGAACTTTAAACTCGTAAAACTCTAAACTATCAATCTTATCTATGCTATCGACTTCACAACAGAACAAATCCTCGAAGAAAGTGTCCATTCAGTCTAAGATCACTTTCAACTAAGAGCACAAGGCAGAGTGAAACGGATCTAGCAGAAAATTATAAATCCAAGGGGCAGCTGGTTAAAACTGGTATCTTTCACCGGCAGCCTAGCTCGCACAATGAAGACAAAGCAATTAGAACAAACTTACACCTGAAATCAGTAATTTCCCCTAGCAGACAATAGAACAACCTGAAGCCTAACAAAGATATTTAATCTTGACAATGGCAGATTTACAGAGATATATCTAACAAACTTTAAATGGAACGGATAACAAAAGAAAATACACTTATCACACTCGCAAAAGATTAGGCTCCCGGCCATGCTATCACGTAAAAGCTAAAGCACATCAACTCCAAGTCCAGAAACAAAGGATTTCACAAAATTTGCAAGAAATTGCTTATAAGCCTTTATTTCTAAGTCTCCGCCTCCCGCGATTACATTTAGAATTTGTATTTATAGACTCAGGACAGACCCTGATCTTTTCCAAAATATCTTGCTCAAACCCTAAATCTTATCGCACTTAAACCCTAGGACCCGGGTTTTACAATAAAAATCCATTTAAAAATCAAAGTCCGGATAGAACTTAACCCTTCGGCAAATCTGTGCAGTTAGCTGCCATAAATGGAGAAGATAAAATCAAATGCAACTTGCATTCATCCGCAGCTGCAAATAAATGCTTTCATTAATTCTGCTGGTGAGCCGGATGAGTCACCACTTCTCCATCAATTCGATCTCCGCAAATCCATCCCGAGTTGAAATGGTCTTCATGCTATCAAGTCTGCAATAAATTTGTCGTTGAATGCTCTCACCGGCAGCTTCTCTCCTAGCATGGCGGTCCTTGACTAAATCCGCACTTCATCTTCGCCTTTATGGTCTTTCCCGGTTGTCCCGTAAGTGCCGGTGGAATCCTGCATGAAATACAAAAAGATGCATTAGATTAGCATTTTAATTAAATCAGAAGCTTAAAACATTAAAAACAGATTAAATCCGCAAAATAAGCTTGCATGTCGGCTTCTTTTTGTCCCATTCACGCTTTGACACGTGTCGCTACCCCAGGAAGCCTTCTGTTTCCCGCCGGAATGCACTTTCAGGTCAACTATGACTTTCTCTCTCCTGCCGCGATTCTGCGACATGTCGCGATTTCGCGACATGTCGCGAAATCGCGACCCTGCCAGCTCATCAGCAAATTCCTCCCTCGTCGGCCGCGAAAACACGACATGTCGCGATTTCGCGACATGTCGCGAAATCGCGACCCTTCCCGGCCTCCGTACGCTTCTTGATTTTCAGCCGCGATTTTAGAACACGTCGCGATATCGCGACAGTTCCTCTACCTGCATGCGTTGACCGCGTTGACCGCGATTTTGGAACATGTTTCTGACTTAACCGATTTTTCATCCTGCAGCCCATTTTCTCTCTCCTGCCGCGAAAATGCGACATGTCGCGATTTCGCGACATGTCGCAAAATCGCGCCCTCCGTACAGCTTGCGTCTCTCTCCCAAAAACTGTCGCGATTTCGCGACATGTCGCGAAATCGCGACCTTTCTGCCACTTAGCCGCATTTTGACTTACCTGTCGCGATATCGCGACATTTCCGAAAATGGAAGTGTCGCGATATCGCGACACTACCAAAAATGGAAAGTTTGATTTTTCAGTGAATTTATGCAACTGTTTTCTGGATTTTTCTCGGTAATGGTGCAAGATTTTCTTGTGCATGAATGATTCTAGCATGTAAAAAGTGAATTCTTGGATAACACAGCTAGAATGCAAGAAAAAGCACAACTTTAAAAAGGAGGCAAGCAAAATATGGATTTAAAACTGAAAATGACCAAGAGGGTCCCTGCTGCAAAAATGGAAGTTCATAATTTTCTAAGGATGGAATCTCATTTTTCAGTGGGGGTGTGTTGCTTATCAACAAATGGCGATATCTGCGGGTAAAATAGTAGCACTATTTTAGAACCCAAGACTCTGGTTTCAAAACAAAAAGACCATGCATCATGCCTTGCCACATGCATTCTTCACAATAAATTGATCGCCAACTCGCCACTGTTAAAATTTCCCAAGGACATACTAGGCTGGATTACTTCAAGGAAGATTTCTGATGTGCAATTACAAAGGTATAGAACTTTCTTCAAGGATGACTGAATTGAATGATAAACTTGGATTAATCAACTTTTCTAGATTGTAAAAGGGGAAACCGAGTAGAGCTCTGTTTACTAGTTTAGCTTTTTACAGCCTAGACAGAGTTACCCTTTAGATTTACACGACCCAATTTACAACTGTAGGGCAGAATCTAATATTGGCTGCCTCTTTTGATCATATAACTCTTTTTTTTTCTTTTTTTCTTTTTTTTCTTATCTCTCTCTTTTTTTTTATCTCTCTTCTTTTTGAAATATATCACTATCTGGAAGGCCTTAGAGAAATTACAATTTTCTTTTAATATTTGATCAATCTGGAACTGTTTCGCCTAGGCATTGATAGCCTCCGTGACACCCAAATAATTGCATGAACCATAGTCCCCTCTTATAACCAGCTTTTCTTGGATTCCCCGGAGTTCCTCCAACAAAACAAAGATAGCAGCTTTTTCTATCATTAAAACAATCGTGGCAAGTAAGACACAAGATCCAATCATCTCTCTACCTTCATCCCGGATAACAAAATAGTTCCACAGTTCAGTGCAAGCAGACTATCTCAATTAGAATAATGAGCAGAATGGGGAGGCACTGGATTGAGGATTTATCAGCTAGGAATAAAACAATTTTCAGCAGGCTGACTTTTCATTGATTGCTCAGGCAGAGGCAAAGGACAGAAAATTTCAGAAGCCAAAGGACTTTGCACAGGCTTCCAAGGACAGGCACAGGCTTCAAGCAAAAACAAAATAAAACTGTACAGACTAAAGCACAGAACTGTACAGGCAAGGGAAAAAACAAATAAACTGAAAGAACTAAAGCAAATAAAAAACCAGAATTAAATAAATAAATCAGAATCGAAATCGTACAGAATAAAGAAAGAAAAAGAAATGCAATAAAGAAAAGACTGTACATACTAAAATAAAAGCAAGCTAAAATAAAAAGACAAGGAAAGGAAATAAACCGCACTGACAAAGAAATAAACTGCACAAGCTAAAACTGAAAAATAACTAAAGAAAACTGAAAAACTAAAATGCAACTGCACAGACATATTAAAAAAATAAAAAATAAAAATAAAAATAAAAAATAAAACTGCACTGAGAACAAGGATTAATCTAACAAACAAACCTGTAGAGACAGCACCCAATTAAAACTAAAAAGAAGCAACTAAAGCAACTGTACAGAGCTATTAAAAGAACTAAACTAGAACAAAACAAAACTTACGGAGCTATTTACAATATGTACACATGTTACAACCTTTTTTTATAGCTTACTCAAATGATACATTGGATGGAACAGCAGAAAAATAATGCTTCAAGTATTGGCCATTAACAGGAGGTCCAGAAAATTACCATCCATGTCTTGCAAGCGGAAAGCATTGTTACCCAATATTTCAGCAATTTGGTAGGGGCCTATCCACAGTGGTCGCAACTTTGTGTGCTTACCCTTCTTCTCATGGGCCTTGTCCCACGTAAGCACTAAGTCTGCCACACAAAGCCTTCACCTTGGCTCTCTTGTCAAACCACCGCTTGACGGTTTCTTGGTGTCCGTCAAGTGCTCCAGGGCTTGGAGTCTTTCATCCCGCAAGTTAGTGAGGTCTAAAACACGGGCTTCAACATCATCATGACCTTCAAAATAATCTAAGGCAAACTGATAGGTAGGCAATTTCAAGGAGATGGGGACAATTGGCCGAGTACCATACAACAAAACAAAGGGAGAGGTCTTAAGAGCCACTTTGTGTGTTATCCGGTCAGCCCACAGTGCATATTTCAACAATGTATGCCATTGCCTGGGTTTGTCTGCTGCAGACTTTTTGATGGCATTCATTAAGTTCTTGTTTGTTGACTCAGCCGACCCATTGCCTTGGGGATAATAGTTGGATGAAAATCCGATAACTATCCCCATCCGGTATGCCCAATCCGCAAACTCCAATGATTGGAAGGCGGGCCCATTATCACAGCACCAAATTCAGGGGAACCCCAAATCTAGTTATGACATTTGATTCAAGAAAATCAATAACTTCCCGGGTCGTACTTCTTGTAGTGGTCGCTGCTTCAACCCACCTTGTGCAATAGTCAGTAGCTGTCAAGACATATTTATGCCCTGCCGAGGAATTCGGGTTAATGACTCCCACAAAATCAAGTCCCCACTGCATGAAAGGTTTGTTTATCACAACTGGTTGCAATGGCAGAGCTCGATTTGCCTCTTTGGCTGCAAATGTCTGGCACTGATGGCAGGTTCTGACATGTTGATGTGCATCCTTAAAAAGTGTAGGCCAGTAATAGCCTGCTCTTAATATTTTATGTGTTAGCGAGGCATCCCGATGAATGCCCCGCCCCTAGTTTTTCATGAAAGCTAGCCATGACTTCACCGACTTCACCGGGAGAAATGCACCTTAGGAAGATGCCAAGGATAATTCTCCCCGTACGCAGTACCCGCCTTGAGGAGATAGTGAGAAGCTTTTAACTTTAATGCTCTCCTTTGAGTTCTGTTCAAATGGGATGGGCAAACCCCAAACCGTAGCGAGATGAATGATATCCCCATACCAATCATCAGATTCATAGTTTAATTGATTAACTTCCCGCTGTGGAGGCACTTCAGCAATGTGTCTAGACAAGCCAAGTCCTCTGATCAGTTTAGCAGGCCTAATCTCCAAGTCATATTCTTGCAGCCTGGTGACCCAATTGCCCCTCAGTTCACCCAACTCATTCTGACTTAGAAGGTACTTCACAGCTGGGTCTGGCACTATGGCATGAATTTTGCTTCTGAGTATATAATGTCTGAACTGCTTCACTGCCCTTACCAAAGCATAAGCCTGTTTGTCTAACTGGAATATTTCAGTTCAGCTCCCTTCAAATTAGTGCTCTTAAAAGCAATTGGATGTTCTCCCGTATCTCTCCGTTGAGTCAGCACTGCAGCAAGTGTATGTTCAGAAGAGAAAGTGTACAGATAGAAATCTGCACCGAAATCTGGGCTTACTAAGACTGGTGCTTGTTTAATGGTCGTCTTGATTTCTTGAAAAGCGCCTTAGCTTCAGTGGTCCAGGCAATCTGGGCTTTGCTTTAACATATCATTCATTGGTTTAACTATCTCTCGCAAAGCCTCGAGATAAACTTTCTGACAAAGTTAATCTTTCCAAAGAATGATCTCAACTCTTTCTTGGAGTTGGGAAATGGTATGCCAGATATGGCCTCAACTCTGTCTGGATCCATGGAAATGCCATCCTTTGTGACCAAATGCCCAAGCAATTTGCCTTCTGTTACACCAAATATGCATTTCTTTGGATTCAAAGAGATGCCAAACTCTCTGCACTTGTTAAATACAGACTCTAAATGCTTGACATGGTCAAATCTGGATTTGGAAAAGACTGTTAGATCATCCATGTAAACTACAATACATTTGCCCATAAGCCCCTTGAAGGCATGGTCCATTGCTCTCTGAAATGTTGCTCCTGCATTTATTAAACCAAATGGCATCCTCTTGTAAGCAAAAGTACCCCACTTAGTTGTAAAAGCCGTCTTCATTCTATCCTCCTTCTCAACTAGAATCTGATTATAGCCTGAGAAACCATCCAGAAAAGACATCATCTCTGAGCCATTAACAATCTGTAGTACTTCATCCATAGAAGGCAGGGGATAGTTGTCCTTTTCAGATGCTTTGTTCAGATTCCTAAAATCCACACAAAGGCGGATCTCCCCATTTTTCTTCCTTACTGGCACCAGATTTGCCACCCAAGTAGAATGCCTGATAGGAAAAATAATTGCTGCACTCAAGAGCTTCTCCACTTCTTTCTTAATAAGGGGTTCTAACAGAGCATTAACATGCCTCTGTTTTTGTCTGAAAGGCTTGCAAGATTCTTTCAAAGGTATGATGTGGGTGTAAACTTTTGGATCAAATACCTTTAAATCCTTGTATGACCAGTGCCATTACATCCTTAGACCCGTGCAGAAATCAATCATATTTCTCTTTATCTCCGGATCACACTCCTTTGCCAACTTGATGTTCCTTGGATCCTCTTCGGCTCCTACATTCAAATTTTCAAGATCATTGTCTCGTGGTGCCCACATAATCCTTAGAATTCACCCTTTGCCTCGATCTTGTCAACATCGAATAGCCTCTCCACCTCTACCATTCCCTTTGGGATTCCGTTGTCCTTCAATCTCATGATTCCCCCCGTCATCATCTAGCTGTTCCATCAGGGTGTCCCTTTGGCCCTCATCAATTATAGCATTCTCAAAGGTATTGGTACTCTGCAGAAAGTTCACAATTTGTTGATCATCTGAGAAAACTTGAAAGCTGTCAATATTGTTTGGAACTGAAGGACAGGGGACTAGCTCAATTGAAAACTTATCCCACTTAAAATCTTCCAATGGCTTTAAACTTGCAACTGAAGATGCCAAGACATCCGCATGTGAATTTTGTTCCCCGGGTATATGTGTTAAGTTAAATGCATCAAAGCCTTCCACAAGATCCCAAGCTCGTGCTTGTATCCCTTCGTATAAGAGGCTTTACACCGAAACTTACCCCCGACTCGGCTTGCCACTAATTCCGAATCGATGAAAACTTGAATGTTCTTCACATTTTTATCCAATGCAAATTTTAAACCTAAAATCGTAGCTTCATACTCGCTAAATTATTAGTACATGGGAATCTGCAGCGGTAAGACATAAAAAATGTCCGACTTTGAGGCCCTTTGAGGACCGCCCTGCTCCTAACCCCGCTACATCCTGCTCCATCCACATGAAGTGTCCAAACTTCATTAGTATGTACAGGATGAGCTTTGTTAAATTTATCATTGTGCCCAGTTGTTAAATTGTAGACACCAATGTCTACCTCTGCAATATTGACAGTCTCATTTGCAGCATTGTACTCTGTAATGGTGTGTTTGTACCTGGGTTCTCTGTCAACCCGCAATTGATTAGCCACACCCTTCCATGGCAACCACATGTGTGAAAAGTCTGTTGCCAGATATCCATTCAGAGACTTAGACCAATCCCTACTTAACAGCATCCCATACCCCACCGGGATATCCACAACTTGGATTTCGATCTTATGTTGAGCCCTTGGCTCAGATGCCAATTGAATGTGAATGTTTTGCAGCTCTCCCACAACCTTAACTTCTGACTTGTCCAATTGGACAACTCTCCTCTCAGATTTCATTGGGGTCAGCCCCAACTGCTGACAAATTGCCAATGGCATGACATTAGCAGATGCACCTGAATCCACCAAACAATTATGTAAGTTCTTCCCAAAAATTCTGACAGTCAAGAAAATGGGGGAACTTCGCTCTTTTCCTTGTACATGGCCGATTGGCATTGGCTATTTTCTTCCCTTTATCCACAGGTTTAGCAAAGCAGGCCGGAGTATGTCTTTATCGGATTGTCTCTCCTGCTCTGAAATCTGTGCCAGCTCATGCAGAGTAATGTTAGCCTTAATCTTTTTCATATCCTCCACTATGTTATATCCTTTGTTAAGTGGAGGAATAGCAACATCTGGTACTCTTTGAGCTCCTCCCTTTGGTGGGGGTGGATTATTGCTTGGAGAGGGGTCGGGAGGAATATTGTGAGAATTATCGGGAGGAGTTGATGTGGTATTTGGCTCAGGATTCCCTGCTCCTCGAGGTTGTAGCTATCTCTTCACGTACCGCTGGAAAGCTTGTACTTCATCCATGGGCATTTCAACTACATTCTCGCATTCATCCGGGAAAGAAAAAGAATCCAAGACCATAGCCGCACCGTGTCCGGATGAACTTGGGCCCTCAGTAGGTTCTTTGATTTTCGGGGAGATCAAATCTCCTGACAAAGCTTCAAATGCATTGCAAAATTCCACACAATCTAATTCCCCATGTTGAGAAGTGGCATGAATTCTGCACCAGTTGGGCAGAGCCAAATCACAGATGTTCACATCATGAGCTTTACCCTTGTAATCTTTATTAGGCTCATATGGGGGCCTATTAAATCTGTTTGGTTGGTATGAATATCTGTTGGGATTGTCTCCAATAGAAGTTTGCCTTTTAAAACTCAAAAAATCATTGGCCAGCTTTTGAACAATCTTTGAAACTTCTTCAATCCTAGCATTGTCACCTCTTTTACTGGGTTCAGTACATTCTCAACAGTGCTGCAGCCTAATGGTGTCACTCGATGGTAAAGTCCGACAAACTGGCAAAGATCATCCGATGTGGGATAGGATTGAGTATAGGAGCAGTCGAGTGATCGGAGGAGTCTGTTGAATATTTAAAGGCTGGGGTCCCAACTGTCTTTCTAGAATCAAAGCTTCTTTGTGAGCTTCTGTCAAGTTGGTAACAATGGCATCCCTCTTCAAGAAGACAGAGGTCATTGGGTCCAGAGAGTTCCTAAAAATCTCTAATGCCAGGTCAGCATTCGGGACATAATAGCCAGTGAGTCTACCATAAGCTTTCTGGAATCCGACATTATAGGATCTAATAGACTCATTCGGCTCTCTTTTGATGCTAGAAAACCGCCGATATAAAATACTCGGGGTCTATCACTTCCCCGAACCGTGACACAAAGAATTTTTCTAAGTCACTCCAACTCGGTGATGGAATCATTGGTAAGATTTAGAAACCAATCATAGGCTCCCTCCTGGAGAGTGAACGGGAAGAGTCTCAGAGCAACATCCTCATGTCGGACATTTAATAACTTCAATGCATTCTTGAATGCAATTAAGTGTTCCTCTCAGCTTCTTGTCCCATCATGTTTATACCTAGGGAGGTATCTTTCTGGATTTCTGGGCAAGTCATGGGCTATACCCGAAATGTTCAAAGTTGTGGAGCCCAACCAATTTGCCATAGCTAATGGATTAACAGGGATATTCTGAGCTCTGGTTGGAGTGACTATCAATGGTGATAAAATTTTTTGTGATAGAGATGTGGCTCTTCTGTGGCTACTTCTTCTCGGAGTTTCTAATTCAGGGACAAGGAGCTCTCCAGCACTGGGGTGGGACCTTGTTACCCGTATGTAGAATCCAGCTTCACAGTGCTCGACAAACTCGCAGCTTCGAACAGGTTCCGTATTTTAGCAAGTTGAAATATCAGATCGACAACCGCACCGACAACACCGCACCGACAATTTAAAACCCGCACCGACAATTTAAAAAACCGCACCGACAATTTAAAACTGTCCGGAGTTCACTGTGGGTCCTTCAAATGTTGTCGTTATGCCCTTACAATACTTGAACTGAGTTCTGCCCTCCTTCTAGCGCCAATTAGGTGTTGGTCCGGCTTTCATGCACACCCCGGGAAAAAGGGATGAAGGCAAGGAAAGCTCCGGAGACACCCACGGGATCGATCCCACTCATCTTTAGGATCTAGTCGGTTATCCAAGGTGCGAGTTACGTAGTTGGGTCGAATGGCAATTCACTCTTTTCCACTTCGGAATAGATTTCGATATGGATCGCTCTCGTTACCTTACAGGGGGTTCCCGAACTTGTTCGAGAGGTTGCAAAAGTTGTTGACAATCGGATTTAACTTGAATTCTTGATCTAGCTCTCATGGGTCGCAGATTTAAATAAAATGCAAATAAAGAAAATAAAAATGGATCATTCACTGAAAGCAAAGAGAGGGTAGGGTAAGGCGTAAAAGAGAAGTTTATCGAACTTTAAACTCGTAAAACTCTAAACTATCAATCTTATCTATGCTATCGACTTCACAACGAACAAATCCCGTAAGAAAGTGTCCAATCACCCTAAGATCACTTTCAACTAAGAGCACAAGGCAGAGTGAAACGGATCTAGCAGAAAATTATAAATCCAAGGGGCAACTGGTTAAAATCGGTATCTTTCACCTGCAGACCTAGCTCGCACAAATGAAGACAAGAGCAATTAGAACAAACTTACACCCGAAATCTGTAATTTCCCCTAGCGCGATAATAGAACAACCGAAGCCTAACAAAGATATTTAATCTTGACAATGGCAGATTTACAAGATATATCTAACAAACTTTAAATGGAACGGATAACAAAAGAAAATACACTTATCACACTCGCAAAAGATTAGGCTCCCGGCCATGCTATCACGTAAAAGCTAAAGCACATCAACTCCAAGTCCGTAAACAAAGGATTTCACAAAATTTGCAAGAAATTGCTTATAAGCCTTTATTTCTAAGTCTCCGCCTCCTCGCGATTACATTTAGAATTTGTATTTATAGACTCGGGACAGACTCCCGATCTTTTCCAAAATATCTTGCTCAAACCCTAAATCTTATCGCACTTAAACCCTAGGACCCCGGTTTTACAATAAAAATCCATTTAAAAATCAAAGTCCGGATAGAACTTAACCCTTCGGCAAAACTGTGCAGTTAGCTGCCATAAATGGAGAAGATAAAATAAAATGCAACTTGCATTCATTCGCAGCTGCAAATAAATGCTTTCATTAATTTTCTCGGTGAGCCGGATGAGTCACCACTTCTCCATCAATTCGATCTCCGCAAATCCATCCCGAGTTGAAATGGTCTTCATGCTATCAAGTCCGCAATAAATTTGTCGTTGAATGCTCTCACCGGCAGCTTCTCTTCTAGCATGGCGGTCCTTGACTAAATCCGCACTTCATCTTCGCCTTTATGGTCTTTCCCGGTTGTCCCGTAAGTGCCGGTGGAATCCCGCATGAAATACAAAAAGATGCATTAGATTAGCACTTTAATTAAATCAGAAGCTTAAAACATTAAAAACAGATTAAATCCGCAAAATAAGCTTGCATGTCGGCTTCTTTTTGTCCCATTCACGCTTTGACACGTGTCGCTACCCCAGGAAGCCTTCTGTTTCCCGCCGGAATGCACTTTCAGGTCAACTATGACTTTCTCTCTCCTTCCGCGATTCTGCGACATGTCGCGATTTCGCGACATGTCGCGAAATCGCGACCCTGCCAGCTCATCAGCAAATTCCTCCCTCGTCGGCCGCGAAAACACGACATGTCGCGATTTCGCGACATGTCGCGAAATCGCGACCCTTCCCGGCCTCCGTACGCTTCTTGATTTTCAGCCGCGATTTTAGAACACGTCGCGATATCGCGACAGTTCCTCTACCTGCATGCGTTGACCGCGTTGACCGCGATTTTGGAACATGTTTCTGACTTAACCGATTTTTCATCCTGCAGCCCATTTTCTCTCTCCTGCCGCGAAAATGCGACATGTCGCGATTTCGCGACATGTCGCAAAATCGCGCCCTCCGTACAGCTTGCGTCTCTCTCCCAAAAACTGTCGCGATTTCGCGACATGTCGCGAAATCGCGACCTTTCTGCCACTTAGCCGCATTTTGACTTACCTGTCGCGATATCGCGACATTTCCGAAAATGGAAGTGTCGCGATATCGCGACACTACCAAAAATGGAAAGTTTGATTTTTCAATGAATTTATGCAACTGTTTTCTGGATTTTTCTCGGTAATGGTGCAAGATTTTCTTGTGCATGAATGATTCTAGCATGTAAAAAGTGAATTCTTGGATAACACAGCTAGAATGCAAGAAAAAGCACAACTTTAAAAAGGAGGCAAGCAAAATATGGATTTAAAACCGAAAATGACCAAGAGGGTCCCTGCTTGCAAAAATGGAAGTTCATAATTTTCTAAGGATGGAATCTCATTTTTCAGTGGGGGTGTGTTGCTTATCAACAGATACCTCTAGGCGAGATCTAAACACCTCCCAAGTTTTTTGCTTTCTCTCTGACTGAGATTATGGGACTTTTGAGGTCTTTCAACTAATACTTTGAGGAGTCACTAGAGGAAGAATTGAAAGAGACAGGGGGTGGGTCAAAAGTGGGAGGGATTTTTTGGTACTCGATTTATGCCAGAGCCTCCTCCACTACCACTCATTTTTTCTTGGCAACATGCTCAAATATCAATAATATTAAGCCTTGGTGGATAGGGTCTGACCCCTTCCATCCCCTCACATTAGTCAAAGTTTTTACCAAGGAATGATAGAGGAATGAAGGAATATTCATTAGATGTTTACATCTTATCTGATTCAGAAACATTATGTGGAAACTACGTAACACCTCCTAGTTAGAATCCAGAGTGAAAAAGTCCATGACCATGAAGATGATGTAGTTCCAAGGAGTTTTGAGGGCTATTACGTTGTATCCATTTTGTAATTTTAGGAGATATTCATCTTCATAAAGAAAGAAGCCCAATTCTATAATGAGGGAGTGCTTATTCCTATTATTTTTAGTGCCATCAACTAGGAGCTCCATAACCTTTGCCACCAAAGCTATAAATATTTAAAACTTAAAACCACTAGCTTGGACCTACCCTTTCCTCCATGAATGTGCTAACTACCTAACCAACCCCCTATGGTGTCCATGGAAGGCCTGGATGCAATCTAGAAGGCCACATTTACAAAGGATCTTTCTAACCTCATCATCCACCTCTAAGGAATTTGGCTCCAATGGTAACCTCTGATCCTTCTGAAGCGAACCATAACCCATTTTTCACAACCTAAACCATAAAAACTTAAAGTCAAAACCTCCACACCATTGATAGACCATGGTGATAATAGAAACCCTAAGTAAATTTAACAAAAATAGAGATATGTTCAGTCCCTAACAGGTAGTTTCAATGAGAATTTGAAATTCATGCGAGAAAGTGTGGTGCCACTGACATAGAGTATGACCACAAGGGGGGCACGCTTCCAATTATACCATGTTGATGAAGCCTACCATAGATCCAACTATTCATATTTAAGATCTTGAGCTTACCATCTCCTCCCACTTTCCAAAAATTATTGAAGCATCATGTCAACCAGAAGTGCCATGGGTTAAAGAGATGGTTTCTTTCCCAAGTGAAGGAATCAGAGCTGTCACTAATCCAAATTGGAAAAATCACCCTTAAAATTTAAGGATGAAATGACCACAACCACGTATAAACATTATAAATAATAGCAATATAGATCCCCAAGAAACATGTGGAAGTATGACTGTTGATGTGGTTTGTCATCTCACAAAGAGGTTTTCTAGTAAACATCCTCTTACTTGTTAGGATCCTCCATCCTAACATTAATACTTAATACTATTAATCACTTTATTATTATATTATTAAATTAATAGCATGAATAGTCACGTCTCTTCATCAACGTAGCCCTAGGTTAGATATAAATATTAGGGAGAGGCATAGAACTTATCATCCAAGAAAAGAAGAATAAGTTAGTCTTTAATAACTTAAGGAGGGAGCCCCCTATAAGTGGCCTGCAATTACAAGGGAGCCACCTTTGAGTGGCCTACAATTTATTTTTATGTTAATTTATTAAAAAAATTATAGTAATACCTTGGTTCTTACCATTTGGTATCAGAGCACTTTCATGGATTTGTGCATTTGTTCACAAAAAATATTGATGCCCAAAATAAGTGACACTTTTAAGTTATTTTAGTTTGTCTACAAGGTATTCGAGATCACATCCCTTGAAGTGTAACTACACTTAAGTAAGGTATATAACTTAAGTTTTATATATATTGGTGGCCCAGGTAGGTTGGGTCCTCTTAGCGCTTATAGTGGAAATTCTTATAATCTACCAAGCTCGTGCCTCCCTCAATTTTCCATGTAGCCAAATTGGTTACAACCATGTAACAAATTGTTAGGCATCCAAATACTAAATTATTCAAAGCATTATTAGCAATTGAAATCTATTTCTCTTCTTAGTGAATTACAAATATTCGTATGGCTTTGATAATAAGTAATATAGAGTGATTCAGGGGATATATAGCCAAAACGAAGAAGAAATATTCTGAGAAATTTTGACATCACTACTATCCAATAACATTCAAATTACGGTGATCAAATGGTGGAAAATCACCATTGGCTGTAGTCATCAGTGTGCGGTAATATTATCAAAAGAAAACAACGTCTGTATCACTAAAAACCCATATATTAATTCCACCAATCCTTTGCAACCCTAGAAATAATTTTTTTTCCAATCGATGATTAATACATGTCAATAATTGGTACAAGACATCATGTATTTTTGTCTGATGACCAAGTTAAAATAATTTTCAAGAAAACAAATAGCCAAGTTTGCACTTCACCTTACAACCACATTACTTTCAAAATGTTAATCAAGTTAAAAACCATCGAAAATTATTTAAAAACCTCAAAAATCCAATTCACACGTAGTGTGATTACAGGCAAATGAGGCAAAAAATTATAAAAAAAAAAAACAAATTACATTATACCTAGGTCACTTGACCACTCGAACGATGCCATATTGATTGTGCAAATTATTTTTTGATTTCAAACTTAAATCTGATGGGGGAACATATTTTACGTATAATTTATGTTTTTCTTTGGGACTTTAGTCCCACACGGGCCGTGTTGTAGCAAAAGTAAAGTTTAAAAATCCTTATCCACTATAGGTTTATTGTAACCACCATTGGTGGTAACATTTCCCTCACCACCTATGCATCTTCTAAACTTTCTACGTCATGCCCTCTACCATCCTTCATTCTACCACTTGTCTTATTCACCTCATCATCGATCAATCCACTATGTTGTGTTGTTTCTATCTTCTCTGAGTCTGCATCATCATTATGCTTCATGCAGCTACCTCCTCGCATCCATCCTTAGTCCTATCCACTATTCACTCTACGTTAATCCTATCACTGCATGTTACATCTCAAGTCCTTGTTTTCCCCTTCACTATCTCTCTTATATGTTGTACCGAGTCCTTGCTATCCCCTCTACTAGCTCTCGTATCTCATGTCTACTATACTTAGTCGTTTGTATCATGCGGTCATGTGTCAGTTCGATAGTCCCCATCACCTCATTCATCAATCTGATAGTTCTTGTGACCAGTTTGTCATCCACTACCCAAAACATCGATGCCACGTTGTCAGTCTACTCATGTCCTCTCTATCCCTACCAATCCATATTTTCATTCTTGGTTATGTTAGTTTATGTCAGTTCAAGTTGTCAATCCTAGTGACTATTGACAAATTTAGGTCTGTGATCATTGGATGGAGTGAAATCAAACCCTTGAAAATTCAAATTCTAGGGTGATCGTTAAAATCTATTTGCGATCGTTGGGCAGCTACGGTTCAACCCAAATTTTATAAAACATTTTTTTTTTGCCAACTAATATTTTGTTTTTCATTAAACCTTTGTTGCAAACACATTTCAACTTACCAAAATGGTCAAATAAAGACGATCTCAAAACCCCTATTTCACTGAATGGGATCATGAAATTTACCATATCAAGGACCTACATCAAATCACTTCAATGCATGCATATCAAACTTAGTTCAAGGATCTTTCCAAACACACCACAAGGTTGAATGAATCATTTCTCATAAATTACTTCATCAGTGGATTGAAAGAAGAAATTAGAGTGGAGGTGACGATGTTCAATCCCTACACCATGTTGGCAACCTATGGATTAGCCCTATTAGCCGAATATAAATTCAATGCTCAACATCACCATGAGATGTCACTTATTGAACAATCACCTATGATGCATGCTGCCCTAGAACCTAACCTACCCTTACCAGTTAAGTACCTCGACCCAAAATAAATGGAGGTGTAGTATGTGAAAGACCTCTACTATAATTGTGATAAGCAATATGGGCCCAATCATCGATGTACTACACAAACATTGTATTTTTCAATGTATTTGCTCCTTTTCACTCCATAAAGGGAGAAGATGAGGTGGATGTGCAATTGTTTAATATAGTTGATCCTTGTCAGGAATTTACCAAAGCACCTGATCACAACAATGAAGAAATCTCTAAAACTTCCTTCAATGCTCTCACAATTTTTCCTCCTCCAAAAACTATGAAAGTTCAAGGGTCCTTCAAACATCAAAATATCATGGTGCTCCTTGACTCAGGAAGTACTCATAATTTCATTGACCGTGCATGGTGAAATAGGCTAATTATTATATACGACCTTGTCATAGCTTTGATATGGCGATTGGTAATGGGGAAAAAATTACCTATCAAGGGAAGTGTCACAATATCAAGCTCACCATTGACAACTACCACATGAAAAGTGATATATATGTGCTTCCATTAAGTGAAAGTGATATTGTTTTAGGGGCTCAATGGTTGCAAACGCTCGGGGTAATACTCTAGGATTTTGTAAACTTATGGATGCAATTCATAGTTGGTGACCAAACATACACTCTAAATGAACTACCTGAAATTTCTCACAAATAGTGAGTTCTCACCGCATAGAAAAATGTATTCGAAAAAATGAGGAAAAGTGAATGCACACTTATTTTCCATTCAATATCCAAGGGAACAACAAGAAGATATGGTAGAGTTACCATCACTTTTGACACGTCACTCTAGAGTATTTAAAGAACCCCAAGGATTGCCCCCCAACATCGTCATGAGCCTTCTATTCTTCCTAGAAATCTACCACTAAAGCTTCAACCTTCAAGATATCCCTACCTGCAAAAAAGTGACATTAAACTTGTGCAAGAACTTGAGCAAATGCTACTTGGGAAGTGCTTCATCAATTTCAACAACAATTTTCTTAGTCCTAGATTTGAGGACAAAGCTTTTTCTAGGAAGGGTGGCATGTTAGGATCCTCCATCCTAACATTAATATTTAATACTATTAATCACTTTATTATTATATTATTAAATTAATGACGTGAATAGTCACGTATCTTCATCAATGTAGCCTTGGGTTAGATATAAATATTAGGAAGATGCATAGAACTTATCATCTAATAAAAGAAGAATAAATTAGTCTTTGATAACTTAAGGAGGGAGCCCCCTATAAGTGGTCTGCAATTACAATGGAGCCCCCTTTGAGTGGCTTGTGATTCCTTTTGTATATTAATTTATTTATTAAATTTACCACTAGATCTTTGGGGTCTTACCACTACTCCACATGTTGCCACCCCACTCCTAGCCATTGGTAGATTATATCCAATGCTAATGATATTTGATGATGTGTGTAATGGACTCGTTGCTACGTATACCTCTAGATCTCTTATTTTACAAAATTGACCAACCAAGCCAATCCTTGGAACAAGAGTAGATCCTCTAGCACTGGGGGTTACTTGATATGTGGCCAATCATCTGCATGCCACTATTATGTCAACTAAACCACCTAGGCCTATCACACCCATTTGCTTCCTTATGAATCTTTTCCATAGTGGAATAATTTTTACTAGAGGAAGTGGCACTAAATCTCCAATGCATAAGCTCAAATTTGAATTTAAATTTTCCTAGGGACCATATAATGCTCATCAGCTTATGACCCCCATAACTAAACCACCAACCTTCATTGCTCAATAGAGGATCCAAAATATTAGAGGTTTGATCCATCAACCAACATCAGAAGGATTTAAGGATAATTTCATGCCAAATGGATAGCTCTTGAAGAGTTATACCAATATTTACCATTAAATCTACTAGCTTATTTCCTTCTTTGAATATTTGCTAGATCTAGAATTCCTCTCTAGACTACAAAATTCTTGTGGCTTTAGAAATCAAGTTTGAGATATTCTAGCTTGGGGTTTTATAAAGTTTAATTAAATTGACAATACTCAAATAATCTCCTTCTACAATTATCTTCTTAAAGTGCTGCCATCACATTCTTATTTGATTGTTTTTAATCATTTTATTGCAGGTTTGTTTGGCTTGTCATCTTACTAACTTTTGTCATTTTCCTTGTCCATACTTTTCAAGATAATTTAAGTCCACATTTCTTTGGATTTAAAAGGCACTTATATCACCCAGGTGTTGTAGGTGAGTTGGAGAGGAGAGGGCAATCCTCCAAGGGAGGTCCCAAGTTCAAATCTCCACCCTACCAAAAAGCTGAATTGGGTATCCAAAATCCAATTGATAATGTTGGTGCGGCAGGGTCGGTGTGACTCCCGGGTGACTTTGACGGTGTAGAACCCCATGTTCGTGGTCTCTCAGACCAAGGCAGCTCCGTAAAGGGTTTTTTTCTTAAAAAAAAAAGGCACTTATATCTATTTCATGTTCATCTTCTTTTATCATAGGCATAATAGCTTTTTGGCTAATTTTATCCTCTTATTGTTTATGCCTTTATAATCAACAATCTTTATTGTGCATTTAATTTCTTTAAATTTGCAAGCATCTTGATTACATGCTCATTTATACTTTGTTGCAAATTCTTCCAAATCATCTTGGTTTTTAGCATTATCTTATTTTTATTCTAATACATTCTTTACATGCTCTCACATTATAAATCTCTACTTGGGATTACTTCATTTGAATACACACACTCATATGCATATTTTATATTCACATTGGCTTTGATTGTAATCCAAATAGCATTTTAATTTAACACTTTCTTTTTGCATTTGCTCACTCATAGTTTGTTTACTAGTCACAAGATCTATCTCAACTCCTTGCATAGAAACCAAATTGGATACTTATCCTACTTTACACTAAATAATTGTTGCGTTGTCTTTTCCTCATCAAAATCATAACTCTAATTAAAATAGATTTGCAAGCATTTTATATCATTTTCTTGCTTTTGAGACATCCCTAAGACATTTAGACATCAACAAATAGAGATTTCCTCCCTTTTAACAACTCAATCTCAACATTTAGAACAAATTTACTTTCAATTTCACCTCAAAACACTTCAATCTTCTATCACAGAATAAATTCATTTATCAAATTGTGGTAAATTTGTCATCTCAACTTCCATTTCCAAGGTTTAGGTTCATACTCGATTTTGTTTAAAAGGGGGTTTGATTAGCTAGGAAGATAGCTTATCACCTCACTGCACTCAAACAGACCCCCAAAGTCAAACACACCTAGACTTTATAGATTGTCAAATCCTCCACCAAATTCTAGTGGTACTTTAACTTCTACTCAGCCTCTAGAACCGGTAATTTAGTCACTTTGCACTCCTTGCTCATTGTATTTTCATTATTTTCTACTACCTAGTATTTTTTCTCATAATTTGTTTGCCTAAAAACACATTTACTCTGAGAAATTAAGGAACCTTAGAACAGTTCAAATTTCTTTTCTTTAATCACATTCATTTTGGAAAAAATCAAAGAATATTAGCATAAATCTAAATCTTTCCTTTCACAAGCAATTAGGCAAGAAATAAAAATTCATATAGTTGCATTTTTAGGTTAACTTGTTTGATGCATTATCTATTATTTTCCTTGTAAAAAGAAAACTCTCTTTAGCATAGATTTCATCTAAAAGATAAAATCATACTAGGCTAGCTCTTGTTTTCTTGCATTTTTTTATTTATACTTAGCATAAATTTTAGGTGATCTTTACCTTAAGTTTGAACAATTTTTATCTTGATTAATACTTGATAAAGAGTTAGATTAGCAATCCAAAACCTTAGGTGTCTGTTGAATAAACCCATTGAGCATTGTCAAGCATAACATCAACAACAAACTTAGACACCTTGATAAACTACACGAAGTAGATTCTACTCATGTTAAATATTCACACATCTTTGAAGTATCCTTTGTAAAGAGACCCTCAAGTGAGGAAGGAGGGGTTCTAGCAAGTCCTCCTTGCACACATGTGAGGTTTTTGAATCTAAAGGAATGAGGAAGAGGCATATGTTGAATCAAATGGAGTAGGTACTTTGGCACTTGGAAGTTCACAAGCCTAATTTTATTACATGGCAAGGGATAAAAGGAAAGTAATAGATGAGTAGAGAAAAACTAATCAAGTGGGTCTTAACACACAAAATAAGCCATATAATCCTATACATGACATCTCCCCTATGGTCACACCTGATTAGAATTTGCAAAACATTCTAGTGGCCACCAAGAGAGATGTGCCTAATACCTCTAAGAAATGATAGCTAATACCTTGATAAGAAAGAGTTCCTCATACTAAAAGAAGGGCTATATGAAGGGGTTTTATGATCTTATCAGAACTATTTTTAGAGATGTTAAAATAAGCATGTCATACACTAAACAAGCTACCACTCTATTGATGGAGTATAGGAACAAGTATAGGGACAATGAACTAGAAGAGCTAATAGACACCCTTTATGCCTCAGGTGTTGTTTAAGTTCATCTTTTAGTACTACCCTTTTTCCTCCCCCTCTTTATTTTCCCTTTATTGTCTTTTTATTGTTGTTATTTTGTTAGTTCCAGGGTCATCCCCTAGTTTGGTTGTTTCTTTGGTTTCTCTCCCTTATTTTTTGGGGAGCTTGCCCTATAGGATCCTCTTCGAGGGTCTTCTCCTTTTGTAAAATGTTTGGGGACCCTTTCAAAACCCATTCCTTTCATTAATAAAAAAAGTTAGAGTTTAAGATATTATCATAACATCTCCATATCCATCATGTTGAACATGTACCTACAATCAAGTTGCACACTTATCATACCTTGTTGCAAAGGAAGGGTTGTCCAAGTTTGAATTATCTATTGATGAAGTTTGTTCTTCCATCCCTAATGACCAAATGGACCAATGGGAAACTAAAATTTGGAATTCTAATTGCTATGAAGTCTTTGATTACAGCAATATGGGTACTTATTTGATTCAAGAGGAGAATCCCTTTACTCTCGAGATCATGAAAGAAAAAGAAGACCTAACTAGCATGTGGGGACTATACTCTGATGGTGCTAAGAGAAAAATGGGATGTAATATTGGTGTTTATCTAATTATAGAAAGTGAAGAAAAGATACTATAGTCTTACCGATTGTAATTCAATTTCTTGAACAATGTTGCTAAGTATGTGGTCTTGGTGCATGGACTATAATTTATGAAAAAAAAAGGAGTCGAACTATTACAATATTTTGATGATACCAATCTGGTGATTAAAAAGGTGAGATCTCAATGAGATCTTATTGCTTAAAAACTTCAATCAAATACTAGACCCTATACTTGTAATATATCATTAGTCTATTTTTGGCGAAGCACTGATATCTCACCTTTTTAATCACCAGATTGGTATCATCAAAAAATTGTAATAGTTTGACTCCTTTCTTTTTCACAAATTATAGTCCATGCACTAAGACCACATACTTAGCAACATTTTTCAAGCAATTGAATTACAAATAGACTAATGATATATTATAAGCATAGGGTCTAGGATTTGATTGAAGTTTTTAAGCAATACACTTTAAAGTCTTCTTGAGATCCCAAAACATAGATGATGAAGGAATGGTTGTCATATGATCTTATTTTTATCATGTGAATGATCTAATACAAAATCAACAACACGTGATATTGGTTGTTAGATCATCAATTCTAGACAATGAGGTATATTGATAGATATTTGATATTGATGAACATATTATTCATTTCATTCAATAAAAATTTGAATTTGTAGAACTAAGCCTCAATATCAAAGATTCATATAAGGATCAAATCATATAGTTGAAATCTAGAAGCTTCCCAAAATGTTAGTTACATTAAAATCCTTTTTCACTTTGGGTGATCAATTTAAAGGAAAAATAGTAATGGTTGCTGATAAGAAAGATTATCAAGAGGTAGAGGTCACCCCGAGGCAAATTGTGAAGCTAGTTAAAGTGTCTATCCAAGAGGAGGAGTCTCATATCTACCTTTATCAGATGTATTATGGAGTGATAACATAGAATTATGAAGACCTAAAAGTATATAATAAGAATGTCATCCAACATACAATATACCTAGCTCCTAAGGCTAGACCTATGAGGTAAAAGCGGAGGTATATTAATCCTAAAATTATAGACCCTTGTGAGAAAGGAATTGTCTAAATTAATTGAATAACAAATTATATATGCTATCAATCATACCACATGGGTCTCCAATTTGGTGTTTATGAGGAAACATAATGCAGGGATCTGTTTATGTGTTGATTTTAGGGACCTGAATAAAGCTTCATTGAAAGATCACTAACCCTTGCCCTCAATGAACCAAATCCTCTTGACTGTATTGGTTTTTAAATATTCTTCCTATGGGATGTATTCTTTAGCTATAATCAAGTATAGGTGAAGGATGAAGATTAAATAAATATAAACTTCCAACTAAATAGGGCACCTTTGCATATCAACGAATGCCTTTTGGCCTATCCAATGTTAGCGCTACATTTTAGAGAGCCATGGACATTGCTTTCAAAGACTTATTAATATTATAATCTTGGTCTATTTAGATGCTTTAGTTATCTTCTCCAAGTAAAAGGAGAATCACTTTGTACACTTGGAGAAGGTTTTTAAATGTTACCAAGAGTTTGGTATTTGCCGTAATCCCCCAAAAATTCTTATTTTGCATTCCTTGAGGTAAACTATTAGGCCATCTTGTATCAAAAGGTGTTACCATTGACCCTGATAGGGTTGAGAATGTTGTTAGCCTCTTATTACCCTAGCATAAAATTCCCTCCAATATTTATTTAGTCAAATAAATTATATCTAAAGGTTTATATCAATATTTGTAGGCATTGTAAGACCCATGACTCTTATGTTGAAAAATGACTAGGTATTTAAGTGGACTGAGGAAGGAAATAAAGTTTTTGAAGAAATAAAGAAAGATATAGCATAGTTTTAGAGATTAAATCCCCTCTCCATTCTTTGAGTGTCCCCTTACCTAGAAAAAGAGCTATATGCAAGGGTTTGATGATCTTATCGAAGCTATTTTCAAAGCTGCTAAAATGAGCATGTCATATACTCAATAGGTTGCCACTTTGTTGATGGAGTACATGAACAAGTATGGGGATGATAAACCAGAAGAGTTGACAAATGCCCTTGATGCCTTGGGTGTTGTTTAAGTCCATATTTCAGTACCCCACCCTTTCTTCTCACCTCTCTATTTTCCCTTTCTTATATTTTTGTTGTTGTTATTTTGTTAGTTCCAAGATCATCCCTTGGTTTGGTTGTTTCTTTGGTTTTTTTCCTTTCTTTTTCTAGGAGCTTACCTTGTAGGATCCTGTTCAAGAGTATTCTTCTTTTGTAAAATTTTTTAGGACCCTTTCAAAACCATTTCCTTCCATAATTAAAAAAGAGAGTTGAATATCTCATCATAACCTCTCCATATCCATCATGTTGAACATTTACCTTCAATCAAGTTGCACACTGATCATACCTTGTTGTAAAGGAAGGGTTGTCCAAGTTTGAATTGTCTACCAATGAATTCTATTCTTCCATCCCTGATGACCAAATGGACCAATAGGAAACTAAAATTTGGAATTCTAATCCCTATGAAGTCTTTGAGTAGATAAACATGGATAATTATTTTATTCAAGAGGAGAACCCCTTTACTCTCAAGAACATGAAAGTAGAAGAATACCTAACTGACATGTGGAGACTATACTTTGATGGTGTTAAGAGCAAAATGGAAGCCAATATTGGTGTTTGTGTAATTATAGCAAGAGAATAAAATATACTATAGTCTTATTGATTGTAATTCAATTGCTTGAACAATGTTGCTGAGTATGTGGCTTTGGTGCATGGACTATAATTTTTGAAAAATAAAGGATTCAAACCATTACAATATTTTTATGATACCTAGTTGGTTATTGAAAGGTTGAGATCTCAATGCTTGGCCAAAAATAGAGTAATTAGATCTTATAAGCATAAGGTATAGGATTTGATTGAATTTTTTAAGCAATAAACTTTAAAGTATTCCTGAGATCCCAAAACATAGATGGTGATTGAATGGTAGTCATAGGATCTTATTTTGATCCTATGAATGATCTAATACAAAATTAAAAACACATGATATTGGTGGTTAGACCAACAATTCTAGACAATGAGGTACATTGGTAGGTATTTGATAGTGATGAACACATTATTCATTTCATTCAATAAAAAACTTAATTTGTAGAACTAAACCTCAAGATCGAAGAGTCATACAAGGATCAAATCATATAGTTGAAATCTAACAAGCTTCCCAAAGGGTAAGTTACATTAAAATCCTTGTTCACTTTGGGTGACCAATTTAAATTAAAAATAGGAATGACTGTTGATAAGGAAGATTATCAAGAGGTAGAGGTTACCCCAAGGAAAACTGTGAATCTAGTTAAAATATCTACCCAAGAGGAGTTTCGTGTCTACTAGATGTATAATGGAGTGATAACATAAAATTATGAATACCTAAAAGGATACAATAATAATGTCATCCAACATACAAAAGAGCTAGCTCCTAAGGCTAGACCCATAAGGCAAAAGTAGAGCCCTGTTAATCCTAAAATTATATCCCCTTAAGAGAAAGGAATTATATAAATTAATTGAATAAAAAAGTATATATCCCCTCAAGCATACTGCATGGATCTCCAATTTGGTGTCTATGAGGAAAAATAATGGAGATATCAAGCTATGTGTTGATTTTAGGGACCTGAATAAAGCTTCATTGAAATATCACTACCTCTTACCCTCAATGGACCAAATCCTCTTGATTGTATTTGGTTGTGAAATATTCTTCCTACTGGATGGATTCTTTTGCTATAATAAAGCATAGGTGAAGTATGAAGATCAACTAAATACAACCTTCCAACTAAATGGGGCACCTTTACATATTAACGAATGCCTTTTGGTCTATCAAATGCTAGTGCTACATTTTAGAGAGCCATGAATGTTGCTTTCAAAGACTTGATTAATAATATAATCTTGGTATATTTAGATGCTTTAGTTGTCTTCTCCAAGTAAAATGAGGATCACTTTGTACACTTGGAGAAGGTTTTTAAATGTTGCCAAGATTTTGGTATTTTCCTCAATCCCCAAAAAATACATCTTTTGCATTCCTCAGGTAAACTATTAGGCCATCTTGTATCAAAAGAAGGTGTTGCCATTGACACAAATAAGGTTGAGGCCATTTTTGATGAGTTTCATTTAGTCTCATCATTTAATCTCAATGATTTATCAATCCAGGGTGGTGTCCAAGGTTGTTTACGATAGAAGGCTAGGGCAGAGTACAATTTAGGCATTCAGATTTCAAGCATTATTGGTGAAGCAGATTTTGGTTTAGCCTTTTGGTGTCACACTAAACCTAGTCTGAAGAATGGAAACTAAAATAAATTACAGGAATTGAAAACTAATTCTAATTTGCAAGAATTGAAATCTAACTACAATTACAGGAATTGGAATTGCTAAATTGAAAGTCTAATCTACTCTTGCAGAATTTAAATTGCTGAAATGAAATCCTAAGTTACATTTGTAGAATTGAAATCTAGTTACTTTTGCATAATTGAAATGATGCTTGTAAATGAAACTTATTCTAAAAACACCTATCAATGCCCTGCCACAAAAGGTCATCAAGCTTCTGCTACAGGAATTGACAGCAAAATGAAATATGCTGAAAATAGAAAGTTGCTAAAATAGAAAGCAGGAAAAACATGGAAAGCAAAGGAAAAATGCGTAATATAATTTTTTAGCTGACATACACACAAATGTTGTACTCAAACATAATAGAAAACATAAATCACATAATACAAAATAAAAACAATAAAATGAAATCTGGCAAGCAATCTATTAATTCTGCTGTAGCAAAATTACAGATTAAAACCTACCATAAAATCCCTCCTTCTAGATCTAAAAGTGGTATCATACTTCCTGATCTAATAGGAGGTGAAAAGCACTCCTTAACTAATTAACACTCAAAACAGAAAATGATAAAATAGTTGCACTTTTATTGATGACAGAACATGTTGAAAACTGTTACAAAAAATTGTTGTACAGTCCTAATTGCTGCTATTGAAAACTCTCCTCTATTCTAATTCCTAACTGGATCAACCAAGGAGAGAAATGTGTTATTTATATAAATATTTACAACATATCCCATGCTCAAATCAGCTTATGTGCTACTTTACAGTGATTTGCCAATAATTCTGGATTTGAAATAAATGCAAATTTGGACAGTTTGTGTTGCAGTAGTAGTCATTGGCCCTTAGAAAGCATTTTCAGTGGTGGGAGTACATGGGAGGAGTCTAGAAATATCTCACACATCATTCTCCACTTTAGAATATGCCATTCCTATCTTGCAAACAACTTTCTATTATGCTGTAGTTTTTTTGGGTTTATCCTAGAAGAGGATCAAAATTGATCTTTTCCATGAATGGTGGCTTTGGACGACAAGGATGGCAAAGTCAGATGGGAGATATTTTATTTTAACCTTTTCAACCTTCTTTCCCTTTTTCCATCATCATAAATCATTCAACAATTCAAAAAGCACTTTCTGTTCTCATTTCGAAGATAAGTGGCTCGTTCCGAAGAGACTGCATTTCTCATTCCAAAGATGTCTGTTCATTCCAAAGATATTTAGAATGAACAACTATGTGCTCTTCAAGTGATTTTAGCTGAATTTATCAGGTGGATTAGCCCTTAGGATCAGATTGCAATAGCCTTCATTCCTCCCCATGTGTGATTTCCATGCCTTGCCATTAATTGGTAGCTTGCTGGAATTTACATGGTAAATTACTGCATTTTTCAGCTCTCTGCACAGGTTGTAAAATATTGGCATTTCTTGCAAATTCAAACAAATTAGAACATAGAAAAATTATTCAAATATCAACATGAAGGAGTACATCAAGTTGCTACTAAATTTATACACTTCATTCACCAAGTAACCATGCTGAAATAGTGCAACAGTGCTCGCACAATTGTCCCTCGCTCTGTTATACCCTATTGCTGCCTATTTAGACCATGTGGGAATGCTTCTAAATAGGTCAGATGTCTTCTTTAGTCCTTTTGAACTCATTCCATCCATATCCTCATGCTTTGCTTGACAAATTCAAGGTGTTCCTATAAAGTAACAGCTTGCTAATTTTTATATGGTTGTTTTTTTAGATTTTTAGATTTATGAAAGTCCTAAACTTTTGGCTTCAATGTGGATTTGAAACAAGTTGAAGGACAGGAAAACATTCAAAAACCATTGAGAAGTTAATGGATATTAGCATACCACATTTGGTTAATTGAAATGAATGTTATTACTTCCTACTTAATCAAGCAAAATCAGTCACAAAATGCTGAAAATAGTCAAAAACAGAGATATAGTATTCTTAACATAAAATCATGTAAACACTTAACAAATAGTATATTTTAGTCAACTATTTGGCAATTAACTTATCATATGGTATTCAAACATTGTGCAATAATGAGGCACTTTTGGGTCTCATCATCCCCCCCAACTTGAAATGATGCATGCCCTCATGCATCTTAGTAGGCCATAGTAATATACAGGTTTTATTCTTGTGAACAACATCCTTTGCTACCTGCTAACTGAGAAATTCCTCCTTGTTGCACTATATCAAGTATTTTGCAATTAAGCACATGTATGATTCTTTTTCTATATTTCTACAAGTTTTAGTGTTGCAAGGTACCTCTTAAAGGCTTGATATCATGTGATTCATCTTGCAATAGTCTTATTGTGGAACCATATTTGGCAGATGCACTACTACTGATGGAATTTTTTGTTCTTAACAACATTTCAGCCTGAATGCTTATTTTTGTTGTTTGCATATTTTGAACAAAATTGATAAAAATTTTGGATTTGAAATGCTTGAGGGATGTACTTACTTGTGGTAGAGCCTTATAAACCTCAATATTTGATGTACCCTACTCTTTTTGCTATTCTATAGCATTTTCAGCAATTCTAGTACAATTTCTGCTCATTTCGAAGATATCCTACTCATTTCGGAGAGACTGTATTCTCATTCCGAAGATGTCTGCTCATTCCGAAGAGACTGTATTTCTCATTTCAAAGATGTCTGCTCATTCCGAAGAGACTGTATTTCTCATTCCGAATATGTCTGCTCATTTCAAAGAGACTATATTTCTCATTTCGAAGATGTCTGCTCATTCCGAAGAGACTGTATTTCTCATTCTGAAGATGTCTGCTCATTTCGAAGATCTTCAAAAAAAATGCAAAAATGACCTCCTATGCAAAAGTTAGCTACAGATTCTATTGTGGGTCCATCTCTAGAGTGTATAAGCCTTCCATAACATCAAAAATCCCTTCTTCATCTTTTTGTTTCGATGCTATTCTTTGTTTTGTATGTTGCTATTTTATTCCAGTAGTACTAAAATAGAACTTTTAAGTGCATTTTGTTGATTACCCTCCTTCAATTTATCAGACAATTGTGAGATATAAACTTGCAGTTCTCCTTCTAAAATTTTCCCTACAAATTGAAATAGAATTGCTGCCATGTCTATCCCAAAATCAGGTTTTTGCACAGTTTTGGAATTTCCATGCAATTAAGGGCATAAGGGGGTGTTTCTTGACATCTTGAACATATTCATTTTTCAACTTGTCACTATTGTATGAATAGTTTATACCAAATACCGACTATCATACATTAAATGCTAAATGTTTACAATGAATTAAATGCAAGAAACACATACCTTACTGTCCTAAAAATTGGTCATGCACATTACAAGCTACTTTTGATGATTGTTAGCAGGATATCTGAAAACATAAACAAACATAACACATGTGCAGTGTGAGATTTATACAATGGTGGAACAATGATGGGTAGATCAACAAGGCAATGCATGCCGAAAAATTGATTTTCATGCAAGCCAACTCAGTAGTGCCTCCAAGAAGGTTTTCACTACTGAATTATTCATTTTTTTATTTATTTATTTTTTTTATCTCCTTTTTTTTTCTTTCTTTTTTTTCATCAGAAGAGGCTGCCATTTCTGATTTTCAACCAACTTCTATCCTCCTTTTTTTTTCAAGTGCTTCAATGAGAGAGAACATCTCTCACTCTTATTTGGATAAGACCAATCCTTATTCTACAAAAACATGTCAATTGTTGTATGAAAACACCATCTCTTCTAGTTGAAACCTACAACATTGATGCAACCTTCCTTTCTAGATGAGCAGTAAGAATCTTCTTACATCATAATTGCCTCCTTATTGCTGGAAATGAAGTATTGGCTCCATTGTTCCTCTTTCTTGCTAAAATTGATGCTTGTCCTCATGTATCCCCATTTTTTGGGACATGCCTTTGCTGCAATTTTTTCTCTCTTTTTTTTTTCTTTTTTTTTTCAATTTTTCTTATCTTTCTTGTACCCAAAAAGGAAGTCCACAAACAAGACTATTCTTCTTTTTTCTTTTCTTGTAATTTTTTTTTTTGTCAAACTTTTTATCATCACTCTGAATCTGATATTGAAGAGAAATTCTCTTCCATTATGTGTACATCCAATGGAATCTCCTTCAAGAACTCCTCCTTAGTTAATGGTGCATGGTATACCTGAAGGCAATGTCCATTCACCACTAACATCCTCCATGAATTACCAATGGGAGAAAGAAGCACTGCTCCATATCTAAAAAATTCTTCAATCAAGTGTTGTCCATGCCTCCTAGTCTGCAAAATCTTGTCAATATTTTCTTGAAATAATTAAGTGCTTACATAAATATAAAATCTTGATATACCCTTGTAATTCCATGTAATGGGATTGAAATATTGTTTCAAAATAACAACAATTTTGTTTTTTGTTTATAAGTCAACCAGCTAATAATGTTCAAGAATTTTCTTGGTTGCACTTCAATTTGTTTCATTCCTAGGAGGATAGAATTTACCCCTTTGTAAAATGGAAGTAAATTTTCTATGTGCAATTTTTCTAGTTTTTTCTCCTTTATCCAAGGCTAATTTCTATGTGTTTGGACTAAAGGTTTTTTGTGTATCTCCATTGATTTTTGTCTCTTCAAGCTCAGGTAAGTTCTTTTTTGAGCACAGTTGGATGTTGCTACAGTCAATAACATTTCCTATAGTTTTTTTATATACCAGATTCATCTTCATAGACAGGGGTTGCCTATCCTATATTATTCAGACTGATCACATTTTGGGCTAAAAAAAATAAATATTTTTTATTTGCACAATAAGACAAGAAGTGTACAACTTTAGCAGATCAACTACTTGTCAAGTAGGATCACCTCTAATGAGATCAACTATTGTCTGTGTAGGCTAAGAATTGCTAGGTTGCGGTTTAGCATGGTAAAATCCTAAAAATATTTAAGTAATAATGAAAAACTCTAGGATCATCATTAAGTTGTAAACTCCTATTTTGATTGTGCAAAAGTTTTTGTGATTTTTTTTTTAGCTTACATAGACAGGGGTTGCCTGTCCTATATTATTCATATTGGCCATAGGTTAGGCTGAAGGTGGTGGTTTATTTACTTGCCCTGTTTATTGTTGTTGGGATATCTCTTTGAGAAGAATTCAGACTAGGCAACAAATTTTGCATCTCTGAGTTATGGAAGTAAATGGCATTCATCAATGATATGTCCCTATGAACAAATGCTACAGGTATCTTGATATGGCTATTTTGTTCAAGGGATAGTCTTGTATATCTACCATGATATCTTTCCCAACACCTAGTACAAATTTTGTATACTACCCTGATGATATGGATATAAAAAGGGCAGTACTAGCAGATGACTCTTCTAAATATTTTAAGAGATCTTATGTTTCTTGATAATGAGGATGATGAATTCTTTCAATTTTTATCAAGAATTTCAAACATAAGCAATTTAACCCCTAGGTGTGAAGATCACCTCCCTATGGTTGCTTGTTTTCTAAAAGGACTGAAAAGCAAATTACCAAAAAGTGTTACTAATACCAATAATTTATCCATATTTTACTTTGAAGTTCACAATTTAGTATAATTAAAAATTATTGGGCTACTTTTACCCTCTAACAACACCGTGTTCCCTAGAAATGGTGCCAAAATAATGAGTGTCATTGATTCTCATCATTTATTCTCAATGATTTATCAATCTGGGGTGGTTTCCAAGGCTGTCTAGGATAGAAGGCTAGGGCAGAGTACAATTCAGGCATTCAGATTTCAAGCATTTATTGGTGAAGCAGATTTTGGTTTAGCCTTTTGGTTTCACACTAAACCTAGTCTGAATAATGGAAACTAAAATAAATTACAGGAATTGAAAACTAATTCTAAGTTGCAAGAATTGAAATCTAACTACAATTGTAGGAATTGGAATTGCTAAATTGAAAGTCTAATCTACTCTTGCAGAATTTAAATTGCTGAAATGAAATCCTAAGTTACATTTGTAGAATTGAAATCTAGTTACTTTTGCATAATTGAAATGATGCTTGTAAATGAAACTTATTCTAAAAACACCTGTCAATGCCCTACCACAAAAGGTCGTCAAGATTCTGCTACAGGAATTGACAGCAAAATGAAATATGCTAAAAATGGAAAGTTGCTAAAATAGAAAGTAGGAAAAACCTGGAAAGCAAAGGAAAAATGCGTAATATAATTTGTCAGCTGACATACACACAAATACTGTACACAAACATAATAGAAAACATAAATCACACAATACAAAATAAAAACAAGAAAATGAAATTTGGCAAGCAATCTATTAATTATACTGTAGCAAAATTACAGATTAAAACCTACCATAAAATCCCTCCTTCTAGATCTAAAAGTGGTCCCATACTTCCTGATCTAGAAGGAGGTGAAAAGCACTCCTTAACTAATTAACACTCAAAACAGAAAATGATAAAATAGCTACACTTTTATTGATGATAGAACATGCTGAAAACTGTTACAAAAAATTGTTGTACAGTCCTAATTACTGCTATTGAAAACTCTCCTCTATTCTAATTCCTAATTGGCTCAACCAAGGAGGTATTTGTGTTATTTATATAAATATTTACAACATATCCCATGCTCAAATCATCCTATGTGCTACTTTACAATGATTTGCCAATAATTTTGGATCTAAAATAAATGCAAATCTGGATAGTTTGTGTTGCAGTAGTAGTCATTGACCCTTAGAAAGCATCTTCAGTGGTGGGAGTACATGGGAGGAGTCTATAAATATCTCATACATCATTCTCCACTTCATAATATGCCATTCCTATCTTGCAAACAACTTTCTATTATGCTATAGTTTTTTTGGGTTTATCCTAGAAGAGGATCAAAATTGATCTTTTATATGAATGGTGGCTTTGGACGACAAGGACGGAAAAGTCAGATGGGAGATATTTTATTTTAACCTTTTCAACCTTCTTTCCCTTTTTCCATCTTCAGAAATCATTCAACAAGTCAAAAAGCACTTTATGTTCTCATTCCGAAGATAAGTGGCTCATTCCAAAGAGATTGCATTTCTCATTCCGAAGATGTCTGTTCATTCCGAAGATCTTCAGAATGAACAACTATGTGCTCTTCAAGTTATTTTAGCTGCATTTCTTAGGTGTATTAGCCCTCAGGATCATATTGCAATAGCCTTCATTCCTCCCCATGTGTGAATTCCATGCCTTGCCATTCATTGGTAGCTTGCTGAAATTTACTTGGTAAATTACTGCATTTTCCAGCTCTGCTGCACAGTTGTAAAATATTGGCATTTCTTAAAAATTCAAACAAATTATAACATGGAAAAATTATTCAAATATCAACATGAATGAGTACATCAAGTTGCTACTAAATTTATACACTTCATTCACCAAGTAACAATGCTGAAATAGTGCAACAGTGCTGCATAATTGCCCTCGCTCGTTATACCCTCTGTCGCCTATTTAGACCATGTGGGAATGCTTCTAAATAGGTCAGATTTCTTCTGTAGTCCTTTTGAAATCATTCCATCCATATCCTCATGTTTTTCTTGACAACTTCAAGGTGTTCCTATAAAGTAACAACTTGCTGATTTTTATATGGCTATTTTTTCAGATTTTCAGATTTATGACAGTCTTAAACTTTTGGCTTTAATGTGGATTTGAAACAAGTTGAAGGGCAAGAAAACATTCAAAAACCATTGATAAGTTAATGGATATCAGCATACCACATTTTGTTAATTTAAATGCATGTTATTACTTGCTACTTAATCAAGCAAAATCAATCACAAAATGCTGAAAATAGTCAAAAACAGAGATATAGTATTCCTAACATAAAATCATGTAAACACTTAACAAATAGTATATTTTAGTCAACTATTTGGAAATTAAATTATCATATGGTATTCAAACATTGTGCAATAATGAGGCACTTTTGGGTCTCATAAATTGTTAGCTTCTCATTACCCTAGCATAAAAAATACCTCTAATATTTTTTTTAATTTACACGGTGGAATCGGTAGCCGCCATAAATTTGGGCAAGTTGTCCAGATTTTATGGCCACCACAGTATTCTATGTTTTCCACCCTGAAATCCACCACATAGTTCTTCGTGTAATCTGCCCCTATAACCACCATGCCACATTAATTTTAAACCTTTTACACTACTAAAAGCACCAAGAAAGGGATAAGTGTTCAGTTTGGTGAGGCTTAATATTTGAACCTTGGACCTCCACCCCCTTACGAGGTTTGGTCAAACCAAAATCCCTCTAATATTTATTTGCTAAAAAAAATTATTTGAAGGTTTATATCAACATTTGTAGGTATTGTAATACCCATGACTATTATGTTGAAAAATGACTAGGCATTTAAGTGGATTGAGGAAGGGAAGAAATATTTTGAAGAATAGAGAAAGCTATAGCAGAGGCTTTAGCGCTAGCAAACCCATATTTCAATAAATATGTCATACTATATGCATATGGTAGTGATTTCAACATTGCATCATTGCTTATTCAAAAGGATGACAACTAGAATGAACATCCAATCATATTTTTTAGTCAAAGTTCAAAGGTATATGAAGAGAGATATTTTATTGAGAAATAAGTATATGCCCTAATCGAGGGCTTAAATAAATTCAAACACTTGGTATTTAATAGCAAAATTACTACTTATGTCATCCATTCAAGCATTAAGGAATACATAATGAGTTAAGAAATAAGTGAGAAAATAGAATGATGGATGACCAAGTTCATAGAGCATGTTATAGAGATCAAACCAACAAAGTTGATCAGGGGAAGAGCCTTATGCCAAATACTAGCCAAGGACTTGCCAAGGACATTGTTTATGCATGAGATAACCATTTTCTATGCTTATTTAATTAATATAGAAAGGTACAAGGCTGGGTTCATGAGATATCTAGGTACATGTACATAGGTCAATACCCAGCTAAATTGAATAAGGCCCAAAAAAGGGCATCCAAACTACAAAATATCTATTATGTTCTCATTGAAGGTATTTTATTTTGGAGAAAATATTATGGCATCCTCCTAAGATGTGTTATAATGGATAAAATTCACTCCATGCTTCAATAATTCCATCTAGGTTTCTCAAGTGGCCATTTTTAGCTCAAACTACTACTATAAAAATATGAGAGTTAGGTATTAATTGCCTAGTATATTTTTAGATGCTCATCGGGGGCAAGAAAATGTTATAAGTCCAAGTTCTTTACTAGAGAGAAGAGGAATGTACCCATTCCTTTGAAGCCCATGGAAGCAAATAATTCATTCTTACAATAGGGATTGGATTTCATTGGCATGATTAACCCACCATCAAGTGCAATTTACAAATAGATTCTCACTGCCATTGATTATTTTACCACATGGACAAAATTAGTCCCATTAAAGAAAGATATTTAGAAGGTGATCATTGATTTATTAGAGGCGATTATAACCAAGATTTTGTATCCCAAGCATGATCATCATAGATAATGTAAAGGTATTCATTGGGATTAAAATTAACTAGTTTACCCTTTAGTATGACAGATTTAAAGGCTTCCTCAAACTACTACCCTTAGGGAAATGGTCTAGCTAAATCCACCAATAAAAAATTGATTAAGTTTTTGAATAGGATTAGTTCAAATCATTAGAAGTAATGGTACCTCCATCTTAGAAAATCCTTATGGGAAAATAGAATTACTCTACATAAGGTTATAGGGTGTTCATATTACACCTTAGTTAATGAAAAGGAATCAAGATTACCTATATTCATAGAGTTATAGGCACTACAATTACTTCATTAGCTAGAACAAGAAAATGATACCATGACCATAAGAATGGGTGAGCTATTCAAGCTCAAACAATAGATAAAAGTGACTAAATAATAGTTGTTGAAGCACCAAGGGACTATAAAAAATGGTTTGATAAAGAGGTAACTCCTCTAGACTTCAATATTGGTGATTGGGTGCTTAAATGAGATGAGGATAAGAGACAACTAGGATGTCATATTAAATTTGATTCTCTTTGGAGTGTCCTTTACATCATCACAATCCGCAAGATGGAAAATTCATTTGAGCTATCAATGCTTGATGGTTACACATTACCAATCCTAGTCAATGGGATATACTTGAAGAGATACCTCTAATTATAGTAAGAAAGAAACCCCTATACATATGTATCATACTTAGAAAAATATTTTGGTTTTATTTTGTTATCATTTTTGGGATGCTTGTTTTGCACCATTGATTGGGAACATTCCCTTATTCACAATATCATGGAGATTTTAAGAATTTCATAGACATGAAGTCACAAAAGTAATCCATGTTGTTAAAAAACACAATTTGATTAATAATGAAGGTCTATGTGATTTCAAGGATTATAAGCAAATATTTTTCTTCCTAAATAGTGACAATTGTTAGATTATAAGGTGGTAAACATTCATGAGTTATCTTATCCACATGGCTCTTTCTCATAGGTATGCACCATACTTAGCAAAATTTTATTCCTTATAAACATAATTTTAGCCATTAAGTATGACATGTGAGGGATGCATGTTTGATAAGAGATCAAATAAAAGCTTGAGGCTGGGGTAGAATGAGTTGTCTGATCAAATCATTGATGGGTGGCATTAGTTTCCAAAATATAAAATACAAATGGTCCCTTGATACAATGACAAATATCTTATTATCCAAGAAGAAAGGTCCTCGGATTTTCTAATCAACAAAGACTTAGAAAGGTGGCAATCTCTCCTTACCAACTTTACATGGAGGAAAAATGAATTATTGTAGCATGAATTAAATGCTTAGAAAAGGTGGTAGTCTTTTATTTTCAACTTTGTAAGAAAAGGGAGTAACTTTAAATAATGCAAACTTAATGTTGGTAAAGGTGTTAGTCACTTCTTTGTAGCCTTTTAGAAGAAAAGAGTGCATTCATGTAATTTAAATTCAATATTGGTAGGCTCCTAAATATTTGAGGAGGAAATATATGTAAAGATAATATTGCCTTCATTTTTGTCTTCCCAAGTCCTAATAATTCAAGTAAACAAGAGCCCTTTGAACATAGAAACTAATATGTGTAGAAGTAAAGCTGTAATAAAGAAATCTTGCAAGCACAAAAGTATTTAGCAGAACAAATAGTAACCATGGAGGTGAGGAGTAAGACTACCACTATTGATGAACTAGTAGTTGGAGCAAGTCCTTAAACTAGTTCTCCTCCAAGGATAGCTTCAACCTCTCCCTCCACCTTGGGAATGGAAACACAAGCTCTGCAAGTTATAGTTCTTGATTTGGTTAGGGATCAAGTCGATAGGGTAGTGGACCCTATATTGTTAAAAACTACCAAGATCCTAAGGGATGGTGTTTTTTAGAGATCAAATGTTAGGGCTCCTAAATACTTTAAATTAAATATATGGACTAGATTTTTGACCCAATACATGGTGCCCCAAATACACAAGTGCTATGAATTATTGGTCACATGTGCTAAATTTTATGGTACTTAGGTTTAAGAGTTTAGGGCATGCAATAAAAATTTTAGAGTGGCTACCAATGCACATGTCATATGCAATATATTTCTAGTGTAACATGAGGGCCATAGAGTAAGTTTAAAAAGTGTGGCTAGGTACTACTAATCCATATTAGATAAGTTGGGGTTCTATTGGGGGAAATTCGTGCACCCTTAATAGATTTGTCATGCTGCAAGACTTCCTTGATCCAATCAGCACTATGGACTCTGGTGGATCTACCTATTCAACCCAAGAAAATATTATCCTAATACTCTAGATAGATCGAGTAGGATAAGGAAACCTCGGAGGTGAACCTATAATATTTCTTATATGCTCATGCTCATCCAAATTTACAAAAATGAAATAAAACTGCAACATAAAATTTGATCAAGTTTGAAAGTAACTCCTAGCTAGTGCTTCAAGTTGTAGACTGGTGCCTTATCCATTGGGAAATTGTAGCTAGACTTAAAATATGATGAAGATAGAAAGGGGAGAAGATAAAACTGAGCCAATCACATCCATTCAAATAATGTAACATAAATGATTCAACATGTCAGTGAAAGAAGACACCATCTACATATTCAAATGATGTAACATGTAAATGGGAGAACACACAAAATTGCACATAGAACTGCTAAAATGAGGAAATAGGATTGCATTAAACAATAAATCGTTACAATGGGAGTTTTATTAGAATAACAAGATCTCACTGAACCAGTATAAACAAATTATCCATTCAAATGATGCAATAGAGAACTGCAACTCTTTTTTCAAAATATGTAACAAAAAGCCTCCTAGCTTCTAGACTCAACCACTGGAAATGATCTTAGTAAAAAAGGCACCTCCTCAACAAAACCTACATAATAATGGGGAAGAAACAGGGGTGACTAGACAAGACACACAATGGAAAATACAACTGACAAGGATAGGCACACTGGTATACCTCTTGCAAAATTATTGTGCAAAAACTTGATGATATTTTTTATTGCGGCCTCTTTCATATAGCCTACAAATTTTTTCTCTTTCAAAGCTCGATGATGTCCCATAATAATGAAAACTACAACTATTTCGATGATGGTCCATAACTGCAATTGTCTTCATGATGACTCATATTATTAATTGTGCTTGTAGTGGTTCTTATTTGTAGTGTGGCAGTGGTCTCAATTGGTCAAAAATACCCATTACATAAAGCTTGATAATAATAATATTTTATAACTGCAATTTCCAGAGTTGAATGATGGCCTCTCACTCTCTTAATTGAATCTCGAAAATGTCCCATAATATCCTATCTTTCAAAGGGCATAACTTTTGATCCGATCATTGGGTTGGCTTGAAATTTTATGTGGATATAAATAAAGACGATTACAATTTCATGGTAAGGTTTATTTAGAATATTTGAAGATTTTTTAGTGTGTTATCGAGCCCTAATTCCTTCATCTAGTGCCCCAAAAATGGGATTTAGTATTTTTTTAGAAAAACTGCAAGAAAGAAAATTTGGAATTCAATGACTTTTTATACAAGGATAAGTGTTGAGATTTTCTAGGAGGCCTAATATAGGAAATTCAATAATGTGTATTAATTTAAGGGGCTATCTAGGCTTTTTTGGTGACTTAATAAAAATAGGGTAGCTTGTGTCCAAAAATAACAAATTGCCCAAAAATAGTAAATATATATATTTTTAAAATGGGTGGGGCAAACTAAAGTTGGATTTTGAGGACCCTAAATATTCCTAAAAAATGAATTCCAAATTTAGAACTCCTTATTGCCAAAGTTTCTCTTAATCATCAAAGCTTTCAATGATAGTGCAGGTGAGGCCTTGAGCATGTTGGCCTTCATTTTTAGTGTGGAGAATGACAAGCGGATGATTTTGAATAAACTAAGTGTTATTTACCTAATAATGTAATCACCCAAGAATGAAAGGGTGAGTTTTGAATTCAATTATTTTATCACTGACTAGATTCATGAGGGGTTATAAAAATTCAAGGAAACCCAAGTCTTCAAAATTTTAGTATTAGTGGCCCATTTGGTTTTGTATAAAAATCCTTGACTAAATTAGAAGTTAAATTTAAGACTCATGGAATATTTTAGCATTATGCAACCTATTTCATTTTGTATGTAGGTCCTTAGAAGGACCTCTTTGTATTATAGTTTTGTTGAATATTTTTTTGCTCCCACCCTCGCAACTATGAAGGGGTAGAAGCTAAAGTGCATTTTGTTGGTAAACCTCTAGATTTTACAATGGATATTCTAGGGGGATTAGTACTTTTTGGAATACTCCATGATTTTTAGGATCTACAGATTCAATAAATCGGTCTATTAGTTATTGAAATATGTATTGGATAGGGTTTTTGATTTAGAGCTAATGCAACAAATAGATACAATTGATATGGCTTATGGAAGAAAAATATGAAAGACTAGCTTTAATAAGTCTCCTTTGAGTATTGATGGTGTAACATTGGTGAAGAGGAAGCCTTTCATTTTCTTAGAAAATAAGCTAAAGTATCTAGGGTTGAAAATGATTGACGATGAATGGAACTATGACCCTGAGGGCAAGTTCACTACTTGCTTGACAAGCTTCAAAATCTTGGAAAAAATTGTTCATGAGCCTAGGCTAGATATTTAGGCCTATAGGAACCTAGAAAAGGTGGAATGTACAAAACCCAAAAATATGATCATAAATTCACCACAAAGGCCAAGGTCTTATAAGATCTTTTATCAAAAAGGATACTAGACAAATCCCAAAAGTTGCATTAGCTCCAAGAAGAAGCATATGTAAAGGGAGGAGCATTAGAGAAAATATAAGATTATCGTATTGTGAAAATTTATATAGGATATTGGGTATATTGTAACAACTTAGAATGATCTAGATGAATATGAAAGATTCAATGAGTTGTATAACAAAGAGCACTCTAACATCAAGAGCACCCCCATAGATGAAAGGAGTGAAGAAGAAACAAGCATTGAATTAGGCTATATTGTAGAAATGGTGGAGTCAATGGCAAAGGAATTCAACAATGTAAAAGAAACTCCACCAAGGTCTAAATAATCCCTAGTTATGATCTCTTCTCATGCATCTCTTTCCATAACAACATATCCACATTAAGCACCCCAGCAATTGCCATAGCAAAAGAGGAAACAAGTCGAAGCCAAGCCAAGTGAAGATCCTAAGGAGTGGGAGGAGAGGAAATTAGTCCAATAAATAGGTCCTCCAACACAAAATAAGGAGGATGCCCCAAGGGTGCATCCACAATCCACTACCCTTCCTCACTTGATAAGTTTCCCAATTACCTCCACCCCAATTATTTCCACATCGATTATTTCCATCCCAATAATTTTCATTTTAGCACCCAACACCATGGTCACATTGATAAGTGTAGACACCTAAAATATGTCATGTTTAGGAGACTACTCATATGGGCACATCCAAAGACCATATGACTGATCTTGGACCTTTCCAAGAGCTAGAAGTGGTCCTAACCACTCACAAGGGGTAGTTCTGGCCCATTCAGGCATGACCACTATCGACCAGAGTGGCCACCAACACAGGCCACTAAAGCTGAGAGCGGCCATGACTAGCCACTACTCTGGATAACGGCTAGCACTAAAACACAAATTGGTCATGAATGCGGGCCCGAATCATGTAGGATGACTACACTTGCATTGGATTCGAGTGGTTTTTGGTATGGATCTCCTAGAGCTCCTCCTGACTACCCCTTCCATGCAAATATATGACTGAGCCTTCCCTCCAATATCCGAGTTACATGCAGATCTAGATCTTGGCTTCTCTAAGAAGCCAAGATCTAGAATCTGGGAGGTCTACATATGCATCCTCCCAAGAACAAGAAAAGATCCAAGTTTTTATGCAATGAAGCCCTAGCAAATTGGAGAGCAATTTCACATCCCCTTGAGGAGTAATGAAGTGTTGTCCAATTGAGCAATGATAATGCACCATTCAAGCATTCAGTTCCACATGATTTTCACCACCAATCAATCTCTGGACATGAAGGTGACCCTTGAACATCAATTTAGATGAAGGATTGAGTGTCATAGCCCCTAGTTTATGAGGTAGAAAGTTTCAGTTCATGGTCACTGTCCTCGATAATGGCCTACAGGCATAACCTAGGGTTTGAGTCATCATTTCTTGAGTTTTTAGCATAGATTTCTTATTGTTTTTACTTTATCAGATTATATTAGCATAGATCTATCTTTTCCATTGCATTTGTATGGTAATTTCTAAGTTATTTATGCATTTCTACTTATCTTTACATTTTTATGCTTTCATCATGCTTCTATGTCATTTTATGTAGATCTTAAAAGGAGCCTCATCATGAGAGGCCACATATGCTACTGATCATTCTATGTTGTTTCTTGTATGTAGATCATAGGTTCCTAGACTAATTCAAAGCATATTTGGCATCATATCCCTCCTAGCAAGTGAGAAGAAGGCATCAGTAAGCCCTTGAACAAATTCATGTCGAATCTAAGAAGCTTATGGAGTACACCATCCCCGTTCAGGGGCTATTTCTATTTGTAATCATTGTATCAAGAATTTGGTATCCCTAAGAGGGACCTATCTATAACTAAATTTCAATATGAATTAATGAAAAGAGATCTTATGTTTTGTTAATTCTTTTTCTTTCATGCTTTCATGGTTTTATGCTTGATATTATGCTACAAATAGATTAGGTGTATGCTTTTTAGGATCGTACATATGGTGATCACGGTGGGACTCCCACCTAGTTTTCTTTTTTTAGCTGATTTGCTGATATTTTGTGTGTTTTCTATGTGCAGGTGTGGCCACTCTATTGAAGTGGCTAGTAGAGGAGAAGGGACAGTGGATAGAAAATTGTAACAGAGGACAACCTATGCTTCAATAGACTTGGATTTTAGGTTGGTGGAGTTCTCTGTAATTTTTTATCTCTCTGTCTATGTTTTATTTCTAGAATGTAGTAGGGAAAATTTATTTTAATTAGAAAACATAGAGAAAATTAAAGGAAAAATGCATAGTTTTCTTAAGTTTTCTACTAGCCACTGCTAGGAACAATGGACTTCTGATTTCAAATCCACCCTAGTCTCCAGTGGTCTAGGTTTTCTTGTAGAGATTGCTTGCTTGGGGCCCAACTAGAGGCCATTGCTTCATAAAGTAATAATGCATTCTCTAAAAATCATGTAATCATTTAGATGTGCATTTTTTTGAAAATGAAACATTTCTTTTTAGGCATATAGGAAAGAGCATGAGTGCTTCATGATGCATATTTTTCTTTGTGCAAAATTTAAAAGGAACAATCACACACCATGCATCATATAAATGCTAGTGAGTTGGACTTCATCACCAACCACTAGTAGAGTTCAACGATGGTGGCATTCATCTCCACCCATTGGCTCAAATCCCATGAACCTTTTATATTGGCCAATATCGGATCCAAGAACTAATGTAGCTTAGAAAATTTGCATGTACTTCTCTTTGGAGGGTATGACATTGACTAGGTGAGTATTGGGTGAGGATCTAGTAGGACTTGTGCTCCCTGATCGGGTGTGGGTTTCATCTCCACACTTTGGTGGGTTTACGTGATCATGAATTTCATTTTCGGTTGTCGAGCTATGAGCATATAGGTGAAATCCACTTAAACAATTTGAGTATATCATCAACAAAATGTAAAACATGATGAGAGTTAGATTGTAGTTTTCAAAAAATATGAAACACATAAGACTAGTTTTAGGAACACCAAGAAGATTTAAAAGAGATAAACACTTGTTTACTTTGTTTGTGTGTTCTAAAATCTACATAAAAGATAATTCACAATTGTCATGGTCTTCACATGGAGCAACCACCCTCGGTCCAACATTGAGGTAGAAATTGATGCTCCACACAATCACAATCATAATCACAATGATGTTGAGCTACCCACACACAATGTCATTGAATGAAGTTTAGTGAGCCTTAGGGGTGATAACTCAACCCATGGGGGTACTCCTCGAGAAACCCTAGCTAGAGAACCATATCCAGGTTCCTCTCATGATAGGCATGAGGGGGCTTCAAGGCCCCAATATTCACATGATAGACTTAGGTTAGATCAGCCCACTGAGGGGTAAGACATAAGGGTTGCATCTAGTCATAGACCCATAGCAACTCCTAGCCTCCCTGAATATGGGAGGATAGTCATAGATCATAATCTCATTGGTGCCAATGGAACCCCATGAGATCAATCATGGAGATCTAGATAACTTGATGAGTTGGATCAGGTTTTCTTGAGACCAACTCAGAGAAGCAATGCTACTACACATTCTATTTTAGGAAGTTCATATAGCCATCAAACAACTAGGCACACTAATGAGTTAGGGAAGCTTCAAAGTATCCTTATAGCATGCACACTACCTCCGATCATGGGGGTATAAAATATAGGTCATTCTACATAGACCAGGTCACCCTGATAGACAAGGGCAAAAGCATAGTAGGAGCCTCTCCAAGGGGCCTCTCCATTAGGACTCCTCGTACGGAGTTATAGAGTCATGGACCTTTAGTGGTAGATCAATCTGACCATGTACGTAGGTTATATGAAGCACTGCACATAGAGCAAGAGTGCTTAGACATCCTCGAATAGGAGGAAGCTTAGAGAAAAAGGCATTTGCACCTAAATGAGCAGTGCTTGAGAGAGGAACAAATAGAGCATGAAGAACAAGCAAATAGGTTGGCTCGAGCCAACTTACATATGGATATATGTGTCATTTCTCAGCATGAGAGATACACTAAATAAGGAGATGAGCGCACTCATCACACATCACATCATGCTTCAAAGCATCAACAATACCTAGATCTAGAATAGGCACAACATGATCAAGTATAGGTAGATATGGAGGATCAAGAGTAGACATATCTTGAACCTTCATCCATAGTCATGGGAGATGAATATAGATGCCCAAACTAGGTAGATGTAGGGTTACCTCCCTGACCACCATGAGTAAACCTTCGAGAACAAGAGATCATTTCTTTGAAGGTATACAAAATACTCATTGAGAGAGTCAAGTCTCTCGAGAAATAGGATGTGGTTGGGTAGAAGCCAACCTTGAGCAAGATACACAATCAACCTTTGTGCCCTTCGGTACCGAGTCCTACTTATCCTAGGCACTTCGAGATGCCTAGGTTAGACAAATTCAAAGGAGAGGAAGATGCACAAGAACATGTCACCAATTTCATGAATGCATGCTTCCAACTTGAACATAATGATGCCCTGATGCTAAGAACATTTATCATGACATTATCAGGTACAACAACTGAATGGTTCAATCAACTACCTAAGCACAACATCATCAATTTTGAGCAGCTGGTGAATGCATTTCTTGAACACTTTTATTTTGGTATCAAGAAGAAAGTAAACTTGTCCGACTTGGAAAACCTAAAGCAATATGATGATGAGCCAGTCATGGACTATGGGAATAGATGGAGAAAAGTAATGGTAAAACTACCATTTTTTGTTCCCACTACTGAGCTCACCCGAATGTTTACTAAGAGTTGCGCTAAGCACATCTCGTTGCTCTTGCAACTACAATAGTATGAAACATTTGAGGAAGCCTTGGCTCAAGCCAAGCTGATAGAAGACATCAAGGTTGAAGAAGGAGATCTTAAGCTCCAAAACAAAAAGGATTGGAACAACAACAACCACAATAATAGAAATCAACAAAAGTAGGCCAAGCCTGCTCTAGTCAATCAGGTTGTATTAAATGTACCAAAGGGAGGAAATAGCCAACAACCATAGAATTATTAGGCTCAACCCCCACCATCCAATTACAACCAAAATAATAATCAAGGTCAAAATAAGGAATGTCGGTCACCTCGCTACTACACACCTTTGTCAGAATTGATGCAATTGATATTCAATCAACTAAGTGAGGCATAAAGACTCAGGTTACCTAAGGTACAACTTCTTGACCCTAACCATCCCAAGCCTAAGGGATATAGGGAAGATCATTATTGCCCATACCATAGACAATAGGGGCATGATATCGAAGCATGCATCAGTTTCAAGAATGTTGTACAAAACATGATTGAGAAGGGTGAGCTAAAAGTTGATAATCCACTAGCACCCAACAATAGAGACATGGGCATATTCAGAAACCTATTGCCAAACCATGAAGCCCCTAGAGATTAGGGCGCTCAAGTAAACCAAGTCCAAGTTGAACCTCCCACTCAAGGATTCATTGGAATGGTTGAAATAGTCAATGTGGTGACAAGAAGCTGATGATACAACCAACTAGAGCCTCCAATGGCTCCTATTCGTATCTTAGCTACACCTCGATAGAGGTAGGTGTAGAATAATCCTCCAGGTCCACCAGTGTGACCTATGATAACTATTTAAAGTAGACTTGTGTAGAATCTCCAAATGACATCGACCAAGTTATCAATATATGAGCTCATTCAATAGTCTCCTAGACATAGGGAGACTCTAATGGAAATCTTGAGATCAATTGAGCTATAGCCCTAGAACCTTGATGCATTTACAAACTTTGTGGGGCAAGTACAATAGTGTCAAGAGCCCATGATTCATTTTTATGATCATAAAATAAAGGTAGTCCCTACTACCATAGTAGACCCACCTCTTCATATCATCACTTCTATCAATGACATACCTTTCAAGTGGGTTTTAATCAACATAGGCTCATCGATTAACATAATCACAACAAAATCTATAGGGCACTTGAAAATCCCTAGGTCAAACATCATCCCTACCTCCTACACATTGAGAGCTTTCAATGATGCACTTTGCTCCATAGTGGGTACAATCATCTTACCTATAAAGGTAGGGCATAAGACCATCCCTATGATGTGTCATGTATTGGAGGGGGCTATGCAGTATAATATCCTCCTAGGGCATCCCTGGATAAGGGACATGCAGTGCATTCCCTCGATCTTGCACCAATGCATTAAATATGTGCATGAGGGACAAGTACATGTGGTACCATCGGATGAAGAGCCATTCAAATATGTTCATCAAGTTGACTTACTAAGGGATTTTGTCCTTCCATCCATGCACCTATACATTAGGCCATCATCCCCTACCACACATCTAAGAAGTAAATCCAAATCAGTGCGAGGTGACCCATCCACATCGGCACCACCTCTAGCTTCTAAAGCTATTGGCACTTCTAAGAAACCAACAATGTCTAAGGCAAAAGACTCTTAGAAGCTAAAAGCACCCTTGGTGGAGGAAAGACCTAAGGAAGTCCCAACCATAGCAATAGTAGAAATTCCAAATCCCATGGAGGAGGAATATCCCCAAGACATAGTCGAGGAGGTACCTCAACCTACCTCACTTGCATCATCATCAACATCATCTACATCGTAGGTGATAGTTCACCTAGCTAATATAGGATTAGGTGAATATCTTGTGTAGAATGTGACTTTCACATCCATTATTGAGTCTACACAAGATATGGGATGACCAAGAGTCCCAAACTTACCAATAGGGATAGTGGTTCCATTGGGGATCCCCCCTAACCAAACCAACTTCATCTATGCTGGTTTGGATTATGCCCATAATGCTTTAGATATTGAAGAGGATGAGGATGAGCCATTCACCATGAATGTTCATTACTTGTCCAATCTTGAGTTTGCTCTAAGATACTTTGAATGCAACCATTGGCATGGCTATGGTTTGGGTCTATATGAGCAAGGGTGATGAAACCCACTTGAACCATGATATCAGTTACCTATTGATAGATCTGGCCTAGGATATCATATCTGAAGCTATGATGATTCATTGGTAGCATCTCTAGATAGGCTGAGCTTAGGGTTTAGGGAAGACATTGAATGGAATCCCTATCAACCAAACATAAGCTACTTGAGTGATAGATGGGTGGCTATGGTCAATATAGGACCACCCGATGAGTATCATCTAAATTTCTCTCTCGAAGCAAGCCCATCAGGAATCATCCTATGGGAGGATGAACCAGGCTATGGTTATGAGTGAGAAGAGAATGAGTACATCACAAGTGAGTTCAAGGATGAAATTAGATTGGCCTATCATGGGCCTCGATATTTACATCACCTCATGGTCAATTAATATAGAGGGTGGATACATCATAGATGAGAGTGACTATGAGTAAGAGATTAAGATGGCCTATTTAGAATTTACACTTAGTAATGGGTAGGAATGAGGGATTCTTCATAGATGATAGTGATTATGAAGATGAGATTAAGAGGGCCTACCTTGGACCTCACTACTTGCATCACAATGAGCCTTTTGACATAGATGAGATGTACCATAGAGTATATCTTGGCCCTCACCTCAGGGGAAGACCACCCAATTTAGATATGATCTATCACATAGTCTTCCTCGATCCTCCTACATTTAGAGAGCTACTTCAACCAAATGATCCCATCTTCTCATCTATCCATAGATCAGATCCTGAGATCCCCATACCCCTAGAGCCTCATCTTGGGTATGGAAGGTAAATCAACAATGCAGAGTTACACCCACATGGTCCTAGAGATTTCATCCCATCCATCAACATGATCTCCATTGATTTGACCACTCCACTCCACAACCTAGCCGATCCTTCTAAACCATTGTGTCTTAACTTAGATGCTATTGATTGGGATCATGTTGATTCACCCTTAGAGCCTGAAGATTTCTTCCCCAATGAAGAAATGCTACAACCATTTCATTTTGCACTAGGCTGCGCACATGATGTTTATCATGCTGGTTTCGACCCTGATTTAGTTGAACCTTTAAACCCAATGGATGACATCCACTTGATCCCCACTCCTCACCAGCTTGAGGATGGGTCACATATGTCAATAGAGGAGAATTTTGAAGTGGACATCAGTGATGATCCTTCTAATCCAAAGAAATTTAAGTTTAGAGAAATCTTATCTCTAGAAGAATAGGCCATCATCATACCTCTATTGAAAGAGAGACCTAATCTCTTTGCTTGGACCTACAAGGATATGCTAGGTCTAGATCCAAAATTGGTTGTCCACAACCTTTCACTAGATCCCACAAAGAAATCGATCAAGCAGAAGCTCAGGAAGATGCATCCAACCATCACCTTGATGGTAAAGAATGAGTTGCAAAAGCTATTGGATGTAGTCTTTATTGTACCCATCGACTATCCAGAATGGGTATCAAACATGGTGCCTATAGGAAAACTTGATGGAAGGATCCGTATTTGCATGGATTTCAGAGACCTCAATAAGGCAACACCAAAGGATTCATTCTCGTTGCCCAACATAGATGCTCTTGTAGATGCAACTATAGGTCATGAGATGCTCTCCCTCATGGATGGTTTTTCTGGTTACAATCAGATTTAGATTAAACCCGAAGACCAACACAAAACCATGTTCACCACTCCATGGGGGACATTTTGTTACAAAGTAATGCCATTTGGTCTTAAAAATGTTGGTGCCACATATCAGTAGGCTATGACATATATTTTCCATGACTACATGCATAAGATCCTAGAATATTATATCGATGACTTACTGGCCAAGTCATTGCTATGTGAAGAGCATGTCGAGGTCTTAAGAAAGGTCTTCGATCACCTGATAGAGCACAATGTCAGGTTGAATCCCAAGAAATGCATCTTTGGCGTAACTTCTAGAAAACTCTTGGGATTCATCATTTCTAAATGAGGGATCAAAGTCGACCCAACAAAGGTAAAGGCTATCCTAGAAATGGCCCCACCCACTAACATCAAAGAGTTGAGAAGCCTATAGGGCAAAGTAGCATCCATAAAGTATTTCATCACACAACTATCAAATAAATGTCGACCCATGAATCGACTGCTACACAAGGGGGTCCCATTCCACTGGGATGAAGAATGTCAGCAAGCCTTTGCTGAGATCAAGAAATACCTAGCAACACCACTAGTACTAGCTCCACCAAGGCTAGATGTGCCATTTTTACTTTATATATCCACTACTAATTTTTCTTTGGGCACCATGTTGGCTCAAAAGAATATGCAAGATAAAGAACAAGTGATATATTATATCAATCACACCTTGGTGAGTTATGAGCTAGGGTACACATACATAGAAAAGTTATGCTTAGCAGTGGTCTTTACGACTAAGAAGTTGTACCACTACATGTTGAGCCATACAATGTATGTGATATCAAAACAAAATCCTTTGCAGTATATGATGAGCAAGACATATCATAATACACGTACTACAAAGTGGATCATGCTATTGATAGAATTTGATTTAGAATTCATAAGCCAAAATTCCATCAAGGGATAATTCATAGTTGATCAACTAGTAGAGGCACCTCTTCAGGATAGTAGGCCTCTCACCATAGAACTTCTTGATGATGTAGTCTTTGCATTATCGAAAGCACATGAAATCGAAGAACCTAATAATAAAGTTGACATGACTTTGTTCTTTGATGGTTCAAAGTGTGAGCAAGGGGGTGGTGTAGGGATTGTGTTTTTCATATTACAAGGTGCTCCAATGCCCTTGTCATTTAAGCTAGACTTCCCTTGCACAAATAACAATGCTGAATATGAGGCCCTAATCTTGGGTCTCCAAACAACAATCACTATGAAGATCAAAAGGCTAAATATCTTTGATGACTCCCTTCTCATCGTCAACCAAGTTAAGGGATTATTTCAATGTAGGTGTCCAATCTTGAAAGCTTACAAAGAGCTTGTTGACACTTATCTAGCCCAACTAGAATGGTATGACATTGAGGCAATCCCTCACATGTCCAATAGATTTGTAGACACTATGGCATATTTGGGATCCTTGATCCCTCAGAATCTATCTACTGATTTCACTACCATTCATGTGAAGATGCTCTCATAATCACGATGCAGTGTGAGGCTTTTGACAACAAAGAATCAGTCAACATGATTCATATAGAACCAAATCATGAGTGGTTCTATAAAGCTAGAGACTTTCTAAAGAAGGTACCTTGGGGGTCTTTGATCTTGTAGGGTCCTACGGGGAATGGTACCACCATTCACCACAAGGTTGTTTCTCAATCTGCATTTGTGCATATCGAATCATAGGGGGAACAAGTCATCTTGTCTATTGAGGTTGTAGCTTATCAGGATTGGCTATGCCAATTACAATATTTCCTTAAGCTTGGAATCATCCCATAAGGATTTTCAAGCTATAAAATGAGCATTCAAAAAAAAGTGATCAGATATGTCTTGCTAGGAGATATATTGTATCATCAAAGCTATGATGGAGTCCTCCTTCGTTGTCTTGAGCCCCAAGAATCAGCTTGGGTGATTTCACAAGCTCATGATGGTACATGTAATGGCCATTTTAGTGGCATGGCCATCATCAAGTGCATCCTTCGAATGGGTTATTATTGGCCCACCATGGAAAAGGATTGTTATGAGTATGTCAAGAAGTGCGTTAAGTGTCAACATCATGCAAATCTGATGCACCTACCATCATAGGCCTTACAACCCATTCAAGTGGCTTGGCCATTTTCTCAGTGGGGTTTCGATCTAATTGGAAATATCTCTCCCCCATATTTGGGCTGACACATATTTATCTTAATGACCATTGAGTACTTCACCAAATGGGTGGAAGCGGTCCCCTTAACATCGATGATAGGACCACGAATTATGGAGTTCATACTTCACAATATCATCTGTCGCTTTGGGGTCCCATCCAAGATAATTTTGGATAATGGTCCTTCATTTAAGAACAAAAATATGTGGGCTTTAACATCCAAATATAACATTCAGCATAGTTTTACGACACCATATTATCCATAAGCAAATGGGCAAGCAGAAGCCTCAAACAAAATAATCGTAGCCATCTTAAAGAAGATGGTAAAAGAAAATCATAAGGATTGGCATCTACAGTTACCTCTTGCATTATGGGCTTATAGAACTAGCATGTGGATGCCCACTAGGGCAACACCATTTTCACTTGTATATGGCACTGAGGCCATTATGCCCTTGGAGTTAGAAATTCCAACATTGCACGTCGCATTGAAAGAGTTCATCGATGATGACACTGCATGACAAGCTCACCTTGATCAATTGACCCTTCTTGATGAACATCGCATCAATGCTCTTGAGCATCTCCATGTTTACCAAGATCATCTAACATGAGCTTATAACAATAAAGTCCACCTGAGAGACTTTAAGGTTGGGGATCTCATGCTCAAAGAGAACCAACAGAATTCAAACCTATCATCACACCTATGAGACAAATTTATGGCCAATTAGATAGGTCCTTATATCATCTCAGAGAATATTGGACCTGGGACATATCACCTAACATCGTTAGAAGGTGTTGAAGAGCTTGAGCCTCTCAACATTCTTCATCTAAAGGTATTTTACACATAAAAATAACAAAATCAAAAATATTCAAAATATTCAAAATTTCAAAAACATTTGAAAATCATAAAATTCCAAACAAATCAAAAAACATCAAAATCAAAAAGCTCCAAAGGCATCATAAGCCCTTTGGTCAATTCATAAAATGCTCCAAAGGCATCATAAGCCCTTTGGTCAACTCACAAAAAGCTCCAAAGGCATATAAGCCCTTTGGTCAACTCACAAAAGGCTCCAAAGGCATCATAAGCCCTTTGGTCAACTCACAAAAAGCCCCAAAGGCATATTAAAGCCCTTTGGTCAACTCATAAAATGCTCCAAAGGCATCATAAGCCCTTTGGTCAACTCACAAAATGCTCCAAAGGCATCTTAAGCCCTTTGGTCAATTCACAAAAGGCTCCAAAGGTATTTAAGCCCTTTGGTCAAAAATAAAACACAAAAACAATTGAAAACATTAAAATACAAAAACATTTGCATTACATTTTGCATTTGCATTCATGTAATTGCATTGCATTTAGGCATGTTGCATCCATTGCATTTGCATTAGGATAGATTGTGTTTTCAATCTTACAAATGACACCACGTTTGTATCTCAATCATGCATCCTCAAAATTCATTCATCCATAACCCATGTGAGTAACTATGTTTTTCAACACAACCCCTTCCTGTTGCTATAAGGAATATACTAGGGTTTTTCGGTCATTCAGCCATACCTAGTGATCTTATCAGATTTTGTAGAAAGCTATCTTTACTTTTGATAGATGAGGTCTAGTTTTGATAGCACCTAGCATATATCAAAATCCTATCACTAATCAAATACTAAAATCCTAGTTGGAACAAGGGAAAGATGAACACTACAAAGTGGTACTAGGCATCCTAAGTGAAAGGTTTTTACTTGCTCATCTTGTGATGCGCATGGTCTAGAGTGTTGATCATTGGCAAAAGGACAAGCTCCCCCCTACCCAAGAAATCCCTTGCTTTCATCAAAATAAGAAAAATCCCAAAATCAAAGCAAAATAAATAGTGATTTAACTCAATCCCTTGCTCAAAATAAAATAAAATATAAAATAAAAAGTGATTTTCATCACTAAGCATGAGCAAGTATCCCAAATAAATCAGAAGAAAATAAGGGGGTGAAGAGCTTGAATCCTTAGAATGGTCACTACTTGAAACCATAGAGTGATCCCTAATACAACAATGGGCTGAATGAATCCCACCTGGCATTGGGGTAGTTCTAAGCAATTTGCAAAAAGAGCTAGCTTTAGGTGTCCTGTATCACCTAATGGTCTAATCCAACTGAGTCCAACTTAGGATCATGATGAGCATTTGATGATCCCCAATACAACAATGGGCTGAATGAATCCTCCTGGCATTGGGGTAGGCTTATGTCTCATCTAATATATTCATTTGCACACACAGGGATAATGAATATCTTGGTCTTCATAACAAAAATTTATCTTTCAGAAGTCCTGTATGGTCATTATACAACTTTTGATTAATCAACTAGGGTGTTTGAGTCTCATGGAAAACCTCAAAAATCCCCTCATAGCAACAAATCATTTCATCAATCAAATCATCAACTTTTTTTTTATGATAGGATAGATACTAATTATGACTATTTTGATATTTTAATTTATAGAAGCTTATAAAGAAAGCACATACATATCATATCATCTCATCTCACATATGGATGCTTAAATGATTAATTCTTATGATAAGAGTTATTATTTACATTCATGATTTTTATACATTCTATGGTGTCATCCATTAGATTGTTAAACTCATATTAAATTCATTCCTTATGTTTTAAGTGATTAAAGCATACAAGTTCATTTACATTAGATCATCATCATATAAATAATGCATTACATACATTCATTACCATATAATAGCACATAGATTAAATTCATCAAAAATTGAAATAAATTAAACATGCATTTAAATATAACATTACATCCATATATGCATACATAGTAGTCTATCTACATATCTAGATCATAACATCTAAGCAATACATCTATCATCTAGCTAGTGCATGTCATTAAAACATCACATCATATAGCATAATCAATAATCATAAGCATTGCATCCATTTTGCATCACATAAAATAAAAAATACAAATGATACACATAATGAGTCTAAAATAGATAATATCATATATATGTGTCAAGTGTACATAGAGGTACAAAATTACTCGTAGGCTACAATAGTGTAGGTCCTCAGACCTTACACTCAAAAATAATACAAGCCATCATGACAATCATATGGGGCCTACACCCCTAGGCTCACCTCCACCCTTGGATCCATCTCTATGAGTCTATCTAGAGCTAGTCCCTGATCTCTCTTGCCCCTCTTGTGCTGGCCATTAATGACTGCCTTGACTCACTCCCTCGTGAAGCCCCCTATTGTAGACCTCTCCTAGGAGTGTCACCTAACTCATAATCTAGAGCTTTAAAGTGGCAATATACCTAACATCTCCCACTATCTATGCCTCATACTCCTCTAATAGGCCCTGTAGGCATCTCATCTTGGCCCTTGGATCTAAACTTATGCCCTTAACATAAGTACTGGTACAACCTATAACACAACATCTCTCTCTATAGTAAGCTACTCTATCCTATTTTAGTAATGCCTGTTCTCCTCCTCAAACCCTCATTAATATTGAGCATAGCAATAGAGGTGTCTCACTATAAATATAGATGAGCCATCTGAAGCTCAGCCTCAACATTGTGCAACTGAGCTTAAAGGGGAGACTCTTACTCCTCTAGAGCTAACTCCTCCTCCTCCTTGAGATAATTGCTCCTCTATTCTTCTCCTCTATCCTAGCCCCACCTCTATTCTAGGTCACACTCGATGCACTTGATCCTCCTCGGAGCTACCTCATCCTTAGTTTACCCTAGGCTACCACCACCATACCATAACCATGTAACCCACCATTGGGTATATACCTCGGTAACCTCAATATCTGCTATACCAACATCAATTACAGGAGGATCCTCCTCTTTAAATTATTATAACTTAAGGTATTGGAAGATACTTCTCTATGGTGATCTACCTATAAAAAATTGGCTCAAAGGGGACATCCTAATGGATCCCAAACTATTGGAGCACTTAGGAGTAGTGAGAAGAAATCTCTGATACCTCCCTTGTGATTGATAACCCATCGATCATGCCTAGTTTGAGCTATAAATCTATCTACCTCTAGCCATGTAGGGCACTCAAAATAAGGCCTCCATATAATATCCTCGCTTGTAGGCTAGTCAAGGAGGTTGCATAGTGTGCATAAATCCCTTGCATGATGATGACTCTAGTGCTCCTCTCACTCTTATGGCCACCTGGATCCATAGCACTGGGTTCATGCTACTATGGTAGTGATCCTATAGGGTAATCCTATTGGGTGGTCTACCCTGATGTGCTCCCATCCCTAGATCTAAAGAAGTAAACTACAAGCAACACTAGCTCATCTCATCGTCTGAATCCTATAGAGCTCATCATAGCATTGGGCTAGCAATGTGCTCTCCCAAGCCATAATGATAGGCTCCTCACTATCCAAAAGGTCTTGCACCATAGCTAGGAGGTTCCATGGGAACCTCACTCCTAAAGTATCTGGTAGAAGCATGTTATATATAACATGCATCAGGATAGCCTATCGTCATGTGAAAACATCCTCTCGATACCATTGAGCCACGGGGACTCCACCATGTTGGATATCACCCAATGTTGTAGCTTCTCAAGCTCCAAAGACTCTCTAGAATATAGTGTCTCTATCATCAGTGGGAGAAGAAATGATAGCCTCTCCATCAAAGGGATCCTAAAGATCTTGTAGATATCCTCTGGAGTGATGGTCATCTCACTAGTAGGGAGATGAAAGGTGTTGGTCTGATAGTCCCATCTATGGGCTAGAGTTGTAAGATAGGCCTGGTCTGACATAATAGTCGGTAACCTCATCACATACATAATTCATCGAGCATCAAACCAGTCCCAATCTACATCATCCATCAGGGGCAAGAGTGCCACGAGCAAACTGGGATCTCGAGCCCGCATAGATAAGAGCTAAAAGTGCAAAATAAATGCTTAATTAAATGCACTTAAACTAAAAAAATACAATTAAACTTCAAAATATGGTGTAAAAGTAACCTAATAATAAAGCTACAAACACAATGAAAATACACCATAACATGCAAAAAAATCAAAATTTACACTTCAAAAATTCAAAAAATCAATTAATATTAAAAATAAAAAATAAAAAATTAAAAATTTCTAAAGTTTTATGCCACCAATGGTTAAAAATTGATCGTTGGAATTCAAACTATCGTTATGACAGTGACCCCTCTTTAAATTGGGGGCTCTCTAAGCGATAACGACCATGAGGCGACATGCCAACGACATCCACCCTCACCCCAAAAATTAAAAAAATAAAATAAAAACAAAAATAAAGCAAACCCACCTAAATTAAACTAATCCTAAACCTATCTATCGGTGTGGTTCATTACCAATAGGTTTAATGAGGTTCATTTACCAATTAATTAGTGTGGTTCATTTTATCAATTAAATAAAAAGTTAGGGTTTAGAGAAATACCCATGAAGCTCTGGCTCCTTCACTCGTGGATGCCTCACCCTGCTCTACCATGGTGTCTAGTAGTCATCAATCCCGGTCACTTTCTCTCTCTCTCTAGAGCTCAAATTGCAAAATGATAATTGGAAATAATGAAAGTCAAAACCCTAATTTTCTTTTATATTTTCTAGTTTTTTTATGATCATTGCTAGCATTAGTGGCCCACACTTTCTAGCCTTGATATTGACAATGGCATAAAATTGCAAATAGGGCCATTGCTCGATAACGGCTAGCAAACAATAATAAATACATCAAATTTCTCACCATGAGGAATCTCAAAATGGACAATTAAGCATATCTACCGGTCCAAAATCATCAAAAATTGCAAAATACCAAAAAATTACATAAAAAATCAAATAGCAATAAAATCTCAAATGCATCTCGTATTCAGTTATTTACTCTATACACTTGGTGGTTGTAGCGACTTGCACTCCATGCAATCTAGACAAGATGAGTAAATTACCATAAGGTCATTTGGGGTAAATTAGTCATTTTTGAATTGAAATGCTTCACTTCAATCTCGAAGAAGGCCATGGTGGCTGAACTACCCCATGGGAATGAGGTATTCATTTCATTTCTTCTATGACACTTTTAGTAGATCATCGAACATAGTGATTCAACACAAGCTTAATTGGAATTGCTATCATCTTGATTCCCTAAGAAGGCCATTACGATCGGACTGCTCCATGGGATAGAGATGTACAATTACTATTAATGGTTGAAATCACACCTAAAATGGGACCTACCATATAACAATAATGCAAAACTCTTAAATCATCCAAATCAATCATCTTGGTCAAGCGACTCATCACTTTATTCATTGTCCTTCCCTCATCGACTCGTCGCTTGAGGGGGTAGTCATAATATCAACAATCATAATCAAAATCAACAAAGGATCACTCGATCATGTCAAATTGTGTTCATCCTATGAATCATTGCTAACAACTATCATAAGCTTACCCTTTGCTAGGGGAAAAAGCAAATATGATAGTTAAGCTTGCTGTCCTCCTTCTATCGGTCACTACCCGATTATACATGGACTTGCGAAAGCATTTCAAATTTAAGCCTTCCATCCATTGGAAGCAATGATTCTAAGATGTATACCTTTCTCATGATTGGGGCATCTAATGTTGATCAGATCAATGATCATCATACACCCTACAATATGGCCCTAGGTGGTCTATTTTTTCTCAACATTATGTTTTCCCATAATGCATCCCAAAAAGGGGTATCTATAGACACCTAAAATACATCATGTTTAGGAGACTACTCATATGGGCACATCTAAAGACCATATGACTGATCTTGGACCTTTCCAAGAGCTAGCAGTGGTCCTAACCACTCACAAGGGGTAGTTCTGGCCCATTCAGGCATGATCGCTATCGACCAGAGTGGCCACCAACATAGGTCGTTGAAGCTGAGAGCGGCCATGGCTAGCCACTGCTCTGGATAATGACTAGCACTAAAACACAAACTGGCCATGAATGAGGCCCGAATCATGTAGGATGACTACACTTGCATTGGATTCGAGCGGTTTTTGGTATGGATCTCCCAGAGCTCCTCCTGACTACCCCTTCCATGCAAATCTGTAACTGAGCCTTCCCCTCCAATGGCTAGTTACATGCAGATCTAGATCTTGGCTTCTCCAAGAAGCCAAGATCTAGAATCTGGGAGGTCTACATATGCATCCTCCCAAGAACAAGAAAGGATCAGAGTTTTTATGCAGCGAAGCCCTAGCAAATTGGAGAGCAATTTCACATCCCCTTGAGGAGTAATAAAGTGTTATCCGATTGAGCAATGATAATGCACCATTCAAGCATTCAGTTCCACATGATTTTCATCACCAATCCATATTTGGACATGAAGGTGACCCTTGAACATCAATTTGGATGAAGGATTGAGTGTCATAGCCCCTAGTTTGTGAGGTAGAAAGTTTCAGTTCATGGTCGCTGTCCTCGATAGTGGCCTGTAGGCATAGCCTAGGGTTTGAGTCATCATTTCTTGAGTTTTTAGCATAGATTTCTTATTGTTTTTACTTTATCAGATTATATTAGCATAGATCTATCTTTTCCACTGCATTTGTATGGTGATTTCCAAGTTATTAATGCATTTCTGCTTATCTTTACATTTTTATGCTTTCATCATGCTTCTATGTCATTTCATGCAGATCTTCAAAAGGAGCCTCATCATGAGAGGCCGCATATGCTACTGATCATTCTATGTTGTTTCTTGTACGTAGATCATAGGTCCTGGACTAATTCAAAGCATCTTTGGCATCAGATCCCTCCCAGCAAGTGAGAAGAAGGCATCCGTAAGCCCTTGAACAAATTTGTGTCGAATCTAAGAAGCCTATGGAGTACACCATCCCCATTCAGGGGCTATTTCATAATTTGTAATCATTGTATCAAGCGTTTGGTATCCCTAAGAGGGACCTATCTGTAACCAAATTTCAACATGAATTAATGAAAAGAGATCTTATGTTTTGTTAATTCTTTGTCTTTCATGCTTTCATGGTTTTATGCTTGATATTATGCTGCAAATAGATTAGGTGTATGCTTTTTAGGATCATACAACAAGCATTCCTTTAATTTTTTTGGTTGCTACCTCCTATGACATGCCAAAAGGTACATGGAGGCACTACCCCTAGGTGTGTTCTTTCAAGGGTCATCCACACTCGGATGTAAGAGTGTTTCTTCTAACCTATCATTTTTGTTTTTGGAACTGCACTTTTGTGTATATTGTTTAATATTTGGTAGGGAAGATTTGGATTCACCAAGGTGATAGATTTTGATGAAGTATGCTATAGGAGATGGAAATCACAAGATGTAGAAAATATGAAGGAAAGTAATTATGTAATATGACTAAAATACACTATAAATAGAAATGATGAAAATAATACAATGCAACTATGGAGGAAATGAACAATCCATGAATATATGCTAAAGGACTATACTATACTCCATCACCAATGGATTTTACCCTATACACTACTACTACCTACTATGATATTCAATCACTTACTATGAGGTCCTTTTTATATAGGAAAATAGGTTCCTTGGCCAACACTCTACCTAGTTGTACAAGGGGATACCTTGCACATTGACACTTGTGCATTTATTACATTACTTGAAGTAACTAGCTAACTTCCTCCTAAAATAATCTCCTACTCTTTTTTTTTTTTTTTTTTTTTTTTTTTTTTTAGCGAAAAACCCCTTGCGGGGCCGCCTTGGTCTAAGAGACCACGAACAGGGGGTTCTACACCATCAAAGTCACCCGAGGGTCGCACCCGACCCTGCCCGCACAAACATTATCAATTGGATTTTGGGTACCCAATTTAGCTTTTTGGTAGGGTGGAGATTCGAACCTGGGACCTCCCTTGGAGGATTGCCCTCTCCTCTCCAACTCACCTACAACACCTAGGTCAATAATCTCCTACTCTAACTATGTATCAAATGTGGTACATTTACATGATCCAAATGATGTAATATACTCTAAAACCCCCTTGTATTACATTATTTGGGTATTGAAGACTTTAGTCTTCAATATGGATCTTCTTCCATTGGATAATGGAATTTGTATTCTCCTCCATTGCTTATAGTATATTGATTCAACAAGTAATTTATGTCTTCATATGATGCAAAGTAAGTTGTAGCTAAAGGTTCTTCTACCTTTTGAATGTGTCCATCTGGTTAAGTCTTTGTGGTTTCTTTTCTATTCACATCTTCTTTGTTGTGATCTCTTGTAGCATATTTTTTCTTCCTTTTCCTCCTTATCCTGTGATTATTTATTGATAATAGTGGAATTTCTACTTCATGATGAGTTAGTTTATCATCACAATAATATTGATTTATATTGCTAACTTGCTTCATGTTTTGAGTAAGTATAAACACAATTAATGATAGATAGATCATCAAACATTCCTTTGATGTGAATATAACCATATTTTGTGAATTCCACCATTCCTTGAGTTTTTCATGAAGATAACCAATTAATGCTGCAAAGCTACCCTCTTTTTCCTCTTTGAGAAATAAGAAGAATCTCTCTTTATCATTAGTTGATAGATTCTCAGATCCTTCAAGGATATCTATTAATTTTTGGGAATACAATTCCATTTCATGAAATAGTTCTTCATTAATAAAAGTATTTCTCAATATTTCATCCATATTCTTTATTTATAGGCCTTAAGATAGTGTTTCTTGCAATTCCTTAGAATTGTTGAAATGTATTTGTTAGAAGTTTTTTAAATACTCTAAATTGAATCTCTGAAGTACTCTACCTTATGACTCCCTAGTTTAGAGTATATGAACTATTTGATAAAACCTTTGTAGAGCTTAGGTTTAGTGGAATTTATTATGTCTCCCTAGTGGTTAGAGCATGCAATATGATTTATAAAGTGCTTTTTTGGAATAGTAGTTCAATCTTGGGTTGATTTTGTAAAGTTTTGTAGATACCAAAATCAACTTTTATTACACCGTATTTCTCCTATTGAACTAAGCACTTTCTAATATGAAGAAGTTCTCAAAGTTGGATTTCTTTAACCCATTTAATGTGTTTATGAGATAAGTATATCAATTAATTCCAACCCCTGATAATTTTTAACGAGCCTCTTTTTAAATCCCTTGATATTTAAAAGTTTAATGTTTCTAAATTCCAATAATCTATTTTGGTGTAGTATTCCTTATAACTCCCTAATTTGGAATGTTAGAAAATACCAATATTTGCAAAAATAGAGTTTTAATTTTTTAAGTAGAAGCCCTTATATCTCCTAATTTTTTATTTGCAAATATTATATTATGTATATACATCTCAATAATTAATTTTTTGAAATATAAACTTGCTTTATTATCTACTAATGCTTGGCTGAATGTGTATTATCCAACGTAATAGTAAACATATTATATCCTTATAGATCCAATATCACTTAGGTTTAAAGTAAGCAGATTTAATATGAACTTAACCTTGGTAATCCTTGTGGCTCAATGTATCCACTGGTGGTTGGTGTGGATGGGAATTTAATGCTCTCTCTAGATGACATTGGTTTTCTCTTCCTTGAATGGCACTTGGTCAATGTAATTATTCTCCAATTTGAAGAGCAATGGAGTTGTTGGTTTATGATAGACTTTTAATGCAATCTATAATCTTGCTTACACTCCTCTTGAATGATGCACAAGCTCATTTCTTAATTTAGCTTCTCGCTACAAATGTGCTTCCACACCTTTCACTACTTTATTGTGCTTTGACTTTGTGCTTTCCTCCTCCAAGTTGGGCACTTTAAACAACACAAATTCCTCTTTAAATTTTGGACAAGTGGCACTTAGGAGTTACAATAAATATATACGTTGAGATTATTGCAATGATCATTCCCTTATGTAATGATAGCAAAGATATGTAACCTCCTAATTATTTTATAACCACTCAAAGGAAGGCATTCAATTATTCTTTGAGTGTTGAGGAATTGTTGGGATCCAAATTGACATCAAGTAAACTTAATACAACAATTGTCTATCTTCCAGCTTTCTGACCAGGCTTGCACCCGCTAGTCATAGCTTAGAACTCAACATTGGATGGACCAAATATTACTTCATCCCAACCTCTAGAGTAGGTTGGTTCCTTGTCAACTGAAAGAGTGTTGACTCAATTAAACTCAATAATGGTTTTGAGAGATAGGATTAGAAAAAATGTTAGGGTTACAATAACATCTCGAGTAGACCAAAATAGGTCAAACTAGACCAAAATAAATTAAGCTAGCCAAGATAGGCTGAAAGGGGTAAAATTGGTAGGATGGGTCAAAAGGGGCCAGAACTAGCAAGAAAATATAGAATGGGCCAAAACATACTAGAACAAGTTATGAAGGCTAGAAAGGGTTATGCGAGTTAGACTAAGCTGGGAAGGTCAAACTGGGCCAAAAGAGACCAAAACTAGTGGGCAGCCCAAGATAGGCTAAAATGAGTCAAAAAGTGCCAAAGTAGGCAGGATGAGCTAGAATATATTAGAATTGGTAAGGAAGTTTAAATGTATCAAGGTGTGCTGAGGTAGGCTAGAAGAGACTAAAAAATAGGTAGGGACAATCCTAAATGAGGAAAATGGGTCAAGCAGGTAAAAATCGATCTTGTGGGGTATTAATTCTTATGGGTTGATATCGTGTGATGAGCCCCCTATGTGGCATGGTGCAACATGGAATAATCTAGCCATAGCATGACATGAAATAGGTTTATGTGGTGCAATGCAGTCCTACGTAGAGGTCAAACTCAATCATACTAGGTAGGCATGATGCGATATGATCGAGTCGATGTCATAGATAGATCTTGTGTGGGTTAGCATGGCATGGCATGGTCAACATCTTGTATGAGTTGATACAACACAATGTGATCAAGCATCACATAGGTCAACATGACATGGATCCTAAGGTGGGCTAGTGTGATGTGGTCCAATATCGCACATGGGCTAGACTATATCATGTTGGCCCGTGCATTGTGTCCTATGAGCCAATGCGACACACTCCAATCCTTGAACTAAATTGCATAGAGAAGTTCAACCTCTACATAGGCTAGCATAGTGTGATATGATCCCACATGATAGGCCAAGATAAACAAGCATTCTAGGGCAAACTAGAACAACCCTTGATAATCCAAGAAGATCAGAATTAGTCAAGTAGGTAAGTATATATTGAGAAGACCAAAATGAGAAGCAAAAATTTGAAACAAGCTAGGAAGGTAAGGTCAATGTTGATGGGATGGGTTAGGCTTGGCCATAATGGTTGTGGATGGGTGAAAATGGGCTAGGAGGATTGGAGTGGCCCGAAATTGGCCAGACAAGCTAAAATGAGATAGGAGGCTAGAATGAGTCAAAAGATATCAAAATGAGTCGGGTAGGCTACGATAGGCCAAAACATACAAGAACGGGTCGATCAGGCCAAAACAAGTCAAACCAAGCCAAAATAAATCAAGTCATCCATGATAGGCTGAAAGGGACCAAAACTGATAGGATGGGTCAAAAGGGGCCATAACTACTAGGAGAATTCAGGAAGGCCAGAATGGGTCTTGCGATTTAGAATGAACTAGGAAGATCAAACCAAGCCAAAAGAGACCAAAATTGGTGGGTAGCCCAAGACAGGCTAAAATGGGTCAAAAAGGGCCAAAGTAGGCAAGATGGGCTAGAAATATCAGAATCGGTCCAGAAGGTTAAAATGGATCAAGGTGTGCCAAGGTAAGCTAGAAGGGGCCAAAAATGGTCCAAATAGGTCATAACGAGTAAGGATGATCATAAATGGAGAAAAATGGGTTAGGCAAGTCAAAATTGATCCCATAGGACATTGTGTCTCATGGGCCAATGTCATGAGATCATTCCCCTATGCGATGTGGTGCAATGTGGCATGATTTAGCCATAGTGTGACATGGTAGAAGCCTACATGGTGCAATCTGGTCCTATGTAGAGGCTAGACTCAATCATATTGGGTAGGTATGATGCAATACAATCAAGTTGATGTCATAAATTGATCCCCATGTGGGTTGGAATGGCATGGCGTGGTCAAGCTCTACATGGGTCAATGCAACACAACATGATTGGGCATCGCATAGGTCAACATGACATGGGCCCCCATGTGGATCAATGCGATGTGGTCTAATCTTGTGCATGGGCTAGACTATGCCATGTTGACCCTGCATTATATCCTACAAGCCAATGTAACACGGTCTAGTCCTCAAACTAGATGGCACAGCACTATCTAGCCCCTACACAAGCTAGCATAGTATGATCCGGTCCCACATTATGGTCCAAGATGAATAGGTATTCTAGGGAAAAATAGAATGACCCTTGATAGGCCAGGAAGATCATAATGGGTTGAGTAGGTAAGTACAGATCGAGAAGACCAAAATGAGAAACAACAAGTTGAAACAAGTTAGGTAGACAAGGTCAAAGTCGATGGGATGGGTTGGGCTCGGCCATAATAGCCACGAATGGGTGAAAATGGGCTAGGAGGGTTGGAGTAGGCTAAAATTGATCAGATAATCTGAAATGAGATGAGAGGTCAAAACAGATCAAAAGATATTTAAATTATTCAAATAGGCTACAACAGGCCAAAACATACAATAACAGGTTAAGCAAGCCAGAATAGGTTAAATCAGACCAAAAAAAATGGATTCAACCAAGAAAAGCCAAAAGGGACCATAATTGGTAGAAGTTAAATTGGGTCAAAACATAGTAGAACAAGTTGGGAAGGCCAAAATGGATCATGCAAGTCAAAATAAGCTAGGAAGGTCAAACCAAGCTAAAATAGATTAAAAATGGTGGGCAATCCAAGATAGGCTAAAATGGATCAAAAAGGGCCAAAGTAGGTAGTATAGGTTAAAACATATCAAAATTAGTTAGGAAGGCTAAAATGTATCAATGTGTGCCAAGGTAGGCTATAAGGGACCAAAATGCGTAGGATAGATGAAAAAATCCAAACATATCATAGTTCACCATCTTTCAGGTCCCAGTAAGTGTGTTCACACTTGAACCCTTCACATAAGATTAGGTTCGATCGATAGTGCATCCCAAAAAGGGATATTGCCAATCAGCTTCCTTATGCCTTGTGGGTTTCCTAATCCATCGACTCCCATGCATGTTAGACTCCTTAGTCAATATTTCAAGATGGGTCAAATGGAAATCCCACCAATGAGCACCACAAGCACGTAGGTTCCCGAGGACCCACCACAAGGGTGAACACTTCATACCACAACCATCGATATGACTTTAGGAATTAGGTAACCTTTCACCTATGCTTTTTCTATCCTAATGGATAATGTTGGAACACACCCCAAGCCGAGTGATGACCCAACTTGCACCATTCTACATTTGACTAGGGTGCATTATCAAACTCCATCCGCTTCCCTCCTAGAAATTTCAAGCACTCTTTAACTCTCTTTCCAAAGTCCTTTTCATCTTTTCCTCGTGATACTTGTTCGCTAGCAATATTTCACTAGTATTTAGCCTTGGATATTGTTTACCACCTGATTAGGGTTGCATTCCCAAACAACCTGACTCATCGACAATGCCTCATGGTGCAATAGGGTTTATGTCTAATGGGGCTCTCACCCTCTCTGGTACCCCCTTCCAAGGTACTTGAACCCAATCTACCATTGAGGATGCTTCTATAGACTACAATTCAAATGGCACTATCATTTGATTCTCATGCTACGTTGTTCTCAATTTGCTTGTCGTTACTGGAGGAAACCTTGTAAGTTTCTTTTCATATGCTTAAACTTAGCAAGTGTTCTTGATTGACCTAGGGGTGTAATCTAGGGTAGTGGTCGAGGGCCATGTGCATGTGCAAGCCACCCGTTACATCATAAATTCCTACATAGAGCCTTAATCACCTAACACATGATCAACGTCAACTTTGAATAAGGCCACTGCTCATTAGGGTCGAAAGGGGAAACGAGCCAATGCACACATTTTAGTCGACCGCATTGTCATGGGGAACAAATGACCACATCTCAATCCTCCCCCCACAAGATGAATGGAGATCCATTTTTTGGATTGTGATGCCAAAGTAGATGTTCCCTTAGCCAATGCCTTGGGTGTAACTTGCATTCAAAGACTCAATGATTCACAAGATTCTGCAATTCACACCAAGTGTTACATTTTGCTGAAGAACACAAGCTTATACTGAGAGGGGGGTGAACAGTATAAGACCACTTTTTACTTTTCTTTCCAATCAATATTATGCAATGTATAGATAGCAATATCAATAGTAGTAATCAAAGCAATGAACAAATCACCATAGACAATAGAGACACCAATTTCACGTGGTTCACCCAATGTGGGATACTCCACGGAGAAAATATTTCACTAAAATTTTCTCAATCAATATCTTGGGAATCCTTTCCCTATTACAATATTTATGGATATTTATCTAAATGATACACCAATCCCCTAATCAATTTTGTGGATCTCTATCCACAAGATAACGCCTTTCTCCTAAGATCTGATTGGTGATCTTCTAGAAGAACTATTGCCCCCACTACTCTGGCTAATGGACCTCTATCCACTGAAGACACCTATCCTCACTGCCCTGGCTAATGGATATCTATCCATTGGATACTATCATCCTATATACTCTGTCATCTTCAAATATCTATCTTAAATCTACACTAAACACATTCCTTCGATCTAGCACAAATCTACTCAATATTTGTCTCTAGTCTGGCACAAACTTGTCCTCAAATTTACACCAAACTCTATCCTCAAATCTACACTAAACACAGTCCTTCAGTCTAGAACAAATCTATCCTCAATATATGTTATCTGATCTGCACTAAACATAGTCCTTCGGTCTAGCACAAATCTATCCTCAATATCTATCCTCAAGCCTTAACACAAATCTTGACTCAATCTCAAATCAACTCTGATGGATATGCCCCAAACCTTAACTCAAGGTTTGAACAAATCAATAAATTAATTCTACTCTCAAGTATTCTCAAATACTTGTCTCAAATTTTCCTTGTAAGATTCCACAAAAGCTCACACTAATCTATCCACAAGTCCTCTCTAGAACTTGTCCAAATCTGCTCTACAAGTCCTCACTAGAACTTGTCCAAATATGCTCAATAAGTCCTCACTAGGACTTATCCAAATCTGCTCTCAATCTATATTGTAAGCTTCCACAAAAGCTCACACAAATCTATCCATAAGTCTTCTCAAAGACTTGCCTCAAATCTGCTCAACAAGTCCACACTAGAACTTGTCCAATTTCATAGAAACATAAAGAGAATTTTTAGAGACTCAATATGCTTCACATTCACCTCAATACTCAATTACTTTCAATCACTCTTTTAGAAACATATGGAGAATTTATAGAGACTCAATATGCTACATATTCACCTCAATACTGAATCACTTTCAATCACTCTTTTGAAACATACAGAGAATTTTTAGAGACTCAATATGTTTCACACTCATCAATACTCAACCTCTTTCTCAAATCAATTTAGAATATAGAATAATTTCTTTCATAGAACTTGAACAATAATTTCAACATATTCACTTGACTAGGCTCAACCAATCACTCAATGAAATAATTCTTACTCACAAACCACTCAATTGTAACATCAATGACAACTTATAACTCAAAATGTCCAAAAATATCCCCCTTTGTCATTGATGGCAACCCAAATTATTTTTACAAAATCTTTAAATTTTTCTTGTTCTGCTCCCCCTAGGAAATTGGTCCCCCCTAACTCAATGCTCTCTCCTTAAACCAAATATCTCCCCCTTACTCAAATCTCCCCCCCTTTGACATCAATGGCAAAGGGTCACCTTTGGGGCTCAGGGCTAAGAATGAATCTCTTAGCTTAGCCCCTCCCCCACCTCCTCTTGAGGTGGTTAATTTTGGGGTGGGAGTATTTCTACTCCCAACAAGCATTGATCTTTACCTTTGTCCACTTTCCTTCTCATATGATCCTTCTGATTCCTCTGATTGTTCCTATTCATGTCCATGTTCCTGTTCCTGTTCCTATTCATACTTGGTTCTGGAATTTCTGCTCTACACCACTTTGTTGTATGTCCATCATTATTGCACTTATAACACTTAATGTTATTATTCCTTGGAGGTGCAAATATCTTAGGATTTCTTCTAGTGAAGCCATATCCTTTTTTTATGAACCCTACAATTTATTGCCTTGTGACCAAACTGATTACATGAGTAGCAATACCCATGGAAAAGTTATCTGTTTCTAAAGTTCCCATATTCTTATCTTTCATGTGTCCTGCACTGAGAAGCCTTGTGCCCAAATCTATGACATGAGAAGCATCGTCCATTGAAATTTCCTTGCCTTGACCTCATTGGTCTCTTAGTCTCTTTTACCTTGTACTGGTTCCTATTCCATTTATTTCTCTTTTGTGCATTGTTCCTTTCCTTTTTGAACTTTCTGTTGTCCAACTCATCCTTAGAAGTCTCACTTTCTCTTACACTGTCTTTTGAAGTTTCTTCTTCTAAAGTTTCTTCTTCTTCAAAACTTGAGGTTGACTCTTCTTCTTGTTTCTTTTGAACTTATTCAAAACCAAGACCTATTTTGTTTGTTGACCTTCTTTGTACCTTGATCATCTTATCTACGATCTTTGAGCTCTTTCCAAACTTGTGTAACTTGTCCTTAGACTCTTTTATTTCTTCCCTTAGTAGAGCCACTTCTTGTTCTAATCTTTCACATTCTAAGACCTTTGCTTCTAACTTATCCTTGAACTTCTTTATCTTAGCCATTGACTTATTTAGATCCTCTATAAGATTTCCTCTCTCTTCATCAAATTCTTGAACCTGAATCTTAAGTTGGAATTTTTGCTTTCTTACCTTCTTTAATGCATCAAGGGCATGAATAAGTTCATCTTCAAAATCAAATCCTCCTGTTTATGATTCTTCCTCTATTTGTTTACCTTTGAAAACATCTTCATTATTTTTTGACTTATCTTCTATAGGATCACCTCCATCTTCTTCTAGTGCCATTAGAATATTCTCTTTTGGTCCTTCAAGTGTATCTTCATATTCATCATCACTGAAACTGAAACTATTATTTGTACAACTATCTTCAAGATGACCAAAGTTACCACATCTAAAACACTTGAGGATTATTGGTGTCCTTTTCCTAACTATTTTATTTTCTTTTGTCAGAAATAGAACTTCATCTTTATCATTATTTGAGGAACTATTATTACTATCACTTGAGTACTTACTTGCCTTTTCTACATAGTAACTCTTCTTATATCTTTGAAAGAACTTCTTTCCTTGCTTGCATTATCCATACTTACCTTTCTTTTGGTACCTGTATTTTTTTGATTCCCTGTTCTTATGATCCTATTTTTCTTCATCATTGTTATTTCTAGCTTCTTGACAATTAGTTGCATAGTGACCATACTTTCCACAATTGAAATATCTAATAAATTTTGCATCTTTAAATCTTCTTGGATCCTTATTCCTTCTACCATAATTTACTTCTTCATCACTGGATGACTCATTGCTTGAATCTGACTTCTTACCCTTTGTATTCTTAGTAGCTTTGAAGGATGCTTCCTTTCGGATATTAGGTTCCTCTTTTATTCTCATCTCAAAAGCTGTAAGAATACCAAGTAACATATCTCTTGTCAAAATATCACCATCTTTTGATTCCTCTATAGCTGAAATATTTTCACTAAATCTTTTTGGGAGAGATCTTAAGATCTTATCACAAACATTTGATTCTTGAACCTCAAGTCCAAGTCCTTGCATGGCATTAACAACCTCATCTACCCGAAGTAGATAAGCACTAATATTTTCCTCATCCTTCATTCTTAATTCTTCAAATTATCCTTTGAGATTTTGTATCTTTACCTTTTTGACACTTTTATCTCCTTCATATATGCTTTGCAACTTATCCCAAATTTCTTTTGCTTATTTGCAATGCATAACCTTAATAAATTCTGTTCTATGCAAACCTCTCAGAATTGCATTCATTGCTTTTGAATTGTAATGATGTATAAGCTTACCATCCTTATCTGTAGGTGGAGTAGTTGGTGGTGTGTATCCATTTTCAATTGCTTCCTATATTTCATTGCCAAGTGCCATTAGATGAATCTTCATTCTCATACTCCAAAATACATAATCACTTCCATCAAATACTGGTGTTGAATTATCTGAGGATCCATTCTTAGAATCCATTGTGTTCTTGAAAGATTTTCCTTCAAGTTTTTAAACTCTTCCGAAGGAACCTGCTCTGATACCAATTAAAGAACACAAGCTTATACTGAGAGGGGGGTGAACAGTATAAGACCACTTTTTACTTTTCTTTCCCAATCAATATTATGCAATATATAGATATCAATATCAACAGCAATAATCAAAGCAATGCATAAATCACCACACACAATAGAGACACCAATTTAACGTGGTTCACCCAATGTGGGCTACTCCATGGAGAAAATATTTCACTAAAATTTTCTCAATAAATCTCTTGGGAATCCTTTCCCTATTACAATATTTATGGACCTCTATCCAAAGGAGACACCAATCCCCTAATCAAGTTTATGGATCTCTATCCATAGGAGAACTCCTTTCTCCTCAGCTTTGGTTGGTGATCTTCTAGAAGAACTGTTACCCCCACTGCACGAGCTAATGGATCTCTATCCACTGAAGACTCCTATCCTCACTAAACCTTGGCTAATGGATCTCTATCCACTAGAGACTATCATCCTCTATACTTTATCACCTCCAAAGTTCTATCTCAAATCTTCACTAAACATAGTCCTTCGATATAGCATAAATCTATCCTCAATCTCTGTCCTCTAATATGGCACTAAACCTATCCTCAAATCTATACTCAATCTCTATCCTCAAATATACACTAAACATAGTCCTTCGGTCTAGCACAAATCTATCCTCAATATCTGTTCTCTGATCTTCACTAAACATAGTCCTTCGGTCTAGCACAAATCTATCCTCAATATCTATCCTTAAGCCTTAACACAAAGCTTGACTTAATCTCAAATCAACTCTACTAGATCTTCCCCAAACCTTAACTCAAGGTTTGAACAAATTAATCAATCAACTCTGCTCTCAAGTCTTCTCAAAGACTTGTCTCAAATATGCCTTTTAAGATTCCACAAAAGCTCACACTAATCTATCCACAAGTCCTCTCTAGAACTTGTCCAAATCTTCTCAATAATTCCTCACTAGGACTTATCCAAATCTACTCTCAATATATATTGTAAGCTTCCACAAAATCTCACACAAATTTATCCACAAGTCTTCTCTAAGACTTACCTCAAATCTTCTCAACAAGTCCACACTAGAACTTGTCCAATCTCATAGAAACATAAATAGAATTGTTAGAGACTCAATATGCTTCACATTCACCTAAATACTCAATTACTTTCAATCACTCTTTTAGAAACATATAGAGAATTGTTAGAGACTCAATATGCTTCACATTCACCTCAATACTCAATCACTTTCAATCACTCTTTTGAAACATATAGAGAATTTTTAGAGACTCAATATATTTCACACTCATCAATACTCAATCTCTTTCTCAAATCAATTCAGAATATAGAATAATTTATTTCATAAAACTTGAACTATCACTTCAACATATTCACTTTACTAGGCTCAACCAACTCTACTCAACCAATCACTCAATGAATTAATCCTTGCTCACAAACCCTAGTCCAATCATATGAAAAATCACTCAATTGTTTCCAATAATGCTTATCAACCAATCTCACATAACAATGATACTCATATTCTTTGCAAATCCTAGTTCAAGTTCTTCACTCAATTACTCACTTCAACAACAATGCTTATAAAATAATCTCACATAACAATGATACTCATGTTCTTTCCAAAACCCTAGTTCAAGTTCTCACTCAATATTCCTTATAATCTCACATAAAAATGATATTCATGTTCTTTCCAAACCCTATTTCAAGTTTTTCACACATTACTTATTAAACAATTATAAAAGGTTTTACAATTTTTTTTAACCTAAGCAATAAATCAACACTCACAATAATGCTAATCAAACAATCCTTTTCACTCCAAATTTTCTTACACAACTTTCAACAATCACTCACTAGGAAGAATATGTCCATACCTTTGTTTGATGTCAATGTGCCTTTATACAACTAATCTCAATCACAATTTCAAACTTCTTTCCAATTTCAATGGTTAGAATATAAAAAATATTATTTCAACATTTCTTAAAATATTCTTTTCAAAATAATCTTACAATTTATCCTTATTGCTCCTTTAATAACACTCAATGATAACTTAATGAAATACTTGATACACCTTATGTAGCACCCTAAAATTGGCGTAGTTAAACCCTTAGTAAAAAGATAAAAATTTGAATTTTAACCTCGAAATCGCCCGTTAACCGCTCACCCCATTTTTTGTGCCATTTTTAGGAGTTGTTTTGACCGTTGGACGATATCGTCGCCGATCAGACGAAATCGTCCCAGATCGGACGAATTCATCTGGAACAGAACGTCCAGACGATTTCATCCCAAAACTAAATTTTCATAATTAGCTTCTGTTTCAATAACCTCTCCAACTTGGGCAGAAGCGTGTCTACGCAGTTGGAGATTCCTCCATTGGAGATCTCCCAGATTGGGATGATCCCCAACCTCCTAACCTCCCCTAATCCTATATAAACTAGGATTTTCTCAGTTTATCCCCCTGCTCTCCTCCTGACTCTCTCCCTGGTTGATTTTCCCTACCATTTAGCTTTGCTGTGTTAAGACGTCCTATCTACCATTGTTTGCACTCGTAGTTTTAAGTTTTCATTGCAGGTTTTCACTGTGCTTCAACTGGAGGAAGCTCGGATCGTCACAGGCGATTCCACATGATTTTGGATGATCCTATCGTAGATCGGCGATGATCTCGTATGATTGGAGGTGATCTCAACTATAGTTCAGATTGGGGGCAATCAGAGCCCTGAGTTTGCATTTCTCATCTTCCTTCCTTATTTTATTATGCATTAGCTTGATTATTTTCATTCTGCATCCTGGAGTTCACCTCATTTTAACATAAATGCATGATAAAGTTAAAATAAGTTATTAAAACAATGCATTTCCTTTAATCTGCTATCTAGATTTATCAGTTAAGCATTTATACTATCATTTCTATCATTTTGCATTATTCTTGCAGTTGCATTTTTGGTTTTTGGTGTCTATTTCTGTGATTGCAGGTTTCTGACAAATTCATCAGATCGACGATGATCTTGTCTGATTTCAGATGATCGCCTATGATCTGGGATGATTCTATACAATTGCAGATGATCCTATCATATTCGGGATGATCTGGACTCCTACAAGCTTCAGAATCTTCATCAGACATCCGAAATCAGGTGCATTCTTTCTCATTTAACATATTCCTGGTATTTAGGATTCATTCATGCTTTCTGTATTCATATAAATCAGCATTTTCATATAGAATAGCTTAGATTCATTTTGGCCAACCTAGGAATATGAATGATTGAGTATAAAATGAACACATCAAACCCATTCTCAACCTAGGCATGGAAACTGCCACTCAAAGTTTCCTGGTGAACCCCACCATCCATCAAAAATTCACCCTTATACCCCTCCCCGAGAGGCATGACCTTCAAAGGGCCTCTCAGTCCGAGGTATTGTCCCATCCTTCTCGCATCCCCCTTTCGGGCATGGATCCTTTAGCTTGAAGGTAAGGGCACGAAAAATTTGGGTCAGTACATTTTGGTGAACCCGACGTGAAACTAAAAACCTTTTGAAAACAAATCAAAAAATATAAAGCATTATTAAGAACATCTAGAATCATTAGACAAATAGTTAAAGTTGCATATCATATTTAGATGGTAGATTATAATAAAAGACGAGTTGTCACCATAAATGTTGAAAATCAATTAACGGCCATAGAGATTACTTCTGTACTTAGAGTACCTCAAACAAATAGAGTCCAACCTTTGTGGGACGAACTTGATAGGAGATTGGGTATCATTGAATCTAGATCTACAGAACTTAGGCAAATTAAGAGGTTTGTCCTAGATAGAATCTTGGATCCTGATCAGGTGACTTTGTACCATGAACTTCAGAGAGCTTGCCATAGGTGGTTAGCCGATAAAAGAGCACTTGTGTCTTCAGAATTGTACACCTTTGAGGAATACCTTGAGAACGCAGTTGTAGTACATAAGTTTCTATCTCGTATAGAGGATCAAGAAGTCATTCTTACGGATAGAAAAATATGGAATAGAGTTCCTAGAGCTGTGTTATATCGAGAGTATTGCCATGAAATTTATTTCTACAGGTCAGAGTCCGAAACAGATCATATTACTATAGCACACTTTGTCAAATTCTTGAAAAACCATTTCCAATTTGAAGAGGAGCATTTCATGACTCCTGATGAACTTGATCCTATTAATGATATCCATAAACTATTTATAGAAAACTAAGTCATTCTTTTTACTATTGTTATTTTTTCTTTTGCAACTAGAATGCTATTTGTTATCTTTATAATAATATTATAAAACACAAAAACAAAAAAAAAAAAAAAAAAAATCAAAACATTTCCTTTTTATAGTAGGTATATAATTAAAATATATACCTCTCAAACCTATCGCATATATATATAAGTATATATATTTGCTGAAATCTAAGTTTAAGCACAATGCCTAGACTTAGGAATGGAAAACAGACTGAAGAAGAAGAAGATTGGTTAGGAAAACCATTAAATAACCCAGAATGTCCTTCCTGAAGATCAAGTTCAGGAAGAAGGAATCCTAGACCAGCAAGAAGAAGAGCTTGTTGTAAGAAATGAACATGAAGAAAATGTTAGAGAGGAAGGATCCTCATCCCCTAAAATGTCTCCGGGAGGAGCTGTCACTTTTGAAAACATGGAACAATTCTGGAAGTTCATTAATACTAATATTGGTGTTCTTAATAGAGCAGTCCATATGGACAAGGATCGAATTAGTGACACTCAAGCAACTCTAGAAGACGTATTTCACACATGCACTAATCCCTTGTCCTTTATTGATCAAGAGAGTGATCAAGCTGGACCATCCAATTTGGATATGGCCGCTATAATCTAGAACATGCAACAACAACAGGTTACCCAACCATCTAAAGTGCCTGTTAGCAAGCCTAGGGTTATTCCCGCACAAAAGAAACCATCATTTATTGCTCTATTTCGCCAAGCTATTGAGCAATATACCTCAAATCAGCAAAAGCCCAAAACAAAACCAAACACCAATTACCAACAATCTGGGATACAACATAATACTATTACAAATCCCCTTCATAATACTCTTCCTACCAACACTTTACATAATAGCAATATAGCATCTAATCCTTATGTCACACCATCATACACTCATAAATCCCATGCCTATGTCCCACCGAACCAATATGGTGGACAAACTAGTAATCTTGAAGCCATGGTGAAACAGTTAGTTTCCCGCATGGACCAGATAGATCCCTACCGTCCCTCGTACAATTATCGAGAGATGTGTAGTCAGCCTTTAGATCCTATAGTTGTAGCACAACCATATCCTAAACATTTTCCTATGCCTGTCTTGCCCATATATAAAGGAACCGAAGATCCCATAGAGCATCTTCGTATGTTTAGGATAGCATGTCATGATATATCACATGATGACTTATTATTACTAAAAATGTTCCCAAAAAGTTTAGGAGGAATGGCATTAGAGTGGTATTATCAATTACCCACTAATTCTTTGAGGAATTTCGAAGAAACAGCTGAGTCTTTTGTTCATCAATTTAGTGCCTACATCGAAAGGCATGTGACCATTAAAGACTTGTACAACTTAAAACAAGACAAAGATGAATGTTTTGCTGATTTCCTAGCTAGGTGGAGACAGTTGATAGGAAAATTGCACTTTGTGTTACCTTATAGGGAGATGTTGGACATCTTTATTAATAATTTACAAGACCAACTATCTTACGAATTATCAACTGCTACCTTGACCACCTTCGATCAAAGGCTATAGACTTAGCCAGACGAGTGGAAGATGCTCTCATTAGGAGAGGACAACTTAAAAAGAAAGATGATGAGAAAACATCTAGAAATCAATATAAAAATAAACAAGTTGTGGGTGATGGAGTCACTGATAGTAGAAATATTGCTAATGTTAATGCTGCGAAGACAACGGAGAAGTTTATACTGAAACCTCTCGATAAACCTCCTCGAGAATTTACTAGGTTAAATCAACCTTTATCAACCATTCTCCCACAATTATTAGAATGAGGTTTGATTCAATTACCAAATATCCGGGAACCTGATCCAACTATACCCGGATACAGAGCTGATTTACACTGTGACTTCCATAGAGGACCTGGACACACTACCAACTCTTGTAAAATATTAAAACATAAAATACAGGACTTAATTGATAACAATGAGATGGAGGTACAAGCCTTTCAACCTAAGCAAAATCCTCCTAATAATGCTCAAAAGAACATCCCCCAAAACCAGAATCAGAATGCCAATCAGTCATTGGACATATTTCAACATCCTTTACCAAAACATGGCAAGGAAGTGGCTAATCAAATTGAACATCATAATGTTCCCCCTCCTACCCGATATGTAGGGACTATTAGTGGGCATTTACCTATTCATGATTTGGAAATATTTGACACAACCTTATCCGTGGTTACAACTAGGCCTCTATATAATATTTGGACACCTGATCTTAGTGATACAGAATATGAGACTGAGAGTGATATGGAAATCACATCAAATCAATCGAATAGCTCTGAAGATGAATCAGATACTATTCTCCCTATCACAAGTTATATGGTTCCAGAAGAACCATTTCCAAGAAGAGTCACTACTAGACCATCCTCTCACCAATTACTTTCTAATGAGCAAGCCATAAATGCTAGACCAAGACCCATTCATCATCCGTAGAATAATATTGTGGGTACCATCGGAGTTGTTACTAGACAACAGGCTCAAAACTCTCAACAAGATCAAATGCAGAATGATGGATCAACTCCATTTGTTTTGAAAGTTCCTAATAAATGGAATCATGCACCTAATGTTCAACCTAAACCTCCTTATAATATTAATGAGCAACTATCAAATATTACAGCTAGAATTTCTCTTTTGGACCTTTTAAGATCTTCTCCTACACATAGAGATGAATTAATGCTCACATTAAGCTAGATGATGGTACCACAAGACATTCAACCTGAAGCCATGGCTAATACTATAATAACTCGTGAAGTTGATTGTATTGACTTCCGGGATAGAGACATACCTCAACATAGTTTACATAAGGATAACCCCTTATATATTACTTGCCTTAATTGGAGATGTAGCAGTTAAACGAGTCTTGATTGATAATGGTTCATCTTTAAACATCTGCACTTTTGACTTCTACCAAATATTTGGGTTTAGAAGTGATGAAATGAAAAGAACTGATATGATCATAAAAGCCTTCAATGACGAAACACAAGAAACGTGTGGAGTTATTACCATCCCATTGCAGGTTGGTCCGAGAACCTTGGATACGACCATGTTTATTGTACATTGCCCTGCATCGTACAATATACTCTTGGGTCACCCTTGGATCAATGCGATGCGAGCCATTCCCTCAACTTTACATCAATGTGTTAAATTCGAATTTAAGAATCAGTTGGTTACCATTCATGGTGATCCTAGACCCTTTGATATGTGTGCTTTGGCAGAACCTGTTGGAGTTCAATTTTGCCCTACTCTGTCATCCACACATCCTAATTCTCATTACCCATCTAAACATGTGAAACACACACCCACAATGCCATCTACTTCTTCTCCATCAGTTCCACCTCTACATACAGCTCAACCATCCTCTAAACAAACCACATTAGGACCTCAGAAAGATCCTAATCCCACAACCAATGCCTCTTGTTCTACTCCTATAACTTCTATACCTATAATAGACCCATCCATCGACATCTCTACAACATCTACATCCACCAAAGGCATAGTTTCCGCATCAGAAGATGTAGGAAATGTTCCTTCTACCTCTTATGCTCTTATTGACGAGCTCTTACCCGATTTATCTAAAATTCTTATATCAGAGAAAATGAATGCTTCTATGCAAGATTCCCTTATTTTAAATAATTTGCCACCATCTCCTCATACCTTGGGCCTCCCACAGCCTATGGGAAGTATTTACCAAGTCGGGAGCTGTGCTTTTATTTATAAGGGATATGACTGGGGTAGAATACCCAGAAACATCAAGACTCATTATGATGGATATGCTCGATGTTATTTTACTAATGAGTATATTAAAGCCAAATCTATAATGCTTAAATTGGGATATAAAGGGAAAGGTTTAGGACCTTTCCAAAATGGTATGAAAGAACCTTTTGAGGTAGAACCGTGGCCCACCCGATGTGGTGTGGGCCTATTTCCTAGTAAGGGTCAGCCCTTCCCATTTGAGGATGATGACCATCTCATATGTTACCAAGATTATTTGGATGAACGTGATGCTTTGCATTTAATGAATAAGCCATTTACATGTAATATGCTATCTATAGCTTACCCTGAGATGATCGTTGAATCCGACGATGAGTTGGAGGGAGATATCTTCCATGATGTCTCCGTTGAGGAATTATTACATAATGAATTTTATTTTGATGGCTCTATACCTAGTATAGCCCAGCTTGAGGCCACGACTCCTCAAGACGAATTATCCAAGCTAACCTTGGAAGAATTACAAGAATTGGGCGTTTCACCCGCCCCACCTAATTTTGAGAAAGATCTACACATGGAAGTAGAAAATGTCATAAAAATTAACATTGGAACTGAGGATAATCCTCACATAATCAACATTGGATCAAAATTGAGTCAAGAAAAATAGGATAAATACATTGCATTTCTTAAAGAATATGAAGATGTCTTTGCTTGGACATATGAAGATATGCCAGGTTTAGACCCTTCTGTAGTTATGCATCACCTAGTAGTCCATCCGGATGCTAAACCTGTTAAACAAAAACTTAGAAAAATGCATCCTAAAGTGGCCTTACTAGTCAAAGGGGAGTTAGAAAAACTCTTGAATGTTATTTTTATACAAGCCATTGATTATGTTGAATGGATCTCGAATGTAGTTCCAGTAACTAAGAAAGAAGCTACTAAGGTTAGGGTTTGCACAGACTTTAGAGATATTAATGTTGCATGCCCTAAAGATGATTTTCCTCTTCCCAATATGGATCAGATCATTGATTTTACTGTTGGGAGTGGAATGATATCCTTAATGGATGGATTTTCTGGTTATAATCAGATCAGGATAGCTCCTGAAGATCAGGCTAAAACAACCTTTATTACCCCTTGGGGGACCTTTTGTTGGAAAGTGATGCCATTTGGTTTGAAGAATGGAGGTGCAACATATCAACGAGCCATGACTTATATCTTTCATGATATGATGCATGATATACTACATGATTATGTAGATGACATTATAGCTCGTTCTATTAATGAAGATGACCATTTAGATGACTTGAGAAAAGTATTTAATCGGTTAAGGGAATATCTTATCCGATTGAATCTAGCTAAATGTATATTCGGAGTTAAGTTTGATAAATTATTGGGGGTTATAGTTTCTTTACGTGGCATCAAAATTGACCCTCTCAAGATTGCGGCTATCACTGATATGCCCATACCCACAAATATATCTGAATTACGGAGTTTACAAGGTAAGCTTCAAGCTATCCGTCGCTTCATCGATAAGGTGGCGGATAAAACTGGACCCTTTCTTAAGCTTCTTAAGAAGGATGTCTCTTTCCATTGGGACAATGAATGTCAGGAAGCATTTGAACTCCTCAAACAATATCTTCTTAACTCACCTATGCTTTCACCACCTAGACCTGATCACCCATTTATCTTGTATATTTTTGCTTCAGATTTTGCCTTAGGAGCTATGTTAGCTCAACTTGATGATGAGAAAAGAGAACGTGCTAATTATTACATTAGCAGAACATTAATCAGTTATGAAACCCACTACACAACATTAGAAAAGTTATGTCTAGCAGTCATATTTTCTACATAAAAACTATGCCATTATATGCTCAGTCAGAAAACGTATGTTATTGCTAAATCCGATCCTTTGCGGTATCTCATGAGTCGACCTTATTTATCTGGTCGCACAACAAAGTGGGTTCTTGCTCTAAGCGAGTTTGAACTCATGTTTATAGGATAAAAGTCTGTTAAGGGTCAAATCATAGCAGATCAATTAGTTGTTGCACCCTTAGAGTCTACCCATCCCCTCATCATTGAGTTTCTTGATGAATGCCTTAAACTAGAGGCAGACCATCCAGAGCAATGGTCCTTATACTTTGATGGAGCTCGATGCATGAGTGGGGCTGGTGCAGGTATTATTTTAATATCTCCATAGAAACATCTTATACCTCTATCCTTTAAATTAATGTTTGCTTGTACTAATAATACTACTGAATATGAAGCTCTAATCCTTGGCTTACGAGCTGCCTTGGCACTAAAAATTAAAAATCTATTAGTTTTTGATGATTCTCAACTTGTTATAAATCAAATTAATGATGTTTATCAGACTAGAGATGATAAATTGCATCCATATAAAGCATATGTATTACAATTAATATCTTTATTTGATCAAGTTACCTTGGAAGCTATTCCTAGAACTAATAATCGTGCGGTTGACGCTATGGCTGCAGCTGCATCTCTTTTACCCTTGGAGTTAGATGACGAATATGCTACCATCATTATTCATCGACTCCAGGAACCCACTTCAAATAAATCATGCTTAGAACCTTTGGATGTGTTTCTAATCAATGAAACTACTCCTAAACTTTGGTACACTGATATATTCAATTTTCTTCAAAATGGGACCTTCCCTAAAGGTTTTAATAGAAACCAACATCGGTTATTACGTAGACGAGCAAGTCACTTCGTAATAATTGGCAATACGTTATATAGGAGATCTTTTGAAGGTATCCTATTGTAGATGTTTGAATCTAGAAGAATCTAGATCAGCTTTGAGTGAAGCCCATGATGGATCTTGTGGGGGACACTTTAGTGGTAGCGCCATTGCTAAGAAGCTCCTTAGGATAGGATATTTTTGGCCTACCATGGAGAATGATGCACATGATTACGTGCACCATTGCGACAAGTGCCAGAAACATGCTGACCTTGTCCATGCGCCTGCACAAGAACTGTAGGCTATTTCATCTCCTTGGCCCTTTTCAAAATGGGGCTTAGACATCATTGGAAAAATCAATCCTGTGTCATCTGATGGACACAAATTCATCATAACCACCATCGAGTATTTCATGAAGTGGGTTGAAGCTATGCCCTTAGCTTCTTGCACTGGAACCCAAGTTTCCAAATTTATTTTTAATCAAATTATTTGTAGGTTCGAAATTCTTGCAAATCTCATCTCGGATAATGGAACTTGTTTCAAAAATAAAGATGTCAAGAAATTATGTCAAAAATATAAAATTCAACATCGTTGGTCCACTCCCTATTATCCTCAGGGTAATGGCCAAGCAAAAGCATCTAATAAAACATTAATTAAAATCCTCAAAATATTGGTCAATAAATCTGCCGAGATTGGCACATTCAATTATATCCTGCTTTGTGGGCTTATCGAACTAGCGTTCGTACTCCCATGGGCACTTCACCTTTTGTTTTGGTTTATGGCGCTGAAGCTGTTTTTCCCTTTGAATTAGAAGTTCCTTCTTTGGCTCTACTACTTCAAGATACTGAAGTAGGAGATGAATATCATGTTGGCAGATTTAGTCAATTGGAACTCCTAGATGAGAAGCGCATCAATGCTTTGGAACATCTTCGAGCCTACCAGAACAAGCTTAAACGAGCATACCTCAAGAAAGTTCATCATCGATCCTTTGAGATCGGTGACCTTGTCTTAAAAGAAAATAAAAAAAATACTAATGCAACTAAAGATCTTAAAGGTAAATTCGAGCCCAATTGGCTTGGACCATATATTATCACTGCTAAATTTGGATCGGGAGCATACAGATTAGCTACCTTAGATGGTAAAGATCTTAAAGAACCTATGAACATTATGCATCTTAAACGCTATTATGCATAAATCTGGTCATTTCATCATTGTATATATTGTTATTTTGCATATTGTTTCATTTTAGTAATCCATATAAAAATTTCAAAAAAAGTAATATTATTTATTCTTTCAATTCATAAATTAAAACCAAAATATAAAAAACATCAAAATCATCAAAATCTTCAAAAACATTTTCTATTTTTGCACCTATCAATTCTTGAAGTATTGCAGTCATATTTTCAATTATTTTGGATAAATTAGCATTTATTTGGAATCCCACACTTTCACACTCACATGAATAAATATCTTGATTTTATTTGGTATGATTATTAATCTCTCTTATATCAAAGTCCACAATTGAATTAAATAAAGTTTTGAGCATAGAGAATTGATCTTGTTATTTACTTGAACCAAGTATATCTTTTCACATTAAAATGATTTCATTGCAAATTCAATATGATGCTACATAGTAGAAGTGGTTTCTTGAGCGAAAAGTTTCCCCTGCTATCCTATCATGCACATGGTCTAGAATCTTTGAGAATTGACAAAAGGACAAGCTCACCCCTACCCAGAATAAAAATCCCTTGCTCTACAGCCAATCCGAGCAAGTATCCCTAGTATAGGAAGAAAAAGAAAAGTCAAAGAAAATGAGAAAAAGAAAAATATCATTTTGTACCATCGCAACAATATTTCAGCATTATCTCAGTTCCAAGCAAAAATACAAAAAAAAAAAAAAAGAAAGAGAAAAGAAAAAGCAAAATGCAATAAATCCCTTTCCCTACCCCTTGAAAAGAAAAGAAGGGTGAATGAGCTTGAATCCCTGGAATTCTCAATTATTCAAAAACCATGAGGTAAGCCCCATAACAGGTGGTTTGTGCCCAACCCGCTTGGCCTTGGGTAACTCCTAGCGTGGTGATATGTCTGTCACATTAGCGACCTTCTTTTGTACAGACCTATGTCTGCTTATGGATCAGCTAGCTCTTGATGACCCGACTTACATAGTAGTCTGGTACGGTTACATGCATATAAATCATGGTCAACGAACACTTATTTGGTTAATTCAAATTACTTGTATCAAATTATCTTGCTCAAAATTGGTAAATGAACAATACAATTGCACACACATTTGTATTTGAGAGATTTTGTATCATTATGATAAATCAAGATCGGCAATGAACTCACATATGCACATGAGGGTTCCTTATAAATCTACATTTTGTCTTTGAGATAATTTAAAATATTTATGCAAATATTTTGGAATAATTTCATCTTCTTATTTGAGAACATCTGTTTAGTATAAAAACAATTACATACATTTTTTTCAAAAATCCAAAATTTCTTTCAAAACATGTTAAAAATCTAGCAATAAAGTCACGTTTATATATACTTTCGACTTCGAACGATGGTATAGTTCCTAAAACCTAAACTTGGAATTTTATGCCTAGCGCAAGTCCTCATCTTATATATTTTCTGTTTATCTCAAAATCAAAAATCAATTATGCAATAAAATTATTTTTGGATTTCGCGATGATGGTATAAGTCTATACCTATAATTCTATGCCTAGCGCAAACCATTGTTCTAATTTTATTTCCCATTTATTTTAATTCATAAAAACATATGGCTTACATCATTATGTTACACAATTGTGCTTTAAAAAGAATGAACACTTTTTTCTATTTCATTTCATTATGTCAACATTCAATTTTGCAACGATGGTATAATTCCTAAGGAATTGTTCAAAATTTTATCACACTTAGGAATTTTATGCCTAGCAAAAATCATATTTTTAATATTTCATGCATAATATTTTCATGAAAATCTGAAAACAAATCATCACCATCATCATTTTTCATCATCACAACACAAAGTCTTAAGACAGTCTCTTAAGCACTCTTTTACTTTTAGCAATATTTCTATACTGGGATTAGCTTGACGACCTAGCGAGCGGCGACTCCATGAAATGGTCATATAACAATGACAATGTCCTTTGAAATTATTGTTAGAAGTCCCTTTATTTTTCATCAAATCATACCACAAACAACCAATTTGTTTACATCAGATTATTTCATTTAAATTTTACAGCATGACATAAAATTATACTATTTCCAACGACATAATTACATGAATAATCAATCAACAATTCAAAATTTAAAGCATCATAAAACATATGGACAAGTCATATCACAAAAATATCATATATATATATCAAAAATATATGTACATCATATCAAAACTGGATTGGTATGCCACAATCTATACCCTGGCATACTCAATCCTCTCAAAATATACAGTCTATAGTCAAAGAGTAGCTAGTCTCGAGAAGCCCTCGAGCTCTCAGCCTCATCTCCTCTCCCACCCTGGGATGGAGGAGGTGGTCCCATCGAGGTCCATGTTGTATCTTGGGTCCTCGACATCGATCGTGAGGATGTCCTCGATGATCCCATCATGATCGGCTCTACAATGCTAGCTAGCAACGGTATCCTCTGCCCCTCTGGAACCACATGATAGTATAATCCCTGGTAGAATATGGTCTAAGCAATAGACCATGCCAGATCTTGAGTGCTCGCCCCTCCACTCTGAGCCCTGAGTCATGTAGCCTCATCCTATAGTGTCTGCACCTAAGCTCAAAGGTGGGCATTCTCAGCCCGAAGAGCCACCATCTCGTTGCTCTCCCCCACCTCGATACCCTTGCCCTTATCGAGTGATGGTGGCCTCTCCCTCTATTGAGAAGGGAGTCCCTCCTCTCTCCTCTCTGGCTATTGTGGTCTCTCTGGAGCCTGTGGCACTCTTTAGTGTCTCTCCTGAGGAGACCATCATTGCTCCCTCCCTCCGTGACTCCTCGCTGCATCGATGGCAGCCTGGCATCGCCTCCCCATCTGTCGCACCATAGCATGCATCGGACCCTATGCCCTCATCATCCGAGGAGGGTGGATGCCTACGTACCAGGCATCATACCCATCTGTGACCCCAGTGTCATCCCCATCCACTGGCTGAATGGGGGCATCATCAGCATCTTGACTCTAGAATCATTGCATATCTGGAGCCCCGCTCAGTGTAGTATTATCTCGAATAGTTTGGGAGTACTCGTAGTCTCTGAGAGAAGGGATCCCCTACTGTAGATCGAACTACCTCAAAACTTGGTCATAGCGGTGGAGCTCTACCTCTCCCCACTCCATCCTCAGCTAGAAGACTCACTGATGTGAGCCAACTCCTGTCCATCCTCTCCCCACCCTGGATGCTCTCTCCATGGCCTCTAGGTGATCTGGTCAAGGATGAGGTCATCTAGCAACCTCTGGGACATCGATAGATCTATCCACCATTGTGACCCTCTCTGGAGCCACCAATAGAAAACTTGGGGTCTCTCTCGGTCAACCCCTATTAGTGGAAGCCCTATCGGCCTCCGCATCGTAATGTGCTCCCAGCACCAAACCTGTAGTAGTGATGTCAGTACTAGACATCGACCTCCCTTGTATACGACCCCGTATAGGATCCTATACAAGCGGCATAGTACAAAGCTGCCCCAAGAAAATCTATAGCCATGGTCTCTCATATCGTAGACCACATCTGAGAGCAGCCATGGTAACCTGCATCCACTCTGGTGGCATAGCAGTAGGCCACCCACTACCCCTACCAAAACTTGAGTCAATCGAGATGCCCCAGGCATCTGCCTCAATGTCTCGATGTTCACTCCGCCCTTCTCTAGGGTGAAGCTAGGGTCTCCGCACAGTCGCATCATGGCATGGCCCTGATTGGCCATAGGAGTCATCAATCACCCATGTATGGGGATCCTCAAGATCCTCCATACATCCTCTAGAGTGGGAGCCATCTCCCCTATCGGTAGCTGAAAGTAGGATGACCCCGGATACCACCTCTCTGCTAGGGCTGTCAGTAGCCCCATGTCTGTAGGTATTTGTGGCATCTCTACCACATGTTGTAGCCCAACCTTCGATAGTCGGTCTCGCTCCGCCTGATCGAGCATGGCTACATCATCTCTTAGCCCCCGTATTTCCACTCTTAACTTTTTAGTAATCCCCTCTACAAAATAAATAATAAAACAACAAAAATCATTAATAGATAATCATTAAAATCAGTTAAATCAATTTCATCTTATAAAAAAATGATATCATCCATTATTGGATGATATCGTACTAAATTGAGTCAAATCGTCCTTGGTAGGATGAAATCATCTCCGATTTCTCAACTTGGGGATCGCCCCTTGTTGGACGGGATCGCCCCTATTTCATCGATTTTGCCCCTAGATGAAATCGGCGATCTAGGGACGATTTCGATGAAATTGGGATGATTTCATCCCGACGTCGTCGATGGCCTAAAAATGGCCGTGATGCCCCAAAAATAGTCAAAATTTAAATTAAAAATCACACAAATCAAATTAAAAACATAATTCATCAAGTTTAGATCCTTACCCGCAACCCGCGTCGGACCTCTGTCGATCTGTGTGTCGTTTCCACCATTTTGCCTGTAGAGCTCTAAAACAACAAAAGTGAACAGTAACAATGAATTAGGGTTTTACCCTATTTTTTTAATTTTATTTAAAAACAACTTTTTTTAAATTTTGCTTTTCCTGCTTTTACCTCAAATGTTCGATTTGGGTAAAAACACGGAGGGGGCACCATAGTAAGCAGTCGTACGATTCGACCTAGAATCATCGTCTAAAAAATGGAATAAATTTTTGCTTTCTCGTAAAGCGTGAAGAACTCGTCTTTAACGCATTTTCTTCAGAAAATTTGCTAAAGAGGGGGCAAAATGTAGCACCCTAAAATTGGCGCAGTTAAACCCTTAGTAAAAAGATAAAAATTTGAATTTTAACCTCAAAACGCCCGTTAACCGCTCCCCCCATTTTTCGTGCCATTTTTAGGAGTTGTTTTGACCGTTGGACGATATCGTCGTCGATCAGACGAAATCGTCCCAGATCGGATGAATTCGTCTGGAACAGAACGTCCAGACGATTTCATCCCAAAACTAAATTTTCATAATTAGCTTCTGTTTCAATAGCCTCTCCAACTTGGGCAGAAGCGTGTCTGCGTAGTTGGAGATTCCTCCGTTGGAGATCTCCTAGATTGGGATGATCCCCAACCTCCTAACCTCCCCCTAATCCTATATAAACTAGGATTTTCTTAGTTTATCCCCCTGGCTCTCCTCCTGACTCTCTCCCTGGTTGATTTTCCCTACCATTTAGCTTTGTTGTGTTAAGACGTCCTATCTACCATTGTTTGCACTCGTAGTTTTAAGTTTTCATTGTAGGTTTTCACTGTGCTTCAGCTGGAGGAAGCTCGGATCATCGTAGGCGATTCCACATGATTTTGGATGATCCTATCGTAGATCGGCGATGATCTCGTACGATTGGAGGTGATCTCGACTGCAGTTCAGATTGGGGGCAATCAGAGCCCTGAGTTTGCATTTCTCATCTTCCTTCCTTATTTTATTATGCATTAGCTTGATTATTTTCATTCTGCATCCTGGAGTTCACCTCATTTTAGCATAAATGCATGATAAAGTTAAAATAAGTTATTAAAACAATGCATTTCCTTTAATCTGCTATCTAGATTTATCAGTTAAGCATTTATACTCTCATTTCTATCATTTTGCATTATTCTTGCAGTTGCATTTTTGGTTTTTGGTGTCTATTTCTGTGATTGCAGGTTTCTGATGAATTCATCAGATCGACGATGATCTTGTCTGATTTCAGATGATCGCCTATGATCTGGGATGATTCTGTACAATTGCAGATGATCCTGTCATATTCGGGATGATCTGGACTCCTACAAGCTTCAGAATCTTCATCAGACATCCGAAATCAGGTGCATTCTTTCTCATTTAACATATTCCTGGTATTTAGGATTCATTCATGCTTTCTGTATTCATATAAATCGGCATTTTCATATAGAATAGCTTAGATTCATTTTGGCCAACCTAGGAATATGAATGATTGAGTATAAAATGAACACATCAAACCCATTCTCAACCTAGGCATGGAAACTGCCACTCAAAGTTTCCTGGTGAACCCCACCATCCATCAAAAATTCACCCTTATACCCCTCCCCCGAGAGGCGCGACCTTCAAAGGGCCTCTCGGTCCGAGGTATTGTCCCATCCTTCTCGCATCCCCCTTTCGGGCATGGATCCTTTAGCCTTGAAGGTAAGGGCGCATAAAAATTTGGGTCAGTACACCTTATAAACTCCAACTCAAAATAATGGTTTAACACCATAAAACATCAACCAAACACCTTACAATCCTCTCAACCACCTTTGAGAAAATAATATTAAAAATTTAATTTTGCAAACCCTTATAACTCCCATTTCTACCTTAGAACCCAATAATAAACATGCAAAAATTAATTTCTAAATGTTCAAACTATATTCTCAAAATTTTTGGCGCCCAAGATTAAAGCATACCTCTTTCTTCCCCAAAAAGGGGATTCGGCGAGATTCAATCCGCCGTCTCCTCTAGCCTAAGTGCCTTAGCACTTGGGAGCCCACCGCATGGGCTACTAATGCCCATGTGAAGGAAGGAAGAGTCCCTTCCTCTTATACCTCCGACACTCCTCGGTTGATTTTCACACAAAAATTCACACATTTCTCTCTCCCTTGGATACGCGCAACATTGATCACTATGGCTCGCAAATACTTTCGAAGGCATGGTAAATTTTGTAAGGTGGGTAGTCCCCCCTTATATACACATTTTTAAACTTCTCCTCATGTCGGTGCTTTGTATTTTGAAATTTAATAATCCACCTTAGGGTTATTTAACCTCAGCTTAAATTAATTTAAAATTAATAATTAATTAATTAATAATTAATTTAAATAAATTTATAAGTTAAGTAAATTAACTAATAAATCAATTTAAAATTAATTTATAATTAATTTAAAACTTCATTTGTATAATATTCTAAAATAATATTATAATATTATTTATTTGGGCTTCTTTTTGCACTCTAGGCCAAATCTAACTTCTTGGAACCAGGTCTTGAAACTGAAATCAAATTATCCTTTTGCATTTATTAGAGAACCTAAAATTGGCGCTACCAACTGAAACTACCACTGATTGGTGATGAAATTTTGATGTCAAGGACCACTCAATTTTGACATCAATGACAACTTATCACTCAAAATGTCCAACACTTTCTACATTCTTCATCGTGGCAAGAGCCAAGATATCCATTACCAAGAGTCATGTTAGTCAAATGTTGGTCACCTACCTGCATAAGGCACGGGGGGTCCAACACAGCTTGCATCAATGTCCTTGGTTTAGAATGGCATTTGATGTTTTGGGGGATTTTTGTTGACATGCCTAAGTCCCTGTTGTTGCTTGCCCAAGGGACCAAAAACTTGGTGTTGTGTGGCACTTCTAAGAGCGATCCAATAGAGGAGTTTGGGCCCCATAATGGGGAAAGAAAAGCAATAAAGGGGAAGAGGATTTCTCCTCACCAGCCAAAAAAAGACCTAAGATTTGGGGGTGAGGATGCTCCATCCAATGAGATGTTTTCCCTACAACCTAGATCATGGATGTAGTCATAAAAGAGCCAAACCACTACATGGTAACATTGGATAGACATCATGGTAAGGGGTTATGGCAGCCTCAAACTACTACCTATCCAAAAATGGCCATGGTTGGTCTTGAATCCGATCATGCTCGGTGTCAGGCTAAGAGGGGTTGGGAGCATTACCTATAGGGCATTGCATTAGAGGGCTACTTAGGAAATCATCAAATAGCCATCACCTTAGATGGTAATAGAGGGGTTTACCTACAAGGGATGGTGTAAACACCTTCCTACACCTATCAGCCTATTGTGACACCCCACATGCTCTCGCAATCAAGTTAGGCAACCACCAACAGAACCCACAAATTAAAAATATGTGTTGTTGCCAAATGACCCTTTGAAAAGTAGGCCCACATCAAGATGCTTGATAGAGAAAATACCTTGTGATACAACACAACAATGTTGGCACACCTTCATCTACTAGAGATGACAATGACCACAAGGGAGGGAGAGGGTAACCCATTTGACCCAGTTGCCCTTGCCCACCACAAGGGAGCAACATCTTGAGGGGATTTTGGATACACTAAATAATCTCTCCCTATTCTTCATGGTTTTCCAAGCATGATAATGATCCTACCATAGGTTCACCTATAGTAAACTTGTTACAACTTCTCCTTCCTTTAAATTATAAGGTTCAATAAAATTCTCACAATGTCATCAACAGAATACCATCATTATCATTGTAATCAGAATACTTCATCAAACCATTCAATCATTAGGAACGATGGGTGGTGTGTACAAAGGGTAGGGATGTAGTCAACATGAGCTGATGACTCATGTTTACTAGGAATTCCTCATTGAAGATCAATAATTGCAATGGTCTATCCCCATCATGATGCAATTTCACAAGATTTCCCAGGCCTATCAAACTAGGGTAGAAATCTCATTGATTGCATCAGTGTAGCATGCATGTGGCCCAGAACATATAAGGGTATCATAGACCTATTATTACCTCAATATTCCATGGCCTAAATGACCATAGTCTCTCTAAGAAGCTGGTCATGAAGGTGAACCTTCGTGTAGCTAGTTAGCAGGCTGAGGTCTCGTTCGTTGTCAAAATTAACCAGATAAATCACTCCACCAACTAAGAACGACCATGCACCACCACCCATAGAATCAAGAAAGAGTTGTCAATCTATCAATCCTTACTATGTCTAGACTTGGTAAGTTTCCCCATGTTGATTCAAATTAATTCAAAGGCTCCACTCTTGGTGGTGTCCTTCCATAAATTCCTTTAAGTTTTAACCTTGTGACCATACTCCCCTTAGAATCCAAAAACTTTGATTTCTTAGAAGGTGTTGGCAGAGTTCTTAGAGCAACATCTATCAATCCCTGGTCGACATCATTTATGGTTAAGACTAGGATGGTATTTGATCATCTTTGAGCCACCCAAATTTTATTCTTTATTAAATAAACGTCCTTGGCAAATACTTTCATAATGGTTCATCTTCCATAAATCCAATAATTTCACCTTCGAAAATGAAATACAGATACCCTCGATAGTCTATATTAATAATTACTTCGATCTCAAAGGCTAACAAAATAGGACCAGACTCCTATCACATTATTCCATGCTAATATATTCAAAGTGTAGGCTTGCTTTGAGCACTCTAATTTTTCAAAGTAACAACATTGAATTCATGATCCAACTAGTTAAGGACATGAACACATTGTCGATATAAGGGACATGAGATCTAGTACACACTGAGAAGGCAAACCGATCATGATAATCTAAGATCCAACTACAATATTTGGAAGTACAACAACTTAAATATACGCTATTCAAGTTGGAATTACCATGGCTATTGGCACTATACTTGCCCTCCAATGGATCCTCGTTAAGGGGTTTAGATTGTACTCATTCCAATTAATACTTAATAAATACTAGACTAGACAATATTTGCTATAAATTATCTTTCAAGATTCATGAAAGAACCTAGATCATTGGATAACTACAAAGAGAATATTACAATATATTAGCAAGACTACATAATATGGGCTAATATATAAAATAAATGAATATGATAACAAGTTTTATTAATAGGGATATTTAGATTATTATTTTATTGGATATTTAGATGACATAAAATCTACATTAATATATGTATTCTATCTTGGCTCTGGACCTATCTCTTGGTATAGTAAAAATTAGAATGCAATAGCACTTTCATCTATAGAAGTAGAATATCATGCAGTAAAAGATGCAATATGTGAGGCACTCTGGTTACAATATATATTTTCAAATATAGGGATCAGGAGAACTCCTAAAATATTAAACTATGATAACCAAGGAGTACTAAATTTAATCAAATTCAACATCCATAAAATAACAAAACACATTTAATCTCAATGCCACTTTATCAGGGATCATGTTCAAAATCATCATATTCAGTTGAAGCATGTTTCTACCGAAGATAAAATTGTAGATATTTTTACAAAAGCACTCAATCGAAATAAATTTTAGATATTCTAGAATCATCTATGTACATCAAGAGAAATATATATCAAATAATGTAATACAAGGGGGTGTTAAAGAATATTACATTATTTGATCTATAGTTTACATTTCTCTCCATGTGCAAGATATGCACAAGTGTCATAAGAATAAGTTAAGAGTCTTGCATACAAGTGGTAATATGAGAAGCCAAAAGTTATGTAAGAATTGTAATAGTCAAGAACTTGAAGAGTCATCTTGCACAACTATATTATGGAGATAAAGCTCCATGTTATTGTAAGAGAAAAAATGAAGATTGTATACATTATACTTTGTTCATATTGTAAGTTTTCTTCATGTTTGTACATGAATGATTTTGGCCATTTAATTTCATATTTGATATTATAAGTGAATGCTATTCATTATTATATTGGCCTTGATATACATATTATATTGCTTATATATTATTCTACTCTTAATTATTGATATTTTGACCTTTAATATTGTGGCTTATTTAGTTTTGGATCTGTGATATTTTTGATATAATAAGGGTTAAAAGCCAACAAACTTGATCGAGTATCCACCATCCTTTGATAGATTCCAAATCAACTCGTCCTTTCATGTAAAACTTGGAAAAGAAAACTCTTGCAACATCTTTTGAAGTTCAACTGCACTTTGTTTAATTTCCTCTCCTTCAACTAGGTTACTCAAAGAAATCCATGATCTAGAGTTGTTGCTCGTATTAATATAGTCTTTGATCTCTAGACCTATACAAGATAGGCATGCTTGAGCCAATGGTTGTCATTTTGAGTCATATAAGAGGATAAGGCTTCAACCAATCATCATACCATAAATCTCCTCATTGACTAACCATCTAATATATTTATTTATCAATTGCAAACTATCTGATATGAAGTTCGATGTTGATGATCCTTTAGGTAGGGTTATTTTCCTAAATAATTTCATTGCATCAAGAGAACTTATATATTTTTGAAGTAATATTTTTATCTAATTATTTCCTTGATCTCTAAATAATATCCACCAAGGTTTACTTCTAATGTCAAGCTCATAAGTCTACAATTCTGCAAGCTTGCTCCTCCAATATTCTTTCCTTTGCAAATGTTAACGCACTTGCAACAAGAGAACCTAGATTTTTCCTCATAACCTTTCCAAAGAAAGTCTCTTTAAATTTTATCAAATATTGATGCTACATCTACTAACAATCTTGAAAGTGACAGCATATGAATAAGGATGGATTGTAATGTAGTCTTTATGAGTTGTAGCCTTCTCACCATGGATAAGAACTTACCTTTTTAGCCTACCAAAAACGATTTCATTCTATCGAGAAATAGACCTAAACATCCTTTTTATTTACTTGATGAGACAAAGGAGTACCCAAGTAGGTTGATGATTTTTTTTTTTAATTTTGAACCATAAAATATTGATAATAATTTATTGTAAATATAGGATAATATTAATAAAAAATGTGGATTTTGTAGTATTAACCAAATATTCATTAGCCTTCTCATAGCATGATAATTTTGATTTAAACTCCATGTCCTCACCGACTAAGGGATGACCCAAAATAAAAGTATCATCAATAAATTGAAGATGAGATTCAAAGGTGTGTGAAAGAGGAAATACACCATAACAATTGAAAATAGATAAAATACAATATAAAGATATTTGTAATAGATTTGATATTTGATAAGCTTTATCTTTTACAAATCGACCTTTTTGGTTACAATCGACCTCCCAAAATGGAGGGTTTTCTTTTACAAGTAAGATCTATGGTGTCACAAGTTATCTCCTCGAGTGCACAATGGGTTGTGGGAGGGTTTAGAAGGCATGTTGCTTGACCTCCCAAGCTTCCATGCATATCCAATACCTACACACAAGCTCACAATAATAACATCAATAACATATGTAGGGCCTTTCAAGATGAGGCCCAAATCATGAAAGAAGATTACAAAAAGCAACTAAAATATTACAAAATCTTACAAAATCGAATGCAAAAGTTACAAAACTATGTAAAATGCTTACAAAACCTAAATAATACCTTATTTACCTTTTTGTGCATTCTAGATTTGATCTAGAGTTGTTTCTAGCCTTGAAGCTCAACCGCCCATGGCAGTTGGCTCTCTGGGTAACCGCCTTATGCGGTTGTTCTTCTGGATAACTGCCCTAGGTGGTTGAGACTCTAGGTAACCACCCTATGTGGTTGTGCTACTAGTTAACCACCCTGGGTGGTTGAGACTATTATCCAATAGAGGGTTTTGATCCTAAATCTGAGCCTTCCTGGATTTGTTTTGGGATCTTTGTTGTAGATCTGGTGCATTGTTGGATATCGATCATGGGTGTGGCTACAAAAACAAATGTTAGTGAACAATCCCAAGAGCCTCCATGGTTGATGCCTTTAAGCTCTCCAAATGGTAAACCTGCAACCACAATGTCAAACAAAAACACAACAAAATCGAATAAAATTTGAGCAGAGTTTTATTATATTTTTGTGCACACATGAAAATGAAAATGGAGACCTATTTGTAAAGTCTCCCATGGGTGGAGGAGAGTGGTGAGGATGGAAGAGAGTGAGTGACAAGTGGCATGGGTGCGTAAGAGAGGAATCTTAGGGATTCCCCACTTGGGGTGGACAAATGTGCAACTTTCCTTATTTGGGCTATGATGTCCTATGACACCTTATGATGTGCCATAACACATTATGACATGCCATGATGCATTATGATATGCCTTATTAATGCCTCTTTTGTGGAGAGATTCCTCACCCACTAAATTGGCATTTCTCATCAAAGTGCCCAGGTGGAGGGAATCCTCACCCAAATGCATTGAATGCGCTTGGAAAGTGGAGGAAAGAGAGGAAATAAATGCCAACCAAAGTTAATGTGAACCAGAGTTAAAAATAGTAGAGTGGTCTCATGATGACCGTGGTTAGGCGTAGGAAGGGGCTAAAGTGGGTCAAAGGGGCTAGAATAGCCAATATTAATAATTTATAAGGTTTGCAATACATTAATTAAAATAATTGCACACATTATTAAATATTAATATTAACCATTACAAATGTGATACTTTTTAGGTGTCTATAGATGCCCCTTTTTGTACCACATTGTGTGAAAACACAATATGGTGCAAAAATAGATGACATCAACTTTTGGATTGATGATGGATAGAGGAAATGATTGGTAAATGATGAAAGTGACTTTTTCCTTGAGGAGGGTGATGCAAGATTATCTCAAATCAAGAACAATGTAAGATGCCCTAGTTATGGAAGCAACAAATGTCCTTGAATATTTGCCTTTGATGAATTGATGAGATCGATTTGATTAGAATTTTGAGTCTTGGAATCAGGGTTTTGATTAGAAATTTTGAAAAAATAAAATAAAATATGAGTTCTACTATTTTCCCCAGTAGAGGGAGGGTTAATGATAGCCTCAGGAAAATATTCTTGGACTTAAGTAACTCCAAAATTAGGTGTTTGCATATTGAACTGATTTGAGATAAAATTTATGGGTACTTGTCAACCCCCTCAAGCGATAAGTGGATGGCAAGAAATGGGTGACAAACATGAGCCGATTGATAAAATATGGATGAAAATTGTAGCATGGAAGAAGGGAAGGTGCAAAAAATATGATTTTGGGGGTCATTTGCAAAATTTGGGAGGTTTTGTGAAAAAAATCTCTTTGGCAACCATCTCGAGGTGGTTGTCAGGCACCTTGGGAACTACCCAAGGTGGTTGCCTTGCACCTTGGTGACTACCTAGGGTGGTTGGGAACCTATTTGGGTGGTTACCAGTGCAAAGCTATAAATAGGGTTGATGGGTTCATTTTTGCAACTACGAAGGGTGGTAGAGAAGAAGGAGAGAGAAAGAGAGAAATATGGTGGACGAGATGGTAGGAATAAGTGCGAAACGAGAGTTGGAGGGTGTGCAGAGCTGGTAAGTACCTTGGTTCCTTTGGTTTTGTTGTGTTTTGTTTTTTTATTTGAAATTTTAAATGCCCTAGAGTAGGCAATTTTTTTGGAACTTAGAAATTAGAAATTAGAAATGGTGTGAGATTAAGATGTGATGGGATGGGCAATTTGTTTTTTAAATTTGGAATTTGTGAAATGATGGGTGAAATTTGAAATTGTGATAGTGTGGAATGGATGGAAAAAATTGTTTGTTTTTATTTTTGTGGTTATTTTGTTATTTTTTATTTTTATTTTAAGATTTAAAATGGAAATGGTGAGCTGATGACTTTGTTGTGGTGATTGTAGTTGAGGATGCTATGACCATGACACCGATTTGGCATTGTGTTTCCAAGTGCTAGGGATAAGTTGATAGAGGTAGACTGGGAGTGGTTGGAGGTGATTGGTTTGAAGGAGGTGGTATGGATAGAGGCTATACATATGGATCGAGGGTACCTTTCTACCTTAGTAGAGTGATGGGACCTAGATAGGGGGACCTTCCACCTTTTGATAGGGGAGATGATAGTGACCTTGGAGGATGTGTACCACATATTTTGACTACTAGTGGAGGGTATCCCTATCCATGTAGCCATGGATAGGGAAGAGGTGTTGATGGAGGTATATGGTGAGGAGTGGGAGATAGTGGATATGAATAATGGTGGGATACAATACTTGGTAGAGTATAATATGAGGAGGCTAACACCATGATAGTTGGTTGTGATGTTTCTTATATTGAATGTGATACTACCAGATTTAAGTGGAGCTTGATTTCCATGGAATCTATTGAGATTTATGGTAGAGTTGATTGAGACACCAATAGTATATGCATGGGCACCAACACTATTGACCTAGTTGTACATTGAGTTGTATGAGGTGTGATGATGGAGGAGGATGGGCTTGGGTTGTAGTGTATTGCTATAGGTTTGGGGGTGGGAGCACTTTATGATATGTTGACCAATGAGGTTACCATGTGAGTTAGAGAGGGAGGCAATGATCGAGTGATCCTACGTGTTGAGATGGTGACATGATAGGGAAGGACCATGAGGATGACCATGGAAGAAGGGTGGGGAATACTATCAATAACTATGGGTAGAGCTGAGGCTAGAGGTAGTGATATGGAGGCCATGGAGGGTAGGGCCCACATGGATAGAGGATGGGGTGCACTTGAGTCGGGTGTGGAGATGAGATGGTTGACTAGTCGACATGGGATAGAGCATGAGTTATTCTAGTTTTCTAGGGTGTTATGATAGTTTGGTTTGTGATAGGGGGTTCTAGAGCCACCTATCATCTATAGGAGATGGTATGATAAGGTCACCTTACCACTGCCATAGGTAGAGGGAGTCAAGGAGGAGGTAGATGAGGATACTAAGGTGGTGGACATAGATGATGTCAAGATGACCCTAGAGTATGATGTATGGTGGGTGATATAATATTGGGAGCCCAAGAGGGTGACCTAGTGATGTGTGCCTAGAGAGTTGATAGAGAGGGTGGACGATGAGGATACCATAGGGGGTGAGGAGGAATGGATGTGGTAGGTGGCAGAGGAGGTGGGGGATCTAGAGGAGCCACTAGTATAATGATGATGGGTAGATAGTGTGGGAGACCCACCTAGAGTGATGGAGGAGGAGGTAGTAGAGCTCTGGTAGAGTGAGATACCCTATGAGTGGAGCTAGGATGGATGGGAGTATGGTTTTTAGAGGTGGAGTAATAGTGGGCTTGCTAGTGGTTGAGAGAGAGGAGTGGATAGGAGGGAGAGAGGAGGATATGGGTGAGTAGGATAGGCTAGTGTGGATACTAGTAGATATTTAGGAGGATAGATTGGTAGTAGTAATCAAGTAGGATGAGCTACGATAATAGGTAGAGATGGGGGTGGTTGAGAGGGAGGCTCTACATCACTAGCTAGATGTAGTGATGGTATAGAGGGAGTACATGGTGGCTGAGATGGAGGAACTATGGAGGACCAATGAGGTACTATAGGCTGAGTTAGCTAGAGCAAGTAGAGGATGGTGACCTAGAGTAGAGCGACTAGGGCCATAACACAATGATGATTGGAGGTAGAGAGGGTATTGGATATGGAGGATATCCTACTTAGGAGGGATTGGATGTCCCTCTATGGTTGATATTGATAGGGTCATAATGGAGCCTGGCTAGTGGACCCTTAGGTATCATGGTGAGGCCATGGCTCAGAGAGCCACCTACATCATGAGCTTTGGGTGTTAGATCCTCTCGAGGGGATGAGCGACAAAGATAGTAAAGTGGTAGTAGATCGAGGCATGAGGGGTGATGAGACTAGTGATGGGTAGCCTTGAGGTTTGATGTGGTGATGATGTGATCACAATTTTGTAGGCCACTAGGCCATGATGATGTAGCCTAAGAGCCTAACCTTATTATGATGTATGATGATGTTTGTGAGATGATATATATATATATATTTGTGTAAAATTATTGTGTGTTTTTGATGATGATGTGATGTGTTATGAATTGATGATGATGTATGATGTGAATTTATTGATGATGCATGGATAGATATAGTGATTGAAATGAGATGCATGTGAGGATACTCATGATAGATGGTTATACTTATGAAAATGATAAATGTGACTAACATGAAATGGAATGGTTATGAAACTATGAATGCAAGAATATGGTAGATAAATGCATGTTTGATTATTGTTCAAAAATGCTTAATAACGTATCACTCACTCATGAAGTGACTGATTAATCAAGGGCATCAACACAATGGTACTGACATAACTATAGAATGGAATGGAGTGAATGTGATACTATGGAAATAGGGGATAAATAAACTATAAGAACAAAGGTGGCATGACTTGTCATTTTACCTATCCTAGGAAGGAAGGATCGACAAGTGCTTTCAGGAAGCTCAAACACCCTAGTGACATCGATCAAACTCATCTACTAATCAAATAAGCTCTTGAAGATACTAAGACCAACCAAGGGAGTCAAGTTGCTCAGAGACCAATGTGTGTGTAGTGATGTTCATTTTTAATTTTGAGTGAGGTAGGACTGACCAATTGTAACTCAAGCTATTATAAGCTAGCTCATCCATGAGTGGACATAGGTCTATACAAAAGAAGGTCACTAATGTGATAGACATGTCACCATGTAGAGGGCATACTCCACTACCATTCAAGTATCTATAGCCTTAATGGAGATAGCCCCATAATCCTTCGATGTTGCTCCACTACTAGCCAAGTGTCTATAGCCTTGGTGGAGATGTCTAAAATTCCCTAGGATCCATGATAATTGATACAATGCTCTATTTTTTTTCTTCTTTTTTTGCAAAATGGATCCTTGGGGTCAGATTATGGCATGATAGGATGAGTAGGGGAAATCGTTCGCTTTATGGCTTAAAGCTACGCATGGCTTCATCTTTCCTAGACTCAAAATATGATTAATATATGAAATGTGCATGGTCCAAGAGAAAACTTGAGGTAACCAGGAAGGCCTGTAGCACTCAAGTGATACATGACTTTCAATGAAGGTTGATTGAGACACTAGGTATGGTTGAATGATCAAAAGAACCTAAATATTCTCCAAATCTATGAGAGGAAAGAGATAAAGCATGGTGAACAATGAATGGTGGACATAGTGGATATGGTGAAAAGGTGCATATAAAGAGGTTAGATAACTATGACTATGAAGATGCCCTTGATTAACACAACCAAAATCCTTTATGATGATAGGTGTCAAACTTAATCGAACAATGATCAAAATAGCATTAGGACAAAAATGAAAGTGCAAAATGAAGGGGTAATGAGTTGGTGGTGGCATGAAAATGATATAGAAGGAATAAGAAAGAAAAGAGAGAAAAAAATATGAAATGAAGAAAGAGGGAAAAGAGGAAGAGGGGAGGAACACACTGGTCCATGGTATGTAGTCGCTCGAAGCATGATCATACAATGAGGAGTGATGTGCGAGGAATGAGAGAAGAGAAATAAGGAGGAAAGAAAAATGAAAATAATGAGGATATGGGTGGTAAGTGGTTGATTGAAAAATGGAAAATGATTGTGACATGAGTGTGTTGTGTGTTTGATTTTCTTGATTTTATTTTTTTTATTTGGAATTTTTGATGATGGGCATGCCTCATTTTCATCCAACCATTCCATAACAACTTTTAGTGTCTTCATTGTAAGTGTGGCATCATGTGTTGGTGATATGTTCATGATTTTCTCTTGTTAAGATGTTGGAGAATGGTTGGATAAAAATGAAGGATGATAGAGGAAAATCCCTTTTTATTATTATTATATTATGATTTTTTAATTGATTATGTTATAGTGTGATAGTAGTTAGGCATTGAATGTGCACAAATGAAGAATATTAATGGGCTTAGGTTCCTCAACTCCCTCGAGAGTCATAATTTTATAGGCCTTAAAACCAAATGATTGTTTGATAATGAATGGACCAAGCTAGTTAGCAATAAACTTATCACGTAAGTGAGGTGGAAGATTCAAGTTTTGTTGATTCTCTTTAAGCATGAGATCACCAACTTGGAATTCTTATGGATGAATTTTGTGATCATAGGCTCATTTGATTTGATCTTGGTAAATGCAAAGGTGCTCAAGAGCATTGATTCGATGTTCATCAAGAAGAGTGAGTTGATCGAGCCTAGCTTGATGAGTTGTGTCCTCATCCATGAATTCTTGCAAAGATATACGTAGAGTTGGGATCTCGAGCTCAAGAGGCATGATGGCTTCGACACCATAAACTAATGAGAATGATGTTGCTCCCATTGGCATGTGGATGCTAGTTTGATAGGCCCAAAGTGCCAAAGGGAGTTGGAGATGCCAATATTTATGATTCTCTTGTACCATTTTCTTGAGAATGGCACAAATAGTTTTATTGGTTGCCTCAGCTTATCCATTGCTCTAAGGGTAATAAGGTGTTGAGAAGCTATGTTGAATATGGTACTTGTTGCATAATGCTCGAACATCCTTATTTTTGAATGGGGTCCCATTGTCAAAAATGATTTTTGAGGGGATACCAAAATGATATATGATGTGTTGGAGTATGAACTCCATAATTCGAGGTCCTATCATGTTGGTGAGAGGAATAGCCTCAACCCACTTGGTGAAGTACTCGATGGTAGTGATGATGAAGGTGTGATTTCTCAAATATGGAGGGGAGATTTTCCCAACTAGATCTAGTCCCCATTGTGAGAATGACCATAGGGCTTGAATGGGTTGCAAGGCTTGTGATGGAAGATGGGTCAAATTGGCATGATGTTGATATTTGTGATATTTCTTGATATATGTGCAACAATCATGTTCCATGGTGGGCCAATAATAACCCATGCATAAAATGCACTTTGTGATAGCCATCCCACTAAAATGACCACCACATGTACCATCATGTGCTTGAGACACTACCCAATTGGCTTCTTATGGTTTGAGATAATGAAGGAGGACACCATCATAGCCATGATGATAAAGCACATCTCCTATAGAGTGTATCAAGTTACTTTTTGCTTGAATGTGCATTTAGTAGCTAAGGGTAAGTTAGAAGGAAGGGTACCAAGTTTTAGAAAATCCTTGATTTACATAAAAATAATGTGGTAGGGTTTGACCTAAATTAGATGGACATCTCGTTCATCATTAGATGACTCTTGGGAGATAGCCGATTTGGACAGCATTGTGACTTGAATGAGGGTAATATTATCGATGGGGTTCTATGGGATAAGGGACTCGAGAGAGGCCATGGTGTCTATAAAATGATTGGATGACCTTGGTAAAGACTCTATGTCATACCAGTCAAAATTGATGAGTAACTTGTCAATGATTTGCTTGTAGGCTTTTAGGACCAAGTATTTGCATTGGTAGACCCCCTTGACTTGATTGATAATGAGTTGGGAGTCACCTATGATGTGGATACATTTAATGCACATTGCCACAATGGTCTAAAGACCTAAAATTAATACCTCATACTCTACATTATTATTGGTATAAGGGAAGTCAAGCTTAAATGATGAAGGGATGGGAACCCCTTGAGGTGTGAAGAAAATAATTCCTACACCTCCCCCTTGTTCGCACTTAGACCCATCAAAGAAAAGGGTGATATCAACTTCATATTTAGGTTTGACATGCTCTTCAAGCTTGGTAATACTGAAGATAGAGTCATCTGGAAGCTCTATGATAAGAGGTTTATCATCTTGAAGAGGAGCTTCAGTGAGTTGATCGATGATGACCTGACCCTTTATGGATTTTTGGCTTATGAATTCTAGATCAAATTTTGTTAATAACATTATCCATTTTGTCATGCGGGTATTCGTGTAAGTGTGACTCATCATATACCATAGAGGATTCTCTCTGGCAATGACATACATTGTATGATTGAGCATATAGTGGCAAAGCTTTTTGGTGGTAAAAACCACAACAAGGCATAGCTTCTCCACATATGCATATCTTGTCTCGTAACTCACCAAGGTATGACTAATGTAATAGATAGCCTACTCTCGATTGGCTTCATTATTTTGAGCCAACATAGTCCCTAAAGCGAAGTTAGTGGTAGATATGTATAGATGGAATGGGATGCTTGGTCTAGGTAGGGATAAAATTAGAGGGGAAGCAAGGTAATGTTTGATAGCATCAAAAGCTTCTTGACACTCTATGGTCCATTTAAATGTGACCCCCTTTTGCAATAGATGATTGAATGACTTGCATTTATCTAACAATTGAGTGATAAAGTGATGGATCACTTGAATCTTACCTTGCAAGCTATGAAGTTCTTTAAGGGTCATAGGGGGTTGCATTTTGATGATGACCTTGACCTTATTAGGATCCACTTCAATGCCTCTCTTGGAGATTATGAACCCTAAAATTTTCCCTGAAGTGATACCAAAGATGCACTTTTTGGGATTAAGTCACACGTTATGCTCGAGAAGGCGATCAAAAACTTTGCATAAAACATCGATATGCTCATGGCAAGTTTTGGATTTGGCCAAGAGATCATCAATGTAATATTTAATGATTTTATGCATGTAATCATGGAAGATGTAAGTCATGGCTCATTGGTATGTAGCTCCTACATTCTTAAGACTAAATGACATGACTTTGTAGCAAAATATCCCCCAAGGAGATGTAAAAGTTGTTTTGTGTTGGTCATCAAGATTGACTTAAATTTGGTTATATCCTAAAAAACCATCCATTAGGGAGAGCATTTCATGGCCCATGGTGGAATCCATGAGCGTATCAATGTTAGGGAGAGGAAAATCATCCTTAGGACATGCTTTGTTGAGATCATAAAAATTAATGCAAATGTGTATCCCCCCATTAGGTTTGCCAATGGGCACCATGTTTGAAATCCACTCTAGATAGTCAATTGGTTGAATAAAGCCCATGTCTAAGAGTTTTTGCAACTCTTCTTTAACCATGAGGGCTATGGTAGGATGAAGTTTCCTCAACTTCTGTTTGATTGACTTAGCGCTAGGGTTCAGCATGAGGTTATGGATGATAAGATTTGGGTCAAGGCTAGGCATGTCTTTATAGGACCATGTAAAGACCTATTGGTATTTAGTTAGGAGTATGATAAAACTTTGTTGCTCTTTGATTGAGAGACTTTTCCCAAGCTTGATGATTTTGGGGTTATCTAGATCTATGTTGATGTTGATATCGATGGTTTCCTTGATGAGCATGTGGGAACCCTCCTCAAGTTGATGAGGGGTGGGAATGAGATGGATGTCATCTATGATATTATCTGGGAGAGGTGGTATAGCCTCACTGACTTTGGATTATAAATAAAAGAAGGTAAAGAAGGGGGTGAAGGAGGAAAGTAAATGTTTGAGTCTTTAAGTAATTGATCTGAGGGATAGAAATCAGAGATAGTTGGAGGGGATGAAATATTCTCGAAGTTAATGAGATTGGTATTGATGGGGATGGGATGTATAGGATCATATGGATTATGGAGGGGGTGTATAATTCAATAAAAATTATGTTGACTTGGGGAAATGAGGGGGTTGTGGATTGGAGTCTAGGTTCCCTTGCACATGCTCTCGAGGAAGGAGTTGATTGAGAATAGGTGGTTGAGGATCAGATGGAGGTGGCCATGGTGGAGGTGAGGGATTGATGGGTACATTGGGGCGCTCCAATGGAAGGAGCATAGGAAAAATGGGGAGTGGAATGGGGAACATACATAGATAAAATTCATCCACATCTGTGATGGGGATAATAGGAGATGATTCATCTTTAGAGCTATCGGAGGTAATCAAAAGTGCCTCAAATGACTCATCCAATTCATCATCTGAAGTGTCGTATGAGATGGCATGGATGGTGGCAACTTGGAAAAGGTTTGTCGGTGATGTGAGAGCATGCTCAAGATCAGGGTATTCATCCTCACTTTCCTCCTCGAGGCCAAGGGTAATGCATTGAAGATCATCTTTGAGGGGATCGATTGGAGAATGTTGATCATAGCCTAGGCTAGATTTGTCCTGAGGAGGCTGAGAATGAGGCTCTAAAATAGTTTGCATTCCTTGCTCATAGTGGCCAAGACCACATCCTCACCAATTGAAATGATGGAAGTACTTCATGGCGAATGAAGGATTATCCAAAAAGTCAATGTTGCCAAAGAATAAGGCTTCAGGCTCTTTATCAGGAGGTTTATCTAATGATGAATCGATTCCCCCATACACAAAATTTATGTGATTAGAGGAAGAGCCCATGAGGATAATGACATCGATGGTTAAAGGGGTATGGCTAGGGTGACCAAAATCCCTAACCGATTCTATGATTGGAGGTAAAAATGCTATATTATGTACAAGGTACTCTCCTATGCTAGGAGTGGTCATATGTACAACAACACTAGGGGTCTAAGATGAGAGCATTGGAGAGGGGGATGAGGATGATGACTCTACATTATCCATGGAAGTGGATTGGGATGCAGAGGATGGTAGAATGGGAGTGGATGTCCCTTGATCCATGTCAAGGATGGGTGGATGCACCTTAGATGAGTTTGGAGGTGGGGGTGGATCAAGTGTCATGGAAGAAGATGTGGTTTGGGATGCATGTGTGGGCATAGGTATGGGGGAGATAGAAGGGGTAATGGTGGTAGGAGTGAGGGTGGTGGTAGCCTATCCAATGGGAGAGGTGATGGGAGTAAATGGAGGAGCCCTGAGATGGTGGTTGGGATTAGTGGAAGAAGTAGAAGGGTGCGATCTAGATGGAGTAGGTGGGGAGTGATTGACAAAGGAGGTCGAAGGGGGAGGATGATGTGGTATGGGTGTGTATGGTATTTGATGGATGGTCTAAGCCATTGAAGATGAAGGAGGGGTATAAGGAGAATATGGAGGATGAAGAGGTTGGGGATGGGGTTGAATGGCTTGCATGCTAGAAGAAGGGTGGAATGGTTGAGCATTGGGAGAAGGATAGGAAGAAGGTGAGTAGTGTTGAGGAGGAAGATGTGAAGAATATGAAGAAGATGGATGATTTTGATTTGAGGTAAGATGAGGGGTGTAGTTGGTGCCCAAGGATGAAGAAGGAGGAATTGGATTGGGTGAGATCGAGTGGGTGGGTTGTAGATTGGAAATGTGAGGGATAGGTGAGGGAGTGGGAGATGTGGTTGGATGGTATGATGAGCTGAGTAGGAGATGAGTGAGAGATAAATGTGTTGAAGGTAAGGGGACTCATGTGGGTGTGTGACCATGTGGTAATACTTGAATGGTTCATCATCCATTGGAATGCAGTGGATGTGACCCTCATGTGTGTATTTGAGGCAATGGTGCAAGGTTGAGGGTATGCATCGCATATCCCATATCCATGGTCTACCTAGGAGTACATTGTATTGCATCTCTCCATCCAAGACATGACATAGAGTGTGGATAGTCTGGACCCCTACTTGGATAGGGAGGATGATTATTCCTAGCATTGAGCACAAGGTGTTATTGAATGCCCGTAGAGTGAAGGTAGAATCAACGATATGAGTGGGTGGAAGATTGAGATGTTTGAGGGTGGATGATGTGATGATGTTGATGGAAGAGCCCATGTCAATCAAGACACATTTGAAAATTTTGTTGTCAATAGAGGCCATGATGTGCAAGGGTGGATCTGGTCCTTCCACTAGGATAGTCTTAATCTCAGTGTCATAAAATGTAATGGTCGATGAGGTGCAAGTTTGAATGTTACCCATGAAATTGGCAAAAGTGTTAGGGTCATGGGTTTGCAGCTCTATGGCTTTGAGGATATCCATTAATGCCTCTCGATGGGGAGGCGATTGTTGGATTAACTCATAAATTGAGAGCTTAGCTGAGGCTATTTTGAGGCTATGGGTAAGCCTACTTTTGAGATGGATGATTGGTCGGGTTGAGGCTGTAACCAAAGAACTAAACATAATTTATTTAAATAAAGACAGAGAGAGAAGTAATTTTGCCAAAATACCCCTTTTGTATTAATAGTGATACAGTGTGTTACAAAAGGGATTTTTGAATTACCCCAAGCATTTTGGGAGCAATGTTGCAATGTTTCTTCTTGTCTATATGATATGCAATGCTTCTATGGAGGAGGGGAGATCTTTAGACTCTTCTGTAGGGTGTGGTGTTCTTCATTTATTCGTCACAGCTTGAAAGGGGTGAGGGGGCTTTGGTATCCAACAAGGGACCACTCCAGCTTCAATAGCTCGTTCAAGGCACCTGTTACCTATACACATACAAAAACAGCAAGGGGTATTAATAGCACCTGTATAGTCAAGAAGTAAAACCAATACTATTTATAAACCTATCACTGATATGCATATGCAAAGCAGATAACATAAAATATTCAATTAATAAAAACCTTGCTCAACATGTTCGATTACTTATATTTATTCGGGGCTGTGGAACCATGAAAATACGGTTACGGGGCGGAAACTGTGGACCTGCGGTTGCAAAATTTTGGATGCATGTTTTTGACTATAGAATTACAGGTGAGCAATTTTAACTGAGATGACAGGTCACCTCGATATGCGTGCCAATGATCAGATTCGAACTTGCACTCTCAGTTTCTCGTCAGGTCTAGGTGTTTTTTGGTAGCCTATCGGTATGCAAATTTAGCTCCCCTTTCTTGATGGATCAATGATGCTTTTATAGGCTCCCTAGGGTTTTGGAGGGAAGTGAGAGGTGGCAAGCCTGGTTTGCCAAGTGGCAAATCTAAGTTTTTAAGTGGAAGGGGCAGTTAGAGTGAGTCATACAGTGTGCCTTAGTTAACTGGGGTGATGTGGCTGCAAGTGGAGTGAAACATGGGATCCTGTCCTATGTGAAGGGACAAGAGGGACAAAGTGGATTAGATGCAACATGGGTGTTGGGAATTTGTCCTATGTGCAAAGACAAAAGGGGACAAGAGTGGGTGAGATGTGGCAAAGATTCTAAGTGAAGTGTCCAGGACACATGTCCAATTTGTGGACAAGGTATCCTAGGGTGATTTTCCTAATTAAATAAATTAGGAAAATAGAATCATGTGCAGAATTTTATATCCCTAAATTAGAACTTAGTGTTGAGTGGTATTTTCACCCAATTGTGAAAGTACACTCTCCCTTAGGATTTGGGTTCCAAATCCCCTCTTGCAAAGAAGTTAAACAAACAACTTCTCCAAGGTCTCCGCTATATTAGCATTTGCATATGTGTATTAGTAATCTCAAATAAAGATATTCAATTTAAATGCTTGGAACACCTTAGTGATTGCAAGTAACTCGTAAACAAGGGGCAATGTTGGTTTATTTTACCATGAAACTTTAGTGATTGTTCATTGAACCAAAATAAAGCAAATGTGAGTTGGCCCTCATATGACCACGATGTAGTGCCTTAATTCCTTTTATCTTGAGGGTTTTTTTAAAATAGATTTTATCTTGCATTAAATCCTCAATGATGAATAGGGTCTTCAAATGTAGCTTCAAAATGTCACTTTAATTATCCTTCTTAAATGAAATCAGATTTTCATCAAGACGAATAATTTAGTGCTTTGATTGCTCCCAAAATGGTAATTTGCAAAGTGCCATAAAACACGACTCCTTCGTTGAAATTAGAATTTTCATGAAGGGAATGTCATCATAGGCTCATGAATGAAACATGAAACTGAAAAAATGAAATTCGGCCCAAAATGGAAATTTTCTATTTTCGGATTTTTCAAAATCTGTAATAAAATAGCAACTTCGATGAATTTTTAAAAATACTAAACAACTCCGAAAATGAAATTTCAAAGTGCGTATTGGAAGTATGAAGTATAGCCTACGCAATGGTGAAATTATTTTTGGATTTTGAAATTTTTTAAATGTTTATTTTAATGCCTGAAAATTAAAAAAAGTTAAAATTTCTGGAAAATAAAATGCAGAAAATGAAAATGAAATGCAGAAAATGGAACACAAGATACATTCAGTTTGATGCTATCCTATTTCGACAAAACCGAAGATGTGAGGTTTTCATGCATGCAACCTAACCTATTGGACTTGCAAAACAAGCACAATCCGGATAAGCTAAGTGTTGGCTCCTAGGGTTTTAAATGAGGTTTTCAGATTTAAACATTCGCATGAAGCAACCAAGAAAACTTGCATAAACTCCATTTACAAGCCTAAAATCTGAAAAGGGGAAAAATAGACATTTAATCTTGCATGCAGAAAATGACTCCTCCTTTCTTGTCCATAAGATGCAACTTTCTGAAATTTTCTCGTATTAAAAATTTGTCATTTTACAATAACAAAATTTTTGGTTTTCCCAAACCAGTCCATGGAAGAAAACGACTCAAACAGGTCCAGAATGGCCCTCTTGCCTTCAAATCTGCAACTCTGCTCGCAGCAGTTTCCAACCCCTCAAAACATCCTTGCCTGGCGTATTTAAAATTTTCAGGAAGCTTTTCGTTTCATTTTCCAATGGTTGTTCGTTTCACCTTCCCTTGTGCATGCATGTGTTTTGGTTTCCAAAAAGGCTTTTCATTTCTATTTTGTGGCCCTTCGTTTCATTTCCTTTTCTCCACATGGGCATGCGTCCGCTTCCTTCCATGTGTAACGACCATCTTAAATGATTTCAAATCATTAAAGATTCCTTATGTAACGTTTTGTCTTATTCATTGGATTTTGTCCTTATGTGTCCACGTCATTATGCAGTCTTCAATTTTACTATCCTGGTGTTCATCACTAATATATTCCTTTCTTTGTCAATCAACATGTGATATGCACTTTCTCTTTTTCGGACTTTGAAAATGCAACATGTCGCGATATCGTGACACTTTTCTTTTTGAAATGCAACATGTCGATATCGCGACACTTTTCGTTTTGAGAAAATGCAACATGTCGCGATATCGCGACACTTTTTTTTTGAAAAATGCAACATGTCAGATATCAGACACTTTTTGGCGTGAAAATGCAACATGTCACGATATCGCGACACTTTTCTTTTGGCCGTGAAAATGCAACATGTCGCGATATCGTGACACTTTTTTGTTCTCAACCGCGAAAATGCAACATGTCGCGATATCGTGACACTTTTCTCTTTTGGCAGAAAATGCAACATGTCGCGAATATCGCGACACTTTTTCTTCTTTGGCCACGACAATGCAACATGTCGCGATATCGCGACACTTTTCTCTTTTGGCGGAAAATGCAACATGTCGCGATATCGTGACACTTTTCCTTGTCTTTCTCTTTCTTTGGACCGTGAAAATGCAACATGTCGCGATATCGCGACACTTTTTCTCCTTGCTTTTCTCTTTGCTTTGGACCGTGAAAATGCAACATGTCGCGATATCGCGACACTTTTTCTCCTTGCGGTGTTTTGCTTTTTCTTTGATCTTTAGCATATGGGCCACTTCGGTCTTCTTGGAAAATATGCAAAAAGGTGGGTCCCCAATTTTGGGGTACGTTGTGGAGCAGCCACAACAAATGGCGACTCTACTGGGAAATGCTCCTGAGAATTTCGGTGAGAACTCAACCTGAACACCTTCAAAACTCAAACACAAGCGTCAGCAAATATCCCAAGAATGAAACTAGATGAGAAATACATGAAGCATTAGAATTATTAAGCATCAGCTCGGTGTGTGCAATGTGCTTCATTCCCTATCGTTTGAAACTCGTTCAACTTTCCATTGTCATTTTCACTTATGATTCGTGCGTATGAGAAGTTATGGATGATTCCCGTAGGATTTAATGTATGGTGAAGATGCTAGAGATATAACAAGCTTTGCAAAGGCTCAAACTTTCTAGTACCATGAACAAACATATTAAAACTGTCAAATCCTCTTAGGACCAAATATGAGTATATTGAATTAATTTACTAGATCCCAAAGTTGGTTATGTGTCACTACCATTTTGAACCCATGTGCAAGTGTAAGTGAAATCAGAGCTTTGGGGAATAGGATTCCCAACCTAAGCGAGATGGGAATTTAACCCTATCCTTACTACTCGATCCGGAGTTCATTACCTCATCTTGAACAAAATGATTTAACCTGTTATGGATGAAACTGTGAGGCTAGCCTGTCCGTTTGAGCGATCGGTGGTCTTGCTTTTAGACAAGACATGTTGCCACGCATGAGCATACTCCACTGCCAATCAGGCGTCTATAGCCCCGGTGGAGATCAACCCCATAATCCAGGATTTGACTTTACTTTTGATTTCTTGAACCTTGGGGATGACTACCCATCCTTGCAAGGGACATGTAGTACGATCCTTCCAATCCAATATCAATGATGCAATAAAAGTAGAATGAAAAATATTTGCTTTGGAACTTCAAGTTCTTGAGTGTAGATCACGCTTTTAATTTCTTAAAGCGTGATGGAGGCAAAATAGAAGCTTTGGGGAATCGGATTCTCAACCTAAGCGAGATGAGAATTAGACCCTATCCTTACTACTCCATGAAGATCAAATCAGAGCTTTGGGGAATTGGATCCTCAACCTAAGTTCGATGGGGATTTAACCCTATCCTTACTACTCTGATTTTAGGCTTTAAGCACTATAGGAGTGGTAAAAACCACTGTTTTAAGGATTATGTTGCATGATAGGACAGACACGAAATACTCCTTTCGCCTCACCTTTTCTTCCAAGTATGGTTTTGACCATTTTGCTCAAGATCCTCTTTAATATGTGTAGAACGTGCTTGGTTCAAGATAGTTCGGGCATCAGTTCCCAACCTTAGGATCCTTTTAATATATGTTATGTAATAACCCTAAGAGGATTCGACACCTTTTCAATGATTGTATTTGAAATGTAGATGCAAGCTGAGATGAAATGTATATGCAATGTCGAATGTAACATGAGATATGGATGAATGCATTGCTCTTTTTGAAATGCTGATGGAGTATACCACCTACTTTACCATAATTTGTAAAACTGACAACTTCATGCATCACAAGTTCCAAACGATATTCTTTAATGTGTTTGCGATACTCGTGGAGCTTTCTGCAATACAATTCCGATGTTTCATATTCTCTTAGTCTTAGTCAACATTCATAAGGACATAAGTTGACATCTCGCTTTTTTTTTTTTCAAGACAAACCAAAAGTGTCCAAAGGACCAACACACAAAACTTAAAACCAAAATGAGATCCAATCCAAAACCAAAACACGAAAACCAAAAGTATATACAAATGTACAATATAATACAAGATGGTGCAAAAGTTTGGATTATCATTTTCCCGGATCCCAAACCTGATTAGAATTCTTTAAAAGACATATGACGTGATACGCATACCAAGTTTTGTAGGAATCCAACAAAAACAAGATCAAACCAAACAAAGAAACAAACTTCCACTTGCCCCTCTCACCATACCAATTTGATTTAGTTTCATTAATAATCCTATGGTGGAGTTTCAAGTTTTCAAATTGATTAGACAATGATTGATATTCAATTCCTTTATGTCTATTCTTTAAGATGTCCATTCCGCACTTTGATTCATGGTGTAGAAATAAGCTTTCATTTTCATTCAATAAAGCCATAACATTAATAATATTTGAATCAAACCATTCATTAGGCAAACCTTCATTCGAATTTTGCATGGTGAAACCAAAAAGGTGAGATTTTACCTTTGGCATGTTTTCATTTGACCTTACTTGAAGAGGATTTGAAAATTCCTCTTTTCTCTCATGACATTCATCATCATGTAGCACTTGTTCTTTCTCCATGATTTGTTTATCAAAGGCACCAAACTTAGGTACCCAATTGAACACATGTCCATCCCTTTCAAACCATAAGTCTTGTCTATCTAGGGGTGGGTTAACTAACACATTTCCATGATCAATCACTTGGGTTGTTTTGGGTAACGTGAGATTTTCAATTGGATCATCAATGATATCAAACCCAAATGATTTAGGTTTTGTAATTTTCTCATTTTGAAATGGCATAATCATTGTAGCACAAGTAAGTGGATCAAGATTTTCAATTTCTTTTCCTTCAAAGGAATCTAAAGCAAGTGACTCTCTTTCTTGATTCATGGTTGTAGAATCCTTATCATGTTCCAAAATTTGATGAGATTCGAATTCCTCTTCCAAAACTTTCTCAAATTGTACAGGATTTATAGTATCCTCATGTGAGGAAGCAATTGAGTTATCCTGCATATTAATTGACACAACAAGTTTGTTAGAAGATTTAGATTGATAATATTCTTCCCATTTCTTCCACGAATCATAGTAATCATCTTCCAATTTCAAGTTGTGACGCTCAAGTACTTCTTCTTCATCTTCTGATTCATCAGCATGTTTCTCATCCAATTCATCTTCACCTTCCTTAGATGGTCCAGTTATTTCCAAAAGTGGGTTATCTCTTGAATTCAAATTGGTAAAGCTATCATAATCCAAATTTGTAACCCATGATTCAATTTTATCACAATTTGGAAGGTGTGGATCCTCTTGGTCATCACTTTCGAGAACATCATCCAAAGTGTCTTTCGAGAACAAGTGGTGAAATTCGATTATGTCTTCAACTTCATTTGTTGATTTTCTTTCAAATTCATTTTCAGCCACTTGTGATGGCTTAGGAGCTTCTATAATGGGATCAATTTTTGAATTCCGTGTCATATAGTTGCTCCAATCCTTTGCAAGTACATCTGACCAAATCATATCCACATAAGTTCGTTCATCCAAATCCTCCTTTTTGGGTAATGATTCTAGATATTTCTTTTCCAAAACAAGATGGTGATCATTTGATTCCAACTTCTTGTTACCCATCCATAGAATTTCTTCTCCAAAAACTTCATGCTCTTCAAGACTTTTCGAATAGGTATTTACTTCAACGTGAGTCACCTCAAAATCTCTTGTATCGCTTGAAGAAGCATAACATGAAACATCATTAAGATCGGCATTATGAATTTTCTTCCTAGGATGATTTGGATGCATACATTGACGTGCTCGTTTTTGTGGTGGAACATGCCTACATACCTTCTTAACCACTTTCTTTTGCTCTTTTACTTTCGATACGAACTCTTTGGGTTGAGTGGTAGAAGTAGTAGGATTAGTTGGATTGATACCCACGGACAAAGCTTGAACATTTGTTGCAATGGTTCCATGGGTGACCACATGATTCTCTAATTGAGGCATAGTTGGATGGATGGAAGTACTTGTATAAGCACATGTGGGAGCATAAGTTGGTATGGTAGGATAAAGTTGATTGTAGGGAAAAACATTTGATATCAAATTTTGTTGTGCCCACGCTTGATTTACCATCGAGGTTTGATTGCAAGCCCCTAGTTGTCCTACCATAGTTGATTGCTCCATTCCATAACCTTGTGGCCTCAATTGTTGATCTACAATCATAGCTTCTGTGTAGGCCGATGCAAGATCAGTAACCAAGGGATTCATCCTAACAAATATGGCAAACAATGGATCCAATGCTCGAAAGTATATTTGAAGAGCACCACTTTCCTCAATAGTATAGGGAGAAATTAATCTCGCATAAAGCTTTCGAAACCTCAAGTTGAAACTTCTCACTGGCTCATTAGGTTCTCTTTTGCAAGAAGTAAATTGTTGATATATCGTGAGAGGATCAATGAGCAACCTAAATTGATTGATAAAATCATCTTTCAATTGAGTCCAAGATGTAATAGAACCAGTGGGTAAATTGATGTACCAATCATATGCCACCTCATCTAGGGTTCCAGGAAACATTCTACATGCCACATCCTCATGTTCGACATTCCATCTAACTAGGATATCCACATAGGCTTGAATATGTTCCTCGGCTAATGTTGGACCATTGTGTTTAAATTTGGGCAAACGTTTTTCTACGTTCTTGGGTAAATCATGAGAATCTCCACTAATGTTCAAAGGATTAACATGTATCCCATACCACGTTCCTACGAGTTGTAGCCATTAATGAAACTCAAAGAATAACTTCAAAACCAATTTGTTAGTCATGAATAAAAGAAGGAACCATGACAAAGCAATATTCTAAAAATGTAAATTAGTTTCTGATTCACCTAGATCGCATATGCGCAAGTGAAGAGCATACTCCTAGTGTTGTAGGCTTTCTGATTCACAAGATCGCATTACACGCAAGTGAAGAGCATAATACCGACAACAAATACATTTTAGACAAAATAATTCCTTACAAATAAGCATGAAATGACTAGCAAATATCAAACATGTAACGTATGAATAATCATGTTAGCATCAACCAAGAGATGTATCCATTAAAATCAAATGAAAGTAATTGCATGGAGACAACCTCGTTAGTCAAGACCAAAATTTTTCAAAATCAAATCAAAACACATTATTCCTGTATGAACAATCAAAAGCGTTAGAACAATGCATAGCAATTCATGTCCTCCTTTTAACACTACAAGGTTGTATTGTTAAAAGAGGGCTAAAGATAATAATCAATAGGGCATGAAATATTCAAAATTTAAATCCCTATAGCATTTAAATCACACTGAAATAAACCAATTCGGGCCCTCCTTCTAGCGCCAAAATGTTGAGTGGTATTTTCACCCAATTGTGAAAGTACACTCTCCCTTAGGATTTGGGTTCCAAATCCCCTCTTGCAAAGAAGTTAAACAAACAACTTCTCCAAGGTCTCCGCTATATTAGCATTTGCATATGTGTATTAGTAATCTCAAATAAAGATATTCAATTTAAATGCTTGGAACACCTTAGTGATTGCAAGTAACTGTAAACAAGGGGCAATGTTGGTTTATTTTACCATGAAACTTCAGTGATTGTTCATTGAACCAAAATAAAGCAAATGTGAGTTGGCCCTCATATGACCACGATGTAGTGCCTTAATTCCTTTTATCTTGAGGGTTTTAAAATAGATTTTATCTTGCATTAAATCCTCAAAAAAGAAAAGGGTCTTCAAAAGGAGCTTCAAAATGTCACTTTAATTATCCTTCTTAAATGAAATCAGATTTTCATCAAGACGAATAATTTAGTGCTTTGATTGCTCCCAAAATGGTAATTTGCAAAGTGCCATAAAACACGACTCCTTCGTTGAAATTAGAATTTTCATGAAGGGAATGTCATCATAGGCTCATGAATGAAACATGAAACTGAAAAAATGAAATTCGGCCCAAAAATGGAAATTTTCTATTTTCGGATTTTTCAAAATCTGTAATAAAACAGCACAACTTCGATGAATTTTTAAAAATACTAAACAACTCCGAAAATGAAATTTCAAAGTGCGTATTGGAAGTATGAAGTATAACCTACGCAATGGTGAAATTATTTTTGGATTTTGAAATTTTTTAAATGTTTATTTTAATGCCTGAAAATTAAAAAAAGTTAAAATTTCTGGAAAAATAAAATGCAGAAAAATGAAAATGAAATGCAGAAAATGGAACATAAGATACATTCGGTTTGATGCTATCCTATTTCGACAAAACCGAAGATGTGAGGTTTTCATGCATGCAACCTAACCTATTGGACTTGCAAAACAAGCACAATCCGGATAAGCTAAGTGTTGGCTCCTAGGGTTTTAAATGAGGTTTTCAGATTTAAACATTCGCATGAAGCAACCAAGAAAACTTGCATAAACTCCATTTACAAGCCTAAAATCTGAAAAGGGGAAAAATAGACATTTAATCTTGCATGCAGAAAATGACTCCTCCTTTCTTGTCCATAAGATGCAACTTTCTGAAATTTTTTGTATTAAAAATTTGTCATTTTACAATAACAAAAATTTTTGGTTTTCCCAAACCAGTCCATGGAAGAAAATGACTCAAACAGGTCCAGAATGGCCCTCTTGCCTTCAAATCTGCAACTCTGCTCGCAGCAGTTTCCAACCCCTCAAAACATCCTTGCCTGGCGTATTTAAAATTTTTAGGAAGCTTTTCGTTTCATTTTCCAATGGTTGTTCGTTTCACCTTCCCTTGTGCATGCATGTGTTTTGGTTTCCAAAAAGGCTTTTCGTTTCTATTTTGTGGCCCTTCGTTTCATTCCCATGTTTCTTCTTTGTTTCCTTTCGTTTGTTCAATTTCCTTTTCTCCACATGGGCATGTGTCCGCTTCCTTCCATGTGTAACGACCATCTTAAATGATTTCAAATCATTAAAGATTCCTTATGTAACGTTTTGTCTTATTCATTGGATTTTGTCCTTATGTGCAAAGTCCACGTCATTATGCAGTCTTCAGTTTCACTATCCTGGTGTTCATCACTAATATCAGACGCACTGTGCACTACTCTGTTCGCCCTTTTTGAGTTGCGAAAATGCAACATGTCGCGATATCGCGACACTTTTGTTTCTCTCTGCCCTTTTGAGTCTGCCAAAATGCAACATGTCGCGATATCGTGACACTTTTGTTTCTCTCCCCTTTTGAGTCAAAATGCAACATGTCGCGATATCGCGACACTTTTTTTCTTTTCTTTTGAGTCGCGAAAATGCAACATGTCGCGATATCGCGACACTTTTCTTTTTGAGTCGTGAAAATGCAACATGTCGCGATATCGCGACACTTTTCTCTTTCTTCTTTTTTGGCCCGGAAAATGCAACATGTCGCGATATCGCGACACTTTTTCTTCTCAAATGCAACATGTCCGATATCGCGACACTTTTCTCTTTGCCGCAAAATGCAACATGTCGCGATATCGCGACACTTTTTCCTTTCTTTTCTTTGGCCGTAAAAATGCAACATGTCACGATATCGCGACACTTTTTCTTTCTTGTTCTTTCTCTTCTCTTTGGCCGCGAAAATGCAACATGTCGCGATATCGCGACACTTTTTCTTTCTTGTTCTTTCTCTTCTCTTTTGGCCGCGAAAATGCAACATGTCACGATATCGCGACACTTTTTCTTCTTGTTCTTCTCTTCTCTTTGGCCGCAAAAATGCAACATGTCGCGATATCGCGACACTTTTTCTTTCTTGTTCTCTTCTCTTTTGGCCATGAAAATGCAACATGTCGCGATATCGCGACACTTTTTCTTGTTCTTTCTCTTCTCTTTTGGCCGCGACAATGCAACATGTCGCGATATCGCGACACTTTTTCCTCCTTGCTCTTTCTCTTTGCTTTGGACCGCGAAAATGCAACATGTCGCGATATCGCGACACTTTTTCCTCCTTGCTCTTTTCTCTTTGCTTTGGACCGCGAAAATGCAACATGTCACGATATCGCGACACTTTTTCTCCTTGCGGTGTTTTGCTTTTTCTTTGATCTTTAGCATATGGGCCACTTCGGTCTTCTTGGAAAATATGCAAAAAGGTGGGTCCCCAATTTTGGGGTACGTTGTGGAGCAGCCACAACACATAGGCATATATCTTTATTATGCAGGATTTGATGGTGAGGTGGTGAATGTGATCTAGAGGGTGCCAGATTTTGGTGTCTACAGTTGCCCCTTTTTGTACTGCGTTGTGTACAACACAATGCGGTGCAAAAACTAATGACATCTAACTTTATTGGACGAATGGACTCATTTCTCTTTGACACACAGAATGAATGAATTTAAATTTTTTGATTTGTTTGCTTACCCCCTCAATTGACGATTGGGTAAAGGATGACACCCATAAGCCAATTGACGAAATACGAATGTTGAAATTGGTTTGTTTATTAAATGATGTTGATGTGATGTTAATGAATTTTGTCTTGATTTTCTTTGTGCCCCAAGCTTGGGATTATTTGTGTTCTTGCAATTTTGCTTTTGGTTTCATTAATGTGTAGAATACATGGTAAAATTCCTGACCACTCTTTTGAGTTTTCGTCCACTATTACTTTAGCAATTCCTTCCAAATGATGGGTTTAAGGAACCAGTCGGTCGAGGATTTAATGCTCAAGCGGTTTTTGATTATTACCAAATTGTTGTTGTTGTTCCGCTTTTGACCCAACGGAAGGTGTTGTAGGATTACCTTGGCAAATCTATTTTTGAACACATTTAAGCTCATAGATTTAGGGACCTAGCTGACTTGATTCATTGTTGTTTTGTTGTGAATGTCTGATGAGTTTCCTTATGGTGATTTACCCATCCAACCGGATTGCATGGATTGCTAGTCGCTGCAACCGCTAGGTGTATAGGGTAATCCACTAGATACAAGTTTCACTCCAGCTGATTATGATTGTAGATGATTATTTGGAGATTTGGTGATGTTTTGATTGATATATTTTTTTTGAAACCGTGGACTTGCGGTTATTGTGGTGAAAAACGTGGATTTGCATTTTATTTTATGAAATCACGTTTCCACGTTTTTGCACCTCAAAATGTGGGTTTGCATTTTCACGCACCATAGAAAATGCGGGCGCACGGTTTTCACCGCTAAAAGCGGCTATTTAAAGGTTGTTGTCACTTTCAAAACCATTCTGCCAGTTGTCATTGATTGAGTGGTTGAAGTGATGAGTGAGATGGAGGTTGGCGAGGGGAGCGGTGGTGGTGGCTCGGCTGGAGCGGAAGTTGGCGATCGGTTTGCCGAGGTAGGCGATTTGCCCTTTTATTGTTTGCGTTTGTTTTGTTTTGCTTTTGATTTTCCTCTTTTTTTTTGTTTGTGTAATTAAGCGGGGTTGGTAATGAATGTGTGTTTCATTTTTATATTTTTGTTTGTTTGTTTTTTTTTTTACCTAGGAGTAGGTAAATTTTGTTTATTTTGTATTACCTAGGATTAGGTAAATGATTTTTTCGTTTGTTTTTTTGTTTTTATACCATGAGTAGGTAAAAAAAAATTGTTTTGTTTTTGTTTTTATACCATGAGTAGGTAAAAAAATTTTTTGTTTATAATACATAGGTAAAAGTTTTGTTTTTGTTTTTATACCATGAGTAGGTAAAAAAAAATTGTTTTTGTTTTTATTACCATGATTAGGTAAAAAAAAAATTTTTTTGTTTTATTACCATGATTAGGTAAATTTTTTTTTTTGTTTTTATTTCTAGCATGTTGTGCTAATTTTTGTTTTTTTTATATGTTTTCTTTTCAGGTTAAGCTTCTTGATGCTCGGCATAGGTGGCCGAGGACCATTCGAAAAGTGCGGAAAGCACTTTCTGATGATGATTGGACTTTGCTACAGACCATTGGTTTAGATGGTTGCGGGTGGTTAGGCACCGTCCGAGCTGATGAGGATCTCCTTTCAGCACTTGTTGAGCATTGGGATCCAGATAGGGGCACATTTCAGCTCCCAACAGGGGAGCTGACTATCACTCTCGAGGATATCTATCGTATATTCCGTGTTCCTATCGAGGGTCCTATTGTTCGAGTTGGCCTCGACAAAAAGGAGGCTCTATTCCCTCTGTTTGGTGAGATGTGGGACGTAGACTGCAGCAGGGGTGGCATCACCTATTTGGACCTGTATTCAGATAATAGCCTTGGTGCATTGTCGACTTTCATGATGTACATATTGAGCAACATGTTGTTGCCCAATTCCATGGGATCGAGGATCCCATGGAATCAGGTTCCCATTGTTCTAGATCTCATATCTGATCCTCATCGGTTGGCTTGGGCTCCCGCTCTTCTCTGTGAGGTGTACAGTGAGTTATACGAGGTGAAGAGGTAGGGGCGTAAGGGCTTGGGTTGTAGTATTTTGCTCTAGATTTGGTGTTGGGAGCATATTATCATTGGTCACCCTGTTGGTTTACCTTGTGGTGTAGATGCTACTTCTCCTCGTGCATACAGATGGGTACTTAGTGAGGAGACTAGTCGATCAGTTGTGAGTGCCTCGGGGTACAGAGATATCTTGAGTTCTCTGACTAGGGACTTGATGTGTTGGTGGTCTTGGAGAGGTTTGGATTGGGTGACAGATGCAGTAGAGCTTCATCATGTCAGGCGAGGATGATGGGTTGTTGGCGCCCATCTGAGGGATATGGAGTTCATCTAGTTCTCTCATGTGTAGCGTCAGTTTGGGCTCGTTCAGGATGTTCTTGATGTGCCTATTACGTATAAGCGATGGGGTGATGAGTTGGGGTTGCTTGTTGCTCTTGACTTTTGGCGAGTCGATGATCTTGTTGATGACTCAGACTTGGAGGTGCTTGACTTGGATGATGTGGGCATGATTGCTGAGTATGATGCGTGGTTTGTGAGTCAGCCTCTATGGACTCCTAGTGTCATCGTAGATGATGATGGGAGTGGTGATGATGTAGATGTGGGTGGATGGGTTCCTTGGTCGGTGAAGCATCGATGAGGTAGCTCTTCGAGAGCTGACATGGGTGCAGATGTTCAGCAACCTGAGGAGGCTGGTGGTGATGATGAGGGTGCACCTCCTCGATGGTCAGAGGAGGAGTGGGGTATTCTCCAGGCTGAGTGAGATAGTCTAGAGTTGGAGTTGGGTCGGGTGAAGGCCGATTTAGCATGGTACCAGGGTGAGGTGACTCGCCTGCAGGCTGAGGTGGATGGTTTGTGGTATGGACCTAGCAGCGATGCTCTTGCTGCTAAGGATGCAGAGATCACTAGACTTGGTGGTGAGATTACCCATTTACAGGGTGAGCTTTCTCGGTTGCAGTCAAGTTCTAGAGGGGACGATGCTGCTTCGACTATTGCATCTCTACGGGCTGAGATTTCTCAGAGGGTCGCTCGTCAGGGTGCTGATTTGAGGAGCCTGCGTAAGCAGGTTGTCTACATCGAGATGTTGGAGAACATTCTTCATGAGCGTTAAATTCCTTTCCTATTCCTCCTTCATCATCTGCTGCCACTGCTACCCGAGGGACCGAGATGAGTCATAGGACTCATCGTACTTCGAGCTCTCATGGGGCTTCTACAGCGTAGGGTCCACGGAGGGATCCTGCTGGCGCTAGCTAGTTGTTTTATTGCATTATTTTTGTTTTTTGTATATTTTATCTTAGTATGAGCCTCAGTGCTCCGATGTATACTACCTTCGGGCATTTTGTACTTTGTAGACTTTCGTATTTATATATATACATGGCATTTTTATTTTGGGATTCACATGTGTTATTTGTATATGCATTCTCTTGCTTATGTGTTGCTTTTTTGTATGATGCAATCTAATATTTATCTTTTTGCTATGATAATGAATGTAAATGAATATGTGAAATGCATTTTATTTTTATTCATGTAACTAAATGACGGTATGCATGTTGCTCATGTAATTTTTTTTTAGCTCAGAGTATTTGACCTTTACTTGTTCATTTTTGCAATTGGGGGTATCCCACTTGATGATTCTTTGTTGATGAGGTATGTGGTATGTATGAAGGAAATGTGAATGCTGATATGGATTTGGTTTGATTTTTGATATGTAACTGCAATAGATTTTCAGAGACTCAAAGAACCTAGTAATGTCAACCATTTTTTCTTGACGTTATCTTACTTTCTTTAGGACCATATTGTGTGCAAGTGAAGTTCATTTACTAAATCTTGCGTGTCGATGACCCTAAGCAATCCAGAACCAGTGCATGTGATTGTGATGTTTATTGCCCCATATTGAGTGATTTGGATGGTACCTTTTATTGGTTCTCCTTTTGGCTAGCTTACCCGTATGTGCGTTCAGAGGTCTCCCTCTTGAGAGAGAGACATGTCGCCCTGCATGAGTTTACTCCACTACCAGTCAAGCATCTATAGCCCCGGTGGAGGCTCACTCCATAGTCCAATGATTTGATCTTTAAGCCTTTGTGATGACTACATAGCTTTCTGAGGGGAACATAGTACGATATTTTCAGCTTTAGAGATCTGTGGTGTGTGTTTGTAATTATTTTTGTATAGAGTTTTGGGGAATCGGATTCTCAACCAAAGTATGATGAGAATGTGACCCTATCCTTACTACTCTACATTTATTTATATTTGTTGTTTCATTGTGGTAGTGGTGATAACCACTATTTTTTTGGACTATGTTGCATGATAGGGTAAGCGAAGAATTTTACTTTTTTTGCTTCGAGGTTTACCCAAATTGGCATTATCTTTCTATCATTCAAGATGTTTTAAGATTTGTAAAAGTGTATTTGGTTCCAGATTGCTTTGGGTCAATCTACCATACTCAAGATTTCTTAATGTGATAAAAGTGCTTTGGTCCTAATGAAAATTGGACACGTCATGAAGTTTGATTTATTTCACTAGATATGTTTGAGTGATTGAAAATTGTATGATATATGATATATGATGTGTATGATTTTGTGAGTTGTAAAGAATCTTAGTTGAATACCCCCAACTCTCGAAACTTGTTTTCTTGGTCGTATCATCACCACTATTAAAGATTACTGAGCAAGGGATGGGATGGATGCAACTATATATTTTTTTTTTTTGTATGAACATATAATTGAAATGCAAATGCAATATGCAAAATGTAATTAAAAATATGTCTATTTACAATGTGAAATGCATGCAATGTTGTAAAATGAAATCTTTTGCTTTTTTTTTTAGCCATGTACATATATATACATATATTGCAAGTCATTTTATGCATAAAATGCCTTTAGGTGCATAATGTTTAGTGGTTCTGGCTCCAATTTCCCTTCTAAATTGGAAAGTTTGTACGTTCCTTGTCCCAAATTTTGCTTTACAATATATGGGCCCAACCAATTTGCTGCAAATTTATCCCTTAAGTGTGGTAAAGCATTGGTATTTTGTTGATTTTCTTTGAGCACTAGGTCCCCCACTTGAAATTCGTGAGGATGGACTTTTGCGTTGTAAGCGCGTTTGACTCTATCTTGATATACTCGTAAATGCTCTAGAGCATTGATACGTTTCTCATCAATAATTGTCAATTGGTCAAGACGCGCTTGTCTAGTTGTATCATCATCCATGAATTCTTGTATTGCGATTCGCAAGGATGGTATCTCGAGCTCTAATGGTAATATAGCTTCTGCACCGTAAACTAGTGAAAATGGCGTTGCTCCCATTGGCGTTCTTATGCTTGTTCTGTAAGCCCATAGTGCTAAAGGGAGGTGAGTATGCCAATCTCGATGATTATCTTTTACCAATTTCTTGAGAATAGATATTATTGTCTTGTTGGTTGCTTCAGCTTGCCCGTTCGCTTGTGGGTAATAAGGTGTTGAGAAACTATGTAGAATTTTGAATTTGTTGCACAATGCTCTAACATCCTTATTCTTAAATGACTTTCCATTATCAAAAATTATTTTTGAGGGTATTCCAAAATGATAGATAATATGCTGAAGTATAAACTCTGCTATTCGAGGTCCAATCGTAGTGGTCATTGGAATTGCTTCCACCCATTTTGTGAAGTATTCTGTGGTGGTTATGATGAATTTATGTTGTCCTGATGAAGCAGGTGTTATTTTACCAATCAAGTCAAGGCCCCATTGTGAAAATGGCCAAAGACTTTGAATTGGTTGCAAATTTTGTGATGGCACATGAGTCAAGTTTGCATGATGTTGGCACTTTTGGCATCTTTTGACGTATTTGCAATAATCATTTTCCATTTTCGGCCAATAGTATCCCATGCACAATATTCTTTTTGCAATTGCCATTCCATTGAAGTGACCACCGCAAGTACCATCGTGGGCTTCTGATATTGCTCTTTCTGCTTCAATTGGATTTAAACATCGTAGTAATATTCCATCATAACCACGTTTATATAACACATCTCCAAGTAAAGTGAAATGAATGGCTCTTTGTTTGAATGTTCTTTTTGCAGTTCGTGTCATTTCTATTGGTAGTGTGCCTGACTTGAGAAAGTCTTTTATCTCATCAAGGTAAGAATTGTAAGGTTCGACATGTATCAAACAAACATTCTTCTCACCTATAGATTCTGCTTTTTGAATTGATGGTTTAGACATTGTTGTTATGATTAGCGGTTGCACTTCTCCATGTTCATTTTTAGGGATGAGAGATCCCAAGGAAGCCATTGCATCCGCAAATCTATTTGTCGATCGTGGCAAGTTACTAATTTCATACCAGTCAAATTTTTCTAGCAACCTTATTGCTACTTCATGGTATTTCTTTAAGACTGGTTCTTTACATTGGTATTCTCCTTTTATTTGGTAGACAACCAATTGAGAATCACCAAAAATGCTTAATATTTTTATTCCCATTGCTATAGCTGAATGAAGACCTAGTATTAAGGCTTCATACTCTGCATTATTATTAGTGCATGTGAAGTCGAGTTTGAATGATAAGGGAATGGGTATTCCCTCAGGTGTGTAAAACACAACTCCTGCACCTTGCCCTTTTTCGCACTTGGATCCATCAAAGAACATTGTCATATCTGCTTCGTCCTCAGGTGAAACTACTTCTTCTTGTTCTGTGATAGAAAATACTGAATCATCGGGAAGCTCAATTATTAATGGTCTATCATTGTGTAGTGGAGCTTCCGCTAATTGATCAACTATCACTTGCCCTTTTATGGATTTTTGACTTATGAATTCGAGGTCAAATTCTGTTAAAAGCATTATCCATTTAGCAGTGTGGGTGTTGTTGTAAGTGCGAGTCATCATGTATCGCAGAGGGTTTTCTCTAGCTATAACATAGGTGGTATTGCTTAGCATGTAATGTCTAAGTTTCTTAGTGGTGAAAACCACTGCTAAACATAACTTTTTGACATAAGCATATCTTGTTTCGTAACTTACCAATGTTCGACTGATGTAGTAAACTGCTTGTTCTTTATTTTTCTCATTCTTTTGTGCAAGCATTGTCCCTAAAGCAAAATCTGTTGCAAAAATGTATAGGTGAAATGGGACTCTTGTTCTAGGTGGCGTAAGAACTGGCGGTGAGGCTAGATATTTCTTTATATCATCAAATACCTCCTGACATTCAGTTGTCCAAGAAAATATCACTCCTTTTTGTAATAGGCGGTTAAAAGGCCTGCATTTATCTGAGAGTTGCGCAATGAATCATCGAATAGATTGGACTTTTCCTTGCAAACTTTGCAACTCTTTCAAGTTTTTGGGAGGTGACATTTCTAATATTGCTTTTACCTTGCCTGGGTCTACTTCAATGCCTCGCTTGGAAATAATGAATCCTAGAAGTTTTCCTGATGTGACACCAAATACACACTTCTTAGGATTTAACCTTACCTTATGTTCTATCAATCGATCAAATGCCTTTTCTAGCACATCTATGTGTTCAAGACGCATTTTTGATTTAGCAATAAGATCATCTACATAATCCTCGATTATCTTATGCATATAATCATGAAATATGTACGTCATGGCACGTTGATATGTAGCTCCTACGTTCTTTAACCCAAAAGGCATCACTCTATAGCAGAATGTCCCCCAAGGCATTGTAAATGTTGTTTTATGTTGATCTTCGGGATTAATCTGAATTTGGTTGTATCCCAAGAAACCATCCATTAAGGAAAGCATTTCATGACCAGCACAGGAGTCTACTAATTGATCAATATTCGGCAAAGGAAAATCATCCTTGGGACACGCTTTGTTTAAGTCTCAAAAATTAGTGCATACGCGTATCCCCCCATTCGGTTTGCGAATGGGTACCATGTTTGAAAGCCATTCAGGATAATCGATTGGTACTATAAAGTGTACATCCAATAACTTTTGCAGCTCTTCTTTCACAATTAATGTGACTGTTGGATGGACTTTCCTAAGCTTCTACTTGAACGACTTGGCATCATGTGCTAGCGTAAGGTTGTGGACTACCAAGTCCGGATCTAAGCCAGGCATGTCTTTGTAGGACCATGCGAACACTTCTTTCTTTTTTATAAGCATGTTTATGATGCACTCTTTTTCTTCTATGGATAATTCTTTCACCACTTTTACAATCTGGGGATTATCCACGTCTTCACTAAGGTTCACGTCTATAGACTCTTCAATTAACATGTGAGAACCTTCCTCTAGCTGATGTGGAGTTGGGATGAGGTGGATATCATCTGCCACATTTTCAAATGTGTCTGGGGTTTCCCCCTCTATCTCAGTTTGAAAAACTGAATTGTTTGATGATGAAGGTTGTTGTGGAATATAAGCGTTTGAAGCATGCAACAACTCTTCGGATAGGATGAATTCAGTAGTGGATGGCGGGGATGAAATCCTGTCCATGGCTATGAGACTGGTGTCGATATGGATCGGTTTTGTCTCATCATATGGATTGCGGAGTGGGGTGAGCAAATCAATAGAAATCATGTTGACTTGATGGAAATGAGGTGGCTGTGATTCAAGAATTGATGACTCATATTCTCTAGGTTGCAACTGACCTAATGTGTGTGATTGGTTGTGTTGCATGCTTTGCCAATGTGATGGAGGAGGTTCTAGTTCAGGACCCTCACGCTCTTTGTTTAGCCAAAAAAGTGCGTGGTCTATTGGAAACTTCTTTTGATACCAGTTATCTCTTTGCATGGTTTCTCCATATATTATCTCTTCTTGAGGCTCTTCTTCTTCTTGATTAAGCCATTCAGGATGTGCTTCAACTTGGAGCATTCTCTTGGCTTGTATCTCAAGAGCATGGTTGATGAAAATCATTTTAGTTTCATCGGGTTCATCATTGTCACTCATCCAGAAGCCATTAGCATTTGTATGAGGTCCTAGTATTAGTGGCTCAGGGTCTTGCCTAAGGTATGCCAACTCAGTAGGATCTTCATAATCTGCTTCTCGTTGTAAGGCTTGCTCTTGAGGGTAAAAATTGTAGATTTGGTATCTACTTTCTATTTGTTCATCCTCATCATTAGGTTCATCCTCCTCATCAGGTTCATCCTCCTCATCACTCTTTTCCTCTTCTTCTTCACATTCTATGTCAAGTTCTTGGAAAGCTTGATTCAAAGAGGAACTTGTGATGGAAGGTTTGTAGCCTAAACCGGAGCGGTCACTTGGCTCTCTGTATTCTGGTTCAATTATGTGGTGAGGACCTTGTTCATGTCTTCCAAGTCCATATCCTTGCCAATTAACCCTTCAAAAATATCTCACTGGGAAACTTGGGTTAGACAAATAATCAATGTTTTCATTAAACTCTTGTAAAAAGTTGTCGTCTTGAGGAGGTGGGTCAGATGAAGAATCTACCCCTCCGTATATGAAATTGATTGCATTTGTTTGAGAACCCATTCTATACAGATCACCTATAGCTAAAGGTGGGTCACGAGGGTGACCGTAATCCCTGACTGACTCAATAGGTGGTGTAACTGTGACACTTTCAATAATGTACTCACCAATACTTGGATTGGCGAGATGTACTACAACTCTAGATGGTTGTGTGGCTAATGGCTCAATGGATGAAGAGGGTTCTTGAGCATTAGCTCTTGGATCTATTGGTGGTGGTGGATTATCTCTAATAGGTGGCCCTATTTGTGAGACTACGGGTTCTAATGACTATGAAGTAGTGGTTGATGATGTGGGTTGTGCTTTGAATGTGAATGGTTGCTTTGGATCTGGAAGTGTACTAGATGGAGTTGGCAATTGATTAGTAGGATGGGTGGGTGTAATTTGAAAATGAAATGTGGTGTTTGAAGGATGCACTGAGCTAACGCTTTTGGATGCAAAAGTTGGGTCAACTATAGGCAACTCTTCTGGAATGGGTGCTTTTGATGATGTGGTGCTGGATGGAATGGTTCTAATGACTAGTGGTTGGATGGTTAGATGTGTTGATGGAAGCAATGGCTCATATGGGTTTGAAATAAAGTTGCAGTACTTGAAAGGTTCAGTGTCAGCTGGTATGCAATGTACCTTGCCTTCATGCACATATTTTAAGCATTGATGCAATGTTGAAGGCACACACTTCATTTCCCTAATCCAAGGGCATCCAAGAAGTATGTTATATTGCATTTCCCCTTCCAAGATGTGAAAGAGAACATGTATTGTTTTCACCCCCATGGTGACGGGAAGAACAACATTCCCTACAGTTGAGCATAAAGCATCATTAAAGGCCCTAAGAGTGAATGTGGATGTTGTGATGTGAGATGATGGGACGTTGAGCTTCATCATGGCAGGTGTGGTAATGAGGTTGATTGAAGAACCAATATCAATAAGCACTCTCTTGAAGGGTTTCCTGTCAATGTGAGCTACTATGTGCAGTGGTGGATCAGGTGAATCTGCTGATATTTGTTTTTCCTCGAAGTCATAGAATACTATCGAGGGTTCCATGCACTTTTGCACACTACCCACAAAGGAATTGAATGCATTGGGGTCTTCTGATTGTACTTGAATAGACTTTAAAATTTCCATCAATGCTTCCCTATGAGGTGTTGATTGTTGTATTAGCTCATAAATTGACAATTTTGCTGAAGCCATTTTCAAACTCTGTGTTAACCGGATTGTTCAGTGTAACAATAGGGTGGTTGTGGAAAGGTGGTGGTGGCCCACTCGATCCAAGTTGTATGGGCACATTGGTTGGTGATGTTGTCGGAGCTTGAGTTGTGCGATTAGCTTACCTTTGTCCATGGGTAACTATACTGATAGCCCCTACAAAACCTTGTGGTAGTTGAGACACATAATTAACCTGATTGGGAGGAACTGTAGAAGTTGATGCTCCCATCGGTTGTTGATTTACCTCTCGATGTGGCAAAGGTGTCTGATATATGCCTAGGTTTTGGTTATTTTGGGCTAGTGGGTTGTCAACTTTGATTGTACCCACTTCCAATAAATCTTGCACAATTCCTTTAAATCCATGACAACCTTCAATATCATGTCCTCTTTGTCTATGATAGATGCAAAAGAGGTGTTCTTTGTAACCTTTTGTCTTTGGTTTGTTAGGATCATCAAGTTTCATTTTTGGTAAATTAAAAAGTTTTGCCGCATACAACTTCTAAAATACTAATGAATATGGCTCTTGTACTGGTGTGTAATTTATTTTTGGCTTAAAATGACATTGTTGCCTTTCCACAGGTTGTGTCTAATTTTGTGCCTATTGTGGGGGTGGAACCACTTGATAATTTGATTGTTGCGGTTGTTGTTGTTGTTGGGGTTGTTGGATTTGTGTTTGAGCTAGTTGATTTGACTATGGTTGGCTCAAAACTATCTGATTAACCTATGCGGTCTTGGACTGACCATGGTTATTCCCCTTTTGATTCTTATTGTGCCACTCTTTCTTCTTAGGCTTAATCTCACCTTCTTGAATTTTGATTTCTTCAATCAATTTTGCTTGGGCGAGTGCCTCATCGAATGTTCTATACTGTTGTAGTTGTAGCAATGAAGATATGGGTCTACCAAAACTCTTCATGAACATTCATATTATCTCTGGCATAGGGAGTGAAAATGGTAACTTGATCATGACTGATCTCCATCTATTGCCAAAGTCATAGACTGATTCATCATCATATTATTTTAGATAAATCAAATCAATCAATGTTGTTTGTTTTCTAACATTTAGGGTGAATCTTTCTAGGAACTGGTCCGCTAGTTGTTCAAAGGTAAAAATACTTTGATGTGGTAGGTGGTTGTACCAATCTTGGGCTTCTCCCCCTAATGTTTGAGGAAATGTATGTAATAGTAATGCATCATTGCTTTTGATTCTAAAGCATGCATTCACAAATCTTGTTATGTGCTCATGGGGATCCTCTTCCCCTTTAAATTCAAGCTTCGGTATTTGAAAATCATGTGGATATGGCGGCTCTGGTACCGAAGCATGAATAGGGTGATTGAGTAGTTACCTCAAAGTTGGCTTTTGGTATTGCAAACCTAGAGTTTGCATGGCAAGACTATCAATCTGACTCTGTAGAAACTGGTATCTAGGGTCATCTACAGGACTGACACTCGAATGTACTTGATGTTGTTGGTAATGGGGTGGATTGTATGTAGGTTGTGGGTGATAAGACATGGGTGGCTGAAATATGTTATGGTATGGATGTTGAGGGATGTTATGATATGGATGGGGTGATGGAGGTATGATATTATGCTGACCTATTGCGTTAGCATATGGGTGTGGTGGTTGATTATGAACCATAGTGGTAGAGGGAGGACGCATTACCCAAGATGGATCTTGGATAAAGGCATTAGGTTGATGAGATGTAGGTGGAAGATTTTTCTCAATCCCTTGCAAATGTTGGTTAGGGTCAGGGTTCATGCTATGGTTAGCATTATCTAAAATCATTTGTTGCAACTGTAAGAAATCTTGTTGCATAGCAATTGCATTTGATGTAGGGACTGCTACCTATGATGTGGTGGACTGAGTTGGTTGTGAAATAACCATGGTAGTGGAGGTAGATGGGGGGTAAGTAGCAAAAGGTATCGCTACTGACTATGGAATGGTATGAGACGTATGTCCTACAAGTGTGGATGGAGGAATGGATGTTGGGGCTTGCGAAACAATAGGAATTGTTTCATACAAGGGATTAGTGGTAATGGTCATTTGTTGTGATAATGTGGGGGGAATTTGGTTGGATGACGATGGTTGATTGGCCAATGCTACAACAACCAACTCAAAGAGAGGATTGGTGAAAATCTATTTTGACTACTACGGATAGGTGAATATGGATTCTTGTTGTGATGAGGGTATGACACGTGATGGGATGGAGAGTGGTGGTAATGATGGGAAGACCATTCCAACTGCATTCAAGTACATTCTAATAGTATCCATATCTATCATGGTGACCTGACTGTCTACCACCGTAGGAGGTTCACTCCTAGGTGTCTCAGGTATGGTTGTGTGAGTAGCTCTATGCATAATGTCTATGTCCATGTTGGGGGTATTATTAGAAGGCCCTACATCAAGACTCTGGGACATAGAAAGGGGTATACCTACTTGTCCCACCACCGAAGTGTGAGGGACATTGCCAGACTGAGAGGCCATAGGGGAAGACCACTGACTTTGGTTTGACACTAGTTTCTTAGCTTGATTACGAGTCACTACCATACGCTACTATGTGGTAAGATGCGAAGTGAGACTATCTATGCAAGTAAAGTGACAATACAATGCAATACAACACACAAAGCAAATAAACACACAAAATTTTTGATGCTAGATTTTCGTATTTTTTTTTTTTTTAAATTTGTTTGAAAAATGAAAAAGACGTGTGCTCAATGTTTTGCCCTAAATGAATCTAGGATTTCACCTGTATACTCATAGCTCGACAACCTGGCTATGAACTCTAGGTCACGTAATCCCACCTATAATGTGTGGTAATGAAGTCCACACATGGCCAGGGAGCACAGGTCCTACCAATTCCTCACCCAGTTCACCCATAGTCTGCGATACACCTCTTCGAAGAGAGATGTGTGCTATCACCCACGGGTTATGACGGATCTTGGAATCGGCCTTGGCTAAGAATAGGGTATAATGTTGGTGGTTCGGTGATGAAATCCAAACCCGACGGTGATGAAATCTAATCATTTTCCAATGTTTATGTGAGTGTGTGGTGGTTTTGTTTAACTAGGGTGTTATGCAAAATTACTATGCAATTCTGTTTCAATGGCCTAAATGCAAAAAAGCAGAAAATAGAGAATGAAAAATAGCAAATCAGGGGCAAAAGTACCAATTTTAGGTCTAATTTAATCAGATTCTATTTAATAGGGCTAACCGTGGATGCATGGTTAGTTCTGGTAAACCGCGGGTGCGTGGTTTGCCAACCGTGCATCTGCGTTTGGGATATCCCAACCATGGATGCGTGGGTCCTTTCTATCAATAGAAATAGAATAATATTATAGACCCAAACCTGAAATAAACACCTGAGTTATTCCTAACCCGGTGAATGCAAAATGATCTATTTTCTACTATGCAAATGCAAATTTTTTTTTCAAATTTTCCTTGTTATTTTATGTGTGAATGCAAAATTTTAAGTTCTTTCTCCTATCCCTAAGACCTAAGTGCACACAAAGGCATACAGGATTAGGACTCTTAATCTACTTAAATGCAATCTAAACTAGAACTAAGGCAAAAATGAAACAGAAAGCATGAAGTACAGACCTGTGTTCCTTCCGCTCCTTCCTGTTGTAAACCGTCGGCCCATGTTTCCCATGCAACAACCATGCTTCTACATTTTCAAACCACGTATCTATGTTTACTTAGATAGAAACCACGTCTCTGCATTTCCACAGTGAACAGTTCGACGGCCGCAAGGTTTTCTGAAAGTGTCGATCTAAGGTCGAATCCATGTGCGTCTCGAATTCCCGAAACCTGTAGGTGCAGACAAAGATTAGTAAACAGATTTAAAAAGCAAGGCAAAACAAAATGGAACCCTTAGGGGGTCCCACCGTGATCACCATTTCTGTAACCAAAGAACTGAACACAATTTATTTAAATAAAAATAGAGAGAGAGAAGTAATTTTGCCAAAATGCCCCTTTTGTATTAATAGTGATACAGTGTGTTACAAAAGGATTTTTGAATTGCCCCAAGCGTGTTGGGAGCAATGTTACAATGCTTCTTCTTGTCTATCTGATATGCAATGCTTCGATGGAGGAGGGGAGATCTTTCGACTCTTCCGTAGGGTGTGGTGTTCTTCGTTCCTTCGTCACAGCTTCAAAGGGGTGAGGGGGCTTTGGTATCCAGCAAGGGACCACTCCAGCTTCAGCAGCTCATTCAAGGTACCTGTTACCTGTACACATACAAAACCAGCAAGGGGGATTAATAGCACCTGTATAGTCAAGCGGTAAAACCAATACTATTTATAAACCTATCACTGATATGCATATGCAAAGCAGATAACATAAAATATTCAATTAATAAAAACCTTGCTCAACATGTTCGATTACTTATCTCTGTTCGGGACTGTGGAACCATGGAAACGCGGTTGCGGGATGGAAACCATGGACCTACGATTGCGAAACCATGGATGCACATTTTTGACTGTAGAACCACGGGCGGGCGATTTTGGCTGAGATGATAGGTCACCTCGGGATGCATGCCAATGATCAGATTCGAGCTCGCGCTCTCAGTTTCTCATCGGGTCTAGGCGTATTTTGGTAGCCTATCGGTATGCAAATTTAGCTCCCTTTTCTTGATGGATCAATGATGCTTTTATAGGCTCCCTGGGGTTTTGGAGGGAAGTGAGAGGTGGCAAGCCTGGTTTGCCAAGTGGCAAATCTGGGTTGTTAAGTGGAAGGGGCAGTTAGAGTGAGTCATCCAGTGTGCCTCAGTTAACTGGGGTGATGTGGCTGCAAGTGGAGTGAAACATGGGATCCTGTCCTATGTGAAGGGACAAGAGGGACAAAGTGGATTAGATGCAACATGGGTGTTGGGAATCTGTCCTATGTGCAAAGACAAAAGGGGACAAGAGTGGGTGAGATGTGGCAAAGATTCTAAGTGAAGTGTCCAGGACACATGTCCAATGTGTGGACAAGGTATCCTAGGGTGATTTTCCTAATTAAATAAATTAGGAAAATAGAATCATGTGCAGGATTTTATATCCCTAAGTTAGAACTTAGGCATATATCTTTATTATGCAGGATTTGATGGTGAGGTGGTGAATGTGATCTAGAGGGTGCCAGATTTTGGTGTCTACAAAGGCATAATGGTGACTTACACTGGCAGAGGTGACATTGTTGATGAGGATGACACATTTGAGGGGTTAGTTGATTGTGTAGGTGGATACAGGTATCACCAATTTTTTTTGACCACATGAATCATGCCAACAAAACTTGGATTATTGGGAGTATTATTGACATGGTTAACTTGATTTGATTGAGGGGTAGTCATAGTTTCTCTAGTGTTTGATTGTGCTACACCATGTTTTGATAACGATATTTGATAGATACCCATATTTTTATTAGGGGGAGCAAGAGGATTGTCAAATTTGATAAGCCTCCTCTCAATAAAATCCTACACTTTATGCTTAAGTTGGATGCACCTATCGATATCATGACCCTTTTATTGATGGTAGATGCAATACCAATCTTCTCTATACCCTCTTTCATGAATTTTATTTGGATATTCATGTCTTATCTCAAGTAATAAAATTAGTTATGCATCCATAAATTTTTTAAATATGTTGGACAAAGGCTCTAAGAGAGGTGTGAAATTTTATTGGGGCTATTAAGGGTGTACAACCTGATGAGTGGTATTTTGATTTTGGGTAGGAGGCAGCACAATATTATATGTTGGCTATTGTGGCTGATAAGAAGGTTGTTGTGGCAGAGGTTGAGGTTGTGTTGGGGGAGGTTGAGTGGTTGGGTTGCTCAACACTACCTAGTTGACCTGGGTAGACTTAGATTGATTGTTGTTGTTGCCCTTAGCATTTTCACCTAGCCATTCCTTCTTTTAGAGCTTGATTTCTCCTTTTTGGATTTTGATATTATCGATAATTTTATTTTGAGTGAGAGATTCTTGAAGAGTTTGGTATTGTTGGAGTTGGAGTGATATTGATTTGGAACAACTCTAAGTAAATATTGAAGTTAGCTCAATTATGGTGATAGAGAAGGGTAACTCAATTAGTATCACTCTCCATCGATTGCCATAATCAAGGATAAAATCATCATTAAATTGATGAAGCTTGGTGAGATCTGTTACGGTGGTCTTATTCTTAATGTTTAGAGTGAAGCACTTTAAGAAGATATTAACTAGCTATTCAAAATTATACAAATTGTGTTAGGGCGAATGGTTGTACCAATACAAAGCTCCTCTCGTAAGGGATAGCAAAAACTTACAAAGCATAAGGGGTCTATCTCATTGATGAGATATCAGGCATTGATGAATGTGCTCAAGTGATCCCAAGGATCCTCTTTGCCCTTGAAATTTTTAAATTTGGGCATTTTAAACAAGGTATGATAGGGTAGTGCTATGATCGAGGGGTTGATGGGGTAGTTTTGAAGTTGACTCAAGGTTGAATTTTGATACCTCATACCTGTAACTTGCAATTCCAAGGTATTGACCTTGTTGGCCAATTATTAGAATGAGTTTGGAGTATCTTGGAAAGTTGATAAATATACACCATGATGATTCAAATGGGATGGATCGATAGGAGGATATAATTGATGTGAGTAGATGTTATGGTAATGGTGGTGGTTAGAATCATAATATGTCACTTACAAGACTTGATAACCCTAGAGTGGATATTGATGGTGCTGATGAGAATGATTATAGTATTCATAAAATATTATCAAGTACTTAATCCATTTAGTAATCATAAGGTATCTTCAAATCCTACAAGGTTTCTACTAATTCACATCTCTTAAAATATGGAGATATAAGGAAGCCTACAAAACCTTGAATCATCATGGCATAAAACAAATTATTTCTTGCAAAATCCTAGTTACTCAAGGGACCAAACTATTTCTCCTAGAAAAATAAGGTAAAAGTAATCGTAGTATATGAAAAACTTTGGGATATAACTCAAGGAACATAAAAAAGGCCAACAATAGTTGATACTAAAATTCAAAATTTTTAATGATAATAACCTTTGCCATCACTGATGAAATACAACCTTATATCATTTCAGCAAGGACATCTACAAAAGCATGGAAAATCTTAGAAAAAATATTTAAAGGAAAAAATAAAGCCACCATTCTACATCTTCAAACTCAACTTCATTCTCTAAAAATAAACAATGGCGAGAGCATAGAACTATTCCTAAGGAAAGTAGAAGATATTAAAGGGAAATTATTAACCTTAGGAGAATAAATAAAATATGAACTTCTTACTCAAGCAACCATGAGAGCACTTCCAGATAGCTATAAAAATTTGGTTACATCTTTACAAGTCCTAAGTAAAGATACTTCTTTTGATGATCTAATCAATATTCTATAGGAATATGAGGTAGAGAATACATTTAAATATGAAATGACTAACACTAAAATGACATAAAATTATAATCCACAGGGGAATATTGCTTCATCATCGAGAGGACGAAGACCATGGTATAATAGGTATTTTTAGATATGCAAAATAAAAGGTCATAGCACTAACTATTGCAGATTCAATCCCAAAAATATAAATAAAGGAAATTAGATGAACAATGGAAGAATATTTCAACCATGACAATATCAAAACCAATAGAAAACTTAGTGTCCAACCAATTATCCCCAATTGGAGTATCGAAAAGAGAATCAGAAAGGACATCTAGCTCAAAGGATAGAAGAAATTGAATAACTGGAAGAATCTACAGATGATTATGAAGTGAAAGCTCTTTTAGCAAGAACAACAAATTATGAAGATACTAACCACTTGCTTGAACATGTTACAGAGAACAGAGAAGAAGAATATAATGTCCAAGATGAAGAGTAAGATCCATATTAAAGATTGAAATCTTCAATACCTAAATAATGTAATATAAGGGGTGTTAGAGTTAAAATATATTACATCATTTGAGTCATGTAAATGCACCACCTTTGGTACATAGTTAGAGTAGATATTACTTTATGGGGAAGTTAGATACTTCAAGCAATATAATAAATAAACAAGTTTTAATGTGCATGTTGTAATATGCAAGGTGTCCACTTGTACAGCTAGGTAGAGTGTTGGCCAAGGAATCTTTTTTCCTACATAAAGGGCCTCATAGTGATAGATCATAAGACGTAGCATATAGATATTAGTATCATTATAGTAGAGATTCAATTGTGGTAGAGCTCCTATATGGAGCACAATGTAGTTATTTAGCTTATATTAGTGAGTACCATTTCCTCCATACTGCATTGTATTTTTACCACTTTCTATTTATAGTATATTTTAGTCATATTGCAGACTCACTTATTTTCATCTTATCAGGACATGTGTTATATCTCTCCCACTACATATATTCTCAAAAGCTAATAGTGATGGTAATGGTGGTGGTTAGAGTTAGAATATGGCACTTGTGAGACTTGAGATCCCTAGAGTAGATATTGATGGTGCTAATGAGAATGATTGTGGGTGTACGAGGGATATGGTGGTGGTTGTTGAGTGTGTTGTTGATGATGAGTGGGCGGTTGAAGTGGTGGATACAATGATGAGTAATAATAAAGGGATTGTGTAGAATTTGGATGATGTGTGTGTTTGGTGGGATGCAATTGGTATGGTTGAGAGGTGGGTTGATACAAATCATAAGTGAAATGGTATTGATAAGGTGGTGGTTTATGTAGATGTGGGTTATGCAACTACATCGTAGGCCACTAACGAGAGTCATGAGGGTGATAATAGACCATAGGTACCATAGGTGGAAAGGAAGCCTAGGATGGATATTGGGGAAAAGAATGATCCCTGAGCCGATGGATGTGATGAAGCATGAGTATTTTGAGGTAGTTTTTAGGGAATGTGGATGGTGTGAGAAGAACTGATGTGACAATATAGGCAATTATTAGGAGGTATTTTATGGGAAGACAACTGATAAGAAGATGCTCCAAGATTGTAGAATGATGGGGGACAAGTAGAACATGAGGTAGAATAATTTGCAACATGTTCCCCAATGATATGAATGGTAGGTGATGAAGGGTAAGTGGTAGGACCAACAAGAAGAAGATGGATTGGATGGGTGTATATGGGAAGCAACACAAACTTGGGTCAAATTATGTGGGTGAGAAGTGTGTGTGATGTAAGGAGGTGATGTAGAATTGTGTGGGCATTGTGATGAGAGGAAATTATTAGAGGAAGACAAGTGCTTAAGGTCAATGGCCATATGCACTAGGTCTATGGCATGTGACGAAGGGATGGCACTAGTTCTTCCAAGTGGTGAGAATACTAGAAATATTCCAAAATTTTATAAACTCGATGTGTGGTGAAAACTAAAATATGTAAGAGATGATGGAGGATGATAAGATTTATAAGCCTACACTTGGGAGAGTGTGGAGTTAAAGCAGATGGGAATGTGTAGAAGGGATAGTTGTGGAGGGAATGAACTAACTAGATGGTGGAGGATGTTATGAAGAAGGATCCTAGGGAGCAGGATGTGATTGGACATGGTAGATTCGATTGGTGAAAAGAAGGTGAGCGACTACATTGAGATCAATGGATGTGATATTTGGCTCAGGTGGAGAAATGGGAGTCTCAGGATGAGGGGACTTATAAGGGGTGGTGTACATGATATGGTGGTTGCCACCTTGATCAGACCCAATGTGATGAGTATCGAATAGGGAAGAGATGTAAGGATGGACATCACCAGACATGCTACCCTAATAGATTTGTGATGCATCCCCCTGATAATTTGGGAGAGATATTGAAGAATGGGCAGAGTGACCTGAATGATCCATGGAGATTTTAGCTTCGAAAGAAGCCTTGGATTGATTATGGGTTGTTACCATATGCTATCCATAATAAAAGAGTGTTGGTGGATGCTATATTTTTTCTTTTAATAAAAATACACTATCTATGCAAACACAAAAACAACCAAACAACGAATGTTTTGATGTTTTTTTTTAAGTTTTTGATTTTTTTTTATGTTTTTGGTAATGCTTTTTTTGGGGGGGTTCTATGTGTTTAATGTTCCCTAGCCCTAGGAACTATGAAGGATGATGGAATAAAATCTATAAAGGTGTGTTTATGTCCACCCCATTGACGAGTAATGAGACACAAACAAATAAAATAACTTTCTAGGATGATGGGTTGGGTCCAGGTATCCTAAGGGAGTAAAACAAAACCTCTCGAGAGAGATCGCACTATTTGTGTCCTACTACTTGCTCAATCAGTATTTTGCTTCACCCTCGATTGAGCTTGGATATAAATAATAGTCGTGAATCCAAAAAATATCAAGCCCTATGAACAAAAGGGCATCTAACCTCAAAATTACTCCGAGCTAGCCCCAAGAGTAATCAACTTTCTTGTGATGAAATCTAGGAAACTATGTGATCTAGCTATGGTGTCTAAAGGGCTCAATTGATGGTTGGTGGTGAAATCCAACATCATCAAGAGGTTTTTCTTGCAAGATCTTTGTAGAATGTAACATGCAAATGTGTGTGATTTGAAGTGTCTATTAATTTTAATTTTTATTTTGTTTTTGTTTCGTTTTGTTTTTTTTTGTTTTGTATGCCTATTTACCATGCAAGTCTAGAATTAACCCTAAAAATGCAATGAAAATAATGATCTAATGTGCTATTAAAATAAATATAAATCTAAATGATCTACTAATCTTGTAAAGGAAATAACAACCTAAGTTATTGAATGTGAAAAAGCAAATGATAATTAATCTAAGGAGTCTTTGAGTTTTTACAAGAATATGGCAACTAATCTAGTGGGCCTTGGGTGTTTTGAAAGAACAAAAAGAGATAAAAAATTACTATACCTTTGATTTTTTGGAAAGTAATAGAAATAAAAAACTAGACTAATGTGCCTTTGATATTTTGAAAGAACAAACCATGAAATAACTATACTAGTGCTCTTTTTTGTTTTGTTTGTTTTTGAAATTTTGAAAGGGAAAAGGGAGAAAAGAGATTCAAGCAAACAAATGAAAATAACTATGCTATGAATTTTTGTGCAAGATAAAAGGATATGAGTGACTAACCTATAAGCCTATGCTGGAAGAAAAGGAAACTAAGCATATTATGTCTTTGAACCTAATCTTGTGCAATGGTTTTCTAAGCTTGAGGACTGCCTTGGGCAGTTGAGACTGAGCTTGAGAACCGCCCTGGTAAATTGAGATTGAGCTTAAGAAATGCCTTGGGAAGTTGATACTAAGCTTGAGAACCACCTTGGGAAGTTGATACTGAGTTTGATATCTGCCCTAGGTAGTTGTATCTAAGCTTGAGAGCCACCTTAGGTGGTTGTGCTTGATTTTGTGAACTACCTTGTGTGGTTGTTTGATCCTATGAACCACCCTAGGTAGTTGTAACTAAGCCTATGAGGTCAAATCTTGCAAGATCCAACCCTAATTTGAGATGTGTAATTGTATCTTTCCTTCCCTTGGGTGCCTATTGTGAAGACAAGAACACGACACTTAAAATAATAAAGAAATCAAATAACCCAAGGAAACACAAGATTGCACAAATAGATAAATTTATTCAATAAACGGGGGGGAGCTAATAAACTCCTTTTGATACAATCTGTACTCAGTGAGCCTTTGATACAAATATTTACAATATGCTAGGGTTCTCCGAAACCCTATCTACAACAATGAAGTGTCTTCAAATAGTGTGTCCTTGCTCCCAACAGGTTGAGTGGGCTTCTTGATATCCATAACTGAGCCACTCCAACTTCAACAACCATTCAATGAATAAAATATGCAGACCTACATGCACACAAACAAATAAAGGGGTTAATAACACCTATGAGGGCTCCACAGTGTGAGACCCTCAGATATCAATAAACCCTAACAAAAAATAGATCAAATGGTATGCTAAATATACAGATCATGTAACAGAATAAAACAAATAATGATATACCTTGCTTGTGATGATACCTTGTTTCGTTATTGTAGTTCTGATAGCAGATGGCGTGATGCAGTAGGCTTTGATTCATATTTTAGTGATAATAGTAGGCTCGAACATGCACTGGATAGGCTCTAGTGCGAGCTTCGTAGGCTCTAGAGTGAGCCTACAATACAACAGGCATAGGCGTGCACTTGGCAAGCTCTGCAGTGAGCTTCGCAAGCTCGGGAGGGCACCTACGGTGAGGATAAAATCTGCAGAAGTAGATCATGGGGGATGCAACGAATGCGATGGATGGGCGGAAGTGGTGACGATGATAATGGAGGATGGTGAGGTGGAAAGGATAGATATGGGGGATGGCTGGAACAGCAGAAGTCCTATTGGCTAGCTAGGGCTTTGGATTTTTAGGGCTCTATCTCTTTCTGCTTCACTAGGGCTTCACCAATGATCTCTTCAAGATGCAAATTCTAATATCAGGGTTCCAGGGTTTGAGCATTTGCAAATGCCCTTATTTATAATCCAACCTAGGGTTTTCTTAGGGTTTTAGCCCTACACTTTAGATCGTGTGGCTAAGATTAAATCACATCCTAAGGTTGAGATTACTTTTTAGATGTGGCATGGATTAATGAAGATGGACGGTGGAGATTAGATTGGATCGGATGGTTGTGGTTAATTGAGTTTATAAATATATATTTTATAATAAATATATTATAATATAATATAAAATATTATATTAAATATAAAATAATATTAAAATAATCCCAATTGGGTTAGGAAATGGTAGGAAAGGGCTAAAGTGGGCCTTTTGAAGGTAGGAAAGGTGTATGGTGGACCAATGGGTGGTGGGATGGTTAGGATGGAGGATTAATGGCTGTAATTTGGTGTCTATAGATGCCCCTTTTTGTACCATGTTGCGTGAAACACAATATGGTGCAAAAATACGAGACACCTACTTGGGCTATGGGCGCAGAAGCAGCTTCTCTCTATCGTTGGATTTGAGCACTAATGTTGAAGACAAAAGAATAAATAATTTTTGGAATTTTGTAGCTTACCCCCTCAATTGGCGAATGAGTTACGAATGTATCTCACAAGCCAATTGAAAAAATTTTTGTGCTAATAATGAATGATGTGGTGAATTTGTGCCATTGATGAATGAATGGTGTGAAATGCAATATGATTGTGAATGATATGAATGATGTAAAATGTGATACCGTTTATGCCCCAACGGTGGGAAAGGGGTTGGTGTATAATACCATGTGATTGTGGATGATATGAATGATGTAAAATGTGATACCGTTTATGCCCCAATGGTGGGAAAGGGGTTGGTGTATAATACCATGTGATTGTAAGATGTATCCTATCATGGGAAATCATAATCAAATTATGGTTGCCCCAAACTTTGGGATGATTCGATGTTGTTGAATAAGATGTCGCAATGGCGTCATTGAGTATGCAATTTATGAAGATGCATGATGACTAAGTCAATGTAGGGGTGGGGTAGTGATTGTGGAAATTTCTTCGCCAATTCCATAATGGAACCAATCAACCTACCGATATGTCCTGTATGGTGATTGTTGTCAAATGAATGAGTGTTTGTGATTTTGATTATCCGTGTTTTCGTGCCCCACGAAAAAGGGCATCAATGACCGCCTTTGAGCAAATTGTTCTTGGCAAAGTTGTACTCAAAATGTGAGGTGCCAAATGTGATTGTGATCTTTGATGATGTGATAATGGATGATGATCATTGTCAAGTGTCCTTATTGTAGATTATTCATCTTACTAAATTGCATGGATGACCATCGCTGCAATCGCCAAGTTTATAGAATAACCTACTAGATACGAGGTTCGTTTAACTCCGATTTTTGCACAATTGTATGTGATGATGAAGAATATAATGCAGAATGATCAGATGTGAGTTTTGTGAAAATTTGGATTGTTTTGCTGCATTTTGTGCCTCAATTAGCGTATTTTGAAGATTTGGTTTATTCTTGAAAATTATGCTTGCAAAACGATTTATGTTTTTACAAAACCTGATTTTAGGATGTGCATGATGTGTGGATGAAATTTGGTGAAATTTGGAGGAGGTAAGCTACCATTTTGATGGATTTTGTCTTTGTGCCATTTTGTTGTCAAGTGCACAGCTGCGTCTGTGGTGTCCCGCAGGCGTGCAGATGCACTTGGGTGCACCCGCAGGTGCCTAGGTGAGCTTGCAAATTTGTAGGTGCAGACCTGCACTTGAATGCACTAGGGAAAGCTATAAATAGCTTTCTGAGTGAATCATGAGGCTCACTTGTGCATTTTGGACTTTGAGAAGCTGCGTCTGAGGAGTGGAGTGGGTTTGTGAGCTTAGTGAGGCTAGTGAGAATTTGTGCAGAAGCTATGGCGGTGGAGGGATCGAATGCTGCTGGCGGAGCTGAGGCACCATTTGCCCCGGTAATGTTTAAAAACACTTTATCTCTTGTGCATTTTTTTTGTTGTTTTTTTTGTAATAGTATTAATGAAATTGTTTGTTGCTACAGTTGAGGGACATAGAGCCTCGACATCGGTTTTCTCCTCTCATTCTTGGGATGAGGAAGAAGTTGACGATTGATGACTGGGAGTTGTTGGGGAAGGTGGGCCTGGAGGGTGTAGCTAGGCTAGATGTGGTGAGGGCAAATGAGGGATATCTCTCATCATTGATAGAGAGATGGGACCCTGATAGGGGGACATTCTAGCTGCCGACTAGGGAGGCTACTGTCACTCTTGAGGATGTATACCACATTCTCAAGGTGCCAGTAGAAGGGGAGAGGGTGGTAGTTGGTCATGATAAGAAGGTGGAGATGGAGCGGATGTTTGGGGATCGATGGTGGGAGGCCTAGATGGGAGATGGGGGTATATGCTATTTGAGCATGTACAAGGTGAAGGAGTTGGATGCACTCCTAGCCTTGATCATGTTCATATTAGTGAACATAGTGCTCCCTAATAGCACTAGTTGTAGGTTCCCTTGGAACCTATTGGGGTTGGTGAGTGATCTATTGATGGATCCTCAGGAGTATGCATGGGCACCTACCTTATTGGTGTAGTTGTACTGGGAGTTATATGAGGTGATTCAGAGGGAGAGGAAGGGGATTGGATGCAGCTTCCTCCTATAGTGTTGGGCTTGGGAGAATTTTGTTATGGCTCGGCCCGAGGGGTTGCCATGTGAGTCATGGCAAATGGGGGAGCCATATGCTAGGCGATGGGCAGTGGCTAAGGAGGTGCATTCAAGTCGAGAGGTGCATACCGGCTAGTGGTATCGGGATATGTGGTCGGGGTTGACTCAGGAGGATGTGATATGGAGGCCATGGCGTGGAGCTTGATGGGATGGTGATAGGAGGCAATTGCATTAGGTGAGGCAGGCTTGGTGGTTGGTTGGGTGGAGGGATGAGGAGGTGGAGTACTTCTAGTACTCATGGGTGCTGAGGCAATTTGGCTTGCCTCAGGGTGTGCCAGATGAGCCGGTGTTGTATCAGCATCGGTGAGATGAGGGGATGCTTCCATGTGTAGAGCCATGGTGGGTGGTGATGGAGGATGATGAGGAGATGGAGGTCCCCGATGTAGATGATGTCGGGGTGACTCTGGAGTATGTGGAGTGGTTTGGTGCCCAACTAGTATGGGTACCAAAGGTTATGGGTGATGAGGCGGTAGCTATGGGGTTGGGGGCAACTTCGAAGAGGATGAGGGCTCAGTGATCGGTGGGTCAGAGATGGTCGAGGGGATCGGCTTAGCAGACTCTAGATATGGGGTTGGTGGAGGATGAGATGGAGGATGATGAGGGGTTGGGTGAGATCTCTAAGGTGGCTAGGTTGCGGGTAGAGTTGGAGCAGCTTCATGAGGAGCATGAGGTTATGCTCGAGACTCATAGGGAGTCATTGGCTACTATAGCTCGATTGGAGGTGGAGTGGGCGATGGTTGTGGCTAGTGATCAGGGGATGGTCACACGGCTTCAGGTAGAGATGTTGGTGAAGGAGCATCGGCATCAGATGGACTTACGACATCTGTGGGCTAGTGAGGCATATGCACATTCCTTGGAGGATGTGTGTATGCAAAACCATATTACATTGTCGGATCCTCCTTCCTCTTCTATAACTGAGTCATCTAGGCATACTGAGTCTAGGTAGAGTACTAGGCCGAGGGCTCCTACTAGGTCTCAGGGGTCCTCTCATGGACATTAGCTTAGTGCTTAGATGCACTATTTTGTATATGAGCCTTGGTGCTCCCTTGTAGCCTTTTTGGCATTCATTGTATATGCGATTTATATATATATACATGGCCTTTTATATATTTGTGTTATCTTTTGTGTGAATGCTTTTATGTTTTATGCAATTTGTGTTGAATGTTTTATGGATGCTTAATGTAGGCTAATCATGATGTGTATGCATAATGCTTATATGGATGATTAATGCAAGCTAAATGACATGTATATGAATGATGTTTATGTGGATGATTAATTCTAGCTAAATGACATTTGTTATGGATGATTAATGCAAGTAAATGTATAATGAATCTGAACTATATGAGAGGAATGCATAGTGTTCGAATGATCTTTTTATAGTTCAGAAATTTTATTGGCCATTTTTGTTGTCCATTGTTTAGCAATCGGGGGTACCAAATTTGGTGGTGTTCTGCAACTTGACTTACTATGGAGATATGGTTGTTGACATGGAAGAAGATATGGATGTTGATATGGGAGAAGATATGGAAGAAGATATGGATGTTGATATGGAATACTGAAAGGTTTTCAAAGACTCAAACATACTAGTGTCATCAACCAGACTCACTAAGGTTGTCTAACTTTCTTTAGGACCAATGTGTGTGCGAGTGAGGTTCAATTACCAAGTCTTGAGTGTGACAATGACCCTATCCAATCAAGAACCTATGTGTGTGCATGTGAAGTTCATTAACCCATTATGAGTAAGTTAGGCATGACCTGTTATGGAGATGACCTAGAGGCTAGCCTGTCCTTATGTGCGTTCAGAGATCTCCCTTTTTGGAGGAGAGATATGTCACCTCGCATGAGCTTACTCCACTTCCAATCAAGCGTCTATAGCCCCGGTGGAGATTCACTCCATAGTCCTATGGGATTGATCTTTTAGGCCTTGGGGATGACTACCCATCTTTGTCAGGGCATGTAGTATGAATCCTTATGACTTTAGGGATCAAGGGTATTTGGGATCTTATTTGTTAGTGCTTTGGGGCATCCACATTTGAGGAGAATTTTGACCCTATCCTTACTACTCTATGTTTTTATGTTTATGTTTGAATAGTAATTGTGGTAGTGGTGAGAACCACTATTTTTGGACTATGTTGCATGATGGGACAAGCGAGGGATATCTCCTTTTTGCCACGAGGTACTACCCAAGGATGGTACTAGCCCCCCTATCTCATAATGTTTTTAAGATGTGATGGAATGTGGTTGGTTCAAGATTGTATTCGTGATCGATCGGCAATGCTCAAGACTTTCTTAGTGTATAAAGTGTGTTATTGGTCCTAAAGAAAATCAGACATCCGTTTGGAGGTTGCTTGCTACACTAGTAATGGCTGAGTGACTGAAAATCTAGGCTTTTGTGATTTTGGCATATGATGTTGTTGGCATATGTATTTTGTGAGAGTTGCATAGTTCCTTCAAACTAGGTACCCCCAATTTTTATAATTTGACTTTTTGTTAATGGCCCTATCATCATTACTATGCCAGATCATTTGAACGTGGGATGGGATGGATGCATATGCTTAATGCAATGGAGTGTTGATATGCAAATGGAAATTGTACAATGCAATGGAATATGTATGATCTAATGAATGAAACAATGCATGAATGCAAAATTTAAAATGCATGTCAAATGCCTAAATGTAAATGCAAATGGGATGTATGCAATGTGGGAATGCCTATGTGAATGCATTTTGTGATTTTTTGTTTTTTTTTTTTGCCATGTATATATACATAGTCATGCATAGAAGAGGACCCCCAAACAAGGAAGAGCTAAGACCGGTCTCGAAAATCAATGCAAATGCGTATTTCCCCATTAAGCTTGCGAATGGGTACTAGTCCTGAGAGCCAGTCGGGATAGTCTAGGGTGTCATCTAATTCTTCCTGCTCATCATTGCCTAACTCTACCTGAAAGACCTCGGGACCTCTAGTGGAAGGTGATGGAGGTGAAGGTGGTGGTGAAGGAGGAATATAACTGGCCGAAGCTCTTAGCAATTCCTCGGATAGGATGAGCTCCAAAAAGGAGGGTGGGGAGGAAATCCGGTCCAAGTCAATAAGGCTAATGTCAATTGGAATTGGCCTAGCTAGATCGTATGGATTATGGAGTGGGGTGAATAAGTCAATAGGATTCATATTGACTTAGTGGAAGGAAGGATGGCTTGGATGGATGAATGGATGGAATGATTGGAGTTGAACCGATGTCGAATGGTGTTATCCCTGTAATAGACATGGCATTAACATGAGCAACGCATTTGTTTTTTTTTTTTTGAAATATGTACATATGTTACATTTCTTGGCTTATGTGTGGGGCTCAAGGTGGATTTCCTGGCGGGTCCACTTGCTCTTGTGGAAGAAGCAAACGGAATATGGGATGATGGATGGGGAACATTCGGAGGTAAAACTCTTCCTGTTGGGTGATGGGGACAATGGGATGTGACTCCTCTTCAGAATCATCAGAAGCATTTGACATGACTTCAAATTCTTCATAACTTTCATCATCGGAATCAAAGGTAGGATAGGAGAAGTTGATGGGATCATCCTCGTCTACTTCGTCAATGCAAAGTTCTTGAAGGGCTTGTTCAAGAGAAGATGTTGAGGGTAATGGGTGGATGGGGTGATCTTCATCATTGAGGCTAAGCTTTTTAAAGGCTTGCTCAAGAGAAGTGGTTGGAAGACAATGGGGTATAGCCTAAACCAGAATGATCATGGGCGCCTCTATATGGGACCTCTAAAATATCATGCATCCCTTGCTCATGGGAACCTAGACCTTGACCTTACCAATTGAACATGTTAAAGTAGCGAGTGGGAAAATCCTCTATGTTAGGTATATTGGCATGCCTAGGCTCTTGTGGTTCTTCGGGTGGGTTTTCCCTAGTTGAGCAATCCAACCCTCCATAAACAAATTTAATGCTATTTGGAGCTGCACTCATGTCGTAAATAGCGCCTATGGATAAAGAACGGTCTCGAGGATGTCCAAAATCTTTGGCTATTGGAATGGCTAGGGGTGTGATGGTGACGTCTTGGACCACATATTCACCTATACCAGGATTGGTGATGTGGACTTTGACTTGGGCTGGCATGGTTGATGGTGGGGATTCAGATGGCTCTGGATTGGTTATGGATGGTGGTGAATTAAATATGTCACAATCCGAGAGTTCGACTTGTGAAACATCGATCGATGGAGTGGGATTGGATGGTAGTGTGGAATTAGAATATGGAGGATGGGGTAATGATGAAACAGAAGAAGTGGTTGTAGAAGAAGGGGTAGATGTGATGTATGATGTGCTAACAATAGACTGATTGTGACCACATGTACAAGAAGAAATGGATGTTTGAGGAGGTGATGTGATGGGTAGCTCCTCTAGGATGGGAGCTTTAGAAGAAGATGTAGATGGATTGGAAGAAGGTGGATTAAGGGATGATGTGGATGGATTTGATGATGGTGCCAAGAATAGATGGGTGGAAGGTAACATGGATTCATAAGGATTTGAAATGAAATTACAATACTTAAAAGGTTCGACATCCGTAGGGATGCAATGGACTTGTCCATCATGAACATATTTCAAGCATTGGTGGAGAATTGAAGGAACACATTTTATTTCCCTCATCCAAGGTCTACCAAGGAGTATATTATACGCCATGGCTCCTTCCAAGATGTGAAACATTGTGTGCAGATTTCTAGCCCCTACTTCTATGGGTAAAACAACAGTGCCAACTGTGGTACACAAAGCATCATTGAATGCTTTGAGGGTGAATGATGATTTGGAAATGTGGGATGGAGGTAATTTGAGGTGAATAAGGGCAGCGGTAGTAATGATATTGATGGATGAGCTGGTATCAATTAGTACTCTTTTGAATGGATTTCTGTCTATTAAGGCCATTATGTGCAATGGAGGGTCTACTGATTCGAAATTCATTGACTTTATCTCAAAGTCATAAAAGGTAATTGATGGCTCCATGCACGTTCTAACACTCCCTACAAATTTTTTGAAGGCATTAGAGTCTTGGGATTCTAACTCAATTGACTTGAGTATTTCCATTAAAGCTTCTCTATGCCTAGGGGATTGTTGGATAAGCTCATACACAGAAAGTTTGGTTGATGCCATTTTCAAACTAGTGGTTAACCGACTGGTTAAAGTTACCGTTGGCCTTATTGGATGAAGGATGGGCTGATTGGATGGATTGGATAGATTTATTGGTGGAGATGGATTTGGTGATGTTTGGATGGGAGGTGGGTTCGAAGGTTGTTGAGGATTTTGTTGATTTTTCCTTTGCCCTCTAGTGACCACATGGAGTGCTCCTACAAATTTTTGGTATTGTTGGACATGATTTACTTGATTAGGAGGTGATTGTTGATTGTTACCTCCTACATTATGTTGGACCTCCCCATGGTTAGGTAGAGGTATCTGATATATGCCCAAATTTTTATTTTGTGGAGCTAAGGGGTTATCCACGTTAATGGCCCCTAGGTCTATGAGGTCTTGCACTATGTTTTTGAACATATGGCAAGAATTGATATCATACCCATTTTGCCGATGGTATGGGAAAAACAAGTGCTCTCTATAATTTTTAGGCCTTTTGGTGGGATCATCGGGCCTAATGTATGGCAAGGCTAATTTATTGGTCTCATACAACCTTCAAAATATGGATGAATATGATTCCACTAAAGGAGTGTATTGACGTTGGGGTCGATTGAATTGGTGATGGGTAGGTTGTTCCACAGTTGGCACTATGTTTTGTACCATTGGTGCTTGGGTTACTGATGGGACCGCATGATAGGTAATTTTTTGTTGCACTAGTTTTTGAGCCATTACGGGCTGGCTCATGACCACTTGATTGACTTGATTAGTTGTGTTAGTCGTTGAGGCTTGTGTTGATTTGGTTTGGCTAGTTTGATTATTTCGGTATTGGCCCATATTTTGCCACTCTTTCTTCTTAGGCTTAATGACACCCTCTTGGATTTTTATCTCCTCAATGACACTAGCTTGTGCTAAAGCCTCCTCAAATGTTCTATAATTATTGAGCTGTAGCATCCAAGAGATGGGTTTTAAGCAACTCTTGGTAAAAAGTTTGATAATTTCTTCCATTGGGAGGGAGAATGGCAACTTGGTTATGATTGCCCTCCAATGGTTTTCAAAATCATAGATAGGTTCCTCATCCCATTGTTTCAAATAATATATATCCGATAAAGACACCTTCTTTCTAATATTAAGGGCGAAGCATTCCAAGAATAGATCTATCAATTGATCAAAAGTATAAATACTATGTGTAGGCAATTGATTGTACCATTCAATGGCATCTCCCCCTAATGTTTGAGGAAACGTTCGGAGCATAAGAGCATTATCATCACTAATCTAAAAATATACGTGGACAAATGAACTCACATGCTCCTTAGGATCCTCAATTCCCCTGAACTTGTCAAATTTTGGTATCGTAAAATCTGTCGGATATGGCGGTGATGGTACCAAAGGGTGGATTGGTTGATGGATCAGTTGGCTTAATGTGAGATTTTGACTCATTATTCCTGGTGAATTTTACATCAACTGATCAATTTTCTTTTGTATTGCCTAGAATCTAAGATCTTATGCTAGAATATGAGGACCTTGGATTGTGTGGTGGTTGGTTGATGGGTTGGATAGTAGATGTTGGGGTGTGACCAACATGGTATTGTGAAATAAATTAGGATGGGTGTGTGGTGAAGATTAATGGTTGAAGGATGGGGATGATTGATGAGGATGTTGATGGAAGAATGAGTTGTGTGGTTGGTTGGCAGCAATGGTAATTGGTATGGTTGATGTGTGGATTGATGGTGGATTAGGTATGGACACTATGGAAGGTTGGGGAACCCATGCTAGATTTTTATTGGTGAGTGGAGGTTTATTTGGAACTACTTGGGTCATAGGATCAGTGTTAACCGGTTGTTTTCATTTTATTCATTGTGAAAGCAACCTATTTATGAGTCCTAATGTGTTCGTAAGTTCTTGATTTGACCATGTATCAAAGTATGGGGTTGTGGTTAGATGAGATTATGGGAAGGTGGATGATGATGGATGAGAATACATGGGTATGGTGGCTAAGTGAGATGATGGAGGGGTGGACATGGGTATGGTGGCTAAGTGAGATGATGGAGGGATGGATGATGATGGATAAGATGACATGGGTATGGCATAAATTGCATTTGATGTGACAACTTGGTTGTTGGCAATTTGAGTTATTTTATGTTGTCATTGATGTCACATGAATCATTGATGTCATATGGATCACATTGAGTTTTGATGGGCAAATGATATTTTGGAAAGCATGGATAAATTCAGGGTTTTTGTGAAAACCAAGGCAGGAAAAATAAAAGGTTTTATTTAAAACCATGGATGGCAGATTTGAAATGGGTTTTTCTTAAAACCCGAGGTTGGCCTTTCGTTTCATCGAAAAAGGTGCCCCGATGATGGAGATATTTAATTTTAAATATTTAGTTTAAATTTTAATTATTTAAAATTTAAATTTAAATTTTAAAATTAAAATTAAAGTTAGCGCCGACGTCTAAAGAAAGAGGGAAAATCAATAATGCACCGACGTCATCGAAAATGAGGAGAAGACTATATAAAGGGGGATCCTAAGGTTCATTTGAAATTAATCCTTGCTCGTGTTAATCGTTGGCTAAGCATCCGAAGAGAGCTCGTGCGAAAATCATTTTGAAAAGGGAGACAACGAATAAATCCAAGGTTGGTCGAAAGCCCAAGACATTGTGGGCAGAGTGGCGCATTGGCAATTGGCTTTTTTTTAAGGTGTGTGGCAGCGCTTTACGTCAAGGTTCGAATCTCCTTGACTGCATTCGAAGGCATTGGAAGGAAAGCGCTCGAAGCACTTTTGGTTTGCGTGGAAGGGAGGAAGGACTTAAGGCACGTCATGCCTTTTCCTTTCGAATGAGCGGCTAGCTCATGTGGCAACCTTAGCCATGGCTAAGGCGCTCGCGGTGTGTGCAAGTTGGGGGTTCGAATCCCCTTGAGGAGGTAATTACGTTTTGCTCTAATTAATTTCGTTGATGCCCTAGGATAGGAGTTATAAGGTGGTTAAGGAATAATTAAAGTTTTTAATTAAACTTTATTTTTATAAGGGTTGTGATTATTATTTCAGAGGTGGATGAGTTGTTGATTTAATTTGATATTCATGAAATTGAAAATTAAGATTTAGGAGAAATAAGGAGTTGTTATAAAATATTTTTGAGAGCCTTATTGATTATTATTTTTGATAAGGGTTTTTATTAAAAAGGACTTTGGTGGATGTGTTTATTAAGTTGGAGTAAAAAGGTGTAAATTGAGTTATGCTTATCTTGTGATTATTATTTGAAGTCCACTAACCCTTATTGAGATTGGAAAGGAAAGTTGTGTTTAGTGTGGCAGATTTTGTGGACAACTTCTTGGCATCAAAAAGGTATGGGCACATTCTCCTATTGATTGTTTATGGTGGTTGATTTCTGAAATATCATTGGAGTGAAAAGGATTGATTGTGGTTTCCTTTTCGAAAGTGGTTGGTTGAATGCTTCAAGGTTTTCTGGTTTGAGAGTTGTGTTTAAACCTTGTTTTATAAGCATAGTTATTGAAGCCCATTGGTTGTGAAAGAACTTGAAAAGAACATGAGTATCATTGTTATGTGAGATTTGTGGTTGAGCATTGTTGGAAACATTTGAGTTGGTTGATACATGCTTGGACTAGGGTTTTTGTGAGAAAGAGTAGTCCCTTGTGGTGATTGGTTGAGTTGAGTTGATTGAGCCTAGTCAAGTGATTGTGTGAGGTGATTGGTCAAGTTCCATGAAATAAACTATTCCATAATTCTGATTTGAGTTGAGAGTGAGATTAGAACATATTGAGTCTCTAACAATTCTCTTTATGCTTCTATGAGTTGACTTGAGTTGAGTTGATTATTGAGTTGAGATTGATTTGAGTTGAGTTGAGTTGAGATTGAGCTTAGAACATATTGAGTCTCTAACAATTCTCTTTATGCTTCTATGAGTTGATTTGAGTTGAGTTGAGTTGAGATCATTGTGGATCATTGTTGTCATCCATTGAAGAGTACATTGCCATTCATTGTTGAGTTCATATTTGAGCTTTGCCTTGATAGATTTGTGGATGAGATTTGAGTGCTACTTGAGCATGATTGATTGAGCCTTTGAGAAGGCCTTTGTGGATAGTTTTGGGACAGCTTTGTGGACAGTTTTTGGACAGCTTTGTGGATAGTTTTGGGACAACTTTGTGGATAGTTTTGGGACAGCTTTGTGGATAGTTTTGGGATAGCTTTGTGGATAGCTTTGGGATAGATTTGAGCAAGTTCTTGGAGAGCTTTAGAGCAGATTTGGGAAAGTTCTTGGTGAGCTTGCTAGAGCATATTTGAACAAGTTCTTGGTGAGCTTGCTAGAGAATATTTGGGCAAGTTCTTGGTGAGCTTGCTAGAGCAGATTTGGACAAGTTCTTGGTGAGCTTGTTAGAGCAGATTTTGGGCAAGTTCTTGGTGAGCTTGCTAGAGCATATTTGGACAAGTTCTTGGTGAGCTTGTTAGAGCAGTTTTGGACAAGTTCTGTGTGAGCTTGTTAATGGAAAGTTTTGAGCTTGTTATTCAGTTTTGGACAAGTTCTGTGTGAGCTTGTTATTCATTTTGGACAAGTTCTATGTGAGCTTGTTATTCATATTTGGACAAGTTCTGTGTGAACTTGTTATTCAATTTTGGACAAGTTCTGTGTGAGCTTGTTATTCATATTTGGACAAGTTCTGTGTGAACTTGTTATTGCCTAGCTTTGAGCAGATCAAAGAAATCATTGTATTGGATAAGGATCCTTATTTCTATGTGAAATATTATAAGGAGATTATCTGGTGGAGTACCCCACATTGGGGGAACCACGTTAAATCTTGTGTCTCAATTGTGTGTGGTGACTTGTGCTCTTGCTTACTACTGTTATCTGAGTTATTAATGCACACTGCTATATTTGGTTATTGCAATTAAGGACATTAATTGATATTGATTTGGAAAGAAAGTAAAAAGTGGTCTTATACTGTTCACCCCCCTCTTAGTATAAGCTTGTGTTCTTCAATTGGTATCAGAGCGGGTTCCTTCGGAAAAGCTAACAACTTGAGGGCAGATTCTACAAGAACACAGATGGCTTCATAGAATGGATCATCTACAAATAAGGCTCCATTGTTTGATGGTAACAATTATGCTTTCTGGAGCATGAGGATGAAGAACTACTTGATATCACAAGGATATGAGGTATGGAAAATGGTTGAAAAAGAGTATAGGGTTGAAGGTGATCCCGAGGTAGATAAGACTATCAAGAAATTGGTTGAGATCAATGCAAGAGCAATGAATTGTATTTTGAGTGGGCTTCATGAGACAGATTTTGCAAAGGTCATGGTATGTAATTCAGCTAATGAGATGTGGACCAAGTTGTGGAATACTTATGAAGGAGATTCCAAGGTAAAGTTGGCAAAACTACAAACTCATAGAAAAATATTTGAGGAATTGAAAATGGAAGATTCTGAAGATATTGCAAAGTTTTTACTTCGTGTTGATGAGATTACTAACACCATGAGAGGCCTAGGTTTTGAGATGAAAGAATCAAAAGTTACTCAAAAGGTTTTGAGATCACTTCCCATGAAATATGATTCTAAGGTTTCAGCAATAGAAGAGACAATGGATATCAACAAGCTAACAATGGAAGAATTGCAAGGTACTCTCACAACTTATGAGATGAGGGTAAGTAAGCATCAGGTTCCAATAAAAGAGATTGCATTCAAGGCTTCAGAGAAAGAGAAAGGGAAATTTCCAAAGATAGATAGAGGTTCAGATAATGATGAGGAAGCTAACTTCATCAAAAGGAATAAGGACTCAAGGAATTTTAGGGATATAAGGAAAGTCAGATGCTACAAGTGTGGTGATCTTGGTCACTATGCATACAAGTGTCCACATGAAGAAAATAGTGATGATGAAAAATAGGGTCAAAGAAGAAAAGAAGATGGAAAGCATAAGCATGACAAAGATGACGAGATACAAGCAAAACAGGTATGAGAAGAAGAAAATTTTTCATAAGGTAAAGAAATCTTACTACATTGTAGATGCAAGTGACATTTCATATTAGAGTGATAGAAACCAGTCAGATGAAGAAGAATGTACATTCTTTGGAATAAATGAAGAAAGGCAAGAACATCTATTCCTAGGTATTGAAGTTAAAGAAGAGGATATATCTATTGAAGAAAGACATGAAGAGCTTGCCATAGCCATTGAGCAAGCAAATAGGTACAAGAAAGGTCTAAGGATATTAAAATGCTTCATATACGGAGATTTTGGGCATATAGATGATGATTGCACGTACTACAACAATTGCAACAAGGAAAGTTTATTTGTTGAAAAAGAAAGCAATAGTTCTAGTGACAATTCTAGCAGCAATGATGATGAAGAAGAGGATTCCACAAAACAGGAAAAGAAAATCAAAATATTGGAAAAGAAAATCAAGAGGCTTGAAAATAAGGTTCATGAAAATGAAAAGGTCAATATGATGCTCAATCAACACATTCAAGATTTGGAAAAAGAGCTTCAAGAAACAAAAGAGCTTGGCATCACTATTTCTGAGAAATTGAAGGCAAGAAAAGAAAGATGTAATCAGTTAGAAGAAGAAGATCAGAAAAGTTTGGGGACCTACATAAATGAGTTAGCACGATTTCAAAGAAATTCAAAAACTCTGGATAATTTTTTGGATTCACAACGAGATCCATTTATAAAAACAGGGCTTGGTTATGAAGAAGGGAAATAAAAAATAAGTACACAAGGACCTATATTTGTATCAGGAGGTTTTGTTTCAGAAATCTATAAGGAAGAACCAGTTTCCAAAGAAAAAGAAGCAGCATAAATGGATACTTGCATTTCAGAGGCTATAGAGATGTGTGCCAATTTGCTACTTGACACAAATAAAGAGAAAGAAGAGGAAAATTCCAAAGCACCAAAGGTCTCATATTTCAGGTTTGGGGAATCACACTCAAAAGGAAAGGAAGTTCTAAAATATGAAAGCAAGGAAGCACCTAAGATTTGTGAGGAAAGTTCCAAAGTTCCTATGGCTCCAAATATTCAGTTTGGTTCTTGTTTTGAGATAGGTGAATCAAGTTCAAAAGGAAAAGAAATACTTGAAGAGAAAAGCAAGGAAGAAACTAAGGAAGAGGATTTAGATACTACAAAGAAGGTTCAAGGATGCAATGCACAAGTTGAAAATGATCATAAGGATAATGGTCAAGAAAGGTATGAAGAACCAAGGCATGAACAAAGGGCTTTTCAAGGACATTGTTTTTCTTGTAATGGATTTGGACACAGGGCTATACACTGCAGGGTCTATGGATCAAAGAAGTTTGATTTTGCTAGAAGAAACCTCAAAGGAAGAAGGTATGGTTTTCAGGGGCATTGCTTCTCATGTAACAGGATTGGTCATAGAGCTTTTCATGCAAAGGAAATGAGCAACATGGTTTTGGTTTTAGAGCTTCACAATTCAGAAGTCATGGTCATAATGGTCATGAAAACAGAGCTTCACAATACAGGGTTCAGGAAAGGAATGGATATGGAAATTATTTTAAGAATGAATTCAGGACATGGGCACCATCCAAAGGCTACAATATCAAGTGTTTTAATTGCAATAACTTTGGGCATATTGCAAAATGGTGTAGGACTCAATTCCAAACAGGTTCAAGGCAAGAAGGTCAAACAGGTTCTAGACAAGAAGATCAAGTAATTCATCAAGAGAAGGATATCAGAAAAACATGGAAGGAAGTTGATAGAGGAAAGAAACAATGTGATATGGGAGTAAAAGTACTCCCACCCCAAAATTAATCACCTCAAGAGAGAAGGTGGTGAGGGGGCTAAGTTTAAGAGTCATATCTTTTAGCCCCATAGGTGTCCCTTTTGCCATTGATGTCAAAGGGGGAGAGATTTGAGTAAGGGGGAGAGCATTGAGTTAGGGGGAGCAGCCTCCAAAGAGAGCATTGAGTTAGGGGGAGCAGCCTCCATAGAGAGTATTGAGTCGGGGAGCAACTTTGATTCTCGGAGATGGTTTTTGCAGTGATTGTGGTTTTTGCTTTAGAGGTGTTGCCATCAATGACAAAGGGGGATATTGTTGGCAATTTGAGTTATTTTATGTTGTCATTGATGTCACATGAATCATTGATGTCATATGGATCACATTGAGTTTTGATGGGCAAATGATATTTTGGAAAGCATGGATAAATTCAGGGTTTTTGTGAAAACCAAGGCAGGCAAAATAAAAGGTTTTATTTAAAACCATGGATGGCAGATTTGAAATGGGTTTTTCTTAAAACCCAGGTTGGCCTTTCGTTTCATCAAAAAATGTGCCCCGGTGATGGAGATATTTAATTTTAAATATTTAGTTTAAATTTTAATTATTTAAAATTTAAATTTAAATTTTAAAATTAAAATTAAAGTTAGCATCGACGTCTAAAGAAAGAGGGAAAATCAATAATGCACCGACGTCATCGAAAATGAGGAGAAGACTATATAAAGGGGGATCCTAAGGTTCATTTGAAATTAATCCTTGCTCGTGTTAATCGTTGGCTAAGCATCCGAAGAGAGCTCGTGCGAAAATCATTTTGAAAAGGGAGACAACGAATAAATCCAAGGTTGGTCGAAAGCCCAAGACATTGTGGGCAGAGTGGCGCATTGGCAATTGGCTTTTTGTTAAGGTGTGTGGCAGCGCTTTACGTCAAGGTTCGAATCTCCTTGACTGCATTCGAAGGCATTGGAAGGAAAGCGCTCGAAGCACTTTTGGTTTGCGTGGAAGGGAGGAAGGACTTAAGGCACGTCGTGCCTTTTCCTTTCGAATGAGCGGCTAGCTCATGTGGCAACCTTAGCCGCGGCTAAGGCGCTCACGGTGTGTGCAAGTTGGGGGTTCGAATCCCCTTGAGGAGGTAATTACGTTTTGCTCTAATTAATTTCATTGATGCCCTAGGATAGGAGTTATAAGGTGGTTAAGGAATAATTAAAGTTTTTAATTAAACTTTATTTTTATAAGGGTTGTGATTATTATTTCAGAGGTGGATGAGTTGTTGATTTATTTTGATATTCATGAAATTGAAAATTAAGATTTAGGAGAAATAAGGAGTTGTTATAAAATATTTTTGAGAGCCTTATTGATTATTATTTTTGATAAGGGTTTTTATTAAAAAGGACTTTGGTGGATGTGTTTATTAAGTTGGAGTAAAAAGGTGTAAATTGAGTTATGCTTATCTTGTGATTATTATTTGAAGTCCACTAACCCTTATTGAGATTGGAAAGGAAAGTTGTGTTTAGTGTGGCAGATTTTGTGGACAACTTCTTGGCATCAAAAAGGTATGGGCACATTCTCCTATTGATTGTTTATGGTGGTTGATTTCTGAAATATCATTGGAGTGAAAAGGATTGATTGTGGTTTCCTTTTCGAAAGTGGTTGGTTGAATGCTTCAAGGTTTTCTGGTTTGAGAGTTGTGTTTAAACCTTGTTTTATAAGCATAGTCGTTGAAGCCCATTGGTTGTGAAAGAACTTGAAAAGAACATGAGTATCATTGTTATGTGAGATTTATGGTTGAGCATTGTTGGAAACATTTGAGTTGGTTGATACATGCTTGGACTAGGGTTTTTGTGAGAAAGAGTAGTCCCTTGTGGTGATTGGTTGAGTTGAGTTGATTGAGCCTAGTCAAGTGATTGTGTGAGGTGATTGGTCAAGTTCCATGAAACAAACTATTCCATAATTCTGATTTGAGTTGAGATTGAGATTAGAACATATTGAGTCTCTAACAATTCTCTTTATGCTTCTATGAGTTGACTTGAGTTGAGTTGAGATTGATTTGAGTTGAGTTGAGTTGAGGATAAAATATTTAAATTTTTTTTTAATAAATGAGCTTAGAACATATTGAGTCTCTAACAATTCTCTTTATGCTTCTATGAGTTGATTTGAGTTGAGTTGAGTTGAGATCATTGTGGATCATTGTTGTCATCCATTGAAGAGTACATTGCCATTCATTGTTGAGTTCATCTTTGAGCTTTGCCTTGATAGATTTGTGGATGAGATTTGAGTGCTACTTGAGCATGATTGATTGAGCCTTTGAGAAGGCCTTTGTGGACAGTTTTGGGACAGCTTTGTGGATGGTTTGGGACAGCTTTGTGGATAGTTTTGGGACAACTTTGTGGACAGCTTTGTGGATAGTTTTGGGACAGCTTTGTGGACAGTTTTGGGACAGCTTTGTGGACATATTTGTGGACAGTTTTGGGATAGATTTGTGGATAGATTTGAGCAAGTTCTTGGTGAGCTTGCTAGAGCATATTTGGGCAAGTTCTTGGTGAGCTTGCTAGAGCATATTTGGGCAAGTTCTTGGTGAGCTTGCTAGAGCAGATTTGGACAAGTTCTTGGTGAGCTTGCTAGAGCATATTTGGGCAAGTTCTTGGTGAGCTTGCTAGAGCAGATTTGGGCAAGTTCTTGGTGAGCTTGCTAGAGCAGATTTGGACAAGTTCTATGTGAGCTTGTTATTCAGTTTTGGACAAGTTCTGTGTGAGCTTGTTATTGATTTGGACAAGTTCTGTGTGAGCTTGTTATTCAGTTTTGGACAAGTTCTGTGTGAGCTTGTTATTCAGATTTGGACAAGTTCTGTGTGAACTTGTTATTCAGTTTTGGACAAGTTCTGTGTGAGCTTGTTATTCAGATTTGGACAAGTTCTGTGTGAACTTGTTATTGCCTAGCTTTGAGCGAGATCAAAGAAATCATTGTATTGGATAAGGATCCTTATTTCTGTGTGAAATATTATAAGGAGATTATCTCGGTGGAGTACCCCACATTGGGGGAACCACGTTAAATCTTGTGTCTCAATTGTGTGTGGTGACTTGTGCTCTTGCTTACTACTGCTATCTGAGTTATTAATGCACACTGCTATATTTGGTTATTGCAATTAAGGACATTAATTGATATTGATTTGGAAAGAAAGTAAAAAGTGGTCTTATACTGTTCACCCCTCCTCTCAGTATAAGCTTGTGTTCTTCATTGGTGGTTAGATATTTGTGAGGCAGCATTGACATACTCCTCATACAATGGGTTGGAATAGGTGGATGTGAGGTAAGTGTTTGGAACACTTGGGCTTTGTTGCGGTTGGCTCGTGGAAGAAGGTATACCATATTTGTAACCTGAATTATGATATCCTTGGGTAAGGTGGGCGGTAGCCAATTTGGGTTCTTCAAATCCCTCTTGGATAAGGGGCTCTAAGACATAGTTGGAGGACTTATAGATGGCCCTCACTTTGTTCATGTCTATGTGGGTGATGGTTGTTTCCACATTGTGTGGAAGAGTTCCTACTTGAGGTAGGGATGGATATGATGATCCAGATAGAGTAGTCTAAACCATAATAGATAGGGCTACCAAAGTAGCGGGATCATGGAAAAATTTTTCCATTAAACTACTTTGATTTATTACTTTCTTTTGTTGTCTTGTTAGCACCATAAAGTAATTAAACCAAATATTCCAAATTTAATCTAAATCACACAAACTAAAAACTTTTTCAAAAATTAAAGTAAAGAAAACAATCAATCCTAGGTTTCACCGTGTGTGGCTTACCTTGTTCATTAATTATTTTCTCTCGTTAATGTGAGATTCTTTTTAGAATTGTTGGCTTGTGTGTTTTGATGTAACTTAATCTTGCTTAAATAAAATAAAGGTAAAAAGCTATGGCTGTCCAGGGCAATGAGATTATTGTTGGTAATGACCTCCAACAATTTTTCTCGAGGGTAGTCCTATGATTTCTAAGGCATATATTGGTGGATGGAAATCACTACCACCGTCACCAAATCCCAAGCAATGGCTGGTGATGAAATCCAACCACTACTAGTAAAAAGTGAATTGTGCAAGTGTGTGTGATTAATTTTATTAGATCTCTTGTTCTCTATGATGTGCAAATAATATTAAAGATTACTAACTTTACTAATCTAAAATAGAAGCCAACATAAAGACATAAATTTCACCTAAATATTGCATAGTACACCCTTAAAATCCCCTGCCTACAAGTGATTAAAATCACAAGAGCAATAAGAGATTTCGTCCACCTCTCTGCCAAAGGGGCTAGCCTGGGGCAGGATTACTTTATGCATCAAGATGTTGTTCCTTTTTAGATATGCAAAATTAACGCAATATTTAACTCTAAAATGTGAAATCTAGGATGCTTTTCTGTTTCATATGCACTCAAAAATGCAGACAATCACCTAGATCTACAACTTTAGAACAAGAAATTAATTTGGTATAATGAAATACACACAAACCCTAAATGTGACTTGCTAAGGATTATTTCTCAAATTACTTAGTGTTAAACCCAAAAACAGTGAAAAATAGCAGTAGAATATAGCATACATAAATCGTTGAATGGTAAACTAGGGTTATGGGACCTACTTGGAAGCCTTAGCTCTACTTTAAATTAGTTCCAGGCATAGCAGAGCGTCTGTGTAGGTGCAACAAAGCACCTGTGGTTGTTTGTAGACATTTACAAATGCCTGTATAATCTCTGAAAGTGTTGCAGACTGCTTCAAAAATCCTAACGATGAAATCAGTGACTTCTATGCTTCTAAAAACTCTGCAACAAATAGAAGTAAAATTAAGTTAGCAAGGTAGATTTATTAAATAATGAAACCCTTATGGGGTCCAACCATGATCACCATTTTTGAATACAAGAACACGATACTTAAATAATAACAAAGAAATCAAATAACCCAAGGAAACACAAGATTGCATAAATAGATAAATTTATTCAATAAATAGGGGGGAGATAATAAACTCCTTTTGATACAATCTATACTCAGTGAGCCTTTGATACAAATATTTATAGTATGCTAGGGTTCTTCAAAATCCTAGCTATAACAATGAAGTGTCTTCAAATAGTGTGTCCTCGCTTCCAAAGGAATGAGTGGGCTTCAGGTATCTATGTGTTCGGGCCACTCTAGCTTTAATAGCCATTCAATGATAAATAGAATCTACGAACCTGCATTCACACAAACAAAGAAAGAGGTTAATAACACCTATGAGGACTCCACAATGTGAGACCCTCAGATATCAATAAACCCTAACCAAAAAATAGATCAAATGGCATGCTAAATATACAGATCATGTAATAGAATAAAACAAATAATGATATACCTTACTTGTGATGATATCTTGTTCTATTATTGTAGTTCTAATAGTAGATGGCATGATGATGCTTCAGTGATAACAGCAGACTCGAATGCACACTGGGTAGGCTCTGATTCATGCTTCAGTGATAATAGCAGGCTCGAACGTGCACTAGGTAGGCTCTGGTGTGAGATTCATAGGCTCTGGAGTGAGCCTACAATACAGTAGGTGCATGCGTGCACTTGGTAAGCTCTATAGTGAGCTTCGCAAGCTCGAGAGGGTTCCTACGATGAGGATAAAATCTATAGAAGTAGATCATGGGGGATGATATGAATGCAATGGATGGGCGAAAGTGGCAATGATAATAATGGAGTAGGGTGGGGTGAAATAATGGATATGGGGGATGGCTAGAATAGTAGAAGTCCTATTGGCTAGCTAGGGCTTTGGATTTTCCTAGGATATGGTAGTAGCGAGCCTGTGGGTTAGGGTTTGATCTGCAACAGTAGATCATGGGGATGCGAGGGGAACAGTGAAAGTGATGTGGTGGTGACGACTGAGAGTGGATAAATGGTAATTATGATGCAATGGAGGATGGATGTGGAAATAGATGGAATGGTGAAATTCCTATGGCAAGCTAGGGCTTGGATCTTCAATGGCTCTACAATCCCTCTACTTCACACTAGTTTCTTTAACAATCTCTCCAAGACCAAAACATTCTAGGGCATTTCAGGGTTTGAGCATTATGAATGCTCCTATTTATAATCTATCTTAGGGTTTTCTTAGGGTTTTAGCCTTGCACTTTTAATCGTGTGGCTAATATTAAATCAGATCCTAAGGGGTAGATTGCATTTTAGATTTGGCATGGATTAATGAATATGGACGATGGATATTAGATTGGATCAGACGACTGTGGTTAATTGGGTTTATAAATACATATTTTATAATAAATATATTATAATATAATATAAAATATTATATTAAATATAAAATAATATTAAAATAAGCCCAATTGGGTTAGGAAATAATGGGAAAGGGCTAAAGTGGGCCTTTTGAAGGCGAGAAGGACTAAAAGTGGCTGAATGGATGGTGGGAAAGGTGTATGGTGGACAAGTGGGTGGTGGGATGGTTAGGATGGAGGATTAATGGCTGCAATTTGGTGTCTACACCTATAATAGAGATAGAAAGTAGGAGGTTAAGAAAGCAAGCTAAACAAGCATGCAAACACAAAGAACCCTAAGCAAAATACATAAGATATTATATATCCAATGCAAGAACCAAAGCTCATGCAAAAAAACAAGCATCAAATGTGTTGTAGGCAAAGGGTCCCACCATGATCATCATTTGTGTGAAAGATAAAATACACCATAACAATTAAAAACAAAAAAAATGTGATAGAAAGAGATTTGCAATTGATTGAATATTTGATAATCTTTGTCTTTTACAAATAGGCCCTTTTGGTTACAATCGACCTCCCAAAATGGAGGGTTTTCTTTTACAAGTGAAATCTATGGTGTGGCAAGTTATCTCCTTGAGTGTACAATGGGTTGTGGGAGGGTTTAGAAGGTGTTTTGCTTGACCTCCCAAGCTTCTATGTGTATCCAATACCTACACACAAGCTCACAATAACATCAGCAGCATATGCAGGGCCTTTCGAGATGTCCAAATCGTGAAAGAAGATTAGAAAAGCAAATAAAACATTACAAAAACTTACAAAATTGATTACAAGAATCACAAAACAATGTATAATGCTTAAAAAATCTGACAAGATACTTGATTTACCTTTTTGTGCATTTTGGGGTTGATCTAGAGCTATTGTTAGCCTTTAAGATCAACGACCCATGATAATTGGTTCTTTGGGTAACCACCCTATGCGGTTGTGCTTCTAGATAACTGTCCTGGGTGGTTGAGACTAGGTAACCACCTTGGGCAATTGTGCCACTAGTTAACCATATTGGTAGGTTGATATTGTTATTCGATAGAGATTTTTGATCCTAAATTTGAGCCTTCAAGGATTTGTTTTAGGGTCCTTATTGCAAATCCGATGCACTATCAAATATCTACTACTGATGTGGTTGTAAAAACAATTGTTAGTGACCAATCCCAAGAGCCTCCATGGTTGGTGCTTCAAGCTCTTCAATTGGTAAACCTGCAAGCATAATGTCAAGCAAAAACATAACAATATCAAAGGAAATTTGAGGAGAGCTTCATTATAATTTGTGTGTACACATGAAAATTGAGACCTATTTGTAAAGTCTCCCATGGGTGGACGAGAGTGGTTAGGATGGAAGAGAGCGAGTGATAAGTGGCATGGGTGCATAAGATATGAATCTTTGGGATTCCTTGCTTGGGGTGGACAAATGTGCAACTTTCCTTTTTTAGGCTATGACATCTGATGATGCCTTATGGTATTCCATAACACCTTATTATGTGTCATTATGCATTATGGCATGTCATATTAATACCCCTTTTATGGAGAGATTCCTCATCCACTAAATTTTCATTTCTCATAAAAGTGCCTGGGTGGAGGGAATCCTCACTCAAATACATTGAATGCACTTGAAAAGTGGAGGAAAGAGGGGAAATAAATATCGACTGGAGTTAATGTGAACTAGAGTTTAAAATAGCAAAGTGATCCTATGATGTCTACAGTCAAGCACAAAAAGGGGCTAAAGTGGGTCAAAGGGTCTAGAATAGCCAATATTAATAATTTCTAAGGTTTGCAATACATTAATTAAAATAATTGTACATATTATTGAATATTAATATTAACCATTGTAAATGTGACACTTTTTAGGTGTCTACAAAAGGGACCATTTTTTGAAACTTGAATACCTTTGATTTTTTTCCTTCCATTTTTTCCTTTGAGAAAGGTCTCCCTAATGTATCCACAAGAATAATGAATAGATAAGGAGATAGTGGATCACCTTGAAAAAGTCCAAAAGACTATTTGAAGTAACCAATAGAGAACCATTGATCAAAATAGAATATTTCATTGTGTTATAATGACATTTAATTCATTCACACCAACTATAATCAAAACCAAACTTTTTGAGAATATTGTATAACAAATTATAGGAAACCCTATCATATGATTTTTTCATATCTAATTTCATAAGCATATCAAGGTTTTTTTCATGGAATGAAGAGAATGTATGACCTCCTATGCAATTAATATACCATCAATAGTTTGTTCATAATGAACAAAACCACCTTATTCCTTTGAGATAACACAACCTAGAATGCCTTTCAACATGTTTGCTATAAGTTTTGAAATAACCTTATAAATCATATAACCAATTCTTATTGGACAAAAAATATCAAAATATTTTGTCTTGCTTGTCTTGGGAACCAACGTAATAAAAGTGGTATTGATATTACTTATTATAGCCTTCCTTTTCTAGGCCTCTTCAACCACAACTAACATATCACTCTTCAATAAATCCAAAAAAAATGAAAGAAAATTTCAGGAAATCCATTGGGACCAGGTGCCTTATTATGATGGAAAGAGAAAATTGCTTCATGTAGCTCCTCCACGGATATCTTCTTCATCAAAATTTCATTTTGTCCTTGTGTGATAGTTGATGGAATATTTTGCAAAAGCTAATTTTATGCCTCCTTATCTTGCCCAGTATCTGACAAAATATTTTTGAAATAATTAATTGCTTCCTTTCTTATATCTTCTTCTTCCTCAACATTTCTTCCATCTATAGTTAACATATTTTTAATGTGACAAAAATAAAAATTTGTCTTTGCTATAACATGAAAAATTTGTATTTCGATCTCCTTCATTGTGTTATTTCTTCCTAGATTTTTGGAACCAATATGACTTCTCCTTTTTCAATGCATTATGATAATCAGAAAGTGATTGTTTTTCTTTCACATAAGAATCTTGATCCATTCCATTAGTTTCTACTATCTCTTGTAAAAAATTTAGCTTGGATTCAATTTCTTTCTTTTCTTTAAAAATATTACCAAAATATTTTGCATTCCAATTCTTCATGTGCTCCTTTAATTATTTCATCCCTTGAATAAATTTGTACATATAGAATCTTTTAAACTTTGATTCATCCCACCATAACATAACCATTTGGAAAAAAATCAGGGTCTTGGAGCTACATAGACTAGAAGTGAAATGTCTTTAGATGACCATTATTAGGTAAATCACAAGTCAAAATAATGGGTTTATGATCTGATCCTGCTCATAATAAAATATTTGAAGAGATTGTATACTTTTTTTGCAACCATTTATTGGATAATAATAATCTATATAATATTTTTGCTATATGAGTTTGCCCAATGTATCTATTATCGCATGTATATTGAAAACATGAAGGACTAAAATCCTAAAGGTCATTTGAATTGACAAATTATCTTGTATTGATTTAGACCATCATAAAATACCATTGTTCTTTTTCAAAGGATATAGAACAATTTTGAAATCACCCCAAGAATCCATATATCACAATTAATCATCATTGCATTTGATAAAAGTATGCTAAGGTCCTTCCAACATCTTTTACAAGGAGCAACTATAGTTGAAGCATATACATTAATAACCCCAACTTTGATGTTTTCCTCTTTCCTTTAAAATAGTCCAATAACCTAATTACTTTTTGCTTCTAATATTTACCCATCCCATTTGCATTTTTTCTATATTATTGTAATACTACCTGAAGCTCTTATATAAGAAATTGCTATATAATCACCCATCTTTCAAATCTTCTTAAAAGAATTATTACATTCCTCACTACTTAATTTTATTTCTTATATTAAAATAAAATTAAGACTATAACTATGAGAAGAAGAATAATAAAATATTTATTATTCAATTCAATTCCCAATGAACCTTAGGTGTGTTATACAGTATTAGAGGAAGGAAGTTGGAGGGATAAGGAGGATATAGAGCGGGAATATAGGAGGAAGGAGAGTCGAAAGAAATGGAGGAATAAGGGGAGATAGGAGAGAATATCATGGGGGAGAAACAAAACAAATCTTTGACAAACTGGAGACTTGTTCACACTGTAATAAGAAAACAAGACATTTTTAAGCTACTTCGACTGTGGTCTCATTCACACTTGCAACACTCTCCCCCTTAAAGTTGAGAGGACTGACTATACAGTCTCTCAGCTTTATAAATTGAGCTTTAGCCATCGCTTTGGTGAAGATATCTGCAACGTTCTCCAAAGTGCGACAAAATTTAAGCTCAACAATCTCTTGCTCCACCATGTCTCGGATGAAGTGATACTTCATATCAAAATATTTTGTTCTACTATGGTGGATTGGATTATATGCCAACTGAATGGCACTGATGTTATCACAGTAGATTCGGTTGGACCACTTTGCTGCTCTCCAATCTCTTCTAACACTTTTCTTAGCCATAGGGCTTGAGTACTAGCATAGGTGACTGCTATATACTCAACTTCTATAGAAGACAAAGCTACCACTGTTTGCTTTTTGGAACTCCATGTTATTAGTCCTGATCCCAGACTAAAATAGTTCCCTGAAGTTGATTTCTTGTCATCAATATTATTGCCCCAATCACTATCACTGAAGCCTACAAGCTTAATAGTATTACATTTATGGTACTGGATTCCAAAATCCAATGTACCCTTCACATATCTGAGAATTCTCTTAGCTGCCTGCAAATGCAACTCAGATGGGCTAGCCATAAATCGAGAGACAAGAGAAACAACATACTGAATATCAAGGTCCGGTGTTGGCGAGAAACATCAAACTCCCAACCATGCTCCTGAAAGTGGTCACGTCAACTTTAGGTGCTCCATCATCTTTGCTTAATTGGATCCCATGTCCAACTGGAGTTGCAACTGGTTTGCAATGCTCCATAGCAAACTTCTTGATCATGTCCCGAGCATACTTATGTTGACAGATGAAGATCCCTGAATCCATCTGATGGACTTCCATTCCAAGGAAGTAATGCATTAAGCCAAGATCCTTCATCTCAAACTGCTTCATCATGGAGCGTTTGAACTCCATATTCACTTTTTCATTACTACCCATGAAAATGAGATCATCCACATACAAGAAAACTATGAGGATGTCGTTACCTTGCTTCAGGTAGTAAAGTGTGGGTTCATTTCTACTTTTGGTGAACCCAAAATATTTGAAGTACCCATCAATGCGTGAGTACCAAGCTCGCGATGCCTGCTTGAGGCCATAGAGTGCCTTTTTTAGTCTGTAAACAAGGTGCTCCTTACCTTGCTCTTGAAATCCTTGCGGTTGCTCAACATACACTTCCTCTGTTAAGTACCCATTGAGAAAGGCACTCTTCACATCCATGTGTTGGACTTTCCATCCCTTGTGTGCAGCTAAAGCAAGAACTGTTCTGATGGTCTCCTGTCTGGCTACAGGAGCAAATGTCTCCTCATAATCAATACCATACTTTTGTGTAAATCCTTTTGCAACCAATCTTGCTTTATGCCTTTCAATGCTTCCATCAGCATTGTATTTGGTCTTGAAGACCCATTTACATCCAACACACTTCTTTCCTTTAGGAAGCTCTACCAACTCCCAAGTATCATTGTTTTTTATAGAGGTTATCTCCTCTTTCATGGCATCTTGCCATATCTTCTGAGTACAAGCCTTCTCATAACTAGAAGGTTCAAGCTGTGCACTAGTTAACAAGGCATAGTTAACTACATCTCCTCGAGGTTCTTGGGAGTCATCATCTCCATACAAATGCATATTTTCAAGTCTTTGCAAAACTGAACCCATTTCACTTGCTTGACTTCTAGTATATCGTCTTTGAAAATTTGTATCCAACATCCGATAAGATGGATGATGCTGGAGAGTTCTCTTACCTCTAGATGGAGAATCAATATCCATTGGTGAGGAACTAACCGACCTTTGTGGAGAAGGACTTGGTGATGATGATAATGAACTGGAAGTCGAATGTCTGCTTGGGCTTGGAGGAGGAGGAGACTTCTTGCTTTTCTCATGGTGCCTGTTGAATTTGTGAAGAACCTGCATCATGAGATTCAACATCACTATAAATTTTGGGATTTCCCCATTCTCCCCCTTCATCAAAAATCACATCCCTGGAAAGTATTATCTTTCGAGTCCTAGGATTGTAGAGTCTGTAAGCTTTTGTGTTCTCACAATACCCTACAAAAATGCATGCTTGACTCTTAGGATCGAGCTTCTTCCTCTGTTCATCGGGAATGTGTGAGTAAGCCAATGAACCAAACACTCTGAAATGCTTGACATTCGGTTTCTTACCATACCATGCTTGGTAAGGAGTTTTCCCTTTCAAACTTGAAGTAGGACTCCTATTCAAAATATACACATTGGTCCTGGTTGCATCTGCCCAATACATATTGCTTAAATGCTTCATTTGAAGCATAGATCTTGCCATCTCTACAATGGTGTGGTTCTTTCTCTCAGCCACACCATTCTATTGTGGAGTGTAGGTAGCAGTGAACTGCCTCTTTATTCCATGTTCTTTACAAAAATTCAAAAATTTATTAGAGGAGTATTCTCCTCCCCTATCTGATCTGAGACACTTAACAAAATATCCACTCTCATTTTCAACTCTTGTTTTAAAATCTACAAAGCAATCAAATGCTTCATCCTTATGCTTCAAAAAATATATCCAACACATTCTTGAAAAATCATCAATGAAAAGAAGAAAGTAAGAGTTGTTACCAATGCTCTTGGTCTGCATCGGACCACAGATGTCTGAATGCACTAGTTGGAGTGGATAACTGGCCCGCCATGCTTGTCCATGAGGAAATTTTGTTCTAGCGTGCTTGCCCAAGGCACACCCTTCACAGACTTCCTTATTGTCCTGAACTTTAGGAAGTCCGGTCACCATCGCTTGAGAAGTTAACAACTTCAAACTGGCTGAATTCAAATGACCGTATCTCAAGTGCCACAACACACTTGGGTTTGCAATAGCAACATTTACTAACTGATCTCCTCCTGGTTGGCCAAAATTTAGAGGAAATAACCTATTTCTTGTCATTGGCACTTGAGTAATGACTCTATCACTATTACTCTTATCAAAAATGATACATTTACCCTCATCAAATAGCAACTTATAATTTTTCTCCAACATTTGACCAACACTCAAAATATTATGTTGGAGATGAGGGGTATAATAAATATCATTCACTTGTTTAATGCCCTCTTTTGTTGGAACCTCCATGGCTCCAATGCCTTCAATCGCCAATGACTTGTCGTCTCCCAACTTGATGCTGGATTTGTAGGAAGAATCTAGGGTAGCAAAGAGTTCTTCTTTGCCACTCATATGATTTGAACACCTAGTGTCCAAGATCCAGGTATCATTCAGGTTCTGATCTGACTTGCCATATGAGAGAAAGAGATTTGAGGTCCCTTCCTCTTCTCCAAAATTGCCATACTAACTACTCTGACTGCTGCTCCCTTGAGAAGATTTCGACCAATAGTCACGAGCAAAGTGGCCAAGTTTGCCACAATTGTAGCAAGCTTGTTTGGACTTGTCACTTCCTTTTCCTCAGCTTGGATGCTTTCCTCTGTTCTGCTATCCACTTCTATTCTGACCTCCACCTCTGTTTGAAGATCCTCCTCTGCTTGGGGTTCCACCTCATGGACTATTCCTACCTCTTCCTCTGTGCTGACCTCTGCCATGACCTCTACCTTGTCCTTTTCCTTCTTGTGAAGCGAAGGCTTTGTCATCACCTCCGTGGCTAGTGGAAGGAGATTCTTGCAATCTCTCTTCATGTGAAAGAAGAGAACCAATTAGTGCATCAAAGGAAAGTGCAGTCAAATATTTTGACTCTTCAATAATGATTGCTACATGATTCCACTTAGGAAGAAGTGTTCGCAACACTTTCTTCACCACAACTTCTGGTTTAATCTCTTCACCTAGAGTGACCATTTTATCTACTACGGCTTTGACTCGCATGCAGTAGTCTCCTACTTTCTCATTCTCTTGCATTCTGAGATTTTCAAAATCTCTTTTCAGAGTTTGAAGCCTGACCTGCTTCACTTGATCACTCCCTTGAAAACTTTCCTTTAAAGCATTCCAAGCATCTTGAGCTGTTACACAGGATGCTATTCTAGGAAAGATGCTTTTATCTAGGGCTTCTTGCAAATGATACAGGGCAGAGGAATTATTTTTTTGTGCTTCTTTCCTAGCTTTTCTATCAGCAACACTTAAAGCAGTCCAGTCAGTAGGAGAGGGTTCTGTGTAACCCTCTTCAACTACATCCCATAGACCTTTACCTATTAACAAGGTTTTCATCTTTATTGACCAATATTCATAATCACTACCATTGAATTCTGGAATTGGAAGATTTGAATTTGAAGCCATTTCTACTACTTGAAAGCAAACTTTTGATTTGACTAAAAATAGGAAGTACAAAGCAATTACAAGTTCAAATCAAATCTATATTTCTTAACTCTCTCATTGATTTCTTCTTCTTCTTGTGGATTGTCCAGTACTGGAGGTCCAAAATTATCTGCAATGGAATCCTCGTTGTCACTGATGACAACTATTTTAGGAGCTGCCACTGGCTCGGCTTGTGTTGGCTCAGCCTCTGTTGGGCTCAGGCTCTAGAGAGCGTGGGGTATAACTTTCACTGGATTGTTGCTCCAGCTCACTTGGAGAGTAGCTATCACTAGCTTGATCTACAGGTGTGGCTTCAATTGTATCGAACTCCTCCACTCGTTGTCCGAAAATATTGTCTTCTGAGTCAGCCTCGTAACCAGAATCCGGATTCCTTTGGTGGGCTATAACAACATTTTGTAACTGACTGAACACAATGTGCAATCCATTTCTCCGAACTCGTTCATCAAATGATTCGGTAGTCTCTCTCTGTAGTAGAGAGCATAAAGCATGGTAGCACCCGGTAGACCTGATCATCTACTCATCAATGCAAAATAAAACTTCATTAGAGCTTCTGAGGTTAAAATTTTCACCCTTTTACAACCGCTGAGGCTATTACAAAATATTTTAGCCTTGAACGGGGTTCCAAAATTTTTTGGAAGCGCTAAATGGGCTTTCCGAAAAGCTTCCCATCACTTTTATGCTCCCCCTTTTTACAAAGATTGCCCTTTTAAAGTTTTTAAAAAATCAAGCTTTTCAAGCCCCTTGGGCGATTTACAATTTGTCACAATTTCTCTAAAGTTTACAATTAAATCTTTATAAAGCCTTTTAAAAAGGTTTTAATTTAATAATCAAATATGCTTTTAAAAATTAAAAAAAAAACTTTTTTTTTTTTAAATAATTAAAAGCACTTATTAAATTATTAAATTAATATTTAAAAAGCTTTAAAAAAAAATTAATGAAACTTTAAAAGAAATAATTTAATAAAAACCTTTATAATTTTTGGCATAGAGAGGATCGAACTCGCGATCCCTTGCTTCCAAGTGGGACTAACTGCCGCTACACCACGCGGTACCTTTCAAAACAAACAACGCCCAACGCTTTCTTTAATCTGCACGACTGGAGATATTAAAAAAAAATACAAAAGTTTTCCGTCGCGTCCCTGACGAGTTTCGAACCCGGGACCTCTTGTTTGCGACGAAGAACTTTTGTCGACCGCGCTACGCCGTCCGACGGGTAGCAAAGGGAGCACAAACCGGTTTACTATCAATATGTTCGCAAATTTTAAAAAAAAAAAAAAGTCCTTTTATCCCACATGCACAGGGATAAAGGTGCAAGCGGGATTTTAATATGTGAGCGAGCGCCTTTGTTATTGATTGCCCTTGGGCAATTGTGCTGCTCACCTTTTACCACCTGTCGAAGATGAAATTGCCACATCACAACTCAGCCACTCAGTGCCATGCCAGATGCCAACTCAGCGCCACTCTACCACGTGCCACGTTTGCACTGCCACCTCAGCTCTTCGAAGTGCATGCCGCCACCTCAGCCTAACACCTCAAAATCCATACCATCGGCTCCAGCTCCATGCTCACCACGTGTCAGTAGGTCCTCGGGATCCATGCCCTCAGATCTACTTTGAAGACCACTCCTAGCTCGATGATGCTCCTTGCCACCTCAAAATCTATGCTCGTGGCCCCACCTCAAATTTCATGCTCTCCTGGTGCTCCTTGACCCCTGTGCACACTAGATCTGATACCAGTATGAGAAGAAGAATAATAAAATATTTATTATTCAATTCAATTCAATTCCCAATGAACCTTAGGTGTGTTATACAGTATTTATAGAGGAAGGAAGTCGGAGGGATAAGGAGGATAGAGAGCGGGAATATAGGAGGAAGGAGAGTCAGAAGAAATGGAGGAATAAGGGGAGATAGGAGAGAATATCATGGGGGAGAAACAAAACAAATCTGTTGACAAACTGGAGACTTGTTCACACTGTAATAAGAAAACAAGACATTTTTAAGCTGCTTCGACTGTGGTCTCGTTCACACTGCAACAATAACACCCTATAAATTTCTTAATAACTATTTTTTAGGGGTCTCATTCATATCCCTAATATTCCATGATATTATTTTCATTTCTATCACTTTTTATTTTTATTATTGGGCTTAGCCCCACTTCTTGTTGACACTTGTGATATTTTTATTTTACTTCCCAAATCAATATCCCTTTGAGTTATTATTTCTCTTTTTTCATGTTTTGATCAACTTCTTGATCTTTTTCCATTCCCACCAACACTCTCATCTTCATCAATGTCTTCTATTTTTTCATATTGTTCATAATGAGACTTATCTTCTAAAGATTTATGTTGCCCTAAAGAATCTAAAATGCAAGAAATATCCTCATTAACACTTTCTTATTTATGTTGCCTTGAAAACCCTAAAGTGCTTTAATGATCCTCCATAGTCATTACTTTCATATGTTGACCTAGAAAACTTAAATTTCCTTAGATATCCTCCATATGATTTTCTTTATTATGCTGCTCTTAAAATCCTAAAGTGTAAAAAATACACTATGTACTAATTTCTTTTTTATTGTGAGGAGAAAATTTTATGCTACTTGAGTAAAATGGAGATGATTTACCTGGAGCTTGAATTTCTTCACCTCATTCAGTTTAAAATTTACCTCCTCATCCTCCTTTGCTTTAGAATTTGCTTTCTTATCTTCCTTTGCACATTTAAATCCTTCTATATTTAAACTTTTAATTTGTACATCCTCATCCCTCATCATTTTTTCTTCTAATGGTTGATTCGAGTGAACTATAATGGCCTTTGCCATCTGATGATGCAAAGGGGATTTTTTTACCACTTTTTTAGGATTGTAAAACCCTTAATTTGACCTAGCTTCTCCTCTGATATGATCTCCTTGTTTATATTGAAGTTACCTTAATGCTCAAAATTTTCCATCTCTTTCTCCATAATTTTCACTTTGCATTCTCATTCTCTAGACACTAAAATATGGTAAACCCGATTAAGCATCCACAAACAATGATCAAATTGACATCATATGGCCCCTTGGGCAGCCCTTAGAAGGCTCACAGTGGTTCTAGCCACTCCAGAAGGGGTTTTGGAGGCTTCTGGCCCAATTTTGGGAGGTTTTGGCCCAAAATTCACCACCGTCCCACCCTGGGATGGTGGCATATTCCCACCATCCCACCCTGGGATGGTGGTGAGCCATCATCCCAGGGTGGGACGGTGAGCAAGTTTGACCCAAAAAAGTCAAATCTGGGACAAATGGCACCCAAAAACTACCATTTACCCCACCAAATGAAGCATGCGGGTCAGAGGGCACTGAATCCTTATGACACACTTCTTAATGGAGGCCCAAATTGGATATTCTCTTCCACATCCATTGCATGCCTCCCGTTTGACAAGTGGCACCTCCTGCCATGCATGCCCTTGCATGCCTTTTTGCACATGAGCCCCTTTGGGCTATAAAATGGATTCAATATCCACACAAAAACATGGAGAGGAGTTCTAGGATATGCAATGGAGTTCTGCCAATATTTCCCCTCACTTTATTGTGCCTTCTTGCCCTCGAAATCTCTCTTTTGCGAAGGAGGTTACCGGGTGACTTCAAGAGGGTCCTTTGAGCATAACATTTTCCATCCGGGTGAATTTCTTCACCAAATTCGATGAAAACACCCCTTATAGTGTTTAGGATCATTCCCTAGTGGTATTGGTAGCAAAAAGTGTGCATAATTGGTGGGTATCCCCTCCCAGGGTGCCCCCCAATTAGTTGCAGTCACCACCGCCCCCAGGATGAGGACAAATCCTTGCACAATTTTATTACTATTTTTTAATTATATTATTCTAGACTATCATATTATGTTGTGGTTTAAATTTCATGCAATTTGGAGTTAAATTGGCCGAGATATTGCATTTTTAAGTTTTTGCAGGTTCGTAGGGCCCATCCGGGCACCCCAGTTGCATGCAGGTGGATATGCACCTCATTTTGGAAATATAATCATATGGGTTGTCTTAAAATGTTTATTTATGCATTCTTTCCAAATTTCATGTGTTTTGGACATGTTTAGGTGCGGGATTTGCTTGTCTTGGTCTTCGTAGGTTGCAAGCGGGCGACGCAAAATCGAGGGGTCTACGGATGCAATTTCTGATATATTTTTGGTGATATCCCCTCAAAACATCTTATTTAACATCCCCATAAATTTTCAAGTCATTCTGAGTTGATTTGATATATTTTTAATATATGTGCCATTTTGTGCCTATGGGGATTGCATGTTTCCCTCCACACACCCTTGCTATTTGACCCCTTTTGCTTCCTTGTGTGTAGGTGCAGGTTCTTGAGAGGAATTGGGAAGGAATATCAGACATCATATATTGAAGATACAAGCAGCGGTGGCATTGGCCCGCCCACCTCGATTGTGGGTATGAGGAAAGGCATTGGATGTGCACCCGGATTTCTTGGAGGATTTGATCCTTGGGCACCCCAAAATTTGTAAAAATTGTATCACATTTGAGCCCTCAAGGGGACTTCTATGTAACCTTGGATCTGATCCACCAAATTAATAAATAAGATACTCGTTTCATTTCATTCCTTATTGTTTGGTATTGCTTCATTTTCATATGCATGCTTCCGTTTGATGCTCATAAGTGAGATAGGATAGATACATATATTTTTGCTCATAATTAGGTGCATTAATTTTCCCTAATTTAGTGGTGATCATGGTGGGACCCTTGTCCCTTATGCTTTGGGTGAAAATTTGACCTCATTTTTGCAATTTTTGCCCTTTTTGTGTTGTAGGTGCTCCCCTCCCCACCCTGGAATGGTGGCAGAGCCTTTATCTGGATCACCCTAGGATGGTGGCTTCACCATCCCACCCTAGGATGGTGGTGAGGCTTCTAATCATCCCACCCTAGAGCGGTGGTGAAACAGAGAGATTTTTGCTCAAAAATTCAGAATTTGGAGAGCTCAAAATGGACAAAGTAAGTGCCTAAACCCTCTGTTTTTCTGCTACATTTTTAGAGACTGTAAAAATTAGTTTTCTTGCTTCATTTGCTTGCATAGAAAGGTTAAAATTTATATTTTTCTTTTCTTATAACATCACATAGCAAAAGGAAGAAGAAAAATTAAAATAAATTTGAAGTAGCAATGCATCTTTGTGGCTTGATTGCTTGTGGCTTACCCAATGGGTAAGCTAGCATTTAGGATTTGCATTCATAAGTTACATTTGTAGGTTATTTATCCTAATTTTCTGAAATTAAAATGCACTTATTTGCATGCATTTAGTGAATGATCATTGATTGCTTCTTTGCTTACTTTCTTGGATAATAAAGAACCACACACACCATGATTCATGTAAACGCTAGTGAGGTGGACTTCATTACCATCCACTAGTAGAGCGCAAGTGATGGTGGGTTTCATCTCCATCCACTTGGCTCAAATCCCATGAACCTGATCCATCTTGCCAAGGTCAGTTCCAAGATCCATCATAGCCCATGGGTTATAGCATGCATCACCCTTCGGGGAGGTGTATCATAGACTACGGGTGAACTGGGTGAGGAACTGGTAGGACCTGTGCTCCCTGGCCATGTGTGGACCTCATCACCACACATTATAGGTGGGATAATGCAACCTAGAGTTCATAGCTAGGTTGTCGAGCTATGAGTATATAGGTGAAATCCAATTAAACATTTGATTACATCATCCAACAATATTTCAAACACGTGACACAAGGTCATCCTTTGCAAAACAACACATCTGAAACACACAAAATAGTTTAGGGATTCACATCTAAAACTTAAAAGAGATAATCATCTATCTTATTGAGTGTTTCTTTTTTTTTGTATTTCATTAAAAATTTGTAAAGAAGATAATCACTTGGGGTATTGATAGAGGAGCGCGATGGTGCGCACCCATAGCCAAGCCCAAACATGGGTGAAAGCTATGGAGAGTGGATTAGGAGACATGAATCATCTCCGATATAGCCCTAGGGACTTGGTTATACCTCCCTGGTGAGCTTCTACTCCACCTAGCCCCAAGATAGTAGGGCATGAGCCTCATCTCTGAAGGGATCCTCTCTAGGACACCTCGAGGGATGATGAGCATTACTTGGGAGAGTGTTCTTGGTATGTAGATATTTCATAGGCCTTCCTTGGTGAAAGGAAACTATGCATCGAGGCGCTAATAGATAGAGTGGTGCCACGCATCCATGTACCCATCAAGGCTGACACGCCTAAGCATAGGTAGGAGTATGACTTCACACACTGGCCGGAGCAAGTCGACATGACTTTACCTCCACGTCACCTTGATAGGATACAATAGCTCATGCAGCCCGATGGGAATGACACTCATCGGTCGGGGTGAGCCAATTCTGCCCTACCTTTCCTCGTTCAGGAGGGAAGACATGAGGAGATCCCAGATTTTCCTTAAGAACAATATTTTATGCATGCCCGATGTGCCTCTACGCCAGCTGAGTATAATGAACATATGTTCCAGCCCGAACCTCAAGTCAATGCGGTGAACCTCGAGAGAGGCAAGCACCCTATGGAGACCATAGAGTATCTTGAACGAGGTCGACCCTAGGGTGAGATTCCTAGGCCCCCTAGGCCTCACACTATGGATCAAATTAGGCAAGCGGTTGCAAGATATATAGAATGCCAAGCTCAGTTCAAGCAGCTTCGATGAGATAAAGAGCAATTAGACCACTTGCACCAACTTGAGAAAGAAAGGATTGAATGACAGACCAATGAGCTATTCTAGAAGACTTTACGAGAGAGGGTCCCTACCCCTAAGACACATAGGTAGGAAGTCCATCCGAGGCAACCCATGCTCATTCGAGATAGGTCCCCAAGACCTTATCCAATGTTGCCTCCATGACCTCCTAGGCTAGATCGAGAGATGCCTCCTAGGCCAAACATAGGGCACCCACCATGGGTGGATACTCCCATTTATAGACCAGCTCGAGAGATGCCTTACGGGGCCTATACTGAGCATGAGCTAGAGATAGAGTATGTGGAGATGCCTTACCAAGGTAGGGGGTGATTTACCACCCCCTACAATAGGTTGGAGGACCCTAGACCTCCATCGCAAGATGTGAACAAGGATGAGGAGATTAAGTCCTCAGGCCCATATAAAGCATTGCTAGAATACCTGGAGTCAGTTGAGAACAAGACCTCTAGGTTGGGATCTCAAAATCCCACTATGCGCCAATTGCATAGTCAACCCATCCATCCTTCAGTACCTATGCCTCCCTATCTAGAACAATTTAAGTTGCCTCAATTGGCCACCTTCAAGGGAGAAGAGGATGCAGGAACATGTCACTAGGTTCTTAGGTCAATGCTTTGGCATTCATGATGATGATGCTTTGCTTTTGAGGACATTTGTGACTACCCTCGCTGGCCCCACCTTTGAGTGGTTTTACCAACTCCCTAAGCATAGCATCCATAATCTGGACCAACTTGTGGATGCTTTCCTAGAGCGCTTTGCCTTCAATACCAAGAGGAAGGCAACGTTGGCCGATGTAGCTAGGTTGAAATAGTATGATGATGAGTCAATAAAAAATTATGGCAATAGATGGTGAACCCTACTCGCCAAGCTACCTTATCTTCTCCCCATGTCGGAGTTGACTCAGATGTTCTCCAAAAGTTACTTGAAGCCAATCTCCTTGTTGTAGTTGCAACAATACCCTACTCTTGAAGATGCCTTAGCATAGGCTAGGATCATTGAAGAAATCAAGATTCAAGAGGGTGAGATTGCAAAGCCTCACAAGAAGGAATGGAACAAGAATGCTAAAAACACCCCAGCTCAACCAAAGTCAGTAGTAGTAAATCAGGTTGCAATTAGTGTCCTAGGGCCAGCGCAAGCCGTGCCACCTCAAAAGCCTAATTATCAGGCCACCCCTAGGAACTATGCCAAGGATAACCAGAATGGTCAAGGGCAAAATCAATAGCGTCACCCCAAGCGACAATTCATGCCCATTGCAGAATCTATGGACTCATTGTTTGATCACCTCTTGGCGGCCAATGCGATCCATCTACTTGAGAGTCGACCTATCGACCCAAATGCACCAAAGCCCAAAGGATACAGAGAAGACCTATATTGCAAGTTTCATAGGCAAAATGGGCATGATGTGCAAATGTGCTATAAATTCAAACACTTGGTGCAAGACCTAATTGATAGGAATGCCCTCTAGGTAGATAACCCTATCACACCAAACAACCAATAGATGGAGGTCTTCAAGGACCCCTTGCCTGCCCATGCGAAGCAAGCCAAACCAGTGCCCTAGGTGAATGAGGTTCACCATGCCCCTCCTAAGCAAGGGTATGTTGGCATGGTCAGTATTGTGACAAGAAATAGGTGGTATCCAAGTCCAGCCACACCACCTATGGCTCATAGTGATGTCCCTTCGACATCATAGCCTATACCGCCTCTCGGGCTGAGCCTCCCACCTAGGCCTGTAGTCACCATTAAGAGTAAGCTCGCTCAGAGCTTAAGAACAACATCTACCCGACTCTCCATCTATGAGCTCATCCAACAATCACAACCTCATAGAGAAGCCTTGATGGAGATCCTTAAGGCAATTGAGCTTCAGCCCCAGGAGTCTAACTCCTTCAACAACTTTGTGGGGCATGTGTGGCAATGCATGAAACCGATGATTACCTTTCGAGAAGATGAACTTAAACTGGTTCCACATGATATGGTGGATCCCCCTTTGCACATCGTCGCATGTGTGAATGGAACACCTTATAAGAGAGTGTTGATAGACATTGGGTCTTCAAGCAACATCATAACTACAATAGCTCTCAAGCACCTGAAGCTCCCAACATCCCACATTGTTACATCTACCTACACCCTTCGAGCATTCAATGATGCCATATGCTCAATGGTTGGTACAATCATCCTACCTATTCAAGTAGGAGAAAATATCATCTCGACGATGTGCCACATCTTGGAGGGTGATATGGCATACAATATCTTGTTAGGAAGACCATGGATCAGGGACATGAAGTGTGTCCCTTCCATCGCTCACCAGTGCCTCAAGTACACTCATGAAGGGCAAGTTCATGTCATCCCTATGGACCTAGAGCCCTTCAAGTACTACAACATGGTGCAGTAGTTACCCGAGTCGACCTTGCCATCGATACATCTAGATTTTTAGCCGAATAAATCTAGTCGAGGTTCGACCCTACCACTATCGAATACCATGCCATCCTCATCATCGGCTCCACCCCGGATGCCTAGTACACTAGTGGATCCTTTGCCTAGGAACCTAGAGAAGTGGCCCATTGATGAGGTCCAACCGACCATATCCACTATCTCTATAGAGGAGATACCTAGCCCGGATGATGAAGAGACACCACACGAGGCAAATGATGAGCCAGATCAAGTCTCACTCTCATCCCTCTTCTATCCATAGCCCCAGGTTATAGTGCATCTAGCTTCTACCAGATTGGGAGAATACATGGTTAGGAATGTCACCACTACTCCTACTATAGAGTCGATGCAAGACATGGGTAGACCTCGTCTTCCCATAGGCACTATCGTGCCTCTTGGTATTCCCCCTAATCAAATGAATTTTGTCTATGGGGGCCTTGACTATGGCATCGAACCTTACCAATAGTAGGAGGAGGATGAGGAGCCTTTTGGAGAAGACATTAACTACTTGTCTAACCCTAACTTCACCCTGAAGTATCTTGACCTATGCAACTGGCATGGTTATGGGTTAGGCCTGTATGAGCAAGGCACAAGAATCCCTTATCAACCATAATATCAAATACCCTATGACAAGTTCAGGAGTGGGATACAACAATCCCTTGCCTCTAGATGTCCTCATGGATGGCCTAAATCGCTTGAATATAGGCTACAAGGACAGGTTGGCCCAAGACCCTTATGCCAATCCCAATACAGTCTACTCCCTAGGGGACTACTTCCCACTGCTATATGGGAACCCCATGATCCCTAGTGACATTCTCCCACATTTTGAGAGAGGGAAGGTTCATGAAGTTGTCCCCATGTTTGTGATGAATCAGATCAAGGCACCTCATATGAATGGACCTCAGATGATGAGTCGGGTTATGAGGTGGCACCATATGACCCTTTTGAGTCGGATAGTGATCATTCACAAATTGTTCCCATTAATGACCAATAGGAAGGCCTCATACATCTGTTCCCTTTCCCTGATCCTGTTTGGTGGTAGCTCCTTCCTCTTGAAGAGCCGGTTCACCCATAGGAAGCTAGACCTCCTAGGAGGGAGCAATTAATTTACTTGAGCAGTTGGATCCTCGTGAGCCTGAGGCGCTACGAGGTGAGAATGAAGAAGTCCTCATCCATGACAATAATTATGAGGAACGAGCATATATGGGACCACACTTACCTGATCACCTGATCCCAAGAGGTAACAATGAGATTCCCATATACGATAGTGACTATGAGGATGAAACAGAGAGGGCATACCTTGGTCCTCATTACTTGCATCATCATCATGAGCCCATCGACATAGAAGAAGTCTATCATCAGTTGCATGTTGGCCCATGCTTGAGGGCAAGGCCTATCAATTTAGGCTAGATTCACCATGAGGTCTTCCCTGACCCACCCACACACATGGAGCTCCTTGAGCCTAATGATCCCATCCTACAGTCTATTCCTAGATAGGATCCGATGATCCCCATTCCCCCAGAACCACATCTGGGGGTGGGAGATGATATCAATATATAGTCACATGCCCATGGTCCTAGAGAGTAGACACATTCCATCAATATGATCTCCATTGATTTGACCACACCACTTCACAACCCAGTCGATCCTTCCAAGCCATGCCATCTAGATCTAGATGCTATTGATTGGGATCATGTTGATTCACCCCCATCACCCTCTGAGTATTGGGCTTGCGGTGGGTTGTTTCACTTCTCCTTGGGCCAACTCATGATGTCTTCCATGCTGAGGAGGAACCTAAGGTTCCCATCAAGGATTTAAATCTAGCTGATGACATCCATTTGATCCCTACTCCCCACCAGTTGGAAGAGGGGTCACATATGTCAATCGAGCCTACGGTTGACAAAGATATCGGCTCAGATCCTAAAAACCCATAATGTATCAAGCTAGGGGAAAGCCTATCCCTCAAAGAGCAAGCTGATTACATAGCCCTTCTCATAAAGAAGAAGGCAGCTTTTGCATGGTCTTACAAAGACATGTCGGGACTAGATCCAAATCTGGTCACCCACAATCTAACGCTTGACCCCAAAGCCAAGCCTGTCAAGCAAAAGTTGAGAAAGATGCACCCAATAGTGGCCTTGATGGTCAAATATGAGCTACAAAAATTATTGGATGCCAAGTTTGTCATTTCTGTAGACTATCCACCATGGTTGTCCAACATGGTCCCCATCAAGAAGCTTGATGGGAGGATTCACATTTGCACCAATTTTTGAGACCTAAACAAAGCGAGTCCTAAGGATGATTTTCCTTTGCCAAGCATCGATGCCCTGGTAGATGCCACCGTAGGACATGAAATGCTCTCCCTTATGGATGGCTTCTCTGGGTATAATCAGATTCATATCAACCCTGAAGACCAACTCAAAATGGTATTCACAATGCCTTGGGGAACATTTTGTTACAAGGTCATGCCATTTGGCCTTAAAAATTTCGGTGCCACCTACCAACATGCCATGACATATATCTTCCATGACTACATGCACAAAATTTTGGAAGATTACATGGATGACTTACTAGCTAAATATTTATTACGTCATGAGCACCTAGATGTCTTGTGCAAAGTCCTCGATCACCTTATTGAACATAATGTGAGACTGAACCCCAAGAAGTGCATCTTTGGCATCACATCTAGAAAGCTCTTGGGATTTATAGTTTCCAAATGAGGCATCGAAGTGGACCCTAACAAGGTCAAGGCAATCCTTGAAATGCCTCCCCCGACTACCATCAAGCAGCTTCGTAGCTTGTAGGGGAGGATTGCATCCATCAAATGCTTCATAGCACAATTGTCGGACAAGTGTCGACCCATGAACAAACTCTTGCACAAGGGGGTCACATTCCACTGGGATGATGAGTGTCAGGATGCCTTTGATGCAATTAAACAATACCTAGCTTTCACCAGTGTTAGCTCCACCTAGACCAGGGGTGTCATTCCGATTATATATCTCAGCTATTGAGACTGCATTGGGTGCCATGTTAGCCCAAAATAATGAATTTCACAAGGAACAGGCCACATACTATCTCAGTCGCACCCTGGTGAGCTATGAGATCAAGTACGCATACGTTGAAAAGTTATGTCTAGCGGTGGTTTTTGCTACCAAGAAGCTACGACACTATATGCTCAGCCACACTACGTATGTTGTATCTAAAGAGAATCCATTGTGATACATGATGAGTCATACTTATCATAGTAGTCGCACGACAAAATGGATCATGTTGTTGATAGAATTTGACCTAGAATTCATAGGACAAAAGTCAATCAAGGGCCAGGTCATTGTTGATCAACTTGCAGAGGCTCCTCTCTAGGATGATCAACCTCTTAGCATGGAGCTTCCCGATGATGGAGTCTTCCAAATATCAGAATTAACCGATTCTGATGAGCCTGAGTCACAGGTAGATATGACTCTTTTCTTCGATGGCTCCAAATGCGAGCAAGGGGGTGGCATAGGGATCATGTTTTTCACACCGCATGGGGCTCCCATACCCCTATCATTTAAACTCGATTTCCTGTGTACCAATAACAATGTCGAGTATGAAGCCTTGCTCATAGGTCTTCAAATGGCTATCACCATGAAAATAAACAAACTCAATATCTTTGGTGACTCCTTGCTTATAGTGAACTAGGTCAAGGGAATCTACCAGTGCAAGTGCCCAGTTTTGCAAGCCTACAAAGCCCTTGTGGATAAACTCCTAGAAAATTTTGAATGGTATGACATCGAGGCACTCCCTCGATCATCTAATCATTTTGTGGATACAATGGCCTCTTTAGGATCCTTGATCCCACAAGACCCCATAGATGAGATGACAACCATTCAAGTCAAGATGCTATCGCAATCAACGGTTGAGCGTGAGAGCACTCAAGCCATGCCAGAAGTCCACTTGATTCAAATAGAACCTCATCAAGAGAGATTCTCACACATTCATGAGCACTTGAATCATGCCACTTGGGGGACTTTGTTCCCCCAAACCCCTTTTGATAGCAGCACAATGCTATTCTTACAAGTTCTATCCCAATCAACATTTGCTCGGGATGAACTTCATGAGGGATAGGCAATTCATGCAATCGAGGCTTCCACACAGCAGGACTGGTCCACACCAATTAGAGAGTACCTAAAGCTTGGTAATCTCCCTCCTGGATTATCGCACACTACCAAAAGGACATTTAAATGGAAGGCAACAAATTTTGTCTTGTTAGGAGACATCCTATACCATCGGAGCTATGAAGGAATCCTCCTTCATTGCTTAGAGTATCAAGAATCGACTTGGGCAATGGCCCAAGCACACGATGGTACTTGTGGTGGCCATTTTAGTGGCATGGCCATCACAAAGTGCATTCTTCGCATGGGCTATTATTGGCCAACTTTAGAGCGAGATTGTTGCGCATATGTGAGGAAGTGCATGAAATGTCAACACCATGCTAACTTGACACATGTACCTTCTCAGGCCTTACAACCGATCCAATCGGCTTGGCCATTTTCACAATGGGGATTGGATTTAATTAGGAAAATCTCCCCTGCATCCTCGGGCCATCACACATTTATCATTATGACTATCGAGTATTTTACAAAGTGGGTGGAAGCAATCCCCCTTACCACTATGATAGGACCCCGCATAGCGGAGTTCATATTGCATAATATCATTTGTCATTTTGGTATTCCATCCAAGATCATTTCGGATAATGGGACATCATTCAAGAATAAATATGTGCATGCTTTGACAACAAAATATAATATCCAACATAACTTTTCGACACCCTATTATCCACAAGCAAATGGGCAAGCAGAAGCATCAAACAAGACATTAATTGCCATATTGAAGAAAATAGTCAAAGAGAATCATACCGATTGGCACATGCAAATGTCGCTTGCCCTATGGGCTTACCACACTAGCATTCGGATGCCCACTAGGGCAACCCCATTTTCACTAGTGTATGGTGCTGAGGCAGTCATGCCTCTAGAGTTAGAAATCCCATCACTACGCATATCCATGCAGGAGTTTATCGATGATGATACTACGTGACAAGCTCACCTAGATCAACTTACGTTGTTGGATGAACATCGCATTAATGCTCTTGAGCATCTACGTGTGTATCAAGAGTGGCTCAAAAGAGCCTACAATATGAAAGTCCATCTTAGAGACTTTCAGGTTGGTGATCTCATCCTAAAAGAGAACCAACAGAACTCTAGCTTGTCGCCCCACCTACGGGACAAATTTGTGGCAAACTGGTTAGGTCCCTTTGTCATCACTAGTCAAATAGGGCCTAGAACTTATCACCTAGCCTCCCTTGAAGGTGTCGAGGATCTTGAACCCTTGAACATCCTTCACTTGCGGTCATTTCATGCTTAGAGAGCACCAAAAGGCTCCTAGTGGTTTTCATCATCTAGGTCAAATAAAAATGCTCCTAGACTATCTACGATCATCTAGGTCAACCCTAAAAGCCCCAAAGGCATCCATAAGCCCTTTGGTCACAACCAAATACCCCTAGGTAGTCGTAGACACTTTTTAAGTGTCGCTTCTCGTCTAGGTCACCCAAAAGGCTCCTAGCGGTTTTCATCATCTAGGTCAAGTAAAAATGCTCCTAGACTATCTAGATCATCTAGGTCAACCTAAAACCCCAAAGGCATCCATAAGCCCTTTGGTCATAAAATCCCTAGGTAAACACTTTTAAGTGTATTGTCTAGGTCACCCAAAAGGCTCCTAGTGGTTTTCACCATCTAGGTCAAATAAAAATGCTCCTAGACTATCTACGATCATCTAGGTCAACCCTAAAATCCCCAAAGGCATCCATAAGCCCTTTGGTCATAACCAAATACCCCTAGGTAGTCGTAGACACTTTTTAAGTGTCATGCCATCTAGGTCACCCAAAAGGCTCCTAGTGGGTTTTCACCATCTAGGTCAAATAAAAATGCTCCTAGACTATCTACGATCATCTAGGTCAACCCTAAAAGCCCCAAAGGCATCCATAAGCCCTTTGGTCATAACCAAATGCCCCTAGGTAGTCGTAGACACTTTTTAAGTGTCGTTACCCGTCTAGGTCACCCAAAAGGCTCCTAGTGGTTTTCACCATCTAGGTCAAATAAAAATGCTCCTAGACTATCTATGATCATCTAGGTCAACCCTAAAAGCCCCAAAGGCATCCATAAGCCCTTTGGTCATAACCAAATACCCCTAGGTAGTCGTAGACACTTTTTAAGTGTCGTTGCCCGTCTAGGTCACCCAAAAGGCTCCTAGTGGTTTTCACCATCTAGGTCAAATAAAAATGCTCCTAGACTATCTACGATCATCTAGGTCAACCCTAAAAGCCCCAAAGGCATCCATAAGCCCTTTGGTCATAACCAAATGCCCCTAGGTAGTCGTAGACACTTTTTAAGTGTCGTTGCCGTCTAGGTCACCCAAAAGGCTCCTAGCGGTTTTCACCATCTAGGTCAAATAAAAATGCTCCTAGACTATCTACGATCATCTAGGTCAACCCTAAAAGCCCCAAAGGCATCCATAAGCCCTTTGGTCATAACCAAATGCCCCTAGGTAGTCATAGACACTTTTTAAGTGTCATTGCCATCTAGGTCACCCAAAAGGCTCCTAGCAGGTTTCATCATCTAGGTCAAATAAAAATGCTCCTAGACTATCTACGATCATCTAGGTCAACCCTAAAATCCCCAAAGGCATCCATAAGCCCTTTGGTCATAACCAAATACCCCTAGGTAGTCAGACACTTTTTAAGTGTCATTGCCCGTCTAGGTCACCCAAAAGGCTCCTAGTGGTTTTCACCATCTAGGTCAAATAAAAATGCTCCTAGACTATCTACGATCATCTAGGTCAACCCTAAAATCCCCAAAGGCATCCATAAGCCCTTTGGTCATAACCAAATGCCCCTAGGTAGTCGTAGACACTTTTTAAGTGTCGTTGCCCATCTAGGTCACCCAAAAGGCTCCTAGCGGGTTTCACCGTCTAGGTCAAATAAAAATGCTCCTAGACTATCTACGATCATCTAGGTCAACCCTAAAAGCCCCAAAGGTATCCATAAGCCCTTTGGTCATAGCCAAATACCCCTAGGTAGTAGACACTTTTTAGTGTTATCTAGGTCACCAAAAGGCTCTAGGGTTTCACCATCTAGGTCAAATAAAAATGCTCCTAGACTATCTATGATCATCTAGGTCAACCCTAAAAGCCCCAAAGGCATCCATAAGCCCTTTGGTCCCCCAAATGCCCCAATGGCCCCCAAATAAGCTCGTTGGTCACATGTATATACATATCAATCAAAAATTCAAAAAAACATCATCAAAATTTCAAAAATTCAAAAATATTGCATCACATCACATTGCATCCCATTGCATTTTATCATCACTTGCATTTAGGCATATTCATCATTAGCACTTTACATTTTAGAGTTGCTCATACATGTCTAGCACCATGATGGTACACTACTTACCACTCAAAATCAATGTTGTGAAAGTACTCATAGTTCAATGCCACAATTATCATTTTCACCCACATTTTTCACATTTCCATAGTCATGTCTATTCCCTTCACTTAGCCATTTGTTTTAGAATGTCAGTAGGGTTTTTGGTCACTCAACCATATCCAGTCTCTACTCAGATTTTGTAGAAGGCTAGCTTGATTTTTAGGAGGTAGAATCTTGCTTAGATTATGCCTTGTGTACATCATATCCCAAACACAATTAATCATTAACAATCCAAGTTTTGCACAAAGATAGATGAAATCCATGAAGTGGTCTAGGTTACCTTAAGCGAAAAGGTCATCCTGCTCATCCCCCTATGTGAATGGTTCAAGAATGTTGAGAGTTGGCAAAAGGACAAGTTCTCCCCTACCCAATTCCCCCCACAACAATAAGTGGTTTTCCCCCTTTTTTGTCATCAAAATCCCACATTTTCACATGTTTGCAATAGTCTAAATTTGCAAACCCCCACAAAGCAAAAATTCAAAGTACAAAAATACAAAAATAAAAAAGTGCACACATCAAAAAGCACAAGAAACAGTGATCCCCATCACTCAAAATTCAAATCCCTTGCTCAAGAGAAAAAGAAAAAACTCAAAATAAATAGTGATTATTATCACTAAAAAGAGAAAAATAAATAGTGATTCTTATCACTCTATATGAGAGCAAGTATCCCAATAAAATTCAAGAAAGTAGGGAGTCGAACTTGAATCCTTGGAACTCTCAGCATTTGGAAAACCATCAGGTGATCCTCATTACGGGTTTGGTGGATAGCCTATCCGTCAATGGCGGTAGCCTCCCGCATGATGATATGTCTACCATATTAGCTTTTGGGCGTATGTGTAGACCAATGTTTGCATGTGGATGAGCTAGCTTTGGTAACCTAGATTGCCTAGTGGTCTAGTCATACTTAGTACAAAACCTAGGATGGTGGCATTCATTGGGTGATCCTCAGTACAGGTTTGGTTGAGAGCCTACTTGGCACTGGTGGTATCCTTATGCATCTCACAAGAATGAACTCACTTGCACACACAGGGATATGAAGTACCTTGGTCATCCTAGCAGATTCATACCTTGTCAAAAAGTCTTGCATGGTTAGTATACAACTTTTGATCAGTTGACTAGAGTGTTTGAGTCTCATGAAAACCTAATGGGCATTCTCTAAACATCATGTCATTCATATCACTTCACCTCATTCATTTCAATTACATTATTCACAAATCCATTATATAAGTCTCATGACAACATTACATATGAGTTGGTGCAATATACATCATCTATGGTGCTAGCATAATATGTCATATAGTCTACACATTGCATCCTCTAAATCAAATAAATCATCCATCTCACCATACATCCATGCATGTACAAAATCAAATCAAATCACATTACAAAATATGCATACAGGGTAGACATCCATCATCATCTCATAAATCAAATTGCATACATTTGCATACATTTCATAAAACAATAAACACATGATGATAAACCACATAAAAAGATCATATATATATGTATATGTATGGGATAAAAAGATACATCATGTTGCCCGTAGGCTACAATAAAAGGAGTCCTCAGACTTCACACTGCTAAAACATCCAAAAACATAAAAAGAGTCATGCGAGCCACTACCATGGTCATGCAGGACCGGTACTATGACTCGCACTCCCACCTATAGTCGGAGTCCTCTATGAACTCCCATACCTACTACCACCTACCTTGTCAGCTCTCTGCCTAGACCCTGGTGCCTCCAGCCTAGAGGAGGACTACCCTGTCCTACTATGGTGACTCTGGTATGACCCATCGATAGTTGCATCATCTCATAGATGCCCTCCAAGGTGCACTACCTCCATCTCCAGCTCATCCACATAGGCCTACCCTCATCGACATCATGCTTGGTAAGTCTCCACCATAGAATGGAGTCATGTCACCTCTACCTATAGCCTAGTCACCTCCCCACTATTGGAATCCTCCTGTGTAGGGCTTCGAGATCACAACTGTGCTTGAAGAGATGCTATCTCGGCCTGAGCCACCTGTACCTCGGCTCGTTGTGCTGCTAGCTCCCCCTGTACATCATGCACCTATGTCTATAGGAGATCTCTCTCCTACCTAACCCTGAGTAGCTCATCCCGTAGCTCTACCTCTATCTCACCATGTGCCATCGATGGTGCCTACACCTCCTCATCCCCAATAGCATCATCCCCAAAGTCACCTCGATCTCCTAAGTCTAGGAGATCCACATGCTCCCCTACCATGTGTCCCTACCAATCACCTGCCTCACCCTGGTCCTCATCAGAAACCTCTTGATGTGCCTCCCTAGCTGCACCCCTCCCTAGTGGCCCCTCTCCATGCCACTGGCCTATCACCCACCAAGCATCATACTCCATTGTAGTCTCGACATCATCCACATCTGGAATGTCTACTACAGGATCCGTATCCCATGCCACTACCTCTACTACTGGCCATGCCAATGTCCTCTCATCCTCATGATATCGATAAGGCATCGACTCACTAGGCACCCCCTGGCATAGCCCAAACTATCACATCACCCAAGCAAAAGGGAAGTACTCCCACTTTGTGCCATGTCATCCAACAAGCCACCTACCTCACGCACCCTACGGAGCTATACAGTAGCATCTACCCACTCTAGGAAATCTCTGTATGGCCTCTAGAACACCTGGCCTACCTCGAGTCATGAGAATAGATCTACATAGTGACCCACATCACCTATGAATCATCGACTCTGTCCCCTCTCCTGAGCCCTCTACCATAGGATGCCATATCCTATCTCCCTGTCTGCCAGCTGTGCTCGAGTCATCCATGGTAGCCCCTGTGGTCACCCCATAACTATGTGCTACCATCCCTAACACTGCAAAAAAAGCTACACCCCACACCCTTCCATCGATGGTAGTGGATCTCGTACAACTCATCGTAGAGTTGTGCCAGTAGTGTAGTACCCCATGCCATCACTAGTGGCTCCACCATAGTGCACCTCACCAACGCAAACACTATCTCCACCAGGTTCCATGGGAACCTCACTCTAGAAGAGTCAGGTAATAGCATATTGGAGATGAGCATCATGAGTAGTGTATGCCTCACCCCCAATACCTTCACCTCATGCCATAATCCTACTAGCATACCCCCCTTCAAGTAGTCCAACTCTGCCGTCTCTAGATCATAACTAAAGTACCTCTCGAGCACTGCACGTCTCTGGTCTCATGGCATCATACGAATCGACTACCCTTCTATCAGAATCTAAATAATCTGATAGATATCCTCAAGCATCACCGTCATCTCCCCCATGGGTAGGTGGAAGGTATTGGTGCATGGATCCCATAGATCAATCAGGGTAGTCAAATATGCATGGTCTCCTATCATAGCCTCTAACCGTGTCACCTGCTTGAGGTCGATGGCATCCAACCATTCCTAGTCCTCTATGGTCAAGGCATCCCTCATGGAATCAAAGAGATTAGGTACTCGATACCGACTCCTCACCACCTGATAGGGATAAGCAACTCAATAATACAACTCCAAAATGGCCTCAAATGGCCCCAAAAACATTCAAAAGAAAAGACTCAAAATGGCCCCTCTTTGAGGCCGGTTTGTGGCCATTCCCCCTAGGAATGGCCCCCAAACCTATGGCCATCCCATCAAGGGATGGCCTATGATCAGCCCACACTAGCCATCCCACCTAGGGATGACTCCAAAAAATTGGGCTCAAAAAGGCCTTTCAGGCCATCAAAAATAGCAAAAACAATGCAAAATTGGACCTATAAAATGCAATCTAATTGCACAAAAACATGGATAAAATATAAAATTTGGTACATATCTCATAAATTAGGTATAATTACCTACAATATAGTGTGATATGCTTCCAAGCCAAAAACATGCCATAAAAGCAAAAAAATCAACTCCTAACACTAGGAAAATGCAATAAGAGAGACTTGGCATACCTGTCTCGCACCAGATCCTCCACTGGCTGAGTCTACCCACTGGCTCATGGTGATTGTGGGATGAATTTTATAGTGCTCCACTACTCATAATCACTCTCCTACTCCTCACCTCTCAAAACTACAAAAAGAAGCATGCACAAATGAGCCTAACCTTCATATTTTGGGTTTATATAGAGATACAGGGGTCACCACCATCCTAGGGTGGGATGAGCACACATTTGGCTACCTGTACCACCCTGGGATGGTGGTATAACATGCCCTCATCCCACCCTAGGATGGTGGTAGCAAAAATAGGCCAAAACAACCCAAAATGACCCAAAATAGGTCCAAAACTACACCAAAATAGCTCAAATTGGGTCCAAATTTCACATGGATCAAAATGCAACCATGAGGATCCTAGGAGGGATGGAAAATTTGTTAAATAATGCCCTAATAAGGCCATTTTGGCTGGACCACCCCTCGGGCATGCAGTTTTCAGCTCCTTTCCTCCAGGAAAACTCAACAAAGTCACCAAAATCCTTTCCAAATTGCCCTATTTTTCATAGGACAAAACTGAAGGTAAGCATAACACAAGTCAATTGGGTCAAGTGACTCATCACTTTTCTCACTGGTCATTCCCTCATCGACTCATCTCTTGAGGGGGTAGTCATACTCAGTCCAAATCAGCAAGCACACACTCAATTATGCAAATTGCGTTCGTTCAACGAATCTTTGAGAAAGACAATCATGCCCCTGCTTGGGGCAGCAAACAAGCACACAATATCACATCATAACACTTGAAATTACTGGCATCATGAATTCATGGGCCCTATCCCTTCATGATAGACAATGTTTAAGCTTAGGCACGCTCATTTAGCGAGTCAAAAACAAGGATTCAAGAACACACGCCCTTTCCATGATTGGGGCATCTAAAGTTGGTTAGGTTATCGAGTAACCTTAATCATTCAACATTTTAGTCATCTATTTTTGCTCAGCATTGTGCTGCACACAATGCATCTCAAAAAGGGGCATCTGTAGACACTAAAATATGGTAAACCCGATTAAGCATCCACAAACAATGATCAAATTGACATCATATGGCCCCTTGGGCAGCCCTTAGAAGGCTCACAGTGGTTCTAGCCACTCCGAAAGAGGTTTTGGAGGCTTTTGGCCTAATTTTTGGAGGTTTTGGCCCAAAATTCACCATCGTCCCACCCTGGGATGGTGGTAGATTCCCATCATCCCACCCTGGGATGGTGGTGAGCCATCATCCCAGGGTGGGACGGTGAGCAAGTTTGACCCAGAAAAAGTCAAATCTGGGACAAATGGCACCCAAAAACTACCATTTACCCCACCAATTGAAGCATGCGGGTTAGAGGGCACTGAATCCTTATGACACACTTCTTAATGGAGGCTCAAATTGGAGATTCTCTTCCACATCCATTGCATGCCTCCCCTTTGACAAGTGGCACCTCCTGCCATGCATGCCCTTGCATGCCTTTTTGCACATGAGCCCCTTTGGGCTATAAAATGGATTCAATATCCACACAAAAATATAGATAGGAGTTCTAGGATATGCAATGGAGTGCTTTCGAGATTTCCCCTCACTTTATTGTGCTTTCTTGCCCTCGAAATCTCTCTTTTGCGAAGGAGGTTACCGGGTGACTTCAAGAGGGTCCTTTGAGCATAACTTTTCCATCCGGGTGAATTTATTCACCAAATTTGATGAAAACACCCCTTATAGTGTTTAGGATCATTCCCTAGTGGTATTGGTAGCAAAAGGTGGGCAGAATTGGTGGGTATCCCCTCCCAGGGTGCCCCCCAATTAGTTGCAGTCACCACCGCCCCCGGGATGAGGACAAATCCTTGCACAATTTTATTACTATTTTTTAATGATATTATTCTAGACTATCATATGATGTTGTGGTTTAAATTTCATGCAATTTGGAGTTAAATTGGCCGAGATATTGCATTTTTAAGGTTTTGCAGGTTCGTAGGGCCCATCCGGGCACCCCAGTTGCATGCAGGTGGATCTGCACCTCATTTTGGAAATATAACCATATGGGTTGTCTTAAAATGTTTATTTATGCATTCTATCCAAATTTCATATGTTTTGGACATGTCTAGGTGCGGGATTTGCTTGTCTTGGTCTTCGTAGGTTGCAGGCGGGCGACGCAAAATCGAGGGGTCTACGGATGCAATTTCAGATATATTTTTGGTGATATCCCCTCAAAACCTCTTATTCAACATCCCCATAAATTTTCATAGCATTCTGAGTTGATTTGATATAGTTTTAATATATGTGCCATTTTGTGCCTGTGGGGATTGCATGTTTCCCTCCACACACCCTTGCTATTTGACCCCTTTTGCTTCCTTGTGTGCAGGTGCAGGTTCTTGAGAGGCATTGGGAAGGAATATCAGACATCAGAGATTGAAGATACAAGCAGCGGTGGCATTGGCCCGCCCACCTCGATTGTGGGTACGAGGAAAGGCACTGGATGTGCACCCGAATTTCTTGGAGGATTTGATCCTTGGGCACCCCAAAATTTGTAACAATTGTATCACCTTTGAGCCCTCAAGGGGACTGCTGTGTAACCTTGGATCTGATCCACCAAATTAATAAAGAAGAGACTCGTTTCATTTCATTCCTTATTGTTTGGTATTGCTTCATTTTCATATGCATGCTTCCGTTTGATGCTCATAAGCGAGATAGGATAGATACATATATTGTTGCTCATCATTAGGTGCACCACTTTTCCCTACTTCACATGCCATGTGCCTATGAATTTAATTTTTTTGTAATCCACTTGTTGATCCCATTCTATTTATTCAAATTTAATCCTAAAGGATTGTAGCAAAGGTTTTGAAATATCCATAGCAATACATATTCGAGTGTATACAATATACCTTTTCTTTTTAGTAGTTGTTCCCTCCTGGATGAACTCACATAGATTATTATCAATATTATTCAAAACCTCTATATTTATGAGTTGATAAGGAATTCCAAAAAGCCTAATACACACTAAAAGCCTTTAATAGTCTTTGTCTTCATAGAAGTTTTCACTTCATGGTCTTAAATATAATACATCTTTACCCCTAATACAAGGGCCTCCATCTATTATTTTATCCCTTATTTCTAAACTGGAGAAGATAAAGAGGAAAAATCCTTTCAAAAGAATAGTCATGGAGTAATTTGAATTCAATCCCCCACTTCCACTCAATCCAATTTTGAATCTCAAAAAAACTTGGTTAGTATCCATGGAACATACATATTAACCCTCTAGTTTTAAGAACCATTATATCATGCTCAATCATCTCATCCTTGATAATCACTTATGGTGTAGTATCTACTACATGGATAGGGTTTTTCATAGATTCACTCTTCCTCTTGTTGCTAACTAGGGCATCCATACTTCTAACTAAGGTATCCTTACTTCCAAATAGGGCATCCTTAATTTTATTAAGGGCTTTCAAAAATGTCTTTCTTGTCATGTTACCTATATTTTCTTCACATCAATCTTTTTTTTTAGTTTCTCCTAAGATCTAGAATAAGAAGTGACACTTGCTCCTTGATTACAATTTTCTTTCTACTGATTGCCTCTAGCTCACGCTTCTTACTTGTTCCTAGCATCTTGGCTTGCACTTGATCCTAGTTCAATTTTGAGGGTTGAATTATCTTCCATACTATATAGAGATATTATCTAAAGTATATATAGGTTAGCTTCCTTCTAATTACCAAAAATTTCATAAATTCTTTCGACTTACTTTATATAACTTTATTAATAATACATTAATTATTTTATTTTTATTTTTTTGCCATTTTACATTCAAAATTTATGAAAAACCAAAACTTTAAAAATATTTAATTAAGTTTTTAAAGCTAATTTTAAATGAGGAAAATAAATATATTCACATTTTTTTTTTGTGGAAAACACACCTTTCAAGGTGCCACTTTCGGGTAAGTCCCAAGGAGGTAGGGTTATCTATTATGTTAAAATCACCCAAGGCTCACACTTGGCCTACCCCCCTTGGCACACTCAAAGAGCATGCCTAACCCAAAGTAAATCAACTAACAAGGTATGCATGTACTGGCCATAAAGCTCGACAAAAAACCAATTACTCAAGGCTCATGCAAATTACAGCAGTCATAAGGCTTTCTTCAGCCTGCTTTCACCATGACTAGTGCTAGCAACACTCTCATTATATTTATTGATAAAATAAATAATCCTATGCTTGGTTCCCTTAGGAGCATCCATGTCAGCGAATAGGTTGATCCAAGTGATCTCTCTTTGACCTTTATCCACTCCCCATTTTTTAAACACATTGAATTGAAGGAAATACAAATTACATGTTTGGCCTTTCTAGGAAAAAATGAATTTTAGCCAAGATTCAATAGAGGAAACATAAGAATGATCTTTCTGAACCAGGGAACTGAAACACCCTGACTAAACCAAAGATAAGCTAATACAAAGCAAAAAGTAACTAGGTACCTCCAGTATTAGAGCCATCTAGAGAAAGGATAAATAGAAGAGTATCCTTTATTTGTGAAGCCCACCATCTGGGAGGGTGGTCGTAGCAAGTAAGATCACCTTTGTCCAAAATTCAATTAGCTAATGCATAAAAAATCCTATTATGTTCTCTGACCACATGATTGTATTCAACTTTCAAGATTCTCATAAGGATTAATTGAATATTCTCAATAATTCTTTTTATTCTCCAATCAACCTTATGATTCTTAGGAGTCTTTAATATATTAATCATGGCTTGGGAGTCATATTCAACCAAAACCTTTTTCTAACCAACCTTAGAAGCCTCTCGAATGCCTCTAAGGATACAATACCCCCCAACAAGGTTATTGGAAAGGATACCCAAATTCTCAGTAAAAGTGAAAACCAGGGAAGCATTTGAAAGTCTACCAATTCCTCCCACACTAGCTTTTCCAAGGTTCCCCCTAGAAACTCCATTTGTATTGACTTTTCCAAAATCCTTAGGAGGAAGCTACCAATTCCTTGTTCTATCCATATTTCAATTACTCACATTCCCTTTAAGTTGGTTTCCAATAGTAGAGTGAATTTTCAATCTTTGCATTACTTGATGCCATTGTTTATGGGAGTCCTAGGGGTGATTAAGGAGTTGTTGGATCTATTCAGCTAATTTGGCAATGATATTTTGCCAAATATAGTGAATATACTTCCTTTCCTATTTGAAAATATGGTTGTTTCTTTCCTTCCAGATATTATAAGGCAAGATGGTTGTTCCCATACAAACTAATTGCCTAACAAAATGATCAACAACCTCCTGTTTAGGCCAATCCCTCCATAGTTGTTCAAGAGTAGAAAAATTGGACCATTGTAAATTGAGTAATATATTCATTCTCTTCCATAACTTAAAGGCTAAGGGACACTCAATAAAAGGATTTCTAAGAGTTTCCACATATTTCTTGTCTAAATGGGCCATAAAAGCCATGTTTCATAAGTTTCTCACCATTGAGCACCCTTCAATCCAATAAAATCCAAATAAAAAACCTCACCTTAGGCCAAAGCTTCTAAGCCCACAACTATGTAAATATGTCATAGGACTAGTTGGGATTATTGTGGCATAAGGCCAAATAACCTTAAGCAATTGTATACTCACCCTTAGTAGTGTTGTTCCATCCAAAACAATCCTTATCATGGGACCAAGAGAGATATCTCATATGAAGGATATGTTGGATATCTTTCCTTTGCCTTTCTAGAATTTGAATAGGTCAAACCTCAACAAGGATCCAAGAATTTATCCAAAAATTTGCTTGTTGACCATTATGAATGATCCAAAATAATTTCTTCTTTATCAAATCCTCACCAATCCTAAGAACCACCAAAATATGAGAACCTCTAGTAGGTAATTCATAGTGAACAAGGTCTTCAGGACTTTTGTTTTTTGCATATTGAGCACAAATATTTTTGGCCCATAGAGCATTGGGGTTATTAAAAATATTCTAATACAACTTTACAACTAAATTCTTATTGTTATTAATAGTAGATTGGAACCCTAACCCCCATTTATTCTTGGGAAGGCATAAAGTGTCCCATTTCACCAAGGCCCATTTTCTTTTCTCCTTAGTACCACTCCAAAGGAACTGGATATGGTTTGATCCAATTCTCAAAGAACTGCCTTTGGGATATTCATCATAGAAAAAACATAAATGGGTATAGCTTGGAGGACTGATTTTACCAAGGTAATTCTACCCCCAAATGAAAAGCATCTATTAGTCCACTTTCTAATTTTCCCTTTTACTTTGCCCAACAACCAATTCTAGTCTTTTTTTTTTTATTTGAATATTGATAGGAATGCCCAAAAAAGTGATTAGAAGGGATATCTTCTTATACCTTAATTTATCCATAACCATGGATTCTTATCTAGGAGAGCAGTGAAATAAAATGACTTTTGATTTATCTTCATTGATCAATTACCCCATAACATTAGAAAAACAACTAATGATTTGTTTAATTCTAGAGGCTTCCTTAACCGTAGCTTTACCTATAGAATAGTCTTCAACAAACTGAAGATGAAAGATAGGCCTGGCTCCATGAGCAATGGTAATTCCCTCAAGTGTTCTATTTCTCTATTTTTAGTCATTGTCCTACCCAAGCACTCATCAAGAATGATGAATAAATAAGGGGAGAGGGGGTCACCCTGCCTAATACCTCTAGAAGATAGGAACAACTATGAAGGGTAGCCATTGATAAGAACTAAGTAGGACACCAAAGAGATACATCCCATAATCCAATTTGTTTGATCCTAAGAGAAGCCAAATTGCCTCATTACTTTGATGAGAAAGTGCCAATCCACTTTATCATAAGCTTTGGATAAGTCTAAATGGATGAACATAGATGGAGATTTTTGCACTTCCATGGAATGGATGGCTTCTTGAGCAAGAACTATCTCATCTACAATTTGTCACCCTTCCACATAACCTCCTTGTTTAGGGGAAATAATCTTATGTAAAATTGGTTTCAACCTCTCCATCATGATCTTGATAATGATTTTGAGAACATTACATAAAGCTATTGGTCTAGAAACTAAGATATAATCTGCATATTGAACCTTTGGGACTAGATCTATAAAAAAAATTTGATTACCTTCAAAATTTTCTTTGGTATTCCTAGCTTCTTCCACCATCTCTAATAAATAAACATGAAGAATATCCTAGAATTCTTGGTAAAATTTGATGGGAAATTCTTTATATTCGGGGTCTTCCCTTTTTACATTTTAAAAACCACTTGTTGAAACTCATTGATAATAAATGGAGCAGTAAAAACAGAGTTCTCCTCAAAAGTGATGAGTAGGGATCACTTGAAGGAAATTCAGTTGAGAAGTCGAGTCAAGAGATGCAGTAGTGAACAATTTGGAAAAGTAGTTGACCGCAATAGACTTCATGCCATCCCAAGTGTGGCTAAAGTCTCCAAAAGTTGATTTTAGGAAAGAAATAATGGCGTGTGATCTACAGGCTAGAAGAGATTTGTGAAATAATTATGTGTTTTGATCTCCTTCTTTGAGCCATTGGATCCTAGATTTCTGCTTCCATAAGAGCTCTTCTCTTTTTTCCCATTCCTCCAACTACATTGTGAGTCTAATTTCATCTATACTTCTACTCTTAGTGAGGTCATCTAAATAGATTTATTCATTCAACTCTTCAAGTTGAGCAATCACTTCTTGTTTCTTCTACCTGATGTCTCCAAAATCCTCCCAATTCCAAATCTTGGTTTTGGATTTGATGTATTGGAACCTTTTTGCAAAACATAACATCTTAGTCTCATACCTTGGTTTACCTTCTTGTCACCATTGTTGCACTCAAGGTCTTAAGGAACTATCTTTGAGCCACATTAACTAAAATTGGAAGGGTAAGAAACTAACATTGGTTTTCTACATTTCAACCATGACTGGCCAATGATCTAAACTATGAATATTTATAGTTTTCACCCTATGAATGTGTTCATGAATTAAGAAATTGTTAGAGAATAAGAACCTATCCAATATTTCCATTGGGATTGCTTTAGTTTTAAACCATTTTTTCTTTTCTTAAGGAGGCTTCTCTTATTTGGTCTACAACTTGAAATGTAGAAGTTTGCTCAGTATACAAGAAGTTTGGTCATTCTAGCTTCACTTGCACTCTATTTCAAAAATCTGATAAAGGAAAAAAGCTTGGGAAAGGAAACAGATCACAAATCCAAATTTTTTGGCATCTGAGGGTGTTCATGGTGCTCCTAAGGAGCTTATTCTCACAGAAATCTTAGTTGTTGGTGCAATTGAAGACCTTGTCATAGATGAAATTGATGGAAAGTGCTTAGAAAAAAAAGAAGACTGCTCTAAATTTGTCAAGGTTTTTTCAAAATTTGGTGGGCATTCCAAGGGTGTAGAGGTGAATATAAATAATTTTTTTGTATTAGGAGAGTTGCTGCATTCTGGTATTGAGGTTGGGTTGGACGTTATTCCAAATAAAAGAGTGGAGATCCTAGATCATCAAGGGGATCAGCTACCTTCTTCTCAAGCTCTTGTTGAGATGTTTTCAAGAGCAACTACCCTTGTTTTGTATAATAAGAGGGTTGATGCCCCTCTTGATAAGGAAAAATATGAAGCTATCATGAAGTCTCTTTGGGATGTAGAAGTAGGATAGATTTATACAAATGCTTTGGATAGAGAATCAAAGGAGGTCTTATCTTCCTCAAAGGAAGATGGCTTTCAAGAAGTTCTAAACAAGAAACAAATGAAACTAAATAAGATAGCTCAACAACAAAAACTCCTTCCTCAATCAATAGAAGCAAGAAAGAAGCAAAAAATTGGCTCTATGCAACCCATCAGAAACACCCAAAAAATAATGAATCTAAGTAGTGGGAAGGGGCCAGGAAGACCAAAAAATTTGAGGTGCTCTTAAAGAAAACAACTCAAGATGTGGATAATGGCTCCCAACCTACATTACCTTTGAGCGGAGGGAAGGCTCCACAATCCTTGAAGTAATGAAGATTGTCTAATGGAATATTCTAGGTCTACATGCCCTGACTAAATAAAGAGTGCTAAAAAAATTTAAAAAATTTCAAGTCTGAAATTCTTTTCTTACTTGAAACTAAGATGGGCGATGAGGATTTTGATAGATTATGAAGGTTTGTTTGCAAGGGGTGTGAAGGTGTGCATAGGGTTATTCATGGTTCTTCTTGAGGTTTTTGGATGCTTTGGAATCTCAATTTTGTGGAGGGAAAGCTCATTCATCAGGTTGATAGATTCTCTTCCTTTTTATTTTATTGTAAAAAAACTAAATTTTCTTGGATTTCTACCAATGTGTATGCTCCCAATGTTGTTGTGGATAGAAGGAAACTCTAGGTTGACTTAAAATCCCTTGGTTCTTCATTTGACCTTCCATGGCTACTTGTTGGTGATTTTAATTCCATTATGCTCCCTAGTGAGAAACTTGGAGGCTTGACTATTTTTTTGGATAGTATGGAGGAGTTTGGTGAGTTCTTGACCTCCATGGGACTAGTAGATATTGATTTGCAAGGTTCTAAATTCACTTGGTCCAACAAAAGAAGGGGAGGGGTTTGATTCAATCTAGGATTGATAGGTCTCTTGCTTTGGTGATTTGGCTTACCATGGTTCAAGATTGCTCTTTGAGAACTTTACTGAGAATTGCTTTTGACCACAACCCATTACTATTAGAATTCATGGAGGAGAAAAGCTCGAAAGGTTATCCTTTTAGGTTTAAGATGATGTGGCTTTCTCATATGGATATTGAAGGCTTGATTAAGGCTTGGTGGAGTACATATGTCTATGGCACTAAGATATTTCATGTGGCCAAGAAGCTAAAAATCATAAAATCTACCTTGAAGAGGTGGAATTAAGAGGTTTTGGAGAACCTCTTCCATAGGAAGCAAAACTATTTCAAGAATTGCAAGAAATTAAGGAAAAATATCAAAGTGGAGGTTGGCCAAAGGAGCTGGATAGTAAAGATCAAATTACTCTTGCAGAGTTCCATAATATTCTTGCTAACGGGTATTTTTAGAGGTAAAAATCTCGAGTTATGTGGCTTAAGGAAGGGAATAAGAATACCAAGTTTTTCCACATCTCAATCTTGAAACATAGGAGTTCTAACAAAATAAGAGTAATTACATTGGACTTTGATGAATGCCTTAAAATATAAGGAAGAAATTACTACTACCACAGTATCCTTCTTTCAGGATTTATTTTCTAGGTACAAGGAGGAATATGAGGATGCTTTGAAGGAACTTCTCGGGAATATTCCCCAAGTGGTGACAGTTGATATGAATAATGCTTTGAATGCCCCCTTTTCTAATGATGATATCAAGACCAACCTATTTAGTATTAATAAGGACAAAGCACTTGGATTGGATGGGTTCCTTGCTGGTTTTTTTTAGAGGTTTTGGCACCTTTTTGGTTCCGATATTTTGAAAGCCTTAAGATAATTCTAATCTTCTTCCTCTTTGTTGCAGGTATGGAATACTACCTTTATTGTTTTGATTCTGAAGAAACATGGTGCCTCTTCTCTATGGTATTTTAGACCTATTAGCTTAAGCAATACCCTATATAATTTGCTTACTAATGCACTTGCTAATAGGTTGAAAAGGCTTCTCCCCATATTTATTTCTCCTCTTCAAGGTGGTTTTGTTCATGGTAGGAAAATTGTGGATGGGATCATTACAATTCATGAGACTTTACATTTTATGTCCAAAAGCAGGTTGGCTAGAATACTTCTTAAACTTTATATGTGAAAGGCTTATGACAGGGTCTCCTGCGAGTTCCTTGATAAGGTGTTGTAGAAATTTGGCTTTGGGGATCTATGGAGGAAGTATATTAGAGTTTGTATTTCCTTTGTAAAATTTTCTATTATCAATGGGATTCCAAGTGGTTTTTTGGGGGGTCAAAGAGGTATTATGCAAGGTGATCTCTTGTCTCCATATATTTTCATTTTGATAGTTGAAGCTTTAGAAATATCGATTCGTGTTGCTACCTTGTCCTCTAAGATTAAGGGCATTAGACCTACTGGTATTACAAAGGCAGATTCTTGTCAACATTTTGTAGATGACACTATACTTCTTAGGGAGGATACTATGAGAGAGGCTAAGGAATTCCTAAATATTTTGTAGTTGTATGAGAAATATTCTAGCCAACAAATTAACTTCCATAAAAGTCTTTTTTTTTTGTGAATACTAGGGGGCATCTTCAACATAGAATTGCAATGATCTTTGGTTGTGGCATTGCTAACCTTCCTTGTTTATATCTAGGTATGCCATTGTTTACTAGGAGAATGAAGGAGGAATTGTGGTCTCATATGTTATATAGGATTCAACGTAAGTTAGCTAGGTGGAAAGGTAATCTCCTAAGCCAATCATGTAAGTTGCAATTACTTCAAGCTACCCTCCAAAGCGTTCTCAACTATTATGTCTCTTTTTGGAATACCCTTCAAAGTTAGGAGGATTGACCAAATCTTAAAATATTTCTATGGGTTGGAGTGGAGGATAAATAGAGGGTGTCCCTTGTCTCTTGGGATAGGGTTTGCTCTTCTAGGAAATAAGGTGGTCTTGGGATAAAAAAATTATTGTTGTTCAATAAGGTGTTGATTGTAAAAATAGCTTGAAGACTATGTGTTGAGGAGGACCATATGTGGAGAGATATTATGAGAGGTAAGTATATAGAGAATCACATTTATTTTTTATAAGTGCTGCTCCTCCTAGGGGCTCTATGATCTGGAATGGTTTGTTGTGTGTCATAAGTTTGGTTATGGATGGTATGCAATGGTAGATTGGGAATGGTAAGGATGTGTTCTTTTGGGAGGATACTTGGTGTAGACACCTAAAAGTTGTACATAATTGATAATAGTCACTTGTAGGCTTGCATAGTCACTTTTAGGCTTGCATAGGCACTTGTAGGCTTGCATAGACACCTGTAGACACATGTAGGCATGTGTAGGTAAGCGTAGGTAATTGTAGGCTAGCGTAGGTAATCGTAGGCTAGTGTAGGCAATTTTAGGCCATAGTAGGCAATCGTAGTCAATCGTGGTTGCAAAACCTACAAAACTACATAAAATGTGCCCAAAACACCTCCTATTCACACGAGGGCCAATTACAAACCCCTTTAGGCCACCTAAGCCCTTTTCTACACCTAATTAGGGCCCCCATGGGATCATTCCCTCCAAAAACCCTAATTATGCTAATTATAATTCTATTTTGAAAGTCACTTTTCACTTAAGTGCACTTTATTGCCTAAATAGGTTTAATTAGGGTTAAAGCCAAATTAGCCCTAATTCTATCCTCACACATGTGTGCACCCACTTAGGATATTTCCAAATATACCTAACCTAACCTCCAACTAACCTAGGGATTAGCTAATCAAGGTTAACCCTAATCCTTGCTCACACATGTGTGCACCTAGGATATTTCCTTGAGGGCACATGAAGGAATGACTAAGCACTCCACTTCATCACCCTAACCTCACCATGGTAGAATCTAACCTAGAGTTTAGGATACCTCACAACCCCCCTAACCTTGGTCCACTCTATAAATAGAGGGACATTTTCTTCATAATTCTTTCTCTCACCCTTTTGGCTAACATACCAAAACTCTACTGAAATTGCCTTAGAATATCTACTATTTTTGCATTCGTCAAACATCAACAAACATTACATGGATCATATTTGGATAGAAAGTTACGACAACCAGTCAACAGCAGTAAGGTTTGCACTCCATCGTGTGAACCCAAGCATAGGTTTGCACCTCACCATGCAAACCAAGTCTACAACAACTATATAACTCCAAATTGCGTAGGTATACTTTGTTTAAGGTTTTACAACATTTCCTCCAGTTTTTAGCACATTTTATATCATTTTCATGTCATTTTATCTGTATGAACATGGGATATGATCCATGGCAGGTCCCCAAACACATTAACACATTTTTATAGGTTTATATAGGTATTTCAAACATATCCTAGTATCCAAATGGTGGCACACATACAAAGAAGCCCACCTGCATTGAGGGCACCATAAAGCATCAACAAGTGCATCTACATCCACATTGAAAAAGAGAGGTGTTGTGGAAAATTTTGATATCCTTAAAATATTGACTATCATGCTACCAAAACTTCCTAATCACAACAATATGTGAGCTTTGGTAAACTCACCTCTTTAACTTGAAACACTAATTCCTTAAGAACATAGGTTGGGTCTAGACACCCCACAATCAACCTAATTCATAATGAATTTTAGTCTTTCTAAGCTCTACCAGATCTAATGAATTATAATAAATTTTTATGATGACCAAGAAAACATAGCATTTATAGATTTGGTTTCAAGAATGCAGACTGATGCCTTGTCTATTGGGTGACTATAGCAAAACTTAACCAATTTTATGAAACAGTGAGAAAAAGAAGGAAAGAACTAACATACCCATATTCATTTGAATAATGTAATCAACATAGGTATTAAATCAGTGAAAGAAATGCTCTCTATAGATTCAAATAATTTAATATACAGACAAGTGACACACACACACATTGCACCAAAATATGCCAAAGATTAGAAGTAGGAATTTGTATTATGTTCAACATTTGATGATTACAATGATAGAGCTTGGCAGTGTGCCTAGGTCTCCCAAATAACACAACACAATATTCACCCCGTTTGAATGTCGTAATAGGGGAATGCAATCTACTGTCCTTTATGTAGTGACATATAGACTCTGGCTCCTCAAGAAACTACCATTAAATTATCTCAGGCGAGCTACTCAACTCTCGTTAGTACCTGTACAAAGGTGAGAAGAATGAGGATATGGAGAATAAAGACAACGTAGGAAAAATAAAGTCAACCCAGACCAAACACTCGAAATACCTCTTGCAAAATTTTGCTATTTTGATGCTTGATGATGAATTATAACTTGAAAGGCCTCTCTTATAGTTTAGATTTTGCAAATTATATTTTGAATACTTGGTTCATATGCAGAATCTTGGCATTCTCTCTGCCACTAATTTTTGTGAATGTATTACAACAAAAATTGGGTTGTCATAGGCTATCAAAATTGGAGAAATTGTGCCACCTGTTCTCAAATATTCAGGGTGTTCTTGTCTGGTGACTAGCTCTAATTCCTTTTCTCCTCTAGTGGTGGTGGGTCTTGAAGTAACTTTTGGTTCAGGTCTACAATTTCAGCCCTTGATCTCTGACTAATTAGAAACTTCTCCATGAAGCTTTGGGTAGCTAAATCATCACATTTCGTCTGATCTATCATGCACTGGCTGGTCAGGTTTTAGTCTAGGTTCAATGAATATGATTTTTATCGATAGTTCGACTTCCTTTCTTGACTGTTCAACTTTCCTATTTGCCCCTTGTTTCGATCACCTACAGAAATAGAAGAAAAAATCCAATTTAAGACTTTGGCGATGAAAGAAATTCAAAATTTGGTATTATCACTATTAATATTGATGTTTTTAGATTTATTGAATGTTTGCCTAAGGTTTAACATTAGCCTTTTATTTTAATTTTTAATTTTTATTATTTTCTAATGTTTTGGCTTTTAATTTTAATTATTAAATTTTAGGGCTTCCAATATTAAATCCGGATGATTAAAAGTCTTTGTTATTTTACCCAGACTCTCATATTTCAGGCTAAAATTATTTTGTTAGTTAAGACTTCAAAAATCATTTTCATAATTCATAAGTGATGCAAAACCCTATCATTCATGCCAAGCTCTTTGTCATTAATGGTAGAGCAACAAATTTGTTATATCCGATGGTTTGTCATTAGTATTAAATTTACACTAAATTTTTTAGGTTTAATTAAAATTATAATGATGATTATTAGCAACAAAAATCTTTGTCGGTAATGTGTAATCCTTGTTAGAGATACATTAGCGATGGCCTTATTCTATTGGCGATAAAATTTAAATCCTCAAACTCGTGTCACTCATGCATCGATGATGGCTCCTTTAAATTAGCGATGAGACCTCATTGGATGTCGACAATGCATGATTTTATTAGCGATGGAACTTTATTGGCCAAATTATTTACTAAAACATTTGAATTAATTTTCATAGAGTTTTGTTCTAATTAATTAATGCATCTACTCATAAAACCTTTGTTGCTAAGTATTATGTCTATCGTTGATGCATTGTCGATAGGCTTTCCTGAAGAGCGATGAAGACTGCCAAAAACCCTTATTGCTGATGTAAAACTATTGTCGTTAATGTAAAACTATTGTTAATGTCTTGAATAGCCCGTTATAACCCTTGTAGCTGATGTGAAACCATTTTCATTGATGTATTTCTGATGGGATTTCTATAAGAGATATGAAGGCTATCAAAAATATACTGTCACTAATGTAAAACCATTTTCGTTGATGTATCACTTATAGGCTTTCCTGAAGAGCGATGAAGACTGACAAAAATACACGGTCACTGATTACCTGGAGCTATCATTGATTGAATATCGATGAGTGTTTCATAAGGGCTATGGCTAAAAATATTTTCACTGATCATATTGCATTGTCATTGATTGCATTGTTACTGATCAGATTGAATTGTCACTGATTGCATCGACGATGAGGCTTTTGCAAGAGCAATTATTAATTTTTATTCAAGCCAAGACTTTATGTGATCGTCGATTAAAATATTCTTCACTGATGTAATAGCAATGGCTTTTATTTATCAATGATGTTGCTTGAATTCATTCATTACTTTCACTGATGAAATATCTTTGTCACCAATGTAAGAGCGATGGCTTCGATTTATCGACGATAAGCTTTCCCGAAGTCTGAATCTGTAAACTTTGGCACCAAATTAAAAATAAATAATTTTGCACAGCTTAATAGGAGGTCAGATATCATGGTAATTTTTATACTCATCCAAGGACTGATTTAAGGCCTGGTTAATGGATATCAATCTGACCCGAAGCCCTGAGTTGTCCCGAAGTGCCAAAAATAGGGTAAAATTAAAATTGCTCAAAATATTCCAAATATTTCCAAGAATCTAAATGGGCCAAATGGGTACTCAAATCCATTTATATCATCAAAAAATTCATCATCTTTCATGAGATAAGTCATTTTAAAGTTCACATGATGCTACTTTAAATTGCCATTTTTGGAAATACCTAATAGTTAAAATTCTGAAAATTTAGTGTCATTGTAAAGATGAGATCAAGCTCTTTCTGCAAATTTTTGAATCAGCTCAAAAAAATTCTTCTAGCTCGAGTTATGGCCATATCAATTTGCATCAAAATGTAGGGCAAAAGTGACGAAATTGGGGAAACCCTAAAATGAAATTTAATTATTTAGACCTTTAATAAAACTTTAGGACTTGAATTTTCTAAAGTAATCCAGCCAAAATAATGCAGGTTATATGCCAGTATTCAAATATATTGAATTTAAATGAATGTATCTAAATCCCAGTCTTGAAGAATGCAAAGTGCCAACAAATTCAAGACTCTAATGCAATCAGAAATTTGATGCAAGCTAAAAATTCAAATTAAAACCAAAAGTTTAATTCTCTGGAATCATCAAAAATTGAGCCTTGCACCCTAAGTTCACCTAGACATCTTTCAAAAAATTGGGGTGCAAACTAAGTTGTAACTATGGGGAACAACACAGGCTCTGACTGGGACAAGTAGTATGAATGGCACATGAATGCTTTTGAGAACTCCAGAATCTTCGGTTAACAATCAAGAGACCAAAAAAATTCAAACTAAAAGCCAAAAAGTAAAACAAAGGCAACAAAGGAAAAATACTAGAGGATTGACCTTAGTTTTGATCAGTAAAACCTGATGACCTAGTTTAAAAATAAAGAATTTTGACTTATGGGGCAACAAATCTATTGGCAATGTCTTAAGATAGAGTTGAGGCAGATTTATTTGAAATTTGTTGTGTCATCATGTCTAGGCTTGTGTGTGTTTTGTGCATTCATTCTTATTCCTTGATCAATCAAAATTTTATCATACTGATAGGATTTGAGCCTATTAAGTATTTCACTATGAATGATATTCACCTTGACATTGCTCCACTACCAACTAGGCGTCTATAGCCTCGATGGAGATGACCTCGATTTCCTTTGGACCTACTCTACTACTAGCCAGGCATCTATAGCCCTGATAGAGGTTATCCAAATATTCCAAACAAAGTTGCTTTACATTATTTATATTTTTCTTCTTTTTGAGAAGAATTATGATGAATTACAAAGCTCATGTTGGGTTAAAAATCTGTAAGGCTAAGAAAGAAGAGTGTATATGTTTTTAGCTCAAGGCATATTTTTAATGATGACTTCATTCTTCTTGACCTTGGAAAATCCTTAAAATATATGGGAGATGTGAAGCATCAGCATAATGCATAGCACCTTCCACCTAATCTATTGTAGCTTAGACTTGTGGGGCAATTTACCTAAAACCTAGCCCATAAGATCTCAGTGTCATTTGTCCTTACTCTAGGTCCTATTTCTTTGACTGATTAGAAAACATCTATTAAAACTATGGTGCAAAACAAAAAACCTTTTAAAGAGACAAAAAAATAGCCATGACTGGACACGAATGGTGATGAGGCAAAAATAAAGTATCATGAAAACCGAGAGGATGTCAATGCTCCTATTTTGCAAAAACAACTTTATAACCTCAGGGTGTAGAGTGAGTTCAAATTCCTTTCATTTTTGTCTAAATGGCCCAGAATACACTCTCAACTCTTGATGATTCCATATAAGAACAAACCATGGTTGAGCTTTATGCATATTTTTTACCATTGCTCTTATCATGAGGTCTTTTCTGTTAGACTGGCCAATTCTTATGGGGTTCCTGATGATGGGTTGGGCATTGGGAATTTTACTCTGAAATGAGGTAACAGATGCGGTATTACCTAGGATTAGGGTTGTGTTAATGAATATGATAGAGAAGTCAGCAAAAGAACTAGCATCATTTTCCAGACTAATGAGTACTATGAATTTGTCAATTTTATCTTAGTTGACCTATTTTAATCTGATTGATTTCACACTTAAAATAGAAATAGGGAGATAGTTCTATGCAGAAGAAAGACTCAACAAATCAACTATGATATTATATGAAGTTCTATTATTAGGCAAATGATTGCAAACATAGTATTCATTCATTGAATCTGACATATATCTTTGGAAAACATGGAGGAGCTTTGTTTTTAACTGATCAATAAGCTTAAAAGATCTAGAAAATTCATCTTCCTTTTGTGCTATGATTCTCTGACCAATATTTTTTTTAGACTTATACTTTTAGGCTTGTGATTAGTCAGTTATGTCTCAGGGTCTTCCTTTGCATTAGGATTCACAAGAAGAACTTCATATTTGGATAAATCATCCTCAATTATTGGCCTTTCATCTACTTTTTTATCCTCAACCTCTATAGTTTTGTTGGATAGTGCCTCTGCATTTGGGTGTTGTATCTCTTGTATATTGAAATCATTGGTCATAAGGCTTTTTGAAACTTCTACTATTATAGACTGATCTTGTTTGATTTCATCAAATCTGTTATTAGGAGCTTGATGATGATTTTCTTCCCTAAGAAATAAAGTTCTATGTTCATGATTGGCAAGACAAACATTGATATCTTCTTCAGAATTAATTATATTTTTATACTTGTGATCAATCAATTCGATTTTGTGGTCTTCTTCTGCACCAAATTCTTTAATAATAACCTTATCTTTTGATTCATTGTTCTTAGTTGTTGACCTTTTATCAACTTTTTCTTCCTTGGACTGCACTATTTTTTTGGATTGTGCCCCTTCTTTTGAATGTTGTTCTCTCATATCATCCATATTGGGAACATTCACCTCATCTATTGTACTCTTAAATTCCATGGCATGGGTTTCTTGAAAAAATCCATTGTTGCTATAAACGGTTCCCATTTGACTTCATCAAGTATGACATTAGAGGTTTCAAGATGATGTTGCTCTCTTTTGGATATTAAAGTTCTTTGTTCTTGATAGACCTCAATATCTCTTTTAAGTTTAGGGTATTTATCCTTACAATATAAATTGGTTCTAACTTCTTTACTAGGTTGTCCCTTGAGGTTCAAGATGGGATATGAGGATAAATAGATGGCACAGCCAAAATGACTATGGGGTGAATTGCATACAAGGCAATAGAAAGGGAATTTACTACTGATCATATTCCTTTCTACGTGAATAGCCTTATTCATGCACTCATCAATAGTGTTCACTTGCTCTTTTCTTAGTTCATTATCAAATTTTATAGAGAAAAAACAAATATAATGTTGATCACTAAGAGCTAATTTATCAAAAAAATTGTTTTTAACCTTGATGAATCTTTTGTTGAAGTTATTAACCGATTTTTTTTTCTATTTTTTTATTGTAGCCAATTCAGTTATGAGTGAACGTATATTTCTCTCCTTACCATACCTTTCTAAAAATACTTCTTCCATTTCCTAGAAATCCAATATGTAATGTGGGGGAAGACTATTGAACCAATCTAAAGCATCTTTCTCTAGGGTCTGCCAAAATAGCCTAAGAGCCACATCTTCTTCTTTGACTTCCAATCTATCTAAGGCATACAGGAAGCTTTTGATATGTTATTCTCCAGTGGCATACAGGAATATTTTGATATGTTCTTCTCCAGTGACAGCATTGTTACCTAGGAATTTAGGCAAGTATTTAGGGGCTTTAATGGGTAACCAATGAAGGTGAGGAGGCAGCTAAAAAGGCTTGTACCTATTGGCTCTCCAGGTCTGAAGGTATTGATTATTTGGGTTATTCATCATGATCACAAGGGTGATGATAGAAGATATGCTTATGATCAATTAAAATATTCTTATCAGAACAAATTAAGATGCTAGAACCACTATCTAAAGGAACATCGCTTGTTAACAAAACCTTACCACTATGATACGATTCAATTTTGTAAACTGGGTCTTTTAGTTTCAGATAAATACCTCTAGGTTCTTCAATTATTGAAAGACTTGCTTACCACTTCCTCTCGTATGTGTCAGGTTATATTCTTCTTTCTTCTATATTTTGGGTTCGTTCAGAGTTGCCAGTACTTGGATGCAATAGAATCTCACTCAGGCCAAGATTGTTTGGTTTTTAAGTTTTCTCAATCTCTCAGATATGCACAAAGGTAACCATGGAGCCAAAAAATGTGGTATTTATGGGTAAAAACTTTGTCATGAGGAGACAGACTATGGGAACATATAAACATCAAATAGTCTATCCCCGACAATGGTGCTAGAAACTATTGAAAACTATTGTGGAAATATTTGAATATCCTTACAAACTATCACATTATTCAAATCCTTGGAGGCCCACAAGTAGATATGTGAGCTCTGGTTGACTCACCACTTCATCCTAGGATAACTTGGAAGCTAAACAAGCCAAGTCTAGACACCCTAATATGATCTTATGTAATGTTTATCAAGAAACCAGCTCAACCAGATTGAAATAAGTAGTGAAATATCATTGACCAAGCATATGATACAAGCATTCAATATTAAAATCAGACCGGTGTCTTATCCATTGGGCTATTGTACCAATTTTAATCATTCATATGACAGATAAAATAAAGGAAAAGAAAGACTGATAAATCTATGTTCATTCGAATATCATAATAAATACATATTCTTTAATTAGCAAAGAAACGTTGTCTACATGTTCAAATAATGCAAGATGTAGACAAGATAACAAACACATATTGCACAAAAGTTTACCAGAAAGAGAGAATCAGATAATTTTGTATTATATTCAGAATGAGTTGTTTACAATGAATAACCTAGCATAATACTCAGTTTTTTCTTAACAATACAATATATAGGTCACCCCATTTGAATGATGCAACAGGGGACTGTTATCTACTATGCTAATAGTAGTGACATATAGACTCTGGCTCTCTGGAACAACTTTTGGAAATCATCTCAGACAAACTGCCTCACTTTCGGCAATACCTACACAATGGTAGGATGAACTTGAGAATATGGCTAAAACAAAGAAAAACAGCGGAAATACGATACCCTGGATAAAACACTCAGAATACCTCACATAAGCTTGATGTGCTATTTGCTTGATGATGAAGCCTAGCTACATTGAATCCTTTTATAATTGGGCTGTCCAAAATCAATTATAGATGTTTGGTGCAGACGTTTCCCCTTGGAAATTTTTTGACCACTATATTGTTAGGTGTTTTACAGGTTGGCCTGAGTTGTGTCCCATTGAGAAAATTGTCTGTGGTTGCCACCTGTTCTAAAGGCTTATTGTTTTTACTATTCTAGTGTAGTGGTTAATTCTACTTACTCTTGAGTCTCCATAGTGGGGGTAACGTCAACTATTTCTCTCTTATCTTCTTCTGTAGGGCCTGCTTGAATGTCATATTTTTTGTCTTCTTCTGCTTTTTCTACTCCTAAAAGTTTAGCAATTTTTGCCCATGCTTCGCTTTAAAATGTAGAAGTTGACTTGACCTCATATTCAATATTTTTTATCTGATTGAGGTAATTTTTTGTTAGTGGCCCATTTTGTCCTACGAATATGCTTGCTTCTATGTTTATCAAAGCCAAATATCTAAAATGTTGAGCCAGTTCTTTCTCATTTTTACCATCACATTTGACTTCCATTATTTTAACAGTGATGAGTTTTTCCATTCGAGTAGATGTAGTGATTTCTTTCAATGTTTCCACGTTTTGCAGCCCTACATTATCCAATTCCTTTTTCCACTTATCTATGCTTGATATGGAGTCTTCCCAGTGAAGTCTATCCCAGAAATAGCTTTTCAGCTTATGGAACTTGGTTTGGCAGTCATACACTCATTCATCATGAATAGTTACTTGATTCTCCATGATCTGGGTGTATTCTTATTCATATTTTTGGTAAATGTGAGCAATTTTTGCTGCTCTTAAGTATATTTCTTCCATCAAGTTTTTGATATTTTGGGTTGTGTTCATGATCTGTAGAAGGTCTTGGAATATGTTGGGCATTGGCTTAAACCTATATTTAGTTAACTCAACCAATTATATTTTGAACTACTTGACGAGTTCTTTATTGATAGTTCCCTCAGGCAATATTCAAAAAATTTATTTCTACAGTTTGTTTATTTTTGTTTATAGTCTGCCATGTGATCTTGGAGTGCTGATTTTTTATTTTGTAGTTGCTCTTTTTTAGTTTTTATTTGTTCAAACTAAGATTTTATTGCTCTTAATTCAGTGAGCTCTCCTTCCATGGTTTTTGTTGTTTGTATATGAACTGCCATGTTTTCTTTCAACATGTCAATGTTATCCCTTGTCCATTCTTGCTTAGCTTTGGGATCAATGTAGAACTCAATGGCCTTTTCTAGTAGGGGTAGTGTGATAGTTACTTCAGAACCAGCCTGAGTAATTCCTTGTTGAGCCAACCACTATTGAGAACCTTTTTGTTTGGGATTATTTGGGAAGGAGATAGATCAAATACCTTATGAATAGCTTCCTTGGTGATTCTGAATATTTTTTTATCTTTGTGGTTGAGGATGGCCTTCGTTTATGGATCGTATTTTACGGCCAACCAAGAGAGAAAATTTGACGAATGATAGACCCACGAGAAGATAAGCTTTCCTAAATTATTGTTCCATCTGTTGCAGTACATACTAACATTGTAACGCTTTTCCCTGGATATTTTAAAAATGTCTTTGAGCATTGTTTGATGTCTCCGGTAATCTTCTTCTGTCTGCTCAAAACAAAAAATGGTAGCATCCTCATATTCTTGCTTTTGTTCTTCAGTAATCTCCCTTACTGGTGCCTTCTTTTCTAATGTTTCTTGTTGCTTCTTTTTTATGGGTTTTCCTTGTAGCTCCTCATATGGGTAAGCCTATGATACTTTGAGAACTCTATCTATGATTTCTTCTTTGATAGTCTGAATAGTTTTGGCAGGCTTCTTCTTGGATGCACTGGGAATTTTCTTGGGTTTGCTGGATGATGCCATGGTGCTAGATTGTAATACTGGTTGTACTTGTTTGCTTACAATCATACTCTATGAAATTCACTCAGACAAATTTCTATAAAGGAGGTCGAATTTTTGGCGGAAGAATGTTTATCATGGCTTTTGAGAGAGCACGCATGTAGAGCCTTAATTTATTTCAACCACCTTCCTTGATTATTTTTGAATGATCCTGCCAATATTATATGCATAATGACAGTCTTGAAGGAAGGTCCTTTACTATGATTTATCCATCTAGGCTTACGTCCTCAAGTGTCACTCTCTTATTGGTGCCACGTTGCCTGCTTTTATCTATCATTTTGAGCTGGAGATTTGTCGTGGGTGTTTTGTTGATCTTTGTGTGCCTCGAGGAGATACGTTCGTGCCTCGGGTCGATTTTGATTTTACCACCTCTTTTAAGATTATTGTCTTTGGATCTTGGGCTATCCATCTCATCATTCTTTCTATCAGTCTTCAATCAGTGATCCCCACGCCTTCCCAGGTGAAATGTGCATCGTTGATCTTCATGGGATGATCTAGGATCATTGATATCTTTTTTACCTTTCACCTCGGTTTGTCTCTAATGAATCATCGATGGGTATTCTTAATGAGTGACGAGAATACATGTGGATATGTCATCATTTATCATCTGGGGCTATCACTAATGAATCGATGATAATGCTTTTGTGAGGATGACAGCCAGACTTGTTTGTCGATGGAAACATGTTGTCGTTGATGGATGAGTGAAGGCAACTTCCTATCAATGATGATGATTATAAGGCTTAGGGTAGACTTAGGTTGATATTTTATTAGACATCTCATGCTAAGAGGGGAATACCTAAGACCATGATGACTCAACCCTTTAGATGCCTTTGAAAAAATTTGTCATTGATGAAAACTCGTTGTCACTAATGAATCGACGATAAGCTTTCCATAAGAGCGATGAAGAAGACTATGCCCAGACTGAACTATTTGGTGGTCATTGATGAGAAAGAGGCTTCATTGATTGAATTGGTGATAAGGCTTTAGATTGGCGATGAACTCTCTTGGCTTTGGGCATTGTTGCTTATAGCTTGGGTAAATTGAAAACCAATAGGTAGACCACATGACCTGAGGCTAGTCTTCATTGATGAAAAATACTATCGTTGATGGATGGACAATGGATCGATGATGGGGAATGTTGATGAGCGATGAAGACTTTACATGGGTTTTAGATAGTCACTAATGGATGCTATGGTCATGGATCGGATCAGCGATGAGACTTTGGGTGCATGAAATTTTACCTTTAAAACAACTTATCTTGATCAAAATCTATCGAGAGGGGGACTTGTTAGGTTGATATTGGTAAAACCCTTGCTTTGAACTTGAGACTGGCTATCATGGATGAGGCTAAGCAATTGTTGATCATATCAATGATGAGGCTTGGCAAGAGCGACATTGATCTTAACTTTATTTCTTTCTTGATGTGATCATTGATGGAGAATGTCTATCGATGATTGATCGATGATGACGAGTTTCGATGAGCGACAGTGTATTTTTAGGTGTAACTTATCATTGATGGTTGAATTTAGTCATGGATGGGATCGATGATAAGGCTTTTTAATGAGCGATGATGTTATGTGGGCTTAAGTCTATCGATGATAGCTTAGAGTGGTCAGATTGGATCGATGAAGGAGTTTTGAAAGAGCGATGGGTTATTAATGGCCTTTTAGATTTTGTGGATGATTTAGGGAAACCTTAGGAAGATCATTTGGGTGAAAATAAGGCAGACTTGGATAATTTTTGGTCATGGTCTATGATTTTCAACTTTTTGGACAAACTTTATTAAGGATTGGCCTTACATATGAAAGGATGCAAAAGGGATGGACTAAATCTCTATGCTTACTCTTTCAAATACCATGGAGGTTCTTCTTCTGATTATTTTCTCAAGGCTTCCTTTTTGTTTTTGGACTTGACCTTATACCCTATAGTCACCTAGACCTCTAGACCTTATTGAAAATTAGGGGTGTGAATTAAGTTAGGATTTTTGAAGCCCAACACAGGCTCTATCTGGGACAAGAGAAATATTTGATCTATCAGGATAAAAATTTCTCTTGAGGACTCTAGAATCTCTGGTTGCAAGCAATGTAGACCTGACTGAAACCTTTCCCCTATGGACCTTTTGCAATAGTCTTCATATAGGCATTACTTTCAAGGACTTAATTTTGGACTCAACTTCTATAGAGTCTCTACTTCATGACTATCTTGGCTAAGACTAAATAGAATTTGAAAGCATAAAAAAAATAATCACTTAAAAACATAATAGACTAAAAACTTACTACTATAAACTGGAATGGAAACACATAGGATTGTAAAAGGACTGAAACTGATTGAATTGTAATATATACATATGTACAAAGGTAGACACAAATAGTTCATACAAAACTAATCCCCATTACAGGGATGGTAGATCTTCAAATGTTGGCCATTTATCGGGAATTGCATCTCTTCACCTTGTAGGGTCTGCAACCTGTAGGTGTGTTGGCCTATCTTCTAGAAAATCTGATAAGGGCCTAGCCATTTGGGCTCTAGCTTGCCTTTTTCTCCTGGTTTGTCATTTTTTGGGTCCCAATACAATACTATGTCTCCTTCTACAAATGGATTTCCCCTGGCTTTCTTGTTGAATACTTGTGCAGTTTTATGTATTTCTTGGGTCATTCTCTTGAAAGCTTCTCTTCTGTCTTCTTCCAATTTGACAATCTGATCCATTCTTCTCTGTAGACTATCAGGATTTTTGTGATCTTGGAGTAACAAAGCCAAGGCAGGTCTCTCAACTTGTGGGGGAAGTAAGGCCTATTCTCCATATACCAATTCATAAGGTGTTCTTCCTGTAGCTCTCTTGATGGAAATTCTATCAGCCCATAGAGCAAATTTTAACTCATTGTCCCAACTCTTTTTATTTCTGCCTAGAGATATTTTTATCCTGGTTATAAGATTTTTATTCGAGGATTCTGCCAGGCCATTTCCTTGAGGGTAGTAGTTGGTTGAATGAGCTAATTCAATATTGTACTTACTATAAAAATCCACCATTTCATAGGAAATAAAACTGCTGCCATTGTCAGTTACCAATTTTCTAGGCACCCCAAATCTGGTCAGGATATTTTCTTCTAGAAATTTAATAATGACTTCTGTAGTAGATATTTTTAATGGGGCAGCTTCCACCCATTTGGTGAAATAGTCTGTGGTAGTTATTATCCATCGATGACCTCCTGATGAGTTTGGATTAATCTCTCCTATCAGGTCTAAACCCCATTGAGTGAAAGGAGCTTCTACTATCACAGGTTTTAAAGGTATAGCAGGCAACTTTTTCTTGCCATCAAATATCTGATAGTTTTGACATTTTCTTACTAGCTGGTGTACATACTTGAACATGGAAGGCCAATAATAACCTACCCTCATGATGTTGTTAGTAGTTGCCTTTGGTGCAAAATATCCTCCACAAAATCTAGTATGAAATTCCTCAATGATTCTAGCTACTTCTTCTTGAAAAAGGTAGAGCAGTAGTACACCACTTGGGTGTCTCCAATACAGCTTATCTTCTTGGATATAATATTTTTGTGCTTGTAATTTGATACTTCTCATTCTATTTTGAGTGCAACCAGTAGGGAGTGTCAATATCTACAAGTATTTCACAATGTCTTTATACCAATCATCTTTAGATGCTCTCTTTTTATTAGTTTGATGTATATTAATAGTCTCTATTGTATTATTGAAGTCTTCCCCCCTTTAGTTGCTATGTACTTTGCTAGGCCTTGTCCTTTAATGGTCTTCACAACTTTGAATTCCACCATATATTGTTGTAGCTTGACTGTCCATCTAGTTGAACTGCCTGTAGGCTCATTCTGAGTGAAAACATCTTTGATGGCTGAGAAGGGAATACAGGCTATGACTTTATTAGCTCCAAAAATTCCTTTGAAGTGCTCTAAAGATTTTATGAGTGTGAAGGCCTACTTCTCTATCATGGTGTACTTTAGTTGTGATCCTTTTAATCCTGAGCTCATGAATGCCACTGGTCTCTCTATGTTTTTTGTATCCTTTTGTGATAATACAATAACAATGGCATCTTCTAAAGAGAAAGAGTAGATATTAAAATCTTTGTGATAATCTGGATAGGCTAATACAAGAGCTTGGGTGATAGCATCTTTGATTTTTTGAAAGGCCTACAAATTTTCTTCTATCCATATAATAATGCCTTCTTTCTTGATCATGTTGTTTATAGGTTTTGCAATTTGGGTAAAATTTGGCACAAACCTTCTGACGAAATTAATTTTTCCAAAGAATGATCTGACTCCTTTCAAGTTCTTGGGTGGAGGGATCTTGGCAATGGCCTCAGTTCTTTCAGGGTCTATACTAATCCCTTCTTTAGAGATAATGTGCCCCAAAAACTTACCCTGCTTTTCTCCGAAGATACACTTCTTGGGATTTAGTGAAATACCAAATTCTTTACACTTAGAAAATACTTGAGTGAGATGCTCAAAGTGATCTTCAAGATTTTTGGAGAAGATAGTTATGTCATCCAAATAGACTACCACCATTTTAAACATCAAGCCTTTGAAAGCAAAATCCATGGCTCTTTGGAATGTGGCTCTTGCATTCATCAATCCAAAAGGTATTCTGAGATATTCAAACGTTCCCCAAGGAGTAGTGAAGGTTGTCTTATGCCTGTCTTCAGGGTTAACTTGAATTTGGTTGTAACTTGAGAATCCATCTAGTAGAGACATTCTGGCTGATCCTACAACTACTTGTAATAGTTGTTCCATGTTTGGTAGTGGATAATTATCTTTCAAGGAGTTCTTATTTAAATTTCTAAAGTCTACACATAGTCTGATATCTCCATTTTTCTTCCTTACTAGCACCAAATTTGCTATCCATATTGAAAATCTGACTTTTCTAATAATCTTGGCATCTAATAGCTTTTGGACTTCTTTCTGCATTATAGGGTGCAGTGTTGGATTAAACTTCCTCTATTTTTATCTATGTGGTTTAGTACCCTCTTTGAGTGGGATAATATGCTTCATTACCTCAGTGTTAAAAGTTTTGAGGTCTTCATAGCTCCAAGCAAAGGCATCTTTATGCTTTTTCAGATATTTTATGTATTCTCTTTTTTCTTTCTCTGACATAGATTTTTCCACCTTCACCATTTTGGGCTCTTGCTCGATACCAATATTAATTTCTTCTACTTCCAATCCTTGCAAGGTTGGTTTATGGGCTTTATCAAAATCATCAAATAGACTTTCTAGTGAAATCAGACCTTTGGGTAACTTATTAGTCTTTAATTGTATTACCTCCATAGGTTCTCCAATCACTTTTTTCAGCTTTTCTTCATCCTCTTCATCACATATAATCTCAGCATATTGATTTTGCAATGTCATAAAATCTTTGATGTCTATGTCATCCTGAAAGACTTGTAGATACACTATGTTGTCTGGGATAGATGGATGATATACTAAAATAGTAGGGAACCTTTCTTGATACTCTGTGTCTATCTCTGGACTGTCTGAACCTGAAGCATTTATTGCCAATAGGTTGGCTACCTGGTTTTGTCCTCTAGGGATATATGTGATGTTGAAGGCTAGAAATTTATTAATTTCTTCTTGGATAGCCTATTTATATTGTTTGAGTCTAGGGTGCTTGACTTGATACTTACCTTTGATCTATTGTATTATTAATTTGACATCACCATATATAGTCAGATAATTAATTCCTAGTTCTTTGGCTTTTCTCAAGCCTAACAATAATGCTTCATATTCTACCACATTGTTTGTGCATGGGAAGTGTAGTCTGTATGGTATACCTAAATAATTTCCATTGATGTCAGTCAATTTGACTCTAACCCCTACCCTAGTGTGTGACTTAGCCCCATCAAATGTGAGGGTCCATATTTTTGATGTTAAAATCCTTGTGGACTCAATATCAACTTCTATGGTTGTCTGTGGGTCCATATCAATTGTTGTGGGTACCTTATCTAAGAATGGGGAATGCCAGATAGAATAGACTCCTATCTCTTTCTCCTCAAAATATTGGACTAAATTGATAGTGGTATTATCAAATTTTGAGCTCAATAGAATACCTATGGAAGGGTTCTCTCTTGAGGGTAGCCTGCTCTTTAGCTGTAAGGGGGATAGTGGCATAAGACCAGTCTAATTGGATGGATCCTCCTAATTGTTCAGCCCAATGTCTTGATAGTAGCAATAAAAAAATGGATCTACATCAACTACAACCACATCCATGACTATGCCTTTCTTTGGGTATTGGTCTAAATAGACTAGTAGTCCTATAATAATTCTTGCACATGGGATTTGTCTACTATCCATGATAGATATTGGGGGAGAGTCTTTGGTGCATATTAGACCTAACTGATCTACCACTTGTTTGGGCATGATATTATGTGATGCTCCACTATCTAACATGCAATTATGAATTACATATTGTTCCCCAAAGTCTGAATTATATCTTAAGGATATATAGAAAGGTCTTACTATTGATGGATTTCTAGGAATGGGTTTGGACTTTTCTACTACTGAGAAATTGCATATGTGATTATTAGATGGCTCAACCAAACCAAAGGCTTGACACACCTGATCTCTGTACTTTGGTATAGTCATTAATTCTCCAAAGGTGATATTTATCTTTTGTTTAGCTAGTTCTTGGCCTACATCAAATTCAACCTTCTTGACTTCAACATTCTTGTCAAACTCTAGTTGTTTTTGAACCTCATTTCTTGTTTCAACTTTAGAGGTTACTTGCTGATTACTATGGTTTTGTTTCTTGGTAGCTTTATCTCTGTTTTGAGTTTGTTGAACTATATCAACCTTGTCAGACTTATTTGCCCTATCTGGCACTATTCTACCTCTCAGATTAATAGCATGCATTCTTTCTAGGGTTTCCACCTCTTTAGTTATTGGAGTAATCTTACCTAGTTTCATCATTTCATATCTATTCTCTTGAGGTCTTTTAAGGATTTCTAGATTCTCTAAGACCATAGCTCTAGGTTCTTTTTCTGACTTAGGTAATTTTTCCATTTCTTTTTCAAACTATTTTTCTCTTTCCTCATCTTCTTTAGTCCAATAGGCATTTATTCTTATTTCTTCATCTGATTCTTCCTCTATATTGTCATTAGGATGTGCCCCTAGATAGATTGCACAGGTGATTGGGTTATGGGGTGCATCACACTCACTACAATGGTACCGAAAGTCAGAGATAGTGTTGGTAGTGGCCATGGGATTTGGGACTGCATCCATATCTTTTGGGCCTTCTCTCCTTTTCCAACCATTATTTCTATTTTTGCTTCCTTCTTCCCCATTATTTCTTGTCTAATTTCTATTAAAGTTCCTCTAAAATTGGGGTCTATTATCAGTCTATATTTGGGTTGGTTGTTCATCATTTATAGACTTATCCCTCTCAATTTTGGATAACCTATTATTAATTGTATTGAACATTTTGGTAAATTGGTTGGATAATATTTCTAGGGGGTCGACCTCAACCTTCTTCAACATTGTGAACCCTACCTTCTTGGGTTTCCTATCTACTTGGCTAGAACTTGACTCAGAGGTGTATGGCTTCATCTTCCCACTGTCTAACATATTTCTCTCTATTTCTAGGGCTTGTTCCATACAATCATCAATGGTGTTGGTCCTATGTTACCTTAACTCATAATTGAATTCTCTAGAGAAGGCATTCTTATAGAAGCATATGGCTTGATGATCAGTGGGTCTTAAGGTAATTGGAATTTTGCTTCTGATTTTGAAAAATCATCTGTTAAAATCTTCTATAGACTCATTTTCTTTCTTCTTGACTATTGTGAGCTCTGTTAGTAAAGACTGCTCATTCTTTCTTTCCCCATATTTCTTTAAAAATATTCCTTCCATGGTTTAGAAATCAAGGATTTGGTCAGTGGGAGAGAATTGAACTAGTCTCTTGCATCACCCTCTAATGTTTGTAAGAATAGTTTGAGAACTACATCCTCATGTTCAACCTCTAGGCTATCTAATGCATATAGGAAGCTTTTGATATGATCTTCTCTAGAGATAATAGTGTTGCCTTGGAATTTAGGCAAATATTTATGGGCTTTGGCTGGCAAGGGATGTAAGTTCTAAGGTAGTTAGAAAGGTCTATACCTATTAGTCCTCCATACTTGTAGGTTCTGATTTGGTTGTGCCATAGTGATGATAGGGGTACTAACTATGGGAGTGCTAACAACAGAGTTGCTTATAGGGATAGATTTTTACCAGACTTATTACTAGCTATATATACCTTATTTTGATAAATAAAATTTTTAAGGACTAGGGCTTGGGTATGGGTAAATACCTCTAGGTCTTCAAATATTAGGAAGAGCTCTTTGTCGTTACATCTGGTGTGCACCAGGTCAGATTCTTCTTATTCTTTTGGGTTCGTTCAGAGTCACCAGTACTTTTGGTATGAGAAGGACCTCACTCAAGCCAAGATTGCTCGGCTCTAATTTTATCTCTTAGTAAGTTTTGAAGATCCAAAAACATAAGCTCTCAAAAATTACAATTTATCAGATAGAAACAAATTCTAGAGAACTGTGGTGTTGTAAAAATAAGTTGTCATTGGAGATAAACCTTCTAAAAAATGGTGAATTGACACACAAAAGGTTTGATCCTCGACAATGACACAGAAAACTATTGTGGAAATATTTGAATATCCTTATAGACTATCACGTTATTCAAATCCTTGGAGACCCACAAGCAGATATGTGAGCTCTAGTTGACTCACCACTTCATCCTAGGATAACTTGGAAGCTAAACAGGCCAGGTCTGGACACCCTAATATGAGCTTGCTAACTGTTTATTCAGGAAACCAGCTCAACCAGATTGAATTAAATAGTAAAATATGATTGACCAAGCATATGATACAAGCATTCAATATTAAAAGTAGACCGATGCCTTATCCATTGGGCTATCGTAGCAATTTTAATCATTCATATGATAGAGAATAGAAAGAGAAAGAAATACTGATAAATCTATGCTCATTCGAATATCGTAATAAACATAGATTCTTTAATCAATGAAGAAATATTGTCTACATGTTCAAATAATGCAAGATGTAGACAAGATAACATACACACATTGCACAAAAGTTTCCCAGAAAGAGAGAACCAGATAATTTGTATTATATTCAGAATGAGATATTTACAATGAATAAACCTAGTATAATACTCAAGTTTTTCTGAACAATACAATACATAGGATCACCCCGTTCAAATGATGTAATAGGGGATTGCTATCTACTATCCTAAAAGTAGTGACATATAGACTCTGGCTCTCTAGAACAACTTCTAGAAATCATCTCAGATAGACTGTCCTCACTTTCGGCAATACCTGCACAAGGGTGGGATGAACTTGAGAAGATGGCTAAAACAAAGAAAAATAGAGAAGATATGATAACCTAGATAGAACACTCAGAATACCTCACATAAGCTTGTTATGCGATTTGCTTGATGATGAAGCCTGATTGCCTTGACTCCTTTTATAACTGGGCTATCCAAAATCAGTTATAGATGCTTGGTGCAGAGGCTACCACTTGGAAAATTTTCAACCACTACATTGTTGGGTGTTTTACAGGCTGGCTTGAGTTGTGTCCCATTGACAAAATTGCTTGCACTTGCCACCTATTCTGAAGGCTTATTATTTTTGTTGTTCTGGTGTAGTGGTTGATTCTGCTTGCTCTTGAGTCTCCGTAGTGGGGGTGACATCAGCTATTTCTCTCTTGTCTTCTTCTGTAGGGCCCACTTGGTTGTCATATTTTTTGTCTTCTTCTACTTTTTCAACTCCTAAGAGTTTAGCGATTTCTACCCATGCTTCGCTTGAAAATGTGGAAGTTGACTTGACCTCATGTTCAATATTTTTTATCTGATTGAGGTACTTTTTTGTCAGTGGCCTATTTTGTTCTATGAATAGGCTTGCTTCTATGTTTATTAAAGCCAAGTCTCTAAGTTGTGGAGCTAGTTCTTTCTCATCTTTGCCATCACATTTGACTTCCATTATTTTTTCAGTGATGAGTGTTTCCATTCGAGTTGAAGTAGTGATTTCTTTGAGTGTTTCTACATTTTGCAGCCTTACATTATCCAGTTCCTTTGTCCAGTTGTCTATGCCTGATATGGACTCTTCCTAGTGGAGTCTATCTCAAAAATAGTTTTTCAATTTCTGGAACTCGGTTTGGTAGTCATATACTTGTCCTTCAGGGGTAGTTACTTGCTTTTCCATGATCTGAGTATATTCATCTTTGTATTTCTGGTAAATGTGAGCAATTTTTACTGCTCTTAAGTCTATTTCTTCCATAAGGTTTTTGATCTGTTGGGTTGTATTCATAATCTATAGAAGGTCTTGGAAGATGTTGGGCATTGGCTTCACCCTATATTTGGTCAATTCACCAATTCTATTTTGAATTGCTCAATGAGCTCTTCTTTATTGACAGTTCCTTCAGGCAAGACTGGCGATTTCTATTTCTGCAATTTATCTATTTTTTTCTTTAGTCTGCCTATGTGATCTTGCAGTGCTGAATTTTTATTTTGTAGTTGCTCTTTTTTAATTTTTATTTGTTCAAACTAGGCTTTCATTACTCTTAATTTAGTGAGCTCTCCTTCCATGGTTGCTATTGTTTGTATATGAACCACCACATTTGCTTTCAACATGTCTACATTATCCCCTATCCATTTCACTTGCTTGGCTTTGGGATCAATGCAAAACTCGATGGGATTTTTTGGTAGGGGTAGTGTGATAGTTACTTCAGAACCAGCCTGAGTAACTCCTTGTTGAGCCAACAACTATTGAGTAGCCTTTTTGTCAATGATTTCTTGAGAAGGAGATAGATCAAATACCTTACGAATAGCTTCCTTGGTGATTCTGCAGATTTTTTAATATTTGTGGTTAAGGATGGCCTTCATTTTTGGATCGTATACCATGGCCAACCAAGAGAGAAAATCTAATGAATGATAGACACATGGGCAGATAAGCTTACCTAAATTATTATTCCATCTATTGTAGCATGGGCTTTCATCATAATACTTTTCCCTGGCTCTTTAAAAAATATCTTTGAGCATTTTTTGATGTCTCCGGTAATCTTCTTCTATCTGCTCAAAATATAAAATGGTTGTATCCTCATATTCCTATTTTTGTTCTTCAATAATCTCCCTTATTGGTGCCTTCTTTTCTAATATTTCTTGTTGCTTTTTTTTATGGGTTTCCCTTGTAGCTCCTCGTATGGGTAAGCCTATGATACTTTGAGGACTTTGTCTGTGATTTCTTCTTAGACAGTTTGAACAGTTTTGGTAGGCTTATTGGATGCACTGGAAATTTTCTTGGGTTTGCTAGACGATGCCATGGCATTAGATTGTAATACTGGTTGTACTTGTTTGCTTACAATCGTACTCTACAAAATTCACTCAGAAAAATTTATGTGAAAGAGATCAAATTTTTGGCATAAGAATGTGTATCATGGATTTTAAGAGAGCATGCATGTAGAGCCTTAATTTATTTCAACCACATTCCCCGATTGTTTTTGAATGATTGTGCCAACCTTATGTGCGTAACAAGAGTCTTGAAGGGAGGTACTTTGCTATGATTTGTGCACCCAAGATTACGTCCTCAAGTGTTACTCTCTTATTGGTGCCACATTGCCTACTTTTATCTGTTGTTTCAAGCTAGAGATTTGTCATGGGCATTTTGTTGATCTTTGTGTGCCTCGAGGAGATACGTTCGTGCCTCAAGCCAATTTTTATTTTGCCTTCTCTTTTAATATTATTGTCTTTGTATCTTGAGCTATCTATCTCATCATTCTTTTTATCAGTTCTTCATTCAATGATTCCCATGCCTTCCCATGTGAAATGTGCATCGTTGATCTTCACGAGATGATCTGGGTCATTGATATATTTTTTGCCTTTTGCCTCGGTCTGACATTGATGAATCACAAAAAATTATTCTTAATGAGCAATGATAATACATATGGATGTCATCATTAATCATCTAGGGCTATCATTGATGACTCGACGACAATTATTTTGTGAGGATAATAGCCAGATTTGTTCACCGATGGAAACATGTTGTCGTTGATAAATGAGCGAAAGCAACTTCCTATTAACGATAATTGTAAGGCTTAGGGTAGACTTAGGTTGACATTTTATTAGATATATCATTTCAAGAGGAGGAATACCTAAGACCATGATGACTCAACCCTTTAGATACCTTCAAAAAAATAATTTGTCACTGATGAAAACTCGTTGTCGCTGATGAATCGGTGACAAGATTTTTGCAAGAGCGATGAAGGAGACTATGCCTAGACTAAATTATTTGGTGGTCATTGTTGAGAAAGGGGCTTCACTGATTGAATTGATGACAAGGCTTTATACTAGCAATGACCTCTCTTGGCTTTGGGCATTATCACTTATAGCTTGGGCAAATTGAAAACCAATAGGCAGACCGCATGACCTGAGGCTGGTCTTCACTGATGAAAAATACTGTCACTGATGGATGAACAATGGATCGATTATTGGAAATTTTAATGAGCAATGAAGACTTTGTGTGGGTTTTAGATAGTTGCTAATGGCTACTATGGTCGTAGATCGGATCAGCGATGAGACTTTGGGTGTGTAAAATTTTACCTTTAAAACAACTTATCTTGACCAAAGTCCGTTGGGAGGGGGACTTGTTAGGTTGACATTGATAAACCCCTTTCTTTGAACTTGAGACTAGCTATCATGGATGAGGTTGAGCGATCGCTGATCGGATCGACAACAAGGCTTGGCAAGAGCGATGCCGAGCTTAGCTTTATTTCTTTCTTTATGTAGTTGTTGATGGAGAATGTCTATCGATGATTGATCGACGATGATGAGTTTCGATGAGCGATAATATATTTTTTGGTGTAACTTATCATTGATGGCTAACTTTTTTCATGGATGGGATCGATGACAAGGTTTTTTAATGAGCGACGATGTTATGCATACTTAAGTTTATCAACAATAACTTAAAGTGGTCATGGATTGGATCGACGAAGGAGTTTCAAAAGAGCAATGGGTTATAATGGCCTTTTAGATTTTGTGGATGACTTAGGGGAACTTTAGGAAGATCATTTGGGTGAAAATAAGGTAGACTTGGATGATTTTTGGCCATGGTCCATGATTTTCAACTTTTTGGATGGACTTTATTAAGGATTGGGCCTTATGATTTGAAAGGATGTAGAGGGGATGGACTAAATCTCTATGCTTGCTCTTTCAAATACCATGGAGGTTCTTCTTCTAATTATTTTCTCAAGGCTTCCTTTTTGCTTTTGGACTTGACCTTATACCCTATAGTCACCTAGACCGCTAGACTTATTGAAAATTAGGGGTGCAAATTAAGTTGGGATTTTTGAAGCCCAACAAGAGGGAAATATCTCTAAGAGAGACTATGTTGTAACCCTTTTGAAATCAATAATAAAGAGCACTTTGCATATTTCCATTAGTTTTGGAATTGATGTTCTACTTTTCGTGTGTTACATTCTGGCACGCCTGGTGGGACCCCCACAAAATTATTTTAGACTAGCCTTCTTGCTATCTAACTCAATATATGGCTTCATTTTTTATGTACAGGTACTGTAAACATAAAACAAATCCTAGCAGAGCCCTGAAATATACCTCAAGCTTTTAGATCAAAAGTTACAGTCTTCTAAACCCAGTTTGCACACCACCATGCAAACCACTAGATAGGTTTGCACCCTGCCATGCAAACCCTATGAAAAAACTTTAGAATAGCTTAAAATTGTAGGCCCCTACAATAGAGACAAAAGAAATACCATCTGAAACCATAGGAGTAAGGTATTCTTCTCAAAACCATAATTTTTCAATATTTCTTTTACAAAGAATGTTCTCTTTCAAAAGCGTTAACTCATTTTGCAAATTCCTTTCCAAAGCACATCAGTTAGGGTTTTAATCCCTTTCAAAATAATTTAGGTTAGATATTTTAAAATCTCTTTCATGTATTTAGATTAAAATTTCACTCTTTCCAAGTTATTAGAGTACATTTTAATTTCTTTCAAAATTTCAAATCACTTTCAAATTTTCTTTTAAAGCACTAGATTAGGCTTTTAATCTCTTTCAAAATCACATTTAGATTAGATTTTTCAATTTCTTTTCAAATCATTTAGAATAGGATTTTAAATCTCTTTCAAAATCACATTTATATTATATTTTTCAATTTCTTTTCAAATCATTTAGATTAAAATTTTCAAATCTCTTTCACAAATCCTGGGTAACTTGCATATTTCTTTTCATGTCATTAAATTAGGGTTTTAAATTTCTTTACATCATTTAGATTAGAAATTTTCCATCTCTTTCACAAATCCTTGGGTAACTTGCATATTTCTTTTCATGTCATTAGATTAGGGTTTCAAATTTATTTAAAATCATTTAGATTAGAAATTTCCCATCTCTTTCACAAATCCTTTAGGTAACTTGCATATTTCCTTTTCAAGTCATTAGATTAGATTTCACATTTCTTTCTAATGCACATAGATAGATTTCAAATTCCTTTTTCATGCACCTCATCTTTGATTGCTTTCAAGCTTCCTAGAGTAGATTTATTTTTCCAAAAGGCATCTAGGTTTAGTTTCTCTTTCAAAAAGCATCTAGGTTTAGTTTCTTTTCAAAAAGCATCTAGGTTTAGTTTCCTTTTTGAAAAGGCATTTAGCTAGTTTTTTGCTTTCACATCATCGGTAGCAAACACACTACCACACACTCACATTTCATACATAATGGTAATATTGGACTTCATCACCAATCCCCACTCAAGACTGGTGACATTGGAATTCATCTCCTTCCACCATCTCGCCCCTAGACACCATAGTAGCCCCTAGGAGTGGTTTTTCGGACTTCATCATCGAAAGATCCCCTACTCTTGAGACTGGTTTTCCAGATTTCATCATCGAAAGGGACCTTTAGAGTGGGATAGGATTAGATGCCTTTGTTCACAAGGCTCATATAATTCATGAATAGGTAACTATCATTCTTGACTAAGCTCACCCGAGAGTGAAGCGACCGCTCGATTAGGCTAGTAGCAGGTCTTAGATAGTGCCACCTCTTCTCGTGAGAGGATTTTGGACTCATTAGTGCATTTTGAGTTCCTCCCCTTTGGATATATTTTTATTGTACCTTTCATTTACTCACCACTTGCCTATTGAGATATTGTTCTATTTTGTGCACCCTTGGGTGTTGTAGGAGGTTTCATGTCGATGACATTCTATTTTTTAGAGTCTCACATCATTTCTAGTGTCATGTCATAGAGCTGGTACTATCATTAAAACACACAAAACAACCAAACATTTATTTTTCTTTGTTTAGCATTGATTCTAGTTGCATTTTGTATTGCACTCTCACAAAAACTGGTTTCAACACATTCACTTGCTAGCCACCCACTTGTTGGCTATTCATAGTCTATCACTATCATTTTTCTATCAGATTTACTTTCTGGAGTAGGTTTACATAGCACTATGTGAACCAAATTTTTGTAGTATAGGTTCACATAGTATGCGAACTTTGTTCTAGTGCATAAAAACACACCAAAACTCATAGATTTGCATAAAATCTTGCATAGAACACACTCATAGGTTTAGATTTACATTTTTGGATAGTTTTGAGCACCTAATCACACTATACATCACCATGCCTATTGTTACTCATAGTCGAGCATGCGAGCAAGTACATCTTGAGGAGGAGGCTTCTCATGCCACCTCTAATCAGTCTAGTACTCCCCCTCCCTTCATGAGGGAAGCATCCACTCTCACACCTGATCTCCTTACTAGTTTTGAGCCATCTCGCATACACACCATGTCCCATGGTGAGACCTCTATCTCTAGTAATATGCTTACCACATCTTCTAGTGAAGATCATCCTCTTCTTCCTCATTCACCCCCACCTAATCCACCATCCACATTTTATGATCATGTCATCTATACCACTCTAGGAGACCCATCTCCCTTCTTCACTATTGATGAGGAGACTCCACCTACCTCACCTACTTTCACTCATCCTTTCCTCTAGGATCCATCTCATTCCCTTCTCGGGGATGACCCTTCTTTGCTTAATCATCCTCACCCTAAGGCTACATCATCTACCCCATAGTAGGGATGATTTCAGATCCCTAATCCTCCACCCTGAGCACTCAAGTACCTTTATCACAATCACCCTCACAATAATCATTATTGCAACAATAATATACTCCACTCACATCATCACACCAATACGCTTCTCAAGCACCACAACAACCACCTTCCCAATAATCATATTTTCCATATTTTGATACCACATCACAACCACCATCTCAATCACAACAATTCATTCCTCAACAACATCAACAAATCCCATCTTCACAAATATTTGTGGATACATTCACCATACCCTCTTCTCAGGCTTCTACCTTTGATACCTACACTCCTTCCTCATCACTTCCTCCACCTACGTTCCCCTCTTTTAGGATGTATGGTATGCCATCTTCCACTCCACTTCCACCTTCATCTACTTCCACCTTTCAACTTCCTCCACCTCACCCATTTTAGGCTCCCCCTTCCATTCCTCTCTCTACCTATAATCCACTCTACCCATCTTATCTTACCAATCCCCCATGCTATTCTGCCCAACTTGAGTTCTTCATTCATCGCACATCTGGTCTTGCGCAATTACCATCCTTTGGCACATTATCTCGCCATCCACCTTCATCCTCTATCCAAACACCACTTCCTCCACCACACTCTATTATGCCTACATTCTTCATGATACCTCCTTCCTGGTCATCCTCTCCAACCATGCAACCATCATAGTAGATTCTTGTATAGTAGGTATAGACTCCACAACCATAATATTACCATTCATAGTAGATGTCTACCCCATAGTAGATTCTCCCATCAACCCCACATCTCATGTTATTCAACAACCACATCCATAGGAATAACTTTAGTATATTCCTCTTTCATAATGGGAGGAACAACAACTCTAATACCCTCCCCATTCTCAGTCTTCTACTACCTCATCATAGTTCATCCCACCCCCATCACCTAAACTCCAACTCTTATGAGAATAAGTTAAGATGTTGGATCTTTACACAACTAGTTATGGGCCCTAGAAACCCACATATAATGAGTTGTGCAATGAACCCATTCATCCTTTAGTTCCCATTCCTCCTTACCCATACCATTTTGAGATTCTAAAGTTTGACAAATACAAAGGTAAAGAGGACCCTCGAGAACACATCAGTAACTATCACTTCACATGTTATCAACTTCATAGTAGTGATCCCCTCATGTTGTGTACCTTTGCTCTCTCACTTGGGGGACAAGCCCTCGATTGGTACAACATGCTCCCATGCCATAGCCTATTCACATTCGAATAGTTGGCTAATTCATTTCTAGAACATTTCTCCATCAACATCAAGAAGAAGATAAACTTTTCTGATGTCTATACCTTATGATAAGCTGATGATGAACCTATCATAGACTTTATCTCTCGATGGAGATCGATCATCCATGACCTAGCTCATAGCCTCCCATCCTTCGAGCTCATCACACTATTTACCAAAAGCTATCACAAACATATCTCTACACCTTTGCAACTTCATCAAAGTCACACATTTGATGAAGCCATTGCTCAAGAAAAGGTCATTGAGGACATCAAAGTCCAATCTGGCAAAATCAAACTCAGTAGAAGCCATCTTACAATTCAAATTTTTGCTTCAATCATAATGCATCAAATCAACCCTTCTCTAAACCACCACAAACCAATCAAGTGGTAGCAACTTCTCTAGCCTCTTCATCAATCTCACGACCTCCTCCCCCACAACAATAAATATTTTAGACTAATGCACCTCCTCCATCTAACCCACAACAAGCTCATGGTATTCATCCTCAACCTCCAAGGTGAAATTTGACTCCACTTTCTGAGCCCCTACTAGCTCTATTCTAGAGGTTGTATGATGTTGGTCATATCACCTTACCTGATATTAGACCTATTGACCCAAATCAACCCAAACCTCATGGGTTCAATGAATAGGTCTTCTATGCTTACCATCAATAGCATGACCATGATGTAGGGTCTTGTCACTCCTTCCATGGCCTAGTACAGGATCTCATCGATCGAGGTACCATTCAAGTTTTGAACCCCCTCATACCACAAAATCAAAATCTAGGTATCTATCAGAACCCACTACCAGAACATGAGGGGACCAATCCCCAAGGAGCCCAATCCAATCCACAAGCCCAATCTAGGCAAGTTAATAGTGTCCACCATGATCCTCCCTCACATGGAGTGGTTGGCATGATTAACCTTACCACTCATACCCAACATTATCCACCATGCTAGGATGCACCCATCACTTCACCTCCTACACCATTCACTTCTCCTCACTCACCTACAACATCGAATGTTTCACCACCCCTACCATGCAATATCATCACTATTCATGGTAGCCTCACTCATCAGTTGTGCAATACCCCAACTAGACTATCCATTTTTGATTTGTTACAACAATCTCAACCTCATCATGAGGCATTAAATGATATTCTTCACTCAATCAACCTTGAAACCCATGACACAAATGCATTTATGAATTTTATTGGGAACATCCCTCACTGCATGCAACCTTCTATCAGCTTCCACGACCATGAGATTACCAAACTTATGGGTGAGGGAGCTGATCCTCCCCTCCATATTCAAGCAACCATCAATGACATCACCTACAAGCATGTCCTCATTGATACTAGTTCTTCCATTAGTATCATCTCTACTACTACCCTTCATCATCTACACATTCCACCTACTCACTTTGCTACACCATCACTCGACCTTCATGCTTTTGATGGTTCTATGCACCCCATAGTAGGTTCCATCATCCTCCCTATCCATGTAGGTATAAGGACCATATCCATCTTATTCCACATCATTCAAGGTAAAATGCAATACAATATTTTTCTTGGATATCCATGGATCCATGACATGCAATGCATTCCATCAACCTTGCATCATTACCTCAAATATGTGTATGATGGACTCATCCATTGTGTTCCCATCGATGGTGACCCATTCAAATTTTACAACATCATAGACCTCCCACCAGGACCTTCATCATCCTCTACATAGGTCTTTCCTATTCCTTCACATCATCAGGTAGAGACTTCTACATCCTCTCCCACACCTACCTCATCCTCACATCACTCACCTAGAACACACACACATTCCCCTACTTCTACTTCTAACATACCTCCATCCTCTTCCATGGATCCTCCTCCTATGTCTGTACCTTTTCACCACCTTCTTTGTGGCCTCCTGCTTCATCTCATCCATCTTCTTCTATAGATCCTCCTCTCCTTCCTACTCCTCATACACCTCCACTTCCCTTTCATCCTTGACCTTGATCTTTCACTTCTTCTCATAGCATGACCTACTCCTACTCACCCCACATCATAGTTTCCACATGTGGCTCATCCCATCCCTTCCACTATAGTTGAATGTCATGATTGGGAATAATGAGCCTCTCACCTGGATGCCCAACTATTCCATTCTTCTACTGCTACTATCCATGATTCCCAACTTTCATCTTCTTCCTCTGATTTAGACTCACCACCTCGTTCACCACCACATACATCACCACAAGTATCCATTTTCATGACCAATTCTGGTCTTGGTGAATATAATGTTCATGATGCTCATGTGCATCCTCTAATGATCCAATATACCCATGACTTTGGTCACCCTTCTACCTTAGTGCTAACCATTGGTACCATCATACCACTTGGTCCATCAAACAATCATACAAACTTCATCTATGCAGGCCTTGATTCATCACTCCTAGTAGTTGTACCCCTACCATCACAATCTAGCTTTTATGGCACCTTAGACCATATGTCCAATCCACACTTCACCTTATACTACCTTTAGTATTTCCATTGGTATGGATTTGGGCTAGGATATTATGAATAAGGCTTATGAATACCCATCAACCCTTATATTCAATTACCCATAGATAAATCTGGTCTAGGTTATCACCCTATAACCATTCACTTACTTGAATATGAGCTTCAAGATCTCTCCCTTCATCCTCCAATGATTCCTACACATTCATTAGAAGAGGAATTCAACACTGATATCCTCGATGAGTGTCCATCCCCCATTCTACCATCAATATTCCATGCACCTTCTTTTAGGAAACACCACTTTCTAACACTACCATCACCTACTTCATTGATGATCTCGTTGATAGATTTGCTACCCTTTCTCTCACTTCTCCTCACTTAGATCACACTCCTTCACCTTCCCCTCCATTTCCTATTCATTCATTCATACCATTGCCTCATCGATGGTAGTTCTACCACTCTACGACTCAACCTCATTCTCCACCCATGGTTCTACATCCTCCATTGAATCTACCATATCATTTACATCCTTCTGAGTCTTCATCTTTAGACTCATCATCTCTCACTATCTCCACTACCTCTATTAACATGGTTGATGTTGAATTATTCTCCCCACTTCGCTACACATCTCATCCGGATCACAACAATGCACCCAATCCGAACTTCATTGACTTCACTCATATTTCCCCTACACCTTCATCATAAGACTTCTTGCTATCACCACCCATACTACGTATTGCAAATGCTCCTTCACCATCTACTCTACCTCACATTCCATGGGTTAATCATATGGATGTATATTTAGATGATGAATTTAATTTACTTAAGGCTATCGATGACCTCCATCTCATTCCCATTCCTACTCAACTCCAATATGGTTCCCACATGCTTGTGGAGGATACTATCGATATTGACATTGGTGATGACCCCACCAATCCCCACATTGTTAAACTCATCACTAACCTCTCCTTAGAGGAACATGCCTCATTTACCTCTTTCCTTAAAGAGTACATCAAAATTTTTGCTTGGTCCTACATGGACATGCTTGGACTCGACCCATCATTAGTCATCCACAACCTCACACTTGATGGGGATGCCAAGCCCATCAAGAAAAAATTATGATGCATGCATCCCATGATTGCTTTAATGGTAAAATCTGAACTCCAAAAGCTTCTCGATGTGGGGTTCATACAACCAATTGATTACCCAAAATGGGTATCCAACATGGTCCCAGTACCAAAACCCATCGGAGAGGTTCATGTATGCACTGATTTTAGGGATTTGAACAAAGCTTATCCCAAGGACAACTTCCCCCTCCCCAACATTGATTCATTGGTTGATTCCATCGTAGGCCATGAAATGATATCTCTCATGGATGGATTTTTTGGCTATAATCAGATCAAGATCAACCCTGTTGATCAACACAAGATATCCTTTACAACCCCCTAGGGGACTTTTTGTTATAAGGTCATGCCCTTTGGCCTTAAGAATATTAGGGCAACTTACTAGTGTGCTATGACTTACATCTTCCATGACTACATGCACAAGATCATGGAAGACTATATTGATGACCTCATCACCAAATCGAAAGAATGCTCACAACATCTTGTAGATCTTCGTAAGATCTTTGATCACCTTCTTGAACATAATGTGTGACTAAACCCAAAGAAGTGTGTCTTTGGTGTCACTTCAGGTAAGATATTGGGGTTCATTGTCTCTCAACGAGGCATTGAAGTCGACCCCAACAAAGTCAAAGCCATCATCGAGATGCCTCCTCCCATGAATCTCAAGCAACTACGTAGTCTATAGGGAAAAATCCAAGCCATTCATCACTTTATCACCCAATTATCTGATAAGTGTAAACCATTTAACCACCTCTTACAAAAAGGGGTCACCTTCAAATGGGATACTAACTACCAATAAGCCTTTGACTCAATCAAAGCTTATCTTACTTCACCACTAGTTCTATCTCCACCACATCAACAATTGTCATTCTTCTTATACATTTTTGCTATAGATTTTGTAATCGGAATGTTATTGGCTTAGAATAATGTGCTCAACCATGAGCAAGCCATATATTATATTAGTCATACTTTGGTTAGCTATAAAATCTGATATGCCTACATGGAGAAGCTATGCCTAGTTGTAGTCTTTGCTACACAAAATCTACACCACTACATGCTTAACCACATAATATTTGTCATTACTCATGATAACCCATTATGCTACATGATGAATAAGAGTTATCATAACTCTCGTACCACTAAATGGATCATGCTTCTTACTAAATTTGACCTTGAATTCATTTCTCAAAAGTCCATCAAGGGATAGGTCATCATCGACCAACTCGTTGAGGCTCCATTTCCTGATAACCAACCACTCCTTATTCAGCTTCTCGATGATTCCATATTCCACATCATAGAAGTGGAAGAATATGTGGAACCCAAAATGCCAACTGATCTGACACTATTTTTTGATGGCTCCCATTGCACCCATGTTAGGGGTGCTAGAATTGTATTTTTCACACCTGATGGGGAACCTCTCCCCTTCTCCTTTAAATTAGGTTTTCCTTGCATGAATAACAATGTTAAATATGAAGCTCTCATTCTCGGCTTGAAGTAGGCACTCTCTATGCACATTAGATACCTTCAAATATTTGGTGATTCTCTTCTTATCATAAATCAAGTCAAGGAAATTTGGCAATGTCATTGCTCGGTACTCCAATAATACAAACAAATTGCTCAGCAACTACTCGCTCAACTTGAGTGGTATGATATCGAGGCCACTCCTCACTCTTCAAACCATTTTATGGACACCATGGCTTCCCTAGGCTCTTTAATACCACAAAACCCACTCTCTGACATGACACATGTGTCCATCCATACTTTAACCCAATCCACTATTTCACCTTCATCCCTCATCGATGATGATGGCATCCATGTCATCCACACTGAGCCACATGATCCTTGGTTTTCTTAGATTAAGGATTACATCAAATTAGGCTTTCTCCCTTGTGACTTACCACATGCTCACCATCGAGCATTCAAACAAAGGGTGATTCATTACATATTATTGGGGGACATCCTCTACCATCGTAGTCATGATGGCATCCTTCTACGTTACCTCAAACCACAAGAAGCTCAATGAGTGGTTCAAGAAACCCATGATGGAACTTGTGGTGGCCACTTCAGTGGCATGGCCATTACTAAGTATATTTTATGCATGGGCTACTATTGGCCCAAAATGGAACATGATTGTTGTGAGTATGTTAAATGATGCATCAAGTGTCAACAACATGCCAACCTCATGCACTTACCTTCGTAAGCACTATAACCCATCCAATCCATGTGGCCCTTCTCATAATGGGACCTAGATATTATTGGAAAAATCTCACCCACTTCCTCTAGCAACCATAAATTTATCATCACTACCATTGAGTATTTCACAAAGTGGGTCAAAGCTATCCCACTTGTCCAGACCATGAGAGCTAAAATCATGGTATTCATCACTGATCATATCATCTATCACTTTGGAATTCCCTCACAAATCATCTCTAACAATGGTACACCATTCAAAAATAAAATTATTCATGCCTTATGCACCAAGTTCAACATTCATCATAGCTTCTCTACCCCATACTACCCCTAGGGTAATGACCAAGCAGAAGCTACTAACAAAACCATCTACGCTATCCTTCATAAAACTATCATAGAATCTCATCATGATTGGCATAATCAAATGCCATTGGCCTTGTGGGCCTATCAAATGAGTATCTATACTCCCACTAGGGCAACACCCTTTTCTTTGGTCTATGGCGTTGAAGCCATTATGCCTCTCGAACTTGAGATACCCTCTTTATGCATCTCCATGCAAGACTTCATCGATGATGATACTGCTCATCAAGCTAGATTCGACCAACTAACTCTCTTAGATGAGCATCACATCCATGCTATAGAACACACACATGTTTACCAAGACCATCTTCATCATGCCTACAATAGTAAGGTACACCAACATGAATTCTAGATCGATGACTTGGTTCTCAAAGAGAACCAATAGATCACTAGCCAACCCCACCATCGAGATAAATTCACCCCCAATTGGCTAGGTCCTTACATTATCACACATAAATTTGGTTCTAGGGCCTATCAATTGGCTAATCTCGAAGGACTCATAGAACCTGAACCCATTAACATCATTCATCTATGCACATTCAATGCCTAGTTGTCTTAGGTACAAATCACTAGTCATTGTACATACTATCATCATCATGTTGTATATATCACCTCACTAATACACTCATGATCCACATTGCACCAAACACACACTTTGCACTTTCTATTACACAATAGAAACACCTTTGCTTTATATATCATTTTTATGCTATTTGTATCTTTTGTCTTGTAGGTTCACTATCACCATTGTACCACCTTTGTTGGGACATCTCACACTAGATCTACATCATAGGCCTACCCTCAGTCCATCATGTAGGACTTTTTGATGCTCCTTCCCACACCAATCACCTCGATCGATCATATAGAGCCACCTAGCATTATTCATGTTCACCATTCATCCTTCTCATCCCATTTAGACCATGATACTTCACTCCAGCCTCATTCACTCGATCATAGAGATTCATCCATTTCTCCTCACTTTGATGATAGTCAGGTCTCCCTATCCTCCTTTGTAGATATAGGGGAATGCTCCCACTCCTCATACCCTCATGCAAGGGGCCCATCTCCTCCCACCTTAGTCGATGAAAGAGACCCCTACCTATTAACTTCTTTAGCTCAATGACCTTCATTTGTCTCCTTTCCTCCTAATAAGGGGAATTCACCTACTCACCCACACTCCTCAGGGTTACCTCCACCCTTACCTAATGGGATGTCACCTTATGATCAGTCCCTTCATTAACATCTTTCCCAGTCCATCCCTTCATGTGCACACCCATCTCGACCATGTCACTCCTTGCAACTATCACAAGCCCCACCTATTCTTTGGATACCTCTAACCCCCTTCCGTGGTATTCATCTTTAGCCTCCACCACCACCACCTCACCAATATCCATCTCCTCCTCCTTCACCTCATCCATTCTCATATCTGTACCCATATCCCAATGCCACCATTCCACTAGGCTCTCGTTCTCCTCCTACCTCGATACCATCTCCCCCACCTATCGATATCCAACACATCCTCTCCTACCTCGATAATCTTGAGTTACATTTGAGCCATTATCGATGTCATTCACCTATACACCATTCTAGTATAGCCTATACCCCTTCATTCTCTTCCATGCCTATCCCTCATCCCCGCATACAACCTCCACTAGAACCAAGGTCCATAGTCCACCCACCCCACCTATCCCACCTCCCTTGTGCTCATCACCACCCATGCCTTACGTTTACCCCATGCCTATCCTTTTGGAGCCTCTCTCCCACACTTTCCACCAACTACTTCATGTAGGGCTCCTCGTGTTACCTAAAATCTATCCAATCGACCCACTTCACCCCAAATTGAGGGGCTATAATGAGCACCAATTTTGTATCTACCATCACCAACTAGGGCATGACATCAACAAGTGTCGCATCTTTGAATACCTCATCAATGACATGGTGGATGGTAAAACTCCTCCATGATTTGAGCATACCACCTCTTCTACTAGAGTTTAGAGCACTTCACCTCATCCCATACCTCACCCCATGCCATCATGTGCATCATTCACATCCACACCCCACTATTTCCAATAGCTATCCAGCTACACCAACTATCAGAATCCTAGTCACATCATCACTCCACCTAGTCATTCATGATCTAAGCTTCACCACTCCCCACATCCTTAGTTTAGCCCACTATCTCTTTCTTTCCCCTCTTCCTTCTTCTTGTTATTTTGCATTGTTGTATGGTCACACTTCGAGTGGCTACATACCTATGCTAGATTTCCCTTCTCTCCCTCTTCTTCTTCTATTTTGCATTGTTGTATGGTCACACTTTGAGCGGCTACATACCTATGCTAAAATTTCTCTTCTCCTTCTTGTTATTCTACATTGTTGTATGGTCACACTTCGAGCGACTACATACCTATGTTGAATCTCCCATCTCTTCTTCTTCTCTTCTTCTTTTCCTCCATCCCTCTCCATCTACTTTCTTCCATTTTACTTTCTCCATCATCCTTTTTTTTCCTATCACTCCTGATATAGGCAATCATACACATTCTCCTTCTTGCATTCATCTCTTCCACTTTTTGCACCTCCCCACATGCTAGGGAAACCACATCTAATGTTCATTCTTCTCATCATCTTCTTTTCATCTATTCATCTCTTTCTTGACATTTCTCAATCTCATCTCTTTGAGTTTCACAAATTCCTCTTGTACATATTTTCATGCATGCTATATCTTTCATACTGCTTCCATTGCATATACACATCTCTCCTTTGCATCCATATCCATACTTGTACATTCTCCTTATAGAAATGCACTCATGATGGATTAAAACATGCACTTGTTAGCATCACCACTTGGATGTCCACTCCCCTTTTCAGGATTATGGATTGTGTAGTATTTTGCATGATTTTGACCATTCGCCAGTTGAGCCAATCAAACATCACCTCTAGTTGACAAGTTCTTACGCTTCTCACAACTTTCCTTGGTTGGTTCGATTTCTTTCAGGGACCACTCACATATGTCACATTTTAAGCAAATTTTGAGTCTAGGGAAGACAACACCTTGCGTAGACATTGCCATTTAGCGAATGGTTTCCCCTGCTCATCCTATCATTTGCGTGATCAAAATATGACTTAGGGATAAACAAAGGGACAAGCATAAGCAAAAATAGAAAATGGGCAGAAAACAAAAGCCAATGCCCACACAAAAAAAAGAGAAAAGAGCACCACAAAAAGAGAATCAAAAGGAAGAGGGGTAGAAAACAAAAGGAAAAGCCTCCAAGAGTACTACCATTATGCTTGATCTCCTTTGGTCCTTCGGTTTAACATAACATCATGGGGCATGTTGGAAATATGAGCAAGATTTGTTGTCATTGATGTCAAGAGTCAGTTTCAGTGAGCAGTGCAAAAGGAAGGATGTCAAGAGTCAGTTTCAGTAATCAGTGCAAGAGAAAGATTGCTTCTAGGCCTAAGGAAAAATAATATTATAATATTCCTATTATAATATTCAAGGTGGTCATATGAGGTCTAAAGAGCAAAAGGAAGGCCCAAGAAAAATAATATTATAATCTTGTATTATAATATTAAAGGTCTAAGGTTAAGACCTAAATATTTAAATTAATTATAAATAATTTCATTATAAATTAATTTATAACTTAATTTAATTAACTTTAAAGTTATTAAATTAATTATAAATAAATTATAAATTAGTTTATGATTTAATTTAATTAAATAACCCTAAGGTTAGGGTTACAAGGGCAAGCGACTAAGTTAAATGGCATCGACGTCGACTAAAATTCTCATCCATCGATGTGCCAAGGAGGATAACACATTGGTATAAATACCATGTGCTTTGGAAAACCCAAAGTCACCTTCGATCGAATCTTTGAGAGTGCATGCAAAAATTTATGAACTGCGTGGAAGAAAAGGACAATGTTTTGTTTACATGGCAGTCATCGAAGGCATAAGAGGGAGGAGGCTTGGAGCCTCATAGCCAACTGTGGTGGTTGGGCCAATGGTATGTGATTGTGTGCTTAGGGTGCTAACAGGTGGGAAGTCCCACGATCAAAACCCGATGGCTGCATTTTGGTAGAGGTTCACATTTTGGTTTTGGTGCCAAGGCAAAGCAATAAAGCGCATGAGGCGCTTCTTGCTTCTAAGGTGAGCGCCTAGCTCACGTGGCACGTGGGCCACGGCTAGGGCGCTGTGGAGGCACAAGCGGGGAGTTCGAATCCCATCGAAGGCAAAGGTATTTAATTTTTGGAAAATTAAATTGCTTCTAAGGTTTAAGGTGGCATGATTAATTTTTGTTAAAGGGGAGTTATAAGGTTTTAAGGAATAATTATTTTATTGTGATTTTTGATAAAGTGATTTGAGATAGGAGTTATAAGGTAGAAAAATGAAATTATATTTTTTTTGGGATAAGCTATGATGTGTTAAATACTTTGAGAAAAGAGTTAAGGGTTCATAAAGAAAATTATTGTGATTATTTTCTTTAAACAAATTGTTGGCTTATATTTTGAAGTGTGGAGATTATAAGGTGTAATAGAGATTTATTGCTATGTATGGTGAAATATTTTGAGAGATCATTTGAGTGAATTTTTGAGAAGATATTGCTACCTAACCTTTGAGATTGGCAAAGAGTTGATTGTGATTGAGACAGGTGTTTGAGGTCAAATCTTCTTCAAACAAAAAGGTAAGGGCACATTATCCTTGAGAGTGATTGTTGGATGTTGTGAATGCTAAGTTGGAGTGAAAAGGATTGTTTGATAAGCATTGTTGAGTTTGGTTTTCTAGAATGAAAGTTGATACTAGAAACCTTGTTTGATAAGCATTGTTGGAAATATTGAGTAAGCTTTCATATGCTTGACTAGGGTTTGTGAAAGAACATGAGTATCATTGTTATGTGAAGTTGTGAACTATCTTGAACTAGGGTTTGTGAAATATCATGAGTATCATTGTTATGTGAGGTTTGTTTGATAAGCATTGTTGACTAAGCTTTCATTGAGTGATTGGTTGAGTGGAGTTGATTGAGCTTAGTTGGTTGGAAGTGTTGGAGTGATAGTTCAAGTTCTGTGAAACAAATTGTTCCATATTCTGATTTGATTTGGAAGAGAGATTGAAAGTGATTGAGTGGTTGTGAGTGTGAAACATATTGAGTCTCTAACCATTCTCCATATGTTTTTGTGGTTGAACAAGAGAGATTAAAAGTGATTGAGCATTGTTGTGAGTGTGAAGCATATTGAGTCTCTAACCATTCTCTATATGTTTCTGTAAGTTAAACAAGATTTTGTGTGAAGCTTGTTTGTGTGATTGAAGAGGTTTTCTGTGATAGAGTGAGTTGAGTTGGAGTAAGATTTGGTGGGATTTAAAAAATTTGAGAAAGTACTGTGGGAAAATTTTAAGAAAATTTGAGAAAAGTTTTGGTGAAGACTTGTTGAGAAGATTGGACAAGTTCTAGTGAGGACTTGTTGAGTATATTTGAGGTAAGTCTTGGTGAAGACTTGTTGAGAGATTGGACAAGTTCTAGGGAGGACTTGTTGGATAGATTTGAGATAAGTCTTTGAGAAGACTTGTGAGTAGAGTTGATTGATTGATTTGTTCAAACCTTGAGTTAAGGTTTGGGGTAGATCTAGCAGAGTTGATTTGTGATTGAGTCAAGCTTTGTGTTAAGGCTTGAGGATAGATTTGAGGATAGAGTTTGGTGCAGATTTGAGGATAGATTTATGCTAGACCAAAGATAGATATTGAGAATATTTGTGCTAGACCAAAGGACTATGTTTAGTGTAGATCAGAGATAGAGATTGAGCAGATTTGTGCTAGATCAAAGGACTATGTTTAGTACAGATTTGAGATAGAGCTGAGAGTAAGCTTTGGAGGTGATAGAGTAGAGGATAGTAGTCTCTAGTGGATAGAGATCCATTAGCTAGGGTAGTGAGGATAGAGATCTTTTGAGTGAGGATAGAGTCTTCTGTGGAGAGAGATCCACAAGCTAGTGTAGTGGAGGTAGTAGTCTTCTAGAGGATCACCAACTAGAGTAGAGGAGAAGGAGTTCTCCTATGGATAGAGATCCATGAACCAGCTGAGGAGATTGGTGTCTCCTATGGATAGAGATCCATGAACTTGATTAGGGGATTGGTGTCTCCTTTGGACAGAGGTCCATAAACATTGTAATAGGGAAAGGATTCCCAAGAGATTTGTTGAGAAAATTTTAGTGAAATATTTTCTCCGTGGAGTAGCCCACATTGGGTGAACCACGTTAAATTGGTGTCTCTATTGTGTGTGGTGATTTGTGCATTGCTTTGATTACTATTGTTGATATTGCCATTGATATATTGCATAATATTGTTTGGGAAAGAAAAGTAAAAAGTGGTCTTATATTGTTCACCCCCCTCTCAGTATAAGCTTGTGTTCTTCAATTGGTATCAGAGCGGGTTCCTTCGAAAGAGTTTAATAGCTTGAAGGAAAAGCTTACAAGAACACAGATGGATTCTTAGAATGGATCATCAGGGAATTCAACACCATTGTTCGATGGGAACAATTATGCACTATGGAGCACAAGGATGAAGTTTCATCTAATGGCACTTGGAAATGAAATATGGGAAGCAGTTGAGAATGGATACATACCACCAACAACTCCACCTACGAGATAAATATGGTAAGCTTCTACATCATTACAATTCAAAGGCAATGAATGGAATTTTGAGAGGTTTGCATGAAACAGAGTTTATAAAGGTTATGCATTGCACATCAGCAAAGGAAATTTGGGATAAGTTGCAAGGCATATATGAAGGAGATAAAAAGGTCAAAAGGGTAAAGTTGCAAAATTTCAAGAGAGCATTTGAAGACCTAAAGATGAAGGATGAGGAAAACATTGTGGCATATCTACTTCGTGTGGATGAGGTTGTTAACTCCATGCAAGGACTTGGGCTTAAGGTTGAGGAAACAGATGTGTGTGATAAGATTTTAAGGTCACTTCCAAAAAGGTTTAGTGAAAATATTTCAGCTATAGAAGAGGCAAAATATATTGAACTTTTGACAAGGGATGAATTACATGGCATTCTCACAACTTTTGAGATGAGAATAAAAGAGGAACCTATTCCCCAGAAGGAAGCAACCTTCAAAGTTACTAAGAAGACAAAGGGTAAGAAGTCAGATTCAAGCAATGAGTCATCCAGTGATGAAGAAGCAAATTATGGTAGAAGGAACAAGGACTCAAGAAAATATAAAGGTACAAAATCAGTTAGATGTTTCAATTGTGGAAAATATGGTCACTATGCATCTGATTGTCCAGAGGCTGGAAATAGCAATGATGAAGAAAAATAGGATCATAAGAACAAGGAAATAAGAAAACACAGGTACCAAAAGAAAAGCAGGGATGGACAAGGCAAGCAAGGAAAGAAGTTTTTCCAAAGGCATAAGAAGAGTTTCTATGCAGACAAGGCAGGTAAGAGCTCAAGTGATAGTGATGAAAGTTCCTCAGATAATGATAAATATGAAGTACTATTTCTAGCAAAAGAAAAAGATGATGTTAGAAAAAGGTCACCAATGATTCTCAAGTGTTTTAGATGTGGTAACTTTGGTCATCTTGAAGATAGTTGTACAAGGAATGGATTCAGTTTCAGTGAAGATGAATATGAAGATACACTTGAAGGACCAGAAGAAAGTCTTCTTATGGCAATAGAAGAAGAAGGAAATACTTCTAGTGGAAATAAATCAGAAAGGAATGAAGATGATCCCAAAGGCAAACAAATAGAGGAAGAATCAGAGAAAGGAGAAGTTGATCTTGAGGGTGAGCTTATTCATGCCCTTGATGCATTAAGGGAGGTAAGAAAGCAAAACTCAAAACTCAAGCTTAAATTTCAAGAATGTGATGAAGAGAAAGGAAAGCTTATAGAGGATCTAACTAACTCAATAGCTAAGACAAGAAGATTCAAAGAGAAGTTAGAAGCAAAGGTTTTAGAATGTGAAAGGTTAGAGCATGAGGTAGCTTCACTAAGGAAGGAAGTAAAAGAGTCTAAGGACAAGTTACATAGGTTTGGGAGAAGCTCAAAGAACTTGGATAAGATTATCAAGATACAAAGATCTTCATCAAACAAGACAGGACTTGGTTTTGAACAGGTACAAAGAAAATAAGGAGAGGAGTCAATCTCAAGCTCCGAAGAAGAAGAAGCTTTAGAAGAAGAGAGTGTAAGAGAGAGTGAGACTTCTGAGGATGAGTTGGACAATAGAAAGTTCAACAAGGAAAGGAACAATGCACAAATGAGGAACATATGGAACAGGAACCAACACAGGGTAAAAGAAACTAAGAGACCAATGGGGTCAAGGCAAGGTAGTTTCAATGGATGATGCTTCTCATGTCATAGGTTTGGGCACAAGGCTACATAGTGCAGGACACATGAAAGACAGGAATATGGGAATTTTAGAAATATGTAACTTTTTCAAGGGTATTGCTACTCTTGTAATCAGTTTGGTCACAAGGCAGTAAATTGCAGGGTTCATGATAGGAATGGATATGGCTTCACCAGGAGAAACCCCAAGATATTTGCACCTCCAAGGAATAACAACATTAAGTGTTATAAGTGCAATAATAATGGGCATACAACAAAGTGGTGTAGAGAAAAAATTCCAGAGACAAGCAGGAATAGGAATAGTCAGAGGAATCAGAAGGATCAGTTGAGGAAGAAAGTGGACAAAGGTAAAGATCAGTGCATGCTGGGAGTAGAAATACTCCCACCCCAGAATTAACCACCTCAAGAGGAGGTGGGGGAGGGGCTAAGCTAAGAGTCTCATTCTTAGCCCCGAGCCCCAAAGGTGACCCTTTGCCATTGATGTCAAAGGGGGAGAGATTTGAGTTAGGGGGAGAGCATTCAGTCAAGGGAGCAGTTTCTCAGGGGAGCAAAACAGAAAGAGGTAAAGGAAATGGTAAAAGGTAAATGGGTTGCCATCAATGACAAAGGGGGAGATTATTGGAAATATGAGCAAGATTTGTTGTCATTGATGTCAAGAGTCAGTTTTAGTGAGCAATGCAAAAGGAAGGATGTCAAGAGTCAGTTTTAGTAATCAGTGCAAGAGAAAGATTGCTTCTAGGCCTAAGGAAAAATAATATTATAATATTCCTATTATAATATTCAAGGTGGTCAGATGAGGTCTAAAGAGCAAAAGGAAGGCCCAAGAAAAATAATATTATAATCTTGTATTATAATATTAAAGGTCTAAGGTTAAGACCTAAAGATTTAAATTAATTATAATAATTTCATTATAAATTAATTTATAACTTAATTTAATTAACTTTAAAGTTATTAAATTAATTATAATAAATTATAAATTAGTTTATGATTTAATTTAATTAAATAACCCTAAGGTTAGGGTTACAAGGGCAAGCGACTAAGTTAAATGGTATCGACGTCGACTAAAATTCTCATCCGTCGATGTGCCAAGGAGGACAACACATTGGTATAAATACCATGTGCTTTGGAAAACCCAAAGTCACCTTCGATCGAATCTTTGAGAGTGCATGCAAAAATTTATGAACTACGTGGAAGAAAAGGATAATGTTTTGTTTACGTGGTAGTCATCGAAGGCATAAGAGGGAGGAGGCTTGGAGCCTCATAGCCAACCATGGTGGTTGGGCCAATGGTAGGTGGTTGTGTGCTTAGGGTGCTAACAGGTGGGAAGTCCCATGATCGAAACCCGATGGTTGCATTTTGGTAGAGGTTCACGTTTTGGTTTTGGTGCCAAGGCAAAGCAATAAAGTGCATGAGGTACTTCTTGCTTCTAAGGTGAGCGCCTAGCTCACGTGGCATGTGGGCCACGGCTAGGGCATTGTGGAGGCACAAGCGGGGAGTTCGAATCCCGTCGAAGGCAAAGGTATTTAATTTTTGGAAAATTAAATTGCTTCTAAGGTTTAAGGTGGCATGATTAATTTTTGTTAAAGGGGAGTTATAAGGTTTTAAGGAATAATTATTTTATTGTGATTTTTGATAAAGTGATTTGAGATAGGAGTTATAAGGTAGAAAAAGGAAATTATATTTTTGTTGGGATAAGCTATGATGTGTTAAATACTTTGAGAAAAGAGTTAAGGGTTCATAAAGAAAATTATTGTGATTATTTTCTTTAAACAAATTGTTGGCTTATATTTTGAAGTGTGGAGATTATAAGGTGTAATAGAGATTTATTGCTATGTATGGTGAAATATTTTGAGGGATCAATTGAGTGAATTTTTGAGAAGATATTGCTACCTAACCTTTGAGATTGGCAAAGAGTTGATTGTGATTGAGACAGGTGTTTGAGGTCAAATCTTCTTCAAACAAAAAGGTAAGGGCACATTATCCTTGAGAGTGATTGTTGGATGTTGTGAATGCTAAGTTGGAGTGAAAAGGATTGTTTGATAAGCATTGTTGAGTTTGGTTTTCTGGAATGAAATTTGATACTAGAAACCTTGTTTGATAAGCATTGTTGGAAATATTGAGTAAGCTTTCATATGCTTGACTAGGGTTTGTGAAAGAACATGAGTATCATTGTTATGTGAAGTTGTGAACTATCTTGAACTAGGGTTTGTGAAAGATCATGAGTATCATTGTTATGTGAGGTTTGTTTGATAAGCATTGTTGACTAAGCTTTCATTGAGTGATTGGTTGAGTGGAGTTGATTGAGCTTAGTTGGTTGGAAGTGTTGGAGTGATAGTTCAAGTTCTGTGAAACAAATTGTTCCATATTCTGATTTGATTTGGAAGAGAGATTGAAAGTGATTGAGTGGTTGTGAGTGTGAAACATATTGAGTCTCTAACCATTCTCTATATGTTTCTGTGGTTGAACAAGAGAGATTAAAAGTGATTGAGCATTGTTGTGAGTGTGAAGCATATTGAGTCTCTAACCATTCTCTATATGTTTCTGTAAGATTAAAACAAGATTCTGTGTGAAGCTTGTTTGTGTGATTGAAGAGGTTTTCTATGATAGAGTGAGTTGAGTTGAGTAAGCTTTTTGAGGTGAGGATTAATGGAGATTGAGGTAAGTCTTGAAGTGGTGGAAATGTGAGGATTGATGAGTGAGATTGGACAAGTTCTAGTGAGGACTTGTTGAGCAGATTTGAGGTAAGTCTTGGTGAAGACTTGTTGAGTAGATTGGACAAGTTCTAGGGAGGACTTGTTGGATATATTTGAGATAAGTCTTTGAGAAGACTTGTGAGCAGAGTTGATTGATTGATTTGTTCAAACCTTGAGTTAAGGTTTGGGGTAGATCTAGCAGAGTTGATTTGTGATTGAGTCAAGCTTTGTGTTAAGGCTTGAGGATAGATTTGAGGATAGATTTTGGTGTAGATTTGAGGATAGGTTTGTGCTAGACTAGAGATATAGATTGAGAAGATTTGTGCTAGATCGAAGGACTATGTTTAGTGTAGATCAAAGATAGATATTGAGCATATTTGTGCTAGATCGAAGGACTATGTTTAGTATAGATTTGAGATAGAGCTGAGAGTAAGCTTTGGAGGTGATAGAGTAGAGGATAGTAGTCTCTAGTGGATAGAGATCCATTAGCTAGGGTAGTGAGGATAGAGATATTCTGAGTGAGGATAGGAGTCTTCAGTGGAGAGAGATCCACAAGCTAGTGTAGTGGAGGTAGTAGTCTTCTAGAGGATCACCAACCAGAGCAGAGGAGAAGGAGTTCTCCTATGGATAGAGATCCATGAACCAGCTGAGGAGATTGGTGTCTCCTGTGGATAGAGATCCACGAACTTGATTAGGGGATTGGTGTCTCCTTTGGACAGAGGTCCATAAACATTGTAATAGGGAAAGGATTCCCAAGAGATTTGTTGAGAAAATTTTAGTGAAATATTTTCTCCGTGGAGTAGCCCACATTGGGTGAACCACGTTAAATTGGTGTCTCTATTGTGTGTGGTGATTTGTGCATTGCTTTGATTACTGTTGTTGATATTGCCATTGATATATTGCATAATATTGTTTGGGAAAGAAAAGTAAAAAGTGGTCTTATATTGTTCACCCCCCTCTCAGTATAAGCTTGTGTTCTTCAGGGCAATTTCCATCATCAGCAATAGGCTCTAAGAGCCTGCATGCTAGTAGAATAGTCTTACAAGTGGTGACACATCTGTCACATTAAAAACCTTCTTTTGTACAAATCATTGTGTGCTTACGAATGAGCTAGCTATTTTGGCTAAGTTTACAATAGGTTAGTCCTACCTCCCTCAAAATGGATAAATGAACATCACCCATCGCACACACTGGTCCATGACAGACTTTGATCCAGTCAGGTTAGTTATGGGTTGTGGTTGAACCTTGCTCAGTTTTTCATGAGGTTTGATTGCTATAACTATGATAGTCAATTTTACTACACAATTCCAATGCCATCATACATCCCTAAAATAATGAAATGTATCACATTGCAATTGGTTCTACTATGATACAAGTGCTTCCCCTATGCATTTCATCATACACATACATGCATCATTGCATCTATATTACATTCACTCATCTACATCACATCATTTTCAATCACATCTAATCTACAATGATATCATTCTCATACATTTTACCACATACCTACATGTTATTTCATTTACCATATCTTACATTATACATACACATCATCCTACGCTATGCATCCATTTACACAAATCATAACACATGTAAATAGAGCTACAAATAGAAGCATGTATGTATATATATATATATTATGATAAAAATGCCCTCAGGCTACAACATAGAGTACATATATGATACATTTATGGTTGGCTTCTATAGCCACCACCTCACTAGGCAGCACTACACAGGCTCTCTCACCCCTTTTGTCTACTAGGAGTCTCTGCTCTCCTCCTCCTGCACCATTGTCACCACCTTTGCCCTTCACTCCTAAATAGCCTTACTCAACTTTGTGATAGATCCCACTACCTGTGATGCTACTAGAACTGCCATCTTGCTCAAATCTGGAGCAGCTCCCACCACCTGGGAGATCACTGGTACCGCCATCCTTGGCTCTCTTGACACTACATATGGAGAACTCTATCGACTTTGTTGTAAATGTGTGTGTGTGTCCACAACCATGATCTTGATCTTACCTATGATATTGAGTACTCTGGAAGCACATGCCCATATGATGCCAATGCAATCTCGCACTTCACCCTCATTGCCACCTTCCTTGAATATTGACTTGACAAATCTATGTTTTCTCATTGCAAATGCTCCACTTTAGTCCTCAGGCTTATAACCCTAACCATGGCCTCCTCACATGTCATCCTGGTGCGATATGCCTCCTCCTATGCCTATTGAAGTCTATCTATCTCCTTGCATAAGCATGCTACCTCCACCTCATGTGCAGCTCACATAACGTCGGTATCAACCTGCGCTCGCTGCACACTCTTCTCTAACATCATGATCTTTGATCTCACTCTATCCTCTGTGACCATGGTCTCTTGTAACTTGGTGTAGTAGATCACCTACACAATCTATATGACTCATATGCTCTACTACAAGCTATCCTCTCAGGCTCCTCACACTGCCTCCACAACTCATCCCTCACAGAGTAGCTCACCTACTTAGCTACTGCTAGTCTCTCCTCTACTCTGTTTTCCTCTAACAACCTCCCCATTTCCAATGCCTAATATATCTCTGTCTCACTAAGTCTCTCCTCTAAATCCCACACTCTCTCCTATAGTATCGCTAGCTCATCATGGGCATTCATCATATCTTGAATATAAAATGGCACGTCTGGCATACCTTCATCATCATCATCCTCCATTTTCACTGTCCCATCCATAGGTTGGCTCTCACCACCCTCTTGATTCCCTAGTGACCCATCCTGAGAAGACCCTATTATATCATCTACCCTTGTACCACCTTCCTTATCCTCCATAGGTGTGGCCTCACCTAATGGTTGGCCTCCACCACTACCCTATCGCTCTGGTGACCCCATAATAGGAACTCTCACCCCATCATCTCAATGGTGCCTTTGTCTTCTCCTTTGACTCTGCATCTGGTACAAGTACAACCTCTCTAGGTACCTATCCATCCATTGCAAGAAAACCTGCCACTGGATGCACCTAATCATATATCACCCTAACTTTTAGTCATCATCTTTGTGTTTCTCATCATACATTATACTCAAGAGTCATCCTTGCATCATCCACATATGGGATTACCATTAGTGGATCCCTCATCACATCTAAGGGAGGCACTATAGATCATCGTCCTAGCTTGCCCCTCCTTCATATCACTACAGGTGGATTTGGTCATCCCTGCCATAACCTGAACTACTGCATGATCCTACTAAACAAGAATAACTCCACCTGTTGCTCATATGGCCCCACTACCCATCGCCCTCAATGGATCTTCCTCAATTCCTCATCATCCTTATCCCAAATGACCCCATCCTTCTATGACCTCCACTAGATATGCTTTGGCTCTAAATCGCCTAAAATCCCTCTCTAAAATAGGCCATCCCCCTCATGTTCCCTCTTCATCCTCTTCTCCATATTAGTACGTCATATCAAGGTGTATGGTACAAAGCCTCCCATAAACTCGTGAGTCAGGTAAGGCAATAACTATGGTCGCTCCACCATGATGTATTCCCATGCCCACACCTGCAGCAATGGGCTAAAACTCAAGCTCAACTGCCCTGCCCTCACCACCTCGTACAAATCCCTGTAGACCTGTGTTAACAATGCGGGCATCCACACAAACACTACATCATGCTCCACCATATCACATACTACACCCATCATATTCCAGGAGAATTTCACCCTTGAGCTATCTATTAGAGCACACGTTGTTATCATAAGCATTGTCATATAATGGAAATTTAACATGTCCTTTCAATAATACTCATAGTCTACTCCCTTCTCATGTTGCACCTCTCCCCACCTATCACCAAACGTCTGTTGTAGTAAATCATCCTGTGTACCATCTAATGCCACCCTCACTGTAGTGTCCTCTATTGGCAACTTGTATATCAATTATATATCCTCCAGTATAATCATCATCTCCCCCATGGAAATATGGAAGGTGTTCCTGTCTAGATCCCACATCTCACATAACACTGATATATACACCTTGTTGGCATAAATACTCTACATCTCCCACATGACCTTAATCCACACTCTACCCATCCACTCCCCATCTTCCTTTGTCCATTTATCCCCCAGGGTATCTCTCAAAGTCCGCACATGATATCACGGCTCAATCTTCTTCACCTGTTTTCATTCAAACACATCACACAAATCATTCATCAGTTTCACATATATCTAAATTCATTAGCATTTTTACATATAGATATTCATTAAATACACACATATTTCATCATATCTCACACATCACACATTCCAAAAAAAAATCTTTTTAGTTTGCACCCTGTCATGCGAACCTTGCAAGGAGGACATTTTTAGATACTCATTAGGCCTTTTCATGGTCACTTTTTTTGCAAACAATCCAAAAACAACACCATTCACACCACATAACAAATTCAACCTCGTAAGCACACACCTCATGGCATGCAGTCACAACTCTCATCACAACATCACAAAACAGCAAACAAACAACATTTTTGGATACCCATTTTGTCCTTTCATGGTCAAAATTCATTCAGATTCCAAAAATAGTACACCATTCATACAAAAAAATAAAGTCAACTCTTATACATGCGCCACATGCCACACAGTCAAACATTTCGATCCAATGGTTAAAAATAAAATCCAATAACATTTTTGGGTACCCATTTGACCACTTTCACACTGTGCACATATTTTAATCAAACACAACATGCACACATTCATTCACACTCAAACATACATTTTCGTATTTTTCAAAAATCTACGCAAATCAAAAACCTTGAATTTTGGGTACTTATTAGTGGTATACCGCTCCCGCCACTCATGCTTGCATGTCCTCCCATCATCTCAGCTTCAACTTCGTATTTCGATAGTGCTTCGCTTCACAGAATTCTTCCTCACTTATCTCCTCTCAAATTTGCACAACATAAATGGGGCTCGCATGCGCGAAAAGGGTTTTATTCCCCCAAACAACAAGGTTCACACCCTGCCATGCAAACCTAGTTTGCACCTCGCCATGCAAAACTAGTTTGCATGGTGCTATGCGAACTAACTCTCGCCACCTCATATTCACCTTTTTATGCCTTTTTTACATTCCTCTTCCTTTTCCATCACTATTTTTCTCAATCTTCCACTGTTTGTCACCATCATCTTGTATCAATCGACTCATCACCACATTTTATCCGCTCCATTGTCGATGCCTTTCTTGAGGGGGTATTCATACACAAATCCGCTTTGCATGTGATCAAACAACCACACATCCAATTACAAATATCACATCTATCTATGAAAATTTTTGTTGAAGATTATCTCAACATAAATTCAATTCCAATCAATCATTTGTTAGATCACGAGAACCATGCACAAAAATAAACACGTCTTGATGTTATTTTTTATAGTGGCCATGACCACACTCTAAATATTGCATCGAATATGTCCGAACACATCTTGATTCCATTATGTATATCAACCATGATCACATATTGAATGCTACGCCCGATGATGAGTGGCTATTTGATACATATTTGTCCACCAAAATTATTTCATTATTACAATTATATGATGATTATGATATATTTTCTATGAATTATTATTGAATAAAATGTGATTTATTAGGAAAACTAATTATTTACCATAATCTAAAAAATGTGCTTTATTTATATCAAAATTGTCCGAGTTATGAGAAAAATATAGGAAAAAGAGATGGATGATCAATGAAGAGATTGCAGAACTTTGGAGTGCACCTCGAACGAGAAGAAGAACCAACAGAATTCGATGAAAATAGTAATTGATCTTGTTATAAATGTTGATTACTAAAATATATTACTAAAGGTAATTACTGAAGGTAACTATTGAAGGTAATTACTGAAGGTAACTACTGAAGGTAACTACTGAAGGTAACTCCTGATGATAGTTACTGAAGACAGTTATTGAAGAATGTTTTACCAGCAGCTACTGAAGGATAATAAAGTCTGTTGACTTTAGCATGCCACATTAAGATGGACGACACATTAAGTTGGACGACAACTGATATTTTCTACCTAGCAAAATATTCCATTTCTCACATACTATCCGTAAGAATATTTCAAGTTGACAAAGTTATTATTTGCTTTATAAAGCTTGTAATCAATTTATTTTGGGAAGTTTGAGATATAAACGTGAAGATTGTTAGACTTTACTGGAATAGAGGACATGATATCCTAATGTATATCTTGTAAGTCAGTTAAAGTAGCATTGTCTTGTTAGGATTATTAGTAGGATGCCACTTGGACCAATCAAAATATTTATAAGTCCAATTAGGAGTACGTATTATGATTAGGTTTTAAATTATTCTTGATTAATGTATAGTCATCGGTCCATAAAATTCACATGTTAAATAAATGGAGAAGATTGTTTAGAATTGTATTAAGTCATAGTATAAATTACATAGAAGACCTTGAAAGAGGTCTACTCGCTACTTTCTGCTGCATTTTTTGTTACAGTTTGTTCTAAGTCTATAATTCTGAAGAAACACGTTCAGCATGTACAGTTGAAGCTCCAGTAATAAAACAACATGTTGTTCTTCAAAGATGGTAATTTGTATCAATTTCATATGTTGTTTGATTTATGTTGTGTAAATTGTGTTTATCATCATACTGCATTCACAGAATAGGCATAATGTTAGTATTAGTTATAAAATCTAGTTACTGAGATAAGGTAAACTAGGGGAGAAAGACTTACACTGCCCTCTAGGAGGCAGGGCCCACTCCTATAGACAGTCCCTAAGCTCTCGCCCCTACATTAGGTTAGGATTAGTTAGTCTTAAGTTAAACTACATTTCAAATTACATAAAATAAGATAAATTGCACGAGGATCCTCACAAATAAATTAGAACATATCATAAATAAATTAGCTTGCAAATAATTAGTGCATCAGTAAATCAATTCATCAGTAATTAAGTGCATCAGTAAATTAATTCATCAGTAAAAGTAAATCATCATTGCATTTATTTATCATACCCTGCATCATTTATTTTTGCACAAATTTAATTATGTTCATTTACTTTTCTGTACATGTGAAGCCTAAAAAAGAAACTTGAGCTAAGCTTAGTATTAACTCCTATGATATAATCTATACGGGATTGTTACTCTTTAAATCTAACCTTGATTTCCCTCGGATTGATAAAATTAAATGTAAGCTCTACAGCCAATCATTTTGGCATCGTTGTCGGGGAGTAGCGTCGTAGTGGTTAGTCAGAAAATTTGTTTGGTAGTACAAAGCGAGAGGACTTACTTGTATGTGAAAAGGGGTACGTACAAGACCTTGGTGTGCATACGAGTCAGAGTTGCCCGTAGATGGTTCCAACAAGCCCCGCATTTCGACGGCCTCCTAATAGTCAAAGAACAATAGTAATTTACCTTTTACTTCAGCAATTTTATTTTCAGTAAAATTTTACTTTCCAAGTACTTTTACTTTTTTCTAATTATGTTGAAATTAGTTGTATAAACGCATCTAATTTTAGTAGCATTAGGACTGTTAAGTAATTTTAAATTTATTTCTTTTCTACTATGTTAAGAGTATTTATAAGTTTTGAAATTTATATTTAGAACTTAGCAGACAATACGTTAAGAGTATTTATAAGTTTTGAAATTTATATTTAAGCTTAGCAAACAATAGGATTGAAACAGAAAAGGAAATCAAAACCCAAATAGAAAAATAAAAAAAACACAAAAATCAAAGAGAGAAAATAAATAAAAATTGTCAAATGGTTGAAAGCAGTCAAACTAAATTTATAGACCTTAGAAAATTACTAATACAACAAGTGGTTAATCTTCTTCTTGACCAATATTACAGAACAACCAAACCAGAGTGGGAAGCATTGTGTGAACGCATTGATTCTATCAATGAAAGATCAGATGAACTAAAGAAAATCAAGAGGATAAATATAGCAAGAACTTTACGAGTAAATCATTCTTCACCTTATCAAGATCTTGGAATAAGTTGTGAAAATTGGCTATGGGATAGGAGAACAACAATAAATCCAGTAATTTATCATTGGAATCAATACCTAGAGGATTCCCTCATTGTTCACAACTTCCTTGCAAATATAGAAAGGAAAGAATTAGCCCTACAATACAATAAGAGATATTGTAGAATTCTTAGAGTTGTACCTTTTAGAGAATTATGCCAAGAGTTGCATTACGAGCTACAATTTGGAATTCTTGATCCTATTACAACTAAAGTTTACCTTGTTCAGTTGATTCAATTGTTGGTAGACTATTTTAATTTTGAAGAGGAACATTTTATGACACCAAACCAACTTTATCCAATCAACGATATTCATAAATTATTTAAATAAGATTAGACATATTGCTATAAAAAAAAAAAAAAAACAAGAAATTTTAGAACATTCATGAGCAGACCTAGAGACTCTAAAGGAAGATTCATAAAAACTAACAAACCAAAAGAAAAATCCCCAAGAGACTTTAGAGAGCCTGGGATTTATAAACTAGTAAAAAATGAGGCTACAACATCAACCAATCAAGCGATCCTAATTCATATTTATTGCCCAATCCAAAATTTGACAACTATGTAGATCCTTCTTCTATCTTTTTCGAACCTATACCTGATTCAATTCTTGAAATCCTATATTCAGGTATGGCTGATGAACAAAGTGGTTTGGGAGAGGAAGGAGAAAACCATGGAAATAGGAGACAAAGGCAAGAGAGAGATCAGAGAGAGAACATACAAAGAAAAATGTTCTCTTTCCCAATCTTACATACAGAAGGGACAACAAGAGAACCTAAATCAGTTTATGTTTCTATATTGCCTACCTTTCATGGAAAACCCTATGAAGATCCTGAAGATTTTCTTTTCAAATTTGAAGTAGTATGTCAAGCTTACTTTTACACCACCAATGAGCAAAAGCTAAGATTATTTCCATCTACTCTTAAATATGCAGCTTTAAGATGGTTTATGGGTCTAGGAGAAGGAGTTTGTAATCGTTGGGATGGCGAAAATGGATTAAAACAACTATTCCTTGAAAGATATCAAGATTATTGTAGAGTTAGGGATAAGAAAGCTGAGATTTTTCATATGAATCAAAAATAAGAAGAATATTTGGAGGATTATCTCGAGAGATTTCAATTTGTAGGATCTAGAGTAAATATAGACCTTGAGGAAGAAATCCTAAAAGAATTTTTTTGAAAGGATTAAAAGAAGATGTTCTTGAGATTTTAAATCTTATGGCAAAAGGAGACATTCATCTTATATCACTTGAGGAGATTATAAACCTTTGCAAAAATTATTCAAGAAACAAACATCTAAGAAGCAATAAATATACATCCACAGGAGGAAGAGTGACAAGAGTAGAAATTGGAAATATGTTGGAAGGTTTGAAAACTGATTTGTTGAGTAATTTGACCTCATCCTTGGACTTAATGGATAAAAAATCAAAGGATAGTGAAGAAATTTACTACCACAGATGTAGTAAAAAGTACAATATGAGATAATGTCCTCTCAACATAACAAATATCTCCAATATTTCTGCTTGTTGCCAAATTTGTTATAAAAATCATAAAACTAAAAAATGCAAGTATATCTCCACTGTTAAAGCTGCCATAAAAGAAGGCTTACTCGAACTTAAAATTGATATTTCTATGACAGATTTGTGGAGGGACATTTTTTGCAGGACTGCCCAAACTATCGAACTCGTTTCGGCCATATCTCACTCATCCGGACTCGGATTGAGCTAAAATTTTGAGGGTAGATGCCTGAAAAACCCTAGAACGTCTCCACCAATTTTCATATCATTTGGAGCAACACAGATCCTAGCGCATCCCTATGTGTGAACGAGATATTTGGCAAGCGGCTATGCGAGGGTTTCATCTGGGTTGAGTGCAAGCGGCTCCAGAGGTTGGTTTTTAGGGCCTTCGGGCCCTAGCGGCCAATATTTTTGTGGTTTATGCTCAATATTTTAGCAGGAAATGTTGCAGGGGATCCAATATGGGTTAGAAATTTATCTTTCAATAGATCATACTGTGAACTTGAGTGACAACGACTTCCAATTTGCTTGCACAAAAGAAAAGTGAAAACCATACCTTTCCACGGCGTCTAGGGCAAGGATTAAAGAGATCACGAAACAAGTTTCAAGCAGTTGATCAAAAAATGGCTCATATCTCAAGTGAATCTGGTGCTAAGGTGCACCCACAAAATAATTCTACTGTGAAAACCCCTGTCAAGGGTAAGAATTTCGAAGACTCAGTCCCAAAAATGAATTTTAGGGATGCCCTCCATGGTGGACAGCCTCGGCCCAATGCTAATATCAATCTTAGGGCTTCCCATAAACCTCTAAGAATGCCTAAGATTGATCCCAGGAAAATAGAGTCAGGATGTCTTAAAGCGGTTGATGGAACTCCTATTGTTAAGTTTGATATGGGTAACATTCAAGCTGGCATTGAAGATTTGGAAAAAAGAGGACTAATTTGTCAGTTCGTGGGTTTTCGTCAGAGTCTATCTGCTTTCAAAGTCTGGGCTGCAAAAGTCTGGAAAACTAAAGGTGAGTTACAAATCTCTATTTATCCAAATGGTTATTTTCTTGTTTTATTTGCTAATAATGAAGATAGAGAGAAAACTTTTCAAGGGGGTCCTTGGTTTTTTGGAAGGGCGGGGCTTTTCATGAAGCCCTGGCATACTAAATTTAAAGCCGAAGAAGAGATGCCTTCTATAGCTCCCGTGTGGGTTAGACTCTTTGGCCTCCCTATTGAATTTTGGAATCCTACTATTTTTTCTTCAATTGGAAACTCTTTAGGAACTTTTATGATGATTGTTGATTGTACTCAAAATTTTGAACATATTATTTATGCTCGGATTTGTGTTTTAATGGATTTTGACAAACCCCTACCTAAAAATATCACATTACAATTTGGGGAAGACACTTGGGAGCAAGTAGTGGACTATGAGAACATTCCTTTTCATTGTAGAATTTGCCATGAATATGGTCATTTGGCGAGTGCTTGCCCAAATAAAATTCCTGATCAAAAGAAAGAAGATATAAACTCGAGAGGTTTCCAAATACCTAAGAAGAAGAACACTCAGAAAAAACCGGTTATGAAGGATCAATCAAAGTCATCTGCTAATATGTTTGAAATCCTTTCCACAAATGATGTCCCAAGTGAGGAAGAGGAAATAATGGAAACTGAAATCTTAGAAACACAATTTAAATATGAAGGGAAGAACTCGGAGACAAACCAACAAATCAAAGGTTTTCAACAGAAAAAAAGGAGAAAATTTACACAAGAAAAACAATCTTTCAAATGTCAAAACTTCAAATAATGCAGGTCCCAATATAGACTCCGTTGAACCATCTAGTAAAATTTTGGTTGTGTACGAGCATTCTTCAAGGTTAGAAGCCATCTCAGATTCAATTGGAATAAGTCAAGAAATAGGAAAAAAAATTGAAGATGGATTCTAATCAAAAAGCAAGTCGCAAGACCAATCAATATCATATGGTAAAAGAAGGTGAAAAGCTTGTAGAGGAAGGTAAGATTAATGCCCTTCCCAACTTTTTTAGCCCTGGTATTAATGAAGATCATCACTTGGAATATTAGAGGACTCAAAGGGAGTCTTTCAAAACAAAATGAAATTAGAAGAATGATTGAGATAAATCATCCACATCTTGTTTTCCTTCAAGAAACAAAGATGTCAATGGAGGATATGGACTCAATTGCCAGTAAAATTTGGCCAAGCTGGAAAAGTGGTTTCCCTTAGTTCCCAAGGGACTTTGGTGGCATTGCTTGTCTTTGGGACCCAAAAGAGGTAGTTATTCACCATATGGTTGGCGGTTGGGGTTTGTTGGCTATAGCTATTCAAAGTAGACATTCCAACCAAATTATGCTCTGCATTACTGTTTATGCTCCGACTTCTTTGGAGGAAAAAAGAAGACAGTGGAAGGATATTACTCATATTATCTCTCATTTTCCTGAAGCTTGGATCTTGATCGGAGGAGATTTCAATACCATCCTCTCTCTGGATGAGAAAATGGGGGAAATAGAAATTTGGACAAAAGCAATGACCTCATGAGCGAATATATTGCAAATATCCATCTTGTGGATATCCAACTGAGATAATGGCCTTATGACTTGGTCTAACGAGAAGGCAAGGCTTAGCTTGTATAATGGAGAGATTGGATAGGTTTTTGCTCTCTAAAAATTTCTTAATCCATGGTCACATTCCTAAAGTGAAGACTCTTAATAATGTTGGTTCGGATCATTGGCGAGTCATGGTGGAAATGTGGAAAACCAATGTGAGTTTCTCTCCTTTTCATTTTCAATTAATGTGGCTTAGAGACATTTCCTTCAGACCTCATGTGCAACAATGGTGGAAGGAAGGTAAACCTAGGCATGGGACTAAGATGTTCTGTTTTGCCAAAATACTGCAATACATTAAATCCAAAATCAAGACTTGGAGCTGGAAAGAGTTTGGGGATGTTCATAAAAAAAACATGAAGTTATTGCTCATCTTGAAAATTTGAATAAGAAAATCCGTTTAGATGGCCTCACGAGAGAAGAGAAGTGCGAGATGAAATTAAACTCACAACTCGGTTAGAGGAATGGGAAAAAAGAGAAGAAATCTTATGGAAGCAAAAATCTAGAATTCAATGGCTCAAAGAAGGAGATCGAAACACAAATTTCTTCCACAAATCTCTTCTAGCTCGAAGATCTCACAACTTTATTTCTTCCTTAAAATCAGATTATGGAGATGTTGTTTATACTTGGGATGGCATGAACTCTATTGTTGTTGATTACTTTTCCAATATTTTTCTTGCTACTCCTCTTGACTCAGCTTCACAACAAAATGTTCTTCAAGCAATCCCTTCTCTTATCACTTAGAGGAGAACTCTATTTTGATTGCTCCTGTTACTATCAATGAGCTTCAACAAGTAGTTTTTAAAATGCAAAAAGGGAAAACCCCGAGGTCCTGATGGTTTTCCCATTGAGTTCTACCAAGAGTTATGGGATATCCTTCATGTTGATTTATTAGAGGTGGTGGAAGAAGCCGGGAAAGCCAAAGAAATTTTGAAGGTTATCAATAAAACTTATATTACTCTTGTTCCAAAAGCTCAAGAGGTTGATCATATCCGAGCTTTTAGACCTATTGCTTTATGTAATGTTCTTCTCAAAATCATTACTAAAATCATGGGAGAAAGGTTGAAGCCTCTTTTGCATAAGATTATTTCCCCAGAGCAAGGGGGTTATGTGGAAGGACGTCAAATAGTAGATGAGATAGTTCTTGCTCAGGAAGCCATCCATTCCATGGATATGCAAAAATCTCCTTCCATGTTCATTCGGTTAGACTTATCCAAAGCTTATGACGGAGTGGATTGGCACTTCCTTATCAAAGTTTTGAGGCAATTTGGTTTCTCTAAGGATTGGATGGATTGGATTATGGGATGTATCTCTTCAGTTTCCTACTTAGTTCTTATCAATGGCAGGCCTTCTCGGTCATTCCCGGCTTCTAGAGGTATTAGGCAAGGTGACCCGCTATCCCCTTATTTATTCATCATTCTTGTTGAATGCTTGGGTAGGACTATAACCAAAAAGAGGGAAAACAAAACCCTTGAGGGAGTTACCATTGCTCATGGAGCTAGACCTATCTCTCATCTTCAATTTGTGGATGACTCTACTCTTTTAGGTAAAGCTACGGTTAAGGAAGCTTCTAATATTAAGCAAATCATTAGCTATTTTTCTAAGGCTACTTGGCGAGTTGATCAATGAAGACAAATCTAAAGTCTTTTTTTTTCATTGCTCTACTAGATGAGAATCCATGGTCTTGGATAAATTAAGATATAAGAAGACCTCCCTTCCAATCACTTATTTAGGTATTCCCATAAATATTCAAAGGCAAAAAAATAAATATTGGAATTGGTTGTTGGACAAAGTCAAGAAGAAAATTGGAAAGTGGACCAACGGGTGGCTTTCTTCTGGGGGTAGAATCACCTTGGTAAAATCAGTCCTTCAAGCTATTCCTATTTATGTTTCTTCCATTTTGAATATCCCAAAGGTTGTTCTTCGAGAATTGGATCAAATCGAGTCATCGTTTCCTTTGGAGTGGTACTAAGGAGAAAAGAAAATGGGCCTTGGTGAAATGGGATACTTTATGTCTTCCTAAGAGTGAAGGGGGTTAGGATTCCGGTCTTCTATTAATAACAACAAAGCTTTAGCTGCTAAATTATATTGGAGGATGTTGCATAACCCCAATGCTCTTTGGGCCAATAATCTCCATGCTAAATATCCTGAGAACAAAAGTCCTGAAGACCTTGTTCGCTATCAACTTCCTACCAAAGGTTCTCCCATTTTAGCAGTTCTTAAGACTGGTGAGGATTTGATAAAGAAAAAATTATTTTGGATCATTCATAATGGTCAACGAGGCAAATTTTTGGACAGATTCTTGGGATGGTCACAAGCCTTTGATAACTCGGTTTCTCGATTGGAGGCCTTGGATGGAGGAGCTTCACCAAGCTAATTGGATAAAGGTGGCTAATTACTTATCGGTACCATCCTTGGTAATTCAAAGGTTGGTAGATATTGGATCCCTATTGAGGACTGGCCTATTCAAATCCCGAGAAAGGCAAAGACAAGATATCCAAGGCATCCTTCATATGAGATCCCTCTCTTGGTCCCATGAAAAATATTGTTTTGGATGGAACAACACTACTAAGGGTGAGTATTCGGTTGCTCAAGGTTATTTGACCTTATGCCATAATAATCCCAACCATTCTTCTAACATATTTTCTCGATTGTGGGCTCAAAAGCTCTGGCCTAAGGTGAGGTTCTTTAATTGGCTTTTATTGCATCGTAGGGTGCTTCTTGGTGAGCAACTTATGAAGCGTGGTTTTCATGGCCCTTTTAGATGTGAAATGTGTGAAGAGAATGTAGAAACTCTCAACCATATTTTTATTGAGTGTACTTTAGCCTCTGAGCTATGGAGGAGAATGGCCACTTTACTTGGCTTACAGTGGTCCAATTTTTTTACTTTTGAACAGCTTTGGAGGGATTGGCCTAATCAAGAGGGTGTTGATCATTTTATTAGGCAGTTAGTTTGGATGGGTTCTACCATTCTTCTTTGGAATATTTGGAATGAAAGGAACAACCAAATTTTTAATCAAGATAGGAAGGATATTCACTATATTTGGCAAAAGACCATAGCCAACTTAGTTGAATCAGTCCATCAACTCCTTAATCACCCCCAAAACTCCCACCAAATATGGGATCAAGTGATGCAAATATTGAAGATTAAATCTTCTAAGGGCAACCAACTTAAAGGGAATGTGAGTATTAGTAAGATGGATAGGACAAGAAATTGGCAACCTCCTCCTAAGGATTTTGGAAAAGTCAATGTTGATGGAGCCTCTAGAGGGAACCCTGGAAAAGCCAGTGTGGGAGGAATTGGTAGACTTTCAGATGGCTCCCTCGTTTTTTGCTTTTTTTTGAGAATTTGGGTATTCTATCAAATAACCTTGTTGAGGGGTATGGTATCCTCGGAGGCCTTCAGGAGGCTACTAAGGTTGGATGGGAAAAGGTGTTAGTTGAGTCAACTCTCAACTTATGATTAATCTCTTGAAGACTCCTTCTAAGAATCATAAGGTGGATTGGAGAATAAAAAGAATTATTGAGAAGATTCAATTAATCCAGATGGGATTTTTGAAAGTTGATTACAATCATGTGATCGAGAGATCAAAACAAGAGTGTTGATGCTTTAGCTAATTGGGCTTTGGACAAAGGTGATCTTACTTGTTATGGCCACCCTCCTAGATGGTGGGCTTCTCAAATTAGGGAAGCTCTTCTTTCTATCATTTCTTTGGATGGCTCCAGTTATGAAGGTACCTAGTTTCTTCTTGTTTTTTTTTTTGCTTCTCTTTGGTTCATTCAGTTTTTTTAGTTCCCTAGCTCATTCTATTCTTTATTTTGTTTCCTCTGTTGATTCTTGCCTTAATAGTCTTCCGGTCTAGATAGGTCATTGTTATGTTCAATTTTTTTTTCTTTTTTTTTTTTTTTTTTTGTTTAGTTTTTTAAGGTGGGTGGGTTCTTTTGTTTTGTTTTGTTTTTGTGTTCTTTGTGTTGTTTTTTGTTGTTCTTGTGTTTTTGTTGTTTTGTGTTTTTTTTTATGTTTTTTGTTATTGTTCTTGTGTTTTTTTCGTTCTTGTTCTTGGGTTTCTCTTTGTTTGTGTTAATTCGTGTTTTTATGTGTGAGTGTTTTCTATGTTTTTTGTTTTTGTTTATTGTCTGTTGTTGGTTGTTTTTTATTTTTATTTTTTATTTTTTTTAGGTTTTGGTTGTGTTTATTTTTCATGTTTTTTTTGGGTTATGTCTTTGTAGTGTTCTGTTGTTTTTGTCTTGTTTGTGTTTTGTTATGTGGTTCTTGTGTTTTTCTATGTGGTTTGTGTTGTGGTTTCTTTTATCTTATTGTGCGTGTTTGGTTGTGCTTTTGTTTTTGACACACTCAAGGAGCATGTTTTTTATTTTATTTTATTATTTTTGTTGTTATTTACTTATTTTTAAATTGGTTTTGTGTGTTTGTTTGCTCCTTGAGTATGTCAAAGGTGGTAGGCCAGGTCCGAGTCCTGGGCGTTTTTGGCGGAATGGATACCCCTGCCTCCTTGGGTCTTACCCGAAAGTGGCATCCCTTTTGGGATGTTTTCCACAAATAAAAAAAAAATTGCCATTAAAGAACCTGAAGTAGAAGATGTTTATTTTGTTGCTCAAAGACGAAATGGTCCATTTAATGGCCCACCAAATTTGTCAAACCCTAATTATCCCAACCAGTAAAGGCGTAATCAATGGTCTAATGCACCAAATTGGACAAATTGGAACTCTTACAATCAAGACTGGAACATACCCCCATGGGCTCAATTTATGGCTAACTCTTATGGAGGACAACCCCCATGGAATCAAGGGACACAAAATCAAAATACGCCTAGTTGGAATAATAGTGACCAATATAATCAAGGTGGCACCAATTGGTCCCCAAATACAATGCAATAACCAAATCTTCAAAATCAATTTAGGGGACAAAACACTCAAAATCCACCTCAAAATAGACTTCTACCACCTCCAAATAATAATACTAATCCTCCTAAGAAATCGCCTCTTCCAACTCAACCAATTCCTAACCCTAACAACAATAAGAATGTTCAACAAGTTTATGAGGCCAATGAAACATGTTCTATATCTGTAGCACCATGTCAACAGATTCAATTAAGATCAGGAAAGGTGTTGGAAAATAATGTCACTCTCACAGAACTTGATGATCCTATTCCACATTTGGTTGAAAAAGAAGATAGTAACAAAAAGAAAATAGAAAACCAACCAAAAAATATTCCAACAAAGCAACCAGAAATCCAAATAAGAAAGGAAGTAGAAATACCATTTCCTCAAAGACTGACAATACCAAAAGAACCATCCAAGCCAACCTTTAACTTCCTTCAAGAAATAGAAGGTGTTACTATTAAAATTCCTTTATTACAAGCTATCAAGGATATACCCATCTATTCCAAGATTATTAAAAATATATGTTCAGGAAAGAAAAAGAAGAATGAATTTCAAACTATTCAAGTCATTGGACAATTATCTGAGATAATAATAGGAGATAGGTTATTACCAAAATATACAGATCCTGGAATACCTATACTCACTGTGCATATTGGAGACATAACATTACAAATTTTTTTGATTGATTTAGGAGCCGCTATTAATGTCATGACCAAAGAAACAGTAGAATCCTTAGGGATCCATAAACTACAAATAACTTCTATTGTGCTTCAACTCGTTGATAGATCTACTATTAAACCAGAAGGAAAGTTAGAAGACATTATGGTCTCAGTAAGTTCATGGGAATACCCTGTAGACTTTATAGTCTTACAACTCAAAAATAAATTAGGGAGCATCCCTTATTACTAGGACACCCATGGCTTGCAACAGTTGATGCTTACATTAGCTATAGATCGGGAAATATGACTATTTCTAATGGCAAGGATACAAAAGATCTTAGTTTATTCCCTTAATCACCAATAGAGGAAGAATTTTCAAAGCAGTTGTGGTATGATTTCCCTTATGAATATGATGATATCCAAACCTTATCAGTTAATGTTCTAATTGAACAACTCGAACAAGAGGTTGAGGGACCCCTACCATTATTGTTAGGAAATCAACAAGAAAATCAAGGTCAAGATAGTAGTTGCTCATCTTAATTTTCCATTGATGAGGCAAGCACGAGTTAATCTCAAATGGAACCATATGGTTATGATTTAACTATTTTTAAACATGAGATAAATGGGATAGATGTAAATACAGAAAAATGTAAACAAATAGATATTATATCAGGAAAAACTCTTAACATTAGTAATGAATTCACAGACATGCAAGAATATCAGTTAGTAGATGTGCTTAGAAAGCATCAATCGACGTTTTTATGGAACTATGAGGATATGACATGTATTCACCCAAATTTTTGTACCCATCATATATTTATTCAAGAAGGTTGTAATCCAATAAGACAACCCCAAAGACGATTAAATCTAGCTATGAAAGAAATAGTTAAAGAGGAAATCATTAAACTCTTAAATGCAGGATTTATATACCCAATTTTTGACAGCCAATGGGTATCACCTCTAGTGATAGTCCCTAAAAAGAATGGTAAATGGAGAATTTGTGTTGATTATAGGGAATTAAATAAAGTAACCAAGAAATATTATTTTCCCTTACCATTTATTGATCAAGTCCTAGATACGTTGGCTGGAAAGAAATATTTTTGCTTTTTAGATGGTTTTAGTGGGTATAATCAAATATCCATAGCTAAAGAAGATCAGGAAAAAACAACCTTCACATGTCCTATAGGAACCTATGCTTATAACGTTCTACCTTTTGGACTATGTAATGCACCTGCAACCTTTCAAAGAGTTGTATTGGCTATCTTTGTTGATTTAACTAATGAATGTGTGGAAGTTTATATGGATGACTTCACAGTATACGGTACTACCTTTGAAGAAAACAAAACGTTTTGGTAAGATGTCAGGAGCAAAATCTCTCTCTAAGTCATGAAAAGTGCTTTATGATGATGAAATGAGGTATCGTTCTAGGACATTATATATCAAAAGACGGTGTTAAAGTAGACCCTGCGAAAATACAAGTTATTCAAACCCTTCGACCTCCAAAAACACAAACAGAGGTGAGAATTTTTTTAGGACACGCAGGATACTATCGTAGGTTCATTAAAGACTTTAGTAAAGTTGCTACTCCCATGTTTAAGCTCTTAATTAAAGATAATTAATTCAATTGGACAAACGAATGTCAAGAAGCCTTTGAAGAAATAAAAGAAAATTTGACTACTGCTCCAATATTGAGAGGACCAAATTGGGAATTACCATTCCACATTCATTATGATGCTTCAGGTTATGCAATAGGAGCAGTATTGCAACAAATAGAAAACAAAATACCTTATGCTATCTATTATGTAAGCAAAAATTTGCATGGAGCTGAGCTTAACTACACTGTTACAGAAAAAGAATTTTTAGCTGTAATTCATGCTCTCAATAAAGTTAAACATTACATAACAGGGTATGAATTATTTAACTACACTGATCATTCTGCCATTAGATACTTAATGAACAAAGCAACAGTGGGTGGTAGAGTGATTATATGGCTTCTTTTACTACAACAATTCAATGTCACAATTATAGATAAGGCAGAAAAAGATAATGTTATTACAAATCACTTATCTCGCATGCAGATTTTTGGTGATAACGAGCTAATTCTTGACAATTTTTTAGACGAACATTTGTTTGTTATTTCTATTTTTACCCCTTGGTACGCTGATATTGTAAATTATTTAGTAACAGGAAAAATACCTCAAAATTTTACACTGCATGAGCGTAGGAAATTAATACATCAAAGTATTTCTTTTACATGGATTCATGGAATTATATTTAAAAGATGTCCTAACCAGATCATTAGAATATGTGTGCAAGAAAATGATGTCTATGACATTATTAGGGCAACAAATTAAGAACCTTGTGGAGGTCATTATGCCACCCAAAGAAAAATTATGAAAATACTTCAAACTAGGTACTTTTGGCCTACTATGACTAAATATGTTCATCAATTTATTGATAGATGTGATGCTTGTCAAAGAGCTAGCAAGATTACATCTTCTATGGAAATACCTTTGGTTCCATAAATAGCTCTTGAACCATTTGAAAAATGGGAAATTGACTTTGTTGGACCAATAGACCCTCCAAGTGATGGTAATAAACACATACTTGTATGTATAGTTTATGTTACCAAATGGGCTGAAGTTAAAGCTCTTCCACAAGCTCAAGTTGAACCAGTAGCTGATTTTATTTATGAGAACATAATGCAATGCTTTGGAGCACCCAGAGAATTAGTTTCAGATCATGGACCTCAATTTACCTCCAATGTGATTGATCATTTTGTTAACATCTATCAGATAAAACACAAGAAAACCTCACCATATCACCCTCAGTCTAATGGCCAAGTAGAAGTTACAAATAGAGAACTTGAAAAAATTATTACAAAAACTGTAACTATTAATAGGGGTGATTGGTCTAAAAGATTAAAATAAGTTGTATGGGCATATAATACAACTTGGAAAACTACCACATGATTATCACCATATGAAATGGTCTACGGAAAACAAGCCATCATGCCCATTGAATTCGAAATAGAAACTCTTCGCACCGCGGTAAAACTTGATATGAATTTGGATAATGCATAAAAAGATAGGTTGGAAAAGTTAACGCATAAAAAGAAAATTTCTTGACTTTTTGGGGTTCTTGCTAATTTTGAGGAAAAACAAGAAGATTTTCATTAGGATACTTGCTCGATTAGATGAGGAGCAAGGGATTTTTTTTTTTTCGAAGGGTGAAGGGCGAGCTTGTCCTTTTGCCAATTCATTAGTATTCTAGACCATGTGTAAAAATGGATAAGCAAGGAAAAATTTTCACTGATTGACAAAAATAACACGAGTTAATTTTCCCAAGACTTAACAATGTTTTTAAATATGTAATTTTGCGTGGTCAGTAGAGAAACTTGATCAACTGGGAGTCACTTACAACATTTTAAAAGATTTGCTTCTGAAAAATTTACCCAAAATACTAGATATAGTTTAAGTATTTGAAAAATACTTATATTTCATCTAGCAACAGGGTACTATGTGTCATGTGGTAATCATTTTTCTACAAAGTTTTGAAAGAAAGAATTTTTCCTTGAGCTAAGCAAGTATCCCAAATTAAGCATAAAGCAAAAAGGGCAAAAAGATCTTGAATCCCTGAAATTCTTAGTATTTCAAACACCATGGGATATTCTTTCTTAAGGTATCCTTTCGTATTAGCAGTAAGTCTATATAAGACCTCTAGATGCTTATAAGATCAACTAGCTTTTTGACATATATAACACTTGTTGTTTTTCAATCCTTACTCATAATGAGAAATGAATCTTCACTACACACACAGTTGGTCTTGAAAGAGACTTGAAACTACTAGGACAACTTTGACACTATATTAATTTGTGAAAGAAGTAAATAAAATTGTTCAAAATTGCTAGAATGTTTGATGTCTTTGAAGAATAATCCTAGAAACATCATATACAGCTAAGAGTTCAAAGTAAATTCTCATGAAAGTACTATGATTTCAATATTTTCTACAAAACCATGGCTTATCTCCATCACATTTTATCCTTTAGAAGAAAGCCATCTTAATATTCATTTCACTTTTTCCTATAATCTCAAATATCCTAGAAGGTTGAAATCATATTTTATATAACATATTTTTCTATCTTTGGAAACTTCTTAATGACATACAAGAAGCATACTCGTCAAAACTTCTAAATAAACCCCTATATAGAAAATTATTATTACATTATCTATCAAATAAATAAACACTCTTCCTTTTGTTTTGGCTATATAGCCAAAATTACAGTTTGAGGGGAGGATAAATAAAGGCATATATCGCTCATAATATAGTTTGGGGGAAGAAAACAGGTAAAGTATTTTCTTAACTCTAATAATGGTTTTGGTAGATGTCTTCCGTAAGTATCTTCCATAAGTACCTTCCGTAAGTATCTTTCGTAAGTGTCTTCCGTAAGTAGCTTCCGTAAGCATCTTCCATAAGTAGTTTCTGTAAGCATTTTTCGTAAAGTGTCTTTTGTAGATAATTTTCGTAAATATTTTTACAAAAGCTTCCGTAATATCATTATTAGTAATACTATTTCGTAATACCATTATCAGTAATACTATTCCATAATACCCTTCTATAGTTATCATCCGTAAAAATCACAAATTTAATATATATATATATATATATATATATATATATATATATATATATATATATATATATAATAATTAAAATATATATTAATAATACTAATTAAACTAAAATATATTTAAAATCAGAATACGAAATAATATTATAAATAATAATACTTGTAATATATAATAATATATAATACTTATAATAATATATTTAATATATAATAATACTATATATTATAATAATAATAATAAATATATTATAACTTTACCATATATACATTAAAACATTAAAATTAAATAAAAATATAATAAAATATACATAATACAATGTATTAAGCTATAATATAATAATATTAATAATAAAATTAAAACTATATGATACAATATATGACTATAACGTATTGTTGTGGGCCTTTTTCATAAGCCACGGGTACAACATAAGAAAGCGCGACACCAACCATCACCTAAACCAATCAAAGCATGACACCTTCTTACCCCAGCCATGCGAGGAGTTACATTAGCTAGACACGTGACTCTGCCCAACCAATCAGGAGAAATGACATGGATCAAAGTTTTTCATCGTCGATTAACATACGATTAAGGGCTAAGGAGGAAAAGAGGAAAACACAAGTATCGCAATCGTGTTTACGATCGATCATCGACACATGTCCCTTTCTTGTCCAATCAAGTGACGAGCATGCACTATTTAATTACCATCATCGATTGACATAGGATCGATGAATGACATTGCTCGACACTTAAAAACCCTAATCACCATAGATTTTAGGGTAAATACCATCGTCGTCGATGGATTCTCAACATTTATCTACCGTTGATGATGTTAGGGTAATTTATCTCCGTCGTCGATAGAAGGTAAAAGACTTATCTGTCGTCGGATAAAATCTTACAACGTTGCATGCGGCCATGCAGAAGAAAATATCAACCCCGAATCGAATCCCGTTGCGAATTGCAGACGAATTGTGAGGGTTTGTTTGAGTAAAAGGTTGAATTTTTGTAATTTTGTGTGTACTCGTATAAAATTCAGACGATTTGAGGGGGTAGAAGGCAAAGGTGGTCGACGATGTCGAAAGGTGGCCAAGTTTCAGTGATTGCGACAGGTAAACATTTTTATTTTTTCCCTTTTTCTTTACTGTTCGTATTCTCTGTACATACGACAGAATAAAATACTTTACATTTTAAAATTTGGTAGAAATTAGGGCTAATTTTGGAATTATGCAACGATTAAGAGCTAACATTTGGAATATTTGCAGATATTTGGTTACAATTATGAAAATTGGGTTTAGGATAACAGTAGGGAAGAATACACAATTTTGATTTGAGCTAAAATTTGGGAAAATTCTGAAATTCTATTTTAGGGTAACAGTGAGAAAATATCTGAAATTTCATTTTAAGCTAACATTAAGGAAAAATTTAAGATTGTCTTTTAGGGTAAAATTGGGAAAAATGACATAATTTTATTCTAGGGCAAAATTACGATGATTCTTGTTACCAAAATTGTTTTTTTTTAGAAAATCCTTTATTTGGTAAAATTCTCTAAAATTATTGGGTAAAATTGTAGAGATTATCTTTCTTTTTAGGAAATCTCTTATTTTGTCGAATTACGGAGACTATCTGGTAAAATACCCCAGAAATTCATATGAATTAAGGATTTTCTGGTACTCAACATCCGTATTGTGAGCATTACATGTACAATTCATGTAAATTGGGGATTTTTGCAAATAAAGAAAAAAATGATAACAGTAGGATTTTAAAAAAAATTGTATTATAAGTTTATGTTTTTCGATCTGATAACAGTAGGATTTTAAAAGTTTAGGTATTATAATTTTTTACGTTTTTATTTTCTTGAAGATATATTTTATTTTTATGGTAAAGTAAAGAAAACATTTTAAAATAAAAATATATAATAATATAAAAAATATATAACAATAGATTTTTAAGGATTTTTGTCGACCTCTAAAATAAACCCTCTGTTTATATATAACTTGCAGGGTTTTTGGTGAAAAAATCAACTTCTCTCAACCCTCAGCCATCACCATGCCTAAACTTATGTTCTAAAAGCATAGTGAGTCGTCGTCCATCGATATACAAAACCCGAGCGACTCTGTAATTGAACTGTTTGAAAATGCTCGATGGTGGGAGGCGCTGACCAAATTTAAAGGTCATGACTTAGGGGTGGCGAGGCAATTTGTATTAAACTGTAACCCTGACACTATGCTCACCCATGTTGGAGGACTTCAAATAGAACTAAACCCTAGCCTGATCTCTGAGGTGTTGAATTTACCTGAGGTTGGTCTTTCGTATTATAAAAATTTGAAGAGTGTCACCTAGTTGGTAACAAAATTTAGTGAGAAATGCACAATCCTTAGAGATAAAGAGGGGTCGATCAAAGGTGTTTCAACCTCTACACTCCCCCTTCTATGGCAGGAAGCAGTTGTAATTATTATTAAAAATTTTACTCTTGAGGGACGAATGTTTGTTTTATCAGCCTATCACATTCGGATGTTAATAAATTTGAAATATCCAGATAAAATTAATTGTGTTATCAACCTCTCTTATTTTCTGTTCCAATCTTTGGAGTCAACTATTTTAAGAGTAAAACCCATAAGTTCTCGAGAAAAACCTAAGCCGCACCTGATTGCTCACCATGGCTTAATTAAATTAATTATTTTGAAAAAGGCTCATGAAATGAAAGTGTCTTGGAATCAGATCGTGGAAGAATCCAACGTACCTGAGTGTTCAGAATCCACTGAGTCTGAGGAAGAACAGTCAACAAAGGAAGAGCATGACTCTGATAGTTAGGATGAAGAGCCTGAAAGCCCATAATAAAAACATAAATATGGGAAATATAAATCCCGACCAGATAACATAAGGTAAAAGAAAAACGTAGAAAATTCTAAACAAGAGGATGAACAAGGGCAAGAACTACTTGTAAACGAGTCTACTGTAGAGACCTTGTCCTATCTTCGTGCACAAAATACAGTGCTGCAAATGAAAATTGATAGGCTAAGAGAGGATTTTACAGAACAATCTAAAATTATCCAGAGAACCCTTGTTGTTCAGATTGAATTAATTAAGCAGCTTTTTATGGATAAGACACCAAAGCCTGTGGACTCTATCAATCAGTCGCCACCTGTCGAAGTCTCCCCACATAAGAGCTCTACTTCTGATAAAAAGCCTAAAAAATCGATAAACTTTAGCAAAAAGTTGTACACTGATAAACCAATTGACTTTTAAAAGATCCTCGAGGAGGATAGTTCCCAGCAGATTCATAGTATTACTCAACAGAATCAACCTACAAAATTGGACCTGCCCGCTAAGGAAGGAAATACATTAAAAAGTCTTGTCTTGAATATAGGGATGCCTTTGGAGCCTGATCTGATAATTAATGATGAGAAACTTGATCCTTCCTAGACCAAGGATGCAGAGCAAAAAGGAATCCCCCATGAGGTTGAGCATATTAAGACAGTTATGGTAGAAACACCAATTGTAATAGTCGCAGCATTTGTAGATCAAAAGGCTAAGGAGCAGGTACATCAAGTTAAAAGGAAACGTAGATTACCAGGACATAGACCACGATCATCTCGAATTTCTTCTCGAATTTTATCTCAGTAGGCTCAAAATTGAATGAACAATAAAAAACCTTTATTTTATTATTCAGACTTATATTTTTAATTATATTTGTAATATGTTAGTATCTGTACATTTTTATAAGTTGAATATTTGTATCTATAGTATGTTTACGTAATATGTACAGTTAATATTGTAGTATGTTTTTATCTGTATTTATAAGATGGTTTACAGTTACTATGTGAAATATTTTTGTTGAATTATAGTTGCCAATAGAAATTGTTTATTTCTCAGTTTTTGTGAAATTTCTAATCTTTCAATAAAAGAATTAATTGATATTTTATGTATTCTAGATAACGGATTATTTTCTTATTTTCTTTTAAAGAAACTTAGTATAGTTCTGTTAAAATTTAAGATGTTTTGAAAAATTTTGGCAAAAACGTGTGTATGTTTTAAAAATCATTATAGGGTCTGTAAACAATATTCACTAAGATTTTGACAAAGATTATGATAACTTATGTTATTGTTTTTTATAACTTAGAATTTTAATTCTAAATATTTGATACATGCTAAGGCTGTTATATTTTGTTCATCATTATCTTTATGCATGCATGAGGACATGCATGGACTTCAGTTTGGGGGAATGATGAGTGGCTATTTGACACATATTTGTGCACCATAATTGTTTCATTATTACAATTATATGATGATTATGATATATTTTCTATGAATTATTATTGAATAAAATATGATTTATTAGGAAAACTGATTAATTACCATAATCTAACAAATGTGTTTGATTTATATCAAAATTATCCGAGTTTTGAGAAAAATGCAGGAAAAGGAAATTGATGATCGATGAAGAGATTGCAGAACATTTGTAACAAAATCAATTACTGTTATCACCGAACTCTGTTGGTTCTTCTTCTATTCTAGAATGAATGAGTTTCTTCTAAAAAGCTCATGAAACCAAACGGAAGGGACGACCCGAGGAACCCGGATCTTTTAAAAGCTCTTTTAAAGTGCTGAAACCCCTCTTAATAAAAGTGGGGGAGATTCTACATATTGAGATTAGATAAATATTTAGATTATCAATTAATCTTAATCTCATTAATGGTAATCTCATTAACGGTAATTACATCCCATAAATGGTAATTACATTAATGCTATTAACACTTCATTAACACCTAGAGTATTAACACCTAAAGTCGATGCCATTGATTGCCGGCGTATTAACAATGTCGATTATTTAATTGATATTATTGGGAGGATTACTTCTCTGTCTCCCTTTAAAAGAACACCCTTTCTTCAATTCGGATGCTCCGAAGGGAACCTTGTAAATCCCTCCCGACCCAAGGGAGGCCAACAGAGATAGATAATAAAACCAACCCACGTTTACTCCATTCCACCCATAATCAAACCAACCCGCGTTTACTCCAACTCCAGAGATAGAAATTCCCCTTTAAGAGGTTAACCTACCGCCAGACACAACCTCACACACCAAACACAACCTCACACACATGCGATAAAAGATAAACCTGGCTCCCATTCGGATGACCCATCGGGAATTAGAAACTACTCCCGACCGAAGGGAGGCTTACTTAGAACTTTGTCTCCCTTTCAGAGATAACCCTAGCTCGCTATTCGGATGCCCCGAAGGGAATTGGAAACTACTCCCGACCGAAGGGAGGCTTCCTTTTCTGCCTCCTTTTAAGAAGTATACCGACCAAGTTGGGGGAAATGGAAAGAAAGCTATCTAGAGCTACAGCAAGCTAGACTAAAGAAGGAGAGCTATCCAACCTATCAAAGAGAGATTAAGTCTAAACCTAAAGAAAATGAGATTAAGAGAGGAAATATTTCTAACTATTCAAAGAAGATAAAGCGTTAAATCCTAAATCGCTCCTCGGCTATTTAAGTGAAAAAGATTGCTTCACTCCTGAGTGAAAGAAAACCTTTGGAAATAGAGAGCCAATCCGGAGCTAAGGAAACCTTTTAAGTCTAATTCGAGAAAACTAAACCTTTTATTTTAAAAGTGAAATGAAAAGAAACTGGCTCAGGGAAAGAAACTATTCCATCATGCAAAGGAAACAACTAACTACTGGAAATGAAGCTCATGAAACCAAACGGAAGGGACGACCCGGATCTTTTAAAAGCTCTTTTAAAGTGCTGAAACCCCGGGGGGACTGCAAGAAAGAAAATGAAGAGCTGAATGAGAAGGTGGAAGAGATTAAGCAGCAGGAATCTCGAAAGCAAACCCAGCTGCTCTAATATAATAAATATGGGTTTTTTGACAGTCTCAAGCAGAAACTTGAGCTCTTCAAATTTGAGCCCCCCATATAATATAAGGGAGCTTTAAGGTTCAAATCCCCGAGATAATAAAATCGATGAGCTCAAAGCTCAATTCAATACATCTTGGGACAAGGTCATCTCCACCTTCAAAGGACTGCATTCTCTCATGGCTCCTCCTCTATTGATGAGTCAGAAGAATTGATTTCAAAGGTCAATAATGGGATCCAGGATACAGCTGCCCAATCGGAAGCTCCAGCAAGTGGCCCGGGAAGCAATTTATGAAGAGGAAGACGATGCTTATAATTGAAGAGCTGCTGTTGGCATCACTGATAGAAGTGCAGTCATCACAAGGATTCAGGCAGTCAAGATGAAAAAGCAGACATTAGATGACTGCATCGAACTGGTACAGGACCTGGAAAGACATGTCACTCACCTTATATCTAGTTGGTCGAGATAGGTTGGTCTGGTTCATATAGCAGAGAAAAGCCCCTTTATTGACGTATTTTCACTCCTTACCCCACCCTATAAAAGTGGGGGTGGGGTGGGGGATCACTGTAGGCCTCTTAAGAATATCCTTTGAGGCCTTTTTTCGAGCTCTCTATCCCCGGCTATATATGGAAAAGTGAAAAGAGAGGGCCCTTTCTATCCTTATTTAAGGGTCGATATGGATGAGAAATGACGTAACCTCCCCTTCTTTTAATGAGGCCCCAGAGGTAAAAATCAAGTCCTAATTTATCTGGTCGATATATATGCAAAACATTCTGTATATTCCCCAGGGACGAGAGAAAGCTTAGAACTATGAGATCGGCCTGCGGGAGGCCTTGAGGCCCTTTTTCAAAATGGGGAGAGAGCATCAGCCTGTCTGTATCTATTCGTCAGTATCTATCTATTATGGAAATATTTATTTAAACCCAAGAGAGCGCGATCAATTGAAATGCGCCGAGGGATGTAGAACCTCATGAATGGGGAGCTCCGCCTATAGATCAATTGAAATGCGCCTTTTGATATAGAACCTAGAATGACTCGGTTAGGGGCGTGGGACATTACTCAGTGAGGGGCGCCCCATCATATCAAAGGTTTGGATTTTATCCTTCTCCTTCCCCAACCCACACGAGAGAGCCCGGCTCCAGGCTATAGATATAGATCAATTTCCATGCTTACCCAACTCACGCCTCCTCTACTCGCAAGCATCTACTCGGATGGATCGGGAACAATTTAAACAACTTGGGAGGGCAGGGCGTATATAGACGTTCTCAAGCCCATTCATTCATAGCTCGAACAACCATGGAAAATCCTTATTCTCTCTAACGAATGGATGTGCTTTCCCTCTTCCATGTAATAAGGATTGGTCGACTCTTCAATCTAGTTGGAGATAGAGAGCACTCGCTTTGAATCAGGTTCCATGTTCGCCCTTTATCCGGAATCGCCCTACCCCATAGAACCCCTGGGCGTCTCTCACGAATAGAAAGGGAACTCTTTTAAAGCATCCCCTTGACTTTTTGGCACGTTCAAATCTCTAGAATCCGTGCCCTACATTTGCCCTCCTTCTTGGGGATAACCACCAATCGTGACACTCATCCACTATCCAGGTAGATTAAACCTGTGTCTAAAAGCTTTTGGATCTCATCACAAACCATCTCTGGAGTGGCGAGATTTATCCTTGTAGCATGGAATATGATGGGATGGTTCGATAGCATAATTCGTTTGATCCGATAGCCCGGTTCCATGGTTCGGCAATAACGGAGGCATCGGTATGGGAGAGGGGCGAGGAGATACGAAAATACCATACGAAGGCACAAGCAGTTTACCCTGTTTATCCATAACCAGCATAAACACCAATAGAGGTTTACCCAGTACCAGTTTACCGCGAAGGTAACTACTAAAGGTAACTACTGACGACAGTTACTGAATAATGTTTTACCAGTAGCTACTGAAGGATAATAAAGTTTGTTGACTTTAGCATGCCACATCAAATTTGAATGACACATTAAGATGGACGACATATTAAGTTGGACGATAATTGATATTTTATACCTAGCAAAATATTCTATTTCTCACATACTATCCGCAAGAATATTTCAAATTAACAAAGTTATTATTTGCTTTATAAAGCTTGTAATCAATTTATTTTGGGAAGTTTGAGATATAAACGCAAAGATTATTAGACTTTCCTAGAATATAGGACATGAGATCCTAATGTATATCTTGCAAGTCATTTAAAGTAGCATTATCTTGTTAGGATTATTAGCAGGATGCCACTTGGACCAGTCAAAATATTTATAAGTCCAAGTAGGAGTACGTATTATGATTAGGTTTCAGATTATTCTTGATTAATGTATAGTCATCAGTCCACAAAATTCATATGTCAAATACGTGGAGAAGACTGTTTAGAATTGTATTAAGTCATAGTATAAATTACATAGAAGACCTTGAAAGAGGTCTACTCTCTACTTTATGCTGCATTTTTGTTACAGTTTATTCTAACTCTACAATTTTGAAGAAACACGTTCAAAATGTACAGTTGAAGCTCCAGTAATAAAACAACATTTTGTTCTTCAAAGATGGTAATTTGTATCAATTTCATGTGTTGTTTGATTTATATTGTGTAAATTGTGTTTATTTGTTACCTGCATTCACAGAACAGACATAATGTTAGTAGTAGTTATGAAATCTACTTACTAAGATAAGGTAAACTAGGGGAGAAAGACTTACATTGCCATCTAGGAGGCAGGGCCCACTCCTATAGACAGTCCCTGAGCTCTCGCCCCTACATTAGGTTAGGATTAGTTAGTCTTAAGTTAAACTGCATTTCAAATTACATAAAATAAGATAAATTGCACAAGGATCCTCACAAATAAAGTAGAACATATCATAAATAAATTAGCTTACAAATAATTAGTGCATTAGTAAATCAATTCATCAGTAATTAAGTGCATCAGTAAATTAATTCATCAGTAAAAGTAAATCATCATTGCATTTATTTATCATACCCTACATCATTCATTTTTGCACAAATTTAATTTTGTTCATTTAATTTTCTGTACACGTGAAGCCTGAAAAATAAACTTGAGCTAAGCTTAGTATTAACTCGTACGATATAATCTATACGAGATTGTTACTCTTTAAATCTAACCTTGATTTCCCTCGGATTGATAAAATTTAATGTAAGCTCTACAATCGATCACCTGATCTATCCTTTCCACTCAGATCAAATTATTTGACAAATATCATCATGCGTTCATCAATCAATCAGAAGCAAAATTTTGGATAGGCATTTGTTCTATTCACAATTGGATCATCTTGCATTGATCACAAGAACAAAGCAGTCTCAAGTTTCCCTCACAAACAACCAGTATGACATTACAAAATATTGTACTAAATCGACAAATCACCTATTTCATCATCATCTTTCTTTTGTAATCATCCACATTCATTCATCCACAAATTCTTCATATTTCCAATCACCTCATCACCTTCTTCTATCATGTTTTTGTACTAAACCATGTCTTACACAACATAGTAAAAAAATGGGCAAATATAGACACCTAAAAGTCACACATAATCACCCGTAGTCACGTGTAGTCTTGCATAGACACATGTAGACACTTGTAGGCAATCGTAGGCCAACGTAGGCAATCATGGGCCATTGTAGGCAATCGTAGGCCAACCGTGGTCACAAAACCTACAAAACTACACAAAACATGCCCAAAACACCTTCTATTCACACGAGGGCTATCTACAAACCCCATTTAGGCTGCCTAAGCCCTTTTCTATACCTAATTAGGGCTCCCATGAGATAATTCCCTCAAAAAATCCTAATTATGCTAATTACAATTCTATTTTGAAAGTCACTTTTCACTTAAGTGCACTTTATTGCCTAAATAGGTTTAATTAGGGTTAAATCCAAATTAGCCCTAATTCTATCCTCACACATGTGTGCACCCACTTAGTTAGGATATTTCCAAAGATACCTAACCTAACCTCCAACTAACCTAGTGATTAGCTAATAAAAGTTAACCCTGATCCTTGCTCACACATGTGTGCACCTAGGATATTTCCTTCAGGGCACATGAAGGGATGACTAAGCACTCCACTTCATCACCCTAACCTCACCATGGTAGAACCTAACCTAGAGTTTAGGACACCTCACAACCCCTAGCCTTGGCCCACTCTATAAATAGAGGGTCATTTCCTTCATAATTCTCTCTCACACCCTTTTGGCTAACATACCAAAACTCTGCTAAAATTGCCTTAGAACATCTTCTACTATTTCTACATTCGTCAAACATCAACAAACATTACCTGGATCATATCCAGACTGAAAGTTATAGCAACCAATCAAAAACAACAAGGTTCATGCCTTACCACACGAACCCGAGCATAGGTTCGCACCCCACCATGCGAACCAGGTCTACAACAACTCTGTAGCTCCAAATCAGGTAGGTATACTCTGTTTAGGATTTTTACAACCTTTCTTCTAGTTTTCAGCATATTTTATGTCATTTTTATCTGTATGAACATGGGGTTTGATCCATGATAGGTCCCCAAACACATTAACACATTTTTGTAGGTTTATACATGTATTTCAAACATCTCCAAGCATCCAACCGGTGGCACACATACAAAGAAGCCCACCTGCATTGAGGGCACTGGAAAGCATCAACAAGTGCATCTACATTCACATTGAAAAAGAGAGGGAAATCTCTCTTGAGAGAAAGGACATTTGTAACCCTTTTGAAATCAATAATAAAGAGCATTTTGCACATTTTCATTAGTTTTGAAATTGATGTTCTACTTTATGTGTGTTACACTTGGATTCTTCCTGAACCCCTCTTTCTTAGTCCCGAGTTTTATGAGTTGAAGGCTCCTTTGTCACTGAAATATGGAGAAAATGTAATTGATTACATAATCATCACTGAGAGGATTGGAAGCATATGACTTTACATACAACTGATCTTCGGATCCTTCAAAGTTTGGCAAGTTTGAACATGTTGCTGCAACAATACTTTCTTCCTCAACGAAATGACAAAGACTTCCTTCTATGGACTCATTCTCCTAAAGATATTTTTTCTGTCAAGATTGCATATGAGGGCCAATCCTTGTCTAGGGGAGGATATTTTCTAGTAAAAAGGGTTTGGTATCCTCATTTGATCCCCAAGATTGCATTTTTTTATGGCTGTGTTTGCAAAATAAAATTTTAACTGTTGATAATTTATGTAAGAAAGGATTCCATCTTCCCAATATTTGTCTCTAGTGTTCTAAGGATGCTGAATCTGTGGATCATCTTTTCATCCATTTTGATTTCTCAAATAAGGTGCTCAATGCTTTGTTGGATTATTTTTTCTGTCAAATAGACATTGTCTCGAACTTTCGAGGAACTTTTCACTCAGTGGAAATCCCCCTTCATCAGTCACAGCCACACTAGGGTGTGGGATCTGGTTCTTCCTCATTTTTTTATGGGGTATCTGGTGGGAGAGGAACAAACGAATTTTAAAGGATATTGCTAGGGATGAATCATTTGTCTTTAGAAGGATTAAAGCTACTATTGAGAATAACCTGACTATCTTTGCTATTGGAAATGGTAGGGAGGAAGTTGTGGAGAAAGGGGTTGTTGTTAGTTGGAATTTGAATCTAGGGAATTCTGCTTCTATATCCACTATTCAAAAAATATTGGCTACTAGATGACATAAACCAACTAAAGAGTGGGTCATTTTGAACTTTGATGGGGCTCCCAAAGGTAACCCCAGGAGGGCTGGTGGAGGGGGTGTTGTCAGAAGTGATAATGGTGAGGTTATTTGGGCTTATGCTAAAGATTATGGTATTCAAACCAACCACCTAGCTGAAGCTAAGGCACTTTTATCGAGTGTTCATCAGGTTTTTGAGAGGGGCTTTAGAAGACTTCTCGTTCAAGGTGACTCCTTGAATACCATTTAGGATTTGCAGGTTGGAAAGACTGACAATTGTTTCATCCTGAATAATATTAAGGACACCTCGAATATTCTGGAAGGTATGTTAGAAGTTAAAATTGAGCATAGTTATAGGGAAGGTAACCAAGTTGCTGATGTTATGGCCAATTTAGGGGTGGATAGTGGTCAATTCAGAAATTGGGAAGATAATTTCTCTTCGCGGTTAATGACAATTATTGCTTTGGAAGCATTGGGCCTACCTATCTAATAGGCCTTTTTATTGTCTTTCTGCTTGGATGAGATCTCATTTGTGTTGTAGTGATCCTCTCTTTGAGGTGTCTTTTTTGGAGGGTTGACCCTTTTGCTCCTTGGTGGTTACCATTCTCAAGGAATATGTTTGGTGTTTTGCCTTCACCCTTGCTCTCTGAGTTTGGGATTTTGTTATCTGCATCTTGATGTATTTACTACCCTTCCAGTCTTATGCAAAATAAAGCAGAATCATTGGTGTCTCTAAAAGAAAGTTGAATAAAAATTCTCCTTTATACCTTGCTGGATGGTAGGTTGGTCTTTACTTTTGGATGACTATTTTGATTTAATTTTTGTTTCTTTTAGCCTCAAAGACTGGCCTGTGCTTAATTAACCTTATCTTTCTTTACTTCCTCTAATGTAAAAAGTTCTAGAACCTTTAAAAATCTTATTTTTTTTACCATTAATAAAAAAATTAAAAAAAATTCATTATAAAATCTTATTCTAACTGAAAATATAAAATCTACCATCACCGTACCTATGGGAGCACCCCAACCGTATACCATTGATGTTTTAGCTTAATAACTTTCATACTAATGCCACTAACCTATTGAATAAAGATAAAATAATAGTTTAAAAACTTAAATCAAAACAATTCTATAACATATTCCTTTGTTAAAATTTAATTCCACTTTAATGCCTCTTCTACAACTTAACTACCACCAATCTATCTTTTTTGACACCGGAATATTCCTTTAAGTCTCCGTCGGCAACATTGCGAGAAAATCAACGGTATTTGTATTTGAGGATAAGTACGAAGACAAACGTATTGGACTATTGAAGCAAGCATCCAAAACATGGCATCTATAGAAAATCAATTTTCACTTGCCATCTGATTAAAATAAAGCGGAAATATAAAAGAAAAAGTAAAGATATATCCGATGCCTGTGGTGGCAGCTTCAGGGCAACCTACCCATGCATATTATTCATCCCAATTATACTACAGTGGCTGTGGCAAGTCTTGTATATTCGTTCTTGAATTCTGAATACAAATTGCCTGAGTTCTTCAATTGGCAGCAAACGCATGAGCTCCATCATGGCAACAACAGCGCATTTAGCGGTGCAGTGTCCGCTAAGAGTGGCAGCTGGGAACAGGAAAGCACAGGGCATTACTCAAACTCCATGGCGAGGGGCTTCGCAAATCCCAATTGGAGGAATAGGTGGCGGCAACAGGGAGAGGTCGCATGGCATTAGGATCCGCGCGGAAGCGCCCTCCACCGAAGCCCCACAAAGAAGCAGCGCCCCCATGAAAGGCAACGACAGCAACGATCCAATTTATCAGTACCTGAAGAAGGATTACAAATGGGGCTTTGTATCAGACATCGAAACGGAGTCTCTGCCCAAAGGGCTTTCGGAGGAAACCGTCCGCTTAATTTCGGCTAAAAAGAAAGAGCCCGAATGGTTGCTTCAATTCAGGCTCAACGCCTACAGACTGTGGCTCAAAATGACGGAACCCAAGTGGTCTGATAACGCTTACCCGCCAATTAATTTCCAAGAGTACAGTTATTACTCCGCGCCCAAGCAGAAGGAACAGAAGACGAGCCTGGACGAGGTGGATCCTCAGCTTCTCGAGACTTTTCAGAAACTGGGCATCCCTCTGACGGAGCAAAAGCGTTTGGCTAACGTTGCCGTTGACGCCGTTTTTGACAGCGTGTCCATCGCCACAACGCACAGGAAAACCCTAGAAGCCGCAGGGGTTATCTTCTGTTCGATATCGGAAGCGGTGCACAAGTACCCTGAACTCGTTAGGAAGTATTTGGGTAGAGTCGTGCCCCCCGCGGACAACTTTTATGCCGCTCTGAATTCTGCAGTTTTCAGTGACGGGTCCTTCTGTTACATTCCCAAAGACACGGTGTCCCCCATGGAGATTTCAACATATTTCCGCATCAATGCTATGGAGACCGGGCAGTTCGAGAGGACCCTCATTGTCGCCGACGAAAGGAGTTATGTTGGATATCTGGAGGGCTGCACTGCCCCAGCCTACGACACCAATCAGCTTCATGCCGCCGTTGTGGAGTTGTATTGTGCCGAGGGTGCTGAGATTAAGTACTCCACAGTGCAGAACTGGTACGCGGGAGACGAGGAAGGCAGGGGTGGGATTTACAACTTTGTCACCAAGAGGGGTTTATGTGACGGCAACAATTCCAAGATTTCCTGGACTCAGGTGGAGACTGGTTCTGCGATTACTTGGAAGTACCCCAGCGTGGTTTTGAAAGGGGATAACACTATTGGGGAATTTTATTCTGTGGCCCTGACGAACAACTATCAGCAGGCAGACACCGGGACCAAGATGATTCATGTAGGCCAGAATTCAAGGAGTAGGATCGTTTCAAAAGGTATCTCTGCTGGCAAGTCCAGAAACTGCTACAGGGGACTCGTACAAGTGCAACCGTCTGCTCACAATGCAAGAAATTTTTCACAGTGTGATTCTATGCTCATCGGCGATCAGGCAGCCGCAAACACCTACCCTTACATTCAGGTATTCCTCCTGCAAATTGTTTTTCCCCGTTCCCTTGATTATATCAATCTGGAAAAGATAAATTAAAAAAAATTAAATACTAGTACTGTTAAGATGTGAAAATTGAGGAGTTGTTTCTATCAATATACATTAAATATTTTATTTTTCGTTTGGCATAAAATGATGTTTGTATTGTGAAAAGAAGATCAATATCTCTTAAAAAATGTGTAATTGATGTTTGTATTGTGAAAAGAAGACCAACATCTCTAAAAAAAAGGTGTAATTTGTTTGCAACATTGAACCATTTAAAAGGAAAACAATAGCAAATATTAGACCCATTAAAGACAACTGGCACTTTGGTTTAAATTATTCAGAATAATGTTGGCATTAAATGCCTATGTAATCACACTTTGTAATATGGGTCAAAGTTCAAGGATGAGGTGTAAATGTGTATATAAGGATGAGGTGTCACCTTGCATGCACATGTGAATTGGCAGCGGAAGATGCTAGGGTTTACCTTGTAGAAGATGCAATGTAGCATTTATTTGAGATTGTTAATGGAAAAAAGTGGAATGTCAAGACATCCCATGGGGTTTCCCCTTGTTATCCCATGGGGGTTTTCCCTTGTTATTCTCTTGTTCTGTAATGGTTTTGTGTTTACATCAATGTCATGTTCAGATTCAACTTTTGGTATCAGAGTCAATTATGCCTTTTTGACATTTCTTGGTATGGATATGACGTCCTAAAGTTTTTTTTTTAATCAATTATATGGGATTGAAATGGGCCCCAACCGTAATACATTATGACCACATGGTGGTATTACAACAAGCTTGTCAATTATGCATGTATTGCATGGCAAGATTTGAACCTTGGTCTCCTCCTTGAAAGTTGAGGAATCTAATTGGTTGAGCTAATGCCATTTGATACGTCTTGAAGTTATTTTACTTTTATGGTAATTTGGAATATGGTTGAGTATGGTATATTTGCTTGGTGCCCTGTGAGTATGGTCTCTAGGTGGATAGTATTTATTAATGCCCTAAGCTTGAACATGCTGTGATTTACTGTTTTTCATCCGCCATTTAAGAGTGTGGACAGTGGACTGTATGAGTGTGTAATCTCCTTTTGCTGCCCTTACTCCTGTCCTTTGAGTGGATGGACATGAACGCAATGCTACTTTTGCTTAGGATAAATGCTTTTATCTTTGTTATGATGAAAATATTGTGTGCGCCCTAATTTGGATTTTGTGCTTATGGAGGTATTGCATGGTCTACTGTACTGTGGAGGGGAGACCATCTAAATGGTTGTAGAATTGTGAATGGATTTTGTGTTTTACACCAGAGTTGTAATTGACTGTAAAGGGGTTCTGTTCATGCATTATCTTAAGCTTCTGATGGGTTTTAAACTTGACTTGGAAGGAGTCCCTTCCCTGCAATAAGTTATGCCTCTGATGTGCAGGGTACCCACTCAATTCTCGCTCATGTTCTATTATAAAGAGCACTCCTTTGCATTAAATTCATAACAGTTACTGCTAGAGTGTGATACTTTCTAGAGTACACCGGCATGAGCCTAAATGAGGTTGGAATTGTATCCATGTTGCCACTGTGTCTTGCTTGTGCCTGGTTGCACAGGCAGTTGCTCACTGACCCTAAATGAGGATTGTTTACTGCAATAGTTCTTCACTAACCAGTCATGGATATGGTTCATTCTGATCTTATTCTATTTACTAGGAAATTACAGTGATTATGTATGCCCTGCTTGTGGAAGCAGGGCATCATGCTTTGCTTGCTGGAAGAACTGTTTTATAGCTGTTGCTTTGGGCTAAACTTGGTATGCATCTGAGTTTCTTACTGAATTCAGAGGGAAGAATGTGTAAGGAAAATTGTTATGCATTGATGTGGCAGATGTAACTCTTGTTATAAACCTTCTCCTTTGGTAGGGCAGAGAACTTGAGGTACATAGGTTCTGGACTTCAGTTCTGGGTTCATAATGACTCACTGAATAGAAACATTGTGTGGCTTTTAGTCTTCTTAAAGATTGCTAATACCGTAGGCAGATCTTATGAGGGATGTGGAATTCCTTTAATGAATGAATGAAATAGATTTAATTTCGTCTATGGGAGACCCAATAGGATCTATGGGACAGAAAAGAGAAGAGAAAAATAGATTACATAAATAAGCTTTTCCTTTTTTTTCTGGAGCTCATTTGCTTCAATACTGTCGCTATATTAATCCACAAGGATCTTGTCTGTGTTCATTCTGTGATGTTCGAAAACCTCCTTAAGATATCTACCCACTCTTGTAGATGGTAAACTTAATAACTTGTATAAGCTTCTCAAGTCATCATGTTGCAACAAGTGCTTTTGTCTTAGATGTTGGTATGCAGGACAATGTAACATCACATGTTTCTCATCCTCAACTTCTCCTTGCTTGCAGAGTAAACAGATGTGTTCTTTTTGATTAATATTTTTCCATCTTCCTGTTTCAAATTTCAAGGTAATGAGTACTTAGTCCAAATTGGCTGATAACATATCTTTTTTGTATTGAGTTCTTCTTCTGGAGGTAAATTTGCTCTTTGTAAGTGACCAGTGGATTGATCACATTTATAAAATCTCATTTTCTAGCTAGGATCCTGCCAAAGAAAATCTATTATTTTTGTTGTATGTTGAATTCTTGATGAGTCCTTTGGCAAATCACTTCCATCAATTGCCCATTTTAATTCCATTTCATGCTGTCTTTGTAACAACCTTTAAAAGGATGTAACCACCATACTTATACCTGACATAGGCAACTTGAGTGGTTTTTGGGGTCCAACTAGGAAGCTTGGCAGTTAGATCTGAGCATGCACCCAAATGTTGGCATTGAAGGATTAACAATGCCAATATACTAGGATGGCGATTTGGTTGTCTTAAAGCCATTAAGGTCACAGTAGAGCTTAGTGTTATGAAGTTCCTGTAACTAATGGTTGTGAGGAACCACTCAAATTTATGTTGAAGACACCTGTTGTGAAGTGATGAGACTTTTTTCTCCATCCATATGCTTCTTCCCTATTTGGTGGCACCCGGAGGCTAGAAGGAGGGTAGCCTAGGTGAAATGAAACTTGAGCAATTATCTACGTGTCTTGACAATTATTGATTTCATGGAGGCAATTTGATGGCTTTGCTACTAAGTCCAAGGATGGCATACATCCTGTGGTCTTATCTATTGGATAGTCAGGAGGCTGCTTATGATCTATTGGATGGCTAGGAGGCTGCTTATGAACAGATACGGATGATTGGGTGGTTGGTGTTTGGGACTATGATTATAAACAAACTCTGTGAATGATGAAAATGGACCATTTGATGATACTCATAAAAACATGTGGATCAGAATTATAATTCTTTAAAGACGATTTAAGGTGAGGTTGCAAGGTTGCAATCTGTACCAAATGAAATGTCCTTTTATGCCATGTACTTGATAATTGAAATAGATGGATTAAAAAAAAGTCATGACCCCTTTTCTCAAAGGCTCGAAAGCCTGTTGCAAAGACCCCTTTTTATATAATTTTTTTTAATTTACTAGGTGTTGTAAACTCATTGAAAAAAAATTGTATTCCTTAGTTAAGGGGAATTTTTTTATATAAAAAACAGGTCTGGATCAAACTGGGTCTCTTTGGATGGCTGAAATATTCTGGTGCCAGACTAAACCTGGGGCAGGTCTGGCCACAGTTGTAACTTGTAACTATCATTGAAAATACTGTTATGTGAAGTATGGATATTCTTCCAGAAAAGATGCTCATTATCCTCCTCCTTTCAGCATCCCTATCTGACTGTTCAGGAATGCTCCCACATCCAGTTCCTTTCTCATTGTCAGTGGGATATTCCATCTTGTAAGCTCGGTCTTTTCTTCTTTAGTCTGCTTGATGAATCTGAGAGGATTATTTTCTTATGTCAATCAAAATATTAATACTCATATGGATAATTAACAGATTTGCTCAAATCTATTTCCAACAGTAGCATGGACAAGAACAATTTCTGAAGCATCTTCAGTAATATGGACTAGATGGCATAGCAAATTATACACAACACAGGAATTGGAATAATGATTAAGCAGGGTGAATACTGAAGAATCAGATAGTGGATTAGGACCTTTTAAGGTACCTTCCAAGTACATTTTCCAAACTCCCTTGGTCTGATGCCAGTGAGCTGTTATCTAAACCCATGGGCTCTTGATCAATCCTGGCATTGGCCAGCAAGTTGGCAGCCTTGTTTACTTCTTTGTAATAGTGTGCATGTCTGATCTTTCTAAAACTGAAGGCTAAGGGGAAGGCTTCCTTTAGGAGCAGTTAATCTTCCAGTGAGGCATTGCTCCTTTCCACTACTTGAAAGACAGTCATAGAGTCATCTTCACCTCAAAGTGTTTTAATGCCCAAGTGTCATGCCAACTCGAGTTTCTTACCCAGTGCTCTAGCTTCAGTTTCATTGTTGGAACTTGGATCCCTTTGGAATGAAAACAGGAGAGACACCTATCAGGGATTCTAGCTGGTCTGGAATCAAGCATCTAGCTCCTGCTTTTCCAAGATTTCCTTTTGAATCCCTATCATAATTGAGTTTTAAAAATTGTTCAAGTGGAGGCTTCCATTTGACATATTTTCTATCTTGGTTTTCCTCTTCTCATTATATGGGAAATCTTAATCTCTGCTAGTGATTCAAGGTAGTTACTTCCACTGCAGTGGGTTTAGCATTTACATGTTGGGTTGTTGTATCACTACCTTGGAGATGGCCACTTCAGTTCTATAGGTAATGTGCATTCATTCCAAGGAGTGGTTGCAAAAGTGATCCGAAACTTCGGAGTTTCGAGTTTAAAGAAAATCAAGACACTCTGCAATTTGAACAATAATAGAGTACAATAAATCAGAACACATAAATATATGAGAAAAATAATAGAATGATTTTTTTTGCTCAGAAAACAGAGTACAATGCAAGCAATCTCTGAGAATAGATGTGAGGCTATAACATTGTATCCATTACTCATGCCTTTTATAGTCATGGATACGTCTCTTTATACAAAATTTGGTGGGTTGGAAATCCAATGTATTGAATATGGAAGGCCACTCGTATGAAAATATGGTGGTTCACCTGCCATGAGTTACAAAGTGCATACTAAATGAAAATTACATACATATGACCTGAACTTAGGTCACCTATATGAAAATATGGTGGTTCACCTGCCACAAGATACGGAATGCATACTAAATGAAAATTACATACAAATGACTTGAACTTTTGTGTCAACATGGCTAGAGATGCATTTTGGCTATGAATATCTAAAAATAGAAAATTACTATTTTTAGTAATTATTTTGTTTTGCATTTCTTGAGGCCTTTCGAAGTGTTCTTTTCATGCAGATGTTGTTACCTGTTGAAAACCCTTGTTCTACCTCTAGGCTTTCCAACGCTTCTTGAACGGGTCAAAATGGTCTTGAGCACAAAGTTATGCCTTTGACAAGGGGGTTAGGTTAAAAAAGAAGATTTTTGGGCAGAAAGCGATGCCCTAGCAAGGTCACATGCCTGGATCATTCGCCCCCTTGAAAAATAGTAGTCCCAATTGGGTCAACTTAAATGGGCTGTCTTTTGGTGATCTTAGTATGTGTGTGAACAATTGTTTCCTCCTCCATTGGTGCTAAACTGTTTGGATTGAGTTCTTCAATGTCCAACTATTTTGCTATTATACAGGTGTCCAACAAAGGTGGATGGTAAGGCCTAAGAAGTTCAACAATGAAGATAAAGTGCAAACCAACATAAGATGGAAGATTTAACTCAAAAGGATTCTCTCCCACCTTCTTGGTGATCGTGTATGGTCCATAGTGAAGAGGTTTGATCTTCCTATGGGTCCTATGAGTGTCATATTTTAAAGAGATAACCATACTTTAAAGTTTATCTCCAAGATTGAACTGATGTGGGACCGATGTTGGTCATGGAGTTGCCTGTATTTTTTATTCGTTTTCTCATCCGATGTTGTGGATTCTTGGAATTGTTCATTTGAGGAAGATGTACAACCAATTGATTCATAGCTTCAGTCTGACCATTATTCTAAGGATGGAGGGTTGTGGTGATGGTCAACTTGGTGTCGATCATGCTCCATAATGTGGACAAAAAATGCTCAAAAATTTGCTATCCCTGTAAGAGACAATTAACTTTGGCAAGCCAAAGTTGAGCTATACATGATTGAAATAGAGTTTAGCAGTCTCTTTAACCAAAATGGGTTTCTTACATTGGATCATGATAGCCATTTTTGAAAAAACGATTAATTCCTACAAAAACACAATCACTATCATGCTTAGATGTGGGAAAACCTGAGAGGAAAACCATGGAGATGGATTCTTGAGGCTTGGTTGGCATTGGCAATGGTATATGCAAGTCTTGCTTCTTGTTGGTCAGTTTGACGTCAGCATAGAGGGTGCATAACATGATGTACCTTTTGACATCATTCCTGATCTTGGACCAATAGAAGTACTTTTGTAGAACTGATTACTTCTTGACCCCAAAGTGACCTGCTACGTTGTTGAATTGCTCTTCCCAAATTATCTTTGATTGTTTATTAGATCATTCACAAATATGATCACAGATGAAATTGTTGTAGATGTGGCCCATTTTTTTTTATTTTTGAGAAATACTTCTTATACACATCTGCTATGGGGATTGAACCCGGGTCATATCACCGATAATGCAAGTGGCGTCCTTGCCGGTAGACCACATCACGCAGATAATGTGGCCCATTTTTGATGTCTTTCATCCCTTAACTTATTCTATGTATTAATAAACTCAAGGCCTGTGATCTGTATGGATGATTGTTTCCTTGCCCAAGATGTAGTGCGTCCAATAGTTAAATGCTTGGACAATGGCTTAGAGTTGTCATGTGTCGGGTATTTTCTAACTACTTTATTGAATGTCTCACTATGATAGGCAATTGGATGGCTATGTTGTGTAAGAACAACTCCCAATGCTTACTTTAATGCATCAATCATCTCAGAAGGGTGTTGCATACTAGGTAGCAAAAGTGTAGGAGCTCAATGCAATTGGCCTTTCAACTCCTTAGATTCTCTTTGATGTGTATCTGTCCAATGGAACTTGCATTTGGCATCTCCTTTGGTCACTTGGTGTAGTGACCAAACAATGTGTGAGAACCTCAATACAAATCTTCGATAGAAATTGGCAAGACCCAAAAAGCTGCGAAGCTCTATCAGAATCTTTAAGATAGGCCAACCTTTGATTATCTAAATATTTTCATGGTCAACATGGACTCCTTTGTCAACAATATAATTGAGATATTGAGTTTTTGTCATGCAATATGAACACTTTCCAAACTAGCATACAACTTATATCTTCAAAGAGTCTGAAGTACCTGTGGAACATGTTGCTGATGCTCCTTCCATGTCTTACTATAGATGAGAATGTCATCTAAGTAGACTACCACAAATGAGTTGGTGTTCTTGATGACGGTGACAAGTGCATTGGGCAAGCCAAAAGGCATATCTAACCACTCAAATAAACCCTTCTTGGATTGAAATGCAGTTTTCCATACATTAGCGGGCTCAATGGATATTTGATGATAGTCCGATTTGAGATCAATTTTGGGGAAGAACTTAGCACCATGAAGCTGGTCTAGGAAGTCGTCTATGCGAGGGAGTGGATAGGCGTTCTTCATAATGATTTTATTGAAATTTTTGTAGTTGATACAGAGTCTCCATGTTCCATCTTTCTTTGGAGCCAAAACAATTGGACTGGCACATGGAAAAACACTTGGCTTGATGTGCGCCTTAAGACTCAATTCTTGTATCTGCCTCTTGATTTCAAGGTTTGATTTGCATTACACAGGTGCATTGGGCAAAGGAGAACAAGGAACTAAATCAATGGGATGTTTTACCTCGCAATGAAGTGGCACCCTAGCTGGTGACTTGAACAAATCATCTATTTTGCTACAATTTGGTCCGTCTATTTTTGTTGTGTCGATCTTGCAATTGGTGTGGTGGTAGCAGTAATCCTTATTGTGCTTTGCAGCTTGAAAATCAAGAGAATGGATTTTCTTGTTTTGACTATCCTCTTGTTGCATTTTTTGGCAGTGACTAAGAAAACAAGAGGAGATACCTCTGGTATCCTGGAGTACTGACCTCTGATAGTGATGATGACACTTCGAGGTCTTGACTCATACACACCATGTTTCTTCCACATGAATGGTTGGCCAAGATCACATCACAAACATCCAAGGGCACAACATCGCACAAAACTTAATCTTTGTAGGGTTTGATGTCATAAGGAAGGAGACATTGTTGAGTGAAAGGAATCTCTCCCTTTTTGCAATCATCCAACATTATATGGCTGAGGGTGTGGCGTGACAAATAGTTTCAAATCCTTTACAATCTGAGCAGTAATCAGACTCATTTGACTCCAACTATCAACAATGAAATGCAATGCCTTACCCTTGACTCACATCTATGAGTGAAACAAGCATTCCTCTTATGACTCCTTTGGTGTGACATGTGCACTGGTGATTGTCACATTTGGTTCCGCTTCCATGATTTGCTTCCATTGATCCTCATGTTGTGGATGTCTAGGCGGTGGTGTACTAAATGTAGAAGGTTGCATCTCTGTGAATAGTGCTTTAAATTTGAATTACTCGAAACTCCTCCCTTGAATGTCAGTTGTTCTTATGATAATTGCACCATTTGCCTGTCTTGGTCATTTGGAGATTCTTATCTTGGGACTTTTCTGTTTGCTTCCACTTTTGGTTCAGGGGACGACCCTATTTATCTTGATTTTTTTGGATTATCACTCTTGCCTTTCTTGAGCTGGTATTTGGTATTCTAATTCTTGTTTTTTGCTCCTTTGCTATTTTGTTTTGGTGCTTTTACTTCAATTTGACAGCAAGTTTGGATGCCTTTTTGAAAGTGTTGAATTCAAAGAGGTCCATGTCCTCTCGAATGTACCATTGCAGGTCATTGCGGTACTTGAGGATTTGGTGTCTTTTGTATCTTGAATACCTAGTTTTGTTGCTACAGAATGGAACACCTTGACATTGTTGTTGCCATCGCATGTACTGTTCAATTTGTGTTTGATTCTCCTCCTTGACATTGTTACAATATGCTTCCCACCAATTTCGAACAGGTAATGAAGCTTTCAAGAGTGCAAAAGTGATTTTCTCATTGTCGATGGATTTATACACAGAAAAATTTGAAGACAAATGATCCAACCAATTTTCTATTGCATCAACATTGAATTTTCCTTAAAAAACGAGAATATCAAAATACATCTGCACCTTAAAAGGTATGGGAGAACTGAATGGTGCTAGGGCAGTGAGAGGCTGTGCAGAGGAGGACGTTGCAGAATTTGAGCAGGGAACTGTTGAAGGATTTGAGAAAATTGATCCATCATCTTGTTCCTCTGTTTCATGAGGGCTTCATTCAACATCTCCTTGAAAGGATCAACTATCTTGGTGTTTTCTGTTCTATTTGCCATCTGAGATCTTTTGGAATGACATGGGAGATAATCAGAAGTAACTCAGGTCTGATACCCAAGCTTCCGATAGCTTGATCGCATAATTATGTACATACAACTCAAAAGACAGACCATTCTAATACCACTCATCTGAAACCTAAAGTTTCGAGTTAAGGAAAATTAAAAAATAAAGCAATTTGAATAATAACGAAGTACAATAAATCAGAACACTTATTATTTGAGAAAAATAACAGAATGTTTTTATGCTCGAAAGACAGAATACAATGCAAGCAATCTCTGAGAAGGGATGTGAGGCTATAACATTGCATCCATTACTCATGCCCTTTACAGTTGGGAGTACATCTCTCTTTATACAAAATTTGGTGGGTTGGAAATTCATGATATTGAATATTGGGGGTCAGCCGTATGGAAATGTCATGTTTCACCTTCCACGAGTTACGAAGTGCATACTGAATGAAGATTACATACATATGACCTTTTCTTTTATGTTTTGTCCTCTACTAATGTGTTAACATGACTAGAGATGCATTTGGCTGCGAATAACTAAAAATAGAACATTATTATTTTTAGTAATTATTTTGTTTTATTTTTTTGGTGGCCCTTTGGAGTGTTTTTTCATGCAGATGCTGGCAATCCTGTTTGCGGTAGGGTTTCCTATTGAAAACTCTTGTTCTCCGTCTAAGCTTTCAAATGCTTCTTGAGTGGGTCAGAACAGAATCCCAAGCGCAAAATTATGCCCCCAACAAGGTAGTTAGGTTTTAAAAAATAATTTTTGGGCATAAAGCCATACCCCATCAAGGTCACATGCCTGGGTAAAAATGATCCTGAAATTTCACTCCCTCCATATGTTTGAGAGTACAAGTGTCAGGGCAGCCTGTCAGAGAGTTCTAAGCGGGGCATATTTTCCTATGCATGGCCAAGCAATCAGTTGAGGCGGGTGGGGGTGCGAATGTCTGATTATTAAGGTTTTCCTTCTGATTTACAATTTGGTCCTTTTCACATAGCATTGTTTCCCTTGGTCCTATCCTAGTTCCAAATCCGCAGCAATCCAGTTATTTTTGTATAGTAAGGTTACGTAAAGTCTAATGTAAAAATTAAAATTTGAATATGAAAGCAAGATCATCAACTAAATAAGTAATAATTAATATAACATACTTTTATGCATTTCATGTCTAGTGGGGCAAATGCACTTAGCTGCCATTTTAGTAAATTGGCATTCTTTTTATATTAATTATACAATAATATTTGCATGAATCCTACACTATTTATGTGCATGTTACAATAGGGATCTTGTATCCCTTGCCCCTTAACAAGTCCACAAACACTGGCTTCAACTAGCTATTTGTAGTTCCATGTCTCCTCACTTGCACTGCCACTTTGAGTCCCTTGTGTGGTCAGCTTCTTACTTCTTCTGGAATTACTGCAACTAGCCAGTTCTTAACTTCAACCATATAAGCATAACCAGTGTTCAAGGAAAATTTAGCTATGCCGTCGTAGGTAATTAGTTCATACTGTTCTATACACGATAAATTAAAAAATAATGTAAGTTGGAGACGGGGCATTTCCCTGTAAGGCAGATATGAATGATCTTTGCAGACTTGTTATGTGTTTCGTTTGTTTTATATAAATTTCTAATACTGCTTCTAGTCAGATCCATGATTTTTTTTTAATTGATTATACGGGATTGAAACAGGCCCCACCCGTATTACATCATCACCACATAGTGGTATTACAACAAAGCTTGGATATTATCCATGTATCACTTGGCAAAATTTGAACCTTGGTATCCTCCTTAAATGTTGAGGAATCTAACCAGTTGAGCTAATGCCATTTGATTAATCAGATCCACGAATTAATAAGTTCATCATTTGCATTATATTCCTATATGTTATGACTTTTCCTCACTGTACAAGGCCCCTGGGACTACGCACTGATTGTATAGGGTTGTACTTGTATTAAATATCATGAAGACAGTTATTATAGTCCTGGATGACGCTTTGCTTCAAACTTGAAATACCTGGAGCTTTTATTTTTGTTTCTGATATTGTCTGATGTTTACAGGTGAAGGACCCTACAGCCCGTGTTGAACACGAAGCAAGTACCTCAAAGATTGGAGAAGATCAGTTATTCTATTTCCAGCAGAGGGGGATAGATCCAGAAAAGGCAGTAGCAACTATCATTAGTGGATTTTGTAGGGATGTATTTAATGAACTCCCACTTGAATTTGCAGCTGAAGTAAATCAACTGATGAGCTTGAAGCTTGAAGGCAGTGTTGGCTAGGTCTGGCAAAGTCTTTCATTAATGGAAGCAATGTGCACTATTTAATAAGGTAGGAGATCGTATGCTTGCCACAGTTGTATGCATAACACTAGTGTTGAGTGCTTGACATGGATACTTTTCCCCTGATGGTGTAATTCTGTATAAATTTGTGTTAGATCTGCAATGATGAACTTAAGAAGTCTATCCTCAAGGAGGGGATGTGTTATGCTTTTCTAAAATCCTACCTTTAGTATGATGGGGTTTAGAATTAAATTGTCATGGCAAAGGTTTGGGATCTGCCATCTAGCTTTCTTGACTTTTGAAGGCCGGAGTGATTTAAAGATCTTCATTTATTATACTTCTGTAAATTCTTTTTATAAGACTCTTTATGAAATGCTTTGATTGCAAAGAAAGAAAGAAAACACAGAGAAATGGATATAGTTGAAGTAATTTTTCTTTTAGATATTCAGGTCAGTTGTGTAAAACTGATGCATACTGTTAAGAAAGTCTTCCCAGTGCATCGTTTTTCTAAACCCTATTTTCTTGCATTTCCGTAGACTGTTATTATATTGTTTGAGTGAATAGTGGAATGCAGTTCTGTATTATGTTCTTGATCATAATTGTTGAAATATGGGAGTATGTCTGTGTGCAGGTTTTGTGGTTTGTTTAAAACAAGTAATGCAAGTGTAATAAAGGTGAAACTTATGGATGAGTGACAAAAACTACAATCATACTGCCTATGGATATACTGAACACTGTTATTACAAAATCATGCCAGGGGCTTATTATATGGTACTGTAAGAGAAGTTCATATCTCTTTATTCAAATCAGTATTGAAGTAGGCACAGCATCCTGGTCTAAAAGATGAATTTCATGCTACATTAGTCTTTGAAAAGGAATAAATTATCCTTGGGGCTGTCCTTTGGTTGAGAGAATTTGCACATTCAAGAAATATAATTATCTCAAGAGTGTGCTGTATACATGTCTAGTATAATCCTCCTATCTCATTATTAGAAAAAAGTGGTTAAAGAAATGCCCATTGCATTCTCTAGCAAGCGGTGTCAGAGGGAGAAACATATGATGGCCATTTGCCTTTGAGAACCATCTGAAGGATTTCACCAAATGAATTAACAAGATGAAAAAGAAAATTTGTAGTAGGACAATGAATAGAGGATATTATTCATGCATTGTAATTTCGTGTATATTCATATGAGGGAGAGAGTACGGGAAACTAACTAGCCATGAGCAATTTGTTTGCATCTTGCTTGATTTCGTGTATATTCATATGAGGGAGAGAGTACGGGAAACTAACTAGCCATGAGCAATTTGTTTGCATCTTGCTTGATTTTGCACTAATGAAGAATATTTTTCATGTTTGACACTCAAAAATTTAAATTCCTTTCTGGACCAAACTCAATTGGGACATGGGTTTCTTTTTAGGCTTTGCAAGGGGATTGATCCAAAGGGGATATTCTGATTTGTTATAGATGTTGATTGGTTTTGGTTATTAGGAAGGCTGAGTGACTTAAGAGAACCCACCATGACATAAGGGTTTCTACTGATTCATCCTTATAATAAGGGTTTCTACTGATTCATCCTTATAATAAGGGTTTCTACTGATTCATCCTTATAAGGATACTATAGTTGTAAGAGTAGTTTGGTCCAAATAAAAAGGAACAATGTTTTAGGGTTTTGAACCTTTGGAAAAGGTTTGGTGCATTTTAGAAAATATACAAATAATTAAAAATTTGCAAATATGATAAACAATTATAAATATAATTTATAACAAATCTAAAAATATGATCAAATGGCATTATCTCAACCAGTTAATCCTCAACTTTTTAGGAGACCAAGGTTCAAATATTGCCAAGCCATACATCTATAACTGCCAATCTGTTTTAATACCAATATGTGGTCATGAAGTAATATGGTTGGAGCCTGTTTTTTATCCCATATAACCGATTAAAAAAAATCTGAAAATATGATTAAACGACATTAACTCAACCGGTTGTTTTTGTTAATTTCCAAGGAGACCCTAGCAATACATACAAAATTGCCAAGCTGTTGTAATACCATTATGTGGTAATAATGTAATACAGGTGGGGCTTGTTTCAATCCCATATAATCAATGTAATAATAATTAAAAAAAAATCTCTAAAATTATGGAAAAGATCTTTTAAAAAAATATAGAAAACAACTTTATGGGAAATAATCACACAAGCATGACCCTAGTCTAAATTCCTGCATTGTCATGGACGCTTTCGAGTCTGAATTCCTGCATTGTGATGGACACTTTCGTGATAATACTGTTTGTGTTAATATAACAATATTGTGGTTTGTTGAAATACAGTTGTAATGTAGTCATGATGTATCACATGTGGGGCTATTTTCAACTTTATATAACAAATTAAAAAAAAATATGGAAAATGACTCCTGATTGGGTTGCAGATTTCTTGAAACTCCTTATATACTTGTGTGTGTCTTCGAGATACTTCCTGCATAGAAGATCTAAGCTTGAGGTTTCAAGACAAATGTTCAAGACAAATGTTTATGTCCTATTATCAAGAATGAGAAAATCATCTAAGACATACACAAGCATAGAAACTCAGGAAATCTAAGAATATAACTCCTTATATATATATATATATATTTTTTTTAATCCTATTTTTTTATTTGCTTACATAGGATTGAAATGGCTTCACGTGTATTATATCATGACCATGTTGTCTTGGTATTACGTAGTCTTGACAAATATGTATATATCATTTGATAAGATCTGAACCTTGGTCTCTGCTTTGAAAGTTGATGTGTTTAACCAGATAGAGCTCCTGCCATTTAATATTTTTCTCCCACTTTTATCAAGTAAAAATTACAAATTTTCTAAATAAAATATATAAAAAAAAGTCCAACCAAACTGGATAGTTTGAACTTCCAAAACTTTGGGTTGAACTGAACTTGGGCCAGTGTTTTTTTGCCAAAGCTCGTAACCATCAAGGATTTGTGATGGATTTGTGAAAAACCTAAAAAAGGAAGAAAGGTTTACTGGATGCTTTGGTTAACAAACAGACTTATTTGTTTTGAGAAGTAAAGGGTCCAATAAATCATTTTATGACCAACACAATGAGGTGTGCTTTTTGCAATTTAGAAGCCTGCAAATTAATTAACTAATAGAGAAACAGATTTGTTAAGGCAAAGAGAGGATGATGACCTGATGACCTTAGTGACACTATTGCTGTCTGAGAAAAGAAAAAACACAGCTAGAAGGAAAAATCTAGAGACGTAAGGTAGATAAGTCAGCTAGAATTTTCTTGATATGCTGAGACGTTTCTCTAAGATTTATTAAAAAGAAAGATCGTATGGAAGATTTTTTTTATAATACCCTAATCAAAAACAACTTTTGATAGGCTTTATTTGTTTGGCTTGTATTGAGATCATGTGAGCAAGGATAGATCAAACAGTTGAAAAAGAAAGTGAAGATATACATTCTAGCCTATTGTTTTTTATTTTTATAAAATTGAAGAATTGGATTATATAGTTTGGGTGTACTAGTCTGCTGACGGCAATTTTGCAACTGTTTCTGTCCAAATTATTGATACCGTGGAGGTTTGCTTGTCTGCACCCTCTACTTGTCAACCTCTTATCCAAGAAATTTCTCACGGGAGAGATTGTTGCTGTGTTGTCCACTAAAAATATCAAGCTTCTTTGTATCAGAACACAAGGCAAGTGACTGGAGGATATTAATTGATGTCATAAGAAATAGGACTGTTTATAAACTTTAATTGCTGTCATGAGAAAGCTGCTGCAGTACCACACTGGATGAAGAGGAAAGACAATTTATGAATAGTAGATAATTGGTATATTTCTAAAGGAAAATTAAGGTCATCGATGATCAAACTGGTAAGTTCACAATGTTATTTGCCTCAAAGGAGATTTAAGTCTCAGTATTTGAGAATGCCAGCTACATGAACGGAGCAGGATTCTTCACGAGGCATTGGATGATAGGCTTCAAACCCATTGAGGAATTGCTATCACTTGCACTAGTATGGGGTAAATCCATTTGCTTTGCTCATATACAGTGTGGAAAGTTACAATTTGAAAGGTTATTGGAAACAACCAAGGGAAAATATTTGCACATTGGATTTCACCTGGGTCAAACAGTAGCTGTGCCAGAATGTTTTGACGGAGACTTGCGATAAATAATGCAGAATCAAGTCAAGCTGTGACTTATGAGGCACATTTGGCAATGATTTTTTTTGGACTGTTAAACTGTTCCCTTAAGTTCTGGGGTTATCGCAACTACAAGTATGGTATCTTCATCAAAATTGTCCTATATCACTGCCAACGTCATCTCATGCAAGTGATGTTGCTACACAAAACATAACAAGCGACCAGCCAATTAGACAATGAACAACAATGTATTAAAGATTGATAAGTCTCTCGGCCCATCCGTGTTATGAGTGTGTATAAGTGTGTATAATGTTGCAAGGTTACATGCAACACTGCATTTGAACATCAGTGTTATGAGTGTGTATAATGTTGCAAGGTTACATGCAACATTGCATTTTAACAGATGTTCAAGTTTGCATGAAGTTGCATAAGAGCAGATTAGTAATTTGCATAGGAGAAAGAGGTTGCATAACGGTGATGAGTACTTTGTATAAGAGGATGGAGAGTCTACATGTGTAGTTTGAGTACTTTGTATAAGAGGATGGGGAGTCTACATGTGGAGTTTGAATGAGAAATAAGGAGCGTGTGGGAGTTGCATGGTTAATCTTCAGTGGTAATTGCAGTTGAAATCTATATATAAACATGTACTGTTGAGGCAATAAGCAAGGATTATGGGTCATTAGTCTCTCGTTCAAGTAATTCTTCACTTGTGTTTCTATTTTCCCTGTGTCTAAATTGAAGAGGCCATTGTGAGTCTTTTAGAAGGAGCTGCAGACTGAGTATGAAAAGACGAGCTTCTATTTTCCCTCTGTCTAAATTGAAGAGGCCATTGTGAGTCTTTTAGAAGGAGCTGCAGACTGAGTATGAAAAGACGAGCGGTATCGTAGAGATGGTCAGTGACTCTGCAGATTAGCCGTATTGCATTGATGCCATCAAGTATTATTTGCAAAGGACCAAGTTCAAGAGCAGTCGGGTGACAACTTCAACAAAACCCAAAGGGTTAAGTTTTTGTGACCGTGTAGGCCAAAGAGTATGGTGAAAACTGAGAGCAGCCAAATGGCATCTTAAGCTGAGAGTGTGCTCAACATCATCGTCCACAATACAATACATCTTCCTGCATGCTTGCTTGAGTCGCATGTTGTAGCCATGAAATGTTGAAGATTCATTGTTTATTTCACATGTCAATTCTATAAACCTATGATAATTGTTATGGAGCGTGGTAAGGTCGTTTGTTAACATTAAAAGTTTGCTTGTGAGAGCAATATGGCGATTTGTTAAGGTGTGATAAGTTTTCTCTCCCTGGTCCTGTTCCAGTTTCCTGGCACTTCCTTGGCCCTTCCTTCTTGGTTGGCTGGTGTTGCAAACGACCACCTAGCGGTAGGAGGTCAATGTTCCTCTTGTCTGCCCCGTTCCATGCCTTTTTGAAGGGTCCTTTCGTGTGTTCTTGGTCTGGGATCTTCCCTGGAACCTTCCTTGGGATTTTTGTGTTGCTTCAGGGATACTTTTCTTTGGAGATCTCATTTCTGTCCTAGGTTTTTTGCAGGGTTTTATTTGGAGCTGTAGTTCAGAGGTTCTACTGGTGCGGTGCTTCGCGGCTTGGGTGTGTCTTAATGGTTTGGGAATGGCCACTTGTTTATTCCTATGGTGCTGCTCTTTGGGTTTCCGGATGTGGGCTTCATGGTGGGCTTGCAGCATTTTTCGTGGCTTGGGTTGGGTCTCTGTTTTGCATGCTGCTGTGATCTTGTTGGACTTCCTTTTCTAGTTCCTTGAAGTTGGTTGTTGGCGGTGTTGGTCCTTGGGGGTTCTTGCTATCTTGTTGTGGCTTCATGAGTAGCTCTTCACAGTATCTTAATGGTTTGGGAATGACCACGTGTTTATTCCTATGGTGCTGCTCTTTGGGCTTCCGGATGTGGGCTTCGTGGTGGGCTTTTAGCATTTTTCGTGGCTTGTAGAAGGGCCTCTGTTTTGCATGTTGCTCTGATCCCGCTGGATTTCCTTTTCTGGTTCCTTGAAGTTGTTCGTTGGTAGTGTTGGGGTTGCCTTGGGGTCCTTGCTGCATTATTTTGGTCCTATGGGGGACCTGTGCTTAACGTCTGCAACTCGTTTATCCCGTGGCTCCTTCTGTTGGGGTTCCCTGGGACCTTTCCACCTCTTTCCCGTGGCTTGCGGTTCTGTGTTGCTGTTTCCTTTGCTTCCGTTGGTTTCTGAGTAGTATTCCTCACTGCAAGGGGATTTCGTGGCCTGTGTAGATCCCCAGATTGCTGTTCCTCTTTCCAGGTCTGTGCGGGTTGCTGTTCTCTTGCATCCCTGCGTGTTTTTTTTTGGCGGTTTCTTTGCTCCATCCTGCTTCTCAGGGTGATTTTTTGTAATGTAGTTTTGGTTTCCTGGTGTCTTTTGGCCGGATTCTGGTTTTACCCTTGTGCGGGTTTGTAAATTTTTGTTTTCTCCCTTCTAGAAGGGCTTCATCTTTTTCCCGCTGTTTGGGCTGTTCAAACTTGTGGCTAGGCGGGAGTGTTCAAAATTTAATCTTTTTATCCCGCTTTGTCATTTTTCCTGCTTTGCGGGCTGTACAATTTCGTGATTGGGCAAGACGTTTTTTTCCTACTCCGGGCGTGTTTTTTACGCGCTTTTTCTGAAGGCTTTCTTTAAGCCTTTCTTTGGGCCTTTAAGGTGGCCTTTCCTGCTGCCTTGCTTGTGATCTAGTGACATGTTGTAATAAGGTGTTGGGGCCCTTTTAAAATCTTTTTTTAATGAAATTTTAACTTATCAAAAAAAAAATTCTCCCACTTCAAGTTAACTAATACTATGTGCATGTGCTTGTGAAGTCCGATGATGTTGTAAGTCAATAGAATAATAAAATGGTTTTCTAAGGTACTGCTTGGAGGATCTCCGATAAAGTCTAATATGGTCTTTGTCTGTGATGAAAGTCAATTGTCCATAAGTTGAAGTTGTCATATACGTCTAAAGGGAGTTATATGAGGGCTAACATAGTTTAAGGCCAAAATAGTCGGTAAACTGTCAATGAAAGTGCCAACAGAAATCAGAAAATGAGGGAATAATTACAAATTTGTGACTTAAAGAAAGAAAGTTAAAGGTACTGTTTAAGAAAATAAATAAATAATAAAATTAAATATTAATGTTTTTTTTTTTAATTTGATTGTAGGAATTGTCATAATTTGTAATTATTTTAAATTAATAAAGGTCAATTGGTGGGATACATGGGTCCATGACGAAATGTCATAATTTTGTAATTATTTTAAACTAATAAATGTCAATTGGTGGGATACATGGTGCATGAATGGTGGTCCTTGATAACTTAAGGATTCAATGAAAAAGGTCTAAGAAAAATAGACAAGGAATGATGAGGCCTATAGAGCAAAGTACGGGTTTAAAAAATGAAGTTCTTGAATATGGTGGTGATATAAATAACATAAATACCAAGTTTGTAAAGGGTGAAATATATATTTAGGTTATAGGGTGTGAATGTGTAAACCTAGTGACAACCATGATATGGTTTATAATATGACGAGAAAGATGATACAACTATTAAAAACTTACAACTGCATACAAATACACAATACATAATTTATACTTCATATTCTTATTATCTGAAATACATTTGGAAATGAGTGTAAATTATACACCTAGCAAGTGTGCTTTGCTCATCATTTGACAAGCGACCCAGACAAATAACAATACATAGGTATAACGAGAAATGGTGGCCAATTGTCAACTATCATAGTTGTATAACGGTCTACCTAGCTTACATGAAAACAATAAAGGTACCTCATAACATAAGCCATGCTATTTTATTATAATATTCATAACATCAAACATAATAATACACTATCAAACTTGTGTATGTTCATGCATTCATGCAAAACAAGTTATCTACCTATATTTGCTTCCTCCTTTTGACTCCTTAGTGTCCTCTTCAATAAACTAATTTATTCACGAAGTTAGGTAGAGATGAATCCCGTTCCTATTGTAACAAAACAACTTCCAGAAAAAACGATAGTAGCAATGAAGCTTAGAAATATAGAAACAGAAACATCCACCAAATAGAATTCAAATTCCACAATAGTAAATCAAGAATAGGAAGTAACAAATCTAGATTCCAAATCACAAAACAATCCTAGCCAATTAGAGGGGACCAAGTCTCATAGCCACTTAAAGAAGGTAGAGTCTCATATGCACACCCAAGGCAATAGAAGATTACAAGTATGAAAGATTCAAATGTTTATAGTATTCAATAGCAAACAACTAGGGATTACTCCTAACCTACGACCAAAGCAAATGCTAATAAAGATAGTCAAAATGGCTATATTGGATGGCTTCCCTTAGCTTTGTCCTCAAAGCTAAAAAAGACTAGAGAATGGTCGTTGGCTTTCACATTACATATTTATTTGAAAGATCTTGCCAATTTATGAGGAACTCTTGCACTTGGAAATACCACAAATTACAGACGTGGGACTACAAAATTGCTTTCAACTCATCCACCCTCCTACATCTAGGATTGGAAGCTCTATTTAAGACTACCTTTTGACCAATTACTTGTTTATGATAAGAAACATGAAAGACAAGATATATTTTGGAAGTAGGAGGAAGTTCCAAATGACATGCCACCTCTCCAATTCGACAAACCACCTTGTAAGGACCATAAAACTAAAGGGTCAACTTTTGAATGGACTTGATCTTCAAGGACAATTGTTTATATTGTTGGAGCTACAAAAGACCATATCACCCACCATAAATTGTCGCTCTCAACGGTGTAAAATTTGCATTCATGTTGCATTTTATCATTCAATTCACTTCACTCCTCATCATGGTTTCCCCATGTAGCCTTTTTGTGATGGTAACATAATGTTGTTCATCATGGAATGACTATGAAATTTCACAAACAAGGCTACCATGGTTGAAAACCATAACCCCTCTTATTCTTCTTCAAAAGTATGCAAGGATGCAATAAATATCCCTAGTTAAGCAAAAAATCATTATGCATTTGATATGATTGCTAGTGGTAATTTCTTAACTTCATATTGTGTGATAATACATATTTGATCAATATATATATTTTCCTAAACTTGTAATTGGTTGTTTGCATTTTGCATGGGCAACTTGTTTACCTAATCAAGAAGCACTATGATGATGCAATGAGATTGAGTTAGCAGTCTCCCAAGTTTTCCTTTTCTTTTTTTTTCCCTTATATGTTCATATTTTCTTGCTCATGTGTGGGAAAATATATCTTCTAAAAAATACCACTATGTTACGAAAATCTAGTCCACACACCATTGAAGGACATGATAGAATTATCCATTGATTGTTGGGTGCATAAGTAGCAAATGAAACAAGAACCATCTCTTCCATGGACTATTAAACTCATCAACAATAGATAATTCTATGAAACATCGTTCCGTGGTATTTGAGTGAATTTATTTTCCTAATTCATCCTAGATGTCTAAAAGATATAGACAATGTAGCTATGAGGTGAACTGCTAGGATGCCAAGATGATTCTAGGTAGGTTAGCTCATTCATATTAATGCACTTGCACTAGGAATTTGAGCTAGTGATCCCTCATAATATTCCTTCCTCTGTCATTTTATTAATCAAATGATAAAATGCATCTAAGAGGGCATCATGTGTAATCACCTTCTCTCCCCAAAAGATATTTCTTGCAATCCTTATATCTCTTTTGTACAAAAGCTAGGACTAACATATGTTATATTTTACTCCATTTTGTACAAATGAGGTATAAGGAGATGCATGAAGCACCTCATTTTTTAATCTTTTTGTAAATCCACAACCATCTTGCCAAATGATGCCTACCAATCTATGAGTCACAGGAATGGATGGCTCTAATAAGCTTAGCATTGTTTGGTTCAGGCCTCTTATAAGTGGTTGCTAGGCAATGGATTAGGCACACCCCATTTCCTCATGGGAACTTATAAGGGCTTGAGGCACCAAACCTTGAAATGATCCATCCCATATGCTTTGTTGACTCACTAGGCAATGGATAAAGGTAATCAATTTTATTATGGGCTAATAATGCACTTGGAACAATCAATTATATATATCTTAAATTTTGCTTTCTTTTCAAATATATGCCAAAGAACAAATATTTTATGGGATTTATTCAAATTGATAGAAAATCCCTCAAAAAGTCTTTTTCTTCATTACCATCAATTGCTGATCATTATAAATCCATATTGTTGAAGGCCCCATTCATCCAAAAACCATTGGGAGCAAATAACAAAAAATATTCAAATGACCCCAAAATTGGGGGCATAAAATTTTGAATAGCAAACAAATTAAACAAAAAACATTTAAAGTCCTATGAACATTAACTATCTAGGCAAAAAGCATTAAAGTCTTACAAACATAAACAATCTAGGCAAAAACATTGAAGTCCCCTTGCTTTATAGTTAGCTGGTTGGCGGTGGCCCCCTTGTTGGGTGCCTTTCTCCTTTTTCACTTGGTTTGCTCTCAGGAACTGGTGTTTCCCCTTTGTAAAAGGTTTGGGGACCCTTCCAAAACCCCTTCTTGTATCTACTAAAAAAAAGAGTCTTGTGGACATAAACTATATAGGTAAAAAGCATTAAAGTCCTATAGACATAGACTATCCAAGCAAAAGCATTAAAGTATTTCAAATATAAACTATCCAGACAAAGCATTTAACTCCTATGGACATAAACTGTCTAGGAAAAAGTAGTTGGACATAAACTTTGGAGACACTCAAAATTAAAATGCTATGGACATGGATTATCCAAAGACTTGTACATATTAATGCTAAGTCCTCTAGGCAATGCTAACTAAGTCTTCTGGGCAATGCCAACTAAGTCCTCATGGTAACTCTAACCAAGTATTTTGGGCAAAGAAAATAAAATCCTATGGGCATGAACTTCCCAGGAATCGAAAAGCAACATAATAAAAAACATTGATTAAAATCACCTAAGCGCTTATCCATTAACTAGGCTTAGAGGCCACTACTTAGAAAAAACCAAAATAATAAAGCCCTATAGACACAAGGTGTTTGGGCAATATATCTTAGGGTCCTTTCTCTAGTTGAGTTATAACTACTTTTTTTGCCTTGTAGAATTTGGACTTCTTTCCTTTAAATAATTTTTGGTTTACAAAGTCAAGTTGTCACACATATTCAATATTGAAGAGGCAATTGGATACATATGCAAGAAACTCATAAGATATTCCATAAAAATCCATATAGTCTAAAGAAGATCTTATTATTACCTAAATAGGAACATTCACTTGGATGATCTCTTGATCTAATAAGCATCCTACATTTATTAAAAATCATAGGTACATTATCTTTTAATCCCTCAATGATGGAGTCATACATTATCTCATAAAAATTATAGGTACTTTTACCTTTCCATTTATAAGGTATATCTATGGAATCATAGATAGACAATGGCTTCCCATCAGGCCCTCCTTTGGGAATCAATGCATATTTTGGTTCAAAATAGGCCAAACGAGGTATGAGGAGAAATTGAAACATTTAGTTCTTCAAGAGTTTTTTAGCTGATCATCACTATGATTTACAATGTAGGAGGTACAATCCAACAATTAAACACGCCATACATAATATTCTACAACATGCATATGGCAACGTGCTCCTTCATTACAAGGTCATTAGTCATTTCTCCTAACACAATTTATATCTATGACAGTACTAATTTAACATCTACTTCAAATTACTTGATCTTTAAAGATATATTGAATCCTTATTCCACTTGTAACTTTTTCAACTATTTAGTTAGAAATTTGATCCATATTTCCTTGATAAACTTCTTGTTGTAGTCTAGCTAGGCTTAGAATTTACAAGAGATCTAATGCATCAAATTATCCTCCATACACATAATATTTATCTCATCCTTTGTAACAAAGGTTTGCATCTCCTTCTATGATAATATTTGGATGGAGTGTCAAGTCTTATTATACTTGGCACACATATCAATGATCTTGGGGTAGTCCTATAGTTGTACTAGGAACATGCTTAACTCTAAGGTCCAACTGTAGCTTATGCTCTAGGAATTTGTGTCTAGAGCTATTGTGAATCTTCTCCAAATCATCTACCTGGGCCACCTTGGAGGAGCCTGAAATATATTTAGCCACAAATGATGGTTTCTAACCATATAATGCCTAAAATGGAAATATCTTAAGGGGAAATGATAAGAAGCACTATACCACCATATAACCTCTTAACATTGTTTGACTTGGGAAAAACATCTGAGGTAAGTACCTACATATTTCTCCATTTGGCTATTTGACTAAGTGTGATAAGAAGAGGTCATATTCAATTGAGTACCATTAAGATTGAACAATTTATTACAAAAAGTTTTTAATGAAAACTAGATAACGATCACTTTTAATAGGAATGCATCTAACATTTTAACATTGTTTGACTGGGGAAAAACATCTGAGGTAAGTACCTAGACATTTCTCCATTTGGCTATTTGACTAAGTGTGATAAGAAGAGGTCATATTCAATTGAGTACCATTAAGATTGAACAATTTCTTCCAAAAGTTATTAATGAAAAATGGATCACGATCACTTTTAATAGACTTGGGCATATTGTATAGTTTGAAAAGAGTCAAGGAATATCTTGTCCAAACTACTTGTAGTGAAAGGATATTACAAGGAATAGAAGTGAGCATTCTTTAAATGATGATCCACTATGACAAAAATCATTGTTTTAGTCTCAAATTTAGGAAGACCCTTAATGAAATCAATGGAAATTCTAGGCAAGTACTACATTATTAGAAATTGCTTGTTATTTCACCTCAACACCTCATGAGAGTCTAGATTAGTTTTAACCTACTAGACTATTAGTAGTTATGGTTATATCCAATAGGTTATATATTTAAATGATGGTTGTAACTTGGCTAAACATAATTATGGTTATTGGATGGTTAATAACCTCAAATAAAATGTATTTAAATATGCTTACAAGATAATAAAATTTGGTTTTTGATTCAACCCAACATTGATATCAGAGCGTGCATATTATGGGTGATCTAAGAACACTGGTTGGGGTCATACTAAACCCAACCACCTCATGCATTGTTTTCCCTAAGTGGATGTCTTCGAAGGTGGGGTTGTTTAGGAAGCCCTAGGTGTAGCCCACCTCCATATTTGTAATGATGGGAACCCATTGTAAGGTGAGTTCCACTCCCTAGAAACACACTATCCCAACCTAGGTAAACTATTGCCACATTTCCTGTGTGTCATCATCGAGGCCCTGCACTATGAAATTGCTTGCCTCGTTGCTTCCTTCAAAGGTGACAATTGTGCTTGGAAGGCACCCTAGCTTGGTAGTTAGTGGTGTCACCACATTAGAGCATGATCGAGACACCCCACCATTTTTTGCAATACATTGCCTTAGCCATTCACATTGTTAAAATCCTTATCGATGCCATTGAGGACACATTCCTCTATAATTGCCTACACAAAATGCTTGACAGTTTAGATCTGTGTGTGCAAAACCACTTGATTAAAACTCTACACCTTTGCAAACTGCTTTCCTTCAAGCTATGCTCTAGTAAAATGTGGCTCAAAGCCACCAACCTTAGAGATTTTGGTCTACCAACACACTCCAAATTTAGACTGATAACTATAGATTGTGTCCATGTCCAAACAAATGATCATGGCTGTGTCGACATAAATTACATTGGCAAAGACAACATCGATGGGATGGGGTCAAAAATGCCTCACTAAACACTAGGTTGTAGCCCAGTCCCAGGGAACTTCTACTGAAGAGGACCACACACTTGTAGGCCACACAGTTGTTGAGCCCCTTCCAAAGAAGAGCTTGAAAGCAAGGTGGCTCCTAAAGCGACCAACTATTTTGTAATAAATAATGGTTATCATAAAAATAATGTTGTGCTGATAATAATAATCGCAAGTCTTAAGACAAGACTTCTATGAAAGAGAATTTTAAGATGATTGTGTTGATGGAGTCATGTTGTTAGCATAGAGTAAACTATTTTTTTGTTACTAAAGAATATCGTGTGCTAGTCACATAAAATAGCATATGGCCATTTTTGGAGGTCGTGGGTATCCTAGCCACTCGAGGGGAGTGTCACCCTTATGGAGGTGGTATTGGAGGCTCCGTCTAGGGAGGAAATTTGTAACCAAGAATCTCTCGATAAGGGGCCTTAAAGTATCCCAATAGGAAAACCATTTCTAGTGGGAAGCCCTCTAAAGGGTCCTGATATTAGCAGATAAAAGATGAATTACAAAGCCAATGCTAACACCAAGCAAATTGCAACCAATAATGAGCATGACAATATTGGTTGCTGAAGTGGGAGTTTGAAAATTTTCAGATTAAAATATGAAATATTGGTTTTCACATTTTTTTTGCACACATCAATACAAGCTAATAAAGACGTAATATTTGTAAGGTAGGTGAACAGTTGAATTGGCATCCAGGCCAATGCAAAGACTTCTTAAGTTGGAGGTTTCAGGTTCAATTCCCTAACTTATCTTTTTGATTTAAATTGCATATTTTTAAAGGTTAAACTAGCCTTCCTTTTTCTTTGTTGAGGATAAAGATAGGTTTTTAAAAGGACCCGGACCATTTTACAAAGAAGCATAGTGGAGTCATGTACACCACCCCGTGGTTTGAACTTGAGTCTCTCCTAGATGAGAATCTAAAAACAAACCAATTTTGTATCCCTGCAAGGACTCAAAATGGTAAGGTAAAGCACAGGTTTTTGAGGGCTCCTTGTCTCCTCGTATCAAGGTTTGAACTTGGGTCTTCTAGATGAAAATCCAAGAACTTACCACTACGGTATCCATATCGGGACTCAAATGTTAGGGTAAAACATGGGTTTTTACGAGGGCTCCTAGTCCCCTCATACCAAGGTTTGAACTTGGATCCCCTGGATGAAAACCCAAGGACTTAGTACTATGGTAACCCTCCTAGGACACTAGCCCTCGTCTTTTTTTAAGCATGAAGCATTAATTAGGTGAGTTGAAAAATTAGAAATAATGTAATTCTTTTTGTAAAGGTGCATTTTTGGTTGTGGTCGACACCTTCAAAGTTTGCAAAATTTATTTTAAAATTTCATTCTTTGAATACCTTTAAAACAAGTACTTAAGCACACTAGCAGTGTTTGGTATCAACAACACCTTTGGCTTGCACTTAAAGGTAAAGCTATTGCATTGAGCTACTGTGTCTATAGCCTAACAAAGTTGCCATGATGGTGTTTGAGCATCAACCCTTTAAATAATTGAGGAGATATAAAGTCGTCATTTTTTGATACTTTCCCTCCATAATCATACCCAATTTGTCACTATCGGTAGACATAAACCCTAAAATTGAGAAATTCCAAGTATATAGGGAAGTTATATCTGCATACAAGGATTTCTATTTAAGTAGGTGTAATTGATAGGGAAAATATCTTTTCATACTATTGTGGTACCTCTTATAATTCTTTTTCATGTACCTTAAAAAATCTCATGTACGACTGTGTATATCGAGAGAACTAGCTTTTTCCACATATCGATGACTTTATAGGAATTATGGGTATATAGAAATATTTGGTATATCAGATTATCGATATATTGAAAGGGGGACCATTTGGAAGTTATAAGGAACCCTGATAATGGCCGCACAAAAAGGTTTTACAGATTCACAACTACTCAAAGGTTCAAACTTTGGACCTTGGAAAACTAAGATGAGAACCATATTGGTAGTTGAGATATTATGGGATATTATCACTAGCAAAGTCAATTGACCTATAGAGGATGAAGATGCATGGTGAAATTTTGATGATCATCACCCTTGCCATAACAGATGTTATTCAACCACACAACATCCAACGAGGTATGGGACACACTTTCTACCATCTATGAAATGAAGAATAAATCCACAATACTTCACCTTTAGTTTCAACTTCACACATTGAGAGTATAATATTGAGAAAGTATTGAGGCTTTTCTTTGCAGAGTTATAGAGTTGAAATCTAAATTGAATGCCATGGGAGAAATTATGGACGATAAGATCTTGGTACCCATCATACTTAGAGCTCTACCAAATTCATTTTGAGTGTTGATTTCTTTTTTGCAAGTTTCAAATAGGAAGTAATCCTTTGATGATTTGGTAAATATGCTTCAATAGGAAGAAGCAACCAACAAGCTAAGGGATCAATCGATAAATAATGCACTCATTTCCAATAAATATAGGAGAAAGAAGCCATAGAAGGGTCTTTCCCCATCATCATCATCATAGAAACATCATAAACAAAATAGGTATTTCCACGTCCATGATAAAGGCCATGATATAAATAGTTGCTGGTATAACCCTATAATTCAAGGAGATCAAGTTCATAAATCTGATCAGAATAAGACAGTCCAAACCATGTCCCAAGCAGAAGCGACAACTTGGGAATGTTGTGCACGAAGAATCAAATTTAAAATCCAAACATGCAGATAAGGTGTTAATATCCAAGGCAATGAAAAGACTAAAGAATGATGTTTGGTATATTGATTTAGTTTGTAGCAAGCACATGATTGAGGATAAAATATGGTTTGAATCATTACAAACCAAGGATGGAAGACTAGTAACCATTGTCAATGATAAAATCTATCATGTCAAAGGAGTGGGATATGTTCCTCTCAATATTCCTAGAGGCAAATGCATGATTGAAAAGGTACTATGTGTAACTAGATTGGACAACTTGTTATTTGTACCATAAGTTCTGGATCAAAACATGGTGGTAGAATATTGAGTTGTTGATGGCAACAAGAAGTCTTTTATCATAAAACATAGCAAAATTGTGGCAACAAGTTTCTATAAGAATGGATTGTTTGCACTTGATGTCATATCATATTCTAATGATACACTATCAACAACAACAATAGATGCTACCTCCCTTTGGCATAGGAGATATGGTCATATGATTTTAGGATACCTCTTAGATTGAGTAAGCATTAAATGGTGTTAGGTTTGCCTAACCCTTCACAGACACTATTATGCTTGGGATATTTAACATAGAAGCAACACTAAATTCATTTTGAGTTAAGCACTCACAAAGCAAAAGGATAGTTGGATGTGATACATACTGATCTGTGTAAATTCATGCTAACCAGTTTTAGTGGATGTAAGCACTTCTAGTTGTTTGTAGATGACTACTCATGGAAGATGTGCATGTATTTCCTACAAAAAATAAGGCACACTCAAGTATTTCTAGCACTTCAAGAAGCATGTATAAACATAAACTAGGTATTTTATTCAAGTTATGATTAAGGGGGAATATACATCCAACAACTTTTCAAGGTTTCTCACATAGAATAGGATCAAATGACAATTCATTGCAACATACACTCTACAATAGAATGGGATTGCTAAAAGGAGAAACCGTTCCATCACGGAAATGATTTTCTATATGCTTATAGGAGATAATTTTGGTAGAACCCTGAAAGTTCTACCACAATTTCAATAAAGAAATAATTAAAATTAGCATCTAAACTAAAAGAATAACTTTTATAAAGAATCACTATTTCACTGGTAGGAAGGTCCCTCCAATGCATTCAATAAACAATTATATATTATTATTCATGGATGATTTGTGTGAATGGCCAACCTAATATATATATCTAACCTAAAGCTACGTTGGTGAAGAGACGTGATGGTTCACGTTATGAAGAGATGTGATGGTTCACTTTATGAGTTAATAATATAATAATTAAATGATTAATAATACTAACTAATAATGTTAGGATGGAGGATCCTAACAAATTCGGAGCAACCATATTGAATTGAAGTTGTTTTCGCTATCATGTATCTTCTAAATAGAGTGCCCTCAAAGGCACTACAAGGAGTTACATTTGAAGAAGTTTTTTCTAGGAGGAATCCTTCAATTGCGCATCTAAAAGTCTTCAAAATAAAGGCATAAATGCATGTGCCAAAGTGATAGAGGACAAATTTGGATGTAAAGACACTGCCATGCATATTTCTTGGGTATAATGATGAGTTAAAATCTTATCAACTAATAGATCTAGTCATAAGAAATTGCATATAAGTAGAGATGTGGCGGTTAATGAATATTTTGAAACTAACTCAATAATGATAATTCTAAGGAGTTTGAAGAGGTCACATATCTATTTGTGAGCATAAATTATGATATGGAGTTATACGAGGAAGTTCATGAAGAATTTATAGAAGTTGATGAAGAGGAAGCTCCATCACAATGAAGAAAAACTTCAAAATGGCTTACTAGTACCATCAGATATGCTAAAATTAATGCACCTCTTGACATCACTTCCACATGACCACATACTTGCAATAGTACATGTTAGGAAGTAAGTATGGGCTTGATGAATTTAGTAGTGGAGAATTTAAAACTAGCATTAGTGAAGGACACACGTAGTTCGTCACAATGGAAGGTAGCTATGGATGCATAGTATACATCTTTGATGAAGAACAAAACTTGGGATCTTATTGGTTTGCTAAAATAAAAGAAGCCCATAGGCTACAATTGGATCTTCAAAATCTAATACAATGTAGATGGATCCATTGACAAGTATAATACACGACTCATTGCAAAGGGCTATACATAGAAATAAGGAATTGATTATAAAGAGACATTTGTCCCCACAATGAAGATTAAAACTATTATTATAGTGTATGCACTGGCAACATAGTTTGGTTGGAAACTTTAACAAATGGATGTCAAGAGTACCTTTCTTAATGGTGATATCAAAGAAGTGTACATGAAACAACCTAAAGGATTTGTTATCAATGGAAAACATCAACATATCTATAGACTAATCAAGTTATTGTATGGGTTGAAGCAGGTTCCTAGAGCCTAGTACATCAAAATTGATGATCACTTATTATAGCATGGTTTCACCATAACTCCCTCTGATGCAAATATCTATCTTAAGGAAGTTGGATTTGAGATAGCAATATTTGTATTGTACATTGATGATTTGGTAAATGGTATGGAGAATGACTTGAAAAATTCATTTGACATGGCAGATATAGGAATATTGCACCATTGTCTTGGCTTGGAAGTATGACAAATAAAGAATCACATTATGGTATAGATGAACTATGCTAAGACATTACTTGAAAAATATTAGATGTTAGAATGAAAACCAAAGGCAACACCAATGGAGCAAGGTTCACAACTATCTTGATATGATAAGTCATCACAGGTATTTGGTATTCTATCATCAACTGCTTGGGAGTCTCTTATACTTGACAAATACCAAGTCTAATATCAACTTTATTGTGAGCTATCTTTCAAGGTTTATAAAAACCTGAGAGTTTGAAACACAATAAAAAGGATTTTGTATTATGTCCATGGTACAGTGGAATGTCTTGGATTATAAGAAGAATGATAATTTTTCTTACAAGGATACATAGAATTAAATTATGTCAGATCTATAGATGACAAGAGATAAACATATAGAAATGTGTCTCATCTAGAATATAGACTTATCTCGTAGCACAAAAAGCAATAACAAGCACTGTCATTGTCATCTATAGAGATAGAGTATCATGTCAGACAAGGAGCTATGTGCGAAGTGATATGGTTATATCACATACTATCATTTATTGGTATACCTAAAATTAACCAATAGTATTGAATTGTGATAATCAAGGTGTTCTAAAATTGGTCAAGAATATAGTCTTTCATGAAAGAACAAATCACATTGAAGTTCAATGTTATTTCCTTCAAAAAGAAGTTTAAAATAAATAGATTTAGCTTCAGTATATTCCCATTGAAGAACAACTTGCAGATATTTTTTCTAAGACACTTGTATGTATCAAATTTAAATTGATTTGTAGCTCTCTTTGTTTACCAAATAATGTAATCCACCATGATAGAAATCATTGTTATACATTCAAATTTAGAAAGACTTTTAATGAAATCCATGGAAATGTTAGGCAAATATTATATTATTAGAAATTACCCGTTATTACACCTCATAGAAGGTTTGATTAGTTATAACCTATTAGACTGTTAGTTGGGAGGTTAAACTAATAGTAGTTATGGTTATCCAATAGGTTATATTTAAAAAATGGTTATAACTACTTGGCTCAATGTGCTTGTGGTTATTAGATGGTTAATAACCTCTATTAAAATGTAATTAAATATGCCTACAAGATAAATGAAATTTGGTTTTGATTCAACCCAACATTGATGTTCTCCCATTGGCAAGCTAGGATAGCTAGGAGTTGCAACAAATTAGAAGATTTAATTGTTTTCCATTTATTTTGCTAGCGCAACTCACATTTGGCCATAAATTGCTTGACATCTACTTTCATTCCTTTGCAAAAAAATTGTTGATAGGTTTTGAGAAACATAGAATGCCTGATAAATTGTGAAGCATGTAATTCCTAGAGAACATTATTCTTAGTAGAACGAGTGAGATAAATGTGATATTTTTTTCCTAAGAATCCCAAAAACATAAGAGAAGGTAGTAGGTGGGTTACTAGTCTTCACATCATAAGTTGTGTGATTAGTACTGGGATTTGATTACCATTCCTTATGAAGCTAGGAAGCCATTGAGGAAGAGAAGTGGAGATAACACTGATGACAAATTTTTCACATTTGCAAGAAAGAACATTTGCCACCACATTATCCTTTTGTTTATTATATTCAATGACAAAGTCATATCCAAACAAAATGGTTGACCATTTATTTTGTTCTAAACAAGAGATATATTCCAAGAAATTCTCAAGGCCACTATTGTCTATTTTGATAGTAAAGCGATGGTCCAATAAATAATAATTCCATTACTTTATTACATAAAAAATAACTAGCATATCCTCATAAGTGGAACGACCCATATTCTTGTTAGAGAATTGCTTTATTCCAAAATCCATAGGATGGTTTTAATCCATTAAAAAAACCCCAATACCTAATCCTGAATCATCACACTCAATGAAAAGTGACTTGTTAAAATCAGGATTAGCTAACACAAGGGTGTTGCACACAGCCTCCTGTAAGTCATTGAAAGTCTTGGTAGCTGCATTATACCAAATATATACCAAATAAAGGCATACTTCTTGGTGAGATTCATTAGGGGAGCTATGATCTTTCCATAATTCCTAAAAAATTTCCTCTAATACCCTATAAGACCTAAAAAGTCTTGAAGATGCTTTAGAGATTTAAGTAGAGACTAATACTACATGGCCTTGATCTTGTTAGAATTCACCTTGAATCCTTCATGAGACACAACATGACCAAAGTATTCTACTTTGACTACACCAGAAAAACATTTGGACATATTGAAATATAACTATTTCTTCCTTAACATATAGAGGAATTTTTAAACATGAACTACATGGGTTGTCTAGGAATTACTATAAATTAGGATATCAATAAAGAAAACCAACACAAACTTACAAAGAAGAGAATAAAATAAGGAATTCATTAGGCTTTAGAAATTGGAAAGGACATTGGTAAGACCAAAAGGTATGGCCAAGAAATCATAATGACCCTCATGTGTGCAGAAGACTATCTTTGAAATATCCTATTTTTTAACCCTAATTTTATGACACCCATAACATAAGTTTAGCTTGGCAAACTATTTAACACCATGCAATTCATCCAATAAATCATCAATAACTAGCATAGAAAACTTATCTTTGATTGTAATATTATTGAGGAAGAAGAAATTAGGACATGCACCAAAAATTGTCCTCGCATCAAACCATGACCACTAAAGATGATTATGGGATGATGCTATGATGGATAATATCCTGCATCAACATCTCTTGAACTAATTTCTCTATTTTTACTTTTGGGGCCAGGGATGATGTTAAGGGCTAGCATAGGGTGGGTAACTTCCTAGGACAGGGTGGATGACATGATCATGAGTCATATGAGGTGGAAGAACCTTGGGTTTGTAAAAAAATAGAGAATATCTATCAATAAAATACTACATATAAGAAGGAAGATATATAGAGGACCATAATTTTATGCAATTAATTTGGGTAAAGAAGCCTCTACCACCATTCTTCAGTATTTTTCCATTTGGTGGGAACTAAAAACATTGGAAGGTGGAGGTTTGATACCTTGGATATGAATGACCTTTCCATTGTTTGTTCATTGTACAAATCCATTGTGGATTTATAGTAACATCCATAACTTAGACAACCATTGAATCTCTAAGATAACATATGCATCACCCAATTCCATTGCATAAAGATGACTAAACTAGGTATAGAGACCAATATAGATATGAACATTTGTAATACGATCAATGCATTTAGCCTTGCCCCCACTAGCAATTAGCACTTGTAATTTATCTTGGGTTGAATTACTGATAAATAACCCTATGTATTTATTGTCAAGCATCACCCAAATCAATCAACATATTGATTCATTAGCATTTGATGAATTCCTACACCTTTGATTTTGTAATGAGTGATGCGCTGTCATTAAGCACATCATTAATTCTCAATGAATTTGTCAATCCAGGGCAGTGTACAAGGCTATCTGTGAAAGGAGTGAACAGGGCTATAATTTAAGGTCAATTGGGAGCAACAAGTCTTATTGGTGGAACTGATTGTGTGGGGGTTTTTAGGTCTCTTCTACCTCTAAATTGCATAAATTGAACTTTAATATAATTGCAAGAATGAAAACTAATTGTTGATTACAGAAATGAAACCTTAGTTACAGTTGCAAGAATGAAATCTGATTAAATTGCAGAATTAAAACCCTAGTTACAGTTGCAGAATTGGAAACCTAATTACAGTTGCAAAATGAAAGTCTATTTACTCTTGCAATAATGAAAACTAAAATTAAGTCCTGTCAATACTCTATAACAGAAGGTTGTCAATCTTCTATGCAGGGGTTGACAACAAAAACAATAATGCAGGAAAATTGCAAAAAACTGTAAATTGCTGGAAATGGAAATTGCAGTAAATTGGAAAGTTGTTGGAAAGCAAAAAGACTAATCAGATCTACTGCTAATCACATCACAAAAGTATCTTGAACAGAAAATAAATTATTAGGACTGAAATGGATGTTAACTACTACAAAAGAATGAAATTGACAAGTTTCACAACTTATTCTACTGCAGCAAAATCAGAACAAAACCTGTCTGTTAGTCCTCCTCCTAGGTCTGGAAGTGGCCAACCTCCTTTTCTAGAAGAAGGTATGAGTTCCTCTCTCTCTAAATATTACTCACACTCAAACATAACAGAATGAATAGAAAAACTTGTACTTTATTGATTCAGAACATGATTACAAATCTGCTGCTAAAACCTGTTACAGAACTGTAACAATCTCAGTTTTCTCGCTTATTCTCTATCTATATTTTCTCTACTACTATTTCTACTATTATTATTATTAGCTCAACTTGGATGGGAGCTATCTTTTATAGATGCCTAAAATCTAATTACAATAGAAAATATACTCTGCAAATCAATTCCTGTTATTCTATAGTATTCCCTAGGTTTATCCTAGAAGAGGATCTTTTCCATAAATTGTGGCTTTGGATGGCAAAGATGACAAATTTATATGGGAGATATTTTCCTTTAACCTCCTCAGCCTTCTTTCCCTTTTTCCATCATCAAAAATCAGTCAACAGGTCAAAAAGTGCTTTCTGTTCTCAATCCGGAGCTAAGTGGCTCAATCCGAAGATATTCGCTCAATCCGAAGAGACTGTATTTCTCAATCCGAAGATCTTCGAAATGACCAACTATGTACTCTTCAATTTATTTCAGCTGCATTTCTCAGGTGGATTAGTCCTCAGGATCATATTGCAATAGCCTTCATTCCTCTTCATGTGTGAATTCCATGCCTTGCCATTCATTGGTAGTTGGCTAGAATTTACACAAGAAAACCAGTTTCTGCTGCACAGTAATAGTTCTTTGCACTATTTTCTAAATTCAAAGAAATTAATGCTTGAGAAACATCAAAATAAGAATAGTAAAGTGTTGCTATCAGCCTAAGCATATCCCTTATGTAATAGGTCATGGCAAAGTGACATAAAACTACACAAAAATTGTAAAAATCAGCATATAATATTCCAAACACATCAATCATGCAAACAATTAATACACAACATATTAGATCAACTTAACTAGTATATAAAGTAAATCATAGAGTTTTAGGCAAGTTTTAGTTGTTCAAAACATGCTATGATGGAGGCATTTCTAGGCCTCATCATTTTCCCCCCAACTTATATTAATGCATGTCCTCATGCATTCTGTTGGGCTATAGAATCATATATATCCATATTCAAGTTCCATGATCTGTAGAACAACTTTTTGCCTATATAGTATCCTCTGTTCTCCTGAAGGTTTCTGAGCCAATTTTCAAACTGCTCATCTGGTTGAGGATCCTCTTCAAAATAGTAGGGAACTGGAGTAATGATGGTTGGAGGCCTAAATCTGAGACCTACCCAGTTATGCTGCATAATTTCAATAAGTTGTATCACCCCTTCTGCTCTTCTTCTGGACCATTCCAGATTAATGGGGGAGATAGGCTCCCTTTTCTGTAAAGACATGGAAAGTTCTGCCCATCTATTTCTGCAATGTGATAATGCTGGAACAAAATTGTCATTACAAAAATTTTAGAATTTAGTTACACAGTCCCTCAAATTTCTCAAATACATCCTTTTGATATCGTCCCTGTTCATCATGAGAAAATGTTGTCTGGTGATAATCGGATGATTTGGCTGAATTGCTCTGACTAACAATTCAGCTCTTAATTCAATTTCCTTATTTTACCTTTTTTCTTGGTCCCAGTAAAACTGATTTTGTAAGGTAGACATAAAAGCTCTCAATTGCACATCTCCTATGCAAATATGGGGGTGGAAATCTACATCCTCTGGAATGAAAAAGCTATGCAAAAATAACTCACATAGCAAGTTTTTCTGCTCTGTAGGACTGTTGAAGTAAGCTTCCAAAAACTCTTCAGCTTTTTCCAGTTTATAGGGGAGACCTGAGCTAATTCTCATAACCTACCATCTCAGATATCTCTCCTTCAGAATGAGACTGTAAAACCTGGCAGGTCTTCTGAATTGAACCAAAAATTCAGCAATTTGACATAGGTCAGTTACTTTTTCATTCAATGCACTAATTTTTGTGTCCTTTGTCTCCAGCTATTTTCCTACCAGTTTCAATTTCTCAACCTGTGTGGCAAGCTTTTCATATTTGATCATCCAGTTAGCAATGTCTGTATTATACTGCTCTAGGGATACAATATTGGGTGGTCTAATTATAGGTTGAAACTTAGGCAATAGTTCCACCTGTACCCCTTTTTCTGCCACTTCTACTGGTTGGACATCTGATAGCAATTCTACTTGTATCCCTTTTTCTGCTACTTCCACTGGTTGGACATCTGACAACAATTCTACTTGTATCCCTACTTCTATAGAAATATTATTTAGAGGAGCACTTACTTGATTATTTACATTTTGTTGTTCAAAATGCTCTTGTGCTGGTGTTTCTTGTAGACATAACTATTGTGACTCTCCATAGATATTCTTTTCTGGGCTCTTGATCGATTCTGGAGCATCTCCGGATTGAGAAGGTGTTGCTTCGGAATGGAAGGGCACTACTTCGAAATGAGCTCTTGTGTTTTCATCCAAAGATGCCTCTATCAAGGGGGAAGAATTATCTACCCTAGATAATCCAAGCAGTAATTGAGCCAACTCTTCCTCATTATCTGCTGTAGTTGACTATTTTTCAAATTGTAATAGTCTGCTCTTTAGTTCCTCCACTTCCTGCTGCAACTCTGCAATTATTTTTTCATGTTTTTCAATGATATTTTCCTTCTCCTCAACCCATCTGGTTTGTGTTTTAATCACACTCTTGGCTGCTCTCAACTGTTCTGCAATGTCCACCTCCTCTTCTTCTGATTCAGAATCTGATGTAGATAAATTATCTATAGTTTGTTGCTCAACCATTATCTCACTTTCTGTTTCAACTGTTCGGTCCTGTTCAGAAGGTTCCATAAGGTTATCTATGATTGCATCCAAGTTTGCATCAATTTCAAAATTGTCTTGTCTAGACTCTTCCTCAACCAACTGTTCAAGAAATTCTGAAAAATCCTCCAAGGTGGTATTTATAGTGGTTGGTTGTATTTCTGTGACATCAGGACTGCCTTGGTTGTTTTCCTCTTCAATCATCTATTTTTCTGTTTCTTTCAGGTGGAGTCTTGTAGACCTCCTGGTTCCTGGTGTATACTTTCTCTTCTTACTCTATTTTCTTGTGTCAATAGGGGCTGTAGGAATTGTATCAGGTTCTGGTGGAATTTCCTCTGCTTCCACTTCTGTCTCTTCTCTAGTTTTGTTGGGAACTTCACTCCCTTGTTCTGTCAGATCAACAATATTCTCAGAAAAATGGACCCTCTTCTATTTTCCTTTTCTGTTGCCAGTTCTAGACCCTCTCTTAGTTTGTGAGGTTGAAGGTTCTAGGGAAAGGTACTCTGTTGCTTTTGCAGCAATATCTATAGTAGCATCTATTTCCTCCTCTACAACATCTGTTTCCTCCTCTATAGCAACATCTGTGTCTTCTTCCTCCTCATCCTCTTTTTTGAAGACTACATCAGTTAGAGCAGAGTAAAACCTATCAAAGCTTCTTAGGTTTCCTCTGAAATGATGCTTGTAGACCAATTTGATAAGACCATGGTGGCGAGGGCTCCCTTTTCCCTCCTGATAGCATTTTGCCATGTTTTGTAGCTCCTGGTGTAGATATAGGGGAAGATTTACCCTAACCTCAGGTTGTTGCCTACCATGTCTAAGGTGGTTCAAAATTTTAAAATGATGCCCTGATAAAACTACATACTGCCCTTCACAGGTTAAAAACTTGATTACCCATGTGGCTACTTCATCCTAGGGTTTTTGCAAGCTGGTCCTCTTTACACCCTTACACATGTTATTTATCAAGTATTCTGGTTCTTTATCATCTTCTTCCAGAAATTGACTAACTATGTTTGCTAGTGTATTCTTGCCAGTTCTAGAAATTTGAAGACCCTCTAATGGAAGTTCAGTAATTTGACTAAGAACTTCAGGGGTTACCTCAATTCTCATGTCGTTGATGTGCACCCTATTGTTTCTGAATGTGCGGGCAAATTTGGTAGCCAAATATTCAGAGCTTCCATCGAATTTGTCTAAAAATGGCATAAACCCTCCATCTTCAAAAATTTGCAACACTTCTGGAATCTCTCGAAGGATGGTAGTATCTGTTGGTTCCATTTTTATCTTTCATCCCATTTTTTTGTTCTTGTTGTGCTAAAAATACTGCTCACCTCTGCTGCTACAGCCGTCCGCTAGGTCACTGGTTTCTGGTTTCTGTAGAATTATAGGGTTTTCTCTTTGGATTTGCAATGTTCTATTCTTCTTCAGAAATAAATTCTTGTAATCATGTTGCATCAGTGATTACTTCTTTGAAATGAAGAGTGGCATGCTTCCCTATTTTTGACTTGGACACCTATCCATCAATCATTGGATAGACGTCCTTGCCATCAAATCTCCTTAGCTCATCCGATCTATGCATGATTTTCCCACATGCATGGTTATCAACAATGAATGGTGGTGGCACGTTATTAGTTATTTTCCCCATGATTTCGTACTTCCTCGAGATGAGACAAATCTCATCGTGAACCAGCTGACATGTGTCAATGATCACATGGAGTCAAAAATTTTGTTGATCGTGTCTTTTCTCCCTCCTTGGATGCCACGTGGAAACATAACATTAAGTGCTCATTCCAAAGATTAAATTTCATTCAAATAGACAAAGGTTCACTCCGAAGACAAAGCAGGACTTGTCATTCCGAAGATAGTTTTCAATCCGAAGACAAGGCTGGACTTGTCATTTCGAAGACAATTTTCAATCTGAAGACAAGGTTGGACTTGTCATTTTAAAGATAATTTTTAATCCGAAGACAAAGCTTCATTCCGAAGATACAATGCAATAGTCATTCCGTAGATACAATGCAATAGTCATTCTGAAGATACAACAGAAACCAACATTCTTCTTTTAAAACATGTTTTGCTTATGCCAACTCTTATGAACACTTTTATACTAATGGTTAATTGTCATATACTATATATCAAATATTTACAATGAGAAAAGTGCAAGAAACATATACCTGGTTAAAACAAGTTAATGCAAGTTTTTGAAAGATGACTGCTTTTGTTGATGCTCTATTGAGGCTTACTGCAATACTTCAAAAACAAATGTAGTTGGTGAATTTGTACAATGGTGACTCAAAATTTTTCAAGGTTATGCATGCCATAAAACTGGTTTTCATGCATACCAACTCAGTAGTGCCTTAGAAAAAGGTTTTCACTACTGAGTTATTCATTTTTCTCTTTTTTTTTTTTTTTTACCTCTCTTTTTCTCTTTTTTTTTTTTTATTCTGATTATGCCCATGAAGGAATTCACAACCAGAATTTATTCATCTTTTTGTTTTCTGATTTTTTTGATTTTTTTTTATTTTTCTGTTTTCTTGAAATCCATGATTATGCTCAATCTGTGGCAATTGTGGTGGAAGAGGGAATCTCTTCTACCTATTGTGCATCCAAGCTATCAAGTTGTTGCAAGAACTCCTCCTTAGTCAGAGGTGTATGGTACACTCGAAGGCGATGTCCATTCACTACCAACTTTCTCCATGAATCATCAATGGGAGAGAGGCGAGCTGCTCCATTGTCAAATACTTCTTCAATCTGGTATGGTCCAAGCCATCTAGTCCTTAGTTTTCCAAGGAAGTCCACATAGCGAGAATCAAATAACAAAGCCCAATCTCCTTGCTAAAATTTTCTCTATTGTAGGTGGCCATCATGCCATAACTTCCTCTGCTCCTGAATTACTTTAGTTTGGTGTAGAGCATCCAACCGAAGTTCATCCAATGCATTCAACTATAGAATCCTGTCCGCTTGTGCCTGTGATAATTCAATTCCAATTTCCAATGTTGTGCACAATGTTAGTAGCTCAAATTCAATAGGTAGGAGGGGCTTTTTACCAAAAACTAGTTCATAAGGTGTGAATCCAATAGTGGATTTCCAAGTAGTATTGTAAGCCCAAACTGCTTCAGGTAATTTATCTAGCCAGTTTCTCCTATGAACAACTACTATTTTCATCAAGATCCATTCCAATTCTCTATTTGTTACCTCAACTTGGCCATTTGCTTGTGGGTGGTAAGGTGATGATTTCCTATGTTTGATTTCATACAACTCTGTAAAAGCCTCAATAACTTTAGATGCAAATTGGGGTCCTTGGTCTGTGGTGATAGACCGTGGAGCTCCAAATCTCTAAAAAATTTGGTTATACAAGAAATCAATGACCTTCTCTTCACGAGCATGTTTGAAAGCACGCACCTCTACCCACTTTGTCAGGTAATCAGTGCATACCAGAATATGCACCTTTCCTTGAGAAGGTGGATCAATAGGTCCCACAAAATCAAGCCCCCACCTCTCAAATGGTTCTAAAACCACTTGAGGCTGTAGTGGCATTTCATTTGTGTGAGTGGGTTTCCCCATTCTTTGGCATGCATCACAATGCCTGATGTACTTTTTCACATCCTTGTGAAGAGATGGCCAATAATATCTTGTTCCTAAAATTTTCCTAATTGTGCTTTTTATAGAATAGTGTCCACCGGAGGGTTCATCATGACAAGCCCTAAGGATATCATATACCTCATCCTTTCGGATGCACCTACGTAACACATGGTCAGGACTACTCTTGAAAAGCATACCTTGAATCCATTCAAAAGAAGAGCTCTGTTTGATCAATTGTTTTCTTTGTTTGGAAGTAAAATGTGGGGGAACTTTCCCTGTGACCAAATAGTTGGCTATATCTACAAACCAAGGTGATTGGACAGATATAGCAAATAATTTTTCATCAGGAAAAGTGTCCTCCACTAATTCCCCTTCCTCTGTGTTCTGCAACCTGGACAAAAAATCTGCTACAACATTAGCTTTTCCTGGTTTATTGATTATTGTGATATCAAATTCCTGTAGCAACAATAACCAATGGATAATCCTTGCACTCACCATAGGCTTATTCATCAAATATTTAATGGTTGTGTGATCTATGTGAATGAATATTTGATAACCTGTGATGTAATGCCTAAATTTATTGATGGCATAGATTACTGCCAAGAATTCTTTCTCAGTTGTGGTATAATTTTTTTAGCTCCTGTCAAGTTCTTGCTAATGTAGTAGATAGCATAGTGTTCACCATTGTCGATTTGTCCCAATGCTACTCCAATTGCAGTATTGGAAGCATCAGTCTGTATGTGGAATGGTAATGTCCAGTTAGGTCCTCTTAACATAGGTGGAGTTACTAATTTTTCTTTCAGAGCTTCAAATGATTCCTGACACTTTGTAGTCTAGGAGAATTTAGAATCTTTAGTCAATAGGGCAAACATGGGATGGCCTATTGTGCTAAAGCTGGGAATAAACCTACGGTAAAAACCAATGTGTCCTAGGAAGCTTCTGACATCAGTCTGAGTTTTAGGAGGGAGAAGGTTCTTGATAATTTCCACCTTCTTTGGATCAACCTGGATCCCTTGAGGAGAGATGTGATGACCAAGAACTATTCCTTCCTCCATCATCATAAAACATTTGTCTGGATTTAAGGATAACTGGTAGGTTTCACAGCGAGTTAAAACTTTATCAAGGTGTTCCAATGTAAAGTCAAAAGTCTGTCCACAGATTGTGAAATCATCCATGTATATTTCAACATTGTTGGTAGTCAGATCAGAAAATATGGCTAACACTGCTCGTTGAAATGTTGTTGGGGCATTACACAAACCAAAAGGTAAGACCCTATAGGCAAATGTTCCCCATGGATAGGTAAAGGTTGTTTTCTCTTGATCTTCAGGTGCAACCTGAATTTGATTATATCCACTAAATCCATCAAGAAAACAAAAATATTTCTTTCCAAAAAGAGTATCTAACACCTGATCTATGAATGGCAATGGAAAATGATCTTTGTATGTCACTTTGTTCAGTTCTCTATAGTCTATACATACTCTCATTTTTCCATTTTTCTTAGGCACTATAACCAATGGAGAGACCCACCGACTATCAAAAATTGGGTAAATGAATCCTACTTCTAGAAGTTTTTCAATTTCTTCTTTCACAATATCCCTCAAGGCAGGATTCAGTCTTCTCTGAGGCTGTCTTACAGGCTTGACATCTTCAGTATAAATTCTATGAGTACATACATCAGGGTGAATCCCTGACATATCTTTGTAATCCCAAGCAAAAGCATGGATATGCTTCTGCAAAACAACTATCAATTTTTCTTCCTCTTCCCTAGTAAGCTGGCTATTTATGTTCAAAAATTTGCCTGGTTGGACTTCTATTTGTTTTGTATTTGGAAGGACTGAATTTACTTCTTCACAATTGTTGACTAGGGAATTAAGAGGACAATGATGAGATGGGAGGACATAAGAAGTTTCTGTCTCATTGATTTCTGATGGAAGCATATCTTGTATGGAACAATGAGAAGGGAAGATCAAGTGATGGTGCCACCCATGTGGTAGTGAAACAGATGTTTCCTGTGATGGTATAGATGGCCTTTCTTCAGAACTTTGACCTTCTTCTCTCACTAGCAATTGATTGATATTGGTTGCTTCCTCTTCTAACCCTTGTTCATGCAGAACATTCATTAGGACTATTTCATTTTCTAAAATTTTTGTGTCATGGAGGTCTTCTGTGTGTTCCCTTACTACCAAGGTGGCTAGTGTGGAAATAACCTCTTCTGGTTCTTCATCTGAGTCAGGAAACCATAACTGACCTATGAAATTGCTTAAAGGTCTTGCAGGAGGATATAGAGAAATCTATTTTAGGTCAATACCATTTGAAATTGTCATTTTTCTAGATCTGCAGTCTATAAAGGTTGCTGCAGTTGCAAGCCAAGGTCTTCCTAGGATAATGGGATAGCCATGTGCTGAGTTTCTTGGCTGTAAAACCAAAAAATCTGTAGGGTATTCCCAAGAAGAAACTTCTATAGGGACATCTTCAATGATACCTTCAGGTTTTGCAACTGACCTATCAACCATTTCTAAAACTATGAATGTGGGGCTGAGATGTTTGAGCTGTAATTGTTCCATTGTATCCTTGGTCATGATATTTATTGCAGCTCCTAGATCAACTAAGACATTTGATATTGGTACTGAGCTTATGATCACTATGATAACTGGACTTCCTGGGTCACTATACTTTGGAGGTACTAGTTTTCCTGACAAGAGATCAACTATCTTTCCTTCAACATGAATAGTTTTAGGAAATGCTTTCTTTTTTCTTCTTGCTCTTCTGTTGCACAAATCTCGGATAGTTATTTTAATCATAGGTATATCCTTAATGGCTTGCAATAAGGGTAGTGATATGGTTAATTTTTTGAGTTCTTTCACTAACTCTGATTCAAAATTTTTTGTTGTAGTGTTAAGTCTCTCAGGGTATGGAATTATCCCTGATGAAGGTAATTGTTCTGCCTATGGTTCTATTTTTTCTTCTTCTTCTTCCATTGTTGGTTTGACTTTGCTTGGTTCAATAGGTTCTTGAATTTCATCTTCTTTCACTTCAATTATAATAGGTTCAGGTAAAACTTTCCCTGAACGTAGTTGTATGTTGCTACAATCTAGAATTTGCATATCTGAATTTCCTTTAGAATCAGCCATATAGGCAGGAGTTGCCTGCCTTATGTTATTTGGATTTATTATAGGTTGAGCTGGTAATTGAGGTTGTTTCACCTATTGCATTTGTTGATTTGGTTTTCCTTGAAAATTTTGATTTGGTGCAGGCAACAAATTCTGAGTTTGACCTTGATTTCTTTGTTGCCTTGGATAGGACTGGTATTGTTGACCCCACTGCTATTGATTTTGCATCCAAGATGGATTACTTTGATTCTGAGTCCATGGTGGGTTATTTTGATTCCATGATGGGTTATTCTAGTTTTGATTCCAGGATGGATTATTCCAACCTGTCTGTGGCCATTCTTGAGAATTTGTCCATTGAGAATAATTCCAAGGACGTTGGGGTGGTTCTGACTGTCCCCAAGACATGTTTCCATGGTTGTTTCCCCAATTTGTAGGAAAATGAGGGGTATTTTGATACTGTTGAAAGTTTCCCCCTTGTCTTGGTCCCACATAATTGAGTTCTTCTATTTGAGTTTCTAGGATAGTTTTTAGTTGTGGTAGCAGATGACATTTGTCAGTCAAATGTCCTTTTGAGCAAATACTACAAATGGCTGAAATGGATGTTTTGTTTAGAGGAAATTCCTGTAAGGCATGTTTATTCCTGCATCTTGGGCAATAAATTGCTAAAGGTTCTATGGTTTTTGCTTTAGCAGACATTTCTCCTAGAGTTGTGTTTAATTGTACCAGGATATCAGTCTTAAAATTTGCAAGTTCCTCTATTAGGTCCTTCACATCAGTGCCATTTGTACTCTTTTTCTTTCTTTTCTGCCTAGTGCGAGAGTAATTTCTACAAATATCCACAATCTCATCCATATTACGAGTACTTACATCCCCATTTCCCATCAAATCTAATACCTCTCTGGATTCATCTTGTAATCCTCTTAGAAAAATGGTTTTGCACAATTCTGGTTCTCCTAGTCCACACCTTCTTTGAACAAACACAAATCTATCAAGGTAATCTTCTAATGTTTCATCATCTTCTTGTTTAATTCTGAACAACTCATCTTTCCTGTTCCTTACTCGACAATACTCTTGATACTTGTCTAAAAACATAGTCTCCATTTGATCCCATGTTTGGATGGAATCTGGTTGTAAGCTCATGAACCAGCGTAATGTTGAGTCCTTGAGTGTTGAAGGAAAAACCTTGAGTTTCTTATTATCATTTATATAGTCATAGGTTTGACACACTACTTTGAACTCAAATAGGAACTGATCAGGATCTTCAGATGCAACACCCTGAAAGGTTGGAAGCACTAAAGGTGAGATTGTTTTCATGGGAGAGTTCTATGTGGGATTTAGAAGAATAGGATATTCAAATGTTCTAGGAGGTTGGAGCACATCTTGATCATCTTGATCATTTTCATTATGGACACGACCATGCTGGTCATCCCCATCTGGATTGCCTCTTTCTGCCATAATTTCTTGTTCTTCAAAAATAGTTAAACCTATCCAAATTTCTTTCTCAAGAGGTCCAAAACCTTCTGTTGATAATGAGTCTGGTAATTTTTCTTGCTCAGGAGATTCTGATGATGATGAAGCTGGTGGTTTTTGTTTTAGTTTTTCTGGTAGTTCAAACATAGGTGATTCACCCCTTAGGCATGAAGATCTTCTTAATGGAATAATCCAGGGATATCTTTGGATAATTTTGCCTTCTTCATCCCTAGGCCTACTCATTCATGCCTACTCCTTAATGACATAAATTATAAGTCAATAATTGTTACTTAACCAATTGTTATATTCAGATTTTACCCTAAATTTTCACAACTCAGTCTAATTAATAACTATTGAACTGTTGACACCTTCTAACAACACTCTCCTCGAAATGATGCCAAAATGATGCGCTATCATTAAGCACATCATTAATTCTCAATGAATTTTTCAATCCAGGGTAGTGTACAAGGCTATCTACGAAAGGAGTGAACAGGGCTATAATTTAAGGTCAATTGGGAGCAACAAGTCTTATTGGTGGAACTGATTGTGTGGGGGTTTTTAGGTCTCTTCTACCTCTAAATTGCATAAATTGAACTTTAATATAATTGCAAGAATGAAAACTAATTGTTGATTATAGAAATGAAACCTTAGTTACAGTTGCAAGAATGAAATCTGATTAAATTACAGAATTAAAACCCTAGTTATAGTTGCAGAATTGGAAACCTAATTACAGTTGCAAAATGAAAGTCTATTTACTCTTGCAATAATGAAAACTAAAATTAAGTCCTGTCAATACTCTATAATAGAAGGTTGTCAATCTTCTGTGTAGGGGTTGACAACAAAAACAATAATGTAGGAAAATTGTAGAAAATTGTAAATTGTTGGAAATGGAAATTGTAGTAAATTGGAAAGTTGTTGGAAAGCAAAAAGACTAATCAGATCTACTGCTAATCACATCACAAAAGTATCTTGAATAGAAAATAAATTATTAGGACTGAAATGGATGTTAACTACTACAAAAGAATGAAATTGACAAGTTTCACAACTTATTCTACTATAGCAAAATCAGAACAAAACCTGTCTGTTAGTCCTCCTCCTAGGTCTGGAAGTGGCCAACCTCCTTTTCTAGAAGAAGGTATGAGTTCCTCTCTCTCTAAATATTACTCACACTCAAACATAATATAATGAATAGAAAAACTTGTACTTTATTGATTCAGAACATGATTACAAATCTACTGCTAAAACCTGTTATAGAACTATAACAGTCTCAGTTTTCTCACTTATTCTCTATCTATATTTTCTCTACTACTATTTCTACTATTATTATTATTAGCTCAACCTAGATGGGAGCTATCTTTTATAGATGCCTAAAATCTAATTACAACAGAAAATATACTCTGCAAATCAATTCCTGTTATTCTGCAGTATTCCCTGGGTTTATCCTAGAAGAGGATCTTTTCCATAAATTGTGGCTTTGGATGGCAAGGACGACAAATTTAGATGGGAGATATTTTCCTTTAACCTCCTCAGCCTTCTTTCCCTTTTTCCACCATCAAAAATCAGTCAACAGGTCAAAAAGTGCTTTCTGTTCTCAATCCGGAGCTAAGTGGCTCAATCCGAAGATATTCGCTCAATCCGAAGAGACTGTATTTCTCAATCCGAAGATCTTCGAAATGACCAACTATGTACTCTTCAATTGATTTCAGCTGCATTTCTCAGGTGGATTAGTCCTCAGGATCATATTGCAATAGCCTTCATTCCTCTTCATGTGTGAATTCCATGCCTTGCCATTCATTGGTAGTTGGCTGGAATTTACATAGGAAAACCAGTTTCTGCTGCACAAGAATAGTTCTTTGCACTATTTTCTAAATTCAAAGAAATTAATGCTTGAGAAACATCAAAATAAGAATAGTAAAGTGTTGCTATCAGCCTAAGCATATCCCTTATGTAACAGGTCATGGCAAAGTGACATAAAACTACACAAAAACTGTAAAAATCAGCATATAATATTCCAAACACATCAATCATGCAAACAATTAATACACAACATATTAGATCAACTTAACTAGTATATAAAGTAAATCACAGAGTTTTAGGCAAGTTTTAGTTGTTCAAAACATGCTATGATGGAGGCATTTCCAGGCCCCATCAATGAGCTTGCATCTCCATGAGGAAAAATACTAAAAGGGGTATAGTATATATGTCTTGCTCTTGATCCTTTAAGTCCTAGTAAGGAGATACAAACTCATATTCCTAAAACACTATTGTATCTTCTAGTTCCAAATGGAAGTTACATCACTCCTCACAATATTGATCTTGAGGATAGCAAGATTGATATCTATAATAGAAGAATCTTGGTAGACACTCTTCATTGTGGTTATTGAAGTATGGTCACTGGGAACTGAAATCATGCCCATGTTGAGGTTGAGGCAACTAGAGATTCTTTTCCATTGCACTAGCCAAATGCTAAGCATCATGGAGGGTATATAGATCATGCATATCTAGCTCTCACTTGATATTGTGCATAAGGCCATGCCATAATATTGATACACCATTATTGAATCCAAATAATAGGTATATTTGAGGAGGCCCATGAACTGGGTGTAATATTCCTCTATTGTACCTATTTGTTTGATATACATCAAACATACCAAGTAAGAGGTAGAAGAGACCTTATAAAATATGATAAAGAATATATATTTTTTGAACTTTGGCTACAAAATATGATGACTATGATGCTTGAGTTTCCATAAAAGCCATTTATGATCATCAATACCCAAATTAGAAGCAACCAAGGTGGCACAACCCTTCTCAATACCACAATGTAAGCATATGAGGCTTCATCTTTGCTATCCATCTACAAGGATGAGTTCCCTCAAAGGTTATAATATTTATTCAAGGAAATAAAACATCAATGATACCATTTAAGAAAAAATTAGCACCTCCTATAGAGGAATCAAGATTAGTAGAATTTTCTAAATTAAGATCACCAATATCGAGAAGGGATCCCATGGTCAAGTGGGTATGCAATTGAGATCTTGCTTGAAATCCAACTGCCAGAAGACTTTTGGTTCTTGATGTTATAAAGAACTTGGATCATGCCCTTAAGGAGGTTATTGGAAGTTTTGAGGATCCTAAAATTAAAAATTCATGATTGGAGGTCATTCAAATGAAGTTCAGACACCTTTTACTTATCTTGTTATTGCGTCTTGGAAGCTTGTTGGAAATTTTTGGAGTACATATACAACAAAAAATGTTGTTCAACTATTCTCATATCAAATTTATGTTAGTACACCACACATGGTCATAACTAACTATAAGACATCAATTATAGCCACTATCTATTTTCATTCTATATAAACTTAATCATAAGGGTTATAGGAACAAACCTTATAGCCCATATAAGATGGCTAAAGAAGGCATATTTATCAATTCTCTTTAATTATGAAGGAAGGATTTTATTATCAAGTGGTTTACTACCTTTTCATAAAACCTGCACATTTCCCCATCTTAAATCCCTTCACAATAGTTCTAACCCTCTAGAGAAGAGGCAATTATAAAATATTGATAGGGCATAACGAGAGTATATATAATGATATTTATATAAATGTAGTCCTTATATACTATGCAACTAAACACTATAGATTTAATGAATCTATGTGAGTTATCTTAAACATACAATTTAATATAAATGAGCAAAATAATTACTATAATCATAACTTTAGCCAAAGCATTTTCCTATATAGTCTACTTGGATTGTAATTATGGTACAATTGGTTATAAAATCATGTAGGCATATATCCTCGCTTAAATATAAGCATTCCTTCTCTTTGTTCATCTACTTAATAACCTAATTAAAACCTCCCCAATGTAACCATCCATGCCCAACTCTTCTATGTAGTTATGGTTAATCCCAATTCTTAACACACATTCATTCTCATATAATTGTAATATCATGAAATAAAGTATGCATACAAGAAGTTTACCATTCAAGAGCAACAAGTGTTCAAAGCTTTAGCCAAGCAAGTATTTTAATTTATGATCATGGTTCATCACTATTCTAGGTTAACTTAAACTTTTCAGATGATAGAAACTTAATAGTTCTATCTACTAAAACACTTTTATCCATTAATATATTATCTATTTTAATCCATATAGTAGTCAACATAGAGCATTCATGGCTAACAAAATAATTTCATTATCAAAAGGTATGATTACTTCATGTTATACCATGACTATAGGGTGTCTCCATAAAATAAATATACCCTTCACTTGTTGATGAAATACAACAATTAACTTTAAATAGCAAAATATATTCATCCAAGCAACATATAATTCCAGCTTTGGAAGACAATATATTTAAATTAAGAGAAATTGCTAAGATTAAACTAGGATAAGGTTCCTCATAAATACTTGACAAATAAAACCAAAACCATAGTACATTGTAGGAAATATTTCTTATTCAAAATTGGTACTCAAATACAATCAATAGAGGTAATTGCATATAGTTTTTGAAATTGCCCATAAGTGAAAAGATACCTTATAGTAGGTCCATTTTCAAATGGTATTCAAAAGTATAAAAATGTTCATCCTAAATGGTTGCATATATAATGCATCCAACAAGTAGAACACAACTCATCCCATTGTGCGAGGGTTTCATATGGGTTTAGTGCAAGCAAATCCATAGTGAATTAGGGTAGAAATGGCATCTACGACTACAACTAGAGGCAGGAAAGAAAATAAGGTGAATCAGGGTGGAATTCCCACAACGGTTAAGGGTGGTATGGTTTATACCAACATTGAAGGTGTTGAGTCAGATTCTGATGGTTGCGAGAATGCAAAGACCATTGGGGGTAAGAATCCTCCCGATAAGGGGCACATTCTTAATGGGTCCCTCACTCAAGACATAAAATCCTCTTTACGATCTTATGCTGAGAAATTAAAAGGGTTTGTGAAACCTCCCTCAGGTAGTGAAACCCTCTTAATCCCAGTGGGTGAAGATCTAATAATCCTTGAAAACCTAATGGTAGATTACATTTCTGTTGGATCCCACAATCTGGTGGGAAAATTTGTCGGAGGATGGCCAGATATAGAATCTATTCGATGGTGGGCCTATACAAAATGGGAAAACCTAGGCAATATGGAGCTGGTTGCCCTTTCAAACGGTTTTTTCCTCATTCGTCTCAATAATGAAGAAGATGCCTCCCAAATTATTACCAAGGGTCCTTGGTTCTTTGGTCGAAAGAGTCTCTTTCTACGAAAGTGGGGTGAAGATTTCAACCCTGAGACATAGAGCATAAATTTTGCACCAATATGGGTTCGATTTCTAGATCTGCCTACCCAATTTTAACACGAAGATATATTACAAGGCATTGCCAAATATATAGGCGAGCTGGTTGAAATCGACTCGGTGACCCGAGCATGCACTCGCATGGTTCATGCTAGAATTTGTGTCAATGCCAATCTGGATTTCCAACTTACCACTTAGATAAATATGGTTTACGACTCCTACCGCAAATGCCAGGCCATAGAATATGAGAATAAGCCTACATTTTGCATTGAATGCAAGGCTTAGGGCCATCTCAAAATCCAATACCCATTGCTAAGAAACTCAAAGGAGATGAAACTTCCCAATACCTCTCGAAGTGGGTTGCAGATTGGGCGACAACAAGGTAGACCCCTGCAAGGCAAGCAAAAAAGTAGCCACTATCAGAAGAAGGGATAAATTCCAGAAGATACCAAAGGAAAGCAGATTGAAATCCAAGATTTAGAGGATGATCATCCAAAGGTGAGTTCCATTTTTACCTTCCAAAATTGTTTTTATGTTTTAAAAGGAACTCTTATTCATAAGTCTGAATCTTGTGAGGATGATATTACTCCAAATCCAATTGAAACCCTGGTTTTTGATCAAGAGGAACCTCAATCCTCGACCATATCTAGGCCATCAAATATTTTTCTAAAACCACCACCCACCCTCGAGGGGTATACAAAAATTGGCAGTCCCATCCTAGACAAAGTGGAGAAAGAAGACAAATATGATTTCAGCCCCATTAACACTAGAAGTATCAAGAAAGCTTCTGTTGATATTGGTAGTGAAAAGAAAAAATGAAATACCCTCTATCAATGATTAGAAGAAAATGGAAACAAAAAATTATATTGCAAATGGTACCCAAAAATATTATTTCAAGATCTTCTCGATCAGGAGAAGAATGAATAAAAAAGTCCCAAACCTTCCTTGCAACAAACTAAGGGAGGCCAAAATCTTTCTAAAAATTCTAAATGAGGATCCTCTCATGGAATGTGAGAGGTATCAACAGTGCTGTCAAGGAAAGGCTTGTTTGCACTCTGAGGAAAGAACATAGACCCACTATCATGGTTATGCAAGAAACAAATATTGATCAAAACAAAATCTAGAAGATCATAAATTCTATTTGGAAAATGGTGATTGTTCTTTTTTCCCCACTCAAGGTACGTTTGGGGGTCTTCTTTGTATCTGGGACTCAAACAAGTTAGAAGGTAAAATCATTTCCTCTTCCGATAGGGTCCTCAATATGATGTTTTTCTATAAAAGCAATAATTTCTCTTGGGTTCTGACCAATGTCTATGCCCCTAACGACCTCTCGGTCATAGGGATCTATGGGATACTTTAAGTTAGATGAGAAGTGCTTTCATAAAACTTCCATGGATTATTGTTGGAGACTTCAACTCTCCCCTTTTTCCTTCTGATAAGCAGGGAGGTAACCTAATGCCCACCAAGAGCATTGAGGATTTTCATAAATTTGTCACTGAATATGAGCTGATGGATGTTCATACTAAAGGGGTAAAATACACCTAGAGCAACAAGATAATTGGGGATTAGCACATTCAAGTAAAACTTGATATGGTTTTCTTGTCTTAAGAAGCTATACCGGTGATGGGTGATGGCACTCTTATTTGTCCTCCTTGAGTTGGATCTAATCACAACCCTTTACTGTTTGAAGTTGAGAAAGGCCCTTGTTTCAAAATACCATTTAGATTTGAAGCTATATGGACACAACACCCAGATTTGCGGATTCAAATTATTGACTAGTGGTAATTTGACTATCATGGGTCCTTTATTTTTAGGGTTTCCCAAAAATTTAAGTGTGTCAAAGAAAATATTTGAGTCTAGAATAGAGAATTTTTTGGTAACATCTTCGAAAATAAGGAAAATATTTTGCAAAAACTAAAAAGTATTGAACTCCAAATTTAGAATGGGAAGCTCAATGAACAACTCAAAAATGAGGAGAGACAGGTTATTGCAGACTACCACAATGTGTTGGCTAAAGAGGAGAATTTTTGGAGGTAAAAATCAAGGGCCCTTTGGCTCAAAGAGGGGGACTCAAACACAAAATTATTTCATGCCACTAACCTAAGGCACCGAAGTTTGAATAAAATTAAAGAATTAACCAGAAGTGATGGATATGTCATCGGTTTGAGATTCAAAATGAAGCTTCATCTTTATTTGAAGGTATTTTGGGAGCCAACCTCCAAAATTCTTCCCAGGATGGTAGAAAATTGCTCCATCATATACCCAATTTGATCACTTCAGATATAAATTGAGCTCTTATCAAACCCCTTACCCCTGATGAAATTAAAGAGGTTGTTTTCTCAATGTCCCTTGATAAAACCCCAAGCCTTTATGGGTTTTCCCACTGGTTATATCAAAATTTTTGGGACATAATTGGGCCTAACATTTACAATACCATCATTGAACTTCAACAAACTAAATCCATACCCAGAAGTATCAACTCCACCTTTATTGCCTTGGTTCCCAAAGGGCCTATGTGTAAATATATGTTAGATTTTAGACCCATTAGTCTTTGCAATATCCTATACAAAATTTTTATTAAAGCTATGGCTACAAGACTCAAAGAGATCCTTCCTCAGAACATAGACCCTTGTCAAGGTAGCTCTATTAAAGGAAGAAATATTACTGATGGTGATATCACGTTGCATGAAGCCCTTCATTCTGCTAGCTGTAACAAAAAAGTTGCAATGTTTTTCAAAATTGATATGAATAAGGCTTTTGACAGAGTTAAAAAATATTTTCTAATTATTGTCCTCATCAAATTTGGGTTTCATAGGGAGTGGGTTGATCTTGTTCATAACTGCATCTCTAATCCCTGATTTTCAGTATTGATCAATGGATCCACAATAGGGTTTTTCCCTAGTAACATAGGCCTTAGATAGGGATATCCTCTATACCCCATCATTTTTATCATTCTTGCTAAATACTTGGGTAGAGCGCTAGAAAATGCTTGTTCCAATGATATAATTTCAGGTATTAATATTGCGTCTAATTTAAGAGCCTTGTCTCACCAATAGTTCATTGATGATACCATCATTGCTACTAATGCTTTTGTGTGGAAAGCAAAAGCCATTAAGATTATTATTGATACCTATGAGGAGGTTGCAAAGCAGAAAATAAATTATATTAAAAGTAAAATCTTCTTCATTAACACTCCCCAAGAGAGATAAACTAAGATTACATGCATCTTTCAATGTGTTATATCTCAGTTACCTACCCAATATTTGGGCCTCCCTCTTTTCACTAGTGCTTTGAAGGAATTCATGTGGAGTAACGTTATTGAGAGGATTACAAAAAATTTCAGGTTGGAAAGGGACCCTCCTATAAAGTAGCCAAAGCCACCATGACAATGGATTATCTCCAAGTTGTTCCTATTTATTTCATGTTCATCTTCAAAATTCCTGTTGCTGTCTACATGAAAATTGAGAAAATTTAGAAAAGATTTTTGTGGGCAGGTACCGAGGATAGGAAAATATTTCATCTAGTAAATTGGGACAAGGTGTGCTCCCCCAAAAGTTAGGGGGGCTTGGGGCTCCAAAGATTTTGTAATAGGAACACAACCTTGTTAGCAAAGCAAGCATGGAAGGCTTTCACCAACAACAAACTTGAATGGGTCTCAATTGTAAACAGAAAATATCTTCAATATCGTTGTTTCATAGATGATGATATACCTAGAGAGGGCTCCACTTTATGAAAATCAATTATCTGAATCAGATCTCTAATTCAGAAGGGGATAAGGTGGCAATTAGGCACAAAGAGTAAAATTAAATTCTAGATTTACAGGTGGATCTCTATCGCTTTTAGAGAACAATGAAATTGTTGTTTTATAGCCTTTCCTGGATACTTTAATTGGTAGCAAGGTTGAATATTTCATTGATGTTTCATTTGATTCTAAGCGTTGGAAAAAAATCCATATTCCAAATGCTAATGGCCAAATCTCTGATGCTTCAACTATTCTCAAAACCATCTTAAATGCAATAGTCATCCCCACTAGTAATTCCCCTGACTCCCCTTTTTGGAAAGAGATTGATTTTGGGTTGTTCATAATTAAATATGCTTATGGTCTGACTATTGATTATCAATTGGTTCAAATACCTTATGATCGAGTGTGGATTAAATATATCATTCCAAAATTTGCTCATTTTAATTGGTTGGCCATCCAAAATAAGATTCTAACAATTGATAATCTTATGAAAAGGGGCATGATTGTCCCTAATAGATGCTATTTGTGCATGCCTGGGAATATTTCAATCACATCTTTTTGGAGTGCTCTTTCTCCAATATATATTTGGATCACCTTATGTCCACTTTTCATATCTCATGGGTTCCTCTTAATTCATTGAGTCACCTTTTCATCAAATGGCTAGCTCCTTTGAAAAACCTCAGATTATCTTCTTTATGGAAAGTGACCCTTCATCACATCTTATGGCAAGTGTGGCTTGAAAGAAATAGCAGGGTTTTTTCTTTCTTCTCTAAGAATACCATCTATGTTGCCAATAAAGCTATTGCCTTTACTATGAAAAATTCCTAGCTCTTCCATTGTTCCCAATCTCTTGATTCTATATTGGAGTCTATTCTGTTCTCTTCCTTAAAAATTCCCTACAAGTCCAGTTATAGTTTTCCAGCCCCCCATACCAGAGTGGGTGCCTATTGGATTCCTCCCCCAAGTGAGTGGCTAAAACTTAAATTTTATGGTGCATCCAAAGGAAATCCAGAGGATGCAGGTGCAAGTGGTCTTATCAGAGATCACAATGGTCAAATTATTATGGCTTATGATGAGTATCTGGGTTGTCAAACTAATCATTTTGCTGAAGATCATGCACTATGGAGAGGGCTAGATATTCTCAAGTATTATAAAGGCAACCTTTTTATTGAGGGAGATTCTTTGAATATTATAAATGCTCTAAAAACAATAGGGTGTCCTCTTGGAATGTCAGAACCATTGTTCAGGAAGCTAAGAAGCTATCCCAAAATTTCAATTATATCTCTATCAATCATGTGTACCGCAAAGCTAACAGGCCTGCAAATATTCTTGCCAATTGGGGAGTTATCCATAAATCACTGTCTATTTGGAAAGAAATTTTTCCCCAAGAAGTTTTAAATGCTATTAATAATGATTTGGTTTGAAATATGTGGTCACAGGTTTTGGTGGGTCAGCTTCTTCAATGACGACTATAGATTTTTCAGCATGATTTGTTTCATTGATTCCAATTCTTATGGTAGAAGTTTTCTAATTAGTGTGACTTTTAGTCTTGCTATCATTACTGGTGGTTGGTTCTCCCGTTTCATTTCCATGAAGTATGCTATGTCCCAAGGTAGGCCCTGTCAGTGGGTTTGTATCGTGGTGGTCTTATCCAAGCATGTCAAGTCCCTTAGTAGGTCTAGGCAGTGTAATTGGATGTTGTCAAACAAGGTCAATATGTGTCAAGTCTTGAGTTCCTATTTTTTATGTCTTACAAATTTTAAGAATAATTTTTCAGTCAATTGGCACTCCCAATCTTATCCCAGTCCTATCCTTTGCATAGTCTGTCTTGTACCATGTCTGTATTTTCCAGTATCTATTCCCTATGGAGAATTACTAAGTGGTCCACTAATAACTCCAACTCAGCTTCCAGAAAGGTCATTTATTGTGCCAAAAATTTCTATATTTACAACCCTGGTCAGTGTCAATCCATTATTGTTTGGTTTTATCCACTATTTTGTGTCCTAGGCAATAAGAAGCATAGTGTCTGGTTTCTATGGTCTTTCTTTTTCCTCAGTTTTACCATCATGGATTTTCTTGAGCCATCTAGCCTTCAGCTTGATCCCCTATATCAGACCTTTATGGAAGCTCATGGTCTCATTCCTTTCCTCAGCAAGTTCAAAGGGGATGAACAAGATATCATTGAAGCATTTGTTAATTCATGGAATAATGGTTATGTTGTCGTGCATAACCTTCATTTCAGAGTTACTATTAAGCTGATGGTCGAGGTGACAAAACTTTCAATGAAAGGACGAGCGGTACAAAGAGATCATCATAACTGGGAACCTGAGATCCAGGGCTTCCCATTACTATTTCTAAGTTCTTTATTGCACCTGCATAGGCCTTTTTGAATACTATGTTTCTTCCTATTCAGGTATATATTATAGTTTTTGTTTATATTTTTTAAGCATCCCTTGTGTGGGTTTTTGTTATAGCTCCTTTACAAGGCTTACAGGTAGTTACTTCTCTTAGGCAATCCCTGCATTGTTATTGCTCGGGCTGTATTTTTGTGTTTATAATGTCAGGCATCCACTCAACCTTCTCTGCTGTTGTTTGGTCCTTTTCATTCAGGTTGTAGCTGGCCAATGTGTAGGCTTGTGTCATCTTATGCTATTGTTTTAGCTACCAATTTATGTACTTGGGTTTGGGGCCCATTTAAACCCCACACTTAAGCAATTTTACCTACCAAAAAAACTCATCCCATTTATTGAATAAATACCAAAAATTCCCCTCTTAAAATCAATAAAATATTCAACATGTAACCTAAATTTTACATGTAAATAGCTTCAACATAAGCAATAAAATATTGTTATAATTGCAAAATATAAATATACATTGTGATTAACATTTGCATTGATGTGATAGAAGTATGTATATATATATATATGAAATCAAGAAGGTACGAGATTGGGAGTTACAACTACTTTCTAGATTTCCATAACCTCCATAATCAAAAGGTGAATATGTAATATTCACAACATTTGCCCTATTACATTAATGCTCAATCAAAGTACATACAAGAAGAGTTCTAAAATTTTCAAACTTTACATAAGCAAGAGACTTTGTCAAAAATTTTGCATGTTGCTCCTATGTGGGACAAAACTAGAACTGTATGTTGTGCTCTTGAACAAGTTTGCATATGAAATGGCACTCAACCTTAATGTGTTTTGTGCACTCATGGAAAACTAGATTGCAAAAAAAATTTAAAACTCCTTGATTGTCACAACTTAGTATCATTAGCTTCTTTTGTGGAATTTCCATTCCTAAAAATATGTGATGTAACCAATCTCACAAAAAACTCCTTCTATGACACAATATTTAGTATCATGAAGAATGAATACCAACATACTAATTCTTACTTCCTCAAAAAGTAGGACTAGGTCCTACAAAAATACACATTTGGAAGTGGATCTCCTATCATCAATGGATCCTACATAGTCCACATCTATGAAATCTATGAAGAATAATTGATCATTCCTCTTGTACTTAGACCATACTTAGTCATACCATGTATATACATAAGTACTTGCTTTGTTGCCTTCCAATAATAGACCTTTGGTTCTTGTATGAACCATGAAAGATAGATCATAGCATAGCTAAGATTAGGTCTAGTGTATGTCAAATAAATGAGATTCCTAATAAATTGGCAATAGAGTTCCATTTATCTATGGAAATGGATCATAATGTGACAATTACAATTTTTCTTCCATTGGAGTGTCCATGGGCTTGCAATTTATCATCTAAAAATTCTTGAGCAATGCCTTGACATACTTCATTTGTGACATGAACATATGATTCTCAATTTTCCACACCTCTAATTTAATACAATAGTGCATTAACCCAATATCAGTCATATCAAATGAATGTTTCAATGCTTTCTTGGTCTCTTCAATCAACTTCACCAAACTCCTAATGATGACAAAGTTATCAATAAACACAATGATGATCATAACCTCTCTTTCTTATTTTCTGAAGTATAAATTTAGATCATAAGGACTATGAAAAAATCTATATCATAGAATATGCTCATTGATCTTCATATACCAAGCTTTGGGTGCCTGTTTTAGCCCATAGAGAGATTTGATGAGCCTTCATACCTTGTTCTCTTGACTAGGTATGGAAAATTATTTTGGATGTGTCATGTAGACTTCATTAAGATAACCATTGAGAAATACACTCTTTACATATATTTTATGCAAATTACATCCAAATTATGCATCCATTGTAGAAACCATTTGAATGGTCTTGATTTTTGCTATTGGTGCAAAAGTTTCATCATAGTCAATTCCTTCCTTTTGTGTATAGTCCTTTTCAAAAAGTCTTGCTTTGTGTTTTTTAGTGCTCATGTCATATTTATATTTGGTCTTGAATACCCACTTGTAACCAATGGGTTTCTTGCCAAGTGGAAGATAAAGTTGCCATGTCTTCTTCATCAATGCTTGATATTCAATATTCTTTTCATCTTTGTACTCCTTAAATGTATGGATTCACAAACCAATTAAGGTTCATATGTTTACACCATACTGTTCATTAGGATTATTTTGACCTTATTTCAAAATCTACTATGAGTTCTTGATCCATAACCGGATGTATCTAGAACAAAATCTAAGTTTGTATCACAAACTATACTGGGATAACACTTGGGTCTAATAGTGGTACTTGAAGTGGATGGTATTGGATCATAAACTCCACCAACTTCATTAGGAACATCTCCTTCATATTTATCAAAATAAACATCCTCTCTCTTAAAGACATCATCATAATCATCATCATTAGATAAGGAAATAACATATGCTTTATCAATAACATGTGGCTTAGAAGAAGAGGTACATTCGTTCTTCTCATTAAACATATCTCTACTGATATATAGTTTCATGGTGTCATGATCCTTGATATCCCTTTGACTCACTATCATATCCAATGAAGATATATTGCTTGGATTTTAATCCAAGTTTATTTGCTCTTGCTTTAAAATGTACATGGATGTAGTACATCTAGTCACATAGATATGTGATACAAAAGGTTTATTTCCCATCCATTCCTCTTTATGTGTGATACCATTCTATGGAAGTGTGGGGACATAGCTCAACAAGTAGACCTAGTATGAATAGCTTCTACCCAAAATGCTAGCTCTAAATTAGCATCACTTAGCATACATCACACCATATTTTAAATAGTATGATTTGGAATCTCTACAAATTCATTTTTTTGAGGCATGTAGGTATTTATCAAGAGTCATTTAATGCCATATTGCTTCAACAAAGTAAAACATTGATTATTGTGTACTACCCCCTTAATCTTAGCAGTGTATGAATGGGATGACCAACTATCTTCTCCACATGAGCTTTGAATTTTGGAAAATAGTGGACGGCTTTATCCTTTGTCTTCAAGAATTACACCCACATATATCATGTATAATCATCAATTAACAATTAAAAATATTTATAGCCACTAAAACTCATATCCATGGGTCCACATAGATCGGTATGTACCAAGTCAAGTGGACTAGATACTCTGTGACTACTTGAGACAGATGGAGCTCGATGCTAATTTTTGGCCAAATAATTTGTACAAAGGTGACAAGGATTTGTTAAATATGGAAGTCCATATACCATGCCATGATATAGGAGTGAAATCAAATGGGCAAAGCTTAAATGTCCAAATCACTTGTGCCATAGTGAAGCATCTTCATCTAATTTTGCTACCAATTCTTGGTTGTCTCACATTACAAACACAAGGTGGAATATATTGCCTATGCTAGTAGCATGAGAAAAAATCATCAAACCTATGTATTTTTCTTGAATAATATAGTTTATTTGAACTTGTTTTCAAAGATTCAACATATAAATTATGATAAAGCAATTGATTTACAGAAATCATGTTCATCATGAGGCTAGGCATGTAAAGAATTTGAATTAGATGATAGGTACTCTCTCTAAGATGCAATCAAACATCATTGATTATAGAAATGATGCATGTTGAATTATCACTAAGTGTAACTTACCCATAGTAAGATGAGTGGTCAAGATTCATAAAATATTCCTTCTGGCCTATCATGTATCTAGTAACTCCTAAATCAAATTACCAAAGTAGGCTTAATTTTGAAATAGCATCAAGATATTGAACTAAATAAACATAGTCCAGTCCTTCTACATTATAATTAACATCCTCAACTACATTGCCATGTTGGCATTGAGGTGCATTCTTCCTTTTCCAATGAGAATTATTTTACTTACAAATTGTTTAATCGATTCTTGGATGATCCTTGTGAGAATGTACTATACTAGCAATCTTTTTTTTAGTTTTCTAAAGCAATATGAAATTAAAATATAGATGAAAAAGACTATACACTATAATGTCCACCCCTTGTATGTGTTTTAGAATGCAAAAGATGTTTTTATGTAGGTCTGATATGAGTTGTTTTGGTTTGCTGATATGATGTATTTTGCTCAATGCCAAAATAAATGATAACAAGCAACAATAATATTTATCTAATTTCCAAATGAAAGGAAAGACAATATATTGCAATTTGAACACTTTATTGAACTCCGAATCAAAAATATAAAGTTCTGATATATTTGTCTCATACCTGATATATGGAGTTTCAAATTTGAATAAGATTACAAAATAGTGCCAAAGTTGCTCCAATACGATCTCCCAAGCTTGCTTGATGACTCCCCGATGCAAGTGATGATTATAAACCACAATGGATGTTGTGAAATGATAGTAATAAGGTCTAAACCAGATTTGTCTTCAGACTTTGGATGGATCTCCAAAAACCTACGAAATGCTCCAATATGATCACCAAAAAAAGCACTAGGAAGTGAGGAAGCTCTCCACTAAGTTTGATGTCTGAATCACCCTTGAATAGCAAATTATGGAGGTCTGATCAGTACTGACATAAGTTGTCTTCAGAATAAGCAACAACAACTCCAACACTCCACTAACAAGTAGGAGATAATTCCAACACATGCATATCCATAAATATGAAAGTGATATGTCAATTAGGCACTAATATGAGTGAATGAAGGACTGATATTGAACTCATCTTTAGAAATTAATTACAGCCCTTTTATGCTTCAGACTTATGAATGATACCAAAATGGTATACAAACTTGACCGAATTAATGCTAAATAATTCTTTGATGTCACCCAATGATATGTCATTGTAATAAGACCCAATGGATGATAAAGGATCAACTTTCTAAATTCTTATCAGAACTCTGTGTACTTAGAAAATGGTCTCAGAACTGCTCCTTGAAGTCCTCTAACAATCAACAAACTTGCCACAATGTTGGTTTTCCAAGGAGGCACTACCAAGGTATGATATTTTCCTTATGTTTGACATAAACATAACCATTCAACTGACTGAAAATGAGTCTGTTACAACATTGTCTTCAGACTGATTTTCTATCCATCACCCTCAAAATGTGACCAATACAATGCAATAGATCAAATTGCCCATACCATGAGATGCTCCAGCTATTGAATAATGAACAATTCACATTAAAACTACCCACAAACACCAAAATTATGACTTCAAGGAAGGGGCAACTAGTTGGAAGTTTTGGCCCTCTTTTGAAAATGATTCCCTTCATCATAGATCACAAATAAGCACTCAAAATGTTCGTTGTTCCAAAGGCAATGTAATGAAAAAATATCCATAAAGAGATGAGCCTTAAATATCTATTTGAGCTCCAATCCTCAATATGAATATAGATTCCTGAATGGCTGAAGAAGAGCAACAAAACCCATGTCTTATTTTTACCCAAAGCTGATCTTCACCAATCAACAAAACCTGAGTTGAAATAAAATCTGAAGCACAATGAGTTACTTGCTGTAGTAACTCCTCGAATTGGCTAGGTATGGTCTTGTACATACGAAACCAATGTTCTCATGGAGGTTGAATCCCCACAAGCTCCAACACTGCATAAATCTGCAATGCCCTCAAAAATTTGATCACCAAAATAAGAAAATATCCTCAAATGAGTTCACAACTCCCTTATTTATCTTTGCATTGATTATCTTCTAGAAGCTTCAAGAAGGGGGGAATGCCACCTTGACCCCTTTCCTAGTGAACTCAACGTTGTTTTAAAATACATGGCCCCTTTATAATTTTTAATTATAATTTCCCTTTATAAAATTATTTTATAAATATATATATTATGCATAAAGGGAAATAAATCATCTAAGGCAAAAAATATCACCCATGACCCAAAAATGGCCAATCAACTACAGAAGTCCATGCTGGAGCTTGAACCAAGATATATTCTCCATGGCATTGAGTCCCTTAGCATCACTTTGCATGACCTACAAGGACTCTAAATAGGTCATCAGGATCATTACCACCAAGTCACTGAAAATGGGGACATTATAGTCTTCCCCCCTTAACATTGCTTGTCCTCAAGCAATGGCAAGGTATACCAAGATCCCACAACATCCTCTAAAAAATCTCATTGTGTTGATGCTGAGCCTCTATGAACCAAAAAGAAAATCCATTATGCACTAATTGTACATTCTGTTCTTGTAACCCATGCACAACCAACTGGACATGAAGCTTACTCATACTGACACTGCACATGCCAAACAACTGCATATAGGGGAATGGTATGGAAATATGCCCAATATCCAAATACCAAAATGCCACATGTGTAATAGGCCTCTGAGTGTCTAAAGGGATGCACCAAGCATTATCAATCCGCCACTACTACAAAAATAGATAACTCTTTCTCCTAGGAGTATCATCATGATGGGATCGCACCATCCTTGATGCCATAGAAACTGAAAAGGGGAAACATGTTGGAAACCTACAAAGCAACACGTCCTCACTGGTAACTAAATCATCCTTAAGCTCCTCCTCATGTGGTGTGGGTAGTGTATCATAATGAGTTGGACACACAATATGATTGTTCCCAATAAGTCCCTCCTTTCAATTGAGGGTGACTAAGCAAGGTCCTCCCGAAGTCATTCCTCTCAACACAACCTTCTAGCACTTCACCTTAAAATTTACATCTAACTTATGAAAATTGAAGGTAACGTCTCCCAAGGTACGTAGTCACTGAATACCAATGATTATATCTAAATTATTTGTGTCGACCACAAATAAATCATCGTACAACTCATAGTTTCCTAGTTTAAGCTTCAACTATGGCACTTTCTTGGTGCATGATATGGAGAATCCATCTGCAATTATAACCTTGATTTCATCCACATTCACTAATCCCAATCCTTTGCGTACCACAAGCTCCTTAGCAATGAAATTATGTGTGGCCCCTGTGTCAATCAATGTAACCACATGCTGCCCCTGTAAAACACCTTGTATCCTGATGGATTGTGCTCCCTGTAAGCTATGAAGATGTGCAATTGTATTACTTTCCTTATCCTCATGGTTTGGAGATTATTTTGGCTCATCTGTAGTCTCTTCTCCATTGCTACTCCCACTATCTGAATGCTGATCTAAATTTTCTGAATTGTTCTCATCATCCGAATAGTACCTAATCAACTGTAACTTTCCCTTAAACTCGCACTTATGACCTAGAGTCCAAGCTTTCTTACAAGTAAAGCATAGTCCCTTCTTTTGGATTTCATTAAGGACATAAAAATCAATTATTGTAGTTGTACTCTTTGGTTGCTCTGATTCCTTCCTAAGTACCTTTTTATCTTCATCTCTTTTGATCTCTCGACCATCCTTCGCCTTGAACTCTTGTCCATATTTTCCTTTGAACTGGCTCTTGGACTTAGCTAAAGTGATCTCCATGTCCCTAGCCTGTCTAATGGCATCCTATAGTGTATTTGGGTTGAATGCCTTAACCCAACCTCTCAATGGCTTAGATAATCCATCCATAAATAGGTTCACTAAGCACCTCTTTGACATATCCATAACCATTATGAAAAATCTCTGAAACTCAACTATGTAGGCATCCACTAAACTCCACTACCTCAGATGAGTCAACTATTTGAACTCCAATTCCTGCTCCCTCCTATCAAATCTCCGTTGGAGCATTTCTGTAAACTCTACGTAAGTATCCACTCTTTCATGTCCAAGAGTCTGCATCCCATGGTGCCACCAATCATGAGCGATGCCCTCCAAATGTAGAGTACAAAACTTAATGGTGTCCTCTTCTATCATTTGGTTCAGCTGTAAATATGTGTCCATCTTCTGGACTCAAGCCTTCACTATCATCCTCCCTAAACCATCAAATAAGGGGATGTGTATCTTGACTATTCTCTTCTGAATTACCCTATGGCCCTGTGGTGTATGATGTTGTGCCTCATCCTATCCCTGCTATATGTGACCCTGATGTCTCCCTCTAGACCTGGGTGCCTGTCTGTTCCTAGTATCCACATAATATCTGAATGGCATAAGATCATGAAATTCTGGGCCTAGATACTCCCACTCCCGATGATACTACTAATATTGCTTAACAATAGTGAGCTCTGGATCCTCTATAGGTGGTGGTGTGGTTGGAACAGCTGGAGGCTCTGGCCACGATAAAAATCTAGGTATAGTAGGTCTAGAACCACTAGATCCTGAATGTGTACTCCCCCTGTTAACTACTAACTCCTCATTATTAGGTCTCTGTTCTTGGTTATTTTGTTCCACCCGTGGACCTTTTGCATTAACCAAAATTTTTATCCCATGAAATTTCTACTGCATTAGACCCACTAATTGTTCCAGGCTATGCTGCATGTTATGCTGAGTCTATCTAATGTCCTCTACAATGTTTCTTTCTATTTTCTCTTGGTTTGATCTCTCACGCATCTGTCTATTTCTTAATGTTGTTGAAAATGTACTCTCTTCTGGTTATGGGTGTGGAAGTTGATATTGTTCCCTTCTCAAATTCCCGTTGTAGGCCCTTAGATCCCTTTCACTCATGAAAATTCAATCCACAAGATGGTAGGATCGGTTTGCTTTGATACCACTATAATGTCCACCCCTTGTATGTGTTTTGGAATGCAAAAGATGTTTTTATGTAGGTATGATATGAGTTGTTTTGGTTTACTAATATGATGTGTTTTTTTCAATGCCAAAATGAATGATAACAAGCAAAAATAATATCTATCTAATTGCCAAATGAAAGGAAAGACAATATATTGTAATTTGAACACTTTATTGAACTCCAAATCAAAAATACAAAGTTTTGATATATTTGTCTCATACCTAATATATGGATTTTCAGGAATAAGATTACAAAATAGTTCCAAAGTTGCTCCAATACGATATCCCAAGCTTGCTTGATGACTCCCCAATGCAAGTGATGATTATAAACCATAATGGATGCTATGAAATGATAGTAATTAGGTCTAAACCAGATTTGTATTCGACTTTGGATGGATCTCCAAACACCCACGAAATGCTCCAATGTGATCACCAAAAAAAGCGCTAGGAAGTGAGGAAGCTCTCCACTAAGTTTGATGTCCGAATCACCCTTGAATAACAAATTATGGAGGTCTGATCAATACTGACATAAGTTGTCTTCAGAATAAGCAAAAATAGCTCCAACACTCCACTAACAAGTAGGAGATAATTCCAACACATGCATCTCCATAAATATGAAAGTCATATATCAATTAGGCACTAATATGAGTGAATGAAGGACTGATATTGAACTTATCTTCAGACATTAATGGCAGCCCTTTGATGCTTCAGACTTATGAATGACCCCAAAATGGTATACAAACTTGCCCGAATTAATGCTAAATGATTCTTTGATGTCACCCAATGATATGTCGTTGTAATAAGACCAATGGATGATAAAGGATAAGCTTTCTAAAGTCTGATCAAAACTCTGTGTACTCAAAAAATGGTCTCAGAACTGCTCCTTGAAGTACTCTAACAATCAACAAACTTGCCACAATGTTGGTTTCCCAAGGAGGCGCTACCAAGGTATGATATTTCCCTCGTGTTATGACATAAACATAACCCTTAAACTGACTAAAAATGAGTCTGTTACATCGTTGTCTTCAGACTGATTTTCTTCCCATCACCCTCAAAATGTGACCAATACAATGCAATAGATCAAATCGCCCATACCATGAGATGCTCTAGCTATTGAACAATGAACAATTCATATTAACACTACCCACAAATACCAAAATTATGACTTCAAGGAAGGTGCGGCTAGCTGGAAGTTTTGGCCCTCTTTAAAAAATGATTCCCTTCATCATAGATCGTAAATAAGCACTCAAAACGATCGTTGTTCCAAAGACAATGTAATGAATCAATACCCATAAAGAGATAAGCCTTAAATCTCTATTTGAGCTCCAATCCTCAATATGAATATGGATTCTTGAATGGCTGAAGAAGAGCAACAAAACCCATGTCTTCTTTTTGCCCAAAGCTGAAATAAAATCTGAAGCACAATGAGTTACTTGATTTAGTAACTCCTCTAATTGGCTAGGTATGGTCTTGCACATACGAAACCAATGTTCTCATGGAGGTTTACTCCCCACAAGCTCCAAAACTACACAAATATGCAATGCCCTCAGAAATTTGATCACCAAAACAAGCAAGTATCGAACATCCTCAAATGAGTTCACAACTCCCTTATTTATCTTTGCATTGACTATATTCTAGAAGCTTCAAGAAGGGGGGATTGCCACCTTGACCCCTTTCCTAGTGAACTCAGCGTTGTTTTAAAACACATGGCCCCTTTATAATTTTTAATTATAATTTCCCTTTATAAAATTATTTTATAAATATATATATATATTATGCATAAAGGGAAATAAATCATCTAAGACCAAAAATATCACCCATGACCCAAAAATGGCCAATCAACTGCAGAAGTTCGTGTTGGAGCTTGAACCAAGATATATTCTCCATGGCGTTGAGTCCCTTAGCATCACTCTGCATGACCTACAAGGACTATAAATAGGTCATCAAGATCATTACCACCAAGTCACTAAAAATGGGGACATTACATACACCTCAACAAAATGAAGTTGTAGAGAGGAAAAATCACTATTAAGGATATGGTTTGATATATGCTAAGCGATGTTAATTTGGAGCCAATATTTTAGGTAGAAGTTGTTTGTATTGTGATCTACTTATAGAACCACACAAACACATATTTATTGAATGGTTTCCATACCTCTTCATATATGATACCATTCAATGGAAGTGTGGGTGCATGGTTAAGCACATAAATTGTACTACAAACAAGTTCTAATGTTAGAAATGTGGAATAGATTTATGAATTGTGATCAATATTTGTATTGATGTGATAAAAGTATATACATGTAAAATCAAGAAGCTATCAAATAGGGAGTTACAATTACTTTCCAACTTTCCATAACCTCCATAACAGAAGGTGAATATATAATATTCATAATATTCCCCTATTACGTTAATACTCAATCAAAGTACATACAAGAAAATTTCTAAAATTTTTAAACTTTACATATGCAAGAGACTTTACATGTTGCTCCTATGTGGGACAAAAATAGAGTTCTATATTTTTTTTGTGAATACGTTTGTGTATGAAATGACACTGAACCTTAATGTGTTTTTTGCACTCCTAGAAAACTAGATTATGAACAAGTTTTAGAATACCTTGATTGTCGCAATATAGGATTATTGGTTTCTTTTATGGAATGATCATTCCTAACAAGATGTGATGTAACCATATTATCTCATAGATAGCTTCTCCTACAACATGATATTTACCCTTGGTGGAAGAATGATAAAAAACATGCTACTTCTTACTTCCCTAAGAAATTAGACTAGATCTAAAAAAGAATGCATATCTAGAAGTGGATCTCCTATCAACAATGTTTTCTACATAGTCTACATTTGTGAAATCTATGAAGAATAATTTATCATTCTTCTTGTACTTTAGACCATACTTAGTCATACCATGAATATTGTAAGTACTTGCTTTTTTTATTTCTAACAACATACCTTTGGTTCTTGCATGAATAATAAAAGATAGCTCATAGCATAGGTCTAGTGTATATCAAATAAATGAGACTCCCAATAAACTAACAATAGAGAGTTCCATTCACCTATGGAGATGGATCATAATGTGATAGTTATAATCTTCTTTCCATTGGAGTGTCCATGGGTTTGCAATCTATCATTTAAATTTTTTTCAACAATGTACTAAAATGCTTCATTTATGACATAAACAAATGGTTCTTATTTTTCCATACCTCCAATCCAAGATAATAGTGCATTAGCCCAAGATCAATCATGTCAAATATATGCTTCAATGCTTTCTTGGTCTCTTCAATGAACTTCATCAAATCCTAGTGATGATCAAGTCATCGACATACACAATAATGATCACAACCTCTCTTACTTTTTGAATTACATGTTTAGATAATAGGAATTGTGATGAAATCCATGTAATAGTAGATGCTCATCGATATTCATGTACTAGGATCTAGCTATTTGCTTTAGCCCATAGAGATATTTGATGAGCCTACATAACTTATTATCCTGATTAGGTATGATGAATCCCTCTAGTTGTATCATATAGACTTATTTATTGAGGTCACCATTGAGAAATGCACTCTTCACATATAGTTGATGCAACTTCCATCCAAATTGTGCAACCATTATAAAAACCATCCAAATAGCCTTGATCTTTGCTATTGGTATAAAATTTTCATCATAGTCAATTTCTCCCTTTTGTGCATAGCCCTTTGCAACAAGTATTTATTTGTATTTATTTATGCTTCCATAAATTTTGTATTTAGTTTTGAATATCCAATTTCAACCAATGGATATTTTGCTAAGCAGAAGATCAATAGGTTGCCATGTTTTATTCTTCATCAATGCTTGATATTTAGCATTCTTGACATCCTTACACTTCTTTGATAGAAATTTAAAAATAATTAAAGGTTAATATTTTTACACCATAGTGATCATTAGGGCTTGGTTGACCTCAGTTCAAACTTTGCTCTAAGTTCTTGGTCCATAACTAGATGCATTTGGAACACGATCTAATTTTACATCATGAACTATACTGAGATACCACTTTGTATACAAGTGGTACTCAAAGTGGATGGTCTTGGATCATTGATTGCATCAGAAAAATATTCTTCATCCTCATAAAAATAATACTCTCTCTTAGGAATTTCATTGTCATCATCATAAAACGAGAAAATAATAGGCACCTTATCAAAAACACGTGGCTTAGAAGAAGAGATACACTCATTCTTCTCATCAAACCCATCTTTGTTGATATGTAACTTCTTGGTGCATGATCCATAGGATGATATCCCTTTGACTCACTACTATATCCAATCGAGATACATTGCTTGTGTTGTCACCTTAGAGTATCTCAACCATCTAAGGTAGTGGCTTAATACACCTAGGCATCTGGGCCTCACACTGGGTGACACAATGGGAAGCTCCACGGGAAAAGAAAATGTTTGTAGGGCAACCTCCAATATTTTTATAGATGTCAAATCCTTATTGAATGTGATATTTGCACACATTTTTGACCTTGTAGGCTTTAGTCTATGCTTTTCCAATGAAAAGGGAATAGAAAAAATAAAAGAAATATGCAAGAAAAAAAATGCTAAGCTATAAAGGTGATGCATCAAGATCTAAATCCTTTCCCTTTACATAAAATGAGGTAAAATGAACACATTCATCATAGTCTAATAGCTGGAAATTGAACACACGTGTTAATCCATTCCTAAACATATAAAAACACATAAAAGAAGTAGGACAAAGCAAAATTAGTCATAGTAGAGGCATGAACCCAGAAGAGGTTCGACGCTCCTTACCCAATGGATCAAGGTCCAAGACCCATCTATACAAAAGAGAAGGGGTGAAAGGAAGAGCATACAAGGCCAGGTATTAGGCATGAGCAAACAACTCCCAATGCCTTATAGTGAAGTTTACATGCCTATTTATAGGTAAATTTTAGGGGCTTTTCCTTCCAAAATTTGGCTCAAAAGACCTGGAGTGCTATATTCGATCCATGGATGATATAATTTTGCATTTGATAATTGGTTGTCTCAAATTATTTGGATTTAGGGTCATTAATTTTGAAAGCTTATAGACCCTATAATGGATGGTTGTTGTAGATATCACCCATTAATTTTGTTGAGGATTTACCTTAGGCAACTTGCAATGGGTCTTCTATAATTAATTATTTGTTTGGTTTGAGGTTGTAGGAACCAAAGATCTTCCATATTACCATATGAATTTTTGGAATCATGTACCTACTAACATAGCTAGTATGGACTCCTTTGATTGGAATGCAAGTAAAGCCTCTGCTTCTACAGGGTGCAAGTTTGGCAGGGTATGCTTACCCATGTGGTGGATGACTGGTTTAGTTGTCAAATGGGCGACTACTATGGGTTGAGAGGCATTTATCAAATTTGGTAGCCCCATTTTGGCCAATAGTATATGCCTCTTAAATTTAAGTATGTGTTTCCTTCTCCTATTCATGAGTGGCTACCACATGTTTGGTATTTGACTAAAGTAGGGTTTTTACCTTCTTGTTCTAAATTTTGCTTGGGAAAAGAGTGTGGGCCATTGAATGTTAGATCAAGGGTCCATGGGCATTGATGACCCTTAGTAGATTTATTTAAGTACAAAAAGAGTGCTAGCCATTGATGAAGGATCCAAAAATTAACATGGGACTTCTGCTCATTCTCCTTTGCTTGTGTCATTGAGCTAGCACATGCTCTTCCAACCGAAGAAGGACCATGTCTTCCGATTATCCTTTGTTGTCCCTACATGCAAGGAAGTGCTTATTTGAGTGAAGTGAGGATGTACAAAAACTTTGCTATAGTATTGGTGGCACTAGGGGATATTTGACCTATTGAAGATGATAAACAAGATAACTCATGCCTTGTCTATGGACATGGAGTCAAAAATAGAAGATGAAATATAGAGAAAATAAAAATCAAGATAAAGGGATAAAATAGGAATGAATGCAAAGAGGAGTAGATGAAATACTATAAGGGAAGCTTATTCATAAATACATTTACTTCCTACCACTCATCCTTAGAGTAAATTCTTACCTCTTGTAATTAGTTGTAGCATATATAGAGCTTTACCTCCTCATCACACAACAAACCTGTTTTCCCATGCATGATGTCTTGTACCTACATCTTGAGCTCCACCATGGACCCAATGGACTTTATGATATATTCTATAGTGAGGAGCTCCATTCATTTATTGAAATTTAGCCTTCTTTCCTTCTATAGATCCATCAACTATGTGTACTCTTACTTTGAGAGGAGCCTATAATTGACCACCCAAGGGGAGGATATACCCCTCTAGATTAGGGAGTCTATGGGACTCCTCAAGTTTGTGATTTCCATTACTAGGATGTCCATTTGGTCCTTGCATTCTTATGAGAATTGCTCCTTATCAAGCATATCCCATAATTTCTTTAATATAGCTTCTTGATCCCATACACCAATGACTAATAGATCCTAATCACTTGTTGTGATGATTTATATATTGAATCTTTCTACCTAATTGCTTTACCAAAAATTACTACTAGGGTTTGCTTGAACTCCTAACCAACTAGCGTGCTTTGTTGGGAAGTTGTGATGATGAATTTGATTAGTCAGGACATAAAAGACACAATATTTGCCATGCTATCCCAATATGAGGCATAGACTCCTCTTATAAATTTGGCCACATTCTATTGTAAGTCCTCTAAGATCTTCTTCTTCTTTGCTTTGAGATCCTTCTAAATATTGGCCCTATTAGAGATGATTTTGGCTTCCATTATGATAAGTTGATAAATTAAGCTTTGATTTTTTCTTCTCTCCTCCAAGAGAGTGGTCATTGCTTAGGCATTGACGAATTGCTCTATATGGTTAATTATTCATTTGAATTTAAGCTATGATATTTTGAGGATATTTTTGACCTCTTCAAGCTCCTTCTCCCTCTTTTTTAGCTTCCTTTCAATGGCTATAAAGTCATGACTTACAATATTATTTGCTGGATATACCAGATAAAATTTATCTCTACCTCTAATACCTTGGAGACTAACTACTACCAAGCTTATCTAGTAGTCATGTTATTGCATCTACCCTTTTGGATTGGAGGCCATTGGATCAAAGTGGAAAAAATGGAGGATGTAATCCTAGGGATCAAACTAGATTCTAGGTCTATTCTCAGGTAGCCTCTCCACCTTTTTGGCCTCCTTCCTTTGGGTATACTACATGGTTATCTCTTGGATATACTTGAAGTGTAGTGGTATGCATGATGTAGGGCCTAATACTTGTGAACATGCTATCTAAAATTATGTGATAAAGTGTGTGAATAATGGTTGGAAGAATGGGTAAGTCAAAAGGGTCTGAGAAGTAGGAGGAAAGGGTAAGAAATCCATGGCTAGAAGGGGTTGAGGGTTAACATGTGGTGTAGCTAGAATTTAATGGGATGTGGACTTCAAGGGTTGGTAGTAGAGGTCATATATGCAAAAGTGATATCAACAGGGCTATAAAGGGAGTTGTGACCAGTGAGGCTAACAATACATGGGCTTGGGCCAATGGGACCAACAACATAAGAAGAAAGGAACTAACAGGTGGAATGGAAAGGGAGGGGTTGTCCAAACACTCACTAGTTTATTCAATCATGGTGGATTGCGATCATGTCCTTGTGGTTTTCCCTTTTCTTATTTTTATAGGTGGATAACTGGTGTCTCAACCCACATCCCTTCTCCTTCACTATCATGGCACTAGGAAATTTGCTGGTGGTGATGGATCTAGAGTAGTAGAAATTTGTCTAGCAAATTTGGGGGATGGAGCTTCTACATTCTCTACTGGTGATTCCTTTACATGGATACTTATTTTGAAGTGGCTTCCTCCACTCTTGTCACCAGGGGAATCATCCCTCCTATAATTTCCTTGTTGCACTCACTTGCATAAGTGCTTTCCATGTCTATCTTATATTTTTAATTATTATTAATGAAATCCTTATAATTATCTATTTGATCATATGCAGACATGATCTTCCCCATATTTTGTTAGAATTCCCACTAAACATTAATATTTTATTCCTTCCACCATTGCTTCCTCAGATATTTCAAATTAGCCACATGATTGTGGTAGTTTGGGTTCACTTTACCCATTTTATAATAGGTTTTGTTATCCTTCCTCCTTGGTGCTAGCACTAACACTTGCTCCAAGAGTTTCTTTAGATGAGGTGTTTTGACTTCATCAATCGAGTTCTTGAGGGCTTCAATACCAAGACTCATGCATGAACTTAACTAAATTTTTAATGCTAGTGATCATTTGATGAACTTCTTTTCAAGGTTATATTTTCACTCCTCTGGCACCAATTATAACTTAATATATTTCTACTTCTAGTCTAGGAGGCATTTGGTTTTCATATTTACCAATGTGATTTTTCTGATAGTAAAGGAAAGTTTGAAGAAGCTAGTCTTGTTTCTTCCACTTACAAAAGAAGCATTGCTAGAGTCCATTTTAATGAATCACTTCTAGCATGAAAATCTACTCAGACACATATTTTAATAGCCAGTAAACATGCTTATTGAAATCATGCATTTTGACTAGGGTAGAATATTTGACAAAGAACCAATCTCCCTAGTGTTGGCCCTTCAAAAATGTCTTGCAGACCATTAGGATGTGCTCATGATTTCATTTTCTTAGGACCATTAGTGTCAATATTATAAAATTTCAATGAATTCATAATAGAATGAGGACCCCCTCAAGCCCTCTATCTAGTAAGAAATACACCATGGGTTACCAAATCCATATATGGGTCTTACAACCACCCCAGGGTATACACCAAGTTTTGAAAATAAAATCATATGGGACAAAAATATTAAGAACCTAAAGTTTTTGGTTTCTCAAAACTTGACTAATCCTTCATGAATATTTTGGTAATTCAATTGCTAAAGTTGAAAACTATCCACTCTTTGCTAGGTGTAGGTATCATTTCATGTAATATGTCGAGATGACTTTGGAATAAATCTGCCTCCCCTTAGCCTAAAAATGAATGCCAACATTTTTGCAATATTTCTGGCATTTTCTCTTAAGTGGTTGAGACCCAATGGAAATATTGATAACTTATTACCCTTGATATCACACTCCTAGAGATAGCTCAAATTATCAATAATGGCACTATAGAAATATTTAACACTTTCAAAATTAACGATGGGCCTACTTGTCTCCAGCATTAGAATTTTTTGAATCAAGTGGGCTTTAAAAATGACCCTAAAGCTTTCGTTGAGAGACCAAATTTCATGATTCTATGGGTCATAATACTCTGCATAGTTTGCTACTACTTAATAGTAGTTATTCACCTTAGGAACTAGGTATTGGGCCAAGGTGTTATTCCAAATTTAGGTCCTAAAGGGCTTGAGGAGGATTTGGTTGAAATGATGCAATGCTACCACTCTCAACACCCTGGTTTGCTTAGAAATATTAGTGTCTACAATACATTTTGTAGCATATCTTAATAACTCAAGGACCACAACTTGGGAGGTATTAGCCAACATTTCTTGGCTAGAGGTGGAAGGAGAGGTGGCTGTTGCAATAGGGAAATACCCAGCTCTACTTGTAGGGTTGTGGGTGACACTTTTTCTTTCCATAGCTTCATGAATACTTTTGCCTAAATGAGCTCTATTTTGCCTTGGCTTTGCTTTTGCTTCTCTATTTATTTATACTTCTTGGACTCTTTGCTTTCTCAAACAATTACAAACATTTTGAAGATAGGGTGTCTCCCTTTTGTAAGCCTTACCCTTAAGTATCAACCTTAAATTATCCATGCACATGAGATATTATTTTTTGGCTAGGAGACAAGAGGTATCTATTGTTTCTTTGACATTTGTCTTCTTTATTTTGAAAGGATTACCCCCTCTAAGCCAAAAAATCTCTATATGGGAGGATTTGTGATCTTAACATCTGTGAATATGTGGTATTGTGGCCTATCCCAAAATATTTGACACTTATATTGATGTGCTAGATTCACATGCTCTAGTTTAAGGAAAATATTTGATGAGTTAATATTCACTAGCCTCAATTTTTCCCAATGGTGGTTCAACTTCATATATAATTGGCACGATGAGATTGGGTTCTACCATATAACTATTTTGGGTAGGTTCTATAACTCCTTCCATATAACTGGATGATCTACATGATTCCTAGGTGCCAACAAGAAAATATCTCTTGTTAGATATATGCACTTGCCATAATGTTATTTCCTTTTATACTTTTAGATTCAACACATTCTCTCTAGGTATCATACTTAATAGGATTAGGAGCAATCACTTTAGGATGGATATCATGGCACTCCTCCCAATGGAAAATTTTGGTATCTTTTATCCTATGATTGCTCAATATTGGGTTGTGTGCCTTCATTATTACTAACTATTGATGTAGGGCCAACTAGCTAAAGTGGATATGTTATTGGTCATTTATTGTCTTTGATCAGATGGTGAACACTGCTTCTCTATCAGATCTTTATTCTTTGGCTTTGGGCTATTACACATTCACCATGTCTTTAGTTATACCATAGCTTAAAGGTTGGTGTTGCTCCAAAAGGCCAAAAACATCCCAATACTTGAGGGTGTTTACCCCTTTATTGATTTTTGATCTAATGGTTCACATAACTCCAATTTTGGTATTTCATTTTCTATGGTCTGAGTCAATGATATTGGGCCACCTTTTACTAAGAAAAAAATCACTTTTCTCCCTTTTTGTTGATTAGAAAGGTGCCTAAGTCATCCTAACTTATAGACCTCATGGATCCGATGGATTGAATCATGTCAAAAAGGGTCCTTCAAGATATACAAGGAGTATGGACTTCTGATATTCCCTAATCTCTACACACATATATTTTTTCTATATATAATATACCTATGATGATGATTCATCCCATCCTAGTTTGATCGTACGCCCTATTAGAATCTAACTCTCTCATTTCAATTGCCCACTACTATAGGTGATAATCTAGGATGTATGGATGTACTTCATCCATAGATACATCTAAATTGGATGGTTCCCCCTCATCTATATAAGCTTAGTCTTCACTTGGCTCTATGGAGGGGACTTTCTCTATATGGTGGATATGGAGAGTTTTTGATAAAATCTTCAACTTATTACCATCCCTTATTTTGGGTAGAATGTGGATCTAGTCTAAGGACATAAAACATCCAATATTGGTGGTGAAATCACTTGATAGGCATATACAAAACATAGATGAAATATCAATCACCATGATATCTTGGTGTACCATGAGGTTGGGGAAAGCTTGGAGAGACAGGAGAATATTTTATACTAATTTAAAGATCTAAACTGGGGTTCCATATAGCTAGATTACCCTATATTAATAGGCTCATATACCATACTGAGTGCATTTGATACTCTTTTGAGCACGATTGAAGTACTAGACTCAGAATCAACCAGATAATTATGTATTAGTTTATCCCCACACACTAGGGTTAGATAAAAGGACATGGACTTAGTTTGAATAGCTTTAGACACCTAGAGGACTATAAATGCTAATTATTTTCCTCATACCTTGTACTTTTATAGAGATTCCTTTAGGTGCTTAATTTTCTGAGGCATTGACAAGACATATCATAGAGGTATTTCTATGGGGGACCTTCTCAAGTGATCTACTATGTTGGAGGATTTGGTAGAAATATATTTTGGATAGTGCTCGATGAGGGTAAGGGTTTAGATCTTTATATTTAGGGAGGAAGTCTTAGGAATTTCATCGTGTGTTGTTTTAAAGCTTTTGGGCCTAATTTTAAAATTGTCAAAACTACTCAGGCCTAATTATATGGTGGAACTTGCATTAGAGCATCCTTCCTTGTATCTATTGGCCTACTCTAGGGTTTGACTAACTAGCATTCCCTTGTTTTTTTGATTACCTTCCTTTTGGATCTAGTTATATAATCCAATCATACTTGTGGTCTCTTGAGAGTTGAGGGACCAAATTCATCTAATATGACATACACTTTTGATTCATCCTAGGTAACAAAAGTCTATTCCAAGATCGAGGGGCTAACTCCTAGTGATGTGGTTGGTAGTTGGGTCGAAGGGTCTAGGATTGATCTGAGAGTAGGAATGTAGATATGAAGTGGGTGATTGGTTTTGTAGGGCTTCCCTAGCCATTAGAGGCTTATTTCCACTAAAAGAGTAAAAAAAAATAAACCTTAGGAATAGAAGAGTACCACACATTGGAATCTTTGAAATAATTATCTTGCATGGTGGCCATGTCATTAACTAGGTTAGGATAAATTTGTTGTAAAGGGACTAGTATAGGTATTATATGCTAAGCCAATGATTGGGATTGACTAGTATCTCTATTAGGCAGAGTTAGAGGTCTTTGATACCCATTTGGAGGAGGTCAACAACTTTGATTGCCTTGTTGGAAGAGATGATTTGGGTAATTCTAATAGGGGAACCTTAAGATATTCTACTATATCTTCAAGGCCATGATATCATTGGAGATTGTTCTTATCATATTAGAAGCATAAGGATTGGGATAAGGATGTGATCATGTTAGAACATGAGCTTGGGTTTAAATGGACTTGTAATAGGAGTAGGTTGACATGTAGTGGGTTGATAAAGAGCCTGAGTGGAGGGAAACAAGGGAAATGTGGCTAAGAGGATAGCATTCCTATTTTTGTTAGGTTTTTCTTGGCCTATATAACTATTTTATAGGATAATGAAAAGGATTTTTACCCTTTAGTTTTAACCATCATGGTTATCTCAAAATTAAAGGCTTTCAAATAATAGATGAATGCCATATCTAGGGTAGGCATGATCTCATTGAAAATAATTTTCCAAGATTTATGGAATAAAATGTTAAAATCACCCATTTGAAAATACTTTTCCAAGATTTATGAAATCAAATGTTAAATAACCCATCATTTTTATAAGCACTCTCTTGATTGTAGTCAACTATTTGAGGAGGGATGCACCATCTGCTTTTTCTCCAAATCTATTTATTAGGAGACTCATGAGCTGATCCTATATTTTGAACAAATGTAGGTTGAGTCTGATATATCACTCCCAAGATTTTTATCTAAAAAATGTAGTCAAAAACCTTGAGGATATGTTCTATTCATCAATGCAATGCATCACACATAAGCTTACCATATGATGCAAGTGTTTTTTTGGAGTAATGTCATCCTCATCGATGGTATGGATTTAATTGTTGAGGCAGGAATTAGGTCCCATATGATAGGCAATCATAGAAAATAAAAGGTACCCTATCATTCCATGCCAAAAATATTCTTAGGTATTGATTTATCTAAGATGCCATGCTCCATCATCTATTTCTCCTCTTTGCTCTTTGGTTTAGAGGTGGTACCAACTCTTGCTGAATATTTCTAGTAAAGGACCTAGTGATAAGTCTTCCACTCATATATTTTTAGGTATTTTATTGGAAATAGAGCCACCAAGTGGGAAGTATATTACTTCAATAAGCCAAGAGATAGAAATCCTCACCAAAATATTAGTCTTAACTTTTATCAGATAACTTCTTCAGGGTTTTTGTAATGGCCCATTTTGGTAGGACCTTACCTTGTTTGATTGATGTACTTGTGTGTTGATAATTAATGCATAATCCTATTTTTTCTATAAACATGAGTTGATAGTTGTAATTTATGCTTAATTGAGTTAGATTATGTTATTTTTAGAAAATGGTATTGTTGATGAATTTTGTGGTTACAAGACCAGGTACTCTCATGGGTGGATTGGTATGGGACAACCACCGGAGTTGAGAGAAATGTGAAATGGAAAATTATGGATTTTTAGTTGACAACCCACAAGGGTAAAACAATCATGTAGAAGCATTTGCATGTGTGTATGTGTGATTAAATGCATCATCAAACAAGGAGGTTGCTATAAAAGCAAAATAGCCCTTACCCCGTGCTTAGGGATCCTTCATAGGTGGTTGATAACCTTGTAGTTATCATAATACCTATGACTTAGGGAATAATAATGCTTGTGCATATCATTGATTATTTTTTATTGCATCTTAGTTTGGGTGAGGATAAATTTTAGCAAGAGCCCTTGTGTTTCTTAGGCTCTTAATTTATCATTAGGATGCATTAATATTGATGTTTCAAAGTACAGAATCTAATTGAGTAATTATTTTTCTAGTTTATTAATAATTTTAGTGTTATTAATACTTAAAAATATTAATACTAATGTTAATAATTAATATTAGCATTAGAAATTAGTAATAGTATTAATTAATTTAATACTATTAAGTGAGTAAATAATTTAATTACTAATACCTTGCTTAAAAAGTATTAGTAAATTATTATTATTAAGTTAATACTTTATAAAAAGGGTATATGTAGTAAATAAATCTTATTATAAGGGAGGAAACCTTGACACAACTTCATGAATATCAACATTGTGGTATAGATGTTAGAATTTTCTATTAATAAGATTTGAATGTTTAATGCATATTGTGTAATGGGTTGGAGTGCTTAGGCAAAAGGGGATGGGTGACAGGCATGTGTAGCGAGAAATCAAGAAGTCACCCCCAACCCTTGATCTCCTTCTTTACCCCAAATGCTATTTGATTCCACCTATTTCCAAGGTTTTGGGGATTGATAACTAGAAGAAAACTTGCAAGGAGTGAAGGATTAGAGGAGAGTGCAACAGTATTATGGTTTGCTATTGTGGAGGTATTTCCTCTCCATTTTATTTTTGAATAAGTGTAAACAATTTTATGTTGTTTTGCTATCTTTTAGTTTTTGCTTGGATCTCCTTATGGATACCTAATCTAAGGGTAGAAGTATTTTGTATATTTTCTAAGTTGCATTCAAGTAGAGAATCCAATTAAAATTGATATCTTTTCCATCCTAATTTGAATCATGGCATTCAACATTATCTAGATCTCTAGAGACCAAAAGAATGGCCAACTGCAGACATGTGGAAATGACTCCTAGCAAACCCATAATATCATTAATATGGATTTGATTTTGTAGTCTTCTTGTGCTTGTTAAAATGGAACATTGAGCACCCCAAAAAACTTTAGTAGCCATAATAGATGTAGCCTTCTTTTATTTGTTAAGGATATTAGTTTTTCATAGAGCAACTTTGTGATATAATAGTTGGAAGAAGTAGGCGTTCGATAAAACATGTTGAATCTTTATGCTAATATGAAGCCTATTTGATTGTTGCTTTCCTGAGTGTGTGGTCTTCCTGAATGCGTTGAATCATGCATTACAGTTGAAATTTGTTAATTATTTGATCATTATTAAATTTAAGTCTTTTAGCGCTATGCATTGATAAGATTATATTCCAAACTAGGAATTAAGGAACCAAAAATTAAAGCTAAAAAACCATTTCTTTTTCCAAACCTACTTATGAGAGCTAAATTTCCTTTAAGGTTAATTTGGATAATGAAGAATAAAAAATGGTTTTAAAATCTACCATACTTCATATTGTAATAAATGATTTCAAATATTTCCTTTGGTTTCTCAATCATAACTACATAACAAAGAAGCCATTGCCTGAATCTGCCATGTTCAAAGTGTATATGTATTTTATATGGTCATAATAAATAACACCATTATTCTCACTTGGTATGGTTATCAATATAATTAAATATTTTCCATGGTGATTTTACCTTGCTCATCCTTTCCTATCATGTCAATAGACAAAACCAAAGCTCATGCTCTTAGATTTGCAAGTTTAATGGTACTTCCTTACTTTTAATAAAAACCACTATTAATATGTATTTAGAATTTAATAGTTTTAATAAGTCATTTTTAAATTAATAGGGTTAAGCTATTAATTAATAGAATATTGAATACCCTTATCTTATTAATGTTGATTAATTAATATGTTTGTTTAATTAATCAACATGATTTTAGTCATTTATTAATTAATAGTTTTACTAGGTCATAGGGTTAAATTATTAATTAATATTAATAAAAGATTGAAGACTTTGTCATATTAATATTGATTGAATAATGTGTTTATTAAATATCAATATTAATTTATTATAGTTGGGTTTATTAGGAGAGTAATAAACCCATGATATAAAAGAAGATTGTAAGAATTATGAACAGAGAAAATGTATTGAAAATATTTCTATATTTAAGAAATGAGGAAATTATTATTTAATCAAGAAGGATTGAATAGTAAGTTTATCCAAAGATATGGATGTGGCTTGTGTAGCAAGAGAACCATAATTGAGTGAGAGAAGTATGGGCTTCTCTCATGTTTTACTAATAAGCATTACGCCTTAATAATCCTACATAGATGTGTCACCTTAAAATATATGGGCCTTAAGGGTGATAAGAATCACTTTAAGAGATACGTAGGATTAAGGGACTAACATCACCTTTAAGTGATATGGGCCTTAAAGGGTAACCCCACACTGTGGTAAATTTGTTTTCTTACAAGGTAGTGTAAGGAAATGGGAGGGGACAACTTTTGACATCTTATCTAGCGGTGAGGCTAGAAAAGTGAACCCCCACATCGAAAGAATGCTTGAAATTCTATTATGGAATTGAGATATTATTTTGTTGTTGAATGGTTTTAATGTATGATGCATGTTAGGATTGCATATTCATTCAAAGAGTTGTCCTGATCCCTATGCTTATGTTCAAAATATCGATGGAGAAAAGACCTATCAAGTAGAAGATATTGAAAAAGAAGATGAGACTAGTGACCATTATGTATTAATATATTGAAATGTAATATTGTATTTGAAGATGAGAAATACTTAAAAGGTATCATGTGTAGAAGTTATGCTATGTAAAGATTATGATGAAGGAATATATATCCTTGTAAATATTATTGATGTATTAATATTGTTCCATAAGATAAAGATGATTATTACTTTCCTTCTATGTTAAATTTATTTGGAAATGACTTGAAGATAGCAAGATAGATAAATTGTATTTACTGGAGAAGATGATGGAATAATAGAAGAAGTAATTGATGAAACTTTGTTATGATCTCTAGAGCTTGTTTTATTTCCTTTCATGTAAATAAAGAAAATACCTTAATTATAGTGTTATGAAGTAACTAAATTCTCTAGTCTTTATCAATATGATATGTTGATGTTAGTATTAAATTTTGGTATGATTTATTATAGAACTCTATTTTATGAGTTAGACAAAATGTTTGAATAGGACCCTTGGGTTAAGAGGGGTTTTTAAATGGGAATGATTGTTTTGTTTTGTGGAAAACATCCCAAAAGGGATGCCACTTTTGGGTAAGTCCCAAGGAGGCAGGGGTATCTATTCCACCAAAAATACCTAGGGCTCACACCTGGCATGTCCCCTTTGGCACACTCAACGAGTATACCTAAAACAACAAAAACAAGAACAAAAAAACCAAAGACAAAAAAAAAATGCAAAACAAAAAAAAACAACATAAATGCATAAAAACAACAAAAAACTCAAAAAACAAAACACAAAACACACAAAAAAACCATAGAAATAAAAAAACAACACAAACACTAAAAAAACAAAAACACAAAAAAACAAAAACATAACAAACAACAAAAACAACACAAAAAACACAAAAAACAAAATAGTAAAAAAAAATACACACCTCAAAAAACTAAAAAAAAGAAAAAAATAGAACACAACTACGACCTTACTAGGCCAAAAGACTTTTAAGGCAAGATTCAACAGAGGAAAAATAAGAACGATATGTCTAAGTTTTGGAGCCAAATTTGACTTGAAATTTGAAACCCCCAAATTTAAATTTTTGGTTTCATCAAAAGAAGTAAGCATTGCTGGTCTCTTTGCATCTTATTAGAGAAGTTGATTTTCCATAAGTTGATTAATGATTTTAACCTTAAACATTGCTAATATGTGCACCTTTAAAAAAATTGTTATATCTTAAAGAGGTTACCAAAAGTCAATCCCTTTTAATAAAACCTAACCATTAAAAAGACAAAGGTTTAGTCTCCCGAATCAATAATCATATTTGGACCTAAGTCAATTTTTAAATCATTAAAGTCCTAAGGTATTAAAATGATTTAATCAAGGGTCATGGCCTAAAAACCCGAAAATCTATGCACAACATTAAAGTCCGAAACATAAGGTTTGAACAAAGGTCTTAATTAAAACCATGAGGGTATGTGCCCCGTTGTGTTAAAAATTGAGCACCTTAAAACAAATCTAAGGGTAGCGCTTCATCAAAGAAGAATCCAATGGATGCGCTTAATTTGATTAAACAACCTTTTAAAATAATGTGGTCAAAAGGAATTAAAGTCTAAAAGTTTTAAAAGAAAAATTAATCAAAACATTAAGGGTATGCACCCCCTTTAATTAAGCAGTGAGCTAATCAGGTAAATCCGATGATAGCGCTCGATCAAGATCTGATCGGACGGTAGCACTCTCATAAGAGGGGCATCAAAAAGGTAAAAGACCATGAGATTAATTAAAACTACTAAATAAGATTAGCGAGGGTCTAACACATTAGATAATTATCCCCCTTTTAGCTTAATCAAAGGTTAAAATCACATGCCCCTTTGGTAACTAACCCCGTAGGTTGAAAGAAATCAACGATCGCACCAACATTGATCGAGATCCAACGACCGCGCCAAAATCAAAATCCAAACGATGAAATGGTAATATATCGGGTAACATGAAGGTAAAGCTAAGATTAATCATGCATTAGTAAGGGTATAATACGTTACTAATTATCCCCCTTTGGGTTTAATTCGAGATTAATCAAATACAATGATGCGCCCCTTTTGGTTATCGAGTGTGCAGATTGCAAGATATCTAATGGTAATGCCTCATCAAAGAGAAATCGGACGGATGCACCCGACTTGATAAAGCACCCCGATATAAAGTTTGAAGACTTAAGTACCATGGTCACAAAAGATCTGACAACTGCGATTGATCAAAATTTTGATCCGACGATGCGAGTTCATCATAAATTACCAAGGATAAAAAAGGGGGGTATTATAATGAGTGATATGTTAAATCATGCACCAAATTAGAAGGAATCAATGGATGCGCTTTATCCAGTGATCATCAAAATACATTAAGGCTATGATGATAATTTTGATCGAAGGTTCAAGGGTATGCACCCCCGTTCATTAACAGTCAAGCACATCGATCTAAATCTAAGGGTAGTGCTCCATTCTTACTTAATCGAGCGGTGGCGCTTTAATGAGCCAATCGAAAGATAAGCCGACCAAGACAAAGGATAAAATAAATCGATGACTGCGCTAATCCTTCCTAGGATCTGATGATAGTGCACAAGTCAAAGGTCCAAGTAATGAAATGATCATGAATGTCTTCCAAAAAATCTGATGGTAGTGCTCCATTGAGATTAAAAGGATCCAACGACAGCGATCAAGTCAAAGTCAAAACAATAAAGTTTTTTTTTTTTTTTTTTTTTTTTTTTTTTTGTGTTTTTTTTTTTGTTTTTTTTTTTTTTTTTTTTTTTTGTTTTTTTTTTTTTTTTTTTTTTTTTTTTTTTTTTTTTTTTTTTTTTTTTTTTTTTTTTTTTTTTTTTTTTTTTTTTTTTTTTTTTTTTGTTTTTTTTTTTTTTTTTTTTTTTTTTTTTTAAAAAAACAATAAGATACAAGCGAGGCTAATCCAATGGATATCTTCTAACGAATCCAATGGATGCGCTCCCTCTCGAAATAATCCAATGATGATGCACGCTTCAAAGGTAAATCTAATGGTAAGCCTAAATTAGCATTCAATTAATCAAATTTTAATCACATTTAGCAAGGGTCCTAACACATTATTAATCACCCCCTTTTTTTATTAATCAATATTAAACAAAGGTTTGAAGCATGTTTTTTTTGGTTATCTAACCCATAGGTTATAAAATATCCAAGGCTGATGGAACAAAGTATGATCGAATGACCACACTCGATCATGGTTATTCAGGGAACCTTAGGATATCCAAGATGATGATAGGCACTCACATCAAGAATCAAATCTTATGGGGATCCCCAAGATGATTGCTGCCCAATTAAAAGTGTAATCGATCCCTAAGATTTAATTATCGTCTAGGGCCAAGGTGGCACGATGTTCAAAATAGAGGCCACCCCTATCACACGTCACAGTTCCATGTCGGAGAAGAAGAAGCTTTAGTGACCAATAGCGAAACTATAAATGATTGTAGGTACACAAACCAAAGAACCTAGGGACATATAGGATGAAGGACATTACCCACCATAAAAGCCCAACTTCGAAAGAAGATGTGTTGGCAAATTTCCTTTGGCCAATTTTAAAAAGTAGTTGGTAACATAGTATTAATGACAAAATATGCAAAAATATCGAACTCATTTCACCACCTAGTATTTGAGCTCACAAAATCAATCAATTTTACCACCCTGGTAATCTAAGAGCAGAAATTGATATGCAAGAGGTACAGAGAGAGGAAGAGTTTCGAGCTTTTTCAGAGAAACTAGACTCACTACCATGAGCACAATGGCATCTTGGGAGAGACTTTTGCACCCGAAGACACTAGAGAAGCAGTGAAATTCATTATAGACCGGTCACCATACTCTGAGATTTTTGGACCACCTGTACTGGTAGCACAATGTATGAATTCACCCAAAAGTGTGGAGCTGATAAGAAACCTACTCCAGCACAATAGTACGAGATCGAAAATACATGTATCAAGAGTTTTGCTCATGTGATGGAGAATGATAATAGGACCCCATGGATAATGGCTGACTTATTTCATAAAGCCCGGAGGTTACAATACAAGGGTTTCCCTAGAAGTAATAGATGGAACAGTAACCTCAAGAAGTTGATATGTCCAAAGGTTTACTTCTCCTCAGATTTAATGGCATGGTTAGTAGTGGCATATGATGAAAGGACTAGAACATTTCGAGATAATAAGGATCGACCGATATTCAACATCAAAGTCGAGCACATCAAGAAAGTTTTCAATTTGATAGAGTCTACCACCTTTTTAGTAAAATAGGTAATTGAACATCAATCTCGAATGTTCATAGGATTAGAAGTTTTTAAATCTTTGTTTGATACAAATGAGAAAATAGTTGATCAATTCCCAATTAGGAAGACTATTTTTAGGCCATGGGTCCAAGATTTTTGTGATATGATAAACATAGTCTTAGGGGTACAGGATCTCAGTGTAGTGAGTAAAAGAGTTTTGTATTTAGTAGCATAATGCAATCGGGTGTATAATACCCCAATTTATGCATGGGAACTAGAATTGAGTAACCAAATACATGAGCAAATGGTAGAATTGAAAAAGGCTATTTTTGAACAAAGACAAGAGATGCCCTATTTTTCACAATACTCATTTTTTATCCACTTGATAGTGGGACAATTAGGAGAAGAAGCCCAAAAAGAGTAGAAGTCATTAACAACCCCTATGTCCAGACCAGTTTTTGGAGAATACATGAAGGACAGACTCACATGGGCTGGTTCTGTGACCATTTTATGGTAGAAATCCATTGGATTTTAACCGACGTGCTCCCTGAGAGGCTAGGGCCAAGAGTAAGGGCTTTTATCAAAGAAAAGGATATTGGGGATTTCTTTTTCTCAGAAGGGTTCACCTATATCAGGCTCTATGGGGCCAAAATTCCCCCTAAGCTGTTACCGATGTATTGTCCATTGTCCCTAGCAGCTCTGGAGTTATGTAGGTAGGTGGTCGAAGAAGCTAAGATGAGACTAGTGAAGAAACATGGTAAAGTCCCCTGGCTCAATGTTCCTTGTCGCTTTGGAGACTATATATTTGTTGGCTACCCTGCACTGCTCAAAGGAATGTTTGATTTAGATACTATGGACTTCGATGAGATAACTTGGAGGTTTTATGATCCAAAAGGGATATATAGTAAAATGATGGAAAAATGAGAGTATGCTCGAATACAACATCGAAAGGATGCTTATGAAGAAATATTATTGGAAGCTATGGAAAAAGGAATAGATTTGTAGGTTGTATGGAATGAATTCCCTCCTAAATATAGGGGCAACACTCAGATTCATGAAGCCTATGATTACCCTACAGAATTGAGAAGGCTTAGAGAAATTTTAGTAGAATCTGTAGCACCTATTTTACCTGGAGCTGCTCAAGCAATCAAGGAAGACCCTTTATTAGAGTTGATAGAAGAATAGGGTATTGATCAAATGGAGGTCATTGTAAATACTACAGATATAATAGAACAATAGGTCAGGCCTCCTAGAGATGATCATCTCATAATAGAGGCAACACCAAGCACTTCCCAAGAGGTTTCCAAAAACCCAAGCATAGCTAAAGGGAAAGAAATTGTGACCACACCTTCTAGAAATCTTCTCTCCTAGAATAAGCTATAATTCCCATTTTTGATAGAGTATTAGTTGTAACAAGTGTGAAGAAATTGGCACCCATGGCCATCCCTACCTCTTTAAAAATAAAAGGATAGGAGATTAAAGTTCCATCAGTAATATGGATGAATATGAGAAGAACTAGTGGATTTGGGGGTCTGTTCCGAAGTCACCAAGTGAAGAGAAACAAATAGAGATAACCACTATAGAAAAGAAGAAGCCTAAATTATCTTTACCTTCTACAAAGGTTTTGTTGGAGAGGATAGATGAGCAAAATACTTTTACTACTGTAAATGAATAAGAATTATAGGTAGTGGTAGGAATGGGAAATATAGGAGAAAAACTTACAGATGAACCACGATTAGAAACATCTGTCAGATATAGTAGAGGTAAATCTTCCTTCTCAAGACCCAATTGTCTTCAGAGTCAATGAGGAGACGGGGGCTCATCAGTACTAGGAAAGGAAGGTGACATGGTCAAAGTTGTCAAGGCAATGCAAAATCAAACCATGGACCAACTAGTTGAGAAAATTGCAGAGTTAAGGAATCAATTGAAAAGAGAAGAGAAGGAAAAAGTTGAAATGAAAGCATTAATAAATAAAAATAAGAAGAATTGGCACAAAAGGATACTCCAAAGGCACAGCCCCCTTCAGTGGTAAGGATTACTAATCATACCTATTATCTAAATACAATGAAGAAGGAAATGTCAATGAAAATACAAGCTCATGCCAAAGGGCTCACCGAGATGTTTAGGCAGATTAGGGTGATTCAAATAACTGCTCGAGAAATACAGACATTGATACAAGAGAAGGAAGAAGACTTCGAAGTCATTCATCCTACCCTTGATTTAATAGGAGATAATTTTGAAGAGTTGTAGAGGTCAAGAGATAATAACAAATGATGGCAGTAAAATCCAGTTCAATTTTGAGTTCTTGAAAGCAGCCATGTTTGGGGTAAACCAAGAAAGGTGGATCAATGTTGTAACTAAAATGGATAATCTGATAGAAGATGCAATAGGTAAAATGGTAGATATTGGTTTGTCCTTAGACCAATTCTTGGAAGCCCCCAGTGTAGAAGAGCTACTCAAGCATATAATAGAAAGATTTAATTGTGAGTTAGATGATGAGTCAGAAATGACTAGACAATCTACCTTTCTGGTAAATACTATGGAGATGTTACTCTTCCAATATGAGAGAAACAAGCCCATTCTTGCCATACAAAAAAATAGAATTTTGTAGGAAATGAACATGCTAAGGTTTGCTGCAACCTTTGACACAGAAGTTTGGAGACTAATCAACAAACAAATAAAGTGGCTGCAACAAGGTCAAAAGGAGAAAAAGGTTGAAACATATAGTCAATAGCTAGAAATGAGCTCAACTCTTCCAAATAAACAAGGACCTATGCCAACAAAAAAAGTCTTCAAAATAGCAAAAGATTCAAGTGCTCAAGGGGGATAGTTCAAGAAGAATTAGTTGAAGACAAAACAGTTGAATAAAAAAAGAGATAGTGGAAGCTAGTTGTACCAGTTTTTGAAGATCAACTCAGAAGAGGACAAGTGTAAGGCTAAAAATAAACCAAGAATAATATATTCAAGAACCCAGCCTATAAGAAGGAGTGCCCAGGTTCAGAATCATCATCAAGCAATTAGAGAATAGCATTTTTTCTAAGAGGTATACTTGAGTGCCCTTTAGAGTTGTGTTGTTGTATCTCCTTTTTGTGTCTATTTTTCTCATTCATTCTTCTTTCTTCCCCTTTCTGTGCAGGATTTTGATAGGAAAGTACTCAAGAAGTTGAGAATATTTCCTGTCCTATTGAGTCTAAGATTTAGAGACTCTACTATTACTATATTGGAACAAGGAGAGTAGGAGAGACCTGTTACATTATCTTAATAGAGTCTTCTTCATTGAATTGATATATTTATTTGAGAAAACTAGAGTTTACAAGCTTCTTTCTTACTCTGAATGTAATGATATTTTAAATAAATACAATTATGGATCTTTTTCCTATCATTTCTTTGTATCATGTTTGTGTGTCACTATGTAATGGATTACATTATTTGAATGCATTATATACATTTCTTTCATTGGTCAAATTTTAGTTTTATTATGATATTTGAATAAGTCTAAGAGTACCAATTTTATTTTCCCCCTTCTCTCTGTTCATGTTAAAATTATTGTTAAATTGCTATAACAACCCAATGAATCTAGGCACCGGTCTACATAAGGCATAACAAATGGTTATTTTCTTGCTTGGTCATTTTAATACATATAGTGTTATATTAATTTGGAGCATGTAATCAATGTTTTATCATATAATTACCATTGGGGTTTCCTTACCCGTTCTGTAGTTTTTCTTTAGCAATATTCATGTTTATCAGAATAAAGAGGTAGGTTGACTAGAGCCTGTAATAGCTCGTTGGTTTCAAATGGATTTTTGTAGTGTGACAATCGAATCCTATGGATGCAAGAATTGGTTCCAATAGTTTTTGGTATCGTTGTTGGGGATAGATTCTTAAATATTAAACTTAGGATTTCAATGATACTTATTTTAACAAATGAGTGGCCAATTGGAATAAAGAACCTATATTTTTTGCATCTTTCATGTTCTTTATTTTATTTATGTTTTTCAATTGCTTTTAAAGTGAGTTTATGTTTCTTGATTTTCTTGAATTATCCCAAGAACCGACTCCTGTGAGGATGAGTGTTAATATCAAGCATTCTTGATAAAGTATACATTGTTCTTTCTGCACCCCAGTGTTGGCGACTCTGTCTGAACGAACCCAGAAGATTAAAATAAAAAAGGAAAGAGCAGAATGTGTTGGCGAACACTAGGAGAAGCGGTAAGGAGCTATTCTCAGAACTCGAGAATCTAGAGGTATTTATACATAATAAGAAAACTCCACTTTTCAAGAGTACTACTTATAATAGTAGATCAAATTCTAGCGGTAAAAAGTATGTAAAGAAAAATAAATATCAGAATACTTTTACTATTGATATCACTGTAGATGAAAATTTGAATTCTGTTATAGAAGATACATGTGATTATTCTCATTGTCCAATTAATAGTAATACTAAGGTAGATAATCCCTTAGATTATATTCAGGCTACCTAGACCCATATTACTGTAGGTATTACTACTGTGAATTTGAATTCTATAGTAACAATGGCCCAGGCTAATGTTCATTTATGGAGAACTAATAGATATAGGCCTTTTATGTTACCAACAAATCTTAATGCCTTACCTAATAAAGCTCACAAATACCTTCCAAAATTCTTAGGAAATAGTGCAGTAACTGGAGAAGATCATATCAAGAGTTTCTTGTATGCGATGGATAGTCTAGAGGTTGAACATGAAGATGTAGTCTTGAGACTATTTTTATAGACTTTAGAAAAATATGCTAGAGAGTGGTTCAATTCCCTTCCTGACAATGATATCCCAAACTTCACCAAAATGGAAGTTGTGTTTCTAAAGAAATATGGTGAAAGAAAAAATGAACAATCTCTGTTAACTGAGTTAGCCACTATGAAGAAAAAAGAGAATGAGGTTGTTAGTGACTTTAACAGAAGATTTTCAAAGACCAGAAACAAAATCCCTGCCAACCTTAGGCCTAGTGATATTCAGTCTATTTGTTTTTACAAAAATACTTTTCAAGGAGAGTTTAACTATGAGCTGAGGCAAGAACAAGCCACTACCATTGATGGTTGTATGGAAAAGGCAATGGATATAGAAAGAAATATGCTTGATAATGGTAAGATGAAGCCTTATTCTCTAGAAGTCAACCTACCTGATAGAAAACCTAAAAGAGTAGCATTTGATATACAAAGAAGAACTGAAATTGATCCAATGGAGAAATTGACTAGTCAAATGATTGAGATGCTCAATAACATGAACAACAGGATAGCAAGAATTGAAAGAAATAATGGTAATAATGGTGAATCATCACAAATAGAGTGACCTCATGTTGATAATCATCCTCCCTTTAAGAATAACTTCAATAGGAATTGGGGAAACAACAATGGTTCTGAAGAAGGAAATAGGAGTAGGAATAATGGGAACAATAACTAGAAAAATAGAGATTCTGATAGAGATCAGAATAGTGTTCCTAACCCTATACCATCTACCAATGTAGCAGAAGGCTTTCCCTATTTTTTCTCTACTTGTGATGCACCTCATAACCCTGATGCATGTGGAATTCACCTAAGTGACCAACGCAATGTAGATTTACATGTTGAATCAGAAGAGGATATAAGAATCAATGCTTGTTGGTCTGTTGAAGATGAATCTAGAGAAAGGTTGTTTGAAGAAGATATGGATAAATATGCTTCAAATCATCATCCTCAAATCTTAGTAGCTGAAGGAACTAAAATCTTGTAGAAATCACATGAGTCAAGATATGACAAGATGAAGCAAGGAAAATTAATCCCCACTGCTCAAGAAGTTGAAGAATTAGAGGCTACCCATACTTTGAATTTAAGAAATAGGACTATCCCAGATAGGACAGAGAAAGCCTCTACAAGTGAAACAAGAAAACAAACTTTCACAAATAAGAATATCAGTAAAGAGAAAATTGATAGAATCCTCAAAAATATTACTCCTAAAGTAATAGAATTAGAGGAAGAGATTCTCAAAGAAGAAAGTAATAAACCATTGGATATAAAGAAGATAGAATTTGATGTTGGGTCAGAACTCAGTAAACAAAAGGTTAACATCACATTTGGAGAACTTATGAAAGTTCAACAATATAGAGAACAAGTCTGTAGAGCATTTGGATTAGTGGAACAAAAAGAAGACCCAACTTGCCATGCTGCTAGACAAAATCAACATGATACAAGATCACCATCCTCTATTAGACCCTTCTATGTATCATTAAGGTATAATTCAGATGAAGGAGAAAGGTATGTGATTCATAATTGCATGTTAGATAGTGGAGCCTCACACAATATCATGCCCAAACTAATAGCTGATCAAATGGGATTAATCTGTACTAGAGATTCTGCCCCTATTTTTGTAATGGATAGTAGACAAATTCCTTGTGTAGGGGTGATAACTGGATTGTTAGTTTTCTTAGATCAACACCCTAAAAAGGGCATAGTCATGGATGTTGCAGTAGTTGATGTTGACCCATTCTTCTCACTATTACTCAGTAGACATTGGGCAGAACAACTGGGAGGTTCAATTCAATTGGACTGGTCCTATGCTACAATCCCCATATCGGATAAGGAGAACATAATATTATGAAGAGAACCATTTAACAAGCACTCCGTAGAGTTAATTCAAACTGATGAAACAATGATAAACTTAGTAAACTCTATGGAAGAAAAAGGGATGGGAGTTTACTCCATATGGCACAACCCATTCCTGGTGGAAGTACTAGAAGCAAAGAACATGGATCTAGAAGTTATGAAAATGGTAGATGTTGAATCAGATAGAGTATTAACCCAAGAAATGTGGACCATGTCTTTTGATGGAGCTAAATCCCAATCTGGAGTAGGTGCAGGTGTTAATTTGATTGATATAAAAGGAAATTACCTTGGTATTCCTTATAGACTAGAATTCCCTTGCACAAACAATGTAGCTGAGTATGAAGCTTTACTACTAGGGTTAAGAAAAGCAAAATAATTAGGCATTAACTACTTGACTGTAATAGGGGATGCAGAGCTTATTATACAACAGATCAAAGGTAAATATCAGACCAAGCACCCTAGGCTTAAGCAATATAAAAATGCAGTATTGGAAGAAATTGATAAATTCTTAGCTTTCAATATCTCATATATTCCAAGAGAACAAAATCATGTTGCAGATATTTTAGCTGTAAATGCCTCAGGTCTAGATCACCCAGAGATAACTACAGAATATATGGATAGATTCCCAACTATTTCAGTCTATAAGCCTTCTATGCCAGATAACATAGTCTATCTATAGGTCTTTCAAGATGATATAGATATTAAAGATTTTATGACTCTACAAAATCAGTATGCAGATGTAATCTATGATGAAAAGGATGAAGACAAGCTAAAAGACCAAATAGGAGAGCCAGTAGAAGTAATCCAATTGAAAACTAATAGAATACCCAAAGGATTGGTTTCTCTAGAGAGTCTATTTGATGATTTTGACAAAGCTTATAAGCCTTTAAGTAGAGAAGTAATATCTGAAGACATTAACATTGGTTCAATGAAAGAACCTAGAATAGTGAAAGTAGACATGGCCTTACCTACTAAAGAAAAAGTTGGATATATCAGTTTCTTAAAAAAGAACAAAGAACATTTTGCTTGGACTTATGAAGACCTTAAAACTTTCAAAACAGATGTAATGACACACATAATACCCTTGAAAGAAGATTCCAAACCATTTAGATAGAAATAGAGGAAGTACAACCCAACTCTGCACCCAATAATGCAAAAGGAGGTACAAAAATTGTTGGATTCCAAAATAATCAGAAAGGTAAGATTTTCTTCTTGGATATCCAATTTAGTACCAATCAGAAAAAGAATGGGGATATTAGACTCTGTGTAGATTTTAGAAATTTAAACAAGAGTTCATTGAAAGACAATTACCCATTACCCAATATGGAACAATTATTGCAAGCAGTAGTTGGCTCAACTAGATTGTCTCTGTTAGATGGATTTTTAGGGTACAATCAAATTCAGATAAATCTAGAAGATAGACATAAGACAACATTCACTACACCTTGGGGCACATTTGAATATTTAAGAATACCTTTTGGACTAATGAATGCAGGTGCTACTTTTTAGAGGGCAATGGATTTTGCCTTCAAAGGATTAATGTTCAAAATAGTAGTTGTCTACCTGGATGATATCACAGTATTTTCTAAAAATCCAGAAGATCATCTAGAACACTTGACTACAGTTTTTGCTCGGTGCAAGGAATTTGGAATTTCTTTAAATCCCAAGAAATGCATATTTGGGACTACACAAGGAAAGTTGTTAGGTCATATAGTTTCAAAAAAGGAATAAGCATTGATCCAGATAGAATTGAAGCTATTTCCAAAATTCCCCCTCCCAAAAATTTAAAAGGAGTTAGGTCATTCTTTGGCAAGATAAATTTTATTAGAAGATTTGTCCCAAATTTTGCAGAGATGACCAAACCCATAAATGATATGGTTAAGAAAACTGGAGAAATAAAATGGATAATAGAAAATATGGAAGCATTTAACAAGATCAAAGAAGCCATATCAACCACTCCAGCCCTAAGCTACCCTGATTATGCAAAATATTTTAATATCTACTCTTATGCATCTGAACACTCCATTGTTGCAGTTCTTTCATAGAAATATGATGAAAATAATGAAAGGCCAATAGCCTTCATGAGTTCATGTCTGAAAGGAGCACATCTCAAATACACCTTGCTAGAAAAATATGCTTATGCAGTCATCCAATATTTAGAACATTTCAAAGGTATATTTGGCTCAAATAAAGTTTACTGTTGTATCCCTTTTATAGCAATAAAAGATATTTTTTCTCAATCAGAGCCATTAGGAAGACCAACAAGATGGATGGTAAAGCTTCTGCAGTATGATGTTGAATTCAAAATAGTTAAAACTATCAAAGGGTAAGGTTTGGCTAAACTATTGGCTAACAAAGAAGAAGAAGGATTTGAAAATGTTCTCACAATAGATGAGGCATATGATGTCAGAAGAATCAATAATACCGAATGCAAATGGTATGAAGAAATTTTGTCATACTTACAAACCCTTTCATTCCCTAAAGATATGTCAACAAATAGAATGAGGTCAATCAAGCTTCAAGCCCATAAATATTATATACAGGATGGTGTGTTGTATTGGAAACACCTTGATGGAGTATTATTAGTCTGTTTATATGAAAGTGAAATCCCAAAAATAATTAATGAATTTCATGATGGTTTCTGTGGAGGACATTTTTCTCCAAGAGCTACAACTAATAAAATTATGAGAGCAGGATATTATTGGCCTTCCATTTTTAAGGATGTATATAAATATGTTAGGAACTATCATAACTGCTAGGTTTTTGTAGGAAAGAAGTAGCTAGCAGCCATGCCCCTCAAGCTAGTAATCATTGAAGCACCATTCACCCAATGGGGCATTGATTTAATTGGAGAGATCAAGCCTAATTCATCTGGCCAACACAAGTGGATCATAACTACAACATATTACTTTACAAAGTGGGTAGAAGTTGCACCTCTGAGAACATCCACTACTACCACTATCATCAAATTCTTGGAAGAAAACATTTTGACCAGGTTTGGAGTTCCTCAAAAACTGGTTACAGATAATGCACAATATTTTGTTTCATATGAAATGGTAGAGTTTTATGTTGAATATGGAATTGAATTATCCCATTCTGCTAATTATTACCCCCAAGGAAATGGTCTAGCTGAGTCATCAAATAAGAATGTAATAACTAGAATAAAAAGGTCATTAGGTAAGAACAAAAGAGGGTGGGATAGTGAACTTAAATTTGCTCTATGGGCTGATAGGTTGTCTATAAAAAGAAACATAGGAAGAACCCCCTATGAGATGGTATATGGAGAGAAGGCCTTATTACCTTCAAGAATAGAAAAATTGGCACTTTCCCTCTTATTACAAGACCATGAAGACCCCAATCCCTTACAGAGAAGGCTTGACCAAATTGTCCTATTAGAAGAGCAAAGAAGAGAGACCCTTAATAGAATGATGGAACAAACCCAAAAAACCATGAAATTGTTTAATAAGAAAGCCAAGGGTACTCCTTTTTCTCAAGGAGATATAGTCATCTATTGGGATCCTAAAAATGATAAGCATGGTGAAAAGGGTAAATTTGAACCTAAATGGATTGGTCCATACCAGATAGCCCATGTTATAGGGTATAATACTTACAAGTTGTAGACTTTGCAGGGAGAAATAATGGCTATCCCTATTAATGGCCAACACCTCAAAATGTACAATCCTTGTTGAAGGTGAAAAATAAATAAAATATATAAAAAAAGTGGAAAAACAAAAACCCCAAAAATAGAGTGATGTATTTTGTTATTTTGTGTACTAGATAAGCTTTTCTTTTGTTGTTAGCATAATTCTGAGTTGTTGTACACATGATATTCTTAGTTTGATGAGTATACATTACTATTGATTCCACCAAAAACAATAAGAAAAAAGGAGATTTATTTTAGACTCTGATGAGGTTTACAATTTTTCAAATATGAGTGTTTATGCAATAGTTATTTGATATGAGATAAAACAGGATGAAAATAGAGCTGATTGAAACATCATGTCAAAGCCTCACATTACAAATGATACTTAAGGTGACTTCAAAGGTCCAAAGAACCGAGTTATCTTTGAGAGGGTGGTTAAGCTAAAAATCATTACACTCATCCTTTTAGCCAAAAACTAATCCTCAACTCAGGCATACTCTTTGCACAATTTGCTTATATCAAATACTTCTCAAACGAGAAAGAAAAATTACAATAAAGTAAAATTGAGTCACTACCTGAGATATCTTGGAAAACCTCTACCGGGGCTATAGACGCTTGACTAGAAGTAGGGTAAAACCGGATGGGATTAGAAGCAACTCCACCGGGGCTATAGATGCTTGACTGGCAGTGGAGCCCTATAGAATGGTGAAAATTTTTAAGAGTGAAATCACATATTAGGCTTAACTATTTTTCTCAGATATGGCAAAGTTCTGAAAGACTTAGAAATCAAAATGAATGCACAAACACACACATGGGCCAAAGCATGATGAAGCAAATAGCTTTGACAAATTTTGTGTAATCATATCTTATGACTTAGCTAAAACAAACATTACAATATATCTAAAAAACTCATCTGTTTCTAAAATTCTGACCCTAGTTTTCCAAATTGAATAAAAGGAAATTACAGTTTTTCAATACTCTATTACTTTGATACTATGTTGTTTGTACAATTTTTCAGTTTAAAAATTGTTATGTTTTGTTTTTCAAGCTTTGTTTATCAGTCTTGATGATTTGAATTTTTGTCCAAAATTGCAATAAAACTAGGAGATTCTATGGTTCTCAAGTGCCTCATGTTTTCAACACATTGTCCCAGTTAGAGCCTATGTTGGAGCCAAATTTGACTCAAACTTTGAAACCCCAAATTTAAATTTTTGGTTTCATCAAAATAAGCAAGCATTGTTGGTCTCTTTGCATCTTATTAGAGAAGTTGGTTTTCCATAAGTTTAACCTTAAACATTGCTATTATGTGCACCTTTAAAAAATTGTTATATCTTAAAAAGGTTACCAAAGTCAATCCCTTTTAATAAAACCCGACCATTAAAAATACAAGGTTTAGTCTTCCAGATCAATAATCATATTTGGACCTAAGTCAAATGTTAAATCATTAAAGTCCTAAGGTATTAAAAGGATTTAATCAAGGGCCATGGTCTAAAAACCCAAAAATCTAAGCACAATATTAAAGTTCAAAACATAAGGTTTAACAAAGGTCTTAATTAAAACCATGAGGGTATGCGCCCCATTGTGTTAAAAATTGAGCACCTTAAAAAGATCTAAGGGTAGCGCTTCATCAAAGAAGAATCCAATGGATGTGCTTGATTTGATTAAACAACTCTTTAAAATATGTGGTAAAGATTAAAAGCATTAGGGGTATGTACCCTCTTTAATTAAACATTGAGCTAATTGGACAAATCTGATGATAGCGCTCGATCAAGATCTGATCGGACGACGGTGCTCTCATAAAAGGTGCATCAAAAAGGTAAAAGACCATAAGATTAATTAAAACTATTAAATAAGATTAGTGAGGGTCTAATACATCGGATAATTATCCCCCTTTCGGCTTAATCAAAGTTTAAAATCATGTGCCCCTTGGTAACTAACCCTGTAGGTTGAAAGAAATCAATGATCGCGCCAACATTGATCGAGATCCAATGACCGTGCCAAAATCAAAACCCAAATGATGAAATGGTAGTATATCGGGTAACACGAAGGTAAAGCTAAGATTAATCATGCATTAGTGAGGGTATAATACATTACTAATTACCCCCTTTGGGCTTAATCCGAGATTAATCAAATATAATGATGCACCCTTTTGGCTATCGAGTGTGCATATTGTAGGATATCTAACGGTAGTGCCTCATCAAAGAGAAATCGTATGGATGCCTTATAAAGCAATATAAGTTAAGTTGACTTGATCAAAATTTGATCCGATGATGCATTCATCATAAATTACCAAGGATAAAGAATGAGTGATATGTAATAGCAAATTAAAAAGATGTTAGACATTGATCTAAATCTAAGGGTAGCACTTCGTTCTTACTTAATCGGGCAATGGTGCTTTAATGAGCCAATCGAAAGATAAGTTGACCAAAATAAAGCAAATCCAATGGTAGTGCTCCATTGAGATTAAAAGGATCCAATGGTAGCGATCGAGTCAAAGTCAAAATAATAAGATACAAGCGAGGCTAATCCAATGGATATCTTCTAATAAATCCAATGGATGCGCTCCCTCTCAAAATAATCCAATGGTGGTGCACGCTTCAAAGGTAAATCTAATGGTAAGCCTAAATTAGCATTCAATTAATCAAATTTTAATCACATTAGCAAGGGTCCTAACACATTATTAATTTCCCCCTTTTTGATTAATCAATATTAAAAGGTTCTAAGCATGTTTTTTCGGTTATCTAACCCATAGGTTATAAAATATCCAAGGCATGGAACAAAGGTTGATCCAATGATGCGCTCGATCATGGTTATTCAGGGAACCTTAGGATATCCAAGATGATGATAGGCACTCACATCAAGAACCAAATATTATGGGGATCCCTAGGATGATTGCTGCCCAATTAAAAGTGTAATCGATCCCTAAGATTTAATTATCATCCAGGGCCAAGGTGGCACGATGTTCAAAATGGAGGCCACCCCTATCACACGTCACAGTTCCATGTCGAAGAAGAAGAAGCTTCAGTGACCAATAGCGAAATTTTAAATGATTGTAGGTACATAAACCAAAGAACCTAGGGACATATAGGATGAAGGATATTACCCACCATAAAAGCCCAACTTGGAAAGAAATGTGTTGGAAAATTTCCTTTGGCTAATTTTAAAAAGTAGTTGGTAACATAGTATTAATGACAAAACGTGTGAAAATATCGAACTCATTTCACCACCCAGTATTTGAGCTCACAAAATCGATCAATTTACCACCCTGGTAATCTAAGAGCAGAAATTGATATGCAAGAGGTACAGAGAAAGAAAGAGTTTTGAGCTTTTTTAAGGAAACTAGACTCACTACCGTGAGCACAATGGCATCTTGGGGAGACGCTTTTGCACCTGAAGACACTAGAGAAGTAGTGAAATTCATTACAGACCGGTCACCATACTCTGAGATTTTTGGACCACCTGTACCTGGTAGCACAATGTATGAATTCACTCAAAAGTGTGGAGCTGATAAGAAACCTACTCCAACACAATAGTACGAGATCGACAATACATGTATCAAGAGTTTTGCTCATGTGATGGAGAATGATAATAGGACCCCATGGATAATGGCTGACCTATTTCATAAATCCTAGAGGTTACAATACAAGGGTTTCCCTAGAAGTAATATATGGAATAGTAACCTTGGGAAGTTGATATGTCCAAAGGTTTACTTCTCCTTAGATTTAATGGCATGGTTAGTAGTGGCATATGATGAAAGGACTAGAATATTTTGAGATAATAAGGATCGACCGGTATTCAGCATCAAAGTTGAGCACATCAAGAAAGTCTTCAATTTGATAGAGTCTACCACCTTTTTAATAAAATGGGTAATTGAACATCAATCTCGAATGTTCACAGGATTAGAAGTTTTTAAATCTTTGTTTGATACAAATGAGAAAATAGTTAATCAATTCCCAATTAGGAAGACTGCTTTTAAGCCATGGGTCCAAGATTTTTGTGATATGATAAACATAGTCTTAGGGGTACAGGATCTCAGTGTAGTGAGTAAAAGAGTTTTGTATTTAGTAGCATAGAGCAATCGGGTACATAATACCCCAATTTATGCATGGGAACTAGAATTGAGTAACCAAATACATGAGCAAATGGTAGAATTGAAAAAGGTTATTTTTGAACAAAGACAAGAGATGCCCTATTTTTCACAATACTCATTTTTCATCCACTTGATAGCGGGACAATTAGGAGAAGAAGCCCAAAAAAGAGTAGAAGTCATTAACAACCCCTACGTCCAGACCATTTTTTGGAGAATACATGAAGGACGGACTCACATGGGCTGGTTCTATGACCATTTTATGGTAGAAATCCATTGGATTTTAACCGACGTGCTCCCTGAGAGGCTAGGGCCAGGAGTAAGGGCTTTTATCAAAGAAAAGGAGATTGGGGATTTCTTTTTCTCAGAAGGGTTCACCTATATCAGGCTCTATGGGGCCAAAATTCCCCCTAAGTTATTACCGATGTATTGTCCATTATCCCTAGCAGCTCTGGAGTTATGTAGGTAGGTGGTCGAAGAAGCTAAGATGAGACTAGTGAAGAAACATGGTAAAGTCCCCTGGCTCAATGTTCCCTGTCACTTTGGAGACTATATATTTGTTGGCTACCCTGCACTGCTCAAAGGAATGTTTGATTTAGATACTATGGACTTTGATGAGATAACTTGGAGGTTTTATGATCCAAAAGGGATATATAGTAAAATGATGGAAAAATGAGAGTATGCTCGAATACAGCATCGAAAGGATGCTTATGAAGAAATATTATTGGAAGCTATGGAAAAAGGAATAGATTTATAGGTTGTATGGGATGATTTCCCTCCTAAATATAGGGGCAACACATAGATTCATGAAGCCTATGATTACCCTATAGAATTGAGAAGGCTTAGAGAAATTTTAGTAGAATCTGTAGCACCTATTTTACCAGGAGCTGCTCAAGCAATCAAGGAAGACCCTTTATTGGAGTTGATAGAAGAATAGGGTATTGATCAAATGGAGGTCACTATAAATACTACAGATATAATAGAACAATAGGTCAGGCCTCCTAGAGATGATCATCTCATAATAGAGGCAACACCAAGCACTTCCCAAGAGGTTTCCAAAAACCCAAGCATAGCTAAAGGAAAAGAAATTGTGACCACACCTGTTCAAAAATCTTCTCTCCCAGAATAAGCTATAATTCCCATTTTTGATAGAGTATTAGCTGTAACAAGTGTGAAGAAATTGGCACCCATGGCCATCCCTACCTCTCTAAAAATAAAAGGATAAGAGATTAAAATTCCATCAGTAATACGGATGAATATGAGAAGAACTGGTGGATTTGGGGGTCTCTTTCGAAGTCACCAAGTGAAGAATCAAATAGAGATAACCACTACAGAAAAGAAGAAGCCTAAATTATCTTTACCTTCTACAAAGGTTTTGTTGGAGAGGATAGATGAGCAAACTACTTTTACTACTGCAAATGAATAGGAATTACAGGTAGTGGTAGGAATGGGAAATATAGGAGAACAACTTACAGATGAACCATGATTAGAAACATCTGTATCAGATATAGCAGAGGTAAATCTTCCTGCCCTACAAGACCCACTTGTCTTCAGAGTCAATGAGGATATGGGGGGCTCATCAGTACTAGGAAAGGAAGGTGACATGGTCAAAGTTTTCAAGGCAATGCAAAATCAAACCATGGACCAACTAGTTGAGAAAATTGCAGAGTTAAGGAATCAATTGAAAAGATAAGAGAAGGAAAAAGCTGAAATGAAAGCATTAATAAATAAACAATAAGAAGAATTGGCACAAAAGGATACTCCAAAGGCACATCCCCCTTCAGTGGTAAGGATTCCAAATCATGCCTATTATCTGAATACAATGAAGAAGGAAATGTCAATGAAAATACGAGCTCATGCCAAAGGGCTCACCGAGATGTTTAGGCAGATTAGGGTGATTCAAATAACTGCTCGAGAAATACAAACATTGATACAGGAGAAGGAAGAAGACTTCGAAGTCATTCATCCTACCCTTGATTTAATAGGAGATAATTTTGAAGAGTTGCAGGGTCAAGAGATAATAACAAATGATGGCAGTAAAATCCAGTTCAATTTTGAGTTCTTGAAAGTGGCCATGTTTGGGGTAAACTAGGAAAGGTGGATCAATGTTGTAACTGAAATGGATAATCTGATAGAAGATGCAATAGGTAAAATGGTGGATATTGGTTTGTCCTTAGACCAATTCTTGGAAGCCCCTAGTGTAGAAGAGCTACTCAGGCATATAATAGAAATATTTAATTGTGAGTCAGATGATGAGTCATAAATGACTAGACAATCTACCTTCTTGGTAAATACTATGGAGATGTTACTCTTCCAATATGAGAGAAACAAGCCCATTCTTGCCATACAAAAAAATAGAATTTTACAGGAAATGAACATGCTAAGGTTTGCTACAGCCTTTGACACAGAAGTTTGGAGACTAATCAATGAACAAATAAAGTGGCTGCAACAAGGTCAAAAAGGGAAAAAGGTTGAAACATATAGTCAACAACTAGAAATGAGCTCAACTCTTCCAACTAAACAAGGACCTATGCCAATAGAAAAAGTCTCCAAAATAGCAAAAGAGTCAAGTGCTCAAAGGGGGATAGTTCAAGAAGAAGCAGTTGAAGAGAAAACAATTGAAAAGAGATAGTGGAAGCCAATTGTACCAGTTTTGAAGATCAACTCAGAAGATGACAAGTGTAAGGCTAAAAATAAACCAAAAATAATAGATTCAAGAACCAGAGGCTATAAAAGGAGTGCCTGTGTTCAGAATCATCATCAAGCAATTAGAGAATAACATTTTTGCTAAGAGGTATACTTGAGTGCCCTTTAGAGTTGTGTTGTTGTATCTCCTTTTTGTGTCTATTTTTCTCATTCATTCTTCTTTCTTCCCCTTTCTATGCAAGATTTTGATAGGAAAGTGCTCAAGAAGCTGAGATTATTTCCTATCCTATTGAGCCTAAGATTCAGAGACTCTATTGTTACCATATTGGAACAAGGAGAGTAGGAGAGACCTGTTACATTATTTGAATAGAGTCTTCTTCATTGTATTGATGTATTTCTTTGAGAGAAAATAGAGTTAAAAGGCATCTTGCCCACTCTACATGTAATATTTTATGAAATCAATACAATTCTGAGTTTCATTCCTATTATATCTTTGTCTCATGTTGGTGTGTCACTGTGTAATGGATTACATTATTTGAATGCATTATATACGTTTCTTTCGTTGGTCAACTTTTAGTTTTATTACGATATTCGAATAAGTCTAAGAGCACCAATTTTCTTTTCCCCCTTCTCTCTGTTCATGTCAAAATTGTTGTTAAATTGCTATAACAGCCCAATGAATCTAGGCACCGGTCTACATAAGGCATAACAAATGGTTATTTTCTTGCTTGGTCATTTTAATACATATAGTGTTACATTAATCTGGAGCGTGTAATCAACGTTTTATCATAGAATTACCATTGGGGTTTCCTTACCCATTCTGTAGTTTTCCTTTAGCAATATTCATGTTTATCAGAACAAAGAGGCAGGTTGACCAGAGCCTGTAATAGCTCGTTGGTTTCAAATGGATTTTTGCAGCGTGACAATCGAATCCTATGGATGCAAGAATCGGTTCCAACACTAAGCTAGAGAACTAAAATACCCTAATTGAACCAAAGAGAAGCAAAAATAGAGAAAAAAGGAACTAAGTACCTCTAGTACTGGAGCCATCCAAAGAAAGTATAGAAAGAAGAGCTTCCCTTATTTGTGAAGCCCACCATCTGGGAGGGTGGCCATAGCAAGTAGAGTCACCTTTATCCAATGCCCAATTAGCTAAAGCATCAAAACTCCTATTATATTCTCTGACCACATGATTGTAATCAACTTTCAAAAATCCCATTTGGATTAATTAAATCTTCTCAACAATTCTTTTTAATCTCCAATCAACCTTATGATTCTTAGGAGTCTTCAAAATATTAATCATGAGTTAAGATTCAGATTCAACCAACACCTTTTCCCATCCAAACTTAGTAGCCTTTTGAAGGCCTCTGAGGATACCATACCCCTCAAAAAGGTTATTATAAAGGATACCCAAAATTATCAATAAAAGTGAAAACCAGGGAGCCATCTGAAAGTCTACCAATTCCTCCTACACTAGCTTTTCTAGGGTTCCCCCTAGAGGCTCCATCATTATTGACTTTTCCAAAATCCTTAGGAGGAGGATGCCAATTCCTTGTTCTATCCATATTGCAATTACTCACATTCCCTTTAATCCTGTTGCTCTTAGAAGATTTAATCTTCAATCTTTGCATCGCTTGATCCTATCTTTGGTGGGAGTTTTAGGGGTGATTAAGGAGTTTTTGGACTGATTCAACTAAGTTGGCAATGGTATTTTTCCAAATATAGTGAATATCCTTCCTTTATTGATTGAAAATATGGTTGTTCCTTTCATTCCAAATATTCCAAGGTAGAATGGTAGAACCCATCCAAACTAATTACCTAATGAAATGATCAACACCCTCCTGTTTAGGCCAATCCCTCCAAAGTTGCTCAAAAGTAAAAAAAAATGGACCACTATAAGCCAAGTAATATGGCCATTCTCCTCCATAGCTCAGAGGCTAAGGTACACTCAATAAAAATATGGCTAATATTTTCCACATTTTCTCCACACATTTTGCATCTAAAAGGGCCATGAAAACCATGTTTCATAATTTGCTTCACAAGTTAGCACCCTCCAATGCAATAAAAGCCAAGTAAAGAATCTCACATTAGGCTAGAGCTTTTGAGCCCATAATTTATAAATTATGTCATATTATTGGTTGATATTATTATGGCATAAGGCCAAATAACCTTGAACAACTTAATACTCACCCTTAGTAGTGTCGTTCCATCTAAAACAATATTTATCATGGGACCAAGAGAGAGATCTCAATGTAGGATGCATTGGATGTCTTGTCTTTGCCTTTCTGGAATTCGAATAGATCAGTCCTCAATAGGGATGTAATATATACCAAACTCTAAATTACCAATATGGTACCGATAATAATTAGCCACATTTATCTAGTTATCTTGGTGAAGCTCCTCCATCCAAGGTCTCTAATTGAGAAACTGAGTTATCAAAGGCTAGTGAAAATTTCAATAATCTATCCAAAATTTTACATGTTGACCATTATGAATGATCCAAAATAATTTTTTCTTTATCAAATCCTCACCAGTATTAAGAACCGCTAAAATGGGAGAACCTTTGGTAGGCAATTGATAGCAAACAAGGTCTTCAGGACTTTTATTCTAAGCATATTTAGCATAGAGATTTTTGGCCCAAAGAGCATTGGGGTTATGTAAAATCCTCCAATATAATTTAGCAACTAAAGCTTTGTTGTTATTAATCGTAGAACATAATCCTAACCCCCCTCATTCTTAGGAAGACATAAAGTGTTCCATTTCACCAAGGTCCATTTTATTTTCTCCTTAGTACCACTCCAGAGGAACCGATGATTGATTTTATCCAATTCTCGAAGAATAGTCTTTAGGATATTCAAAATGGTAGAAACACAAATAGGTATAGCTTGAAGGATTGATTTTACCAAGATAATTATGCCCCCAAAATAAAGCCATCTATTGGTCCAATTTCCAATTTTCTTCTTAACTCTGCCCAACAACCAATTCAAATATATATATTTTTTATCTTTGAATATTGACAGGAATGCCTAAATAAGTGATCGGAAGGGAGGTCTTCTTATATATTAATTTATCCAAGACCATGGATTCCTATATAGAAGAGCAGTAAAAGAAAATGACTTTAGATTTATCTTCATTGGTCAATTTCCCTGTAGCCTTAGAAAAACAGCTAATAATTTGCTTAATTTTAGAAGCTTCCTTAATTGTAGCTTTACCTAATAGAGTAGAGTCATCAAAAAATTGAAGATGAGAGATAGGCCTAGTTCCATGAGAAATGGTAACTCCCTCAAGGGTTTTGTTTTCTCTATTTTTGGTTATAGTCCTATCCAAGCATTCAACAAGAATTATGAATAAATAAGGGGAGAGGGGGACACCTTGCCTAATACATCTAGAAGCTGGGAACAGCTATGAAGGCCTACCATTGATAAGAATTGAGTAGGATACTGAAGAGATACAACACATAATCCAGTCCATCCAACCCTAAGAGAAACAAAATTGCCTCAAAATTTTTATAAGTACCAATGCACTCTGTCATAAGCTTTGGATAAGTCTAAACAAATGAACATAGGAGGAGATTTATGCATTTCCATTGAATGGATGGCTTCCTGAGTAAGAACTATATCATCCACTATTTGACACCCTTCCACATAGCCCCCTTGTCCAGGGGAAATAATCTTATGCAAAAGAGGCTTCAACCTTTCTACCATGATCGTAGTAATAATTTTGAGAAGAACATTACATAAAGCAATAGGTCTAAAAATTGAGATATGTTCAGCCTTTTGAGATTTTGGGACAAGATTTATATAAGTTTAATTGATAACCTTAAAAAAAAATTTGGCTTTCTTTACTTCTTCCACCACCTCTAATAAATCATCATGAAGGATATCCTAGAAATATTGGTAGAATTCAAAGGGAAAACCATCAGGACCTAGGGTTTTCCCTTTTTTTATTTTAAAAACCACCTATTGAAGCTCATTGATAGTAACCAAAGCAGTCAAAATAGGGTTCTCAGAAGTGATAAGAGAAGGTATCACTTGAAGAACATTCTAATGAGAATCTGAGTCAAGAGGAGTAGCAGTAAAAATATTGGAAAAGCAATTGAAAACAATAGAGTTCATGCTTCCCAAGTGTAGACAATATCTCCAAAAGTTGATTCCAGGGAAGAAATAAAGTTGTGAGATCTTGAGCTAGAATATATTTTTGGAAGAAATATGTGTTTTGATCTCCTTCTTTGAGCCATTGAATTTTAGATTTTTGCTTCAATAAGATTTCTTCTCTTTTTTCCCATTCCTCTAATTGAGTTGTAAGTCTAATTTCATCTATACTTCTACTCTTTGTGAGGCCATCTAAATGTATTTTCTTATTCAAATTTTCAAGTTGAGCAATAACTTCATGTTTTTTTTGTTGAACATCCCCAAACTCCTTCTAATTCCAAGTATTGATTTTGGATTTAATGTATTGCAACCTTTTGGTAAAACAAAACATCTTAGTCCCATACCTTGGTTTACCTTCCTTCCACCATTGTTGCACTCAAGGTCTAAAGGAACTATCTCTAAGCCACATTAACTAAAATAAAAAATAAGAGAAACTCACATTGGTTTTCCATATTTCCACCATGATTGTCCAATGATCCAAACTAACATTTTTTAGAGTCTTCACTATAAGAATGTGACCATGGATTAATAAATGGTTAGAGAGCAGAAACCTATCCAATATCTCCATGATACAAGTGAAGCCTTACCTTCTATTAGACCAATAAGTCCATTATCTATCTGGATTTCCACAAGATGAAGGTTTACAATACATTAACTCATGAGGTCAGTGCTCTTGTTCAAATTTCTATTTCCCCCAATTTTCTCATCTAGAGAGAGGATGGTATTGAAATATCCTTTGATCAAGATCTAAGATTCAATAAAATGAGAGATAATATAAGTTATATCCTTCCACTATCTTCTCTTTTCCTCCAAAGAAGTTAGAGCATAAACAGTTATGCAAATCATAATTTGGTTGGAATATCTACTTTGAATAGCTATAGCTAAAATACCCCAACTGCTAATCATATGGTGAATATCTCTTTTGGGTCCCAATGGCAAGCAATGCCACTAGAAGTCCCCTAGGAACTAAGGGAAACAACTTTTCTAGCTAGCCAAATTTTACTAGCAATTGATTCCATTTCCTCTATTGACATCTTTGTTTCTTGAAGGAAAAGAAGATGTGGATGGTTTATCTGAATCATTCTTCTAATTTCATTTTATTTTGAAAGACTCCCTTTGAGTCCTCTAATATTCTAATTGATGAGTGTCATTAATGAAGAACACAAGCTTATACTTGAGAGGGGGGGTGAACAGTATAAGACCACTTTTTACTTTTTCCTTCAACTTAACTTTTAATACAATATTATGCAGTGTATAGAAAGCAGTATCAAGCAGAAATCAAAGCAATACAGAAAACACCATCCACAATAGAGACACAACAATTTACGTGGTTCACCCAAGGTGGGCTACTCCACGGATAAAATTTTCACTAAAATTTTATCAACCAAATCTGGGAAAACCTTTCCCGATTACAATGTTTATGGGTACCAACCCAAAGGAGACACCAATCCCCTAACTCTGCTCTGGCTGGTGATCCTCTAGAAGACCTCTGCCTCTGCTGCCCTTAGCAAGTGGAACTCTATCCACAGAAGACACCTGTCTTCCCTGCTCTAGCTGGAGACCTCTGTCCTCAACTCTATCACCTCAAAGCTGGTCCTCGAAAATGCACTAAACACAGTCCTTCGGTCTAGCACAAATGTCCTCTATATTTTTCTCTGATCTGCACCAAACACAGTCCTTCGATCTGGCACAAGTCTGTCCTCTTCCTCTTTCTTTGGTCTGCACCAAACACAGTCCTTCGGTCTGGCACAAGTCTGTCCTCAAATCTCTTTCTGTTCTATTACGACGCATTTGGTCGAAACCAACTTTTGCACTGATTGCGCAAACACAGCAGCACTCGATCGAACATCAACTTATGCACCTCTACGCAATCACAACAACACAGTCTTCGCACACTCTACTTTTCGATGATCGAACTTCTCCCCCGCACTCTATCTACGAATATCGCACTTCGAACGCACACTTCGATCGATGCCAAATCTCTTCAAACAACCCTCCTTTTATACTAACATAATCAAGATCTAAACCTTGGTCTTAGTCGGCTGTTATGCAAATGCAAAACCCTAACTCCGTCGGCTGCATGCCCTAATCTCCGTCGGCCCAATTTTAACTCTGTCGACTTCAACCGCCTCTGTGGTTCAGTAGCTTCTGTCGCGAAACCACAACATGTCGCGATATCATGACATTTTTGCAGCCGTACACTTTCGTTTGGCTATTGTCGCGATATCGTGACACTTTTGCTTTTGTCTGCCTTGACTACGTTCTTGTCACGAAATCGTGACACTTCTATCTTTGCTGACGTCATCTTCACTCCTATCGTGAAATCGTGACACTTTAGTCTTCTTGGTCTTCTTCTAGGCTTGCACTAGCAAAAATGGAGCATGTCACGAAATCGTGACACTTTCGCTGCCTTGAGCTTCTCTCTGCCTTACACCCGCGAAACTGGAACATGTCACGAAATCGTGACGCTTTCGCCTTCGAGCTCTTCCTTCTTCAATTCATCATGAAATCATGATGCTTCTTCTGTTGAAGACTTGCTAACTATTTCTGTCATGAAATCGTGACACTTTCTCCAACTGCAAGCTGCCATCTCAACCTGTCATGAAATCATGACACTTTCTGCATTCGCAAGCTTTCTCTTCAACCTGTCATGAAATCGTGACACTTTCTGCATCCGTACAACTTCTTTGTAGCCTGTTGCGAAATCGTGACGCTTCTCATTTCAGCCTCTTCCTTTTGCTGCATGTCACGAAATCATGACAGTTCTCACTTTGAGCTTTTCAGCATGTCACAAAATCATGATAGTCCTCACTTAGTCTTTTGTAGCATGTCATGAAATCATGACAGTCCTCACTTAGTCTTTTGCAGCATGTCATGAAATCATGACACTTTTCGAGATACTTTATCTCTCTTCGAACTTGTCACGAAATCGTGACAGTTCACATTGCGGACTCTCCCTTCTGCATCATGTCATGAAATCGTGACACTTTTTCATCCATACAACCTTCCTTGCATTATGTCACGAAATCGTGACACTTTTCCTTCTTTGCCTTCCTACACTTTTCGAGTCGCGAAAATGCGACATGTCATGAAATCGTGACACTTTCCACCTTGCTCTCTTTCTCTGCCAACATGTCGCGAAATCGTGACACTTTTTCAAAAATCTTTCTCTCTCCTGCCTAAGTCACGAAAATGTGACATGTCGCGACACTTTTTCAAAAAGCTTTCTCTCTCCTGCCTAAGTCGCGAAAATGCGACATGTCGCGATATCGCGACACTTTTTCAACTTACTTTCTTTCGAACCTGTCAAGCCGAACCTTCAACAAAACACATTATTTTTACATCAAATCAAATTCTTTCAAAAGCTTCTTGACATCAATGACAACTAATTCACTTGAGCAAATGCAATGTACTCAAGGTACCCAAAATTGCCAACAATCTCCCCCTTTGTCATTGATGGCAACCCTTTACTAAAAACACGTCTCAGGAGCAAAAACTGAAACCAACTGTGCTAACAGCTAAAAATCTCCTATTGAAGTTTTGCTCCCCCTGACTTGAAGCTTTCCTCTTTACATTGAAGCTCTCCCCCTTACTCATATCTCTCCCCCTTACTCAAATCTCTCCCCCTTTGTCATCAATGGCAAAGGGTCACCTTTGGGGCTTGGGACTAAGAATGAGCCTCTTAGCTTAGTCCCTCCCCCACTTCCTCATGAGGAGATTAAAACTGGGGTGGGAGTAAAACTCCCATTAGGCACTGATCATCATCAGTGTCTATAATTTCCTTGCCCGGCCTTTTCTTGAACTTTTTGCCCGCATTCCTATTTTTGTCACTGTTCTTGTTCTTGTTCTCATCCCTGTCCTTTTTCATGCCTTGATCCTTGGACCTGATCATGCTACTGTTCCTGTTCCTCGTACCTTGGAAGATCAGCTCTACACTGTCTAGTTGTGTGACCTGCATTGTTGCATTTATAACAAGTAACACTGTAATTTCTTTTAGGCATACCTGTTCTTTGAATCCACCTGTTCTGACTAACCGTGAACTTGATATTAGCCTTGCAGACAATTGCCTTATGCCCAAACTGATTACAAGAGTAGCAATACCCTTGGAAGAAATTACCACTTCTGAAATTGTTGTTAACCTTCTTCATTTGAGACATGCAATGTGCAGCCATGTGACCAAACCTGTAACACGCAAAACATCTGTCGTGAAATTTTCCTTTATATGACCTCTTGGGTCCTGGAAAACTTCTTCTTCGCATTCTGAATTTCGTTTTCTATTTCTGCACATCGATCACTCACGGACTCATGTTCTGAAGTACTTTCTTCATCAGAACTCTCTTCCTTTTGGAATCTCTTGCTAGATTCCCCAACCTGTTCTTTGTGCGGCTTAACAAAACCAAGACCTGTTTTATCTGTTGGATTTCTTTGACCTTTGATGAGAGACTTAACCCTTTTGGAGCTATCTTGAAACCTGTACAACTTATCCTTGTACTCTTTAGTTTCCACTTCCAGAAAAGCCATTTTCTGTTCCAACTCATTATACTCAAGAATCTTAGACTCTAACTCATCCTTGAGTTCCTGTGTTTTAGCTATAGAGAAGTCAAGACTTTCTATAAGATCGTCTCTCTCCATACAACATTCATCTAACTTATCCTTGAGTCTATCATTCTTCTTTCTTTCCTTTTTCAAAACACTAAGAGCATTATTAAGTTCACTTTCAAGATCTTTTATTTGTTTGCTTTCTGAATCCTCAAGGCCTTTTCCAGATTTCTTATCACTAGAGGTGCTACCTTTTTCAAAAACCATACAAGCATCTTCTTGATAGTTTTCTGAAGCATCCTTATACATACTGGAAACCAAATCATTATTTGTACGAGTCATCCTCAAGGTGACCAAAATTTCCACATCTAAGACATTTCATAATAATGAATCTATGTTTCGGTTCTTCCTCTTTTTCTGATATGAACAACATCTCATTTTCCTCATCACTTGAAGAGCTTTCACTATCACTGCTAGAACACTTACTTGCTTTGTCTAGGTAGAAACTCTTCTTGTTCTTGTGTGAATACCTCTTTCCTTGATTGTTGTGCTCATCTTTGTTCTTTCTGTAATACTTGTGCTTTTCGAATCCTTGCTCTTAACATCCTGTTTCTCTTCATCACTTTCATTCTTGGAAACAATACAGTCAGTAGCATAATGACCGAACTTTCCACAATTGAAGCATCTTATATTTTTCATGCTTTTGTGCTTTCTAGATAACTTGCCTTTCTTGCTGTAATATGCCTCTTCATCACTAGAAGACTCATCACTCTCTTGAAGTTGTTTACCCTTAGATTTCTTGGTAGCCTTGAAAGTTGCCTCTTTCTTGACGTCAACCTTCACCCGAGTTCTCAACTCAAATGTTGCAAGAATGCTATGAAGCTCATCCTTTTTTAGCTTATCCAAATCTTTAGCTTCCTCAATAGCAGAAATATTTTCACCGAATCTATTAGGAAGAGATCTTAAGATTTTATCACAAACATCATTTTCAGCAAGTTCAAGACCTAAGTCTTTCATGGAGTTAACAACCTCATCCATGCGAAGCATGTAGTCACTAATATTTTCATCATCATTCATCTTGAGTTGTTCAAACATACCTTTGAAATGTCTCAACTTGGCCTTTCTGACATTTGCATCACCTGTATGAACCACCTGCAACTGTTTCCACATTTCACTAGCTGTCTTGCAGTGAATTACTTTGGTGAGATCTGCTTTCTGTAAGCCTTTCGGGATTGCATTCATTGCTTTTGAATTGCTGTGATGTAGAAGCCTATCTTCTTTAGTATATGGACCATTTACGAGGAATAGTATACCCATCTTCAATCACTTCCCACACCTCATTCCCAAGTGCCATTAGATGAACCTTCATCCTTGCACTCCAAAGACCAAAATCTGATCCATCAAGAATAGGTGCTGCATTTCCGCTTGAATAATCCATTGTGTTCTTATCAAGCTTTTCCTTCAAGCTGTTTAAACTTTTCGAAGGAACCCGCTCTGATACCAATTGAAGAACACAAGCTTATACTGAGAGGGGGGGGTGAACAGTATAAGACCACTTTTTACTTTTTCCTTCAACTTAACTTTTAATACAATATTATGCAGTGTATAGAAAGTAGTATCAAGCAGAAATCAAAGCAATACAGAAAACACCATCCACAATAGAGACACAACAATTTACGTGGTTCACCCAAGGTGGGCTACTCCACGGATAAAATTTTCACTAAAATTTTATCAACCAAATCTGGGAAAACCTTTCCCGATTACAATGTTTATGGGTACCAACCCAAAGGAGACACCAATCCCCTAACTCTGCTCTGGTTGGTGATCCTCTAGAAGACCTCTGCCTCTGTTGCCCTTAGCAAGTGGAACTCTATCCATAGAAGACACCTGTCTTCCCTGCTCTGGCTGGAGACCTCTGTCCTCAACTCTATCACCTCAAAGCTGGTCCTCAAAAATGCACTAAACACAGTCCTTCGGTCTAGCACAAATGTCCTCTATATTTTTCTCTGATCTGCACCAAACACAGTCCTTCGATCTGGCACAAGTCTGTCCTCTTCCTCTTTCTCTGGTCTGCACCAAACATAGTCCTTCGATCTGGCACAAGTCTGTCCTCAAATCTCTTTCTGTTCTGTTACAGCCGCATTTGGTCGAAACCAACTTTTGCACTGACTACGCAAACACAGCAGCACTCGATCGAACATCAACTTATGCACCTCTGCGCAATCACAGTAGCACAGTCTTCGCACACTCTACTTTTTGATGATCGAACTTCTCCCTCGCACTCTATCTACGAATATCACACTTCGAACGCACACTTCGATCGATGCCAAATCTCTTCAAACAGCCCTCCTTTTATACTAACATAATCAAGATCTAAACCTTGGTCTTAGTCAGCTGTTATGCAAATGCAAAACCCTAACTCCGTCGGCTACATGCCCTAATCTCCGTCGGCCCAATTTTAACTCTGTCGACTTCAACCGCCTCTGTGGTTCAGTAGCTTCTATCGCGAAACCACAACATGTCATGATATCATGACATTTTTGCAACCGTACACTTTCGTTTGGCTATTGTCGCGATATCGTGACACTTTTGCTTTTGTCTACCTTGACTACGTTCTTGTCATGAAATCGTGACACTTCTATCTTTGCTGACGTCATCTTCACTCCTATCATGAAATCGTGACACTTTAGTCTTCTTGGTCTTCTTCTAGGCTTGCACTAGCGAAAATGGAGCATGTCATGAAATCATGACACTTTCGCTGCCTTGAGCTTCTCTCTGCCTTACACCCGTGAAACTGGAACATGTCACGAAATCATGACGCTTTCGCCTTCGAGCTCTTCCTTCTTCAATTCATCATGAAATCATGACGCTTCTTCTATTGAAGACTTGCTAACTATTTCTATCATGAAATCGTGACACTTTCTCCAACTGCAAGCTGCCATCTCAACCTATCATGAAATCGTGACACTTTCTGCATTCGCAAGCTTTCTCTTCAACCTGTCATGAAATCGTGACACTTTCTGCATCCGTACAACTTCTTTGTAGCCTATTGCGAAATCGTGACACTTCTCATTTTAGCCTCTTCCTTTTGCTGCATGTCACGAAATCGTGACAGTTCTCACTTCGAGCTTTTCAGCATGTCACAAAATCGTGACAGTCCTCACTTAGTCTTTTGTAGCATGTCATGAAATCATGATAGTCCTCACTTAGTCTTTTGCAGCATGTCATGAAATCGTGACACTTTTCGAGATACTTTATCTCTCTTCGAACTTGTCATGAAATCACGATAGTTCACACTACGGACTCTCCCTTCTGCATCATGTCACGAAATCGTGACACTTTTTCGTCCATACAACCTTCCTTGCATTATGTCACGAAATCGTGACACTTTTCCTTCTTTGCCTTCCTGCACTTTTCGAGTCACGAAAATGCGACATGTCACGAAATCGTGACACTTTCCACCTTGCTCTCTTTCTCTGCCAACATGTCACGAAATCGTGACAGTTTTTCAAAAAGCTTTCTCTCTCCTGCCTAAGTCACGAAAATGCGACATGTCGCGATATCGTGACACTTTTTCAAAAATCTTTCTCTCTCCTGCCTAAGTCGCGAAAATGCGACATGTCGCGATATCGCGACACTTTTTCAACTTACTTTCTTTCGAACTTGTCAAGCCGAACCTTCAACAAAACACATTATTTTTACATCAAATCAAATTCTTTCAAAAGCTTCTTGACATCAATGACAACTAATTCACTTGAGCAAATGCAATGTACTCAAGGTACCCAAAATTGCCAACAATTAATACCAGGGCTAAAAAAAGTTGGAAAGGACATTAATATTACCTTTATCTACAAGCTTTTCATCTTTTTTTACCATATGATATTGATTGGTCTTGTAACCTGCCTTTTGATTAGAATCCATCTTCAATTTTTTTCCTATTTATTGACTTACTCCAACTGAATCTGAGATATCTTCTAACCTTTAAGAATGAATGTTCAAAGCCAAAGTGTTACTGGAAGGTTCAACAGAGCCTATCTTGGGACCTATATTATTTGAAGTCTCAACATTTAAAAGGTTGTTTTTCTTGTGCCAAGGGGTTTCCATAGTGGATTTATTTTGGGGGTGCACCTTAGCATCATATTTGCTTGAGATCTGAACCATTTTTTGATCAGCTGTTTGAAACTTGTTTTATGATCTCTTTAATCCATGTCTTGGATTCCAAGGAAAGGTATGATTTTTACATTTTTTTTGTGCAGCAAATTAGAATCCATTGTTAATCAAGTTCATAGCTTGAATATCTATTGAAATATATATTTCTACCCTATATTGGGTCCCCTGCAACATATCCCACTAAAATATTGAGTAGAAACCACAAAAATATTGGCCACTAGAGCTGGAAGACCCTAAAAAACAACATTTGGAGCTTCTTGCACTCAACCCAGATGAAACCCTCACGCAATCGCTTGCTTCTTAGGGATATTCATATATTGGATAAATAATATTTGTCTTACTTGGTCATGATTTTTAAGTGTCATATTAGTTAACCATATAGTTGAGTTGCACCCGATCCTAGTTGAGTTTATGTGTAGATAAATCAACTAGGTAATTTTGGCCAAAGTGATTGATAAACTCTAGTGGTGAAGCTTGGGGGAACCTATAAATGAGGCTTGGAGAAATCCTAGTGATGAGGCTTAGGATGGTCATTCACACTAACCAAAGAAACATAGTGATGGTACCTTATAGGTAGGAAAATGTGACCATGATCATTATAAAGTGAGTGATAATGGTATTAGTTGATCCATGGGTAGATGAAACTAACTAATCACTAAGGCATTATGCCATAGTAATCCTACATAGATGCTAGTATGGGATAGGCATCACCTTCAATTGATATGGACCTTAAAGAATAATCCCTATACCATGGTCAAGTTATGGCATCTCTTTTAATGATGAGGTTAAAAGAGTGAACCCAAAAAATCATGAGAAGTTGGCCATTCTTGTCCACTTGAATTTTTTTTACAGTGACAATAAACTCGAGATGGTTATGCCTTAACATTGTCGAATTATTGGGCCTTATTAACGAGTTAATTATTTTAGAAAAGATAATTATTTTTTAGCTCTCTCCCTTGGGTCAAGAATGAGGGTCATTATAATTTTTCCTTCTTTAGTGGAGTTGCCAAGTGAATCTCTTGGAGCTTCAAAAAGTGGGTCAACTAAGACCTTCACCAGAGTGTTAGTCAAAAAATTTAAACTTCTAATTTATGGGGTAGAAATGTTAAACTCATCCCACCAAGCATTCCACTTTGAATTATTATTGCACCTGCACATCACGTTGGACAACACAGTGGGAAGTTCCATGAGTGGGGAAAATGATTATGAGGCAACCTCTAGGATTTTTATAGAGGCTAGATCCTCGTCGAATGTGATATTTATGCACCCTTCAATCCTCATAGGCTTTAGTCTATGCTCTGCTAATGAAAAGGGACTAGTAAAAAATAAAAGGAATATGTAGAGAAATAAATCCTAAGTTACGAAGTCAATGTACCAAGATCTAAATCCTTCCCCTACATTCACCACAATCACCACCATATAATATATATAAATTAAACACATTTCTTAATCCATATCCAAGCATTTAAAAACACCTAAAAAAGTAGGACAAAGTGAAATTAGTCATAACTCCCATTCATATATCAAGAAATTACAGAGGCATGAAGCTGAAAGAGGTTCAACTCTCCTTAGCCAATGGCTCAAGGTTCAAAACCTATCTATACAAAAGAGAAGGGGTAAAAGGAAGAACATACAAGGCCAAATATTAGGCATGAGAAAGTAGCTCCCAATGCCTTATAGTGAATTTTATATGCCTACTTATAGGTAAAATTTAGGGGATTTTCCCTCTATAATTCTACTCAAAAGGATTAAGGTGCTATCTCTGATCCATGGCTAAGATCCTTCTGCATCTGATAATTGGATTTCTTGAGGTCTTTAAATCTAGGGTTATTAATATTGAAATATTCTAAGCCCTTTTGTGGGTGGTTGTTATAGATATTGTCCAATACTTCTACTAAGGATTTCCCTCTGAAGATGCATAAGGGATATTTTGCAATTAATTATTTTTCTAGTTTTAGGATCCAGGAACTAGATCTCTTCCATGTCATTGTCTAATTTTTTGGAATCATATACCTACTAACATAGTTAGTATGACATCCTCTGATTGGATGACAAGTAGGGCCTCTACTTATGAAGGGTGTAGGTTTGGTAGGGTAAGATTACCCATGTGGTGAGCAACTAGTTCAGTCACCATGTGGGTGAATGGCATATGTTGGACCATGTTTGTCAACTTTGGTGGCCCCGTTTGGCCTATAGTGGACACCTCTTAATTTTTTTTTGTGGTTTCTTCTCTTATACACGAGCTACTATACAATATGTTTGGTATTAGACTAAAGTACAAATTTTCCTTTGTTTTTTATTCTACTTAGGGAAATAGTGTGGGTTGTCAGATGTCAAGTCAAGGATCTATAGGCTTTGGAAACCCTTGGTAGCCTAATTTAGACAAAAAATAGTACCAACCATTTATAAATGATTCAATGGTTGATACAGGTCTACTGCTCATCCACCTTTGCTTGCACTATCGAGCTAGAGACCACCCTTTCAATTAAAGATATGCCTTGCATTTTGATTTTCCTTTGTTGGCCTAGCTTTTGAGTAAGTGCTTCTTTGAGTGAAGTGGAAATGTAGAAAAACTTCCCTACAACTTGGATTTTTCTCCAACTTCATTTGCTTTTTCTTTGAAGTATGTATGAATGTAGTGCATCCAAATATGTGGATATGTAACACAAAATGTTTATTTCTCATCCATACCTCTTTAGGTATGAAACCATTCAACATAAATGTAGGTGTGTATTTCAACAAGTAGACCATAGTACAAACAATTTCTACCCAAAATGTTAGCTCTAAATTTGCATCACTTAGCATGCATCTCACCATCTCCTAAATAGCATGATTTTTCCTTTGTATAACTCTATTTTATTTAGGCATGTAGGCATTTGTCAGCTATTATTTGATGCCATGTTGCTTCAAGAAATTAGAAATTTAATTATTGGTGTCCTCCCCCTTCAATATAAGTAGAGTGTACAAATGGGATGACCATAAATATTCTCCAAATAAGCTTTGAATTGTTGGTAATAGTGGAAAGCTCCATCCTTTGTCTTTAATAAGTACACCCACATTTGTTGTGTATAATCATCAATGAATAATTAAAAATATTTATAGTCACTAAAACTCATATGCATGGGTTTGCACATATTCATATGCACTAGGTTGAGTGGACTAGCTATTGTGTGACTACTTAAGACAAATGGATTTTGATGTTGTATTCCATCTAAAAAAATCATACAATGGTCATGAGGCTTTGTTAAATATATAATTCCATGTACCATGCCATGATGTACATGTGAATTCAAATAGAGGAAACTTAGATATCCAAAATGCTTATGACATAATGAAGCATCTTCATCTATTTTTGCTGCTAATACTTGGTTGTCTCACATTACATTCAAAAGCTAAAATATGTTGTCTATGCCATTAACACAAGCAATGATTGTTGAACCTATAGATTTTTATTGAATAAGATGGAGATTCTTTGCATCTGTTTTCCAAGTTTTAACACTCAAATTATGATCAAGCATTTGATTTACAAAAAAAAAAAATCTTTGTGAGGCCAAGCATGTAAAGTACTTGAGTCAAGTGACAAGTACACTATCCAATATGTAATCAAACATCACCAATTCTAACAATGGTGTATGTTGAATTATCACCAAGCATTACTTATTTCTTGTCATGTATTTGGTAGATCTTGAATAAACATACCAAATTGGTCTTGAATTTGAAACAATATGAGAAGATTTAAATGAACAAATATATTATTGTACTTCTATATCAGAATCAATGTACTCAACTATATTTCCATGTTGGCATTGAGGTGTATTCCTCCTTTGCCAATGAGAATTATTCTACTTGTATCCCAATTATTTCTTTAATTGATTCTTGGATGATCCTTGCGAGAATGTGTTTTACCAACACTTCTAAAGAACTTGAACTAGTTTTCCATAGATCAAACATGTGATAATTCCTTGTCCTTGATTTTGTTGCTATTTTTTCCTTTTCTATTTTGCTAGTTTTGTTTCTTGTTGGGGTCCATCACCTTTCTTTGACTACATTGATTTTTTTTCCATTTTGATACATGAGAAAACCATGTTCATATTTTGTGTTTGTATTTCAAGTCAATTCCTCTTTTTGAAGTAAATTTATAAGAGTCTCAAAAGTGGGATTTTTAATTATCATGTTCATAGTTGTTACCAAAATGTTAAATGTTGGTGATAATACACATAGCACTATTCAAACAAATACATATTTACTGATGAATTTGCCTAAGGATTATAGTTGGGCTCATAAACCTACAATTCATCATAGAAATCCTTCTAGGTTCTCATTTCTCTTCATGTTTAAGCAATGCAATTGGATTTGTAGGTGTAGAATTTGATTTTGGTTCTTGGACTCAAACATTATACTAAGTTTATCGCATGCATCCATCATGGTTATAACATCATGAATGTATGGTTGAAACTCATCAAATATGATGAGCATGATGATCAAAATGGCTTTTTGATCATATTTATTAAATTTTCTTTATTCATTTGGGTCAGTGGCATTTCTTTGTATAGCTCCAAATACTAATCCCCACAAGTATTCAAACTCTAGGTGAATCTTCAATTTTGTCTTCCATGCATAATAGTTGTCACCTTTCAATAATTAAGAATAAAGTAACAACATATTTTGGGTATTAATAGCCATGCCAATTTTTCATAAAACTATAAACAAATAATTTCATTAGAAGGGTCTCAAAAAGAACTTTCCAACAAGTATATATATAAGCCTATACTCATGTAATGATCAATGCCCATAACCATGAGAAAAAAAGGTCTCATTAGGAAAAAATATGGCATGAGGCTTGAGTTCTTTCCCCCAACTTGAATAGGAATATTCCATAAAAATTCCAAGGTAATAAAAAATTGCAAATCACTATATTATTATTTGCATTTAATAACAATAAAAATAAATATAATTTTTAACAACTTCAAATAGCCTCCCATAAAGCATTGGGGAATTTATTTTTATTTTTATTTTTATTATTTATTATTTATTTAATTATATTTGTGCCTCCTTTTAATTTATGATCTACTTATTATTTATATATAGTAGATCAATACTTTCCTCCTAGTAAACTATAGGTAAAAGCTTTTTTATTTTTAATTCATGGCACAAGCCTTCAACTAGCAACACTTTACTATAAGTTAATACTTCAAATGATAGCTTTAGACAGTAGTTCCATGACACCTCTTTTCTATATGGTAGTTCATTTATAGATAGAAACCCTAGATGAAAACTTCAAATGACAATATTTTCCAAATGGCATGATCGGATGACAGTTTTAGGTGGCAAATTTAGATGAGAGATGATTGCCAACATATTCAAACTCTAGTGTAATGCTCTAGAAAACTCATTATTTTCTTTAGACGACATGTTTATTGCACCAAATAATAGCATTTTTTTATTTTTTTATATGATAGCAATTAATTTTGTGATGAAAACTCCTTTGAGATTAAATAAATTCTTGCAACACTTGTAAACACCAATAGGAATAAAAAAGAAAAAAACTCTTTCTTCTTAAAACGATAAGGTCTTCTCCTTGCAAAAACTTGTGTCTACTTTTTAGTTTTTTTAGTGGAAAAATGCTTTCATGAACTTTGAGAGATATCTCCTACTTCTTGCCAGCTAGATCACCTTCACAATTTGAAGGTTCATTATGATATTGGTCTATTCTACTACAAAATATTAGAAATGCAGAATAGATTTATATACTATGATCAATATTTGTATTGATGTGATAGAAATATATACATGTGAAATAAGAAGGTATGAGGTTGGGAGTTATATCTAATTTACAACTTACCATAACCTTAGTAACCATATGGTGAATAAGTAATATTCACAATATAACCTAGTTTTCCCTTGATCATACATGTGATATTTTTGTCCTTGATTTTGCTATTTTTTTCCCTTTACCATTTTGCTAGTTTTGTTCCTTGTTGGGGGTCTACCACTTTTATTTGACTACATTGAATTATTACCTTGTTGATGCTAAGAAAAGCATATTCATATTCATTCTTCATCTCTTGAATTGCTTCCTCTTGTTGAAGAAAATTCACAAGAGTCTCAAAAGTGAGACTATGATTTGTTACGTTTAGAGTTGTTACCAAAATGCTAAACATTAGTGGAAGTGAACATAGAACTATTAAAACAAGCACGTAATAAATTATGGTTTTGCCTAATACTTGCAATAAGGCTTATAACTCAACAATTTGTCATAGAAATCCTTCCAACTTCTCAACACTCTTCATATTCAAGCAATGCATTGGATCTATAGGTGTAGAATTTGATTATGATTCATGGATACTAAGTTTATCTCATGCATTCTTTATGGTTACTGCATCATGAATTTATGGTTGGATCTTATCATATAAGTCAAACATGATGATTAATATGTATTTTTGATCAACTTTATCAAGATTTATTTATTCCTCTAGGTCATCAACATGTCTTTACACATCACCAAATACCAATCCTTATAAGTCTTCAAACTCTAGGTGAATCTTCAATTTTTTTTTCCATGTAGAATAGTTGTCACCTTTCAATAGCTAGGAATTAGGTAATATCATGTCGGGGTATTAATAATCATGTTACATTGTCATAAAACTACAAACAAATGCTTCCCTTAGAAGGGATTGAAAATAACTTTCAAACAAGTATATGTAAACATATACTAATGTAATGATCAATACCTCTAATTGTGAGAAAACAATAGGGTATTGCTAGGCAAACAATAAGGCATAGGGGTTTGGATTCTTTTCCATCCAAATTGATTCATCAAGGAATATTCTATCAAAATTCTAGGGTAATAAAAAATTCCAAATCACCATCTTGTCACCTGCATTCAATAAAAATAAAAATAAACATATTTTTTAAAGGATTCAAATAGACTACCCATGGAGCATGTGGCATTTTTTCTTTTCATTTGTTTATTTAATTATAGTTGTGCATCATTTTCATTTTTGAATTGCTTGTTCTTTGCATGTAGTAGATCAACATTTTCCTTCTAGTAAACTATATGTAATTGAAAAGACAAAAATACAACACCAAATAACATAAATATAAAGTAGAACTCAAATAACAGTATTGCACAATGAATGATATTTATTAATGGGGGAGCCTCAAAACTCCATTGTTACAATGAGGATCTTTGAATCCTTTGATACAAATTTTACAATGGCTAGGGTTCTCTGAAACCCTAGCAAGCAACGCTGGTGGTGTCTCAAAATGTGTCTCTACTCCCAACAAAAGTGAGTGGTATTTTAGTTATCCAATACCAGCCCACTCCAACTTAAGCAGTTGCACAATGCTAATGTAACACTCCTAGATCTGCACATAAGACAATAGCAAATAGGTTAGTAGCAACTATGAGGGCTCCATAGTGTGAGGCCCTTAGAAAGTAGATAAAAATCCTATCTATGCAATGTAAATAAATGAATAGAACCTAAAAGTGCATATAATGAAATACCAAATAAAATATTTACCTTACTTGTTTGCTATCTTCTAATCTGATGTACTCTGTTGCAGTGGACTGGTACGAGGATACCCTAGGGTTGCACAAAGGCTAGGGGGGCTTTAGAATCTCTAGCATAAAATTCTCGTGGGTGCTCGACAACTATAAGAAATGCTCATGGGTGCTCAGTAATGGTGGAAGGAACCTAGAGGCACTTGGTGACAGGGAAGGAAGTACCCAAAGGTGCTTGGGAGTGACAGGATGCGCCCAAAGGCATTCAAAGGCTAAGGGGGAAGTCTGCAAAAGTAAATCTAGTTGAGCGAGGGAGGTGGCAAAGGATATGAGAGTTGTAGCAGGTAAGGATGGAAGGCGAATGTGCTCGGATGCTCCAAGGAACTCAAGGATGAATGGCTAAGGACTTAGAATATGGACAACTTAGGGATTGCTTAAGATTCTAGTAAGATTCAGGTGTTCAGCCATCAAAATGGCTCCTATTAATAATCCAATCTAGGGCATACTTAGGGTTTCAATGACACTAATTGTGTGGCTGAGATAAAATCATATTGAAGGGTGGATATTAAATCTAGGGTGTGGCATGGATTGATGTAAATGGATGAATAGGATTAAATGAAATTGGATGTCTGGAATTAATCCACTTATATAAATATATATTTATTAAATATATATAAAATATTAAAATTTAAATATATATATGAATAATGGGTGGAAATGGCAAAAAAGTTGGGATGGATGATAAGTGTCTAGGTTTTGGTGTCTACAAATACCCCTTTTTGTACTGCGTTGTGTGAAACACAATGCAGTGCAAAAACATAAGACACCTGTTTTGGCTAGGTGCAAAAGCAGCTTTCTCTTGGGATGTGAAACATGAGCTTGGAGACAAAAGAATTAAAGAATTTAATTTTTTCATAACTTACCCCTTAATTGGTAAATGAGTTTTCAGATGAATATCATGAGCCAATTGAAAAATTTGTACAAATGAATGATGTAAAGGTGATACCATTTTTGTCGCAATGGTGGGAAGGGGATTGGTGAAAAATGTGAAATGATAAATCTATTTTTGCCCCAACAGATGAAGGTTTTTGTGAAAAATGTGTCTATTTTTACCCCAACATATGAAGGGTTTTGTGAAAAATGTGTCTATTTTTACCCCAACAGATGAAGGGATTTTTGTAAAGTGTTGATGCCATGATCATGTAAGATGTATCCCTTTAAGGGAAATTAAAAATCAAATGTGATTACCCCAAGTTTGGGTTAATTCCATGTTGTTGAAGAATGTGTCTTCCAACATCATTGAAATGCAAGTATGCAAATGCAAAAAGAAAAGAAAAATAATCTATCCTCGGGGCCACTTATGATTGCAGCAATTCCTACATGAAATATCTAAACAGTTGCTCAATCACTTTACCCGGATTGCATCCTCAGATATTGGTGTAATTGCAAAGGAGATGATGAAAAGTTATGATTTTGTCTGTGTTTCAAGCCCCATGAACAAGGCCATCAATGACATCTTTTGAGAAAATTGGTCTTGGCATAGTCTCACTCTAAATATGAGGTACCAAAATTGATTTTGTTTTTGAACAATGAGATACTGGATGATGAATATGGCCAAGTGTCCTTATGGTGATTTATTAATCTTATCGAATTGCATGGACAAATCACTGTAATCGCCAAGGAGATATAATAAATCACTAGATATGAGGTTCAATTGAAATTGTATATGAACTTGGCAAATATTGAATGTAAATGATATTGTTGATGTATTTGATGGTGATATGAAGATGTGATGATGGGGAATGTATTGATGGATGCAATATGGAGTGATTTTTTAGAGGTAAGCTACATTTTTGAATATATGGATTCAAGTGACTAAATCTATTTTTGTCCCAATAGAGAAGGGGTTAAGTGATTGCGTCTATTTTTGCCACAACAGATAAAAGGAGTTTTTGATAATGTAAGTGTCCTTATCGTGATCTATCCATCCTGCCAATTTGCATGGATAACTAGTCTTTGCAATCAGTAGGTTAAATAGGATAAACCACTAAATACAAGGTTCACTTGTAAAGTGCCAAGGAATTTGATGATGTTGAATGCAATGGTTGTGTTTGTTCTTTATCCCAACAAATGAATGATTTTTTAATATGGGAAAATACAATGATTGTAAAAATGCAATGATTGTGTCTATTCTTGCCCCAATAGATGAAGGGTTTTTGACATGGGAAAATGCAAGGATTGTGAAAAATGCAATGATTGTGTCTGTTATTTACCCCAAAATATGAAGGGTTTTTGACATGGAAAAATTCAAGGATTGCAATTATTGTGTTTGTTCTTTGCCCCAACAGATGAAGGAATTTTTGAAATGGGAAAAAATGTGATGAAATGATTGTGTCTATTCTTTGCCCCAATAGATGAAGGGATTTTTGAAATGGGGAAAAATGCGATGAAATGATTGTGTTTGTTCTTTGCCCCAATAGATGAAGGGATTTTTGAAATGGAAAAAAATGCAATGAATGTGTCTGTTCTTTGCCCTAACAGATGAAGGGGTTTATGAAATGGGGAAAAATGTAATGCAATGCAATTATTGTGTCTGTTCTTTACCCTAACAGATGAAGGAATTTTAGATAATATAAGTGTCCTTATGGTGATTTACCCATCCTACTGGATTGTATGGATAACCTGTCACTACAACCGCTAGGTGACTAGTATAAACCACTAAATACAAGGTTCACTTGTATTTGTAAATGAATGAAGGTGTAATGACGAATGAAATTGATGATGTTGAATGTAAATGTGAATGTGATCTATTTTTGCCCCAATAGATGAAGGGATTGTTGAAAATGGGAGAATGTGATAATTGTGTCTATTTTTTCCCTAATAGATGAAGGGATTTTTGAAATGGGAAAAATGCTATAATGGTGTCTGTTCTTTGCCCTAACATATGAAGGGGTTTTTGAAATGGGGAAAATGTGATGAATGTGTCTATTATTTGCCCTAACATATGAAGGGGTTTTTTAAATGGGGAAAATGTGATGAATGTGTTTGTTCTTTGCCCTAACAAATGAAGGAATTTTTAAAATGGGGAAAATGTGATGAATGTGTTTATTCTTTGCCCTAACATATGAAGGGGTTTTTGGAATGGGGAATATGTGATGAATGTGTATGTTATTTTCCCTAATAGATGAAGGTGTTTTTGACAAGGAATGAATGCAACGCAAAGGGCTTAAACTTTGACAAAAGAACGCAATCGATGTGGATGACGTGAATGCAAGGCAAAGGGTGCAACCTTTGACAAAGGATGCAACCTTTTGAACCTAGCAATTGTATTATTGATGATGTGATGTGTATGCGTGATTGAATTGTTTATTGAATTGGTGGGGAAGGTGTGATACCTTGAGCACCCCCAATTTGTATTCTTGTTTGTTTGATTGGGGGAAAAGTGTGATACCTTGAACACCCTCAAGTTGTGTGCTTGCTTGTTTGATTGGGGAAATGTGTGATACCTTGAACACCCCCAAGTTGTGATGTTGTTTTAACTTTCTAGTGATATTTGCATATACGAATTATATATATATATATATATATATATATATATAAATATATATATATTTTTTATATATATATATATATATATATATATATATACATGGATTTTACTTTTGTGTTATGCTTATGTGTGAGTGCTTTTGTGGAATGCAAGTGTATATGGATTATTAATGCAAGTGGAAATGTGTATGTGTAATGTACCCCTTCGTTACTCCTTCTTAACCACAGATTTTTTTTTTACATATATAAATATTCACCCTCATTTGGCAAAGCCCTAATCCATTAACTCAAGATAGACATATTCCATTGGATTATAACTTTCAAGGCAAATAGCTTTATGAGCTATAGAGACTTGATCAGAGTCTCTTTAAGTAGAAGTGATCAACTTCTACGAAACCCTCATACCTCACTTGGTATGAGTATGTTGGCCAAGCATACTGGTTTCAACCTCATTAGAGGAGGGAATCACCAAATGGTCCACCCAGACCAGGTGAATGCCTTGAATATGGTGAACCACACCAATGGTAAACCATCATAGATGGATTAACCTCACCTATGGTTATCCATAAGTCTTAGCTCCGATCCAATCCATCTGGAAAGGAGTTCTAAGACTACTATATCACTATCGTGATAAGTATCCATGGAACATCTATCTTTAATCCTCCTTACACATTATTACACCCTTGACTAGGTAATCCCTCCATTGAATCCTTTTTAAATGGGCAATACTAGTACCATGTACATTTAATTCTTTAGTGTAGAGTGGAGAATGTATCCTGATTTGTAAATCAAGGTCAAAGTGTCCTCTCGAGAGTTTCCTCCCACAACATGATCCCAACTAGGCCATTTTAAATGCCTTTAATCCATGAAGTAAGATTCATTACATCTTGTCCTTAGGTTTAGAGCATTATACAAAACCTTCTTTTTAGTCGGATTTGTGTTCCATACAAGAATAAGGATATAATGCGTAAATCCAAATTTTCTCTTAAGATTTAGTTTTCTACAACAAGAATATAAATGGTGTTGCATATCATTAATTTCCCCTCAATGTTATAGTGAAAATTAGACAAAAGTCATTGAACATTAACACATTTAAATAACATCCATCCATCACATGAGATTTTTCTACTAAATTATTACAAAAAGAATGAGACAATTGCATTACATTAAATTAACAACATAATGGAATTTGAGCATACTTTCTAGCATCCAAACACATTTAACCCAATGAAAATTTAGCATATATCATAGTGCATAAAATAAACATTACATCTTAAATCATTTTCAAAACAACATTCATGAAATATAATAAATCAAACCACAAAATTAAAGTAACACCAAGATTTATCCTGGGAAACCCTGATGGGAAAAACCCAGCCTCCAAAATATGTGATTCCTCTTATTCATAAAACCAAGATGTCAAATATTACAAGTGTATAAGGGTCTCAACAGTCCCTTTTTCCTCAATATACCAATTCAAGGAATGCTATTGTTCCTACCACATACATGATGCAATTAAGGAATATTTAAATCCCTTTCTCTAAGTCATCATGACAATATTAAAATATTTACAAAGGAAACCACCTATTCCTTCATAATTTGAGGAATCCACTAATTCCTTTCTCTATAACATCTTGTGTAGGTTTATGATAGTCATTGGGTCATATTTTGGAGATGACTTCTCGACATTAGAGGAAATTTCATAAATTCCCTCAAAATGAATTCTAAATTCATTCTTTTGGATTGATTAATGTTCAACCCTCTCTTCATAACTTAAGGTCCCATACCCTTAATTTATGAAGCATTCATCCCTTTCAAGAAATCATTACCTTCCTATAAGTTTAGCATAGTCTCCATTATAGCTTCCAATCAAAGTTACTAAATCCCAATTTCCTCAAAGAAAAGGGTCCTACAAAAGGTATAATTACTAAATCCAAAACTCCCCAAAAATTTCAATATGGTTTTGGAATATCTTAATTAGAAACCAAGATCACTTATAAAATATTCACATCCCTTAAACACTAAAGTGTAAGAAAATTCCTTAACTATTTTCTAACTTATATAAAATATTCACATTGTTTAAACACCAAAGTGTAAGAAAAATCCTTAACTATTTTCTAACTTATATAAAATATTCACATCGTTTAAACACCAAAGTGTAAGAAAAATCCTTAATTATTTTCTAACTTATATAAAATATTCACATCGTTTAAACACCAAAGTGTAAGAAAAATCCTTAACTATTTTCTAACTTATATAAAATATTCACATCGTTTAAACACCAAAGTGTAAGAAAAATCCTTAACTATTTTCTAACTTATATAAAATATTCACATCATTTAAACACCAAAGTGTAAGAAAGGTTCTTAACTATTCTCTAACTTATATGGACATCTCTATAGGTGTTCTTCTTAATTCAACTATGGCCTTGGGTATAATACCAAACCTATTGGTTCTATTGCACATATGGTAATAGCGCAAAACTCTCTCCTTCACTAATTTGACCCACATACATTAATTTTATGCACCAATAGCGATCATGTTTATAGACCCTCGACAGAACCACACTTCCTACTAGGCGTTGGGTCCCGCGCTTACTACTCTGTCCCTCGATTCGAGATCCTCCAGAATAGTCAAGTACTATTTAGTTGACGCAGTCCGATTAGACAAAGCCTCTCATACCCATTAGGTAAGGAAGAGGGCCCTGGTTTTCCTTTAAATCATGCGATAGATTCTATCAGGGATATTAGGCAGCAACACTGAAACACTCCATTCTTCTAATATCCTTTTACAATAGACCTAGGTTCGAAGCTATTACCATGTTAGCACCATTTTTTTTTATATGCTTTTACACCCGTAGGGAGGTTAACATCTTTAGCTTTCCTTTAGTGAATGAATCAGGTTACAATGGTTTATCTGGTCACTAATCCCTGCCATCAGGGTAGTATATGCATACATGGGGTGTGTTCCATCTGTTATTTGATACCCCTATTCATAGAGCGAGGAGAGAGGTTCGAGTGATCTCATTCGCCTTCCCTATACAGGTATAGACGCATCCATTCAAGGTGGTGATGGTTTAAGGTAAGGTCTAGAATATCTTACTCGGCGGCATCATACCAGTTAGCTTGGGCTTTACTATTGATTGATTCCATAGCCCATACTTTGTTGTTATCAGGTCGAATCGGTAGTAGGAAAGGTTACAGGTTTCATTCTACCGTAGTGACTTACAGGAAGAATAGGTAACTAATGGCCATCCTACCCCTCTTACAAGCTCTACAGGCATCTTGGTGTTTGTTAGAGGTTAATTGAATGGAGATCTATCGTAACCATTAAAGTCAAGCCTTATGCCCCTATCTACCACTACCAGGATCTGTTCAGTGAATCTTAATCACGATATTAGACATAGTTTGTATGGGTCAAACGACAACGACTCTCCAAGGGGGTTGAAACCCTAAGAGAACACCGATTCAATGGGATTATCTTCCTACTACATAAATGGTTATACTTGGGACTTATAATATAACTCCTCATCGACTTATGTAGCCAAGTGGTTTATCCACTAACTGGCATACATTTGAGATTCAGTGACTCGATGCTCGAACCTGCCGAAATTAGAGATTTGTAATAGGTTTTCTGGTATTAAATTAGCTATACTATTCACCTTTTTGGATTTGATAAACCTTGGAAAGCGATGATCAAACACCCCCACACGAGGTTTTATGTCCTCTATAGATCTTAATTATTCTATTAACCATATTAATTCAACATTTCAATTGTGACAAGGTTGTTTGACTAGTATTTAAAATAAACAACTTCCTTCCAAGGCCATACGAATGGGTGCTTGGGTTTCAGGCCACCGCCTCTTGTTTATAAATACAAATAGAGTGGTATGAAATACCAAGGGATTCCAACCGCCAAATGATTATTTTGTTTATTAATTCAAAATCCAACCCTTTTTAAGGATATCATTACAACCCTGTAGAGCTCGTATGGTGGAACAAGGAATTAATTTCACAATGTAATTTCTACTAAAAACTAATCCTTTAGCATTTTCTTAATACCACACCCTATATATATATATAAGAAAAGAAAAACTAAATCAATAGCCAACAAAATGTAAAGTAAACAAAGAGGCACTCTTCCTAAATTTAATTTTTCAAATAAATTAGTAGGAGGGTAGAAGGATCCAACCTTCCCAAATATTGAGTTCCTTAGAGCCTTTCCATTCCCACTAGCTGGCCTTCCAATTCCTCCTCTTCATTTCTAAATCTTTCAAAAAGCCTCTATAACTAAAAATCTCTCAAGCCTTCTGGTTTTTGATCCACCGTAGGGTGGAGATCATACTCCCTAGACCATTAAGACTCCTAGAACCTAGATAGATCATTTTTCTTCACCAAAAGCCCTCTATTTATAGGGAAATTCCCCACTCATGGGCCAAATAGTGACCACATTATAATAATATTAGAAAGATGTCTTGGCCCATTATGACCTCATCATGTCCTTCAAGGGTTCTCTAGGGATGAGGTGAGTGACAAGGCTCATACTATTGAGGCATAGGATAGTTACAAGGTTAGAACTATTCTTGATAAGCCATGGGATTCCTTTCATAACTCCCACCAATGTAGGGTAGCCACATGAGTACTTCCCAAAATATGGGATGACCCATAAGTTATTTAAAAATCCTTTAGTCCTTTTTAGGTCCATCCACATAGGGTCCACTCAATCTGCACCTAATTTACTATATGGTTATAATTTTGTAAAAGATAATTCTTTAAATTTATCTTTTACCAGACCTCATAAATAACCCAAATATTAATTAATATTTCTTATCCCTTATAAAATTATTTGATTAGAATTTTTGTAGGATTCTTTGGGGTCATGCCCCTTCTATTAGGCATTATTTTATCTCCCAAGATCAATTAATATTCTTTAAATAAGGTAGTAGGGTAACGGGTCATGACAGTATGGATGCAAATATTCTAATGATCATTCATAGTTTTAATTTTGCTTGGTCACGTTTAGCATTGTTTTATAATCAGGGGCACCAAACTTGGTGTCATGTATAGTGAATGACTCATGAAGTGACATGGATGTTGACATGGAAGAAGATATGGATGTTGATATGGAAAATTGATTGTTTTGTAAAGACTCAAACATACTAGTGGTATCAAACAAACTCGCTAAAACTGCCTAATCCCACTAGGATCAAATGTGTGTGCAATGAATACATTTTTCAAATCAAGAGCATGGTAATGAATCAAGGTAATCAAGAACCAATGTGTGTGCTAGTGAGTTCATTAACTCATACTGATTAAATTGGGTATGACCTGTTATGGATGAAGACCAAGAAGCTAGCTTGTCCTTATGTGTGATCAGAGGTCTCTTTAAAAGAGATGTGTCACCATGCATGAGTGTACTCCACTACCAGTCAAGTGTCTATAGCTTCTATGGAGGCTAACTCTATATTCTAAGGATTTGATATCTTAGGTTTTTGGGATGACTAATTAACTGTCTGATTGGAAATGTAGTACAATCCTTACAACCCAATGATCAGTGGTGTGTGATGTAAAATATTTAGAGTTTTTTTTAGGGATTTTTCCCTACTCTTTATTTTATTTTTGGAAATGTGACAGTGGTGAGAACCACTATTTTTGTGGACTATGTTTCATGATGGTACATGCGAGGATTACCCTTTTCAATTCGAGGTTCAATCCAAGTATGGTGTTATCCCTCTTTGACACAAGATGTTTTTAAGATGTGAAGTTGTCTTTAGTTCAAGAATGTTTTGGAGTCAATTCCCAAAACTCAAGATTTTCTTGGTGTAGATGTGTAATGGTCCTTAAAGGATTAAGTACCTTTGGATATTTTTGAAAATTGAGATGTGACCAAAGGGATTAGGTACCTTTGGAGCTTTTTGAAAATTGAGATGTGACCAAAGGGATTAGGTACCTTTGGAGATTTTTGAAAATTGAGATGTGACCAAAGGGATTATGTACCTTTGGAGATTTTTGATTGGTGATGTGACCAAAGGGATTAAGTACCTTTGGATATTTTTGAAATTGAAATGTAACCAAAGGTGTTAGATGCCTTTAGAGATTTTTGCAATTGAGATGTGACCAAAGGGATTAAGTGCCTTTGGAGCTTTTTGAAATGAGATGTGACCAAAGGTGTTAGGTGCCTTTGGAGATTTTTTTTTTGGGGGGGGAAGGTGTGATACCTTAAGTGTCCCTAATTTGCTTGATGATTGATGGTGTGAGTGATTGGGAGGATGCGATATCCTGAGAATCCTCAGTATGCTTGATGATTGAGTTGGTACCAATGTCCTGATCAGATGGGTTGGATGGACCGTTTGTGGGAAAGACTTTCAGATCAATAAGATCTTGGACAATCTCTTTAAACACACGACAGTTGTTGATGTTATGGCTCATTTATTGATGGTAGGGATAGAACAAGTGCTCCTTAAAGTGTTTGCCTTGTTTGGTTGGGTCTCTTGGTTTGATTTTTAGAAATGAAATCTCATGTGCTTCATAAAGCCTTCAAAAAATGGTTGAATAAGATTCTAAAAGCATCGTGTAGTCTTGATGGGGCTTTGTAGGATGCTTGGTGCGTTTGTTTGATTGTGTTGGATGTTGAAATTGTGGTACAAGTATCATAATATGAGATGTGGATTGTGAAACTAGATTTTGTAGCAATTGTGATTGTTGATATGGATGATGATGAAATTGATGACTCAACTGTAACTCAATGTTAGTGAGTCAAGTTAAAATTTGTTGTAAATTTTTAGTGTGTTGACAATTTGATTGTAAGCCTTGGTTTTCTTGTTGAGTATATTGAGATGTGGTGAATGGATTGATGAATGGATGATATTGAGTCTATTTTTGGAGGTGTGATGAATTGAGGGGCGTGGAGTGAATTTGATGATGATGAGGTTGGTGAAAAATTGATTGTGAATGAAGAAAAGGATATGATGTATGAGGACTATGGATGGGTTGACTCATGGGAATGGAATGAGTTGATGGAGGTATGGGAATGAAAACCATAGAAGATTATGGTATCCATGATGGACTTTGGGTGGTGAAGATGGGTTGAGTGGAAATTGGTTGAGGCCTAGAGTTCACTTGAACTTGTTGTTGAGTTGTATGTTTCTTCTTAAGCAATTTGTTCAAATGCCCCCATGCTTAATGAATTTCCATATCATCATTTGAGGGCATGGAGGAAGATAGAATGGCTAATATGGTTGGGGAATAAGTGGCAATGGGAATTGTAACTTGATTGGAGGAAATGGGTACTTGTGAAGCAACATTGATCTATGTTTTATATAAGGGATTGGTGTATGTGGATGTGTATAAAGTGCTAGGAGCACATGAAGGTTTGGGAATGGACATATGGGAGGATGGTGTAACTGATGCCTCAAAAAGAGGGTTGGTGTACACCTGGGTATAGTTGTATGGTGAATAGGAATAAAAAAGTTCCTGTTGTAAAGTAGGATCCTATCTAGGTGAGTTGGGGACTGACTCTAAGACATAGTTAGAAGACTTCATGAGAGCTTCTATGTGTGACATATCTATGTGGGTAATGTGGTGGTCAATGGTTGGTGAGGTTGAATCTTCTTGGGGCATAGCCATATGAAAGGTTATGGATGGCAAGGAATGTGAGGGACCTACAGATAAATCTTCCTATGTCACATTTAGGGATTCTACCATAGAAGTGGTGGGGAAGGTGGATGAAGGTTCCATTGAATTATCTTGATTTAATGATTTCTTTTGTTTTCTTGTTAATACCATAAAGAAAATAAACCAAAATATAGATTATGCAATAAAATGAAACACAAAATTTAAATTTCATAAGAAAAATAAACAATCAATGCTAAGTTTGTTTAACACGTGTGTCTTACCTCATTCATTGATGATATCCTTTTAATGTGAGTTCATTTTATTAGGTTTTGATCTTGTGTGTTCTAATCTGAATTAATCCAAAGAAATGTAAAAACTATGGCTAAGCTAGGGCAACGAGATTCTTTCTAGAGATGAAATCTAGAGAGTTTGCTCAGGGGTGACCTAAGGTTTCTAAGGGCAGATATTGGTGGATGGAGATGAAAGCCACTATCACCAAATATCAAGCAATGGTTGGTGATGAAATCTAGCCACTACTGTTAAATGTGAATCATGCAGTGTGTGATTCTTTTTAAAAAAATTGATTTGCTATTGTGTTCATACAATGTTAGAAAGATAACTACTTTTGATAGTCTAAATCAAAAGCCACTACTCACAATACCAATTTTTCCAAAGGATGTAGAGTACACCACTTAAAACCTGCTCTAGATAGTTGGGGGGTTCGTCTACTCCTCCGTATGGAATCACCCAAGTACGGGGATACTTTTGGTATATGAATAATGTTCCTAATTAGACCTACATAAATAGGAATCCCTAATCTTATAATGCAAACTAATTATGCAATTTTTCAATTCACATGAAATCAGAATGCAATATTTTTTTTAATTTGTAAATACAACAAAAACCAAAAACTTCAAATAGAAAATGTGGATGGATGCAAATGACTAATATGAAACCTAATATGCAAGCTAATATGAATGTTTTTCCTAGATTTTATTAATTATGTTCTTTTTAGCTTAGAAACCTGAAAAAAATGTAAGATTGCCAAAATATGTAAACAAAAAAGCTAGGGTTTCAATAGTAGACTTACAAAATAGCCTATGTTTCTACTCCACTTCTTTGTAAAATACCCCTAGGTATTTCTGAAATGCACCTGGGTGTTTTTGGATAACCCTTGAGTGACGTCGGGCATTCACACACCTTCTGTAAGTTTCCAAAAACCCTAAACAATGAAAAACACTTGATTTGTGCCTCTAAAAATCCTAAAAAATAAGATAGAAAACAACAAATAAATCAGTAAGGCAAATAGGTCCGAGGTGTAGACCAATTAGTTCATCCAAACCCCATAAGGGGGTAGAGGTCCAAGGTTCAAATCTTGGGCCTCATCGGATTGAACGCTTGTCCCTTTCCTTGTGCTTTCAGTGACGTAAAAGGTTTAAAATGATTGTGGCATGGTGGTTATAGGGGTGGACTACGCGAAGATCTATGTGGCAACTTCTAGGGTGAACAACACAAAATACTATGGTGGCCATAAAAGTTGGACAGCCTGCCTGGATTTGTGGTGGCTACCGATTCCACCATGTAAATTCAAAAAAAAAAATCAGTAAGGCAAATCATAAAAAGAAACCCTTAGTGGGTCCTCCCTTGATCACCATTTGAAAAGACAAAAATGCAACACCAAATAACAAAAATATAAATAACTCAAATAACAATATTGCACAATGAATGATATTTATTAATGGGGGCAGCCTAAAAACTCCATTGTTACAATGAGGATCTTTGAATCCTTTGATACAAATTTTACAATGCCTAGGGTTCTCTAAAACCATCGCAAGCAATGCTGGTGGTGTCTCAAAACATGTCTCTACTCCCAAAAAAAGTGAGTGGGCTTTTAGTTATCCGATGTCGGGCCACTCCAGCTTAAGCAGCTACACAATGCTGATGTAACACTCCTAGATATACACACAAGAAAATAGCAAATAGGTTAGTAGCAACTATGAGGGCTCCACAATGTGAGACCCTTAGAAAGCAGATAAAAACCCTATTGATGCAATGTAAATAAATGAACAAAACCAGAAAGTGCATATAATTAAATACCAAATAAAATATTTACCTTAATTTACTGTTGTCTTCTGATATGATAAACTCTGTTGTAGTAGATTGGTGCAGTAATGCCCTAGCATCGCTCGAAGGTTAGGGGGACTTCAAAATATTTGGTGTAAAATTCTTGTGGGTGCTCGGTGGTTGTAGGAAATGTCCATGGGTGCTCGATAATGGCAGAGGGTACCCAAAGATGCTTGGCGATGGGGAAGGAAGTACCCAGAGGCACTCTGGAGTGATAGGAAGTGCCTGAAGGCATTCGATGGCTGAGGGGGAAGTCTGTAGAAGTAGATCTAGCTAAGAGAGGGAGGTAGTGAAGGATGCGAGGGCTGTAGTAAGTAAGGATGGAAGGCAAGTGTGATAGGATGCTTCGAGGAACTCGAATGAATGGCTGAGGACTCAGATTGTGTAAAACTTAGGGATTGCTTAAGATTCTATGAAGATTCAGTATGGCTCCTATTAATAATCCAACCTAGGGCATACTTAGGTTTTCAATGACACTAATCGTGTGGCTAAGATAAAAGCATATCGAAAGGTGGATATTAAATCTAGGGTGTGGCATGGATTGATGTAAATGGATGGATGAGATTAAATGAAATCGGATGGTTGGGATTAATTCACTTATATAAATATATATTTATTAAAAATATATATAATATAATATATAAAATATTAATATTTAAATATATATATTAAATAAATATAAATATATATGAATAATGGGTGGAAATGGTGGGAAAGTCAGGATGGAGGTTAGTTTTTGGTGTCTATAGTAATATATATATATATATATATATATATATATATATATATATATATATATATATATATATATATATATATATATATATACTTAATTCATGGCAAAAGCCTTTAGCTGAAAATACTTCACTAGAAGTTAACTTTTAGATGGCCCATGCATTGATTAGATGATAACTTCACAATAGATAACCCTTATGCATCTTCAGATGACTTGTTGCTAGATGACATAGTCAAGATATAGTAGAGTCCAACTTCACTTTAGATGATACTCTTTTTAATTTTTTTTAACATCATCTCCAAATGACAATTTTAGATAGAGACAACTCTAGAAGGCAGTTGTAGAAGATAACTTCAAATTAAAACAACTCTAGCAACTTTAGATAGACAACTCTAAATGATAGCTTCAAATGGAAACTCCACATGATAGAAGCTATAGACAACAATATATTTGTATGGTAGCTTTAGATGGTAGTTCCATAACATCTCTTTTCTAGATGATAGTTCTTTTTTGGATAACTTTGGATGACTCTTTTGGACAACTTCAGATGGCAATGTTTTCCAAATGGTATAATTAGATGACTCCTTAGGTGGAAACTTTAAATAAGAGATGATTTCCAACATATTCAAACTCTAGTGCAATTCTCCAAATAGTTCATTCTTTTCTTTAGATGGTATGTTTCTTGCACCAAATGGCAACATTTTTATCTTTTTTTTAAATACAACAATCAATTTTGTGATAACTCTTTGGAAATGAGGTAAATTTTTCTTAAGTGGCTCTACAACTCTAATTCTTGTGGCACCTACAAATATAAATAGGAATAAAATGAAAAACTCTTTCCTTCTTAAATTTGTAAGGTCTTCTCCTTGATAAAACTTGTGTCTACTTCTTTCTGGTTTCTCTAGCTATATCACACTTTCATGAACTTTGAAAGGTGTCCCCTACTCCTCAGTAAATGGAACACCTTCATAATTTGAAGTTTTATTTTTATAATGTCTACTTTGATACTAAATATTAGAATTGTTGAATATATTTATGCACTATTATTAACATTTGCATTCATGTGATAGAAGCATATATACATGTGAAATCAATAAGTCACGAGGTTGGGAGTTAAAAATAATTTCCAAATTCCTATAACCTTTGTAATCATTATTTGAATACATAATATTCACAACATATTTAAGGGCATAAAAATGAAAATTCAATAGTATTCTCCAATGTATAACAATCACTAAACCAATTCTCCATATCTAGGGTAAAATGATTCTTATCATGTTACAAATATTTTCATATTATCCTTCTACATTTTTTTAAAGAGTTCAACCAAGGTTTTCAATGGTTTATAAAAATATTCAAACCAGTACTAATGATGACAACCCATTTTTATCTAAGGTAAAACTAATTCATTATCGATGTATCCAAAAATAAATACAACACATATGCATATATTCCAACCATTACCCCTTTTCGAAATCCCATTTTTGGAATGAAACAAAAATGCATACAAAAAGCCACCTTTTTTTAGCAATAGAAATAATGCAAAAAATATTCTCTTTTAAAATAATTGATAGAAGTAAAAATAATATTTTTCTCATAAAAATTCATATTGAGGAAAATAGAATATATCTAGAGAAAAGGGTACCTAGTAAATTGTTGAGAATGAAGAACAATTTTGGTCAAATTCTCCCAAATTCTAGTTAGCTCCTCTATTTCCCTTAAGAATTCATGATGGATTCTAGGTTTCAGAGGTTCAACATATATTCCATGCAATGGCTCATTCTTAATCCTAAAATCCCCTCCAAATCACATAATTTCTCAATCCTACTCAAATCCAAGAGTTGTAATGCTCAAATTTAACAAGATTAATTGAATTGGGGATGATTTCACTTCTACTTTGTAATCCCTTCAGTATTACCAAATGACACCACCACTTCTCAATGGTCTCCCCAAGGTTCCTCTTCACTAGATAATAATATTAAAATGGGTCATTGTAAGATATTAGCTTTTTGAATGGTTGGGTTAAGTACAACTAACCCTTAGGTAGTATGCTCATGGTTTATTGAAATTGTAAGTTGATTCATGGGGAAGGTGGACATTGTATGATGTATTGGATATGACTTAAGGTATTTCATTGTATAATATGTATTACTGATTAGTAATCCCTATGGGACATAGTTAACCTTGTTATGGTTATACCCTATTTATAACTTGTAATTGACCTAAATCCCTCTTATTATGTTGGATTAGGTTAAAATTTATCATTTAATTAGGATTTTGATATTGCTATAAATACCCCCTAATACTCACAAAGGAGGTAGCACCCACCACTATAGCAGCCGACACTGTAGAAGCCTACAAACTATAGCAGCCGCCACTGTAGCAGCCCATGCACTGTAGCAATCGCAAAAATTTTGGCCCTAAAAAAAAAAAAAAATGGTAGATTTTGGAGGCAGCAAGTTGTGACGGATGGAGCAGCAAGGAGGAGGAGCGAGAGGTCTAGGGGCAACAAACCCTAGGTGTGGGGCTTCGAAGGGTAGATCAGCAGACATGGTAGGTGGGGGCTCTGGTGATATAGCAGGCCCCCAGGCGGAGGATGTGGACAAGGAAGTTCTATTGGAACTGGTCCAAGGGTATTGGGCAGATGCGGTTGAAGATTTCTCTGATGGGGACCAGGACTCTGTGTGTCAGGATCAAAGGAAGACCCAGGAATGAGACAAAAAGAAACCTGGCAACTGGAGACCTTCATATCTTAATGCTCTTCATGGTAAGCAAAAATTATCTGACTCTTGTTTTAATCTAAAATCTATTAATGGTAGGTTGCACGTCCTAAATACCTTAGCTCAGCATGTGGCTATGGAGGGCAGAACATCTCTGGTGGTAAAATTTATGGGTGTGAGGCCAAACTTGGAAGTCATAAGGAGATGGGCCGTCCAAAAATGGCAGCCAAGGGCCGGTATGATGATTAAGGCTTTACCCAAGAGTTTTCTTTTGGTGACATTTCAATGTGAATAGGACATGGAAAGGACTCTCCAAGGAGGTCCTTGGTTTTTTGGGAAAAGGGGCTTGTATCTAAAGCGTTGGTCCCCCAATTTCAACCCCCAGACTCAAGTGCTGGATTTGGCTCCTATTTGGGTTAAGATGCTAGGATTACCTCTGCTTTTTTGGAATGAACAAATATTGGCTGGGATAGCTACAGATATTGGAGAACTAATAGCTATTGATCCTACAACCTTGATCAAAACAAGACTCCTTTTTTCTTGCATGTGTGTGTTGGCGGACCTGAGTAAAGAGCTCCCTAAATCCATTATATTTTCATCTATGTTTGGCCTTCATACTCAGGTCTTTGAATATGAAAATATATCTTTTAAGTGTAGTGTTTGTAGGAAGGTAGGGCACCAGGGTATCCACTGCATTTCCAAGAACCTTCCCCCACTCCAAAATATTGTTCCTCAAACCCAGAATATTATCCCTCCCCCACAGATCTCCATTCCTACCCAACATGGTCCTCAAGGGCATGGAGCTCGAAATCTAAATATCAGAGACCCTATTCGGCCTTTTGTAAGCAAGAGGCAACGTTATAACCCTCCTCCCAAAAATACCTATGCCCTAAAACCCTCTCACAGGGGAGCTGGTCCCTTTGATGGGAACCCTCAAGATCAACCTGCTCCTAAGATGATACAGCAAGCCTCAGAGCCAAATCACAAAGGAAAGAACCCCATAGATCAATGCCCTAGGGCAAGTATGTTTGATTGGGTAATACGGGAGGCCTATGGAGGCTCTGTGGAAGTGGTCCCATGTACTACAGAGGAATTTATGGGAAGAAATTCCAAGGAGATCAACATCCCAATGGAGAACAGTTTTGATGCATTAAATCATCTGAAGGGAGATCATATGGATAGCCAAGAAGTGGAATCTAAGGTAGAGGAGACTCAAGAGAAGGATTTAGAGGAGAAAAATCAGAGGAAGGAGCAGGAAACTAATTATATAGGCAAGGATACTTAGGAGGAAGAGGTGAACCACCAAGATTAGTGTAACCCCAAAGCAAGGAAAAAAGAATCTACTAATAAAGAAGCTAAGAACATGAAATCTTCTCCACTGTCAAAAAGACCAGTTGACCTGGAAAGCCAGATTGTTACCCCAAAGACCAAGACTGACCTATCCAAGATGGTTACTAGAAGCCAAGTGAATCCCAAGGAACCCCAGCCTAGAGCGGATGTATGGGGATATGGTTCAATAGGAAGAGGGAAACCTAGCAATGTTACCTTAAGGCAGAAAGAAGCAAAGCGAGGAGTGTTTGATGGCACTCAAGAAGTATTGCTCTTTAGGGCAAAGGCTCGAGGATCCAAAGCCCATAAATGAAGATTCTTTCATGGAATATTCATGAGAGTAATCCTGCAAAAATAAGAGCTTTGTATGCTATTAGACAAGAACACAAACTGGATATGATTTTACTGCAAGAAACTAAAATGGAGGAGAGTAGAGTTATTCCTTTTAAGAATAGGACTTGGCAAGAAGCTGAAGTAGTAGGCCAAGAGGCCACTGGAATAGCAGGAGGGTTTTTGGTTATGTGGAACAAGAATGTGATTGATAGTAGAGTGATTATGATGTCTAGTTGGTTTATTTATCTCTTATGTGTGGATAAAACCACACAGGAAGAGTGGATATTAACAAATGTATATGCTCCAGTTAGACAGGGAATGAGAAGGGTTCTTTGGAGTCAGCTAGCTGAATTGAGGGAGACGGTCCCCAACTACCCTTGGATTGTGGCGAGGGATTTCAATTGCTACCTTAATCCTACAGATAAATTTGGGGGCTCTCAAAGAATAACTACTGATATCTACGAGTTTAGATATTTTGTTGAGCAACATGAGCTGATGGATGTGGACCTACGTAGATTCTCCTATACATGGTCTAACAAAATATTGAAGGAAAACCAAATTCATATCATATTAGATAGGTTTCTTCTTTCTCAAGAATTCCTAGAGAGGTTTGGGGACTCTTCATTAATGGCACTCCCAAGAATTGGGTCTGATCACAACCCAATTTTGTGGGAAACAGGGGAGGACTCTAAGAAAAGATACATCAGACCCTTTCGATTCGAACTTATGTGGTTCCAACATCAGGATCTCAAGGATCTAGTTGCCCAATGGTGGGAAAAAAAGTATAATGGTTCGAAACTGGCCCAAGTGGCATGTAAACTAAGGAATGTGAAGGCTAACATTAGAGAGTGGAACAAAACTTCCTTTGGCAATATTTTTGTTAAAAAGGCAGAACTAAAAGACAATATCAATGAACTACAGGAGAAGTTGAAGTCAGAGCAGCTACGAGAGGATCTGAGAAACCAGGAGAGGGAGCTATTAGCCGAATACCACACGATGCTAGGATTTGAAGAAACCTTTTGGAGGCAGTAAATCCAGACTGCGTTGGTTAAAGGAGGGTGACAGAAATACAAATTTCTTCCATGTCTCTACTCTTCACCACAGGAGTACTAACAAAATTAAGGAGATCAAGATGGCTGATGGGTCTAACACCAAAGATATGGAAGACATAAGGAAGGAAGTGGTTGAGTACTTTAAATTGTTGCTAGAAGATGTAAATCCGACTATTGAAGAAGAGGACTCTCTGTTGGCAGCCATTCCACCCCTCGTAACTAAGAATCTTAATGGATTCTTACTTAGTCCTTTCACAAAGGAGGAAATCAAGAAGGTGGTTTTTGACATGGATGGTAACAGCTCCCCAGGACTGGATGGCTTCCCCGTAGCTTTCTTCTAGAAGTTTTGGGATATCCTAGGCAATGATGTAGTGGAAGCTATAATTGAGGCTCAAAAGGACATGGAAATCCCAGAAGGAGTTAATGCTACATTTTTAGTCCTCATCCCTAAACTAGTGGGAGCAATGGAATTTTCCAGTTTATGCCCTATCAGCTTATGTAACACTCTGATGAAGATTCTCACAAAAACAATCGCCAATAGGCTAAAGGTTATCCTTCCTTTCATCATTGATATGAACCAAGGAGGCTTTGTAAAAGGGCGACAAATACTGGATGGTATCATCACAATTCATGAGGTTATACATTCAATGGTGGCTAGTAAGGAAGCAGGTATGTTACTAAAGCTTGATATGAATAAAGCCTACGACCGGGTCTCATGGTGGTTCCTCACCAAGATTTTGGGTAAGTTTGGTTTCTCGTCCCAGTGGATTAAGTTTATTTTTAGTTGTATCTCTACTACAAGATTTTTTGTCATGGTGAATGGGTCACCCTCCGGTTACTTTAAGAGTGAAAGGGGGTTGCGACAAGGAGATCCTTTGTCTCCATACTTGTTTATTATTTTAGCGGAAGCATTGGGTAGGAACATTTCAGTAGCGGTGGCAGATGGTCGTTTGGAAGGCTTCAAACTAGCCTCAACAGTAGAGCCAATGTCTCATCAACAGTTTGTGGATGATACAATCATTGTGTCCAAAGCCTCGGTGCCTCAGGCTAGGAAGCTGAAGAGAATTCTAACCAAGTATGAGACAGCAGATAAAGACATAAATGATAAGAAGAGTAGCATCTATTTATTTAACACGCCTGGTGGGAGGGAGGAAATAATAGCTAACCTCTTCAGTTGTGGAAAGGAGCTTCTACCAACAACTTATCTAGGCATGCCTATGTTCGAAGGAAGAATGAAGGCTACATTGTGGAACTCAACCATTGACAGGATCTCCAAAAAGTTAGCAGGGTGGAAGGGCAGCCTTCTCAGCTTCGCAGTAAAAGCCTTATTAGTTCAAACTACTTTATAGAGCATTCCAATTTACTGCATGTCTCTATTTAGAATGCCTACAAAGGTTTGAGCTACATTGGAGCAAATTCAATGCAACTTCTTGTGGTCAGGTTTAGAGGAGAGAAAGAGAATTTCGTTGGTAGCATGGAATCAGGTGTGTGCAAGCAAGGATTAGGGGGGCCTAGGGATAAAGAGAATGAAATAAATGAATCAAGCTCTGATTGGCAAACAGGTATGGAGATTTATCAATAATGATCAATTGGGATGGGTAAAACTTCTTAAGGCAAAATATATCAAAAATAATCGGGACTTCCTGAAGTTTGATAATCTCCCTAGAGGATCCTATTTCTGGAATTGTTTGCTCGAATTTCGGGAGGTAGTCAGGAAAGGCACCAGATGGAGAATTGGTAATGGAAGACAAGTGGACTTTTTGCAAGACCCGTGGTTGGAAGAGGCCCCTCTGAAATATAACTTAGACCTTCAGGTCCTACAACATAAACTTTCGAAGGAAATGGGAGGAAAAGTAGGGGATTTTATTGCTGTAGCACAGGAAACTTCCTCTTGGAAGAAAATCATAGTTCATAATCTGTCAGAGCAAGAGAAGGTGGCCCTAACCAAACTCAATGATTCTTTAAGGGTGTTCTCGATCATTCCTTTGGAAGGAAAATACAAGGCGATTTGGGGCAAAACTACAAGTGGGATCTATAAAAACTGCCTATAAGTTAATCCACTTAGGATTCAATGGCTGGACTCCGAATTCTATTATTTGGTTAAATAATTTAACCCCAAAAATAGCTTTCTTCTTTTGGTTGGCAGTTCAAAATAAGATTCTGATAATGTATAATCCGCAGCGAGAGGTTTCCAATTCATCAATCGATGTATCTTGTGTGAGAAAGCGTTAGAATCAGTAAGTCATATATTTCTAACTTGTGAATTTTATTGTACGACTCTTCCAAATGATCCCGTCCAAATTTCATATAGATTGGGTCTTTCCAAATAGCATGTCCGACTTCGCATACAAGTGGGCTTCCCCCTTTCGGGCGAAACTTTTGACTTGGCTCTGGAAGCTCAACTTACCCCATTTTTTATGGGGGATATGGAATGAGAGAAATAAGAGAGTATTTAAAGGACGTAAGAAAGATCCCATGTTATGTGGTAATAAAATAATCAGAGCTTTGAAAGAAAATTGGAAAACTTTCTTCTTCAAAAATGAGACCATGTCTCTAAGGGAAAGGAGGATTTTGCGAAACTAGGGAGAGGAACTTCCAGACCTAGACATTACAACCAACCCACAGGATGGTGTCAAGTGGATACCCCCCACACAAAAGTGGGTTAAGTTTAATTTTGATGGGGCAGCTAAAGGAAATCCGAGGGTTGCAGGAGCAGGAGGAGTTCTAAGAAATGAGGAAGGAAAAGTGGTCCCTGCCTTTGCAGAGCCTTTGGGAACTCAAACAAATCATTTTGCAGAAGCCTGAGCCTGCATGCAGGCAATGATAATTGCAAGACTTGAGGGTTATAAGGAAGTTATCTTTGAAGGGGATTCGCTTAATATAATCAAGGCAATTAAGGAGGATAAAGACCCCAATTGGACCATCTTGGAGCTTATCCTAGAAGCAAAGATTCATAAATCTCATTTGGTTAATTCCCGAATCCAACACACCTTCAGATAAGGGAACCAGGCGACAGATCTAATGGCAAATATTGCAGTTTCTATTAGGGAGATGCAAATTTGGAAGGATAACTTCCCTCAAGAACTATTGGTGTTGGCTTCTATGAAGAACACAAGCTTATACTGAGAGGGGGGGTGAACAGTATAAGACCTCTTTTTACTTTTTCCTTTATACTTCAAAATAGTAAAGCAATATACCCAAAGCAATATCAAAGCAATGCATAATATCATCCACAAAGTGACATCAATTTTAACGTGGTTCACCCGGAATGGTCAGGCTACGTCCACAAAACTTTTCTCTAAAAGTTATCTCAAAGTTCTTTGGGAATCCTTCCCAATTACAATGTTTATGAGCCTCGGCCCAAAGGAGATACCTTCCCCCAATCAGAATTTATGAGCCTCTGCTCAAAGGAGATACCTTCCCCCAATCAAAATTTATGAGCCTCTGCTCAAAGGAGATACCTTCCCCTCTGCTCGGAAATGATCCCTCGAAGATCAATCGCCTCTACCTCTTGCCAAGCACGTGGAACTCCTTTCCATCGAAGACCTCCTGTCCTCAATGCTTAGCCTAAGAGACCTCTGCCTTCTATGATCACGTCCACAGTAGCTCAACAACCTGTACCAAACATAATCAGTCGGTCTAGTACAAGTCTTCCTCTGTCTGTCAGATCTGTCCAACTCTTGAACAAATCAATCCTCTACATACAAGCCTTCTCAAAGACTTGCCAATCTGTCCTCAAGTTCTTCTCATAGAACCAATGCACCTCTGTCCTCAAGTTCTCTGATAGAACTATCAAACTCAGCTCACAAGTCCTCTGCTAGGACCTGTCCAAATCTGCTCACAAGTCCCCACCGAAACCTGTCCAAAATTGCTCACAAGTCCCCACCGAAACCTGTCCAAAACTGCTCACAAGTCCCCACTGGAACCTGTCCAAAAACTCAGCAAGCTCACCAAGAAAAACTTTCTTAGTAGGAAATCACAAAGTGAATTGTTAGAGACCCAATGTGATTTTTCAAACTCATAGAAGCATAAAGAGAATTGTTAGAGACTCAATATGTTCTATACTCAAATCCCAATCTCAAAACTCAACTCAAATCAACTCAGCTCAATCTCAATCTCAAATCTGAAAACTCAACTCAATATCTGAAATGGATAGGATAGAATGTTTTCTTTCAAGAACATGAAACCCCAACAATTGCCAACTATGCAAAGAATCACATAACAATGATACTCATGTTCTTTTCACCATCAATTAGGGTTTCAACAACAATGCTCATCAAACAAGGTTTAGTCAACCAACACCATTCAACTCAACATCAACCTTGAAGCATTCAACCAATCATCACAAGAAAAGGAAACAAGTAGAAATCCTTTTCCCTCCAAAGATATTTGAACAAAACAGCCACCAACACAATATCACCAAATGCAAAGAATAACTTGCTCAAATCAACTCAATGGAGTAAGCCCAATATCATGAATCAAGTAAAGCAATAACTTGATCAAACAACCTCTATGGAAGCAACTCAACCATCAAACTCAAAACAGCCAACCAAGGGTTCCACCAACTCAATGCAAGTAGCTAGACTCACAAATATAAACCCTAGTGCACAAAGCTTCCACTATCTCAAACCAAAAATTATGCATTCACCAAAAACTCTCCTTAAGGATAACAATGCATAAGTAGTCTTCAACAAACCAGAAAATAGGATTTACACCTAGCCAAAGGATACCTAGTAGAATACCTTTTCACTCCAACCTTATTTCAGAAAACATACACCAATCATACTCATAAGAAGAATGTGCCCATACCTTATTGGAGTAGAAGATAATTGAACCTTCAAGTTGTCACCACACACAACTCTCAAACTTCCAACCAAGTTAGGGTTAGAATAAAAAGAAATGAGCAATAATATAAACTTCCTTTATTACACCTTTTAGCTCCACTTCTTTAAACACAACCACCATAACATGCCAATAAATCAACAATCACAGACTCACACCTTATACCTCCATTTTTAATTTTAGCATAGCAAAGAATAATCTTAAAAATACATCCAAAGAAATATGCCCTTATTTCTCCTAAGCTTTTATTCAATGCTAATCACAAAAGCCAAAACTCATAAAATTTAATCACACCTTATAAATCGTTGTCCAAGAAACTCCGAATTTCGTGGCATAAAGACGTTTTAATAAAAACGTGTGTTACTCTAGCAAAGCACCCCCACGAGACTCGAAACGGTGACCTCCGCCAATGCAACGCCCAACAGTAGCCTTCGCTGCCACTAGCCCACGTGGGCTACGAAGTTCACAAGTGAACTTCCCTCCACTTCACCCTCGAAAAAAACTCCCGAAGACTTTTCAACCGCACGTGCTTCTAAGTCTTCCTTCGATCACAGCGAATACAGAGCACAAACACCGCAAATTGCATTCGAGGAATTTCGAATTAATTAGCCTTCCAACCTTAGGAGTTGGAGAATAAATAGTCTCTTCGAAGACACCTTGACGTCGGCGAAAATAAAGACCATTTCGAAATTAATCAAAAGTCTTTTCAAAAAGGGTTTAAAAACCCTTAAATAATTTTAATAAATTAAGAATAAAAAAAGGTTTAAAAACCTTTAAGTATTTTTAATAAATTAAAAATAATTTCTCCCTTAATTAATTAAATTATTAAAACCTTGAAGGGTTTTAAATAATAATTAAATAAATAATAAAGAGAACCTCCATTGGTTTTAATAAAAACCATTTAACTTGGTTTTAATAAAAACTATCATAAAAAGGTTTTAATTAAAACCTTGCCAATGGAATCTCTCCGGATTCTCTTAAAAATATTCTCTTGGAATCTTCCACCTTTGAAGCCAACACATCCTCTTAACATTAATGCCATTTCCTTTTGACATCAATGACAACTCATAGACAAGAAGCTAGGATCTCAAACCCAAAATTGCCAACAATCTCCCCCTTTGTCATTGATGGCAAACCATGCTTCTCAACAACACAAACTCAACATAAATAGCTCCCCCTGTCTTGAGGCTCTCCCCCTTACTCAAATCTCTCCCCCTTTGTCATCAATGGCAAAGGGTCACCTTTGGGGCTCGGGACTAAGAATGAGCCTCTTAGCTTAGTCCCTCCCCCACCTCTCGATGAGGTGATTAATTCTTGGGTGGGAGTAAAACTCCCATTAGGCACTGATCATCATCAACGTCTATAACTTCCTTGTCGGGCCTTCTCTTGAACTCTTTGTCCATATTCCTATTCCTGTCACTATTCTTGTTCTTGTTCTCATCCTTGTTCTTGTCCATGCCTTGATCCTTGGACCTGATCATGCCACTGTTCCTGTTCCTGTATTCTGGAATTTTAGCTCTACACTGTCTGATTATGTGACCTTCATTGTTGCACTTGAAACACTTGACGATGTTGTTTCTCTGAGGTAAACCTGATCTTTGAATCCACCAGTTCGACCAAACTATGTTCGACCAAACCTGTTCTGACCAAACCTGTTCTGACCAAACCTGTTCGGCCAAACCTGTTCTGACCAAACCTGTTCCTGTTATTTGCCTTGCAATAAACCGCCTTGTGCCCAAACTATTGACAAGAGTAGCAATACCCTTGAAAGTAACTAGCACTTCTGAAACTGTCATTTACCTCCTTCACTTGAGCCATGCAATGTGAAGCCATGTGACCAAACCTCGTGACAAGCAAAACATCTCGCCTTGAAACTTTCCTTTAATTGACCTCTTAGGTTCTGAAAACTTCTTCTTCTCATTCTGAATTATGTTTTCTGTTTCTGTGCATCTATCATTCAAGGACTCCTTTTCTGAAATACTTTCCTCATCGGAACTCTCTTCCTTTTGGAGTCTCTTACTAGACTCTCCAACTTGTTCCTTGTGTGGCTTAACAAAACCAAGGCCTGTTTTATCTGTTGTCTTTCTTTGACCTTTGATGAGTGACTTAACCTTTTTGGAGCTATCTTGAAACCTCTAAAGCTTATCCTTGTACTCTTTAGTTTCCTCTTTCAAAGAAGCCATTTTCTGTTCTAACTCACTATACTCAAGAACCTTAGACTCTAACTCATCCTTGAGTTCTTGTGTCTTAGCCATAGAGAAGTCAAGACTTTCTATAAGATCATCTCTCTCCATACAACATTCATCTAACTTATCCTTGAGTCTAGCATTCTTCTTTCTTTCCTTTTTCAAAGCACTAAGAGCACTAATAAGTTCACCTTCAAGATCTACTTCACCTTCCTCTATATCTTCCTCTATTTGTTTGCTTTTTGAATCATCAAAGCCTTTTTCAGATTTCTTATCACTAGAGGTGCTACCCTTTTCAAAAACCATACATGCATCTTCCTTATAGTTTTCTGAAGCATCCTCATACATACTAGAAACCAAATCATTATTTGTGCAATCATCCTCAAGGTGACCAAAATTTCCACATCTAAGACATTTCATGATAATGAATCTATGTTTCGGTTCTTCCTCTTTTTCTGATATGAACAACATCTCATTTTCATTATCACTTGAAGAACTTTCACTATCACTACTAGAACACTTACTTGCTTTGTCTAGGTAGAAACTCTTCTTGTGCTTGTGAGAATACCTCTTTCCTTGATTGTTGTGCTCATCTTTGTTTTTCCTGTGATGCTTGTGCTTTTCAGAATCCTTGCTCTTAGAATCCTGTTTATCTTCATCACTTTCATTCTTGGGAACATTACATCAGTAGCATAATGACCAAACTTTCCACAATTGAAACATCTTATATTTTTCATACTTTTGTGCTTTCTAGAGAACTTGCCTTTCTTGCTGTAATATGCCTCTTCATCACTAGAAGACTCATCACTATCTTGAAGTTGTTTACCCTTGGAATTCTTGGTAGCCTTGAAAGTCGCCTCTTTCTTGACATCAACCTTCACTTGAGTTCTCAACTCAAATGCTGCAAGTATACTATGGAGCTCATCCTTTTTCAACTTATCCAAATCTTTAGCTTCCTCAATAGCAGAAATATTTTCACTAAATCTATTAGGAAGAGATCTTAAAATCTTATCACAAACATCATTTTCAGCAAGCTCAAGACCTAAGTCTTTCATGGAGTTAACAACCTCATCCATACGAAGCATGTAGTCACTAATATTTTCATCATCATTCATCTTGAGTTGTTCAAACATACCTTTGAAGTGTCTCAACTTGGCCTTTCTGACATTTGTATCACCTGTATGAACCACCTTCAACTCTTTCCACATTTCACTAGTTGTCTTGCAGTGAATCACTTTGGTGAGATCTCGCTTTCGTAAGCCTTTCAGGATTGCATTCATTGCTTTTGAATTGTTGTGATGTAGGAGCCTTTCTTCTTTAGTATTAGGACCATGTTCAGGAATAGTGTACTCATCTTCAATCACTTCCCAAACCTCATTCCCAAGTGCCATTAGATGAACCTTCATCCTTGCACTCCAAAGACCAAAATCTGACCCATCAAGAATAGGTGTTGCATTGCCACTTGAATGATCCATTGTGTTCTTTACTAGCTTTTCCTTCAAGTTGTTAAACTTTTCGAAGGCACCTGCTCTGATACCAATTGAAGAACACAAGCTTATACTCGAGGGGGGGGTGAACAGTATAAGACCTCTTTTTACTTTTTCCTTTATACTTCAAAATAGTAAAGCAATATACCCAAAGCAATATCAAAGCAATGCACAATATCATCCACAAAGTGACACCAATATTTAACGTGGTTCACCCACAATGGTTGGGCTACGTCCACAAAACTTTTCTCTAAAAGTTATCTCAAAGTTCTTTGGGAATCCTTCCCAATTACAATGTTTATGAGCCTCGGCCCAAAGGAGATACCTTCCCCCAATCAGAATTTATGAGCCTCTGCTCAAAGGAGATACCTTCCCCAATCAAAATTTATGAGCCTCTGCTCAAAGGAGATACCTTCCCTCTGCTCTGGAAATGATCCCTCAGAAGATCAATCGCCTCTACCTCTTGCCAACACGTGGAACTCCTTTCCATCGAAGACCTCCTGTCCTCAATGCTTAGCCTAAGAGACCTCTGCCTTCTATGATCACGTCCACAGTAGCTCAACAACTTGTACCAAACATAGTCAGTCGGTCTAGTACAAGTCTTCCTCTGTCTATCAGATCTGTCCAACTCTTGAACAAATCAATCCTCTGCATACAAGCCTTCTCAAAGACTTGCCAACTGTCCTCAGGTTCTTCTCATAGAACCAATGCACCTCTGTCCTCAAGTTCTCTGATAGAACTATCAAACTCAGCTCACAAGTCCTCTGCTAGGACCTGTCCAAATCTGCTCACAAGTCCCCATCGAACTGTCCAAAATGCTCAAAGTCCCAACCTGTCAAAATTGCTCACAAGTCCCCACCGAAACCTGTCCAAAATTTCTCACAAGTCCCCACTAGAACCTGTCCAAAAACTCAGCAAGCTCACCAAGAAAAACTTTCTTAGTAGGAAATCACAAAGTGAATTGTTAGAGACCCAATGTGATTTTTCAAACTCATAGAAGCATAAAGAGAATTGTTAGAGACTCAATATGTTCTATACTCAAATCCCAATCTCAAAACTCAACTCAAATCAACTCAGCTCAATCTCAATCTCAAATCTGAAAACTCAACTCAATATCTGAAATGGATAGGATAGAATGTTTTCTTTCAAGAACATGAAACCCCAACAATTGCCAACTATGCAAAGAATCACATAACAATGATACTCATGTTCTTTTCACCATCAATTAGGGTTTCAACAACAATGCTCATCAAACAAGGTTTAGTCAACCAACACCATTCAACTCAACATCAACCTTGAAGCATTCAACCAATCATCACAAGAAAAGGAAACAAGTAGAAATCCTTTTCCCTCCAAAGATATTTGAACAAAACAGCCACCAACACAATATCACCAAATGCAAAGAATAACTTGCTCAAATCAACTCAATGGAGTAAGCCCAATATCATGAATCAAGTAAAGCAATAACTTGATCAAACAACCTCTATGGAAGCAACTCAACCATCAAACTCAAAACAGCCAACCAAGGGTTCCACCAACTCAATGCAAGTAGCTAGACTCACAAATATAAACCCTAGTGCACAAAGCTTCCACTATCTCAAACCAAAAATTATGCATTCACCAAAAACTCTCCTTAAGGATAACAATGCATAAGTAGTCTTCAACAAACCAGAAAATAGGATTTACACCTAGCCAAAGGATACCTAGTAGAATACCTTTTCACTCCAACCTTATTTCAGAAAACATACACCAATCATACTCATAAGAAGAATGTGCCCATACCTTATTGGAGTAGAAGATAATTGAACCTTCAAGCTGTCACCACACACAACTCTCAAACTTCCAACCAAGTTAGGGTTAGAATAAAAAGAAATGAGCAATAATATAAACTTCCTTTATTACACCTTTTAGCTCCACTTCTTTAAACACAACCACCATAACATGCCAATAAATCAACAATCACAGACTCACACCTTATACCTCCATTTTTAATTTTAGCATAGCAAAGAATAATCTTAAAAATACATCCAAAGAAATATGCCCTTATTTCTCCTAAGCTTTTATTCAATGCTAATCACAAAAGCCAAAACTCATAAAATTTAATCACACCTTATAAATCGTTGTCCAAGAAACTCTGAATTTCGTGGCATAAAGACGTTTTAATAAAAACGTGTGTTACTCTAGCAAAGCACCCCCATGAGACTCGAAACGGTGACCTCCGCCAATGCAACGCCCAACAGCAGCCTTCGCTGCCACTAGCCCATGCGGGCTACGAAGTTCACAAGTGAACTTCCCTCCACTTCACCCTCGAAAAAACTCCCGAAGACTTTTCAACCGCACGTGCTTCTAAGTCTTCCTTCGATCGCAGCGAATACAGAGCACAAACACCGCAAATTGCATTTGAGGAATTTTGAATTAATTAGCCTTCCAACCTTAGGAGTTGGAGAATAAATAGTCTCTTCGAAGACACCTTGACGTCGACGAAAATAAAGACCATTTCGAAATTAATCAAAAGTCTTTTCAAAAAGGGTTTAAAAACCCTTAAATAATTTTAATAAATTAAGAATAAAAAAGGTTTAAAAACCTTTAAGTATTTTTAATAAATTAAAAATAATTTCTCCCTTAATTAATTAAATAATTAATTAATTAAAACCTTGAAGGGTTTTAAATAATAATTAAATAAATAATAAAGAGAACCTCCATTGGTTTTAATAAAAACCATTTAACTTGGTTTTAATAAAAGTTGGTTTTAAGAAAAACCTTGCCAATGGAATCTCTCCGGATTCTCTTAAAAATATTCTCTTGGAATCTTCCACCTTTGAAGCCAACACATCCTCTTAACATTAATGCCATTTCCTTTTGACATCAATGACAACTCATAGACAAGAAGCTAGGATCTCAAACCCAAAATTGCCAACAATCTCCCCCTTTGTCATTGATGGCAAACCATGCTTCTCAACAACACAGAAACTCAACATAAATAGCTCCCCCTGTCTTGAGGCTCTCCCCCTTACTCAAATCTCTCCCCCTTTGTCATCAATGGCAAAGGGTCACCTTTGGGGCTCGGGACTAAGAATGAGCCTCTTAGCTTAGTCCCTCCCCCACCTCTTGATGAGGTGATTAATTCTTGGGTGGGAGTAAAACTCCCATTAGGCACTGATCATCATCAACGTCTATAACTTCCTTGTCGGGCCTTCTCTTGAACTCTTTGTCCATATTCCTATTCCTGTCACTGTTCTTGTTCTTGTTCTCATCCCTGTTCTTGTCCATGCCTTGATCCTTGGACCTGATCATGCCACTGTTCTTGTTCTTGTATTCTAGAATTTCAGCTCTACACTGTCTCGATTATGTGACCTTCATTGTTGCACTTGAAACACTTGACGATGTTGTTTCTCTGAGGTAAACCTGATCTTTGAATCCACCAGTTCGACCAAACCTGTTCGACCAAACTGTTGGCAAACTGTTCGACCAAACTGTTCTGACCAAACCTGTTCCGACCAAACCTGTTCCTGTTATTTGCCTTGCAATAAACTGCCTTGTGCCCAAACTATTGACAAGAGTAGCAATACCCTTGAAAGTAACTAGCACTTCTGAAACTGTCATTTACCTCCTTCACTTGAGCCATGCAATGTGAAGCCATGTGACCAAACCTGTGACAAGCAAAACATCCGCCTTGAAACTTTCCTTTAATTGACCTCTTAGGTTCTGAAAACTTCTTCTTCTCATTCTGAATTATGTTTTCTGTTTCTGTGCATCTATCATTCAAGGACTCCTTTTCTGAAATACTTTCCTCATCGGAACTCTCTTCCTTTTGGAGTCTCTTACTAGACTCTCCAACTTGTTCCTTGTGTGGCTTAACAAAACCAAGGCCTGTTTTATCTGTTGTCTTTCTTTGACCTTTGATGAGTGACTTAACCTTTTTGGAGCTATCTTGAAACCTGTAAAGCTTATCCTTGTACTCTTTAGTTTCCTCTTTCAAAGAAGCCATTTTCTGTTCTAACTCACTATACTCAAGAACCTTAGACTCTAACTCATCCTTGAGTTCTTGTGTCTTAGCCATAGAGAAGTCAAGACTTTCTATAAGATCATCTCTCTCCATACAACATTCATCTAACTTATCCTTGAGTCTAGCATTCTTCTTTCTTTCCTTTTTCAAAGCACTAAGAGCACTAATAAGTTCACCTTCAAGATCTACTTCACCTTCCTCTATATCTTCCTCTATTTGTTTGCTTTTTGAATCATCAAAGCCTTTTTCAGATTTCTTATCACTAGAGGTGCTACCCTTTTCAAAAACCATACATGCATCTTCCTTATAGTTTTCTGAAGCATCCTCATACATACTAGAAACCAAATCATTATTTGTGCAATCATCCTCAAGGTGACCAAAATTTCCACATCTAAGACATTTCATGATAATGAATCTATGTTTCGGTTCTTCCTCTTTTTCTGATATGAACAACATCTCATTTTCATTATCACTTGAAGAACTTTCACTATCACTACTAGAACACTTACTTGCTTTGTCTAGGTAGAAACTCTTCTTGTGCTTGTGAGAATACCTCTTTCCTTGATTGTTGTGCTCATCTTTGTTTTTCCTATGATGCTTGTGCTTTTCAGAATCCTTGCTCTTAGAATCTTGTTTATCTTCATCACTTTCATTCTTGGGAACAGTACAGTCAGTAGCATAATGACCAAACTTTCCACAATTGAAACATCTTATATTTTTCATACTTTTGTGCTTTCTAGAGAACTTGCCTTTCTTGCTGTAATATGCCTCTTCATCACTAGAAGACTCATCACTATCTTGAAGTTGTTTACCCTTGGAATTCTTGGTAGCCTTGAAAGACGCCTCTTTCTTGACATCAACCTTCACTTGAGTTCTCAACTCAAATGCTGCAAGTATACTATGGAGCTCATCCTTTTTCAACTTATCCAAATCTTTAGCTTCCTCAATAGCAGAAATATTTTCACTAAATCTATTAGGAAGAGATCTTAAAATCTTATCACAAACATCATTTTCAGCAAGCTCAAGACCTAAGTCTTTCATGGAGTTAACAACCTCATCCATACGAAGCATGTAGTCACTAATATTTTCATCATCATTCATCTTGAGTTGTTCAAACATACCTTTGAAGTGTCTCAACTTGGCCTTTCTCACATTTGTATCACCCGTATGAACCACCTTCAACTGTTTCCACATTTCACTAGTTGTCTTGCAGTGAATCACTTTGGTGAGATCTGCTTTCTGTAAGCCTTTCAGGATTGCATTCATTGCTTTTGAATTGCTGTGATGTAGGAGCCTTTCTTCTTTAGTATTAGGACCATGTTCAGGAATAGTGTACTCATCTTCAATCACTTCCCAAACCTCATTCCCAAGTGCCATTAGATGAACCTTCATCCTTGCACTCCAAAGACCAAAATCTGACCCATCAAGAATAGGTGCTGCATTGCCACTTGAATGATCCATTGTGTTCTTTACTAGCTTTTCCTTCAAGTCGTTAAACTTTTCGAAGGCACCTGCTCTGATACCAATTGAAGAACACAAGCTTATACTGAGAGGGGGGTGAACAGTATAAGACCTCTTTTTACTTTTTCCTTTATACTTCAAAATAGTAAAGCAATATACCCAAAGCAATATCAAAGCAATGCACAATATCATCCACAAAGTGACACCAATTTTAACGTGGTTCACCTAGAATGGTTGGGCTACATCCACAAAACTTTTCTCTAAAAGTTATCTCAAAGTTCTTTGGGAATCCTTCCCAATTACAATGTTTATGAGCCTCGGCCCAAAGGAGATACCTTCCCCAATCAAAATTTATGAGCCTCTGCTCAAAGGAGATACCTTCCCCAATCAAAATTTATGAGCCTCTGCTCAAAGGAGATACCTTCCCCTCTACTCTAGAAATGATCCCTCAGGAAGATCAACTGCCTCTACCTCTTGCCAGCACGTGGAACTCCTTTCCATCGAAGACCTCCTGTCCTCAATGCTTAGCCTAAGAGACCTCTACCTTCTATGATCACGTCCACAGTAGCTCACAACCTGTACCAAACATAGTCAATCGGTCTAGTACAAGTCTTCCTCTGTCTGTCAGATCTGTCCAACTCTTGAACAAATCAATCCTCTGCATACAAGCCTTCTCAAAGACTTGCCAACTGTCCTCAGGTTCTTCTCATAGAACCAATGCACCTCTGTCCTCAAGTTCTCTGATAGAACTATCAAACTCAGCTCACAAGTCCTCTGCTAGGACCTGTCCAAATCTGCTCACAAGTCCCCATCGAAACCTGTCCAAAATTGCTCACAAGTCCCCACTGGAACCTGTCCAAAACTGCTCACAAGTCCCCACTGGAACCTGTCCAAAAACTCAACAAGCTCACCAAGAAAAACTTTCTTAGTAGGAAATCACAAAGTGAATTGTTAGAGACCCAATGTGATTTGTCAAACTCATAGAAGCATAAAGAGAATTGTTAGAGACTCAATATGTTCTATACTCAAATCCCAATCTCAAAACTCAACTCAAATCAACTCAACTCAATCTCAATCTCAAATCTGAAAACTCAACTCAATATCTGAAATGGATAGGATAGAATGTTTTCTTTCAAGAACATGAAACCCCAACAATTGCCAACTATGCAAAGAATCACATAACAATGATACTCATGTTCTTTTCACCATCAATTAGGGTTTCAACAACAATGCTCATCAAACAAGGTTTAGTCAACCAACACCATTCAACTCAACATCAACCTTGAAGCATTCAACCAATCATCACAAGAAAAGGAAACAAGTAGAAATCCTTTTCCCTCCAAAGATATTTGAACAAAACAACCACCAACACAATATCACCAAATGCAAAGAATAACTTGCTCAAATCAACTCAATGGAGTAAGCCCAATATCATGAATCAAGTAAAGCAATAACTTGATCAAACAACCTCTATGGAAGCAACTCAACCATCAAACTCAAAACAGCCAACCAAGGGTTCCACCAACTCAATGCAAGTAGCTAGACTCACAAATATAAACCCTAGTGCACAAAGCTTCCACTATCTCAAACCAAAAATTATGCATTCACCAAAAACTCTCCTTAAGGATAACAATGCATAAGTAGTCTTCAACAAACCAGAAAATAGGATTTACACCTAGCCAAAGGATACCTAGTAGAATACCTTTTCACTCCAACCTTATTTCAGAAAACATACACCAATCATACTCATAAGAAGAATGTGCCCATACCTTATTGGAGTAGAAGATAATTGAACCTTCAAGTTGTCACCACACACAACTCTCAAACTTCCAACCAAGTTAGGGTTAGAATAAAAAGAAATGAGCAATAATATAAACTTCCTTTATTACACCTTTTAGCTCCACTTCTTTAAACACAACCACCATAACATGCCAATAAATCAACAATCAGAGACTCACACCTTATACCTCCATTTTTAATTTTAGCATAGCAAAGAATAATCTTAAAAATACATCCAAAGAAATATGCCCTTATTTCTCCTAAGCTTTTATTCAATGCTAATCACAAAAGCCAAAACTCATAAAATTTAATCACACCTTATAAATCGTTGTCCAAGAAACTTCGAATTTCATGGCATAAAGACGTTTTAATAAAAACGTGTGTTACTCTAGCAAAGCACCCCCGCGAGACTCGAAACGGTGACCTCCGCCAATGCAGCGCCCAACAGCAGCCTTCGCTGCCACTAGCCCATGCGGGCTACGAAGTTCACAAGTGAACTTCCCTCCACTTCACCCTCGAAAAAACTCCCGAAGACTTTTCAACCGCACGTGCTTCTAAGTCTTCCTTCGATCACAGCGAATACAGAGCACAAACACCGCAAATTGCATTTGAGGAATTTCGAATTAATTAGCCTTCCAACCTTAGGAGTTGGAGAATAAATAGTCTCTTCGAAGACACCTTGACGTCGACGAAAATAAAGACCATTTCGAAATTAATCAAAAGTCTTTTCAAAAAGGGTTTAAAAACCCTTAAATAATTTTAATAAATTAAGAATAAAAAAGGTTTAAAAACCTTTAAGTATTTTTAATAAATTAAAAATAATTTCTCCTTAATTAATTAAATAATTAATTAATTAAAACCTTGAAGGGTTTTAAATAATAATTAAATAAATAATAAAGAGAACCTCCATTGGTTTTAATAAAAACCATTTAACTTGGTTTTAATAAAAGATAAACCCTTGCCAATGGAATCTCTCCGGATTCTCTTAAAAATATTCTCTTGGAATCTTCCACCTTTGAAGCCAACACATCCTCTTAACATTAATGCCATTTCCTTTTGACATCAATGACAACTCATAGACAAGAAGCTAGGATCTCAAACCCAAAATTGCCAACAATCTCCCCCTTTGTCATTGATGGCAAACCATGCTTCTCAACAACACAGAAACTCAACATAAATAGCTCCCCCTGTCTTGAGGCTCTCCCCCTTACTCAAATCTCTCCCCCTTTGTCATCAATGGCAAAGGGTCACCTTTGGGGCTCGGGACTAAGAATGAGCCTCTTAGCTTAGTCCCTCCCCCACCTCTTGATGAGGTGATTAATTCTTGGGTGGGAGTAAAACTCCCATTAGGCACTGATCATCATCAGCGTCTATAACTTCCTTGTCGGGCCTTCTCTTGAACTCTTTGTCCATATTCCTATTCCTATCACTGTTCTTGTTCTTGTTCTCATCCCTGTTCTTGTCCATGCCTTGATCCTTGGACCTGATCATGCCACTGTTCCTGTTCCTGTATTCTAGAATTTCAGCTCTACACTGTCTGATTATGTGACCTTCATTGTTGCACTTGAAACACTTGACGATGTTGTTTCTCCGAGGTAAACCTGATCTTTGAATCCACCAGTTCGACCAAACCTGTTCGACCAAACCTGTTGGACCAAACCTGTTCACAAACTGTTGCCAAACTGTTCGACCAAACCTGTTCCTGTTATTTGCCTTGCAATAAACTGCCTTGTGCCCAAACTATTGACAAGAGTAGCAATACCCTTGAAAGTAACTAGCACTTCTGAAACTGTCATTTACCTCCTTCACTTGAGCCATGCAATGTGAAGCCATGTGACCAAACCTGTGACAAGCAAAACATCTGCCTTGAAACTTTCCTTTAATTGACCTCTTAGGTTCTGAAAACTTCTTCTCATTCTGAATTCTGTTTTCTATTTCTGTGCATCTATCATTCAAGGACTCCTTTTCTGAAATACTTTCCTCATCAGAACTCTCTTCCTTTTGGAGTCTCTTACTAGACTCTCCAACTTGTTCCTTGTGTGGCTTAACAAAACCAAGGCCTGTTTTATCTGTTGTCTTTCTTTGACCTTTGATGAGTGACTTAACCTTTTTGGAGCTATCTTGAAACCTGTAAAGCTTATCCTTGTACTCTTTAGTTTCCTCTTTCAAAGAAGCCATTTTCTGTTCTAACTCACTATACTCAAGAACCTTAGACTCTAACTCATCCTTGAGTTCTTGTGTCTTAGCCATAGAGAAGTCAAGACTTTCTATAAGATCATCTCTCTCCATACAACATTCATCTAACTTATCCTTGAGTCTAGCATTCTTCTTTCTTTCCTTTTTCAAAGCACTAAGAGCACTAATAAGTTCACCTTCAAGATCTACTTCACCTTCCTCTATATCTTCCTCTATTTGTTTGCTTTTTGAATCATCAAAGCCTTTTTCAGATTTCTTATCACTAGAGGTGCTACCCTTTTCAAAAACCATACATGCATCTTCCTTATAGTTTTCTGAAGCATCCTCATACATACTAGAAACCAAATCATTATTTGTGCAATCATCCTCAAGGTGACCAAAATTTCCACATCTAAGACATTTCATGATAATGAATCTATGTTTCGGTTCTTCCTCTTTTTCTGATATGAACAACATCTCATTTTCATTATCACTTGAAGAACTTTCACTATCACTACTAGAACACTTACTTGCTTTGTCTAGGTAGAAACTCTTCTTGTGCTTGTGAGAATACCTCTTTCCTTGATTGTTGTGCTCATCTTTGTTTTTCCTGTGATGCTTGTGCTTTTCAGAATCCTTGCTCTTAGAATCTTGTTTATCTTCATCACTTTCATTCTTGGGAATAGTACAATCAGTAGCATAATGACCAAACTTTCCACAATTGAAACATCTTATATTTTTCATACTTTTGTGCTTTCTAGAGAACTTGCCTTTCTTGCTGTAATATGCCTCTTCATCACTAGAAGACTCATCACTATCTTGAAGTTGTTTACCCTTGGAATTCTTGGTAGCCTTGAAAGTCGCCTCTTTCTTGACATCAACCTTCACTTGAGTTCTCAACTCAAATGCTGCAAGTATACTATGGAGCTCATCCTTTTTCAACTTATCCAAATCTTTAGCTTCCTCAATAGCAGAAATATTTTCACTAAATCTATTAGGAAGAGATCTTAAAATCTTATCACAAACATCATTTTCAGCAAGCTCAAGACCTAAGTCTTTCATGGAGTTAACAACCTCATCCATACGAAGCATGTAGTCACTAATATTTTCATCATCATTCATCTTGAGTTGTTCAAACATACCTTTGAAGTGTCTCAACTTGGCCTTTCTGACATTTGTATCACCTGTATGAACCACCTTCAACTGTTTCCACATTTCACTAGTTGTCTTGCAGTGAATCACTTTGGTGAGATCTGCTTTCTGTAAGCCTTTCAGGATTGCATTCATTGCTTTTGAATTGCTTGTGATGTAGGAGCCTTTCTTCTTTAGTATTAGGACCATGTTCAGGAATAGTGTACTCATCTTCAATCACTTCCCAAACCTCATTCCCAAGTGCCATTAGATGAACCTTCATCCTTGCACTCCAAAGACCAAAATCTGACCCATCAAGAATAGGTGTTGCATTGCCACTTGAATGATCCATTGTGTTCTTTACTAGCTTTTCCTTCAAGTTGTTAAACTTTTTGAAGGCACCTGCTCTGATACCAATTGAAGAACACAAGCTTATACTGAGAGGGGGGGGTGAACAGTATAAGACCTCTTTTTACTTTTTCCTTTATACTTCAAAATAGTAAAGCAATATACCCAAAGCAATATCAAAGCAATGCACAATATCATCCACAAAGTGACACCAATTTTAACGTGGTTCACCCAGAATGGTTGGGCTACGTCCACAAAACTTTTCTCTAAAAGTTATCTCAAAGTTCTTTGGGAATCCTTCCCAATTACAATGTTTATGAGCCTCGGCCCAAAGGAGATACCTTCCCCAATCAGAAATTTATGAGCCTCTGCTCAAAGGAGATACCTTCCCCAATCAAAATTTATGAGCCTCTGCTCAAAGGAGATACCTTCCCCTCTGCTCTGGAAATGATCCCTCAGAAGATCAACTGCCTCTACCTCTTGCCAGCACGTGGAACTCCTTTCCATCGAAGACCTCCTGTCCTCAATGCTTAGCCTAAGAGACCTCTGCCTTCTATGATCACGTCCACAGTAGCTCAGCAACCTATACCAAACATAGTCAGTCGGTCTAGTACAAGTCTTCCTCTGTCTATCAGATCTGTCCAACTCTTGAACAAATCAATCCTCTGCATACAAGCCTTCTCAAAGACTTGCCAACTGTCCTCAAGTTCTTCTCATAGAACCAATGCACCTCTATCCTCAAGTTCTCTGATAGAACTATCAAACTCAGCTCACAAGTCCTCTGCTAGGACCTGTCCAAATCTGCTCACAAGTCCCCATCGAAACCTGTCCAAAACTGCTCACAAGTCCCCATCGAAACCTGTCCAAAACTGCTCACAAGTCCCCACTAGAACCTGTCCAAAAACTCAGCAAGCTCACCAAGAAAAACTTTCTTAGTAGGAAATCACAAAGTGAATTGTTAGAGACCCAATGTGATTTGTCAAACTCATAGAAGCATAAAGAGAATTGTTAGAGACTCAATATGTTCTATACTCAAATCCCAATCTCAAAACTCAACTCAAATCAACTCAGCTCAATCTCAATCTCAAATCTGAAAACTCAACTCAATATCTGAAATGGATAGGATAGAATGTTTTCTTTCAAGAACATGAAACCCCAACAATTGCCAACTATGCAAAGAATCACATAACAATGATACTCATGTTCTTTTCACCATCAATTAGGGTTTCAACAACAATGCTCATCAAACAAGGTTTAGTCAACCAACACCATTCAACTCAACATCAACCTTGAAGCATTCAACCAATCATCACAAGAAAAGGAAACAAGTAGAAATCCTTTTCCCTCCAAAGATATTTGAACAAAACAGCCACCAACACAATATCACCAAATGCAAAGAATAACTTGCTCAAATCAACTCAATGGAGTAAGCCCAATATCATGAATCAAGTAAAGCAATAACTTGATCAAACAACCTCTATGGAAGCAACTCAACCATCAAACTCAAAACAGCCAACCAAGGGTTCCACCAACTCAATGCAAGTAGCTAGACTCACAAATATAAACCCTAGTGCACAAAGCTTCCACTATCTCAAACCAGAAATTATGCATTCACCAAAAACTCTCCTTAAGGATAACAATGCATAAGTAGTCTTCAACAAACCAGAAAATAGGATTTACACCTAGCCAAAGGATACCTAGTAGAATACCTTTTCACTCCAACCTTATTTCAGAAAACATACACCAATCATACTCATAAGAAGAATGTGCCCATACCTTATTGGAGTAGAAGATAATTGAACCTTCAAGTTGTCACCACACACAACTCTCAAACTTCCAACCAAGTTAGGGTTAGAATAAAAAGAAATGAGCAATAATATAAACTTCCTTTATTACACCTTTTAGCTCCACTTCTTTAAACACAACCACCATAACATGCCAATAAATCAACAATCAGAGACTCACACCTTATACCTCCATTTTTAATTTTAGCATAGCAAAGAATAATCTTAAAAATACATCCAAAGAAATATGCCCTTATTTCTCCTAAGCTTTTATTCAATGCTAATCACAAAAGCCAAAACTCATAAAATTTAATCACACCTTATAAATCGTTGTCCAAGAAACTCTGAATTTCGTGGCATAAAGACGTTTTAATAAAAACATGTGTTACTCTAGCAAAGCACCCCCGCGAGACTCGAAACGGTGACCTCCGCCAATGTAGCGCCCAACAACAACCTTCGCTGCCACTAGCCCACGTGGGCTACGAAGTTCACAAGTGAACTTCCCTCCACTTCACCCTCGAAAAAACTCCCGAAGACTTTTCAACCGCACGTGCTTCTAAGTCTTCCTTCGATCGCAGCGAATACAGAGCACAAACACCGCAAATTGCATTCGAGGAATTTCGAATTAATTAGCCTTCCAACCTTAGGAGTTGGAGAATAAATAGTCTCTTCGAAGACACCTTGACGTCGACGAAAATAAAGACCATTTCGAAATTAATCAAAAGTCTTTTCAAAAAGGGTTTAAAAACCCTTAAATAATTTTAATAAATTAAGAATAAAAAAAGGTTTAAAAACCTTTAAGTATTTTTAATAAATTAAAAATAATTTCTCCCTTAATTAATTAAATAATTAATTAATTAAAACCTTGAAGGGTTTTAAATAATAATTAAATAAATAATAAAGAGAACCTCCATTGGTTTTAATAAAAACCATTTAACTTGGTTTTAATAAAAACCGGTTTGGTTTTAATGAAAAACCCTTGCCAATGGAATCTCTCCGGATTCTCTTAAAAATATTCTCTTGGAATCTTCCACCTTTGAAGCCAACACATCCTCTTAACATTAATGCCATTTCCTTTTGACATCAATGACAACTCATAGACAAGAAGCTAGGATCTCAAACCCAAAATTGCCAACATTCTAGAGAAGAGCTAAGATCAAACTTGTTAGAGCATCAGGAGATCAGAGGGGTTGATGATGAGTAATCCGACAGATGGAATTAGGCAGAAAAGGCATCCCATTTGCTGGGGCCTAGGAGGTGACAAGTGTATAGTACAGCAACCTAGTGGTATTAGTAAGTGCTAGGTGTTGTTTGGTTTTTGTTTTATCCTGAATAGTCAAGTGACAAGTATAGGACTTTGGCCTCTAAGTATGGCTTAATGTGGGTCTTAGAAATATCCATTTTGTATTTTGATTATACGGGCTTGAAGCTAGAACCAGCCCATTTTGACTTTGTAAAAGGTTTGTGGACCTTATAACCACCTCTACCTTATACCAAAAAAAATACCCCCTCATACTCATTTGATTATTGGAGTGTTGTGTAATAGTATATATATAGTGATTATTTATGGTGCTTATGGGAACCCAGGTGTTGTAGGTGAGTTGGAGAGGAGAGGGAAATCCTCCAAGAGAGGTCCCAGGTTCAAATCTCCACCCTACCAAAAAGCTGAATTGGGTATCCAAAATCCAATTGATAATGTTGGTGCGGGCAGGGTCGGGTGCGACTCTCGGGTGACTTTGACGGTGTAGAACCCCTGTTCGTGGTCTCTCAGACCAAGGTGGCCCCACAAGGGGTTTTTTGCTTAAAAAAAAATGGTGCTTATGGGTGTCCACCAAATCTCTCTCTTTGTCATCATTATTTTCTTATTGTATATAAGACTTGAGTGCATGGTTAGCTTCTATTCATTTTTTAAAAATATTGTGAATTCCAACATGGTTTTCCCACCTTCTAAAACAATTATTTTATGTTTTTAGTCTAATATTGGCTATTATGCCACTAAGGTCTCATGACAAGGATTCTAAAACTTCATGATTTTCCATGTTAACTAAGGTTTCACAAAGAAAAGAGTAAAATTAATATTTACACCATGGCCCAATGGTCTTTTAAATCCCACATTGGATTTTAACGCCTCAAATTGGGTCATTAAATATTCACACCATGGGATTAGATGTATTTTTAATATAAATGATGCAAATACAATTTATGCAACCATCTTAAACACTCAAACAAATGTATTAAAATAATTCAACCATTAATTTTGATCATCAAAACAAACTAGTCATCCATGCACAATATGAAATGCAAAATAGATATACTTCTTGGTGTGTACATATTTACAATATCCCTCTCCTCTATCAAGCATTATCCAACATTTAGTGTCCTTATATCTAATTATAACCTCCCTTATGCATCTCAATTCATAGTGGTCATGTCACACACTTGAACAACTAAATAATTGGATTAATTTGTATAACAAATTGAAATGTTATTTCTATAACAAAATAAAGTCATATATTGTCATATAATTTATGTTGTTATATGAAATAATGAATGAAGTAAAAATTTATTAGAATACTAGCCTATTTAGCATAGAAGAAGAGTCTTCACTACTATGTGATAACATTATTCCATATTATGGTAAAATTTAGATGCTCTAATTAGATTCATAAAATCAAGTCACAACATACCATGACTTCATAGATATATAAGATCCCAGCCTTAACTCCTATGTTATTTTATTTTATGGTCCTATGGTTCATATTTGGAATTCCACTAGAAATTGAAGTTATTGTCCTTGCTATTATCATATAAAATAAACCCTCATAGCTATAACATCAACATTCCTTAGCCTCGTCATCTAAAAATATTAGAAATTCTATAAGAGAATTGACATAGGTAGTTTGTGGAATGTGTTAGCGTACTATTTGTCTGTATTAGTTTATTGGCTGACTGTTACAACTACGTAACAAGTTTTGTTACCCTGTAACAGTTTCGGTGACTATTCCCGGATGTTTGTTTGTAACGCAACATTATTTAAACGCTGCTGCAATAATAAAATAACGTTTGTCGTTTTGCATGGCATCAGAGCCTGTTGAGAAAATTTGCTGGGCAGACGGAAATTTTGGTTTGCAGGCGTGATTTTTTTTTGTCACAGAGGCAGGCAGCAAACTGTCGGTGGAGCCTGCGCAAAATCGCCCAGCCGGCGCAGGGCAGCAGCGTGCGCAAGAGACCTGGCAGAGCGCAAGGTCGGGGACGGGAAGGAGGGTGACGTCAGACGTCGGGACCCGCACGCAGAAGCACGGGTCCGCAGACGCGACGTACCACGTCGAAGGGGGTTTAAATTCCTGCCCACGCGGGAAATGCGCCCCCCCCCGGGTCCCACGGGAAGCAGGGCCGAGGGCCCCACGCCGCAGAGCGGGATTTTAAATTCCCGCCTGGGTGGAGGGGTATAAACCCCCCCCTCCGTCGACTACGTCAATTAGACGCAGCTCTCCCCGCCCCCCCGCAGGCCCGACTGCGTGAATCAGAGGCAGCTCCCGCCACCCCTTTTGCGCGCGACTTCACACTGCTTCCCCCCCCGCCGCTTTCAAAATGTTTTTTTTCAGACGGAATTTCTCGTCCAAGCGTGCGCGACCAGGGAGGCCCGCGGCAAGGGAATAGAGACGGATTTTTTTTTTTTTTCGGGATCCGGAGTTTCTTCGAAGAGAGGGATTTTTTTTGTTCGGGATCCGGAGTTTCTTCGAAGAGACGGATTTTTTTGTTCGGGAGTAGCGTCCAAGCGTGCGCGACCAGGGAGGCCCACAGCAAGGGAACAAGGAGTTCCGGAGCCAAGCGCGCGACCCGGGAAGCCGAGGAGGAGGATCATTCGGGGTTGAAGAGGGAGAAGTTCAATTGATCCTCTCGGATCAGCCCGCTGGCTCACGTGGTCGTGAGCCGTGCGGTAAGGCTCAGGGAGCTTGCAGGTCGGGGGTTCAAATCCCGCCGACCCCCCCAAGGTATAATTTTTTTTGCAAAGTCATTTTTTAATTATTATTTTTTAATTAAAATTTTTAATTTTAATTTTTTTTAATAGTTTTTTAACTTTATAAATTAAAATTTTAATTTTAATTTATTTTTTATAAGTTTTAAAACTATATAAATTAAAATTATTTATTTTAATTTTAAATTTATAATAATTATTAAAATGCTTTGTTAAAGAAAGCCTTTTAAGGGGGGATATTTTTTCAAAAAATCAAAGGGGGATAGTGAGTAATTTTTTGAAAAATAGCAATTTGGCAATTGTAAAAGGTGCATTTTTGGTGTGACCGAGCACCTTGTGGGTTATTCTTGTGGGCAATTTTTTTTGTTGTATGTTGCATATTTCATTTTTGCACTATAACATTAAAAACTTAAAATCAAAACACTCCCTAAGTCCCCGGAATATAAAACCCATCTGTGCAATTTATTTGCACTGCAGCGTTCGGTATTTGCGATACCTACGGCCAGCACTTACAGGTAAAGCTGTCGTGATTTGGCTACTGTATCCGCCGCCTAATATAGCTGCTATAACGACGTCTGAGCTTGTTCTCTATAAATCGTCGGGGAGGAATAAGTACGCCATTTTTGCATTTTTTTACTCCATCCACTACCCTTTATCGCACTTGTGTTTAGGCGTAAATCCTGACGAAGTATTCTTCATAGTGTTTAGGGGAAGTTACGCCCCACGCATGAGAAGAATCTTCTATGGTAGGTGCCATCAACAAGGCGATTCCCTTTCGGTACCGCTTATGTTCCACGTATCGTATGATCTCTAAAACTCACCTATAGTCTCCCTCACGTAAGGGCGGGTGATTTTTGTTGATCTTTCTAAATACCTATAGTTTCCCTCACGTAAGGGCGGGTATTTTGTACGGTATATTGGCCTAGCAAAAGGTATATCGAAAGGGGGACCAATTGGTGATATAAGGAACCTTCACTATGGCCGTTGTTGCAAAGTTGATGGTGATCCGCATCGGTTATTGAAAGGTCCAAATTATACACCATGGAAACATAAGATGAAGGCTATTCTCCAAATGGAAGATTTGTGGGATATTATTCTTTGGAGTAGCAACTAGGCCTTCACCAACGAGCGGGATCCACGGGTCCTTCGACGGATCGAGATAGCTTTTGACAAGAAAGACGGTAGAGCAAAGGTGCTCATTTTGTTTGTTGTTTCGGATGAAGTGCAACCTCATATAGGTGACAAAGCAAGTGGTAAAGAGGCATGGGATGCCCTTAGAACCATCTATGAGGGGAAGAATGAATCCACCATTCTTCATCTTCAACAACAACTTCATAACTTTGAGTTTGAGACGGGGTGAAACAGTTGAACTCTTTACGTGCAGAGTGTATGAGTTGAAAGAGAAATTGAGTTCTCTCGGAGATACTGTGGACGAAAAGCTTCTCATTTCACTTGTGATGAGAGCTTTACCTTCTTCATTTGATATGTTGATAACCTCCATCCAGGTGTCTCAACGACAAATTACCTACATCGAGTTGGTCAATCTGCTTCAACAACAGGAGGCACGCCAACTTCACAAGGATGATTCTTCCAATACGGCCCTATACACCAACGAGGCGGGGTTCTAGGAAGAAAGGTAATGGGCAAAAAGGAGGCAACTTTCAGAAAGGAGGAAATTCTCAAGAGGATACGAAAGGAAAAGGCAAACAACCTCAAGAGAAGAAGAGGTGGTGCAAGATCCGTGAGAAAGACAACCATGACACCAACGGTGTTGGCATAAGAACAAGCGAAAGGCCAAAACAAACCACAAAATAAGAACAAGCAACCCCGAGGTGAATGTTCTTGTTGAAGAATCGACTCGGGATTCGAATGGGCACACAAGGTGCTCATGACTACCACAGATTCCACAGAGAGGGATCCTATTTGGTATGTCGATTACGGAGCTAGCAAACATATGACTGGCGACAGATCGTGGTTTGAATCATTTGAGGCCAAGGAGGGCAAACTTGTCACCATTGTTGATGATAAAACCTACAGGGTTCAGGGAGAGGGTACAGTTTCAGTCACTCTTCCTGATGGCAAGTGTCAGATTGACAAAGTCCTCTATGTTCCGGGATTGGCTAACAATTTGTTGTCAGTGACACAAATCCTGGACAGAAATATGGTTGTCAACTTTCATGTTGAGAATGGAAAGAAGTGTTGTACCATTACCAGGAAGGGTAAGCAGATTGCAACGACTTCATATAAGCATGGCTTATTTGCACTAGATGCTATCTCTACTCCACATGTTGCCATGTTTGTCTCTACCAAGGAGGCAACTTCCCTATGGCACAAGAGATATGGGCATCTTAGTTCCGGCTACTTACTTGAGCTCAGCAAGTATGAGATGGTAAAGGGTCTTCCTTCCCTTTCTGCCACATTGCCAGTGTGCTCTGACTGCTTGGCAGGAAAGCAGCATAGAGTACCATTTGAGAAGAGCTCTACAAGAGCACGAAAACCTCTGGAGCTAATTCACACCGATCTATGCGGTCCTTTCACACCCAACAGTGTTGGAGGGAAGAGGTACTTTCAGTTATTCGTAGATGACTACTCACGAAAGATGTGGGTTTTCTTTCTCAAGCTGAAATCTGAAGCTTTCGCATTCTTCCAGGAGTTCAAGAAATCCGTTGAGAAGGAGTCGGGGGCTTCTATCAAAACCCTCCGCTCGGATCGAGGGGGAGAGTTTACCTCTAATGAATTTTCTGCATTCCTAGATAAGCATGGGATCAAGAGACGGGTTAACAGCTGCCTATACTCCTCGGCAAAATGGAGTTCTTGAGAGAAGGAACCGTTCTATCATGGAAATGGTTCGTTGTATGCTCACAGGAGCTACTCTTGGGCAACAATATTGGGCAGAAGCTGTCACCACTGCGGTGTATCTGTTGAATAGGGCACCCACAAAGGCCCTAAAAGGAATGACTCCACGGGAAGCATGGAGTGGTCGAAAACCCTCCATATCTCATCTACGTATTTTCGGATGTCAAGCTTTCATGCACATACCGAAAGAGAAAAGGAAGAAGCTAGATGAGAAAAAACTGAGATGTATTTTTCTTGGTTATTAAGAGCACTCTAAAGGATATCGGTTGATAGATCCTTTGACCAAGAAAATTCATATCAGCGAGAGATGTTGTCTTTGATGAAGCTTTCACATCACAGAGCACATCTAAAGTACACCAAGATATTGTGGAACCTAAGGAAGAGAAGATTCCTTCGTCAACACGAGACGGGAGGTCCTTATACATCTTCTTCATCACCATCGAAGAAGAATCCTAAATGGTGTACAAATACAATCAGAGATGCAAATTTATCCACTCCTCCCAATTTGAATTTGGATAGACCTCGCACACGCGGTATGGCTCAAAAGGAAAGAGAAGCCAGAGAAACCGGTGAGGTTGATGATCTTTGTCAATCTTTTGAGGAACTTTACGTGACTCCAAGTACGAAGTAGAGGATATGGATATTGATGATGACAGGGCATTCATGTCTACCATAGATAGTCTTGAACTGCATCGGTGCAAGATGCTCTCAGTGAGCCTCGGTGGAAGGCCGCTATGGATACCGAGTATGAGTCTCTGATGAAGAATAAAACTTGGAAGCTTGTTGATCTGCCGCATGGAAAGAAACCTATTGGCTGCAAATGGGTATACAAAGTCAAGTACAAGGCAGATGGAACAATTGATAAGCATAAGGCCCGTCTTGTTGCAAAGGGCTATGCTCAAAAGGAAGGCATCGACTATGAGGAAACTTTTGCACCTATTGCTCGGATGACCACAATTCGGGTTATGTGTGCTATGGCAGCACAATATGGGTGGAAAGTTCACCAGATGGATGTCAAGAGTGCCTTTCTAAATGGTGATCTCCAAGAAGAAGTCTATATGACTCGGCTGAAGGATTTGAAGTGGAAGGCCAACAGCGAGAAAGTTTGCAAATTGGTCAAATCCTTGTATGGTGCAGAAACAAGCTCCTCGAGCTTGGTATATAAAAATGGACAATCACCTTATGCGGCATGGATTTAAGAGATGTCCGTCGGATGCAAACCTCTATTTCAAGAAACGAGGGTTACGAGATAGTGTTGCTTGTACTCTATGTGGATGATCTGCTCATTACGGGGAGTTCAGAAACTATGATCTCTCTTGTCAAAAGAAACTTGTGCAAATCTTTTGAGATGACGGATCTCGGACTTCTCCATTCTTGTCTTGGTGCGGAATTCAGCCGGAAGGAGCACTCCATCAAAGTGTCTCGAGAAAAAGTATGCCAAGACATTGCTTTGGATAAATATCGCATGGTGATTGCAAGCCAATGGCAACTCCAATGGAGAATGGACTTCGAGTTATCGCGATATGATGACTCACCTCGGGTAGATGGTACTCTCTATCGACGGTTGATTGGGAGTCTCATATATCCGACCAATACTAGGCCGGATCTCGTATTTCTTTGTCAACTATCTTTCGAGGTTCATGCGGGAGCCTAAGACCACTCATTGGAAAGCAGAAAAACGTGTTCTTCACTATGTCCGTGGTACTATGGAATATGGCCTAGAATACAAGAGGAACAACAAATTCTTCTTGCAAGGATACACGGACTCCGACTATGCCGGATCATTTGATGATCGCAAGTCAACTTACGGATACATTTTTCATGCGGGATCCGGTCCTGTCTCTTGGCACAGCAAGAAGCAACCGGTGGTTGCTATTTCATCAACGAGAGGCGAGAATATCGCGCCGCACGTGAAGGCTGTGTGCGAAGTGATATGGTTACGTCGCATTCGACAAGTATGGGCCATCCATCAAAATCTCCAATACACTTGTTTTGCGACAATCGGGGTGTTACGAACCTCGTCAAGAATCCGAGTCCATCATGAAAGAACAAAGCACATTGACACACAATGTCATTTCATTCGAGATGAAGTTCCAAAGCACCGAATTCAGCTTCGACACATTCCCACCGATGCTCAAGTTGCGAGACATTTTCACTAAGGCACTTGGACGTGTCAAATTTGAATTGTTTCGCAGCTCACTTTGTATTGCAAAATAATGTAAGGGGATGTTAGTAGTCTAGTATAGCTATTAGTTATTACATTACCCAAATAATGTAATAAAGGGGGATGTTAGCGTACTATTTGTCTGTATTAGTTTATTGGCTGGCTGTTACAACTACGTAACAAGTTCTGTTACCCTGTAACAGTTCCGGTGACTATTCTCGGATGTTTGTTTGTAACGCAGCATTATTTAAACACTGCTGCAATAATAAAATAACGTTCGTCGTTTTGCAGAATTTAGATACAAAATTTCAAATAGGTAGTTTGTAGAATGTAGATACAAAACCTTAGTTTATATATTCCCACTATTGTTGAAGAATCAAGGAAACAAAGTAGATTTGTGTGAAGCATGGTATTATTTCCACAAGGAGATACTAGGTAATAAGCTTAAGATCTACTATACATAAGTGTACATAGATTTAAACTATATATCACGTATAATATACAATTGGAAATATGAATCCTCCTATTTACTTATCAATGCTCTAAGATAAGGCTATGGGAAGTATAGTGAAACTTCACTACATATAGGGGTATTTATGCCTTGGCCATGTTTTGCAAGTTCAAATCAATGGAAAATAGATCGATGAGTTGAGGCAAAGGAACATATGAGAGTGAAGTGTACCATTAGTTTTTTAAATTGGTTATATGGTATTGAAATAGGCCCCACATGTATTACATCATCACCACGTATTGGTATTACAACAAAGCTTGGATATTATCCATGTATAGCTTGGCAATATTTGAACCTTGGTCTCCTCTTTAAATATTTAGTAATCTAACTAGTTGAGCTAGTGACACTACAAATCTATAGTAAGCATTAATTTGAAAAAATTGAAAGCCCTAGGATTCCTTGGTACTGTAGTCACCATTGATCATGTTGATATAATGACACACCATGAACCATTTGATCTTAGTGATTGATGACCTATGTTATCCTTTAAATTATTTTAAAATATGTAAAAAGAAGCCCAACCATTGATTAAAGCACAAGAAGATTAATGGTCATGAATTAATTCTTCCATCCTTGCTAGCTCATAGTAATCATCCATGTGGATGTCATACAACCTTTCCATTGATCATTATAAGGACCACCATCTATCAATGATGATGTGGAAGATCAAATGGCTCATGGGAATTATAAGTAAACTTAGATGGTGTAGCATTGAAAAGTATTACCAACCATCCAATCTTAGTGGTCAATAGTCTAGGAAGGAAGATGTAGACAAGAAGATCAAGGGAAACTTTTATAGGCATCCGATCAAAGGAGAAGTAGGCTAATTTAATAGGACGTGATTTTCAAAGTAGTTATAATATTGCTTAAAAAACTTCCACCAACATTTTTTCCACTCGCAACAAAGAACTCCAATGGTAGGTAAATTCCTTTACTATAAATATCATTGAAGCACAATCTTCTAGGAAAGAGTAGTTGGGTTCATAAAGGTAGTAGTTACAAAATGCCTAAAGTTTACCTACTTGAACCACTTAGACATGCAATTCCAATTAAAATGATTGATATATTAAAGGCGATAGCTATAGAGACTACAAATCTAGACACTTCAAGTCCACCAACATTGACTGTAGATGAATCCCTCATTGATTTTTAAGGGGTAATTTTGAATTACTAGTACAAATTTTAGATGGAAAATCTCGAGTGTTTAGAGGTTTTTTTTTAAATAGAAATTTCAAATTAATTTTCAAGTATTGAACTTTTTGGAATCATGCTTAATATATAGACTTATTTTTAAGTTATTTAAGTTTTCTCTTATGTATCAAGTTTGGATTCAAACCTTGATAATTTTTTTACAACCTCAAAACCTATTTTAATATAATATCTCTATAACATAGATTATAATATAATAAGCTATGGCTATATTTGCTATGCTCTATTTAATATATGCATCTTATGTGTGAATGCTTTATGTGATACTAAAAACATGTGTATTTAATTAGCTAATAACTAGTGATACATATATTTATTATGTTCTAGTGATAGAAGAATCTCTTGATCTTGGTGCATCACTTATTTTAGATTAGGATTTTATTTTATGTAATCTTTATTTTTCTTTGATACATACAAGTAGTTTAGGAAATCACTGCACCAAATATCATATCTGATAAGGATATGGCCTTAGTAAAATCCTATAGGATTCCTATGAGTCAAAGTACCACACTCGTAGAGCTTCCCACTATTTTGCTTTATGTGTGGCATGGATTTTAAACACATTTGGTGACTACAATAGGTGGCCATAAAATTTTGAGTGACCAACAAACTTTTGGCATGACCAATAGGATGGAATTTCCATCTAGATTGATATTTTAGTGAAGATCTCAATATCCTTGAAGTATAAAATATTCACCTAGTGACTCCATTGAGACCAAAATACCTAGAGATTTATGAGTACAAGACCTACTACTAGGTTAACTCAAAGAGTAAACCTGTAAGTGTTGGTTCCATCCTTGATCCCAGGTTCTAAGAGAAGACCCTAACATCAAAACATGGTTGCATAATAGAACCAACCCCTAAGGAGATACTTATCTTAGACTGATATACACCCCTTGCAACTTCCTATTGCTCCTTCAACATGTGACCTAAATCTAGCCTCAATACTAAAGTCACTACCTTACTTTATCGATGAGGATGCAACTATGCATACCCAGTACTTGCATCACATGGTCATCTTGTGCATGATGCATAATATTAAGGAGAAAAATGTGGATCTTAGATTATTAGTGACATCCCTCAAAGGAAATTATGAGAATGGTAGATAAGCCTTGCCTCAAGTTGAACCAAAAAATGGGACCAACTCAGAGACTTGATGGTCAACAGATCCAAAGAAAAGATAGATGGTGTGTCTCTCCTAGAGTAACAAACTATTAAGAGAGAGACCATGAAAACCATGTATTATTTCGACACTCTGTTCCTTAAGACCTATTATAGAATCCTAGAAGAGATTTTTCTTCTTCCAAGTATGGCATATATACACTGTTTAAAAGTTATCAATTCATAAATTGCCATTATGATTAAATTTAGAGGAGGTAAATGTTTACCAACTTATGGGATAGCTATCCAATCTAAAAATAATCCAATTCAAATAAGAAATTTGTTGGATAATATTACATTATTTGGTACATGCTAATATACCCTCATGGTACACCTTGTAAATATTATAGTGGAGTCAAGTTTTATATTAGTGTTAGTAAATATTTTATGTAATGTAATAATGTGTAAGAAATGCACTAGTGTCATGTGAGCAAGTTTGCAAGTGTTATGTGTCTATATGGGCACAAGTTTCTTATATGTAAGTTTGGATAAGTGTCTTTAGATTAGAGTGTGTAATGTGAAGAGTCATGTCCAAGTGTACATACAAAAGAGTCATGTGTATGCAAGTGTCAAATAGAGAAGCCAAGATTCATGAGACTTGGTATATGGAAAGGAAGATTCAAGCATAGAAAGAGTCATCCTACTATGGCTATATATTACTTCATATAGGACAAAGCGAGTATTACCTACATCATCTACATTGTCTACATAGTGATCATAGAAAGCATTGTTGTTGTATGAGAGTTTTATGATACATTTGTAAGAGAAATATGAGTAATAAAGATTACATACATTTGAGCAACTAATATTGTAAGTTGTGCTAAATGCTTTGTACATGTATGATTCAGGATATTACATTCATATTGTTTCTTATTAATGAATGTTAGTTTATTTATTATTAGCCTTGATTTCCATGTTAGTTGGATCATATTATTCTGGTTACATCATTATTTGATCTTACTATATTGTGGCTATCATATATTTGATCCTGTGAATATTATCCTATGAATTTAAATTAATATTGAGGCTTAAAAAGCCATTAGTGGTATCAGAGCCACAATCTGACCATTTGAGATTGAGTGAAACTGGGTTGATAAGTGCACTTAAGGATTAAAAAAAGTATAGGGTTGAATAAATCGCCCAAAGTTAAAAATAACTAGTTCAAAAGATTGCTGGAAATTTGTAAAAGAAATTGAAGAAGAAGAAATTATATTGAAGCAAAGAAGAACGAAGAGAAAACCTAGGGTATTTCCATAGTTGCAGAATAACTAGTGAAGACTAGGACTCATATAGGGTCTTTCCACTAGGTTTAAGGATAACAAGTGAAGATAAGGACTCATATTTGGGTGAATCAACTTGAAGATAGTTGATTATTTAGAAAAATAGCCAAACCTAACATTGATAGAAAATTTTTAGGGATATAGATAAATTCTTGACAATTGATTTCTATCAACACTCAAAAGAAAGTTGAAGGATTCGATACAATCAAGCTATCTTGATTGGAGCATCAAGGAAATATGTCACCTTGACATTGAAGGATTGATTTCTTAGGTGTGACCTAAGATAATTTTGTAGAAAAGATTAGTCATCAGAAGAGTGAGAAGATTCCTACAATAAATAGAGAAGACTTTCATCTTTAAGTGCAAGAGAAGGCAAAAATCTTTCATCAAGCAGGGATTAATTTAAGTTGTAGACTATTATTGATTTTAGGTCTTGAAGAAGAAACCTTGATAGAGATAGAAGAACAACAAAATATTGAGGTTACCTATTCTAAAATATTATTCAAAATAGAGGTGATCTATGAATAGTTTTAGGTCATTGAGAAATTGAACTTGATAAAGAATATTTTAGGTCTTGAAGGCAGACCTTGACAAAGAAGGATTTAGGTATTGAAGGTAGACATTGACATAGTGGATTCAAGTATTTAAAATAGATCTTAACAAAGCAAAGGACTACACTAAGTTTCAAGTCATTTAGAAAAATATTCAAGGACTAAAGAGAAAGATAACAACAATATAGATTCAAGAACAAACTCAATATTAAAAGACAAAAAAATGAGAAAGTGAGCAGTATTAAAGTGCAAATAAATCTGGTCAAAAGTGATATCATCCAACTCTGATATACAATGTTGAAGACATTTTTTGATTGCTTAAGGGTAGCTTCCTTAATCCATATCAAAGTAGTATATTTGTTCATCACAAGAAGAAACAATGTGAATACAAGTAATAAGCAAATGATAGAAGGTTAGAATTCAAGATAAAATAGCACTCCAAAGTATGAATAACAATGAAGCACTTGGGTAGATTAGTGATAGCCTCTGATCGAAATATTGGTGAGGTGAGACAAACATAACTTAGAATCCGAATTAAAGGAAATTGAGGGTAAATATTTTGTGCAAGATGTGGTGAAGAAGGGGATGTTAAAGAGTAACTTGTCGTCACTGTGGAAGGAAATTCTGAAGCTTGTAATGGAATACATAATAGTGGATGACCCGAAGGCTCCCCTTTGAATCTTCCACATAGATTTTTTAAATCACTTCCATGAAGTGTGCCTGATCAACATTCTCGACTTTTTGTTCTATTCCATCTCTTATATTATTGATGCCATCCAGAAGAAAAAGAATGAATCCTTCCATTTCCATAAAGGCCTTTTAAGATTCTATATTCCCATACGTTGATCAAATTTCCCCATAGCAATGTCCCCAAAATTGAAATTTTGAACCTACCTGAAGAAGCGCAAAAAATGACACGCCTTAAGTGATTGTATTGAAATGCAGTTGTAGTTCTAAGCTAGCATTCAAAGGAAAAGGTGCAAAAGATGTAAACTACTAAAACAAAGAATAATTTGCAATAAAATAGGGGGATTTCTCCTTGTATTTATTAATTCATTGATTCAAAAGGTTACAATACATCCCCCTTTGAGGGCTTCTCATTTGATACATTTCATACTACAAAATACAAAGGATCTAATCCCTTCAAGAGCTTAATGGCGTGTTTCAATGTTCTTCTCGCAACCCACACTTGAGATATAATATTGGGCTTCTTGTAATCTGCCTATTAGCTCCTCCCTCATGCTTAGAATAAATGCACCTACACACAAGAGATTGAAAATAGTTAATAGCATATGCATTTAGTGATTAAAGACAAAGAAAAATATAGAAAGCATACATCTAGAAATAATAAAACTTATTTGCGATAAATAAAAACAACTCCAAATGACTTTAAAATCTAATATGATGTTATTAAGATGATTTTGGGAAGATCTAAGCATAAATTAAAAGGAAATTGTGATAAAAAACTATGGCCATCCTTGGCGGGGGACAACTAAACCTGCAATCACAAAACCCTAAATTGACCCATCAAAACTACTCAAAACTTGACCAAAATTTAATGCAAGGCTATTATAATGATTTAGAAATTATCTATGGTGGAATTGTCTCAAAAATTTTAGCCATTTCATGGCCATCCCTGGCAGGTGCAACTAAGACTGTTATCCATCCTCGGGTGGGACGATCACAAAACTAGGTGGTTTTTACCACCAATTTCAAGGGGATCTGGTTTAGAACCCTCTTAAATGTCTTGTCAAAAAATTTGGTCAAATTACTCTTCAATTTGATAGGTTTTGGAATGGATTTTGTATATTTTGGGATGCCCCTAAAAGTGCCTTTGAATGAAGAGGATTTCAAGGAAAATACTTGGGGAAATGTGAGGGCAAATGTGAGGACAAATGTGAGCAGCACTTTGTGAGCAATGCTTCAACTCATTTCCTTTGAAATTGGGTGAGAGCACCTCAATTTATAACCCAAGGTAACAGGAGGCAAAGGGGCAAGTTTTGGCATGCAATGTAAGTGCTACCACTTGTCCATTCCTTTACCATGCACAGGGTGAAAGACAATGCCTATTTGGGGCCTCCAATTTACAGGTCCTGATGTCTATGTCAGCCTCCAAATAAATTTTTGATGATTGGGAAGGTAAAATTGTAGGAATTGGTTACCATTTCTCTACCCCTTTGACTTTTTGATGGTCTAGACCGTGGCCATCCCACCCAGGGACGGTTGACTATGACCGTCCTTGGGTGGGACGATCATGGGTACAAGGCCCAAAACTTCCCAAAACTGAAGGAAACCTTCCAAAAAGTGTATGGGAGCCCTAAGTAACCCTTAAGGTTTGCCCATTTGGGCCATATTATGTCAATAAGAGTGGTTCATAGCAATATTATCCAATTTACACAATTTTAGTATCTATAGATGCCTCTTTTTGAGACGCACTGTGTGCAACAGAGCACTAAGAAAAAATAGATGACTAAATCATTAAATGATTGATTTTATTCATTAACCTAGTCAACTTTAGATACCTCCATTGTGGAAAGAGCATACATTCTTGGAATCCTTGCTTTTGACATAGTCAAAGGATTAATTTTTGGGTATACCTTTCAGCCGCACTGTAGTGACAGTTTTAGGGGCTTAGGGTATACTCGGTCTTGGTGCCTTATTTTCTTGTAAGCCTTTTCAAGGGTGAATTCCTAAGGCTTAAATGAGGTAAAGCATTTGTTTTTTTTGCATTTATTTATTGTTTGGCCTAGCATGGGCTTGCAAATTTATCTTTGGTAATGATTCTTTTGAATGTATGAAAATTGCACTTTTGAGTGTTTAAGTGTTGATTTGATTATGAAATCTTTGTTATGAATACCCCCTCAAGCAACAAGTAAATGAGGGAATGACTAATTATAAAATATATGATTCACTTGACATATATAACTTAATTGGGATAATAATCTATTTTTCCATTACAAACCCTATCAATTCTGCTAGGATTTTGATCATTTTAATGATGATTTATGGAAGCGAGAGCTTAAATACTTCATTCCCGTAGAGAATTCTAGCCATAATAGCATTCTTGGGGAGTGAAATAAAGAATTTTTACAGTTTCCATAAATACTTTGGATTTAATATTGATCCCTTATTAATTTGAACCATTTTTACCTATTTTTGGTGGGTTTTTGGCCCTGTTTTTGAACTTTTTAAAATGTTTTATAATATTTTTTGGTTTTTTAATTGTTTTTGAATTTTTTATTTTTAATAAGATTTCATAGAATAAGGGAGATGAATACCTCGTTCTCATGGAGCAGTCCAGCTGCAATGGCCTTCTTGGGGATTGAAGTGAAGATATTTCGGTTTGACTATGAATAATTTGGTTCAAGTAGCCTTATGGTAATTTACTCATCTTGCTAGATTGCATGGAGCGCAAGTCACTACAACTACCAAGTGTATAGGATAAATAACTGGGTATGATGCACACTTGATATTTTGCTTTATTTAATTTTTTTGTTGATTTTATAATTTTTGGGAATGTGAGGTCTGAGGACCCACTTGATTGCAGCCCACAGGCAGTTTTTGGATTATGATGTAGCTTTAGATTTCATATATATACACACACACACACACACACACCGATATATATATATATGAATGATTTTTTTGTTATCATCATGTGTTTCTTTACTGCTTTATGAAATGTATGCAATTCTTGTATGTGCTATATGATGTTGTGATGTATCTCTAACATGGATGCATGTATTTTCCTATGCTATGATTTGATGATATGTAGATATATATATGCATGATGAAATGGATGATTTGATTTAATTTTATGATGTATTTATGATGACTATTTGACACATTATATGCTAGCACCATAGATTGTACAAACTTTATCTCATGATATGAATTGCAATGAAGAGTATAATATTTTATGATGTGTTTGGGATTTTCAATAGACTCAAACACTCTAGTTACCTAATCAAAAGTTGTATAATAACCATTCAAGACTTCTAACAAGGTATACATCTGCTAAGATAACCAAGATAGTCAATATTTGATGCAGGAGCATCTAGTGGTGTAAGAGTGATCTTGCATCATCCAAAATTTGTAATATTTTCTTTTTATGTTCTAAGTTTGTTTAGTTGTTAGGGGATGGAAAAATAGACCTAACGGTGAAAGAATCACCCCAATATCCTAAGCGGTTTGGGAGATATGCCAAATTTTAAAATCCTAGTGAAAACCCTGCCAAAACTAGTGAAAATCCTGCCACTAAAACTTGAAGGTCAATTTTGAAGGTCTTAGAGGCCTCGTAGAGGGCTAAAAATGGTGGTACTATCCTTTGGAAAATTATTACGCCGCAAACCCCTTTGAGAGCTTTCCGAAAACATGCACCAATAGTCATTTCGAGCAATGAGCGAGGAGTTATGACCTCGGGAAGTTTACCCCCAAAATTCAAATTTCAAATGCATTGTTCTAGGCGGGAAAAGGGAAAACAGGGTATTTGAGGGGGAATTTCGAATTTATAAAGGCTTTTTTGGTCTCTGTAAGCTCAATTCTCCTTAGTAAAGAATACATAAAATATTATTGCATTTCTCTATTTTTGTGGTTTGTGTGTGTTCTATTGATTTTAGATCTACTTCAAGTGGTATCAGAGTAGGAGTTCCTGAGTGTGTAGACAGATCACCGAATGTGAGGTAGTTTGCACCAGGATTTGTGGTTAGGGTTTGTGAGAAACGTGAGCAGAATGCCTCCACGAAGAAATCATGGTGGTGGGAGAAATGTTGTGGTGCCAAAAGAGGATTTTAGAGCTTTGTAGAGGCAAGTTCAAGCTCTGCAAGAGGAGCTACGTAGAGGGTTTGAGCCAAGGAGAGAATATGGGAGTGAAGATGAAGCTAAAGAAGAAGAGGCCTAGTTAGAGGAAGAAGAAGAGGTAGTAGATCCTACACAAGCCAGATTGTATAAAGCCATATCCCAGATTGGGAAGAGATCAAAGTTTGATGTTTCTACGTATTCTAGAAATATTAACCCAGAAGAGTTGATCGACTGGATCAATGATATGGAAGAATATTTTGAGTATGAGGAGGTGGAAGATCCTAAGAGGGTCAAATTTTCTAAGACCAAGCTGAAGGGTCATGCTAGTATTTTGTGGAAGGGAGTACAGTTGGACAGAAATAGAAGAGGGAAATAAAGGATAACAAGGTGGGAGCGGATGGTGGAGAAGTTGAAGAGAGTTTATTCTAGCTGATTACGAGTTGGATCTGGTAAAGAAAATACAGGGTTTGAGGTAGTCAAGCAAGTCTATCAAAGAATACATAGAGGAGTTCTATAAGATTTTAATCAGAATAGGCCATTATGAGGCCAACAAGGAGAAGGTAGCCCATTACATAAATGGGTTGAGAGCAAGTATTCAAGAGGAGCTAAGTCTGGTCAGGATGACCACCATAGAAGATGCTTACCAATTTGCCTTGAAGGTAGAAGAGAAGTTGAACAAAAGATTTAAGATAAAGCATAGAGGAATAGGTCATGATGGAAGAACTGGTGGGAGAAAAAATGGAGGGTGGAATGAGGATCGAAAGAAGAATGGAGAAGCAATCAATAATCAGGAACCAGAAGGGGAGAATGCTTACCACCCCCATGAGCAGAATAATGGCTACCAAAGAGGAAGAGGAAGGTCTAGATGAGGGCCTGGAAGAGGAGAATTTTGTGGAACCTATTTCCAATGTGGGGAAGAAGGACATCGAGCATACAAGTGCCCACAACACCAAGGGGAATGAATAAGAGACCTTAAGGTAATGCCCGAGCTGTTGTTGTAGATGAAGGTGCTAAATCTGAGCACTCTAAAGAAGTAGAAAGAGGAGAAGTTCTGGTCACAAGGAGAGCCTTGTTGAATGAGGAGAAAGATCCAGATCAGAGGAAGAGTCTATTTTGCACAAGGTGTAAATGTGCAGGTAAGGTGTGTAATGTTATCATTGATAATGGTAGCACTGATAACCTAGTTTCAAAAGGTATGGTTACCAAGTTATAGTTAGAGAGAAGGAGGCACTTGCATCCATATAGGATTGTGTGGTTGCATAAGGACCATAGGGCTTTGGTCAGTGAGAAATGTTTGGTAAAGTTCCATATTAAGAATTACCATGATGAGGTCCTATGTGACATCTTGTCTATGGATGCTTGCCATTTTCTATTATAAGGCCATGGTAGTTTGATCAGCATGCAATACATGATGGGCATGCCAACACTTACTCCCTGATAAAATATGGAGTGCACCACAAGCTGAAGCCCTTGAAGGAGGTGGACGAAAAGGTATGTAGCAGTGCCAGAATTTATTTATTTGATGGTAGAAAGTTTTTGGATGGTCTGAAGCATGAGCATATGTGCTATGCATTAATTCCTAGAGTTAAGGAAGAACAATGTGTAGATATCCCAATAGAAGTCTTAGGTATTTTGGAATAATTCCTATATATTGTGTTTGATAATGTACATGAGGGCTTGCCACCAGTGAGGAAGATCAGTCACCTCATAGATTTGGTACCAGGAGCTAGTTTACCCAATAAGGTAGCCCATAGAATGACTCCTGTAGAAAGTGAGGAGCTAAATAGATAAGTCCAAGAGCTACTAAAAAAGGACTGATTTGGGAGAGCTTGAGTCCATGTGCAGTACCTATAGTACTAGCACCAAAGAAATATGGGGAGTGGAGAATGTGTACAGACTCTCGAGCTATTAACAAGATCACCATCAAATACAGATTTCCATTGCCAAGGATGGATGACATTATGGACTATTTGAGTGGAGCCAAGTACTTCACAAAGATTGACCTAAAGAGTGGGTATCATCAGATTCGTATCAGAGAAGGAGATGAGTGGAAGACAACCTTCAAGACCAGAGAGGGTTTGTATGAGTGGTTGGTCATGCCATTTGGGCTAACCAATGCACCAAGCACATTCATGCGGCTTATGAATGAGGTATTGAAGGAGTTTTTAGGAAAATTTATCATTGTCTATTTGGATGACATTTTAATTTTTAGTAAGACTTTGGAGGAGCACCTGCTGCATATTCGACGAGTTTTTGAGAAGTTGAGGGAGGAGCAGTTGCTGATTAATTTGAAGAAGTGCAGTTTTGTGAAGAAGGAGTTGGTGTATCTAGGATTTGTCATCTCAATTGAAGGTCTTAAAATGGACCCAAAAAAAGTGAGGGCTATCATTGAATGGCCTACCCCAAGGAGCATTATAGAGGTAAGATCATTCCATGGTCTAGCTAGTTTTTACAAAAAATTTATTAGGAATTTTAGTAGTATTTGTGCACCCCTAACGGAGACAATGAGAGGGGATAAGAAGGAGTTTAAGTGGACTTCAGGAGCAGATAGAAGTTTTGATATGTTGAAGAAGAATGTCATAGAGCAACCTATTTTGGCACTTCCAGATTTTAATAAGGTATTTCAGGTAGATTGTGATGCTAGTGGTAGTGCCATAGGAGTTGTATTGAGTCAAGAAGGTAAGCCTGTTGCTTATTTTAGTGAGAAGCTTAATGATGCTAGGAAGAAGTATTCTATCTATGATCAGGAGTTTTATGCTATAGTTCAAGCTTTGAAGAAGTGGAGACACTATTTTTTACCAAAAGAGTTTGTTCTATATACTAATCATCATGCCCTACAATATATTAATAGCCAAGGGAAGCTAAATCAAAGGCATTTGAAATGGGTTGAGTTTTTGCAGAGTTATACCTTTGTGTTGAAGCATAGGAGTGGGAAGTCAAACAGAGTTGCAGATGCCTTAAGTAGAAGGTAGAACTTATTGACATAAATGAAGGTGGAGGTTATAGGGTTTGATGAACTTAAGAGTTTGTACCTTGAAGATCCAGATTTTGTAGAGGCTTGGAGAGCTTGCTTGGCACCTGTTACTTTGGATAGAACTAAATGGTTGGATTTTCTAATCTAATATGGAATGTTGTTTAGAGGAAACCAATTGTGCATTCCAAGGAGTTCGATGAGAGAGAATCTGGTCAAGGAGAAGCATAGTGGAGGGTTGGTTGGACACTTTGGTCGAGATAAGACCATTGCCCTCGTTAGTGAGAACTACTATTGGAAATAATTATAGTAAGACGTGAAGAGATTTGTACAAAGTTGCAGAGTATGACAGAGGTCCAAGGGTATGAGGCAGAACACTTGGATTGTATCAGCCATTACCTGTATTAGAGAAACCATGGGAAGATATCAAAATGGATTTTGTTTTTGGTCTACCAAAGACATAGAGGAGAAATGACTCCATATTTGTGTTGGTTGATAGGTTTTCAAAGATGTCACTCATTCCCTACTAGAAAACTAATGATGCAATTCATGTTACAGGGTTTTTTTTCAAAGAGGTGGTACGACTACATGGTCTACCAAAGAGTATCATTTTAGATAGGGATACCAAGTTTATTGGGTATTTCTAGAGGACTTTATGGAAGAAATTGAAGATATATTTGAAATTCAGTTTTGCATACCACCCACAGATTGATGGGCAAACAGAGGTGGTGAATAGAAGTTTGGGTAACCTATTGAGATGCTTAGTAGGAGATAAGCCCAAGGGATGGGATTTGGTTTGACCATAGGCAAAATTTGCTTACAACAATTTTGTCAACATGAGTACTAATAAATCCCCATTCCAGATTGTATATGGGAGTAGCCCAAGGAATGCTTCTGAGTTGAGGAAGATGGATAGAGGGGAAAAGAGTAGTGTTGAGGCTGAGGACTTTGTAGAGCACCTGAAGAATTTGCATGAGGAGGTAAAGAAACATATTAATAAGATGAACACTCAGTACAAGATAAGGGGAGACCATAAGTGGTGGTTTAAGGAATTCCAAGTGGGAGATGAAGTTATGGTTCACTTGAGAAAAGAAATATTCCATTCTAAAACTTATAACAAGCTAAAAATGAAGAAGTTTGGACCATGTAAGATCATAAAAAAGTAGAATCTAGGAAATGCATATGAAGTATAACTGCCAAGTAGACTTAACATATCACCTGTGTTCAATATTTTTTATTTGGAATAATATCATGAAGGGGACAATGATGAGGGACCAGTAATAGAAATTTGGGATATTCCAGCGTCTACTCCAGAGAAGGAAGAGATAGAAGAAATCCTGGATACCCGCATTGGCAAAAGTACAAGAAACAGGTAGTATGAAGAATATCTGGTTAAGTGGAAGGGCAGGCCTATTGAAGATTCATCTTGGTTGTCAAAGACAGAGGTTGACCACCTTGGTTTTCCTCCAACAACAGAGAAGTGAAGGTCACTTCTCAATTTACCCTGGGTGTCTAATGCAGGAGCATCCAATGGTGTAAGAGTGATCTTGCATCATCCAAAATTTATAATATTTTATTTTTATGTTCTAAGTTTGTTTAGTTGTTAGGGGATGGAAAAACAGACCTAACGATGAAAGAATCACCCCAATATCTTGAGCGGTTTGGGAGATATGCAAATTTTAAACTAGTGAAAATCCTAGTGAAAACCCCAGTAAAACTAGTAAAACTTGGAGGTCAATTTTGAAGGCCTTAGAGGCCTTTTTAAGGGCTGAAATATGGTGGTACTATGTCTAAACATAGTACCAAGCTTCCTACCCCTTCGAGAGCTTTCCGAAAAGATGCACTAATAGTCATTTCGAGCAACGAGCGAGGAGTTATGACCTCGGGAAGTTTGCCCCCGAAATTCAAATTTCAAATACATGGTTCTAGGCGGGAAAAGGGAAAACAGGGTCAAAAGGGGGAATTTCGAATTTGTAATCAGTTAGTCTCTGTAAGCTCCATTCTCATAATAGTAATACAAGAAAAATCTTTGGCTCATTTGCATTTTCTCTGCTTTCTGTGGATTGTATGTGTTTTGTTTAATGCAACTCTGCTTCAATATCCCTGTGTGTGCATGTGAGTTCATTACTATGATAATGCATAAAGTTACCCTAGTGCCAAACAAGATTGATTCAGCCCATATGTACTAGAGATCACCCTATGAGTCTCATTATCCTGAGTTTTGTACTTAGTTGGATTAGACCACTAGGCAATATAGGCTACAAAAAGCTAGCTCATCCACATGCAAACATTGGTCTGTACAAAAGCAAGTTGCTTATGTGATAGACATATCATCATGCGTAAGGATACCACCATTTCCAAGCGGGCTTGATGCCACCCAACCTGTAATGAGGATCACCTTATGGTTCTCTAATGCTGAGAATTCCAGGGATTCAAGTTCAAGACTCCCTTATTTTCTTTTAAATTTGAATTTTTCAAGGGAGTTGCTCATTTTTGTTATGGTGAGCAAGGGATTTTGGTAGTGGTGAGAACCACTGTTTATTTTGCTTTTGCTAATGGTAAAAACCACTGTTTCTTTTTGCATATTGTGAAGTGATAATAATCACTATTTATTTTTCTCTTTTGGATACTTGCCCCAATTTGGTGTGAGGCAAGGGATTTTGATTATTTTGGGTAAGGAGGAACTTGTCCTTTTGTCAATTCTTAGCATCTTTGAACCATTCGCATAGGGGGATGAGCGAGATAAAATTTTTGCTTAAGGTAACCTAGACCACTTTGTAGGTTTCATCTTTCCTTGTGCTAAACTTGGATTTATTAATGTGAAAATATGTTGGGATTTTGATGTATACAAGGTATAATCTAAGCAGGATTCTACCTTCTAAAAATCATGATAGCTTTCTACAAAATCTGAAAAGAAAACTAGATATGGCTGAGTGACCAAAAAACCTTAACTATGTCTTATAAACAATGGCTAAGTGATGGGAAACAGACATACAATATGGAGTGTAAATGTAAATGATACATGTAATGTAAATAGGTGGTAACATTGACATATGATAACAGTGAATTTAATAGATGCCTAGTATACAGACCTGGTGCTAGACATGTATGATCAACTTCTAACAATGCATAATGCAATGATGAGTATGCCTAATGCAATTGATGTTGAAATGCAAATGATGTGAAGTGCAATGAAGCAATATTTTTGTGTTTTTGAGATTTTAATGATGTTTTTGTATTTTTGATATATATTTATGTATATAGGTTGACCAATGGGCTTAATGAATGCCATTGGGGCTTTTTGGGTGACCAAAGGGCTTATAGATGCCTTTGGGGCATTTTGGGGTGACCTAGATGGTCGTAGACCACCTAGGAGTATTTTAGGGTGACCAAAGGTCTTATAGATACCTTTGGGTATTTTGGGTTGACCTAGATGGTTGTAGACTACCTAGGAGTATTTTAGGGTGACCAAAGGGCTTATAGATGCCTTTGGAGTATTTTGGGGTGACCTAGATGGTCGTAGACTACCTAGGAGTATTTTAGGGTGACCAAAGGGCTTATAGATACCTTTGGAGTATTTTGGGGTGACCTAGATGGTCGTAGACCACCTAGGAGTATTTTAGGTTGACCTAGATGGTCGTAGATCATCTAGGGGTATTTTAGGTTGACCTAGATGGTCATAGATTACCTAGGGATATTTTAGGTTGACCTAGATGGTCGTAGACCACCTAGGAGTATTTTAGGTTGACCTAGATGGTTGTAGACTACCTAGGGGTATTTTAGGTTGACCTAGATGGTCATAGACTACCTAGGGGTATTTTAGGTTGACCTAGATGGTCATAGACCACCTAGGGGTATTTTAGGTTGACCAAAGAGTTTATGGATACCTTTGGGGCTTTTTGTAACTTTGATTACTTTGTGATGGGGGGGGCCCTGTCCCCACATTTGGGAAGGGAGGGGGGGGGGATACTTTAGACTCAATTTGTATTTCTTGGAGATGTGATATAGTGGGGAAGGTGTGACACCTTGGATACCCCTAGATGTACTATGTGATGCAATGTTATTGGCTTGGCTAGGAGGAGTGATAGAGATTGACTCCCCCTATTGTGGTAGGGAATTCTTGGTAATACCACTGTCTTGATGGGGTAAAATGAGTGACCTACTTGTGGATACAACTTCCCTATCAATAAGATCTTGGACCACATGTCTAAAAGTATGACAATCGCTAATGTCATGCCCTTTCATTCGGTGATAGAGGTAAGAATGATCCTCTCTATAGTGTCTAGATCTAGACCTATTTGGGTTGACCAGGGGTATATCTGGCAAGATGATTGTCTTTGTTTCTTGCAGGTTGTGAAGGATGGTTGACATGGGCTCAGCTAATGGAGTCCAGGTACGATGTTGATGCTTTAAATGAGGTGAACATGGTTGCCTCATTTTATGAGGCGATGGGGTTGTATGCATCTCAATCACCTATTTAGGTTGCTCTTCTTGACTCCCATCTGTAGGTAACAGATTCTGAACTATGTCAATTTATTGATTGTTGATTTGAAGATCATTCTTGTTAAGCATATCTTGTACCTTGCTCTTGAATGTGATACATGACTTAATGTTATGACCATTTACTTGATGATAAGGATAGTGTTGGTTCTCTCGATACCACCTTGGTTTGTGCCTATTGGGATCCAAAGGGTGGATATCTGGCAATGTGATAGCCTTGGCCTCGCATAATCGATTAAAGAGTGACACCAAAGATTCAAGCAATGGCGTATACATGCGAGGTTGATGGTGTTGTTGCCTTTGCCCCTGCTTCTGTTGAGACTTAACATTGGATTGCATAGGAGGAGGTTGGTCCTAATAATCAGGGGGTTGAGATTTTGGATGACTCAATCGTAACTCAATGCTTGTGAGTCGATTTAAGATCTATTGTAAATCATTGTGTTGGTGACTCACTTGTAACTCAACATTGGCTAGCCTATCCAAAATTATCTGAGTAAATGTGGATGGTTCATGATGATTGTGGCTAGTGAGTATATCCACATGCTCTTGTTCTTTATTTAGCTCATGCTCTTGTTCCAACTCAGAGTGTTCAATTGTGGTAGCTAGATTATCCCCACTTTGGTGTAGGGGGTACACCTGTTCTTGATTTTGTGGAGATGTTGAATGAGATGGAGTAGGTGTGACCGAATCCATCGATGATATCTCTTGTGGTATGGATGGAATGTTGGATGGAGTCACAAGTGGCATAGATGGATTCAGAGGACTTTGGTTCTCTATCATCACATTGATCATTCCCACAAACTCATGAGAAGATGCATTTGCATTTGGACAAGTCATGGCTACCTCATCAACTTGTCCAAGGTGATCTACTTGGCCCCCATGCTCAGGGGGTGCATCAAAAATGCTATCAATGGGTGGTAACTTGGCAAGAGGATGACCTAGATCCTTGATCAACTCAATGATAGGTGGGAATGTAACATTGTGTACTATGCACTCATCGAGTTCTAGGATTGGTCAAGTGAACTGTGTCCTCAAGTGTGGTGGATGAAGATGGTATGATATGATCTAATTCATCGATATCAACTATGGGTTCCTCCTTGTTGGTAGGAGTGGGAAGGTCTTCTACTGATGTGTCAAATATGGCTATGGGAGCCTTTGCAGTTAGCCTTTTTGACTCTCCCTCATTTGAAGAAATAGAGGATGGTACTAGTGATGGTGGTGAAGGTAGCTTCATGACTAACCATGGGGTTGAATCTGGACTCTGGATAAGGTCATTGGGTTTAGTATCCAAAGGTGTGGATGGATGAGTAGACTCCTGTGGATGATCATCCTTATTGTAATACTTGAAGGGGTCTGGGTCAGCATCAACCACATGGACCTGACCTTCATGAATGTATTTGAGGCATTGATGTACAATGGAGGGGATGCACTCCATGTCTCTCATCCAAGGTATTCCTAATAATATGTTGTATATTCTTTCACCTTCCAAGATGTAGAACAATGTAGGCATAGTCTTTTGTCCAACTTGAATAGGTAGGATTATCATGCCCATAGTGGAGGACAAAGCATCATTAAATGCTTTCAAGGTGAATGTGGACTTTACAATGTGCGAAGATGGGATGTTGAGATGTTTTAGTGCAGTTGTGGTAATAATGTTTATTGTGGAACCTGTGTCAACCAACACTCACTTATAGGGGATCCTATTGATGCACACGATGATGTGCAAAGGAGAGTCTGGTAAATTGGCAGACCTAGGTTTGATATCCTAATTTTGAAAGGATATAATAGGATCTTTGTGCATTTGTATGTATCCCACAAAGTTGGTGAAAGCATCCAGATCGTGAGGTTGTAATTCGATAGAATTTAAAACCTCCATGAGAGTTTCCCAATGCTTGGGGGATTTTTGTATTAACTCTCCCATGGTCATGTTGGTTGATGATGTATGCAAACTTTGCATAGGCCTACTCTGGCTTGCTACCACTTGTTGGATGGGAGTTCTAGGTGGTGAAGAGGGAGTGTAGACTTCCCTACTAGGCCTCTTGGTAGGCTGGTTATCTCTGGTTTGGGCTTGGACTCGGTGTTGGCTAACCAAATAGTCCACTTGATCACATGAATAATCCATTGGTGTTCTCTTGGTAGAGGTACCTCATGCTTGCATGGAATAATGTGATTGAGGGTAATTAGGATCTTCCTTAGGTCTTCCTTCATAAATGAGGAATGGTAGGGTAGAATTGACTTGCCCACTATGATGAGTATCATACTCGTCTAGGTTTTGGTACCTTGGGGAAGGGTTATTTGAAGGCATCATGTAGGAATGCTGAGATCTTTAGGAGAGTAATGGAGGTGACTACTATCAGGGCACCATGTAGGAATGAGGAGATCCTCATACCTATAATGATGATGCTCAGGGCCTCTCCTAAAGTTTTTTACTTCTTTGGCTCATGATTGAGCTCGGCTATGCATAGTTGTCATAATGTGTTGACTAGGCAAACCCTGAAGGAAACCCACACTAAAGAAAATTTTGACTTCCAAAAAAGGTTATGGGTGTTATATACCAAAATGATTAGTGTGATGAGCTGATCACAATGGGCTAGGGCTCCAAAATTTGACTTTTGGGTCAAAAATTTGTATTTTTGGAATATTTGGCCAACCGGGGCCCGTGGGGAAATGCCCACTTTTAGGATTTTTGGGAAATTTTGAAGCATGAAGAGTTAGGACTCAAAATTTTTGTGAGAGGTGCACAAGGAGCTAACTAAGACAACAAAATAAATTTGGCAATTTTTGGGGTTGTCTAGACCATTTTATGACTATTTTAGTGTAGTTTTTCCCTATTTTCGGCTTCAAAAATAGAGTAATCATAAAACCAACATAACTTTTTCGTTATAGCTCTGATTTGCACGATTCTTGATCCGTTGGATGTAGAATCAAAAAGTAGATTCTTATGGTAGGATCTTATGTTGATTACCCAAACAATAAATAAACACCTAAAGTAGACAACATGATTATCTCTTTTAAATTTTATAAATACACAATCAAATGATCAAAGAAACACACAAGCAGACAATGTGATTATCTCTTTTAAATTTTATGTGAATTCCTAAACTGTTTGATGTGTTTTAAATTTGTTGCTTTTGTAAAGAATCTCTTTCACGTGTTTTGAATGTTGATGTAATTCTCAATTGTTTAAAGGTTTTCACCTATACACTCGTAGCTCGACAATCGACAATGAAAGTCCGATCACGTGAACCAACCAAAGTATGGAGATGAAATCCATACCCGATCAGGGAGCATAGGTCCTACCAATCCTCACCCAGTACTCACTTGGTCAGTGTTATACCCTCCGAAGAGGAATACATGCAAATTTTCCAAGCTACATCAGATCTTGGAGTCGACTTTGGCCAAAAATAGGGTACATGGGATTTGAGCCAATGGATGGAGATGAAACCCACCATCGTTGAACTCTATCAGTGGTTGGGGATGAATTCCAACTCACTAACATTAAAAAGAAGTGTGGTGTGTGTGATTCCTTTTAAAATGATTGAAAGAAAACAAGATAGCATTCAATGATGATTCACTAAATGCATGAAATTACGTTTTACTTTTAGAATCATAAGCATATATATAAAAGGAAACTACAAAATTGATAAACTATATGAAAACCTAACCCTTAGGTAGGTCACACGCAAGCAAACCAGACAAATGCATTTTGAAAGGTTATTATTTTTCCTATTTTTCTTCGATTTTGTTAATGCAAAATTTAGAAATATGAAATCTAACCTTCACATGCACACAAAAGACAAGAAAAATTGAAATTCAAGCTTTTTGAAACAACCTAGATGCAAATTGAAGGTTTGGAAGGTTACCTTTTATGTTCTGAAACTTGCTGTTTCTGGAAATTTCTATAGAAACCCCCTGGTTTTGTGGCCATCCTTGGGTGGGATGGCTACAAATTTTGGGGCCATCCCTAGTAGGGATGTTTACAGTGGTCATCCCTGGCAGTTCCAACTAGGGATTTAGGGGTCGTTTCTGCTCAAAACGGCCAGAACCTGCAACATACAAAACACAAAAAGGAGGTCAAAAATGACAAAATAAAAGGGGACAAGGGACAAGGGTCCCACCATGATCACCACTAAAGAAGCATGAAAAATGGCACGCCTTAAATGATTGTATTGAAATGCAATTATAGTTCTAAGCAAGCATTCAAAGGAAAAGGTGCAAAAGATGTAAACTATTGAAATGAAGAATAATTTGCAATAAAAGAGGGGGATTTCTCCTTGTATTTATAAATTCATCAATTCAAAAGGTTACAATACATCCCCTTTGAGGGCTTATCATTTTGATACATTTCAAATTACAAATTACAAAGGATCAAATCCCTCCAAGAGCTTAATGGCGTGTTTCAATGTTCTTCTCGCAACCCACACTTGAGAGCTAATATTGGGCTTATTTTAATCTACCTCTTAGCTCCTCCCTCATGCCTAGAATACCTGCACCTACACACAAGAGATTGAAAATAGTTAATAGCATATGCGTTTAGTGATTAAAAACTAGGAAAACCATGGAAAGCATGCATCTATGAAAGAATAAAACTTATTTGCGACAAATCAAAACAACTCCAAATGACTTGAAAATCTAATATGATGTTATTAATATGATTTTGGAAAGATCTAAGCATAAATTAAAGGGAAATTATGATCAGAAACTATGGCCATCCCTGGTAGGAACAACTAAGCCTACAATCACAAAAACCTAAATTGACCCATCAAAACTACTCAAAACTTGACCAAAATTGAATGCAAGGCTATTATAATGATTTAGAAATGATCTATGGTGGAATTGCATCAAAATTGTTAGCCATTTCATGGCCATCCCTGGCAGGTGCAACTAGGACTGTTATCCATCCCCGGGTGGGATGGTCACAAAACTGGGTGGTTTTTGCCACCAATTTCAAGGGGATCTGGTTTAGAACCCTCCTAAATGTCTTGTCAAAAAATTTGGTCAAATTACTCTCCAATTTGATAGGTTTTGGAATGGATTTGGCGTATTTTGGGATGCCCCTAAAAGCGCCTTCGAATGAAGAGGATTTCAAGGAAAATACTTGGGGAAATGTGAGGGCAAATGTGAGGACAAATGTGAGCAGCACTTCGTGAGCAATGCTTCAATTCATCTCCTTTGAAATTGGGTGAGAGCACCTCAATTTATAGCCCAAATAGGGAAAATGGGGAAAAGGGGCAAGTTCTGGCATGCAAGGCAAGTGCTGCCACTTGTCCATTCCCTTGCCATGCATAGGGTGGAAGAGGTTGCCCATTTGGGGCCTCCAATTTGTAGGTCCTGATGTCTATGACAGCCTCCAAATCAATTTTTGAGTGATTGGGTAGGGAAAATGGTAGGAATTGATTGCCATTTCTCCCACCCTTTGAATTTTGGAGGGTCTGGTTCATGGTCATCCCACCCAGGGATGGTTGCTTGTGGCCATCCCTGGGTGGGACGATCACATGGCGTCCATCCGGTGGGACTGGTCATGGGTACATAGGGCCCAAAACTTCCCAAAACTGGGGGAAACCTTCCCAAAAGTGTATGGGAGCCCTAATTAACCCCATGAGGGTTGCCCAATGGGGCCATATGATGTCGATAAGAGTGGTGCATAGTAGTATTATCTGATTTACATGATTTTAGTGTCTACACTACCCAAGGTGACCATTGATGAGGAAGTCTCTATTACGCCCTCATCAACTCCTTTAGGGAAGAAAAGAAAGAATTTTGGAAGCCCAAAATATGAGGATATGAAAAATAAAGTTAAGGTGGAAGACTACTTCATCCAGAGGAGGGCTTTGAGGTGGCTCAAATATAGGTTTGTGCAGAACCAACAAAAAATCCATGACATTTTGTCTGAGGATGGAGGAGATCCTGGAGTCAAACTATTGCAATCCCATGCAATTAAGTCTTGTTCCACAACCATCACCCAATAGGTTTGTGTTGTGAACTTGCTGAAGAACTTTAGAAATACCCTGCATCTATTATTCTACGATGATAATTTCCCTAGTGAATATCCTGAAGTGTTAGCTAAAATGACGAAATCCATAGATGGGAAAATTCAAGAAATTATCCAGCAAGCATTCAAAAAGGTGGATGAACAAAAGGAGGCCATGGGGAGTTCTACTCAGTAGTTTTTTTTTTTGCTGGTTCATTTTTGTTGCTTATTGTGGGTTATTCCCAGTGAGCTTCCCTACTCGTTGTTGGTACTGCTTCTTTCCTTTTGGATTTCAAGGATGGTTCCTTTTTCCTTGGTTGTTCACAGTTTTTATTATCGATGTAATAGGTGGAGTTCTACCTGTAATTCTAAGGTTTTTTGCTAATTTCCTCTTGGATTATGGCTTATGCCTAATTTTCCTCAAATTTATGATGATGTAAAAGGCCTTTGGGAGCCTTCAAATTTCTTGGCATAATATAATATTTATTAACCTACCAAAAAAACAATGAATCACTTGGGTTAAAAGAACAACATTCAAGTGCTTGAGTTAAAGGAACATTTTTTGGGTTGAATGACAAGCAACAAGGTATATAAACATAGTACTTAGTAAAATCTACAAAGATCTTATGTTTAGAAATAAAAATGTTTTAATAAGTGCTTATATTTGAGAAGGAAAGCATTCTAAGAAGTTCTTAGGTTTGAGAAGGAAAGCATTCTAAGAAGCACTCAGGTTTGAGGAGGACAATGTAATAAAAAGCACTCAGGTTCAAGGAGGAAAATATTCTAGAAGTGCTTAGGTTTGAGGATTCAAGGACTTTAGTATATCACAAGCTCTTAGTATCAGATAGCAACTAAACAACACTACATAGATGTAAAATAGGGTTACACTCAAGGCAGCATAGGTTACAACAAAGTTATATAGTCTAAAGTTACAAGATTTGAAGCATTGCCTAAGCAACCAAATCTGAGTAAGAAATAATTAGTGGTGCACAAGCAACAAGGTTTAAATTAAAAGGAAAAGAGTGTAGTGAATTAGAAGCCTAAACAATAAGGAAATAAATAGAGTACAAGTTGAAGCAACAAGGAATGCAAGATATTCTCATTGAAGTTAAGCATAGAAAAGAAGTGATCCAATCATCCTTTAAGAGCCATCATAATAGAAAACATCACTCGAGGTGAAAGGAAAACAATAAATGTTGGGGAGCAAGTGCAACAACAACCATCATCTAAAATGGAAGTGCAATAGTCAAATATTGAGAATGAAGGCAACAAAAGAATTTCAATCACCAAGGGATAAGAATAGACTTATATTTCTAAAAGGTCAGTACAGGAAAAAGCCAAGCAATTTCTACGAAGTGGGAGTCATTGACCAATGTTAGTAAAGAATTTTCACATCCCACCTTGACTGAACCCTTGTGCTTGACAAAGAAAAAGGAAAATAATGCTTATTTTTGTGAAGTCATAGAAAGTATTGGAAATTTTTAAAGTTTTGGAAATTGTGGTGATTTATTTAATGCTTTTGAAAAATACACCCTAGAAGGAATATATATATATAGATAGATATATCTAAGGGAAGGGGAATATTACTTATGAATTAAATTATTAGTATGTTTTGCATGTTAATATGGAGTTAAAATTTTTTGGAGGAACATTTTGGCTCTAAGTGACATGGGAAAGGAGTCTGTACTCAAAAGGCACTAGAAGGAATTTAAGAATTATAATATAATAACCTTAGGTCTTCTAAGGCACTATTACTCCACCTTATATGCATCACCATGTCCTCGGGTCTTCTCAAACACTATTTCTCTACTTTTCATGCATCACCACCTTAGTGGGACTGCACTTTCAAATGACCCCTCCAGCAGGTCATTACCTAACTTGTCCTTCACCATTTGAGAAGGCATATCCAAAATGCTATAAAATCTACCATTTTATATCAATAAAATTGGGGGCATGAATGAAGGAAGACGAAGAGAATTTGGGAGCATACGAAGGCTTAAGAGACTTAGTAGAAGAATTTGTTTCTATAGGAATTCCAGGTCGGGTTTCTTCGTATCTTAGCATCTTCTAAATGTAAATTAAAATATATTTATTTTATTGTTATGCTCTCTCTCTAAATAAGCTCCTATCTTAACTGTTTTAAGATGATTGATATTTGATTATTGGTTCATACCTATATGCATGTTTCATTCATTAGATCGAAACTTCCAATGTTTTTTTTCACCTACATAAGAAATCACTTAATGCTTGTATCATAAGGATTTAGTTTCCTTTTTCCTTCATTGTAACCTTTCGACATATTCAGTTTTATGAATTTTTTGATCTAACATGATGAATCTATTTGATGCCCTCTTGGTTACCTTTAATTTTATGAAGGTGGGCATCCTCTTGTATTTGATCTACACTTGTGCTTTTCGTATCTTTTTGTGTCTAAAATAAAGTATGTGCTAGACAATTTCCTCAATGCATCAATTAATATCAACCCTATTATGATGCATGCCCTATAATCCATGTCTCATTATGTCCAACTTGGGAACCTTTAGATGGAAATTCGTTGCCTTCGATTGAAGACAATTCGTAGGCAATGGAATGTGTGTAAATCCTCTGATTATGCTTGCTATAGGAGGTTTATCATTTTTTGGTTAATTATTGAAAGTAGTTTGTGAGACCTCTTGTTTGTATTAGTGTTGCAAAAATCTTGTGGGAAGTAGAACAATCAACCATTGTAAACGTAAGTGGATCTGCATGGTGTCTTTACTCACTGGAATGTGTTACAATTTCCAAATGAGCCTTTAAGGATATTAGTTCTTTTATCATATGATTTACTGCATAGAGTGTCCATTCTAGATCAACATTGGATGACAGAGCCTTGAGCGATTGATAAGTATTATTAAAATCCTTTTCTTGAAACATATACACATAGGTGCGAGTATTATAAGGCACCCTTTGATGCTTGGGAGAGGATGGAGATTTTTTTCCAAGCCACCTTGACACCTATGTAGTACCTAGCAAAACTCAAACAGTGTAACCGAGTTCTAGACTATAAGTTTTTATCCCACATGGGACACGTTGAGCCCTATGTAGACTTTAAAGAAAGTAAGCCTTCCTTAGTCTCCCGACCATGATGTCATGGTCATGAGTTACACCATGCTAGACCCCTAATATGCTCATCGTAGACCTACCTAAATTGATTTAATACCATTGTTGATGCATCCAACCCAATGATTGATACTTATTTTGATGCGATTATGACCCACTTTTTAGTTAATGATTATGGAAATTTTATCCCACATGCGTCCTATAGGAGCATGTGGGGACAATTATATATCAAAGAATACTATGTAGTTCTTGACCACGGTTGGTGTGTTCGAGGCTAGCTTATTATATACACCTAGCCATGAAGGCTAGGGTGCTAGTAGTTGGCCACTAGCTGTATAGACCCTCAACTAGCATGATTTTGTGTTGAAATGGATTCTTAGTTAACGTGACTATGTTGACCAAATGGATGATCAAGGAGGATCAATTGTATACCTAACCACTTTTTAAATTGTTTTGGTGTTGTTGAAATTGATTCTCAATTAACATGACTGTGTTGACCAAATGGATGATCGAGGATGGTCAATTGTATACCTAACCACCTTTTTAAGTTGTTCACGGGTAAATAAGATTTCCTTTTCAAGTAAACTTTAATATATGAAGTAATGGTTTATTTTGGAAGGTAACTTGTCAAATAAACCTTAGTTTATGAAGTAATGGTTTACTCTAAAAAGTAACTCGAAGGAAACTTAACAATAACCTATGGCACAATTTGATGATAAAATTGTAAATATTATTGTTATTATGGGGCAAATTGAGATGGAATTTGCAGAAACCATGTAGTAATATTTTAGTAGGTTATGAAATAAATTTAAGGATATATTGTGAGTTTTTGTAGTACAATCTTGTTGATTGATTGTGAAACATAAATTTGTGATAAAATTTGTGCAAACCATGAAAAACTTTTGTTTAAATACTGGAAGACAAAATTAGAAAAATATTGGTATAGATTAAGTAATAGTCTTGTTGATAGACTATGCAATACCTTATTAAGAACTATAGTTTAATCTTTATGAAAGATTAGTTAACAAATCTATTTGCTAATTTTTAAATCTATAGTATGTTCCCAGAATAAATTTGAGACCAAGTTTGTAAACCTATAGTGTAATCTTGTTTGATATATTACGAGACAAGTTGTAGCTAAACTTAAGTAATATGATTGATAGATTGCAAGATATATTGTAGCTAGACTTGTGAAACTATAGTACGATCTTGTTGACAGATCATGAGACAAATTGATAGCAAAATTTGTGGAAAACTATAGACTACAAGACAAATTAGTGTACATATATTTGTGAAAGAACTATAGTGTGACTATGATGGTAGATTATGAAACAAATCTTGAGAAGCCATAATATGATCTAATGTTAGATTATGAGCCAAACTTATGGAATGATTTGCGGATATATGATTGAATCCATTTGTTTAAATGTTATTTTTGGGTAAATAAATATGAGTTGCTTATAAAATTATTATGAAAATAATTCCATTCATGAATGAATTTAGGCTATTCTATTTGAAAATGATTAGTATTAGTTGACTGTAATGATATTTTTTTCAAAGGCATATCTTTGCAGATAAATGATATGGGATGAAAATATGGATTTCATTCTTAGGAAAGTATGGGATTTCCTTACTTTGAATTTTGAAATGCTTTAGATAATTACATTATGAGGAATGTATTATGTTTAGTTGCATTCAATTGGAAAATATTACAATCTACTGCTTACCTAGAATGCATTTTCATATACATATAATGGGTTATCCTGATCCCGAAATACCTACAACCTAGTACTGGTGGTTCAAGTGGATTCAAGTGAAGATTTGATCTATTTGACTTTTATTTGTTATGTATATATGTTGTAACAAGGCCTCTTTAATGCAAGGCTTCCTTTATTGTAAAATTATCTCTATTGAGAATGTTTTGTAAATTGATTGTATCACTCTCTAAGAGAGTTTGTAAACAATGTAATTCTCAGTTACAAGAAATTATGGAAAAAATATGTAAATTTATGTCATGGCATGGATTTATCAAATTTTAGGGCTTAGATCTTTAAATGAGAATTAAATTTTGTGTCTAGATGATATAGAGTAACCCTAAATTAAAGAATGGATAAACCATGCATGACACTTAAAGATGTATCTTTGGTGGTTAAATATGAGAATTGATCATAAGGGAGAATTTGAATGTTATATCATTTTGTGGAGATTATAGTTAAATAAAGCAAGGTATAATGGTAGACATTAACAAGTCTGTGAGGGTTTGTGTGATAACCCCCTTAGCTTCCCATTGTTTATATGGGAGAGTTAAGCATTGCAATGATTGATGTTATATCCTTAAGGAAGAACAAGTTAATATTCAAGGCATACACCTACTATACGGGTTGAAAGAGACCTAACATAAGGCTAGCTTAATGTTGATTTAAGCTAACAGGGAAAAAGACATTCCTATTTTATATAAAATAATTTCCAATTGTACGGTAAAGAAACTTACCTACAGGTCATTATAGAGGTTGGTCACTCCTATCCATGGGATAGACACTGACCACGTTGATTCTTTTGAAGTGTAACCTTGGACTTACTTGGATAATCATCTATAAGATAACCACGTGGAGATTCTTCCTATTCACTTATTGACCAATGAATTAGATAAGAATATAATAGATACAAACAAATATAATATTGGTTGGTTTTGGTAAGAAGGTTACAAGAATCATAATTAAGAAAGGTGTAATTTCCACTATGAAAATAAAAGACACTAGTAGAAATGATCATTAGCTTGGAACATTCTTGCTCATTGCCTAGAAACATTCATCCATTTGGACATGTAACATTATAATATTAAGCGCTCAAACCCTAATGCTTTATCCTCTGAAATAGAACATTCAACTACAAAAAAATAATTAAAAGGAACATTGAAATGGGATCAAGAGAATCAAGGCTAATTTGCATGAATTCAAGGAGTGGTCAGAAGCAATACAACACATTGAAAGAATAGGAGCGTAGAAGAACTAGGTAAAATTATTTTTGAAGTTTGATTTATTAAGGTAGAATTTTTTATTTAAGGTTATAATTAGTGATAATATTTTTATCATTAATTATTAAGTTATATGGAGGTATAGGTGAATGATAATTTAAAGAATGGATATATAAGGTTCTTAATAGTTCTTTAATATATTGTTAAATTTGAAACTGGCTTGCTTTATCAAATTTTGAAATATTAAATTATTGAAGTTTTACAAATTAATAATTAGGGAGTCAAAAGGAATTAAACTTCAAACCGAGGAACTTAAATTTGCAAAACTTATTTTATTAGTTTCTAAAGTATTAGGGAGACATAAGGATTTCTACTTCATAAATATTTAAAATTTAGAAACTTTGAATTATTTGAATCTAGGAGCTACAAGGTAGTCTACATCAAAGGAAATATTTTTCTTAGTATTTTTTGCATATCATGGAAGAAACTGTTAAGGATGAATTCAATAATGAAGATATAGTAAACAAACTTAAAATATTTGAAGATATAGTAAACAAAATTAAAATATATTTCAAAGAATGATAGATGATTTTGATAATGAGGATAAATCAACAATATTATAGAATATTCAAGAGAATCAAGGCTAATTTGCATGAATTCAAGGAGTGGTCAGAAGCAATACAACACATTGAAAGAATAGGAGCATAGAAGAACTAGGTAAAATTATTTTGGAAGTTTGATTTATTAAGGTAGAATTTTTTATTTAAGGTTATAATTAGTGATAATATTTTTATCATTAATTATTAAGTTATATGGAGGTATAGGTGAATGATAATTTAAAGAATGGATGTATAAGGTTCTTAATAGTTCTTTAATATTTTGTTAAATTTGAAACTAGCTTGCTTTATCAAATTTTGAAATATTAAATTATTGAAGTTATACAAATTAATAATTAATTAATAATTAGGGAGTCAAAAGGAATTAAACTTCAAACCGAGGAACTTAAATTTGCAAAACTTATTTTATTAGTTTCTAAAGTATTAGGGAGACATAAGGATTTCTACTTCATAGATATTTAAAATTTAGAAACTTTGAATTATTTGAATCTAGGAGCTACAAGGTAGTCTACATCAAAGGAAATATTTTCTTAGTATTTTTTGCATATCATGGAAGAAATTGGTAAGGATGCATTCAATAATGAAGATATAGTAAACAAACTTAAAATATTTTCAAATAATGATAGATGATTTTGATAATAAGGAGAAATCAACAAGATTATAGAATAGTCAAGAGGATACACCATTGGATCTTGTTACTACAAAACCTTATTCTAGTAGTTCATCAATCTCAAAAATAGAATCTACTAAAAATGTTGAAGATCTTCATCATCTACAATTTATCTACATGGAAAATAAAGATAGAATAGCTTTGGTTATACATAAGTGGTTATGCTATTTTATCAAGAAAACATATGAACTTGAAATTCTAAGAAGGAAGAATAAAATAGTAAAAATATCTTCAAGATGTGTTTATTGCAATAGAATTGGTCATGAAAAAGTAAATTGTTGGAGTCTTCATCCATGTAAATATTATGGAATAAAATCTCATTCATATACTTCCTTCTACTAGAAACATAAGTATTGTAGAAGATTTGAAATAGCATTAATATTTATATTAGATTATATTTTTCAAATACTCATTTATGAAGAATCTACTAACAATGGAGGTAAAATCTCATTCGCCTAGTTGCCTTCTAAAATTTGAATTTTAGAAAGATAAATATTAACACCATTATTGGTTAATTATTTACAACATGATTTTCTTCTCTATATATATGGTCACATTTACAAGAGATTACCTCCAACAATAATTGACGGACATTAGCAATAATGTTATTTTTTATCCAGTCCCTACATCCATTTTTGTTAATACCATTAATGATCATTTATGAATCCCCCTCAATTGAAACATATTACCATCCTTATTCATTTGTAATTTTTATCTTTGTAGAAGTTCCCTATGCTCTATATAGTTATTATTTGAAGTTCCATATGATCCATGACTAAGTAAGGATAATTTTGCCTTCATTATTTCAAAAAACACCACCTCCACCAACTTTTTCGAAAATTGCTTTAGAAGTACCATAAAAACTAATTTTGATAAATTTAATTTTTGGATGTTTTTATTTTATAATAGATAGAAGTGAATCCTTTGTGTTAACTCTATTATCATAGATGACCCTTGTATATTCAAATCTTGTAACCAAGAGGCTAACATCTCTTTTTCTACACTCACGACTTCCCATGATGAGTAACATGTTTGTAAACATTATACAAAAGAGACAATAATATGGTTCCAAAATTGGGAATGATTTTGATATTACTTTCAAGAATTCTATTATTCCTTTCAAACCATAAATTCCAACAAATAATGGTAGGATTAATCATCCATAGAATGTATAATGCTTTAGCTTTAAAATAGTTAATCCAACATTTCATAAACCCTTTCAATGTTGATGGAACTATCCAATATATTATCATATTTTTAATAAGTACCCCAATATGATGTAAGCAAAGGGGCAATGAATAAGTAAATGATCTGATGTTTCTAGATCCTTCTTACATAAGGCATACCTAGAAAGTCCATGACATTCTTTGCTTTATAGACTCTCTCCTGTAAGAATATTGCTTTGGATTATTAACCAAATTTAATGCCTTAGATAGTGGCTATAGTGACCAAATAATATTATAAGAGAAATAATTAGTCCTCATATCCCATATTGACCAAGTATCCACCATATTTTGATAGATTCTAAACCAAGTCATCATTTTTCTTAAAAATAGGAAAATAAAAATCTTGAAGCATATTTTGAAGTTCATTTGCTATTTTTTAAATTAATTTCCTTCAAACATATTGCTATTAGAAATCCATAGTATGGATTTTTTGCTCATATTAATATAATATTTAAACTTTAGTCCTTTACAAGATAGACATGCTCAAAATAATGGTTTTCATTTTGAATCAGCAATAAGAGAATAAGACTTCCACCAAGCATCAAACCAAAAATATATAAAATCACCCTTATTGACTAACCATTTAATATGTCTATTAATAAATTGTAAATATAAAGTTCTATATTGGCATTCCTTTATGGAAGGTTCATTTCCTAAATAATTTTATTATTTCAAGATAACCTATAAATGTTTTAAGTAAAATATTTTCCCAACCCTTTCCTTGATCTTTGAATAATCTCCAACCAAGTTTTATCCCTAAGGCCAAACTCATAAGTCTAAAAGTATACATACTTGCCCCTCTAACCTTATTTTATTTTCAAACCCTATCCCACTTACAAAGAGGAAACCTAATTTTTTCCTCACATCTTTTCCTAAGAAAATCTCTTTAAAAATTATTAAATTTGAATATTATACTTACTAACAATCTTGAAAGTGACATCGTATATATTGTTGGTAAATATACCAGATTATCTCACGGGTAAATTTCTCTAGGATAAAATAATCACATAAGAATAATGCTCACAATAATACACACATAAAATACTAAAAATATTATTAATAAAGTCTACTATAGCATGCATGAAGCTATGTTAGTTCGATGTTTTTTACAATGCTTTATCATCAATATATAATTACATATAACTCTTTGCATGCATATCTCTTGACCTTCTCTCTTATATTATAATGACAAAGTATCTCATAATTATATAACTCACAAATGACACCTTACATGACTCTTCACTAACTCACACAACTCACCCTTGTACTCTTAACACCTCAACACACTCCACACCTTGAAACCTACTATTGACAAATATTAAACACTCTCAAATATTAAATACTCTCTAAATATATTTTTTGGATTGGATAAAATACAGGGTTTTTAAGGGATCCCAACCCTTTTTTACAAAACAAGACTGCCAGAGATCAGGGTCCCACCCCAAAGCTTAGGTGAAAATATTAGCACATTAAAAGGCATCTACCAACAAGAAAGCAATACAACTACAACAAACTGAAAACACTATATACAAGAAAAATCCCCGAAAACAAAAAATAAGACATTCCAACCAAGGAACAAGAACCTGCAAGGAAGAGGCTAGAACAGAGAATGAAAAAGGATGCAAAACCCACAAATATAGTCAAAATCCATGAAGGACGCAGAGCCCTTTCACGTAGAGCCCAAGCCATTATTTTGTTGTTGAGTCATTCCATGAATAATTAATCACTCCCTAAATATTAAATACTCTCTAAATATTAATCACTCCCTATTATAAATAATTACAAAAGTTCCAAATGATGTAATACTACCAACACCCCCTCATAGTACATTATTTGGTAAATTCTTCTTTCGAAAAATAAAAAATACTTAACTCAATAAATTTGGAATTTAATAAAGTCCAATATTACATTTCATATTTTTTCATGGTATGTCAAAATTTCCTTTACCCTTTTTCATCGAACATAAAAAATTTTAAATTCCTCGTTGAACTTATATTTTGGTTTATTTTCTCTTTGAGTACCTATGTCACCACCTTGCTAGACTTGGCATGGTTCTCCAATGTCAGGTTACATTGTTTCATTCCTTCTCTTGAAACTTTCAAAAACTGCCATGGTTGTCAAAAATAGTGCATTGCCATTATGCATGGGAAGGAATCTATGCTCTGTTAGTCCAACTAATGCTTCTTGCTCTCACTCTAAAAACCTAGATTTAATAGATTTGCTACCATTATTTGCAACTGATGTTGCACATATCTCTTCTTTCTTGTACTGAATATCGCATGCATTGCAAAGAGACTTGACACTTGTGTGCCATGTAGAGCACTTTATTGCTATGGAATTGTGTAATACACAATCTAAGATATTATTTATTTGTTAAATTTGTTGTACCATTCTTGCACCATTATTAAATGTGTAGTTGTTGTTGTTGTTGTTGTTGTTGTTAGGAGTGTTATAGGTCTTGGCCTTGAAAGGCATCTACAATCCCATAACTATCCAAAAACTTGCTCCATAATTTCTAACTACCAAAATATCTTTAGAATTCATCAAGTATTTTTTGTAGTCCATCACTATAGGCAACCATGTGGTGTTGTAAATACTAAAAATAGCATTGCTTATGGGGTTACAATAGGATTTATACAATTGGGTACTAATACCATGAACAACATTGTTATTTTTACTTAATTTACCAAATGGAATAACCACCATGTTATATAGGATTCTAACTCAAGATTATTAATCTTGGGCACTATGTAAGTTGTATATGGTGGGTTCACTATTCCAACACCATTGGGTTTCCTCATCTCCTCCACGATGCTTCTTTTTTTTAATCTGTAAATATATAACACTGTTTGTGCTACCACACACAAGTTTTTCCATGTTGGCAACTTCAAAATTATTGTCCAACTTTTCAACTGACCTTCTTCTTTTTTCAATGAGTAAACTACTTTTCTTTTTTATACTTCATCTTGGCCTCACATTTATCATTCCACCAATCTCATTTCCTATTTATTTCTTTATTCTCGTGTGATCCAATTTCAGTATCTGAGTCATTGATTGTCTCCTAAATTGAACTAAAAATATCATTTTCAATATTATCCTCATCGTCAAACTTTTTCATGTCTATTATGGCTTTGCCTTGTCTCCATTTTGCATGTTTACAAGCATGTATTGTATGAATCAGCCTCTCCATAAAAATCTTCATAATATTCAGTTCTTTTTCACTTAATAATTTTTTCTTCTTTTTATTTCAAATTTCTACACTAATAATATTCATAAAATTGGTATTTGGCACATAATCGGGTTGTTTAATTGCCCAAAAAAATATCACAAATGTCTCAATTTTGAAACCAAGGTTTTTGACAATTTTGGCTATCATTTTTCCTGACTCGTAGAAAATCTAACATTGCAATTTTTATTTGTTTTCCTTTCAATAATTTCAATATTCCTCTTCTCAATATCTTTTCCTTCCTCTTTTTCTTCTTCAATTAATTTAATTTCTCAATTCTTCGAATCAACTCAACAAATCAATTTTCTAATCATCAATTCGATTATCTTCTTCAAATTTAATCAATTCAATCATTCATCAAATCAGCAATTTATTTATTTATTCTTATATCTCCAACATTTTTTTTCCTCCAAATATCTTCTTATAACCCTCAAAAAATCTCTCTTCAATAAAACAACTTTAATAAAATCACTTTCTTCAAATTAAATCTACCTTACCTAGCAATCTTCTTCTCTTAGACAATTTGGGTGACCTCGGCCCTTCAATATTCTTTATTTTATACTTTCTCTCTTCAATATTCTTATCGTTCCTTCAACTTTCTTTTTCTTCAATATTATTCTCCAATCTCAAATATGTAATCTTCTCATGTCAATATCTTTTACAATTCTTCTTCCAACATCTTTCTTTCTTCTCACCAATCTTCTTCTTCAATCTTTACTTATGTTCAATCTTCTTCATGTTCAATCTTCAATATTCAATATTTGTAGTTTTGTATTGGAATTATCATAAATAACTTTAGTGCAATCATGAACCTTACTTCATCAAGGCTTGGCTTCTTACACTTATGATTTTCTCACCATGTGTCTTCCTTTGTCAAGGCTTGACTTCTTACAAGTATGATATTATCACTGCTTGTCTTTTACAAATATGAGTCTTCCTTAATCAAGTATTGGATCCTTAAAAAATTACAATCTTCTCAATATTATCTATCCCAAATTCTACAATCTCTCTCACCATAGCTTACCCAATCCAACAATCAACAATCACTCTCACAATTAGCAATCTCTCAACTATAGTTATGAACCAAGATGGATCTGGTACCATTGTTGAAAAAAATGCTAGATTATCTCATAGGTAAATTTCTCCAGGGTCAAATGATCGTACATACAATAATTTTCACAATAATGCACACATAAAATATTGAAAATATTATTAATAAAGTCTACTATAGCATGCATGAAGCTATGTTAGTTGGATACTTTTTACAATGCTTTGTCATCAATATATAATTACATGTGACTCTTCACATGCATATCTTGACCTTCTCTCTTCTCTCATAATGACAAAGTATCTCATAATTACATAACTCACACATGACACCTTACATGACTCTTCACTAACTCACACAACTCACACTTGCACTCTTGACACCTCAACAAACTTCACAACTTAACACCTACTATTGAAAAATATTAAATACTCCCTAAATATTAATCATTTCCTATTCTAAATAATTACAAAAATGCCAAATAATGTAATATTACCAACATATATAGGGATGGATTACAATGTAGTATTTATGAGTTGTAGCCCTTCAACCATAGTTAAGAACTTACTTTTCCAACTTGCCAAACAATATTGCATTCTATCCAAAATTGAGTCTCAAATATCCTTCTCCTTTCCTTTATGAGATAAAATAATACCTAAATATATTGATGGATTTTTTCATTTTTAACCTTAAAATGTCCACAATAATTTCTTGTAAATCTAGGATAGTGTTAATAAAAAATATTGTGAATTTGGTAGTATTAACCAATTGTCCAACAACCTCCCTATAGCATTATAATAATGATTTATATCTCATGGCCTCACTAACTAAGGTATGACACAAAAGAAAACTATCATCAAAAAATTAAAGATGATATTTAAAGAGATCCTTTATTATAACTTGAATACCTTTGATTTTTCCTTCCATTTTTGCCTTAGATAAAGCTCTTATTGAGGCCTCTCCAAGAATAATAAATATATAAGGAGATAGGAGATCATCCTAACAGAGTCTACAAGATAACTCAAAGTATCCAATAGGGGATCCACTAATTAAAAATAAATATTTTTTAGTGCTACAAAAGCATCTAATCCATTCACACCTACCTTGGTCAAAATCAAATTCTTTGATAATATCATGTAGAAAACTCTAGAAAAACCTATAATATGCATTTTCATATCTAATTTCATACATATACCTTGCTTTCTCATGGAATGAAAATAATGTATGGCCTCCTGTGCAATGATTACACAATAAAGAATTTGTTTACCATGAATGAAACCACATTATTCTTTAGAGATAATATAATCTAAAATGATTTTCAACTTATTTTCCATAGTTTCTTAAATGATCTTATAAATCATATTACAAAGGCTTATTGGATGAAATATTTTAGAATATTTTATTTTATTTTTCTTGGGAACTAATGTAATAAATTTTACATTACTCTCACTTATTTAGCCTTTATTTTTTGGGGCTCTTCAACTATAGCCAATATATCACTCTTCAATGGATTAAAAAAAATGAAATAAAATTGTAAGAAAACCATCAAGGCCAAGTGCCTTGTTAGAATGGAAAGAGAAAACTTCCTTATATAGCTCCTTCGTAGAGATCTTCATCAACCTTTAATTTTGACCCTATCTGATAATGGATGGAATATTTTGCAAAATCTTACCTTAAGCCTCCTTATCTTTCCTAGAATCTAACAAAATATTTTGAAATAATTAATTGCTTCCTTCTTGATATATTCTTCCTCATCAATAGTTCTTCCATCTAGAGTCAAAAAAATTTTGATGTGATGAAAAGAAGAAAACAAATAGCTATAGCATGGAAAATTTTGGTATTTCTATCTCCTTCATTGATCCATCTCTCCCTAAATTCTTAGAACTAGTATTACTCATTTTTCAATACATTATGATAATTAAAAAGTATTTTTTTTCTTATACATGTATCCTAGTCCATTCCCTTGATTTCTATTCTCTTGTAATTTTTTGAGCTAGGATTCAATTTTTCCATTTTCTATCAGTATGTCACCTAAAATATTTGAAATCTAAAATCTTATTTTTTCCCTTTAGATATTTCATCTTATGAACAAACATGTACATACATAATCCTCCAAAATTTACTTCATCCCATAATAATATAATCAAGGTCTTAGAACCACATAAATTATTACAAAATGGCTTTGGATGGCTATTATTGAGTAATCACATCACAAAAAAATGGGCTTGTTATTTTGTTGGAAGTATTACATTATTTGGTACCTTGCAAGAATATTACAAGTACCTTGTAAATAGTTTGTAAATATTTTTTTTGCTGGAGAACAAGGGGTTGTACTTCGGTCCGCCACCCTTGATAAATTACAACTCTTTTTTAGATCTTAAGAGTTTACAAATATATTCATTTATCATATCAAATTTGTTGTTATATATAGATACCTACAACATTTTTCATACAAATTCTAATTCTTGATTTTCATATTTTGGATCTTCTTCCATTTTCTATGTGAATGTAAATATTCCAAAATTTAGCATCCTTCTTAACATTTTCCTACAATAGCCTTTAGAATACCAAAACTCCACCTCTACTGTCTATGCATTGCATCTTAGTAGAGAAATATTTCTAAAACTTTGCGCTATCATAGTCCACTTTACCAAATCTAGATTACTATTTTCCTTCTTGAAGCATAAGTGCAACCACAAGAAATGCAATAAATAGCTTATATGAAAACACATTTTATTAGGGTGAAAAGAAGGGGTTTTTGAAAGGGCCCCAATCATTTTTTACAATACCACTCCTCTACTAAATAAAACAATGAGTATTTATAAAAACAAAAAGAAACTAATATATCAACAATCTACAATTACAAAGAGTAGTAGTAGAACATGACAAGAAGTCGCATAGACCCCTTACAGGGAAAAAAGGAGAAATTATTCACTTCCAATAACTACAAGAGGTTAATAAAGCTTACAACTATTTATTCATACTTTAACCATAATTATATCTATCATAATCTTGCAACTCGCATCCTGATAGGGACACCGCAATGGCAAATGTCATTGGGATTTCTTAACGAAGACCCAAGTTCAATTCACTAGAAGGGTGGCCCTCAATATGCCATTGCTTTTAAACCTCTATAAAAAAAAATTCTTGCAACTCCCTCTCAACTATACTCCTCAACTCACTAGGTAAATCATCCCTCCATTTAATTGGTTCAATATTATTTATACCTTTATTGTCCAACCAATCTATCGCTTGGTTGCCCTCTCAATAGATATGCACTATATTAACCTCCTCCAAGGATACAATGATCTCTCTTGCATATGATATAATGTTTGATATGTTCCAACTAGCTTCATTCTTACCCCTTAAGCAATTAATAATATTTAAAGAGTCACCTTCAATAATGACCCTCTTTATATTTAGCTACTTCATTAAGCTCATGCCTATGAATAGGGCCTTTGTTTCTTCCATATGGTTGGATTGAATGCCATAATATTTTGCAAATTCCGCTATGATCTTCCCACTTGGATTTCTAAAATTTCTCCCTCCTCCTGCCCTACTAGGGTTTCCCTTAGCTACCCCATCAAATTTCACTTTAATCCAACCAAGTTGAGGTGGTTTCCAACCTATATTCCATCTAGCCAATATTTTGAGGTCAATATCATAATTTTGGCTTACTAGAAAGCCCTATTTTAAATCAATTTTTTTTGGTAATTATTTTAATAGATTAACAGTGGGTTTTTATAGAGGATCCCAAAACCTTATGTACAAAATCAGCCTGGTTGGAATGTGCATCATGCCTTGTGGCTGGAGGAATAAACCTGATGACAGAAACCAAAAACTGCTAATTGCCCGAAGGCTACAAGTAGGGCCCTTATGCCTGAATATCCTGGAAACAAACCACATTTTACCAAGGAAAACAAAAATACTAGCTGGAGAAATTTGACCATCGAAAGCAAAAACAGCCAAACCAAACGAATGACCTTTTGAAGCGAGGAGAACATCATGAGAGGATATCCGCATTGGCCAAACTCGCCACCTCAGACGGGAAGCATGAGCGCCACACAACAGGACACGTGGTCGCAAGCCCTTTGTTGGCCATGTGGTGCGCCACGCGATTTCCTTCCCTGAAAATATGGCACGCCTTCCACCTGTCACGTTGAGAGAGGAGCATCCTAGCCTCAAGAATGATGTTGTAGACCCTCCAAGACGGGTCTTTAGAGCCTAGCAGATAGTTGACTATATTGAGCGAATCACCTTCGACTATCAAAGGCCGAGGATCCTCGGAGAGGATGCGGATACCTTTCAAAACACTTCTGGCTTCAGCATAGTGATTAGTCCGGGCACCCAAATCTTCACAATAAGCCAGCACGAGATTCCCGTTATGATCTCTAACCACACCACCAGAACCAGCAGGGCCGGGATTGCCTTTGGCCGCACCGTCAAAGTTTAATTTAATCCAGCCCATAGGGGGCTTGGTCCAAATAACATCCCCACGCTGAGACTTAGAAACACCATCATGAAAAGGGAAGAGGCCCAAACTTTTGAAGATCGCTGCTTCGCCAGGAAGGCGGGGACGGGAACTAGGAACAACTTTAGAATTCTCAATGGCGAAGGATAAGGCTCTCTGAGCGACACAGGGAGGTACTCTAGGGACCTTGCCGAAGACTCTGGAATTCCTCTCTAGCCAAATCTGCCAAATGGAGTGGTGGAAAGAGGCCTCAAGAAGGAAGCGAAGTTTAGGATTCTTGAAAGGATTGGGCCATTGGTGGAAGGCATCTTTGAGGGAGCGGGGAGTGCACCAAAGGATTTGAAAGGAAGACAGGACAGTGTCGAGGACAGAATGGGAAAAAGGACGAGTGCAAAAATAAGTGGTCTGTCGTCTCACAATCGACAAAGCACAAGAAGCACTGTTGGGAATAGCAAAACCCCTCTTATGGAGGTTGTCGATGGTTAAGGCTTTATTATGAAAGGCAATCCATGCAAAGTAATTAACTTTAGGAATAATACCCTTCCTCCAAATCACTTTCCATCGGTGATCCATGGCAATCTCGCAAGTAAGAAGGTCATAGGCGGTCTTGACAGAGAACGAGACCATCCTCCGTGCCACGCCAGATGATTCTGTCATCTCTTCTAACGAGATGGAATTAAAACAGACCGAAGAATATTAGACAAAAAAGTCATTTCATTGTTAAAGCCGTCCGGGAGTCGGCAAATTCCACCGAGGGGAAGAGAGCTCCGATCAATGAAGTCCGCAACCTTGAGTTGGGAATTTGGATCCACATGGGCTTTCGGGCCGGCAAGGTCCGCTCTCAGCTCGAGAGCTCCATCGATAACCCACCTGTCCTTCCGAGGAAGAGAATGGAGTTGCCATCACCCAAAATCCGGCGAGCACCGGAGGCTGATCGGAGAGCGGGCTTGAAGCACCGATTTCCAAAAGGCGGACGCTTCGGGAGGGAATCCCGACATCAAAAGAGAACTCGATCCAAGATACTTCCTCTTAACCAGCTTGACCCACTCTGTTGGGTCATTAGTCAAGATCTTCCAAGCGTGCTTAGCGATCAAAGCGGTGTTCATGAGTCTTGATCTCCTCATTCCCATGCCGCCTTGGTCCTTTCGCAAGCAAACCTTATCCCAGGGCCACAAGAGGAATTCTGGATTTTCTTCATTGCCAGACCACAGAAAGGTCCTCTGAATCTTTTCAATCTTGGAATGGACAGAAACAGGCAGCATGAACACAGACATGAAGTAAGTTGGGATTCCTTGGAGACAAGCTTTGGTAAGGGTGGCTTTCCCAGCTTGCGACAGGAATTTGCCTTTCCAAGTGCTCAGCTTTTTGTGAAGACGTTCCGGGATCATGTCCCACAAGCTTCCATTGGCCCGGCCATTACAAGCCAGAGGCAAACCCAGATAAGACGCAGGCAGGGAATCAATAGTGCATTCCAAAATTATGGCTATGCGGAGCTGCCTTCGCATAGGAGTGTTAATAAAGTAAATTTTGCTTTTGATGTAATTGACTTTATGTCCGGCAGCCTTTTCATAACGGGAGAGGATTCGCTTGATGGATTTGGCTTGAGTGACGGACGCCCGGTGGAGATGAGGGTGTCATCCACAAATTGCTGATGAGAGACGGGATCGACTCTGGAGGTGGGAAAAATGCCAGAGATCTTATTCTGGCGAAGAGCCTCTTTCAAAGACCAACTCAGAACCTCAGCCAGAAGGATGAATAGAATAGGAGACAGAGGGTCACCTTGTGCGAGGCCTACGGCACTTTGGAAATACCCGAGCGGGGGATCCGTTGATTAGAACGAGAAAAGGAGGGAGTGGATATGCAACTACCGACAAGGTCAATCCATTGAGGGTGAAAGCCGAACTTGAAGAGGACAGCACGGGAGGAACCTCCTGTCAACTCTGTCAAAAGCTTTATTCATGTCCAGCTTGAGGAAAAGAGCAGCATTTTTGGAGCGGTGAGCAGAATGGAGGGTTTCATGGATGGTGATGACACCATCGAGAATGTTTCTGCCTTTCACGGTGCTTCCCTGAGAAGGACCAACCAAGGAGGGAAGAAGGGACCTCAGACGGTTGGCTATGGACTTGGTTAAGATTTTATAAAAAACATTGCACAGGCTAATGGGACGATAATCAGAGAAACTTTTGCAGGCGGAAGACTTAGGGATGAGAGCAAGAAAGGTAGAATTTAGTTTTGGATGGATGGATCCGGAGGCTTGAATCTCCTGAATTGCTTCGCACACATCCGAGCCCACAACATCCCACATAACTTGAAAAAAATGGGGGGAAAACCGTCAGGCCCAGGGGCCTTGTCTGGTTGCATGGAGAACAAAGCTTCTTTAATCTCAGACATAGAAAAAGGCTCCAGAAGCTTAGAGCTTACCTCGGGAGGAACTTTGACTGGGAAGTTATCCAACAGAGATTTCTGAACCTGGAGATCACTGTCGGGAGGAACACGAGCGAGATCCTGGAAGAAGTCAACCGCTTCACTTCGGATTTCCTCAATATCCTTGGTAACGCGTCCATCCTTGCACACCACTTCCCTGATTTTGTTAGCCCCTACTGTGCCGCAAAGTTGACGCGTGAAAAAACTTCGTATTGGAGTCTCCATTTCTCAACCAGAGGTCCCTAGATTTCTGGCGCCAGAAAGTTTCTTCCCTTGCAAGAATAGAATGATAATCCACCAAGAGCCTCCTTTCCTCCTCCCTGAGGCAATCGGTGTAACCTTCGAGCTCCATTCTCTCCTCCACCAATTTTAGGTTCGCAGAAATGGACCTTTTGGACTCAAAAATGTTGCCGAACACCTCCTTGTTCCATGTTTTCAAATTCCTTTTGATTAACTTGAGTTTTAAGGCCACTCTCTTGGAAGCGGAACCTGCTACCTTCTGCTTGCCACCGGGCTGTAACCAACCCTCTAAAGTCCTTGTGAGAAATCCACATGGACTCAAATACGAAGGGGTTTTAAAAATAGGCCCATCAACCGTCTCTAGGACAATAGGATTGTGATCAGACCCAATCCTCGGTAAGGCCGAGAGAGTTGCCGCACCGAGTATGGGAATAGCCTCTTGGGATATGAAGAATCTGTCAAGCTTGACTTGAATAAGATTGCTCCCAATCCTCCTGTTGCTCCAAGTGAAGGATGCCCCCTTGAGGTCAATGTCAAGCAAGTTATTGGTAGAAACAAAATCTCGAAAGTCTTCCAGACTGTGGCTAGAGTGGTCCGATCCTCCTTTCTTTTCAGATGGGTGAAGAGGACAGTTGAAATCTCCCCCTAGAACCCAAGGGAAATTACAGAACGTTTCCCTCATATGGGAAATAGCCTTCCACATTTTTGCTCTCTCCGAGATAGAGTTTGGGGCATACACATTGGACAGGATCCAAGAAAAGTTAATGGCTTTGGAATGAAACAAAACATTGATAATCCTGTTGGAAGTTGAGAGAAGGCTGCCCTCAAAAATCTCTGGATCCCAAAGAATCATGAGACCGCCTGCCGTTCCCACCGTAGGACTGGAGAGGAATTTTGCCTTAGCCCAAATGACCTTAGCGGCTCTGGCAGAAGAGATAGCATCGGTCTTAGTCTCTTGCAAAATTAGGATGGACGGATTCGTCCTCTTTCTGAGATCGACCACCAATCTCCGTTTGGCGGCTGCATTAAGCCCTCTCACATTCCATGAGAGGACTTTCATCTCAACAGTTTGATATTCTTCTTACCTCCCTTTCCTTGTTGGAGGGGAGGTTTTGGGACAGACGAGTCACCCATATGGGAATCAGAATCATCCTAAAAAAGCGGTCGTTGAGTACCATTTGCAACATCTGCCGCCGTCTCCTTGTCCCACCTGTCTTTGTTGGGGGGACGACCTTGCTTCCTTTCGCTACCAAAATCAACACCTTGCTTTCGGCTTCTCGTATTACGAGGGCTGATATTACCAGACTGCTCACCCCTTCTTCCTAGTAGGTAATCTTCCAGCACATTTTGGGACTCGGGGTGGTTATGGTCCAGGATTTTGGGTGAATCTGCCTGTGCGGTGATTTGGGGAAGGGACTGGTCCTTCTCCTCTTGTGGTCCAAGGTGAGGGCTTGCACCACACGGCTCAGAGACCGTTTGGGGGAGACTGCTTCCACCGGGTGGGAGGATTCGGGATGGTCCCTAGACGGGCCTGGAGATTCATGCCCTTTTGCAGCGGGGTGCTTTGTCTGACCTTCACCGTGTTCCAAGGGGTTTTTGGAATCCCGTTTCTTCATCCCTGGATTTTGAAGAGGACAGTTGGACTGGAGGTGCCCTTGAGAACTGCACTGGGGGCAGAAAGCTGGTCTGTTCTCATACACAATGGCTTGCTTGTGGAGAATGATATCTCCAGACCGGAGAGTGATGGATGATGGAAGGTCAGCCTCCAAATCCGCCAGAACGCAGAACCGAGCTTGAACAAATCTGGTTCGAGCTTTGGTGGGAGGGTCAATGGTAACCAACTCACCAATGGAGCGTGCAATTCCTCTGATTACATTTTCATGCCAACAAAGAGGGGAGACTCGGGAGTCTAACCCATATTGGAGCAATGTTGATATTTTGGGTCTCGGGGTTGAAGTCCATACCCCACTTCCTTAGAAAGAGACTTCTGCGGCCTAGGAACCAGGGACCACCAGCCAAGATTTTACAGTAGTCCTCCTTGTTATTCAGTCTAATCGCGAAAAAACCTCGGGTTAAGGCCGCCAACTCCATGTGACCAGAGGTTCGCCATTTACCTACCGCCCACTTGCGAATGGTCTCCATGTCGGGACGGCCGCCAATAAACTTACCGATGAGGGTAAATTTTTTGAATTCCACAAAGCTTGAAAGAATTTCCGTCGGGATGTCCAACTCGTCCCCGACAGGAAACAACTCCTTGGAGAGCAGACCGCTAAGGGTTTCCGAAGCCGTTGCATGAGCGTACGACTTCTGAGGTCCACCTCCCCATTTGTCCGGTGGATCCTTGTCATGACCTACATCCTCTTCGGTTGGAGAGGACTCCTTAGCGCCCCCGTCTCTGACTGCCCTCCCTCCGCCCTGCTGTGCCCTTGGTTCAGTCTGTTGGCGTTCCCGTGCTCTCCCGCAGAAGCTTTCCCGCCCGCCGTCATCTTGGCCGTCAATAAAAAAAAACTATTTTAAATCAATTTTGGCTTCCACTACCCTTCATCATTATGATGGGATATAATAGAGAGATTATCCTTAACTACATCCATAATTATTGAAGGTTGATATTTCATTCATGTACATTTCCTTAAATATTTTGTTATTCATTTCCTTACAAATACCCCTAAAAATGTGAGGCATGGCTAGCTTCTAAGCTTGAGATAACCCTAAATTGGAAAAGAAATATTTCCATTAGTCTAATAAATTTTGGACATCCTTTAGCTTCACCCATTGAATTTCAAATTTCTTCATCATCAATTTAAAAAACTTTGAAGAGAAGGGACACTCCATAAACATATGCTTAATTGAATCTTCACTTTTAAGATATAAAACACATCTACTGGTGAGAGAAAATCCCCTTCTCATTAGATTTTCCAATTTTAAAATCTTATTTTGTATGGTCATCCATAGGAAGAAATCAATATTTGGAATTAAAAACTTGCTCTAAATATTATTTGCATCAAACCTACTAAGGGAGGGAGAAAACTGGGATTCATATCCTGATTTAATTAAATAGCTACTAGAGGGATTGGGAGCCCAAATAATAGTATATTTATATTTCTTTTGGTTTAAATGATATCCTTGTAGCAATTGATTTATCTTCATAATTGCTTGTTTAATGTCCCTCAAACTAGAATGCTTATCAATATTTTTCCATTGCTTGCCATCAATTCCTCTATTTATAAAATCTTTGACTTTTATTTTGAAGGAATTAGCCAAAAGGTTTCTAGTAGGATTTAACTCATCAATCAGACCTAGAGGAGTATCCATGAGCCATAAGTCTTCCTCGAAATCAATTTGGGAGTGATCTCCAACCTTCCATCAAATCCCTTTCCAAATAAGTAGTCTCATCTTAACCAAATTATTCCAAAGAGAGGAACCTAGAGGAGGGTTCTCACATCTTAGAAAAGAGTTATTATTCTCCAGATATTTATCTTTGATTATATTTATCCATAAGGTCTCATTATCTTGAATTGACCTCCATCTAATTTTTCTAACCAAGGCTTTATTAAACTCATTCATTTTTCTCAATCCCAAACCTCCTTCCTTTTTGGTATTACAAACCTAACCCAAGCTACCAAGGATATTTTTTTCCTCTGTACCAATCCACAAGAATATCCTTTGAATTTTTTCCAATATGTTTGCTACTTTATTTGGAATTTTAAATTAATACATGTGGTAAATAGGCAAGCTTTGTAGAGTTTTCTTCACCAACTAAAGCTTCCCAACTTGGCTTAAAAGCACCCCTTTACACCCTGTTAGCTTTTTCTAAAATTTAATATAATTCTATAATTCTTCCTTCATTCTAGCTTTAAACATGGGTATCCCTAAGTACAAGGAGGAAAACTCCTGTACTCCATATTTGAGAAGTCTAGAAATACTTTGTTGCTTCATTATCAAAGTATTAACAATATTGATATTCTAATTAGAAGCTTGTTCATAAGTTTCAAGAATTATTTTATCTCCCTTACCTCGATTACTAAAGCTTAACCCACTAAAATGGTATCATCAACAAATTGTTGATGAGTAACTGCTTCAATATTTGAAGTTGATATAAATCCCTTAAGCCTTGTAGAAACCCTAACTATAGATAATGCTCTCCCTAACGCTTCTACCATGATAATAAAAATATATGGTAGGATATGGTCTCCGTGTCTTAAGCCTCTCTCACTACTAAAATGCTTTGTAGGTGCCCCATTAACAATTATCGAGAACATTGCACAAAAACTACAAGTCCTAATCCATTACCTACAATAGTTATAAAAGCCAAATTTTTCTAATATTTTATTGAGGAATAACCATGAAACCATGTCATACACTTTATTCATATCCAATTTAAGGATCATCCTAGTATTTCTACTTTTCTCCATGGAATGAATAACTTCATGAATAGAAATTAATCCATCCAAAATTTGTCTTCCCTTCACAAACCCTCCTTGCAATTGAGATATCACTAGAAGGAGGGGTCCCTTTAATATATTGGCCATCAATTTGGATATAATTTTATAAAAAATATTATAGATACTAATCAGCCAAAAATCGTTGAAAATATTTACCCCCTATTTTTTAGGATTTAAAACCAAAAAGGTAGAGTTAATATCTCTTGGAAGACTACCTGTAACCTAAAATTCCCTTACAGTCACACTAACATATTCTCTAATTATATGCCAAAATTCTTGAAAAAACTAGCTAGAAATCCATCCAACCATGGAGCCTTATCCTTTAGCATCCCAAACACTACATTCTTCACTTCTTCCCCTGAGAAGGGTCTTAAGATATTGTCATTAGTTTATTTTGAAATGACTCTTGAAATATGAAGTTGTTGTTGTTTGGTTGCTCACTCATTCATCTCCTATTCCTTAGAGAGTAAGTTTTTGAAAAAAAATATTGCTTCATTTTGAATTTCTATTTCATCTTTGGTCAAGTTGCCATCATCCTTAATTATTTTTTGATTTTATTTGCCTTCCTGTGGTGAAGAGTAGTGAAAAAAATTTAAATTGTTATTGCCTTCTCTAAGCCAAAGAGCCCTAGACTTATGCCTCCAAAATATTTCTTCTTTAGCCAAGGTAGAGTGAAAATCTGATAGTAAAAGTTTTTCTTTCATTAATATTTCCTCTGTCATTCCCTACACCTAAATTTGGGTTTCTATCCTTTAAATTCTGGACCAAAATTTTTTACTATTTAGAATATTGCAAAACACCTCCCTATTCCATTTTTTTAGATTATATTTAATATTTCTTATTCTTGGAGACCTTGAACATGGACATACCTAGAGTTTCAACATTCCATAATTCTTTAATTTTCCCCTCCAACCCAGAATGGAAAATCCACATTAATTCAAATATGAATAGTCTTTTGAAACTTTTCTTATTGTCTTCAATTTCTAGAAAAATAGGGTTATGGTCTATTCCAATATTAGGAATTGTCGATAGGCAATAATTACCAATGGAAACATATTAAAGTAAATCTTAACATTATAAAATAATTATGAAAACACCTACTTCCAATGGAAAACATCAAAGTAAATATTAATCATTATTTGATTTAGGCAGTTAATATTTCTTTTGTCAACTTTAGCTAAACTTACTACTTTCTCTAACCATGGAAAAGAGAATTTAACTTCATGATCCTCAATTAAAACCCCTCTATTGGCTAGGTTATCTACACATTTATTTCCTTTCTTTAATGTATGTGTAAACCTAATTTCTTAAAACTCTAAAGCAAGGCCTTGTATTTCCATAATAATCTCTTGTATGTTCCATGGAGCCTTTACTTTTCTAAAAATTGTATTTATTACTATTAGTAAATCACCTTCCATCCATACTCTATTCCATTTCATTTGTATACATATTTTTAACCCTTCCACAGTTTCCAAAGCTTCAACTTCATTATTTCTCTTAAATCTACCATTAAAAGTGTAATGAGATAAAATATATACCTTATTATTTCTCATTATTCCTATTCCTCCTGATAGGCCTATATTTCCTTTAGATGCTCCACAAAAATTCAATTTGACCAACTCCACTATTAGTGGTTTCCACTTTAATAGTTTGAGTCTAAAGTTTTGTAAATATTAGGTGTCATGTAAGTATTTAATATGTGTGGAGTTAAGTAAATATTTTTCATTTAGTAATCATTATAATTTTTTCATTATTAGGAGTCAATAATATATATTTCTCTTATGAGAAATATGAAGAGTCATATCTCCCATGAGTTTGAGGATATGGGGAGTCAGTGAAAGTAGAAAGGTCAAGAATCGCATATCCAAAGTGTATATATTGAAGACAAAGTATGATAATGGATATTTTTTGGAATATATACATTATTTAGTACATGCTAATTAGTAATTGTTAGAATATATACATTATTTGGTACTTTTAGTGGTTTCCACTTTAACAGTTTGTAAATATTTGAGTCTAAAGTTTTGTAAATATTAGGTGTCATGTAAGTATTTAATATGTGTGGAGTTAAGTAAATATTTTTCATTTAGTAATCATTATAAGTTTATCATTATTAAAAGTCAAAAATATATATTTTTCTTATGAGAAAAATGAAGTCATATCTCTGATTAGTTTGAGGATATGGGGAGTCAGTGAAAGTAGAAATTTCAAGAGTCTTGTGAATGTGAAGAGTCTCATATCCAAAGTATATATTTAAGATAAAGTACGATAATGGGTAATTGTTGGAATATATTACATTATTTGGTACATGCTAATGTACCATCTTGGGTACATCATTATATTAGGAGAGTGTCTTAGATTAGAGCTTGAGTATTTACTTTATATAATGTAATAAATGCACAAAGTATTATTAGAATGTGCAATGATGTAAATGTGCATGTTGTCCACATGTACATGAGTCCTTAGAATAGGAATATGAAGAGTCATAGGAATATGGAAGGCCAAGAGTCATGTCTCATTATATATAGGCCTTTGATAGATGAGATAGAAGAGGAGAGTGATAGAAAGAAGCACAAGATAGATTAGATACAATGTAGAACTTGTATGAAGCATGGAGTATTTGAGATCTCCATTTTGTATCAAGTTCCTATTTTCATGAGCTTTCATTAATGGCTATTTCATGATTTATTTCAAAATTTTCTCATGCTATTTACTTGCTTATTATATTACCATTATCATAGATATAACATTGCATGCTTATTTTACTTCTTGTGGTTGCATTTCCTTTAATATATAACATCAAAAGCTAATAGTGGTATCAGAGCACAAGGTAGATTGATAGGAAATAGAGAGAGCCACAAGAGAGATTGAGAGGAGATAGGAAATCTCATTTTTAGAATTTCTAAAATTGCTATTTGGCTAGAGTCTTTCCACAGAGTTGCAGAAAAAATTGTGAAGACTAGGACTTAGCATAGATCTCTTTCCACTAGATTGAAGGATAACTAGTGATGTTTATTGATTTATAGAGATTTAGATATTTGCATGGACTTCCTTTCTACTATCTAAAGTTTTTTGCTACAAAAAATTAGTTCTCATAAGTTGAGAAACTTCCTAAAATGGATAGAGAAGAATTTCATCTTCAATTGCCTGAAAGTCTATGTACTTTCCTTGTGTAGGGATTAGTTCTTTTTTACAAAAAAGTAGAATATTGGATAAATAGGAGACTCAAGGAGAAGGTCTCATTGAATCATTTTTAGATTTTGAATATAGAAGATTAAAAATTAAAGATAGAAGAGGACTAAGAAAAATCATATTGTAGATTTGAGAAGTAGCAGGTTTTGAAGATCCAAGAAAGAGATCTCATTGCAAAACTTCTATAGTTGAAATATTGGAGAGATCAAGGAAAGATACCATTGAAGTTTTGAGAAGAATATTTGAGGAGCTACATAATTTGAAGACCCAAGAGAAGAGGGCCTCAAGAAAACTTGAAAGGAGAAATAAGAAGAAGGCTAGAAAAGCCCTATTGAAGAAGTGGCCATTGGAGAATATTTGAAGAAAGCTCAAGGGAGAATATTTCAAGAAGAGAATCTCCAAAAGAAGAAGAATTTGGGAAATTGTCACCACAACAAGCCCAAAAGAAAAAATGATTTGGCAAGAAGTTTGCCAAATTTTGGAAAGGATTCTAGAAGACCTCAAGACATTCAAATTCTTGAGAAGGAGGCCAGCAAATAGGCCAAGTTTGAAGTCAAAATTTGACAAGGATATTGGAGGAGAAAGAAGCTAGAAGAGGCCACCAGATTTGAGAAATTTGAAGACTACCATTAAAGGCTTGAAGACTGATTTATGAAGGAGAAGAGTACTATTTTTAATAGTAGAAGCTAAAGAGACAAGACAAAAAATTGAAGGAAGAGTTGGCAGAAAAATGAGGAAGCAAATCAAGAATATTGGGCAACATTAGAAGGAGAAAAGAAGGTTACAAATTAAAGGAGTTAAGGATAACAAAATGAAGGAGGAATTGGCTACATTAGAAGCTGAAAATTATAGAGTTTATGAGCTGATTTGGACAACAAGTAAAGTTGCAAGATAGACAAATATTAGGGTAGCAAAGCATAACAAATTGGAGCTGCAAATTTAACAAACTTGGGGTAGCAAATAGGTGAGTCAAATCACCAAGAAATCAAGCTACAGAAGGAGACCAAAAGGTATGCAATATTGGTGCAAAAAGTTCATTATTTGAACGTTTATATTAGCTTATTATTAAGTCTTCAAAAGCACCGTATTTGAGGTTTTAAAGTTGCAAGAGGAAAGGTCTCAAGTTTATATTTTCAAGGTTGGAGTAGAGTGCATTTACAAGGGATTAAAACCTGCAAAAAATAAAGGAGAAGTTAGATATAATACAAGGAAAATAAAATATCAACTTCTTACTATCTATTGGAAAGCAAATAAGCCAATATTGTATAGCAAATATTGGTAAAATTTTTGGCATAATATAGAAGCTTGGAGCCACCATAGAATACATCACCAAGCATTGATCCAAGAAGGAGATGTGGTAGAAGAATAACCAAAGAAGAAAAGGCAACCGTAAAAGAGAAACCACCATTACCACATCTTGGTAAAAAGGAGCCACTAGAGGAATAGCAAAAAGGAGAGGCGCCACCACCACATTTGAGAGGAGAAATCACCATTTCATGAAAGCAAGGGTGATAGTTGAAAGTACAGGGGGACAAGCATTTGAAAGGCACAAGCTTGTGTCTCCTTAAGCTACGTATAGTAGCCAAAAAGCATCAAAGCACCACAAAATAACAAGGTCTAGTCACCAAAGTACCATTAGCAAGCAAAGCAATGCAAGAGCCAAGGATATTCTACGTTGAAGGTTTGAAAACATTGCATTATCTTGAAAATGCCAACCAACAACATTAACCAACGTAAAGGAGAGGCATCATTCATAGCAAAGGAGGTTAGTTGTAGCATCAAGCGTTACTAAGTGAAGAAGGAGCAATCTTATCATCAAAGGAGCCATGTTGAAAAGATACAGTTCCTATAGGAGTGTTACAAAGCAAAAGAGAGTGCTACATAGAAGATAGTGCATGAAAGAGAGTTACAAAGCATAGCACCACGTGGAAGGAGCGTTATAAGGGATAGCACCACATAAAAGGAATATTACAAAGTGAAGAACAATACCACATGGAGAAGAGTTAGTGCCCTACCAAGTAGAGAAGAGAGAAGGAAGTTAATGCCACATGGAAGAAGAGACAATGCGTTGGAGTAGAAAGAATGTTACAAAGAAGAAGTGCCATCACTTGGAAGGATAAGGAGGTGAAGAGTTTTTACCACCAAGTGTCATAGTGCAAAATAAAACTCCAAGGGAAGAGGAAATGTTTGCCTTGCATGAGTGACAAGTCTCACACTTATTCATGCAATAAGAAGGTAATCCAAGAGAATGTAGCACAACATAGTGAAGTGAAACCAGCAGCACAGTGGAAGGAGAACATAACCAACAACATGTTGAAGTTAGTCAACAACATTGAAGGTGCCAAAAGGGAGTGCAATTAATATTGTGTCATAAGCATTGAATATGGAGGAGTGAACAATACTTTATTACAAGTGCAAGTTGTAGAGGAGTCAAAGGAGAAATAGACCTCATACACAGTGCACGTCCAAGTCAAGAAGGTATTAAGATTTATTTAAATCAAATTGCATTTTTATAAAGTTAAAGGAGGAATAAGGAACATTAATGCTAAGGTCAAAACTAGTTAATATTTATGCTTGAGATTAATTAGATAATTGGAGGTATAAGGAATTGCATTGATATATTATTACCTTAGATGCATTATTGAAAGATTTGAAAATATTTTGAAGCAAGAAATATTTAATTGAATAGCATTTGAAATTACTTTATTCAAGCACAAGAAATATTTGCAAATAACCCATTTGGAGGAAAAAGGAATTCTACATAGAAATTGAAACATTAAATTTGCAAATATCCATAGTTTCTAAATTTCCAATTAGGGAGATATAAGGAGTTCAACACCAAAATAGATTATTGAAACTTAGAAACTATTCTATTGAAAATTGAAAGAAGCAAAACATAGAAGCTATTGAAAAGTTGGAAATTACATTTTGAATTAGTCTCTTGCTCTAATTAATGAGACATAAGGAATCCAACTTTAAAGTTATTGAAGATAGAAAATTTTACCAATTGAAATTGCATCAAATCTATCTTTAGCTTTCTATTCATTCATAGGGAGAAATAAGGTAAAGAATAGAAGTTGAACATTAGGGAGATAAAAGGGATTCAACTCAAGGAAAACTTAGAAAGCTAAGCATACTATCAACACCATAGTACATTCAAAATACTTGCAAGATATAAAGTATTTTTAAGAATTTGAAAGATCTTATCAAACTTGATCTTATACTTAAAACTAGGGAGTCATAAGGAAGTCAACCTCAAAGGTTTAGAGTTTTTTAAAATTCTACCAAAATTGTTCCTTTTTAACAAGAAATATTACTTCAAAAGGAACTATGGAAAAGCTTATAAAGTATACAGGATTCAAGGAATCAAAATGGTTCAAAGACATACTTGATTCTAGAAATTATAATAAGGAAAATGCAATTAGAAGAGAAGAACCAATATGGCTTAGAAATATTTATGAGAACTCACAAACTAATAGTTTGGAAAAAGTAGATTCTATAGAGATATATTCCAATGACATGATGAAAGGAATTTATGACAACTATATTAATGAAGATATTGAGAATAAAATAAAAAACCATACACAAAAGGTAGAAAAGAATATTGATCAGAAATATGTCCTACATATTTATGAAATAAGTAAAGATAGAATAGCTTTAGTTGTACACAAATGGTTTTACTATTTTATCAAGGAAATGGATGAACTTGATTCTTCTAAGATAAATAACAAAGAAGTTGGGATATCTTCATGATGTACTTATTGCAACAAATCTGGTCATGAGAAAGAAATCTGTTGGAATTTCCATCCATGTAAATATTGTGGAGGAAAATTTCATTCATATTTATCCTATTACTATAAATACAAGTACTATAAAATATTTTAAGAGATATTGATATTCAGATTAGATTTTCTCTCTCAAGTTCTTATTTTGGAAGCATCTACTAACAATGAATTTAAGATTGAATTTTTTGAAGAACAAGAAGACAGGTTATTTAGAGAACCAAAGGAAATAAAATGGATAAATGCTAATCCACTTATGACTTGCAAGATTATGAGACCTCTTATTCATCAAAGACACTTGGAAAACTTCAAGGACAGAGATTTTACCAATCACTTTGAAATATAAAAAAATAGTGGAATGAAGAAGACAAGAAAATACAACATGAAGACTGAACCAAAAGAAGAAGAACCTAATAAAGGAGACATACAGTGCCATCCACATCTTGTTTTCCTTCAAGAAACAAAGATATCAACGGAGGATATGGACTTAATTGCCAAAAAAAATTGGCCAGCTGGAAAAGTGGTTTCCCTCAGTTCCCAAGGGACTTTGGGTGGCATTGCTTGTCTATGGGATCCAAAAGAGGTAGTTATTCACCATATGGTTGGTAGTTGGGGTTTGTTAGCTATAGATATTCAAAGTAGACTTTCCAACCAGATTATGCTCTGCATTACTGTTTATGCTCTGACTTCTTTGGAGGAAAAAAGAAGACAGTGGAAGGATATTACTCATATTATCTCTCATTTTCCTAAATCTTGAATCTTGATCGGAGGAGATTTCAATGCCATCCTCTCTCTGGATGAGAAAATGGGGGGAAATAGAAATTTATACAAAAGCACTGACCTCATGAGCGAATATATTGCAAACCTCCATCTTGTGGATATCCAACCAGATAATGGCCTTATGACTTGGTCTAATAGAATGCAAGGCTTAGCTTGTATAATGGAGAGATTGGATAGGTTTTTGCTCTCTAAAAATTTCTTAATCCATGGTCACATTCCTAAAGTAAAGACTCTTAATAATGTTGGTTCGGATCATTGGCCAGTCATGGTGGAAATGTGGAAAACCAATGTGAGTTTCTCTCCTTTTCATTTTCAATTAATGTGGCTTAGAGATATTTCCTTCAGACCTCATGTGCAACAATGGTGGAAGGAAGGTAAACCTAGGCATGGGACTAAGATGTTCTGTTTTGTCAAAATACTGCAATACATTAAATCCAAAATCAAGACTTGGAACTAGAAATATTTTGGGGATGTTCATAAAAAAAAACATGAAGTTATTGCTCATATTGAAAATTTGAATAAGAAAATCCATTTAGATGGCCTCACAGAGAAGAGAAGTGCATATGAAATTAAACTCACAACTCAGTTAGAGGAATGGGAAAAAAGAGAAGAAATCTTATGGAAGCAAAAATCTAGAATTCAATGGCTCAAAGAAGAAGATCGAAACACAAATTTCTTCCACAAATCTCTTCTAGCTCGAATATCTCACAACTTTATTTCTTCCTTAAAATCAGATTATGGAGATGTTGTTTATACTTGGGATGGCATGAACTCTATTGTTGTTGATTACTTTTCCAATATTTTTGCTGCTACTTCCCTTGACTCAACTTCACAATATAATGTTCTTCAAGCAATCTCTTCTCTTATCACTTTTGAGGAGAACTCTATTTTAACTGTTCATGTTACTATCAATGAGCTTCAACAAGTAGTTTTTAAAATGCAAAAATGGAAAACCCCAGGTCCTGATGGTTTTCCTATTGAGTTCTACCAAAAGTTCTGGGATATCCTTCATGTTCATTTATTAGAGGTGGTGGAAGAAGCTAGGAAAGCCAAAGAAATTTTGAAGGTTATCAATAAAGCTTATATTACTCTTGTTCCAAAAGCTCAAGAGGTTGATCATATCTCAGCTTTTAGACCTATTGCTTTATGTAATGTTCTTCTCAAAATCATTACTAAAATCATGGCAGAAAGGTTGAAGCCTCTTTTGCATAAGATTATTTCCCCAGAGCAAGGGGGTTATGTGGAAGGACATCAAATAGTAGATGAGATAGTTCTTGCTCAGGAAGCCATCCATTCCATTGATATGCAAAATTCCCCATCCATGTTCATTCGGTTAGACTTATCCAAAGCTTATGACAGAGTGGATTGGCACTTCCTTATCAAAGTTTTGAGGAAATTTGGTTTCTCTAAGGATTGGATGGATTGGATTATGGGATGTATCTCTTCAGTTTCCTACGTAGTGCTTATCAATGGCAGGCCTTCTCAGTCTTTCCCAGCTTCCATAGATATTAGGCAAGGTGACCCGCTATCCCCTTATTTATTCATCATTCTTGTTGAATGCTTGGGTAGGACTATAACCAAAAAGAGGGAAAACAAAACCCTTGAGGGAGTTACCATTGATCATTGATCTAGACCTATCTCTCATCTTCAATTTGTGGATGACTCTACTCTTTTAGGTAAAGCGACAGTTAAGGAAGCTTCTAATATTAAGCAAATCATTAGCTGTTTTTCTAATGCTATTGGGCAGTTGATCAATGAAGACAAATCTAAAGTTATTTTCTTTCACTGCTCTGCTAGAAAGGAATCCATGGTCTTGGATAAACAAAGATATAAGAAGACCTCTCTTCCAATCACTTATTTAGGTATTCCCATAAATATTCAAAGGCAAAAAAATAAATATTGGAATTGGTTGTTGGACAAAGTCAAGAAGAAAATTGGAAAGTGGACCAACAAGTGGCTTTCTTCTGGGGGTAGAATCACCTTGGTAAAATCAGTCCTTCAAGCTATTCCTATTTATGTTTCTTTCGTTTTGAATATCCCAAAGGTTGTTCTTCAAGAATTGGATCAAATCAGTCATCGTTTCCTTTGGAGTGGTACTAAGGAGAAAAGAAAATGGGCCTTGGTGAAATGGGATACTTTGTCTTCCTAAGAGTGAATGGGGGTTAGGATTACGGTCTTAAATTAATAACAACAAAGCTTTAGCTGCTAAATTATATTGGAGGATGTTGCATAACCCCAATGCTCTTTATGCCAATAATCTTCGTGCTAAATATGCTGAGAACAAAAGTCCTGAAGATCTTGTTCGCTATCAACTTCCTACCAAAGGTTCTCCCATTTTAGCAGTTCTTAAGACTGGTGAGGATTTTATAAAGAACAAATTATGTTGGATCATTCATAATGGTCAACATGCAATTTTTGGACAGATTCTTGGGATGGTCACAAGCCTTTGATAACTCGGTTTCTTGATTGGAGTCCTTGGATGGAGGAGCTTCACCGAGCTAATTGGATAAATGTGGCTAATTACTGTCGATACCATATTGGTAATTCAAAGGTTGGTAGATATTGGATCCCTATTGAGGACTGGCCTATTCAAATCCCAGAAAGGTAAAGTCAAGATATCCAAGGCATCCTTCATATGAGATCCCTCTCTTGGTCCCATGAAAAAGATTGTTTTGGATGGAACAACACTACTAAGGGTGAGTATTCAGTTGCTCAAGGTTATTTGACCTTATGCCATAATAATCCCAACCATTATTCTGACATCTTTTCTCGATTGTGGGCTCAAAAGCTTTGGCCTAAGGTGAGGTTCTTTAATTGGCTTTTATTGCATCGTAGGGTGCTTACTGGTGAGCAACTTATGAAGCGTGGTTTTCATGGCCCTTTTAGATGTGAAATGTGTGAAGAGAATGTAGAAAATATCAACCATATTTTTATTAAGTGTACTTTAGCCTCTGAGTTGTGGAGGAGAATGGCCACTTTACTTAGCTTACAGTGGTCCAATTTTTTTACTTTTGAACAGCTTTGGAGGGATTGGCCAAATCAAGAGGGTGTTGATCATTTTATTAGGCAGTTAGTTTGGATGGGTTCTACCATTCTTCTTTGGAATATTTGGAATGAAAGGAACAACCAAATTTTTAATCAAGATAGGAAGGATATTCACTATATTTGGCAAAAGACCATAGCCAACTTAGTTGAATTAGTCCATCATCTCCTTAATCACCCCCAAAACTCCCACCAAAGATGGGATCAAGTGATGCAAAGATTGAAGATTAAACCTTCTAAGGGCAACCAACTTAAAGGCAATGTGAGTATTAGTAAGATGGATAGGAATAGAAATTTGCAACCTCATCCTAAGGATTTTGGAAAAGTCAATACTGATGGAGCCTCTAGAGGGAACCCTGGAAAATCTAGTGTGGGAGGAATTGGTAGACTTTCAGATGGCTCCCTAGTTTTTACTTTTGCTGAGAATTTGGGTATTCTTTCCAATAACCTTGCTGAGGGGTATGGTATCCTCAGAGGCCTTCAGGAGGCTACTAAGGTTGTATGGGAAAAGGTGTTAGTTGAGTTTGACTCTCAACTTATGATTAATCTCTTGAAGAATCCTTCTAAGAATCATAAGTTGGATTGGAGAATAAAAAGAATTATTGAGAAGATTCAGTTAATCCAGATGGGATTTTTGAAAGTTGATTACAATCATGTGGTCAGAGATCAAAACAAGAGTGTTGATGCTTTAGCTAATTGGGCTTTGGACAAAGGTGATCTTACTTGTTATGGCCACCCTCCTATATGGTGGGCTTCTCAAATTAGGGAAGCTCTTCTTTCTATCATTTCTTTGGATGGCTCCAGTTTTGAAGGTACCTAGTTTCTTCTTGTTTTTTTTTTTTTTTGCTTCTCTTTGGTTCATTCAGTTTTTTTTAGTTCCCTAGCTCATTCTATTCTTTATTTTGTTTCCTCTGTTTATTCTTGCCTTAATAGTCTTCTGGTCTAGATAGGTCATTGTTTTGTTCATTTTTTATTTCTTTTTTCTTTTTTGTTTTTTTGTTTAGTTTTTTAAGGTGGGTGGGTTTTTTTATTTTGTTTTGTTTTTGTGTTCTTTGTGTTGTTTTTTGTTGTTCTTGTGTTTTTGTTGTTTTGTTTTTTTTTTATGTTTTTTGTTATTATTCTTGTGTTTTTTTTCGTTCTTGTTCTTGGGTTTCTCTTTGTTTGTGTTATTTCGTGTTTTATGTGTGAGTGTTTTCTATGTTTTTTGTTTTTGTTTATTGTCTGTTGTTGGTTGTTTTTTATTTTTTTTTTTTTTAATTTTTTAGGTTTTGGTTGTGTTTATTTTTCATGTTTTTTTTGGGTTATGTCTTTGTAGTGTTCTGTTGTTTTTGTCTTGTTTGTGTTTTGTTATGTGGTTCTTGTGTTTTTCTATGTGGTTTGTGTTGCGGTTTCTTTTATCTCATTGTGCGTGTTTGGTTGTGCTTTTGTTTTTGACACACTCAAGGAGCATGTTTTTTATTTTATTTTATTATTTTTGTTGTTATTTACTTATTTTTAAATTGGTTTTGTGTGTTTGTTTGCTCCTTGAGTATGTCAAAGGTGGTAGGCCAGGTCCGAGTCCTGGGCATTTTTGGTGGAATGGATACCCCCGCCTCCTTGGGTCTTACCCGAAAGTGGCATCCCTTTTGGGATGTTTTCCACAAATAAAAAAATAAACATAAAGATACCGATAAAATGGTGAATATGACAGTTATATCTGAGAATTTTAAGGTCTGGTCATACGCCTCCATGGAATTGAAAGAGACTATAAGAATCGATAATGAAGCTAGTAGATAAATAGGGCAGATCAAAGCAAAATACTTACTAGGATCATGCGATAAAGTATTTGAGCACACTAAATTACATTGTTGTTAGCGGTTTTTATCAGTTATGTAAAGCATTGAGCATTGTATAAGCCTTGACAAATAGAAGGATAACAAGAGGGATATTATTTTAGCTTCTCCATCAGTAGGTTTAACCCATGTTTGTTTGTTTTACTAAGATAGGGCTATCTTGCATTTGTCTGATCTTCTATTGTTTTTTTCCTCTACATCTTTTGAGCTCTTTGTAAAGGGTCGGGGTCCTTCAACCTCATTTTTTATCAATACCAAAAAACAATTATTCCTACTTCTCCTATTGGTCCTAAATTTCCTTTAGAGGCTCCTTCAAAACTCAATTTGACCAACTCCATATATGGTGGTTTCTACTTATATTATTTGCCTTCTTTTTGTTTCTCTTGTACCCAATATCATAATTCCATTTGATGACTTGGCTCCATCTATAAAGGATATCTGCTTCCAGGATTAGGGATTAGGTGAGTTGATAGGGTTGGTTTAGACTCCTCTATGGTTAAACAAATATTCCTTTTCATTACCTCTAAACTACTTTCATTTGCTTTAAATATTCTTCTATTTCTTTCTAGCCATACAATCCAAAGTATTGTATATTTTGATATATCCCGTTTTATCTATAAAGCCTCACTTTAAAAGTTCTCTAAAATTAATTTAATCATTCTTCAATTATGTCATTCATCACCATGCATTTACCAAATATATTAAGAATCCATTGTCATAGTTTCCATACTATTGAGCAATGTCCCAAGAGATGGTTTATACTCTCCTTTTTACAAAGAACACATTGTGACGGGTCGTGAAAAACCCTTTTAATAAATTTATCCTAAGATAAAATTCTTCTATGCCCTACAATCCAAACAAACATTTTGACTTTAGGAATGCTTGGGCTATCCTAAATATCTCTTCATATTCTTGCAATATTCCTATTTTTTGGTGCTTTACAATATATCAACTTCTTGTTGTGTATTCTCCTGAGTTATTCAACTCCTAAATCAATTTATCCTTGGCTCCACTTGAAATAGTCATTATTGTTATCTTTCTACTTGACTAACTCCTAGCATCAATGTCTTGTGTACTTGTAAAAAAATATTCTTTCCATTTGTATCTTCCTTCTTGATCCTTATACAAAATGTTTGAAACCCTATTACCGTACTTATCTTGAAGCAATCTCATCCATGGTTTCACAATTGGATCTATATTGAGTGTTTTTTTTTCACACCAAGTATCCATCCAAATAAAAATATTTGCACTAGAAAATTATTGATTTAATCCATCTTTTATTACAATATAATCCCCTTGCTTAATATTTGAGTAACTTGCCTCATTATAAAAACTTTTAATTTTTTTCTACTGATCATTTTCATTTTGCAATCCCTTGCCATGTGTTTGATATCAAAACTTTTACAATTTCAGAATACAATATATTTTCTTATAATCCACTTATTAATCCCACTCTCATAATTTAGATTTAATATTGATAGATTTTAATAATTTTTTTAAAATATCCATAGCAACTTATATTCAAATATATGCAACAACCTTTTGCTTTTCAGTAGTTTACCTCTCATGGATGAACTCCCCTAAAGTGTTACCAATATTCTTCAAAACATTCCTATTGAGTAGTTGACATAATAGTACAAAAATACAAGCCTATTCTAGAAGCCTTTCTAGAGTTTTCATCTCCATAGAAAAATTTTCACTCCATGGCCTTAAACACAAGGTATCTCTCCCTCTAAACCATGGGCCATCAACCATCTCTGATTTTTGAATTTGAGTAAATGATGAAAACATATTTTTGAAAATATCAATCCTTTACTTTTAAGAACCATTATATCATGCTTGATTATTTTCTCTTTGATAATCACTTCTTGTATATCTTATGTTGCATGGATAAAGATTACTATAGGTTCATTCTTCATTTTGTTCTTGATTGATGAAATGTTACTTTCTCCAGCTAAGGCATCCTTACTTCCATCTAGGGTTTTTTAAATGATATTTCTTTCTTGCCATCCATTATTTCCTCATAATAATCCTTCATTTAAAACAAATTCAAAAATCTAGAGCAAACAATTTGAAGGTGAGGCTCACCCTTTGCTTGTACCCACTTCTTTTAATTTAATACACATTCATACATTATGCATAATGCTTTTGTGTTATATATATATATGAGTGAGCTTGAAGGTGAAGGCTTGGGTACTCTAGATAGGAGGTCCAAGGTTTGAATCTGAACAAGGGTGGTGTATGTACACCTCACAGGAAAATGACACAACATGAGCGCCTCCTCTCAAAATAGTGTACCTAGGGAGTATAGGGCGGTCTAATATATAATAATCATGGATCTTAAAATTTACATAACCTTCAACACTCATTCATATGTGAGCTCATCAAATACTATAATTTATTGAATATGCACTAAAAAATATACAAATTTAGATTCTTGATGCTTGTACAACTTGAGTGGGCCTAATGGTGAATATTTTAGAACTTTGAATAAAAGGTCCAAGGTTCAAATCCTATTGGGGAGAAGATTGTATATCATGCTTTGGTAATTTGAGTGTGGTTGGATAACCATATATTAGGTAAACGACATCCTCTATGAGGATCATCCCATATGGCCTACACACTCATGGATGTTATACCTTCACCATTTTAGATTATGTATCATGTTTTTTTGTGTTTCACCTAAATTTCCTTCTCCTTTAAGATAACACTCATTCATAAACTATGTAACTTGGTCTGAGTTTTACTTAAATTTTCCTCTATAAAAATAAATTAAAAAATATCTTTTGTTTTCTATGTACACAAGTTAATACCTCACCAAGAACTATATATAAGATTTTTTTCCCCTTAAATATTTTTTTAATAAGGTATGTGTGGCTTCTAATGGGGGCCACTTCCATTGCAAAAATAAAACATTACCTTGCTTTATTTGCAGTTAATTAAACCATATCCAACTGTTTTTTCTATCAAAAATATTCTTCAACTGCCTTTCTTATCAAAAATATTTGCCATCTTACTCATTTCTAAGCTTCCATAATCAACTCCTTTATATCATTTCATACATATGCCTTCTGAAATTTAAATTTTGTCAAGATAAAATTCAACAACACTATGAATGACTAAAATATTGGTTGCCTAGTTTCTATATCTATAAATATATCATCTATAACAACCTGAGTGTTTCTTAAAATCATTTTTTCCTTAGATGTTTTTTCGACGAAAAAAGACTAAATTTTATTAAACAAAAACCAAATTACATAGTGTCGAGGTCTTCCATACATGGATCGCAACCTAGAAGTACCTCCAAATATACATGCCTATAATCCCATGAGTGCCAAGTTCCCAATTAGAAAATAGATAAAAATTGTACAAACAAACATTGCTACACCAAATCATTGAACACCATATCAGAGTAAGAGGACTCCTCAAAATTACAATAAGACAAAACCAATTTATTTTTCTTGTATACTACATATCCTCTCAAAACCACATTCGAGAGGTCTTCATTTCCAGTGGCGATTGCAAATTTTTGCAGCTCCACTAACTCATCCTGCTAATATCCACTGTTATATGTTTGTCCTATATCCACCTTCCCACGTACACAGTAATTCAAACAATTCCTAATCATGAAACATAGGAGTTGCCATGCTGTTACTTATTCCTTCCCCATCATTGGGGTAATCCTATTGAAGCAAAACTTGCAAGTCCATATAATCTTCCTCCAAGTTTTACCCCCTATCATAATCCCACCAATGATGACCTCTCTATTCCTCGATTAGTCAATCTATTTGCAACTTTATTTTTTTCCCTCACGACATGGAAAAATTTTATCTGCACTCTATTTTTTAAACCCATAATATTGTCCAAGACTTTTTGCCCCTAAAATTCTAAAGACCATGTTGAAGAACACAAGCTTATACTGAGAGGGGGGTGAACAGTATAAGATAAAACTTTTCTCTTTTTTTTTCAAAGCAATAACTTCAAATAATATCAATGCAATAATAAAACAATGCACAAATCACCATACACATAAGAGACAAATATTTTACGTGGAAACACCCTCTCGGGAGAAAACCACGAAAAAATATTGCTTATATATTTCTTCAATAAATTTTTTGGGCACCAACCCACAGGAGACACCAATCCCCTATACAAGTTTGTGGACACCAATCCACAGGAGACATCAATCCCCTTGCTCAAATCTGCTCCAAAACCTGCTCATAAAACTTGCTCAAATATGCTCCAAAATATTGCTCACAAATACTACTCAAATATGCTCCAAAACATGCTCACTAACATTGCTCAAATCTGCTCCAAAACCTACTCACAATAATGATGATTTTCTTCTTGCATGTGCTTTTTCTAATCTGGTCAATAATTCTCTTTTTTCCTTCTTGATTTAAATATCAAATCAACCATTTTAAACTCATATCACTTCTTCTAAAACATACACAATAAATCTTAAAAATAACTCCTTATATCTCCCTTTTAAAACTTACAAAACAAAGATTTATTCTAACAACATATCCCTTATATCTCCCCTTTATAAAATTTGCAAAATAAAACCTTATAACATAAATCCTTATATCTCCCTTTCAAAAATTAATCAAAAAACCTTTACCCTTACCTCACATCAAAACTTAGCAAGCGCGGATGGGATTCAACCTTCTGACCTCTAGTAGCGCAATGCCTTAACGCAGCTCGTGACCAATTGGGCTAACCATCCAGATGAAACCAAAATGTGCGATAATAATCTTGACTCCTTCGTTGCACTTTTTCTAACAATAAAACCACAGCAAATATTGACACCAACGAGTTTCGAACCTCAAACCTTCTTCTTCGTAGTGCCTTAGCACAGGCTAGAAAATCGATTGGGCTACCCTAGCAGATGAAACAAAAACATCACATAAAAGTATTTACCTTCTTTGCCATGCTTTCTCAAACAATAAAATACAACAAAACTAGCATCGATGGGACTCAATCCTCAGACCTTCTACATCGCAGTGCCTCAGCACAGGCTAGGCAACTGACTAGGCTACCCCAGCGGATGAGATCAAAGGAGTAGGATAAAATATTTAAATTCTTCTTCTTCTATATTGCCAAACTTGTGCTCCTCTCCTCCTACTCGTTGTCACTCGCACTCACCACGATGGATATTCTTTGAATCGCATTGCCAAGTCCAAAGTGAATTAAGGGATTTTATTTATATGCTTTTTCATGCACATCCAACGAAGTCGGCTCATAAATTTGAATATTTAAAATTTTCAAAAAATTTCATGGTGTGCTCAAGGAGGTTGCCCAACATTTAAATATTTAACCTTTAAATATTTTTTGGTAGGTAAAAAAAATTTATTTACTGATTGGGTTGAAGGGACCCGTCCTTGTTACATAGGGCATAAACAGTGCCAATATTACAAAAATGAACCAGTTCTGAACACAAAGTCTAAGGGTCCAACCCTTCCATCCAAGGTAAAACAAAAAAGTAGTCAACCAGTACAAAGCTAAACAAACGCTATTACAGTCAAAGGCAGTCCACCTACCTGAAACTACCTTCCTAGGGCTACTGGGATGCCTCTTTCCCATCCTGGTGATCAACCTCTTTCTAGTTAGGGCCGAGGAGGACCTCGAGCATGCCAGGGAGCTCCTAAACTTCGTTGATGGCATTGGAGAGGCTAGAGCCAATCTCCCTAATGATATTGGTTGTTGACTTCAGGAGGTCCACGGTTCTGTTGATGCGAATGAGGGTGGTCATGCACAACACATATTTGGCATTTCCAAATGCCTCTTCATCCTCATAGATGATGACATAGAAAAAATAGGTCTCAAGCTAAAAAGCCTAAACTTAATGCAAGCATGATAGGCTATCACTCCGAAGATTCTGAAGAGAAAATGGGAGCAACGGGCACGAAAAGTGGTGTTAACAGAGAACGAGGGGGGAGACAACCAGACCAAAAGGGAGAGGAGGGATGAATGGAGAGGGTGGCGTAAGAAGCGGGTGTGGGAGGAAAAGGATGGGGGTGGCGAGTGGTCACCATAAGGAGGGGGAAAATGAGGAGGAGGGGACGGTGGCACGATGGGAGCGAAGGCGATGGGTGGTGACTAGTCAAAATGACATGGGCTGAGCAATCCACATGAATGGTCGTACTAGCAAAACATCAGGAAGTGATGGAGAGTAGTGAGTTCCCAATGATCATGGTGTTAAGAGAACACCTTTCTAGCATTGAAGAGAACGCCATTATGGCTGCTAGAGCTACCATTTGTGACATTCCTTAGATTTGTTCTAGTGTTGAAAAAAACACCTTAGGTGTTAATGAAACACCATTGTGGCAGCTAGTGTTGCTCCCTACGAATACACCTTGCATCATGATTGGCTATCGTGCTGACTTCCTAGGGGAAGACATCTTCCCAAATGATCAGGTTGGCTTGATTGGTCGCTATGTTGGCCAAGAGATCTGCCACCTTATTCGCCTCTCTAAAAATGTGAAGGGTCACATTTTGAGGACGCTATCGGAGGGAAGCCTAGTAGTCTTGGATTATGTTGTGGATGTTCCAACCCCCATTGTTGTTGTTGTTGATATGGTTAACCACAATGAGTGAATCACCCTCAAAGATGATTGGATTGGCCATGGGTTTGCTTACCTGAATACACCTCCAGAGAGCCCGAGCTTCCACGTAGTTGTTAGTTTGAATCCCAACATTTTTTGTGAAGGCCAAAATGATGTTGCCCATATGGTCCCTGATGACTCCTCTAGCCCCCGCATCTCCCGGATTACCTTTGGAGGACCCATCAAAATTGGCCTTGAGCCAACCAGGGGGAGGGGGAACCATTTGGCATTACTCCAAGAACTGGGGGGATTCTGAGGTCTGGAACACTCAGTGGATATTCCCAGGCTCTTGATCACTGAGGACTCCCTTCCGCAAGAAGGGGTGTCCATGCATGGGATGATGCTAGCATTTTCTAGAGCAAAAGTCAAGGCTTTGTTGGCAACAACTTCAGGGTTCCTGTGCTTGTCGTTGAAGGTGCGGTTGTTCCACTCTAGCCAAATTTTCCAGAAGACATGGTGCAGCAGGGCTTTCCAGAGAAACCTGAGTCTTGGGTTTCTGAAGACGTTGGGCCACTGGGTGACCAAGTCAGGGACGGACTTGGGCCAGGCCCAGCTGACTTGGAACCTGCTAGTCAGGGAGGAAAAAACCTCAATGGTGAAGGGGTAATCGATGAGTAAGTGTTGAGTGGACTCCCAAGCCTGGGTGCAGAGGTAGCATCTATTGGGGACGATGATGCCCCTCTTGATCAGGTTGTCTATGGTCAAAATTTTGTTGTGGACCATGAGCCAGCAAAAGTGAGCGATTTTTGGGACAAGGTGCTTAAGCCAAATGGACCTAGCAATGGTGGGGTTGTTGATGGAGCTGGATCGCTTGGGAGGGGTGTCAACCAGCTGATAGGCTGACTTCATAGAGAACTACCCATCATTGGTGCCTTTCGAATAGAGCTTGTCAGTCATCTGGGTCTGAGGGATGAAATTTACCCTGAGAATAGACTGAAGGGCAGACTTGGCTCTATCTAAAATAACATTACTGACTCTGAACTGGATCAACTTCCACCTGTGATTGTCTTGAGTGGTTGTTATGAAATCAGCGACTCTGTGACCGAATTTGCTGTCGGTGAGGTGTTTAATTGCTGCAATATTGGGGTCTCTGATGAGAGGCTCATCCCTAGCCCATGGGTCGTACCAAAAGTCGATGTCCATGCCATTCCCAAGATTCCACCTTGTTCCCTGTTGAATGAGGTGCTTTGTTTGGGATATGGATCACCAGAAGTGGGACCCAATGCTAGGAGTCCCTTCATCCCTGAAAGAGTGTTGTTGGAGGTACTTCCTTTGGATGATAGAGACCCAGTCCAAATTGGCATTGGTGGCCACCTTCCATGCCTGTTTGGCCAGGAGGGCCTGGTTCATGAGGCTGATTCTATGCAAGCCGAGCCCACCTTTGTCTTTCGGGGTGCAGACTTTGTCCCAGGCCACCAGGTGAAACTTTCGTTGATTATCCGTCCCTGCCCAAAGAAAGTGCTTCTGGATATTTTCTATGCTTTCTCCCACAACATTTGGGATTTTGAAGACAGAAAGAAAAAACATCGGGATACTTTGGAGAACAGACTTAACTAAGGTGGCTTTACCTGCTTGTGAGAGGAGAGCCCCTTTCCACCCTGCCAACTTCTTATGGATTCTCTCAGTGACACTGTTCCACATGGTCTTGGCTGGCCTCCCTTGAAACATTGGGAGCCCAAGATAGGTGGTTGGGAGATCAATGATTGTGCAACCCAAAATACCTGCAATTTTTACTTGCCACCTTGCAGGGGTGTTGATGAAGTAGAGCTTGCTTTTGCTGTAATTAACCTTCTGGCCAACAGCTTCCTCATACAGATTGAGGATAGACTTGATGACCTTGGATTTAGAGATAGAGGCTGAAGTGGCCAATAGGGTGTCATCCACAAACTGTTGATGGGTCGAGGGTTGAAGGTTGGAAGCAGCCTTGATGCCAGAAATCAATCTTCTTGAGCAGGCAGATTTGACAGCTCTTCCCAGGCTTTCAGCCATGATGATGAAGAGGATGGGGGAAAGGGGATCCCCTTGTCTCAGCCCTCTAGAACTGGGGAAGTACCCTACTACTGAACCATTGACCAGGATAGAGAACCAGGAAGAGGAGATGCAATTTGAGATCAGCTTGACCCAATTCTCATGGAACCCGAACTTGAGGAGGATTCTGGTCAGAAACTCTCGGTCCACTCTATCGAAGGCCTTGTTCATATCAAGCTTAAGAAAGAAGGCTGACTTGTTGGACTTTTGGACCGAATGGATGAGTTCATGGATAGTGATGACTCCATCAACAATATTCTGACCTTTGATAGTACTACCTTGGTAGGGATCAATAATGGATGGGAGAATGTTGGTCAGTCTATTAGCCATGGCTTTGGACAAGATTTTGTAAATGACGTTGCATAGGCTGATGGGGCGGTAATTGGACAAGGACTGGGAATTGGGCCCCTTGGGAATGAGAGCGAGGAAAGTGGAGTTGACATCCCTGGGAATGAATATGGTAGCTTGCATTTCAAAAATGGCTAGGCAGAGGTCGGGCCCAACGATGTCCCAGTAGGTTTGGAAGAACCTGGGAGAAAACCCATCAGGACTGGGAGCTTTGTCTGGCTGCATGGAGAAGAGGGCCTGGTGGATCTCTTTAGGGGTAAGAGGGTTGAGAAGGTGGGCATTCATGGCCTCAAGGATGGATCTGGGAATGTTCTCAAGGAGGGTGTCCATAGCCTAGTCGGGGGAGGAGGGGACACCGAGGAGGGTTTTGAAATGGTTAACAACTTCATCCCGGATTTGGTGGATATCAGAGGTGCAGGAACCATCTTGCTTGGTGAGGGTCTTTATCCTGTTGGCTCCTCTGTGCCTAAGGGTGGAGATGTGGAAAAATTTGGAGTTGGAATCTCCTTCCTTAAGCCACAATTGTCTTGATTTCTGGTGCCAGAACATTTCTTCCTTTCATAGAGTATTATGGTATTCTGAAAGCAAAATCCTCTCCTCTGCTCTAAGATTGTCATCCCCCTGCCCCTGTTGGAACCTGTCCTCAATCTGATTGAGTCTATTTTTGATGATATTTTTATTTTCAAAGATATTCCTAAAAGTCTCTTTGTTCCAAACCCTCAACTTGCCCTTAATTGATTAGATTTTCTGCATTACCTGGTTTATGATAGTCCTAGGAAACTTTTCCCCCACCACTCAGCAATCTAATTTTTGAGATCTGGGTGTTGGGTCCACATAGATTCAAATCAGAAAGGGGTTTTGAACTGGGATCTGTTGGTAGTTTTGAACATCAGGGGATTGTGATCAGACCCAATTTTTGGAAGTGCCTACAGACTAGCATCCCCAAAGAGGGGGAGCGCTTCTTGGGATAACAGGAAATGGTCTAGTCTCTCTTGGATAAGGTCTTCGCCCACCCTTCTGTTGCTCCAAGTGAACTGGGACCCTTTCAACTGGACATCCATAAGTTTGCTTGAGTCTACAAAGTGTGCAAAGTCATATGTGGCTCTGGAAGTAATGGCATTCCCACCTCTCTTCTCAGAAGGATGCAAGGGAGTGTTGAAGTCCCCTACTAAGATCTAGGGGATGCCACTGAACGCTTGTCTCATCTAGGAAAGGTTGTTCCACAGGATTATTTTGTCCTGTGGGGTGTTAGGAGCATACACGTTGGTCAAGACCCAGGAGAGTTGGGTGTTAGAATCATGAAAGAGGATGTTGGCCAGGTGCCCATCGCCTGAGATAACTCATCCTTCAACTTTTGCTGGATCCCAGAGGTAAAGGAGTCCACCTGAGGTACCCTACGCTGGGGTGTAGACAAACTCACACTTCCTCCAGATGGTTTTGGCAACTCTTGGTGACCAGTGCTCACCTAATTTGGTTTCTTGGATAAGAAAAATAGTAGGATTCGTATCCTTCCGCATGGCAACAACCAGTCTTTGTTTGGCTGCCCCATTTAGTCCTCTCGCATTCTAGGAGAGGACTTTCATTTGGAACTTTTGGAGGGTTTTCTGCCCCCTTTGCCTTGTTGCGTGGGGGTTTTGGATCTCTTAGTTTCTTCCTTGTTTGTTATCCCTAGCTCCTGGAACAAAGTTTTTTGGGTGCCATTGGCTATATCTTCAGTTGCATCTCTATTTCTCAGATCTACCCCCGAGGGCCTTCCCTTCTTTCTGTCACCTCCCACATCAACCTGGGTCTTTCTGAAACTTTGGGTCTATTTTGGGCTCCATGGTTCCGAGGACTCTTGGGAAGAATCATCATTGTCAGCCTCGACTTCGAGGGATTTGGATAGGGAGCGGGGCATCCCAGTATTGCTGGGTGGGGAAGACGATGGTGGGGGAATGGGGGGCTGGGGGTCTAGGGGGATTCGAGGAATCATGACCATTTTTGGGAGTGGGGGAAGGGCATCGGGGTGGGGATGGGAGGGGGTTTTTTGAGGGATGGCATCAATAGCATCCGGTTGAATGATAGGGTTTGGATCAGGGGTTTCCTCACAGGGGATTTCCTCAAATTGGAATTTATCATTGCGACCAAAATTGCTAAGTAAATTAAATTTGTTGGAGATGGTGAACATATTACTTACCTTTTGCTTGTCACCACTTGGAGGGGGTAAAGCCTGTTGCTTGCCTTTATGGTTCTGGTTCTGTCCCATTCCAGCCTTCATCTTCTGATTTTCCCCCTGGATTGGGTGGGCCACGGTCTACGACTCTGTCTATGTGTTTTTGCGGTTTAGGCACTGGGATGAAAGGTGCCCTTGCAGTTGACATTCGAAGCAAAAAGCGGGTTTGTTTTCATACTCCAATGGCTGGCTTCACCTATAGGTTCCGTAAATTAGGTTAACCTGGCTAGGGAGCTGTGTTTCCAGGTTGACATTGATGCATATGCGTGCTTGCGTCAGGTGAGTCCATGCACGAGTTGTTGGATCAATGGCTACCAATTCCCCTATTGCTCGGGCTATCGCTTGGAGCGCATCTTCGTAGAAGAAGTGTGGTGGCAAGTTTGGGAGCCACACCCAAATGGGAGCGTAATTTATGCTCTATGACTCTGGATCGAAGTCTTCTCCCCACTTTTAGAGGAAAAGACTTCTCCTCCCAAAAAACCAAGGGCCTCCTGATAAGATACGGTCAACGTCTTCCTGTGTGTTGAGGTGGACCATGAAGAACCCTCTGGACATGGCTGATAGCTCTAGGCACCCTCTGGTTTTCCACTTGATGGCCGCCCAATGCCGAAGTGAGTCCATGTTCGGTCTCCCTCCAACAAATTTCCCTACCAGGGAAAATAAGTCTCGGTTAGCGTAATCCATCATGACTTGCTCTAGATAGAGGACATTACAGCCTTGGGTTATGAAGGCGTTCGCTATCGAGGACCTAGGTTTAGGTTTTCCTTGAAGCGCTTCTGCAAAGGAATATTGGTTGGTCTTCTTGTCGTCTATTTCATTTTTATCTGGTGGGTCTTTGCCTCTACGTCCTCCTTTCCCATCTCCTCCCATGCTTGGATTAGTTTCATTTGTTGGTTCATCCTCTGCCTGGTGGGGGTTGGGTTCATCTCGCGATCGCGAGCCGGTCCCAAAGTTTTTATTCCCGCCTCTCTGCTTCCCATTCGTCGACACGTCACCCCTCGAGTGTTCGCTTTTACTCCCGTCCCTCTACCTCCCACTCGTCGATGACTCAATCGCTGCATGTTCGCTCGCCTCTACCTCCCTTTTGCTCGCCATCCTCCATCCTCCCTTGAGTCACTTCTCTCATAATTTATTGTAAGACCCTCTTTTCAAACTTTAAATATTTAAACTATATTTAAATCCTTTGATTTAAATATAAACCTCCTACTTTAATATTTAAATATTATTTAAATATTAAAGCATCCTTGAAGATATTTTTACCTTTGACATCAACATTTCATCCTTGAAGATATTTTTGCCTTTGACATCAATATTTCATCCTTGAAGATATTTCTGCCTTTGACATCAATGACAACTCAATATTTCTAACAATCTCCCCCTTTGTCATTGATGGCAACCCTACAATGAAACTGACCTTTATTGAACAGGATCACAAGTTGCTCCCCACTAGTTGCTCCCCTTACTAAAATTCTCCCCCTTTGACATCAATGGCAAAGGCTCCTCGGGGCTGTAAGATAAGACACTTGACAATGCCCCCTTCCTCCCTACTCTTACTTGAGACTTCAATTATGAGATGGGAGTGAAACTCCCAACTTACTTCTGAGATACTCAAAGGTCTCCTTTGGAAGTGGCTTGGTAAAGATGTCAGCAATATGTTCCTTTGTAGCAATGTATTCCAACTTGACTTGTCAATCACTTGCTCTCTCAAAAAGTGATACTTGATCGAAATGTGCTTGGTCCTTGAATGCATCACCAGATTCTTTGAAATATTGATGGCACTTGTATTATCACAAAGTATGGAGATAGGATGATCATGCTCTACTTTGAAATTGCTTAAGGTTTGTTTCATCCATAAAACCTGAGTGCAACAAGCAACTGTTGCAATGTACTCTGCCTCTGCAGTAGATAAGGACATTGATGCTTGTTTTTTACTTAGCCAAGAGACCAAACAGTCTCCAAGAAAAAATGCTCCTCCACTTGTGCTTTTCTTGTCATCCACACTGCCTGCCCAATCCGCATCTGTATATGCAGTGAGAGTGAAATTATCGCATTTGGGATACCACAGTCCAAAATCCATAGTTCCTTTCAGATACTTGAGGATTCTTTTTACTACCTGTACATGTGTTTCCTTTGGTGCAGCTTGAAATCTTACCACCAATCCGACTGCTTGCATTATATCTGGCCTTGTAGCTGTGACATATAGTAAACTTCCAATCATGGATCTATACAAAGTTTTGATTAGCCTCAGGAGACTCATCATATTTACTTAACTTACATCCTGTAATCATGGGGGTACTCATAGGATTGCAATCCTCCATCCTGAATTTTTCAACATTTCTTTTACATACTTGGTTTGAGAGAGAAATATACCTTTATCTGATTGTGAGATTTGCAAACCAAGAAAGAAGGATAGCTCACCAAGCATTGACATCTCAAATTCACTTTGCATACATTTTACAAATTTTTGACACATCTTGTTGTTACTGCCTCCAAAAATGATGTCGTCCACATAGACTACTATAATTAACTGATCATTTCCTTCATTCTTGATGTATAGATTGCTATCAACTATACCTTTTTTGAAACCTTGTTCTTGGAGATATTTATCCAACCTTGAGTACCAAGCCCTAGGGGCTTGCTTTAGTCCATAGAGAGCCTTCTTCAATTTGCACACATAATCTGGCTTGTCTATCAGGCTGAAACCATCTGGTTGCTCAATGTAGACCTCTTCTTCTAGGTAACCATTAAGAAATGCTGATTTTACATCCATTTGGTACACTTTGAAGTTTTTGAAGCTTGAGAAGGCCAAGAACATTCTTATGGCCTCAAGACGAGCAACAGGAGCAAATGTCTCTTCAAAATCAATTCCCTCTACTTGTGCATAGCCTTTGCACACAAGTCTTGCTTTGTTTCTGACAACCTGGCCATCTTCATTCAACTTATTTCTGTAGACCCATTTGGTGCCAATTACGTTCTTGTCTTTTGGATGCGGGACAAGTTCCCAAGTCTCACTCTTCTCTATTTGATCTAACTCTTCTTCCATTACCTCAATCCAATATTTATCTTCACTTGCTTCATTGAAATTCTTTGGCTCAACTTTAGATAGTAAAGAGAAGTTGGCATGTTCACTTGTTCCTGTTATTTTCCTCCTTGTTTGTCTCTCATCTAGATTCCCAATAATCAGATTTTTAGGATGGTTCTTTTGCACATACCTGGATGGTGTCTTAGGTGGTGCCTTTCTTGAGATTGTCTCATCTTCTTCAGTTTCTTCACCTTCTTCTTCTTTGCAACTTTCTCCTTCTTGATACACAATCTCTTGAGTTGGTTCTCTTAGATCTATTTCTTCATCAACTCTTACATTTGCACTTTCCACAATTGTATGTGATATTTTATTGTAGCATCTATAGGCTTTGCTCTTAGTGGAGTATCCAAGGAAGATACCCTCATCACACCTAGAATCAAACTTACCCAAATTTTTCTCTTCTCATCTAATGTAGCATTTGCTTCCAAAATTTTTGAAGTACTTCACAGTAGTTGGTCTTCCCTTCCAAAGCTCATACGAGGTTTTGTGGTGATTTACTCTTACTTGAGCTCTATTGATGATATAAATAACTGTATGAATTGCCTCTCTCCAAAAAGCATCAAAAATCTTAGACTCATTTAGCATAGCCCTAGCCATACCTTGAACAATTATGTTCTTCCTTTCAACTACACCATTCTATTGTGGAGTTCTTGCTGTTGAGTATTATCTCTTGATTCCATGTTGTTCACAAAATTCTACAAATTCATTTGAGGTGAATTCACCTCCTCTGTCTGATCTTAGACACTTGATATTTTTGCCTATTTTATTTTCTACAAGTGCCTTGAATGCCTTGAACCTTTCAAATGCTTCTGATTTTTCTCTCAAGAATGTTACCCAAGTCATTCTAGAATAATCATCAATAAACAACATGAAATAATTCTCACCTTGTAAACTCTTTGTCCTTGTAGGGCCACATAGATCAGTGTGAATTAGCTCCAAAGGCTTGGATGAAGAGAATTCCTTTGATTTGAAACTTGATCTTGTTTGCTTACCATGCTGGCATTGTGCACAAATTGTGCTTGGGGGTTTTGCTATCTTGGGAAAATATCTGACTGCCTGTTTGTTGCTTATTTTCACTATGTTGTCGAAGTTCAGGTGGCCCATTCTCCTGTGCCATAACCAACTCTCATCTTCTTGTGATAAAAAGTATTTTTCTCCCTTAATTTCGCTCAACATGTAGAGATTGTTTGTAGTTCTACTGGCATCTGCAATAAGCTTTCCTGTCTTGGATTTCCTGATCTCACATCCATTTGGGTGAAATGTGAGTGTGTGCCCTTGATCACATAGTTGACTTACACTTAGTAGATTGTGCTTTAACCCTTCAACATATAACACATTCTCTATCCTCGATCTTCCATTATCTAGGCTCAGGGTTCCCTTTCCAATAATTTTGGCTGAAGCATTATCACCAAATTTCACTGTGCCTCCATTTATTTCCTTGAGAGAGAGAAATTTGCTTTTGTCACCTGTCATATGGCTTGAACAACCACTATCAATGTACCACTAATTTCCTTCATTTTGCACATGAAGAGTCATTTGTACCAACATAGACTTCTCCTTTTCTTGTTCCATTTTCTTTCTCCAACCTTTGGAGGACATATCCTTTTGAACAGTTTGACCTTCCTCTTTCTTGCTTGATTTTGGAAGTTTAGAGAACATTGTTCTACACCATTTGGATTTATGCCCAAAATTATTACATTTGTAACAAATGATATTGTAATCCATGAGAGGTGCAAATGAATTGAAATTTCTCTTGGTGAAACCATAATCATTCTTAGCATGGACCCTACAATTTACAACTTTATGACCAAGTTGATTGCATGAAAAACAATAACCATGGAAGAAATATTGAAACCTATTTGATTGCCTTGGAGGATATGGTCGCATGGTTCTCTCATTGCTCTTCCTATGATTGACTTCGGTCCATGATGACTCTTTGTTTTCTTCCTTCTTGATGCTTTTACTTCTCAATGCATTAGCATAGGTTTTAGGCTCTTCTTCACTTATTTTCTTTGATGCCTCTATTTATTTTGAGCTTGATTCCCCCTTTTGTTTCTTTTGACCTTCTTCAAACCCAAGTCCAATATTTATAACTAAAGATATCTATCCTTTGATAATGTCAACCATGATTTTTGAGCTTTTCTCAAACTCATGTAGCTTATCATTAGATTTTTCCACTTCCTTCCTTAGAGAGACAACCTCATGTTCCAGTTTTTCACATTCCAACTCTTTTGCCTTTAATTGCTCAACCATACCTTCTTCAATTTACCTTGCCTCTTCGATTTTAACTTTCAAGTCAATGAGTTCTTACAACAACTTTACCTTTGTCTTCTCATCCTCTTGTACTTGAGTCTTCAATCTTGAGTTCTTCTTTCTAAGACTTTTCAACTCTTCAAGAGCAACGACAAGTTCCTCTTCTATGTCAACCATGGCTTCTTCTTCATTTTCTGAATCTTTCTCTTCTTCTTGGTCTTTGACAACAGGAGCATCTTCTTTCTCTTCTATGCTTATTATGGCTTCTTCTTCATTTTTTGGATTTTTCTCCTTTTCTTGGATTTCAACAATAGGAGTATTTTCTTTCACCTCCATGGCCATGTGTGTTCTTGTAAGATCTTCCTTCAAGTTGTTAGGCTTTTATGAAGGAACCTACTCTGATACCAATTGAAGAACACAAGCTTATACTGAGAGGGGGGTGAACAGTATAAGATAAAACTTTTCTCTTTTCTTTCCAAAGTAATAACTTCAAATAATATCAATGCAATAATGAAATAATGCACAAATCACCATACACATAAGAGACAAATATTTTACGTGGAAACACCCTCTTGGGAGAAAACCATGACAAAATATTTCTTATATATTTCTTCAATAAATTTTATGGGCACCAACCCATAGGAGACACCAATCCCCTATACAAGTTTGTGGACACCAATCCACAGGAGACACCAATCCCCTATACAAGTTCATGGACACCAATCCATAGGAGACACCAATCCCCTTGCTCAAATCTGCTCCAAAACCTGCTCACAAAACCTGCTCAAATCTACTCCAAAATCTTGCTCACAAATACTGCTCAAATCTACTCCAAAACCTGCTCACTAACACTGCTCAAATCTGCTCCAAAACCTACTCACAATAATGATGATTTTCTTCTTGCATGTGCTTTTTCTAATCTGGTCAATAATTCTCTTTTTCCCTTCTTGATTTAAATATCAAATCAACCACTTTAAACCCTTATCACTTCTTTTAAAACATACACAATAAAGCTTAAAAATAACTCCTTATATCTCCCTTTTAAAACTTACAAAATAAAGCTTTATTCTAACAACATATCCCTTATATCTCCCTTTTATAAAATTTGCAAAATAAAACCTTATAACATAAATCCTTATATCTCCCTTTCAAAAATTAATCAAAAAATTTACCCTTACCTCACATCAAAACTTAGCAAGCACGGATGGGATTCGACCTTCTGACCTCTAGTAGTGCATCGCCTTAACGGGGCTCATGACCAATTGGGCTAACCAACCGAATGAAACCAAAAGGCACGATAATAATCTTGACTCCTTCGTTGCACTTTTCCAAATAATAAAACCACAACAAAAACTAGCATCGATGAGTTTCGAACCTCAAACCTTCTTCTTCGCAGTGCCTTAGCACAGGCTAGGCAACCAACTGGGCTATCCCAGCGGATGAAATGAAAAGAGCACACAAAAGTATTTACCTTCTTTGCCATGCTTTCTCAAACAATAAAATACAACAAAACTAGCACCGATGGGACTCGATCCTTAGACCTTCTGCATCGCAGTGCCTCAACACAGGCTAGGCAACCGATTGGGCTACCCCAACGGATGAGATCAAAGGGGCAGGATAAAATATTTAAATTCTCCTTCTTCTACACTGTCGAACTTGCGCTCCTCTCCTCCTCCTTCTACTCACTGTCGCTCGCACTCACCATGATGGATATTCTTTGAATCGCATAGCCAAGTCCAAAGTGAATTAAGGGCTTTTATTTATATGCTTTTTCATGTGCACCCAATGAAGTCGGCCCATAAATTTGAATATTTGAAATTTTCAAACTTTTGCATGGTGCGCTCAAGGAGGTTGCCCAACATTTAAATATTTAACCTTTAAATATTTAAACTATATTTAAATCCTTTGATTTAAATATAAACCTCCTACTTTAATATTTAAATATTATTTAAATATTAAAGCACCCTTGAAGATATTTGCCTTGCACTTAATGACAACTCAACATTTCATCCTTGAAGATATTTCTGCCTTTGACATCAATATTTCATCCTTGAAGATATTTCTGCCTTTGACATCAATGACAACTCAATATTTCTAACACATGTTATTTTTTTTTTATTGTAAAATCGAAATCATTCTCCTATAATATATAAAAGGCATAAACTAGAGTTGTGGGTTGGAAAACCATTAGGGCCATTAGCTATTCTAATGGTGTTATATAGGTGTGAGGTGTGGATAGCAATACAACAAATTTTAAATGGAGACAAATAGAAATAATTTTAAAGCGATTGATTAGAAATAATTTCATTATTAAAGCACTTAAGACTTTACTTGTTGAAACAAAGACTTTTCCATTAGAACTAGAAGCTATGACAAGATTATTGGGGCACCTAAAGAAAATAGAAAGAATGAAATATAACAAGTTGTCAAAACAAGTAATAAACAAATATTGAATATAAGAAAATACTATGGATGAAATAAAACAACAAATGGTCTAGTTCGGGCTTGTGAGTCTTCTTCAGGAGGTCCAAGGTTCAATAAATGGTGAGACAATGCAACAGTTCAGGCTTTGGCTCTTCTTCGGAAGGTCCAAGGTTCAAACCATAGCGTGGATGAGTGTATGAGAGGAGGTGTGTGTATGGCTGTGTGTTTGGTCCCTATTGATAATCTCAACTCTCATCCTTATGAGAGATCGTGGTGGGATGAGGATACCCATCCCTGAGTGTCGATCATAAGGATTTATCATACTAACCAAATAATAATAATAATAATGGTTGAAAAAATGGAGCATTAAATTTCATGAGGTCCAAAACTCCAACAAAGAAATTAAACTATATATGACATAAAATTTTAGACTTATTATGTGGATTGAAAATTTAGAAGGGAAAAAACAATTATACATTAACAAGTTTAACCCAAATTGTAAACACAACAAAAAAATACATAAATGCAAAGATCAAATGGAAGGAAACAAATGCTTATAGCCCAACTAAGATCCATTTCACACTATATGAGATGCAAAATTGGGAGATGGACAATTCCTCAAGAGGTATGGTCAAATTTTTTTTTTGATATACAAGCGGTCTTTTCCACCTGGCTCGGTAAGTATTTACTCCAATGAGGGGGAGGGGGACCTAGAGGGGCTCCGGATTGGAACCATCGACCTCAAGATGACAAACACTCAACAAAAAACCCAATCATTCATGGTCAAATATTTTGCATAACATGAGTAATGGAGACCAAAAAAACATTTTGTAATTGAATATGAAGCCCATCGAATGAAAAGCCTACAAGAACATCAGGATTGCACATAAGGACACTTTAAAAATAAATTCACTAATGAAACTTTTTGAAGAATTAAGAATAAAAAAATAAAGATCTTTCTTATCGAAATCAACAACAAAAAAAATACACTCCAAAATATGATAAGAAAATGTTAAGCATCTTACTTTGTTGAACAATTTTTTTAGATGTTAAACTTTAAAACTTTGAATAAAATGTCCAAGGTTTAAATCCAAAAGGAGTGAATTTTTTATTTTTTATTTTTTTTTAGTAAAGTTAAAAAAAGGGAGTAAAGTTATATACCATACCCATCTTGTATTAAAATTTTTAATCTCATAAATTATTTTAATTTTACAAATATAATTAAAATTAATTCATTTCATATTCATAATTAAAAATATATATATATTCTTATAGAAAATTAATTATATCCATCTGCTCATGTAGAGGAGTTGGAGAGCAAGTGGGTAGTTAAAACTCTCTAGTTATTGAGAGGCCCAGGTTCAAATCTCTCCCCTCACATGTTGCAGATATGTTGTATATAAAAGGTTCCTCATTAAAAAAAAAAAATTAATTATATCCACTTAATTAGTTATTTTAAATAATCTTTAAGCATGTCCAAGTATGAGCGACTGTAGCAGCGTATGATTCATTTTGCGAAAGGAATGTTGGGAGGCGGGATTAGTTTATGAGGAAACCATCGGAGGTTTGAAGGAGGAGAAAAACCTTGCAAGACTAAGTTGAGCGACCCATCGATCTAGCGATGGTTGTTATTATTGAATTGTTGCTTAAATGATGTCGAATCCTGAGTTAGAGGAAGTCGTTGGGAATTGTGCGTGATAAAATAAAATTATTGTTTTAGCTTTGGACCGTAACTGTGGGATGTTTTATTAGTCACCCTTCATGATTTTAACTCATCAAACCCCCCTTAGTCATTCGGTGAAGCTGATTTTGTGATTCAGAATCCTGTAGCAATGTTAGAAGGAGTCAGATGAAGACGTAGATTTCTATGAGCACCTATTGAAATCGCATGCCTTTCCTGTCAGGCGCAGTCCATTTTCAGTGGTTAAAAATATCTTTCAATGCTTGAAACCCCCTTACCTGCTATTCTTATTGGTTGTAATTGCTATCCCCAAATGCGTAGCAAGGATTACCTGTGAATCATCAGGTTGATGTTGATGTTGCAATAGGGTTGTTGGGTTTTCATCAGTTGTTGGGTGTATTCCAGAGAAGTCCCCCATTGAGAGTCGCCTATAAGTTATTGTGTATTAAATGTTTTTTTTTATAGTTTAAATTAGTTTATATTAAGCGGGGCTATGCGATCTATGATCTGTGATCTATGGATATCTATGATATGGAGGAATATTTGTGATCTATAGAGGCAACTGAATATATGTGATCTATGGAGGAATATTTGTGATTTGTGAAGGTAGCTAAATATTTTATATCTGTGGGTATTTGTTATTTGTGGATATTTGTGATATGTGGAGGAATATTTGTGATCTATGAAGGAATATATGTGATTTGAGAAGGCAGTTGAATAATTGTGTTATGTGAATGTTTGTGATTTGTGGAGGTAGGTGAAAATCTGTGATCTATGGAGGAATATCTCTGATTTGTGAAGGCAACTGAATATTAGTGATCTGTGGATATTTGTGATCTGTGGAGGAATATTTATGATCTATGGAGGCATCTGAATATATGTGATCTGTAGAGGAATATCTATGATTTGTGAAGACAACTAAATATCTGTGATCTGTGGATATTTATGATATATGGAGGAATATCTATGATATATATGTTAGATTTAATGTAATGTGCACTATGCCTTCCTTGACACTTGTCAGTTTCACTTGACAAGTGTCATGCATTTCATATAGGCTTATGCCTATATATTGTAACTCATTTCATGAGTCAACACATTTTTCAGCAAAACCGGTGCAGGGAGGAATGTTCACCGTGTCGTGTTTGTAGATCTGGAGCCGCCGGTCATCGATGAGGTGCGCACCGGCACATCGAGATCCCTGTCTTGATTTCCGCAAAGTCACTGGGAGGAATGTTCACCGTGTCGTGTTTGTAGATCTGGAGCCGCCGGTCATCGATGAGGTGCGCACCGGCACATCGAGATCCCTGTCTTGATTTCCGCAAAGTCACTGCGGATTCCCTGCAGCCCCGGTGCGTTCTTTGTCGCCTCTTTCGAAGGTGAAGCCTCACCTCGACCACGGGCCTCAGCTGGCGCCCGATCTGCGGGCTCCAATTGCAATATTTACGAGGGGTTCGAACCCGGGGCCGACAAATCCACAGGCGGGGGTTTCGCAGCGTTGATTGTCGGGGGCGACGCGAGGAACAACTGCTGTGGAGCGGTGGATTTCTGACGGACGACTGGATGGACACGGATCTGCCGACGACAAAATTCTGGTATAACATGGAGAACCTGGAGGCGCAGCAGCCCGTGGAGTTTCATAGGTATTTTTACAGAGTGGAGAATACGGCCACTCCACAGGCAGACGCTCTGATTGTGTGTGTGAAGCCCGTTACGAATCGCATAAGGGGGTTTGTGAGATTGTTCATTTCGCAGGCTTTCCGTCTGTATTGGATTTACTCTCGCCAGAATACAAGGGTAAAGTGAACATTGACATCATCGTTATAGTGCGGGTGCTTCCGTTCCTGCATATGGATGGATCATGGATGGCAGACTGTTGTTTACCCCAAGCGAAAGAAACAGCCGACAACCATTGTTTATTTTTAGACTAGCGGGAGGCGGCGATATGATCATCGAAGCCCAGGTGTGCATGGATCAGGTCGGGCATGTCTGGAGCACATGGTTGCTGCTATTTTTTTTTTTTTAAAGCGTAGCCGTGAAGAATTTTGCCATGGCTGCTACTATTTTTTTTGTGGATCTGGCGCACGGGATGTCGTCAACGTGCTTCTGGTGGCGTTGGCCGTCACATACGGAGTGCTCGGCTGAGGGGGAGACAAAATTACAGGGAACCAGACGCCACTGTAGCCGAGATCGCCGCCAACAATTTCTATGAGGACAAATTCTTTGAATACCAAAGTTTACTGGATTTGCAGCTGAGCTGGCATTAGCTAGCCCTGCCTTGACTAGCTGGGGATCTGGTGTTGGATTTCTCGAAATAGATGCACCTACTGCAGTTGCACATGTTTGTGAAGATTGAGTGCCATGGCTTTGGACTCTGCTAAGACCAGGAGTGGCAGAGCGAGACCGCAAGCCTTCTAAAATTCCTGTTGGGGCAAATTAGAGCATTGTTCTTTTTGATGGGTTGTGCGTACACAAAATAATGAGCTCCTCCCAATGCAGAATCCATCTGCTATGAGCTTCTTAAAAATACCAGTTGATGGAACCTGCTGTTGCTGCTGTACTGGTTGCATTTTTTAGCTGTTGCAACGATACCGCGATTCTACGAAGAACAAAAAAAAAAAAAACTCAAATTGAACCACCTTCTCAGCAGACTGGTTCTGAAAGCGCAAGTGAAAGACGATCCGTGAAAGGCGCTCGCGATGCAGGGTTTGATTTCCGTGTCGCCGACCCCTCAGAAATTCTCGCAAGCAGCCTGGCAATCAAAGTTCGAAAGAGGAATTCTTCGACGGGATTAAAATTTGTGTGGCTTCTGTACTGCGTCTGCTCGCACCATGGAAGAGAGTGCAGTGTAGTGCAGTCTGACCCTGCTGCCCAGCTCAGTGGCTCTGTTGCTTTGTGAGCTGGTTGTGGGGCTGTCATTGAATCATTTTCACTCTCACCGTTGTTAAGAGCTTGGGAACAGGAGATCTGAGAATGTAGACATAAAAGGCAGTGGAGTGAAGATCGGGAGATCGTGGAGTAGATTTTTGAATCGAGCTACGGATGGCTCATTTAATCAGTTTCAGTCCATCACCGATGTTGTTTATGCGGATGGAAAGTAAGTCCTCCACTACTTCAACGGAAAGAGCTGCCGCGGGCCGGATGTTCCAGCTGTATGTTCTAGCTGTATGCGAATGTTATTTCGGGGATGGCCATGTTTTTTGCCGCCCGTGCGGGCGCTGGTGCCGCTGTTGTATACGGGTAGTCTTCAGCATGTTTTTTTAAAAAGTTTGTGGGCATGGGGCCCACCGACTTTATCTATATGATTAAAAAGGTCAACAACATATAAAGGGATAATTATTTAAAAGCAATGGGGCATATTTCTTTTCCCTCAGTGGGGATGGACCACTATTAATTGTAAGGGGAACTTTATTTTCCACATGTATGGAGAGGAACATTATAGTACCCGTGAGCAGATGGCCGACATCTTTTTGGCCTATGTAATTCCCCTGCGAGGGAAAATTTGATGATGTTTTTTATTTCGCCAGAGAGCGATGCCGCCACAGTGCGAGGTTTTAGTTGCTGCCTTAGATAGGCATGATGGTTTTTCCACATGATGAAGGCCCCTTTGATGGTGGAATATAGGGGTATTTATAGTCGTTGGAAACGTTTTTCCGTGACGGACACAATGGTGGTGTCATATTGTAATTTTGAGGCTGTTTCACTTCAGTTTTTTAGCCTCAAAGTTTTTCTACCTTGGAGTGCACTCTCGGTTGTACCCGACACTCCCAAGGTAATTTTATATGTGATCCTTGTACCTAGTGATTTTTTCTATACACTTGGTGAATGCAGCGGCTGGTTACCCATGCATTTCGGTGGGATGACATGGTCACCATAAGGACACTTATTCTAGGGACTATAGATAAAGACACCCTAGACTCTATCCGAGCTTTTATTTCGGATCTACTTCTGAAGACTACAGACGAAGACACTTCAGAAGATTCTCTTCTATTCTTCTTCTTCTCCTCCATATTTGGATCTATGGCTCATTTTATTGTATTGAGTGCATTTTCGATAGAGACCGACACTCTTATATGGCTCGTTTTTCATTTGTATTAAGGTGCATTTTCGGCAAAGACCGACACCTTCTAGATTGAGTTCACCATGAGGAGGGATTTCATACTCATGGTGAATCTAGTCAGTGACCTACGAGAGGCAACATCCTCTGAGGATGACCTGCAGAGGCAACAGACCCAGAAGTGGCTGACCCTGAGGCACCCATGATGACCCCGAGGCACTTAGACGGCTGACCCAGTGGCAACAGACCCGTGGAAGTGGTTGACCTTGAGGCAACAGACCGAGATGTATACACAGTGAATCTAGCATTATTCACAGTTGGAGAGCCAAGAGCATAGAGCACGAGCCTAGACCAAATCAGTAATAAGCAAGGATGATAGATTGTTTTAGAGAAGTCAACATTAAGGGGGAATGTTACCTAATGTTGACTTGTTTTGTTTCTTCTTTAGTTAGGATAATGCACATTAAGGGGGAATGTTAGATTTAATGTAATGTGCACTATACCAGTTTGACACTTGTCAGTTTCATTGACAAGTGTCATGTTCATCATATAGGCTTATGTCTATATATTGTAAGATTTTTATCAATAAAATAATCCCCTTCAGTTTCTCCTCCCAACAATATAGAGGAATATTTATGATCTATGGAGGCAACTAAATATTTGTGATCTGTGTTGCCCTATAAAGGATATTGTAGAGGGATTGAAGTCAGGAAGCAATGACTCTAGAGGGTTTTCAATCCAAAGCTAATTCAGGTGATGGCAGTTGTAGAGAGTTTGTAATCCATAGTTGAGTTAGGTGATGGAGAAGTCGAGTCCAGAAGGCAAGGGTGGCTTACAAGGATTGACTGGTGGGCAAGGTGGAAGCAGTGTAGGTCAAGATGTAAGGAGCAGTAGAGGTCAGGGTGTGGAGATTGGTGGTAGGAATGGTGAGGAGAGTTGAAAAGGTTTTGTCTTAGGGGCCCGATCTTGGGTTAGTCTTCTTAAGGGGAAGCAAAAATCAATGAGCCTAGGGTTAAATCTCCTTTATTGTTTAGGAAGACTTGTGGTTCCAGACCCTCTTGCATATATGGTTGCTTCCCATGGGGATTTTGCTCTTGTTGGGAAATTTGTTGGGGTTCGTATAGATATGTATGATATTCGAAAGTGTGCTCAGTTAAAATGGCATCATAAGGGTTCTTTGGAGATTGTTGCATTACCTAAGAGTTTTTTCCTAGTTAGGCTCAGTGGTTTGGAGGATCGTGATAGGATTCTTCAAGGTGGTCCATGGTTCTTTGGGTGTAGAGGTTTATTCCTAAGGAAGTGGGCACCCAATTTCAACCCTAATTCCTAATGCATTGACCAAGCTCCTATGTGGGTTCGCCTTCCTGACCTTCCCTTATATATTTGGCATGATGATATCCCAGCCAAAATCTCAAGTGGAATAGGAGAGATGGTGGCAATAGATTTTGTTACCATTGCTAGATCTAGGTTTTTGTACACTAGATTTTGTGTTAATGTTATGCTTGATAAGGACCTTCCAAAGTCAATTGAAATTGAGTCTAAGTTTGGGGTCTGGACCCAACCTTTGGAATATGAGAACATAGTTGGGAAATGCTCGGTATGCAAGAATTTTGGTCATCCCAGCTTCACTTGCACTCTGTTTCAAAAAGCTGATAAAGGAAAAAGGCTTGGGAAAGGAAGCATACCCCAAATCCAAGTTTTTTGGCATTTGAATCAGGGGTAGATAGAAAGGGGGTTCATGGTGCTCCTAAGGAGTTTATTCCCACAAAAATCTTGGTTGCTAGTGCAATTGAAGGTCTTGTCATAGATGAAATTTATGGAAAGTGCTTAGAGAAAAAAGAATATTGCCCTAAAGTTGTTAGGATTTTTCTAGAAGCTGGTGGGAATTCCAAGGGTGCAAAGGTGAATACAAATAAATTTGTTGTATTAGGAGAGTTACTGCATTCTAGTCTTGAGGTTGGGTTGGACACTATTCTAGATAAAGGAGTGGAGATCCTAGATTGTCAAGGGGATCAACTACCTTCTGCTCATGCCCCTGTTGAGATGTTTTCAGGAGCAGCTGCCCCTATTTTGTATAATAAGAGGGTTGATGCCCCCCTTGATAAGGAAAAATATGAAGCTATCATGAAGTCTCTTGAGGATGTAGAAGGAGAGATTTCTACAAATGCTTTGGACAGAGAATCAAAGGAGGTCTTGTCTTCCTCGGAGGAAGATGGCTTTCAAGAAGTTCTAAACAAGAAAAATATGAAACTAAAGAATATAGCTCAACAACAACTTCTTCCTCGATATGATCTAAATAATTGGATCTATGCAGCCCATCAAAAATACCCGAAAAACAATGAATCTAAGTAGTGGGAAGGGGCCAGGAAGACCAAAAAATCTGAGGTGCTCTTAAAGAAAATATCTCAATATGTGGATAATGGCTCCTAGACTACATTACCTTTGAGCAGAGGGAAGGCTCCGCAATCCTTGAAGTAATGAAGATTGTCTCATGGAATATTTGGGGTTTGCATGCCTCGACTAAACAAAGAGTGCTAAATTTTTTTAGAAAAAGTTTCAAGCCTGATATTCTTTTCTTACAAGAAACTAAGATGGGTGATGAGGATTTTGATAGATTACAAATATTTGTTTGGAAGGGGTGTGAAGGTGTGAGTAGGGCTGCTCGTGGTTCTTTCAGAGGTTTGTGGACGCTCTGGAATCCTGATTTTGTGGAGGGTAAGCTCATTCATCAGGTTTATAGATTCTCTTCCTTTTTATTTTGTTGTAAAAAAACTATTTTTTCTTGGATTTCTACCAATGTGTATGCTCCCAATGTTGCTATGGATAGAAGGGAACTCTGGGTTGACTTAAAATCCATTGGTTCTTCATTTGACCTACCATGGTTGCTTGCTGGTGATTTTAATTCCATTTTGCTGCCTAGTGAGAAACTTGGAGGCTCAACTATTTTTCGGATAGTACGGAGGAGTTTGGTGAGTTCTTGACCTCCATGGAACTAGTATATATTGATTTGCAAGGTTCTAAATTCACTTGGTCGAACAAAAGAAGTGGTGGAGGTCTGATTCAATCTAGGATTGATAGGGCCCTTGCTTCAGTGAGTTGGCTTACCATGGTTCAAGATTGCTCTTTGAGGACTTTACCCATAATTGCTTCTAACCACAACCCATTATTGTTAGAATTCATGGAGGAGAAACACTTGAAAGGTTATCCTTTCAGATTTGAGACAATGTGGCTTTCTCATCCGGATCTTGAAGGCTTGATTAAGGCTTGGTGGAATACGAATGTCTATGGCACTAAGATGTTCCAAGTGGCCAAGAAGCTAAAAATCATAAAAGCTAACTTGAAGAGGTGGAATCAAAGGTTTTTAGGAACCTTTTCCATAGGAAGCAAAAAATATTTCAAGATTTGCAAGAAATTGAGGAAAAAGGCCAAAGTGAAGGTTGGTCAGAGGAGTTCGCCAACAAAGAGCAAATTACTCTTGCAAAATACCATAATATTCTTGCCAGTGAGGAGTCTTTTTGGAGACAAAAATCTTGAGCTACGTGGCTTAAGGAGGGGGATAGGAATACCAAGTTTTTCTACCTCTCAACCTTGAAACATAGGAGTGCTAACAAAATAAGAGAAATTACATTGGACTTTGGTGAATGCCTTAAATATAAGGAAGAAATTACTACTGCCATGGTATCCTTCTTTCAAGATTTATTTTCTAAATATAGGGAGGAAGATGGGGATGCTTCGGAGGAACTTCTCAAGAAAATTTCCCAGGTGGTGACAACTAATATGAATAATGCTTTGAATGCCCCATTTTCTAATGATGAGATCAGGACCAGCCTATTTAGCATGAATAATGATAAAGCACCTGGGCCGGATGGGTTCCTTACTAGTTTTTTTTAGAGGTTTTGGCACCTTCTTGGTTTAGATATTTCAGAAACCTTAAGAGAATTTCAATCTTCTTCCTCCTTGCTGCAGGCATGAAATACTACCTTTATTGTTTTGGTTTCGAAGAAACATGGTGCCTCTTCTCTAAAGGATTTTAAACCTATCATCTTATGCAATACCCTATATAAGCTACTTACTAAGACACTTGCTAATAGGTTGAAAAGGCTTCTCCCCATCTTGATTTCTCCTCTTCAAGGTGGTTTTGTTCATGGTAGGTAGATTGTGGATGGGATCATTATAGTTCATGAGACTTTACATTTTATGTCCAAAAGCAATTTGGTTGGAATGCTTCTTAAACTTGATATGCAAAAGGATTATGATAGGGTCTCTTGGGAGTTCCTTGACAAGGTGTTGCAAAAATTTGGCTTTGGGGATCTATGGAGGAAGTGGATTAGAGTTTGCATTTCCTCTGCAAAATTTTCTATCATCATCAATGGGATAAATAATGGTTTTTTTGGGGGTCAAAGAGGTATTAGGCAAGGTGATCCCTTGTCTCCATATATTTTCATTTTAATGGTTGAAGCTTTAGGAAGATCTATTATTGCTGCTATCTTGTCCTATGAGATTAAGGGCATTAGACTTGCTGGTATTGCAGAGGCAATTTCTTGTCAATAGTTTGTAGATCACACTGTACTTCTTGGGGAGGCTACTTTGAGATAGGTTAAGGCATTCCTGAATATTTTGCAGTTGTATGAGAAAGCTTCCAACCAACAAATTAACTTCCATAAAAGTCAAATATTTTTTGTGAATACTAAGGGGCAGCTTCAACATAGAATTGCAAGGATTTTTGGTTGTGGCATTTCTAACCTTCCTTCTTTATATCTAGGTATGCCATTGTTTACTGGGAGGATGAAGGAGGAGTTGTGGTCTCCTATATTGGATAGGATTCAACGTAAGTTAGCTAGGTGGAAAGGTAATATCCTAAGCCAAGCAGGTAAGTTGCAATTGCTTCAAGCTACCCTCCAAAACATTCTCGTCTATTACATGTCTCTTTTCAGAATGCCCTTCAAAGTTAGGAGGATTGATCAGATCTTGAGAATATTTCTATGGACTAGGGTGGAGGATAAACAGAGGGCGTCCCTTATCTCTTAGGATAGGGTTTGCTCTTCTAGGAAATAAGGTGGAATTGGGATCAAAAATTTTTTATTGTTCAATAAGGCGTTGATTGCAAAAACAACCTGGAGATTATGTGTTGAGGAGGACCATTTTGTGGAAAGATATTATGAGAGGTAAGTATCTGTAAAATCACATTCATTTTTTTAGAAGTGTTGCTCCTCCAACGGGCTCTGTGATCTGGAATGGTTTGCTGGGGTCAGAAGTTTGGTTACAGAGGGTATGCGGTGGCAGATTGGGAATGGTAAAGCTGTGTTCTTTTGGGAGGATACTTGGATTCTTCTTGAACCTCTTTTTCTTAGTCCCAAGTTTTATGAGTTGAAGACTCCTTTATCATTGAAATATGGAGAAAAAGTAATTGATTACATAATCATCACTAATGGCAAGAGGACTTGGAAGCATTTGACTTTATATACAACTGATCTTCAGATCGTTAAAAGTTTGGAAAGGTTGAACATGTTGCTGCAACAATACTTTCTTCCTTAACAAAATGATAGAGACTTCCTTCTATGGACTCATTCTCCTAAAGGCCTTTTTTTCTGTCAAGATTGCACATGAGGCCTAATCATTGTCCAGGGGAGGATCTTTTCCAGCAAAAAGGGTTTGGTATCCTCATTTGATCCGCAAGATTGCATTTTGTTTATCGCTATGTTTGCAAAATAAAATTTCGATTGTTGATAATTTATGTAAGAAAGGATTCCATCTTCCCAATATTTATCTTTTGTTTTCTAAGGATGCTGAATTTGTGGATCATCTTTTCATCCATTGTGATTTCTCAAATAAGGTGCTCAATGCTTTATTGGATTTTTTCCCCATCAAATGGACTTTACCTCGAACTTTCAAAGAACTTTTCACTCAGTGGAAATCCCCCTTCATCAGTGACAACCTCACTAGGGTTTGGGATCTGGTTCATCCTCATTTTTTATGGGGTATCTGGTGGGAGAGGAACAAACGAATTTTCAAGGATATTACTAGGGATGAATCCTTTGTCTTTAGAAGGATTAAAGTTGCTATTGAGAATAACCTGATTGTCTTTGATGTTGGAAATGGTAGGGAGGAAGTTGTGGAGAAAGAGGTTGTTGTTAGTTGGAATATGAATCTAGAGAATTATGTTTTTGTATCCACTATTCAAAAAAGGTTGGCTACTAGATGACATAAACCAGCTAAAGGATGGACCATTCTAAACTTTGACGGGGCTACCAAAGGTAATTCCGGGTGGGTTGGTGGAGGGGTTGTTGTTGGAAATGATAATGGTGAGGTCATTTGGGCTTACGCTGAAGATTATGGTATTCAAACCAACTACCTAGCTGAAGCTAAGGCTTTTTTCTCGAGTGTTCACCAGGTTTTTGAGAGGGGCTTCAGAAGACTTCTCATTCAAGGTGACTCCTTGAACATCATTCAGGATCTGCAGGTTGGAAAGACTGACAATTGTTTTATCTTGGATATTATTAAGAACACATCAAAGATTCTGGAAGGTATGTTAGAAAGTTAAAATTGAACATATTTATAAGGAAGGTAACCAAGCTGTTGATGTTATGGCCAATTTGGGGGTGGATAGTGGCCAGTTCAGAATTTGGGAAGACAATTTTCCTTCGCGGTTACTGACAATTGTTGCTTTGGAAGCATTGGGCCTACCTATCTAATAGGTATTTTTATTGTCTTTTTGCTTGGATAAAATCTCAATTGTGTTCTAGTGATCCTCTCTTTGAACGGTGTTTTTTTGGGGGGCTGGCCCTTTTGCTCCCTGGTGGTTACCATTTTCAAGAAATATGCTTGGTGTTTTGTCTTCGTCCGTACTCTTTAAATTTAAAGTATTTTCAAGAAATATGCTTGGTGTTTTGTCTTCGTCCTTACTCTTTAAATTTAAAGTTTTATTATTTGCATCTTAATGTAAAATTCTAAAACCTTTCAAAACCCAAATTTTCACCCTTAATAACAAAAAAAAAAATATTTATTAAGTTTTATTCTAACCCTTTTACTTTAAAGTACATCAATTACCAAAAATTAATTAAAGTTAGCTACATTTCTCAAACCCATATTTTTACCAGAACTATGCGTGATTTCCTAGTGTTGGAGATAACAATGTGAGCTAATTTAATTTAAAAATATAAAATAAATTTTATAAAATAAAATGAAATTGCAATTATATATATAAAAATTATAATATTTAAAAATTGAACATTTTTATATGATTAAAGACACAAATTCTCGAAAACAATTGCATCTGTTTATAATGTTACTTTGAAGACCTTATTACAAAGTCCTATATAAACAGGAGAGCGAAGAGTATAAAGGAGTGTGAGAGTAGGCGAAGCCGAAGAGCAGGAGAAGCAAAGCAGCGATGGAGGGCGGGCAATTATCATACCAGCGGTTTCCCAACGTGAAAATTCGAGAAATGAAAGATGATTATATGAAATTTGAGCTGAAGAACACGGACGCGAGCATCGCCAACGCCCTGCGAAGAGTTATGATAGCGGAGGTGCCAACGATCGCTATAGACCTGGTGGAGATCGAGAGCAATTCCTCGGTGCTCAATGACGAGTTCATAGCGCACAGGCTCGGCCTCATCCCCCTCAGCAGCGAACGCGCTATGGAAATGCGCTTCTCCCGTGATTGCGACGCCTGCGACGGCGACGGCCAGTAATTAATTAATGTTTTCCCCCTTTTTCTTTTCGTTTTTTGCTTGGCCAGAGGAAAGGGGATTTTGATTTCCTTTTATTTGACGGACAGGTGCGACTATTGCTCGGTGGAGTTTGTGCTTAATGTAAAATGTGAAGGTGACCAGACTCTTGACGTGACCAGCTTCGACCTCATGTCCTCCGACGAGAGAGTGGTGCCCGTTGATACCGTCCCTCGTGCTACCGACATGAACGACTACGAGGCCGAGCAAAGGTTTGTAAACCTCTCCTTATTTTTTTTTGTTTTGGGCGTATACAGTTGGACTTTGAAGGACAAGTAACCTGGATGGGTGCATGTACGATGGTGAGCAGCATTTCCCTCCTAAACCTCTTGGAGGGTGTGCAGCATTTTACCTTGAAGCGGGGTAACTCAACGGTCCCCTGTGGAGGGGGCCTGCTTGAATTTTTTTAACAAGTGCTTCCTTTTTGAATGGATTTTTAAATTAGTTATATGGGGTTGAAACTGTCATAACTGTATGTAGTGATATTATAACAGATTAGTTTTACAACATTAAAACCTGATTTCCTCGTTAAAAGTCGCAGTCGAACTCATCTAATTTGATAATAGTCCTATGAATTTTAATTTCTGACCAAGAATTGTATTTTGTCAAAAAATTTATCCATACATAAATTTTTTTAAGTAGGTGCTCGATTTTCAAGCAGCCGGCTAAATGATGCCCCGGGAAAAGTAGCATGTCGGCTCTTCTTGTTAGATTTACATTTATTTTGCATCCTTGTTTTTAATCAATTTCTACGGGACCGTTTATGCTGAACAGGCTGAAGAGGTGACCCTCTCCATGGGATCCTGACCCTATTTTCTTCAATTTATTTAGTTGTCCTGTATGCATGCTTTATACATAAATACATAATTTGCATCCTGTGATATTGCTAACAACATACGCAACTTGGATTGGCCAAGGGAAAACTTCAAAGAGAGTCTAGAGCAAATCTTTGTGGTTTTCCTGTCATTGGGAATACGAATTGAGGTTTCAATACTGTCATGCTCTATTGTACCTGAGCATAGAGTTTCCCCAATGTTCTGTACGGTTTTAGTTTTAGAAGCATGAAAATAGAAACAAAAAATATGAAATCGCTTTATAATTCTCATGGAATCCCTTTAAGAATAAAATATTTGAATATGCAAAAATGGCTATTTACCTGCATAAAAATAAAAGAAAATAAGCTATTTACTGCTAACGCTGAAAAAGAAACTGAATTTACAAAATTGAAATTTCACACACCACAGTGGGGTACCGAATTTGATGAGGAGAAATCATCTTGTAGAATAAAACTTCCGAAGGAACCACAAAAGGGCTTTCTTAATTTTAGAATGATGAATTTGACAGAATACCCCAAGTACAAGTATTCAAAATTGATACTCTTTTCTCTATTGCTAGACTAGATCCTTCTCTGCTCCTTCTCTCTAATGCTCCTTTCTGTTTTTCTCTTACACCTTATCTAGCCTCCTGGATTCACTAGTTATGCCTACGAAGTTAAGCTGTCCTTCGAATTTCTTGCATGGCATCTCGGGGTCCCAAGATTTTCATGTAAATTCAAGGATGTAATGGAGTTTCTTACTCTTCCTGAATGACTTTTGGACTTCATCTCCCTCTCAGTACAATGTACTATGCAGAATTTCTACATGACATCCATACTTCCCAAAATGCTAGCTATATTGAAGTAAAGGGTCACTGACCCATTTGCAGGTCAATTACATTCCTGAAAACGGTGGGGTCGCCTTTTTGGCCAACCCTCTCAAATTCACCATCAAAGGTCACCATCATCTTATGGAACTGTTCAAGGCTGTCACTGACAACAATAAGACAATACCCCGTAGGAGCTTATGCCAGTGTCGCACAAACTCAAGGACTTAGGCACCTAACACAAGTTAGATATTTGGAGGAAGTTGTACAGTCAGGGTTATGTTGTGTATTAGATCTAAGCTTGTTACTTGAAGCTGGAACTCAAGCACAAATTGATTTGGAAGTCTGAAAAATCTGCTGTGATACCTCTTTTGTGCTCTAAAATCTGAAAACTGCTTGAACATATGAATTTGAAACTAAAGCTGAAATTGGTTTGGAACTTTGAAAATCTATAAGATGGAAAATCTATTAGAACTTAAGTTGTGCATAAACTTATGACTAGAAAATATAATTTTCTTTTGGAACTTTAATTGAAAATAAACATAATTTTTGTCTAGAACTTCAATTGTACATAAACTTATAGTCAATGAATGGACAAGAAAGCTTTCTTAAATAGCTATGGGTTCCAACACAGGCCGAATGTATTCATGGTAAGTATGGATGATGTACTTGACCAAGTCAATTAGGGCAGGGTCCCATGCAGGGAGTGGGGGGGGGGGGGCTACTGCTCCTATTTGCACTTGACCAAGCCAATTAGGGCAGGGTCCCATGCATGGGGGGGTGCTGCTCCTATTTTTGCTGCATGGGTAACCCCATGAAAATAAAAAATTATTGCTTCATAAAAGAATATAATCTTCCCCTTCAACAGGCATTTTTTTTACAGGAAATTTTCAACAGATGCTAAATAGGAGAGGTAGAAATTTTCCCCTGCTTAAGGTTTTTTCTGCCAGATGCATGTTTAATATCAGTCTGAACTATCTCCAAATCAAATTGTGCTTGAGTTCTACAAAGTTAGCTTTCCCTATTTTCTCCAACATTTTCTTGGATACAACTATTTCCATCCTTAGTTCTTCAAGCTCCAATAATTTCCTCTTCAGACCTGATTCATAAAGCTCAACATACTTCAAAAATATTAGGTGTTTGGAATGCCCAAAAGATTCTTCTTTATTGCTTTCATCACTAATGAAAGCAACCCCAAGATCTTTTAAGGTTTTTTTTAATTTTTAGGCCTGGAGTGTACTCAAAAAAATAGTAATAATAATCCAACATTGCAAATGTTGCAGTGCTTAAAAATTTTGATCCAAAGTTTTTCCTTTAATAAAAACAAGTGCACAGAGTAATAAATAAAAGGGAAATTCTTGTAAGTTTTACATCCCACAAAGATCAGTTTAAATGAGGAGCCGTTCAGTACATGTTTTGAAGCTATTGCTAAATGTGGAAAGAAACACACAAGCTACCCAAAGAGAAGCTTCTCCACCTTCCAGACAAATCAGCTACCTATATATATCCTTTTTACAAACAAATTTACATGAAGAAATATCAACATCTGTATAGGGTACACAGTGGGTTCTATGCTTCAATGATCAACCCCAAGCACTTAACATAGAGCTCGATGATTGGTTGATTCCTGCCTTGCGTTCATTTTCCCATGAATAAATTATATTTTTATGTACTGCTTGCTACAATGTTGGAGTGATCCTTGTCATGTTGACCTGGTTTTGTTTATGTAAATTAAAAGTACTGCTGCTTGTGAAATGCTGATGTTGACAAGACAGTCATGGTTCTCTCTGTTTTTTTTTGCTATGAATTGTAAATTTTTGTATGATACACTTTTTTGAGAGACATAATCTGAATAGTTCGTCTCTTACCAATAATACTATTCTATGCATCTTTTGTAACTTTTAGCTGCCTGTGAAATGTGTAGGCCACTTTGCCTACTCACATAGATAAGTGGTAATTTGTTTGAATCGATCTTGATTGTGAGATTGTATTGGCACCTGCACAAACAAAATGAATGTTGTCACTCATATTGTAGATATGCAAACGTACTGTTATTCTATGTCCGGGTTAAGCAAGAGGGAATTGATTTGTGTTTATTAGTGATGGAATATTTAGCATCTTATTAGTCTGCTGCATGACAAGAGATACCTATCTAGTTGTATCATAATAGTGTGAAAACAATATGACTGGGTTTAGTCAACTTAAGGATTCTTTTGTATAGTATTTTTCTATACACCATTTATAACACATATTATAACATAGTCAACTAGTTGTATAGGATTCTTTCCTAACACATGTTTATAAAATCATTAAGAGTTGATACTGTTGTGTTGAAATTCTGGGAGAGCAGTATGATAAATTTGAAATTAAGACTTTTGATGGTTCTCTCAGATCCAAAAAGATTTTCTTTTCTTCAAGGAATCTACTAAGGACTGTCTGAACCCTTGGTCTTGGAATGACAAATGTGAATGGGCACCATATCATTCTTGGGCAATGCTGCTGGAAACTAGTACCGTGGGTACTATTAGTAAAACAATGTAGACTCACTTTAAAAAATGTGTTTGATGCTTGAGAAGGCAAGACCGAACACATAAGGACTTCTTGTGAGTATGATTTATCATTTACAGCTACGTACCCCGTGAACAGTTCTTCTGCAAATCATACCCTGAGATTCTTTTTAAAGAAGATTTTAGAGCTGCTGGCACAGGAGAGTTCCACTATAAAAAGAATAAGGGACTTTCTACAGTAATTGTGGATCTTCTCCAAGGGGTCAGAAACGGGCTTGCAGCCATTCATCTCCAGCCAGCCACAGGAAGTCCAAGACCCTAGGACCAAGGAACCAGAGGAGGAACATGAATTTCTAGCGGGTTCCCACTATCACCAATAGATGCTTGAAAAACTTTTACTTGATAGTGGATATAAGATTTTTCTCTTTAGAGTAAGGAAGGTCCTAGAGTCGGTGTCCATCTGTAGCTAAGTGCTAACTGAGTAGGTAGAATGTAAGGGTTGTCACAAAAAAAAGCAAAATAAATTTGAGTTTCAAACTAGAATTATGCCTATTAACATTCCATGGTTTATGCCTTGGATGAAGTCTAATAGAACAGAGCAACTTTTACTTTTTACTTGGTGTTCTGGAAAACGGTATAGTTGATTTCATCTTTGTAAAACACTTACCTCAACTTATTCTTTGATGCCTGCCAGACTTGAGAGGTAAAATACAGAAGAACAGGGTGGTATAGAGAGGTAAAAGCACAAAAGAATAGGATGGTATAGAGAGGAAAAAGCACAAGAGGACAGGGTGATATAGTTCATGCCAAATAATTTCTACGGATAGGACAGTAAATATTTTTAACCAAACTATGGGAAAATATTTGTATGTAATCTTGTTGGAATAGTTGCATTGGCTGCAACTAGTGTTGGATGTTTTAAAAGGATAATCTTGTTTAATGAATTCAACTATATAAAAAAATGGAGAATGATGCTCTATGTTACTTTAAGACACTCATATGTAATTTTTAGTTGGAAGCTGTGACTTCATAACTCTTTGTTTAGTGCCACAATGCTATTGCAACATGATGTACTTTATGGATCCCATTGGACCACTTCGATCACTGAAGGACATTAATAAAATTTCTTCTTTCATTTTATGATGTCAGTATAACCCTTATGAATTGTGTTAGGTAAGCATATTAGGATGGACATTTGTATTTGTTTTGCTATGTGGAAGCTTTTAAAAGACATGTCAGCTAATTGGTAATTGCTGTGCAGGGGCATAATCATTGTAAAACTTCGACGTGGTCAGGAGTTAAAGCTTCGTGCTATAGCCAGAAAGGGTATTGGTAAGGACCATGCAAAATGGTCGCCGGCTGCAACAGTTACTTTCATGTACGAGCCTGATATTCATATCAATGAAAATCTGATGGAGACTCTAACCCTTGAGGAGAAGCAAGAGTGGGTTGATAGCAGTCCAACAAGGGTTTTCAAAATTGAGGAGGGCACCCATCAGGTCTGTTAGTGTGTTTACATGCTTCTTTTTATTTGCTTAATTCTAGTTCTTGCTGTGGCTTTTTAGATTTTTCCTAGAACTTGTTGAAAATCTTTAATTTGATAATTTCCCCCTTATGATTGGAAATAGTGAGCCTTAAGCTGTATTAGACCTTGATTCCTCCTAATCCCATGTTACTATGAAATATACTGTAAATTAGTTTTGTGGAGAAGAACAAAACTAAAATTTTGGAGCAGCAAGTTTCAGAACTTACACTTAAATACATCCGATATGCATATGGATTTTGTTCTCATTGAAAAATTTGTGAATATAGTGATATTGGCAGGTTTGATCTCAATTATCTTATGTTCACCATATTTTGTACATGTGTTTAACCAAATAAGATAAGATAAGATAATTATATTAATGTCCATAGATGGCCAAAGTAGGGCAATGGATTCATTGAAAAGAGCTGTTACTAATTACAATGCATTGTAGTAACCACAAAGTACTACAAAAATAAGCTAAACTAGAGTAAAGAATCTAGTGTAAACTACTCTAAAGTGGAACAACTGTATGGCATAAAATTACAGCCTCGAGGGTTACTCAAAATGGATAAATCCTAACATGCTAAAAGTAATGATTAAGAGAGCTAGAAGTCAAGGTACAACAGAGATAGAAAGGAGCTCCAATGGATCCAAGCACCAACATTAATCTATAGTGGGATGTAAAGTAGAAGCATAGTTGTCGTCACCAACTATCCCACAAGGGCCAACATAGGATCTAATGATGCTCTCAGGAGAATGACCAGGACTAAGAGGGCTTGGTTGGATAATCCTTGGAGGACATGGAGTTTGACCCCTCAAGACTCTTCTAGCATCCATGGTTGTGGAATGGAACTATAGTTGAGAAAATCTGCAAAAAATCCTGATTCGAGCCGATTTTTCCTGATTCACAACCTGGTCGATTTTTCCCGATTTTTGCCCCTTTTTTTTCCAAAAAATTGTGATATGCATAATTGTTTTTTTTTTTCAATGAAAAATTGCATTTTCTTCAGTTTTTTCAATGAAAAATTGCCAATTTTTTGCCGATTCTCGATTTTTCCCGATTCCATGCCAATTTTGATTTGATTATGATTTACTCAACTATAGTGGAACCAATAGAAGAGGACAAGAAACTAGTAGTCTACAACCTCTCGCGATGTGAGGAGTGGCTGAAACCCGACGTCGAAGAACTATAGTCTTGTCTTGTTGCAAGCAAGAAGAAAGAATTGAAGCCCTAGTAGCCACTCTTGTATGTAGACAAGGGCGCATAGATCTGTCATTAACATTTTGGATAGTTGTAGCTTCAAATGAATGCTTATTACTCTTGACTGTAGAGATAGAGTGAATGAATGAGATTTTGAGTCTAGTAGTTTGTCTCCCTTGTAATAATTGGCGTCGAAGAGTGATAGATTTCTTGAGGTAAAGAGCCAAGTATCTTTGGTTAGGATAGCTGAAAAAAGTGGCAAGCATTCCACTTGAGTCTGTCTCTATACAGACAATAGTACCTCCCTTGAATCTCATAATAAACAAGACACTTGAAGATGAAATGTTCTTCAGAATAGAGCAAAGATGACATACCGTATCCTCTTGAGGAATATGGTGGTTTATGTCCACACACAACAAATGTGAGCATATTGTGAGTTGACCAAGAGGAGTCCTAAGGCTGTGTGTCCAATGTTGATCAACATAATTAGGACGAGTAATAATGCCATTCTCAATTCTCATGAAATTCTTAGTGTCAAAGGCCAACTTAGGACTAAGAGGTTGAGATGGAGCAACCCAAGTGATCTAAATGTATTGTCGATAAACATCATCTTTGACTAGATTAATTACCTGCTTATCAGGAACAAGGCATGGAGGAGCATTTAAAGAGTATTTTAAAGGAGTTAATTGATCTATGGAGATGCCAACTGACTGAAAAGAGAAATAACTTCTGAGTACCATCCGTGACGATGACCAAAAGAGCCCCTAGAGGTAGTGCATTATGAGGAGCAAAGCGCCAAATATGGGTATCTCTCTTGGCTTGAAGTGTAGTCACCCATGGATCTAGGGCGATGAAGCTGAAAAAAAATTCTGAATATGCTCTTAAGGCAAAGAGGATGAGCACCAAACTCAGCCTGAACAATACGTTGGGGAATTGTTCTTTTACATCAGATAAGTCACGGAAGCAAAATAGTATGGACCCTCTTAATGCGAGCTCAATCAACACACCGTAGACTTGGATCTCAAATCTTAGATCCATAAAGGACTATGGGTTTGATGGTGGAATCAAAGTGGTGCATCTTTGTAGGCATGTTTTGAAAGTGCTGGGGGAAGCACTGGCGTTCCAAGATTGAGAGAGATGTGTATCCCTTGCAAAGACGTGATTGTGAAGCTGGCCAAAGATTAATGGAAGGACTTGTAAACTGAACCCCAAGAGAAAGGTAAAGGGTAAAGTAGTTTTTAACATCCGTGAGGCCATAGGCCATATGAGATGACCCTTGTTTACCCAATATATGGTTATATAGCCATACTCCGATTACCGAAGCATGGTGTACAACCCTACCTCATCCACAGGATTCGAACCTTAGAGTTCCAAGGTCTCCACCATCCACGAGGCCAAGTAGGTGTAAGCAATGGTGATCTCAATGGACTTGCCCTTGTAGAAGAACTGAAACTTAGACAGGGTACTCTTTGATGTGTTAAAGATCTTCACCTTAGTCTTGCTAAGATTGATTGCTAGCTGTTTTAAGTCACAAAATCAAGCAAGTGTATCCAACTGTCTTTGTAGGCAAGAAGAACAATATCATCTGCAAAAAGCAATATGAATAGGCCTTGACTATTAGTTTGAGTTTTCATGCCATTTATGGTTTTTTTTTCTGTTGGTAATATCTCAAATATGACAAATTCTTCCATTGACAAGGAAATCAACAATTTGATTCACTTTTTCTCACAAAGCAAATTGCAGGAAATCAGCATCTGGTTTCACTTCTCTCACAAAGCAAATTGTTTTAAAGAAATTTTATGTTAACGATCTTCCTATATCTCACATCTTCAAGCTTCATGCCTGTCTAAGAGCTTATTTTGCTTGTGAGATAAGTCTTTTTCGTCAAGGATGTAAGAGAAGATTACTCCACTGCACTGATGGTCAACTGGAAACATAGCTGAATCCCATAAAATTAGGTTGCCAATTTTCTCACTTGCACAAGTGCAAGTTTGCATTGTTATTACGTGCTTTATCAGTGGTAGCGTGATATTTAGCTAAAACTTTATGAACATTGACAGTATGTACGAATCACCTTCTTTTTGCTATTTATTTTGGCACAAGTACTAGCAATTTGAAATACTTCACCACCTTTCTTGGCTTCAACTTTAAATTGTAAATAGGGAGAATTCATTGGAATGTGATGCAAGGGTAACCTGTGAGTCTCCACTAGAATTCACCACCTTTCTAACTAGGAGGAAGGTGGTTGGAAGTTGTTTATGAGTCTCAGCTATGCCTGTTGTTGTAATGGATCTACCCCAGTATTGACAGACAAAAAAGAATTTTTGAATCCCTGGCTAACCTATCAGATTGCCCATGTAAAACAAGATTTCCAATAATACAAATAAAGAGATGCAAAGGAAACATAACAGGTGAAAGAATCCTATTGGAGTAAAGAAAACTTCCAACTTTAAGAAAAAACACTAGTTTGCTATTTTTTTTGCGTATACTAGAGGAATCGGTAACTTGTTACATTTTTCATTGACCTTTCGTGGGTTTGAATGCTCCTTGCTGCCACTATAACCTCCAGTTGTGCTGAGTAAAATTTTTACGTAGCCAGCGGCTCTGGCGCAACACACCCTCTGATGCTACAAAGCCCTGAGATTTGAACTGGGGTTACATGCCAAACGAGGTGCTTTACCAACCGACCAAATCTTCGGACCTAAAACACTAGTTTGCATTAATAGGCAGTCTAAGCTTTATTATTTGGAAATGTGGAGGGTGTGGGGAGGAATATAAAGTGGAGGTCCATAAGGAATTGCTTTTCTACAACTACCCTGCCCTAAGTACTATTAGTTGGTTCTGTAAGCTGTATTAATGGATAAAATTAAAATATAAAGTTAGTCATCTGATAGCTGTAATTTATGGATTAAATTATAATTTAAATTTAGGCATGCTATCCATTGTTATAAAATGCTGGATTAGAATAATAATGGCAGTTATACAGATTCCATGAGTGACACAAACTGATGGCTTGGTGCAACAAAGCAGTGGATTATTGTGAAGAGTAAGGAAGCATTTCAAATTTTCAAACTTGTCCATCAGTTCTTTAACTTGACAAAGGAAATGAGGAGAAAATGTTTCCCTCTACAGGCTTTGCGATTAAACAAAAAAGCATGTCTGACTCACATCATTTTGTGGATATTTGAAGTCAGTAGTAATTTTCTAAGCAACCACACATAGGTTCACATTATCTATTTGGCTCTATAATCTATTGAAGGTCATATTCGATAAAGCACCGACATGCAGCTTGACTGTCACAGCACATATATGTCTGCAAATATTATATCAGAATTAGGTGATGCTGTCAATCAAAATGTAAATCTGATTGGCATGCTGGCTTCCACGTCTTTGTTTTGTTCAATCTTCATACTTGTATCAAATAACGTGTTCTCACAGACCATTAAGGTTGTCCTAATCCTATTAGTTTCTATGGCAGAATCTTCTTTTCATATTAGAGAATGCTATATGTGATCTGCACATTTACTTACATAATCCTCTATATGCTACCTTTTAGGAATTCTCCACTTTCAGGAATTCAGTTTTCTTATTTACAAAGAAATTTCTATCCTAAATTTCCATACTACTTTCAACAAACAAATTTCATTTTGTTTCTTTCTTCAAATCCATACAAACTAACTAGTACATAAGGTCTTGGCAATAATTACCTATATTTAACAACATTAGTCTGCCATGCATATTATTCCTAAAATTGGGATGAGCATGTTTGTTGCATGTTTATAGATTTCTTTTATCAGAGAAAAGTTTCACTTCTTTCATATAGCAAAAGTAAAGTACACGACACGTAGCAGCTTGCACTAACTTTATATCATGTTTGCAATGGCATGTCAGAAAGCCACTTACACATTTGTACTGATCGACTCAATTCTGAAACATTTGTTCTAGTAAATTCGAAAGCCAATACAAACTATACAGATACCAATATTGTTGAACCCAGTAAGTGCTGCACACACAATAACCTGGAAGAAGAAACAAAACAAATAGCATGAACATGAGAGAAAATGACGATAAGCATGAAGTGTGCACACAAGGAGGATTTCCAGGAGAAAGACTGTCCATCTTTGAGGAATTGCTTTATAGTATTCCTCTTCTAAAAGCCAAGTGTGTGCAAAGCCATGCATGTATTGACAACCTGTATTTTCCAAAAACGGATTGTTGCAGGTTTGTATAGTTTGCAATGGAAACTTCAATTATCAAGAGGAGTAACTTGGCACATCCTCCCAACAGATTGCAGTTAAAGGATCTGTTATGGACATCTCTACTCAGTCATCAAACTCAGAGCTAATTTCATTCTTTTGAATTACTGAACGCGTAACTGGCACATTCTCCCCAAAGAGAAGCTTTTGGGACCTGATCCTCCAAGGTCATTTATTTGTATAGTTTACAATGGAAACTTCAATTATCGAGAGGAGTAACTGGCACATCCTCCCAAACAAGAAGCTTTTGGGACCTGATCTTTAAAGGTCATTTACTGCAAATTGCCTTTGAAACAAAAGTGGTAACATATTACATAGTTATTGCTGAGTATATTTATTCACTAATTTGACATTCCTTCAGAATTTGACAATCCTCGTACCAACTGGCTTCATTCCTTTTGTTATCATTATTTGACCTATGATTATCTCCCTCTGTATAGAACTTTTGGTACATATGTTGGATATAATTCCCTATTTATTTTCAAAATTTGTTAGGCAAAGTGCTACAGTCTCATTAGTTTCTTAAAAGTTTATTTCCATCCAAATTGTTTAATTTATTTATGCAGGTGGTTGTTCATGATGCTGAAGCTTACACCTATGATGAAGAGATCATTAAGAAAGCTGAGTCAATGGGAAAGCCAGGACTAGTGAGCATTATTGCTAAGGAGGACAGCTTCATTTTCACTGTTGAATCAACAGGAGCAGTTAAAGCTTCACAGATGCTTATTAATGCTATTGATGTCCTTAAACAGAAACTTGATGCTGTTCGTCTGTCATTAGATACTGAAGAAGGTGATGAACAGTTTGGTGAATTAGGTGCCCACATGCGAGGTGGAGGACTATAGGTTGATGCTATAGTTGCCAGCAACATGAAAACTCTTCTCTTATTTTGTGTATCAATTTTGTATCGCTTGATGTGTTTTTGTCTCTTTTTGGATAGGATGGAATTTCTTATTGCAGTTATCTAAGAAGATTCACATACCACATTCAACATGCTAAAGGCAAGAGGGTATATGCATGTTGGACTATTCTGGATTTCATATGGAAATGTTGAAACTTCATTGCTATCTTGAAACCTTTAGGCAAGTGAAAGTTGAAACACGATAATTATTGGCTTGTGTTGTACAGATCTGATGAAATAGTTAATTGAAGAAAGTCTTAAATGTACATGCTGCCTTTTAAAATATGTTGAGTTCTGACAAATGCTTACAAATTACACTGGAGTTAAATGCAAACTTGATGTAGTTTTAGTTATGATGGGTCCACAATTGGGTGTGCTGAAATAAGACACAGGAATATTACTAGAGGAAGTTGAGCATTCATACTCTATCTTAGAAATGTCCATGAACATTGCTATTATACTACCTTGTGAACAAATTTATGTATGAGACATTATTTATGTGGGACTTTTTTTGTAAATCCTGCAGGGGATATTTACCTCAAACTGCTCCTAGGAGTTACCTATCAGCTAGCAGTAGGCCCTGCCAATTCTTCTCTAACTTTGGTTAATGTCTCCTATGCTATAATTTAAGTTTGCCTCTACCAAGGGTTGGTAGCTTTTTCCTATTAAATAGGGCTTCAAAAACATGCAAATGCTTGCATCTATGATTTCAACACTCTCGTGAGTTCTAGTTCATGAGTGGTGGTTCTTTACAGGTAAAGGAGGTATTGGAAGTAGGAAAAGGTTTGATTAGGAAGGAAATTTCATTTTTTAGTGTGTGGATAACTTTGAAAGTGGGTGCCTTGTGAAATGCCCAATATTTGGGTATTGGTGAAGGACAATTACCCATGAGTACAAGGTTTTGATTCTGAATAGGGTGCTGACAACCAGACAACACTGATTGATCTCCTTACAATGCATAGTAATGCTTCAGTAGGAATCCTTTTTGGATGTGCATGTGAATGTCCATGGACATCCATACGATCATACTCTTCTAGGTGATTATCTTTTACTTGTGTAGCAAGCAACTTCAGTCTTTACACATGAATACTAGTTGCAGAATAAATTTTGCGTGTTATGGAACTTATGAGCGAGGCACGAAACCAAGTCTAATATATAGAGCCCTAAGATAAAAATGTCATCTTGTTGAAGGCTTTGCATAATGTTTATATAATTTTGATATCAAGTAGATTGAATAAGCAAGTATTACTGTAGGTCCTTTATGCTGGATGGTTTATATCTACTTGATATCAAAATTACTGAAAGCGCCAATGTCATATTCTGTTTGTCATCTTTATCCCTTGACAAGTAGCTCTTACTTGTTTTTATTTTGAAGAGAATGGTTCAAGGCTAGGTATTACCTTTCAACGATTATTTTATGCAGCTGAGCTTTTGTTGCACTTACACGCCATTCTTGCATTACTTGTGATTTGATTTGAATTTCTCCTTGTATATGTACTAACCTTGCAAGTTATGCTTATAGTTAATAATATTTAATAAATAAAACACAATTTAATATAGACAATTTTTTTTTTAATGGATTATATGGGATCGAAAATGGCCCCACCCTAATTACATCATCACCACATAGTGGTATTATAACAAAGTTGGGATATTATCCATGTATTATTTGGCAAGATTTATCACCACATAATGGCATTATAACAAACCTGGGATATTATCCATGTATCATTTGGCAAGATTCGAACCTGGGTGTCCTCGAAATGTTGAGAAATCTAACAAATTGAGCTAATGCCACTTGACAATGTAGACATAATAAATGAACTATATAATACAATTAAAAAAAATATTATCACCCTTTAAGACATCTATTTTAAAAGCATATAACCATAAAATTATATACATTTTTGTTGTCATTAATTGGGTTAATTTGACCAAATGGACAATTAAAAACTTTTTTTATTTTATTTTCTATAATCTTGCTAATGAAAACTTTGACCAAATGGACAATTAAAAACTTTTTTTATTTTATTTTCTATAATCTTGCTAATGAAAACTTTCAATATGCCTTATTATGTTAAGATCCTTTGAACTCATGGTACAACCATGTGTCCATAGCATAGTTTTCATATCATCCCTAATCTCAATGCTTTGATGAAGTTTAACTTCATCCACTCGAAGATAAGAGCTGTCCAATTAACCGTTTGCTTATTAACCATCTTATTTGCTAATCCTCTTTTTGGGAAGGATGATCATCATTAAATTCTAGTTAACAATCTTTCCTCAATCAATTGTGAAGAGCTTCAAATATAGATGTGCTTCCAATTTATGAAGGAAGAGATGTAAAAAGTTCTTAATATTTTTGAGTTTATTTCCAATCAGATTGTTTTATAGTAATTTCTCTAAAGCTACATCCCAAATGATCGATCTTTTTAGTTTGAACCTCTAACTAAGACTTATAAGTATCTTGATTTTTTCAAGATAGCTTAGGAAGTTTTACAATCTTATTCATAAAACCAACTTCAAACTTTGTTTGCATTTGTTTGTAGAACCTTAAGTTAATAGAATCCTAAAGGGGTAGGGTTGTACACCATATCCTCCGATGAAGAGTATCCAAATTGAGTGGAGCACAGTTGAATAAACACATTGGGCAAACAACATCCTCCATGAGGTTTATGGCACCGAGCCTCATAGATGTTAAAACTTACTTTTTAACTTTTTAGAACCAACTCCAAACTTTATTTTTAAAATCATGTCACAAGAAATATGAAAATTTCTTTCTTGTTCACGTCACACAACATGATGGCCATGAAATCCACATCTCATTATACTCTATAATAAGATCCTATCTTAAATTGAAAACTAGAGAAAAACATTTACTTGGACGATTCTTTGTGTTGGCCATACTCATTTTTATGTAAAAATCAAATGTTCCTTCAGTTAATGTTATTCATATACATAATCCAATGCATTTTTAATCCAAATCATTGAATCATGACGACCATTAATTGGTAATTTGAAGGTGTTGACTACTAATTTCAAATGACATAAGACCTTAAGAGGAGCATCTTTCACAACTTTAGGGGTGTTGGTGTCTTATTATATTTTTTGCATTGAAATTTGAACTATTTTTTTGGGTAGATATTTTGCACCCAACTTAGAACATTTAGGTACTAATCTACCACTAATTGGTAGAGTGGAGATGTTTAGCATCTAATTTAATTGAGACAAGACCTTCAAAGGAAAAACATTAGGAATCTAGGGAGGTTCCATGATTTGAGAGGGTCTCATTCCAAATTTAAAAAAAGTTTTACGAATCTTTCCAAGTGCAGTGTTAGGGGCCTTTCCAAGGCTTGCCTCTCTCTTCAATGAGAGGGCACAATTTGACTAGACCTTTCAAGGCTTACCTCTCTCTTTAATGAGAGGGCATAATTGGACTAAAAATCCACTTACAATGAATCTTTTACAAACAACCTCAAGTGGATGAGTAACAATGAATAACAATAAAAATTGAAATTCCATATTCAAGTTTCTTTGCTTAATCTTTTACAAACAACCTCAAGTGGATGAGTAGCAATGAATGTTAATCAATACTGAAATTCCATATTCAAGTTTCTTTGCTTCCATAAACTACTTGAATCCTCCACTCTAATTATGGCGCTTAATGCTTTGTTCATGGATTGAATGTTTTGGACACATGGTTGTCTTAACTTTATGGTGTAATCACTTGATTTGAACTATGTGAAACTAATTTTTCTAGTCATATCTATCTCATTATAAAAGCTTCTTAAATGTCTTTTCAAGTTCTCAAACCATACATACAAGGTCCTAGAGGAAAGGGAACTAGTTTGGGATGCCTTGGAGGATCATTTAATTTGTGATGAGCCTTCCTTCTAATAATAACCATTGGTCTTTATAAGTGGTTACTGTGTCTTTCATTCTTTTTAAGACTCTTTTCAATTTTCTTGTTTACGTTATGGTTAATTTATGGTGTTTTTCTAAAAAATATTTAATGTGATTTAAAATTTGTGTGTGTGGATATGTACATATATAGTCAATATTTTTTAGTATACATATTAGTGTGGTATTATAACAAACCATATTATCATGATATTCATAGAGACTAAATGCCAATAGTCTCTTTTATAAGCTAAACATTCTCACCTTTGAATTTCAAGTCTATGTAAAAGTGTTAACATTCACTTATGGGATTGGAACATTAGCTTATGAAATGAAGCTCCTCGCTCCCCATTTATTACCCCAAGCCCTAAACTCCCTGCTCCCCATTTATTGCCCCAAGCCCTTTGGGTTGAATCTAATGATATATGATTCCATACAAGATAAAATCAATTTTCATCATGTGTTAGATGTTTTTGATATTGTAATGATAAAATTTTATATATACACAAAAACTCATACTTCATGATTATTTTTTAAACACATTTATGATCTAAAAACATAACATGTTAAATACTTAAACTTACATTAAACATTACAATTTTAAGAAATATATATATATATATATATATATATATATATATATATATATATGGATATTTTGGAAAGCATTACATGAGTTTCTTTTAGATTTGATGTTTTTAGTCTACATTCATGGCTTACAATAGTTGAGACAAATGCAACAAAGATCGACCTAAATAGAAGTTACTTTAAGTTCTATTATATATCATTTTTTTCTCCACCAATATACAACTAAACACAAGTTAAACATTATTTTAAAAATTGGTTATATATGTATTACTTGTTAAGACTCTTAAAAGTCGAGGTACTTTTTTTTGTTAAGTTGGAAAAGTGCATTTTTGAAAGGAATGCTAACCTTTTACATCAACAGATATGGCCAATCACTGTCCATTTCACCAAGAAGGATTTCCCACTGGCATAAAGCCTATACCAACCATGTAACAACAAACACACTTCACTAACCACATCCAAAACTAGAAAACCAACATACACCTTACATATCTAAATATCATATACTCTATGCTTTCCTGGCAACCTCTTCCTACTGATCCCCATTGTCAATTCCTATGGCATTATCATTGTCAACTAAATTATTTATGTGCATTGGGATATCATTCCCCCATTCCTTTTTGGCATCTGCCATAACTCCTTCGTTAGCAAGACCATCTGCTACCCTGTTGGCTTCTCTATAAATATGATTGATAGACACATTCTCGAGTCTATCCAAAAGCGCTCGAGCTTCCACCATCATTAAGTCAATAGTCCAGGTGGTTGGTTGTCCTCCCTTTAAAATGGTCACAATATTTTGTGAGTCTCCTTCAACTATGAGCTTATCTAGATTGCAATTGATAGCCAAAGAAATTCCTACATAAGCTGCTCTTGCTTCAGTAAAATGACTTGTCTGTTCACCCAGTGGTTCAACAAAGGCTTTGATTACCTTACCCAGATGATTTTGGATCACCCCTCCAACTCTCGCCAGCCCGAGATTACCTTTTGAGGCCCCATAAAAATTTAATTTGAACCATCCAACCGACGATGGTATCCATTTTGCATGAGTTTTGGGATGAACTCGAGGTATTGGTAATTTCTCTCTGACTCCCCAACATTCCAATATCCACCTTTCCTGCTCTGATTCCCATCCCTCCTTGAAGCGGATAGTGTTAAAATTCTCCATCAGGAGACTTCTTGCTCGGTTCCAAACCATTTCCCAGTCCATCTTCAAGTCCTCAAAGATTTTGTGGTTTCTTTCATTCCAAACTCTCCACCAGATATGTGGAAGGCTTAGAAGCCACAACTTCCTGATTCTTCTACCTTTAAAAGGAGGCTCCCATTGCAAGTTCAAGTCTGAGATAGTTCTAGGGAAAACCCACTGAACTTGGAATTCACTACAGAGTTGATCAAACAAGTTTTTGGTAAAGGAGCACTTAAGAAGTAGATGATCAATGCTTTCCTCCTCTTTTTCACACAAAACACATCTATTTGGTAAGGAGAAACCATGTTTTTTCAAATTATCCTGGGTCATAATTTTATTATGCATAACCAACCACTAAAAAATAGTAATCTTAGGGATGAGATATTTGTCCCAAACCTTTACATGGGGCCACACTACCCCTACACCTTCAACCAAGTTATAACCAGACTTCACAGAATAATCTCCACTCTTCATTTTCATCCAAATAAATATATCATTCGATCACCAATGGCTGAGGATGTAGGCATTAAGGCATCTATTAAGACTTTCCAGGTGTGGATGCAAGTCCTCATTGATGTTCTCAGCATAAAGCCACTTCCACCTCTTGATGCCATTTTCTTCCACCATATAATCCCGAACCAACAATCCATAAATAGGAGTCAGGATTGTTCTTAAGTTTGCAAACCTTGGGATCTCACAAAGGGGAGAGTTAAAGAGCCAAGTATCCTACCAAAATATCACATTAGCACCATCTCCAATTTGCCATCTACAGCCCTGCTAGATCAGAGGTCTTACCTATTGAAGGCTATTCCAAAAACTAGACCCCTTAGGGGGGTTGAGGTTTTCCAGGAAGGAGGAATTACGTAAATACTTAGCTTTTACAATTTTGACCCAGGGAGTGTCTTCTTCCTTCGCCAACTTCCAACCCAACTTTCCCATTAGAGCTTTGTTCATTTTGGGAAGAGTTCTCAGTCCCAATCCCCCATATTGTTTAGAGGTACAAACTTTGTTCCAAGCAAGTAAAGATATCCTCTTCTTTTCCTCAGCCCCAGACCACAGAAAAATCCTTTGGATCTGTTCAATATTTTTGTAGACCGATACTAGCATTTTAAAAATTGACATGAAGTAAATAGGTATACTTTGAAGGCAGGATTTCACAAGATGGGCCTTTCCTACATGACTAAGAAGAGAGCCTTTCCAGGAAGATAGTTTCTTTGTAACACGTTCAATAACCGGATCCCACAAGGCTTCCTTCATACTCCCATGGAATAAAGGTATCCCTAGATAGGTTGTTGGAAAATCACCTATGCCACAGTTGAAGATTCTTGCTATCTGCAGTTGGAGAGCTCTGGAGGTATTCAAGAAAAAAACTTACTTTTATTAAAATTTACCTTTTGGCCTACTGCAAGCTCATAGAAATGCAAAATCATCTTAATATGTCTTGCTTGTGGAAGAGATGATCTTGTCGAAATTAGAGTATCATCCACAAACTGTTGAAAAGAGATCGGTTCTAGAGTGGAAGCTGGCTTGATACCTTCTATGTCTCCTCTATTCGTGGTTGTTGTGAAGGCTCTACCCATAGCTTCAGCTAAAATTATAAATAGATAAGGGGATAGGGGGTCCCCTTGTCTCAACCCCCTCTTGCTAGGAAAATAACCCACTGCAGACCCATTAACTAAGATGGAGATCATCATTGTGGAGATGCAGTTTTTCATCATAGAGATCCAATCCTCATGAAAACCAAAATGTTGGAGCACTTTGATCAAGAAATCCCAAGAAACTCTGTCATATGCTTTATTCATATCCAATTTAAGAAACATACCTTCCTTTTTTTATTTAGAGACAGAGTGCAGGATCTCATGGATCGAAATGATCCCATCAAGAATCTGTCATCCCTGAACAAAACCCCTTTGGTGTTTGTCAATGACAAAAGGGAGAGCCATCTTCAACCGGTTTGCAAGGACTTTGGACACAATTTTGTAGAGAGTATTACACAGGCTAATTGGGTGGTAATCTGCAAAATATTTAGCACCTACAATCTTTGGGATGAGGGCTAAGAATGTACAATTCACATCAGAAGGGATCCTTTTAGAGGTCTGAAACTCCTTAACTACCAAGGTGACCTCATTGCCAATGATGTGCCAAAACTTGTGATAGAAGAGCACCAAAAACCCATCTGGACCAGGAGATTTGTCTCCCTTCATGGAGAAGACCACCTCTTTAATTTCCTCATCCGTAAAGGGGCTGAGGAGATAGTCATTTATCCGGTTTGTAATATTTAAGGGAATATGGCCTAACAATAGGTTCATCGCCTCTTCATCTAGCTCTGAATCCACTCCTAACATGTCTTGGAAAAATCGAACAACTTCCCCTCTAATTTGGAAAGGATCCCTTGTAGAAGAACCATCAACAATCTTGATCTCCTGGATTTTATTAAAACTTTTGTGCTTGAGAGTTGAAACATGGAAAAACCTCATATTCATGTCCCCTTCCTTTAACCACAAAGCTCTTGATTTCTATCGCCAGAAAGCCTCCTCACACGCCAGAGTATTGTGCCAATCACATAGAAGATCCTTTTCTCTAGTCCGGACTTCCTCCGAATACTCCCCCAAATGCAAAGAGTTTTCTAACTCCATGAGCTATTGTTGTAAAGTTGCCTTTTTAACCATAATGTCTCCAAACACCTCTTTATTCCACAGTTTTAAGTTTCGCTTAACAAATCTCAGTTTCTTTGCTACTTGAGTCAATCTATCCCCGAAAAAATCTTGCTACCACCAAGATTGAATCCTTCTCTCTAAATCAGAATGAAGGATCCACATATTTTCAAACCGAAAAGGGGTAGCAAAGAGCCTTCTCCTATCCGTTGTTTTCCAAATCAAAGGATTATGGTCTGAGCCAGTTTTTGGGAGGGCCATGAGAGTAGTGTCCCCAAACAACACTAAGCTCTCCTAAGAAATCAACACCCTGTCCATTCTGATCTGAATCAATTGACTCCCCAACCACCTATTAGTCCAGGTAAAATTTGCTTGTCTAAGCTCCAAGTCCATCAAAGCATTTGAATTTATAAAATCACCAAACTCAGTCATACTCTCTGAATATCCTTCAATGCCTCCCTTCTTATCAGATGGATACATAGGGGTATTGAAGTCCCCTGCAATGATCCATGGGATGCCTACAAAGACATGCCTGAGTTCACTCAATTCCCTCCATAACCTTCATCTTCCAACCACAATAGTGGGTGCATAGACATTTGTAATGATCCAATGGGAATTATCCTCCTTCGAAAAGAAGTGGATAGCACAAAATTTATCATTTGAGATAATTTTTTGTCCTTCCAATTTATTTGGGTCCCAAATACACATCATTCCTCCTGAGGAGCTCATTGAGGGTTGAGCAACAAAGTCTGCTCCTCTCCAAATCTTGTCTTTAACCATTGCTAAGTTTACTTCTACCACCTTTGTCTCTTGTAATAGCAAAATGTCTAGGTGATTATCTCTTCTCAATGTTTGTACTGATCTATGTCTTCTAGTCCCGTTGAGACCTCGTACATTCCATGACAAAACCTTCATTTTTTAGATTTAGCTGATTTCTTCCCTCCCCCACCCAAATTGATGATGGTTTGTGTTCCTCTAGCTATCTCTACCATTTTTTCCCTCTTCCTTACCTTCGTTAAAGGGGGTCTCCCTATAGTGTGTTCCTTGCCAACATCCAGGGGAGTTCTCTTTGCTTGATTCCTAGTCACCCTTGAGGGCATCATAAGAACCTCCTCTAAATCGGAATCCTCCCGTATTGGAGCTACAGGCTTCACCTCTATATTTTTTAGGATCTTCTTATCTTCCCTTAACGCTTTTCCAGCTTCATCTTGCTTGTCCCGATTTGTAAGAATTGTGTCAATAGGGTTAACCTCTACATCCACTTCTAGAGGTTTTAGACTCTCCTATTGTACCCCCTCATGATTCACCCATTGTGTCTCCTCCACAAATTCCACAACTTCGATTGGATCTCCCATTTCATCCTCTTCAGCTCCTCTCAAGCAAGCAAAAGAGTTAGGGTCTACAAAGTCAAGGGGTTCCACAGCTCTAGGGGGCTGGACTACCACAACTCCATAAGAGGGATCTTCCATGTGTTCCTCCTCAGCCACCACAACTGGATGGTGTGAGGTGCTTGCTTCCTTCTGATTATCCACCATGAGATCTGTGCCTTTACCCTGCTCTACATCTTTACTCTCCTTCCTCTACCAAAATTTCTTATTGGGAGCTTTCTTCTTCTTTGGGAAGAAGCTTGAGATATGACCTCTCCCTTTACAAAGATCACAAAGGGGCAAAATATTTTCATACTCCAGCCTCTGAGTCTAGGTACCCACTAGGGACGTTAGGTCTATTATTTCTGGAAGCTTGCTATCCAGATCAACATTAACACAAATTCGGGCAAACACCATATGGGACTTCAGCCTGGTTACCCTATCAATGGTAACAAAGGTACCAATACCATTTGCAATAGCCATTAAAACTTCATCATGCCAATATTGAAAGGGAAGGTGAGGTAATCTTACCCAAAAAATAGTTGTGTTGAGACTTTGGGTGTGAGGATTAAAATCCACATCCCATTTTTTGAGAAACAGGCTACGCTTCCCCATCGACCATGGTCCTCCACCTAGAATTTTTTGCATGTCACTTACCTCAATAAGTTTGATCATGAAGAACCCATTTGGGAGTGCCACAATCTCCATGCAGCCCATTGGTTTCCATCTAGCGAAGGCCCACCTTCGAATAGTGTCTATATCTGGCCTTGCCCCAAAAAACTTGCCCACCAAATTGTGTTCCCCTTCCGCCTTCATGTTCAAAATTATCTCTAAGGGAATGTTGAGAATGCCATCTTTAACTCTCAAGTTTAAGTGGCTTACCAATGGAGGAAGAGTAGTAGCAGGTTTAGAACCATGTACCACCTAGGCCCAAGAGCGTTTCTGTCCCACTTCTGGGGCCCGATTCTCCTGATCGTTGTTTGCCTCTGATTCATCCTACCCCTTCTCTAGGACCACTTTGTCGAGAGGTTCTTGGATTTTTCTTCCTAGAAAGCCATTCTCTAGCTCTTCATCCAAGGCCCCATCCATTGACGTACCTTCCAAGGCCCCAGTCTGGCCCTGCCCTACTCCGATTCTTGTGCCAGTTGCTCCTCGTCCATCTTCGATCACTCCAAACCCTGGTCCATCCACTCCTTTTCCCGCCCATTCCATTTTTTAACTCAAACACCCATTTATGGGTTGAAAATAATTGAAAACCCTATTTTCTGGGTTTTTCTTTTTCCCCTTTTTAGGTTTTGACCCCTCGCTGGTTATTCACCCTGCCTACTACTCCCATCAACTAGGTCTGAGCAATTTTTTTTTTTGTTGCTGTTGCTCGCCGCCACCACTACTTCCAGCTTCGTTTGTTGTTTTTTATGCCCACCGTGCGCAAGATTAAAAGTCGAGGTACTTAAACAATTGACAACTATGCATAAATATTTTGGCAAGATTTGAATGTTGGTCTCTTCCTTGAAAGTTGAAGACTTTAATTATTTTAGTTAATACCATTTAATATTGGATCAAATCTTAAATAAGATATTTATTCATATATTTTTAATTAATGTTAAAAAATAAGATATTATTGATGGAGTTTAACTTTTTTTTAATGAATTATATGGGAATGAAACATGTACCATATTATTATATCATGGAGGGATTACAACAACTATAAGATTCGAATCTTGATCTCTTCCTTAATGTAAAAAAATCTGACTGATTGAACTAATACCATTTAATATAAAATTTAACCTATTAATTTACATTCTATGATTTGTGAGGGATATCATAGTGGTAAGTCCTTAGGTTTTCATCTAGGAGACCTAAGTTCAAACTTCGATACAAGGGATCGAGACCATATAAAAACCCGGGTAAACCCAATAAATTATGAGAAGGACAATGTAGTGGCTAGGGCTTTGGCCTCTCTTTGGGAGGTTCAAGGTTCAAACCATGATGTACCTAGAAAAGGATAGACTGGATGGTAGTGGTCGATTGGCTACCCCAGTTCGATGTTCTAGAGGGTTGGGATCCCGTTGACTTTGTCTAACCTAGCGGGTTAGGGTTTATAGTGACAACATCCAATGATGTTATCGATTCCCCTATATAATTAGAAAAAAATACATTCTATAAATTTAAATTTAAGTTAAAAATTAATTTAATATTGACTTATACCTATTTTATTATTTTTATCCTATTTCTCATCATGCTTTTCTTTTATTGTATAGCTTGAAAGGGTTCTATTTTTTTTAATACAGAGGAGAATCAATAACACTATTAGATGTTGTGACTATAAACCCATACCAAACAATAAATTTTTTTGGTGTTATATTAGGGACCTTTAAGAGGGGCTAAGGATAAATTTCTTCAATCTCATTTTAATCACTAGTTGTAATCACTCTCATTTCCTTTGCTCTTTCCACTCTTCCACTCTTATTAGTACTTGGCCTATTCAATTGGGGGTTTTATTCCCTCCTATAATAACCACTCCCACCTTGCTTATATCCCTAGTTTGGTTTACCTCCTTCCCTCTTACACTCTTAATTGTCCCTATGGCCCAATGGGTCATGAACCCATTCTTTAAACTATTACCCTTGATTTTTGCTACACAAGGGCAACTAACAAGCTCCTAGGCATCTCCACCTATCTCTAGTGTGTTGTAACAATTCTAGTAGATTTAGAATCAAATGTTGTAATGCACACAAAATATTAAGACCAAATATATATAGATTGCCTATGGTAAAGAGGATGAGGAGTCACTATGATCCTAAAGGAAGCACATTGTATCTTTCCCACATGACCCCTACTATTTCCAAGGCTAAAGGATAAATGCAAGAGCAAGACTATCAGGTGGTAGTAGTAGGAATAAACCTCCAAGATCTTGAGCTATAGACAAATTAGTTAATGGAACAGGGTAGCAAGATCATAAGCCATGACTACCTAACACTAGAGAGGAAGTTGGAAAAGAGGTAAAAGGAACTTGAAAATGTAAATATTGCCCTCAAGGATTCCCAATTGGTAGCAAAATTGCTCAAAAAATAGCCTAGTTCACCATTCGATGGCTTTGCAAGTGTCAACTTCCCTTCTGGATGTAGAAAGAAGAAAAAAATGAAGTCTCACTTATTAGTTCATTACCTAGGAGTCCCAATTGATTAAAGACAAGACCATTTTGTAGAGGGGGCTTTAAGAAACTAAAAAGAAAATAAAAGAGCTTGAATAGCGACTGGAGGTTGTAGAGCTTGTAAGATACATTTGCCAAGCATACTAGGATAATATCACCAAAGACACATCAAAACTATCCTAGGTTCTTAAATTAATGGATGTGATAACTTCCCAAAGATCCAAAATAAGCTAAGAGGTTGAAAAATTTTTGTCTACAACCTTTGTGAGGTTGGAAAAAGCTAAAATTTATAAGATAAAACTAGCCACCTCATCCAATAAAAGACTAGAGGCTATAGGGATCTAGGATAGGGAGGTAGTGGCATAGAATATGATGGGTGTTGTGGATAATTAAAGGGTTGTGTGGCAATTCAAGGTTCAAATAAGCATTCTAGCCACCACCACTACAAATATAAAGAGTCACATTAAATCACTAATTCAAAAGGGCCTTTCCTTCCCCTGGCCCCCAGATAATAACCTCCTTTCTAAGAAAGAGTATAGGTAATTGTTCGAGCATAGAAAAAAAGGATAAGAATAAATTTATACATGGTTGGACCCTCCCATTTCAAATGGTATAGCCCAGGTTGTCAACTTACTAGTGTAGCCTGAGGTGCATATTAATGAAATCATCAACCAAGTGGAAGATTTCTCTCATGACACCTAGCTAGATAAATATGCTACTGTTAATTCAAGAAAATTGAGCTACTATCCAAATATGAGTGGGTATATATTAAGGCCTCAATGGAGAATTTATCATGATCCTACATTTTCTTATTATTTCATTCATTCTCCAATTCTTCATTCTTTCAATTAACTTTGTGTCCAATGGATGACGTAATTCTTCTACCATTATTTTACCTTCAAAAAGTAGAATATCCCTTATGAGTTACCAACATTATAGTGATATTTCACCACACTTGGGAGAAGTTATGCCTTGGCTATTTTTTTAAGTTGTCCTTAGTAGGAAGCAAATCGACGAGTTGAGGAAGAAGAAAAAGTGGGAGCAAAATACACCATCAAGTTTGGAAATTCTATGGTGGGCACTAATTTTATAGAGAAAAACTCTTAGATTTTTGATGCCACATGGGCCATCGATCTCATAGATCAATGATAAACATTCATTTGAGAAGCTAAAAGTCACAAAGATTCCAAAAGTTGTGTGGATCATTGATTGAGTTGATCTACAACGAGCATTGATTTCCAAGTAGATTAATAATATGGAGATAATAGATCATTGATATCATTTAATCAAGTAGTGAGTGTTGGTTCTAAGTAAAGTAAATAAAAGAGACCTTCAGTGCATCATTGACCATTGATTGATTATCCAACAACCCATCCCATTTCAAAAACCTAACGATAAAATTATCAAAGAAAATCCCCACCATTGTTTAAGACCAGAGACATATGGTGAATACATTTGGCATCCTGAGAAAAGTTGATTAACTATCCTATAAATGCATATATTAAAGGAAGGCTTATAGTAGATCATGGATAGGTGGCAAATCCATCATTATGTGGGATTTCAAACAAAATGTTGAAGCATTTGGGTCACAAAGTCACATGAGCTATCTGATCTCAGTGATTGACAATCCATGCAATTATTATTATTTTTTTAACAAGGATAAAAGTAGCCCTGCTATTATTTGAAGGAAAACAAGGCCAATGATCATAGAGTAATTCTTTTATCTTTGCCAAAGCTAACAATTTTCCATATGGCTATCACACGATCCCCTCACTCCATAATCAAAAGATACTAATAATTAAATATTAAGTTAAGGATGATTCAATTTGTGACAAGAGTTGAAAGAAGTATTAGGTGGTATAACATTAGGAAGTTGTGCCAATTGTCCAATATCAATAGTCAATAGCCTAGGAAGGGAGATATAAACACAAAGAATATTAGAGGAAGCTTCGCTAGCCATTTTATCAAAGGAAAAGCATGATGATCTGACTAGCCATGCTTTTGAAGAAAAGTAACAACATCCATTTAAATTTTACCACCAATATTCTACTCACAATGAATAATTCCCATGGTAGATAAGTTCCTTTATTATGATTCCCATTGAAGTATGATTTCCTAGAGTGAGCAATTGAGCCCATAAAGACAACATTTACAAAAAACCTCAAGTCTATCTACCTAAACCACTCAGACATGGTATTCCAGGAAAAGCGGTTAGCATTTTAAATATAATAGTTGTAGGATCTCTAGATCCAAAGTCCTCAAGCCCAATGATATTAATTATAGATGGATCCCTCACTTAGTTTTGGGGGAAATTCTAGTAAAAGTGATTGGCATTTTTAAAATTATATCTAAAAAGGCTCTAAATATAGAGGCCTCAAACACTTATACATTAGTGGCTCTTGATCTAGCAACCTGAAGCCCATCAAATTTAACTAAAGATGAATCCCTTGCTTAATTTGAGAGGAAAATGTTGAGTTGCTTGGGGGGAATCCCCAATTTTTGGATTATAAATAGTAGTTTCAATTTTATGGTATAGCTAGCCTTGTTAGTAATTCCTTTCATAATTATTTTGTGCACCAATATAGACTTAGGTCTTGAGTCATTTTTCTACTGGATTTTGAACCTCTTTTAATTTGATAATTTTGTAACACAGAGATTTCAATATAATCTATGGCTAATTTCGATGTACTTTGTTTCTTGTATGCTATTATGTGTGAATGCTTCATGTGAATAATTGAAGCCATGTTCATTTACTTGGTTGGTAACTTATGATGTATGTGTTCATTCTATTCCAGTGATACACAAAAGAGTATTTTTATCTTGGTGCATTGCCCCTATTAGATTAAGATTTTATTAGCTGAATCTCTTTCCCTTTTCCTTTGATAAATGCAAGTAATTTAGGGAGAATATGTCAAAGATCAAATCTAAAAATTAGTTGGCTTTAGTAAAACCTTGAAGGTTGCCCTATGAGTCAAGTCCCATGCTCACAAAACTTCTTGCTATTTTGCTTGATAATTGCAACAAATGGCCATGACATTCTGAGAGAGCAACAATACCTATTTCAATAAATGAACAAAATCAATCCATCCACTCAAATATTATATAAAATATGTCAAAAGGAAGAAATAAATAAATATATAGTAGGCACCCATAGGCACCATAAATTATAATTATATTATGCATAGATGAAAAGCATACTACTTTAATACAATGGATGGAGTGGAGAGGGTATTTATACCTATGGGTCCTTAAAAGTTCCACATAGATAGATCTTAGAAAAATTTGTTGAACTATTAATATTTTGTAAAATTTTGTTAATTAAGATGAAAGGAAACCCCATAGGACTTGGTAGGTTTTTGTATATGGTTGGATGAGTGATCAAAGATAGTATGTGAGGCCCAAAATTTGGCTAAGGCATAAAAATTTTGGCCACTTCAAATCTAGGGCAAGGGTGGCTAGGATTTTGCAATGGTGATGTTGGCAATGGTGCATTGAGGACTTAGCCAGTCTAAAACAAAGTGGTTAGGGATATTCAAAGGGAATCAAACTAAGTCTATAAGAGCCCCAATCACCAATTATGAAGTAAAGCACAATTGGATAGGAACATAAGTGGCTAGAGGGATGAATGGTTGGGGACACAAATGACCAATAGGTCTATGTTATAGTGTCAACAAAGCCCCACAATAGTTATGGCATTTCCTTAAAATCCTGGTGACTAGACATAAGAGGAAGGATTCCAGATAGGTCTACTTTAGTCGAGATCATGGGTGTTAGAAGCATGGGACACCTAAACACTTCTCATCCATCTAGTGCAAATAAGTTATAGGAAAATGATAGAAAATCTTCTATAACTTGCAATAGCATAACCCACCATCAATGATCATGAACGAAGATGTCTGTAAACGTGATAGCTAACACAGTAGTAAAACATACTGGGAAGAAACTCAACATGCTCAAGAGGCTCAAGTATGTTAATGGCATGTACTTGATGAGTAGTAGAAAAGCATGGTGAGAAGTTTAGTATGATCAAGTAGCCCATACCTATTGAAGACATGTGATTGTTGAGGAGTGTGATCAACCACAAGAGTGGGACAGTTGGTCAAGATAGAGCAAAAAATGATGTCCACTCCTTCCAAGCATGTTGACCAATCATAAGCTTTGTATAAGGCCAATATGGGTATTCTTGTCATGCCTATAAAAGGTCATCCATGTAATCATTAGTTAGGCTAGTATAATAATCTATAAATAGCATAAATTACCTTAGTATGACGGTTGACAATTTAAGTGTTTGCTTGTATAATATGCAATTTTGCTCTATAGTTTTAATGAATCAACTTGTTATTTGACCCTTTCTAGCATTGTGTTATGGAATTATTTCATTTTTGTATGCTCTATAGGCCCTGTATATTTTATAAAAGCTTTATGGGTGGTCTATTCCATTAGGCCTTAGTTGTTATTTGGATTATCACTTTGAGTTATTAGAATATTAGGGATACTTAGCATTCATCATGTGGTTTTGCTTTCTTCTGTAAAGTTTTACATAGGTTACTAAGGGCTATTGGACTAGTAGAGGGCATGACATGATTTTAATTTATATTCTACAATTTTTTGCTTAGTAACTAGTTTGTTAGGCCATCTTTGAATTTTAGTTGTAGAATGCTTTGCATAGTATGCGATAATATTGTTGGAAATATTGAGCATATTGTGTTGTCATTGATGTCAAAGGATTGATGTCATAGGTTGATGTCAAAGAGAGCTTAGCATGGCAAAAATATTCTCCTATGGTTGGATAATTATGCAAGGCAAGGTTCATCTCAAGGCAAGGAAATTGGCAAAAATATAAGGTTATAATATTTATTTCTAAATATTATACACAAGGGACAAAGGTTTGTAAGAGGAAGCAAAGCAAAGGTTCATGAAGTTTGATGATAAAAAGAGCATGGTACAAGGTTGGAAAAAATATATGTTCAAGGTTTGATGATAAAAAGAGCATGATACAAGGTTGGTAAAAAGACAAGTTCATGAGGTTTGATGATAAAAAGAACATGGTACAAGCTTGGCAAAGGAAAGGTTCATGTGGGTTGATGTCAAAAAGTTAAGGAGTATAATATTTAAATATTATAAAAAGGTTTTAAAAAGGACATGGACCAAGGCTTAAAATACAAGAAGAAAAATATTTAAAAGTAGTGGACCATGGTCTAAAAGGACAAGAGGAGAAAGGAGTTTATTTTCAATAGACCAAGGCTTAAAAAATAATAAACATTATAATATTTTTAATATTATAAAACCAAATTTTAAAAGGAGGATGGTACAAAAAATAAGTTTGAATTTGAGCACCAACGTAGTCCAAGGTAAAGGAGGGCACACCATGTTATTCGAGCACCGACGTAGACCAAGGCAAAGGAGGGCACACCATGATTATTTGAGTGTCAATATCGTCTAAGTAATGAAGGCAAATGTATATATACCCAAGGTTTTAACTTAGGAAATCACTTGCATTTGCGCATCGATTCCCATTCATGGAGTAAACAAGAAAATGATAGATATAGTGAGTATTTCGAGGAGCAAAGTTTGGAAGATATTTTTTGAAGCATTGATTAATGTTACATCTCATAGCATAGCATAGTTGGTCATTGGTCGTGTGTTAGAGCACTGGGAAGAGAGACGTCTTGGGGTCAAGTCCCCTCGACGATGATTTTGGGTAGAAGATCTTTCATTGTTTCGAGGTAGAGTTAAGTTAAAACACGCGGGTCACCTTTTTGTGTCACCAAGCCATGCTAGCACAGCCAATCGTTGAGCGCTTTAGAAAGCATTGTATTGCATGTTGACAAAGTTAAAATTGCGACAACATAAGAGGTATTTGGTTTTTGTTGAGCGCAAAAATTAGAGGCATAAAGTTTGATTAATTTAATTTTTGCAAGGTGTAAAGGTGGTTGGGTAGCAAGTTGTTCTAAGAGCTTTGTTAGAATAAAAGTGTTGTTGAGAAATGTGTGTCCAGGAGGTATAAGGGTTGTGCAAGTATTTTAGAATTATTGAAAGTTTAGAAGGGAGTCATAAGGTGTAATAAAATTGTTCTATTTTGTAATGTTTGCATGAAATAAATTAACATTAAGAAGTTTTGGGTAATGTATGAGGATTGAAATATTGCATTATTATAAAGGAGAGAAAAGGGTGTACTTGTGATCATTGTAATTTGTAATTCATGCACATCATAAGAAAAAGGCTTAAGGGTTCTACATGTTGTATTCTTGTGAAGATGAAAGGAAATAATAAAGTATTATCTTCAAGTTGGAAATAATAAAGTATTATTTTCAAGTTTTACTATGCACATATTTTGAGAAGGTTTTTATGTGGATGACTTGAAAAGTGTTTTGCTATCTAACCCTTGAAGAGGTACAAGAAAGATAAGTTGTTTTTGAGACAGGTTTTTGTGGGCACATCTTCATCAAAGCAATTTTGAGGTATGGTGATATAACTCCTTCTCTAGGTGGTTGTACTTTGAGGAAATATTTTTAAGGTGGAGATAAAAGGTTTTTATTAGTGTGCATTGTTGGAAATATTTGAGCTAGGGTTTGAGAACAAAATTGTGCTTCATTGATTAGTGAAATTGGAGACACATGTGCTAGGGTTTGAGAACAAATTATGCATCATTGATTAGTGAAATTGGAGACACATGTGCTAGGGTTTGAGAATAAGTTTGTGCATCATTGTGAAGCATTTGGGCATTGATTTGAGTGACATTGAAAGTGATTGTGAAAGTGTTTGAAATCAAGTTTTGTGAAACAATTTGTGCATTAGGTCTTGAGTTACTTTGGAAGAGAACATATTGAGCATTTGCATTGCATATTATTCTTTATATGTTCTTGAAATAATTCTGGGTAGAATATGTTTGAATTGCCTAGTTGAAGAAAGCATTTTTGAAAGAGATACAAGCATTATTTTGAACATCATTTATGTGCAAGATTTGGGATTGGTTGAGCATGTGCTATGAGTTTTTTTGAGCATATTTTATGAGCTATTTTGAGCATGAGTGATGAGCAGTCTTGAGCAGAGTTGAGAATAAATTTGTAAGCATATTTGAAGGCTTGTGAGTAGTTTTGTGCAAAGATAGTAAGCAGATTTGAGAAGGCTTGTGAGCAGTTTTGTGCAGGATGTGTAAGTAGGTTGGAGGTAGATTTGAGCAAGTCTTGTGAGAAGACTTGAAACATATTTGAGATAGAGTTAAGACAAATTTATGCATGTAATGTGTGCAAATTTGGGATAGAGTTAAGACAGATTTGTGCATGTAATGTGTACAAATTTGGGATAGATTTGTGCATGTAATGTGTGCAGATTTGGGATAGATTTGTGCATGTAATGTGTGCAGATTTGGGACAGAGTTGAGATATATTTGTGCATATAGTGTGTGTAGATTTAGGGTAGAGTTGAGATCAAATTTGTGAGTAAACTTGAGCAATTCTTGTGAGAAGAATTAAATCAGGTTTTAGATAGATTTGTGAGCAGACCTGAGTAAGCCTTATGAGTAGGTTTGGAAAAAATTTAAGCAGAAGTGTGTACCAACTTTGGAAGTGACCAGAGAAAATAGGAGAGGTATCTTCTATGGATAGAGTTCCATGAAATAGAGTAAAGGATATGAGTCTCCTGTGGATAGAGTTCCATGAACCAAACCAGCAAGGAGATAGAGTTCTCTTGTGGATAGAGTTCCACGAACTAGAGAAAAGGAGAGGAGTCTCCTATGGATAGAGTTCCACAAACCAAACCATCAAGGGGATAGAGTTCTCCTATGGATAGATTTCCACAAACTAGATTTAAGGGGATAGAGTTGTCCTGTAGATAGAGGTCCATGAACTTGAGCATAGGGGATTGATATCTCATTTGGATAGAGGTCCATAAACATTGTAATAGGGAATTGGTTCCTAAGAGATTTGTTGAGAAAATTTATAAGAAATATTTTTGTCCGTGGACGTAACCCACATTGGGTGAACCACGTTAATTTTGTGTCTCTCATGTGTGTGATGGTTTGTGCATTGCCTTATTACTACTATTGATAATATTGGTTAACACTGCTATGAAAAGATATTGTAATTGATAACATTGGATAATATTGTTTGGGAAAGAAAAGTAAAATTTTATCTTATATTGTTCACCCCCTCTCAATATAAGCTTGTGTTCTTCAAATATTGTTAGCCAAATATTGTATGCCTTTAAATCCATATTTCTCTTCCTTCTCTCGCTAACCCTTTGTTTCTCACTTTAGTCTTCCCTCATTTTTTAATTTTTTGTTTTGAAACAAGAAACCAACCTTCTCCTAAGGTTGGGTAAGGAGAAATCCTGAACCATCCAATATTGGACCCTATGGTCTAGGGCATACTTCTATCCACTAGGCAGATTACAGACCAAGAGTTTTTGGCATTCTTAATGGGACTAAAATAACATGATTTGTCTCATAAATCATCAATGGTGGGATTAAATAAAATTTATAACAAACAATTCATCCATCTACCATGCTAGACCAAGAGTTTTTAACACGCTTGATGAGACAAATTATTCAATATTTGTCTCATTTACTTGGAGGACTCAAGATTCTGGTGAATATCTTGACCTCACAAGTAGATAATACACATACACATGGTGAATCCACTATTGAAAGAACCTAATATTAGAGACTTTGTTGAAGGAACAAGTCCTAGAATTATGGGATGAAAAGATCAAAGGCCAAAAAATCTCAAAGAAATTTTTACAAATTGATGATTTCCTAGCCATCCTAGCATATTATATCTAAATCCATGGTTGGATGCATATATCTAGCCTAGAATAATACTAGAACCCTAAATGTTATTAATCTCCATGATATTCCTTAGGCTATTATGGAGTACTTGCCCACCTATGATGGTAGCAAATATATGACTTATGAATACTACCAAGATGTTGCTACATTGGCTACTATTTATGGCATCCCACAAAGATATAATGGTAAAACTTCTTGTACAATACTTCAAAAGCAAAGTATTGGCATGGTACCACACATTAGAGGATAGAAGCATAGGCACCTAGGCCAATCTCATCGAGCCTTTCATTTTAGATTTTAATGACATAGGGTATTCTTTTATTTTGCTCACTCATTTTCCTCCATTCAAAGATATCTCCAAGAAAACATCACAACTTTTAATATTAGATTTAGCAAAGCCATCATATGCCCAACCCTATATCTTCTACCTCCATGATTTCTGCCCCAACTTGGGTCTTCTAATCCAACAATCTAATAAGATAAGATTTTCTCAAATTCTATGTATTGCTATAATGGAATAAAACACACTCATCTTAGTTGGCATGTGCCCCCACAATGCTATAATATCATGCTTCCTTAAAATCCAAAATCAAATCCAAAAATATACCTTTCCAACTCAGTGTCCACCCTCTCTAGATACATCTCCTAAATCATGTCCATGATATAATGCTTTGGTAAGTCTCATGCCCACCATACCCACTTCAAAGTTAGCAAAGTTTGCAAAACTACAAGAGCTTAAAACTATAATCTGAAGCCTGACAAATAAACTTACCATTTTGGAAGAACAAAATACTATCAATTGAGATCAAGAGGAGGAGTAGCAATGTTAGTTGACTAAATCTCAAGGAGCAAAAAAATAGTTAAAATAGGTTGAGGATTCCTAGATTGATGAGGAGCAAAACTCTATAATGGAAGAACCTCCAACTTTTTGTTAGTCCTATGTGTTCAACTATCCTAAGTAAAGACCTTATCTACTATAATCCTAGTGGTTGGAGGTTCTAGATGTTATATAAAAAAGTGAGGAGCATCCCCAAATGGAGATAGAGGAGTATCCAAAACATATGGAGGAGCTTATGGAAAATAAGTTTTCTATGATTGATCTCAACACAATAATCCACACTAAGACTTAGTAAATGCCAAAGTTAATTTACAGCTAGTGTCAAGATTCTCATAGTCATGCACTCTAGTAAGCAAATCAAGAAAATCTAGGAGTGATGGTATCAAAGGAATTTTCCATGAGTAGTTCTAATGGAGTGGTTTTCCCATACATGGGAAATTAGAATAGCTCTGAGTCCAATTGCAATAAGTTCTAGGTCTTACTGGGTCACATGTCACAATAGGCATGTCCAGATGATTTAGTGAGGCCTACAAAAATATTACTACCAAAAAGTGGCATGTCCAATGTAATAAATCACATAGGGCTATGAATTCATGAGTAGGGTACCAATATAATAAATGATCTAGAATACTTACTAGTGGAGAAGTCACAGGTCAAGAATGAGTTGTCATTGTGTAATAATCCTATAGCAGGTGTAGGCTTTGGAAATCATTCCATACCAAATCCAAATATATGGTAGCTCTTGGTCTAAACCAGTCACATATTTTGACATACTAGAAGACCAAAAAAGCTAAGTATTGAAACAATTTGGTCCAAACTTTGTTGATTTTGATGAATCAACAACATGTGAAACAACTGGCAAGGATACCTTGCCAATATTTTGTGTAGATATTCAGCATGTAAATAAAGGCTACAAAATCCATATAGTGTATATGACAAGTAAATAAAAGGTGTAAAAGCTAAGTGGCATATGCCTATTGGTTAGATTAGGCAGTGAAGTGACAATCGCTTGAGAAGATGAGATAAGCATATTCAATGAAATTCTTGGTAAGAGAGGTCTATAAAACGAGGGACCCTTCTTATAAAATCTTGAAAAAAGATAAGATCTAATAAAGAAATCTACCGACCATCTCTCTCAGTTTTAAAATTCCCCCTCTTAGTTTTAGAATCCCAATATAGACTTTGTGCCCAAGAGACAAGGCTTCTACTTCTGGGTTCTTTACCCCTTGTAAACAAAAATTCCTTAAGTATGAGGGATATATTAAGTTGAGTTATCATCTAGCACTTAAAAATATAAAAGACTCAAATTCCCCATCTATTTACCAAGTTGATGATTTGAAAATATTGAAGATGCTAACAAAAAAAGTTTTGCAAAATAGTTGATATCAAGTTCAAAGCTCCCCATGCCACGAGATAGTGTTGATCCACCAAACTAAAAAGTAATACTATACTCATAGCCTTTTTTACGATACCTAGGCTATATTTTGCTATTGGTAATAATCCCAAAGCCTTTCTTATGATAGTTAAGAGGGCTCTACCAATAGCAAGAATTGGCACTATGCCCCGATTTTGAATACACTTATTGTTGCCAACAATAGGGGTAAAAATAGAGATATGCCCCATAGGCAATGACTTACCAGAATAAAAACTGCTGCAATTTTTCATTTGGATCAAGGAGGAGATATTTCTAATTAAGATACCAACTTTGACCTTGCACCTACTTGCACAAACATCAATAAAATTTCCATAGTGTCTAAGAAGATACATAAAAAAAGGGTAGGAAGAGCTTCTAGCTTTCAAGAGTTAAGTTGAGTAGAATCTAAGGATGAGATAAGAAGCTTAGTAGGATAATATTGACAAGGTTCTCAAATATTCCATTATACTATAGACAACTCCAATAGTTGGGAATCAAAGTAACACAACATAATAGGCAAAAAGAGCTTAATGGTGGTAACTCAATAAGAGATCAATCCTAATCAATTATGGCTTATAGCAATATATAACAACTAATTTTAGCTCATTTTTTTCTTTTAAAGTATTTTCCTTGGCACTACTTGAATCCATCGCCCAATGGATAAGGCTACCTGGGTTCTACGTTTTACAAGTAAAAATCCCCAAGAGGCGCCAATAATGTGGGTTCTTATAATCCCACATAGATAGCTCTTAGCAAACTTTGTTAGACTATTAATATTTTGTAAAATATTGTTAATCAAGATGTAAGAAGCCTTGCATGACTTGGTAGGTTTTTGTATATGGTTGGTCAGGTGATCAAAGGTAGTATATAGGGCCCAAAATTTGGCTAAGGTATAAAAATCCTGACCACTTCAAATCCAAAGTTAGGATGGATAGGGTTTTGCAATCATGATGTCAGTAATGGCATGTTGAGAACTTGGCTAATCCAAAACAAAGTGGTTGGGGATCTTTAGGGGGCATCAACCTAAGTCTACGATATCCCCTATCACTAAGTATCAAGCAAAGCACAAGTGGTCAGGAACATAAGTGGCTGGAGGGATGAGTGACTAGGGACATGAATAACTAGGATTCCTAAGCTAGAGTGTCAGCAAAGGTCCACAATAGTTCTAGTCAAATCCTTAAGACCCCAATGACTAGAAAAAAGAGGAAGGCTCTTGTAAAGTTTTACTTTAGCAGAGATCATGGGCATCAGAAGCATGAGACACTTTGATAATTCTCATCCATCCAGTGCAAAGCAGATATAATAAAATGATAGCCAATCTCCTAGAACCTACAACAACATCATCCACCATCGGTGATCATGAATGGAGATACCTATAAACCTAACAATTGGTATAATAGTAAAACATATTGGGGAGAAACTCAACATGCTCAAGAGGTTCAAGTATGTTAATGACATGTTGCTCATGATTTGTAAGCAAACACGGTGGGAAGTTCAACGTGCTCAAGTAGCCTAGACCTATTGAAGACATGAATGTTAAAGAGCATGATCAACCATAGGATTAGGATTGTTGGTTGAGATAGAGCATAAAATTACATCCACTCCTTCCAAGCATGTTTATTGAGCATGAGATTCGAACAAAGCCATATTGTTGTATTATTTTCAAGCCTATGGCAAGCCATCCTTATAATCATTCGCTAGGCTAGTACAATACTCTATAAATAGCACAAATTATATCAATATAAGGGTTGACAATTTGAATGTTTGCTTGTTGCATAATATGCAATTTTTCTCTATAATTTTAAGGAATTAGTGTGTTGTTTACCCTTTGTTAGAATTGTTTTATGGAATTCTTTCATTCGTGGATGCTTTATAGGCCTTAGATATTTTTGTAAATGGTTTTTGCTTGGTCTATTTTGTTAGGCCTAAGTTGTTGTTTTGTCATTTTATTATAATATCAAGGATGCTTAGCGTTCATCGTGTGGTTCTACTTTATTTTGTAAAATCTTGCTTAGGGTGTTAAGGGCTATTAGAGTAGTAGAGGGTATGACATGAGCTTAATTTACATTTTGTAATGCTTTTATTAGTAACTAGTTTGTTAGGCCTATATGTAGTTTAGTTGAAGTGTACTTTGCATAGTATGTGATAATATTGCTAGCCAAATGTTGTCTACCTTTAAATTGATATTTCTCTCCCTTATCTCTCTAACCCTCCATTTCTCACTTGATCCTCCCCACACTTTTATTTTTTGTTATGCCACAAGGAACCAACCTTTTTCAAAGGTTGGGTAAGGTGAAGTCCTAAATCATCCAGTCTTGGACTCTATGGTCTAGGGTAAACTTTCATCCACTAGGCAGATTGCAAACCAAAAATCCCAATACCAAAACCCCAATTATATGAGTTAAGTTAACCTAAGTTAGCATAACAAGATAATTTTAAGGTGGAATTAACAATAACAAGGTTAATCGTGGCCCATAAAGCTTACATAATAAAATAATATAATAAGGCAAATACATTTATACAATGATTGCCCATAGGCCTATACAATATTAAATCATACAATGTCGACCTTGGACATAAGTCAAATTACATTTCAATAAGACAATTTGTCACAAATAGCCTTAGGCATTACCATCACAATAACCCCAAACTCTAGCATGCAAATACTTAGTGGATAATTCTTGAATTTTAGAGTCACATAGAATGGTAGCAGTTTTAGAGTTTTAGGTTTTGGAGCATTTAGGATATTTGTTGTATTAACTTAAATTTTTGAAGGACATTTTTCTATGAGGTTCTATTTTTCTAATGGACAAGGTTGAACCAACTTAGATTGCTCTTTTTGGGTAAATATCCTCTCTTATTGTTTGAGAGCTTCTTATAGTAGATCTGTATACCTAGGAAGGGCCAAGACCTCTATAATTCTCACCTTGGTAGAATTTTTCTTCATTTCCTTGGTTGAGCTTGAACTCAATAGAGCTAACTTTACCTCTATTTGTGAATTTCTTATACTGCCTATTGGTTATTACATGCCCTCCACTAATTAGATAAAGGTAATTGATTTATTAGACAACCTTGTTTTTTATCTTATACTTCTCCTTCTCATTGCTCTTGTTTTTGGATTTATTTTCCTACTTATTGTCATTTTTTTAATTTTAATTTCATCCCAAGATTTGTCTATTTTTTCTTTTTTGCTTATGTATTTGTTTAGGGAGTGTCAACCATAACTTTTCCAATATTTTTGTTTTATTTCTTGTGTTGTGTTGTGGTCATTAGCCATTTATCCTTTACATTACAATAGTATTTCCCTTATTAGCACAGTGATATCCTTCTATTCTTCAACCTATTCTTTAATTTTGATTTCAAAATTTACATTCACCATATTATTCTACACCTGGTTAGTATTCTATCATGGTACCTAATATTTGGTGATATAAGGGGTTTGCCTTGGTTGTCAATTCTACTATTTCCATTTGTTATTATGTTGTCACTATCTCTTTTTCATGTAATTTTGATTCACCATTTTTTTCACCACCTCCACTGTTTCCTTCATATTAAACTCACATCATGCTAAATATTGAGCAATGGCCTTAGTATCATCACGAGTTTTTGGTGGAATAGATAAAGTTGGTATTTGAGGCTAGAAAACAATAGTTAATGATGAACTTGACCTCGATGTGTTATGATGTATGGCTAAGGGGTTGAATTAGTAGATGATTGAACATTTAGAATGGACAAGTTGGAGGTTATAGATCTAGGAATATGATGGTTTTGGATGATATATGTGAAGTGAAAATACGACACTAAAGCAAATATGAAAGTAAAATAACTCAATGAACAAGAGATTGCACAAAATATGATTTTATTCAATAAATGGGGGGAGCTGAGAAACTCCTTTGTTACAATTGCTCCGTTCAAAAGAATTATTTTGATACAATAATTACAGATGCTAGGGTTCTCTAAAACCCTAGCTACAAAACAAGTAGTGTCTCCAATGTATCTTGCTTCCAACAGGGTGAGTGGGCTTCTGGTTATCCGTAATCGGGCCACTCTAGCTTCAACAACTACTCAAAAATCCTTGGTGAATGCTACCTGATCCTGCACACACAACAAACATAAAGTTATTAGCAAAAAAAATGAGGGTTCCACAGTGTGAACCCTCAGAAATGTAAACTAAAAACCCTAGATCTGAGTAAATAAAACATGCAAAATCCAAATAACATCAAATAAAAATGCATAAAATACTTACTTTACTGTTTTGTTGCTCCATTGCAGATTGATGGTAGGGTGCCCTAGTGGCACTTGATGATCTTATGCGGTAAACTCTGGTTTGTGGATGTGGGGACAACAGGTGCTGTGTTGTGCCTACAGAATGTAGTAGGCGCTTGGCAACACCTACGGGATGGTGCCTACGGATTAGGGTTAGATCTACAGAAGCAGATCAGGGGGATGCGAAGGGCTCGACGGATGAACGATAATGGCGATGGCAGAAATGGGCTACGAAGATGGCTAGAATCCAAAAATCCTAGGGCAAGCTAGGGTTTTTGGGGAAGGATAGGCTAGGGCACAACCTACTCACAAGAAACTAGCTCTAAGCAAGGTTAGATCTCACAAGTAAATTAGAGCTCCAACGTTCAAGTTTTTCCAGGGGTTGAGCATTGAGAATGCTCCTATTTATTATCAAGCCTAGGGTTTTCTTAGGGTTTTAGCTTAACACTTTTGATCGTGTGGCTAATATTAAAGTGGATCCAAAGGCTGATATTAAACTTTAGGTGTGACACGGATTAAGGAGGATGGACGGCTGAGATTAGATCAGATCGGACGGTTGAGGTTAATTTGGCTTATAAATATATATTTTATAATAAATATATTAAAATATAATATAAAATATTATATTTAAATATAAATAATATAAAATAAATATAAATAAGTCAAATAGGGGTCAAAAAATGGTGGGAAAGGGCTAAAGTGGGCCATTGGATGGCGGGAAAGGCATGGAATGGCCAATTGAATGGCGGGAAAGGGTGATGGTGGACAAGTGGCTAGGATTTGGTGTCTACAGATGCCCCTTTTTGTACCATGTTGCGTGAAACACAATATGGTGCAAAAATACGAGACACCTGGTTGGGCTTTGGGTGCAAAAGCAACTTCTCTCTCTCGTTGGATTTTGGTGGGAAGTGGACAAAAGATAAAGAATTTTGGAATTTGCGTAGCTTACCCCCTCAATTGGTGAATGAGATTATGGATGAATCTCACGAGCCAATTGAAAAATTTGTGCAAATGATGAATGATGTGATACCATTTTTACCCCAACGGTGCAAAGGGGGTTGGTGTAAAATGTGATATGATGTGGGGGAGTGTAAGAATGTGATATGATGTGGATGATATGAATGATGTAAAATGTGATACCATTTTTGCCCCAACGGTGGGAAGGGGATTGTGTCAAATGTGGATGTCATGATCATGTAAGGTGTATCCCATTGTGGGAGGATCAAAATCAAATGTGGTTGCCCCAAATTTGGGGTGATTCGATGTTGTTGAGACATTTTGCCTTTTTGGCGTCATTGATATGCAAAATGATGATGCAAAGGAAAATGAATCAACCTTGGATGTATTGCTAGTGATTGTAATGTAATATCCCATCAATTGGAACCAATCATCCTAGCTAGTGCCTATCTCGACTATGTGTCTAAGGAAATTTTGAATGATGAAATTTGAGTTGTGTCCATGTTTTAAGCCCCACGAACTAGGCCATCAATGACAACGGTTGTGCAAATTGCTCTTGGCAATGTTTCACTCTAAATATGAGGAAATACCAAATATGATTGTGATTTCGAGCAAGGAGATAAGTGATGATGATGATGACCAAGTGTTCTTATGGTAATTCATTCATCTTACCGAATTGCATGGATGCAAATCACTGCAATCACCAAGTATATAGAATAAACCACTATATACGAGATTCACTTGTAATTTTGACATGTGTTGGAAGAATTGATGGTAGATTATGATAATGGAAGAATGTTGATGGAAGAATGTGATGATGTCACCAAAGAGCTTTTAGTGGTTGATTTTGCACTTTTTGAATGGAAACAATTGATTCGATGGTCAAATCAACTCTAATTTTTATGAAATTTTTTGGAATGATGAAGAATATGGAGTAGAGGAGATGAGTATTAGTTTTGTAAAAATTTGGAATTGTTTGATGTGTTTTGTAACTTGATTTGTGTATTTTATAAATTTATTCGTATTCAAAAAATATATGTGCAAAATGATTTTTGTTTTCACAAAACATGATTTTATGATGTGTATGATGTGTGGATGAAATTTGGTGAGATTTTGAGGGGGTATGCTACTATTTTGGTCACTTTTGTCTTTATGTCATTTTGGCGTCAAGTGCCCTTGCACTGTGGTATCCTCGGTGCCGGTTCATGTGCCTAGGTGCCCATGTGCCTATGGCCCATAGGTGCCAACCTATGCCTAAGTGTACTAGTTGTAGCTATAAATAGCTTGTAGGTGGATTTTGAGGCTCATTTGCGTTTGAGAGTTTGTGAAGCTGCGCTTGAGGAGTGGAGTGGATTGGTGAGGGAAGTGAGGTTGGTGGAAATTTGTGTGGGAGCTATGGTGGTGGAGGGAGCAAATGTTGTTGGTGGATTTGAGGCATGATTTGCCCTGGTAATGTTGAAAAACACTTTTTTTTTTTGTGCAAAAATTTTGAAGTTTTTTTTTTGAAATAATACTAATGTAAAATGTTTGTTGTTGCAGTTGAGGGAGATAGAGCCTCGACATCGGTTCTCTCCTCTCATTCTTGGGATGAGGAAGAAGCTTATGGAGGGTGATTGGGATCTTTTGAGGAAGGTGGGCTTGGAGGGAGTGGCTCGGTTGGATGTGGTGAGGGTGGATGATGGGTATCTCTCATCGTTGATAGAGAGATGGGACTTAGATAGAGGGACTTTTCAGTTGCCGACTGGGGAGGCTACTGTCACCCTTGAGGATGTATACCACATCCTCAAGGTGCTAGTGGAGGGTGAGAAGGTGATGGTTGGGCATGATAAGAAGGTGGAGATGATGAAGATGTTTGGTGAGCGATGGTGGGAGGTGAGGATGGGAGATGGGGGGATATGCTATTTGAGCATGTACAAGGCTAAGGAGTTGGATGCACTCCTAGCCTTGATCATGTTCGTGTTAGTGAACATAGTGCTCCCTAATAGCATGGGGTGTAGGTTCCCTTGGAACCTATTGGGATTGGTGAGTGACCTACTCACCGATCCAAGGGCGTATGCATGGGCTCCTACTTTATTGGTATAGTTATACCGGGAGCTATATGAGGTTACATGAAGAGGGAGGAAGGGGATTGGATGCAACTTCCTTCTTCAGTGTTGGGCTTGGGAGCACTTTAGTGTAGCTCGGCCAGAGGGGTTACCTTTCCAGGCATGGCAGATGGGTGAGCCCTATGCTAGGAGATGGGCAGTGGCTGAGGAGGTGCAATCGAGTCAGGAGGTGCATACCAGCCAGTGGTATAGGGATATGTGGGCAGGGTTGACTCTGGCTCAGGTGATATGGAGGCCATGGTGAGGAGCCATGTGGGAGGGTGATGAGGAGTAGCTATGATGGGTGAGGCAGGCATGATGGCTGGTTGGGAGGAGAGATGAGGAGGTGGAGTACTTTCAGTACTCGTGGGTGTTGAGGTAGTTTGGTTTACCTCAGGATGTGTCGGATGAGCCAGTGTTGTACCGACATTGGTGGGATGAGGTGGGGCTTCCATGTGTAGAGCCATGGAGGGTGTAGATAGAGGATGATGAGTGGTTGGAGGTCCTAGATTTAGATGATGCTGGGGTGACTCTTGAGTATGTAGCATGGTTTGGTACCCAACCAGTATGGGTGCCAAAGGTGGTGATGGGTGGGAATGCAGATGGAGTCGAGGATGACTCCAAAGAGGATGAGGTCTCAATGATCGATGAGTCAGAGGTGATCGAGGGGAGCATCCTAGTAGACTCCTAAGGTGGAGGTAGTGGAGGATGAGAGGGAGGATGATGAGGATATGGGAGAGATCTCTGAGGTGGCTAGGCTATGGGCTGAGGTGGAGCAGCTTCGCGAGGAGCGAGAGACTATGCTGGAGGCTCATAGGGAGTCTCTGGCAGGATGATATGTGGTCATAGTTGGGTTGTGGGCTACTATAGCTTGGATGGAGGTAGAGCGACTAGTAGATGGGGCTGGTGATCAGGAGATGGTCACGAGGCTTCAGGCAGAGATTTTGGTGAGAGAGCATCGACATCAGATTGACTTGCGATGACTACATGCTAGTGAGACATATGCACACTCTTTGGAGGATTTGTGCATGGCTAATCACATTCCTTTGTTGGATCCTCCATCATCCTCTAGGACTGAGTCATCGAGGCATACCTCATCTAGGTAGAGTTCTAGGTCTAGGGCTCCTACTAGGTCTCAGGGGTCCTCTCATGGACATTAGCTTAGTGCTTAGATGCACTTTTGTATATGAGCCTTGGTGCTCCATTGTAGCCTTTTTGGCACTCATTGTACATATGATATTTTATATATATACATGGATTTTATGTTTGTGTTATCTTTTGTGTGAATGCTTTTATGTGTATGCAATGCATGTTTTATGAAGATGTTTTATGAATGTCTTATGGATGATTAATGCAAGCTAATTATGATGTGTATGCGTAATGCTTATATGGATGATTAATGCAAGCTATATGAGAGGAATGCATGATGTTCGAATGATCATTTATAGTTCAAAATTTTGTTGGCCATTTTTGTTCATTGTTTTGCAATCGGGGGCACCAAACTTGGTGGCTTTATGCAGGTTGATCCATGATGAAGACATGGATGTTGACATGGAAGAAGATATGGATGTTGATATGGAAGAAGATATGGATGTTGATATGGAATACTAAAAAGATTTTTAGAGACTCAAACAGACTAGTGTTATCAACCAAACTCACTAAATGTTGTCTAACTTTCTTTAGGACCAATGTGTGTGCAAGTGAAGTTCATGTACCAAATCTTGAGCATGACAATGACCCTAGGCAATCAAGAACCAATGTGTGTGCATGTGAAGTTCATTAACCCATTATGAGTAAATTAGGCATGACCTGTTATGGAGAGGACCAAGAAGCTAGCTTGTCCGTATGTGTGGTCAGAGGTCTCCCTTTTTGGAAGAGAGACATGTCGCCCCGCATGAGCTTACTCCACTACCAGTCAAGCATCTATAGCCCTAGTGGAGACTCACTCCATAGTCCAATGATATGATCTTTAGGCCTTGGGGATGACTACATAACTTTTTGAGGGAAATGTAGTATGATCCTTACAACTTTAGGGATCTATGGTGTGTGCATAGAAATTGTTAATTTTGGATAGAGCTTTGGGGAATCGGATTCTCAATCGAAGTGTGATGAGAATGTGACCCTATCCTTACTACTCTATATTTTGTGTTTATATTTGGAGAGCAACTGTGATAGTGGTGAAAACCACTATTTTTTATTTTGGACTATGTTGCATGATAGGACAAGCGAGGAATACCCTTTTCACTTCAAGGTGCCACCCAAGTATGGTGTTATCCCTCTTTGAACTCAAAATTTTTTTAAGATGTGAAGAAGTGTGGTTGGTGCAAGATTATTTTTGGAATCAATTGACAAGACTCAAGATTTTCTTAATGTGAAAAAGTGTTTTTGGTCCTAAAGAAAATTGGACATCTTTTTGGAGGTTGCTAGACACACTAGTAGTGGTTGAGTGATTGAAAATTTGGGGTTTATGATTTTTGACAAATGGGATTGTTGGCTTATGATATTGGGTAAAATTGCATAAATACCAAAAAATAGGTACCCCCAATTGTGGAAACTTGACTTTTTATTTGGCCATATCATCACTACTATAAAATATCATTGAACGTGGGATGGGATGAATGCAATATTAATGAATGTAGTGGAATGCATGTGGAATGAATGCAAATGGAATATGTGTGAAAATGCAGTATGTATGAATGCAATGTGAAAAATACATGTAAATATGCCTATATGTAAATGCAATATGTATGCAATGGGAACATGCCTATGTGAATGATTTATTTTTTGTTTTGTTTTTGTTTTTTTTTTTAGCCATGTATATATATATATATAAACATCATACTCAAAAATCAGTGCAAATGCGTATCGATCCATTAGGCTTGCGAATGGGTACCATGTTTGAAAGCACTTAGATCATTTTGGGTTTTGTGGGTTGTTGGTGGTCTTATGTGAACTTCTAAGTGATGTGGTGTTGGGATGATGAATGTCTCTAGATGTCATCCAACTCTTCTTCTTATCGTCATCTAACTCTTCTTGAAAGACCTTGAGATTCTTGGTAGAATATGGAGGTGAAGGTGGAGGGGAAGGAGGAATGTAGTTGGTAGAAGCCCTTAACAATTCCTCGGATAGGATGAACTCTAAAAAGGAGGGTGGGGAAGAAATTTGGTCCATGTCAACAAGGCTTATGTCAATTGGAATTGGCTTAGCTGGATTGTATGGATTGTGGAGTGGGGTGAATAAGTCAATAGGATTCATACTGACTTAGTAGAAGAAGATGGATTGGAAGAATGGATGGGAACCGATGTTGAATCTTGTTAACCCTGGATAGCAGCAACAAATCATGAAATTAAATGCTATGTACATGCAAAGAAAGATTTTTTTTGTTTTGTTTTGAATGTTTTGATTTTTTTTTTTTTGTTTATATACATATGTTACAAATTTTGGCTTGGTTGAATGGCTCAATGGAACTCATGTGGGGGTGGTTCACTAGGTGGGTCAACTTGTTCTTGTGGAAGAAGCAAGTGAAATATGGGTTGATGGATGGGAAACAGTCTGAGGTAAAACTCATCTTGTTGGGTAAGGGGAACAATGGGCTGAAATTCCTCTTCAGAATCATCAGAAGCATTGGACATAAGTTCATACTCTTCATAACTTTCATCATCAAAATCTGGAAGTGGGTAGGAAAAATTTAGGGGGTCTTCTTCTTCATTGAAGCTAAGCTCTTGAAGAGCTTGTTCAAGAGAAGTGGTTGAGGAAAATGGAAGGGGGCTTTGTCTTCTTCATTGAGGCTAAGCCTTTGGAAGGCTTGCTCAAGGGAAGCGGTTGTGGAAAGTGGGGTATATCCTAAGCCTGAATGATCATGTGCTCCTCGATATGGGAAATCAATTATGTCATGTATCCCTTGTTCATGGGAACCTAGACCTTGACCTTGCCAATTGACTATATGGAAGTAACGAGATGGAAATCCCGTCATGTTTTGTATGTTGGCATGTCTTGGCTCTTTTGGTTCTTCGGGCGGATTTGCCTCAATTGAGGAATCAATCCCTCCATAGATAAAGTTAATACTATTAGGAGTGGAGCTCATATCGTAGACAACACCTATGGTTAAAGGAGGGTCACGTGGGTGACCAAAATCCTTGGTTGTAGGGATGGCAAGAGGGGTAATGGTAACATCTTGGACCACGTATTCACCAATACCAGGACTAGTGATGTGGACCTCGACTTGGGATGAGGTGGTGGATGATGTGGAAATGGATGGCTCAGGATTGGAGGTGGCTATGGAAGGTGGCGGGGAGTTGAATATTTCACACTCCAAAAGTTTGACTTGTGAAACATCGATTGATGGAGAAAGATTGGGTGATGGCTTGGAATTAGAAGAAGGTGGATGAGGCAATGATGATGAAGAAGAAATGGTTGTAGAAGAAGGAGTGGTTGAGGTGGATGATGTGGCAAAAGTGGATTGACCTTGACCACATGTACAAGAAGAAATGGATGATTGAGGGGGTTTGGTGATGGGTAACTCCTCAAAAATAGGAGCTTTGGAAGAAGATGTGGATGGATTAGAAGATGAAGTGGATGGATTCAAATATGATGGGGATAAGAATAGGTGGGTGGAAGGCAACATGGATTCATAGGGGTTTGAAATGAAATTGCAATACTTGAAAGGTTCTACATCCATGGGGATGCAATGGACTTGACCATCATGAACGTATTTCAAGCATTGGTGGAGAATTGATGGAACACATTTCATCTCCCTCATCCAAGGTCTACCAAGGAGTACATTGTATGCCATGGCCCCTTCCAAGATGTGGAACATAGTATGCAACATTTTAACCCCTACTTCAATGGGTAAAACAATAGTGCCAATTATGGTACACAAAGCATCGTTAAATGCTTTGAGGGTGAATGATGACTTGGAAATATGGGAAGGTAGAAGTTTGAGGTTGCTAAGGGTAGCGGTAGTGATAATGTTGATGGATGAGCCGGTATCAATTAGGACTCTCTTAAATGGCTTCTTGTCTATCAAGGCCATGATATGCAATGGAGGATCTATGGATTCTGAGGTCATTGACTTTATTTCAAAGTCATAGAAGGTGATGGATGGCTCCATGCATGTTCTAATGCTCCCTACAAAGTTGTTGAAGGCATTAGGGTCTTGAGCTTCAAACTCAATGGATTTAAGAATTTCCATTAGGGCTTCTCTATGCCTAGGGGATTGTTGGATGAGCTCATATAGGGACAATTTGGCTGAAGCCATCTTCAAACTTGTAGTTAACTAGCTGCTTAAGGATACTGCTGGCCTTAGAGGATGATGGATGGGCTGATTGGGTGGACTAGAAATATGGATTGGTGGGGATGGATTTGGAGAGGTTTGAATGGGTGGTGGATTTGAAGGTTGTGCGTTTGGTTGTTGGGCATTTTGTTGATTTTGCCTTTGACCTCTTGTGACCACATGGACTGCTCCTACAAAATTTTGGTAATGTTGAACATGATTAACTTGGTTAGGAGGTGTGAGATGATTATTACCTCCTACATTAGTTTGGGCCTCTTCATGGTTGGGAAGAGGTGTTTGAAAAATTCCTAAATTTTGATTTTGTGGAGCTAGGGGATTGTCTGCCTTCATGGCCCCCAAGTCTATGAGGTCTTGAACAATGTTCTTAAAAATGTTGCAAGTGTTGATATCATGACCATTTTGCCTATGGTATGGGTAAAATAGATGTTCCTTATAACTTCTGCTACGTTTGGTAGGGTCATCGGGCTTGATTTCTGGCAAAGCCAACTTGTTTGTTTCATACAACCTTCGGAAGATGGAAGAATATGACTCCGTTAAAGGAGTGTATTGGCATTGGGGTCGAGCGTATTGTCGATGGGAGGGGTTTTCCATAGTTGGCATTGTGTTTTGTATTGTGAGTGCTTGAGTTACCGAGGGGACCGCATGATAAGCAATTTGTTGTGGTTGTTGCACGGGTTGTTGAGCCATTACGGGCTGGCTCATCACCACTTGATTTACTTGATTAGATGGACTAGCCGAAGAGGCTTGTGATGACTTATTTTGGCCTGATTGATTGCTTTTAAATTGGCCCTTGTTTTGCCATTCTTTCTTTTTAGGCTTAATTACGCCCTCTTGGATTTTTATCTCCTCAATGATGCTAGCCTATGCTAAGGCTTCTTCAAATGAATGATAGGTATGAAGCTGAAGCATCCAAGAGATGGGTTTTAAGCAACTCTTGGTAAATAATTTGATGATTTCATCCATTGGGAGGGAGAATGGCAATTTGGTAATGACTGCCCTCCAACGGTTTCCAAAGTTATAGATAGTTTCATCATCCCATTGTCTTAATTCATATACATCTGATAATGAAACCTTCTTTTTGATGTTTAGGACAAAATGCTCTAGGAATAGGTCAATCAGTTGAGCAAAAGTATAAATACTATGAGTTGGTAGCTGATTAAACCACTCTATGGCATCTCCTCCTAATGTTTGAGGAAATATTCGGAGCATGAGAGCATTGTCGGTTTGAATCCGAAAGCATGCATGAAAAAATGAGCTAACATGCTCCTTAGGGTCCTCGGTTCCCCTAAACTTGTCAAACTTTGGTAATGTAAAGTCTATCGGATATGGCGGTGATGGTACCGAAGGATGGATTGGTTGATGGATCAGTTGGCTTAGAGTTGGTTTTTGGCTTGACATGCCATGAGTGTTTTGCATCAACTGATCTATTTGTTTTTGCATGGCTTGAATCCTAAGATCTTCCCCAGGAATGTGGAAGCCTTGGATAACCTGATGATTTGGAGATGGACTAGAAGAAAAATGTTGGGGAGTGATTAGATGGTTTTGATGGAATTGATTGGTTTGAAATTGATGGGGGGAATATTGATGGTTGAAAGAAGGAGAAGATTGATGAGGAGGAAGATTTTGGAAGAATTGGTTGGGTTGGCTAGAAGAAATTGTGATTGGAGGGGTTGGATTTTGAATTGGAGGTGGATTGGGGATGGACACCACCAAATATTGGGGTACCCAAGTTGAATTTTGGTTGGCCATGGTTGGTTGGGTTGAAACTACAGGAAGTGTAGGATTTACATGAACTTGTTGTCTAGCATTTTGATGTTGTAGAAGCAATCTGTTCACGAGACCCGATATATCCTGAAGTTCTTGCTCGGACATGGAAGAAATTGACAAGGTTATAGATAGATTAGAAGATGAAGGTATGGATGTGGATGGATTGGAGGAAATGGGCATGGGGCAAGTTGCACTTGATGTGGCAACTTGGGAGGTTGGTACCTGTGAGGCAACATTGACATACTCCTCATACAAAGGATTGGAATGGGTTTGGGTATAGCTAGATGGAGGATAAGTGTTAAAAACACTTGGGTTTTGTTGGGTTGGACTAGGAGAAGAGGGCATACCATATTCATAAGCAGAATTAGGATATCCTCGGGTGGGGTTGGATGGGTAGGATGTAGCCAATTCTGGTTGTTCAACATAGTCTTGGCTAATGGGTTCTAGGACATAGTTAGAAGACCTGTAGATGGCTTCTACCTTGTCCATGTCAATTTGGATGGATGGTTGCTCAATATTTTGGGGAATGGATCCCTCTTGTAGGAGAGATGGGTAAATGGGCCTAGATGGACTAGGTTGGATAGGATTGGAAGGGTTGGCTACTGAAGTAGCGGGTGTGTTTGTTATATTTTCCATTAAATTATTTTGATTTAATATCTTTGTTTGATTTCGAGTTAAAACCATAAAATAATTAAATCAAAATACAATTTTAGGATAATTAAATTTCAAAACTAAAAATAGAGCTAAAGAATTTAGAAACAAAGAAAACAATCAATCCTAAGTTTCACCTTGTGTGGCTTACCTTATTCATTGATTATCTCTTTTTAGTGTAAATTCCTTTTAGATATGATAGTTTTGTGTGTTTGATGTATCCTAATCTTGTTTAATGAAAAATAAAGGTAAAATACTATGGTTGGATGGGGCAATGAGATTCTTGTTGGTGATGAAATCCAACAAGTTTGCTCGGGGGTAGTCCTAAGGTGTCTAAGGGCAGAGATTGGTGGATGGAAATGACTGCCACCATCACCAAATCTCAAGCAATAATTGGTGATGAAATCCAGTTACTACTATTTAAAGTGCAACGTGTTGTGTGTGATTAATTTTAAATTTTTTGTTCTCTATTGTGGACAAACAATGTTAAAGGTAACAGATTTCACAAATCTAAATTAGAATCCAACACATAAATGCAAATTTCTTCTAAAGAGTGTGAAGTACACCGCTTAAAACCCCCTGCCTAGATAGCAACCGGAGGGTTCGTCCACCTCTCTACCAAAGGAGTCACCCAAGGGCAGGAATACTTTTTGCATTTAAGTATTGTTCCTACTTAGATAAGTAAAATAAGCAACCCTTAACTCCTAAGATGCAAATTCTAATTAATGCTTTTCACTTTCAAATGCAAATAGAAATATGTAGGAATTATTTGAATTTGCAATTCTTTTCAAAATAGAAAACTCAAAATATGTGATGAATGAATGCACAGATGCCCTAGATGCAATCTAAAATGAATTTATTTCTAGATTACTTAATGTGTATTCATTTTAAACTTAAAATCTGAAAATAAATAGTGAAATAATGAAATACGTAAAAATAGGAATTTGAATAGAATGGCTGTAGGGCTTACCCAGAAGCCTAAGCTCTACTTCAAATCACTACTAGGTGCAAATGGGTGCCTCTGTAGGTGCAGTAGAGCACTTGTGTAGGCACAACAGAGCACTTGTGGGGATCAATAGGTGTCGTAGAGCGCCTACGCACCTATCTGCAAACTATCACAGGACCTTCCAGAAACCCTAACTGATGATTTTGGCTAGTTTTTCGCTCCAGAAAACCCTGTAAAATGGAACAACAGAATGAAATTAGTACAACAAAGTAAATCAAAAAGTAGAACCCTTGTGGGGTCCCACCGTGATCACCATTTGTGAAGCAAAAATATGACACTAAAACAAATATGAAAGTAAAATAATTCCAATGAACAAGAGATTGCACAAAATATGATTTTATTCAATAAATGGGGGAGCTAAGAAACTCCTTTGTTACAATTGATCCGTTCAAAAGAACTTATTTTGATACAATAATTATAGATGCTAGGGTTCTCCGAAACCCTAGCTACAAAACAAGTAGTGTCTCCAATGTATCTTGCTTCCAACAGGGTGAGTGGGCTTCTGGTTATCCGTAATCGAGCCACTCTAGCTTCAACAACTACTCAACAATCCTTGATGAATGCTACCTGATCCTGCACACACAACAAACATAAAGTTGTTAGCAAACAAAATGAGGGTTCCACAGTGTGAACCCTCAGAAATGCAAACTAAAAACCCTAGATCTGAGTAAATAAAACATGCAGAATCTAAATAACATCAAATAAAAATGCATAAAATACTTACTTTGTTGTTCTGTTGCTCCATTGCAGATTGATGGCAGGGTGCCTCCGATGGCACTTGATGATCTTATGTGGCAAGCTCTGGTCTGTGGCTGTGGGGACAATAGGCACTGTGTTGCACCTACAGAATGTAGTAGGCGCTTGGCAGTGCCTATGGGATGAGGTAGGCGCTCGACAACGCCTATGGATTAGGGTTAGATCTATAGAAGCAGATCGGAAGGATGCGAAGGGCTCGATGGATGAACGATAATGGCGATGGTAGAAATGGGCTACGAAGATGGCTGGAATCCAAAAATCCTAGGGCAAGCTAGGGTTTTGGGGAAGGATAGGCTAGGGCACAACCTACTCACAAGAAACTAGCTCTAAGCAAGGTTAGATCTCACAAGTAAATTAGAGCTCCAATGATCCAAGTTTTTCTAGGGGTTGAGCATTGAGAATGCTCCTATTTATTATCAAGCCTAGGGTTTTCTTAGGGTTTTAGCTTAACACTTTTGATCGTGTGGCTAATATTAAAGCGGATCCAAAGGCTGATATTAAACTTTAGGTGTGACACGGATTAAGGAAGATGGACGGCTGAGATTAGATCGGATCGGACGGTTGAGGTTAATTTGGCTTATAAATATATATTTTATAATAAATATATTAAAATATAATATAAAATATTATATTTAAATATAAATAATATAAAATAAATATAAATAAGTCAAATAGGGGTCGAAAAATGGTGGGAAAAGGCTAAAGTGGGCCATTGGATGGCGGGAAAGGCATGGAATGGCCAATTGAATGGCGAGAAAGGGTGATGGTGGACAAGTGGCTAGGATTTGGTGTCTTCAATATCAACGATATAAGCCATAGACAGGGTTAGTGACAATTTTCTACTCTAATAAGGAAATCTCTTATGTAGGATACCTTTTCAAAAGTTGTAGCTAAAGTGACATGGTTAGTGTTATTAACCATTAGCACTAAATCAGATTGCAAGCCTTTGATGTAATATAATAATGTTTGTTCTTAATTTGTTGTAACATTTGGAGGAATTAAAAGCAATATCCTTATGATTCTAGTGTTATTATCATATATATTTTTCTGAGGAGTCCTTTGTATATTATTCAATTGAATGAAAATAGAATACCCATCTCCCATTCTATCGAATTTATTTCATGGAAGGTTCTACAATCGATGCCCAATTAGTAACAATAGTATTTAGTAATATCCTATAATTTAAAGGAACTTTATCATATAATAAATAAATAAGTAAATGTACCACAACACCTTCCTCTTGAATATGGTGAATCAACTTAAGTTTGGAGGGCTTGTTCAATTGATCTAACATTATTTTAATACCACTTCTATTGAAGGTAGGTAAGTCTTGCATAGCAATGGTTAGAGTGGAATAATAGACCCCTAGTTTTAGTGGTTCCTTAAGGTTCAATATGGAAGTTGATTTGGGGGCCTATGCTATTGAGATGCTAGATTGTTTTGTGGAGGTTAACCATATTGTATCTAATAGGGATTTATAGTTTACCCTTAGGGAAAAGCTACATATTGAATATATGGAGGCATTTAAGGGAATTTTAATTGTGGGGAAGCTTAAGGATGTTGATACACAACATAATATAGTGGTACAACATAATACAATGGTAGGAAAGGTGGGTTCAAATTTTGAGGAAAGTTTTATTGTGGGAAATCTTAAGGATGTTGATACATGATATTTTTGAGGAGCTTACATATTTTGGATAGGAGGGGAACATTGCAATACATATTACGGGATTTGTTGAATTTGAGGAAGTAGGTATTATTGTAACTAACTAGCTAGAGGTGGCATTTAGCTCAAGGGGTTCCTCTATGCTCCTTGCACCTCCATTTGACTAGTTGGCACTTATAAAATTTGGGAAATGACTTGGTTGTGGGTAGGAATGTAAATATATCTTGAAGTACTTACATTGGGTAGCATATACAGTCCCAAAGATGGGGTTGTTGTGTTAGACATGTTATTTGGTTGACTAGACCCAGGTAAACTTTAATATTATGTTTCACTTATAGGAGAATTGGTTTAGATACTGGTTGTTGAAGGTTGTTTCACATTGTTTGTGTTATTGGAAGACACCAAAAATTGATTATTTAAAGGATTTTTTACATCAATTAATGGCATGCCATATAAAGGATTAGTGTGAGTCACAATAGGTCTTGTATTAGCCCAAACTTGATTATATATAGTGAAGTTGTGATTGTAAAGAGAGCTAGAAAATGGGAGTGGTGGAGGAAGCAGAGGATTGGGAGAGATGAGGAGCGGTGGAGGAAGTAGAGGAAGCAGAGGAGGAGCAAAAATGACAGGCAGGAATTTTGAACCAATGAAAGTAGAATATCCAAAGGCAGGGCAGAATGTTGTAGCTAGAAAGGAAAAGGATTCCCTGTCAGCTCAGTTCAAAAAGGCTAAAGGTACAGATCCTCTAGATAAACCCTTAGACAAAGGGTCCCATTGGGGTTCAAGAGCTGGAATCAAGGGCCCAACCTTTTTGGAAATGCTGAAAGGAAAAAATAAGGAGCTAGTCAGTGAACTACCACCCCTAATACCCAATAATAACAGGTTAACTATGCCAGTGGATATTATGGAAATATTCTTGGATATGGAGGCATCATCCTTAGTTGGCAAGTTTTTGGGAGGAAGGCCGGACATTAAGACTATTCACTTATGGGCCATGGCAAAGTGGAAAACTTTAGGAAGCTTAGAAATTGTAGCCATATCAAGAGGTTTTTTTAGGATAAGACTCAAAAACAAAGATGATGCAGAGCGCATCTTGACAAGAGGACCCTGGTTTCTAGGAAGGCGTAGCCTCTTTCTGAGGAAGTGGGGGGAGGATTTCAACCTTGAGAAGCAAAAAATTAATATAGCACCCATTTGGGTCCACTTACCAAAACTCCCAGACTAGTTTTTTAATGAGTACTGGCTTAGTGGCATAGCAAAGACGATAGGAGAGCTCGTGGCAATAGACCATTCAACCCGGGCAATGACTAGATTGACGCATGCCAGGATCTATAAATGCAAACTTGGATTCTGATATACCTTCTCAGGTAGAACTAGCATATGGAGAGTTTCTAAGGATTCAGCCTGTGGAGTATGAGAACAAGCCGACATTTTGTAGCGTGTGCAAAACCCAAGGCCACCTTCAAGCCCAATGTCTAACAATAACTGCAAACAAGGAAGCCACGAGCGAAGGTTTTCTAGGGAAAGCTAATGGGAGAGGGATCCCAAAGTTTCAAGGACCGCATATTAACTTGGAAGGATATAGACAAGTTAAGAATAACCAGGCTGACCAAGCCAACATAGAACTAGCAAAAATCCAAGAGAAAGGAAAGCAACATAATGAGGGAGGCAAAAATCATAAGGTATGTAATAAATATCCCAGCTTGAACATGTTTGATATCCTAGAAAATATAGAAGTTGAAAAAGAAAACAGTAAGGATGATACCATCAGTGTCAAGTTTCCTAAAACCCTAGACTCCCCATCCAAATCGGGACCATCCACAGCTATGACAAAAAGCTCCAAAAGTTATGCTCAAAATGAAGAAAAATTTCTAGGTCATTTCAATTTAAACATGGAAAAAATAGAGTCAAGAGTCGAAGTTGTGGAAACAAGATCCAGGAATGTAGCTCCTAATCCGGTAGTGGAGCAAATTATCCCTTATCAGACGAGCCCAACGGTAAAAGGTTCCTTGAAGGAAAGCCCCCTATTTAGGAACCAGATAGGAGAGGTGAACCAAAACAAGGTTGAGGATGAAGAGGGAATTTAAAACCCCCAAAATGATGAAGAAGGTTCAAGCCCTAGACTATCATAGTATATGCCCCCTCATTTCAGTATAAAACAGACTAGAAGCACTACCAAGCCTCCGATAGATTATGGAAGTGAAAGAAAGAAAGGGAGAATATCTACAACAGAGCACTATAGAATGAGAATCAATGAAGAAATTGCAAACAGAAAGCAAAGAACATTGTTACAACAAGCTATTCCTGGCCAGGATAATAGCAAAATTGACAAACCCCCTTTGGATCAGGGAAGGGGGCGGGGAAAAAATATCAAATAGTCTAAATGAAGGTTCTCTCATGGAATGTGAGAGTCCTAAACGACCCACCAAAACAAAGGATGTTGAAGTCTATAAGGAAGGATTGGAATCCTACTATTATTTTTCTTCAAGAAACCAAAACAGATGTGGCACAATCAACACTTATAGCTAGAAGGATTTGGAAGCAAGGGGAAGTGGCCTTTCAACAGGTGAGAGGAGCATCTGGGGGCCTCATGATCTTATGGGATCCTATTAAAATAGAAGGAAGTATTATTCAGGCAAATGAAAGAGTCTTAAGCGTATTATTTCATGATTTTGATACTAATAAGAATTGGATTATGTCAAATTTTTATGCCCCCACCTCTGTCCAAGGGCGATTTTAACTGTGGGAGTTTTTGGGGCATTTGAGCCAAGCTTTTAAATATATTCCTTGGGTAATTGGGGGAGATTTCAATACCCCCCTTTACCCATATGATCAGAAGGGAGGATTTGGGTTACCCTCAAGGAGCATGGAGGACTTTAATGAATTCATTAACACAAATGAATTGATGGATGTAAGACTAAAAGGAGCCAAATTTACATGGAGTAACAAGAGGATAGGAAGTCAGCTGATTCAAGAAAGGTTGGACAAGTTTTTTTATCCAAGGAAGCTACAACAATGTTTGGTGATTCAATGTTACAAGCCCTTCCTAAATGTGCTTCAGACCATAATCTTATTCTATGGGAGGCATTTCAGGCTAACTCCTTTAAAAAGCCATTCAGATTTTTGTCCATGTGGGTTAAACATCCTAAATTCAAGAAATGAATAGAGGAATGGTGGCAGCAGCCTATCCAGGGAAGTGCTTCCTTCAAACTATCTCAAAAACTTAAGATGGCGAAAAACAACCTTAGAATATGGAATAAAGAAGTCTTTGGAAATATTTTTGAGAATAAGAGAGCAGTGGGGGAAAAACTGAGAATAATAGAAAGAAAAATCCAAAATGGAACCTATGATGAGGCAAAAAGGACTAAAGAGAAGGAAACCCTTTGTGAGTTTTATAATATTTTAGCTTGTGAAGAGATGTATTGGAGGCAAAAATCAAGGGCATTATGGCTAAAGGAAGGGGACTCTAATTAAAAAAATTTCCATGTTACCACATTGAGCAATAGAAGCAACAATAATATTAGAAATTTAACTAAGGTGGATGGATCCTCCACTCAAAACATTCAGGAGATCAGGGACGAGGCTGTTAATTTTTTTAGTTCATTATTGGGTGAAGAACGGACCTGTAATGCCCAAGCAAAGGACTCTCTCCTTCAATTCATTCCACAACTCATTGATGAAATGATTAACGAGTCTCTTACAACAATTTTTTTAGATGAAGAGATCAAGGAGGCTTTGTTTAACATGGATCCTAACAAAGCTCCTGGGTCGGATGGGTTTTCACTATGGTTTTTCCAAGTTTGTTGGGATATTGTTGGAGCAGAATTTATTGCTGCAATCAAGGAGTTCCAAAGTTCAAATCATATTCCAAGGGGTTTCAATTCAACTTTCATTGCTTTGATCCCTAAAGGCCCCAACCCCAAGACTATGGCTGACTTTAGGCCGGTTAGCCTGTGTAATATATCCTATAAAATTATGTCCAAAGTTTTAGCCAACCGTTTGAAGAAAGTTCTACCGGTTATCATTGATCCAAGTCAAGGAAGTTTTGTACAAGGAAGATAAATCTTAGATGGAGTTATTACTATTCATGAGGCTCTTCATACAATCGCTCAGACCAAAAAATTATTCATGACTTTAAATTTAGACATGAACAAAGCTTATGATAGGATAAATTGGGAATTTCTAGAGGCAGTTTTATTAAAATTTGGCTTCAACATGAAATGGGTCAATTTAATAAGAGAGTGTATTTCTAAGCCTTGTTTTTTAGTTTTGGTTAATGGGTCTACTGTAGGTTTTTTTCAAAGCAAATGTGGTCTAAGACAAGGATATCCCATAAGTCCTATGTTGTTCATCATTGTAGCTGAGGCCTTGGGAAGAACCATTAAGGCAGCAGCGGTAGTTGGACTCATATCAGGTATCAAGGCCATGTCGCTAACTACCTCGATGACACATCAACAATTTGTTGATGATACATTGCTATTGACTTTGGATTTTGTGGTTGAGGCAAGAAGGATTAAAAATATTCTCATAATGTATGAAGAAGCGGTTGGACAGAAAGTGAATTTTGATAAGAGCAAACTTTATTTCATCAATACCCCCATTCCTAGGAAAAACAACATAGCAAGGATCATGGAATGTCAGATTGCATCCCTTCCCACCTACTATTTAGGTCTTCCTCTGTTTACGGGTAAACCTAAAGGATCGATGTGGAAAATAGTTCTAGAGAGGATCCAAAAAAAGCTAGTAGGTTGGAAATGACATCTGTTATCTCAAGCAGGCAAAGCAGTTTTAACTATGGCTTCACTTCAAAGTATACCCGTTTACTTCCTATCAGTCTTCAGAGCTCCCAGCAAGGTGTATCACAAAATTGAGCAGCTTCAAAAAAAAATTCTTTGGTCAGGGACTGAGGATAAGAAAAGGATCCATTTAGTAGGTTGGAACAAGGTTTGCAAACCTAAAGCTGATGGGGGGTTAGGATTGAGGAGAGTTGCTCAATACAGCTTTGTTAGCCAAACAAGCATGGCGGTTATTGACTAAGGTCGATAATGAATGGACTGCCATAGTTAGGAGGAAATACCTCCAAGGTGTGAACTTCATTAATGACAACTTAGCAAGTAGGGGATATACTTTTTGGAAGGTAATCCTCACGAGCAGGGATCTTGTCAAGAAATGTCTTAGATGGATTCTAGGAAATGGGCAAACAATAGACTTTTGGAAGGATCGGTGGGTGAGAGCTGAGGAGTTATCCCAGAATCCTCATTTGGATAGGATTCAAGAGCATATGGAGCAACATATTGGAAAGAAGGTTGCAAATTATATGTGGTAGGATATAAATATCAACGGTGGAAACACATCAGAGTACAGGGTTTTGAAGCAGAGTCTGAAGAGCTTTATAACATTTTAACTCAACAAATTATTCCATCTGGAGAGGATGAAGATCACATTGTTTGGGCTGAGACTGAAAATGGTGACTTCATAGTTAAGTTTGCCTATAATTTGCTTCTCAATATGGAAGGTCAACAATTTCAACCAAGTTTGGTTTGGATCAAAGGCTTAATTCTTAAAATATCCTTTTTTTCATGGCTGGTGATTCAAGGAAAAATCCTCACTGTGGACAATATGTTATCCAAAGGTATGGTTATTGCTAACCGTTGCTACATGTGCAGGGCAGGATGGGAGACGACCCAACACTTGTTTCTAGAGTGTTCGGTAGCAGAGTCCATCCTGGATGAACTTTTCGAAGCCTTTAGGATCTCGTGGGTTAAGCCTGCTCCTATATCCGAAGTGTTCCATCAATGGCCTCAACCCTTTGTTAGCCTAAAACTTAAGTACCTATGGAAAATATGTTGGCATCATTTTCTCTGGAAGATTTGGCTAGAAAGGAACCATAGAGCCTTTAAGGATACCATTCACAACCCAAAAACCATCCTCAACAGGATTATTGTCTTTGCGAAAGAAAACCTTAGCACCTTGGTGGATGAGAACCACTCAATTCTTCCCCAAGAAAAACAATTAGCTCGGGCCTTAGGTATTTAGGACAAACCTTCCATTCCTTTGCCCAATACCAAAAATGGTATTTCTTGGGAGCCACCCCCCCAGGGTTGGTTTAAACTAAATTTTGATGGTGCACCCAAGGAGAACCCGGGAAGAGCTGGAGCTGGAGGAATAATTAGGGATCGTCAAGGAAATCTGGTCAAGGCATTCATTGAACCATTGGGAATCAGAACTAATAATGAAGCAAAAGCTAGAGCCCTTTGGAGAGGGTTGCTAGTAGCCCAAGCAACTCAAGGTAACTTGATGATTGAAGGTGATTCTATGAACATCATCAACCTGTTAACCAATGGTAAAAAACCTCCATGGAGAATCGAGGGAGTCATCCATGAAGTGAGGATCCTTTTTGTGGCAAGACAAAACAGGAGGGCTCATCACGTGTACCGTGAGGCCAAAAAGTCAGTTGAAAAATTAGCCAATATAGGTGTTGATGTTGGTAGTTTGGTGACATGGACACAAGGTGTGCCACGTGAAGTGGAAAACATTATTAGTCATGAAAAGAAACCTACCCATTAAGGAGAAATATGAATGGGTGTTCTTTCCCCATGGAGCTGGTAATAACTATGGGGTTTCCCTCTAAATAATACCAAATTGGAAATGAAGGTAACAGGGTGTAAGCCTTGGAAGATTCCGACAAAGAATAGGAAATGGGCAAGCAACAGGTTTCACAAGTGCAAAGTTCCAAACTTCAATTCCTGTCAATTTAAGTAATGTTTACAGTTATGTTTAGGTATGGGTGTGCTTTGTTAGTAAGGTGTTGTAGGGGATTCAACACAATTTTTGGTAAGAAAGTTTCAAGGATGACTAGGATCTACAATCTCAGCAGAAGGCTGGATACTGTAATAGGTTTTGGGTTAACCTGCAAAACCCGGTAATTAATGAAGACTTTTATTTACCAAAAAAAAAAAAAAGAGCTAGAAAATATCATTTCTTGAGACTTAATATTTAACTTGATTGATCAACTATTAGACATTTACCTTTTATCAAAATAGGATTTGGCATATGATTTTTTCAGTCTTGTCATCTTGATGCACCCACATGGCCATTTGCTCCTTTTTTTCTCTTTTGTATTCTCTGAATGTATGTGATTAATTATATAGAATAAAATTATTTGCATGAAAATTATATATTTTAACACATATTCATAAGCCTAGGTTCCCACATGTATGTACTTCCACAGACGGTTTTGGGATCAATTTTAAAAATTTATAAAATTTTGACCTACATAATGAATTGCTCCCTAGTTGGAGAAAATTACTACCTAACTGGATAAAATTATTTCCAAGAATTCAACTTAGAAAATTTTGCATAAGGGCCAAGTGAATTCACTCAGAGTGAATCACTTCAATTTTGGAGCGAATTGCTCCCCTTGGAGGAGTTAGAAGACTTCTTGACCTTTCAACTGAATCACTCCTTAGAACTCATGCAAAGAGTTCTTTAGCTTCTACTTGGAGGATTTTTACTTAGATTGATTTGCTAGCTTATTATAGTGAATCGCTCTTCAGATTGAACTTTGACAAATTGTTCCAATTTTGGAGTAAATAGCTTCCTGAGTAAGGACTTGGCAACAACTTCCCAAAATCAAACCAATCACTTTTTGCTTATGGAAAATGCAAATATATTACCAAAATAAAGAAATTTCACCAACTGTGGGATGTCTTTCTTGCTTTCCTTGAAAAAATTTAGATTTATAAAATTCATAAAGAAGTCTCCATTCATAAAGCACTTGCAAAATTGAGTACAATAACAAAAAACTTACAAAATTAAAGGTCAATTTGGGACTAGGATTGAAAAATCAAGTCATTTGTCCCATCGAGCATGCTAGAAACATGTTGATTGTGGAGATGTCCAACTTCTTATGCACCCACAATTCCATTTCAATAAGTTGGAAGGGACAATACCTCTTCCAACATCTAGATTTAGGCTAGCTTCCTACTATCCTTTCTAAATCTAACTTAATCTAATATAACCTAATTGCATGAAATTAAATGTGATATATTAAAGTGTGGAAATTAAATACAAATATAAAAATACAGGGGAGAATTCATGTTGAATGATGAGGGGGGCTTTGCAGGTGACTTCCTTGGGAAGTCCTGTTCCACTTCCCTGCATCCCTTCCCTGGCCTGCCCCAGGTCCCTAATCCTGTCCCAGCTTCCCTTGCACTTCCTTAACCTTTTCTCCTTGGCAATATGGTGTTGCAGACGATATCCTTATGGCAGGAGGTCACTTATCCACTTGTCTGCCCCTTTACTTTCCCTTTGGTTGGGTTTTATTTTGGTATTTGGATTCTGGGATTTTTTGGATTCTTCTCTAAGACTTTCCCTAGGTTTTCTAGGTTGTTCAAGAATTTATTTCCTTTGATTTCTCAAAATTTTCTAGGTTTTTTTAGGTGTCTTATTGATGCTTGCCCTATGTGGTTCTTTAGTTGCAGACTGCTAGGTCTGTGAGAGAGTGGCTTCATGAGCATTTTTGCACAACATATTTTTTGGTCTTCAAGGGGACCATGTGCTTTCTACTATGACTCTGCTCTTTGGGTTCGGTGTTGTGGGTCCAGGGAGGATTTCAATTTTTTTTTGTGGCCTTCCTTTGGGGCCTCTGGTTTTCTTACTACTATGTTCTTGCAGGACTTCCTCATCTATTTTCCTGAAGCTGTTCATTGGTGGTGCTGAAGGTTGTCTAGGATTTTTGACTGCATCCTCTCTGTCTGGGCTCTAATGTCTGCAACTAGGTTTTCCCATGACTCCTTCCTTTTGGGTTCCTTGGGAATTTTCCCGTCTCTTTCCTATGGTTTGTTGTTCTACTTTTGCTACTTCCTCTACTTGACTGGCATCTTTGAAGGCTCCTTTCTTCACTGCATGAGGACTTCATGGCCTATGGAGTTCCTCAGAATGTTGATCCACTTTCTAGGCTTGTGAGGGATGCGGCTTCTTATCAGTTTGCTTGATCCTCTGGTGTTCCTGTTTGTTTTCCATCCTTTATTTGGTGGGATTTAATGTATTTACAGTATCACTACTCCACCCTCTGGTGTAGGGTAGTTTTTCCATATATATTGGTTTTATCCTACATGGGATTATGAATTCTTGTAGTTTTTGGTTTCCCCTGTGTGGGTTGTTCCTTTTCCCACCTTTGGGGTTGTTTAAATTTGTTGTTTTTCTACTAGATAGATATTTCAAATTGTTGTTTCCTGCTTATTGGGTGTTTTCCCACTTCTTGGGAAGTTTACCGCTTCCTAGTCATTTCAAATAGTAGTTTCTCACTTTCTAGGCAATTCAAATTGCATTTTCCCACTTTTTGGGCATTTCAAACTGTAGTTTCCTGCTTCCTAGTTTCAAACGGTAGTTTACCACTTCTTGGGTGTTTCAAACGACAGTTTACTGCTTCCTGGGAATTCAAATTTTTAGTTTCCCACCAGGCGGGTGTTTCAAATTACTTTTTCCCACTTCCTGGGCGTGCTTCTCTATTCCTTCTTAAAGGATTTCCTGGTGCCTTCCTAAAGGTTTTCTAGTTGGTGTTCCTCATTCTTGTCATGATTTCTATCCTTGGGCTTTTCCTGTTTTGTTGTAATCAGGTTTTGGGTCCCTTGATAAAAACCCATTTTAATTTTAATTTAACCTACCAAAAATAAAAATGCATGAAAAATAAATTATATAGTTTAGGGTGCGAGGGATTAAAACTAAATATGGCCATAATTGTAGCAAGGAGAGTGTATGATCAATCAACTCATAAGATAATCGAACAACAACAATGTAGCTCTCTTCACATAAAATAATATTAACAAGAGGAATGACAAGAGGAAAAAATGGCAATGCCATAATTGTTGCACATTTTGTAATCCAATAGGGTGATGCAACTAATGGAGTGCAAAAGCCTTATCAAATTTTTATTAATTTCATGAAGAAATAGCACAATTTGAGTCTCACAATGTGTAGCTCTAACTTTATTGAGGTCAAAAAATGTTTATAATAGATCCCATGGCTCCTAATTATAGAAAGAATTCACCCCTAAGTTACCTTGGTGAGAAATTATTAATCATAGTTGAAGTAAATTTTGGGGGTATTTCTAAACAAATGATGCACCTCCAAATATTGCATACCTCTAATTACATCACACAATGATTTATAAGTCCTCTAAAGTATTTTGTGGGATCGCTACATGACAACATGTCACTTTCTAAAAATCTTCCTTAGGATTCATGCATTTCTTTTTATCCCTTTATTTGTCCATGAGTGATTTGCTTTAGGAAGTGAGGTAATCGCTCTAGTCTACTAGCACTTTGCCCCTATGAGCCAATCGCTGCTATCCTACTAGTGTTTTAATCCTATGATGTAATTGACCCTCTTGAGCAAATTAATCCTCTAGTCCTCACTTAGCAAAATGTGGGTTTTTGGAGGTTTTAATTGACTACTTCTAAAGGTTTTGTAACTCTTCAAAATGATAGAATTCCTAAGGTAGTAACTTATTATTACAAAATCGGAGAAACTTATGGTGTTAAGGATTAAATGAGTAGCAATAGAGGATGCCATAGTTAAATAAAGCCAAATTTTATGGTATTAGAAGGAAATGTTAGAAGGAACTTGATGACAATTGAAGGATGGCATAAGTCCTAATAGCATAAGGCATGACTATCAAGATAAAAAAATATGTTATAGATGGAGTATTAAAGACGGCAAAGTAGAATATAAATTAGATTTGGTTGTTAAAGGATAGGTATGATAAATATCAGGGATAATTATTGGATATTAGCTCAAGCATGAAGTCTCAGTTGGACAAGCCATTAGATATATTAGTTGAGTCATCTACATGAGAGGTGGTGTTCAAATATTTTTAATTTAATATTATTAGAATAAGGTCAATAGTGATGAAGTACCTATGGGTGCTCTTGATGTAACCTAAATACAAGTTCCATGTAAGCTTTTGAGCATCTTGATGTAATCATATAGGCATATTTCTATGTGATCCTATAGGCATTCTTCTATGTAAGACTATGGACATCTATGTGTAATCCTATGGGAGTATTCATGTAAGCCTAAGGGCACCCTCATGTATTTACCCTTAATGATATTGGTTAATCCACATTTATGGATAACCTTGATTAAAGGGTGTAATTTATTATTATTTTATTATTGTAAGTTAACCTCAAAGTCAAGTTAATATTGGCTTGAGGTTAACTACTCATTGGGATTTTTTGGTATCACTATAAATACCCCCAATGAATGATCACTTAAATTATAGTGTGATATATGAAAATATTGTGAGTGAGATCAATAGATGTGGCACATGGAGGTGAAAAGTGGTAATCTCTAGTTGGTTAGAATTTTCTCTAAGGTTTGTTATTTAATTTTTTGGTCTTTTTTAGCTCCAATATGCCCAAACTTCTAGAGGCCATAACTTTTGCATACATAAGTGATTTAGGGTTTTTTTCAAATTGCATATTTTTTTAGATCTACAAATTGGTGATATTATTTCAAGGTCCTATTGTTATTTTATATATTTTTTAATAAAAAATAGACCCAATTGATATTCTTCTTTTCAATGCAATTTTAAGTTTAATAGTCCATTGGAATGACAGTTGGCAATTTTCTCCACATCCAAATCATTTATGATTTAAAAGCCTTCTTTATATAAGAAATTCATATGTCAAATTATCATTTTCTCTCATTTCTTTTATCATAGTAGGTTTGGTGTCTTCAAATAGCACCAAACATCTAACTCCAACTGAGCTTGATGGTGTAGCAGTTGGTTAGTTGTACTATATTTAAGAGATTTCAAAATTCTTGTGTTTATCCTTATATTTTCTCATAGTGGATGTTTACTCTAACTCCAAAAACCTCTCAGTATGGTGATTGGTAATTTTTGGGTTATAAGAAGAGTAGGCTTTACATTATCATGCCTTGTTTTTATGGGCCCTTTCTAGCCATTAAGATCAATTATTCATAGAATTGCCTATTACTTCATGATTCAACTACCTTCTCTTGAGATTAGGGGATAGATTGTGGTCATCATAGTGCATGTTGAAGATCTTCTCATAGGAAGCTCAACATATTGATCTAGGAGGTGGAGTTACGACTTCATGTTCAGGAGAGGTTGATCTAGTTCATGTACCTTTGGCAAGAGAAGATAGCAGGATCCATTGGTCTATTTGAGCATTCATTATGGGGGAATATGCTATCATCTCTAATATATTATCTCCTTGGCCCCTCATATTATAAGGGGTGTTGAAATATTTTTAATATGATCTTATTAAGCCAAGGCCAATAGTGATGAAGTACGTACGAGTGCTCTTGATGTAGTCTCAGGGCAAGTGTTATGTAAACCTTGAAGCATGTTGAGGTAAGCCTGCGATATTCTATATGTAATCCTATGAGCATATTTCTATGTAAGCCTACAAGCATTTTTCTATGTAAGCTTATGGGGATCTATATGCAATCCTAAGAGCATATTCATGTATACCTAAGGGCACTCTCATGTATTTACCCTTAGTGATATTGGTTAATCCACGTTTATGGATAACCTTGATTAAAAGGTGTAATTTATTATTATTATTTATTGTAAGTTAAATGAAAAGTCAAGTTAATGTCGACTTAAGGTTAACTACTCATTGGGGAATTTTGGTATCAATATAAGTACCCATCAATGATTAATCATTTGAATATAGTGTGATTGAAGAACACAAGCTTATAATGAGAGGGGGGTGAAAATATAAGATAAAATTTTACTTTTCTTTCCAAAACAATATTATCCAATGTTATCAATTGTAGTATCTTTCCAAAGCATGTATTATCAATAGCAGTAATAAATAAATGCATAAATTATCACACACATGAGAGACACAAATTTAACGTGGTTCACCCAATGTGGGTTACATCCTCGAAGAAAATATTTCTTCTAAATTTTCTCAATAAATCTCTTGGAAATCAATTCCCTATTATAATATTTCTGGGCCTCTGCCCAAAGAAGACTCCAATCCCCTATACTCAAGTTTGTGGACCTCTATTTATAGGAGAAATCTATCCCCTCAACTCTGGTTCATGGACCTCTATCTACAGGATAACTCTATCCCCTCAACTTTGGTTCGTGGACCTCTATCCATAGGAGAACTCTATTCCCTCAACTCTGGTTCGTGGACCTCTATCCATAAGAGAAATTTATCCCTTCAACTCTAGTTCGTGGACCTCTATCCACAGGAGAACTCTATCCTCTCAACTCTAGTTCATGGACCTCTATCCATAGGAGAACTTTATCCCCTCTACTCTGGTTCATGAACCTCTATACATAGGATAACTCTATCCCCTTTGCTTTGGTTTGCTCCAAAGCCTACTCACAACTCTTCTCAAATCTACCCCAAGCTTGCTCATAAAGATTGCTCAAATATGCTCCAAGCCTTTTTACAAGGCTTGCTCAATTTTTCTCAACAACTTGCTCAAATTTACTCAAATTTGCACCAAGCCTACTCACAAGGCTTACCCAAATCATATCATAAACCTACTCTCAACTCTGCCCAAATTTGCCTAAAGCATTCACACAGGGTTTGCTCAAATCTACTCCACACCCTGCACAAAACTGCTCACAAGCCTTCTCAAAAGGCCTGCTCAAAATATCTCACAAACCTGCTCTCAACTTTGCCCACTATCTCTGCTCAAAATTGCTCATAACACATGCTCAAAACTGCCATAACACATGCTCAAAACTTCTCATAACACTTTATTTGATTAAAGTACTTCAGACATATTTTACCTAGAATTCTTGTTCAAGAACACATAGAAAATGATATGCAATACAATTTCACAATATGTTCTTTCCAATATCACTCAGAGCCAATGCACAAATTACTTCACAAATATGCTCTATGACCTTTGCAAGTTTATCCCAATATCAATCAATATTATGCACAAAACTTGCTCTCAAACCTTAGCACATGTGTTTCCAATATCATTCAACAATGAAGCACAACTTGTTCACAACCCTAGCACATGTGTTTCCAATTTTATTCAACAATGATGCACAACTTGTTCACAACCCTAGCACATGTGTTTCCAATTTCTTTCAACAATAAAGCACAATTTTATTCTCAAATTCTAGCACACATATTTCCAACAATGCACATGAACTTAATCCTTATATCTCCTCCTTATAACATCAAAATATTTTCTCAACCAAACACCTTAAGGAAGGAATAAAATCACCATACCTCTAAAATTGCTTTGATGAAGATGTGCCCTCAAAACCTTATGTCAATGTGCCACGTGAATGATTTCCTTTCTACCTTGCAAACTTGCCATGTGAACGATTTCACCTTCTTCTTATAAAAAATTAACCATGCAAATGATTTTACCTTTCCTACCTTGCAAAAATAGCATCCATGGGATTTGAACCTACGACCACCTACCTGCCAGTGCCTTAGCGCTAGCCTAGCGACCAGTTGGGCTAGCCGCCCACTTGAAACCAATGATGCAACAACTTCCCTTTATCTTCCACCTTGCAAGCTCAACCAAACAATTTTTGTCCTCTACCTTGCAAAAGAGTCTCGATGAGTTTTGACCCTACAACCTGCTATCTGCCAATGCCCTAGCACAGGGATGCCTATCATCTGGGCTAGTCCCCTAGATGGGATATCAAACATGCTGCCCTCTTTATATTTTGGATTTGGATCTGCTTTGAAACATGTGTGGACTTCTCCCTTCTCTTCCTTCCATGAACCACGAAACTCACGAATGGATTAATGATTAGCGCATTGTCTTCAACCTTTTAAAAATGAAATTTTTATCCCATTTAAATATGCTTCTCCATACTATGCTTTGACGTCGGTGCATATATTTTTATATGCACGTTGGCACTTATAAAATTATTTCCTCCAATATTTTTGGTGCCTCTTGCTTTTTTAAACTTTTATATTATAATATTTAATAAATATTATAATATTGCCTTCAAACCTTTTCCAAATGATTTTCTTTGCTTTTTCTATTAAACCCTTTCTTTTTTTTGTTTCAAGCCAACTCTTTAAACTTCTTTGTCCTTATTATAATATTTAAAAATAAATATTATAAACCTTTTCTTTCTACAATTTCTTTCCTTTGAGATGTACTTTGCCATGAATAATTATCCAACCTTAGAAGAATATTTTTGCCTTGAATATCATACTTTCCTTTGACATCAATGACAACTCAATATGCTCAATATTTTCAACAATCTCCCCCTTTGTCATTGATGGCAACCCTTACACAAAAAATATTCTTTTAGTGCAACTGGATACCAAAACTGCTCCCCCTGAGAAGCTGCTCCCCCTTACTGAATTCTCTCCCCCTTACTGAAATATCTCCCCTTTGACATCAATGGAAAAGGGCTCCTTGGGGCTAAAATTATGACATTCTAGCATAGCCCCCTCACCACCTCCTCTTCTTGAGGTGATTAAGTTTGGGATGGGAGTAAACCTACTCCCAACTTACAATGCTCTTCTTTTTTCGCAATTCTTTTCCAGAATTTTGTAGAAATACCCTTTTAACCATTTTGAGCAACCTCTGTCTTGCTTGTCTTTGGAAGTTCTTGAAACATTGTTCTACACCACCTTGCTTTATGCCCAAAATTATTGCAATTGTAACACATGATGTTGTAGTTCTTGAAAGGTGCAAATGAATTGAAGTTCCTTTTGGTGAAGCCATAATCATTCCTACCATGAACCCTGCAATGTATAGCTTTGTGACCAAAATGATTACATGAGAAACAATGCCCTTGGAAGAAATATTCATCTTGCCTTGGAAAATATGGTCTCTTGGTCCTTTCTTTGCCTTCTCTGTGATGATCCCTATTTCTTGATTGTGCATTATTTTCTTCCTCAATGATGCTTCCACTTCTCAACTCATCAACATAGGTCTTAGGTTCTTCTTCAATCTCTTCCTTTGAGACTTCCTTTTCTTTTGAGCTTGACTCCCCTTTTTGTACCTCTTGAATTTCTTCATAGCCTAGTCCTATTTTGATAAATGAAGATCTTTGTGCTTTGATAATGTTATCCAAAGCTTTTGAACTTTTCCCAAACCTATGCAACTTATCCTTAGAATATTTCACTTCCATCCTTAGAGAAACCACTTCATGTTCTAATCTTTCACATTCTAACTCTTTTACCTCTAACTTTTCAACCATAAATTCTTCAATTCTCCTTGCCTTTTCAACCTTAACTTTTAAGTTTTTGAGATCTTGTTGAAGCTTTACCTTTGTTTCCTCATCTTCTTGAACTTGAGCCTTCAGTCTTGAGTTCTTCTTTCTAACTCTTTTCAACTCTCTAAGAGCAATAATAAGTTCCTCTTCTAGGTCAATTGTGGCTTCTTCTTCTTTTTCTGAACCTTCCTCTAGGTCTTCAACTATAGGAGCATCTTCTTTTTCTTCTACTTGGTCAGGAACATCTTCTACTTGGTCTTCAATAGGAGTGTCCTCTTCCTCTTCTATTGCCAAAAATAGAATCTCTTCTTTTTCACTATTTGAGAAACTTTTATCACTGTCACTTGAAGCATTGCTTGCTTCTTCAACATAGAAACTCTTCTTGTGCCTTTGAAAAATATTCTTCTCATGCTTGCCTTGACCATACCTATTTTTCTTTTCATACCTGAATTTTCTTTCTTCCTTCTTCTTATAATCATGTTTCTCTTCACTGCTACTACTTCCAGCTTGTGGACAATTAGATGCATAGTGACCAAAGTTACCACAATTAAAACATTTCACAGTCTTCATATCTTTGTGTTTTCTTGAGCCCTTCTTATTTCTTCTCACAAAGTTAGCTTCTTCATCACTACTTGACTCATCACTTGATTCTGGTTTCTTATCTTTTGTCTTCTTTGAAACTTTGAATGCTACCTCTTTCTTGGAATTTTGATATTTTTTTGTCCTCATCTCATAAGTTGTGAGAATTCCATGTAATTCATCCATTGTCAACTTATCGAGATCCTTCATATCTTCTATTTCTAAAACCTTTGCATCATACCTCATAGGGAGTGATCTTAATACTTTTTGAGCAACATTAGAGTCCTCAATTTCTAATCCAAGTCCACGCATGGTATTAACAACTTCATCAACACGGAGTAAGTATTTAGCAATATCTTCCTCATATTTCATCTTCAACTCTTCAAACCTCCTCCTATGAGTTTGAAGTTTTACCAACTTAACCTTGTTATCTCCTTCATATGTTTACTTCAATTTATCCCACATTTCTTTTGCTGATTTGCAGTGCATAACTTTCACAAACTCTTATTCACGTAATCCACTCAAGATTTCATTCATAGCCTTGGCATTAATTTAAATATGGTTTCCTATTATTCTTATCTATGGGAGGAGTAGTTGAAGGTTTGAACCCATCCTCAATAGATTGCCATGTTTCATATCCTTGTGCCATCAAATAAGTCTTCATCCTCATACTCCAAAAAGCATAATTATTCCCATCAAACATTGGAGCCTTATTTGTTGAAGATCCATTCTAAGAAGTCATATGTGTTCTTGTAAGATCTTCCTTCAAGTTGTTAGAATTTTTTGAAGGAACCCGCTCTGATACCAATTGAAGAACACAAGCTTATACTAAGAGGGGGGTAAATAGTATAAGATAAAATTTTACTTTTCTTTCCAAAATAATATTATCCAATGTTATCAATTGCAATATCTTTCCAATAGCAATAGTAATAAAGCAATGCACAAATCATCACACACATGAGAGACATAGATTTAACGTGGTTCACCCAATGTGGGTTACATCCACGGAGAAAATATTTCTTCTAAATTTTCTCAATAAATCTCTTGGGAATCAATTCCCTATTACAATGTTTATGGACCTTTGCCCAAAGGAGACTCCAATCCCCTATACTCAAGTTTGTGGACCTCTATCCACAGGAGAACTCTATCCCCTCAACTCTAGTTCATGGACCTCTATCCATAGGAGAACTCTATCCCCTCAACTCTAGTTCGTGGACCTCTATCCACAAGAGAACTCTATCCCCTCAACTCTGGTTTATGGACCTCTATCCACAGGAGAACTCTATCCCCTCAACTCCAGTTGTGGACCTCTATCCATAGGAGAATTTTATCCCCTCAACTCTAGTTTGTGGACCTCTATCCATAGGAGAACTTTATCCCCTCTACTCTAGTTTATGGACATCTATCCATAGGATAACTCTATCCCCTCTACTCTAGTTCATGGACCTCTATCCATAGGATAACTCTATCCCATTTTCTCTAGTTTATGGACCTCTATCCATAGGAGAACTCTATCCCCTTTGCTCTAGTTCACTCCAAAGCTTGCTCACAAATTTGCTCAAATCTACCCCAAGCTTTCTCATAAAGCTAGCTCAAATATGCTCCAAGACTTTTCACAAAGCTTGTTCAATTTTGCTCAACAACCTGCTCAACTTTGCTTAAATATGCACCAAGCCTACTCACAAGGCTTACATAAATTAGCTCATGAACCTGCTCTCAACTCTACGCAAATCTTCCTTAAGCTTTCACACAAGGGTTGCTCAGATATGCTCCACACCCTGCACAAAAATGCTCACAAGCCTTCTCAAAAGGCCTACTCAAAAAATCTCACAAACCTACTCTCAACTCTGCCCACTATCTCTACTCAAAACTGCTCATAACACTTTCTTTTATTAAAGTACTTCAGACATATTTTACCCAAAATTCTTGTTCAAGAACACATAGAAAATGATATGCAATACAATTTCACAATATGTTCTTTCCAATATCACTCAGAGCCAATGCACAAATTACTTCACAAATATGCTCTATGACCTTTGCAATTTTATCCCAATATCAATCAAGATTATGCACAAAACTTTCTCTCAAACCTTAGCACATGTGTTTCCAATATCATTCAACAATGAAGCACAACTTGTTCACAACCCTAGCACATGTGTTTCCAATTTCATTCAACAATGATGCACAACTTGTTCACAACCCTAGCACATGTGTTTCCAATTTCTTTCAACAATAAAGCACAATTTTGTTCTCAAATTCTAGCACACATATTTCTAAAAATGCACATGAACTTAATCCTTATATCTCCTTATTATAACATCAAAATATTTACTCAACCAAACACCTTAAGGAAGGAATAAAATCACCATACCTCTAAAATTGCTTTTATGAAGATGTGCCCTTAAAACCTTATGTCAATGTGCCATGTGAATGATTTTATTTCTGCCTTGCAAACTTACCACGTGAACACCACATGAATGATTTCACCTAATGACTATCAAAAATTAACCACACAAATAATTTTACCTTTTGCCTTGCAAAAATAGCATTCGTAGGACTTGAACCTACAACCACCTGCTTGCCAGCACCTTAGAGCTAGACTAGCGCCAGGTAGGCTAGCCTCCCACTTGAAACTAATGATGAATCAACTTTCCTTTATCTTCCACCTTGCGAGCTCAACCAAATAATTTTCATCCTCTGCTTTGCAAAGGAGTCTCGACGAGTTTTGACCCTGTAATATGTTTTCTACCAATGCCCTAGCGCAGGGATGCCTGCCATCTAGGCTAGTCCCCCAAATGGGATATCGAATATGTTGTCTCTCTATATTTTGAATTTGGATTTGCTTTGAAATACGTGCGAACTTCTCCCTTATCTTCCTTCCATGAACCATGAAACTCATGAATGGATTAACGATTAGTGCATTGTCCTTAACCTCTTAAAAATGAAATTTTTGTCCCATTTAAATATGCTTCTCCATACTATGCTTTGACGTCAGTGCATATATTTTTATATGCACTTTGGCACTTATAAAATTATTTCCTCCAATATTTTTGGCACCTCTTGCTTTTTTAAACTTATATATTATAATATTTAATAAATATTATAATATTATCGTCAAACCTTTTCCAAATGATTTTTTTTGCTTTTTCTATTAAACCCTTTCTTTTTTTTTGTTTCAAGCCAACTCTTTAAACTTCTTTGTCCTTATTATAATATTTAAAAATAAATATTATAAACCTTTTCTTTCTACAATTTCTTTCCTTTGAGATGTACTTTGCCATGAATATTTATCCAACCTTAGAAGAATGTTTTTGCCTTTAATATCATACTTTCCTTTGACATCAATGCCAACTCAATATGCTCATTATTTCCAACATTGATATATAAAATTATTGTGAGGTGTCTATGGGAATCCACCTCTTATTCCTTTTCTCAAATCATGTCATGTATCTCTTTCCTTTTTTGTGTGTGTATATGCTCTTCTATTTTGATCTCTTCATTTTTCTACATAAGACTATAGTGAATGGATGTTGTAAGATTTTTTTAGAAATAATTGTGAATTCCAACAAGTAGCACCTAAGTAAAATCCAACATATGACAAATAACCAAGGTATTAATGAATATGACATGAGAGAAACAATATTTATACCCAGAAAACATGAAACCATGCATTTTATTTGACTATACATGTCTAAAAAAACTAAGATATTTTACCAATAAAAAACTACAAGTAAAGTGTGTGTTGGTTTAGTGATGATTTCTATAGGAGATAAAATTGGGGAAGATATAAGTAGAACCTAATATGGAATTAAAATATAAGAAGAATGAGAAGGTCATGGAGTCTTCTATAACTTTGAGGGTGCAACAACAAAGTAATGCCTAGTTGGGAAGTAATTGAGCTTCACCATTGGTAATGATCCTATCATTTTGGGACTTCAACACCCAACTCTCTAGCATGCGTGCCATGGTCTACATGGCAAAATAAATAGAGGAGAATCATTATGTAATAGTTAGAGAGGTATTCCATGGCATGCTCTTTTTCAAAGTCAATGCCCTAAACTATTAATATGTGTTATGGATGGAAAATGAGGTCGAGCATGTAGATATGATGGTATACATAGACTAGGTAGAAATCCAAGACATATCTATTTTCAAACCCATCAACACTATTGATGAGATATTACCACAATGATGGCTTCTTATTGAACCAATTCCATATGATAGATGGATAAGTTGTTATAATAGTATTAGGGCTAAGTAATCAAGGAAGGATCCAAAAATGATAATAAATGAGCAATGAGTGGTAAGGATATGTGTAAGATACTCCACACTATTCAAACATCATGCACTCTTTGATTTGAAGGAATTGGTTAATGAGGCTCCAAGTTCACTGTAGAAGTTCTAGCATGGAAGGTATATTACAAATATATTGAGACTCAATCACTATGACATGTGGTAAGGTGACATATGCTATGGTGGTTCAAGGTAAGTTGCATAATAAGGATAAAGTATCTTAAGGAATTTCAAGGAGAACATCATAGATTTAAAGAAAGGGAAATCAATGTTTAAGTTTAAAATGTTACCGATACTCATATTAATCTACTTCATTCTAGGAAAAGTGAAGAATCATACATTTTTGGTATAGCCTTGCATCAACATTCAAGAGGGGCATTAATTCCATAACCTCGATGCACACTCGATGACAAAAGGGGAAAATTGGGCAATCATAATTAGGATTATGCTACAAGAAAGGGAGTAGATTCCCATGTAGGTATGTAAGGAGTTAATTAACAAATAAAATATTTATGGATGAAATATGATACAAATAGTTGTTATGTATTTAAAGTGAATATTTAAATCTACTACATACTATTCCATCCCCAATGAGGACTATGGAATGATTATAACTTTCACTTGGATGATGCACCCTTTTGTCAATGTTCTTCATAATTCCCAAAGTAAGAAAGAGTTGAAGAAATGGTTGGACAAGTTGTGCATGTATGCATAGAGGCTAACACAGCTAGAAGTATTCAAGGGTGAGAGTGACAATCAAGTGATGCTAAATAGAAGGTAGGAGGAACTAGTGCTTTAATAGAGGGGATAATGATTAAACAACAATAATCAACAAAAAGAGTCACAAGGGCAACAACAAAAGCTACCATATACCCCAAGTGGTGATGCTAATATTTCTATCACCTATGTCTAGTGGAAATAAGAGATTATAATCCATGAGGAATATGAGGAAGGAGTTTATGCCCTTATCTATATGGATAGGTTTTGAATAACACTATAATCCCTTATCTTTCAAGCATTAAAATAGCCTAGGAAGACCAACCCCATACTACAACAAATTATTATATCCTTAGACAACAAAGCAAATGAAAAATTCTAATGAGATATAGGGTACATCAATATTGTTAGAGATTAATGGATCAATTGAGGCAAATGAATAAGAGGTAGTATAGTTTTCCATGGATATTTCAAAACTAGGATCATATGTTGAGATTGCCCTAAGCCTAGAGGATGCAATTATGATTAAAAAGTATGTGGTAAAGTATCTTACAAGTTCAATTACTAGTGCTACTAGTAGACCTCTAGCTAGAAACTTATTTAAAATCTAGAAATAGAGAAAAATGATAGGAGAAATACAGCTATAATTCAAGCCATGAAGGTGGAAAGTAAGACACATATGGGTGTTGAAGGATTGGTTGCTAGTATGATGACACCAATTTTTAAGGTAACCATGACTAAGTTAGTATGGGAGAATAAAATATAATTCCAATGTTACCAATCCTTATAGGTTCTACACCCCTTAAACCACCAATATCTATTGTAGCATGTAGGCAGCAAATTCACCTCCCAAAGAAAGAAGAAGTGATTTGCTAAAGTTTTGACTGTTTTGGAGATGATTTGCTCCAGTTTTGTGAAACTGTATAGTAGGGAGCAAATCGTACATAAGAACATACAACCAAAGTGGTAAACCATACAGAGCAGTGGCAAATTGTATAGGGCACACCAAAATTCATTGAAATGTAAAGGAAATGCAATTTCGGGATGAAATGTCGCATGGATTTGCTAACCTAAGGTGTAAACTTAGGAAAAGGGTAAAATAATATATTTGGTTGTAATTGGGCAGTTGTGAATAATGGATTGTATCAGGAACCACTTTGGAACGGCCTGGGAAACGTTATATAAGGCCCCATTTTCAAATTTATGAGTTTGGCTACTAGTTTACTGGTTCATAGTTGTTAGGATAGAGAGTTAGCCATATTTCTGAGTTATTGCTATAGTATGGATAGAGTTTCCACATTGTATAGAGTTTATCACCATTAATAATAAATAATAGACGTTGTGGATGATAGTGTACGATCCTGTGTGTATGGTTGATGCATTATGGATGATTATTGTGTGATTGAGTTTCTTCCTTACTATCATATGTTAGTTTTAGGCTTCATTGCAGGTTGTGAGCAGATTGCTATTGGTGGGAATCATGGAGAATGATCTAGAAGCATGAGGATATTATCGAGGATGTATTGAAGCAAACTGTACAAATTTTGGGCGTAATTGCTTGAACGGAATCACTTATAATCCCAGATTGGATGTTTTGCTTGTGTATGGAATCATCTTGTTTGGACTGTTAAAACCTTACAAAACCTTCCAAAGAGAGATTGGAGCAGAAGAGCATTGCAAATACTATCTTGTTGTACCTTTGGATCATATAGATTGTACATCGTACAAATCGTACACATAATCCTTACCCGATTTGGTAAAATAGGTGATTGATAGAAACTTACCCGATTTGGCAGTTTTGGTAATCGCCTTGAACGATTTCAAAACTGTGTATGACAACCTCAAAAATAGAATCCGTTAGTTTTTTTGAGTGCAATATCATACCATATTGGCCACTGTACGATCTCATATCGTACAGTGTATGTGTGGAAGGCCGTACAAGAGATTGACAGTCCATATGAGGGTAGTTCGGGTACTTGGAAGATTGTTTGATTTGGTACTTAAGATCAAGCTCATCCTAGGGATTATTCTGACCATTAGAATATACCTCCCCACTGGGAATACTCCACTGTTGTGTTACATAGCACTTCTTGACTAACTCCATTGGCTATAGAGGTTATGATATCTAAGGTATCAATTGTAGCATTTCGTGGGAGTGTACCTCCAAATATTTTAATGCTAGTATCATATGCACCGATGGAATCCACTAAAATACTATTAATCAAAGTATCAATGATGAATGAACACTAAATATAAAGCTTTTGAGGATTCAACGTAGGTTTTTGTAGCATTAGAGGATTTAATGCTAATTTCCTCTACTCTAGAGGCCTCACTACCATCATCATCCATATTTATAGAGGTATCAAGATCCAAACCAGTTAATTCAATGGAAAAACCATTTGCATTATTGATAGCATCTACAAGCTTAATACAAAATGCTCCAACTACAATTATCCTAGTAGTAGATCTCAATGTGTCAATTGTAGTACCAAAAAGAAGTTTATATTGGCTATTGGTATTCAAGATTCCAATAGGGTAAAAGGGTCTACCAGGTTTAAATCAACCTGAGATTGATAGCATAAAGGGTGATGTTAATGGAAGAAACTCAGTTTGGGATGGACTCTAGGTTAATAATATCAATGGATAATATCCTCATGATACAAATGATGTAGTATAATGCACAAGAGGATTTAATGAAGAATGCAATGCATCTTTTGCATGTGGAAGGGCAAGTAATGCATATGGTGCAAAGGATTCAGAGCATGAATCCATACATTAGTATTAGGACAACATCTCTGCCAAAATCATAGCTACTAGAAGCACTAACATATTTGCTCTAATGTTATAGTTCCACTAAGAATAAAGTAGATAAACAAGAGTTGGAACAACTAGATAAGGTTAAGTTAGCTATGTAGCAAATGCAATAATAACTAGTGGTAGTCTTGGATAACTTTTATGGTTATAAAAAATATGTAGAAATAACATTATTAGGTTGGATTATTATGAATATTTTAGAGATTGAGGTTGGAAAATAACCATCAACACATCTAGGTAGTCATTTGACTAATAAAGGAAAGATAAGAACTCAATTTTGGATAGAATGATATTTTTTTGGTAGGTTGGAAAGGCAAGTTATTAACTATGGCTAAAAGGCTACAAATCATAAAGACTACATTATAATATATCTTCATATATGATGCCACTCTCAATTTTCCTTAGTTAATGCATTCTATCTAACAAAATTCAAAGATATATTCTTTGGAAAGGGTGTGAGAAAAATTTAGGATTCCTAACATGTAGACTGAGTGAAAGCCAGAAGCAAGTGTGATGTAGGAGGGAGGGAAAGGAGTGTGTAGGAATCATAAGGAGGAACCATCACTTATTATTCTATATCTTACAAGAAACTCAAAAACTAAAGGATATATGTGAAAAAAAATCTAGGTAACATGGCAAGAAAGTCAATTTTGAAAGTCCTTACTAGAGGTAAGAATTCCTTAGTTATAATGTGGATTCCCTAGTTAGAGATAATAGGAAGATAAAATCTATGGCAAACCCTATGTAGGTAGTAGATACTACATCATAAGTGATTATCAAGGATGATGATCAAGCATGATATAATAATTCTTAAAACCAAAGGGTTAATATGTAAGTTCCATGAAGACTATATAATAGAGAAGTTTGGAGGTGCCTGAGAGGAGATCTGAGGAATCAAACTAGGGTTTTAGAAGCTAGGGTAGAGGTCTATCAATAGTAAGGATCACGACCAAGAATGGGGGACATAGGTACTTTGGTACCAAATCCTCCAAACGAAGGAATCTCATTCCGGGATAAGCTATGTGGAACCCAAGATAGCTTCAACGACTATCAAACACAAGCAAAGAAAATCATAAACACCATGGGGAAGCGATAAAAGGAGGATTCTCTACCTGGGAGGGTGAACGGATGTCTACCACAAGCAAAAGAAATACCAGTATTGGAAATAGTTGAGGACTGGATAGCTGAGGATATTGTTTATAAGTCAAAACACAACCTGATAGGTAAATTCATGGGTTTCAGACCATCCGTGCACTTCCTCCACACGTGGATAAGGAAACAATGGCATCTGGAAGGAGAATACAAAATTCTAACTCTCCCAAATGGGTATTTTTCTGTAGAGTTCACATCGGTGGTAGATCGACAAAAAGTATTTGAGGGAGGGTCGTATCATCACGGGCCAATGGGACTATTCTTGCAGCCATGGAAGATGGGATTCGACCCGAGGGTGGAACCGACTACAGTACCAATATGGGTAAGATTATTTGCCCTTCCCCTTGAATTTTGGAAAGAGGAGGTACTCGAGGCAATAGGCAACTTACTAGGGCATTATCAAGGTAGATCAAGAGAAATAATTTTAGGAGGATCGACAATGTTTGCTAGGGTTTGTGTAGAAATGGACCTCAACAAACCTCTTCCAATAGAGATAGACCTAAAAATAGGGGATTTTTTTTATGCCAACAATTAGATTATGAGGCTATTCCATTCAGATGTCGGGTGTGCCATGCTCATGGACATCTAGCTAGAATGTGCCCAATAGTTAAGGATCATCAATCTGAACAAGAGGGGATAAAAGCAAATATTAACATGGTGGGTCAATCTCTTCAGCAAAAGGGAAATCAGAAGGAAGGGAAAGGCCCAATAGACTCTGAGGGCTTTCAAAAAGTAATGAGAAGGCCAAACAAAAGAAATCAACATAGTAACCAGAGACAAGGAGAAAGAGTTGTAAGAACAAACAATAGATATGAGATATTCAAACAACTGGGAAACTTGGAAATAGAAGGGGATTTTCAAATGGAAGGGTTAGAGGAGGATACTCAACAAGTCACACCAGTTGATCAGGAACAATATTCCAATCTAGTGTCAGGGAACAAGCAAGGAGCAAAACCAGACACAACCTCTCTCATGGAAGAGGAGATTCAACCCACGAGGGAGACCATAGGAGGGGAAATAGAGTAGAGGATAATTTTGACATAGGAAATAGAGATGAAATAAGGAAATAAGAACAAAGAAATCCCTACTCTAGGGATTCATCAAGTGGAGAAGAAACAAAAACTGAACCAATCTGCAGGGAGGAAGTCAAACAAGGAAAATATGGAGGAATAGGGAAGAGATTTGAGCTAGAATGGAAAGGTAAAATCGATGGCTGATTTTTTCTCTCCTAATTCTCAATGATATTAATCACTTGGAATGTGAGGGGTTTAGGTAGTCACCCTAAAAAAAATGTAGTCAAAAATATTATCATAGATATGAGTCCAGATATAATTTTGTTACAGGAAACCAAAATGCAAGGAGAAGACTTACAAAAAATAAATAGGAGGATATGGCAAAAAGGAGAGATCCTTACTCAATCAACATAGGGGAAATCAGGTGGATTGGCCACTATGTGGAATCACCAACTATTCCTAGAGATAGGGGAGCCTCTATGAGAGGGGTGTTGATGGTCCGGTTACAAAATAGGGAAACTAGGAAAATTTGGACTATAGTTAATTTTTATGGAGCACAAATAGTTAGATTATAGAGGGATCAATGGGCAGCCATCCAGAATTTTAGAGACAACTACCTAGAGGACCAATGGATTGTGGGAGGAGACTTCAATGCAAATCTTAGAATAGAGGAACAACAAGGAGGCAGAGCCATGCTGGAGGAAAAGGATAGGTTTTTTTCAGCAATAACATGTCAAATGAATCTAATAGATATCCCAACTATGGATAGCTCCATGACCTAGACAAATAGAAGAAAGGAAGGGGAGATGATCAAATATTGCTTGGATCATTTCTTCATGGGGGAGGAATTATATTTGCATACCAAGCATCAAGCGAGGGTCATGGATAGGCTTTCTTCAGATCATTTTCCAGTAAGCCTAACCATAGAAGAAGATAATCATAAAGTTGTGGGAACTTTTAAATTTGAGCTATGGTGGCTGAAAGATGAGGAGTTGGGGGACCGTATAAAGGAATGGTGGAAATTAGGGAAACCAAGATTTGGGATAGCCCAATTCAAACTCCACAAACAATTAAAATATGTAAGGACCCAACTAAAGGAGTGGAGTAAACAGAAGAAGGAAATAACTAGAATCCAAAAGAATGAAATCAAGGATCAAAAGGAGAAGATTGCTCAGGAGATAAGACAAGGAACTATTATGGAAGAACTGTTGCAATGTGAGGCATAAATTATTAGGAGAGAGGAAGATTTGGAGGAACAAGAAGAAATCTATTGGAGGCAAAGAGCCAGAATCACATGGTTAAAGGAGGGGGACCAAAACACAACATTCTTTCATAAGATAACAATAACTAGGAGACAACAAAATAGAATTATAGGTCTTACAGATATGATGGGTCAGGTAAAAACTAGTGGAAGTGAAATGAAAATTATAGCAAATCAGTACTTCCATACTCTTTTTAGCAATAATGAAAATTTGAATGCAATATGGTAGGAGAAGATACTAGAGGCAATTCCACAATTAGTCAAACCTGAACACAATAAATTATTAATGGAGGAAATTTCTTTGGAAGAAACCTCGTAGATCATACAAAAAATGCAAATAGGAAAGACTCCAGGACTAGATAGATTCCCCATTGAATTTTATCAAAATTTTTAGGAAATTGTGGGCCAAGCAATGGTGGAGGCACTAGAGGAAATCAGACAGAGTAAGCAAATGTTAAAAGCCTTGAATCATACTTTTATCACTTTGATTCCTAAGGGCCCACCTAGTGAGATAATTGATAATTATAGGCCTATTTCACTATGTAATGTAGTATACAAGATATTAACAAAGCTTATGGTAGAAAGGTTAAAACATTTTTTACCAAATCTGATTTCAAGTGAGCAAGGTGGTTTTGTTGAAGGTAGACAAATTCTAGATGGAATAGTAGTGGCCTAGGAGGTGATACACACAATGTCAAAACAAAAGGACCTAGGTATGTTTATTAAATTAGATCTTTCTAAAGCCTATGATAGAGTAGATTGGTCCTTTATGCAAAGGATTTTAGAAAAAATGGGCTTTGTAGAGGGGTGGAGAGATTGGGTAAAATCCTGTACATAGACTACATCATTCTTAGTTCTGGTAAATGGTAGTCCCTCTCCCATGTTCATAGTAGGAAGGGGGTTGAGGCAAGGGGACCCTCTCTCCCCTTACCTTTTTATCCTTTATGTAGAGGGTCTCGGGAGACTATTAAAAAAAGGAGACAAGAGGGGAGGCTAAGGGGCCTAAAAATAAGTTCTCAAATTGAGATAAATCACCTCTAGTTTGTGGATGATACTGCTCTTATTAGTCAAGCCAATCTCATAGTAGCAAGAAACATAAAATAATTTTTAGATGGGTATACTCAAGCTACTGGGCAAACTTTTAATGAAAAAAATCTCAAATTATTTTTTCAATACAATGAAGAGGGTGAGAGATAAAATTATACAATTGTTGAAATTCATGGAAACTCCTTTACCCATACAGTATTTAGGAGTACCTTTATCTACAAAGAAAACAAAAAGCAAGGAGTGGAAAGGGTTGATGGACAGACTTCAAGCTAAGTTGAGCAACTGGACTCACAAATGGCTAAGCTTGGGAGGAAGGCTTACAATGATTAAAGTTGTGCTACAAGCTCTCCCAGTTTATAAGTTTTTCATACTTCAGGCTCCAAAGAGAATTCTAAAATATATTGACAAACACACAAGAAAGTTTTTGTGGTCAGGTGCAAGGGAAGAACAAAAATTAGCACTAGTGGGTTGGGAGAAGATATGCCAACCAAAAAACAAGGAGGATTGGGGATAAGATCAACATCCCACAACAACAAGGTACTAGCTGGGAAGCTATATTGGAGATGGATTACAGCTACTAGGGGTTTATGGAGTAGACTCTTACAAGCCAAATATTACCTAGGAGTGGTTGAGAAAAATATTCCAAGACATAGAGTGGAAGGAGAGGGATCTACAGTATGGAGGACAATGTTAGCAGGCCAGGAGTTAATAAAGCCATACCTATATTGGTAGTTAGGGGATGGAAAGGATGCTCTATTTTGGGAGGATTCATGGAATCAATCTCAACCAATTATTCAGACATTCCTAGAGATGGAGAGTTGGAAAGCAGAGCTCCAAAAAGTAGGGTGGTGGAAAGCCTCTTACTATATGAAATCATGGAATCAACATGTGCCAGACTTACTATAGTGGAAACATCCTCGAGAATGGCCAGTGAGGGGGATAGAGGAACTAACGAAAAAACTGTGGAGACATCTCCAAAGACACCCAATTCAGGATGGTTCTAAGAGGGATATACTTGGATGGGGAGGAAGTAAGTTGGGAATTTATAAGGCAAAGGAGGGATACAAGGTAGTTTGTGGATATGAGATTACCCCAACACCACTTCCATGGATATTTGTTTGGAAAAAGGAAGGATGGCCAAAAATTAACATTTTCTCATGGTTGATTAACCATAGAAAGTGCTTGACTTTTGATAATTTGAGAAAAAGAGGTTTCTTTGGGCCTTCCAAATGTGTTTTGTGTGGAAAGGTAGAGGAGACCTTGAATCACCTCTTTTTTGGGTGTTCTTTTGCTAAAGATATATGGATCAATTGGTGGAGGTAGATGAGACAACATTGGGAAGTTTTTGAGAGCTAGGAAAGCTTTTATGAGAAATGGAAATAATGCAGCTTTAAGACTAAAACAATGAAAATGGTATGGAAACTAGGACCTAGCTTCATATGGTGGTAGTTATGGCTAGAACAAAATGCACACATATTTAGATCAGAGCACAAAACAAGGGAGCAAGTATGGGAGAGGATTATGAGCAAGGTAATAGAAACACTATCTATCAGATTACAGGAGGAAACAAACATAAAAATGGAGGAAGTGATTATTCTACGGAGCCTTGGAATAACTGTAATAGAGAAACAACTTAGGGATGGATACACAGGTGAGATCCCCTCGAATAACATAGAGTGGAGGCCACCTCCCAGAGAGTGGGTGAAGGCAAACACAGATGGGGCTTCTACTAAAAACCTTGGGAAAGCTGGTTTTGGTATTATCATGCAAAATTGGAAAGGAGAACAGGTGTACTGGAGAGCAGAAGGCATGGGGGAGGCAACAAATAATGAAGTGAAAGGATAGGCGATCTTGTCAACATCAGTGATAGCTACAAATCTACAGTTACATAAGTTGTGGATAGAGACAGACTCTCAGGTATGGGCTGGAATCTTGGATCCGATAAGGCCCTTTCAGGTGCTAGGAATTGGAGAGAGAAGGAAGGTGGAAGCAGTTCAGAAGATCTGGCAGGTTTTTCAAGATGTTTTTATTACACATATCAAGCGAGAGGGAAATAGGGTGGCAGACTATTTAGCAAAATGGGGAAAATATCTGGAGGAAGGGCAATATGTGGACTCTCAGATGGAAAATCAGATAAGCTGGTGCCAAAGAATCCAAGGGATGCGGGAGGTGATACAAGCAGATAGCAGAACAGGAAGAGCAGATAGTGAGTCTAATGAATCTATCATAGTTAGGCCACAGAGCAACACAACATGAAGATAAATGGATGGTTTACAAAATTCAGATAAATTGGATAAATTGGAATTCAACTATGGTAGTGTTGAGGTGTATGGATATCTGCATTATGTATGGTAATGTTTTATGGGTAATTTTTGAGCCAGGAGGGACTGGAGGAGGATTTTCTTTCTCCCTTGATGCCTGTCCAACTCATTTTACCTTGTAATACAACTTCTATAAATATAACATATTTTTCATTTTTTCAAAAAAAATATGTAAGTTCCATGGATACTAGACAGGTTCTAAATTTGATCAAATGGAAGTGGGGATTGAATTCATATTACTCCATAACTTTTCTTCGAAAATGATTTTTCTTTTTTATCTTCTCTAGTTCAAAAATAAAGAATAAAATCATGTATGTTGGCCTTGGTTTAGGGGTAAAGATGTTATATATTTAAGACCATAGAGTGAAAGTTTGTTTGTGGAGATAGAGACTATTAAAAGGCTTTCAATGTGGATTAGGCTTTTTGGATTTTCTTATCAACTCATTAATAAGGAGGTTTTGAAGAATATTGGATAATACTCTAGGCAATTTCATCCAAGAGGGACCAACTACTAAGGAGAGAAGGCATGTTGTATGTACTCAAATATGTGTTGCCACAGATATTTCAAAATCTTTACCACAGTCCATTAGGATTAAATTTGAATTAAGAGAATGGGATCAACAAGTGGATTATGAAAATATTGCATTTTGATGTAGCAAATATCATGAAACTAGATATATGGCAAGAGATTGCAAAGTAAAAATGATGCAGAACGAGATGAAAAATTTATGGGCATGAGGTAAAATTCAATATGAAACAAGGAGATTATATCATAGGAGAAGTTGGGTGAAATAAAGAATTTTCCACTCCTAATAAAGTGGCAATAAAAACCCCTCTATAATTAAATGGAAAAGGCTAACATAGTTCACTCAGATCAACCATTAGAAAAAAATAACACAAGGGATGAGAAAGTGCAAAGCACAAGTTCAAGTACATGAGTTGAAGGTGCTACGAAAGAGAGGGAAGCAAATTTTAAAGCAAAGGAATATGAGATAACTTTCAAAGCGAATGAGGTGAAGGAGATTAGGTAAATCATCTTCTTTTTTCTTAAATAGCATAAAATATTCTCCTTGCAATAAAAATAAAAGTAGTACAAAGTGTATTCATTGCACTTTAGGGTTTAAAGAGTGGCACAATAAAGAAAACATGTGGAGAATTTCCAAGTAAATTTAGGGTTTCTAGGGTAGCATAAGAAAGTAATGACCATGGAGGATCATCCATCAAATTTAGGGTTTTTAGGGTAATATAAACAAGAAATTTTTTATGAGGCTATTCGTTGCATTTTAGATTCTTTAGGGAAACATAAATTTTTAGAATATAAGTCTCATTATGAACAATATAGAAAGATAAAAGATATTGATGAATATGAAAGTGTTGGTAGAAATGGAAAAAGGAGAGGAATATCATCAAAGCATGAAGAAAGAGAAAAAGAAACTCAAAAGGATATTTATTTGGGAATCCAAATAAAAATATCACTCGTGTAAACAAGAAGTGGGGCGAAGCCCACTAATAAAAATAAAAAGTGATGATGAAAATGATACCATGGAATTTTAGGGGTATGAATAAGAGCCCTAAAAAAGAGGTATTAATAAGTCATTATAGTCCTAAGTTTATTTTAATAGAAGAAATAAAATTAAGTAGTGAGGAATGTAAGGATAATTTTAAAAATATTTAGAAGATGAATGATTTTTTAATAGTTTATTCTATAGAAGCTTAAGTGATATTACAACAATATGAAACAAATGCAAATGGAATGGACAATTTTTAGAAGAAAAAAATTAATTGGGTTGCTTGACTACTTTGTAAGAAAGAAGAAAACATCAAAGTTGGGGCTATAAATGTATATTCTCCAACTACAGTTACTCATGAAAAATATTGGAAGGACTTTAGCATATTTTTTTCAAACACAATGATGATTCATAATTGTGATATTTGGATTCTTGGAGGTTATTTCAACATAGTTCTATCTCCTTTGAAAAATAAGGATAATACTCCAAGATGGTCTAAATAAATGCATGATTTTTCTTCATTTGTCAATTCAAATGACCTTTGGGATGTTAGTCCTTCAAGTAGAAAGAATGGATAAATTTTTGGCATCCAATACTTGGTTGCAAACAAAGTATAGAATCTCTTTATATGTTTTATTGCAAGTAGGATTGGGTAATAAACCCATTCTTTTGAATTATTATTGACCTAATAATGGTCATCCAAAGCTATTTCTCTTGTAGTCTATGTGGCTCCAAGACCTCGATTTCTTCTAGATAGTTATGTTTTGGTGGGATGAAGCAAATTTTGAAGAGCATATATGTACAATTTTGTTCAAAAGATGAAATATTTAAAGAAGCAAATCAAGAGTTGGAATGCTAAAATTTTGGTAACACTTTTAAAAAGAGGAAATAAATTGAATCTAAGCTCAAAAAATTACAAGATATTGTAGAAATAAATGGAAGGGATCAATATTCTTATATGAAAGAAAAACAATTACTTTTTTATTATCATAATGCATTGAAAAAGGAGTCATTGTATTGGTTCCAAAAGTCTAAGAAGAAATGGCTCAAGGAAGGCAATATATATACAAAAAAAAATCTTGCTACCAAAAAATTAAGTTTTTTTTTTGTCACATCAAAACTATCCCAGATGGAGGAAATAGTGACGAAGAAGAAGACATAAGGAAGAGAGAAATTAATTATTTCATTTTTTTTAGAAACTAGGCAAGATAAGGAGGTACAAGGTAAGCTTTTACAAAATATTCCCCTAATTATCACACAAGAATGAAATAAAATCTTGATGAAGAAGATATCTATGGAGAAGCTACATGAAGTAGTTTTCTCTTTCTATCCTAACAAGGCACCTAGCCTTGATGGATTTCTTGCAATTATCTTTCGAAGATTTTAGGAGTTATTGAAGAGTGATATGTTGGTTACAATTGAAGAGGCTCAAAGCCAGCAGGTCCTTGGTTCAATGGTTGGAACAAATAGTTGATGTAACCCACACCAAGGTTCAAATCTCGGTGGCACCAAATAGCTCAATGTGAGTAAGTCGATGTAAAAGAGAAATGGAAACCCTTTCAAAACCCTGAAAAAAATAAAGAGGCTCAAAAAAGAAAGGCTACAAAAAGTGAGATTAATGTCACTTTTATTACATTAGTTCCCAAGAAAGACAAGACAAAATATTTTTATAATTTTTGTCTAGTAAGCCTTTGTAATATGATTTATAATATCATTTCAAAAATTATGGAAAATAGGTCAAAAGACATTTTAGATTATATTATCTCAAAGGAGCAAGGTTGTTTTTTTCATAGTAAACAAATTCTTGATGGTGTAGTCATTACATGGGAGGCTATACATTCTCTTCAATACATGAAAAAACCAAGTATGCTTATGAAATTAGATATGAACAAAGCATATAATAGGGTTTCCTCGATTTTTCTACATACTATTCTTAAAATTTTTAGTTTTGATTGTAGTTGGTGTGAATGGATTAAATGTTGTTATAGCATTGAAAAATATTCTATTTTTATCAGTGGTTCTCCAAATAGTTATTTTAAATAATAATATTGTGATCTTCGCCAAGGTGATCCATTATCTCCTTATCTATCCATTATTATTATGGGGAAATTAGAGAGAGATTTATCAAAGGTAAAATTGGAAGGAAAAATTAAAGGTATTCATGTTGCAAAAAATGGTTCCTTCAATTCTTATCTCCAATTTGTTGATGATACTTTTCTTTTGGGCCATACCTTAGTCAATGAATCCATGGTGTTTAAATTAATATTATCATTCTATGATAAAGCTATTGGACAATTGGTTAATATTATAAAATCCAGGATATGTTTATTAACACTACCCTAGATTTACAACAAATTAGTATGGACATTTTAGTGTTTAAGATTGAAATTTTCCATCAACCTACTTGGGTATTATTTTGTCTCATAGAGGAAATAAAAAGGAGCTTTGGGTCTCTAATTTAGACAAAATGAAAGCTTGTTTGATTGGTTGGAAAGATAAGTTCTTAATCATTGAAGAAATGCTATAACTCATAAAGACTACATGTAATCCATCCTTGTCTATATGATGTCACTTTCAAGATTGCTAGTAGGTATAGCATAAAAATTTGATAAAATTTAAAGAGACTTTTTTGGAAAGGATGTGAGGAAAATTTAGGTTTTCTCTTTGTAAATGGGATAGGGTTTGTAAAGGAAAGAATATTGGAGGAGTAGGCTTGCAAAATTGGAGACTTATGAGTTTGGCCTTAGGGGCAAATATTGGGTGGAGATTATTCAAAGATCAAGAAAAGAATTGGGCAAAAATATTACTTCAAAAATATATAGGTTCCATTGATGCAATGAAATTATTTAGAAAAGTAACCTACTCAAAGGATCGTCAACATGAAACTTCATATCAAATAGTTTATAATTAATCAAGAAACATATTAGATGATCAACAATGAGTGAAATTATATAAAGTTTTGGTTTAATATTAGTTGAAACCTTATCCTCTTATCTCTGACTCAAAATGATAACCATTGGCTTGGGCATTCCTAGCTTGTAAAGGTCCAATGATCAAATATTATATTAATATAAACAACTCTAGATCATGGATTTCTATTAGTAGCCTAGCTAAAGAAGAGAAACTTCAAAATATGAACTTCAAAATAAATTGCAAATCAACTTCAAAATATGATTCAAGAGTTTTAAACTTTTATTTGTTGATTCTTACATAAAAGGATGAGTAGGTTTGGAATCTATTGAAAGATGGTAGATACTTGATCAAGTTCAGATATGAGAATTTAGACCAATAAAAAGTTCCTACTCCCAAATATTTTCCTTGGAAAAATATTTGGTGACTAGAGGCTCTCTCTAAGGCCTCAACATTCCTTTGGTTAGCAGTTCAAAGTAAAATTCTTACAGGAGAGAGTCTACAAAGAAGAGGATATCATGGACCTTTAAGATGTGCCTTGTGTGAGAAGGATTTAGAAACATCAAAATATTTACTTCTTCATTGTCCCTTTGCTCACACCATTTGGGGTTACTTTTTAAAAAATATGAAAATATATTGGGTAGCTCCATCAACGTTCAAAGAGTTGATGAAATATTGGATTAATTATAACAAAGCTAAAGCATTATGTATTCTATGGAGGATCGGTCCTGCCATTATTTGTTGGAATTTATGGCTTGAAAGGAATAATAGAAAATTTTTAAATAAATCTCAAAATCATGCCCAAGCTTGGAACCATATTATTGTCTCTCTTGTAGAATGTTTATAGATATGGTACTCATCATGGGAAGTCATAAGTGTGGAAAAAGAGGTGGTAACAACTTGGTCATAAGATTTGCCCATACATGAAACGATCATCTATGATAATTGAATTAAAACAAAGGATCTACTTCGATCTAGGGTAAAATGAAAATATCCAAAAATTAGGTTTATCAAATTAATTTTCATGGTGCTTCTAAAGGAAATTCAAGAAAAGCTGGTGGAAGTGGTGTTTTTGAAATAATGAAGAAAAAATTCTCCTCACTTACATATAATCATATGGAACTTCAACTAACAACAATGCAAAGGCTACAACACTTCTTATAGGGATTTAAATTGCAATTGAAAAAGGATGGAAATATATTTCAATTGAGGGGATTCATAGATTATCATTAATGGATGTGGGAAATGAATAAAAATAATATTATTGTTGATGCATCATCTATTTTTGGAGGTAATCTCTTGTAAATGTGAGCATATATAGAGAGAAGAAAATCAGGTAGTAGATACTTTAGCCAAACACGGTGTTGCTCTTCATCTTACTAAAATTTAAATTTTAGAAGGAAACTAGCCAAGTGAGATTTTATCTCTTAATAAAACTTATATCAAGGAGTTGATTGTGGAAACAGAGCACTTTGAGAAAAATAAAGAATATATTTGATATAAAAGAAATGAAAAATATTTGTGATAGAAAGGCATGTTGGATATGGTTTAGCTCATAGAAAGAATATTACATTTGACCTGGCAACAAATGTAATATTTTGGTATTTGATATCAAATGGCATTAGCTCAATTGGTTAGATTCCTCGGCGTTCAAGGAGGAGATCCGAATTTAAATCTTTCCAAGTGATACATGGAAAATATCCACGCCTTTTTGTAATACCACTATGTGGTGATGATGTGATATGAGTGGGGCCCTTTTCAAGCCCATATAATGAATTGAAAAATAATATTTTGGTATTTTTATGGGAGTGGGCCCCAATAGAAGCCACATATATATTAAAAAAAGTTTCCTCTTTATAAGCATAATATTGTTTGCAAAGAAATAATATTAGAAAATAAGTCTTGAAAATTTGTAGACATGATTTTGGTGTTTTTTTAATAGGTTGAAAAGTTGGGGACATATTAGGGCCACCCTTCCCATGAATTGAACTTGGGTCTATGCTAGAAAATTCCAATTCCTTTTGCCATGGTGGTGTCCCTATCGGGACGACATATGATTTTTGTGTTAGGTACGAAATCTAGTTAGTAATTATTGAACGGACAAGGAAAGGTTTGGGAAAAATGTTACTTCAAAATGTACAGTTTTTGTGGATGTAATAAAATTATTAGGGAAAATAAAGTGGCATTAGCTCAACCAGTTAGATTCCTCAACATTTCAAGGAGGAGACCCAATTTCAAATCTTGCCAAAAGATACATGGATAATATCTAAGCTTTGTTGTAATATCACTGTGGTGATGATGTAATATGGGTAGGGCCCATTTCAATCCCATATAACCCATTAGAAAACAATTATTATGGAAATGAACCCTACTTAGGTATTTAACAAGAAGAAACTTTAAATCAAAGAGTTCATAATTGATAAATAAACATATCAAGTGGTCGATTAATAAAGGAGGTTCTAAATTAAAATATATGATGATTGGTTGAAATCTTATCCTTTTATTTTTTGTTCAAAATTGTAACCACTAGCTTGGGTCTATTTAACTTGTATAGGTTCAAAGGTAAAAAATAGTGTTGATGTGATTAATGATTCCATAACATGGATTTTGATTAACAACCTAATTGAGCATGATGATCTCAAGTGAATAGTGAATAAGCTTCAACAAAAAAATATTTAAAGAGTTATATTTGCCCATATCTACATAGAAGTATGACTTAGTTTCAAATATTTCAAAAGAATGGATACTTGATCAAGCTATAATATAAGTATTTAGAGTACAACCAAAATTTCATACTCTCAACATTTTCCTTTGGATTAATGTTTAGTCACTTTAGGCCCTTCCTAAGGCTTCAGCATTCCGTTTTTTAGAAATATAGAGAAAAATTATCACAATTGAGATTCTACAAAGAAGAGAATATCATGGAATTTTTAGATGTGCCTTGTGTGAGAAAGATCTAGAAACGTTAAATTGTTTACTCTTCACTATCCCTTTGCTTACACCATTTGGTTTACTTTTTTTTAAATAAGAATATAATGGGTAGCTCCATCAATGTTGAAAGAGTTGATGAAATGATGGATTAATTATTTTAGAGTTAAAATTTATGCATTATATGGAGGAATGTCTCACCATTATTTGTTAGAATCCATGACATGAAAGGATCAAGAAATTTTTTAAAAATAAATCTCAACATCATGCACAAGTTTGGAATTGTATTGTTGCCTCTTTTGTAGAATATTCATAGGCATGGTATTCATTATAGGAAGTCTCAAGTGTGGAGAATGTTAGAGTATATTACATTATTTGGTACATGCCAATGCACCACCTTGGATACATCTTTAGATTAGGATTTTGTCTTAGAATAGAGTGTGAGTATTTGCTTTATGCAATGTAATAAATGTACAAGTATTATTAGAGTGTGTAAAGCATTTAATAATGTAAATGTACATATTAGTCCATGTGCACGTGTGTCCTTAGAGTAGGAAAGTAACGAGTCTCAAGAAGAGTGAAGGTCAAGAGTACTCCATATGAAGAGTCAAAACCCATTATATATGTGTTTATGTGTGTGTGTTTGAATGACACAATGTAGACTGAGAGTGTGTGGAAGTATGGTGTATTTGAGATCTTTGTTCTCTATCAAGATACTATTTTTTTTGTATACGAAAGGATTTTGGAAGGATATCCAAACATTTTACGTAGGGGTTTTGGGAGGGTCTCCCAACCTTTAAAAACTATAAATGTATTCAAAAAACACCAAATAAGATCACAAATGGGACTGCATCCCTAAGGGGAAACTGATTCAACATCCAATAAAGATTGATCTAGCATCTGAGATAGTCAGATCTTGTAGATCCAAACCTAAAATTTAAAATTAGACTTGGAAAATAACTTCCCACCCAAGCCACCATAGGAGAAGTAAATCTATAAAATGGGACAGCCATCCATGCCATCCGATGACAATTTAATTTTCAAATTTAAATAGAGCGCTCAATTTGGAAAAAAATTGTTGAGACATTAGGAGTGCTCAAAATATCAGAATAAAAACATTAGGCCTTCCCACCAAGTATGGGAATCTAAATTCTAGAAACTCAAGTCTCCACCAGTAGGTACCTAGCACCTTCAGTAATCACTTCAACAACAACAAAATTGGAATCCTACCCAAATATGGGGTTTTGAAAGGCTCCCCAAACCTTAAACAAAGGGGTTTTGAAAGGATCCCCGAACCTTAAAAAATGGGGTTTTGGAAGGATCTCCAAACCCATTTAAGAAGGATTTTGAAAGGCTCCCATTAAAAAAGTCAAGCCTTAAGCAGAGGACCAAATATTTTTGTAAGGCTCCCTAAACCTCATAAGGAGGTTTTGGAAGGGTCCCAAACCATTACAAACAAGATTTTGAAAGGCTCCCAGAACCTTGTACAAGTGGATCAGGCCTCAAGAAAAGGACCATTGCATTTTTATAGGCTCCCAAAGCCTAAAAAAACACAAGGATGGAAATAATAACCATTTCCTATCGAAACAGAACCAAGAGCACTAAAATTATTCAAAAATCAAATTCTTGCTCAAATACTAAAAGTGAAATGAAAATGCAAGGCTCCTAGAACCTTCTATAAATGGATCAAGCCTCCAACAGAGGACCATAGGGTTTTGGAAGGCTTCCCAAACCTAAAACATGCTAGGATCCTAGAGATCCAAAAGAACCAGAAGGCCCACATCTTAGGGTAAATAGGACACATTCTCGTTGAACATTAGATTTAAAATTTGGAAACTCCCTCCTAGTCCAAACGAAAAAAAAATACAAATAAAACAAACAGGAAACAACCACTTCTTGCTCAAATTTGAAACTAGAAAAAACTTTCCCTCTTGAAAATACAATGACCCGACAGACCACCAAAAAGGCTAAAAAACGTGAGGAAAAACCTGCCAAGGTCGTGCAAAGAAAAATAGACAACTAGATGATACCTGAGATCACCCACATCTTCTCTAATGGACCTAGGAATAAATTATGCCCTAGAAAATCAAGCTTCAAACAAAAATAGATCCATAATATAAGATCCATCTAATAAATGAGAACAGACCCCCAAAACAGGGTATGAGGAAAGAGGTAGGACCCCTTAACATCAACGTTTTAGCATTAGGGCCAACACCCGTCCACCAAGTCAGAAAAGTAGAACCACGTCCCACTATCTAGTAAACTATTCATCACTACACGAAAGAAGAACAACATCCTAGCATCTACATCCAGCAACCAGCAAAGATCAAGGTTCAAAGCTCCCTGCTTCCCACTCCCCTAGTAAAGATCAAGGTTCAGAGCTCCCTGCTTCCTGCTCCCTCGAGAAGCTACTATTTTCGTGAGCATTTTCTAATGGTAATTTTATGATTTCATGTTTTAGAAGTTATTTATGAGTTTTATATGATTAGAATATTGCAATTATCTTATATTTCATATAACAACTTTATTTTAGATCTTGTGGTTATTTTGTTTTAAGTATTAAGCATCAAAAGCTAACCGAAGAACAGGTGCTAGCATCTTGATTACAAGATTCAAATTTTATATAATGGATAATTTATTAAAATGGAGCTAACACAAAGGATCTATATTGCATTATGATAAAATATAAATGTTCAAAATTTTGGGCTCATAAAGACCAATTTGGTGGTGTTTTCTAAAGGAAATATAGGGAAAGTTAGTTGGGGTATTCTTTATTTGGAATAATAAAGGAAAAATTCTCCTCAATTACTCAAAATCATATGGAACTTTAACTATCAACTATGCAGAGACTAGGGAACTTCTTACAATGATCAATATTTCCTTTGGAAAAGGATGAAGATACATTTCAATTAAGGGGATTCATAAATTATTACTAATGCCATTAAGAAAATAGATGTACAATTAGAGCAAAAATATCAATATTTTAGCCTTTGGGTCTAAGGAAAGTGATGAGGAACAAATACTTTCACATCATTGACCAAGGTTCTAATCCCATGGGTGAACCCTAATGTATAATCAAATGGCATTAAGCTCAAAAAATTAATAATATGGGCTCCTATTGAAGATACCTAGGTTCAAATGTCACCGAGTAATACAATGATGCTATGTATTTCATCAAAATATCATGCTAACATGGTGATGATATGATACTTGTGGGGCATGTTTTTATCAACTATTATTGGATGCAATATCTTGGAAATGTCATCATATCTATATATAAGGAAAAAAGGTAATAAATTTTTTAGTCGGTTATAATGTTGACCTTTGTTTTGATGAAATCCAAATTTTAGAAAACAACTACCTAAGGGATATTCTATCTTTTAATAAAAATTATATCAAGGAGTCATAATAGTTTGAGGAAGTCAAATAATATCTTTGATAGAAATACAAGTTGGATATGGTCTATTTACCTAAGAATAAATGTAATGTTTTCATATTTTTATGGGAGTGGCCCTTTCTCTTTCTCTAGTGAGCAAGAGAGAATGAAGCATTATTGTGCTAAAACAAATAATTTTTATTGAGAAAATTTTGGTAAATCCTTATTTAAATTAGAGGAATTATTTTTATTGTCTTTAAAAAATAATGGAACTAGAAGATTCAAAGAATGACTTTTCTTTATTATATTTCAAATACTTCTCTTGTTTTCTTATGGGTTTTACATATCTCAAGAATTCTTCAACAACTTATAGAAGTTTTTTCTCTTATTAAAATTTGTATATATCTAAGATGCCAATAGGCTTAATGGGTTGTATTTCATGAATAAATTTATAGAATATTAAAATTTTTAATTGATAACAAGAGAAGATATATAGAAATTGATGAGAAAATTTTAGTTAGACAAGTTATTTCCTTTATTATTATATAAAGGGAGGAAAAAAAAAAAAAAATATATATATATATATATATATATATATATATATATATTGTTGGAGAACAAGGAGTTGTACTCGGGTCCCCCACCCTTGTAAAATCACAACCCTCTCCTTTAGAGCTCAAAATTTTACGATCAAATTCAATTCTCATCTCAATTGAGTTGCTATAGCTAGATACCTACATCAATTTTCATAAAACGTCTAAATTCTTGATTTTCATTTTCTGGATCTTATTCAATTTTTTGTGTGAATACAAATGTTCTAAAATTTAACATGCTTCTTCTTGATAATTTCCTACAACAACCTTCGCAATACCAAAACTTCACCTCTATTGTCTAGGCATTGCATCTTAGTAGAGTAATATTTCCAAAACAATCCTTTGGATTGCTAGTTTCCTTCCTAAAGCATAAGTGCAACCACATGATTTGTATTAAATAGTTTATATGAAAACACATTAATGTTATTAAATAACACAAATATTACCAATGTAAAATATTAAAGTAAATCTTAATCATTATTTGATATAGGTAGCCAACATTTTTTTGTTAGCTTTAGCTAAACTTACTACTTCCTCTAGCCATGGAAAAGATAATTTAACTTCACGATCCTCAACTAAAACCCGTTTATTGGCAAGCCTATCTACACATTTTATTTTCTTCCCTTAACATATGTGAAAACATGATTTCTTCAAACTCTGTAGCAAGGTCTTGAATTTCCACAATTATCTCTTGTATGTTCCATGGAGCCTTTTTTTTCCTCAAAATTGCATTTATTACTATTAGTAAATCACCTTCCATCCATACCTTTTTTAATTTTATTTGTCTACATATTTTTAACCCTTCCAAAGCCATCCAAGCTTTAGCTTCATTATTAATCCTAAATCAATAATCAAAAGTGTAATGAGATAAAATCTCTCCCTTATCATTTCCAATTGTTCCTACTAGTCCTACATTTCCTTTAGATGTTCATCAAAATTTAATTTGACCTACTTCACTTTTGGTATTTTCTACTTTATATCCCTTGCCTTCTCTTTTTTTCTCCTGTACCCAACATCATAATTCTATTTGATGACTTGACTCCATCTATCAAGGCTCTCTACTTCAATATTAGGGATTGGGTAAGTTTATAGGGTTGGTTGTTAGGAACCTTATAATTAAAATAAGCACATTAACATCATAATTCTATTTGATGACTTGACTCCATCTATCAAGGCTCTCTACTTCAATATTAGGGATTGGGTAAGTTTATAGGGTTGGTTGTTAGGAACCTTCTAATTAAAATAAGCACATTCACACAAATATTGCAATAAAATAGTAATTCATGAAGAACAAAATATTGCAATACAAAATGGAAATGCAAAAATCTATATTAATCTCACAAAAGCACAATACATAATCATTGGCCTCTTCGAGAGGGAAACCTTCAATAATTTGATTCAATATGTAAAAAGATACATTTGTTGATACCTTTGTCTTTTAAAGATACATTTCATACAACCCTAACCTAACACTCAAGGGTTGGCTTACATGCAAAATTCCACTCAAGCTAGAATCTTCTACCAAACAAATAGTTATATTCTTTATAACAGAAAATGAAATGGCCCCACTTTTTTAAGCACCTCAAGTACCACATACCATTACAAAATATTATAAAATATCATTAGAATGGTGTCCCCACATTGGAAAGGGGTCATTACATAATAATGTTAGGATGGGATCCTAACATATCCTTCCCCTTCAAAAAACTTTATCCTCAAAGCTATAGATGAGAAAACTACTATTGTAATTGCTAGAGAGACTCCCATGTGGTCTCTTCTAGTTATAGTTTAGACCATTGAACAAGAACCTCAGTGATTATATGATTTCAAAGGGTATAAAATAACTGGTCCAAAATTTTTTTAGGCTCAAGCATGATGGAACCTTCTTCATCCGGCTCTAGTAAAGTAGACTAAACTTGTACCTTATTACCAACAACCTTCTTGAGAGAAGAAACATGAAAGACTAGATGGATCTTGAACGTAGTCTAAAGGGCCAATTTGTAGGTTGTTGAACCAATTCACTATAATACATGGTAGGATCCATATTATTTGGTAGTGATTTTTTGGCATCTACAAAGCTAGGGTGATGATTGCTTGAAGGGTTACAAGCAAAGAAAAACTATATCTTCCACTGCAAAGCTACACTCGAAAAAGTGTTGAATAGTTTACTGACATATGCAATTATGGACCAATTCAAGATTCATCATAAGTTGTTAGAGGATGACAACATGTTAGTTGAGAGTGGTGTTACAAAATAAACCTTGGAACTTCCTAGAATGCATGAGGAGGGTGTTGATGGAGGAAGATTGTATACTACTTTAAAGGGTGTAACCTTTTTTTTTGTTGGTAAAATTATATTAAAAGCGGGTTTTTAAAGGGCCCCAAAACATTTTTACAACAGGTCAACCGACCAAACAAAAGGCCAAAAACAACCAATTTGAAAAATCCTGCCTAGAAGGAAACAAGCAGTTTGGAAAATCTCGTCTAACAAGAAACAAACATAATTGAAAAATTTTGCCCAACAGGAAGCCAACAATTTGAAAAATCTCATCCAATGAGAAACCACCAATTTGAAAAATCTTGCCTAGCGGGAAGCCACCAATTTGAAAAATCCTGCCCTGTGGGAAGCACCAATTTGAAAAATCCTGCCCAGTGAGAAACCACCAAAGTGAAAAATCCTGCCTAGCGAGAAGCCATTGATATGAAAAATCTAGCTCAACGAGAAGCCTTCGAATTGAAAATCCTGCCCAACGGGAAGCCACCATTTGAAAAATCCCATCGAAAACACTAGGAAGGAGGACCGGGACACACACGAGGACGCAGGAAAATTGGTATCCCACACAGAAAAACCATAAACCACTCCAAAAAATAGGAATAGTCGAAGGTTGAGGAAAGAAGCTAGGATCCCACCACGAGACAACCCAGGAAGGCAGTCTATGATGTAACATCTTGCACAAAGCCTAGAAAAGGGTGTAACCTTGATCATGGTGTGATATGAAGTATTATACCACCATTTGGCCAAAGAGATCCACTTTTCCCACTATGCAAGATATTCGGATGTAAAGCAACAAAGGTAGGTTTCTAAGCATTTATTAAAAAAATATGTTTGGCCATCAATCTAAGGATGTAGGTCAAACTCATTTTTAGTAGAGTCCCTAAAACTTAAATAGTTCATGCCAAAAATGATTAGTAAAGGTAGGGCCTTTGTCTGATACAATAGATTTGGATATTCCATGAAGGCAAAGTATGGAGTCTAAAAATATTTTGTCTACTACAAAGGTTTTGTAGGGATGGGATATAAAATAAAAATAAGCATAATTTGTGATACGATCCACTACCACTAGAATAAATACTCCCAATTTGGGTAACCCTTTAATAAAATTCATAGAAATATTTGCCCATACTTGTTCCAGAATTGGTAAGGGCTTAAGGTTTCAAAGGGAACACACAAGTTCTCCTTTTATTCTTTGGCACTTATCACATTCAACCATATTATTTTGAATATCCTTCTTCATTCCCTTCTATAAGAAAGCATGTGTGGTCCTTTCATAATTTTTTAGAACCTAAGATGTCCCACTATTAGTGAGGCATACATTTCTTGCAAGATGAAATATTGCATTTGTGAAGTTTGGGGAATAATAAGTCAATCGTGATATCTCAAGTCTTGACCATCCCAAGTATATCCAAGGCATGAGTTAGGCTCTACTTGAATTTTGTTGATCAAAGTTTACAAGCCAAAATTCGTAGCCATTTCTTCTCTAAGATTATTAATTCATTGAGGGATTGGGGAAGAGAGCATTTAACATACTTTGATATTCAAACTGTCGAGATAGTGCATTAGCCACGATATTCTCCTTTCCTTTCTTATATGTGATTTTATAATCATAGTCCATCAATTTAGAGATCCACTTTTATTGTTTAGGTGTGGCTAGTGTTGTTCCAAGAAGTACTTAAGACTTTGGTGGCTGATTTTAGTTGAAAAATGACACCCAATGAGATATGGCATCTAATTATTAACCTCATGTAAAATGGCTAGCATCTCCTTTGCATAAGTAGTTTTGCCCAAATTTTGGCCTAAAAGTGCTTTACTAGTGAAGGCCAATGGTCTTCCTTCTTGCATCAAATCAACCCCAATTCCATTACCCAAAGCATCACTTTCAATTGCAAAAGGTTTAGAAAAATCAGACATTGCTAACATCGGGGTGGTTTTCATGGCTTGCTTTAATTTATTGAAAGCCTTCTCCATTGTTTCTGACCAGATAAAATAATTCTTTTTCAACATAGTTGTTAAAGGAGTTGCTATCTTTCCATAGTTCTAGACAAATTTATGGTAATACCCCATGAGTCCTAAAAATCCTTGAAGTCATTTGAGGGTGTGAGGCTTTTGTCATTCTTGAATATACTGAATCTTTTTAGGATCAACTTTAATTGTATTGTTGGTTACAATGTGACATAAATAATCCACTTCTTGCAACCCAAAAGAATACTTAGACCTCTTGGCATAAAGTTGATTCTCAAACAAAAGTTGTAGAGTCTAATCCAAATTTTTGAGGTGCTCCTCCCAAGAGCGACTATAAATTAGAATATCATCAAATAAAACTAGAATAATTTTGTGAAGGAAGGACCAAAAAATGAAATTCATCAAACTCTGAAAAGTAAAGAGTGCATTGGTCAAACCAAATAGCATAACCAAGAATTCATAATGTCCTTCATGAGTCCTAAAAGCATATTTATGAATGTTATCATCCTTGATTCTAATTTGATATCTTGATTGCAAATCCAATTTTGAGAAATATTGGGCACCATGCAATTCATTTAACAACTCATCAATTACTGGAATGGAGAATAAGAATTTGTCCTTAACAATAATTTTATTAAGGTCTTTTAAATACACACACAAACTCCAATATCCATCTTTCTTCCATACCAACAATACTAAGGAAGAATAGGGACTAACACTGAGTCAAATAACCCCTACAACAAGACATTCCTACATCATTTTCTTTATTTTTATTTATGTGCATATGAATACCTATAAGGGTGAACATTTGGTGGAAGACTACCTAGGATAAGTTAAATTTCATGATCATGATTACGACAAGGAGGTAGTCCTTTGGGTTTCCCAAAATTATGGCATGATTTTGCAATAACAACTATAATTCTATCAAATGGTAATTGTCTCTGATATCTAAGACTTGTATAGAAAATAGTTGGTCCATGATACCATGGATGTATGTTTTCAAGAGTTTTTTTTTTTATAGATAAGATACTATAGCATTAATATCGGGTTTTACAGGTTGACCCAAAATCTTTTACAAAAATCAGCCCAAGGCTGTTGATGAACATGTTCTTACTAAGGATCCTATATATGTAAAATTTACATGTTGTCAAAGCCATTACATCCGGTAAGGCACATAGCCTATTATCAAAAAGAAACTTCCCATACAAAATTTTGGGTATACCCCGAGAAAACACACCTGCATCATAATTACAAAAAAATAAATAGACAGATCCCTTCCTTGAAACAATGGAGAAACAAAAAGTTGCAAACACACATAGCAGAGTACTAAAAAAACTCCCACAAACTCTATATTGACAGTTACTCTTAATAATTCTTTGGTAATTACTTTCTTCTATATATGACATGCTTTGGGACCACATCCCGTCTTGGCCAATCAGCCTTGGATAAGTGAACCTGCTGGCTAGATTTATGGCGGTGGCTATCTGGTGGTCCACGTGGCTCCGGTTCGAAGTCTTATATTATCATTTCTTTCCTACCCTGTGATTATCAACCAACCTCAAATTACTAAGATGACTAGAAGCCATGTTATCTGACATGTGACTGTCCCCATTAGTCTTTGTAGTATTTCCAAGCAGCATCCACCAAGACTAACAACTCGAATAATTTTTATTGTGAGTCCATTTCAAAAAAGAGACAAGAATACTCATAGCCTTCGAACTTATAGTGCCTTCCCTATTGGTAAATTTGACTATCATTCTTGGCATTCTTGTTGAATAAGCTCCTCTATTTCGCTCAAGACATCGTGTTCCCATTTGAAAAGTTTATCACCATCGACACCCAAATTGGCCAGCTTATCAACAACTTTGTTAGCTTCCCGAAAGACATGTTGGGCTTTTCTGTCTTGTCTTCCCTATAAAATGATCCTAGCCTCTTCAACAATTGTTTTAATCCTCCAAGGAGGTGTTTTCCAATTATTGAGGAGATTTATAATATGCATAGAGTCTCCTTCTATGATCAAATTGCCTTCTAAGTCTTGAGTCATTTGAAGGCCTCTCCACATAGCTCTAGATTCAGCTTCGTTGTTCGTCCTTATTTCCAAATATTCAAAAAATGCAAGCATCATATTCCCATTATGATCTCACACAATGTCGCCAGTGCCTACTTTGCCAGGATTTTCCTTAGCCGCTCCATCAAAATTAAGCTTAAACCAACCCGTAGGAGGTGGGGACCACTTAACATTGGCTCTGGGGTTGACTACCCTAGGCACAGACTCATCTAACAAGGTTAAGCTTAAATATTGAGCAATTGTGGTCTCCTACAAATGAGGTTTACGGCTATCAAAAGGGATAAGGTTCACATTCTCGTTGGCAAAGGATAGGATCCTGGCAATGATAGTTTGATGATCATGGATAGACTCATTAAAGACTCTATGGTTCCTTTCTAACCACACTTGCCAAAGATAGTGATTGAGACAAATTTTTCACATGTATCTAAGTCTTTGGCTTGAAAAGGGGCAAGGCCACTAGACGAACAAATCAAGTACGATGGCTAGTTTAACCTAGGAAATATTGAAGGCCTGAAAAACCCCACTTAGGATAGTCAAGGAAAAATGGCACTCAAGGAAAATGTGATAAATGGTCTCCCAATTAGCCCTGCACATATAACAGTGATTAGTGATACAAATACCTTTACACATCATATTATCAATGGTTAGAATTCTTCCTTGGATAACCAACCATGAAAAGACTACAATTTTTGGAATTAATTTTTTTATCCAAACTAAGTCCTTTTGGAGGACAAAATCCTCGTCATCAACGTGCTTGTAAGCTGATTTAACAGTGAACTGCCCATTTTTTTTAGGAGCCTAGGTCACTTGATCTTCCTTGGGTCTCATGGGTATAAACTATTGCCTTAGAATGTTACAAATATCATTTGATTTCACTTGAAATCCTTGAATCCTTATTTGTTTCCACTTCATTCTGCCTATGTCCTCAACCATATAATCAGAAACTTTTATACCAATGATTTCTTCCATGATATCTCTGATTCAAGCTAAGTTAGGATATTGCATCAGTGGCTCGTCCTTAGCCCACCTATCATTCCAGCAATTTATCCTCTCACCATTGCCTAAAACCCATCTTAAACCTTTTTTGATGATTTCCTTACAATTGAGAATTGCTTTCCAAAAAGTAGAACCTCTGATTGGAACTAAGTCACTTCATATTTTGAAGATACTTTCGTTTGATGATAGTTGTCCATTCATTTTCTTCACCAAAAATGAGGCACCACGCCTACTTAGCTAGTAAAGATAAATTCATATGAGAAATTATCCTCAGACCTAAGCCCCCATTTTCCCTAGGTTTGCACACTTTGGTCCATCCTACAAGGTGTATCCCTTTTTTCTCCTCTGATCCAGTTCATAAAAATTCTTTTTGGAGTTTCTCAATTTTTTGGAAAACCTTCACAGGGGCTTTGAAAACAGAGAGGAAATAGACTGGAATGCTCTAAAGAGAAGCCTTAGTGAGGGTCGACTTTCCTGCTTGAGATAGAAGATGACCTTTCCATCCAGCAAGTTTTTTTTGAATTCTTTCAATAACCCTGTCCCACATTGACTCTCTCAAAGAACCAATGAAAAGAGGGAGACCAAGATACAAAGTGGGGAGGTTTGCTATATCACACCCTAAAAATTCTGCAATCCTTCCTTACCTTTAAATGGGGATGTTCAATAAATATAACTTGCTTTTACTGAAATTAACTTTCTGACCAACAACGTCCTCGTAGAGTTGCAGGATGTATTTAATTATTTTGGCCTCAACCACCGATGCCTTAGTCAATAGAAGGGTATCATCGACTAATTGTTGGTGAGAAACAACCCTAGTGAGAGATGTTGCCTTGATTCCCGATATTAGCCTTGAACTGCAAGCATTTTTTATGGTTTTGCCTAAAGCTTCTGCCACAATGATAAATAACATGGGGCTGATAGGGTCCCCCTACCGAATTCCTCTATGACTTTGAAAGTAACCATCAGTTGTTCCATTAACTAGAATCAAGAACCATGCTTTAGAAATGCATTATTTGATCAAATTAACCCATTGGTGGTGAAAACCAAACTTAAGGAGGACAACAATTAGAAAGTCCCAATTTAGCTTGTCAAATGCTTTATTCATATCAAGCTTGAGGGCAAAACCAGACCTATTAGTCTTATGAGTAGAGTGTAGAGCTTCATGAACTGTGATAACTCCATTCTAAGATTGACCTACCCTAGACAAAGCTTCCCTGGCACGGATCTATGATGTGAGGCAAAACATCTCTCATTCTATTTGCAATGGCTTTAGTTAGGATCTTGTAAGAAACATTGCACAGACTTATTGGCCTGAAGTCAGCCATAGATTCAAGGGTTTGCTTCTTAGGAATTAGAGAAATAAAAGTAGAGTTGAGACCTTTTGGGATATGATTGCTTGCTTGTAATTCTCTGACAATATAAATTAAATCCTCACTTACGATACCCCAAAAATCTTGATAAAAATGAGGGGGAAAGCCATCAGGTCCCAGGGCTTTGTCTGGCTCCATGCTAAACAAGGCTTCCTTAATTTCCTCATCAGAAGAGGGAGCTATAAGCTTAAGGTTTATATCCTCATTTATTATGCTAGGAATGGATTGCAAGAGAATATCTTTGGCCTCCTCATTGCACTACGATTCCTGACCAAGGATAGAATTGAAATAAGTTATTGCCTCCTTTCTAATTTTTGTTAAGTCTTGAGTAATAGAACCATCTGCTTTTTTTAAAAAAATTATCTTGTTATTGCTTCTGTTTCTAAGCGTGGTGACGTGAAAATTCTTAGAATTTAAATCTCCATATTTCAACCAAAGAGCCCTTGATTTTTGCCTCCAATAGATTTCCTCACAGGCCAAAATGTTATGAAACTCTTCTAGTTTTGTTTGTTCCTCCTACCTAGTAGTTTCATCAGCATCACCATGTTGAATCCTCTGATCAATTATATTCAAACTTTCAACAACCTATTTTTTATTTTCAAAGAGATTCCCAAAGACCTATTTGTTCCAAGTTCGAAGCTTTTCCTTAACAAACTTTAATTTGCCAGCAAGTTTAAAAGTTGCACTACCCCTGACAGACTGCTGCCACCACTGAATTAAGTTATCTCTGAAACTGGAATGTTTGATCCACATAGATTGAAATTTGAAAATTTCTTGAAGGACAGAGAGTTAGGGATCTCCAACAAAATGGGATTATGATCAGAGGTAATTTTAGGAAGGGCTTGTAGGGTAGAATCACCAAACAGAGTTGTAGCCTCCTTTTATAGAAAAACCTGTCAAGCCTTTCTTGAATGAGATGACACCATATTCGTCGATTACTCTAGGTATAATTCGCTCCTCTAAGTTTTACATACATCAATATGTTGGAGTTCACAAATTCATTGAACTCATCCATGCTCCTGATAGGTGGTCCATTTCCACCCATTTTGTCTGAAGGGTAAAGAGGAGTGTTAAAATCCCCAATGAGAACCTAGGGGATATTATGGAAGATTTCACTCAGATTGCCTAAGTACTCCCATGGTAGAGCTCTCCCTTGAATTGAAGTCGGGGTATAAATATTTAAAAGTATCCACGACCTGTTGCTATTTATTTCCTTAAATAAAACATTAAGAACTCTATCATATTTCTGAATAATGGTGCCTTCTACTATCCGAGGATCCCACAAAGTCATAAGGCCTCCAGACACTCCTCTGACTAATTTGCAAACCATCTCCCCTTGATTCTAGATTTTTTTGCTACTTTTTTTGATTGAATTTCATCAGTTTTTGTTTCTTGCAACATGATAATAGTTGGATTCACTTGATTTCTTATTGCACTGACTTCCCTGTGTTTTGCCAGGCCATTGAGGCCTCTCACGTTCCATGAGAGGAACTTCATTTATATTGTTTGGTATTTCTTCCTCTCCCCCTCCCTTGAGGGGGTTTTCCTAATTTTTTGTCTTCAAAACCCGGAATAACCTGTTGAAACAAGGTTCTCTGTTTTCCATTGGCAATGTCATTATCAGTTTTAATTTTTTGATGCTTAGCATTTGATATTCTCCCTCTTCTTTTTTCACTACCAAAATCTATAGGAGACTTCACAGTGCTCCTGGTTTGTTTAGGACTAAACTAAGGGGAGGCAATTTGTTGCAAAATCGAACTGCCATATTCCTTAGTCTGAAGAGTTTCACATATCTCCACCCCTACATCTAAATCTTATCCTTTTTTCCTGTATTCCCCTGGTCTGTGAGACGGCCCCTTAGTAGGATTCACCTGGCTCCTAGTGATGATGTTAGGGAGATGAGATTTTTTATTTTCCAATGCCTAAACTTTCTTCCTAAGTTCTTTAGCATTAGGGTTTGGTTTTGGGATGCCCACTGGGCTTGAAGTGTTTTTAGCATTGGGGTTTAAGGATCCCAACTTAGGTTTTCAATACTTTTCCATTCTATGAGATGTAACAATTTGAGTAGCCCCTGCCTTCAAGCCCCTTAAGGTGTACTTTATTCCTTGCTAGCTAAATTTCATCCACAATTTAGATAAATCCCATAATAATGGACCCAACTATCTCAATCATTGAGCCCCCAAAATAACATCACACCCACCTAAGGGTAGGGTAAACATGTTTGCCTTAATATTATATTCCCCTATTTATATTTTAACATTTCAACACTTTCCCTTACAAGGAAAAGTTCCTCCATTGGCAATCATGACTTCAAAGGAGTTACAAGTATTAATATAACAATTCCTCTATTTGGCTACCCTTGGGTCAATGAAGTTATGTGTACTCCCCAAAGTCAATGAGAATTATGACTCATTGTCCTTTGAAGTCTCTAATCACCTTCATGGTTTGGGGAGTTGATACACCTACTAAGGCATGCATTGAAATTCTAGTTGGGATTCTTCTAGGATGTTTTGTTCTTCTATATGTTCCTCTTTCTCCTTAGAAGATTTTATGGTTATTGGCTCATCCGCATCCAACAAAAATAATTTGTGTTGTATACATTTATGCCTTGAAGTATATTTCTCATCACAATTATAACATAATCCTTGTGCTCTACGGGCATCCATTTCCTTCCTAGTCAATAATTTGTTGCCATTATTTGGTGTGAACTTGGAGGAAAATTTGGGTTTATCCTGTGGAAATTTGGATGATCCCTTATGGGTAAAAAATTATTCTTTCACTAATCTCACCAATAATAGACTATGGTTTGAACATTTTTACCTCTACCTTGATATCTTCTTTCAACCCACTGATAAAATAGCTCTAAAAATCCTTCACTCAACCCCCTTGTCATATTAGCCAATTTCTCAAATTGAGTCTGATATTCTTAGACAGTAGAAGTTTGTTTCAATTTGGTTAAGGCTCTAGTAAATTCTTCATACTTACCAGGGCCAAAAGGAATGAGTAATTGGTGTTGGGAATGAAATGAGATGTGATGTATTACACATGAAAAGAGTACAATATATAGGCATAACTCTATGTGAAAAACATGATAAGTATCAAGGACCATGACAAGTGTCAAAAAGAAGTTATAGTGCACATTATAATATTCTAACATTCCCCCTTAATGTGCACTATCCTAACTATAGAGAAAAAAATAAAAATAAGTCAACATTAGATAACATTCTCCCTTAATGTTGACTTATTTTTATTTTTTTCTCTATAGTTAGGATAGTGCACATTAAGGAGGAATGTTAGAATATTATAATGTGCACTATGCCTTTTTTGACACTTGTCATGTTCCTTGATACTTGTCATGTTTTCATATAGGCCTCATGCCTATATATTGTAATCTCTTGTATCAATATTATATCTCATCTCATTTATGTCCCAACAATTGGGACTTAAAGTATTCCTAAGAAATCAGCTTGTTGTGGTGCAGTGGTAAATGCCCTAGGTGCTGGTAGAGGTCGACCCAAGTTCCATTCCCCTTGTCTCCATCCTGTAGATATATGGTATAGTTAGGAATGTCCTATGTCTTGGTAGAGGCCGACAAGGCTCCATTCCTCCTATGCCCAACTTTGTTGAAAGTGGCACCTCAAAAGGGGTGTTTTCCACTATAAATTAGTTTTTACCCAGGTGTTGTAGGTGAGTTGGAGAGGAGAGGGCAATCCTCCAAGGGAGGTCCTAGGTTCGAATCTCCACCCTATCAAAAATTTGAATTGGGTACCCAAAATCCAATTGATAATGTTGGTACGGGCAGGGCTGGGTGCGACCCCCGGGTGACTTTGACGGTGTAGAACCCCCTGTTCGTGGTCTCTTAGACCAAGGCAACCCCACAAGGGGTTTTTTTCTTTAAAAAAAAAAAAGCATTCCTAAGAAGGGTCAAGAGATGTGTTATGTAGCCATTGATACCATTGTAGGGCCTAAGATCCAAAGTTAAAATATGTCGTGGTGACCCACAAATATCAAGGTACATTATGTAGTTTGAAGAATTGTCTGCTTGACACAACAAACCATCAATGTTCTTTCCATTAAGCTTGGGAAAGACTATCTAATTTAGGCATCTTAAATGGGGTATATATGTCAAAAATAGTATAATGTATTTATTTTCTTTATTGCATAAATTGTCACTCGATCGTTCAGTGTTATTATGATGGAATATTTTGGGCCTTCCTTTAAATGCTCTTCTATTTTTAAGAATTTCTCTTCAATCACTAATTTGACTTTAATATGATCAGTTTTCATAATCTATATGTGATCTTTCATTTATTTAACTTCCTACCCAATGTAGGATATTTGGCTCATTAGGCTGATAAGTGATTGATTTAATTGTTCCATATATTAGCTTTGTTCCAACTCCATTACTCCTCTAGTCTCTCTAGCCATATATATATGATTTGGACCACTCCAATTGACTTACTAAAAATAAAAGTGTTGTTCTAGGAGTTATTATTTTCAATACTCTATCAAGAAAATTTTTGGGTGTTCTATATCAAAATAATCAACTTGAAAATATGAATTGAATGGATTGTCCCGTGATTATGTTTTTTGACACCCTAGACTTTTTTCTAGAGGGATTGTTGTCTTCAAGTGTCATCTATTTTTCTCTAGGAGTATTGGTTCACTTAGAAAACTGATTTTTATCCAACAACCCCTTAGCTAGCTCTACCATGTCTATCACTAATACTTTTTGTTTGACACTATTATGTCTGAGTTTGTAGCTGACTATTTTTTATAGTTATCTTGGTAGACTTTGTTACTAACAATTTCCCTTATTGTTATGATTTTTGACTGTAAAAAAAAACTGTTACTTACTCTGGAAAACTATCTTGATTGTTACTGACTCTTACTCTAACTAAAATTATACCCAATTTTTACTGAATACTGCCCTAACAGAACTTGTATTGACTATTACTTTTACCACCAATTCTTTCGATTGTTTTAGTATAGTTAATTTTGTAATAGTGTAGTCTCTTCAGTATGCTCAATTTTTATGGCAGGATTCTTGGTTTTGAGTTTAACATTAAAAAAAAAATAAGGTACTCTAGGCCAAGGTGTATGTACTATGAACTATCCACAACCCTTTGTAATATGATAGTTATGAACAATAGTGCTTGGACCAATATTTTAGACCACTACTCAAGGAGGATTCCATTCATATCGTTGACCACACTACCCATCTCTTTGATAGTATGGGAGGTTGATCTTCTTAATTTTTGTGCTTAGTACACTATGGATAGATATATGATTGAACAACTTATTATAGCTAAAGGTTTCTCCTATTCCTAGGGGGTCTCTTGATATACCCAAAGATATGTGGGAGCTTAAGTCTGTATACAAGTGATGTCTAAGGCCTAGGTCTTGGAGTCTAATTACCCCTCATTTCACTAGAGATGCTTTATGGGTTATCTAGCTTAGCCAATAATGATAGTTCCTCCATGATATTTTAAAACCCGCAACATAGGGTTTCTGACCTATTAAACTAAAACAAAAAAATGATGGATATTTTTAATAGGATAATAAACAAAAAAAAACATGGGAAATTTATACCTAACAGTTGAAATGATAGGGAAGGACATATCACAGTTTCAGTGGAACATGGCCTTGAAAAGTGCTTTGATACCACTTTTTAGGAACCTTCTAATTAAAATAAGCACATACCCAAAAATATTGCAATAAAATGGTAATTCGTAAAGAACAAAATATTGCAATACAAAATAGAAAGTAAAAATCTATATTAATCTCACAAAAGCATAATACAAATCATTGGCTTCTTCAAGGCGGCAACCCCCTTCAATACTTTACTTTAATATGCAAAAAGATACATTTGTTTATGCCCCCTTGTCTTTTAAAGATACATTTCATGCAACCCTAACCTAACGCTCAAGGGTTGGCTTACATCCAAAGTGCCACTTGAGCTAGAATATTTTACCAAACAAATAGTTACATTCTTTATCAAGATTACATGAAATGGCCCCACTTGTCTAGGCACCTCAAGTGCCATATACCATTACAAAATATCATTAGAATGGGGTCTCCACATTGGAAAGGGGTCATTACATAATAATGTTAGAATTACATGATAATGTTAGGATGGGATCCTAACATTGGTTTAGCTTTCTCTATGGCTAAATAAAACTTTCTTTTCATTACCTCTAAATTACTTTCATTTCCTTTAAACATTCTTCTATTCCTTTCCAACCATACGATTTAGAGTATTGTATCTTTTGATATATCCCAAATTGTTTGTAAAGCCTCACTTTTTAAAATTCTTTGCCATTGTTTTAACCATTTTTTAATTTTGTCATTCATCACCATGTATTTACCAGACATTTTAAGAACACATTGCCATAGTTTCCAAACTATTGAGTATTATCCCAAGAGATGGTCTACACTCTCCTCATTTTTATCATAGAACACATTGTGAGGGGCCATGAAAACCCCTTTTCATAGGTTATCCTAGGATAAAATTCTTCTATGACCTACTAGCCAAAGAAATATTTTGACTTTAGGAATGCTTGGGCTAGCCCAAATATCTCTTTATATTCTTACGATATTCCTATTTTGTTGGTGCTTTACATTATATCCACTTCTTGTTGTGTATTCTCATAAGCTATTCAATTCTCAAATTAGCTTATCCTTGACTCCCCTCTAAATAATCATTGTTGTTATCTTTCTACTCAACTAACTCCTAGCATCATTGTCTTGTATACTTGTAAAAAACCTTCTTTCCATTTGTATCTTCCTTTGTGATCCTTATACATAATGTTTGAAACCTTATAACCATATTTATCTTGAAGTAATCTAATCTATGGTTTCAAAATTGGATCTAGATTGAGTGTTTTTGTTATCACATCAAGTATCCATCCAAATAATATTTTTTTCTCCAATTTCCACCACACATATTAGACCTTTAATTACTAGATCAATTGATTTTTTTTAAATTGTTCCATAATTTAGAACCATTTGGTAATAAAAATGCAATAAATATTCAGCTTGGATCATTAGGCTCAACATACTTAGAATAATTCTTGCCCATTGTCTTTGACTCTCTTTGTACAATCTTCAAATTACTTTTACCCTAAGAGCTAAGTTTGTATTTATAATAACTCTTAAACCGAGACCTCCCCTAGTTTTATCATCACACACCTTGCTCCATTTCACCAAAGAAAATTTCCTTTTATCATGTAAACCTAACCATAAAAATGACCGCATTATATATATATATATATATTAAAAAAATTCTATCGACTTGTGTATAGTATACAAGGACATATAGTATGTTGGAATGGCTTGTAAGACTGATTTAATTAGTTGCACTCTTCCTACTAATGATAACCTTATACCAGATACAAGAAAGTGATAGTACATCTGGAAGAGAAAACTAGGGCATCAGTTGGGTAGCCGAAGAGATTTCTGGTTACTATGGATTTGAAGACAAGATTGCTGCCCTAGGAGGGCCCAATGGGGACACCTCCAAATCCTCTTTTAGAGAGACATAGTTATTTTGCAAATTTGTTAAAGGATAAATCTCCATCAGAGACTGAAGAAGCATACAAAACTACATTAAAATTGCTCTTTACGGCTGATGGAAATAGATCAACATCTCAACGAGTTAATGGATGCTTGCCATAATTAGAATCAAGGCCAAAGATTGTCATTGATAAAAGGAAAGTCGAAGAAATAGTTTTATATAGAACCAATCATGATTTGATCTATAAATTCATGGATATTTGCCCTACCCTAAAGTTTTTGCATTCTTGGGTTCGGTAAAACTAGGAGCCTCTTGGTGAGTATTCTTTGTGGTTTATTAGCAATGGATATTTTATTGTTAGTCTTTCTTCACTTGCCGATAGAAATAGGGCTTTCGATCAGAAAAGAGGAATCATAGTCTGGTAGGATTATTTGTTCAACCTTGGAGAGTGGGATTTGATCCTCGAATGGAACCCACTATTGTCCCGGTTTGGATCCATTTGTATGCACTTCCAATGGAGTTTTGGAGTGAGCAGAGATTGGAAATTATTGACAATTCCCTTGGAAGACATTTGGGTGTTTCCAAAGACACAATGGAAGGAAACACATTTTTTTATGCAAGATTATGTGTGGAAATGGATCTTAGCTAGCCTTTGTCGATAGAGGTGGAACTTGAACTTGCAGGACTATCTTGGATTCAAAAATTGGATTATGAGGCATTGCCCTTCAGATGCAAAGTTTGCCACAAATATGGGCATTTAGCTTGATCTTGCCCAAATAATATGAACATAAAAATGGAGGCTCCTTTGGGAATTTCAAATCTTCCTAAGGAGGGTAATTCAACAATCAATAAATAAACAACCAATATTTCTCAAGGTAAATAAGCATAGGGATATGGTTTTGAACAACCCAAAATAAGGAGAAGGCAAAAGAAAAAATATGGTAAAGAGCAAACCCAACACAAGCCCTCCAATAGGTATGAGATCTTAAAGACACTAATGGACCAAGAAGAAGAACAATTCATGGAAGGAATGGATGGGAATAATAAAAATAATAACAGCCATGTTCAAGCCCCTCTTTCATCTCCTCCCATCATAGAGCAAGTAATTGAGTGTAGTGAGTTATCGCAATCAAAGAGTGCAAGGGCATTGATAGTGCATAACCAAGAGCAACCTATAATTAAGGATGTCATCATGGGCATAGCAGAAAATAACAAAGAAATTCCAACTCTAGGGATAACTTAGGTGGAAAAGAGATAAAAAAATAGTAGCTCTCAAGGAGTGGGTAGAAAATCAAATAAGAAATTGATAGCAGTTCAAGGAGACAAACTGATCACTGAAGGATCGGTGAGACCAATAGATTTTTACTGCTCTCAAGGTAACAAATGATTATACAATCATGGAATGTTAGGGGTTTAAATAGTAGAACCCATCAATCTGTTGTTCAAAGACTCCTAGAAAAATGTAAAACATATTTTTTGCTTATCCAGGAGATAAAAATGTCGTTGGATCTTATGTGTAAAATAGTAAATAGACTTTGGAGGGGTGTTGGTCATATGGAAGTGGTTTCCCAAGGGGCCTCAGGGGGATAGTTACTTTTTGGAACTCTCTTGAATGGACTACAATAGAACATATAGCTTGGAGGGGTGTTCTCACATCACATTTTAGGAATAATGTCACAGCTAAACATGTTTTAATCACAAATTTTTATGGGGCTCAAAACCTAGATGGTCAGATGCATCAATGGAAAGTTGTGCATAACATGAGAGTCTCAAGGGAAGAGTTAGATTGGATTATTGTTGGGGATTTTAATTCTAAATTATCCTCTAGAGATTAGGAAGGGGGAACCCCAATTTTGGACCTAGGGGATCAACTTATGATTGCCCAAGTCTAGGCATTACACTTGGTGGATATTAAATGCCCTCGAACCAACTATACTTAGACTAATAAGAGGAGGGAGCCACATAGCAGGAAGGTGAAGTTAGACCATTTTTTGGTTTTAGAGGAGGCATTTGTAAAATGGAATATAAAATTTCAGATTTTAGAGGGTCCAATTTTAGATCACTTTCCCATTGTGTTGGAAGGGGGATCAAGACATTGCAGCATCACAAACCATTTAAATTTGAAAACTTTTGGTTACAAAAAGAGGAACTTTGAAAGAAAATTCCACAATGGTGGGAAGAAGGTCACCCAACATATGGGACAACAATGTTTAGATTCCACAAACAACTTCATTATGTCAAGGATCAACTAAAACAATGGAGGTGAGCTAACAAGATAGACTTCTAGGTCCAAAGAGCTCCATTGGTGGCCAGATGGGATGAGGTTCAAAAATACTTTAGGGAAGGAACAATTATAGAGTAGCTCAAAGAAGAGGATGATGCATTGCGTAAAGTGGTTGAGGACATTGATAACCAAGAGGATACCTATTGGAAACAGAGAGCAAGAACCACTTGGTTATTAGAAGGTGATAAAAATACCAAAATTTTCCATCGGGTTGCCTATGCTAGGAGACAGACGAACAACATGGAAGCTCTTCAAGATGAGAATGGACACTCCTTTGATACAATTCCAGGTATGCATTTCCATTCAATGGATTATTTTTCTAAACTATTTAAGGAAAGTATGGTGCAAGATGAAGAGGTTCAAAAATAAGTTCTTGTTTTCATACCCTCTGTTATCTCTAAAGAAGAAAATCAAGCCCTACTTAAACCCATTGATAGAGAGGAATTAAAGAATGTAGTCTTTGGAATGAGCACCGAAAAAACACCAGGTCCAGATGGCTTTCCAATTGAGTTTTTTAGGCCTTCTGGGATAACTTGGAGGAGGATGTAATGGTTGTTATAGAGGAGTCCAAAGGTAGTAAAAGAATGCTTAAAGCATTAAATCATACTTTCATTGCCTTAATTACAAAAGGGGAGGAGGGGGTGCATATTTCAGATTATAGACCTATTGTATTATGTAATATCATATATAAAATAACCACAAAGGTAATGGTTGAGTGGCTAAAACCTCTTCTACATAGCATTATCTCCTCGGATCAAGGGGGTTTTGTAGAGGGTAGGTAGATCTTGGATGGTGTGGTTCTAGCTCAGGAGGCAATCCATTCAATGCAAACATCTGGTAATAGAGGAATGTTCATAAAATTGGATATGTCAAAGGCTTATGATAGGGTGGAGTGGAGCTTCTTATCAAAGATGATGGCAACCTTTGGTTTCTCTTAGGATTGGATATAATGGGTCATGAGTTGTGTTTCTACTCCGACATATTCAACGTTAATAAAGGGTCTTCCCTCGCAACCGTTTGGAGGTACTCAAGGCCTTAATCAAGGATATCCTTGTTCCCCCTATCTTTTTCTCATATTGTTTGAAGGCTTGGGTAGACTCATATTGAGGAGAAGACAACAAGGTTTGTTAACAAGTATCAAGGTGGGTGAGGAAGTTTTGACTCACCTATAGTTTGTGGATGACACAGGATTGGTGGGAGTGACCAACTTAAGGGAAGCAAGAATGATTAGAGATACACTTAATGTCTACCTTAGGGATACAAACCAAGTCAACAATGATAAAAAAATATAAAGTGGTATTTTTCAATCTTGATCAAAGGCTTTAGAACAAAATTTTAAATATCTTGGGATTCACAAGGACTTCTCTCCTAGTGGTATACTTGGGGGTCCCTTTGCATTTTAAAAAACTAAAAATAGATATCTAGAGGAATATTTTAGACTGTATCAAGGAAAGAATTAATCATTGGTCTCACAAATGGTTAAGCTATGGGGGTAGATTAATGTTTTTACATTCAATCATTCAGGTCATGCCAATTTATAAATTTTCTATCCTTGCTGCCCCATGTACCATATGGAAATAGTTGGACAAGATGGCTAGAAAATTTTTATGGGAAGGAGTTAAAGGAGAGAGGAAATGGGCCTTATAAGGTTGGGAGAAAGTAAGCCAATCCAAGGTAAAAGTAGATTTCGGACTAAGAAGATCAAATCTAGATAATAAATCTTTGGCTAGAAAGCTTTACTGGAGGTTTGATTTCCCAACCAACTTCTTTATTTAGTAGAATATTAACTAGTAAATATTTGGGATAGGTAAACCCAAATGAGGTGGGTTGTTTCCCTTTGGATGGTAATGGATCCTTAGTGTGGCAGGCTCTTAAGTTAGGATCTCAGATAGTAAAATATGGATTATTTTTTTAAGTGGGGAGAGGGGAGAAGGCATGATTTTGGACAAACTCATGGGATCAATACCCACCTATAATTGTTGAATTTCTTGAACTACAACCAATAAAAATTGTTGGAAATATGAGCAAGGTTTGTTGTCATTGATGTCAATAAGAGAACAAGGTTTGTTGTCATTGATGTCAATAAGAGAACAAGGTTTGTCGCCATCAATGTCAAGAAGATGATGATCAAGATTCAGTGTCATCCATGCATTTATGTCAAAAGGTTGATGTCCAAGTTTCAGTGTTATTCATATCCTCCAGTGGTTTTTCCAGCAAGGAAAAAAGCAGGTTAATAGAAATAATAATATTATAATATTTTCGGTTACAAGTTGGTATGTAGAAAAACGAAGGCCAAGGAATGATAAAATTATTATTCCTAAAAAAGACCCAAGTGAAAGTTTATTTTTAAATTATTTAAATTTAAATATTTTACCCTAAGGTAAAATTTAAATTTAAATTAATTTAAAAGGGCACCAAAATAAAAATTGAATTAATTCAAATTTGAATTAATCTAAGCACCGACGTGTTTGGAAATATTACAAAGCATATAAAAGGGGGTAAGATCCCACCTTAGAAAAGTATCCATGCGAATTATCGAATGCTCAAGGAAATCGTGTGCCAAGGCTTGGAAGGGAAGAATCGCATGTGTTTTAAACCTTTAAGGAGGCAGACCAAGGAACAAGAGGGGAGCACACTTTACATTGTAAGGCACTAGGTAGCATGGTTGGAAGCCAAGGGCTGCGCTAAGTCGCTCGCAGGTGACAGTAACCCGTGTGTTCGTGTTTTGGCAAGGCAGAAGTTGGTTTTAGCTTTTGTGCCATCGGATGAAGGTGAAAAGGAAGGTGTTCACCTCAACCTTTGTAGGAGGGCATGTAGCTCACTTGGTGGGTGCACGTTGTGCAGAGGTTCTTGGAAGAAGGGGATCGAGGTTCGAATCTCGTAAAGGCCCTTTTGATGCTATTTACAAGGTATGCACTCAATTGCTAAGGTTTAACATGCCAAAAATTGCAAGGGTGGAAATTAATTTTTTAATTTCCTAAAGTTTTATTAATTGGAAATTGTATATTTAAAAGGGTTTATGAGTTATAAAAGGGAGATAAAAGGGTATACAAAGTTTTAATTTTTGTGTTTGATTTTTAAGTGGTTAAAGTTTATAAAAGGAGTAATAAGGTGTTCCAAGGGTGTTAGATGTTATTTGTTGAAATAAAATCATATTATAAAAATTGATTTGAAAGGAGAAATAAGGCATAGTTGTTGTTTTTTATATTTTTTCATGGTGAAATATTTTTGAAAGAAAATATTAAGGACAAATTTGTGATATCTAACCATTGAGATTGTCAAAGAGGTTGAGTGTGATTGAGACAGGTTTTGAGATCAAATATTCTTTAAAATAAAGGTATGGGTATATCATCCTTATGATTCGAGCATTGTTTATTGAATGTTGTGAATGCAAGTTGGAGTGAAAAGGTTTTGTTTGGTAAGCATTGTTGGAAATTATTGAGTGAGTTTTCACATGTATGTTGGGTGAACATTTGTGAAGACAATTGAGTGTAAAATTGTGAACTATCTTGAAATAGGATTTATGCAAGCACATGAGTATTATTTTTATGTGATATTGTGAACTAAGATTTGTGAAAGAACATGAGTATCGTTGTTATGTGAGTTTGGAATCATCTTGAGTAAAGTTTAAGTTCCATAGTGAGAGTGGTTGAAATATTTGGATGAAACATTTGCTTAGGGTTTGCAAGCAAGTTTTGTTTCATTGGTTGAGTTGATTGAGCATATGTGTTGGAGTGATAGTTCAAGTTTTGTGAAACAAATTGTTCTATATTCTAAATTGATTTGAAAGAGAGATTGAAAGTGATTGAGTGTTTGAGAGTGTGAAACATATTGAGTCTCTAACAATTCTCTATATGCTTCTGTGGATAAACAAGATTTTGAGTGAAACTTATGAGTGTGATTAAAAGAGGTTTTCTATGAAAGATTGAGTAGAGTTTTGTGTGCAAGTTTTGTAATTGATTTGAACAAGATTTTGTGAAGGCTTGTTGGCTGATTTGAGTAAGTCCTAGAGGGGACTTAAGTACAGAGTTAAGGAAGCTTTTGTGAAAGCTTAAGGACAGACTTGTGTGAGCTTTTGTGGAAGCTTACAATCAGATTGGACAAGTTCTAGTGAAGAGTTGTTGAGAAGATTGGACAAGTTCTAGTGAGAACTTATTGAGCAAATTTGAGGTAAGTTTTGGTGAAGACTTATGGAAATATTAGTGTGAGATTTTGTGGAAGCTTACAATGCAGATTTAAGGTAAGTCTTGGTAAATACTAGAGAGCATTTTGAGCAAGTTCTTGAGAGGACTCATGGACAGATTTGAGTCAATTCTTGGTGAAGACTTGTGGACAGATTTGATGCAATTATTGGTGAAGACTTATGGACAAATTAGTGTCAGATTTTGTGGAAGCTTACAATGCAGATTTGAGGCAAGTCTTAGTAAATAATTGAGAGCAGTTTGAGCAAGTTATTGAGAGGACTTGTGGATAGATTTAAGTTAAGTCTTTATGAAGACTTGAGAGCAAAGTTGATTGATTAATTTTTTCAAACCTTGAGTTAAGGTTTGGGGCAGATCTAGAAGAGTTGATTTGTGATTGTATCAAGCTTTGCATTAAGGCTTGAGGACAGATTTGAGAACATATTTGAGGACTAATTTGAGGATATATTTTGGTGCATATTTGAGGATAGATTTATGCTAGACCAAAGATAGATATTGAGTAGATTTGTTCTAGACCAAAGTACTATGTTTAGTGTAGATTTGAGACAAAGATTGAGAATATTTGTGCTAGACCGAAGGACTATGTTTAGTGTAGATTTGAGATAGAGATTGAGAAGATTTGTGCTAGATCGAAGGACTATGTTTAGTGCATATTTGAGACAAATATTGAGCAGATTTGTGCTAGACCGAAGGACTATGTTTAGTATAGATTTGAGATAGAGCTGAGAGCAAGCTTTGGAGGTGACAAAGTAGAGGATAGTAGCCTCTAGTGGATAGAGATCCATTAGCTAGGGTAGTTAGGATAGATATATTCTAAGTGAGGATAGAGTCTTTTGTAGATAGAGATACACAAGCCAGTGTAGTGGAGGTAGTAGTCTTCTAGATGATCACCAGCCAAAGTGAAGGAGAAGGAGTTCTCCTATGGATAGAGATCCACGAACCAGCTAAGGAGATTGGTGTCTCTTGTGGGTTGGTGCCCACAAACCATATTAGGGTATTGGTGTCTCCTTTGGACAAAGGTCCATAAACATTGTAATAGGGAAGGATTTCCAAGAGATTTGTTGAGAAAATTTTAGTGAAATATTTTCTTTGTGGACGTATCCCACATTGGGTGAACCACGTTAAATTGGTGTCTCTATTGTATGTGGTGATTTGTGCATTAATTTTATTATTTTTATTGATATTTCCATTGATATATTGCATAATATTGTTTGGGAAAGAAAATTAAAAAGTGGTCTTATACTATTCACCCCCTCTCAGTATAAGCTTGTGTTCTTCAAAAATATCCATGGAAACTAGGGGTTGGGTTCAAATTAAAAGTTATTTCAACACTATTCAGCTGGGGATTATAAGTTTAAGTAGTTTAAGAAGTTGGATGAGTGGCCAATTTCAATCCCTCTGGATTTGACACCCATCATGATTAAAATATTGGTAGAAAGATTTCTCACAAGTAGATATGAGGAGGATGAATTAGCTTGGGGTTATGGGAGCCTTGGTATCTACACAGTGAAGCATGGATATGATAAGATCCTTCCAGAGCCTCCTCCACATGCATATTAGGTTGAGGATTGGAGAAATATTTGGCAGTCCAAGGGTTGGTTGAAAGTAAAATGTTTTGCCTACCAGTTCTTGCATAATGGAATTCTTACTTTTGATAATATCAGATTTAGGGTAATCATTGGTTCATCTCAATGTGTTTTATGCTACAAGAGTAAGGAAACAACTGATCACTTTATGTTTGAGTTAATGGTGATTTGAATCAGATTAATATTTGGGAAAGATGGAAGAGGGTTAGATTTAAATCTAAATATCTTTGTGTTGATTGGGAGATTGGATTAAACTTCATTTGGTGGTAAGTTTGGTTGGAGAGAAATGGCAAAATTTGTAGAGAAATATTTTCTTATTTAGATGGAGTTTGGCAAGTCATTTGGAGCAAAGTCACAGAAAATGTGGTAGTGTATGATAAAGAGGAAACTCAGGTTGTTATAGGGGTAATGGAGAAGGAAATTGAAGTGCAAGAGGGGTGGGACAAAGATAGTTGGAAACCACCCCTAGAAGGTTGGATTAAAATTAATACTGATGGAGCTACAAAAGGTAATTTGGGTAGAGTTGGAATTTAAGTGGTTTGCCATAATCATGTTGGAAGAGTGCTCTATTGGGAATTGCAAGGCTTGAGAAGAGCCACAAACAATGAAGCGGAAGCCTTAGCTATCTATTTGGGTAGTAAAACAAGGTTACAGGAGGATAATCCTAGAATCATATTCTCAAATAATGGTTGGAGCTCTATATTACATGAAGAACTTTGCTTTGAAGACATGGAGGTTGAGGATTCTTGTCACTCAAATTAAAGAATTATGGAGGTAATTAGATGATGTAATTCTAGTTTATGTGAGTAGATATCTAAATAAAGTGGCAGACTTCCTGGCTAATATGGGCACTAAGAAGGAGGTAGGGGTTTAGTGGCACAGTGACATGGCTATTGAAGATGAGATGATTAGGCAGGTTGGTGAGCAAATCCAGTGTTTAGATAATTTGGACAACCATTCCAAAAATATGGTTTAGGAGATTTGTGCTCCAATTTAGATCTTCTTTTATAGTTGTAAACAGGTGAACAACCATTGTAGAAATATGGTTTAAGAGATTTGGCTCCAATGCAAATCTTCTTTTATTGTTGTAAACATGTGTTCTCTTTGGCTAAGGCTAGGAGAAGTCTCATCCCAACTTGTAAATGATATTTATTTTAATACAAGTTTTTTGAAATTATTTTTCAAAAAAATTATAACCTTATACCTTTCCATGCTAGTATTTTATTCTAAACTTTGCTTATAATTGGATTCCACCATTCTATCCTTATGCTCCCCTCAAATAAGAGCATCCCTAAATAAGTTTTTGGTAAATTTGCCTCCTCGATTTGAAGTAAGTTGTATATCCCTACCTTGATTCTAGTTGGAGTGTTTAGGAAGTAAATTTTGGATTTTGTCCTATTAATTTTCTATCCTGATGCTATTTCATTTACCTTTTTTATGTTATTCAAATATTTGTCCTTGTTTACACATGCCCTCCCAAAAAGGGTTGTATCATCTACAAACAGTTGATGGGTGATGTTGTCGATGCTATTACTAGTCTTAAATCCACTTATTAACCCATATTTGTTAGCCTTCTTCAAGTTCCTACCTAATACCTCTACCATAATAATGAATAGATGTGATGATAGGGGATCTCCCTATCTAAGACCTCTCTTGGCTTTAAATGATTTTGCTACTAACCCATCAACCAAAACTGAATAGATATTGTAGATATGTAAGCTTTAATCCATTTGACCCATTTCTTCCCAAATCTAAACTTTTCTAACACTATACAAATAAAATTCCATTTAACCCTATCATAAGCTTTACTTGTATCAATTTTTAAGATCATTTCTCTCTTTTCTTGAAGCTATTGAATGCATAACTTCATGAGCTACCATGATCTCATCCATAATTTCTCCCTTTCACAAATCATCCTTGCTCTTCTAAAATAATTTTATCTAACAATGGTCTTAACTAATTTGGTGTCACTTTTGAAATTATCTTATATGCCACATTACATAGGCTTATTGGCCTAAATGAGTCAAACAATTATGCATCCTTCTTTTTTGGAATTAGGGTAAGATATGTTGCATTTATTTTATATAGTATGTATTATTTTATCCTAGACTATTCCACTGTCACCAATAAAGAATCCTTCACTATATCCCAATTATGTTGATAGAATATTGTAGAGAGCCCATTCGGACCTAGGGATTTATCCTTATCAAAAGAGAAAAGAGCTAAATGAACTTTTTCTAGAGTAATAGGATCCATTAGTTTCCTATTGTCTTCATCTGTTATAACTTAAGGTACTTCTTATAGTAGTTTATCATTAAGAACTTCAAACTCCTCTAATCCTAGAATATTTACGTACATAAACCTTACCTCCTTTATAATTTCGCTTTGGTATTCAATCCAAACCCCTTCTACTAATTTAATTATATGAATTATGGATGTTGATCTCTATACTATTGACATCCTATGAAAAAATGTGTTTTTATCTCCTTTTAACCAAGTTTGTCTCAATTTTAATCTCTAAAATTTATCTTCCTTACTCAAAATATTATGATATTCACTAAGAAAATTCCTTTCATCTGAGCTTGGATTATTATGCTCATATTTTTTAATTTTTGAAAATTTCTTTTTTAGTTCTTTCCTCTCAAAATGTTTTTAAAGTGTTATTCTTCCATTCTTTTAATCTATGTGTCATTGATTTAATTTGTTTTGTAAGTGTATACAACCCATTCTTTCCTAAAAAAATCCATGTTTATGCTATCATATCAACAAATTAAGGATGGTATTCCCACATCTGCTCATATTTAAAATATGATCTTTTTTTGAATTACCTTACCACCATTTTAACTATTATTTGTCAGTGATATGAACCAATCCTTGTTAAAGTATTAATTTTAGCACAAGTCCCTTCATCTAGCCAATGATCTAAGAGTGTGCATCTATCTAATTTTATGCTATTAGGTTCTAGCCTCTTCTGTTGTTGGTCCATGTATAGTTGTCCTCTTCAAACTCAACCTCCCATAGATTATTGTTTTGAATAAAAGTTGAGAAATATCTCATACTTTAGGTTATTTTCCTAATTCCCCCAAAATTTTCATCCCAATTGGTTATGGCTTAAAAATATCCTATGTTCATGAATCGGGTTTCTTAGTTTGTACTTCTCAAAAAGGCTTCAATCCCACTCCATACTTCTAATTTGCTTGACTAAGATGTAGGTCCATAAACATTGATAAGGATGAAACAAATATCTACAAAGTACCATGTGACTAATGAGGCTTTCTAATGCCTAGTTTTATGAATGGTTGCATAGAAGGTTCTAGTAGGATTTCAACATATTAGAATTTATCCTATTGCTTCTTCAGAATCCACAACATCCCATTCACATCTTGTTGATACTAATTGCATAGTTTTAGAAATTTTTTCCTTTATCATTTTAGTTTTCTAGATACAAATAATATCAAGCTTATTACTTAAACATAGGTCTTTGATACACCTATTCTTTGAGGTGCATTAGCACCACTTATATTCCATGATATGGTAATTATATCTCAGTAGGGGCTATTGGCCCTGCTTGTGAATTGCTAATATCATTTTGTTGTTTGGTAAATAGAAGTTCAACCAAATTATATTGTGTTCCTTTATCTATGTTTTTTCTTGCTTTACTGACTCTCGCTTGATAATTTGAGTGTTTTTCTCTTTTTTCCTTATCTATATCAGCAATAGGTCTTATTATTCTATTCCTCAATATTCTTTCACAAATTTTTTCATTATATTTATCCTCTCTTGACTCTACTACAAAAGATTTTAACTTGTCCTCATTTTGTTGGTATTTCCTTATTAATGGTAGAGGTATTAACATCTAATACTGCATTTTCTCTACCACTTTTCTTCTTTTGAATGGTGAATGGTACTTCAAGAGAGTCTTCAAAATTTGATGACACACATTCCTTAGGTTCAACGGGTTTGTTCATCCCTGAATCAAGATTGTATTGAATAGACGGTTCCTCGTTAATATTATGATCCTATTGTACCATGTCATCTAAGCTCTGATCTAGAAAATATATATTGTATTGCTAAAGTTTGTATTTTACATTATAAAAGTGAAAGTAAATGCTTAGTATCAATTATCCATTTTTAAATGGTGGAACAATCTTATTTATTGGATGATAGGATCTGCAAGGAAGCATGAAAAAGGGTGAATGTTTAATTGCAACAATGGACATGGACATAGAAGACCAAGTCATTACATTTGGTTTGAGGTGCTTGTAGATGGGACTAAGAAATTTATAATTTTTATCATAAACTTTGTAAAATGCAACAAATATGAATGATATTATTAAAAAACTTAAATGCTTCAACACTTACTGATAAAACATGGTATCTTTGGATATTATTATTATTATTAATTGGTTATATGATATTGAAATTGACCCCACTTGTATTACATCATGACAACATAGTGGTACAATAATAGTTTGACTACTATGCATGTATCTCTTGGCAAGGTTTGAACCCATGCCTTCTTGAAAGTCAAGGAATTTAATCAATTTAAATAATAACAATTGATTTTAGACACCCTTATTAGTTTGACATTAGAATTGTATTTTTATATTTTATTATATAATTTACTAATTATTGTTTTCCAATTAATTTGATTTATACCTTATCAAGTATTTTTAAAGTCTTGTATGATAAATTATTAGATATTTGTTACTAAGGTATGTGAAAGCCACACATATACATGCATGTGTAAGTATCCTAGTATAAGAGTTGTAAAATACACTTTTTAATTTTAACATATTTATTAAGTTCAAGGACTAAATATAAATTATGAGTGTTTAACCCAATTTTATTATTCACCATAAAAAAAAACCCATGGCAACCCCTTTATCCTTGAAATTTTTACTAGTTTACAAGAAAATATCCATCTTAACATCATTTCCCTATCAAATTATAGGTAAACTATGTAGGCACTTGTCATAAGAATTTTAACATTTTAATGTGTGTCATATTTACATTTGTATTTCAAACTACTCATTGTTTTGATGTATAAGTTTTCTAAAATAGCCCTTGCCTTTTTATCTTTATTGAAAATGATAAAATAAGTTAATAAGAAATCATAGTAAAAGATATATCAAAGGAGTACAAGAATAGTAAAAGGACCCATATCCCAAGAAACATGTACTCAAAAATGAAACTAGAAACCAACTCCACAATAGACTCCAATTATATTGTCTTCTTTTATTTTACAAGATCATTCACTAAGTTAAATTCTAGATGGAGCCTCAACTTTATTAGATTGGCTTGCATAAGTTTTTCATAAGATATTATTCCTTAAAATTGGAATGGATTGAACAATACCTAGATATCATAGTTGACCAATTATTGATTATGAATTTTTGTGTCTGATTTACCCCCATAGCCCCCCAATCTACTATTGAAGTTCCACTTTTTATGCTATGTTTAGGGAGAGTCATTTGGAAATAAGATATAATCTATAGATTGACTTAAAAATAATACTTAAACCTAGTCATCCTTAATGCTAAATCAACCCCATCATAGCATGTATTATATCAAAAATTCTAAATAAATCAACGAATGGATATCTAAAATATTCATAAATCACATTTCAACTTCTTACAACACTCAAGCATAACAAACTTATAAAAATAAATTCACTTAAACATAGTAGGGAAGACATAAACAACATGAACCCAATGATTTCTTATACCTTTACACCCTCAAAAAGTGTTTTACTATTTCTAGATGTTTGCAACACAAAAACTCAAGAGTACCAATGTGAAACTTAGCTAATCACATTTTACAAGAAATCTTGATGTGTAAGATTCATCATGTCAATAGGTGGACAAAGGTTCTTGCTTTAGGACCTAGATCCTATAATTGAGAAAATGTTATACCTATTATTATAGGCAACAAACCCACCTAATATTGATATTGATAACAATATGGAATGGAGTTTGCATGGCCATGTATAAATATTGTATAGATAAGAAGAGCAAACTATGGCCATTGGGCCACTTCTAATCCGTAAAGAAATTATAGGCGAAATTCAAGGATAACTTCAATAAGAGATCATCCTCTTTTAATCTTTGGATCTAAAGGATGATGTGGTAATGCAAATGGTTAACACCAAACAAATCATGCAAAGAAGACAAGTTCTTCCAATATTGGATACTAATATCCCATTATTCCACTACTCTCCGTATGCACCTTGTATAAAGTACTTTAGCTTTGAACAACAAGAAAAGAGCAATGAGTTGACCATTTACCAGAACTAGCACACTCCACCAAAACAAGGAGTTAGCGAAGTTGAGACTATGTTTAAGAGAGAAGCCATTTTAGGAGAGATCCTTAATAGTTGATTGCCAATAATTCTAAATACTAAACATGGGGGAGGAACTTTAACTAAGATTGATTGAGCATAAATAATTTATGTTATAAATATGGATGTCTTTCTAAGCCTTATTATGGAGTCTTATATGGTCAAGAATATGGAGTTGATATGTCAAGGAGAGCTAAAGGAGTTGTCATTAGGGGCTAGGATAATGAGAAGGAGGACAAAAATATTAAGGTCTCAAGGATTGTCAAAACAATGACATACAATAAGTGGATGTGAAGGGAAGAAGAGCACTTCTCAGTTGTATCAAAAAATGATAATGAGCAAGGAAGGGGAAGATTTAAGTGTTGAAATGGAGAATATTAATCAACAAGAATGGGGTTTGAATTTTCTTGTGTATATCATGACAAACTGGCTACAAGAGGAGAAAGGGCAAATAGATTGATATCACATGTTGACCCCATCGTATCTAAAGAAGGAGAGGTATGCAATATGGTCAACACCTTTCCTTTATTGCTTGTGAATATAAGATAATGGAAATGTAACATTTAATTCATATGTTGTGCATGCCCATATATTAAACTTAATGTATTCCAAAAAAACCTCTAACAAATCATGTAAATCTAACTATAATACTAAAATCATAGAAGTGAAATTACATTTATCATTTAAAAAAAAAAATCAACTCAATAAACATTAAATTATGTATATATATATATGTGTGTGTGTGTGTGTGTGTGTGTTCATGGCTTATAATATTTATTTTAATCAAACAAAATAAATTAAAAAAAAAATTGGTAGATAAGATACTATAGCATTAATACCGGGTTTTACAGGTTGACCCAAAATCTTTTACAAAAATCAGCCCAGGGCTATTGATGAACATGTCCTTACTAAGGATCCTATATATGTAAAATCTACATATTGCCAAAGCCATTACATTCGGTAAGGCACATAGCTTGTTATCAAAAAGAAAATTCCCATACAACATTTTGGGTATACCCCGAGAAAACACACCTGCATCATAATTACAAAAAAAGAAATAAACACAAAGCCGTTCCTTGAAACAGTGGAGAAACAAAAAGCTGCAAACACATATAGCAGAGTACTGAAAAAAACTCCCACAAGCTCTGTATTGACAGTTACTCTTAATAATTCTTTGGTAATTGCTTTCTTCTGTATATGACATGCTTTGGGACCACATCCCGTCTTGGCCAATCAGCCTTGGAGAAGTGAACCTGCTGGCTATATTTATATCGGTGGTTATCTGGTGGTCCACGTGGCTCTGGTTCGAAGTCTTATATTGTCGTTTATTTCTTGCCCTGTGATTATCAATCAACCTCAAATTACTAAGACGACTAAGAGTGATGTTATCTGACATGTGACTGTCCCCATTAGTCTTTGTGGTATTTCCAAGCAGCATCCACCAAGACTGACAACTCGGATAATTTTTATTGTGAGTCCATTTCAAAAAAGAGACGAGAATACTCATAGCCTTCGAACTTATAGTGCCTTCCCTGTTGGTAAATTCGACTATCATTCTTGGCATTCTTGTTGAATAAGCTCCTCTACTTTGCTCGGGACACCGTGTTCCCATTTGAAAAGTTTGTCACCATCGACACCCAAATTGGCCAACTTATCAGCAACTTTGTTAGCTTCCCAAAAGACATGTTGGGCTTATCTGTTCTGTATTCCTTGGAAAAGTATCCTAGCCTCTTCAACAATTGTTTCAATCCTCCAAGGAGGTGTTTTCTAATTATTAAGGATATTTATATCATGCATAGAGTCTCCTTCTACGATCAAATTGCCTTTTAATTCTTGAGTCACTTGAAGGCCTCTCCACATAGCTCTAGATTCGACTTCGTTGTTCGTACTTGTTCCCAAATATTCAAAAAATGCAAGCATCATATTCCCATTATGATCTCACACAATGTCGCCAACGCCTACTCTGCCAAGATTGTCCTTAGTCGCTCCATAAAAATTAAGCTTAAACCAACCCGTAGGAGGTGGGGACCACTTAACATTGGCTCTGGGGTTGACTACCCTAGGCACAGACTCATCTAACAAGGTTAAGCTTAAAGATTAAGCAATCGTGGTCTCCTACAGATGAGGTTTACAGATCAAAAGGGATAAGGTTCACATTCTTGTTGGCAAAGGATAGGATCCTAGAAATGATAGTTTGATGATCATGGATAGACTCTTTAAAGACTCTATGGTTCCTTTCTAACCATGCTTGCCAAAGATAGTGATTGAGACAAATTTTCCACATGTATCTAAGTCTTTGGCTTGAAAAGGGGCAAGGCCATTGGATGAAAAAATTAATTACGATGGATGGTTTAATCCAAGAAATATTGAAGGCCTGAAAAACTCCACTTAGAATAGTAAAGGAAAAAGGGCACTCAAGGAAAATGTGATAAATGGTATCCCAATTAGCCCTGCACAGATAACAACGATTAGTGATACAAATACCTTTACACATCATATTATCAATGGTTAGAATTCTTCCTTGGATAACCAACCATGAAAATACTGCAATTTTTGGAATTAAATTTTTTATCCAAACTAAGTCCTTTTGGAGGACAAAATCCTCGTCATCAAGCAGAAGCTTGTAAGCTGATTTAACAGTGAACTGTCCATTTTTCGTAGGAGCCTAGGTCACTTGATCTTTCTTGGGTCTCACGGGGATAAACTATTGCTCGAGAATGTTACAAATATCATTTTATTTCACTTGAAATCCCTGAATCCTTATTTGTTTCCACTTCATTCTGCCTCTATCCTCAACTATATAATCAAATACTTTTATACCAATGAGTTCTTCCATGATATCTCTGATTCGGGCTAAGTTAGGAAATTGCGTCAATGGTTCATCCTTAGCCCACCTGTCATTACAGCAATTTATCCTCTCACCATTGCCTAAAACCCATATTAAACCTTTTTTGATGATTTCCTTACAATTGAGAATTGCTTTCCAAAAAGCAGACCATCGGATTGGAACTGAGTCACTTAGAAATTCCATATTTTGAAGATACTTTCGTTTGATGATAGTTGTCCATTCATTTTCTTCACCAAAAATGAGGTGCCACGCCTGCTTAGCTAGTAAAGCTAAATTCATATGAGCAATTCTCCTCGGACCTAAGCCCCCATTTTCCCTGGGTCTGCACACTTTGGTCCATCCTACAAGGTGTATCCTTTTTTCTCCTTTGATCTAGTCCATAAAAATTCTTTTTGGAGTTTCTCAATTTTTTGGAAAACCTTCATAGGGGCTTTGAAAACGGAGAGGAAATAGACTAGAATGCTCTGAAGAGAGGCCTTAGTGAGGGTTAGCTTTCCTTCTTGAGATAGAAGATGACCTTTCCATCCAATAAGTTTTTTTGAATTCTTTCAATAACCCTATCCCACATTGACTCTCTCGGAGAACCAATGAAAAGAGAGATACCAAGATACGAAGTGGGGAGGTTTGCTATATCACACCCTAAAATTTATGTAATCCTTCCTTACCTCTGAATGTGGGTGTTCAAGAAATATAACTTGCTTTTACTGAAATTAACTTTCTGACCAGCAGTGTCCTCGTAGAGTTGTAGGATGTATTTAATTCTTTTGGCCTCAACCACCGATGCCTTAGCCAATAGAAGGTATCATCGACGAATTGTTGGTGAGAAACAGCCCTAGTGAGAGATGTTGCCTTGATTCCTGATATTAGCCTTGAACTGCAAGCATTTTTTATGGTTTTGCCTAAAGCTTCTGCATTATGATGAATAACATGGGGCTGATAGGATCCCCCTACCGAATTCCTCTACGGCTTTGAAAGTAACCAGCAGTTGTTCCATTAACAAAAATCGAGAACCATGCTTTAGAAATGCATTCTTTGATCAAATTAACCCATTGGTGGTGAAAACCAAACTTAATGAGGACATCAATCAGAAAGTCCCAATTTAGCCTGTCAAATGCTTTGTTCATATCAAGCTTGAGGGCAAAAACATACCTGTTAGTCTTATGAGTAGAGTGCAGAGCTTCATGAACTATGATAACTCCATCCAAGATTGACCTGCCCTGGACAGAGATTCCTTGGCACGAATCTATGATGTGGGGTAAAACATCTCTCATTCTATTTGCAATGGCTTTAGTTAGGATCTTATAAGAAGCATTGCACAGACTGATTAGCCTGAAGTCAACCATAGATTTAGGGGTTTGCTTCTTAGGAATTAGAGAAATAAAAGTAAGGTTGAGACCTTTTGGGATATGATTGCTTGCTTGGAATTCTCTGACAGCAGAAATTACATCCTCACTTATGATGTCCCAAAAAGCTTGATAGAAACGAGGGGGAAAGCCATCGGATCCGGGGCTTTGTCTGGCTCCATGCTAAACAAGGCTTCCTTAATTTCCTTATCATAAAATGGAGCTAGAAGCTTAAGGTTTATATCCTCATTTATTATGCTAGGAATGGATTGCAAGAGAATATATTTGGCCTCCTCATTGCACTGCGATTCCTGACCAAGGATAGAATTGAAATAAGTTAATGCCTCCTTTCTGATTTTTGTTAAGTCCTGAGTAATAGAACCATCTACTTTTTTTTTATCTTGTTATTGCTTCTGTTTCTAAGCGTGGTGACGTGAAAAAACTTGGAATTTGAATCTCCATCTTTCAACCAAAGAGACCTTGATTTTTGCCTCCAATAGATTTCCTACAGGCCAAAATGTTATGAAACTCTGCTAGTTTTGTCCGTTCCTCCTGCCTAGTAGTTTCATTAACAAACAAAATAAAAATAAAATTTATTTTATTACTTTTACATACACTTTAAATTTAAAAAATATATTATATATAACATATTCAATAAAAATATTCATCTTCAATCTAAAGGTGTATGTATTACCTTGTATTTTGTTTTGCTATAGAACAAGGGGTTGTACTCAGGTCCCTCACCCTTGACAAATCACAACTCTCTCCTTTAAATCTTACATCAAATTTTATAAAATGTCTGAATTTTGAATTTCAGTTTTTTGATCTTAAATTTTCTGTGTGAATATAAAGTAAACATCCTTCTTCTTGACATTTTCCTAAAACAACCTTAATAATACCAAAACTCCACCTCTACTATCTATGCATTGCATCTTAGTAGAGTAATATTTCTAAAATATGCACTATCATAGTTTGCTTTACCATATTTGGATTGCTAGTTTCCTTCCTAAAGAATAAGTGCAACCACAAAAATTGCAATAAATAGTTTATATGAAAATGCATTCATATTATAAAATAAAGCAAATATTACCAATGGGAAACTTTAAAGTAAAGCTTAATCATTATTTGATTCAAGCAGTCAATGTTTTCTTGTCAGCTTCAACTAAACTTACTACTTCCTCTAACCATGGAAAAGAGAACTTAACTTCACGATCATCAATTAAAACCCCCCAATCGGTTAGCCTATCTGCACATTTGTTTCCTTCCCTTAATGTATGTGTAAACCTAATTTCTTCGAACTCTAAAACAAGGTCTTGTATTTCCATAGTTATCTCTAGTATGTTTCATGAAGCCTTTGCTTTCGTCAAAATTGTATTTAATAATATTAAAAAATCATCTTCCATCCATACTCTATTCCATTTCATTTGTTTGCATATTTTAACCCTTCCAAAGCCACCCAAGCTTCAACTTCGTTACTTGTCTTAAATATACTATTGAAAGAGTAATGATACAAAATCTCTCCTCTATTATTTCTAATTATTTCTCCTCTTGGTCCTAGATTTCCTTTAGATGCTCCATCAAAATTCAATTTGACGAACTCCACATCTAGTGGTTTTTACTGTATATTATTTGCCTTTTATTTGTCTCTCATGTACCCAACATAATAATTCCATTTGATGACTTGAATCCATCTATCAAGGCTCTCTACTTCTATATTAGGGATTGGGTGAGTTGATAGGGTTGGTTTAGACTCCTCTATGGCTAAACAAATATTTATTTTCATTACCTTTAAACTACTTTTCTTTCCTTTAAATATTTTGCTATTCCTTTCTATCCGAACAATCCAAGTATTGTATCTTTTGATATATCCCAAATTGTCTGTAAAGCCTCACTTTTAAAAGTATTATGCCATTGCATTAATCATTTTTCAATTATGGTATTCATAACCATGCATTTACCAAACATATTATGAATCTATTTCCATAGTTTCTAGACTATTGAGAAGTGTCCCACGAGATGGTCTAAACTCTTCTCCTCCTTTTTACAAATAATACATTGTGAGGGGCCAATAAAACTCATTTTCATAAAGTTAATCTAGGATAAATTCTTCTATGACCTACTAGCCAAACAAACATTTTAACTTTAGGAATTCTCAGGCTATCCCAAATATCTCTCCATATTCTTACAATATTCCTATTTTGTTGGTGTTTTACATTATATACACTTCTTGTTGTGTATTCTCTTGGGAAATTCAACTCCCAAATAAGCTTATCCTTGGTTTCCCTTGAAATAATCATTGTTGTTATCTTTCTACTCAACTACCTCCTAGCACCAATGTCTTATATACTTGTAAAAAATCTTCTTTATATTTGTATATTCCTTCGTGATCCTTGTACATAATGTTTGAAATCGTATCACCATATTTATCTTGAAGTAATCTCATCCATGGTTTCAAAATTGGATCTAGATTGGGTGTTTTTTTATCACATCAAGTATCCATCCAAATAAAAAAAAAAATCTCCAGTTTCTACCACCCATCTTAGACCTTTAATCACTGAATCAATTTTTTTTAAATTGTTCCATTGAGCAAAATCTTTTGGTACTGAGAATGAAGTAAATATTAAGCTTGGGTCATTGGGCTCAACATATTTACTTAGAATATTTCTTGCCTAGCCTCATTATCCCATTAAAAAAGGGTATCCCTAGATAAGTTGTAAATTTATCTCCTCCATTTGAAGTAACTTGCAAATCCTTGCTTTGATTCTAGTTGGGTTGTTTAAGAAGAAGATTTTGGATTTTATCCTATTAACTTTCTGCCCTAATGCTCTTTTGGATTCCTTTAATAATTTTTTTATTATTAAGGTAGAAGAAGGGGTTTTGAAATGGACCCCAAACCTTTTACAATAAACATCAAATAATAATATTTACACTCCAAATATGGTTTCAAAAATAAGGTTTCAAACCTTAAACAAGAAGATCAAACAACCTAAATACTATCTAAGTTTTTGACTTCAGGTTCATTTAATATTACAAAAGATGTAACAGACAATGAACAATCAACAAAACCATACAAAGCTTAAATTTTTTACTGGGCCTTGAGCATCAAGATCCTCCTTTTTAAGTCCTCCAAGTGATTTTTTGCTTCTTTTATTTTCCAAGAACAATTGGATCAAACATTTTGGCGATTCAAAAAGGTCTTTCTGGAAGTGGTTTAGTATGCAAGTCTTTCAGTATGCATTTATAGTCCCTTATTCATGGATATAATAAATAATCTCTGATCTTATTTTGTTCATCATCCTTGGCTTTGCTAAAAAATAATTTCTTGAACACTATGAGGGAATATTAACTCCCAACACTGTAATTCATCCAAAGGTACACCCATGTTTTCCAGACAATCATCTACCCCATTAGCCTCTCTGTGGATAATATGCACTTCTTCAAGGAACTCTAGTTTAGTGCTAATCTCATTTATCATATCTGCTATATTCCATCTTGGAGGGTGTTTTCCATTCAAAATATTAATGATGTTTTGCGAATATCATATTATTAATTTCCTTATATTTAGCTTACCAAGAAGTGACACACCCATAAAGGCTGCTCTAGCTTCAGCAACATGGCTTGTTTGATCTCCTAGAGGCTCTGCATAGGCTAAGAGTGGTCTGTCCCAGTGATCTCGAAAGATGCCTCCTGCTCCAGCACTCCTAGGATTTCCTTTTGTTGCTCCATCAAAGTTCAATTATATCCATCCACTTGGAGGCCTTTTCCATTTTGAATCGGTTTGTGGATGAACTGAGGATGAGTAGGATTTTGATAATTGGAAGCTACCCCCAAACTCTAGCAATTTCTTTCACTGGGTCTGGTTCAAAATAATTGTTGAACTTCATGATACCTAAATTTTCTAACATTGCACTTAAAATTCTATTTTTCACTAATGTGCAGTTTCTCTTCTTGTCTTTGAAGATCCGATGGTTCCTTTCTTTCCAAACCCTCCACAAAACATGTGGAAGACTTAACCTTCATAACATTTACAACCTTTTACTTTTAAAGAGGAACTCCCATTGAAGATAGATATCAAAGAGAGACTTGGGGAGGATCCACTCTACCTTTAAGTTCTTCAAAATATTATTTAGTAGCTCAACTATAAAATGGTAGGTACAGAAGAGATGATTAGTATCTGCCTCACTCATTTCATAGAGAACACACCTATTTAGGAATGTGAAGCCTATTTTATGTAAGTTATCCACAATTAAGACCTTATTTTGGACTACTAGCCAATAGAAGTGTGCTATCTTGGGAATGAGGTCTTTGATCCAAATTTTAGATACTGGCAGCCATCCAAAGCCCTCCCTTTCAAGGAGATAATAATTTGATTTGACTGAGTATGTTCCTTTCTTTTGGATCATCCAAATAAGAGAGTCTTAAGATCTAGTATTGTTCAAGAAATAGATATGTAGAATAATATTTAGCTTCCTTAGCTTATGTTTATTTCTGTCATTGAGATTATCCACCTGTAAATGATTCCATTTCTTACTATTTTCCTCAATGATTATATAATATTTAACTAGGTCCCTATAAATAGCCTCAACGAAAGGTTTTAACCTTGCAAAATTTGGATCCTCACTAAGAGGAATACTTTTAATCCATTTATCATTCCAAAACTAAAGTTGGGATCCATCCCCCATCTGCCCATATTTTCTTTTTTGTAAAAGTGGTTTGGTTGTTTAAAGACTATTCCAAATGTATGACCCTTTTTATAGATTATCTACCTCTAATAAATCTGAGGTAGATCTCAAATATTTTACCTTGAGGATGTGAGTCCAATTAAGATTTACATTAGTTGTTAGTTTCCATCCTAACCTACCCATCAGGGCAAAATTCATTTTCCTCAACTTTCTAAAACCCAGTCCACCCACTTCTTTTCTAGAACACACCTTACCCCAGGACACTAAGGCTATTCTTTTGTTCTCCTCTGCTCCAGACTACAGGAATTTTTTTTGAATTTGCTCTATTCTCTCACAAATTTTGGTCGGTATTTTGAAAAGAGACATGAAGTAAATGGGTATGTTTTGTAGTGGTATTCCTAGATAGGTGTCTGGAAGGTATCCAATGTTGCAACCAAAGATACAAGCTAACTTAACCTATCTAGGACCAGGAGTGTTCAAAAAATAAAATTTTCTCTTATCATAGTTAAATTTTTGACCTGTAGCCTACTCATACTGATTCAGGATAAATTTTAGATCTTTTGCCTGTGGAATAGAGGATTTTAAAGAGATAAGTGTATCATCCACAAACTACTAGTGGGACAGGTTGCAAATTAGTAGCTGGGATGATCCCATAAACCCTACTACCTATTGAAGTCATTGATATTGTCCTTCCCAAAGCCTTAGCGAGGATAATAAATAGATAGGAAGATAAGGGATCTCCCTATCTCAACCCCATCTTGCTTGGAAAATATCCTATTGGAGATCCATTCACCAGGATGGAAAACATAGCAGAAGATAAGCACCCCTTGATAAGACTTATCCATTCTTGATGAAAACAAAACCTACTCAAAACCTTAATCAGGAACTCCCAAGAGACTCTATCATATGCCTTGTTTATGTCCAACTTTAGTAACATTCCTGCATTTCCACTCTTATCAATGGAATGAATTACCTCATGAATGGTAATGATTCCATTTAAAATTTGACACCCCTTCATAAAACCTCCTTGTTTGGAATCAATTATAAATGGTAAAATATTTTTTAATCTATTGGAAAGGAATTTTGAAACAACTTTGTAAAGAATGGAGTAGAGACTTATCGTTCGAAAGTCAAAAAAAGACTTGGCTCCAGCTACTTTTAGTATTAAAACTAGAAATGTTGAGTTTACATCTCTTGGTATAAACTGGGTTTTTTGGAAATCCATAACTGCTTGAGTGACATTCCCTACAAAAATATGCCAAAAATGATGGAAAAAATAGCTAGAAAACCATCAGGTCTTGGGGCCTTGTCTCCATGCATCCCGAACAAAACTTTTTGAATGTCCTCTTCTTTGAAGGGGTTGAGAAAGTAATTATTTAATTGGTCTGAAACAAGGCAAGGAATGTTTTGAAGCATTGAATCTAAAGCAGCCTCATTTATAGGATCTTCCACACCTATGAGGTTGAAGAAGAAATTAACAACCTCCTCTCTTATTTGTATGGGTTTAGACACTAAAATCTGGTCAATCCAATTATGCTATCGTGAGCAACGACTAAATTGACATACCAAGGCCCCTAGGGCAGCCCTCAGAAGGTGTACAGTGGTTCTAGCCACTTTGTGCAAGGTTTTGGAAGGTTCCATACCATTTTTAGGACCTTTTGACACCCTGTTTCTATTCATCCCACCCTGGGAGGAATATAGATCCTATTCGTCCCACCCTGGAGCGAATAGAAACATTCATCCTAGGGTGGGACGAATAGCAGGTTTTATTGGAAAAATTTCAAATCTGGACAAATGGTGCCTGGTAATGGTCATTATTCTTACATACCCATACCTACAAGTCAGAGCACACAACATCTTTATGCCTTGCTCCATAAAGGAGGTAAAATTAGGAGATTCTCTTCCCCCTCCAATGGATGCCACCCCAATGGCCAAGTGGCGCCTCTTGTCGTTGCATGCCTTTTGACCCATAAGCCTCCTTGGGTTATAAAGTGGATGCATTTTCCACATAAAAGGGAGAGTATTTTAAGGTTTAAGCAACAAAGCACTACTGAGATTTCCCCTCACCTGATCATGCTCTCTTTCCCTCGATATCTCTTCTTAGCGAAGGAGGTTATCGAGTGACTCAAAGAGACGTAATTTGTTTACAAAGACCTATCAATCGAGTTAATTTACATCCAAAATTTGATGACAATACCTCCCTTAGTTTTTTGGACCATTCCACAATGGAATTGGTGGTAAACTTTAGGCAGAATCGGTGGGCATCCCACCCCTGGGCGCCCCCCAATTTTTGACCTATTCATCCCACCCTGGAATGAATACAAATATATCAATAATTTTGTGACTATTTTTAAATATCTATTTTCTATATTATCATATGATGTTGCAGTTCAAATTTCATGCTTTTTAGAGTTATATTGGCAGAGATATTGTGATTTGAAGTTTGTACAGGCTTGCGGGATCCACTGGAGCATGCATCTGGATATGAGCCTTATTTCTGAAATATAGCCATATGGGTTCTCTTAAAATGTTATTTTATGCATTCTATCCAATTTTCATGTGTTTTGGATAGGTTTAGGTTAGGAAATTGCTTACTTTGGATTTTACAGATTGGAGAAGTGCACTGCAATTACGCCTCACCTATGGATGCAATTTCGATGCAATTTATGGTGATATCTTTCCAAAACCTCTTATTTTACTCACCCCTAAATTTTCATAGTATTTGGAGTTGATTTGGTATAGGCACGCTACATATGCTCATTTCTAGCCTATGGGTATTGCATGTTTTAGATCATACACACTTGCTATTTGACATTTATGGTTTCCTTGTGTACAGGTACACATCATATAATGCATTGGGAAGTAGCGTAGGATATAAATATAAAAAATACAAGTAGTGGTAACCTTTGGCACACCCACTTCAAGTGTGGGTACGTGGAAAGACATTAGATGTGCACCAGATTCTCTTGAAGGATTTCGATCCTCGGGCACTCGAAAGTTGTAATATTTGTATCAATCATTTGAGACCTCAAGGGGAAACCTATGTAACCTAGATCTGATCTACTTGAATTAATAAGAAATAAGTTTGCCTTCATTTATTTTTATTTATTATCTTTTTCCATCTTACTTGCATGCTTCCGATTTGATGCACGTTATACATATGATATATATACAACTTGTCATCTGTATTTAGGTGCACTCTTTTTCCCTACATCAATGGGGTCACAATTTATTGATCCATCAGGTTTAACCACTTCTTTAATTTTATTATAACTCTTGTGTATCAAGGTAGAGACATGAAAAAAAATTGTATTCCTGTCACCTTCCTTTAGCTAGGTAACTCTGTATTTTTACCTCCAAAAGGTTTCCGCACAAGCTGAAATATTGTGGAATTCGCACAAAAGATCCTTTTATTTTGCTTTCAAATTACAAGATAGATTTTCAGACTGAAGGGTTGACTCTAAATCATTTAAATGTTTTTTCAACTCTACCTTTTCCTTCTGAAGATCACCAAAAACCTCCCTATTCCACACCTTAAAATTTTTCTTTATAAACCTTAGATTTTTTGCCACTTGGGTTAACTTACTTCCATAAAAATCTTGTTTCCACCAATACTCAATCCTATTTTCCAAATCCTCATGTTGGAGCCACATCTACTCAAAATGAAAAGGGCTCTTGAAGGTTCTTTTTTGGACCTCTGACTGTCAAACTAGCGGATTATGATCATATCCTATCTTTGGATGGGATATTAGGGTTGAATCCCAAAAATAAGAAGACTCTCTTGTGATAGCAAAAAGCAACCCAAACTGACTTGAATTAATTGGTCTCCTATTCACCTATTACTCCAAGTATACTTTGCTTTTTGAAGCTCTATATCCATAAGTTCATTCTCATTTACAAAATTTGCAAAATCTATCATGCCTTCAGTAATGGAGTGACTCCCTCCCTTTTTATCTAAAGGGTAAAGGGGAGAGTTAAAGTCCCCTACCAAAACCCATGGAATGTCCATAAATGCATTCCTTAATTGGATGAGATATTTTCATAACTGTTGAGCATATACATTAGTAACTATTTTATTGTTGATTTTCCTCCTTATCAAAAACATGGATACCCATGAAGCTTCGATTCAAAAATATAAATCTTCCTTCAAATATACTCTGATTCCACATACTTAAAAGGCCTCCTAAGGCCCCTACAACTAGGCCTACCACAAAATTGACCCCTCTCCATAGTCTTTGTTTGATAAGTTCAGCTTGAGGTTCATCAAGTTTTGTTTCTTGTAACAACATGATATTTGGATCAGATTCTCTTCTCAATGCTTGGACTACTCTATGCTGAGAGGAGGCTTTGAGACCCCTCACATTCCAAGAAACTATCTACATTCTTTGGGTTTGGTCTGCCACTTTCTCCCTCCAACCCAATCTAATATAGATTGGGTACCATTCGCAATCTCAGCAACAATTTCTCTTTCTTTGATTTCCTAATTAGTAAGTCTTCCAGTTTTTGGATCAATTCCTACATCTACCCCTCCTTTTTTTTGTTTTCTAGTGATTCTCATTGGGTAGTTGAAACCTTTCCTTTTTTTTCCTCGTTATCAAATAAAATTACTTCTTTATTTTGTTTTAAAATAAAATTCTCCTAATTGGTTCTTGCATTAACATCCCACTGAGTTCCTAGCACTACCTCCACCTCTTGGGATTCATCATTTGTTTCTATCAATTCTTCTATGTTCTCCCTTAGACATTCAAATGGATTTTTTTGATCAATTATATTCCTAGAATTACTAGATTTTGAAATTGGGGTTTTTACCTGGTCTAAATTTTTGGATGAATCTTCTTCCTCTTGTTCATTAATCTCCTTTTGACTTTGTTGGGATTTTTTGGATACTCTTCCATGATTTACCTTTCTTCCAATATGTCCTACTGGATTAGAAATTCCTTATGCTATTCTTCCCTCTTATCATCCTCAGTTCATTCATTTTTGTGTTGTTCAAAAATTTCTCCTCTACTTTGCTTTTTGTGCCAAACCATTTTATTTTGGGTCACTTGTTTTCTAAATAGACATACACTAGCTCCATGCCCTAGTTTTTTATAGACACTACATTTAGCTGGTACATTCTCATATTCAATTCTTTGGTTCTAAACACCCAACTTCAAAACCAATCGGATTGACTCAGGCAAATCCTTCTCTAAGTCCACATTAACACAAATCCTCATAAAAATAAGCCTTGATCGAGCCTGAGTGGTAGGGTCTAGGGTTATTCATTGACCAAATTTCTTTGTTATGCCCTCAAACACCTCTTCATTCTAAAAATAAAATGCCAAATTTATTTGGTTGACAGTCTAACCCAGACCGAAGCCTAGGAGAAACTCTGCATCTCTGGATTAAAGTTTTTCCCCCATCTTCGCAAAAAGAGCCCCTGTCGTCCAAAAAACCATGGGCCTCCCCATAGGATCCTATTTGAATCCTCTTTACAAATTAACTTAACCATAAAAAAATCCTTCGACAATGCCGTAATTTCCATGTGTTCGTTTGGTCTCCATTTTGAGAAGGCCCATTTCCTCACTGCATCTAAATTAGGATGAACACCCATAAAATGTCCAACTAGGTTTAGAGCCCCTTGGTATATTGCCATATCAACCAGGTCATTAGGAATGAATATATCTCCCCCTTCAGGCTACAAAACAAATTTTGATTTTAGGGTTTTTCTTTTTCCACTAACTACATGTGACCAAGACCATATTCCTATATCAAATTGATGCTCTCTTAGATCCCATGATAAATCCACCTTCTAACTTGAATTCTTTGAAGCTAACTCGGGTATGGAGATGTAAACTACAAAAACCCTATCAAGACTGTGTCCTTCCCACTATTCCTCCTGTTCCTACTATCCCTGTTCTTTGCTCTTTTAGCTTTGCAATAGATTCCTTTAATAAATTATTTCAAGATCTAGCCTCGTTTATTCTTGCCCTCCCAAAAAGGGTTGTATCATCTACAAATTATTGATGGGTGATGTTGTTGATGTTATTAGTAGACCTAAGTCCACTTATAAGCCCAACTTTTTTAGCCTTCTTCAAGTTCCTAACCAAAACCTCTAACATAATAATGAACAAATATGGTCATAGAGGATCTCGTTGTCTAAGACCTCTCTTGGCTTTAAAAGATTTTGTTACTAACCCATTGACTAACATTGAATATGAAATTGTACAGACATAAGATTTAATCCATGTGACCCATTTATTCCCAAATATAAACTTTTCTAATACTACAAAAAGAAAATCCCATTTAACCCTATCATAGGCTTTACTCATATCAAGTTTTAAGATCATTGCTCTCTCTTTTATTGAATTTGTTGAATGCATAATTTCATGAGCTACTATGATCCCATCCAGAATCTATCTACTAAAATAATTTTATCTAATAGTGCCTTAACCTATTCACCATCACTATGAAGATAATATTATATGCCATATTACATAGGCTTATGGACCTAAAAGAATCAAATAATTATGCATCCTTAATTTTTAGAATCAGGATAAGATATGTTGCATTTATTTTATAAGGTATGTATTGTTTACCCTTGATTGTTCCACTGCCACCAATAAATAATCCTTCACTATATCTCAATTTTGTGACTATTTTTAAATAGCTATTTTCTATATTATCATATGATGTTGCAGTTCAAATTTCATGCTTTTTAGAGTTATATTGGTACAGATATTGTGATTTGAAGTTTTTACAGGCTTGTGAGACCCACTAGAGCATTCATCAGGATATAAGCCTTATTTCTGAAATATAACCATATGGGTTCTCTTAAAATGTTATTTTATGCATTTTGTCCAATTTTCATGTGTTTTGGATAGGTTTAGATCAGGAAATTGCTTATTTTGGGTTTTACAGATTAGAGAATCGCATTGAATTTATGCCTCACCTACGGATGCAATTTCGATGCAATTTCTAGTGATATATTTCCAAAACCTCTTATTTTACTCACCCATGCAATTTCATAGTATTTGGAGTTGATTTGGTATAGGCATGCTACATATGCTCATTTCTAGCCTATGGGGATTGCATGTTTTAGATCATACACACTTGCTATTTGACATTTATGGTTTCCTTGTGTGTAGGTACACATCATACAGTGCATTGGGAAGTAGTGTAGGACATAAATATCAGCAATGCAAGTAGTGGTAACCTTTGGCACGTCCACTTCAAGTGTGGGTACGTGGAAAAACATTGGATGTGCACCAAATTCTCTTGAAGGATTCGATCCTCGAGCACCCGAAAGTTGTAATAGTTGTATCAATCATTTGAGACCTCAAGGGGAACCTATGTAACCTGGATCTGATCTACTTGAATTAATAAGAAATCATTTTGCCTTCATTTCTTTTATTTGTTATCTTTTTCCATCTTACTTGCATGCTTCCGATTTGATGCTCGTTATACATATGATATATATACAACTTGTCATTCGTCTTTAGGTGCACCGTTTTTCCCTACATCAATGGGGTCACAATTTATTGATCCATCAGGTTTAACCACTTCTTTAATTTTATTATAATTCTTGTGTCTTAAAGTAGAGACATGAAAAAAAATTGTATTTTTGTCACCTTCCTTTAGCTAGGTAACTCTGTATTTTTACCTCCAAAAGGTTTCCTCACAAGCTAAAACATTGTGGAATTCGTACAAAAGATCCTTTTATTTTTCTCTCAAATCACAAGATAAATTTTCAGACTGAAGGGCTGACTCTAAATCATTTAAATGTTCTTTCAACTCAACCTTTTCCTTCTGAAGATCACCAAAAACCTCCCTATTCCACACCTTAAGATTTTTCTTTATAAACCTTAGCTTTTTTGCCACTTGGGTTAACTTACTTCCAGAAAAATCTTGTTGCCACCAATACTTAATCCTATTTTCCAAATCCTCGTGTTGGAGCCACATCTACTCAAAACGAAAAGGGTTATTGAAGGTTCTTTTTTGGACCTCCGACTGCCAAACTAGCGAATTATGATTAGATCCTATATTTGGATGGGCTATTAGGGTTGAATCCCAAAAATAAGAAGACTCTCTTGTGACAGCAAAAAGCAACCCAAACTGACTTGAATTAATTGGTCTCCTAGTCACCTATTACTCCAAGTATACTTTGCTCTTTGAAGCTCTATATCCATAAGTTCATTCTCATTTACAAAATTTGCAAAATCTATCATGCCTTCAGCAATGGAGTGACTCCCTCCATTTTTATCTAAAGGGTAAAGGGGAGAGTTAAAGTCCCCTACCAAAACCCATGGAAGATCCATAAATGCATTCCTTAATTGGATGAGATTTTTCCATAACTGTTGAGCATAAACATTAGTAACTATTTTGTTGTTGATTTTCCTCCTTATCCAAAAAATGGATAGCCATGAAGCTTCGGTTCAAAACTATCAATCTTCCTTCAAATATATTATAATTCCACATACTTAAAAGGCCTCCTAAGGCCCCTACAGCTAGGCCTACCACAAAATCGACCCCTCTCCAAAGTCTTTTTTTGATAAGTTCAGCTTGAGGTTCATCAAGTTTTGTTTCTTGTAACAACATGATATCCGGGTCAAATTCTCTTCTCAACGCTTGGACTACTCTATGCTGAGAGGAGACTTTGAGACCCCTCACATTCCAAGAAACTATCTACATTATTTGGGTTTGGTCTGCCACTTTCTCCCTCCAACCCAATCCAATATAGATTGGGTACCATTCACAATCTCAGCAACTATTTATCTTTCTCTGATTTCCTAATTAGTAGGTCTTCCAGTTTTTGGATCAATTCCTACATCTACCCCTCCTTTTTTTTGTTTTCTAGTGATTCTCATTGGGGTAGTTGAGAAATTTCCTTTTTTTCCTCATTATCAAAGAAAATTACTTCTTTATTTTGTTTTAAAATAAAATTCTCCTGATTGGTTCTTGCATTAACATCCCACCGAGTTCCTAGCACTACCTCCACTTCTTGGGATTCATCATTTGTTTCTATCAATTCTTCTATGTTCTCCCTTAGACATTCAAATGGATTTTTTTGATCAATTCTATTCCTAAAATTACTAGATTTTGAAATTGGGGTTTTTACCTGGTCTAAATTTTTGGATGAATCTTCTTCCTATTGTTCATTAATCTCCTTTTGACTTTGTTGGGATTTGCTGGATACTCTTCCATGATTTATCCTTCTTCCAATATGTCCTGCTAGATTAGAACTTCCTTCTGCTATTCTTCCCTCTTATCATCCTTAGTTCATTCATTTTTGTGTTTTTCAAAACTTTCTCCTCTGCTCTTCTTTTTGTGCCAAACCATTTTATTTTGGGTCACTTATTTTCTAAACAGACATACACTAGCTCCATATCCTAGTTTTTTATAGACACTACATTTAACTGGTACATTCTCATATTCAATTCTTTGGTTCCAAACACTCAACTTCGAAACCAATCGGATTGACTCAGGAAAATCCTTCTCTAAGTCCACATTAACACAAATCCTCATAAAAATAAGCCTTGATCGAGCCTGAGTGGTAGGGTCTAGGGTTATTCATTGACCAAATTTCTTTGTTATGCCCTCAAACACCTCTTCATTCTAAAAATAAAATGGCAAATTTCTTTGCTTGACAGTCTAACCCAGACCGAAGCCTAGGAGAAACTCCGCATCTCTGGATCAAAGTTTGTCCCCCATCTTTGCAAAAAGAGCCCCTGTCATCCAAAAAACCATGGGCCTCCCCATATGATCCTATCTAAATCCTCTTTACAGATTAACTTAATCATAAAAAAATCCTTCGACAACGCCATAATTTCCATACGTTCGTTTGGTCTCCATTTTGAGAAGATCCATTTCCTCACTGCATATAAATTAGGATGAACACCCATAAAATTTCCAACTAGGTTTAGATCCCCTTGGTCTATTGCCATATCAACCAGGTCATCAGGAATGAAGATATCTCCTCTTTCAAGCTGCAAAACAAATTTTGATTTTAGGGTTTTTCTTTTTCCACCGACTACATGTGACCAAGACCGTATTCCTGGATCAATTTGATGCTCTCTTGGATCCCATGACAAATCCACCTTCTAACTTGAATCTTCTGAAGCTGACTCGGGTATGGAGATGTAAACTACAAAAACCCTATCAAGTCTGTGTCCTTCCCACTATTCCTTCCGTTCCTGCTATCCCTGTTCTTTGCTCTTTTAGCTTTGAAATAGATTCCTTTAATAAATTATTTCAAGCTCTAGCCTCGTTTATCCTTGCCCTCCCAAAAAGGGTTGTATCATCTACACATTATTGATGGGTGATGTTGTTGATGTTATTAGTAGAACTAAGTCCACTTATAAGCCCAACTTTGTTAGCCTTCTTCAAGTTCCTAACAAAAACCTCTAACATAATAATGAACAAATATGGTTATAGAGGATCTCGTTGTCTAAGACCTCTCGTGGCTTTAAAATATTTTGTTACTAACCCATTGACTAACATTGAATATGAAATTGTATAGACATAAGATTTAATCCATGTGACCCATTTATTCCCAAATCTAAACTTTTCTAATACTACAAAAAGAAAATCCCATTTAACCCTATCATAGGCTTTACTCATATCAAGTTTTAATATCATTGCTCTCTCTTTTATTGAAGTTGTTGAATGCATAACTTCATGAGCTACTATGATCCCATCCATAATCTATCTACTAAAATAATTTTATCTAATAGTGTCTTAACCTATTCACCATCACTATGAAGATAATATTATATGCCATATTACATAGGCTTATGGACCTAAAAGAATCAAATAATTATGCATCCTTCATTTTTAGAATCATGATAAGATATATTGCATTTATTTTATAAGGTATGTATTGTTTACCCTGGATTGTTCCACTGCCACCAATAAATAATCCTTCACTATATCTCAATTATGTTGATAGGATGTTGTAGAGAGCCCATCCAGTCATGGGGATTTATCCTTATCAAAATATAAAAGAGCTAAATGAACTTATAGAGTAATAGACTCCATCAATTTCGTATTGTCTCAATTTATTATCAATAAAGGTACTTCTTGAAGTAGTTTATCATTAAGAACTTCAAATGCCTTCAATATTAGAATATTCTAGTAAAATAACCTTGCCTCCTTTATAATTTTATTATGGTATTAAATCCAAACCCCTTCTTATTTAATTCTATTAATTCTAGATGTTGATCTTGGTACTATTTCCATCCTATGAAAAAATTTGTATTTTTATCTCCTTTTAACCAAGTCTATCTTGATTTTAATATCCAAAACTTCTCTTCCTTACTCAAAATATAATGATATTCACTAAGAAACTCCCTTTCCTCTGAGCTTGGATTATTATAGAATTTTGAAAGTTTATATTTTAGTTTTTCTTCTCAAAAATGTTTCCAAAAGTGTTCTTGTTCCATTCTTTTAATCTAGATTTTATTGATTTAATTTGTTTTGGAAGTGTATACAACCCACATTTTCTTGAATAATTATACGTTTGTGCTATCATATCAACAAAATAAGGATGGTCTTACCACATCTGCTCATATTTAAAATATGATAATTTTTTAATTCACTTATCACCATTTTAACTCTTATTGGTTAGTGATGTAAACCAATCCTTGTCAAGGTATTGATTTTAGCACAAGTCCCTTCATTTATCCAATAATCTAAGAGAATTAACCTATCTAATTTTGTCAGGAACCTTCTAATTAAAATAAGCACATCCACATAAATATTGCAATAAAAGTAGTAATTCATTAAAGAACATAATATTGAAATATGAAATGTAAATGAAAAAAAAAATTAATCTCACAAATCACAATACATAATTGTGCACCTCTTCGAGGGGGCAACCTACTTCAATAATTTGATTCAATATGAAAAAATATACATTCATTTATGTCCCCTTGTCTTTTAAAGATACATTTCATGCAATCCTAACTAAATGCTCAAGAGTTGGCTTACATACAACGTGCCACCCGAGTTAGAATCTTCTACCAACAAAAAATTGCATTCTTTATAAGGGTTACATGAAATGACCCCACTTGTCTAGGTACTTCAAGTGCCACATACCATTACAAAATGTTACAAAATACCATTATAATAGGATCTTCACATTGGAAAGATGTCATTACATAATAATGTTAGAATTACATAATAATGTTAGGATGGGGTCCTAACATTCCCTTCCCCTTCAAAATATGTCCTCAAAGTTGGAAATGAGAAAATTGTGGTTGTAGCTACTAGGGAGACTTCCATGTGGAATCTTATGATTTTAGTCCATGTCATTGAACAAGAACTTCATTTATGACACAATTGTGAAGGGTGTGCAATCTTTGGTCTAAAATTTATTCAGGCTCGAGCATGATGGAACCTTCTTCATCTAGTTTTGGTAAAGTAGATTGAATCTGTACCTTATTGTCAACAAACTTCTTGAGAGAAGAAATATGGAAGACTAGATGGAGCTTGGATGTAGCCAAAAGGGTCAATTTGTAGGTTGTTGAACCAATTTATTGTAATACCTGGTAGAGTCCATAGTATTTGACAACTAGCTTTTAGAATATGCAAAGCTAGAGTGATGATTGTTTTTAGGGTTGCAGGTGGAGAAAAATTAGATCCCCCACTTCAAATATATATTTAGAACAATTTTGATCAACTTGTTGATGCATACAATTCTAGGCCAATTCAAGATTCATCTTAAGTTGTCAAAGGACTACAACATGTTGGCTAAGAGTGGTGTTTACAACATGAATCTTAGAGCTTCTTGGAATATATAAGGGTGTTGAATAGGGTAGTCGTATATTTATTTAAAGGGTGTAACCTTGGTTGCGATGTGATGAAGTATTATACCACCATTCAACCAAAGGAAACCACTTTGCCCACTATGCAGGATGTTTGGATGCAAAACAATGGAGGTAGGTTTCTAAGCATTTATTAATAATTTTTGTTTGGCCATCAATCTAAGGATGATAGGCTAAACTCATTTTGAGCTAAGTTTCGTGTAACTTAAACAATTTCTATCAAAAATAACTAGTAAAGCTAGGATCCCTATCTGACACAACAGATATGGGTATTCCATGAAGGCAATATATGGATTCAAAATATTTGGGCTACTATGGATGTTGTGTAGGCATGGGATAGGGATTAAAAATGAGCATACTTTGTGAGACGATCCACTACCACTAGAATAACTAATTTTCCTCTCAACTTGGGTAACCCTTCAATAAAATCCATAGAAATATTTGTCCATACTTGTTCTAGAATTGGTAAGGGCTAAAGGGTTCCAGGGGAACACAAAGTTTCTCCCTTCATTATATGGTATATATCACATTCAACCACAAAAGTTTGAATATCCTTTTTCATTATCTTCTAGAAGAAAATACTCTTGGTCCTTTCATAAGTTTTTAGAAACCCAAAATCTCCCGTTATTGGTGAGGCATGCATTTCCTTCAAGATGAGTTTCCATATCTGTGAGGTTTGAAGAATAACAAGTCGGTCATGATATCTCAAATTTGACCATCCCAAGTGTATCCATGGCATGAGTTAGACTCTTTTTGAAGTTTTATGACTAAAGTTTGCAAGCCAAAAATCCTTGGCTATTTATTCTTTGAGATAATTAATCCATTAAGGGATTGGTGAAGAATAAATATTTAACGTATCTAATCTTCAAATTGTCAAGATAGTGCATTAGCCATGATATTTTCCTTTCCTTTTTTATATTTGATTTCATAATCATAGCCCATCAATTTAGAAATCCACTTTTATTGTTTAGGTGTGGCTACCCGTTGTTCCAAAAAGTACTTGAGACTTTGGTGGTCGGTTTTGGTTGAAAAATGATGTCCAATGAGATATTGCCTCCAATGATTAACATCATGTAAAATGGGTAGAAACTCCTTTACATAAGTAGATTTACCCAAATTTTAACCTAAAAGTGCTTTACTGATGAAGGTCAATGGTCTTCCTTCTTGCATCAACATGACCCTAATTCCATTGCCTCAAGCATCACTTTCAATTACAAAAGATTTAGAAAAATCAAGCATTGTTAACATCGAGGTGGTTGTCATGGCTTTGCTTTAATTAATTGAAATCCTTCTTCGCTAGTTTTGACTAGATAAATAATTATTTTTCAACATGGTTGTTAAAGGAGCTACTATTTTCCCATAGTTTTGTACAAATTTATGGTAATACCTCATGAGTCCCGAAAATCCTTGAAGTCCCTTGAGGGTGCAAGGCTTTGGCCAATCTTGAACAACCTGAATATTTTTAAGATTAAATTTAACTCCGTATTTGGTAACAACGTGACCTAAATACTCCACTTCTTTAACCCCCAAAATAAACTTATGTCTCTTGGCATACAATTTATTCTTAGAAAAACGTTGTAGAGTTTGATCCAAATGTATGAGGTGCTCCTCTAAAGAGCAACTATAAATTATAATATCATCATAAAAAATTATAATAAATTTATGAAGGAATGGGTGAAAGAAATTATTCATGAGGCTTTGAATGTTGATGGTGTATTAGTTAGGCCAAATGGCATGACCACAAATTCATAATGGCCCTCATGAGTTCAAAATGTTATTTTGGGGATATCTTCCTCCTTGAGCCTTGTCTGATGATAACCCGAGTAGAGATCCAACTTGGAGAAAAACTTTGCACCATGTAGCTCATCCAATAATTCATCAGCCATTACGATAGGAAATTTGTCCTTAATTATGAGCTTATTGAACTCATGAAAATCTATACATAACTGCCATGACCCATCTTTCTTTCTTACCAATAACACTAGAGAAGAATAAGGATTATTACTAGGCCAAATTATCCTCGTTTTCAATAATTATTGTACCAACTTCTCATTTTTTGACTTAAATGCATAAGGGTACCGATAATGTTTGATGCTAGGTGGCAAGCTACTTGGTACCAATGGTATTACATGATCATGGAAAAATGTGGAGGTAATTCTATCGGTTTAGAAAAAACTACATCATGCTTAGTCGATATGAGTTGCAAATCATATTGGGGCTTGTCTTCTTCTAAAGTTTACAATTGAATTGCAAATAATTGAGATACTACCCCATGTGAGGATTTTTTAACAAATCCATTCGACTTGAACTGATAATATGCAAATATCCTACTGGTGAACCATGGAGAGTGTAGGACTTCCCATTTTATATGATTTGTATCCATAATTTAGCAAAATTCTAGACTATTATTCCCAAGGTACCTAGCACCTATGCTTGTAGCACAAGATCACATCCTCACAGTTGAAGAGGAAATATATCAGTTTTGAGTACATAGTCCCCTATATTCAACTTAACATTGTAGAATTTACCCTTAAAAGGCAATGTTCCTCCATTTACCATCATAAATTCAAAGGAATTACAAGCATACATGTAACAGTTTGCTTGCTTGGCTACTCAGGGATCAATAAAATAATGCATACTGCCTGAATCAATGAGAATTGTAATACATCGTCCTTTGAAGAATCCTACTACCTTCATTGTCTAAGGGGTCAATATTCCTGCAAGTGAATGGAGAAAGACCTTTGCCTTGGTTCTTCCTATGTTTTACCCTCGTCTTGAGGTTGTTCCTTTTGTAGTTATACTTCTTCATTAGGTATTTCATTCCCTATTGATTCATCCACATTAAATATAAATAACTTCTTTTGAATGTATTTATGCATTGGTTAATACTTATAATCATAATCATAACATAAGCCTTATACTTGACAGGTGTCCATTTCCTCCATAGTCAATGGCTCGATTGGGGTAGACTTATTGCTAATATTCGATGTGAACTAGGAGGAAAATATGGGTTTGGCCTATGGAAATTTTGATGATCTCTTTTGGGACAAAAAAATTATTTTGCTAATATCACCAATTCTATGGCTTGCATTATAGACTATGGTTTGAACATTCTTACCTCAGCCTTGATATTATATTTCAATCCACTGATAAAACAAATTTAAAAAATCCTTCACTCAACCCCTTTGTCTTATTAGCCAATTTCTCAAATTGAGTTTCATATTCTCGGATAGTAGAGGTTTGTTTCAATTTGGTTAAGGCTCCTCTAAAGTCCTCATACTCACTAGGGCCAAAACAAGTGAGTAATTGGGACTCAAAGTCTTACCAAGAAGGGTCATGAGTCATGTTCTATAAACATTGATAGAATCAAAGTTAAAATATGCCATGGTGACCCACAATATCGAGGTACATTATGAAGTTTGAAGAACTAATCTACTCGACACAACCAAACCATCAATGTCCTTTCCATTAAACTTGGGAAAGAGTAATTTAGGCATCTCAAATGGGGTATTTGTGTAAAAAATATAATGATGGACTTCTCTCTCTTTATTGGCTTCCTTCTCCATATTGATTGAAATTCCACCTATCCTTCTTTCTCAAACACCTTTTGGGCTTCCCTTAATCGCTCTTCAACCTCTAGGATTTTTTTTTCAATTTCAAATTTGAATTTAATCTGGTTAGTTTTTATAAACTACATGTGATTTTTCATCTTTGAAACTTTTTGTCAAATGTGGGACATTTGACTTTGTAGGGTACTAAGTGAGTGGTTTAACTACTCCATATATTATCTTTGCTCTAAGTCATTCATTGATCTTATAGTCCTTCCAACCATATATGTATGAGACAAAGGAAGTGTTTGGGTGTTGTATACCAAAATGATCAACTTGAGAAGATGAATGTAATGGGTTAGGTCTCACAATGATGTTTTTTGACACCCTAAAAGAGTGCATGGAGACTATATACTAAAATGATCATCTCAACGAGACAATCGCAATGAGCTATATCCCACAACAACATTTTTTGGAACCCTATAATTTTTTTAATTAGAAATGTATTGTCTTCAAGTGTCTTCTATTTTTCTCCTAGAGTCTTTGTTCACTTGAAATTTTGACTTTTATCTGACAACCTTTTAACAGGCTCTGTAATATCCATTACTAACAACTATTCTATTTGACTCTATAACTATTTCTGACAACTATCCTGGTAAACTTTGTTTATAATAAATACCATTATGATTATAAATTTGTAGGAACAGACTATGTCTCGACTGCTATTGACTATGACCTTGACTAAAATGATGCCTGACTATTACTAGCTTACCCTGTCTTGACTGTTACTTTCACCACCAACTTTTCATCTATTTTTTGTTTAGTCAATTATGTGATAGTGTAGTCTCTTAAGTATTCTCACTTTCTATGGTAGGGTATTTTGGCATGTAGGAGAAACATTCATGAAAATAGGGTACTCTAGGCCAAGGAGTATGTAATGTCCATAGCCATCTATTATACCACAATGATAAACGATAATGCTTGGACCAATATTTTAGGCCACTACTCAAGGACGATTCCACGCATACCCTTAAGCACACTACCACCTCTTTGATAGTATGGAAGGGTGATCTTCTTGAATGTTGTGTTCAGTGCACTATGGAAAATACACGATCAAATCTTAAGAGGGTCTCCCGATATACTCGAAGATGCATGGGAGCTCAATTTCATATATGGGTGATGTTTGAGGCCTGGGTATTAAAATTTGATCGCCCCTCACTTCACTAGACACTTTACGGGTAATATAAATTAGCTAATAATGACAACTCCTTTGTGATATTTTAAAACCCTCAACACAGGGATTCTAACCTATTAAACTAAAATAGAAAAAAAAAACGGTTGGATTTTTTAATTGGATAATACAAAAAAAAATAAAAACTCATAGAATCTATACCCAATAGTCAAAATGGCAGGGTAATAATTGTTGTCGTAACAATGGAACATGATCTTGGAAAGTGCTTTAATACCACTTGTTAGGAATCTTCTAATTAAAATAAACACATCCACATAAATATTGTAATAAAAGCAATAATTCATGAAAGAATAGAATATTACAATGCAAAATGTAAATGCAAATATATATATATATATATATATATATATATATATATATATATATATATATATATATATATATCTCACAAATCACAATACAAAATCATGGGTCTCTTCAAGGGGGCAACCTCCTTCAATGCTTTGATTTGATATGCAAAAAGATATTATTCATTTATGCTCCCTTGCCTTTTAAAGATACATTTTATGCAACCCTAACCTAACGCTCAAGATTTGGCTTCCATGCAAAGTGCCATCCAAGCTAGAATCTTCTACCAACAAACAATTACATTCTTTATAATGATTACATGAAATTATCCCACTTGTCTAGGCACCTCAAATACCACATACCATTACAAAATATTACAAAATATCATTATAATAGGGTCTTTGCATTAGAAAGGGGTCATTACATAATAATGTTAAGATGGGATCCTAACATTTTTTTTTCTATTAAGTTTTGGCCTCTCCTATTGTTGGTCCAAGTACAATTGTATTCTTCAAACTCAACCTCCCATAGATTATTGTTTTGAATAAAAGCTGAGAAATATCTCATACTTCGGGTTAATTTCTCAATTCCCCAAAATTTTCATCCAAATTGATTATGACATTAAAATATCCTATGATCATGAATCAGGTTTCTTGGTCTTTACTTCTCATAAAATCTTCAATCCCACTCCATACTTGTAATTCGCCCGATCAAGTTGTAGGTCCATAAACATTGATAAGGATGAAACAAATATCTGCAAAGTAGCATGTGACTAAAGATGCTATCCAATGCCTAGTTTTATGAATGATTACATAGAAGGTTCTAATATGATTCCAACATGTTAGAATTCCCCCTACTACTCCTTCAGAGTCCACAACACCCCATTCACATCTCACCCATATTGTTTTCATAGTTTTAGAAATTTCTTCATTTGTCATTTTAGTTTTCTAAATACAAAGGATATCAAGTTTATTACTTAAATAGAGATATGTGATACACCTCTACTTTGAGGGAGCATTACCACCCCTTATATTTCATGAGATGATAATCATGTCTCATTAGGGGCTATTGGCCCCGCCTATGAATTATCAATATCATTTTATTGTTTGGTAAAGAGAAGTTCAACCTAGTTTGTATTCCTTTCTCTATGTTTGTTATTCCTTCCTTGGATCTTGCTTGATAATTTGAGGGTTTTCCTCTTTTGCCTTGCCTATATCGGGAGTAGGTCTTATTATTTTATTCCTCAATATTCTTTCACTTTTTTCAATTAGATTTATCCTCATAGCTCTACTACAAAAACTTTTGACTTTTTCTGTTGATTTTATGGTATTTCCTTATTAATGGTAGAGGTATTAACATCTAACATTACATTTTATCTACCAAATTTCTTCTCTTGAATGGTGCACGAAACTTCAAGAGAGTCTTCAAAATATGATGAGACACATTCCTTGGTTTCATCGAGAATGATCTCCTAAATAAGGATCTGATTGAATAAACAATTCCTTATTGATATTCTAAACCTATTGTACTATGTCCTCTAAGCTTTGATCTTATTTTTCTTCATATGTTTAATCCTCAAAACTCAATGATCTCCATTGTTTATTTACTCTTATATGTCTAGACCTATTTTTTGAAAATTGAAAACCATCCTCATCCATTTCCATTTATAAGTTTCTCTTGCAGTTTTCTACACGTGTTTCTGCTGGACTCTTCTTAGGGCATGATCTTTTGATTTGCCCCACCTCATGACATATTTTACATCTAAAATATATATTTCCATAATATATGGTTTGGGCCCACAACTTACCTCCATACTTAATAATGATTGATTTTGGTAAAGGTTTACTTATATCAATCAATGACCAATATCCAAGCATAAACAACCAAGAATCCATCTTTCGTAGTTTTTGAAATCTCAAAGAATTCTCCTAGAGTGTTTCTTATTACCTTGAAGGTATCCATTTTCTAAAATTCAATGGGCAACCCATACATCCTAACCCAGGTGCAAAGCCTTCATACCAGCAGGTAAGAAATATTCTCGCTCTTCCCATTAACTAAGGACCCCCTTTTAGGATTATCTCTTTCCTCCCTAGAACAAAAAATTATGAGGAATAAATATTTGGGAAGAAAGGATAACTCACTCATAGAGACTTCCAACTCTATCAATCCATTGTCTCAAGACCAAAGCCCTTGGCCAAGACCCATTAAATTTACTAGAAATTGCTTTATCTTTAAGCAACAAGGATTGCCCTCACTAACCTCTACTACTAGGGATGATTCTAAGGATTTAGCTATAAATTGATCCATGGGAAAGAAACTATAACTCAAAATCTATTGAAATTTACTAGAATATCCTATAGTGAATATAATATTTGATAAAAATCCTATTACAATTTGAATGTAAATTTCTAAGATAAAGAAGGGAAAAAGAAAACTTAGCTGAAAATTTATAAGACTAGACAAAATGGCTTGCCTCACTTATGACCTAGCGCTCCATTGCTCCTCCCATAATCCAAACCCTAGTAAGATATTTGCAATTTTGTTTTTTGCAACTTAATAATTCTTCATTACCCTTGTTTTAGATGGCTGACTTCACAAGGTTGTATCTCCCTCAATATTGCTTGGATTCCTTTATATGACCACTATTTTATAGTTCTTCAAATTCTGCATAAATTAGTCCAAGAATCATTTGAATTAGACAACCCTTCACAAAGATATGACTCCTAAAGGATGAGACATTTTTTGGAAAAAATACCCTAACACTACCTTAGTTTTGAACGACTGTCATCACATATTCATATCTCCCTTGATATTGCTTGAATTTTTTCGAATGACCACTCATTTCAAGGCTTTTCAAAATCCACACAAAATGACACAAGAATTATCTAAATCGATAAAATTCATGCAAAGATATAACTCCTAAAAGACTGATTATTTAAAAAAAAAGATCCTAACTCTATTATTCATAATAAACAAATACTTATTACTGTATTTATTACTAATTAATATTAAATTATATTATTAAAAAGTTATTTTTTTCATTTGGTTAGTTGAGAAACCCCTACAACCAACGCACATGGCTGAGCAAACTCTCCCTACCATAACCCCTCCTAAAGTTGAGAGGTATGCTTATTAATAGAAAATTTAGCACACAACCACCACACACCCACCCCCCTTACACACTCGCCCACACCGTGGATTAATTAAAAAATTAATTTAATTTTATAACAATGCAAAAATAAATTAATGATACACCTTCAAATTTAAGACGGACCATTTTCTATACCATAACCCCTCCTAAAGTCGAGAGGTATGCTTATTAATAGAAAATTTAGCACACAACCACCACACACCCACCCCTTACACACTCGCCCACACCGCGGTTTAATTAAAAATGATACACCTTCAAATTTAAGGGACCATTTTCTATTGAAAATAACATGTAAGCAAGTGGACAAAGCAAAACCATAATTCAAAAACTAAGGACTTTTATTAATGTAAGGAAATATTTTAATTATGTCCGCGAGACCCAAATATGGTCAATGGGACCTCAAATATGGAAGTACAACTACGCAAATCATATCATATGATCTTTAACATCTTTGAGAAGGTTGTTCCTTCTCCTATTGATTTGGGTTAACAATTCCCCAACTTTTTTTATTTCACTATCTTCAAATAACTCTGCCATAGACCCGTTTTCAAGTGTTTCTTTGTATTTGCCATAGATATCTAAAAAACTCGAACATTTATAGATGAAGTGTTCCTCTGTCTCTACTGCCCCTGTGCTGCATAGAGTACATATCCTTTCTTCCCATTGTTCCTTGGGCATTGTCCATCTCCCTATTTCATATCTAAGCCTCTAAGAGCTAGTCCTTATCCCCTGTGCTGCATAGAGTACATATCCTTTCTTCCCATTGTTCTTTGGGCGTTGTCCATCTCCCTGTTTCATATCGAAGCCTCTGAGAGCTAGTCCTTATCTGAGAAATGAGGATTTTTTCCTTCCACTTGATTTCAATGCCTATATACGCTTTTTCCTTGTGGTCATACATTGGGTTAAACTTTGTAATATAATATTGTCTTTTCCTGCTTGTATTTTTCCACATTCCACTTCTAAACTTCTCATTCACGTAATTTTTATGTCTTTGTTGACATTTGGGCATTCATTTATGTTGATTTCCCAACGTTTCATCCATTTCTGATTTTTTTTCATCCATGTATTCTTCCGCCTATGCAACTCTTCGTCCCTCGTTGCCCTAGGCCATTTATCGTTTTTCATGTTTTTTGTTTTTTTTTCAAGTAACATAACAACTTGGTCATAATAATTACTTCTAAAGGGAACATTTCAGTTTTAGCTAGAATAATTTCATAAGGGGTTGTGGCCTTAATTTTGAGAAAATTTGTGATTATATATTTTTGAATCCTTTCTATTTGCCTCCATTTTGCATTTGTTGTGCCACTAGCCCACACCTCGCAACCATACAACAAAATCGATGTAACAAGTAGGCCAAATAAGACCTTAGTGGTCTTCCAATCCCACAACTTAGTATTCCTACACCTGTTTTGAAGTGCATATAGTGCTCTCCAACCACTTTGAGTTCTTTTCATCCTACATGTATTCCAATTAGGTTTTTCATAAAAGTCTATGCCTATGTATTTGTATTCTACTACTACCTCAAGCGGTTCTCCTGCAAACTGAAATTCGAGTTGTTGCTTCTTCTTTTTTGCTAAAAAAATTATAATTTTTGTTTTGCTTGTGTGTTCACTGGCATCCCAACTTCCTTACAAAAGAGTTCTAGAGCTCAAAGGTGATCTTCTAGATCTTTGGTTGTTTTGACTACAAGAATTACATTGCCTGCATACATGAGGAGTTTTACCATATATTTGGCTAAGTGCACACCCTCTCCCCCAAATTTGTTTATCTATTCTTCTAACTTGTCAATGTACAACCCAAATAAGGTTGGAGATAAAGGGCAACCTTGTTTGACACCTATGTCACTACCAAAACATTCAGATAACCCTTCTTGTGTTCTGATTCTAGCCTTTACATGCTCATATAGTCTGTGAATTGTTGCCTTGTAGTGAATTGAAACCTCTAGCTCTTCCATTATGCTCCATAATTTTTTCCTTGGCACCATGTCAAATACCTTTTTGAAGTCTACAAAACAATAAAAAGCCTCCTCTTTTTTGTCCTATATTTTTTCCACTATGTGTTTGAGCGTGATACAATGATCAATAGTTGAGTGCTTGGGCCTAAAACCTGCTCGCCCCTTTGCTCTCTTTCCCTTTTCTTGTGCTCATATGTTGATCCTATGCTCTATCATACTCTCAAACAACTTTGCAAAAAGAGGGTTGATCATGATAGTTCGATAGTTTGAGGGATTATTTACATCTCTACTTTTAAACAAAAGAATGATCAAGCTAGATGTCCACTCAGTAGAGAAGCCATTTTGTATGACCTCATTGAAAATTTCTTTGATCTGTGGTGCCAAAATATCTACCCCATTTTATATGCTCTACCTAAAGATTGTCCATGTCATAGGCTTTATTAGTTGCTAACATTTTTAATATAAAATATAAGATAAATTAAAAATTATATAATATTTATTAAAAATATTAAATATAATTATATATTTTTTATATTGAAACATGAGACCTCTTTCCATTAAAATTATACCAAGAATATAATAAATATAACTCTCAATTTTAAGAAATATCCTGGTTAAAAAAAGATTGCTTAACTCTGTACATTCCTTATAAAAATTTCTTACCATAACCCAATAAAAAAAATTCACCCTTACAAAAACTTTCTAACATTAAATCGTGGCGTGTGCGAAAGCCGTACTAGTCGACAATGCAAATGATCGGAGAGCCCGAGTCAACAAAACGACGAAAAAGACAAAACTCGAGAATCAAAATGAACATTTGGAATGGACGGCGACAAACCGATATCGAGGGAATTCAACCGTTTTTTTTTTAAATAGGTTATATGGAATTGTAGCGTCTCTTAGTATGTTATTATATGGAGACTTTTTTGTTTGAAATAATAAGGAATTTAATTTATTAAATTAATGTTATTTGATTTCAATAATCATATTACATTATTACGGAATTTAATCGTTGAATTAATGTCACTTGATTTGAAACACTTGGGAACAGGTTTATGGCAAGGCAGTAAAATAAAAAAAGTTGAGAAATTGCTAACCCAAATAAACAAGAGAAGAAACAACCTCCTCAAAGATATTAAGGATCATATGATATGATTTGAGTAATTGTACTTCCATATTTGACGTCCCATAGACCATATTTGGGTCTCGCAAACATAATTAAAATCTTTCATTTCATTTCAATGCCCGTACTAAATCATCGTCACATAAAGTTAAAGAATTTAACCCATTGAATTAATGTCACTTGACTTCAATGATAGTGCTACATCATCATCATAAGATAGTATTACATCATCACCACATGGTGGATTATTGAACTAATACCACTTGACTTTAATGAGTTTAAGTAGATTTTTATGAGGGGTTCTGGTCTCCTCAGTGGAGTTTGAACGTTGGACTTTTTAAAGAGAAGCCAAAACCTTTATCACTAGTAAGCTTGAAGTTGTTTGTTTGTTTTTAAATAAAATTTGAAATTGGCAATACATTTGTTCATACAGGACGAACACTGAATCAAATTTGGACGCAAGACAAAGTCAGTGGGACCCTAATCAAATTATGGAGCAAGACGAAGTCAATGTGACCTTGACTTTTAAAAAATTGTACAAGAACAACCTATTGGTAAACACTCAACCACTATCAACCTCTTCTTATCCTTTTGGATATGTCGTGGTTTGAACCTAGGTTTTCTTGTAGAGAACCCAAAACATTTACCACTAGCAATTATTACTTATAAGATTTCCTCATGTTTGCCAACATGAGGTCGACGGCTCGAATCCTGAGCTCCTCTAAGGTTTCCTCACTTGTAGCAAAAATCTTAGCCAGGTGAGATTAGGACTATATAATAGCTTTTCGGATTTGATTTGCAACCACAAAAAAATATTACCAATAAGGTTTTTGATAGCCATTAATATCAATTAAAATTTGAAATTTTTGATTATAATTCTATAAATTATTATTTTTAGATTTAATTTTTTTATAAATTATTGTTGTTTATATATTAACATTAGAAAAATTATATATATTAATTAAATAAATTAAAATTATTTTTAAATTATTTTATAAATCATAAATAACTTTTTATTAAAATCATTATTATTACAGTATTTTTTAAATTATAATTTAAATAATTATAATTAAAAAATTTTAAATTTTTATTAAAACAAACCGCTATCCAAAATATTAAAAAAAAAAATTTATTACAAGAATAGAATACTCTTCAACTCTAAATAATGTCTCTCCCTTGGACTACCTCTAAAACATAAATCTATACTTTAGAACCAAATAGCATTTTATTATCAAATTAACTGATAATATAAAATTTTTTATATTATTAAATTATTATAATATTAATTTTATTATTAAGTTGTTATAATAAATAAATATTATATAATTATAATTAATTATATCAAGAAAATTATGATAATTTAGACTTTAATTTTTTTGAGTAATACTCCTTATATATATCTACATAAGAAAAATTTAACATATCTACCATGACCATTGATAATGCAAGTGACATCTTTACGAATAAACCACACTCAAATTTATTTAAATAAACGTATCTTCTAAATATAAAGTCCACTTTACATTATTAATTATATTTATGTACTATCTTTTAAATAGTCCACTTTACTTTATTTTTTATATTTTAAATTATTTGTAAAGAGAACAAGAGTTGAAAACACATGAACGCAAAATGCATGTCCGCCTATAATGGAAGGAAACCACCGACTGGCCCTCTCTTTCAGCGGAGTGGCTTCACTTCGGCTCTGCCTTCGACTCTGCCACGTTCTTAGAGCTGTGCAGGAGCTACTTGCTCTGTTCGCTTCAGCTCGTTATAGCAATTCAAAAAATAATTTTTCGCCGGCGTATGTAAAATCCTGCAGAGTGGTTTTCCATGGAAAAATCTCATGTTGTGGATGATATATTGGGCTTGGCGACGAGCGAAGGAGGAGTCATGGATTCCATTTCTACTTCTATTTCAAAGAGTGAAAATTCCCAGTCTCTCGTTATGCTTTTGGGAACTTCGGTTGCAGTTCTTGTAACATGCGTTGTGATATTAGTATGGCGTCGCACGGAATACACCGCTGCCAAGAAACCTGTGAAGACGAGAGAGGTTTCAAGGGTTTCGGAGCCTATAAAGTCCCAGGAGAACGAGGACTCCGGCAAGAAAAGGGTTACTGTTCTTTTTGGGACTCAAACAGGCACCGCTGAAGGTTTTGCTAAGGTATCTCAACGCATTTGTACTAATATAATCCATGGGCTCTGAAGGGATTTAAGTTTAAATTATTAACGGATGTTTTAAAAAAAACTATTTATGTGGACTCTTTGGGAATCGACCTTGTGACGCTGCGTATGTTGCTATTTTATTTATTTGTTTATTGTGTTGAGAAGTCTCGTCATTTTGTTCATTGGTCGAAGAAGGGAAGGTTCCCATGTCCATAAGCTTTAGGAGAACTTTATGTACATGGTAGAGCTTTGTGTAATGCTTTGCCTTGCTATTTAATCCCGTGTTCAATTATATTCCTTTGTGAAGACTAAACCGATGAATTTGTTTTGCTCTTAGAATTATGTCGGGCGCTGCTCGACATTTAATCCTTCGAGGGATGGAATGAGCAGAAGTATCGGTTATATTGACTGCATTAATGGCTTTATGAAAATCTTAGTTCTTTGTGAGAAAACTTTGCACCAATTATATTGGTATTAGGACTAATAGGCAGTAGGGGAGAGGAGAAGCCTCAAATTCTGTCTTAACTTCTCTAAATCTCCGTATGTCCCATGATATGGAATTTTACTTTTTATTTTAATAAATTCAAAAGGGCTTGTGTTGGGTACCGCCCAAGAAACACAAACTATACATCGCATATGCCCATTGAAACAAGGAAACAAAAACAGGGTAATACTTAGATCTCTTATGCTAAACTTTTTAGTCATAATAAAGATATCAAAAGACAATGCTTACAGTAAAAACATTCCTCAATCATCTCACTTTAAATTTAAATTTAAATTTTTATCTATATAATTTGGTAATACCACCAGATAATAGATCCACTGCACCTCATATACTATGAATGAATTTATATGTCATAGCATGAATGGATTTTATATGGCATATTCAAGTCGATTGTCATATTTAAAAGCTTATCTAAAGTATCAAAGTGTATGAGAAGTCTGCAATTGACAAACTTTTCTTTTCAGTAATCTGAAATCATTATTTTTAAGTCTCCTTAACAGTTAACCTTCAAAATCTTGCTCAATGGTCTCTCAGGCGTGTTATTAGACTAACTGCCTCCATCCAATTTGAAGTGGATGGCAGAAGAAAAAAAAACATATGCATAGAACAACTGACCTGCACCTACGGGCGCCAGGTTCCCGCGAGCGCCCCTATTAAAATTTAATTTGACTAGTCGAACTGTTAGGGGGTTACCAGCATGTAAGTCTCCTTTGTAAACCATTTGTCGTCCTTCTCATTATCAGGGGATATGGAATTTTATTCCTTGCACTCTATGCATAATGGAAAGATGGACTATGCCGATCTAAATCTAAAAGTAGTTTTGCAATGATAGGATGAAGTATTTGCGCTTATGCAATCAGTTGTCTTCTAAATAAGGAAGGAAAACTGTCTAATTTTTAAAAATAAAATATTTTTAGTGCTTGCTGGTAACATCTAAATTTGCTTGCTTGTAGGCACTAGTTGAGGAGGCTAAGGTAAGATATGACAAGGCAGTATTTACTACAGTGGATCTGGTAAGTAGGATGGTGTGCCGAGCTTTGTCAGCTAGGTCCCTCAGAATTGGCGTCCCTTCTGTCAATTTTAACTGAAATACGAGTTTCTCTTTGTGGGGAATGACATAATTGATGGAGGTGTTAATTAGTTGGATGGTTATCTTTAGGACGAGTATGCAGCTGATGATGAGCAGTATGGAGAGAAATTAAAGAAGGAAACTTTGGTTTTTTTAGTGCTGGCAACGTAAGGCTTACATTGTCTGATCTGCTTTTGTTTATGTATGCATTATTCTGGTAGAACTTTTCCTTACTGCATCTGCTTATTTTATATATATATATTATTGGTTATAATTTTAGAGGGGTAGTGCTCATGTGTTTCAATAGACTAGCAAGTAACATTACATTTATTGTAGATATGGAGATGGGGAGCCTACAGATAATGCAGCAAGGTTTTACAAGTGGTTTTCTGAGGTGGGCAAATGTCCATCTTTATGACACTTTCTAATTTTAAGATTTTGTTTCTTATGTCTTGATTATTTGCTTACTGTTTTGGTTTGAATCATTTAATCATTAATGAACTTGATAGAGAGAAGAAGGAGAACCATTTCTTACCAACTTGACATATGGTGTATTTGGTCTTGGCAATCGGCAGTATGAGCATTTTAACAAGGTTTGTGAATGCCTGTTTGCAACTGTCATTTAACAATATTTGGAGCCTCTGTAGGGAATTGTCTTGTTTGTTATAAAATGTTTTGTATTATCATCAACTTCCTTGGAATCTCATGTGCCTTTCATAACACATAAGATCATCTTAGATAAAATTATTTAGTCTGCAGATGCACAAGTGATTTCTAATTTGTATGCACCATCTTTTGAATTTTAGGTAGCAAAGGTGATAGACAAAGGCTTAAGTGAGCAAGGTATGTATGCTTTATTTGTTTTATTTTATTTTTAAAATTTTATGTCGTTTGAGTAAATGTGAGGGTGTAAAAGCTATTCAGAATTGATAGTACTGACTGCAGGTAGAATTGGTGATCTATTAAAATTGTTTCTACTTTTGATTGTGGGGTTGCAATTAGTTGTTCCATGTAGATCATTCTTCATACATCTCTAAATTAATGTATATGTTTTCTGGTCCTTTGATTATGCGTCCCTGCTTTTCACATTCTCTTATTTGATGGAATGAATAGGTTTGCATCTCTTTTGAGGTGTACTTTTCTCATGTTTTTGTAATGTTTTTTCTAGTGTAGTAATAGAGATGTCTTATTCTTTCCATTTCTTGGGCTTAAGCCTTATCCTTATGCATAACAGTAAACTTATGCCAGTACATTACAGTACCTGGCTAGCCTTAAGCATTTAATAGCAAGTATTTTAGGGTGCAATTGGCTTATGATTATTAAGTTTATGCACATGAGTCTGAAGTTTCTGAATTTTAATTTCATGTCAATCAGGTGCAAAACGTCTTGTTCCTTTGGTACTTGGTGATGATGACAAGTGCATTGAAGACGACTTTATGTCTTGGTATACATGTTGATCAAGTTTAACAGTTACTATGTGGACTAGAGGATGTTTCCCAACTTAATTCTATCTTGATTGTTCATGTAGAAAATAGATTCGTGTGAAACATCCTTTCAAGGAGAACTATACATTCTGGGTTGGTTATTTTGAGTGCCTTAATCTTGATTTTATACTGACTGGGTTGTTATCTACAGGCGAGAGCTGGTCTGGCCTGAGTTAGATAAGCTTCTATGTGATGAAGCTGGTGAAGCAATGGGTTCTAAATCTTATACTGCAGCTGTTCCCGAGTATCGCGTAGTCTTTCATGCATCTTCAGTTCAATTTTGTGAGGAAACTTATCTAAACAAGAGGAATGACCACTCTGTATATGACATTCATCATCCATGCAGGTAAACAAAAGAAAAAAGTAGATGATATTAAGTTGTTTTATTGTTTCACTTGCTGTCAATATCTTCCTATTCAGTTCTTAACGGATGCTGCAACCATCAATATGTAGAGCAAATGTAGCAGTGCGAAAGGAGCTTCATACATCCTTGTCGGACCGTTCTTGCATCCATTTGGAATTTGATATAGCAGAAACTGGTCTTATGTAAGTTATTCATTTCTTCATAAATGTTTCTGCTACAGTACAACTTCTGTGAGATATTTCTTGTTTCGTAGGCTCCAATTCAGTTGTTTGATTGCTCCTTATGTTTGGAAATTACAATATTTCTGTATAAGCCACAAGGCTGAACACCCAAGAAATTAGCTCATGTATTTGCAACACCAATTATATGAAAGATAATGCATTATATTGCAGGGGACCTGAATAAGATATTACAAGGAAACTGGGAGTTTGAGTTTTTTTTACAAAGACTCATACTGTATTTATAGATAAATGCATTATATTACAGGGGACCTGAATAAGATATTACAAGGAAACTGGGAGTTTGAGTTTTTTTACAAAGACTAATACTGTATTTATAGATAAATGCAGTTGGTTGGAATAAATTTTCCTCCAAAAAGTTAAGCTTACAGAATAAGCATGAGGGGGTTACATAGTTAAATGGTTGAATACATAACTACTGATAGAGAAACCTGTTCAACTACTAAAACTAAAGTGGTTATGATTCAAATCCTGAGTGAAGTGTAACCAAATATATTTCAGTATCCCCTTTAAGCTTATATTGAGAGAGAAAGAACAATATGGCAGATGAATTACATACCATCCCCTCTCAATGATGACTTCCTTCACTCCAAACAAAATGAAGAAAAATGACTCAAAATCTGGTGGAATTCTTGTGCCATTTTGTGCAGATTTTGAAAAGCTTTGAAATGAGTGGTCATTTGAAAGAATCCAAGCAGTATTGAGGGAGATATGACCATGTGAAGACAGCCGTTCGAAACTAGGGCAGCATTAGGGCAATTTTTCTTGAAAAATATCTCATCTTTTAGGAGCCATTTCTTTGCGAAGGGTTGTCTGATTCAGATGATTCTTGGATCAATTTGTGCAGAATTTGAAGAGCTTTAAAATGAGTGGTCATATGAAGGAATCTGAGTGGTATTGAGGGAGATACGACCCTGTGAAGTCAGCCATCCGGAACAAGGGCAGTGACGATTTTTCAAGTCACGAAAAACAAAATTGTAGATATCTGTCAGCTAGGGTTCAGATGATGGGAGGAGCAATGGAGGGCTAGGGCATCAACGAGGCAAGACATTTTGTTTGGGCATAGAATTTTTCAGCTAAGTTTCTTTTTCCCCTTCATTATCTTAGAAGTTTTGCATGCAAATTATTATAGGTTTATTTTCAAATAATATAATCGCTATAGGATATACTGGTAAATTTCAATAGATTTTGAGTTATAGTTTCCTTCCCATGGACCGATTTACAGCTAAATCCTTAGAATCATCCCTAGTAGTAGAGGTTAGTGAGGACCTCACAGAGAAGCGATCCTTATTGCTCAAAGATAGGGCAATTTTTGGTAAATTTAATTAGGCTTGGCCCAGGGGCTTCGACCTTGAGAAAATGGATTGATAGGAGTTGGAAGTCTCCAGGAGTGAGTCTATCCTTTCTTCCCAAAGGTTTCTTCCTAGCCATTTTTTGTTCCAAGGAGGAAAGAGATAGAATCCTAAAAGGGGGTCCTTGGTTTATGGGAAGAGCAGGACTCTTCCTTACCCACTGGTATGAAGGCTTTGCACCTAAAAATGTAAATCTATCCCTAGTACCAGTTTGGGTTAGGATGTATGGGTTGCCCATTGAATTTTGGGAAATGGATACCTTCAAGGCAATAGGCAACACTCTAGGAGAATTCCTTGAGATTTCAAAAACTACAAAAGATGGATTCTTGGCTATTTATGCTTGGATATTGGTCATGATTGATATAAGTAAACCTTTACCATAATCAATCATTCTTAAGTATGGGGGTAAGTTGTGGACCCAAACCATAGATTATGAAAATATATTTTTAGATGTAGAAGATGTCATGAGGTGGGGCATATTGAGAGATCATGCCCTAAGAAGAGTCCAACAGAAACATATGTAGAAAACCACAAGAGAAACTTACAAATGGATATGGATGAGGATGGTTTTCAACTTCCAAAAAATAGGTCCAGATAGATGAAAGTAAATAAATAGTGGAGACCAATAAGGAAGGATATTGGAAGAAATACTAATTCTTTTGAGGCTTTAGCCTATGAAGAAAAAGTAGATCAAAGCTTAGAGGACATGGTACAACAAGATCAAAATATTAACAAGGAACCATCTATTTAGTATGATCCTGATTTAGGGATGAACATTCCCGCTGAACCTAAGGAATGTGCCTCATAAGATTTTGAAGACTCTCTTGAAGTACCATGCACCATTTAGGAGAAGAAAAGTGGTAGAGAAAATGCAGTGTTAGATGTTAATACCTCTACCATTAATAAGGAAATACCAGAAAATGAGCAGGACAAGTCAAAAGCTTCCGTAGTAGAGCCAGGAGAGGATAAATCTAATGAAAAGGAAAGTTGTGAAAGAATATTGAGGAATAGAATAATAAGACCTACTCTTGATATAGGCAAGGCAAAAAGAGGAAAACCCTCAAATTATCAAGCGAGAGCCAAGGAAGCAAGAGCAAACATAGAGAAAGGAACACAATCTAAGTTGGTTGAACTTCTCTTTACCAAACAACAAAATGATATTGGTAATTCGTAGGTAGGGCCAGTAGCCCCTAATGAGACATGATTACCATCTCATGGAATATAAAGGGTGCTAATGCCCCCTCAAAGTAGAGGTGTATCATGGACCTCTATTTAAGTAATAAGCCTGATATTCTTTGTATCCAGGAAACTAAAATGACAAAGGAAGAAGTTTCCAAAACTATGAAAGTAGTATGGGCAAGATGTGAATGGGATGTTGTGGATTCTAAAGGAGTGGCAAGGGGAATTCTAACATGTTGGAATCCTATTAGAACCTCCTATGCAACCATTCATAAAACTAGGCATTGGATAGCCTCATTAGTCACATGCTACTTTGTAGATATTCATTTCATCCTTATCAATGTCTATGGACCTACAACTTAGTCAGGTAGATTAGAAGTATGGAGTGGGATTGAAGCCTTTATGAGAAGTAAAGACCAAGAAACCCGATTCATGATCATAGGATATTTTAATGCCATAACCAAGCTGGATGAAAAATTTGGGGGAATTAGGAAAATAACCCAAAGTATGAGAGATTTCTCAGCTTTTATTCAAAACAATAATCTATGGGAGGTTGAGTTTGAAGAGGACAACTATACATGGACCAACAATAGGAGAGGCCAAAACCTAATAGCAGAAAAATTAGATAGATGCATACTCTTAGATCATTGGCTAGATGAAGGGACTTGTGCTAAAATTAATACCTTGACAAGGATTGGTTCAGATCACTGGTCAATAAGAGTTAAAATGATGGTGATAAGGATTAGTATAGGTCTATTTTATTGTTAGATTATTTTATTGTGAGCCTCCATTCTTCATGTAGGGCTGCTAGATGCCGATATTCCAAATGATTTCTAGATTGAGTGTTAGCTAGAGTTTATTAGAAGTCTCTCGACTTAGCTCTTTGTTATCTTGTATTTGCCAGATTAGTCTTCTGTTATGATTTGGCAGATATATTGCAATGTATCCTATGTGCCTATTTAAGCACATGTTATGAATAAAGTTAGCAGTTTGGTTGATACCATAATAGTTGGTATCAGAGCATTGATCTTGCCCTGTGAGTGGAGATTTCCCTCTAGGAAATTCCCTCAACACCCTTCCTCGCATTTCCATTGTTGCTCGATGTTTCTGGATGTTTCTATTGTGGCATTCCATATGAGTGCTTTGGTCTGGATCCTTGTGATTTTGAAGGGCAGATTCCTAAAACTTTAATATGCATGGAATGAAGAGCATGCAAGAAATGGCAAAGCTTTAGAATCCAGACATCATACAACGTCATCCTCAAAAGCGATTTGGTTGGTACTTGCAGTGTCGTCAGCCTCTATCGGTCGTCAAAACCCATGTAGCACCATCGCCACACCATTGTCGCTCTCTGCTTGCTTTACCCAAGGCCACCTCCCCTTTCGGTGTACCGTGGTGAATCTTCTTGGCATTGACATCGAATTTTGGATGTTGTTGGTTCCATTTGTTTTTTGGCGCAACCACTTGAACTTTTTTTGCTCCCCTGCATTGGATGTGTATAAAGTTGCTGTGTTGGGTTGAGGTTGCGGTTTCCTCAACCCTTTGTACATCCTGGTGTGAAAATAAGAAGATACTCCACGGAACCTGCCCTTTTAAGCTCAAGTCCATAGCTACTGTAGAGATGTCTACCTCATTCATGTGCATTGTTCGATCACATCCTTGTTGTTTTGCTCATTGAGCTCCTCTCTCACTGCGTTTTCCAGCTGGAGGCTAGATTGCACGACATTGTACATGTTGAGGGCTATCAATAAGGATGTTCTCCTTTGGATGGACCATCAAATATGACGTTAACACCTGCTTTGTGGAACAAGTCGCAAGAAATCTAGCTTAGAAACGAGCAATTTAACATCCTAGATGACATAGATGCCCTAGTCTGAGTCTAGCTGCCGGTCATTTCCTTTTTCGGTTGTGGCTCAAGTTAGAAGAGATAAAACACAACAAATTGTCCTTCAATTCCGAGGAGGCACTCACGTTTTTTGCCAACCATGGGTTGGCTGGTCGAGCCATGGGTCTCCTCGATTGCTCCAGATGAGGCCACAAATCCTCTAAAGGTTGAGGAAGGTATCAGGGACATTCCTGATGCGCTTTTCATCGAAGCAAATGATTACCGCAGAAAATGTGGCACAACAGTGTGCTTGGTGAGGCTGTTAACCAGGCGGATTGGAGCTCATGTTCGTATTGGGAAATTTGTAGAGAGGTTGGCCTGATCGACAAATTGCTTGACGAATTTGGGGAGCGAATTGCTCAACTCTAGCACATATTAACGCACAAGGTTGACCAGTTTGCTTTCGCAGCCCTTGAGGCTGGGTCTAGGATCAAAGTCAGGGGCCTCTATGACTCCTCCGACGTAGGCCTTGACGGAGCAAGATTCTTCTAGGAATACATGGATCAGATGGTCTTGCTAGTCCATCCTCCTATGCCACAAATCGTAGCTCAGTTGTCACTGTTTGTGAACAACTATTTGGAGGTGGGAGAATATCAGGGGAAGGCTTCAAGACCTTGGTTTGCTCCATCAACAGGGCAAGCAGATTACGTAGCATCCCTTTCTGTCCGACGGTCGGAAAAGGAAAATCTACAATCTGTCCGGCATGGCTTGCTCGCGGCCTGTCGCCTCTAGCAACACTAGTGGGCTCTTGCCTTGTGCCTCTACATCAGTAATCCTCCCTTGGTCCGCCTCTCAAGGTTGATGACCTCTCTTCTCCTGTTGTGGGCACTCCATTACTGCTATTCCATATGGTTTTCCTTCTTGCTCATCGCAAAGCATTCAGGCTCCTGAAACTCCTCCACATACTTCCCCTACGCCAATTAGACCCACTAGGGAACCCACAGTCGAGCTTGCCAAAAAAATGGACACACAACCTTCGGATCTGCATGTGGAAACGCGGGGGACTAGTCAACAATTAATTATCCCACATAGTGCATGGGAAGGCTTAGGTAGCTCTTATTTGTTTGCCCTTTTCCTTTTTAATGCAAGTGAAAAAGTAAAGGCTCATATGTAATTTTTAAACAATTAGCATATTCCGTAGATTATTTTTTGATGCCTTTGGTTGTAAAGAGAATCTCTCTCTCTCTCTCTTTCTTTTTGCCCGACGAGACGTTTTCTTGTAATTTAAGGCCCCAAACCATTCCTAAGTATAGGCTTATATATACTCGTTGGAAAACATTTTTCAAAGCCAATCCAATGGAAACAAAAATTTTCACTTTTGTAAAAGTCTACTATGACTAGTGGTACTCCAAAGTTCCTATTCCTGACTTCTAGCTATTGCGATTCTCATTCCAATCTTGAGGATTTGGGTTACCTTTCCGATCCTCTGATTTGGGTTTTTGAGGCCCTCTTCAGTAAACTTTATGTGGAGTGTTCAAAATTTTGTTGTACTATGGAGTGCATTATCAGTAGTACCCGACACTCCTCATTCTTAGTGCTCGCCTTCAATCTTTTTTTCTTCACCAAATAACACCTATGCCAAACCCTCCATCTTCCTAGTCATGTATTTTTTTGGTACATCCCTAGTCTTTGCTGGGGCATTTCATGGTCGCTTATTGTAGTCTTGTTCATGTTTGAGACTTATTTGGAAGTAGATTTTCTTCATGACCACACCCCTCTTGTTTGATTCCGTCATGATTTTAGGTTCTTTTTTTGATCATAGGAATTGTTCGGGTACTCTAGTTTTGGAGTTTTGGAATCGGGTACTCTCGATTCCTTCGATCATGGAATCGTGGGTACTCCTACGGTCAGAGTTGTCTTTGTGATGCGTCTCTCATGGATTTCATGCAGTGCTTCTGCTTTTGTTGTTGTTCAAAATCTTTTTGATAGCATGCGTCACCAACAACAGTTTCAGGGTAGTACCACATCAGGATTGTATTTTGGAAAGCATTGGAGTCCAATGCTTCTGTTGTTGGGATGAATGGTAAGGATTAGTATAGGTCTCTTTTATTGTTAGATTATTTTATTGTGAGCCTCCATTGCTCACGTAGGACTTCTAGATGCTGATATTCTAGATGATTTCTAGATTTAGCTTTAGCTAGAGTTTGTTAGAAGTCTCTCAACTTAGCTCTTTGTTATCTCGTATCTGCCAGATTAGTCTTCTGTTACAATATGGCAGATATACTGCAATGTATCCTATGTGCCTATTTAAGCACTTGTTATGAATAAAGTTAGCAGTTTGGTTGATACCATATCAGGTGGTAAGTAAATTCAAAAAAACATCATTTTTTAAATGAGCAGACGTGGGAAGACCATCCTCAATTAGCAGTTTGGTTGAATACCATATCAGGTGGTAAGTGAATTAAAAAAATATCATATTTTAAATATGAGCAAATGTGGGAAGACCATCCTCAATTTGTTGATATGATAGCGCAAACGTGGAATTCTTCAAGAAACAGTGGGTTGTATACACTTCCAAAACAAATTAAATCAATGACATCTAGATTAAAAGAATGGAACAAGAACACTTTTGGAAATATTTTTGAGAAGAAAGAAGAACTAAAAGAGAAACTTTCAAAATTCTAAAAAGGTGAGCATAATAATCCAAGCTCGGAGGAAAGGGAGTTGCTTAGTGAATATCATAATATTTTGAGTAAGGAAGAGAAATTTTGGAGATTAAAATTGAGATAGACTTGGTTAAAAGAAGGAGATAAAAACACAAAGTTTTTTCATAGGATGGCAATAGTACAAAGATCAACATCCAGAATTAGTAGAATTAAATCAGTAGAAGGGGTTTGGATTGAAGACCAGAGTGAAATAAAAAAGGAGGCAAGGTTTTTTTACCAGAATATTCTAGGATCGGAGGAGTTTGAAGTTCTTAATGATAAACTACTACAAGAAGTACCTTCAGTTATAACAGATGAAGACAATAGGAAATTGATGGAGCCTATTACTCTGGAAGAAGTTCATTTAGCTCTTTTCTCTTTTGATAAGGATAAATCCCCAGGTCTAGATGGGCTCTCTGCAACATTCTATCAACATAATTGGGATATAGTGAAGGATTCTTTATTGGTGGTAGTGGAACAGTCTAGGGTAAAACAATACATACCTTATAAAATAAATGCAACATATCTTACCCTGATTCCAAAAAAGAAGGATGCAAAATTGTTTGATTCATTTAGGCCCATAAGCCTATGTAATATGGCATATAAGATAATCTCCAAAGTGATGGCAAATCGGTTAAGACCACTGTTAGACAAAATTATTTCAGAAGAGCAAGGAGGATTTGTGAAAGGGAGACAAATTCTAGATGGGATCATAGTAGCTCATGAAGTTATGCATTCAACAGCTTCAAGAAAAGAGAGAGCAATGATCTTAAAACTTGATATGAGTAAAGCCTATGATAGGGTTAAATGGGATTTTCTTTTTGCAGTATTAGAAAAGTTTGGATTTGGGAAGAAATGGGTCAGATGGATTAAAGCTTGTGTCTCTACAGTATCATATTCAGTGTTGGTCAATGGGTTAGTAACAAAATCATTTAAAGCCAAGAGAGGTCTTAGATAGGGAGATCCTCTATCACCATATTTGTTCATTATTATGGCAGAGGTATTGGGTAGGAACTTGAAGAAGGCTAACAAATATGGGCTAATAAGTGGACTTAAGGCTAGTAATAACATCGACAACATCACCCATCAATAGTTTGTAGATGATACAACCCTTTTTGGGAGGGCAAGGATAAATGAGGCCAGAGCTTTGAATAACTTATTAAAGGAATATGAAAGAGCATCAGGGCAGAAAGTTAATAGGACAAAATCCAAAATTTACTTCCTAAACACTCCAGCTAGAATCAAAGCAGGGATATGCAGGTTACTTCAAATGGAGGAGGCAAATTTGCCAGCAACTTATCTAGGGATGCCCTTATTTGAGGGGAGAATGAGGATAGAATTGTGGAATCCAGTTATAAGTAAAGTTCAGAATAAACTACCAGCATGGAAAGGTAGATGGTTATCATTAGCAGGAAGAGTGCAACTAATTAAATCAGTCTTACAAGCCATTCCAACATATTATATGTCCTTGTATACTATGCCAAAATCGATAGAAAAAGTTTAATCTATATTATGCGATCATTTTTGTGGTCAGGATTACATGATAAAAGGAAATTTCCTTTGGTGAAATGGAGCAAGGTGTGTGATGATAAAACTAGGGGAGGTCTTGGTTTAAGAGTTCTTATGGATGCAAACTTAGCTCTTAGGGGAAAAGTAATTTGGAGATTGTACAAAGAGAGTCAAAGACAATGGGCAAGAATTCTTCTAAGTACGTTGAGCCCAATGACCCAAGCTTAATATTTATTGCATTCTCACTACCAGATGGTTCTGCACTATGGAATGGTTTAAAAAATCAATTGATCTAGTGATTAAAGGTCTAAGATGGGTGGTGGGAACTGGAGAAAAATTTCTATTTGGATGGATACTTGGTGTGATAAAAACCACTCAATCTAGATCCAATTTTGAAACCATGGATGAGATTACTTCAAGATAAATATGGTGATAGGGTTTCAAACATTATGTACAAGGATCAGGAAGGAAGATACAAATGGAAAGAAGATTTTTTTACAAGTATACAAGACATTGATGCTAAGAGGCAGTTGAGCAGAAAGATAACAACAATGATTATTCCGAGGGGAGCCAAGGATAAGTTGATTTGGGAGTTGAATAGCTCAGGAGAATACACAACAAGAAGCGGATATAATGTAAAGCACCAACAAAATAGGAATATCACAAGAATATGGAGAGATATTTGGGATAGCCCAAGCATTCCTAAAGTCAAAATGTTTGTTTGGCTAGTAGGTCATAGAAGAATTTTATCCTGGGATAACCTTATGAAAAGGGGTTTTCATGGCCCCTCACAATGTGTTCTATGTAAAAAGGAGGAGAGTATAGACCATCTCTTGGGACATTGCTCAATAGTCTGGAAACTATGGCAATGGATTCTTAATATGTTTGGTAAATGCATGGTGATGAATGGCAGAATTGAAGAATGGTTAAAGCAATGGTAGAGCACTTTTAAAAGTGAGGCTTTATAGACAATCTAGGATATATCAAAAGATACAATACTTTGGATTGTATGGCTAGAAAGGAATAGAAGAATATTTAAAGGAAAGGAAAGCAGTTTAGAGGTAATGAAAAGGAAGATTTGTTTAGCCATAGAGGAGTCTAAACCAACCCTATCAACTCACCCAATCCCTAATCTTGAAGCAGAGAGCCTTGATAGATGGAGTCAAGTCATCAAATGGAATTATGATGTTGGGTATATGAGAAACAAAAAGAAGGCAAAGAATATAAAGTGGAAACCACCAGAAGTGGAGTTGGTCAAATTGAATTTTGATGGAGCATCTAAAGGAAATCCAGGACCAGCAGGAGGAGGAATAATTAGAAATAATAGAGGAGAGATTTTGTCTCATTACGCTTTCAATAGTGGATTTAAGACAAATAATGAAGTTGAAGCTTGGGCGGCTTTGGAAGGGTTAAAAATATGTAGACAAATGAAATGGAATAGAAGTATGGATGGAAGGTGATTCACTAATAGTAATAAATACAATTTTGAGGAAAGCAAAGGCTCCATGGAACATACAAGAGATAATTGTGGAAATACAAGACCTTGCTACAGAGTTTGAAGAAATCAGGTTTACACATACGTTAAGGGAAGGAAACAAATGTGTAGATAGGCTAGCCAATAGAGGGGTTTTAATTGAGGATCGTGAAGTTAAATTCTCTTTTCCATGGTTAGAGGAAGTAGTAAGTTTAGTTGAAGTTGACAAGAAAATGTTGATTGCCTGAATCAAATAATGATTAAGATTTACTTTAATGTTTTCCATTGGTAATATTTGCTTTATTTTATAACATTTTAATATATAAAATTCTTGTGGTTGCACTTATGCTTTAGGAAGGAAACTAGCAATCCAGATCTGGTAAAGTGGACTATGATAGCGCGAAGTTTTGGAAATATTACTCTACTAAGATGCAATGCATAGACAGTAGAGGTGGAGTTTTGGTATTGTGAAGGCTGTTGCAGGAAAATGTCAAGAAGAAGGATGCTGAATTTTGGAATATTTGTATTCACACAAAAAATTGAAGAAGATCCAGAAAATGAAAATCAAGAATTCAGACTTTTTATGAAAAATGATGTAGGTATCTAGCTATAGCAACTCAATTGAGATGAGAATTGAATCTGTTTGTAAACTCTCAAGCTCTAAAGGAGAGAGTAGTTGTGATTTGTCAAGGGTGGGGGACCCGAGTACAACCCCTTGTTCTCCAGCAAAAAAAAAAATACCTCATACGATATATTATTGAACCTACTTTTCAATGGTTCAATAATCAGAATAAAAATATAATAGCATGAACATGCTAGAGTTCAAAACATCTTCAAAGGTACCACCTGACTTCATTTTTAGTAAAAAATCGGTTCTTTCTCATATGACCAGAAATGAACTCCAACCATGTTAACAAATCTGTGAAACTCATCCAAAATAAATGTAAGAGGGTATGAACACATGTTGAACCTGGCCTCACACATGTTGAACCTGGCCTCACCCTCCTTTGTTGGGATGCTTTGCAGAAAGGAGTAATACAATTTACTATTCTCAGAGTCACAACTAACCACAGCTGGTCCTCCATGTTTGCTGCTAAGTAAAGGAGATCTAAACATAAAGTAGCATGAATTCGGAGAACTCAGTCAATAATTAAAACTTTCCCCCAAAAGGGTTGTGTATGTCATGGAAAAAAACTGGATGGTATGGACATAAGCAATAGAGAGCTTCTGAAGCACTTGCTTGTAATATTTTAAAAAGGACACAGAGATCTTTGCAAATCACTCACATTGGAGAAGGTTTATACAAATTTCCGATATCAGAGAAATATACAGAAGACAATCTTTCCCCATAAAATAATTGCAGCAAATCATTTTGAAGCAGCGGGAAACTGAAAATAAGATTGGGCTGACTGAGATCCAACTCACAAAGTGAATTGTCTATGCTAGTGCTCCTGGAGACCAAGATGACCAACTACACTGGACTGATCTTTCTGGCTCACAAAGCATGGCATGATCACTACTTGGGATCAATCATCAACAACAATTTTTCATGCTTCATACTTATATTTACGCTGCAGAACTTTATGGATCTAAGTGGATCAGATTTAGCACATTGTTCCTTTGTAGGAAATGTTGTAGAACTGTGCTTTACCTTGTAATAGATTACTTTTAATCTAAATAATTTGTACCATTGTAAAATATTGGATCTTCAGCTTTTGTGTGTGTGAGAGAGAGAGAGAGAGAGCCTTTTTCCATATGGACAACGGGAAAGAGATTACCTGAGCTATATTTCTATTAACTGGAGACTTGCTTTCCTTATATATTTCAATTATGGCTAAATCCCTGTCCATTTATACCCATTTATATTATTTTTATATGTATAACATAAGACCAAAGTGCAAGTTATAGATGATCACATGCAGCTGAACCTCCACTTATTGAATGGAAAGTGACTTCACATGGAGAGGATTCAACTTTTTGCAAAGTGTCATTCTCAATTTGGAAGCTCTGGTCATCCAATTTTGTTAAACCTACCTCAATGGGTATCATCAACATACATTAAAGTTTAAACTTTCCTGATGGAGTCTCCACCTTGTTCTTTTGAGAGCCACTACTACCATTGGCTGTTGTCGAGACTTTTAGGGAGCGGATATTAAGAATTTTTGCTGTTGTCAAGACTATTTGTGGAGTATCTATGTTATTATGCCTAGTATGTATCTTTGTCAAATGGTCTCTAACATTTGTTAGTGTCTTTCACGTGTCTCTTATGGAATTGAGATGGAGTTATAAGTCATCCATGTAATCTTCATAGTCCTATTAAATTTTAGGGCCCAAGGGTCCTCCTCAACTAGCCTTTTTTCGATAGGCCAAATTGCACGCCATCAATTCACAAGATAGTCCCAAATCAAATTGTAGAAGTTGTCACATGATAGTCCCTATTCCAGCTCATAAACAATACAAAAGGTCCTAGGATAGTCGATCGACTTATCTTCTTTCATGTGATTTAAGTGATGAAAACTAAAGTACTAGGGGAGAAGTCACTCATGAGCAAAGCTACTAAGCTGGACTCCCTGACATCATTGATATTTGGATCTCATTGCTCTTGAAGATCAAGCCTAGCATGAATCCTATGATTGGTGGTATTTGTGGGCAATATTGTGCATTTCTTCATTACTGAGGAATATTATTATGATGAGTAGCCCTTCGTGCCAACCTATGCATTTTTCACCTCCTAAATTAGAGATTTAATCTTTGATATAAACTCTTGATGACTCTTCTCATTGTTGAAGATTCTCACGTTTCTTTGTAACTAGATTGCTTGAAGAATGCTCAAAAGCTTGGCTTCCACATGAGTTTCAGAACAGGATAGTTACCCACTGTTGGCCAAGCTTTGGCCAAACTTACGACATCTTTGTCATGCACCATTATATGTCCACTCTGCTACAAAAACAACTCCATATTCTAATCTCAAAATCACAATGGAGAAGGATACGGGATACTAAATCCAAGTTATTCATATTCATAACACACCTTGAGGGTCCATGAAAGCAAACTTGTTGACTCTCTTTCAAGTGAGTATATCTTCATTTGCTGCTAGCCAAAGGAATGAGTTATCCTTGGGAGTGCTTTGACCATAGGGAGATCCAAAGTTGTTTGGGAATCAAGGGCACAGATACCCACTACATTTTAGGCATCAAGCTTCAATTGAGGCAGATATTTTGAAACCTTAGAATTTATCCATTCTTTCATGATGCCCATGGTGGATATATTATTCTGCCATAGCTCCTTCAAGATTCCTTTGGCCACCAACCTTAAGAAGCATGTGATCTAGGACCTACAAAAGCCCACTTTATAAGTGCAAACCTCACCTAAGCATAATTTATAAACTATAATGTGCCTACATGTGGAGATAAAGAGAGTAGCATTTGCCCCAAACAAAGGCATGGATATCGTTTTGGGCTTCTTAAAGTCGAATTATTTATGATCCAGAAACATCCTTCAAGGACGATCATTTAAATTTGCATGTGCCAGACCAATTTCTTGTCTAGGGAAAAGGTTCATAGACCCAAGGTACCTTATACTAGCCCCATCCAGAGCCCTAGGCCCACACATCCTTTCCTAATTGATGCATTGAACTTGTGGGAGGCGTTCATTGCTTTCCATAAAAACTTTATTAGAATTCTTGTTAGATCTGTGATGATTGTTTGAGGTGAAAGAATGACAAAGCCAAGGCAAACAAGGGAAAACTTGAAGCACTTCCTGGACAAGCACAATTCGATCCTCCAATGATAGCCACCACGTTGATAACCTTTTTTTAATACTGACACGAAGATTCTCCACATCGAACGCCTAAGTTTTTCAAAATCCTTTACTATTGGCACATCACTATGTTCAAAAAATAGATCTTCAATTTTTATTAACTTTTGACCTGATGGAAGGCCTTCCTATAAGTGCATATTATTTCTTTAAACCTCGATGCTTACCTAAATGTTGTCTCCACTATGAACATAGTGTCATGGATGAACTGTTGGTGGGTTGTGGGAAGAAGGGAGGTGTTTGGGGGAGCATAGATGATGTTGTTAAGGCTTTAATGTGTCTTTGTCTATCTACCTCCTTAATTGTCCTACCAAGTGCCTTAGCCCTAATAATTAGGGTTACTAGCAAATTGGTTCATCTTGCCTGAGCCTTTCTTTGATTTCAAAAAAACTATGAAAGGTACCCAATTTTGCGATTTTTGAGAAAACTCAAACCCGAAGCAGGGAGCCTAGATTATAGTCTTTAAGGCTTTGATTTGACCCTCCTTAATTGCCTTATCCCTTAAGGCTTTGATAAGGGATAAAAAGGTGCAATTCATGTCCTGAAGCATCTTTTCTCTTCTAGCCTCATTTACAACTATCACTACTTTTTTAAGCTACATCCCATTAGGCATGAAAGCATCCAAGAGGGAGTTGGCTAAGAGCTGTATTTTCATGTGTTGAAGACTCTCACATCTACTTTATTCAAACATATTTCACATGACGAAGTTCTTTTGTTCTTCGTAGATGATTTTCATACTGTGCTTGAGGATCTTCTTCTATGCTCCAAACCCCTATGATTGTTGTCTGAAGTTGTTCAAAGTGTCCCAGGAAAGTGTTTGTGACAACATAGGTTTCCTCACAAAGTTCTCCTTGAAAGTTTAGAATGCTCATAATTCTATCAGAGTTTTGTCATGCAATTATTACTCGGTTAAATCTCCTCTTTCTGCAGCAAGTCATTGAGTTCCTTTAATGCAGCTCTCTTTTTTTATGTGCTCATCTTTTAGTCCTTCTAAGTTCCTTTTTTGGATTTTTGTAGTCCATATTTTAGTCCTATTTCTTGGAAAATGTTGCCAATTTTTTTTTTTTAAATTTCATTCGTTGAGCTTTGCCTTGTACATTTTTCAATCTGCGAAGACAGTTTCTTTCTTTCAAAAGTACAACTATTTGCAATTTCAAACATGAAGGAGGATTTTGGGGGATTACTGTCTTGAATTACATTAAGCCAAATTGTGAGGGTCTGCTGCTGCAACATTCAGGATATCTGACTCAAAGATCCATTCCTGGCCTAAGCAAGGAGACACCAAAATTCTATAAATGTGCTTTGTAGCGAGACTACCCCTCGCACTGATTGGATGAGGTAAAAGTGACCTGATTGGGTGGAAGGTCCCACATCTTTGCGTCATCAATGATGGTGCTGAAGTCCAACATTGATATGTCAAGGTGCAACCTACCATCTGCATGGTCCTAATGATGGCATTGAACTTGCCACCCAAGATGATAGGTTTATACATATAGTCACCTAATACATCCTTTTCTTCCAACATCATTTCTTCTTTGTGGGGGTGAGCGACCAATATACATTTATGACAATAATGCCAGTGTCTTTCAAGTAAGATTTAAATCTGACAACTGACCAGTTTGTGTTGTTTTTTAATGGGTTTCCATTGCTGTTGCTATGTTACAAAGAGTAATAAGACCTACACGCTCTGAAAGCATCCACATTATTCAACATGACTAGACCTTTGTGCTAAGAGATGATAGCATCCTCCATTTTGCAGATTTTAAATTCCTGAATCAAACTTACTTTAGGGAAAAATGAGAAGATTTGCTGCTTCAGAAACCTTTGCTTGCTAGGGGCATTTGAGCCCCTGACATCCCATGATAGAACTTTTGTCTCAAATTGGAGAGACCTCTTCTTGTCCCTCTGTTCACAATATCTATCAGGCTTGTATAAGAACTGGCTTCAATGGCTGCCTGAGCCTCTATTTACAAATTTTCTGCTTTGGTCATCTGGATGCATTGCTCTTACCAGCAATGCCAGGAGCCTTCCATGTTAGAGGAGTTTGCTTAGTTGAGACTTCATGCAGATCCTGCAAAGGAGTTTGAAAATCCTTGGTCTTCCTTTTTCATTGGATTCAATTTCCACCACCTCCATAGGTGTAGCCTTAACTTAACTAATGTCCACCTTTGGGATGGATGATGGCCCAACCTTTGTGGAATGGTCCATGGGTCCACTAGTTTAAGCCATGAAGGGCTGGGAGTTGCACAACAATATGTCTATGTATCATCTTTGGTTTCTATAGATTGAGAGCAAGATCTTCATTTCCTTGTTATGCAAAAATTTAACTTTAATATGTTTGTTTAAGTCCTCATCATGTGTGAAAGCAAAGTTTAATTATGTGAATTTTGATCTTCATTCCTTCTTTTTTGATTATGACTGATCTTTGATGGTTAATTTGCCTGGGTTTGTCAACAAGTCTTTTCTTTCTGAAATTGAGGTTCCACATGTCTAAATTTTTCATTTTAAATAACAATTTGTTTTGGGCATTTTAGGTATGAAACTGGAGATCATGTGGGTGTCTATGCTGAGAACAATCATGAATCTGTAGAGGAAGCTGAAAAATTATTGGGCTACCCTTTGGACACTATTTTTTCCTTGCATGCAGATGGAGAGGATGGCACACCACTATGTGGTCGCTCTTTGCCACCACCATTCCCTGGTCCATGTACTCTACGAACTGCCCTAGCTCGCTATGCAGATTTATTGAGTTCTCCTCGAAAGGTGCAGTTGCATAGAAATGATGTTTTGATTGTACGTAGTAATCTTTACAGATTCATTTTTACAGGCCATGAATTAATGTTCTTCTTTCATTCACATTGTTGAATATTTCAGGCAGCACTTGTTGTACTGGCTACTTGTGCATCTGATGAGGCTGAAGTAGAGCGGTTGACCTTCCTTTCATCACCGGCTGGAAAGGTTTTAGGTTTTATTCCTTCTTGTTGAATAGATTAGAAGGCCTTTGGTTCTTAGGTTGGTTGAAGTTCAGTTTCTTTTTTTTCCTTTAATTTTTTATTTACTCATGCTTCTGCAGGATGAATATAAACAATGGATTGTTGCAAGTCAGAGAAGTCTTTTAGAAGTGATGGCAGAGTTTCCATCAGCAAAGCCTTCTCTTGGTGTCTTTTTTGCAGTCATAGCCCCTCGCCTACAACCCCGATATTATTCTATTGCTTCCTCTCCTAAGTGAGTTTATAATTGTGATTAAATGCTTGGGAACTGACATTTTTTTACTTTTAGTTTTTAAAAATTCTGGAGAACACATCAAATATATACAGAAAATCCTGTAGAATACAAGAAGCAAATAACCTTACGCCTTCAGAATTAAAGGACAACAAATTTCAGCTATCGAACCCTGTAGAACCAAAACAGTGTTAACTTGTTATATGTATTTGCTATTGAAGAATAATTTCTGAATCTATTTTTATGTATTACATCTGAAAATGCAGGCTTTCACCAGCTAAAATACATGTAACCTGTGCTCTAGTTCATGGTCCCAGCCCAACTGGAAGAATCCATAAAGGTGTTTGTTCAACTTGGATGAAGGTCTGTTATCATAGAATCTGTACCTTTGCGTCCATCAAGCTCTTTGTCATTTTATCCATGACAGTGCATTTGAAGTTAGATTCCTGAATAAGAGAACATTAGGATAAGCACTTTTAGATTGACCAAATTGTTATTATTCACAGTCTTCCCTGCCTTTGGAGGAAACAAATGACTGTAGCTGGGCACCAATCTATGTGAGGCAATCAAATTTCAAATTACCAGCAGACTCAACCATTCCTATTGTAATGGTTGGCCCTGGCACTGGTTTGGCACCTTTTAGAGGTTTTCTACAGGTATTGCTTTAGTTTGTAATTCTGTTTAATTCTATTGTTTCAACTTATGAATTGGAATATCTTTGTTTCCATAGATTAAAATTACTGCACAAAGAGGAAGGTAGAGAGGAAGAGGGAGAGGGAGGGGAAGAGATTAAATTAATGGTCATGGATTACTGAACAGGATTATTGGGACTCAAAAGTACAGAAAACTATAATAGCAACTGAAAGTGAAGTTTATAAAACTAAAAATGCAATAAAACCAGGAAAGGGAGGAGATCTGAACTGGATAAACCCTAGACTAGTATATATAGAAGCCTTATAATAAGGAACAATCCTGTGAAAGGATTAGAAACCAACTAATCATAAGACCGATGCTTTAAAAGGGGGTTTGTGCTTTGTTCCCTCATTTTAAATCCTTTAGTGTAATATGAAAGTGCAAGGAGTTTTGAAACCGGATGGCTTCAAAATGGATGCTTTCCAAATCCCTTAAATTAAGGAAAAGAACTAAAGTAGTTAATTCCAAATACGAAAAAGTTGCAACAGGTTTTATTCATTGAAGCCTGCTCAGGATTGAAAATGTCAAGAAAAGGTGTAAAAATAAAAATTTTCAATTTAGATTAGATTATGCCTTGGCCGATTGATTCCAGTACCTGCGATATTCTGTTAACTTAGCAAATATTAGTAGACATAGCATTGCGCTTAATCTCTCGTTATTGACATATTCTTCAAATACAAAAAGTGTGTGTTTTCATGCTGAAAAGGAGGAATAGAGGGGGAGTTGGGGAAGAGGAAGGAATTATGCTGATTTGCATTAGTAAATGATTACTGCTGAATATTGAAAATATCAACAAAGAGTGAAAGGAAAATTTTTCATTTTAGAATATGCCTTGGCCAAGAGATTCCACTACGTACCATATTCTGTTAAAGTTAGCAAACTTGAGTAGACATAGCACTGCAGTTTATCTTTTGTTATGAGCACACTTTATCTTTTGTTATTGACACAATCTTTTATTGAAATGTGCAATTATTTACTCTTGGCCACAACCGACATTGTACCTATATTATATTATTGTATTGGCCCATGAGCCCTTTCTCACCGTGTGAGGTGATCTTTGTATTATATTGTGATATAATAACATGTCGTTTTTATGGTTATTGGGATCCACAACATTGTATCGTGGATGCTATTTATACTCTGACTCACATTTCATTTTGTACATCAGTTGGAGATCTTATTCTCTGATAATGAAAGATTATTGGTGTCTAAGGGTACCGCATCATCTCTCCATGTTCATCTTTTGATATTCTTGTTCTCTTCTCATTCCTTGTTAAGACTCAGGTAATGTGTTGCTTCCACTTGATTATATTTCTATTGTGAATTTCTTTATGGTATTAGACTGGGAGTGAAACTCCATTACTTGATTTTAGAAATTGGTTTATGATTTTACTGTGGTGTCGCTTCCAGTAGGTTAGCTTTTGAAAGAGTGATTGTGGAACAAGGATTTCGGATCATCATTGGCCTTTGAGAATTTTCTAGAAATACTATCCTGTCTTTCGGGATTTTTCTACAATCTCCATTCATCTAGCTTTGTTTCAAAGCAAGAATGTTCAGAAGGACAGAGAGTTTGACATCTGGATTTTTGAAGATGGTGTTGGTAATGGATGGACCATCCCGGCGTGTCAAAAGGTTTTGGATAAAACCTGACGTGCTAGGATTAAGGCCTAGAGAAGATGAGTTTAAATTTCTTCACCTTCAAGCAGTTCCAAACACAGGAGTTGTGAGCAATGTTCCATCTTCTGTGGAACGAGTTTACATGATAGATTAGTCAAGAATTTTTGGAAAAAACTGACATTTTTCACATATATTTGTTTTTCTATAGGGGGCCGCAATTTAACATTTCTACAGTTCTTCCATCTAGTTCCACACCACACATGCCTATCTTCTTTAGTTGTTAGCAATAAATTCTATGTTCCAAGAAGTCCTAGGACGGGAGGGTGGGACAATTTTTTGGGATGGTGAGACAACTTTTTGGGATGGTGGGACATGTTTCCAGGGCGGTGAATGCATTTTTGTGACATTGGGATGCACCTTTAAGATGGCCTCAAAATCACTAGATGAGTCCCCATGTAACTTAGCCAATGATCAATAAAATAAACCTCTTTATCTTGCCAAAATTACATTGTTTCTATGTGTCACTAAGACATAATTGTGAGGTGACATACTCTAGACAAATACACATTCATACACATATGTTTAAATAACACATAACTAAAGCATTTATAACCGCGTACATGAAATCACGTTTTTTTTTTTTTTTGAAGCGAAAAACCCCTTGCATGGCCGCCTTGGTCTGAGAGACCACGAACAGGGGGTTCTACACCGTCAAAGTCACCCGGGAGTCGCACCCGACCCTGCCCGCACCAACATTATCAATTGGATTTTGGATACCCAATTCAGCTTTTTGGTAGGGTGGAGATTTGAACCTGGGACCTCTCTTGGAGGATTTCCCCCTCCTCTCCAACTCACCTACAACACCTGGGTTACACGAAATCACGTTAATATAGCTGATAAGAGTTCAATTGTTTCTGACTATTTTAGGAAGATGAGCATCACACTTTACACTAAAAATTCTGTGATCTCTGGGATTATCCTAAAAATAAATCACAGGCAACAAGTTTTTGCATTTATGGTCCATATTTGAGTGTGAAGGTCTTCTATCATGTCATTATGTGAGGGCCATATATAGAAAACCTCAGCTTGTTGTAGAGAGCTTACTTTACTATCTAAACACTGCTAGTTGTTTACTTTTATTTTTGGTTTCCTTGAACAAGTTAGGTTGTTGATTGTATCCTTTGAGAAATTGACCTGCCTTGTGAAACCTACAGCAAAAATGGTGCCATATCTGATATTAACCTAAAATAAAGCAAATGACTGGCATTAAGATTCTAATAGTATTAATAGTATCTACCCTCTGTTTCCAACTAACTTAAAAAATTGATTCCACCCATCAACTACAGCCTTCATAGGCAAATGTGCTGCCCTCTGTTTCCAACTAAGTTAAAAGATTGTATTCCACCCATCGACTATAGCCTTCGTAGGCAAATGTGGTGGGCACCTGCCCCAACTTTCTCCATCTCAGGGCAGTGATCACCAATTTACCATCTACTGAAACATCATTCCTTAGCTGTAACGTTCAGTAGACAACTCCAATCTTGCAGAGGAGTACTCCTTTAACTGCACTGAGTGCAATGTTGCATGTAAAAACAAACAAAAGGATAATAAATCAAATGGAGCCAATTTATAATTGAAACAAAAATAAGAGCAATGCAATCTAACCTACTTAGATCTAGACAAGCTAGTTACAGTGTGGGGATCATCCTTTGGCTTGTGGACATGAGATATGGGATGTTTTCATGCTATCATTCACAAACCTTTCCGATTGCGAGCCTTCAAGAATCTCTAACTTCACAGCTTCCTTCCTCAGAATCTTGTGAATGACATAAGTTCCAAACCACATGATCTAATCCTTTGAAGAATGCTTCATATACAAGGTTTCATGTAACAGAACTTGTTGGCCTGTATCAAATTGCTTCACCTAAGGTTCTTGCTATACCAAGTTTCTCCTTTTTCCACCCTCCTGGATCCACTTTAGAAAGCACCTGTGGTTCCTTTAAGCAGGTCTTCCAGCCCCATTCCACTAACTCTTTATTATCAAGTCTTGTCATAGAGGAGACTGTCAGGCAAGGGATCATAAACATCAATTATTCTTTATTATCAAGTCTTGTCATAGAGGAGACTGTCAGGCAAGGGATCATAAACATCAATTATTCCTCCAAGCATCGCTGGTTCCTTCAAGTATATGGTGTCTGCCAGCCACCCCTTCCACTAACTCTTTATTGCCAAGTCTCATTGTGAAGGAAGACAATGCTTGCCTACGATACATCAATAATTGTTTCAAGATTTTGGCCAATATTAATATATTTTGTGTTTTCTTTATCTAAGAAATACTTTCAGTTAACTTTTGTCAGCCAGTTCTCAATGTGCTTGGATTGCAGTTAATAGGCAAGATAAGATAACTGTTATTAACTTGAAATTTGAAAATGATCTAGGTTACTTTCATAAGTGGACCTTATCTACATAAAATATTATATTCTGCATTATGGATTGTGCTAAGAAGTTGGCAAATAGATGTAAGGTTTTGATAACTTGAAATGGCAAGAGCTCTATAAGCTCATTTATGTGTTAGCTTATGTATACCAAAAGTGCACTTATTTTGAATCTCTTTATTGAATAGTCTTGTTAGGACCCTTTCTTAACCTTATTATGTAATTACCCCCTTCCTAATGTGGGGACCCCATCTTAATAATATTATGTAATGTTTTGTAATGTGTATGTGGCATTTGAGGCGCCTAGACAAGTGGGGCCATTTAATGTAACTGTTATAAAGAATGTAACTGCTTGTTTGGTAGAAGATTCTAGCTTGGGTGGCCACTTGCATGTGAAGCCAACCCTTGAGTGTTATAGTTAAGGTTACAAAGAGTTCTTAAAAAAACAAGGGGGCATAGATGAAGGCATCTCATATTTTATTGTATCGAAGCTCTGCTTCTAATGAGGTTGCCCCCTTGAAGAGGCCTGCAATTCGTAATGTGTTGATTTTCAGCAATATAATCTGCTGCATTTCCATTTCATCTTGCAATATTGTTAATTTCAAGCTCATTCTCTATTATTATTGCAATATTGTGTGGATGTGTTTTTATTTTACTGCAAGCTTCATAACAAGTGGTATCAGAGCACTTTATAGGGCTGCGTCTTGCTGTAGTGCAAACAGTTCTTGTTCTACCATTTCGACTTGTTATGTATAAAATTTCCTGGTTTTCATTTTCTTGCTTATTTTCCTATAAAGAAAAAAAAGAGAAAAATTGAGCCATTTTTTTCCCTCTATTTTTAGTTTAATAGGTTAGAAACCCTCTGTCGAGGGTTTTAAAATATCACGAAGGACCTGTCGTTATTGGCTGAGCTAGATTGCCCGTAAAGCGTCTAGTGAAGTGAGGGGCGATCAAGCTCCAATACTCAGGCCTCAGACAACACCCATTTACTGACTTGAGCTCCCACGCATCTTCGGGTATATTGGGAGACCCCCTTAGGATTAGGAGAAACCTTTAGCCATAGGAGGATTTTTGACTATGTATCTATCCATAGTGCACCGAGCACAACACTCGAGAAGATTACCCTCATGTACTGTTAGAGAGGCGAGTAGTGTGGTCAAGGTTATGTGTGGAACCCTCCTTGAGTAGTGGCTTGGAATAATAGTCCGAGCATTATCTTTCGTCACTACGGTATAATAGAGGGCTATGGACAATGCACACACCTTGGCCTAGTGTTACCTTGTTACAGTCATATGTTACACCTCAAAAACCCTAACCACATATTTGAGCATACTACGAAGACTACACCTAGCACGAATTTGACATACTGTAAAATTCTTTGATGAAGAAGAAATTGTTGGGGATAGTAACAGTTAGGAATAGAGTCAGACAAGGCAGTCATCAGGGTAGTTATCAGTAACAAACGAAAACAATGTTAGACAGGCAGTTGTTAGTAACAGTTAAAACAAAGTTTGTCGGGATAGTTGTTAGTAATAGTATCAGACAAGGCAGTGTCAATGACTGATGACAGAATCTGACAAGGTACTTGAGGATAACAGATTGACTAGTAATTGATATGGCAGATGTGTGGGACCAGAGAAGAAAGTCTTTTTAAGGTCAAGCAAAGCTTTAGGAGAAAAACAAACAACACTTGACTTAAACAAATAGTCTAGGGTGCCAAAAAACATCATTGTGAGACCTATCCCATTGTATTCATCTTTTCAAGCTGATCGTTTTAATATATAGCACCCAAACACTTTTTGCTGGCCCACTACTAAAATTAGTAACTCCTGGAACAACACTTTATTCGTTTTAAGTCAATTGGGATGGTCCAAATCACACGTATATGGTTGGAGGGACTAGAGGAGCAATGAGGGAGTTGGAACAAAGCCAATATATGGAACAATTAAATCAAACACTTAGTAACCTACAGAGCCAAATGTCACACATTGGAACATAAATGAGACAAACGAAAGATCACATGCAGGTCTTGAAATTTGACCAGCTTAAAGTCAAAACAAGGATTGAGGAAAAATTCCTTGAGGTTGAAGAGAAATTAAAGGAAGGCCTTAAATTATACCAACAAATTGAAACTGAAGGACCGGGTGGCAGTTCAGTAAACAAAGATGAAGAAACCCATCATGCTCTTTTTGACACTAATACCACGTTTAAAATGTCCAAATTGGATTTCCCCAAGTTTAATGGTAAGGACGCTGATGGTTGGTTGTGTCGGGCAGATCATTTCTTCAAACTCCTTAATGTTCTTTGATATTTGGGGGTCACCATGGCATTCTTTAACTTTGAATATGAGGCCCTATAATGGTATCAGTGGTTACAAGACATGACTCCTGACCCATATTGGGAAGACTTTGAGTCCCAATTACTCACTCGTTTTGGCCCTAGTGAGTATGAGGACTTTACAGGAGCCTTAACAAAATTGAAATAGACCTCTATAGTCTAGGAATATTAGACTCAATTTGAGAAATTGGCTAATAAGACAAAGGGTTTGAATGAAGGATTTTTTTCAAAGCTGTTTTATCAGTGGGTTGGAAGATGACATCAAGGCAGAAATAAAAATGTTCAAACCACAATTTATGATGCAAGCCATAGGATTGGCTAGAGTAGCAGAGGAAAATTTTTCTGCCCAAAGGTGGTCATCTAAATTCCCACAAGCCAAACCTACATTTTCATCCAAGTTCACATTGAATACTAGCAATAAATCTCCACCAATCAAATGATTGACTAGCGATGAAATGGATGCCCCTAGAGCACAAGGCTTATGTTATAATTATGATGAGAAATATTCGTCGGGGGATAAATGCTTACAACAGAAGTTGTTTTTGTTGGATGTGGATGAATCAACAGTGAATGAAATACTTGATGAAGAAGTAGAATTGCAGGAGGAAGAGCCTCAAGATGAGGGTGAAGCACAGGAAGAACCATAGCCAGAGATTTTTGGCCATGCATTTGCAAGAATATCAACCCCTTAGACGATGAAGGTAGTAGGATTCTTCAAATGGCAACAATACAATTCTTATTGATTCAGGTAGTATACATATTTTTCTTGATCCCTGAGTAGCTAAGCAAGCGACCTGTTACATGCATGCTTGCAACTCTCTTGAAGTCATGGTGCCAAATGGAGGAACATTACCTTGTAAGGGTAAATGCTGCAATGTTAAGTTGAAGATAGGGGACTATGAACTCAAAACTGATATGTTTGCTCTTCCACTTGGAGCATGTGATGTTGTGTTGGGAGCACAGTGGCTACGTATCTTGGGAATAGTAGCTTGGAACTTTGCCAAATTATGTATGCAATTCTCGCAGAATGGGAAGTCCTACACCCTTTGTGGTTCCTCAACAGGATCTCCATAGGTTATCAGTTCAAGCTGTATGGAGAAGTTATTAAAAAAAATCTCATGTGGGGTAGTATGTAACAACCCTAAAATCTAACCCTAATTTTTTTTTTCTAAGGTTCAAGTTCAACCAAAACAATCCAGATAAATTCGACAGAAGCTTTCTTCACATTTCGAGTTTCTAGATGCTGCAACATCCCTCGAGTGGACAGGAGTGGCCAATCTCTCATAACAGTTATGGGGTTTACCTTGTACTTTGCCCATACAACTTAAGGGACACCTTTGAGTGGTCACCCCATTTCCTTTCCCTCTTTTGAAGGACTTTTTGACCACAGTGCAAGGGTTAACCCATCTTGCTTTTTTGAGAAAGGGACGCCAAATCCCTGACTAGTATCAATCATTCGTTAACTAGTAATTTAGGCACAAGCTTCTTATAGTTTTACACACCTCTTTTAGTATAAAACTATTGTGCACCATTAAACTATTCTTCAGATAGCTTAATGGAGGTGATTATCATTTATGTGGCATCTCCCATTTGGTCACCCATCAATCAATCAAGATTTCCAATGACTACCACACCAAATGACATCCCCCATAGGAATTCTCCCTCATTCGTTTGGGTCCCTATGACTATCATTTGCATGATATCTCTCTCACATGGGTATCTCACTGTCTGTTGAAGAACCCATCACAAGAATTTAGTTACAATGGAATTCTAAGCTCGCTATCTCTCGGAGTACACTTCGATGATCTATTACCAAAGTGCGCATTGTAACCTAAGGGATTGTCACATCACGTCTCCCTTATTTCCAATCCTAACCTTAGGGGTCTAATTAGGTTGGCATTCTACTGACAAACCCTCTCAAGGAAGAATCCCAATACCCTAAGGCAAATCTAAGATAACTTTATCCTTTTTATTTCATTCATTCATATATAGAAGTTACAAATTGCATAATCCATATTTTATTGCATGAAATATAGGAAAGCTAAACATCTAACTTTCTTACAATGTTACTTTCCATAAAGAGCATAATAAAGTAATCAATTCCTTTTCTTCCTCATAAACAATTCATAGCAATAAATCAATAAATGCTTAACTAATTCCATAACAACATCTACAAAGGTACACAAATGACACATTATGTATCCTGGGAACCCTTTTCGGGAGAAAACCTAGCCTTAAATAGTCCATCTTTATTTTCATTGCAAGTCTATTAGCCACTCTACAAGAAGGGAATCCGTTATTCCCTTTTTACCATAATTTCGATATGTTGCCTAAGAATCTCTGCAATTCCTATGTACTTCTATTACAAGAATTTTGTAATTTCCTTATTACAAAAGCGAGGGAACCCCATAATTCCCTCTCATTAAACCTCATTCATTCATCAGTCTACTAATACTCAAGAGTCCTCCCCTTGAGTAATTATTTTACAAAAGATTAGTTGTGGAACCCCCCATAAGTTCCTTTCTATGTATTGGGACCCATGCCCAATCCCTCATTCAATTACATAAAACAATAGAATTCTCTTTCATAATAAGAATACCGTTTACAACATATATAAATATTCACATCTTCAATGAATCACGATTCCAATCTATAAATCCACTTAGCTATTCAATTTTTAGTAATGAATTAGTCCTTTTTACAAATACTACAAATCTTCACTAAAATTTCTCAAAAACTATAACTTCATCTTACGAAAGTAAATTACATCTTTATCCCTCTAAGGATTATTGTACTTTAGGAGTAATATAATTCAATAATCTCATTCTAGTTTAAACAAAAAGGTGAACATAAATAGCTTCCCAAAGATTCCACTATTGTTTTCTATCTTTCACTAAATAGGCATGAACCAAAATAGTTATTTCATTTATCTACTTTTAAATCATTCATAATGAAAACTTGTTTCAAAACTAATCAACCATTACTCTAGGAAATATTCCATATAAGAATGATTCAATATAAGAATAACTCATATTATCTGAAAGCGAATAATATTTCTTTAGAGATTAACACATTGCCTTCTATTAATCTTTATTAGATTAATTAAATTAATTCATTAACACATAAAATGAATTATCATCATTCTATAGATTATTCTTTTCTATCCCAGAATAATGAAACCAAAGAATTATCTTCCTACGTTCGTATTAATTTTCTTTAAATAAAATAACTTATTGTAGGCTAACAACATGAACCATTCTTAATCAAAAAGGGACGGACATCATGTTCTTTAGATATCTCCATGTTTCATTAAAACTCTTCTCTAGCTTAATTAAAACATAATTAACTCTCTGGACGCCCATAAAAAGAGACTTTATAGGACTTCCTATGTATCATTCTCGTCGATGGCAGTCTACATTCCTTAAAGGTTACAATGAACATTTGACAAGGACACACTAACCGCAATGAGTTAACGTAGCCGGATGCTGGTTCGGGATCGTTACAGTCAAATGCAGATGATGTATAACACCTAGGCATTCACACACAGGGAGGTTGATTCAGCCGCCCACCCCTATATTATGGTTTAACAAGGATGCAAATCATTCGAAAAAGGTTCCACAATAAAATGAACTTCTTACCAACAAAGCACTACACTGTGGTAATAGACACGTCTTAACACCTCACAATGCTGCCGTCGTGCTACATGACTTGGACAAGTGACGCATAGCGAAATAGTGTTCACCTCAGCCCAGACTATAACATCAAACTGCATATTAATGCAAAGTTTCTTTGCACAGCGAAGGATCAAGACACACTGTGATGTTCCAAAACTGTCACACGCACACACTGCGTGCTTCACCGAGCCATGCTACGGCGGGAAGGATGAAGGACATACAAGAGTTGAAACTCTAAGTTTTAACCCATCAAAACTTATGGATAATCACAGGCTTTTCAACACAAAATTGCATGGTTACTATGGTGTAGCCGATGATGGTTTGCTATACACACATTCCTTACAAAAGAATACCATAATCATAATTTCCATGTCACAAGTTTGCAATGGTTACTTCAGGAGCAAAGTACCTTTTTGAACGCAATGGATCCTTGAAAACAATGTACATGGAAGGACGTTCCTCGCTGCCTCCTGGTTTTCAAAAACATCAAAATTTAGTCCACTTTGCACATTCGTTGTTCAGCAAAGCTCCCACACTAGCCTCTCTTTTTTGTTGTCCCTTATAGGTTTTAAAGAAATCCAGAGAATGTTTGTTCAAGGATAACCGACTATCAACTACCTGCAAATCGTTTTTGCATGGTTTGGTATTTTACTTAGAAATTTAGGTGAGATCAATTAATTAATGTCTTTCTTCTTTCTTTTTGTTTTCTTTTTAATAAGTCTTTCTATCGACATAGCTTATTAACTATTTCTTTCATGGTCCAACACACTATTTGTTAGAAATGCAAACATATTACCCAATGGAGATATAAAAGCTGAAAAGGCATATCAAATTGCAATGACATATGGCTAGGTCTATTATGGAAATATTAATCGTCATATCATTCTGACTAATAGCCATCAGTTTTCTTTGTCCATTTGCAAAGATATCTATTCCTGCAAACACAAACATCCATTAGTAACAATTCTTCTTCGTCATTATGCTTCATAAAACAATATAGTCAATCTCTTAAAATAATCATAAGTTTCAGAACTCAATCTCTGAAAAAGTTGGCCAGGGGTGGGTCATGACATAGTAGCCCAATTATTTTGCAATTCAACCACAAACTTTAGAAGCAGACGAACCCCAAGGGGATTTACAACTCATTTTGACTAAACATAATGCAGTTTTTGCAGAACTGACAGAATTACCTCCACATCATTCCCATGATCATGCAATACCATTAGTACTAGGTAGCTTGCCACCTAACATTAGACCCTACAGATACCCCTAAGTAAAAAATTGAGAAGTTGGTTCAAGAGTTGCTGAAAACATGGGTAATTTGGCCTAGTAACAGTCCTTATTCTTCTCCGGTACTATTGGTTAGAAAGAAATATGGGTCATGGCGGCTATGTATAGACTTTTGTGAGCTCAATAAGCTCACCATTAAGGACAAATTTCCTATCCCTATGATCGATGAATTGTTGGATGAGTTACATGGTGCAAAGTTTTTCTCCAAGTTGGATCTCCACTCTGGCTATCATCAGATAAGGCTCAAGGAGGAAGATATCCCCAAAACAACATTTCGAACTTATGAGGGCCATTACAAATTTTTGGTCATGCCATTTGGCCTAACTAATGCACCATCAACATTTCAGAGCCTCATGAATAATGTCTTCCACCCATTTCTTCGCAAGTTTATTTTGGTTTTCTTTGATGACATTCTCATCTACAGTCGCACTTGGGCTGAGCACTTACAACATTTAGATCAAACTTTGAAATTATTGTGGGACCATCAATTATTTGTCAAACGATCCAAATGTTCCTTTGGCATGCAGGAGGTTGAATACTTGGGGCATATTGTTTCACAGGAGGGAGTCAAGGTTGACCCCAAGAAAATTGAAGCTATCCAGAATTGGCCTAAGCCACAAACTCTCAAGGCACTTCGTGGGTTTTTGGGGCTCATGGGCTATTACCATCGATTTGTACAAAATTATGGAAAAATAGCCACCCCTTAATGACCATGTTGAAAAAGAATTCATTTATGTGGTCAGCTCTAGCAGAACAGATGTTTGCAGATCTTAAGAAGGCTATGATTTCGACCCTGGTGTTGGCCACTCCTGATTTTTCCAAACCATTTATAATTGAAAGTGATGCTTTGGGTCATGGCATTGGGGTTGTATTAATGCAAGAAGGGCAACCCTTAGCTTTCACCAATAAGGCACTATCAGGCAAAAATTTGGGAAAATCTACTTATGAAAAAGAAATGATGGCCATCCTCCATGTTGTTAATCATTGGTGACCATATCTCATTGGGAGACATTTCTCTATTAAAACGGACCACCAGAGTTTGAAATATTTCTTGGAACAAAGGGTATCTACTCCAACACAACATAAATGGGTTTCAAAATTGTTGGGGTATGATTATGACATCATGTATAAGAAAGGAAAGGAGAATATTGTGGCAGATGCCCTCTCCCATCAGTTTGAGGATCAAGTGACAGTGTGTGCCCTTTCGTCCCCACTTCCCCAATGGGTCTCCCAACTTCAAGAAGATGCAACCAAGGACCAGTCCTTATAGACCTTGCAGGAACAACTCCAAAGGGATCCCAATTCGCATGCTGGATATTCATGGGATGGACACCTGTTAAGATATCAGGGTCGCATTGTGGTCTCCAAAACTTCATCACTCCATGAGGATATCATGAGGGAAATGCACGCTTCACCTACTACAGGCCATTCAGGATTCTTGAAGACATATGAGAGAGCTAAAAGGTCATTCTATTGGGAGGGAATGAAAAAAGATATTCAAACTTTTGTGGCCGAATGTGAAATTTTCCAATGGATGAAAGGAGAAACGGTTCATACTCTAGGCACTCTACAACCGTTGCCAATCCCAGACAATGTATGGATTGATATCTCCATGGATTTTATTGAAGGGCTTCCTAAATCCGAAGGAAAATCGATCATTTTTGTGGTGGTGGACCGTCTCTCAAAGTATGCTCATTTTTGTTCCCTCGCCCATCCTTACCATGCCTCCACCATTGCTCAAATATTCATGGACTCCATTTTCAAACTCCACGGTATGCCCAAATCCATTGTGTCTGATCGTGACCCCACTTTTACCAGTCGATTTTGGCAAGAATTGTTTAAACTATAGGGAACACAACTGCGAATGAGCTCAGCCTACCATCTGTAGATGGATGGGCAAACTGAAATTGTCAACAAGTGCTTGGAAACCTACCTTCGTTGTTTTACCTCCGAGCACCCAACATAGTGGGCTAAGTGGCTGCCTTTGGCTGAATGGTGGTACAACACTTCATTCCACACAACTTCCAAAATGACTCCTTTTGAGGCAGTGTATGGGTACCCACCTCCATCGCCCTCTTCATATGTTCCTAGAAACTCCAAAGTTCAGGCGGTGGATGCAACTCTTCAGGAGCGTGCCCAACTTTTGCAGCAGTTGAAGGAGAACTTGGTGCTGGCTCAAAACCGGATGCAACAACAGACTGACCAACACCGTTCTGAGCGCAACTTCAATGTAGGTGATATGGTCTTTCTTCAACTCCAACCCTACAAACAATCTTTCATGCAACTTTGAGCTCATCAAAAATTGGCAACACGATTTTATGGACCCTACCAGATATTGCAGTAGATTGGACAAGTGGCCTATAAGCTTGCGTTACCACCTTCTTCCAAGATCCATCCAGTCTTCCATGTCTCTTGTCTCAAGAAGGTACTCGACAATCACATTCAAGTTCAGTCAACACTCCCTGAGTTAGATGATGAAGGCTCGATCATCTTGGAGCCTGACAACATTTTGGACCGAAGAACCCGCACTCTCCATAACCACACCATCACTGAAGTTTTGGTCTAGTGGTAGGGTTTACAGCTAGAAGATGCTACATGGGAGCCTCTCCAGTAGTTACAACAGCAGTTTCCTCATCTCCAGCTTTGAGGACAAAGCTTTTTGAAGGGGAAGGGCATGTTAGGACCCCATCCTAACCTTATTATGTAATTACCCCCTTCCTAACGTGGGGACCCCATCTTAATAATATTATGTAATGTTTTGTAATGTGTATGTGGCATTTGAGGCGCCTAGACAAGTGGGGCCATTTAATGTAACCGTTATAAAGAATGTAACTGCTTGTTTGGTAGAAGATTCTAGCTCGGGTGGCCACTTGCATGTGAAGCCAACCCTTGAGCGTTATAGTTAGGGTTATGAAGAGTCTTTAAAAAGGCAAGGGGGCATAGATGAAGGCATCTCATATTTTGTTGTATCAAAGCTCTGCTTCTAAGGAGGTTGCCCCCTCGAAGAGGCCTGCGATTCTGTAATGTGTTCTTATTTTCTGCAATATAATCTGCTGCATTTTCATTTCATCTTGCAATATTGTTAATTTTCAAGCTCATTTTCTATTATTATTGCAATATTGTGTGGATGTGCTTTTATTTTACTACGAGGTTCATAACAAGTCTAATGATACTTTAAAATATATGTGTACTTCAAATAGTTTGTAGTATAAGGGCTCCATAATCTAAACATTCGAAGTCCACTAGTAGCAGTAAGATCAAATCAAGATACGACCTGTTAGTATTGGGGATCCGACAACATGTAAAGAGAAATCTGAAATAGAATTCATAAGCTACCATTTGCTTTCATAGCTTCCATATGAATTGATTTCATACATTTGGTACTTTCCATGGTAGATTGAGAATTAGGTGTTTGCCTCACCATTGCTACTATGAGAGGCATAAGAAGTATTTAGAGGAGGACATGAATGTTTAGAAGGTGAAGCACTAAGTAGTGGGGATCATAGTTCTTTCAACCCTAGAAGAGGTACCCTGCCCTATCTTAAGCTTTATTTTGGTCTCTTAGGCTTATTATCACTGCTACACTCTATATTGTCTCAAAATTGATGAATATGATCAATGCATACTTAGACGTTGGAGTACCTCACGATTGATGATTTTGGCAAGGTGCTATTTCAGAGGATTCACTCTCCCTCTTATTTGTTTGTCACGGAAGTTTTATTGCACCTTAACCCCCCAAACTTGTTTTCTAACATAACTCCAGAGTCATTTTGCCCTTATAACTAAAAATGCTCAAAAATCATCTAAACTATTCAAATCCTTCTAGCGTCCAAACTCCTATAGAACTTTTGTTGTTATGTTAAATAGACAATCTATGCTATTTCCAATGCAAACCTTGTGAAAATCCTTGTACAGTCCAAATGCAAATTTAAAAATAAGAGCAAAACACAAAACCTATGTTTTCTTCATCAAGAAATCTTAAAAACAGGTTAAAAATCCACAAATTTGTACAACGAATGATTGGACAGAAGTGTTTTATTTTGCTTTTAAAGTATACCCTTGTTCAGACACTTGTATTTATTGGAGGAGAATTATTTTTATACTATTAAAGCTCCTAATGAAAGTTCAATTTAGAGGTACAGGATTGTATGTACTATAGTGCCGAGACTCTTCACCAGCACCATAGTGTTGAGATTCTTCCTGAGTCCATGAGTACTAATGAGTCTGGGAGCCGAGTAACCTCGGTGGAGTCATGTTGACACTAGCCAAGTCTCTTTCCAGAAAATCTACTATAGTTTATTGTAGTTTATTTTTTTTCTTATTTCCTGAGTTCTTCCCCCGGCTTGAGTCCGGGCCAAAAAAATAGGCTTGCCAAGTCTAAGCCGAGCCCTATCTCAATACTATGGTATATACCATGGATAAGGCACTCTTTATATCTATTAATATGTCCTATACAAGGCTTGCCTAAGTCTTATGGAGGCATTTTATTGAAGAACTGACTTCCTATGCATAAGGCATTACTTTTTATGAGACTATTCAAATAGGATAAAGATGGGATATTGTTCATACTAAGTTGCATAAAGAATATCCGTATTTAATATACATAACAAATTCTAAATAGTTCTGTCTAAACAAGATGGCCCCATAACCTCTGGTCCATTTAGATGCGGCCTCTACACTCAATGCTTGTGGGTACATGTCCTTTTGCCCCTTTGCATGGAGAGATGCTCCTTCATCTGTTATTCAAGCAAATGAGTTTTAGCCATGGGCTTTGAAGCATGGTTCTTGTTGTTCATGCAGTCACCACAAGATGACATAAACCTTGCTATTTTTACAGAAACTTATTAGCCATCGCATTTTTGTAAAAAAGGGCTATGTTCTTGCATAATTTGTAGTTTATTTTTATTTTTTTAATAAGCTATGTGTTGTTTCTATTGGGGGCCCCACTCCCATTACAAAAACAAAACATTACATTTCTAACAAATTAATTAAAGCATATCTAACTTTGCCTTTCTATCAAAGATATTCTTCATTTGCCTTCTATCAAAGATATTCTCCATCTTCCTCAAACTGCTAAGTTTCCACAATCAACTCCTCTTATATTAGATGCCTTCCGAAATTTAAATTCTGGTCAAGATGAAATTCAATGCCGTGAATGGCTAAAATATTTGCTGCCCAACTTCTATATCTATAAATATCTTGTCTATAACAACCTCACAATTTCTTAATACCTTTTTTTAGGGATCTTATTCATTCTCATAAAATTCAGTTATTCTTGTAAAATTCCAAGATATTATTTTCATTGTTATTTTTTGTTTTAATTTGTAGGTTTAACCCCACTTCTTGTTAGCACTTGTGATGTTTGCTTTTGTTTTCCCTTATAAATATCCCTCGGGGTTTCTTTTTCTCTTTGTTTTTGCTTCTTCGGTCTTCCTCTTTTTTTTTCATTCCCAACAATACTTTCATCTTCATCAATCTCATCAATCTCTTCAATCTTCTCACATTGCTCATAGTAAGACTTATCATCTATAGGTTTGCCTTGTTCTGAAGGATCTGAAGTGCAAGGAATAACCTCAAAAGCACAATCTTCTTTATGTTGCCCTAGAAACCCTAAAGTGCAAGGATGCTCTTCTGTAGCAATTACCTTCTTATTTTGCCCTAAAAAACCTAAATTGTTATGGGTTTCCTCCATCCTCATTTCTTTATTATGCTGCTCTTGAAACCTTAAAGTGCAAGGGATAACATCTTCACCCCTTTCACTTTTATTACCTGAAGAGGATTCTATACTACTACTTGAGGAAAATGAAGATGATATACTTGAAATAAACTTGACCTCTTTTGCGGTCCTTGTTTTAGGATTTCTCTCCATATCTTCTTTTGCATCGTTAATTCCTTTTGAACTTGCCAAATGATATTGTAAATAGTCTTTCTTTGCCTCTTCTTTCGGAGTGGAATATCCTTGATCTGATCTAGCTTCTATTATTGTATGATTTCCTTGCCTCGTCTTGAAGTTTATCTCATGACTATAATTTTTTGTCTCTTTCTTCATAGTTTTCACTTTGCAAACTTTTGCCATGTATCCAATCTCATAACAATTGTGGCAACGAAATGCAATATTTTCATAATCTACTTGTTGATCCCATTCTCTTGATTTAGATTTAATCTTAATGGATTTTGGCAAAGGTTTTGAAATATCCATATCAACACATATTCGAGTATATATAGCATGCTTTTGCTCCTTAGTAGTTAGTCCTTCTTTGATGAATTCCTCAAGGGTATTTCCAATATTCTTCAAAACATCTTTATTTATAAGCTGATATGGAAGTCCAAAAAGCCTACCCACACATGAAGCTTCTTAATAGTTTTTTTCTCAACAATTTTTTTTTTCGTTCCATGGTCTCATATAAGGTGCATCTCTTCTTCCAAACTGGATACAGGCAAATTGATATGTTTGAATTTAGTAAACCAGTTTTGGTATTCTGTGTTATTTTGTAGTTGTACGCAAAGTGTTTGATAAAATGTGTGTACATATATTTAATAATGTTATAAAGTGGCAATGTAATATTGTACGTAATAATAAAGTGATGTTAAGTCATGTATGTCGATAAAGTCATAAGTCATAAGTTAGTTTGTCTTGTAGTGGGAAATGTCATGTGAATGCAAGTTAAATGCATATGAAATGTAATGTAAGAAATGATGAGGTGTCAGGTAGTTGGAGGGTAACTACTTTTTGGGTGTATAAATAAGCCCCTCCTCTCATTCATTCAGTCATTAAGGTAGGGATTTGATTGAAGAGCATATTGATAGATTGTGGATGAGAGCATTGGTACATGAGAATGCTGGTGCATATCTGCGTAGGGCATGATGCAGTCAAGTTATGGATGCAGCCATGAAGGGTATTCTGCATAGGGTTTGCAGACTGCAGATTGTAATGTTGAAACTGTATTGCTGTAACTGTATATGCCATTGTTAATATAAAACTGCTTGTATTTATTGTCATCTACCATTGCTGCTGTGGTTGCTATTGCTGTTGCAGGTTCTGTGCATTGTTATTGCTCATGACTGCAGATTTGTAGAATTATTTAAGTAGAAATGGAATTGTGTGTAAGCATGTTAAATTTCATTTCTACACAAACCATGGGACACCAACCATTATTTTATACCTAATTTTTGAACTAGAAAAGATGATGAGGGAAAAACCTTTAGGAAGAAAATTCACAGAGTAATTTGAATTTAATCCCCACTTCCACTTGATCCAATTTTGAATCTCCAAAGACCTTGGCCATGATCTATGGAACTTACATATTAATCTTCTCATTTTAAGAACCATTATATCATGCCCAATCATCTCATCCTTGACACTTACTTCTGGTGTAACATCTGCTACTTGGATCGAACTTGCCATGTATTTGCTGTTCTGCTTATCTTCAACTTGGGCCTCGATACTTCTAATTAGGGCATCCTGATTTCTAGCTAGGGCATACTGACTTCCCATTAGGGCTTTCAAAAATGACTTTCCCCATCTATCTTTGCCTCCCTTCTAAAAGGACTTCCCATGTATCAACATAGCTCATAGCTTTAGTATATTAATGCCTGCTCCAGAATCAGATTATATCTATGTGGATAATATATGTAGTACCCTATAGTGAAGATATGATGTCCATTGCCACCATACGGATAGGAGAAAGAATGAAGAGACAACATGAAAGGGCATGTCTGATAGACACACCACTATCCTATACAAATGAGAAGATTGAAAGGTATATAACACCGTATGCACAGCTTACCTTGGTTCTTTAATGGACCCAAACAGATTTCACTTTTCAACCTGCAGATGTTTCTGGGCTCTTGAAATAGAATTGATTAAACACAGTGTTTAAAGATGATTTCATATTTCAGTTTAATTTATTAGAATTTTAAAATCCATATATATTGCAAATATATATTTCTAAGCATCTATTTAACATGCGGAACCATAATCATTGCATCGTGGGCATGGAGAAAATGGGATCCAAATTAGAGAATGGAAATGTAAACTTAATTGTGGCCTTCACACACTTTATGTGAGGCTTCGTTGATTATAGTCGATCCTCCACATGAATTTTAACTTTCAAGGAGTAGATTCAATTCTCTGATATTGGATGCTCTGCGTCAAATTTGTATGAGTTTGCTGAAGTCAGAATGTTCCAGTTTTCCTTATATAGTGGCCTGCGTTGCCAATAACCATTCAGTCAAAGAGAATGACATCTCCCGTTTGATGCAGATGTAATGAAGAGTTCAAATCTTATTGCACAATCTTATTTCAAGGACTGGTGAACACTATATGACGGGCATGCAATAAAAAATTGAAATTTGCATAATTTCTTATTTTTGTCTGGTCAATAAAAGTTAGTTGGGATGATGAATTTTGAAGTGATATTTAATTGGTTAATATTCGATTGGTTCGATGAAAATTGGTTAACATGACCGCCATTGAGTGGGACAGAGATCTTCATGTTATGTTAATCATAGCTCTCCTGTATTCATTTGTTTTGATTACAATTTCAAACATAATCTTTCTTTAAAGTCATTCACATAATAAGAAACTGTTTATGTGACACAATTTTATCATGCGAGTCTAACTTATGTATGTTTTATTAATGTTTTGGAGCCATGTTTATGCAGGAAAGAGCTGCACTTCAAGAAGCTGGGAAGACACTTGGACCGGCTATACTCTTTTTCGGTTGCAGAAATAGACACATGGTGAGTTTGCACCTCTAATCCTGTACGGCTATTGGAAAACATCGGTGTATTTGTTATGGTTGTAGCTTGTAGCCTTGGTGTCCCTTCTGTCTTGCAAATGGGTTCAGCAACCAAATTTATGAGAACATGCTCAAGCAATATTAGGATAATTTAGACATGTCAGCACTGCGGAATGCATTAATGTAAATATCTATCATTGTATGATATTTATCTTCTTGTTTGGGATAAATGTTATGGAGTTACAAACTTACATTTTTCCAGCCAACGCTTACCTGTACGGTATATTTCTTCTGATCCCATCAGGGGCAATGGATCTGCTAACAAGCAACCATTGTGATCTACTCCTACCATAGATGCTTATTTTGCTATCTGCTAGTCATTGTTAAGTATGATGTGTGAAAATACAGAATCTGAACAAGTATGAAATAATAATTTCTTACAAGTAAATACACTTGGAAGGTCATAGATTGTAACGAAGCTTACAAATACTCTTCCTGAGTTCATGAAAACTGGCGAGTCCGTAAGCTGGGTGACTTTGGACGAGTTATTTTGACCCACTGTGTCTTTTTCTGTACAATCTACTTTGTTTTATGTTTTTAGTTATGTCTCAAGTGATTGCTGAGTACTTCCTTGAGTTTTGCCTTAAGTTGAAGTCTGAGTCAAAATAACAGGCTTGCTGAGTCCGAGTCTTGATACTATGACTCTTATGCATAAAATTAGCTGCAAGTATATTTTATACCTTTATCTATACTCACGAAAACCTTTGCATAGAAGAATATAATCTTCTATATTGTTGAGCTTTGACATGAGATATATTACACACACAAGCAAATGAATTTGAGCATTAATTGCCTTCAAGTTTAATGGAATTAATTTAGTCTTCCATTTGGAGTTTCCATCCATCTGTCTGTTATAGAATTACCATTTGGATATTATGAAATGCATCCTTACCTCAGCAGCCAACTACTGAGTTTTAAAAAGTATTGGTATCCATAATAAGGAATCTTCAAATAGGGAAAGAGGTATTTATGACAGATCATTTAGAGGATTCTTTTATTCGAGAAAAAGGTTACGGATGCAAATAGAAAATAAAAAAAACATTTGGAAATTAAATCTTCTGGAAACGACATTTTGTGAAAAGACACAAACTCCCATTTCTTGAAATTTATTGTTGAACAATTTATTTATAGCATCAAAATTTGCAGGATGTGTGAGCAACAGCAGGAATCTAAAAGCCAAATGAAGAGAACAGCACTTCCTGTTTCTCAACAATTGCAATGAAAAGACAAAATCTGTACTGAAAGCACATAATCCTTTTTTATACCTTTCTTCCATTACTTTGATATATTTCCATAGATTAATGAGGGTAGATATCATAAACCATATATATACATGTGTGAGCATTCTCTTTGGCTAGCTGATTTATGGTTTTGTTGTATTGAAGAGTGTCATGTACTTGTATACTGTTGGTCAGTGACAAGAATTTGTGACATTCACAGTGTAATTGCATCCCACTGGAGGAAGAAGGGCCCATTTCACTTGCATTTTTCTGATTGTTCTGATATAGATATATCTGACTTTTGCATTATTGCTTTACTGGTTGGTCCAACGTAGATGCTGTTCCTTTTCAATCGGTTACCAATTTCTTCTGATATGTTGCTGGTGCTTTGCATTTTGTATAACTATGTTCTGATATGCCTCTATGGCTGAAAAGGAACATAAATGTATTCCATAGGAGAAGATTCTTTTCATTACATTGTAATTTTTAATATTATTATATATGTAAATGTATTGTCGAAAATCTAATTTCTGTAGTTTTCTAATTTTATTTTTAGATTGAAAAAATCTTCATGATAGCACAAATATGTAGAATTAAGTTTACTGACTTAATTGCAACAGGACTACATATATGAAGATGAACTCAATGCTTATGTCCAGAGAGGGGTCTTGAGTGATCTTGTTGTTGCTTTCTCTCGGGAAGGGTCAACAAAGGAGTATGTGCAACATAAGATGCAGCACAAGGTGTGGCCTTCCCTTGGAAGTTTTGCCATTGCATGTTTTTCTTATCTAAGCAGTTTATAAACATTGACATTGTCTTTCTTCAGGCTGCTTATATCTGGAGTCTCATTTCCCAAGGAGGTTATCTTTATGTCTGTGGGGACGCAAAGGGCATGGCCCGAGATGTTCACAGGACATTACACACCATCTTCCAAGAACAAGTAGGTTATGCATATTTCATGTGCTATTACAGTTTATGTTTATCATTCATTAGGTTGACATTCTCTCACTTAGTAGTTAGTACTACCCAGTTTTCTAAGAGTCACCTGGGCTGCTGTGGACATGTTAAAAACCATTTATGAATAAAGAGCAAAATTTTGGATGATAAAGAGAGCATAGTATTCAAAGATAAGAGGAAGCCTGATAGGTTCATGTAAAACTTTGTGAATTTGAATTGTGAATGGTAGGTAAAGCTGATAATATTAATTATATTTTATTCATTTATCTAGATCTTGGAAAATTCAAAATGTTTTAATGACAACATGTTTTACAGGAGTTGGTGGATAGCACTACAGCTGAGGCTACTGTTAAGAAACTCCAAACTGAAGGAAGGTATTTGAGGGACATATGGTGATTCTTGTAGATGTGTTCTGTAAGCTTTAACTTCAGGTCAGTTGGCATTTTCTAATGATTTCAGAAAGGCAATGCTTCTTGGACTGCTGGGCAAATTTATGAACCACAGGCAGTTAACATTTTCACACCTTAAAGAGTGTACTAGATCGTCACAGGTGTTTGACCATTTTAATTTATTTATATTGGATTGACATTCTCTTTGATCTACGACTGATTGTATTCCAAGTTGTTTCTGCAAGCCTAGTAGAGCAATGCTGCAGATTTTTGAGCTGTCCTGGAGGAGAAACTTTCTTCTTTTATCAACTGTAACTTCCATTCTATGTTAACCCTGCTCAGATGTTCTGAAGGAACCTTTTTAGTCTCACAGTTATCCATCCTTACCAAGTTATATTGAGTAATACTGGTTTGGTGCAATGAGGCAACCTGAAGTTTAGAAAAATGATAATATGATATTTCAGGTTTGCAGATGATCTCTTAATTATTTGAAGAGTAAAAGTTAGTCATTGTGAACTATGTTTCAACCTTGTTTGCTGTGAACGGTGCATTTTTGCAAGGAAGATTTGATTTTTCTGTATTTGGTATCATGCTTAAGGAAATGCTGTGGTAGCTTTTAATCTTGTATGCTTTTGCATTTGTAAAGTCTTTTTAATTGGAGAATAGTTTTTGAAACAAACCAGTGTTACTTTTTGGCTTTAGTGCAGATGCAAACTTGCTTGAGCATTAAAGGAAAATGAGATTGTCAAACTTTCGTGGGCCATCACTGTACATGGAATGCAGTGTGTTATACTTTGTAGTAAATGTTGAATCTGCCCAGTTTTGCTGCAGCCATGTAGATCAAATTGCTGCACTGCAAACCAATATCTATTAAACCATTATTTCATTTCTCGTGGAGTAACTAATAGTGGTTCAATGCTTGAATTTTGGAACTTAAGCAAATATTGTAGACTCTCCCAAAACCAATTCAGTCTTCCAGAGCAGAACACTCCTCTTTGAGATGCGAGGAATCTGAGTTAACAGCAGACTTCTTTTATTGCACCAAAGAAGTGTACTGGAGCCCCTTTCCTCCTAACTGTACTTCAACTATGTCATCATTATGCCTTTAGTGGCCTCTCTGGGGATTGGGAGTGGCTTCTTATTTTACAAACAGGGCTCCTCTGGTTGTGTTTGACACTAAATGTCATAAGACGTTTTTGAGGCATTTGCTCTTGGCTTGCTATGGTAATTTTTTTGGGTAGATGGAACATACAGTTTTTCTAGAATTGCAAATTTGTCTACTGATATCATTTAACACCTGTAATCCTGTTAGCTTTTGAAGCTTTAATACTTAATGTAACCACATGATCGAATATAATGAATCCAAATAATAATAATAATATTGTAACAGAGATAATATGAGACAACTAATATGTATTTATCAAGGCTTAATAATATATCATAACGTTCAACAATATACTGAAATATGAATGTAATAGCCTGAATCATACACAATAATAAGACTTACAATATCAGTTGCTCAAATGTATGCAAACTTGTATTACTCCACTTTCTATTACAAATATCTCATAGAGATGACTCTATGAACAATGTAGATCACTATATTGATGATGTAGATCACTATATCTTTTCTTCACTCTATGGAGTAATATATAGCCTTTCTATGATGACTCTTTGGTTACCATGACTTTTCTTTTCCATATGCCAAGGCTTATGACTCTTGGCTTATGTACTTGACACTTGCATACACATGACACTATCTTGTATGCACACTTGGACACAACTCTTCACATAACTCTTCCTAATCTAAGAATACATGTGCACACTTACATATTGGACACTTGTGCACATTTACACTCACAACACTTGCACACATATTTACATGACACTTGTGCATTTCCTGCACATTATTACATTACATAAAATATTTACTCACACTCTAATCTATGACACAACCCTAATCTAATATTTACAATAATGTACCTGGTACATTGGCATGTACCAAATAATGCAATATTCTCCAAACCCCCCTGTATTACATTATTTGGTTATTGAAGACTTTAGTCTTTAATATAGTCTTCATCTTTCATATGACTTTGAAATGAATTTGATCTTTGCCTTGTTCTTCTCCTTCTTGCTTGTCTTCATCTTTGATTTCAGCTTTATGTTCTTTAGTCTTTGTACTTTCTTGGGCTTTCACATTGTCATTAGATTCTTGCAAAATAATCTGTCATTAGATTTTGGCAAAATATCTTTCCTTTACCTTTGTCCTTCACATCATATGTCTCTTTTTGTATAGAAACTTTTGAACATTCACTTAAAGCATCATGATAAGATTCTGAATTAGATGAACTTGAAATATCAATGTTGCAAGAAGAATGAAATATCTTTTCCAAAAAGGATTTGTCTACTTTTGCTTTCTTCTTAAGAGATTCAATCAACTCCTTTTGTTTTATGCTCTCTTCTTTGTGAAATTTAAGTGTAAGCAATGCCATATACATTATGCTAACAATATCTAAAGGTATCATAGTACTATCCTTTCCATTGTCAATTGTTTCAACAATTCTTGCATGTAGATAGTATTCCAATGTTTCAAAGTTTTCATCTAATGCCTCATTATAGATGAAACTTGAGACTAGATCTAATTTTCCTTTAGATTTTTCAATCAAAATTTTGATTCCAAATTTTATGACATTTGCTCTTTCTTTTCGTATTAAAAACTCTAGGTCTGTTGAATTCAATGATTCTTTTGAAGTAGACATCCTTGTGACTCCCTAAGTTTAAATGATTCAACTTTTCTAAGTTTCTAAATTTTTCAAATAACTATGATGTTGAATTCCTTATGTCTCCCTAATTAACTAGAAACTAGAAAATAAGAACTTTGCAAATTTAATATTTCTAAATTTGATGTAGACTTCCTTATCTCTCCAAAGTTAAATAATTTGCAAAAATTCTATGTGCTTTGAATTTCAAAAAATAATAAAGTAACAAAGCTTTCAAATGTAAAAATTACAAACAACTTTATAACTAAGAAATCTTATCACTACTTATCACTCCAAAAGCTCAAAAAACTATTAAAACCTTTATTAAGCTAATAACACACTTATCACTCCAAAAACAACTTTAGAAAACTTTCTAAATCTCAAAAATAAAAAATAAACTCTTTTATCTCTCCTTTAACCTTAGATAAATTAAAGAACTAATTTAATTTATCTTATAAACCCTAATATTACCTCCATGAAAGGTGCGGTTGTTATGGCGATTTTGGCGATATTGGTGCTGGCAGATTCCATAACATCTTACTGTGCTTCCTTGGCCCTGAGTGTGTGAGAATATGAGAAGAACCTTGCATGAACCAATATTTGAAACATTTCTGAATGGGCATTTCAATCTTTGTCCTTCCCTTCCTTTCTTCAACGTGTCAACTGTGCAGATAGTATGACGCTCAATGCTCCATTTCTTCCAACTGTTTCATATTCCTTAGCGCTCAAATCATTTGGCTTTCCTTAGCGCTTGAATCATTTGGCCGGCACTTGAGTATTGCATTTCAATTCTTCTGGCGCTTCACATTGCTTTGGTGCTTCAACACTTGATCCTTTGATTTCCACTAGCACTTCGTATCCTGAAGAATGCTCTGAACAGCGCTAGGGTTACTCTCAGGCAGATGGCGATTAGGATGGCGCTTAGCTTTCCTTTCAAGTTTCAACTGCTTCGGACACTGCTATGTCTTCTCTCCAATGGTGCTTAGCATTCCCTTCAAATGCTTTGAACAATGATATGTCTTCTCTCAAATGACGCTTAGCTTTCTCAAGCATTATGGAAGTTTTGAATGTTGCTTTGTCTCCCATTAGACACTTCGCTTCGAATGTCCAATGCTCTGAACTGAGTGTAGGTGATATTGCTGCCCTAATTGTGTCTCTGACTTCTCTTGCTAACAAGTTTACTAAAGTCTTACTTCCATTGATGCAGGTGCAGGTAACCTGTGACGTTCTTCAAGAACCCGTGCTGGTTTACGTAGACATAGATGTAGTTCCTCCTTTAATTATTGCACCTTAACTTAGCACAATAATTTAGCTTTAATCAATATACAAACACTGTCCTCATTTGTACTATGGTGGCATCATTTGCAGGCTATCTTCTTTCTACTATAGTCTGCCGCTATCTAAGCCAATCTAGCTTCTCTAAAGACTTCAAACTGCCCTTGAATCCGACTTTATCTTGTTGCCTAAACCTTTAGATGTCTTCTGCTCTGCGCTTGCTTCCTGATTCTTCTGCACATGCTTTATAGAGCAAAACCTCTCGTAGAATGCAATTCTCAGGTGATAATATCCTTCAAAACTTGACTGCAATGTCTTCCTTCATATCAGCTTCGACCTTTCGACTCAGCTATGCTCTTCTCTTCTAAGCTTTGGCTTTCTTCATAGATTCTTCTCATGTAAATGCTACTTCTACAAACTTTTTCCTCCTTTAGTCTTCCATAGATCCGTCTCCTCACCAGTCTTCTTTTCCTCCAATAACTTCAGACTTCAAATGGGCATATCGTCGGATTACGGTTTTTCATTCATTCATTCAGATTTTTCGTAACTCCGTAGCTCTGATACCACTATTAGCTTTTGAAGCTTTAATACTTAATGTAAATCACCACAAGATCGAATATAATGAATCCAAATAATAATATTGTAAAAAAGATAATATGAGAAAACTAATATGTATTTATCAAGGCTTAATAATATACCATAACATTCAACAATATACTGAAATATGAATGTAATAGCCTGAATCATACACAATAATATGACTTACAATATCAGTTGCTCAAATGTATGCAAACTTGTATTACTCCACTTTCTGTTACAAATATCTCATAGAGATGACTCTATGAACAATGTAGATTGCTATATTGATGATGTAGATCACTATATCTTTTCTTCACTCTATGGAGTAATATATAGCCTTTCTATGATGACTCTTTGGTTACCATGACTCTTCCTTTCCATATGCCAAGCCTTATGACTCTTGGCTTCTATACTTGACACTTGCATACACATGACACTATCTTGTATGCACACTTGGACATGACTCTTCACATAACTCTTCCTAATCTAAGAATACATGTGCACACTTACATATCGGACACTTGTGCACATTTACACTCACAACACTTGCACACATATTTACATGACACTCGTGCATTTCCTACACATTATTACATTACATAAAATATTTATTCACACTCTAATTTAGGACACATTTTTAATCTAATATTTACAATAATGTACCAAGGTAATACATTGACATGTACCAAATAATGTAATATTGTCCAACAAATCCTTAGTTACTATGTCACCTGTTTTTCTGGCATAAGTATATTGTGTTTATGTGCTATGGAAACCTTGTCTCATGTGTTTGGATAGTAACTGAACCATGGGTATAGAAATGTTACCATTTCTGTAACTCAACAGTAGTAGCTTCTTTCTGCTGTCAAAGATTACTGCAAATTCAACTTCTTGTCTGATATGAGTACCCATCTTAAGAGGTGTATTCCAACAAGAGATTATGTTAACATCTCTTGGATTGACTCTATTGATGTTTGGGTTTGTGCAATGCATGCATTTTCAGGCAATGCAAAGCATAATGTTTCACTTTGGTTGATTCAAGGGGCCTATTGTGTTCAACAAATTATTATGAGGATTTGAAACTCATGCAATTAATGATTATAGTGCATCAATGTGGATCAAGTTGACCCACATTATTTTGAGCACCCGTCTATCATAAAAGCCCATAGGAAGTTTCCTTTGTTCACCAAAGCTATTAAGGTCTTAAGAGACTATAACAATGTTCAGGACTAGTAGCCAATGTGGGTAAAGAGACAAACAAGAGAAAAGATTTTGGTTAGACTAGATGTATGATCTAGAAGCCTCTAGCCTAGGGAAATTTAGATAAATGGGAGTCAAGCACAAGATTCATGAAATCAACACCATTGACCTCTCCTACGCAGGTTACAAGGAACAATTTTAAAGTGATTATCACCAAATGAAGCCTCAAGTATATTCTAGTCTGGATCAAATTAAGGTTTCTTTATAAATCAAGTGTGCAACAAGGGTTTGGAACAAACTCATAACTTTTGCCTTGATGCTATGGGCTTTTATTCTAGAGAGAAGATGGTTACAAATTACTTTCGAGCTGTTGAAAGTGCCGCCTTAATTTCTTTTGTTGCAGGCATGCTAAAAAAACTCTTTTCATGTTGAGCTTTATTGAGGAAGTGGCTTTTTGAACTTTATTTTAGTGAATGTTGGTCTATAGACCCCATTTTGGTAATGTTAATATTTAGTGTCATAAAACATAAGAACACCTAATATTTTAAACTGTGTGTCCGGTCCCTCTGGCAGGGTGCGCTTTAAACTTAGTTCAAGCTTGAACATTTCAATATTAGAGTCAACTAGTCGTTTTATAATCCAGACAAAGGTGTTACCGATTCTAGTGATTTTTTGGAAAATAAAAAATTTCATGTTGATGACAATGGAGTTATTCACAAGGTGGTGGTACTACGTATTTTACGGAAGACTTGTAAAAGAGTTCATTTTAAGAGTAGCTAACATTGAAGTTATTTTTGATCCGGGAAGCGGAGCTTGAACGGTTGTGATAGGTCATCTTCCATAGAGAAAGCGTAGTTTCAAGTCTCCACCAACGCAAAGGTCCAATTTACGTGAATGGGATGTCTGACACCGAAATATTGAGTGATGGGGACCGTCTTAGAAAGTTGCCTTGTAAATATTGTACTCTTGTAATCGAAACTTGGCATGGAGGTTGTTAAGCTCTTTAGGATTAAAAAACAACAAAAGATAAAAGAAAGAAAACCATATTTTCCATTCAAGAGTTAAGTCCTGTGTTCATATCATATACGAGGCTATTTTCCTCAGTTTGTCAGTAGCCCCCTGTACCCACGTAGGTAGTTATCAAGATAGGATATGAAGGGGACAACTTACGTGGGCGGGTATGAAGTGAATGACTATGTTCATGGTTTATAATTTTATTATTCTATTATGTGTATTCAATCTTGAATTTTTAAGTTCTTTGCTTATATGAACGTCTATAATCAGATTAAGACATGGATAGTTTTACATGGTTCATTATCAAGGAAATTTTAAGAAATTAGTTGTTAAGCATGTTATAGGAAGCTTTAGGGAGGAGGTTTTATAATTGTTTTTAATTTTAAAGTGTTCAGAAAACAATTATTTGTTTGATATCAAATGATATTGGTTCAATTGGTTAAATTCCTCGACTTTCAAGGAGGAGACCGATGTTTATATCTTGCCAAATAAAACATGCATCATTGCCAAGCTGTTGTAATACCACTATGTGGGTCGTGACTGCCAAATAAGACATGCATTATTGCCAAGCTGTTGTAATACCACTATGTGGTAATGACTTGCAAATAAGACATGCATTATTGCCAAGCTGTTGTAAGACCACTATGTGGTAATGACTGCCGTTTCAATTCCATATAACCCATTAAAAAAAATTATTTGATAAAATATTTTGACCAAAACTAGCAACACTAGAAGAATGCAATGCAGGTATCCTCAAGTTAATAAGAAATGGGCATCCTATCTATATATTTGCTTTGCTGATAATCCATCCTTACCTTTTGGGAATAAATTAATGTCATGATTTTTATGAAACTCATTTTAATGAATGAATTTGATATGTTTTGATTCAAAGACTGATAATAGCATTGATCGAAATTTTAGATAGATTTGAAGACTGATAATAGCATTCGACTTTTATTGTGCTGTGTAATATTATTAATTACTTTGTTGTTAAGCTCCTAATATTTAATATTTTTTCATAGTATTGTAGCTTTTGGCTACTACTCAGGTTTGTTCAAGGGTGTTGGCATCATCCTAGACCCTAGCATGGGTACTCTAAATGGGATATATATAATTACTTATGTGCTTAACATTTCTAGGTGATGTGGATGCTTATGCAAAAATTAAGACATACTTGTATTTGCTTTCATATATATAATTGTGATAATTTTATATAAAATAGAACGATACGAGCAACTATTGTATCGGACGTTTTTAGTCTTGTTATTCTTTCTATCTTTTAAGGTTCCATGGATGACAACATGCCCATCACCGAAGTCAAAATTAACTTTTATCATCATTTGATGATAATCCCATATAAAATAGGATGATATGAACAATTATTATGATATGAGCAACTATCATATTGGATGTTCTTAGTCTTCTTGGTAATATTCTTGAATTTTTGTTATCTTTTAAGGTTCAATGGATGACAACATGCCCATTGCTCTTTTAATATTGATTCTACGTTTTTTTGGCTTGAGAAAACGAGATTGGACTTGGGGCCTCCACCCTTGATAAATCACAATTATCTTCTGTAAAGCTTGAGAGTTTACACACATATTTAATTCTCATATCAATTGAGATGCTATAACTATATATCTACATCCTTTTCACAAAAAAGTTTGAATTTTTTATTTTCATTTTTTAGATCTCCATTTTTTTTTTTGTAAATACAAATATTCAACATCATTTTTCTTGACAATTTCCAATCTTGTTCATCCATCCATCCAAGTGAAATCTTGATTAGTGATGGTCTTTGATGATGTCAAGTTGCCATTGTACCACTTGAATATCCATAACTACTCTGATGGCTCCATGCTTTTGTTGCTTTGCTCTGATGTTTCAAACGTTTGACCCTATTGTTCCTTGATGTTGTTGCACCCCTTTGAAATAAAAAAAACATAAGGTTTTTTTTTTGCCAAAAATTGCCATACTTGATGCCTTTTTGATGACATGATCTAAAATATTGATGCCTTAAGCCATGCCTCCAAGATTGTTTATTTGTTTATTTATTTTATTTTTATTTTAAAATTTTCTTCATAATCTTCTCTTTTATACCTTTCTTTTGGTGCAACCTTATGCCCTTTTGACAAGGCTGCTTTGGATTTTGTCGTTGCTTCTTTCTTGGACTCTATTGCTGCTACTATTGTAAATTGAGCTTTTGAGTTTTCTAACTGTTCTTTAACTTGTTCCCTTGCCATAAATGCTTCTTGCCATAAATGACTCTTGCTTCTCTTTGGATCCTTGCTTCTTAAGATTTTCCTTTTTTTTTTTTTTTTATTTGTGGAAAACATCCCAAAAGGGATGCCACTTTCGGGTAAGACCCAAGGAGGCAGGGGTATCCATTCCGCCAAAAACGCCCAGGACTCGGACCTGGCCTACCACCTTTGACATACTCAAGGAGCAAACAAACACACAAAACCAAATTAAAAAAAGTAAATAACAACAAAAATAATAAAATAAAATAAAAAACATGCTCCTTGAGTGTGTCAAAACCAAAAGCACAACCAAACACGCACAATAAGATAAAAGAAACCACAACACAAACCACATAGAAAAACACAAGAACCACATAACAAAACACAAACAAGACAAAAACAACAGAACACTACAAAGACATAACCCAAAAAAACATGAAAAATAAACACAACCAAAACCTAAAAAATAAAATAAAATAAAAATAAAAATAAAAACAACCAACAACGAGACAATAAACAAAAACAAAAAACATAGAAAACACTCACACATAAAAAAATGAAATAACACAAACAAAGAGAAACCCAAGAACAAGAACAAAAAAAAACACAAGAACAATAACAAAAAACATAAAAAAAAAACAAAACAACAAAAACACAAGAACAACAAAAAACAACACAAAGAACACAAAAACAAAACAAAACAAAAGAACCCACCCACCTTAAAAAACTAAACAAAAAAACAAAGAAGACAAAAGAAAAAAAAATGAACAAAACAATGACCTATCTAGACCAGAAGACTATTAATGCAAGAATCAACAGAGGAAACAAAATAAAGAATAGAATGAGCTAGGGAACTAAAAAAACTGAATGAACCAAAGAGAAAAAAAAAAAAAACAAGAAGAAACTAGGTACCTTCAAGCTGGAGCCATCCAAAGAAATGATAGAAAGAAGAGCTTCCCTAATTTGAGAAGCCCACCATATAGGAGGGTGGCCATAACAAGTAAGATCACCTTTGTCCAAAGCCCAATTAGCTAAAGCATCAACACTCTTGTTTTGATCTCCGACCACATGATTGTAATCAACTTTCAAAAATCCCATACGGATTAAGCTGAATCTTCTCAATAATTCTTTTATTCTCCAATCCACCTTATGATTCTTAGAAGGAGTCTTCAAGAGATTAATCATAAGTTGAGAGTCAGACTCAACTAACACCTTTTCCCATCCAACCTTAGTAGCCTCCTGAAGGCCTCTAAGGATACCATACCCCTCTGCAAGGTTATTGAAAAGAATACCCAAATTCTCGGCAAAAGTAAAAACCAGGGAGCCATCGAAAGTCTACCAATTCCTCCCACCTTGGCTTTTCCGGGGTTCCCTCTAGAGGCTCCATCGGTATTGACTTTTCCAAAATCCTTAGGAGGAGGTTGCCAATTTCTAGTCCTATCCATCTTACTAATACTCACATTCCCTTTAAGTTGGTTGCCCTTAGAAGGTTTAATCTTCAATCTTTGCATCACTTGATCCCATCTTTGGTGGGAGTTTTGGGGGTGATTAAGGAGTTGATGGGCTGATTCAACTAAGTTGGCTATGGTCTTTTGCCAAATATAGTGAATATCCTTCCTATCTTGATTAAAAATTTGGTTGTTCCTTTCATTCCAAATATTCCAAAGAAGAATGGTAGAACCCATCCAAACTAACTGCCTAATAAAATGATCAACACCCTCTTGATTAGGCCAATCCCTCCAAAGTTGTTCAAAAGTGAAAAAATTGGACCATTGTAAGCCAAGTAAAGTTGCCATTCTCCTCCATAGCTCAGAGGCTAAAGTACACTCAATAAAAATATGGTTGATATTTTCTACATTCTCTTCACACATTTCACATCTAAAAGGGCCATGAAAACCACGCTTCATAAGTTGCTCACCGGTAAGCACCCTACGATGCAATAAAAGCCAATTAAAGAACCTCACCTTAGGCCGAGCTTTTGAGCCCACAATTGAGAAAATATGTCGAGAAGAATGGTTGGGATTATTATGGCATAAGGTCAAATAACCTTGAGCAACTGAATACTCACCCTTAGTAGTGTTGTTCCATCCAAAACAATCTTTTTCATGGGACCAAGAGAGGGATCTCATATGAAGGATGCCTTGGATATCTTGTCTTTGCCTTTATGGGATTTGAATAGGCCGGTCCTCAATAGGGATCCAATATCTACCAACCTTTGAATTACCGGTATGGTACGAGGTAATTAGCCACCTTTACAATTAGCTCGGTGAAGCTCCTCCATCCAAGGCCTCCAATCGGGAAGCGAGTTATCAAAGGCTTGTGACCATCCCAAGAATCTGTCCAAAAATTTGCATGTTGACCATTATGAATGATCCAAAATAATTTTTCTTTATAAAATCCTCACCGGTCTTAAGATCTGCTAAAATAGGAGAACCTTTGGTAGGAAGTTGATAACGAACAAGGTCTTCGGGACTTTTGTTCTTAGCATATTTAGCATGGAGATTATTGACCCAAAGAGCATTGGGGTTATGCAACATCCTCCAATATAATTTAGCGGCTAAAGCTTTGTTGTTATTAATTGAAGACCGGAATCCTAACCCCCTTCACTCTTAGGAAGACATAAAGTATCCCATTTCACCAAGGCCCATTTTCTTTTCTCCTTAGTACCACTCCAAAGGAAACGATGAATGATTTGATCCAATTCTCGAAGAACAACCTTTGGGATATTCAAAATGGAAGAAACATAAATAGGAATAGCTTGAAGGACTGATTTTACCAAGGTGATTCTACCCCCAGAAGAAAGCCACTTGTTGGTCCACTTTCCAATTTTCTTCTTGACTTTGTCCAACAACCAATTCCAATCTTTATTTTTTGCCTTTGAATATTTATGGGAATACCTAAATAAGTGATTGGAAGAGAGGTCTTCTTATATCTTAATTTATCCAAGACCATGGATTCCTGTCTAGCAGAGCGGTGAAAGAAAATAACTTTAGATTTGTCTTCATTGATCAAGCGCCGAGTAGCCTTAGAAAAATAGCTAATGATTTGTTTAATATTAGAAGCTTCCTTAACGTAGCTTTACCTAAAAGGGTAGAGTCATCCACAAATTGAAGATGAGAGATAGGTCTAGCTCCATGAGCAATGGTAACTCCCTCAAGGGTTTTGTTTTCCCTCTTTTTGGTTATAGTCCTACCCAAGCATTCAACAAGAATGATGAATAAATAAGGGGATAGCGGGTCACCTTGCCTAATACCTCTGGAAGGTAGGAAAGACGAGAAGGCCTGCCATTGATAAGAACTAAGTAGGAAACTGAAGAGATACATCCCATAATCCAATCCATCCAATCCTTAGAGAAACCAAATTGCCTCAAAACTTTGATAAGGAAGTGCCAATCCACTCTGTCATAAGCTTTGGATAAGTCTAACCGGATGAACATAGAAGGAGAATTTTGCATATCCATGGAATGGATGGCTTCCTGAGCAAGAACTATCTCATCTACTATTTGACGTCCTTCCACATATCCCCCTTGCTGCGGGAAATAATCTTATGCAAAAGAGGCTTCAACCTTTCTGCCATGATTTTAGTAATAATTTTGAGAAGAACATTACATAAAGCAATAGGTCTAAAAGCTGAGATATGATCAACCTCTTGAGCTTTTGGAACAAGAGTAATATAAGTTTTATTGATAACCTTCAAAATTTCTTTGGATTTCCTGGCTTCTTCCACCACCTCTAATAAATCAACATGAAGGATATCCCAGAACTCTTGGTAGAACTCAATAGGAAAACCATCAGGACAAGGGGTTTTCCCTTTTTGCATTTTAAAAACTACTTGTTGAAGCTCATTGATAGTAACAGGAGCAGTCAAAATAGAGTTCTCCTCGAAGTGATAAGAGAAGGGATTGCTTGAAGAACATTTTGTTGTGAAGGTGAGTCAAGAGGAGTAGCGGCAAAAATATTGGAAAAGTAATCAACAACAATAGAGTTCATGCCATCCCAAGTATAAACAACATCTCCAGAATCTGATTTTAAGGAAGAAATAAAGTTGTGAGATCTTCGAGCTAGAAGAGATTTGTGGAAGAAATTTGTGTTTCGATCTCCTTCTTTGAGCCATTGAATTCTAGATTTTTGCTTCCATAAGATTTCTTCTCTTTTTCCCATTCCTCTAATTGAGTTGTGAGTTTAATTTCATCTGCACTTCTCTTCTCTGTGAGGCCATCTAAACGGATTTTCTTATTCAAATTTTCAAGATGAGCAATAACTTCATGTTTTTTTATGAACATCCCCAAACTCTTTCCGGTTCCAAGTCTTGATTTTGGATTTAATGTATTGCAGTCTTTTGGCAAAACAGAACATCTTAGTCCCATGCCTAGGTTTACCTTCCTTCCACCATTGTTGCACACGAGGTCTGAAGGAAATGTCTCTAAGCCACATTAATTGAAAACGAAAAGGAGAGAAACTCACATTGGTTTTCCACATTTCCACCATGGTGGCCAATGATCCGAACCAACATTATTAAGAGTCTTCACTTTAGGAATGTGACCATGGATTAAGAAATTTTTAGAGAGCAAAAACCTATCCAATCTCTCCATTATACAAGCTAAGCCTTGCCTTCGTTAGACCAAGTCATAAGGCCATTATCTGGTTGGATATCCACAAGATGGAGGTTTGCAATATATTCGCTCATGAGGTCAGTACTTTTGTCCAAATTTCTATTTCCCCCCTTTTCTCATCCAGAGAGAGGATGGTATTGAAATCTCCTCCGATCAAGATCCAAGCTTTAGGAAAATGAGAGATAATATGAGTAATATCCTTCCATTGTCTTCTTTTTCCTCCAAAGAAGTCGGGGCATAAACAATGATGCAGAGCATAATCCGGTTGGAATGTCTACTTTGAATAGCTATAGCCAACAAACCCCAACTGCCAACCATATGGTGAATAACTACCTCTTTTGGGTCCCAAAGACAAGCAATGCCACCCGAAGTCCCTTAGGAGCTGGCCAAATTTTACTGGCAATTAAGTCCATATCCTCCATTGACATCTTTGTTTCTTGAAGGAAAACAAGATGTGGATGATTTATATGAATCATTCTTCTAATTTCATTTTGTTTTGAAAGACTCCCTTTGAGTCCTCTAATATTCCAAGTGATGATCTTCATTAATACCGGGGCTAAAAATGTTGGGAAGGGCATTAATCTTACCTTCCTCTACAAGCTTTTCACCTTCTTTTACCATATGATATTGATTGGTCTTGCGACCTACTTTTTGATTAGAATCCATCTTCAATTTTTTTCCCTGTTTCTTGACTTATTCCAATTGAATATGAGATGGCTTCTAACCTTGAAGAATGCTCATACATAACCAAAATTTTACTAGATGGTTCAATGGAGTCTATATTGGGACCTGCATTATTTGAAGTTTTGACATTTGAAATATTGTTTTTCTTGTGTAAATTTTCTCCTTTTTTTTTTTGTTGAAAACCTTTGATTTGTTGGTTTGTCTCTGAGTTCTTTCCTTCATATTTAAATTGTGTTTCTAAGATTTCAGTTTCCATTATTTCCTCTTCCTCACTTGGGACATCATTTGTGGAAAGGATTTCAAACATATTAGCAAATGACTTTGATTGATCCTTCATTATTGGTTTTTTGAGTGTTCTTCTTCTTAGGTATTTGGAAACCTCTTGAGTTTATATCTTCTTTCTTTTGATCAGGAATTTTATTTGGGCAAGCAATGGCCAAATGACCATATTCATGGCAAATTCTACAACGAAAAGGAATGTTCTCATAGTCCACTACTTGCTCCCAAGTGTCTTCCCCAAATTGTAATGTGATATTTTTAGGTAGGGGTTTGTCAAAATCCATTAAAACACAAATTCGAGCATAAATAATATGTTCAAAATTTTGAGTACAATCGTCAGTCATCATAAAAGTTCCTAAAGAGTTTCCAATTGAAGAAAAAATAGTAGGATTCCAAAATTCAATAGGGAGGCCAAAGAGTCTAACCCACACGGGAGCTATAGAAGGCATCTCTTCTTCGGCTTTAAATTTAGTATGCCAGGGCTTCATGAAAAGCCATGCCCTTCCAAAAAACCAAGGACCCCCTTGAAAAGTTTTCTCTCTATCTTCATTATTAGCAAATAAAACAAGAAAATAACCATTTGGATAAATAGAGATTTGTAACTCACCTTTAGTTTTCCAGCTTTTTGCAGCCCAGACTTTGAAAGCAGATAGACTCGGACGAAAACCCACGAACCGACAAATTAGTCCTCTTTTTCCAAATCTTCAATGCCAGTCTGAATGTTACCCATATCAAGCTTAACAATAGGAGTTCCATCAGCTGCTTTAAGACATCCCGACTCCGTTTTCTTGGGATCAATCTTAGGCATTCTTAGAGGTTTATGAGAAGCCCTAATATTGATATTAGCATTGGGCTTGAGGCTTGTCCACCACGAAGGGCATCCCTAAAATTCATTTTTGGGACTGAGTCTTCAAAATTCTTACCCTTGACAGGGGTTTTCACGGTAGAATTATTTTGTGGGTGCACCTTAGCACCAGATTCACTTGAGATATGAGCCATTTTTTGATCAACTGCTTGAAACTTATTTCGTGGTCTCTTTAATCCTTGCCCTAGACGTCGTGGAAAGGTATGGTTTTCACTTTTCTTTTGTGCAGCAAATTGGAAGCCGTTGTCACTCAAGTTCACGGTATGATCTGTTGAAAGACAAATTTCTAACCCATCTTGTATCCCCTGCAACATTTCCTGGCTAAAATATTGAGCATAAACCACAAAAATATTGGCCGCTAGGGCCCGAAGGCCCTAAAAACCAACCTCTGGAGCTGCTTGCACTCAACCCAGATGAAACCCTCGCATAGCCGCTTGCCAAATATATCGTTCACACATAGGGATGCGCTAGGATCTGTGTTGCTCCAAATGATATGAAAATTGGTGGAGACGTTCTAGGGTTTTCAGGCATCTACCCTCAAAATTTTAGCTCAATCCGAGTTCGGATGAGTGAGATATGGCCAAAACGAGTTCGGCAGTTTGGGCAGTCCTGCGAAAAACGTCTAATCCTCCCCCTGCTATTGTACTATTTTTGTGACCTTAAGATTTTCCTTTTGAATGTGACCATGAACTTGCACATTGTCATATGTATTTTTTCTTTCTATTATATCCTCTTTATTCATTTCTTTCAATTCGCTCTTAAGCATTTTTATTTTTTCTTCATATCCTTTGATGGTGACCTTCAAACTAGCTATCTTTTTATATGAGTTCCATTGACTCAAGAATGTATGCTCCATTTCATCCCAAGTGCAACTATGATTCCTTTACTTAGCAAGACTTTTCCACCAATCATGAGCTTCCTCTTTTAAAAGATAGAAAAGTTTGCAATTCCAAAAATGGTCATTAGAATATAGAGATCTAAACTTCATCCATCATTCTCGAGCATCAATGTCATCCTTTCCAGTGAAAATTGGTAACTCCATGATCTCAACCCCAAAAAATTCCAAAAGCAGCTAGGATTTGGAAAAAAAAAACTAGGGTTTTTCAATTTTTTTTTAAACTCTTATCCTTGCTATCATCGACAAAACAATTTAAATGTAAAATAATTGACATAAAAAAGGAATGCAATTGTCCATTACAACTTTGCATTAATCCATTACCAAGCTTCTCCTCCAAAGGGTTCAACATTGTTACGCATATTGTTGTTGCTGCTGTGAAGAAGCGTGGATGGCTTCGATGGTGGTGTTGGCAATATTGAAAAATTAATTTGCCGGTAAACAAGATATTGTAGCTGAAACTCAAATCGTTATCTTTGTTGGTAATCTTCAATTTGCTTCTCTTTTTTGGTAATCTTGCCAGTAATCTTCTTTGTCGGTAATCTCCTCTTGCCCTTAATCTTCTCTTTGTTGATAATCGTCTCTTTCACCTTCATGCCCTCTCGTAGCCCTTTGGTTGTCTTTCATCTTAGAATAACACTTCCATATGGATTCTACTTGATGTAATTGTTCATATATAATATAAACCTTTGAACTAGATTTGACCACATTATTATTATTATTATTAGTTTGCTTTGAAGAAGTTGAAATTAACTTTTAACATTATTTAATATTGTTGGATCTTTTTTATCCAATCAATCTAATTACTAACTCCTAGTAAAATTATTAGGAAGGTCGCTATTAGGTGTGTACATCGTATTGCTAGATTTGGTATAAGACCTTAAAATTATGGTCAATATTAACATTTATATTATTGTAGATGATTAGTTGAATCTTTCTTATAATTGTATGGTTCATCTCTAACAAATTTTACTATTCATTGTTAGAAGAGAGTGAGTTTTAGTTTGGTTGGGCTTGACTCATGTTCACGAAAAGAAGGGTTCCAAGAAGAATAACTAACAAATTAACTAATCAGTAAAAGAAGGGTTCCAAAAGGAAAAAGATGATAATGCAGGCCATGTTGAGTCTGAGAACAAATATTTGCCTATCCTCTGTGGTGTTATGGGATTTTAATCCAGTTGCTTATGGGTGTTTTGCTCTTTTGGGTTCCTGTTCGGTTTGGTCTTGGGAGACCATTTCACTTTGTGGTCTGTTGCACTTTGGAATGTTTTAGTTTTATGGGTTGTCTTGTTTGTGATGTCTCAATTTTGAGATTGTTAGTAGATATGTAGGTGTTTTATTGCAAAAGGTTCTAGGCCCCTTTCAAAACCTCTTCTTCCACCCTAATAAAAAAAAAGAAAAAAAGAAGGGTTCTAAGAAGAATAACTAACAAATTAACTAGTCTATCGAGTTGGAGTAGTATTAGAGATAAGACAAGGTCAACAAGAAGACCAAGGGTTAAGTTTTGTTGAGGCTATCCTTCCTAAATTTAAGCATATACTTGTTAATTACAGTTAAAAGGGCTAAAGATGAGTGCAAGCCTAAGTGATTTTGAAGGTATAGTTGGTCCCTATGTCAATGGCATCTCATGCCACTCGGAGTCTAAGCTTGAATTTGTTCTAATTGTTTCTATGCTATTAAATATAAAATCAAGAACTTTTTTAAAATGCTTAATAGACCATAAGAGGGATAGTTGGGATTTATTTCCATCTGAATAAGAAAAACAATCCAATTAATTATGTTTGAATAAAAATTTACTTTCACTAATGTCCAAGTAACAAGTTTACTTGGACGAACATACGCTCTAGTAGAGACTTGATTCAATGTGGAAGATCAAAAGCATAAAGGTCCTTTCAAGTTTGAATTATGTAGCTGCAACACCTAGATTTTTATAAAGAAATGGAAAAAAGGTGGAGTATTCCTTCCCAAGGTACTAAGATGCAAATTCTTACAAACAAGCTTAAAACTATGAAGAAAGAAGTCAAGAAGTGGAATAGGGAGGTCTTTGAAAATATCTTTCAAAAGAAGAAAGCTATTTGGTTAGAGTTGGATATGTTAGAAGAAGAGATTAATAGGTTGGGTACGAACCAAATCCAATTTCAAAGAGAAAAGGATCTTAATGTTGAATTGCACACCATAATAGCCAAGGAAGAAACCTATTGGAGGCAAAAGTCCAGGATCCAGTGGTTGCAGGAAGGCGACAGGAATTCTAAGTTTTTCCATGTCTCCACTATCAAAAATAAAAGTTTTGCCCGCATTGATGAAATTCTAAAGGACAATGGCCAAGTTATTAGAGAGAGTGAAGAAATTGAGCGTGAGGTTGTGGACTTCTATCAAAATCTTCTAGTTGAAGATATGGAAGATGATGAAACTGCGATTAAGGAGATGACTAATCACATTCCTAGGTTGATATCCAAGGAGATCAATGCTCAACTTCTAAAGGAGATTGAGGAAGAAGAGGTAAGGATAGCCACTTTCTCCCTCAGTAGAGATAAAGCTCCAAGCCCGGACGGGTTCCAAGCAGGTTTTTTCCAAACCTTCTGGGATATAGTTAAAGTTGATGTTATTGAAGCAATGAAGGAATCTTTAAAGTCGGGTCAGATCCTAAAGGAGTTTAACAATACCTTCCTTGTTCTAGTTCCTAAGAAGAAAGGGTTAAAAACCTTCAAATATTTCAGACCTTTAAGTCTTTGCAACACTATTTACAAGATTATCTCTAAAGTGATAGCCCTCAGATTGAAGATCTTCCTCCCCTCCATTATCTCCGATGAGCAAGGAGGCTTTGTTAAGGGTAAACAGATTTTGGATGGGATTATATCCCTTCATGAATCCATGCATTCTGTCAAGACTGGTGAAAGAAAATGTATGTTCCTGAAGTTAGACATGAGCAAGGCTTATGATAGAGTTTCATGGAGTTTTTTGGATAAAGTTTTGGCTGCCTTTGGTTTTTGTAGACAGTGGAGAAGATGGGTTGGAAGCTGTTATAAGATTGCAAGGTACTCTGTTCTGATCCATAATAAACCAGCAGGTTTTTTTAATAGTAGTAGAGGTCTGAGACAAGGTGACCCCCTCTCTCCTTATCTTTTCATTATTATGGCTGAAACACTCGGAAGATACCTCCATGCTGCCAAGGCTTCTGGCCGGATAGGGGGCCTTAAACCAGCTCATAATATTGAGGGTATTACTCATTTACAGTTTGTGGATGATACCATTTTACTTGGTAATCCTACTGTGGCAGAGGCAACTGAATTTAAAAGAATCTTAGACCTCTATGAACGTGCCTCTCACCAAAAGATCAATTTGGACAAGAGCAAGATCTTCTTCATTAACACTAAAGTAGCTCTCCAGAGAAGGGTGGCTAGAGTGATAGGGTGTCTTGTGTCAACCCTACCTTCTTCTTACCTTGGTATGCCTATGTTCGTGGGAACTTGTAAGGCACCTCTTTGGAATGGTTTGGTTGATAGGTTTCAATCCAAACTTGCAGGATGGAAAGGTAATCTCTTGTCTCAAGCAGGTAAAGTGTTGTTGGTTAAGAGTGTTTTGCAGGCTATCCCCATTTATCTTCTCTCCCTTTTCAAGATCCCTGCTAAAGTTTCAAAAATCATAGAAGGAATTCAAAAACAGTTCTTATGGTCAGGATCTGAAGAGAGGAGGAGGATTCATCTTGTAGCTTGGGAAAAAATATGCCATCAAAAGAAGCATGGTGGCCTTGGTCTGAGGAGACTCAACCTAGTTAATAGTGCTATGGCAGCCAAGGTGGGATGGAGAGTTCTAAGGGATGGTCAAACTCTTTGGGCAAGGATTCTTAAAGAAAAATATCTTGACAGCCAGGAGGATACCAGATTTCTCACAATTCAGGACCCTTGTCGTGGCTCTTCTTTATGGAACCACTTGGTGGAGGCTAGGGAGGCCTTGTGGAAGGGTGTGAAATGGCGTGTTGGAGATGGGGCCTCTATAAGTTTTTGGGAAGATGCCTGGTTAGATGACAACCCTTTAGCCAACAATGATATTTTCTCTAATCTGAAAGAGGATCTAGAAGATAGATATGGTAAAAAGGTTTGTGATTACATGACTTTATTGGATAACCAGTTGAGCTGGAAATATTTAGAGGCAGACCTTGAGAATTTGGAGGCTTTAAACCTCCTTAAAGCTAAACTAAAGGCTTATTACTTAGGTGTTGTCAGGTATAGAGACTCCGTGGTTTGGAGCAGAACTAAGAATGGGGAATTCAGCGTGAAGACAACCTATGATCTTTTGGATTCTGCTGTAGATAATGGTTTCCCTTGGAATAGAATTTGGGGTAAGAAAGCTATTCCTAAACTGGAGATTTTTCTTTGGGAAGCAGTCCAGAATAAGATCCTAACAGTGGATAATCTTAAGAAGAGAGGTTTTCAGTTTCCTAATAGATGCAGTTTATGTGAAAAGGCAGAAGAATCAGTGGAACACATCTTCTTGGAATGTCCCTATGCTCTAAATATTTTCCAGCTCCTCATCAATAGGATGGGCATCTCTTGGGTGATGCCTTCTAATATGGTTCTGTGGTTACAACAATGGGAGAACCCCTTTTTCAGTCCTCGTCTTAATGTAATTTGGAACCTGATTCCATTTCATTTTGTGTGGGGAGTTTGGTTAGAGAGGAACAGGAGAATTTTTAGAGGGGAAAAAAGGTCTGCAATGAGAAGTTTTGGAAGTATCACCCACTTTTTAGAGGAGAATGTTAAATCTATCAAGTACCCTATCAAGCGAGAGAATACTGAAGAGACTATGATAGCTAAGGCATGGAATTTGGAACCTATTAGTGGTGGAGAGGCAAATGTTCAGGTTAGAACTGATGTAAAATGGCAACCACCTCGAGATGACTGGTTGAAGTTAAATTTTGATGGGGCATCCAAAGGTAACCCAGGTAAGGCCAGAGCAGGAGCAATTTTGAGGGACAATCAGGGTAGATTGGTGGGGGCAACCTGCAAGTTTTTGGGAATTACTACTAGTCATAAAGCTGAAGTTAATGCTTTACATCTGGGTGCAAAGCTAGCCAAGGATCTAGGTGCTAAAAAAGTTATCTTTGAAGGAGACTCCTTGAATATTATCAATCTTTTGAAAAAGGAGGGAGAAGCTAATTGGCAAATTGATTACATTGTGCAAGATATTAGAGAGATTGTAAAGCATTTTGAAGAAGTTGACTTTGTTCATGTCTATAGAGAAGGTAACAAACCAGCAGACTGGCTGGCGAACTTTGGTGCCATTAAAGAAGAGGATACGAGATGGATCCCCCTGGGGTGGTCCATGAGGACTTAGAAAAGTTCACGATGGAGGACTGCAACTAATTGGGGTCTAGGATGGATATTGTTTGTCTTGCGTCCAAGGGATCTCTGGCTATTTGCCCTTGGCAGCTGTGTAATTGATGGGCTGAATTTGTGTTGTAAAAGGGTTCGGGCCCTTTCAAAATCCCGTTTTTACCCTAATAAAAAAAACAATTTACTTTCACTATTACTTTTCAAACGAAGAAGGATTAACCAAATAATCTAAAAACAATACTAAGAATAGTTCATTATTGTTATTAGCTAAATTGTCTATTTGGTCATAATACCAGAATTTACAAGGTTACCCACAATCAATAGGTTAATTAACAAAAAATTGGAAAGCGTGAGATGGATTAACCATGTTTATGCTATTAAAATATCGATGTGGAGGTTACTTGTCACCTTGTTTATGCTATTAAAATATCGATGTGGATGTTGCTTTGACAAGTATTCTCTGCTCTATAGGTTTGTGGATGTGGTTCTTTATTGTTGTTTGTTAAATCGTTAATTTGCTCTTGAATTTAGAATTTGTTAGATTACACTCAACTTATTAGGTTAATTATCAAAAATTTAGAGAAATATGGATTGACCTTGTCCATGTTATTAAATTATTAATGTTGGTGTTGCTTCTAGAGGTAATCTTGAGATGGGTTTGTGTGGATGTTGTGAAACAATAAAAGAGAGTTTATTTGTTGGCTTGCTTCTAGTCTTGGAATAAGAGCTAACAATATGGATGAAGCCTTATTTGTTTATATTGTGTTTGTTAATACAAAAAATTGGCTTGATAAATTAATGGTTGAATCAAATTAAAGGATCCTTGTGGATCCTTCTAAAGGTCAAAACCATATGAAAGCAAAATATATGAGTATATCCAATCTTTAATGAAGGATATCAAATACTTGAAGAACTTTTTTGATAATGTTTATTTCTACCATATCGAAAGAAAGGGTAACTGCCTAACAAAGCATTTAGTTAAGGAAATTTCTCAATGATTTAAGGTAATTCAACCATTCCATCATAACAACATTATATAGAACTAGAGTGCGATAATGACTTCTTATTCTTCCTTAATAATGATAAAAAAGAAGGGGGATTTTGAGAAGCCTTCCACTTTATTATAATTATTCTGAACTTTAGATTCTTCATTTGGAAGAAAAACATAGAGAGGAAGCCACATTGCCTTCCCTTCTCCATTCAAATTGCTCTCTTACAAGCCTCACAATCATTGGTTTCATTGTTAAGTTTGTGTTATTAAGAGTGATTGTGACAAATGATGCAACCTTTCCTATATGATTATGGATCATCATCATGAAGAGATTATTTATCCCTTCTCCATATAGGCAAAAGATACATGGAAATGAGTAACTATTGTTGACTTTTACATTATTGCTTGTCTTTTCTCTTATATGTGGTTCAAGTGGGTAATCAAAGCAATGTATGTAGAGAGATCTTATTAGAGGATTGTCTTTATTTGTTTTGAGACCTTTGTTGATTTTGATTTCAATTTTATCCATGTTTTTTACATGATGCAATATTTAATATATTTTCTTCCATGGCTAATGATAATGAACAAGATAAAATAAAGAAAATAAATGGCATGAGCTCAACCGGTTAAATTCCTCGAAATTCAAGGAGGAGACCCAGGTTTGAATTTTGCCAAGTGATATATGCATAATTGCCAAGTTGTTGTAATACCACATAGTTGTCATGATGTGATGTGAGACTCGTTTTAATTCCATATGACTAATTAAAAAATGATAATGAACAAAGATGTTATAATAAGGCCACATACAAGAATGCCAACTCTCTCTATTTCATGTTTTTATTCAATGGATCTTTGTAAGTTTTATTATAGTTTTTTTTTTTGGTTTCCGTTACCTTCCTTTAAGCTAAGCTAGTTTGTGTATATCCCTAGAGAGTTTAGTGTGTTTAAGTGTTGCTTTTGTAAAGAAGATTATAGTTGCCTCTACTATTTAGATAAACTTGTTTCCAAATCACTTACTAAATGTCATGAGCATGATTTCATTCTCATTCCCATCTATATATCTTGGCTTGACCTTTTCTTAAAGGAATGACTTTGTGAGTGATGACATATTTCTAATTAGCACTAAATACTATTTGGATTATAGTGTGAAAAGAGCTAGAGGCCTAAATTCTTGAGGTCATTTTGATAAGGAATCTACATAAGAAATTAAAGACCCATTATATATGAGAGATCGTTACCCCATTTGTAATACTACCATCTATTTTTTTTGGTAAGTAAAGAGATTGTATTAAGTGGGTTTTGATTGGATCCTGATCCCAGAAGTACAGAACATCTTAGAGGCTTGCATAACATTAGATCTAAAAAATCTTGATCTAGGGATAACAGCTAATGAGAATCAAAATTTCCCGCACAGGCGAGTAGCCAGAGATGTACAAGGGGGACCATGCCCACACAAGGGCAAACAACAGAGAAGCCTATTTTTTGAAAAACACTAAAAAACCCACGCAGGGGCAACCCGAGCTGATAACCAAACGACAACACCCATGTAGGGGTGGACTGAGAACCAAAGCAAAACCCACAAAAGTCCAAAATCCCACGCAGGGGAAATACTGAAAACCACAACAAAATAGATTTTACTAGAGAGCAAAAATAAACCAGATAAGGAGACAACGAAGCTAGGATTTCAGGGCATCCTCCTTAGTAGAATTGATGCCATTCTGGAGGAGCTGCTTCAAAGCAGTGCTAACGCTGTCCATGGCTGCAATTATGCTTTTGAGGATAATTCTTGATAACTTACTAAAAATAGTCAAATCTAGATCAGAATTCCCATCGTTCTCCTCAAAGATATGAACAAGGGAGTTCTAGCTGGTTTTCGCTCTGGATTTCTTGATGCGGGAGGACCTTCTTACTTGAGTGGTACTTTCTTCAACCTTCACCTTTCTTTTTGCGGGCAGGGATTTGGCTCCATTCGACGTAGGGGGAATTTTATTAATGGAAGAGGGAGTAGCAGCAACCATGATTCTATTTTTGGATATGGGGGTTTGAGCTTCAGGGGGTTCCTCACTGAATGAAGGGTCACTAGAGAGGGAATGAGACGGTCTATGGCCGAAAGAAGAGGATGGAGGGTTGGAATGGAGGGGGGAACTGAAATGGGAGGGGTGGAGTTCACAAGGTGATAGAAAATGACAACAAATAAACCTTGGTGTGCGGGAGCCGAATGTTTCTTGCAGGAACTATGGATTGTCAATTTTATGGAGCGGTAAAGAAAGGTTGGACAGTTCATAAGCTCGAAACCCCATAGGTGATTAACAAGGATGAGGTGGAAGCTAAAAAGGGGTTTGGTTGGGTCGTTGCAGGTGATATATTGGAGCAGGGGAACAATTACAGTTGGCTAGGGGGAAGGGAGGGATTCACGGTTGAGGGCTACACCTACCCATTTGAAATCCTGGTGATTTAGAAAACCATCCAGCTCTTGGTCCTAGTTGTGCTTGTCTTGACAAACAATATGACCTATTATTGGGAAGCCAGATACTTCTGCAATCAGGTTAGTCGTAACTTTGAAACGAACATTTTGAATAGTGACACGACCATTCGACCATGACTTGATAAAATAATTAGTGATGTCCTATTATGCTCCTTTGAAATTGGTCAAAAATGGGGTGAAGCCTTGCACTTACAGGAAAGAGGTCGAGAGGGGGTCCAGTTGAAGGCTGTCGGTTTCCAAAATGGACATGGTAGTAGGAATCGAGCACCAGGGATGACCTACAAGCAATATAGGATGAAATCAGGGATAACCCAATTGGTATGTGTAAGTAGTGAAGGCAATTGGAGGCCAAAGACAACTTAAATAGGCATCTAATAGAGAGTAGCCCATGTTGAGAAGCCAAGGATAAATGCAAGCATGATGAAGGCATTTATGGAAAGGGGAATAGGGAGTGTTGAAATACCTAGGGCTGATATCCACACGGGTTAAATGATGAACTTTACAATGCTCTATGTCAAAAAAACCAGGCGTCTTCCCAGGGAAGGTAGCCTTGAAACAATAATTATTAGAAATGCACGAATTATCTTGATAGTTGCAGTCGCTTGATTTTTGAGTCTAGTCTCTAGGCACAACAATGGAAAGAAACGAAAAGAGGCCTATTATGGGAAAATGAGGAGGCATAAGGATCAAAGTGGGTCCATCTACTATCATCTATTTTCATTGGGTGGTATTAGGTCATTTTATGTTGTAATTATTAAAAGAGCACTACCAATTGACTTGTAGGTGGTAGAGAGCTCCATCCTAATTATGAGGTAGAGTGGGCTAACTTTTTTAGTCTTTGGGTAGGACAGTGATAAATTAGTTGGTCATGAGGCTTCCTTACCATCCATAGAGCATTCCTCCACAAAATGACCAAATGTATCACTTTTCCTAAACATTATGTGTTCAAACAATCCTCTAGACATTAAGTTAGATATAGATGTGATTGATATGCATGATATCATGTGTTGCCCAATGCGTTGGTCTAAAACATTAATTATGCCACTATTTGCCTCTTTAAGAGGAGATGGTGGTTGTTGATCATACCTTAAGATTTTCGATGATGCATTAGAAGCCATAATGTTAGGCATTTGGGGTTGAAATAATGTGGTCTTGATTAGTAGTCATGATTCTATAGTCTCAAAATATGTGTAATTTGGCTATTGGTTGAAAGAGAAATTTTATTGACCCTCTCGATGATTATAAATGTTAAAAAACATCCCCTATATCCATTGTCCATCCATGATCTATAATCCATCTCTCATAATCTCATCCCTCTCAATCTCTCTCATTCTTGCTTATGCTCTCCATTTGTTGTCGCATACTTTCTCTCTTCCCCTTTGCAAGCATGCTCTAATTGCATGACTACATTAACCCTTGTAGGTGCCTTCATGCTTATTGATTATTGATTCAATATCATTTAATGGAGGAGGATGAGGTACTCCACAAGACTCTGTAGCCAAAGGCTGTGTTCACTATATCTCTTATGGGACTCTAAGTGATATCTACCCTTTTTGTGGTTTCAATGTAAGTTAGGGTTTATTCTTAGTAGTTTGCAATTGTTTTAGTCTAATTCATTTCCTTGCTTTTAGATCTAACGATTGCTTCACTAGTCCTTCAAAGACAAAACTTAGAAGACTAGATTGTATATTTTTACATTAAATTTCATTTACTTGCTTTTGATCTCTCTAACCAGTGTATCACTAGTCCCCCAAAGAGGAAGCTTAGAGGGCTAGTGTTTTATGCTTTTGTTTTACAATTTAGTTATTTTATTTTTGAATTAACCTCAACTTCACTAGTCCCTAAAAGATGAAACTTGATGGGTACTATTGTATGCTTTTATTTTCTATATTAGTTTCTTGTGCTTGGGTTTATATTGCAATAGTTAAGAAACCAATGTAGAAGGCTTCTTTATTTGATTTACAATTTGTTCTATGCTAAAGTAGTTGTTATTTAAATTGTGTATAACAATCTAGTATATTGGATTTCTTGGATTATCTATGTTATGCTTTTACTTGATAGCTTGTAGACTAGCATAGAGATTCCAAAATTTAATACAATATTTGATGAACTTGAATCATTTCCTTCTTATAATATTTTGCTCTTTGTGTTTTTATGTCATTAGGGTTTAGTAGGTTAGTAATTGTAGTTATTGCTTAGGGTCTTATGGCTCCGCTCTCTTCTCTCATGGGTGTTGATAAAACCACCATATTCAAGTTGTGTACTCAATAAGAAGATGACATTGAATATTCATATAAAGAATCCATATTATTAATCATAATGCCTTTGAGAACCCCTGCAACTATTTTCAAATCCATGTTGGGGACATTTATGGTAGGGAGGATGAAGAATACAAAGACCCTAGGAAATATTATGAAGAAACACACTAGAAAATATTAGGGTTCAAAGAAACTGGTTAAGTTACCTCTATTTTCTTCCCTACTGATAAAGGGAATGTTTGACCATAATCACCTCTTAATATCGGTAAACATATCATAAATGCAAACTTAGAATGTATCTTAGCTTAAACATCAATCTATTAGTCCCTTACATGTTTCAAATTTTCCTGGATGTCTATTTCATGAGTCTTACCTAACTAATTTTATGACCACCTTTATGGTTGCACAACAAAGTGCTTTACAAACGTAGTTGGAAGTTCACTTGAAGCTCAATACAAGTAACATGAAATTGTGGTTCAAAACCTTATACAAATTGTCTTGAATACCTCTAGAAGAGTCCTATAGTGTAAGCTATAATTCCTTTAGCTACATTGGATCCACATGATCCTCCTCCACCTCATCCAAACCCTAAAAGAGTTGTACCCATTTCTTCTAGTTCAGTTCTTAAGAATTACTAATGTTAGACTTTAGCTTTGGAGATAAAGGGCATTGACCTAATTGAGCATGTCCTTAAGTTCTTTTATTGTGGCATTAGAAAAATCTATATATTTATGGACAACTTCACTACTTTATCAGTATTAGATAAATAATGAAGTTCTTTTAAAATTGATGTCTAGGGCACTAGTAGTCAATATCTTGGACTAATTTTTCTCTTTTCACAAATATTCTATTGATTACCTTGATATTTTTGTGAAGAAACTTAAGTAGGAGTTTTATTATGATGTCTTCTGTAGAAGCCATGACTGTTTTTCTTCAATGCAAGGTTCACATGAGTTTGTAAGAGAATACCACAAAAAAATGAAAAAAAGAAAATCTAATGCCAATACCCAAATATCAAAAGAAATGCTTACTAACATTCCTTGAAAGACCCATATATAGAAGTCATATATATGATCCCTATTTGGGTAAGACTACTAGCATTACCGCTTGATTCTCGGGATACATGCATCTTGGTTGGGATTGCAAGGGCTACCGATACTCTCGTAGTGGTGGATCCAACTACCAAAGGAAGAATGATATTGATTCACATAAGGTTCTATGTAAATTTAGCCTAGGAAAACTATTGGTATCCTAAATAAGGTTAGTCTTAGACATTAGAACGTGAGACCAAGAGACTGAATCTAAAAATCCTTTAATTTCATGTTCCATATGTAAGACACTCGGTCATACAAGGAAATCTTATCTTGAGGTAAATATATTTATAAAAGTATGGAGAAAAAGGAATAATAGCTCCCAAATAAAATATCAAATGCTAAAGTCTAAGAAACCCCAAAAGAAAAGAGTGGAGAGTTAACATTTTGGAAACTTTCAAAACAAATTCAATGTATTAGAAGCATACACAAACAACAATATTGAACCTAACATGGAAAATCTAAAGGAACCCTTGCTAGGTACAGATAAAAGAGTTCATTAAAAAAGTTTAACAGATGTTGACTAGGTGATCCAAAAAAACCTTAAAATGATAAGGGTTTCCAGGAATAATAAATAGAAGATAAGATAAATATAAATATTAAAACTAAGAAAAACTTTGAGCAATGGGAGAACCCTCTATTATAAGAAGGTACGTCACACAAAGAGCAAAGGAAGCTACATTAGATAAGTGAGTTAAAGAGATAACATAAGGGAAGTGGGAATGAAGATAAAATAGGGGATATAAATTTAGATGGCTGGAGGTATGAGAGAGAATCAAAACATAGTCAAGGATAAAATAAAATAGAAAGAAGCAACTCAGTACAAAGATAAATCTATAGAGGAATATAGCAAAGAGAAACTCGTATGATGAGAAAAATATGTAATGCTAGGAAGAATTTATATCTAGGTGACGTAACCAAAGTGGGAAGATATTCGAACGTAGACCTAAAAGATAAAGAAACATCGAAAGATATTACCAATGAAACCCAAAACATGTTGAAATTAAGTGGAGATTGCGACCCCATTCACATCACCAAATGAAGATCATATGCTAGAATGTAAGGGAGATGAATAACACCAATAAGCAAAGAGTTATTAAGAACTTAAGAAAAATGAATAGTGTAGATATTCTACTCTTTCAGTAGATAAAGGTAAACTTAAACGTGTTTAGAATTAAAAAAAATATACGGAGACAAACGAAAGCAACAACAAGTGCAATTGATGGTGCTTCAGGTGGTGTGTGGGTAATTTAGAATCCAAGCATAGTTGAAGGAACTTGCATCCAAAAAACAAATAGGTATGTTTCAATTCTTTTCTTTATGACAAAAATTTAGAATATATCTAGATCATTACAAATATATATGCTCCTAATTTAATTACAAGAAGGAGATTATGGAGGGATATAAAAGATATGTATTTCTCCCTCTCATGGTTAGTAGTTAGGAATTTTAACATACCCTAATACCCTGCGAGAAGATACAGGGTTATTAGATATACAATGGTGGTGTGAAGGATGTAGCAGATTTTATTGTAGAGATATGCTTAAGTGATATTTAACTCAAGAGAAGTAAATACATTTGGTCCAACAGGAGGATACGTAAGAGGCTAATATAGATAATATTGCATATGATATTAGCCTCAGAAGATTGGTACACAAATTTTAGCAATTTAGTTTTATCAACCCTCCCTAAGGTTACCTCCAATAATATCCCACTGACAATAGGCGTGGTTATTGACTCTAGACCGTAAAACTCGCCTTTTAGATTTGATATAATATGGCTTCAATAACTATAATTTAAGGAAAATGTAAATGATTTGTGGAATGTTAACATTTGAGGGACCAAAATATTTGTAGTGGAAAAAAAATTAAATATCCTTAAGAGAAATAAAAGATCTTAGAATAGATAAGCCTTTGGGGATGTCTTCAATTATGAAAATGAGTTATTGGCTTAGATCTAAGACTTGGATAATATGATGAAAATGCAATGGAGATCGCAACACCTTGAGGAGAGAGAGAGAATGCTTTGCTTAGTGAATATCATTTTTTTTTGGAAAATGAGAAAGTTTTCTTGAGGTAGAAATCTATAGTCCTTAGTTAAGAGAGGGGGACCAAAAAACAAAGTCCTTCCATATTTCAACTCTCAAACATAGAAGCTAAAAAAAAATTAGGGAGATAAGATTAGAGGATAGTTCCTTGATCCAAAGATAATATTAGATAAAATATGTTGCTATTAGATAATAAAGATAACTATGCTGGAAATGTAGGAGTCTCTCACTCTATTCTTTCAAATATTCCTAGGTTGATTATAGTTGAAATGAATGACTTATTAACACAACCCTTCTCATATCATAAAATAAAAAAGTGGTTTTAGAAATACACCAAGGGAAAACTCCTAGCCTAGATGGTTTTCCTCCAATATTTTTTCAAGAATTATGGCATATCGTTCAACAAGATATAGAGGAAACTTTGAGGGAGCTCCAAGATTATAACACTTTGCCAAGGGAATGAAACTCTATATTTGAAGTCCTCATTCCTAAAAAATAAGGAGCTAATATATTCAAGTACTTAATGTTGATTAGTCTTTCTAACATATTCTACAAAATTCTTACAAAGACCTTAGCCAATACATTGAAAATCCTCCCCCCAAGATTATTTCTCAAATATAAGGTAGGTTTTTGAAAAATAGACATATTTTGGATGGTGATATAATAATTCATGAAGTACTACTCTCCATTGATCAAATAGCATCAACATGTATGCCCTTAAATTTTTGGATCTAAGTAATTAAGCTAGCAACAATAGGAGAGCTGGTTACTCACCATCAATTTGTGGGTGATACTATAATTGTAGAGGAGGCTTCATTAAGAGAATCCAATAACATAAAGGAGGTGTTGTAGGAGTATTAACAAACATAAAATTAAAGCATCAACTTTAATAGGAGTAAACTATTTTTTATCAAGACTAGGTTTTGGATAGAATAAAATTGCTAGGATATTTGGTTGTGAAATCATGGACTTTCTCTCAACTTATTCAGGCTTACCATTATTTAAAGGAAGATCTAGAGAATAACTATGGAATACATTGATATAAATATTTAAATGAAAATTGGTGGGATGGAAGGAGGCTCTCCTATCTTTGGCTAGTAAAACATAACTTTTGAAATCTACTCTTCAGTCCTTACTAGTGTATTACCTCTCAATGTTTATAAACCCTTTGAAATATTCTAACATTATTGAAAATTTACTTTTTATGATCAAGGGTTGAGGAACATCAAAGACTTCCTCTAATGGATTGGAATAAAGTGTGTTGTCCTAACAAAGGAGGGATGAGCATCAAGAGAATAAAAAAGTTTAATGAAGCTCTTATGACCAAGCTTGATTGGAGGTTAATAAAATAAAGGGTAACCTATAGGGTCATGATTATCAAAGATATGTATTTAAAACCCTTCAACCCCTTCTTTAGATGTGAAAATCCACCTTTTGGTTTAACATTTTAGAACGAATTAATTAAAATAAGGCATCTATAATTGAAGGGATTAAAATAGATATTAGAGATTAGAAATTCCATCTCCTTCTAGGAGGGAGGACACCTAGATAGATGACAAGCCCTTGTGTGCCTAGAAGGATTGTATACAGATCATGGAACCCCTAAAATTAAGATTTGGTATCTGGGTAAGTGATTTTTTAGAAGGAGAAGAGCTACTCGGAAGATGGAAATATATCTCTATTCATGATGCTAATTAGGAAACTCAATACCGAGTATCATTTGATTAAAAAACTTCTCCTCTCTAATTACATCCCTATAAGACCGACTCAAGACACCCTCATTTGGGCCTCTACTTTCATAGAAGTGTACTATACTAGATTAGATTATCTACTAACAAGGGATGGTGACATTCTTAGATTCTCAATTAATAGAGTTCGAATAAAATACATAACTCCTAAAGTAACATTATTTCTTTGGTTAGTCCTTCAAAATATAATTTTAATAATAGATAATCTCAAAAGAAGAGGCTTTTATTTTACAAACATATATCCTCTATATAAAGCTGATAAAGAATCCATTTCACACCTGTTTATCCATTATTGTTTCTCAAGGGAGGTTCTTCATTTTATGCTTTAAGCCTTTCAATGTTCTTGGATGATCCCTCAATATATACTTAGTTTTGTTCAATAATGGCACATGCCCTTCAAAAGTTCCAAACTCACTTGTTTATGGGATATATACCTAGCTCATTTATTTTGGCATATCTGGTTGGAGTATAATAACAAGATTTTTAGAGATGATTATAAGGATGAGAAATATATATTTTAGAATTATAAATTTGATCCATAAGAACTTGATATGTAAGACTGAGGAAGGTGTTGAGTAGAGAACAGAGAAGGAGAACTAATAATAAAAAAATAGAATTAAATATCAGGGATGGCCACAAGTTGAAGGAGGACATAGGAAAGAATACTAAATTTTATTAACTTGAGGAGGCATGGACAAAACTTAGCTTTGATGGGATCTTTAAAGGAAACCCAAGGAAATTTGGGGGAGGTGGTGTGATAAGAAACTCAAAAGGGGAGATGTTAGGAGGTTACTCAGAGAATTACGGGATCCAAACTAGTCATGTGGCTAAAACTAAGGCGATGCTAATTGGTATTAAGATCCTGGTTCAACTTGACATTCCTAAGATAGTAGTTGAGGGGTGTAACAACCCACTAAACTCAACCCAAGGGAGATGGATTTTTTAAGACAAGGTTATTCTTACAAAGAAGACCTGTTAAGATCCTACTATAAAATATACTAAACAACACACTCTCAACTCAAATAAACACACTCTCACACATTTTCTTGGAAATAAACTCACAGAAACATTATAACAGTATTCAGAATTAAATGCATATGATAACAAAAATTACTTAAAAGGAACAATCTCACAATAGATAGAATCGCAGGCCTCTTCGAGGGGGCAACCTCCTTCAACACTTCATTAATTTGCAAAAATATGATTACATTGGTGCCTTTTCGGGTATTTAAAGAGTTTCCTTCCAAGGTTGGCTTACATGCAAAATGCCACCTGGATTACATGCATAATGCCACCCGAATTACATGCATAGTGCCACTTTGAATTACATGCACAATGCCACTCGAATTACATGCATAATGCCACACGAATTACATGCACAATGCCACTCGAATTACATGCACAAGGCCACCTTACCTAACCTATCTACCATGTGTTACATAGAAAAGGGTGCCATTTGTCATAGGCACTACCTAAGCTAAAACTTAGAACATTACAAAATATTAATCATGGGTACTACCCACGTTCACTAGGAATTATTACATCAAGGAAGTTATTACATTAAGGGTTAGGATGAGATCCTAACATGCCCTTCTCCTTGAAGAAGCTTTGTCCTCAAAGCTGAAAATGAGGAAACTGTTGCTGGAGTTGATGGAGAGACTCCCATGTAGCATCCTCAGGTTGAAGCCCATGCCACTGAACAAGGACCTCTATAATGGTACGGTTGCGCAGAGTGCGAGTTCGACGATCCAACAACTGCTCAGGTGCAAGTAAGATGGAGCCTTCTTCATCCAATTCGGGGAGTGTTGATTGAACCTGTACCTTTGTGCCCACAACTTTCTTGAGAAGGGAAACATGAAAAATAGGGTGGAGCTTGGAAGTGGGGGGAAGAGCCAATTTGTAAGTTGTAGGGCCAATCCGTTGTAGAACCTGATAAGGACCATAGAATTTTGGAGCGAGCTTCTGACACCTGCGAAGTTGTAGGGAAGATTGTTTGTATGGCTGCAAGCGAAGGAAGACCATATCACCCACATCAAAACTATGCTCAGAACGATGTTGATCAGCTTGTTGGCGCATCCGATTCTGGGCCATGTTCAAATTTTGCTTGAGTTGGCGGAGGACCTCGGTGTGTTGACTCAGAGCATTGTCAACGGCCTGGACCTTGGAGCTGCCCGAAATGTAGGAGGAAGGCGTGAGTGGAGGGCACCCGTAAACTGCCTCAAACGGTGTGAGTTTGGTGGCGGTATGATAGGAAGTGTTGTACCACCATTCGGCCAAGGAAAGCCATTTTTCCCAATGAGTAGGATGATCGGAGGCAAAGCAACGAAGGTAGGTTTCCAAGCATTTATTAACAACCTCTGTTTGACCATCCATTTGCGGATGGTAGGCTGAACTCATTTTGAGCTGAGTCCCCTGCAACTTAAACAACTCTTGCCAAAAATTGCTAGTAAAGGTGGGATCACGATCAGATACAATGGAGGTTGGCATGCCATGAAGGCGAAAGATGGAGTCAAGAAAAATTTGGGCAATAGTGGATGTTGTGTAAGGATGGGTTAGGGCACAAAAGTGAGCATACTTTGAAAGGCGGTCCACTACCACGAAAATAACTGACTTGCCTCCAGATTTAGGTAGCCCTTCTATGAAGTCCATGGAGATGTCAGTCCACACCTGCTCTGGGATCGACAATGGTTGAAGAGTGCCCGGAGAGCGCACTGTTTCCCCTTTCATCCTTTGACATGTGTCACAGTCAGCTACAAAAGAGCGAATGTCCTATTTCATACCTTTCCAAAAGAAGGTGCGCTTGAGTCGCTCATAAGTTTTTAGGAACCCTGAATGGCCAGCAGATGGAGTAGCATGTGATTCCTTCATGAGGAGCTCTCGAAGTGGGGACTTAGGAGGAAGAACCAGGCATTGATGGTAACGCAGATCCTGGCCATCCCAACTATATCCTGGTGTAGACTCTGGATCATCCATAAGTGAAGCAACCAAGTCTTTCAAATCTGCATCCTGAAGTATTTCTTGACGTAAGGGCTCAATCCATTGGGGCAATGGTGCAGAAATGGCACACAACATACTAAGGGTCTCAAATTGGCGAGAGAGAGCATCCGCCACAAGATTCTCCTTTCCTTTTTTGTACGTGATGTCATAATCATAGCCCATGAGTTTTGATACCCACTTTTGTTGCTCGGGGGTGGCAACCCATTGTTCTAGAAAGTATTTCAGACTCTGGTGGTCAGTTTTGATGGAGAAATGGCGCCCAATGAGGTAAGGTCACCAATGCAGGACTGCATGCAATATTGCCAACATTTCCTTGGCATATGTGGATTTCCCTAAATTGCGATCAGATAGGGCTTTGCTGGTGAAAGCCAAAGGGCATCCTTCTTGCATCAATACCACCCCAATACCATGACCAAAAGCATCACTTTCAATGACAAATTTTTTAGAGAAGTCTGGCATGGCTAAAACTGGAGTGGTGGTCATGGCATGCTTGAGTTCTAGGAATGCTTGCTCAGCCGGCCCTGTCCAAGTAAAAGAATCCTTCTTCAACATGGAGGTGAGGGGGCGGCTATCTTTCCATAATTACAGACAAATTTATGGTAATAGCCTGTAAGCCCTAAAAATCCTCGAAGTCCCTTGAGAGTGCGAGGTTTCGGCCATTCTTGGACTGCTTGGATCTTCTTAGGGTCAACCTTGACACCATCCTTTGAGACAATGTGTCCCAGATACTCCACTTCAGTCAAACCAAAGGAACACTTGGACCTTTTTGCAAATAGTTGATGGTCGGCCAATAGTTGTAGGGTTTGATCTACATGCTTGAGATGCTCTTCCCATGTGTGACTGTAAATCAAGATGTCATCGAAGAACACAAGGATGAACTTCCACAAAAAAGGGTGAAAGATGTTGTTCATCAGGCTTTGAAATGTGGAAGGAGCATTTGTGAGACCAAATGGCATTACCAAGAATTCATAATGACCTTCATGAGTGCGAAAAGTAGTTTTAGGAATATCTTCATCCCTGAGCCGGATCTGATGGTACCCAGAGCGAAGGTCTAGCTTGGTGAAGTACATGGTCCCATGTAATTCATCTAGTAATTCATCAACCACAGGGATAGGAAATTTATCCTTGACAGTTATCTTGTTGAGTTCTCGGTAGTCAATACACAGTCGCCAGGAGCCATCCTTCTTGAGGACCAGTAAGACTGGTGCAGAGTAGGGACTAGTACTAGGCCGAATGATACCCGCCTTGAGTAATTCCTGTATCATTGTCTCAATCTCTGACTTCATGGCATGAGGGTACCTGTATGGTCTGATATTGGGAGGTGCACTATCCGACAATAATGGAATGGCATGGTCGTGAGAGCGATGCGGTGGTAGTGTAGTTGGTTCCACAAAGATGGCCTCATGTTTGTGGAGAATCTGTTGTAGGTCTGATGGGGTTTCACCCATTTGAGAGGTGGATGGTTGGATGGAGAATAGTTGTGCAATGACCCCACGTGATGATTTCTTTAGCAATTTCTCCATGCCATTTGAACTAATAATTTGAGGTGTTCCTATTGGGGAGCCCTTGATGATGTGTGTTTGTCCATTTTGGGAGAACTGCATCCAGAGTTCGGCAAAGTTCCAATTGATAGTGCCCAACGTACTCAACCATTGAGATCCCAAAACAATATCACATCCACCCAACTGGAGGGCAAACATGTCCTGCTTGAGTTCATAGTCCCCTATCTTGATTTTAACATTGCGACATTTTCCTTTACAAGGTAAGGTTCCCCCATTGGCTACCATGACCTCAAAGGAATTACAAGTGTGGATATAGCAATTTTCCCACTGAGCAACTCTAGGGTCAATGAAGTTGTGCGTGCTTCCCGAATCCATAAGGATGGAAAGACGTTGGCCCTTGAAAAATCTCGCAACCTTCATGGTTTGTGGAGTAGTAATGCCTGCAAGAGCATGGACTGTAATTGTTGTCTCAGGTTCCTGTTTCACTTCTTCTTGTGGAGAAGGTGTTTTCGGAGGGTCCTCATCCTCATCACTCTGGTCAGAGTTATCAGGTTCTTCAACATCTATCAAGAACAATTTTTTGTGTGCACACTTATGCCCTTTAAAAAAATTTTCATCACAATTGTAGCATAATCCTTGGGCACGACGTGCATCCATCTCTTCTGTGGTTAGGCGCTTGGGTGCAGTAGGTTTATTATCAACTGGGTGTTGGGATCGAGAAGGAAATGAAGGTCTATTTTGAGGAAACTTTGATGGGCACCTTTGGGCAGAGAGTTTAGATTCGGCCAAACGGGCCAAACTGATAGCTTCCATCATAGTTTGTGGTTTCAACATTCTTACTTCCGCTTGGAGTTCCCCCTTCAACCCACTGATATAACAACTCTGGAAGAACCCTTCATTCAATCCTCTTGTCTTATTGGCCAATTTTTCAAATTGAGCTTGGTATTCATGGACTGACCCTGTTTGTTGTAGTTTGGTCAAGGCCCCTGTAAAGTCCTCATACTCACTAGGACCAAATCGAGTGAGTAGTTGGGATTCAAAATTCTCCCAAGAGAGATTTGGGTTGGCAATACGTAACCATTGAAACCAGTGTAGAGCCTCAGATTCCAAGTTAAAGGAAGCCATCTGGACTCGATGAAATATGGGGACATTATGAAGTCTAAAGAATTGATCAACCCTACATAGCCACCCATCAACATCCTTCCCACTAAATTTGGGAAAGTCCAATTTGGGCATTTTAAAGGATGGATCATGGTCATGATTCCTTGTAGAACCCTCAGCTTGGTGTTCTATTTTGGGTGGTCCTCTTTTTAGTTTGTTGTCTACTTCTATCAGTGCTTCTTCTAAGCGGTTACTAGTGGCCTCATGCTCTAGGCGAAGACCTTGGACTTCTTCCCTTATGGAGTGAAAATCCGAGTGCAAGTTCTCAATGGATTTTGTTAAGGATTCCAAGTGGTCTAGTTCTTTTTGATGTCCACGGGTACCCTGGGCCATTTTGAAACCTTTTGTGACCAGTTACTAAAAATAGAATTGAGTTTTTAGGACTTACTATTTTTAGTAAGTGCCCAAAAAAGTGCTTGGGTGCTATATATCAAAATGATCAGCTCGAAGAGGTGGTCACAATGAGCTATATCTCTCAACACTACTTTTTGGCACCCTAGACTTTTTTTTATCTCCTATTTTGCTGAGTCTAACGGTGTTTACAGTTTTTGATTCTGAGCTACAGAGCAAAAGTTGGGTACTGGAGCACTATCTATAACTGGCCTCGTGTCATGCTCTCACTGGTTGGCCCAGTCCTGACAGTCTCTCTAACACTACTGACCTCACTAGCCCCAAGATTCTCTGTATTTTGTAGGTGACTGTTATGACAGTTCTGTTCTGACCCTAAAAACTGTAAATTTTGACCTGACTGTGTTGACCTCTCTGACCTGACTGACTGTGACTCCACTGTAAATTTGATTGTTATTCTCTAGACTATCAACTTAAGTGTCACCCTCATGGTCTATCCCGAATGCATGTACTTTCTATTATTTTTTTAGTAGAGGACTCCTTTCTCATATGCTCACTTTTGGGGATTTGAAATGCAGGTTTACGAATAGGGAGGTTTGGTTTTTTTTTTTTTATTTTCATTTTTTATAGGTTGAAGTTTTAACAGAACTAGGGAATGCTAGGTAGAGGAGTATGTACCACCCATAGGCCCTCTATTATACCGATAGTGATGAACAATAGTGCTCGGACCAATATTTCAGGCCACTACTCAAGGAGGATTCCACACATACCCTTGAGCACACTACCTGCCTCTCTGACAATACGGGAGGGTAATCGTCCAGGATGTTGTGTCCCATAGACTATGAGTAATACAAGGCCGAAAAGCTTCCTAATGGCTAAAAGTTTGTTTAAACCTAGATGGTCTCCCGATATACCCGAAGATACGTGGGAGCTCAAGTCCGTGCACGAGTTCTATCTGAGGCCTGGGTATTGGAGCCTGATCGCCCCTCACTTCACTAGACGCTTTATGGGCTATCTAGCTTAGCCAATAATGACAGATCCTTCATGATATTTTAAAACCCCTGACATAGGGTTTCTACCTACTCAACTAAAAAGATTTTTTTTTTGGTCTGGAAAAAAAATGCACTGTATTTTTTGGATTTTTTTTTTAATAAAGAAAAATAGGAATGGAAAAAACACATAGAATTTATACCTAACAGGTGGATTGGATGGCAAGAATCATTGCAGTTGTAGCAGAACTTGGCCCTAGAAAGCGCTCTGATACCACTTGTTAAGATCCTACTATAAAATATACTAAACAACACACTCTCAACTCAAATAAACACACTCTCACACATTTGCTTGGAAATAAACTCACAGAAACATTATAACAGTATTCATAATTAAATGCATATGATAACAAAAATTACTTAAAAGGAACAATCTCACAATAGATAGAATCGCGAGGCCTCTTCGAGGGGGCAACCTCCTTCAACACTTCATTAATTTGCAAAAAGATGATTACATTGGTGCCTTTTCGGGTATTTAAAGAGTTTCCTTCCAAGGTTGGCTTACATGCAAAATGCCACCTGGATTACATGCATAATGCCACCCGAATTACATGCATAGTGCCACTTTGAATTACATGCACAATGCCACTCGAATTACATGCATAATGCCACACGAATTACATGCACAATGCCACTCGAATTACATGCACAAGGCCACCTTACCTAACCTATCTACCATGTGTTACATAGAAAAGGGTGCCATTTGTCATAGGCACTACCTAAGCTAAAACTTAGAACATTACAAAATATTAATCATGGGTACTACCCACGTTCACTAGGAATTATTACATCAAGGAAGTTATTACATTAAGGGTTAGGATGAGATCCTAACAAGACCCAATATTTTTATCAGTATAATGCATAACCACTTTTGAGTTCATAGTTGTTGTAGACGACTCTCAAGTAAATAGGAGTGGCCAACTTCTTGTAAACTTTTGGGATTCCCTTTTCTAACCTTACCACCGTTAGAAAATATGCCATTAGTGGTCCCCCCACATTTCCCATACACTCATAACCTGTATAGGACAACTTGACCACGATGTAGGGGTTCCACCTTTAAGGTCCATAACACTTAAAGGTGATGCCTATTCCCTAATCCTACATACTATTGTCTATATAGGATTATTATGGTGTAATGCCTTAGTGATTAGTTAAATTCCATATCCCAAGGAACTAACTAAGACCATTATCTCTCTTGGATAATTATCATGGCCATACTTGCCAATGTTGTGAATAATACAGTGGATTATCCCATACCAATCCATTGTTGAGTTTCCTAAGCATCTTGCTAGGATATACATTTACAACTACGTGCAAGGACCCACCACTATACTACCCTATGAATGATTAGATGGATTGTCCCATACCAATCCACCTCACCTCCTGTTCCAACATCACTACCAAGATTCGTCATTCACATTCACCTAGTTGATTGGTTCTCACAATTCAGCCAGGATTGGGTACATCTTGACGCCTAGTTGATTGCCTCCCGCAATTCAGCCAAGATTTGGTACATCTTGACTCTAAGGTTTTATAATATGTGATAATAATATCGTTAAAGAAAATAACACCTTATTCTGTTGGTGTATTAGTCATGCACCTTATTACTTTAGTTCACTTAGGATATTACCTAGGAGCTTATATTTCTTTTTCCCATATTATTTATTAGTGGGATATTAGCTCATATAGCTTTATGCTTGCTAGTTGGCTATCTTGTCTTATTAGCCTCTTTTTCTAGGGTGGATATTCATTCCCTCTATTTCTCATCCATGGCTCATGTTGTGCCCCATTATGGATGGTGGATATCCATTCCCTCCTTTTTCATGTTTGATCCTACGATCCTCATTGTACACCCTTGCCTATATCAACAAGGGCTTCCCTCTCTTTGAGAGTGAGTCAGATAGTTAGTATTATCATTCTATTAGATTCTTGTTAGATTATTGTAGCATTTGCTTATGCTTTCCATTAATCTATAGAGCTTTCATTGTGTCATTTGATTCTTGTTGATAGCTTTAGATATTGTGGTGATATTGTTTTTTCAAACAACTAGATCTTGGGAAATATAGGATTGTTAGATCCTTTCAATTCTAACATGGCATCTAGAGCTTAGGTTGTTTGATATCACCCATAGGTTTAGGATCTTAGGATTTCTTTTGTTCAATCTAGGATCTCCATTATTGCAGATTTTTTGTAGGTTTGAAGACTTTGAAGGCTTGTTTGGAAGTTTGGAGGAGATCAAATCTATCTCCAACTACCCAAGATCAGCTTCAACAAGTTTCAACAATTGTGAAAGTTTGGATCTTGCCTCTTAGGGTTTGGCCATCGTATGCTCTCACCTTACCCTTTTTTGGGGATCTTGGTGATCAAAAAGTGGGTCCAAACCTCTGTTGCAGGTCCCTTTTTTAGGCCTAGGCCATGGCTTTTTAACTGCAAACCCGTGGTCCCGCAACAACTTTTGGAAAATCAACTTTTGGAGGTCATTTCTCCCTCTTTCAGAATCCATTTTGGGTCAATTGTTTTTTATCCTAGACTAATTTTTTGAGGGCTTCACACTGGTGTAGTCAGAATTCAAATTTGGTGGACAAATTTTTCAAAAAATTCCTTTTTTCACTACTATGTATATGCCTTTTTTAGTTTTACAACAAAATTTCTAGAATTTTTTCTTGTTGACTTAGGGCTTCACACTGGTGCAGTCATAATTCAAATTTGGTGGATGGATTTTTTAGAAAATTCCTTTTTTCACTACTATGTATAAAAAAAAGTATGCTTTTTTCAGTTTTATAGCAAAATTTCTAGAATTTTTTCTTGTTGACTTCTTGTCTCAACAGAACATTGTAACAAGCACTGAGATAAAGTGCCAAACTTCTTAGGGGGGTCATTCATTTACATAGTTCAATCTCTTGGGAGGGTTGCAAGGCACATTCTAAGTGCCTCTTGTCTCTTGTCTCTTGTATTTGCTTTCCTTGTTTGTGTTTGGGTTAAAATGGCTTCAATTGATCTATTAACACCCCATAATTATCACACATGGAAACTTAAAATGAGATAACTATTGCAATCTAAGGGATTATGGAAAATGTTGACACATACACCATCCTCATTCATAAAGGAATATGAGCAGTTTGCTTACCTCAACAAAGTGGATGAAGCTATGGGGATCATTGGGTTACACATGAGTGATAGTCTACTTTTTCACATAGTAGATTGTACTACACCTATTGAGATTTGGGAAAATATTGAAGGAATGTTTGGGAAAGTGGATCAATTCCACTCTTTGCAATTGGAAGTTGAATTGTCATCTCTCTCCCTCAATGAGTTCACCACCATAGAATATTATCTTGCAAAGTTTAAGTATATTTTGGCCCAATTGAAGGGGAGTGGAAAGAAGAAGAGTGATGAAGAGTGCATTTTTCTCATTTTATCCAAGTTAAAAGGTCCCTTTCAAATATTCTCCTCTACCGTTTAATCTAGTATGGATGCCTTAGGAAAATTCCTTTGTTATGCCCTCACTTGAGTTATTTTGTGAGCATCTCACTAGGGAACAATCCAAGCTTGACCAATTAGATGCACTTCCTTCCAAAATTCAAGCCTTAGTAGCATCCTCATCTTCCAAAGGTAAAGGGAAATCTAGGCCTAAGCCCAAACCAAAGCAAGAATCCACTCCACATCCTACCAAATCCACTACAAAGCCCTCCAACCCTCCTTCTAAATCCAATGAGTCTTCCTCTAGGAATAAGAAAAAGTCTAGGGATACTTGTGCCTTTTGTGGTAAAGAAGGCCATTCTGAGTCTAGGTGTTGGAAGAAAATGGAAACCTTAGAAGAAACCTTGCAAAAGCATAAAATCTCTCTTTCCACTCCCTCTTCAACAAAAGACAAAGGAAGGGCCCTTTTAGCACATGCATTGGAGGCATCATCACATAGTTGGATTATGGATTTAGGAGCTTCTCATCACATGAATCCTTCTAGAGAGCTTCTTTCCTCTCTTAGTCATAGTTCCACTTTCAACATTGAAGTTGGAGACTCTTCTAGCATTGCATTTTTGGGGACAAGAATAGTTGAGTTAGATGGTGGGTGCATCAAGGATGTCTTATATGTGCCCAAAATTTCCACTAGTCTTCTTTCCATATATCAAATTTATTATTTTGGAGATGGAAAAATAGTTCTCTTTACCCCACATGGTGTTGAGATTAGAGATTTTTTGGAGCTAGAGACTATTGTTGCTATAGGGATCATTGATCATAGTGCCCATATTTATAGATTTGAGGGATTTGACACTTCATATTTTGGAACTTGCCTTGTTGCTCATGTAGACTCTATGAGAAAAATTTGGCATGAGAGATTTGGGCACCTCAACTACAAATATCTATAGTAGTTAAGCACACAAGACATGGTGATAGGTCTTCCTAGGGTCTCTTGTTTATATGGAGTTTGTCTAGGATGTGCACTTGGAAAACAACATCAAGACCCTTTTCCAAAAGAAAAGGCTTTGAGAGCTTTGGAACCCTTAGAGTTGGTTCATAGTGACTTGATGTCTTTTCCAAATCCATCATTTCTAGGGGCCAAGTATGTGCTTACTTTCATTGATGACTTCTCTAGGTGCACTTGGGTGTACTTTCTTAAGTACAAAAGTGAAGTGCTTTCCCATTTTAAGGTCTTTAAGGCCTTTGTTGAGAAGAAATATTCTTGTTCTATCAAGAATCTACACATAAATAAAGGGGAGAGTTTATGAGCAAATAGTTTTCAATTTTTTTTGAGAAGCATGGTATACTACATCAAAATTTCATCCTTATACCCATCAACAAAATAGTGTAGCTGAAAGGAAGAATAGGACTTTGAGGGAGATGGAAAACTACATGCTTCACTCTTGGGATATTACATTAGTTTTTGGGTTGAAGCAGTGAATTATGTAAACTACATTCAAAACCACACCCCTCACAAAGAACTTGAGCATATGACTCCCAAGGAGGCTTGGACCCATGTCAGGCTAGATGTTTTAGCATTCAAAGTTTTTGGTAGTCTTGCTTGGGCACATGTACCAAAAAAGAAGAGGAAAGCCTTGGATAGAAAGAGTAAACCACTTATCTTTGTTGGTTATTGTGAGGATATGAAGGCTTATTGGTTGCTCAATCTAGAAACTCACGATGTTATTTTACAAAGAGAAGATTTTTTGATGAGCAAACCATTCCAAAAGCCTTCCTACCTTCCACTTCTACTCCTTCTCCATCTTCCTCTTCTTCACTTGAGGATTCTTTTCTTCATCATGAGGATGTTGTTGATGATCATCTTACTGTCACCATGCCTTGGTGGGCCCATGCTACTCTTGATGAGGCAACTTATTTCATTGGTGACCTTATAGCTTCTTGAAATTCCACATCTCACTTGACAGGTTGTGGAATTTTGAGTTATGTAGTTTCAGATGACCCAAAACACTTTTTAGATGCACATGGAATATTTGAGTAGGATAAAACTATGATCAAGGAGTATTCTTCCTTGATGAAGAATCACACGTGGGATCTTGTTCCTATTCCCAAGGGAAGGAAGTTGGTTCAATATAGATGGGTCTATCAAACCAAGTATGCAACCAATGGTTCTATATCCAAGTACAAGACTTGTCTTGTGGTAAAGGGATTCTCACAAGTTGAGGGGATTGGTTACTCTATGACATTTTCTCCTATTGCTAAGATGGATTTCATTTGCTTTATACTTGATCTTGTTTCTTCACAAGGATGGTCAGTTTATTAGATGGATGTGAAGAGTGCCTTTCTCCATAGTGACTTGCATGAGGAGATTTACATGGACCAGCCACCAGGTTTTTCATAGGACCCTTCACTTGTTTTTCAGCTTAGAAGGTCACTCTATGGTCTCAAGCAAGCTCCTTGAGCTTGGTATGAGAAGATGGATGCCTTATTACTTGCTTTTAGATTTACACATTACCATTCCGACCACACAGTCTACATACAAAGGATTGGAGAGGATATTCTCATACTTGTTCTTTATGTTGATGATCTCATCCTCACTGGTAGCTCCTCTAGCATGATTCAGACTACACAACGCTCCTTGATGGAGCATTTTGATATGAAAAATTTAGGACTTTTGCACTTTTCCTTGGTCTTTAGATTATATAGTCTTTAGGGATTTCCATATGTCAGAAGAGGTAAACACTTGATTTGCTTCATAGATTTGACATGGCTGATTGCAAGCCAAGCCCTTCTCCATTTTAGTTAGGTATCACTTTGACTTCCACTTGCACCACACCTCGATGTGATCCTACCTTATATAGATAGTTGGTTGGCAGTCTTATCTACCTGACACATACTCATCTTGATATTTCCTTTGCTATTGGGCTTATCTCTCGATTCTCATAGGGTCCACATGAGAGTCATTGGAAGGAAGCCAAGTCAACATTGAGATATCTTTAGGGCACATCACACTTTGGTATTTTGTACACACTAGGGGCTTCAAAGATTTATGGTTATTCAAATTTATATTGGAAATGCAGTGTTGATGACCGACAATCTACTTCAAGGTTTGTCTATTATCTTGGTACTAGTCCTATTACTTGGTTATGCAAGAAAAAATATGGTATTACACTTTCATCAATAGATGTCGAGTATAGAGCAACAGTTCTTGCCAACTAGGAGGTTCTTTGGCTTTGCTAATTATTGAAAAAGTTTGCTTTTCCACCTGATCATCCTACTACATTTTGGTGTGACAACCAAAGTGCTATTCACATCTCTCACAATCTAGTAGAGCACCAATGCACAAACATATTGAGATTCATATGCACTTCATTCAATAGCTTATCCAAGATCAAGTTCTCAGTTTGGAGTACTGTTGTGGCCATTGCACAACTAGCCCCAAACTTGGGGATCCACCTTTAAATTTTGATTTTTAAAGAGTTTTGGTCTTCTTTTATGTGACAATTTTGGTAATTCCTACCCGCGAGTGTGTTGTGTAGTTGCCAAAGTTCCTTTTGGTGTAGGTCTCCTTTTATTTGTTTACTATGTTTAGTATTGTGGTTTTATTTACGAGGTTTTATTAACTTTAATGTTTGGTTTTCAAACATTGAATTTAATTAAACTGAATTTAAGTAAGAAAAATAAAATTAAATAAAAGGTTATCTATATATATATATATTTATATTTATATAGATATAATATATATAGATAAAATAAAACATTATAAAAAATAAAATAAAAATTTAAAAATAAAATAAAGCTTTATCCATTTCCATTTTGAAAAGTTACTTAAGTCTATGAAATGGAGCTGTATAGTACCATATATTATTCACTTAATCGTTTATTCAATTTATGTGCAGGTTAGTCTACGATGGTGGAAAAAGGGCAGTGACGTGGTGAGAGTCCGGGCCAGTGGATCGATGAAAGCGATACTCGACGGATGAGGCTACGGACCTATGCTGTAGGCATGATAACATGGAACTACGAGGTAATATGGACCCTTCTATGTAATGGTTGGTAGAGACAGGCGAGACAATAGATGTGGACATATGGATGGATCAATTGCCAAAAGGGCACCAAGCAGTGGGACGTGCAGTCCAATGTGGCTAGGAAGGAATCCAAGGTGGACATGGTTATACTTGAGTAGGATATGTAGACATTGTGGAGGATCTGAACCGTGGCCCGATGGAAGCAAATATGGAATAAATTTATGCAAGGAAGATGACCAACTTCGATCTGATATACTCACAGGATAGGTATGTGTCACACTCAATAAAACGTTCGTTGGATACGTATTATGCTAGTACTATGTAGTACGACTCATGAACATCATCTCCAATGCCTATGTTGACCAATAGGTTTGATGATCATTTTTAACAGGCAAAAAGTATCGATTTTCATCACGGTTGATAGTCTGAAATACACCATGTTCGACAACGACGACTAGTGCAACAAGTATAGAGTTAAGCAGTGGTCCACGATGCGGTAGTCCATATATACGTATCCAACCCAATAGTATTATAGAGATTTGATGAAATTGTAGGAGGAAAACCTGGATGACAGTGTGGATGAGGCAAAATATGCTCATCATGGAAGTAACAACAAACAAGACCAGCAAACAGAAAGACTCATCTTGAAGCTCGAAATACCCATGTTACTAAGGTTGGACACAGTAAACTCGAAGAAGTCCCCACACAGTTCTTTCACATATATAGGCAAGGCTAAACCTATAGGGTGGATGATGGTGTTTCGAATTCCATATCCAATCTCGAGGCACACTATTGAAGAGATAAAATGATGATAACACTACACAACAGATCACAATAGCTGGATATTCTTAACATATGAAATTTGCATGAAATATCTTCATCGATAATGAACAAGGGCAACCACCAGATAAGAGCAAAAACGACGTCGACAAAGACATGTATCCAGATGGTGCAGAGCATTACCTTGTATATAGGGTAATCACTCAACCATGGGAGCTTCCTTGCATTGTGCAGTACGTCTAGATTGTTATTGGTTGCACATGTGGGATGTGATGTGTGTGTGGTTTGAAGCTTAAATACCATGAATTTAGAGCTACGACAACCAACGTTTCTAGTGGAAAATGTGGACGTACATATAATGGAGATGAACAAATAGGATGCAATGGGGAGGTTTGATTTGAAGTAGTGGCTCTCGATGAGTAGACAAAAAAACAAGCAAGGGAGCATTATCTAGACACGTGATTTCGAAGAATAATGTACAGTGTCCAATTAGAGGCTTGAAGACATGATGTATATCATAGGCTGCAACAAACAAGTTCGACAATGCAGTGGGTACAATTATAATGCTACTATGGATTAAGTGCCAAAGTTTGATGCACAACTAGTTGGGATAGTAAGTTGAACTATAAATGTTATTGTAAAACCCATGCAAAACTCACTAAACAAAAGCGATGCGTAAAAGTCATGAAATACAATACCGCAAGGAAACACATGGGATTCATCAGTTCACAAGAGGTAGGGATGACATGGCATTGCTTATGGGGTGCAGTGTAGTCAAAAGTGTACAGGATGAGTGCAATAGGTAAACGACCACACGATTGAAATGTGGAGCTACCCATTTGGACCTAGACATGAGGGTAGTGCAAAAATGATTGCACCATTGGTTGGCTGTCATTGCAAGCATTATAACGTATACACGTAGAAGGTTGAATGTGCCTTATAGCCATACATTCAAAAAGGTTAAGGGAGTATGCAGGTATCCAAGGCACCCAACGGGTGGAGAATAAATAAAACAAAAGGGGACTTACGTATATGACATTCATAGCCACACGTGTATCCAAGGAGTCACTTTATAAAGTTTATTTATTGTATTAAATGGGAATATAAAAGCACTCCTAGTTCTTTTATTGTAGTCAAAATATCATGAAGTGCAATGAAATAATGAAAGGCAATCAAAGGGCGACGGTTACCAACAAAGGAACGTTTGATGGAGAACGTTATGCAAGCCAAAATATGTAAGAAAAAGAGGTGTTGGAAAGGAAAATCAAACAAAATAAATAGTTGCATCAACATAGATGGAGGTGAAACGAAATGGCAAATGAAGAGTCTTTTGCAAATTTTAAATACGTTGTTGAAAGAGAGAGAGAGGACTGGAAGTTTGTCCAATGCCAAGGCTGGACTCTTTGAGGAAGATGTTGGAGATATTGTAACATAATTGCACATTTTTTTATTTTAATGCAAAATAGAGCAGAAACTTGCACCTTGTAAACAAGACTTGAGGAGAATCATTTCTGGATGTCTTGATTTAATGCTTATTTTTCCTTTCTCTGTTTTTAGGTTTATAGGCAATGTTTAATGCATTTTATGGTTGCACTATTGAATATTTAAAACATGGAATTCATTTTTATTCCTTAGAAGCTTGCACCTAGTTTATTTCGGATTGTGCAAATGCAACTTCGGATAAACTAGGTTACATGCAGAAATCTCTCACATCTCTGGTTTTGTAGGATAGGGTAGCATCATACTGACAAAGATTTGCATGTTTAGTATTTTCAGCATTATGGTCCATTTTCCATATTTTATTTTTATTTTTCTAACCCTTCCCTTTTTGCAGTTTTTTTTAAAACTTCGGCAATTAAAATAAAAATAAAAAAAATTAAAACTCCAAAAATAAATGCATGGATGTGAAGAATAAGCTTTAACGCTTCATTTAGAACAATTTTGATTTCATTTTGAAGCCATTTCAAAATTATAAAAATTATTCAAAGTTGTTGTTTTTACAGGCATTTTGTAATTTTGGATTTTACATAATTTCGCATTTTGAAGGTAAATCAAATTTCAAGCTTTGCATGTTCATTTTGCAAGCAATAAATTAACTTTCCTTTATGAAAATTACAATTTCATTAAAGGGGAGTGATTTATATGGCATTTCAAAAGGCCATTATTTTTAAAGCAATAAATTGACTTCTCTTTATGAAAATTCTAATTTCATTAAAGAGGGGTAATTTATTTATTATATCAAAGGCTATTTTTATTTTCATACTCAAAGCAACATAAAAGGAATCCAATCATCATTTAAGATTCACATTTAGAGATAGATTTTAATCTTCTATTTCATGCTTAAAGTAGGGTTTAATGCAAGATAAAACTTGTTTAAAATTTGCTTAACCAAAAGAAGATAAAATCTACCTAAAATACTTCAAGATAAAATGAACTAAGGCTTTACATCATGGTCATATGAGGGCCAATCACATTTTCCTTTTCTTTTAAGTTTCATGAACAATCACTAGCATAGCAATAAAATAATACCAACACAGGCCCCTTGTTAATAGTTATTTGCAAATCACTAAGGTATTCCTAGCACTTATTTGATACATCTTCACAAGATTACAAGCACACATGTGAATGCTTAAAAGCGGAACCTTGGAGAAATTTCTATTTCTTTGCAAGAGAGGGTTTTCTAATCAAAATCCTGACTGTGATGGGGATTTTGCAATTGGGAAAAATTTCCACTCAACAGAATTGGTGCTAGAAGGAGGGCCTGAATTGGTTTACTTTATTGCTATTTAGATGCTAAATTGTTCATGTTTACTTGAAAGGTTTATTTGAAGGTATTGGTCTTGACTAATGAGGTTTTGTTGATCACATTCATTGATTTGAAAAGTCCTCTAATTGATGATGCATTAATGCTAACCTTTTGTAAATTGAAGGATGTTCTCTAATGTCATGGTTTAATTGATGCATATATTTTGGTTGATATACATGATGATTTATATGTGAAACATTTGAGGATTTATTAGTCATTTCATGCTTCTTTGCAAGATATTTCTTTGACTAACAAAATTGGTATTAAAGTTGTATTCTTTAAGGTTCACTAATGGCATTCCTTACTTCTTGGAGGGCAGGTTGTCCTTTAAACATACCTGGGCCTTCACATCATATGCCTATAGATCTTTGGGATCATCTACCTCAGTTTAGGCATGATGGAATAGAATCGGTTGAGGAACATATTTAGGCATACAAGAACACTTTAATTCAATGGTAAACTATGCATGAAGATGTTGCTTGTTATTTGTTTCCATCTACATTAGATGAATTTGCTTATGATTGGTACCTCAATTTACCTACAGGTTCTATCAATTCTTGGGCTCAACTAGAAGCAACATTTCTTAGTCATTTTGGAAAACTAGTTGACCCAATCCTCATGTACAATCAGTTTGTCACTACCCGTAAAGGACCAAATGAATCTTTGAAGTTGTTCACTGAAAGGTTCCATGGGTTATATACTCAATTGGTGGTACCCTATGTTCCTCTAGAGGGAGTTGCTATCCAAGTGTATTTCAATGCTATTGACCCATTAATCTCTATGTATTTATGAGGGATACCTCAAATCACATCTTTGTCCCAAGCTTATACTCAAGCAATGGCAATTGAACAACAATTGAGTCATCAAAATTGTGGTGTGGGTTTTGGATCATATAATTCTCAACCATTTAATACCTCCCTTACCCACCCAACAATTTGTGCACCTCAACCTACCATTCAAAATCAACCATCATTCTTAAGTGCGAATCAATTTCAAAATACTCATCTTGATCATCTTTCAAATGATGTTCCTAAGATAAATTTCAATGATTTTCACAATAATATGATTTCAAGCAAGGGAGGAGTCCTAGATCTAACTAGTATTGAAACATGTGATAGGTCGGGACGGGGGGGGGGGCGGGGGGGCGGACCCTTGACCCACCAAAAGATGAATTTTTTGAAATTGAGGAGGATGAATCTGAGGAAGATGAATTTTTTGAAATTGAGTCCTCAAAGGTGGATAAAGGAGAAAAAGAGTTGATAGAGGAATCTAAATATCATGCCAAAGATACAATAGAGTTTCATCCCACGGATTTAGATGATAATTTTTATAATGGTTGGGGAAGATATGAAGAATCATTGGTTTTTCACACCCCTATTGATGAAATTTCTATTGACATGCAGGATGCTAAAAACACTATCTCACATGAAGATCTTGTAATTCCTGTACAAGCAAAAAATGGCATGCCACTTTCAAAAATAGAGAAGGTTCCTAAATTTGATCATTTTGAATATGAATTTATGGAACAACTTGTTGAAGTAGAAAAGGAAGAAATGGTAAATGTTTCCTATGATTCATCTGTTATGGATGAGGAAGAGAGGGAATCTACTCTTTTATTCTTGAATTCTGAAAAGTTGGATACAAATTCTCATGATTGTCTTGAAGATTCTAAGGAAGAAATATCATGGATGGTTAACAAGGAATGGGAACCAACTCCTATTCATCCAAATGATAAAAATGTGGATTCAATTGAAGCAACTCAAGTAATTGATCATGGAGATGTGTTATTTGACACATCCCTTGACCAACAAGATTTATGGTTTGAAAAGGATGGACATATTTTTGATTGGGTGCCTAATTTTGGTGTTTTTTATGAACAGGTAATTGATGAAGAAGTGCTACAAGATGATGATGATGAAGCCCATGAAGAAGAAGAAAATATTACAATGGCTCACCAAGTTTTGGTAAATGAAAATGTACAAAAGGTAGAATCTAACCTTTTGTGTCCAAGCATCCAAGCTTCAAGAGAAAAGTTGTATAATCATTAATTGGATTCAAATGCTATTTATGATGAAATGCCATTGGAGGTGAATGAAGAACTAGAGTTGATTTCTACTCACACCACTAATGATATTGCTTTGTTGAATGAAAGAGAAGTTGATGTGCTTAAATTGTTGAATCAAGTTCATCAACAATTAACAATCGAATCTAGGATAAAATCTTATAATGATCCTCATTTAGTAGATATCCTAGATGCTTGTAAATTATTACATAAGCATGATTGGCCTAAAGATGTGGAAAATGAATTGGCTTTGAAATTTTTAGAAATAGGCTCTTGTTTGCAAGATCTCATATTTGAAAAGGAAAGCCTAATTCTAAATCATGAATCGAATTGTGAAATTGACATTTTAAGGAATAGACAAGAAAGAATTGAAAATCAGTTATTGTCTAATCAATTTAATGATTTGAAGCTCACCTATGGGATTGTTAATGGAACTAGATCAAATTGGTGGGGTGAGAGAGGCAAGATGAGAATTGTTGCATTCTATGGCCTAATCTTATTGTTGTTGGATTCTTGTAAAGCTTGGCATGCATATCATGTTATATGTCTTTTGAAATGTGCTAATCATGTTTGGGATCCAGGGAAGTGATGGCCCAAATTTTTGCATCACCTTGTACATAGTGTATATTATTGTATATAGTTTTGGTTTTCATGTTTTTGTGTTAGCTTTGTTGTTTTTGTGCTTTGTCCTTAATTTTAGGTTTTGTGTTGCTTTCTTGTTAGATTGCATTAGGTTAGGATTGACTTTGTTTACGAGTTTTATGTTTTGGGTTGTTCCCTTGTTTTGAGGTGATGTTTTGTGGTCGCTAATTTATGGCCTCTTGATCATTTTTTGTGTTCCTTTGTTAAGTAGGTTGGAATACCTAATCTGAAAGCAGGTGAACCTGAGAAAAGGGGGATGAGTTATTTTGTGATCATGCTTAGATTTTGGGACTAAAATGGTGGAGAGTGGAACAATGAAACATTTTGCTAAAGCTCCACATGTAACTCACATATTAAAGGGTATTTCTGGAAGTCCTGAGGGATGAAGTCATCTTGGTTTGCAAATTAAGGCAAAAATTCAACATGCTCCATCTCTATGCTTCCTAACCCTCGTGATACATAAATTTTTGCAAAGCTATATAAAAAAGAAAAAGAAAAAAAAGAGCAAGAAGAAATTAAAGGAAAAAACGTTTAAATTAGTCACCAAGTCTAGATAAACTCTACCAGGGCTATAGACGCCTGATCGATAGTAGGGCTCTATCTAGACACAACTTGTTTATAAGGAAAGGCTTTGCAAAGTATCAAGTAAACACAAGGGTGAGTTAGATAAACTCTACTGGGGCTATAGACACCTGACTGGTAGTAGGGCTCTGTCTGTAAAAGTTTTTATGAGCCGTGCTTCATAGCCTAAATGAAAACATAGATGATGGAATCCAGACAACTTCAAAGATACAAAATGAATCACTTTGTCACACACTGAGCAAAGGCAGATGGATTAGTTGTTGTTTATTCAAAGTTGTTTACCCCCACCTTCTCGGGATATCGCTAAATAATTATTATTTCATTGATCTTTTATGTTCTCATTTTAGATTGGGTTCTTCACCCGAAATGCTCAGGAGCATTTCCCAGTAGAGTCATCATTTGTTGTGGCCATTGCACAACTAGCCCCAAAATTGGGGACCCACCTTTAAATTTTGATTTTTGGAGAGTTTTGATCTTCTTTTGTGTGATAATTTTGGTAATTCCTACCCGCGAGTGTGTTGTGTAGTTGCCAAAGTTCCTTTTGGTGTAGGCCTCCTTTTATTTGTTTACTATTTTTAGTATTATGGTTTTATTTACAAGGTTTGATTAACTTTAATATTTGGTTTTCAAACATTGAATTTAATTGAACTGAATTTAAGTAAGAAAAATAAAATTAAATAAAAAGTTATATATCTAGATATAATATATATAGATAAAATAAAACATTATAAAAAATAATAATAAAATAAAACTTTGAAAATTAAATAAAGCTTTATGCATTTCCATTTTTAAAAAGTTACTTAATCCTATGAAACAGAGTTGTATAGTACCATATCTTCTTCGCTTAATCATTTATTCAATTTATGTGCATGTTAGTCTACGATGGTGGACAAAGGGCAGTGACATGGTGAGATTCCGGGCTAGTGGATCAACGAAAGCGGTACTCGACAGATGAGGCTACGGATGTATGCTATAGGTATGATGACATGGAACTAACGTGGACCCTTCCGTATAATGGTTGGTCAAGACAAACGAGATGCCCGATCTGGACGTATGGACATATCTATTATCAGAAGGGCACCAAGCAGTGGGACATGTAGTTCGATGTGGTCAGGAAGGAATCCAAGGTTGACGTGACTATACTTGAGTAGGATACATAGAAATTATGGAGGATCCAAACTGCGGCTCGACGAAAGTAAAGATGGGATAAATTCATGCAAGAAATATGGTCAACTTTGGTCTGATATACTTGTAGGATAGGTTGATGTGTCATGCTCAATAATATGTCCACTAGATACGTATTTTGCCAGTATGATGCGGTACGGCTCACAAAACCCATCTCAAATATCTATGGACCAGCAGGTCTGAGGATCATTTTTTATGGGAAGAAAATTTTGATTTTCATCATGGGCAACAATTTGGAATACACCTTGTTCGACAAAGACAACTAGTGCGACAAGTATAGAGTTAAGTAGTGGTCCACAATACTTTAGTCCAGATATACGTACCCAATTATACAGTGCAACAAATATTTGACAAAATTACTGGAGGATAAACCGAATGACAACGTGGATGAGGCAGAATTTGCTCACCATGGAAGTAACGGCGAACAAGACCAATGAATGGGAAGACTCATATTGAGTCTTAGAATACCCATGCTACTAAGGCCGAATGCAATAAACTCAAAGAAGTTCCCACGTAGTTATTTCACATAGAGAGGTGAGGCCAAACCTAGAGGGTGGGTGATGGTGTTTTAGGTTCCATATCCAAACTCGATGCACACTCCTGAAGAGATAAAATGGTGGTAACAGTGCACAATAGATCACAATAGCTAGATATTCCTAATATATGAAATTTGCATGAAATGTCTTCATAAATAATGAACAAGGGAAGCCATCGGATAAGAGCAAAAGCAATGTTGGCAAAGATGTGTATCCATATGGTGTAGAGCATTACCTTGTACATAGGGTAGTCACTCAACCATGGGAGATTCCTAGCGTTGCATAGTACATATAGATTATTATCGATTGCACATGTGGGATGTGATGTGCATGTGGTTTGAAGCTTAAATATCATGAATTTAGAGCTATGAAAACCAATGCTTTCGACAAAAAATGCAGACATGTAGATAATGGAGGCAAACAAAGAGGATGCAATAGGGAGGCCAGATTCGAAGTAGTGGCTCTTAGCGAGCACGTAAAACAACAAGAAAAGGAGCATTGTCTAGGCACATGATTTCGAATAATAATATACAATGTCCAACCAAAGGCTCAAAATGTCATAGGCCGCTGCGAATAAGTTTGAAAATGAGTGGGTACAATTACAGTGCCATTATGGATTAAGCATCGAAGTCTGATGCACAACCAGTTGGGATAGTAAGTCAAACTATAAATGTTATTGTAAAAGCCATGCAAAACTCACTAAACAAAAGGGGTGCGTAAAAATCATGAAATGCAATACCACAAGGAAACACGTGGGATTCACCAGTTCATAAGAGGTAGGGACGGTGTTGGCATTGGTTGGTTATCATTGCAAGCATTATAACATATACACGTAGTAGAAGGTTGAATGTGCCTTATAGCCATACATTCAAAAGGTTAAAGGAGTACGTGAGTATCCAAGGCACCCAACGGGTGGAGAATGAATAAAACAAAAATGGGGCTTACATAAATGATATTCACAGCCACACGTGTATCCAAGGAGCCACTTTATAAATTTTATTTATTATATTAAATGGGAATACAAAAGCACTCCTAGTTCTTTTATTGTAGTCAAAAAATCATGAAGTGCAACGAAATAATGAAAGGTAATCAAAGGGCGACGGTTACCGACAAAGAAACGTTTTATGGAGAACATTAAGAAAGTTGATGTATGTAAGAAAAAGAGGTGTTGGAAAGGAAAATCAAACAAAAGAAATAGACGCATCAAAAGAGATGGAGGTGATACAAAATGGTGAATGAGGAGTCTTTTGCAAATTTTAAATATGTTGTTGAAAGAGAGAGAGGGCTGGAAGTTTGTCCAATGCCAAGGGCTGGACTCTTTGTGGAAGATGTTGGAGATATTGTAACAAAATTGCACCTTTTTTTGTTTTAATGCAAAATAGAGCAAAAACTTGCACCTTGTAAACAAGACCTGAGGAGAATCATTTCTGGATGTCTTGATTTAATGCTTATTTTTCCTTTCTCTATTTTTAAGTTTATAGGCAATGTTTAATGCATTTCATGGTTGCATTGTTGAATACCTAGAAACAAGGAATTTATTTTTGTTCCTTAGAAGCTTGCACCTAGTTTATTTCGAAATGTGCAAATGCAGCTTCGGATAGACTAGGTTACATCTAGAAACTCTCATAATCTCCGGTTTTGCAGGATAGGGTAGAATTAGACTGAAAAAAATTTGCATGTTTATATTTTCAGCATTTTGGTCCATTTTCATATTTTATTTTTATTTTTCTAACCCTTCTCTTTTGCAGATTATTTTAAAACTTTGACGATTAAAATAAAAATAAAAATAAATTAAAATCCCAAAAATAAATGCATGGATGTGAAGAATGAGCTTTAATATTTCATCTTATGCAATTTTTATTTTAGTTTGAAGCCATTTCAAAATTATAAAAATTATTCAAAGTTGTTTTTACAGACATTTTATAATTTCAAAATTTGACATAATTTTACATTTTGAAGGTAAATCAATTTCAAGCTTTGCATATTTATTTTACAAACAATAAATTAACTTTCCTTTATGAAAATTCCAATTTCATTAAAGGGGAGTGATTTATATGGCATTTCAAAGACCATTATTTTAAAGCAATAAATTTACTTCTTTTTATGAAAATTCTACTTTCATTAAAGATGGGTAATTTATTTATTATATCAAAGGCTATTTTTATTTTCAGGCTCAAAGCAACATAAAATAAATCCAATCATCATTTCATTATTCACATTTAAAGATAGATTTTAATCTTCTATTTCATGCTTAAAGTAGAATTTAATGCAATATAAAACTTGTTTAAAATCTACTTAACCAAAGTAATATGAAATCTACCTAAAATTCTTTAAGATAAAATGAATTAAGGCTTTATATCGTGGTCATATGAGGGCCAATCACATTTTTTTTTTCTTTTAAGTTTCATGAACAATCAATAGCATAGCATTATAAAATAAACCAACACAGGCCCCTTGTTAACAGTTACTTGCAAATCACCAAAGTATTCATAGCATTTATTTGATATATCTTCACAAGATTACAAATATACATGTGCAATGCTTATATAGCGGAACCTTGGAGAAATTTCATTTCTTTGCAAGAGAGGGTTTTCTAATCAAAATCCTATTGATATATCTTCACAAGATTACAAATATACATGTGCAATGCTTATATAGCGGAACCTTGGAGAAATTTCATTTCTTTGCAAGAGAGGGTTTTCTAATCAAAATCTTGACAGTGATGGGGATTTTGCAGTTGGGCAAAATATCCACTCAACAAGTACATGCCTACACATGAGCAAATTACAAACATCTTCACCAAACCTTTGGTATCACCTCATTTTCTTGAGTTGCGATTGATGCTTGGGGTGCAAGAAGTTGTCCTTGGAGGTCTTCTTGAGTCCTCCTTCCTTCACATTGATATTATATTGTACATGGGTACCTCATAAGGCCTAGTTTTTGGGACCCATATATAAGGATATGTCTCTTTCATTATATTGTACACTTTTGCCTAAGTTTCTTTTGAGGGGGGGTGTTGGTGTATTAGTCATGCACCTTATTTCTTTAGTTCACTTAGGATATTACCTAGGAGCTTATATTTCTTTTTCCCATATTATTTATTAGTGGGATATTAGCTCATATAACTTTATGCTTACTAGTTGACTATCTTGTCTTATTAGCCTCTTTTTCTAAGGTGCATATTCATTCCCTCTATTTCTCGTCCATGGCTTATGTTGTGCCCCATTATGGATGGTGGATATCCATTCTCTCTTTTTTCATGTTTGATCCTATGATCCTCATTGTACACCCTTGACTATATCAGTAAAGGCTTCCCTCTCTTTGAGAGTCAATCAGATCGTTAGTATTATCATTCTATCATAATCTTGTTAGATTATTCTAGCATTTGTTTATGCTTTCCATTAATCTATAGAGCTTTCATTGTGCCATTTGATTCTTGTTGATAGCTTTAGATATTGTGGTGGTATTATTTTTTCAAACAACTAGATCTTGGAAAATATAGGATTGTTGGATCCTTTCAATTCTAATATATTCAACCCATGGGTCCGTAACAACAATTATGTTCATCTTAAAAAGGAAGGTAGAGTGCTATATATAAATACCCATAACAATTTGCTAAAGATTAAAGTATTTCATTTCAAGCATAGCTTAAAAAATATATATAACAAAATATAAGAGAAATATAACCATAATCATTCATTTATCATTCTCTTTAGTAACATATATTTTCCTTTTTGGAGCTAACGATTTATTTTTTAAGAACCTAACATCATCTTTAATCATTTTTTAAAAATAGAGCGTTAAAAAATGGTTAAACATAACAATATAATTGCTTAATAAAGAGTATAGAACTGGGATATTTCATTGTCATAAATGAAGAGTAGGTATATCTAAAAGTATTTTCTAACCAATTCCATCATTTAAAATTTTGTCCAACTTTAAAAATAGTACACTTCTCCATTTTGTTGAACATTAAAGGTAACATTATTCCAGAACAATAATATTGATGTTTACAAAACATACATTCCCTTCAACATTACAAGCATAACATAGTACATGTTATGTACTATATTTCAAATATTACATTTCAATATAAAAAAATATGAATAGTCTCTAGTCTTGTCTTTTTCTCGAGGTCTTTCTTTACAAGAACTTTCTCATCAAACTTGAGAGATGATTTAAGGATCGTGACAACTTTTGAATGCAAGCCTACCAAGCTCAATGCAAATAAGCATACAATAATGCAATTACATGCAACAAGAAAAATCAATTAATCTAACATTAAATGAGTTCTTGGTCACAAAATCCTTGGCTTAACCATCTAGTTTTTTTTTTTATAATACCCTCATTTGTTTTTAAAAGAAACTATAATTTTCATTCCAGACTTTATAAATGGATTACTACTCTTTGATTAACCCCAAACTACCCTTTTTGAGAAAGTAATAATTTTCAAAAGAGCAACAACATTCTATCAATAAAATAATAATCATCAAAATTAAGAATAAATTCTTAAGATCTACTTAAAACAACAATGCTTCATAAATGACTAGTGAGGGATACTTGTGGTAAGTCCTTGGGTTTTCATCCACGAGATCCAAGTTCAAACCCCGGTAAGAGGGGAGTAGGATCCCTCATAAAAACCCGTGTAAACTTAAATTTTATCAAGTGGCATTAGCTCAATCGAGTTAAGTTTCTAAACATTTTAAGAAGACCCAGTTTCAAATCTTACCAAACAATACAGGGATAATATCCAAGCTTTGTTGTAATACCACTATGTGGTGATTATGTAATGTGGATGGGGCCCGTTTCAATCCCATATAACTCATTGAAAAAAATAATGCTTCATAAATACCTTTGATATATAAAATAATTGCACTTCTTTAATAAGACGAACATATTTAGATCTAAATGTAAGTCCCTAAATATTAAAAATAGCTTGATATTCGGTCATGAAAAAGGTTCCATAAAGCTTTTACATGTTAATATTAATCAAACTTGGACAAAGAGCTATCCTCCAAAATTCTCTAGTTTTTTTTTTGAATTTACATGGTCGAATAGTAACTGCCATGAATTTGGGTAGGCTGTCCCATTTTTATGGCCGTCATAGTATTCTGTGTTGTCCGCCCCAGAAACCACCACATAGATCTTCGCGCAGTGCGTCCCTATAACCACCATGCCACAATTATTTTAAACCTTTTACGCCATTGAAATCACTAGGAAAGAGGGAAGCGTTCAGTTTAACGAGACCTAAGATTTAAACCTTGGACCCGCGGAATTTGGTCAAACCAATTGCTCTACACCTCATATATCCAAATTTTCTAGTTAAAAGAAGGTTTCTTAATAATTAGTTAAAATTAAAAGAAGGTTTCTTAATAATTATTAAACCCACACAGGTTTATTATGTGAAGGGTCACTCCTAGATAATTCTTGGGTGGTGCTACGTCTAAGCATAAGTCACCAAAGATTATAAAATCCTAATAAAAGAAGGCTGATTTCTGTCCTTGCGACATTTTATGGCTCAATCATTCTTTATATTTATATTTATATTTATATTTATATTTATATTTATATCAAATGAAACCTTTGTAACAACAGGAAATTAGTTTCTTCCACTCTTGATCTCTAAAGGTATACTTATTTAAGAGAGATACCGGGAAGTCATTTTCTATATGTTTCCAAGGAACAATTATGGCTTCCAAAAATCAGCTAGAGAATCATGTTTGGGAGTTTAGTCGGATTGAGCATTATGTTCTACATTAAAGTCATGTTTAAAAGCTTAAACAAACTAAGTGTTATATTCTATATCAAAATAATGTATTTTAATTATGGCTTCCAAAAATGCAGCTAGAGAATCATGTTTGGGAGTTTAGTCGGATTGAGCATTATGTTCTACATTAAAGTCATGTTTAAAAGCTTAAACAAACTAAGTGTTATATTCTATATCAAAATAATGTATTTTAATTATGGCTTCCAAAAATGCAGCTAGAGAATCATGTTTGGGAGTTTAGTCGGATTGAGCATTATGTTCTACATTAAAGTCATGTTTAAAAGCTTAAACAAACTAAGTGTTATATTCTATATCAAAATAATGTATTTTAATTATGGCTTCCAAAAATGCAGCTAGAGAATCATGTTTGGGAGTTTAGTCGGATTGAGCATTATGTTCTACATTAAAGTCATGTTTAAAAGCTTAAACAAACTAAGTGTTATATTCTATATCAAAATAATGTTTTAAAATATTAGCCAGATTGAGCTTTAAAGGTAGACACAACTTGATAAATATAAAGTAAACGAAATAAAAACGACACTTGCTAAAGTTTTAACTGTAAAGTTTATTTGGCTATATTTTGGAGACGTAAATATGCTCTTGCGACATTGCAGTTGAAGAATACAAACAACCAAAGTTTAATTATAAAGACGACTTCAGAGAAAAGGCTTAGAAATTTGGATATGTTGCAACTTAATCTCAATCTGCCAAATCGACGTCATTTCACTATTGAATTCGTTTTAGACGAACTTTCGAAGGAAGACAAAAGAGAATTCTACTTGGGTTACCAAAATCTATTCTTGATTTACCATGGAAACAAAAGAACCAAATTCTCATCTATAAGATTTCTTTTAAGGATATTTGGTCACACTAAAAATCTAGAGAGAATTATTTCATCTAAACTATCAACCATAACAGAAATTTCTCCCATATCTCATCCGTTTAATCTAAAGGAGATAATTTAAGCAGAGAATAATAGTGAAGTGAGATATTAATAGCATACAAATGATCTGGAAGAAGAATACCTCTACTCAGATGATTCTTCCTTTCTACCTTATCTTCACCCTGTGATTCTTTCTTATAGCTCTCCTTCTTCAGTTAGTCCATACTCTAAACTCGGTAGCCCATAAAGATTTAAACGATATCAAAAGGAAAAGGAAATTCATCCCACCACCTATCCATTCATCGTCTTTGCCAGCTCGATGGGGTACATGAGGGATTCCAAATACTTCCAATGTTTTGTAATTTATTAATTACGAATTATATTCATATTTATAAAATATGTTTTCCTTTTTAATGTTAATGCTCATATTAATGAACTATAATAGTTGAATTATTATCTATATCTTCTTTTATTCATTAAATTAATTAAATTAACATCAAATGTTAACCAATCAACTGGTATTAGCTCAGCTTATTAATTTTTTCAACATTTTGAGGAGAATTAGGTTAGAATATTGCCAAAAGGTACAAAGATAACATCCAAGCTTTGTTGTAATACCACTATGTGGTGATGATGTAATATGAATATGGTCAATTTCAATCCCATATAAACTATTGAAAAAATATTAACCATTAACCAAAAAAGTAATACCAAGGCTTCTGTTGTCATATCCTTATTTTCAACCTATATATATATTTTTAAATCCAACCTACACAACCTTTGCTATTATTTAAAGAGATTATTATGAAATACACCAAGAGATCATTATGAAATACACCAATCTCTACTGTTTACACAAGTCCATCTGTATAAGAGTACTAAGTGTTAGAATGAGTTAGATATCTTTCTCATGGCCACTGAGTTAGCATAACCTCCCCTTTCATTCATTCAAAAGAAAACGTGCTAATCACCACCCCACATATAAGTCCATCTATGCGTGTGTGCTTAGCGCATCAAGCGTTCGACTATCTCTTATCTTCAAAATGAGCTACCCAATATCCATGGGTAATTCCATTTAATTTTATATATATTCTATCGCTTAAGCTAGCAACTCATTTAGTTAAAGCTTTTATTAAATTGGTGAACCAACCACTATCCTTTTCTTATTTATGGTTGACCAAAGCATGTGAAAAAGTTCTCTAAGTTCATTTAACCTATATTGTGTAAGGAACATTCACCATTTTTATAATTTCCATTTCCCCTTCAATCTTGCCATTGCAAAAGCCAACAACAAGAGATTCATGCTATTAATTCTATACGTTTAACCATAAGTACATAAAATGCGGTTCTACACTCGTTACGACGAGCTACTATGATTAGAAGTCGAAACTTTAAAAACCAAGCATTCGACTTGTAAGAATTTAAAGAAATAGATAAATGGAACCTTATTATCACTTACACACATGCTAGAATGAAAAGACGCACCCCTTCATTGTCTTGTGCAATCATTTATAAAGGATTATACAATCCACTATAATAAAATACATATAGACCATAATCAAACTCTTATCTATTGATTATTAATAAAATAATCGACAAGCTTACAAGAACATTCCATGTTTAGATGGACACTCTACTATCAACAATATTTATAGGTCATTACCAGCGGTTATGGGACCTTAGTGGTTTATGAGCCTCAACACTTGCCAAAATATTTGCCAATGGGGTAGTAGGATTAAAGGTGGAAGACCTTGGTCCTACTTATGTGGGACTCCTCACCCATATTAACATCGAGTTACGACGTGTGGGGGGTAGTTGGCCCTATTGCTTTCTAACTGATTCATGTGATGTTGTTCCCATACAAGTTGTTTGTTTCCAGTGGCATATTCCTATGTTGGAATTTCGTTCCACTTTAATATCTCTTCTACTCTTAGTTCACTAGTTTCATAGGAGCTCATTACATAATAATCACATTTACGTGATTAGCTAGAACTCCTTTCTATTTCTATAACAAATTCGTCCTTCAAATATGTCTATAAAAATAGATTCAATGCTTGATATCCACAACCGCTCTTCTCTGTCATTGACCAGATCTGCATCATTCCACTTTCGGGTCATTTTATTTTGTCCATCGAGAAGAGAATATCTATATACAGGGATCCGAGATGACCTCCAATAGTCATATCTCAATTTAAATTGCATGAATTCATTTTCAATGCAGAAACAAATAGTCATAACACAAAAAGACTTGCATGATTTCATTCTCAATGCAGTAAGGTTTCATTTTGGTATCTCTAATGTAAATATTTCAATTAGATATTTTAATACAAACATCTCCACTATTATTTCCATGAATTATAACAAAACCAGAGAAGGTAATATACATTCATAAAACATTCACAAACTCATAAGAAATCCCTTTCTTACACTACCTTCTTTAATCATAAAATAATAACACAACAAAATATCACAATTATATACCCATTACACAAAATACCATAATTACAAAAACTAGAGAACAAATTAGTTTGAGCATGTATAATAGATCTGTCCAACAATCTATTTGTGTGAATTCAAATTCAAACCACAACTAGTATGTTCTATAACTAGTCATATGACAATGTCCCTTACGGATAACCAACATCTTGTTCACACACAACTCACCAAAATAAACACAGTAAACCTTCATTCCCTTATTGTTTTACCACCTAAAATAAATATTGACACTCAAACAATGCTATATAAGGTTTGGAGACATAAATTTTAGAGCCATATCTTTTGCACTGGTGTCTACGTACAACTTCTTATGAACGTCAAACTAAATATTGATTGAAAGTACAAGTTTTCCTACTCTATTCACATAAGCTATTATTGCAGATTACTGCCTCATCAAATATGTAAAAAGAGAACATTATCATAGAATCATCATACTAGTTTGTGTGATGTTCATCTATAGTCAAATTTACATAGTTTAGTACTTCCAAAAGCAAAACAAGCTTCCATATATTCAAACTAATGGTCTCCATAAATTAAACAAAATCAATCATTTCCAGACTCTAATACGATCATCTATTTTCTTAAAATAACATCATTCATTCAAAGTTTTCAGAGAAAAAACCAATGTAACAATATTTCAATTGCAAGCTAATGCAAGGTTATTTCCAATTCCATTCCACATTCTATATGTCATACCGAATTCACAACAAATATCTATATGTTTCTTTTAAACAACATATTTAATTATTCTATAAGTTTTATCTAGCTAGGCAAACTAGTTATGTTATGAGTCTACCTAAATTTTGCCAGTCACCTTCCAAGTTTTTCCAGTTCTTTCCTTCCAACACTCTCTATATTTTCATCCCCCTCTCTGTCTATCTCCAACAAACATCCTTTCTCCTTCATCTATCTGTGAGCTCCGTAGATCCTGTGCTCTTCTTTGACCACTCTGAGAACCTTATCCACTCGTTTCGGCTCGACCCAAACTTCGATGATAGAAATGAGTCATTCATATATGTTTTCAAACACATGGGTAAAGGTTTCTAACATATCTACTTATTTTATTATTAACCAACCACAAACCAAAGCATAACAACGTACCAAGCTAACACTTCCAAATATTTATATGGATATCAAATTTACTCCCTTAAACTTTTAAACAAGCAAATATAAAACCAAAAGTACATTGGTAATATAATTTTGTACTTAATATTATCCCTATATCCTTTACTAGATATTTCTTTTCAAACACTACCTTAGTGTTGTTAATCTAAGATAAATTTCCTTATATACTTTCTTTTTTTAAGGCACATCAACTAACAAACACACATTTTCTTTGCAAGGAATCATTCCACACCAAATACAATTTCACCATAAAAATTATTATGCAACAAATATTTTTATCTATAGTTTGTTGTTTTTTCTTAATGAAAATCATGTTATGCATCTTCATGAATGGAGCACATATTAATGTTGCCTCGAATATTCCATCAAATAACCCATCACATCATTTCCCTTAGACATTATTTTCTTGGTGGTCAATTCTTTCTACCACTATGAGGAACCTGTTCCTGCAAGAGTGCAATTCTATTAGCAACATCACATTATTCCTATCTATATATACATTTATTGCTAAAAATATTCAACATGAAATAGTCAGTTATTTCATTTAATAGATGCATTATTTCTATATAATTCATGTCATGCATAGATCAAATAAGAAATAGCCAATCATTCTATTTAATAAGTCAACACAACAAAATACATGTTTCACCCAAGCAAAAGTCTACCAAGGAAGGGTCATGAGACCTGCCAAGAGTTATCCTTATTGTAACTATAATGCAAATCAACAATATGTACCACCAATACTTTTCCTTGTGCAGGAGGCCTTACGATAATTGCAACATTATCACTCACCTATTAAGGATGACTCTTTTTCTTTATAACAACCTCCTTGCCCGTTGGTACATTTTTAATCAAACACACATACATGCAATGCATCTATATGAAGGATTTTCTTTTACCCTTGACATGTCGATGAAAATTCATCCATCATTTCCCTTTTTTATCAACTTCGATGGTTGTCCATGCCAATCCACCTATGAGAGTATCTGGCCTTGCAACCACAAAATTCATTAGCAGTACTGTATTCTAAAAATTGTATAATCTAAATTTGGAAAGCAAAGTACAACTTATCAACACATCTATACATGAATTAAACAACAAAGGTAGTCTTGCGAAGAGTTTTGCAACCACGGAATTCATTAGTAATACCATATTATAAAAATAATACAACCTAAATTTAGAAAGTAAAGTATAAATTATAAACACATTTGTACTTGAATTAAACAACAAAGGTAGTCTTGCCAAGAGATGCCATTACAAGGGGAACTCCCTTAACATCAATAACTATTTGCTTGGAAAGGGAGAACCAAGCTGGACCGTGGAAAGAATCATAAAGGATAGTAAAATATTGCTTCAATCTTTTCAAGAGGTGAAAATCATGCATACTTTCAGGAAAGGAAATAAAGTTGTTGATTATTTGGATAATCTAGGTGTAAACAATTGTGAAAGATACATATGGGTGGACTTTTATCCACCTCATGTATTTTCAATTTTAGGCCTAGATAATCAATTCAACTCCAATAATGTGGAAATTCAGTGAGAAGAGGATGGACACTTGGGAGGAACTGAAGAGAGTGGTTCAAATAAAGAAGGATGAAAACATATAATTTGTTGTTATTCTATCCAAAATGAAGTAGAACAATCAGGATCATCCAACCTCTTGATTTTATATGTAGTTTCTCTGAGATATAACTTACATACTAAATTTTTGGTTGTTTCCTGTGTTGTTTTTATGTTGTATCTTCTAAAGGTTTAGATAAAGAAGAAGGATTAAGATATAGAAGTTGTTGTTATCCCATAGAAACTAAAGTAGAAAAATCAGGATCATCCAACCTCTTGATTTTGAATGTATTTCTCTGAGATGGAACTTCCATATTGAATTTTTTGTTGTTTCATGTGTTGTTTTTATGTTGTATCTTCTAGTGGTTCAGATAAATAAGAAGGATGAAGACATAAAAGTTGTTATCCTATCCAAAATAAAGCAGAGCAATTAGGATCATCCAACCACTTGATTTAAAATGTAGTTTCTCTGAGTTGTAACTTCCATAATATTTTTTATGGGATTTCCTGTGTTGTTTTTATGTGGTATCTTTTGACTAGGTTTGTTGTATTTTGTTGCCCTTGGGCTTATATTTTTTACTATGCTTGAGGGATTTTATTTCTTGTATAAAGGGTTGGGTCCCTTTCAAACACCCCTATTTTCACCTCTAATCAAAAAATATTCTTTAAACGACCTAAGAGAATCCACTCATGTTGAAGTTCATAAACATTTCCCTTATTGGATACTTTCTTTTAGCCTTTGTTAAATCTATATATTAGAAGCGTAGATATAACCAAAATTTTTCCAAGACTAAGAATCCAAATAAGAATGCTATAAATTATGGGGTGTGTAATATCTTTGTACAAGATTATACACATGATTTAAAGCACTAGAATGCTTGTAAACATGTAGACCAAAGCTAAAAATAGCCCAAGGCCTGAGAAATTCATACCTCAATGGACCTTTGAAGATAGTCATAATATGTGTGTAACCATTAAAATAATAAATTATCATTACAAAAATAATTTTGAAGTTTCAAACTCTAAAATTTATTTCTGGAATGGGGTTTGGGGGCATAGCTACAATGATTATATTGAACTTATAAGGTTACGTCTTAAGAAAATATTTAGGCCTAACTTTAACATAGACAAAGTTCAACAAGTTTGAATAATTTTGTTTAATATTAAATACAAATCTTTGTATAAGTATAATCAACCTAAGAATCAAAGGTTAGGCATCTATAACACCCCATTCCAAAATCATAATCAACAAGGGGCTTCAACCTCTAATAAACAACCCTTGCCTAATCAAAACCAGTCCAATCAAAACCAATAATATATAATAATAGAGGTGGCCAAAATAATCAAAATAAAAGTTATGGGCCTCTCCAAAATTAGAACCACCAATAGGCTGAGCTTAATCCAAATTAGGATCCAAGATACTAAATCAAGTGTATGTCCAACCTAGTGAAGAGAATGGAGAATATATTTTTAGTTAACCTAATGTTTCTAGATTTGTTAATAAAATTGAGGTGTAATGTAAATCCATATAATATTTGTAGTAGATTATTGCTATCATTAGAATTATGCCTTAGTACGAGAAGAAACAACCCACAAAGGAAGAGAAAGAAAACAAAGAGAAAGATAAGTCAAAAGATCTATCCAAGCTAAGGTTAACCTACCGTTATTCAAAAATTTCCAAACACTACTTTTACCATAAAAGAACCAAGTGAGGCTATAGAAACATCCTTTAAATTAGAAAATATCCCTAAAACATCGCCAATTGATTTTTTTAAAGAAGATCCCAAGGGAATGTTTAACTTATCACCATCGCTACTTAAATTGATGATAACTATGTAGATATTTGAGAACCAAATAGACCCTTTTCAATTAAAAGAATCATTGTCAAAGGTAATCATGACTAAAGATAAATAATAGGATATAAAAGAGGAATTGCATACAACCCTTTTAAGGTTCCATACATTGAACTACTTAGAACCTCCCTTGTTAGAGACAAAGGTTAAAAGATCTTTTAGAGGAGATGGAGATGCCAAAACCTAGGGTGCTTGGAAAAATGCTTACCATTCCAAGACCAAATAAAGTTTAGTAAATTTATTTAGAAAGAGAAAACCTTTTTATTGATGCACATACTTGCTCAAACTTGGTTTTGATATTTCATCTAGAAAAAACGACTGCTAATGATTATTTGTATGATCCAGTTTTAATGATTACTATGGTTTATAAAGACTTGGATATATATAAGGTCTTAATAGGTGAAGAGAGTGGTATATGTGTAATGCTCTTTTCTCTTATTAACAACTTGAAAATCCCTCATGAACATACATTTTATACTAAAAATAGATGGTGTCTATGTTCAACATCCTCAAGACCTAGTAGTTTTCATTTGTCTCCCTATTTTTGTAGGTCCAAAAGAGATAAGGGCAAAATTCATGGTATTTAACTTCAAAGCAAGCTATAACATGTTGCTAGGTAGAACTTAGACAACCTAAATGAAGGAAATGGTCTCTTTATTTTTCTAGGTGGTAAAATTTATAGATGTAAGTAATATATTTACCATATAGTGTGATTCAGATCTCTAGTGCCATTATCCCTTCAAAAATATGTATTTATTTATATTTTCTATGGATGATATCCATGGACTCTCTATATATGAGTATGAAGAGAAATGAAGCTCCAAGAGAAAATTGTATAAGAGGCATCCTAAATTTTATTTAAAGTGCCTTGAAGATAAAATTGAATAAGAGGACAACCAAATACATATGGATGCTATTACTCATCTCCTCTAAGAAATATAAAAGAAACATATGAAACATATGGATGTTGAAAAATTTAAGCAAGTTACCTATTGCTAATATTATGATAGTATGAGTGTGGAGAATGATAGTGAGAATGAGAATGAAGGAAATACTACTTGCACTACATAAACAAAGCATACCTCCTTCAATAGGTTGGTATGTGACATTATAAAGTAGGTCCTTTCAAAGTTTCAATCGTAATTGATGATAAATCCTTTTAGACATTAATGCATGAAATGATTTGGTTTTGTGGTAGTGTTTTAATTTCAATTGGTTGCTAGTGTGCTATCTTAGTTTTGTCTTGCATAATATTATGGTTTAGTCGATGTTTTTTGTTTCCTTTTGAACAGGCTAGTAGGTCTATTAAATTTTTTTTACAGCCTAATGTACAGGTTTGGGGACCCTAAAACCCTTTCTACCCTAATAAAAAAATATTTCTAGCAACAACTTTGAAAATATTTATGCATATTGTATTCTAATAAATGATATGTCTCAAATATAGATCTATTTTAGATAAAAAAGAGAATGGAGACATTATAATTATTTCAATAGTAAAATATCCATTTAGTACATTAAATTAGAAAAAAATCAAAATGCTAAAGCATATAACATAATCTAAGAAATATTTACTTTAAAATTGTTATATAGAAGATAAACATAGTTCTTATTTCAAATCTAAACCTACTTCCATGACTATCTATGTCCCTAAAAATTGCGTTCTTGACATTGTTGAATATTCCAATTCCAAATTAGTCTAGGGTTAAGTTGATCCTCTCTCTTGCCTTCCAACATAGACAATTTAGATTTTTTCTTCAATCATCATTATTGTTACTCAAATAAGCACTAAGGGCACATTAAAAAAAAGATCTTATAACTTGGCCAGATAATTTCTTCAATTGAGCACTTTTATCTACACTATCCTAAAATATTTTTCTATTCAAATGTTTAGTCAAACAGATGCCATAAGGTGCTAATAGACCATACCTCTTCTTTCCTAGCAAGACACCTTATTGAGATAAAATTTTCTCCAAATTTTAAGGCTATGGCGGTAATTCCTTTTTTCATGAAAGTGTATAAAAAATTAGAGCCCTTTCCCATCCCACATATCCCTAATTTCCATTATTACTAGAAACATTAAATATTGGAATTAACAATACTCTCTAGAAACATCCCAAAATATACATTCACCTCAATCATATCCAGAAAAAAAAAGAAGAGCAAAATAAAGGAGCATAAATCTATCTATTTGTATATCTATCTATGAGAGAGAGAGATACCCCATAATAATCCCCAATTAAATGTTAATCTTAAGCTGATATAATTTGACTTGAGGGTCAAGTTACAATATAATAAATGTATTAAAATAATTAATTAAGGTTAACCATAGAGGTGGATTAATTGGTTTTGCGAAGGTTGAATACATCAAAATTACCCATAATCTTACATCAAGATGCCTGTAGTATTACATAAATATACTTTTAGGTTTACATAGAAGAATTCTTGTAGGATTACATATAAAGATACCTATAGGATTACATATAGAATACCCATAAGATTACATAGAAAATGTTCAAAGGCTTACATAACACGTGTTCATAGGTTACATAAAGAGCACCCATAGGTACTTCATCATTGTTGGACTTGGCATTATAAGACCAAATTACAAATATTTCAACATTAAATTCCTATATAGGTTAAAAGGTAATGGGAAAATACAATAAGCCAAGCATGAAAATATTAAATAATATATTTTTTTCCCTACCTTACCTAATGATGAGACTATCCTTGAGTTCCTTAAAGCTACAAAGGAATGATTCCCATGACAACACCATAAGAAAGGCTCTTTCAAAGAATATAATCCTAAGTAAGGATATTATTATATTAAGTACCTTTCTCCTACCCCCAATCACTTCAAAGAAGGAAATGTCATGAATGTTGATCCCACCATTGATGTTGAATAGGCACTCTCGAGCTCCCATGCATAATTAAAATATGGATAATCCTATCACTTGAAGATCAATCTATGTATATAAACCTCCTTAAATAGTAAAAATATATTTTCATCGATGTACCTCTCTCTATAACACACCTTGTGTACCCTCATTTGAGCTAGCAAATACTTTTATTTTAAATGGAAACCCTCTTTACACAGAACCCAACCCCTTCATTCTCAATATCACCTATTATAGTCATACTCAACTTACCACTCTTTTGGTTCTATGTGATTTCTCATAGATAGAGAGCTTCCCATAAAACATTAACAAGAATATGATAAATTAAACCCCTTTAATTTAATATATCCACACAAAAATGAATCACCATCAAGGGGAGCAATCACCACCAAATTAATCTAGTAAACAAAAGAGTTTAAGGGGTCCTAAGAAATGCAGTCACTATATCTAGAGCAACTTTCTTTGAACTCTATTTTTTGAGTCCATTAGATCCTTTATCACAAAAAACACCTCCATGTATTCTAAGATCTAAATTACATACCTCCAAAACTGGGTTGATTTCCTAGATAGAACAAAATCTCTAAGGTTAGCAATACTTTCTAGATATGATTATTGGTTAATCACTTACTCATTTAGAATATGGATTTTTCTTAGATCAGCATGTGCTTCATCAATGAAGAAATTCATAACCCCTTGATCACTTGCAAAACTTGCCATCTCTCCATGTTATCAGGCACATAGGTCTTGAAGATAACTTCAACATATTGGTCATTGATTGCATAGGATTAATATAGAAAACCCATAACCAGTTAATTCACAAGGATAAACCGCCCATCGATCACCCATTTATAAGAACGGAGTCGTTTTATATACGTATTTTCATCGCCCCCCCTCTCTTTTCAAAAACGAGATAGAGAGGAGTGCTCTATTATATACGGGGCCTGGCCTCCTCCCTTTTTTAACAAGGACAAGGTACCTTGTAAACTTTAATCCATACCCCCATTAAATATAGAGAGAGCCTTTCTATTTTAAATGGTTTGAAAAAGAGAAACAACTCGACCTATTGATAGTAGAGGGAACTTGATGGATAACATGTTGTCAATCGCTATCTATCCTCCTCTAACTATCTTAAGAGTAATATTCCTTAAATCCTCCCTCTATTTAAAAGAGAAAAGAGCTCTTCCCTCCCACCCCCCATCATAAAGGCCCCCTGAGACTACTTAAACATGCCTACTATGGATAAAGATCTCATAGTCCATAGTATTGTAACATGTGAGGATGTAATCCTTGTTAGAAAAAAGTAGTGAAAGTTATCCCCTCTTATCCAATTCTTGTGGAATATATATTGAAAAAATGTTAGATGCCAATTTTATTAGACTTGTTGACTTAGGATGGGTATGTAGCATAGTACAAATCAAGAAAAAGAGAAATTTGCTATCCAAGTTTGCAAAGAATTAAAAAATATTAGTGTAGCTTTCCTTAAGGATGATTTACCTCTACCTTTAGTAGATGCTATTGTTGATTTCACTATAGGGTATGATATATTATCCCTTATGGATGATTAATCTAGGTATAACTAAATTTAAATTACCCTTGAGAACCTAAAAAAATAACCTTTACAACATCATGGGCCACATTCTATTATGTTGTTATACCTTTTGGATTAAAAAATTCTAGACCAACCTATGAAAGGCAATGGTGATAGTGTTTCATGACCTTATTGAAAATATAGTAAAATATTATGTAGATGAGCTTTTGAGTAAATTGAATAAATAGACTAACCATTCAATTGACCTTAGAACTATGTTTTACATTACTATAAGGTTTGGCTCAATCTATTTTTTGCGTTACTAATGGTAAACTCATAATATTTATGGTGTCTAAATAGAGAATAGGTATGGATCATGAAAAAATCAAGGCCATTGAAGCTATTCCTTCTCCATAGATAATTTAGGAGATAAAGTAATTCTTGAGAAATCTTAGGGCAATTCATAAATCTATACATTAGTTGTCTTTCAAGGCTTATCTTATTTAAGAAAGATATGGACTTCAAGTGGAATAAGGGTTGTGATAAGGATTTTCATGAATTCAAGAAGTTTCTCCTAAAGCCCCTAACTTTGTGTTTGCCTAATTATAATAATCCATTTATCTTATACACTTTAACTTCCTAGGTATCATTAGGATTTATACTTGTATTACATGTAATAGGAGCATTCTATTTACTACATAAGTTGAATAATATTTTCAACAAAAACCAAGCACATTCCCATGGAAAAATATTATTTGGCTATTTAATTTGCATGCAAAAGTTAATACAATATATATTATATCGTAATCCTTACATGGTCATTATAATAGATCCTCTAAGACATCTCCTTCATAATAATTACATCCCTAGTGATAGCCAATATGGTAAATGAAGAATTATGATGTATACATGTGATCTTCATATTGCAACCCAAATATTAGTTAAGGCACAAGTGATTTCTGATCAAATTGCTACAACACCTGACCTATCCTAACAACCTTTAAAGGGAGATTTGATAGTTGAAGAATAATTAGCATATCTTGATCCCCATATAATTTTATGGCTTTTTACCTCATAATTTTCTTCTAAATTGAGCCTAGCATCTAGTACTTATACTCTTACCAAATAAGAGAAGTCCATTCTTGAGTCATATGAAGCTCTTGATATAATATATGAATCCAAGACCAAAGTAAAGAAATCAATTATCTCAAATGAACCAGAACTTAAACAAGGTATCCACCCTAACACCTAGATCTTTTACTTCAATTGGGGCTAAAAATAAATATGGGTAGGGACATGGATATTCCTTGAGGCATCTTTTTGTATAACTATTTATATGGTATTTCATTTAATTTTTTTAAATATCACTAACAATATGGTTGGGTATGAATCTTTGATCTTTGGAATCTTGATGGAACAAAAGATGAATGTATGCCATATCAAAGTTTAGGGTGATTCCAAATTGTAGTTTGATATGTTATGTACAAATAAATATTCAAAGCACCATTTTGTCCATTTTTATAAGAACCTTATCAATGACTTTGAGACATTTAGTATTTGAAATTCTCTAAAAGGATAAAATACTAAAAACAATTTCCTAACTACCTCAGCTAGTAAATTTACATCACATGAAAAGCATTGATGAAAACAACATTGTAGTAAAATTTCATAATGACCCTAAAATTTTGATCATTAAGGATTCAATGGTATCAATACCCTTGGCATTAGCATAGTCAATTATCAAAAATCCCATGATGATCCTTGGTGTGGAGATATTCTCTATTTTATAGACAATTAAACCTACCCATTAGATGCTAATGCTAAACATAGAGCTAGAATAAATAGGAGATCTAATAAATATGTGCTAGTAGAAAGTATTTTATAATTTAGGAACTTTGATGATGCTCTTGTATGATGTTTTATAGAGTTAGAAGTCCCTAAAGCCTTATTTGAAATTCATAGAGAGGACTATGGATCACTTTAATTGTTACTTTACTACTTGTAAGCTCTTGTAAATGGGATATTTTTGGCCCACAATGGACACTAATACAAATACCTATGTCAAAGAAATTGATAAATCTTACTTCTACAAATATTAAATTTAGGCCCATACTCTTGAAATTAAATTACCTTATTTGCTTATCTTTCAAGAATATCTTACGTTATGATGAGTACCATCAAGAGTATATTGAGGCTCACCTTGTCAAACTCACTAAACGTAATGACAAGTGTCTTCATGACATTGAGAACATTTGATATTAAAAACTATATTGCTAAATTTTATAATAAGAAAGTCCATCATTGCAACTTTAAAGTTAGGGATCTTGTCCTCAAGATTGATAATGTGCATGAAAAGTATAAGATAAATGTAACTGAAAGTGGCTAGATCCATACACCATCAAAGAAATCTATGGGTTTGGGAAAATAAAATTACAAACCATGACTGATGTTGAGTTGGAGAAACCTACCAACTCTATGTATATAAAATAATTTTATGCATAGTGTCTTGCTTGCCTTTACTTTTTTTGTGTTAAATTTTTTACCCTTCTTTGGACTATTCTTGCTCTTATTTGGCTTTTCTCATGAGTGTGCTATGTATTATATTAACTTATGGAATGCATTTTATAAGTTAGTATTTTATTTTTCTAAATAATTCCCCTCGTACCATTAAGACCTCTTTAAGTGATGAAACAATTTCATCTTCAAAAAATGGTGATTTCATTAAAAATATGACATTTTGCTTTTTTCCTCTTAGGACTATATTTATTTTGTGTTGCTTGGTTTTTGATCCATTTTTTTGGTATTTTCTCTTTTTTGAATTGCTTTACCATTCCTTTTCTAGCAAATAATATCCCAATCTATGGCATTTTCTCATTTCCTTTTATTTTTCTCTATTTTATTTTGCTTGTATTTTATGTTAGTACCAATTTGTTTAAGTACCATAAAAAAAACCACCTTAGTTCAAGATCATAACATCTTCCATATGGTATGCCCATATGAATACCAAGTCAACATCCCAAAAATATTTAAAAAATATTGTCTTAAACAAATAGTTAAAACACAAAATAAAATATTATCTTTAATCAAACACTTTTACTTTGAATTTTTTTTTTATCATAACATATTCCTTTCATGGTTTCTTCTTGTTGTAGTGGGGGCATTCTTTATCGCCTATTATAATAAATTTATGCTCTAGGTATGTTTTATATTTTATTATATTTTTGTTTTCTAGTAATACTTCTTATAAACATCCACCATGGGGATTGAACTTGGGTCACATCATCGATAATGCAAGTGGCATCCTTGTCGGTAGACCACAATCATGAGGATAGTTTTGAAATGTGTCCCAAAACCTTTTACATCAACTTCAATAGGAGCAAACCACGTAATGGAAACCCACTGGTCAGCCTACAACCCCACAACCTTACCATAATGAAACAAAGGCAACCAGATCCCACCAACCCGTAATCTGACCATTTTAGAAAAAATAGAGCACTACAGTTCAAAATTAAAATTTAAAAATTAATTCCCTCCCAATAGTAGCGCTCAAAATTAGAATTCAAAACACAATGAAATTTCCCACCCAATGGGAGGTGAGAGATGACTATCCAACCTACAAACTGAAACCAAAAAATAGTTGGGGAAAGGAAATTGAGTCTGCCTTATAGGAAGCACCAACATGAAACAGGTTGAACACAATCAAAGGACACCCAAATTTAAATGAAAAAAATCTTCATGCCTAAACTAGATACCCTTCAAAAATTCCCCAAACCTCACTTATGCATAGCCAAAATAAGGAAATTTACCCATACAACACCGACCAACGAAAGACAACCTTCTTGCCCCAAACAGGATACAAAATTTTTGGACTTGAATGCGAACCATCATAGAACTGATCCCAAAACTAGCTGAGGATCTGATTCTAAAAATGATCCATAGAAAGAAAAAACCTAGACCTTTAGAAACATCAAAATCTCTTAAAAAATTAAAAAATTTCATCTTGCTTAGAGGAGACCCAAAGCCCTACAAAACAAGTTAGAGGGACCAAGAAAATAATAGCTTAACATGTCGTAAAACCAATTTATTTCCATATCACCTTACGAACAACAAAATACTATTATCATCCAATTTGGGATCCTGGATGAATAGAATATTTGAAGATAAATTCTCTCTCAAAGAAGATGAAACCCTCAATTTATATGGACCGATAAGGCCTCTGGTGTTCCAAGAACACATCTTCATTTAGGGTATTTGAGAGCGGACTTCATCTCACCCACCCTTGGGTGGGGTAATTTAAAACTATTTAGTATGAGTTGTCTACTACTCTTAGTATTCAATTTTCTAGATTCAAATAGGGTTGGGCTCCATTAGCAAATTTAGAGTCAATCTCCCTCTTTCGAAGGGTTTTATTACTAGGTCTTCCCACTTTTTTTAACCCTTGTATCAATGCCAATATTACGATGGATCCTAGTTTTAGGACCTGGGGAACCCTTCTCTAGAATAGGGCCAGGGGATGTTATAGGACTTTCCACTATCTATTGAATCACAACTTCCTCTACAACAAGGTAATCAAAGGTGTTTTGGAGGATAAGACTAGCCAAACTTACCTCATTCGCACCTTTGTCAGCCTTAGGGAGTTGAACATGATCATATACCTCAGGGGATTCCTTCCTTTTCTTGATAGTTTATCTAATTGATTCTTCCTCTCCATTGAAAGGATTTGAAGGAAGCATAGTTCACTCTGGAGAATCCTCCTTGATGACCTATTGGATATCTATTTTTGCAAAAGAAAATAGAAGGCATTTTCCATTTCATATTTTGAAGAGATTTTTTTGGTACCCATATTCTTTCCTTGTTCCTCTTGAGATTCACTGGCCTTAGGGAAACTCCCAACCAATTAAGGAATGCATTCTTTTAATGTACACACTTCTTACACTCCTGGAAGACTTAGGGCCTATTCTCATACTTAATAGGTTGGTTCCAGGTTCTAATATTAGAAATAAGCTCTACCAAGCTTGGTAGGTCTTGCTCAACATAAACCATTACACACATTTTGGCATAGTCCATTTGATTTTTGGACCTAGAAGTCTCATTGATTGAAACCAGATCACCAATATAGTTGCCCACAACTTGGAAAATACTCATGCTAGAACTAAAGAGGGAAACCCGAAAGTGAGTGGGACCAGGTTCCCATGTTGGGTATGTGGGTTGAATTTTGAACCTCATCTTCACAAAAATAAGTCTCTCTTTCCAAAGAACCAAGGACCCCCTTCTAGAATCCTTTTGGAGTCCTCTTCATAGCCTAATATGATAAGGAAGAATTTCTTTGGGATGGCCACTGTCTCGAGGGAACCGAGAGGTCTCCATCTTGCTAAGGCCTACCTCCTCAAAGTGTCCAAATCAAGTCTACCCCCTTGAAATTTCTTGATGAGGTTATGCATTTCACCTTCTATAATTCTATTTAGAAGGCCATCAGGGATGTGGATTTGGTTTGAAATAGGAGAAATACTAAATAAATCATTCAAATCAATGCCATGAGAGCCAGTCATCACCTAATCTAACAATGAATGACAAGATGGAGGGGTCTCTTTGCTTGGGGAAAATCAATTTCTGTATTTAAACTTACTTGGATCCCATTCATCCTATTTATTGAAATTATGGAAATACAATAATAGAAAGGGACCTCGTTTACAGGCTTAGTCTCTTCCACAACAAGATCAAGTTTGATCGACCATGGAACCAATTTCACTGTAGCTCTCCCACCTTCACTCAATTTAAAATTTATCTCTTTCCAATAGGATTTCATTATCCCCTCACTATGAATGATCCTTATGCTCTAGGTATATTGCTATGAGTGAGTTTGTCCATTATAGTGGGGAAAAACCTTATTCTTTTATATCAGAACTTTGTTATCTAGGTTTGATATAGTGCATAATTTGTACATCTTGTTTTTTCATATTTTAGAGCAACACACCTCTTTGTGAATAATTCTTTAGTAGATTTAACTATAATCACATTGAATGTCATTATAATATGCTATTTTTGGTTGACTAAAGTCTCCCACTATAATGGGGGTATGTGAGCTTCATACCTTGTAATTGTTGTAGTGCATGAGCTTTTCCACTATAGTGGAGGTATACCTTGCTCTATTCTACATGGTATGCTACATTGCTTATTTATTTACACTAATATCATGACCATGTATTATTATTTCTTTAGATACTTCATGATCCTAGTATTCTCTAGTGCTTGCCTTAAGCAATGCCTTGCTTTCTTATTTTTGGGAGCAACATTCTTCTTGTTAGTTGCCTTATTGTGGGATATGATTTTTTCGGATAAAAAATAATTATATATTAAGTTATTCAAGGAAAATAGGTACATTATCTGCCTTTCTACGTAAATAGGCTTTTGATCTCGGATTTAATAGATGATGTAATGCTATGATCTCTATCTGTTTATCTACTATAGTAATCCATGTATAATAGAAATAGACTAGTATAGTGAATTACAAAACAAAATACATCTAATGTTGCTACCATAAAGAGATAAGATATAAATAAGAGCTTACTTGATTCATTTTTCCCACCATCTAGGGGAATAACCATAACAAGTGATGTCACCTTTTACTAGAGCCCAATTGGCCATTGTATTTACAACTATATTTTGTTCTCTAAGGATGTGATTATATTATACTAATATAAAGTTTACATGTACCATCTAAAAATTCTCCATAATTCTCCTTAATCTCCATTCAATATTCTTATTCTTCATTGGATTCCTCAAATGGTTGATCATGACTTATGAATCATATTCTATCTAGATCTTCTTCCAGCGTATGTTTATTGCTTCTTGAAGCCGTCTAAGAATACCATAATCATATGCTAGGTTGTTGGAAAGTATACCAATATTCTCTGCAAATGTGAAGACCAAGGTCCCATCTATAGTCTTTCTATCCTCCTACACTAGCTCTTCCTAGATTCTCCTATGAGGCTCTATCCGAGTTAACTTTTCCCCAATCCTCTACAAGAGCTTGCCACTTTCCTTTTCTAACTATTTTTGGATATCTTATGGTTGCCATTTTTTGTTTACCAACCATAGGAGCAATTTTTATTCTAGTCATAATTTTTTCCCACTGTGGGTGGGGTTCCTAAGAATACTTCAACATATGTTGGATTGTCTTTGCTATGTTGGCTATGGTCTTTTACCAAACATAGTGGATTTATTGAGACTCTTGTTTGAAGTTACAATTGTTCCTTTATCTCCATATGTTCTAAAGTAGGAGAGTAGTTCCTACCCATACCATCTACCTAAAATATTGGTCTACTCCATTTCATATAGTCCATTCCCTATACACATGCTCTAGGGTGGTAAAGCTATTCTAATTAATACCAAGTAAGCTAGCCATAATCTATAACTTTGAGGCTACAAGACACTAAATAAATAAGTGGTTGACTAATTAGGGTTCTCCCAAAAAATATCACACTAGAAATTGCCATGACAACCTCTTTTCATAAGTTTTTCCCCTATTAATACCCTTTTATGCAGTAGTAGCCAAACAAAGAATATCACCTTTGGAAATAACTTATGTGCCCATATTTGTTTGAATAAGCCTCAAAGTGGGTTAGGAGAACTTTGGAATAGGGATGCATATCCTTGTGCTACTGTATACTCCTCCTAACTCGTGTGGCCCCATTCAAGGGAATAATTTGCTTGATTCCATGAAAGTAATTTCATTTGTAGACTTTGCTGAATATCCATATTTTTCCTCTTTAGGATTTGAATTGGCCATTTGACTATGGGGACCCAATTTCTCCCAAATTCTAAATTTTTGGTCTAGTACCTATAGTATTTTGCTACCTTTATCCAATTTGCTCTATGTAATCACTCCATGAAAGGTCTCCACTTTGGAAATTGAACCACCAATGGTTGGTGTCCATCCCATGAGTCTATCCAAAAATTTGTGTTGACCATTGTGAATGATCCAAAAGATATTCTTCTTTGTTAGCTCCTCTCCTATCCTCAAAACTTCCAATATGGCGATCCTCTACTAGGGATTTGGCGATAATTGATTTTTTTGGAATTTTATTTTTTGCATATTTAAATCTTATATTTTGGGTCCATAGCACATTGGGGTTGTTCAAAATCCTCCAATACAACTTAGTTGCTAGTGCTTTAGTATTATTGACTATTTATATAAATTCTACTCCCCCTTCATGTTTGTATAGGCATAAATTTTCCCACCACACCAATGTCCATTTCCTTTCCTCCTTAGTGCCCCTCCAAAGGAACTAATGATTTATTTGATCCAACTATCTTAGAATTGTCTTGCGAATGTCCAAAACCATGGAGACATAGATAGATGTAGACTACAATATTTATTTAACCAGGTTTACTCCTCCCCTTGATGATAGCTATCAATTATTTCTTTTTTCTATTTTCTTTTTTACTCTATCCACTAGCCAAGACCCATCCTTCTTCTTCTATCTCCTTGTTCTAAGTGGAACACCTAAATAGGTGATTGGAAGGGAGGTCTTTGGTATCATAATTTGTCAAGAATCATGATTTCTTGTCTAGGTGAGTAGTGGAAGAAAATAACTGTATTTTTTCTCATTGATTTATTTCCCTATGGCTCATACAAAATAAGTTTTGATATGTTTAATTCTTTAGGGTTCCTTCACTATTTCTTTCCCTAATAGAGTAGAGTCATCAACAAACTGAAGGTGAGTGATTGGCAAGTCTCTATTTGTAATAGTGATTCTTGTTGATGTTCAATTTTTCCTATTTTTGACCATTGTCCTTCCTAGGTATTCATATAATATGATAAATAAGTATGGGGAGAGGGGATATCCCTTCATAATACCTCTAGGCACTATGAAGGATAAACCATTGATCAGTACTAGATAGGACATAGAAAAAATGCATCCCTCGATCCAGTCTATCCATTCCTATAAGAAGACAAATTGACTCATTACTTAGAGGAGAAAATGTTAGTCCACCCTATCATATGATTTGGAAAAGTCTAAGTAGATGGACATGGTTGTGGATTTCTATACTTCCATAGAGTGGAGAGACTCTTGAGCTAATACTGCCTCATCTACTATTTGTCTACCTTCCATAAAACCACCTTTTTTTGGAGAGATAATATTATGCAAAAGTGGCTTGAGCTTCTCTTCCATTATCTTGGTGATTATTTTGAGTAAGACATTACATAAAGCTATTGGTTTAAATCTAACAATGTGTTCTACATCCTGTGCCTTTGGGATCAATGTTATATATGTTTTTTTGATTTCCTTCAATACATATTTAGCTTTTATAGCTTCCTCCACCACATCTAGAAGGTTCTCATGTAGGATATCCCAAAATTCTTGGTAGAATTTAGTGGGGAATTCATCTGACCTAGGGGTATTTTCTTTTTGTATTTTTAAGACTACCCACTTCAACTCTCTGGTAGTTATTGGTGTAGTCAAAATTGAATTGTCCTCCTTTGCTATTGATGCAGGTATCTCCTATAATACTTACTATTCAGATTCAATATCTAGAGGTTTTGCTACGAATAAACTTGCAAAATAGTTTACTACAATAGACCACATACCTTCCCATGTGTGGAGGAATATCCTATTTTTGTTCTTAGGGAGCGAATGAAGTTGTACGATATGTAGGATAGATAAACATTATGGAAGAATCCCATGTTTTGGTCCCCCTCCTAGAGCCATTGGATCATATATTTATGCTTACATATTAGCTCTTCCCTTTTTCATATTCTTTTAGCTAGGATGTAAGTCTAATATCTACCATACTTAGACCCTTTGTGAGGCCATCCATGCAGATCTATTTATTCAAATATTTGAGTTGGGCTATCACTTCTAAATTTTTCTTCTTGACATATCCAATCTCTTCCTAGTTATAGGTCCTTATATTAGATCTAATGTACTAAAGCCTCCTCACAAAGCCAAACATCTTAGTTCCATGCCAAGTTTTGACTTCCTATCACCATTGCTACACTCTGGGTCTAAAAGACCTATCTCTAAACCATATTAAGTAGAATTTAAATGGTGGGTGTATGGACTTGGATTTCCATAGTTCTATCATGATCAACCAATGATTTGATCCTGCATTGTTAGGATCTTCACCTTAGAAATGTGTCCATGAATAAATTATTTGATAGTAGGAACCTATCTAATCTTTCCATAATGTACGCAGAGCCATGCCTCCTATTAGAATAGGTCATCAGGCCATTGTCTGGCATGAAAACCATAAGGTGGAGGTTTTTGATGTATTCCTTCATGAGGTTCATGCTCTTATCTAAGCTACTATTTCCCCTAGTTTCTCTTCCAAGGAAAGGATGGTATTGAAATCTTATCCTACAAATGCCCATGCTTTAGGAAATTAGGTAATAATATAGTTTATATTCTTCCACTATGTTTGTTTCTTCTCTAGGGTAGTAAGTGCATAGACATTCATGCAAAACATAACTTGGTCTAATTTCCTGCTCTATGCTGCTACTAATAGGAGACCCCAAATACCCATAACTTGGTGGATAACTGCATCTTTAAGGACCCAAAGGTATGCTATACCTCCCGATATCCCTTGGGAGTTGAGGAATTATACTCTTTCAATAGACCATACTTTCCTTGCAATTGTATCCATCTCTTCCATTGACACCTTTGTCTCTTGAAGGAAGACAAGTTGTGGTCAACTTGTCTGTATTATTATTGTAATTTCATTTTGTTTTGAGGGACTCACCTTGAGTCCTCTAATATTCTAGGAGATGATCCTCATCAGTATTTGGGGAAAAATATGTGGGTATGGGCATTTATTAGTGTCCATTTTTCCACATGGTGATGGTTGGTTTTGCATCCTACCTTTTTATTAGTATCCATTTTTCATCTTCTTACTTGTCTCTTGGATCACCCTTCCAAATTATGGAATAAAATCCAACCTTGGTGTATGTGTGTATAGCACCAATTCAAAGTTGGTGGATCCGATGAGGTATTTCCTAGGATCTAGGTTCTTTGTGGTTCCTAAATTTAATATAATGTTTCTCTTATTCTCATTTTTCATCTTATTTTTTGGTCGGCATTCTATTGTTGGGTAGTTTACTCTTTATTGTTTGTTGCTCTACAAGGCTAGGGTGGTGTCAGGGGTGCTATTTACCTCCTCTAGCATGGATTCGTTCCTCCCACAATGGAAATATATCTCTAGGAATTTTGTCTCCATAATATCCTCCTCATAATCCAAAATATTATCAATGGGGATATTACCAATTATATTTTTTGACACCACCACTTATTTCTTCATTGTCAATTTCTTATGGATATTTATTTTTTTAGGCACTTGGAATCATTTAGGATCCTTCTTCTCTTTTCCTTGCTATGGGATATTATGCATGTAGTCTCTTGTTAAATGGTCATATTCATGTCCATTTCTACAATAAAAATGTATGTTCTCATAATCAACCTTCTACTCCCATGTTTCCTCCCCAAACTGTAGTGCAATTATTTTTGGGAGAGGTTTGTTAAAGTTTATTAGTATACATATACAAGCATAAATAATTTTTTCAAATCTATATGTACTATTAGAAATCATCATGAACATTCCTAGGGTATTCTCAATTATTATAAATACTGTTAGATTCCAAATTTTTGTTGGTAGGCCAAAAATTCTCACCCAAACAAGTCTTATGGATGACATCTCTTCCTAAAGTTTGAATTTAGTATGCTAGGGTTTCATCAAGAGATCTTTCCTTTCCAAAAATAATTGCATCCCTTGGAATATTTGTTCCCTATCTTATTTAGTAGCAAAAAATAATAAGAAAAAGGAAATAAGCATTATGGTAAGAAAACATTTGAAATTCAACTTTTGTTCACCATTTCTAGAAGCCCATAGTTTAAATGTTGATAGGATCAATTGGAAACCTAGATTTGCAAGAAGTCCTAGAGATATTATATGGTGATAATATAGTAAAAAATATTAATTAATTTTATGACATAACATTCTCACATAAAATTCTAGAACCATTGATCATACATGATGATCATTAATAAAAGAATTGTTGTCATTAGAATCAAATTGACATATTTCATGCATGTTATATTTTTTAATGGCATTGTGCATTATAATGTTAGGCATATATCATTACACATACATTTATAACATAATAATGTAAAGCAAATGAATTATTATATGCATACACTCAAAATAATCAAGTAAATTTAAATCACACATACATACATACAAGAGCATTCAAGAGTGAAATGAATATTCTCATATATATCTTAATCAGTATCAAGTACAAAGAATATGATGGATTCAATACAATATGGGGCACCAGGTGCCATCATCCTATGTTACCCAATAATCCATGTACATATCCCATATCCCTATAAACCTAGATACATCTCTACATGTGCCATGGTGGATACAAAAACAATGTAAAAAATCATCTCAACATACCTTGAACTATGAATAAATCACTTGTGCATCACTTTGGGGGGTCTTGGTGTTGGTCGAGTATACCTCAAAATAGATAATTAGAGTCCTACCAACACCTCTTGTACTCCAATAAAATTCAACTAGGCTTGTACCAACTACTATTATAATTCTTTCTTTTTAGTGTAGTCCTAATACTCCATTTTTCTCATTTCCTATCTTAATAATAGCTCTCTATTTTAACAAGGTTTATGATTAGCCCTAAGCCTCTACAAGAAACAATCCCTAAATATCATGCCTAGTTTTATAAATTTTTAGGCTATTTAGAGAGTCAACATTGGAGGTTGAGGGCATCTCAAGGCTATTCAAATTGATGATTGGTCCCAATGTAAATTGGTATGACTACTTGATAAAATATTTCCATCCCTAGGATGTCTCTACAAGCACAAATAAAATATAGAAGTTAAAAACATCATCATCACAATGAAAATTAATAATCTATGTTGGAACAAGTTACTCATGCTTCTATCAAAGCAATATATAAGTAAAATAATTAGATATCATGAGACAACCATAGTTGCATGTATGTCATAAAATTATCATAAATATATACCTCCAAAAGAAACACTGGATTGATGGTCCTTGCCCTAATATCCTATATGTGATATATATCATAATATGATAAGGATAAGAGCATGTGACCCTAGGTGAATCCCCTTTTAAACCCTCTATAATATCTCTCCAAGGTAAAAATAAATAATAAATAAAGGAGGCAAGGATCTTATTTGTTCCTTTGTAATGTAATGAGTCATATAGCTTTATCCCCTAGACAAGGAGGCAAGTATCTTAGAAAAAATAAATAATAAATCAAGGAGGCAGGTATCTTAGTGATTATCCTTTGTTCTCTATAAATACATAAAGAAGAATAAGAGTAAAATATGAACTCAATGAAAAAAGATAATATGGTGGGCATCCTACATCCTCATCTACTATACATTACTTTGGATATCTAAGCATCACTTATCTATCATCCTATTTGGCACCATCATAACGGTTAGCCCCAAGCTAGGAAACCTAAGTAGAAAGTATACGTCATTTAGTATCATGATCATCTCTATAACCTCATATAGAGAGAGCCTCTATAAACATAAATTGAAATAAGTATTTTAATACAATATGAGTTGTGCTTTTAGCAACATAAAAAGTTTAAAATTATTGTGGCATGGTGGTTATAGGGGCAGACTGCATGAATAACTGTGTGGTGGTTCTGGGGCAGACATCACAAAATACTATGGCAGCCATAAAAGCTGGATAGCCTGCCCGAATTTGTGGTGGCTATTGATTCCACCATGTAAATTAAAACAAAATTACAATATGCTCTCATAGTATATTGGTATTTATGGATATACATAGGCTATATCCAATAGTCAATCTAGTTTGATGTTTATTAATAGTGTCCCATTATTTGTCATTAGATGTTGCCTTAGTCATGAGCAAATCCATCATGTCTACCATTGCCTCTATAGTTTATCATCATAGGTGGTGCCACTTATACTATACTTTGCATCATGTCAACCATTATTATGACATCAATCCTACCCTCTCCCCATCCCATGCTTGGGGTCACCCTAAAAACCTAATTCTAGCAAAATTTTAAGAGCATGATTTTCAAAAAAATAAGGAAAATTTATCGGATCAAAATTGCCCAAATTTTTTGAGCATAAAAATTCATGCTCAAAGGAGAACTATAGGGGACATCCTACAGGACATCCCAAAGGATGTCTCGATCCACTTCCCTACTTCCCTCTCCCCTTGTTTTGTCCTAGTTCTTAGGTACTTCCCTGGACCTTCCTTCTTGGTTGGCTAGTGTTGTAGACGATCTCCTTGGGGTGGAAGGTCAATTTTACATTTTTCTGCCCCTTTCCCAGTATGATTGAGGGTTTATTTTGTGTGCCTCTATTTTGGGACATCCCTGAGACCTTCCTTGGATTTTCTATGGTGCTTTAGGGATCCTTTTTCCCTGGTGCTCTTAGATCTATCCCAGGTTTGTTGCAGGTTTCTACTTGAAGCCAAGTTTTAGTGTTATCTAGATGTGGTGCATCATAGCTTTGGGAGAGGGGATTGACTCCATCTTGGTGCTTATTGAGCATGTTTTCACAACATCCTTTTGGTTTGGGGGGGACCACATGCTTCTTTTATATGGATATACTTTTCGAGTTCCTGGATTTTATCTACTTGGTGGGTTGTCAACATTTCTTTCTTGGCTTTGGTGTGGTCTATACTTTGCTTGCTACTGAGATCCTAATGGTCTTCCTTTTCTAGTTCTCAAAAGCCATTCGATGGTAGAGTTAGAGGTTGTCTAGGGTTTTTTATTGCATATTTTGGTCTTGGGGAGGACCTATATTTTTTTCCTACAACATGTTAACCCTATGGCTCCTTCAGTTAGGGTTCACTAGGACCTTCCCATCCATTTATTGTGGTTTGTAGCTCTTCCTATTTTTCTTCCTCTGTTTCCTTTGGTTTTCGTGTAGCTCAACCTCGTATGCAAGGGGATTTTGGGCTCAAGTGATTTTGCTAGCTGCTCAAGCGATTTTGCTAAAAGTTAGGCGATTTTGCCCAACGGTCAAAACAACATTGGTTTGAGGGCGCAAAAATCGAGGCAAATGGTTTTTTGCTAATTTTGAATGATTTTCGGGTAGACTTAGGTAAATTTGATGTTTTTATCAATTTTAATGTTTTTACTGAGTTAATCAATTTAAGTGTGTCAAATTTAAGGTGCTACATTTTGCCCCCTCTTTAGCGACTTTTTGAAAAAGTCGTTAAAGATGAAATGACACGTTTTTCGAGGTAGTAGAAAAAAAAATTGTATGCCTTTTTTAGTTCATTGTTTTAACTTTGTTATTTTGACATCTTATTATGTTGCCCCCTTCGATTTTTGCATTAATTCGACAAATTAATGAAAATTAAAAAAAAAAAGGAAATTTTCAGGTTGACTTAAATAGAGAAACAAAATAAGAAATTTCATTTTCATTTTTATTGTTCACTTTCTAGAGAGAAAAAGAGCTTTGAGTGCACGATGGCAGGATTGACACATAGAGCGGATCTAGTGCATGGAGGAGAGAGGGTAAGCATTAATTTAAGTTTTTTTTTTAAATGCAATTTTCATGCTTTTTATGATTTTCTTTGAATTTTAATTTGGACTTTAAATTCGGGTATGCCGTAATTTTTTGTGCGAGGCGAAATCGCCTCTTTTTCGATGAAATCTCCTCGAGATCGCAAAATCGCACAGGGTTTGGCAAAATCGCTACAGAAAAATATAGCGATTTAGGACTTCCAAAGTGATTTTGACAAATCGAGGGTGATTTCACCAAAAATAGGAATGATTTCATCAAAATCAAAATGATTTTGACAACTTGAATGCGATTTTGGGTTTTAATGTAATTTTGGTAATTAACTTTAAATTTTTGACTTTTGTGTGCTAGTGTGAAGAGTTGAGAGTGGCGTTATGATGGTTTCCAGCTGAACCTAGGAAACCTGTCTGATGGTGATCGGGCGACCTTGGATGCGGTGGGACTACATCATGTGGTTGAGATGCCACAAATTCTTGTCGACCTCACTTTGCTTATAGCTTTGGTAGAGAGGTGGTATCCTAGTTCATCCACATTTCAAATACCAATTGGGGAGATGGCTCCCACCCTAGAGGACGTCTGGAGGATCTTGCGGATCCCCATTCAGGGCCAGCGGGTTACAGGGTCAGATCACCAGCCTCGGGCACTTCAAATATTATCCGGGGATCCTCAGATGAGGCTGGAGTCAGGTGGGGTCTTTGTTACTGCTCTGAGATAGATACCCGAGATTTCTCCTCTGACATCGGTATTGTCAAGAGTAGTTGGTGGCTTGCTGTTGTGCCACCAGAGCAGCTGCAGATTGCCTTGGCTACTTGCAAGGGTAGTGGCCGATATGCGGGACCATCGGATTCAATTTGCATGGGATCCTTTTTGCTTGTGTCGCTTGTATAGGACACTATACAAGATTTTCTATAGGGAGGGGGTGGCTCTGGTGCTTACCTATTTTTTATAGGTCTGGTGTTGGGAGCACATCGTAGTGCGGAGGCCTAAGGGGCTATCGGTAGCAGCAGTAGAGGCAGGGAGGCCCCGAGTTTACTATTGGGCAGTCCGGGTAGGAGGAGTTCGGAGGATTAGCCTGGATGATGCCAGGCAGCTTTTTGATGAGCTGACGAGGGATGCCATCACCTGGAGACCATGGAGGGGCCACCCAGGATGGGTCAAGGATAGGGTAGAGTTGGCTCATGTCAGACGAGCTATCTGGTTGTGGATGCATGATGGGGAGATGGAGCCCCATCGAGCAGATTGGGTGCTTCGATAGTTTGGCTTACACTAGGGAATCCCTACTGTTAGAGATTTTTACTATGCTCGGACCATCGGGGATCCGACCTCTATCAGTGGTGCACCTAACATGAGGTGCTTCCTAGATACAGCTCTAGATGATGCCCTTGTTGTTACATCCACTAGAGATGACGCAGGGGTTACAACGGACTACACGACATGGTATGCCTCAGTCTGCCCTCCGAGATTGATAGCACAAAGGGGGCCAATGCATAGGGATGTGGAGCGGGTGCTCTGACATCACAGAGCGGCCAGTGAGCAGGCCAGTGCAGAGTCCACGGCTCAAGGCAGAGGTGCAAGGACCAGGGGCGATCACTTGCATGGCAGAGGGAGGATGCCAAATCCTCGTACTATAGGACTGCGGGGCCATGGTGGGCCTCCTCTAAGACCATTGAGGGTCCCACGGACCCAGGGGAGAGATGAGATGGAGGTACCCTCTCCTCAGGAGCCTAGACCAGATTCCCCTGGGAAGGGGATAGCCACGGAGGAGGAGGGTGAGAGCAGTGCGATGGCTGCTCTTCGGGCGGAGAATGCCATGCTACGGGAGACTAATGCCTCCCAGAGGATGCACATTGAGATGCTAGAGGCAGAGTTAGCCCAGGCGAGGGCGCAGGCATAGAGAGGAGTGGGAGGGATAGCGGATATGCTCTCCAGGGCTTCTAGGTGAGCTACTTTCTACCAGGCGATGTACTTCGCGACCGTCCCAGAGGGACAGAGAGTACCTCTCCCAGTGATGTACGAGCCACCGACTCGGGCAAGTCAGAGATCCCAGTATTCCACTCAAGAGACTACTACGGCTCAGGCTCCTCCACCTCCTGGAGGTGACGATGCACAGAGCACCAGGGGTGTTGGACAGTCATGAGGATTGGACTTTTGATGATGTATTGATGATGTATTTTTGGATGACTGAGTATGCTGATGATGGCTATTGTGGCATACCAATCTACTATTGTATATATACTTTTTTGATGATATATATAGATTTTGATCTTTTGCCTTATGTGTCAATGTGTTTGATGATTAATTTTGCATTTTGATTTTAAAGAGTTGTATTTTAAATTTGATAAAATGATTTGATGTAAAATTGCATTAAGATGTGTAAAATGGTTTTGTTGTTTCTGAAAATAGGAAATGTGAATTTAGCAATAAACCTCGAAGGATGTGGCGTTGTTATGTGACTATTGTGGAGATCTAAGCTCGTTAAGTCACGAAGTTGATCCTGTTATGAGGTGTATTTTGATATTGCTAAATGAAATGGTTGGGTGCTTAAGAAAATTCTTAAGGCTTTTTGATAGGATGAGATGTATTGATTGTTGATAAAAAAGATGTAATTTTGGGCATACAAACGTCGAACGATGGCTTTTGCTAAGCAAGGAATCGCTAATTACTTAGGAATAATACTATCATCGCAAAAAGTCATCATGAAAATGCAGGATAAAAAATATTTTTGTAAAATGCAAAATTAATGTTGTGTAAATCATTGTATCACATATGCAAAAGGTTTTATAGATGCTTACGATGAATTTTTGGGCATGAAAAATTAGAAGGATGGTTTTCACTAGGTAAGGAATTCCTAATCGCTTAGGAATAATACCATCATCGCCATAAAACCAAAATGCAATGCAGGATGAATATGTAACTTTAGATATAATATTTTTGAGTTATTTGGAATATTTTGTTAACATGACAAATTTATGAAGATGGTTTTCGCTAGGCAAGGAATCCCTAATTGCTTAGGAATAATACCATCATTGCGAAAAAGATATATTTTTTTGAATTTTTGTAATTTTAAGTTTGATATGTAGAAATTTAATAAAATATCAACGCAATATTTTAATTTATCTCAAAAAAAATAAATTCAAATTTATCTAGAACCCTTGTGTGTGAAGTGCATTTATTTCCATTTTGATGCTATCATAATGATACAAAATCTCTCAAATAGCAAATGTGTGTGCCTTTTGTAAAGTTCGTTTTCTGATTTTAAGTAGATAAATGATGGAGCAAACTTAATGAAACCAATGTGTGTGCAAGTGAAATGTTCTTTAACCATGATTTTGTGCATGCATTAGGAATGAACTGCTATGTGAGTCAAATTACCATAAAGCTAGCTAATCCACAAGCGGACATTGGTCCGTACAAAAGAAGGTCGCTAATGTGACGAGACATGTCACCACGCGAAAAGGAATTACCCAATGTCAAGCAAGTTGGGCACAAATCACCTGTTATGGGGCTTACCTTCATGATTTTCGACTGAATGAGAAATTCCAGGGATTCAAGTTCCGTATTCCTTCTTTTCTTCACTTTCAGGGGTAGGGATTTTGTTCATTTTGTTTTGAACAAGGGGATTTTATTGCTTTTCTTTTTATCTTTTCATTTTTTTTTTTCTTTTGGGATACTTGCTCAGCTTAGATGTGGAGCAAGGGATTTTTATTTGGGTAGGATGGAATCTTGTCCTTTTGCCAATTTCTCATTCATTCTAGATCATGCACATGAGAGGATAGCAGGGAAATTTTTTTGCTTAAAGCATTAAAACTCACTATGCGAGTACCATTATTCGAAGATTGCAATAAATCATCTTTAATGTGTAACGTGTGGGTCTTGGTTCCAAAAAGTAGCAACATCATTCATAAACAGAAAATTTATTTAGTGAAAATAGTGTTCTTTGATATAAGAGAGATTTATAATCAAAATAATAGATATAAAAAATTATTTAATTTTACGAATTTTTAAGTGCGTGGTTCAAGATAACTTCTGAATTTAATCCTAGATAAAGGAAAATATTACTTGCTATTTTAGCAAAATTTGATTAAAGCTTTTGGGAATATTTTTGTATTTTTCTTATTTTGTAATTTGTTTGGCTATTTTGAGGAACATTTTTGAAAGTGCATGACAAACCTATTTACAAATATGTACAAAGATGAAGATTTGGATCTATGCATAATATCGTTTGAGGTGCATAATATTCATGGGTTCCTTGAGATCTTTTCCTTCCAAGGTAGCCAATCTATATGCACCTGACCCAAATTTAGCAGTGATGATAAATGGTCCCAGCCAGTTGGGCTGGAATTTTCCTTTAAGGTCTTTTCTTGCATTAGTATTCCTCTGATTTTCTTTTAAAACTAAATCTCCAATTTCAAATGATCTGTTATGAACTTTTTTAGCATATGATCTTTTAAGTTTGTCTTGGTAAGCACGAAGGTGCTCTAAAGCATGAATGCATTTTTCATCCAGAAGTTCTAGCTGACTGAGTCTGCTAGCACGATATTCATCTCCTACTTCAGCATCTTGAAGTAAAAGTGATAGGGATGGAACTTCTAATTGAAAGGGAAAAACTGCTTCAGCACCATATACCAAGACAAAAGGTGTAGCACCAGTGGGAGTACGAATGCTAGTTCGATAAGCCCACAAAGCAGGATATAATTGGATGTGCCATTCACGGCCTGTTTTATTAACCATTCTTTTTAAGATTTTGATTAAGGTTTTGTTAGATGCTTCGGCTTGGCCATTTCCTTGTGGATAGTAAGGAGTGGACCATCTATGTTGGATTTTATACTTTTGACACAATTTCTTAATATCTTTATTTTTAAAACATGTTCCATTATCAGAAATAAGATTAGATGGAATTCCAAATCTGTAGATGATTTGATTAAATATGAATTTTGAGACTTGGATTCCTGTGCAAGAAGCTAAAGGCATAGCTTCGACCCACTTTGTAAAATATTCAGTTGCAGTTATGATGAACTTGTGACCATCAGATGAAACAGGGTTGATTTTACCAATAATGTCTAAACCCCATTTAGAGAAAGGCCAAGGGGATGCTATGGTTTGGAGTTCTTGGGCAGGAGCATGGACAAGGTCAGAATGCCTTTGGCATTTGTCACATTGATGCACATAATCATTTGCGTCTTTCTCCATTGAAGGCCAGAAATAACCTATTCTAAGAAGTTTTCTAGAAATAGCACTTCCACTAAAATGTCCTCCACAAGACCCATCATGAGCTTCACTTAGGGCTTTCTTAGACTCTTCAGAATTTAGACACCTTAATAAGATACCTTCGAAGGATCTCCTATAAAGGGTATTACCAATTATTATGAAGTGAACAACTCGCTTGCATAACAATCTACGTTGGTTTCTATCAAATCCTTCAGGGAAGGTTCCATTTTGTAAGAAATTAAAAATGTCTATGTACCACGGTTATGGGGTAACTTCATTAATCAAAAAAACATCTAATGGTTCCATACACGACTTAGTAGAAGTAGGTTCCTGGATTTTTTGATGATAATAGTAGCATATTCATCGTCCAACTCCAAAGGCAACAAAGAAGTCATTGCAGCCATAGCATCGACAACGTGGTTACTAGTTCTAGGAACAACTTCTAAAGTTACTTTATTAAACAATGATATAAGTTTTAACACATATTCCTTATAAGGATGAAGTTTCTCATCTTGTGTTTGATAAAATTCATTAATTTGATTTATGACGAGTTGAGAATCTCCAAAAACTAATAATGTTTTTACCTTTAGTGCTAAAGCGGCTCGTAATCCAAGGATTAGAGCTTCATATTCTGTAGTGTTATTAGTACAAGCAAATTGTAATTTAAAGGATAAAGGGATTAGGTGCTTTTGAGGAGATTTTAATATAATACCTGCACCTGCTCCACTCATACATCTAGCTCCATCAAAAAATAATGTCCAAGTTTTTGAGTGATCCTCTTCCAAGTTGAGGCATTCATCAGGAAATTCGATGCTCATAGGCTGAGTAGATTCCACAGGAGCAACAACTAATTGATCTGCTATAACTTGGCCTTTTATAGATTTTTGGCCGATAAATATGAGTTCAAACTCACTAAGAGCAAGAACCCATTTAGTTGTGCGTCTTGACAGATATGGTCTACTCATTAAATATCTTAATGGATCAGATTTAGCAATGACATATGTCGTTTGACTTAACATATAATGGCGCAATTTTTGCGTTGAAAATACTACTGCTAAACATAATTTTTCCAATGGAGTATACCTTGTCTCATAATTTATTAAAGTCCTACTTATATAATATGTTGCTCGTTCTTTCTTTTCTTTATCAATTTGAGCTAACATAGCTCCAAGTGCAAGTTCTGAAGCCAAAATATACAAAATAAAAGGTTGGTCTGGTTTAGGTGGAACAAGCACTGGAGGATTAAGAAGGTATTGCTTAATGTTGTCAAAAGCTTCTTGACACTCTTTATCCCACTGAAAGGATACATTCTTCTTAAGCAATTTAAGGAAAGGTTATGTCCTATCCGCCAACTTATCTATGAAGCGGCGAATAGCTTGTAATTTTCCTTGCAAACTTCTTAATTCTGATATATTCTTAGGAGATGGCATATCATGAATAGCTTTAATTTTTAGAGGGTCTATTTCTATACCTCTTATAGAAATGATAACTCCTAATAACTTGCCATATTTCACCCCAAATACACATTTATCTGGATTTAAGCGTATTAGATACTTTCTTAGTCTATCAAATACTTTCCTTAAATCTCTAATGTGATCATCTTCTTCATTGGATCTAGCTATGATGTCATCAACATAATCATGTAGAATATCATACATCATATCATGAAAGATATACGTCATGGCTCTTTGATATGTTGCTCCAACATTCTTTAAACCAAAAGGCATAACTTTCCAACAGAAAGTTCCCCAAGGTGTGATGAAAGCCATTTTTGCTTGGTCTTCAGGAGCAATTCTGATTTGGTTGTATCCTGAAAAACCATCCATAAGAGATAACATTCCACTCCCAGCTGTAAATTCTATGATTTGATCCATATTAGGGAGAGGAAAATCATCTTTAGGGCATGCCGCATTAATATCTCTAAAGTCTGTGCAAACCCTAATTTTTGTGGCTTCTTTCTTAGTGATTGGAACAACATTAGAAATCCATTCGGCATAATCAATTGCTTGTATGAAAATGACGTTTAAGAGCTTTTCTAATTCACCTTTGACTAATAGTGCGACTTTAGGATGCATCTTTCTTAATTTTTGCTTTATTGGTTTAGCATCAGGGTGCACTACTAGATGATGCATGACTACAGAAGGATCTAAGCCAGGCATATCTGCATATGTCCATGCAAAGACATCTGAATATTCTGTGAGAAATTCTATGTATAATATTTGTTTTTCTTCACTCAATTCGGATCCAGTTTTGACCATATGAGGATTTTCTTCTGTACCAATGTTAACTTTTAGAAAATTGTCTACAACAATGTTCAAGTCTCTTTCAAAATTTGGTGGTGCAGGAGATACACCCATTTCTTGTAATTCTTCCAAAGTGCATTTAGCTAATTCCTCTTGAGGATTACATTCTTCTATATGGGCTATGCATGGCATGGATCCATCAAAGAAATATTGGTTTTGAAAAATTTCTTCTAAAGACACATCATGATATATGTCCCCTTCTAAACATTCATCCATAGAAGCAATCATGTCCGGATATACTAATGTTAACATGTTACATGTATGCACTTTTCTAGACATTGCTTTTAATTCTATGTATTCTTGATATGTCATGAGATTGTCATCATCCTTGTATGGAAATGGCTCAGTTTTTGTGGGGATGAGTCCAAGACCACATCGGGCTGGCCATTCAATAACTTCTAAAGGTTCTCTTATACCCTTTTGATAAGGTCCTAAGCCTTTACCTCTATATCCCAAATTGCACATTATTTCTTTTGGTATTACATATTTATCAGAAAAATAGCATTTGGCAAATTCATTTTGATCAATTGAAATTTGTAATATTGAATACTTTCCAAAATCATATCCTGCAGATATAAATATAGAGCTCCCAATATGACAAATGCTCCCTTTCTTAGGTACTCCAAAAGTGCGGGGAGATGAGGAAGACTCAGATAATATCTTAGAATCTTGCGTAGCTAGATTAACTTCTTCAATTGGTGCCAAAATTGAGGATAAATCCGCTAATCCTTCATCTGAAACTGCATATGAGGTAGATGGCTTATGTTCTTTATCATTTTCCTTAGATGTTGAAAATTTAAACTCTGTAGGGTCTATAGGTAATTCAGTCACTACAGGTTTAGGAAAAGGATTAGATATTCCTTTAGAAGGGGATGGTTCTTTTATTTTTATTGATACTTTATCACATGCTTTAGGTGATGGTGATTTAGAATGTGATTTAGGCTTATAGTGCTTTATGGGTGTATTTGGATTATGAGGGATAGAAGTCATGGCTGGACAAAATGGAACTCCTATGGGTTCTGCCAGAGCACACATGTCAAAAGGTCTAGGGTCTCCATGGATGATAACCAATTGATTTTTAAATTCAAATTTTACACATTGATGTAATGTGGAAGGAACTGCTCTCATTGCATTGATCCAAGGTCGACCCAAAAGAATGTTGTACGATGCAAAGCAGGGTACAACAAACACAGTCGTATCCAAAATCCGTGGACCAACTTGCAATGGGATTTTCATTACTCCACATGTTTCTTGAGTCTCATCATTAAATGCCTTAATAAGCATCTCAGTTTTTTGCATGTCTTCTTTCTTAAACCCAAATATTTGAAAAAAATCATAAGTGCATATATTCAGTGAAGATCCATTGTCTATTAGAACTCTTTTAACTCCTACATCTCCAATCATTGTTGTAATATATAAAGGATTATCTCCAAACATACTTTGAGGAGGTATTTCCTTATCTTTGAAATCTATGAAGTTTACTTCATTTAAAGTTACAACATTTACTATAGCGTTTGGTTCAATATCTTCTGGAACCATCATTTTGTTTAGAGTTTTCATTAATTCATCTCTATGAGTGGGAGAAGTTCTCAAAAGGTCTAGAAGAGAAATTCTCGTTGTAATGGTAGATAATTGTTCATTAATATCATAGGGTGTTCTCTGTTGCGAACCAAACACATTATTTCCTTTGTTAGGAGTTTTTAGAATAAATGGGTTTGCTTTATCACTTTGGTCTTGTGAATTCTGGTTTTGGGCTTGTTGCCTTGTAACCACTCCTATAGTCCCCACAAAATTGCTACGAGGTCTTGCATTTTGCGCTTGTTCATTTGAGAGCCACTGTTGTGACGATGGTCTAGTGGTCACTCTTCTTGGAAATGGTTCTTCTGGAACCATCTGATCTGTAATAGGAGTGATTGCTTCAGATTCATCTTCTGAACTATTTGAATTATTTGAAGTGATATCCATTTCACTTTCATCATCACTTCCTTCACTATTCCCTTCATTACTCTCTACGAGTTGTTATTTGACAATCTCTTAAGGGTCTGACAGTCATCTGAGATGCCGTAGTAGCATATGGCTTTTGTAAATTTTGATGAGGCATAAAACCACTAATAGTTCCCACATATCTAGTTGGATGGGGAACATTATGTTGTTCTACTTGATTTATAGCTTCTTTACCGTGTTTTGGTAAAGGATGTTGAAAAATATCCAGATTTTGATTTGCATTCTATTTTTGGGGTTGTTTTTTAGCATCATTTTGGACATTTCTAGGAGGAAATTTCTCTACCTCCATATCTCCTTTATCAATTAAATCTTGAATCATATGCTTTAACCTTTTACATGAATTTGTTGAATGTCCATCAACTCTATGAAAATTACAGTGCAAATCAGCTCTAAACCCCGCTACAGTTGTATCGGGTTGTCTTATTTCAGGCAACCGAATTAAGCCTTGTTCTAATAACTGAGGTAAAATCATATGTAATGGTTGATTTAATCTGGTAAACTCTCTTGGAGGTTTATCAGGAGCTTTTAGTATGAACTTCTTCACAACTTCCAGTAAGGTTGATATTCTGATTATTCCTACTATCGGTAACTCCATCACCGACTACTTGCTTGTTCTTATACTGATTTTTAGAATTCTTATCTTCATATTTCTTTTTATATTGACCTCTTCTAATAAGGGCGCTCTCTACCCTTCTCCCTAGGTCAATAGCTTGGTCAAAATATGTTATAGTAGCCGTGGAAAGTTCATAGGACAATTGTTCTTGCAAATTATTTATGAATATGTCTAGCATTTCTCTTTGTGGTAATGCAAAATGCAACTTGCTTAAAAGTTGTCTCCACTTAGTTAGGAATTCTGCAAAACTTTCATCTTTACCTTGCTTAAGATTGTACAAATCTTTAATAGTCACATGCCTCTCTATGTAGGCACTAAATTGATGTACAAACATCTCAGTTGTTTCTTCAAAATTCCTTAAGGAGTTGTTAGGAATTTGATAGTACCATTCCAAGGCTATGCCTCCTAAAATTTTAGGAAACATCTTAAGCATCAGTAAATCATCATGCGAGACATCATGACATGCTATTCTAAACATGCGTAAATGCTCGATGGGATCTTCAGTTCCCTTATATATAGTGAACACTGGCATAGGGAAATGCTTAGGGTAAGGTTGAGCTATTACGATGGGATCCAAGGGTTGACTACACATCTCTTGATAGTTGTATGAGGGATGGTAAGGATCTATTTGGTCTAAGCGGGAAGCCAATTGCTTTACCATTGCTTCCAACCCTTGATGTCCACCAAACTGGTTTGGTTGCATCGTATCATTATATCCTTGATAATAATTAGGTGCAATTGTATTAGGATTTCCCATTGAGACAGTGTTATGCAAAGTATTTCTTGGTGGAACTATCTTTTGATAATTATTCTTTTGCACTTGTTTGCCCTTCCGTTGTTGATTAAGGGCTTGGGAAAGTATAGAAGCAAAGGTCTGTTGCTTAGCATTTGTTCTAACATTATTAAGAGGAATCTTAGAGGCTTGAGTTGTTTGTTTTCGAGGCCTCTGATTTATATGTATCATATTTTGTCTTGGTGTTTCGTCTTGATCCTCACTAGATTCTATGTAATGTAAGGGGTTGGTATGCACTTTAAGTGCGGTTGTAAAAGCATCTGCTAGGTTTCCTTTTCCTTGCTTCTCTACTTCTATTGCTTGATTAAGATCATCCATATTATCTCTCATAAAAGATATAAAATTTTCAATGGATTCAAACTTAAGATTACCTTTAGAATTTAATTTAGGTTGATTAAGTTCTACATCCTCACTGTCATTGTCATGATCTGAAGAAACATATTCTTCTTGAGACCGAGTTTCTTCATTATTATTTTGTTCTCGGTATGGTTCTCGTTCTTGCTCTAGTTTTTGATCTTCTATTTCATTCTCAGTTTCTTTACCATTCCTTAATTTAGGCATTTTGAATTAAGTTGATTTCGCAGATATATATATATATATATATATATATATATATATGTGCTAGGTTTTGGGGTATATATATATTATTTATATATACCTAACTAATTAAATTAAATTACTATTTTTAGATTGATTTTTTTTTGTTTATCTAGGACACGTAGAGCAAGCAATTAAACACACAAATAATCACACGCTAGGTAATAGTAGATTTTAATCTTCTTGAAATAATTTATGTATATCATTAATGGGCTCCAATTGATCAGGTGTCATGTAATGCTCTTCTTCAAATGTGAAGTTGTCTTGTAGGAACCTTATGAATTGTGCTAAGGTAATGCAATCTACTTCTAGGTTAGACCTATAAAAATATAGCTCGTGACAATACTCTCTATAGAATACAGCTCTAGGGATGGTATTAAGCCTTCTCTTATCATCTAGGATTATTTCTTGACTTTCTACGTGAGCTAAAAACTTATGTGTCGCTACGGCGTCGTCTAGGTAGGTTTCAAAGGAGTAGAAATTAGGTGAAATCAAGGCTCTCTTATTAGTCAACCACCTTTCGCAAGATCTTTGAAGGTCAAAATAGGCGAGGTTCTCTATAAGGATCCAGGATTCTAGCCAAGTCTATCCTACGGATTTGTTTAAGTTCTTCTTGTCTACTTTCAATAATGTCTAGTCTTCTATCTAATTCAATCCAGGACTCTCCAGATGTTATATTTTCACTTTCATTAAAGTATGAGACTTCTTGAATTGCTAATATTGTAGTAACATTAAGACGAATAGCTCTCCTATAATTATAATCTACCATCTAAAATGCAAATGCAATTTAACTATTGTTTTTTTTTGTTTGATTTTGGTTTTTGTTTTGATTTTGATTTTAATATTTAATTTAAGAATCGAGAAGATAATCTAATGTTTCACGTCGGGTTCACCAAAGAATGTAGGCCTAAAATTTTTGCACTCCTTTCCTCTAGGCTGATGGATCCGCGCCTCAGAGGGGAATGGAAAATGATAGAGCTACACCTCGAAAGAGAGGCACTTGATCGTGCCTTCTTGTGGTGATTTTTTGATGAATTGTGGGTTCACCAGGAAACTTTTGATGGCAGTTTCCGCACCTAGGTTGAGAATGAGGTTTAATATGTTCATTTTTGGATCACTCATACAAACACCTAAGGTTGGCCTTTGAAATGCAACTAACCTATCTATGATGCGATTTTTTTTTACTTTTTTGATGAAAACAACAAACAGGAATAGAAATGACAAATGCGATTGCTAATTCTATGCTTAAAAGAAATTCAAAACATACCTGAATCGAGATGTCTGATGAAGATTCTGATTTTTTGATGCGAGAGCAGGATCACTGCTATTTTGGCGAGAATCATTGTTGTTCCAGGCAAAATCGCTCAACAATTTGCTGAAATCGCAAGCGATTTCTTTGCAATTTTGTAGCAACAAAACACAAGACACAAAATGGTTTTCTGGCACAAATATGATTCAAACTTTGATATGTTTCCTATTTAAGCATTCCTTTTCAACTAAATGAAAGATAGAAAAGGTTTGTAATAGATGTAAGTACAAGAGTCTAAATGTTCATGAATTTTATGTAAGCAAAATGCAGATTTAAATTAAAAATTGATTAACATGATGGTGAATACCCGAGATGCATTGCTGAATTAATGAAAATATAATTAAATAACTAAATAAAATGGAAGAGAAGGAAGAAGAACAAACAGAATAAAGGTTTTTGCCCCTAGATGATCTGTGAGCAAAATCGTTGCCAAGTCAGCAGGATCGTGCCAAGTCAAAGGATCGTTGCTATTTTCTATGAAATCGCACACCTACTCCGCCTGCTCATAGCACGATTCTGTCGATTGTTCTGCGATTTCGCCATTCGTTGTGCGATTTTGACTGCAACTTGCAAGTGAAAATTTGCTAAAGAGGGTAATGGGACAATGATGGATTTTAGGCAAATACGAGCAAATTGAAGACGAGAAGATTATACTAATGGCTTCTCAATTCTGCTATCTGCTCAGGGGATCACTTAGCACGCTTTGCAATCAGGGAGTCAGCCCTCAAAAAATGAATTAGAGGGGGATTAAATAGGATTAGGGGAAAATCTGGGAAATCAGGAGGTTAGGCCAAAATAGGGAGGGAGTTGGGATCCCTCCTATGTTTTCCCCCTGCCTAATCTCGCCAGAATCCGTCGTTACAACCTCTTTCCAAACTCAGAAACGCGGTTTGAAATGGATTTTTGGCATTTTGCAAACTTGGGAAAATTCTATTTTTGAGCAAAATCGCTTGACGATTTTGCTAGCCGCTCAAGCGATTTTGCTGAAAGTCAGGCGATTTTGCCCAACGGTCAAAACAACATTGGTTTGAGGGCACGAAAATCGAGGCAAATGGATTTTTGCTAATTTTGAATGATTTTCGGGTAGACTTAGGTAAATTTGATGTTTTTATCAATTTTAATGTTTTTACTGAGTTAATCAATTTAAGTGCATCAAATTTAAGGTGCTATAGTGCGGTATTTTAATGTGCTTTTCCTTTGGCCTGTACTTTGGCCTGTACTTTGGCCTATCCTTTGGCCTTTTGTTTGGTCTATTGACCTGTTGTAAAAAGGTTTTGGGGCCCCTTTCAAAACCCACTTTTAATGAAATTTCAACTTATAAAAAAAAAATTGCCCAACATTTTCTATCATTGGATCACTATCACCAAATTTTCTCTCATTGAGCCACTTTTGCCCAAATTTTCTCTCATTGGGCTATTATCACCTAAATTTTCTACCATTAGGCTACTATCAACCAAATTTTGTAGTTTTTGGGTTGCTATTACCTAACTATTTTACTATTGGGCCATGATCACCCAATTTTTCTACTATTAGTTTATTATCACCAAATTTTTATATTATTGGGCCACTATTGCCCATTTTTCTCTATTTGGAAACTATCTCCCAAAATTTTGGGTTATAATTTCCCTAATTTTTGCTTATTAGGTTGGAATTATCCAACATTTTTTTAATAGGTTAAAATCACTATTTTTTTTAGAAATTTAACTAGAATCATCCAAAATGTGTGATATCACCAAAATTTGGTGATTCGATCACTCATGAGCTCAACAAGACTAATCCAAGGTTATTTTTGGTAGTTCTACTTAGTCTCCACCTACCAACATGATGTGACAATCACAACAACTATTTTCATGCCATACTACCCTACCCCTAGTTAGGCTAACTATGTGATTGTTCATTTTTTATTCTACTATAAGTTCATTGTTAGTGAAAAACCCAAAATCTAGGTATGAGGTATACCTAGTCAACATTGCCTCCTCATTTTCTCACCATTTACTCTCTTCATGTTGAAAAATGAGTTACAATAAGGTCATAGTGCTATTGGGAAGGGTAAACGTGCATGTTTAAATGAAATTAAAATTCAAAATTTACCCCTTATTTATATTTTTGAATTATTTATTGCAAAAATAGTTTTTTGGAATACTTTTTCTAAGCTTTGGATGAACATGGTAGTAGTGCTTCTAGAGGTTTTGGCTTACTCTAGACGCATCCATGCATTGAATTTTTACCCATTTTTCATTGGAAAAATAATTTTGTCATCTTTTTTGGTCTTTTATAGGTCCAATTCACATTCAATTGCATGGGACAAAAGATTAATAATTTCATCCATTAAAAATCCATGAAGCACACAAAGGTAAGTATCATTTATCCTTAATTTATTTTACTCTATTCGAGTTTTTTATTTTTTTGTAGATAGTAAGGTCAAATAATTAAAATCTTATGTTTTGATCGGATTTTATCTCTATTGCTTTAGATATCTTATATTGTTATTTTTATTTCTATACCTAAGGACTCAAATCTTGCTATCTCATTTTGTGTCATACAGGGTACTTAGAAAAGGATAGCATGTTATTAAAAAACACTAAAAACTAACTTGTAGATGGTCGAGAGCTTTGCCCTCCTAATTATGGGATAAGGTGAACAAGTTTACTAGTCCTACGGTAGAATGATGGTAAATCAATTATCCAAAAGGCTTCATTACCTTTCATAGACCTTTTACCCTATAACATAACCATGTGTGTCACTTTCACTAACCATTATGTTTTTAAAGGATCCCCTAGACACTAAGTTTGGCCATATGATTGATGGGTATGCACAATGTCATGTATTGTTCAATACATTGGTCTAAGATATCAATGGTGTCTCTATCATATTTTTAAGAGGCAATAGTGGTCATTGATAAAGGTTTTGTAAAATGTGTTAAAAACCCTAACATGTTAGGCATTTGAGGTTGAAACAACACATCACCTTGATTAATGGTCATAACAATATAACCTTGAAAAGGTTATAATCTAACCATTAGTTGAAAGTTTATTGATCTTCTCCATGATTATAAACACTCAAAAATATTCCTCATTTTGATGATTCATCTATCATATATCAATCCATATCTTGTAATCACATGTATCTCTCAACCTCTCTTATTCTCAAATTCACTCCATCTACTATCACATAGTTTCTCTCTTTCCCTTCATAATTATGGCTTAATTGCATGAGTCCCTTAGCCCTTGTAGGTTCCATTAAGTTTATTGACTACTGATTTTATTCTATCCAATGGAGGAGGATGAGGCACTCCATGATGACCTCGAATTCAAAATCCATGCTTACCATCAAAGGATCTACTATCTTGGTTTCTTGGATATCTATAGGAATCCAGGTAATATTTTTTCATTTTTTGGCTTTAATATAAGTTAAGATTTTTGGTTAGTAATTTTTCTTTATTTCAAAAATATAAAGTTGTGTTTTCTTGCTTTTTGGATCTCACTACTACTTTAGTAGTCCTTCAAAGACAAAATTAATAAGGCTAGTGGTGTGTGCTTTTGCATTTACATTTCCTTAACTTTCTTCTATTGGCACTAGTCTCTCAAAGATAAAACTTAAAGGGATCATGTTTTAAACTTCTTCTTTATCCTTTAGTTACTTGATTTTTGAACTAACCACTACTTCACAAGTCCCTTAAAGATAAAATATAGAGGTCTAATATCATGTGCTTTAACTTTATACATTAGTCTCTTGTGGTTGGATTTACATTGTAATAGTTAAAAAAATAGTGTAGAAGACTTATTTATATACTTTACACTTTTTTCCATACCAAAGTAGTAATTCTTTTCTACAATAGTCTAGTATCAATATTTTTGAATTTCTTGTATTATATTTATTATGTTTTATTTTCATAGCTTTTAGAGTAATGTAGGGATTCTGGATTTTAATACAATAACAATTGGGTTGATCATAGATAAAACAAAATATTTTATGATATGGATGACTAGAAGGTCCAATTTGCTATTTTAGATAAGAAAGTAAATATGATTCAAAAATTTGGAGAAGATTATGCATAATAGAGTCTTAGAAAGTGGAGAAGATACCTCAAGTGGGACTATGAATTTACCTTTCATGAAGGAGAACCCCTCCTAAAAGGAAGTCTTTTATTTTCTTAATCATAGTATGTTTACCATCAGTACAACAACATAAAAATTCAAAATTCCATTTCAAGTTAAACAAGAAATTTTGAAGAACAAGGAAAACTTAGGGAGGAAACAATAGTTGTTATTATATTCTCAAGGTCTTATAATATGGGGTGAAAGTATCAATATATTAGCATTTCTAATGAGTTTACACAGGTTTTTATGAGGGTCATGGTCCCCTCATACTGAGTAGGGTTTGAACCTTGGACCTCTCAAAGAGAGGCCAAAGCCCTTACCACTGTAGTAAGTTAAAAATTATCAATATATTAGCATTTCATTATAATAAGAAGTGACATTTTAATTTGCTATTGTGATGATGACACATGAATATGTTACCAAGAGATAATACTTGTGCAAATATATTCTCAATACCAAGTACATGTTAATGGCATTCTTCATACGAGCTATTTATAGTTATATTTCCAAGAGATGATAACGTTTTAGGTTTGATTAATATGTATTATATATACTATTTTAAAGGATTAGTTGATAGATATTTATCTACCATTTATATGTGGCATATCATAATGTAAATATACAAACACATATCTTCTAGAAAAGAGTTAAATTTTATCTAGAATCTTCTTATCCATAGGGTATCCAAGATACTAAAAGGAATACCATCCTAGATAGAAAGTTGGATTGAATATCATCTCTAAAATATAAAAATGATGTTTTCCTTAATTCTTTTTGTATATTATTCAAATAGTAATTTAGTTGAGTCCCTATCAATATTATACCTTTAAAACATTACATGAATAAATGCATATGCAAGAGAAACACATCATTTGTTTAATCTAATGATAATAATGACATTTAAAGGTGCAAAATATTGTGTGGAGCATTATTGAAAAATAAATACTTTTACAAAGGTATGTTAAACAAGCATTACATGAAATATTTATAAAATAGATCATAATAATATTAATATATTCTAAAATATGAAACAATACATAAAAGTAAAGGCATACATTGGCATATTATAGAAATTTATAATACTTAGAAGGAAAGAAAGGGAATCAACACATTGCCTAGATTACTACATAGATGAAATGAAAGAGAAGGTGTGTGTCCTTAGTACAATGGAAGGTGGGATCAAGTATAAATACTCATTTTATTATAAGGTATAAATCCCAATAAATATCAAACTGACATATTATGTGGTTAATGCAACATAACATGGAACTCCTTGTGAGGTGTTTAATAGGAATACATTTTTATACAATATAATACATTATATAATCTCACCCATGGCCTGTAAGTGATTACACATTTTAACATATATCTTAATAGGTACTACTAGGCCATGGGGAGAGGACATTACTCAACATCCCACCTTAAGAGAGGCTCTCTCATGCCACTATGCTCTTGTAATTAATTAAAGTAACCAAAGCATACCATTTATGAATATGTCTATGCATTGGTCTACTAAATCCACATACACTAGAAGAAGCAATACCTAAGAGTGAAGCTATCAAATCTTATGTATCCAAATATCAATGTGCTTAGTTTGCTAATGATCCATATGTAGACATGGAAAATTGACCCACTTTGAGTGGGCAATCTTCCTTAGTGCCCTTAAGAGGCCCTCACCCCTTGCCAAGTGCAAGGGAAGGCCTCTGTCCCTCCCCTTTTTAATTTGTTTGTCTTTTAGCGAAATCGTGCCCCGTATTTACGAGGCACGACTTCGCGCCAACGATATCGCGCCCCGTCAGGATGGGGCGCGACTTCACTGTTTAACCAAGTTTTTTAATTTATTTTATTTTATTATTTTTTAAGCCCGCTTAGACCCAGGTTTAAACCTTCTCGCATGTTTTGGCATCGATTGTGAGTTTATTTGTGCCCGCTTTCCTTCTTCCAATTTTATCTATAAAAGGAAGGATGTTCTTGCCAAATCAAGAGACATGCAAAGTTTAAGTGCAAGTGTGATATGCAAACTTTTTATGTGCGATCTATATGCAAATTATTTATAGTTCATTCTGATTTACTTTCTCTACTACAAGCTAACCCTCGAAGTGTAAATTTTGGATTGATCTTCTATTGCATGGATTGGATTGATTTGTTGTGTGACTTGGTGGATCCATGGCATAGCTTGGAGAGATAGAGTGCCCATCTGGATACTTGGTTCTCTTCTGCCTACTTCTATGATGTCCATTAGGGTTTGATCACTTTATTGTCTACATTTATTTCATCTTCTACTTTCACTTCTTATTTTTCTTTATTCTGTAGTGAAATCATGCCTGGCATTGGTGAGGCATGACTTCGCTTGCCCTAATTAGGGCAAAGTTATTCATAGAAGTGAAATCGTACCCCATCTAGGTAGGGCATGACTTTGCTATTACGATATCATACCCGCTCTAGGTGAGGCACGATTTTGCCCTAGGGCACATCGAGGGTAATTTTTAGATTCTGCTTTCACTATTACATTCCATTCTATCTCTAGATCATACTATTGTACTTTTATTTCTATTTTCTACTGTTATCTTTCTGATTTATGATTAAATATCCAAAGGTCAATTTCTACTTTTGTATTAAAAGGTCATCTAAAAGGACCTAGGGGGCTTGACTACTGCTAGATCTATCATACAACGGCCTATGCAGGCCCCCTAATACTAATTTCATTTTTTAGTGTTTCATAAGTGATCTTGCAGGAACATGAATCTTTGATATCATTGGACAAGAGGTAGAAAAGGGCTAAATCAACCACCGGTCTAGATAAGTGCTCTATCAATCTTATTGGTTGAGAATCTGGTTTCATTGTTGATTTCTAGGCATCTGAAAGTGAAAAGCATCTAGCTTGCATCTAGGGATAATTTTTGTGTATTTACTCCTGCATATTTCTACTTTAAAGGTTTTCTGAAATAAAACCCTAGGTTAGTGAGCATTCAAAAGAAAGAATCATTCTAGGATAGCTCTTGTATGCTTGCATTCTATTTCCAATTGCATTATTCTATTTTTTGCATTGTCCTTTATCTTTTCTAGCTTAGATCTAGAAAGGCCAAATTTAGGTGATTGCCTAAAATTGAATACATCAAACAATCTTGAATATCTCAAGGACTTGGAGTGAGTCCTTAAACCATTCTTGGTGAACCCTTCCCCTTAGCATCGAGTGTAGAGTACAACATACCCCCATGGTTCACCCCACAAAAGGGTTCCCTCCTTGCGGATCCAACCCTTTTGTTTGGGAATTGTACATGGTAGGGCATTTTTCCCCCTCTACATATTTGGTGAACCCGACGTGAACACCTCCTTTTATTTTAAACACTAAGCAAGATCATTAATTCTATTTGGAAAATATTTAAGTAATTTAGAATTTGTTTAATAGTGTTTTCCCCTATTTTGTTTTTCACTACTTCTAATGGCTCCTGTTCTTAGAAGTCAGAGGAAACAATTAGAATCTGATTATGTTCCTTTGGAAGATGATCAGATTGATAGGGAAAACCCTAATATAGATCCAGAAGAGCAAGAAGATGTAAATATGGAAACTGAATCTAATTTTGATCCTCTTGTTGGGCCTAATGGAAGTTTAGTGTTTTCATCATTTGATCACATTTGGGAATTCATGAAAGCTCATAAGGAAAAGCTATTGGAATGTATGGAGCGAGAAGCTCATCTTGAAAAAGAGGATGCTACTCCTTCCCCTCCTAATAGGTCTCCTTTGCTTCATCATGATATTCCTACATCTCAATATTTGCATCAAAGTAATCTTAAGGATCAAGTGACTTGTGCCAATACTAATACCACCAATGTTGGAGGGAATCTGCAAGTCCCTCTAACTAGTAGTGGCCCAAAAATTTATTCTCAATTTCCTCCTGCATCCTCTAACATCAACACTATTGCTTCTATTCCACCAAATATTAGTTGTTCTCAAAATGCCACATACAACCAAGGTATCCTAAGTTTAAATCCAACATCAGGGTTTCAACATGCATACATTCCTCCTTTAGGGAGTCTGGGGAACACACATAGCAATCCAAAAATGCAGAATTTAACAAGTGTTGTGAATCAATTGGTCTCAAGAATGGATATGATTCAACCATCAGGGTTTACATACAACTATAGGGATATGTGTAGTCAGCCATTGGATCCTATTGTTGCTACCAGGCCTTATCCTAAGCATTTTCCCATGCTAGTATTGCCAATCTACAAAGGGATTGAAGATCCAATAGAGCATTTGAGAGGATTCATAATAGCTTACCATGATCTTGTTTATGATGATATGCTTTTATTGAAAATATTTCCAAAGAGTCTTGTCGGAGTAGCATTAGAATGGTACTATCGGTTACCCAACTATTCTTTGAAAAGTTTTGAGAAGACCGTAGAGATGTTTGTTCATCATTTTAGTGCTTATATTGAAAAGGAAGTGACTATGAGAGATCTATATGATTTAAAGCAAGGTAGAGAGGAAATTTTTTCAGAATTTTTAGCTCGTTGGAGAAGTTTAGTTGGCCGATTAAGACAACCTGTGTCTCAAAAATATATGCTTGATATATTTATGAGAAATTTACAAGAACAATTATCTTATGCTTTAGAAACTACTACTATCACATATTTAGACCAAGCAATTGAGTTAGCAAGAAAAGTGGAACAAGCCCTCATCAGGAGAGGTCAACTCAAGGTTAAAGAAGATAAGCCAACTAAGTCTCAACCTAAGAATAAACATATAGGAGGTAATAGTGATAGTAGGCCTATTAATAATGTCAATAATAGCCTACAAAATATTGTGCTTCAGAAACCTCCTCAAAGGAATTTCACGAGACTTAGTATCCCTATGGAATCAATTTTAAAGCAACTATTAGATGCTAAGGCAATAGAATTACCTCTAGTAAGACAACCAGATACTACAACTCATTGGTATAAGGTAGGACAATATTACACTTATCATAGAGTAGAAGGACATTGGATGAACACTTGTAAGAAATTGAAGCATGTGGTTCAAGATCTAATTGATGCGAGATGTATTGATTTAGGAAATCTCCAATCAACGAGTAGTCAAAATCCTACTCAACAAGCTCCAACAACAAATCAAGATATGGGAATATTTAAGGATCCTTTACCTAAGCATGAGCAACAAGCAACCAATCAGGTGGCTCATCAAGATGACTCCCTACGCCATAGCAATGTGGTTGGTATGGTTGGGGTAACCACAAGAAAATAGGCTCAGAATTAACAACATCAACAAGGATAGAATTCGGTATCTCAGCCTAGTACAATTTCAAAGGAAAGCCAGAGAAAAGATTCAGCTACAAGGATTCCACCTATAGTATTGAGACCATAGTCATAGGTTTCATTTGATCTTCAGAAGCAGCTAGCTAGTACTCCAACAAAGATATCAGTGTTAGAACTATTGCAGACTTCTCCTGATCACAGGAATGCTTTAATGAGATTTTTACAGCAACAATCTATTTTCCCAGATATCCCTCCTGATGCCATAGTTGACACTGTAGGTTCTTTTGGGATACATCATGTCTCATTTTTAGATGATGATAAACCTTCCTCAAAATTGCATGAAGATTCATCACTTTACATCACCACACTTATTGGGGATACCCTTGTCAAGCGAGTATTGATTGATAATGGTTCATCCCTCAATTTGTGTACATATCAATTCTTTCAAAAATTTGGATTAAAAGAGGAAGATTTAACAAAAACTGATATCATCATTAAAGCTTTCAACAATGAGTCCCAAGAAGCCTGCGGTGTCATATCTCTCCCATTGAAAGTGGGGCCAAGGATATTGGATACCTTGTTTTATGTGGTACATTGTCCTGCTTCTTTTAATCTTCTCCTTGGGTGACCTTGGATTCATGCTATGAAGGTCATCCCTTCTACTTTTCATCAGTGTCTCAAGTTTGAGTTTAAGAATCAAGTTATCACCATTCTAGGTGACCCTCGACCATTTGAATTCTATTCAAATATAGAGCTAGCCCAAATAGATTCTTATTCTTGTCCCTCTATTTCTTCAACAACTTCCTCATGTTCCTCCTCTCAAATTTTTGAGCATTTTCAAAGTTTAAAAGTGAGTGAGGAACATAGGACCCATATTCTCTCCTCGGATCATGATAATCAGTTTCTTCAAGAGCCTCTTCTGGATCTAGCTAAGCTACCACCTTCACCTAGAACTATGGGCCTACCCCATAAGAAGGGTGAAGTTGTACACTTTGGCATGTGTGCTTTTATCTTTGGGGGCATGGCCTCTAAAGAAAAGCTTCATGGTAGCAACCCATCTCTCAATGAGCACTCTTTTGCTCAATGCTATCTCACTAATGACTATCCCCTTCCTAAGCAGATCCTGTCCGGTATGGGGTATGCAGGTAAAGGATTGGGACCACAATATAAGGGTATTCAAGAGCCCTTGGATGTTGAGATTTGGCCTAGGAGATGTGGTATAGGTTTTATACCTAACAAAAATGAACCTTTGCCTTTTGAGGATGATGACCATCTTATGACTTATGCAGAATATATAGAATATCAAAAGTTGTCGATAGATGATAATAAAAGTATTGATTTTTCTTTTCCTTCAAAGGTAATGTTTTGTAACATGATTGGTTCTGTCTGTGCTAAAGATAATTTCGCTTCTGTATTAAGGAATGAAGAATATTTGTTTAATGTCTTTTTTGCTAAGAGAAATGGTGTTGTTAGAAAATGTAGTGATTATCGTGCTATGGGTGTTAAAAGAAGAGCCTTGGAAGGACTTTCTCATGCTTTTCATCATCGAGAAAATGCACTCCTTGGGGATATCTTTGATCCGACACCTCATGGCATGTTAATCCATTTTAATAATATGAATGGTGCATTTAGGTTTTGCATTGATTTCAATTCTTAATAAAAAAAAAAAACTTTCATGTAGTTGCACTTTCATTGCATCCGCTTGCTTGTTCATATTGCATTGTTGCTTGTCATCTTTGCATGATTGCTTGACATCTAATTTAACACCTTGCATGTTTGCTTGTCATAAATGCATGACTGCTTGTTCATGACTATTTTCTCATATAGATTTTGGGGATATTGCGACAATGGCATGTGATGATACCTAGTTAGGTCATAGCTCACATGCATTGCACTTTTCACTAGGACTCTGATGCCTAGCAAGATCCCCCTAGGGATTCTTTCCCTCCTTTCCTTTTTCTTGTGGTTGCTTATCCTCCTTTTTTCGATGTCTTCATAATGTTGTACAACAATTTCCTCATAGTCCCGCTCTAGGACAACACTTGCATAATATTTTATATACATATATATTACACCCCATATGGGATATTTATACATCCTAGCAATTATTATATTATTCACGATCTTCTATCAGGTCATACTCTCTTTTGACTCAGCAGGCTTAACACCCCATTACAGGATAAGCTCCTTGGTCATTTTTAGCAGACCTCGGCATACATCCTAGTGGGTAATCACCTCATAGTAGTCAATAAGGGAGCAACCACCCATAGTGGGTCAAAACTCCACACACTTGGTCACATTAAGGCAAGTGTTGTACCCTTAGCGGGTCTAGCAACTTTGCTCATCCGATCCATAATGTCTGGCTACACTGGTTCATAGCAACCTATGCTAGCCTTATATTTTGGGTCATTCACTCTTCTCCTTTTCTGATGGTTGACCTTTGGGCCTCTCTTCTTTCTTCTTCTTCTTTCTTTTCTCTTTTTCTTCTTCTTCTCTTCCTTTTCCTCTTCTTTCTTCTTCTTCTTCTCTTCTTTCTTCTTCTTTTCTCTTCCTTTTCCTTCTTCTTTCTTCTCTTCCTTTTTCTTCTTCTTCCTCCTTTCTCTCTTCTTTCTCTCTTGTTTTCCTTGTTGGTTTCTCCTTCTACTTTTCCCCTTTTCTTCTTCTATTTGCATTCATTTCACCCTTCATGTAGTGTGCATTAGGATAATTTACATACATTCAAAATACTTAAATAAATAAAATAAAATAAACACATAAAAACATGCATTAAATAATTTACACATAAAAATAGATAAAATCCGTAGCTATGTATTACTCGTAAGACAAAAGAGTACATCGTGTGAGGTTGGTGTACCATAATCTAGACTCGATACACTCAACCTAGGGATGCACACCATAATCAAAAATTGGTGCATCATCTCGATCCCTAGCCTAGCCTACCCTAGCTCTGAGAGCTAGCTCCCTCTGGCCCTCCTTAGGGTGGAGGCAGCCTCAATGGTGCCACCGACTACTGAGATGTCGATGGTGCCTATGATCGAGATCATGACCTACTAGTTGCTTGAAGGGATGGAGGAAGCTCCATCCTCTACTCTAGAGGGATAGTTACATAGTAAGCCATCTCAAAAAACATGGCCCTCTGAATGGCCATCTCCAACCTATCATCGATGCACCGCAACTCTACCTGAAGGAGCTGCACTGCATCCCCTACTTGGCTACTCCCAATAGTAGCCATCCCCTTAGCTTAGGCCCATTGGCACTCTCCATCTAGTTGGATCACCTCTCCCTATAGCTAGGGGACACCTCTGCTCATGTAGTGTCCCTCTCTATCTATAGTCGGGCCACCTGTGCCTGTAGAGAAGCTAGTTGTACCTACAACTCCTCTATGCCCTAGCTCTGGTCCCACTCTAGATGTAGGATGCCTCCCTAAGGGTCTCTCTGCTATGGCCCCTCTACCTATAAGGGGTATCCCTCATCCCTCCCTCTCTGGTCTCTACTCTAGGGATGGTCTCCTCCACCACCTAGATTCGAACTCGTGTCAGCCTCTATCTAGGTATAGCTGGGGCTTGCCCCTCTCTATGGTCCTATGAGCTACCTCTTAGAATACCTATTCATGCCTAGGCTCATCACCTGGTACCTCTACACTGGTATGGGTGGTGAGATCCTTTGAGGTGCAACCCCTCTATACCACCACCTATACCCGATGGCCCCCTTGATCATCTACCCCTAGGTCGATGTAAGGAGGATCATCCTGGTCCTCCTCGACCCACCTGGTGAAGTCTGGCCTACCTCCAACCCTTCTGGGTCTTGGGTCACCCTCTAGTACTAGTAGTCCCCTAGGTCTAGGATTCCCTGTAAGATCTTGAACTACCTCAGGACTCGGTCAAATCTGAGCACCTCTAGCTCTCCCTACTCTGACCTCAACCATCTGACCCTCCTCACCCTCGCTAGCTCTATCCTATCCTCTACCCAGCCAGGGTGAAGCCTCCATGGTCGCCAGATGAGTTGCGCCTCTTGTAACTCATCGATCACCCACCTCGCTAGTGGTAGGTTCCCTACATAGGCCCTCATGGTCCTCTCTAGGGATCGAGGCCATCTGTATGTTGTTGGTCACTTTGGGTCGAGCAATGGTCCTAGTAGTGCTAACGGTATCTACATCACAATGTGCTCCCAACACCACACCTAGAGCAATGTCGTACAAACTAGTCCTGTATATCGTTTATACATGATGTTGTACAATATCCTATATAAATGAGCCAACACATAAGGACCCCATGCGAAGTGGACTCCCTACTATCGCATGTCTACCACTACCCCTACTAGTACCCATGGCAAGTATCATCTACTAGTGTGGCAAGTTAGGAGACCTGCCACCACCCCTATGAGTACCATGGTCAAAGGATCTACTTTATAGCGGCCAACCAGGTCATCAACTACTATGGTGCCCTCCCGCACCTGGTGGGTGAAGCCTATAGAAAATCATTGTAGTGTAGTGGCCTTCCCTCGGGCCTCGTAAACCTCTCTCCCCTGATGGGGATCCTCAAGATCCACCACATGTCCTCTAGTGTGATGGTCATCTCCCCTATTGGTAGCTAAAAAGTAGAGGACTCTGGATACCATCGCTCCACTAGGGTAGTCAACATAGCCCTGTCTGTCTCGATCTATGGCATCCTCACCATGTCATCTAACCCAACCACCTCTAGTCTCACCCTCTCTACCTCCCCAGTGCATCTAGCTCTACTAGAGCCCCTACCCACCACTCTCGAGTCTCGAGAATACCTAGCTACATTTAATAAACAAACACAAGAATTTAATCAGTTTCATCATAAAAATCAAATTAATTAATAAATTTTAATTCAACATAAAGAATTTTCAAATCATCCTTCGCACTTTGGGTTTCCTTGTTTCTTTTTTTTTTTTTTTTTAGTTCTAGTCTCTCCATTTTTATTTCTTTTTTTGTGATTTCTTTTCTAAAAATTCAAATCGCTGGATGGAAAATTTTATCGAATTTTTTATGTGATTTTCTAAAAAAATCCTAAAATTTATTTGTAAGAAAAAAAATATTGTGAAAGAGGGACATCGATGATTCTTACCTATTCTCGAGCCCCGGCCTCACCCCTCGTAGTCATCGCTCGATGAACTGGAAGCGCCATCATTGTTTCTCTAGAGCCCTTTTCTTCTCCTCCTCGTAGTAAAAGTGAATTAGGGTTTTACCCCTATTTTCTTTTTAAACCTTGTTTTGGATTTTCTCTCTCCTCTTCTTTTTTGATTGTCGCCTGTTCTTTCTCTTCTTTCTTTTGTGTCGAGTTATTTCGAGTTCTTATGAAATATTAATTTTTCATAATCACTCGAGGGGGCACCCCGACCTATAGAGGCATTAATGTCCCTAATGCCTCGATTTACGTGTAAATTATAAGGTGTCCGAAATGACACCCTTTTTGCACCATCCTTTTCTTCTAACCCAGCTACCCCATTTTTTTTTGTAGTTATTTCTTTTTTAGTGTGTGCCTACATCTTTTCTTTGATGCATTTACTAGGCCATAAATGCATCAAAGAGGGGGCAAAATGTAGACACGAAAAATTGACCCACTTTGAGTGGGCAATCTTCCTTAGTGCCCTTAAGAGGCCCTCACCCCTTGCCAAGTGCAAGGGAAGGCCTCTGTCCCTCCCTTTTTAATTTGTTTATCTTTTAGCAAAATCGTGCCCCATATTTATGAGGTGTGACTTCGCACTAGTGATATCGTGCCCCATCAGGATGGGGCATGACTTCATTGTTTAACCTAGTTTTTTAATTTATTTTATTTTATTATTTTTTAAGCCCACTTAGACCCAGGTTTAAACCTTCTCACATGTTTTGGCATCGGTTGTGAGTTTATTTGTGCCCACTTTCCTTCTTCCGATTGTCTATAAAAGGAAGGATGTTCTTGCCAAATCAAGAGACATGCGAAGTTTTAAGTGCAAGTGTGATATGCAAACTTTTTATGTGTGATCTATATGCAAATTATTTAGAGTTCATTTTTTATTTACTTTCTCTGTTGTAAGCTAACCCTCAAAGTGTAAATTTTAGATTGATCTTCTATTGCATGGATTGGATTGATTTGTTGTGTGACTTGGTGGATCCATGGCATAGCTTGGAGAGATAGAGTGCCCATCTGGATACTTGGTTCTCTTCTGCCTACTTCTGCGACGTCCATTAGGGTTTGATCACTTTATTGTTTACATTTATTTCATCTTCTGCTTTTGCTTCTTATTTTTCTTTATTCTATAATGAAATCATGCCTGGCATTGGTGAGGCATGACTTCGCTTGCCCTAATTAGGGTAAAGTTATTCATAGAAGCGAAATCATGCCCCATCTAGGTAGGGCATGACTTTGCTATTGTGATATCATGCCCACTCTAGGCGAGGCACGATTTTTCCCTAGGGCACACCAGGGGTAATTTTTAGATTCTGCTTTCACTGTTACATTCCATTCTATCTCTAGATCATACTACTGTACTTTTATTTCTATTTTCTACTACTGTCTTTCTGATTTATGATTAAATATCCAAAGGTCAATTTTTGCTTTTGTATTACAAGGTCATCTAAAAGGACCTAGGGGGCTTGACTACTGCTAGATCTATCATACAACGGCCTATGCAGGCCCCCTAATACTAATTTCATTTTTTAGTGTTTCATAAGTGATCTTGCAGGAACAAGAATCTTTGATATCATTGGACAAGAGGCAGAAAAGGGCTAAATCAACCACCGGTCTAGATAAGTGCTCTATCAATCTTATTGGTTGAGAATCTGGTTTCATTGTTGATTTCTAGGCATCTGAAAGTGAAAAGCATCTAGCTTGCATCTAGGGATAATTTTTGTGTATTTACTCCTACATATTTCTGCTTTAAAGGTTTTCTGAAATAAAACCCTAGGTTAGTGAGCATTCAAAAGAAAGAATCATTCTAGGATAGCTCTTGTATGCTTGCATTCTATTTCCAATTGCATTATTCTATTTTTTGCATTGTCCTTTATCTTTTCTAGCTTAGATCTAGAAAGGCCAAATTTAGGTGATTGCCTAAAACTGAATACATCAAACAATCTTGAATATCCCGAGGACTTGGAGCGAGTCCTTAAACCATTCTTGGTGAACCCTTCCCCCTAGCACCGAGTGTAGAGTACAACATACCCCCATGGTTCACCCCACAAAAGGGTTCCCTCCTTGCGGATCCAACCCTTTTGTTTGGGAATTGTACGCGGTAGGGCAATTTTCCCCCTCTACACCATAGTTTTGCAATTTAAGTGAATAGTAGTTTGGTTTTTAAAAAAAGGAATGGTATATCACTTTTGAGGAAGAACCAACTGCTTAAGAAAAATTATCGTCTACACCAAATGGTTCCTTCCATGATTAGTAAAACTCTACTTTTATGGAAGGCAAAGAAATAATATCCTACTTTTCTGAACACAAACAAACTAGTCTAGAAACAAGATAAAAAAATTACTTGAAGATGATTTTTGCTTACCTAGATCTTCAACCTAATCCACTTCTGAGTGACCCTATAAATAAAGAGAAGCCCCTACTACATAATAAATTTTCATATGAGTAGTACCCTAATATAACAAATAATTTGCTTGGAATATTTCAAGTGACTCTCATGAGGCACTTGCATAAACATGGAACAATTATTGACAACTAGGATATGTTTGGCCTTGTATGGATAAAATAGATAATAATATCCCTCTAATGAATAATAAAGAGAAGCATTCATCAAATGATAGTAATTATTCTTAATATTAACCCTATAAGTAAAAGCGTTAGAGGTTTGCTTATAATCCTTCATCTAAAACCACTACAATAAAGAAAAGAAAAACATCCTTGATATACCGAATGGTTTGAATACCTTCAAAATGATGAAGCATATAATATGTTATCTCAATTTTATGATGAAGCCACAAATTCAAATATTGAACTATGGAGGAAGAAATATCCATAATAATTAGATCATCATCATACATCATAACAATAATGATCTCACCATACTAACTCTTGATGTAAAAGTCATAACCAAACCTTCTTGCTAGAAAATATATATTGAATAAATATTTGAGTATTCTCATACCAAGCATGAGGTGCCTACTTAATCCCATACAAAGAGCTTTTGTGTACGTAAATTAAAGTTATAGGTCCATATTGAATAAATTTTTGTGGTTTTTACTTTTGAATATTATCTTGAATGTCCTCATTAAAAAAGTAATATTTACATCCATTTAATGAACTTCCCAATGCTATGACATAGAAGAGAGGACCTTATGCTTAAAGTCCATGCAAAAAATAAAGACAAGAATATTATTTTAATTTACTTCTTGAGAAAACTATTTTGGAACAAGATGAGCCTTATAATTTTCTATCTAACCATTAGCACCATAGTTGATCTTATACACCCATTTATAACTAAAAATATTAACCCCACAAGGGGGACAGAGGTCCAAGGTTCAAATCTCGGGCCTCATCGAACTTAACACTTGTCCCTTTCCTAGTGCTTTCAGTGGTGTAAAATATTTAAAATGATTGTGGCATGGTAGTTATAGGGATGGACTGCACGAAGATCTGTGTGGCAGCTTCTGGGGAGGACAGCGCAGAATGTTGTGGTAGCCATAAAAGTTGGACAGCCTGCCCAGATTCATGGTGGCTACCAATTCCACCATGTAAATTAAAAAAAATAAAAATATTCTTGTATTTTTGTAAGGGAACCAACTATCAAGTCCAATTATTCATGAAAACATCATTATTCACCTATATAATTTCCTCCCACTTACGACATATTTTAGATTGATTATATGTAGCTACATATCCTTTAGCATCCAACTTGTCAAGCAAGAGTTAGTTTAGGGTGTGGATTCTAATGATATTCCTACTAAAGAAGAGGCTTTGCATCCTAAAAAGTGATTCTATCCCACCAAGGCATAAGACAATTTATAGGAGAAGGATGTTTAAGAGATATAAATTCATTGGTAAAATCCATATTAGATATTAGAATATATCTAACATCATCAAAATCCAATGAAATATTATAGACTAGGTTTTTATTGAGAGGGGAAAATAACTTCATCCATTTAATATATAGGAGAAGGATGCTCAACAAAAACCTGTGAAATATTTGACTAACTATAACCTAAAGAAAATGATGGTCCATCAGAAGCTAACTGAGAGAAAACATCAATAGGCATAGAGTGAAATAAATAGGAATCTCTAAGAAGAGATCAAAGGGGACTTGAAACCTTATTATAATATGACTCATCACAATAAATATCATACTTAGTAATAACCTCATGTTAGGCAAAATTGTAATCAATGTAACCCTTTGACCTCAAGTCATCCCCCTAGAATACTACACTTGTACCTATTTGGTTGAATCTTGTTCCACAACTTAATGGGAATGTGATCCCAAGAAATATGATCTAAAAACTCTAAAGTGAAATACCCTCTATACTTTTCTCAAAAGGTGTCATGAGAAGTGTATTATTGTTTATAGACATTACATAATAAATAGCTTCAAACCGAATCTTAAGTTAAACCCAAAAATCAAGGAATATACATTTTTTTGGTATATATTAAAAAGTTTGGAGTATATTACATTATTTGGTACATGGTAATGTACCCCATGGTACCTTCATGGTATATTTATAAATAGTAGATTAGGTTTAAGGCATAGTTTAGAGTGTGAGTTGTATTTTGCCTTTATGTAAGTATGAATACGTAGGATATGCACATGCCATGTAAAGCTGTAATATGCAGGAAATGCACAAGTGTCATGTGAGTTAGTGTGCAAGTGTAAGTTGAGGCTGTGTGCACAAGTGTCTTTTATGTATGAGGTCAAATATGTAATGTAAATATGTGCACAAGTATCTTGGATTAGAGTGTGCAAGTTATGGAAGTGTAAGATTCATTTTTAGGTGTGCAAGTATTATATAGATCCAGAAGAGCAAGAAGATGTAAATATGGAAATTGAATCTAATTTTGATCCTCTTGTTGGGCCTAATGGAAGTTTAGAGTTTTCATCATTTGATCACATATGGGAATTCATGAAAGCTCGTGAGGAAAAGCTATTGGAATGTATGAAGCAAGAAGCTCATCTTGAAAAAGATGATGCTACTCATTCCCCTCCTAATAGGTCTCATTTGCTTCATCATGATATTCCTAGATCTCAATCTTTGCATCAAAGTAATATTAAGGATCAAGTAACTTGTGCCAATACTAATACCACCAATGTTGGATAAAATCTTCAAGTCCCTCTAACTAGTAGTAGCACTCAAATCGGTTCTTAGTTTCCTATTCCATCCTCTAACATCAACACTATTGCTTCTATTCCAATAAATGTTAGTTGTTCTAAAAATACCACATATAACCAAGGTATACTAAGTTTAAACCCAACATAAGGGTTTCAACATGCATACATCCCTCCTTTAGGGAGTCTGGGGAACATAGATAGCAATCCAAAAATGTAGAATTTAACAATTTTTGTGAATCAATTGGTCTTAATAATGGATACGATTCAACCATCAGGGTTTACATACAACTATAGGGATATGTTTAGTCAGCCACTGGATCCTATTGTTGCTGCCAGGCCTTATCCTAAGCATTTGCCCATGCCAGTATTACCAATATACAAAGGAATTGAAGATCCAATAGATCACTTGAGAGGATTCATAATAGATTACCATGATCTTGTTTATTGTGATATGATTTTATTGAAAAAATTTCCAAAGAGTCTTGTCGGAGTGGCATTAGAATGGCACTATCGATTACCCAACTATTCTTTGAAAAGCTTTGAGAAGACCGCAAAGATGTTTGTTCATCATTTTAGTGCTTATATTGAAAAGGAAGTAACAATGAGAAATTTATATGATTTAAAGCAAAGTAAAGAAGAAATTTTTTTAGAATTTTTAGCTCGTTGGAGAAGTTTAGTTGGCTGATTAAGACAATCTATGTCTCAAAAATATGTGCTTGATATATTTATGGGAAATTTACAAGAACAATTATCTTATGCTTTAGAAACTACTATTGTCACATTTTTAGACCAAGCAATTGAGTTAGCAAGAAAAGTGGAACAAGCCCTCATCAGGAGAGGTCAACTCAAGGTTAAAGAATATAAGCCAACTAAGTCTCAACCTAAGAATAAACATATATAAGGTAATAGTGATAGTAGGCCTATTAACAATTTCAATAAAAACCTACAAAATATTGTGCTTCAGAAACCTCCTTAAAGGAATTTTACGAGACTTAGTATCCCTATGGAATCATCTTTAAAGCAACTGTTAGATGTTAAGGCAATAGAATTACCTCCTATAAGACAACCAAATACTACAACTCATTGGTATAATGCAGGGAAATATTGTACTTATCATAGAGTATAAGAACATTGGATGAACACTTGTAAGAAATTGAAGCATGTGGTTCAAGATCTAATTGATGCAGGACATATTGATTTAGGAAATCTCCAATCAACGAATAGTCAAAATCTTGCTCAACAAAATCCAACAACAAATAAATATATGGGAATATTTAAGGATATTTTACCTGAGCATGAGCAACAAGTAGCTAATCAGGTGGCTCATCAAGATGACTCCCTAAGCCATAGTAATATGGTTGGTATGGTTGGGGTAGCCACAAGAAAATAGGCTCAGAATCAACAACATCAGCAAGGACATAATCTAGTATCTCTGCCTAGTACAGTTTCAAAATAAAGCTAGAGAAAAGATTCAGCTACGAGGATTCCACTTGTAGTATTTAGACCACAGTCATAGGTTTCATTTGATCTTTAGGAGTAGCTAGCTAGTACTCCAGAAAAGATATCAGTGTTATAACTATTGCATACTTCTCCTAATCATAGGAATGCTTTAATGATATTTTTATAGTAACAACATATTTTCCCAGATATCCCTCCTAATGCCATAGTTGAAACTATAGGTTCTTTTGGGATACATCATGTCTCATTTTTAGATGATGATAAACCTTCCTCAAATTTGCATGAAGACTCATCACTTTACATCACCACACTTATTGGGGATACCCTTGTCAAGTAAGTATTGATTGATAATGGTTCATCCCTCAATTTGTGTACATACCAATTCTTTCAAAAAATTTGATTAAAATATGAAGATTTAACAAAATCTGATATCATCATTAAAGCTTTCAACAATGAGTCCCAAGAAGCCTGCGATGTCATATCTCTCCTATTGAAAGTGGGGCCAAGGATATTGGATACCTTGTTTTATGTGGTACATTATCCTGCTTCTTTTAATCTTATCCTTGGGTGATCTTAGATTCTTGCTATGAAGGTTGTCCCTTCTACTTTTCATCAGTGTCTCAATTTTAAGTTTAAGAATCAAGTTATCACCATTCTAGGTGACCCTCGACCATTTGAATTCTATTCAAATATAGAGCTAGCCCAAATAGATTCTTATTCTTGTCCCTCTATTTCTTCAACAACTTCCTCATGTTCCTCCTCTCAAATTTTTGAGCATTTTCAAAATTTAAAAGTGAGTGAGGAATATAGGACCCATATTCTCTCCTCGGATCATGATAATCAGTTTCTTCAAGAGCCTCTTTTGGATCTATCTAAGCTACCACCTTCACCTAGAACTATAGTCCTGCACCATAAGAAGTGTGAAGTTGTACACTTTGGCATGTGTGCTTTTATCTTTGGGGGTATAGCCTCCGAAGAAAAGCTTCATGGTAGCAACCCATCTCTCAATGAGCGCTATTTTGCTCAATGCTATCTCACTAATAACTATCCCCTTCCTAAGCAAATCATGTTCGATATGGGTATGCAGGTAAAGGATTGGGACCACAATAGAAGGGTATTCTAGAGCCCTTGGATGTTGAGATTTTTCCTGGGAGATATGGTATAGTTTTTATACCTAAAAAAATGAACCTTTGCCTTTTGAGAATGAATACCATCTTATGACTTATGCAGAATATATAGAATATCAAAAGTTGTCGATAGATGATAATAAAAGTATTGATGTTTCTTTTCCTTCAAAGGTAATGTTTTGTAACATGATTGATTCTGTCTGTGCTAAAGATAATTTCACTTATGTATTAAGGAATGAATAATCTTTGTTTAATGTCTTTTTTTCTAAGAGAAATTGTGTTGTTATAAAATGTAGTGATTATCGTGCTATGGGTGTTAAAAGAAGAGCCTTGGAAGGACTTTCTCATGCTTTTCATCATCGAGAAACTGCACTCCTTGGGTATATCTTTGATCCAACACCTCATGGCACGTTAATCCATTTTAATAAGATGAATGGTGCATTTAGATTTTGCATTGATTTCAATTCTTAATATAAAAAAACTTTCATGTAGTTGCATTTTCATTTTTCATTGCATCCACTTGCTTGTTCATATTGCATTGTTGCTTGTCATTTTTGCATGATTGCTTGACATCTAATACAACACCTTGCATGTTTGCTTGTCATAAATGCATGATTTCTTGTTCATGAATGTTTGCTCATATAGATTTTAGGGATATTGCGACAATGGCATGTGATGATATCTAGTTAGGTCATAGCTCACATGCATTGCACTTTTCACTAGGACTTTGATGCCTATAAAGATGCATTTTCTTTTCTTCTTCTGGTTGCTTATCCTCCTTTTCTCGATTTCTTCATAATGTTGTACAACAATTTCTTCATAGTCCCGCTCTGGGATAGAACTTGCATAACATTTTATATACATATATATTACACCCCATATGGGATATTTATACATCCTAGCAAGTATTATATTATTCACGATCTTCTATCGGGTCATACTCTCTTTTGACTCAGCAGGCTTAACACCCCATTACAGGATAAGCTCCTTGGTCATTTTTAGCAGACCTTAGCATACATCCTAGTGGGTAATCTCCTCATAGCAGTAAATAATGGAGCAACCACCCATAGTGGGTCAAAAACTCCACACACTTGGTCACATTAAGGCAAGTGCTTTACTCTTAGCGGGTCTAGCAACTTTGCTCATCCGATCCATAGTGTTTGGCTACACTAGTTCATAGCAACCTATGCTAGCCTTATATTTTGGGTCGTTTGCTCTTCTCCTTTTTTGATGGTTGACCTTTGGGCCTCTCTTATTTCTTCTTCTTCTATTCTTTTCCTCATATTCTTTCCTTTTTCTCTTCCTTTTCCTCTCTTCTTTCTTCTTCTTCTCTTATTTTATTATTATTTCTTATTCTCTTTTCCTTTTCTTCTTTCTTATATTCCTTTTCCTTATTCTTCCTCCTTTATCTCTTCTTTCTCTCTTATTTTTCTTGTTGGTTTTTCCTTCTACTTTTCCCCTTATTCTTCTTCTGTTTGCATTCATTTCACCCTTCATATAGTGTGCATTAGGATAATTTGCATACATCAAAACACTTAAATAAATAAAATAAAAATAAACACATAAAAACATGCATTAAATCATTTACACATAAAAATAGATAAAATTCGTAGATATGTATTACTCGTAAGACAAAATAGTACATCATGTGAGGTTGTGTACCACAATCCAAACTTGATACACTCAAACTAGGGATGCACACCACAATCAAAAATTGGTGCATCATCTTGATTCCTAGACTAGCCTACCGTAGCTTTAAGAGCCAACTCCCTTTGTCCCTCCCTAGGGTGGAGGTAGCCTCAGTGGTGCCATCGAATGCTAAGATGTTGATGGTTCCTATGATCGATACTATGACCTGCTAGCTGATTGAAGGGATGGAGGAAGCTCCATCCTCTACTCTAGAGGGAAACTCACTTGGTAATCCATATCAAAAAACATGGCCCTCTGAATGGTCATCTCCAACCTATCATCGGTGTGTCACAACACTGCCTGAAGGAGTTATAATGCATCCCCTTCTTGGCTACTCCCAATAGTAGCCATCCCCTTAGCCCAGGCCCATTGGCACTCTTCATCTAGCTGGATCGCCTCTCCCTATTGTAGGGATACCTCTGCTTGTGTAGTGTCCCTCTCTGTCTATAGCCAGGCCACCTGTGCCTGCAGAGAATATAGTTGTGCCTTCAAATACTCTATACCTTGGCTCTGGCTACCCATCGCTATTGATGTAGATGTCTCCCTAGGGTCTCTAACTCATGTCCCCACCTCCTATAAGGGGGTATCCCCCATCCCTCCCTCTCTAGTCCTGTTCTAGGGATGGTCTCCTCCACCACATGGATTCAAACTTGTGTCAGCCTCTATCTAGGCACAACTGGGGCCTGATGCACCCTCTCTACGGTCCTATGAGCTACCTCTCAGAATACCCATTGCATATCCAAACCCATCACCTGGTATATTTTTATTGGTATGAGCGATGAGATCCTTTGAGGTGCAACCCGTCTATACCACTGCCTATACCTGATGGCCGCCCCTACATCGTTTACCCCTAGGTCGACATAAGGAGGTTTGTTTTGGTACTCCTCGACTCACCTGGTGAGGTTTGGTCTATCTCCAATCCCTACTGAATCCCAGGTCACCCTCTAGTACTAGTAGTCCCCTAGGTCTGGGATTCCATATAAGATCTCGAACTACCCCAGGACTTGGTCAAATATGAGCACCTCTATATTTCCCTGCTTTAACCTTAGCCATCTGACCCTCCTCACCCTCGCTAGCTCTGTCCTATACTCTGCCTAGCTAGGGTGAAGCCTCTATGGTCTCTAGATGTGTTTTGTCTCTCGTAACTCATCGATCACCCACCTCGCTAGTCGTAGGTTCCTTGCATAGGCCGTAGTGGTCCTCTGTTGGAATCGAGGACATTTGTATGCTACTGGTCACTCTGATTCAAGCAACGGTCCTAGCAATGCTAATGGTATCTACACCACAATGTGCTCCCAGCACCACACCTAGAGCAATTTTGTACAAACTAGTCTTCTACGTAGTTTATACATGATGTTGTACAACATCCTCTATAAACAAGCCAACACATAAGGACCCCATGCAAAGTGGACTCCCTGCTATTGCATGTCTGCTACTACCCCTGCTAGTACCAATGGCAAGTTTCATCTACTAGTATTGCAAGTCAGGAGACCTGCCACCACCCCTATGAGCACCATGATCAAAGGATTCGCTTCATAGAGGCCAACCAGATCATCAACTACTATGGTTCCCTCTCGCACCTGGTGGGTGAAGCCTATAGAAAAGCATTGTAATGTAGTGGCCTTTCCTCGGGCCTCGTAAACCTCTCTCACCCTAATATGGATCCTCAAGATCTACCACATGTCCTCTAGTATGACAATCATCTCCTCTTTTGGTATCTAGAAAGTAGAGGACTCCAGATACCATCACTTCACCAGGGCAGTTAACATAGCCCTGTCTATATCGATATGTGGCATCCTTGCCATGTCGTCTAGCCTAACTACCTCCAATCTCACCCTCTCTACCTATCCTAGCACGTCTATCTCTACTAGAGCCCCTACTCGCCACTCTTGAGTCTTGAGAATACCTAGCTGCATTTAATAAACAAACACAAGAATTTAATCAGTTTCATCATAAAAATTAAAATAATTCATAAACAAAAAATTTTGATTCAGCATAAAGAATTTTCAAATCTTCCTTCGTACTTTAGGTTTTCCTTGTTTCCTTTTTGTTTCTTCTTTTTTCTCTTGCTCTCTCTTCTTTTTTCATGAGTTCTTGCGAAGTCGCGCCCCAAATTTAGGGCGCACAACTTTGTAAAATTGCACTTGGTTTTTTCTAGGCGTGATTTCACCACGTTTCGCTCAAAAGAAAAATTATGCCCAGGCCGCAAAGTCACGCCTGGGTCATGGTACAAATTTCACCAATTTTTATGGTGATTTTACAAAAAAATCCCTAAAACCCTAACCTAATTACGTGAAACGAGAAAAAATAATAAAAATAATGCGATAGAGGAATGACAATGATTCTTACTCGTTCTCGAGCCCTGACCTTACCCCTTGCAGTCACTACTCAATGAACTGGAAGTGCCATCGTTGTTTCTCCAGAGCCCTTTTTCTTCTCCTCTTCGCAATAAAAGTAAATTAGGGTTTTACCCCTATTTTCTTTTTAAACCCTATTTAGGGTTTTCTCTCTCTTATTTTTTTATTGTCACCTATTCTTTATCTTCTTTATTTTGTGTCAAGTTCTTACGAGTTCTTATGAAATATTAATTTTTCATAATCACTCGAGGGGGCATCCCAACCTATAGAGGCATTAATGTCCCTAATGCCTTGATTTGCATGCAAATTATAAAGTGTCTGAAATGACACTTTTTTTGCACCATCCTTTTCTTCTAACTCAGCTACCCCATTTTCATTTGTAGTTCTTTCTTTTTTATTGTGTGCCTACATCTTTTCTTTGATGCATTTACTAGGCCATAAATGCATCAAAGAGGGGGAAAAATGTAGACACGAAAAATTGACCCACTTTTAGCGGGTAATCTTCCTTAGTATCCCTAAGAGGCCCTCACCCCTTTCCAAGAGTAAGGGAAGGTCTTTGTCCCTCCCCTTTTTAATATGTTTGTCTTTTAGCGAAATTGTACCCCATATTTACGAGGCGCGACTTCGCACCAGCGATATCGCGCCCCATCAAGACAGGGCATGACTTCACTATTTAACCTAGTTTTTTAATTTATTTTATTTTATTATTTTTTAAAGCCCGCTTAGACCCAATTTTAAACCTTCTCGCATGTTTTGGAATCGGTTGTGAGTTTATTTGTGCCCACTTTCCTTCCTCCAATTTTATCTATAAAAGGAAGGATGTTCTTGCCAAATCAGAGACATGCAAAATTTAAGTGCAAGTGTGATATGTAAACTTTTTATGTGTGATATATATGCAAATTATTTATAGTTCATTCTTATTTACTTTCTCTGCTGTAAGCTAACCCTCAAAGTACAAAATTTGAATTGATCTTCTATTGCATGGACTGGATTGATTTGTTGTGCGACTTGGTGGATCTGTGGCGTATCTTGGAGAGACAGAGTGCCCATATGGATACTTGGTTCTCTTTTGTCTACTTCTGTGACGTCCATTAGGGTTTGATCACTTTATTTTCTGCATTTATTTTTTCTTCTAAATTAGCTTCTTATTTTTCTTTAGTCTATAGCAAAATCATACCTGGCATTGGTGATGCACGACTTCACTTGCCCTAATTAGGGTAAATTTATTCATAGAAGCAAAATCACACCCCATATAGGCAGGGCACGACTTTGATTTTGTGATATCATGCCCACTCCAAGCAAGGCATGATTTTTCCCTAGGGCACACCAAGGATAATTTTTAGGTTCTGCTTTCACTGGTACATTCAATTTTGTCTCTAGATCATACTACTATAATTTTATTTATATTTTATACTGCTATCTTTCTGATTTATGATTATATCTCCAAAGGTCAATTTTCACTTTTGTATTAAAAGGTCATATAAAAGGACCTTGGGGGTTTGACTACTGCTAGATCTGTCATACAGTGGCCTATGCAGGCCCCCTAATACTAATTTCATTTTTTTGTGTTTCATAAATGATCTTGCAGGAACTGGAATCTTTGATATCATTGGACAAGAGGCAAAAAAGGGTTAAATCAACCATCGATCTAGATAAATTTTCTATCAATCTTATTGGTTGAGAATTTTTTTTCATTGTTGAGTTCTAGGCACTTGAAATTAAAAAGTATCTAGCTTGCATCTAGGGATAATTTATGTGTATTTACTCCTACATATTTCTACTCTAAAGGTTTTCTAAAATAAAACCCTAGGTTAGTGAGCATCCAAAAGAAATAATCATTCCATGATAGCTCTTGTATGTCTGCATTTTGTTTCTAATTGCATTATTTTATTTTTTGCATTATCCTTTATCTTTTCTAGTTTAGATCTAGAAAGGTCAAATTTAGGTGATTGCCTAAAACTGAATACATCAAACAATCTTGAATATCCCAAGGACTTGGAGCGAGTCCTTAAACAATTTTTGGTGAACCCTTACCCTTAGAACTGAGTTTAGAGTACAACATACCCCCATGGTTCACCCCACAAAAGGGTTCCCTCCTTACAGATACAACCCTTTTGTTTTGGGAATTGTACGCGATGGGGCAATTTTTCCCCTCTACACCATAGTTTTGCAATTTAAGTGAATAGTAGTTTGGTTTTTAAAAAAAGGAATGGTATATCACTTTTGAGGAAGAACCAAATGCTTAAGAAAAATTATCGTCTACACCAAATGGTTCCTTCCATGATTAGTAAAACTCTACTTTTATGGAAGGCAAATAAATAATATCCTACTTTTTTGAACACAAACAAACTAGTCTAGAAACAAGATAAAAAAATTACTTGAAGATGATTTTTGCTTACCTAGATCTTCAACCTAGTCCACTTCTGAGTGACCCTATAAATAAAGAGAAGCCCCTACTACATAATAAATTTTCATATGAGTAGTACCCTAATATAACAAATAATTTGCTTGGAGTATTTCAAGTGACTCTCATGAGGCACTTGCATAAACATGGAACAATTATTGACAACTAGGATATGTTTGGCCTTGTATGGATAAAATAGATAATAATATCCCTCTAATGAATAATAAATAGAAGCATTCATCAAATGATAGTAATTATTCTTAATATTAACCCTATAAGTAAAAGGGTTAGAGGATTGCTTATAATCCTTCATCTAAAACCACTACAATAAAGAAAAGAAAAACATCCTTGATATACCGAATGATTTGAATACCTTCAAAATGATGAAGCATATAATATGTTATCTCAATTTTATGATGAAGCCACAAATTCAAATATTGAACTATGGAGGAAGAAATATCCATAATAATTAGATCATCATCATACATCATAACAATAATGATCTCACCATACTAACTCTTGATGTAAAAATCATAACCAAACCTTCTTGCTAGAAAATATATATTGAATAAATATTTGAGTATTCTCATACCAAGCATGAGGTGCCAACTTAATCCCATACAAAGAGCTTTTTTGTACGTAAATTAAAGTTATAGATCCATATTGAATAAAATTTTGTGGTTTTTACTTTTGAATATTATCTTGAATGTCCTCATTAAAAAAGTAATATTTACATCCATTTAATGACCTTCCCAATGCTATGACATAGAAGAGAGGACCTTATGCTTAAATTCCATGCAAAAAATAAAGACAAGAATATTATTTTAATTTACTTATTGAGAAAACTATTTTGGAACAAGATGAGTCTTATAATTTTCTATCTGACCATTAGCACCATAGTTGATCTTATACACCCATTTATAACTAAAAATATTAACCCCACAAGGGGGACAGAGGTCCAAGGTTCAAATCTCGGGCCTCGTCGGACTTAACACTTGTCCCTTTCCTAGTGCTTTCAGTGGTGTAAAATATTTAAAATGATTGTGGCATGGTAGTTATAGGGATGGACTGCACGAAGATCTATGTGGCAGCTTCTGGGGAGGACAGCGCAGAATGTTGTGGCAGCCATAAAAGTTGGACAGCTTGCCCGGATTCATGGTGGCTACCAATTCCACCATGTAAATTTAAAAAAATAAAAATATTCTTGTATTTTTGTAAGGGAACCAACTATCAAGTCCAATTATTCATGAAAACATCATTATTCACCTATATAATTTCCTCCCATTTACGACATATTTTAGCTTTATTATATGTAGCTACATATCCTTTAGCATCCAACTTGTCAAGCAAGAGTTAGGTTAGGGTGTGGATTCTAATGATATTCCTACTAAAGAAGAGGCTTTACATCCTAAAAAGTGATTCTATCCCACCAAGGCATAAGACAATTTATAGGAGAAGGATGTTTAAGAGATATAAATTCATTGATAAAATCCATATTAGATATTAGAATATATCTAACATCATCAAAATCCAATGAAATATTATGAACTAGGTTTTTATTGAGAGGGGAAAATAACTTCATCCATTTAATATATAGGAGAAGGATGCTCAACAAAAACCTGTGAAATATTTGACTAACTATAACCTAAAGAAAATGATGGTCCATCAGAAGCTAACTGAGAGAAAACATCAATAGGCATAGAGTGAAATAAATAAGAATCTCTAAGAAGAGATCAAAGGGGACTTGAAACCTTATTATAATATGACTCATCACAATAAATATCATACTTAGTAATAACCTCATGTTAGGCAAAATTGTAATCAAGGTAACCCTTTGACCTCAAGTCATCCCCCTAGAATACTACACTTGTACCTATTTGGTTGAATCTTGTTCCACAACTTAATGGGAATGTGATCCCAAGAAATATGATCTAAAAACTCTAAAGTGAAATACCCTATCCTTTTCTCAAAAGGTGTCATACCTTTGATAATATGAGAAGTGTATTATTGTTTATAGACATTACATAATAAATAGCTTCAAACCGAATCTTAAGTTAAACCCAAAAATCAAGGAATATACATTTTTTTTGGTATATATTAAAAAGTTTGGAGTATATTACATTATTTGGTACATGGTAACGTACCCCATGGTACCTTCATGGTATATTTATAAATAGTAGATTAGGTTTAAGGCATAGTTTAGAGTGTGAGTTGTATTTTGCCTTTATGTAAGTATGAATACGTAGGATATGCACACGTGTCATGTAAAGCTATAATATGTAGGAAATGCACAAGTGTCATGTGAGTTAGTGTGCAAGTGTAAATTGAGGCTATGTGCACAAGTGTCTTGTATGTATGAGGTCAAATATGTAATGTAAAGATGTGCACAAGTATCTTGGATTAGAGTGTCCAAGTTATGGAAGTGTAAGATTCATTTTTAGGTGTGCAAGTATTATAGAGTCAAGTTTTCAAGTATGCAAGTGTCAAGTAGACAAGCCAAGAGTCATGAGACTTGGCATATGGAAATGAATAGTCAAGTATCCAAAGAGTCATACTACCATGGCTATATTATGGAGATAATACTCCATAAGAAACAATCAATATATACAATCACATACAGTCACTATCATATTTGTAAGAGAAAGAGGAAAAATAAATATTGCATATATTTCAAGCAATTAATATTGTTTTTTGTTCTTCATTCATAGTACTTGAATGATTCAGGATTTTTACATTTATATTGTTGCTTATTATTGAATGTTATTTTATTTATTATAAGCCTTGATATACATATTAATTTGCTCATATTATTCTACTCATATCATTATCTTGACCTTATTATATTGTGGCTATATTATATTCGATCTTGTGACATTTAACTTGTGGTATTTGTGGTAGTATTAAGGCTTAAAATCCATCAGTGGTATCAAAGTGACCATAGTCACTATTATAAAATTGATTTTATCTAGTTGATAAAGTTGATTAGAATTTTGTCTTCTTTGAAGGCAGTAAGACTCGGACTCTATTTGAAGGTCATATTGAGTAGAAAGGCTAGAGTATTTCCACAGTTGAAATATAACCAGTGAATACCAGGACTCAACTATTTTGAATAGTGAATCAACTTTGAGATAGTTGATCATTCAGGGACATAGCCAACCCTTGACACAAATTGAGATTCAAGGACTTACATATCCCTTGACAGATTGAGATTCAAGGACATATAAATCCTTTGACATTGATTCTAGAAGGAAGTTGAATATTTAGGGATATTCAACATCAACTTGATATTGACAGAGGATTCAAGGACATCTAAAAGTCATCTTAATAAAATATTGGAAGATTCAATATTTCAAAAAAGAAAATAATTGCAACATATATTGAGCAACAAAAGTGTGAGAAGCTTCCTACATTAGATAGAGAAGAGTTTTAGCTTCTATGTGTAGAGATAAGAAATCATATTGAAGATAAGAAAAATAATATCAATAGATTGAGAAGCATTCAAAGCTTTCTAAGAGAAAGAAAGAAAGTAGAACATAAAGAAAGAGATTCAGGTCATATCAACCTTGACATTGATTCAAGAAAGATATTAAAAGAATATAAATATTCATGTCACAAACCTTGACATTGGCTAAATATGTTGAGAAAATAAGAAATAGATAAGCCTGTTATAGAGCATAAAATAGGCTCGTATAAAGAATTGAAAAAGGAAGAGGTTTGTTTAAGAGGAAAGAAAGTGGCCATTGTTAAAAAAATGAAGAGGTCCATATAGATGTAGAAGGCGGTCCATATATAAAGATATGTATAAGATAAATAAGAGATACCTTCATATAGAGTAAAGACTTATAATATATAAAGCAAGAATCTACGAAGATGCATTTCAGTGTAGCAATACAATGTGAGTTTAGAGCAGTGAAATAGTGTACCTTTTAGCTCACACCAGAATAGCAAAGTTACATATTGGCATGTAGAATACGTCATAGTAGAAGTAATAAGCATTATAGAAGGAAAAAATAAGTTAGTTTAAGAAATGATTATCACTCCAAGCAAAGTATTTCAACTACAAGGAACCTACAAGCATAAAGATCAAGTTATTTGCAACAAAAGTCTAGAAAGAGTCCACTGAAAAAGGATAATGCAAAAAGACTGCATTATAAAAAGTGAACGCAAACCTCGGAGTAGAAGAATCCAAAGTGAATGTATCAAGCATAGTGAAAGGAGATATGTTTGTAGTGGATGCAACAATAAAAGGAGAAATGAATAGAGCAACATAACAACAAAAGGAGAAATAGTCATAACAGACACAAAGGTAGAAGGAGAAACACATAGCAAGAGATAATAAGGTTACAAGTACCAACACACAAGGTGAAACATACCAAGAACCAACAAGGAGGAAAACTATTGAGTGCAGTCAATACGTAATGTTCAAAGAGATAAATGTTTAAATGAAACGTATCTAGATAATGCAATAGGTGGATAGGATAACATCTACCATGCCATTGGCTACAGTGTAATTAGCTAAGGTCTATATAATGAATGCAACATGAGGGATGTCACATAAGTTACATTGCAACAAAGTGTTTGAACTAACAAAATTATCGGATAATTCAACGTGAGTGAAGTAAAGGTTAGGGTTACTAAATTTGAAATTATTTGATAGCTAAAATAGGAGTCATAAGGTTTAGTGGAGTATTTAATTTATTTAGAAACTATTGGGTGTGGAGTAATAAGTTTTTGAATATTTTATTTATGGAGTAATAAGTTTCTTTAAAGTATTTTCTTTTTCGATTGATTATATAGTAAATTATTTAAGTTAATTTCTTGGAGAGATAAGATAGATAAAGTTTTTTATTTCTTTCAAGTTTAGAGTAATAAGGAATTCAACTAGTTTTTAAATTTTGAAGTTTTTGAAGAATATTTAATTGTCTTTATTTTTGAAAATTTGAAAAAAATATTGATTATTTGCAAATTTCTTTATTTAGAAGATAAAAGGTTTTAAACTTTAAAACTTAGGAAAACATAAATTTGTAAAATTTAATATTAGTTTCTAATATTAGGGAGACAAGGTTTTCTACTTCATAGGAATTAAATTAGAAACTTTGAAATTATTTAAAATCTAGGAGTTATAAGGTTTTCTACTCCAAAGGAATCAAAATTTATAAATTTTATGGATAACAATATGGAGTCTATGATTAGAAAGGAAAAAGTAGATATCATAAAATTTGGGATTAAAAATTTGATTAAAAAATCTGAAGGAAATATAGATATACTTTCAAATTTAATCTAGAGTGAAGCCATAGATGAAAAGTTTTAAATATTTGGTCTTCCTTTGTTCCTATGAAACACATAGCAAGCGAGTTTTCTAAAAAATTTGAATCTCAAACTAGCAGGAATTTCGACATAGGCATAGGCGATGGAGGCAACGTGGATTATAGGTCTGGAAATGGAGGAAATAGTTTGACCAAGGGAGTGGAGGTCATGAGTGTTGGAGGGAAACCCCCTTGACCCACCTCAAAATCCCAACCCTGTCTCCTTAGTGGAGACAATCCAAAAAAATATAGGGTCGACTCCATCCCCTTCTCTGTAAGGTTCAATAATTTTTTATTGAGTAATAGTGAATTGGTAATTCCTTCCAACATCATAGCTTCCTTTATTTCCTAGGATTCCTTATCCCTCATTGGAAAAAAAATTGGATCATGCCCAAACATTGAATCCATCTAAAAATGGACCTTCTCAAAATGGCATCCTCATGGCAATATGGACCTAGTAGCGCTTCCTAGGGGATTTTTCCTCATTAGATTTAACAATCTAGAAGACACTAGTCACATTCTAACAGGTGACCCTTGGTTCTTTTGTTGATGTAGTCTGTTCATTAGGAGATGGGGTACCAAATTTGACCCTAAAACTTGAAGTATCAACTCAACCCCTATCTAGGTTAGGCTTCCAGGACTTCCCATTCAATTTTAGTACAACAAAATTCTGAGGAATTGCTCGAACCATTGGGGACCTTGTTGCATTTAACCCAACAACCAAAATTAAATCTTGAATGGTCTATGCATGCTTGTGTGTCAATGCTAATCTTGAATCAGAGCTACCCACATTCATTGATCTAGTTTCTAGTTCCTACCACAAGTGCTAGGTCATCGACTATGAGAACAAACCAACTTTTTGAATTGAATGCCCAAATTAGGGCCATATTAAGATGCAATACCCTTCTCTTAAATAGGAGTCTAATAAAGAATGGCATCGCACCAAGAAATCCATGAAGGATAGTCAAAAAATTTATCTCCAAAAGAATTAAATTGGTGTTAATCACAATGACAATAATTTGAAGTCCAAGGGCATGCATATGATCCATGCTTCTACTAAAGGTCTTTCTGGCCAAGTATGTTCTTCCTTTGTTTATCCTAAGCATTTTGACTCCTTATCTAGGTCTCTTTACACCACCGATAGAATTACTCCTCCTGATGACTTACTTAATACTCCCTTTAGAAGATAATTAAAATTAGCCAAGATTCTAGGGAATGTGATTTTTGAGCTTCCCTCTACCTACCTAGGATTACCCCTTTTCTTTAGCAAATCTCATGAAGGCCTATAGGTCCCAGTTCTTGAAAGAATGCAAAAAAAATATTTAGGTGGAAAGGAGCTCTTCTCAGCTAAGCCAAGAAATCTTAGCTAGTCCAAGCCACTCTACAAAGTATTCCTATTTTCTTTCTCTTTATCTTCAAAGTGCCCTCATCCATCTGTCATAGAATTGAACAAATCCATAAAGCTTTTCTTTGGTCCAATTTTAAAATATATAAAATACTATCGTTGGTCACCTAGGACGAGGTTTTCTCCAAGAAAAGATGAAGGTTTAAGGTGTAGTAAAGTCAAGTAGATGAATTTTACCCTTATAGCCAAGCAAGATTGGAGGCTTCTTACGAAGGATAAATTTGGTTGGGTTGATATTATTATTGCAAAATATATCTGGCAGGGTAATAATATCATGGAGGAAACTTCCCCTCCAATGGTACTACATTTTGGAAATCCTTTCTTAAAACTAGGTATCTCATCTAGAAAGGAATCATATGGAAGTTGGGAAAGGGAAATTGAATAAACTTTTGGAAATACTCTTGGATTTCTAACTCTCCTCTTATTGATAATATTGACCTCACCATTCTAAAAACCCTAATAGATCACATTTTTGAGGATAAAGTCAAAAAATTCATCGAGTCTAACCATGGAAGGAAATATTGGAAAGTTATCCCAATGGACAACCTAGCTAAGAAGGAAGCTAAAGTAGGAAATGATGTCTCTAAATTTTGAGGACCCACTTCATCCCTAATGTTGAAATTGAATATTCTCTTATTTAGAGACCGAGTGAAGATGATCTCTTTTCAATCAAATTTGCATACTATATCTTACAAGAAAGGAGTGACAATTGGTTTCCAATCAAGAAATTTCGGCTCAAAAATATCACTCCCAATATTGCCTTCTTCTTTTGGCTTGTCTAAAATAATATTCTCTCCATTGAAAACCTTCAATCTAAAGGAATGTTAATTCCTAATAGATGTTACCTCTGTAGATCAAACTCTGAATCTACACGCCATCTATTCCTTGGTTGTCCCTTTTTCTAGAAAGTCCTTCATTTTCTTCTCAACTCCTTTGGGTACACCTGGGACCAATCTAATAGTATCAAATATTTATGCTTGCAATGATCCTCTCCCTTTATGGTCATAGACTAAACTCCTTACATCCTTTTGTCTTCTTCACTTCCTTTGGATAATTTGAAAAGAAAGAAACAATAGAGTTTTTAGAGATGAATTCAGATACCATATCAGAGTTAGAATTTCTAAAGTCATAAAAGAAAACTCTTATCAAGTACCTTATCTTAATGAAAAATGTAATCAATCATAGATCAGGTTGGTGGTTTCTCTTGGTCTTCATTTGTACTCCCCTGGTCCCCCCAATCCCAACATTATGGATAGATCAAAAGTCAAACGGGTTCCTCCTCAGTTGGGCTGGATCAAGCTAACTTTTGATGGGATAGCTAAGGATAATCTAGGTCTAGCAGGTGCAGGTGGAGTCTTTAGGAATGTTAAAGACCAAATTTTGCTTGCTTTTGCTAAAAACCTTGGAATCCAAATGAGTCATTTTTTTGAAGCCAGGGCTCTCTTCCAAGGTTTAACTCTCCTAGAAAACATCCCTTCCAATAAGATCATCATTTAAGGAGACTCCATAAATATCATTAACATGTTAAAAGGGTCACAACCTTCCACCTGGAGTATTGATGATCTTATGGAAGAATCCAAAAATTCCCTGCAAAATCTTGAGAGGTTCATCACTCAACATGTCTATCGTGAAGGCAATTATGTTGTGGATGTTATGGCCAACTTAGGTCTTACCCAAGAAGATATTTCTATTTGGAGTTGTAACTATCCTCAACCTCTTTTGTGTTGTTGTTCCATTGATGGCATATAGTTATTCTAATAATTTTTCCTTTGTCTTGACACCTTTGAGATTGTCTCCCCCTGTTCCTAAGGTAGCGTTCTCAACTGTCAGTATCTTAACCCATGTCACCTCCCTTTTTTATCACCTCATTTTTGCTAGGCCTATCACGTGGACCTCCTTACCAATATGAGTGCACCCTAGTCTTTGATTATTGACTTCCCACCCCATCCCTTGCTCTTGCCTAGGTTGTTTTTATCCCCTTTTTAGCCTTTACTTTTGGCTCTTGGTTATGTGGTATTTTGGATATTTTGACCCTTTTCTTAGTATTGGGAATTGGATATTCTCATTTTTTACACTTTGGATTTGTAATCATTACCAAAACATGGCCAAACTCCCTCATGAGTTGTAGATCAATGTCATTATTCATGTTATGTTGAGAATCAGTTGGTTTTCCTTTCAAAATGATGTCTTGGTAAGAAGCGAGTGCCATAATTTTTAAACTCACACTTCTAATTTCTTTAAGATTTGTCATCTCATCACCATATTTATCTCCCCTTATGTGATATCTATGAAGTGTGTCGGTCTCCCTATTCTCTCACTCAAAGGCCATTGTCAAAATATTTCCTCCAAAGCCTTGTTCCAAACTATGGCGTGCATGTCAAGGAGGATTTCTCAACATGGAAATGATCACCCTTGTTTAAGGTATTTTATCCATCCAATATGCTTTGGTACATTAGTCAAACCTCATTAGACAGTGGACTTACCTTTTAAGCATTATTTACTTCCATTTTTTCATTCATTACTCTCTGGTTTTTCATCCTTTTGATTGCTTCATAGGCTCTAGGTTTGTGCCTTTTCTTTCTTCTCAAGTCTGCCTGGCCCCTCTCCATTTATTATTCCCTTATCATCTTTCCCCCGTTATTCACTTTTGTACCTGTTGGAACCGCTTTTAGCTGCTCATGGCTAATATTGATTCTAGGTTCAAACCCAAGGTGCTTCAGTTGGATAAACTTGTAGAGGAGATTCTAGATGATGCAAGCGTTCTCTCCTTCTTCAAAAATTTTGAGGATCATAATATGGACATGTCCAAATAATTAGATCAAAGTTGGGTTAATGGAAAAGTCACTATGAGAGGTTTGAGCTTCACGATCAAAATTGAATTTCTTGCTAAAAATTTTGGTTTCTCTAATGATGGTGAAATTATCATGAGAGAGAAACATTTGTTGGTCGGTGAATTACTGCTTTTCAAGGACAAAGGTGAGAATCTCAACAAGGATAAAGGAGGAATTGTGAGATAATACCTTCCTAAAACTTGGGACAAAGTGGTGGTGCCTATTTTCAACTACTTTACGGTGGATGGACAAACTAATATCCTAAGAAGTTTCTATTTTGCTTTTCTTAACCACGTTTGTGGGAAGAAAAGCATCAACATTTCAGAGTATCCTTTCAACTCCATAGAAAATTTTATTCATAATGTTCTAAAGGGATTCTCATCCTTCCATATCCATAAAGACCTGAATTTGATCATCTACCAACATTTTCTTTAGAAGAAATTCTAAATGGTGGTTCTAAGCATCATCCCAAATAGCCCCTTGAATGACTCTCATCATAATTCACTATTGGAAATATGTTGAATATTTTCCATGTTATTCTAGCAAGGTTAACTCTAAAAGGTATTGAACACTCTCCATGTATCCTCATCGAGGTTTGAGGTTAGACCAGGCCTTAAGTAGGGGTTCGGGGTGGCAACCCCCAAAAATTAGGGATTCCAAGGGTTGTAGCCCTCGAAAAGTGGGAGTTTTAGGGTTTCTTAAGCTATTTTTAGATCCATATGGGCTATTTATGGTTAAATATTTGAAACCATGGTTTTTTTCCCATGATATTGTAAAATTCGTTCTTGTGCTATTATTATTTAATTGCACTTGTGTCATGGTTTGAAAAGAGATGAGAGATGAGAGATGAATATTATTGTATTGGAGACAGTTTAAGTTTATACAATAAAGAGATATTATTGTGCTAAGTTTTTTCCTATAAGGGTTTCCTAAGTAAAATATTGTGTCATGTATGCATATGTTATCTTCTTCTTTTGTTTTCTTTGATTCTATATTTACTGTTTTTCTAGAGTTAGTTTATCAGGGCCTTTTGCTCTTCATTTGGTATCATAGCCTCACCCCAGGATCAAATCCCTCGAGTTACATCAGAGAGGGAGTGTTGGACTAAACATCACATCTCAAGGATTTTACTTAGTGGAATAAATTTCACCGTAGACACTAGGACTAACTACCCTATAAGGTGTTCAAATATAGAGATTGTATCGAACACTAACGCCTCAAGGTTTTGGTGTAACGACAAATCTACATTTCCCCTAGTCTGCACCTAGCCAATTGGAGGATTCCAATCATAAGGTGGCCATTGGGGATGATCAAGGGCATTTCCACCAGATGGCTATTCATATCTTGGACTTTAAACCCAAGAGTGAAGCGTCTACTCCCAAAGTCAAATTGGAGGCTCATAGGCACTCTATCTGTATTAAATTTCAATCGAGTAAAAGAAATAAATCTTCAATTCACATTGAGCCTGACCATGAATCTAATGAAGTAGCAGATACTCTCCCTTTGACTCTAAAATCTAAGCTTATAAATACTTATAGGTGGACTTCTTCTCACAAGGTGACTCGGATCATCTCACCTAGGCCATCAAAAATTTCTCTCCATGATTTGTGTGTTCCATTTATAAGCAGGAAAGGTTACTTGCAAGGGCTTGACGACCTGCTTGGAGAATTGACCAGAAAAATTCAACATACCACCTCTCTTCTTCAACATACCACCACCCTCCTTGAAAAATTCAAGAAAAAGCATGGAGATGATGTCCTTGAGGAGATTTTGGATTCTTTTGCTCTAGTTAATGCTAATTAACTCTGATGGCTCTAGCTCTTCTTATTTGGTCATATTTTGTTTATCCTCCCTTTTGATGTTTACATTTTATGTTAGTATTACATTTCTCCCTATTTTAGCTTTCTTCTAGGACTTCTCATACTTCAGTTTAGGTTTTTTCTCCTCTCCCTTTTGTTCTTAGGAGATAACCTTGTAGGTCCCTCTCCAGAGGCCCTCTCTTTTTGTAAAATGTTCGAGGACCCTTTCAAAACCCCTTCCACCAATTAATAAATAAACAAACTTATAGTATAACAAAAAAATAAATATATAGGTAAGTGTATGGTATTATAGAACACTTTTAGCCATTTTAGTGCCATTGTTTTTAATTTTTAAATTAGTATAATCAACCTTAGCAAGGAATATTTAGGGAGGAGACATAGGTTCAAATATTGTCAAGCGATACATGCATAATTTTCAAGTTGTTGTAATACAACTATGTGGTCATGGTGTAATATGAGTGGATTCCATTTCAATCCTATATAACCAACTAAAAAAAATAAAAAATAAACCTTTAACAAGGAATAACTCATCGTTCTATTAAGAATTTAAAAAAGGTGTAAACTAATGAAATATTGAGAATGAAGTGTACAATGGAAATGTAATTAGAAAAAAGATAGATTTAGTAAATTATATGTATTTGTTGAGGCCATCCTTATATTTTTACACTTTTATAAGGATATACTCGTATGGTTCATTTAAATTTTTGTGTATAACAAGCCTTTTCACCAATATGTGTTCTAGATAAGAGATCTAAGGCAAAGGTTAAATTTTCATAAAAACAAAATTCAATTGGTTATATGGGATTGAAACAATCCCACCTATATTGCACCATCATCTCATAGTGGTATTACAACAACTTGGCTATTATGCATGTATAATTTGACAAGATTTGAACCTAGATCTCCTCCTTAATAGTTGAGAAATTTGAACTTGGATCTCCTCCTTGATAGTTGAGGAATCTAACTAGTTAAACTAATATTATTTGATATAATTTTCATATTTTTTATTAGATATAGAAGGGGTTTTGAAATGGTTCCAAAACCTTTTACAATGGGAGAAGCCCTACAAAACTTGATACAACTAGCCACCCATCACCAAGTGAAGCAGCTACAACTTGATACAAGAAATAAAATTAGAACAGCGCTAGTGATACCCCCAGCCAACCAACACTCCCACACGGTTGTGCCATAAAACCTTTCTTAATAAATAGTAAAAGCTTATAGAGAATAAAGAAGCATGCATTGCTAAATCCAATTGAAGAATGCTTTCGAGAAAATTCTCTCCAAATAGACAGATCATTGAGACTTATATCCAGGTTTTCCATAAAGTTAGCATGGAAGTTTTCTTCTTTGAAGATATGCTTTATCTCTCTATCCTTTCTAGCTTGAAGAATCTATCTAGATTTCATCATAGTCTCAATTTTCCAACTGGGTACTAAATCACCTTTGACCAAGTTTATAATATTAAGTGATTCTCCTTCAATGCAAATTTTTTGCTACCCCATCTTCTCCACAAGCAGGAGATCTTGGTAAAGGGCTATGGCCTCTACAACATGGCAAGTTTGAATATCTAAGAATTTTACATGCACCAGTAGAATTCTACCTCTGTCATCCCTAAGCATCCCACTAGCTCCAACATTACCAGGATTACCCTTTAAAGCTCTATCGATGTTTGGTTTAACCCTACCCAAAGAAGGAGGTTCCCACCTCACAAGGGCCCAAGGATTAGGACCAAGAAGACCAGAAACCCTATTGCTCTATTGAAATTCAATTTTATTTTTGAGCTTAGCCTCCTCAAATATTTCCTCCTCCAAAGCTAGAGAGGACACATTCTCTAGGGTGAAAGCTAAGGCTCTAGTGCAAACAGAGGTAATATATATTTTGAAGTTTTTAAAAATTCTACTATTCTCCCACATCCACTAGCAAAGATGTGGTAAGAGGAAGTTCTAAAAACATTTCAGCCTTGGAGAGTAAATAGGATATGACCATTGAGCACAGAAATCAACAAGTAAACTTGGCACCACCCAAATCAGTCCAAAAAATTTAAAAATAAACTTAAAAACTTCCATAGAGAGTGAGCATTGAAAGAATAGATGGTTTGTATGTTCCTCATTAGCATCATAGAGGCAGCATCTGTTTGGTATCGATCAACCCCTTTTTTTAAGATTTTCAATGGTCAAAATCTTATTCTGAGTTGCCAACCAAAAAAAGATATTCACCTTTGGTGTTAGACCCTTAAGCCATACTTTGAAAGGTGGGACCTATGGAGGAGTTCTAACAACCAGAAGATTGTAATTAGACTTGATTGAAAAGGATACATTATTTTTCCCTACCCAAAAGATCCCATCCTCTTCATTTCTTTGTTTAATGACCTAAAACTTCAACTTATTAGAAATTATAATCAAAGCTTTAAGTTCAGAATTATTGAGAATGGACTGGTCTAACGATTTCCAAACCTTTAACTAATTGACCACCTCGATAAATTCAGCCACCTTAGATCCAAAGATCAATCTAGTTTTAGGTTCCAAACATGGCAGATTTGGAATCTGTGCAAGGGGCTTGTCCTTCAGCCAAATATCTTTCTAGAAATCAATCTTCATTCCATCACCCAACCTTAACTTGCAACCTTCGGATACTAGTGCCCTTGACTTTTGCAAACTTTGCCAAAAAATTAAACCAAAAGTCGAGCAAAAAATTATCCTATCACAAGTATTTGGCTGACACAATGTTGACCCAACTAGTTTTAGTTTGATCATCCCTATTTTGCGACCAAAGCCTTATTCATTTGCTTGATATTATGAAGACCTAAGTCACCATCCTTTTTAGGTCTAAAGACTTGCTTCCAATCAACTAAGTGAAATTTTTTCTTCTCATCAAAACCAAACCAAAGAAATAATTTTTAAATATGTTCAATCTTTGATAAAATCTTGTTAGGAATTCTAAGAAGGTTGGAATGCTATGAAGATTAGAATTTATCAGGGTAGCCTTTATGGCTTGACTGAGGAGGGATCCTTTCCACCTGACTAGCTTCCTCTACAATCTTTCAACCATAGGTTCCCAAAGCGAATATTGGATCCTACCTTTAAACAAAGGTATTCTAAGATAAAGAGATGGGAGGGTAGCCACCTCACAACCCAAGATGCAAACAATTATCCTTTGCCTCACTAAGGGGGTATTCAGAAATAATATTTTATCTTTTATATAATTTATATTTTACCCAACTACAATTTCAAATACCTTCAAGATTCCTTTTAACACATTTACTTGGGAAATTGAAGCAAGGAGGAAGATCTAAACATCATCTGCAAATTAGTGATGAGAAATAGGATCCACTGGTAAAGTGGGCTTGATACCTTCCACAAAGAGTTCTAACTTGATAGCCCTACCAAGATCTTCTGCCACTAAGATATAGAGGTAAGAGTACAAGGGGTCCCCTTGGCGAATGCCTCTCAAACTTGAAAAATAACCTTTTGGGGACATGTTTATTAAGACCAAAAACTTGATAGGCGCGATACAAGCATGGATAATTTTTATCCAACTTTGGAAAAAACCAAATTTTTCCAAAATCTTTAACAAAAACTCCCATGAAACCCTGTCATAAGCCTTGTTCATGTCTAATTTGAGGAGGAGATCAACTCTACCACTTTTATCATTTGAATGAAGGATTTCATGGACAACTATGATACTATCTAGGATTTGTCTCCCTGGCACAAATCCACTTTGGGTTGAATCAATCAAGGCTACAAGAAAAGGTTTTAATAAATTAACAAGGGCCTTCACCAAAATTTTATAAATATTATTACATAAGTTGATGGGTCTAAAGGCACCAAAGTCTTTTGCACCAACAGTCTTGGGGATCAAAGCTAAGAAAGTAGAATTCACTCCAAATGGGATAGATTATATACAAACATATATTTCGAGAGTTTAAATATAAATGAAAATATTGTTTACAAAGAATGGAAGTATTCAAATAAACCTAGAGGTTTTATAATTTTTCAATGTTATTTTAAATTCTTCATAATCATTTTAAATTAGAGTTTTGATTTTTAAAATAAACCCATAGTTAATTGAAATAATAATAAATCACCAAAACCCTCCCCAAAAAAACTTATATTTTGAAAACTTATATTTAAAATTCCATCTAGATCTATATTCTTCACTAAAAATGCATTCATTTAACCCTTCATATAGCCCTTTGAAATTACCTCTTTTCCTTAAAAAAAATTGGGCCTTTAACACTCCTACTAAGCCTACCATCTAGGCTTGATCCATGTTATCTAGACTGACATGCAAGTATAGTAGGCTTAATAAATTCAATATTTGTTGTTTAGGTTTTACACAAATATAATTTCATGTATAAGTAGTTTAAAAACCATCTATATTGACATGCAAGTACCCTAAGCTTAATAAATTTAGCTTTTTTTAGTGGGCTTAGATTTTGCACAAACATAGTTTTGTGCATAAGTGGTTTAGCATAAAACTACATGCAAAACTCTTTTCCCTTACTACCTCGTGCTCATCTCCCTCCTACTCTAACCAACCCTTTTTCTTAACAATATTAAGAAAAATTATTTTTATTTTTCTTAATATGATGACTCCCTTATTCGTAATTATTAGACTTTTTTCTTAGTATACCCTTTCCTAGCTTATTTTATTTGTTCTAAATTTGTCCCCCCTTCCTTATTCTTAATTATTAAAATTTATTTTTTAATCAAGTAATTGACCTTTGTTTATGAGAGTATAATTTTAATATTTTTAAGGGTTTATAGATGGTTTTTATTATAATAAATAATATTAAATTATTTTGTTGCTTAGTTTTAAAATTTTTTATTTTTCAATTTTGCTTTTAACCTTAGTGGACTTAAGATAAATAATGAAGCTGAAGCTTAGGCAACTTTGGAAGGGTTAAAAATTTGCAAATAAATGAAATGGAATGGAGTATGGATGGAAGACGATTCAATGCTATTTAAAGAAAGCATAGGCTTCATGGAACATACAAGAAATCATTGTGGAAATACAAGATCTTGTTACAGAGTTTAAAGAAATCAATTTTACACATATATTAAAGGAAGGCAACAAATTTGCAGATAGGCTAGCCAATAGAGGGATTTTCATAGATGATCATGAAGTTAAATTCTCTTTTTCATGGTTAGAGGAAGTAAGTTTAGCTGAAGTTGACAAGAAAATGTTAACTGTCTGAATCAAATAATAATTAAGATTTATTGTAATGTTTTTCATTGATAAGATTTACTATATTTTATTAAATTAATGTGTTTTTATATAAGTTATTTATTATAGTTCTTGTTGTTGCACTTATGCTTCACAAAGGAATCTAACAGCCTAGATTTGATAAATTGGACTATGATAACACAAAGTTTCGAGACATTAGTCTACTTAGATACAGTGCGTAGACAATATACGTGGAATTTTGGTATTGTGAAGGTTGTTGCAAGAAAATATCAAGAAGAAGGATGTTGAATTTTGAAATATTTGTATTTTTAAATAAAATTAAAGATCTAGAAAATGAAAATCAAGGATTCAAACTTATTATGAAAAATATGTAAGGTATCTAGTTATAGCAACTTAATTGAGATGATAATTGAATTTGTTTGTAAACTCTCAAGCTCTAAAGGATTGAGTTGTGATTTGTCAAGGGTGGGAGACCCAAGTACAATCCATTTTTCTCAAAAAAAAAACCTTGGTGGACTTAACTTAGGAATTTTTTATTTTAATCTTCTTGAAGAGTCTATATATGTTTTCGTTATGATAAGCAACATCATATTAGCTTATATTTAAATAAATAAATAAATGCAATTTTTTTCAACATTGCTTAATCTTGGTCCTTTTTTAATAGATTTTGAATTTTAGTTATTGATTTAATCCTTTTAAAACCAAATTTTAAACTAGTAAGCAATGTAAAGTTTTTTTTTTTCTTTTTCAATGTTACTTGAAAGGGTCCTTATTCATTCTCTAAATCCCATACAAAAATGAATATTAGTTCACATATTTCGTATTTGAATAATTCATAGTGCAATATTCATCATTATACAAGTGAGATAATGGAAAACTAAAAAGAAGAATATACCACTTGCAATGTAAGAGGAAAGAAACCAAAAGAGTTGTAGAGCAAAGAGAGAAATAAGTTGTTAAGCATGTACTTTGATTGGATTTATTTCAAAAAGAAGCAATTGCAAGTCATGAAGATCTTAAGAGTAGAGATGATATTCAAGTTGTAGAGTTTAAGTAAGTTTATGATGCTTATTATCAAGTAGCCTAGGTTGCAGATATTCAAGTTGCAAGTATTTAGGATGTAGATGTTCTTGTTTGAGATGTTACAGTTGTATATTTTGAAGATAGATGTTGGTGAAGTACAAGAAATAATTGAAGTTGATCTAAGAAGATTGAATGAGTTCTCAATGATGAAAAGTTTCCTATTTACACAACCCATCAACATGTGGAATATGCACACATATATATAAACTCAAATATTTTGGTTATTATATTGATACAAGAAATTGAGATTGGATTTTCAAATGCTATGAGTTGGCATTACAAATCCATCTTGTAGAAAGCAAAAAGAAAACATAGAGGTGGTGAAAAGTAGTGTCCATTGTCTATGCTTTTATTATGAAAGGTGGTAGAGCACATAAAGTTCACAGAAATTGCACGATGGACTATGGGGAGGATAGTTATAGGTAGGGTGAAATCATATGGGATGGTTAGAGATATTGCTACGATGCTCAATCTTGTATATATAGAAGTTTGAGAGAAAGAGAGATTTTAGAAGAAAATGGATTCCAAAAAATAAAGCATTGCTTATTGGTTTTTGGACTTTCTCATGGGAATAGACTAACAAATGAGATTAAAAAGTTGAATTATTTTGTTTATGTCTTGTCAACCATCAATATGTGTTAAAAATCAAATTATCCCTAATACTAATCCATGGTGTACCTAACCATTATGCGGGTTGCATCTAGATAAAAGTATACAAGGATTTCAAAATTTGATGATTATGATATATCCCAAAAGACCTTTAAAATATTGAAGTCATTGCATGTATGACTGAATAAACATCAAGAGATTTTTTTGTCGATATTACATTGAGTTTAACTTATGCTACCAGTGTTATCTTTAATTCAAAAAGTATATGCAACCTAATATTTCTCTATCTAATCAAGTTAGTAATTTTATTCTTTATTTTTTGCAAAAAGTACCAATGTAAAGATTTTTATAAGATTACTTATGTTTGGGTAGTTGTGATGAGTGTGGTTAGTTGAGAAAGCTAGTGCATGTATCCAACATAATGATTTGAAATAACATTTTTCAATTGGTTATATGGGATTGAAACAAGTTCTACACATATTACATCATGACCACATAATGGTATTACAATAATTTAGCAATTATGCATGTATCACTTAGCAATATTTGAACTTGGATCTCCTCCTTGAAAGTTGAAGAATATAATTGATTGAACTATGTCATTTGATGATTCAAAACATTTAGTAAAACTAAAAATATATGAATATAAAACCTATAAAATAGATCAAGGTAGTAAGTCAAAGATAATTCATTTGGTGGGCTTTGATTTGTCAACAATAACTTTATGGTAAAGTTTTGTCAAGATCAAATTTATTAGTATATCAAACATAATCATTATGGAAGGTGGTAGGATATGCAATTTCGTTTAAATATTGCCTCTACAAATAATTTGGTGTGGAGTTGAATTTCTTAAGAACTACACATTTGTAACACAAAACAAAATACAAAGCCAATAATACCACTTCCATCAAATATTAATTTGTACATATGTGTTTTATAGGCATACCGATTCGCATGTTGATAATATATAAATTTTTAATAATAATTGTTGTATCAAGAAAAAAAAATGATATAATTTTATGTTAGTGATGATCATGACCATAATACTTATTATGTTTTACAATTTCCTACAAGAGCAAGGTGTATCATAAGAGTATTGAGTGCAAAGCGTAGTAGATGTGAAGGACAATTTAAATTGGTTTGAATATTTTGATAGTATATTATAACTAAATTCTAATCCTTTAAAGCTTTTTACGAGAGAGGTGATGTATTATGATGTATTATGAGTAATTATATCCGTTCCTTAAACCATGGGTGGTATATTTATTTCATATACTCATTCATCGTATTGAAAAAGCTCTCTTAAGTGTTAGCCACCATGTTTTCCCACCTACCCTTTTAGATAGAATAACCAATAACTTAGAATTCAATCTGTGTTTCTAATTGTATTAACATAAAAAACCAGAACTATTTACATATAACTCTCTCTAATGTTAGCCAGCATGTTTTCTCTAAAGGCAATTTAAAGCTCCCCCATCTTTTCAATTATATTAACATAAAAGACCGTATGCCAAAATTCAGGCCCGCCCCAAGCCCACCATGTTTTCCCACATGTACCCCGCCGACGTAGCTCCTCCCCTGTATTTTAGATTTGTTTAAAATATAAAAATTAGAAAATAGCGCATCTTTCCAAGCTCCCCACGTGTCTTCCCTTTTATTTAAGTACCCTACATGCTCCAAACACCCCCATCCCATTACACCATAAACCATTCCACTTTATAGATTATAAAGCAAATTTTATTCAAGTGCCACAAATTGCTCCAAACACCCCCCATCCCGCTAAACCATAAACCATTCCACTTCATAAATTATAAAGTGTGTACATATAACCTTTATATAAAAATTAGAATAATAATCGAAATTAATATTTAGTTAATTAAAATTATAAATGTGAACAGTATTAAATATTCTTAAACTAAAGATTGTAAGTTTTTTTTTGTTTTTTTGTTTTTAATTTGATTATTGTGAGAAACCTCGGTGACCGACTAACAGTCTCCTTCCAACCATAATCCCTTGTAAAGCCGAGAGCTATACTTATCAATAGAGAATTTAACAAGTCACCACACACCCACCCTCTCACACACTCTCCCACGATCGCGGTTTAAAAAAGATTTTAAGTTTGTAAAAGATATTTATAAATAATTATAAAAATATTTTTATTTTATCAAATCTTTAAGGATAAATAATCTTTAATAACAAGTAATTGTAGGTTTGTTAGGAGCAGGCTTTGTAGTTTGAATCCTACATTTGGCAGCTACTAAAAACAGTGTGGATGTAACCAACTTCTCTATATATAAAAAATAATTAAAAGTAGAGTTCTTGCAGCAAATATATTTCAAACTATAATACAACACATAAAAAGCATGATAATTTATAAAATGATTTTAATCAATTCAGACAAGAGATGAGGTCAAGTATGGAACAAATTCATGAAAGGTTCAACAAGTCAAAGGAAAGTATCATGTTTATTAAAGCCAAAATCCAAGCATTTGTTGTTAAAAACATTCTCACAAGTGTGACCAACTCACAGGTACATAAACATCTGGCTCAAATCTTAACCATATTCCTCAAATTGTAATTATCCATACTTAGCAACAACCAAATCTACATTAATGCATATAATAGATCATTTAAAATAAATGCTCAAATTGAATACCTAAATTCATTGGAGAAAATCTACATGAATATATAGATTGAGGTATAGGCATTCAAAATTAACTTGAAGGAAGAGCATGAAAGTGGTATACCTAGTGGCATAAGAAGACACGAAGGCTTACACAAACATGGCTATGATTCTTTGCAAATGATTTGAACCACCAGAGATTCATTATTTTAATCAACTAGTTTGGAGAAGCAGACAAAGATTGGTGGATGAATACACCTTATAATTTGAGTTATTATCAACATTAATAACTAACATATCAGAAAATGAGTTAGTTTAATGCTATGTAACTAACATATCAGAATTTGACTCTACCATTAGCTATTAGGCTAACTCAAAAGTATGAAAATAAGATTTTCATAAAGAGTCAAAACACATGGTTTCAAACTAATAATGAGTTAAGAAATGAAAATATAATAAAAACAACAAAATATAAGCCCTCTATCTAGAAACCCTAATTACAAGAAATATTAGTCAAACAAAGGGAAGAAAGAACCTTCTAAACCACCCAACTCATACAATACTAAAATATTTTATAATTGAGAAGGAAGAAACCTCATGGAAATCAGGACTCAAGTAGCACTAGTAGTGAGGATGTATCTAAGGCAAAAAGAGAACCCCCATCATAACCAAATCAATCTATAATATCCATAATTGCATTAAAAAGAAACCAATATCCACAAACCTTCAAAATAAAATGATATATTAAAAACCAAGCAATTATGGTCTTATTTGACTCATCTAGTCTAATACATATCTTGTGTAGTTGATCATATGGGAGTGCCTTGGGTAGTGTTCAACTATATGCAGGGGTCACATGTTATTTATACAACTTAACATTATTCTTTTCTCCCAAGACCTCTACATTTTTTGACAAGACCAATTGGACATCATCTTTGAACCAGTCTAACTCCAATGGGATGTTGAAGTTGAGATCCTTGTTGGTGTCCTTCAAATGTGGGATTAAGAAATCCTATCAATAGTGCTAGTTAAAATGGTAGTAATTATATTTCTATGATTTGGGATTGTAGGTGACCCACATGGCCAGCTAATCAGCCAAACTAAGTTTTTTGTTGATATCATCTTCCTAGATGTAGAAAGGTTGTTTTGTCCACTATGAAGGTTTGATGCGTCTACCATCAAAATTATACCTTTTGACACATACCTCTACTAGTTTTAAGCAATTCCATACCTAGGTCACGAAGTTCATTGCTAGTCCTTAGGTCTAGAATTGATTGATGTTCCATAAAATTTTCCTGGGTCTAACATTGAACCTTCTTTCTGCTTGGCGTCTCACTTAATCATGAGAATGCTTAAGCTTCCCTTTTTCCACCCTCCTATAGGGTTTGTTGATTAACTCTTCTAATATTTAAGGTAGGGGGAATGAAATTCTTCTGTTTGAGTTTCTTCTTCTCCTTATCCTTGGAGGTACTTGCCTCTAGTTCTTTTATTTGTATTGTAATATAGGGGTTATGACTAGAGATATGGCAATTGTGGTTGGTGGAGTTAAATAGTTGACCTTCGGTATGGATGGGCTTGTGGATGCATAAGTGGTATCCATGATGAAAGGAAATTTGTCAAGTCTTTTACCAACGAGTGATGTGATTGATCTAAGGAATGATTCACTAGGTTGGGTGAGCTAATTGATCACTTACAAAAAAATTACAAAATTTTACTCTAGAGAGCAAATCACTTTGAAAAGTGAATGATTCGCTTGGCCTAGCTAGCAAATCAATAGGAAAAGTGGACATGGGAAAAATTTGGAGGAATTGATTTGACAATTTTAAAATTGAACATTTTCAAGGAAGTGATAAAATCCCTCGTTGAAGGATCATTGGGTTAAAATTGAGATGGTTCCCAAGATAAGATGATCTACTAGGGATGATTAGCAAATCATGAGTCAAATGATACGTATAGAAAAATAAAATGTCATATGATGCCAAATGGGGATCTCCATTAGTAAGTTGCTCCTATTTAAGGGACTTGGTTAAATTCACTTTAGTTCTAGAGGGTGATTGATCTAAATAGGGATCCCACATGGGATCCACTCAGTCAATCAAAAGAGAAAAGTATCGATGATCCCAACTGATAACCAATAAGCTAGTTCAAGAAGCCCTTGTAGAGCTTGATCTCGTTAGATGCTTTTGTAACAATCGAAAACAAGAAGGTCTGATTTGCTCTCTTCAAAGGTGGAATAGGTAGTAAATAATTTGATTCCTTATTTAAGCAAAGTGGTAGTTGAATACAAAATTTGGCTTGGTGGTAAATTCAATCAACAAAAGTTTTGGCCTACATTATTAGTAATGATGCACATGGAGTGGTTCATAATGTGCCACAACTTCAACAAGTTTCAAAGTGAGGGTGGAAGGTGTGGTTGTAGGGTTTTTTACCCTAATCCTACCTATACCTAATTTTAATGAGGTTGGATGGGTAGGTTGGCCCATAATTGGACCAATTTGCCATTCGACTAGTCTGTTTTAGTAGGTTGATTATTGATGGGGAAATTGCTCTTCGTATCAATCACTTTGCTTGACAATAGGAGCAAAGAAAAATAAAAATAAAAAAATGAGATAGAAGAAAAGAATGGGAGATAGAAAAAAAAGGAAAAAGTGAGATGAGTTATCAAAAGGAAAATAAAAATAATGGGGACAACAACATAAAAAAGAAGGGGCTATATACATATTTATATTTCCTTTTTGGCATCAGAGGTTTCTTTATATGGGGAAAATATGTTTCCCATTTATTGAAATTGGCAATAGTTTTTTATCCATAACTACAAGTTGGTAGGCATCTAGACCCATGATTTAGAGACTTTTGGTAGATGGTCAACTCAAAAGGGAATAAAATTTTTTATGACTACCTAGTTTAGCCCTATCTTCATATTACTTGAACACCAAGTCACCTTCCTTGTAATCAATATCCATGGTCCATTTGTCAAACCGCCTTTTAACTACCTTATAATATTGAACCATATGCTTGAATACATTTTCTCTTTCTTCTTCTAGGGCTAGTAGGGCATTTAATCATGCTTGTATTAGCTCTATATCAATATCTTCAAGCTCCAATTATTGTAATATTTGGAGAGAAGGGAGTTCCAAATTGACTAGCAACACTACATCCTTTTCAACAACTAGCTTATAGGGGATGATCCCATAGAAGCTTTAGGTGGCACCTAGTCTTCCCACAATGCTCATCTCAGCTTGGTATACCAATCCCTTTATGATCTTCAGGATCCTCACAATGTTCTTGTTGGTGGGTTATGCTAGAACATTGTCATGAGGATAGTAATTGGAAGTATTTAGAGCAAACCCATACTCAAAATAAACTTCATCACCGTTAACCCTATGAATTCCATGACATTAGTAGTGACTTTTGTGGATGGAGCCCTGAATCTAGTGATAAAGTCTTTTAGAATTTAGTTTATTACTTCTTGGCTGACAATATTTTGACCCATTTTGTGAATTAATCAATCATGATTAAACTCCACCTATGTCCTACATTGAGCAAATAATTTATCTTGCCAATGAAATCAATGTTGGATTTTAAGCCAAACTATATTAGGTAATAAAATTGCTCAAAATATGTATACAAGATTTATTATCAATAATTGTTATGGTGATCATTACAGACTGTTTTCCCACTTCAATCATATGGAGCTTTATCTCTATAATATAGACATAGAAAGGTGAATATTCAATACTTGACTATTGCACTTTTCACATATCCGAGAGTTGTAAGATTCTATATTATTTATATAAGATAAGATTCTCATGTCCTTTGGCTTCTCATCTTACCACTTGTATACAAGACTCTTCACTCTCTACTTACATGCACACTTGACACTTGCACACTTCTACATGACTCTTACTCTCCTACATGCACTCCTAATACAATACACTTGTGCAAATCCTCACATTATATATTTGCACACTTACATACATGACACATACACATTCTTTCATTACACACTTGCACTCATACTTACATGACACTTGTGCATATCCTGCACATTACACACTTACATGACACTTGTGCATATCCTACATATTGAAACTTACATAAAAGGGAAAATATAAATCACACACCTAAAATATAGACTCAACCTAATCTATTATTGTACAATTAATATACCATGGAGTACATTAGCATGTACCAAATAATGTAATATTCCTCAACACACTCACAGTCAATAAGTGGATAAATGACCCAGTTAAGCAAACCCATAATGTTTCAATCCGTTGGATAGAAATGATTCAGACCTTTTATATTGTAGTTGATTGGTTTAGCTAGAAAATTGAGGTGCCACTTTTGGGTAAGACCCAAGGAGGTAGGGGTATCTATTCCACCAAAATCACCCAGGGCTCACACCTAGCCTGCCCCTTTCAGCACACTCAAGGAGCATGCCTAAAACAACAAAAACACAAACAACACAAAAAAACAAACAAAAAAAAAAATACAAACACACAAAAAAACAACAAAAAACAAAAAAACACAAAAAAAATAAACAACAAAAAAACCATACAAAAACACAAAAACAAAAAAAACAATAAAAAACAACACAACAAAAAACAACACAAAAACACACATCAAAAAATTAAATTGATGGAAAAAATAGATTACATCTTTGGCCTTTCTAGGCCAACAGGCCTTTTAACCAAGAATCAACACAAGAAACATAAGAATGATCTTTCTAAGTTGGGGAACTAAAATACCCTGACTGAACCAAAGAGAAGCTAATACAAAGTAAAAAGGAACTAGGTACCTCTAGTACTGGAGCCATCTAGAGAAAGGATAGATAGAAGAGCATCCCTATTTTGCGAAGCCCACCATCTAGGAGGGTGGTCGTAGCAAGTAAGATCACCTTTGTCCAATGCCCAATTAGCTAAAGCATCAACAATCCTATTATGTTCTCTGACCACATGATTGTATTCAACTTTCAAAAAGCCCATCTGGATTAATTGAATCTTCTCAACAATTATTTTTATTCTCCAATCAACCTTATGATTCTTAGGAGTCTTCAATAGATTAATCATGACTTGGGAGTCAGATTCAACCAACACCTTTTGCCATCCAACCTTAGCAGCCTCACGAAGGCCTCTAAGGATACCATACCCCTCAACAAGGTTATTGGAAAGGATACCCAAATTCTCAGCAAAAGTGAAAACTAGGGAACCATCTGAAAGTCTACCAATTCCTCCCGCACTAGCTTTTCTAGGGTTCCCCCTAGAGGCTCCATCCGTATTGACTTTTCCAAAATCCTTAGGAGGAGGCTACCAATTCCTTGTTCTATCCATATTTCGATTACTCACATTCCCTTTAAGTTGGTTGCCAATAGTAGAGTGAATCTTCAATCTTTGCATAACTTGATCCCATCATTGGTGGGAGTCTTGGGGGTGATTAAGGAGTTGTTGGACTGATTCAACTAAGTTGGCAATGGTATTTTGCCAAATATAGTGAATATCCTTCCTTTCCTATTTGAAAATCTAGTTGTTTCTTTCCTTCCAGATATTCCAAGGTAGGATGGTTGTTCCCATCCAAACTAACTACCTAACAAAATGATCAACAACCTCCTGTTTAGGCCAATCCCTCCATAGTTGTTCAAGAGTAGAAAAATTGGACCATTGTAAACCGAGTAAGATAGTCATTCTCCTCCATAGCTTAGAGGCTAAGGGACACTCAATAAAAATATGGCTAAGAGTTTCCACATTCTTTCCACACATTTCACATCTAAACGGGCCATGAAAGCCACGTTTCATAAGTTGCTCACCAGTGAGCACCCTTCGATGCAATAAAATCCAAATAAAAAACCTCACCTTAGGCTAGATATTTTGAGCCCATAATTGTGTAAATATGTCATAGGATTAGTTGGGATTATTGTGGCATAAGGTCAAATAACCTTGAGCAATTGTATACTCACCCTTAGTAGTGTTGTTCCATCCAAAATAATCCTTATCATGGGACCAAGAGAGAGATCTCATATGAAGGGTGTGTTGGATATCTTTCCTTTGCCTTTCTAGAATTTGAATAGGCTAGTCCTCAATAGGGATCCAATATCTACCAACCTCTAAATTACTAGTCTGGTATCGATAATAATTAGCTACCTTTATCCAGTTAGCTTGGTGTAGCTTCTCCATCTAGGGCCTCCAATCAGGGAACTGAGTTATCAAAGGTTGGTGACCATCCCAAGAATCTATCCAAAAATTTACCTGTTGACCATTATGAATGATCCAAAATAACTTCTTTATCAAATCCTCACCAGTCCTAAGAACCACCAAAATGGGAGAACCTCTGGTAGGCAGTTGATAGCGAACAAGGTCTTCAAGACTTTTGTTTTCAACATATTTAGCATAAATATTATTGGCCCATAGAGCATTGGGGTTATTCAAAATCCTCCAATACAACTTTGCAGCTAAAGCCTTATTGTTTTTAATAGCAGATCAAAATCCTAACCCCCTTCATGCTTGGGAAGGCATAAAGTATCCCATTTCACCAAGGCCCATTTTCTTTTCTCCTTAGTACCACTCTAGAGGAACCATTGATTGATTTGATCTAGTTCTCGAAGAACTACCTTTGGGATATTCAACACAATAGAAACATAAATAGGTATAGCTTGAAGGACTGATTTTACCAAGGTAATTCTACCCCTAGATGAAAGCCACCTATTGGTCCACTTTCCAATTTTCTCCTTTACTCTATCCAACAACCAATTCTAGTATTTTTTTGTCTCTAGATGTTGATAGGAATGCCTAAATAAGTGATCAAAAGGGAGGCCTTCTTATATCTTAATTTATCTAGAACCATGGATTCTTGTCTAGGAGAGTAGTGAAAGAAAATGACTTTCGATTTATCTTCATTGATCAATTGCCCTATAGCATTAGAGAAACAATGAATGATTTGTTTAATTGTAGAGGCTTCCTTAATCATAGCTTTACCTAATAGAGTAGAGTCATCAACAAACTAAATATGAGAGATAGGCCTGGCTCCATGAGCAATGGTAACTCCCTCAAGGGTTCTATTTTCTCTATTTTTGGTCATAGTCCTACCCAAGCATTCAACAAGAATGATGAATAAATAAGGGGAGAGGGGGTCACCTTGCCTAATACCTCTAGAAGTTAGGAATAATTATGAAGGGTAGCCATTGATAAGAATTGAGTAGGACATCAAAGAGATACATCCCATAATCCAATCTATCCAATCTTAAGAGAAGCCAAATTGCCTCATAACTTTGATGAGGAAGTGCCAATCCACTCTATCATAAGCTTTGGATAAGTCTAAATGGATGAACATAGAAGGATATTTTTGTGCTTCCATGGAATGGATGGCTTCTTGAGCAAGAACTATCTCATCCACAATCTGTCACCCTTCCACATAACCTCCTTGTTCAGGGGAAATAATCTTATGCAAAAGAGGTTTCAACCTCTCTACCATGATCTTGGTAATGATTTTGAGAAGAACATTACATAAAGCTATTGGTCTAAAAGTTGAGATATGTTCTACATCTTGAGCCTTTGGGACTAGAGCTATATAAGTTTTATTGATTACCTTCAAAATATCTTTGGCCTTCTTGGCTTCTTCCACCACCTCTAATAAATCAACATGAAGAATATCCTAGAATTCTTGGTAAAATTTGATGGGAAAACCATCAGGCCTCGGGTCTTCCCTTTTTGCATTTTAAAAACCACTTGTTGAAGCTCATTGATAGTAATTGGAGCAGTCAAAATAGAGTTCTCCTTATAAGTGATAAGAGTAGGGATCACTTGAAGGATATTATATTGAGAAGTTGAGTCAAGAGATGCAATAGTGAATAGTTTGGAAAAGTAGTTGATTATGATAGACTTCATGCCATCCCAAGTGTGGATAGAGTCTCCAGAATCTGATTTCAGGGAAGAAATAAAGTTGTGTGATCTATGGGCTAGAAGAGATTTGTGGAAGAATTTCATGTTTCGATCTCCTTCTTTGAGCCATTGGATCCTAGATTTTTACTTCCATAAGAGCTCTTCTCTTTTTCCCATTCCTCCAACTGCATTGTGAGTCTAATTTCATCTATACTTCTACTCTCAGTGAGGCCATCTAAATGGATTTGATCATTCAACTCTTCAAGTCGAGCAATCACTTCTTGTTTCTTCTGCCTGACATCTCCAAACTCCTTCCAATTCCAAATCTTGATTTTGGATTTGATGTATTGCAACCTTTTGGTGAAATAAAACATCTTAGTTCCATACCTTGGTTTACCTTCTTGCCACCATTTCCACACTCGAGGTCTGAAGGAACTATCTCTGAGCCACATTAATTAAAATTGAAAGGGTGAGAAATTGACCTTGGTTTTCCACATTTCAACCATGATTGGCCAATGATCTGAACCAACATTGTTAAGAGTTTTCACCTTAGGAATGTGTCCATGGATTAAGAAATTGTTAGAGAACAAGAACCTATCCAATATCTCCATGATACAAGTTGAGCCTTGCCTTCTGTTAGACCAAGTCATGAGGCCATTATCTGGTTGGATGTCCACAAGGTGAAGGTTTGCAATATATTCACTCATGAGGTCTGAGCTCCCATCCAGATTCCTATTTCCCCCCTCTTCTCATCCAAAGAGAGGATGGTATTGAAGTCTCCTCCGATCAAGACCCAAGCTTCAGGAAAATGGGAGATAATATAAGTTATATCCTTCCATTATCTCCACTTTTCCTCCAAAGTAATTGGAGCGTAAACAATCAAGCAGAGCATAATTTGGTTAGATTGTCTACTTTGTGCAACCACAACCAAGAGACCCCAACTACCAACCATATGGTGAATAATGATCTCTTTTGGGTCCTAGAGGTAAGCAATGCCACCAGAAGCCCCATGGGAGCTGAGGGAAGCCACTTTTCTAGCCGACCAAATTTTACTTGCAATTGACTCCATTTCCCCTATAGACATCTTCGTTTCTTGAAGGAAAACTAGATGTGGTTGGTTTGTCTGAATCATTCTTCTAATTTTATTTTGTTTTGAAAGACTCCCTTTGAGTCCTCTAATATTCCAAGTGATGATCTTCATTAATAATAAGGCTAAATATGTTGGTAAGGGCATTAATATTACCTTCCTCTACAAGCTTTTCACCTTCTTTTACCATATGATGTTGATTAGTCTTGTGGCCTACCTTTTGGTTAGTGTCCATCTTCATTTTTTTCCTATTTCTTGTCTTACCCCAATTGAATCTGGGATAGCTTCTAACCCTGAAGTATGTGTATACACAACCAAAGCATTATTGGAAGGTTCAACAAAGTCTGTCTTGGGGTCTGAATTATTTGAAGTTTTAACATTTAAAAGATTGTTCTTCTTGTCTATGTTTTCTCCCTTATTTTTTTATTGAAAACCTTTGATTTCTTGGTTTGTCTTTGAGTCCTTCCCTACATATTTAAATTGTGTTTCTAAGATTTTTGTCTCCATTATGTCCTCTTCCTCACCTAGGAGGTTATTTGTGGAAAGAATTCCAAACATATTAGTTGACAACATCACTTGATCCTTCATAACTAGTTTTTTTTGTGTTCTTCTTAGGCATTTGGAAACCTTCTAAGTTTGTGTCCTCTTTCTTTTGATCTAGAATCTTATTTGGATAGACACTAGCCAAATGACCATATTCATGGCATATTCTACAATGGAAAGGAATGTTCTCATAGTCCACCACCTGCTCCCAAGTGTCCTCCCCAAATTGTAATGAGATATTTTGTGGAAGGGGTTTGTCGAAATCCATTAAGACACAAATTTGAGCATAAATAATGTGTTCAAATTTGTGTGTACAGTCAACAATCATCATGAAAGTTCCAAGGGAGTTTTCGATTGTAGAAAATATAATCAGATTCTAAAATTCAACTAGGAGGCCAAAGAGTCTAACCCACACAGGTCCTGTAGAAGGCATCTCTTCTTCGGCTTTAAATTTAGTGTGCCAAGGCTTCATGAAAAGCCCCGCCCTTCCAAAGAACCAGGGACCCCCTTGAAATATTTTCTCTCTATCTTCATCATTAGCAAAAATAACAAGAAAATAACCATTGGGATAAACAAAGATTTGTGTCTCACCTTGTGTTTTCCAGTATTTTGCAGCCCACACTTTGAAAGCAGATAGGCTCGAACGAAAACCCAAGAAACGACAAATCAGTCCTCTTCTCTCCAGATCTTCTATGCCATCCTGAATGTCACCCATTTTTAGCTTAACTATTGGGGTTCCATCAGCTGCTCTTAGACATCCCGACTCAGTTTTTCTGGGATCAATCTTAGGCATTCTTAGAGGTCTACGAGAAGCCTTAAGATTAATGTTAGCATTAGTCTGGGACTGTCCACCATGGAGGGCATCCCTAAAATTCATTTTTGGGGCCGAATCCCCGAAATCCTTACCCTTGAAAGGGGTTTCCATAGTGGATCTATTTTGGGGGTGTTCCTTAGCATCGGGATTGCTTGAGTTCTGAACCATTTTTTCTTTTCCTAAGGAGGCTTCTCTTATTTGGTCTGCAACTTGAAACTTGTTTCTGGGTCTCTTTAATCCATGCCTTGGACGTCGAGGAAAGGTGTGATTTTCGCTTTTTCCTTGGGCAACAAATTGGAAGCAGTTTTCAATCAAGTCCGTAGCATGAAGATTTGTTGAATGATAGATTCCTAACCCATCGTGGGTCTCTTGCAACATATCCAACGTTTATCTTGGGCAAAAACAACAAAAAAAATAAATTGGCCGCTAGGGCCCGTAGGCCCCGAAAAACAGCCTCTATCGCCACCTGCGCTTGACCCACAGACGAAACCCTCACACAGTCACCTTCAAAACCCTCATATCATAGCATCTCCTCGGTATTAATTTTATCCAACCTCCTGGATATTAATTTTATCTAACGTAACATAAAATATTGACATGCTATCTAATTTGTTTGTTATTTGCACATGTTGAAAAACTATTCTTAAGATTGACATCCTAGACAACCACTAAAAATTTATATAAGATAATTAGACTAATCTCAAAAAAAAATTATATACCTAAAGGATACGATGAATTCATACAAGAGTGATTCCTTCCCTTGCACCTCTATTTTTTCTAGAGAAATTTTATCTCTTAATAAAAATGATATTATGAAAAATTGATTTAAAAAAAAAAAACTTTATTTGTTTTTGATAAACACATACCCACCTCCTCACACACTCACCCTTGCCACGGTTTGAACCTTCAACCTTCCAAGGGAAAAAACTTTATTTTTAAAATATAATGTTTGATAAAAAAACAAGTTAAACAAAATATAATGTTTTATTTTTATAAAAATAAATCCACTAAGACATCACTCCCCTCCTTTAGCCATCTCCATCCCTGTCTGTGGCAACTAGCAATCTATGCATCTTCCTTTCCTTTTCTTAGATGCACAGCTTGCGTTGTCGTCCAACTTCTGAAAATGCCAATCCCACTCCGACACGTGAAAAATGTTATGAACGTTTACCTGCGAGACCCCCAAGTTTGGGGTTCAGGGAATCGTTTAAACATGTAGCAAAGGGCACCTCCCGGACGGCGTTGGGTAAAATCTGGGTCTTAAAAAATAAAAATAAAAGACAGAATAATATAATATCCATCCCCACATAAACCATCATCAGAACCTAATCACAATTATTTTTATGAGGGCATCATCAGAACCTAATCACAATTATCTTTTTGAGGGCATCATCAGAACCTAATCACAATTATTTTTCTAAGGGCATCGTAAATTTCTTTCTTTCGCTGTATTCACACTTTAAAAATATATAATCAACCGTTCAGGTCAGATCTTCTCACGTTTCTGAGGCGTTCCTCTTCTACTTTTGTCTTAAAAAAACAAATTCTAAGAACCATAGTTCATAGTATCGAATATAAGTTTCGACCAAAGGAAAAACATCGAACTAAATCACACAGTTCATAGTGTCGAATATAGGTTTCGACCAAGGGAAAACATCAAGTAAATGACACCATTCAAGCAAAAGACAGTAAGTTAATGAAATTCCAGTTAAAATGTGGGCTTTAACTTTAGCGGTCTTATAACGTTACATATTGCATTAAAAAGCCAAGAATTTGACCCTTAAAAAAATGGTGACTACCATTGTATTTAAGTGGAAAGTAACAGTTTAGTGCTTGTACCGACACAGACGAAAACGTTACTCTAAAATTAGATGTTCACGACAAACTAGAGCTGCGGCTCGTTCTCAAGACGTGCCACTGCTCTTCCCAGTCTAAGCCCGGAGCTTTTTTTTTTTGAGTAAATATTTTTCCGTGTGAAAATTGAACCTGGATAACATCACCAATAATGCAAGTGATGTCCTTTCCGAAGCTCTTACTTTCAGGAAGGACCAAAACTGAACATTTGCTTATCAGTAGCTGTCAAGGACACCAACAGTCCAAGACCACTTTTGGCCTCTGCACCATTAAATGTCTGTAAAATTGGCCTTTTACTGCTCCTTGACAAGACAACTCTCCTATGGTTCCCACGTATCACTACATTGAAATCCACTTGTCGCTGTTACTCGCATAAACATTCCACGAGTGAAAGCACTCGTTACGCATGCTTTCCGTGCGTACACTCCCGAAATCAGATGGCTTAGACATAACTGATCTTCCCACATGATTGTGCTCCGTAGATGGTGAAACATAACAGATAAAAAAGGGTGAAAACTGTCAACAATATGGATATTGCATGGTTTTATTATTCGTAATCTACATACAGTGATAAGCCACTAATAACCGCTAATAACAGGGAAATGAGAGGATTCCGACAACATATCAGGTATAGATGGTTCTAGAAATCATTTATAAGGGCACAAAACGACAAATAACGAGGCATCCTAATTTTATCCAACAATCTCTAGTAACCTAAATTATTAATAAATATATAGATCATAAAACAAAAGAAATTTGTGACAATTCAAACCCAAAAATAACATTATAATGGCAAGCAGAACACAGAGGGAAATACTGCTACAAAAAGTTCATATGTACAAAAGCTCATATATAGAATATAAGAAGATCCTCTTCTAAAATAACCCCTTTAGGCTAAAGGTTGTGGAATAACTTTTAGGATTAAGATATTACATAAGCATCTTTTTCAGGTCCAAAGGATATATATAACAAATACAAGTACAAATAATCGATTATGATGATTTTAAAAGAAGTTTAACCATCAAATATTCCAATATCTCTCCTTAAGCTAAATGAGGAACATGAAAGGATACTATTAATTTGCATTCCCATTAAAGAACACTCTCCAACTTCAAGAAGCTCCTCCATGACACAAAAGTGACCATAGGCATGATCTTGGTCAAGATATCAATTTCTAGCTTCAATGAAAGCACAAACACTAGATCTAGCATCCCACAAGCATAAAGTCATCTCACAAAGTGCATCAATATCTTTATGTGCTTTGTCTATTGATGGAACACTGGATTATGGACAAGCTAAATAGTGCTCTAATTGTCACATCAAAGGGTGATTGGAAAGCTTCGAGGAATGCCAATCTGCTCCAAAATCATGATCATCCACATGAGATGCTTAGTTGCCTTATTGGTAGCATAATATCCAACCTCCTTAGATGACTAAGAATTAGTGGATTGGTGTTTGGAACACCACAAAATTAAGTTGGTTCTCAAATAGAACACAAAGCCTATAATGGATCATCACTCATCCAAGTCACTTGCCCAAATAGCATAAAATTGTTTTGTCAAAATCAAAAGGGAGTCAATGGAGTAGCGAATACCCATTTGATAGGTCCCTCTAATGTATTTGAGAATCCTCTTAACTAGTCTAGTGACTCTCCTAGGGTGCCTAAATGTATTTGGAACAATAAATAACAACAAAGGATATATCCAATCTAATATGTTTAGATAGGGAAGTCCTCCCACAAGCAACCGATATAGCATGCCATCAACTAAAAGTGTGGTGCAATTAGCCCAAATTTTTAGGTGTGAGACAAAAGGAGTCCGAATAGACTTACACTCCATCCTGAAATGCTAAAGAAGATTCAAAGCATACTTTGGATGAGAAATGATGATGCTAGAGTCTGTTTAACCAATCTGAATCCAAAAAATCTAGAATCCCCAAATTTATCATTTCAAAGGTGGAACAAAGTTGTAACTTCATGTCCTAGATCAGAGTAGAGGAGTTGCCAATGATGAGAAGATTGTCAACATACAACATAATCACTGAATTTTTTCCATCCTGATGTTTGATGTAAACATCAAACAACATGTTCAACCTCATATTGTTCAAACCCACAACTGAATTTGAATTTGTATTAATGTCCATCGGTGACCAAAAGAGGTCAATAGGACTGTAAAGTAAGACATATACAAAGCAACGGGAGTGCCTAATGCAGCTCCAGAGAAAATAAAGTAAGAAAAATAGTAAACAGGATGACATATGATATACAAGATCTGTGGATCAAGGATTACTCCCAACATTCAAGGTTGAAGAGAAGTGAGTGATATAAGAGTTGGATGTCATCGTAGATGTTCTTTGTTGGAGTCGACGACGAGTTGATCTTGTTGTATCTCTGTGATCACCCTGGCGCTTCCTGGTCGTGGCCTCTGGAGGCTGGAAGAATGAAGTGATAAGTCGGGATCCTGTTATCTTCTGCAAACTGTTACTAAGTAGTTCTTTCCTGAGATTGAATAATTCTCGGATGAAAAGGGCAATGCATCTCTGATCTTCATAATTAATCCAAGATTTTAGTGTATGGGTGTCTCTGAATAAGCAATAATATCTACCTCGTATCTCGTAGTAGACAGGACAGGTGAAAATGAAATGCTCCTCGGATTCCACATCAAGACTGCACAATCTGCAAATACGCTGATCTCTGGGGAGGTGATGATCTGTCTCAATACGCAGTTGGTGGGAGCAAACTCGTAGCTGAGCTAGAGGAAACCTGAGGTTGTGTGACATCTGTATCAAGTTATATTTTGGAGTAGTGATCAATCCATTCTCTAGTTGGAGATAAAAGTGAGAGTAATGGAGCAGTTTTGGTGAAAGAGGTTCCTTTGGATCAGTCCAAGTAGTTTTTATATATGTTGAGTAAATCTCATCTCGAATATCCTTATTGGAGTATGGTGCATTGATTGATGCTTTAGTAGGAGGAGGTCTCATGATGTCTAGGCCAAGAGATTGAAGTAGAGTAGTAGTCTGAGCATACCAACAATTCTTGACCCCTTGATTTGCCAACTGTCTTGAGGATTGTAGTGCTAAATATGGATATCTTCTCATGTTCGACATACAATGAAATCTACGTAGTAAAGAGACAACAAGAAATATTGTTGTTGTAAGCAATGGACGAGCACCAAACTCAGCTAGAATGATGGGATGTGGAACAGTTCTTTTGGAACGAATGAACTTGGACAACATTGAGATGAGGACCCTTTCAATACGAGACCAACCCAACTGTCTGAGGCTAGGGCCCCAAACTTCACAGCCATAGAGCAGTGTAGGGGTAACAAGAGTGTGGAAGAGTCTGATCTTCGTACTGATGTCCTGAAACTGGAGCTGAAAGCATTGCTTATCCAGAGAGGCTAAGGCAACATAACCTTTGTTTAACCTTGCTTGAGATGCAGGGATCAAGTTGAAGGTAGGTCCTGTGAAAAGAACTCCCAAGTATGTGTACGATGTGACAATCTCAACAACCTTCCCTTTATATGTGATGTGAACAGAAGAGAGATCTTTCTTGGGTAGGTTGAATGTCATGATTTTTGTTTTCTGGAGATTAACTTCTAATCCATGCAAGTCAGAGTATGTGCCAAGTATGTCCAGCTATTGTTGAAGTCCTCCTGTTGTATGTGACATTAGGATAATGTCATCAACAAATAGCAAAATGGCAATAACACTACCAAAAAGTAAGCAACCTGTACTCTTAGCCAGAGAGTCCATAATGAGCACCTCCAATTCATCAATATACAATCCAAAGAGTGTAGGTGAAAGTGGGCAGCCCTGTTTAACCCCAATAGTACTATGAACATCTTTTGTTCTGAGAGATCCAATTTTAACCTGTCTAGTGACTTTTTCATATAAGGTCATAACCAACAAAGTAACCTCCTCTAGAATTCCTAGATCCTTCAACCTCTGAAGTAGTAATTATCTGGGAATAATATCAAATGCTTTCCTGTAGTCAACAAAACAACAATAGACCCTGCGTTTATTGGCTTTGGCTTCTTCAATGATAGCTCTGAGAGTTAGAATGTGATCATAGGTACGATGATTTCTTCTAAAACCTGCCTACCCCTTTGCACGAAGTTTCTTAGCCTCAACAAAATCAGAGATAAAAACATCAAGAACTGTTGCAAAAAGTTTTGCAAGAGTATGACCAACCATAATAGTTCTGTAATTGTTTGGATTTAGCGGATCTCCGGATTTATGGATGGGATGTATGATATTCGAAGACCAAGAGGGTGGGAACCCATGAGTAACTATATGATTGAAGAGTTTGGCAATATGGACCGCCAAGACTCTAGGGCTATGATTAAGAAATTCTGCCTTCAAATTTTCAATATCAGCTGCTTTACCAGTCTGTAGTTTACGAATAGCATGAAAAATCATTTCATCAGTAAAGAAGTTACAATGTGATGGTCGTGGGTTGGGGATAATTGGGGCATGGTTTGGGATATCATAGAGTGAGCCAACATAGGTGTACCAAGTGTGAGGGTAAAAAATGGGACATGTTTTCTTTTTGGGTAGAAAAATACGCCAAAAGTTTTTGGGATTAAGTTTGAGCATGACTATAATTTCTTGTCTTTTTCTTGATAAGAATTGACGCTTTTTCTTCCTAAGAAAAGAACGGTAGTGGTTTTGGGCTAGCTTGTAATTCAAGGGATCAAGACGACCTACTGACCGGGTGAGCCTATGTAAAGCTTTACATTCTGTGTCAAACCACGAGTTACGAGGGCAATGGCCACGGGACTGATGAAAAGAGCGGGTGGTATGGGGAAAAGACTCAACAACTGCCAACCATAATGCTTTAGAAAAATAGTTCACTTTCTCAATGGGATCTTGAATTGTGTGAATATGGGTAAGGTAGGTTTTAAGTTTTTCTGTGTACACATCATCATAATTGTGGTTAAAGTGGATTTTGGTAATTATTTTGGGAGGGGGTGGAGGGGCAGGTTCAGGTTTGGGAACAAATGGAAGGTTAAAGGTGAGGAAGGCATGATCTGCTAAAGGAGGTACACTTGAGATGCACAGATCAGATATGGTTAAGGCAAAAGGTGGGTTAGCCATCACATAGTCAACTACACTAGCTCCACCAACATGTGGAAAACATGTAAAATTACTGGAAAGAGGGAACTGCTTGATACCATTTAGAATGATTAAATCATGAGACTCGCCAAGGTTAATCAGGTGCTTACCATAGGGTGTGATGGTAGTGTTCGCATCGGCTGAGCAGCGAGAAATGCCCAAACTATCATGATCAAGCTCCTTTAGACACAATGGATCTGAAGAAACATCATATATAGAGCATTGTGCAGTACCTGTACGTGCATTGAAATCACCCACTAGCAAAATATCATCGAGGGAGGAGAATTTAGAAATTTCTAGAAAAATATCTAAATATGGTGAATCTCCATCTGATGTCATTGCATATGAAGAGTAGGTTGGAGGAAAATAGCACACTGATATATAGAGCCGACTGAGTGGTGGATTTCTATCCAGAGAGATCCACATAAATCTGGCATGAGAATCTGAGCATTCCAAATGTATAGAAGAGGCAAGACGATCCTGGAACAAACAAGCAACACCTCCTGAACCCTTAGCACCATGTTGAGTCTTCGGTATTTGTGCGGACAACCATGAGTAGCCTGTATATGAGGGGAGCGGCTTTGTGCTAGTCTCATGTGTTTCTGTGAAGAATATAATATCTCTGTTCTGAATCACATCATCTGTTGAACCTAGGGAAAAGAAGAGAGAACCACCACAATTCCAAACAACGATTGATAATTCAGTTCGAAGACTCAGAGCCTGACGTCATGTTGAGCGGATTGGCCAAGGCTTGGTCCAGCCTGTGGGAGGGGTATCTCTAATCCAAGCTTTTCCATTTTGGAGAACAACCCATTTACCTTGTTTCCTTGCTTCTATCATTCTATTTCTATTGTCTTTAAATTCTTCATACTGCAATCTGGTCAAATCTTCATCAAGATAAATCTTATCAGTCATATTAAAAAGAGTTTTCTTAGACTTAAGGGCCTCTAGCCTATCCTGCAGGGTGCGAAAGCGCATGATCAAAGAGTTATCCTGTGTATACCATGCCCTTTCTGGTAGAATTTCCTTCTGGCTTAAGGTGTTGTGCAAAAATTCAGTGGCCATTTTCATTGGGTCCCCTTGATCTTGATCTTTCAAACCTCTCACTCGAAGGTTCAATGATTTAAATTGCCTCTGACGTTCCTCAACAAACTTAGCTTGAATGACTGCATCTACTAGAGGGGGGGTTTGCTGAATTTATTACCTTTTACCATCTGAGCCCATGATTCCGCACCTGTTGTCTCTAGCTTGGTTGCTAGATTTTTTTGGTCTTCTCGATTTGTAGAGAGCTCAGCATGGAGATTTGCGATATCCTCCATATTAAATGAGAAAAATAAATGCTCATACCATGAACAAGGAGCCTCCTTAAGTTCATACAAGGACCTAGTTAGATGACAAACCAAAGGAGTGGGTCTCTTAAGCTCAAAATTGAGTGGCTACTGCATGTAGATCTCGTCCTAAATTTTATCATCTAGAAAGATACTCTCATGTCCATCTGATGTACCTTCCATCCATAGGAGTTAGAAATGGAAAGAATCATCCTAGCTGAGTCCATCTTGGCCACTAGTGTAATAGTCTCAAAATACTCCACTCCTTCCTATTGAGAGAATCCCTTAACAACAAGGTGTGTCTTGTGCTTCTTTATCTATCTAATGTGTATTTATCCTAGTAAAACCCATTTACATCCAACAACATTCTTCCCTTCTAGAAGAGGTACCGACTCCCAAGTCTTGTTCTTCATCAGTGCCTTATAGTCTACCAACATAACATCTTCCCATTCTACCTTACCCTTGGCCCAAGAATATGTGAGAGGATCTTGAGAATGATATACCTTCAAAAGTAATACTCATGAAGGAGCCTTCCAATGTCAATCAAGAGATAGAATAGGTTGAGAATTCTTAATAAGAAACTCACTAGAAGGTTGGATAAACCAAAGAATCATGTGTATCCTGTGATAACTCAACATTAGAATCTAAAACTGAAGAATCCAACTCATCATGCAAAAATAAAGCATTTTGAATTGATATGTTCTATTCATCCTACCCTACTCTTGGAGAAGAGAAGGTTGCATATGGTGCTACCTGTGAAGGGATCAAATTGATAGACAAAGAACAACCAATGGAGGAAGATGAAGAAGATGCTCTAATAGAAATAAACCAACCAAATTTTTAGAACTTGCTAAATATAAAATAGAAAAGGTCAAAATAATTAGTATCCAAAAGCTCAAGTAGTGGGACGGAAGGAGTATCTGGAAGAACCTCATCATAAATTACATCTCTCTGAATAAAAACCTCATGCCTCTAAGGATCATAAAGACAATATACCTTTGAGGTATCAAAATACCCCACAAAAATACACTTATGACTTTTTAGTGTCTCTTTTTGAAGATCATTGGGTATGAGAGCCCATGCTAAAGACCTACTAAATATTACTTAAATTAGTTAGGGTCACAAATCATCTACTTTGTATATAATATATGGTATTTAATATGTAAGCATAGGAGTTGAGCATAACTTTTACATGATATCAGAGCCAAAGGTCTTGAAGATCTCATTTATTATTAGGAAGAATTCATGTATGATTCCGAAGCTACAAGGACAAAGATATGGCAATAGATGATGTTGGACAATCACAAAGGCTTGTAGAACAATTCAATGGTGAAGGGATTAATCTATGGAAGCTCAAAATATATATGTTCTTATCGAACAAGGATTTATATGGGTTAGTTAATGAAAAAGAGGCTAAGTTTGCATGATATGTAAATGTTATCAACAAGTGGGAGATAAGATATGGTAAGGCTCGCTCTTAGATACTCTTGAATTTTGAGTGATAATATGATTCTACATGTCGGTAAGTCAAAAAAATAAAAGAAACTTAGGATCTATTGATTCAAGTTTATGAATCGTAAGATGTTAATACTAAATTGTATCTTTAAGAGTTTTTTCAAGAAAAAAGGTCAAAATCACAAAGTATTGCAGACGACACAAATCAATTTAAGTCTCTTAGAAATCAGTTGGCAACATGTGGTTCAAAGACTTTAGAAGATACAATGGTGAAATTTATTGGGAGCTTGTCAAAATCCTATTGAAGATTGGTAGTATCTTTTAGCACTCAAGCCAATTTGAATTTGCAAAATGTAATAGCACCACTACTCCAAGAAGAAGTAAGAAGAGAGGATGCAAGCTTGAATACCAAGAGTTCTACAACACTATTTTTAGTAGGATATATGGGCAAGGCAAAAACAAATATAGAAAATAAGTCTCCAAGTGTCTCCAAGAATAATTAAGACACAAAAAGGAGAAAAATAAGCTCAAAAAATGCTTCCATTGTGGTACACAAGGGCAATTTAAGAAAAAATGCAACAAATGGTTAGTATGGGTTTGAAGAGGTGAAAAAGAAGAAAAGCATAAGCTAATATATCTTCATGTGGTAAGCAAGAATAATTATTTGAACTATGCTCTATGCAATGTCATTATTTGAACTTGAGAGCAACTCAACATTTGCTTCCCAAGAAAGATTTCTTCACAATATACAATGAAGCTCCCAACAATAATATATTGTTCTTGGTGATAGTCATAGGTATAAAAATATTGGAGTAGGAGATATTTTATTAAAAATGTCTGATGGCAAGTATAAGGAAGTCCATAATGTATGACATGTTCTCGCATTATCTAAGAATATTCTAACAATTAGTAAGATTACTGATGTAGGAACATCAACATAATTTGATATCAATATCTATGTTCTAAAATATAAAATGGGAAAGATCATTGCAAAATATATCATAAAATAAAACCTATAATAGTGGCAACAAATGATGATAAAAAAACCAATTACATGCTTTGTAGATTTGGACATGTATATGTAAAGTTGTTGAAAGTAATGATCAAAGAGGAGCTTATAGAATATTTAGATCTTCAATCACCAATCAAGTTGAGAATATGAAAAGCCTATAACCTAGGTAAGCAACACAAACTACCAATTTTTCTTGTTTTAAAACAAACTTTTGTGGTTGAAATTCTACTATCTTATGCAAAATTTAAATCTTAGAAGGCAATGGACCAAGGGAGACTCTCGACAAGACTAACATAGTTGCCTATTATTCTTGTTTTTAAAACAAAATTAATATTGCCATATTTTTTGTGTGGAAAACACCCCTTTTGGGGTGCTACTTTCGGGTAAGACCCAAGGAGGTAGGATATCTATTCCGCAAAAATCACCCAAGGCTCGCACCTAGCTTGCCCCCTTCGACACACTCAAGGAGCATGCCTAAAACAATAAAAACACAAACACAACAAACAAATAGAAAGACAAACAAATACAAACACACAAAAATAACAACAAAAAACAAAGAAAACATAAAAACAATAAACAACAACAAAACACAAAAACAACCAAAAAATAACACAAAAACTGAAGAAAATAAGCTTATACTGAGAGGGGGTGAACAATATAAGACCACTTTTTACTTTTCTTTCCCAAACAATATTATCCAATATAATAAATGGCAATATCAACAGTTGTAACCAAGGCAATGCATAAATAATCACACACAATAAAGATACCAATTTAATGTGGTTCACCCAATGTGGGCTACTCCACGGAGAAAATATTTCACTAAAATTTTCTCAATCTCTTGAGAATCCTTTCCCTATTACAATGTTTATAGACCTCTGTCCAAAGGAGACACCAAACCCCTAATCAAGTTCATGGATCTCTATCCACAGGAGAACTCCTCTATCCTTAGCTCTGATTGGTGATCTTCTAGAAAAACTACTACCCCCAATGCTCTGGCTAATGGATCTCTATCCACTGAAGACTCTTGTCCTCACTACCCTGGCTAATGGATCTCTATCCACTAGAGATTTTCATCCTCTATACTCTGTCACCTTCAAAGCTCTATCTCAAATCTATACTAAACACAGTCCTTTGGTCTAGCACAAATCTACTCAATCTCTATCTCTGGTCTAGCATAAACCTATCTTCAAATTTGCACCAAACTTTGTCCTCAAATCTATTCTCAATCTCTATCCTCTAATCTGCACTAAACACAGTCCTTCGATTTAGCACAAATCTATCCTCAATATCGGTCCTTTGATCTGCACTAAACACAGTCCTTTGGTCTAGCACAAATTTATCCTCAATCTCTATCCTCAAGCCTTAACACAAAGCTTGAATCAATCTCAAATCAACTCTGCTAGATCTGCCCTAAAACTTAACTCAAGGTTTGAACAAATCAATCAATCAACTCACAAGTCTTCTCAAAGACTTGTCTCAAATATTCCTTGTAAGCTTCCACAAAAGCTCACACCTAATCTGTCCACAAGTCCTCTCTAGAACTTGTCTAAATATGCTCTCAATTTGTATTGTAAGCTTCCACAAAAGCTCACACAAAATTTATCCACAAGTCCTCTCAAAGACTTACCTCAAATCTGCTCAACAAGTCCACACTAGAACTTGTCCAATCTCATAGAAACATAAAGAGAATTGTTAAAGACTCAATATACTTCACATTCATCACAATTCTCAATCACTTTCAATCACTCTTTTAGAAACATATAGAGAATTGTTAGAGACTCAATATGCTTCACATTTACCTCAATGCTCAATCACTTTCAATCACTCTTTTAGAAACATACAGAGAATTGTTAGAGACTCAATATGCTTCACACTCACAAACTCTCAATCACTTTCAATCTCTCTTTTATCACAGAAACATATAGAGAATTGTTAGAGACTCAAATATGTTTCACACTCATCAACACTCAACTTCTTTCTCAAATCAATTCAGAATATAGAACAATTTGTTTCATAGAACTTGAACTATCACCTTAACACATTCACTTGACTAGGCTCAATCAACTCTACTCAACCAATCACTCAATGAAATAATCCTTGCTCACAAATCCTAGTCCAAACATATGAACACTCACTCAAATATTTCCAACAATGCTTATCAACCAATCTCACATAACAATGATACTCATGTTCTTTGCAAACCCTAGTTCAAGTTCTTCACTCAACCAATCACTTCAACAACAATGCTTATAAACAATCTTCACATAACAATGATACTCATGATATTTGCAAACCCTAGTTCAAGTTCACTCAACTTAATCACTTCAACAACAATGCTTATAAAGCAAGGTTTTATACCTTGAAGCATTAATTCAAAACACACTTAACAATGTTTACCAAACAATAATTTTCACTCCAAATTTGCATTCACAACATTCAACAAACACTCACTAGGAAGATGTGCCCATACCTTTTGTTTGATGTATAAGTGCCCTTGGAAAACTTGTCTAAATCACAATTTTCTTCTTTCCAATTTCAATGGTTAGATGACAAAATCTCACTCTTAACACTTTCTCAAATATTCCTTGGACACAAAAATACTCAAAGCTCAATTATGCCTTATTGCTCCCTTTTGAAATTAACAACCATCAAATCATACATGAAAAATAATAATTCCTTGGATACACCTTATAAACTCCAACTTAAAATAATATCCAACACCACAATACTTCAAACAATCTTCCTAAAACACCTTACTACCCTTTCCAAACACTAAAGCAAATAACACCAAAAATTTAATTTTGCATAACCCTTATAACTCCCCTTACTACCTTACAAACCAATATAAAAATGCAAAAATTAATTTTTAAATACTCAACTAACCCTTTCGAAATTTTCGACGCTCAATTTCAATGCATACCTTTTGCTTCCCCCAAAAGGGGTTTCGGCGTGATTTGATCCGTCGTCTCCCCAAGCCTAAGTGCCTTAGTGCTTGGGAGTCCACCGCGTGGGCTATTGATGCCCACGTGAAGGAAGGAACACTTCCTTCACCTTATGCCTTCATGCATCGTTGACTTCCCACGAAAACCACAACGCTCTCCACTTAGATGCAGCACGATTCACAAAGTTTGGAGTTAATTAAAATCGAAGGCATGGTGATTTGCTAAGGTGGGATGATCCCCCTTTTATACATGTTTGGAAATTTGCTCCCATGTCGACGCTTGGAATTCGAATTTCAAAAATTCTAATTATAATTTGATAACCCACCTTAGGGTTAAATTAATATAAACTAACTTATAATTAATATTAAAATTAATTAAATATAACTTAAGTAAATTAAATTATAAATTAATTTATAATAAAAATTATATTAATTAATTTATAATTAATTTAAAACTTCCCTTTATAATATTATAAAAAATATTATAATATTATTCACTTGGGCTTCTTCTTTGCACTTTGAACCATATTTGACTTTCTGGAACCGGGTCTTGATTAACTAAAATCGGACTATCCTTTTGCACTTATTGGAGAACCTAAAACTGATGCTGCCCACTGAAACTGCCACTGACTGGTGCTGAAATCTTGACATCAATGACCACTTACTCTTGACATCAATGATAACTCATCTACTCAAAATGTCCAACAAAAACAAAACACAGCAAAAAACAACACAAAACACACATGCATCGAAAAATAAATTGAAGGAAAAAATAGATTACATCTTTGACCTCTCTAGGCAAATAGGCCTTTTAACCAAGAATCAACACAAGAAATATAAGAATGATCTTTCTAAGCTAGGGAACTGAAGTACCCTAACTGAACCAAAGAGAAGCTAATACAAAGTAAAAAGTAACTAGGTACCTTTAGTACTAGAGCCATCCAGAGAATGGATAGATAGAAGAGCATCATTGTTTTGCGAAACCTACCATCTAGGAGGGTGGTCATAGCAAGTAAGATCACCTTTGCCCAATTAGCTAAAGCATCAACAATCCTATTCTATTCTCTGACCACATGATTGTATTCAGCTTTCAACAAGCCCATCTGGATTAACTGAATCTTCTCAACAATTCTTTTATTCTCCAATCAGCCTTACGATTCTTAGGAGTCTTCAACAGATTAATCATGACATGGTTGTCAGATTCAACTAGCACCTTTTGCCATCCAACCTTAGCAACCTCACGAAGGCCTCTAAGGATACCATACCCCTCAACAAGGTTATTGGAAAGGATTCCCAAATTCTCAACAAAAGTGAAAACCAAGGAATCATCTGAGAGACTGTCAATTCCTCTCGCACTGGCTTTTCTAGGATTCCTCCTAGAGGCTCCATCCGTATTGACTTCTCCAAAATCCTTAGGAGGAGGCTACCAATTCCTTGTTCTATCCATTTTTCGATTAGTCACAATCCTTTTAAGTTGGTTGCCAATAGAATTCCTTGTTCTACCAATCTTCTGATTACTCACATTCCTCTTAAGTTGGTTGCGAATAGCAGAGCGAATCTTCAATCTTTGCATAACTTGATCCCATCGTTAGTGGGAGTCCTGGGGGTGATTAAGAAGTTAAACTAGAATAACTAAGTTGGCAATGGTCTTTTTCCAAATATAATGAATATCATTCTTTTCCTATTTGAAAATTCGATTGTTTCTTTCCTTTTATATATTCCAAGGTAGGATGGTTATTCTCATCCAAACTAACTGCCTAACAAAATAATCAAAAACTTCTTGTTTAGGTCAATCTCTCCATAACTACTCGAGTAAAAAAATTGAACCATTGTAAACTAAGTTAGATAACCATTCTCCTCCAAAACTTATAGGTTGAAGGACACTCAATAAATCCACATTCTTTCCACACTTACTCTTATCTAAATAAACCATAAAAACCACTTTTCATAAATTACTTACTAATAAGCACCCTTCTATACAATAAAAACCAAATAAAAAACCTTCACACAACCACCTTTCGAGCCCTTATACAATAAAAGCCAAATAAAAAACCTTCACACAACCACCTTTCGAGCCCTCATATCATAGCATCTCCACGGTATTAATTTTATCCAGAGTAACACAGTATATTGACACGCTATCTAATTTGTTTGTTATTTGCACATGTTGAAAAACTACTCTTAAGATTGCCATCTCAGACGAGCACTAAAAATATGTAAGGTAATTGGATTAATCTAAAAAACGTGATGTAACTAAAGATATGATGAATCTATACAAGAGTGATTTCGAACTCTTCCTTCGAGGTATTTTATATAGACCTTTTAAAATATAGAAGTTTTTCATATTAATTAAATTAAAAAATAAAAAATAAATAATATAATATAAACATAATAATTGGAAAAAAACTAGTTGAAAAAAATACAATGTTTTATTTTTATAAAAATAAATCCAATAAGACATCACTCCCCAACTGTTAGCCATCTCCATCCATGTCTGTGGCAACTAGTAATCTATCCATCTTCCTTTCCTTTTCTTAAATGCACAGCTTGCGTTGTCGTCCAATTTCTGAAAATGCCAACCCCACTCCGACACGTGAAAAATGTTATGAACGTTTACCTGCCAGACCCCGAGTTTGGGGTTTAGGGAGTCATTTAGACATGCAGCAAAGGGCACCTCCCGGACGGCGTTGGGTATTACGTTCATAAAAATAAAAAATAAAAAAAATAATTACTTACAATTATGAAGATCACAAGTTTAACTCGTTTAAAACGGTTAATAAAGTTAATTTAAATTTCCATTCATTTTAACAAATGTCTACACAATTCCGTGTTTTAGGGCTAGTGCAGTATAAAGATATATATTACGGTAAAATCTGGATTTAAAAAATAAAAATAAAAGACAAAATAATCTAATATTACGTAAGCACAGTTATAGGGCATCATTAGAACCTAATCACCATTATCTTTTTGAGGGCATTATCAAAACCTAATCACAATAATTTTTCTAAGGGCATCGTAATTTTCTTTCTTTCGCTGTATTCACAATTTAAAAATATATAATCAACAGTTCAGGTCAGATCTTCTCACGTTTCTGAGGCGTCCCTCTTCTACTTTTGTCTTAAAAAAGACAAATTCTGAAAACCATAGTTCGTAGTGTCGAATATAAGTTGCGACCGAGGAAAAACATCAAATCATATATATGTAAATGACACCATTCAAGCAAAAGACAGTAAGTTAATGAATAAGATGGAAACTGAAATTCACCTCCGAAGCGTTCCAGTTTAAATGTGGGCTCCAACTTTAGCGGTCTTATAACTAAAAAGCCAAGAATTTGACCTTTAAAAAATGGTGACTACCTTTGTATTCAAGTGGAAAGTAACAGTTTAGTGCTCTGTACCATAGGAAGGAAAGAGGAAAATTGTCAAAACGTCAATCTAAAATTAGATGTTCATGCCAAACCAGAGCTGCGTCTTGCTCGAGACGTGCCACTGCTCTTCCCGGTCTAAAGCCGGGAGCTCTTACTTTCAGGAAGGACCAAAACTGAACATTTGGAGCTCTTACTTTCAGGAAGGACCAAAACTGAACATTTGGTTATCAGAGGCTGTCAAGGACACCAACAGTCCAAGACCACTTTTGGCCTCGCCTGCCATATGCCCTGCACCATTAAATGTTTGTAAATTTTGCCTTTTACTGCTTGTTGACAAGACAACTCTCCTATGGTTCCCCACGTATCACTACAATGAATACCACTTGTCGCTGTTACTCGCATAAACTTTCCACGAGTGAAAGCACTCGTTACGCATGCTTTCCGTGCGTACACTCCCGAAATCAGATGGCTGAGACATAACTGATCTTCCCACATGATTGTGCTCCGAAGATGGTGAAACACAACAATTAAAAAGTGGCGAAAACGGTCAACAATATGGATAATGCATAGTTTTATTATTCGTAACCTATATACAGCGACAGCCACTAACAGATAAAAAGTGGTGAAAACGGTCAACAATATGGATATTGCATAGTTTTATTATTCGTAACCTATATACAGTGACAGCCACTAATAACTGCTAATAAGAGGGAAATGAGAGGATTCCGACAACATATCAGGTATAGATGGTTCTAGAAATCATTTATAAGGGCACAAAACGACAAATAACGAGGCATCCTGATTTTATCCAACAATCTCTACTAACCCGAATTATTAATAAATAAAGGAAAGAAATCCGAACGAGACAACTTGACAGACTCTAAAATGAACTCACAAAAGAAATTAACAAGCGGGCATGCTGAATCGAATATCCCCAAAAAACCAAGATGAACCGTCACCAGAGTGCATAGCTACATATACAAAATATTAAAAGAAAGTGAATGTAAACAGCTAATTGTTACTTAGGATCCAATTTATGTGCGCCATCTTTATCTTTTCTATGTTAAGAGAATGTATATGTAGATCATAATATGACAAAAAGAAATATGTGACAATTCAAAGCAAACGCCATCGAGAACAACAAATCCAAAAATAACATTATAACGGCAAGCAGAGCACAGAGGAAATACTGCTACAGAAAAGTTCATATGTACAAAAGCTGATATGTAGAATATATAAGAAGACCCTCTTCTGAAATAATAAATCAAACCACAGTAGTTTTCTTTTTCGAGTTAAAATCTTTGCCCAAATGGCTACAAGCCGGCGTATATCGACGGCACGCCACCTGAGACCATATCTATCATCAACAACGACCTAAAAAACTAAAACAATGTAAGATCCACCACATTACTGTATAAAACCAAGAACAATGTTTAGTAAGTACAACAAAAATCATCAACATAATCTAGCCTAACCCTAAACACCAAACTACAACATCGTAGCAACAGAGTAGGCCAGGGCCAAGGCGGCCAAAAATCCAAGGCCGACATTATTGCGAGGGGGGGCGAAGCCGGCAGTGCTAGACTTAGCAGAGGTAGGACCTTCTGTCGCTGGGCCTTCAGCGGGACTTCCAGTAGGAGGAGCAGGAGGCGACGCCAAGGAGGGTGACGGCGCCGCCACTGTCGTCGCCGATGGACTTGGAGTAACCCCTGCGGGAGCGGGTGCTTCCGCCGGAGTAGGGCTGGTTGAAGGTGCCGTCGCTGGAACTGGAGCCGGTGCAGGGGCCTTGCCAAATATCTCCGTTGGCATCAAAAGCTTATCGATCGTATACAAAGCAATAGGCTGGTCATCCACAAGAGTGTTGGTGATGGTACTTTTTCCCAACCCAGTATTGAGCATGACGGTGTCGCCAGCGGAAGTGACGGACACCGCATACTTGGAAGCTCCGTTGGTAGCAAGAGTACTGATGGGGCCACTGGTGGTCTTGAGCGTTCCCAGGGGAGTGTACTGGGACAGCGCATGGTACTCCAGGATCGAAACCTGCTGAGCGCTGGAGAGCTTCTTCAGCTTGGGCATCGTCTTCCCGCTGAAAGCTTCGTCCGTGGGCGCGAACACAGTGAGCCCCCCGTCAATGGCGTCCATGTAGGTCTTGATAACCCCCGTGGCCGTAATCATCTGGGCGAAAATCTTGCACCCGGCCTTCTCCATCGCCGCTGTGATGTTAACATTGGCGGCAGAGGGAGCCGGCGCCGTCAGATCAGAGGGCATAATGACCTTGCTGATCTCCAGCACGGACATGTTGTAGGGATCCTCCTTCACCGACTTCACAAACATGGCATCCAGCTTAGCACCAGGCGTCACCGCGCCAAAAGCCACCTTACCGCCCTTGAGAACCGTGATATTGAGGAACCCGTTGTTGCCAATGGCGTTCCCCGTTGTCTGGTACAATGTGGTGGACAGCGCTGTGCCGTTGGAGATCTGGTGAAGCTTCTGAGGGTCGAAGTAGTCCAGAAGCACATGCAAGCTCAGAACCTTCTTGATCGCCGATAGCCCCAAGTTCTTGCTGGTGAGCGCCGCCATTGCGCCATTGTTCACCGCCAGAACCGTGATCGTCTGGCGGCTGTTAATCTCGTCCGCCAGCTTGGTCCGAGTGAGATAATCATTGAAGATTCTGTAATCCCCATTCTTCTCCAAAATCTTGGTTATGTTCTGTGCATTTCCTCCGGCACAGAACAATAAACTTAACAACAACACAAATGCCACAGCGCAAGCCCTCATCTTGGACTCCTGCTAGAACCCCTCAAAACCCCGACTCTCCACTGGAACTCACGAAGATCACGAGATCAAGACGAGATGCTCTATTTTGCATCAGACGAAGCTCACGCCGAGTTAGTATACAAGGGTAAATATAGAGCTAGAACACGGCAATCCGGTTGACGGAGTTTCAGCTAACGGAAACGAAGGAGCGTTACGCGGCGGAGTGTGATTCGCTAAATGCAGCCAAGCGGCTTGGCTGCTAGGTAACATCTGTCGCGCCGCTAAAGTTAGCAGTGATTTACCTGGGGGAAGAAGAAACTCCGTAAAAATAAAATAACAAAAAGTCGGATGGTCGGGTTCTACTGTCGGCGGGGGGCGAAGGCGAGTAAAGTAAAGCAAAGTAACGTTCGAGTACGGTTTCGGTTTCTGTTGGTCTATCAACCCGAGTTAATAATAACTCGGAGTTAACTCCGTGGCCCGAGCCATGACAGGCTGGAAGTCGACCCTGCATGAACCCGAGGTTAGGATGCCCCTGAATCTGTGGGCCACTGACTCCGGACACCACCCCCAACAACACCGGTGGCCATAATCAACGGGGCCCAGACTATAGTTTATTACTCTTTAATTTCTCTTTTTCTGGAAATTGGAAATAAATATTGCACCCTTTCCGTGGTTGTGCATGAGGAACGCCGCATCCTTTTTCTTTTTAGTTTCCCCGATATTAAATAATGAAATTTAGCACCGAAACGATTAGGTATATGCAATATCTTTATACAATCTTTACCCATCTTGTCATGTATAGGTTGCTCACAACTTTAACTTAAGTTGTTAATGTACGAATAGTAGTTAGATGCAATTAAGTGGTGTCTCTAATTTTAGTTCTCCTCCAGCATACCTCTACGGAGGCACGACCCCACTTAATGAATAAAGGTGAGTTTTGGAATAGAGATGAATAGAACATGTTCTTTTATTTTTATTGTTGATCTGGTTAGGGGACCACCGGTGGCTTCGAAATTAGTATTTAAACTTGAATATCTTCTTGATAAATATCTGACCAAACAAACACCTACTGATATACCTAACCCTCAAAGACTACCATTTTCCTATCAATGTAATAGCACAGGATCATGATGGACATAGATACAATTTTTTTTTTTTTTTTTTTTCAAGTGGCATATCATTGATCGAAACTTCGTAGCTTCGTGGATTGCTAAATTATCAAAAAGTTAAATACTATTGTAAAATCCGGTGCAGCAGACGAGAAAAATAAAAACTAAAAAGCTAAGCAAGTGCCTCCAAATGACTTTTGGAGCAACTTGAGGACATGATGTGCTTGTCAATTTCGTTGACACTGCTCACCAAAATCGCTTTTAGGGTAAAATAAAATCCCATTTTTTTAAAGTTTCCTTTGATTTTGTTGAATGTTATTAGATTTTAAAGTTTAAATTTAAAAAAAAATTAACTTGTTTATATTAAAGCCCATAGTGTTGTTCGGTAAACATCATGTCATTTCGTTTTGGCTAAAGAAAAAAGAAAAAGCAAACGTTATGCCTCACGCTTTATGCGTTGCTTCGTTTGATACATATTGTAATGGAAGAATGTGTAGACTTGGCTTTACAGAAGTTTTTTTTGCATGGATGTGACCAGGAAAAGCAAAAGAAGATGCCACGTTAACGGTTATACGGAAAGAAGTTTGGAATGGAAAATTAAACGGTTTGAAGAAAACGCCAATCCACAGATTGGATCATAAATACATAAGATTAGATAAGGGGAGTCCGGAGGCTATAGTTATTTATCTAGGATTATTTTTAATTATAAAAATTATATATAATTTTGTGTAAGATTCAAACTTTAAATTATATTAATTATATTTATATAAATTTAATTTTTATTAAATAAAATTATTTTACTTTGAAACAAGTTAAATACCCCTATAAATGTAACGGGTATTTAACCTCGAACCTCCTTCTAATTGCACTCTCCTTTTACTCGGAACTAAATGTAATATAATTTTAATTAAAAGTAAAAATTAATTCATCTAAATTTAATTAATTTAATTTTAAAAATGATTTTGGGTGATTTAGAGATACACATTTATCTCTTTCACTATTTTGTTATAATGTTTTTTTTTTTTGGGTTTGGTTTCAAACCTTAACTTCATTGCTTGTTTAGTCATTGCCTTCATCCCAAAACCCCTTTTTTTATAGGGCTTTTAAACATTCAATAAAAACATAAGGCTTCTACACAAAAATATCTTTAAAATCAAATCTTAACTTTGTTAATATCGAATAGCTCCTACACAAAAATATCTTTAATATGAAATCTTAACTTTGTTAACATTGAATAGTTCTCGAAAAATAGGACAAACCCCAACACATTTTTCCTATTGCGCATAAATAAAATATTTGACTTGTGGGTCTTTAGACTTTCACCAAGGATTGAGCCTTAGCATCACCAATGGAAGAGAAAGGACTGTAAAGCCGCATGTTCAATTCAACAAAAAGCAGGTTGAGATAAGATGATAGCTAAAAGTGCAAGATACAGTAACTTCATAAATTTGGAGGACACAATAATTTTACATATCTGCTCGTATGAATAGGCGATAATCTATGCAAGGAGGAAGTGTTGAAGAAGGAGGATTCAAGGGATTGTTAGGTTATGGCACACATGGAGGTCAAACATTCGAACTCAACCATCTACTGGATCAACTTCAAAATGTATGGAGAGTCTTCCTTTATGGTGATTTAGAGACATACATGGGCTTCATTTATTCTCATTATGATTTTGATGTAATGTTCTTTTGGGTTTGGGGTTGGTTTTGCTTTTCTCTTGGAAACAGATCTAGGTGTTGCGAAAATACTTTGAAAGTTTTGGTTTGTGGAAAGTTATGGATGTCTTGATATGTACTTTTTTCTTTTTATCCAACAATGTTTGCTTTTCTAGATGAAAGGTGATTCTATGATATATTTTTTAAAGCTTTCATAGATCTTTGATATATATATATATATATATATATATATATATATATATATATATATATATATATATATATATATATTATATATATATATATATATTTGGAATTTATATGGTGGAATCGGTAGCCGCCACGAATCCGAGCAGGTTATCCGTATTTTATGGCCGCCATAGTATTCTGCGTTGTCCGCCTCGAAAGTCATCACACAGTTCTTTACGCAATCCGCCCTATAACCACCATGCCACAATCATTTTAAACCTTTTATGCCATTGAAAGCACCAGAAAAGGGACAAGCATTCAGTCCCGCGAAGCCCGAGATTTGAACCTTGGACCTTCGCCCCCTTACGGGGTTTGGTTGAACCAATTGGTCTACACCTCGGACCTATTGATATTGTTTTTTAAAAACATATGCAAACCTTTTTAAAAGCTAACACCTCGCTCTAATAAATTAGTCAAAGTTGTTTTTGGAATTGTGTTTGGGATCCTTTTTTTTCGTACGAAGGTTCACATAGCCATTAAAGAAGAATAAGTTTACAATCTGTTAAAAAATAATAGATCTAGTTGTTCGGTTAGGCAACAATCTATGCAAGTTAGCATTTCATGGAAATACGAATGGAGAACAACACTAGGAAAACCTGGGGCTTACTCATGAATGAATTGTATAAGAATATTTTTGTGCTAGAGGAGGCTCTTCAATAGTTTGCAAGAGAATCAAACATTTTGAAATATTGTTGCAATTCTACTTGAAAAACAGTACGGGATGTTGCACTAAGGTGAAGATGGATGTTAGAGGTGCCTAGAGTTTCAAATTTAGTAATGAAGAAGGGGTCAAGGAAAACAAGGAGAATGATAGGTCATTGTTACAGTTGTCATCACACATGTTAGATCCATCACACAACCCTTGTTTCTAGGTTGTACCACCATCAAGATGTAGCAGCTCAATAGAGGGTTTAAAGGAGGTATTTGTGAGGGGTTTTTTGGTGAGTTCGATGCAAAAGAGAGCAATAGGAGAGAAAGAGGGGCAAGTTGATAAGAATAGATCATGGTTATGTCCACCAAGAATGGAATCATCGTTGTACAACATGTATCTTCAACCTAGAGTTCTAAAGACATGGGCCAAGAGGACAACTTTTTAGAGTTTTTTTCCAAAAACACTACCACCATGGTGAGTGAAGTGAAGGGCAGTAATGATGGTGGGGCTTTCTCTGTCAAGTCTAAGGTTATTAATGCAAATGGTAATGGAGAATCCCTTGACCTTGAGGTCCTGAGGATAATGCAGGATGATGAGAGGGAAGGAAGGTTTAGGGATTTTTGAAATAAGGTCCTGAAGAAGCTATGGACTATTCAATATATCCTTATGAGGGGGTCTCCAAATTTAATAGTGGAAGGAAGTATGGAAGAGAGAAGTCACCTTTTGAAGAGTTTAGGAATGGGTCCAAGTCAGTGATGATTTCACAAGAGGATGTGCAACTCTTGGATAGAAGTGGTGATTGGGATACATCCTGTTTAGAGCAAGAGGGTCAAAATAGGCCACAACTCTTTAATCAAGGTTGTGAGGGACAACAAAATAATTTGGAAGGAGAAAATCTAAATAAGATCCCTTGGAAGTGCGTAAAAATGTGAAGAGTAAAAGAGTAAAATTAGTCTTAAAAGAAGATGTAAAAATGAAGGAAACCATTGAACTCTCAAAGAAAATACCCATTAGAATATTTTATGGTTGTGCAATTTTTAAAAAATCCTTGGGAGATTGAATGGCCAGTACATGGATGGAAGTCCTAGGGTATGTGCCTAGTTTTTTACTTTTGTTAAGAGCGTGGTTGTCATTTCAATTCGGGACTAAGGAAGATGTGACAAATATTTTGTTTGAGATATGGTTTTGGGGGTCAGCTTTGTTAATTTTCAAATTGTGGGACCCTTTTTTTGACCTTAGGACCACTCGTATACCTACTCACCATATATGGGTAAAGTTATTAGGATTGCCACTAGAATTTTGTTCTAGAGATGTTTTCCAAGCCATAAGCAACTACATTGGTTCTTTTTTGGAGGTGGACAAGAGGTATCAATCCTAATGCTTAAGGATAATAGTCAAGATTCTTGTTGATGTGGATTGGAGAGATGAATTGGTGGGGTAAATTGTGTTGAAGTATAGAAAAGGGAAGCATGTTCAAACCCTGGACTATATATGTGTGCTTGCTATCATAATTGTGGGCATATAGTGAGGGACTATTCTCTTACTTTTTGAGGAAGCTTTGATGTCGTAAGGTAGAGAGAGGGGTCTTTAAGGGTAAGAATGAGATGCACTTTTTTCTTCAGGCACATCACTCACAAAATGGTTATATTATCAAATCAATGCATAAGGAACACAAGCTAGAGAAATCAAAGGAAAGAATAGAAGATGCAAAGAAGGTGGAGATGAAACATTTTGTGTCACATCAAGTGATGGATTTATAATCTTAATTTGAAGCAAGGGTAGGAATATTAAAGTAAAATTTGGATGTCATGCTCTTGGACCCAAATACAAGCTTTCAAAGTAAAACTATTACCAAATTTTATTTCTCATATGGGATTACAAGTAATTCTCCTTTGATTCCTTCAACTAACCAATGGACAGACTTACCAGTCTGTAAAATAAAGTCTCCCCTGGAAGAAGAGAAGGGTGGATTTAAGGGGTAAGAAGAACCCTCAAATTCCTCTTCCTTGGAGGTAATAGATCCAGACATTGGTTTAGAATCTAGTAAGTTCAGTAATACTTCATAGGTAAATCACTTTGAATTTGCTTTTCCACATCTTTTTTATTATGGTTAGGAATGTTTTGTGTCCCCAAAAACCCATAGGTATCCCTTACGATCCTAAAAAGGAAGAACGTGATTAAGGGAAGGAGTTGGGGGAGGCCTCAATAAAGATGTGAGGGAAGGGATTCTTTCTAGTGGGAGGGATAGAAAATAATTTATTTCATTGGCTAAGAATAAATCCCTCTGAAGGAAAGCAACCATTTTTAAAGGGTATCCTTAGAGTAGGAATGATCCTCGACACGGTTAATCAATGAAAATTCTCCAAATGACGATCAACTCAACAAAAAAACTGCTCTTTGTAGGTTGGTAGAAATTCATAATCCAGAGATTTTGCTAATTCAAAAGAGAAAAGGTTTAGCTATGAAAGTGATGGAAGATCTTAGTAAATTTCTTAAAGTATGGGATTTTCAGACCCTTGATTTTTATGAGTAGGGACTTAATTATTTTCAATGGAGCTTAGGAAAATAGTGATAACGGTGAACATTTATGGCCCTTATAAAGACAAGATGCAGTATTGGGATAATCTTATGGATCGAAAGTCTCTAGAAGCTGATAATTTAATTTAGGAGGTGATTTAAACTCAACTCTTTTTAGGAGTGAAGTGTGGGGTAATGCTGCTATAACTGATCCACTAGGTAATTACTTCATCCAAAAGTTTGAAACTAAGGGGTTGGTAGACATATGTCTATAAAGTTGGTCCCAACTTGGAGAAACATGAGGACGGGGGTTGATAGAATTTCTAAGAGACTAGATAGATTCTTAGTAGTTGAGAGTTTGGTAAATGACACTTATAGACTAAAGTCTTGGGTTGAAGTTAGAGGAGACTTTGATCACTCCCCCATCATGCTTCTTACGTCAAAAGAGGAGAAAAAATTGCACTGTCTTTTTAAATTTAATTTTGAGTGGCTAAAAGAGAACAAGTTTGTATCTCTAGTCAAATAAGAATGGGTGAAGTTTGATCTCAGTATGAGAAAATATACTAGTAATCAATTTGCAACAAATATAAAAAGGGTTAAGGTAGCAGTGGTTTAGTAGGCCTACAAAAAGAAATTTATGGATGAACAAAAACTAAGGGAGATTGAAGAGGAACTTGCAGTGTATCTAGTATATGACTTTGAAAAAGTATTGGATGAGGAAATAAGGCTTAGTATAAAAGTTTAGAACAAGATAAGATAATATTGTTGGCTAAGAGAGAAGGGTAATGTAGGCTCAAAAGTAGAGCACTCTAGATTGCAAATGGGGATGAGAACATTAAATTTTTCCATAGCTTCATAAATCATAGAAAATAACAAAATACAATTTGGGAGCTAGAAGGTCGAGATGGAAGCAAAGTCTCCTCCTTTAAAGGAGTAGTAGACATGGGAGTAAGGCATTTTGGTCAACTATACAAGGATCCTGGTCAAGTCAATATAGCTGAAATAGTTAGAATAACTTCTCCCTTTCCTGGATTTATAGATTAGAAATCCAATGGTGAGTTGGTTTAGGAAGTCTCAAAGGAGGAGCTCAAAGTTGTTTTAACCTCCTTCCAAAAGGATAAGAGTCCAAGACTTGACAACTAGACTATGGAATTCTTTATCAAGCTCTATGACCTTTTAGTGTCTAGCCTACTGAAGGTTGTGGAGGAGTCTAGGCAGACATGAAGGGTAAATGTAGTCTTCAAATATACCTTCATTGCTCTTATTCCAAAAAAGGACAATCCTTATTACTTTGATGATTCTAGGACCATTTATTTGTGTGATTATGTGTACAAAATCATGGCAAAATTAATTGCATCAAGAATTAAAAGGTTCCTATTTGCTTCTATATCTATTGAGCAGTTAGTGTTCTTGCATGGTAGACCAATTCATGAAGCAATTGGTGCTACTTAGGAAAGTATTCATACCATAAAATAAAATAAAATAATATCAATGGTGATGAAGTTGGATCTATCCAAGGCTTTTGTTAGATTAAATTGGCTATATTTAAGAATGATACTCATATTGGGTTCTATGTGAAAATGGTGAACTAGATTATGGGATGTATTTGTTTTATTTCTTTTGTAGTTTTGGTTAATGGGTTAGTATCTCAATTTTCAAAGCTTCTTAGGGAATAACACAAGGTTGCCTCTTGTCACCACTATTATTTCTTATAGTAGTTGAAGTATTAAGTGGGTGTATTTTAGAAGCCAAGAGGGTAGGAGTAGTAAAGGGAATTAGAATTGGTAGAACAGTGGAGGACACCCATCTACTTTTTATATATGATGCTCTCCTTTTCATAGATGGAACAATAAGAGCTATAGATAAGTTAAAACAATATTTAGATATTTTTTGCTTGGAAATAGGTATGCATATTAATGCACATAAGTCAAGCATCTCTTTTAATCATGTGGATTAGGATCATACCATACTAATAGGTCAACTTTTCTCTTTTAAAATATTTGATCTTCAAGAGGGGTTTAAATATTTGGTATTCTTTTTTAAACCCAATGACTATACTAAACAAGACTGGAATTGGTTGATAAAGAAGGTGGAAGAAAGAATTAATATATGGGTAAAAAATGGCTCTATTTGGGGGGAAGATTGACTTTGGTCAAGTCTATGCTGGAGGAAATACCAATATATTGGCAATATTTGGCTCATATACCAAAAGGAGTTTTAGACAAAATTAGATAGCTAAGCTACAATTTTTTATGGATAGCGAAAAGGTAAAGGGAAATGAAAATTCTTAGCCAAACATAAAGAAAATGGATGATGGATACTTTAGAACATCTTCCTATTTAGCAAGGTTCTAGCAACCAAGTGTGTTTGGTAGATAATATCAAAGGTAGGCTTATGAAATAAGATCATATATGAAAAGCATTTAGAGCAACTCTAATAACACTATTGGATTTTAAGCCTTACTACCACAAAATATCACAGGTCCCAATATAAAGAAGCCATAATATTAAAGGTCAAAATATCAATAATGAAGAGTAGAATTATATATGAGCAATCTAATATGTATATCAAGGCCAATATAATAATGAAAATAACATTCACTTATATAATAAAATATGAATGTAAATGGCCTAAATCATTCATGAACTATGCATGAAGAAAACTTACAATATTAATTGCTCAAAATTTGTATACAAGCTTTATTCACTTTTCTTCCTCTTTACAATAGGAAAATTAGATAATCAAATTTCTTTTTCATGGAGATTTATCTCCATAATATAGATATAGAAGATGAATCTTCATGTAATTGAATATTTCTCTCCATATGACAACTCCCATGACCTTTGGCTTATCATCTTGCCACTTGCATACTAGACTCTTCATTTTCTTCTTACATGCACACTTGAATCTATGACACTTGCACACCTAATCTAAGACACTTGTGCATATCTTAACATTACATATTTGCATACTTACATACAAGACACTTGTGCACATCCTATCAATACACACTTGCACTCTAACTTACATGACACTTGTGCATTTCTTGCACATTGCACTCTTACATGACACTTGTGCATTTCCTACACATTGACACTTACATAAAAGGGAAAATATAAATCACACACCTAAACTATAGACTCAACCCTAATCTATTACATATTTACAATTGTACCATGAAGGTACCATGGGGGTACATTAGCATGTACCAAATAATGTAATATTCCTCAACACCCCCTTGTATTACATTATTTGGTTATTGAAGACTTTAGTCTTCAATATTGGTCTTCGTCTTTGTCTTCAATCTTCAATAAACTTCTTTTAGATCTTTATCTGAATCTTCAATATATGAACCTTCTTTGATTTTTGATTCATGTCTTTTGTTATCCTTCCTTTTGTGCTTTCCTCTATTCTTCTTCCTTCCTCTTCTTTTCTTCATCTTTAGTTGTGATGTACTTGATGGTGTGCTTTCTAAATATTGAGTTAGTAAATCATCACAATAATACATTTTGGATTTCAATGATTCCTCATTGAATATTTCATAGGCTTCATTCAAATTGTATGAGTCATTATTGCCATCTTTTTTTCTTTACTTTTTCTTGAAAGATCTCAAAGGTAAGTAATGACAAATACATCATTAAGCATTCTTCTAAGGAAAATATAATGATATTTTGTGAATTCCACCATGTTCTAATATTTTTTCATGAAGATAACTTATAAGTGTTGTGAACTTTTCATCTTTTGCATCTTTGAGAAATAAATATAGTTTTTCTTTTAAACCACTTAATATTTGCTTATTTCCATCAAAATCATCTATTAAGTTTTGAGAATAAAACTTAAGTTTGTTCACCATTTCTTCACTATATTCACTTAATGCATTTCTAATAATTTCTTCCATGATAATCAATTCAATTTCTTTTAAGTAGTAAACCTTATATCTCCCAAGTAAATAAAATAATCAAATATGAAATTTGTAAAAATTTTAAGTTTTCTAAACTTTTGATGTAGAAATCCTTTTAACTCCCTAATATATTAAATTTGTAAAATTTCAAATTTCAAACTTAAAAAAAAAATTCAAAATCTTCAAACTCTTCAAATAACTCTCAAATCTAAAAATCTTTTAACTCCCAAAAACTTAAAAATAAATCTTAAATACTTCAAGAAACTAAAATCACTCAAAAATACTAAAATTTTAGTAGCAATTCTTATAACTCCATAAATTAAAAAAATAGATCTTCAAAAAAACTTAAATCTTAAACTCTTCAAAGTTTTAAAATAAATATTAGACTTTTAAACCTTTAAATTAACAATATTTATCACTCCATTACTTTAAAATTTAAAATAAAAAACTTTAATGTGCACTCTAAACGTCTACTGACCTTATAACTCCACGCTATAACTTTAAATTAGCTTAACCTCTAAAATATTTAAATCATGCACTAATGCAGTAATGTAGAATGTTATCTACCAAGGTCAATGAGATTAACATTGGGTTTGATCAACATGTCAAACATTTCAATTTTAGCATTCTAGGCAAACATTCCAAGTCTAACACTTGGAATTCCTTCTCCTCCTTCATCTGTTAGCTTCAGATGCACTTGCACATTTTTGTTCAGAAGGATTTTGCATGTCTTGATTCTGGAAGTGCTTGCTCATCTTACTTTTGCTATGAGTAGCCCTTATATCTAGCTCCCAAAATGTTTGTGAGTAGCACTGTGAGTAGTTCTTATGTTAGGTTCCAATATGGTTGAGTAGCATCGTGAGCAACACTTATGTTTGGCTCCAATATGGTTGTGAGTAACGTTGTGAGCAACACTTATGTCCAACTCCAAGATGACTGTAAGTAGCACTAAGTTCTAATGTTCGACTCTAAAATACCTATATATAGTGTTGTAGGTATCACTACATTTGAATCCAAACTAATGTTGCTTATAACACTTCCTCTTGCTTATGATCATCCTGGTGATGGCGCTTCTAAATAGTGCTATGGTTTTCTAGGTGTTGATACTCTATGATAGTGCTCTAGTTCTTTCTATGATGGCACACTATGATAGCACTATGGTTCTCTCTGTGATGGTGCTCTATGATAATGCTTTGGTTCTCTCTATGATGGCACTCTATGATAGTGCTCTACTTATCTCTTCCTAGTGCTCTGGTACTCCTCCTTAGTGCTTGATTCTAGTAGCTCTCCTCCTTAGTGCCCAATTTTGGTCTTGAGCTCTAATGTCCTCTATCCTACCTTGAGGGATAGAAATCAATTTCTTATATTGTGTCTGAATTGAAAGTGCTTCTTCTGTGTGTGTTTCCTCGAAAGCTAGTGCCTCTCTAGTGCTTAAATTTTAACGATGTTTCACTATCAAATATTTTTTATGAATATGCTCCTAGATAGCCTCTATATTGACCTTTATATATATTTACCTCTTTTCTTTATTATTGCAATGAATATCCTACTTCAAAAATTTGATCCATGACCAAGACTGAAATGATATAAAGATATTTTCAATCAACCTAGTTCTTCAATGTATTTTGGGAAGATGCTTCCTTCTTCTCTTCTTTGTACTATACTGCTTCTCTTCTCTTTTCTAAAATTTTAAATGCTACATTATCTTTAGGAAGCTTAGAATTTTTATTTGTCCTTGGAATCTTTGATGCTTCTTAATCTTTGTAGCAATGATGCTCCTTTGTCTATCTGAAATCTTCAATGTCTTAGGTCATACCTAAGAACAAAATATGTTTCTCCTCCTTGCTAGAGAAGCCAATATCAATGTCGTGTGACTATAAATTTCCTCAAATAACCAACTTTCTCTTGAGTTGGTTCTCTCAATATTCAATAGTGATTTTCCTCTTTTCTCTAGAGAATCCTAAATATTATCAAGGTGACTTTGAATGTCCTCGAATTTCCAAATTTCTTTTGAGTTATCTTCCAATCAATAAATGTCCAAATTTCTTCTGAGTTAGACCTGAATCAAATTTTAGCTAAGTCCTCATCTTCACTAGTTTTTCTTCAACCAAGTGGAAAGACCCTAACATCCAAATCAGGGTGACTTATCCTTGTCCCCTCAATCTCTACTCAATCAAACCTTTAAAAATAGAGTCCAAGTCTTCACTACCTTCAAAGTGGATATACTCTAAATTAACTCTATCAAGAATGGAAAAAGTTAAATATTGATAATGGTGGCTAATAAAATAACTCTATTAAAAAAAAGATTGAGTTTGGTGGTATCCCTAATACCATTGTTGGATTTTAAGACTTACTACCATAAAATATCATAGGTACCAATATAAAGAAGCCACAATATTAAAGGTCAAAATATTAATAATGAAGAGTAGAATTATATATGAGCAATCTAATATGTATATCAAGGCCAATATAATAATGAAAATAACATTCACTTATATAATCAAATATGAATGTAAATGGCCTAAATCATTCATGAACTATGCATGAAGAAAACTTACAATATTAATTTCTCAAAATATGTATACAAGTTTTATTCCCTTTTCTTCCTCTTTACAATTGGATAATCAGATAATAAAATTTCTTTTCATGGAGCTTTGTCTCCATAATATAGACATAGAAGATGACTCTTCATGTACTTGAATATTTCTCTCCATATGATAAATCTCATGATCTTTGGCTTATCATCTTTCCACTTGCATACTAGACTCTTCATTTTCTTCTAACATGCACACTTGACTCCATGACACTTTCACACCTAATCTAAGATACTTGTGCACATCCTCTCAATAAACACTTGCACTCTAAATTACATGAAACTTGTGCATTTCCTTCACATTGACACTTACACATAAAAGGGGAAATATAAATCACACATCTAAACTATAGACTCAACCTAATATATTACATATTTACAATTATACCATGAAGATACCATGGGGGTACATTAGCATATACTAAATAATGTAATATTCCTCAACACACTCACAATCGAGAAGTGGATAAAGGTCCCAGTGAAGCAAACCCATAGTGTTTCAATCTGTTGGATAGAAATGATTCAAACCTTTTATATTGTAGTTGATTGGCTTGCCTGGAAAATAGGGTATGGTTCAAGGATAAGAGTAGGCTTAGACCCTTGGATTGGTCTTGGTGGTATGCAAAAAATACCAAATAATATAAGTTAGATCCCAAGAGTTCAAGGGATTGGAACTCTCACCCAATAAAATTACCTATAATCATTTACAAATTGGAGACATAGATGGAAGGAAGCAATAGTTTCAGGGCTTCAGGGTTAGGAGGTACACTAGTGGGAAGAATATGTGGGAAGAATTAAAGCTAAACATATCAAGTTGTGAGAGGAAATTTATCAATTGGTCTTGACAAATAATGGATCTACGAGAGAGTACACTCCAAATTTGGGGTATAAGACTTAATTTTAATATAGAAATGATGATTCAACATGGTGTGGAAGTCACTCTATAAGTAGAAAGCCCCATGACCAAGTTGCAAAGTGCAAACAAGTAAGAAGCATCACTTTTTCTTGTTCTAGATTTTAGGGAAAATTCAAAAATTAAAGGATTCTTGTGGAGAAATTTTAGATAGCATGACAAGGAATTCATTTTTAAAATTTCTAATTGGAAGTAAGGGTGCATCAATCAAGTAAGAGAGAAAATGAATTTATGGAAAATCCTATCTAGGTAGCAATATTAACCATAAATAATTATCAAGGATGAGATGGTTGAACATGATATAATGGTTCTTAAAAGTAGAGGGTTAATATGTAAGTTCCATAGATACTAACTAAGTTTTTTAGAGATTCAATATTTGGATCAAGTGGAAGTGGTGATTGAGTTCAAATTACTTAAATTTTTATTTCAAAAGGATTTTTCCTCATCACCTTCTCCACTTTGAAAATTAGGAATAAAATAATGGATGGTGGCCCATAGTATATGGGGAGAGATGCACTATATTTAAGATAATAGAGTGATTTTTTTGTGAAGAAAAAAACTATTAAAAGGATTTCAATGTGGTTTATGATTTTTGGAATTCCATATCAACTTATTAATAAGGAAGTTTTGAATAATATTGGTGATACTCTAGGGGATTTCATGTAGGAGGGATTAACTACTAAGGAGTGAAGACATGCTATATGCACTAAAATATGTGCTACCATAGATATTTCAAAACCTTTGTTATAGTCCATTATGATTACATTTGAATCAAAAGAATAGGAACAACAAGTAGATTATGAAAATATTGCATTTTGATGTTACAAATAGTTTGAGACTAGACACATGGGAAAAGATTGCACGATGAAAACAATGGAGAAAAATAAGAATTTTTTTGCGCAAGAGACAAACTTCAATATGAAGCAAGGAGATAATATCATAGTAGAATTTGAGTTAAATCACAAATATTTCACCCCCAAGAAAGTGGTAAAGAAAGCCTCTCTACATCATCAGATAACAAAGTTTATTATATATATATATATATATTTACATGGTGGAATCGGTAGCTGCCACGAATCCAGGCAAGCTATCCAGCTTTTATGGCTGCCATAGTATTTTGTGTTGTCCGCCCTGGAAGCTGCCACACAGATCTTTGCGCAGTTCGTCCCTATAACCGCCATTCCATAATCATTTTAAACCTTTTATGCCATTGAAAGCACCAAGAAAGGGACAAGCGTTCAGTCCGACGAGGCCCGAGATTTGAACCTTGGACCTCCGCCCCCCTTATGGGGTAAGTTTATTATATTTCACTTGAATAAACTTGATGCAATTAGAAGTGTATTAATTGAAATATAGCCTTCTCAAGCAATTAAATTTTGTACTCCACCCCTCACAACAGTCGTACAGTAATCACATGTATAAATAGTTGATGTAACCTCAAAATACTTCTCTTTAGCCTTTAGATGATACTTCTTATGACGTCATGATAACAATTCCATAACCAATGTGAATATAAAGACTCAAAATGACAATGATAAATATGAGACGTCATATGATGACAATATTTGAGATGGCATCAGGAAAATAATACTTGGATGACTTATGATGACACTATTCCATGACTGCATAAGTTCACTATAATGATTGTAGTCATATGTCGACAAATTTTATGTCAACAAAGACAATTTTGGCGCTTTTGTAGGATGGAACAATCTCAAGATGAAAAAGGCAAAAAACATGTTGTTTTTAAATTAATGACAACTCATATAAGATGGCAACTTCATGATGACATATTATAAAAAATTTCTTGATCAGTAAGGACTAGGTTGTGATGCCAATTAATTACATCTTCTCATAAGACAAAACCTTTACTTGAGTGATTCACTAGGATGATGTTTTGATTTTATCTTCACCTACAAAACTATTATACTTTTGTCTTCACCTACAAATTTGCATACAAACTAGATATAAAACATAGGGTGATTATAATAATTGCATAACATTTACTAGGAATGAAATTAAATATATTGCATTAATATGGCCAAGAATGCCCTTATAATATAACATCAACTTTTCGGATGTATTTTTCTCATATTGCTTACAACAATACAAAACTTCATTTGACGTGTCATTTTTTCCCCCCTCCCCTTCTCAATAAAGGACGAGAGGTCCTTTTATGCACATGGTTGGCCATTCCCATAATTATTTTATGCATAACCATATTTTATTAAACCTAATACAATTAATTTATTTAGATGCTCCCACATCATACTCACTAGGTAAGAGAAAATGTTTCATGAGCAAAAGTTCATGAACATTTTTCAAAATCCATGACTAAAATTCCATACTTAGCAATGTCGAAAGCACTCATCCATATTGAATCTGTGGTTGCTTGGTCTTTTCACTTGACCAAATATTCATAATATTCCTTACCTCTTGTTTTCCTGGTTACTCTTGAATCTAATACTACTTCAATTTCATCTTGATTTCATTTTGACAATTTTTGTACCCACTCCTTAGTCGAAAATTCAAAGTTAATATTTTTATTACTAGTTGTTGGTTTATAACCATATGGATACAAATTATTGGAGTATATTAAATTATTTGATATATGCTAATGTATCCCCTTGGTACCTTCATTGTACACCTTGTAAATATTGGATTAGGGTTGCGTCTTAGATTAGAGTCTGACTAATATTTTATGTAATGTAATAATGTGCAAGAAATGCACAAGTGTCATGTGAGTAAGTGTGCAAGTGTAATGTGATTGTGTATGCACAAATGTATTTTATATAAAAGTGCACAAGTGTTTTTCGATTAGAGTATGCTAAGTGAAGAGTCATGTCTAGGTGTGCATATAGTCATGTGTATGCAAGTGTCAAGTAGAGAAGCCTATAGCACAGGTGGTGGTTTTCTCGATGAGGGAGGTAAAATGGAAGGTTTTGAGATGAATTCCAACAATTTGCACTCAATGTGGACCAATTCGTATAGTTGTACATTTACAACTATACGATTCCCAAAATGTACAATTAGTGACTATACGATCACAAAATATTTAATTGTATGGTTATAACCATACAATAGCCTAACCTGTATGATTTGCCAATCATATAATCTACCAAAATTAGTTATTGAGTAATAAATTGGTCATTTTGTAATCATTCACTTTGGCAATCATCAATTCTACTTCAACAAGTATAAAATATACAATTACCATCAAAATGCAAATTTATTGACCAACTGTATGATTAAGGTGGTTGAATGTACAATTACAGTAAACCCTTAGTGTAATTACTCAATCTCAGATATGCAATGTTTGATGTAAGATTTTTGCGTAACAAGAATTGAATAACTCAAATGATGGGATCACTGACTTAGTAATTCATCATACATAACTAGAATCACAAATTCTATTCCAAATCCAACCATAAAATATATTGCTCATTCTAAAACCATACAAAACCTTGCAAACATGGCAATTACAATGTACAAGAAGAAATTAATGAACAATTCTTCATCCACAATTCTCATACATAGTTGGGTATCAATCAATACTTTATTCTCATTGTAGAATCATTCCAATACAATAGTATATCTACAAAAATACATGAAAGTCTATAATCCATACTCAACCGATAACATGCACATACACAACAATGTTGTATTATGACCTACAATTCTCCTTAGAAATCAACAACAATATTGAACAACAATGGACAACACTGAACAACGATCCATAGCATTGAACAACACTAAACCATACTGTAAAACCTACAAAAATTGAATGGGAGGGCTTATAATGCATGTCCAAGCTATTCCAAAGTGGTTCCTAAGGCATCACATCATTTACAACTACCACTTGCAACTTCCCAACCAACTTAATTTTATTAATGCTTTACTAAGGTTTTAATTTCATTTTCATAAAATTACATTTCATGCACATTACAACTCATTTTTACACAATTAAGTGAACCCTACATTGTACAATTAGACAAAACCTACATCATACAATCAAACAAAATTTGTACTTTCACCAAAATTGTGCAAATCCACATATTTTCATTTTTTCTTCTTTTGGGAGGTGGATTTGTTGCCTACAAAGCCAAGAGACATGAGACTTGGCATAAGGAAAAGAAAGGATTCATGGGGTTGAGAGGCAGAGCCCTTATAGGGTTTTGGGTAGTGCCCCAAAACCTCAATGACAAAGTTATTAAAACCATCACTATCAAAGCCAAATTTTTCTCTTTGTCACTCTGCTCAACCCACTTAAATAACTCATCATCAACTCCATTTTGCTTCTCTCAGACTCTAGGTGACTAAATCTTAGTCTCGAACTGCCCTATCTTAACCACTATTGGACATTCTTCTCCTAGTATGGTAGCACCTTGTACGGTTAGGATCTATATGATTTCATTTTGTATGATTTCACCTTGTACGGTTCCACTTTGTATGATTTCACATGGTACAATTCTATTTTGTACGATTTCATATTGAACGGTTTCATATTGTATGATTTGACATTGAACGATTTCATATTGTATGATCTGACTTACAATCGTACAATATCTATCAACTGTATGATTTCACTCACTAGTTGTACGATTTATACCAACTATACAATCACACCCAATAATTGTACGATTTGTATAAACTGTTTGATTTCATCCAACATTTGTACATTTCATTTTGCACAATTGTAGTTTCATTCTTCCTTGGACAATTTTAATTATATGATCGATTGTTCTATATGAAAAACAAATTCCAATTATACAATTGATTGTTACCTTTGAACTACATCCTCCAATTGTATAATTGATTGTTCTTTTTGAACAACATTCTCTAATTGTACAATTGACTGTTCCACTTGAACAACATTCTCCAATTATACAGTTGATTATTCCACTTGAACAACATCCTGTAGACACCAAAACAACACCAATCCGATTATGTGACAACAAGCACTGATCGCACTAACACACACAGCCCCCAGGGCAGCCCTCAGAGGTTAAACAGTGGTTCTAACCACTCGCACAACAGTTTTACAAGTCAAGGATCAATTTGGCACCTTTTAGACACTTTATTGCTTATTCGTCCCACCCAGGGACGAGTGCGAATTTGTACTCGTCCCACCCAGGGACGAGTGCGGATTAATACTCGTCTCACCCAGAGACGATTACCAGCGCTCGCTTTGGGGTGGGACGAATGCCGGGTTTGACCGACAAAAAGTCAGATCTCGGCATATGACAACTCAGAACCGCCACTTAGCTTTTCTTGCATGGCATAGGAGTGCGAGTGAGTTCTTTTGACAACTCATATCTGCCAATTGACTCTCCCTTCACTGCATGGGAATGAGAGTGAGCTTTTTAAGACAACTCAGAGAAGTCTTAGTTAAGAAGCCCTTGATCAAGAAGAAGTCTTCTCTTCACACAAAAAAGCATTCATGCAAAGAAACACTTTTGCATGTTAATTCAAAGAGACCCCTTGGGTCTATAAAATGGTGAGTTTCCTCACCCAAAAGATATACAGAGAAGGAGCATTTTGAGCGACGAAGTGCTGCTAATTCACTTACTTGCGATTTGTGTTTTCAACATCCATAATCTCTTAATCGAAAGAGAGGTTATTGGGTGACTTTTGAAGGCACGAATCAAGGACCAACACCGATTTTTTTGACCACAATATCCAACCAATTTGCCGACAACACATCACATCAGGTTTCGGACCCATCCTAAGCGGATTGGTGTCGAAGCAAAGTTTCACCCGCGGGTGGTTTGCCTTCGGGCACCCCCTCTATTGCTTTTGTGATATTTCTTTTGTAGTATTTAGCTAGTTTCATGTTTATGCTTTTGTCAAGTTTTCGGTTTATTTAGACTCATTTTAACCATCGTTAGATTTATCTTTTATTTTTCATACACAGGTGCTACTGATTCTTTGTTTGTTTCTTTGAACGTAGATTTGCAGCATTAGAGGAGCAACGAGGAATCTACCTTTACCAACGCAAGCGGCGACAACGTTTTGGTTCGCCCATCTTATATGTGGGCACGCGGAAGAAGGAATTCTGAAACAAGTTGTAAAAGACCAACATTTAACGCTCCTATCCCCTAAAAAGGAAGGAGACGCATTGTAACACAAATTTGAAAAGCATATCAATAAAAGGGCCGTTCTTTTATATTGCTTTGATATCTTGTGTTCATGTTCTTTATTTTTTACGCATTTTTCAATAACATAGGGTTTAAGCGTTATTTTAGTTTCGTTTACATTGCATTTTTAGTTTATCCTTTTTGTTTCTGGAATCTCATGTTTTCAATGGCGATCCAGAAAGAAGCCCCTGGAAGCGGAACCACCTTTAGTCTCCAACATCTCTACAGAAGAGACGCCTCATAGAATGGAAGTTGAGACGCCTAGTTCACCCCACATGGAGTGGACTCAAGGAGAACTCCCATTCGCTTCCCCTCAATCGCCAACGATTACTTGTTGAGATGTCTAACACGGGCATGGGGGAGTATATAGTGCGCAATGTTGTTGCAACGCCCACACTTCAGTCTATGCAAGACATGGGAAGACCTCGACTCCCCATAGGCTCCGTGGTTCCTTTAGGCTACCCACATAATCTGACAAATTTTATTTTTGGGGGCTGGATCATGGCGTTGAACCTTCCCGACAAGAAGAGGAAGATGAAGATCCCTTTGTGGAAGATGTCAACTATCTGGCTAACCCGGACTTTGCATTACGATATCTTAGCCAATGCAATTGGCATGGATACGGGTTAGGCAGGTATGAACAAGGAATGCATGTTTTGTGCCAACCAAGATACCAAATGCCTTATGACAAGTCGGGAGTAGGGTTTAATCACCCTTTGCCCCTCGACATCTTGGTCAAAAACATGCAAAGCCTAGGGATAGGCAACAAGGATGGGTTGGCATCAGATCCATATGCCAATCCAAATACAACTTATACATTGGGGGATTATTTCCCATTACAAACAAATAACCTTGTTGACCTCAACAACCCTTTCCCTATGGCCGAACAAGGAGAAACCTCATGGACTCACCCACAAGGGGAAGATGGACAAGACCACGAAGGGTCTTCTGAAGATGAGTCGGAGTATGATCATTCGCACGAATATCCAATGAATGACGATCGGGATAGCTTCTTGATGATGTTCCCATTGAATGATCCCAGTGAGCATAGGCTACCTCAACAACAACAAAATCCTTTGGACATAGATGACATGTTTGAACACTTACACATAGGTCCAAGACATAGGCGGCATTTCAACCTTGGCGCAATTATAGCAATTACTGCACCCGCCACTCCAGGCATATCGAGAGCATCTTCCGCTTGGAGACCCTATCAAACCATCGGTGCCTAGGGCGGACCACTGTTTGCGGGTCCACGCATAGGGCTGATCCCTTTGTGCCAGTGCCTACAGAGCCAGATCCAAAGCACCAAGAGCATCCAGAATGTCAGAGTTGTCACATTTGCGGTAATGGAGATTACAATCATTTCATCAACATGGTCTCCATTGACTTGACCACCCCCATCCATGATCCAGCCAATCCAACACGATTATTGCATCTAGACATAGAGGCTATTGATTGGGATCACGCTGGCACACCACCATCTCCATCAGAGTATTGGCCTTACGGTGGGATGTTTCATTTCACTCCAGGACAGACTCAGGATGTCTTCCATGTTGAAGAGGAACTTGACGTTCCTAATGATGATCTTAATTCAGAAAACGATATCCATCTGATCCCAATTCCACACCAGTTGGAAGACGGATCCCATATGTCGATTGAAGCAACGACTGATGTAGACATCGGCATAGATCCAATGAATCCATGGATTCTCAAGCTGGGGGTAAGTCTTTCCCCCGAAGAGCGAGCCGATTATGTTACCCTTCTTAAGGAAAAGAAGGAGGTTTTTGCATGGTCATACAAGGATATGCCGGGACTAGACCCATAGCTAGTCACGCATAATTTAACGCTTGATCCGACAATCAAGCCGATCCAAGCAAAAACTATGCAAGATGCATCCAACAGTGGCCTTAATGGTAAAATATGAGTTACAAAAGTTGTTGGATGCCCAGTTTGTCATCTGTGTGGATTATCCTCCATGGTTGTCTAACATGGTTCCTGTCAAGAAGCCCGACGGGAGGATTCGCATATGCATCGATTTTTGAGATCTTAACAAAGCGAGTCCTAAGGATGATTTTCCCTTGCCAAGCATCGACGCGTTGGTAGACGCTACAGCGGGCCACGAAATGCTTTCCCTTATGGATGGTTTCTCAGGATACAATCAGATTCGTATCAATCCCGAGGACCAACTAAAAATGGCATTCACAACGCCTTGGGGGACATTTTGCTATAAGGTCATGCCTTTTGGCCTTAAAAATGTCGGAGCCACCTACCAACGTGCCATGACGTACATCTTTCACGATTACATGCACAAAACTTTGGAAGATTACATGGATGATTTGTTGGCCAAATCTCTTTTGCGCCTAGATCACATCGGTGACTTGAGCAAGGTCCTTGATCGCCTCATTGAGCATAAAGTCAGACTAAACCCCAAGAAGTGCGTCTTTGGCGTCACCTCTGGAAAGCTCTTGGGTTTCATAGTCTCCAAATGAGGAATTGAGGTCGATCCAAACAAAGTCAAGGCAATCCTTGAAATGCGTCCCCCAACCACCATCAAGCAGCTCAGGAGTCTGCAGGGAAAGGTTGCGTCGATCAAGCGCTTCATAGCACAGTTATCTGACAAATGCCGACCCATGAATAAATTATTGCATAAGGGGGTCACATTTCATTGGGATGATGAGTGCCAGTCCACCTTTGATGACATTAAACGAGTACTTGGCTTCGTCGCCGGTGATTGGCACCACCTAGACCAGGAGTGCCATTCTATTTATACATCTCGACCAACGAGGTGGCACTTGGGCGCCATGTTGTCCCAAAAAAATGAACTTCACAAAGAACAGGCTACATACTATCTTAGCCGCACCCTGGTCAGTTATGAACTTAACTATGCATACGTTGAAAAGCTCTGCTTGGCAGTGGTGTTTGCTACCAAAAAGCTACGCCACTACATGCTTAGTAATAAGACGTATGTTGTGTCTAAGGAGAATCCATTGCGATACATGATGAGTCGTACTTATCATAGTAGCCGCACGGCGAAATGGATCATGTTGTTGATGGAGTTTGACATAGAGTTCATTGGACAAAAATCTATAAAAGGTCAAGTCATCACCGATCAACTAGCTGAGGCTCCTCTTGAAGACGATCAGCCTCTGACTTTTGAACTACCTGATGATGGGGTCTTCCATGTTTCAGAGTCGCCAGATTCTGATGAGCCTGAGTCACGGCTGACATAACCCTATTATTTGATGGTTCTAAATGTGAGCAAGGGGGTGGTGCGGGAATTGTATTCTTCACTCCGCAAGGCGCTCCAATGCCCTTGTCATTTAAATTAGACTTCCCATGCACCAACAACAATGTCGAATATGAAGCCTTGCTCATAGGTCTTCAGACAACAATCACCATGAACATTAAATGATTGAACATTTTTGGTGATTCGCTGTTAATTATCAATCAAGTAAAGGGGATATTCCAATGTAAATGTCCAGTTTACGGGCCTATAAAGCCCTTGTGGAAAATTTCCTGGCACAACTTGAATGGTATGACATCGAGGCACTCCCTCGATCATCAAATCATTTTGCGGATACTATGGCCTCCTTGGGGTCACTCATCCCGCAAGACCCTTCCGGTGAAATGACAACCATTCTAGGTTAAAACATTATCGCAATCTGCGATGGAGCGTGCAAGCTCTGATCCGACGCCAGGAATCCACATGATCCAGATTGAACCATCTCCGGATAAGTTCTCTCGAATTCGAGATTGTTTGACTCAAGCCAACTGGGGGTCCTTGTTCTCCCCGACCCCTCTTACTAGCAACACCACGTTGTTTTTACAAGTTCTTTCCTGCTCGGCTTTTGTTCGGGATAGACTTCAAGAGGGATTGGCCGTTCATACTATCGAGGTTTCGATCGGCAAGATTGGTACACACCCATTCGGGATTACCTCAAGCTAGGTAATCTCCCACTTGGATTGACACAAGCCGCGAAAAGATCATTCAAATAGAAAGCGGCAAAGCATGTCTTGTTAGGAGACATTTTGTATCGTCAAAATTATGAAGGAATCCTCCTTCGTTGTTTGGACCAAGCAAGAGTCCGCTTGGGCGATCACCCAAGCTCACGATGGTACATGTGGTGGCCACTTCAGCGGTATGGCCATCGCAAAGCGCATTCTTTGCATGGGTTATTATTGGCCATCTTTAGAGCGAGATTGTTGCGCATATGTGAAGAAGTGCGTGAAGTGTCAGCACCATGCTAATTTGACACACGTACCTTCTCAGGCCTTGCAATCGATCCAATCGGTTTGGCCTTTTTCGTAGTGGGGCTTTGATCTAATTGGAAAGATCTCCCCTGCGTCGTCTGGTCGTCACACGTTTATTTTAACGGCCACGAGTACTTTACCAAATGGGTGGAAGCAATTCCGCTGACCACTACGACTGGAGCCCGCATTGCGAAGTTTATTTTGCATAACATCATATGTCATTTTGGTATTCCATCCAAGATCTTGTTAGATAATGGGACACCATTCAAGAATAAAGATGTGCGTGCTTTGACCACAAAGTACAAGATTCAACACAACTTTTCAACACCCTATTATCCGTAGGCAAATGGGCAAGCGAAGGCGTCAAACAAAATGCTAGTCGCCATTCTCAAAAAGATAGTTGCAGACAATCATAAAGACTGGCACATTCAGATCCCGCTTGCCCTATGGGCTTATCGCACCAACATTCGAACGCCCACTGGGGCAACTCCATTTTCGTTGGTGTATGGCTCCGAGGCGGTCATGCCTTTTGAGTTGGAAATTCCTTCCCTGCGCATTTCAATGCAAGAGTTCATCGATGATGACACTGCACGATAGGCCCGATTAGATCAACTGACGTTGCTCGATGAACGATGCGTTAATGCTCTCGAGCATTTGCGTATCTATCAAGAGCGACTTAAGAAAGCATACAACATGAAAGTCCACCTTAGGGAATTTCAGGTTGGTGACTTGGTCTTAAAAGAGAACCAACAGAATTCTAATTTGCCGTCCCATCTACGGGACAAGTTCACGGCAAACTGGTTAGGTCCTTACATCATTGACAGTAAAATAGGACCTGGAACATACCGGCTTGCCTCTCTTGAAGGAATCAAGGAAACAGAACCCTTGAACATCATTCATTTGAGGCCATTCCACATCTAGAGAGCCATAGTCCAACAAAAAGCTCCAAGGATTACCACAATCGCTTGGTCAACCCAAAAAGCTCCAAGGATTACCACAATCGCTTGGTCAACCCAAAAGCTCCAAGGATTATCATAATCGCTTGGTCAACCCTAAATGCTCCAAAGGTATCTATAAACCCTTTGGTCAAACTAAAAGCTCCAAGGATTATCATAATCGCTTGGTCAACCCTAAATGCTCCAAAGGTATCTATAAACCCTTTGGTCAAACTAAAAGCTCCAAGGATTATCATAATCGCTTGGTCAACCCTAAATGCCCCAAAGGTATCTATAAACCCTTTGGTCAACACCAAAAGCTCCAAGCGTTACTATAACTGCTTGGTCAACATAAATATTCAAAAATCAACAAAAACAACACAAAAATCAAAATCACAAAAACAATTGCATTTCAATTCCATGCATACTCAAAAAAACAATCAAAATCACAAAAACAATTGCATTTCAATTCCATGCATTCTCATAAAAATCAAAATCACAAAAACAATTGCATTCCAATTCCATGCATTCTCATAAAAATCAAAATACAAAAATATAGGTTACATTAAGCATTGCATCCATACATTGCATACTTCGATAGGTCATACAAGTCAAAAGCACCATAGGCTGTCATTACTTGGCAATTCCATCATTTCCACATCAAATCCATTTTCATAAACGCATACATCCAGCATATCACCCTTTTTATTTTAGCATAGTCAGTTGTCTCCTAATGTATATAGGGTTTTCGTCATTCAGATGTCTTTAAATTTCTAGCCAAAACTGTACATAGTTAAACAGATTTTACACGGGAAAGTTTTACTTGGATCACACCTTGTTACGTAGCATCCCAACACAAATTAACACACATTTAAAAATTCCTAAGTTGTGTGAACGAAAGATGAAACCTGCACAGTAATCCAGGTCACCATAAGCGAAACGGCTATCTTGCTTATCCCCCTGTGCGAATGACCCTAGGAATGCTGAGAGTTGGCAAAAGGACAAGCATCCTCCCTACCCAATTCCCCATGAATCCCAAGTTCTCAAAAGTTGCAAAACATCAAAAATTTGCAAAACGTCAAAACACTAAAAATTTGACATCCTACAGTGCACACATCAAAAGGCACAAACAATAGTGATTCTCGTCACTCCATATTCAAATCCCTTGCTCAAAAAAAAAAAAAAAAACAAAAAACAAAAATAAACAGTGATTTTATCACTATAAAGAGCAAGTATCCCAATACACTTGAAGAAAAGAAGGGAGTCGAACTTGAATCCCTGGAACTCTCAGCATTTCGACAGGTCATGAGGCAAGCTTCAGTACCGATTTGGTTGATAGCCTATTGGTCACTGGCGGTAAACCTCCCGCATGACGATATATCTGTCACATTAACTTGTGTGCAGATCAATGTTTGCATGTGGATGAGCTAGCTTATGGTATCCTAGATAACATCGCAGATTAATCTGACTAAATACAATAAAGGAGTTAGTGGAGCTAATTAGGTGATCCTCAGTACAGGTTCGGTTGAAAGCCCATCTGGCACTGGCGGTATCCTGATGAATAACACATAAACGAACTCAATTGCACACACAGGGATGTGAAATAACTTGGTTAAATTCAAGTCGAATTTAGACCTTGTTCAGAAGTCTTGCGAGATAAATGTACAGTCTTGGCTAGTTAGTTAAAATATCTGCATCTCAGAAAAGCTTAACTCCATTTTCAAACAACCGGTACATTTCATTCCATACATCACCATCAAAAAATAGACAAAATACAAAAACAAAGTTTTCACATGCACAAGCATTCCACAAAGTTATCCCATTACTATAGCAAGTCCAATCCAAATCTTGTACAGTCTATGGTGCATCGACAAATCATCAACAATTCATTTCATTCATTCCATATGCATACATCATACAAATTAGAATCATCGCATTCATAATCGCATATGCATACATCAATGTAAAAACATGTACATAAAAATAAATCATGAAAAATGTATAAACACCAAAAAGAGTCATCTATATATATATATCATAACAAAATTGCCCGCAGGCTACAATGCACTTGGTCCCCGGACCTCGCTCCCATCATCCAAAATCTCAAAAACCCCCGACCTAGGGCGTCGGCCACCATGATCATGCAGGATCGGTGCGACGCGAGCTACCCCCTACGGTATCAGTCCTCTGAGATCTCTCAGGGCGATCGCTCGCCCCTGCATCACGCCCACTAGCGCCTCCCTCATCTCGTCGCCTGCGACGGGATGATGCCGACTGCTCTGTCCCGCTGTCTCTCATCTTGTACGATGAGCCACTCGTCGGAGGCTCTGGTATTCGCCCACCAAGGCGGATAATCTCGCCCTCCATCTCTAGCCGATGTCACCCCCAATCTGCCTCCCGTCACCTCCACTCTGCCTCCCACCTATGGTAGTACGTGATGGCGTCATCACGCTGTGCTAGCTGCACCCGTAGGAGATCCCTCTCCCGTGCAGCATCCGTATCCCCTGCCTATCGGCGAGACGTAGCCCCTGCGCTCTCCCGCTCTGCCAACTATGTCCGTAGGAGATCCCTCTCCTGCGTCATCTCCCCAAGCTCTCCATCTCGCCTCTGTAGTAACCCCGTCAATCGTGCCACCTCCGTGCACAATCCCGCCTCTGTATCTCCCGGCATGGCCGGCTGCCTCGACCCCTCTGGAGCATCAGCCTGCTCTAGAGCATCCTGCATCTCTGGTGGCTCCTCATCACCAAAGTCCTCTCCTGCATCTGCCACCTCCACCATGTCCACATCCGCAGGAGCTCCCCAACCCTCTCCTGGTGCCTCGGCCCCCTCTCCGCCTCCCGCTGCCTCATCTCCTCCCAATGGCCCCTCACCTCGCCACTGTCGAAGCGTCCACCACTCCTGGTACTCGGCAGTCACTCCGACGTCATCTACGTCCGGAATGTCCAGTATTGTATCCGACTCCTCCCCCAATGGCTCGAGGATCGATGCAGCTAGGGTCCTCTCATCACTTCGACGTCGATAGACTACGGGTTCCCCAGGCAACCCCTGGCGTACCCCAAACTGTCGTGTCACTCGGAGGTAGTGGAAGTACTCCTGCTCTGTCCCATGTCGCCCAATCACCCATCTCCCCCTCCGAACCCGTCGAAGCCACTCATCAGCCTCTGGCCATGCGGGACAATCCCGATATGGCCTCCATACCACATCTCTGGGAGTCAGTCGTGCCAATGCATCTCTGTAATGGTCCACGTCTCCCGCAAACCGTCGACTCTGCCCTCGCTCCTCAGACCGATACCATAGAGCACCATAACCAATATCTCTGTCCACCATGTCCGCCCGTGTAGTCCAGGGCAGCCCTCGTGGTCGCTCTACGGCTATATGCTGCCATGCCCAGCACTGCAACAAGAAACTGCAGCCAATCCCCTTTCGCCTCCGACAGCGGACCTCATACAACTCATCATACAATTGAGCCAAAAGCGTCTGGCCCCATCTCATAATCATCGGCTCTATCATCGGACAATCCACTAACTGCCACACCACCTCCAATAGGTTCCATGGGAACCTCGCTCCTGACGAGTCTGGCAGGAGCATGTTGGAAATGAGGCTCATGAGTAGTGCATGCCTCACTCCCAACATTCCCCTCGCATACCAATATCGTACCAGAATCCCACCAATCTGGCAATCCAGCTCCACCCTCTCCAACGAGGTCATCCCATCCTCATCCTCTCCGTGTCCAAAATACCACGTCAGTACAGCCGTCCTCTGGCCTCGTGGTGTCGTCCGAATGGGAACCCCATCTATCGAAATCCGGAGAATCCGATACACGTCCTCTAAGGTGACAGTCATCTCCCCTGTCGAAAGATGGAAGGTGTTCGTCCGAACATCCCATAGGCCGATCAAAGCTGTAATGTATGCCCGATCCGCAACAACTGCATCCAACCGAGCCACATGCTTGAGCCCTAGGGCATCAAGCCAATCCCAGTCCTCAGCTGTCAACGCCTCGCGGGCATTAGAAAAAATAGTCGGCACCCGATGTCGACTCTTCACCACCTGCACATCACAGAAAACAACACACATCAAAAACATGTATCAAATCACCATTACATGTACAAAAATGCATAACTGTACAGTAACATCTTTCATTCACATGTACATCCAAAAAAAAAAAAAAAAATTTGACATGGTTTACCTACGGTTTTACCTAAGTTTACCATTTCAAAACAAAAAAAATTCATTCAGTTTTCATTTTACATTTCATCAAAAACAACAAAAATTTGACATGGTTTACCTACGGTTTTACCTAAGTTTACCATTTCAAAACAAAAAAAATTCATTCAATTTTTCATCTTACATTTCATCAAAAACAACAAAAATTTGACATGGTTTACCTACGGTTTTACCTAAGTTTACCATTTCAAAACAAAAAAATTCATCAAGTTTTCATCTTACATTTCATCAAAAACAAAAAAAAAAATTGACATGGTTTACCTACGGTTTTGACCTAAGTTTACCATTTCAACAAAAAAATTCATCCATTTTTCATTTTTTAATTTCATCAAAAACAACAAAAATTTGACATGGTTTACCTACGGTTTTGACCTAAGTTTACCATTTCAAAAAAAAAAATTCATCAATTTTTCATCTTACATTTCATCAAAAAAAAAAAAAATTTGACATGGTTTACCTACGGTTTCGACCTAAGTTTACCATTTCAACAAAAAAATTCATCCATTTTTCATTTTTTAATTTCATCAAAAACAAAAATTTGACATGGTTTACCTATGGTTTCGACCTAAGTTTACCATTTCAAACAAAAAAATTTCATCCATTTTTCATTTTTTAATTTCATCAAAAACGACAAAAATTTGACATGGTTTACCTATGGTTTCGACCTAAGTTTACCATTTCAAACAAAAAAATTCATCCATTTTTCATTTTTTTAATTTCATCAAAAACAACAAAAATTTGACATGGTTTACCTACGGTTTCGACCTAAGTTTACCATTTCATCAAAAAAATTCATCCATTTTTCATTTTTTAATTCCATAAAAATAAAAAAAAAATGGGCATGGTTTACCTACGGTTTTAACCTAAGTTTTACCATTCACATCAAAAACAAACATTTTTATAACCATGGTTACCCTAAAAGTGTTACTCTAAGTTTCATTTTGGGTTTATCCTACGGTTTTCCATCTAAGTTTCCATCGGTTTGCATCCACGTTTCATTTGGTTTCATTCATTCACCTTTTAATTTAATTAATTAGGGTTTCATGTCTTAAACAAACAAAAAACACAATAAAAACACATTTGCATTTTTCAAATTCAAACTCGAGGAGATAGTGCACTTATTGGTCTCGCCTCGGCTCCGCCGCTTGACGACCCGGTCTGTGCACTCATGGTGGCTGGAAAATCCGGCAGCGCTTCGCGTCAGAAAATCTACCTCCTCCTCCCCAGAGCTCCAAATCGCAATCGCTGAACAGTGCAAATGAGCCAAATCCGTCATTTTCGCATATTTATACTTTTTGCCAGCTGGTAATCGTCCCTGATCGGGACGAGCGCTTTTCCCTCCATGGCGCGCTCGTCCCACCCCAGGACGAGTACCATCGTGGAGCGCTCGTCCCACCCCGGGACGAGTACCATCCTGGCATTCGTCCCCCCGGACGAATACAAAAAAAAAAAAAAATCAAAAATAACCAAAACATAAAAATGACAAATGCCAACAAAACCACTAAAAATTGCCGGACAAAAGTGCTCTTGCACTTAACCTCTTGGCATAAGAAAACTGATGTCGGGGTCTACCTTGTCGTTATCCTACTCCCTAAGAAGGCTACCATAGCCGGACCGCTCCACGGGAAGACGGATTTTTGCCAATGTTAACCCCAAATGGCATCCCAAAATGGGTTCACACCCACCAAAAATAGGTCAAAACAATCGAGAAACTGCTCGAGCATGCATCGGATAACATCTGAAGGCACCCTCACTTAAGTCATCTTGGGTCAAGCGACTCGTCGCTTTTCTCATGTCGGTCATTCCCTCATCGATTCGTCGCTTGAGGGGGTAGTCACACTTAGTTGCCAATCAACACCAATATCCCCAGTCTTGGAAATGACACGCATTCAAAGGATCATTGCAAAAGACAATCGCGCTCCTGCTTGGGGCAGCAAACAAGCAATTATCACAAACTGATCATATACTTGGCATTCGTGAATCATGAACTCAAGGTTCCCACAGACAAAAGGTTGCGCCCTTTGCCTCTTCATGACTTGATCAATGTCTAAGTTCAAGTAATACCTCACCGAACCAGGTTAATGCTTGATTTAAGTTCCTTAGCTCGTCAGAAGCAAGGATTCAAGAATGCGTGCCCTTTCCATACTTGGGGCATCAAGAGTTGGTTAGGTTATTGAGAAACCCTAATCATTAGTGCTTTGGTTATCTATTTTTGCTCAACACTTGCACCATGTGCAGCGCTTTCCAAAAAGGGGCATCTGTAGACACCAAAACAGCACCAATCCGATTATGTGACAACAAGCACTGATCGCACTAACACACACAGCCCCCAGGGCAGCCCTCAGAGGTTAAACAGTGGTTCTAACCACTCACACAACAATTTTACAAGTCAAGGATCAATTTGGCACCTTTTAGACACTTTATTGCTTATTCGTCCCACCCAGGGACGAGTGCAGATTTGTACTCGTCCCACCCAGGGACGAGTGCGGATTGATACTCGTCTCACCCGGGAGACGATTACTGGCGCTCGCTTCGGGGTGGGACGAACGCCGAGTTTGACCAACAAAAAGTCGGATCTCGACGTATGACAACTCAGAACTGCCACTTAGCTTTTCTTGCATGGCATAGGAGTGCGAGTGAGTTCTTTTGACAACTCATATCTGCCAATTGACTCTCCCTTCACTGCATGGGAATGAGAGTGAGCTTTTTAAGACAACTCAGATTTGCCACTTAGCTATCCCTTCATTGCATGGGAGTGCAAGTGAGCTTTTCTAAAACATACAAAGACATGCACAGAGAGCGAGTTAAGAAGCCCTTGATCAAGAAGAAGTCTTCTCTTCACACAAAAAGCATTCATGCAAAGAAACACTTTTGCATGTTAATTCAAAGAGACCCCTTGGGTCTATAAAATGGTGAGTTTCCTCACCCAAAAGATATACGAGAGAAGGAGCATTTTGAGCGACGAAGTGCTTGCTAATTCACTTACTTGCGATTTGTGTTTTCAACATCCATAATCTCTTAATCGAAAGAGAGGTTATTGGGTGACTTTTGAAGGCACGAATCAAGGACCAACCCCGATTTTTCTGACCACAATATCCTACCAATTTGCCGACAACACATCACATCAGGTTTCGGACCCATCCCAAGCGGATTGGTGTCGAAGCAAAGTTTCACCCGTGGGTGGTTTGCCTTCGGGCACCCCCCCACTTTATTGCTTTTGGTGACTATTTCTTTTGTAGTATTTAGCTAGTTTCATGTTTATGCTTTTGTCAAGTTTTCAGTTTATTTAGACTCATTTTAACCATCGTTAGATTTATCTTTTATTTTTCATACACAGGTGCTACTGATTCTTTGTTTGTTTCTTTGAACGCAGATTTGCGAGCATTAGAGGAGCAGCGAGGAATCTACCTTTACCAACGCAAGCGGCGACAACGTTTTGGTTCGCCCATCTTATATGTGGGCACGCGGAAGAAGGAATTCTGAAACAAGTTGTAAAAGACCAACATTTAACGCTCCTATCCCCTAAAAAGGAAGGAGACGCATTGTAACACAAATTTGTAAAGCATATCAATAAAAGGGCCGTTATTTTTATATTGCTTTGATATCTTGTGTTCATGTTCTTTCTTTTTACGCATTTTTCAATAACATAGGGTTTAAGCGTTATTTTAGTTTCGTTTACATTGCATTTTTAGTTTATCCTTTTTGTTTCCGAAATCTCGTGTTTTCAATGATCGCCATTGAAAACACGAGATTCCGGAAACAAAAAGGATAAACTAAAAATGCAATGTAAACGAAACTAAAATAACGCTTAAACCCTATGTTATTGAAAAATGCGTAAAAAAGAAAGAACATGAACACAAGATATCAAAGCAATATAAAAAGAACGACCCTTTTATTGATATGCTTTACAAATTTGTGTTACAATGCGTCTCCTTCCTTTTTATGGGATAGGAGCGTTAAATGTTGGTCTTTTACAACTTGTTTCAGAATTCCTTCTTCCTCGTGCCCACATATAAGATGGGCGAACCAAAACGTTGTCGTCGCTGCGTTGGTAAAGGTAGATTCCTCGTCGCTCCTCTAATGCTGCAAATCTGCGTTCAAATAAACAAACAAAGAATCAGTAGCACGTGTATGAAAAATAAAAGATAAATCTAACGATGGTTAAAATGAGTCTAAATAAACTGAAAACTTGACAAAAGCATAAACATGAAACTAGCTAAACACTACAAAGGAAATAAAGCGGGGGGTGCCCGAAGGCAAACCACCTGCGGGTGAAACTTTGCTTCGACACCAATCCGCTTAGGATGGGTCCGAAACCTAATGTGATGTGTTGTCGGCAAATTGGTTGGATATTGTGGTAAGAAAAATTGGTGTTGGTCCTTGATTTGTGCCTTCAAAAGTCACCCAATAACCTCTCTTTCGATTAAGAGATTATGGATGTTGAAAACACAAATCGCAAGTAAGTGAATTAGCAGCACTTCGTCGCTCAAAATGCTCCTTCTCTGTATCTCTTTTGGGTGAGGAAACTCACCATTTTATAGACCCAAGGGGTCTCTTTGAATTAACATGCAAAAGTGTTTCTTTGCATGAATGCTTTTTTTTGTGAATAAAAGACTTCTTCTTGATCAAGGGCTTCTTAACTGCCTCCGTGCATGTCTTTGTATGTTTTAGAAAAGCTCACTTGCACTCCCATGCAATGAAGGGATAGCTAAGTGGCAAATCTGATTTGTATTAAAAAGCTCACTCTCATTCCCATGCAGTGAAGGGAGAGTCAATTGGCAGATGTGAGTTGTCAAAAGAACTCACTCGCACTCCTATGCTATGCAAGAAAAGCTAAGTGGCAGTTCTGAGTTGTCATATGCCGAGATCTGAATTTTTTTTGGTCAAACCTGGCGTTCGTCCCACCCCGAAGCGAGCGCTGGTAATCGTCTCTGGGTGAGACGAGTATTAATCCACACTCGTCCCTGGGTGGGACGAGTACAAATTCACACTCATCCCTGGGTGGGACGAATAAGCAATAAAGTGTCTAAAAGGTGCCAAATTGATCCTTGACTTGTAAAACTGCTGTGCGAGTGGTTAGAACCACTGTTTAACCTCTGAGGGCTGCCTTGGGGGCTATGTGTGTTAGTGCGATCAGTGCTTATTGCCACATAATCGAATTGGTGTTGTTTTGGTGTCTACACATCCTTCAATTGTACAATTAACTATTCCACTTGAACAATATCTTCCAATTTTACCATTGATTGTTTTGTGATGGGTTTTCATACACATTCATCTTGGATAATATTTTTTGCTACTTGTATGGTAGTATTTAATTCTTTCTTGTTTGCATCATGATGTCAATTCTTTGGTGATGTTTATTGAATCACTTTTTCAAATCAAGGCATAATCCAAAGCCTCTTGGTATGATCTTGGGGAAATATCGTCATCTTATTTTGTTATATAGGAAGAATTCCATCTATGAACCACATCCTTTTAAAAGCCTTATATTGATATTTCTCCAAATGGTCAAACAACCCACTCAACCTTTGATTGTAAGAACGAATAGACTCGTTCTCTCCTTTTATTCTTTAAATTTTGTTATTATCATATACTCATAATTATTTCACATATACATCACGTAATTGTTCCCAGGTATGGTACTTATCCTCTATTAATTCCATATACAAATCTATTGCAAAGCCTTGAAACATTGTAGGAAAAAACCACCTCTATTCTGCATAGTCGCTTTCCACACCATGTTATAAATTCTCCAATGCCTAATTGGGTCTTCCTTCCCTTCTCCTATGAAAAGTGGACACCTTTGTTTCCTTACTATTGTGGCTATGTTAGCCATCGGTGGGGTTCTTCCTTCTATGTCACTTTGATGAAGAGTCCCCTAGAATCCTTGACTAATTCCTTATTTTGGTGGATGATTCCATATAAGGCTCATCATTGGATATTTTTATCCTTGGTACCTTGTTTTCACCAAATAGTCATCTTCCAACCTCCTATGCATCCTCACTTCATGACCTCCTTCACTGGTGTCCTAGATATGGTCCTAGTATTTCTTCCTGAGACCTCGTGCATTGTTGCTCTAGTGTCTAACTCTCATTCACTACACCCATTAAAAAATTATATGTCACTTGTTTAGGTGTTATCATGCACTCATTGTATCCTTGCATAGTCTCTATGTCAACATCTTTCCTTACATCAACATTCTCTTCAACTCTTGGTAGTCCTTGTACCCTCTCTTCCATTTCTATCAATAATGTTTCCCACCTTTCAATGTCTCCCTCATCCAAAGTCCATACTTGTTCTAATATTGGTTCATTTATGTCATGTGCTAAATTGTTCATATTTTCTCTTTGAGCAATTCTGGTACTCCTTACTAGAACTTGTTCTTCTTTACGATTCTATCTCCCACATCTTTGTAGACTTGTATATGTCATTTACCTTCAATTTTAATTCATTCCTTCCTAAAAAATGTCAATCATAGGTCCTTACTACAATAATTTTACCCAATTATGATCCTTGAAAATGGTGCCAAATGTAGCACAAGTGGTGGTATTCTCGATGAGGGAGGTGAAATGGAAGGTTTTGGGATGAATTCCAACAAGTTGCACTCAATGTGGGCCAATCCATATAGTTGTATGGTTACAATTGTACGATTCCCAAAATGTACAATTAGTGATTGTACGATCACAAAACGTTCAATTGTATGGTTATAACTATACAATAGCTTGAAATATATGATTTGCCAATCGTACAATCTACCAAACTTAGTTATTGGGCAATAAATTGATCATTTTGTAACCATTCACTTTGGCAATCATCAATTCTACTCTAACAAGTACAAAATATGCAATTACCATCCAAATGCAAAGTTATTGACCAACTGTATGGTTAGGGAGGTTGAATGTACGATTACAGTAAACCCTTAATGCAATTACTCAATCTCAGATCTACAATGTTTGATGTAATATTTTGACATAACGGGAATTGGATAACTCTAATGATGGGATTACTGACTTAGTAATCCATCATGCATAACTAGAATCACAAATCCTATTCCAGATCCAACCACAATATGTACTACTCATTCCAAAAACCATACAACACCTTGCAAACATGGCAATTACAATGTATAAGAAGAAATTAATGAACAATTCTTCATCCATAATTCTCATACATAGTTGGGTATCAATCAATACTTTATTATCATTGTAGAATCATTCTAATACAATATTATATTTTTAAAATTGCATGAAGTCTATAATCCATACTCAACTGTTAATATGCACATACACATCAATGTTGTATTATGACTTGCACTTCTCCTTAGAAATTAACAACAATCTTGAACAATAATGGAAAACACTGAACAATGATCCATAGCATTGAACAACACTAAACCATACTGCACAACCAACAAAAATTGAATGGGGGGCTTATAATGCATTTCCAAGCTATTCCAAAGTGGTTCCTAAGGCATTGCATCATTTACAACTACCACCCGCAACCTCCCAACCAACTTAATTTTATTAATGCTTTACCAAGGTTCTAATTTCATTTTCATCAAATTACATTTCATGCACATTACAACTCAATTTAATTTCATGCATTCACATTTATTTCCCTACATTGCACAATTAAAAAACCCTACATTGTACAATTAGACAAACCCTACATTGTACAATTAGACAAAAATTATACTTTCACCAAAATTGTGCAAATCCATATATTGTCATTTCTTCTTCTTCTGGGAGGTGGATTTGTTACCTATAAAGCCAAGATTCATGAGACTTGGCATAAGGAAAGGAATACTTAAGTAACCAAAGAGTCACTCTACAATGGCTATATATTTCTCCATAGAGGATACATCATACATAACGAGTATATCAAGCATAAAAGAAGTTATCAATATCATCATCAAGAGTGTTGTGATAAATTTATAAGAGAAAAGAGGATTAATAAAGTTTACATACATTTGAGCAACTAATATTGTAAGTTGTGCTACATGCTTTGTACATGTATGATTTAGGCTATTACATTCATATATTTTTGCATATTAATGAATGTTGTGTTAGCTTTTGATGATATATATTAAAGGAAATGCAACCACAAGATCTAAAATGAGCAAGCAATGTTAACTATATGATAATGATAATATAATATGCAGGAAAACTATATGAGAAACTTCTACAATAAATCAGAAAATAGCCATTAATTAAAGCTCAAGAAAATAGTACAAGGTCTAAAACACTCCAAAAATTCTTGCATGATCTACATTGTATCTACCTTCTCTTCTCATCACTATGCTCTACTATTCTATATGCTTCTCTCTTGCATTCTATCCTTTGCTTCACTCTATCAAAGGCCTATATAGAGAGAGATATGAACCTTGGCCTTTCACCTACCTATGACTCTTCATCTTCCTATTCTATGACTCATGTACATGTGGACTACATGCACATTTACATCATTGCACATTCTAACACTTGTGCATTTATTACATTGTAAAAAGTAAATACTCAAACCTTAATCTAAGACACTCTCTTAATTTAATAATGTACTCAAGGTAGTACATTGACATGTATATAATAATGTAATATATTCCAACATGTTGATATATTATAAGCCTTGATATACATATTAGTTTGCTCATATTATTTTGCTTACATCATTATCTTGATCTTACTATATTGTGACTATCATATATTTGATCTTGTGAAATTTATCCTATGAGTTTTATATTAAAATTAAGGATTCAAAAACCATAAATGGTATCAGAGCTATAACAAGTAGTTTCTTATACAGGTTGAATTTCTTTAGCTCTATATAAAAATCAATTTTTGTCTAGCTTGAAAATTTTGATTTAGAGGTTGTCTACTTTAAAGGGAGATAGACCTAGACTCTATTATAAGATAAAAGTAAGCAAAAAGCTAGTCTTTCCATAGTTGTAAAAACAACTAGTGAAGACTAGGACTCAACTATAAAGTATTTCCACGGTTACAGAATAACTAGTGAAGACTAGGACTCATCAATAGGGTCTTTCCATAGTTATAACTAGTGAAGACTAGGACTCAACTATTGGGGTGAATCAAATTTAAGATAATTGATTATTATAGGGAATAGACAACCCTTGACATTAGAATAATTTTAGGGAGATAGATAACTCTTGACATTATTTGAGTTCTTAGGTTCAACCTAAGATAGAGTTGCAACAAATATTGATCGTTAGAAGAGTGAGAAGCTTCCTACAACATATAGAGAAGGATTTCATGTTAAAGTGTAAGGTGAAGATATACAAATTTCATCAAGTGAAGATTAATTCAAGATGCATAATATTAGAACTTGCAAGTCTTGAAGTGAGACCTTGACATAGATAGATAGATCGAGGTTACCTATTCTAAAACTCTATTTAGAATAGAGGTGATCTATGAAAATATTTAGGTCTTGAAGGTAAACCTTGATGTAGATGAGAGAAAGATTCAGGTCTTGAATATGGACTTTGACATAGATATTTCAAGTCTTGAAAAATAGACCTTGACATAAATAGAAGATTTAGATCAAGAGGTTGAGACCCTTTAAAGAAAGAGGTCCATAGTGAATATTTGAGGCCCTTATTAGTGAAATAGAAGAGGCCATATACAAGCTCCATATTAAAACAAAGGAGGCTTGAATATAGAGAAGATATAGACCCAAGAGGTCAAGAAGGAGACCCTTTGAGAAAATAGGTCCAAGGAAATAAAGGCCCTTATAGGAAAGAGAAAAGAGGCCTATATAAAGTTGATAGAGAGGCCATTAGAAAGGCCCATGATAAAAGAAGAAGGTTAAAGAAAGTAGCTTCATTCAGCCAACTACAAAAAGAAAGAAGACTTGATATAACAAGTCTTGAGAAGATCACAAGATAGGTATATGTTTCATTAAGGAAAAGTATGTAGGCTTAAGTCTTAGCAAGATAAGTAGTTGTTGGAAGGACTAAGAAAATCAAAGTCCAAGATATCCTAGGATCGAGTTTTTGATACAACAAAATTCAAGATATAGCTTAAAGGTAGATAAAGAACAAAAGGACAATGTTAACCTACTCCATGAAAAAAATTGAGCAAGTACAACTAAGAGAATCAATCATTCAACTTGAACAAGTGCAAGTATAAGAAAAATCTATTTGATATGTCGGTGCATCAAGAAGCAACAATGCAATACAATAATATTGAATGATTATTATTAAAGTTTCAAGCTAGGCAGATGTAGAGTATCCATCACCGAACGAAGGGCCAACATGAGCATCACCTAAGGTAAAGCACTCATAGTCAAGCAAGCATCATCTTGGTACATAAGCACAACCTAACCTGAAAGAAAAGAGTGTAGTGGATTAGAAGTTGAAGCCTTAATATTAGAGTGTAAATAATTAGAAGCAACAAGATTGAATTGATAATATTGTGCAAAGGAGGAATTCTCATCAAAGTCAAGCATAGAAGCAAAGTGCAAAAATCATCTTTGAGAGTGCATGCAGGAAGAGAAGTGCAAAAATTATTTTTGATAGCACACGTAGGAAGAGAAGTGCAACGATCATATTTGAGAGCACATGTAGGAAGAGAAGTGTAATAGTCATCCCCAAGAGCCAATGCAGGAAGAGAAGAGCAATAGTCATTCCCAAAAGCCGTCGTAGGAAGAGAAGTTTAATAGTCACCAATGCTAGAAAGGGAAAGGTAACAAACATTGTTGAAAAGGAATAGATAATCTCCAAAGCTATCATAAAAAATGTAGCAAGTATTTTATACAACACAGATAAGAATCACCAAAGTAACCACAGGGTTATTCAAGGGATTTATGTGACATCCAAGTGAGCGACACTTGGTAAGAAGAATCTAAAACATCTAATTGGCAATAATGAACAATGTAATGTTTGGAATGGAGTGCTTCTAGCATATGTAATATCCTTATTAGAATTTTAAACCCTAAAGCTTTGCCTTTATAAAAAGGAACGTCCAATCGCAACAATATAATTAAAGGTAATGTTCAACGACAACAAGAGAATCAAGGTCAGTTCGCATGAGTTTGAAGAGTGGTCCAAAGCAATATAGTATAGTGGAAGAATAGGCACAAAGAATTAGGTAAAGTTAATTTTAGGTTTTGAAAGTTTGATTTATTTATTTAAGGTTATAATTAGTGATAACATATTTATCATTAATTATTAAGTTAAATGGAGGGATAAGTAGAATGCTAATTTAAGGATGGAGTTATAAGGATTTACTAATAAGTTTTTGATTTCTTAGATTATTTTGAATTTGGTTTGATTTATTAGTTTTTTGAAATAAAATATTAGAGATTTTTTGCAAATTGATTAATTTGGGAGTGAAAAGGTTTACAACATCAAACTTAGGAAATTAAATTTGCAAAATTCATATTTCTTAGTTTCTAATATTTGGGAGACATAAGGATTTCTACTTCATAGGATTTTCTAAGTTTAGAAACTTTGATTCTAGGGAGACATAAGGTAGTCTATATCAAAGGTCATATGAGCACTACTATGTCAAACAAGTTCTTTATTTATGAATCTCAACTTCTAAAAGGACCAAATTATGCTTAATGGAAAAATAAAGTGAAATCAATTTTAATAGTAGAAATACTTTGGAAAATAGTGGTGCAAAAACAAAACCTACTAAAGATAGAGAAATTCAAAGATATAAATATGGTGAAGCCAAAGCACTTATGATAATAACATTTGCAATTACTAATGAAATACAACCTTATATAAGTACAACAAAAACTTCTACAGAAGCTTGGAAACTAGCTAAAATATTTGAAGGGAAAAACAAAGCTACTATCTTCAATATTCAATCTCAGTTATATTCCTTAAAATTTAATAGTGGTGAAAGTATTGAACTATTTCTTAGAAAGGTAGTAGATATAAAAGCAAAACTATTAACTCTAGGAGAAAAAGTAGAAGACAAATTTCTTGTTCAAGTGACATTGAGAGATCTTCTAGAAAATTATAAGCATCTAGTTACATATTTGCAAGTCCTAAGCAAATATACTTCTTCACAAGAAAATGCACAAGGTAATATTACTTCAACTTCAAGATATAGGTCCAAATAGAATAATAGATATTGTCAAGTATGTAAGAAAAGAGGACATAGCATAAATTTTTGTAGATATAATCCAAGGAATTAGTCTCAAGGAAATCAAATGAATAAAATTGGTCAAAATAAGTTAGTACAACAAATATAATATCAAACTCAATACAATCCACAATGGCAACAATAGTTTCAATGTTAGTATCCTTCTCAGTATCAGTATAGTCAACCTAGTTACAATATAGAGAGGGAAATTAAAAAGGACATCTAGATCAAGAAATTCATGAAATTCAAGAGTTAGAAGAGACTACTGAAGAAAATGAATTCAAAGCTCTTTCAACAAAATTAATATTCAATGAAGATGAATTTCTCTCACAAATTTTGAAAGATACTAATCATTCATTTGATCAGGATACATATCAAGAAAACAAAAAGAGCACAAAGCAAGGACAAGTCCTAGGATCACTTGAAGATAGAAGACCATGATTGAAGATTAAAGTCTTCAATAACTAAATAATGTAATACAGGGGGGTGTTGGAGTATATTACATTATTTGATACATGCTAATGTACCCCCTTGATACCTTCATGGTTCCCCCCTGTAAATATTATATTAGGGTTGTGTCTTAGATTAGAGTGTAAGTAATATTTTATGTAATGTAATAATGTGCAGGAAATGCACAAGTGTTATGTGACTAAGTTTGCAAGTCTAATATGAGTATGTATGCACAAGTGTCTTATATGTAAGAGTGCACAAGTGCCTTTAGATTAGAGTATGCTTAGTGAAGAATCATGTCTAGGTGTGCATACAAGATATAGTCATGTGTATGCAAGTGTCAAGTAGAGAATCCAAAAGTCATGAGACTTGGTATAAGGAAAGGAATATTCAAGTAACCAAAGAGTCACTCTAAAATGGCTATATATTACTCCATAGAGGATACAATATACATAACGAGCATAGAGAGCATTGTGAGCATAGTGAGTACAACAAGCATAGAGAGCATTGTGAGCATAGTGAGTACAACAAGCATAGAAGAAGTTATCAATATCATTATCAAGAGTGGTGTGATGCATTTGCAAGAGAAAATAGGTGTCATAAAGTTTGCATACATTTGAGCAACTAGTATTGTAAGTTGTGCTACATGCTTTGTACATGTATGATTCAGGCTATGAGATTCATATATTTATATATATTAATGAATGTTAGTTGATATATTATAAGCCTTGATATACACATTAGTTTGCTCATATTATTTTGCTTACATCATTATCTAGATCTTACTATATTGTGGCTATTATATATTTGATCGTGTATAATTTATCCTATGAGTTTTATCTTAACATTAAGGTTTCAAAAGCCATCACAAATAACCTATAATAAAGATCATTGATATATCTAATCCTTATAGGAGTTTAATTTTATATGCATTGGCTACAAATTTCCTCAAGATCTTACAAGGTCCAATATTTTTCCATTTTAGTTTATTGTAAATACCTTTTGGGAAATTTTCCTTCTACAAATGTGCCAAAACCAAGTATCCAATCTAAATTTAATGTGTCCTTAACTTGAGATCAAAAGGTTTCTTGTACTTCATGGCACTCTTTTCCAAATAATCTTTTAGCTCCTGATGTACTTTATACATATATGTAGCAAAGTATTTTGCTATAGCACTTGGTTTATGAAAGTCAATTGTTTTTTACAACCCATCCACTCCTCTTGGATGAATTTCATACATAATTTAGAATGGGCATCTACCTGCACTTTTATTTTTTGAATTGTTATACACAAATTTTGATTACACCAAAATGTTATCCCATGACTTTGGCTTTTTGCCAACAAAACATCATAATAGGCTTCCAAGGCTCCTGTTTACAACTTTGGTTGTCCATCTATTTGTGGGTGATAAGCCAAAATAAAATTCAAATTTGAGTCTATATTCTTCCTCAAAGTTCACCAAAAGTGACCTACAAACTTAGTATCCCTATTTGATACTATACTTTTGGATAAACCATGCAATCTTACAACTTCCTTAAAGAACAAATTAGCAACATGAGTAGCATCATTTGTTTTTCTACAAGGTATAAAATGTGCCACTTTGGAAAATCTATAAACAACAACAAAAATAAAATCATTACCCTTTTGCATTCATGATAATCCAAGGATAAATTCCTTGCTTATGTCTTCCCATGGCCTTTATGGTATCGGTAATGGCTGATACAACCTAGTGTTTTGGCTTCTTTCCTTTGCATGTTAACAAGTTTGACAACATTGCACAAATTTTATTACATTCACATTCATTCCCAACCAATAACTTTCACAAAGATATCCCATGGATTTATCAACTCCTAAATGTCCAACAAGTCCTCCACTATGTTTTTCTATGATCAAGTTCTCTCTAATTGGACTTTGTGGTATGCATTATTGTTATCTCTTGAATAATAATCCTTCTCAGATAAAATAATCAAGCCATGGTGTTCTATCACCTATAGTAGGGTTCTTACATGCTGCCCAAGCTTCCCTAAAATCCAAATCATCAATATAAATCTCTTTCATGGCATAAAACTTACAACTTCAATCTTCACTACATTCATCAACAAAATTCTACTCAAGGCATCAACTATCGAATTTGAACTACCACTTATATGTTTCAAAAAAAAAGAGTAACTTTGAAGATACTCTATACATTTCACATGTCTTTAGTTTAATTTGATATGGATGTTAATGAATTGCAAATCATGATGATCCATAAATAAAACAAACTCTTTTGGTAATAGGTAATGTCTCCACTAATTGAGTGCTTGCACAAGATCATAAAACTCTTGATCATAAATTAAATATTTCCTCTTGGCTTGATTTAAATTCTCACTAAAATAAGCAATGGGCCTACACTCAAAAATCCTCTAGTGGTTGCTCTACTTGCATCACAATCTACTTGAAATTTTTTGTTAAAGTACGATGATGCCAAAATTGCCTACTTTGTGACTTTCTACTTTAAGATTTAAAAGCTCTTTTATGATACAACTGTCCATTTGAACTCATGTCTACCACCCTTGTTTCTATGATTGGAGCACAAATCCCACTATTTTTTTGATAAAATACCTATAAACACTTGCCAAAAAATGGAAGCTTTGTGCCTCAAATGTACTTCTTGGTGATGGCCAATCCATAATAGCCTTTACCTTTTTTGGATCCATATGCAAACCATATTTGGAAATGAAAAAACCCAAATATATCAACTCCTTCATAAAACTACATTTCTTCAAATTAATCAACAATTGCTCCTCTTTCAACTTTTGCAAAACTAGCCTTAAGTGCATTAGATGTTCTTCATTTATCTTGCTAAACACCAAAATATCATCCAAATAAACCACCATAAACTTACCAAGGAAAGGCTTCAAGACTTCATTCATTAACTACACAAATATGCTAGGTGATTTTATCAACCCGTATGACATGACCAACCATTCATGCAAGCTTTATTTGGTCTTAAATGTAGTCTTACACTCATCTCCTTCTATGATTTTAATTTGATGATAACCATTATTCAAATTAATCTTTGTGAAGTACTATGCTCCATTCAACAGTCCATAAAGTCATCCATACAAGGTAATGGAAACCTATATTTTATTGTAATCTTATTGATAGCCCAAAAGTTTGTGTACATACACCATTCTCCACCTTTCTTGGGAGTTAGTATAACTGGTACTTCATATGTGCTCAAACTCTCATGAATTAGTCCCCTTTCCAATAGTTCTTGGACTTTTATCTTCATCTCTTTATTCTTCATGGGTGTTATCCTATAGGTTTTCTTGTTTGGCAAACTTAATCCAAGTATGAAATCTATGTTATAACTAATGCTCCTCATATGTGGTAATCCATTCTAAAACTCCTTAGAGAGAATGTCTAAAATTTTCTCTAACATATCAACTACTTCATGAGGAATTTAATCCATTTCATTAGTTGCTCTAACTTCCACATATTTATTAATGAGGACAAAGCACACTTCCTACTTCTTCAAGTCCTTCATGAATTGTTTTCTAGAGTTCAAGCAAACCTTTGAACTATTGCACACCTCTTTTATCATCCTTGAGAATTAAATAAGTATTCATCCTACCATCATGTATTGCTTTCCAATAAAATTGTCATGGTATTCCCAACAAAATATGGCATTCATCCATCGACATGATATCACATAGAACTACATATTTATAAGAACCAATATACAATTTCACCATACATTATTCAGTTACCAAATTTTGGTGCCCATTTTGTAACCACAACACTTTATAAGGGTATGGATGCTCAATAATATTTAAACCAAGTTTCTCTACCATATCTATTGACACTAAGTTTTCTATGATTTTTCCATCCATAATCACCTTACAACATCTACCTCTTGATTTACAAATTGTCCCAAAAAATATCCTTCTTTATCTGGTTCATACACCTCCTTGGATGGTTTTAAAAAAACCCATTTTATCACAAGGTATTCTCCTCATTTTGGTTCCTCCATGTGCTATGATGAAGCAATACTTTCCTCATCCACTTATGTAATCTGGTTATAGGATTCATTTACATTCTTGCTGGTATACTATGCTTGAGGACACTCATATGCTCTATATCCTTTCAAGATTATAATACTTGTTAGTAAAACCATGTGCTCTACCTCTACCAAATCCACCTCGTCCTTTGAATGATTCATCCTTTTCTTAGGTACTTTGGTTGAAATTATTCATTTGTGAGAAATTTTCTCTTACATCACAAGCTTGTTGCCCTCTTCCTCCATGAAATTATCCTCTTTCGCTGGAGTTATTATGTTACTTGCATGTCAACTTCTCTTCCGCCTTGAGTGTATATTTATATGCTTATTCAACAGTTTTGATTCAAATTATACAAATTTCATCTTGTAAGGACAACCTTAGTCCATTTATGTATCTTGCCACTTTCTCTTCATCATATTCAATATGACTTGCTCTTATGGTCAATTTATAGAATTATTTGGTATACTCCTTCACTTTCATCTCCTTTTGTTTGAGATTTTGTAGTCTTCTAAACAACCCTAGTTGGTAATCAACACATAAAAACTTAAATTTTAATTTAGAAATAAATCTATCCCACATTCAAATTTTATTCTTACCTTTTCATTATATTTCTATTTGGACATGATCCCACCAAATCACAACATGTCCTTTCAACTGCATGCATGCAAATTTGACCTGTTTCAGATCCTCCATGGATTCATAATCAAAAAGTATTTCCATGTCTACTACCCAATCTATCAACTTTTTTGAGGTCAAACTCCCATTAAAATTAGGGGTATCCATCTTTGGTTTACTTCCAATATTGGAGATTGTCCAAATCAACTGCTACTCTAGTTCTTCTTATTCCTCATCTTGAACTTCTGGGTGACTAGTTTCTTCCTCTTCACTGTCACTCATATATTCACTACAAATCCCTCTTCTCTAGGCAATTTCAACTACCTCCAATCTAGCTATGATTCCCCTAAAAATATTAGCTATATCTATTGGTCAGGTTACAAGACCATGTGGTCTTCCTCTTCCTTGATGTACCATATCCTTTCAAACATATGTTTTCGACTTAATGGCTTTGATACCAAAATGATGTAGTCAATAGAAGGATATCTATTGAAATATGGTCTTCTCAAGTAGTAAAATTTCATGCTCCGCCCCTCACTATAGTCGTATAGTAATCACACATACAATTGGTCACTATAACCCCAAAATACTTATCTTCATCCTTTAGAAAATACTTCTTATAATTTCATGATGATAATTCCATAACCAGTATGACTGTAAAGAATCAAAATGGCAATGAAAAAGACAAGATGTCTTATGATGGCAATCTCTAAGATGACATTATGAAGACAATGTTTAGATGACTTATGATGATACTATTCCATGACTACATAAGTCTAGGATAGCAATTGTAGTCATTTTTCAAAAAAATTTATGATAAAAAAGACAATGTTGATGCTCTTATAGGATGGCATAATCTCAAGTCAACAAAGGCAAAAGAAGATACATTGTCATTAAATGATGGAAATTCCTATAATACAACAACTGCATATGATATCTTACAATAAAATATTTCCTCATCATCAAGGTCTAGGCTATGATGCCTATTTATTATGTTTTCACACCATATGACACCTTCACTTGAGTGATTCACTAAGACGATGTTTTACTTTTGTCTGCACCTGCAAAACTGTTATACTTTTGTCTTCACTTGTGAATTTACATATAAACTAGACACAAAATATAGGGTGATAATTATAATTGCATAACATTCATAATTAAAGAATACATAAATAAAATTAAATAGTTTTCATTAACATGACCAAGACTGCCCTTATAATATATAGTCATGTTTCTAAATATATAATGCTCATATCTCTTACAACAATACAAAACTTCTTTTAACAGGTCATTTCTTCCTCCATCCCCTTCTTGATAAAGGATGAGAGGTCCTTTTATACACATGGTTGTCCATTCCCATAATGGTTTTGCACATAATCGTATTTCCTTAACCCTAATACAATTAATTTATTTAGATTCTCCCACATCACAACCATTAGAAGAAAAAAATGATACAAAGGACGAGGAAGTACAATGCACAAGTACAAATTCAAAAGGAGTTAAAGGTGTGAAGGAATATGGGGATGTAAATTTTAAAGCAAACAAGGCAAAAGAGGTCAAGTTTGATCTAGGTAAATCATATTTATTTTTCTTAAGTAGTATAAAATCCTCTTCTTGCAATAAAAATGAAAGTAATAGAGAGTGTATCTCTTGCACTTTAAGATTTCAAGAGTAGCATAATAAACAAACGTATATGGATCATATCCATAGAAATTTAAGGTTTCCAAGGCAACATAATAAATTAATTACTATGGAGGATCATACTTGTACTTTAGGGCTTCAAGGAAATATAAATAAGAAAGTGTTTGTGAGGATATTCCTTGCATTTCAAATTGTATAGGGCAACATAACTCTTTAGAAGATAAGTCTTATTATGAATAGTATGGAAAAATTGAAAATATTGATGAAGATGAAAGTGTTGGTGGGAATGGAGAAAGGAGAGGAAGAAATTCAAAGCAAGAACAAAGAAAAAAGGAAACTCAAAGGGATATTGATTTGGGAGACAAAAACAAATATCATAGGTATTAACAAGAAGTGGGGTTTAACCCACTAATAAAAGTAAAAGGTGGTGATAAAAAAAGTATCATAGAATAATAAGGGTATGACTAAGATACATATTAGAAGAGTTATTAAGATATTGATAGGTTGTTATAGTCTTGAGTTTATTTTAATACAAGAAATAAAATTATAGTCCTAATTTTATTTTAATATAAGAAATAAAATTGACTAGAGAATGTAAGCATGCATTAAAAAAAAATTAAAATATGGGGGATTGTCTCGTAGTTTCTTCTATAGGAGCTTCCAAAGGTATTGTGACAATATGGGACAAATACAAATGGGATGGAAAATAGCTAGAAGCAAAAAGTAATTGGGTTGCTAGCATATTTTATAGAAAAGAGGAAAACGTCAAGTTGGGGTTATAAATATATATACTCTAACTATTATTACTCTTGGTGAAAGATGTTGAAAGGGCCTTAGCATATTTTTGTGAAATACAAATATGATTCAAAATTATGATCTATGGATTATTGGATGAACTTCAACATAGTTCTATCTCCTTCAAAAAAGAAGAATGGTACTCCTATATGGTCTAAATAAATATAGTATTTTAATACATTTGTCAATTCTAATCGCCTTTAGAATGTTATTCCTTCAAGTTTTCATTATACATGGGATAATAAATACATTAGGAAAACTCAAATAGAGAATATTAAATAGAGTTTCATTCTCTATCACATGGATGCAAAAAAAATTGTGAAATGCAAGAAAGGATCATGGAGTACCTCCAACTTGTCAAATCTATGATATCTTGTCTCTCCCCTTGAGAACAAGGGTAGTTGTAAGACTAGGTCTAAGGTTCAATTGATTCAAGTTAGAGAACATCTATGCTTGTCCTAAGATTCTTTCTTGACAACTTAATCGTAATCTAGTCCTATCCTACTAATAAATGCATCAATAAATACAAAAAAAAGGTCTTATAGACTATATGCTATTCATTTTTAATGATGAATGTAAATACAATTTTCTTTCAAGGCAAGGGTTTGAGAATATAATACAAAAAACAAACACTAATATGAGTATAGATGATTTCATTTTGATGATATGCAAGGCTGTCATTAGTCCCCTAATGCTACTTGACAATGATATGTTCCTTCTTTTTATTTTTTCCTTTGATGGACAAAACAAAATATATAGAACAACAAATACAAATACAAAATAGCTAGTAGATGAATTTATTGATCTATAATGGTAGAAATAGTAGTTGAAATATCAAAGATAGTTTTTTCCTTAGTGATAGAAGTGTTGGTGACACTACTACTGTCTCATAGTTCTACTACAAACAAAGGTGCTATCAGTCTCTTAAAGCATTGTTAGTGCTACTATAGTCTATGTCATTTTTTCTTGGGACTCATTTTCAAAAACCTACAAAACAAACAAAAAATAGATAGAATTAATAGTAAAGAGATCTACCCAGATTAGTGGAGAGTGTGGATCCCTTGGATAGCATCATACCCTTGCTCAAAGATGAAAATTAATTGATGCAAAATGATAAAATGATGACTATGAGTTTAATGGAAAAAACTCCACTAGGGGAATAATATCACCATTAGTGCTTTTGCTAACTAGTGGTGTTTTTGCTTTCTATATCAGACTATGATTATGGAGATATAAATTTGTTGTATCAGATATATAATGAAATAGCACCACCAAACTTATAATTTGGTAGTGCTTTCACCTGTAAATACAATAGAATATGTTTTTGAACAAAATACTTTTACCGTCTAAATGATGCAAGAAGGATACTAGAATAGGGGGTTGTAGGGGTCTTTATGGAGATAATAGTATGAAAAAATTAATAACAAAATATGTAAGCTAATGATGAAATGAAACCAATATGATAAGTACATATTATTTGATAAACAAACAAGGTTAGTATGCATTGACTAAATGATTACAAAACAACCAAACAAAGATAATGATAAAGCTAATAGAGGGAATAACATAACCAATTGGGTACAACAAGCTTGTAGTTTTAATAGTCTTGGTTGATATACCCTTGTTGTGATAAGGTATATGAGCTTGTTATTACTTGAGAGAATTGAGAGCTTCACTATTGCAAAATGTCCATATTCAATTTGATAGAGCTTTGATATCTTCCAAAGTTGATATGGATTGGGCTCCCCCAAGGGATGGATTTATAGAAAGCTATGGCTTCTTGGAGGATGGTTGTATTAAATATAATGAACTAGTTGAAGGTAAGTTTTTGAAAGATTAAATATGCAACTAATGGATGCAAGATAAAAAATTAAAATTTAGGGCTTTGGATTGTTGTTGAAGTTGTGGATCAAACTGATGTGATTAGATCCATATTTGGTCAATGGCTTGGTAGGTACTAAGTATCTACCTTTTCCTTTTTGGATCTTATAGTTAACAATGCTAGAGGCAATAGTGTTGGCAGTGATAATGATCCTAGCACTAGTGCCAAAATGATTATTCCTAGGAAGATTAGGCAAGAAATGATAAAAAGTAAAGTTTTTATAAAAACACTATTAGGGAGCAAAAGCATAGTTGGTGCTATCGCTCAGGTCTTGGAACTTTTGTTTTTGAAATAATAAATGCTTTTGGATTGAGCTTTGAGATAATTGGCTTGATTTGAATGTTTGATTGGTTAGCTAATTAATATGATAAGCTTTGGAGACTTAATGATGTACTCAAAATTAGGTGTTTACATTTACCCCTTTCTAATGTATTTATTAGATGATGAATACATCAAAAAATAATATTTATGCCCCAATTTTGAGTCAGAAAAGTTTGCAATTGCTTAGGATTTATGAGATTGATGTTTTTGATTTATTGATTATTGATAAAAAAAATTAAAATGGGACTAAAATGACCCCCACTCGTATTACAACATCACCAAAAAGTGGTATTACAACAATTTGGCTATTTAAGCATGTATCATTTGGCAAGATTCAAACCTTGGTCTCCTTCTTCAAAGTCAAGGAATCTAATCGGTTGAGCTAATGCCCTTGGATTACAATTTTGAGCTAAAAATAGGGGTTTTTATTAGGGATCTTGGTCCCCTCATATCGGGGTTTGAACTTGAGTCATATAACAACCCTACTAGTACAACCATTATTTTAATAATAACCTATCATTGCTTTTGTTCTTAGAATGTGGTTATATTTATGGCTTTATGGTTGCAAGACCAAGTACCCTCCTTCAAATTGGTAGAGTAAGATCAATCGCAAGAGGATCAGGTACCCTCCTTCAAGTGGGTAGTTGAAGGTTGACCGCAAGAGGTAAAGGGGAATATGATGCAGGTGTGAAAAAATACCACGACTCATGAGTACATGGAAGCTCACAAAATAACATTCATATAGTTGCATACATATAGGTGCATTTTAAAATGTTGATTTCAATTATATGTATGCCTTGTTTGTTGGTTTACTTACCATATACTTGTTAGCTTTTGATGCTATATGCAATGGGAGATAGCAATCACAAGATGCATAAATAATAATATGAAAGAAAGTAAATCTGTGAGATGATTGAAAATATACTATAAATAGAAATGATGAAAATGAATACAATGTAGTTGTGGAGGAAATGAACACTCCATGAATAATGCTTACTAGACTACATTGCACCCATATCTCTATGGGTGACTTTATCTAAGCCCTACGACACTATAATGTATGTGTTCTCTATGTCTACACTCTATATCTATGACTATGACAATAAGGCCATTATATAGGAAGATAGGTTCCTTGGCCAACACTCTATCTAGATGTGCAAGGGATAACTTGCACATGTACAACTTGCACATTGACACTTGTGCATTTATTACATTGCATGAAGAAACTAAGTAACTTCCCCCTAAAGTAATCTAATATCCTAAGTATGTATCTTGGTAGATACATTTACATGACCCAAATAATGTAATATGATCTATTTCTAACACCCCCTATATTAAAATATTTGGGTATTGAAGACTTTTAGTCTTCAATGTGGATCTTCCTCCAATGAATGGTCTTGAACTTGTTCAGGTTCTTCTTCTTCAGCTGCTTCAATTTTCAAGTCATGGCTTTTGATCTTTTCCAGCTCTTTGTTTCTTGATGTCAGGTACCTTTGATGAACAATGGTTCTCATGGTCTTGCATGTCATGAGTGGAGAGAATAGCTTCTTCTTCTTTCTTTTGTACCCATGTAAAACTTGTTTCTCTATCCTTCATAAGTGTCAACCTTGAGCTCAATGTTAGTTGAACCATCTGAAATAAGTTCCTGTAGATAGCAATTTATTCTTTGTAGCAATATTCTTTCATAGCTTTTATAGTACCTGTATTTGGAATGACAAGAAAAAGATGAGTGATTTATCCCATTACAATATCTGCATGGATGGAGACTCCAGAAATTGGATTTTTCATGACCATATTGATTGCAATAGGTGCACAATAGAGATGACCTATCAATTTTGGAGTTTATTTTAGGAATATCATGCTTGTCTATCTCCTTGATAAAACCTTCTAGCCATATGTGCACAATTGAAGCTATTCCATATTTCCCTTTTTGTATAAGGTTTTGTTGATCAAATTTTTCCTATTTAGGATCTCCTTTGGTACAGTAGTCATCAAACTCATTAGATGAATCTTCCTTTTCAAAGCTATTGATTTTAGAACTTATTTCACATTGAATTGATTCTTCCTTTTCTTTCCCCTTTTCATCATTGTAATCCATCAGGTTTTTAATCCATATTGGTATTTTCTTTATTCCACTCCTAAGAGTGTTGTTTAACATACCAATAGTCATTTGTATTACCTGAATCCTTATGACTCTCCTAATTGAAGTATATAAGCTTGATTTTGATGAAACCTTTATTATTCCTTAGGTTTGTAGGCTTCCTTATGTCTCCCTAGTTATGAGAGTTTATACACCTAATGGAATTTTAGGTTTTGTAAAAGCTTATATTTTCCCAATGAATTTGCAACTTGATAATTTATGATCAATGTTGATATTACCAAGTTTTGTGGAATTCCTTATGACTCCCTAGGGATATAATATAGTGCTTTTGAAAAGATAGTTCAATTTTTGGTTGATTTTGTAAGGCTTTGAAAATATCAAAAATCAACTTTTATCTATTCCTTATTGCTCCTATTGAACTAAGCACTTTTTCTCAATATGTAGAGGTTTTAATATTGGATTTATTTTGTCATTTTTTGATGTGTTTGAGATAAGTATATATATCTATATATAATTTTCCAACCTTAGCCTAAAGCTTTTGATAACCTCCTTTTTAAATATCCCTTATGTTTTTTTTGGTGTTTCTTTTTCCATGTTATTTGATTGTAGTAACCCTTATAACTCCCAAATGTTGGAAAATTAGATCACAATAATATTTGCAAATATTTTAAATAAATTCTAGTAGAAGTCCTTATTGCTCCTATGTTAATATTGCAAATATTTTATTGATATGATATATTATTCCACTTGCTTTCAATGTAGTTGAATTATTTTAATTTCAACCTTATAACTCCCAAATAAAAGAAAGCATATTATGGTGGAATGAAGCTTACCTTATATCATTCAATATTCGACGTTGTATTTGTTGTGCATGCGCTATGGATGTTTGATTCTATGACTTTCCTTGCAATGATATGATTGGAACCTTGGTGGCAAATATACGTTCCAAATGTGGCCCTTCCATCAATGATTTTCTTGGAACTTTGGTGGTAAATATACATTCCAAATGTGGCCCTTCCGTCAATGATTTTCTTGGAACTTTGGATGTTCCAAATGTGTCACCGCTTACATCTGCTCTTGACCTTCCGTCTTTAGAGCATTGAAGGCTCTTCCACACCTTGCTTCCACGCTACCATTGTGCCTTGTGATTGCAGACTTTAGATGTAAATTCTGCTCTTCCTTTCACTCTCTCTTCATTGTATTTAATGATGGTCAATGATGGACAAGTGGCACCTATATTTCTTGAGAGCGCTGCCACTTCTTTCTTGTAATGTTGCTACATCGAACGTTACTCCTTTGTAACGTATGTAAGCTTGCTTTGAGCACTTTGTAACTCCTCAATGTTGGTCTCTTGAGTATTATGAAATATGATAGGTGTTAGGGAATATTATGCCAAGTGGCATATAGACTTCATGCATGCAAATTTTGATGTAACACCTTCAAGAAGGAGATTGTAACTCCTTCGCTATTCTTCTCCTTAGCTTGCTATGCTTTCTTGGGTAGCAAGCAATATGTTTTTCTCTACAAGCAATTCATGAGCCATCTTGGAGCTTCGAATGAGGATGGGATAACTCTTTTGCTTTCATTTATTGATGTTATTCCCAACGTAGCATCTTCTCTTGGTGCTTATACCTTCAATGTGCTCCCTATTCACATTGATAGAAGTGAAGCTTTGAGTCACCTATTCGTTGGATGTGCTCTATCCTTTTTTTTATGTAAATAGCTTCTTCCTTGTCTTTGCAAATGTTGATGATGAACTTGCTATGATTTACGTAAATGATTTTGATAGACTTCCTTTGGCTTACGTAAATAACCTTGGTATGCTTGCTGTAATTTACGTAAAAGCTTCCTTTGTCTTGTAGATCTATTCTTGGAGAGAATGCCCTTTCGTTGTTGGAGAACGCTCGATCTTTGGCCCTTATTTTGGCTGCCTTTTTCCTGTACCTTTTGTGCCTATTGTGGCACCTTTAAATCTGCTCCTTTCCCTATGTTTTATGTATTGTAGAAGTGCAATACCATGTAACCTTTACATGTATATAGAATCCTTTTATTGCACCTTTTCTTGCACTCTTTTGCAGGTCTGAGTTTTTGATTTTTGTAGTAGATTAGTGAGTGCAAAATGAGGGTTTTAAGGATGTCTCTTTGGCTAGACTCCTTACCCTTTTTGCTTGGATGATTGATGATGAATCCAAGCCTTGTAAATGCTGTAAAATGAAGCTTTCTTTTAATTGCACTAACCCCTGAGTGCTCTGGATTTGAGATTCACCAAATCTCAACCTTTGAAGCTTCTTTTTGGTTAGTTTCCTTTTTGCATGTACTAACCAATTTTGGTGGCTTCTATTGGCCACTTTGAGTTGCAGGTTTTGTGCTTTCAAGAGTGTCTTTAGACACTTGATATAAACTAGATTTTGTAGCCTTTTTCAAAGTACAAAAACTAATTTCTTTTGAGAGTAATAATAGTGCAAATGAATCTTAACAAATTTCACTTTTCAATGCACTAACAGATTACACCTTATCACTCCAATTTACTCTCAAGAATGCACTTAATCAATTTACTACAACTAATCAAGAATAATCTAGAATGAATCTTCAAGACTTATTCTACAATTTTGTTATAAGCAAAGGTAGTAGGAGCTAGTCTTCTTTTTTCTTTCCAAAGTAGATGATAGGTAGTTGATAGATAGTTGAAATTCTAAATCTAATCAACTCCTAAAGTGCAAATGAACCTAAAAGGAACCTTTCTATTTTTGCACTTTTGAAGACTTTAATTCTATTCTCCTATTTGCAACTTCAATTCAAATTAAGGTGCTTAAATAAATCTGATAAGTAATCCAATTAATGAATCTACTTGCACCAATAGTTGCATACATTTTTTCAAAAGCTCTTTTGCCACTTCTATAGAGGATGTAGATCTTGGTTTTTAGGATCACCAAGTTGTTACCTTGTGTAGGATGTTGCAGCTCTTTGTAGGCTACCTTGAACAACTTCATCTTCACCAAAATATGGTCTCAAACTTTCTTTCATGAGCCTAGGATTTTTGGTGGCTTGTTCTCCTCTTGTAGTCTCCTCCTTTTGCTGTAGATTTGAAGAGATCTTCTTTTATGAAGTGGTACCTTTTGCTATGAGAGGTAATCTCCAAATCTCCTGGATTTGGTAAGCTTCTTCTATCTAAATCTTCCTTCAAGCTTCTTATCAAATTTTGACTTCAAACAGGATCTTCTTCTCAAGATTCTGAGTGTCTTGAGGTCTTCATCGGATTTTTCTTCTAGGATTTGGCACTCCTTGCCAAATTCTTCTCCTCTTGGGCTTGTTGTCGGATGACAATAATTATCCCAAGTCCTTCACTATCAGGGACTTCTCCTTGGTAGTGGATTTCTCCAATGAGTTCTTCTTTGATGATTTCTTCAGTAAGGCTCTCCAAGCCTTTTACTAGATGCTCATTGAGACCTCTCCAAGGTCTTTGATCTCGCAACTACTTCTGGTCTTCCTTGAGACCTTTTCTTCAACCTTCTACTCTTGGAAGTGTTGGTGGTGAGATCTTCCTCTGGATATTCACTTTTTCTACTTCTAAATTCGAGTAGGACTCTCCTAGTCCTTCTTATTCCAAGATTAGAAGTTCTTCTCTTGATATCTTTGCCTGTAGGTGTTGGATTGATTCTGAAGAAGATACTCTTCCTAGATTTCTTGTAGAAAGTTTTTCCGACTCACTGAATCTCCTTTCCTACAACAAAGTATTAGTATTGAAATCTTAATCTCCTTCTGAATCAGATACTCTCTTTTGGAGTCTTCTTCAGGATCAAGGCTACTATGGCCTAATTTCAGTATCAAGGCTCTTGTGGCCTTTTTCTTCTAGATTTAGGCTTCTATGGAATTTTATTTTGGATCAAGGCTCCTATAGCCTTTTCTTCTTGTGTGAAGTTTTCAATTTAGTAATGGAGATCTCTTGTCTCCTAACTTCACCACAACTCTTTTCTAGAAGTCTTCTTCCACAGTATCTTTTCTTGGACAAGAAACTAACCTCTACACTATGAAGATACGTCGACCTTCGAGCAATGAAGTTGAAGTCTCCTAGATTTCTATTGTAGGAGGAATCCCAATCTTCTAAGAATTAGATTTTTGCAACAAAAAGAAACTATGGGTCAATAGTTAAGAGATTCTAGATATCCTGACTTCACTAGTTGATTTGTCAATCTAGTGGATTGAATGTTGAGTCCTAGTCTTCACGAGTTTTTCTACAACTCTGTGGAAAGACTCTAGCCAAAAATAATCTCAGTACTTCTAAAACTGAGATTTCTTTCAGTCCTCACTTGTGGCTCTCCTTGTTTCTACCACCTAGACTCTTCTGAGAGTTTTTGATAGTGATTGGTCCAAAGGCATGTCAGGTTGACAAATAAACTCAGGCTCATTGATAATGGTGGCTTCCCTATGGCTAGATCTACCGTAGCTCTGATACCACTATTAGCTTTTGATGCTATATGCAATGGGAGATAACAATCACAAGATGCAAAAATAATAATATGAAAGAAAGTAAATCTGCGAGATGACTAAAAATATACTATAAATAGAAATGACAAAAATGAATACAATGTAGCTGTGGAGGAAATGAACACTCCATGAATAATGCTTACTAGACTACATTGCACCCATCTCTCTATGGGTGACTTTATCTAAGCCCTACGACACTATATTGTATGTGTTCTCTATGTCTACACTCTATATCTATGACTATGACAATAAGGCCATTATATAGGAAGATAGGTTCCTTGGCCAACACTCTATCTAGATGTGCAAGGGATAACTTGCACATGTACATCTTGCACATTAACACTTGTGCATTTATTACATTGCATGAAGAAACTAAGTAACTTCCCCCTAAAGTAATCTAATGTCCTAAGTATGTATCTTGGTAGATACATTTACATGACCCAAATAATGTAATATGATCTATTTCTAACAATACTTCATGCTTTCAAAAGTGTTATTTTTTATTTTATCATTAATATTATTTAATGAATATAATTTTTTTTTTTTTGGTAAGTAGTGTTTGTATTTACAGTGGGTTTTAACAAGGATCCCAAAACCTGATTACATAAGAAATGGGCCTAGGGCATCAATCCCTTGAAACTGAACACCAAAACAAAAATCCCGCCCAGTGGTAACAGTAAGCATGAAACAATCCCTCTCAGCGGGAAACAAACAAATAAGAAAGAAAGTAGTTTTGGAGATCCCGCCCAGCGGGGAGTAGCCAAAAACCACCATCGAGAAGATCCCGCCCAGTAGGAAGCAAAGAAAAACCATTACAATAAAATCCTACCTCACGGGAAGCAGTCAAAACCACCACAAATAGTCTCACCTAGCGGGAAGCAACAGGGAAATCCCGCCATCCGGGAAACCAGAAGAAAAGAAAGGATCCCGCCTCATGGGAAAATCAACGGATTTGGCGGATCCCGCCCTGTGGAGAAACCATCCCGCCCATCAGGAAAACATTCTGTTCAGTGAGAGCCATCATGTAGGAAGCCGACAGCTAGCACAGAGAGGATCCAACCCAAAAGGAAGCGACCAGAGAGCTGCACCACGAGGAACCCGCCTCGGGAAAACAGAAGAGGATCCCATCCCAAAAAAACAAAAAGAAACAACAGGTTAAGGGACCAAGGATCCAGGGATTGGGAATCCCGAGCGGGAAGAGGAAACAGTCACAGGGATGGGATCCTTAGGAACCAAAATAGTGGGATCTATGGTCTGCATGCATAGATCAGACCCCTCCAAGAATGAAACATGCAGCAGAAAAATGATACCCAGCAGCAGGGACCAAGAATCCCATCCAAGCACAGAGGCAGCTTCAGGGAACTGGGACTGGGAATGGGAACAACCCAGACAGGGAAAAGCCCCCCCCAAGGCCAAACCAGATGCCCAGGATGTCCACCAAGGAGCAGAACAAGCATGAAGAAGCCTCCATGCGGGAATAACAGTATCCAGAATCTCGTCGAGGATTCACAAGCAAAAGGGGGAAAGAGGCCCCCCCAGACCACCCCCAAAGCTATGATGACCTCAAGGGAGACCCCAGAAAGCTGTCCAAACCCTAAAACATCACCTCCATCGCACCGAGAAATGCAGGGGACCAGATCCACATGAATAACCTACAAAAAACCCCAAGGGGAAGCTTGAGGGAAAAAGGGAAGGGATCCCCAACCAAACAGGGATCCCTAGGAAGCACCAGTCTGAAAAAACAACCAAAGAAACCCTAGCCAACCGGGAGGGGTGCAGATAGTGGAGAAGGATCTCCCCCCAGGAGATCATCTGCAAACAACCACTCCCCGGGAGGGATGACCTGGGTTGAGCCAGGGACTGGACAGGAACCAAGAGCCATGGGAGGGGGAGCAGGGGAGGGACCAGAGCCCTCCCCTCTCTACTTTATTCCCTCTCCATCATTTTCTTAGTCAAAACTATGCTTTTTTCATGAATATAAAATTTAATTAAAATATAAATTAAACATTAAAAATTATGATTAGGTTTTTTTTAAAATATAATAACAAATGTTTTTAAATGATATTTTGTTCTAAATATTTTGCATTGGTTTAACATACATCCTAGAGTCTTGGCCACCACTTGATAGAATTTGGAATGAAATTAGATGGAAGCATGCATGTGAATCCAAGTGTAAAAGTATTTTTGATTGTAATTGCTTTATAAGATATGCCTGTTGGTTATGTTATGTTATGCTTGCTCCGTGAAGTTGGGCTTTTGGGAAGAATAGAATAGGTAATTTTATGTACTGTAGTTGAACTAAGGAGGAATTTGAATACAACCCAAGAGCTCAATCCAAATAAGTGAACCAGGTTAGGTTTTTGCTATAGTTTTGCTTGTGTAATGCTTGTAGTGTTTGTATATTTGTGATGTTTCCTCGAACCTTCTATTTTAAATTTTAAATCTCAGATGGTGAATGTCTACAATAAGTGATTATAATGCTAGATTGAAATGTTAATATTATTTTTATTTATTTATTTTGGATATGGGTTTGGTTGATGTCGGTTTATCATTACCTTCATTGCTAGTCTAAATAACACAATTATTTATCATTACCATTTAAAATTGAGAATAAAAATTTTCAGTTCAAATTTTAGCCTTGTTTAAACAACAAATCATATATATTAGTGTTTTAACCTCGATATACTGTGAGTTGACAGCTCATATAACATAGAAAAAGCACTCTGATTTGAGAAACCTACTTATAATAGACATTGGAAAATAACTCGAGTCGTGTGTTATATCTTACTACCATAACTGAGTAGTAAATTTATCTTGCTTTGTACATGAGACTTTGTTTGTACTATGCTATTTACAAAATAAATGGGGTAATCTACATTCATGTTAGTTGCATATGCATTAATTGAGTCGTGCTGATCCTACACCAAAACCTTGTGCGAAGCCTTCAACACCATCTACGTTGAGGGAAATAATTCTATCGAGCAATGATGTGGGGAAGCACCATATTTTTTGGGCATCAACGATGAGGAAGATTCATTGGAAGCTTGACAGTTTCAAATATGATTTTCAATGCATATTATTCTGTGTCATATTTGTAAAACAAAGCTACATAGGCTGAAGGGGACGTCCATTTGTATTAATATAAATATTGCAATTGATGAACAATTTATTTCAGACTAGCAAGATGTATATCGGTTTAGCTTTCATGTTGATTAACATGAGCATATGTAGAAAAATATCTATTTGTGAGCTTTAATAATTCTAAAAAAATTTTAATTATCTTTGCTATTTGACATTTAATTTGAGACCACTTATATTTATGCTTTCTTGGAATGCGTATCATTTTTTTTAAACCTGTTGCATGTGTATAATATAAAACATTTTAAGTATTCCATTTATGTACTATAGATGCCTTTTTGCCCTTGAGTAAGCCTCTATAATCGTTATGAGCTTAAGGATTAATTATACTACTGCCATATCATCATTCGTGTGTTAGATAGGTGTTGTGCCCATTTTTGCTTGAAACTAATTGGCTTAATTGATGTTATCTCCAATATGTATGTTGCTATTATATCAGTCCTTGGCCAGTTAGCATCTCGAGGTAAAGCGTAGTTATAATGAAAAGCCTAGACCAACCTATTCTCTACCAATTGGTATATAAAATATTCTTACCTTATTGTTTTCTTGAGCCATGCAAGCTTGCTTGCACACTGTGGATGTGTCTCTGGTTGTGTGGAAATAATTAAGCCGATTGAATGTATTCTTGCATTATTCTTTATATGCTGGATGAAGTAAAAAAAAGAGTATTTCAATAATATGTACTATTAAAGGCTAAAAGAACTTAAAAAAATGCCTTGCAATTGAATTGTGTTTGTGCTTATAATAAATCACCCGTGTAACTAGAAGGACCCCATCTGTAATCATTTGTGTTGTGTTGCATATCATTATTAAACTAAAAGAATGAGTTTTTATTAAATTAAAATAGAGTAAATAAATTTTTGATGTGAATACAATCTAAAGGATGTATGAGGAAGTCATCACTTGCAACCATTTTCAAATTCAAGACACCTACCTAACTGTTCATTTTTTAATCAAGTAAAATGATTATGTTTGTGGAAAAGCGATCTCGAGGAAAGGCATTCTCAATTTCTACAAAGTGAAAGTTATGTGGGATTGAATGTTTATTACGTCCTATATACAGATGAAATTTAGGGCAGATCACAATTAAATTTAATAGGGAAATTTTTTATTATAACTCTTGCTTGAGTTTAAAATATCTTAAAATATGTTCATAACGATGAGAATTCGGTTGCTTAATTAAAGACTATTTTATTATAGTTATTTAGTTAATGTTGCCTTATTTAACATAAGTGATTGCCATGTATTATGCTTCCATATAAACTCATTTATTTGGAAAATCATTAGTTAATTTATGTTTTTATTTCAAAGTTTGAATTTTTCTTGTTGTTGTTAGATTTGCAAATATCTTGGTTCTTTTGAGATATAGGGTTATGGAGTTATTGACATTTAGAATCACTTAAGAGGAGGTTTAAGTATAAGTAAAACTTATCTTAAGAACCCTTGTAAAAGAATTTGATCTCCTTTCTTAAACCATTTAGATAACACCTAAGCAACTGATTATCGAGTAATCGTATGCTTTCATAAAAGAAAGATTTTATAAAGTTTAATATAAAAAATCATCAAGGAATTCTTAGATTAATTATGATTGATATAAAATATTGTTCGATTTATGTTAATATATTTACTTCCATGAATTTATATTTTTGTTACTTTCGAATTAATTCATTTACTTGAAGCAAGACTCCATTAAAAGAAAATAGAACTTATTCTTTAAATATGGTATATATTAACTTAGAAATTAAATATGTTATTTAGATGTGACTTTTATTTTTTATGTTAACTTGGCATTATTTATTTAGTTTATGGATGATTTCGAATTGTTTAAAAAATAAGTTGTTTAGTTTATATTAGTAAAGAAATTTTAAATGAAAATTATCATTTGGACCATCTAAATAAGTATACAAGGCTAGCTTATGTGGAAACCTCTTTAGGGGATTTTAGACTCTTTTAGTTGAAACTTTAATTTTAATCATCATGGAGGATGATAACCACCCAATACCAATAGATACAAGGAGGTACCCACCGTGATTTGAGAGTGGTCATATTCTTGATGTGTAAGGTTAAGACATGAAAGTAACGAGGGACGGTATGGGACGTTACATCTAGATTGTTGAATGTGTAGTACGATGGTGGATCCTTGTACATATTATGATTACTCCATAGCGATTGGTATGGGACAACTCATCGTTAATCATGCTATGACAAGAGATACTAGTATCTGAGCCAGTGTAGTGGTAAGGCCCTAGTTGACTCCAGTGAAGTAGGAATCTCAACTAGGCACAAGGCATATACGCTAACCCCTTGTATGCTTAAATTAGGTCAAAATAACCTAAGTCCTTCATGTTAAGGTACAAGGAGATTATGCATCCACCCTCTAGGTGTTAGGGGCCCTAAAGGATAACCTTAGATGTGAACCTCACTCTCGTGAAGGAGAATATAGGTTTACAATAAGGCACCTTCTATGAGATTTGGCCAATCTCATCCACATGAGAGACCATTTGCAATGGTCAATATTCCCAAAAGTAGGCTTGCTATACCTCATACTAATAAAATATTGGGTGATATTCAAATTAAACACATCAAAATTTTCACCTTGTGTCATGTCTAGTCCTCAAACCAATCAAAAATTTCACTTTGTGAATCCAGTGTGTTAGACTGGAATGTACAACTAGGTGTGTTAGAATTGGATTGTTACAAGTCATATGAATAAAAAAAAAAGACATACCACTATGGTATTCCTATAGGATGATTATTGATAATGTTAAATTTTATCTTTTTGATAGCATTTAATGTTTTCATACCCTAGTGTGCCCCCTTGAATTTTAAAGGGAAAATCAAGTATGATCAAGGAAACTTGACTTATCCATGATTCATTTTGATGTAGTGATGAAATATTGAGGATAAAAAATAGAAATTGACTAATATGAGAAGGGGCTAAAATGGTCTAGAGATAAAAGCAATATCATTTTTACCATTTACAATCACAAAGAGAGATATGGATGTGTGCTTGCAACATATATTTTGATGGTGCAATAGGGGATACCACCACATGGTGCAGACAGAGTGAGACCATATCCAATAGGAGGAGAAGGACAAGTTCAAGTAGGAACTTTAAAACTTGTCATTTTGAAAATTTTTGTCTCAAAAAGTGCACTCAAAGAAAAGGATAATGCTTTTATTCTAGTGCTAGTGCTAGCTAGTTACACTTTTACATGTTGATGGTAATTTTTCTATTTGAAAATGCTTCTACCATTTTGGCGATGCTTTCATTGCTTGGTGGTAATTTTTTCACTTGATGGTACTTTTTTACAAGGGTGGCACTTTTGATTTGTTGCATATTCTCATTAATTTTGCAAATTTGGATGAGACTTATGAGTGTTGGGTTTGGCCAGTTGTAGGAGAGGTTTTAGATGTTGGACTGCCAAGAGAAGTAACTCCATTCTCTAGAGATAATCTAGGGTCTACTATATTTTGAGGATCATGCTTTACTAATGGTAGTAGGGATGTACATGTAGCCCTTATGTCTAAAGTGGATTTTGATAGGGGCTTACTAATGGACCTACCAGAGCAATGATATTCAAAGATAAGTACCTTTTAGTTTTCCTATTATAAGATAATTTTCACTTTGATGAATGTGTAGTAGATCTTGAGAGTACCAATTAGAGGGTCACCTATATACTAATCCTAGACTAGAGGTAGATCTTGACATAACTAACTAGAGACACAGATTTCCTAGTCATGAGGTTCATCATTGACATCAATTCTACCTATGCTAGAGGCTATTTTGACCAATAGATGACACTGCTATGTGAACAAGTAACCAAATTTTTGATTGAAGATACCAATAGAAGGGTGGTGCTCTAGGGGTGGGATAAGGTGGCCATTGACATGTTGGAGTAGACAGGTTTTTATTAGAGTCTTATCATCTTGGCTAGGCTATACCAATTGTTGCATTAGGTGGTCTATAGGGGAGGTAAGGGTTTATCCTATTGTATGTTGCTACAAGTATGGGCCTAGGAGCACATAATAGTACTAAGGCCATTGATTTTAGTAAGAAAAATGGAAAATTTAAAGGCAATGATGATATATCATTAGGATTGACATTGGGAGACAAGATAAAGGAGGCTACATAGAAGTTTTTTAGGAGTAGCCTAATGACTTAGTGACAACTTGAGCTAGGAGTAGGTTATCTGGTGACTGTATAGGCAATATGCAAAGTGGGAAAAGGATGCCTACCAACTATCTCAAGTTAGGCGAGTCTATTGGTTGGTAAAACCATGGGGAGAACATGAGCTCTTCCATTTTGATAGAGTGGTCTAATAGTTTAGAAAATAGCAAGATATTTCAATAGGTCTAGTTTGGCACAGGTGTTCTATGTGGGAGTAGGGATTCGAGCCATAATCAAACCAAGGAACATATTCAAAGGTAGATGCAGATGGTTTGATAATATTGGATCTAGGTAGAAATGAACCTAGGATTATCATCACCTACTAGGAGTGGTACCATACCATCTACCCCTTGAGGATCATAATAGTTGGTCTAAGGATAAGAGAGTATATGCAACTGAGGAGGAAATCTAGGAGAGCCAATGAGCAATAACACCATTGTTGAGATAGTACGGAGAGTATCATCAGAGGAGATAATGGGTGATCACAACAAGAGGAGTGATGATAATATTGATTATCATGGTAGGAGAGGAGGGACCTAATAGGTCATCTTAGTCTACCATAGAGATAGAGAGGGACATGCTAGCATAGTAGGTGGTTAGTATTTAGGCCATGATGGCAACATCCCAAGGAGAGGAATTTAGCTCAAGTAGAGGAAATTAATTAGAAAATGAAGAGGGATAGGTTAGTTCACTAGGTCTTGATGATACAATAGATGATCTTGAGTCTAACTATGGAGAGGGATACAACTATGGTGAAGGCCAGAACAACAGGTGGATTTGGTGATAATTAGCTAGTTTAGAATGGTTTCTACATAGTAGAAATGTTTTATGGGGTTATCATGGGTTTAGGAAGAGTTTATGATAGAGGTTGAGTGGTTGACCTACTATAGCACTACCTATCATGCAGCCATACTAGTAGATCATCACCTACCTTCATTGTCCTGGTCATGGATATGGACATCATGAACACACCCATGGTCCATGAAAATCATAGTGTATAATGAGGATTCCACCCCTTCTTAGAGGAGGATAAGGATCATGAGACATGGGGTCCATAGATAGCTACATTTATGAGGGCTAATTTTATAGTTGTTATTTATTTCTAAACATGGGATTGTATATATGAAGATGTGCAAACATATTTGAGTTATATATATATATATATATATATATATATATATATAATAGGCTTTTATTATAATATTATGTCAGTGGATGTGGTGAAGGATGTATGATTATTTGTTATATTTAGTTGATTCATATTTATGGTGACTTAGTTTTGATCATGTTTGATGTTTGATTAATGATGTGATAATTGAAAGGGTGTTTTTAAGTTATGCTTGATGATGATGAGAGTGATGTTATAGACTTAAGGATAAATTATTAGAATGATGTTAGAGCTTTAAGTTACTTAAGATATCTTGAATATATGCTTGGATGATTATATTTGGGAAAAGTAGCTTTAGATAATCCCTTGAGGCATTGCTATAATACAAGCTATATGTAGAGATATAGAGATAATTATTTTCCTAGGGGGACAATAGCTATGAGATAAATTAAATATTTGCCTAAAGAGGACTTTGGATAATTTTATGTGGCATTGTTATAAACAATATGTATATAGATAAATGTTTTACTAGGGGGATTTTAGCTATGAGATAGAGAAAGATATGTCTAGAGGGACTTTAGAGATATACAGATAAAACTTTTCCTAGAGGAACTTTAGATAATTCCGTAAGGCATTGCCATAATACAAAATATGTACAAATATATAGATATAAATATTTTCCCCAAGGTACTTTAGATAATGGTATAAGGTATTTATTTAATATAAAATATGTACGAATATATACAAATAAATATTTACTCATGGAGACTTTAGCTATGATGCACCATAAAATATTTTTCCAATGGGAGTTTGACTAATGTTGTGATACATTACTATAATATAAAATATGTACAAATATTTCAGTTTCCCTAGGTAAATGTAAAAGGAGCATTTTGTGATTTATTTAAAAGTTGTAAAATAGACTTACCTCAAAAATAATGTTTATGACGAATTTAGAGATGTGTCCAAATGGAAAGATCTTATCCCTAGACAAATTCCATAGAGGAATTTTGCTAAAATATTTACATCTACATAAATGTCTAAAGGACTTTTACTTTGCTTGTAGAAAAATGTCATGTAGGACTTCTACTAATATATTTACCTTTAAACAAATTTCTAAAGGACTTGTACTTTTCCTATAAACAAATATTATACAAGAATTTTGTTGATAGATTTACCTTTAAACAAACATCTAAAGGACTTATGCTTTTCCTGTAGAAAAATGTCATGCAAAACTTCTATTGATAGATTTTCCTTTAAAAAAATGTCTAAAGGAATTTAGCTTTACCTATAGACAAATGTCATGCATGACTTTTGCTAATAGAGTTTCCTTTAAACAAATGCCTAAAGGAATTTTACTTTACCTATAGAAAAATGTCATGTAGGACTTCTACTAATATATTTATCTTTAAACAAATGTCTAAAGGAATTCTACTTTACCTATAGAGAAATTTCATACATGATGTTTTTGGATAGATTTACCTTTAAATAAATGTCTAATAGACTTCTACATTGCTTGTAGACAAATGTTATGCAAGAATTTTGTTGATACACATGTCTAAAGGACATTTGTTTTTCTTATAGACAAATATCATGTAGGGCTTTTGCTAATAGATTTACCTTTAAAAAAATGTCTAAAGGACTTCTACTTTTTCTACATGATATTTCTTCTATTGATAGATTTTATTTTAAACAAATCACTAAAGGACTTCTGCTTTGCTTGTATACAAATGTCAAGCAAGACTTCTACTAATAAATTTTCCTTCAAATTAATGTCTAAAGATATTTTACTTTACCTATAGGCAAATGTCATGCAAGACTTTTGCTAATAGAGTCCGCCTTTAAATAAATGTCTAAAGGACATCTTCTCTGGCTATAGAAAAATATCATATAAGACTTCTAATGATAGATTTAACCCTAAAATAGTTATTAAAGGGAACTTGTAAGATGTGTTAGATGATGATGATTTACCTCCAGAAAAATATTGTAGAGGACTTCTATTGATATGTTGATGTGACAATGGATTTTCCCCCCAACAAGAGGGAGAATCCATTCTAGAATATTTTCCTCATGGACAGTGATACATACAAGACAATAGATGATGGGGTTGATTGTCCTATAAATACCTATGAACCTCACATTACTCCTCATTTAGCAAGATGTTGGTAAGACAATATATGAAATGATAGAGTTATGTGACATGATTGTAAAAGATAAATAAAAGATATGAAGGCGAGATTGTACAAACCATGATTAGTTTTCAAGATGCGACAAGGGAGGGTCCACTTGTATCAATCAACTAGTGAGAAAGGAAGATAATCTATTCTAGCTAGAATCATCATTTGCATGTCATCACAAATCCATGACTCAATATACCACAAATAGTCTAAGTAGAGACAACCACATTCATGTAGACAAACATGAAGTCAAGTAGATGCAAGCATACAATTACAATAAAGTAAAAGTAAATAGGTAACCAATGCAAGTCTAAACATAATAAAATTTAAGATGCATTATATACATTTCTCCTTTGAGTTATTTTCCATCAAGCATGGCAAGTTGATAAGCACTTGAACCATACTTAGTAGTTATGATGTATAGACCTAGCCAATTGGGCTCAAAATTACCTTTGAGATCAGTTTTGCATTGGTGTTTTTCTAATTATATTTAAGGATAAGATCACCAACTTAAAAGGATTAGGATCATACCTTCTTATTGTAGGCATGTTGAAGCCTTTGATGATAGGCCCTTAGGTGTTCTAGGGCATGGATCTACTTTTTATCAAATAGCTCTGGTTGGTTGAGATGAGCGAGATGATATTTATTTCCAACAAAGGCATCTTGCAATAAGATATGCAAATCAAAAGGTCCAAAGGTCAAAGGGAAAGTCTCATAAATGAAGGTTTTCTAAAGGTTAGAATTTTGTTAGTTCTAATAGAATATGAGAAGTAAAATTTTCTGATATGGTAGTATCGAGGTAAAAATTCTTGAGACTTTGATGTCAAGTGGTGAGGAAAATATCGAAGAAGAAAACACCTATCCCAAAAGTTAAAATTACTAAGGTGTGAAATCTTCTAGAAATATCATCCTTTCATGCAAAAAAATATTGCATATCTCTTTGAAAGGAAAAAAACAACATGGAAGCCACATCAAAAGTAGGTTGTGGATCTAGATTATTAAATGAATAAATCTTCTACGCTTTGAAGCGAGCGGAAAACAACCATTTCTAAATCTAATAGAAGATATTCAAAATGTTGCTTTATTCATTAGAAGTGAGGTTACAAAATGATTTTCTCTTTCAATGGAGATCTTTATTCCCTATTTTCATCACAAATATAAAGCATTTGATAGTGTTTTTCATTGCTCCTCAATGAAGGTGGGCTTCTGTGTGCGTGTGCCATTGGTACTTTGCTTGCTTGTATATTTTTGTACATGTTCTAGACCTGCAAAAGGTTGTTAGTGCGTTTAGGGGTCTGCCTTGGTCAAACCCCATAGTTATGAAGACAAATCAACTCAAATATAAAGGAAAACATAATAAAAATTGATAGACATACTATAAAAACTACTTAAAGCGGATGTATACCTGATTTGATACTATAAATTTGTTGTAGGGCTGGTTCCCATGGTAACCTATGAATTGGATCCCGGGTTCACATACCAGGATGAAAACTAAACTTCTATTGACTGTTGGAGCAAAATTTCTATCTGGATTGGTCCCAGGTGCTGTTTGTAGCTGTTTGTCAGTGCAAAATTGTCAGATACAATTTTTGGTACAATTTTGGCAGAGTTTTGTAAGTTGACTGAAAGTGGAGAGAGAGATAAATGAGGGAATGGGTCCACTATTTATAGGGAAAACCAAGGTTAAGGGGTATTTAGATGTTCTAGACCCTAGAGTCAAGTCCTAGCATGGTTAGGTTAGGGTTTGTGAGATGGTAAGCTTAGTCACCCTCTTATATGCCCTAAGTAAAATATCATATCCTCACACATATGTGAGCTAGGATTAGGGTTAACTAGGATTAGCTAATCCCTGGGTTAGGTGAGGGTTGAGTTAGGGTTTCCTGGGAAATATCCCAACTAACTTAGGGTGCACACATGTGTGAAGACATGTTTAGGGCTAATTTGATTCTTAACCCTAATTAAACCTAATTTAATGATAAAGTGCACTTTAAGTGAAAGTCACTTGCAAATTAGAATCCTAATTAGCCTAATTAGGATTTTTGTAGGGAATGGTCCCATGGGGGCCCAAATTAGGTGTAGGAAATGGCTTAGGTGATCTTAAGGAGCTTATAGGTGGCCTCCTTGCGAATGGAAGACGTTTTGGGTGCATTTTATATAGTTTTGTATGTTTTTGCACCTACGGATAACTATGATGGCCTACGATGGCCTATGATGGTCTACAATGTCCTATGGTGGCCTATGATTACCTATGCCTATGAATGCCTATGTAGACCTACAAGTGTCTATGCAGGTCTACAGATATCTATGGTGAGCATGTGCGACTTTTAGGTGTCTACATTTACCCCTTTTTGTACTATGTTGTGTGAAACACAATTTAGTACAAAAATATGATAGAAGAAGGTGGTGAGGTGTTTTGAGAAGATGAAGAATGTGGAGATGAATGCGAATGAATGAATGTGGATGAAAAATGATGATAAAGCAAGAGATTTGTCGATTTAGTACAATATTTTATAATATCGTACTGGTTGTTTGTGAGGGAAACTTAAGACAACTTTACTTTTGCGACCAATGCAAGGTGGTCCAATTACGAATATAACAACTACCTATTCAAAATTTTGCTTTTGATTGATTAATGAGCTCATGATGACATCTATCAAATAATTTGAGTTGAGTGGAATGGAAGAATCAAGCATAACATTCATTCTGTGGTTATCGTTGATATACAAAATGAAATCAAGATGTGTTCGATATTGTGTGTGGCTCTCGTGATCTAACAAATGTCTGATTAGGATTGAGTTTTTATTATCTTGAGATAATCTTCAGCAAAAAAATTTATAGACAGATGCGATATTTGTGATTTGGATGTTTATTTGTTTGATCGTATGCAAAGCGGATTTGTGTATGAATACCCCTCAAGCAAGGAATCAACAATGACACAGATGAAATGTGGTGATGTGGTGATGATTTGATTAATAGAGGAAAATAGTGAGAGAATGTGGAAAAGTTTGACAAATGATGATGGGAAAGGAAGAAGAAGTTGCATGAATGAATAAAAAATGAAAATGGTTCTAGGAGGGTTGGTTTGCATGGCGACATGCAAATTGGATTGGAGTTCACATGACAACATGTGAACTAGACTAGAGTTCACATGGTGACATGCTAACTAGGATTTTTGGGAGTATAAGACTCCTTTTGGTGCGTGTGAAGGTTATTTGCATTGTGAGAAGTTGTGGAGAGAGGAGTGAAGAAGAATTTTCAAAGTGGAGCACTTGTGAAATCTTGAGTCAGTGCAGAGATGGTGAGAGGGCAAACAAACAGTGACAGTCGACACGTGACCCATCGGTAAGTACCCGAGACTCAAACTAGTTTTGATTCTAAAATGCGTAAATGTTTAAAAAGTGGGGTACATGAGTTTGAGTGTGTATGGATGATTGCATGTGGAAAATGATTGAAATGTGTGCACAAAGTGTCAAAGTGGCCAAATGGGTATCCAGAAGTGTTAGTCATTGTTTGGTTTGACCAGTTTTTTGACTTGTTTGACTGCATGGCATATGTTGTGTGTGAAAGATTGAATTTAATTATTTTGCATGAATGATACACTATTTTTGAAATGTGGTTGAACTTTTATCATGAAAGGGTGAAAAGGGTGTCCAAAAATGTAATTTATTTGTCATTTTGTGATGTGTTGGCAAGTCTTGGAATTATGTATCGTGAGAAGTATGTTTGCATGGTTTGTTTGACTTTGTCAGGAATTGTGAATGGTGTACTATTTTCAGAATGTGTTTGAACTTTCATCATGAAAGGGCGAAATGGGTATCTAGAAATGTAATTGGTTTACTATTTTATTGTGTGCTAGTGTGTTTTAGAAGTGTGTTTTGAAATGCATGTGTGTGGGTTGCATGTTTATTTGTGTGCCTTGAAAGTGTTGTTTTGAAGTGTAAGGAATTTTTTTGCCATGAAAGAGACTAATGGGTGCCTAAAAATGTTAGTATTGCAAAGTTTACATGGTGGTATGCAAACCTAGTTCGCATGGTGGGGTGCGAACTGGATTTCGCATGGCGGTATGCAAAATAGGTTTTTTTATGTGTGGTAATGCATGAGATGTGTTGCATGGAAATTGTATGTGATGAATAGTTGTATGAAATAAAGAAAATAATTTTCTATGTATGTGGAATTGATAAAAAGTTGGTTTATGTGTTTGTATGAAAACATGTGAAGAAGATCGAGCCACGACATCTTGTGCGGTATTTGATAGATATTCTGGGTGAGGAATGTGATGAGGCAGATGTAGAGTGGATGGGTAGGATGTGAATGAAGGGTGCATGGGATATCCTGAGTATTCATGCCAATAGGGCATATATTTTAGCATTGTGTGAAAGGTGGGATCCCGACAAGAATATCATTCACTTTCCTACAGGCTAGATGACCATTACATTGGAGGATATATACAGGATTTATAAATTTTTGATAGAGGGTGGTAGTAGATGGAACACAGGATGACGTGTTGCAGTACAAATTTAGTGTGAAGTGGGGAGAGGTATGGTTCAAGAAGGGGGTGGATTATGAGTATTATTGGTATAATAAGTTGTTGTTTAATCACCATTATGCGATGATGCTTATGATACCCACATATGCTCTACCAGATACTTTAGGAGTAAAATTCTCCTAGAATATGATGGACATAGTATGTGAGATGGTAGAGTATGAGGTAGTGTTTGTGTGGATGCCCGCATTATTGGTACAAGTATATAGGAAGTTGCATGGTATAGTGTGAGTGGGGTGGTCGATATTGAGTTGGAGTCCATTACTACAGGTTTGGGCATGGGAGCATAGTGTGATAGAGTGACCGACATTGTTTCCCTATGATGCTCATGGGTTTTCAGGTGAATTTTTACCTTACACCTTGAAGTGGCATACAGTATGGAGAAGGGGATGAAGAGAGGTCATGAGGGTGATCATTTGTTTTGGAGGAGAATATTAGGTGATTTGGAGCCTAAACATATTTATTGGAGGCCTTGGAAGGGTGGGGTAGTGTAGGATAAGGATGATGCGCAATTGGAGGTGATCCACCAATGTTGATGGGTGGTGGGGTGATATAGGAAACATGTAGAGTTATTCCCCTTCAATAGAGTGATGCAGTAGTTTGGGTTGCAATAGAGGAGATCTAATATGCTTATGGTGATAAGGAGGAGGTAGGTTAATTCAGGGAGATGACTTGTAGTGCCTTCCATAGATGGTGAGAGGGATTCATCGATGGTTATTATGGAAATAGATAATGCAAGGAAAACTCCTGAGTATACCGCATGGTGGACCACACAGATGTGGGAACCAAGAGTTGGGGTGATTGATAGCTAGGCACAACCAGTGGAGAGGTTACCTGTAGCAAGGGGAGTTGGACCTGTGCAAGAGGTAGGATCTTGGGATGCGACAGAGGTGCCTCTTCGATGATAGTGCTGACATCAAGATGATGGGTTTGGGGTTTATGTTGTGAGGTCACTAGAGCGATAGGTCGGTGGTGGTGACCAACCATCATAGGATGTAGTGCCCATAAACGAGGAGGGAGGTGGTATGGCAAAAAATGCATTAGGAGGGTATCCTTAAGGAGATACAATGATGATGGATGAGGATGAGGTTGGGGATATGATAGCCATAGCATTTGATATCCAGGAGAGGATGGATGCTTAGGATGAGTTGTTGATACTGAGGGAGAGGGTACGATATTTGGAGGGGAGATTACATGAGAGTAAGACAGATTGGGCCCTAGATTTAGGAAAATGGAGGGAGGAGCGATGGGGGTTAGAGGAGAGGTGTGAGGAGCTATAAGGATAGCTTGAGGTGGAGTAGGAGAGGTATGCCAAGATTGTAGAGGATCTACATCATCAAGTTGTAGAGATGATGGCAGTTGAGGAGAGATTAAGGGTAGATTTTCCTATGATGCAACGAACGTAGGGTGATATTGAAGTGATTCAAGTCACGCATGAGGTATAGGCAATAGAGCTACGTTCTAAGATAGAGAGGTAGTGGTAGGTACAGAAGGAGGTTGATCGTACGATAGTAGCAAAGCAGGTCATAGTAGAGATGGTTGCTTTATGCGTAGAGGTGGATCATTTACGATGAGAAAATAAGGATGTGTCAAGGCTGTATAGAGAGGAGGGTTCGATGAGAATGTAGTATGAGGTTACCTTAATTTAATTTGGGCATGCGATTCTAGAGTATGATGGGTCACGATCAAGATCGAGGTCACGATTGTGGACACAAATGCATTCACAACAGAGTCGACAAAGCACTCCATCGATAGTGCCAAGGGAGATAAGTATGGTAGCACCAAAGGTCTCTTAGGTAGTGGAGCTATCCCAGATGTGAATAGGGCAGTGAAGTCTATGGTAGCACAAGAGGCACATGGGTTGGAGCAAGCGATAGTGGCTCAAGAGGGGAGTGGTGAGACTCCTAACGAGAAGTAGGGCTGAGATATATGATGGATGGATTCCATTTTTGTAGACTGAAAGTAGTTTTGATCGTAATATATATACATGCTTGTTTTGTTGTAACTTTATATTCATGTATCATGATTTTATGTGAATGAATGTGTGATTTCTCATTACGTGTATGTGTTAGTGTAGGATATTGGTAGGTGAATGTATGATGAATGAATATATATGCATGTGGTAAAATGTAGAAGAATGATATCACTTTAGATTAGATGTAATGTGAAATGACATAATGTAAATGCACAAATATAAAATATATGCAATGATGCATGTATGTGAATGATGAAATGCATATAGAAAGCACTTATATCATAACAAAATCGGTGGCAATGTGATCCATTTCATTATCTCAGTGATGTAGGATGGTATATAGGATTATGCACCAATCTTGACTATCACAATGATAGCAATCAAACCTCATGAGAAACTGAAAAAGGTTCGACTACAACTCATAACTAATCTAACTGGATCAAAGTCTATCAGGGACTAGTGTGTGCGAAGAGTGATGTTCATTTTTCCATTTTGAGAGAGGTAGGACTAACCCGTTGCAAATTTAGCCAAAATAGCTATCTCATCCATAAGCACACAATGATCTATACAAAAGAAGGTCGCCAATGTGATATATGTGTCACCACTTGTAAGACTATCCCACTGGTAGGCAGATACTTAGAGCCTATTTTTGGCGATGGAAATTGTTTCGTGATGTTATTTTAAATCAAAGGACCAAAGGAGACCAAGCATAACAATAGTGATCTTGGAGGATTTTTCTTTTGTTTTCTGCCCCTCATTATTTTGATTCTCTTGTAATGGCATTATTTTCATTTTTTTTTGTTTGAATATGGGCGTTGTCTTTTATTTTTTGCCCATTTTATGATTTTTGCTTATGCTTGTTCCTTTGTTTATACCCAAGTCATATTTTTATCATGCAAATGATAGGATTATCAGGGGAAACCATTCACTAGATGGTGATATATATGCAAGGTGTTGTCTTTCCTAGACTCAAAACTTGCTTAAAAATATGACATATGTGAATGGTCCCTGAAATAAGTTGAACCAACCAAAGAAAGCTATAAGAAGCGTAAGAACTCGTCAACTAGAAGTGAGATTTGATTGACTTAACTGGTGAGTGATCAAAATCATGCTAATCACTATATAATCTGTAATCATGAGAAGAGGAGTGGACAACCAAGTGGTGATGCTAACAAGTGCATGTTTTTAATCCTGTCATGAACGCATTTCTATAGGGGGAATGTACAAACATGAATAAATATGTAAAAATAGGAGTGATGTGTATATGCAATGGATGCAAGATGAGAGATATAGCATGCAAGGAAAATATTTACAAGAGGAAATTTGTGAAACTCAATGAGATAAGCCTGGAGGCTATTTCAGAAGAAATATATGTGGGAAGAGATGATGAGAAGAGGGGGTAGTAGTAATGGTTGCCCCAACATGTGGGAATGCATAGAAAGTCGAAGAGTCAAATGCAAAATTATGAGAAGGAAAGAGAGAGAAGGAAGATTTAGCATAGGTATTAGCCGCTCAAAGTGTGACCATACAATAATGTAAAATAACAAGAAGAAGGAGAGAGAGAAGGGAAATTTAGCATAGGTATGTAGCCACTCGTAGTGTGACCATACAACAATACAAAATAATGAGAAGAATGTAAAAGAAGGGAAATTTAGCATAGGTATGTAGCCGCTCAAAGCATGACCATACAACAATGCAAAATAATGAGAATAAGGAAAGAAAAAGAAGGGTTAGTGTGGGAGAAGGATGTAGTTCCATTCAATCCAAGGTATCCACATGGATTGAATGGGTTGGAGTGATTACGAAGGTCAGTGGTGAGGTTAGCATGTTGTTGATATTTGATGCATCATTTGATGTATTCACAACAATCATGCTCCATATTAGGCCAATAGTAGCCCATATGTAAAATGCATTTAGTGATGGCCATTACACTAAAGTGGCCACGACAAGTTCCATCATGGGTCTCTTGGACTACTCATTAAGCCTCGTGTGGCTCTAGGTAACGTAAAATGATGCCCTCATGACTATAGTGGTAAATGATGTCCCATAGTAGTGTGTAACATATTACCCTTTGTTTGAATTCTCGGTGGTGAGCATGTGGTAGGTCACAAGGCAAAAATCCTAGTTTGATATAATCCTTGATTTGAGAAAACCAAGGATCATGTGGTTCAGTTTAGATGACATGGATGTCATCATCATCGATGGAGGATGGAGGTGTAATAGCATATCGTTTCAAGGTATGAATGGACACATGTGTCATATTAGAGAGGGGGTTTTGTGGTATTAAAGATACCAAGGAAGCCATTGTGTTGGAAAAATGGTTAGATGAGCAAGGAGTGGCCTCAATGTCATACCATTCAAGTTGGGCGAGTAGTTGTTGAGCAAGTTGTTTATATTGCTAGAGTATTGGACAATGACATTGCTAGATCTTCTTGACTTGATTTACCATGAGAAGAGAGTTACCAATTATTTGAAGGTGTATAATGTACATAGAGAGCACCTATTTCAAACTGAGAATTAGGGCTTCATATTCAACATTGTTATTTGAGCAAGGAAACCTTAATTTAAAAGAAAACAAGAGAGGTTCCTTCTTGGGTGTGAAAAATATGATTCCAGAATCCCTAGTGTGAGTGCAGTGGGAACCATCGAAGAAGAGCATTAGATATGCTAGTACATTAGGTTTGACATATTCCTTAACTTCAGTGATATGAAAGAGAGTCATTAGGAATCTAGATGAGGAGGGGATGGTTATCGGGCAATGGAGCATCAACTAGTTGATCTGCGATGACCTATCCCTTGATGGACTTTTGGGAAATGAATTCAAGGTTAAATTTGGTAAGAATTATAATCCACTTAGCAGTGCGAGAGTTATGGTAATTCTTGTTCATCATATAGAGTATTGGATTATTGTGAGCAATCACAAATATGACATGGTTGAGCATGTAATTCTATAGTTTCTGTGTAGCAAAGACTATAGTGAGGTAGATATTTTCCATATAGGCATATCATATTTTATAGTTGACCAGTGTACGATTGATATAATAGATGGCTTATTCATGATTAAGAGCGTTCTTATGAGCCAATAACATTCCAATTGCAAAATCGATAGCAAACATGTACAAGAGGAATGGTAATTATGGATGTGTTAAAGATAAAACTACTGACGATGTGAGGTAGGCTTTGATGGTGTCAAAGGCTTGCTGACAGTTGGTATCCCATTTAAAGGCAACCCCTTTTTGTAGAAGGTGGTTAAATGGTTTACATTTATAAGATAATTGGGCAATGAAATGATGAATGGATTGAATTTTGCCCTATAAACTGCATAGTTATTTGAGATTTGTGGGTGGGAGCATATCGATGATGGCTTTGACTTTATTGGGGTCTACTTCAATGCCTTGTTAGGAGATAATGAACCCTAATATTGTACCCGAAGTGATATCGAAGACACACTTCTTTGGGTTGAGATGCACATTGTGTTCAAGAACATGATCGAATATATTATGAAGATTGGCAAGGTGTTGCGAGCGTTCTTTGGATTTGGCTATGACGTCATCAACATAGTCCTCCATGATTTTATACATGTAGTCATGGAAAATGTAATTCATGGCATGTTGATAAGTTGCCCCCATGTTATTAAGACCGAAGGGCATGAACTTATAACAGAAGGTACCCTAGGGGGTTGTGAAAGATGTCTTGTGTTGATTGACTCGATTGATTTTGATTTGATTGTAATCGAAAAAGCAATCCATGAGGGATATCATTTCATGGCCTATGATGGAATAAACTAATGAATCGATGTTTGAGAAGGGAAATTTGTCTTCGAGACAAGATTTGTTCAAATATCTAAAACCAGTGCAAACACAAACTTCACCAGAAGGCTTGGGTACCAGGACCATGTTGGACACCCACTTCAAGTAATAAATGGGTTGTATGAACTCTACATTGAGGATATCTTAGAACTCTAATTTTACTAACAAAGAAATCGTAGGATGCATCCATCACAATTTCTGCTTAACAGGTTTGGAATCCCCATCAAGAGTGAGGTTGTGAACTGCTAATGCAAAATCGAGTCTAGGCATGTCCATGTAGGACCAAAAAAAAACTCTGATATATTCTTTAAGGAAATATGTGAACGAGTCATGCTCCTCTAGAGAGAGGCTAGCGATAAGTTTAATGATATGGGGATTTTTGGGATCATCACCAATGTCGACGTCGATAGTATCCTCTACAAGCATTTGGGAGTCATCTTGAAGCTGGTCAAGGATAGGAATAAGATAGAGGTCATCGAAAACCTCGAGTAAATTGAATTCATCATCTAGGCATACGTCTGTATAATTGATCCATAACATGTGGGATGGAGTGGATGGTGAAGGTGCATTGGAAACATGTAGGATGGGCGGTGATAGTAAGAAGTCTTGTGAAGAAGGTGTAGGGGAGATGTGTGTGAAATCAATGAAGTTTGGATTTGGTGGCTTGGTATGAATTGTAGGAGAGGTATACCAAAGTAGGGAGAATAAATGAATGTCAACCATGTTAACAGAAGTGATGGAGATGGTATCAAATAAAGATTCTGAATATGAAGACTCATGAGTGTGTAAACAACGTGGTAGATTTAATGGTGGATGTAGCACCATGGGTGGAGAGTGAGATCAAGTTAAATAATGATGAGTTTATCGTTGATGAGGTGGATGCATGAAGGAATGCATAGGCAATGAAGGAGGAGGTGAAGAAATGTACTTTGAGCAAGGACTTGTGAGGGAGAGGGCAGCAAATCTATCAATTAGCTCATCAATGCAGTAAGTAGTAGTAGTGTTAGAAAATGGTGTTTCTTGGAAGAAGGTATATAGAATGTTGATAGTAGAGGAAGGAGAAGAACTCTCATCTAGGATGTTATCATCGATATATTATTCCAATGAGTGTAGGAATTGGTGGAGGATTCATGGAGATATATTGAATCTCATATTCAAGCATATGGACAGCTGTAGGGTGATATCCAAACCCTAATTTATCGATGGATAATTGAACATGAGGGTTGATAGGCACTCATAAACCTTGCTCATAACATCCTAGTATAAATCCATGCCAATGGAAACACCTAAGGTAGCATAAGTAAAAGTGTGGGTTGGACATGTGGTCTAAGGTACCACAAAAACTAAATTGCAACAATGGGGGTATAGCTATTAGGAGTGGTGAGTCCAGACCTACGTAGATGAAGTTGGTATGATTTTTCAGTGGTACTAGGGGGAAGAAAATACCAATGGTTAATACCGAGGTCAAAGAGTGACCAAAATCATGGGTAGATTGGATAGTAGGAGGGCGCACATGAGCATCATGAACATTGTATTCATCCAAACCAGTGTTTGTCATGAAAATGGAGACATGGGGTGATAAATGAGGCAGTGAATGAGGTGGTAAATCTGAATCAAAGGATGAAGAGGAGAGTTGGGAATCAGGGATAGTAGTGGTAGAAATATTAAATAATTAGTTATCAAGGTGAGAGGCTCACTACTCCCAATCGTGACATTCATATGTACTGGAAGGGATTGGATGACCCGCGTACGAGAACTGTGAGGTGGGGGGAGTCGATCTATGTGTCAAGCTATGATAAGATGTGAAGGACCGAGGTCAAGGATGGAAGGAAAGTTGGGGTGTTTGCAAAGTAGGGAGAAGAGGAGGCTCTATGGAGTAATATGGATGAGATAAAGTGGGAGGCCACAAAGATGATGGTAAAAAAGGCATAGACATGGGAGGTGGATTCGTGGAAGAAGAAGGTTGGGAGGGAGGAGGAGACCACAATGAAGGTGGTGAGAAAGGTACAAATGGGATATGGGGATCCATAGAGGAGGATGAAGGTATGTGAGAAGAATATGTAAGGGGATGTGTGGGTGTCCCTAATGAGCTATGCAGAGGTGAAGCAATTGTGGGAGGAGGTGTAGAAGTCTCTGCCCGATGATGTGAAGGAATGGAGAGGACCTGTCTAGAAGATGATGAAGGTCCTGGTGGGAGGTCAACGATGTTGTAAAAATTGAATGGGTCATTATCATCTAGAACAAAATGGATGAGTTCATCATAAACATAATTGAGATAATGATGTAAGGTGGAAGAAATGCATTGCATGTCTTTGATCCATGGCCTTCCAAGTAAGATATTGTATTGCATCTCACCTTGAATAATGTGGAATAAAATGGAGATGGTCCTAATGCCTATGTGGATAGGTAGGATGATGGAACCTACTATGGGTCACATAGAACCATAAAAAGCATGAAGGTTAAGTGATGGTGTGGCAAAGTGGGTAGGTGGAATATGTAGGTGATGAAGAGTAGTAGTGAAGATGATTCTAATGGAGGAACCAATGTCAGTGAGGACACGCTTGGAGGTGATGTCATTGATAGTTACTAGGATATTTAGGGGAGGATTAGTTCCCTCACCCATGAGTTTAGTAATATCATGGTCATAAAATCTGATGGAGGGTTGCATGTAGTGGGGAATGTTCCCAATGAAGTTCACGAAGGCATTAGTGTCATGGGTCTCAAGATTGATGGATTAAAGGATGTCATTCAATACCTCACAATGGGGTTGAGACTACTATAAGAGATTGAAAATGGATAGCCTGGTTGAGGCATTGTGTAGTTGATGTGTGACGCTACCATGAATAGTAATGATGTTTTGTGATAGGGGTGGTGAAGCATGTGATGCTGTAGGGATTTGGGGTGAAGTGAATGATACTAGAGGTAAAATGACTGGCACATCCTAGCACAATGAATAGTGTTGGGTGTGAGTGGTGGGATTAATCATGCCAACCATACCACAATATGGGGGATCATGTTGAACATTTTTAACCTATTTGTATTGGCCTGGTAGGTTGGATTGGGGTCCTTGGGGATTGGTTCCTGTGTTTAGATAGCAAATTCTAGTAGATACCCAATTTTTGGTTTTGTGGTGCAAGAGGGTTTGAAACCTAAGTGGTACTTCGATCGATGAGGTCCTAGACAAGGTCACAAAAGGAGTGATAAGATTCTATATCATAGTTGTATTGTTGATGGTATGCACAAAAGACCTATTCGACATATCCTTGAGGCTTGGATTGATTTGGATCAATAGGTTAAATATCGGGTAAGGTGATATGACCTGCATCATATAATCTCTAAAATAGAGCTGTTAAGGGCTCAGAGAGTGGAGTCAAATTACACTGTGAAAGCTAGGAGCAAATACTGTGAGGCTGTTGTGGTCTAGATGGAGGGTGTGCATTAGTTTGAAACAACTATTGTGGTGTAGGGGGAGGTTGTGAGATTGATGAAGAAGTTGGAGAAGCTACTACCACCTGGTTAGTTTATGGTAGTCTTGATAAGGGTTGATTTGGTGGATTTTTATTGAAACAAAAGTTGGAGTTGTAATATGGTTTTTGTCTAAGCTTGATATTTCCATATTAGACTTTGATGTCCTCGATGACCTTGGCCTAAGCAATGGCTTCAAAAAATGTGTGACTTTGATGAAGTTGGAAGGGTGTGGAGATATGCTTGTGATAGCTCTTAGAAAACAATATGACTAGATAAAAATATGTGAGGCTATGAGCTAAGTCATGGATGAATGATCTCCCCTACTCACCTTGATATTGTTCTTCTTTGATCCAGGCTCTCCTACCAAAATTTGATTAGCTAGATTCAGGATATCCATGGCCTTGTTCCAGGATGCTAGTGTGGGATTTTAAATTTCTAAAAGTTGCTGATGGACATAACGTAGTTCCACCATTGTATCATAGGAGGAGGAAGTTCCCCATTCTGCCAAATTAATCATTAGATATTTCAATATGGTTGAGCTCTTTATCAACTGAGTGACCTTCTCCTAAACGATTGGCTCCTGCCATGCATTTATTTCTAATTCATATTCAATCAATACTTGTATGCTCTTCTAGAAATATTCATTTAATATCATAAGGTTATTATCCTCCCAAAATCTATTGAAACCACATTGCACCATATTTTCTTTGATATCAATGATCTTCTGAAGCTCATTTTCCAAATTTTCAATTAATGGCCACCCCTTTTGAAGCAAACTATTTCTTTTTAGGATGATTTTGGCTACAATTCTTGAGGTGTTCTAATATTTATTGGGAATAGGCTTACCCAACTGGTTACACTTAGCCTCAAAAAAATTGAGGAGCTCATTGGCCTTAGGAGCAATTGGTCGTATTTTTTTGGTGATGGCTTCTATGTCTTCTCTTGCTATTGGTAACACCTCACTAGCTTCATCCATGAAGTCAAATATGTGCTAGATTTCGGAGCACCTCTCCAATATTTTGGATAGGATTTCTCTTCTAACTTGCTTCACCTTGGTCTTGGATAATCTGGCCACCTTTGTTCTCTCAACTTGGAGTTGTTGCTGTAAATCCTAAATTTGCTTCGCATATTTTTTATTCTGCTCCTAAATTTGTTGAACTTATTCCTTGAAATCAGCCATCTTTTCAAACCTATTTTGCCATTTCTTAGCATCATTTGCCAAAGCTTACATTTATTTCTTTTGGTCCTTGATGGTAGCTATAATCTTGGTATATTTTTCCTCCAATTTGGTAGATTGCTCCCTATAGATGTTGGTTTTGACAAACATGGTTTCTATCCTTGCTTTGGCTATGACCATCACATCTTCTATGGATAGTTGTTCTATATCCTCAGTATTATTAACTATTTGATAGTCTTCCACTATAATATCTTCTTCTAGTTTATAAACCAAGGGAATCATAATATACTTTGTCCTCTTTCGGGGCACAGGGTCGACTATTTGTGCCCTTCTACCCTTAGATACTCCTTTGGAAGATTGGGCTAGCTACATACTCCAAACAATTTGTGCTCTTAGTGAGGTGCTCTTGATATTCTACAGAGATGCTACTGTGGGGTGATCCATAGGAGTGGATGGAGTGATATTTTTAGGGAAGAGGGGAACTACCATAGCGGAAAGGGGAGTGGAGGTAATAAGAGTGGAATTTGTATCCACAACAAAAATAGCAACCGAAATGGAACTAGTTGCCATGGTTGATGGAGGAGTTAATGGCAGTGATATTACCATTGTTAATGGAGGTAATGATGATGGGGGAGTTGGATTTATGGAATTTGGAGGTGGAGAAGATAATGGAGAGTGCGATAAAAGAGGGGGAGATGAAGCTTTGGGATTCTCGACAATATGGAGTTGAGAGTGGACTAAATGAAGAGGTGAATATGGATGAGGTGGAGATGGTTGTGGGGAATCTAGTTCTGATGAGGATAGTTGTACTATATTTTTATCTTGAGAAGGGGAATGATATTTCTTTGGGGAATTTAGATGCAAAAATGAAACACCAAATATAACAGATAAATGAAACCAAGAGACAATATTGCACAAAAGAGATAATTTTATTGATATGGGGGGAGCCTCAAATATCCAATGTTACAATAAAGAATTTGATTTCTTTTGATACAAAATATTACAATACTAGGGTTCTTGAAATGTTGGTGGTGTCTTCAAACTCACTTTTGATCCCAACAGAGGTGAGTGGGCTTCATGCTATCCAATACTGGGCCACTCCAGCTTAAGCAACTGCACAATGTAGGTGTAGTATCTCCAGATCTGCACACAAAAGATAGCAAACAAGTCAGTAGCAACTGTGAGGGCTCCATAGTGTGAGACCCTCAGGAATTAATACAAACCCTAGCTATGCAATATAAAGAAAGTGAGCAAAATATGAAAATACATGAAATGAAATAAATCAATGCTGGATTTACCTTGTTCACTTGTTGTTCTCTAGTCTGTAGTAGTTGTTGTAGGAAAATGGTGTGGCGATGCCCTAGCGACACTCGAGGGTTAGTAGGGCTGCATAACTCTGGTCTAAAACACCCATGGGTGCTCGATGGTAGCAGAAAATGCCCGTGGGTGCTCGAGGATGGTGAAAAGCACCCAAAGGTGCTCGAGAGTAGCAAGTGGGTATTCAACGGTAGCGTATGGATGCTCAAGAGTAGCAGAGAGGCATTCAGGGGTTGAGGCAAGGTCTGCAGAAGCAGATCTACTTTAGGCAAGGGCTATGGTGATGGATGCGACAGTAGATGTAAGGGTGAGGGTGAGCAAAAGTGAAGGAAAGGATGCGAGGAACTCTAGAAAACTTAGGTGACTTAGGATGAAAAACTTAGGGGTTGAGCCATCAAAATGGCTCCTATTTATAATCTCACCTAGGGCACATTAGGGTTTTGATGACACAATTTGTGCGGTCAAGATTAAAATATGATGGAGGGTAGAGATTAAATCTGGGTATGTGGTATGGATCAAGGTGGATGAATGGTTAGGATTAAAATAAGATGGATGGTTGGGATTAATTTACACATATATATATATATTTATTAAATATATATAAATATAATATTAAATATTAATATTTTAATATATATTAAACAAATATACCTAAATATATGTAAATAAATGGGTAAAAATGGTGGGAAGACCTGGATGGATGACAAGTGGCTAGATTTTGGTGTCTATAGATGCCCCTTTTTGTACTGCGTTGCATGAAACACAATGCAGTGCAAAAATACAAGACACCTATTTTGGCTTGATGTAGAAGCAACTTTGTTGAGATGTGGACATGAGCTTGGAGATAAAAGAATTTTGATTTGCGTAGCTTACCCCCTCAATTGGTGAATGAGTTTGTGGATGAATCTCATGAGCCAATTGATAAATGAGTGCAAATGATTGTGTGAGTGAATGGTGTGATTGTGGATGATATGCATGATGTAAATGTGATACCATTTTTGCCCCAATGGTGGGAAGGGGGTTGTTGGAAGATGCAAATGATTGATTCTATTTTTGCCCTAATAGATGAAGGATTTTTGCCAAGTGTAGATGCCATGATCATGTAAGATGTATCCCATTGTGGGAAAATCAAAACCAAATGTGGTTACCCCAAATTTGGGGTGATTCGATGCTGCTGAAGAATGTGCCTTTGGGCATCATTGATATGCAAAGATGAAGATGCAAAGATAAAAATAGTCAACTTCGGAGGGCCAACTAGTGACTGTCAGATAATTCCTATGATCGAAACCAATCACCCTAGCTAAGGCCAATCACCATGATGACTGTCAAGGAGATGTGAAATGATGAAATGTGATTTTGTCCATGTTTTAAGCCCCATGAACTAGGCCATCAATGACAACTTTTGTGCAAATTGTTCTTGGCAAGGTTTCACGCAAAATGTGAAGTACCAAATGTGATGTTGTTTTTGAGCAATGAGATAGTGGATGATGAATATGGCCAAGTGTCCTTATGGTAATTTATTCATCTTACCAAATTGCATGGATGCAAATCACTGCAATCGCCAAGTAGATAGAATAAACCACTAGATACGAGGTTCACTTGAATGTTGTTTGAACTTGGAAAATATGCAAATGTCATGATTGATGATTGGAAATGATGTGAAAGTGAATTATTGATGATGAGAATGATGATTATGGATATTTTGTGAAAATTTGGACTATTTTGGAGTGCTTTTGAATTTGATAAGTGATTTTGCGCCTTTTTGGGTGTAAACAAAAATTATGCATCCAAATCGGTTTGGACCTTCACAAAACTTGATAATATGATGAAATGGATGCATGAATGCAATTTGGAGTGATTTGGTGGGGGTAAGCCACTATTTTGCATTGATTTTGCCTTTTTGTCAATGTTGATGCCAAACATCGGTTGGCGCTTTCGACATGCACAGATGCCCATCGATGTTTGGGCATTTTGCAAATGCCCTAGTGCACTTCAATGCACTAGGAAATACCTATGGGTGCTTCAAGGTACCTGAAGTAGCTATAAATAGCTTGTAGGGTGAAAATGGAGCTCATTTGTGCATTTCTAAATTTGTGAAGTTGTGTCTAGGAGAGTGAGGTGGAGTGGAGTGGAGTGAGGTGAAGTAAGGTGGGCGTGGAAGCTATGGTAGTAGAAGGAGTGGATGGGTGAAGCTGGGCGATGTGATTATGATTGCAAGGTAAGTCCCACTTGGAGGCTCTTTTTTTGTGCAAAAAATTTATGTTTTTTTTTAGAACATGTATTAATAATAAATATTTTGTGTTGTGCTGTAGCTAAGGATTTTGGAGGCTCGACACCAGTTCTCACCTCTCATCCTAGGGATGAGGAAGGCACTACAGAGTGAGGATTGGGATTTGTTGAAGGCTGTGGGGCTAGAGGAGGTAGCCCAGATAGATGTGGTGAGGGCGGATGAGGGGTACCTCTCTGCCTTGGTGGAGAGGTGGGATCTAGAGAGGGGGACCTTTCAGCTCCCTACTGGAGAGGTTACCCTTACACTTGAGGATGTATACCACATCCTCAAGCTACCGATGGAGGGGATTCATGTCGAGGTTGGACATGATCGGGGGATGGATATGAGGAAGATGTTTGGTGATAGCTGGGGAAGTGTGAGGGTGGAGTGTGGGGGCATTCCATACTTGTCCATGTATGTGGACAAGGAACTGGATGCCCTTCGAGCTTTGGTAATGTTCATGTTGGCCAACATCATGGCCCCAAATAGTATCGATTGTAGGTTCCCTTGGAACCTGATAGGGTTGGTGAGCGATATGCTCGCTACACCATAGGTGTATGCATGGGCTCCTACCTTATTGGTGTAGGTGTACTGGGAGCTCTATGAGGTGAGGAGGTAAAAGAGGAAAGGATTGGGGTGTAGTTTGCTACTATAGTGTTGGGGATGGGAGCATTTTAGTGTGGCTCGATCGGAGGGTCTACCAACTATAGGTTGGGATAGGGATCAACCCTATGCTAGGAGATGGGTAGTGGTAGAGGAGGTATAATCGAGTCATCCTATGTAGATGAGTTAGTGGTATAAGGATTTGTGGGTTGGATTGACATCCACCCAAGTGATATGGAGGCCATGGTGGGGTACTAGGTGGATAGGTGATAGAGAGCATCTATGATGGGTGAGGTAGGCTAGGTGGGTGGTTGGGAGGTATTGGAGTGAGGCTGAGTATATTTAGTTCTCATGGGTACTTTGATAGTTTAGCTTGAGGTAGGGGGTTCCTGATGAGCTAGTGCTCTATAGGAGGTATCAGGAGGAGATAGGGTTACCTTGTGCTGAGCCATGGAGGGAGGCTTATATGGATGATGAGGAGATAGATCTCCTTGATGTGGATGATGTAGGGACTACTATAGAGTATGATGCATGGTTCACTACACAACCACCATGGGCATCGACTCTAGTAGTAGTTGGTGGAGATGGGGATGAGGCTGAGGTTGAGGAGACCGATGAGGCTCCTAAGTAGTAGAGGCACCTTCGATCTGATAGTCAAAGGAGGAGGACTAAGGGTGCAGCGAGGCAGGCTCTAGGTAGTGGAGGAGATGGGAAGAAAGATAGGGATGATGTGGAGGAGACTCGGATGGACCTCTAGGTTAGAGTGAGGAGGATTGGGTGAGGTTGGAGTAGTAGGTGGTAGAGCGAGATGTGATGGTGATGGCTTGAGATGAGAGGATTATGAGGCTCCAGGTAGAGCTTCTAGAGAGGGAGCATCATCATAATGTTGATATAGCATACCTTCGATCTCGGTATAGGTATATCGAGTCTTTGGAGGATAGGTTGATGGAGCATCATATTCCACTTCTAGATCCTCCTACCTCATCTGTATCCGAGGCTGCTAGGCATAGCTCTAGGTCTAGGGCTCCTTCTAGGTCATAGGGGTCCTCTTGGAGGGCTTAGCTAGTGCTTAGATGCACTTTTTGTATATGAGCCTTGGTGCTCCATTGTATGTAGCCTTTTGGCACTCATTGTATATGTGATATTTATACATATATATACATGGCTTTTACTTTTGTGTTATGTGTTTGTGTAAATGCTTTTTGTGGAATGCATGTTTATATGGATGATTAATGCATATGATATATGTATGGATGATTAATGCAAGGTATGGAATGCAAATGTTCTAATGATCATTTATAGCTTAGATTTTTCTTGGCCATGTTCTAGCATTGTTGTTTAATCAAGGGCACCAAACTTGGTGGGTATGATGTGGATGACTCATGAAATGACATGGATGTTGACATGGAAGAAGATATGGATGTTGATATGGAAAAATGAATTTTGCAGAGACTCAGACATACTAGTGGTATCAAACAAACTCACTAAAACTACCTAATTCCTCTAGGACCAAATGTGTGTGTAGTGAATTCATTTACCGAATCAAGAGCATGGTAATGACTCAAGGCAATCAAGAACCAATGTGTGTGCAAGTGAGTTCATTAACTCATCTTGAGTAAATTGGGTATGACCTATTATGGATGAGACCAAGAAGCTAGCTTGTCCGTATGTGTGGTCAGAGGTCTCTTTGAAAGAGATGTGTCACCATGCATGAGCGTACTCCACTACCAATCAAGCGTCTATAGCTTCGGTGGAGGCTAACTCCATAGTCCAAGAATTTTGATCTTTTAAGTTTTGGGGATGACTACCTAACCGTCTGACTGGAAATGTAGTATGATCCTTACAACCCAATGATCAGTGGTGTGTGATGTAAAATATTTAGAGTTTTTGTTAGGGATTTTTCCCTACTCTTTCTTTTATTTTTGAATTGTGATAGTGGTGAAAACCACTATTTTTGTGGACTATGTTGCATGATGGGGTAAGTGAGGATTACCCTTTTCACTTCGAGGTTCAAACCAAGTATGGTGTTATCCCTCTTTGACACAAGATGTTTTTAAGATGTGAAATTGTGGTTGGTTCAAGAATGTTTTGGAGTCAATTCCCAGAACTCAATATTTTCTTAGTGAAGATGTGTAATGGTCCTAAAAAGAACTTGACATGTAGTTGTGGTTTTCTTAAAACACTAGGAGTGGTTGAGTGATCGAAAACACCTAGGAATTATGGACATATGGAGGCAAATGATAATTTGGCTTGGTGGAATGTTGTGGATGATGTTGTGAAGGTGCCCCTGATTAAGGCAACATGACTTTATTGGACCAATTAAGACCTTGAACTTAATAAATGATCCCTACTATGAAATGTGAAATGGTAATGGAATTTGTGAAATGGAATGTATGAATGCAATTGTTTTTAAATGAAATGTGTGCAAATGAAATGCAATATTTTTGAATGAAATGTGTGCAAATGAAATGCAATGTTTTTGTGTATTAGCCATGTATATGTACATATATATAAATCACATTATGCATAGAATGCTCTCAAGTGTATAACATTAAGTGGTTTGGGTTCTTCCTCTCCCTCTAGACTGGCAAGCCTATAAGTACCTTTACCCACTTTTTGAGTGATAATGTATGGACCCAACCAATTAGCCATGAATTTATCATGAAGATGCGGTAATGCATTGGTGTTTTGTTGATTCTCTTTAAGGATAAGATCTCCTACTTGGAATTCATGTAGATGAACTTTGGCATTGTAAGCACGCTTTAGGCGGTCTTGATAAACTCGTAAATGCTCTAAAGCATTGACTCACCTCTCATCAAGAAGTGTGAGTTGGTCAAGATGTGCTTGTCTAGCAGTGTCATCATCTATGAATTCTTGCAAAGAAATTTGCAAGGAGGGGATCTCAAGCTCAAGAGGTATGATTGCTTCGGCTCCATAGACCAATGAAAATGGTGTTGCCCTAGTAGGCATGTGGATGCTTGTTCGATAAGCCCATAATTCCAAGGGAATTTTTGTATGCCAATCTCTATGATTTTTGTTAACCAGTTTCTTGAGAATAGCAATTAAGGTCTTGTTGGTAGCCTCAGCTTGTCCATTGGCTTGTGGGTAATAAGGAGTCGAGAAACTATGTTGGATGTTATATTTCTCATGAAGTGCTCGAACATCCTTGTTCTTGAAAGACTTACCATTGTCGAAGATGATTTTTGAGGGGATACCAAAATGATAAATGATGTGGTGAAGTATGAACTCCACAATTCTAGGTCCTATCGTACTAGTTAGAGGAATTGCCTCAACCCACTTTGTGAAGTATTTAGTGGTTGTGATGATGAATGTATGTTGTCTCAAGGAAGGAGGTAAAATTTTTCCAATTAAATCTAGACCCCATTGTGAAAAGGGCCAAAGGCTTTGAATGGGTTGTAAATATTGTGATGGTACACATGAGTTAAATTAGCATGTTCTTGACATTGCTTACAATGTTTGACATATGTGCAACAGTCTCGTTCCATGGTGGGCCAATAATAACCCATGCATAGAATACACTTTGTGATGGCCATCCCACTAAAATGACCACCACAAGTACCATCATGAGCTTCAGTTATGGCTCTTTGTGCCTCAATAGACTCGAGACATCGAAGGAGGACTCCATCATAACCATGCTTATACAACACGTCCCCCAAGAGAACAAAATGAGCTACTTTTTTCTTGAAAGTGCATTTTGTAGTTCGAGACATGTCATATGGGAGTGTTCCAAACTTGAGAAAGGCTACTATCTAGCTTGACCAAGGCTCATATGGATCCGATTGGATGAAGCAAACATCCTTTTCATCCTTAGATTCAACATGAACAATTGCAGATTTAGAGATCATTGAAATAATAAGGGGTTGTACCTCTCCTAAGGAGTCTTTTGGAATCAATGATCCAAGGGAGGCCATTGCATCTACAAATCTATTAGTCGAATGTGGTAAACTATTGATTTCATACCAATCAAACTTAGAGAGCAATTTCATTGCTACTTCATGGTAAAGTTTAATGGTAGGTTCTTTGCATTGGTATTCTCCATTTATTTTCTTGACAACAAGTTGAGAATCACCAAATATCCTGATACGCTTAATGCCCATAGCTATAGTTGATTGAAGGCCTAATATTAAGGCTTCATACTCTATAGTGTTGTTTGTGCATTGGAAGTCAAGTTTGAATGATAAGGGGATAGGTACCCCTGGGGTGTATGAAACATGACTCCAACACCTTGACCTTTCTTGCACTTAGAGCCATCAAATAATAGTGTGATATCGACGTCTTCCTCTAGAATGACATCTTCTTCTTGTTTAGTGATAGTGAATACCAAATCATCTGGGAGCTCAATAATCAAGGGATGATCACTAGGTAGTGGAGCTTCTACAAGTTGATCGGCTATGACCTGACCTTTAATGGATTTTTGGCTAATGAATTCAAGGTCAAATTTAGTAAGAAGCATTATCCATTTAGCGGTGTGGGTGTTATTGTAAGTGTGAGATATCATATAATGTAGAGGATTTTCTCTAGCTATGACATATGTTGTGTGACTAAGCATGTAATGTCAAAGTTTCTTAGTGGTAAAAACCATTTCTAAGCATAATTTTTCTACATAAGCGTATCTAGTTTCATAGCTTACCAATGTTCGACTAATGTAATAGACAACTTGCTCTTAATTTTCTTCATTCTTTTGTGCAAGCATTGTCCCTAATGCAAAGTCCATTGCTAAAACATAAATATAGAATGGGACCCCTGGATGAGGAGGAGCTAAGATTGGTGGAGAAGCTAGGTATTGCTTAATGTCATCAAAGGCTTTTTGGCACTCATCTATCCAAGAAAATGGCACCCCCTTTTGTAGTAGGTGATTGAATGACCTACATTTGTCAGAAAGTTGTGCAATGAAATGATGGATTGATTGGATATTTCCTTGTAAACTATGCAATTCCTTTAAATTTGTTGGGGGAGGCATCTCCATGATGGCCTTGACCTTGTTTGGGTCCACCTCAATGCCTCTTTTGGAGATAATGAACCCTAGTAGTTTTCTAGAGGTAACACCAAAGACACATTTCTTGGGGTTCAACCTTACATTATGCTCTAGAAGTCGATCAAAAACTTTCTCCAATACACCAATGTGCTCTTGTCGAGTTTTAGATTTTTCCAAGAGATCATCCACATAATATTATGCATGTAGTCATGGAAAATGTATGTCATGGCACGTTGATAAGTGGCACCTACATTTTTAAGGCCAAAGGGCATCACCTTGTAACAAAAAGTTCTCCAAGGTGTAGTGAATGTTGTTTTGTGTTGGTCATCAAGATTTATTTGAATTTGGTTGTATCCTAAAAAACCATCCATGAGAGAAAGCATTTCATGGCCAACGCAAGTGTCGACAAGAGTATCAATGTTTGGAAGAGGAAAGTCATCCTTAGGACACGCTTTGTTAAGATCTCGAAAGTTAGTGCAAATGTGTATCACCTCGTTAGGCTTACGAATGGGTACCATGTTTGAGAGCCACTCAGGATAATCAATGGGTACAATGAAACCCACATCTAATAGCTTTTGGAGCTCTTCTTTGACCAAGAGGGCAATGGTAGGATGCATCCTTCTAAGTTTTTGTTTGATCGGCTTAGCATCAGGATGTAAGGTGAGATTGTGGACAACTAAGTTAGGGTCAAGACCAGGCATGTCTTTGTAGGACCATGCAAAAATGCCCTTCTTCCTCTTGAGGAGAGCAATTAATTGCTCTTGTTCATCTTTGGATAAGATTTTGCCAAGCTTGACAATTTGGGGATTGTCTTTGTCTAAACTAAGGTCCACATCGATGGTATCTTCAATGGACATGTGGGAACCTTCCTCAAGTTGATGGGGTGTAGGGATTAGATGAATGTCATCTATGATATCATCAAACTCTTCTGACTTATCCTCATCTATGTCTACCTAGAAAACCTTGGGATTCAAAGGTGAAGGTGAAGGTGAAGGTGGAGGGGATGGAGGAATGTAGTTGGTTGAAGCCCTTAACAATTCCTCGAATAAGACAAACTCGAAGAAGGATGGAGGTGAAGAGATCCGGTCCATATCAATAAGGCTCATGTCAATTGGAATTGGTTTTGCCAAATCATATGGATTACGGAGTGGGGTGAATAAGTCAACAGGATTCATGTTGACTTAAGGGAAAAATGTATGAGGTTGGAATGGATGGGATGAATGGAGCCTAAGAACTGATGCTAGGAGCTTGGTAAACCTGGATAATAGCAAGCAACACAAATAAATACACTTAACTAAATGCTATATACATGCAATGCAAAAAATAAAATGTTTTTGTTTGATTTTTTTTTTGTAGTGGTGAAAACCACTATTTTTTTTTTTGTGTTATGTACATATATTACAAGTTTGGCTGATGAGATGGATTAATGAGATGGAGGTGGTGGTTCACCGGTAGGTGTGGCTCACTCTTGTGGAAGAAGCAAGTGAAATATGGGCTCATGGATGGGGAACATTCTGAGATAAAACTCATCCTGTTCGGTGTGGGGAATGATGGGCTCTGATTCCTCTTCAGATTCATCAAAAATTATCGACATGAGTTCGAATTCTTCATAGATTTCATCATCAGAGTCATCAGGGTGGAGAGCTTCTTCTCCTGAATTTAGATTAAGCCTTTGGAAGGCTTGTTCAAGAGAAGAGGTGGTGGAAAGTGGAGTGTAACCTAGGCCTGAATGGTCATGCATTTCTCGATATGGAACATCAATAATGTCATGCATTCCCTATTCATGCAGTCCTAAACCATGTCCCTACCAATTAACTATGTGAAAATAATGGGATGGAAATCTTGACATGTTTTGTATGTTGGTAGGTGTTGGTTCTTTGGGTTTTTCTAGGGGAGCTAGATTGGATGAAGAATCAATCCCTCCATATACAAAATTTATGTTGTTGGGAGCTGAACCCATGTCATATACCACTCCTATAGATAAAGGTGGGTCACATGGGTGATCAAAATCCTTAGTAGTTGGAATGGTGAGTGGTGTAACTGTGATGTCTTGGACCACATATTCACCAATACCAGGATTAGTGAGGTGGACCTCGACTTGGGATGATGTGGAAGGATCATGGTTGGATAATGGCTCAAGGAATGGTGGAGATGAAGACGTCTCACAATCCATCAACTCGACTTGTGAAATATTGGCTGATGGAGATGGATTGGATTGGGAAGGTTGTTGGATGGATGATGATGATGTGGAAGGTAAAGTTGTGGAAGGTGATGATGTTGATGATGTGGATTGACTTTGACCACATGTGCATGTAGTCAATGATGAAGATGATGGGGGTATGGAAGCTTGGTGGGGATTGGTGATAAGGGGCTCCTCAGGAATGGGAGATTTTGATGAAGAAATGGGTGGAGTGGTAGATGGATTGGTTGATGGTGATAGAAAAATGTGGGTGGAAGGAAGCATGGATTCATAAGGATTTGAGATAAAATTACAATACTTAAATGGTTCGACATCCATTGGTATGCAATGTACTTGTCCCTCATGAATGTATTTTAGGCATTGATGTAGTATGGAGGGGACACATCTCATCTCCCTCATCCAAGGTCTTCCAAGGAGTACATTGTATGCCATGGATCCTTCCAAGATGTGGAACATAGTGTGCAATATTTTGACCCCCACTTCGATGGGCAAAACAATAGTGCCAATTATGGAACATAAAGCATCGTTGAATGCTTTTAGGGTGAAATATGACTTGGTGATATGAGATGGAGGAAGGTTAAGATGATGAAGGGCAGATGTGGTGATGATATTAATGGAGGAGCCGATGTCAATTAGAACTCTTTTGAAAGGCTTCCTGTCAATTAGAGCCATGATGTGCAATGGAGGATCTACTGATTCTGATGAGATTGGCTTAATCTCAAAGTCATAAAATGTAATGGAAGGCTCCATGCATGTTTGAATGCTCCCTACAAAGTTGTTGAAGGCATTAGCATCTTGAGATTGTAATTCAATGGATTTTAGAATATCCATTAATGCCTCATGATGTGGGGGAGATTGTTGAATTAGCTCATATATTGACAATTTGGTGGAAGCCATATTTAGGCTTGTGGTTAATCGACTACTCAATGAGATGACTGGTCATGGAGGATGATTGATCGGATGAATGGGAGGATTTGGTTGGCTAGGAATATGAATTGGTGGGGAAGGATTAGGGGAAATTTGAATGGGAGGTGATGTGGTAGGTTGCGACACACTTGCTTGAGGTTGTTGCCTTGCATTTTGTTGGTTATTTCATTGACCTCTAGTTACCACATGAATGGCACCTACAAAACCTTGGTATTGTTGAACATGGTTAACTTGATTGGGAGGAGTTTTGGTGTTAGCCCCTCCCATAGTTGGTTGCACCTCCTCATGATGAGGAAGTGGTGTTTGGAAAATACCAAGATTTTGGTTTTGTTGAGCAAGGGGGTTGTCAAGCTTGATGGCCCCCAAGTCAATAAGGTCTTGAACTATGTCTTTGAATACATGGCAATTATTGATGTCATGCCCATTTTGCCTATGGTAAGGACAAAATAAATGTTCTTGATAATGTTTACCATGTTTAGTGGGATCATCTGGTCTGATTTTGGGTAAGGCAAGTTTATTTGTGTCGTACAACCTTTGAAAGAGGGAAGCATACGACTCAAACAAGGGGGTGTATTGGTGATTCTATCGGATAGACTATCATCGAGGATGGTTCTCCATAGTTGGCACTATGCTTTGCATTGATTGGGATACTGAGGGCACCACATGATAGGCAATTTGTTGTGGTGGTTGTTGCACTGATTGTTGTTGAGCCATTATCGATTGGCTCATGACCACTTGATTGACATGATTAGGCTGATTGGTCGGAGTGGCCTGTGTTGATTTTGATTGGCCAAAATAATTGCTTTTGTATTGGCCCTTGTTTTGCCATTCCTTTTTCCTAGGCTTAAGTATGCCCTCTTGGATTTTTATCTCCTCGATGACACTAGCCTATGCTAGAGCTTCTTCAAATGAGTGATATGTCTATAATTGAAGCATCCAAGAGATGGGTTTTAAACAACTCTTGGTAAATAGCTTGATAAGCTCTTCCATTGGTAGGGTGAATGGCAATTTGGTAATGACGACCCTCCAATGGTTGCCAAAATCATAGATAGACTCATCGTCATGTTGTCTTAAAGCATAAACATCGGACAATGAGACTTTCTTTCTAACATTAAGGACAAAGCACTCAAAGAATTGGTCAACCAATTGTTCGAAAGTATAAATACTATGACTAGGCAATTGGTTGTACCACTCTATGGCATCTCCACCTAATGTCTGAGGAAATGTTCTAAGCATGAGAGCATTGTCATTTTGGATTCTAAAGCATGAGTGTACAAATGTGCTTACATGCTCTTTGGGGTCCTCAATCCCCTTGAATTTATCAAACTTTGGCATCATGAAATCTTTTGGATATGGCGGTGATGGTACCAAAGGGTGAATGGGTTGGTTAATCAGTTGACGTAGGGTTGGCTTCTGGTTTGTCATACCAGGAGTATGTTGTATCAACTGATCTATTTGTTGTTGCATGGCCTTGATTCTAGGGTCTTCCCTAAGAATGTGGAAGCCTTGAATCACCTGATGATTTTGAGAAGGTATGGTAGAAAAATGTTGTGGGGTAACTAGATGATGATGGGATTGATGATGATGATTAGGTGAGGTTGATGGGAATTGATGAAGAGGATATTGATGATGAAGATATGGAGAATGTTGGAATGGGGATAATGCATGGGGACTATGGTTGGGTTGGCCTATGGGAATGGAATTGGTATGGTTTATGGGAATGGAATGGGTATTGGTATGGTTTGGTGGAGGAGTAGGGATGGAAACCATAGAATATTGTGGTGCCCATGATGGACTTTGGTTAATGAGGATGGGTTGAGTAGAAATTGGTAGAGGCTTAGGGTTCACCTGCACTTGTTGTTGAGCATCTTGATGTTGCTTAAGCAATTTGTTCAAATGTTCCCACGCTTCATGAATTTCTCTATCATAAGTGGAAGGTATGGATGTAGATGGCATGGAAGATGTGGCTAAGGGATAAGTTACACTTGGCATGGTAACTTGGGAGGTGGAAACTTGTGAAGCAACATTTACATGTGCTTCATACAAGGGGTTGGTATAGGTGGATGTGTATGAAGATGGGATAGAAGTGCTAGGAGCACTTGGGTATTGGGGAATGGATACATGAGAGGAAGGTGCAATTGATGCCTCAAAAAGAGGGTTAGTGTACACCTGGGTAAAGTTGGATGGTTGGGAATGAGCAAGTTCCTACTGTAAAGTAGGATCTTGACTAGGGGAATTATGAATGGGCTCTAAGACATAGTTAGCCGATTTGTAGAGAGCCTCTACTTTGGCCATGTCTATGTGGGTGATATTATGGTCAATGGATGGTGAAGATGATTTTGTTTGAGGAAGGGAAGTGTTGGTATACCTGTATGAGACATCAGTAGTCTGTACAGTGTGTGATGGGCCCATAGACAAATCTATCTATGTCACACTTGGGGAATCTACCACAGAAGTGGTGGGGAAGGTGGATGAATATTCCATGGAATTGTTTTGATTTAATGCTTTCTATTGATTTCTTGTTAAGACCATAAGCAACTAAACCAAATACAAATTGTGTAGTAAAATGAAATGTAGAATTGAAACTTCACAAAAATCAAATTAAGACAAATCAATGCTAAGTTTGTTCAACATATGTGTCTTACCTCATTCATTGATTATCTCATTTTAGTGTGAATTCATTCTTTTAGATTTTGATTTTGTGTGTTTCAATGTGCTAATATAAATTAGAAATGGGTGAATACTATGGCTTGGATAGGGCAACAAGATTCTTGTTGGTGATGAAATCCAACAAGTTTGCTCGAGGGTAATCTAAGGTGTCTAGGGGTAGATATTGGTGGATGGAGATGAAAGCCACCATCACCAGATCTCAAGCAATGGTTGGTGATGAAATCCAACCATTACTATTTAATATGAAATGTGAAGTGTGTGTGAGATTCCTTTTAAGGTTCTATTTTCTATGGTGCACATACAATATTAGAAACAATTGATTTCACTAGTCTAAATCAGAAGCCAACATTAAGAGTATCAATTTCTCCAAAGGATGTGAAGTACACCACTTAAATCCCTCTCTAAATAGTGGGGGGTTCATCCACTCCTCCACCTGGAATCACCCAATGCGGGGATACTTTTGACACACTAATGATGTTCCTACTTAGACCAACAAAAGGAGAGGTTTCTAACCCTACAATGTAGTCTAATTTATGCAATTTAATAATTCACATGCAACCAGAATGCAGGATTTTTCAATTGCAATACACCAGAAAACCAAAAACTTTAAATGGAAAATGGAAATGTGTGAATGAATGCAATGACTAATCTAATGCCTAGAATGCAAACTAGAATGATTGTTTTTACCAGATTTATTAGTGATGTTCTTTTTAATCCAAAAATCTGTAAAAACGTAAGAATATGAAAATACGTAAAAATAGAAAGCTCAAGGTTTCTTCTGTAGACTTACAGAGAAGCCTATGAAATCACTGTATCTTCTTGTAAAATACCTCTAGGTACTTCTAAAATACCCTTGGGTATTTTTGGATGACCCTCGAGCGCCACAGGGCATTCGTGCACCTTCTACAACTTTCTATGAATCTTCAGAAACCCTAATCCAATGAAAATCATGTGATCTATGCTTCTAAAAACCCTACAAGATAAGATAAAAAATAGCAAGTTAGTCAACAAAGTAAATCAAAATGAGAAACCCTTAGGGGGTCCCACCATGATCACCATTTGTAGATGCAAAAATGAAACACCAAATATAATAGATAAATGAAACCAAGAGACAATATTGCACAAAAGAGATAATTTTATTGATATGGGGGGAGCCTCAAATCTCCAATGTTACAATAAAGAATTTGATTTCTTTTGATACAAAATATTACAATACTAGGGTTCTTTGAAACCCTAGTGAATAGTGTTGGTGGTGTCTTCAAACTCGCTTTTGATCCCAATAGAGGTGAGTGGGCTTCGTGCTATCCAATACTGGGCCACTCTAGCTTAAGCAGCTACATAATGTAGGTGTAGTATCTCTAGATCTGCACACAAAAGATAGCAAACAAGTTAGTAGCAACTATGAGGGCTCCATAGTGTGAGACCCTTAAGAATTAATACAAACCCTAGCTATGCAATATAAATAAAGTGAGCAGAATATGAAAATACATGAAATGAAATAAATCAATGTTGGATTTACCTTGTTCACTTGTTGTTCTCTGATCTATAGTAGTTGTTGTAGGAAAATGGTGTGATGATGCCCTAGCGACACCTGAGGGTTAGTAGGGCTATAGAAATCTAGTCTGAAATGCACGCGGGTGCTCGATGGTAGTAGAAAATACTCGTGGGTGCTCGAGGATGGTGAAAAGCACCTAGAGGTGCTTGGGAATAGCAGTGGCACAAAGAGTGAGGGTGCTTAGGAGTAGCAGGTATTCGAGGGTTGAGGTAAGGTCTATAGAAGCAGATCTACTTTAGGCAAGGGCTATGATGATGGATGCGATGGTAGATGTAAGAGCAAGGGCAAGCAAAAGTGAAGGCAAGGATGTGAGGAACTCCAGAAAACTCAGGTAACTTAGGATGAAAAACTTAGGGGTTGAGCCATCAAAATGGCTCCTATTTATAATCTCACCTAGGGCACATTAGGGTTTTGATGACACAATTTGTGCGGTCAAGATTAAAATGTGATGGAGGGTAGAGATTAAATCTGGGTATGTGGCATGGATCAAGGTGGATGAATGGTTGGGATTAATTTACACACATATATATACATTTATTAAATATATATAATATAATATTAAATATTAATATTTTAATATATATTAAACAAATATACCTAAATATATGTAAATAAATGGGTAAAAATGGCGGGAAGACCTGGATGGATGACAAGTGGCTAGATTTTGGTGTCTACAAGGAATAAGTAGGAGAAGGAGGAAAGAAATTAGAAACCATACCTGAGCCTACCATGGTAGACTATTTGAGAGTCTCCTTAGCATTCTTCTATTGGTCTTCTTGAATCTCCTACCCACCAGATGTAGTGGGAGATTGTGTTACCTCCTCTGCTTTATCCAAATTCTATTTCTTTAGAGCTTCTATGTCAATTTCCAATATAGTGCCCTCTACCTTCCTCTTGAATGAAATAGTTGGCTGCGATATTTATTGAGGAAGTGCTTCTGGAGGTTCTATAATTGGAGCTGATTTACCCTTCTTATTTGGGGGGCTACAGCAGTGAAGTCTAATACTTTTCCCTTTTTCTTTTGATCTTCTTTTATAGGTATTTTAGCCTTAGTGGCTTTGCATTCGGATCTTCTCCTCCTTGGAGTATATTCTGCTGCCCCTACTTCTTTCAAATTTCCCTCCTCTTGTTGTAATGGAGTAGTGGATGGTGGAGTGGACTCATGATATTTCTTGGTTGTTCCAAACTTTTTACCTTTCATTTTGCCTTTTTGGCTTCACTCATTTTCTCTTTCCCTAGAACTAATGCTAGGCTTTTCTATTTATGAGCCTTCTAAGTTGCAACTTGTTCATCGTATCTCTTCTCGAACTCTTCATCAATTTTGGAAGTGGGATATCTGCTTTTCATTGCATTTCTCTCCACTCTTATCTTCCACCATTCAAGGATTTTGGTCGAAGACCACTTATAGGTTTCTTCCATTTCTTTTGATTTTACATCGCTAAGCTGATGAGATACCTTGGTTGGATCGTAGTCATTCACATGCACATAGAAATCTCTCCATGGTGGAAGTGGTTCCATTTTGCTTACATTCCATCAGATGGGGAACTGCACTCTATTATTTTTGTGTGTCTCCATGTGTGTGCATTTGTATTTCACTAATTTATTTGTTTTCTCTCCATGTATCTCTTTAATTATTTCTACGAACAAGTCATCTGGATCATATATCCATCTTTGTGGAAGTTGGCTAAGACCTAGTTTGTCCAAATTTGTCATGATTTTCTCACATTTCCACTTCTTCCATTCAGTGATATCGCCTTCATTGAAACCATACTCTATAATTGCTCTTATTTTGTTTCCAGAACCAAACCTACAGTTTATGTAGTCTACCTGCCTGCAATATTCTAGTATGAATAAGTGATGGGTGACATAATGAGGTAACAAGAAAGGTTTCTCTGTGAAACCATATAACCTTATGACCATGCCCTCTGTTAGGATATACTAATCTTCTTTCTCCACCCCTTTTACTTTTATTTTATTTTTAATCTTTGGGGCTATTTTGGGATAGTTTCCATACATAACTTTAAGAGCCCATCCAATGAATTCAAAATTGAAAGTGTAAAATGATAGTGTTATGCTCAGAACCCTTATCCAATAATATACTGGCATTACATGTCCATATGCATATTTATCGACAACTGATATCCAAGGATATTCATTCCTAGTAGCACTAAATAACATCTAAATTAGATTGGAACAATGCCTAAATACTAGGTTTTCTTCTTTGTACTTCATATCTACTAGTTTCTCATGCATCTTCTTGGCAAGAAATGTGAGCCAATTTAAGTAAGTAGGGAAATTGTTGTTATCACCTAGCTATGGGGTATACATATTGATATTGGAGATGCAATACGTTGTGGCCAATTACCAGTATCTTACATTTATGTCTAACTCAAGACCTGCTATGAATTTCGACATGGAGTAGAGATTTGATTCTACAAACTTGCTGGTAGGAATAGGAGTCATGGGCAGGGCTTGACTAGACTTAATATTATTAAGCTGGCCATATACTCAGGTTCTAAAATGCTTTCCATCTTGTGCATGGTTTCTCAAAGAGTAAAATTTTGCTTGCTGCTCTAAGTTGAACTCTCTAGGGGGTATAGAGGGTTTTTATCCCATTGCAAATAGGTCTCGATAGGTTTGCTCTATAATATGGAACAAAACCTTGCCATGGACCATTCTTATAGACCTATATGCAGGGTCATAATTTTTTATAGCAAAGACTAAATCAGGGTATGGATGTACAACATCACAAATTTAGTAAGCAAGGAAAGAGTACATAGCCACTTTAATAACTTCTCTTTGTATCCCCATCTCAAGTTGTCTCTAGTCGATCACGTCATCCTCGTATCTATGACCCCTACCTTCTTTTCTATGTAGTATGGCTTGTCCATATTGATAATATTCCTGATCTACTTTGCTGAAGATGATGTCATTTCAACTTCTGAGTAACTCTTTCTTCACAACTCTGGGAATTATGCCACAACTTTTCTCCAAATCACTCTATTTCCTCAACTTGCTTGCTTGCAAATGACTGAAAATTTGAATTTGTCTGCTTAAATAGGTTTTTGAGAACTCCTTCATCATTAATGGGAATGAGTGGATGACTTACCACTATTTGAAATGAGTGAAATATATGCTGTGAAGGGTGGCTTTTTAGTGAAGTATGCATATTTGATTGGATGGAATTCATGGTAGATGACGATAAACTATCCATTGGTACACTTATCAAGGTGCATTTATTCATCCATATTTGCGGTGGACTAATGGACCTAGAATATTTTTTATGCTATACTTGCTTTTTTCTATTTTGCTTGTCTAAAAATGTATGCCCTTTTTTATGCTTTCCTTGAAACTCCACAAGTTATAACTCTGCAAAGGTAACTTTAACCAAGTTGACTGCAGATCTCAGGACCATGCCTATTTTGGAAGCTGCTGAAGGATTTCAACCTCTTAAAAACTCCACTGGAACTAGGATTGATACCTTGTGGACATGCCCCTATTTGGAAATAGGTTGTTAATTGATCTATTCAATCAGAATTTCCTTTAAAAATGACCTCATGATCATCCTTTGATCCTTGATAGGTTATTGTTTGTTATAAATTTGCCTTAGCTGCGAGTTCCTAACATAATGCTCTCCCTCTGACCAACTTTGTAGGGTGGATTTCTACGTCATACTCCTGTATCTTAGTAATCCAACCAACCCTTTTATCACCCAGTTCTCCTTGGAGGATAAAGTTTCTCACATCTAGGTGTACCACATAAACCAAAGTTTTACTTTGGACTAAGTACTACTAGAATTTCTTCAAATATTTCATTATAGTAAATACCTATCTTTCAATAAAATTATACTTTGTTTGATACTCATGCAAGGTTTGACTCCAAAATAAGATAGGATGTTCCTCTCCATTCTCACCCTTTTGAGTGAGTACTGATACATAGCTTTCCTCAACTCCATAGGCATATAAAATTAAATCTTTGCTGAAATCCATATTTATCAATACTGGTGTAGTTGTAATTGCTTGCTTTATAGCCTCAAAGGCTTGTTTTATTTTCTCAGTCCACTTGAACTCCATATTCTTCTTAAGTAGCTCTGAGATGGGTTAGACCACTTGAGCAAAATATGAGATGAAATTCCTCACAAAGTTAATCTACCCAAAGAAATACTACAAACCCTTTTTATTTGTAGGTAGGGGAAGGGCTAGAATTGATTTTATTCTATCTAGATCTATTGCCATCCCATTTTTGGAGACTACATGTCCCAATAATTTGCCTTCATGAATGACGAAGAATGATTTCTTTGGATTGAGAGATATGCCAAACTCTCTGCACTTCTGGAAAACCTTCTCTAAATGTTCAAGATGTGATTCTTTCCTATGCAAAAATATTGTCATATCATCCAGATAAATCAGAATGATTTTATTGATCAGCTCACCAAAAGCATAGTCCATGGCCCTCTGGAAGGTGGCTCCTACATTGGATAGACCGAATGGTATTCTTTGATAAGAAAATGTGCCCCACTTGGTGGTAAAAGTTGTTTTGAACTGATCTTCATCTCTAACCCAAATCTGGTTGTATCCGGAGAAGCCATATAGCAAGGAATATTTTTTTACTCCTGACACCATCTGCAGAATCTGATCCATATGGGGAAGTGAATAATGATCCTTCAGGGAAGCTCTGTTCAAGTTCTAAAAATCCACACATAACCGGATGTCTCCATTCTTCTTTCTCACTAGGACCAAGTTGGCAACCCATGTGGAATGCTTAATAGGATAGATAATTTTCCCTTTTAGAAGCTTAATCAATTCCTGCCTCATTATGGACTCGATATTTAGATTCATAGGCCTTTGCCTCTGTCTGAAAGGTTTTGCATCAGGTTCTAGCTCAATGGTATGTTGAATGACCTTCTTATCATAAAATTTGAGGTCTTCATAAGACCAGGCAATAATGTCTGGATATTTAAAACATAGTGCCTTGACTCCTTCAAATTCTTCCAGAGAGCATCTTATTTCGACATTAATCTTCTTGTTTGCTTCTATTTCAATTTTGCTATAGATTTTACCATCAACTTTCATAGTCCTTGACTTCTTTCCATCCTCATTGTCAAACAAGCTTTCCAATGTGATCAGGCCTTTAGGAATGTGATTGTTCTTCAATTGAATAACATCTTGTTGATCTAATTCTTGGGAAATCTCTTCCTGCACATTAGCTAGACAAGCCTCTCTGACTAGAAAATTGATTATCTACTCATCATTGTCAAAAACTTGCCAAAATATTTGTCTGTCTGGGACTGCTGGTCTGAAGACTAATTTGACTCTTTTACTTGCGGTTGACCCAAGGTCTGAGGAAGGATTAAAATTAGAACCCTTAACTGCCAAAGCATTCTTCCAGTGTATTATGTTCTCTAGGGATAGAGTGGAGATTTAGTGCATCAAAATATTCCATTAAGTCCCATACTTTGTTCCTATACGTCTTCAGATAGTGATGTTTACTACTGCACTTTTTTATCACTTGGTTGACCACTAGCTCTGAATCACCATAAATATCTAATATCTTGATTCCCATATTTTTTGCTTGCATCAATCCCAAGCACAGAGCTTCATATTCCACAACATTATTTGTGCAAGCCCAAGTGAATCTGAAAGAAAAACTTTTCACTCCTTCTGAGGGAGATTTCAACACTACGCCAGCTCCGGCTCCATTTTTGCATCTTGCTCCATCAAAATGCATTGTCCAGACCTCTGTCTACTTGAGTGATTGATTGGATATGGTAGGGATATTCTTATTGACTTCTACAAAGATATTGTATGTACCTAGCCCAGTTTCTGATAGGCTGTAATCATATTTGAAGGGAAAATCATCTTCTATTTCTAGATCTTCTAAGATTTCCACTAACTCCGGCTCTTCCATCATTGAGTGATTGTACAAGTCTTCTTCAATTTTTCCAATATGAAAGGACATAGGCTTTTTTGGGGTTATTCTTATCCTTTTGCCTTTGTAGGGGACTATCATAGCGGAGTAGTCTAGATACATATATCCTCCCATATTGGCCGTGAATTCCCTTGATAGGCAAATACCAAAATAAGGCTCCAGGTCTACCACCATAATTTCTTGAACAATGGTAATTTTTGGGGCCCTATGCAACCTCATCAATACATCCTTTATGACTCCCATGGTCTTTACAAGGGTGCCATCAAGTTGTAAAACCCCCTGACAAGATCTTGTATACTCCATACCCATCTCATCATAGACTGCTTTTGGCATAACATTTGTTGAGGCACTTGAGTCTATCATACAATTGTGGACCACCCATCCTTCCATTCTAAGTGAAATGTAGAATGGAGGAGGCTTGTTCTTCAAGGTGGTAGGAGATATTTTTTCTTTATCTTGTGCCACATTGAAAATAGTGGTGGTTTATTTTCCTTGGGACCTTTTATGAAGAGATGCCTTCAACAAATCTATTTGGCCAAGGAGAAAAAGAGTATCATACAAGCTTGCTCTAGATGGAACTCTCTTTAACTCATCCACAATGTTATATTCCACCTAAACTAGTGAAGGTATTTCGTACCTCTTTTTTGGTTCTCCATAGTTCTTTTTGTATTGTTGTGTAGCCTCAATTCTTTGGATTTTTGTAATGGAAGGGAAACTTAGCTTTTCTTGGGCCTCTTTTCTTGCACTTTCTTGCTCTTTGTTCCTTTCCTTTTCACCTCCTCTTGGAATGCTTATCTCCCTCTCTTGTCTCCTAGGTGCTACATTACTTCTATCCATTGCTTGCAGAATAGGAAATTGATCATTCCCCTGTAGTGGTGGTTCTCTCCTTTTTTGAGAAGGCACTTGGAAACTACCCATATTCTATGGGTCTACTTGTAAGGGTTTCTTTCTAGACCTGGTCATGACTGAGACTTGTTCTTCTTCAGGAAAATCTTGTCCGACCATGACTTGATCATACTACCATAGCATGTTAACTCTCCCCTTCTGGTTTCTTTTTGCTCTTTCCATAGCTTGTTGCACATGATGTTGGTACATAGCACAAGATTCTGAATCATGAGGATCATTGCACACTAGACACCACACATTAACAAGACTGGTCTCAGGAGTATATTCCTGATCTTCTTGATTTGCATTAACTCTGATTCCTATACTATTGTTGGGACCAAGCTTCTGATCTCTGTTAATATAGGGGAATCTCCTTGGTTGGGACCTTTCTATCTCTCTCTTCTCCATCACATTCATCTTATTATTGAGTGTTTTTAGAGTACTCTGAATATCAAGTAGCATGGTGGATTCTTGAGGTGCTTGAGATGGTAGTGGTGGAAAGGGGATGGAAGGAGATGGTATTTTAGGAGGTAAAATTGGAGCCATTTGAGGGAGTGGTGATGACAAGGGAGGAGGGTCCATGTAGGAAGATGAAGTTGGATGACTTTGGGTATTAGGAATCTTAGAACAATAAGGCATAACAGTTTTTGGAGGTAACCTTCCTACATTGATAAGGATATTCTCAGCTTCTACAGCTACATTGTAAACCTAGGGGAAGGTGTAGACTCTGGACTATTGAGTTTGTAACCCGAGTTCTGACCCCAAAGCTCTGATATAGTACATAAAAGCAAGAGGGGCAATGGGCCTAGCTTTAGGTGGAATTCTTTTCCAAGTTCTACTAAATCTTAGATTAAAATCTGAAACTGACTCTTGCTGATGCTTTTGCATGGATGTGAATTGGTTTAGGAGAGAAAAAGGATCAATAGACTCATTGAATTCTTCAACAAAAGGCTCAGCTAATTCGGCCCATGAGGTAATGTTATTGTCTTCTAAGGTTCTAAACCAATGAAGGATTTTCCCTCTAAAATATAGGGCTAGGATTCTGACAATGACATCCTCATTTTTGATATTATGAATTGTTGCTAGATTGAGGATATCTTGGCAATGCTCGTACGTAGTTTTTCTTAACCCATCATAAGTTGGTATAGCTTTGGATACAACTTGAGGGATATCATGCATATGGGTAAGTCTCAAGGGACCACCTGTATTCCAATTGGGATATTTCTACAGGGGCTGGTTTGGGGCTGCATTCGCCATATTTCTAGGTACTATTCTTGTCGAAGGTGGTCTTGGATGAACTTTAGGGGGTGGTCTAGCTGGAGCCTCTTCTGTATGAAAATATGAGGATAAATTTCTTATGACAGTGGATCCTTTTAAAGGGAGTTCATAAAAGATAAAAGGCTTTGGATTATTTTTCGTAGATGACCTAGTATTCATGAAAATATATGATCTATTGGAATGGCTTTCTGGTTTCTTGCATTCAGGGGAGTCACCAAGTGAATTTACAGTTCATCGCTTAACGAGGTCAAGACAATTCATTGAATCTTGATTCCTCTAGGAGAGATAAAAGAAATAAAACTTTGTGGGTTAACTAATGTTCTTGTAAACAGGGTCCCACCGGGTGTGCCAGAACTATTGGGGTCTGAATTGACATCAAGGTAAACTTGAACTATGACTATGAATATTTGAATTTTGGGAGGTGCATACCCACTAATCACAACTCAAACCCTAACATTGGATGGATTAGAGATTAACTTCAATCCAACCTCCAGAGTAGGTTGGTATACCTTATCAACTAATTTAGGTGTTGACTCAATTAAGCTCAAAATAATGTGTAAGTTTAGGGATAGAAATGAGATAAGGGTTAGAAAATGGTTGAGAAAATAATGGTTGAATAGAGCTAACAACATTGAAAAATAGCAAGAATCTATTGATCAATCACATTTCCAGTATGCCACACTTGAGACTAACAACAATCAAAACTTATTATCTTCACCATTAAAATAATGAAATGCTTAGAAAACTATTTCAAACATCTAAAATGCTAATAATACAAATAGAAAAATTAGATCAACACTTAGACTAATAGAAATAGAAGTCTTCTATAATATTTTTTAGGCATGAACCATTCCAAGTTGCTCCAAATCAGCAATCCAATATCAACATAATTGACTAATCATGACAACAGTAACAAAAATGCATTCACAGAATAAACTCACAATTGATGAAGACAAGAGCTAGAGGTAAACATCCAAGTAATGCTCCTTCTATTGATTTCACAACAATTACAATAATATATCAGGCAAACACTCTAGAGCCAACCCTTAAACATGAGGGTTCGACCTCTTTATATATATTTTACAATGATAGTAAAAAACTAGAAACATTACAAGGAATTTCTTACCAAATCAGCAAAATATTGAGGTGGCAACCTCTCATTGGATATTCAAGAAAAATAATGGAGTTGTACTCCATGAATGTTGCAATTCTAAGCTCTGCAAGTTGTTTGGCTCTCAACTAAATTCAATAGTTGGAATGGTTATAGGTCAATCTGGATCATCCTTTGTTCTTGAGAAGACTTTCCACCATTGATCTGCAACTAAAAATATAGGTAAGTCTTGATTTCGATGATGTTTGATCTTCTCATGTATTTTTCCATTGTGTTCATCAGGTTCCATTGCTTGTTTTCATCTTTAGAATCTGCCACTTCATTTTTTTCCAGATCAGGTTTGACCATGGAAATGGGGTTCTTGCGATGCTTGATGATTTTTTGCAAAATTTGCTGCTTTAATTTCCATCTGGTCAAATTTAACTAAGTTGACCATGGAATTATCATTTGGCAGCACACTTATCTCTTCTTCGAAATCTGCTACTTTAGTTTCTGCAAAATCCAAATTGACCAATTTGACTATGAATTTTCAATCTTGCATCGGCTTCAGATGGATGTTGACAATGCTCTACCTCCTAACCTTCATAATTCGTAACTCCAATTCCACTTTGCACTATTTTACTGCACTGACTGTAGATTTTGGCTTCTTGTGGATCTTAACCTTTTTGACACTTAGTCATCCCTTTTCTGAAACTAATATGTTTATGATATTCCACCAAAAAAATTTACCATGTGCTGGTGTTGCTTCTCCGAATTCTACAACTTTGAATTTTGCTTAGCATTGTTTGACTGTGCTGACTATGGATTATACACCTTAGCAGAATTTAACATTGATTCTACACTTTTTTCTGAACACTTATCCAATTTTACAAAATTTTGCTAAGTATGTAGCCTTTTGGGTCTACAGTAACCTATGAAGTCAATGCTATGAGAAATATAAGTATTGCAAGAACTTGTAGATGTATACTATGTTTATCAAGGATACAATATTCTCTCTTTGTGGCAGTCAATGGCCTTAATAAGACACAAGACTGCTACAACTACAACAATCCATGGAATATATAAAGCTTTTAGAAGGAGGTATTGGATTGTGGGAGTTTTCATAAAAATTTTATAACAGTATTTGAGCAAACACTGATTGTGAGTGCACCGAGGTAGGCTTTCACTCCACAACAAAGCCAGTAAATGCAAAATGTTGGAAGCCAACCTCAATACAGATATCGAATAAATCCTTCAAATAAGGGGATGAAGAAGATAACCATGTAACACATTCATAGTCAATTAATCTGGGTGATGCAGTTTACAAGCATAACATTATTTCGTTTAGCACTGATTGGAAATCTAAAAAATCTAAGTATGCAATGAAGGAATTGCTTTAAAAGAGGTCTTAGCCCTAATATTTCCTGCTCTATTTGTTATGCCTATTTCTTACTCTGATTCTTTACCTATGATAACACTATACAGATTCTACATGTTGATGTTTAATGCTTCTAATGGAAATATATACAAAATGGACATGATTCCACATTTTTAGTTTCCTTTTGGTATACTTCAGTTTTCTGAAACAAATCTATATAGATGAGGGTCTTCAATGAAATCAGTCTTTGCACCATGGTTATATGAGCTTGTAGATTTTTGTGTCATGAATCCACACATCTTGTCCTTAAGTTGTTTTTGATGATGGCATATTTGTTTTTCCAATTTCAAGGGCACAACCAATGATCTCAATCTGTGTTCTTTTCTTCCCTTGTCCATATGAGTTAGTATGGAAGGCTTCCCACCAAAGAAGAGATCAATTTTTTTGTGGAAGAGGGATTTATGACATAGACAGATGAGAATATGGCAACAAAAAAACCACAAATTACAACAATGTTATCAGATTTAGTAATATCTTTAATTGTATTTGCGAGTGTTTTACTATTTTTTCTATCATTGCGATTGTTTGTAACCCACCAAAAAAGGGGAAAAAAGGAAAAGAATAAGCTAATTTTCGTCATTGTATATATCTTGCATACATCATTTTTACATACACTATTTTTCCACTAATTGGATAATTGATTGCAACCATTGGTCATAGACTACTATTCCCTGTTGCAAAATTTGCCACAACTTGCATAAAAGATGTAGATATGCTTCCTTTTGAGGATGAAATCAGCACCAAATATCTTCTAATATCCAACATACTTCTTGCTATAAAACAGACACACAAATGGTGAAAAAAATAAGTGTTTCTTACAAAGTTTTTACTATTTGTTTCTCCTAACCTTATTAATAGATAATGTCATTGTTGCATGCATGAGCCACATTCATGACATGGCTTCTCTCTAATTGATAAGGCTCTTTTCAATTTTGATAGAGATTCATTAGTATAAATCACCATCTCCATTGTTGTAGATTAATAATGTCTCTCCAGTTGACCTTCCATATCACAAAATCCCATTTAAAATGTATTTCATTCTGTTCCTTGTTTTATGTAAATTCAGAGCTATGATTTCTACTAAAAAGAATACTAATAGTACATTACATTAAATAGTGCAAAGTCAGCCCTGCTAAATCTATTGAGTAAATATAGAATAACTGACCATTTCTTGTTATTGTGTTTCTTTTATTGAAGTAGATACCTGGTATATAGTGTGGTCCCTACTAAGTGCTCTAGGTTGTTTGAATTGTTTCATATATGGGTATTGTCTATCATTTGCATACCACTCTATGTCATGGCTTCATGCAGTTTTTGTCCTAAAATATCCTCTATTATAGGCACCATTCCTAAAGTGTTCAAGAAGGCAGAGGTTTAAAAAACCAGATATACTAAATTGTTTTACAATTTTTAACCATGCTTTGTTATTTGTTCATGTGGTTTTGCACTTGAGCATTACATTTGGCTAGTATTTGGGTCTATGCTTTTTATAGTGGATCTCATGTATGTATTAATTATCTTGTTTGCATTAGGTATGGATCATGCATGCACAATAATACTATAGTACAATCTGTCTTAACTCATCATCGTGCAGATGTGAATATGTATGTTAGAATCAGATATACATGTAATAGTAGTACATATTTTATTCAAACATTGGAATCACCATAAGGTTGCTCAAGATAATTTCTACTTAATCCATCACACAGGTTTCACACACTAGGAAGTGACAACCACCTAACCAAATTCTCAAAAGGGCCTAGTCTAATGCATGTTGTGTCTAAGACTAGGACTACTTAAAGTGAGTACCAAATCCTTTAGCCTCTTACCTATGGATCTCATTTATTGGCACAACTTCCCTCAACCTGTCCACCAAATAGAGCATAACTGACCATGGCATTTTGGTAGTCCAGGCAAGTTGTACTCTCTTGTTATTATTGAAATTCAGTGGTGCATTTATCACATATGTTGTTAGTTGTGCTTACAAGTAAGAAATTAGACCACCTACACTTTGGTAGGGGATCATGTGCATCTATGCAAGTGTTTTATTTTTAGTAATAGTATATGGATAATTATGATATTTAAGGTTGTAATATTCTGTTTAATAACAATTTGAATGTCCAATGATGTTGTTACCTTTTTGCTCAAGTATTAAACAACTAGTTATGATAGTATATATATTGATATTGTCTATCTTTTGTTGTCTTGTTTTCTTTGTTCTTCAGTTGGTTTAGTGGCTGGTCTCTCTCTTCTTCCCCCATCTCCTCCCCCTTCCCCCCAAAAAGTACTTTACCAGTGGTGTAGAAATTCAGATATGGGTACATCAGTTTTCCCATAGACAGTTAGTACAAGATGTCAAAACAAATGAAATTAATAATGAGCTACAGTTTAGGAACCAAGGCCATAGGTAGAAGCGCCCAGATGTATTGAGATGAAGGCTGCAAATGATGAAATAATAACACAATCAACCTTTTATGTCTATGCAAATAACAGTCTTCCACAACTAGTAGAGCCAACTCTGTGTAACTCAATGTGCGATATCTATAGAAATAACAGTAAGTGGGTGCGTTGAAGAGCATAACCTAAAGGTAATAACTGATTCAGCTCGAAGGCAACCATTGATGTACACAAACCTGCTTGACTCAAAAGCAAAGTTTTGAAAGTGGAAGAATTACACAAATTATAAATGTGTATTATAACTATTTGGAGGCTTTTTCTTCATAATAACTTTTTCTTTTATTAATTGGTTATTCATAATCACTTTTTCAAAAATTATACTGGGAATCATTTTATAGAATATGCTAATGCTTTCCATAGTGACTTGTTTTTATTTTATTGTTGTGGCATTAATACATTTCCTTGTGAAAGATATTTATCTTTGTTGTTTATTGCTGATAATTACAGAGTTTTCTTAACACATTGCATTGAAAATTATGTTTAATTATTGGTAAATATAAAAGGTTTATAGATTAGATGGACATATTTAATGTTGAATGATAAGAATAAATATAGTTAATTATATTATTTATGTTGCTATTGTGGTTTATATAAATTAAATATAGATATTTAACATCGAATATTTAATCCAATAACAACATTCTATAATTAAATAATGATAGAAATAAAAGAAAAGAGAAAATATTTTATTGATCACATACTATGTACATTGGGAGAGCCCATTAATCCTAGGACATCCTCTTTGATATAAGAAGTCTTGTAAGTTAGTGGAGCTACTTTTTAACAATGTTTTGTTGTAGACTCTAATGACCTCTTATAACTCTTAATATGTCTTGATACAAAAATATAATATATGTACAAAAACATACCCCGTAAGGACATACATGGCATTGGTGTTTGCTCTAGCATTCCATCCTTCAAATTGTAGCTTTAAGAGGAAAAGAGAAGTTGATGCAGACCACAAGCAACTAATGTTAAACTTGAATCCCCATGACTAATTGGAGGAAAATATGGATCTCCTAGAGAACCATGAACTATGTAGCCAGTGTTCTTCACATACAAGGATTTAAAATAAGGTAGTTATTGAGCTCAGTGCAACTATTGTTAGCCATGGACTATTATCTTGGTTCACAACCCAAACTAAACCAAATGTGATCCACCCTCCATGTTTGGGACATAATGCCATCTCTCATTGATGAACCAACTCCAACATATGGAACATCTTAAATCACAAACTCATCTATGAACCTGTAACTATCTCTAGATCACCTCCCATGTGCTTGTCAATAATTCAATCTCACTCTCTACCATATATCAACAACTATCATTGACTAGTCAAATATTAACTATCACTATAGTTGTACCACCCAAACATCTCATCCATTGAGGGAGCTCTATATCCCAAATCAACTAAATGATCTGAATCTCCAACAAGCCATTGCAATTGAGTGTCAATCTAGATCCCACACTATCTAGATCACTCTCTGTAGATCACATGCCTTTGTGACCTTGAAAAAATAGATCATGATCTACCCTGTGTTCATCACTAACAGATAAGTCCATTAAACAAAATATCAATGACCTCTAATTGTCCATATTGAAAAAACTATCATCAAACTATCCTATATGTGATCTATGTATCTGTGATATAGATTTAGTTTGTCAATCCAATTTCAAATCTCTATAATGCCAATCCAAACGTAAAGTATACTCAAATATTGAATCATCTACCATAGCATGCTCATATCTCAAGGTTTCTATCAATCATCATGATCAAATGCCAAATGCTGAAACAAATGTTAAATCTCATGTCTATGGTCAAACACATAAGAAGAATACTTTCATCTCTAAATCTGAATCAATCTGAAGCCTCGGTAAAATGTGATCCCATGTCAGTCATCCGAAATGCTAAAATCTCTTTGGAATTCTATATTGGACTATGTCTCATTACAAATCTCAAAAATAGATTTTCAAATGCTTCCCAAAAGCTTGACCTCTTGGAAGTTGGTCCATATGCTTATATCTCTAAACGTTGGATCTGCTCAAATCTGGTACTTTGTCCCCCTCGTTAAATGATAGAAAAAATAAGGTCAAAAAAATTCCAAGGGAGAACCATCCCATAGAGAAAAAATAGACTTGTCATTATGAAAAGAGATGATATTTGTGGTATTAAGTCCTTGCTTATCATAATTACTGACAATGTTATTAAGAGTATCTCAATCTAGAGGTGAACCAGTGTAAGACTTTGGATGTTGATATTGTTGAATATCTAAACTAGAAGCATCAACATATGCAAATACAACCCCTAAAACAAGATTATCATGAGTGAAAAATATTGGGGATCCTGAGTAGCATCAGAAATTGAAGAAAAGGAAATCAAGATCATAACAGACCAACTCTAATCAAGAGACCTACCATTGTATCAAAATTTGGCTTAGAACTATTAGAGGAACTGGAAGAACAAAAGTTACAACTCAAACCAGTTTTCTTAAAGTGTTGACTCAATAGTGATAAGAATCAACTCTATTGTTTGTTGTCTATTAATTGAATATCAATATGTTGAAATTACATTGAGGTATGTTTCTTAAGGGGGTTAGATAATACTTGTTCAAGCACCTTATTTTCCATGGGTAAGGATCTATGGTACATGCTTATATTATGTTAGAAGTCAAGGGTGAGCCAACAGTCTTCTTTGCATATTTTCTAATAGGTATTATTGATTTTTTCAAAGAAATATTTTGATAGTGATCTAAAATATGAGCTGGACAAGGAGTCCAAATTTTTTTGATAAAACTAGTTTATAATTTAGCCATCAATGGTTTACAATTTGTTAGGATTTATAATCACTAGTAAACATCCCAGACTCCATCATGTGTCAAAGTTTTAGTTTAGTTTGAACATGAGCTGGATAGGGAATCCAAAAACATTGATAAAATCAGTTTAGAATTTTTCCATCTAGTGGTTTACAATTTGTTAGTATATATAATCATTGGTATACATTCCAGGCTCCATCATGAGTCAAAAGTTTCACTTTAGGTTTGAACATTAGTTGGACAAGGAGTGCAATTTTTTTTGGTAAAACTAGTTTATAATTTGGTCCTCAACTGGTTTACAATTTGATAGTATCTATAATCACTATTGTACATCCTATTCTCCATCCTATAATCACTTGAACCCCCCACCTCACTAGGGAATAGAACTACTTTTAAGGTCTTCCTCCTTTGAGAAGCTACATATATCCAGGTTAACATTTAAGATCCTTTAAGACAACGTACATTAATAAAAACTCGTTAAAAAAATATGAATTATTTTTTAGTTCTGAATAACATGAACGTGTAAGCTAAGCTATATAGCATATAAATATTTCACATACCAAATTCTATCCAAGGAATAAGACATCAAGAGTAGTGAATCATGTCAAACGCATTGGAAGGATAAGGAAGCCTCTATGTTGAGATGATGCCCAACATTGCAGGAATTCCACGTTCAAGGGCAAATTGCACTTGAGCTTCATGGTTGTCTCTGGGTGCCAGTGACATGGTCAAGATCCCACGATCTAGCAGATAACCTCTCTAGCTTACAACCTGAGTGATGAACACAAAAATAGGTTAAACCATAGAATAGGGGAGAATTAAAAGACTTGCTTTCTGTATGTACTTTTGGTTCATCAAAGAGGAAAATAAGGATTTCACCAAAGGAAAAAGCACGAAAGCTGATAAAACAAAGATTGTTGATAAAAAATTGTTAGTAACCTATCAACTGGCAAGGCTAAATAGGTTTCATGTGATGATTCATGTAAGCTCCCCACTTGTCGCTCACAACATACTATACATTGGCACCAACAAGGCGAATAAGAAAATGACTTTGGGTCAATTAAAGTATTTTAACCAAGTGCACTAATATGTACAAGATCTGACTAGTATCCTGCAGTTTGTGTCACATAACTGGTACATATTTTTATAAATAGAAAAGCAAGAGGATTGAGAAAATTAAAACCACCTAAACAAGTACACAATGATGCACCTATTCCAGCACTGCAAACCTCAAGTAAAGAAAGAAGAGCATTGAGTCAAACCTCAAGTAGAATTAAGAATATGTCTAAGCATAAAGGTATTCAATATTCAAACAGAGTTCAGAGAGGATTATTCTTGCATTTGCTCTCTAAAGGTACATAATAGAGTGTAGTCTGATGTTTCATTCTCCTTTGAAAATACATGTCTAGAATTTAGGATGGTGATGCAGGGTAGAAAAGAGAAGACGCATGTGCGGTTCTATCCCGTGCAACGTTTAATTTTTTTTTAAGTGTGACCTCCCTAAGAGGGTGGTTACCCTAAAAGGGTAGTTTTAAACCACCCTCTTAGGTTCTATTAGGGTGGTTTTTTATTGCCTTATTTCAGTCACCCTTAAAATCCTTTTTTGGTGTAGTGTATGTTAGATAATAGGTATGATAGAGAAGAATACTAAGTGTGCAAGGTATAAATTTGAGGGGTAAGGGCATATTTCCATTGGCCTCATGATTCCATTATTGAAATATCTATTTCAAGATCAAATTTATTCATATCTTGTTTGGCTAAACCAAAAAGGTTGATGAATTTTATGCTAAAAACATTTAGGCCAAAACTATTATCGACTAAATTTCATTTGATGAACTTGTCACTAGTATGGCCTATAATGTATGATCACAAATATATAGCCAAAGAGAGTTGAGTAATATTATCCTCATAGAATGATATAGTAGTATGTTTAACCCTAATGGACCCTATGATGGAAGTAAGATCATTAGGATTGAGGTATTGAGAATGACTTGTTCACTCAGTTGTTTTATTAAGGTGTCTCTAGGAAATAGAGAATATCTAAGAAGTTCATGGATGGAGATATTGGCTAAGGTCTTCTTAAGTATTTTAAGAAAATCAAAAGCACCCTTGGTCTTGGTCCCTGGTCGGATAATCAAAGGAGGTCCTTTGAGTGAAGTTCTTTTTGTATGGACCAAAGAGGGTCTTAAAGGTTGATTAGATGATTGATTATTGTGTTGTTGTCTATTCATAACACAATTATAAGAGATGATTAAATGAATGGTGTGTCCTTACCTTCCCTTGAATTGGGGATGGCACATTCCTATAGTGAATTTTATTTGCTACATTTTGGTTCTAAGTGTGGTTAGGCAATAGATTCTAGAATATTCAAATATCTTAATAAAAAAAAATAAGAGTTAGATCCACTAAGAATAATTTAGCCATTATTGAAGAACACAAGCGTATACTGAGAGGGGGGGTGAACAGTATAAGATAGCAATATCAACAGTAGTAATAAAAGCAATGAATAAATCACCACACACAATAAAGACACCAATTTAACGTGGTTCACCCAATGTGGGCTACTCCACGGAGAAAATATTTCACTAAAAATTTTCAATCAATCTCTTGGAAATCCTTTCCCTATTATAATTTTTATGGATCTCTGTCCAAAGGATACACCAATCCCCTAATCAAGTTCATGGATCTCTATCCATAGGAGAACTCCCTTCTCCTTAGCTCTGATTGGTGATCTTCTAGAAGAACTACAATCCCCACTGCTCTGGAAAATGGATCTCTATCCACTGAAGAAACCTGTCCTCACTACCCTGGCTAATGGATCTCTATCCATCGGAGACTGTCATCCTCTATAATCTATCACCTTCAAAGCTCTATCTCAAATCTACAGTAAACACAATAATTATGTCTAGTACAAATCTGCTCAATCTCTGTCTCTGGTCTGGCACAAATATGTCCTTAAATCTGCACCAAACTCTGTCCTCAAATTTTTACTAAACACAATCCTTCGATCTAGCACAAATCTGTCCTCAATATCTATCTCTGTGATCTGCACTAAAACCAGTCCTTTGTTCTAGCACAAATTTATCCTCAATATCTATCCTCTGATTTGTACTAAACATAGTCATTCGATCTAGCACAAATCTATCCTCAATCTCTATCCTATGATCTATACTAAACACAGTCCTTCGTCCAAATCTATCCTCAATATTTGTCCTCAAGCCTTAACACAAAGCTTGATCCAATCACAAATCAAAACTGCTCGATATACCCCAAACCTTAGCTCAAGGTATGAACAAATCAATCAATAAATTTTGCTCACAAGTCTTCTCAAAGACTTATCTCAAATTTTCCTTATAAGCTTCCACAAAAGCTCACACTAATATTTCCACAAGTCTTCTCTAAGACTTACCTCAAATTTGCTCAACAAGTCCTCACTAGAACTTGTCCAATCTTATAGAAACATAAAGAGAATTGTTAGAGACTCAATATGCTTCACACTCACCACAATGCTCAATTAATTTTAATGAATCTTTTACCAAAAAAACATATAGAGAATTGTTAGAGACTCAATATGCTTCACATTCACCATAATGCTAAATCACTCCTTTTACCACATAAACATATAGAGAATTTTTAGAGACTCAATATGCTTCACACTCACAAAATCTCAATCACTTTCAATCTCTCTTTTATCACAAAAACATATAGAGAATTATTAGAGACTCAATATGTTTCACATTCATCAACATTCAATATCTTCTTCAACTCAATTCATAATATAGAATAATTTTTTTCATAGAACTTGAACTATCACTTCAATACATCCACTTAACTAGGCTCAACCAACTTTACTTAACCAATCACTCAATGAAATAATTCTTTCTTACAAACCCTAGTCCTCAGTTATGAACATTCACTCAAATATTTCCAATAATGCTTATCAATCAATAACAATGATACTCATGATATTTGCAAACCCTAGTTCAAGTTCTTCACTCAACTAATCACTTCAACAACAATGCTTATAAAACAAGGTTTTATCAACAACTCTTTATTCCAGAAAATCTTGAAGCATTAATTCAAAACACACTCAACAATGCTTACCAAACAATCCTTTTCACTCCAACTTTGCATTCACAACATTCAACAATCACTCACTTGGAAGATGTGCCCATACCTTTTGTTTGATGTAGAAGTGCCCTTAGAAAACCTGTCTCAATCACAATTTTCTTCTTTGTCAATTTTAATGATTAGATGACAAAATATCACACTCTCTTTCAAGATATTTCTCAAACACAAAAATAATCAATCCCAAATACACCTTATTACTCCTTGAAATTAGCAATCATCAAATCACACATAAAAATAATCACTCAAATTGCTTCCTTATAATCTCCAATTTAATAAATCAATCTTTCAAAAATAACCCTTCAGAAATAATAATTGCCTACCCTTTTATATCCCTCAAAACATTTAATAACCAATATAAATTTAGGCAAAAATTAAATCTTATAAACCATCAAATCATTTATTTTTCAACCATAGGTACATAAAAATATTTTTATTTTCCTTCAACCTTAGCACATTTCAAATTAAGCTATCAACATAACAACATCAGCACATACGTTTGTCTCAACCACAAAAAGACCTCGGTGGATTTCGAATAAGAGACCTTTCTGTCGAGCGCCTTACCAAGGCACTAGTCCACCATGTGGGCTAGGCACTCCCACAGGGAGGGGAAGCCGTTAGCCTCCCTTTGTTCCTTGTGTTAGACGTTGTTCACAAAATGAAGACCTTCCTTCCTTACAAAAACATGAACCCCATGGGATTCGAACCGCATCCTTCCTACCAACAACATGTCTTAACACCTTTCGTCATCGCCAACTGTGCTACACGACACTTGTGCAGGGTGAGAAGAACCTTGCTGTTATTTCTTTGTTCTTCTGCCATCGGAGATTTTTCAACACGAAAATGGTTGCGTCCTTTCTACGCACAATGTAGAACATAGGCATTCGAATAAAACATGGGGAATTCTAAGGCAAAGGTTTTACCTTTATTTATACATGATGCCTTATTGCCATAACACGTCGACGCTCAAATTGAATTTAAAATTTGATTTATAAACTTAGCTTTATAACCCTTTTTAGGGTTTATTATATTAATAAAAATTAATTTATAATTAAATTTAAATTAACTTATAATTAACTTAAGTAACATGAAAGTTAATTAAATTAATTAATAAATTAATTTATAATAAAATTATATTAATTAATTTATAATTAATTTAAATTTCCTTTTTAATATTATAATAAACTATTATAATATTATTTTCCCGGGCCTCTTCTTTTCCCTTTGGACCTCATCAAACTGCCTACAACCGGTTCTTGATCAACTGAAGGTGGACTATCCTTTTGCACTTATTGGAGAACCTGAAACTAATTTTGCCCACTGAAACTGCCACTGACTAGTGCTAAAAGCTTGACATCAATGACCACTCACTCTTGACATCAATGATAACTCATCTACTCAACATGTCCAACAATTTTTTTGGTATAAGGTAGAGGTGGTTATAAGGTCCACAAACCTTTTACAAAGTCAAAATGGGCTGGTTCTAGCATCAAGCCCGTATAATCAAAATACAAAATGGATCTTTCTAAGACTCACATTAAGCCATACTTAGAGTCCAAAATCCTATACTTGTCGCTTGACTATTCAGATAAAACAAAAACCAAACAACACCTAGCACTTACTAACACTAGGTTGCCGTACCGTACACTTGTCACCTCCCGTGCCCCAACAAATGGGATGCCTTTTCTCGCCTAATTCCATCTCGTCGGATTACTCATCATCAGCCCCTCTCGATCTCCCCGATGCTCTAACAGTGTTTGATCTTAGCTCTTCTCTAGCAACCAACACCAATAGTTCTTGAGGGAAGTTATCCTTCCAAATTTGCATCTCCCCAACATAAACTGCAATATTTGCCATTAGATCCGCCGCCTGGTTCCCTTCTCTGAAGGTGTGTTGGATTCGGGCATTAACCAAATGAGATTTATGAATCTTTGCTTCTAGGATAAGCTCCAATATGGTCCAAACTGGGGTCTTTATCCTCCTTAATTGCCTTGATTATATTAAGTTAATCCCCTTCAAAGATAACTTCCTTATAACCCTCAAGTCCGGCAATTCTCATTGCCTCGCATGCAGTGCTCGGGCTTCCGCAAAATGATTTGTTTGAGTTCCCAAAGGTTTCGCAAAGGCAAGGACCACTTTTCCTTCCTCATTTCTCAAAACTCCTCCTCGCTCCCGCAGCCCCGGATTTCCTTTTAGCCGCCCCGTCAAAATTAAACTTAACCCACTTTTGTGTGGGGGGTATCCACTTGACACCATCCCGTGGGTTGGTTGTAATGTCTAGGTCCTGGAAGTTCCTCTCCCCGGCTCCGCAAAATCCTCCTTTCCCTTAGAGACATGGTCTCATTTTTGAAGAAGAAAGTTTTCCAGCTTTTCTTTCAAAGCTCGATTATTTTATTGCCACATAACCTCGGGATCTTTCTTACGTCCTTTAAATACTCTCTTATTTCTCTCATTCCATATCCCCCATAAAAAATGGGGTAAGCCGAGCTTCCGCAGCCAAGTCAAAAGCTTTGCCCTGAAGGGGGAAGCCCACCGTATGCGTAAGTCGACATGCTATTTGGACAGACTCCAATCTATATGAAATTTGGACAGATCATTTGGAAGACTCGTACAAGAAAAATCACAAGTTAGAAATATATGACTTACATATTCTATTGCTTTCTCACACAAGATACATCGATTGATGAATTGGAAACCTCTCCTTTGCAGATTATCTCGTTGTCGGATCTTATTTTGAACTCGCCAACCAAAAGAAGAAAGCTATTTTTGGGGTTAAATTATTTAACCAAATAACGTAAGTCGGAGTCCACCCATTGAATCCCGAGTGGATTAACTTATAGGCGCTTTTACCGAATAGATCCCACTTGTAGTTTTGCCCCAAATCGCCTTGTCTCTTCCTCCCCCATGAATGATCGGGAACACCCTTAAAGCATCATTGAGTTTGGTTAGGGCCACCTTCTCTTGCTCGACGGATTATGAACTCGTGATTTTCTTCCAAGAAGAAGTTTCCCGTGCTACAAGGAATAGAATCCCCTACTTTTCCTCCCATTTCCTTCGAAAGTTTATGTTGGAGGACTTGAAGGTCTAAGTTATCTTTCATAGGGGCCTCTTCCAACCACGGGTCTTTCCAAAAGTCCACTTGTCTTCCATTACCAATTCTCCATCCGATGCCTTTCCCGACTACCTCCCGACATTCGAGCAAACAATTCCAAAAATAGGATCCTCTAGGAAGATTATCACCTTTCAGAAGTCCCGATTATTTCCGATATATTTTGCCTTAAGAAGTTTTACCCATCCCAATTGATCATTATTGATAAATCTCCATACCCGTTTGCCAATCGTAGCTTGATTCAATTCTTTCATTCTCTTTAACCCCAGTGCCCCCCGATCCTTGCTTGCACACACCCGATTCCATGCTACCAATGAAATTCTCTTTCTCTCCTCTCGAACCTCGACCACAAGAAGTTGCGTTGAATTAGCTCCAATGTAGCTCGGACCTTTGCAGGCATTCTAAATAGAGACATGCAAGAAATTGGAATGCTCAGAAAGTAGTTTGAACTAATAAGGCTTTTCCCGCGGAGCCGAGAAGGCCGCCCTTCCACCCCGCTAACTTTTTGGAGATCCCGTCAATGACTGAGTTCCACAAAGTAGCCTTCATTCTTCCTTCGAACATAGGCATGCCTAGATAAGTTGCTGGTAGAAGCTCCTTTCCACAACCGAAGAGGTTAGCTATTCTTTCCTCCCTCCCACCAGGCGTGTTAAAGAAATAGATGCTACTCTTCTTATAGTTTATGTACTGTCCCGCTTCTGTCTCATACTTGGTTAGAATTCTCTTCAACTTCCTAGCTTGAGGCACCGAGGCTTTGGACACAATGATTGTATCATCCACAAACCGTTGGTGAGACACCGGCCCCGCTCGTTGAGGCCGGTTTAAAACCTTCCAATTGACCATCTGCCACCGCCGCTGAAATGTTCCTACCCAATGCTTCCGCTAAAATAATAAACAAGTATGGAGACAAAGGATCTCCTTGTCGCAACCCCCTTTCACTCTTAAAGTAACCGGAGGGTGACCCATTCACCATGACAGAAAATCTTGTAGTAGAGATACAACTAAAAATCAACTTAATCCACCGGGGACGTAAACCAAACTTACCCAAAATCTTGGTGAGGAACCGCCATGAGACCCGGTCGTAGGCTTTATTCATATCAAGCTTTAGTAACATACCCGCTTCCTTACTAGTCACCATTGAATGAATAACCTCATGAATTGTGATGATACCATCCAATATTTGTCGCCCTTTCACAAAGCCACCTTGGTTCATATCAATTATGAAAGGAAGTATAACCTTCACCCAATTGGCGATTGTTTTTGTGAGAATCTTCATCGTAGTGTTACATAAACCGATAGGGCGAAACTCGGAAAATTCCATTGCTCCCACTAGTTTAGGGATGAGGACTAAAAAAGTAGCATTAACTCCTTCTCGGGATTTCCATGTCCTTTTGAGCCTCAATTATAGCTTCCACTACATCATTGCCTAGGATATCCCAAAACTTCCGGAAGAAAGTCGCAGTGGAAGCCATCCGGTCCCGGGGAGTCGTTACCATCCATGTCAAAAACGACCTTCTTGATTTCCTCCTTTGTGAAAGGACTAAGTAAGAATCCATTAAGATTATCGCTACGAGGGGTGGAATGGCTGCCAACAGAGAGTCCTCTTCTTCAATAGTCGGATTTACATCTTCTAGCAACGATTTAAAGTACTCAACCGCTTCCCTCCTTATGTCTTCCATATCTTTGGTGTTAGACCCATCGGCCATCTTGATCTCCTTAATTTTGTTAGTACTCCCGTGGCGAAGAGTAGAGACATGGAAGAACTTTGTATTTCTCGTCACCCTCCTTTAACCAACGCAGCCTGGATTTCTCGCCTCCAAAAGGTTTCTTCAAATCCTAGCATCGTGTGGTATTCGGCTAATGCCTCCCTCTCCCGGTTTCTCGATCCTCTCGTAAGTCGCTCCGACTTCAACTTCTCCCCGTAGTTCATTGATCTTGTCTTTTAGTTTCGCCTTTTTAACAAAAATATTGCCAAAGGAAGTTTTGTTCCACTCTCTAATGTTAGCCTTCACATTCCTTAGTTTACATGCCACTTGGGCCGCTTCGAACCATTATACTTTTTGTCCCACCATTGGGCAAACCGCATCCTTGAGATCCCGATGTTGGAACCACATAAGTTCGAATCGAAAGGGTCTCGATGTATCTTTTCTTAGAGTCCTCCCCTCGTTTCCCATAGAATTGAGTTGTGATCAGACCCGATTCTTGGGAGTGCCGTTAATGAAGAGTCCCCAAACCTCTCCAGGCATTCTTGAGAAAGAAGAAACCTATCTAATCTTATCTGAATTTGGTTTTCCTTCAATATTTTGTTAGACCATGTATAGGAGAATCTACGCAGTCCACATCCATCACCTCATGTTGCTCAACAAAATCTCTAAACTCGTAGATATCGCAGCTATTCTTTGAGAGCCCCCCAATTTATCTACAGGATTAAGGTAGCAATTGAAATCCCCCGCCACAATCCAAGGGTAGTTGGGGACCGTCTCCCTCAATTCAGCCTAGCCGACTCCAAAGAACCCTTCTCGACCCCTCGTCTAATCGGAGCATATACATTCGTTAAGATCCACTCTTCCCGCGTGGTTTTATCCACACATAAGAGACAAATAAACCAACTAGACATTCGAATCACTCTACTATCAATCACATTTTTGTTCCACATAACCAAGAACCCTCCCGCTGCTCCAAGTGGCCTCTTGGCCTACTACTTCAGCCTTCTCGCCAAGTCCTATTCTTAAAAGGAATAACTCTACTCTCCTCCATTTTAGTTTCTTGCAAGAAAATCATATCCGGTTTGTGTTCTTGTCTAAGAGCATACAAAGCTCTTATTTTTGCAGGATTACTCCCACGAATATTCCATGAAAGAATCTTCATTTATGGGCTTTGGATCCTCGAGCCTTCGCCCCAAAGAGCAATACCGCTTGAGTGCCATCACCACTCCTCGCTCTCGCTTCTTTCTCGCCTTAAGGCAGCATTGCTAGGTTTCCCTCTTCCTACCGAACCATATCCCCATACATCCGCTCTAGGTTGAAGTTCCTTAGGATTCACTTGGCTTCTAGTAACCATCTTGGGTAGGTCGGTCTTGGTATTTGGGGTAACAATCTGCTTTCCAGGTTAACCGGTCTTTTTGACAATGGAGATGATTCCGTGCTCTTAGCTTCTTGATTAGTAGATTCTTTTTCCCTCGCTTTGGGGTTACACCGATCTTGGTGGTTCACCTCTTCCTCCCCGAGTATCCTTGCCCGTATTATTAGTTTCCTCGCTCCTTCCTCTCGATTTTTCTCCTCTAAATCCTTCTCTTGAGTCTCCTCTACCTCGCATTCCACTTCTTGGCCGTCCATCCGATCTCCCTTCAAATGATTTAATGCATCAAAACCGTTCTCCACCGGGATGTTGATCTCCTTGGAATTTCTTCCCATAAATTCCTCTCAAAGACATGGGACCACTTCCACCGAGCCTCCATAGGCCTCCCGTATCACCCAATCAAACTTACTTTCCCCATGGCGTTGATCTATGGGGTTCTTTCCTTTGTTATTTGGCTCGAGGCTTGTCGTATCATCTTAGGAGCAGAGTTGAGCTTGAGGGTTCCCATCAAAGGGACCAGCTCCCCCGTGAGAGGGTTTTGGGGCATAGGAATTTTTGGGAGGAGGGTTAAAACGTTGCCTCTTGCTTACAATAGGGCGAACAGTGGTCTCCGATATTCGGATTTTGAGCTCCACGTCCTTGAGGCCCAGTGTTGGGTAGGAATGGAGATCTCATGGGGGAGGGATATTATTCTGGGTTTGAGGATCGGATTTTGGAGTGGGGGCTGGTTCTTGGAAATGCAAAGTGGATACCCCGGTGCCCTACCTTCCCACAAACACTACACTTAAAAGACATATTTTCATATTCAAATACCTGAGTATGAAGGCCAAACATAGACGACAAAATAATGGATTTAGGGAGCTCTTTACTCATGTCCGCCAACACACACATGCGAGCGGACAGGAGTCTTGTTTTGCTCAAGGTTGCAGGATCAATAGCTATTAGTTCTCCAATCTCTCGTAGCTATCCCACCCAATATTTGTCCGCTCCGAAAAGCAGAGGTAATCCCGGCATCTTAACCCAAATAGGAGCCAAATCCAAAGACTCGAGTCCGGGGGTTGGAAATCGGGGACCAACGCTTCGTATACAAGCCCCTTTTCCCAAAAAACCAAGGACCTCCTTGGAGAGTCCTTTCCATGTCCCGTTCACATTGAAATGTCACCAAAAGAAAACTCTTGGGTAAAGCCTTAATCATCATACCGGCCCTTGGCCGCCATTTTTGGATGGCCCATCTCCTTATGACTTCCATGTCCGGCCTCACCCCCATAAATTTAGCCACCAAAGATGTTCTCGCCCTCCATAGCCACATGCCGAGCTAAGGAATCTGGGACGTGCAACCTACCATTGACAGATTTTAGATTAAAACAAGAGTCGGATAATTTTTGCTTACCGCGAAGAGCATTAAGATATGAAGGTCTCCAGTTGCCATGTTTCTCTTTGTCTCCTTCTTGGTTCTTCCTTTGATCCCGACGCATAGAGTCCTCGGGGTCCCCCTCGTAGAAATCTTCAACCGCATCCGCCCAACGCCCTTGGACCGGTTCCAAAAGAACTTCCTTGTCCACATCCTCCGCCTCGGGGGCCTCGCTATCTCGCCGCAGCCCCCACCTGCCGCGTCTGCTGATCTGCCCTCTGAAGTCCCACACCTAGGGTTTGATGCCCCTAGACCTCTCGCTCCTCCTCCTTGCTGCTCCATCCGTCACAACTAAACATGAGACTTTTTGACCAAAAAAAACCATGTCCAACAATTATTAACTATATCTTGGATCATTTTCCTCAAGCCCATGCATCTATCAGTCATATGACCATTGACACAATGGAAGGAAAAAAAAAATTTGGCATGAAACCATGAAGCCTTTTTTCCTTTGGTTTTGATAGGTTTAAAGGCAGGTAGATCTATCATTCCAACTTTAAGGAGCATCCCGAAGATGGTTCAAAGTGGTTCGAGTAGTTGGGAGTACATCCTTTTGGGTTTTTATTATTGAGGCTTCCCTATGACAACCTTTTGAAGGTTTGTGACAACACTAATGTTATTGTCATGGTGTAATTCTATGAGACCATCACCTACAATGTGCTTGTTATTGTACTACCCCTTTGGGTTAGAGGGAGGTTTATCTTCCTCTTTATGGGACTTATTATTTAGTTTCTCTCTTTTAACAAGGGTAGTCTCTACTCTCTTGGCCATGTCAATTGCATCTTCAAAGTAAGACACATTAGTCATCTATAGGTAGAAGACCAATTGCTCATTTATTTTTCCCATGAATATGTCTAACAAGTCCCTAGGTGGAGGACCATATTATAGTCTCCCCATTAGTTCTTGCTATTTTTCTAAGAATTTGGTGAAATTATTTTCTTTAGACTACTTGAGTTGGTATAGGTGACTAATGGTGACATTTTTGTCAATGAAGATGGATAATTACTTAACAAACATCTCGATGAGGTCCTTAAATATTTTAAAGAAATACCTTGGTATCTGGTAGCACCATTCCAAAGTAGGGCCACTAAGAATTTTAGGTAATAATTTTAGGAACAATGTTTCATCTTATGAAATGTCACTATAAGTAGTTCTAAACAACCTAAGGTGGTTAATGGGATTTTCTTTCCCCTTGTGCATTTAAAACTTAGGTGTTCTAGAGTCGGGAGAAAAAGGTCATATAGATACAAAAGTATCTAAGGGGTTGGTTGCACAAGTCATCATATGAGTACTTGTGATTGGATGGCATGCCTTGGAGAATGAACATTTGTTTTTTAATTGTTCTAAGTGGTTAGGGCCTAAAATTCAAGACAAACAAGATTTGATGATGCAAAAAGTACATGTTAAGAGATAGGGGGATCTATTAATGACTATATAAGGAGGTGGTTGATATACTTGGGAATACAATGTCAAAGTTAACATCGTATGATTTATTCCTAGGATAGTTGATATGAGAGGTTTGGAAGGTTGATGATAAGATATTTCCAGGTTAGGGCTTTTCCAAATCCTATACCTACACTTGTAAGACTAAAATGAAGACCATAGGATAGATTGAGATGAGGATTTAAAGCACTTGATGGTATACTCTAATTGGAAGTGTAATTGTGCTTGCCTATTAATATAGAAGACAACTAATGTTTCCCTACAATATTTTCTTAAGGATGGGATACAATGAATGATGATCTAATGGAGGTGGGAGGGTTTATTTCCTAGCATCCATTGACATGGTGGCAATAAGGAGAGTTGAATCAATGAAGTGAGATATTGATGCATTAAGGTTTGTTTCCATGGGCCCAAAGGATAGGCCTAATTGATTGGTTGGCAAAGAACTTGAATTAGATTATTGGGGGTGATCCATCAATGAATCATCCCTTGTGGAGGAACTCAGGGTTTCACAATCTTCCTTTAAGGAAGGCCTCTATGGTTTTCCTATGCTTATACAAGAAATAGGCCATATAAGTTATAGATTGGAATACTACCCTCTCATATTCCTCATAGGTAGGGCTTAGAGACCCTTGAGATGTGAAAACCTCATCTTCTTGGTCATATGTGTGGTTATCAAAGGTATTTTATTAATCATGACCCTCGATAGGAGGATCAATGTTAATGGCCAATTGGTGAGTGGTGTTATGGGTTAGGTAGTATTTCTCATCCATAGGTTTAGGATAAGAGAGAAGATTATTTAAGTTTTAAATATTTATAACATTAATTAAAGATGAAATAGAAGACATTTTAGTAACCTTATATCTCCTTCCCTTGATATACCCAATCAGATCTATATACCTTAGGGGCCTTCCTATATACCAAAGGTCCCAATATACCTGAATACTCTATATATAATTGTTAGCATGTGAGAGAAAGCTTATACATGGTATTCCAATAATATGTGAAAGTAATCTAGATACATGGCCAATATGGTACATGAGGAGTAATAGTACACCTCCTAAAGTATGCTAAAAATATCATATGCCCCTAAAATAAAAGATAAGATTGAATTGTAGCAAATCTAAATGTAACCATACAAATAAAGAACAAGATAAAGAAATGATTGGACGGTGCCCTTTTATTAATAATGCTTTGTTCTTTCCAAGAAGATTACAAGAAAATCCCTCTTAGGGATTGCTACCATTCTTACAATGAAATACAATTATAGCCATTTTGGATGTATTTCGCATGTTCTTTGCATCCTCACAGATTGATTTGGGGAGGGTTTCTCGTGACCTCCATGATATAGGATGGTTATGGATGAATCTTTACATTGTAATTCCCTTTTAAAGACCTGTAATCTACACACAAGAAAACTCAAAAAGCATTAATAGCATATGAAGAGCCTTTCAAGATAAGACCCATATCCATTATAAAGAAAATGATAAAGAAAGCTAAAATACGATAAATAGATGCATGAAAATGAAATCTAGCTATGCTAAAAGTAATTGAAATGCTACTAAATCTACTTAAAGTAAGAAAATAGGGAAACAAATATTTTCTAGGAGGTCATCTTTCTGTAGGACGATCTTGCCTATTGGCCATCTCAGGGTGAGACGGTCATGCCTGCAGGTCATATCAGGGTGAGACAGCCCCCATGACGGCCATTGAACTATGAGCAGATTCCTTGTGTTTGATGCAAGGTGATGTTGGGTTTGATCTATGGATGAATGGATGTTCTTGGTGTGCTCGATGAAGAATGACTTAATGGCAAAAATTGATACCGAATTAGAGATGTTGAATGGCACAAGAAGCACAAATTCAATCTTCAAACTTTGAGATGATCCAATGATATGCTTAAAAGCTCCATGGTTGAATCTTGATAGCACTTCGTTGCTTTGGGAATAAGGGTTATTTGCTCTCCAATCTAAAAATACTTCATTATCTTAGAATTGCTATCTCATTCATGAAGGCTAGGTGCCTTTTTATAGACTTCCCAAATGGGAATCCAAGCTTGTGAGGGAAGCCAAGAATCAAATTCAAGAAAGACAACCGTCCATTATAGAACCTTCTCGCAACTAACTGTGTGTGCTTAGTTGTCCCGTGTAACCATTTTTTTCTTAGCTCAAGAGTCAAAACTTGTTACAGGCACAACCATTCCAGGGTGGGACTACCTTGACTATTGATTGTCTTAGGGTAGGATGGCCTTTGGAGACCGTCTCTTGGTGGGATGGCCCACGTTGAAAAGGGAAATTCCTTCTTGTTTGAGTGGTAAAAACCATTGTTAGGCCCTGAGGGTACCCAAGGTGGGTCATATGGCCTGAAAAGGAGTCCATATAGGTAGTCTCCTCAATATGACGTGTTTTAAGTGTATACAGATACCCCTTTTTGGGATGCGTTGTGTGAAAGCACAGTGTAGAGAAAAAATAAATGACCTAAATTCAAGTTGAGGGTTGATGATGATCATTGATCTAATCAATGTTAGATGTCCCAATTGTGTAAAGAGTAAGCATTTTTGAATTATTGCTGCCAACACTTTGGTAGACTTAAATTTTATGTAAACCTTTTGACCGTGGATAGATTTTCTACAAGCGATGGCTTTTGTTTAATCGTGGGTAGATTGTCTACAAGCGATGACTTTGGGTATACCTGGTCTTGGCACTCCTACATTTTGGGTAGATGCTTTCTCCTAGATTTTAGATTTACCAAGCCTTTGTTGATATTTTTTCTTTTACCCTAGCAAATAGGTAAGTGTATGATAGTTGTTGGCAATGCTTCTTGAATGAATGTGATTTGCATTGATTAAGTGTTTGATTATTGATTTTATTATGATCATGTGATTAATATGACTACCCCCTCAAGCAATGAGTCGATGAAGAGATGGAAAATGATGAAAGCGACAAGTCGCTTGACCAATATGACTTATTTTGGGTTTTGTAGGACTTTTATGAATGTGAAAGGGGAAACTCCCATTACAACTGTGATTTTGACCATTAATATTAATTGTATATCTCTATCTCTTGGAGTAGTCCAACCGCATGGCTTTCTTAGGGATTTGAGATGATAAAAATTATATTCTTGCTAGAGGTAAATTACTATATGCGATGATCATTTGAGATTGAATGAAAAAAGGAAATGTACACCTCTAACCCTTGGAGTAGTCTAGCCACATGGCCTTCTTAGGGATTTGAGATGATAACACTTCGATTTTTGTGGAAACTATTTTTTGTGTTCATGTGGCCTTATGGTAACTCGCCCATATGATTGGTTTGCATGGATAATTAGTCACTGCAACTGCCAGGTGTATAGGGTAAATTACTAGGTACCAGGCTCACTCGAGATTTTTGATTTTATGGTTTTTAGGTGTTCATAGATTTTTATGTTGTTTTGTGGTTTTATGTTTTCCAATTTTTTTGAAGCCATCCCGGGGTGAGACAGTTGCAATTTGTAATTTTTGGGGTCATCTCCTGGTAGGATGGTTGCATTAAATGCGATCATTTGGCATAGAGATGATCACGTAGTTTGAAAAATATAAAAGCAAATTTTGGATTTTTTAATGTCATTTTCATTGTTGGCAGTTGGATAAAGGAGAGGTGAGGAGAAGAAGAGTAAATTTTTGATGTAGAGCGCTACCAAATTGACTACTCATTGTGATCATGGACCAACTTGAGGATTCGACTAACGGAGGATCCAGAGTGAGGAAGGTAGGGACTTGAATCCCTCTTTGTTAATTTGCAACTTAAAAATGAACCTCAATAATTAATGTGGAAAATGAACCTCATTTAAAAAAATTAAGGTAATGAACCCACCTTAGATTAGGAAATGTAGTGTAGGTTACTTAGGTTTGTTTATTGTTTTACCCTTTGTTTTGTTTTTGCATGTATTTGCTTTAATTTTTGGGTCGTCTCCTAGAGAGATGGTCCTTTTTTTGGAGGTTGGGGGGTATCCTGGGATGGGACTTGTAGACACCAAATCCTAGCCACTTATCCACCACCACCCCTTCCTGCCATTCAATTGGCCATTCCATGCCTTTCCCGCCATCCAATGGCCCACTTTAGCCTTTTCCCACCATTTTTTGACCCATATTTGAATTATTTATATTTATTTTATATTATTTATGTTTAAATATAATATTTTATATTATATTTTAATATATTTATTATAAAATATATATTTATAAGCCCAATTAACCTCAACCATTAGATCTAATCTAATCTCAGCCATCCATCTTCCTTAATCTGTGTCACACTTAAAGTATAATCTCAGCCTTTGGATTTGATTTAATATTAGCCACACGATCAAAAGTGTTAGGCTAAAACCCTAAGAAAACCCTAGGCTTGATTATAAATAGGAGCATTCTCAATGCTCAACCCCTAGAAAATTTGAGTCTTGAAATCCTGAAGAAGTCTGAGGTCCATGCATTCTGAATACCATTGTTAGAGTTGAGTGGATTGTGCCCTAGCATATTCTGCTTAAGAACCCTAGCTTTCCTTAGGATTTCCCCATTCCAGCAATTTCCCCAGCCATCTTCCATCACCGCCACCATATCCCATCCATCGCATCCTCCGCATTACCATGATCTACTTCTACAGATCAAACCCTAATCCCCAGGCACAGCCAAGCACCTACCTCATCCCATAGGCGCAGTCGCATGCCTACCTCATCCCACAGGTGCAAACGTGCGGTTGCCACATCCTGCAGGTGCAGCTCAACGCCTATTGTTACCTCAATCGTACACCAAAATCTACTGCACAAGATCACCTACCATCAAATCTACAATGACGTAATGGATCATCAACAACAATAGCAAGGTAAATCATTGTTTGTTATTTCATTTCATTATCTATAGATTTTGCATGCTACTTTATTCATTAATAGCTAGGGTTTTATTGATAATTGAGGGTCTCACATTATGGAGCCCTCATAGGTATTTCTAATCCCTTGTTTTTATTTGTATGTGTGTAGATCTATAGATTTATTCATCATTGGATAATTGTTGAAGCTAGAGTGGCCTAAAATCGGATATCAACAAAGCCCACTCACTCTGTTGGGAGCAAAGCACATTGAAGACACTCATTTTTGGTAGCTAGGGTTTTGGAGAACCCTAGTAGTTGTAATTATTGTATCAAAATAATTTTGTTGGATAGAATAATTGTAACAAGGAGTTTCTCAGCTCCCCCCATTATTGAATAAAATATCATTTTGTGCAATTATTGTCTTTCTAGAATCATTTATTTTATATCTGCTTTAGTGTCATGTTTTTGTCTCTTCAAATGGTGATCATGGTGGGACCCCACAAGGGTTCTACATTTTGATTTGATTTACTTTGCTAATGTTATTCTATTGCTACATTTTATAGGGTTTCTAGAAGATTCTGTAATAGTTGTAGAAGGTGCATAGGCACTCTACAACACTTGTTGATCATCATAGGTGCCCTACATGCCTGCATAGGTGCCCAACTGCACCTGGTAGTAATTTGAAGTAGAGCGTAGGCTTCTGAGTAAGTCCCATAGCCCCTATTTCAAATTTTCAACTTACGTATTCTATTTTCTGCATGATTTTTCAGATTTTGAATATAAAATGAATACAAACTAAGTAATATAGAAAAGAAATCATTGTAGAGTGCATTTAGGGTATTTTGTGCATGCATCCATCATACATTTTGAAATTTTTTATTTTAAAAAGAATTGTAAATTTGATTCCTGCACCTTTCTGTCCGCATTTGAAAGTGAAAAAGCATCAATTAGAATTTGCATCTTAGAAGTTAAATATTTCTTATTTTGCATATCTAAATAGGAACAATATTTGAATGCAAAAAGTACTCCTACCCTTGGGTGGCACCTTTGGTAGAGAGGTGGACGAACCCTCCGGTTGCTATCTAGGCAGGGGGTTTTAAGCGGTGTACTTCACACTCTTTAGATGAAATTTGTATTCATATGTTGGATTCTGATTTAGATGTGTAAAATTTGTTATCTTTAACCTTGTTTGATAACAATAGAAAATAAAAAATTTTAAAATTAATCACACACTACACGTATCACATAAAAATAGTAGTGGCTGGATTTCATCACCAACCATTGCTTGAGACTTGGTGATGGTGGCAGTCATTTCCATCCACCAGTATCTACCTTAGACACCATAGGTTTACCCCCAAGCAAACTTGTTGGAGGTCATTACCAACAAGAATCTCGTCGCCCTTGCCAAACCATAGTTTTTACCTTTATTTTGCATTAAGTAATATTAGAACATCAAAACACACAAAACTATCACTTTAAAAAGAATACACATTAATGAATGAGATAATCAATGAATGAGGTAAGCCACACAAGGTAAAAAACTTAGCATTGATTGTTTCTACCATTTTAAATTTTGTACAAGTTTCAGTTTTGGTGATCTCTTTGATTATTTTAAGTTTGGATTTGATTACTTTATGGTATTAACATGAAATCAGAAGAAAGTAATAAATCTAAATAACTTAATGGAAAATACATCCAATTTTCCCACCACTTCGATGGCAAACCCTTATCCATCCCTACCACAAGTAGGATCCCTTCTACATAACATTGAGCAGCCTACCACCCACATAGACATGGACAAGGTAGAGGCTATCTACAAGTCCTCTAACTATGTCCTTGAGCCCCTTAGTCAAGACTGTGTTGAACAACCAGAATTGGCTATATCCTGTCCATCCAATACCACCCAAGGATATCATAATTCTACCTATGAATATGGTATACCTTCTTCTTCTAGCCCAACCCAAAACACAAGTGTTTTTAACACTTACCCTTCATCTAGCCATATCCAAGCATATTCCAATCCCTTGTATGAGGAGTATGTGAATGCTACCTCACAAGTGCTAACCTCCCAAGTTGCCACATCAAGTGCAACTTGTGATATACCCATTTCTTCTAATCCATCCTCATCACTTCCTTCATCTTCCAATCTAGCCGCAACCATGTCAATTTCTACCATGTCCGAACAAGAACTTCAAGATATATCAGGTGTCATGAATAGATTGCTCTTACAACATAGAAAGGCTAAGCAACAAGTTCATGTAGACCCTATGCTCCATGCAGTTCCAACCCAACCCATCATAGCCAACCAAAATCCAACATGGATACCCCAATCTGTGATGGCTTCCATTCCCAATCCTCCACCAATTCACACCCCAACCCAACCAATTACCATTTCTTCTAGCCAACCTCCCAACCAATTCTTCCAACATCCCCCTCATCAATCATCTCCTTCTTTCAATCACCAATATTCACCCCATGTTCAAACCAATCCATTCCACCAAAATAGGCTAATCACTCCACAACATTTTTCTTCCAATCCATCTCCCAATCATCAGGTAATCCAAGGCTTCCACATTCCTGGGGAAGATCCTAGGATACAGGCCATGCAAAAATAGATTGATCAGTTGATGCAAAACACCCCTGGCATGTCAAGCCAAAAATTGACCTTAAGTCAACTGATCCACCAACCAATTCATCCTTCGGTGCCATCACCGCCATATCCGATAGACTTCACATTACCAAAGTTTGATAAATATAGGGGAACCGAGGACCCTAAGGAGCATGTGAGCTCATTTGTTCATGCATGTTTTTGGATTCAAACCGATGATGCCCTCATGCTCCGAAATTTTCCTCAAACACTAGGAGGAGATGCCATAGAGTGGTTCAATCAGTTGCCAACACACAATATTTACACTTTTACTCAACTGATGGATCTATTCTTGGACCGTTTTGTCCTAAACATTAGAAAGAAGGTCTCATTATCAGATATCTATCATCTAAAACAATGGGATGATGAGCCTATTTATGATTTTGGAAACCATTGGAGGGCAGTTATAACCAAATTGCCATTCTCCCTACCAATGGATGAAATTATCAAATTATTCACCAAGAGTTGCTTAAAACCCATCTCTTGGATGCTTCAGCTTAATACTTATCACACATTTGAAGAAGCTTTAGCACAGGCTAGCATCATTGAGGAAATCAAAATCCAAGAGGGCATCATTAAGCCTAAGAAGAAAGAATGGCAAAACAAGGGCCAATATCAAAATAATCAATCTAGCCAAAACAAATCATCACAAGCCTCTATGGCTAATACACCCAATCAAGTTAATCAAGTGGTGGTGAGCCATCCCGTAATGGCTCAACAACCTATGCAACAACCAATTGCTTATCATGCGGTCCCATCAGTAACACAAGCACCCATGGTGCAAAACATAGTGCCAACTATAGAACAACCTTTTCCACCAATACACCCGACCTCAATGTCAATACACTCCCTTAGCGGAGTCGTATTCTTCCCTTTTTTAAAGGTTGTACGAAACAAACAAGTTAGCCTTACCTAAATTCAAGCCCGATGACCCTACCAAACATCCCAAAAATTATAGAGAACACCTATTTTACCCATACCATAGGCAAAACGGTCATGACATCAACTCCTACCATGTTTTTAAGAACATCATCCAAGACCTCATAGACTTAGGGGCCATCAATGTGGATAATCCCTTAGCTCCACAAAACCAAAATTTGGGAATTTTTTAGACACCTCTTCCCAACCATGGAGAGGCCCAAACTAACGTAGGAGGTAATAACCATCAAACACCTCCTAACCAAGTCAACCATGTCCAACAATACCAAAATTTTGTAGGAGCAGTTCATGTAGTCACAAGAGGGCAAAGGCAAAATCAATAGAGTGTCCAACAACCTTCAAATCCACCACCCATCCAAACATCTCCAAATCCATCCCCTCCAATCCATATTTCCAATCCACCAAATCAACCCATCCATCGACCTATAAGGCCAACGGTAACCTTAAGTAGCCGGTTAACTACTAGCTTGAAAATGGCATCAGCTAAATTGTCTGTATATGAGCTTATCCAACAATCCCCTAGGCATAGAGAAGCTTTAATGGAGATTCTTAAGTCTATTGAGTTAGAAGCCCAAGACTCTAACGCCTTCAATAGTTTTGTAGGGAGTGTTAGGACATGCATGGAGCCATCCATCACCTTTTATGACTTTGAAATAAAGTCGATAACCTCAGAATCCATGGATCCTCCATTGCATATCATGGCCTTGATAGATAAAAAGCCATTCAAAAGAGTCCTAATAGACACCGGCTCATCCATTAACATCATCACCACCACTGCCCTTCACCACCTCAAGCTACCACCTTCCCACATTTCCAAGTCATCATTCACCCTCAAAGCATTTAACGATGCTTTGTGTACCATAGTTGGCACTATTGTTTTGCCCATTGAAGTAGGGGCCAGAACGTTGCACACAATGTTTCATATATTGGAAGGAACAATGGCATACAATGTACTCCTTGGTAGACCTTGGATGAGGGAAATGAAATGTGTTCCTTCAATTCTTCATCAATGCTTGAAATACGTTCATGATGGACAAGTCCATTGCATCCCCATAGATGTAGAACCTTTTAAGTATTGCAATTTCATTTCAAATCCTTATGAATCCATGTTGCCCTCCACCCATTTATTTTTATCCCCATATTCATCTAATTCAACTTATTCCTCTTCTAATCCATCTCCTTCTAATCCATCCACATCTTCTTCCAAAGCTCCTATTCTTGAGGAGTTACCCATCACCGAACCCCCTAAATCATCCATTTCTTCTTGTACATGTGGTCAAGGTCAACCCACTTTCACCACATCATCCACATCAACCATTCCTTCTTCTACAACCATCTCTTCTTCATCATCATTGCCTCATCCACCTTCTTCTAATTCCAAGCCATCACCCAATCCTTCTCCATCAGCCGATGTTTCACAAGTTGAACTTTCAGATTGTGAAATGTTTAACTCTCCACCAACATCCACAACCAACTCCAATCCTGAGCCATCATCCACCACCTCATCCCAAGTCGAGGTCCACATCACTAGTCCTGGTATTGGTGAATACATGGTCCAAGACGTTACCATTACCCCTTTAGCCATTCCCACAACCAAGGATTTCGGTCACCCACGTGACCATCCTTTAACCATAGGTGTTGTATACGACATGAGTTCTGCTCCTAATAGTATTAACTTTGTCTATGGAGGGTTGGATTCCTCAATTGAGGCAAACCCACCCAAAGAACCAAAAGAGCCAAGACGTGCCAACATACACAATATGGCAGGATTTCCATCTCGTTACTTTCACATAGTCAATTGGTAAGGTCAAGGTCTAGGTTCCCATGAACAAGGGATACATGACATAATTGATTTCCCATATCGTGGAGCACATGATCATTCAGGCTTAGGGTATACCCCACTTTCCACAACCTCTTCTCTTGAGCAAGCTTTCCAAAGGCTTAGCCTCAATGATGAAGATAAAGGCCCCCTTCCATGTTCCTCAACCACTTCTCTTGAACAAGCTCTTCAAGAGCTTAGCTTCAATGAAGAAGATGATCCCCTCAATTTTTCATACCCACTCCCAGATTTTGATGATGAAATTTATGAAGAGTATGAACTTATGTCCAATGCTTCTGATGATTCTGAAGAGGAATTTCAGCCCATTGTTCCCCTTACCCAATAGGATGAGTTTTACCTCACACTGTTCCCCATCCATCAACCCATATTTCGCTTGCTTCTTCCACAAGAACAAGTTGACCCACCTGGTGAACCACCCCCACCTGAGTTCCATTGAACCATTCATCCAAGCCAAAATTTGTAACATATGTACAAAAAAAAAAAAAATAAAAAAAAAAAAAAAATTTTCTTTACATGTACATAGAATTTGATTTCATGTTTGTTGCTGCTATCCAGGGTTAACAAGATTCGACATCGGTTCCCATCCTTTCTTCCAATCCATCCTCTCCTACTAAGTCAGTATGAATCCTATTGACTTATTCACCCCACTCCACAATCCATACAATCCGGCTAAGCCAATTCCAATTGATGAAAGCCTTGTTGACATGGATCAGATTTCTTCCCCACCCTCCTTTTTGGAGTTCATCCTATCCAAGGAATTGTTAAGGGCTTCCACCAACTACATTCCTCCTTCCCCTCCACCTTCACCTCCATTTTCCACCAAGAGTCTCGAGGTCTTTCAGGCAGAGTTAGATGATGCTAAGCAGGAAGAGTTGGATGACATCTTAGATGACATTCATCTGATCCCCACACCACATCAACTTGAGGAAGGTTCACATATGTCTATTGAAGATACCATCGAAGTGAACCTTAGTTCAGATCTTGACAATCCCCAAATTTTCAAGCTTGGAAAAAGCCTATCATTCGATGAACAAGAGCAATTCATTACTCTCCTCAAGAAGAAGAAATATGTGTTTGCATGGTCCTATAAGGATATGCCTGGTCTTGACCCTAATATTGTGGTCCACAATCTCACCTTACATCCTGATGCCAAACCGGTCAAACAAAATCTTAGAAGGATGCATCCTACCATGGCCCTCTTAGTCAAGGAAGAGCTTCAAAAACTGCTAGACATCAATTTCATTGTTCCTATTGACTATCCTGAGTGGCTTTCAAACATGGTACCTGTTCGCAAGCCTAATGGGTCGATACACATTTGCACTAATTTTTGAGATCTTAATAAGGCATGTCCTAAGGATGATTTTCCTCTTCCAAACATTGATACTCTTGTCGATACCTGTGCTGGCCATGAAATGCTTTCCCTCATGGATGGTTTTTTAGGATACAACCAAATTCACATAAATCCTGATGATCAACACAAAACAACATTCACAACACCTTGGGGGACCTTTTGTTACAAGGTTATGCCCTTTGGCCTTAAAAATGTAGGAGCTACTTATCAACGAGCCATGACTTACATCTTCCATGATTACATGCATAAGATTATCGAAGACTATGTGGATGATCTCTTGGCTAAATCTAAAACTCGACAAGAGCACATTAATGTATTGGAAAAGATTTTTGACCGACTTCTAGAACATAAGGTGAGGTTAAATCCCAAAAAGTGTGTCTTTGGTGTTACCTCAGGTAAAATTTTAGGATTCATTGTCTCCAAAAGAGGCATTGAAGTGGACCCAAACAAGGTCAAGGCCATCATGGAAATGCCTCCCCCAACTAACATTAAGGAATTGCATAGTTTACAAGGAAATATTCAATCAATCCAATGTTTTATTGCACAACTTTCTGATAAATGCAGGCCATTCAACCACCTGCTACAAAAGGGGTGCTATTTGCATGGACAGATGAATGTCAAAAAGCCTTTGATGACATCAAGCAATACCTAGCTTCTCCACTAGTCTTAGCTCCTCCTCACCTAGGGGTCCCTTTCTATCTTTATGTTTCAGCAATGGACTTTGCTTTAGGGACAATGCTTGCATAGAAAAATGAACAAAATCGAGAGCAAGCTGTTTATTACATTAGTCGAACATTGGTGAGTTATGAAACCCGATACGCTTATGTAGAGAAGTTGTGTTTAGCAGTGGTTTTTACCACTAAGAAATTTTGACACTATATGCTTAGCCATACAACTTATGTCATAGCTAGAGAAAATCCTCTGCGTTATATGATGTCTCGCACTTACAACAATACTCGTACCGCAAAATGGATAATGCTCCTTATAGAATTTGATCTCGAATTTATCAGCCAAAAATCCATTAAAGGTCAGGTTATAGCCGATCAACTCATGGAAGCTCCCTTACCTAGTGATCATCCTTTGATTATAGAGCTCCTAGATGATTCAGTATTTTCTGTCACTGAATTAGAAGAAGATGTCATTCCGGAGGAAGACATCGATATCACCTTATTCTTTGATGGATCTAAGTGCGAGAAAGGTCAAGGTGCTGGAATTGTCTTTCATACACCTCAAGGGATACCAATCCCTTTATCATTCAAGTTAGACTTTCCATGCACAAATAACATTGTAGAGTACGAAGCCTTAATATTAGGTCTTCAATCCGCTATAGCTATGGGTATCAAGCGTATTAGGATATTTGGGGATTCTCAACTTGTTGTAAAATAAGTAACCGAAGAATACCAATGCAAAGAACCTACCATTAAGCTTTATCATGAAGTAGCAATGAAATTGCTCTCAACATTCGAATGGTATGAAATCGACAACTTGCCTCGTTCGACTAATAGATTTGTAGATGCAATGGCCTCTCTTGGATCATTGATTCCAAAATATGACTTAGGAGAGGTACAACCCCTAATAATCTCAACAATCTCTAAAGCAACCATTGTCCGTACTGATCCTAAGGATGAAAGAGACATTTGCTTTATCCATTCGGAACCATATGAGTCTTGGTCAAGCCAAATAGTAGCCTTTCTAAAATTTGGAACACTCCCATCTGATATGTCTCGGTCTGCAAAATGCTCTTTCAAACAAAAAGCAGCCCATTTTATTCTCTTGGGGGACATGTTGTATAAACATGGTTATGATGGAATCCTTCTTCGTTGTCTCAAAAATAGTGAAGCTCAAAGAGCCATAGCTGAAGCCCATGATGGTACTTGTGGTGGTCATTTTAGTGGGATGGCCATTGCAAAGCATCTTTTATGCATGGGTTATTATTGGCCCACAATGGAACGTGATTGTTGCAACTATGTCAAAAATTGTAAGCAATGTCAAGAACATGCCAATTTAGTTCATGTACCATCACAAGATTTACAACCTATACAAAGCCTTTGGTACTTTTCACAATGGGGCCTAGACCTAATTGGAAAAATTTCACCTCCATATTCGGGACAACATACATTTATCATCATGACCACTGAATACTTCACAAAGTGGGTCGAGGCCATTCCTCTAACCAGTACGATAGGACCTCGAATTGTGGAATTCATACTCCAACATATAATCTATCATTTTGGTATTCCCTCTAAAATCATTTTTGATAATGGTAAGTCTTTCAAGAACAAGGATGTTCGAGCACTTTGCAAAAAGTATAATATCCAACATAGTTTCTTGACTCCTTATTACCCATAAGCAAATGGACAAGCTAAAGCTACCAATAAGACCTTGATTGCTATTCTCAAGAAGCTTGTTAACAAAAATCATAGAGACTGGCATACAAAAATCCCTTTGGCACTATGGGCTTATCGAACAAGCATCCGAATGCCAATAGGAGCAACACCATTTTCCCTGGTCTATGGAGCTGAAGCCATCATGCCTCTTGAGCTCGAGATCCCCTCATTGCGAATTTCTTTGCAAGAATTCATAGATGATGACACCGCTAGACAAGCACGTCTTGACCAACTCACTCTTCTGGATGAGAGGCGAGTCAATGCACTAGAACACCTAAGAGTTTATCAAGACCGCCTCAAGCGTGCTTACAATGCCAAAGTTCATCTTCATGAATTCCAAGTAGGAGATCTTGTACTTAAAGAAAATCAACAAAACACCAATGCTTTGCCGCACCTTCATGACAAATTCATGGCTAATTGGTTAGGTCCATACATAATTTCCCAAAAGGTGGGTAATGGTACATATAGACTTACCAATTTAGAGGGAGTAGAGGAACCCGAACCACTTAATGTTATCCATTTAAAGGTATTCTATTGTTAATATGATGTTTATATGTATTTATATACATGGCTAAAAAAAAAATCATTCATATAGGCATGCACTTCTCACATTGCATTTATACATATTGCACACATATTCCATTTGCATTCATTCCACATGCATTCCACTGCATTTTACATCTCGCATGCATTCCACTACATTCCCTCATTTTTCATATGGCATTCATCCCATCCCATGTTCAATGATCTTTTATAGTAGTGATGATATGGCCAAATACAAAAAGACAAGTTTCACAATTGGGGGTACCTATTTTTGGTATTTATGCAATGTTCTCCAATATCATAAACCAACAATCCCATTTTTCAAAAGTCATAAAGCCCAAATTTTCATTCACTCAGCCACTACTAGTGTATCTAGCAACCTCCGAAAAGATGTCCAATTTTCTTTGGGACCAAAAACACTTTTTCACATTAAAAAAGTCTTGAGTCTTGTCAACTGATTCCAAAAGCAATCTTGTACCAACCACACTTTTTCACACCTTAAAAACATTTTGATTCAAAGAAGGATAACACCATACTTGGGGTGGCACCTTGAAGTGAAAAGGGTATTCCTCGCTTGTCCTATCATGCAACATAGTCCAAAAACCAAAAATAGTGGTTCTCACCACTATCACAATTACTCACCAAATACAAACACAAAATATAGAGTAGTAAGGATAGGGTCACATTCTCATCACACTTCGGTTGAGAATCCGATTCCCCAAAGCTCTATCCCAAATTCACAAATCCCACAGATCCCTAAAGTTGTAAGGATCGTACTACATTTCCCTTAGAAAGTTATGTAGTCATCCCCAAGGCCTAAAAGATCAAATCATTGGACTATGGAGTGAGTCTCCACCGGGGCTATAGATGCTTGACTGGTAGTGGAGTAAGCTCATGCGAGGCGACATGTCTCTCTTCCAAAGAGGGAGACCTCTGACCGCACATACGGACAAGCTAGCTTCTTGGTCCTCTCCATAACAGGTCATGCCCAATTTACTCATAATGGGTTAATGAACTTCACATGCACACACATTGGTTCTTGATTGCCTAGGGTCATTGTCATGCTCAAGATTTGGTACATGAACTTCACTTGCACACACCTTGGTCCTAAAGAAAGTTAGACAACCTTTAGTGAGTTTGGTTGATAGCACTAGTTTGTTTGAGTCTTTGAAAATATTTTAGTATTCCATATCAACATCCATATCTTCTTCCATATCAACATCCATATCTTCTTCCATGTCAACATCCATGTCTTCATCATGGATCAACCCGCATAAAGCCACCAAGTTTGGTGCCCCCGATTGCAAAACAATGAACAAAAATGGCCAACAAAATTCTGAACTAAAAATGATCATTAGAACATCATGCATTCCTCTCATATAGTTAGCATTCATATACATGCCATTTCGCTTGCATTAATCATCCATAACATTATGTATAAACATCATGATTAGCTTGCATTAATCATCCATAAGACATGCATAAAAATATTTTCATAAAACATGCATTGCATACACATAAAAGCATTCACACAAAAGATAACACAAATATATAAAAATCCATGTATATATATATATATCAAAAATATCATATGTACAATGAATGCCATAAAGGCTACAATGGAGCACCAAGGCTCATATACAAAAGTGCATCTAAGCACTAAGCTAATGTCTATGAGAGGACCCCTGAGACCTAGTAGGAGCCCTAGACCTAGAACTAGATGTTGTATGCCTCGATGCCTCAGTCCTAGAGGATGAAGGAGGATTTGGTAAAGGAATGTGATTAGCCATGCATAAATCCTCCAAGGAGTGTGCATATGTCTCACTCGCATGTAGTCATCGTAAGTCAATATGATGATGCCGCTCTCTCACCAAAATATCTACCCAAAGCCTCATGACCATCTCCTGATCACTAGCCCCATTAGCGCTTCTACCTCCATCCAAGCTATAGTAGCCCACAACTCAGTAATAACCCCATATCACCCTAGAGCCTCCCTATGAGACTCTAGTGTAGTCTCTCACTCCTCGTGGAGCTGCTCCACCTCCACCCGTAGCCTAGCCACCTCGGATATCTCCCCCATCTCCTCATCATCCTCCCCCTCCTCATCTACCACCTCCACCTCAGGAGTCTATTGGACTGCTCCCCTTGATCACCTTTGACTCATCGATCATTGAGGCCTCATCCTCTTCGAAGTCATCCTCGACCCCATAGCTATCGCATCCCCACCACTCACCACCTTTGGTACCCATACTAGTTGGGCACCAAACCAAGCTACATACTCCGATGTCACCCTAACATCATCTATGTCGGGGACCTCTAGCCACTCATCATCTCCTATCTAAACCCACCATGGCTCTGCACATGGAAGCCCCACCTCATCCCATCGATGTCGGTACAACATCGGCTCATCTAGCACATCCTGAGGTAAGTTAAACTACCTCAACACCTATGAGTATTGGAAGTACTCCACCTCCTCGTCCCTCCTCCCAACCAACCATCGAGCCTACCTCACCTGACGTAGTTTCTCCTCATCACCATCCCATTGGACTCCTCACCATGGCCTCCATATCACGTCAGCCTGAGTCAACCCCGACCACATATCCCTATACCATTGGTTGGTATGCACCTCTCGACTCGGTTGCACCTCCTCAACCATCACCCATCTCCTCGCATAGGGCTCACCCATCTACCATGCCTAGCAAGGTAGCCCCTCTAGCTGAGCCACACTAAAGTGCTCCCAAGCCCAACACTATAGGAGGAAGCTACACCCAATCCCCTTCCTCCCTCTCCGTGTCACCTCATATAGCTCTTGGTATAGCTACACCAATAATGTAGGAGCCCATGCATATCCCCTTGGGTCGGTGAGTAGGTCACTCACCAATCCCAATAGGTTCTAAGGGAACCTACAACTAGTGCTATTAGGTAGCACTATGTTCGCTAACATGAACATGATCAAGGTTGGGAGTGCATCCAACTCCTTCACCTTGTACATGCTCAGGTAGCATATACCTCCATCCCCCATCCTCACCTCTCACCATCACTCCCCGAACATCTTCTCCATCTCCACCTTCTTGTCATGTCCAACCATCACCTTCTCCCCTTCTACTGGCACCTTGAGGATGTGGTATACATCCTCAAGGGTGATAGTAGCCTCCCTAGTCGGTAGCTAGAATGTCCCCTTATCAGAATCCCATCTCTCTATCAATGATGAGAGATACCCCTCATCTACCCTCACAACATCCAACCTAGCCACTCCCTCCAAACCCACCTTCCCCAAAAGCTCCCAATCCCCCTCCGTGAGCTTCTTCCTCATCCCAAGAACAAGAGGAGAGAAGTGATGTCGAGGCTCTATCTCCCTCAACTACAACAACAAATATTTTTTATTAATATTATTTCAAAAAAAATACAAAATTTTTGCACAAAAGACATAGTGTTTTTCAACATTACCGAGGCAAATCGAGCCTCCGCTCCACCAGCAACATGAACTCCCTCCACCACCATAGCTCCCATGCAAATTCTCACCAACCTCACCTTCCTCACCAATTCACTCCACTCCTCAGGCATAGATGCAAAAACTCTCAAACATAGGAATGAGCCAAAAAATCTGCACTGTAAGCTACTTATAGCTGTAGCTAGCACACTCAAGCACAATACAACACCTACGGGTCGTAGGCACACATGGGCGCTAGTAGGTGCAACTAGGCATAGTCAGGCACCTACAGAATACCACAAGTGCAGCTGAGCACCTGAAATTAGAATACCCTAAAGGCAAAAGGCCCAAAATAGGAGCTTGCCCCCTCAAAACCCCATCAAATTTCACCCACACATCATGCATATCATAAAATTATGTTTTGTAAAAGCAGAAGTCATTTTGCACTTTCATTTTTTGAATACGATCCACATTTGTAAAATACACAAATCAAGTTACAAAATGCATCAAACGATTCCAAATTTTTACAAAACTAACACTCATCTCTTCTATTCCATCTTCTTCATCATTCCACAAATTTTTGTAAATATTGGAGTTGATTTGACCATCAAATCAGTTGTTTCCATCCAAAAAGTGCAGAATCAACCACTAACAATTTCATATTTACAAATCAACTCCGATCTTGGTGATTTCATCATATTCTTCCATCAACATTCTTTCCATTATCATAATCTACCATCATTTCTTCCAACACGTGTCAAAATTACAAGTGAATCTCGTATATAGTGGTTTATTCTATATACTTGGTGATTGCAGTGATTTGCATCCATGCAATTCGGTAAGATGAATGGATTACCATAAGAACACTTGGTCATCATCATCATCACTTATCTCCTTGTTCGAGAACACAATCACATTTGGTACTTCACATTTTGAGTGAAACATTACCAAGAACAATTTGCACAAAAGCAGTCATTGATGGCCTAGTTCGTGAGGCTTAAAACATGAACACAAATCAAATTTCATCATTCACAATCTCCTTAACACCTTCGAGATATGCACTATCTAGGTTGATATATCACTAGCAGTACGTCCAAGGTTCATTACTTTTTCTTCCTTTTTGCATTATCATTTTGCATATCAATGACGTCGACAAGGCAAAATGCTTCAACAACATCGATTCATCCCAAATTTGGGGCAACCAAAATTTGATTATGATTTTCCCATGATGGGATACATCTTACATGATCATGACATCTACATTTGACACAACCCCCTCTCACCATTGGGGCAAAAATGGTATCACATTTTACATCATTCATATCATCCACATCACATCACATTTGCACAAAACCCTTCATCCGTTAGGGTAAATGTAGACACATCATATCACATTTTTCACTAACCCCCTTCACACCATTGGGGCAAAAATGGTATCACATCATTCATCATTTGCACAAATTTTTCAATTGGCTCATGCGATTCATCCGTAATCCCATTCACCAATTGAGGGGGTAAGCTATGCAAATTCCAAAATTCTTTATTCTTTTGTCTTCAACGTTATTGCTCAAAATCCAACAAGAGAGAGAAGTTGCTTCTACGCCCAAAGCCCAACCAGGTGTCTCATGTTTTTGCACCATATTGTGTTTCACGCAACATGGTACAAAAAGGGGCATCTGTAGACACCAAATCCTAGCCACTTATCCACCATCACCCCTTCCCGCCATTCAATTGGCCATTCCATGCCTTTCCCGCCATCCAATGGCCCACTTTAGCCTTTTCCTGCCATTTTTTGACCCATATTTGAATTATTTATATTTATTTTATATTATTTATGTTTAAATATAATATTTTATATTATATTTTAATATATTTATTATAAAATATATATTTATAAGCCCAATTAACCTCAACCATTAGATCTAATCTAATCTCAGCCATCCATCTTCCTTAATCCGTGTCACACTTAAAGTATAATCTCAGCCTTTGGATTTGATTTAATATTAGCCACACGATCAAAAGTGTTAGGCTAAAACCCTAAGAAAACCCTAGGCTTGATTATAAATAGGAGCATTCTCAATGCTCAACCCCTAGAAAATCTGAGTCTTGAAATCTTGAAGAAGTCTGAGGTCCATGCATTCTGAATACCATTGTTAGAGTTGAGTGGATTGTGCCCTAGCATATTCTGCTTAAGAACCCTAGCTTTCCTTAGGATTTCCCCATTCCAACAATTTCCCCAGCCATCTTCCATCACCACCACCATATCCCATCCATCGCATCCTCCGCATTACCATGATCTACTTCTGTAGATCAAACCCTAATCCCCAGGCATAACCGAGCGCCTACCTCATCCCACAGGTGCAACCGCATGCCTACCTCATCCCACAGGCACAGTCGCATGCCTACAACGTCTTATAGGCACAACTCAGCGTATATTGTACCTCAGCCGTACACCAGAATCTGCTGCACAAGATCACCTGCCATAAAATCTGCAATGACGCAACGGATCATCAACAACAATAGCAAGGTAAATCATTGTTTGTTATTTCATTTCATTATCTGTAGATTTTGCATGCTACTTTATTCGTTAATAGCTAGGGTTTTATTGATAACTGAGGGTCTCATGTTGTGGAGCCCTCACAGGTATTTCTAATCCCTTGTTTTTATTGGTATGTGTGCATATCTGCAGATTTATTCATCATTGGACAGCTGCTGAAGCTAGAGTGGCCCAGAATCGGATATCAACAAAGCCCACTCACTCTGTTGGGAGCAAAGCACATTGAAGACACTCATTTTTGGTAGCTAGGGTTTCAGAGAACCCTAGCAATTGTAATTACTGTATCAAAATAATTCTGTTGGACAGAATAATTGTAACAAGGAGTTTCTCAGCTCCCCCCATTATTGAATAAAATATCATTTTGTGCAATTACTGTCTTTCTAGAATCATTTATTTTATATCTGCTTTAGTGTCGTGTTTTTGTCTCTTCAAGGACGACCATGTTTGAATCTCAACGGTCATATTTTTGACCATTGGGATGGCCATCTCACGGTGATATGGTCACATCTGTAAATTGTCTCACCCTAAGATGGTCGCAATGTGTTTTGATTTTTAATTAAATATTTACATTTTAATTGATCGTTTTTTACTTTTTTTTTTGAAATTTGCTGAAATTGGTCACATGTGGTACAACTTATTAGAGCACGCCATAGATTTTTTATAGTATTCAGGATTGTGTGAGGGTGCTTTATTGTTGTTGATTGGGAATGGCTTGAGGTCATTGGCCTTAAGTAGGTGACTCCATTAGAGGTAGTTATGTAGGATCAAGCTTATCTGACTACCTTGGTCAATCGATGGGATAATCGAACCAATACTTTCCACCTCCTTACTGGCAAGATGATAGTCACTCTAGAGGATATCTACAAGATCCTTCATGTGTTGATTGAGGGATGTGCCATCACCTCCACCCATATCACCCAGTAGGATAGAGTGCTACAGAGGATTTTTGGTGAGGATTGGTAGGTGGCTTAACGAAGCTTGGGTAGTGGTGGAGTATTGATGGAGACCTAGTATAGCATGAAGGTCTTGACTAGGAGGCATGTAGTTGTGATGTCACTCATGTCTAATATTATGCTACCAAATTATTTAGGAGTTAGGTTTCCATGGAACCTCCTTGAGCTAGTCTAATAGTTGGTTGACTACACTACTCAGGCACCGATGGTTATGGACTGGGAGAGTACTTTGCTAGCTCATTTATATGATGAGTTATATGAGCTCCACAAATGGGGTAGGAGTGGATTGGGATGCAGCTTCCTTCTATAGGTTTGGGGTTGGGAGCATATATGAGTGGATAGACTAGAGGGACTTCCATGGATAGCATGAGCTAAGATGGAGGATATAGATATTGGATATGTGGCTAATGGAGGTGGTATCAGGAAGTGGATCGTAGTCAACCTCATTTTGGCAGGTTGGATCACTACATAGGGTCCTTGGAGGGGCTGAGGCCAGAGCATGTGGTATGGTCACCTTACAAAAATAGCCCAGCATGGATGAAGGTAGCAGATCAACTAAGGTGGGTGAGGCATGATCGATGGTTGATTGAGCACCATAGGACAAAGTTGGAGTACTTTAAATACTCTCATGTTACTCGATAGTTTAGGGTTCATTAGGGTGTACCTAATGAGCCCGTCATCTATAGAATTTGAGGGGCCAAAGTGCATTTGGATTGGCCACGAGTTTTGCTAATAGGAGATGAGGTAGATCTACCTATGACAGGTGCAAACGTAGAGGATCCTGGTACTACTATAAAGTATGATACTTGGTGGATTACTTGACTATGGTAGGGTGGTGATCCTATGTATGGATAGGTATGGGAGACAAGGGATGAGGGAGCTATAGAGGTAGGTGATGAGCGATGAGTACATCACCGAATAGAGGGGGAGTGGGGCCAACCTTTAAAGGGGGTGGATGAGCCACAAGATGAGGGTGGGGATGATGATGACCCACAGGATGGGGATGCCCAACTTAGGGGATAGGTACAATATTTATAGCTATAGTTGGTAAAGCAGGATACTAATATTACTCTATTATAGGGTCAACTAGCTAGAGGGAGGCAACAGTGGAGAGGATTCTCTGAGGAGAGGGACCTACTCAAGGCCCAGATAGAATAGCTCCCATATAGAGATTGATAGGCTTACTATCATGCAAGGTAGGGTGATTGTAGAGAAAGATGCTCTATAGACATGGGTGGTAGTTTTGATGGTATCTTAGGGATAGGCAAGAGCAGGTAGCCAAGCCATAGGGGATGTATCAAGGCTACATGCTGAGGTGAGCCGATTATGGACCTTACTAGAAGACTATTAGGCATGACATCAATATGATACCGCTTACATACTATATTTGGAGGGTTAGGTAGGGATACTTGGTGGTCATATACCAGTGCACTTATCAACAGGAGTATCCCAATGTAGCCACTACAATGATTTAGGACAATCGTTAGTGAGGAAAAGTCATAGGTCATCAGCTAGGCTAGAGAGGTTAGTGGCCAGTGGATCAGGGTAGCCTCATAGAGATGAGGTAAAGGGTAGAGGTGACTCTGGGGGTGTAGGCCCTACATGACTTATGCTTATGTATTGGTTTCTTTTTGGGTGTAAGGTCCGAGGACCTACATGATTGTAGCCTATGAGAAATTTTGTACCATGATGTATTAGACATTATTCTATATATATATATATATGATATATCTTTTATTATGGCTCATCATGTGTTTATGTTATGTTTTTATTTTATGCATGGATGCACTTTTATGGATGCAATTATGGATTATGGATGTATGTCTAGACATTGTAGTATAGATGCATAGATGTATGCCTAGATGTATGTATATGGATGGATGTAATATCTAATGTTAGATGCATGTTTTAGATTTTTTTATTTGATTATGAATGTGAATTCATGTTGTTGTTATGACAAATCTAATGTGTATGAGATGCATTAATTTTTATATGGATGTTCTAATGCAAATTGTGGATGTATGTTTTAATTGCTTAAAACATAATAAATGAATCTAAATGTGTTTAACAAACTAATGGTAGACACCACAGAATGTATAAAAATCATGAATTAAAATGTTAACCTTATCACAAAAGTTATACATTTGGATGTGAATGTGTGAGATGAGATATGTGAGATGTGGGGGTTTTCCCTATAATCTTTTGCAAACTAAAAGGTGTGCATAAAATAGTCAGTGGCCATCTAAATATCATTGTTGATATTCATCCGGTATCTATCCTATCTTATGAGGACCCCTTAATAAGAAAAATCTCATAAGGAAAACTACAAATGATGATGAGATAGTTAGGTGCTATGAGGGAATTTTAAGGTTTTCCATGGGACTCAAACACCCTAGTTGATTGATCAAAAGTTGTATACTGGCTACACAAGACTTTGAAAGATATAAGTCTATTATGAAGACCCAGATATTCAATATCCTTATGTGTGCAAAGTGAATGTATTAGATGATGCATAAGACTACCTCATTGCCAGGCGGGTTTCATGCAACCCATTATTGTAATGAGGATCACCCTATGGTCATCTTATCCTGAGTTTGGATATAGTTGGACTAGACTACTAGGCAATACAAGCCACCAAAAGCTAGCTCAACCATAAGCCGACATTGGTCTGTACAAAATAAGGTCGCTAATGTGATAGACATATCACCATGCATAAGGCTACTCCATTGCCAGGTGGGTTTCATTCAACCCATTGTTGTAATGGAGATTGCCCCATGGCTTTTGAATAACTGAGGATTCTAGGGATTCAAGCTCATTACCCCTTCTTTTCTTTTGATTTCTTGGGATACTTGCTCATTTTTTTTCTTAGTGGTGAAAACCACTCTTTTTGGAGCAAGGGATTTTATTAGTGGTGAAAACCATTATTTCTTTTTTTTTATTTGGGAACTTGCTCATTTTGTGGAAGAGCAAGGGGATTGCTTGGGTAGGGAGGAGCTTGTCCTTTTGTCAATTCTCAGCATCCTAGACCATGCACATAATAGGATGAGCAAGGGAAACCTTTCTCTCAAGGTGACAAGGACTACATTGTAGTGTCATCCTTCCTTGTTCAAACTTGGATTTAAATGTGTGAAATTGTGTTGGGATTTTGACATATGCAAGGTACTATCAAAGCAAGACCTTACCTTCTAAAATCTAAGATAGCTTTCTACAAAATCTGAAAAGAGAACTAGGGATGGTTGAATGACCAAAAACCCTAGTGAACACCCTATAGCAACTTATTGGTTGTGTTGAAAAACATAGTTACTCACAAAGGGGAATATGGATGGTAGTGATATGTGGTATGTGGGGGTTTTTCCTATGCTCTTTTGCAAACTAAAAGGTGTGCATAAAATAGTCAGTGGCCATCTAAACATCATTTTTGATATTCATCCGGTATCTAACCTATCTTACGAGGACCCCTTAATAAGCAAAATCTCATAAGGAAAACTGCAAATGATGATGATGGATAAGGTTGATTTAAGACTCATGACTGGCATACAAACATGGTGTCATTCGTAAGAATGCAAACACAACTTGTCCTAGTGTAAGTGCAATGGATGAATATGCCTAATGCAACTAATCAATGAATGCAATAAAATGCATGATGATGTAATGCAAATGTTTTTGTATTTTTGATGTTTTGTATTGTTTTTGTGATTTTGATGTTTTTTGATTATTTTTTGAAATTTGATGATTTTTGATATTTTTTATTTTTGTATTTGTAGGGGGAAGGTGTGATACCTTAAGCACCCCTAGAGTGTGTGGTGATCGATGAATGTGGGGAAGGTGTGATACCTTCAGAATCCTCAAATTGCTTCATCGGTTGTGATGTGGATGGTGGGGAAGGTGTGACACCTTGAGCACCCCTAGTATGCACTATGGTTGATGTGATGTGATTGGCTTGGTTGGGAGGAGTGATAAAAATTGATCCCCCTATTGTGGTAATGAATTTTATGTAATGCCAATGTCTCGATGGGATGAGGTGAGTGAACCATCTGTGTAGAGCTCATTTCGTTCTATCATGTCTTGCACAAGATTCTTGAATGAGTAGTAGGTTTGGATGTCATGCCCATTCTATCGATGATAGAGATAATAGAGGTTTTCATTGTGAGACCTAGGTTTAGGTCTATTTGGCTTTACTTCTAGTAATAGGATTGCGTGTGCCTCATAAAGCCTTTGAAATAGGGCTAAGGAGGGCATTGGAAGTTTTATGTAATGGTGATTTAGCTTGTTGGGCTTACCAAGTTGTGATTGATCTTGAGGCCGCATAGAGGAGGTGATGTGGTCTGAATTGGGGCTGGTTGAGGTGAGGTGAGTGAGCCATCTATGGGAAAGACCTCCCTATCAATAAGATCTTGGACCACATTTTTAAATGTATAGCAATCATTAATGTCATGGCCCTCTATCCGATGATAAAGGTAAAAGTGATCCTCCCTATAATTCTTAGGCTTAGGCCTATTTGGGTCAAGAGGATGTATGTCAGGTAAAATAATTACTTTTGCCTCCTACAACTTTTGGAATATGGTCGACATGGGCTCGGATAGAGGAGTCCAAGTACGAGGTTGGCATCTTGAATGAGGTGGATGTTGGATCAGTTTGGTGAGGTGGTAGGGTTGTGTGTATCTCAGTCACCTACCTAGGTTGCTCTACTTGATTTATCGATGTAGGTAATGGATCATTAACTATGCCTATTTGTTGATCCTCGGTAGTGAGAGGATTGTCAGTTTGAAGTTGATTTTTCTTGAGCATGTCTTGTATTATGTTCTTGAAAGTATAGCATGCTTGGATATCATGACCATTTTTTCGATGATATAAATAGTATAAATCCTCTCTATGCCCCTTAGATTTTGGGTGGTTTGGATCTAGGGGTGTATATTTTAGGTAAGGTGATAACCTTTGCCTCATATAATCGGTTAAAGAGTGATGCCAAAGTTTCGAGTAATGGCGTATAAGTGTGAGGTGGGCGGCATGGTCGATTCTACACCTGATTTTATTGGGGTTTATTTTGTGGTTGTAGAGGAGATGATTTGGCCTTGGATATGATTTGTTGTTGTAGCTCAATGTTTGTGAGTTGATTCATGATTTGTTGTAAAGCATCATTTTGGTGACCCACTTGTATCTTGATTTTGGCTAGTCGATCCAAGATATGTTGTAAAACTATTGGGGGTGTTTGGTAGCTATCGGTAGATGATTGAGAGGGTTGGAGAAGTGGTTGTAACATTGGAGGAAAGCTAGATGGAATTTTAGGACTCTTGTCCTTTGTCACCACATTGATCATTCCAACAAACCCTTCATTTGGACAAGATATGTATACCTCATTAACTTGTCTAAGGTGCTCTTGACAAGAATTATGTCCCCCATGTTTAGGTAATGAATCATGAGTGGTACCCATGGGTAGAGATTTGATAGGAGGGTGACCTAGATCTTTTATTGACTCGATGATAGGTATGAATGTAACATTTTGTGCTATATATTCATCAAGCCTAGGATTGGTCAAATGAACCATGACTTATGGTGGGGTGGATGATGATGGTATGGTATGATTTGATTCACTCATCACAATAGTGGATTCTTCCTCATCGATAGGAGTGGGAATATCCCCTGCTAAAATGTTGGAGATGGATGTGGGAATCTCCTCGAATGGTTCCTTCAACTTTTCCTTGCTAGGAGGATCTAATGATGTAGAAGGGATATCGAGAGAAACTGATGGTAATAGTGGAGATGGAAGAGGTGGTGATGATTTAGTGGATGTTTGTACTGGTGGAGCTAGACCCTTGATGGTGACATTTGGTTGGATGTCTAGGTGAGTGGATGGGAAGGTAGACTCTTGTGGATAATCGATCATATTGCAATACTTGAAGGGCTCTGGATCGACATGAACCACATGAACTTGCCCTTCATGTATAAATTTAAGATATTGATGCACGATGGATGGGACACACTTCATGTCTCTCATCCAAGGTCTTCCAAGTAGTATATTGTACTACCTTGCACCCTCCAAGATGTGGCATAATGTAGGTATAGTCTTTAGCCCAACCTGAATAGGGAGGACTATCGTGCCAATAGTGGAGCATAAGGCATCATTGAATGCTTGCAGGGTGAATGTGGATGTTGTGATGTGTGAAGGTGGAAGGTTGAGATGTTGTAGTGCAATCGTGGTAATGATACTGATAGATGAACTTGTATCAATCAAGACTCGCTTATATGGAATCTGATTCACACTAGCAATGATGTGTAGTGGAGGATCGAGTCCCTTAGTGGGAGCTGGTTTGATCTCATGATTGTGAAAGGTAATTATGGGTTCCTTGTAGTGTTGGATAGGATTTGACTATGGCAAGGGTTGTGATGCATGATGAGCATTGGTTGGAGATATAGGTGGTGCAGCTTGATCAGGATATCTCCTATTTCCTATCATAATATTGATCATGCCAACAAAACCCTCATTGGGTGGGGCTGCATGGACTTCATTAACTTATCTGATTTGATCTTCCTTAACCTCATGCTTAGGCAAGGGATATTTAAATATACCTATTTTTTGGTTATCGATAGCAAGAGGATTATCGATTTGAAGTTCATTTTGATCAAGCATATCCTATACTTTATCCTTAAATGTGTAACATGTTTAGATATCATGACCCTTTTGTCGATGGTATAGGTAGTATAGGTCTTCTTTGTACCACTTTGGTTTTGGGTGCTTTGGATCTATTTGGTGAATTTTAGGTAGGGTGATAGCCTTTGCCTCACATAATTGATTGAAAAGAGATGCCAAAGACTTAGGTAATGGTGTATAGTTACGAGGTTGGTAGTATAGTTGATTCTGTGCCTGATTTTACTATGATTGATCATGATTTTGCATTGGAGGGGTTGCACTTGATAGTTGGGTTGTTGAGGTACTTTCTTAGGCTTTGGAATATTTAGGACAACATGGTTGATCGCAAGTAATTTTTGTTGTGGATAGTTGCCCCTAGGGTTTTTGTTCCACTTCTTATTTCAAATTTTAATGTCTCCCTCTTGGAATTTGATGTCCTCTATGACTTTGGCTTGTGCCAAAGCCTCCTCGAATGTCTGATATTATTGTAATTGTAGGAGAAGTAAAATTTTCTTTGAGAAACTTCTCATGAACATTCAAGTTAATTCTATTATAGGTAGAGTGAAAGGTAATTTGGACATCACCTTTCTCCATATTTTTCCATAGTCTATGATTGGCTCATCATCAAATTGTCTAAGGTTAGACAAGTCAGTCAAATTGGCTTTCTTCTTAACATTGAATGAAAAATGTTCTAGGAAGGCATTTGTGAGCTCCTCAAAACTATAGATGCTATGCCTTGGTAAATGATTGTACCACTCTAAGGCAGGGGCCAGAGAGTGTTATCAAGAAAGTTCTTAACAACAAGGTATCATCATTCTTGAAGTTGAAAATAAAGGTTCATGAAGCTAGTCACATGTTCTTGTGCATCCTCATCCCCTTTGAATTTATCCAATCTTGGCATTTCAAAATGCTCAGGATATGGAGGACATGGTACTAAGGGATGGAGTGGTTGGTTGCACAATTAATGTAACATGGGATTTTGATAACCCATCCCTTGTTTTTCCAATGATTTTATGCGCTCTATGAGCACCTTGTAGGCTTGAGATGAGATTATCTCATTTTCTTGTATTGGTGCTTGCAGAGGGGGAGGTAGAAGGTTTTTGTTAGGATGATATGTTTGAATATAATCATCATATATGCCCTCATAGAGTGTCTTAGGATACTCTTGGTCTTGATATTCTGGTTCTAGGTCTTCATAGGTCTCATACTCGGGTTGATGATTTAGATATTGTTGAGACCTATGAGTTTGTGTGGGCACATGAGGAGGGTAATTAGGCCTAGGAGGTAGGTCATGATGTTGCATAATGTACCTTTGGTAGGTTTCTTACCTATAGGTGCTAGGCATGAGAAATTCCTCATGATCTTATTTTTGTAATCTTTCTTGGTGCAAATGTTGTTGATGCAACCATTGTTGATGCACCCTATGTTGTTCTAATTTGGCATGATCTAGGTGCTCTTGATTCTTTTGCAACCTATCCAACTATAGTTGGTTTGTGTTTGGCCTAGGTAGTGGGTCAACCATGTGAGGCCTATGAGCCCTTGCATCAATGTGAAGGGACTTCGCTTGTTCTATGGACCCAATGAGGTTGGCTACCCATTTCCCCTGATTGAGGGAAGCTACATTAACTTGGTGTTTAGGTTTGAAGGTCAAGTCTTCATACTAAGATGGTATAGAGGCACAATGTGCTTGCATGGAACAATCTCCATGGTGAAAATTAGGATGGCTTGTGCCTTCCTCTTCCTCATATTCAAGATAAAGGTGAGCAGATGAGGCTATATTCCTATCTTGATGATGAGGGTCGTATCTATCTAGGTGAGCAAATTTTTGGCTCATCCATGGTCGATCAAGTAGAGTGTCCCACTCATCTAGGCTAGTCCCTGGTGTATAGTCTCTCTCATACTCAATATGGTGTATGGATCAGGTCGGGATATGAATCCGTGACACTGCCCTACTGGGCCCCTCGATGGGCAGGTTATGTCTAGTAGTGGTATGAGATCGACTTCGACCAAGAAGTTCATCTTCTTGATCATATCAAAGATCTAAAGGTGCCTCCTAGATTGGGACATCTTGAAGGTCTGATTCCCTATAGGTGGTGTTAACATTTCGACATATACCAGGATGCCATCTAGGAATGACCAAGTCCTCGGGACTAAATCGAAGGTGTTCTAGGCCTCCTTGTAAATTTTTTGCATTGCTGACTCGTGATTGAGCTCGACTGCATGTAGTTACCATGATATTTGATTACATAAACAGTAAAGGAAATAAATAAAGTATACAATGTGATTATCTCTTTTAAATTTTCTTTGTGAATTCCTATACTATTTTGTGTGTTTTGATGTTGAAACCCCTAATCCTATGAAACTAAAGGGGTAAATAAAATAGAAAACACTAGAAGGTAATTCGAGCACACCCCCCTAATGGAGAATGTACCCAAATGGTAAAGAATGGTTTCCTATTGGATTTCAGATCAAGGTAACCTAAGGAATCAAAATTAACCCCTTGGAGGAGGTCATTTAATCTCTACTAGCCAACAAGGAGTTCGCTTCAACACTCGGGTGTGTCTTGGACAAAAATGATAGTTGTGTTCCACTGATTATTTTACCCTATGGTAAAAGGGCACTACTAATCCTTCCTACTCTAGGTGCACCCAAGAGTAGGGGACCTTCTGGTGATGAAGTCTAGAAAAGCCACTCACTTTGGCCAACTAGGTTTCTAGGGTGCGAGCCAATGGATGGAGATGAAGCCCACCATCGTTGGTCTCGATTAATGGTTGGGGATGAAGTCCAACTCATTAATGTTAAAGTAGTACGTGGTGTGTGGGGTTCTTTTTATTTTATGCAAAATAAAGTAAAAGCAAGAAGCATTCCATGATCTTTCACTAATGCATAGAAATAATATTTCAGATTTAGATTTCTAAATAAATGAACATTTTAATTTTAGAAACCTATCAGATACAAAACCCTACATGAATAGCCTTTAAGTAGGCAACAAGCAATTATACCAACAACAATCAAATAGAGGCCATATCTATGAGGGACGATCTACATAAGAGGTCATATGACATAGGGATGATCAGAAATAGGGGTTATCTAGGATAGGGATAACCACAGATAGAGGCCATCTGACCTAGGGATGATCACAGATAGAATAATTTAAACTAAAATATCTTTTGTAATTCCTCTATTTAAGCATGAAATTTTTAATTTTCTTTACTGAAAGTAGGAAAGGAATGATAGAATAACTCATAGGTGTAGCCTAAGTCTGTTGTAGATGTTGTTTTTAACTTTTTTGACTTCTACTCTGAGGTCATCTTGGGATAGGATGATGGAGTCTACTAGCCATCTCGTAGAGGAACGGTTATGATTGTTGACCATCTCTACAAGGGATGGTGGTACCTACAATTCAAAAACACCAAGAAAGATAATAATTAGCAATGTGAATGCACAATATGGACAAATTCTAGTAGTGATCACCATTAAAGTATGCTAAAAGATATCATACACCCCTAAAATAAAAGATAATATTGAATTGTAGCAAATCTAAATGTAACCATACAAATAAAGAACAAGATAAAGAAATGATTGGATGGTGCCCTTTTATTAATAATGCTTTGTTCTTTCCAATAATATTACAAGAAAATCCCTCTTAGGGATTGCTACCAATATTGATACAATGAAATACAATTATAGCCATTTTGGATGTATTTTGCAGGATCTCCTTTGCATCCTCACAAACTAATTTGGGGAGGGTTTATCGTGACCTCCAGTATATAGGATGGTGATGGATGAATATTTATGCCATTGTAATTCTCCTTGTAAAGACCTATAATCTGCACACAAGAAAACTTAAAAAGCATCAATAGCATATGAAGAGCCTTTCAAGATAAGGCCCATATCCATGATAAAGAAAATGATAAAGAAAGCTGAAATATGATAAATAAATGCATGAAAATGAAATCTAACTATGCTAGAAAGTAATTGAAATGCTGTTAAATCTAATGAAAGTAAGAAAATAGGAAAATAGATCTTTTTCGGGAGGTCATCTCTGTGTGGGATGGTCTTGCCTACTAGTTGTCTTGGGGTGAGATGGTCACACCTACAGGATATCTTGGGGCGAGATGATTACTGAACTATGAGTAAATTTTCTTATGATCGATGTGAGGTGGCATTGGGTTTGATCTATGGATGAATTAATGTTCTTGGTGTGATCGATAAAGAATGACTTAATGGAATAAATTGACATTGAATCAAAGATGTTGAATGACACAATATGTTGGGCAAAACATTGGTTAAGTTTCTACGGTTAAATTCATTGCCTCCATTTAATTGTCAACTCGAGATAACTCGTAAACTTGTGAAAAATCATGCATAGTATATGCCTGTAAAATCTCCTTAATAAGATGAGTCCCTTAGATTCTATGGTTTGGGGGTGTGTTGTTGCATTGGAGTTTTTGTTTATTTTCCAAACCATTAACCTATTTCATATTATCAAAGATATGACCAAAATAAACTACAAAAATTAAAATGCATACTTGTTGGAAAAATTATAGAAAACAGGGGAAGCTATAGAATTACACTAATTTGCAGAAAATATAGTAAAATAGGAAATAAATGAAATAATAGAAAACAAGAAAAAAGTGGGAGGAATACTATTGAGAGTGGGCCCAAGCTTCCAGCAGATTCTACCCGAGTCAATTCATTCATCGGATGCTAGTTTGAGATTAATAAAACACTCAAATGAATTGTATTATATGCAACTTCAGAAAATTTATAGAGAAAATCTGAGATCTGGTTCTCAGGGGTGGCCTACATATTTATAAGATATGTAGCCATACCCTATTACATTTGGAGGTAATCTATTTCTGATTTTACTATTACAATAAATACATAAAAATAGGGAGGATAAAGCGAATATACAATTAATTTCATCTGTTGCCAGATTAATTAAGCGTATTCTATTTTTATCATAATAGAATACATCTGATATTACGCTTATCGGTTTACATGGATATTTATGTATTTTCTAAAAAATAGATGACATCTGCTTTATGACATTGTCCTTCATCCACATTCATCGTTGAAATCGCATCCACATCCATCACTGAAATCATTGTTCTGTTCTATCGACAACAGGGGTCGTGTTGTACTTTTGCTTCAATGGGAGTTAGGCACCAAATGGGAGTCAGGCACCAAATGGGAGTCAGGTGCCAAATCAAAATTCAAGTTCCAAATGAGAGTCGAACGTCAAAATAGGATTCGAGCACTAAACTTAGCATCTTTACTTTATTTGTTGTGGTTATGTTTACCTTTGATTTTTCCATCATAAAATAGAAAGTGCTAGGTCCGAATGGGACCTTGATGTAAACATGTTGAAAGGCAGTAAAAATCACTGAATCTACACACAATTCACTTAAAAATAAATATTAGACAACATACGTAATTTGTTATTAAATATATATAAAATTTACATAAAACATACACTTCTATTAAAATAATGCCGCATTATATATGAAAAGTGTATACAAAAATATGAGCATTTTCAGGGCTCATCATTCCCCCATGCCTAAGGATTGGCACGTCCCTATGCCACTTTATATTGATAATTACCAGTCTCATTTACAACTTTCCAATAGACCCTATTTTTCTCCTTCCTCTGCTTGGTTGCGGCCTTGGCTTTTTCTTTATCTCTGGGTTTTCACCTTTTTTGTGCCTTAGGGGTGCTCACTTCCTGTTATGGCTATTTCTGGTGCTTACTGCATCGAGTTGGCTGACTTGGTCCGGCTCCTATACCTGGTTGTTCCTTTGTCCAAACTTTCCTCCCTGCCACATTCCTCAAGTAATACCCGATAAAGGTTGGGGCTTCTTTCTAGAATGTTGGCTCAACCTACTTCCAATACTCATGGTAAGGGGGTAAGCTTTCTCCTTTTGGGATTGATGATTCATCCCAAAATGGAACACTAGATTTTTTAGCAATCTTGGCCTTAGGCAATCTGGCCACCATTGGTTCAAGTTCAGCATCATCATCAGAATCTACTTCCTCTACCAGAGGGGCTTTGCTTGTTGTTGCTTGAGCTGTAGGTGGTACAGGACCTAGTAGTCCCATATTCTCAAAATATACCTTCATATTTGAAGGTTGATTACCAGTTGACCCATACAAATCCTAGAACTGATCTGGTCAGGAAAATTCAATTTTCTTGGGAGGAGTCTTGGATTCTTTGGCCACCTTTTTAGAGGCCTTCCTAAACTCCTTCTTGTGTGCCTTTATGTCTGCTTTGAGATTTTCAAATTTCTTTTTCTGCTCAGCAAACATCTTTAGATATTCTACCCATTCTTCATCCAAATTCATGCCTAATTCTTTTAGTTGTGCAATCCTTGCTCTGGTCCTGGGTCTTCATTGAGGTCCCCTTACAACCTTCCTTTTAGATCTCAATTTCTTTGGCTATATTTTTGGGCCTATGTGAATTGTTGAAATAAGGGGATTCCCCTCTTCTACTACTATTGCTGTTGTTTGTCCCTAATTTTTAGAAGATGTAGACTTTTGATTCACCTGTGCCTATTCTATAGGTACCTATTTAGGTGACTCATTAGTCACATTCTGGTTATCTGGTGACTGACCTATTGAGGGTTCCCTTTCTGTCTAAAGTTGCTTAGTCTCAATTTTTGCATCCTTTTCCGATTCTTTTTGTAGAGTGTATTGAGCCCTGAGGCTCTTCAACCTTCTAATTTTCCTCTGTAGACTTGGCTGAAATTTGAGGCTCTTCAACCTCAATCTCATCTTCTTGCCTTATCTCTTCCTCTATATATTTTGATGAAGTTTGAGGCTCCTCAACCTCAATTTCATCTTCTTGATTGACCTTTGTATCTGTAGAGTGAGATGATGTTGGTGACTACTCCACATTTACCTCAATATTTTGTTCTTGCCCTTGGTCTATAGAATGTGTTGTTGAATGAGGTTGTTCAACCTCCATTGTTACATTTGACTCCTGCTCTACTTCTACGTGGGCTTGTAGCTATAATTTTGATATTATTTCTTGCTATGGATGGTTTGGTACAATTCTTGCATCTTCACTATAGCTACCTTCCTGGACTCTTGAAAAAGAGTCTACTCTTCTTTATACTTGGCCTCCCAAGTATAGGCCTATTCTTTCAATATCTATAGCTACTATTGTAGATCCTCCATCTGCATTTCCTATTGAGGAGACTTTCCACTTGCCAAATCCTACAATATCTGGGCCATAAATTCATCTTTGCTTAATCCCCTAGTCTCCTCATCATCATCATCTGATGAGCTATAAATGACCATGGATGCCTTCATCCTCTTACTCTTGGTCCTTATGGAAATTGGCATGTGAGTAGGGCTTGATAGAGCCTACCCTGCATCCTCATCAAATTGGGGGAAAATAGGGAAAGTCTACCCTACATCCTATGTTATTTGCTCAGGCTAGGATGCAGGTACCATCTCTATTTATTCTACTATCCTGGAAGTTAACTATTCATTCTATTTAGGTGTCACTACCTCTTCCTCCTCCTCAAGAACAACATTATCTCCTATGGCTTCCTCAATAGACACTTCCTTTTGTGCCTCAACATGTCTCACCAAGGCCAAAATCAGCCCATGGTGAGCTAGGGTAGAAGTCATTCCTGCCTGGTATCGACTGGCCTCATATTTGAGAGCACATGCAAGATAATGGGGGACATTGATTTTATCCCCATGAAGTAAATGGTTGAGGAAACAAAAATGGTTTGAATTGAGCCAAGAAAACCTACCCATGCATGTGAAGAATCGGGTGATCTGTTTGAAGATTGGTCTCCAAAATTTTAGGATGTGCTACTTTGACAAACTAGAGCATGTTAGGTGTGGATTTGGTTGTCCAAAGAATCATTGTGCATAGAGTGTAGGGTTTTCCTCCTTGTACATGTGTTCCCCTATTTGAGGAAGGCCTGTAACAGTGGCAATGTAGGCTTCTGTGACTAGAATTTCTAGTCCATGCATTCTGGCAACCCCATCCCTCAAAGATATTGTGAACTCCTTAGCTACCTCTACATCCTAGTTTTGGCTTACCATACGATAATATTCCATCCATCCGATAGCTTCGAACTGTATCTGCACATCCTCACTAATGCCTGAATAGTCACTGGGCTCATTTTTCCTTAGCAAATGATTGGTCGATTTTCCCCCATAGTGAATTTTGATTTTTCCTTGGCTCTGAGTTTTACCTGCAATAATTTCTCACACTCTAGTTTCTATCTCCTACAACTCTATTATTTTCTTGCATAGAGTTTTGCCAATACATGGTTTTAAATCGCCTGCATCCATGAACGCAGGTGCTCCATTACCGTAATTAGAAATAATTATAGTTATCTATGCAAGATCTCATTAAAGCGTGTGCCAGATTTTAAGTGGATGATGACCAAGAGTAACCTCCCAACAGAATATTTACACGTGGAAAAATGCCAAATGGGGCAAAATGGTTGGATGGATAATTAATGGGGATCATGTCGACACTATTTTATAGAAATATACATCTATGAAAACTATATATATACAAAATAGAAAATTAAGTACGCACCTATATTATGTTTCGTGCGTGTATGATGCACAGACGTTCATGGTGCACTTGCATTGGTTGCCTTATGATGACCATGTGTACCATAACAAAACATGATGTGCGCATTTCCCATGCGGTAAAATTTTCTCCGTTTGATTGGTTCTTGGTTGCTGCAATTTGATTCATTTGAGGATTCCTACAAGATTTCAAGAAAATATTAAAAAATATATGTCTTCATTGGACGCCACACATCCCTCCCTTAGAAATTGTTCATTGATGACCTTGGAATGTGCATAAATCTCTCATGGAAAAATTAAAATAATTTCATCCATGAGAAGTTTGACTTTATGCACATGGATGAAATGCTGACGTGGCTCGAGCCACTTCCCAATGCTAAATATTTATTCATACGAGGTACAAACACCCATTATAAAATAAATCATGCGCTTGTTAGAACAAAAATCAAGCACCTTTTGTTAGAAATCGGGTGTCATGCTTTAAAATGGAAAGCAGGCACCTTTTGTTAGCAATCGGGTACCATACTTAAAATAAAAATAGAAAGTAGGCACCTTTTTACTAGCAATCGAGCATCATACTTAAAATAGAAATATATATATTTATTACAAGGAAATTAGGTGTCGCTCTCCCAAAAAATGAAAGTCGGGTGCCTTTTCCTTGAAATATGGGAGTTGGGTATCTTCCACCATAAAAATGGGATTCGGGCACCTTTTCCCTAAAATATGGGATTCGGGTGCCTTCCACCATAAAAATAGGATTCGGGTACCTTTTCCTTGAAATATGGGAGTCGGGTACCTTCCATCGTGAAAATGGGAGTCGAGCACCTTTTTCTTTGGAAAATAGGAATCAGTGCCTTCCCCTATAGAAAATGGAAGGTAGGTGCTCCTTTATTTCAATGTCTATTGATGTGTCTTCTGGTGTACACCTATAGCTGATCAAACTTTTGGTATTCTATTTTGAAGAATAAGGATAGAATCAACATCCGCTACCTGAACCAACATTCGAGCATTTTTCTCCATGAAGACCAAAAACAAACACCCATACACGTGTTCAGATGTGGTATCCCCCTCCGAGTGGGGATAAGCTACCTCTACTAAAATATTTATCTCCTAGAAAATTGGAAATGTGCAGGTTCATGGATCTTGTGCCCGTTAGGCCTAGGTCTCCTAGGCTGCCTAACGATTGCACTCAGGGCATCGTTCTTACAAAATAGAAATACAACTAAAGAAAGAAAAATTGTGGGACTTTAAAAGAATAATTATTTTTGGATCATGTGGACAATGTCCACATATTACTAACAAATTTTAAAATTGGAATCAATTGGGGTCTCCCCCATGCCTAATCTGGACTTCATCATATAAGTCTCAGACACATGATATGGCCATAGTCGGTGACCATTGACTATTAATATAATGTTGTTATCATCAATTATTCTGATTCTAACAGCTCCATTATTGATGATTTCAGTCACTTCATATGGCCCCATCCAACACTGCATGAGTTTCCCTTTCCTCTCCTAGAATCGAGAGTCATACAATAATGCCCATTCCCCTACTTTGAACTACTTTGGCCTGGTGTGATGATCATGCCACTTGGCTCTTTATTTTTGGATGACCTCTATCCGATGCAGAGCATCACGATGGTATTCATCCAGCTGGTTCAGCTATTGAATCTATTCCTTTTGTACCTCATCTAGATTCAAATCTAAATCTACTGTAGTTCTGAGATCTTAATCTCAAATTCTATGGGCATCATAGCATTCTTCCCATATACCAACTAGAATGGTGTAAAACTAGTGGTAGTTTTCTAGGTGGTTTTGTAAGCCCACACTACTTCTGGTAATCTTGTGGCCCAGTCCTTCCTATGTTGTTGTACCATATTTGTGAGAATATTCTCCAATTCATGGTTGGTTACCTCTACTTGCCCATTTTCCTATGGATGGTAAGGAGTGGTTTTGTTATGCCTAATTTTATATTACTGCATGATTTCTTGGATCAAATTTGAAGTAAATTGAGGCCCTTGGTTAGGAACAAATATTGTAAATATAGATGAAAATAGGAAGTCTGCTATAGTCTTCTCTTTAGAATCATGCAATGCCTGCACTTCAACCCACTTGGTCACATAGTCAATGTAAACTAAGATATACCTCTTACCTATTGATTATGGATTAATGGGTCCTATGAAGTCCATCCCCCATTTATCAAATGGCTCAATGTGCACATGTGGTCAGAGTGGTATTTCATCTCTGAGAGTTGGTCTACCCATCCTTTGACATTGGTCACATTGGCTCACATGCTTGTTGTTTTATATCTTTGAATAGTAAGGCCAGTCCATAAGTTTTTTAAGCCCCACGGCTTTGGATTTATTTTCTATAATTCATTATTATTAACACATCTTCTCATGAATTTGATGACTCTGTTTAAATAAAGGACACCATCAATCCATGAGAGAAGTAAGTCACTTTTCTCTATCAAAGTTTATTTCTCACGTGGTGAAAGTGCAGGGGATACTTTACCAATGGCTAAATAATTAGCCATATCTATGTACCATGGTATCTTTTCATTAAGAGCAAACAAATGCTCATCTAGAAATTGATCTTCTATGGTTGTATGATCAGGAGGTGTCAATCTAGAAAGGAAATCTACCACCACATTGTCCTTGCCTGGTTTATCCATAATTATCACATCAAATTCTTACAAAAGTAATAACCATATGATAATTCTACCACTAATGCCAGGTTTGTTTTTCAGGTATCTGATAGTTGAATGATCAGTGTGCACAAAAACTTGATAACCTATAATATAGTGGTAAAATTTGTTAAGAGCATGTATGACTACAAGAAATTCCTTTTCTATGATAGTATAATTGAACTCAACACCTGTAAGATGTTTACTGACATAATAGATGGCATAAAAATCATCACCATATTTCTATCCTAGAACTGACCCTATCACATTATTGGATGCATCTGCATATATGTGAAAGGGAATGGTCCAATTTGGACCCCTTAGGACTAGAGCAAAAGTCAATTTTTCTTTCAAAATGTTAAATGCCTATTCACATTCATTTTTCCAGATAAACTCTATATCTTTTGATAACAATGTGCTTAGGGGTTTAGCAGTTTTGCTAAAGTCTGCTATAAACCTCCTATAGTAACCAGTTAAGCCAAGGAAACTTTAGATATCTTTCTGAGTTTTGGGAGTGGGTAGATTTTGGATTACCTCTATCTTCTTTCTATCTACCTTGATCCCATCTGCAGAAATGTGATGTCCTAATACTATCCCCTCCTGCATTAACATATAACATTTCTCATTGCTTAGGGATAGATTGGTTTCCTCACACCATTAAAGTGTTCTTTCCAAATTTTCTGTGGCTTCTTCAAAAGTTTCACCATAAATAGTGAAATCATCCATGTATACTTCCATAGTTTCTCCAATCATATCAGAGAAGATGCTCAAAACTACCCTTTGAAATGTGGTAGGTGCATTGCACAAACCAAAGGGTAAAACTCGGTAAGTGAAGGTTCCCCATGGACAAGTGAACGTGGTCTTATCTTGATCCTCTTCCCCAATCTGAATCTGATTATATCCACTGAACCCATCTAGGAAAGAAAAGTATTTCTTCCCTGCTAAGGTGTCAAGGACCTGATCTATGAAAGGTAAGGGGAAGTGGTCTTTCTTGGTTGCTTTATTGAGTGACCTGTAATCAACACAGATCCACCACTTTCCATTTTTCTTGGGCACCACCACCAAAGGTGATACCCACTCACTATCTAAAATAGGGTAGATAAACCCAACTATCAGGAGTTTCTGCAATTCTATTTTAACAATCTCCTTCATAGTTGGATTCATCCTACGTTGTGGTTGTCTTACCGATTTTATTTCATCTTCCAGATATATTCGATGAGTACAAGTTTTAGGAGCTATTCCTCTCATGTCTGAATACTCCCAAGAAAAGGCACCTTGATGTTTGACTAATGTTTCTTTTAGTTTGATCTGTTGATCAAGTGTCAACTCATCATCTATGTTTAATACCCTCCCAGGTGCAACTTCAATTTGCTTAATATGGTGATTTTTACCTCCAACAAGTGGTAGTTCTGGAGGAGGATAGGAGGGTTCTCCTTGGAAAATTTTTGATATCACTCTGTCCTCCTCACTCTCATCCTCCAACTCATCAAGTGCCATGATGGATTGAATCATTGATAAACCACTCATGTTCTGGTTTCCACATTCAGGTTCTCCCAATAAATCTACAGACTGTGCAGGTGGATGGATGATCAGATTTTTCACATTCTGACCATCAAAAATGGTCATTTGCCCATTTTTGCAACTTATGTAGGCATCATTTATTGCCATCCAAGGCCTACCTAAGATGAGTGGATAACCACCCAACCTAGACTTGGATTGTAACACTAGAAAATCTGTTGGGTATTCCCATGCATCCACTGTGACTGTTATGTCTTCCAGTATTCCCTCAGGGAGCACTGTAGACCTATCTGCCAACTGAAGGATAGTTTTGGTTGGCTTCAGGTTGGTCAGTCTAAGTTTTTGCATGGTATCCTTGGGCATGACATTAATGGCAGCCCCTAGATCTACTAATGTGTTGGGTAAAACATAGCCTCCAATTTTTATAGTTAAAATAGGGCTTCCTGGGTCTGAATATTTTTGGTTGTAGGTGTTTCCTAGCATAAGATCAGCTAACTGACCTACCAAATTGATTGCCTATGCTGGTTTTCTTCCTAGTTTTCTTAGACACAATTCTCTTATGGCCTTGCTATAGATGGGAATGTCTCTTATGGCCTAAAAAAGAGGGATTGTGACTATCATATTTTTTATACTAGAAAGAATATCAAATTCTGGTTGTATTGGCTTCTTGGGTTCCTGCAATATTTTTGGGAAAGGTGGAACCCCTTCTCTAGTATTTATAGCTACTGGTTCATCTTCTATTTCTTCTATAAGAGGTGATTCCTCTTTTTCTAAATCTACCTTTTCCTCCTCTTCTAACAAAGGAGCTATTTCTACACCTACCTGTTTACCTGATCTCAATTGTATTGGACTACAATCTACTTTGATATTATACATGGGGTACATCTCATTCTCCATATAGTATGTTGGCTATGTTTTATTGTTTGGATTAGATGTAGGTTGTGCCAAAATTTGAGCAGGTCTCAAAGTAGGGGGAGCTGGTAAACTTGGTTGTAGTGGGACTTGACCTACATGTTGTGGAGTTGGACTCCAAGCATTGGGATTTCTCCACTATGGTCCAGGCTGCTGGTATGGCATCCATGGGTAAGGATTATAAGGATTTTCTCCTTGAGGGGTATGTGTCCAAGGTTTTTGTCCCCACCAACCCATATTGGGTGGCTAAACTTGACCTTGGTGCTAAAAATTGTTGCCCCCATAGGATGGCATTCCTGTTGGCATGTTGTTTCCCATAGGAGACTGTTGCTAGTTTCTCCTATTGCCCATGAAGTATGCTTTCATTACTTCAGGATCTTCTCTAGATTTTGATAATTGTAGACACAACTTAGTTTTATGATCTTTTTGACACACAATGCACACTCTAACTTTGTTTTCAGGACATTCATTTCTAGGGTGCTTTCCCCTACATTTAGGATAAAAATAGGCTAATGTTGCCTCATTCTCCTACTTATTTCTCTGAAGTAGAAGAGTGTCCATTTGAAGCACAAGAGATGACAACATCTCACTCTTGAGGTCTTCTAGCATATTTCCTATCTCTATTTTAGTGACTGTGGCTGATTGTTTGACATTTCTGGAAGTTAATTTACCCTTCCTTCTTGAGTAGTTCCAGCATAACTATCGGATATCAGACATTTGGTGTTGATAAATGTCCCCTCCAGAAATCATGTTTAATGCATCAAGAGATTCATTCGTAAGCCCCTTTAAGAAGATACTTCTCAAGGACCTGTCTCCTAGTTTTGCATGGGGAGATCTTTGCAAATTAAAACTAAACCTATCCCAATACTCCTCCAATGACTCACCTTCCTTCTGAGTCATATCCAAGACTTCTTCTCTGGAATCTCGTGCCCTACCAAAGTCTTGATACTGATCTAGGAAGAGTTTTTTCATGTCTTCCTAGGTAGTTATCTATCTATTTCCTAAACTGATGAACCAGCATAGGGCTGAATCATCAAGAGTTGAGGGAAACAACTTTAATTTCTGAGCATCGGTTTTATAGTCTACTGACCTACATAGAACATCAAACTTGAAGAGAAATAGGTCAGGATATTCTTATTGAAATCCTCTAAATATTGGAAGGTGGGTAGGAGAGATATGTTTCATCTTGTGGTCTCCTCTTGCCTCTTCTATGGGGAAGTTAAAACTAGTGGATGCTTCTTCTACTTCAGCCATCTTGTCTGTAAATAGGGTTTCTACACCTACTATTTTCAAGGTAGCTTTCAAGGCTTCTAATTCATTTCTTTTATCCTCTAGAAGGATTACTAAATCAGTAGTTGAAATAGTCTCATCTTCAACTGCTTGCCAACATTGAATGTTCAACAAATATTCCTCAGATTGAACTCTTCCTACCACTGATCCTTCCCTAAGATTTTGTTGGTCTGGTTTAGAAGGATCCTATGCAAAAAGTGGATGTTGACTCCAATGCACAGGTGGAGATGGTGGTGGGGAGATATCACTATCAGGATTTGGCACAGCTAAAATAGAGGTTTTTGAAGAAACAATATTTTTGCTCTTGATGAAATGACCATCCGGTCCTCTAACTCTAGGTGGACTCATACAAAATTAGAATGGAGTCGTTCTATAGAAAGTAACCTAAACTACTTCAAAAATACTTTCTTCATAACAAGATTTTATAGTTGGTTTTTCCCTAACAATGATGCCAAAATGTTGGGCAAAACATTGGTTAAGTTTCTACGGTTAAATTCATTGCCTCCATTTAATTGTCAACCTAGGATAACTCGTAAACTTGTGAAAAACCATGCATAGTATATGCTTGTAAAATCTCCTTAATAAGATGAGTCCCTTAGATTCTATGGTTTGGGGGGTGTGTTGTTGCATTGGAGTTTTTGTTCATTTTCCAAACCATTAACCTATTTCATATTATCAAAGATATGACCAAAATAAACTACAAAAAGTAAAATGCATACTTGCTGGAAAAATTATAGAAAATAGGGGAAGCTACATAATTACACTAATTTGTAAAAAATATAGTAAAATAGGAAATAAATGAAATAATATAAAATAGGGAAAAAGTGGGAGGAATACTATTGAGAGTGGGCCCAAGCTTCTAGTAGATTCTACCTGAGTCAATTCATTCACCGGATGCTAGTTTGAGATTAATAAAACACTCAAATGAATTGTATTATATGCAGCTTCAGAAAATTTATAGAGAAAATCTGGGATCTGGTTCTCAGGGGTGGCCTACATATTTATAAGATATGCAGCCATACCCTGTTACATTTGGAGGTAATCTATTTTTGATTTTACTGTTACAACAAATACACAAAAATAGGGAGGATAAAGCGAATATACAATTAATTTCATCTATTGCCAGATTAATTAAGCATATTCTATTTTTATCATAACAGAATACATATGATATTACGCTTATCGGTTTACATGGATATTTATGTATTTGCTAAAAAATAGATGACATCTACTTTATGACATTGTCCTTCATCCGCATTCATCGCTGAAATCGCATCTGCATCCATCGCTGAAATCGTTGTTCTATTCTACCAACAATAGGGGTCATGTTGTACTTTTGCTTCAACGGGAGTCAGGCACCAAACCAAAAGTCGAGCACCAAACTAGGAGTCAAATATCGAAATGGGAGTTAGGCACTGAAACGGGAGTCAAGTGCTAGACTTAGCGTCTTTACTTTATTTGTTGCGGTTATGTTTACCTTTGATTTTTCCATCATAAAATAGAAAGTGCCAGGTCCGAATGGGACCTCGACGTAAACATGTTGAAAGGCAGTAAAAATCATTGAATCTACACACAATTCACTTAAAAATAAATATTAGACAACATACGTAATTTGCTATTAAATATATATATATAATTTGCATAAAACATACACTTCTATTAAAATAATGTCGCATTATATATGAAAAGTGTATACAAAAATATGAGCATTTTTAGGGCTCATCACAAGAAGCACAAATTCAATCTTCAACCTTTGAGATGATCCATTGATATGCTTGAAAGATCCATGGTTGAATTTTGACAGCACTTTGTTGCTTTGGGAATAAGGGTTCTTTGCTCTCCAATTCAAAAACACTTTGTTATCTCAAAATTGCTATCTCATTCATGAAGGTTGGGTGTATTTTTATAGACTTCCCAAATGGAAATCCAATATTGTGAGGAAAGCCAAGAATCAAGAAGTAGTTAGATTCAAGAAAGGCAACCACCCATTCTAGAACCTTCTCGCAACTGACTATGTGTGCTTAGGTGTCCCGTGTAACCATTTTATCCTCAGCTCGGGAGTCAAAACTTGTTACAGGTGTGGCCATCCCAGGGTGGGACAACTATGACTGTTGACCATCTCAGGGTAGGACGACCTCTAGAGACGGTATCTTGGTGGGATGACCCAGGATGAAAAGGGAAATTCCTCCCTATTTGAGTGGTAAAAACCATTGTTAGGCCTTGAGGGTGCCCAAGGGGGGTCATATGGCCTGAAAAAGAGTCCATATAGGTAGTCTCCTCAATATGACATATTTAGGTGTTTACACCTCCTTATCACTCCCAATAGCCCATTGCAATATACTCTTTATTAAGCATAAGTATGCATGAGACCCTATGTTGACAACCGTTAGCCTAGAATCACTATATACCCAATATAGACTAGTAACTCATACAATAGTTAATAAAAGGACTATTAAGATCCCCATTAGGACTAGCACTTAGTTATGTTCTTGTTATCTAGATATATACATATTAACTAAACAAAAATATTTAATGATCTTGATTAGGGATTGATAGTTTTAAGTTTTAATTAAGGTTGAGCTTGGTCAAGAAAAACCTTTAAATGCTTTAATGTTCACTATTGGAGAAATTTATTATTTGGCATTTTATACTTTTGTATTTTTATAATCATTTGATATTTATAATTATTGGGAGTTTAATAAATATTAATCCCATGGAAAATTGAAGAGACACATCTCCTGAGAGATTTAGTTGAATATTAAGGTGAAAAGACAAGAAGAAGCTTAATTATCTATGAAACTATAGTTAGAGAGAAACAATGCATTAATGAAAATGTTTGTATCATATGTGACTTTAATGAAAAATATATTATTTTACATTTGTTAATGTCTTGATGGTTTTTTTCTTTTATGAGAATATTATTTATGATCTTGTTGAGGAGCTTAACATGAGTTCATATATGAATATTGTGAATCTTGCACTTAGATTTGTTGATTGAACCTGGGCATTTGCTAATAGTGGTATCAAATCCATGGATGCAAGTGTTAAGCTATTGATATGTAAGAAGAAACGTTACGTAGGAGAAGATAAATAAGAATTTTTTTATCTAGGGAAAATGTTGAAGAGAACTTTCCAAAGTGTAAGTTGAAACTATTGTTGCAAGTATTACATTATCTGGTATCTTGGAACATTATTTAAACCATGTAAATATTCTAAAATTTGTGTTTAATATTTTAGTCTATAGTAGGTATCATGTTATTAAGTAGGAGTATGTATCATGTAAATAAGTGTGGAGTTGTGTGTGTAACTACCCTCCTTGGCAGGACTTAATCTTGACATGTGATTTATGTATTGATGTATGGATATATAATGCATAATTTCATTTTGTGTTACCATTTTGTGTTGGTAAATGCACTTTATGTTTTGTTTAAAATATGGTACTACTGATGAATTTATGGTTGCAAGTGTTCAACTAAGTGTGAAACTGAGAGGGGGGGTGAATCAGTGTGTATTAAAAAAATTTAATCCAACTACGAAATTAAATCAAAACAAGCAATCACACAAACATGCATCACATAACACCAGATTTATAGTGGAAACCCGATGTGGGAAAAACCATTGTGTCAATGGACTGTTTGGACTCCCATCCAAATATAGCCTCGAAAATGTTTGGTCTTTACAATATTTTTGTGGCACCCACTACAAGGAATGGAACCAACCAACCCAAACTTTAGTAGCACCAACTGCAAGGAGCACCGACCCGTATTGCCAAGCACCTACTAGAAAAAAATACAAAGCTCTAGTAGAAGTTTATCCTTGACAATAAGATCCTGAGTGGTCTAGCACAATGAATCTCTCTGTACACACTCTGCTCACCGAACAATCCCATTGATCATTTCACACTCAGAGCCCATTGACAATATGAATCCCTATTCTCTACATACAAAACAAAAACCTCTTCACACAAAAATAAAAATTCGGACCATAAGATGACGTTTTCAGCCTTGAATAATGTCTCCTATAGGAGACATGACAAAATTATAGATCTTCGAATTCTGCATGATCTGGAAAAAAATGGGCTCAAACGGATGCCCGGATCAAAATTTATGGCCAAAATACGAGAGACACCTTTTTATTCCATGCATAAGAAAAACCCTTGTTTTATGACTGCATCTCTTCATTTCAAAAACAACCCCAAACTTACACTCAACTTCAATAATTCATCAGAATACTTCAATCCATAATTCTCAACCCGCAACTTCTTATTCTCATTACAATACATTGGCAGTCACACCTTTTCATGTATCATTCATCTTGCTTTTCATACGCTGGCTACACACATATTTTTATTTTTGTACACAAAATAAATTTGTATTCCCCTATTTTTATTTTCCCTCTATACTAGTTGTGCACTATGCTTTTTCTTCTTCCATACGTTCACTATCAAGAGTCTTCGGTTACACATACAAAAGGTAAAAACTCCCCATTAAAAATCTTGTCTAAAATTTGCTTTCAAAGATTCCAACCCTTTTAAAAATGTAACACCTTTAATTCCACATACACACACTTGTCAAACAAAATATGCTTTTTGTGACTGCCAAAAACTAGAAAAAGTGCTTTGGAGCCATTTTGCACCTGTCACCGTTTCCTCCTCAGATCTTCGTTTGGATTGAAATTTAAAACTTATGCTCTCAATATATCCAACTACCTCTAGTAAAAAAATTTAAGTCTGATTCTTCATGGATTGCTTAATATACCTCCAACAAAGTGGCCTCCAATGCTGATTTTACACTGTCACAAAGTACAAAATCATCCAACAAGGTACCGACGATGCAACCGATCGGTCTAAACACTGATCTAACATCACCAACATTATCCTGACCTATTTCTTGACTCATCGACATGCTCAACACTGATCTAACATGTTTGATCATGCACTGCAAGCAAATTCGTCATGTTCCAACAAAGTTGTCAAGCGGTCCAACACTGTACCGTCCTCCGTTCAACACTGCACCAACACTACGACTGCACTCACTACTATCAAACAATGCTCCAAAAAATGTGTCGAGCTATCCAACATAGTCCATTGGCACTTATGAGCAACATTTGCAACTTTTGACAACTTTTGCAATTTTGCACAAACCACTTGCAACACCTTCACCCGAGCATCAAACATGTCCTCACAAGCTTCGAACACCTTACCACTGCACCAACCAAGTCCAACTGAGTGTGTTGAAAACAATGACAACACCTTGCTCAACAACAGGACTAGGTACTCTCACCAATAGATTGATAGGGGATAACCACCCAAGTTGAGATAAAATTGGGAAATGGTAGATGACTTGTTCATCGATAGCTCAAGGATAAAAATATGCCCTTCATAAATATGCATTGCATTTGCTTGTTGTTGAATACACCATTGGACCATGAGATTGTTATTGGTAAAGGAGTTATCCTTAGTAGGTAGGGGATAACATGTTAGTTATCTTAAAAAGCCACCTACTTAAGGATAAAGCAACATGATGTATTTGTATTTGAAAATTCTTTGTATTGATTGAGTTTGGAAGCTTGTATTTGGTTGATTAATCCCATGAAGTATTAATATGGCTAGTAATATTAATACTTGAGATATTAATATCAATATTAATAATTAATATTAACAATTGATATTAATTTATAAGTAATTAAAATATCTTATTGCTAAAGGTAATAATATTTCCAGATTAAACATAATGAGTTGCTAAGGTTGGTAAGCCTTTACTAAGTTATAATTAGAGAAGAACATTAATTAGCAGAACTTTAATTCAAAATAATTTAAAGTTGGAAATTTGAGCAATGTATACATAGGAAGAATTACCCTTTTATATGTTACTCAAATCGTGCTAAACGCCATGCTTAAGATTATTTAAATGTAGGATTTGATGAGTTTTCGATGAGATTTTGAAGATATTTGTGGGCGTTTGAAGTGTTGAGTTCAATAGATTTTTGTAGAGTTTTTAGAAGCTTGATTTTATCTCTTCTCTATTGTTTTTTTGGCTTTTTATGTTGGCCTTCCATATTTATACAACTCTATGATATTGCTTGCTTTTATTCTTCTCAATTGATCATCAAGCTGCTTTGTGAAGTGCTTTTGGTTGCATGTGAATCCCTAATCCTTTGGTATGGTTAAGTCAATACATTTTGGTGTTTTGTCTTGGGTTCCTCCAAGTAAGATCCTACAAAACACTTTCGAGGTATTTTTGATCTTGTTATAGATTTTGTTTCGTAGATGTAGGTTTATGTGCACCTTGGTTGCTATGTTTTTTTTGTTTGTCGATTTTGTGGTTGTGAGCTTGGGTGATGTGTCTTTTTAGGGTGACCCTTTATGTTCGATGTTCTAGAGTGCTTTTTGGAAGCCTTCATGGGTGTGTCCCCTATTAGCAACCCTACGATTCCAAGTGTAGTTGGACCCCTGGTTCATTCCATCTGGACTGTTGCCTTCTCCAATGTGGAGGTAAAGGTGGATCCTTCGTGATAGTGCTTCAGAACTATAGTCACCATACATTTTTGAGCAGTGGTTTATTAGAGCCTATGGGGGTTTTTATATAGGTATAAAGTTTATTTTTTTATTATTAATCTTTCTCTTGCTTTATACTTTGGGTTGCAGCGTATGTTGTTGGTTATCATTTGCCTGAGTAGATGATTCTAAAACCCTTTTTTATTAAATGAAAAAGAGGTTAAATTTGTCTTTCTATAATAAATAATGAGCATTAATAATTATTATTATTATGGAGGATGCTATTTTAAAATGTGTTTGGGAAATCATTCTTTATTTTATGCTTGGAATAATTGCATGTATTTTGATTTTCCATTATATAAGTTGTCAATGCTTAAGTTTTGAATTTTATTATAATTAAGTTGTTGGAAACTTAGGTATTTTGTAAGGAAAAGAAAGAATCTAATGAAAGAATAACTAGAAGGATCATTGGAATTTTTATTATGAAATTAGAATAAGAAATATAGCGTTGTCTATGTATTGATTTAAAAAAGGATAGTCTTTCTTTATTTAATGTCTTGTTAGTTTAAATAAAAGCTAGACATATTTATGTTGGTGTTCTATTAAAGTAAATGCTAGTGTTTTATTATACTATAAGAAAGTTAATGATCTTATATTTATTGATTGAATTGATATTTGGGTTAAGGATTTATTTTGGTAAAAGAAAGAGAAGATATTTGGTTTTTAAAAAAATAACTATAATGGTTTTCCAAGAGTTTAGTAGGTAAGGGAACAATTATAGAGAGAAGTATGCGTTTCTCTCCTTGATTGCTTGGAATGTATTTTGCATAGTTGCTTGCATTCATATATAGAGCATGTTAAGTTGCATTGTATTAAGATATGTCTTGATCCCTAAGTTTTCTTAAATTTCATGGGAGATTTCATTCATGAAGTGGATCATAAAAAGAATGTGGTGCAGAGGCCACTTGGGCGTACTTGCTCTAATGTATTTGGGAATGAGAAGTTGTTATGTAAATAAGAGTTTTGTTATGTAACACTTGGATATTTTTTATTCTTGAATTAATAAGGCTTGGAAGTCTTTATGAAAATGTATGAAATATTTGGCTTTGAGTAAATGAAAGAATGAGTTGGTTATTAACTCTTGAAGATGTTCTATATGAATTATTTGACCTTGTAGAGATGTTTATGCTAGCATTATATTAGATGTTAACATTAATATTAACTAAATCATATATAGTCTAAAGAGATGCTTTTATTATGCTAGAATTATATTGAAATTTATGCTTTATCTAAGTATGGAATGCAAAAGTTCTATTTTGTTTCAAGATATAGCATTATGTTATAATTAAATATGTTATTTAGTTAAAGCATTTGTTTCTTTTCAAAAGAGATATGTTATATTGATTTTTATGTTGGGTTGGAGGGGGTTCTTGGGAATGGATCTAGAACCTTATTAGGACCCGTGAGTCTAAGAGTCAACCCAATCCAGGGAGGATTTGTGGAGATGCAATAACCACGTAGTGTTGAGTCCTGAAAGGATTTATGGTGATGCAATAGCCAAGTACTCATGAATCTAGAAGGAGTTGCAGTGAGGCAATAGCCAATATTCATGATCGATACACCTTGAATGGTGAGTATAAGGTGTCCCATAGCTATAAAGTTAATGGAATATTTTAGGAGACAACAGTGATGGTACCTTAAATGATGAGGTTCAAGTGACCATATTGATTACCAAGTGAGTGGTAATGACCTTAGTTAACCCATAGAGGTGTGGTAACTAAGCACCAAGGCTTTATGCGAAAGTAACCTACATAGATAAACTTATGCAAAGGTTAGGGAATGGGCATTCCCCTTTAAGTGTCACGGGAATTAAAGGATAATCCCTACATTGTGGTCAAATTATCTTATATTGATGAGGATATAGGAAAGGTAACGGGACCAAGTTGGCATCCTTTTAAATGGTGAGGTTTAGTAAGGTGAACCCCAAAAAATATGAGAATTTGGCCACTCTTATCCACTTGAGTATTGTATATAGTGATATTGAACTCAAATATGGTGAAGCCTTGAGAATGCTAAATAATAACATTGGAAATTCTTTGTGAATCTACTTGTGTAAAGAAAATAATAATATCTCTATTGGGTTTGTTTTGGTGGGTTGTTATAGTTGATATTAGATCTTTAGGTCATATGACTAGAAGCTTCCATGGAGTGCACCTAGGATGAGCCTTGACTTTATGTGCTACTTTGGGGAGACTTACTCTACTAGGGACCTTAACGTGATATTGGAAAAGCCAGGTATTGAACACCAACTAGACCAGTCAGACCAACGAGTAAAAATCCTAGAGAGTATAATTTATTATTGGGGAATGGCACCTTGTAGTAAGGCAAGTGTGACCATGATCATTATCAAGTAAGTGATAATGATTTAAGTTAGTTCATGGAGGAAATTAAACTAACTAATTGTAAGTACATTTGATGGAAATTATGACTTACCCAACTCCTTTTTGTAGATAGCATATGGCACCTATATTGAGATCATCCAAGAAGATAGGTCTAGTTATGCAAAAGGAAGTTGTAGTACGCTTCCCAAGGATTTCTAGAAGAGCCAAGGACTCCAACAAAAAAATAGGAAGAATAAGGGATTCTAGTAAGGAAACTGGGAGAGTAGTGGGTTCCAACAAGGAAGTTAGAAGAATAGATGATACCAATGGGAGTACGTTATATGTTACTTCTCTATTTGAGTTGCTACAAGAGGAAATAAGACAACTTACATCCTTAGTTAGGTCACTACAGGACCAAATGAAACAACAACAAGAAATGTTGGAGATGATTGTTGAACAAGAATTTAGAAATAGAAATTGTAAAGGAAATTCAAGAGGGGGACCTAAAATTAGAAAGAGGAACAAATCAGAAACTCAATTACCCAGGACAGGATGCTTCACATGTGGGAGTCCTCACTATGCCAATAAGTGCCTCGATAGTCAAAGGTGAGTAAAAGAGCAAAGGAGCAACCACATTGAGTCTATGCCACTACAAGGAGTCAAAACCTATATGGACAAGCAACACCTATATTACTGAATGGAAAGTTGTTTGACCAGGATGTTAAAAGTTTTAATAGATAGTGGAGCTATAAATAATTTTATTTCCACTAGTATTATCCAAGATATGCTAGAAAGACCTGGATTCTTGAAATAGGGATGGAATTTCAAATATAGGTCTGGATAGACCTACTCAATGGATCAATGTCTACCTATGACTAAGATAAACTTACCCAATGGATCTATAATATGAAACTTAGATGTATCACCACTCCATGCTTTTGATATTATCCTAGGGATGGATTGGTTGAAGGCTCATGGAGCCTTATTCAACTTTTAAGAGAGGTGGATGGATTACACCGATAAGGATAAAATAAGAGTAAGAGTTCAAAGTAGGCAAGGGTCTTTTTGACCCCATCTATTGTTAGCTATGTAGCTGAAGAAAGCCATTAAAAGAGGTGGTATGTTGTATGTAGTTAAGATTAATAACAAGACATATGATAAAGGGAATGGTGACATATTTAAGAAACATACCATTTTGCATTTCTAGAAGATCTCCCAGGCCTACCACCTCAATGTGAATTTGATTTCATTGTTTAACTAATGCCTAGGGTAGAACCTATTTCAAGGACACTTGATAGAATAACCCCTATTGAGTTGTAGGAGTTAAAGGTGCAACTTCAAGATTTTTTGAAAAAATATTTGATTGAACTTAGTGTGTTATCATAGGGTACTCTAGTACTATTTATTAAAAAGAATGATTGTTATTTTAGATTGTGCATTGATTATAGGATGTTGAATAAATTAACCATAAATAATAGGTATACTTTGTCAAGGATTGATGATCTCTTCAATTAGTTAAAGGATGCCACTATATTTTCAAAGATTGATTTAAGATATGGATATTATCAGTTGAGGATTCAAGAGGAGGATACTCATAAAATAACATTTAAGACTAGATATGAACAATATGAGTTCATAGTGTTGTCCTTTGGGTTGACAAATGCACCAACAATGTTTATGAATATGATTAATAGTGTGTTCAATAAATATCTAGATCAATTTGTTTTGGTATTCTTAGATGATATCTTGATATATTCTCACCAAAGAGGAACATGACCAACATTTAAGGCTAGTGTTAGAGGTACTGAGGAAAAATCAACTATATAGAAAGTTGTCCAAGTGTGAGTTCTATACCTCACAAGTTCAGTATTTGGGATATATCATCTTGGTAGAAGGAATTGTTGTAGATCCTAAGAAGATTGGCCTACACCAAGAAATGTGTTTGAAGTAAGAAGCTTCATAGGATTCACTGGTTATTATAGGTGTTTTGTAAAGGATTATTCAAAGATTTCCTACTCTATAATCAACCTTAAAATAAAGGGAAAGGAGTTCAAATGGTTGGATAAATGTGAGACCGCCTTTGAAACTATGAATAATAAGCTAACTATAACATCAATTCTCAAGATACTATATCCTCTTAGGAATTTTACAATGTGTACAAATGCTTCCTTAGAAGGTTTGGGTGGGGTGTTGTTCTAAAATAAGGCTATTGTAGCATACGAGTCTAGAAAACTCAATAAGCATGAGTTAAATTATGATACCCACAACCTAGAATTGGTAGTAGTTGTGCATGCACTAAAGGTATTGAGGCACTACTTGTTGCATAAACCATTTGAGATAAGGATAGACCATCAAAGTTTGAGGTATATTTTTAACCAAGCTATGTTGAATGCAAGACATAGAATATGGATAGAATTCTTAGCAGAATATGATTTTGGTATTGAGTATATCAAAGGGAAAGAAAATAAGGTTGTAGATGCCTTGAGTAGGAGAAGGAACATAACAACATTAACCCAAAATCATATAGACTTGATGGATAAATTCTGATAAATGCAGCTATAAGATCAATATTACATTGAAATCCAGGCTAAAATTGAGAAAAACCCTAAAGAAAGTAAGGATTTCAACATAAAATATAGACTTTTATACTTCAAGGAAAGGGTTTTCATACCAAAACTAGTAAATTAAAGAGAATAATTATGCAAGAGGCACATAGTTCTCTATATTATTCTCATCCAAGTGTTGGAAATTTGAGTGATTTTATGTTGTCATTTATGTCACATGGATCATTGATGTCACATGGATCACATTGAGTTTTTGTGGCCAAAGCATTTCATAAATGAGCATTTATGATATTTTGGAGAGCATGGATATATACAGGGTTTTTGTGAAAACCAAGGTAGGCAAAATAAAATGTTTTATTTAAAACCATTTATAGCATATTTGAAATGGGTTTTTCTTAAAACCCAAGTTGGATTTTTGTTTTTTCGAAAAATGTGCCTCAGTGATGGAGATATTTAATTTTAAATATTTAAGTTTAAATTTTAAATTATTTAAAATTTAAATTTAAATTTAATTTATAGCGTCGACATCAAAGAAAGGAAAAGGCATAAAACTAATATTTAAATTATAGCACCGATGTCAAAGGAAAGGAGGAGGACATATATATATATATATATATATATATATATATATATATATATATATATATATATATATATATATATATATATAAGTGCCCAAAGTTTTGATTTATTTCTCCAAGCGCTCGATTTGATATTTGGATTTGAATGGTAAAAGATCCTGCGCATTGTGTGTTGAAGTGTGTGTGAAAAGGGTTTTAAAAGGCTTACGATTTTCGTGTTTGTTGAAGAGACTATTTTGGAGTATAGCCAAACGTATAAGCCTCCTTGGCCTAGTGGTTCATGCGCTATGTGTGAAGTAGGAGGTCCTACATTCAATTCTTGTCGGAGGTGTTTTGTTGTGTTGAAACACGTGAAGCACGTTTTGTTTTCGAAGGGCACAGATATTCATGGCATAAGGTTTTGTTGTGTGCTCCTTTTGAGCACGTGAGGGCGTGTGGCCCAACGGTAGGTTGGTTGTGGTTAAGGTGCTGAGCAAGAAGGTCACGAGATCGAATCTCGTCAGCAACAGAGGCAAGTTAATAATTTTTAATATATTTTATTTTTCTAAAGTTGCCCTAGGAGGAATAAGGGTTGTGATGCATGTTTATAAAATGAGAGATTTCTGATGATTTAATTTTTGAAAGTATATCATATTATATATCATTGGAAATCTTATTCCGAGGACTATCTGATTAAATTGCTTAGAGGGATAAATAAGGTGTGTGTAAAGAGATGTTTCTAATTTTGTAAAGAGGTTCAAAAATGAAGGTTGCTTTGTTCTTTTTCAAAAGAGATTAATTCATTTATGAAGTGACATGGTGTATGTTATTGAGTTGGAGTTATAAGGTATTATTTGTATGTTATTGTTGTGTTATTAATCAAGATATCTAACCCTTGTTGAAAGTTGAAAAATAAAGTGTGTTGAGTGAGACAGATTTTGTGGACAACCAAAAGGCTTCTTCATCTTCATAAAAGGTATGGGCACATTCTCCTATTGATTGTTTATGGTGGTTGATTTTTGAAATATCATTGGAGAGAAAAGGATTAATTGTGGTTTCCTTTTCAAAAGTAGTTGGTTGAATTCTTCAAGGTTTTTTGGGTTGAGAGTTGCTATTAAATCTTGTTTTATAAGCATTGTTGTTGAAGCCATTAGTTGTGTGAAAAACCTGAGATAGGGTTTGAAAAGAACATGAGTATCATTGTTATGTGATATTTGTGGTTGAGCATTGTTGGAAACATTTGAGTTGGTTGATACATGCTTGGACTAGGGTTTTTAAGAAAGAGGTGTTCCTTGTGGTAGTTGGTTGAGAAGAGTTGTTTGAGCCTAGTCAAGTGATTGTGTGAAGTGGTTGTTCAAGTTCCATGAAACAAACTATTCTATATTCTGGATTTGAGTTGAGATTGAGATTTGAGGATAGAACATATTGAGTCTCTAACAATTCTCTTTATGCTTCTATAATATTGATTTGAGTTGATATTGGAATTTGAGTATAGAACATATTGAGTCTCTAACAATTCTCTTTATGCTTCTATGAGATTGAATTATTGAGAAATTTCTTGGTGAGCTTGCTAGAGCAGATTTGGGCAAGTTCTTGGTGAGCTTGCTAGTGCAGATTTGGGCAAGTTCTTGGTGAGCTTGCTAGTGCAGATTTGGGCAAGTTCTTGGTGAGCTTGCTAGTGCATATTTGGGAAAGTTCTTGGTGAGCTTGCTAGTGCAGATTTGGGCAAGTTCTTGGTGAGCTTGCTAGTGCATATTTGGGTAAGTTCTTGGTGAGCTTGTTAGTACAGATTTGGACAAGTTCTATGTGAGCTTGTTGAGCATATTTAGACAAGTTATGTATGATCTTGTTGAGCAAGTTTTGAGTGAGCCTATTGAGAAGGTTCTGAGTGAGCCTATTGACATAGATTTGGAGGTGACAGAGTACAGAGGACGGACTCTCAATGGATAGAGATCCAACAACCAGGACAGTTGCAGACAGATCTGAGTGAAGAGTCTTCAAGTGGAGAGAGATTCACCAATCAGTGCAACAGAGAGACAAAGTCTTCTAGAAGATCACTAGCCAGAGTAGAAGGGGAAAGAGTTCTCCTATGGAATAGATCCATGAACTTGAGATTAGGGGATCAACATCTCCTTTGGACAAAGATCCATAAACATTTTAATTGGGAAGGATTCCCAAAGAAATTGATTAAGAAAGTTTTAGTAAAATATTTTCTCCGTGGAGTATCCCACATTGGGTGAACCACGTAAACTGTGGTGTCTCTATTGTGTATGGTGTTTTATGCATTGCTTTATTACTGCTATTGATACTGCTATCTATACACTGCATAATATTGAATTGAAAAGAAAAGTAAAAAGTGGTCTTATACTGTTCACCCCCCCCTCTCAGTATAATCTTGTGTTCTTCACCAAGAGGGTAAAAAATGAGAGAAAACATAAAAAAGATGTATTGGGTAGGAATGAAACATGATATCTCTAGTTTTATTGCAATATGTTTAGAGTTCCAGAAGGTTAAGACAAAGCATTGACATCAAGTAGGGAAATTATACCCACACGATATACCTACTTAGAAGTGGCAAGTTATATCCATGTATTTTATTGTGGGTTTACTTAATACTAGGTACCAACATGTTGCAATACTTGTGGTAGTTGATAAATTGACTAAGGTTGCACATTTTATGCCAGGGTACATCAAGGATGATGCACTAATGGTGACAAATAATTTTACCAAAGAAATTTCAAGTTACATGGTTTCCTGAGGTGATCATATCAGGTAAAGATTCTAGGTTTATATCATAATTATTATAAGCTCTCCATCATGTAGTGGGCACTAAGCTAAATATCAGTTATACATACCATAAAAAAAATATGGACAAATAGATACGATGAACAAAATATTAGAAGACATGCTTCACATGGATCAAAAGTCTAGATGAGAAGACTATTTGCATCTGGTTAATTTTGCATATAATAATGGATACCATGCATTCTTGGGAAAGGCTATGTTTGAGGCTTTATATGGTAGAAGATGCATAAAACCTCTATCATGGGATAATCCAAAATATCATATGGTTATTAGACTAAACATTATCAAATAGATGGAGGAATAGCTTAGATCAATTTGGCTTAGGCTCAAGGAAGCAGTTGATCGCCAAAAGAGCTATGCTAGTCTAAAAATATTACCAAGAGAATTATTTGTAGAAAATAAGGTTTTCTTGAGGGTTGACCCATGAAAATTGCCATCAAGTCAACTAAGTTGGATCCTTGCTATATTGGGCCTTTTGAGATCATTGATAAGATTAGTCCAGTAACCTATAGGCTCACCTTGTCGCCCAACCTATCAAAGATCCATAACACTTTTCATATATCCCTGCTTAGAAAATATGTTAATCCTTCTCATGTTTGGAATATTTCTAGATTATAGATGGTAGATCCCTTAACCTTTGAGGTGATATTTATAAATATTCTAGGGTTTCATTCCAATATGTTGATGAAACAAACCCTAGATCAATATAAGGTCCAATGGGACCAGTATTCAAAAAATTGTGCAACTTAGGAATATGCTGAAGAAATGAGGAAGAAATTCATAGTTATTTGAATGATCTAAATGTATGCTTCATTGCAAGAAACATAGAAGACTATGTTTAGTCCAAGAGGAGAGTATGTAATGACCCTCCTTGGCATGACTTAATCTTGACTTTTGATTTATGTATTGATGTGTGGATATCTAATGCATAATTTCATTTTGTGTTACCATTATGTGTTGGTAATTGCACTTTATGTTTTTTTTAGAATATGGTATTTCTGATTAATTTATGGTTGTAGGAACAGGTACTCTCATCGATGGATTGGTAGGGGACAACCATCCAAGTTGAGAGAAAATTGGGAAATGATGAATGACTTGTTCATCGATAGCTCAAAGGTAAAAATATGCCCTTTATATAGATGCATTGCATTTGCTTGTTGTTGAATACACCATTGGACCATGAGATTTCTATTGGTAAAGGAATTATCCTTAGTAGGTAGGGGATAACATGTTAGTTATCTTAAAAAGCCACCTACTTAAGGATAAAGCAACGTGATGTATTATGGATTTGAAAAGTCTTTGTATTGCTTGAGTTTGGAAGCATAGATTTGGTTGATTAATCCAATGAAGTATTAATATGGCTAGTAATATTAATACTTGAGATATTAATATCAATGTTAATAATTAATATTAACAATTGATATGGAATTTACGATACTAGGTATATGCAAAATGTGCGAAGGATTCGGTTTTTTTTAAAACATATCATATTTTAGGAGCCATATCTTCGAGAAGAGTTATCCGATTTAGCTTATTCTTAGACCAACTTGTGTAGAATTTTAATAACTTTAAAATGAGTGGTCATATGCAAGAATCTAAGCAATATTGAGGGAGATACGACCCTGTGAAGTCAACCATTCGAAACAAGGGCAGTGACGATTTTTCAAGTCACAAAAAATGAAATTGCAAATATTTGTTAGCTAGGGTTCGAATGATGGGAAGAGCAATGAAGGGCTAGGACTTAAGTGAGGCAAGACATTCTATCTGGAAAAAAAAATTTTCAGCTAAGTTTTTTTTCCTTTTCTTTATCTTAGAAAATTGTGCATGAATATTTTATAATTTTTTTATCAAATATTATATTTGCTATAGGATATTCAGATAAATTTCAATAGATTTTGAGTTTTAGTTTCCTTTCCATGGACTGATTTATAGTTAAATCCTTAGAATCATCTCTAGTGGTAGAGGTTAGTGAGCACACCTCAAAGAGATCCTCGTTGCTCCAAGATAGGGTAGTTTTTGGTAAATTTAATGGGTATTGGCCAGGGGCTTCAACCTTGAGAAAATGGATTGATAGGAGTTGGAAGTCTCCAGGAGTGATTCTATCATTTCTTCCCAAAGGTTTCTTCCTAGCCATTTTTTGTTCTAGGGAAGAAAGAGAAAAAATCCTAAAAGGGGGTCCTTGGTTTATGGGAAGAGCAGGACTCTTCCTTACCCATTGGTATGAAGGCTTTTCACCTAAAAATGTAAATCTATCCCTAGTACCAATTTGGGTTAGGATGTTTGGGTTTCCCATTGAATTTTAGGAAATAGATACCTTCAAGGCAATAGGCAACACTCTAGGAGAATTCCTTGAGATTTTAGATACGACGAAAGATGGATTCTTGGCTATTTATGCTCGAATATTGGTCATGATTGATATAAGTAAAGCTTTACCAGAATCAATCATTCTTAAGTATGGGGATAAGATGTGGATCCAAACTATAGATTATGAAAACATATCTTTTAGATGTAGAAGATGTCATGAGGTGGGGCATATTGAGAGATCATGCCCTAAGAAGAGCCCAACAGAATCATATGTAGAAAACCACAAGAGAAACTTACAAATGGTTATGGATGAAGATGGTTTTCAACTTCCAAAAAATAGATCTAGAAAAATAAAAGAAAATAAATAGTGGAGACCAATAAGGAAGGATATTGGAAGAAATACCAACTCTTTTGAGGCTTTAGCCTATGAAGAAAAAGTAGATCAAAACTTAGAGGACACAATACAACAGTTTCAACATATTAACAAGGAACCATCTATTCAGTATGATCCTGATTTAAGGAAGAACATTCTCGATGAACCTAAGGAATGTGTCTCATAAGATTTTGAAGACTCTCTTGAAGTACCATGCACCATTTAGGAGAAAAAAATTGGTAAAGAAAATGCAGTTTTAGAAGTTAATACCTCTGCCATTAATAAGGAAATACTAGAAAATGAGCAAGACAAGTCAAAAGCTTCTATAATAGAGCTAGGAGAGGATAAATATGATGAAAAATAAAATTGTGAAAGAATATTGAGGAATAGAATAATAAGACCTACTCCTAATATAGGCAAGGAAAAAAGAGGAAAACCCTCAAATTATCAAGCAAGATCCAGGGAAGCAAGAGCAAACATAGAGAAAGGAACACAAACTAAGTTGGTTGAACTTCTCTTTACCAAACAACAAAATGATATTGGTAATACATAGGTGGGGCAAAAATCCCCTAATGAGACATGATTATCATCTCATGGAATATAAGGGGTGCTAATGCCCCCTCAAAGTAGAGGTGTATCAGGGACCTATGTTTAAGTAATAAGCCTGATATTCTTTGTATCTAGGAAACTAAAATGACAAAAGAAGTTTCAAAAACTATGAAAGCAGTATGGGCAAGATGTGAATGGGATGCTATGGATTATGAAGGAGTGATAAGGGGAATTCTAACTTGTTGGAATCCTTCTAGAACCTCTTGTGTAACCATTCATAAAACTAGGCATTGGATAGCCTCTTTAGTCACTTGCTACTTTGTAGATATTCATTTCATCCTTATCAATGTCTATGGACCTACAACTCAGTCAGGTAGATTAGAAGTTTGGAGTGGGATTGAAGCCTTTATGAGAAGTAAAGACCAAGAAACCCGATTCATGATCATTGGAGATTTTAATGCCATAACCAAGTTGGATGAAAATTTTGGGGGAATTAGGAAATTGACCCAAAGTATGAAATATTTCTCAACTTTTATTCAAAACAATAATCTATGGGAGGTTGAGTTTGAAGAAGACAACTATACATGGACCAACAACAAGAGAGGCCAGAACCTAATAGCATAAAAATTAGACAGATGCATTCTCTCAGATCATTAGCTAGATGAAGGAACTTGTGCTAAAATTAATACCTTAACAAGGATTGGTTCAGATCACTGGCCAATAAGAGTTAAAATGGTGGTAAGTGAATTTAAAAAAATATCATATTTTAAATATGAGCAGATGTGGGAAGACCATCCTCAATTTGTTGATATGATAGCTCAAACGTGGAATTCTTTAGGTAATGGTGGGTTGTATGCTCTTCCAAATCAAATTAAATCTATGACATCTAGATTAAAAGAATGGAACAAGAACACTTTTGGAAATATTTTTGAGAAGAAATAAGAACTAAAAGATAAACTTTCAAAATTCCAAAAAGGTGATCATAATAATCCAAGCTCAGAGGAAAGGGAGTTGCTTAGTGAATATCATAATATTTTGAGTAAGGAAGAGAAATTTTAGAGATTAAAATCAAGATAGACTTGGTTAAAAGGAGATAAAAATACAATTTTTTTTCATAGGATGGCTATAGTACAAAGATCAACTTCCAGAATTAGTAGAATTAAATCAATAGAAGGGGTTTGGATTGAAGATCAGAGTGAAATTAGAAAAGAGGCAAAGTATTTTTATCAGAATATTCTAGGTTCAGAGGAGACCGAAGTTCTTAATGATAAACTTCTTCAAGATGTTCCTTCAGTTATAACTAATGAAGACAATAGGAAACTGATGGAGCCTATTACTCTAGAAGAAGTTCATTTAGCTCTTTTCTCTTTTAATAAGGATAAATCCCTAGGTCTAGATGGGCTCTCTACAACTTTTTACCAACATAATTGGGATATAGTGAAGGATTCTTTATTGGTGGCAGTGGAACAGTCTAGGGTAAAACAATACATACCTTATAAAATAAATGCAACATATCTTACCCTAATTCCAAAAAAGAAGGATGCTAAATTGTTTGATTCTTTTAGACCCATAAGCCTATGTAATATGGCATATAAGATTATCTCCAAAGTGATGGTGAATATATTAAGGCCATTGTTAGACAAAATAATTTCAGAAGAGCAAGGAGGATTTGTGAAAGGGAGACAAATTCTAGATGGGATCATAGTAGCTCATGAAGTTATACATTCAACAGCTTCAAGAAAAGAGAAAGCAATGATCTTAAAACTTGATATGAGTAAAGCCTATGATAGGGTTAAATGGGATTTTATTTTTGCAGTTTTAGAAAAGTTTGGATTCGAGAAGAAATGGGTTAGATGGATTAAAGCTTGTGTCTCTATAGTTTCTTATTCAGTGTTGGTCAATGGGTTAGTAACAAAATATTTTAAAGCCAAGAGAGGCCTTAGACAAGGAGATCCTCTATATCCTTATTTTTTCATTATTATGGCAGAGGTTTTGAGTAGGAACTTAAAGAAGGCTTACAAATATGGGCTTATAAGTGGACTTAAGGTTAGTAATAACATCGATAACATCACCCATCAACAATTTGTAGATGATACAACCCTTTTTGGAAGGGCAAGGATAAATGAGGCCAGAGCTTTGAATAACTTTTTAAAAGAGTACGAAAGAGCTTCAGGGAAAAAAGTTAATAGGACTAAATCCAAAATTTACTTCCTTAACACTCCTGCTAATATCAAAGCAAGAATTTACAGGTTGCTTCAAATGGAGGAGGCAAATTTACTAAAAATTATTTTGGGATGGGTTTATTTGGGGTTGGATGCAGATTTATTAGTAAAGTTCAGAATAAACTTCCAGCTTGGAAAGGTAGATGGTTATCATTAGCAGGAAGAGTGCAGTTAATTAAGTCAATCTTACAAGCCATTCCAACATATTATATGTCATTGTATTCTATGCCAAAAATCAGTTGAAAAAATTTTAATCTATATTATGCGATCCTTTTTATGGTCAGGTTTACATGATAAAAGGAAATTTCCTTTGGTGAAATGGAGCAAGTTGTGTGATGATAAAACTAGGGGAGGTCTTGGTTTAAGAGTTCTTACAGATGCAAACTTAGCTCTTAGGGGAAAAGTAATCTGGAGATTGTACAAAGAGAGTCAAAGATAATGGGAAAGAATTCTTCTAAGTATGTTGATCCCAATGACCCAAGTTTAATATTTACTGCATTCTCTCTACCAAATGGTTTTGCTCTTTGGAATGGTTTAAAAAATTTATTGATCTTATGATTAAAGGTTTAAGATGGGTGGTGGGAACTGGAGAAAAAATTTCTATTTGGATGGATACTTGGTGTGATAAAAAACCACTCAATTTAGATCCAATTTTGAAACCTTGGATGAGATTGCTTCAAGATAAATATGGTGATAGGGTTTCAAACATTTTGTACAAGGATCAAGAAGGAAGATACAAATGGAAAGAAGATTTTTTTACAAGTATACAAGACATTGATGCTAGGAGGCAATTGAGTAGAAAGATAACAACTATGATTATTCTAAGGGGAGCCAAGGATAAATTGATTTGGGAGTTGAATAGCTCAGGAGAATACACAACAAGAAGTGGATATAATGTACAACACCAACAAAATAATAATATCACTAGAATATGGAGAGATATTTGGGATAGCCCAAGCATTCCTAAAGTCAAAATGTTTGTTTGGCTAGTAGGTCATAGAAGAATTTTATCACGGGATAACCTTATGAAAAGGGGTTTTCATGGCCCCTCTCAATGTGTTTTTTGTAAAAAGGAGGAGAGTATAGACCATCTCTTGGGACATTGCTCAATAGTCTGGAATCTATGGCAATGGATTCTTAATATGTTTGGTAAATGCATGGTGATGAATAGCAGAATTGAATATTGGTTAAAGCAATGGTAGAGCACTTATAAAAGTGAGGCTTTACAGACAATATGGGATATATCAAAAGATACAATACTTTGGACTATATGGCTAGAAAGGAATAGAAGAATATTTAAAGGAAAGGAAAGCAATTTAGAGGTAATGAAAAAGAAGATATGTTTAGCCATAGAGGAGTCTAAACCAACCCTATCAACTCACCCAATCCCTAATCTAGAAGTAGAGAGCCTTGATAGATGGAGTCAAGTCATTAAATGGAATTATGATGTTGGGTATAAGAGAAGCAAAAAGAAGGCAAAGAATATAAAATGGAAACCACCAGATGTGGAGTGGGTTAAATTGAATTTTGATGGAGCATCTAAAGGAAATCTAGGACCAGCAGGAGGAGGAATAATTATAAATAATAGAGGAGAGATTTTGTCTCATTATGCTTTCAATAGTGGATTTAAGACAAATAATGAAGTTGAAGCTTGGGCAGCTTTAGAAGGGTTAAAAATATGTAAACAAATGAAATGGAATAGAGTATGGATGGAAGGTGATTCTCTCATAGTAATAAATGCAATTTTGAGGAAAGCAAAGGCTCCATGGAACATACAAGAGATAATTATGGAAATTCAAGATCTTGCTAAAGAGTTTGAAGAAATCATGTTTACACATATATTAAGGGAAGGAAACAAATGTGAGATAAGCGCCAATAGAGGGGTTTTGATTGAGGATCGTGAAGTTTATCTCCTCTCCATGGTTAGAGAGTGTAATTTAGTTAGCTAAATGTTATGCCTGATTTAATTAATTATTAAGATTTACTTTTTTCCAGTGGTAATATTTTATTTATTTTGTAATAATATTGTGTTTTCATTTGAGACGTTTTTCGCAGGACTGCCCAAACTGCCGAACTCGTTTCGGCCATATCTCACTCATCCGGACTCGGATTGAGCTAAAATTTTGAGGGTAGATGCCTAAAAAACCCTAGAACGTCTCCACCAATTTTCATATCATTTGGAGCAACACAGATCCTAGCGCATCCCTATGTGTGAATGATATATTTGGCAAGCGGCTATGCGAGGGTTTCATTCGGGTTGAGTGCAAGCAGCTCCAGAGGTTGGTTTTTAGGGCCTTCGGGCCCTAGCGGCCAATATTTTTGTGGTTTATGCTCAATATTTTAGCAGGAAATGTTGCAGGGGATACAAGATGGGTTAGAAATTTGTCTTTCAATAGATCATACTGTGAACTTGAGTGACAACGACTTCCAATTTGCTGCACAAAAGAAAAGTGAAAACCATACCTTTCCACGGCGTCTAGGGCAAGGATTAAAGAGATCACGAAACAAGTTTCAAGTAGTTGATCAAAAAATGGCTCATATCTCAAGTGAATCTGGTGCTAAGGTGCACCCACAAAATAATTCTACTAGTGAAAACCCCTATCAAGGGTAAGAATTTTGAAGACTCAGTCCCAAAAATGAATTTTAGGGATGCCCTTCATGGTGGACAGACCTCAACCCAATGCTAATATCAATATTAGGGCTTCCCATAAACCTCTAAGAATGCCTAAGATTGATCCCAGGAAAATGGAGTCAGGATGTCTTAAAGCAATTGATGGAACTCCTATTGTTAAGCTTGATATGGGTAACATTCAGACTGGCATTGAAGATTTGGAAAAAAGAGGACTAATTTGTCGGTTCGTGGGTTTTCGTCCGAGTCTATCTGCTTTCAAAGTCTGGGCTGCAAAAAGCTGGAAAACTAAAGGTGAGTTACAAATCTCTATTTATCCAAATGGTTATTTTCTTGTTTTATTTGCTAATAATGAAGATAGAGAGAAAACTTTTCAAGGGGGTCCTTGGTTTTTTGGAAGGGCATGGCTTTTCATGAAGCCCCGACATACTAAATTTAAAGTCGAAGAAGAGATGCCTTCTATAACTCTTGTGTGGGTTAGACTCTTTGGCCTCCCTATAGAATTTTGGAATCCTACTATTTTTTCTTCAATTGGAAACTCTTTAGGAACTTTTATGATGACTCGCTGATTGTACTCAAAATTTTGAACATATTATTTATGCTCGGATTTGTGTTTTAATGGATTTTGACAAACCCCTACCTAAAAAGATCACATTACAATTTGGGGAAGACACTTGGGAGCAAGTAGTGGACTATGAGAACATTCCTTTTCATTGTAGAATTTGCCATGAATATGGTCATTTGGCCAGTGCTTGCCCAAATAAAATTCCCGATCAAAAGAAAGAAGATATAAACTCAACAGGTTTCCAAATACCTAAGAAGAAGAACACTCAAAAAAACCAGTTATGAAGGATCAATCAAAGTCATCTGCTAATATGTTTGAAATCCTTTCCACAAATGATGTCCCAAGTGAGGAAGAGGAAATAATGGAAACTGAAATCTTAGAAACACAATTTAAATATGAAGGGAAGAACTCGGAGACAAACCAACAAATCAAAGGTTTTCAACAGAAAAAAAAGGAGAAAATTTACACAAGAAAAACAATATTTCAAATGTCAAAACTTCAAATAATGCAGGTCCCAATATAGACTCCGTTGAACCATCTAGTAAAATTTTGGTTGTGTACGAGCATTCTTCAAGGTTAGAAGCCATCTCGGATTCAATTGGAATAAGTCAAGAAACAGGGAAAAAAATTGAAGATGGATTCTAATCAAAAAGTAGGTCGCAAGACCAATCAATATCATATGGTAAAAGAAGGTGAAAAGCTTGTAGAGGAAGGTAAGATTAATGCCCTTCCCAACTTTTTTAGCCCCGGTATTAATGAAGATCATCACTTGGAATATTAGAGGACTCAAAGGGAGTCTTTCAAAACAAAATGAAATTAGAAGAATGATTCAGATAAATCATCCACATCTTGTTTTCCTTCAAGAAACAAAGATGTCAATGGAGGATATGGACTTAATTGCCAGTAAAATTTGGCCAGCTCCCAAGGGACTTCGGGTGGCATTGCTTGTCTTTGGGACCCAAAAGAGGTAGTTATTCACCATATGGTTGGCAGTTGGGGTTTGTTGGCTATAGCTATTCAAAGTAGACATTCCAACCAGATTATGCTCTGCATTACTATTTATGCTCCGACTTCTTTGGAGGAAAAAAGAAGACAGTGGAAGGATATTACTCATATTATCTCTCATTTTCCTAAAGCTTGGATCTTGATCGGAGGAGATTTCAATACCATCCTCTCTCTGGATGAGAAAATGGGGGGAAATAGAAATTTGGACAAAAGCACCGACCTCATGAGCGAATATATTGCAAACCTCCATCTTGTGGATATCCAACTAGATAATGGCCTTATGACTTGGTCTAACAGAAGGCAAGGCTTAGCTTGTATAATGGAGAGATTGGATAGGTTTTTGCTCTCTGAAAATTTCTTAATCCATGGTCACATTCCTAAAGTGAAGACTCTTAATAATGTTGGTTCGGATCATTGGCCACCATGGTGGAAATGTGGAAAACCAATGTGAGTTTCTCTCCTTTTCATTTTCAATTAATGTGGCTTAGAGACATTTCCTTCAGACCTCATGTGCAACAATGGTGGAAGGAAGGTAAACCTAGGCATGGGACTAAGATGTTCTGTTTTGCCAAAAGACTGCAATACATTAAATCCAAAATCAAGACTTGGAACTGGAAAGAGTTTGGGGATGTTCATAAAAAAAACATGAAGTTATTGCTCATCTTGAAAATTTGAATAAGAAAATCCGTTTAGATGGCCTCACAGAGAAGAGAAGTGCAGATGAAATTAAACTCACAACTCGGTTAGAGGAATGGGAAAAAAGAGAAGAAATCTTATGGAAGCAAAAATCTAGAATTCAATGGCTCAAAGAAGGAGATCGAAACACAAATTTCTTCCACAAATCTCTTCTAGCTCGAAGATCTCACAACTTTATTTCTTCCTTAAAATCAGATTCTGGAGATGTTGTTTATACTTGGGATGGCATGAACTCTATTGTTGTTGATTACTTTTCCAATATTTTTGTTGCTACTCCTCTTGACTCAACTTCTCAACATAATGTTCTTCAAGCAATCCCTTCTCTTATCACTTCTGAGGAGAACTCTATTTTGACTGCTCCTGTTACTATCAATGAGCTTCAACAAGTAGTTTTTAAAATGCAAAAAGGGAAAACCCCAGGTCCTAATGGTTTTCCTATTGAGTTCTACCAAGAGTTCTGGGATATCCTTCATGTTGATTTATTAGAGGTGGTGGAAGAAGCCAGGAAAGCCAAAGAAATTTTGAAGGTTATCAATAAAACTTATATTACTCTTGTTCCAAAAGCTCAAGAGGTTGATCATATCTCAGCTTTTAGACCTATTGCTTTATGTAATGTTCTTCTCAAAATCATTACTAAAATCATGGCAGAAAGGTTGAAGCCTCTTTTGCATAAGATTATTTCCCTAGAGCAAGGGGGTTATGTGGAAGGACGTCAAATAGTAGATGAGATAGTTCTTGCTCAGGAAGCCATCCATTCCATGGATATGCAAAATTCTCCTTCCATGTTCATTCGGTTAGACTTATCCAAAGCTTATGACAGAGTGGATTGGCACTTCCTTATCAAAGTTTTGAGGCAATTTGGTTTCTCTAAGGATTGGATGGATTGGATTATGGGATGTATCTCTTCAGTTTCCTACTTAGTTCTTATCAATGGCAGGCCTTCTCAGTCTTTCCCAGCTTCCAGAGGTATTAGGCAAGGTGACCCGCTATCCCCTTATTTATTCATCATTCTTGCTGAATGCTTGGGTAGGACTATAACCAAAAAGAGGGAAAACAAAACCCTTGAGGGAGTTACCATTGCTCATGGAGCTAGACCTATCTCTCATCTTCAATTTGTGGATGACTCTACTCTTTTAGGTAAAGCTACAGCTAAGGAAGCTTCTAATATTAAGCAAATCATTAGCTATTTTTCTAAGGCTACTAGGCAGTTGATCAATGAAGACAAATCTAAAGTTATTTTCTTTCACTGCTTTGCTAGACAGGAATCCATGGTCTTGGATAAATTAAGATATAAGAAGACCTCTCTTCCAATCACTTATTTAGGTATTCCCATAAATATTCAAAGGCAAAAAATAAATATTGGAATTGGTTGTTGGACAAAGTCAAGAAGAAAATTGGAAAGTGGACCAACAAGTGGCTTTCTTCTAGGGGTAGAATCACCTTGGTAAAATCAGTCCTTCAAGCTATTCCTATTTATGTTTCTTCCATTTTGAATATCCCAAAGGTTGTTCTTCGAGAATTGGATCAAATCAGTCATCGTTTCCTTTGGAGTGGTACTAAGGAGAAAAGAAAATGGGCCTTGGTGAAATGGGATACTTTATGTCTTCCTAAGAGTGAAGGGGGGTTAGGATTCCGGTCTTCAATTAATAACAACAAAGCTTTAGCTGCTAAATTATATTGGAGGATGTTGCATAACCCCAATGCTCTTTGGGCCAATAATCTTCGTGCTAAATATGCCGAGAACAAAAGTCCCGAAGACCTTGTTCGCTATCAACTTCCTACCAAAGGTTCTCCCATTTTAGCAGTTCTTAAGACTCGGTGAGGATTTGATAAAGAAAAAATTATTTTGGATCATTCATAATGGTCAACATGCAAATTTTTGGACAGATTCTTGGGATGGTCACAAGCCTTTGATAACTCGGTTTCCCGATTGGAGGCCTTGGATGGAGGAGCTTCACCGAGCTAATTGGATAAAGGTGGCTAATTACTGTCGGTACCATACCGGTAATTCAAAGGTTGGTAGATATTGGATCCCTATTGAGGACTGGCCTATTCAAATCCTAGAAAGGCAAAGACAAGATATCCAAGGCATCCTTCATATGAGATCCCTCTCTTGGTCCCATGAAAAAGATTGTTTTGGATGGAACAACACTACTAAGGGTGAGTATTCAGTTGCTCAAGGTTATTTGACCTTATGCCATAATAATCCCAACCATTCTTTCGACATATTTTCTCGATTGTGGGCTCAAAAGCTCTGGCCTAAGGTGAGGTTCTTTAATTGGCTTTTATTGCATCGTAGGGTGCTTATCGGTGAGCAACTTATGAAGCGTGGTTTTCATGGCCCTTTTAGATGTGAAATGTGTGAAGAGAATGTAGAAAATATCAACCATATTTTTATTGAGTGTACTTTAGCCTCTGAGCTATGGAGGAGAATGGCCACTTTACTTGGCTTACAAGTGGTCCAATTTTTTTACTTTTGAACAACTTTGGAGGGATTGGCCTAATCAAGAGGGTGTTGATCATTTTATTAGGCAGTTAGTTTGGATGGGTTCTACCATTCTTCTTTGGAATATTTGGAATGAAAGGAACAACCAAATTTTTAATCAAGATAGGAAGGATATTCACTATATTTGGCAAAAGACCATAGCCAACTTAGTTGAATCAGTCCATCAACTCCTTAATCACCCCCAAAACTCCCACCAAAGATGGGATCAAGTGATGCAAATATTGAAGATTAAACCTTCTAAGGGCAACCAACTTAAAGGGAATGTGAGTATTAGTAAGATGGATAGGACTAGAAATTGGCAACCTCCTCCTAAGGATTTTGGAAAAGTCAATACCGATGGAGCCTCTAGAGGGAACCCTGGAAAAGCCAAGTGTGGGAGGAATTGGTAGACTTTCGGATGGCTCCCTGGTTTTTACTTTTGCTCGAGAATTTGGGTATTCTTTCCAATAACCTTGTTGAGGGGTATGGTATCCTCGGAGGCCTTCAGGAGGCTACTAAGGTTGGATGGGAAAAGGTGTTAGTTGAGTCTCGACTCTCAACTTATGATTAATCTCTTGAAGACTCCTTCTAAGAATCATAAGGTGGATTGGAGAATAAAAAGAATTATTGAGAAGATTCAGTTAATCCAGATGGGATTTTTGAAAGTTGATTACAATCATGTGGTTAGAGATCAAAACAAGAGTGTTGATGCTTTAGCTAATTGGGCTTTGGACAAAGGTGATCTTACTTGTTATGGCCACCCTCCTATATGGTGGGCTTCTCAAATTAGGGAAGCTCTTCTTTCTATCATTTCTTTGGATGGCTCTAGCTCGAAGGTACCTAGTTTCTTCTTGTTTTTTTTTTGCTTCTCTTTGGTTCATTCAGTTTTTTTTAGTTCCCTAGCTCATTCTATTCTTTATTTTGTTTCCTCTATTGATTCTTGCCTTAATAGTCTTCTGGTCTAGATAGGTCATTGTTTTGTTCATTTTTTTTTCTTTTTTGTTTTTTTGTTTAGTTTTTTAAGGTGGGTGGGTTCTTTTGTTTTGTTTTGTTTTTGTGTTCTTTGTGTTGTTTTTTGTTGTTCTTGTGTTTTTGTTGTTTTGTTTTTTTTTTATGTTTTTTGTTATTGTTCTTGTGTTTTTTTCGTTCTTGTTCTTGGGTTTCTCTTTGTTTGTGTTATTTCGTGTTTTTATGTGTGAGTGTTTTCTATGTATTTTGTTTTTGTTTATTGTCTGTTGTTGGTTGTTTTTTATTTTTATTTTTATTTTATTTTTTTATTTTTTAGGTTTTGGTTGTGTTTATTTTTCATGTTTTTTTGGGTTATGTCTTTGTAGTGTTCCGTTGTTTTTGTCTTGTTTGTGTTTTGTTATGTGGTTCTTGTGTTTTTCTATGTGGTTTGTGTTGTGGTTTCTTTTATCTTATTGTGCGTGTTTGGTTGTGCTTTTGTTTTTGACACACTCAAGGAGCATGTTTTTTATTTTATTTTATTATTTTTGTTGTTATTTACTTATTTTTAAATTGGTTTTGTGTGTTTGTTTGCTCCTTGAGTATGTCAAAGGTGGTAGGCCAGGTCCGAGTCCTGGGCGTTTTTGGCGGAATGGATACCCCTGCCTCCTTGGGTCTTACCCGAAAGTGGCATCCCTTTTGGGATGTTTTCCACAAATAAAAAAATAAAAAAATATTGTGTTTTCATTTAGACTATTTATTATAATTTTTGTGGTTGCACTTGTGTTTCAAGAAGGAAACTAGCAATCTAGATTTGGTAAAGCGAATTATGATAGTGCGATGTTTTGGAAATATTACTCTACTAAGATGCAAGGCATAGATAGTAGAGGTGAAGTTTTGGCATTGTGAAGGCTTCTATAGCAAAATGTCAAGAAAGATGCTAAATTTTGGAATAATTGTATTCATACAAAAATTTGAAAACATCCAGAAAATAAAAATCAAGAATTTAGATATTTTATGTAAAATGATGTAGGTTTCTAGCTATAGCATCTCAATTGAGATGAGAAGTGTATTTATTTATAAACTCTCAAGCTCTAAAGAAGAGAGTTATAATTTGTCAAGGGTGGGGGACCCAAGTACAACCCCTTATTATCCAACCAAAAAAAAATATCAGCAATTGATATTAATTTATAAGTAATTAAAATATATTATTGTTAAAGGTAATAATATTTTTTGATCAAGCATAATGAGTTGCTAAGGTTGGTAAGCCTTTACTAATTTATAATTAGAGAAGAGCAATAATTAGTGAAATATTAATTCAAAATAATTAAAAGGTGGCAATTTGAGTAATGTATTCTTGGGAAGTGTTACCCTTTTATACATTACTCAAGTCATGCACAAAAGACCATGCTTAAGATTATTTGAAGGCAGAGAGTTCAATAGATTTTTGTAGAGTTTGTAGAAGCTTGATTGTCTCTCTTCTCTATTGTTTATTTGGCTCTGTATGCTAGCCTTTCATGTTTAGACAACTCTATGATCTTTCTTGCTTTTGCTTTTCTCAATTGATCGTCGAGTTATGTGAAGTGCTTTTGGTTGCATGTGAATCCCTGATCCTTTGGTGCATTTAAGTCATGACTTTTTGGTGTTTTCTCTCAGGTTTCTCCTAGTAAGATCCTTTCAAGGTAGCTTTATCTTGTTATGGCTTTTGTTTGGTACACGTAGATCTTTGTGCACCTTGGTTGCTATGTTTTTGATGTCTACCAATTTTATGGCTATGAGCTTGGGTGCTATGTCTTTTTAGGGTGCCTCTTTATATTGGCTTATTCTAGAGTGCTTGTTGGAAGCCTTCATGGGTGTGTTCCCTATTAGCAACCTTGTGGTTCCAAGTCTAGTTGAACCCTTGGTTCATTCCATATTGTATGTTGACTTCTCCAATATGGAGGTAAAGGTGGATCATTTATGATAGCACTTTGGAATTGTAGTATCCATACGTCTTGGAGCAGTGGCCAATTAGAGCATGTGTTAGTTTGTATGTAGATGTGGAGTTTCTTATTTTATGATTAATCTTTCTATTGCTTTATACTTTGGGTTGCAGTGTATGTTATTGGTTATTGTTTTCCTGAGTAGATGATTCTAAAACCCTTTTTTATTAAATGAAAAAGAGGTTAAATTTTCCTTTTCAAAATTAATAATGAGCATGGATAATTGTTATTAATATGGAGGATGCTCTTTAAATTGTGCTTGGAAAATCATTCTTTATTTTATGCTTGGAATAATTGCATGTATTCTGATTTTTTGTTGTATAAGTTGCCAATGCTTAAGTTTTGAATTTTATTATAATTAAGTTGTTGGAAACTTAGGTAATTTGTAAGGAAAAGAAAGAATCTAATGAAATAATAACTAGAAGTATCATTGGAACATTTATTATGAATTTGGAACAAGAAAGATAATGTTGTTTATGTATTGAATTTAAAATAAATGATAGAGCTTTTCTTTATTTAATATATTTTTAGTATAAAGAAAAGATAGGCTTATTTATGTTGGTGTTCTCTTAAAGGAAATGCTAGTGTTTTATTGTGCTAAAAGGAAATTTAATGATCTTTTATTTTGTTGATTGAATTGATAGTTGGGTTAAGGGTTTATCTTGGTAAAAGAAAGAGAAGAGCTTTGGTTTTGAAAAAAAGAACTACAATGATTTTCCAAGACTTGAGTAGGTAAGGGAACCATTATAGAGAGAAGTATGGGATTCTCTCCTTGATTGATTGGAATGTATTTTGCATGGTTGCTTGCATTCATACATAGAGTTGTTAGCTTTTTATGAGTATATGATATAGGAATTGCAACCACAAGATGCAAGATAAGCAAGCTAAGATGACTATATGATAATGACATTATAATATGCAAGAAAATAAGGAGATGAACTTCTGCAATAACTCAAAAATATGTCATTAATGAAAGCTCACAAAAATAGTACAATGCAGAATAATGGAGGACATGAACACTCCATAAATTGATATGAAAAGACTACATTGTATCACACTACTAATCTATACTATGCACTCTCTATATTATATCCCCTCTCTATTTCACTCACTATAAGGCCTTTATATATGAAGATAGGTTCCTTGGCCCTTACTATATATTTGACTCTATCCTATGACTCATGTACATGTGGACTACATGCACATTTACATCATTGCACATTCTAATAGTTGTGCATGTATTACATGTTGAAGTAACTACATAAATTTACTCTTAAGTAATCTCCTACTCTAGTAATATACCAAAGGTGGTACATTGATATGTACCCAATAATGTAATATATTCTATAACACCCCCTGTATTATATTATTTGGATATTGAAGACTTTAGTCTTCAATTTGGATCTTCGATTTGGTTTTGGAGTTTATGTTATCCTTCTTTTCTTTCTGTATATTGTTCAAGCAAGTAGTTAGTGTCTTCGTAAAATGCCATCTTTGTTGTGAGAGCTTTAACTTCATATTCATCAGTTGGTTCTTTCAGTTCTATAATTTCTTGAATCCTTTGAGCTAGATGTCCTTTCTGATTCCCTTCTTGATATTCCATTTGAGAGTAATTGTATGGTCATTGAAACTATTACTAACGAGGATTATTTTGAGCTTGATATTTTCTTGGTTGGAATGCCCTGTTTGGTTGGCTCCCATAGTTTATCTGATTTCCCTGATTCTAGTTTTTGGGATTGAATCTACAATAATTAGTGCTATGACCTTTTCTCCTGCATATATGATAATATCTATTATTCTATGGTCCTCATCCTTTTGAGGATGAAGCAATATTTCCTTGTGGAGTATCTTTTGAAACCAATGCATTGTTAGTCATTTCATACTTCATTGTATTTTCCACCTCGTATTCTTGAAGAATGTTAACTAGCTCATAAAATTATATATATTTACTTAGAACTTGTAAAGATGTAACTAGATGTTTGTAGTTGTCTAGAAGAGCTCTCATGGTTACTTGAACAAGAACTTTATCTTTAACCTCTTCTCCTAAGGTTAATAATTTTCCTTTAATATCTACTACGTTCCTTAGGAATAGTTCTACACTTTCACCACTGTTCATTTTTAGGAATGTAATTGAGTTTGAATATTTAGGATAATAGCTTTATTTTTCCCTTCAAATATGTTTTCTAGGGTTTTCCAAGCTTTTGTATATGTTCCTACTGAATTGATGTAAGGTTGCATTTCATCTGTGATGGCAAAAGTTATTATCATTAATGTTTTTGCATCACTTTCTTCAAACTTATAAATATTTGTATAACCTGAATTAGGTTTAGTAGTTATTCCTTTGACAATTTTCCAAATATTCTCAACTATTAAAATTGCCCTCACTTTGTTTTTCCATGAGGAGTAATTTGGACCTTTAAGTAGTTGATATTCTGTAAGGATGAGTTTATTTTTTGTCATGATGATCCTTGTTGGCTACCTTATGTCTCTCTAGTGGTTTAGAATATGTTATAAGTTTGATAAAGTACTTAGCAAGTAATAATTCACCTTTCGGGTTGATTTGGTAATGTTTTGTAAATGATATTAATCAACTCCTATTTCACCTTATCTCTCCTAATGAACTATGCACTTATCAATTTGAAGTTCTCTATGGTTTGATTTCTTTTATCCCTTTAGTATGAGTATAATACAAGTGTAAGTAAATAATTCCAACTCCTTTAAGTAAATAATGAACTTATTTTTATACCCCTTAATATCCAATAGTTTAATATTTCTAAATTCCAATAATTTATGTTTGATGTAGTATACCTTATATCTCCCTAATTTGGAATATTATAAATTGATGATATTTGCAATATAATAAGGTTTTATTTACCAAGTAGTAACCCTTATATCTCCTAAGATATTTAATTGCAAATATTAATATTATTGTATTTCAACTAATATGGTTTTGAAATACTATTAACGATAAGCTCCTTTCAATTTGCTTTCAACTTAACTAAGGTTGAATTTCAATGTAAGTGATAATAATTCCAACCTTATATGCTACTCCTTATTTCTCCTTATGAAAAGAAAATATTAATCTATGTAGAAGTAATACCTTTATGAATCTGAATGAGTGCTTTGACTTAACTTCTACCTTCAAGGTGGATGTATTTTCAAGACGTATGACAATAATCTCCCTTGCTAATGGATAGTGGTCTAAATGAATGTCTTCTTTAATTCTCCTTTGACTCCCTTGAGCTACGTGCCTTGAATTCTCTTTCTATGAACTTTTGAATGTTGATTATAAGCTCATCTATTCTACATATTGCATGCTTCTTCACTCAAGTTATTAATGCACTTCATTGGCTGTATTACTTAGGTTATGTTCCTTCTTGATGATTCGAACATGCGGTGCTTATGTTGCTTAGATAAATGGAGGTTACAATCTTTACTCCAATGCTCCGCAACGTGATAATTACCTCTATATTCAATGCTCCATGATGAGTGTTACTTCTTACCTCAACACTCCATGATGAGTGTTACTTATCCTCTCAATTCTTCAAGATGAGTATTACTTCTTCATTGGGCTCCTCCTTCGTATATGTTATGATATGGGTGTTATGGAAGATGTCTGAAAACCTAACTTTCATTGTGCCAAGTGGCACAATATTCCCTACTTTGAGATGGCAAGTGGAACATCTTCCCTTGCATGTAATCATACTTCCAACACCTTTTTATTTCAACACTTCAATGCCAACTAATGCAAGTTGTTTGGCTTACTTCCAATGTTCTTTCCTCTGCAACTGATGGCATTCCTTCTTCACCAAGTTAGCTTCAGTGATGGTGTATCCATGATGCTTCTATGTAGTGCTCTTAGATGAAGTTCTTCACACTACAAATAGTGGTTCTAACTGGTCATTCATCTTACCCAAGCACTGATGGTTCTAGCTGGTCATTCATCTCATGTGATGGTGGTTCTAGTTGGTCGTTCATTTCCAGTGATGATGGCTTTTGAGTGCTTCGTGGTTTGGGTAATGCACTTCTTTCTTCGACCTCAATATTTTATGTTGCTTTGCTATAGATAATTATACTCCCTTATATGTATTCTTTGATGATGATGCAGGTCACTAGATATACAATATGATAAGCACTCCTTCTAAGAACCTATGGTGCTTGAACTGGTGTTTTTAGACACCTCAAACTCGATGCTTATGATCCCTAAGGTTGGCTCACTTTCTATACATGAAATGATCACTTGGATATTATACTTTGCTACCTGTTATAGTGTCTTTAGGACATTATTTCATTTGTCCTATTTTGCTATATTTGAAAGGGCAAAACTGGTGTCGATGTAATGCAAACACTTTTGCAATAGATAGGATTAAATATCTTATTTTCCACCAAAGTTATACATCTACTTTTGAAGCTATTCCTTGCTTCTTAGATATGGTAGCTCTTTGCTCTAATCCTTGAGAGCAAGATGTATTGTATTATTGTCGTCCTTGCTATACAACACTAGCCTCTAACTCTTTACTTGGATAACTTTAACACCAATGAATCCAATATCTTAACCATGTAACTAATTTTAGAGGTTTAACTTTGCACTAATGTTAACTTGAACTAAAAAATCTTAGTGAACTTTGAACAACTAATACAGTGCAATAATAGTTTCTCCTTATTACTTCTATAAATGAACCCTTAAAGTAACTCGAAATATGCATTAATAATCTTTGCAACTTAATGTAGTCTTCTTTGTTTCAACTAAACAATAGGAAGATGATATTTTTCTTTTTGTCAAAATATATCCAACTCCTATTTAATGTGCAGGTATATAAACCTTAAAAGAAACTTTCTTTTGCACTCTCTTGAAGACTATAATATGAATCCACTCCTTGAATTTTTTTTTTGGTAATTAAAATATTGTATTACTTAAACGGGTTTTAAGGATCCCAAAACCTTGATACAAAAAAAGCTATGCTTGTTGTGAGAAGACAAGAGTAAGAACAAGGGACAAAGCCCTGAGCTAAAGCCATAGAAAGCCGAAATAGAGGACGCAGCCTCAAACCTAAGGAAAGGAAGCAAAGGACGTAGCCTAAGGAGAAAGTCCCACAAAGAAAAAAAAATAGGCTCCACACATGGTAGCTGCAGGAATAGGGGACAAGCAACTAAACAAAAAGGAATAGGCTCCTCGCAGGGTAGCCAAGAAAGCAAAAAGTAAGGAATTAAGGAAGCTGGAGTTCCTTTCCTCGTACTTGATATCACCTTGGTCATCTTCCTTAGGTTATTCTTTGACCGCAGCCACCTCCTCAACTTCAAACCCGCCATCCACTTCCTGGCCACTAGGCCCCTCAAAGAACAGCTTCTGAATGCCTTCTCTCATGTCGACCATTGAGTTGACCATGACATTCATCATGCTATTCATAGAAGAAATAATGAATTCCTTCAGCCACCTCATCTCATCGTTAGCCTCTTCATCCTCAATTTTGATGTCAATGATGTTACGTTTTGCTGCCAAATTTTTGAGGTAAGCATATTTCCTCACGGGCCCCTCTGTACTTTCAAAATTGATATTTTTCCTCGCCTTTAGCTCTGAAATAGCCTCAATGACCTTCCTCTTTCTTTCAGCAATGGAAAGGTGGGCAAAGGATCCTGTTGGTTTGGCTAGGCTAGGGACCATTAAGTTGGGTTGAGGACTGTTAGCCATAACATAGGTGTAAATTACCTTAGTAAATCTTTATGGAGAGGAAGGTCCTGGCATTTCTTTTTCTTGCAAGAATTAATACATTAATTGATGGAATTGAGAAATTGGAGAATATTGAGGGGATTGATATCGCGAAAATGATTCATAAAAGCCAGATGATAAGTGTTGAGGGTTTTTTTGGGGTCATCAATAGTGATGAACTCCATAATTGGTTTCATCATGTCATTCGAGGGGATGCTTAAGTCACTCCTGTAGATGCCCTATTTGGCACCTTTGATAATTTTTTCATTGTCCTTGAACTTATTGAGTTCAACATCCCAATTGTGCTTGTGTCTTTGGATAGAGTGCCCCTTCAAATTCTTCCCAGTAATCATGAACAGAAGGTGGAGGTCCATGTAGAAGCTCCTTCTGCATACATGTAACAGCTCCATTCTATCAGGTCTCTAGAAAATCTAAGGTAATTTCAAGCTCCTCACCAGAGAACATATGGAGGAAAGGGAAAAAATGGTGGTCATTGAGAATCCTTTCGGCCATGGAATCGTAGGCGAATTTTCTAAGCTCATTGAAGTTCATGGTGGTAGGGAAATAGGGGTTGGGGAAGGAGTAGAAAGGGTGAACAGGGGCGAGAGGATAAAAAGGAGTATTGTGCCAATGAGGACAAAAAATAACCAAGGAAATGATGGCAATGCAAGGAGGAGTGATGGTGAATAAAAGGATGGAGGCTTGGAAAAAATGCCATGAAAATTGGAGGTTGCCATTAATGGACATAACAGAGCAATTTGAATTTGGCACTTGGGGATTGGAAGGCTCAAACTTGCATTGGAAATTATTTCTTGAAAAGGGCCTCTGATCGAGGAGATATGGAAGGTTTGGAATAATGATCGTTGGATCTTGGGTATGATTGGTATTGGAGCCAAGAAGGGTGTTTTTGGAAATTTCTCCTCTGCCTCCGAGATCTATCAAAAAAGTATGCTCTAGGTCCCAAGACGTATTCTCAATCTGACCATTGCCATCATTTCTTTCCCTCTTGAGGTGCCACGTCCTCCTAACGACTGCGATTATGTTTTTGGAGTAGAGATTACTCGACCCTATGTTGGCATGGTATTTATGCCACATCAGATGTGTGCTTTCATGGAGAGTCCTCTTGTTGGAAATTACCATGCCACCTAGGTACCTATAGAGAGTTGACATGGAATGCCATAATTTGAAATAGGTATTAGCATACATTCCAACAAGAATGGTTTGGACAAACGTGACCTTTTAGTGGTGAGTAATTTGGTTGGACGACTGGATTCCACTCCTTGCATGGATATTGAGGAGTTTGCATTTCCTACGCTTAGTTGGAGTGTCCACAATACACCTGGACATACACCTTCTCTAGATGGAATTAGACATGTGACAAAGGATGTTGATCCTGGAGGACCACGTCCTCATGAGGAAGACTAGTGTGATTATTCCTGGAAGGTTTTCCCTAGTCAACAATAGTTTAAATTTCATCAAGAATGTTATCGTTCCAGGTCAAAATGTTGGGAGTATGTACTCCAATGTTGGCTAGCCTGTCCTTAACTCTATTATCCTCTTTGTAGGCATGTTGGAATATAACTTCCTGCATGTCAAGAATTAAATTCTTGGCTCCTTCAATGTAGTCCCTGACTCTCTAGGATGGAATTTTGTCGTTTTTCCTGAGGTAGTTGATGATGTTGAGAGAGTCTCCTTCTATAATCAGCTTGTTGGGAAAGTTCTTGGCAAGGGAAAGGCCCCTCCACATGCTCTTAGCTTCAGCAACATGATTGGTCTGGTCCCCCAATCCTTCAGCGAATGCGAGGATAACTTCTCCTTGGTGTTTTCTGAGGGTGCCTCCTGCTCCTACTTTCCTTGGGTTGCCTTTTGCAGCTCCGTCGAAATTCAGTTTAAACCAACCCACCGAAGGAGGGATCCATTTGGAGTCAATTTTGTCGTTGGTGGGAGGATTAAAATCCTCTAAGGATAGGCCAAGAGAATTGCCTAAGGTAAGCTCAAACCTGGAGGTCGGTTTGGGGGATGGGGGTATTAGGGAAGCATTTTCTTTAGTATTGGCAAGGAATTGCTATAAATAAGCTCTGATATGGTCGGGCTTTGGGAGAAGACTATGATTTCTTTCAAGTCAAACTTACTAGAGGAAATTTTTTAGGCACATTTTCCAGAATAATTTGAGGTGAGGATCAAAAAGGGGGAAGGCCAATGGATGAAAAGGTCAATGATGGAGCACAGTTTGGACCAAAGGATGTGGAAGGAATGGAATAAGAAGTCAAGGATGGATGAGGAGAAGGGGTAGTGGAGGAAAATGTGAGAGGGGGATTCCCAGGAGTTGAGGCATAAAGAGCATCTATTAGGGATGGTGATGTCTTTCTTGTTCAAATTGTCTATTGTCAAAATTCTCTCTTGGATAGTAATTCAGTCGAAGGTGGGAATGAGGGATTTGATCCAAACTAGGTTAAAAGGCAACAACATGTCCTCATTATCAAGGAGAAGGTGATATGCAGATTTAACAGTGAAATCCCCACTCTTAGAAGATTCCTATATAAAATTATCAATGGAGTTAGTGGTGGGAATGATAGTGGAATGCAGGAGGGAATTCAAACTAGATGATTCGATAGGGAGGGTAGTGCACCTAATGGTTTTCCATATGATAGTGTCATTTTGGATAGAAAGGAAGTCAGAGACTTTTTTTTCTATCCTGGAATCTGTGAAAGCTTGAATTTTGGACAACATAGGATCTTACTCCTTGAAAATTTTAAACTAATATGGTGCTTAATGTATCTTAATAAACTAAAAAACTAAAGTTCAACTAATAAAACTACTGTACCCAAGTTGCATACCTTTAATATCTTTAAATATGGTGGATGTCTTGGTGATTTTATTCACCAAATTGCTTCCCTTAATTGGATGAAGTTGTAGATCTACTTGGCTATCTGAAACAACCCTCTAACTCACATATTTGCAGCTCTAAAAACCCTCTAACTTGCTGCCCTATAACTGTAGTCGGTGACTTTAATTCTCCTTCAGTATGCACTCTATAAATCTAAAGTTTCACAGCTAGTAATGTTATTCTAATTGCTGCCCTTTTGTAGTCAATTTATGTACTAAAATGTTATCCTTGAAACTAAAAAAATTTGTAGGGAACTCCCCCAAATCATAGCTAAGTTTTCCTTCAAGAACCCTTTCACTATTCTGCTAAAGATTCAACAAACTCCTATCTCTAAATGAGCCTTCTAGTCTTTAAAGGTAATATTCAAACATTTTAGGTTTGATAGTAATGTTTGGATCCTTTCTCCTTCAACCTCCTTGTCAAATTATGACTTCAATCAAGGCCTTCTTCTCAAGAATCTAGAAATCTTGAGGTCTTTACCAATCTCCTCCAAAATTTGGCAAAGTCCTTGCCAAATCCTTCTCTCTTGGGCTTGTTGTCATATTGTGACAATTGTCCCAATTTCTTCCTTTATCAAGAACTTCTCCTTGGTGGTAAATTTATCCAATGAGTTCTCCTAGGAACTCCTTTAATGGACTCCTCCGAATCTCCTTCAATTAGGCTCACCAAGCCTTCTCCTTGTTTCTCCTTGAGACCTCTCCAAGGTCTTCAATCTTGCAGCTTCTCTGGTCTTCCCAATGAGACATTTCCTTAAACCTTCTACTATGGAAGTGTTGGCAATGAGATCTTCCTCTCGGATCTTTGAATTTTGTTGCTTTAGGAATGGGAAATGGGACTTTTGTTAGTCCTTATCTACTCTACAATATGCAGTCTTTAATGGAGATCACCAACCTCCAATATTCTAGAATTGGGAGTTCTTTAATTGGACCTTCTAAGGATCTCTTCAACTTCTTCAAGGTGAAGTCTTCGATTTGCATTGGAGATCACCAATCTTCTATCTTCACCGGGACTCTTCACTAGTCTTCTTCTCTCCCTCGAATCTGTAACAAGGCTTGTATGGAATTTTCTCCTTTTGCACTCTGCAGGTCTGCAATATCTAGTAATGGGACCTTTTCTTCAGGCCTCCAAATCTTCATTCTTCCATTTGTTGCTTCTAGTGTTGGATTTATTCTAAATAATATATTCTTCCTAGCTCTTTTGTAGGAAGCTTCCCAACTTTCTTTTAATCTTATTTTTCCTGCAATAAAGTAATAGGATTGTAATGGAAGAAACTATATATCTAGAGATATCAATCTTCACTAGTTGATTTGTCAATTTAGTGGAATTTATGTTGAGTCCTAGTCTTCACGAGTTTTTTGTAACCCTGTGGAAAGACTCTAGCCAAATGCAATCTTAGATTTTTTGGAAATCATATTTTTGGATTTATCTCAAAATCACTTTTGGCTCTCCCTATTTCCTATATGATCTACCATGTGCTCTAATACCACTATTAGTTTTTGATGAGTATATGATATAGGAAATGCAACCACAAGATGCAAGATAAGCAAGGTAAGATATCTATATGATAATGGTACTATAATATGTAGGAAAATAAGAAGATAAACTTCTGCAATAACTCAAAAATATGCCATTAATGAAAGCTCACAAAAATAGTACAATGCAGTATAATGGAGGACATGAACACTCCATAAACTGATATGAAAAGACTACATTGTATCACACTACTAATCTATACTATGCACTCTCTATATTATCTCCCCTCTCTATTTCACTCACTATAAGACCTTTATATAGGAAGATAGGTTCCTTGGCCCTTACTCTATCTTTGACTCTATCCTATGACTCATGTACATGTGGACTACATGCACATTTACATCATAACACTTGTGCATTTATTATATGTTGAAGTAACTATATAAATTTACTCTAAAGTAAACTCCTACTCTAGTAATGTACCAAATGTGGTACATTGATATGTACCCAATAATGTAATATATTCTCTAACAAGAGCTTGTGAAGTTGCATTGCATTAAGAGCTATCATGATCCCTAAGTTTTCTTAAAGTTCAATGGAGATTTCATTGATGAAGTGGATCATGAAAAGAATGTGGTGCAGAGGCCACTTGGGCAGACTTGCTCTAATATATTTGGGATTGAGAAGTTGTTATGTAAATAAGAGTTTTGTTATGTAACACTTGGATACCTTTTGTTCCTGAATTAATAAGGCTTGGAAGTCTTTAATAATTTTATCTTCCCTAGGCTTTCCCATTTCCAGAGCCTCATTTTGGAAACATTTCCTTCCCATTTTTCCACCAAGCGGTGCTTATTCCCCATATTCTTCACTCATGCCACCACCTTTTTTTTCTAGCTTTTACCTGGGATCTAAAGTTTTTTGTGCCAAACGATTTGTCCCCCATCATTTTACAAGATCTTGGGCTGCTCTTCCATGTGTGTATCCCTTCTACCTGCTCGTGACCCTTCCTTATTCTGCGTCCCATTCGCATGGTTCCAAGAACTGTTATATTTCCTACTCGGTCACGCTTTTCAACTCCTTGGATTTCAGAATTTATCTTTGATTTATCTTTATTTAGATTTCCAAGCATCCCTATTTGTCAAATTTTCTATTTCTTAGCACAAATTTCTATTTTCACTTTTGATCCTGCCTATCAAAAATCTTTCTCTGTAGAATCTGTAACCTTTTGATTTGTTCTGTCTGGTTTTTTAGTGTCCTTAGACAAAGATCTTGTGTGAGAAGTCTTGCGAAATATTTTTTGAAATATTCATTTTCACTTTGGCACCTTATAAGCTCTGCTAAGTTTCTATTCTAGTGTTATCCTGCTCCTCCTTTGAGCCTCAGTTTCATTTTCAATATTCCTAGTTTTTTGCTTTTGAGAGTCGTCATGATGTGTTTTGTTGAGCTGGATACCTATTCCATTGATCCCATCACCGAAGCTATCCTCAATGACAGAGGATTAGTTCCTTTTTTCAAGATGTTTTTTGGGTCTAATTAGGACACCAGCACGACCTTTGCTTCAACATGGAAAGATGGATTTGTCATCATTCATGGAGTTGATTTCCTGGTGAATGTAGAGCTTCTTGTAGAACTGACTGGACAACTTGTTGTTGGTCACACTGTGAGAAGGAACAAACACAACTGGGAAGTGGAGATTAACCAGTTTGAACCTTCATCACCAATCAAGAAGCTTATCAAGAAGGTTTTATTTTGCAAGGATCTACCTACACCATGGAAGGAGGTAATGAAGCCAATTATTCAATACATTACTGTAGATAATCCTGAGTCACAACTCTGTAGTTTCCACCTTTCTTTTGTGAATCATTTTAGAGATGCAAAATTTTGCAATATTCTATAATTATTGTATTTATCCATGGATTACACTATAACTTCAACCCGTGCCAAGAAGGAGGAAGCTTGGCCTTCTCATCAGGGTTTGTTCAAGGTCCTTTATGCTTATCTGCTATAGAAATTTCCTAAAGGAAACAATACCATTCAGGAAAACATAGAGGAAGACACTTCCTCCACACCTCCCTCTAATATGAGAGGTGCCAAAATAAAGGGCAAGGAAGTTAAATGCCAGGGCTCTCTCAGTGCTAAGAAAAATGTTAAGGTGGAATTTACTCCCATAAGGAGTTTCCAACGGCTAAAGAAAAAAGTTTCTCAAAGCCCTGAGAAGGTTAAGGAAGAGGGTGAGGATGACCCCAGCAACCTCGTTGAAAAATATCTACAAAAATTAGTAATCTAAACTATGTCTGCTACCATTGCCCATCTAGAGACCACCTGGACTGCTATGGGGAAAGCCATAACATAATTGAAGGAGCAGATAAATATGCTTAATATTTTATTTTTCTATGACACCTTCGATGAGGAAGCCCCTAGGAGTTCTGCTGCTACTAGCAAATCTGAAGTTAAGGAGGATGACATCACTGAAATTGCAAAGGAAGTCTTCAAATAAGTGCCCAAGGATGAAACCAAGGAAGGCGAACAGGAAACTGCTGAAGCACCTACCATGGAGTAATTACCTTCCCTGCTATTGTTGTTGACCCTTTGGGGTTTCCTCTCCTTTTGGTCTTACTTTGTTAGTCTTTGTGTTTTTTCCTATTCCTCTAAGGATGCATTTTGGGCTTTTCTCGCATCCTCTTCTCTTTTCTGCTTCTCTAGGATGCATTTTTATTTCTTCTTGCATCCCTTTATTTTGTGTTGTTCTAAGGCATTGGGGCGCCTTTCAAATGCCCCCTTAATGAAAATTATTAACTTACCAAAAAAAATAAAATGAATGAAATATTTGTTTTTGAGTGAATGAAAGAATGAGTTGGTTATTAACTCTTGAATATGTTCTATATGAATTATTTGAGTTTCTACAGATGTTTATTCTAGCATTATATTAGATGTTAATATTAAGATTAACTAGATCATATTTAGTCTAGAGAGATACTTCTATTATGCTAGCATTATGTTGAAATTTATGCTTTATCTAAGTATGGAATGCAACAGTTCTATTTTGTTTCAAGATATAGCATTATGTTATAACTAAACATGTTATTTAGTTAAAGCATTTGTTTCTTTTAAAAAAGAGATATTATATTGATTTTTATGTGGATTCTAGGGTTGGAGGGGGTTCTTGGGAATAAATCTAGAACCTTATTAGGACCCTTGAGTCTAAGAGTAAACCCAATTTTGGGAGTAGTTGTAGAGATGTAATAACCAAGTAATATTGAGTCCTAGAAGAAGTTGTAGTGATGCAATAGCTAGGTACTCACAAATCTGGAAGAAGTTGCAATGAGGCAATAGGCAGATATTTATGATTGATACACCTTGAATGGTGAGGATTGGGTGTTCCATAGCTAGAAAGTTAATGGAATTTTTTAGGAGACAATAGTGGTGGTACCTTGAATGGTGAGGTTCAAGTGACCATGTTCATTACCAAGTGAGTGATAATGATCTTAGTTAGCTCGTAGAGGTGTGGTAACTAAGCACCAAGGCTTTATGTCAGAGTAACCTACATAGACAGACTTATGGAGAGGTTAGGGAATAGGTGTTCCCCTTTAAGTATTATGGGCCTTAAAGAGTTCCCCTTTAAGTATCATGGGTCTTAAAGAATAATCCCTATGAGGTGGTCAAATTGTCCTATATTGGTGAGGATATAGGAAAGGTGGGGGGACCACTTTGGAGTCCTAAAAGGTGAGTTTTAGTAAGGTGGACCCCAAAAAATATGGTAAGTTGGCCACTTTTGTCCACTTGAGTATCGTCTACAAAAAAAATGAACTCAAATGTGGTGAAGCCTTGAGAATGCAAAAAAATAACATTGGGAATTCTTTGTGAACCTACTTGTGTAAAGAAAAAAATAATCTCTCTCTTGGGTTGGCTTTGGTGGGTTGTTACAGTTGGTATCAGGGCTCTAGGGCATAATACTAGAAGCTTCCATGGAGTTTGCCTAGGATGAGCATTGACTTGAAGTTCTACTTTGGGGAAACTTACTCTAATAGGGACCTTAACATGATCTGGGATAAGTTGGGTATTACACACCGATTGGACTAGTGATACCAAGGAGTAAAAATCCTAGAGTGTAGTTTCTTATTGAGGAATGGCACCTTGTAGTGAGGCAAGTGTGACCATGATCATTATAAAGTGAATGATAATGGTTTAAGTTAGTTCATGGGGGAAATGAAACTAATTTATTGTGAGTACAATTGATGGAAGTTATGACTTACCCAACTTCTTTGTGTAGGTAGGAGATGGCACCTGTATTGAGATCATCCAAGAAGATAGGGTTAATAATGCAAAATAAAGTTGTAGTACATTCCCCAATGAATTGTAGAATAGCCAAGGACATCGACAAGAAAACAAGAAGAACAAGGGATTCTAGTTAGGAAACTGGGAGAGTAGTGGGTTCCAACAAGGAAGTTGGAAGAATAGAGGATCCCAATGGGAGTATATTAGATGTTACTTCCCTATTTGAGTTTCTACATGAGGAAATAAGGCAACTTACATCCTTAGTTAGGTCACTACAGGACCAGATGAAACAATAATAAGATATGTTGGAGATGATTGTAGAATAGGAATGTAGAATTGGAAATGGTAAAAGAAATTCAAGAGATGGACCTAAAATTAGAAAGAGGAACAAATAAAAAACTCAATTACCTAGGATACGATGCTTCACCTGTGGGTGTCCTCACTATACCAATAAGTATCTTGATAGTCAAAGTTGATTAAAAGAGCAAAGGAGTAACCACATTGAGTCTATGACACTACAGGAAGTCAAAACCTAGATGGAAAAGCAATACCTATATTAAAAAATGGTAAGTTGTTTGACCAGATGATAAATTTTTAATAGATAGTGGAGCTACAAATAGTTTTATTCTCACTAATATTATTTGGGATATGCTATAAAGACCTGTATTCTTGGCACAAGGATGGAATATCAAGTATGGGTATGGATAGACCTACTCAGTGGATCAATGTCTGCTTATGACTAAGATAACCTTACCCAATGGATCTATAATATAGAACTTATATGTATCACCACTCCATGATTTTGATATTATCCTAGGGATGGATGGTTGAAGGCTCATGGAGCCTTAATCAACTTCCAAGAGAAGTGGATGGATTACACCAAAAAGGATAAAATAATAGTAATACTTCAATGTAGGCAAGTATCATTTTAACCCCATCTATTGTCAATTTTGCAGCTGAAGAAATCCATTAAAAGAGATAGTATATTGTATATAGTCAAGATCAATGACAAGACAAGTAATAAGAGGGATGGAGAAATATTTAAGAAACATACCATTTTGCATGAATTTAGGGATGTATTTCTATAAGATCTCCCAGGCCTACCACCTCGGTGTGAATTTGATTTCACCATTGAACTAATTCTTTGGGTAGAACCAATTGCAAGGGCAACTTACAAAATGATCCCTATTGATTTGTTGAAGTTAAAGGTTCAACTTCAAGATTTTTTGGAAAAGGGTCTGATTAAACCCAGCGTGTTACCTTGGGGTACTCCAATACTATTTATGAAAAATGATGGATCTTTGAGATTGTGCATTGATTATAGGATGTTGAATAAAATAACCATCAAAAATAGGTATCCTTTGCCAAGGATTGTTGATCTCTTTGATAAGCTAAAGGATGCCACTATATTTTCAAATATTGATTTGAGATCTAGATATCATTAGTTGAGGATTCAAGAGGAGGATACTCACAAAAAACCTTTAAGACTAGATATGGACACTATGATTTCATAGTGTTTCCATTTGGGTTGAAAAATGCACCATCAACTTTTATGAATTGATGAATAGTGCATTCAAAAAATATCTAGATCAATTTATTTTGGTATTTTTTAGATGATATCTTGATATATTCTCACACCAAAGAGGAACATGACCAACATTTAATGCTAGTGTTAGAGGTGTTGAGGAAAAACCAACTATATGGAAAGTTATCCAAGTGTGAGTTCTATACCTCACAAATTCAATATTTGGGATAAATCATCTTGACAAAATGAATTATTGTAGATCCTAAGAAAATTGAGGCTATTTTGAGTTGACTTACACTGACAAATATGTCTGAATTAAGAAGCTTCATGGGGCTCACTGGTTATTATAGGTATTTTGTAAAGGATAATTCAAATATTGCCTACTCTATCACCACCTTTAGAGAAAGGGAAAGAAGTTGAAATGGTTGGATAAATGTGAGACCTCCTTTGAAACTCTTAGGATTAAATAATAAAATGTGAGCAATAATTAAATATGAAAATAAAACACAGAATAATGCAATAATATAAGAGACACTGATGTACGTGGTTCACCCAATGTGGGCTATGTCCACGAAGAAAATAACCAAGCCTTTTATTCTATATAGAAAATGAAGGGATACAACCTACAGTAGATCCACTGTAACTTCCTCTTCACTCTATCATCATCAATTACAATATGGGTGCTCTCTTCTACATAGTCATTGTGTGAAATCCTCTTTATAAAAAATAGAGTTACAATTTAGGGCAAAAATGCCCACCTAAAATTTGCCATTCGTTTTGTGACCTAATAATAAATGGTCCAAATTTACATAGAGAAAAACATCTATTTTTGGCTTTGGGGGCGCTACCCCCAAAACCCCCCTAGACCCCCCACAATGACATAAGTAGGTGGGGTGTTTCCCCCCATACACCCCCCTTCATGGAGTGGGTCCAAGTGTGGCTAAAAACAAGACCTCCAAATTAGATAAGGCTCCATAATTAACAATCTCCCACTTGGAGATTGATCACAATAACTCCACCGCTATTGCACTTGTTGGACTATGCTTCAACTTTGGGCCTAGAAATTTTCTCACCTTTACTATCATGCTTGAAGACCAACTAGAACTGAGCAAGCACTCAGTTTCTCCTTGGTTACTACCTTTGTTAACATGTTTGTAGGATTTTGGCTAGTGTGCATATTTTCCAACTTCAACTGTCCATCTTCCAAAATTGATTGTATGAAATGGTACTTGGTCTGTATATGTTTAGTCCTGAAATAGAATGTTGAGTTCTTTGCAATATGAATGGCACTTTGACTGTCACTATATAATATGCTATTCTCCTGATTCTTTCCCAATTCCTCCATAAATATTTATAACAAAATCATCTCTTTACTAGCCTCTGTAACAACAACATACTTTTCTTTCATTGTTGAAAGTGCAACAACCTTTTATAATTTTGAAATCTAACTTACTGTAGTTCCACCTATAGTAAATACATACCCTATGGTGCTCCTTCTGCTATCTATATCACACACCATGTCTGTATCAACATATCCCTGTAGAATAGTGTTAGAACCTTCAAAATATAATACCTGAGTGATAGTATCTCTTAAATACCTAAGAATCCACTTCACTGCCTCCCAATACCTTTTTCCTAGGTTGCTCATAAACCTACTCATAACTCCCAGTACATGTGCTATATCTAGTCTTTTGTACACCATCGCATACATAAAACTACCAATTGTCGATGAATAAGGAACCTTGGACATGTAGTCTATCTCCTCATGTGTCTTGGGACACATATATTTAGTCAGCTTGAAATTATTAGCCAAAGGTGTACCAACAGGTTTTGCATCCTGCATATTAAATCTTTTTAGCACCTTCTCAATGTACTCACCCTGAGATAATGTTAATTTATAATTTTGTCTATCTCTTGTTATTCTCATACCAAAAATTTACTTTGTAGCATCCAAATCCTTCATTGCATTTCTTTTGAGCACATTTATATCTTACATGTTAGATCCTACAACAAGCATGTCATCTACATACAATAACAAGATAATATAGTTACCATTATCCAGTCTCTTAAAATAAACACAGTGGTCAAAATAACATCTACTATATCCTTGTTTTGTCATAAAACTGTTAAATTTCATATACCACTTCCTTGGAGCTTGTTTTAGGCCATACAAGATCTTTTTCAACCTACATACTAATTCCTCCTTTCCTTTGACCTCATACCCCTGTGGCTACTGCATATAAATATCTTCCTCCAAATCCCCATGGAGAAAAGCTATTTTTACATCTAATTGTTCAAGATGCAAATCTTCTATAGCCACTAGACTTAAAATAGTTCTAATTGAAGTCATTTTAACAACAGGAGAAAAATTTCATCATAATCTATACCTTTCTTCTATGCAAACCCCTTTACAACAAGTCTAGACTTATACCTATTTTTACCTCCATCTTCTTACTTCACCCTGTAAACCCATTTATTCTATAATGCTCTTTTTCTTGCAAATAATCAAACCAAATCCCAAGTATGGTTATGTACTAAAGAGTCCATCTCCTCTTCCATGCCTTGCTCCCACTTATTTTTGGTTTCTACTTGCATTGCTTCTTCATATGTTTCTGGTTCACCAAAATCAGTCAAAAAAACATAATACAATGAAGGAGAGTAATGTTCAGGAGGTCTACTTAACCTGGTAGATCTTCTGATACCACTTATAGGATTTTGAAGTGCTTTCTACTACTGTTGTTGAATATTTTGATTTTATAGCATCTTTGGAGTTTTATTTTTTGTGATTTCATCAAGCACTATATATTATGTGTTTACCTTTTTCTGTTTATTTCTCTATAACTGATCTTTATACATGACCTTCTCATTGAATACCACATCTCTACTCCTAATGATTTTGAAGAACACAAGCTTATATTGAGAGGGGGGTGAACAGTATAAGACCACTTTTTACTTTTCTTTCCCAATCAATATTATGCAATATATCAATGGCAATATCAACAATAGTAATCAAAGCAATGCACAAATCACCACACACAATAGAGACACCAATTTAACGTGGTTCACCCAATGTGGGCTACTCCACGGAGAAAATATTTCACTAAAATTTTCTCAACAAATCTCTTGGGAAACCTTTCCCTATTACAATGTTTATGGACCTCTATCCAAAGGAGACACCAATCCCCTAATCAAGTTCATGGATCTCTATCCATAGGAGACACCAATCTCCTCAACTGGTTCATGGATCTCTATCCACAGGAGAACTCCTTCTCCTCTGCTCTGTTGGTGATCTTCTAGAAGAACTACTGCCTCCACTACACTGGCTAATGGATCTCTATCCACTGAAGACTCCTATCCTCACTCAGAAGACCTATCCTCACTTCCCTAGCTAATGGACCTCTATCCACTAGAGACTATCGTCCTCTATACTCTGTCACCTCCAAAGCTTGCTCTCAACTCTATCTCAAATCTGCACTAAACACAGTCCTTCGATCTAGCACAAATCTACTCAATATCTATCTCTGATCTGCACTAAACATAGTCCTTTGATCTAGCACAAATCTGCTCAATCTCTATCTCTGATCTGCACTAAACATAGTCCTTCGGTCTAGCACAAATCTGCTCAATATCTGTCTCTGGTCTGGCACAAACCTATCCTCAAATCTGCACCAAATTCTATCCTCAAATCTATCCTCAAGCCTTAACACAAAGCTTGACTCAATCACAAATCAACTCTGCTAGATCTGCTCCAAACCTTAACTCAAGGTTTGAACAAATCAATCAATCAACTCTGCTCACAAGTCTTCTCAAAGACTTGTCTCAAATCTATCCACAAGTCCTCTCTAGAACTTATCCAATCTTCTCAACAAGTCTTCACCAGACTTACCTCAAATCTTCTCAACAAGTCCTCACTAGAACTTGTCCAATCTTCTCAACAAGTCTTCTCCAAGACTTACCTCAAATATGCTCAACAAGTCCTCACTAGAACTTGTCCAATAACTTTCACAAAAGCTTACTCAACTCAATCTTTATCATAAAACCTCTTCAATCACATAAACAAGTTTCACATAGAATCTTGTTTAACTCACATAAACATATAGAGAATTGTTAGAGACTCAATATGCTTCACACTCACAAATACTCAATCACTTCCAATCTCTTTCTCAAATCAATTTAGAATATAGAACAATTTGTTTCATAGAACTAGAACTATCACTTCAACACTTCCACTTGACTAGGCTCAATCAACTCCACTCAATCAATCACTCAATGAAACACTCCTTGCTTACAAACCCTAGTCCAAGCATATGAACCCTCACTCAATTATTTCCAACAATGCTTATCAAACAATCTCACATAACAATGATACTCATGATCTTGCACAAACCTTAGTTCAGGATAGTTCTTCAACTTCACATAACAATGATACTCATGTTCTTGCACAAACCCTAATCATGCATATGAAGGTTCATTCAATATTTCCAACAATGCTTATCAAACAAGGTTTTTATCATCAACTCTCACTCAGAAAAACCTTTAACAATCAAACTCAACAATGCTTATCAAACAACCCTTTTCTCTCCAACTTAGCATTCACAACATCCAACAATCACTCACAAGGAAAATGTGCCCTTACCTCTTGTTTGATGAAGATTTGACCTTATAACACCTATTTTAATCATAATTACTCTCTTTGCCAATCTTAAGGGTTAGTTAGAAAAAATTTGTCAAAACTTCAATAATTTTCTCACAAATTATTCTCAAAGAATTAAAAATTAATTTTTTATTATTACTCAAGGATCACATTAACCCAATAAGTTCTTTAAAAATTCTCTAAAATAATAACATTACCTTTTACACCTTATTACTCCAATACCCTCAATTTAATATTAAACATATTAAAAAACATATTACAAAATAATATCCTTTTTAACACCTTATTACTCCAAAATTTGACTTCAAAATCATAAACCAACTAAACTCTATTATTCCTTATTTCCCCACGTAGCATAATATTTTAATACCTTATAATAATAATGTTAATCCCTCACACCTTTGAAAAAATAATTATTTTTTTGAATATGAAAAATGCTTGTCCTTTCTCCTTGAATGGTGAGCGGAGGTTGAACCCATGACTCTCTTCCTGCCAGCACCCTCACCATGATCAACCTACCATGTGAGCTAGATGCTCACATGGGACCTAAGTGTGCCTGCACACACTTATTCCCTACACTACCGCCAAAAGCCTTTAAAAAAAAAGGCTTCCTCCTTTCATTGCCATAGAGTCTCGAACCCGAGACCTCTCCTCTGCTACGACTTAGCGCCCAAGCCAAGCATCATCTGGGCTACCCACCTGGATGGGTCTATGAGCTTGGTATATTTCTCCTTTATATCTTCCTCTTCCATTGGGATAGCACTGTGCACACTCCTTCCTGCTTTCACGTTCGATCGATGAGCACACTCAATATATTGCATGAATTCGAATTATTAACTAAGCCTTTGATTAAGGCTATTATTAATATACCTTTCAAAGGTATTTACCTTCACGTCGATGGATAGGAAAATTGGACTTTGCATTTCGAAAATAATATTTTAATTATAATTATTTTAAATTCAAAGTGAATTTAAATATTATAAATTAAATATTTAAATGTCCTTTGGGCCTTTTTAATTAAAATAAAATATAAACTTCCTTAGGTTTTTAGGGAAACCTTTTGCCATTATCACCTTAGCAAAATAACCTTATTATTTTCTTTCAATCACCATGGAATGGAGATATCTTTTCAACCCTTTTATTTTGCCCAAATATTATGATCTTGTTATCCTTCTTGCTTCTCTTTTGATGCTTCGGCCATATAATATTTAAATTAAATATTATATCCTTGCCTCTTAGAAAATCAACCATGAACCATTTGCTTAATATTCCTTTGACATCTGCTTAGTATTCCTTTGACATCAATGACAACAAATCCTGCTCATATTTCCAACAATCTCCCCCTTTGTCATTGATGGCAACCCATTTACCTTTTATCATTTCCTTTACCTCTTTCTATTCTTCTCCCCCTGAGAAATTGCTCTCCCTAACTGAATGCTTTCCTTCTAACTCAAATCTCTCCCCTTACTCAAATCTCTCCCCCTTTGTCATCAATGGCAAAGGGTCACCTTTGGGGCTCGGGGCTAAGAATGAGACTCTTAGCTTAGCCCCTCCCCCACCTCCTCTTGAGGTGGTTAATTCTGGGGTGGGAGTATTTCTACTCCCAACATGCATTGATATTTACCTTTGTCCACTTTCCTCCTCATCTGATCCTTCTGATTCCTCTGACTATTCTTGTTCCTGCTTGTTTCTAGAATTTCTTCTCTACACCACTTTGTTGTATGTCCATCATTATTGCACTTATAACACTTAATGTTATTATTTCTTGGAGGTGCAAATATCTTGGGATTTCTCCTGGTGAAGCCATATCTATTCCTATCATGAACCCTACAATTCATTGCCTTGTGACCAAACTGATTACAAGAGTAGCAATACCCTTGAAAAAGTTGCCTGTTTCTGAATTTCCCATATTCCTATCTTTCATGTGTCCTACACTGTGTAGCCTTGTGCCCAAACCTATGACATGAGAAGCATCATCCATTGAAACTACCTTGCCTTGACCTCATTGGTCTCTTAGTCTCTTTTACCCTATGTTGGTTCCTGTTCCATCTGTTCCTCTTTTGTGCATTGTTCCTTTCCTTGTTGAACTTTTTATTGTCCAACTCATCCTCAGAAGTCTCACTCTCTCTTACACTCTCTTCTTCTGAAGTTTCTTCTTCTTCAGAACTTGAGGTTGACTCCTCTCCTTGTTTCTTTTGTACCTGTTCAAAACCAAGTCCTGTTTTTCTTGATGTAGGTTTTTGTGTCTTGATAATCTTATCCAAATTCTTTGAGCTTCTTCCAAACTTGTGTAACCTATCCTTAGACTCTTTTACTTCCTTCCTTAGTGAAGCTACCTCATGCTCTAACTTTTCACATTCTAAGACCTTTGCTTCTAACTTATCTTTGAACTTCCTTGTCTTAGCCATTGACTTATTTAGATCCTCTATAAGATTTCCTTTCTCTTCATCACATTCTTGAAACTGAAGCTTAAGTTGGGAGTTTTGCTTTCTTACCTTCTTTAATGCATCAAGGGCATGAATAAGCTCACCCTCAAGATCAACTTCTCCATTCTCTGATTCTTCCTCTATTTTTTTACCTTTGAAAACATCTTCATTCTTTTCTGACTCATTTTCTATAGGATCACCTCCTTCTTCCTCTAATGCCATAAGTAGATTCTCTTCTGGTCCTTCAAGTGTATCTTCATATTCATCATCACTGAAACTGAAACCACTTCTTGTACAACTATCTTCAAGATGACCAAAGTTACCACATCTAAAACACTTGAGAATTATTGGTGACCTTTTCCTAACCACTTCTTTTTCTTTTTCTAGAAATAGAACTTCATATTTATCATTATCTGAGGAACTATTATCACTATCACTTGAGTACTTACTTGCCTTGTCTGCATAGAAACTCTTCTTCTATCTTTGAAAGAACTTCTTTCCTTGCTTGCCTTGACCATCCCTACTTTTCTTTTGGTACTTGTATTTTTTTGATTCCCTGTTCTTATGATCTTATTTTTCTTCATCATTGCTATTTCTAGCTTCTTGAAAATCAGATGCATAGTGACCATACTTTCCACAATTGAAACATCTAATAAATTTTGCATCTTTAAATATTCTTGGATCCTTGTTCCTTCTACCATAATTTGCTTCTTCATCACTGGATAACTCATTGCTTGAATCTGAATTCTTACCCTTTGTCTTCTTAGTAGCTTTGAAGGTTGCTTCTTTCTAGAGATTAGGTTCCTCTTTTGTTCTCATCTCAAAAGCTGTAAGAATACCAAGTAATTCATCCCTTGTCAAAATATCACTATCTTTTGATTCCTCTATAGCTGAAATATTTTCACTAAACCTTTTTGGGAGTGACCTTAAAATCTTATCACAAACATCATATTCTTGAACTTCAAGTCCAAGTCCTTGCATGGAGTTAACAACCTCATCTACATGAAGTAGATAAGCACTAATGTTTTCCTCATCCTTCATTTTTAGATCTTCAAATTGTCCCTTGAGATTTCACAACTTTACCTTTTTGACCTTTTTATCTCCTTCATATATGCTTTGCAACTTATCCCAAATTTCTTTTGCTGATTTGCAATGCATAACCTTTATGAACTCTGTTCTATGCAAACCTTTCAAAATTGCATTCATTGCTTTTGAATTGTAATGATGTAGAAGCTTACCATATTTATCTGTAGGTGGAGTAGTTGGTGGTGTGTATCCATTTTCAACTGCTTCCCATATTTCATTTCCAAGTGCCATCAGGTGAATCTTCATTCTCATACTCCATAATACATAATCGCTCCCATCAAATATTGGTGTTGAATTATCTGAGGATCCACTCTTAGAATCCATCTGTGTTCTTGTAAGATTTTCCTTCAAGTTGTTAAACTCTTCCGAAGGAACCCACTCTAATACCAATTGAAGAACACAAGCTTATACTGAGAGGAGGGGTGAACAATATAAGACCACTTTTTACTTTTCTTTCCCAATCAATATTATGCAATATATCAATAGCAATATCAATAATAGTAATCAAAGCAATGCACAAATCACCACACACAATAGAGACACCAATTTAACGTGGTTCACCCAATGTGGGCTACTCCATGGAGAAAATATTTCACTAAAATTTTCTCAACAAATCTCTTGGGAAACCTTTCCCTATTACAATGTTTATGGACCTCTATCCAAAGGAGACACCAATACCCTAATCAAGTTTATGGATCTCTATCCATATGAGACACCAATATCCTCATCTAGTTTATGGATCTCTATCCATAGGAGAACTCCTTCTCCTCTGCTCTGGTTGGTGATCTTCTAGAAGAACTAGCCTCCACTACATGGCTAATGGATCTCTATCCATTGAAGACTCCTAACCTCACTTAGAAGACCTATCTTCACTACCCTAGCTAATGGACCTCTATCCACTGGAGACTATCATCCTCTATACTCTGTCACCTCCAAAGCTTACTCTCAGCTCTATCTCAAATCTACACTAAACATAATCCTTCGATCTAGCACAAATTTGCTCAATCTCTATCTTTGATCTACACTAAACATAGTCCTTTGGTCTAGCATAAATCTACTCAATCTCTATTTTATTTACACTAAACATAGTCCTTTAGTCTAGCATAAATCTCTCAATTTTATCTTTAGCATAAACCTATCCTCAAATCTACACCAAAATCTATCCTCAAATTTGTCTCAAGCCTTAACACAAATCTTGACTCAATCACAAATCAACTCTGCTAGATCTGCTCCAAACCTTAACTCAAGGTTTGAACAAATCAATCAATCAACTCTGCTCACAAGTCTTCTCAAAGACTTATCTCAAATCTACCTTGTAATATTCTACAAAAGCTCACACTAATCTGTCCACAAGTCCTCTCTAGAACTTGTCCAATCTGCTCAACAAGTCTTCTCCAAGACTTACCTCATGTCCTCACTAGAACTTGTCCAATCTCTCAACAAGTCTTCCTCCAAGACTTACCTCAATTCTCAACAAGTCCTCACTAGAACTTGTCCAATCTGCTCAACACTATCATAGAAAACCTCTTCAATCACATAAACAAGTTTCACACAGAATCTTGTTTAACTCACATAAATATATAGAGAATTGTTAGAGACTCAATATGCTTCACACTCACAACAATGCTCAATCACTTCCAATCTCTTTCTCAAATCAATTTAGAATATAGAACAATTTGTTTCACATAACTAGAACTATCACTTCAACACTTCCACTTGACTAGGCTCAATCAACTCCACTCAACCAATCACTCAATGAAACACTCCTTGCTTACAAACCCTAGTCCAAGCATATGAACACTCACTCAATTATTTCCAACAATGCTTATCAAACAATCTCACATAACAATGATACTCATGATCTTGCACAAACCTTAGTTCAAGATAGTTCTCAACTTCACATAACAATGATACTCATGTTCTTGCACAAACCCTAATCATGCATATGAAGGTTCATTCAATGTTTCCAACAATGCTTATCAAACAAGGTTTTTATCATCAACTTTCACTCATAAAAACCTTTAACAATCAAACTCAACAATGCTTATCAAACAACCCTTTTCTCTCCAACTCAGCATTCACAACATCCAACAATCACTCACAAGGATAATGTGCCCTTACCTCTTGTTTGAAGAAGATCTGACCTCAAACACCTGTTTTAATCATAACCACTCTCTTTGCCAATCACAAGGGTTAGATAGCAAATATTTGTCCTTAATATTTTTCTCCAATATTATGCTCAAAGAATTCTGAAAATAATTCTTTTATTGTTCTCAAGGACCATGCATTAACCCACACAAGTTCTCTTAACAAATTCCCTCTAAAATAATAACATTACCTTTTACACCTTATTACTCCAATACCTTCAATTTAATATTCAACATATTGAAAAGCATATTACAAAATAATATTCCTTTTTAACACCTTATTACTCCAAAATTTGACTTCAAAATCATAAACCAACTAAACTCTATTACTCCTTATTTCTCCACACAACATAATCTTTTAATACTTTATAATAATAAAGTTAAGCCCTCATACCTTTGAAAAATTAATTATCTTCCTTCCTCTGCTTGCAACGTGTCTATGTGAAAAATGTTTGTTCTTTTCGCCTTGCAAAATGGTGAGCACGAGGTTTGAACCTGTGACTCTCTTCCTGCCAGCGCCCTCACCACGATTAGCCTACTGCGTGAGCTGGATGCTCACGTGGGACCTAAGTGCGCCTGCACACACTTGTTCCCTACACTGCCACCAAAAGCCTTTAAACAAAAAGGCTTCCTCCTTCCACTGCCACAGAGTCTCGAACCCAAGACCTCTCCTCTACTATGACTTCGCACCCAAGCCAAGCATCGTCTGGGCTACCCGCCTGGATGGGTCTATGAGCTTGGCACCTTTCTCCTTTATATCTTCCTCTTTCGCTGGGATAGCACTATGCACACTCCTTCCTGATTCCACGTTCGATCGACAAGCACACTCAATATATTGCATGAATTCGAATTAATTTTCTAAGCCTTTGATCAAGGCTATTATTTATATACCTTTCAAAGGTATTTACCTTCACGTCGACGGATAGGAATATTGGACTTTTCATTTCGAAAATAATATTTTAATTATAATTATTTTTTTTTTTTGGTATAAGGTAGAGGTGGTTATAAGGTCCACAAACCTTTTACAAAGTCAAAATGGGCTGGTTCTAGCATCAAGACCGTATAATCAAAATACAAAATGGATCTTTCTAAGACTCACATTAAGCCATACTTAGAGTCCACAGTCCTATACTTGTCGCTTGACTATTCAGGATAAAACAAAAACCAAACAACACCTAGCACTTACTAACACTAGGTTGTTGTACTGTACACTTGTCACCTCCCAGGCCCTAGCAAATGGGATGCCTTTTTTGCCTAATTCCATCTGTCGGATTACTCATCATCAGCCCTCTCGATCTCCCCGATGCTCTAACAGGTTTGATCTTAGCTCTTCTCTAGCAACCAACACCAATAGTTCTTGAGGGAAGTTATCCTTCCAAATTTGCATCTCCCCAACAGAAACCGCAATATTTGCCATTAGATCCGCCGCTCTGGTTCCCTTCTCCGAAGGTGTGTTGGATTCGGGCATTAACTAAATGAGATTTATGAATCTTTGCTTCTAGGATAAGCTCCAATATGGTCCAATTGGGGTCTTTATCCTCCTTAATTGCCTTGATTATATTAAGCGAATCCCCTTCAAAGATAACTTCCTTATAACCCTCAAGTCCGGCAATTCTCATTGCTCGCATGCGAGCTCGGGCTTCGCAAAATGATTTGTTTGAGTTCCCAAAGGCTCTGCAAAGGCAAGGACCACTTTTCCTTCCTCATTTCTCAAAACTCCTCCTCGCTCCCGCAGCCCCCGGATTTCCTTTAGTTGCCCCGTCAAAATTAAACTTAACCCACTTTTGTGTGGGGGGTATCCACTTGACACCATCCCGTGGGTTGGTTGTAATGTCTAGGTCTGGAAGTTCCTCTCCCCACTTCCGCAAAATCCTCCTTTCCCTTAGAGACATGGTCTCATTTTTGAAGAAGAAAGTTTTCCAATTTTCTTTCAAAGCTCTGATTATTTTATTACCACATAACCCGGGATCTTTCTTACGTCCTTTAAATACTCTCTTATTTCTCTCATTCCATATCCCCCATAAAAAATGGGGTAAGTTGAGCTTCCAGAGCCAAGTCAAAAGCTTTTCCCGGAAGGGGGAAGCCCACTGTATGCAGAAGTCAGACATGCTATTTGGACAGACCCAATCTATATGAAATTTGGACAGGATCATTTGGAAGATCGTACAAGAAAAATCACAAGTTAAAAATATATGACTTACAGATTCTATTGCTTTCTCACACAAGATACATCGATTGATGAATTGGAAACCTCTCCTTTGCAGATTATCTATTGTCAGGATCTTATTTTGAACTGCCAACCAAAAGAAGAAAGCTATTTTTGGGGTTAAATTATTTAACCAAATAACAGAAGTCGGAGTCCAGCCATTGAATCCTGAGTGGATTAACTTATAGGCAGTTTTTATTGAATAGATCCCACTTGTAGTTTTGCCCCAAATCGCCTTGTCTCTTCCTCCCCAGGGAATGATCGGGAACACCCTTAAAGCATCATTGAGTTTGGTTAGGGCCACCTTCTCTTGCTCGACGGATTATGAATCGTGATTTTCTTCCAAGAAGAAGTTTCCTGTGCTACAGCAATAAAATCCCCTACTTTTCCTCCCATTTCCTTCGAAATTTTATGTTGGAGGACCTGAAGGTCTAAGTTATCTTTCAGAGGGGCCTCTTCCAACCACGGGTCTTTCCAAAAGTCCACTTGTCTTCCATTACCAATTCTCCATCTGATGCCTTTCCCGACTACCTCCCGACATTCGAGCAAACAATTCCAAAAATAGGATCCTCTAGGAAGATTATCGACTTTCGGGAAGTCCCGATTATTTTCGATATATTTTGCCTTAAGAAGTTTTACCCATCCCAATTGATCATTATTGATAAATCTCCATACCTGTTTGCCAATCAGAGCTTGATTCATTTCTTTCATTCTCTTTAACCCCAGGCCCCCTTGATCCTTGCTTGCACACACCTGATTCCATGCTACCAACGAAATTCTCTTTCTCTCCTCTGAACCTGACCACAAGAAGTTGTGCTGAATTAGCTCCAATGTAGCTCGGACCTTTGCAGGCATTCTAAATAGAGACATGCGATAAATTGGAATGCTCTGTAAAGTAGTTTGAACTAATAAGGCTTTTTCTCGCGGAGCCGAGAAGGCTGCCCTTCCACCCTGCTAACTTTTTGGAGATCCTGTCAATGATTGAGTTCCACAAAGTAGCCTTCATTCTTCCTTCGAACATAGGCATGCCTAGATAAGTTGCTGGTAGAAGCTCCTTTCCACAACCGAAGAGGTTAGCTATTCTTTCCTCCCTCCCACCGGGCGTGTTAAAGAAATAGATGCTACTCTTCTTATAGTTTATGTATTGTCCTCGCTCTGTCTCATACTTGGTTAGAATTCTCTTCAACTTCCTAGCTTGAGGCACCGAGGCTTTGGACACAATGATTGTATCATCCACAAACTCGTTGGTGAGACACTCGGCTCACATTGTTGAGGCTGGTTTAAAACCTTCCAATTGACCATCTGCCATCGTCGCTGAAATGTTCCTACCCAATGCTTCCGCTAAAATAATAAACAAGTATGGAGACAAAGGATCTCCTTGTCGCAACCCCCTTTCACTCTTAAAGTAACCGGAGGGTGACCCATTCACCATGATAGAAAATCTTGTAGTAGAGATACAATTAAAAATCAACTTAATCCACTGGGGACAGAAACCAAACTTACCCAAAATCTTGGTGAGGAACCGCCATGAGACCCGGTCGTAGGCTTTATTCATATCAAGCTTTAGTAACATACCTGCTTCCTTACTAGTCACCATTGAATGAATAACCTCATGAATTGTGATGATACCATCCAATATTTGTCGCCCTTTCACAAAGCCACCTTGGTTCATATCAATGATGAAAGGAAGGATAACCTTCGACCTATTGGCGATTGTTTTTGTGAGAATCTTCATCGAGTGTTACATAAACCGATAGGGCGAAAGCTGGAAAATTCCATTGCTCCCACTAGTTTAGGGATGAGGACTAAAAAAGTAGCATTAACTCCTTCCGGGATTTCCATGTCCTTTTGAGCCTCAATTATAGCTTCCACTACATCATTGCCTAGGATATCCCAAAACTTCGGAAGAAAGGCTGCAGGGAAGCCATCCGGTCCTGGGGAGTCGTTACCATCCATGTCAAAAATGACCTTCTTGATTTCCTCCTTTGTGAAAGGACTAAGTAAGAATCCATTAAGATTATCAGTTACGAGGGGTGGAATGGCTGCCAACAGAGATTCCTCTTCTTCAATAGACGGATTTACATCTTCTAGCAATGATTTAAAGTACTCAACTGCTTCCCTCCTTATGTCTTCCATATCTTTGGTGTTAGACCCATCGACCATCTTGATCTCCTTAATTTTGTTAGTACTCCTGTGGCGAAGAGTAGAGACATGGAAGAACTTTGTATTTCTGTCACCCTCCTTTAACCAACGCAGTCTAGATTTTTGCCTCCAAAAGGTTTCTTCAAATCCTAGCATCATGTGGTATTCGGCTAACAACTCCCTCTCCCGGTTTCTCAGATCCTCTGTAAGTTGCTTTGACTTCAGCTTCTCCTATAGTTCATTGATCTTATCTTTTAGTTCTGCCTTTTTAACAAAAATATTGCCAAAGGAAGTTTTGTTCCACTCTCTAATGTTAGCCTTCATATTCCTTAGTTTACATGCCACTTGGGCCAGTTTCGAACCATTATACTTTTTGTCCCACCATTGGGCAACCAGATCCTTGAGATCCTGATGTTGGAACCACATAAGTTCGAATCGAAAGGGTCTGATGTATCTTTTCTTAGAGTCCTCCCCTGTTTCCCACAAAATTGGGTTGTGATCAGACCCGATTCTTGGGAGTGCCGTTAATGAAGAGTCCCCAAACCTCTCTAGGCATTCTTGAGAAAGAATAAACCTATCTAATCTTATCTAAATTTGGTTTTCCTTCAATATTTTGTTAGACCATGTATAGGAGAATCTACGCAGGTCCACATCCATCAGCTCATGTTGCTCAACAAAATCTCTAAACTCGTAGATATCGACGAGTTATTCTTTGAGAGCCCCCCAATTTATCTACGGGATTAAGGTAGCAATTGAAATCCCCCGCCACAATCCAAGGGTAGTTGGGGACCGTCTCCCTCAATTCAGCTAGCTAAATCCAAAGAACCCTTCTCGGTCCCTCGTCTAAGCTGGAGCATATACATTCGTTAAGATCCACTCTTCCTGCGTGGTTTTATCCACACATAAGAGACAAATAAACCAACTAGACATCGGAATCACTCTACTATCAATCACATTTTTGTTCCACATAACCAGTAACCCTCCTACTGTTCCAGTGGCCTCTTGGCCTACTACTTCAGCTTCTCGCCAAGTCCTATTCTTAAAAGGAATAACTCTACTCTCCTCCATTTTAGTTTCTTGCAGTAAAATAATATCCGGTTTGTGTTCTTGTCTAAGAGCATACAAAGCTCTTATTTTTGCAGGATTACTCCCACGAATATTCCATGAAAGAATCTTCATTTATGGGCTTTGGATCCTCGAGCCTTCGCCCCAAAGAGCAATACTGCTTGAGTGCCATCGGCCACTCCTCGCTCTCGCTTCTTTCCGCCTTAAGGCGACATTGCTAGGTTTCCCTCTTCCCACCGAACCATATCCCCATACATCCGCTCTAGGTTGAAGTTCCTTGGGATTCACTTGGCTTCTAGTAACCATCTTAGGTAGGTCAGTCTTGGTCTTTGGGGTAACAATCTGGCTTTCCAGGTTAACTAGTCTTTTTGACAGTGGAGATGATTCCGTGCTCTTAGCTTCTTGATTAGTAGATTCTTTTTTCCCCGCTTTGGGGTTACACCGATCTTGATGGTTCACCTCTTCCTCCCGAGTATCCTTGCCTCGTATTATTAGTTTCCTGCTCCTTCCTCTAATTTTTCTCCTCTAAATCCTTCTCTTGAGTCTCCTCTACCTCGGATTCCACTTCTTGGTCGTCCATCTGATCTCCCTTCAAATGATTTAATGCATCAAAACTGTTCTCCACTGGGATGTTGATCTCCTTGGAATTTCTTCCCATAAATTCCTCTACAGTACATGGGACCACTTCCATCGAGCCTCCATAGGCCTCCCGTATCACCCAATCAAACTTACTTGCCCCAGGGCGTTGATCTATGGGGTTCTTTCCTTTGTGATTTGGCTCTGAGGCTTGCTGTATCATCTTAGGAGAAGGTTGAGCTTGAGGGTTCCCATCAAAGGGACCAGCTCCCCTGTGAGAGGGTTTCGGGGCATAGGAATTTTTGGGAGGAGGGTTAAAACGTTGCCTCTTGCTTACAATAGAGCGAACAGGGTCTCTGATATTCGGATTTTGAGCTCCACGTCCTTGAGGCCCAGATTGGGTAGGAATGGAGATCTGCAGGGGAGGGATATTATTCTGGGTTTGAGGATCAGTATTTTGGAGTGGGGGCTGGTTCTTGGAAATGCGGTGGATACCCCGGTGCCCTACCTTCCCACAAACACTACACTTAAAAGACATATTTTCATATTCGAAGACCCGAGTATGAAGGCCAAACATAGACGACAAAATAATGGATTTAGGGAGCTCTTTACTCAGGTCCGCCAACACACACATGCGAGTAGACAAGAGTCTTGTTTTGCTCAAGGTTGCAGGATCAATAGCTATTAGTTCTCCAATATCTGTAGCTATCCCAGCCAAGATTTGTTCGTTCCAAAAAGCGAGAGGTAATCCCGGCATCTTAACCCAAATAGGAGCCAAATCCAGCACCCGAGTCTGGGGGTTGAAATCGGGGGACCAACGCTTTAGATACAAGCCCCTTTTCCCAAAAAACCAAGGACCTCCTTGGAGAGTCCTTTCCATGTCCTGTTCACATTGAAATGTCACCAAAAGAAAACTCTTGGGTAAAGCCTTAATCATCATACCGGCCCTTGGCTGCCATTTTTGGATGGCCCATCTCCTTATGAATTCCATGTCCGGCCTCACCCCCATAAATTTAGCCACCGAGAGATGTTCCGCCCTCCATAGCCACATGCTTGAGCTAAGGAATCCGGGACGTGCAACCTACCATTGACAGATTTTAGATTAAAACAAGAGTCGGATTATTTTTGCTTACCGCGAAGAGCATTAAGATATGAAGGTCTCCAGTTGCCAGGTTTCTCTTTGTCTCCTTCTTGGGTCTTCCTTTGATCCCGACGCATAGAGTCCTGGTCCCCCTCAGAGAAATCTTCAACCGCATCCGCCCAATGCCCTTGGACCGGTTCCAATAGAACTTCCTTGTCCACATCCTCCGCCTGGGGGCCTACTATCTCGCCAGAGCCCCCACCTGCCGCGTCTGCTGATCTGCCCTCTAAAGTCCCACACCTAGGGTTTGATGCCCCTAGACCTCTCGCTCCTCCTCCTTGCTGCTCCATCCGTCACAACTTGTTGCCTCCAAAATCTGCCATTTTTTTTTTTTTTTTAGGGCCAAAATTTTTGTGACCGCTACCGTGCACGGATTGCTAAAGTGGTGGCTGCTATAGTATGCAGGCTTCTATAGTTTCGGCTGCTACAGTGGCGAATTTGATGGGAGACTGCTGCTCCCCTCTCCGACTAATGGCGGCTGCTGCTTCTGCTACACTATTGCTGCTTCTCCCTCAAATTATAATTATTTTAAATTCAAAGTGAATTTAAATATTATAATTAAATATTTAAATGTCCTTTGGGCCTTTTTAATTAAAATAAAATATAAACTTCCTTAGGTTTTTAGGAAAACCTTTTGCCATTATCACCTTAGCAATTTGCCATTATAACCTTATTATTTTATTTCAATCACCATGGAATGGAGATATTTTATTTTACCCAAATATTATGATCTTGCTATCCTTCTTGCTTCTCTTTTGTTGCTTCGGCCATATAATATTTAAATTAAATATTATATCCTTACTTCTTAGAAAATCAACCATGAACCATTTGTTGAATATTCCTTTGACATCTACTTAGTATTCCTTTGACATCAATGACAACAAATTCTGCTCATATTTCCAATAGATTTTGTGATTCTCATAATCCCAAAAACGATAACCAAAATTATTAACTCCATATCTAATGAAAGTACACTTCTTAGACTTTGCCTCAAGTTTTGTTCTATTTTCTTTATCAATATGAACAAATGCTTCACAATCGAAAGTCTTCAAAAATGAGTATTTAACGGGTTTACCTATCCATGCCTCTTCTAATACCACCATCCAAGAAAATTGAAGGTCCTCTGTTTATCAAGTAAACAACGGTATCCACAACATCTGCCCAAAATTGTAAGGGCAATCTTGCATGTAATCTTATACACCTAGCATGTTCCATGATTGTCCTGTTCATCCTTTCTGACACACAATTTTCTTGTGGTGTTCTTGGAACCATCTTCACTCTATGAATCCTATGGTATGAACAGTAACTATCAAACTCCTTGCTGCAATATTTGAATAACATAAGCTTATATTGAGAGGGGGGTGAATAGTATAAGATAAAACTTCCACTTATCTTTCCAAATCAATATTATCCAATATTAACATTTACAATAACTTTCCAAAGCAATATTAACCAATATCATCAATAGTAGTAACAAGGCAATGCACAAATCATCACACACATGAGAGGCATAGATTTAACATGGTTCACCCAATGTGGGCTACGTCAATGGAGAAAATATTTCTTATAAATTTTCTCAACAAATATCTTGGAAACCAAATCCCTATTACACTGTTTATCGACCTATGTCCAAAGGAGACACCAATCCCCTATGCTCAATTTTATGGATCTCTATCCATAGGAGACCTTTGTCCCCACTGCTCTAGTTAGTGGACCTCTATTCATAGGAGACCTCTATCCCCTCAACTCTAGTCTGATCCAAAGCTAGCTCAACACTCTGCTCAAAATTACTCCAAGCCTTCACACAAGGCTTGCTCAACTCTGCTCACACAATCTGCTCAACCTACTCTCAACTCTGCCCCAAATATGCACATGCTACATGCACAAATATATATCAACTCTATCCCAAATCTGCACATATTACATGCACAAATATGTCTTAACTCTACCCTAAATCTGCACACATTACATGCACAAATCTATCTCAACTCTGTCCCAAGTATGCACACATTACATGCACAAATATGTCTGAACTTTGCCCCCTCTACACACATTACATGCACAAATCTGTCTCAACTCTACCCCAAGCCTACTCACAAGGCTTGCTCAAATCTGCAACAATACCTATTCACAAATATACCCAATTTTGCACCAAGCCTACTCACAAGGCTTGCTCAAATCTATTCTCAAATCTTGCCCAAACCTACTTCAAGTCTTCTCACAATACTTGCTCAATTTTGCTTTAAACCTAATTCAAGTCTTCTCTCAAGACTAGCTCAAATCTGCTCACTTATCTCTATTCTAACACATGCTCAAAACTGCTCATAATACATACTCAAATCTGCTCATAACACATACTCAAATCTTCTCATAATACATACTCAAATCTGCTCATAACACATACTCAAATCTACTCATAATACATGCTCAAATATTGCTCATAACCCATGCTTTGTTCAAAGTACTTCAAACATATTCTACCCAGAATTCATTTAACCTCTTGAACATATAGAGAATGATATGCACTAACAAATGCTCAATATGTTCTTTACATTCACTAAGTCTGTCGCTTTCACATGTCTCACATTTATTGCATTCTAAAGGTAGCTCTAGTCTAGCACTTGATAATTGACCTGGTTATTGTTGAGTTGTACTTTTATTTCAAGACCAATCACAATGCACAAGTCCTTCTCATCTACTCACACAATCAATCATGAAGATGCACAAATTGCTTTCACAAATTGATCTATAATTCTTGCATTTTTATTCCCTATATCACTCAAAACCAATGCTCAACTTTGCTTCACAAAACTGGTCTATGACTCTTGCACTTTCAATTCCAAACTCATTCAAAACATGTGCACAACTTATTTTCAAGCCCTATCTCATATATTTTCAATTTCAACCAAAACCAAACTTACTTTCAAACCCTAGGACTAATGCACACTTACTCAATATTTATTTCTCCAATCATATAACAACAAAATATTTCTTAACCAAAACACCTTGTGAGTGAGATCAAAACACCATACCTCTAAAAATTGTCTTGATGATGATGTGCCTCTAAACCTGTCTCAAAAATAATTTTCTTTTTGATCCTTCAAGAAATCTGGTTAGTGATATTCAATTCTAGCATAGATAAAAATATCATCCACTCAAACCTTTCCAAAAGGTGTTCACAATGAATCTACAAATCAATACCTTATTTCTCCTCTATAATATTTCAAGAATAAGCTTCTAAAACCCTAGAATCCCTTTTTCTATAATGTAAAAATTACACTTAGAATTAAATCAATTTACACCTTATAACTCCTAACTTATCATTCAACAAAACACCCCAAATATTCAACATAATATACAAATCACTAAAACCACCTTATAACTCCAAGCTTTAAACAATAATAAAAATATTTTACTTTACCTTACTCAAAGTTTCCATGCACTTATACACATCCATCAACACCAAGAAACCTTAGCACTCATCAAAAAATCAACGCCATCAATGCCAAGCAACCTTAGAGCTTACCAATAATCAATGCTACCATCAATGCCAAGCAAAACACACTCCACGGGATTCGACCCGCAAACCTCTACCACAACAGCTCTATCACAAGTGCCTTGACCAACTATGCCACCATGGTGGTTGGAACCAAGGAAGCGCCCACACAACTATGTCTTTGTCTTAGTGCGTAGATCTTCAAAAATGACATCCATGGGTTTTGACCCTATGACCTCCCTCCTGTCAGTGCTCACGTAGGTCACACGACTAGTTGGGCTATCCTGTTGGATAGAATGTCTTAGGTGCTCACAATATTTACCATTTTCCAACCATTTGCACACCTTTCAAACACACTGTCCTCTTCTTACCACTCATAGGATATTAGCACTTCAAATCATACGATATTTTCACATTAATTCCTCTCAAGATATAACATTAGTGCTTGCTTAAACATCAAATCTCTTGTCCCTTATTTATATGCACTTCATCTTGTCTTGAAACGTTGGCACACAATTTTGCATGGGAGTATTTAAAGTGAGGTTGGCGCCAAGGGTTTATAACCTTATATTATAATATTTAATAAATATTATAATATTTCCTTTTGAACGTTTGCCTTCAAAATATTGTCCCAATGGACTTCTATTTAAACCTTTGTCCCTTTGGCCTTCTATACCCATTCTTAAACCCTTTGTCCTCGTAATAAATATTATAATTATTTTTCATTTTAGCTCTTTGTCCCAAATAAACTTCTTAATCCTTTTTGTCCTCTATATTTAAAAAATAAATATTAATAACCCTTTTCTTCCAATAATTTCCTTTCTTGGGATATATATTTTGCCTTGAAATTTTTCCATAGTGTGTTGTCAAACCCATGTAAAAATATTCTTGACTATAATATTATTTATGCCTCATGTATCCTTTGACACATTATTTCTGCCTCATGATTTCTTTGACATCAATGACAACTCAATCTACTCAATATTTCCAACAGTATTCTCCTCTACTATTTGATCTGAGATACTTCAATTTATTTCCTATCTCATTCTCAACCAAATCTTTCCATTTCTTAAAAGTATCAAAGACATCAGATTTTCTTCAAATACAATAAACCCAAGTTTTTCTAGTTGCATCATCAATAAAAGTAACATAATAATGAGACCCACCAAGAGATGATACCTGAGTTGGTCCCCATACGTCTGTATGCACAAGCTCTAACTTTTCACTCTTCTTTTCCTTCCCAACTCTAAGAAATTTGACTCTTTTCTATTTTCAAAAAACATAGTGCTCACAAAAGTCCAAATCAACTTACTTCAAACCTGACAACAAATTCCTTGAGTGGAGAATCTACATCCCCTTCTCACTCATGTGCCCAAGCATATGATGCCACAAAGTTGTATCTGCTCCTATAGAAGTTAAAGCAATAGAAAGATCAGTATTCCCAGTACATACATACAATATACCTTCCTTATTTCCTTTTGCAATATTAGTGGCTACAACAGTATTTTTAATTGGTACTGCAGTAGCCCTTTGGTTAGGTATTGGGGCAACATTACCTATTGATAAATCTTTCAGTTTAGGTCTTTTCCAATTTGATTTAACTTAAAATATCCAAATATTGAAACAAATCTTTCGTGGGTATATCTAGGGAGTAGTTGCTTCAAGACAAATTATCTCTGCCTAGATATATCCACCTTGTCAGAAATTTTGAATATTCTATGAAAGAAATATGTTGAAGATTCATTCCAAATAGAGTTATTCTAACTCTTTTCCAGAAGAACTTAGGGAAAAGGAACGAATGCAGAGAGAAAATGGAGCTATTTCATGAACCTAAAACCGATTCCTGGGTAGGTCAATTGCAAATATGAGAATGTAACTGTATAACCTTTGTTGTCCAACTGCCCTATTGAAATTAGACTTCTTCTCAAATCATGAATATGCTTTACCTCTTTTAGCAACTATTGGTTTCCATTTGGTAGTTGTATATGTATCTTACCCATTCCAATGATTTTACATGGTCAATCATCACCCAAATAAACATGTCCAAAATCACCTTGAACATAGTGGTTCATCTTTACGGGGTGCAACTTTGGCTAGAGGTGTGTTTTTCTCCTTTTCTTCTCTTTCTTCCATCCTCTATTTCTTGCATTTCTTCATCCATCCATGCATTTTAGCTCATTTAGTTAAACCTCATTTCCTCATACATTGCATTAGCTTAGTCCATTCATGCATTCCATAAGTTAAGTTCATTCATTCATGCATAGTCAAACATAAAAACACATAAAAATATGGCAATCACATAAGTGCACACATTTTAATTAAAACAACATGGTATTATTTGAGATAGAAAGGGTACATAGGTTTGTTCGATCGGTGTGCCACAATCTAAGCCTAACACACTCAACCCTCCCTAGGGATGCATACCACACTCAAAATTGGCATGTCACCCCGATCCTATCCTAGCTCTAGGAGACTATCTCCTATGTCTTGCTCATCAAAGGTGGTCTCGATGAAGGTATGTTCATGGACTATGAAACCATTTGTGACTTAGATCATGATCGACTTTGTGTCTAAAAGGAGGCTGATGGAGGCATCCTTTTCTCCACCAATATTGCTTGAAAGTATAGAGTCTAATATAAGATCTCCCTCTGTACTAATACCTCTCGCATCTCCTTTTCCCTCTATAGTTGCTCTTGTAGAAGGTGGATTGCCTCACCTTGTTGACTTATCGTAACTGCAGCCATGCCCTTTTCCAGAGCCTTTTGTCACTCCTGATCTAGTTGGCTCACCTCACCCCTAGGGTAGTCTATCTCAACTTGTGCTATGTCCTACTTTGTGAGTGCCATGCTTAAGGCACTCCATAATCCATCGATCTTATTGGACCTATCCTCTCAAAGTAGGTCCATCTCCCTTTATATGGTTGTTATCTAAGTCTGTAGTACATTTATTTCCCTCATCAGGTCTCCCTAACCTATAGTCCTACTTGGCTTGACTATCACTAATGTAGATGCCTCTCCATCCACTCTACTCAGCCCAACCTTGACTATCATAGGGGCATCTCTTGTAGTACCCCCTTACCTTGAGCTAGAGATGGTGATCGTCCCCTTATGGCCATCACTATCTCCACCCAAACCTATGCTCAAGCTCATCTTGTTGGGATTGTGCCCCTTTGGTCCCACTTTTTGGTGCATCGAGTGGCCTCTCAAAGTGCTAGTTGCACCTGCCAACTCATAACCTAGTATCTCTGCACTGCACTGGTGGGAATATCCTTCAGGGTATAACACCCCTATACCATATTTGATACTCGAAAGCCACCCCAACGTCATCCACCCTTAGATCCACATAGAGTGGGTCATCCAGGTCCTCCTTCACCCATCTCCTCACACCACGGTTCCCTTCAACTTTTGATGGATTCCTTTGTACCTTCCTGTACCAGTAGTCACCTCAATTTGGTATCTCTTAGAAGATGGCAAACTTTCGTTGGACTCGATCAAATCTAAAGAGCTCTAACTCTCCCCTCTTTGTAGAGATCCACATGACCCTCTTCACTTAAGCCAACTCCTATGTATCATCTATCCATTTTGGGTGTAGATGTCATGGCTACTAGATAATCCTCTGCTCTCGTAGCTCATCGATCACTTGTCTCCCTAGTGACAGGTTCCCAATGTATGTCCTCTAGACTTGCTCAAATATCCTAAACCATTTGTATGTTGTTCATTGCTCTGGGTTGGGAAATGGTCCTAGTAGTGCGTATGGTCTCCTGACTGCTATGTGCTCCCATCACGAAACCTAGAGCAAAGTCGTACATACCAGTCCTGTATACCTTTTGTACACAATATTATACAATTTTATGTACAATCAGGATAACACATATAGATCCCATGCAAACCACACCTATTTATCTTACATATTTATCACTACTCTTTCTAGTGTCCATGGCAAGTATCACCTACTCGTGTGGCATACCATGAATCCCATCATCGCCCCATAAAGCATGGTCGTCAAAGCATTAACACCATAACACCCCACCAACTCATCGACCAAGATCTGACTCTCTCGAAACTGGTGGGCCTAGCCCATTGATAGTTTTTGTATTGTTTCTTTCTACCTTTGGGCTCTATAAACTACCCTCCCCATAATGGGGATGTGCAAGATGCACCACATATCCTCTAGTGTGACTATCATCTCCCATGTTGGTAACCAGAAGGTCGACGACTTTGGATACCACCTCTCCGCCAACGTTGTCAATAGCACTCTATTTGCCACCAGATGATGTAGCCCCACTACCTCTAGAATATCCCTCTACCTATGAGAGACCCTCCAGTTCCTCCTCCAAGGAACGATCGTCACTCTTGACTGTCGAGTATGTCATCCTGCAACCAAAAACATAACAAACTTTTAATTTGTTTTGCATAATAAAAATATATATAATAACAAAAAATAACATGTATATAATCAAAATATCAAACATAACCTAAATTCATCACACAACAACAAAGAGAAACATATCAACACCTAAGTTTGCTTGTCTTGACCTCTTCTTTCTCTTTCTTTTCTATTTGCATCCTCTGTTCTTTGTTTTCTCTTTGTTGAAATCGTGCCTCTCATTTTTCCTTCTTTTGAAATTATGTCCCATACTTGCAAGGCATGATTTCACAAATTCACACCCTAAATTTTTGAGGTATGATCTCAATGGCAATAGTAAACTAGTCGAAATTGCGATCAACCCCTGAAATCGCGTTGGGATCATGCACAATGATTTCTTCCAAAAAGACAAAAAATTGTGAAAATTACTAAAAACCCTAATCTAGCCTAGTCTAGAGGAAGGATTTTAGTCCTTACCCATGCTTACTTCATTGCTACGCTGACCTCACCCCTCGCAATGGTTGAATGGTGTGTGGGTAGTGCCATTTGTTTTTTTCCTCTAGAGCTCTTCTTCTCTCATTCGTGCCATGAAAATGAATTAAGGTTTTCACCTCTTTTGTCTTTTATTCTCCATTTTTGTTTTTTCTCTCTCCTCTTTGGTGCTCTTTTTGTTGTTTTTTGCTCTACTTCCTTTTGAGTCAGTAATTTCGAGTTTTCTTAAGAATTTTATATTCCTTCTGAGTGGGCACCCCAACTTGAGAGACATTAATGTCCCTAATGCCTTGTTTTGCATGAAAACATATTCAAGTGTCTGAAATGGCACCATTTTTGCACCACCATTTTTTTTTTCATAGTTCTCTGCTCATAGGTGTCTACATCTTTCTTTGACACATTTATTAAGCCACAAATGCATCAAAGAGGGGACAACATGTAGACATAGATAATTGACCCACCCAAGTGAGTCATTCTCCCTAAAACTCTTGATAAGGTCCTCAAACTTGTCTAAGCGCAAGTTTGAGTCTCCTTTCCCCTTGTTTCTTCTTTTTTCCTATATTTGCTTAAATTGTGATCGCTCCTTATGGGGCACGATTTCTATAAGTTAGGGTTTTCTATTAGAAAACCCTATTTTTGGGACAACCCTCAGGACATTGGCACTCCCCTAAGTTGTCTTTTCATTTTCTTGCCCTTTTGTCCTCCAAACCTGTTATAAAAAGAGGGTTTGGATCCTCTTTCTCTCCTAAAAGTTTTAACCTAAGCTTTTTGACAAGAGAAGTACTGCAAGTTTTCCAAGTGATCCTAAGTTCTGAAGGGTGATTGTCTTCTAACAAGATCAAGTGTTCTCTGGTGTTTTGTTGTTGCTCTATTGTTGATTTACTGCTCTTGGTGGATAAGTGTGGGAGCCTTGAGGAGGAATCTGTAATTTTTGTGGAGGTCTTCATCCTTTTATATGTTCTTTCACTACCACCAGATTTATTCTTGCATTTTGGTGTTTCTAAAATTATTTATTCTGTATTTTGCATTCAAATTTGTATCCATCTATCATTTTTGCACTTTTGTTGTGATCACGATCACCCCTTACAGGGTGCAATTTTGGTTTTGCTAGGTTTGGGAACAAATTTTTGCTTCCAAACCCTCACTTTTTACTTGCTTGTACTAATTAGACCATAATATTGTTGTCTACATTTTGTTTTCACACTATTTCATTTCATTGCATCTTGTTTTGTTTATTTCCAAAAAGGTCAACAATCGCTTTTGCTTTCGAATGGTCAGCTAAAAGGACCAAGGGAGCTTGACTACTGCACCTCCAAGCTCAGTTTTATAGTATCCTATGCAGGCTCCCAAACGTTGATCAAATTTTCTAGGATTTTGTGAAGCTGTTTTCCAAGTTGTGAAGTTGTTGACGCATTTGGATGCAAGTTAAAAGCTAAGGTCAACTTCTAGATTAGATAAGTGCTCTAAGTTAATCTCTTAGATTGTTTGTTGTTTGTTTTTTGTCCATTTATGTTTTAAAAACCTAGATCATAAATAAAGGGAAATATTTGGTCACATTCTAGGCATTTGAAAGAATAAAAGCATATAGTTTGCACTCTAGGTTAAATTTTTTTATGCATTCTCTCTCACACCCTTGCTAAAAAATAAAAGGATTTAATTTGTTGCAAGCTAGGATTTAGTTCTCATTGAAAATCCATAATCATACTAAGGTTAGTCCTTATTTGCTTGCATTTTTGTTTACTTGCATTGTTCTTTCATTTTCTTAGCTTAGATTTTAGAAAGGCCAAATATAGGTGTTTGCTTAATATACACATCAAACACTTCTACCCCAAACTTGGAGTGAGTCCTTAAATCATTCTTGGTGAAACCTCCGATACCCAATCCCTCTAGTGTAGAGAATATAACACACCCCCACGGTCACCTCAACTCCCAACGGATCCAATCAAGAATCATACATGGTAGGGTAGTTTTTTCCCTCTATAAGGTGGTACTTGAAAACTTCATCAATTGGCGGTAGAAGAGAAGGAAAGCAAACGTGAAGTATCTCAAACACAACCACAACTATCTATGACTCTAAAACATAGTTAAAAACAATGTTAAATAATTTAATATTATTCTCCTTGTCCACATCCTCTTTAATTTATCTTGTCACCTTTGGAATTCCTATAGCAGTCTGGATATCATCTTGCAATTTTTGAATTAATTAATGTACTCATCCATAGTTTCAAATGAGTCCATAGTCAAATTAGGAAGCTTTACCTCCAACCTATTGATTTGTGTAGAATCAATGAAATCACAAAATCCCTAAAACCTACCAAACAATTCCTTAGGATCTGTGGTGCTGCTAACATGAGTGTCATAGATCTTGTCAACATGAAGAGTTGTTACACCAAGAGCCTCATCCTTCTTATCCCTATAGATCTCCTTACTCTCTTTATAATTAGTATCTTGAGGTTTCTCATTCATATATATGAGCAACCTTGTAATTCAAAGCAAAGATTTTATCTTAGTTTTTCAACTAGCATAGTTTGGACCATTCAACAAAGGGCACATGATGATCCATAAATTTCCTACTAAAATATAAAATTGTGCATGCAATTGTGACTAAAAATAACACCACAAATGTAGAAATCCTAAAAAACCATTAATTTTGAAAAAGAGCTCAAAAGTTTTTTTATATGAGAAAGTTATGGCCCAAAAATCACATAAAATACGTTCAAAATCTTTGAATTTTCTCTTTATAATTGTTTAAACTTGTATACATGTCCTTCTTTACCTTTCACTTCAACTCCTTGTGGCTATTCCACATACACTTCTTCATTTTTGTCATTCAAGAATACACTATTTACATCAAGTTGATGTACAATCCATATTTTTTGGGTTGTCCAGGCTAAGACCATTTTTATTGTGGCTTGCCTTGTAATAGGTGCATATCCCTTTACCACAATAAATGCTTTATGCCTTTTAATTGTTCCATCACTATTATACTTGGTCTTGAACACCCACTTCACTCCAATTTCCTTCTTATTCTTTGGAAGTTCACACAACTCCCAACTATTATTCTTTTCATTCAAATCTTCTTTCATATCTTTGGCCCATACCTTGCTTTTAGTTGCTTCTTCAAAACTTGAGGGCTCCACTTCAATATTGGACAACAATGTATAGTTCACCATATTATCTTCTTGTTTCTTTTGCCTTTGTTTTTGGGATTGCGCTTGGTTTCTTCCAAACCTCCTATCAAAATTCTAATCCAACATTTGGTAACTTGTATATTTTATTGTTCTCTTCCCTCTTATGCTTATCTCGAAGAAATGCTTGTGCCTCCACTTGATGTTTGTGACACACAATAAATATTTGATTATGATCATATTTTTAGCTTGTTGTCTATGTACTCCCCCTTCATCAAAAATCATATCTCTAAACATAATGCATTATCTAGGTTTGGGGTCATAACATCTATAGTTCTAGTTTTTTTTTAATAACCAACAAAAATGCATGTTTGACTCTTTGAATATAACTTCCTCATTTTCTCATTTTCAACATAAACATAAGCCAAACAACCAAACACTCTCAAGTGACTTACCAAAGGGTTCATTCCATACCATACCTTATTAGGATTCACGTTCTTTACAACTGCTTCAACCCATAAATGATTACCCAAACCTTTTGCTAGTACCTACCTCTTTTCATCTCCATGATTGTCCTATTCTTCCTTTTTGGCACTCCATTTTGCTAAGGTGCATATGGAGTGGTTCTTAACCCATGGTTATAAAAAAATTGATTGAATTTCTTATAACATTACTCATTGCCATGATCAATCCTTAATATTTTGATTCTATATTTGCTTTCATTCTCTATTATGGCTTTGAAGCTCTTGAATACTTCAAAAGTATTACTCATTTTTTTGCTTACGAAAAATGGGTTGTACTCAGGTCCCCCACCCTTGACAAATCACAAATCTCTTCTATAAATCTTGAGAGTTTGCAAACATATTCAATTCAATTTCAATTGAGATGCTATAACTAGATATCTACATATTTTTCACAAAAAAATTTGAATTTTCATTTCTAGATCTTCTTAAAATTATTTTGTAAATACAAATATTCAACATCATTTTTCTTGATAATTTCCAATCTTGTTCATCCATCCATCCAAGTGAAATCTTGATTAGTGATGGTCTTTGATGATGCCAAGATACCATTATGCCACTTGAATATCCATAATTTCTCTATTGGCTCCATGTTTCTACTGCTTTGCTTTTATTTTTCGAACGATTGGTCCTATTGTTCCTTGATATTGTTGCACCCCTTTGAATTCCAAAAATATTATGCTTCTTTTGCTAAACATTGTCATACTTGATGCCTTAATGATTCTATGCAGATCTAAAATATTAATGCCTTAAGCCATGCCTCCAATATTGTTGTCGTTCAGGGTGGTGTGGGTGACAATATGCTGCAACCTTAAGCTAACATTATGTTTCCTTTAATTATTTAACAATTTGTTTATTTTTTATTCTTCTTCACAATCTTCTCTCTTATACATTTCTTTTGGTGCATCCTTATGCACTTCTAACAAGGCTTCCTTGGAATTTGTTGTTGCTTCTTCCATGGACTCTATTGTTGCTACTACTATAAATTCAACTTTTGAGTTTTCTAATGGTTCTTCAACTTGTTACCTTACCATAACTACTTCTTGCTTCTCCTTGGATCCTTGCTTCTTAAGCTTTTCCTTCTGAATGTGACCATGAGCTTGTACATTGTCATATGTATTTTTTTATTCTATTATATCCTCTTTATTCATTTTTTTCAGTTTCTTCTGAAGCCTTTTTATCTCTTCTTTATATCCTGTGATGGTGACCTTCAAACTAACTATCTTTTTATACGGGTTCCATCTACTCAATAATGCATGCTCCATTTCATCCTAGGTGAAATTCCTTTCCTTAGCAAGAATTGTCCACTAATCATAAGCTTCCTCTCTTAAAACATAGAAAAGTTTGCATTCCCAAAAATGATCACTAGAATATAGAGATCTAAACTTCATCCATCATTATTGAGCATCAATATCATATTTTCTAGTGAAAATTGGTAACTCCGTGATCTCAACCTAAAACAATTCCAAAAGCAATTGGGGTTTTGAAAAAAATAGGATTTTCATTTTTTTAATCTCCTCTAATCCTTGCTATTATCGAAAAACAATTTAAATGCAAAATAATTGACATAAAAATTGAGTGCAACTGTCCATTACCACTTTTCATTAATCCATTATCAAGCTTCTCCTCCAAAGGGTTCAACACTATTGCGAAGAAGCATGTACAACTTTGATGGTGGCATGATTATTCTCGATGGCGGTGGCAACCTCTTGCAAAAAATGCCAGACTTGAAAGCAAATATTTCATTGTAGGCTAGGCCGAACTAGGGTTAGGGTCTCATTCCATCTTGTCAATATGCGATCGATCTCACCAACCTGATAGCTTTATGACATTAACAAATAAAAACCACATTTTTTCATAGTTCAAATCTATAACAGGGGGCTACTACATTCAATGTTTGTGGAATACGTTTATGTCGATAGTTTATTTCATTTTTTGTTAATATCAGGGTCTCCATCATTATCACTGTCTGTTGTCACTGCTCAAAACCATTACTCTTATTATTCAAAAAATATACCTAATTTTTTCTAGTGTGATCATGAATGAAAGCAATAAAGTAGAAACCATCATTGAAGTGAAGCCTCTTACACCACGAATAAATGTTGAAGTCACCATAGAGCGGAGTATCAATACCATGAATATATAGTGAAGCCACCATTGGAGTGAAGCCTATGACACTATGAATGAACAACGAATTCTCCACTAGAGTGAAGCAACTACTAGCCACTATTGTAGAAAATAATTTGGCAAGTGTACTATGAACAAGTAAGGGAGCCATCACTTGCATGGAGCCTTTGATCATGAAAAAAAGTGAAACCACCATCAAAGCAAAGTCTCCTACACCACAATGCCTCATTAAAATGAATTGTCAACACCACAAATAAGCATTATGATTACCATTACCTTCTCTAGAGAAAGCCTTTGACACCATGAATAAATAGTGAAGGCACCATTAGAATGATCCTCCAACACCATTAAAGCAAAGCCTTTAACACCATGTAGGAACATTAAGACTATCGTACCTCTTGACACTACTAATAAACAATGAAACTTCCATTGGAATAAAGTGCCTCCAACACAATTGTATATATTGAATTTGAACCTTACTTTCCATGATAAAACCCATCTAACCATCAACTCGATTCATTTTGAGAAACTAGAAACTAGCAGTTTTGTTTATGTAAGGCTAAAGATTGCATTAGAGAATCTAGTGGTAGTGGTAGTGGTAGTGGAAATTGTTAGCTTTTGATGCTATATGCAATGGGAGATAGCAATCACAAGATACAAAAATAATAATATGAAAGAAAGTAAATTTGCGAGATGACTGAAAATATACTATAAATAGAAATGACAAAAATGAATACAATGTAGTTGTGGAGGAAATGAAAACTCCATGAATAATGCTACTGGACTACATTGCACCTATCTCCAATATGAGTGACTTTATCTAAGTCCCATGATGCACTCACTATGACATTATGCTATGTATGTTCTCTATATCTATGACTATGACAATAAGGCCATTATATAGGAAGATAGGTTCCTTGGCCAACACTCTATCTAGTTGTGCAAGGGACAACTTGCACATTGACACTTGTGTATTTATGACATTGCGTGAAGAAACTAAGTAAATTCCCCCTAAAGTAATCTAATGTCCCAAGTATGTATCTTGGTAGATACATTTACATGACCCAAATAATGTAATATGATCTATTTCTAACACCCCCATGTATTACAATATTTGGGTATTGAATACTTTTAGTCTTCAATGTGGATCTTCCTCCATTGAATGGTCTTTTGGTTCTTCTTGTGGTTGCTTCAGTCTTCAGATGATGCAAAAAATAGGCTGAAGCTGCAGGTTCTTCTTTCAATTGACCTTGCACTATATTCCTCCTTCTTTGGATTCAACTTCTTCTTCTTCTTCTTCTTGGTCTTCTATCCAACCACCTTTGTTGAAGTATTCGTGAGTATCTTCATTTGGTTCTGATTGTTGATGACTGAGTAGAGCATGGTGCAATTGTCCTCTCATCTTCTTGATTTTTCTATGCTTACCCTTTTGGTGTATTGGTCCTTCATTTTCTTCAACATGTTCCTTTGAAAAAATGTTAGTATCATTTTGAAACATCACGATATCTTGTGAAATTTCCATTGAATCCAGGATATATGTATCTCCATGGATTGATCCTATTGCCTTTATTTCACCTTGATTCATGATGAGACATGTATTGACTCCATCCATGTATCCAAAATTGATCATATAGTTATCTTCTACTAATTTTCTCACAAAGATAAGATTGAAGGTTAATCCTAGAACATACAATACTTTTTGTAGTAGAATATTTGGAAATGATTTGTTGGGTGTTACACATCCATAACCATGTATGGGATAAGTTTGGCTATCTGCAATTCTTAGCCTGTAGCCTTTAGCACCTTCAAGACAGTCAAACCATTGTATATTTTTGATCATATGATGACTGGCTCCTGAGTCAATGTACCACATGTTTTCATGTTTTGTAGATTGGTTGAGGTAAGTTTCACATTCATTGTATGACAATATTTTTCCCATTTGAAGAAGTAAAAATGGAGAAATGAGATAGGACTTAGAACCTTGAAGTATATAAGCTTGATTTTGATGAAACCTTTATTATTCCTTAGGTTTGTAGGCTTCCTTATGTCTCCCTAGTTATGAGAGTTTATACACCTAATGGAATTTTAGGTTTTGTAAAAGCTTATATTTTCCCAATGGATTTGCTACTTGATAATTTATGATCAATGTTGATATTACCAATTTTTGTGGAATTCCTTATGGCTCCCTAGGGATATAATATAGTGCTTTTGAAAAGATAGTTCAATTTATAGTTGATTTTTTAAGGCTTTGAAAATATCAAAAATCAACTTTTATCTATCCCTTATTGCTCCTATTGAACTAAGCACTTTTTCTCAATATGTAGAGGTTTTAATTGTGGATTTATTTTGTCCCTCTTTGATGTGTTTGAGACAAGAATACATATAAGTTTCCAACCTTAGCCTAAAGCTTTTGATAACCTCTTTTTAAATATCCCTTATGTTTTGATTGAAGTGAATATAATTTCCAATAAGTTAATTTGAAGTAGTAACCCTTATAACTCCCAAATGTTGGAAAATTAGATCACAATAATATTTGCAAATATTTTAAATAAATTCTAGTAGAAGTCCTTATTGCTCCTATATTAATATTGCAAATATTTTATTGATATGATATATTATTCCCCTTTTTGAATATTGCTTTCAATGTAGTTGAATTATTTTAATTTCAACCTTATGACTCCCAAGTAAAATAAAGCATATTATGGTGGAATAAAGCTTACCTTATATCATTCAATATTTGACATTGTATTTGATGTTCATGCACTGCAATATGGACGTTGATTCTACGACTTTCCTTTCAATGATTTGATTGGAACATTGGTGGTAAATATACATTCCAAATGTGGCCTTTCCATCAATGATTTGCTTGGATCCTTAGGCATTCCAAATGTGTCGTTGCTTACGTATACTCTTGACCTTCCATCTTCATAACATTGAAGGTCCTTCCATGCCTTGCTTCCACGTTGTAGCTGCGCCCTATGATTGCAGAATTTGGATGCAAATTTTGCTCTCTCTTCGTTGTATTTAATGATGGTCAATGATGGACAAGTGGCACCTACATTTCTTGAGAGCGCTACCACTTCTTCTAATGCTGTTGCATCGAACGTTACTCCTTTGTAACATATGTGAGCTTGCTTTGAGCGCTTGTAACTCCTCAATGTTGGTCTCTTGAGCGTTAGAAATATGATAGTCGTTAGGGAATATTATACCAAGTGGCGTATGGACTTCATGCATACCGCTTTTGACATAAAACCTTCAAGAAATTCCTTCATTATTCTTCTCCTTAGCTTATTATGCTTTCTTGGGCAACAAGCAACATGTTTTCCTCCGCAAGCAATTCGTGAGATGTCTTGGAGCTTCGAACGAGGATGGGGTAGCTCTTTTACTTTCCTCTGTTGATGTTATTCCCAATGTAGCATCTATCTTCTCTTTGTGCTTATGCCTTCAATATGCTCCTTGTTCATGTTGATAAAAGTGAAGCTTGACACGCTTGTTCACTGGATGTGCTCTATCCTTTTTTTACGTAAATAACTTCTTCTTGTCCTTACAAATGTCAATGATAAACTTGCTATGATTTACGTAAATGATTTTGATAGACTCCCTTTGGCTTACGTAAATAACCTTGGTATGCTTGTTGTCATTTACATAAAAGCTTCCTTTGTCTTGCAGATCCGTTCCTGGAGAGAATGCCCTTTTGTTGCTCGAGAATGCTCAATCCTTTGGCCCTTCTTTTGGATGCCTTTTTACTGTATGTGTTGTGCCTATTGTGACACCTTTAAATCTTCTTCTTTCCCTGCGTTTGATGTATTGTAGAAGTGCAATACTAGGTAACCTTTACATGTATATAAAACCTTTTTATTGCACCTTTTCTTGCACTCTTTGTAGGTATGAGTTTCTGATTTTTGTAGCAGATTAGTGAGTGCAAAAATGAGGGTTTTGAGGATGTCTCTTTGGCTAGACTCCTTACCCTTTTTGCTTGGATGATTGATGGTGAATCCAAGCCTTGTAAATGTTGTAAAATGAAGCTTTCTTTTAGTTGCACTAACCCCTGAGTGCTTTGGATTTGAGATTCACCAAATCTCAATCTTTGAAGCTTATTTTGGTTAGTTTCCTTTTGCATGTATTAACCAATTTCGATGTCTTCTATTGGCCACTTAGAGTTGCAGGTATGAGCAACTTGTGTCTCCTGCAAGTTGCTTCCAACGTCCAAGTGCTCCTGCCATGCTCATTGTCGGTTTTGTGTATTGTCAAGTTGTCGTGTGTTGCCAAGTGTTGTGTGAGTTTGCCGTGTGTTGTTGAGCAAGGTGGAGGGAGCTATCCGAGGTTGTGAGTGATACGAGTGGACGCGTATCGGGACTCACCGGGCATAGTATCAAGAGGCGTTCAACGTATCGATCTGCGGGCGTTGGGCGGTCAGAGAGAGCGTGTGTGCCTTCGGGCTACTTGTGTTGTAATTGGGCCGATAGCGCCAGGTCGTTGGGCCATTTTGCATTGTAATCCGTTCAACGACATATCTAATACAAATAAAGCTTTTGCTACTTACAACTCTTGTGTTGGCCATTGTGTGGGTGTCTATCTTGTGCATTGCCATATTGTGCTAACCTTGTGTTGTTTGCTTCCGCTATATAAATACAAATATTGTTTGGCTTGTCTATTTGCTGGCTTGTGCAGGTACGAACACTTGGAGGCGTAGTCCACGCTGCCTAAGTGAGGCTTAGGAGCTGTGGTGCCGTGTAGGTAAGGATTGATCACCCTGACCCTACATCACAGGTTTTGTGCTTTCAAGAGTGTCTTTAGACACTTGATACAAACTAGATTTTGTAGCCTTTTTCAAAGTACAAAAACTAATTTCTTTTGAGAGTAATAATAGTGCAAATGAATCTTAACAAATTTCACTTTTCAATGCACTAACAAATTACACCTTATCACTCCAATTTACTCTCAAAAAATTAATGCACTCAATCAATTTATTGCAACTAATCAAGAATAATCTAGAATGAATCTTCAAGACTTATTCTGCAATTTTGTTATAAGCAAAGGTAGTAGGAGGTAGTCTTCATTTTGCTTTTCAAAGTAGATCATAGGTAGTTGATAGATAGTTGGAATTCTAAATCTAATCAACTCCTAAAGTGCAAATGAACCTAAAAGGAACTTTTCTATTTTTGCACATTTTGAAGACTTTAATTCAATTCTCCTATTTGCAATTTCAATTCAAAGTAAGGTGCTTAAACACATTTGATAAGTAATCCAATTAATGAATCTACTTGCACCAACAGTTGCATACCTTTTTCTAAAAGCTCTTTTGCTGCTTCTGTAGAGGATGTTGCAGCTCTTTTGTAGGCTACCTTGAACAACTTTGTCTTCACCAAAATATGGTCTCGAACTTTCTTTCACGAGCCTAGGATTTTTAGTGGCTTGTTCTCCTCTTGTAGTCTCCTCCTTTTGATGTAGATTTGAAGAGATCTTTGTTTTTGAAGCGGTGTCTTTTCTTGTGAGAGGCAATATCCAAATCTCCTGGATTTGGCAGGCTTATTCTGTCTGAATCTTTCTTCAAGCTTCTTGTCGAATTTTGACTTCAAACAAGATCTTATTTTCAAGATTTTGAGTATCTTGAGGTCTTCACTAGAATATTTTTATGGGATTTGGCACTCTTTGCCAAATTCTTCTCCTCTTGGGCTTGTTTTCGGATGGCGATAATTGTTCCAAGTCCTTCACTATCAGGGGCTTCTCCTTGGTAGTGGATTTCTCCAATGAGTTATTCTTTATTGATTTCTTCAGTAAGGCTCTCCAAGCTTTTTACTGGATGCTCGTTGAAACCTCTCTAAGGTCTTTGATCTCGCAGCTGCTTTCGGTCTTCCTTGAGACATTTTCTTCAACCGTATGCTCCTGGAAGTGTTGGTGGTGAGATCTTCCTCTGGATCTTCGCTTTTGCTGCTTCTAGATTCGAGTAGGACTCTCCTAGTCCTTCTTCCAAGACTGGAATTCTTCTCCTGATCTCTTTACCTATAGGTGCTGGATTGATTATGAAGAAGATACTCTTCCTAGCTTTCTTGTAGGAATTTTTCCTAACTCATTGAATCTCCTTTCCTTGCAACAAAGTATTAATACTGAAATATTAATATCCTTCTGAATCAGATACTCTTTTATGGAGTCTTCTTCAGGATTAAGGCTACTATGGCCTAATTCCAGTATCAAGGCTCCTGTGGCCTTTTTTAGGATCAAGGCTTTTGTGGTCTTTTTCTTCAATATCAAGGCTTCTATGGCCTTTTTCAAGACCAAGACTTTTGTGGTCTTTTTCTTCTGGATTTAGGCTTCTATGGCATTTTCTTCTTGGTCAAGGCTTCTATGGCCTTTTCTTCTAGATTAAGGTTTCTATGGCCTTTTCTTCTTGATCAAGGCTTCTATGGCCTTTTCTTCTGGATCAAGGCTCCTATAGCCTTTTCTTCTTGTGTGAAGTTTTCAATTTAGTAATGGAGATCTCCTGTCTCCTAACTTCACCACAACTATTTTCCAGAAGTTTTCTTCCACAACATCTTTTCTTGGACAAGAAACTAACCTTTGCACTATGAAGATACGCCAACCTTCGGGTAACGAAGTTGAAGTCTCCTAACTTTTTGTTGTAGGAGGAATCCCAATATTTTAAGAATTAGATTTATGCAACAAAAAAGAAACTACGGGTCAATAGTCAAGAAATTATAGATATCTTGACTTCACTAGTTGATTTGTCAATCTAGTGGATTGAATGCTGAGTCCTAGTCTTCACGAGTTTTTCCTGCAGCTTTGTGGAAAGACTCTAGCCAAAAGTAATCTCAGTATTTCTGAAATTGAGATTTCTTTCAATCCTCACTTGTGGCTCTCCCTGTTTCTACCACCTAGACTATTATGAGAGTTGTTGTCAGTGATTGGTCCAAAGTCGCGTCAGGTTGACAAACAAACTCAAGCTCATTGATAATGGTGGCTTTCTTATGGCTAGATCTTCCGTAGCTCTGATACCACTGTTAGCTTTTGATATTATATGCAATGGGAGATAACAATCACAAGATGCATAAATAATTTTGCGAGATGAATGAAAATATACTATAAATAGAAATGACGAAAATGAATACAATGTAGTTGTGGAGGAAATGAACACTCAATGAATAGTGCTATTGGACTACATTGCACCCATCTTTAATATGGACAACTTTATCTAAGCCCCATGATGCACTCACTATGACACTATGCTATGTATGTTCTCTATATCTATGACTATGACAATAAGGCCATTATATAGGAAGATAGGTTCCTTGGCCAACACTCTATCTAGTTGTGCGAGGGACAACTTACACATGTACAACTTGCACATTGACACTTGTGCATTTATTACATTGCAAGAAACTAACTTCCCCCAAAGTAATCTAACGTCCTAAGTATGTATCTTGGTAGATACATTTACATGACCCAAATAATATAATATGATCTATTTCTAACGGTAATGGTAGTGGTAGAAATACAAGCTAACTAAATAATGCATACAAAATGTTTTGGTGGGGACAACACAATAGTTTGGGGTTTGTTTTTTTTTTTTTTTTGGAAGGTTCAAGGTTCAAACCGTAGCTTTTGGCTGTGTGTTAATTTCAATAGTGTAGCTCTCGATTTTACGAGGGGTCATGGTTGGGAGGAGATTGCTTAGCCATATGCATTGGTGATAGGGGTTTATCATACTACTTAAATAAATTTTAAAAACTTAGGTTCAAACCTTCAAGTCTTAGCCATATGCCTATAATAGTTTGTTTCGAATCTTCTGAGTGCGTGCCAGACCACTAATGCTAGTACAAATTTCAAGCGATTGGTGGTCCATGGTCCCTTTCACGCAGGGATAAGTAGTATAAGTTTGTCAGAAGCCCCTAGATGTAACCTACTCCCCTATATTTAAAAAAATAAAAAATAAAAATGTCGGCCACACGAGGAATGTCTCTATAATTCGAAGCCCCAGGGAAATAAAAGGAAAATCTTCACCCGGCTTTATCGAAGCCCCAAAGAAATAAAAGGAAAATCTTCACCCGCCTAAAGCGATTCTTAATTTTTTAAGAATCCCTTACTATTAAATTTTCTTGTGCTCGTTTCGATATCTCTTGCGTCCTGCTCTTGCTGGTGGACGTCGAAAAGAAGCAGGTTTTACATTTCTTTGGGCTGAGCTTCAAGGTAGGGTTTATTGTTAGTTTTCCAGGGTTTTGATGAGAATGATTACTTTTCGTGTGTGGGAAATTACACACTTAAAAATCTACTTCTCCTCTGGTTTAGTGTCTCCGTATTCATTGCAAGCTAACAATCAGCGAATAAAAATTTTGTCAGGCAGTGCTTAGAGAGGGCTTTAAAGGATTTCCCTCTTATTTTACAGAAGATGTTAAGCGTTTTCCTATTTTTTGAATAACTGTTAACTATTTATCTAGATGTAGTAGAGAGTTCAAAGGAGATTTTAAAGTCCCCTGTTTATAATTAACGAAGGACAAAGAAACCCTCATTCGTCTGTCTATGTTGTTTTTGCTCTGGTGGTTATAATTTTATTTGTGCTATTGTCAGACAACGAATTTCTAGGGTTGAATAAGAGCAAGATGGCTGGAACGGAGGTGGATGCCGTGGATTTCGAGCCGGAGGAAGATGATCTGATGGACGACGACGCCCCAATGGAGGACTCCAATGTTAATGCCAATGCTGAGTCGCTTCCCTCTGCTCCTGCGCCGAAATTAAAATCTACCATCACTGGAACCACCTCACAACTTCAGCTGAACGATGGGCATGGGCCACCAAAGAAGACAAAGGGGAGGGGTTTCAGAGAAGAAACCAACGTGGAACGCAATAACCGCTTTGCAGCGAGAGACTTCGACTCCCTAGATTCCGATGGCGGCCCTGGCCCTCAAAGATGTATCCTTTTCCATTTACAGTAGATTTCCTGCTATATATAATATGTTCACAACGGAACTCTTGCGACAAGGGTTGTGCAAATGTTATTTTTGTAGCTCATTTGTAGTAGCGACTTCTGTGTTTTCTTAATGACGTGTAGCTATCGAGGGATGGATCATTTTGGTGACTGGTGTGCATGAAGAGGCGCAAGAGGTTGATCTTCAGGAACTTTTCGGCGAGTATGGAGAAATAAAGAACCTGCATCTAAATTTAGATCGCAGAACTGGATTTGTCAAGGTTTCTTTATACTGTAATCCCTTTTGTCTATTTCATCTGTCTATCTGTTTAATGAATGCGGCACAACTTCCATACGTACTTATTTGTATTTATGTGGAGGAATTCTGCTTTAGATGAGTTTTAAGTTGTCGGCATAATAATGTGAATTTGACATCAGAAATCGCAATTTCCTTTACCATATAAAATCGTTATTGACCACTGTAATTAACACACACAAACACGCACAAGTCTGTTCTCTCCTGCTTTAAAGCTTTTACTTGCTTATGATATTGACAAAGAGGGGATGGCCCTTATTTATTTTATTACGATGATAAAAAACTGAAATATAAGTTCTCAATGGGAGTTTCAAGACACATGAATGCTGCTGGAAGCATCATATTACTTAAGTTTTTTCAACTTTTGTAAATTCCTAGAACTCTTATGACCCGATTTGATAGAAAACCCTAAAGGTTCATTAGTAGGTGTTTTTGAAGTGCCTGTCCGACACTCCTTATCTCCTTTTTGATGTTGATGATGTTTGTTATAAGGGTCTATAGAGTCCCGGATCCACCCTTTGCTTGTTGAGGGTGTGAGCTAGCTCTAGCATTGTTTATTTTTAACTATTGATGGGTTTCTCTAAAGCTTAGACTTGCAAGCCCTTGGTCCTGCTATTGTGGGACTCCTCACTCCTATTAACATCCAGTTGCAGCGTGCATATGGGGTAGCTGGCCCTTTTACTTTTTAACTGGGTCATTGTGATGCATGTTCTTTTACAGGCTGTTTCCTATGTTGGAATTTCAACGCTCTAATAGCCGGTTCTCAGATTCTGAAGGCTGTTTCCTATGTTGGAATTTCAACGCTCTAATAGCCGGTTCACAGATTCTAGCTGAACAATGTTTTTCCTTGCGGCTTACATTTAAACTGGAAAATGAGGAAAAGGCATCGGAATAAGAGAAGACGCCCTTGATCTTATATGTCAAGATAATCTGAATTGTTGTTTTCCTTTGACCTTACCAGCTTTATGCTAACTTAATGTGGAGGTTAAGATAGCATCGAAAGGAAGAGATATATGAGCACTCTAAACTATAATATATTATGCATGTATAATTGTTTTATAAGCACTAAACTACATACAAAATGAGACACAATGCAGCCATAAATGACACGAACTTATTTCGGTAAAAGTTTGAAAATTTAAAGTCGAAAGCAGCCATAAATGACACAAACTTCTCTGTAAAAGTATGAAAATTAAAAGTCTAGATAGTTGGCATGGGAACCTTGTTTAGATTCCTTGGGGTGTTGAGAGAGGGGGAGTTGTATTTTTATCTTTAGCCTAAAGACATTAAAAGGCATCATCATATATTTTAACCATGATGTAGTTGTACTGTTGGACCCAAATGACAATGTGCGGTCCATGTTCGAGTTTGAGAAGGATTTAAGAAAATGTTATCGAGAAGATCAGCTATAAAAATTGCCATTAAGTTCGAAAAAGATAAATAAATATTTTTATTAATTTTCATTAAATAAATATAAATATGTATATAGAATATCACATTTCTTACAAAACTGAGATTGACTTGCTAATGCCTCTATGAATGACTTGTCCTACCATCATTTTAGCTTTTTTTCGTTGGTTGGTTGTTATGTTTCAACTTTCAACCTTTAGTTATGGTAGATGTTAAAGAGAGTCAAGTAAATGAAGGAATACCTTACAAGTGGGACAAGCTTTGGGCTTATTTTTTTTTAAAATCTTATGTTTCATTTTTTTTTTGGCTGGAGAAAAGGGGTTGTACTTGGGCCCTCCACCCTTTACAAATCATAACTCTCTTTTAGAACTTGAGAGTTTACAAACAGATTCAATTATTATCTCAATCGAGTTGCTATAGCTAGAAACCTACATCTTTTTTCATAAAAAGTTTGAATTCTTTATTTGCATCTTCTGGATCTTCTTCAAATTTCTTTGTAAATACAAATATTCAGAATTCAGCATCCTTGCTGGCATTTTCCTACAGCAGCTTTCACAAAACTAAAACTCTACTGTCTACACACTGCATCTTAGGAGAGTAATATTTCCAAAACTTCGTATTATCATAGTCCCGCTTTACCAGGTATGGACTGTTAGTTTTCTTCCTAATGCATAAGTGGAACCATAAGAAATGTAATAAATTGTTTAGCAGTCTCAAAAAGTTGAAAGTTTGTGTTTAAATCTTATCAAGAGATATATTCATAATAACTAAACTATGGGTCATTATATAACATAAGTGGAATTCATTTTAATCTCAAATAACCAATTTAAAAAAACATTGTATCCTTTTAACGAGTTATGAAATAAATCTCATTTATATTATAATAAAATTTTAATAAATCATAATGGTATTATTTTAATAATTAGTTTATCAGTCTCAAAAAATTGAAAGTTCCAATCCATACTCTGTCCCATAATCCAATCAACAACCAACAACTCAAATAATCCATTCAGCCATGAAGTCCATCTGATATCATCTTCTTCTGCTCAGCATACAAAACTTCTACTCGCTTCACAAAATTACAGTCCGCTTGACCAATTTTGGACTGTTAGTTTTCTCCAATGCATTGATCTATAAATGGATCCCCTGAAACATTTTGTAGTCCTCTAGAACATTATTTTGAATTTGCTCCTTTCAGATTTTTCTTGTCAGCTTCAGCTAAACTTACTACTTCATCTAACCATGGAAAAAAAAATTCACGATCCTTTATTAAAACTCCTCTATAGGCTAGCCTGTCTACACATTTGTTCCCTTCCTTTAACATATGTGTAAACCTAATTTCTTCAAACTCTATAGCAAGGTCTTGTATTTCCTCAATGATCTCTTGTATGTTCCATGGAGCCTTGGTTTTCCTCAAAATGGCATTTATTACTATTAGTGAATCGCCTTCCATCCATACTCTGTTACATAATCTGCATATTTTTAATCCTTTGAAAGCAGCCCAAGCTTCAGCTTCATTATTTGTCTTAAATCCACTACTGAAAGTGTAATGTGACAAAATCTCACCCCTATTATTTCTGATTAGTTCTTATTCTCCTGCTGGTCCTGGATTTCCTTTAGATGTTCCATCAAAATTCAATTTGACAACTCTGCTTTGGGTGGTTTCCACTTTATATTCTTTGCCTTCCTTTTGTTTCTCTTGTACCTACCATAATATTGATGACTTGACTCCATCTATCAAGGCTCTCTGCCTCAAGATTAGGGATTGGGTGAGTTGATAGGGCTGATTTAGACTCCTCTATGGCTAAACAAATCTTTCTTTTCATTACCTCTAAATTGCTTTCCTTCCCTTAAATATTCTTCTGTTCCTTTCCAGCCATATAGTCCAAAGTATTCTATCTTTCGATGTATCCCAGATTGTCTGTAATATTATGTTCCATTGACTGCTGTACATCTAATTATTATTGCTGGACTTTTTCGTGTATGAAAGAAAATTGTAAAAATTTGGACTGTTTTGATGAAATTCACTGAATCTGGTAATGGTGGTTGTGACTATTTCAAAAATTCATCTCTTTTTGAACTTCATTCTTTTGCGTGACTTTGAATTCTCTTTGTTAGACAAGTAAGCTAATTGAAAAGCAAGGTACACTGTTCAATGATTAATGTTTCCCAACTTTGTTGGGAGAATACAAGAGGACTGGTGACTTTAATAAATGCCTCGTTAATCTTTAGCATTCAGGGGGACATTCATATGGACACTCGTTCTCATTTAACTGTGTATGCAGCATATCATACACTATGCTACCGAATACCAGAAGACACACAGAAAAAAGTGACAGTCAAACATGATCCTTTGCCTTCCTTGCCTTCATGATGACAATATCCTCGTTCTCATTTAACTGTGTATGCAGCATATCATACACTATGCTACCGAATACCAGAAGACACACAGAAAAAAGTGACAGTCAAACATGATCCTTTGCCTTCCTTGCCTTCATGATGACAATATCCTCTTACATTTTGACAAATTATTTGATTACACTGCTATAAGATTCTTTTACAGGGCATTACATTTATATTCGATGGAATGTATTGCTTTGATTACTAGAGACGACTGCAAACAAGAACCTTGTTTCTTCTACGTATTTGGTAGACAGACACAGGCGTGTTTTGGTTCTTTGAGGTGTTAAGAATCATCTCTTTCATCTTTACTGATTTCCCTTTTTGCCTTCTTATGGTTACTGCTGTCAATCATCAATTGACAATATCCTCCTCTTTCTTGCCCTTCAGCGTTTGTAGTTTTTAATTCCATCTACCTTACCAATTGCATGCTTTCAATTCAACATTTACATCTCTTTTCAGTTGAGAATAATAATCTTCCTTGGATTATAGAAACTGGAAATTGATTTTCATTTTAAATCTGTCCTGCCATGGTCCATTTGTTTCCCTCCTGAACTTTTGATATCATGCAAAAAAATTCAATTTCCATGGCCGGTCATGACTAACCACATTTGTTGTTAGGAATCCCAACAGAATTGAGTCTTATGTCATAACTGGTAGCTTACTGATTTTTTGTGCTTTCATTTGACTTTAATGATTACTAAAATATTTAAATTGATTGAGACGCAATACATTTGACTTGCAGTATGAGCTTTGTACAAGATAAATGAGAACACTTGAAATGAGAAAAAACACTACAAATATTAGCTAAGGATCCTGCTGCAGCAATTCATTTGGGGACATTTCATATGTATTTCTCAGGGTTCCATGGGGACACGCCCCCCCCCTTGGGAACACGTTCCCCCGTCCCCGGGGACAGGGGACGGCAGGGCAGCCGTCCCGGGACGGCTGGCCATCCCAGGTGGCCGTCCCCGGGACGTCCCTTAAAAGGGGGGGGACGCGTCCCTTTTTAGGGGACGTCCCTGTGGACGGCCAGCCGTCCCCAAAAAAAAAAAAAAAAAAAAAAAAAAAAAAATATTATACAAACTCAAATTAAAAAAAGAGGCTGTCATATTTGAACAGTTTGGAGTAACTGTCATTGCTTACATGGTGGGAACTGAACAATGGTGGTTGTCAATGTTTAAATATCACTTTAGTGATTGGACAGCAGTGCAGAATTGCTAGAGACTGAACAGTAAAGCTGTCTTGCTATTATAATTTATATTGAGGGCTGTAAACTGATGACTGTCTTGATTAACCATTGATGGCCAAAAAGTAAAAACTGAGAATTGTCTTTGTTTGAACATTGGTGATTGAAAAAAAATTAAAAAATGGTCTTTGCTTGAACATTGGTGGCTTTAAAAATGATGATTGTTATTGTTTGAATGCTAAAAGCTGAACAGTGTGGCATTCATTACTTGACCAATAGCAACTATTTTGGTTAACTGTTAGAGATTGCACTTGATATCCTTGGCTGAACCTTCAAGTTACATTTGTTGAAATGGCTGCACTTAGTAATAGGCTAATAGCTGAGTTCATTTCAGATTGAAACATGTTTTAAGAACATGCATACATTTTAAGTTTTTAGTATTTTTCATTTTTGTTGTGTGTAGAATTTGTAGATTATTCTAAATTTTTAAAAAAAATTATAGTATTATACCAGCCGTCCCCCAGCCATCCCCTAAAATCGGCCTGCCGTCCCCTGGAACTGTGAATTCCTCAAGAGTCACATGGAATATGTTTTGAAGCAGTAATGGTAGAATATTAAACAAGTTTATGCTGTTTAAGCAAGTTAGTTAGCTATTCTGTACCCTGGTTTCAAACTTTATGCTCCTTAGTTTAAGGGGATCTTTTTGTCCTTCAAAAAGTGTTTGTTTCTCTTGAAACACATTCTTAAAAGGTTTGACATCAGGATACTCTTCCAAATATTCTTCATGTGGAAAGTTTTTTCATAGATGGGGGTTTAGGTTGCTCTCCCAGTTAAGAGAGAGGTAGTCTCTTCCCCAAATATCTGTTGATTCCAAGGTTATATCCTACATTGTGTGAGCTTCTGAGCAGTCACAGATGCTTCTGAGTCTGATTCCTTGTGGCCTAATTACTACTGATTGCTGAAAGTAAAATGCTATGGCAAAGTTGAGTTATTCTGAGAGAGTGTTGCCTGGTTGTGCATAGTCATCATTTTGGGTTCACATCAGGGGTGTAACCCATAATGGGTGCTTGGATGTGCATGATGCATCCCTAATGATGCACCAGGTGCATCAATGTAGATGTGCATTTTGAAAATGCATAGGTTCTTTTAATGTAGTACTCTCCCCACCCCCACACCCTTGCACCCTGTATACTCTCCCACCCCCATACCTCAACTTTGGAGTTCCAAATTGGGTACTGTGCACTCCCACATCTGCGCATGTATACAATCTCGTAGTGAGGTCTTGGTTCTTTGAAGGTGTGACCTAGTTATGAAAGGTTGCTCTATTCAATTACTCAATCTTTCAGCTTTCTGCAGTTGAAGTCCCACAAGACCAGCACAATTTTATCTTCTGTTTGGCCCTTTCCAAGGAAAACCTTTAATAATATTCTCCATCTCCATTAGGACTGTTGTAGGAGCTATGAGCACTAAACAAGGATACCAGAGCTCGGAACTGCTATGATAATGGTGTTTAACTGCCACTAGGTTGTCAAGAAAAAAACATTGGACCACCTGAAGATGATGCCTCTCAATCTGTCCAGGACTCTTCAGTCATTGGCAGAGAGTTTTTAGCATGAGAGTAGGTTCCCCAAGTAACAGAGTGGGTTATCCCATTTAATTGAATCCTATATTAAATTTTTTAATGACCTGTAGTCTTTTGTTGTACTTTAAAGTGAGGATTTCACTTTTTCAAGCATTGATATCACCTTCCAGGGCTCTTGTGTAAATCCGGTAACTCACTGAAGTTCTGGGATTTTGTTTAGAAGTTTTCACTATGCTAGATATGTCATCAGTAAATCGGGACAAGGACGCTCTTGCATCAGCCCTCTGTAAGCTTGGAGTAAGTTACAGAACTTCCCATTGACTATAAAGGCTAGCCAAGGTTTTTAATGGAGGTGTCTATTCATTTGATCGAAAGATGTGGATTGTGTCGATGAATTCTCAGTTTGTTCTGTCAAAGGCACTTAAAAAAGTAAATTTGATAAACATGGATCTCAGATTGTTTATCCCAGTGAATAGGTTCTTGGACTATCCCAGTGTTCTCTAGACTCTAGAGTATACCTATCCTTAAAGAAGCTCCTTATTCCTTGGAGATGATGGTAGAAAGTCCTGCATTCATCTAGCTATGATTTTAAAAATACTTTTCTAAAAGACATTGCAAAGGAAAATAGATCTATGCCTGCTGATCTTGTTCATTTCCTTATTATGGAGAATTAGGAGTTATAGAAGTAGCTTTTACGGCTCTTGTTATCCTCTGGGTGGTGTTCTCTATTTTATTTTCCATATTGGAGGTTAGAGTTCTGCCTTCCTCTTCAAGGTTCTTTGTACCCGTGGTGGCTTTATTTTGGATTGCTGCTCAATGGAGGAGCTTGGTGTTCAGGTACCTTCAACTAGATTTGTCTTAAACTTCAAGTATTTCTCCTTTTATTGGAGCTGGAGTGAGCTTTGTCTGTTCTTCTTCTTTGAAGTTTCATCACCCTTTCAAACCTTTTTTAAAGTTCTGTAACACAATGACTTTGAACTTAAAAAGCAAACTGTCATTCCTTTTCTGAAGGAAAATGGAAGAATAATAGGACTGATCTTATTGCATTGGAATTTGATAATCTAGATTCCAAGCATTTGAGATCAGGGAAAATGATCTATCCTTTCTGCTGCAAAGTATTTTTCCTCTTGTTTCTCAAGAGTCAAGATAATCTTTCTTTTAAGGTATCATGGCCGTGAGCCCTAAAAAGTTCATGAGGTCCTGAATTTGGTGACACTGAATCTTGATTCCAGATTCCCATCTTTTTTTCCATCAAATATGAGAATCATGTTTATATTGCTAACGATATTGACAAATGTATTATTATGATAGGCTAAGATATTCCCCCCTGGATAGATTCTCACATTGCCCTTTTTCTGTGCCATAGGTCTATATTGTATCCTGCTACAGTAATGATCTCTTGTTGCTACATCATCAAGAGTTCCAGAGAGTGGCTAATCTTCTTCTGTAACCAGCAATTTTTCTTCTCATGTTTTTATATTGTAGAGGCTTAGGCTTCTTTTAGCGTCTGTGTTTTTATTTTGGAAAATTAAAGAGCAGACCTGTGTTGTAACATACTCTTTACAAGCCTCATATTGTCTTCGCTCCCTAACCCTCTTATATTTCAAAGAGAGGAGTGAGAAAGGGGAAGCAGAGGGGAGGAGGCAGAAGGGAAGAGACAGGTGGAGAAGGGACAGGCAATTGAGGGAGGCAGAAGGGAAGAGACAGGTGGAGAAGGGACAGGTAATTGAGGGAGGGAGAATTTACACATAACTCACATCCTCTAACTTGGGCCTTAATGGTTCTGTTATATACTTTTGTAAAGCTCTTACCATAGTCTGAAGGAATTGATGATGGAATGGCATGGGTAGCAAAGCAAGTTGGGATCCTGAGAATTGATGCTTTTAAATGATCTGTTGCCCGGTGATTAGACTTTTGGGGTTTTTAAAGTGGAACCCAAAAGCAAGGGACATTGTTTAATATATCGTCTAGGTATGGGAAGATATTTATAAACAGTGATACCCTTTCAAACGGTCAATGATTGCCATTGTTTGCTTTACATCACCAATCCACTACAGCTTTACAATTTTGTAAATTGCAAATTGTAATCATCGTGGATGTTTGCATATTTGGAACCTGTTTTTCCTAAATAAAACTGTTTGAGGATGCAGTTTAGAATAGCGTTCTGCCTAAAATCTGTTTATATTACATTTCTTTGTTTTTTTTTTTTGTATCAGTTCTTATAGTGCCCATTTTGAAAATCAGGGATATGCTTTGATAGAGTATGAGACCTACAATGAAGCTCAAGCTGCAATAGCAAATCTTAATGGTGCAGAATTATTAACTCAGACTATATCTGTTGATTGGGCCTTTAGCAATGGTCCTTTCAGACGCAGAAATCTGAGGAGGAGGTAAGTGATTTAAAAAAAGAAAATTTAAATTTTATTTAAGTTTCTTTACAGCCACTTCTATGACAAATATAATTGATTGGACAACATCAATTGTCATCATTAATTTTTTCCCAGGTCACCACGAGGGGGACATCGCTCAAGGAGTCCTGTCAGAAGAAGATATTGAGTTCTACAATATTATCCGATGAACTATAAACAGCTAAGGGTTGAGTTGACTGATTACTGTTGCAAGCATGAATGGTAGATTGGGCTTGGGATTTTGATATCTGGTGTGTATTATTCTTATAATACATGTCATTTTGTTGACCGGACTTCACTGTCCGTTAAAACTATCAATGAGTTTGTGAAAGTGGATTACTGGATTTTCAGTGTTTATTCATAGGTGTGAGAATATTTTATTTTATTTTTTATTATTGGCTTTTTGAACTGTACAAGATCTTCAATATACTTATTTTGGGGTGAGAGTAGGCCTCAATTAGTACTTAATGTTCAGAGTAAAATATATCTCATAGAAGCTATAGCTCATGGTTGTGATTAAACATCAACTATAAACGGGAAAGAGCATTTGAAATCAAGACGGGTGAGGACATTACAAAAAATTAATTACAACACCGAGCATTAATAGATAGCTGCAAATAATAAACAAGTTAATATTTTTTAAAAGAATTCTATTCGTTCCAATCTTAATGGGTAGGTTCCTTATGTTTCATGTGCAGATGCAGTTGGAGTTGATAATGTTGTTAAAAATAAAAGGACTAATCAACAATAATGTTGTTGAGAGGGGGCTTTTTTGCTTGTCAAACTGTATATCCTGGTTTAACTTTTGGAAACTTCAAGGATGTGGTTAACTAGTGCAGTTGCAATAGGTGGCTCATAAGGATTCTCATAAATGTTAATGCCTTGCTTTCCAACTAATACAAACTAATCGTAAATGATTCTGCTATTTAGTCATAGCCATTAAAATATAATCACCATGGACATTATTGACCTTGATTCTTAAGGACAAGAAGTGGTACTTAATGCATTTTGAAGTATAGTGTATGTTAAAGAGTGGAGCTTTATTAGAAGTGGTACTTCTGCATTTTGAAGAATAGTGTATGTTAAAGAGTGGAGCTTTATTTGTGTGCTTCTGTTTGAGCATGGTATAAAACTTGTATATTTTAGTTTAGAATTTTATTAAATGACAATGCATGAATATGTTAGCTAGTTTGTTTGCAATGTTAATATACCTGGTTACAACGCACATATGTATGCAAATCAGGTTTTTTCAATGCGTGTATTCCCTAATTGATTGGGGTCAAGCATGGTACAAATACAGAGGTTGGTTTGCTATGAATTTGGAATGGAAAGATTTTTAACAATGAAACTTCACATGGTGGTGTCAAAGATCACATGAACGGTGCACAGTGCTCTTTGATTTCTGTTCTATAGTTACGAGTTTACACGATTGTTTGTGTAAATTCCAAAATACAGTTCATTTTGTTTGATGTATTTGAAGCCATTGTCATATGAAAGAGAACATTTTCTACGTGCTCTATACTTAATGGTGCTTCTAACCTAAACGATGACATAACAATATAAACATGCATAATGGTGCTTCTAACCTAAACGATGACATAACAATATAAACATGCATAAGATGCTGCCTAATTTTTTTAAACAGTTCTATGAACGGTTGATGGCATTGAAAATAACATAAGGAAATAAGAAAAGTAACGATGAGTTAATTTTTCACTTGAAGTGTTATCCTCTGTTACATGGTTTTCGTTTCTTCTATTCATCCCAAAAATAGGGATAAAGCAGCAACAAAAAAAAAATATTTGTAAAAAGAACCTTAGAAAAATTCACAGCTAAAAGTCGCAATAACTTTGGACTTTTGAAGTGTAACATATATAAAATATTGTTAAAAAATATTTTATTAGTAAAGTTGTGTTCAGATTTAAAAATGGTTATATGAGATTGAAATAGGCTTCATTTGTCATAATTTGGATTGTTTTGTTTGACAAGATTTGAATTTGAGTCTTTTCCTTGAATGTTGAGGAATCTAATGGTTGAGCTAATATTATTTAATGATTTTCTTAATTTTTTTTGAATGTAAAGGCCTAACTTTTAATTAATTTAAAAATACAAGTCTTTACAACAAAAAAAATGGGTGGATAGGCACACCCCAATAGGTAGTCACACTAACTCAGGTTGAGTTAGGAAGTGGTTACTCAAAACAACAAAAACAGGGTTAAACCCGTCACCAACCACATCACCAAAAAGCATGCATTAAATCATGTCAATCATGGGGGTATGCTCACGAGGTGAATGTCCCTCACCCTCCATATGTTGCCAATCGGTATTAGAAGGAATGGAAATGAGCCACCCATCCTCCCCAGGCGTGCGAACATTATCACCTGTATCAGAGCCATCAATGCCATCAGATACACCCCAACCCACCACATTAGTTGGAGCGATTGGGCACGTGGGAATGGGATCTCCCCAACCAACAACTGGGTCTGGCTCCACCTGGAAAACCTCCCAGCCATTGCCATGATGAGATGTATTATTGCCAATGTTGCCTTGGGGTTGGCGAACATGAGACGATTGAGACCAATGTCTTTCTGCAGATCGAGAGGGAAGTCATCGACGAGAGCGCGATCGAGAAACTTTGCGAGACCGAGAAGGCTCTGTAGAAGGCATTCGGTTGACCGTACATGGGGCATTACCCCAGTGCTGCATAAGAGCGCGAAGATGCTCCACCTCCATATGAACTTTCTCCACTTGAACTGAAATTTGGAGCCAAAAATCAGAATAAACTGTGCACTTATCAACAATTGAAAATTCATCTGAACTATGTTGTTGAGAAAAGAGAACTTTGTTACGAGTTTTCCAAATATGAAAGAGCACACTGATGCGAAGAATGTTCCACACTTCCAACAAGGGCAAGGAAAAATCTGGTGGGTCGCCAAGCAAAGCATGATGCCAGGTGAATGAACTGGCCATATGAGGTCGAAAGAAGGACTCAAGCCAATCCTAGGCCATTCGAGCTTTCCTGCACTACCAAAAAATATGAAGGGGATCCTCTGGAGCACCGCAAAAATGGTAGGAAGGATTCTCTATTCCAAGATATTTTAATCTTTGTCCAAGAGGAAGACCATAGGATAATAAGCTCCAGGCAAAGAAAGCCTGTTTGGGTTCAATATATCCTGCCCAAGCCATTTTAAATCTTAGACTCCAACGAGTCTGAGTGGAAAGAAGATCCCACCGCTCATTGAGTCTTTGAACTATAGGGACATTGGGAGTAAGCCAAGCATACCCTAACTTAGGTTTGTAAGTAAGAAGTGGGGTTTTCTTAAACCATCCCCAGTCAGACCACCAAGGCTTTTGAGAATGTCTACAGATCATGGGCCAAAGAGAAAAAGGGATACAATCCAAAATAGTGTCATAAGTATTCTTATCATCTGGCCGTAGACCAAACAATCTCCTGAAATCATCCCATGGGATCCAATCCCTGGAATGTCTCGAAAAAAATCTGCCACTATTGAAATCCCTTTCTTGAAGAACCGTTGAGCATGAATCCATTGCACGGAAGCAAGAGGGGAACCTTGAAAAGTAATAAAAGGTGACCACCAAACATTATAAGTGGAAATAGAAGCACCTTTTCGATGCCCATCCCCTTGCCAACACAACCAGGGCTTAATTTTCTCCCAAGCCCTCCATATGCTCTGAATGACAAAAGAGCCTTGAATTTTAACTAGGATAGGAGCAACCAGGAGGGATTGAAAATTCATGCCTTTCCAAGCCTTCCTGCCAAGAGGTAAACCAGTGGAAATGCAGTTCCGAATTAGAACTTTCCAAGCTTCAGAACCACTTAAGGCTCGAAGAATCCATTTAGCAGATAAAGCAAAACCTTGTCTTTGACAATCATGTAGTCCCATACCTCCTGATTTTTTGGGAAGACAACAAATCTCCTAGGCAACTCGATGAAACCCTTGTTTATGTGACGAGTTAGCCCAAAGAAAATCCCTTAAAAGCTTTTCCAAATTTTTATAGCAGGCTTGAGAAGGGACCCAACATGATGAATAATACACATGAGTAGTAGCAATAATTTTGGAACACACCTGAAACTTACCAGCTAGAGTAAGTTTTTTGGTGATCCAAAAGGAAATTTTTTTCTCTACTTTTTGTAAAACATAATTCCACAAGACAGCAGGGGAACTCTGGAATGCAAATGGGATGCCAAGGAATTTAAACATCTCCCCTGGTTGGATCCAATGCCACTGGAAGCTTTCAAGCCAGCTTGGAAGGTCCAAAGAGGATTGCCTATAGCATGAGGTCTTCCTCCATTGAATGCTAGATCCTGATGCTTTGCAAAAAATATCCAGGCAATCTAGTGCTTGTTTGATAGAGCGTTCATCCTCATGAAGTGTCAAAAAAGAATCATCTGCAAAATGTCCATTTATGAGTTGAGAATATTCTCCAGGTAAAGAAATACCCTTAATATTACCTTGACTCACTTGGTTAGCAAGAAGGTATCCAAAAGCTTCAGCTGCCAATATGAAAAGAGAAGGAGCCAAAGGACAACCCTGTCTGACAGATCTGAACAATCCAATTGATTCAGACTGACAATTGTTCAAAGTAAGCATAGTTGAAGCATCCACAAAAAGCATACTAACCGAGCTCAAAAAATGTGGCCCAAAACCAAGAGCTCGAAGCATGGTAAGGATGAAATTCCATTCAATCCTATCATAGGCTTTCTCAAAATCAATCTTGATGAAAAGAGTATTTTGTTGAGTGGCTCTAGCCCATTCCATGCCCTCCCAAACAACAATTACATTATCCAGAATGTATCTACTCTGCACAAACCCAGTCTGCTCAGGGCGGATAATAAGTGGCAACAGAGGTCTAAGGCGTAAGGCCAAAGCCTTAGCAATAATTTTGTAACTCACATTGAGTAAAGTAATAGGCCTCCAGTTGGTGAGCACTTCTGGATCCCCCTGCTTAGGAATGAATTTAATATTGCCCTTATTAATTATAGAACCTAAAGAGCCAGAAGCCACTGCTTCCTGATAAACATACAATAAATCTGGGCCAACCATATCCCAGTACTCCTTATAAAATTCACAAGGAAATCCATCTAATCCTGGAGCTTTATCATTAGCCATCCTGGATAGGGCTTCAACAAGATCATCCAATGACAAAGGGCATTCACAAGCTTCCTTTTGAAGAGCTGAAAGCTTCTCAAGAACAACTGCACAACAAGCTTGAATTGCAGCCTGTCGTTTAGGAGTTAACTCTTGAGAAGCAAAAACTTTCTGATAATGCTTGACAAAAACTTTAATAATATCAGGAAGCGATGTCCAATGAACCCCTGCATCCTGAATAACATTGAACTGAATGACTTGTCTCAAGGGCTTTATTTTTTGAAAAAAATATTTTGAAACCCTATCACCAATTTTTAGCCAGTGAAGCCGAGCACGAAGTTGAGCTCCCCTTGCTTCATAAAGCTCAATTTTTTTAAGCTCATGCCTAAGACTTGCAACTTGGGCTTGAAGAATAGAGCTTAGAGGGCTCGCTTCTAGTCTGATAGAAGCTCGAGCCAGTTCAACTTTAAGGGCTGCATTAGAGATTCATCTCCGCTTGGCAACTTCAACTCCTAAATTCTTGAGAAGAACAGTTGTTCTGGAGATAGTTGCATTCCACCAAGAAATTCTACCATGAATTCCAGTTGGTCTGGGAACTAGATTCCAAATCCTACGAATATGAGCAGACATAGTTTGATGTTTCAAAAAAGAAACATTCAGATAGAACTGAGACTTGAATTGATGAGGCAGAGGCGGAGAACAAGAAATGGAAAACACAATGGGAGCATGATCAGAAAGGGTGGTATCAGGAACAATTGAAACAAAGGGCAGAGAAGCCGACAAGTGATGGAAATGAAAATGAGAATGTTCAGATAGCATAGCTCTATCAAGCCACTTCAAAATATGGGCATTGCCAGCTTGAAAGTTGGACCAGGTATACCACATCGACTCAAGAAAATCGGAGGGTATAAAGCAGGAATTAGGGTCACTCAACCCAAGCTTATTCTTGAAAAAAAACCATGCTTCCCGCTCTCCAATATTCCAACGCATAGGGAGCAAACCAAGTTTGTCAACCGATTTCTCCACCATATTGAAGTCACCACACACCACCCAAACCGCTTCAGGCAAGGAAAGAGCAAGCCATCGCCATAAAGCACACCTTTTCGATGCATTATTAGAAGCATACACATTAATCAAACCAAAAGGGATACCACCAACTTCAAAAAGAATCCAAACTGCTTGATTTGAGGGGTCCACCCCCATGTGACAATATGAGAATGCCACCTAGGAGAAATGAAAGTGACAACTCCTCCTCTGCCAGGAGTATGATGGGAATAAAAAAACTTACTTGTCGACCATAAAAAGGTATATGTACTATCCAAAATGAAGTCAACAACTTTAACTTCTTGCAAACATAGAAAATCCAAACTGCCATGCAAGCGAGCAACATTCTGAATCTCTCTACGGACCTGATATTTTTGGACTGGGTCCGTCAGTCCTCTTACATTCTAGGACAAAAAAATCATTGAGGACGATCGAGGTTCATTCCCTCGGGAACATCTTTAGTATCTCCCAACTCTCCTAGGGAAGTGAACGAATTGATGAGAAATCGTTCATGATTTTCCCTAAGAAAGTCGGTTTGATGTCTCTTTTCTTGATGTAACCCATCACGAGCTGGACTACGTGAACGACGGGACTTGGAGAATGACACATCCTCAGGTAACACTTGCTTAAGAATGGAAGTAGCAAAATCATCGAAGAAGAAGATACTAGAGGTGGTGAAACTCCATCTGAAGCAGGTACAGAAGAGGACCCTCCTGGTGTTGAGGGAGACGGTTGCACTGGAGTAGTGGGAGCCGGAAGGGCTAGCATGCATGGTGCCGAGGGTTGTTGCACCGGAGGGTTGGAACTAGAACCTCCCTGCAACATCGATTGCTTAGGTTGATGATTTTTCCTATTTATCATGGTAGTCCATTCATCTGGATGATTCTTGGCTCCTGGAGTTGGAGCTATCGAAGCAAGGGGAGGAACAACAACATTGCATGATTTGAACTTATCAGCCATAAGCGGATAATATTTAATTTTGTGCTCTGCTGATTGACAATGGTAGCAGGTGTTGGGTAAATTAATGTACACAACACGTTGCGTAAAAACCTTGTCACCAATCTTCAGGTCAATAGACTCAGTAAGGTCCTTGGAAAGATCGACTTTGACACACACACGCCTGTTAGGGCGGACATTATAGAATTTATTTGGTTCTAAGCAGACCACCTTCCCAAGGGTGGAAGCAATACTTTGCAGGAATGGCCAAAAGGTCATCGGAAGACCAGGGAACTCAGCCCAAACAGGCACTTCCAGAGAAGCCTCATCATTGACAGAGAAATCTCTGGACCACTATTGAAAGACAAGCAAAGAGCTTCGGACATACCAGGGACCCCGACTAAAAACTTCTTGCGCATGCTGAGCATCAACAAAGCGAAAAAGAAAAAACCCTTTTGACAAATTTTGGATATTCTCTATCTTAATGCCATAAGGTTGCCAATACTATTGAATCCAAGATCGGATCAGAGTATCATTCGGGATACGACCCAAGAAATATCCTATCAGGGTATGCTCTTCTAGCCACTTACATGCATTATCAAACTCAATAACAAGAATTTCAACAACAGGATTGACATTGTTACCTCGTGGAAAACTTTCGGCATGAACTTGCGGGGTCTCTTCCCTGGCGCCATTCCTTACTCCGGTAGCTTCAACATAAGTTGAAGCTACCGTCTGAGCGACAACCATTAAAAGGACAAAGGCAGATTCCCAGCTCCTAGGGTTTTCTCACACTAACCTAATTTTTGCATTGAGACAATTTCCAGACTGTCCCATTATTTATCTCTTGATCGTATTTTAATGTGGTTTTAAATTTTATAAACAATTTTTTTTTTTATGGAATTCATTTTGACAAACATGGTAAATTAAAATTGTTATGATTTTAATTAATTGTCTAATCTTACTAATTAATGGGATGAAATAATACTAAATTAGCAACTACAATGATATTTATAAGTAGATGAAGAATAATTACAATTTGCTTGGTCTTTGGCAACAACAACTCATTTACTTATGCAAGATATCATTGATGATATATGCTAAAATTTTAAATAAGTTATATGAGGCTTTGACTAATGAGATTCTATTAAAATTACAAAACATTACCTCTTAAGCCAATTAGATTATATAACGCTTGTCTTCATATCAAAAATAATTTTCATTTCTCTCAAACTATTAGATTTTTTCTATCAATTTTTGCACACTATTTTCATTTAGAGAGTATCTCTTGGCCAATTACCTTATAAATTTTAATTTATAGTAAGATGAATAACTTTTGGTTAAATTATTTGCAATCCTATTTCATTCTCTAGATATGTTGATATTTTCAAGAAGCAACCTCCACCAATAATTGATGGATGTTTAAAAATGATTCTATTGTTAATTCCCTCTCTTTCTCTTTCCCTCTCCTTCTCTCTTTATATATAAACAACATAGACAATATTTAAATTCCTCTCAATTGAAATATCTTTAATATTTTTCTATGTCCGTATTAATCTTTTAAGAAGTGTCATAGCCTTTGCAAGATTGGTTGTTAAACAGAGAAGGAGAATTTTACATATATTCCTCCCTCCACCAAAAAAAAGAAAAAAATATCTAGGAGCATTTTTATGGTTTTTTCTAGAAGCACTATTAAAATTAAGTTTGATGAACCCAACTTTTGGAAATTTTTATTTTACCATGAGTTAATATAGATCCTTTGAATCCATTGATTTAACTCCATTGTTATAGATGGATCTTACATTTTAATTTAAATCTTGTAACCAAGTGATTAGCTTATAATTTTTTTACACTCAATGCTTTCTATAACGATCACTGTGCTTATAAAGATTCTACAAGAGAGAAAATAACATATATCTATCACTTGATGTGACTTTAAGGTTTCTTTTTATAATTTTATTTTTAAAATTATTTAATTTCTTCAAGCCACAAATTCTAACAAATAATGGTTGGACCCATCCTCCACCAAATGGCTAATGCTTTAGTTTTGAAACAAAAATTTCAACATGTTATCAACTCTTTTAATATAGATGAAGTGTTAGAAGAGGGCTAAGTAAGTTGGTGCCAACCCCAATATTAGTGCCATAGGTAGACACTACTATATCGAATGACATTATATATTTGCTATTTAGCTTCATGATTAGTGGGTGTGATTTAGAGTTTTTTTTTTTAAATCTATTATTCCTTTCATAATATCAATAAATAATAGGAGGATCAATTGTCCATTGAATGCCTAATTTTAGTATTAAAACAATTTATCTATCATTTCATCAACTATTCTAATGTTGATTAAGCAACCCAAAATATTAAAAAAAATCTAGAAATTATGGAAATAAAAGAACAATGAAGAAATAAATGATCTAAATTTTCTAGCTTGTCCTTAAATTAGGCACACCTAAAGGTCCATGATATCATTTTTTCAAATTGACACCTATAAGAATTTTATTTTGGACTACTAACAAAAGGAATGCCGAGGCTTAAGGGAGAACCTCAAGTGAGCAGATGCTCTTCCAATGGAAATCCTCTAGAGTAGAAATTTTAATTGCTCTAAATCCTTACATCCCAATATGACAAAATATTCACCATATTTTGACAAATTCTAAACCGACTCATTATTTCACAAACAAATGGGAATATAACTCTAACATCTTTTAAGTTCATCTGCTACTTATTTGAGCTCCTCTTCCTCAACCAAATTGCTAATAGAAGTTCAAGATTTGGAATTTGTTACATCAATATAAATTTTTAACTTCAAAACTCTACAAGCCAAACAAACCCAAGTCAAGGTTGGCACTTATGATAAAAATATAAGAGGATAAGGCTTCAACCAAGTATCGAACCAAAACTTTATAGAATCCTCCTCATTTACCAATGATATAATATTTGATTAATTGTAAACTCTAAATCTTCATTTTCACAATATTGTCCCTCCAATATTCTTTCCTATGCAAACCTTATCCCACATGCAAAGAGGAGACCTATATTTCTCCTCACATCCTTTCTAAAGAAATCTCTTAGAATTTTGTCCAATTTAGATCCTATGCTTGTGTTAGCTTTTGAAGCTAAATACTAAAGATAAAATAACCTCAAGATCTAAAATAAAGTTGCAATATGAAATATAAGATAATGGCAATATTCTAAATGTATAAAACTCATAAATAACTTCAACAATAACTCATAGAATTGCCATTAACAAATGCTCACAAAAATTATATCTCCATTGAATAAAGATCTCAAGTACCCATACTTACAAACACTCTCATCAACAATACATATATCTTGCACACACACATAGATACATATATAATGGAATGTGACTCTTCATATGGTGCACCCTTGGCCTTCACTCTTCTAGAGACTCTTCATCTTCCTATTCTATGGACTCATGTGCACATGGACTATTATGCACATTTACATTACCAAAATACTTTGCACACTTGTGCATTTATTACATTGCATAAAGTAAATACTCACACTCTAATCTAGGACACTCTCCTAATCTAAAGATGTACCCAAGGTGGTACATTAGCATGTACCAAATAATGTAATATATTCCAACACCCCCTTGTATTACATTATTTGGTTATTGAAGACTTTAGTCTTCAATATGGATCTTCATCTCTTAACTCACTTTGCACTATATGCCTTCTTGATCAGATTCTTTCTCTTCTTGCTTGTCTTCATCATTGATGTCAATCTGTAAGCTTTTAGATGATATCACATTGTCATTTGATTCTTGCAAAAATATTTTCTCTTTGCCTTTGTCCTTCATATCACAAATCTTCTTTTGTACAGAACCTTCTGAGCATTCACTTATGGCATCATGATAGGACCCTAAATTAGATGAACTTGAAGCATCAATATTGCATGAAGAATGAAATACTTTTTCTAAAAATGATTCATCCACTTTTGCTTTCTTCTTAAGGGATTCAATCAACTCCTTTTGTTTCAAATTCTTCTCTTTGTAATATTTAAGTGTAAGCAATGCCATGTATATTATACTAGCAATGTTTAAAGGAATCATAACATTATCTTTGTCATTGTCAATTGCTTCAAACATTCTTGTATGCAGATAGTATTCTAATGTTTCAAAATTTTCTTCTAATGCTTCCTTATAGATGAAACTTGAAACTAAGTCTAACTTCCCTTTAGACTTTTCAATCAAATTTTTGATTCCATATTTTATAACTTTTACTCTTCCTTTTCTAATTTCATTTTCCATTTCATTATTCAATGAACTCTTTGGAGTAGACATCCTTTTAGCTCCTTAGTATTGAGTATAGAAAATAATTCTTGAGAGAATTTTTATTTTCAAAAACTTTGAGGTTGACTACCTTATGACTCCCTAGTTTTGAATAGTAAGCTAAAGATAATTTTGAATGCAATTTCAAAATCTCTACTTTTATTTCACCTTAGTTTTGGGTGATAGACTAAGAACAATTTTTCAATTGTTAATCTTAAAGTTGACAACCTTTTATCTCCCTAATCTCAAAAATATAATTTCTTTTAATTCTAAATTTCTCAATCCTATGTTGGTGTTGAATTCCTTATAACTCCAAACTTAGAAATTTAGAAATTTCATAAAAATATATTTGCAAATTTTATAATTCTAATTTGATGTAAAAAACCTTATTTCTCCAATCTTATCAAATTGCAAATATTTCAAATTGTTTTGTAAACTTAGATAATCAAATTACAAAACTTCAAATAAATTCCTTTAATTCTTCAAACCAAATTTCAAATCTTCATAAACTTTCAAATAGCAATAATCTAGTTTCTAAGGTTCCAAATATTAATTCAAATTCTTATCTCTCCAAAATAAATAGTTTCTCTTTAACCTTAGAAAATAATAACTTTATATAACCTTATACCTCCTATCTTGAGCATATAAATAATTTTAAATAGAATGAATTACCTTCAGCCTTGAATGCGTAAATTCTCTTGGTCAATAGTGTTTGACCACCTCCTAATTGGCACTCCTCCTTCTATGTTGTACGTATGGAGTTCTTGTTGTACTTTGGCTTACCTTGGAAAGATTACTCTCTCTCCTCTTTGATTTGTCAACTAAATTCCAACCTTATAAAGGTGCTCTAAATAATATGATATCCTTGTTGTTTGTATTTGAAATTTAAACCTATTTTTAGTCAACTCCTTTGTTGTATGTATCTTGAATGGCTCTCTTGCATAAGCTAAATGGAGTAACTCCTCCTACTTGCACTCAAACTTCAATTAATGTGCTTCCTTGCTCTCCCTCCTATTTTTGACATTCTCTAAAATCAACCTTGCACTCTCCTATCTTTGGCACTTCAAAATCTGCATTAATGTCTCCATTTTGAACGTTTGAATTACTTCAATATTGTTGACCTTCCACTTCTCATGTGCCACTTGGCACTAAAACTCTTCTATTACTCCAAATTCGCTTCCCTTGTTCTCCTCAGGTGCTTATAACGTAACTCTACCTAGTTTGGTGAACTTATGACATAGTGGGCATTACACTTTACAAATGTCTCTCCTCCATCATAGATTTAAACGTCTCTTTTATCCTTGGTACTATCTTGACACTTGGAATTTTCCCTAGCTCATCCTTTCCAATGCTTTGTCTTCTCCACACACGTCCCTTCACTATATTTTGCATGAAATACTTTCTCCAATATTTGATGCTTGGTGTTTGCCCTAATTTCCAATTCTCTATCTCCTTTATATATGTTCCTTCACTATATTTTGCAGAAACATCTCAATTACATTCTTTTGAGCTCCTTGAGGTGAAGTTATGGCATTGGACCTTCAACTTGGTGGCTTTCTTTCATTTTTCTAGTGGTGGCTCTTCCTTGAGCAATAGTGGCTCTTCTTTGAACTGTGGTGGCTCTTCCTTGAGTGGTGGTGGCTCTTCCTTGAGAAATAGTAGCTCTTCTTTGGATTGTGGTGGCTCTTCTTTGAGCGGTGGTGCTTTTACTACTCCAAACTAGTGCCTTCTCCTTTTCTTGCATGGTGGTTCCCTTAGTGTCTTTAGACACTTTAAGATTTGCTCTTCTTGATCTTCTATTTTCTTAGAAAAATACCCTTATTCAGTTTCCTTTTACACTAATAAATTTGCACTTTCAAGAGCTTATAAAAATAACATTTAATACTAATATTATTTCCTCCTTATTTCTCCTTTTCAAGTAAGCTTTAACTTAGACTTTTGTTGTTTTACTTTTGTAGATTTTAGGACTCAAATGCTACCACCTTATTTTGCTTGAAGACTCTCTATTTCAACTTCCTTTTTTAAAATTTAATAAAACTAATATGGTGCTCTCAAATACTTAATGTAAAACTGATTTTAATGCTCAAATAATAAACTTATGTTGCACCAATATCGCATACCTTTTTGGTCTCCTTTTGTAGCTAATTTCCTTGGTGATTTGGTTCACCCTTTTGCTATCTTAATCTTGTAAATTTTGCAGCTTTACTTCTTATCACTTTGCTACTCTAAAATTATCAATTTTGCAGCTCTAATTGTTGCCCAAATATCAACTTGCTTGCTGCCCAAAAACTCTCTCAAAAACTACCTCGAAGTTCTCCAAAAATGCAACTCTTTCTTCTCCTTCTAATGCTGTCCACAAATCTGATTTTTGTGGCTTCAGATCTCCTCCAAATTTATTCTCTCAAACTCTAAAACTTGTAGCTATTAGTGCTGCCCAAATACTGTCCAAAAATTCTACAATTTTTGCAGTCAATTCCTCCTTTGTTTCATTGTCCAAAACTACCTCAAAATTCTCCAAATTGCTACCTTATTTTTCTATCAAATCTTCCTTCAATTTGTTGTTCAAGGGCACTTCAAAATCTGCCCAAATATTCTCCAAATCGTAGCTCTATACCTTCTTCAATTTTCTGTCCTATGACCCTTCAAATTCTACCTCAAAAATCAACAACCTTCTTCTTTTCAAATCAGCCTTCAAAAACTTTGTGGTTATCCTAAACTTCTCAAAACTGTGGCCTCTTCAATATTTCTTTCTCCTTCAATCTTCTTGTTGAATTCTAACTTCAAATCTGATATCTTCCATTGTCTTCTTCCTCAAGAATATGAATGTCTTGAGATCTTCAAAAATCTTCTCCAAAATTTGGCAACCTTCTTGCCAAAAACTTCTTCCTTTTGGGCTTGTTGTCGGATGGTGATAATTGTCCCAAATACTTCTTATCAGAACCTTCTCCTTGCTTGCAATATTCTTCCTCTAGCTATCTTCAAATCTCCTCCAATGGCCACTTCTTCAACTTTGCAATGAGGCTTTCTCTAGCCTTCTTCTTCTTCTACTAATTCTCTTGAGACCTCTTTCCTTTGGGTCTTCTAATTCTGCAGCTCCTCAAATCTTCTTCTCAAAATTTCAATGAGACCTTTCCTTGGTCTCTCTAATCTTCCAACTATGGAAATTTTGCAATGAGATCTCTTTCTTGGATCTCCAAAATCTGTTGCTTCTCAAATCTGCAATAGGACCTTTTCTTAGTCCTCTCTTCTCAATATTCAATCTTCTATGGGGACCTCCTACGTGGGTCTCCTCAATCTTCAATGTCACTAGTCTTTAATCTTCAATGAGACCTCTTTCTTGGACCTCCTTAATATACAATGTCTACTCTTTTGTTGCAACTCAAAACTAATCCCTGCACGAGGAAAGCACATAGAATTTTAGGCAACTGAAGGTGAAATTCTTCTCTATCTGTTGTAGGAAGCTTCTCAACTTCCGAGAACTAATTTTTTGCAACAAAAACTTAGATAGTAGCAACCAAATACATTCAAATTTTCAGAATTCTAAAACCAATAAACTTCACTAGTTATTCTCAAAACTAGTGGAAAGAAATCTATGTTGAGTCCTAGTCTTCACGAGTTTTCCTTCAACCCTGTGGAAAGACTCTAGCCAAATAGCAATCTAGAATCTTCTTCAATCTATCAAACTTTTCAATAGGACCTCCTTCTTGGGTCTCTTAATCTCATCAATGTCAAGGTCTATCTTCAAGACCTGTAATTTCCTTCTATTCCGAATTTGCTCTTGGAATAGGTAAATCTTCAAACTTCCTTGGTTTTATTTTCCAAAGGTAATTTCTTTAACTTCATTGGTTTCTCCTTAACTAGTAGAAATATCCTTTGCAACTTTAAAAACTTATGCAAGTCAAAACCTTGTTGTAGCTCTGATACCACTGTTAGCTTTTGAAGCTAAATACTAAAGATAAAATAACCTCAAGATCTAAAATAAAGTTACAATATGAAATATAAGATAATGGAAATATTATAAATGTATAAAACTCATAAATAACTTCAACAATAACTCATAGAATTGCCATTAACAAATGCTCATGAAAATTGTATCTCCATTGAATAAAGATCTCAAGTACCCATACTTACAAACACTCTCATCCACAATACATATATCTCTTGCACACACACACACATAGATACATATATAATGGAATGTGACTCTTCATATGGTGCACCCTTGGCCTTCACTCTCCTAGAGACTCTTCATATTCCTATTCTATGGACTCATGTGCACATGGACTATTATGCACATTTACATTACCAAAATACTTTGCACACTTGTGCATTTATTACATTGCATAAAGTAAATACTCACACTCTAATCTAGGACACTCTCCTAATCTAAATATGTACCCAAGGTGGTACATTAGCATGTACCAAATAATGTAATATATTCCAACAACTTCCTGATAACTTTGAAATTGATATTTTATATATAGGGATAGATTGCGATGTAGCCTTTTTAAGTTGAAAATTTCCAACCATTCTGTTAGGATCCTATCCTAACGCCATTTTGTAATTCTCATTTACTTATGTAATGACCCACTTCCAACGTGGGGGATCCCATTATGATATTATTTTGTAATACTTTGTAATGTATGTGGCAAGTAGGATTCCTAGCCAAGTGGCACCATCTCATGTAACCATTTTTTATCAAGATTGTAACCGATGGTAGGTAGGAGATTCTAGCTCGAGTGGCATTTTGCATGTAAGCCAACTCTTGAGCCTTTAGGTAGGGTTGCATGAAGTTTTTCTTTAAAAGATATGAAGCCATGTACGAATTCATCCTTTTGCAAGCTAATGAAATATTGAAGGAGGTTGCCCCCTCGAAGAGGCCTGCGATTCTGTGTTATTGTGAGATTGTTCCATTTTTGCATTTGATTTTTGCATAGTGTTATTGAGTTATTTGATGTATTTGAGTTATTTTTTAGTATTTTGTGTGAGTGTGCTTATTTTTAATAGTGAGATCCTAACAAGTGGTATCAGAGCGCTTTCCAGGGCCGAGTTCTACTACAACTGAGATGATTTTTGCCAGCCATTCCGCCTGTTAGGTATAAATTTTTGTGTGTTTTTTGTTTCTATTTTTCCTTTATTAAAAAATCCAAAAAAAATATAGTCTTTTTTTCGACCAAAAATCTAGAAAACACAAAAAAATACAATCTTTGTTTTAGTAGTTGTGTAGGTTAGAAACCCTGTGTTGGGGGTTTTAAAATATCGTGAAGGAGCTATCGTTATTGGCTAAGCTAGATAGCCCATAAAGCGTCTAGTGAAGTGAGGGGCGATCAGGCTCCAATACCCAGGCCTTAGACAACACTCGCGCACGGACTTGAGCTCCCACGCATCTTCGGGTGTATCGGGAGACAATCTAGGTTTAAACAAAATTTTATCCATTAGGAAGCTTTTTGGCCTTGTATTATCCATAGTCCATGGGACACAACATCCCGGACGATCACCCTCTCGTACTTTCAGAGAGGCAGATAGTGTGCTCAAGGGTATGTGTGGAATCCTCCTTGGGTAGTGGCCTAAAATATTGGTCCGAGCACTATTGTTCGTCACTACGGTATAACAGAGGGCCTATGGGTATTACATACTCCCTTACTTAGCGTACCCTAGTTCTACAAAACATAACTTCCACCTGCAAATCAACACCATCCCTGTTCTGCTAACCTGCATTCACAACCCCAAAAGTGAGCATACGAAGAAGGCATTCCTTATCACAGAAAACAAACTTGCATGCACCAACAGTCAGGATAGATTTTGCAAGTGTCTGCAACAGCCCGTGGTCAAAAATAGAATAGTCAGGACAGTGACAGAAATAGTCTAGTCAGTAACAGAGATAGTCAGGTCGATAGTAACAACCCTCTGTAATAGTCCAGAATTACAGACTTCCAATGTCAAAAATAGTACTATCAATGTCAAAGAATCCCCAGGGTCAGTGACAGGAACCGTGTCAGTAACCGCAATACAGGTGATAGAGGAAGGAACAGGATAGTGATAGGGTGGTCAGGGTGCAGACTACAGGTCAAAGACAGTTGATCCCAGACCCCAAATTTTGAACTGTAACTCCAAATCAGAAATTGACAACACCAACAACACAATAAAAAAAAAATGATAGCTTAGATTGACTCAAAAATTTAGCAGATAATTCTACACTCTATTCCAGACAAAATTGTCCTTGGCAGCCCCTGGTCAAATTTTGCACCGATTTTCCAAAAATAGCAATTTTTTATTTTTCTTGCTAAGGCCATAACTTTTCAACGGTCAATCAAATTGATCCAAATTTTTGGGAATAGAAGCTACTTGTTATTCTGCACCAAAGACCCTCAAGGACTCACTGGTGAAATTTTAAGTCCAAGTGGAAGAAATTACCTTGACATCGACTTGCAACCAACAGGAGATCACAAAAAGTCAAGAAATTCAGTATATCTCCTCATTGAGCGCTCAGATCAAACAACCACCGAAGTGGACCCTATCCTAAAATCAGTGTTGCAACCCATTTCCCAAATTAAATTTTGGACCCTTACTAAAAATTTTTCCCCTTAAACCCCCCCCTTTTTTTTTTTTATGGGGAAAAGAGGGCCCACAATGGCGAGCGACACTCATGGACAAAAGGAGTTAGAAATTGCCACAATATTGGTCGATATGCAAAAATCCCTTGACTACTTGACCACTACAAACCACACCATAAGAGAAGAGATTCGAGAGCTCTGAACGGATCAGGATACCACTAGAATCCGCTTAGAAAAACAACTTACAGAGGTGGAGACACAATTGCAAGGTACTCTCACATCTGAACACCAAGCTGAAAACTCTGAATGAGGTCGAAGAAGGGAAATAGAAGACCGAAGAAGGGGAACTGAAGACACTCACTATGATCGTGATCCGACCTTCAAAATGCCTAAATTAGATTTTCCTAAGTTCAGTGGAAAGGATGTCGATGGGTGGTTATGTCGGGTTGATCAATTCTTTAGACTCCACAATGTCCCTATATATCATCGGGTTCAGATGGCTTCCTTCAACTTAGAATCTGAAGCCTTACATTGGTTCCAATGGCTACGAGCCACTACCCCTGATCTATCTTGGGAGGACTTTGAGTCCCAACTACTCACCCGATTTGGCCCTAATGACTATGAAGACTTTATAGGAGCATTGACAAAGCTGAAACAAACTACCACAGTTCGTGATTACCAGACACAATTTGAGAAATTGGCCAATAAAACAAGGGGCTTGAATGAGGGATTTTTATGAGTTGTTTCATGAGTGGGTTGAAAGATGATCTCCAGGCTGAAGTCAAGATGTTTAAACCACAAACCATGATGGAGGCTATCAGTTTAGCCCGATTGGCCGAATCTAAACTCTCAGCTCAATGGTGGACACCATGATTTTCTCAAGCTCGACCTCCCTTTCCTCCTCGGTTCCAAAATAATACTGATAATAAACCTCCTGCTCCTAAGCGACTGACTACAGCTGAAATGGATGCGCGTCGCGCCCAAGGGCTATGTTATAATTGTGATGAAAAATTTGTGAAGGGGCATAGATGTGCAAATAAGAGATTGTTCTTAATAGATGCAGAGGAACCCGATAGCAGTGACCATAGTGATGAGGAGAGTGACACAACTGAAGCACCAACTCAACAGGAAGAGGAAACCCAAGACCCTCAAGCAAAAATTTCTGTCCATGCTCTTGTCGGGGTTACCACTCCACAAACCATGAAAGTTGTGGGTTTTTTCAAAGGCCAACGCCTTACTATTCTTATTGATTCAGGCAGTACACACAACTTTATTGATCCTCGAGTTGCTAAGCAGGCCAATTGCTATATACACACATGCAATTCCTTTGAATTCATGGTGGCAAATGGAGGCACTTTACCTTGTAAAGGTAAATGTCGCAATGTTAAAATAAATATGGGGGATTATGAACTCAAGCAAGACATGTTTGCCCTCCAATTGGGAGGATGTGACATTGTGTTGGGATCCCAATGGTTGAGCACCTTGGGCACTATCAACTGGAACTTTGCAGAACTATGGATGCAATTTTCACAACATGGACAAACACACACCCTCCATGGTGCCAAAATAGGCCCTTCCCAAATTATCAGTTCCAATCGTATGGAGAAATTGTTGAAAAAGTCATCCCATGGGGTCATTGCACAAATATTTTCAATTCAACCAAGCACTTCCATAGTGGATCAAATTCTAGCAGATTTGCAACTTGTTCTGACCAAGCACGATGGCATTTTTTTAGAACCAACTACCCTATCGCCTCATCACTCACATGACCATGCTATTCCACTACTACCAGGTAATGCACCACCCAACATCAGACCGTATCGGTATCCTCATGCTCTCAAGTCTGAAATCGAGTAGATGGTACAAGAATTTCTCAAAGTTGGTGTCATTCGACCGAGTACCAACCCTTACTCTTCTCCAGTTTTACTAGTTCACAAGAAGGATGGCTCATGGCGATTGTGTATAGACTACCGTGAGCTCAAAAAAATTACCATCAAGGATAAATTCCCCATTTCGGTAGTGGATGAATTGTTGGATGAATTACATGGAGCTATGTACTTCTCCAAGTTAGACCTTCGTTCTGGCTACCATCAAATCAGGCTCAAGGATGAGGATATCCCCAAAACTGCATTTCGTACTCATGAAGGTCACTATGAGTTCTTGGTAATGCCATTTGGTCTGACAAATGCTCCTTCCACATTTCAGAGCCTGATGAACAACATCTTTCGCCCTCTCCTACGGAAGTTCATCCTGGTTTTCTTTGATGATATCTTGGTTTATAGCCGCTCGTGGGAAGAACACCTTATCCATGTGGATCAGACATTACAATTGTTGGCACAACATCAACTTTTTGCTAAGCGGTCCAAGTGTTCCTTTGGTCTAAATGAAGTGGAGTATCTAGGACACATTGTCTCCAAAGATGGCATCAAGGTCGACCCCAAGAAGATTCAGGCAGTTCAGGACTGGCCAAAACCTCGCACTCTCAAGGGACTTCGAGGATTCTTAGGGCTTACAGGTTACTACCACAAATTTATTCGTAATTATGGTAAAATAGCAGCCCCCTCACATCCATGTTAAAGAAGGACTCTTTTACTTGGATGGGGCCCGCTGACCAAGCCTTCCTCGAATTGAAGCATGCTATGACCACAACACCAGTTTTAGCCATGCCAAATTTTTCCAAGCCTTTCGTCATTGAAAGTGATGCTTTCGGTCATGGCATCGGGGCCGTGTTGATGCAGGAAGGGAGACCCTTGGCTTTCACTAGTAAGGCACTCTCTGATCGTAACTTGGGAAAATCTACATATGCCAAGGAGATGTTGGCCATCTTACATGTCGTAACCCATTGGTGACCATATCTCATTGGGCGCCATTTCTCCATTAAAATAGACCATCAGAGTCTCAAATACTTCTTGGAACAATGGGTTGCTACCCCAGAACAACAAAAATGGGTTTCTAAACTCATGGGATATGATTATGATATCACCTATAAAAAGGGCAAAGAGAATCTTGTGGTTGATGCTCTCTCTCACCAATTTGAGGCCCTCGGTATGTTATGTGCCATTTCCTCACCTGTTCCTCAATGGATAGATTCCTTACGATAGGAGGTACTTCAGGATGCAGACTTGAAAGCTTTGGTGGCCTCGCTCCGTGATGATCCTACTTCATTCCCAGGCTACAATTGGGATGGCCATGACCTGCGTTATCACCAACGCCTTGTTCTTCCTCGCACGTCCCCACTCCGTGAGCTTTTCATGAAGGAACTACATACTGCTCCCTCTGCAGGCCATTCAAGATTTCTTAAAACATATGAACGCCTCAAGCGCACATTCTTCTGGAAAGGTATGAAATAGGACATCCATGATTTTGTAGCAGCTTGTGATACCTACCAATGGATGAAAGGTGAAATGGTACGTTCTTCGGGTACTCTTCAACCCTTGCCCATTCCAGATCAGGTTTGGACTGATATTTCCATGGATTTTATAGAAGGGTTACCTAAATTTGGTGGTAAGTCTATTATTCTCGTGGTAGTGGATCGCCTTTCGAAGTATGCTCATTTTTGTTCCCTTGGCCATCCTTACACAACCTCCACCATTGCCCAAATATTTCTGGATTCTATTTTTTGCCTTCATGGTATGCCCACCTCCATTGTGTCCGATCGAGACCCAACCTTCACTAGTCATTTCTGGCAAGAATTGTTTAAGTTGTAGGGAACTCAGCTCAAAATGAGTTCAGCCTATCATCCGCAAATGGATGGATGGTCAAACTGAGATTGTCAACAAATGTTTGGAGACCTATCTTCGTTGCTTTGCATCAGATCATCCTACTCAATGGGCGAAGTGGCTTCCTTTGGCCGAATGGTGGTACAACACTTCCTATCATACAACAACCAAACTCACCCCTTTTGAGGCCGTTTATGGGTGCCCTCCACTCACGCCTTCTTCATACATCCCAGGCAGCTCCAAGGTCCAGGCAGTCGACACTACTCTCAGCCAACATACCGATGTTCTTCGCCAGTTGAAGCAAAATTTGGACATGGCCCAGAATCGGATGCGACAATAGGCTGACCAACATCGTTCTAAGCGTAGCTTTGATGTGGGTGATATGGTCTTCCTTCGCTTGCAATCGTACAAACAATCATCTCTACAACTCCGTCGGTGCCAGAAACTTGCTGCAAAATACTATGGACCCTACCAAGTTCTTCAATGGATTGGTTCCACTACTTACAAATTGGCTCTTCCGCCCACCTCCAAGCTCCATCCTATTTTCCATGTTTCCTCTCTCAAGAAATGTTGTGGGCACACAGGTACAAGTTCAGTCAACATTACCAGAATTGGATGAAGAAGGGTCCATATTACTCGAACCTGAACAATTGTTGGATCATCGAACCCGCACTCTCCACAACCGTACCATCACAAAAGTTCTTGTTCAGTGGCATGGGCTCCAGCCAGAAGATGCTACATGGGAGTCTCTCCATCAGCTCCAGCACCAGTTCCCTCATTTTTAGCTTTGAGGACAAAGCTTTTCGAAGGGGAAGGACATGTTAGGATCCTATCCTAACGCCATTTTGTAATTCTCATTTACTTATGTAATGACCCACTTCCAACGTGGGGGATCCCATTATGATATTATTTTGTAATACTTTGTAATGTATGTGGCAAGTAGGATTCCTAGCCAAGTGGCGCCATCTCATGTAACCATTTTTATCAAGATTGTAACCGATGGTAGGTAGGAGATTCTAGCTCGAGTGGCATTTTGCATGTAAGCCAACTCTTGAGCCTTTAGGTAGGGTTGCATGAAGTTTTTCTTTAAAATATATGAAGCCATGTACGAATTCATCCTTTTGCAAGCTAATGAAATATTGAAGGAGGTTGCCCCCTCGAAGAGGCATGCGATTCTGTGTTATTGTGAGATTGTTCCATTTTTGCATTTGATTTCTGCATAGTGTTATTGAGTTATTTGATGTATTTGAGTTATTTTTTAGTATTTTGTGTGAGTGTGCTTATTTTTAATAGTGAGATCCTAACACATTGATAGGAACTTACCTTTCTACCTAACTAGACAATATTTCATTGTATTTAAAATTGAATCCCAAATATCATTCTTTCTTTTATCATAGAAGGAAATACCTAGATATGTTGATGATAAATTTTCAACTTGAAATCCTAAAATATTTGTAACAATCTATTGTAAATCAAGGGTAGTGTTGATATCTTAAATTTTATTATATTAACTATCCAACAATATCATATCATGATAGTTTTGATTTAAAATCCATGGTCTCGCCAACATATAGATGATAAAAAAATATCATCAAAGAATTGAATATGAGATTTTAAAGAGATCATATGTTACTTGAATACCTTTGATTTTTCCTTACATTTTTACCTTTGAGAAAGCTCCTCCTAATAAGAGGATATCGAGTCACCTTGGTAGAGTCCAAAATATGATTCAAGGTATCCAACAAGCGATCCACTGATTAAAATAAAATAGTTTGGAATACTATAACAACATTTAATCCATTTATACTAATATTTATCTTGGTGTGGTGCAGTGGTAAATGTCTTAGGTGTTGGTAGAGGCAAACTCAGGTTCCATTCCCTTCACCTTCATCTTGTAGATATATGATATAGTTGGAAATGTTCTATGTGGTAGTAGAGGTCAAAAGAGCTCCATTCCTCCTACACCCATCCTATTGATAGGGTCCAAAACCCTCTAAAAAGTTTGTGTTTACCCTAATTTTTTTTTGGTAAAATAGGCAATGGTAGAACCACGATGGCTATTAGCAAGGGTTTTGATTAGAATTTTATAGGTGATGATAGAACCACAATGGTGGATGAACCATGGTAGTGGAGGAACCACAGTAGGTGGTGTAACCATGGTGGCTATTGGCAAGGGTTTTGATTAAAATTTTATAGGCGATGATGGAACCACAATAGTGGAATAGGTGGTAGTAGAACCACGATGGCTTGATTAAAATTTCACAGGTGATGAAGGAACCATAGGCGACGGTGGAACCACGATGGCTGTTGGCAAGGGTTTTGATTAAAATTTTATAGGCGATGGTGAAACCATGATAGTGAAATAGGCGATGGTAGAACCACGGTGGCTGTTGGCAAGGGTTTTGATTAGAATTTTATAGGTGGTGATAGAACCACAATGGTGGATGAACCATGATGATGGAGGAACCACAGTAGGTGGCGTAACCACGATGGTTGTTGGAAAGGGTTTTGATTAAAATTTTATAGGCGATGGTGGAACCTCAGTGGCAAAGGAACAATGGTGGTAGAGGAACCACAAGCGATGATAGAACCACAAAGGTAGAGGAACCATAATGGTAGAGGAACCACAGGTGGTGGTGAAACCACAATGGTTGTTGGCAAGGGTTTTGATTAAAGTTTATAGGTGGTGATAGAAATGATGGCAACAAAGGAACCACAGGCGATGATGGAACCACGGTGGTTGTTGGTAATATCCTTGTGGTGGACACTATAGTGGAGGAACCACAGGCAGTGGCTATTAGTAATATCCTTGTGGTGGGTACTACAATGGAGGAACCACAATCAATAGTTGTTGGATCGGATGGAGACCTCTGGGGCTAGTAACCTTCAAGGCGAGCAGGATCGGATGGAGATATCTGGGGCCAGTAACCCTCAAGGTGAGCAGGATCAGATGGAGACCTCTGGGGCTAGTAAACCTCAAGGTGACCCTTTGATCATGTCTAGTCATGGTGCTAGCAGTGCTGCAATGGATTCTTCCAAGTCTCCTTTGGATTTAATGAATTTCCTCTTGGGAGGTGTGTTGAAGGGTTCAGATGGCGAGCAAGGTGATTCAGCTCTGGATGTCCCTATTTTGAGAGAGATAGTATGTAAGAGCTAGGTGGATCGAGTGAAAGACAATAAAATTCCCAACTTTTCTAGAAAGGAGAAGAATATTTTCATTCCTTCGGTAAGTGATGAGAATGGGCTAGCCCTAAAAATTCTAGATAAGATTTTAGATAGAGCCCAAAATAGATTGAGTAATAGTCTGATTGGTAAATTTATTGGTTATAGACCATCTATAGATCAGATTAAGAAATGGGCTAACCTCAGGTGGAAAGTTAAAGGGAATGTGGACTTCTCAGCTCTTCCAAGAGGTTTCTTTTTAGCCTCCTTTTCTGCTATGGAAGATAGGGATTCAATTTTTTTGGGTGGCCCATGGTTTATGGGATGATCTAGACTTTTCCTAAGGAAATGGGCTCTTGGGTTCAATCCAGCATCCAAAAACACTGAGGTTGCTCCCATTTGGGTTAAACTTCTAGCATTACCCCTTGAGTTCTAGGAAAATGAAATTTTAGAAGCTATTGGCAACTGCATTGGTAGCTTTCTTTTTGGATTGGGTGGGGGGTGGGAAAATCTCTCCAAGCTCCATTAAATTGACCTCAAGTAAAGGTACTTGGACACAAGAGATTTCTTATGAAAATAATCCTTTTGGATGTTGGAGATGTGGCAAAATAGGTCACCTGGCCAAAAATTGTCACCTTAACAAAGATTCTGGAATTAGTCTAGAGGAGCAAGGAAGGAAGGGTAAGGCCATTTGGAAAGTGAAAGAGACTAACAAAACTTTGGAGGACATTGAACAAACCCCCAAGTTAAGCCATAGCAATCCCCCGAGTGTGCAAGAAAATATAGATGTATCTTCTATTTCAATATTTCATGAGGAGGGAGAAGCAAACCAAAGGGTCATGGAGCAGTTGGGTATAAGCCCCTTGGAATGTAATGAAGTTGTAGAGGACCTGGAGATTGTCCCTTCTACATTGCCACTACTACTAGAGAAATATAATGTGAATATGGTGAAGGCGGGGTAGGAAGGGCCAATCTGCCCTCAAGTGAAAGATGTGAATATGGTGAAGGTAGAGTAGGAAGGACCAAATTATTCCTAGGAAGGACCAATTTGTTCCCATGTGGATATGGAGACTATCCCTTCTACTTTGCCATTGATCCTGGAGAAATAAAATGTGATTATGGTGAAGATTGGGTAGGAAGGTCCAAATTATTCCCATGAGAAAGACCAATTAGAGATTGATACTCATGAGACTGTAGAGGAATAAATTGTTGAGAAAGGTCCATCCTTTGTTACTTCAAATGTAAGAATTACTAGGAGTTCTCGTAAAGCCCCTGACCTAGGTCAAGAAGAGTCTAGAAAAGTGGGTAGGAAGTCTCTCAAGGAGAAAAGGTACAAGGAAGTAGAAGAAGAGAAATCTATGGGGTCTCAACCTACTATTAAGGAAATTCTTGTAGGTATGAAAAAGCATGCACCCTGGAACCAATGAAACTCCTAAGTTGGAATGTTAGGGGCATGAACACCCCTAGAAAACATAGGTTGGTTAAGGACCTTGTCTGCTCTTACCAACCAGATTTCTTGCTTCTCCAAGAAACTAAATTGAATCTTACAAATTGGCTAAAATTTCAGAAAGGTATTTGGCAAAATGCTGACAGCTTTCAAGAGGAAGCTAAAGGGGCCTCTAGAGGGATTATATCTCTTTGGAATTCCAATATTTATGAGGGAGACCTGCTAGCTAAAAGTGAATATCAGGTCATAGTACTTCTCACAACTAAATCTTCTAAAGTTTCCTTTGTGATTACCAATATCTATGCCCCCAACTCAAGTAAAGCCCATAGAGAACTATGGATATCTTTAGGGGAAATGGGTAAGTAGTTTAGAGGTTTAAAATGGATTGTGGTAGGTGATTTTAACACCCCCTTATCTCTAGGTGAGAAGTAAGGGGTGTGGCTGAGTTCTCAGAAAGCATGCAGGATCTAGGGAAGCTTTTAGTTGATGGTGGTCTGTTTGATGTGGATTTAGATGGTAACAAGTTTACTTGGATGAACAGACGCTCTAGTAGAAACTTGATTCAGGTCCGGTTGGATAGAGTTCTTCTTTTAGAGGATTGGTTCCAAAACAACTTCATGTTTAATATGAAATCTCTTCCTAAATCTAGATCTGATCACAATCCTCTACTCTTTTGGTGTAGTGTGGAAGATCAGAAGCATAATGGCCCTTTCAAGTTTGAATTTATGTGGTTGCACCACCCATATTTTTATAAAGAAATGGAAAAATGGTGGAGTATTCCTTCCCAGGGTACTAAGATGTAAATTCTCGCAAACAAGCTTAAAACTATGAAGAAAGAAGTCAAGAAGTGGAATAGGGAGGTCTTTGGAAATATCTTTCAAAAGAAGAAAGTTATTCGGTTAGATTTGGATATGTTAGAAGAAGATATTAATAGGTTGGGTATGAACCAAACCCAATTCCAAAGAGAAAAGGAGCTTAATGTTGAACTGCACACCATAATAGCCAAGGAAGAAACCTATTGGAGGCAAAAGTCCAGGATCCAGTGGTTGCAGGAAGGTGATAGGAATTCTAAGTTTTTCCATGTCTCCACTATCAAAAATAAAATTTCTGCCCACATTGATGAAATTCTAAAGGATGATGACCAGGTTATTAGAGAGAGCGAAGAAATTGAGCATGAGGCTATGGACTTCTATCAAAATATTCTAGTTGAAGATATGGAAGAGGATGAAACAATGGTTAAGGAGATGACTAATCACATTCCTAGGTTGATATCCAAGGAGATCAATGCTCAACTTCTAAAGGAGATTGAGGAAGAAGAGGTAAGGATAGCCACTTTCTCCCTCGGTAGAGACAAAGCTCTAGGTCCAGATGGGTTCCAAGCAGGTTTTTTCCAAACCTTCTGGGATATTGTTAAATTTGATGTTATTGAAGTAGTGAAGGAATCTTTAAAGTCGGGTCAGATCCTAAAGGAGTTTAACAATACCTTCCTTGTTCTAGTTCCTAAGAAGAAAGGGTTAAAAACCTTCAAATATTTTAGACCTATAAGTCTTTGCAATGCTATTTACAATATTATCTCTAAAGTTATAGCCCTCAGATTGAAGATCTTCCTCCCCTCCATTATCTTCGATGAGCAAGGAGGCTTTGTTAAGGGTAAATATATTTTGGATGGGATTATATCCCTTCATGAATCCATGCATTCTATCAATACTGGTGAAAGAAAAGGTATGTTCCTGAAGTTAGACATGAGCAAGGCTTATGATAGAGTTTCATGGAGTTTTTTGGATAAAGTTTTGGTTGCCTTTGGTTTTTGTAGATAGTGGAGAAGATGGGTTGGAAGCTGCTATAAGACTGCAAGGTACTCTGTTCTGATCCATAATAAACCAGTAGGTTTTTTTAGTAGTAGTAGAGGTCTTAGACAAGGTGACCCCTCTCTCCTTATCTTTTCATTATTATGGCTGAAATGCTCGAAAGATACCTCAATGCTGCCAAGGCTTCTGGCCGGATAGGGGGCCTTAAACCAACTCATAATATTGAGGGTATTACTCATTTACAGTTTGTGGATGATACCATTTTACTTGGTAATCCTACTGTGGCAGAGGTAATTGAATTTAAAAGAATCTTAGACCTCTATGAGCATGCCTCTCACCAAAAGATCAATTTGGACAAGAGTGAGATCTTCTTCATTAACACTAAAGTTGCTCTCCAGAGAAGGGTGGCTAGAGTGATAGGGTGTCTTGTGTCAACCCTACCTTCTTCTTACCTTGGAATACCTATGTTCATGGGAACTTGCAAGGCACCTCTTTGGAATGGTTTGGTTGATAGGTTTCAATCCAAACTTGCAGGATGGAAAGGTAATCTCTTGTCTCAAGCAGGTAAAGTGTTGTTGGTTAAGAGTGTTCTGTAGGTTATCCCCATTTATCTTCTCTCCCTTTTTAAGATCCTTTCTAAAGTTTCCAAAATCATAGAAGGAATTCAAAAATAGTTCTTATGGTCAGGATCTGAAGAGAGGAGGAGGATTCCTCTTGTAGCTTGGGAAAAAATATGCCATCAAAAGAAGCATGGTGGTCTTGGTCTGAGGAGACTCAACCTAGTTAATAGTGCTATGGCAGCCAAGGTGGGATGGAGAGTTCTAAGGGATGGTCAGACTCTTTGGGCAAGGATTCTTAAAGAAAAATATCTTGATAGCCAAGAGGATACCAGATTTCTCACAATTCAAGACCCCTATCATGGCTCTTCTTTATGGAACCACTTGGTGGAGGCTAGGGAGGCCTTGTGGAAGGGTGTGAAATGGCGTGTTGGAGATGGGGCCTCTATAAGTTTCTGGGAAGATGCTTGGTTAGATGACAACCCTTTAGCCAACAATGATATTTTCTCTAATCTGAAAGAGGATCTAGAAGATAGATATGGTAAAAATGTTTGTGACTACATGACTTTATTGGATAACCAGTTGAGCTGGAAAGATTTAGAGGCAGGCCTTGAGAATTTGGAGGCTTTAAACCTCCTTAAAGCTAAACTAAAGGCTTATTACTTAGGTGTTGTCAGGCAAAGAGACTCTATGGTTTGGAGCAGAACTAAGAATGGTGAATTCAACGTGAAGACAACCTATGATCTTTTGGATCCTACTGTAGATAATGGTTTCCCTTGGAATAGAATTTGGGGTAAGAGAGCTATTCCTAAACTAGAGATTTTTCTTTGGGAAGCAGTCCAGAATAAGATCCTAATGGTGGATAATCTTAAGAAGAGAGGTTTTCAGTTACCTAATAGATGCAGTTTATGTGAAAAGGTAGAAGAATCAATGGAACACATCTTCTTGGAATGTCCCTACACTCTAAATATTTTCTAGCTCCTCATCAATAGGATGAGCATCTCTTGGGTGATGCCTTCTAATATGGTTTTGTGGTTACAATAGTGGGAGAACCCCTTTTTCAGTCCTCATCTTAATGTAATTTGGAACCTGATTCCATTTCATTTTGTGTGGGGAGTATGGTTAGAGAGGAACAGGAGAATTTTTAGAGGGAAAAAAGGTCAGCAATGAGAAGTTTTGGAAGTATCACCCATTTTTTAGAGGAGAATGTTAAATCTATCAAGTACCCTATCAAGCCAGAGAATACTGAAGAGACTATGATAGCTAAGGCATGGAATTTGGAACCCATTAGTGGTGGAGAGGCAAATGCTCAGGTTAGAACTGATGTAAAATGGCAACCACCCCGAGATGAATGGTTGAAGTTAAATTTTGATGGGGCATCCAAAGGTAACCTAGGTAAGGCTAGAGTAGGAGCAATTTTGAGGGACAATCAAGGCAGATTGGTGGGGGTAGCCTACAAGTTTTTGGGAATTACTACTAGTCATAAAGCTGAAGTTAATGCTTTACATCTGGGTGCAGAGCTAGCTAAGGATCTAGGTGCTAAAAAAGTTATCTTTGAAGGAGACTCCTTGAATATTATCAATCTTTTGAAAAAAGGAGGGAGAAGCTAATTGGAAAATTGATTACATTGTGCAAGATATTAGAGAGATTGTAAAGCATTTTGAAGAAGTTGACTTTGTTCATGTCTTTAGAGAAGGTAACAAACCAACAGACTGGCTGGCGAACTTTGGTGCCATTAAAGAAGAGGATAGGAGATGGATCCCCCTAGGGGTGGTCCATGAGGACTTAGAAAAGTTCACGAGGGAGGACTGCAGCTAATTGGGGTCTAGGATGGATACTGTTTGTCTTGCATCCAGGGGATTTTTGGCTACTTGCCCTTGGCAGTTGTGCAGTTGATGGGCTGACTTTGTGTTGTAAAAGGGTTCGGGCCCTTTCAAAATCTCGTTTTTACCCTAATAAAAAAAAATTTTTTTTAAGATTAGAAAATTCTAGCAAACCTTATCATATGATTTTTTCATATCCAATTTTATAAGCATACCCAGTTTTTTATGGAATGAAGAGAATGTAAGGTCTCTTGTGCAATCACAATACCATAAAGAATTTATTTACAATGAACAAATCAAATTGTTCCTCTAATATAACACAATACAAAATATTTTTCTATCTATTTTCTATAATTTTTGAAACTATGTGATAAATCATATTATTTTTTTGACTGATAAAAGAAATGAGGGTTTTGAAAGGAGTCCCACAACCTTTTACAAGAAAAGCAATGGGGAGAAAACTGACCAAATATCACTCACTGCCCACCCAAAAACCTAAGAAACAAAGCCCAAAAACATCATAGATCCGACCATCCCATGGTCCAACCCAGAGAAAATCCTCATCCCACGATGATGGGAGAGATAGAAGACAACACCCAAGCCCAAACACAAAGAAAAGAAACATCCTGCAAGAGATAGAAAAACAACTAACAATAGTACCACACTAGACCTTGGGGTTCTATGACACGTTCCCAAGGTTATTTTTGCTAGAAGTAGAGTCAACCAAAATTTGATGCAGAAGATGGTTCACATCTTATGTGAATTCCATTTCCACCTTAAGGGTTTCCAGAATTGAACGTTGGTTATCCTCCACTAGTTTGATCAGTTGTAAATGGTTACAAGTTTCTTTAGTGCTAGGGGGAGGGATATAAATATTCTTTTAAGGCTTAGATTTTTTCTTTGCATGGGACTAATCATCCAAATATGAATGGTCCACAAAAATGGGGGTGCTCTCCTTCTTGATTTATTTTGCAAATAATATTTTATAATATCTCATCCTTCTCCCCTGACACCTCTAGAAGACATAGTGATACATCTAGATATCCCACTTCTTTCAGCCACCTTAGGGGAGGCTAAGGGGCTCTCATTCTCATAAAAATTTATGGAATATGATACTGATTTTTTGGGATAATTCACTCTTCCACCCTGACCCCTCTTGAGGACACCATGATGCCACTTAAATTCCTACACTTATCTACCATATTGTAAGAGGTAATGAGATTCTCTATTTCATTAGACCGTGAAGGATCACTGGAATTTAAGCATGAAGTTTTTGGGGAGGGATTGATGGCTGACAAAATAGCCTAAGACTCAATGTTTTTAATGATAATTGTAGCCTCTAATACTTTCTCTTTTACCATTTACTTAAAAATTAACATGGACAAATCTTGTTGAATTAGGCTGGAGCCCTTTCCATGTTGCACATCAATCATTAAATTTTGTAATGATTGGAACAAAAATGCTGAGAAATTCATCCATATCTCTCTTCTCAATTAGTTAAGGAACATCATGTGGTAACACCTCACTATATCTTTGGATGGATCAAGCATAAAATAATCCATGATGACTTTCACCACCCTATCCCATAGGGTCTTGAGGGCCTTTGCACTAAAGTCATTTTTATCCTTAGGAAGCTACTCATAAACATCCAAGAATTAGCTTACCTCCTTAATAAGAGAGTGCTTCTCTCTATTATCATAGTATCCATCAAGAAGAAGACCCATGACTTGGGAAATGAGGGCCACCGTGATCTCAAAATCAAGCTCTCCCACCTTAACTCAACCCTTATTCCAAGAGTGAGCTATCGATTTAGATAGGATTAAGTTATGACCATGAGACTTCTAGATACAACCTAAAAGGCTACCCTTATTCAAAATTTTTCTAACTTTCTCATTTGTAACCAGGGTAGCCAATTTTGGATGTAACTTCGGGAGGGAATACATTAAAGTTAAATTATTTACCATATCCATATGGGTCAACTCACTTGGAAAACCTTAACCACCCCCATAGGAAACTCAAAGAAGAATTAGAAAGCCAGGTAGCTGAGGATGCTAAAAAAAAAACCTTTGGCATCATTAAATGAGAGGTCCTAAAAAGGAATAGAAGGATGTTGAAAAAACTATCCTATTATGTAGGCACATTGATCAAGAGGTCAACCAGAGCAGAACTTGGAGTGAGCACAAAGCTCCTTCCAATGTGAGCCAAATAGAAAAATATGTAGTGCCAATAACCATGCTGTAGATAGGCTCTCAACAAAAGCCAAACAAACAAGCTTTATCTCTTTTTAAGGTTGATTATTGAACCCCAAAATTAGCACAATTCAAAACTTACTCGCACTGAAGTGATGTTGGCCATAGGAGAGTATAATTAGGCTAATTATTTTTTAAAATGCATGCACCATTTGAATTCGATGTCGCTTTATTCACCTATGAGAAGTGAAACTCAAGTCTATATATCTCTTTATTGCATGTATCCTATGAATCCAGTGCCACTTCATCCAATTATGAAGAAAGTACCTTGTTTCAGTTGGAGAAGTAAAAATAACACACCACTCAAAGAGTTGGGCTATGAGATCGATAGAAAAGCCTATTGTCTAAGGTTTGACATGCGTGGTGATAGAAGGCCAATCATACCCCTTATCATTCCAGCCAAGAAGAGTGCTAGGTAAGACCAATGATACTTGTTTAAATACACATGAACCAAAACAAATAAGGGGTCCAAGAGGGAACAACCCAACTTCACACCCATAAGAGGCACCAACACGCCAAATGTAGGAAAACTATTTGAAGTTAAAAATAATGATTAGTCCAAATAAAGTTGGAAGTAACTGAATTGTCCACCCCCAAGACTACAAGCAAATAACATGAACTGTAAACTTAGACACATTCCTCATTTTTTAATCTAATAAAGTCTTGAGGGAAATTAGCTCTCTAGATAGACAACCCCTATTGGGTGGTAACCAAGTTGGCCAAACAATCTGCTAACTTATTACCTTCCCTAAAGATGTGGAGCACTTTGGTTTCTTCCATTTCTTGAAGGATTCTTTGCATTTTCGAGACCATGTTGAGGATGTTCCATCTTGGGAGATTAGTGGACTTCAATAGATTGATCAGGTTTAGTGAGTCACCTTCCACCACAAATATCGTTACCTTATTTAATTCAATAACACAAGCCCTTGAAATGTAGCTATGGGTTTCACAAAGTCCACCGATTGGAGGGATAGATGCTTAGAAAAAGCCATCATAATGTCCCCTCTATTGTATCTAATAAATTCACCCACACCAGTAGACCTAGAATTGCCTTTAAAGACACCATCAAAATTGAGTTTGAACCACTCACAAGGGGGGTGGGCACTAGCAGACATAAATATTTGGGTTTGGAACTAGGGTAGTTGGAGTAAACTGAGGGAAGCTTAGGACTAAATCTAACACCACTTCAAAGGAAGGACTCACATGGAAGTTTTTACCCAATTCGAGGAAGGAACTGGAAACATTCTCCATTGAGCTCCAAAGGATTTTGAGACTTACCCATAGAAGGTCACAAATGGAATTTTTGAAGGCCTTGTGATTCCTTTCTTTCAAAAAATCCCAAAGAATATGGGGGAGAAGGAACTTCCATAGGACTATAAACATTTAAATATAGAATAGTAGAAAGGGGGATCCCACTGTAAAAAAATATCTACAACTAAATTTGGGAGCACCCAAAAAACCCCCAATCTATCCAAAATAGAAGTGAAGGAATCACGAGAAAAAGAAATTTGAGAAAAAAGGTTGTTCATAGACTCCACATCAGCTTCACATAAATAACATATGTTGGGAAGATACATACCCTATTTTTTGTATATTATCAATAGTCAAAATCTTGTGAAGGGCTAACCAAAAGAAAAAAATTATTTTGGGTAAAATATTCTTGATCCAAACTCTATAGTTAGGGAGCCAAAATTGAGTTTTTGGTTCTAGCATGACATACGTTAATTTGATAGATAATTCCCCATTCACTCTCCCCTTTCTGTATTATCTCATCATCTATATTCGACTGCTTCAAAACTTGGAGTTTTAGGGCTTTAGTGGTAATATCCCATGCTAGCTGGATTTCTCTATTCCCAATGTCCATGGGAAGATCTTTCCACTTTTTTTGACCATTCTCCTCAAGGATGAAGTCAACAAATTTGCATCTACCTAGAGCTCTATAGAAAGACTCAACAATAGCAATAATCAGATCCAACCTCAAGGGCTAATCCGTTAACCATGAGTTATTCCAAAAATCTATATTTCTTCTATTACCCAACAACCATTTGTTTCCTTTAAGCAAAAATAATTTTGACTTTAGTAAACTCTACCAAAAGGGATATCCATTGGTTGGCAAAGGATCCGATAGGAAATTCCTCAATCAGTATTTAGCTTTTAGGATATTGATCTAGTCTATCCTCTTATTTTTGACAACCTTCCAACATTGTTTTGCTACCATATCTTTATTCATTCTACTCACATATTTAAATCATATTATAAAGGCTAATTGGATTAATATTAAAAAAATATTTGGTTATTTATTGGGAATTAATGCAATAAAGGTGACATTGATTTCACTTATTATAACCTTTTTTTCCCTATCCTCTTCAACTACAACCAACTTACTACTCTTCAATAAATCCTAAAAGTTATTTTTTATTGTAGGAAATCCATCAGGCTTAGGTGCCTATCAAGATGAAAGAGAAAACTACTTCATGTAGCTTCTCTATAGAGATCATCCTTATCATACTTTGATCATATCTATGTGATAATTGAAGGAATATTTTACAAAAGCTCATGTTGGACCTCCTTATCTTACCAAACTTCTAATAAAATATCTTTAAAATAATTGATTTATTCATTTATGATCTCTTCTTCTTCAATAATTCTTCCAATTGGAGTTGTAATAGTTTTAATCCATCAAAAGGACAATTCTATTTTAAAGGTAACATGAAAAAGTTTGGAATTTCTATCATTATTTTAAAGCCATCTCTCCTTGGAATTTTAGGCCCAATATGACTCTTTTGTAGTAAGTTATGATAATAAAAGTAATTATTTTTCTTGCACATAAGCATATTTGTCTATTCCATAAATAAATATAACTTTACATTTTTTTTTTAAATTCTCATCTTTTAGGAACCATATCTTCACTAAGGGTTGTCTTATTCAACTGATTCTTGGACACTTTGTATGGAATTTGAAAAAATTTAAAATGAGTGGTCATATGAAGGAATCCGATCAATATTGAGGGAGATACAACCATGTGAAGTCATCCATCTAGAACAAAGGCAATGACAAATTTTCAAGTCGCGAAAAACGAAAATACAAATATTTGTCAGTCAGGGTTTGGATGATGGGAGAAGTAATGGAGGGCTAGAGATTCAGTGATGCAAGACATTTTATTTGGGCATATAAATTTTTAGCTAAGTTTTTATTTTCTTTTTTATCTTAGAAATTTTGCTTGCAAATTATTTTAATTTTTTTAATCAAATCTTATATTCGATATAGGATGTTTTGGTAAATTTAAGTAGATTTTGAGTTCTAGTTTCCTTCCCATGGACCATTTTATAGTTAAATACTTAGAATCATCTCTAGTAGTAGATGTTAGTGAGAAAACCACAAAGGATTGATCCTTATTGCTCAAATATAGGATGGTTTTTGGTAAATTTAATGGGTATTGGCTAGGGGCTTCAACCTTAAGAAAATGGATTGATAGGAGTTGGAAGTCTCCAAGAGTGATTCTATCCTTTCTTTACAAAGGTTTCTTCCTAGCAATTTTTTGTTCTAGGGAAGAAAGAGATAGAATTCTAAAAGGAGGTCCTTGGTTTATGTGAAGAGCATGACTCTTCCTTACCTACTGGTATGAAGGATTTTCACTTGAAAATGTAAATTTATCCCTAGTACTAGTTTGGTTTAGGATGCATGGGTTACCCATTAAGTTTTGGGAAATTGATACCTTCAAGGAAATAGATAACACTATGGGAAAATTCCTTGAGATTTTAAAAAATACAAAATATGGATTCTTGGCTATTCATGCTCAGATATTGGTCATGATTGATATAAGTAAAACTTTAAGAATCAATCATTATGGAGATAATATGTGGATCCAAACCATAGATTATGAAAAAATATCTTTTAGATGTAGAATATGTCATGAGGTGGGGCATATTAAGAGATAATGCCCTAAGAAGAGTCCAACAAAATCATATGTAGAAAACTACAAGGGAAAATTACAAATGGATATGGATGAGGATGGTTTTCAACTTCCAAAAAGTAGAAATAGGAAAATGAAAGCAAATAAATAATGGAGACCAATAAGGAAGGATATTGGAAGAAATGCCAACTTTTTTAAGGATTTAGCCTATGAAGAAAAATTAGATCAGAACTCAAAGAGCACAATACAAGAGGTTCAACATATTAACAAGGAACCATCTCTTCAGTATGATGTTGATTTAGGGATGAACATTCTCAATGAACCTATGAAATGTGTTAAATTATATTTTGAAGACTTTCTTGAACTACCATCACCATTCAAGAGAAAAAATTGATAAATAAAATACATTGTTAGATGTTAATACATCTAACATTAATAAGGAAGTACCAAAAATGAGTAGGACAAGTCAAAAGCTTCCATAGTAGAGCCAGGAGAGGATAAATATGAGGAAAAATGAAGCATGAAAGAATATTGAGAAATATAATAATAAGACCTACTCCTGATATAGATAAGACAAAAAGAGGAAAACCCTCAAATTATCAAGCGAGATCTACGAAAGCAAGGGCAAACATGAATAAAGAAACACAAACTAAGTTGGTTTAACTTATCTTTACCAAACAACAAAATAATATTGGTAATTCATAAGCAGGGCCAGTAGCCCCTAATGAGACATAATTTCCATCTCATGGAATATAAGGGATGCTAATATCCCCTTAAAGCATAGGTGTATCAGGGACCTCTGATTAAGTAATAAGCATGATATCCTTTGTATCTAGAAAACTAAAATGACAAAAGAATAAGTTTCCAAAACCATGAAAATAGTATGGGAAATATGTGAATAAGATGCTATAGATTCTGAAGAAGCAACAAGGGAATTCTAACTTGTTGGAATCCTATTAGAACCTCCTATGTAACCATTCATAAAACTAGGCATTGGATAACCTCTTTAGTCACATGCTTCTTTGCAGACATTCATTTCATCCCTATCAATGTCTATGGACATACAATACAACTTAGTCAAGAAGATTAGAATTTTGGAGTAGGATTGAAGTATTTATGAGAAGTAAAGACCCAAAAACCCGATTCATGATTGTACAAAATTTTAATGGCATAGCCAAGTTGGATGAAAATTTTGGGAGAATTAAGAAACTAACACAAAGTATGAGAGACTACTCAGATTTTATTCAAAACAATAATTTATGGGAGGTTGAGTTTGAATAAAACAACCATACATGGACCAATGATAGGAGAGGTCAATAAAAATTAGATAGATGCATTCTCTTAGATCATTGGCTAGATGAAGGAACTTGTGCTAAAATAAATACCTTGACAAGGATTGGTTCAAATCACTGGCCAATACAAGTTAAAATGGTGGTAGGTGAATTCAAAAATATATCATATTTTAAATATGAGTACATGTGGGAAGACCATCTTCAATTTATTGATATGATAGCACAAATGTGGAACTCTTCAAGAAATTATATGCTATATATACTTCCAAAATAAATTAAATCAATGACATCTAGATTAAAAGAATGAAATAAGAAATATTTTTAGAAGAAAGAACTAAAAGATAATATTTTAAAATTTCAAAAAGGTGATCATAATAATCCAAGTTCAGAGGAAAAAGAGTTGTGAATATCATAATATTTTGAGTAAGGAAGAGAAATTTTGGATATTAAAATCAAGACAAACTTGGTTAAAAGGAGATAAAAACACAAAGTTTTTCATAGGATGACAATAGTACAAAGATCAACATCCAAAATTAGTAGAATTAAATCAGTAGAAGGGGTTTGGATTGAAGATTGGAGTGAAAATAAAAAAGGAAGCAAGGTCCTTTTATCATGATATTCTAGGATCAGAGGAGTTTGAAGTTCTAAATGATAAAATTCTACACTAAGTTCCTTCAGTTATAACAAATGAAGACAATATTAAAATGATGGAGCCTATTACTTTGAAATAAGTTCATATAAATATTTTCTATTTTAATAAGGATAAATCTCTAGGTTTGGATGGGATCTATGCAACATTATGTATACATAAAAACACAACACCATTGCAATAAAAATGACACATTTTATTAAATTCGGGAAAGTCCCTTTTGATACACTTTGACCCTTTTAGGGTGCATTTTACAAAGAGATGTGCCAAAGGGGAATCCCTTTTACAGATCAAGGATGGTGTCTTCGTCTCTTCATGCTACAACAATGAGGGAGGTGGGTTTGTCGTGACCACCGTGATGAGCTTTGAGCTTGTTGAATCTTGAACCTGAAATCTGCACACATGCAAATAGACAAGGGTTTAGTAGCACCTGTCACAATGAAAATGATAAATGTAAATGAAAATGACTAATGTAAATGAATATGAATAGAAGAAAACAAACAATGAATATGGCTTACATAACATAATCCGAGCAGCATAACATTAGCATTTCTCCTCCTCCTCTTTTCTTGGTCATGTGATGGTGCCTTTATAGGCCTTTGAGGGTTTTGGAGGGAAGGATAGGTGGCAAGCCAGGGCTGCCAAGTGGCAAGGACTAGGTAGCCACCTATCCTAGGTAGTTGCAGTGAGTCACTAGAAGTGTCTCACTTAACTAGGGAGATGTGGCAAGTGGGTAGGTGCAAGTGGAGTGATGTGTGGAGTGAGGTGTGAGATGTGGCAAGTGGGTAGGTGCAAGTGGAGTGAAATGTGGAGTGAGGTGTGAGATGTGGCAAGTGGGTAGTTGGAAGTGGAGTGAAGTGTGGAGGGTTGCCCCATGTGAAGGGACAAAGGGGACAAGGGTGTATGAGAGGTGGCAAAGGAGTGATGGTGATGTGGCCAGGACACATGTCAAGTGAGGAGAGAGGGTATCCTAGGAGGATATTTTCTAGATTTAATAAAATCTAGAAAATATAATTATGTGCAGGATTTTATGCCTAAGTCAAAACTTAGGCACATAATGTTATGTAGAACTGAAATGTGCAATGTGGATGAATAATGTGCAGGAATTATATGCCTAAGTTTAGACTTAGGCATATATTATTATGCAGAATTGTGATGTGCAATGCGAATGAATAATGTGTAGGAATTATATGCCTAAGTTTAGACTTAGGCATATATTATTATGCAGAATTGTGATGTGTAATGCAAATGCCTAGATTTTGGTGTCTACAGATGCCCCTTTTTGTACCGCATTGTGTGAAACACAATGTGGTGCAAAAATAAAAGACACCTGGTTTTATTTGATGGAGGAATGGACTCAAATCTTCTCGATGCAAAGAATGAATGACTTTTTTGAAAATTTTGATTTGTTTGCTTACCCCCTCAATTGGCGAATGGGTAAAGGATGAAACCCATGAGCCAATTGACCAAATGTGGATGATGAAAGGAGGTGGTTGATTGAATGATGTGGATGTGATGCAAATGTATGTCATTTTGATCAACTTGATGCCCCAAGTTTGGGATTGTTTGTGTTCTTGCAAATTTACCTTTGGTTTCGTTGATGCGCAAAATGTGTGGTAAAATCTTCGACCACGTTTGGAGTTCTTGTTCCACTATGACTTTAGCAATTCCTTCCAAATGATGGGTTCAAGGAACCAGTCGTTCGGGAATTTGATACTCGAGTGATTTTTGATTATTACCAAATTGTTTTTGGTTGTTTTCCGCTTTTGACCCAACGGAAGGGGTTGAAGGATAACCTTGTGCAAATTTGTTTTGAACACATCTAAGCTCAAATATTTAGGGACCTAGCTGATTTAATGCCATAGTGATTTGATGTTGAATGTTTGAATGAGTTTCCTTATGGTGAGCTACCCATCCGACCGGATTGCATGGATTGCTAGTCGCTGCAACCGCTAGGTGTATAGGGTAATCCACTAGATACAAGGTTCACTAAATGATGTGATGATGATGATGATGATGTTTGTGAAAATGCATGATGTGATTGATGTAAATGTTGGAAATCAATATCAAGTTGGATGCCCCAAGTTTGGGGTGGACTTATGTTGTCGCAAATTTACCTTTTGGTTTGATTGACATGCAAGATGATGAGGTAAAGGAACCAATCACCCTAGGAGCTCGTTGTCCTAGTGACTGTTAGCAATTCCTTAATGCAAAATGATGAAGTATAAGTTTTCCATGTTTTGTAACCCCATGGAGTAGGCGTCAATGACAACCTTGGACAAATCTGCTTGAACACAAGTCACTCAAAAATTGAAGGATCAACCTGATTTAATTTCAAACATGATGATGTGAAATGATTTTGAATAAGTGTCCTTATGGTAATTTATTCATCCTACCGGATTGCATGGACAACCAATCGCTGCAACCGCTAGGTGTCTAGAGTAAATCACTAGGTACAAGGTTCACTTGAGATGATGATGATGTGAGATGATTATTTGGAGGGTTTTACAATGTTTTTGTAGCCATTTGCATTTGAAGGGGAGTTGTGTAAGATGGTCACAAATAAAAGTCAACTTGTGTTGCCCCAATCATGGAAAAGATGCTCATTTTAATGAGCGTAATTTGCATGATTGAGTGTTTTGAGTGTTGACTTTGATTATGAAACTGAATTTGTTGATTTTGTCTTTCCCTTCAAGCGATGAGTCGATGGAGAAGATATGAAATGATGAAAGCAATGAAACAAATGATAATGGTTGGAATGAAATGGATGTTTTTGTTTTTGTTTCAACTGTGATTTTGACCATTGTTGATAATTGTGCACTTCTATCCCTTGGAGCAATCCATCGTATGGCTTTCTTAGGGAATTGAGATGATAACAATTCATTTTTTGCATGAGGTGAATCACTTTTCAAGGGCCTTATGGTAATTTATCCATCCTACCGGATTGCATGGATTGCTAGTCGCTGCAACCGCTAAGTATATAGGATAAGTTATTGTATACGAGGATCACTTGAGGCTAAGTGGAAGAAGGAAATGTACACCTCTATCCCTTGGAGCAGTCCAGCCTCATGGCCTTCTTAGGGAGTTGAGATGAGAACACTTCTATTCTTTCAAGAGCCTGTTGAATTTGTTTTTGACCAAAGGAATTGAGATATCTTTGGATTTTTTTTTTTTTTTTTTTTTTAGAATGCATGATTGTTTTGTTTTTGTTTTGTTTTTGTATGACAAAAGATGCATGGAAATGTTTTTGGTGTTTTATGTTTTATATGACAAAAGATTCATGGCAATTTTTTTGTTGTTTTATGGTTTTGTAAGACAAAATATGTATGGGTTTGATTATTAATTTTTTTGTGTTTTTGAATTGATGTGACCAAAGGGGCTTGATTACTTTGGAGTTTTTGGATTGGGTTTGACCAAATGGGCTTTATTGTCCTTTGGGGCTTATTTGAATTGTATGTAAAGGATTCATGTGAGATAAAGTATTTAAACTTGTTGAGATTGAATTTGACCAAAGAAATTGTGTTACCTTTGGAGTTTTTTTTTTTGAATTGAATGTGACCAAAGGGTTTGATTCCATTGGAGCTTTTTGAATTTGATTATTTGAAATGTTAATGTTTAATGTGATTGTTGGGGTAGGTGTGAGACCTTGAATCCCCCAAGTTGTTTGATTGATTGTTTGATGTGATTGATGGGGAAGGTGTGAGACCTTGAACTCCCCCAAGTTGTTTTGTTATTGTTTATGTATATGTGTAATGATTGATTGTTCAAATTGTTTTTTGTACATGTTATGAATGAATGCAAATGAATGAAGGGTGTTGCTTTATTAATCATTGTTCAAAGATATTTTGAACCATTTGAATGAATGGTGTTGCTTTATTGATCGTTGTTCAAAGAGATTTTAAACCATTTGAATGAATGGTGTTGCTTTATTGATCGTTGTTCAAAGAGATTTTGAACCATTTGAATGAATGGTGTTGCTTTATTGATTGTTGTTCAAAGATATTTTGAACCATTTGAATGAATGGTGTTGCTTTATTGATCGTTTTTCAAAGAGGTTTTTGAACCATTATTTAGCAAACTTTACCTTTATTGCTTAATCAGGGGCACCAATATGATACTACTAGTATGACCACATGGATGAAATGGATTATGATATTTATGACTATGTGATGGTGGTATGGAATGGAGGCTTGCTTATGACTTTCTTGTCCTTAGGGATAAAGGATCTAGAGTTGTTTTGCAAAGACTCAAACATCCTAGTTATCTCAAACAAACTCACTAAAACTGCCTAATTCTTCTAGGACCAAATGTGTGTGTAGTGAATTCATTTACCGAATCAAGAGCATGGTAATGACCCGAGACAATCAAGAACCAATGTGTGTGCAATTGAGTTCATTAACTCATCTTGAGTAAATTGGGTAAACCTGTTATGGTTGAAACCTAGAAGCTAGCTTGTCCGTATGAGCGGTCAGAGGTCTCTTTAAAAGAGACATGTCACCACGCATGAGCGTACTCCACTACCAGTCAAGCGTCTATAGCTCCGATGGAGGCTAACTCCATAGTCCATGATTTTTGTTTTTGATTTCTTGAATTTTGGGGATGACTACTTAACCGTCTGACTGGAAATGTAGTACGATCCTTACAACCCAATTAATCAGTGGTGTGTGATGTAAAAGATTTAGAGCTTTGGGGAATCAGATTCTCAACCTAAGTGTGATGAGAATTGTACCCTATCCTTACTACTCTATCTTTTGAATTTGAAGCAATTGTGATAGTAGTGAAAACCACTGTTGTCATGGACTATGTTGCATAATGGGACAAGCAAGGATGACCCTTTTCACCTCAAGGTTCCTACCAAGTATGGTGTTATCCCTATTTGACACAAGATGTTTTTAAGATGTGAAATTGTGTTTGGTTCGAGAATGTTTTTGAGATCAATTCCCAATACTCAAGATTTTCTTAGTGTATATATGTGCAATGGTCCTAAAATAATTCGACATATTTTTCGAGGTTGCTTAAAACACTAGGAGTGGTTGAGTGATTGAAAACATTAGGATTTTTCTTAGGAAGCAATGGATTATTATGTTGATGGTTTTGGTGATGTTTGATGTGAGGTGCCCCTGATTAAGGCAACAAGACATAGTGCACTATCAATTATTCTTGATTTTAATGAATATGAATGGTATGAATGTGCAAATGCTATGAAAGTTGGAATGTGTGAATGCAATGGAAGATGGATTGTGAAAGTGATTTATTAAAAATGCAATGTGTATGAAAATGTTTTTGTGTTTTATATTTATTATTGTTTTTTTTTTGTCTTTTGATGTTTTTGAGATGAAATGTGACCAAAGGGGTTTGGTTCCTTTGGAGCTTTTTGAATTTCATGTGACCAAAGGAGTGTTGGTTCCCTTGGAGCCTTTTGAATGGAAATTGACCAAAGGAGTGCCTCCCTTGGAGCATTTTGAAATGAGATTTGACCAAAGGGGTTAGGTTCCTTTGGGGCCTTTTGAATTGATTTGACCAAAGGGGTGTCCCCTTTGGAGCATTCTTTTGATTTGATGAATTGTGTCCGTCCTTTGGAGCCTTTTGATTGATTTGACCAAAGGGGGTGTCCCCTTTGGAGCCTTTTGGATTGATTGACCAAGGGGGTGTTTCCTTTGGAGCATTTTATTGATTTGAAAGGGGTTGGTCCTTTGGAGCTTTTTTTGACCAAAGGGGTGTCCCCTGAGATTTTGACCAAAGGTTGGAGTTTTTTGATGACCTTGGGGTGTCTTTGGAGGATTTTGATTGGATTGACCAAAGGAGGTGTTGGTTCCTTTGGAGCTTTTTGATTTGATTTGACCAAAGGGGTGTCCCTTTTGGAGCATTTTGAATTGAATTGACCAAAGGGTTGGTTGTTTTCGAAGGCTGATTTGATTTGACCAAAGGTGTTTCGTTCCTTGGAGCCTTTTGATTGGATTGACCAAAGGGGTTTGGTGTCCTTTGGAGCCTTTTGATTTGATTTGACCAAAGGGTTGTGTCCTTTGGAGCCTTTTGATTTGATTTGACCAAAGGGGTTTGGTTCCTTTGGAGCCTTTTGATTTGAATTGACCAAAGGGGTTTGGTTCCTTTGGAGCCTTTTGATTTGATTTTTTTTTTTGCATTTTGAATTTTGATATGAATGTGGAAGGTGGTTCAGGTGAAATGAGGTGGCGAATGTGAAGGTATGTGTGTGAAAATGTGATGGAAATATAAATGAATAACACACAAATCAAATAAACAAACAATGTTTTCTAAGTTTTTTCAAATTTTGTTTTTGATGTTTGATTTTTTTATTGTTTTTGGATTTTTGAAGTTTTTGATTTTTTTGTAATTTTGAGGTTTTTGATTTTTTTGTTTTGAGTTTCAGTGTGTTTTGATGTTGTTGGAATTTTGAAGAAGTTTTTTTTTTTTGGATTAGAATAAAGGAACTCGATTAAGATGGTGATTAGGAACACTAGTGCCAAGCATGATTTCTCAAAAGAGTCTAGGGTACACCGCTTAAATCCTAGTGGGGGGTTCGCCTAGCTCTTCCACTCTGATTCAACAATCGTTCCAATAGTGGGAGATAACTTGAACACAAGTGACCTATACCAACTTAAGGAGTTCCCTATTCTGTCTAAGGATATCTAGGGGGCAAGCCGGTGGAAGGAGATGAATTCCAACGTCACCGGTCTGAATTGGAGGTTGGTGATTAAATCCAACCTACCAATGTTATTATGAAACGTGCAAGTGTGTGAAGGTTTTTGTTTTCTATTGTTTTTGTAAAGCAAGATACAATGCAATCTAGGATGCAATTCAATTTTGGATGCCTAAAAATACAATAAAACACACACCAAACATAGAAAAGCATACAAAAATGTGAAGTTGACTTAGTTTTTGATAATTTTGTTTTGATAATTTTTGTATTTTTTTTTTTTGTTGTATTTTGTGTATTTTGATTTTTTTTTTTTTTAATGACTATGTATAATGCAAATGCTTATGTAGAATGCAAAATGGAAGCTAAGGATGCAAAATGCAATGTAAATAAGTATTATGCCTAAAATGTTTATAAGATGAAAATGCAATGTTTGTTATGTTGATTTTTTTTTTTTTTTTTAAGTTGAATTTTTATTTTTTTTTTTTTTTTGAATTTTTTTTTTTTTATTTTTGAATTTTATTTTAAGTTGAATTTTTTTTTTTTAATTTTTTTAATTTTTTTTTTTTAATTTTTTTTATTTTTAATTGTTTTAATTTTTTTTTTTTTTATTTTAATTTTTTATTTTTTTATTTTTTTTTATTTTTTTTTTTTTTTTTATTTTTTTAATTTTTATTTTTTAATTTATTTTATTTTTTTTATTAATTTTTTTTATTTTAGGTATTGTGGTTGTGTTTTTGTGTGTGGGGTATGGGTTGGTCTCGTGCAGCTACGTAGGCCGTGTAGGCTAACTACGTAGTATGTCTAGTTTCATAGGGTACGTAGGGGTTTGGTTCGTAGAGTGCGTAGGTCGCGCTACATGGGGCTTGTGCATGGTGGTGCGTAGGATGCTACGCGGCCAAGGGGATGTAATGTTTTTTAATATTTAAAAAAAAAAAATTTTTTTTTTTTTTAATTTAAAAATAATTTTTAATATTAATTTTTTTAATTTAAAAAGAATTATTATTATTTTTTATATATTTAAAAAAAAATTATTATTTTTTTTTTTTAAGAAAAAAAATAAAGGAGAATGATTGGAGCTAAAACCACCTACTTGGATTTCTCGCTTTTGAGGAGGTTGCCACTATGAAATTTAGACCTTGTATTGCTCTTTATGAAGATGCGTTATGGATTAGGAAACCCTGCAATTACACAAAGAGATACAAAGTTAGTATTCTAAAAATAAAAAATATGGAAAAGGGGTAAGAAGACCGTGATCGCCAATTTGTATACATAAAAACACAACACCATTGCAATAAAAATGACACATTTTATTAAATTTGGGAAAGTCCCTTTTGATACACTTTGACCCTTTTAGGGTGCATTTTACAAAGAGATGTGCCAAAGGGGAATCCCTTTTACAGATCAAGGATGGTGTCTTCATCTCTTCATGCTACAACAATGTGGGAGGTGGGTTTGTCGTGACCACCGTGATGAGCTTTGAGCTTGTTGAATCTGAACCTGAAATCTGCACACATGAAAATGGACAAGGGTTTAGTAGCACCTATCACAATGATAATGATAAATGTAAATAAAAATGACTAATGTAAAATGAATATAGAAGAAAATGAACAATGAGTATGGCTTACATAGCACAATCCGGGCAGCATAACATTAGCATTTCCTCCTCTTTCTTCTTCTTGGTCATGTGATGGTGCCTTTATAGGCCTTTGAGGGTTTTGGAGGGAAGGATAGGTGGCAATCCAGGATTGCCAAGTGGCAAGGACTGGGTAGCCACCTATCCTAGGTAGTTGTAGTGAGTCACTAGAAGTGTCTCACTTAATTGGGGAGATGTGGCAAGTGGGTAGTTGCAAGTGGAGTGAGTGTGGAGTGAGGTGTGAGATGTGGCAAGTGGGTAGGTGGAAGTGGAGTGAAATGTGGAGTGAGGTGTGAGATGTGGCAAGTGGGTAGGTGGAAGTGGAGTGAATTGTGGAGGGTTGCCCCATGTGAAGGGACAAAGGGGACAAGGGTGTATGAGAGGTGGCAAAGGAGTGATGGTGATGTGGCCAAGACACATGTCAAGTGAGGAGAGAGGGTATCCTAGGAGGATATTTCCTAGATTTAATAAAATCTAGAAAATATAATTATGTGCAGGATTTTATGCCTAAGTCAAAACTTAGGCACATAATGTTATGCAGAACTGAAATGTGCAATGTGGATGAATAATGTGCAGGAATTATATGCCTAAGTTTAGACTTAGGCATATATTATTATGCAGAATTGTGATGTGCAATGCCAATGAATAATGTGCAAGAATTATATGCCTAAGTTTAGACTTAGGCATATATTATTATGCAAAATTATGATGTGTAATGCAAATGCCTAGATTTTGGTGTCTACAGATGCCCCTTTTTGTACCGCATTGTGTGAAACACAATGTGGTGCAAAAATAAAAGATATATGGTTTTGTTTTATGGAGGAATGAACTCAAATCTTCTTGATGCAATAGCAATAACAGAAATGGTTAAAGCAATAGTAGAGCACTTTTAAAAGTGACACTTTATAGATAATCTAAGATATATCAAAAGATACAATACTTTAGACTACTTGGCTGGAAAGAAATAGAAGAATATTTAAAAGAAAAAATAATTTAGAAGTAATGATATGGAATATTTGTTTAGCCATAGAGGAGTCTAAACAAACCCTATCAACTCACCCAATTTCTAGTCTAGAAGTAGAGAGCCTTGATAGATGGAATTAAGTCATCAAATGGAATTATGATGTTGGGGATAAGAGAAATAAAAATAAGGTAAAGAATATAAAGTGGAAACCACCAGATGTAGAGTTGGTCAAATTGAATTTTTATGGAGCATTTAAAGGAAATCCAGGACCAAAAAGAGGAGGAATACTTAGAAATAATAAAGGAGAGATTTTGTCTCATTACTCTTTCAATAATAGATTTAAGACAAATAATGAAGCTAAATCTTGGGAGGTTTTGGAAGGGTTAAAAATATGCAAACAAATGAAATGGAATAAAGTATGGATGGAAGGTGATTCTCTCAGAGTAATAAATACAATTTTGAGGAAAGTAAAGGCTCCATGGAACATACAAGATATAATTATGGGAATTCAAGACCTTGATATAGAGTTTGAAGAAATCAGGTTTACACATACATTAAGGAAAGGAAACAGATGTGCAGATAAGCTAGCCAATAGACGGATTTTAATTGAGGATCGTGAAGTTAAATTCTCTTTTCCTTGGTTAGAGGAAGTAGTAAGTTTAACTAAAGCTGACAAGAAAATGTTTGACTGCCTGAATCAAATAATGATTAAGATTTATTTTAATATATTCCATTGGTAATATCTATTTTATTTTATAACATTAATGTGTTTTCATATATACTATTTATTACAATTTTTATGGTTGCACTTGTGCTTTAGGAAGGAAACTAGCAATCTAGATCTGGTAAAGCAGGCTATGATAGTGCGATGTTTTGGAAATATTACTCTACTAAGATACAATGCATAGATAGTAGAGGTGAAGTTTTGGTATTGTCAAGGCTATTGTAGAAAAATATCAAGAAGGATGCTGAATTGTGAAATATTTGTATTCACATAGAAAATTGAAAAGTTTCAAAAAATGAAAATCAAGAATTCAAACATTTTATGTAAAATGATGTAGGTTTCTAGCTATAACAACTCAATTGAGATGAGAATTGAATATGTTTGTAAACTCTCATGCTCTAAAGAAGAGAGTTGTGATTTGTCAAGGGTGGGGGACTTGAGTACAACCCCTTGTTCTCCAAAACAATAAAATAAAGTTTATCCATTCCAATAATTTTCACTATCTTTTGTAAATCATTGATCTTGAACTTAAGTTCATCCTTCCTTTTAAATATATTTCCAAAGGATTTGATATTTGACATATTTATTTATCCTTTTAAATATTTTGTACGTTTAACAAACATGCACATACGTGATCCTCCAATTGTTGGATTATCCCACCAAAACATGAACCTTTAGAAGATCTTAAGGTCTTGGACCCACATAAATTGAAAATCAAATGACGTTGGATGACCATTATTGAGTAGATAACATCTCAAAAGAATTTTTTTGTGATCTAATATCGCTCACAACAAAATGCTTAAATGGATTGAATACTTAATTTGTAGTCAAGTATTAGATATCAAAAACCTTTCTAGTCTTTTAGCTACATGAGTTTGTTCAATATGCTTATTATCCCATTTATACTAAAATATTGAAGGAAAAAATTCCCAAAGGCCATTTAAATTGACAAAGGAAACAAAATCATCCATTGATCTAGATATTTAAGGAGTATCACCCTTATTGAAGTCCCCTCCAAGAATCCAATATTATAATTCATCATTGAATTTGATATGAATAAAATATGGTTCTTCCAACATTCATGACTCTATTTTTTATATATTCCCTTTTCTTATAAAAATATCACTACCCTAATTCCTTCTTGCTTCTAGAAACTGTTCAATACCATTATAATATATACTAAAAAATCCATAGTTGAAATGGCTAGACAATCCACTATCTTTCAAGTATTTTTAAATGCTTTCTTACATGTTGGATTCTACAATGTTTTCACATAAGCTTGTAGAATCATAGGATCAAATGCCCAAGAAACTAGCTCACACATCACACAATGATTTGGGTACAAAGCTTGTCACTTTAGTTATTTTTCCATTGATGGCTTGAAATATAGGTTATAGGAATTTTTACAAAAAGGTGAATGTGAGATATTAAAATCCATCCATGCATAAACAAGAATCCTCTTGAATTTTATAGGAGAGTTAATTCCAAATTAAACTTGCAAACCTTCTTGGATTTTTGGCTTAAGGAAAAATTTGGTTTTAACCAAATTTGTCGTTATATTACCATTGTCAAACTATTGGAACAAATAATCCAATTTTGAAATTATATTGTAAATTCACCTAAGTATAAATGTGAATAATAAATTAGGTATCTAGGCTTTAATATAAATGAGATAAATAGGCATTTAATTTATATTTATTAATATGTATATTTATATATCTTAGTTAGACTAATATATGTTAGGGTATATGGATAAAATAAATATTTACCTATATTTATTTTATCTTACATCTTAATATTATTATTCCTACAATTACTAAATTAAAATAATTTCAATATCTAGTCTAATTTTAGTCAACTCAAAGTCAAAGGTGATATGGCATGAGACTTAAGTGTGGTGGCATGTGTGGGGCACATAATGACACACAACATGAGTGTGGCGGCATATGTTGAGGTTTTTCTCAATGATTATTTTCTAGTGGGAGGATAGCCCAAACTATATATATATACAAAAACCACAGAACACGAAACACAAAAAAAAAACACAAAAACAACATAACAAAACATATTGAAAATAGAAACAACAAAATGATACAAATACACCACAAAAAAAAATATGAAAAACAAATTACAAAAAAAAATAAGCCAAAGGAGCTATTGACAAATCAAACAATATAAGGTAACATTAAAAATAAACCAAAGCTTAAACAATTACCAAAAATATCAGGAATTGCTTAGCAAATTAGCCAAAGCTTCCAACATTACCATCAAGAGAATGAAGGATAACACCCATCCTATAAACCCTTAGGATTATGGCATCCTCATCCTTTTATTTGTATCTTAATTCATTCCAACTGGGACTATAGGTTGGTTACTGAGAACCATAACACTACTATTAGAATTTGTATGGTCCTTTTGAGGATCCATTTTATTTGTAGTTTGAATCTACCCTATGGTTTTGCACTTAGGTTGGTTTTCTAAATTGTATTTTTTTTTATAGTTTAAAGTTGGATGAGATGGCTCTCCTTTAATTTTATTTCTTAGCATCAAGGCAAGCTCTTTTAGTTATTTCTCATCATGCAACCCTTCTTGTTCCCTTTGTTTATCAAACTATGTTTCCATAATAACTATTTTTATTTGACCATCCTTATCATCTGCTTGCTCATCCATGGAGAGAATTTCAAAGGTATTAGGTGAAATTACTATTTTCTCTTTTGTTGTTATTTTTTTCTTTGTGTTTTTTTGTTTAGGGATTTGAAACCCTACCAAGTCCCCATCCTATTTCTCATTGTTATGGAACTTATGTGGACAATCCTTGGCTAGATGGCCATATTGATCATAGATTCTGCATCTAAATGGAATATTTTTATAATCTACTACTTGCTCCCATATTTCTTCCCCATATTGTAAAGTAGTCTTCTCTGGAAGTGGTTTGTAAAAATCAATCAAAACATAAATCCTTGCATAAATCATATGCTCTAAGTGTTGGGTGCTATCGAAAATCATCATGAAAACTCCTAAATAATTTCCAATTGTTATGAATATCTTTAGATGCTAATATTCTAATAGAAGACCAAATAAACGGACCCAAATAGGGGTAGTTGATGGCATTTCTTCCTTAGATTTGAACTTGGTATGCCAGGGCTTCATGAAGAGCCCTACCCTATCAAAAAACCATGGTACCCCTTGAAAATTTCCTCCTTATCTTCTTCATTAGCAAAAAAATAAGAAAGTAGCTATTAGGGTATGTAAAAATTTGGAACTCACATTTAGTGCTCAAGTTTTTGATATCCCATTGCTTGAAGGTAGCAATATTCGATTGAAATCCCATGAATCGATAAATTAGTCCTCTCCTCTCCATCTCATATATTCCTTCCTGGAGATCCATTATTTCCAACTTCACTAATGGGGATCCATTAGTTGCTTTCATGCAACCCATATTTGTTTTCCTTGAATCGACCTTTGGTATCCTCAGTGGTTTCCTTGGTAATCATTGATTATGTTTCCCTCTTATTTGAGGTGGTCCTCCATGTATTGCTTCTTTAAAATTTATTTTTAGCTCAATGCATGCATCTCTGTTGAAACCCTCCATCCTAAAATCCAAAAAATGAAGTTATAGGAAAACCTAAATTTCCACCGTAAATCCTAATGGAACTATGAATCTTTCTGATGCAACCACTTTCACCCTCAAAGGCCATTATGCTAAACTCAATTTTCCAATACTGTTCACTACTTTCCTTACCCATCCACACTCTGCCACACTCACATTCAAGTTGCGGTTGTTGTTTCTACTACTAATTTTAGCTCCATCTCCGTTACAAGAAACCCTAAATTTTTCCCAATCCTTTTCTATGTTATTTAGGGCTATAAGTGATGACATATTAGTGCATATTTATAATTTTTCTTTTGTATATGAAGCATGGTATGAGTTAAAAACCATGTTCACAAGGTCAAACATGGGTAGAATTTTTTTTCTTTTTTCAAAATTCTTTAACACAAAATATCATGTGAAGAATTTGTTATAATATATGTAGCTAAAATGAGGGAAATTAGGACACAACTACTTGCATGTAGTTTTTAATGGGTTAACGAAAAGCTCTTATACTTCATTGTACTTATAAATATCACTAAAAATTTCAAGGACTTTGTAAATATCCTCAATATGATATTTGATCAAGAAAATAATCTACCTACACTAGCGGAGCTCTCCAACCTACTTGTTCAACATAAAGAAACCATCAAGCTATAAGAAGGTACAAATGTAAGTGAAGGTAAGGACACTAAATCTAATTCTATTGCCTTTAATGTTCATAAAGGTAATTGTAGACACCTAAAATGCGTCATGTCGATGGCGACTACTCATATGGACATGCTACAAGACCATATGGAAGATCTTGGATAGACTCCAAGATAGAGCAGTGGTTCTAACCACTCAATTTGGGCTCCTTGGCCTATTCAGTCTGAACCACAGCTGAGACCTATGGTCTATAGATTGAACCACGGTTGAGACCTATGGTTTATAGTCTGGACCGCAGCTGTCACCTACGGTCTTAACTAAAGTTCAGTTGGCCTTCATCCGAGCCAAATCGGTTTGAACGACCATTTGTTCTAGAAGAAGGTGGTTAAAGGATGGAAGCTTCCAATCCAACTGTCCTAACCACCCCTTCTTGATCTTGGCTTCTCCATGAAGCCACCCCTAGCCCTTGGGTAGTCCTATAAGTACCCCTTCAAAATAGGGCAAAAGTATGAAGAGTGCATTGGAGATTAGAGCAGTGAAGCCCTATCAAATTGTGTACTCACTTGAGTGCATAGAGAGAGATTTGTTGCCATCACCATTGTCAATTTGTCAAGCATCATGACGAATTATGCCATGGATGCCCTAAGGAGCTAGAACGCCAAGAAATGCCAATTTGGGCAAACGGAGGCCCTATCAAACAATTCAACCACCAAATCTGTCAGAGGACACTGAGGCGACCCTTGATCATCAATTTGACAAGGAGGATCAAGCCCACTACCCTTGAAATTGGAGGGCAAACTACTTGGTTGCTCACCACGGCTTTCAACCATGGTTTACAGTGCAGACCGCTCATCAGAGCTACGGTTTGCAACAGGTGTAAGATCTCCTTACTATTTCTTTTGTAGATTATTTAATTAGGTTTAGATAGACATTTGCATGGTTTAATTAGGATTTTAGAGATTTTTGACCGGTAGATTTAGGGTTTAAAGCAATTTTGTTACATTAGTGTAGAATATGCAAGAATGGTTTCTTTCTATGCTTTCATGCTCTATTTCATCTAATTAGGCCATTCAATACTTAGTTGCAATATTCCTTTATGCATTTACATGAATATTTATCAATTTGGCATAGTTTAGATACATTTTACATGCTTTCTTGATTATATGCTTTTCATGGCTTTTTCATGCATCAATCCTTCAAAGGGCCTCATCACGAGAGGTTGCCTATTTGTATAACTTTCTTGTGTTGTTTCTTGATCGTAGGAAATAGGTTCAAAGGAGCTTCAATCATCCAATTCCTTCCTCAACGCGAAGAAGAGGGTTAACTCCACCCTAGAGCAGTTTGTGACTATTTGGAAAAGCATTAATAGTGCGCCTACCCCGTTGGGGGCTTTGGAATTGTATTGATTGTATCAACATTTTGGGTGACCCTAAGAGGGGCATGATTGTAACCGAGATCCATTTTCAATATTAATAAAAGAAACATTCATTTCATTGTTATATGCAATCTTGTGTCTCTTTTCATGCTTTCATGTTGATTTCAATTGATGCATTAGATAGGTGCACGCTTTTTGGGATAGGTCAGAAGGCGATCATGGTGGAACTCCACAAAATAAGTGATCTAACTATTATTTCTTGGATTTTTGGAATTGTAGGTATAGACCACAACTATCAGCTGTGGGCCAACAATTGAACCGTAGGTTCAACACGTGGTTTACAGTGCAGACCATAGACCAGACCTACGGTTTATAGCAGGCACAACAGACAATAGGGAGCCAAAGCTTAATCGGATGAGGACCTGAGGTAGGCCCCATTTTCACCCTCTATCATTTTTCTCTATGCTTGTGTGTTTCCAAAATTATAAAAATGGAAATTAAGTAGGATAATAAAAAAAATAAGGTTAAAAGGAACTAAGTCCTTAGGATTATCGCTTTCTTAGTTTTTGATAGGCGCTGCTAGGAACAACGGATATCTGATTGTAGTCCACCCTAGAATCCAACGTGCTATATTAGAACTTGTGTGTGGGTTTGCATGTTTGAGGCCCAAGTAGTGGCCATTTGCATACTAGTTTGCATTGTCAAAAAATCATGTAGAGTATAGCATGCATATCTGAATATAAAATGTTTCTTTTACATTACATGTAGGAAACAATCATTTGTGCTATATTATGCATTTTTCATTTTATGCAAATTAAAATGAACCACACACACCACGTTTCACTTAAATGCTAGTGAGTTGGGATTCACATCCAACCACTAGTAGGGTTCAACGATGGTGGAGGTAATTTCCATCCATTGGCCCAAATCCTACGTACCCTTGGATACTAGACCAATACCGGATCCAAGAACCTTTCGTACCCTAGAAAATTTGCATGTACTTCTCTTCGGAGGGTATAACGTTGACTAGGTGAAATTGGGTGAGGATCTGGGAGGACCTGTGCTCCTTGTCCGGGTGTGGACTTTCATTACCACACACGGGGGATTTACGCGGCCTGGAAGTCACATCCAGGTTGTCGAGCTATGAGCATACAGGTGAAAGCCAATTTAAATTGAGAATATCATTCAACGCTTTTCAAAACATGATAAGGAGTTCTATACTGATACAACAAACTTGAAACAACATCAAACAGTCTAGGGCTCACTTTTAAAAATTAATATGAGATAAACACCATTGTATACCTTGTTTGTGTAATAAAGAATAAATCTAGATGCTAGGTACACCATGGTGGAGACACGGGGTGGTCGACAAAGGCACAAGCCTGAAGCCCATGACCAAGCCCCAATAGATTCACATCAACACATGTCGAATCCTCACCCACATGCACTTCTCAAATATCGTTCGATAAGCATTAGAGGAGACAACTCGACAAGAGGGGAACTTACTGAGCATACCCCCAATAGAGGAGTTTATGTGCATTCTTCTAGGCATATAATAGAGTAGGGAGCCTCTCAGCATGAGGGTGTTCCACTCGAAAGCCATTACCGAGATCACATTGCACGTGCATCCATAGGATCAGCTAAAGAGTATGTTATCCAGGGGTCTAAGTTAGTACCCTTACATCATAGGTCTATAGGAGGATCCATGGCTCCACCTTCGGAGTACATATGAGATCGAGATCCACCCATTCAGGGGCATGCAGACAAGGCCACCACTGAGCATAGGCCTATGTAGACTCCCACACATGGTGAACATCGAAATATCACTATTGATATGGCTAAGGTGGGAGCCAATGGCACACCACCACATGAGCGGTGGAGATCCAGATAGTTAGATGGCTTAGGTAGCATCCTTGAGCAGCTAGGCTATAAGCCTTCGGCTCCACCCACTCATGCCTCGAGTGAGCATAGTGCGAGTTCTATTAAGACTGCTAGAGAACATGGAGAGGCTTCTAAGCACCCTCATGTGACACATCCACCATCCATGCATGGTGGCACAGAGCATAGAGCTCAGTAGGATGCCAATGCCATCTTTACAGACAAGGGCAAAAGCATCACAAATCAGTCAGATGGGTACAGAACCCATAAGGTCGCTCACATAGAGCATGCATACCAGAGGCCTATCATGGCCAATGACCTTGATAGATCACATAGACTGGTATCTGAGCAGCGATGATAGCTCCTCCAAGATCAATTGGAGGATGCTCACCTAGAAAGGTAGTGCATTGAAGAAGAGAATCTTCAATCGTAGAGGCTCATCAGACAAAGACTATACGAGCAGCGCATGCATGAGGAATGCATCCTTGCCCAAAAGGAGTGCATAGAGTAGGAAGATAGGTTAGCCAAGGCTGGTCTATATACTCATGTGGAGAATAGAGAGCACATTTAGAGAAAGGCTTTTTCACAAGCCGATGTGTAGCAGGAGCGCAAGGATGCTCATACTCATATTAGTGCCCTACCAAGAGAACGACCACCACCATTTGAACATGAGAGGCAACAATAATATGAGGAAGAAGAGGGAGTAGGAAATGATCAAGAGTATCCTGAAGACTCCCAAGTTGAGGAGGAGGAAGAGCAACGCCCTCCACCTCGGTAGAGGAAGAATGTACCTCCAAGACCACCCCCATGGTAGCTTAGGGAGGAGGACTTTCTATCCTCGGAGGCTTATAAAGCCTTAGCAGCTAAAGTAAAAGTGATTGAGAGGCAAGGCATGGCTATTCAAAATTCGACATTAAGAAAGATTCACAATGAGCCTTTGGACCCCTCGATACCTACTCCTACCTATCCTGAACATTTTGTTATGCCCAAGCTAGACAAATTTAAAGGTGACGAAGATGCACAGGAGCATGTCACAGGATTTTTGGATGCCTATTTCCAAATTGTGAGCAATAATGCCTTACTTTTGCACACATTTGTCATGACCCTCTCAGGCCCAGCTCGAGAGTGGTTCAACTAAAAAGAGGCACAACATTACTAGTTTTGAGCAACTAGCTGATGCTTTCCTTGAATACTTTTCTTTTGGCATCAAGAAATAGGCTAACCTTTCCGATTTGGTTGTGCTATCTCAGCATGATGATGAGCCAATTGAATAGTATGAAAAGATATGGAGGAGGTTGATGGTGAAGCTGCCATTCCCTATTCCTACTATGGAATTGACTTGAATGTTTACCAAGAGTTGTGCCAAGCACATCTCGCTATTATTGCAATTGCAATAGTATTCAACATTTGAGGAAGCTTTGGCACAAGCCAAGGTAATTGAAGACATCAAGTTGCAAGAAGGCAACTTGAAGCTTAAGAATAGGAAAGAGGGGCCTAAGAAGAGCTCCACGAAGCATAAGGGCAAGCAGGCCCATGTCAACCAAGTGGTGCTGAACCTCTAGAGAGAGGATAAAGGGTAGCAAAAATAGAATTATCAGGCCCAACCTCCTCCTGCATAGTACAAAAAGTACAATAATAACTATAAGGGCAAGAACAAAGAGCAACGCCCACCTCACCAATTCATGCCTTTGATAGAATCATTGACATCGATATTCCACCAATTGTGTGAGGCCAAGGCAATCAGATTACCCAAAATTAAGATGGTCGATCCAAATCAACCCAAGTCAAAGGGGTACCAGGATGATCTATTTTGCATCTTTCACCGAGCGAAGGGTCATGACATCGAAGTATGTTGGTCCTTCAAGCATATTGTGCAAAACATGATAGAAAAAGGTGAGCTTGTAGTACCAAGTAACCCACTAGCACCTGACAACTAGAACATGGGGATTTACAAAAATCCACTTCCAAACCATGAGGCATCATGCAACAATGTTGGTCACGTCAACCAGGTGCACGTCGAACCACCTACCTAGGGGTTCGTAGGTATGGTTAATGTTGTTACAAGGCATGGGAGATATGAGTAGCTAAATCAACCATGTGCTCCCATAATAATACAAGCCACATTGAATCAATAATCGATATAGAATATTCTAGGCCCACCAATGAGATCGGTGGTGACCATACGGAGCAGGCTAGTCCAAAACTTGTAGATAGCTCCTATGAAGCTGTCTATATATGAACTGATACAGTAGTCCCCTAGGCATAGGGAGACTCTCATGGACATTTTGAGGTCTATCAAAGTACAATCCTAGGATGCTCAAGCATTCACAAATTTTGTGGGACATGTACAACAGTGCTAGGAACCGATGATCCAATTTTATGATCATAAAATCAGGATGGTTCCCATCGATACGGCTGACCCACCATTGCATATTATTGCATGTATCAACCATGTGCCATTCAAAAGGGTCTTGATCGACACTGGTTCATCGATCAACATCATAACGACCAAGGCATTGAGTCCCTTGAAGCTGCCTAAATCACACATTGTACCAACTGCATTCACGTTGAGAGCATTTAATGATGCGTTATGTTCAATGGTTGGCATGATTGTCCTACCTATTTAGGTAGGCCTAAAGACCATCCCTATGATGTGTCATGTGATAGAAGGTACCATGCAGTATAACATCCTACTGGGTAGACCTTGGATTCGGGAGATGCATTGCATTCCCTCGATATTACATCAATGCGTGAAGTATATTCATGAGGGACAAGTTCACGTGGTGTCGTCAGATGGAGAACCATTTAAATTCATGAACATGGCTGATCTACTAGGGGGTTTCATACTCCCATCAATGCACTTGGATGTCCGACCAACATCACTGATTAAGCATCCAGAAGAAAAACAAAGAGTATGTGCTCAACCATCGATATCTGTGTCACACAGATCTGAGCACACTACTGCTACTTCCTTGAAATCGACTGCATCAGTGATGCTTCGAGACAATAGGAAGTTAAAGGTAAAATTGGGTGAAAAATAGAAGAGACATATGCCCAAACCAGTCATCGAGGAGGCTCCCATCCCCATGGAAGTAGAGGAAGCCCAAGATATAGCCGAGGAGGTACCTCAGCCTACCTCACCTGCATCATCAGTAGGGTCATCCGCACCATGGGTGATTGTACATCTCACCAACATAGGGTTAGGTGAGTATATTGTGTAGAATGTAACCTTTGGACCTATTTTGGAGACTGCACAAGAGATGGGTCGACCGCATGCCCATCATTTTCTGGTTGGATCGGTGGTACCATTGGGAGAGCCACCTAATCAGACTAACTTCATTTATGTTGGGTTGGATCAGCTTCCAGTGTGAACACCTATGGATGAATATGGTGATGAACCTTTCATAGTAAATGTTTATTATTTATCCAACCTAGAGTACTCCATGCATATTTTTGAGTTGTATCACTAGCATGGGTATGGACTTGGTCTATTTGAACAAGGGCGTAGAACTTCGTTCGAGCCATGTTATCATCTAGCAACTGATAGGTTTGGGTTGGGGTTATAGATACAAGGACAAGATGATTTGCTCATAGCATCCTTAGATCACTTGTACCTTAGTCTAGGGGATGATGTGGACTTTAACCCATATCATCCTAATCTTTCTAGCTTCTGGAGGACTCACCCAATGGTATCTGTCATCACTTTTGAGCCACTTGAAGAGCATCATGAAGGGCTCTTAGAGCATACTGATATAGAGTGGAACCCTAGAGACAACCTGGGTCATCAAATCCATAATGCTACCAATGACACAGGTGTGCAGGGGCATAACCCCATAGTTTTAGGTGATCTCGAGTTAGGAGATCTATACAGTGATGATGGAGAGGAGTCCACCTCCGAGATAAGTGGACCAAGTTATGATGTTGATAGTGAATCCTCAAATGATGATCAATCTGAGGATGAAGCTGAGGGGGCTATCTAAGGCCTTTGTATGCGCATCACCTACTACCTACAGAGTCGATACATGATATCGAAGAGACTCTTCCCAACATTGATCATTTTGAGGGAGAAGCAGAGCCAAATTTCTTGGCAATGTCACATTTATGGTATAATTATCCAATTTTTTTGGATAGTGATGACAACAATCAGGAAGTAAGATTCATGGGGCCGCACTTGCCAGAGCGCCCCATAGGAGTAGGAGTGAATGATGGATTCTGGTTGTCTGATAGTGATGAAGAAGATGAGTTAGAGAGGGCCTACCTTGGTCCTCCTTATTTACGTTACCATCATCAACCCATCGATATAGATGAGGTCTATCATCAGTTACGTGTTGGTCCTCATCTGAGAGCGAGATGACTAAACCTGGATCAAATTCATCGGTTGGTTAATCCCCCTCCACCGACCTACATGGAGCTCCTTGAGCCAAATGATCCTATTTTACAATCAGTGCATAGGGAGGATCCAGTTGTCCGTACTTCACATAGAGAAGACCCCTTTGTGCCTGTGCCATTAGAGCCAGATCATGGGTATGAGGACTACATCGATTATGTAGAAGTTTGTCCATGTGGTTCTGGAGACCAATACCATTCCATCAATATGGTCTCCATTGATTTGACCACCCCACTCCACAATCCAGTAGATCCATCTAAACCATTGCATCTCAATGTAGATGCTATCGACTGGGATCACGTTGACTCACCTATAGAGCTTGAAGATTTCTTCCCTAATGAAGAAATGTTGCAACCATTCCATTTTGTACTAGGCTGTGCTTATGATGTGTATCATGCTAAGGATACTTCCAACATGGAACCTATGAACCCAATGGATGACATCCATTTGATTCCTATGCCTCATCAGCTTGAGGAGGGATCACATATGTCAATAGAGGAAACCTTCGAGGTGGATATCAATAATGATCCCACCAATTCAAAGAAGGTTAAATTTGGAGAGAGTCTCACTCCAGATGAGTGGGCCACCCTCATCCCTCTACTGAAAGAGAGACCAAATCTATTTGCTTGGACGTATAAGGATATGCCAGGTCTAGACCCAAAATTGGTTACTCATAACCTTTCGCTAGATCTGACGAAGAAGTTGGTCAAGCAAAAACTTAGAAAGATGCATCCAATAGTAGCCTTAATGGTGAAATATGAGCTACAAAAGTTGTTGGATGTAGAATTTGTAATCTCCATCGACTATCCAGAATGGGTGTCCAATATGGTACCCATGGGAAAACTTGATGGAAGAATCCGTATTTGTATGGATTTTAGAGACCTCAATAAGGCAACACCCAAAGATTCATTTTCGTTGCCTAATATCGATGCTCTTGTGGATGCAACTATAGGTCATGAAATGCTCTCCTTAATGGATGATTTTTCTGGTTACAATCAAATTCAGATTAAACCCGAAGACCAACATAAAACCATGTTTATAATACCATGGGGAACATTTTGCTATAAAGTTATGCCATTTGGCCTCAAAAATGTTGGTGCCACATATCAACGGGCCATGACATACATTTTTCATGACTATATGCATAAGATTCTAGAATATTATATGGATGACTTGTTGGCCAAGTCATTGCTATGAGAAGAGCATGCAGAGGTCTTAAGGAAGGTCTTCGATCACCTAATAGAGTATAATGTTAGGTTGAATCCTAAGAAGTGCGTATTTGGCGTAACTTCTGGTAAACTATTAGGATTCATCATCTCTAAATGAGGCATCGAAGTTGACCCAACGAAGGTCAAGGCTATCTTAGAAATGCGTCCTCCCTCCAATATTAAAGAGTTAAGAAGCCTTCAGGGCAAAGTAGCATCGATAAAGTGATTCATCACTCAGTTATCGGATAAATATCGACCCATGAATCAACTGCTACATAAGGGGGTCCCATTCAATTGGGATGAGGACTATCAAGCAACTTTCACTAAAATAAAGCAATACCTAGTGACGCCACTAGTGCTAGCTCCACCAAGGCTAGATGTGCCTTTTCTACTATATATATCGATAACTGACTTTGCATTAGGAACCATGTTAGCCCAAAAGAATGTGCAAGGCAAAGAACAAGCCATATATTATATTAGTCAAACCTTGGTGAGCTATGAGCTAGGGTATGCATATGTGGAAAAACTATGTTTAGCAGTAGTGTTCACTACAAAGAAATTGTGACACTATATGTTAAGTCATACGACATATGTTATATCCAAACAAAATCCTTTGTAGTACATGATGAGTAAGATGTATCATAATACGTGTACTATAAAGTGGATCATGCTATTGATAGAATTTGATCTAGAATTCATAAGCTAGAAGTCCATTAAGGGACAAGTCATAGCTGATCAATTAGCTGAGGCACCACTATCAAACAATAGGCCTCTGACCATAGAGCTTTCGAATGATGTAGTCTTCATCATATCTGAAGCTCTCAAACTCGAGGAACCAGAGAACAATGCTGATATGACTCTGTTCTTTGATGGTTCGAAGTGCGAGCAAGGGGGTGGTGCAGGAATAGTGTTTTTCATACTGCAAGGAGCTCCTATGCCCTTGTCATTTAAATTAGATTTTCCATGCACCAACAACAATGTTGAGTATGAAGCCCTACTATTGGGCCTCCACATAGCCATCACCATGAATATTAAAATATTAAACATATTTGGTGACTCCTTGCTCATAGTAAATCAAGTTAAGGGGCTCTTTCAGTGTCGATGTCCAGTACTGAAAGCCTACAAAGATCTTGTGATTACATATTTAGCTAAATTGGAATGGTATGACATCGAGGCAATCCCTCGTTCATCAAATAGGTTTGTAGACACCATGGCATATTTGGGATCCTTAATCCCTTAGAATCCATCTATTGATTTCACTACCATTCATGTTAAAATGCTCTCACATCCTACAGTGGAGCGAGAAGCCTTTGATAATAAAATGTCAATCAATATGATTAGCGCAGAACCAAAAGTTGAATGGTTCTGTAGAGCTGAAGACTTTTTGAAGAAGGCACCCTAGGGGTCATTAACCTCTCAGAGTCCGATGGGGAGTGGTACTACCATTCACCATAGGGTTGTTTCCTAGTCTGCATTTGCAAAAGTAAATACGTAGGGGGAGCAAGTCATCTTAGCAGTCGAAGTTGAGGCTTATCAAAATTGGATGTCATAAATTCAAGACTTCCTAAAACTTAGTATAATCCTAGAGGGATTGTCGCATGCCATAAAATGCACATTTAAACAAAAAGTGACTAAATATGTCTTAATAGGAGACATCTTGTACCATCGAGGTTACGATGGAGTTCTCCTTCATTGTCTAGAGCCCCAAGAGTCATCTTGGGCAATTTCACAAGCTCATGATGGTACATGCGGTGGCCATTTTAGTGACATGGCCATCATCAAGCGCATCCTTCGAATGGGCTACTATTGGCCCACTATGGAGAAGGATTGCAATGTGTATGTCAAGAAATGCATCAAATGTCAGCATCATGCTAATCTTACGCACTTGCCATCATAGGCCTTACAACCCATCCAAGCGGCTTGGCCATTTTCTCAGTGGGGATTAGATCTTATAGGCAAGATCTCTCCTCCATCATCGGGTCGACATACATTTATTATCATGGCTACTGAGTATTTCACAAAGTGGGTGGAAGCAATACCCTTAACAATGACCACTGGAGCTCGTATAGCAGAGTTTATACTAGAGCATATCATAAGTCATTTTGGGATTCCATCCAAAATAATATCGGATAATGGAACATCATTCAAGAACAAAATTGTGAGAGCTTTGACATCTAAATATAGAATCAAACATAGTTTTGTGACTCCATACTATCCACAAGAAAATGGGTAGGCTGAAGCTTCAAATAAGATAGTGGTGGCCATCTTGAAAAAGATGGTCCAAGAAAACCATAAATATTGGCATATTCAGCTGCCCCTTGCATTATGGGCTTACAGGACTAGTATTCGGATGCCCACTGGGGCAACACCATTCTCACTAGTATATGGCATTGAGGCCATTATGCCCTTGGAATTGGAAATTCCAATGTTGCACGTCGCATTGAAAGAGTTCATCGATGATGACACCACGTGACAAGCTCGATTGGATCAACTGACGTTGCTTGATGAACATCACGTGAATGCCCTGGAGCATCTCCACGTTTATCAGGAGTGACTAAAATGAGCTTACAATATCAAAGTCCACCAGAGAGACTTTGAGGTTGGGGATCTTGTCTTGAAAGAGAACCAATAGAACTCTAATTTACCACCAGATATGCGAGACAAATTCATGGCTAATTGGCTAGGACCTTATATCATATCTAAAAATATTGGTCTAGGTACCTATCACCTAACATCGCTAGGGGGTGTTGAAGAGCCTGAACCTCTCAACATCATCCATATTAAGGCATTTTATGCTTGAGAGCATAGTAAAAGGCTCTGAGGGTTTGCTTATAACTTCTTCCCAAAAGGCTCCAAGGGTTCCTAAAATTGCTTGGTCATGTCAAAAGGCTTTGAGGGTTTGCTTAAAACTACTTGGTCAATCCCAAAAAGGTCGAGGGTTGCTAAACATCGCTCGGTCATCCTAAAAGGCTCCAAGCTTGTCTATGAGTAGTTTGGTCAATCAAAAGGTACCAAGAGTTTTTGAAAAATTGCTTGGTCAACCCAAAAGCTCCAAGGATTCTTAAAAATTGCTTGGTCATCCCAAAATGCCCCAAAGGTGCTCATAATCCCTTTGGTCAATCCTAAAAGCTCCAAGGTTTCCTAAGAATCGCTTGGTCAATTTAAAGGCTCCAAAGGCATGTACTCACCGTTTGGTCAGATATGAGGCTCAAAAACTCATAAAAATTATAAAATCAATAAAATCCAAAAAAAATTGGTAAAGCATAAAATCCAAAAATATTTGCATTTGCATTTTGCATTTTCATTCACACATGCATTTCATCATTGCATTGCATATAGGCATTCATCATCCATTGCATTTCATAGTAGAAGGAATTGTGTTTGTCAGTCTTACAAATGACACCACGTTTGTGTTTTAATCATGCACCTCTGCATTTATCATAATCCATCAGTCATGTGAGTAAATGTGTTTTTCAACACAACCTATAATGTTGCTATGAGAGATATACTCAGGTTTTTCGGTCACTCAACCATACCTAGAGGTCTTATCAAGAGTTGATAGAAAGCTTGCTTTGCTTTTGTAGCTAAGGTCTAGTTAGTATAGCCCTTAGCATATCATAATCCTATCACTAATCAATAAATTAAATAATCCTAATAAGGATTAGGGGAAGATGAAAGCCACAAAGCAGGACTGGGTATCCTGAAGTGAAAAGAGTTATTCTTGCTTATCCCTCTGTGTGGACGGTATGGGAAATGTTGGCAGTTGGCAAAAGGACAAGTATATTCCCTACTCAGAATCCCTTGCTTATGATAAAATGAGCAATATCCTAGAGTGATATCCCACATCAATCCTCAAGATTGATACCCTAGATCGATATCATAGATCGACATCCCAGATTGATATCCTATATTGATATCATAGATCGATACACTCAATCGATGTTACAGAAATAGTTCCCCCAAAGTAAAATCCCCAAAGGAAAGTTTTTGAAGAAAATTATCAAATGTAAATTCTAGAAAGTGAAGATCAAATGAAGATCAGAAATCAAAGCTCAAGTGAAGATCAAATGAAGATCAGAAATAAAAGTTCACATCAAGATCAAATGAAGATCAGAAAGCAAGTTCCAATGAAGATCCAAAGAAATTCAAAGTCAAAATGGAATCGACTCCCTTGCTTCACTACATATGAGCAAGTATCCCAAAAAATGAAAGAAAAGAGAGGGATGAAACTTGAATCCCTAGAATTGCCAGCACTATTGTACCTTACGCATGATGATATGTCTGACGCATTAGCATCTCGCTTATGAACAAGACCAATGTTTGAATGTGGAAGAGCTAGCTTCAGGTGTCCTGTATCACCTAGTGGCTTAGTCCAACTAAAATCTAAACCTAGGATTGGATAAGACATTTGTGGAGCCCCTATCTTAGCAATGGGCTGAAAGAATCCCGCCTGACATCGGGGAATGCTTGTGTCTTATCTTAATATATTCATGTGCACACACAGGGATAATGAATAGTTAGGGCCTATCCTAGCGAAAGCCTTACATTTCAGAAGTCTAGTATGGTTAGTATGCAACTTTTGATAAGTCAATTAGGGTGTTTGAGTCTCATGGAAAACCTCAAAAATCTCTCTAATAGCAACAAATGTCAAATATCACAAACCATCAAAAGTAAAAGTCATTTCAAAACATCAAATTGCAAAGTATCCAATAAGTGATACATCATTAACAGTAAGCACAATCAAGATATAGGATAGATACCGGATGGATATCAGAAATAATATTTAGACGACCACTGACTATATCATGCATATCATTCAAAAGTGCAAAAATAAAATAGAATGACATATTGCATCATTCGCATCATAACATCGCACATCATTGCATTTCATATATGGGTGATTAATTGATCAAATTCTTATTATGAGGATTTCCAATTACATTCATGATTTTTATACATTCTGTGGTGTCATCCATTAGATTGATAAACACATATTGCATTCATTCCTTATGTTTTAAGTGATTAAAGCATACAGGTTCATTTACATTAGATTACCATCATGTAAATAATGCATTACATACATTACATCAGCATATCGTGATAGTGTCATAAAATTAAATGCATGCAATAAAGCAAAATCAAATATGCATTTAAGTAAACATCACATCCATATGCATCCATCATATAGCACATCTAAACATCTAGATCATTGCATATCATCATCATCATAAATTAAATAGCTATCTAGTGCATGTCATCCATACATCACATCATATAGCATCAAATTAACATAAGCATTGCATCCATGTGCATAACATAAACATAAAATTAAAAAATATATAAGTACACATAATGAGCCAAAATGATCAAATCTCATATATATATGTGTCTAAAATGAGTACATAAAGTATATCAAAAATACCCATAGGCTACATCCGTGTAGGTCCTCGACCTTACACACAAAATAGTACATCAAAATAGCAACCCATGTGTATGCTATGGAGGGCCTACACCCCCATTAGAGAGTCACCAGTATCACCTCTGTCATCCCTGTGCCTCCCATGCGAGCTAGCACCATGTGTACTAGAGGACCTATGTGTCCTCTCAGTCCTATGAGTCTTGTGACTCAAGCTCATGGATGACTACCCTGTAGTCCTGGATCTGGTCCACTAGGACCCTAAAGCATGTGGATCCTCTGGAACCTACCCACCTATCAGTCTAATCCATCCCTCTAATTGAGAGATGTGAGCTACCCTCACATCACATAAATCATTCCCCTCCTGTATGAGGGAAGTAAGCCACCTAATCTCGGCCATAGGATCATGACCTCCTGGCAGTTCGAGTGTTGGTGCTGAAGGTGGTGCCATGATAACATGAGAAGATGATGGGTCACCTCTCTGAGCTTGGGATTGAGCCAAGTCCCTCTCTCTTGCTATCGTCGCTCATCGTGCACTCTACTAGCTCAAGTGATCTGGTCAGCTCCTGAACTCATGCCTCTACTACTGTAGCATGCTCTATCATAGTTGTGGCCTAATCTTGGGCCTCCTAGAGTCACCTCTCCCTATCAGATAACTTCACCTCTAACATGGTGATAGATGTGTCTCGCTGTAGCCTCCCAACCTGGCTCTACAAATCTACTACCTGGGCTAGCAGCTACCCTACCTCATTGTTTGGAGGTACCTCACCCTCATCTAGGCCCTCATCCTTGGCCTCCACTAGTGGTGCATCCTCTACACCCCATCCACCCTCAGTCCATGGGTGCACATTGCACCCCTATGGATCAGCCTCTACCACCTCCTCAACCCGACCGAGAGGCCCAGATCCCTACCACCAAAGTAGGGACCACCAGGTATCATACGTTGGGGTGGTCCTAACAATAGCAACTCTAGACTCTTAGAAATCATCTACAACATCACCCAGAGTTGTAGGTAGCACCCACTATAGATGAGTCTCTAGAACTAGCCGCCTATAGATAATAGGTAGCTCTAGAATATCTTATACCAGGCTAAACTATCATAGGACCTATGAGTAGAACTGGTACTCATGGATCTCGGCCTTGCGGCCGAGTAACCATCTATCCCATCGAGCCTGGCATAGCTACTCGCCAACCTCTATCCATGTAGGGCAATCCATGTATGGATGCCACTCAATGTCCCCAGGGCTCAGTGCTACAAATCGGTTGATGTAATGATCAATGTCCCTAGCATGGGACCTACTCTAGAATCCCTCCTCCTCATGAGGCCAACATGTCGCATAGCACTGGTGTACGATAGGAATAGAAGTAATAGCTAGGGGTAGCTCTACAGGTCACTCAATCTGGATGTGCTACCAACCCTAGATCTATAGTAATAGACTACAATGATCCCAACCCAGCTTGATAGGTAATCTGGTATAGCTCATGGTACAACTGGCATAGTAAGGCACTCCCCTAGGCTAGGAGCAATGGCCATCATGTGGAGCTCTGAATGACTCTCTTGACATAGGCTAGAAGGTTCTAGGGAATCCTCATGCCTGAGGAGTCTAGAAGCACAACCTACATGACTAGGTGCATGAAAACTACCTCTCGGATGGAGAAGACCTGCTCATCATACCACTCCTCGATGTGAATGCCACCATGATCGATCTTACGTTGGGCCTCCTAGCTCCGATCATCGAAGATCTCATCGAACACAACTCCCCTACTCTGAGAGGTAGAGGAGGTGATGGCCTCACCATCAATAGGGATCCTAAAGATCCTATAGATGTCCTCAAGTGTGATAGTCATTTCACCTATCGACAGGTGAAATGTGTTGGTCCGAGCATTCCAGCTCCGGGCCAATGCAATCATGTAAGCTTGATCTACCCTGATAGTGGGTAGATCCAAAACATAGTCGAAGCCTACGACTCTAAACCACTCTCGCTCCCCATTAGTTAGCAGTGGGTGGAGAGTGTTAAGGAGCTCTGGCTCCCTAGCTCTAGAGGTCAGTCTCTACAAAGAGATATAGTATAAGGAAAAATCTAACTAAAGGCTAATTAAACAGCTAAAAATGACCTAAAAAGAGATAGATCAAGCAAAAAATAGCTAAAAATGCAAAATTATGCTAAGCATGATCAAAAATTTTAAAAATACATCTCATAGGTGCAATAAAATGGCATTAACTGCTAAGAAAATCACAAAAAAATTGAAAAATTTGAAAAAATTTCATAAAAAAGGGAACCGCAGGTCAAACCCATGGTCCGCCCAATGGTCAAATTTTTGACCATTGTAATTCAAACCTAACCATAGCTGATACCTACGGTCCCCAATCGGTCAAAGGGGAACCACAGCTGGCAGTTGCGGTCTAGGGATACGACCCATTTCGGGTCTTTTCCTAGCCAAAAAAAAAAAAATATAATTAAAATTAATCTAAGCTAGCCTAACCTAGGGTGTGGTTCATTGCCAATAGTTTAGTGTGATTAATTAACCAATTAATTAATTTGGTTCATTTTATTGGTAATGAATGTGAGGTCTTGGTTTTGAATTACCTTGCCCACATCGAGGCCATCGCTGGAAGAAGGTTGTTCATGGTCTGCCATTCTGATGTGTGAAAGATAATAGGGTTTCAGTCACGTCAAGTTAAACTCTTACACCTCTCAGAGCTCTTCAAATTGCAGTCATTGTCAAAGGAATAATGAGGAATTTTGAAAATGATAGATTTTTAAACCTTTTCCTATTTTTGTTGGATCGTAGCTGACACTTGTGGTCCCGAGATTAGGGTTTTCTGCTCGTGGGTCCGACTTATGGTTCCCAAAATTTGAAAATTCCAATCGTAGACTGCACTCATGGTTTGCAAATGGTATCAAAAATAGAAAAATCCCACCATGGGAGGGTCTTAAATGATAAATTAATGTCTCCTAATGGATCAAATTTCAATAAAAGTAATCAATTTGAAAATTTGGTGATGATCAAGCACCGAGATTCAATTAAAAATAAAATATCTAGTTGAGATTATAAAGTACATTCAATCGAGGTCGTCGCTATGAAAATCCTTTCATGGAGTGCTGCACCTCCCAACCAAATAAATAAATTTAATTCCACATTCAAAACATTAAAAAAAATAAATAAAAAAATAAATAAAAATTAAAAGCCAAATGCATCTTGTAGTTAGTTTGCTTTAGTTCCCTTTTCTTGGGAAAAATAGCAAATATGAAGTTTGCTTGTTGTTCTCTGCCTTTCGGATCTATGGGTTAGAATATACCTATGGAATGCATAGCCACACCGAATGAGATGAGATGGGCACAAGCTTTTCAAATGTAAGCCTTTCACCTAGTTGGAAGTAATGATTCTAGGATGCACATCCTTTTGTAGGACTTGGGGCATCTAATGTTGATCTGACTAATGATCATCATAGAACCTTCGACATCATTTTAGGAGGTCTATTTTTGCTCAGCGTTGTTTGATCTCACAATGCATCTCAAAAGGGGCATCTATAGACACCTAAAATGTGTCATGTCGATGGTGACTACTCATATGGACATGCTACAAGACCATATGGAAGATCTTGGATAGACTCCAAGATAGAGCAATGGTTCTAACCACTCAATTTGGGCTCCTTGGCCTATTCAGTCTGAACCATAGCTGAGACCTACGGTCTATAGATTGAACCATGGTTGAGACCTACGGTTTATAGTCTGGACCATAGCTGTCACCTGCGGTCTTAACTGAAGTTCAGTTGGCCTTCATCCGAGCCAAATCGGTTTGAATGACCATTTGTTCTAGAAGAAGGTGGTTAAAGGATGGAAGCTTCCAATCCAACTATCCTAACCACCCCTTCTTGATCTTGGCTTCTCCATGAAGCCACCCCTAGCCCTTGGGTAGTCCTATAAGTACCCCTTCCAAAATAGGGCAAAAGAGATATAGTTTTTGAGAGTTAATATATGAAGAGTGCATTTGGAGATCAAAGCAGTGAAGCCCTATCGAATTGTGGACTCACTTGAGTGCATAGAGAGAGCCTTGTTGCCATCACCATTGTCAATTTGTCAAGCATCATGACGAATTAGGCCATGGATGCCCTAAGGAGCTAGAACACCAAGAAATACCAATTTGGGCAAATAGAGGCCCTATCAAACAATTCAACCACCAAATCTGTCAGAGGACACTGAGGTGACCCTTGATCATCAATTTGACAAGGAGGATCAAGCCCACTACCCTTGAAATTGGAGGGCAAACTACTTGGTTGCTCACCATGGCTTTCAGCCATGGTTTATAGTGCAGACCGCTCATCAGAGCTGCGGTTTGCAATAGGTGTAAGATCTCCTTACCATTTCTTTTGTAGATCATTTAATTAGGTTTAAATAGACATTTGCATGGTTCAATTAGGATTTTAGAGATTTTTGACCGGTAGATTTAGGGTTTAAAGCAATTTTGTTACATTAGTGTAGAATATGCAAGAATGGTTTCTTTCTATGCTTTCATGCTCTATTTCATCTAATTAGGCCATTCAATACTTAGCTGCAATATTCCTTTATGCATTTACATGAATATTTATCAATTTGGCATAGTTTAGATACATTTTACATGCTTTCTTGATTATATGCTTTTCATGGCTTTTTCATGCATCAATCCTTCAAAGGGCCTCATCATGAGAGGCTGCCTATTTGTATAACTTTCTTGTGTTGTTTCTTGATCACAGGAAATAGGTTCAAAGGAGCTTCAATCACCAATTTCCTTCCTCAACGCGAAGAAGAGGGTTAACTCCACCCTAGAGCAGTTTGTGACTATTTGGAAAAGCATTAATAGTGCGCCTACCCCGTTGGGGGCTTTGGCAATTGTATTGATTGTATCAACATTTTGGGTGACCCTAAGAGGGGCAAATATTGTAACCGAGATTCATTGGCTATATCAATAAAAAACACGCATTTTCTTTGATTCATGCAATCTTGTTATCTTGTCATGCTTTTATGTTGATTTCCATTAATGCAATAGATAGGTGCACGCTTTTTGGGATAGGTCAGTAATAAACATAGAAAATGAAACAAAGGCAATTACTTTAAAGGTAAGAATCAAACTAGTTCTTCAATTCCTAAGTTTGAAAAGAAATCGAAGAGTAATAATCTAAAATTTAATGGTAATTGCAACTTTTATGGAAATTTTAACCACAAAGAAAATAGTAGTTACAAGAAGGTTGCCTCCAAAAACACAAAGAGCAAGAAGGAAGGTAAAAAAACTAATAATATTGCTTTAGTTCATGCATTGACTTCCATTCATGATAAAAATAGACCATAATTCTTGGATTATTGATTTAGGATGCACTAATCATATGAAAAATTCTAAGTCATCTTTTACTTCATTAAACTTAGATTACAATGATGTAGTTACTATTGGGGACAATTTCCAAATTGTTGTAGAAGAAATTGGTAATGTTAAGATAGGTAGAGAAGTATATAATGATGTTTTATTTATTTCTAATCTTACAACTAACCTACTTTCTATAAGGCAATTAGCTTCTCAAGGAAAAAGCATTCAATTTTGTGACAATAGGTGCATCATCAAAAATAATGATTATTGGAGAAGGTATACTTTCCAACAACTTGTATGTATTATCTCCACATCAAAATTTAGGTCAACATTGTATTGCCATGTATGTTGACAATAATTTAAAATTGTGGCATAATAGATTAGGACATCTAAACTATAGAAGTATGATTGATATGTTTAAAAAATATATGGTAATTTGTCTTCCTAAAATTGAAGTTGATGGAGGACTTTGTGAGGCTTGCATTTTATCCAAGCAACCTAGGACTAAGTTTGATGAAACTTATTTTAAATCTTCTTACAGATTTCAATTAGTCCATTCTGACCTTATGGGTCCATTTCAAGGTAATTCATTAAGTGGATATTTATATTCTTTAACTTTTATTGATGATTTTTCAAGGTACACTTGGATTTAGTTTTTTAAAAACAAGTCTCAAGTATTTAAATATTTCAAAATTTTGAAGGAACTTGTTGAAAATGAAACCTTTTCCTCTATTAAAATATTAAGGGCTGATAATCGAGGAGAGTATGTGAGTAATGAGTTTAACTCTTATTGTCTTGAAATGGGCATTTCAAGATAATTCACATACCCATATTCACCCCAACAAAATGGGGTTGTTGAGAGGAAAAATAGGTCCATTGCAAATATGGCAAGGACTTTCCTCCAAAATTTATCTAATTTCTTATGGGTTGAATGTTTTTTACTTTTATATATTTTCTTAATGTTAGAGTATATACATTATTTGGTACATGTCAATGTACCCCCTTGGGTACATAACTAGAGTAGGAGTTTACTTTAGAGTAAAGTTAAGTAGTTACTTCTAGCAATGTAATAAATGCACAAGTGTCAATGTGCAATGATGTAAATGTGCATGTAGTCCACATGTACATGAGTCATAGGTAGAGTAAGGTCAAAGGAACATGTAGTCCACATGTACATGAGTCATAGGTAGAGTAAGGTCCAAGGAACCTATCTTCCTATATATAGGCCTTATAGCTTAGTTATCAAGTTCGAGTTCGTATTTGAATTCGACACTCTTGAAGTTCGAAAAAAATTCAACATGTTTAAAAATTCAAAATAAAATGACATAAAATTCGATTATTATAAATGCACATATATTTTTTGAAATAATTTTATTTTTTATTTTTATATAAAATTTAAAAACCAAAGATACAAAATTCTAGTATTTGATTTTAATATATATATATATATATATATATATATATATATATATATATATTTTAAATATAAATATTTTTATAACTTTATCTAAACATAGTAATTTTTTAATAAATGAGAAGATTTTTAAATGTTTAAAATAATTTTTTTAAATATGTTACAAGTTTTTTTTTTGTCAATTATAATAAAAAATCAAATAAAAAATTCACATATTAACACAGAACTATGGTTACTATCCATTCTCTCAACTTATAAATTAAAAAGCAATTTCTATAAGCTCACCATGGTGTCCTCTTACATAGCACAAACATAATTACCCTTTTATTGGGGTTTGGAAAAAGTTTTACCCTATAATATATTCGTTGGAATTATCAATAAAGGAAAAATAAAAATGAAGTCACGAATAGTATGGCCGTGCTCGTCCTACATACATTTTGTAGAATTTAAAATATGGTTTGATAAAAGCAAAATAAAAATGCCATTCACGAGAATGGTTGTGCTTGTGCTGCATTTGTAGAATCTGGAGATAAGTTGCACAAGGATTTGAAAAAAAAATCAAGAAAATGTCACATGAGAAAAGGAGCCATTAGAATTCTGGTCTAATCCCTTGTATCTACGACTATTCGTAAAATGACAAGGCTGGAGGCTTGGAACGCCACGCCTGGATCCTTCATCGCGTCCTGCTTAAACGAAACCACGAAATCTACGTTTTCATTGCCAGTCCTGCGACCTTGTTCATTTTAGGATTTTTTTATATTTTATTATGTTCATTTTTTTAATCGAATTTAGGGTTTATTCATCAAATTTATTCGTTAGAGTTTTGAATTCAAAGAATTTTAAATTTTATAGATAAAATTCGATGAATTTTATAATTAAGCCTTATAGTGAGTGAAATTGGTGTAGTAAAGAATATAGAGAGTGCATAGTATAGATTGATAGTGGAGTACAATGTAGCTCCTTAAAACAGTTAATGGAGTGTTTATGTCCTCCATTATACCACATTGTACTACTTTTGTGATATTTCATTAATGGCATATTTTTGAGTTATTGTAGAAGTTTATCTCTTTATTTTATTGCATATTATTATGCCATTATCATACAGTCATATTAGATTGCTTATCTTACATTTTGTGGTTGCATTTTCTACATCATATACCCATAAAAAACTAACAGTGGTATTAGAGCCACGATAGATCAATAGGAAATAGTGAGAGAGCCCCAAGAGAGATTGAGAGGAGTACAAAAATTTCATTCTCAATTTTTTTGGAAATCATAGTTGGCTAGAGTATTTCCATAGAGTTGCAAAAAACTTGTGAAGACTAGGACTCAACATTGATTCCACTAGATTGACAAATCAACTAGTGAAGATTCGTCATCTCTAGATTTATAGTTTCTTCCATTACAATTTCTAACATTTTGTTGCAAAAAAAAAGAGATTCAAAGAATATTGAGAAGCTTCCTACATAGAGCTAGGAAAAATATCTTATTTAGAATCAATCTAGTACCTGAAGCAACAAATAGAAGATTGAATATTTGGAGGTTTGTAGAAAATGTCCCATTACTAGAGATTGTAGACCTGCAGATTGTAGAAGCGAGGAAAATGCCATAAGAGCCTTGTTGCAGATTTAAGGAAGAGAAGACTCAAGGAGAAGAGTCCCGATGAAGATATAATATTGGTGATATCCATTGAAGATTGAATACTTCACCTTGAAGGAGCTAAAGAGACCCATAGAAGGTCCCATTAAAGAACTTTTAGTTCAGGAAGATAGAAGAGTGAAGGACTAGCAAAGGTCCTATTCTAGATTTTAGTAGCAACATATTTCAAATATCCGAGAGGGATATCTCATTGCAACACTTCCACAATAGAATGTTGAAGAAAAGGTCTCATTGGTAAGAATAAAGAAGCTACGAGAGTGAAGACCCTAGAGAAGAGGTCTCAAGGAGAAACAAGGAGAAGGCTTGAAGAGCCTCATTGAAGGAGATTTGGAGAAGGCCATTGGAGGAGTTCCTAGGAGAACTCATCAGAGAAATTTACTACTAAGGAGAAGTTCCCAATAGTAAAGAACTTGGGATAATTTTCGCCATTCGACAACAAGCCCAAGAGAGAAGGATTTGGTAAGAAGCTTTCCAAATTTTGAAGTAGATTGGTGAACTCAAGACTTTCAAATTCTTGAGAAGAAGGCCTAGATTGAAGTTAGATTATGATGTAGGAGCATCCGGCAGCAGCAGAGCAATCCTGCATCAACCAAATTTTTCTAAGTGTTTCCAAAATTTATTTCTGTTTCGAAGTGTTTAGCAGGAACAAGGCAGAAGTTGGAGGGTCGCGAAATCGTGACATAAAAGCGGAGTACAGGCTCGCAGCCAAAAATGGTCGTGATATCGCGATGCGCGATATCGTGACAAAAAAGCGGAACATAGGCCGAAGGCAAAAATGGTCACGATATCGTGACAGAAAAGCAAAACATAGGCCGAAGGTAAAAATGGTCGCGATATCGCAACGTCGCGATATCGCGACATAAAATCAAAAGCAAGGATCAAAGGCGAAAAACATAAGGCATGGGCTCGAAGGCGGAAGGCGGAAGGCAGAAGCAAAACTCAGAGGTAGAAAGCCCAAGGCAAGGGGCTCGGAGGCGAAACGGTCGTGATGTCGCGACGTCGCGATATCGCGACAAGAAACAGCGTGAAGGACTCGAAGGAGAAACGGTCACAATGTTGCGACGTCACAATATCGTGACGTCGCGATATCGTGACGTCACGATATCGTGACGTCGCGATATCATGACATAAAGGAGAGCGAGGGACTCGGAGGTGAAACGGTCATGATGTCGCGACGTCGCGATATCGCGACGTCGTGATATCATGACATAAAAGAGAGCAAGGGACTTGGAGGCAAAACGGTCATGATGTCGCGACGTCATGATATCACAACATGAAACTGAGAAAGGGACTCAGAGAAAAAATGGTCACGATATCATGACATGTCATGATATCGCGACAAAAAGAAAACAAATGGAAAATAGACACGCGGACGGCCATGCGCACGGGAAAAGAGGCAATAGTCACAGGTGGACAGTCTGACAAAGTAGCGGTTGTAGGTCAAGGGCCTATTGAATGCGTGCTTTCATGGCGGATCAGGGAGTTGGCCAATTATGAAAGGAAAATTGAAGACTCGATGGGGGAAGCCGATTTTGTAGGTTTTGATTAATACTTTCATGCAGGTGGGTCATTAATGGCCTAGAGGGTCGAGACCTCGATAAAAACTCGGTGTTTGTAATAGATCCGGGTGGTGGATCAAAGAAGACACTTAGAGCATAGAAGTGAGAAGACCAAGCAGAGTGCTGGTCATTGTAAATCCTGCGGGCTGTATGCATGTATTTTCTAGATTTCTTAATGAAAAAGTAGGGTTTGTGTACGGGTGTTTTTTTTTCTGGTCCCTCGTCAGTGGTATCAGAGCCAAAAGTTCCTGAGTGTGTAACAGATCACCAAACATGAGGCAGTTACACCAGGATCTATGGAAAGGCTCATGAGAAAGTGAGTAGAATGCCTTCGAGAAGAAACCCCATTGGTGGGAGAGGCATGGCGACAACAGCAAATGTCCGAGCTTTGCAGCGGCAAGTTCAGGCCCTGCAAGAAGAACTGCGTAGAGGGCACAAACCAAGAAGAGATGACGATAGTGAGGACGAAGTGGATGAAGAAGAAAACCAGTCTGAAGAAGAAGAAGAGGTTGTAGATCCGGCACAAGCCAGACTGTACAAAGCCATATCCCATATTGGGAAGAGGTCAAAGATGGAAGTTTCCACGTATTTCGAGAACTTGGATCCAAAGGAATTGATCGACTGGATCAATGATCTGGAAGAATACTTCGAGTATGAAGAAGTTGAAGATCCCGAGAGGGTCAGATTCGCTAAGACCAAACTGAAAGGTCATGCCAGCATATGGTGGAAGGGAGTACAGCTGGAGCAGAATAGAAGAGGGAAGGAAAGAATAACAAGGTGGGATAGGATGGTAGAAAAATTAAAAAGACAATTTATTTCGACAGATTACGAGTTGGATCTGCTAAGGAAACTGCAGAGTTTGAGACAGATGAACAAAACTGTCCAAGAATACACGGAAGAGTTTTATAAGATCTCCATCAGAACTGGCCATTTAGAAACAAGTAAGGAGAAGGTGGCCCGTTATATCAATGGGTTGAGACCCAGTATCCAGGAAGAGTTGAGCCTAGTTCGGGTGAGCACCATTGAAGATGCTTACCAGTTTGCTCTGAAGGTTGAAGAAAAACTAAACAGAAGGTTTGAGAGCAAGCAAAGAGGAAAAGGGCATGGAGGAAAGACTGGTGGAAGAAAAGAGGAAGGAAAGGAGGAGAAGAAAGAAGAGGTTAGCAGCAGCCGGGATCAGAAGGAAGATGAGGAACCCAAACCCCAAGTTTAGAACAATGGCTACCCAAGGGGAAGAGGTAGATCTGGACGTGGGTATGGAAGAGGAGTGTTTCGAGGAACATGTTTCCACTATGGAGAAGAGGGACATCGGGCATATGAGTGTCCCCAGCACCCCGAGAGGGTGAACAAGAAACATGTGGGTCCTACCAGAGCTGCTGTGGCAGAGGAAGATGCTGAATCAAAAAATTCGAAGGAAGCTGAGAAAGGAGAAGCAATGATCGTGAGGAGAGCCATGCTGATTGAGGAAGACAAGCCAGAGCAAAGGAGAAGCCTGTTCTGCACGCGGTGCAAAAGTTTAGGCAAAGTCTGTAATGTTATTATAGACAATGGGAGTACAGATAACTTAGTCTCCGAGGAGATGGTTGCTAAGTTACAGTTGGAGAGGAGGAGACACCCGCATCCATACCGGATTGCATGGTTGCGAAAGGACCACAGAGCATGGGTCTATGAATAGTGCTTAGTCATGTTCAATATTAGGAAGTACCAGGATGAGGTCCTGTGTGATGTTTTCCCCATGGATGCTTGCCATTTGCTTTTAGGAAGGCCATGGCAGTTTGATCGGAGTGCAGTGCATGATGGTCATGCAAATACATACTCCTTGATGAAAGATGGAGTGTGTCACAAATTAAAGCCATTACAGGCAGTGGAAAAGAAGGTGTGCAGCAGTGCCATAATTTGTTTAGTAGAAGGTAGAAAATATTTTTGCTAGGAGACGGGGTTTAAGCGGGCTACAAAGGCAGGTGCACATTTGGAGCTGTTACAAGAAACGCGGACCGAACAACACAGAAGTGAAGGTCACTTCTCCATTTACCCCAGGTTTCTGATGTAGGAGCATCCGACGGCAGTAGAGCAATCTTGCATCAACCAATTTTTTCTAAGTGTTTCCAAAATTTATTTATGTTTTGAAGTGTTTAGCAGGAACAAAGTAGAAGTTGGAGGGTCACGAAATCGCGACATGTCACGATTTTGTGACATGTCACAAAATAACGACAGAAAAGTGGAGTACAGGCTCGAAGCCAAAAATGGTCACGATATCACGACGTGCGATATTGTGATAGAAAAGCAAAACGTAGGCCGAGGGCAAAAATGGTCGCGATATCGCGACGTGCGATATCGTGACAGAAAATCGAAACATAGGCCGAAGGCAAAAATGGTCGCGATATCGCGACGTAAAATGAAAAGCAAGGATCAAAGGTGAAAAACACAAGGCATGGGCTCGAAGGTGGAAGGCGAAAGGCAGAAGCAAAACTCAGAGGCAAAAATCCCAAGGCAAGGGGCTCGGAGGCGAAACGATCGCGATGTCGCGACGTCGCGATATCGCGACAAGAAATAGCACAAAGGACTCGGAGGAGAAACGGTCGTGATGTCATGACGTCACGATATCATGACATAAAGGAGAGTGAGGGACTCAGAGGTGAAACAGTCATGATGTCACGACGTCGCGATGTCGTGACATCACGATATCGCGACGTCATGATATCGCGACATAAAAGAAAGCAAGGGACTCGGAGGTGAAACGATCGTGATGTCGCGACGTCGTGATATCACGACATGAAACTGAGCAAGGGACTCGGAGGAAAAATGGTCGCGATATCACATGTCGCGATATCATGGCCAAAAGAAAACAAATGGAAAATAGACACGCGGACGGCCATGCACACGAGAAAAGAGGCAACAGTCACAGGTGGACAGTCTGACAAAGCAGTGGTTGTAGGTCAAGGGCCTATTGAATGCGTGCTTTCATGGCGGATCAGGGAGTTGGCCAATTACGAAAGGAAAATTGAAGACTCGATAGGGGAAGCCGATTTTGCAGGTTTTGATTAATACTTTCGTGCAGGTGGGTCATTAATGGCCTAGAGGGTCGAGACCTCGATAAAAACTCGGTGTTTGTAATAGATCCGGGGTGGATCGGAGAAGGCACTTAGAGCATAGAAGTGAGAAGACCAAGCCGAGCGCTGGTCATTGTAAAGCCTGCGGGCTGTATGCATGTATTTTCTAGATTTCTTAATGAAAAAGTAGGGTTTGTGTACGGGTGTTTTTTTTCCCGGTCCCCCGTCAGATTATGATAAGGAGAAAGGATCCAGATGTTACTACCAAACTTGAGAGGTTTGAAGGCTTATTTTAAGAAAGGAGATTCGTTGATTTCTATAGTAGAAAAGTAAAGGGTTCTTTAACAAAAATTTCAGCTACAATTTAGAGGAGTTCCCTACTAAAGTTTTGAGATTCAAGGACATCATTTTAGTGGAGAAATTGATTGTTAAAGGGCAGTAATTAGGATAGTATTTTTTTATTAGATGGACGAAGGAGTTTTTAAAGGATCTCCAAACCTTGTACAAAAGAGACTAAGCCCCGCCCAAAAAGAGGGAGCCAAAATTACTTACATCCTATAATAATCGAGGAATGACCAATAAGAGGAGTTACCCCTTCCAAAGCCAAACCAGTACATAGGTAATACCATACATAATTTAAAACTTAAAACAAATTGAAATCAAATTAATATGTCAAAGATAACCAAATGAACACAGATTAGTAGTAGGACCTGAATCACACAGAGAGCCATGCACCAGTCCCATTATCCCCCATGAGGTCATTGCTTTCCCAGGCATACCAGCCCATCAGGACAATAATTTATTTCACATTGGAGATTGTGGCTTGCAAGGAGGAAACAATAGCTTGGAGATATGAAATTTGGTGTGAAAACCTAAAATCAACAAGTACCCCCAAGTTTTGCAACCAAGTCATAAACAACTCGACCAAATCAAAGCAAAGGGTAATTATGTATGATGTAATTATTGATATAAGCGATATCCATCGAGAAATTATCCTGCCACACCACTAAACCATTCTGAATAACTCCTTTGTTGGCCAAAATATCAGCCACTCTATTATCTTCCCTGTATGTATGCTTAAACTAAACCTCTTTCAAATTTTGGATGTATCGAATTTCTAGAAGAATATTTGAAATAGTCCAAGTGGGATATTTAGTCCCTCATGCCATATTTATAATATTAAGGGAGTCCCCTTCAATGATCAATATCTTGCAACTTACAAAATCCAATAGAGAAACTCCTTGGAATAGGGCCCTGACTTTGATGAAGTTACTGGTTTGATAGCCTAGATTATCAGCAAAGGCTAAAATTATCAAGCCATCATGGTTCCTTACAACCCCTCCAACCCGAGTTCCCTTTAGATGCACCGTAAAAATTCAACTTTAGCCCCATAATTGGAGGTGGCTCCCACTTAACCCTGGTTATGTACGAAGGCATAACAAGTTTTATGATTTGAGTATTGAAATTGAATCCAAGAGATATCTCCACTGATCATTCATGCTCTACATTCACAACATTCAAATTTAGGGTTCTAATATTCTCCATGGAAAAATAAATCGCCTGCAAAGCCACAAATTTAACCGAATGAGTAGCATCCTTAAACGCCCTTGAGTTTCCTTCCTCCCAAATCCACCACTAGATATGAGGAAGGATAAATTTCTAAAACCAAAAAAGGTAGAGAGACAGGAAGGGAGAAATCCATTGGATCAACACATCCTCTAGGCTATTCAAAAACACCCATTGGATGTTCAAATATTTAAAAAAGTAGCTGAAAACCTCTTGCAAGAAAAGACAGCTAGAAAGAAGATGGAGCAGGGATTCCTCTGAATTTCTACACAAGAAACAAGCATTAGGTAAAATCATACCTCTTTTTTTGAGATTGTCTACAATTAGAAAATTTCCTTGTACGACCAGCCAGAAGAAAATATTGATTTTCAGAGTTAGTCCTTTCAACCAAGTTTTATCTTCTAAAAAACAAGTATTAGAAGGACCATCAACTACTAAATAAACTAATTTGATAGATAATTTCCCATCCTTCTCTAATACCTAGATGAATCTATCCAAAAATTTTCTTCCAGGAATTATAATCCATTTAATGATATTGAAAAGTTCATCAAATGCCCTCCTTTCATCCACCAAAAGTCCTGGGAAGTCAAATAGTTTCCATTGGTGATGGTATTCAATCCTTTCAATGAAATCATAGATCTTATTCCCCCAAAAATGATCTATAATTGGTTTGACTAAAGCTAACTCTGATATTGACTCCAATGGAACCTCAATTGCCCACACGTCACTCTAGAAATTGACAAACCTGCAATCTCCCAAATACCACCCACATCCTCTATGGATATTCGATCTGCATTGTATCAAGCTAGACCAGAAAGATGAACCCTAGAGGGGTAATGGATCTCTAATAAAATGCTTCCCATAATTTAGGTATGTGGCTTTGACAATATCAACCCATCTCACTTTCTCCTCTTGAACCAGTATCCAATACTTCTTGGCAACAAGAGCTTTGTTCATGGATTTCAATATTTTAAGGCCTAAAATATCCTCCCTTCTTGCTGCATACTTGGTCCCATGCCACTAGATGAAATTTATTTTTCTCACTTGCTCCTAACCAAAGAAATGAGCGTTGGATCTATTCTATTCTTTCAAGAATCTTACCCAGGATTCAGAATAGAGAAAGGAATTATACCAAGATTCTTTGAAGGGTGGCATTAACTAACATCACTTTTCCTGATTGGATCAGGATAGCCCCTTTATAGCTTACAAGATTTTTCTGTACATGCTCCACAATCGGTTCCCACAAGGATGATATTGAAGCCCCAAAAAACATTGGCATCCCCATGTAGGCTGAAGGGAGAGACCCAATATTACATCCCAACATATTTGCAATCCTAAACTGTCTTGTTGGAGGAGTATTAAAGAAAAAAATAATACTTTTCCTAAAATTAACCTTCTAACCCACTGATTGTTCATAATCTTCCAATAATTTTTACTAATTTTGCTTACAAAATCGAAGCTTGAAAGGACAAAAGAGTATCATCAAAAAAATGATGATGGGATATGGGACTGATGGGGATAGATGACTTAAGGTCTATAATAGAAAAATCAAATTTGATAGCTCACCCTAGAGATTCTACCAACAAAATAAAAAGGTATGGGGACAATAGATTTTCTTGATGAATTCTCTTGCAGCTCTTGAAATATCCCATCGGAGAGCCATTCACCAGAACTGAGAACTTGTCTGAAGAGACACATGATTTGATCAAACTTATCCACTCCTGACCAAAGCTAAATTTATGCAAGACTTTGAAAAGAAACTCTCTATAAACCCTATCACAATATTTGTTCATATCCAGCTTGAGCAAGGTCCCAAAATTATCGCTTTTGGTTGTCAAATGGATGATTTCATGGATTGCAATGATTCCATCTAGAATTTTCCTCCCAACCACAAAATTGCTCTATGGGATAATAATGATGTATGGTAATAAAAGTTTCAATCTATTCGCCAAGGTCTTTGTCAAAGTTTTAAAAATAGTACTGCACAGCCTGATAGACCTATAAACTACAAAATCCTTAGCATAAGCCATTTTAGGGATAAGCACCAAAAATGTAGAGGTGACATTTGAAGGGATTTATTTCAAATATTGAATATATCTTATGGCATCACAAATATTCGGTCCAAAATTATGCCAAAATTTCTAAAAAAATATTGGGGAAACCCATCAGGTCCCGGTGCTTTGAGCCCGCCCATTGCAAAAACTACTTTACTGATTTCATCATCTAAAAATGGAGTATCTAGAACATTATTCATATCTACATAGACAAAATATGGTATGTTATTTAGTAAGCAAGCTTTAGCCTATTGATTTTTTGTTGATGTGGAACATAGGAGGTCCTTAAAAAAATTTACTACCTCAAATATAATCTCTTCAATGTCTTTAGAGAGTTCTCCATTTGCTTTTGTAATCACCTTGATCCTATTGTTACTCCTATGCCTCAACATAGTGGAGTGAATTTTTTTTGTGTTTCGATCACCCTCCTTAAGCCACAGGGCCCTAGCTTTCTGCCTCCACATAATTTCTTCCCATATCAGAATATTATGGAGCTTTGTAAGAATAGATAGTTCTTGCCTCTTTAATTCTATAGAGTAACCCTAAGTTTTGGCTATCTGCTCAACCTCCTGCAAGTGGTTGCAAATATCTATCTTTTTGGCGATAATATTTCCAAAAACCTACTTACTCCAATCCTTTAGCTTAGCCTTTCTAAATATCAACTTGGAGGCTATTTGTGCCATTCAAGAACCTAAAAACCTGTGACTCCATTCCTCAATGTTGGATTCTATACTAGGGTGTTGAAGCCGCATTGCTTCAAATCTAAATGGATGAGGAAAGAAGGCTGAATCTTATGTCTTCTAAAGAAAAATTGGATTGTGATCCAAGACCAGCTTAGAAATATTCCATGCTTTCCAAAGAACCAGGTCCTTCCACCCAAAATCTTCTTTGAATCCTCCTTGCAGCTAAGCTTAGTAAGGAAAAAATTGTTGGAAGTTGCCAAAATGTCCAGAGCTCCCTTAGGCTTCCACTTAACCAGGGCCCAGTGTATTATGGCATAAATGTCAAGCCTCCTCCCTTGAAATTTTCCAACCAGGTTCTAGGAACCCTCTTCCATGGTGATGGACAAAATCTTATTTGAAATCGATAAAATGTCCTTCAAAGGAAATAGGTCAAAGAGAACCGATGCCTTTTCAGCAATGGAACCAAAAGTGGTAACCACAACATATAAACACTTGGAGATGAAAATTTCCCTAGGGATTAAGTCCCATATGAATATCTGATAAATGGAGCCCCAAGGGCCCTTGGCTTAGGAGAAATTATGACTACTCCAGCCACCTCATCAGACTGCACCTCCCAAAATGGGACTCTATAACCTTCTGACACTTGGGCTTGAATCCTGCTTCTAGGGGTCTCCATTTGATTTCCAACCTTCAGACTATCAAGTACATTATCCTATAGAAAGATCACCTCCCTATCCATGACCACTCTCTCCAAACTCTGCACCTTCCTACCATTACCCATTTCAAATTCCCTTGCTCTCATCCTCTCTCCAAAATGTATAGTATAATTTCTAAATTATATTGCAAAATAAAAATATTTTACTTTACTACCCTAGCACTATTGCACTCGCCTTTGATACCCTAGCACTACTACGATTTTTTTAAAATATTTTTCTTTGTTGTTCTAGCACTATTGCACTCACCTTCGCTACCCTAACATTGTTGCGACACTGTTAAATTTTTTTCTTCGCTACCCTAGAACTACTATGACACTGTTAAAGTATTTTTCTTCGCTACCCTAGACTACTATGCTTGCCTTCGCTACCCTATCACTACTAAGGGATTAATAAAATAATTTTCTTCGCTTCCCTAGCACTATTGTGGCACTATTAAAATATTTTTCTTTGCTTCCCTAACATTGCTACGACACTATTAAAATATTTTTATTCGTTTCCCTAACATTGCTGCACTCACCTTCGCTGCCCTAGCACTGTCATGGTGTTGATAAAATATTTTTCTTCGCTGCCCTAGCATTGCTGCGACACTGTTAAAATATTTTTCTTCGTTGTCCTAGCAATGCTGCACTCACCTTCACTGCGACACTGATAAAATATTTTTTCTTCACTATGCTAGCACTATTGTGGCATTGTTAAAATATTTTCCTTCACTGCCATAGCAATGTTGTGGTATTTTTAAAATATTTTTCTTCAATATCCTAGCACTGCTGCACTCACCTTCGCTATCCTAGCACTATTGCAATACTGATAAAATATTTTGTTCGCTGCCCTAGCACTGTTGTGGCATTGTTAAAATATATTTCTTCACAGCTCTAGCACTGCTGCACTCATATTCGTTGCGACACTGATAAAATATTTTTCTTCACTGCCCTAGCACTACTGCACTCACCTTCATTGCCCTACCACTACTGCGATATTGATAAAATATTTTTCTTCATTGCCCTAACACTGTTGTGATACTATTTTTATATTTTTCTTCACTACCCTAGCACTATTGGACAAATTCTTTAATTTTAAATAACTTAAATGTGTGGTATTGTAACATATACAGCCTGATTTTATGATTTCAAAATTTAAAAACTATGCTTCACTGATACATTTTAGGATGGGTATGGTACTTGGGATTGCAATGAGTAGTTTGCATTAAAGAGAACTCACATGTTCTCTAAAAAACCAAGGTGAGCCTAATGAAATGAGGAAAAAATATAATCGCATGTACCTATAGCTTGATAAAGTCAAATAATATAGAAGAAACAAAAACAAGTATTTTAGAAGTAAAATGGCTAGGCAGTCTGCACCCTACATACGCAATCCCAAAGCCAATGAAATATGAAACCAAGTGTTTGGGGGTGAAATAATTCAAGCACCATCCCTACAATTAAGACAATATTACTAGCTACAAAACTTCATATTTACAAAGTGCATTATGAAGGATAGTTAAAGTCACCTACTACAATTTTAGGGTAGCAAGTTAGAGGGTTTCAAAGTTGTAAATAGGTGAGTTAGAGAACTATTTTATATAGTCAAGAAGATATGCAAGTTCATCCAGTAAAAGGTAGCAATAAGGTGAATCTAATCACCTTGCAATACTTCATCTATAGAGTTTATTAAGGTAAGCAAATTTGGTGCAATAGGTTCATTACTGAACATTAAGTTTGTTAGTAAGTTTCATTAAACACCATATTAGATTTAAAGCTGCAAGGAGAATATTACGTATTAAAGTCTTCAAGAGAGTGCAGAAGATAGTTTTTTATAAGGTTAATACCTACACATTAAAATAGGAGTTAGATATATTTCAAAAGAAATAAAATATCATCTTCCTATTATCTAGTTACAACAAAGAAGACATTACTTTTAAGTGAGAGTTGCACAGCTTATAGTGCAAGATTCAAATTACTTTTAAGAGTTATTTACAAGGAGAAATAAGGTGATATTAGTAGTTACTCTTAAAAGGTTATTAAGTGCATTGTTTTTAAGTTAATGTGGAAGACCAAAGTGCACAAATCAACATAATATCAAAGTATCTAAAGACACTATTTAGTGTAGAAAACCTGCAACTTATTGTGGCATAGAGAAGCCACCTAAAAGGGTGATATACCTCCAAGGAGTGGAGAAGAAAGCCACCATCTCAAAAAGAATCTACAAAATAAGACTAGGAGAGTCTCATATTAAGGTGCAATTAAGGAACCTATTACAGGTTATTATAGAGTTATTTACAAGCATCATACTTGTCTTCTATATTACATCAAAGGGAGACAAAGTTTCAAGTGTCTCAAGGATGCACTATGTAGCTCATTGTCACATCTACAAGCAACCACCATTAGCAAGGGAAAGCACAAGCCAAGGTGCTTAAGAGTAGATCCATTCAAAGGGCTTTATACCCACCTCATCAAGGTGTATCAAGTCACCATTTTTTGGGTGCTACAACAACATGGGAGTAGTGCCATAGTGGAAGATAACTATCACAATGGAAAACCTAAAGTAAATTAAGGATAATAAGGTAAAAAATAGTGCAATCTAGAATATAACTCATTCTAGTTGGCAAAGACAAGGCATAGAGTAAAATATCATTGTTAGCTAGCAAAGACATGGCATAGAGAAAAGTTATCATTGTTACCCAAGCACTAGAAGCAACAAGGAGAGCCATTTCACATATTGATATCACATAGAAGCCTTCCACATTAGAGAAGATTCATCCATCTATGCTAGATAATAAGAGACATCTCACACTTTGCTATCACAAAGAAGCCAAAGAAACCTGGAAATAGTTGGCAAGAATAGGTATTGAGAAAGATTTAAGAAAATTGATACATTGGAAGTGAGCTTGCATGCAAGGGAAGGCATATACACTTGTACTAACAGAGAAAGGAATATTGTGCCACTTGGCACAAAGGTGAAAGAGCATCTCCATATTCATAATACTAGTGCTCAAGAAGAAAGGGTGCTCAAATAAAGTAACACCCTCATCATCACTTCAACACTCAAGAAGAGCATCTTCAAAACTCACCAACCATAGCTAACACCCAAGAGAGACACTCAGACCTGCACCTCATGGCATAATGCTTTTCAAGGCCTATAATAAGTGTTGTGCCACCTAAGGAGAAGATCAAAAGTCTTGGGCAACACCTAGTGCCACTTGGAACCTGGTTAAAGAAAAGGGAAGCAAATGTTTAGCCACTGTGAGTAAGAGCACTGATAGAGGAAGTGCATCTTCAAAAATATTGAATGTAGAGAAGTCAAGTTGCATTAAAGGAATGAGTAAAAGACATCCATTAACCAGTGAGTTCACTGTCATACATCGTAGTCAAGGAGATACATCACCTATAGTAGAGATCAAAATAAAATAAAATCACTCATTTACCTCATGCATTCAGCCTTACAAAGGTATAGTTTCACTTAGATTAATATTTTCTTTCATTAATGAGTGATAAGGAGTAGTATATAAGGTTAAATTAATAAGGAGTTTATATCCTTAAATAGTATTTCAAAGCATATTAGTTGAAATACAAGTATATTAATATTTGCAATTAATATCATAGGAGATATAAGGGTTACTACTTGGAAAAATAAATTATCATTATATTGAAAATATTATCAATTTTTAAAGTTTCAAATTAGGGAGACATAAGGAGTTCTAAATATTTATTTTATTGCAATTTAGTAAATTGAACCATTGAAATTTAAGGATAGAGAAGCAAAATTATTTCTTAAAAATAGTTGGAATTAATTGCATATACTTGTCTCATAGTCACATTAAAGGGACAAAAGGAATCCAACCATAGAGAACTCCATCAAATTAAAAAGTGCATAGTAGGAGAAAAAATGTGAAATAGTAGTTGATTATTATAATTCTCAAAACATTAAAAAATCAACTCAAAACTAATAGTAGCTAAGCACTTTATCAAGATTATAGCATACTCTAATAACTAGGGATACATAATTATTCCTACAAAAGCTAATTCTTGGAAATGTTTTTATCAAATTAGTTCACATACTCTAGACTAGGGAGTCATAAGGTAGACTAATTCAAAGGTTATATCAAAAGTATTCTCAAAATACTAATGAGCTAAAATAATTTTATTGATTGATCATGTAAGAAGTAAAGGTTAGATTCTAGAAATTGTAAGAATTGAAAGATATTACAATTTCTTAAGATAATGGTTAAATTAGCAAGAGGATGATTGATTTTAGATACGTAAATAGAGTCAATATGTGTCTCATCACAAATAAAAATGAGATAGAAGCTACTAGATCAATCCACATAAATATATATGTCCTAGACTTAGTTGAGACCTCTCAAGATATTGTTGTATTTCAAAATAATACTAGTACATGTTTTGAGAATATATTGCAAAAAATTAAGAGCCTACATATCATAAAAGCAGACGTGGGAATAGAAGATTCAAAATCAAAATAATGAGAGGAAAACAACACTATGCTCTAATTGGCCATATACAAACTAAAGAAGAAGGACCAGATCAAGCTGAAGAACATCTGAAAGATAAAGATCCATATTGAAGAATATAGTCTTCAATACCCAAATAATGTAATATAAGGGGGTGTTAGAGTATATTATATTATTTGGTACCTTTCAATGTACCCCCTTGGGTACATAACTAGAGTAGGAGTTTAATTTAGAGTAAAGTTAAGTAGTTACTTCCAACAATGTAATAAATGCACAAGTGTCAATGTGTAATGATGTAAATGTGCATGTAGTCCACATGTACATGAGTCATAGGTAGAGTAAGGGCCAAGGAACCTATCTTCCTATATATAGGTCTTATAGTGAGTGAAATTAATGTAGTAGAGAATATAGAGAGTGCATAGTATATATTGATAGTAGAGTACAATGTAGCTCCTTAAAATAGTTAATGGAGTGTTCATGTCCTCCATTATACTACATTATACTAATTTTGTGAGCTTTCATTAATGGTATATTTTTGAGTTATTGCAGAAGTATATCTTTTTATTTTCCTGTATACTATTATGCCATTATCATACAGTAATATTATATTGCTTATATTACATATTGTGGTTGTATTTCCTACATCATATACCCATCAAAAGCTAAAACTTAATAGGTGTGCCACTAAGACGCTAAATGTAGTCACTCCATTTGAGGCTTGGTTTTGAAGGAAACCATTAATTAAGAATTTGAAAGTAATTGGGTGCATTGCTTATGCACATCATAATAATTCAAATGATATTATAAATTAGATGATAGATCTTTGAAATGTGTGTTAGTAGGTTATGATGATCAATCCAAAGGATATAGATTATATAACCCTAATATAAGGACTATATTTGTGAATAGGGATGTCATGTTTGATGAGTCTACTTTATATAAACCTAGTTCTTTTAGCATTGATGAGAATTCTCCCTTAGAAAATCAAACTAAGAGACCAAAATGGTCAGAGAAGACAACCAAAGGCTCTCCATTTGGTGAATGTACAAATATAGAACTAAAATCCAAACATTAATTTTAACCTTAATGGATAAAATTTAAAATTTTAATGAACCTCAAACTTATAATCAAGCTAAAGATGATTCAAATTGGATCAAACCTATGGAACAAGAATTCAATTTTCTTATAGAAAATGATAGTTGGGATTTAATTCCAAGGTCTTCTAAGAGAAATGTAATAGGTTTTAAGTGAGTATTTACACTTAAGATAAATTCTTTAGGAGAAATTAATAAACATAAGGCTACATTAGTAGCAAAAGGTTTATTACAAAAGTATGAAGTAGATTATGAGGAAAATTTTGCTTCAATTGCTAAAATACCTAAAATTAGATTAATAATAGCATTAGCTGCTACTTTTAATTGGAAAATTTACCAATTAGATGTAAATAATGCATTTCTTAATGACAACTTAGATGTTGAGATTTATATGGAGCAATATCAAGGCTTTGGAAACCTATAAAAGCTAAATTATGTTTGTCGATTAAAGAAATCCCTATATGGACTTAAACAAGCTCCAAGAGCTTGGTATGATAAGGTGTACAAGTATTTTTCTTCAATTGGTTTTAATAAGTGTTATTATTATTCATATTTGTATATTTATAGAAAAAATAATAGCATTACTATCATTTTTTTATATGTAGATGATTTACTTTTAATAGGAAACACTGAATATATGATTGAAATATATAAAAAGTAATTACTAAATAGATTTCATATGACTGACATGGGTTTGTTGCATTACTATTTAGGCTTGCAAATATACCAACAATCCCATTATATTATGATTTCTAAATCTAAGTATATATTAGAAATCGCAAAGGTTTAAAATGAAAAATTGTAAATGTGTTTCTACTCCTATGGTTTCTAGTAAATTTGAAATTAATAAAGATTCTAAGCTTGTAGTTTACTCTATCTTACTATTTCTAGGTCTGATATTGCTTATGTTGTTAATGTGATGACTAGATTTATGCATAAGTTTTATGATATTCATATTAATGTTGTTTATAGAATACTTAAATATCTAAGTGGAACTACTAATTTAGCTTTGGAATATTTCAGTAATTCTCATGTAAATTTGTTTGGTCTTTGTGATAGTGACTATGCTATAGATAATGTTGAAATAAAATCCACAAGTGGATATTTTTTCTCCTTAGGATCAGGTGTTATCTCTTGGTGTAGTAAGAAACAACCAACCATAGCACTCTCCTCAACTGAAGCTGAGTATAGAAGTGCTACTCTACCATGTCAAGAAGCCATTTGGATTCAAAGAATACTAATAGAAAATGGGTTTAACAATAATAAATCTATCACAATATTTTTTGATAACCAATCTTCAATAGCTTTAGCAAAGAATTTTTTTATGCATCAAAGGACAAAACACATTGAGATTCAAGCACACTTTTTAGGGAGAAGGTATTAGATGAGATAATTAAACTCATATATTGCCCCACAAATGAGAACATTTATGATATTTTCACAAAACCATTAGCAGAATCTAAAGTTTCTTACTTTAGAAGTAAACTAGGCCTAAAAGAATTGCCCTCAAGGGGGAGTAATGCATCATATTATGTGATGTCAATTTTTTTAAGTGTTTTTAAGGTTTTGTAAATTCCATTTTGATGGATGTTATTTTATTCCATGTTGATGGATGTTATTTTTTCCATGTTGATGGATGTTATTTTTTCCATGTTGATGGAATATGTATACCACTTGTTTATCCATGTTGATGGATGCTTTTTTCAATATTTATGGAATATCTATGCCACTTATTTATCCATGTTGATGGATTTTATGTTTTCCATGTTGATGGAATATATATATGCCACTTATTATTGATGTTTTCCATGTTGATGAAAACCTTATTTACATTTCATATTTTATATATATGATATTTATTTATCCATATTTATGGATGTTATTTTTCATGTTGATGGAATATATATTTTCCACTTATTATTGATGTTTTCTATGTTGATGGAAACTCTATTTACATGTAATATTATATATATGATTACTAACTCTATGTCATGTTTTTCTTTTATACATCCATGTTGATGGATGGTGCCTTGCCTATTGTCTACTATGTCATTGTTGAAAAAGTCTTTGTCAAAATGTATGCTCCTTGGTAAAATTGGTTCTTGGAACCTCACCTATTGTAAAATTTTATTATAAACCCAAATATTAAGGGGGAGTATTGGAACAAATAATCCAATTTTGGGATTATATTATAATTTCACCTAAGTATAAAGGTGAATAATAAATTAGGTATCTAGGCTTTAATATAAATTAAATAGATAGGGGGTGGTCTCGCTTTGGGTGGGAGGACCCCACTTCGAATTCCTTGCTTCCCCCCTCCTATCCTATGGATTTATAGTTAGGTTGATCTATTTGAGATCATCCTGCTGCACTTTTGGGACCTCTACAAGATCCTCCTGGGGCATTCTAGGATGTGGTTTCCCATCTTGATAAGATTGCAAATATTTGGTAGGATCAACCTGGAGTTACTTTCTCTAGAGGTCCTTGATGTTGGTTGGCTTTCATGGGGCTTTATTCGAGAGTTGGAGCTACAAAAGACTGTCATGATAGACCTTTCTAGTCTTTAAGAAGAACCCCATGCATTTATGCTATCTACTAGAAGGTTTCCTCTACTCCTCTCTAGGGTTTGGCTATGAAAGGGGGTCTCTCTTCTTTCCCATGTTGTTGCAGCCTAGGGTTTTTCTTTGTATTTTTCTTGGTCTTGGATGGGGGACACAGTTTTATCATCCATGGTAGAGGGACTCTTATGGTTGTTGCTGGTATGGGCCTTTTAAAGTGGGTTTGGGATCTTCTAGCCTTCTAAAATAGATTTGGGATTTTCTCACTATGCTCTCTTGGTCTTGGGAGAAGTCCACAATTTTATCATCCACAGTCAAGTGGCTCATGTTTGTTTCAAAGTTAGGCTTCAAAAGATCCATTTTTGTCTATCCTAGGTTTCCTTTGGTACCTTTTCTTGTTGATTATTTTTGGCCTTTGGTATGGGCCTATTTTTCTCGTGTAGCAGTGGGTGAAGGTGTCTATGGAATTTCCCTTGGATGGACAATTGGTGGGGTTGGATGGCAATCTAGCATGAGTGACTTTCTAGAGGATTTTTTCTTCTACAAGTTTTTTTGACCTTTAAGGGGGGGCCTGTTCATGTGTGTATACTATATATGATGATCTCTTCATGACAGTCCCTTTGTGTGATGATCTATTTCATCCATGAGGTACCACTGTGGATTATTTTTTTGGGTTTTCCTAATTTTTAGCTGTGATCTTCGTCTTTGTTGTAGTGAGATATCGTGGCCTACTAATATCTTTCTTTGCTACTAATCCATATTCCATGCCATGTTCTTGAAGAAACTTCTCTACATGAGCGTTTTTCTAGGCAGAAAACTGCATTCTCGTTCTTCCTACTAGGTGGGACTCAACGCTTCATTTTTTGTTTCTGGGTAGGTTCCTATTTTTCAAAAAATTTGACTGTATAGGTTTCTTAAGCCCCTTCAAAGTGGGATCCCATATTTCAAAATTTTTGACTACATGGGTTTCTCAGGCCCCTCTTGGGTGGGATCCCATGATTTAAATTTTTCCAAATGTTTGGGTTTCTTGGGCCCCTCTTGGGCGAGATCTCACGTTTCAAATTTTAATGGTTGTATGGGTTTCCTAGGTCCCTCCTAGGCAGGAACTCTTGTTTCAAATTTTATCAGCTATTTAGGTTTCTCGGGCCCCTCTTAGACATGATTCCTTGTTTTAATTTTACCACCTATTTTTGTTGTCCTGGGCCCCCTTTGGATAGGATTATACTTGTAATATTTTTACCATTATTTTTTGCTTCCCATACCCATCCTAGGTGGCTTTTCGCTTTTGTTTCAGGTGTCCCGAGCTCCCACTAGTTGAGGTTTCCCACTTTTTGTTCCAATTTCGTATGGGATGTTTCCATGTTTCAAATTTTAAGGATTTGGAGATGGTACTTTCGAGACCGTCTTCTTGAGCAGATCATCATGTGGTGGAGACTATCTCCCTATGGAGATTACCTCCATGGTTCTCTTTATATTCATTTGTAAATAAGGTTTTGGGGCCCATACAAAACCCACTCCTCCAATCAATCAAAAATTAAATAGATAGGTATTTAATTTATATTTATTAATATGTATATTTGTATACCTAGGTTAGACTAATATATATTAATGCATATGGAAAAAATAAATATATACCTATATTTATTTTATCCTACACCTTAATATTATTATTCCTATAATTAATAAATTAAAATAATTACAATATCTAGTCTAACTCTAGTCAACTTAAAGTTAAAGGTGACATGGCATGAGACTTGAGTGCGGTGGGATGTGTGGGATACATAATGGCATGTGGCATAGGTGTGGTGGTATGTGACATGAGTGTGGTGGTACATGTTGTGGAGGTTTTTCTCCACAACTATTTTCCAATGGGAGGATAGCCCAAACTATATATTTGGGCTAAACTCCTTGTGTTGATAGTGAGTTAACTGTGTAGTGCTAATTGTGTAGTGTGAATTATGGATAACTAATAGTGAGACACTATTATTTACTTGAGATATTGGTGATTTACACCAATCACATTTGAGGAAAAATATTTGTATATTTTGTTGAAGATAATACAAAAATAGAGATACGATTTTGGTTGTGGTTTTTCCCTTTACAAGGTTTCCATGTAATATTGGTGTCTTTTATGTGGTTTGATTTATTTCTATATTACCTTATTTTTTTTAAATTTACTAAATTTTATTCTATTTACATTTGTGTAATATATATATCTGGAAAACTAATAATTTTTGTTTTAGTTTGTTTTAATCCACTGCATTTGGGGGATTTTGCTTACTTTCCCTTCACAAATATGGAGATTAGAACAAAATACTTGATTTACAAAGTGATAAGAAATTCAAGTACACTAACATCCCTTTAAACTTAACTTGGAAGGAAGAATAAATTTAGATGGAACAAAAGGAGGGATTACATAACATCCCCCATTAATTGTTACTTCCTTCACATAGAAAAGAAACACACATAAGAGGTCTGGAAAATGGTACAAATAAACTATCTAAGTAACTTGATTTCTAATCCAAAATATGTTTAAGATGCATATAAGGTATGCTAAAAATATTTCCAATATGTGGATCAAGCCATAATAATATGTAATTGTAGGAATAAACCCCAGTAATATCCACCTTAATATTCGATGCTAAATTATGGAAAAACAATTTGCCATAAAGAAGAATGATGATCCTCAATCCATGAATAAAAGAATAAATACCCATTTACATTAGGGATTGAAGGCTTTTTATATCATAAAATTTTGAAGGTGGAGGGGAATTTGGTGGCACAAATAACTAAGATGAAGTAAAAAAAGCATTGCATGAAAACAAGATCCTATTTTTATAACCAATGCCTTCTTGAGTGTTAGATTTTAAAATAATTTTCAAAGACATTTCAAAGCATAACATTTACAACAATTATATGTAAAAGAGTATGAAAGCAAAATAAAAGAGCATATAGATGGGATAAAATAATGTAGGTAACCTAAATAAGAGGGGGTACGTGCATGTAGGCACCCCCATGATATCACATCAAGCAAATTGATATAGTGGATAAATGATTGGGGGTATTTATAGTAGATATTTAATTCCTAATTATAATTACATGTCATGTTAAACAAAGCTAATATGATTGAATTAAATATTAAATCACAATTACAAGGTTAACCACAGTGATGGTTTAATTAATTCCTCTAGGAGTAAATACATATAAAATGCCCATAGAATTACATTACATATGCCTCCAGGCTTACATCAAGAGTGTTCGTAGTCTTACATCACCACTATCAGCCTTGGCCAATAATTTTAGATTACTAATATTACAACATAAATATGGATGAAATGTAAGTTAAATTGGCATAATAATGCTTTGACCATGTTTGCTAAAACTACCACCATTGAAACCCATTTGATAAAGCAACTTTGGTACAATGTTCGCTATAAACCAAGATCAAAATTAGTATTTAAGAAGGTAAAAACCTAAGATAGATTTGTATATCAAATTCATGACCCTATTTGCAATACAAGAAGTCAAGCTCTTTTTATTAGAAAATTTGGCTATGTTGTAATAATTTAAGAGGTTGTACAAAGCCAGGATGAATGAAGTTGGACCCTTCTCAATGGTGACATCAGGATAGTATCACATAACTCCAAATATGCATAAATATAGGTTGAAAAAAACCACAATGCACAAATCCAAGGCTATTCTCAAGGTGACATCAAAAGAGGTTAAGAAAATCTTGAAATCATACCAAAAAAAATGCTTAAGGTCTATTAAACAAATTTGTGATGCATAAACTCATGATGAGTAAAATCAGGATACACAAAGCTTGACACACTTTGGTGATGACGTCAACGCCTCAACGCCAAATCCTGATATATGTAAAAGGAGTTCATGCATAAATCTAGGATGCATAAAGCAGTGATGCACAAAGCTAGGGCTATTCTAGTGATGATGTCAATGCCTCAGAACCAAAGCCTGACATCATGCAAAATGAATAAGATACATAAGGTTAGAGTAGTCTTTGCACAAATTTGAAGTGTTTAAATCCAAAGTGTACAAAGTTGTGGACCCTTCAAAGATGACATCACCATATCTGAACCAAGATCTTGGATCGTGCAAGAAGACTCAATGCATAAAATCAAAGCGTTTGAAGAAGAACTACAAGCAAAGTGATAAGCCCAACTTCAAAACAACTGCTCATAAAATATATTTTTCAGATATACAACCACCACAATGCCTTCCAACTATTCTAGTTAATAACATGAAAGCTTGAAAGTGATAGTTCAAAGAAATAAGTTGTAGCCGTTCAGCCATTTGCAAAAGGTATTTGTAGATCAACGAAGTAGTTTACAAAAAAAATCAAATATAAATGCAAGATAAGATCTAAAATAGCCACCTCAACATCTTGATCTTTCTTTGCCAAGCTATTTTCATAAAAAACTTGTAACTGGTTGTAAAACATCTATTGTAAGGTTCAAAATACAACCTATAAATAAGTCATGATACCTCTAGTTGAAGGGTCAGATTTGGAGTGTTTTCCTGGATACTTTTGTAATATTACTACCAATTAATGAGAAGTGATAGCTATTTGACCTCCATTGCTATGTGATTATAGGTTTTTATGAATTCATCTTTGCTTTAATTTATTTTTGTTACACTTTTATGTTTAGTCTATTTTGTTAAAGCAAATTTTTCTATTTGGATCACTGTTGGATTGCTATGCATTTAAGTCTTTGTAATGATTAAGAAAATAATTGAAGTTGAATGAATTTGTAATTGCATCTAACAATGGCTGGTCTATTAAGTGTCCATTGAATTGATTGTGTTAGCTTATTATATAGTAATGTCCAATGTTGTTAATATCCCATCCATTTTAGCTTATATCTCTAAACCCTTACTTCTTCTCAAACTTTCTATCTCTTTACCCTTAGCTTAAAATCCCTTTTTTACTTATAAGCACTTTAAGGAACCGATATTTGAAGGTTGAATTGACAGAAATCTCATTCATCCAATCAAACTATTTGCTGAAGTCTAGGGCATATTCCTAATCCATAGACTAAACATATTTTGCACCAACAAGAGTTTTCAATGAAGCTGCATTATGTGCATTAGCCTCAAAATATTATATTTTCAAAAAATGATATTATAGAAGTATAAGGAGATAGATCCAACCAATCAAAAAATGAGAAACACTTGAATTTTCTATCGGTGTTAGTTTAGAAACCATAGTTGCAAAGATAACATGTCCTCTACTTGAGGAAGTAAGTAGATCCAATTTTATGAGGTGTTTCTTTAGTGTTGCTTCTAGTGCTTCCATATTTTATGACAAGATGTTTATTCATGACTTGGAATATTGTAATAAGAACAAATGAGCTTCTTTATTTTGAAAGAACCATAATGTTATTTCTTTTTGTGTGGTGAATGAGATCCTTGATTTTGATATTGATGATTGGAATATTGTGTGGGATGCTATTGGACCCTTTCTCTTGCTAAGGCCCACTTATTTGTTCTTGTATTTCCAAGAGCATCAATGTCTAGGAAATCATACTTGAAGAAGATAAAAAAAGAGTCCATTTTTGTTTTGAAAACTTAAGGAGGATACAAATAACTATGAGTTTCAAACTATGAATAATTTAAACATTGGATATTGAGATATTTTAATATATCATGTTCAATCATAAATAAACATACATGAAGAAATAAATGAGAATTTATAGTAAAACATACTAAATAATTCAAACATAATGTGTGATCTTATAAATGTGTCTAACATGGGAGTAGACCTCTATAACAAGTGGTTATTAAAGAAAAATTTCCACAAAAGAACCAAGTTACAACCGTTTAAAGTTTCCAACTTAGCATAATTATAAATTGAAGTGATCAAATATTATGTATTTATAAAAGTTACTTTTGGGACTAATTTACAAGGCTCTTGCTCTAGTACCATGTTGGAAATATAAACCTCTTTATTTAAAATTAGAATTGACCAACCTAGAATACTATCCACTAAAGGTTCCATCATTTTTGGTCTAGATATATACCACTTTTTTAATAATTCTTGGCGGATTAGAATGGCTAGTTACAAAGAAATCTAAGATAGAGGAGGAAACATGATCAATCTAACCATGAAAATTAGCCAACAATTCTACTACTTATGTAGTTAAGATTAACAACTTGGATTTTTGGTTAGAGGAAAAATTTGGTTACAATCAAATCTATAGCCATATCAATCTCCTACTTAAGAGAGAAACATTATTGGGTGTAGAAATTTTTTATTGAACTAAGTTTTTTATTATATGAACCTTTAAACATGGAGGTTATAATAAATTATTAGATATAGACAAATTTGGTTGAACCAAATTTGTCACTATGTGAAAATATAAATATGGAGATTATAACTAATTATTAGGTGTACAAAAATACAAGAATTTCAAGTAAACCAACATTAAATTCATTGCTACCTATTTTTTTTTATTGTATTAAAATAACAACTTACTAATTCCTTGATAGATCCTTTTTTTGGGTGACTTTATTTATACTTAAATATGTTACAATACTATCTTCATCATTATTTATTATTATTATTTATGGGCTTAGCTCCACTTCCATTTTTTCAATGAGTCATGTGGGATTGAAATGAACCCATTAATGTTATATTATTACCATATAGTGGTATTACAATAGCTTAAAAATTACACATGTATCTCTTAGAAAGATTCAAAACTAGGTCTCCTTGAAAGTTGAGGAATCTAATCGGTTGAGCTAATGCCATTTGATGGTTTAGCTCCACTTTTTTTATTACTTGTGATATTCATTTTTGGTCCAAATCAACTTCCCTTTGAGTTTGCTTTTCTCTTTGTTTTTTCTTAAAGAGTCTTCCTTTATCTTTTCCATTCACAATAATTCATTCATCCTTTCAATCTCTTTTATTTTTCCATATTGAAAATTTATCTTATCATTTGTATATTTATATTGCCTTGAAGAACCTAAAGTTCAAGATATAAATTTGAAATTGCCTTACTTTTTATGATGCCCGAGAAACCCTATAATGCATGGGGTAATCCTCATAATACTTACTTTCTCATGCTTCCCAAAAATCCTTAAAGTGCAACGAATAGTTTCTATATTTCTTTCTCCATTATTATTTATTGAAAATTTTAAAGTGCAAGGGATGACCTTTAGAATACTTTTAGTTTTAATTTTTTAAAATTGGTTATATGGGATTGGTACATGCCCTCATATTATAATTTTTTGGAAATTATGTATGTATTGCATGGCAAGATTTTAACATGGGTATCCTCAAAAGTTGAGGAATATAATTGGTTGAGTAAATGCCATTTGCTTAGTAATTTTAGTTTTATTTTTTTCAATTGGTTATAGGGGATTGCAATGGGCCTCACCCATATTACATCATAACCATATAGTGGTATTACAATCGTTTGGTTATTATGCATGTATTGTTTGGCAAGATTTAAACCTAGGTATTCTCCTTGAAAGTTAAGGAATCTAACCAGTTAAGCTAATGTTATTTGATAGTACTTTTAATTTTATTGCAAGAAGATGATTTTATAGTATTTGAGAATATTGGAGACAATTTACCTAGATAAAATTTAACATCTTCTTCCTTACCTTATTTGAAAATTTACTCTACATTTTTTCATCTTTGCAACTTTAAGTCTTTGATATTTGAACTTTTACATTATAATTATTTTGTGCATCATTTTATTTAAGTGTGTTCTTTGAATAGACTATGATGTCCTTTGCCATTTGATGAGATGGTGGTTTTTTTCTTTTAAATTTATTGGGAATAAAAAATTCTTGATTATTTTTATTTTACCATCCTTTCCTATGTGTATGGTTTTGTACCATTTACAACATCCAAATGCAATATTTTCATAATACACTTATTGATATCATTCTCTTGATTCATATTTTATCTTAATAGATATTGGAAATGGTTTTGAAATGTTCATGGAAATACATATAGAGCTATTTCTCCCTTGAAACCATTGGTCATCACACATTTGTTTATCCTTGATTTCTAATCTAGATAAGATGAAGAGAAAAGTCATATTGAAAGGAAAGCCATTGAATAAGCTAAACATAGCCCTCATCTCCATTTAATTTACTTTTGAATCTTTGAAAACCCCAAGTAATATCCATTGAATTTACATATTACCATTATGCTTTTAAGAATCATTGTATAATACTTAATTGTCTTATCCTTGATAATTAATTTTTGTTTATCATTTATCATTCATCTCTTGGATATGGATTATTCTAGATCTATTTTTATTTTTTCTTTTTTTTAAAGGAAGAGACACTCATTTCTAATGTGTCAACATTCCAACCCTATAAAATATTATTATAGAAGCATATTGATAATACATTAATTAAAAACAACCTATAAAGACTAACCTTGTGTTATTGAATGTCTTGAAGTATTACAAAAATAGGACTGTTAGATGGTATTGTAGAAGCAAATAACACTATGACTACAAAACCATCATCATCCATCCTACAAACTATCTCTAAAGTAGAACTAAAAATTGTCAAAGAAATCCTCTTATCTTGAGGGAAAGCTAAAAGATCTCTCCAAGAATTGGATCCCTTAGTTCAAATCTAAAGTCTCCTATAATTCATCTTGTGGTAACAAATATGGATAACTAACAATGTTTACATAGCATATATAATATATGAATGATGAGCATTGAATGCGTTCCCCCAACTAAGATGTCATTGGTCCCTTAATGACACTAATGCATAAAAACATAAGAGAGAACTTAATAGAGTTGCTATACCATGATTTTTTATGAGTTTACCCATCAAAAACCTAATTTCAAGTAATTTTTTTAATAGGTTGCATGGAATTGAATAGGACCAACCTATATTACATTAGCACCACATAATGGTATTACAACTTGAAAATTATACATGCATCATTTGGCAAGATTTAAACCTATTTCTCCTCCTAGAAAATTGAGGAATTTAACTAGTTGAGCTAATATTTTTTATGTTTTCAAGAAAATTATTTATCCAATGATGCCATAAGGGTTATCCTTGAACCTTTTTTTTTCACTTTTTTTTTTTTTTTTTTCAATTCTCTCTCTCTCTCTCTCTCTCTCTATATATATATATATATATATATATATATATATATTAATTGATTGATTGATAAAAAGGGGTTTTGAAAGGGACCCCAAACCTTTTACATTGCAAGACAAAAATAGGGATTTGAAACTGAAAACCCGTAATAGGAAGAAAAAATGAGGAGTAACTAAAGGAAAAGGGGATGGGACTCAACAACCCTAGGGAAGATCATAGCAGTAGCAAAAATAGGGAGCAACAAAAAAGAAAAATCCCTCAGAATTAACCCAAGGTAGTGGGATGATCTTTCTTGTCACCTTCAGCATTTTGGGTCACCTTCGAAATATGAACCATCACCTTCAAGTTCATTATTATGCTTATGAATTTCCTAACTTGAGCGAGTAGAGAGGAGGCTAGACTAATGATATAATCAAGGCTAGTCATGAGATTAGAGTCATCAAAAGAAGGGGCTTGAAATGATGTTCCACCAGAAGAGAGAAAGTTGCTAGGGATGACCTCGTACGACTATTTCTTACGGATAACAGGAGGGAAATTGAAGATATGGTTGTCCTGCTACTCCCTTGCGTTTGTCACCCATTGATTTTATTCTTGTGGAGAACCTATATGGAGAAGGGGTGGTTTTGGATGAAAACACTAGTTTCTTTTTACCAGCCCTCCTGAAGGTCGTAGACTCCAGCTCAACTTCAAAATTGCTCACCTCCTTCCCCTGGGGTGACCCCAGGCGAGGTGCTAAAGCCACTAGTTACTCATTGACTCTCTATAGTGGACAGAGTAGGGGCTTGGGCTTGGCATTGGAGCATATGATTATAAATCATAATATGAAGCTCTTGGTGCTTCAAATGGGAGGATTTCCCCTCCCTAACACTTGAGATGGATAGCTCCATTGAATGTTAAAGATATTTTGGGATGTTGATGAATTTAATATCCCTTAAATAGTTTAGAAATGTAAGGTGGAAGCTACACAGTGGTGATTTAGGCTCATCAATGTTGAGATATTACATTATAGGGATAAGAACCCTATCCCATGGTGCCTTGAGATCCTTTCAAATAATGCCATTGTTTTCCTTCACTAAGTGCTTGCCCTTGTCCCTAAAATATCCTAATTCTATAGCAATGGAGTGTTTATCTCAGCATATGAAATTGCCATCATTCACCAATTATGTGACCTCTGTGATCAAGTTGATATTATCTAGAAGGACAATCCTTTGAGGGTTACGTTACCGCTATCCCAAGAGTGGACGAGCTCCATGGACAACTCAGTTTCACTCCCAAAAAACTTCCTTAGGAAATAAAGGAAGTCATGGGAGCTCAGGATTTATTCCACTATGGGATCAAGATCTATAAATTCTAGCTCGAGCAACACCATTACAAATATCCACAAAAACCATGTCTCACACACTAAGATTATTTGAGTCAAAATACAAACACATTGGCAAAGGGCAAACATTGATAGGGATGGGTGATGGAGAGATCTCTAGCTGAGCAAATTTAAAATGATGTGAGAAGAAGAAGCAACAAGGGTGATGTTGCTAGCCATGCCACCATATTAGGAAACATCGACGATGGAGATTCGTTGATGAATCATCTTGATACCAAACTGCTTAATCATGCTTGCCAACTTGGAGTCAATAAAGGAAGAGCTAATAACAATCCAACATGGAGAAGGATGAGACATGGCGCTTGGGGCCTTGGTACACCATGGCTTGGAACTAGGAGCATCAAAATACAGAGAAGGATGATGATAGGACCAGACCCTCTACCACGAGTGATCGTGGGACATGGAAATATTGAAAGGAGCATTGGTACATCAATGCCTGTGTATTTTTAAAGTGGTCAAAAAAAAATTTCTATTAAGGTGATATCATAAAATTTTGAATGGATCTATGGAGCTATAACAAGCAATACATGATGGGAATGGACATGAAGCAAAGGAAAAAGGAGTTGAATAACCCATATAATGATATAAGAGGTATAAATGAATATGTTAAGGGAATGGTAGCTAGTATAAATAATGAATAAATTGGTAAATATAGCTACAATAGTTCAATGGAATCTAGTGGACAATATATAATTGTATGTGGTGTAACGACAATGCTTAGAATATTTTCACAACAAGTTGTACTAGTTGCATTTTACTTTATTTTAAAATATATTAATTATATTACTTTATGACTACATAATTGTTATAGAAACCATGCTAACTATATTTAAGTTTATGGGAGTGAAGAAGATAGATTGTAGTGGGGGTTTTATAGTGATGATGCTCTCTCTCTCTCTCACACACACACACACTTATATAAGAAGCCTTGTTGGATTTCTCCTCAATTACTTCTTGTGAAACCTATTTTGATCCATATGGTGTTCTTAAAAAATATCAATAAGTTCATTCTATCTATACACATTAATTCTATCTATATACTTGAGTGAAAAGAATCTAATGATTGAATGAAATTAATAGTTGTAGTGTCTTTATGAGACAAAACAATTGAGGTAAGCAATGCAAGGATTAAACTTGGAGAGAAGGTAAGGGATATATAATATAAATGCTCATGATTGAGAATAAATATAAATAAGAAAGAATATTAACCTAATATAGTGGCAAAAGAAGAATGTTAAATCTAAAATGTGGGATGACAACCTAACGCAATCTATGACTTGTATTTTATTTTATTTTTTAAAGAAAACACATCACACCAACTCTCCTAGTTCATAAGAAAATCATTCATTTTGGTTTTATTTTCTTGCTTTTGAGGAATTACTGACTTCTAGATATAAGTACCATGGTTCATGAGAAAGTCCTTTATTATTTTTAATCTTTAATTTGAATAAAACCCTCAATGTGATTACTTGAAGTAGATAGTAATCATTGAAAATTTGAAAAAATTGGGGGAGCGATGAAATTAGGGTTTCTTGGGAGGGTGGGGATGACAGTGGGCGGGAAGGCTATTTTGGGAGAGCACGGGAGCGTCGGCAGGTCGAACCAGGGGCTCGACAGGGTGGAGGGAGGGCAAATAGAGTCTGGGGACGCCGAGGAGTCCTTGCCAAGTCGCGGCAAGGATCCGCCAGACAAAGGGGGAGATGGACCTCGAAAGTCATATGCTTTGGCAACGGCCTCTGAAACCCTAAGCGGGCTCTTCTCCAAGGAGTTATTTCCGTCCGGGGACAAGTTGGACATCCCGACGAAAATTCTCTCAAGCTTTGTGGATTTCAAAAAATTTACCCTCATCGATAAGTTTATTGGTGGTCGTCCCGACATGGAGACCATTCGCAAGTGGGCGTATGGAAAATGGCGGACCTCTAGTCACTTAGAGCTGGCTGCTCTAACCCGAGGTTTTTTCGTGATTAGGCTGAGCAACAAGGAGGACTACTATAAAATCCTGGCTGGAGGGCCTTGGTTCTTGGGCCGTAGGAGTCTCTTTCTAAGGAAGTGGGGTTTGGACTTTAACCCCGATACCCAGAATATCAACATTGCTCCAATATGGGTTAGGCTCCCGAGTCTTCCCCTTTTCTGCTGGCATGAAAATGTAATCAGAGGTATTGCTTGGTCCATTGGTGAGATGATCACTTTAGACCCTCCCACCAGAGCTCAAACTAGATTTGTCCAAGCCCGGTTCTGTGTTTTGGCGGACTTGGAGACGGACCTCCCATCCTCCATTACTCTGCGGTCTGGGGGTACTTTTCTACACAAGCAAGCTATTTTTTATGAGAACAGGCCAGCTTTCTGCCGTCAGTGTAGTTCTCAAGGACATCTTCAGTCCAATTGTCCTCTCCAAAAGTTGAGGAAGAAGGAGCGGGATCCCTGCAACCCTCTGGATCACGGTGAAGGTCAGATGAAGCACCCTTTTGCGAAAGGCCATGAATCTCTAGATCCATCCAAGGACCATCTCGAATCCTCCTTACCAAAAGAGTAAATCACCACCCATCCAAACTCCGAACAGTGTGGTGGGCGCCCCCAACTAGGACCACATGAGGAAAAGGAACGGGCCCCCCCCCTTATCACCACACAGGCAGATTCACCCAAAATTTATGACCGAAACTCTCTCGAGGCACAAAAGATATTGGAATACTACCTGCTGGGAAGAAGAGGTTACCAGCCTGGTAATATTAGCCCTCGAATTACAATGAGTCAAAAGTGAGGGGTGGATTTTGGTAGTGAAAGGAAGCAGGGTCGTCCCCCCAACAAGGAAAAGAGAGACAAAGAAATTGCGGCTGATGTTGCAAATGGAACCCAACGGTTGCTGTTTCAGGATGACTCCGATTCTCTGATGGGTGACGCGCTTATCCCAAAACCTCCCTTCCAGCAGGGAAAGGGAAGTAAGAAGAACCTCAAACCGTACGAATGAAATCCTGGATGTGAGAAGACTAAACGAGTGGCCATTTGGGCTAGGGCAAAATTTTCCAGCAGGATTTTCAACGGTTTGTTTCAGTCCAGTCATTTTTCTTGGATCCTATCCAACATGTATGCTTCGAATTTTGCCTCCAGGAAAGCGAGAAATGTGGAAAGTTATTTCCCATGTATGGGAGAATTTTTTGTAGTTTTCTTGGTTGTCTTCTTCGCTTCCGATGGTCCAGCTTTCTCCGACTAGTTCTTGTTTTCCCGCTTATAATGGCCATGGTTTCCAGGATAATCAGGCAAAAATGCCTTACTTGTAGCCCTCGGGCAATTAGCAGCCTTTTTGTTTTTTTTTTTCGCATACGAGTTTATTCTTCCAGCCAAGAGGCATGAAGCACTTTTTAGCAAGGCTGATTTTGTATATAAGGTTTTGGGATCCTCTATAAAAACCCACTGTTAATCTATTATAATAATTACCAAAAAAAAAAAAAAACCCTCAATGTATCAAGAATACGTATTCTAATTATATTGCTCTTCTAAGCTATGTTGTGTACCAATGTTATCAAAATGACTATGTTCCCTTGTAGGTAACCCTTTAATAATATGGCAAAAATATGGTATAAGGTTATTTTGAAGACATGAAAAATATTCTTTTATGCAATATAAATCGACCTTCTAAATTTTTTAATAAGGTTGAAATCCTTTTAGTTGTGATCTACAAAAGAAAGGTACTTTTTTTGCAACATTACATTGTCATGAACAACCTATTTTTAAGCTAAAAAACATGGGAATAACATATTATTATTTTACCATAATTCCATATCATGTCAACATGAAATGGTTAAAAAATCATGTGAAAAATATTCAAGTACTTAATTCATATATGAATTAAAATTTTAAGATCCCCCATTTAGTCATCCAAATTAATGAATACATGTTATGCTAAATATGTTATTTTGTAGTGGGAGGACCTAGATAAATAAGCAAGTTGTTGACCACATATATCTTGTTCAATATCATATTAAGGTGGTTCCAAATCCAAATTAAAGTATATTCATATGAGTAAAATTTATATGGAGAAAAAATTCAAAACATTTATATGATGTCTTAAATCTACAAAAGAACATCCCATTAGATCTTGTTAGTTTTTTATGAGTATATGATATAGTAAATGCAACCACAAGATGTAAGATAAACAATATAATATATCTATATGATAATAACATTATAATATACAAGAAAATGATAAGAGAAACTTCTGCAATAACTCACAAATATTCCATTAATGAAAGCATACAAAAATAATACAATGCAGTATAATGGAGGACATGAACACTCCATAAACTATTTTGAAGAGATACATTGTACCACACTACCAATCTATACTATGCACTCTCTATGTTCTCTCCTCTCCTGTTTCACTAACTATAAGGCCTATATATAGGAAGATAAGTTCCTTGGCCTTTACTCTATCTTTGACTCTATCCTATGACTCATGTGCATGTGGACTACATGCACATTTACATCATTGCACATTCTAACACTTGTGCACTTATTACATGATGAAGTAACTACATAACTTTACTCTAAAGTAAACTCCTACTTTAGTAATATACCCAAGGTGTTACATTAGCATGTACCCAATAATGTAATATACTCTAACACCTCTTGTATTATATTATTTGGGTATTGAAGACTTTAGTCTTCAATATGGATCTTTGTCTTGGTTCTATAATTTGTAGTCTCCTTTTTTGATTTCTTTATTCTTCTCCCTGTCTGTATCATGTTCAACCATGTATTTAGTGTCTTTATAAAATTATATCTTTGCTGATAGAGCTTTAACTTCATATTTATCTATATGCTCTTCTAGTTCTTGAATTTCCTAGGTTTTGTGAACTAAGTACCCTTTTTTATTCCCTTATTGATGTTGCAATTGAGGATAATTGTATTGGTGCTGAAATTGTTGTTGATGTGGAGTATACTGATTCTAATATTGTCTTGATTAGAATGTCCTATTTGGTTGACTTACATATTTAATCTGATTTCCTTGATAATGATTTCTAGGATTGAATATGTAGTAGTTGATACTATGTCCTTGCATATTTGACAATATCTGTTATTCCATGGTCTTCATCCTTTTGATGATGAGGCAACATTTCCCTGTGGATTATCTTTTGAAACTAATGCATTGTTAGTTATTTCATATTTAATTGTATTTTCCACCTCACATTCTTGAAGTATATTGACAACTCATCAAAAGATGTATCTTTACTTAGAATTTTTAAAGATGTAACTAAGTGCTTATAGATATCTAGAAGTGCTCTCAAGGTAACTTGAAAAAGAAGTTTATCTTCAATATTTTCTCTTAAGGTTAATAATTTTGCTTTTATATCTGCTACCTTCCTTAGGAATAGTTCTATACTTTCACCACTATTTACTTTCAAATAATGTAATTGAGTTTGAAGATTTAAGATAGTGGCTTTATTTTTCCCTTCAAATATTTTAGCTAAGGTTTTCCATGCTTTTGTAGATGTTCCTGCTAAAATAATGTAGGGTTGTATTTCATCTATAATGGCAAAAGTTATTATAATTTAATATTTTGATTCACTTTCTTCAAACCTTCAAATATCATTATCAACTGTAGTAGGTTTAACTTTTGTCCCTTTGACTATATCCCAAATCTTTTCAACTACTAGAATTGCCATCACTTTGTTTTTCCATGATGCATAATTTGGACCTTTAAGTAGTTGGGATTCTGAAAGGAAGAATTTGTTTGTTGTCATGATGGTCCTTGTAGGCTGCCTTATAACTCCCTAGTTTTGAGTATGTGAACTAATTTGATAAAACCTTTTAAGACTTAGGTTTTGTAGGATTCCTTATGTCTTGTAAGAGCAAGCTATAAACTTAATAGTTTGATTAGCTACTATTAGTTCACTTTTTGAGATAATAACCAATTTCTATTTCCTCTATTTCTCCTATTTAAGTATTCACTTTTCAAATTTAATGGAGTTCTCTATGGTTGGATTCCTTTTGTCTCTTTAATGTGACCATGAGACAAGTTTAAGCAATAAATTCCAACTCTTTTAGTAAGCAATGATTTTTTTCCTTTATCCTTAAATTTCAATGATTCAATTTTCTAAATTTCAATTAATTAAAGTTTGATGTAGCACTCCTTATATCTCCCTAATTTGGAATTATAGAAATTGATGGTATTTGCAATATAATAATAATTTGTTTTCCAAGTAGAAACCCTTATATCTTCCATGATATTGATTGCAAATATTAATATACTTGTATTTCAATTAATATGTTTTGAAATACTGTTTAAGGATATTTACTCCTATTGAATTGCTTTCAAGTTTACTAAGGTTGAGTTTGTAATAATAAATTCAACCTTATATACTATGCCTTATAACTCCTTAATGAAAAAAATATTATAGTGTGTGAATCTCAAGCAACTACTACTCCCTTGCTTCTATCTCTCTAAGATTGATTTTTAAATGCAATATTATATAGATTTCAACCTTATATTAAGCACCTTATAACTTTGTAAAACTTAAGAAAAGTAAATACTAAGTAGTAAATATATATTCCCTCCTTGCAAAGTATGACACATGAGTTGATTGGACGATGGTGAGACACTTTAATCCAAGTGCTAGTCTTTACCTTATAACACAAGCATTAATGCTCTTATGTGAACGATGCTCCTCTATGATAGACTTGTGCTGCACTTTGACTCTGATATCAATGCTGGCAATAATTAATGCTTGATGATGAGTGTTCCTTGTCTAATCCTTGAATTCATGCCTTGAGCTCACTCTCAATAATAACTCTAATTATGTCTTCATCACATTTTGTTTCCTTTCCTCACTTAATGCTTGTTGAAGATACGCTTCCACTCCTTGAGTGCTCTAATTTGGGTGGCTATAAATATGCTTCCTTTTCCTTTAACTTAGTGCCAAGTGGCACTAGTTGTTGCACAAGACTCTTGGTCTTCTCCTTGGAGAGTGTTATACCACATGGTGCAAGTTTAAATATTTTCTTAGGTGTTGGCTAAGGTTTTTGAACACTTAGAATTCTCTCCTTGAGCGTTGAGTAAAATATGAAAGGCATTACTTAGTTGAGCACCTTTTCTCTTGAGTGTTGGATTTAAAAGGATGAATATGCCCTTCGTGTCAAGTGGTAGAGTATTCCTTCCACTATTAGGACAAATGTAGATGTTTCCCCTTGCATGCACACTTCTTTCCAATGTACCAAAATATTTTAAGCTTCTCAACACTTATTTTGCCAACTATTTGCAAGCTTTATTTGGCTCCTTTGTGATAGTGAAGTGTGGTATGGCTCCTCTTTTTCTCCAGGAAAGATGAATTGTGTTTTCCCACAAGGTTGGCTCTAGCTATGGTGATTGTGGGGTGCTCCAATGTTACCCTTTTGGCTGATGATTTATCTCCAATCGATGGTTGTTCTTGGTTGCTTCGATCACTATCTTCCTAGTTGGTGATTCATATCCAATTGATGGTAGTTATTGAGAGCTTTAGCTAGAAATTCAACACAATGTGGCTTGGTAATACACCTTTTATTTTCTCTTTAACTTCCTTCTATTAGTTGTAATAAGTTATCCTTAAGTGTTGTTCCTTCTACGTTGATATACAATAGATGATGGCCACTTTAAGTAGACCTTGTTATGTTATCCTTCTTATGTGGATATGCATTAAATAATTATATCTTTACATTGGCTTTGATGCAGTAGGTATATGTTGTTATGGACACTCGATTTTGTGTCTCTATACACTTTCAAAAAACTCAGCTTATGAGCCCTTTGATGGCTCTACCTCTATGCCTTTATGTCTACCCATTAACATCAATGATGTGGCCACTCAATGATGTACTATGCTAACTATTTTGGTGTCTTTAAGACACTATTTCTTTTGTCCCTACTTGATATATTTGAAAGGATAAATTTGGTGCCAATGTAATGCAAACACCTTTGAAATGGATGGTATTAAGTCCCTTATTTTGCACCAAATTTATATATCTCATTTTGAAGCTTTCTTTGCTTCTTAGATATGGTGGATCTCTGCTCTAATCCAAATAGCAATGTATTATTGCCTTTCTTTCTAGATAACACTAACCTCTAACTCCTTTACTTGGATATCTTAGTAACAATGAATCCAAGATCTTAACCATGCAACTAATATGCTATTTTAGAGGTTTAATTTTGCACTAATTTTCACTACAACTAAAATACTTAGTGAACCTTTAATAATAATTAATAATGATCAATATAGTGCAATAGAAATCTCTCCTTATTACTCCTGTAAATGAACTCTTAATGCACTATAATGTCTACTTCACTCTAGTAGATAATAGGGAGATTTTTATTTCTATGGAAATATATCTAATCTCCTATTTTAATGTGCAAGTATTAACCTTAAAAGAAATTATCTTTTGCACTACCTTGAATATTATAATATTCAACATTATCTTTGCAACCTTTTAAACTCTAATATGGTGCTTAACTAATAGTAATAATGAATTGAAAATCTAAAGTTCAAGTAATGAACCTTTTTTGCACCAAAGTTGCTTACCTTTAATGAACTTTGTAGATGAAGGATTGTAAGGATATTAGATTCACTTTATTTTTGTCTTTTATTAGATGAAATCATAGATCTTATTGACTATCCGAAATAGTTCTTTAGCTCACATATTTGCAGATTTGAAACCCTCTAACTTGCTGCCCTAAATCTGTAGTAGGTAACTTTAATTATCCTTTAAAATATTTTCTATAAATTTGAAGTTTCATAGCTAGTAATGTTATCCTAATTACTGCCCTTTATCAGGAACTTCTCCTTGGTGGTAAATTTCTCCAACGAGTTCTCCTAGGAACTCCTTCAATGGCTTTCTTCGAATCTCCTTCAATTAGGCTTATCAAGCATTCTTCTTGAGATATATTCTCTAGGATATTCATTCTTGCAGCTTCTTTGGTCTTCCCAATGAGGCATTTTATTCAACATTCTACTATGGAAGTGTTGGTAATGATATATCCTTATTGGATCTTTGAAATCTACTACTTTGAGAATACGACTTTTGTTAGTCCTTTTCTATCTCTTCCAAAGCTAGAAGTTCTTCAATGGGACCTTCTTTGGATCTCTTCAACTTCTTCAAGGTGAAGTCTTCAATATTCAACGGAGATCATTAATATCCTATCTTCACTAGGAATATTCTCTAGAGTCTCTTCAATTTGCTATTTGTAGTTTTCAATGGATATCTCCAACCTCCAATATTCTCCTGGACTCTTATCTAGAGTCTCTTCAATCTACTATTTGCAGTCTTCAATGGATATCACCAACATCCAATATTCTCCTGGACTCTTCTCTGGAGTCTCTTCTACAACAATGCTCCTATAGCCTTTTTTTCTTCTGCTCTCTGTATGTCTACAATCTCTAGCAATGGGACCTTTTCTATAGGTCTCCAAATATTTGTTCTTCCATTTGTTGCTTCTGGTGCTAGATTGATTCCAAAGAATATATTCTTACTAGCTCTGTGTAGGAAGCTTCCCAAATTTCTTTGAATCTCCTTTTTTTACAATAAAGTATTATAAACTGTAATGGAAGAAATTCTAAATCTAGAGATGATCAATCTTCACTATTTAATTTGTCAAACTAGTGGAATCCTTGCTGAGTCCTAGTCTTCATGAGTTTTTTTGCAACCCTATGGAAATACTCTAGCCAAATGAAATCTCAAAATTTTTGTAAATGATAAATTTAGATTTCTCTCAATCTCACTTGTGGTTGTCCCTATTTCCTATTGAGCTATCATTTGCTCTGATACCACTATTAGCTTTTGATGAGTATATAATATAGGAAATGCAACCACAAGATGTAAGATAAGCAATCTAAGATATCTATATGATAATGGCACTATAATATGTAGGAAAATAATAAGAGAAAATTTTGCAATAACTTAGAAATATGCCATTAATGAAAGCATACAAAATTAGTACAATGCAGTATAATGGAGGACATGAATACTTCATAAACTATTTTTAAGAGCTACATTGTACCACCCTACCAATCTATACTATGCACTCTCTATGTTCTCTCCTCTCCTGTTTCACTCACTATAAGGCCTATACATAGGAAGATAAGTTCCTTGGCCTTTAATCTACCTTTGACTCTATCCTATGACTCATGTACATGTGGACTACATACATATTTACATCATTGCACATTCTAACACTTGTACACTTATTACATGCTGAAGTAACTACATAACCTTACTCTAAAGTAAACTCCTACTCTAGTAATGTACCCAAGGTGGTACATTAGCATGTACCCAATAATGTAATATACTCCAATATATCCAAAGAGTCAAACTTGACAAACCAACCAATAGATAGTATTTTAGCTAGACCTCATTCCTACAATATAAAAACTGGATGCTTAAAAAAGTTTTAGAAACTAGATTTAAAGGGTTATCTCCAATATAAATATTATTTTCAAAACATCCAACTGTTATGTCAAAGATACTAAGAAACATCGAAATTATATTATTTATAATAGTTTTTTGGCTAGACTAATGGTCACTATTTGGGAATAACTCTCTCATATAATATCAATATTTATTGATTTCATTTGTATTTGAAACTAGTTTTAGATATATTTATCCTTTTTAAACAAGTTTTAATGGTTCATTTTTGGTCCCTTTAATAAAACAATTGGGTATTATTTTTTTATGGAATCCAAAATTGAAATTTTCTATCATATATTTAAAGTGCAAAACATCTATTTGACACCTACACTCATTGGTTTATATAAATTTATTGGATATGATCATGAGGTTTCCCAAAAACAATGTGAATGTTTTTATATTATGTTCTAAATCTAAGGCTAAAAGTGAACAAACTTGTAGAAAATAAAAACATATCCTTCTGGACCTACTCTCTTTTTTTCATTTTTTCTATCTATGTAATTAGGTTTAGGGTTCTTAACTATTGTGGTTTTGTTGTTGGTTTTCTCTTTCTAGTCCTTGGGAGCATGTTTTCATTTTGTGATAAGGATCAAAGTTCTCCCCTATTTTATTGTTGTTTCTGTTTTGTTCCCTTTAGTCCTTAGCAGTCTATCTTGTAGGGCCCTCTCTCGGGTTCTTCTCCTTTTAAAAAAGTTTGGGGATCCTTTCAAAGCCCTTTCTACCAATAAATAAAGATATATTTACAAAAAATAAAAATAAACTTGTAGTAAACAAAATCACATTAGAAAGAAACAAATCATACTTTCATAAAATAAAAGAGCTACCTAATTTCCCATGATCATTTCTTGTCTAAGAGACTATAACGCTCCACTTTTATCACCCACTTGTCCGTCCACATCCTCTCAAAAAGGATTTGATTATAAAATATTCCTTGGACCCTAGGAAATAGATCCAAGATGATGGCTTCATATATCAATTATCATTTTCTTAGGACCAATTTCCAATTCATCCAAGTGACAAAATATGAATAGTATTTCTTCGATTACATGGATGAACCCAACTAGGTTTAATATTTATTTTGGTGGCATTCCAATTGGATGAACAGATGATCATAATATATTATTAGTTCAAAGATATATACAATAAAAAAAAAATATGATGCATACACCCACCCAAAAGCAAAATATAGATCTTGCCTAACTAGCCTATTTAAATAAATTTGTTAAAATCTATATTAGTCTTATTCTACTTCTACTTTAATGGACTATGGATCTCTCTTACTTATGTAGATAAATGGGCCCTTCCATTTTGCATCTAAAGGATATCTCCATACCCTTAATTTATTCATTAATTATATTACCCAAATAACAACACAAGAGAAAATAAAGAAGTAAATTTTTTATTCAATACTAGGGTGTACAATCTTCAATCCTTTACAATGCAAAAAGTCTCATATTTTATAGAAATACCATATAAAATAAATAACCTACTAAAATAGAATATCTCTAATTTGAATTAGTTAGCAACAAATCCAACTAATTTTATTTAAGGAAGATAACAACTAGAATAAGTTGGTAAATATTATAACTAATTTGGATCTAATCGAATTAGTTGGAAACTAATACCATCAATTCTAATTTTTATCTAACTATATTAGTTAGAATTTAATACCAACAATTCTAATTTCTATCTAACTAATTTAGACCCAACCAAATAATTTGGAAACTAAAATCAAAAAATATGATTCTCATCTAACTAATTTGGATCCAACAAAATTAGTTAAAAACCAATATCAACACATCTCATTCCTATCTAACTAATTTGAATCCAACCAAATCAGTTGGAAACCAATATCAACAAATTGAATTCCCATATAACTAATTTGGTTTCAACAAAATTTATTGGAAATAATCTTAACAAATCTAATATCTATATAACTAATTTAGATAATCTTAACAAATCTAATTTTTATTCCCAAACTTATTTGAGAGTTGGTTGGGATTAGATATTATTGTTGTAAAAGTTTTTTATCTAGAAACCTTTCCATTAGTGAGGTATTTTATACGGGAAAGTTATTGGCTATGCTACATTCATTCTACATCATTCAATCCTTAATGTTAGACTATTATGTAACATCTTGTTCCTTAGCTATATACATTTTGTAATAGGTACTTATGTAGTGGTATTCCTTTTGCAATTGTCTATTCCATAGCAATGATTTTGCTATGGTAGTCTATTTCATAGCAATGGTTCTTCTCTACCATTATATTTAATAGTAGTGATGGATAAAGCATAAATAATTAGTCAAGTAATGGTATTATTGACATGGTAAAACATGTTTAATATGGTATCAAATGTGATATTTTTTGGTATCATCAAATTTTGTTGTTTATGCCTTATCAATGAGGTATAAAATATATCTTATGATGTAGAAATATATCATTAGAATGAAGTGACTTCCAAGGATTGGTAGGATATGTAAACATTATTCTATGTGTGCTTGTATCTTGTGTGTGTATATGTGTGAGGGGATAAGCAAATATGGAGAGTGCATGAATAGATTGTAGATGAGATTTTAATCCAATACCAAAGAGAAAGGACATGGATGGATTTTAAAAGGACTTTTGATCCAAGCCCACATAGGTGAACAAAACCATGGAGTGTTGCATAGAATAATCCTATGGTGCAAATTGAATAGATTGTATCAAATGTTCTTGTCCAAGTTATGACTATGATGATCATTTTGTTCACATGACTATCTAATTTATGGTGACTTCATGTAGGTGGAAATTCATCGAATGTCTTAAAGAGAATCACAATGAGTCGAAATGGTTTCTTGCATTATTAGAAAATGAGCAAAAAGAGACTTGCTTAAATAAGCAAGGTGAACAAATGACAACCACACGATCGGTTGGAGAGGAATCACCAACTTCAATCACCAAATTAAATCCTAGAAATAGAACTAGAACCAAGAGAGGAAAAGGACTTCTTGAAAGAATTCATATGATGAGTAGCACATGAATCCATAACCCAAATCTCTGAATCAGAATCAAACTATTCACAAACATTCAAAGACTTACCCGTGCCATCAATAGTGTTCTTCTTGTCATCACATGCTTTTTTCCAGTATTTTCCAATCAAGTGACCAAGTTTCCCACAATAAGTACAAGTAGGCCTCTCCTTAGAAGGATTTCTCTGATTGGGTTTGGAATACTTGGGTTTAGGAGTTTTCTGTGAAGGTGGATTGGTCTTAGGCTTAAGATTGGGCTTGCATTTACCTTTAGAATGTGATGTTGTCAATGCCTTAGTCTAAGAAGATGATGTCTCAAGAGTGGAAATTTTGGTCCCTTCCCTCGTAAGATGATCACAAAACTCTTCCAAGCTAGGCATTTTGAAAGTATCACCCATAACATCCATAGTAGAGAGGAATGTGGAAGCAAAGATATGAAAAGGTTTATTTAATTTTGATAATATAAAAAATACACATTCATCTTCAGTTTTGCATTTACCACTACCTTTAAATAGAGTATAAAACACTTTAAACTTAATGAGAAAATCAACCATGGAGGGATAATCATAAGGTGATAAAGAGGTAAGTTGTGCATCCAATTGCATTACCCTAATTTGATCAACTTTACCAAACAATGATTCAAGCTTATCCCATGCCTCATGAGGAGTATTTATTTCATAAAAATGGAACCACAAACTCTCACTAGTATTTTCTTTGATTAACCCAAGTGCTTCACCAAGTGTTTTTGTGAAAGACTAATTTTCATAATCTGTCTTGAAAGTGAATTTTTGCTCCTTAATTAGTGAATTTAAGCCTTTTTGTGCCAATAGTGTTAACATGTGTGGCTTCCATGTATGATAGTTGTGAGGTGTAAGGGGATTAATATTAAATCATGAATTCATCTCCAGGAATCACCAAAGCAACAAGAAAACCAAGCAACACAAGGAGGTGCTCTCAATAAGCACCAACACAATCCCCCCGAAAAAGCTTTTATTCACCACTTTACAAGGCAAAAAGGTGAAATGCAATTGATCCATGACAAAGAGGACTGAGTCATGATTCCAATGCAAAAAGAATCACGTGAATCGAATTTCGTATGTGGATTCTATGCAATTAATTCGATTGAGGGCAAAAATTAAAATTTTGGCCCCCAAACTTTAGAAAAATTAATTAAATTAAAACTAGTTAATTTAATTAATGAACTAAATTGTAGAACTTCAAAAAGAGATTTCGGGCAGATGGTGAGGGCAAAGTGGGTCATGCAACTACCTGTTTCAAATGGAACAAAATGAGGAATGTCCAAAAACTGTCCGTTTCAAAAAATGGGGCCCGATCAAGGAGCAGTCTCAAAAAACGTGACTGTTACGTAGGCTGCCAAAAATCTGCGAGAACACCAGATCTTCAAACGCTCATAACTTCTTCAAACGACCTCGGATTCGAGTGATCCAAAAAGCAAAAGTGATTAGCTCAAAAAATGGTATTTGAATATGCCTTTAGAATTGATATTTGGTTGACAAAAGAAATAGGCCTACAAGTTTTAGTGACATTTTTGAGCAAACTTTAAGAAAAATATTATTTATCACTAGATTTGATAAACTCCACACGACATAGTGCCTTGAATCAAAAAGGATGGTGCGCAGTGTTGTATGGAGCCATTTTGCACAATGTGAGGTGCGTAATGATGCAGATGGGTGTGAGGAGGGCAAAAAGATCTGGACAGAGGGCCATGAGCAGATTCGTGTGGATGCACCGTAGCTAGAGGGGCGGATGCGCAATGGGGGTCGTGCATTGGAGGTCTGTAGGGATCAGCAAACCGTGCAAGATGATATATCCCTCACACCATGCAAGGAGAGCAAGGAGACATCACGTACATCGTCATGCAAGGCAAAACCAAGATAGATCTACGAGGTGGTGAGCCACACTAAACTGGGCATGTGCAATGCTAAAGGAGTCTTGAACACCTATACAGATCCAAGACGAAGGAGCACAACAAAAAAGTGCAAAGGGTACTTAAGGGGCCGCAGTGAAACCTACGAGATATGAAGACCCTAATCCACCAAGAGAAAATGCAAGTCAATGGAAAATCTTCAAAAATTCCTTAGCTCTGGAACCATGAAGAAAATCACAATGAGTCAAAATGATTGCTTGCATTATTAGAAAATGAGCAAAAAGAGACTTGCTTAAATAAGCAAGGTGAACAAATGACAGCCACACGATCGGTTGGAAAGGATCAAGATCTCAACCATCAAAATATAACAATGAGATAAGGATGACAAAGCATGCCTTAATTATTAAATGCTACACACACCTACTTAACTAGTGAACTTAACACATGCTAGATACCTAAAAAGGTATATACACTAACATACCTATATGGTTTATGATAACTTCATGTAGATGGAATATTCATTATTGTATTGCATGATGTATGAAGATTTTATGTAGGATATACATTAATTAATTACATGGTGGAGTGTGTAACTATTTATATACTACATGATTTTTTATGACTTCATGTAAGCATAATTACACAACCATCATTATATCTCCTATCATGTTAGTATTTGATGTCTTATTTCATCATAGAAGGGTTAATTATATTAGGTAAGAAAAATAACTAAGGGAATTACTCACAAAAATTCCATAGCTGAGCAATAATTCACCCCAATGATGCTCTCTCTCCTTTTAGCTCAATAGGGCAAGAATTTTGTATTTGTTGATCACCAATGATAATTGTATCCACTATTAAGTTGTGCTTAAAATAAAAATCATATTTGTGTCATGAAATGAAACACTTGATATTCAAAAAATGGAATCCACTATTGTCATGGTTATTTTCTTTGTAATATTATAGTATAATTCATAGGAAAATATATTTATTAATCATAAGGAATGATGGAATTAAGAGGAATGGTATTGAATTAATGTTTTGTTATAATGTATTCTTATGTAATTTATAAATTTTTAATTTAGAACCATTTAAATTCTGATTGAATATCATGAGTTCCTTTCTGCCAACTAGTATAACTACAAATCTCAATAACACATTAATTACCAGATGATTGAATACATAAAAATGCATTGTAGTTGATTAGATGATTAATGGATTATATTATATTGCATTTTGTTTGAAAAAGGTATAAAAATATAATATTTGTAATGTATTGTAATGTGTATAGCCAAAAAAAGAGTAGTTATATTGATTGTAAAATTTTCTTGCAAGGAATGATGGTTATAGATTAGGAACATGTTTTTTGAGTTTGAAAATTTTATCTAAAAGCTTAATTAATAGGGTTGTGTCAAAATTGGTTGCATAGCTTTGAAAGTTTCTTTTAAAAGTTTCATGTTCACCATGAATGTATTTGAGGTATTATAGTAGCTTGGATACTATATTTAAATTCTTATAGGAAATTAGCCAATGGAATCTAAGAAGGCTAAATTTCACAGGATTTGAAGAAAATGTTCAAGTAGAAAATTTTGACAAATTGTCTAGAAAATTGATTAAATAATAAAAGTGCAACTAGATCTTGGAATGCAATTTGCTCCAAAAATATTGTGAAATGAAATTTTGCTAAATTTGTGAATCACACCATCAAATTTATAAATTAAAGTTTATAGCTCATAAGAGAATAGAGTTAGGAAAATAATGAAGGCAACCATCTATAATGCAATAGCTTGTCTTCATATGGAACCAATTAGGATTCAAAGGTCCACTCAACATGATTAGAGTCAATATAGAGTCATGTAAGATTTAGTGGTTCATTCTTTTGCTAAATATGTCCCTAAAATAGATACTTTACTAGAAGTAGAAAGGATTTCCCTCCAATAACTCTTAGGAAATAATTTGCTATAATTGGGAGGTATGGTATCCATTGTAAGGATATTTTGGCTAAGAAAGTTAGATATATGTTTTGTAATACTCCATTTGTATGTACTTATTGTGATAATAATAAAAAGAGTTAGTATATATTTGCTCATTGATTTTGGCACTATCATTTTGATCTATGGATGCATAATGACCATAGTACTACCCTCTCATGTTTTGCTAGTCCTTTCTTATATCCTTATAAAGGCATTTACAACTTGGATTGCATTGATGTTATTTTATTTTCTCTACATGTGTTGATTGATAAACACTAATCCTATTATGGTCATGACTATATTTAATTTTATTTCATTTATATTACATTTCTTGTATCTTTTTACTTTCAAATTTGCTATATGCTTTTAGATTATGTTAGTTTAGCATACTTAGTGGGGACTTGGCTTAAACCTAGAGGTCAAGAAGGAAATATTATTTCCTTCTTATTGTTGAAATGTGATCTTAGGAATGCATACCTTCACTTAGGTTCAATAGTCCTTGGAATTCCTATTGGGACCAAAGACTTAAAATTTTATTAGATCTATTAACAGGTTTGTTTATTATGCTAACTTATACATAACCCAAAATTATTTTATTAGATATGCTTGTCATAGATTTAGATCTACTTGTTTTATATTTAAATCTACTTGTTTTATATTTATATTTATGGTTATTTCATGGAATGGTGGTTAATTATGAAACCCAACAAAATTGTTTAAATTTGATATTCTAAAGCAAAATTATAAATTAACATTTACACGAGTCCTTAATCAAATCAAGGTTTCCACATAAAATTTTGAATTATTTTATTTTGGAAGTCCAAAAAGTGTAATCCATCATTTCAAAAATTATGTTAAGTATGAAAAGGGTAATTCACCATTTAAATAGTGCAAATCACCTTTTTTGAATTGTGATTCATACTTTGAATAGCTAAGAGCATATTTTTAATCCAAAATTGTGATTTATCCTTGAAAATTTGTAATTCACTCATTTTTGCAAGCAATAAATCTCTTCAAGTATAAAAAGTGTAATTTCCTATTTTGAAAGGTGTGATTTTCCATTTTCCTTTTCAGAAAGGGAAAATTTCCCGAGTATAAAAATTCTTATTCACAAATTTTGGTAAATTTTGTTTCCACCTAAAAGTGTCATTTTCCCTATTTTTCTAATAAGGTTGAATTTTACTCAAGGAAGCAAAGTATGATTCATCTAAGATAAATTGTAATTTTTTCTTTATTGAAATTTTATTTTTGAAGGTTCTTAATCTTATTTTTTCATGTGCAACTACAATGGGGGTCATACCAAGGTCTATGAATACAATGTTAAGAACACAATATTTAAGCAAAGATATTCTACCCATCAAATGTATTGTTTACCATATGAAAGGTACTAAGGGAAAGAAACCAACTAATGCTATATGGATACAAAAATCTAGTGAACCAATCCCAAATTTGACAAAGGGAAAATTATATATAGAAAAATTAAAATTAGTATGAACATAGACCTTCCCCATTCATAACTAGTTTTGGCATATTTGTTAACTCAATTAGGTCAACCTAGTAGATACACCTTAACCTATATCATTCACTCTAGTTAGATCTAGACTTCCACTAGTCCCACCATACAAACTATGATAATAAATTCTTTATATAATATGTCATAAATGATGAAATCCCTACAAATATAACTAATCCATAATCCTTTTTGATGGATCTTACTAAAACATGGGCAACCATAGTCTAGCCCCAAAATCAACTACTAATGATCACAACTAGTCAATATAATATAATATAATATAATATAATATATTAATAAATATAATTCTAAATAATCTAATAAGTAAATGTCGTAGCTATAATCAACAAGTTAGATATAATATATTAATTAACACTAGCAAATCATAGCCTAAACTAAGCTATTAAGTAAATGCCCTAAATTCATAAGCCATGCTAAGTCATCCTAGGATACAAGACTCATTGAATCTATCAAGTTAAGTAGTGGGACAAATGCCATAAATTTCATCAAAAATGGTACTATGCAAGGTCAACTAATCTCACTAAGTCATAGTATAAGTCAAAGTATTACACAAAATTGGTAAGTCTTGCATAGCAAACAATGAACATAAATGATTGAGGACACCATCCTAAATTAGTATTTGCATCCATGTGGCTATTTTATACAATATCTATGTTTGAATTTTCAAAATTAGCTAGCTTTGTAGTATTTTCAATAGCCCCAAATCTAGAAAAATATGTTCAATCTTCAATAAATTCCAAACCCTAATCCTTAGGCATATCCATATTTAGTATAAAATAAAAATCAATACTTTGTTCCTCAATAGCCAATTGCTCTCTAAAATCAACAAGTGAACAATAAATCAATAGGCAAGCTAATCTACTTGAAGACCATGGGAATACATTGGTCCTCCTTAATTCCTAATTCAATATGTCCTATAAATTCCATAAGGGAAAGGGTCTCAATGCTACAAACATAAATGCAAGTAAGGCCACAAAATGATTTGCTTAATTGGATATACCATGGAACCTTAAACCTACTGGTCTACTCTCTAATACTAGTTACTACAATGAAGTCCTTACCAACTTTCATAGAAATGACAATAAAATTATTATGGACCCTTTCAATATGCTATCAACCCTAAAATCTATATACAAAATTCAAGATAAATATATTATGGTGTAACTATTGATATATTTATTAAACAGCAAGATTGAACTATGGTATATTATTTTATCTAATAATTTAATCACCAATTGAGCTTCTATCATTGGATATTTCATGAACTTTAACAATCTGGGTAATGCTTATCTAGTGCTTTTCTAGTTAAATTCCATGCAAAGACACCCTCGTGAAGATATCCATGATTTTAATATGTGGTTTATAAGAATATTATATATTATACCTCCCAATATCTCTTTTAGATAAATAGTACTTTCCATATTATATAAAGGGTCCATAATCAAATCTTAGCCCTAATGGTTTGAAATGCTAATCATGTTGCCTTGTCGAAGGCATTCGATAAAGTATTACATGCTAAATATGTACTAATCCAAGTAAATAAATTACCTTTTGATCCACCCATGGCCTATGTTGTGCATGTAGCCTATAAAACTAACCCCATAAGAACAACGACCTCCACCAATGATACCATTTCCAAATACTCAATACCAACCTACTTAAACCTACTAGCTAGTATAGGCCACTAACCTTAAAATGACCCAATAATCACCTTGCATGCTCGTGTGTATGTAGATAAATATTCTATATGTGGTGACCTTCCTTGGTCAAATAATACCTAGTACTATTATGTTTCATCCATATTTATTAGTGCTACCAACCCAATATCAACCATTCAACATAGATTCTTCTCTTATATATATTAAAATAAAAATGATGGATTATAAACTTAGGTGAATGAATTGAGAGAGGCATTGAAGACATCAATGAATTATGTCACAGTAGGAATAGGTATAATAGTGGATGGAAACAAACAATAAACTAGCAATAAGGTACCTTAGATCACAAAATATTAAATCCCCTATCAACCTGGGAATCAAGCTGCTAGTCAACTACAAAACACCATGGTTAATATAAATTTAGAAATAAGCACCTTATGGTGTTTCACCTAAAATGTTGGGTGTAATCTAATGAGATGTGCTATGACAACTAGAAATGCTTAGATGATGATTTACAACCATGTTTTCCAAGCACAACAAGTGATAATGATGGGTCAAGTAGTGGTAGTATAAACACTTATAATGAATCAACCCATGATTCAAAAAAATTATTATGATGATAAAAGTCTAGGTTAATGCAATAAATAGTTTTGATCATGACTAATTCAAATAATATAGTATTTGTCAATTTGTTATCTCAAAGGATGATGATAACTTCTCTTTTGAAGATCATGTAGTGTTGGCCAATCAATAACAAGGAGTTGCAACCAAGATTAAGAGAAATATAATATATGAACAACCCCAATCATTAACCCCTTAGACAATTTTTTAAATACATATTGGTATAGGTATAAGTACTATTATTATTATAAGAGGAATCCAACATTACATCTTAAGTAAAAGATTTAGTGGTATCAAGTCAACCATGAATTAGGGAAATGCTCATGAAAGTACATAAAATCAAACCCCACAAACCATGTCCTTCAAATTATGGGGCCTATAATTGAGAAATATGTGGTAGCATCAAATACAAATAATAAAAGATATTGATATTATAAATAATCTAAAGTACGCATCCCTAACTAGTGAGTGTCAAAATATTGCTACATGAAGTTCAGAAATTTTATCCCATATAATAAGGAAAATTTAACTAAACTACAATAATATTGCTAAGGAATTAATAAAAGCACTAGAAAAAGTGAGTGTTATGAAGGTATTAACTCTACATGTGTAGAGGAACTTATATAAATCCTTAAAGTAACAATAGTGAGTTATGTTAAGGCAAGTATATTTGTATAGCAGTAGGTACAATTGAATTTGGATGAAAATTAGAACTCGATAGTTGAAGATCCATTCAATTATCTAGGTAAACATAGTAGATATATTGGCACTCCAAATCCAAATAATAAAGCCACTATCATTTTATATCACCTTGAAGATAAAGAATAGTTTCTACAAAAATGTATTATAGATTTAGGGGAGGTAATAGTGATGTCAAAAGTAGCATGCAAAGAAATGATATTACATTATGTTAAAACTATCATGGGGGCATTAAAATGAATAGAATGGTACATGTTGTAAAAATACTAAAATACCTAGTAATGATAGTGGCTAAGAATCTAGAGTTTATTTTTGTCCAAGAAGTAAATGTAGTAGATATTCCTTCCTATTTTGGAATGTTATTTTCTATGGAGTGGATGAAGAAGTTATCAAGTTATGGATATTTAGTTATGGACTACACTCACATGAAGGTTCATAAATATTGGAAAAATTATTAGAATAAGAAATGAACCTCCACATAACTATCTCCTATATAAGTTGGATAATGATAAAATAATCAATTGGAATGAGCTTCTTGAGTTTGTGGATGAGAATTCAAATGAATATGAGGTCAAATCTACTCTAAACATGATTATTGGGTTCTAGGAGGAGTATAAATATGATGAATTAGGAGATATATTTAAGGATAATTAATATTGGTAGCTACTTAGTAACAAAAGAACCAATAAAGATCTCATCTTTGACAAGTAAACAAGCCTCAAGATTAGAAGTAACATGGATTTTATATTTTAATAGAGGTAATAATAGGAATGGATTTGGTGTTGGAATTCAACTAAAAAACCCATAGGGTATACAAATAGAGTATGATTTTAGACTATTTTTCAATTGCACAAACAAAAGAGTCAAATATGAAGTAGTGTGTGTCAAACTAAGAAAGGCAAAAAAGTTAGAGTTCAAAAATCTAAAAATATTTAGCAACTCTAAACTCATGATAAATAATATTAACTCAATGTGTGCTATCAAAAATAAGAATTTAAAATTATACAAGCATCAATTATGGGACTTGCTTCATAGTTTTAGTACCTCTAAAGTTGTAGCAATACCTAGGAAGTTATACATAAATGTTGATGAGTTATCTTCTCTAGCTAGAAGGTTTGACCCATTTATAGATATGTGGAATAAAATAAAGGAATTTAAAATAGTTTTTTAGGCTTGTAGTACTAGACAATTATGATAGACAAGTGCTTAATAATTATAAATAATTTTTTGAATTTTGGGTTAGAGAAGCCCAACTTATTGAAGGTAAAATTGAGTATGGGGATGATATCAAAATACAAGGTTATTTGGTTGAGGAGAAATCAATTGCTTAAACATTTGATCACATTAGAGAGCCTATTCAATCTTGATGATAGCACCAAGAGGGCTAGTATCAAGGAGAAACCTTCATCCTATCGATCCATTGAAAATGTGGAGGGCTAAAACATGATGTTATGTAAAGAATGCACAAAGGAAGAATTTCACATTTTTAAAGGGTTGTATCCAAAATATGGGAATGTAATTGCCTAGGGATATGATCCTAGGGCTGGAACATTCTACAAAAAATAGAAACTTGTTAATTTAAATATTAAATCCTTGATAAATAAGGAACTCTTTAAAATCCTATAAGAACAAATTGTTTTATGCATAAAGAATTCAACATGGGTAGCAAATTTGGTTCAAGTACACAAAACAATGTTGACACTCAATTATGAATAGACTTAAAAAACCTATATAGAGCATCTTTGAAATACTATTACCTACTGCCATTGATGAAGTAAATACTACAAAAGGTACAGGGTCACAAATATTATCAACCCTTTATAGTTTCTTAGGTTATAATCAGATATTAATAAAGGATGATGACTAGCACAAGTCAAAATTCAAAACTAAGTGGAAAATATTTGATTATCAAAGGTTGTATAATTCAGGCTCTAACTTTTCAAGAAAATTGGATATTACATTTTCTAGCTTGATCGGTGAGACCGTCCTCATAAAATGGATGACATAACTATATTTTCCAAAGATAGGAGTAACCATATTGAACACCTAGAATTTATCTTCAAAACATGCATAGAATATGGAATTTTTTTAAACCCAATAAATCTATTTTCTTTGTCTAATAGGAAAAGCTTATGAGGCATGTGGTGTTGAATAAAGGGCTTAATATTTAATCCATATCAAATCTTTATAAGAGTTACTATTACATTCTTTAGTCAAAGGAATAGGTCTTTCCTAGGATAAATTTAATTTGTCACCATTTTCATAACTGATTCTATACGATTGGTAAGGCCTATTAATAATATTATAAAGAAAGATACTAGCTTCTCTTGGATTTAAAGAAGGGAAGCAATATTTCCAAGATATGAAGGATGCAGTTACTAGTGTTGACTAACATAAATTTCTCTATGTATTTTAGGATGTATGTATGTGGCACTAATGTAAATATTGTAACAATATTGTTTTAAAAGGATGATAGAGAAGAAGAACATCCCATTTCTTTGTGATTCAAACACTCCATAATTATAAGGAGCAATACATCTTCATAAAGAAATAGTTTTTTGTAATTATGAAAGCCCTAATAAAATTAAAGTTTTACTTATTCCAAAGAAAAATAACTCTCTTTGTGGTACATCCTAACATAAGATCCATAGTGCTACATCGATAGTGGGGAGAAAAGAGGGTTGGATATATTTATAAGATACAACAACTTGATATAGAAATCAATTAGACTAAGTTAGTAAGGATGCAAGATATATGTAAGAACATAATATGTTCCATGTCAATTAACATGTGATGCTTGTGAAAGAGGTCTAATTAGATGAGCATACCAAATGGATGCATCACATAAGTGCATGGTGATAAACACTGTTCCAATAGATATAACACTCAAATAAAAGGTAAGGTTAAGGTAAAATGTTACTCGTTGTACCTTGAATAATGTTATTTATGATGAAGTGCCCTTAATATGTGTTGAAGAAGAAAGTATGAAAGACTTATTAAGGGAATATCATAATGAAGGTGATCCTTATTCATCCCATGCAATAGCACATAAGATCATAAGGTTAGGATACTATTATCCCACCATTTTATTGGACCCATTGCATTAGGTGAAGTGTAAAGCATGTTGCATGATCATGGGATGAAGAATAAAAGTACCTATGCTTCTAAAATTTATAGTTATAATGGATCCATTCTAGCAATGGGATTTAGAATTCACTGGGAAAATCAGTCTATTATCTAGTATAGGATATAGTTTGATCTTAGCTATAATATATTTTTTCACTATATGGACTGAGGTAATTATAGTGAAATCCATAAACCAAAATACAACTATCTAATTACTGGTGGATACTATCATAACATATGGAATCCCTTTAGTAGTGATCATGGATAATTCTATAGTATCCACAAGAGCTAAGTTATTGTAGTTTTCACTTGAGCATGGGTTGTTTCTAAATGCCTCCTCTAATTACGATCTATAATAAAATGACTTGGTAGAGTCCATAAACAAGAATATTATTAGGATATTAAGGAGGACAATTATTAAATTCTAGAGGGATTAGCACACTAAACTTAAAAATACTTTATGAGTAATTTGTAAAGCTTCCATTAGGGCCTTGTATTATAAATTGGTATTTGGAAAGGAAGCAATACTTCTAGTGAACCTTGGATTCCCTTTAATCTAAATATTTGAATAGTTAGAGTTAAAAGATATTGACATCCCTCCAATGCAAGCTAGACTAATTAGAAGAGGATATAGATAAAAATTTCTAAAGGTTGATCTAGCATTAAATATATTTCAAGTCATGGTTTGAAAAGAGACTAATATATGTAGAGTATAAATAAGAGGACCTTGTGCTTAAATTAGACAAGGATAAGAAAAACTAGGTAAGCATGAGAATTTTGATTCATTAGGGAATGGACCATATCAAATTGATAAGGTCAAGGATGCAAATTCCTATATATTGATAACTTTGTGTAGAGAACAAAATCTAGGTATTTACATCCCACTCCACAATTTTGCATAGTAAAATTATACACCTAAGTCTAAACTTAGGCATAAAAATCCTGCACATAATCATATTTTCCAAATTTTATAAAAATATGGAAAATCCCCCTAGGATACCTTGTGTCTCCACTTGACACATGTCCTAGCCACCACTACCCCTCACCTTGCCACATCTCACACACATCACTCCACTTCCACCTACCCCTCACCTTGCCACATCTCACACACATCACTCCACTTCCACCTCACCTTGCCACATCTCACACACATCACTCCACTTCCACCTACCCACTTGCCACATCTCACACACATCACTCCACTTCCACCTATCCATTTTCCACATCTCACACACATCACTCCACTTCCACCTACTCACTTTCCACATTGTACACACATCACTCCACTTCCACCTACCCACTTGCCATATCTCACACACACCACTCCACTTCCACCTTCCCACTTGCCACATCTCACACACATCACTCCACTTACACCTACCCACTTGCCACATCTCACACACATCACTTCACTTCCACCTACCCACTTGTCATATCTCACATACACCACTCCACTTCCACCTACCCACTTGCCACATCTCACACCTCACTTCACACTTCACTCCACTTGCACCTACCCACTTGCCACATCTCCCCAGTTAAGTGAGACACTTCTAGTGACTCATTGTAACTACCCCTAACACTTGGCTGCTCTAGTGTACCACTTGGTAATCCCGGCTTGCCACCTATCCTTTCCCCCTTCATCCCCCAAAATCCTATAAAGGCACCATCACTTAATCAAGAAAAGGGGAGAAAGAGAAGACTAATATTATGTTGCTCAAATAATGACTCATGTATGCAATAATCATTTTATATTTTCAATTTACATAGTCATTTCATTATACTCATTTTGATAGGTGCTACTAAACCCTTTGTCTTTTTGCATGTGTACGGGTTCAAGATTCGAAAGCTCAAATTCATCATGGTGGTCATGACAAACCCACCTCCAACATTGATTTTAGCATGAAGAAGAATATGACACCATATTTTATTGTAAAAGGGGATCACCCCCTTGGAATTTTTCTTGTGAAGCACCCTACAAAGGAGCTTATTGTATTTAAAAAGATTAATTTTAAAATATAATGCAATGCTTCATTTTTAGTGCAATGGTGTGTCTTTTTTATGCATACAAATTGGCGATCACGGTCTTTCTTACCCATAGTCCTCTTTATTTGGTTTTACGAACACTCATTTTTGGTATTTTTTGTGTGGTTGCAGTATTTTTCTTTTGTCTTGACAATCTCCTCCTCCACTCAAAATCTAGCATAACTTTCTCCTGAAGCATCGGATTTTCATTCTACAAGTTGTGTTGGAAATCGAGTTCAAATATCTTTCCAATGAATGGTTGCAAGGTACTTTTTGAGTGCATATTGAAGGTGATTTTAATGGTTGAAGTTGCTTGGATATATTTTTGCACAACTTTGCTCCATTTAAAAGCAAATCATTGTAAGGCTTATTGAAGCAAATTGTTTCAATGTACTTGCAAAATTATTGTGCCATTTTGGGAGCTTGTATTTGGCAGTCTTTGCCACATTTATATATTTGGGGGATTATAAAGCTAAATTTAATCATTGCATTTGGCTTGGAGGCCTTGCTATTTAGAATTTGGAGACATTCAAAATTGTAACTCTTGGAGGTATTATTTGGAGGCTATTTTTCAGCCATCTCCTCAATAAAATCATCAACTCAAGGGGTGATTTAGGGCCCCTTGTCCCTTGCTTGTGGAGTTTTTTGTGTGGTATTTCTCTTCACCACATTGTATTAGTGCTTGCATATCCTTAATTTGCTTATATTCTTAGCTTGCTATTTTATTTTGTAACCAAGTGTAACCCAAATTGCATCTAAGCACTTGATTTGGTAAGCATAATTTCTCAAGCAAGTAAGCAAGCACATCTTGGTAATAATAAAAATTTCACCCCTACCACTTCTTTCTTTCCCACTTATCACTCTCCTGAGTTGGAATAGGTCACTTGTTTTCAAGCTTCCTTCCACTATTGGAAACACTTGTTGATTTAGAGTGGAAGAGCTAGGCAAACCCTCCACATATTGTGGATTTTAAGTGGTGTACCCTGGACTCTTTTGAGAGCCTCATACTTGGAACTAGTTTTCCTATTCACCACCTTGGTTGAGTTCCCTCATTCTAATAATGACATCCATAAATATATTAAGTGGCCTCACACAAAAACTAGATGGAGAATTTAATGTTGCTTTCTGGTATTTTTGTTGTTTTCTCCATTTTGTTGTTTTGTTTGCTTTTGTTTGTGTCTTATTGTATTTGTATGCATTGAAATAATGATTGCATCCTAGGTTGCATTTGAGATTTAATCTTGCATTTTATTTTACATAAATAAAAAACTTTAAAACCCCAAGCAAAAAAAAAAACATTTTCATTAGCACTCAACCATGCACATTGTATTTTGTGCATCCATTCATACATTCCACTTACATTACATTAGCATATTTGTATCATTTCTAATCATGCATATTTCTTGCTATATTAATCATCATTCAATCAATTGGATAATTGCTAGTCCACTATGTCTTGTTGCCTTAATCAAGGGCACCTTCAGTCTAGCATTAGTCATCAATCCATTAGTCGCAATCATTTACGACTTTCTTTATCATATTGTGATCATTAAATGGTACTCGTAAGATAGGATAGATACTGTATGATCATCATCAATGATTATTATATGACCACTAACTATTTTATGCACACTTCTTAATTTTCAAAAGCTTATAAGAAAAGTATAATTACATCTCGTATAACACAATGTTAGTTAAGAGATATCTAGGTGTTTTCGGTCACTCAGCCACTCCTAGTGTTTTAAGCAACCTCAAATAAAATTTCAAATAATATTGAAGTGCTATAGGTTGTTCCTGGTCAATAAAATTTCCCTTTGGACCATGCACATTGAAACATATTAAAACATTGTGAATTCTAGGAAAGACGATGTCATGACTAGCTATTTTCATAAAGCGAATGGTATCCCCTACTCATCCAATTATGTGCATGGTATAGAAATCTAAGATTTGACAAAAGAACAAGCTCCCCCTTCTCCTCCTCCAAAAAGAAAAATAAAATCCCCAAGGTAATGCAATAAAATAAGGAAACGGATCTTGAATCCCTAGAATTCTCAGTATTTCAAAAACCTTGGGGTGATACCCATTACAGTAATGGGATCCAAGAGTTGGTCTGGCAATGGGGTATCCTTACGCATGATGACATATATGTCACATTAGCAACCTTTTTTTGTACAGACCTATATCACTCTTGGATGAGCTATCTTATTGGCATAAGTTACAAATGATTAGTCTACTCTAGATCATAATTGGAAATGAACATTCATTGCACACACAATTAGTCCTTGAGAAATTTGACTACACTATGACACCCTTAACATCTTATGGATTTAAGAGATGAATAGATGAGTTTGTTTGGGATCACTAGGATTTTTGAGTCTTTGTAAAACAACTCCAGAGCCTTTATCCTTAAGGTAAACAAAGTCATAAGCGAGCTTACATTCCATAACACTATCACATTGTCATACATGTATCATAGGTATCATAGTCCATTTCATCCTACAACATTTGGTCAAACTAGTACTACTGTATTAGCACACCTGATTAAGAAATAAAGGCAAATTTTGCTAAAAAATGGTCCATAACTTTTTTGAATGATATTTAATAAGGCACACCATCCATTCATTTACATACATCACCACCAATTGCATTCATTCATAAATATGTATTCCATAAAATGCATACCAAAAAAATGCTCCAAAGGAACCAAACTCCTTTGATCACATTCAATCCAAAAGGCTCCAAAGGAACCAAAATACCTTTGGTCACATTCAATTCAAAAGGCTTAAAAGGAACCAAAACTCCTCTGGTCAACTCAATCCAAAAGGCTCCAAAGGAACCAAAACTCCTTTGGTCACAATCAATCCAAAAGGCTTCAAAGGAACCAAAACTCCTTTGGTCACATTCAATCTAAAAGGCTTCAAAGGAACCAGAATTCCTTTGGTAAATTTCAATTCAAAAGGCTCTAAAGGAACCAAAACTCCTTTGGTCACATTTGATTCAAAAGGCTCCAAAGTAACCAAACTCCTTTGGTCATAATAAACTCACTAAAGGAACCACACTCCTTTGGTAAATTTAGTTTAAAAGGCTCCAAAGGCACCACACCCCTTTGGTCAACACCTAGAATAGATTTTTCTTTATTGCACTAGCTAACCTAAATTCTCAAGTGAACCTTGTATCTAGTGATTTACTCTAGTCACCTAGTGATTGCAACGATCGATTATCCATGCAATTCAATAGGATGGGTAGCTCACCATAAGGATGCTTATTCAAAAAAACATCCACTTCATTCTAATAATTTTCACCTTTGTCATTTGTTTCATTGCTTTCATCATTTCATATCTTCTCCATTGACTCATTGCTTGAGGGGGTAGAAAATGTCTAAAAATCTTAATCTCAAATTAAGTCAATACTCAAAACACTCAATATTGGAAATTGTGTTTGTTCAAGAATCATTACCAAAGACTATCATACGCCCTTTTTGTTGGGGTAGATCACAAGCAAAAATATTAATCAAACAAACACTTGGTATACCTAAAGCCTAAAGCATAGACTAAAGCTTGTCTACCCATGGATAGAAGGTTTGCCAAAATTAAGTTCATCAATTTATTAAAAGTAATGATTCAACAATGTGCAACTTTTCCATGATTGGGGTAACCCACATTGACTTTTATTTGTGATCATCTTACACAACTCTCCTTCAAATGCAAATGGCTTCAAAAGCCCCCAAATAATCAAACACCACAAAATCATCAAATCACTCCATCAATGCATCCAACAAATCATCACACTATAAATCAAATCAGTTTGGTCCCTCAATTTTTGAGTGTGACTGCGTTCAAGCAAATTTTCCCAAGGTTATTATTAAGTCCTCTCCACAGGGTTACAAAAGGGAAAAACTCTCACAAATCTCAATTTAGTAGGAATTGCTACAACCACTAGGGTCCTTGAGCTCCCAAGGTGGCTGGTTCCTTTACCACATCATCTTGCACTTCATTTCTATAAAAGGTAAATTTTTGACAACATAGACCCACCCCAAACTTGGGGTATCCAACTTGATCTTGATTTTCAACATTTGCATCCATCACATTCATCCCTTTTCATCATTCATATTCGATCAATTGGCTTTCTTCATCCATTCGCCAATTGAGAGGGTAAGCTAAAGTTAAATTTTTCAAAAGTCATTCATTCTTTGCATCAAGATAACTTGAGTCCATTTCCTTATTCAATAAAGTCATGTGTTTCTTGTTTTTACACTGCATTGTGTTTTATGCAACATGGTACAAAAATGGGCATCTCTAGACACCAAAATATAGGCATTTGCATCCCATCCCATAATTCTGCATAATACACCCAAGTCTGAACTTAGGCATAAAAATCCTATACATAATCCTATTTTCCAGATTTTATAAAAATTTAGAAAATCTCCCTAGGATACCCAGTATCTCCACTTGATACATACCCTAGCCATCACTACTCCTCATATTGCCACATCTCATACACATCCCTCCACTTCCACCTACCCCTCACCTTGACACATCTCACACACATCACTCCACTTATACCTCACCTTGCCACATCTCACACACATCACTCCACTTCCACCTACCCACTTGCCACATCTCACACACATCACTCCACTTCCACCTACCCGCTTGCCACATCTCACACATATCACTTCACTTCCACCTACCCACTTGCCACATCTCACACACATAACTCCATTTTCACCTACCCACTTGCCACATATCACACACATCACTCCACTTCCACCTACCCACTTGCCACATCCGACACCTCACTCCACTTGCACCTACCCACTTGCCACATCTCACACCTCACTTTGCACTTTACTCCACTTGCACCTACCCACTTGCCACATCTCCCCAATTAAGTGATACACTTCTAGTGGCTCACTGTAACTACCCCTAACACATGGTTTCCTGGGTTTTCCACCTATATTTTCCCCCTTAATCCCCCAAAAGCCTATAAAGACACCATCACTTCACCAAGCAAAGGGAATACTAATGTTATGCTACTCAAATCATGACTCATGTATGCAATAATTATTTTCTATTTTTAATTTACATTAGTCATTTCATTATACTCATTTTGATAGGTGCTACTAAACCCTTTGTCTCTTTGCATGTGTGCAGGTTCAAGATTCGAAAGCTCAAATCCATCATGGTGGTCATGACAAACCCACCTCCAACATTGATTGTAGCATGAATAAGAATACGACACCATCTTTCATTGTAATATGGGATCACCTCTTTTGGGCATTTTTCTTGTGAATCACCCTATAAAGGGGCTTATTGTATTCAAAGATTCATTTTACAATATAATACAATGCTTCATTTTATTGTAATATGTCTCTTTTTTATGCATACACTTTGAGAGGGTAGTCATTGCTCATTTTGATTAATGGGTCATGATACCCCTCAAATCCTAAAATAGTAGAAAATCTTGTAAATATGCATATATTGGTTTTCTTGTCTTGTTTAATTTAAAAAAAAAATATTTCTATCTTCCTTTTCAAAGAAAAACATAAAAAAAATAAGTGGAAAAACACAAAATAATACAAAAATAACAATAAAAATAAAATTTCCTTTCTCATTAATGTTAAAACCTTGATAAAAGGAACCTAGACACCCCTATCCTTACTATTTTCTTCTTGAAATTAATGCAAACTAAAAAAAACTAAGTCCTAGAAATATGATTTTCCAACCCTAAGAATGTGATTTACCATTTCTAGGTACAAATAGGTAACTTTGTTCCAACTTATTAAGTTGTGGTTTTCCAATATTATAATTGTTATTTGTAATTTGTTAAAATATGAATTACAAGTTTTGACTTTTAAGCAAAATAAAGCATTAGGAACCTACTAGTAAAAATAAACTCATTCACACAAATACTGCAATTAAAACAAAGATTCATGAAATAATAGTATATTGCAATACAAAAAGTAAATGCGGAATTAAAACAATCTCACAACATAGAATTGTGAACCTCTTCGAGAGGGCAACCTCCTTCAATAATTTAATTAGTTTGCAAAAATATACATTCATTCATGAATCCATGTCTCTTAAAGATACATTTCATGCAACCCTAACCTAATGCTCAAGAGTTTGCTTACATGCAAAATGCCACTCGTGTTAGAATTTTCTATCAAACATTGGTTTTATTCTTGATAATGGTTACATGAAATGGCCCCACTTGTCTAGGTGTCTTACTTGCCACATACCATTACAAAGTATTACAAAATAACATTATAAAGGGATCCCCATGTTGGAAGTGGGTCATTACATAATTATATGAGAATTACAAAAATAATATTAGAATGGTGTCCTAACATGCTCTTACCCTTCAAAAATATTTGTTCTTAAAGTTGTATATGAGGAAACTGGTGTTGTAGCTATTGGAGATACTCCTATATAGCATCAGCATGCCAATGAATAAGAACCTCAATGACTATCCAGTTGCAAAGAGTGTGCATCCTACAATCCAACAATGTTATGGCTTGAGCAAGATAGAACCCTCTTCATATAATTTAGGTAAAGTAGATTTAACCTAACTTGATTGCCCATAACCTTCTTGAGAGAGGATACATAAAATACAGGGCAGAGCTTGAATGTAGATAATAAGGTCAATTTGTAGATTGTTGCACCAATCTGTTGTAAGACCTGGTAGGGGCCATAGAATTTGGTGATGCATTTTTAGCACTTGTGAAGCTGGAGTGATGCCTATTTATATGTTTACAATTTGAGGAAGACCATATTACCAACTTTAAAGCTACACTCAAAATAGTGTTGATCAACTTGTTGGTGCATCTGGTGCATGTTGACTAAGTGTAGTATCAACCACATGGACCTTGGAGCTACCTAGAAAGTAAGATGAGAGTGTTGATGGAGGCTATCCATAAACTACTTCAAAAGGTATGACCTTGGTCGTAGTGTAATAGGAAATGTTATACCACCATTCGACCAAGGGAAGCCACTTCACCCATTGTGTAGGATGATCAAAAGTAAATCAACGAAGGTAGGTCTCCAAACATTTGTTGGTAATATCTATCTGACCATCCATTTGTGGATGATAGGCTGAACTCATTTTGAGCTGAGTTTCCTACAACTTAAATAATTCTTGACAAAAATTACTAGTGAAGTAAGGGTCTCAATAGAACACAATGTATGTGGGAATGCCATTAAGACAAAAAATAGAATTGAGAAAAAAATGGGTGATTATTGAGGCTATGTAAGGATGAGAGAGGGAAAAAAATGAGCATACTTCATGAGATGATCCACAACCATGGAAAATAACTGATTTGCCTCCATACTTAGGTAATCCTTCAATAAATTCCATGGAAATATCTTTCCAGACCTATTCTAGAATAGGCAAGGGCTAAAGAGTTCTCAGAGAGTGCACCATTTCTCCTTTCATCCACTAACATGTGTTACACATTGCCACAAAAGCTTTAATGTCCTTCTTTATGCCCTTTTATAAAAAAATATGTTAATCCTTTATAGGTCTTGAGGAACCCATAATGGCTACATGTAATGGGTGAAGCATGCATCTTCTTTGAATAAGAGTTCCCAAAGTTGATAAGTGCCAAGAATAACAAGGCATTGGAGATATCATAAATCTTGTCCATCCCAAGTGTATCTCAAACATGATATATGAGCTATTTGAAGTGTGTTAATCAATGTTTGCAATCTTGAGTCCATAAGCACATACTCTCAAAGAGAATGTATCCATTAAGGTATGGATGAAGAGATGGCACACAACCTACTTTAAACCTTAAATTGGTGAGAGAGTTCATCCACCACAATGTTCTCCTTGCCTTTTTTATAGATAATATCATAATCATAGCCCATGAGTTTAGATACCCACTTTTGTTGTTTGTGGGTAGCAACCCACTACTCCAGGAAGTACTTGAGACTTTGGTGATTTTTTTAATGGAAAAATGATGCCCAATGAGATAGTGTCACCAGTGAGTAACCACATATAGAATGGCAAACATCTCCTTTGTATAAGTTGATTTACCTAGATTTTGACATGAAAGCACTTTCTAGTAAGGGCTACGGGGTATCCTTCCTGCATCAACATGGATCCAATGCCACGGCCTGAAGCATCACTTTAAATTACAAATGGTTTGAAGAAATTAGACATTTATAAGACTGGAGTGGTTGTCATAGCATGCTTTAGATCAAGGAAAACCTACCTAGTTAGTCTTTTCCAAGTAAAAGAATTATTTTTTAACATGGTCATTAAAGGAGCAACAATTTTTCTATAATTGGAGATAAATGTTCGATAATAGCTTGTGAGCCCCAAAAATCCATGATGACCCTTAAGAGTGTGAGGCTTCGGCCAATATTGAACTACTTGAATCTTCTTAGGGTTAACTTTAACTCCATCCTTGGTGATAATGTGTTCCGAATAATCTACTTTGAACAACCTAAAATAACACTTGGACCTCTTAACATAAAGTTGATGTTGAGCCAAAACCTATAAAGTTTGATCCATATGGATTAGATGCTCTTCCAAAGAATGACTATAAACCAAAATATCATCAAAGGAAACTATAATAAATTTACAAAGGAATGGGTAGAAAATATTGTTCATGAGGCTCTTAAATGTGGAAGGTGCATTTGTAAAGCCAAATGGCATCACCAAAAATTCATAATGGACCTCATGAATGTGGAATGCTATTTTTGGAATATCTTCCTCCTTGAGTCATATTTGATGGTAACTCGAGCAAAGATCTAACTTGGAGAAAACATAACACCATGTAGCTCATACAATAATTCATCTACCTTGGGAATAGGAAATTTATCCTTAATAGTGAGATTATTGAGATCACAAAAATCTATACACAACCACCAAGACCCATCTTTCTTGTGAATAAATAAGACTGGGGTAATTGCATGTTAGGTGACACGCTAATAGGTACCAATGGAATTGCATGATCATGGGAGTGATAGGGTGGTAATTCTATCAATTCTACAAAGAATGCATCATGCTTGGTCAGAACAAGTTGCAAATATATTGGAATTTTATCCTTGGTTCAAGGGGATGGTTGTATGGAAAATATTTGAGTAATTATCCCATGAGAAGATTTTTCTAATAGCTTCTCCATATGGTTTGAACTAATAATCTGAGGAGATCTTGCTTGTAAGCTGCAAAGAGTATAATACCTACCATTCTATGAAAATTGCATTCATAAATCTGCAAATTTCTAGGTGATGGTTTTGAAAGTACCTAACCATTGAGCTTCAAGCAATATCACATATTCCTAGTTGAAGAGCAAACATATCTGTTTTGAGCTCATAATCCCTAAGCTTCAACTTAATATTGTGGTATTTACCTTTAGAAGGTAAGGTTTCACCATTTACCATCATAACCTCAAAGGAGTTGCATGTATGTATGTAACAATTGGCTTGCTTGGTGACTCAAGGATCAATAAAGTTGTGTGTGCTTCCTAAATCAATGAGGATTGTAAGATATTGGCCTTTGAAAAATCCTACTACTTTCATTGTCTATGGGGTAGTAATCCCTGCAAAAGCATGAACAAAAATTTTGGGTTGTGGCCCTTCTTGTGTGTCACCCTCATCTTGAGGTGTTTTCTTTGATGGTTCTACTTCATCCTTAAGTTGTTCATTGCTTGTTGACTCCTCTACAATGATAAAAAAAATAGCTTCTTTTGTATGCACTTATGCCCTTGTGTATTTTTTGCATCACAATTATAATATAAACCTTGTGCATGTCAAGCATCCATTTCTTTGATAGTCAAGCACTTATAGGGGGTAGATTTATGTTCAATATTGAATGTGATCTTGGAAGGAAATGAGGGTTTGGCCTATGGAAATTTAGGTATCCTCATTTGAGCTGACAAGTTTTCTTCAACCAACCATGCCAAACTTATGGCCTATATCATATTTTACGATTTGAACATCTTGACCTCAGCCTTGAGACCATCCTTCAAGCCACTAAAAAATAACTAGAAAAAATCCCTCATTCAATCCCTTGGTCATGTTAGCTAGTTTCTCAAATTGGGTCTGGTAGTCGTGAATTGTAGAGATCTATCTCAGTTTGGTTAATGCTCTTGTGAAGTCATCCTACTCACTAGGGCCAAAATGAGTGAGTGATTTTTTTTTTTTTAAGCGAAAAAACCCCTTGTGGGGCCGCCTTGGTCTGAGAGACCACGAACAGGGGGTTCTACACCGTCAAAGTCACCCGAGAGTCGCACCCGACCCTACCCGCACCAACATTATCAATTGGATTTTGGGTTCCCAATTCAGCTTTTTGGTAGGGTGGAGATTCGAACCTGGGACCTCCCTTGGAGGATTGCCCTCTCCTCTCCAACGCACCTACAACACCTAGGTCAACGAGTGAGTGATTAGGACTTGAAATCTTTCCAAGATGGTTCAGTAACTATGTGTTGTAACCACTATAAAGCTTTAGATTCAAAATTGAAATATGCCAAGGGTAACCCTGGAAAAGCAGGTACTGGAGGTATCATCAGATATTATAAATGAAGTGGCATCCTTACCTATGCATAACACTTGGGGATTCAGATAAACCAGGTTCTTGAAGCTATATCCATGTGGAGAGGATTATTCCTCATAGAAAACCAACCAGAAAGGCTCATGGTCGAAGGAGACTCACTCAACACAATCAACTACCTAAAGAAAAATATAAATCCTTCATGGAGGCTTAAGGACTACATTGAGGAAGCTAGTATTTTGAGTCAAAATCAACAAGAGATTAATTTCCATCAAACATTCATAGAAAGCAACAAGGATGCTAATATATTAGTAAATTATGGTGTCAACACAATGAGTCTAATGACTTGGACAAGTGGCATGCCGTAAGAAATCATTGATATTGTGGATCAAGATAAATCTATGATAACTAGTAATGATGCTTGACCAATTAGTTGTAATATTTTCTCTTTTGTTCCTCCTCGGCACCCACGTATCTTTGATACTTGGTGCCATCAACATTAGTGAGGTTTTCAAAAATTCTAGCTTTTTCATTGTCAATTTCCAAGAAATTTTTACCTTTTGCCTCAACCACCTTAGCTCTCACACCACTATTAGTCTCTACATCCACATTTCCTCTTTTCAAGGTGAAAACTGTATCCCCACTCGTCATGCTCACATGTGCCCTTTTCCCACCAATCATCTCTACCTCTTCCTTTGCACCATCACCCTACTCCTTTGTATCCTTGTCCTTGCCTCCATATTTCATGTTATACTTCACATTCCCCACCATTACCTTAATTACCTCTTCACGTGGCCCATCAAGGTGGTTAGACCTTTCAATTACAAGATTTTTTTATGGCTTTTCCAAGTATGCATGGGAATCCCCACATCGATATCTATAATTTCCAAATCGTTCAGATTGTTCAGCTCCTCATCCAAGAAGGAAATTTCCCCAAACCAAAGAGTGGCCTTTGCTTGTTATATATTTATAGCGAACCCAAATCTTATCACTTGCAGTAATTCTTCCTCTGCTCCATTCCCAAGCACCCCCTTTTCCTAGAAACCATGAGTTTTGTTGAGCCAACCACTATTGCTATAGCACCCTAAAATTGGCGCAGTTAAACCATTACTAAAAGATAAAAAAAAATTGAATTTTAACCTCAAAACAGCCCGTTAACCGCTCACCTCATTTTTTGTGCCATTTTTAGAAGTTGTTTTGACCATTGGACGATATCGTCACCGATCTGACGATATCGTCCCAAATAGGACGAATTCATCTGGAATAGAACATCCAGACGATTTCATCCCAAAACTAAATTTTCATAATTAGCTTCTGTTTCAACAACCTCTCCAACTCGGGCAAAAGCGTGTCTGCACAGTTGGATATTCCTACGTTGGAGATATCCTAGATTGGGATGGTCCCCAACCTCCTAACCTCCCCATAATCCTATATAAACTTGGGATTTTCCTAGTTTATCCCCCTGGTTGATCATTTCCCTGCAACTTTAGTTTTTGTTGTGTTAGAACATCCTATCCCCCATCATTTGCACTTGTGTTTTCAAGTTTTATTGTAGGATATCACTGTGTTTCAGTCGAAGGAAGCTCGGATCGTCACAGGCAATTCAACCACAATTTCAAATGATCCTGTCGAGATCAGCGACGATCTCGTACGATTGTAGAATATTTTGAATGCAGTTCATATTGGGGGCAATCAGAGCCCTGAGTTTGCATTCTCTATCTCTTTTTTTATTTAATTGTGCATTAGATTAATTCACTTATGTTCTGCATCTTGGAGTTCACCTCATTTAGCATATTTGCATGATAAAATTCAAAATAAATTATTAAAACATTGCATCCCATTTGATTTGATATCTGGATTTATCATTTAAACATTTATATTCTTATTTTTATCATTTTATATCATTCTTGCAATTGTATTTTTGATTTTTGGTGTCTGTTTTCATGATTGCAGGTTTCTAACAAATTCGTTTAATGAATTCATCAGGTTGCTGATGATCTTGGCTGATCTCAGATGATCTCTTGTGATTTGGATGATTCTGTACAATTACAGATGATCCTGTCATATCCAAGATGATCTGGACTCCTACAAGCTTCAGAATCTTCATTAGACATCAAAAATCAGGTGCACTCTTCTCCATTTTAGATATTTTTTGTATTTAGGATTCATTTATGTTTGTTGTCTTCATATAAACCAGAAATTTCATATAGAATAGCTTAGATTCATTTTTGCCAACCTAGGAATCTGAATGATTGAACATAAAATGAACACATCAAACCCATTCTCAACCTAGGCATGGAAACTGCCACTCAAAGTTTCCTGGTGAACCTCACCATCTGTCTAAAATTCACCCTTATACCCCTCCCCCAAGAGGCGTGACCTTCAAAGGGCCTCTCTATCCGAGGTATTGTCCCATCCTTCTCGCATCTCCCTTCCGGGCACGGATCCTTTAGCCTAAAGGTAAGGGTGTGAAAAATTTGGGTGATACATTTTGGTGAACCCGACGTGAAACTAAAACACCTTTTGAAAACAATCCAAAAAAAAAAACACATTATTAAGAACATCTAGAATCATTAGACAACCGTTAAATTTGCATATCATACTTATATGGTAGATTATAATAGAAGACGAGTTGTCACCATAAATGTTGAAAATCAATTAACGGCCATAGAGATTACTTATGTGCTTAGAGTACCTCAAAAAAATAGAGCCCAATCTTTGTGGGACGAACTTGATAGGAGATTGGGTATTATTGAATCTAGATCTATAGAACTTAGGCAAATTAAGAGGTTTGTCCTAGATAGAATCCTGGATCCTGATTAGGTGACTTTGTATCATGAACTTCAGAGAGCTTGCCATAGGTGGTTAGCCGATAAAAGAGCACTTGTGTCTTCTGAATTATACACCTTTGAGGAATACCTTGAGAACATAGTTGTAGTGCATAAATTTCTATCTTGTATAGAGGATCAAGAAGTCGTTCTTACAGATAGAAAGAGATGGAATAGAGTTCCTAGAGCTGTGTTGTATCGAGAGTATTGCCATGAACTTTATTTTTACATGTCAGAGTCTAAAGTAGATCATATTACCATAGCACACTTTGTCAAATTCTTGAAAAACCATTTCCAATTTGAATAGGAGCATTTCATGACTCCTGATGAACTTGACCCTATCAATGATATCCATAAACTATTCATAGAAAACTAAGTCATTCTTTTTACTATTTTTATTTCTTGCAACTAGCATGTTGTTTGTTATTTTTATTCTCATAAAATAATAATATAATCACACAAAAAAAAAAACAAAACATTTTCCTTTTAAAGTATTATAGTAGGTATATAGTTAAAATATATACCTCTCAACCCTACCATATATATATATATATATATATATATATATATATATATATATATATATATATATATATATATATATATATAAAAGTATATATATTTGCTAAAACCTAAGTTTAGCGCAATTCCTAGACTTAGGAATGGAAAACAAACCGAAGAAGATGAAGATTGGTTAGGAAGACCATTAATTGACCAAAATGTCCCTCTTGGGGACCAAGTTTTGGAATAAGGAACCCTAGACCAGCAAGAAGAAGAGCTTGTTGTAGGAAATGAACAAGAAGAAACTGTTAGAGAGGAAGGATCCTCATCCCCTAAAATGTCTCCGGGAGGAGCTATCACTTTTGAGAATATGTAACAATTCTGGAAGTTCATTAATACTAATATTGGTGTTTTTAATAGAGCAGACCATATGGACAAGGATCGAATTAGTGACACTCAAGAAACTCTAGAAGAAGTATTTCAAACACACACTAATCCCTTGTCCTTTATTGATCAAGAGAGTGATCAAGCCGGACCATCCAATTTGGATATGGCAGCTGTGATTCGAACATACAACAACAACAAAGTTATCCAACCATCTAAAGTGCTCGTTAACAAGCCTAGGGTCATTCCCGCACAAAAGAAACCATCATTTACTGCTCTATTTCGCCAAGCTCTTGATCAACATACCTCAAATCAATAAAAACCCAAAACAAAACCAAACACCAATTACCAACAATCTGGGGTACAACATAATACTATTACAAATCCCCTTCATAATACTCTTCCTACCAACACTTTGCATAATAGCAATATAGTATCTAATCCTTATGTCACACCATCATACACTCATAGATCCTATACCTATGTCCCACCGAACCAATATGGTGGACAAACTAGTAATCTTGAAACCATGGTGAAATAGCTAGTTTCCCGCATGGACCAGATAGATCCCTACCGTCCCTCGTACAACTATCGAGAGATGTGTAGTCAGCCTTTAGATCCTATAGTCGTAGCACAACCATATCCTAAACATTTTCCTATGCCCGTTCTTCCCATATATAAAGGAACCGAAGATCCCATAGAGCATCTTTGTATGTTTAGGATAGCATATCATGATATATCACATGATGACTTGTTATTACTAAAAATGTTCCCTAAAAGCTTGGGAGGAATGGCATTGAGTGGTATTATCAATTACCCACTAATTCTTTGAGGAATTTCAAAGAAACTTCTGAGTCTTTTGTTCATCAATTTAGTGCCTACATCGAAATACATGTGACCATTAAATATTTGTATAACTTAAAATAGGAAAAATATGAATGCTTTGCTGATTTCCTAGCTAGGTGGAGACAGTTGATAGGAAAATTGCACTTTGTGTTACCTTATAGGGAGATGTTGGACATATTTATTAATAATTTGCAAGAGCAACTATCTTATGAATTATCAACTGCTACCTTGACCACCTTCGATTAGGCTATAGACTTAGCCCAAAGAGTGGAATATGCTCTCATTAGGAGAGACCAGCTTAAAAATAAAGATGATGAGAAAACATCCAAAAATCAATATAATAATAAACAAGTTGTGGGTGATGGAGTCACTGATAGCACAAATATTGCTAATGTTAATGCTGCAAAGACAGTGGAGAAGTTTGTACTGAAACCTCCTGATAGACCTCCTCGAGAATTTACTAGGTTAAATCAACCTTTATCAACTATTCTACTGCAATTAATAGAATGAGGTTTGATTCAATTACCAAATATCTAGGAACGTGATCCAACTATACCCGGATACAGAGCAGATTTACACTATGACTTCCATAGAGGACCTGGAAACACTACCAACTCTTGTAAAATATTAAAACATAAAATACAGAACTTGATTGATAACAATGAGATGGAGGTGCAAGCCTTTCAACCTAAGAAAAATCCTCCTAATAATGTTCAAAATAACACCCCACAAAACCAGAATCAGAACGCCAATCAATCATTATACCTATTTCAACATCCCTTACCAAAACATGGTAAGGAGGTGGCTAATCAAATTGAACATCATAATGTCCCTCCTCCTGCCTGATATGTAGGAACTATTAGTGGGCATTTACCTGCTCATGATCTGGAAATCTTCGACACAACTTTATCCGTGGTTACAACCAGGCATCTATATAATATTTAGATACCTGATCTTAGTGAGACAGAATACGAGACTGAGAGTGATATGGAAATCACATCAAATCAATCGAATAGTTCTGAAGATGAATCTGATACTATTCACCCTATCACAAGTTATATGGTTCCAGAATAACCATTTCCAAGAAGAGTCACTACTAGACCATCGTCTCATCGATTACTTTCTAATGAGCTAGCTATAAACACTAGACCAAGACCCATTCATCATCTGCAGAATAATATTGTGGGTACCATCGGAGCTATTACTAGACAATAGGCTCAAAATTATCAACAAGATCAAATTCATAATGGTGGATCAACTCCATTTGTTTTGAAGGTTCCTAATAAAGGAAATCATGCACCTAATGTTCAACCTAAACCTCCTTATAATATTAATGAACAATTATCAAATATTATATCTAGAATTTACCTCTTTGACCTTTTAAGATCTTCTCCTACACATAGAGATGAATTAATGCTCACATTAAGTCAGATGATGGTACCACAAGACATTCAACCTGAAGCCATGGCCAATACTATAATAACTCATGAAGTTGATTGTATTGACTTCTGGGATAGAGACATACCTCAACATAGTTTACATAAAGACAACCCTTGTATATTACTGCCTTAATTGGAGATGTAGCAGTCAAACAAGTTTTGATTGATAATGGTTCATCTTTAAATATCTGCACTTTTGAATTCTACCAAATATTTGGGTTTAGAAGTGATGAAATGAAAAGAACTGATATGATCATAAAATCTTTCAATGACGAAACACAAGAAACGTGTGGAGTTATTACCATTCCATTGCAGGTTGGTCCAAGAACCTTGGATACAATTGTGTTCATTGTACATTGCCCTACATCGTACAATATACTCTTGGGTCATCCTTGGATCAATGCAATGCGAGTTGTTCCCTCAACCTTACATCAATGTGTTAAGTTCAAATTTAAGAATCAGTTGGTTACCATTCATGGTGATCCAAGACCCTTTGATATGTGTGCTTTGGCAGAACCTATTGGAGTTCAATTTTGCCCTGATCTATCATCCACACATCCTAATTTTCATTATCCATCTAAACGTGTGAAAATCACACCCACAACGTCATCTACTTCTTCTCCATCAGTTGCACCTCCACATATAGCTCAACCATCTTCTGAAAAAACCGCATTAGGACCTAAGAAAGATCCTAATCCCACAACCAATGTCTATTGTTCTACTCCTATAACTTCCATACCTTTAATAGATCCATCTATCGACTCCTCTACACCTTCTACATCCACCAAATTTATATTTTCTGCATCAGAAGATGTAGAGAATGTTCCTTCTACCTCTTATGCTCTCACTGATGAGCTCTTACCCGATCTATCTAAAATCCTTATATCAGAATAAACGAATGCTTATATGCAAGATTCCCTTATTTTAAATAATTTTTTACCATCTCCTCATACCTTGGGCCTCCCACAGCCTATGGGAAGTATTTACCAAGTCGAAAGTTGTACCTTTATTTATAAGGGATATGACTGGGGTAGAATACCCAGAAACATCAAAATTCGTTATTTTTTTTTGGTAATTATTTTAATATATTAACAGTGGGTTTTTATAGAGGATCCCAAAACCTTATGTACAAAATTAGCCAAATATCTAATGATGTATCATACCTCTTGGCTGTAAAAATAAGCCTAATTGCAAGTAAAGCAGACCTAAGACTAAAATATTGGAGGCTACAAAAAAGGCATTTAGGCCTGGAAAACCAAAAAACAAAACGGAACAAAACCGAGAGAACAACAAGTAAAGGCCGAAACAAACTGGAACAAGGAAAGCGGAAGCAAAACAGTCAAGACACCAGGAACAGCTAATCCCGATCCTCCTGATCCTCCAAATTTTGGCGCTTCTGGTCCTGCTTCAGGATTTTAATCATAGAATTGACGGTGGTGAGAATGGTTGAAGCCAGGTCCAGAAGAGAGTTGCCAAGATGAATCTCCCTATCACTCTCAGTGTTCGACAGGATCTACTGTGGAAGGACATCCTTCTCTTCCTTTCTGGATTTCCTCAGACGCTGGGAGGATCTGCCTGGAACGGAGGATTTGCCACCAATACTACGTTTTGGCCGAGAACGAGCGGAGCAGCTATAGGGGGAAGGCCCGTCAGCGCTGGGAGGGCTATTTCTGGAGGGGCTGGAGGCTTGGCCCTACACAAGAGAGGACACATTGCGGGGGGCTTGGGAATTCAAGGGGTTGACAACCTGAGGAGGAGGGCGCATGGCCAGGGCATGCCTATAAATGACTGCCATGAGGCCTTGATGAATGGGAGGGGATGATGCTTTCCTACTTTTTTCAATGGCAAGGCCAAGGGAGTGCATGAGGTAGTCGGGAAAACTCACTTGCTTGGCATCGCGGAGGTGGTTATAGAAGCTAATGTGAAAGCTTCGGAGAGGTTTGTCGGGATCATCACATGTAATATATTGCATGATAGGAATCATGGCGGACCTGTATGGCTTAGGGAGGGTAGACCGGAGGAGGCACGACCTATCCCATCCGAGGTTTTTCCCTTTATCAGGGAGCTGCTCCAGCTCCTCGGCCCAATTGTGGTTATCTCTCCTGATGACCCGCCCATGGACCGACAAACCAGTGACCACCGCCAAGAAAACAGTCGAAACATGAATATTAATACCTTTCACGACCACATCACCCTGGGTCCAAGTGTCAACGAAGCTCTACGAAATCTCCTGGTCAGGGCCAGCAAATTTTTCCAGGAAGGGCAACAACTTCTTAGCTTTCATGAACATGCGCGCCTCATCGCAAAGGGACAGGGTAGAGGGCTCGATGAAGGGACCAACCATGGTTAACCACCTGCAGAATACTCCAACAATAGAGATTGAAACAAAAAATCGTAAATATAAAATGGGAGGGGGGAGGATAAATCTAACCGTGAGCCACCTCCCACAATCGACTCGGATCAAACGCCGCAAGCCAAGGCCAAAAAGGAAAGGTGCCACGCAGATCTCGATCTCACCCATCCTCTGTCTAAATGTGCCACGTGGTCTCACCACCCCTTTAGTCATAAAATCATCCTCCTTGCATGCACGGGAAGGACTGGAAAGAGCATGCCAAATCCAAGGCAAGGATTTGGCAAGATCCAAGCCCAAACATTCCCACACACCGCCAATAACCCAAACACACATGGGCATCTTTGGAAAGGGGTACTTTGAAATGCCAACCTCGAACCAATGCCAGGAACGAAAAAAAATAGCAAGACCGCCTTGGTGGAGAAGAAAGTGTTGATAGCCTACAAGGCACCAAATCTGGTGCATCTTGGAAACTTGAAAACAAATAGCTTTGGAAACAGGACTGCGCTTCACAAGACACTTGCACCCACAATCACCCAAGGGATTGGGCAGAATTGCCACACTACCCCGATACTCTTCGGGAGGGGCCTTCCGAAATCTGTGCGAGGAAAACCTCATGAAGGGATGTCAGCTCTGGCCAACCTTTCCACCTCGAAAGGGAAGCGAGACCGCCACACGACCGGACACGTGGTCGCGAGCCCTTTGTTGGCCATGTGGTCAGCCACGCGATTACCTTCTCTAAAGATATGATTTGCTTTCCACCTGCCACGTTGGGAAAGAAGTGTTCTTGCCTCAAGAATGATGTTGTAGACTCTCCAGGATGGATTTTTGGTGCCAAGGAGGTAATTCACAATGTTGAGCGAATCACCTTCAATAATAAGAGGCCGAGGATCCTCCGAGAGGATCCGGATACCTTTCAGAGCGCCTCGGGCTTCGGCATAGTGATTCGTCTGGGAGCCCAAATCTTCATAGTAGGCCATCACAAGATTCCCATCATGATCTCTAACAACACCCCCAGCACCAGCGGGCCCAGGATTACCCTTAGCCGCTCCGTCAAAGTTTAATTTAATCCACCCCACGGGGGGCTTGGTCCAAATAACACTTCTTCGACAGGGCCCTTTAACAACATCCAAAAACGGCCAGAGATTCATCTTTTTGAAAATCACTTCTTCGCTCGGAAGGTGGGGACGGGGACTGGGAACAACATTAGAGTTCTCAATGGCATAGGATAAGGCCCTTTGAGCGACAGAAGGAGGCACTTTAGGGGCTCTGCCAAAGATTATGGCATTCCTCTCTAACCAAATTTTCCAAATGGAATGATGGAAGGAAGCCTCAAGGAGAAAGCGAAGTTTAGGATTCTTGAAAGGATTAGGCCATTGATGGAAAGCATCTCTGAGGGAGCGGGGAGAGCACCAGAGGATTTGGAAGGAGGATAGGACGATGCTGAGAACCGAGTGAGAAAAAGGGCAGTGCAGGAATAAATGATCCCTCGTCTCGCAATCCGCTAGACACATGTAACACCTGTTGGGGAAGGCAAAACCTCTCTTGTGAAGGTTGTCAATGGTTAAGGCTTTGTTGTGGAAAGTGATCCACGCAAAGAAGTTGACTTTAGGGATGACCCCTTTCCTCCAAACGGTTTTCCATCGATAATCCAGGGCATTCTTGTTGGTAAGAAACTCATAGGCTGATCTAACAAAAAAAAGACCATCCTCCATACCACTCCAGATGATTCTGTCAGTCCTCCTGGCAGATGGAATTACAACCGATTGGAGGATGTTTGCTAGAAAGGTAACCTCATTATTAAACCCTTCCACGACTGGAAGCTTCCACCGAGGAAAGCGGGTGCTCCGGTCTATGAAATCCGCCACCCTGAGTTGGGAGTTTGGGTCGGTTAGCCCTCTCAGCCCAGCAAGGTCCGCCCTCGACCCAAGGGCTTCTTCAGATGCCCACCTGTCCTTCCAAAATAAAATGAGGTTGCCATCACCCAAAATCCAGTGGGCTCCCAGGCTGATCAAATGTCGGGTTTGGAGCATAGATTTCCAAAAATCCGATGCTATGGGGGTGGTCTCAGCATCAAAGAAGGAATTGGAGCCAAGATACTTCTTATTAACCAGCTTAACCCACTCCACTAGGTCGCTAGAAAGAATCCTCCAAGCATGCTTCGTGATCAGAGCTGAATTCATAAGTCTTGATCTTCTCATCCCCAAGCCGCCTTGGTCTATCCACGAGCACACCTTGTCCCAGGCAACAAGAGGGATTCTAGATTTCTCTTCATTGCCAGACCATAGAAAGTTCCTCTGAATCTTCTTGATTTTGGAGTGAACAGCAACTGGAAGCATGAACACCAACATAAAGTAGGTCGGGATCCCCTGAAGACAAGCTTTGGTAAGGGTGGCTTTCCCGGCTTGCGACAGGAGTTTGCCCTTCCAAGTGCCAAGTTTCCTGTGAAGGTGCTCCAGGATCATGTTCCACATACCGCCACTGGCATGCCCATTGTATGACAAAGGCAACCCCAGATAGGACGTAGGCAGGGAATCAATAGTGCATTCAAGAATTCTAGCAATCCGAAGTTGCCTACGCAGGGGAGTGTTAATAAAGTAGATTTTGCTCTTGATGTAATTGACCTTTTTCTCGACAGCTTGCTCATAACGGGAAAGGATCCACTTGAGAGATTTGGCTTGGGCAACTAATGCCCCAGTGGAGATGAGGGTGTCATCCACAAATTGCTGATGAGTGATAGGTTCAACTCTAGAAGTCGACAGAATGCCAGAAATCTTGTTCTGACGAAGAGCCTCTTTCATGGACCAGCTCAGAACCTCCGCCAGAAGAATGAAAAGGATGGGAGACAACGGGTCACCCTGTCTGAGGCCTCTGGCGCTTTGGAAATACCCAGCAGGGGACCCGTTGACCAGGACAAAAAAAAAGGGAGTGGATATACAGTTGTAGACAAGGTCAATCCAGTGAGGATGAAAGCCGAACTTGAGGAGGACTGCACACAAGAATCTTCGATCAACCCGGTCAAAGGCTTTGTTCATGTCGAGCTTAAGAAAAAGAGCAGCATGCTTGGAGTGGTAAGCAGAGTGAAGGGTTTCATGGATAGTGATGACACCATCAAGAATGTTTCTACCTTTAACAGTGCTTCCTTGACAAGGATCAATCAGGAGAGGGAGGACGGGTTTGAGTCTATTGGCTATAGACTTGGTGAGGATCTTGTAAAAAACATTGCACAGGCTGATGGGCCGATAGTCAAAGAAACTTTTGCAGGTGGGAGACTTAGGAATGAGGGCAAGAAAAGTGGAGTTGAGTTTCGGGTGAATGGATCTGGAAGCTTGAATAACCCGAATAGCATCGCACACGTCCGGACCCACAACATCCCACATGACTTGGAAGAAACGGGGGGAAAACCATCGGGCCCAGGGGCCTTGTCTGGTTGCATGGAGAACAAAGCTTCTTTAATCTCGGACGAGGAAAAAGGTTCCAGAAGCTTGATGCTTACCTCATGGGGAACTTTAGTCGAAAAGTTGGCAAGCAGAGATTTTTGGACCTGAAAGTTGCTGTCGGGAGGAGTGCCAAGCAAATCCTAAAAAAAGTCAACCGCTTCGCTCCTGATTTCCTCTATCTCCCTGGTAACGCACCCATCCTTGCAAGCCACTTCTATGATCTTGTTGACCCCTCTGTGCCTCATAGTAGACGCGTGGAAAAACCTCGTGTTGGAGTCTCCATTCTTCAACCAAAGGTCATTGGATTTCTGGCGCCAAAAAATTTCCTCCCTAGCGAGAATAGAATGATAATCCACCAAAAGGCTCCGCTCTTCCTCCCTAAGACCCTCAGTGTAACCTTCGAGTTCCATCCTTTCCTCCAAAACCTTCAGGTTCTCCGAGATGGATTTTTTGGACTCAAAAATGTTGTTGAAAACCTCTTTATTCCATACCTTCAGCTTCTCTTTGACCATTTTGAGCTTTAAAGCCACTCTCTTAGGAGCGCTTCCTTCCACCTTCAGTTGCCACCATGCTGAAACCAATCCTTTGAAGTCCTTGTGAGAAATCCACATGGATTCGAATCTGAAGGGGGTCTTAAAAATAGGCCCATCGTCCACCTCCAAGAAAATAGGGTTATGGTCAGACCCAATCCTTGGTAGGGCCGAAAGGATAGCCCCGCCAAGGATGGGAATGGCTTCTTGGGAAATGAAAAATCTGTCGAGCTTTACTTGAATCAAGCTGCTCCCAATCCTTCTGTTACTCCATGTGAAGGAAGCCCCTTTGAGATCGATGTCAAGCAGGCCATTAGTAGAGACAAAATCTCTGAAGTCCTCCAAGCTGTGGCTGGAATGGTCGGACCCTCCTTTTTTTTTCGAAGGATGAAGGGGACAATTGAAGTCACCCCCTAGGACCCAAGGAAAATTACTAAAATTCTCCCTCATCTGAGAGATAGCTTTCCACATTTTTGCTCTCTCTGTGGCAGAATTTGAAGCATAAACGTTGGACAGAATCCAAGAAAAATTGGTGGTTTTGGACTAGAACAGCACATTGATGATTTTGTTGGATGTTGACAGCAGGCTGCCCTCAAAACTCGATGGATCCCATAGAACCATGAGCCCTCTCGCTGTTCCCACTGTAGGGCTGGACAGACAATTTGCCTTGGCCCAAATGGCCTTCGCAACTTTATCAGAGGAGATAGCATCGATCTTGGTCTCTTGCAAAATAAGGATGGAAGGGTTAGTCCTCTTACGGAGATCAACCACTAACCTTCGTTTGGCTGCACCATTCAGTCCTCTCACATTCCATGAGAGGACTTTCATCTGGATAGTTTGAGGTTTTTCTTGCCTCCCCTTCCTTGTTGGGGGGAGGTTTTGATGCATGCGCTTCGTCCGTCTGAGCATCAAAGTCATCCAGAACCAGCAAACACTGGGTTCCATTTGCAACGTCTGTTGTTGTCTCTTTGTCTCGCCTGTCTTTGTTAGGAGGACGGCCCTGCTTCCTCTCACTACCAAAATCCACACTTTGCTTTCGGCTCCTCGTATTTCGGGGGCTAATATGACCGGACTGTTCACCCCTCCTACCTAGGAGGTAATCTTCTAGCAGTGTCTGTGACTGATTGAGATCGGGATGGCCCTGGTCTTGAAGCAGAGAATCAGACTGAGTAATATTTTGGGATGGGGTCCGGTCCTTCTCCTCCTGCGATTCACTTTCCAAGTGGGATTCTGCTCCTTGCTGATTGTCAGCTACAAAATGCACAGGGTCCGATTGGAGGGTGAAATTCTCTTCTGGCTGAGATAATTCAACGTGGTCTCTAGAGGGGCCTGGAGATTCATGGCCCTTCACGTTTGGAAGATTTGACTGCTTCACCTAACCTTCACCATGCTCCAGGGGGTTACAGGTTTCACGCTTCTGCTTACCCGACTTTTGAAGAGGACAATGGGACTGGAGGTGCCCTTGGGACCGACACTAGGGGCAGAAAGCTGGTCTATTTTCATAGACAATAGCTTGTTTATGAAGAATGGTACCTCCAGACCGGAGAGTGATGGAAGTTGGGAGTTTCGCCTCCAGATCCGTCAAAACACAAAAACGAGCTTGGACGAACCTTGTTCGAGCTCGGGTGGGAGGGTCAATGGTGACCAACTCCCCTATGGAGCGTGCAATACCTCTTATAACATTTTCATGCCAACCAAAGAGGGGAAGACTCGGGAGCCTAACCCATATTGGGGCAATGTTGATGTTCTGGGTGTCAGGATTGAAATCCATGCCCCACTTTCTAAGGAATAAACTTATGTAGCCCAGAAACCATGGGCCGCCAGCCAGGATTTTATAGTAATCCTCCTTATTGTTCAGTCTAATAGCAAAAAAACCCTGGGATAGGGCCGCCAACTCCATATGACCAGAGGTCCTCCATTTTCTTGCCGCCCACTTTCGAATGGTCTCCATGTCGGGACGACCGCCAATGAACTTGCCTATGAGGGTAAATTTCTCAAACTCCATGAAGCTTGAAAGGACTTCCGTCGGGATGTCCAGCTCATCCCCAACCGAAAACAACTCCTTGGTAGAAAAACCGTTTAGGGTTTCTGAAGCCGCTGCCTAGGCATAAGACTTTTGTGGCCCACCTCCCCCTTTGTCTGGTGGGTCCTTACCCCGACTGACACCGACGTCAGCCCGATCTCCTTCATTAGGCAAGGACGCCTCCGTACCTCCGGACTCCTGGTGCCCTCCGACTGCTCCGCTGCACCCAAGGATCGAAACGTTGCCGCTCCCGAGCTCCCCCGTAGAGGACTTCCCGCCCATCGTCATCCTTCCCATCAGAACTCATTATGATGGATATGCTCGATGTTATTTTACTAATGAATATATTAAATCCAAACCTATAATGCTTAAATTGGGATATAAAGGGAAAGGTTTGGGACCTTTCCAGAATGGTATGAAAGAACCTTTTGAGGTAGAAGCGTGGCCCACCCGATGTGGTGTGGGCCTATTTCCTAGTAAGGGTCAGCCATTCCCATTTGAGGATGATGACCAACTTATATGTTACCAAGATTATTTAGATGCACGCGATGCCTTGCATTTAATAAATAAGACATTCACATGTAATATGCTATTTATAGCTTATCCTGAGATGATCGCTAAATCCAACGATGAGTTGGAGGGAGATATCTTTCATGATGTCTCCGTTGAGGAATTATTACATAATGGATTTTATTTTGATGGCTCTATACCTAGTATAGCCTAGCTTGATGCCATGACTCCTCAAGACGAATTATCCAAGCTAACATTAGAAGAATTACAAGAATTGGGCGTTTCACCCTCCCCACCTAATTTTGAGAGAGATCTACACATGGAAGTAGAAAATTTCATAAAAATTAACATTGGAACCGAGGATAACCCCCACATAATCAACATTGGATCAGAATTGAGTCAAGAAAAATAGGATAAATACATTTCATTTCTTAAAGAAGATGAAGATGTCTTTGCTTGGACATATGAAGATATGCCAGGATTAGACCCTTTTGTAGTTATGCAGTGCGCCCGGATGCTAAACCTGTTAAATAGAAACTTAGAAAAATGCATCCTAAAGTGGCCTTACTAGTCAAAGGGGAGTTAGAAAAACTCATGAATGTTATTTTTATACAAGCCATTGATTATGTTGAATGGATCTCGAATGTAGTTCTAGTAACTAAGAAAGAAACTACTAAGGTTAGGGTTTGTACAGACTTTAGATATATTAATGTTGCATGCCCTAAAGATGATTTTACCCTTCCCAATATGGATCAGATCATTGATTTTACTGCTGGGAGTGGAATGATATCCTTAATGGATGGATTTTCTAGTTATAATCAGATTAGGATAGCTCCTGAAGATCAGGCTAAAATAGCCTTTATTACCCCTTGGGGGACTTTCTGTTGGAAAGTGATGCCATTCGTGTTGAAGAATGTAGGTGCAACCTATCAACGAGCCATGACTTATATCTTTCATGATATGATGCATGATATACTACACGATTATGTAGACGACATTATAGCTCGTTCTACTAAAAAATATGATCATTTAGATGACTTGATAAAATTATTTGATCGGTAAGGGAATATCTTATCCGATTGAATCCAGCCAAATGTATATTTGGAGTTAAGTCAGGTAAATTATTGGGGGTTATAGTTTCTTTACGTGGCATCAAAATTGACCCTCTCAAGATTACGGCTATCACTGATATGCCCGCACCTACAAATATATCTGAATTATGGAGCCTACAAGGTAAGCTTCAAGCTATTTGTCGCTTCATCGATAAGCTGGCGGATAAAACTGGACCCTTTCTTAAGTTTCTTAAGAAGGATGTCTCTTTCCATTAGGACGATGAATGTAAGGAAGCATTTGAACTCCTTAAACAATATCTTCTTAACCCATCTGTACTTTCACCACCTAAACCTGATCGCCCATTTATCTTGTATATTTGTGCTTTAGATTTTGCTTTAGGAGCTATGTTAGCTCAACTTGATGATGAGAAAAGAGAGTGTGCCAATTATTACATTAGCATAACATTAATTAGTTACGAAACTCGCTACACAAAGATTAGAGAAGTTATGTCTAGCAGTCATATTTTCTACACAAAAACTATGCCATTATATGCTCAGTCAGAGAACATACGTTATTGCTAAATCCGATCCCTTGCGGTATCTCATGAGTCGGCCTTATTTATCTAGTCACACAGCAAAGTGGGTGCTTGCGCTAAGCGAGTTTGAACTCATGTTTATAGGACAAAATTCTGTTAAGGGTCAAATCATAGCAGATCAATTAGCTGCAGTACCCTTAGAATCCACCCATCCCCTCGTCATTGATTTTCCTGACGAATGCCTTAAACTAGAGGCAGATTATTCAGAGCAATGGTTCTTATACTTTGACGGATCCCGATGCATGAGTGGGGCTGGTGCAGGTATTATTTTGATATCTCCATAGAAAAATCTCATACCTCTATCCTTTAAATTAACGTTTGATTATACTAATAACACTGTTGAATATGAGGCTCTCATCCTTGGATTACGAGCAGCCCTGGCACTGAAAATTAAAAATCTATTAGTTTTCGATGATTCTCAACTTGTTATAAATCAAATTAACGATGTTCATCAGACTAGAGATGATAAATTGTGCCCATATAAAGCATATGTATTACAATTAATATCTTTATTTGATCAAATTACCTTGGAAGCTATTCCTAGAACTAGAAATCGTGCAGCTGACACCATAGTCGTAGCTGCATCTCTTTTACCCTTGGAGTTAGATGACGAATATGCTACCATCATTATTCGTCGACTCTAGGAACTCGCTTTAATTAAATCATGCTTGGAACCTTTGGACGTATTTCTAATCAACGAAACTACTCCTGAACTTTGGTACACTGATATCCTTAATTTTATTCAAAATGGGACCTGCCCTGAAGGTTTTAATAGAAACCATCATCGGTTATTACGTAGACGAGCAATTCACTTCATCATAATTGGCAATACCTTATATAGGAGATCTTTTGAAGGTATCCTACTGAGATGTTTGAATCTAGAAGAGTCTACATCATCTTTGAGTGAAGCCCACGATGGATCTTGTGGGGGACACTTTAGTGGTAGCACCATTGCTAAGAAGCTCCTTAGGATAGGATATTTTTGGCCTACCATGGAGAATGATGCACATGATTACGTGTGCCATTGTGACAAGTGCCAGAAACATGCTGACCTTATCCATGCACCTACACAAGAACTACAGGCTATTTCATCTCCTTGGCTCTTTTCAAAATGAGGCTTAGACATCATTAAAAAAATCAATCTTGTGTCATCTGATGGACACAAATTCATCATAACTACCACCGAGTATTTTACGAAGTGGGTTGAAGCTATGCCCTTAGCTTCTTGCACTGGAACTCAAGTTTCCAAATTTATTTTTAATCAAATTATTTGTAGGTTCAAAATTCCTGCAAATCTCATCTCGAATAATGGAACTTGTTTCAAAAATAAAGATGTAAAGAAACTATGTCAAAAATATAAAATTCAACATCGTTGGTCCACTCCCTATTATCCTCAGGGTAATGGCCAAGTAGAAGCATCTAATAAAACTTTAATTCAAATCTTCAAAATATTGGTCAATAAATCTAGCCGTGATTGGCACATTCAACTATATCCTGCTTTGTGGGCTTATCGAACTAGCATTCATACTCCCACGGGCACTTCACCTTTTGTTTTGGTTTATGGCGCTGAAGTCGTTTTTCCCTTTGAATTAGAAGTTCCTTCTTTGGCTCTGCTACTTCAAGTTACTGAAGTAGGAGATGAATATCGTGCTAGAATATTTAGTCAGCTGGAACTCCTAGATGAGAAGCACATTAATGCTTTGGAGCATCTTTGTGCCTACCAGAACAAGCTCAAACGAGCATATCTCAAGAAAGTTCATAATCGATCCTTTGAGATCGACGACCTCATCTTAAAAGAAAATAAAAAAAATACTAATGCAACTAAAGACCTTAAAGGTAAATTTGAGCCTAACTGGCTTGGGCCATATATTATCACTGCTAAATTTGGATTTGGAGCATACATATTAGCTACCTTAGATGGTAAATATCTTAAAGAACCTATGAACATTATGCATCTTAAGCGATATTATGCATAAATCTGGTAATTTTGTCACTGTATATATTATATATATTGTCTTACTTTAGTAATTCATATAAAAATTTCAAAAACAGTAATATTATGTATTATCTTAATTCATAAATTAAAATCAAAATATAAAAAAATCAAAATCATCAAAATCCTCAAAAACATCTTCTATTTTTGCACCTGTCAATTCTTGAAGTATTGCAATTATATTTTCAGCTATTTTGGATAAATTAGCATTTATTTGGAATCCCTCACTTTCACACTCACAAGAATAAATATCTTAATCTTATCTGGTATGATTATTAATCTCTCTTATATCGAAGTCCACAGTTGAATTAAATAAAGTTTTGAGCATAGAGAACTGATCTTGTTATTTACTTGAACCAAGTACACCTTTTCACATTAAAATGATTTCATTGCAAATTCAAAGCGATGCTACACAATAGAAGTGGTATCTTGAGTGAAAAGTCTCCCCTACTATCCTATCATGCACATGGTCTAGAATCTTTGAGAATTGACAAAAGGACAAGCTCACCCCTGCCCAGAATAAAAATCCCTTGCTCTACAGCCAATCCGAGCAAGTATCCCTAGTATAGAAAGAAGAAAAAAAAAAAGGAAAGTCAAGAAAAATCATGAGAAAAAGAAGCATTTTTTCAGTATCATTTTGTACCACCTCAGCAATATTTCAGCATTATCTCAATGTCAAGCAAAAATACAAAAAAAAAGAAAATAAAAAGCAAAAAGCAATAAATCCTTTCCCCTACCCTTTGAAAGAAAAGAAGGGTGAATGAGCTTGAATCCTTGGAATTCTCAATTATTCAAAAACTATGAGGTAAGCCCCATAACAGGTGGTTTGTGCCCAACTTGCTTGGCCTTGGGTAACTCCTAGCGTGGTGATATGTCTGTCACATTAGCGACCTTATTTTGTATAGACCTATGTCCACTCATGGATCAGCTAGCTCTTGATGACCCGACTTACATAGTAGTCTGGTACGGTTACATGCATATAAATCATGGTCAACGAACACTCATTTGGTTAATTCAAATTACTTGTATCAAATTATCTTGCTCAAAATTGGTAAATGAACAATACAATTACACACACATTTGTGTTTGAGAGATTTTGTATCATTATGATAGATCAAGATCGGCAATGAACTCACATATGCACATGGGGTTCCTTATAAATCTAAATTTTGTCTTTGAGATAATTTAAAATATTTATGCAAATCTTCTAGAATAATTTGATTTTTTTACTTGATAATATTGGCTTAGCGTAAAAATAATTAAATACATTTTTTCAAAAATCCAAAATTTCTTTCAAAGCATGTTCAAAAATCTAGCAATAAAGTCACATTTATATATTTTTGACTTTCGCAATGATGGTATAGTTCCTAAACCTAAATTGGAATTTATGCCTAGTGCAAGTCCTCATTTTTATATTTTTTATCTCAAAATCAAAAATCAACTATGCAATAAAACTATTACATCCATTTCTTCTTTGGATATCGCGATGATGGTATAAGTCTATACCTAAAATTCTATGCCTAGCGCAAGCCATTGTTCTAATTTTATCTCCCATTTATTTAATCCATAAAAGCATATGGCTTAAATCATTATGTTACACAATTGTGCTTTAAAAAGAATGAAAACTTTTCTATTTCATTTCATTATGTCAACATTCGGTTTTGCGACGATGGTATAATTCCTAGGCAATTGTTCAAATTTCTATCACACTTAGGAATCTTATGCCTAGCAAAAATCATATTTTTAATATTTCATGCATAATGGTGACTCTGCTGGAAAATGCTCCTGAGCATTTCTATGAGAACTCAACTTGGAAAACACACAGACTCAAATACAAGCGTCAGTAAATATCCCAAGAATGAAACTAGATGAGAAATACATGAAGCATTAGAATTATTAAGCATCAGCTCGGTGTGTGCAATGTGCTTCATTCCCTATCATTTGAAACTCGTTCAACTTTCCATTGTCAGTTTCACTTATGATTCGTATGCAAGGCTATGAATGATTTGTGCAGGATTTGATGTATGACAAATATGCTAGAGATATAACAACCTGCTTTGCAAAGGCTCAAACCTTCTAGTATCATGAACAAACATATTAAAACTGTCAAACCCTCTTAGGACCAAATATATGTATACTAAATTAATTTACTAGATCCCAAAGTTGGTTATGTGTCACTACCATCTTGAACCCATGTGCAAGTGTAAGTGAAATCAGAGCTTTGGGGAATAGGATTCCCAACCTAAGCGAGATGGGAATTTAACCCTATCCTTACTACTCTGATCTGGAGTTCATTACCTCATCTTGAACAAAATGATTTAACCTATTATGGATGAAACTATCAGGCTAGCCTGTCCGTTTGAGCAATCAGTGGTCTTGCTTTTAGACAAGACATGTTGCCACGCATGAGCATACTCCATTGCCAGCCAGGCATCTATAGCCCCGGTGGAGATTAACCCCATAATCCATGATTTGGCTCTACTTTTGATTTCTTGGACCTTGGGGATGACTACCCATCCTTGCAAGGGACATGTAGTACGATCCTTCCAATCCAATATTAATGAAAAAATGAAAAATATTTGCTTTGGAATTTCAAGTTCTTGAGTGGGAAAAATAGAAGCTTTGGGGAATCGGATTCTCAACCTAAGCGAGATGAGAATTAGACCCTATCCTTACTACTCCATGAAGGTCAAATCGAGCTTTGGGGAATTGGATCCTCAACCTAAGTTCGATGAGGATTTAACCCTATCCTTACTACTCTGATTTTAGGCTTTAAGCATTATGGGAGTGGTAAAAACCACTGTTTTAAGGATTATGTTGCATGATAGGACAAACACGAAATACTCCTTTCGCCTCACCTTTTCTTCCAAGTATGGTTTTGACCATTTTGCTCAAGATTCTCTTTAATATGCGTAGAACGTGCTTGGTTCAAGATAGTTCGGGCATCGGTTCCCAACCTTAGGATCCTTTTAATATATGTTATGTAATAACCCTAAGAGGATTCGACACCTTTTCAATGATTGTACATGAAATGAAGATGCAATTGAGATGAAATGTATATGCAATGCGGAATGTAACATGAGATATGAATGCATTGCTCCTTTTGAAATGCGGATGGAGTATATATCACCTACTTTACCATAATGTATAAAACTGACAACTTCATGCATCACAAGTTCCAAACGATACTCTTTAATGTGTTTGCAATATTCGTGGAGCTTTCTGCAATACAATTCTGATGTTTCATATTCTCCTAGTCTTAGTCAACATTCATAAGGACCTAAGTTGACAAACCAAAAATGTCCAAAGGACCAACACACAAAACTTAAAACCAAAATGAGATCCAATCCAAAACCAAAACACGAAAACCAAAAGTATATACAAATGTACAATATAATGCAAGATGGTGCAAAAGTTTGGATTATCATTTTCTCGGATCCCAAACCTGATTAGAATTCTTTAAAAGACATATGACGTGATACGCATACCAAGTTTTGTAGGAATCCAACAAAAACAAGATCAAACCAAACAAAGAAACAAACTTCCACTTGCCCCTCTCACCATACCAATTTGATTTAGTTTCATTAATAATCCTATGGTGGAGTTTCAAGTTTTCAAATTGATTAGACAATGATTGATATTCAATTCCTTTATGTCTATTCTTTAAGATGTCCATTCCGCACTTTGATTCATGGTGTAGAAATAAGCTTTCATTTTCATTCAATAAATCCATAACATTAATAATATTTGAATCAAACCATTCATTAGGCAAACCTTCATTCGAATTTTGCATGGTGAAACCAAAACGGTGAGATTTTACCTTTGGCATGCTTTCATTTGACCTTACTTGAAGAGGATTTGAAAATTCCTCTTTTCTCTCATGACATTCATCATCATGTAGCACTTGTTCTTTCTCCATGACTTGTTTATCAAAGGCACCAAACTTAGGTACCCAATTGAAAATATGTCCATCCCTTTCAAACCATAAGTCTTGTCTATCTAGGGGTGGGTTAACTAACACATTTTCGTGATCAATCACTTGGGTTGTTTTGGGTAACGTGAGATTTTCAATTGGATCATCAATGATATCAAACCCAAATGATTTAGGTTTTGTAATTTTCTCATTTTGAAATGGCATAATCATTGTAGCACAAGTAAGTGGATCAAGATTTTCAATTTCTTTTCCTCCAAAGGAATCTAAAGCAAATGACTCTCTTTCTTGATTCATGGTTGTAGAATCCTTATCATGTTCCAAAATTTGATGAGATTCAAATTCCTCTTCCAAAACTTTCTCAAATTGTACAGGATTTATAGTATCCTCATGTGAGGAAGCAATTGAGTTATCCTGCATATTAATTGACACAACAAGTTTATTAGAAGATTTAGATTGATAATATTCTTCCCATTTCTTCCACGAATCATAGTAATCATCCTCCAAGTTCAAGTTGTGACGCTCAAGTACTTCTTCTTCATCTTCTGATTCATCAACATGTTTCTCATCCCATTCATCTTCACCTTCCTTAGATTTCTCACTCTCTTGACGATATAGAGTTTCCACCACCAAAATGTTGTCCTCTCCTTGTTGATGTTGGGGTGGACCCTTATTTGGCACAAGTTCCAAATCATCCACTTGAGCTTGGAGACAATGGGTATACCTAGCAATTTCGGGACAATTCCTTTCATTATGCTCCTTTGTATTATGCAATCTACACCCCTTTTCCCATGCAAAATCAGAAATATTAAGAATGGAACTAGAGTGACTTGGTCCTGCTGAAGTATCTATCTGATTAGCAATAGGGGAAGGCACACCCCCATTGTTTGGCTTCGCATTCCACTTGTCTCCCTCTATTGTTGAAATTTTGATTTGGGTGAGGGGCATGGGATTCATACTTCTATTTTTGAACCAAATCATTACTCAATTTGTGAACCATATTTTTGAGTTCTTCAACCTCTGAATAAATCTCTTTTGGTTGAGCTATGTTATTGCTAGTTCCAATAGGATTTGCGTAATTGGTGAGATCTTGACTTAACATTTGAGTTGGATTTTGAGCCACTTGATTTGCGTAGGGATTCACACTTTGAATCGGAATTGGATTGGGGGGGTGCGTAAGCGGGTGTTGATGAATATGGTTGTTGATAAGGCAAAGCATTTATGCCTGATATTTGTGGTGCCATGATCCGATTCATCATAGGAGCTTGACCATATGGACCATATTGTCCTACCATAGGCATCTGGGAAAACCCATAACCCTGTGGTGTCATTTGTTGTTCAATGGTCATAGCTTCATTGTAGGCTAGAGCAAGCGTGGTAACTTGAGGATTTCGCCTTGCAAACATTGCCGTCATAGGATCCAATGCCCCAAAATATATTTGCAAAGCTACTACGGGATCAATGGCAAAATGCCGAATTGCTCTATTATAGCACTTCTGAAATCTCTGATTAAAAGTTTGGATTGGCTCACCTCGGCCTCTTTTGCATGTAATGAACTGATTATAGATGATTGTGGGATCTAATGGTGACCCGAATTGGTTGACAAAAGCATTCTCCATTTGCGTCCATGACGTAATGGAACCAGTAGGTAAGCAAATATACCATTCGTAAGCCACTTGGTCTAGGCTCATGGGGAAGAGTCTACAAGCCACATCTTCATGTTGAACTTGCAATCTTATCAAAACATCCCTATAGGCCTGAATATGTTCTTCTGCGGTCCTTGGGCCATCCGATTTGTATTTGGGCAAAAATCTCTCTATATTCTTAGGGATCTCATGAATATCCCCTACAATATTCAAAGGAATGTTATGGGCTCCGTACCAAGGAGGTGGTGGAGGTTGGGCCATTTGATTCAAAATCGATGATGATAACCCTACAAGAACCTGACAAAACTCTCAATACCTCAAAGAAAACCTGCGACACACAGAAAATCCTGCAATTAATGAAATTCAAAGAATAACTTCAAAATCAATTTGTTAGTCATGAAAGAAGGAACCTTGACAAAGCAATATTCTAAAAATGTAAGTTTTTGATTCACCAGATCGCATATGCGCAAGTGAAGAGCATACTCCTAGTGTTGTAGGCTTTCTGATTCACAAGATCGCATTACGCGCAGGTGAAGAGCATAATACCGACAACAAATACATTTTAGACAAAAAATAATTCCTTACAAATAAGCATGAAATTGACTAGCAAATATCAAACATGTAACGTATGAATAATCATGTTAGCATCAACCAAGAGGTGTATCCATTAAAATCGAATGAAAGTAATTGCATGGAGACAACCTCGTTAGTCAAATTTTTTTTTTTAAATCAAATCAAAACACATTATTCTTGTATGAACAATCAAAAAGCGTTAGAACAATGCATAGCAATTCATGTCCTCCTTTTAACACTACAAGGTTGTATTGTTAAAAGAGGGCTAAAGATAATAATCAATAGGGCATGAAATATTCAAAATTTAAATCCCTATAGCATTTAAATCACTCTGAAATAAAACAATTCAGGCCCTCCTTCTAGCGCCAATTTGTTGAGTGGTATTTTCACCCAATTGTGAAAGTACACTCTCCTTTAGGATTTGGGTTCCAAATCCCCTCTTGCAAAGAAGTTAAACAAACAACTTCTCCAAGGTCTCCATTGTATTAGCATTTGCATATGTGTATTAGTAATCTCAAATAAAGATATTCAATTTAAATGCTTGGAACACCTTAGTGATTGCAAGTAACTGTAAACAAGGGGCAATGTTGGTTTATTTCACCATGAAACTTTAGTGATTGTTCATTGTTTTTTTGGATTTTGAATTTTTTAAATGTTTATTTTAATGCCTGAAAATTTAAAATAAGTTAAAATTTCTGGAAAAAATAAAATGCAAAAAATGAAAATGAAATGCAAAAAATGGAAAATAAAATGCATTCGGTATGATGCTATCCTATTTCGACAAAACCGAAGATGTGAGGTCTCCATGCATGCAACCTAACCTATTGGACTTGCAAAACAAGCACAATCCCCATAGACTAAGTGTTGGTTCCTAGGGTACGAAATAAAATTCAGATTTCAAATATTCGCCTAATGTAACCCAAAAAAATGGCATTAACATTATCTATAAATTTAAAATCTAAAAAAATGAAAGAATAAACATTAAATCCATAGCATGCAAAGAAAATCTCCTTCTTTCTTGCCCACAAGATGCAAATTTCTAAAAACTTCTGCATTAAAAATATGTCATTTTACAATAGCAAAATTTTGGTTTTCCCAAACCAGTCAATGGAAGAAAAATAACTCAAACAGGTCCAGAATGGCCTTCTCGCCTTCAAATCTGCAACTCTGCTTGCAGCAATTTCCACCCCTTCGGCCTCTTTGAATGGCATATTTAAACTTCTAAAAATTGTTTCTCCTTCCATGACGGTTCATTTCATTTTTCGATGGTTGTTCGTTTCACCTTCCTTCTTGTTTGTTTCCATTTTCATTTTGTGGCCCTTCTTCATTTTCTCCACATGGGCTTGTTTCTTTCCTCCGTGCGTTGACCATCTTAAATGATTTCAAATAATTAAAGATTCCTTATGTAATGCTTTGTCTTATTCATTGGATTTTATCCTTATGTCCACGTCACTATGCGGTCCGTTACCTTGGAAAATGGAACATGTCGCGATATCGTGACACTTTTCTCTTTTCTGAAAATGTAACATGTCACGATATCGCGACACTTTTCTCTTTTGGATAGTGATAATGCAACATGTCGTGATATCGTGACACTTTTTCTCTTTGGCGCGAAAATGCAACATGTCGCGATATCGCGACACTTTTTCTTCTTTGGTTGCGAAAATGCAACATGTCACGATATCGCGACACTTTTTCTCTTTTGGCGATGAAACATGTCGGATATCGTGACAACTTTTCTTTTTGGCGTGAATGCAACATGTCACGATATCGCGACACTTTTTCTCTTTTGGCCACGATGATGCAACATGTCGCGATATCGCGACACTTTTTCTCTTTTGGTCGCGATGGTGCAACATGTCGCGATATCGTGACACTTTTTCTCTTTTGGCCGCGATGGTGCAACATGTCGCGATATCGCGACACTTTTCTCTTTTGGCCGCGACGGTGCAACATGTCGCGATATCGCGACACTTTTTCTTTTGGAGCAACATGTCGCGATATTTGGGGCAACATGTCGCGATATCGCGACACTTTTTCTTTTTTTGGCCGCGAAACTGCAACATGTCGCGATATCGCGACACTTTTTCTCCTTGTGGTGTTTTGCTTTTTCTTTGATCTTTAGCCTATGGGCCACTTCGGTCTTCTTGGAACACATGCAAAAAGGTGGGTCCCCAATTTTGGGGTACGTTGTGGAGCAGCCACAACAAATGGCGACTCTGCTGGGAAATGCTCCTGAGCATTTCGGTGAGAACTCAACCTGAAAACACACAGACTCAAATACAAGCGTTAGCAAATATCCCAAGAATGAAACTAGATGAGAAATACATGAAGCATTAGAATTATTAAGCATCAGCTCGGTGTGTGCAATGTGCTTCATTCCCTATCGTTTGAAACTCGTTCAACTTTCCATTGTCAGTTTCACTTATGATTCGTATGCAAGGCTATGAATGATTTGTGCAGGATTTGATGTATGACAACTATGCTAGAGATATAACAACCTGCTTTGCAAAGGCTCAAACCTTCTAGTATCATGAAAAACATATTAAAAGCTGTCAAACCCTCTTAGGACCAAATATATGTATACTGAATTAATTTACTAGATCCCAAAGTTGGTTATGTGTCACTACCATCTTGAACCCATGTGCAAGTGTAAGTGAAATCAGAGCTTTGGGGAATAGGATTCCCAACCTAAGTGAGATGGGAATTTAACCCTATCCTTACTACTCTGATCTGGAGTTCATTACCTCATCTTGAACAAAATGATTTAACCTGTTATGGATGAAATCTGTAGGCTAGCCTGTCCGTTTGAGCAGTCAGTGGTCTTGCTTTTAGACAAGACATGTTGCCACGCATGAGCATACTCCACTGCCAGCCAGGCGTCTATAGCCCCGATGGAGATTAACCCCATAATCCATGGTTTGGCTCTACTTTTGATTTCTTGGACCTTGGGGATGACTACCCATCCTTGCAAGGGACATGTAGTACGATCCTTCCAATCCAATATTAATGATGAAATGAAAAATATTTGCTTTGGAATTTCAAGTTCTTGAGTGGGAAAAATAGAAGCTTTGGGGAATCGGATTCTCAACCTAAGCGAGATGAGAATTAGACCCTATCCTTACTACTCCATGAAGGTCAAATCAGAGCTTTGGGGAGTTGGATCCTCAACCTAAGTTCGATGAGGATTTAACCCTATCCTTACTACTCGATTTTAGGCTTTAAGCACTATGGGAGTGGTAAAAACCACTGTTTAAGGATTATGTTGCATGATAGGACAGACACGAAATACTCCTTTCGCCTCACCTTTTCTTCCAAGTATGGTTTTGACCATTTTGCTCAAGATCCTCTTTTAAATATGTATGGAACGTGCTTGGTTCAAGATAGTTCGGGCATCGGTTCCCAACCTTAGGATCCTTTTAATATATGTTATGTAATAACCCTAAGAGGATTCGACACCTTTTCAATGATTGTACATGAAATGAAGATGCAACTGAGATGAAATGTATATGCAATGCGGAATGTACATGAGATATGAATGCATTGCTCCTTTTGAAATGCGGATGGAGTATACCACCTACTTTACCATAATTTATAAAACTGACAACTTCATGCATCACAAGTTCCAAACGATATTCTTTAATGTGTTTGCGATATTCATGGAGCTTTCTGCAATACAATTCCGATGTTTCATATTCTCCTAGTCTTAGTCAACATTCATAAGGACCTAAGTTGACAAACCAAAAATGTCCAAAGGACCAACACACAAAACTTAAAACCAAAATGAGATCCAATCCAAAACCAAAACACGAAAACCAAAAGTATATACAAATGTACAAAAAAAGTTTGGATTATCATTTTCTCGGATCCCAAACCTGATTAGAATTCTTTAAAAGACATATGACGTGATACGCATACCAAGTTTTGCAGGAATCCAACAAAAACAAGATCAAACCAAACAAAGAAACAAACTTCCACTTGCCCCTCTCACCATACCAATTTGATTTAGTTTCATTAATAATCCTATGGTGGAGTTTCAAGTTTTCAAATTGATTAGACAATGATTGATATTCAATTCCTTTATGTCTATTCTTTAAGATGTCCATTCCGCACTTTGATTCATGGTGTAGAAATAAGCTTTCATTTTCATTCAATAAAGCCATAACATTAATAATATTTGAATCAAACCATTCATTAGGCAAACCTTCATTCGAATTTTGCATGGTGAAACCAAAAAGGTGAGATTTTACCTTTGGCATGCTTTCATTTGACCTTACTTGAAGAGGATTTGAAAATTCCTCTTTTCTCTCATGACATTCATCATCATGTAGCACTTGTTCTTTCTCCATGACTTGTTTATCAAAGGCACCAAACTTAGGTACCCAATTGAAAATATGTCCATCCCTTTCAAACCATAAGTCTTGTCTATCTAGGGGTGGGTTAACTAACACATTTCCGTGATCAATCACTTGGGTTGTTTTGGGTAACGTGAGATTTTCAATTGGATCATCAATGATATCAAACCCAAATGATTTAGGTTTTGTAATTTTCTCATTTTGAAATGGCATAATCATTGTAGCACAAGTAAGTGGATCAAGATTTTCAATTTCTTTTCCTTCAAAGGAATCTAAAGCAAATGACTCTCTTTCTTGATTCATGGTTGTAGAATCCTTATCATGTTCCAAAATTTGATGAGATTCGAATTCCTCTTCCAAAACTTTCTCAAATTGTACAGGATTTATAGTATCCTCATGTGAGGAAGCAATTGAGTTATCCTGCATATTAATTGACACAACAAGTTTATTAGAAGATTTAGATTGATAATATTCTTCCCATTTCTTCCATGAATCATAGTAATCATCCTCCAAGTTCAAGTTGTGATGCTCAAGTACTTCTTCTTCATCTTCTGATTCATCAACATGTTTCTCATCCCATTCATCTTCACCTTCCTCATTCTCACTCTCTTGACGATATAGAGTTTCCACCACCAAAATGTTGTCCTCTCCTTGTTGATGTTGGGGTGGACCCTTATTTGGCACAAGTTCCAAATCATCCACTTGAGCTTGGAGACAATGGGTATACCTAGCAATTTCGGGACAATTCCTTTCATTATGCTCCTTTGTATTATGCAATCTACACCCCTTTTCCCATGCAAAATCAGAAATATTAAGAATGGAACTAGAGTGACTTGGTCCTACGAAGTATCTATCTGATTAGCAATAGGGGAAGGCACACCCCCATTGTTTGGCTTCGTATTCCACTGTCTCCCTCTATTGTTGAAATTTTGATTTGGGTGAGGGGCATGGGATTCATACTTCTATTTTTGAACCAAATCATTACTCAATTTGTGAACTATCTTTTTGAGTTCTTCAACCTCTCGAATAAATCTCTTTTGGTTGAGCTATGTTATTGCTAGTTCCAATAGGATTTGCGTAATTGGTGAGATCTTGACTTAACATTTGAGTTGGATTTTGAGCCACTTGATTTGCGTAGGGATTCACACTTTGAATCGAAATTGGATTGGGTGCGTAAGCGGGTGTTGATGAATATGGTTGTTGATAAGGCAAAGCATTTATGCCTGATATTTGTGGTGCCATGATCTGATTCATCATAGGAGCTTGACCATATGGACCATATTGTCCTACCATAGGCATCTGGGAAAACCCATAACCCTATGGTGTCATTTGTTGTTCAATGGTCATAGCTTCATTGTAGGCTAGAGCAAGCGTGGTAACTTGAGGATTTCGCCTTGCAAACATTGTCGTCATAGGATCCAATGCCCCAAAATATATTTGCAAAGCTACTACGGGATCAATGGCAAAATGTCAAATTGCTCTATTATAGCACTTCTGAAATCTCTGATTAAAAGTTCGGATTGGCTCACCCTGGCCTCTTTTGCATGTAATGAACTGATTATAGATGATTGTGGGATCTAATGGTGACCTGAATTGGTTGACAAAAGCATTCTCCATTTGCGTCCATGACGTAATGGAACCAGTAGGTAAGCAAATATACCATTCGTAAGCCACTTGGTCTAGGCTCATGGGGAAGAGTCTACAAGCCACATCTTCATGTTGAACTTGCAATCTTATCAAAACATCCCTATAGGCCTGAATATGTTCTTCTGCGGTCCTTGGGCCATCCGATTTGTATTTGGGCAAAAATCTCTCTATATTCTTAGGGATCTCGTGAATATCCCCTACAATATTCAAAGGAATGTTATGGGCTCCATACCAAGGAGGTGGTGGAGGTTGGGCCATTTGATTCAAAATCGATGATGATAACCCTACAAGAACCTGACAAAACTCTCAATACCTCAAAGAAAACCTACGACACACAGAAAATCCTGCAATTAATGAAATTCAAAGAATAACTTCAAAATCAATTTGTTAGTCATGAAAGAAGGAACCTTGACAAAGCAGTATTCTAAAAATGTAAATTAGTTTCTGATTCACCGGATCGCATATGCGCAAGTGAAGAGCATACTCCTAGTGTTGTAGGCTTTCTGATTCACAAGATCGCATTACGCGCAGGTGAAGAGCATAATACCGACAACAAATACATTTTTAGACAAAATAATTCCTTACAAATAAGCATGAAATGACTAGCAAATATCAAACATGTAACGTATGAATAATCATGTTAGCATCAACCAAGAGATGTATCCATTAAAATCAAATGAAAGTAATTGCATGGAGACAACCTCGTTAGTCAAGATTTTTTTTTTTTAAATCAAATCAAAACACATTATTCCTGTATGAACAATCAAAAAGCGTTAGAACAATGCATAGCAATTCATGTCCTCCTTTTAACACTACAATGTTGTATTGTTAAAAGAGGGCTAAAGATAATAATCAATAGGGCATGAAATATTCAAAATTTAAATCCTTATAGCATTTAAATCACTCTGAAATAAAACAATTCAGGCCCTCCTTCTAGCGCCAATCTGTTGAGTGGTATTTTCACCCGAGTTGTGAAAGTACACTCTCCTTTAGGATTTGGGTTCCAAATCCCCTCTTGCAAAGAAGTTAAACAAACAACTTCTCCAAGGTCTCCGTTGTATTAGCATTTGCATATGTGTATTAGTAATCTCAAATAAAGATATTCAATTTAAATGCTTGGAACACCTTAGTGATTGCAAGTAACTGTAAACAAGGGGCAATGTTGGTTTATTTCACCATGAAACTTTAGTGATTGTTCATTGTTTTTTTTGGATTTTGAAATTTTTAAATGTTTATTTTAATGCCTGAAAATTTTAAATAAGTTAAAATTTTTGGAAAAAATAAAATGCAGAAAAATGAAAATGAAATGCGAAAAACTGAAAATAAAATGCATTCAATATGATGCTATCCTATTTCGACAAAACTGAAGATGTGAGGTCTCCATGCATGCAACCTAACCTATTGGACTTGCAAAACAAGCACAATCCCCATAGACTAAGTGTTGGTTCCTAGGGTACGAAATAAAATTCAGATTTCAAATATTCGCCTAATGTAACCCAAAAAAATGGCATTAACATTATCTATAAATTCGAAATCTAAAAGAATGAAAGAATAAACATTAAATCCATAGCATGCAAAGAAAATCTCCTTCTTTCTTGCCCACAAGATGCAAATTTTTGAAAACTTCTGCATTAAAAATATGTCATTTTACAATAGCAAAATTTTTGGTTTTCCCAAACCAATCCATGGAAGAAAAATGACTCAAACAGGTCCGGAATGGCCTCTCGCCTTCAACTCTGCAACTCTGCTCGCAGCAATTTCCGACCCCTTCTGGCCTCTTTGAATGGCGTATTTAAACTTCTGAAAAAATTGTTTCTCCTTCCATGACGGTTCGTTTCATTTTTTGATGGTTGTTCGTTTCACCTTCCCTTGCGTGTGCTTTGGTTTCCATTTTGTGGCCCTTCGCTTCATTTTCTCCACATGGGCTTGTGTCTGTTTCCCTCCGTGTTAACGACCATCTTAAATGATTTCAAATCATTAAATATTCCTTATGTAACGCTTTGTCTTATTCATTGGATTTTGTCCTTATGTCCACGTCACTATGCAGGTCCGTTACCTTGGCGAAAATGGAACATGTCGCGATATCGCGACACTTTTGCCTCCTTTCTCTTTTGTTTTTCTGAAATGTAACATGTCGCGATATCGCGACACTTTTTCTCTTTTAGCCACGACGATGCAACATGTCGCGATATCGCGACACTTTTTCTTTTTGGCCACGAAAATGCAACATGTCGCGATATCGCGACACTTTTTCTTTTTGTCATGAAAATGCAACATGTCGTGATATCGCGACACTTTTCTCTTTTGGTCGCGATGATGCAACATGTCGCGATATCGCGACACTTTTTCTCTTTTGGCCGCGATGGTGCAACATGTCGCGATATCGCGACACTTTTTCTCTTTTGGCCGCGATGGTGCAACATGTCGCGATATCGCGACACTTTTTCTTTTTTGGCCGCGATGGTGCAACATGTCGCGATATCGCGACACTTCTTCTCTTTTGGTCGCGATGATGCAACATGTCGCGATATCGCGACACTTTTTCTCTTTTGGCCGTGATGGTGCAACATGTCGCGATATCGCGACACTTTTTCTCTTTTGGCCGCGATGGTGCAACATGTCGCGATATCGCGACACTTTTTCTCTTTGGCCGCGATGGTGCAACATGTCGCGATATCGCGACACTTTTTCTCTTTTGGCCGCGATGGTGCAACATGTCGCGATATCGCGACACTTTTTCTTTTTTGGCCGCGATAGTGCAACATGTCGCGATATCGCGACACTTTTTCTCCTTGTGGTGTTTTGCTTTTTTCTTTGATCTTTAGCCTATGGGCCACTTCGGTCTTCTTGGAACACATGCAAAAAATGTGGGTCCCCAATTTTGGGGTACGTTGTGGAGCAGCCACAAAAGGGCTGTCAGTAGCCCCATGTCTATAGGAATTTGTGGCATCTCTGCCACATGCTGCAGTCCGACCTCTACTAGTCTTTCTCGCTCGGCCTGATCGAGTGCAGCTAAGTCATCCTTGGGACCCCTGTATTTCCACTCTCGAATCTTTAGCAATCCCCTCTGCAAAATAAATAATAAAACAACAAAAATCATTAATACATAATCATTAAAATCAATTAAAATCAATTTCATCTCATAAAAAAATGATATCGCCCATTATTGGATGATATCGTACCAAATTTAGTTAAATCATCCTTAATAGGATGAAATCGTCTCCGATTCTTCAATTTGGGGATCACCCCTTATTGGATGGGATCGCCCCTATTTCTTCGATTTCGTCCTCAGACAAAATCGGTGATATAGGGACGATTTCGGCAAAATTGGGATGATTTCGTCTCGACGTCATCGACGGCCTAAAAATGGTCGCGATGCCCAAAAAAAATTAAAATTCAAGTAAAAAATTAAACAAATCAAGCTAAAAACATAGTACACTAGGTTTAGATCCTTACCCGCAACCCACGTCGGACCTCTGTCGATCTGTGTGTCGTTTCCACCATTTCGCCTGCAGAGCTCTGAAACAACGAAAGTGAACAATAAAAATGAATTAGGGTTTTACCCTATTTTTCCTATTTTTATTTAAAAACAACATTTTTTTAATTTTTTTCTTTTTCGCGCTTTTACCTCAAATGTTCGATTTGGGTAAAAACTCGGAGGGGGCACCATAGTAAACAGTTGTACGATTCGACCTAGAATCGTCGTCTAAAAAATGGAATAAATTTTTGCTTTCTCATAAAGCATGAAGAACTCATATTTAACACATTTTCTTTAGAAAATATGCTAAAGAGGGGGCAAAATGTAGCACCCTAAAATTGGTGCAGTTAAACCATTAGTAAAAGATAAAAAAAATTGAATTTTAACCCCAAAACCGCCCGTTAACCGCTCACCTCGTTTTTCATGCCATTTTTAGAAGTTGTTTTGATCGTTGGACGATATCATCGCCGATCTGACGATATCATCCCAAATCTGACTAATTTGTCTGGAACAGAACATCCAGACGATTTCATCCCAAAACTAAATTTTCATAATTAGCTTTTGTTTCAACAACCTCTCCAACTCGGGCAGAAGCATGTCTGCACGGTTGGAGATTCCTACGTTGGAGATCTCCCAGATTGGGATGATCCCCAACCTCCTAACCTCTCCCTAATCCTATATAAACTTGGGATTTTCCCAGTTTATCCCCCTGACTTATCATTTCCCTGCAACTTTAGTTTTTGTTGTGTTAGAACATCCTATCCCCCATCATTTGCACTTGTGTTTTCAATTTTTATTGTAGGATCTCACTGTGTTTCAACCGGAGGAAGCTCAGATCATCACAGGTGATTCAACCATAATTTTGAATGATCCTGTCGAGATCGACGACGATCTCGTATGATTGCAGATGATTTTGACTGCAATTCAAATTGGGGGCAATCAGAGCCCTGAGTTTGCATTCTCTATCTCTTTTTCTTATTTAATTGTGCATTAGATTAATTCACTTCTATTCTGCATCTTGGAGTTCACCTCATTTAGCATATTTGCATGATCAAATTCAAAATAAATTATTAAAATATTGCATCCCATTTGATTTGATATCTGGATTTATCATTTAAACATTTATATTCTTATTTCTATCATTTTGTATTGTTCTTGCAATTATATTTTTGGTTTTTGGTGTATGTTTTCATGATTGCAGGTTTCTGATGAATTCGTTAGGTCGTTGACGATCTTGGTTGATATCAGATGATATCCTATGATCTGGACGATTCTGTACAATTACAGATGATCCTGTCATATCCAGGACAATCTAGACTCCTACAAGCTTCAGAATCTTCATCAGACATCAGAAATCAGGTGCACTCTTCTCCATTTTAGATATTTTCTGTATTTATGATTCATTTATGTTTTTTGTCTTCATATAAACCAAAAATTTCATATAGAATAGCTTAGATTCATTTTGGCCAACCTAGGAATCTGAATGATTGAACATAAAATGAACACATCAAACCCATTCTCAACCTATGTGTGGAAACTGCCACTCAAAGTTTCCTGGTGAACCCCACCATCCGTTGAAAATTCACCCTTATACCCCTCCCCCGAGAGGCGCAACCTTCAAAGGGCCTCTCCATCTGAGGTATTGTCTCATCCTTATCACATCTCCCTTTCGGGCATGGATCCTTTAGCCTAAAGGTAAGGGGGAAAAAAAATTGGGTGATACAATTGCCATAGACCTCGTTGCTAAAGCCATGCTCATTGAGAGAGGTTTTATGCCTTTATTTAGGAGCTTTTCAGGGGATAACTTTGAGATAACCATGAAAATCCTAGATAGTTGGAACAATGGCAAGGTGATCATCTATGGAAAAACTTACGAGATCGACATCAAGTTGCTCGCTGAACTCATAGGCCAACCGGTGAGAGGGAGGTCCATTTGACGTGAGAAGCATAATTGGGAGGCAAAACTAAAGGACATCAAGGATAAAGAACTCTGCAAGAAAGCAAGGATGGGAATGAAATGGATAGAGCTCCCCACCCCATGAAATAGTGTAATGAAGCCAATAATGGAATTTGTTATAGTAGATGATCCTGAGAAGTTCTCTGAGGATGATGGCAAGGATAATGCCATGGATGAATCCAAGGATGGCGATAAGAACTCTGTGACTTCTGAAAACGTTGGGATAAAGGTGAGGATGAGATAAAAGAATAGCCTAAGTACAAATATATTGAAGCTAAAGAGGAGGCTTAATACCTTCTTTGTGCATGATTTGTTGTTTGTCTCAAGGCATCCTCATGTTTTGCCCATCCTCTCTTTTTTTGTTCCTTTTTGTCTTCCTTATTATGGGACTATGTTCCCCCTTTTTACTTCTCACTTTATCTTTTGTTTGTTCAACACTTTTGCTATTGATGTAATCAGGTTTTGGGAGCCTATCAAAACTCGTTTGAATGAAAATTTTAAATCATACAAAAAAAAGGCCTTATAACCTCTTCATCTTAAAAAAAAGTGAAAGATGCCATAGTGATCCAGAAATATGTAGGGACATTATGAAGTTTGAAAAACTAATCCGCACGACATAACCACCCATCTGCATCCTTTATGTTGAACTTAGGAAATACTAATTTAGACATCTTAAAGGAATAATCCTTGTCAAAAAGGGTGTGAGAGCCTTCCCTATCCCTATGGAGTCCTTTTCCATGACTAGAGTGTTCAATGTTATGACCCTCAACTAATTTTGGGTCATCCTCAAGCATGATGAATTTTGAAGCCTTAATCTTAATGTAAACTCCTAGGACAATTATTCATAGGATCAAATATATGATAGCCACAATATAGTAAGATAAATATAATAATATGTAAAATCAAGGCTTATAATATATTAACTAACATTTTTTTTTGTAGGTAAAAATGATTAAGTGCAGGGTTTAAATGGTCTCCAAACCCAAGTACATAAACTAGTAGCTAAACTAATAGCATAAGATAACACATGCCTACATATTTTCCAGAAACAACTTGAATAAAAAGATCCAAATAATAGCAGAGAAGGTTGGATGGAATGCTGACATCAAATAAACAAAAATACAATCCGAGCAATACCCATGCAGGGGTTGCTTAAGAGAAGTAACTACCTGAAAAACTTGTAAAGAAGCTATGACAAAAACCCACACAGGAGAAGCTCACAAAAGATCCATAAAAACTATAATAGTAGACACCTATATAGAAATAAACACAGTGCTAAAAAAGACCCACGTAGGGGCACTATAGACTATAATTAAAATCCCATGCAAAGGATCAAAAGACCAAAAACATAAAGACCCAACATGAGAACAAAGTACTCAATAGACCCAGACCTCGACCTTTGTAATGTCTTCATTTATAGGAGCATCTCTAGGATGGTTCGGGATTAGTACCTTAAGAGTCTCATTGATCTTATCCATGGCATTGATAATATTGTTGATGATGGTACTATGGATTATGTTGTGAGTAGTAATGCGAGGATCGTCATTGTATTCATACAAAATGTGGTAAGGGGAGCTCTAAATAGTATCAACCCTTGATTTCTTAAGTTGGTCTGACCTCCTAAATTGAGGTGTATGAAGTCTTTAGTGATATCTTTCTCAGCTCATTTGAAATTGCTTAGAAATAGAATGAGACCATAAGCTTCCAAAAAGGCATGAGATAGGGGATCAAGTTGAAGGGTAGATGGCTCAAGCAAGGCCATGTTGTCAAGACTAAGGAGGAAGGAAGACTACAAAAGCTTCTTACTACCTAGGACACACAACGATGAACAAAACCAAACGACGATGGACTGATATAGACCAGATATGTAAATATACAAATTTTTGGCACCATAGACACCCTTTTTAGAAGCTGAGTTGGTGTGATTGACAGACCACATAATAATTCCCCTTAGGGAATCGACATCAGAAAAAATAGATATGGCACAGGATAAATTCGCACATGATAGGGTTGGAAAAGGATTGGAAGTGCCAAATAACTAAAAATATGAATCTTAAAATTCACAAGATATAAAATTAAGCATCTCGAGACTTGATACATATTGACATTGCTAGATAACATCCAATTGCACAACCTAGACCTACTCAGGGACTTGACATTCTTGGAGAAGACAACCACGAGATAAACCCACTTATAGGGCCTATCTTGGGACATTGCATACTTCATGAAAGGGAAACGAGAGAACCAAAATCCAGAACTGATAGCAAGATAGAGAGTCACACTAATCAAAAAAAATTTGCCATAAGAACTAGAACCAAAGAAACACATAAAAAATAAGAATGTAATAGCTTGAATCATGTACAAAGCATGTAGCACAACTTACAATATTAGTTGCTCAAATGTATGCAATCTTTATTACTCCTCTTTCTCTTACAAATGTATCATAAACTCTTACAATAACAATGCTCACAATGTAGACAATGTAGACTATGTAGGTGATGTAGGCGGTGTTAGACAATACCTCCTATAAAGTAATATATAGCCATTGTAGGATTGATTACTTGACTCTTCCTTTCTTGATGCCAAGGCTCATAACTCATGGTTTCTCTACTTGATACTTGCATACACATGACTCTATCTTGTATGTACACTTAGACATGACTCTTCACATAACACTTCCAAATATACTAACACATGTGCACACTTACATATGAGGAACTTATGCACATTACACTCATTTACATGGAAATTGTGCATTTCCTACACATTATTACATTACATAAAATATTTATTCACACTCTAATATAGGATAAAACCCCAATCTAATATTTATATGGTTGTATAAAGGAGGTACATTAGCATATACCAAATCATGTAATATTATCTAATACCTCCTTGTATTACATTAGCATATACCAAATCATGTTAATTAATAATTTGATCTTCAATAAATGTCTTCTTCCTTAAAGTGACTTTGCAATGGATTTGATGTTTATCTTGATCTTCAACTGGTTCTCCTTCTTGCTTGACTTCTCTGAATTCTACTTCATGTTCTTCAATATTTGTAGCTTCAAGATTATATGGCTATTGAAATTTTTCATTGTCATTAGATTCTTGCATAAGAATATTTTCTTTGCCTTTGTCCTTAGAATCATATGATCCTTTCTTTTCCTACATGGAGACTTTTGAACACTCACTTAAAGCATCATAATAGGTTCTTGAGTTAGATGAACTTGGAATATCAATATTACAAGAAGAATGGAATATCTTTTCCAAAAAAGATTCATCTACTTTTGCTTTCTTCTTAAGAGATTCAATATGTAGCAAGGATCAATGTTATGTGCCCAAGCTCAGCCACATGAAATAAGAAAAAAGGAGGAGAAAATTTTCAAAAATGGAGAGAATGAAAAATCACATATCTCCCTTTGTGTTATGGAATTATATATTGAGAAAAATGATATTAGGGTTAGGGTTCCCAAATCCATAGTACATGAAATGACATTACACATTAAAATAACCTATTATAATAAGGTCTTTTAAAAGCCTTATAACAATTAATTAGGAACCTAACTAATAAACATAACCTTGTAGCATTAAAATGTCTTCAATCCCCCCTTAATGGTAGAAGGTCATTTTATTTCAATAGATGAGTGGCTCAGGTGGCTCTTTGTGTAGTCGATTAATAAATTGTCCATGAAATGCAACTCTAATCTACTGGGCCTCCATATACCGTTTGATCATACCCCATGCCCTTTCAACTTTTCATAGGTTTTGATTTTCCAAAACTAGAACAACCCTTATCCTTTTGTGCCCACCAGGGGTTTTCACAAATGGGATAGAGTAGAGACCGAACAATACTTTCTTCCCACATGAATGTGGTTTTATGAATAAGTATTAGACTTGTTGGTCCTATTGCATATCCATTATCAGGGGGAGATGAAGGCTCTCAATTCTATATGCTATCTAAATTTTTCAAACTTCACCCTTTGGAGTGGTTTGATAAAGATGTCAGTAATCTGATCTATTGTTGGCTAGTAGTGCATTTGTATTGTGCCATATTGAAAAGTTCTTGGATCCTATGGACTTTTGTACTGATGTTTTTGGTTCTATCATGAAACACAAGATTATTTACCATGTGGATTATTGATTGATTGTCCACATGCAATATTGTAGGACCTTTTTGAGTGATATCAAGGATGTATAACAATTTTCTCAACCATACCACTTCTTTGCTTGTCTTAGTTGTAGCAATATATTCGACTTCTACTAAAGAATCTTCTACAGTATTTTATTGCTTTTATATCCATGAAATTAGTGCTAAGCCAAGAAACATCAAGTACCCATATGTAGATATCTTAGTGTCTTTATCTCCTAAAAAATCTAAGTCTATGTATGCGATGAGTTTGAAATTTAAATTCTTTTCATACAAGCAGCCATAATTATGGGTTATCTTTAGTTATCTCAACACTCTTGTTATCACTTGCCAGTGACTCTCCTTTGGCTTGGTCATGTACCTTACTAGAATCCCCATCGCATAAGTGATGTCAGATCTTATGTTAGTAACATAAATGAGACTACCAACCAACCTTTTGTAGAGTGTTGCATCTACCTCTGGTGTGTCATCATCCATGATGAGTTTCAGATTTGATTCCATTGGTGTTGTCACATGGTATGCATCTTTGATTTGAAACTTATCCAAAAGATCGTTGATGTATTTATATTGGGTCAAGAATATTTTACCATTTTCTTGAGTTACTTCTATGCCCAAATATAATTTCATCAATCCTAAATTAGATATATCAAAATTCTTTGCAAGGTCCTTTTTCACTATGTTGATGATGTGTTCATTGTTACCTATTAGAAGCATGTCATCCACAAATACTATGAGGTATGTGACTTTATCTTTATTGTGCTTAATGAACAGTGTTGCACCAATGTCTTGGTAATCACATACTTCAAGTTCAAGTTGTTGCATCCAATCTAATAGCTTGCTGAACCAAGCATGATGGGCTTGCTTCAATCCATATAAATACTTTTTAGTCTGCATACCTTGTGCTCCTATATTGCAATCTCAAAACCTTTTGGTTGTGCCATGTATATATCTTCTTCCAATTCACCATTCAAGAAATTAATATTTACATCTAATTGATGAATCTTCCAACCTTGTTGTGCATCTATGTCTATAAGAGTCCTAATTGTGGGTCATTTTGTGGTAGGTGAAAATACCTCAGTGTAGGAAATGCCTTGCTTTTGTATTAAGCCTTTAGCCACTAATATCACCTTGTGTTTTTCAAGGGTGCCATTTGATTTATACTTGTTTTTGTACACTCATTAATTTTGAACTACCTTTCTTCCAAGTGGTAGATCAATTAACTCCCAAGTACTATTTTTTATCAGAGATTCATACTCTTGGTCCATTGCATATCTCTAAGCTATGTGTTTGACATCTTAATACGTGAGAGGTTCATTATTCAAAGTGAGGTGTAGTTTTGCAGGTTCGAGTTCAACAAGTAATAATTTGTACACTCTTGCTCTAAGGGCACCTCTTGTGCCCATTTTGCCCACTTCATAGTTTGATGGCCTTTAATAGCTAGTGAGCTTCATGAATTCCTTGAGTGGAGAGCAGTATGGATATCTTACCTACCTTGAAGTTTTTTTATCATAATCTTGGAATGGATCATTAGGTATGGAGGATGCTGATGAAGATGGATGTGTAAAAATACTTTTACCATGATAAACATTACTATGTGAAGGGGCAGAAGGTGCAAAATATATAGACATCTACTCAGTATCATAGTTTGGTTCCTCTAGACTTGTGGGATGATTTGTAGATTCTAAATTTTTGAGTAAATTTTCAATATTTTCCTGCCTAAAGTCTAGAATTTAAACATCATATATGTTAGCATCTTTTGATCTAGCCTGAATATTGTATCCCCTGGTATCCAATGTAACAATTTGTTCTTTAGTTTTTTCAAACATATCACATGTCACAATCACTTTCTAGTGTGAAGCAATGAATACCTTGTATCTCTCCTGATCCATAGGGTATCCAAAAAATATACCTTTAATAGCTCGAGATTCAAGTTTATTTCTATGCTTTGAAAGAATATGAGCATAACAAAAGGATCCAAATATTCTAAAGTGGCTAACGGTGGGGGGTGTCTAGTCCATTTTTCATGAGGTGACAAGCTAGGTTTTGAGGGACTCATTGTGTTGAGTACATGTATATTGATCTAGGTGGCCTCATCCCAAAGATATGGAGGCACATTTTGTAAATAAGAAGGGTACAATCCATGTTCATAATTGTCATGTTCATGCATTCGATAATGATATTTTATTGAGGTGTTTTTGGTATTGTCAATTGATGTTTGATCCCATATAAGGACAAGTATTCATGTGAATTCATTTGAGGTGTACTCGCCACCATTGTCACTCCTAAAGGTCTTGATTTTACAATTTGATTCTCATTCTACACAAGACTTGATGCTTTGAAGATTTCAAAAGCTTCAAACTTCTTCTCTAAAAATCCTATCCATAACTTCTTTGAGAAGTTATCGATGAAGGTGATGTAATACCTTTTGTCTTTTAATGAGGGAATAGGCATTGACCCACATATGTTTGAGTGAACTAGCTCAAGTTTTTGTGTGGACTTCCACTGGCTATTTGGAAAAGGCTATCGAGAGTATTTGGCAATGATGCATGCTTCATATTTGATGGGTTTGGAAGAGAAGTGTGGTAGTCCCCTGATGGTGGACTCCATTTGTCTCAATCAATAAATTTTGACATGACCCATGTGATTATGTCATAATGCATCAATAGAAAGTTTCTTGGGAGTCAAAGTGGCATTAAGTGCCATGTCAAATTCAGTAATGTGAACTTCAGAAGCAGGATGTCCAACAAGTTTTATGAGTTTACCATCTAAAAAATTGATCATGACCACTATTTTGGAGGGTGGATGAATGACACAAATAGTTTTATCTTTAGCAGTGACACTCAGATCAAATCCATGATAGATGAGCGTGGATAGTGACAATAGATTTTACTTTAGATCAGGGATGTATAGAACATCAAGTAGCAAAAATATGGTAATTTGGGAATATTCAATCGAATAGTTCTAGCTCCTTCAACTAGTTGGGAGGATTTGTCAACCATGTGAACTACACCAAGTACTTCTGAGTTAAATTCTTCAAAGAAGTCCTTGTTGTAAGTCATGTGTTGGGTGGCTCCAGTATCCATGATCCACAAACTATTGGTGGAGGCTACACTATGGGTAACTCCAATGGGTTGCCACGTCGGATGAGAAATTTCATAGCCAACATATCCTGAATGTGCCTCAATGAATGTTTTTGGATGGTCAACATATGGTGATATAGGTGCCCGTATGCTAATGATCTAGACATGCACAAATTGAGCACTTTGGAATATGTCTATATTAGAGTTATTTTCATTTACATAATGTACACTATTATTTTTAAACTCTTGATCTTGTGTATGATAGTTCGAAAATCAATGGCATAGTACCCTTTTCTATTATAAAATTTGCACAAGATATTTGAGTTGCTAGTTCCTTGAGAGGTACCAGGCTATTTTATTTATCCTTGATTATGTTGTCCTTGACTAGTTTGATGTTGTGAGTGTTCATGTTGACCATTGTTAGAACCTTGTCCTTATTCTTTGCCTTTGCCTCAACCATGGCTTCAGCCACAACTTCTGTTACCTTAAATTTTTGAAAATTTTGCATCTTCGTCCACCTAAAAAGGCGAGTCACAAGGGTTAGAACTGGTGAAGTTTGTGTCAATTTTTTTTCAAGTTCAATGAAATTTTCTGCTAAGTCTTCAAATTTGAGAGCTTTTAAGGTTCCACTAGCTGATAAACTAGCAAGCAAGTTCTTGTAGTTTGAAATATGAATACATGACTGAATGAGGAAATACCATGTGATACATTGATTTTTAAAGTCTTTATCAATGACCTATTTAATAGGGCAAAGGAGGTTGATGGTGGAACTGGAGTGTCCTTTTTGCATATTTATTTGATTCATCTTGAGGACAAGATGAACAAATTCTAGGTTAGATTTGGTGTCAAAGTTTTTCTTGAAGACTTCAAGAACTGACCATGTTGTGTCATGCTTGGCTTCATCAATCAAATTATGAAGGTGATATTCCATGGCAAGTAGGATGCCAACACAAATTTGGTCATCATCTATCTACCATTTTTCTAGGGTAGTAATATTTGTGGGTGGTATGGGATTTATGTCTAGATGGTTGCACCATAGGTTCTAAAATTTTACAATTATCCTAAGGCTTGTAAACCATCAATCCCAATTATCTTTACCTTTGAGGGTACATCTAATCGTTTGTTTTAAGTTAGAAATCATTATGACCTGTGACACTACAAAGACCTAAAAGAGGTGTATCAAGGTGTGAACGAGGAACATATGACTAAGTGAGGTAAAATATACCAGTAAATAATGAACTAAGTGATGATAATAAATGAATGTGATTCACTAGACCTTGGTCACAATCCAAGTGGAATCTCTTTTACAAATTATGAATTATACAAGTGGCTATGATTATTGATGCAACATGATGATGATGTGGCTAAATTTGAAGTACTTAAAAAAAATGTGTGTAGCTCAAAATAAAATACTGTAGATAAATTTAAAAGCTAATATCTCTAATAAATGAATGTGCAGGCCAATATCTCCAATACTATATTACACAACTGAATACCAAAGTGTGGGATGTGCAAAACTAGTAACCTCAATATTATAACTGTAAGTAGGTGAGGTGCTGAAATTTGGAGAGGTATAATGAGCTTATCTCAAATTAAGGCCTTAACTTGGATGCCCACATATAGATGCTTGATGATGAAATCCAAGTTGTGATGGAGCCCAAGTCCTATCGGTCCTCACCCAGTTTGATGTGGTCAATGATATACTCTCTAATGAGAAGTATGTGCTCTATTCCATAGCTATGATGGATATTGGATAGACTTAATTTTAATCTTGATTAAGATTTTTTAGTTTTCTAAGAATAGGTAAATGAATTATTCCTTTCCAAAGGTGCGTGGGTATGACTAACCCCCTTCACTGTGTATTCTCGTTAATTCTAGTCTATATTTGACTCACAAGGCCTTTAATGCAGATTTCCCACCACCAAGGAAGTGGCTTCTTGTCATAAGGCTAGGCTATAAAATGAGTCATTAGATGCATTCATTTTAGGGATGATGCAAATATGTGAATTGATTTGTAATGAAAGAAAGCAAATAAAAACTAAAAATAGACTCGGAGTGCAAATGGAGTGCTACTACAATTCTAATGTGTTAGTATGTTAGGTGTAATCCTCTAGACCTTGCTCATCATCCTAGTGGAATCACTTTTACAAATGAGAGCTATAAGTAAGCCAAAAGCAATATGGAAGATTTTGTAGCCACTTATACAAGTACAATGGAGAACATAGAAGCTTGTTGTACTATAAAAAAACACGATCAGTTTACATAGAGGTCGATTTGGTTGTATTGCTATGTAAAATAAAATATAGTCAGTTTACACAGAGGCAACCAAACTCCTTTAGAACTAGATTTTGGATATTGTATGGCTGTGTAAAAATGAACACGATTAATTTACATAGAGGCCATCGAACTCGGTTAGATCTGGGTTTTGGATACCTAAAAATAGAGATACAAGCTAATATCTGCAGTAAAAATAAAATCTATGTATATTTTATGAAACCTCATGCAACATCCTCATGTTATCCTTTAACTCAACACATAAATTTATGGAGGAGAGGAGGGGAATGCAATGCTTCCCCAAGTTTGGTTGTTGGAGGGTCAAGCATCCAAGCTCTGATACCACTTTTAGTAAGGATCAATGATATGTGCCCAAGCTCAACCACATGAAACAAGAAAAAAGGAGGAGAAGATTTTTGATAATGGAGAGAATGAAAAATTACATCTCCCTTTGTGTTATGGAATTATATATTGAGAAAAATGAGATTAGGATTAGGGTTCCTAAATCCATATTACAATAAATTCAAATGAACATGAAATGACATTACACGTTAAAATAACCTATTCTAACGAGGTCTTATTAAAGTCTCATAACAATTAATTAGGAACCTAACTAATAAACATGACCTTGTAGAATTAATATGTCTTCACAGTCAATTAATTTTGTTTCATATTCTCTTATTTATGAAACTTTGGCATAAGCAATGCCATATACATTATGCTACCAATATCTAAAGGTATCATAATACTATCCTTTCCATCATCAATCGCTTCAAAAATTCTTGCATGTAGATAGTATTCAAATGTTTTAAATTTTTCATCTATAACTTCACTATAGATCAATTTTGAAACTAGATCTATCTTTCCTTTAGATTTTTCAATCAAATTTTTGATCCTAACTTATATGACATTTACTCTTTCTTTTCTAATCATGAACTTAATATTATTATCCATTGAATTCATTTATTTTTTGAAGTAGACATCCTTATATCTCCTTAGGTTTTAAATAAATTCAAATTTTCTAAATTCAAAAACCTATGAAGTAGAATTCCTTATATCTCCCTAATATTTAAAAACTATAAAATATGAACTTTGCAAGAATTAGTTTCCTAAATTTGAGGTTGAATATATTTTTCTTCCAACTCATTTAATTTGCAAAATTTCAATAATCAAATTATTTCAAAAATTGATCTTGAGGCCTCCTGCTCTCATGCTCTCTCTCTGAGTGGGACGTCTCCCTATCCTTTTTTCTGGTTTTCTACTCTCCAAATATTTTATTATTGGTTTCTAGTGCTAGAAAACTCAAGATTTTCTTAGTGAAATCCTTTGGTCTTGCCCCTTCTCTGATGCAATTAATAGGGGGAGGTTTGTGTTTTCAATGTTCATGGAGATTTGCTTGTGCTATCAGGCCTCTCTAGCTAGTTGTGTGGTCTTTTAATTTTATAGGTTGTTGGGGGCATTTTCTAGATGCAGGTGTCATTTAAAGGGCTCTTTCTTTGCGGTATTTTTTGGTCTTTCCCATTCCCTAATCTAGATACCATAGAAAGACCCTATGCTCGTTGATCGTTGAGGAAGGATTTTGTTGTTGGCCCTTCATCTGGTAGGGTCTCCTAAATCTATTAGGTTATTGGGGGTGGAAATTTTGATAATCCCATATTCCTTGGTTATGTCAAATCTCGGTGCTTCAAAGCTCCATTTTTATAGGATTTTCTTTTTTATTATTTTGGGTGTTAGTTTGGACTAGTTTATCCTGAATATTTTCTTTGAAAGTCCCCAAGGCTCATTGGACTGTTGCTAGTTTCTAGTGCTGGACAGTCAAGTTTTTCTTAGCAAAATTTTTGGTCTTACCCCTTCTTTGATGCAATTAATAGGGAGAAACCTATACCTTCAATATCTATGGAGACATGCTTGTGTTGTCAAGCCTCTCTGGTCATTTGTGTAGTATTTTAATTTGATGGGTTGTTGGGGGTAGTTGTTGGATGCGGGTGCCATTCAAAGAGTTCTTTCTTTGCAGTATTTTTTGGTCTTGGCCCTTTATTTATCCAAATACCAGGGGAGACCTTGTGCTCATTTACCATTGAGGAAGGAGTTTGTTGTTGGCCCCTTCATCTGGTAGGATCTCCTAGGTTTTTTTGGGTTGCTAGGGGTGGACCAGTTGTTTGGTCTAGCTTCCTTGTTTGTATCAGATACCAATGCTTCAAAGATTCTTTTTTAATGGGATTTTATTTTTTCTTTTGGGTGCTAGTCTAGGTTGGTTATCATGGATATTTTATTTGAAAGACCTTGAGGCTCGTTGGACTCTAGATGCAAGCGGTTTACTTTTGGGATTTGAATCTTTGGTTGTAGCAAATCCCAATGCTTCAGAGATCTATAGTTAGGCGGGACCATTAGCCTGAATTATCTTTGGAAGGCCCCTATTCTTCATGGATTATTTTAAAGATGGGGTTGTGTTTCTATTTTGATGGCCCCTGATTCTCAGTGGATATTGGATGTTAGGGTAGATATTATTTGGTTTGGTTGACCCCTGATGCTTTTTGGTTATGTTATGTTGGGGTAGATTTGTTTAAGGATAGACTTGTTGCTTGTTGGATATCCTTTTTGGGAATTTTTCCTCTTTAGTGGCAAATTCTAGCTAAAGCATGAGCCTGGTAGGCAGATTTCTCTCAGCAGGTTGTTTGGTCTCCCATTTTAGGCAGGATATTTTTAATTTTGAATTTTCTCTATGGTCTTTTTTGGGTGCTCGATAATTGATGACTTTCCATTCCTTAGCGCTCTATTTTTTTCAATTTGGTTATTGGTGGGATGTTGTATTTGTGAGGTTTGAGTTGGAGAATTCTTTATGACAGATGCTTTCTCCTTTGTTTGAACTTATTTTGTTCTATTCTACGAGTGTGCTGATTCATAGATCTAAATATTAGATAGGAAAAGTTCTTGGTTCCTATTAGTTCTTGTTTGATAGGGTTTCAACTGCTGGTTGGGATGCATGTCACAAGAAGGTTGGGTTCCATGGTTATTTTGATTGTGATTCATCTTGAACATTTTTATTTGAGCGGGATTTAAAAAAAAAAAAAATTTTAAATTGAATTTAGCACTCTAGGTCCAAAATTTGTTGGATTTGGATGTGCACTACATTGTTGGATGGATAGTTCAGGTTGTTGCTCTTGGATTTGGGGAATTTTTAATGTTAAGAAAAATCCTTGATTTTATTAGGTGAGAAGTCCTAATTTGTAATTTTTTTTTAGCACCATTGGGTTTCCATTGGCTAGTTCTTCTTTGGGTGCTTTATTTCAAATTTGATTATCTTTCTAGATTTTGGGCAAGAATGCAGGATCCACGAGATCTAATTTGCTAACTCTTTTGTCGGATGCTGATCAATTTTGTACCACTCCAATACTTATTGAATATATTTATATATTTGTAAAAGGTTTGGGGATCCTTTCAAAACCTCTTCTTTTACCAAATAAAAAAAAATATTTCAAAAATTAAAAAAAGTAATTTCATCTTAAAAAACTTATAACTCCAAAAACTTAATAATTCTTTAATCTATCATTAATCTACTTATCTCTCCACTATCTAAGATAATAAAAATAATTCTTCTATTAAGACACTTATCACTCCATAACTTAATTAAATATAAGTTTCTAACTTTATAACTTCCAAATAATTAAATAAATTTTATAGCTTCAAATTAATCTTAAATTTAAAGTTGAAATTCAAACCTAAAACTTTTATCTACTCATAAAATGTATTGGTTCTCACGCTCCTCTACCTTGTATGTTTCATTGGAATGTTGTAACCAAAGACTTCTGACAAGCATATCTACCATATTTTCTTCTTTAAATTGCATGTTTTTCAAATGTTTCACCTCCTGATGCCTATCCTTTCACATTATACATGGTACGTGTCACAACTTACATTACAAAATCTAACGTTCCAAAATGCTTAATCATTGATCAACTCTCTTGGATGGATTTATAACACTCATCCTTGTGAGTAAAAATGATTTTCTTCCAAATAAAACATTCAATATTCTCTTCTCAAAGTCTATTCGTCTTTTGGGTTTCAAACTACATTTTGTTTGTGTTCCATGATGAGTTCTATTGGTGTTATGTTCAAGGTATCATTTGTTGGTGTTTTGAGTCCTACTAACCTCTGTTCTAACTTGGATGGCTTGTAAAATAAGTAGACATGACTTGAGTGCTTCTCTAAGTTGGCTTAGGTGCTTCTCTATTATGTGCCGGTTTGGTGCTTCTCTGATTGAACATTGGTTTAGCTTGAGAAATCCTTTGGCTGAGCTCTATTTTGACTTGAGCAATCCTCTAGCTAAACACTGGTTTGACTTGAGCAATCCTCTGACTGAATGTTGGCTAGGCTTGGGCACTCCTTTTGCTGAATACTAGCTTGAGTGCTTATCTGAGCTAAGCTTTAGCTTGGCTTGGGTGCTTCTCTAAGCATGCTATTCTTTCTACCCTTTAACTCTAATGCAATTTTTACCTTTAACTCTTTAACTCAAATCTTGCTAGGTAGATTTATCTTCATTGTTGTTATAATAAATAGTGTTATGGCTCTTTATTTAACACATAGAGTTCTTCAATGCAATGTATTCTCCTAAATATTAAATATTACTTTCATCTTATTTTCTTGAAACAAACTCTTGTAGCGCTTATAGTCTTTACGTAAATAAGAAATGGAACTTTAGCCTTCTTTCTTCCCTATGTAATTGGTCATGTAATAGATTCTCTACCTCATTAGCGTTCATCTTCGTTAATATTTATTCATCTCTAATTAAATCCTCTTTTCTCTTATGCAAGGTTCTTTTCTCTTTCCTCTAGAACCTACATATCAAGTCTTCTTTTTCTGGTCTTCTAGGCCTTCGAGCCTTCTTTCCTTCATGCTATCTCCTATAACTTGATATCTTTCTCTATTTATTTAGTTTCTACATATCTTATATTCAAGCCTCCTTTATCTTTGTAATATGGGGCTTGTTTATATCAAATATGGACTCTTTTCTTTTCTCTAATAAGGGCATTTTTCTATCTTCAAAGGGATCTCTTTTCAAAGGGTATTCTTCATGATCTCTTGGATCTATATCCTTTATTTCAATTCTAAAAACTTATCTTTCTTCAAGGCCTCTCTTTAAGACCTCTATATTCTTTGTATCAATATCAAGGTCTATCTTCAAGACCTGAAACTTTCTTTGTCAAGGTCTACCTTCAAGACCTAAATCAATCTCATAGACCACCTTCTATTTTGAATAGAATTCTAGAATAGGTAACCTCGATCTATATTTATCAAGATCAATATCTCAATGACCTAGAACTTTAAATTCCACAACTTAAATCAATCCCTACTTGATGAAATTCTTCTCTATCTACTGTAGGAAGCTTCTCACTTTTCTAAAGATCAACCTCTACTACATTAATGCCTTAGGTTGATCCTAAGAACTCCAATAATGATTCTCCTCCTTACTGGATAACCCAATAATGTCAAGGTGACTATTAACTTCCCTGATGCTCCAAACAATATAGATTAGTTGTACCAACTTCTTAAAATTTCTTCTGAGTGTTGGTATAAATTAGTTGTCAGGAATTTATCTATCCCTAAAAATCCTTATCAATGTCAAGATGGCTCTTTCTTGAATAATAAAATTTCTCTTTAGTTGGTTTATCCTCTATCAATCAATAATTATTCTCCTTATTTTAGAGAATATCAATATCAAGGGATTTATGTCCTTGAAACTTTTCTATCAATATCAAGGTTGGCTATTTCCCTAAATAATCAACTATATTCAAGTTGATTTGCCCAAATATGGATCCTAGTCTTCATTGGTTATCCTTCAACCTAGTGGAAAGACCCTAGCTAAGTCCTAGTCTTCATTAGCTATTTTTGCAACTATGGAAAGACCCTAACTTTCTACTTTCTTTAACTTTCCAATAGAGTCCAGGTCTAACTCCCTTTAAAGTAGACATAATCTAACCAATTTTGTCACACTGGACAAGAATTTACAGCTAAACAAATCTTGTACAAGAAAATTCTTGTTGTAGCTCTGATACCATTGATGGTTTTTGAAGCCTTAATATTAATGTAAAATCATAGCATAATTATTCATACGATGAAATATATATAATAGCCACAATATAGTAAAATCAATATAATAATGTAACTAGAATGATATGAGCCAACTAATATGTAAAATCAAGGCTTATAATATATCAACTAACATTCATTAACAAGAAAAAGTATAAATGTAACAACCTAAATCATACATGTACAAAGCATGTAGCACAACTTACAATATTAGTTGCTCAAATGTATGTAAACTTTATTACTCCTCTTACAAATGTATCATAAACTCTTACAATAACAATGCTCACAATGTAGACAAATTAGAGTACGTAGACTATGTAGGCGGTGTAGGTGGTGTTAGATAATGTATCCTATAGAGTAATATATAGCCATTGTAGGATGACTCTGGTTACTTGACTCTTTCTTTCTTTATGCCAAATCTCATGACTCTTGGCTTCTCTACTTGACACTTGCATACAAATAACACTATCTTGTATGCACACTTGGACATGACTCTTCACATAACACTTCCTAATATAAGAACACATGTGCACACTTACATATGATACACTTGTGCACATTTACACTCATTACACTTGCACACTCATTTACATGATACTTGTGCATTTATTGCACATTATTACATTACATAAAATATTTACTCACACTCTAATATAAGACACAACCCTAATATAATATTTACAAGGTTGTACCAAGGAGGTATATTAGCATGTACCAAATAATGTAATATTCTCTAACAAAGTAGTGCATCAACTTCTAAGAAGTGTTCTTCAAAGTTGGATTTATAGCTGAAATAGTCACTTCTCAATGTTGTATGTCATCTTGCACATTTTGAATCATATTAACAAGGGTATTAAATATGGAACTTATTTACTACAAAGAGTTGGCTTGTTATACCTCTTTTTGGTGTTCACGAGTACCACCAACCATTTTGGTGTGATGTGGACTACTACTACTGACTTACTAAAAATAGAAGTATGATTTTAGGAGTTACTATTTTTAGTAAGGAACCGTAAGTTTTGGGGTGTAATATATAAAAATGATCACCTCGACGAGACGATCACAATGAGCCATATCCCACAACACTAGTTTTGGACACCCCAAACTTTTTTTTAATATTGTTATGTTGTCGATAAGCCCATATTTGTAATCCTTATTTAAGTTCCTACTCAAAACCTCTGCCATAATAATGAACAAATATGGAGATAGAGGATCTCCTTGTCTAAGGCCTCTCTTGGCTTTAAAATATTATGTTACTAACCCATTGACCAATATTGAATAATAAAATGTAGAGACACAAGCTTTAATCCATCTAACCTATTTCTTCTTGAAACCAAACTTTTCTAAAATTGCAAAAAGAAAATCCCATTTAACCCTATCATAGGCTTTACTCATATCAAGTTTTAATATCATTGTTTTCTCTTTTCTTGAATTTGTTAAATTTATAACTTCATGAGCTATTATGATCCTATCTAGAATTTGTCTCCCTTTCACAAATCCTCCTTGCTCTTCTAAAATAATTTTGTCTAACAATGGCCTTAATCTATTCACCATAACTTTGGAGATAATATTATATACCATATTACATAGGATTATGGGCCTAAAAGAATAAAACAATTCAACATCCTTTTTTGGAATTAGGGTAAGAGATGTTGCATTTATTTTATAAGAAATGTATTATTTTACCCTAGATTGATCCACTGCCACCAATAAAGAATCCTTCACTATATCCCAATTATGTTGGTAAAAATTTGTAGAGAGCCCATTTTGACCTTGGGATTTATCCTTATTAAAAGAGAAAAGAGCTAAATAAACTTCTTCTAGAGTAATAGGCTCCAACAGTTTCCTATTGTCTTCATTCGTTATAATTGAAGGAACATCTTGAAGAAATTTATCATTAAGAACTTTGATCTCCTCTGAACCTAGAATATTCTGATAAAAATACTTTATCCTAGAATACTTTGATCTTCAATACAAACCCCTTCTATTGATTTAATTCTACTATTTTTGGAAGTTGATCTTTGTACTATAGCCACCCTATGAAAAACTTTGTATTTTTATCTTCTTTTAACCAATTCTATCTTGATTTTAATCTTCAAAATTTCTCTTCCTTACTCAAAATAATATTATATTCACCAAGCAACTCCCTTTGGGTTATTAAGATCACCTTTTTATAATTTTGAAATTTTATCTTTTAGTTCTTCTTTCTTATCAAAAATATTTCCAAAAGTATTCTTGTTCCATTCTTTTAATCTAGATGTCATAGATTTAATTTGATTTGGAAGAGCATACAACCCACCATTACCTAAAGAATTCCACATTTGAGCTATCATATCAATAAATTGAGGATGGTCTTCCCACATCTGCTCATATTTAAAATATGATCTTTTTCTTAATTCACTTACCATCATTTTAACTCTTATTGGCCAATGATCTGAACCAATCCTTGTTAAAGTATTAATTTTAGCATAAGTTTCTTCATCTATCCAATGATCTGAGAGAATGCGTCTATTTAATTTTTTTGTTGTAAGGTTCTAGCCTCTCTTGTTTTTGGTCCAAGTATAGTTGTCTTCTTCAAACTCAGCCTCCCACATATCATTGTTTTGAATAAAAGCTGAGAAATATTTCATACTTTAGGTCAATTTCCTAATTCCCCCAAATTTTTCATCTAGGTTGATTATGGAATTAAAATCTCCAATGATCATGAATCGGGTTTCTTGGTCTTTACTTCTCTTAAAGAATTTAATCCCACTCCAAAATTCTAATCTACCATACTGATTTATAGGTCCATATACATTGATAAGGATGAAATAAATATTTGCAAAGTAGCAAGTGACTAAAGAGGCTATCCAATGCCTAGTTTTATAAATGGTTACACAAGAGGTTCTAGAAGGATTCCTATAAAATTATATTTCCCCTACCACTTCTTTAGAATCCATAGCATCCCATTCACATCTTTCCCATACTTCTTTCATAGTTTTTGAAACTTCTTTGTCATTTTAGTTTTCTGGATACAAATAATATCAAGCTTATTACTTAAACAAAGGTCCCTAATACACCTATACTTTGATGGGGCATTAGCACCCCTTATATTCCATGAGTTGATAATCATGTCTCAATAGGGGCTTTTGGTCCCACCTGCATAAAACCAAAATTATTTTGTTGTTTGGTAAAGAGAAGTTCAACCAACTTAGTTTGTGTTCCTTTCTTTATGTTTTCTCTTGCTTCCCTGGATCTTGCTTGATAATTTAAGGGTTTTCTCTTTTTGCCTTGCCTATATCAGGAGTAGGTCTTATTATTCTATTCCTCAATATTATTTTATAATTTTTTTTTCATCATTTTATCCTCTCCTGGCTCTATAACAAAAACTTTTGACTTGTCCTGCTCATTTTTTGATATTTCCTTATTAATGGCAGAGGTATTAACTTCTACAATCGCATTTTCTTTACCAATTTTTTTCTCCTGAATGGTGCATGGTACTTCAAGAGAGTCTTCAAAATCTGATGAGACCCATTCCTTAGGTTCATCAAGAAATTTCTTCCTTAAATCAGGATCATATTGAATAGACGATTCCTTATTAATATGTTGAAATTGTTGTACTATGTCCTCTAATTTTTTATCTACTTTTTTTTCATAGGCTAAAGCTTCAAAATAGTTGGTATTTCTTCCAATATCCTTCTTTATTGGTCTCCACTATTTATTTTCTTTTATTTTTCTAGATCTATTTTTTGGAAGTTGAAAACCATCTTCATCCATAACCATTTGTAAGTTTCTCTTGCGGTTTTATACATATGATTATGTTAGGCTCTTCTTAGGGCATGATCTCTCAATATGCCCCACCTCATGACATATTCTACATCTAAAAATTATGTTTTCATAATCTATAGTTTGGGTCCATATATTATCCCCATACTTAAGAATGATTGATTCTAGTAAAGCTTTACTTATATCAATCATGACCAATATTCGAGCATAAATAGCCAAGAATCCATCTTTCATCGTATCTAAAATCTCAAGGAATTCTTCTAGAGTGTTGCATATTGCCTTGAAGGTATCTATTTCCCAAAATTCAATGGGTAACCCAAACATCCTAACCCATACTGGTACTAGGGATAGATTTATATTTTCAGATGAAAAGCCTTTATACCAGCAGGTAAGGAAGATTCTTGCTCTTCCCATAAACCAAGGACCCCCTTTTAGGATTTCTTCTCTTTCTTCCCTAGAACAAAAAATATCTAGGAAAAAATCTTTAGGAAGAAATGATAAAATCGCTCTTGAAGACTTCCAACTCCTATCAATCCATTTTCTCAAGACTTAAGCCCCTAGCCAATACCCATTAAATTTACCAAAATTTGCCCTATCTTGGAGCAACGAGGATCTCTCTAAGGTGTGATCACTAACTTCTACAACTAGAGATGATTCTAAGGATTTAAATATAAATTGATCCATGGAAAGGAAACTAAAACTCAAAATATATTGAAATTTATCTAAAAATCCTATAGCAAATATAATATTTGATAAAAACTTTATAAAATTTTCATGCATAATTTTTTGATGTAAAAAAACATTATATTAAAAAATTAACAAAATACATTTTTACAAACAAAAAAAGAGGTGAATAAACATGTCATGTGGCTAACACCATCATTCGAAAAACCATCCCCATAAAAACAGAGTGGGAACCCAAGCAAATAATTTACAACTAATTAACATTACCTTATAGAATTGATGACCAACAAAACTAATTGATTACATAATGATGAGACTCCATTATATGGGTTTAGCCACCCCTAGGACTGATTCCCACCCAACAATGGCATCAAGAAAATTTGACACTCAGTCCCTCCCCTATCTAGAAGTGTTGGGAATATCCTTCCAGCTATAAACAAATGGTTCTTGGCTGGCAGCAATCATCAAAGCTCCTAAATTGTCCTAATCATCAAGTTGAGTAGTTGGGGGAGAGAGGAATAGTCAAGCAGCCATGACCATATATGTAAGGACCTTGAGCTGGGATAGGAGTGCAGTTCAGGAGTGAGCAACATTATTGTCTAGACCTAGACTAGCTTCGAGGAGTATCTTGCTCAAGAGGAACCCAATTGATTGTGCACAGTGCATTCCCCCACTGATCAATAAGCTCTTATGAGTGAGCTCCATCACCACCGTAGTGGCTTGAACTATAATCTAAAAATACATAGAATAAATAATGTTAGACTTCTCAAAAGTAGAGATGTACAAAAAGGAAGAACACTTACCAAAGATACAATCATTTCTAGCTCTTCATATGCTGAACATGGTCTCCATACAAAACAAGTACCACACTTCAAATAAAATAATTATCAAGGGTGGGGGTATCCAAAAATGATATACTTCCACTCAAACGTGGTGAAGGAATATGGTCTAAAAATGGAAAAAAACAGTCCCAAAAGGAATGACCACGAGCACAAACCCAAAAAATATGGACAAAGTCTTCAGATTGAAGACAAAAAGGGCAATAAGGGTTAGGGATTCCTAAATGTTGGAGACACTCCCCAATAGGAATCCCTTGGTGCAAAAGACTCTAGGAAAAATAGGAAATTTTGGGCTCCAAGAAAGGAACCCAAGCAATCTAGAACCTGCGCATATTGATTGATCTTATCAATCATGGGGAGGCAAGGAGATATCCATCCATACCCTAATCAATCCTTATAGTTTCATAGTGGAGTGTTTAGATACCACTTCCAGTCCTTCCACCAAGGTCGTTACAAAAGCATAGAAATCTTGTGTAACATGGAGTTAAGAAGAGCAGCCTTGACAACCTCAAAAGTATCCCTATCAGAGTGACTAAGCCTAAATTTGGTTATGAATTCATCCCAAGGAATCCAATCATTGGTAGGATGAGAAAATAAATTAGTGATGCATCACACCTTTACAAAAGAATGTAAGCGCATGAACCTAGGGAACATGTGCAAGCGGAGAACCCTTGTAGGTGATAACAAATGACCACCAAATATTCATTTAGTTGATGGAGAGGCCATGCCATAAGCTTTGGTCATCCCATCTAAGTTAATACTTAACACTCTTTGAGGATTTCTAAATTCTCCTAATGATGAAGGATCATAACACTATGATAGACACAAGGGAAGAAAGGGGGGAAGGGAACCCCATGCCCTTCCAACTCTTATGACTAAAATGGGAACCTTCACTGATATAGTGTCAAATGAGAATCTTCTAGACCTCATTAACTATGAAGGCTTTGATGATCCACTTAACACAGAGGGCCAAACCTTGATGTTGGATATTGTGAATGCCAAGCCCACCATGGCTTCTAGGAAGACAATAATACTCCTAAGCAACACGGTGGAATCCTAAACCATTATTGGAAGAGGACCATAAAAAGTCTTGCAGAAGCTTATCAAGCTTCTTATAGCAGTTTTTGGATAGGACCCATTAGGAAGAATAATAAACATGGGTGGTCGCAAGGACTTTGGTGCAAATTTAGAAATTACCAGCAAGAGATAGCTTCTTGGTGGACCAATAGGTAAGTTTCTATTCCATCATATTAATAACATACTTCCATAGATCTGGTAATGAACTGTTAAAGGTAAAATGAATGCCTAAAAATGAAATATTTCCTCCTCTTGGATGATCTTCCACTAATATTGACTAAGCCAATGGGACATCGGGTCGAGAGACTACCTATAACATTGAGTCTTTTTCTATTTAATGGAGGATCTAGAAGCCAGACAAAAAGTGTCCAGGCAGACAAGTGTCTGATGAAAGACAGTTTCTTCCTCAATAAGAGTGAGGAAAGAGTCATCAAAAAAATGACCATTGATCAACTAAGTCTCACCTCTAGGGAGAGAAATTCCTCAAATAGACCCCTGAGCAGCATGGTGCGCTAGTAAATAACCAAATCCTTCAACAAAAAGGACATAAAGGGATGGCACTAAAGGATAGCCTTGTCTAATGGATTGAAATATCCCAATAGATGAGGACTTGTATCTATTAATGGACAAAATAGTTGAAACATCAACAAACAACATTTCCATAGAACTAATAAAATAGGGCCCAAAACCAAGAGCTTTAAGCATGGCTATAATAAATGACCAGTCGATCATGTCATAGGCTTTCTCAAAGTCAATCTTGATGAACAATGATCATTGGTTGGAATTGTGAGCCCGCTCCATGCCTTCCCAAATAATGGAGGGACACCCCTTCCTCTCCCCTGCTATTCACACAAAAGTGTATAGATAGCACAGAAGCAATACGCATAAATTTATTACAATGAAATAATGCAACAGAGATATATACCAAAAGGAAGAATATATAAATGCAAATGAAAATAGTGCCTCTTAAGGAGGGCAATTCCCCGCCTTAAAGGCACACTGTGAAGCAGATGAAATGAATAATTGCAAGATGATAAAATATGATTTATTAAACTAAAACCATATGATATTTATGATAAAATTATTCACTTGGAAATACATAGTCGACTGCTATGTTTGGTATGTAGCATGACTCCCCTCCTCAGAAAGCTTTGTCCTCAAAGCTGGAAATGACTGGAAAATACTTTCAAATTCCCAAGTTGCATCTTCTTCAGGTAAGTCCTGCCACTTGATGAGAAACTCTTGGATGTGACGAGATCTTAGTTTGCGTGTTCTAGTTTGTAACACTACTTCTGGTTGGAGATGTATACGTCCTTCTTCGTCCTGCACTGGTAATTCTGACTAAGCATGTACTTTCTGGCCAATTACTTTCTTGAGACAGGAGACATGGAACACTGGGTGTATGCGTGAGGATTGGGGTAACTCCAGTTGATATGCTACTTCCCCAATGCGATGCACAATTCTGTAAGGACCATAAAATCGTGGGGCCAACTTCTGACTAGATTTGATCTTCAGAGACAACTGCTTGTAAGGTTGAAGATGTAAGAACACCATATCACCAATATTGAATGCCCTTTCCGAACGATGCATGTCTTGTTGTTGCTTCATACGATTTTGTGCTTGTACCAAATTGTCTTTTAGAATAGTGAGCATTGCTTGTCACTGTTGCAACCAATCGTCTACTTGGGCCACTTTGGAAGATCCTAGTACATAATCTGCTACTGTTGGTGGCTTAGTTCCATACAATGCTTCAAAAGGAGACATCTTGGTGGAATAATGGTAGGAAGTATTGTAACACCATTCTACCAATGATAGCCATTGACTCCACTGATATTGTTTATCTTGTACAAAACATCTCAGATAAGTACCCAAACATTTGTTAACTACCTCTATTTGACCATCTATTTGTGGATGGTATGTGGAAGACATGTTTAATTTGGTACCACTGAGTCAAAACAATTCTTTCCAAAAATTACTAGTAAAAATGGGATCTCTATCACTGACAATATTTTTGGGCATACCGTGCAATTTAAAAATTGAATCCATAAATACCTTGGCCACTTTGCTTGCTGAAAATGGATGTTGTAAGGCCTGAAAATGAGCATATTTGGAAAGGCGATCAAATACCACAAAAATTACCATTTTACCTTCCGACTTAGGAAGACCTTCAATAAAATCCATGGAAATGTGTTCCCACTAACGATCTGGAATAGGTAACGGTTGAAGCAACCCTGGTGACTTGATTGTTTCTCCCTTATTGCGTTGGCACACTTCACACTCTACTACCCATTGCTTGACCTCTACTTTTAACCCTTTCCAACAAAAGGATTGTTTGATCCTCATGTAGGTTTTTAGAAATCTTGAATGCCTTGCTGATAGAGAAGCATGTGACTCCTCTAGAATTTGTGATTTGATTGTTGAATTATTTGGAATGTAAATGCGACTCTTCTTACATAATATTTGGTCATCATATGTGAAAAGAGGGTACTTTGAGGAACCCATAGACAATTCTTGAATTATTTGAGTTGTTTCACTGTTGGACAACCATTCCTCCTGCAACTGAGACACCCATTGCGAACACGGACCTGATATGGCATTGATGACTACTTCATCTTCGTATTTTTTAGATAATGCATCAGCTGCCACATTTTCCTTTCCTTTCTTATATTCAATCACAAAATCATATCCCAACAATTTAGTCAACCACTTATTTTGTTTGGGATAAGAAAATATTTGTTCTAGAAAATGCTTGAGACTGTTGTGATCTGTTTTAATGATAAAACGACTATTGATTAAGTAGTGCCTCCATTTTTCCACCGCGTGTAGAATAGCCAACATTTCTTTTTCATATGTGGATCTACCCAGATTCTTCCCTAAAATTTGTTTACTTTCAAATGCCAAAGGATGACCCTCCTGCATTAGTACTGCTCCAATGCCTGTTCCTGAGGCATCACATTCAATGACAAATGGTTTTTGAAAATCTGGAGTGGCCAAAATTGGAGTCGTACACATTGCCTCCTTGAGAGCCTCGAAGGCATGAGTAGTTGTGTCAGACTAATGAAAAGAATCCTTCTTGGTGAGCACTGTGAGAGGACCCACAATTTTACCATAGTTACGCATAAATTTGTAGTAAGATCCAAAAAACCATGAAGTTTCTTGATGGTTTTAGGTAAAGGCCAATCTTGAATTGCCTTAATCTTATTGGGATCCACTTTAACACCTTCTTGAGATACTATATGACCCAGGTACTCAACTTCTTGAACACCAAAGGAGCATTTAGATCATTTGACAAATAATTTTTCTGTGTGTAGGATGTGAAGAACTCTTCCCACATGTGATAAATGATCCTTCCATGATTTACTATAGATGAGTATGTCATCAAAGAAGACTAAAACAAATTTGTTTAGGAATGGGCGAAACACCTGGTTCATGAGACTTTGGAATGTAGATGGTGCATTAGTGAGACCAAAGGGCATGACCAAGAATTCATAATGACCTTCATGAGTTCGAAAATCTGTTTTGGGGATATCTTCTTCCCTAACGTGGATTTGGTGAAACCCTGAACGTAAGTCTAATTTGGTAAATAATTTGGCACTATTTAGTTCATCTAGTAAATCATCAATAATAGGGATAGGAAATTTATCTTTGATCATGATTTTGTTGAGAGGACAAAAATCTGGACACATACGCCAAGATTTTTCTTTTCGGTGAGCCAAAACTACTGGTGATGAATAAGGGCTAGTACTATGGCGGATGACACCATGTTCTAATAGTTCTTGGACAATCTTCTCAATTTCTATTTTTTGGGGTTGTGGATATCGATAAGGACGACCATTGGGTGGAAGACTTCCAGGCACTAGATGTATGGCATGGTCATGAGATCTTTTGGGTGGTAGTCCTTTTGGTTCTTGAAAAACCTCCTCATAGTTAGCCACAATGTTTTGGAGATCTTCTTCTTTGATTTCAGGCATATCTTGTTCTAATTTCTCTATGCAATTGATGCGGGCTATGAATCCCCCACCATATTTTCTTAATATCTTTTCCATGCTATGTGAACTTACAACTTTTGATGGAGGTGTGGGTAATCCCTGAAGACAAATGGTCCTCCCATTGGCTTGCCACTCCACGAAGCGATGTTTGTGATTAAAACCCACGGTGGTTTCCAATTGTTCCATCCATGCAACGCCTAAAATAACCTCTGAATTTCCTAATTCCATAACAAAAAGAGGACCTTGCCAAGTATACGTACCCATTTGTAATGAAAATGAAGATGTCTTACCTAGACATTGAGAAATATCCTTGCTTGCATTTCTGACTTGAAACCGATCTTGACTAGAAGAGAAGACGTGCAAACCCAATGTCCTTGCAAGTTTTGCATCAATGAAGTTGTGAGTACTTCCTGAATCAATTAATATTGTCACCCTCTGTTTCCGAATGAAACCTACTACCTTGATTGTATGGTGAGAGGATAACCCCATAAGAGCATGTACTAAAATAGTCATGGTATCCTCCTCAGCTACAACCTCCTCGTGTTCATTTTGGTCCTCAATTGGGGATCCTCAGGTGTGTCGTACTCCTCTATTTCTTCTTCTTCCTTGTTTGCATATTCAATCTAAAATTTTTGTCGTGGTGTACATGCTTGATCTTTTAGATGATGATTGCGACATTTGTAGCAGAAGTACCATGACGGTTGATCATTTTTGCGAAAAGAGTTGTTACAAAATTGAGGTCGCCCATATGAATCACGTCGTGTGGATGGGCCTAAGTGCACCTTTGTCTCTGCCAAATCAGCAATCCTTATACACTCATCCAACTTGGATGGATTTTGTAGGTCCACTTCAACTTTAATATGTGCTTTTAATCCATTTTGAAAAGTCGCTACCACCACGTCCGGTTGTAGGTCTTGTGCATAGTGAAGCATATTGGTGAATTCTGAGATATAGTCCCCTACTAATCCTGTTTTCTTAAGTGACAACAACCATACTGTGTATGAACCTGTGGAACCTTTGTCAAATATGTGAAGAAAGGCTTTCCTAAAATTATGCCAAAAGAAGGCCCGATGGGGATCCTCACGTTTATACCATGTAAACCATTGATAAGCTTCAGTGCCAAATTTGGTTGCTACAAAAGGGACTTTGTCCTCTTCCTGGAATTTGTAGAACTCTAAGATGCCTTCCATTTTGGCAATCCACCCACGTGGATCCTGACCTTCAAAGGTAGGCATGTCAATGCATGGATAATTGACTCTAGTAGGACCTCTTGGTTGGTAGTGAGAATTGTTTCTATCTTGTTCCTCGTTACTCCTCTGTCGTTGGTTGTTATTTTGATAAGGTCTGTTAGAACCTCTTTGTTGCTCCAAATTTTCTTCGTTACCCCAATCCTCATTACTTTGGTGACCATTATGATTTAGGGACTGACTATTTTGACCTCTATGGTGTGTATAGTCATCATAATAGACATTAGTACTCCAGTGATTAGGACTATGAGGATTTGGTTAGGACTGGTTCCTAGATGTGTTGAAGCTGGTAGTCATAATTTGAAGACTGTTTATTAATTCTCTTAACACATCATCATTGACCATGGGACGATTGTTTTCTACTTGAGTGAGGTTTGCTTGTGAGTATTTTTGAGAGGTATTGGATGCCATTGGGCTGACCAATGGATGATTCAGATTATAACTACCAATTTCGAAAGGAGAAGGAGAATTTTTTGTACCTTGGCTTCGATGAGGTCTTCTTACATCTTTGTTGGGTGTATCCAAGCTTGATAGTCGATCGTTAGATCCTTTTGTCCACTTTTGGATCATGCACTTTCCAGAATCTCTTGCTTAGATGTTGTGTGCTTTGATTTGTACAAAATTTTGTTAAATGTGGCAAAAATTTATATTTTTCTTCAACTGTTGCTCCAACTATGACACAGATTTGAATTTAGATATTGATCTTCCCCTTGAGGCTTTTGTGACTGCTTTCGAACTTCAATCGATAACTTTCTCTATCAATTTGACCCCCTTAAAATTGATATGGACACTTTATTTGACACACCACTATGACACAACACTTTGGACACTTTGTTTGACACCTTACTATGACACAACCATTTGGATACTTTATTTGACACCCCACTATGACACAACAATTTGGACACTTTATTTGACACCCCACTATGACACAAAAATTTGGACACTTTATTTGACACCCCACTATGACACAACAATTATTTGACTTGATGATAATGGCCTAAGGACATGATACAACGAAGGATTTGAAGTTAGGATGCAACTGACTTGACAACGATAGCAAAGGACTTGAATTAGGGTGCGATCGACTAGATGACAACAACTCTATGGACACATAACAGGATGTGATACGATAGAGGACTTGAAGTGAGGATGCAATTGACTTAATGACAACAACTCTATAGACACATGATAGGATGTGAGATGACAGAGGACTCAAAGTGAGGACGCGATTGATTTGACAACGATAATAAAGGACTTGAATTATGGTGCGATCGATTATATGACAACTCTATGGACCGTGAGAAGAGGGAACCGATTGACGATCGACATGAGGACCATAATATAAGACAACCCAGAATGAACAAGACACAAACTATACCTAACACGTGGAACCAACACAAATTGAAGGTAAGGCTATTCGACAATGGGACCCGAAAGGCTACGTGGGAGCTCGACGGTCGTGTGACTTTAAGTCACACTTTAAAGGGTTTGAGTTGTACATTATAAACTCCACCACCACCCCAACACATGCAATATGGGATATTGATCTTGAAACATAAAAAAAAATAATGAAAATCATGAATAGTACCTTATGTTATGGGTCGATAATTTTTTTTTAATTGCACATTTTGATTGGTCGATTTCACTCCAAAGTTTCACAGCTTTTCCCAGTGGATTTTCTTGGTGTATTGGACTGCAATTTGGTGCTTAATTCCACTATATGCCTTCAACCCAATTTTTTCTTCATTCCATGAGTTCCTTGTGGTCGAGATGGCATGGTTGCTTCGAATTGAACTATTTAGCGATGTCTGGTATGTTTGCGCAATGGACGATATAGCCACCCAATGGAAGTGGAACACGAAACTTTGTTTGTTTTTAGGTTGATCTAGAACGCAGTATTGTTCCTGGAGCACAAATTGAAATACGTACACAGCAACTTCAGTTGCTACATGTTTCTATAACTAAATGATTACCCACTGCCATCAGTAGTTTGGATGGTCATGGAATCCTTACGGCCTTAATCGAACCTGTCTTCTGATACCACTTGGAGGGACACCCCTTCCTATCCCTTTCTATTCATGCAGAAGTGTACATATAGCACAGAAGCAATACGTATAAACTTATTACAATGAAATAATGCAGCAAAGATATATACCAAAAGGAAGAATGTATAAATGCAAATGAAAACATTACCTCTTGAGGAGGGCAGTTCCCTGCCTTAAAGGCACATTGCGAAGCAGATGAAATGAATAATTGCAAGATGATAAAATATGATTATTAAACTAAAATTATATGATATTTATGATAAAATTATTCACTTGGAAATACATAGCTAACTGCTATGTTTCGTATGTAGCAAATAATAATAATATTGTCAAGGATGAACCTACCCTAAATAAATCAAGTTTGCTCTGGGTGCATGATAATAGGAAGGATATGGTGGATGCGTAAATCCAAGGCTTTGGAAATGATCTTATAGGAAACATTAATAAGATTAATAGACCTCCAATTGATGATTATTTCAGGATCATCAGCCTTGGGGATAAATTTAATTATCCCTTGATTAATACTAGGGCCCAAAGAACCCTTAAAGAAGGCCTCCTAATAGACTTTGAGAAGATCAAGCCCAACAGTGTCCCAAAGGGACTTGTAGAATTCATAAGGGAAACCATCTAGTCTAGGGGACTTATCATTGACCATCTAAGAAAGAGCTTCCTCTAGATACTTCAAAGAGAGGATCTTTTCACAAGTAGTTATTTGAGACTCAAAAAGCTGCTCTAGGACAACTGAAAGGCAGGATTTAAGAGCCTGGTCATGCTGCGGGGAGCAGGCCTAAGCCACAAACACATTCTGGTAGTGCTCTTCAAAAGCAAAGAGAATACTAGAAATTTTAGAAACATGCTCTTCATTAATGTTAAGGGATTTAATACCTAAAAATTGATTGCGAGGATGCAAGTGATGAAAGAACTCCTTCAACACCCTATCTCCAAATTTTAGCTAGTGCAACCTCATCTTGATTTGCATCCCTTTGGCATCATAGTGCTCTACCATCAAAATTTGGTGTTTAACCATAGCAAGGTGCCTCTGAAGCTCCTCATTGAAAGGATTAGACTGAAGCTGAGTTGATACCACTTCCAACTCCTACTTAAAAGTAGCATTGGAGTGATGATGAAACTTAGCAATCTTACACCCAAGTGAGCGTAGGAAGCTGGCAGTGCGTTGGATAACAACATTCCACCAATAAATCTAGCCTAAGTCCCCTTTCAGTCTAGGGACTAGGTTCTAAATTATGATAACATAGGCCCTCAACATGGGGTGGTGCAGAATAAAGGTATTAAGGTAAAATTGTGATCGAGAAAGATGAGTGGGGGTAGAAGAAACCATAATGGAAAAGAAAATGGCAGAATGGTCAGACAAGCAGAGCTCAGGGTAGACAAAGACAAAGGAAGAAGAATATAAGGGCCACTCAAAGGAGAAAATATTAAAATTCGAGAGCATGGCTCTATCCAATATTTTCATAACACGAAACTCACCCTATCGGTTGTTAGACCACGTGAACTAGGCACTAGCAGGGAATGAAGAGGGTAAAAAATAGCTATTAGGTTTAGAGAGCCCCAAATTTTATTTCATGAAAAACCATGCTTATATTTCCCTTGTAGCCCACCTCATAGGAATAAGATCCATCTTATCATGTGGGAATTCTATCATATTAAAGTCTCCACATAGCAACCAGATAGTAGGGTGAGAGAGCGTTGCCCACCACCAAAGTGCACAATGATCATTGGCATCGTTAGGTGCATAAATGTTGAGCACACCAAGAATTTGGCCATTAATCTCCATCACAATCTAGATGATATGATTAGAAGGGTCACAACCCCAAGAGATTAGTCTAGAATGATAAGGTTTTGAAATACAAATGACTGCCCCTCCTTTACCTATGTCATGCATAGTATGAAATGTGTGGCCTTGAGGCCAGAGAAAGGAGCAAGTACTAGATAAAATAAAGTTAGTGACTTTGACTTCTTGAAGGTAAAGAATATCAATACTACCAAATTTGGTCTTGAATTCATCCAAACCCTAACGTACTATGTACTTATGCACAGGGTATGGCATACCCCTAACATTCCAAGACATGCACTTCATGAGACACGATCAAGGAGCATATTTCGTTTGAAGATGTTAGAGTCCTAAAAATCTACCAAAAATTCAAAAGTGTTTGTGAGAAACTTATTATGGTTTTCACAAAAAAAATTGTCATTCATTGCTTCTCCAAAGGGATGCTTGAGACCTCCCTAACTGGACTCTGAGAGCAATGAGGGTTTTATGAGGGAACTTCACAAGGTATATTAGGTGGAGAGATAGGGCATCCACTTGATGGGATGGACTCTGGTATAGTTGATGGCTTAGCTGACTAGGAGGCTTGAAGAGTTGGAGAAACATTTTTGTTATTACCACTAGAGGTACCTACAGGAAGAGAAATAACAGCTCCTTCTGTAGAGGTTTCATGAGAGCTCCTTGACTGAGATATCGATTGAGGCTCCTTTTTACCAACTCTTATAGAAGGTTGTGATTGGTTGCCTTTACCATTCTTCCTAGTGACAAATTTTCATTCCTCCCCCCCGTTAGCAGGAGGGACATGTTTAACTATATTTGAAGGCATTGATTATAGCACGATCAGAGTGCACTATTCTCGAAGGGGGGTGCGATGAGAGATTTTAAGATGAAGTCCAACTATTTACACTTAATATGATCCAATTTGTATAGTTGTATGATTTACAATTGTTCAATTCCTAAAACATACAACTAGATACTATACAACCCCAAAACATACAGTTGTACGGTTACAACTATTCACTTGTACATTTTCTCCAAGAATCTTGGAATTTCTCAAATCCCAATCACTTTGTAATTATTCACTTGTAAACTCATTGATCTACCTCCATAATGCTTAAAAATACAATTTCAGGCCAAAAGTCACCAACTATACGAATTTATAAACCTCTTGTACGGTTTGGTACTCTACTTGTATAGTTTGGTAAAACCCTCGTTATGCTCAATAACTTAATTCTAAAAAATACCCATTTGCATATTAATTACACAAATATCATTGCCAATAATGGGGAATAGCCATTAATCATGTTTTCTCTTTATTATGCATTCCACACAATAGCACATGGATGGTTGTACATTTTCTGGAAAGGCACTTCTACCTTAGATATGGAATCAACAATACCTGTAATGCCAATAAAACTCCACCAATAATATTATTATTGAGATTGCACTCTGATTCCCACACATGCATACACAAATCTGGCTTAAATTAAGATTTATATTATTACTGGTTATTGTACACAGGCAGTGTACATTACAATATTGCACACAACATAAACTACAACATTAAATCCTTCTTCTCAATCCACAAACTGCACATGAATGGGCAGCCATGAACAATAACAATCCACCAACAATCACCAACAACACAACCATCCAACCAACAACACAAAAATTTGAATGGGGGGCTTATAATGGCTATCCATGTCATTCCAAAGCAATTTCCTGGAACAGTTCATCATTTACAACTTCGCGTAACTCACATTAATAATAATTTTAATGTTTACTAGGGTTTAAATTTGATTTTTATCAAATTACATTTCATCTGCATGTCTTTACATTTTATTTAGTTTCACATGCATTTTACATTTATTTATTTATTTTTAATTGTACAATTTCACCCAATTGTACATTTTACTTTCCACTTGTACAATTTATACCAAATTGTACATTTTACTCAAAAATGTGCAAATCCAAACTTTATTCTTGCTTCTTCTTCTTGAATATTTGCATGCCTACATTGATATCTCTACTGGAGCTCGATTATTGAATTGACCCTCCATAAGAAGATAATATTGTATCTTGTGAGCTAGAGATTGACACTGATAATAGGTATTGGAGAGATTTATATAAACCACCCATTGTTGAAAACAAGTCACACCAACATGAATATCAATATAATCCTTAAGGTCCTTTGAGAGATCAATCTCAATGTAGATGTGTTTGTATGGCCACATATCATAGAATTTATGTGGATCCATGCACATAAACTTACCATTGGGTGCAACAAGTTGTGGCAAGAATGACCAAAGGGTAAAGGGAGAACTAGGAATTCCACCCAAATTAGAACAAGCAAGGAAACATCAATAGAAACTATAATATTATGGTGCCAGGGCTGAATAATTAAAAGGTTATTTCTAACATACCAAGGACCTTTGCTCATAATTGCAACGACATGTTGCGGATCGACAAACTAAAAATGAAAAAAATCTTTAGTAAGATTTTGAATATGGTCAACTTTTATGCCATATGGATGCCAGACTTGTTGAACCCATTGACGGATTAACGAGTCACTGGGAATCCTCCCCAGAAGGTACCCAATTAGGGTGTGATGCTCAAGCCATTTGTAGGTCTTATCAAAATCCTGCATGGACAGGACTATGTCTGCCATAGAAGAACTACCTTTAGGATAAACTTCCTAGGTTGTTTCAACCTTCACTAACGAGTGAAATGGTGGCCTGAGAAGCAACCATCAAAAAGGAAGGAGCCCCTTTCCTGAGGCAGAGTAGTTACATAAAATGGCACAATGTGTGTAGATCATGTAAGGGCACTAGTGGTATGGCATGTCACAACCTATAATTATTGTTCATTTGCAAGAGTTGTTTTTTGCTAAAATAAACTAAAACTATCCTCTTAGTTCTTTGTAAACAACCTAGAGATCTCTGGTTTTCCCACTATTCCTCTAGCTATACATAAGAAAAATTTGAAATCCCCATACCCACTATATACATATATCCTTCTATACAAGAGTGCTAGGAGCTACACAACCTTGAGCTACCACAACCCTCAATGGCTAACTCATTTCTTTTTAGTCAATCGAAATGATCAATCTTTTTCAGTCACTCGAAAAGATTCATCCTCTTTTGGTCCATCGAAGAGGATCATTCCCTTTCATTCAATCGAAAGGTTTCATAATTTTTCCATCAATTGAAAAAGCAAAGCTAACTTCCACATACCTCACAAATCCATCCATGAGAACGCTCTTAGTTTAACGGCTATCCTCCACCTCATTTTGGATTATGTAGCCAAACCTTGACCACGAGTTCTTTTAGGATTATCTACACATATTACAACGTATGAGAAAATCTAGTGTCATTTTCCTCTTAACTAATTTACTTAACTAATTACAAAGGTAGCTTCAACAAGGTGACATCATTCTTCGACATCCATCTAATTTGCTTACCCTAACTAGATGTCTCTACAACACGTCTATAATATTAATTATATTTTATGTCTTTCCATGCATGCTTAAGTACAACTCTCAATCTAGATTCATCCGGAGCTAAAACATATAATAGATCATTGTTACATTACAAGCCCTATCGAAAACAAGAATTCAATCCATGATCTTGCAAATTTCAAGGCAATAACAACAAAGTTCATAAAAGCATTCTAACTTACTTATCTTAAAAGCATAATTTTAACATAGATTACTTATTATCAATGTAATTCATATCATCCAATATTATCTAGCTATTATCTTTTAGGAAACCATCCTTTGATTAAACTAGCTCATCCATAATACAAACTATTGTAATCTACACAAACAGTAGTCATTTATTTCAATAAGTTTCAATTCAAGTTACAAAGGGTTTAATACACAATAAGTATCCAACTTGACACACAAATAATTGCTTTGGAAATAATGCTCTCTACAAATTCTTCTCGAGTTGATTGAGTAGCGCCCCCATTTGTGAATTAAAGAGACTCCAATGTAATCTAGAACTTTGTTATAAGAAGTACATCCGGTCATACGACATGCAAGCGTGAATAGGTAAAGTGTTCTAGGATTTGGTAAGGTATCAATCCAGTTGAAGCCAGCGACTTCTCTTTCGTGCTTGGTCTCGATAACCATCAAGAATGTTTAGCCTCTTATGGGAATCAGATATGACACCACAACATAATAACAAGCACATCTACTTGCATACAATTTTCATAAATATTTTGCAGTTGGCAATCACAGATATAAACCACACAGCAAGCATATTGCACCCCTTTCAATATGGGTATAATTAAGACAAGCACTCTTTCAAAAGAAAATGTTCGTCTTTTCCATACAATTTCAAACCACAAAAATAAAGAAACTTTCTTTACAAACCAGGAAGAGACTGTACATCCCATTAAATCAATCAAATGAAGTGGTCACAAAATTTTAACAAGCTCATAATGAAATTTCTCAATCCTATCTTCCAATAGTTCATTCATAGACGAATTCATACATCAATCCCACGTGGTAATAATCATTGCCAAGCTTAGGAAAACAATCAATTAATAAATGTTCTTTCTGCAATAGTAGTTTAATGGCTCAATAAATTTTGTTATTAACTATGTTCCATCTATACATTTAGTATACATTAGTTATGTTTTAAAGAAAACCAATGAAGCAACCAACAAAATCATAATATTAAAAATTATTCTTTCCGTGTCAATTATAAGGGGTTCACAGCATTCACAATAAAAAATTGAACATGCAAATCACTTTGAATATTTCATCATGCATCAACTAGAACGCCTTCAAACAAAGTCTAAAAGAAGACATAAATCCAACATGGTTCCTATAGTAAAGTTCTCTCACCCAACAACGTCTACAAGCAACTAGTATCTATCTACTACCCCACTCATCTTTCTGATTAGCAAAGATCAAAAAATACAAATTCAAGTTCATTATCAAAAAGGTAGCCATAAAACCATCAAATGTTTTTATCTCACCCCTCAATTTTTAAATCTTTTCATTTAACACTTTGTAAAACTTCCCCTTTGCAATGGTTTAGGCATTTTCCCACCTAGGTAGCTACCAACAACCACCTACCCAAACCCAACTCAAGAAACTAGATATTTTTTGGAAAAATAAGGGAAACAAAATTGAATCCATTATTACATGTTTCACCTCTCAATGACAGTAGCAGACGTCGTTGGTTTTTATTAGAACTTAACAATAAAACTCGCTTCAATGAATTCAACCAATAAACCATGCAACACAAGAAGATAATTATTTATAATTACAGTAGATTAGCTTTGCGTTCATCTAGTTTTTGTACAGTATCTTCAAGGTGCAACCAGCTGAACCCCCAAGTTTCTTTTCCTTCTCCTCCAACATATTTATTTTCCCCAAAAGATATTAACCCCCTCTCAAAGCCACTTCCCTACCTTCTTGTTCTTTCGAGCAAAAAAATGGTTATGATCCCACTATCCAAGTTTACCGAACAACTCGAGTATGCAACCATTTTCCCATCACTCGATTAACCATTCAGTTAAAGCAAAATAGAAAATCCAAGCGACATACAAAAACTCCATGAATTGTTTTTTACCACTAGCTCAAATTTATCTAAAATTACTGTAGTGCCCTTCTAAGACAAAATAAATACAAAGCATCTCTTTACTTTGGTAAAAGAAAGACCATTCCCTTAATTTTTCCCTAAATCGTTTACTCTTTCCTTTTTTTACTGCAGTACATTAATAAATAAAATAGATCATTTAACATGCTGCATATTATTTTCTTTAAAAAAGTAAAGCAATAATAAATACAAACATCCATCATTTATACTATAATGTTGTATGACTATCAAAACTTCATTAAAAAGAAAGTCATTATGCAACACACAAATGCAACTAAACTGGATATTTCTTTCTCTTATGTAGGTTATGATATGCATCTTCATAAAAGTAGAACTCATCCATGTTGCTCCCCTTTATATTTTGATAATTAACCCATCACATCATTTCCCCAAAGCATCCTGTTCTCGGTGGTTATTTCTTTCTTCCACCTACAAGAAACCCTGGTGTAAACTCAGCTACAAGAGACCAATAAAATAGACTCCAATCACATAACACAGATGCAATATAATGTAAGAAACCTGCAAATTGACATTCTTCTCATTCCTGAATTCACACCCCTTCTCCAAAAGAATACAATTCATCATATAGCAACCGAAAACCAAATAAACCCTAAAGAAACCCTAAAAAATGTCTTTTTTCTAAAAACTACTAAAAATAGAAATGAGTCAGATTGCACCCAAATTCGGTGCACACATCCCTCTTACAATAATGAACCTTACTTTAAAATATCAGGTCTCAACTTAATGTATAACAAAAGATAATAAAATTCTAACATTCAAAAAATCCAAAAAACCTAGGAACATAAATCAAAAGCTAATTTTGGGATACAAGATGGAGGAGTTAGGTCCCGAGCGTATGGTTCACAAGTTATGGCTTCGACAAGGTGCATCAAACCCTATCCCTGCACATATGCCAGTTTCATTACCAGTATATCATTCTTAAATAGAATATAAATTTACAGAAATAGATCATGAAATAATCTATCATTCCTATCTAAAGATATATCACACTTTACACATAAATATCTATTTGCACAAATAGTTAGCACATAAGTCAAACATCACATCACCAAAATAATCATCAAAGTATAAATCCATCCAAATTAAACAAATTCTGCCAAGAGAGGGTCATGACATCCTGCCCTCCTTAGGCTTAACATAGTCCTTTGTGTATCATCATAGTTTAAGATCAAACAATCGTTTACAAAGCTTTTTCAAACAGGTATGAAAAATGTTTCTGCATCTCTACTAATTTTTCCCAAGTATTATTTCTTTCGGAGTAGCGGTCCCACTGGACCTTGCATTGCTCTAGAGCCCCTTTCCTCATCAATTTGGATCAAAACTCAAGGATATTTACTGGTCTAATCTCTATAGCCTATGGATTCGCCATTTGCAAGTTAGAAAATTCCCACACATGTTCAGGATTAGCCACGTACTTTTTAAGCAATGAAATATGAAAAGTGTCGTGAATCTTGGACAAACTGGGTGGTAAGGCAAGTTGATATGCCATAGGACTAATCTTCTCCAAAATCTCAAAGGTTCCCACAAAGCGAGGGTCTAGTTTTATGGACTTAATAACGCTCTTCATCAGTCTCACTCTTAAAAACACTCTATCACCAACAACAAACTCATGTGGTGATCTCTTCAAATTGGCATAACTCTTTTGTCGATTTGTGGCTTCTTTAAGTTGTTCCCTGATCATCCTTAATTGCTGATCCATATCTTTGACCATGTTTGGACCAAGTACGATTTGATCTTCTGGATTATCCCAAGACATGGGTGTCCTACATCTCCTACCATACAATGCCTCAAAAGGAGCCATACCTAAAGTTAAATGGTAATCATTATGGTAGAAAAACTCCACTAGATGCAAGAAAGCCTCCCAATGGGTCTTCTGATCCATACATTATATGAAAAGCATGTCCTCTATCACCTAGTTCACTCTTTGATTTTATTCTTCAATTTCTAGGTGATAAGCAGAACTTATATTTAATCTGGTACCATTGGCACGATGCAAAGATTGCCAAAACTCAGATGTAAAGCTCAAGTCTCTATCTGATATATTTACTTTCAAAAAACCATGAATCCAAAATATCTCTTTGGCAAATCTATTAGCCACAACCATGGTGTCATCTTTAGTGTTTTCAAGTATAAAATACATGACCTTGGTTAATCTATCAACCACCACTAGGATTGTGTCATGCTAAAATCAATTTTTAGGCAGCCCTACTATAAAATCCATTGTAATTACCTACCATTTTTGTATAGGTACATCATGCGGATACAAAAGTCCCGTAGGATGTTTGTGTTTTACCTTAACTTTCTAGCATTCGAGGCAATGAGCGACAAATTCATTTGTGTCCCTCTTCAGGCCAAAAAAATATATTCTTCATATTCTCCCTCATCTTTTCTCCCCCCGTGTGAGCAGAATAAGGTGATCTATGCACTTCATTCAAGATCATATTTCTTAAATCACTAATTTTAGGAATAACTACCTTATCCTTGAAGCATAGAAAACTATCTTTGAAGCTAAAATATTTGTTATATTTTGGATTCCTTCTCATATTTTCAAATATTTGGCTGCAGTATGCATCCTAATCTTACATATTCCTAACTTGTTCCATCAAGTCTACATGGACACAAGACAAGATAACTATGTGTCTCCTTCTACTCAGTGCATCAACCACTTTATTCTCCTTTCCTTTGATATACTCAATTTCAAAATCATACTCTATGAGAAATTCCATCCATCTTCTCTGTCTAGCATTAAGTTGAGGTTGGGTAAATATGTATTGCAGATTCTAATGGTCTATCCTTAGCTCAAAATGTTTGCCTACCAAATAGTATCATGAACTCTTGAGAGCAAAAACCATTGCTGCCAATTCCAGATCATGGGTTGCATAATTGATCTCATGGCGTTTCAATTTCCTTGACCTATAAGATATCACCACATCCTCCTCATAGAGAACTCTTCCTAACCCTTCCAAATATGCATCTATACACATAGAAAAACTCCCCTAAATATCGAGTACCTTTAATATAGGTGGTGTGGTAAGCTTATGCTTCAACAATACAAAATTTAACTCACATTTATCTGACCACTTGAATTCCTTCCCTTTCCTCTGTAGGTTAGTCATTGGAGAGGTAATCTTGGCATAGTTCTTCACATAATACCTATAGTATCTAGCTAACCCCAAGAAAATTTGGACCTTTGTCACATTTGTGGGTGGTGGCCAATTAAAAATAGCCTCTATCTTCTTAGGATCTACCGTGATCCCTTCTATTGATACAATGTGTCCTAGATATTGCACTTCTGACACAAAAAAATCACACTTGGCTAAATTTTTGTAGAGTTGATTTTTCCTTAGCAGTTCTAGCATAATCTTAAGGTGATCATCGTGCTCTATCTTATTCTAGGAATATATCAAAAATATCATCCAATAATACCAACACAAATTTATCCAAATGCTTCCTAAATATACTATTCATCAAATTCACAAATGCAGTTGGAGCATTTGTCAAGCCAAAATATAAAATTATAAACACGTAGTTTCCATAGCAATTTTTTAAGTTTGTCTTGTGAGTATCCTCCTCTCGAATCCTCAATTGGTGGTATCCAGATTTTAAATCAATCTTTGAAAATATTATGGCATCTTTTAGTTGATCGAAGAGGTCTTTGATCCTAGGTAGGGGATATTTGTTCTTGATAGTCACCTTGTTTAACATCATATAATCTAAACATAATCTCAAGGAACCATATTTTTTCTTCACAAAAAGTATTGGTGCACCCCAAGGTGACACACTTGGTTTGATTATTCCTTTTTCTAGTAACCCCTATAGCTACACTTTCAACTCTTACATTTATATGGGGTTCATTATATAAGGAGCTCTATGTATGGGTTCTACTATAGGTTGGAGCTCAATTGTGAAGTCAAACTCTCATTTGGGTGGTATTCCAGGTAAATATTTTGGAAATGCATCCCTAAACTCTTGCAGAAGTGGGTATATACCAAATACCTCTTCCTTCCTTTCATCATCTAGCTCATTTATCATAACAACATAAACCATTACCCCTTTCTTCCTGGATTTTTTGAGTTGCTTTTTTGAAAGAATTTGTGGTTGGAAATCTCCTTGAAGGATGTACACCCTTTGAACTTTCCAACTACCACCCATGTACTCTATCCATCTATCTTGAAAGTTGACTACAACCCTATGTTCGTATAACCATGTTCGTCTAACCCCTCATAATCAAAATAGGGTTTGAGATAGGTTTTAGAATTTCTAGCCAAATCATAGGCCTTTTGAAGAGTAACAGGTTTGCGAATGTCCACCTCCTATCCCATTCTAGTATCCGCTTCTAGTATGAACTTATGGATCTTTCTTTTCTCACTGTATGTCGGCACATGCTTTAGAAGCTTGACAAATCTTCGATATTAGTTTTCCACTGTCATAATTCCTTGCTGAAATTTAGTGAACTCTTTGAAATTTTGGGAGTAGAAGTGTTATGTGATGAATCTATCCTTCAAAACCTTTACAAACACGTTCCAACTCAAATCCATTGCTACCTGAAGACCTAGTCCTGTACTAAGTTTCTCCCACCAGTCTAGGCCAACAACTTGAATATGTAAAGTGACATAGGACATACAAGTTTTGAAGGAGTAATTCTTCATGTTACAATAGGTTTCTATTTCCTTCAGCCAATATTCGAGTTTGTCACCATCCTCCTCTCCATTAAACTTGGAAGACTTTAAATATTTCATATCCTTACCTAATTCGACCTCCAAACGAATCCTAGCCTGTTGTGCTTCTGTAAGGGGTTCATTTTACTATTCTAAAGTTTCTAACTGGTGTTTCCCGATTCACCACAAAATCCAACATCTATATTTGTCTTTCTACCTGTTCACAAAGTTAATTAATTATTGTTATGAGATTATTTCTTTCATTACTAGGGTTTTCTAAACCTACATCCAAGGTTTTGCACTCTACATTGGTATGTCGTGTCTACCTCATCATTGAGGTAGCACTTCCTCTCCTTCCCTTCGACGACATTGTCCCTGGCCACACATAGAAGATTCATTATGAGTCAATTCATTATAGTAACTATATTCCTAGCCATTCTATTTGGTAGAGTTTAAACCCTACTTAGGTATGTTTCCTATCACACATCATAACTAGCCTTGCGTAGTAAGCCTATTCCACTACGAACCTAGGCTTTGATACCAAATGTCACAACCCATAATTACTATTTTTTTTGCTAAGAGATAAACTAAAACTATCCTCTCACTTCTTTGTAAACAACCTAGAGATCTTTGGTTTTTCCAATACTCCTCTAGCTATACATAAGCAAAAATCGTAACCCCCATCTTTACCACATACATATATCCTTCTATGCAAGAGTGCTAGGAGCTACACAACCTTGAGCTACCACTACCCTCAGTGGCTAACTCATTTCTTTTCAATCAATCAAAATGGTCAATCCTTTTCAATCACTTGAAAAGATTCATCCTCTTTCAGTCCATCGAAGAGGAACATTCCCTTTCCGTCAATCGAAAGGTTTCATGCTTTTTCCATCAATTGAAAAAGCAAAGCTAACTTCCGCATACCTCACAAATCCATCCATGAGAAATCTCTTAGTTTCACGACTATCCTCCACCTCATTTTGGATGATCTAGTCGAACATTAAACACGAGTTCTTTCAATATTATCTACACATCTTACAACGTATGGGAAACTCTAGTGTCCTTTTCCTCTTAACTTATTTACTTAACTAATTACAAAAGTAGCTTCAACAAGGTGACATCATTCTTCGACATCCATCTAATTTGCTTACCCTAACTAGACTTCTCTACAATACGTCTATAATATTAATTATATTTTGTCTTTCCATGCATGCTTAACTAAAACTCTCAATCTAGATCCATCCGAAGAGCTAAAAATCTAATATATCATCTTTACATTACAAGCCCTATCAGTAGCAAGAATTCATTCCATGATCTTGCAAAGTATAAGGCAATAACAACGAAGTTCATAAAAGCATTCTAACTTACTTATCTTAAAATCATAATTCAACCATAGATTTATTCTTCTCAATGTAACCCATATCATGCAATATTATTTAGCTTTTATCATTTATGAAACCATCCATTGATTAAACCAACTCATCCATAATACAACTTGTTGTAATCTACACAAACAGTAGTCATTTATTTCAATAAGTTTCAATTCGAGTTACAAAGGGTTTAATACACATTACGTATCCAGCTTGACACACAAATAATTTCTCTAACAAAAATGCTCTCTACAAATTCTTCTTGAGGCGATTGAGTAGCACCCCCTTATATGAATTAAAGAGACTCCAATGTAATCCGAAACTTTGTTATATGGAGTACATCCGATCATACGACATGCAAGCGTGGATAGGTAAAGTGTTCCAGAAGTTGGTAAGGTGCCAATCCTATTGAAGCCAACGAAATCCTATTTCATGGTTGGTCTTGATAACCACCAAGAACATTTAGCCTCTAATGGGATTAGAGATGACACCACAACATAATAACAAGCACATCTACATGCATGCATTTTTTATAAATATTCCATAGTTTCTCTTCTTTGGAAATCAAAGATATGAACCACACAACAAGCATATTGCACCCTTTCAATATGGGTAGAATGAAGACAAGCATTCTTTCAAAATAAAATGTCCATCTTTTCCATACAATTTCAAACCACGAAAATAAAGAAACTTTCTTTACAAACTAGGAAGAGACTGTACATCCCATTAAATCAATCAAATGAAGCGGTCATTAAATTTAAACAAGCTCATAATGGAATTTCTCAATCCTATCTTCTAATAATTCATTCACAGATGAATTCATCCAACAATTCCACATGGTAATAATCATTGCCAAGCTTAGAAAAATAGTATGTTTTATTCCACAATAATTAACAAAGGTCCTTCCTGCAACAATAGTTTAATGGCTCAATCAATTTTGCTATTAACTATGTTTCATCCATACATTTAGCATAATTCAGTTATGTTTTAAATAAAACCAACAAAACAATCAAAAAAATCATAATATTAAAGATTTATTCTTTCCATGTCAATTATAAGGGGTTCACAGTATTCGCCAATCAAAAATTGAACATGCAAATCACTTCGAAGATTTCACCATGCATCAACTACAATGCCTTCAAACAAAGTCTAAAAGAAGACATAAACCCAACATGGTTCCTATAGTAAAGTTCTCTCACCCAACAACATCTACAAGCAACTAGCATCTATCTACTACCCCACTCATCTTTTTGGTTAGCAAAGATTGAAAAATACAAATTCAGCTAAGCTCGGTTGGGAGTTCATTGTCAAAAAGGTAGCGATAAAACCATCAATATTTTTATCTCACCACTCAATTTTTAAATATTTTCATTTAACACTCTCCAAAACTTCCCCTTTGCAATGGTTTAAGCATTTTCCCATCTGGGTAGCTACCAACAACCACCTACCCAAACTCGGTTCAAGAAACTAGATATTTTCTAGCAAAATAAGGGAAAAAAACTGAATCCATTGTTATATGTTTCACCTCTCAATGATAGTAGATGTTCACATTTTCGATTAGAACTTAACAACTTGCTTGAGTGAATTCAACCAATAAACCATGCAACACAAGAATATAATTGTTTACACTTACAGTAGATTAGCTTCGAGTCCATCCAAGTTTTCCTATAGTATCTTCAAGGTGCAACCAACTGAACCCCCGAGTTTATTTTCCTTCTCCTCCAATGTATTTATTTTTCTCCAAAAGAGATTAACCCCTTCTCAAATCCGCTTCCCTACCTTCTTGTTCTTTCCAGCAAAAAATCGGTCATGATCCCACTATTTAGGTTTATCGGATAACTCGGGTATGCAACCACTTTCCCATCACTTGATTAACCATTTAGTTAAAGCAAAATAGAAAATCCAAGCGACATACAAAAACTCCATGAATTTTTTTTTGACCACTAGCTCAAAGTTATCTAAAATTAATGCAGTGCCCTTCTAAGGTAAAACAAATACAAAGCACCCCTTTACTTTGGTAAAAGAAATACCATTCCCTTAATTTTTCCCTAAATCATTTACTCTTTCCTTTTGTTTACTGTAGTACATTAATAAACAAAAGTAGATCATTTAACATGTTGCCTATTATTTTATTTTAAAAAGAAAAGCAATAAGGAATACAAACATCCATCATTTCTACCATAATGTTATATGACTATCAAAACTTCATTAAAAATAAAGTCATTATGCAACACACAAACGCAAATAAACTGAATATTTCTTTCTCTTATGCAGGTTATGATATGCATCTTCATGAAAGGAGCACTCATCCATGTTGCTCCCCCTCATATTTTGACAATTAACCCATCACATCATTTCCCCAAGGCATCCTATTCTCGATGGTTATTTCTTTCTTCCACCTACAAGAAACCTGTCCCTGCACATATGCCAGTTCCATTAGCAGTATCTCATTCTTAAATAGAATATAAATTTGTAGAAACCAATCATGGAATAATCTATCATTCCTATCTAAATATATATCACACTTTACACAAAAATATCTATTTGCACAACTAGTTAGCACATAAGTCAAACATCTCATCACCAAAACAATCATCAAAGTATAAATCCATCCAAATCAAACAAAGTCTACCAAGGGAGGGTCATGACATCCTCCCCTCCTTAGGCTTAACATAGTCCTATGTGTATCATTGAACTTTAAGATCAAACAATAATTTACAAAGCTTTTCAAACATGTATGGAAAATATTTATGCATCTCTACTACTTTTTCCAAGTAGCATTTCTTTCGGAGTAGTGGTCCCACTAGACCTTGCATTGCTCTAGAGCCCCTTTCCTCATCGATTTGGATCGAAACTCAAGGATCTTTATTGGTCAAACCTCTATAGCCTCTGGATTCACCATCTGCAAGTTAGAAAAGTCCCACACATGTTCAGGATTAGCCACATACTTTTTAAGAAATGAAATATGAAGTGTCATGAATCTTGGACAAACTGGGTGGTAAGGCAAGTCGATATGCCACAGGACTAATCTTCTCCAAAATTTTAAAGGGTCCCACAAAGTGAGGGTCAAGTTTTTTGGACTTAATAGCACTCTTCATCGATATCACCCTTAAAAACACTCTGTCACCAACAACAAACTCACATGGTGATCTCTTCAAATTGACATAACTCTTTTGTCGATCTGTGGCTTCCTTCAACCATTCCCTGATCATCCTTAATTGTTGCTCCATATCTTTGACCATGTTTATACCAAGTACAATCTGGTCTTCTGGATTATCCCAAGACAAGGGTGTCCTACATCTCCTACCATACAGTGCTTCAAAAGGAGCCATACCTAAAGTTGAATGGTAACCATTATTGTAGGCAAACTCCACTAGATGCAAGTAATCCTCCCAATGGGTCTTTTGATCCATACAGTACATGCAAAGCATATCCTCTAACACCTGGTTCACTCTTTCAGTCTATCCATCAATTTTTGGGTGATAAGCAGAACTTATATTCAATCTGGTACCAATGGCATGATGCAAAGCTTACCAAAACTCGGATGTAAATCTTGAGTCCCTATCCGATATAATTACTTCTGAAAAACCATGAAGCCAAAATATCTCTTTGGAAAATCTATTAGCCACAACCACGATGTCATATTTAGTGTTTTTGGGTATAAAATGCATGACCTTGGTCAATCTTTCGACCACCACTAGGATTGCATCATGTTGGAATCAATTTTTAGGTAGCCCTACTATAAAATCCATTGCAATTACCTACCATTTTTGCATAGGTACATCATGTAGATACAACAGTCCCACAGGATGTTTGCATTCTACCTTAACTTTTTGGCATTCGAGGCAATGAGTGATAAATTCATTTGTGTCCCTCTTCATCCTAGGCCAAAAGAAAGTTTTCTTCATATTCTCCCTCATATTTTCTCCCCTGGGTGAGCAGAATATGGTGATCTATGCGCTTCATTCAAGACCATATTTCTTAAATCACTAGTTTCAGGAATAACTACCCTATCCTTGAAGCATAGGAAACCATATTTGAAGCTAAAATATTTGTTATCTTCTAGATTCCTTCTCATATTTTCAAAAATTTGGTTGCAGTATGCATCTTGATTTTGCATATTCCTGACTTGTTCCATCAAGTCTACATGGATGCGAGACAAGACAACTATGTGTCTCCTTCTACTTAGTGCATCAACCACTTTATTCTCCTTTCCTTTAATATACTCAATGCCAAAATCGTACTCTACGAGAAATTCCATCCATCTTCTTTATCTAGCATTAAGTAGAGGTTGGGTAAATATGTATTGCAAACTTTGATGGTCTATCCTTAGCTCAAAAGGTCTGCCTACCAAATAGTATCACCAACTCTTGAGAGCAAATACCATTGCTGCCAATTCCAGATCATGGGTTGCATAATTGATCTCATGTCATTTCAATTTCCTTGACCCATAAGATATCACTACATCCTCCTGAGAGAGCACTCCTCCCAACCCTTCCAAATATGCATTTATACACATAGAAAAACTCCCCTAAGGATCGGGTACCTTTAATATAGGTGGCGTGGTAAGCTTCTGCTTCAACAATACAAAATTTAACTCACATTTATCTGACCACTTGAATTCCTTCCCTTTCCTCTATAGGTTAGTCATTGGAGAGGTAATCTTGGCGTAGTATTTTACATAACGCCTATAGTATCCAATCAACCCCAAGAAACTTCGAACCTCTATCATATTTGTGGGCAACGACCAATTCAAAATAGCCTCTATCTTCTTAGGATCTACCACGATCCCTTCTACCAATACAATGTGTCCTAGATATTGCACTTCTAACACATAAATCACACTTGGCTAAATTTCCATAGAGTTGATTTTTCCTTAGAAGTTCTAGCACAACCCTAAGGTGATCATCGTGCTCTATCTTATTTCGAGAATATCAAAATATCATCCAAGAATACCAACACAAATTTTTCCAAATGCTTCCTAAAGATACTATTCATCAAATTCATAAATGCAACTGGAGAATTTGTTAAACCAAAAGGTAAAATAGTAAACTCATAGTGTCCATAGAGAGTTTTAAAGGTTGTCTTATGAGTATCCTCCTCCCGGATCCTCAATTGGTGGTATCCAAATTTCAAATCAATCTTTGAAAATATTATGGCATCTTTTAGTTGATCGAAGAGGTCTTCGATCCTAGGTAGGGGATATATGTTCTTGATAGTCACCTTGTTTAACATCCTATAATCTATACATAATATCAAGGAACCATCATTTTTCTTCATAAATAGAACTGGTGCACCCCAAGGTGACACACTTGGTCTGATTAGTCCTTTCTCTAGTAACCCTTGTAGCTGCACTTTCAAATCTTGCATTTCTATGGGGTTCATTCTGTAAGGAGCTCTATGTATGGGTTCTGCTCTAGGTTGGAGCTCAATTGTGAAGTCAAACTCTCATTTGGGTGGTATTCTAGGTAAATCTTCTAGAAATACATCCCTAAACTCTTGCAGAAGTGGGTATCTACCAAACACCTCTTCCTTTCTTTCATCATCTAGCTCGTTTATCTTAACAACATAAACCATTCCCCCTTTCTTCATGGCTTTCTTGAGTTGCATTGTTGAAAGAATTTGGGGTTGGAAATCCCCTTGAAGGTTGTAAACCCTTTGCAATTTCACACTACCATCCACGTACTCTATTCATCTATCTTAAAAGTTGACTACAACTCTATGTTCATTTTAACATATTCGTCTAACCCCTCATAATCAAAATAGGGTTTGAGATAGGTTTCAGCCTTTCTGGAAAAATCGTAGGTCTTTTGAAGAGTAACAAGTTCGTGCATGTCCACCTCCTATCCTATTCTAGGATCTGCTCCTAGTATGAACTTATGGATCTTCATTTTCTCACTATATGTCGACACATATTTCAAAATCTTGACAAATATCTGATAGTATTATTCCATTGTCCTAATTCCCTATCGAATTTTAGTAAACTCTTCAAAATTTTGGGAGTAGAAGTGTTTTGTGAGGAATCTATCCTTAAAATCCTTTACAAACATGTTCCAACTCAAATCCACTGCTGCCTAAAGACCCAATCTTGTACTAAGTGTCTCCCACCAGTCTAGGCCAACACCTTGAAGATGTAAAGTGGCATAGGACGTACGAGTTTTAGAGGAGTAATTCTTTATGTTATAATAGGTTTTTATTTCCTTCAGCCAAGATTTGGCTTTGTCACCATCATCCTCTCCATTAAACCTAGAATACTTTAAATACTTCATATCCTTGTCCAATTCAACCTCCAAACGAATCCTAGCCTGTTGTGCTTATGTAAGGGGTTCATTTGCCTGTTTCGTTCTAGAGTTTCTAGCCAGTGTTTCCCGATTCAACACGAAATCTAACATCTATCTTTGTATTTCTACCTGTTCACGAAGTTGGACTACTGTTGCTATGACATTATCTATTTCATTACTAGGGTTCTCTAAACCTACATCCAGGGTTTCATCCTCTACATTGATCTACCGTGTTTGTCTCGTCATTGGGGCAACACTTCCTCTCCTCTTTGATGGAAATATTCGTGGCCAGGCCACACACAGAAGAGTCATTAGGAGTCAATTCATTGTAGTAACTATATTCCTAGCCATTCAATCCGACAAAGTTGAAACCCTACTTATGTATATTTCCTATCACACACCATAACTAGCCTTGCGTAGTGAGCCTATTCCACTACGAACCTAGGCTCTGATACCAAATGTCACAACCCATAATTGTTGTTCATTAACGAGAGTTTTTTTTGTTGCTAAGAATAAACTAAAACTATCGTCTCACTTCTTCATAAACAACCTAGAGATCTCTGGTTTTACCACTATTCCTCTACCCATACGTAAGCAAAAATTAGAACCCCCATCCCCACTTTATACATATATCCTTCTATGCAAGAGTGCTAGGAGAAACACAACCTTGAGCTACCACTACCCTCAGTGGCTAGCTCATTTCTTTTCAGTCAATTGAAATGGTAAATATTTTTCAGTCACTCGAAAAGATTCATCCTCTTTCGATCCATCGAAGAGGATCATTCCATTTCAGTCAATCGAAATATTTCATACTTTTTCTATCAATTGAAAAAGCAAAGCTAACTTTCGCATACCTCATAAATCCATCAATGATAACACTCTTAGTTTCACAGCTATCCTTCACCTCATTTTGGATGATCTAGTCGAACCTTGACCACGAGTTCTTTCAGGATTATCTACACATCTTACAACGTATGGGAAACTCTAGTGTCCTTTTCCTCTTAACTTATTTACTTAACTAATTACAAAGGTAGCTTCAACAAGGTGACATCGTTCTCCGACATCCATTGTTATGAACCTGCAACTTGAAATATGAATTGAATGCAGAAAAGAATCGTTGTTTGAATAGAATCGCAGTTTGTATTGAAAGGCAGAAACCCACAATATAATAAATTAATGTTCTCCCATGATCTTTGGAGCATCCTTCTTGTCCTATTTACATCTATCTAAAATGTGTGAATGGTGAAGGGATGTGTCCCTTCATAATACAATATAATATATAATATGATTAAGAGTTACGTTAGGAGGGTCCTAACATGCCACACTCCTTTGAAAAAGCTTTGTCCTCAAAGCTGGAATTGCAAAAATTGTTGTTGAATCTAGTGGAGCGTCTCCCACGTAGCATCCTCTGGAGGTAGACATTTCCATTGAATCAATACCTCGGTGATGGTGCGGTTACGGAGGCGACGCATACGTCGATCTAGGATAGCTTCTGGTTCAACCATGAGAGCTCCATTATCTAAAAATTTTGGAAGTTGAGTTTGCGTAACGATGTTAGTGCCTATTACGACTTTAAGACAAGAAACATGAAATACCGGATGGATTTTGGAAGATTCTGGTAATTCAAGTTTATATGCAACAGGTCCAATGCGCTACAGAATTTTATAAGGGCCATAAAATTTTGGTGCTAATTTTTATGATCCTTTTATTTTCAATGAAGTTTGACGATATGGTTGGAGGCGGAGAAATACAATATCCCCTTCTTGAAAAACCCTTTCAGTTCGATGTTGGTCCACTTGTTGCTTCATGCGGTGTTGAGAGATATGTAGATTGTCCTTCAGAGCACGAATGATATTATCTCGAGTGACCAGCTCCATCTCTACAGCTAGTACTTTTGTACTTCCTAGAATATAAGAGGTTAGAGATGGGGGTGATTGGCCATATAATGCTTCGAAAGGGGTAATTTTTATGGTTGTGTGATATGTGGTATTATACCTCAATTCAGATAGTGGAATCCATTTAACCCAGTGAAGGGGTTTGGTGGAAATAAAACATCGGAGATAGGTTTCTAAGCACTTATTGACAATTTCAGTTTGACCATCCGTTTGTGGGTGGTAAGCGGATCTCATCCGAAGTTGTGTACCTTGGAGTTTAAATAATTCCTTCCAAAAATTACTAGTGAAAGTGGGATCACAATCACTAACGATCTACCACCACTAGGATCATCATTTTTCTTGTGGATTTTGGAATACCTTCAATGAAATCCATTGAAATATCCTCCCATGTCTTGGTTGGTATGGGTAGAGGTTGAAGAAGGCCCGGTGTTGCCACTGTTTCACCTTTATTTCTTTGGCATGTTTCACATTCATTGACGAACTTCTTGATATCATTTTTCATCCCTCGCCAATAAAATGATTTAGTCACTCTTTTGTAGGATTTTAGGAATCCAGAGTGGCCTACAGTAGGTGTAGCGTGTAGCTCATGTAGAAGCTTTGGACAATAAACCGATGTAGGTGAAAGGACTAGACGTTCTTTGTAACAGAGCATGTTACCTTGCCAAGAGTAGTGGGGTTTACTCATGGGATTTTGTTGTAGTTTTTGAATTATGGTGTGTATAGTAGGGTCCACATACCATTCATCCTTGACTTGTTCGATCCATGTAGGGATGGGGTAGGAAAAAGCATGTAATTGTGAAGTTTCTTTGAACTTTTTGGAAAGTGCATCCACAACCATGTTATCTTTCCCTTTTTTGTAGATGATTTCATAATCATAGCATAATAGTTTTGTTACCCACCTTTGTTGTTCTGGAGTGGTTATCCGTTGTTCAAGAAGGTATTTTAGGCTATGGTGGTCGGTGTAGATAATGAAATGTTTTCCAATAAGGTATGGTCTCCAATGTTGGATAGCATGGGCCATAGCTAACATTTCTTTTTCATAAGTGGAACGTGTTAAATTATTTTTGGAAAATACTTTACTATTAAAGGCTAAGGGCTTCTCATTTTGCATGAGCATCGCTCCCATTCATAATTCGAAAGCGTCGCTTTCAATAATGAATGGTTGGGAAAAATCTGGCATAGCTAGGATGGGGGTGGTACACATGGCGTTTTTCAAAGTCATGAAAGCTTCATTCGCTTTTGGAGACCATATGAAGGCATTCTTTTTAAGTAGGGTTGTTAAGGATGTTGTTATTTTCCCATAATCTTTAACAAATTTGCGATAATAGCCCGTTAATCCTAAGAACCCACGCAACCCTTTTAGAATTTTTGGAATTTGCCAATTTTCCACATCTTCAATTTTTCGGGGGTCTACTTTAAATCCTTCCTTGGAGACAATATGTCCAAGATATTCATTTTTCTACTTCCCAAAGGAACACTTTGATCTCTTTGCGTATAATTGATTTTCTTCCAAGATTTTGAGTGCTTGCGCTATGTGTTAAGTGCTCTTCCCATGTCTTGTTGTAAATCAAAATATCGTCAAAGAAAACTAAAATAAATTTTTGAAGGAAGGGAGAAAATACCTTATTCATAATACTTTGAAATGTGGATGGAGCGTTGGTGAGGCCAAAAGGCATCACCAAGAATTCATAATGTCCCTCGTGGGTGCGAAAAGCGTTTTGGGTATATCGCTTTCCTTAACTCGAATTTGGTGGTAACTTGATTGTAAATCGAGTTTAGAAAAATATGCGGCTCCATTTAGTTCATCAAGTAGTTCATCAATGACTGGAATAGGAAATTTGTCTTTAATCGTTATTTTTTTGAGAGCGCAAAAATCCACGCATAGGCGTCATGATCCATCCTTTTTTCTTACTAGTATGACTGGCGAAGAGTAGGGAAGAGTAGGGACTTCTACTAGGTCGAATGACCCCTGCCCTTAGTAGGTCTTGTACTAATTTTTCTATTTCTATCTTTTGTAAGTATGGATATCGGTAAGGTCTAATATTTGGAGGTTGGTGTCCCGGAAGTAATTGAATAGCATGATCATGGCTTCGTTGTGGAGGTAATCCCTCTGGTTCTTTGAATATTTTATCATGTTTCTCTAGGAGTTTTTTTAATTCGGGTGCCTCTGGTTGCTCTTCGATGGTGTTTTGTAAGGGAAATAGTTGGGCAACCATGCCTCTTCCTCCTTTTCGAAGAATCTTTTCCATTCTATGGGAACTTACGATTTGTGTGGGACCTATTTTTAAACCTTGAATTGTGTATGTTTGGTTGTTTTGTATAAATTGCATCCATAACTCTTCAAAGTCCCATTGAATTTTACCGAGCGTTCGTAGCCATTGTACTCCCAAAACAATATCACATCCTCCTAATGGTAGTACATACATATCTACTTTCATGTTATATTCCCCATCATGAGTTTGATATTCCTGCATTTACCTTTACATGCAATTTTTCCTCCATTACCAATCATGAATTCAAAGTTATTGCAAGGATATATAAAGCAATTAGCTTGTTTGGCCAAACTTGGGTCTATAAAATTGTAAGTGCTACCAGAGTCTAAGAGCACAATAGGGTTTTGTTTCTTAAAATACCCTTTTACCTTCATTGTTTGTGGAATCGAGTATCCTGCTAATGCGTTAAAGGATATTTTTGTTTTATCTTCTTGGTTTTCTTCTGCAACCTTAGTTATTACTTCCACTTCTATGTCATCCTCCTCTTTGGGAGTGCAATCAACTGTGTCCAAAATATATAATTTCGATGAGATGCATTTGTGGTTGGAGGTAAACTTTTCGTCGCAGTGGAAACATAGGCCCTTTTATCGTCTTTCTTTTAGCTCTTCTTGGCTAATTCGTTTAATTGGCATGACCTTATTCAGTTTTTGGTTGGTGTAGGTATTTGGTGTTTTTCTTGAAAAAACTCTTCCTATTCACCTTTGGTTATTGTTCTTCTCTTCTATAATTTGTGCTAATGCCATTGCATGCATCATATCAATAGGATTTTGTATTTGTACCTCCATTCTAATGTCTTATTTTAGGCCACTAATGAAACAACTTTGGAAGAATGATGCATCTAGTCCTGTTGTAAGGTTCGCCAATTTCTCAAATTGTGCTTGGTATTCCCTTACGGTGGAGGTTTGTCGTAGTTTAGTGAGGGCTCCTGCGAAGTCTTCAAATTTAGTGGGGCCAAATCGCAACATTAAGTTTTTGTGAATTCGGTCCATGTGGGCAGACCTTTTATTTTCTCATACCATTGATACCACTGGGTAGCAATTTGTTCCAAGTGAAATGATGCGATACGGACTTTCTAAATCTCCGAAATTTGATATAAGGAAAAATATTGTTCTGCCCTGTATATCCAATTTGTGGGGTCGCCTCCATCAAATTTTGAAAAATCTAGTTTTGTGGTACGGGGAAGGATTGATGTATGTGGTCCCCCTATTAATGTTTGTTGTGGTGGCATAGTGTTCTGTTGTCTGTTTTACATGAGCAGCAAATTTTGTTGTACTAAGTCCATGGAATGGGTTGTAGCATCCAATTTAGTGGATATATCTATATTCGAGTTGGTGATGTTTATGGTTAGGTCTGCTATTTTGGTAGCAATTTTATCTTCTAAATTGTCCTTCCAAAACGCCATTCCTTGCATCATGTCTCTCATTTCCTTGGAAAACTGTGAGAGTTCTTTCGTAATTTCTTTTGAAACCTCCTTCACAATCTCCTTCGTTGTGTCTTGAGATCGTCTTCCCTCGGCCATTTAGGGTGTGGTTGGTTTATTTGAATATGCATAAATTAGTTTTGTCAAAAAAAATTGTCTATCTCCGTGGCGTTTAATTTTACGTACTTGTTGTTATTTGTTCACACCGAATGATATTTTCCTCGCCTGTACTCGCTGTTGGGGTTTTCTGACTCCGGTAATGCGTGATATTGTCCAAAAAATTATGTATGCTACCTTTGCTGGTGATTGTGGCCTCATCGTGTAACAATTTCAGTCAAGAATGGTTAGAATGTGTCTTAAAAGAAAACGTTGTCGAGTAATGGCCTATCAGTAACTAGTGCGGGGTGGGGAAAAAATTTCAGGTATTTTTAGCTCTGATCCAATTGTTATGAACCTGCAACTTGAAATATGAATTGAATGCAGAAAATAATCGTTGTTTGAATAGAATCGCAGTTTGTATTGAAAGGCATAAATCCACAATATAATAAATTAATGTTCTCCCATGATCTTTGGAGCATCCTCCTTGTCCTATTTACATCTATCTAAAATGTGTGAATGGTGAAGGGATGTGTCCCTTTATAATACAATATAATATATAATATGATTAAGAGTTATGTTAGGAGGGTCCTAACATCCATCTAATTTACTTACATTAACTAGACGTCTCTACAACACGTCTATAATATTAATTACTTTTACTTTTTACATCTTTCCATGCATGCTTAAGTACAACTCTCAATCTAGATCCATTTGGAGAGCTAAAACATCTAATAGATCGTTGTTACATTACAAGCCCCATCGACAACAAGAATTCATTCCATAATCTTGCTTACATTCTAACAACAAAGTTCATAAAAATATTCTAACTTACTTATCTTAAGAGCATAATTCAACCTTAGATTGCTTCTTCTCAATGTAACCCATATCATGCAAGATGATCTAGCTTTTATCATATAGGAAACCATCCATTGATTAAATCATCTCATCCATAATACAAGTTGTTGTAATCGACACAAACAGTAGTCATTTATTTCAATAAGTTTCAATTCAAGTTACAAAGGGTTTAATACACATTACGTATCCATCTTGACACACAAATAATTGCTCTAACAATAATGCTCTCTACAAATTCTTCTCGAGGTGATTAAGTAGCACCCCATTCTATGAATTAAAGGGACTCCAATGTAATCCGAAACTTTGTTATATGGAGTACATCTGGCCATACGACTTGCAAGTGTGGATAGGTAAAGTGTTCCAGGAGTTGGTAAGGTGTCAATCCGGTTGAAGCCAAAAAACTCCTATTTTGTGCTTGGTCTTGATAACCACCAAGAACGTTTAGCCTCTTATGGGGATCAAAGATGACACCACAACATAATAACAAGCACATCTACATGCATATACTTTTCATAAATATTTTACAGTTTATCTTCATTGGAAATCATAGATATAAACCACACAACAAGCATGTTGCACCCCTTTCAATATGGGTAGAATGAAGACAAGCATTCTTTCAAAATAAAATGTCCATCTTTTCCATACAATTTCAAACCACGAAAATAAAGAAACTTTCTTTACAAACTAGGAAGAGACTGTACATCCCATTAAATCAATCAAATGAAGCAGTCGCAAAATTTCAACAAGCTCATAATGGAATTTCTCAATCCTATCTACCAACAGTTCATTCACAGACGAATTCATCCAGCAATCCCACATGGTAATCATCACTGCCAAGCTTAGGAAAACAATATATTTTATTCCACAAGAATTAACAAAAGTCCTTCCTGCAACAATAGTTTAATGGCTCAATCAATTTTGCTATTAACTATGTTTCATCCATACATTTAGCATACTTCAGTTGCGTTTTAAAGAAAATCAATGGAGCAACCAACAAAATCATAAAAATATTTATTCTTTCCATGTCAATTATAAGGGATTCACAACATCCGCCAATCAAAAATCGAACATGCAAATCACTTCGAAGATTTCACCATGCATCAACTGGAACGCCTTCAAAAAAACTCTTAAAGAAGACATAAACCCAACATGGTTCCTATAGTAAAGTTCTCTCATCCAACAATGTCTACAAGCAACTAGCATCTGTCTACTACCCCGCTCATAAATCCGATTAGCAAATATTGAAAAATACAAATTCAACTAAGCTCAGTTGGGAGTTCATTATCAAAAAGGTAGCCATAAAACCATCAAACGTTTTTATCTCACCACTCTGTTTTTAAATCTTTTCGTTTAACACTCTGCAAAACTTCCCCTTTGCAATGGTTTAAGCATTTTGCTGTCTAGGTAGCTACCAACACCCACCTACCCAAACCTGGATCAAGAAACTAGATATTTTCTTGCAAAAGAAGGGAAACAAAACTGAATTCATTGTTATATGTTTCACCTCTCAATGATAGTAGCAGACGTCACCGGTTTCAATTAGAACTTAACAATAAAACTCACTTCAGCGAATTCAACCAATAAACCATGCAACACAAGAAAATTGTTTACACTTACAGTAGATTAGCTTCGAGTCCATCCAAGTTTTCCTACAGTATCTTCAAGGTGCAACCAACTGAACCCCTAAGTTTATTTTCCTTCTCCTCCAACGTATTTATTTTTCCTCAAAAGAGATTAACCCCTTCTTGAAGCCGCTTCCCTACCTTCTTGTTCTTTCCAGCAAAAAAATTGATCATGATCCCACTATCTAGGTTTACCGGGCAACTCGGGTATGCAACCACTTTCCCATAACTTGATTAACCATTTAGTTAAAGCAAAATAGAAAATCCAAGCGACATACAAAAAGTCCATGAATTGTTTTTGACCACTAGTTCGAAATTATCTAAAATTAATGCAGTGTCCTTCTAAGGCAAAACAAATACAAAGCACCCCTTTACTTTGGTAAAAGAAAGACCATTCCCTTAATTTTTCCCTAAATCATATACTATTTCCTTTTGTTTACAATACATTAATAAACAAAAGTAGATCATTTAACATGTTGCCTATTATTTTCTTTTAAAAAGAAAAGCAATAAGGAATACAAACATCCATCATTTCTACCATAATGTTTTTTTGAAAAATTTGAAAAAACTTGTATTAAAACAAAGAACAATTACAATATGGGAAGAGACTCTTCCCAGCCGAAGTCAGAGAGAACACAAGCTTACAATAGTAGAAGAAGATTTGCAATGGAGCCAAATCTCCTGAACCATTATCTAGCTAGCAGGGGGGTCGGCATGGACAGTTGATGCAACTTGTCATGAAATCGTGACACTATTCTTCTCCTTAGGCCGCGAAAATGCAACATGTCGCGATATCGCGACACCTTTCCCCTTTGGCCGCGAAAAAGCAACATGTCGCGATATCGCGACATTTTTCTCCTTTGGCCGCGAAAATTCAACATGTCGCGATATCGCGACACTTTTCTCCTTTGGGCACGAAAATGCAACATGTCGCGATATCGCGACACTTTTTCTCTCTTGGCCGCGATGAAGCAACATGTCGCGATATCGCGACACTTTATCTCTTTCGGCCGCGACGGAGCAACATGTCGCGATATCGCGACACTTTTTCTCTCTTGGCCGCGATGAAGCAACATGTCGCGATATCGCGACACTTTTTCTCTTTCGGCCGCGATGTTGCAACATGTCGCGATATCGCGACACTTTTTCCTCCTTTGTCCGCGACTAAGCAACATGTCGCGAAATCGCGACACCTTTTCTCCTTTGGCCGCGAAAATGCAACATGTCGCGATATCGCGACACCTTTTCTCCTTTGGCCGCGAAAATGCAACATGTCGCGATATCGCGACACCTTTTCTCCTTTGGCCGTGAAAATGCAACATGTCACGATATCGCGACACCTTTTCTCCTTTGGCCATGAAAATGCAACATGTCATGATATCGCGACACCTTTTCTCCTTTGGCCGTGAAAATGCAACATGTCGCGATATCGCGACACCTTTTCTCCCTTGGTCGTGAAAATGCAACATGTCGCGATATCGCGACACCTTTTCTCCCTTGGCCACGAAAATGCAACATGTCGCGATATCGCGACACCTTTTCTCCCTTAGCCATGAAAATGCAACATGTCACGATATCGCGACACCTTTCCTCCCTTGGCCGCGACGAAGCAACATGTCGCGATATCACGACAACTTTCCACCCTTGGCCACGACGAAGCAACATGTCACGATATCGTGACAACTTTCCACCCTTGGCCGCGACGAAGCAACATGTCACGATATCGCGATGACTTTCCACCCTTGGCCGTGACGAAGCAACATGTCACGATATCGTGACAACTTTCCACCCTTGGCCGCGACGAAGCAACATGTCGCGATATCGCGACAACTTTCCACACTTGGCCGCGACGAAGCAACATGTCACGATATCGCGACAACTTTCCTCCCTTGGCCGTGATGAAGCAACATGTCGTGATATCGTGACAACTTTCCACCCTTGACCGTGATGACGCAACATGTCACGATATCACGACAACTTTCCTCCAGTGACCGCGACGACGCAACATGTCGCGATATCGCGACAACTTTCCTCCAGTGACCACGACGGCGCAACATGTCACGATATCGCGACAACTTTCCTCCCTTTGCTTTTTCTTTGATCATTGGCTCAAGGACCTTTCAAGACCCTGCCTAATCACCTCATCCTCAATAGCCATGTCACTGTGCAGCTGAACCCCTACCTCCTTCTCAGCACCCATCTTAGCCAGGAAGTCGACCGCTTTGTTTAAATCTCTACTCACATAAACTGGAATCACATCATCTAATTCCTTCCATAATTCCTTAATTTGAGTGACAAGAATCCTCAACCTCCAAGCTTTCAGATCAAAGTTCCTCATGCAGTCTAGAGCTCCAACCATTATTTGCGAGTCTGATTCAAGAATAATCCTGCGGTGGCCATGTTTCACTGCCCAAACAGAAGCAGACTTGATGGCAATGGCTTCGGCTTCATTGTTAGTGGTTCTTCCCAGGCCTTGCAATTCCCAATAGAGCACAGTCCCAGCATGGTTTCGGCACACCACTCCAATTCCGGCTCTACCCGGATTGCCTTTTGCAGCTCCATCAGTATTGATTTTAATCCAACCTTCAGGGGGAGGTTTCCAACAATTTTTGTCCTATCCCTCTTGCAGTTCAACGCGATCTTCCATAGCTCCAATGTCAATTTGAGCTTCCTCCTCAGCATGAACAGCCACAGTTTCGGTAACCTTGCTCCAAATGGTCTGCCAAACCCCGTCTAGAGCAGTAAAAGTTTCTCTAAAAATTTTGGCATTTCTTTCCAGCCATACTTGCCACCAGATAAAGCTTAAACCGAGCTCCCAACCAATACGAAGAGCTTTAGATTTGAATCTACCTTTCTACCATTTTGCCCAGATATTCATCCGGTTCAGGTCACCACTTACTTGAATTTTAAAGTATGCAAACCAACGCAGCCAAATCTGTCGGGTGAAAGGGCAACCAAACAACAAATGGTCAGCAGTTTCCTCGCTCTTGTAGCATAGTACACATTGAGAAGGGCCGATGATACCTTTTGATCTGAGATTATCAAAAGTGAGGATTCCATTGTGCATGCACTGCCAGGCAAAAAAGTTAACTTTCGGCCAGCCTTTAGAGTGCCAGATTTTCCTCCAGTCCTCAACCTAAAAAGTATGAGGGGGGGCTCTGGGAGAATGTTGTCATATCCGTCCTTTACTGTATAGACGCCAAGACTCCCAAAGCCCCAAGCTAATTCATCCTCCACGTCTCCCCCTGTAAGAAATATTTCTGTCAAAATTTTAGTCATGATGGGAGTCAAATCCGGAGGGATTGAAATGGGCCACTCATCCAACTTCTTGAACTGCTTAAACTTACACTCCCCCAGCTGAGTAGTTGTGAAATAACTTTCAATACGGATCCATCCCTTGGCTTCAATGGCTGCTTTTATTGGCTGTAATTCTAGAAATTCAGCAATGATGGGTGGGAACTGATCCCAAGAATCTGTCCAGAAACGAGCCTTCTCCCCTCTTCCCACTTTCCAAAATAAGCGGTCTTTAACAACCTGAGACCCTAACTTGAGAGCCTGCCAAACTAGGGACCCAGTACCATCCAAGGGGATGCGAGGTACATCATTTGGGTTGGCCTGTCCCAGGTATTTGCTAGTTAGGATTCTACTTGAAAAGGGAGGTGGGTTGGGAGATCCATCTCCGATACAGCTTTCCAGCCAAAGCTTTATTATTCAGCTTAGATTTTCTCAAACCCAGACCTCCTTTAACCTTGGGTTGGGTAACTTTGTCCCAGCCCACTAAGGCCCACTTTCTCTCTCCCTTTGCTCCTTCCCATAAAAAATTTCTAGCCATCCTGTCCAACTCTTTCCATATTGTAATCGGGGCAGCCAGGATAGAGAAATTGTAAATTGGCATGGCTTGAATGACTGACTGTAAGAACGTTAATCTGCCACCATAACTTAACCACTTGTGAGACCAGTGATTAATTTTGTCCTTGATACACTCCAGAAGATTCCTCCATGTGTCTAATTTTAGCTTCTTAAAGTGCAAGGGGACCCCCAAGTAAACCACTGGGAGAGAAGTCCTTGTGAATCCCAGGATTTCTAAAATTCTGTTCTGAAGCCTTTGCTCCAGATTAAAAAAAACCACTTTGGATTTCTTGTCATTAATGACCTGTTGAGTAGCCCCGAGATAGACATTAAGAGTATCCCTAATCATTCTTGCTTCCCTGAAGCTGGCCACTCCCACCAAACCAAGTGTCATCCACAAACTGCAGGTGCGTTAAAACTTCGTCACCCACCCTGATACCCAATAATCTACCTTGTTGTCTTCTCCTCAAGAAAAGTCTGCCAAGACCTTCAGCCAAAATGAGAAAAAGATAAGGAGAACATGGATCCCCCTAGCGCAGTCCCCGAGTAGCTCCAAATGGTTGCGAAGGAAGGCCCTTGATTAGCACAGAGTAAGTCGGGGAAGAGACACAACTCATGACCCACTCTATCCAGTCCTGAGAGAAACCAAAGGCTGCCATCATTTTAGCCAGGAAACTCCATTCAACCCTGTCATAAGCCTTTGACATGTCCAGTTTTATGAACATCCCTTTATTACCAGAAGTGTGCATTGAATGGATTGCTTCTTGGGCCACAACCACCCCATCCAGAATCTGTCGTCCCTCAACAAAACCCCCTTGCTCAGAGGAGACAATGTTGTGAAGAAGAGGTTTTAGGCGCTCAGCCATTACCTTTGTGATTATTTTGTACAACACATTACATAAGGCAATAGGCCTATAATCTGAAATATGAACCCCCTCCTCCCCTTTTGGAATTAAGGTAATGAAAGTGTGGTTTATAGCTTTAAGCATTCTCTTATTTTCTCTGGACTCTTCTACAACAACCATTACATCTTCCTCTAAGTAGTCCCAGAAAGCCTGAAAAAACTCAATTGGGAAGCCGTCTGGACCTGGAGTTTTACCAGTGCTCATTCCAAAGACCACAGTTTTCAATTCATCTCTATCAATGGGTTTGAGGAGGGCCTGATTTTCATCCTCAGAAATAACAGCAGGTATGACAGAAATAACTTCATTTTGGGCCTCTACATCTTGTACCACACTTTCCTTAAAAATCTTAGAAAAATAATCCATAGCATGGGAATGCATACCTGGAAGTGTATCAAAGGAATGACCGTTCTCATCTTGAAGGGCCTCCATCTTGTTCATCTGTCTTCGAGCACAAGCAATCCGATGAAAGAATTTTGTATTTCTGTCCCCTTCTAATAACCAGGTGGTTCTTGCTCTCTGCTTCCAATAGGTCTCCTCCTGGTTGTCAATGTCCTCAACCGCTGTACGCGAGGGCATCATCCTCGGCTTTGAGCTGGTCTGTAATTACTCCTTCTCTGAACTATTTTTGGACCTCATCCCATCTGGCCACCAATGGAGCTCTTTGGGCCTGGAAGTCTGTTTTATTAGCACGCCTCCAATACTTCAACTGAGTTTTGACATATTGTAGTTGTTTGTGGATTCTGAACATTGCTCTCCCATAAGCTGGGCGGCCTTCTTCCCACCACTGTGGAATTTTCTCCCGAAGTTCTTCTTTCTGAAGCCAAAAATTCTCAAATCTGAAAGGTTTGTGATGCTGCCCCATCCTAGTCCCGCCTTCCAACAGAATGGGACAGTGATCTGAAACTGGGCCTTCTAAAATCTAAAAATTTATATTCCATTTTACAAACGCCTCCTCTGAAACCAGAAAATGATCTAGCTTAACCTTCCTGCTATGTGGCTCCCGCCTTTTATTAGTCCAAGTGTAGTTAATGCCAGGACATTTAATGTCCACTAAGTGCAAAGCCTGGACTTGGGCAATCATGAAACGGTCCCCTGGGTCCAAAAATGGTGTTCCCCCTTCCTGATCTCTAGAAGATAATTTAGCGTTAAAGTCCCCCGCTATAATCCAGTCTAGATCTTCCCTTGAGGTTCGCATGTTATGCACAACCTTCCACTACCGCCTCTGACCATCTAGGTTTTGAGACCCATAAAAGTTTGTGATTAGAACGTGTTCCGCAGTGACATTGTTCCTAAAAAGAGAAGTGAGAACACCCCTCCAGGCAAGATGTTCTATTGCAGACCATTCAAGAGAGTTCCACAGAGTAACAATCCCCCCTGAGGCACCTTGGGCAGCCACATCCATATGACCAACACCCCTCCAAATTCTGTTGACTATTTTGGACATAAGATCTAATGACATCTTAGTCTCCTGTAAAAGCAAAAAATCAGTATTACGATTCTCTAAAAGTCTTCGAACAACAGATTGATGGGTTCTACTTGTTTAAACCCCTCACATTCCATGATTGTATAATCATTGGTTACCCTAGGAGCAATAAGAGTCTATTGGCCTCACCGATCCTCCCGTGATCAGTTTGTCTCCTTGGACTGCTAGCAACTCCTTATTGGATCTTCTACCTACTCCCTGAGAATTGCTGTTTTTTGATCTTTTTTCTACCTGGGTTATCCCCAAAGTTGGCCTTTCCCTGTTCTTCTCTGCTATTCCCATGCTGACATCCTGAGATACTGTCTGCTCCTGGTTATGCACTACTAAAGCCCCTGAACACATTGGCTGTGATACCTCACAGAGTTCAACTACCTGCTGTATGACGGGAGGAGATGAGAGGGGGAGTTGCACGGGAATATTAGAATTTTCCTTATTACCCTCCATGCCCTCCATACATTGTTCCTCTTCGTCAACCAATGACTTAAATATCTCATACCTATTGGCAGGTCTGAGATGGGATTGCTCCTTTCCCTCTTTTTTCTTTGTCCGTATTTTTCTTCTGGGCTGTTCAAAACCCTCTCTCTGAGCTTCCTGGCCCTGAACGGTGCTATTAGAATCTTTATTAAGTGTTGCCTTATCCTCTTTAGGCAGGTTTGGCATTCCTAAAGGGGCCTCCATTTTAGCATTCATATTATTAGGGCAGAAACGGGCCAAATGTCCATGTTTGTGACAAACCCTACATCTAAAGGGTAGGGCCTCATAGTCCAGTTGTTGAATCCAGGAGAGTCCTGCCAATTCAATTTCCATCTCTATCGACAAAGGCTGGCTGAGATCCATCTCCACACATATTCTTGCATACACCGCCATGCTCCCTTCAATTGTGTCTCTCGGCAACACCCAGATGTCTTCCAATAGAATTGCCAATCCTTGCCAACACCTGCTCACTCCAGAATTCCATTGGAAGAGCATATAGTCGGATCCATACTGGGACAGCAGTAGGTTCAACTCGGGGATCGAATCCCACTCTCCATGGTTGAACAAATAGCCCTGTCGGGCCATGATTTTTCTTCTCTGACTCGAAAGCCCTATTTCTATCGGCCAAAGATGAAAAGCTAACAATAAAATATCCATTGCTAATAAACCACAATGAATACTCACCGTGAGGCTCCCAGTTTTGGTGGATCCAAGAGTGCAAAAAATTCAGGGAAGGACGTATACCCATGAACTTGCAGATTAAATCGTGATTAGCTCTGTAAATGACTGATTCTTCAACCATACTTGGCTCGATGACAATTTTTGGCCTGGTTTCGGCCTACGGCAAACATCCATTCACACGATGTGCTGTCGACCTATTCCCAGCAGTCGTGAAGAGCATTTTATATGCCATTTTTTGAGCTTCGTCGTTCTTTAGAGGAGATTTTTCTTTAAACAAATCTGCGTATGAGCTGCTACTCCCTGGAAAAGGAGCCGGAGAAGTCCCCATTGGACCCTCCTGGGGCACCAATCTAGCCTTCAGATCCACCGTACCCCGAAAGCACTTCTGCAATCCAGCTGATGCCCTAGATTTTTCAAAGTTCCAAAAACCCTAGTTCAGAGGAAAAAATTGCCAGAGCTCTCTATCAGGATTCCCCATCATTTCTACCATAATGTTATATGACTATCAAAACTTCATTAAAAAGAAAGTCATTATGCAGCACACAAATGCAACTAAACTGAATAATTCTTTCTCTTAAGTATGTTATGATATGCATCTTCATGAAAGGAACACTCATCCATGTTGCTCCCCCTCATATTTTAACAATTAACCCATCACATCATTTCCCCAAGGCATCCTGTTCTCGGTGGTTATTTCTTTCTTCTACCTACAAGAAACCCTATCCCTGCACATATGCCAGTTCCATTAGCAGTATCTTATTCTTAAATATAATATAAATTTAGAAACCAATAATGGAATAATCTATCATTCCTATCTAAAGATATATCACACTTTACACAAAATATCTATTTGCACAACTAGTTAGCACATAAGTCAAACATATCATCACCAAAACAATCATCAGAGTATAAATCCATCCAAATCAAACAAAGTCTGCCAAGGGAGGGTCATGACATGGCACTTGATGAAAGAGCAAACATGAAGCAACAAGATGCGAGCGAAAAACCCTAGAAGAACCTCCACAAGAAACCCTCAAACACATTCATGCACAATTTTCTAAGATAAAGAAAGGGAAAAAAACTTAGCTAATATTTTTTGTTCAAATAGAATGTCTTTCCCCACTGAAGTCATAACCCTTCATTGCTCTTCTCAACATTCAAACCCTAGTTGACAAATATTTGCAATTTCGTTTTGTTCAATTGTCACTGTCCTTACTCTGAATGGTTGACTACACAAGGACGTATCTCCCTCAGTATTGCTCGAATTCTTGCATATGCCCACTCATTTTAAAGCTATTCAAATTCCGCACAAGTTGGTCCAAGAATTCACTGAAGCATATAACTATTCGTGAAGATATGACTCCTAAAAGATGAGACGTTTTAAAAAAAAACCTAATCCTTCGCACATTTTGCATAAGGGCTGACTATTCTCTTCTTGTGTAAAACCGGCTATTTTGATCTTATAGATGTGATTAAAATTATTTTATTTCATAACTTAATAATTATATATACATTGGCCCAAGGAACCTACTTAGTCCTATGCATTGGTCTTAGGGATTTCTCACACTAACCAAAAAGCAAAAAAACATAGATATACATTGGCCAATGAGGGATGCTGTAGTGGTAAGTCCTTGGGTTTTCATCCAAAAAACCAAGTTCAAACCTTGAGAACCAAAACCCCTCATAAAACCCCGTGTAAAGTTAGTCGAGGGGAACAACGCAATGGTGCAAGGTTTGTCTCTTCTTCAGAAGGTCCAAGGTTCAAACCAACACAACAGTTTGGGTTTGGCTCTTCTTCGAGAAATCCAAAGTTTAAACCGTAACTTGTGTATGGACTTGTGCATTACTCCCCATTGATAAATGAGACCCTTGATCTTACAAGGACTGCTCGGCGGTATGCATAGATTGTAAAAGTTTATTACACTACTCAAACCAACTAATAAAAATAATTATTTGTACTTCACTTAACATCCCAAATAAAATATATAAAATAATAGTATATAATTAACAACATACCTAGCCTCAGGTATGTACGTGGGGGAGTGGAAAACCCTAAGAAGGCAAGGGATATTAGGTGGGGGATCCAGAACCCAGAACGAGAGAGCCATCGATCACCAGGTTTTCCAGAGCAGCGGTCGCGACAACGATGGTATGCTGTTACTTTATTGGACTGTTTCACAGATCGATTGAGCTAATGGAGCTTAAGCCGTTAAATAAAGATAATAATATATCTGTCTTAGATGGTTGTGCATTAATTGTTTGTAATGGTAAGCATGCAACAGAGCTTTCATTCTTTGAGAGGTAGGATGGTACAAATCTCTCATCGTCTAGATTGTTAAGGAGGGTTACAATGCCTCGATCCCAATCTTCCGTTTTCAGTCATCGCTCTTCAGTTTCTACTTGGAAATTCCTTATTTGTTTTCCCCCATTTTCATTATTGTTATCGTCTCCGATCACACTAAGGTCAGGTTAAACACTTAATACCCCTCAACGCCTTCAGGCTTTATTTTTATAATTTTCTGTTTGGTAAACCTCCAGGCTTTATTTTTATAATTTTCTGTTTGGTAAACCTCCTCGGAAGTGGAAATGGTGTAGCGAATTTTTATGTATCTTATAATTTAAAGTGAACCTAACAGTGAAACCTAATTTAACAGTGAAGATTTCGGAGATTAAAGGTTGAATTTTTATGAAAGACAATGTTATATACTATATTTAATGATTTGATTGAATAACTGGCCTTATCAACTTAGAAAAACTAACTTAACTTAACTTTTAAAGATTGATTATCTTTCTGTTGATATTTATTTTCATAGTGTATTTTTTCTAATAAGTTATGTGTGATTTTTATTGGAGGTTATTTTGATTACCAAAACAAAATTTTACATTATTTTTGTTACATTTCTAACAAGTTAATTAAAGCATATTCACATTTGCCTTTATATTTACCTTTGTCATTTGATCAAAGATATTCTTCATTCTATCAATCTACCTTTACCTTTTTATCAATCTCCAATCTCCATCTTGCTAAGTTTCCACAATCAATTCTTTTTATATCAGATGCCTTATTTGCTGCCCAACTTTTATATCTATAGATACAATTTCGTAATACTTTTTGTAGGGTTTTTATCCATTCTCTTAAAGATATTATTTTTATTGTTATTTTTTAATTTTATTTGTGGGTTTAGCCTCACTTCTTCTTAGCACTTGCGATATTGGCTTTTGTTTTTCCATATCAATATCCCTATGGGTTTTATTTTCTTTTTGTTTTTGCTTCTTAGATCTTTCTCTTCTTTTTTTTCATTCCTAACAATACTTTCACTCCATCAATCTCTTCAATCTTCTCACACTGCCCATAGTAAGACTTATCATCTTTAGGTTTGCCTTGTTCTGAAGTGTAAGGAATATCCTCGAAAGCACAATCTTCTTTATGTTGCTCTAAAAACCTTAGAGTGCAAGGATGCTTTTCTGTAGCAATTACCTTCTTATTCTGCTCTAAAAAACCTAAATTGCTATGGGTTTCCTCTATCTTTATTTCTTTATTATGCTGCTCTTGAAACCTTGAAGTGCAAGGGATGACATCTTCATCCCTTTCACTCTTATTACTTGGAGAGGATTCTATACTACTTGAGGAAGATGAAGATGATTTAACTGGAATAAACTTGACCTCTTTTGCTGACTTTGTTTTAGGATTGCTCTCCACGTCTTTTTTTGCACCTTTAATTCCTTCTGAACTTGCCAAATGATATTGTATACAAACTTTCTTTACCTCTTCTTTTGGAGTGGAATATCCTTGATATGATGTAGCTTCTATTATTGTATGATTTTCTTACTTCTATTATTGTATGATTTCTTTTCTTCGTTTGAAGTTTATCTCATGGCTAGAATTTTGTGTCTTTCTTCATAGTTTTCATTTTGTAAACTCTTGCCATGTATCGAATCTCATAACAATTGTGGCAACGATTGAACCCATTTTCTTGATTCAGATTTATATCATAATGGATTGTGGCAAAGGTTTTGAAATATCCATAGCAACACATATTCGAGTATATATAACATGCTTTTGCTCCTTATTAGTTAGTCCTTCCTTGGTGAATTCCCTTGAAGGTATTTCCAATATTCTTTAAAACATCCTTATTTATAAGTTGATATGAAAGTCCAAAAAAAATTTCATTCCATGGTCTCAAATAAAGTGCATCTTTTCCCCTAAACCATGGGCCACCAACCATTATTTTATCTCTAATTTCTGAATTGGAAAAGATGACGAAATCTCCAAATACCCTGACCATGATCTATGGAACTTACATATTAATCCTCTACTTTTAAGAACCATTATATCATGCTCAATCATCTCATCCTTATACTCACTTCTGGTGTAACATCTACTACTTGGATCGAACTTGTCATGTATTTGCTCTTCTGTTTATCTCCAACTTGGGCCTCCATACTTCCAATTAGGGCATCCTGACTTCTCATTAGGGCTTTCAGATATGACTTTCCTTCCATACTAGTTAACGGGGCTTGCTATTGACTTGCACTTCCTCTTGGCTTACCTTCCCTCTCGGCTTGCACTCGCTCCCAACTTGCACTCTCTCCTGCCTCACACTCGCTCCCGGCTTGCACTCCCTTTTGGATAACTATAGCCCTTGTATCTTCTTTTTCCCGTTCCTTCCCTTAAGCAAGTTTTTGGAAACAATGTTTCACGCATTCGTGGTAAGAGTTTGAAGCATTGGTGCACTTCGGATGAACCTGTTGCTCTTTTGCCATGATTGAATCTTGGCTTGTAGTTCCTCTTAGATTGCACTTCCTCTTGGTTCAAATTAGATTTTCTTCAACTGAATCACGCTTTGCTTTCTGCTTCCTCCTCACACATCCTCCTCACTCCCAGTTCACGCTTGCACTCGCGCTCGCTTCCGGTTGCACTCACCCTCGAATCATGCTCGGGCTCGCACTCGGGCTCGGCTGCATTCACCCCCGTATCGTGCTCACACTCACTTCTGGCTGCACTCACTCCCAGGTCGCTCCTCACTCCTGGCTCATGCTCGTGAATCATGCTCGTGCTCGCACTCGCGCTCGGCTGCATTCACCCTCGTATCGCGCTCACACTCACTTCTGGATGCACTCACTCCCAGGTCGCTCCTCACTCCTGGCTCATGCTCGTGCTCGCACTCGCACTTGCTTCCGGCTGCACTGCATTCACCCCCGTATTGCGCTCACACTCACTTCTGGCTGCACTCACTTTCAGGTCGCTCCTCACTCCTCACTTCTGGCTGCACTCACTCCCAGGTCGCTCCTCACTCCTCACTTCTGGCTGCACTCACTCCCAGGTCGCTCCTCACTCCTGGCAAATGCTCGTGCTCGCACTCGCACTCGCACTCGCACTCGGCTGCACTCACCCTCGGATCGTGCTCGTACTCGCACTCGCACTCGCTTTCGGCTGCACTCACCCTCGGATCGCACTCGCACTCGCACTCACCCTCGGATCGTGCTCGCACTCGCCCTCGGATCGTGCTCGCACTCGCACTCGGATCGTGCTCGCATCCGGCTGCACTCACCCTCGGATCGTGCTCGCACTCGCACTCGCACTCGCATCCGGCTGCACTCACCCTCGGATCGTGCTCGCACTCGCACTCGCACTCGCATCCGGCTGCACTCACCCTCGGATCGTGCTCGCACTCGCACTCGCACTCGCTTCCGGCTGCACTCACTCTCGGCTCGTGCTCGCACTCGCACTCGCACTCGCTTCCGGCTGCACTCACTCTCGGATCGTGCTCGCACTCGCACTCGCTTCCGGCTGCACTCACCCTCGGATCGTGCTCGCACTCGCTGCTGTAGTCACCCTCGGATCGTGCTCGCACTCGCACTCGCTTCCGGCTGCACTCACCCTCGGATCGTGCTCGCACTCGCTGCTGTAGTCACCCTCGGATCGTGCTCGCACTCGCTGCTGTAGTCACCCTCGGATTGCGTTGGCTCTCGCTGCTACACTCACCCTCGGATTGCATTCGCACCTACACTCCCTCTTGACTCATGCTTGCATTGGCTTTTGACACTCCCTCCCAGCTTACACTTACACTCACTTTAGGCTACTTATTATTATTAGTATTATATTTTTATTGAAGTTATTCTTAACATTTTCAATAAAATTTCAATCAAATTGATCAAAAAATTCATTATGCGAATGCTCTTAAGATAGGTCAAGTGTCCGTCGTTCTCTGTCCCCTTTGATATAATATTTCGCGGCCTTTTATGATCTACGAGAGCCTGCTCTTCGATATGCGCATGCTGCCCTAACTGCAAGTAGGGCCCTAATTATACGGACTAGTTTCTTTTGTGAAGGGGTATGTCCCATCTTAAAATTTTGAGTGTCAATTTATTGGTTTCTAACAAGCATCAGACCAAGAATCCTATTTTGAGCTTGTTCCAATTCCAAAGACTATTGAATGTAGTTTGAATTTTAGATTTAAAAAAAAATAAAAAAAATTTATTTATTTATTTTTAGTAAATTTGTAGTTAAATATTTATGTAGTAAACTGACTTCGTTTCGAAGCCGTTGGGCCTGCGAAGTTTTTTTTTTTTCCCTAAATGTTAGTTTTCATGATTATGCTGTCCTCTGTAAAATTGTTGGGATATGCAGTGTTCCATAATAGGTTCCTCACTTCAGTTTAAAAGTTATGTATAGGTACTCATATCAAATATGGTTTGAATTTTGAATTTTTTAAAAAGAAGTAAAAATCTTTATACCATAATAGATATATAACTGGTTTCTATGCCGTTTGGCCTGCGAAGTTTTTTTTCCTTCCCTAAATGTTAGTTTTCATGATTATAATACGCTTGCAACCATAATAGATATATAACTGGTTTCTATGCCGTTTGGCCTGCGAAGTTTTTTTTCCTTCCCTAAATGTTAGTTTTCATGATTATAATACGCTTGCAACCATAATAGATATATAACTGGTTTCTATGCCGTTTGGCCTGCGAAGTTTTTTTTCCTTCCCTAAATGTTAGTTTTCATGATTATACTGCCCTCTGCAAAATTTTTGGGATATGCAGAGTGCCAATCCTATGGCTCAACACGCTTGAGACGGATGGTTTAAGGGTAAACAACCTCTTATTGTCTTCAGAAGTAGGGGCGACTTTAGTAAGGGACAAGTGCTCTGAAAAGGAAAGTTGCCTAATTTCTGAATAATAGGGTGTTATAGTCAACCTTTTTGAGTAGAGGTATTTGGATATTTGATTTTCTGTTCACTTAATTCCTTGATATGCATAACAGATTGAGAAGAATATTTTTATACTCATAAGAACAAAAAAAACATGATATTTGAAGAAAACAAATTTGTGTAGAACGATGGACACATAATGTACATTTCTAAAAATATTTTAAAATATTTTCTAGTCCACTTGGTTTCATAGCCCGTAATGCTTACGTCAGGACCATTGTGATTACTCGGGGTGGGGGGAGGTAGTCAGGGGTATAGAGATTTTGTATTGTGTCAACAGTTTTAAGTGTTACTTATGCTCCCTTATTGTGTAGTTCTGTACTGGGAACTGGGTTGGTTTGTATAAATATTATTTGGTGCATGGTTTCTAATTATATTTTTTGCTGCCATGCAGGCAAAACGGACGAAAAAGGTTGGCATCGTTGGCAAATATGGTAAATATACTTTTAAGACCCTTTGTGTGGATGGGTTTTAATTTTATGGATGATAAGGGGATTCATGTTGTGCTCTTCTCTCTTATTTTAGGTACAAGGTATGGTGCAAGTTTAAGAAAACAGATAAAAAAGATGGAAGTGAGCCAGCATTCCAAGTACTTCTGTGAATTCTGCGGCAAGGTGCAGAGTTTAAGATTTTCCTGTTGGTTTTCTGGCTTTAAGAACTGAATCGATAAAGAATTTTTTATTTTTAGAGTTTGTCGGACAGTGGGTGTTTAATGAGCCCTAAAAATAACTTTGGATAAATTATAAGTCTTTAATATATAAAAGCTGTACAGTTTGCGGTGAAGAGGAAAGCAGTTGGGATCTGGGGATGTAAAGATTGTGGGAAAGTAAAGGCAGGTGGTGCCTACACGTTGAAGTAAGTTAGCGTCCACTTTTCAATCTAGAGGGTACTCAAAAGGTTTTTAAACATTTGCATTTTTTTCCTGAATATGAATATGGCCTCTTGTTATTATAGTCCAGTTGGCTTGTATATTGTCCTGTTTAATAAGTTTTTCATTTTATTTTTGGTTTTGTTATTGCAGCACTCCCAGTGCTGTTACAGTGCGCAGCACTATTAGGAGGTTGAGAGAGCAAACTGAAGGATAGATCTTTGAAGATCTTCCAGGCTACTAAGCTTTTAGTTTAGAAAATTTAGAAGGGCAATGAGTTCGAACCAGCTACTATTCTGAAGAGTTGATTTTTGTAGTGGAATGTTATATTTTTGGACTTAAGTTATCAAAAAAAATGTCTTCTTTATTTTGCATTTGTCCAAAACATATTAATGATGGGTGTGACAATTGAATTTGACGTGAAACTTCTTAACTTCCAGAATAAAAATATGATGGAGAAAATTTGGAACGGTTCTGGAGAAATTAAGAGGTTTTCAAATAGTTTCTGCAGGATAGCTTATTCAAAATCATGCAATTGAAAGATTTATTGCATTAATACATTGTTACCAAAAGAGAATTTCGTCCGAAATTTTACATAGAGGAACCTTTAAAGAATCACTCACGGCTCTGCATGTAAACTTCAACATAGCTAACAATTGTGAATTCTGTGGGGCAAGTTACAGCGTTTCAATCTTTGCTTTGAACTTTTTTTTATAGACTGGGGGAGGTATAACAGTGATGCAAATAAGAACTGATATAGCCACATAACAACATTGATTCCTACTATGTAAATATCAGGGTAGATAACATAACCCAAGAATACAAACTATGGTTACAATGGCAACACAATACAAGAATGCCCTACCGTAAGCAATTATAGTTTCGAATGTTAAAGGATCTAGCACAAATAAGACTACATTTTATTGGATAATCTGAATCAATACTTTCCTGATTGAAGTCTCCAATTAAAAGACATTTTATTCATGAAAATATAGACTTGGAAAATTTTAATATCATCAGTGGTATCTATTTTGCAGTTTGTTCAAGTGGTTGTCTGTTTTTACACCCTTTTCTATCACCTCTTTCGGACAATCCTCTGAATAATAAATTGCAATAATCTTCATATAAATAAATTACATAATATTCGGTCTTGTCTTCTTTGATGTTATTTCAGTCTACACAAGTCACTTCAGGAACACTTAGGACATCTGGATAGTGTGCTTGATGTATTTGCAAGTGGTAGCAAAGCCTTCCAATTTCGCTTTCTGTCATGTAACTAGGGTTTGATCTTTATATATGGGTATTTTTAGTTGTTTTTAAAAAAAAAAAGGAAAATGCAGAATGCAAAGGAAACAATGCTGTGAGGGTGAAGAAACTAACTTGAATATGACTTGGGAGCAATTGGAAGATAACTTCACAAGGATGTGTGCAAATATCAGGGGCGAGATATGAGCTTTAAATAAAGAAAATATAAGTTCAAAAAGAAACCCTTGGATCCATTATTAAAATATAAGTTCAAAAAGAAACCATTGGATCCATTATTAAGAGGAATTTGACTAGAATGAGAAAAATGAAAATCCTCACGAGAGCTAATAGTCTACCAAATTCACAAGTTCATGGTAATGTAGGTTAAAATGATTACACCAAAGGAAGAGAGGAGATTTTTTCTCTAAATTTTGCTAAGTATGGAAAATAGTCGCGATATCATGACCGGTCAGGTTTTCGTTGGTTGAAAGCCAAGAAGAGGCTAAGGGTGGAAAAAAGTCGCGATCTCGCGACCGATCTTGTTTTCGCTGAGCGAGAGCCAAGAAGAGGCTAAGGGCGGAAAAAAGTCGCAATCTCGCGATCGGTCTTGTTTTCGTAGACCGAGAGCCAAGAAGAGGCTAAGGGCAGAAAAAAGTTGCGATCTCGCGACCGATCAAGTTTTCATTGGTCGAGGGCCCGAAAAGAGCACAAGGTAGAAAATAGTCGTGATCTCGTGACCGGTCAAGTTTGGGGACCGAAAGTCAAAACGAAACTAGAAATGAAGAAGTGGAGGATAGTTGGGCCACGACGTCTCCAAGAAGATCGATGTGGATGTGCTGTAACAAGAAGATCTCAAGAAGATCTCAACTATTTGCTATTGAAGACCCCACTACTCCATGCCTCTTTAATCGTCGACTTACCAGAATGAGCCAAGTGGCATATTGTTGTAACAAGTTTTAGTTTTTCTATTATTAGAATGTATATATATAGGATGAGCGACTCTAACTAAGGGTCGACTCTTGGACGTTTACAAGGCAATGTATACAGATTCTTGAAAGCAATAATATACTCTTCATTCTGGCTTCTGGCTCAATGGTGTTTTATCATGTATGTATGAATATTCAAATTCTATATAAATTATGTTGAATGTTAATCACTTTAATTCTATTTCTGAATTTCTGCATTACAAGTTCTCACTAGATTCTAATTTAACAATTCTAGTTGGTTAATGGTAGTTTTAAATCTGCACTAGAGAATTAGTTATTGATTATTTGAGGGTTTAAAGAATGCTTATCTATAAAAATTGTATGTGTTTCCTTGTTGTTGTCTAACCTGTACCATTTAATGTTCCTAGAAATAGCTATATTTCCCTTTCTTTATGCACTTTACTCTATCCCCTTTTCCTATAACAAAGCAAGGAACCAACCTTCTCTGGAGATTGAACTAGGTAATCTCTATTTTAAACCCGATCATTCAATGTTGGCAAAGTCTTGGGCGCAAATGTAACCAAAGGTAGATTTTGCACCAATAATTTTTGGCACGCTTGATGGGACACAATCCCACTATATATATAGACCAAAGTTTTGGTGGTTATCTTTATCTTGTGCATTTTTTATGAATCACTTGGCGACTCCGTTCGAGAAATAAAACCCAAGAAAACCTTATCTATTTTCTGGTAGAATATCAAGATATATGAAAACCAGATCTAAAGCAAAAAATTTTGAAGAACCCATCGAGTTATTTGAATTACACCTTGGTAGCCTCAGAGCTAATCCTGTACTCATTGCTCGATCAACTTCTTCTTCTACCATCACTACAGGATCTGTAAATCCTTCCCCTATAGTTCTCCCTAGTACTACTACTAGTGGATTGTTAAACATATCTGCTCATACTACTGCGATATCAATCGATACTATAATGGTTATAAATCAACCAAATATGCCCTATCCTACATGGAATCATTCAGGTCCCCTGAATCTGGTAGCTCAACATCAGATCCCTATAATAGATTTGAAAGCATTACCCCAGTATGATGGCACAGGAAAAATGGCTTATGAACACTGCCAAGATGTAGCCGCATTGGCACCGATACACAACATCATAGAGGAAGATGTGATGATAAGGTTGTTAGTCATCTCCTTAAAAGGGAAAATGCTCTATTGGTATAGAGCTCTTCCTAATCATACCATAGCCACCTGGGCTCAACTTATCGGTAAATTGGTAGAAGAGTTCAATGAATAGGTTGATCCCTTTTCTCTGCTCAATCAGTTCACCGTTATTCAAAAGCATCCTCAAGAAGAAATAGTTGATTTCAATATCCGGTTCAGTCATACTTGGAAGAGAGTGCCTGATGGATTGAGATCAACACATGAGCAAGCAATGTATTATTACCTAAGAGCTTTTAATTCAGATATAAGCATGGTTATCAGATAGTCTCAAGTGTTTACCTTCCCAAAAATCTTCCAAGAAGCTCAGAAAGCTGAGAAAGATCTCATTGCTATTGGGAGGTTCCCTCCAAATATGATAATGCCTATCTTCCTAGATCTATCACAAGCATCTAATACTACTTTCCCAAGTCTTACTTCTACTTCTAATATAGATCTCCCCAAATGGACCGGGTAACCTACTATCCTAGTGATACAGGCACCCCTTGCTCCTCCAATGTTACCTATCATTCCTGCACTTCCTGTATCAACAGTTTCACCAACTCCTGATCCTCAACTTGCAGCTTTACAAGATCTACAATCAGCCATGAAAACTCTGACTAATAAGATGACCTCAATGGAAAGAAGAGAAGCAGAGAGAAGTTTCCAGCCAAGGAGATTTCCACAAGTAATGAGAGACCAAGCTTCCACAAGTAGTAGAAATCAGGAGAGATCAAATGTGGTTTACGCTAATGAAGATTTTGAACCTACCAAATCCTTAATAGAATCAGACTTCTGGTGTTCTACATGTAATGATCCACATGGTGAAAACTCATGTATGATCCATCAACACTATGTCCAGAAGATAGCTGTTGAAAGAGCAGAAAAGACTCTTAAAGGGTAGGTAAACATGATTAGGGAGGAAAATCACAATCTCATGATGCCTTCGATAGAGCAAGTAGTTATTCTGACCAGATCAGGGAAGAAACCTTTGTAGGTAGACCCCTAGGAGCTTAATCCCTTGAAAGTGCCTTCACCTATGAGAAACTAGGTTGAGAGAAGAGTCCCCTATGAGAAGGTTCCCCAAAGCTCAGGTCAAAAATAAGTGGAGATACGCAAAGAAGCCCCCCTATAGAAGGAAGTTGAGACATAGGAATATGCAAGAGATAAGTTGAGATATCCCTCATTGACCAAGCATCAAAGGATAGATGCCACTCAGGGGTATAGGAATAAGTATGACACTTTTACAAAATAAAAAGAGAAAAGTGTCGATCCTCTCCCCTTCAACATAGTAGAAGAAATGAAAAAGACTCCTTCTAAAGCAACTATGTATGATGCCTTACAATTTTTGGGATAAATTGACTTATTACAAGAATCCTTGAGGTCTATGAAAAACAAGAGTAAAACTCCCACTCAGTTGAATTTTGCACAAGCTAGTTTGATGTCTGCTATAGGAAAAAATAGACCTCCTCCCTTCTATTTGTCTCTTCATATGGAAGGATGGGTGGTACATAACTGTATGATAGACTCAAGGGCTACAACTACTATAATACCCAAAGTTGTGTGTGACATCATGGGGATGGAATACACTAGAAGTAGCCTAGGTGTTTTGTAGTTATATGGGACTCCGATCAAAACCATGGGGGTGATAAAAGATATTCCCATAGTTCTACATAGAATGCCTCAACTTACAGTTATACAAGAGGTAGTTGTAGTAGATTTAGAACCTTATTTTGGTATGTGTCTATCTAGAGAATTCACAGCCAAGATAGGAGGATACCTGTCTATGGATTACTCACACTTAGAAATCCCATTCAAGGGGAAAAGAGTGAAAATATTCAATGAAAAACCATCTACCTTCCATATCAAAAAAATTGAAGAGGAAGGGAAGTAGGCCACTATAGTGAGCATAATGACTGAGGAGTTGGAAGATTTAAACTTAATGGAAGAAGCTCTGAATGTACTACAAGAAGAAGATCAGTTCTCCCTCCAAGACTTCAATGCTATGATTGAAATAGACCTTGGAAGCTATTCAATCATGAAACCTGAGAAAAGTAATCCCACCCCTTCACACAAGGTAGACCCATCTACCAACCAAATGTGGAAACTTTTCTTTGATGGTGCTAGATGCAAGAATGGAGCTGGAGCAGGCATAGTCTTAATCTCCCCAATAGGTGAGGAAAAGGTTTTCTCCTATCGACTAACTTGGAGTTGCACTAACAATGCAGCTGAATATGAGGCTCTTTGCCTAGGCCTTAAGAAAGCTGAGAGACTTGGAATCAAGCAACTACAAATTTATGGAGATTCAGAACTGATTGTCAACCAAGTCATAGAAAAATGTGTTAGTAAGCAACACTATCTCAAAGCTTACAAAAATAAAGTATGGGATCTGCTCGAAGCTTTTGAAGCTCTAAACATCAAAGCAATCCCTAGAGAAAAGAATACCCATGCTGACCTATTGGCATCAGTAGGTGCAAATTTCTACCCCATAAGCAATGTCATTCAAAAATCTAAGATGGTAAGACTTATATATAGACCTTCTGTGCTAGACAAAGACACCTTTTGGTAGGTATTTGAGAGTGATCAATAGATAGTAGATTTCCTGATCCATGAAATGAACTGTTCAAGTGATAGAGTGCAGAAATATGAAGAAGATGAAGGTATGATCCAATTGAAAAATAATCACATCCCAAAAGGATTGATCACTCTTGAAAGCCTGTTCGACAACAATGATAGGTCAACCGGTCACAAGATGAAGGTTGATAAACATAGGTATAAAGAAGTTCAGTTGGAACCAGAAAATTTTATCAAAGTAGGAGTAAACTGCATAGATGAAGAGTTGAATCAGATTCAAAGACTGTGCAAAGAATTCCCCGATATCATAGCTTGGACTTATGGTGATCTTAAAGTCTACTCCAAAGAGACCATACAACATACCATTGAACTCGAAGAAGGTGCAAAACCCTTCAAGCAGAAACAAAGGTTGGTGAACCCCAAAATCGAAGCTCTAATGAAGCAAGAACTATTGAAGCTACTCGAAGCCAAGATTGTCTACCCCATCAAACATTCTACATGGGTAGCTAACCTAGTTCCGGTCAAGAAGAAGAATGGAGACATTAGGCTATGCGTAGACTTCTAAAATCTCAATAAAGCTTCATTGAAGGATCATTACCCTCTCCCACAAATCGACCAGACTCTACATACTATGGTGGGAGTAGAGAGATTCTCATTATTGGATGGGTTTTTGGGTACAACCAGGTGTGGGTCAAATATGAAGACCAATACAAAACCGCATTCACTACCAAGTGGGGAACATTCACTTACCAGAGGATACCTTTTGGATTATCCAATGCTGGAGCAACCTTTCAAAGGGTAATGGATGTGGCTTTTGGAGAACTCATCAATAAGATCATAGTAATATACTTAGATGATATGACAATGTTCTCTCATCACAAAGAAGATCACGTTGAACACCTCAGAAGAGTTTTTGAGAAATGTAGAGAGTTTAGTATCTCTTTGAATCTGAAGAAATCCATATTTTCTATTGAAGAAGGGATTTTACTTGGACATGTCATTTCTAAAGTTGGGCTGGCTATAGACCCTAACAGAGTGAAAGCATTGTTGGAACTCCCTTTACCTCCAAATAAGAAAGGTCTACAATCCTTCTTCGGGTAGATCAACTTTGTACGCAAGTTCATAGCAGACTTTGCACAAATCATCAAGCCCATGATAGAGCTATTAAAGAAAGATGTTGAATTCAAATGGATAGACTTACGAAAGAAAGATTTCACAAGTATAAAGGAACAGATAGCCCAAGCACCTATCCTAGTAAATCCAGATTACTCTAGAGGTTTCATCCTGTATGTTGTAGGAGAACAAGAGAGTTACATTATAGTCCTTACTCAGAAAGGGATAGACAATGAAGAGAGGCCCATAGCCTTTCTAAGTCAGACCATGCAGGAACATGAGGAAAAATACAACTTCATCAAAAATCAAGTTTATGCAATCATGAAATCATTGAAAAATTTTAGGTATTTCCTTTCACAGAGTAGGACTATTGTATATGTAGTTCACCTTGATGTCAGAAACTTCATCATACAGGGAGAGCTTGGTGAGAAAAGAGTTGGTTGGGTATCAAATATACAAGAATATGATGTTGAGATTCACCCAACCAAGCTAGTGAGAGGTAGAGCATTATGTCAAGAACTCACCAAACAAGCCTCAATGGAGTATGTAGCTTGCCAAGTGCAAGAACCAATTCTAGAAGATGATCAATCTCAAAATACAGACTGGGCTGATGACTTGATCAGATATTTTTAGACTAGAAAATGCCCAGTAAGTTTAAATGCTTCATAACGAAGAAGATACATGATCCAAGCTTTGAAGTATACCTTACTACCTGAAGGATTATACATAGAAAAATCTGGATGGTGTATTACTTCGATGCATAAAATATGATCAAAAGTAGAATATTTTGGAGGAGTTTCATGGAGGCCCATCAGGTGGACATTACTCAGGAAGGACTACAACTTTGAAAATAATCAGAACCGGTTGCTATTGGCCATCTATTTTCTTAGATGCATTCAGAATAACTAGAAATTATGAAGAATGCCAGAGGTATGTTGGGAGAAATAGAAATGCTTCAATGCCTTTGAAACCTATTCAGGTTGAAGAACCTTTTCAACAATGGGGTTTGGATTTCATTGGGGTAATAGAACCTAACTCATCTATTGGGCACAAATATATTCTGACCACCACTGATTACTTCACTAAGTGGGTTGAAGTAGTGCCTACTAAGAAAGTTGATCAGGAAGTTGTGATAGAATTCATTGAAAGCTTAATAACAAGGTTCGGTATCCCTGATGCATTGGTCATAGACAATGGCACATCCTTCATAGGTGCTAAAATGATTGATTTTTCTAGTAAATATGGGATCTATTTGAAGACTTCTTCAAATTATTATCCCCAAGGAAATGGTTTAGCTGAATCAATGAATAAAAACCTACTCCAAATTTTAAAGCGAACTCTGAAAGACAATAAGAGAAGTTGGCATTCTTTGATAAACCAGGCGTTATGGGCTGACAGGATCACAATCAAGAAATCCATCAACACCTCTCCTTACTCATTAGTCTATGGTAAGGAAGTTGTCCTCCCGATACACATAGAAATACCTACTTTAAAATTACTCAATCAAACTGGCATGGAAGAAGCAAAACCGATGGAGAATAGGTTGATACAACTCCTACAACTAGAAGAATAGAAAGAACAAGCTTACAACCATTATCAAAAACACATGGGAGACACAAATAAATGGTTTGATAAAAGGGCTACTCTTAGAAATTTTAAAGTAGGAGACTTGGTTCTAAGGTGGAATGAGAAAAAAGCAAAACCTGGGAACCATCAAAAATTTGATGCTTTCTAGGAAGGACCTTTTGAGATAATTGAAGAAAAACAATAGAATTCCTTCCAACTAAAAAATGAACAGGGTCAAGTACAACCTATCCCTATCAATGGCTTCCACCTAAAGTTGTACTTCAAGTAAGATAAAATTCCTCCCCCCACTTGTATTATATGTAAATATATTTTTTTACTAAGTCACACTTCAAGGAAAATGGTCATGATTTCATGATATTTAAAGGTGTTCAGAAGGAAAATGGTCATGATTTTATGATATTTTGGCATTCAGAGGCCACTTCAAGGAAAATGGTCATGATTTCATGATATTTTGGTATTTAGAGGCCACTTCAAGGAAAATGGTCATGATTTCATGATATTTTGACATTCAGTGGTCAAAGTCAAATAATGACACCTTCTCTTTTGGTGGAAAAGTTAGTTTTTGAAATTTTAAATGTGCTCTATTCAAAGTACAACCATGCAAAGTTATTGGTGAGAAAAGTGAAGAAGTTATTGGTCCGAAGATTGTTAAAGAGATGGATGATGCATAGCGGTTGGTTTCAAGAAGGTGGCACATGAAACAAGACACCCAACAATGTTCAAAATTATTCGTAGAATGTGCACCACCAACCATAATTACTGCATGGCACCTTAATGCATGCATGCACATTTATTTACATCATGGAAGCCCTTTTCTCACATCCTTGCTTCCTCAAAAGATTTCCCCTCCAAAAGGTATTCCTCGAATTCTCCTAGAACTTTTGATTTTTCTCAAAGCACTTCTAGAATTTTTGCACGATGAAACCATGATAAGCAACCATGGTAGGATCTTCTTCAGCTGCTACAGAAATGCGTAATGTGGGAGGAAAGAAAGGTGGTTTTATAGACCCAGATGCCTACATAACTGATACAATCATCACCTAGAAAAATCCAGAGAAGATTCAGAAAACTATGGAGGCTAGAGTAGCAAAAGGCATCACTCCATCGACTCCAAGTACTTTCTCTTTCCACTCTTTACTTTCATGGTATATATGCACTCCTTTCCACCCTTGCACTAAGCTAATCAGATCCATCACAATTTTTTATGACATAAAGCATAGGATAGTTAGGAATTCTAGGGGTGAAGTCATTTTTACCCTAGATCCCGATACAATCAGGTGTGTCTTCAGTACAAACAGAAAGCCCATTGTAAATCCCATACCATTTGACCTAGTTGCGTAGGCCAAATATTATACCCCCACCCTTAATATTAAGTTGTTTCTACAATCACACTTGTCAGAACCCCTCCTCAAGGAGCTCTACCAGAAACACCCATTCCTCTATCAAAATTCAAAAGTAAAGAATTGTTCTCCATGTTAGCTATGGTGGTGGGATTAGAGTCAGATGCACAAGTGTATGGGTGGCAGATTGTAGTAGCACAATGTATTTCAAACCCTAAGTTCTATGATGCTACCATCATAGATAAGAGCATTGTGCCAATTTTTTTTGATTGGCCAACTTACCTATCTCAACAAATACATGCAGGCTTGTCCAGAATATAGAGGGGTTCTCAGGAGGCTTTTAGGTTTTCTTCTTATCTAGTATGGATTTTCTTCTTCTTTCAGTCAAAAAAATTCCTTTCATTCCTACAATTCATAAATATAAGGAAGGAAATATTTTACCTATGTATGAATGGACAATGGTGCTTTCAAAGGCCGAATCATACTACTATTTCAACATGGAATTCCTAGGCCCTGCTTTACAAATTATGTATGGTGAAGTACATAGACTTCCCTAGAAAGTGTGAGATACTTTACAACATCCTCATGTAGAAGGGGATTGGTTCATTTTAACATAGGGAGTGGTCATCAGACTATATGGTTTCATGGGAAACCTTTCTTACTCCCGTATTATGTCACTGAATGATTGTTTGCCCTGGAGTATGTAAGGCAGATGAATACATCAATAACAAGTTTGACACAAGGATTGGTAAGACTGGTACATGCCTTATGCCTTTCCAGTTTGAAGGGGTCATTGTATCTAAGAAAGGAGACCATGAGTGAATCACTCGAGCTCTAAAGAACCTAAAGTTAGTAGAATTACCACAGATATGGAAATATGATCCCCTTGATAGGTTTGTAGAAAGGTAGGCTTCTCTCAACAAAACTCCCTTCAAAAAATTTCATCTATCTAAAAGAGAAATTGACAAATAAGGTAGGAATAATGAAGAAGATGAAGCGCTAGAATGGCATGTAGAACAGATGCAACCATTGGCCCCATGGCATGATTTCTATGAACATGTGATAGATTGGAACCCCAAAGATAATCCAAGCCATGTGTTAGAAGATAAAGTTATAAAGAGAATGCAAGAAGGGAGATGATTGGACATCAACAAAAATTATGGCTTGGTGGATGATGAGGGTGCAAACTGAAATGAGCTCTAAGTGGGGACTAAAATTTGATCATGAATTCTCTACCCGATATGACAAGTTTCAAGCTACATGGTTTGAGACTCTTGTGGATAAGGTTCCACCAGGTGTCAATGGCATCAAGATTCTACCTACCACTAAAAAGGGTAAACCAGCCAAGGTAAAGGAAAGGGAATTGCTATTGAGCAAACAAAAATTCCAAAGAAAGTAGCTCGTAAATTCATTCCCCTTCTACATCCGATATAGATCTGATGATGATCTTCTTCTCATCTCTAGGAAGAGGAGATCAAAATTAGTAGTAGGGAAGCAGAAGAAGAGTAGGTAGGAAGAAGCACATGTAGACTCTAAAATAGGGGATGAACAAGAAAAGGAAGTACAAGAGGAAGAAAATATAGAAGAGAATGTAGAAGGGAATATAGAAGGAAATGTAGAACATCCCCTTAAACATCATGATGTTAGCACCCAAGAGCTAAACAAATTAGCTGAAAAAGCAGCTCCTATCGAAGAATTAGTCTTTGCAGAGAAAACAACCCCTATCAAGGATCAATCCCTACTAAGGAGCCACCAAGTACTGAAGGTATAAATCCATAAGAACTATCAGGTATGATTCCTATCAATCTTACTTCATCCTCTTCTCAATCCCAAAGAAACCCCCCTTCCCATTCTACATATGAAGATGATGTTTCCTCTCCCTCCAATCAACAACCTCCACCATCACCACCATCACCTGAACCATCAACCCAATCCAACCCAAAAGCATCCTCAGCTGCTCCCACAGATCCACTCATAGGACCATCAAATGTGGATGCCACAATAGTCACCATTCCTTTCCCTCATGCTATCAATTTCCCTAACTTCCAATCCATCCCCGCTTCCTCCTCTGAAAGTCACCCCACCATCTCCAAGCTAAAAAATATGAAGAAAGCTAACCAGAATGCCTCAGACTGGTGGAAGTCTCATTGTGCCCAAGTTTCCAAGAACATAGCCCATACCAAAGAGGGAATAGCTCTGGATCCCATCAATATGCAACGTTCAACAATGAAGATGACGCCCTTAGTATAAAATTTGAAAGGAGAAATGACTCTAGAAGATTACCAAGCTGAGATAATCACTGAAGACATCACTCAACTACCTATGGAAGATGAATGGGGAAAGGCCCAAGCTCACATGGGGACCATATACTTAAATGTTGAATATTACAAAGAGAAATACCTCAGAGCTGAAGAGGTAAGGAAATATTTGGAGGCGACCTTGAGTGAGCAAAAAACTATTGAAAAGGCTCTGAAGAATGAGGTAAAGAAGTGGGAAGAAATATTCAATGAAGTAGCACCATATAAGGAAGAAGCAAAGAAGGTTATTGAACAAATTCAAGTTTTGAATAAATAGGTGGAAGACCTACAAAAACAAATCCAAGAAGGCATGGGCAAAACTAGTGGGTTGTCCAAAGAAAAGGCCAAGGCAGTCAGAAAGGAGATGTTCAATGACATCCAGAAGATAGGCTTGAAGGCAAGGCCCACATTGTTATACCTAGCCAAGATTAAGGAGACATTGGGCCGGGTGGAAGATGAGTTCACTACATCCATCACCTTCCTGCAAGCAAGACTATCTACAACAACAAAGATTCAAGTTCTAGCAGAAAGCACACAGGGAAAGGTTAGAAACAGAGCCCAAGATGAAACATGGTCCCAGGCCAAAATAACTACTAGGAGTTTCTTCAGAAGGCACAAACTTGTGATAGAAAGTGCTAAGATAATTCAAGAACTCCAAGCAGAAGCTAAGGGGATTTTAAAACATTTGAGCATAGCAGAGAATTATGGCCTGCCAAGCTTCTGGGATGAAAATTCAAATATCTTAGAAGAAGATGGGCTTAAAGCTTCTTGGAAAACTTTTATAGAAGATGAATCAGAAATAGATAGCTGGGAAGAGCCAATCCAAGAAGATCAAATATTTAGCATGGCTCAAGATCTTACCCAGATCAACTCCTACCTGCATGAGTTGTACATGAAGTCTAAGGTTTTATCCTATGACAAGGTGGAAGAGTTAGAGTATTTATATCTAACGTTCATGGAGACTTCTGACCCAGATGAAGAGACTTGGAATAAAGTCTATGTCGCTTATAATGAAGTTGTTCAGAAGATAGAAAAACATAAGAAGGCCAAAAAGGCCTCAACGAGCAGTCAAGCAACAATAGAAGCAGGGAAATCAACTGAAGAAGACACCCTTGACGAGTAGCTGCATTGAAGAAGAAACACAATTTTGCTCCGTATCTCTCCCCTTTCTTTCTTTTGTTCTTTTTACTCCATTCCCCAATGGATAAAGGCTTTGGATTCTAACATTCAGCTAGCAGAATTCCCCAGGAGGCACCAATAATGTAGGTCAAAATGACTACACCAAGGGAAGAGAGGAGATTTCTTCTCGAAATTTTGCTAAGTATGGAAAATAGTCACGATTTCATGATCGGTCAGGTTTTCGTTGACCGAGAGCCAAGAAGAGGCTAAGGGTGAAAAAAGTCATGATATTGCGATCGGTCCCAGGTTTTTGCTGGCCAAGGGCCCAAAAAGAGCACAAGGTGGAAAATAGTCATGATCTCGTGATCGATCAGGTTTTCGCTAACCGAGAGCCAAGAAGAGGTTAAGGGCAGAAAAAAGTCACGATCTCGCAACCGATTAGGTTTTCGCTGATCGAGAGCCAAGAAGAGACTAAGTGCGAAAAAAATTTGCGATCTTGTGACTGTGTAGGCCAAAAATTCTCGCACTCCTTTCCTCAAGGTAGATGGATCCATGCCTTAGAGGGGAATGGGAGAATGGATGGTCTACACCTCGAAAGAGAGGTACTTGATCGTACCTTCTATATGGTGATTTTTCGATGAATGGGTTTTGGGTTCACCAGGAAACGTTTTGTGGCAGTTTTCGTGCCTAGGCTTAGGAATTGGTTTATATGTGTTCTTTTTAATCCAATATCATACAAGCCTAAGTTTGGCCAATATGCAACTAACTTAATCTATATGCACTTTTTAATTTAAATGCAAGCAACAGATGATAGAAAATAGGATGCAAGAAGATAACACAATGCTTAAAGTGATTAAAAACCTTACCTTAATCCGGATGTTTGATGAAGTTTCTGCTTTTTGTATGCAGTCCAGATCATACAAAAATAGGCGATATCGTATTACGATATTGCAAGATCGTATTACGATTCTGCAAGATCGTAACCCGAATAGAGACATAATGATCCGATTTTGATAGAAGACAACAAATGCATGGGTGAAGGATAGAAAACATATTGATCTATAATTCTATACTTAAAATTATGTTTAACAAGTATGTTCTAGATCTAATAGATGCTATGGACAGTAGTGGTGATATGAATTTGACAAATGAATGAATATGAATTACTTAAAAGATGCAATTACATGCAATTGGGTGAACTCCAGGGATGCAGATGATTAAATTGAATCTCCTATGTGATAAATATGCTAAATGAAATATATATTTAATGATAAAATGCAAAGAAATTGTGAACCAGGGCTCGGGGTTTCCCCCAAGCAAGCTGCAAGCAATATCGTAGCCTTCTGAGCAAGATCGTACTCTGAACCTGTGAGTTCATACTACGATCACGGTACTACAACATCCGATCTGCGACGATCGTCTCCGATCCTGCAAGCAAAAATTGAAATAACTAGAGCTAGATGCGAAATTGGACTAAGTTCTCTAAAGTGCGATGGATCCAAGAGAATTGTAGAGGGGATGGTCTGATTAAATAGGTAGGGGAGAGTGTCCAGAATAGGGAGGAGGTTGGATTGTTGCAACTTCTTCCAAGCTGGGTGAAATCGAACGGATCCGATCTCGCAAATCCCGTGCAGTTACACAGACAGAGAAAAAAATCCATTTGAACAACTTCTATTTTTGAATTTTCTGTTTGTGAACAAGATCGTATTACGATCGGCGATATCGTACGCCGATCGCAGATATCGTATGCCAAAATCGTATTACGATTTTGCTGATCGTAGTACGATCTAGTCAGGACATGTACTTAGTTTTTTGGCAGTTTGAGGGGTCAAATGGTGTCAAAATTGGACATATAGTATACCGTTGGAAAGCTCTTTTCGAGCCCTATCCAATGGTATAAAATTTGAGAAGAATTGAGATGATTTGATAGGGTAAAAATTCTCTTGAAGATGACCTTACTTTTCTAGGAGGAAAACTAAGGAAAATGGGTCAATTTTTCATGTCTACATTTTGCCCCCTCTTTGGCGTATTTATGAACAATAAATGCGTCAAAGAAAAGTGTAGACACTTGAGTAGAAATGATTATGATTTGACATGGGCAAAAATGGAGTAGATGGTTTAGAATGAATAGTTCATGTGAAATTGATGTTTTAGAAAAATAATTACTAATTTACTTGACTAGGATGCCCCCTCAAGTTTTTACACCAAATTCTATGTTTGGTGGAAAACTCAAAAATATATATATATTGATCTTCTTTGTTTTATGTGACTTTGTGTGATTTATTGGATGATTTATTACATTTTCTTATGATGGTTGTGTTACATAATTTCTTGTAATCATGCTTTGATTTTTGAACATTTTGATCATGCTTAACATAAAAGGAAAATGATTTTGTAAAGTGTGTTTTGAAAAAGATGTTTTTGTGTGATGATAGATTTGATGAATTAGCAATGAACCTCGAAGGATGTTGATTTCAAAAGAAGTTGATTTTGAGAAAATAGGTTGATAAAGATTATTTTTGTGATGGATATAAAGTGGTTTAAGCATGAAAAATTGGGAAATATGATTTGCGCTAAGCATAGAATTCCTAAGTGTGAAATTATATGAAATAATTACTTAGGAATTATACCATCATCATGAAAATCAAAATGAAATGCATGATAATATATGATTTTGAAAATGCAAGTTATATTTTGAAAATAAATCATTGTGTCACATGTTGGAAAATTTTGAAGACAATATATATATTGTATGTGCTAAAATGAAGTGAGTTGTGGGGATTAATGCAAATGGTTACAAACTTATGTTTTATAGCAAAAATCAAAGAAATATTTTAAATTATTTCAAGGATAAAGTCAAATTTATCAAGAACCCAATGTGTGATTGTGTGAGTTCATTATCCATTTTGATTCATCATAATGACACAAAATCTCTCAAGGATCAAATGTGTGTGCTTTGTAATGTTCATTTACCAATTTTGAGTAAGGTAGTGATGCAAGCAAACTTGAATGAACCAATGTGTGTGCAAGTGAAGGGTTCATTAACCATGATTTTTGTGCATGAAATCGTACCAGACTACTATGTAAGTCAAGTCATCAAAAGCTAGCTAATCCACAAGCGGACATAGGTCTGTACAAAAGAAGGTCGCTAATGTGACAAACATGTCGCCATGCAAAAAGGAATTACCCAAGGCCAAGTAAGTTGGGCACAAATCACCTGTTATGGGGCTTACCTCATGATTTTTGAATAATTGAGAATTCCAGGGATTCAAGCTCATTCACCCTTATTTTCTTCACTTTCAAGGGGTAGGGATTTTGTTCATTTTGTTTTGAACAAGGGGATTTTATTGCTTTTCTTTTTCTCTTTTCGTTCTCTTTTTTATTTTTTCTCTTTCTTTTTCTTTTGATTTTTGACTTTTTCTTTTCTTGATTTTTCTTTTGGGATACTTGCTCGGATTGGCTGTAGAGCAAGGGATTTTTATTCGGGTAGGGGTGAGCTTGTCCTTTTGCCAATTCTCAAAAATTCTAGACCATGCGCATGATAGGATAGCAGGGGAAACTTTTCGCTCAAGAGACTAAGACTACTATGTAGTATCATTTTTCGAATTTGCAACAAATCATTTTAATATGTGAAAGTGTGTACTTGGTTCAAGAAGTAGCAAGATCATTTCCCAAAACTCAAAATATTATTTAGTGAAATAGTGATCTTCGATACAAGAGAGATTTATAATCATAGTGATAAAATCAAAATAATTAATTTGTGAAATTAAGTGTATGGTTCAAGATAACTTCTGAATTAATCTGAAATAAAGGAAAATATAACTTCAAAATTTTGAAATACAACAATAAATAACAATGCAGAATGATTTGAAATAATTTTGAGATTTTGATACTTTTTTATTTTTTTAGTTGTTTTATTTTATTTTTATTTTTTTATTTTTTACTTTTGATGATGGAATTGGTGGTATATACAAGATGATCTATATACACTATATGAGATGATTTGTGTATAGCATGTCTAAGGTGGCTTCAAAATCAAAAGAGGTTTTGAAGGATAATTTGGTTGTAGTGTATGTGATTGAAGTTGATTAGTTGATAGTTGAGATTGTTGTGATGAAGGATGATAAATAGATATAGATGAAGAAAAGTGATGAATAAAAGGTGATAAATAGGAAAAGAATAGAAAACTTGATGTGACAATAATAAATAAAAAGAGAATGAAGAACAAAAGGTGATGAACAAAAGGTGGCGATGATGATAAAGAGGAAGAGAATAGAGAACTTGATGTGATAATAATAAAGAAAGAAAGAATGAAGAACAAAAGGTGATGAATAAAAGGTAGCAATAACAAAAGCTTTGTTATAATGTAGAATAATGTAGCAAAAGATTTGACTTTTATATGTGTAAAATTGATCATGTTACAAAACAAAATGTCAGAAGGATAAGAAGGTTCTTCATTCTTATCACTATCTTCCAAGTCTTGATAATATGGAGGGAGCATATGTGAAAGATATGCATGGGTGTTATTTGGTAAACAAGGATGATCGGATATGGATGAAGAAAAGTGATTGATAGGAGGTAATTGTGACAATGGAGAATGTATAGAACTTGATGTTTCAACCGTTAAATATTCTTCAAATGGTGTTGGATCACCATGTATGGTAACAATTTTATTTGCAAGTTTAAACTTCAAACATTGATGAAGAGTGGAAGGGACAACCCTCATCGTATGAATCCAAGGACTTCTGAGAAGTAGGTTGTAAGGTGAAGGGCAAGATGCTACATAAAACAAAGTATCCAGGATCTTGGGTCCACTCTTAAGGGGAAGAATTATAGTGCCTCGAGCTTCTTGAATTTCATTGTTAAAATATTTTATAATAACATTTGATTCATTGAGATCTTCTTCCTTTAATCTGAGTTTTTGGAATAATTGATAAGTGCATAAATTAAGAGAGGAGCCATTATCTACCATGATAGTTTTAATAGATGTTTCTTTAATAAATCCTGTAATGTAAAGAGAGGAGTCTTCTTGTGGAGTAGAGGAAGGAATCTCCTCATCATAGAATGAAATATGGTTAACCTCAAGAGGGCTTACACCATTAATTGTGTTCTTAGGGAAAATATCATGAGGAACAAATTGTTGGCTAAGTATCTTGAACAAAGTTTCCCTATGAACATGAGAACTTTGTAATACTTCTAAAAGGGATATCTTTGCTTGAGGATTAATCACTTGTTGTTGGCTATCAAAGTGGATTTCAGATTGATATTTTGATGCTAAATATGGGCTTTCTATGCTTACATTCCATTTTGGATCATTCTCTAGAGCCAAAGATAGTTTTGAAGGTTGGTCAAATGAGGAATCCATCTCTTGAATATCAAATTGAGTTGATTGAACTTGAGGTTGCTCATTTGTAGTTTCTATTACAATATTAGTGATATCATTGTGATGGGACATATTAAGATGCAATATTTGATTGGTTTCCTATTGTTGATAATTGAATAGGGGTTCTTGGGAGATCCCCATGTCTTGATTGATTATGGGTTTTTGTTGTGTAGGAGTTTGATTGTTTATTGGAGATTTATAATCAGTTGTAGATTGTAATTCCTTTATAGTGAAAAGACCCTCATCAATCAAATATTGAATTGCACATCTTAAATTTCTACATTTTTGTGTCATATGTCCATCCATTCTATGATATTCACAATGTAGCTCAGGTTTATACCAATCTGTTGTGGTATCAAGTTGTCTTATGGGAGGGAACTCAATCCTATTTGTATCAAGTAAATGCTTGAGAATTATATCCATTGGTTGATTGAGCTTAGTAAATTTACGTGGTGAAGGTTTTCGAGAGGCTTTTGATAATAGGCTTAGGAATTCAGCCATAAAAGGACTTAATGGTTTATTACCTCTTTTTTCTTTATTATGGGTAGAATGATGATAGGAAGATTGTGAAGTATGATGTGAGTGCATGGTAGGATTGGAAGAAGAAGTATTTTCTTGTTGAAATGGATGTGTTGTGTTGAAAGAAGAATGTTGAAATGGTGGAGAAGGATTGTATGTGGATCGATAGGCATAATATGGATATGTGGGAGAAAATATAATATCGTTATGAAGAGGATTGGAAAAGGGATTGTCTTGTTGGGGTAAGGATGAAAAATGAGAAAAGTGTGATAAAGGTGATGTTGAATATGGATGAGGTTGGTCATAATCAACAAATGCATTTGGCTGAATTTTCCCAACATTACTGATGGGCTCATATTGATTTGAGTTAAGACTCATGGTTTCTTTAGTACTTCTAAAAGTAATATTTGGTATCTACCATTTAGAATTGAATCTAAAACATACAAATTTGAAATGATGATTTTGTTGTTGTTTTTATTGTATATATATTTTTTGTTTTTGATGTTTTTGAATCAGAAATATGCCTATGTTATTCACGTCGGGTTCACCAAAGAATGTAGGCCAAAAATTCTCGCACTCCTTTCCTCAAGGCAGATGGATCCACGCCTTAGAGGGGAATGGGAGAATGGATGGTCTACACCTCGAAAGAGAGGTACTTGATCGTACCTTCTATATGGTGATTTTTTGACGAATGGGTTTTGGGTTCACCAGGAAACATTTTGTGGCAGTTTTCATGCCTAGGCTTAGGAATTGGTTTAGATGTGTTCTTTTTAATCCAATATCATACAAGCCTAAGTTTGGCCAATATGCAACTAACTTAATCTATATGCACTTTTTAATTTAAATGCAAGCAACAAATGACAGAAAATAGGATGCAATAAGATAATACAATGCCTAAAGTGATTAAAAATCTTACCTTAATTCGGATGTCTGATGAAGTTTCTACTTTTTGTATGCAGTCCAAATCGTACAGAAACAGGTGATATCGTATTACGATACTGCAAGATCGTATTACGATTCTGCAAGATCGTAACTCGAATACGACAAAATGATTTGATTTTGATAGAAGACAACAAATGCATGGGTGAAGGATAGAAAACAGATTGATCTATAACTCTGTACTTAAAATTATGTTTAACAAGTATGTTCTAGATCTAATAGATGTTATGGACAATAATGGTGATAGGAATTTGACAAATGAATGAATATGAATTACTTAAAATATGCAATTACATGCAATTGGGTGAACTCCAAGGATGCAGATGATTAAATTGAATCTCCTATGTGATAAATATGCTAAATGAAATACATATTTAATGACAAAATGCAAAGAAATTGTGAACCAGGGCTCGGGGTTGCCCCCAAGAAAGCTACAGGCAAGATCGTAGCCTTCTAAGCAAGATCGTACTCCGAACCTACGAGTTCGTACTACGATCACAGTACTACAACATCCGATCTGCGACGATCGCCTCCGATCCTGCAAGCAAAATTGAAATAACTAGAGCTAGATGCGAAATTGGACTAAGTTCTCTAAAGTGCGATGGAGCCACCAGGAGAATTACAGAGGGGATGGTCTGATTAAATAGGCAAGGGAGAGTGTCCAGAATAGGGAGGAGGTTGGATTGTTGCAACTTCTTCCAAGCTGGGCGAAACCGAACGGATCCGATCTCGCAAATCCCATGCAGTTACACAAGCGAAGACAAAAATCCATTTGAACAACTTCTATTTTTGAATTTTCTATTTGTGAACAAGATCGTATTACGATCGGTAATATCGTACGCCGATCGCAGATATCGTATGCCAAAATCGTATTACGATTTTGTTGATCGTAGTACGATCTAGTCAGGACATGTACTTAGTTTTTTGGTAGTTTGAGGGGTCAAACGGTGTCAAAATTGGACATATAGTATACCGTTGGAAAGCTATTTTTGAGCCCTATCCAATGGTATAAAATTTGAGAATAATTGAGATGATTTGATAGGGTAAAAATTCTCTTGAATATGACCTTACTTTTCTAGGAGGAAAACTAAGGAAAATGGGTCAATTTTTCATGTCTACAGATCGATCAAGTTTTTGTTGGTCGACGGCTCGAAAAGAGCACAAGACAAAAAAATTGTGATCTCACGACCGGTCAGGTTTTGGGACTGAAAATCAGAACAGATTTAGAAATGAAGAAGTGAAGGAAAATTGGACCACGACGTCTCCAAGAAGATCAATGCAAACATGCTGTAACAAGATTTCAAATGTAGAAGATCTTAATTTTTTGTTGTTGAAGATCCCACTACTCCATGCTTCTTTGATCATCGATTTACCAGAATGAGCCAAGTGGCATATTATTGAAATATATATATATATATATATATATATATATAGGACGAGCAACTCTGATTAAGGGTCGACTCTTGGAAGTTACAAGGCTATGTATACAAATTCTTGAAAGCAATAATATACTCTTTATTCTGGCTTCTGGTTCATTGATGTTTTGTCATGTATGTATGAATATTCAAATTCTATATAAACTATGTTGAATGTTAATTGCTCTAATTCTAATTCTAAATTTTTGCATTACAAGTTCTACATATTCTAAATTTGATAATTCTAGTTGATTAATGGTTGTTTTAAGTCTACACCAAAGAATTAGTTGTTTTTTTTTATAATTATGTGTTTGTATTTATAGCGGGTTTTAACAAGGATCCCAAAACCTGATTACATAAGCAATGGGCCTAGGGCATCAATCCCTTGAAACTGAACACCAAAACAGAAATCCCGCCTAGCGGTAACGAGTAAGCATGAAACAATCCCTCTCGGCGGGAAACAAACAAATAAGAAAAAAGTAGTTTTGGAGATCCCGCCCGGCGGGGAGTAGCCAAAAACCACCATCGAGAAGATCCCGCCCAATAGGAAGCAAAGAAAAACCATTACAATAAAATCCGCCTCGCGGGAAGCAGTCAAAACCACCACAAACAGTCCCGCCTAGCGGGAAGCAACAGGGAAATCCCGCCATCCGGGAAACCAGCAGAAAAGAAAGGATCCCGCCTCGCGGGAAAACCGACGGATTTGGCGGATCCCGCCCTATGGAGAAACCATCCCGCCCATCGGGAAAACATTCAGTTCAACGAGAGCCATCCTGTAGGAAGCCGACAGCCAGCACAGAGAGGATCCAGTCCATCAGGAAGTGACCAGAGAGTTGCACCACAAGGAACCCGCCCCGGGAAAACAGAAGAGGATCCCAGCAGCAGGGACCAAGAATCCCGTCCAAGCACAGAGCCTGTCGAGGATTCACAAGAAAAAGGGGGAAGCTATCCAAACCCTAAACCGTCACCTCCACCGCACTGAGAAACGCAGGGGACCAGATCCACGCGAATCACCTGCAAAAAACCCCAGGGGGAAGCCTGAGGGAAAAAGGGAAGGGATCCCCAACCAAACAGGGATCCCTGGGAAGCACCAGTCTGAAAAAAAACCAAGGAAACCCTAGCCGGTCGGGAGGGGCGAGATAGTGGAGAAGGATCTCCCCCCAGGAGATCATCTGCAAACAACCACTCCCCGGGAGGGATGACCTGGGTTGAGCCAAGGACTGGGCAGAAACCAGGAGCCATGGGAGGGGGAGCAGGGGAGGGACCAGAGCCCTCCCCTCTCAACCATAAGTATAAGAATTAGTTGTTGTTATTTGAGGGGTTTAAGAATGCTTATCTGCAAAAACTATGTATTTCCTTGTTGTTGTCTAACCTGTACCATTTGATGTTTCTAGCAATAGCTATATTTCCTTTTCTTTATGCACTCTACTCTTTCCCCTTTTCCTATAACAAAGCAAGGAACCAGCCTTCTCTAGATATTGAACTGGGTAATCTCTATTTTAAACCCGATCATTCAATGTTGGTAAAGTCTTGGGCGTAAATGTAACCAAAGGCAGATTTTGTACCAACAAGTACTTCTTACAAGATATAAATGCAGATTTTGCAATTTAATTTTTCTAGGGTGGTGGAGGTGCATGAATGGCTAAGGTAAAACTAGCATTATGAATCTAACAAAAATATTCAAACAGGAGGAGAAGCTTAATGTAGCCTTGCATCATCTAGATGGAGCAGCTCATACATGGGCAAAGAGGTGGATCTCAAAGTACACTTGAGGATATTATTTAGATGCTTTATTATAGAGAGAATATCGTAATTGGGATGAACCATATGATGCTCAACTCTTCATCTATTTTCAAAGTGATATATTTATCAAGGAATACATAAAAATATCGTGTTGTGGAGTCAAAATCTAAACTGTTGCTATATCTGGTTTGGGACATTTATAGTTCTAGCATGAGGATAGAATTTCATACTAAGGTAAGGATTTTTGAGACTAATACATTGGAAAAAAACTATTAATGTAGCTAGGAGGGCAGAAGTTCATATTGCAATACTAAAAATAAAAATACACATGATAGGTCTCGCAAAGTGGACACATAAAGATAAAATCAATTATAGTAACCATTACCATATATTTGATCAAGGAAGACTCCTCAAAACCTAAATATGTGTCTTGCATGTTATCAAGCTTGGTAAAAGGGGTATAAATGCAAACCCCAAAAATTGTATATGGCTACAAACACTTATATTTCTAATTCAGAGCCAACCAACAAGTGAAATGGGCTAACTTTCAATCTCTTTGGCTGCAATGGTAGGGTTAATCATCTTGATAGATTTATTTTTTTTAGGTTTATAAAGAAGGCAAAGGCATTAATGTGAGTGTAATTGGGAAGTACTTTGAATATTTTGGATGAGAGAAATGCCAAGAAGTTAGGCTTTCCTATAGATACTTCGAAAAGCTTCCTAATTCAAATCCTAGGGCATTGTTTTATCCAATACGAAGGTTTGGTGTAATCTTGAGCTATTTATACAAAATTATGCTTTAAAAGATACATTTTATATAGCAGAGGTAGGTGGAGTTGATGTTCTTGGAGTGCAATGGTTATATTATTTGGGTATATATTCCAATAACCATCAAGAATGTTTCTTGAGTTTTTATTTTTATTTTAAAAGGATTGAAATATACAATTAAAGCCTTGCCAACAAAATGAATTAAGGTAGTATATTCCAAGGACATGTCAAAGATTTTGGAAAAATATCCCTTTGGATTTATGGCTAGGCTCTACAACATGGATGTTAATCTCTCTGATCAAGAGAATGATACAACAATCTCCAATTTAATAGAAAGACATAAAATGGTATTCCAAGATCTACAAAAAAATCTCCCCTCCAAATCATGGTCTTGAACATGTGATTGAATCAAACCCTTCTAAAGAACATGTGGTGGCATTACTATATAGGTATGGCTATTTCTATAAAACAAAAACTAGTGCAAGAGTTACTAGATGTTTGAATCCCACATGCCTTGTTGATGTAGTGAAATGACCATGCTCAACAAAATTTTCAAAAGACTGAGTTTTTCCTTAAATATATATGATTCTTGTAGAAAATTGCTCCATTTTTGATACTTCAAAGCTACCCCTTATTTCCATCATTGGTTTCCTGCAATTGTATGATTCCTAGGTCAATAACATAATTTGTAACAAGCTCCTCTAACCATATAGGATGGCTAACATACAACATTTATTGTTGGAATATCATCTCTATGAGACAATGCATCAACTACTACATTATCCTTTTCCTTTTTGTATAGTATCTCAAAATCATAGGCTTGCAAGCGATCCACCCATTTTTATTGTTCCTCTATGAGTGTACCATATGATGATAAATGTTTCAAACTCATGATTTATCTTACTAAAGAGTCTGTTTTCTAACAAGAATTGATGTCATTTGAATATAGCATGAGTTATGACCAACATATCTTTGTTGTACATTGACAAATGTTTCTTCTTGTCCTTTAGCTTCTACTATCGTAGGCTATTGGACACCCTTCCTAAGATAATACTAATCCAATAACCATACCTAAAGCATTGTATTCAATGATAAATGGCTTAGAGAAATTCGGTAGCCAATACTAGAGTGGATGATATGGCCTCCTTAGCTTATCAGAAGCTAGTTGTGCTTCACCAGAACAATTAAGCACATTCTTTTTAGTTAAATTTGTTAAGGGTTAGGCTATAGTAAAGAATTTATTTACAAATCGATGATAGAATTCTGCTAGGAACAATAATCCATGTATTTTTTCAATGTAATAGGTACATGCCATTAACCCAGGTGTTGCAGGTGAGTTGGAGAGGAGAGGGAAATCCTCCAAGGAAGGTCCCAGGTTTGAATCTCCACCCTACGAAAAAGTTAAATGGGTACCCAAAATCCAATTGATAATGTTGGTGTGGTCAGGGCCGGGCACAACTCCCAGGTGACTTTGTTGGTGTAGACCCCCTGGTCGTGGTTTCTCAAACCAAGGCAGTCCTGAAAGAAATTTTTATCTTAAAAAAAAAGGTACTTGCCATTCTATTATTGGCCTAATATTTGGCAAATCAACACAAACACCTTCAACTAAAATTATTTTCTTAAGTACTCTAGAGGGCTTGCTGAATTCATACTTAGAATTGCTTGGAAAATATTGTTTCCCTTATACATATTTTGTACATTAGTGTTTGAAATGTAGCTGGAGCATTGCATAAACCAAACTACCACCATAGGCCATTTAGAAGGTTCTAATTCAAAAACATGTTCGAGACCATAATTTGAGGAAAGCTTTTCTTTTAGATCATGAAATACCATTTAATGTCTTTCTAGTACTTTGGATATGGTTGGATAGTTCTCTTGATCAATTAGATTACCATCCATGTTGTAGATCCTAGCCATAAATCCAAGGTGACATTTTTTAAAAAGCTTTAACATATGCTTGGAATCTACTATTTTAATTTCCTTTGTTGGCAAGGCTTTAATTATATATTCTTATCCATATTTTTGAAAACTCAGGAATTTTTTTTGAGTTTTCCTGAGTTATGATCAGATCATCTACATATAGCACCAAAATCACTATGTCAGAACCATTGTTCTTGATATAGAGATTTGCATCTGAAGGACTTCTTTTGAAACCATGTTGCACTAGGTGACTATCTATTTTGATGTACCAAGCTCGAGGAGCTTGTTTCAGTCCATACAAGGATTTGATCAACTTACAAACTTTTTGTTCTTGCCCTTCAACAACAAATCCTTCTGGTTGGGTCATGTACACTTCTTTTAGGTCACCATTCAAGAAAGCACTTTTTACATCCATTTGATGTAACTTCCACCCAAACTGAGCTTCCATGGCACAAATTACTCGAATGGTAGTCATTTTTGTAGTAGGGGTAAAAGTCTCTTCATAATCTATGCCTTCTTTGTGAGTGCAGCCCTTTGCAACAAGATGAGCTTTATACTTATCAATAGTACCATTTGACTTATACTTTACTTTGAATACCCATTTGCAACCAATGGACTTCTTTTTTGAAGGCAGATTTACTAGCTTCCATGTATGATTTTTCATGAGAGATGTATATTCTGCTTCCATAGCATCCTTCCACTGAGGCTCACTAAGTGCATCCTAAACTGTTGTGGGTTCATTTTCATCCAATGATGTCATATAAACCCTTTCATATTCCATATTTGTTTTCCTATCTTCCTCTGCATCTATAGATAGATCATAAAATTGTTGGTAAAGCTCATCAACCTATGATGTTGATGCCTTTGCTCTCTTCTTCTATGTCATACTATGAGTACATGGTCGATCTAGAGTTAGATCTGGAAGTGATGTTAATTTGAAATCTCTCAATGTACTGGTATACCATTTTGGATTTTTTTTTGAGAAGGTGAAGTCTCTTTCTTAGGCTCATCTTCCTCAAGGTATACAACTATAGAAGTGTTATTTGATGTGAAAGCTTCATCAAATACTACATCTCTACTTATATGTGTCTTCTTGGTCATAGGATCTATCAATCGATATCCCTTGGAATGCTCATCATAACCAAGAAAGATACATTGCAGGGTCTTCTCATCTAACTTTTTCCTTTTTTGTTTGGGTATATGCATGAAGGCCTTACAACCAAAAACCCTTAGATGAGAAATGGAAGGTTTCTTACCATTCCATGCTTCTTGTGGAGTTTTACCCTGTAGAGCTCTTGTGGGTTCTCTATTCAGGAGGTAGGATGTTGTGTTTACTACTTCTGTCCAATACTCATTCTCAAGGGTTGCTCCTATAAGCATACATTAAACCATTTCCACAATGGAACGATTCCTTCTTTTAGCAACTCTATTTTTCTATGGAGTATAGGTTGTAGTCAGCTTTCTCTTAATCCTATGTTCATTCAAAAATGATGAAAATTCCTTGGAGGTATATTCCCCCTCTTGATTTGAGAGGAGGATTTTTATGGAACACCCTAAATCATTATCAAAAAGTAAACACCCTGACTCCTCAAAAATCTTCTTGAACTATTGAAAGTACAAAAATACCTCTGACTTCAATTGAAGAAATAAAACCCACATATTTCATGAGTGATCATCTACAAACAATTGAAAATACCTCTTTCCACCATAGCTTGTTGGCATAGGATCACACAGATCGGTGTGTACCAACTCCAAAGGTTTCTTAGCTCTGGAAGAGCTAACTTCAAACTATACTCGGCGTTACTTCCCTGCTAAGTAATCTGAGCAAACTAGCAATGTTGATGAAAGGTGGGAAAGTCCTCTCACCATCTCATATTTTCTCAATTCAAGCAAATATCCTGAACTTATATGCCCATATATCTTGTGCCACAAAGAAGTAGCCTCCTGTGTAGTGGCAGCCAGGGCAACATGAGGTGTGGAAATATCATCTAAAATGATCAAGCCATGCTTGTATGATCCGATTGCTACATGTTTTCATTTTTTGGTGATAAAAAATCTCTTCTTTTATTTCGCAACATGTAACACAACATCCATATCTCGATACAACATCTGAGGGATAGACAAAAAATTATTAGTCAATCCAGGAACATAGAGTACCTTCGCAATTTGATATTTACCATAGGGAAGAGTAATAGAAACATCACCTTCACCCTTTACTTGGTAGACTTGATTGTTAGCAATTGGGACTGGCTTACTTTATTTCTCCTCAAATGCCTTAAACCATGATTTATGACCAATCATGTGCTTACTAGCACCTAAATAAATATACAATATAGCATCTATCTATGGAGATGAAGGATGAGTCATGAGCACCTTGTGTGCTCTTTCTGATGCGGAGTCTGAGTCTGATTTCGTAGAATCTAAGTCTGAATTTGATTCGGCATAAGCAACATGCCCCTTGGGTTGCTTATTCTTCTTCTGTGGTTTGGATTTCACTTTTTTCTTCTTCTTATGATCTTGGTCATTTTGTTGCTTGTTATTAAACCAACACCTGTTGGTGTCATGGTTATTCATATCACAAATTTTGTAATATTGTTTTTCATTTTGCTGATGTTGTTTTCCTTTTCCCTTTTATGAAGATCCTCCTTTTTAAAACTGACCTTGTTTCTTATCCCCTTGTTTGGTGTAGAGGGCATTATCTGGTACTTCATCCTTCTAAAATTGATTTGCCTCCTTAGTTTGAAGCAAATTCACCAATTCCATAAAAGATACTTTTCTTCCAGATACATTAAGAGAGGTTATCAACACCTTATAGGACTCAAGAAATGCTCTCAAGATGACAGAGGTCAAGAGAGTATCATCTACTGGTTATCCCATAGTATTCAATTTGGCTTTCAATTCCGCCACTCTGCATAGGAATAGATCAACTATCTCACTAGAGTTCATACTGAGTGTATGAAGTTGAGTTTGAAGGTGTAGAATAGTGGACCGATTCTTACCTTCATAAATATTAATCAAAGTATCCCAAGATTCCTTACTAGTTTTGGCATCACAGATATGAATTTGGATCTCATCTGTAGTAGCAAGCAGAATAAAAATGAAACATATTTTGTCCTTCTTATCAAACTCTTCTTGATCTTCTCCTACTATTTTAGGGTGTTTTGTAGTTCCAGTCACTACATCCCACAAATCTTCCACTTGAAGAATAACACACATCTTATTCTTCCATGGTGTGAAGTTAGAACCTTTCAACAACTGTGAATCTGAGAGATATTTGTCAACAGTGGCCATTGTGAAGGTTCCTTATAACACCAAATGGCCCCCCTTTATTTATACCTTCCAGGACTTTATACCGAAACTCCTATATATATATACCTGCCCTTACATGAGGAAGACTATAAGTATATATAAGAGTAGAAAAATACGTGGAACTTAGGCGATACTAAAAGAGAATTCAATCATATTGATGACACTTGCCTCAAAACCCTCAAGAAAAGGATAATGAGTTGGAGGAGTTTAAGCCAATCAATGAGAATGAATTAGGGTATAAAATGAAGTGAATATCAATAAACTGGTTTGCATTATTTCTCCTCGATGATTGATAGAGAATAAGCTCAGACGTCATTGTTGCAGCTATGTTAGGCGGTGGATACAGTAGCCCAAAGCACGACAACATTACCTGTAAGTGTGGGCCAAAGGTATCACAAATACCAAACGTTGTTGTGCAATAAATTACACAAATAGGTATATAAATTTGGGGTCTTTTATTTTGCTTTATTTTATGATTGTTAATGCAAGAAAACAAAAAATTTAAATGCACAATACAACCACAAATACCCACAAATATAACTACACTAGGTGTCGTTTTCCACCGAAAATGTACATATTACAATTCCAGTTTTACAATTAACAATATTTAATTTCCACAAATCAACAATTTTTTTTCCCCTATGTATTAGAATTTTGTAAAAAGAAATGCTAGATATCCCCCCTTTTTGTTGCAAAATAAACAAGGATGAAAAAATTGTTTGTAGACCCTTTCGAATACCACAAAAAAACAACTTATCCCTCTAATAAATGCTTGGAAAGGGAAAAAAATCAAAGTACAAAAGAATACCTTGAAAAACAGGTTGTCTCCTCTGGCTGGTGAGAGGAAAAAAAAATGTCCCTCTGTCCTCTTTAAAAAAAATTGCCCCTGTGATGCAAAAAATGACCTTTGAAAAAGTGGTCAAAAATTGCAAAAAACAAAATTGGCAGCAATAATGTTTGACAAAAAAAATTGCTGATAAAAAAAAAAAAATTGCCAAAAAATAAATTTTTATTGTGTAGGGGAGCAATTTGTTGTTCAAAACAAAAAAAATTGATTTGAGAGGCCTCGGCGTCGGTGGGGTTGGAACCCCCGACCTTGGTCGTCGCAGAGCACAGCCGAACCACCTTAGCTAGACACGATGGAAATAAAAAACCATCATGTGCCTATTATATCTTGCAGCAAACTCTTGTAATAAAAAAATGGCATGCAAGGCGCCCAAGGGAATCGACATCGCAACCTGTACTGGGCAAGAGCAATGCAACGACCAACCCGCCTAATGGGCAGATGAAGATGAAGGGAGACAATACCCATTTAATCAATAGCGAGCGCGAATGATAAAAAAAAAATGGGTTTTTTTCCCACATTCATGATGTGAATGCAAGGTATGTGTTTAAGAACACTTTGAAACACAGTGTTTCTATTGCTTATGGGTAATCGACTTCGCTGTTCAAACCTTTTTTCGCTCAAAGAACCCTTGCAACCAGCATGCCACATCGATTGCCATATGATAAAAAATCCACATTAGACGCCAATAAATTTGCCATGTCACATGCCAGTCCACACTGTCTTCTCGAGATCTATGCCATGTTGCAGTCTTCTAGGTGTCCACAGGTCCACGTGTCTTCTCGAGATCAGTGGCCATCCACATCAGCACCCACATATCTTCTCAAAATTAATACCCATCCACGTCAGCATCTTGTCACCTGCAAAGACAAGAAATATTGCCTCAAAAAATGTGCCACCTACGCTATAGATTTAGATCAAAGTTGCCCTCGAGAAGAGTGCCTTTGCCCTCAGGAAGTATACCGCCTATGCTCAGGTCCAGAAAGGAAATGTGTCATGTCGTTCTTCTCCCAACTTGGCTCTGGTACCATGTTAAATGCACGATGCGAATTGAATAAGACAAGCAACAACATACCATTGATATGACATTGAGTTAAATACAATATCCAAGTGGTTAGTTCGGTGAACCAACCATCCAACCAACCAATAGTTGGTGAACTACCCGCCCAAGCGCTAATTAAAATAATGTAATATGCTATGCTTATATAAATATGCTAACAGATGGTTAGTGACAAATGTTCTCAAATAATACAACCATTGCACCCCAAGAACAACATCAACTCCACCTATTTTTGCTACATAAAAATTATCTATTAAAATATAATTTTGTACATATAGCTCAAGATTATGCATTGAACCTTCATACCGATTAAAATGATACCCGGATATTTTAATTGGAAAGCTTTCAAAAGTATCTATAGGGAGGCCTAACTTCTTTTTATAGATCTTATATAAAATATTCAATGTACTTTCGAAATCCATCAACACCAATGTCATTGCCTATTATAAACCCTAAAAAATTATATGTATTGAGACAATATAACTCTACCATTGCAACTAAAGAGATTTAAGGTTGACATATTTCAATGGTTGGTTGGGGTTGATTTTCTTCATCCAATTCACTTTCTTCATGCTCAAGGGAATTTTACTTAATGTGAGTGTTTGTCGCCATATACAATTTTTGGGGTTTACATTTATGCCCCTTGACCAAGGCTAAGAATATGCATGACACACATTTGGGTTTTGGGAAGCCAAAATTTGATCAAATATATGATTGGTTACTATGATTTTATCTTTCTATGCATCTACTCTACCGGATCTATCATGTGTATACCCCTTTGAGGTAGAACCAATTATTTTTCTTTTTAATGTTGTAACATGAAATTCTACCCTCCTAGCTATAGTAATATATTTTTCCACATTATGAGATTCAAAAAGCATTACCTTAGTATGAATTTCTGTCCTCAAGTGAGAAATATAAATATCTTAGACCAAATTAACCAACAATTTATATTTTGACTCCATAACCTAAAATTTCTATGTTCCTCCATGGACATATCCATTTAAAATAAATACATGAGCTAAACATAATATGGCTCATCACAATTACGATCTTCTCTCTATAATAAAACATCTACAAAATTTGTAAAATCTCCTCAAGGGTATTTGAGATCCAACTCTCTTCCCATGTATAGGCTGCTTCATCTAGATGATGCAAGGCTATATCAAGTTTATCCTCCTGTTTGAAGATTCGTTGGATCTAAAAAGCTAGTTTTATCTTAGCCATCCATGCACCTCCACCTTGAAAAAATTAAATTTATAAATATGCATTTATATCTTGTAAGGGGGACCATGAGCCCATGAATTTGGTGGGCTCTTAGCACTTCCTACAAAAGGGTTTTCATTTGTAGACACCAAAACAGCACCATTCTGATTAAGTGACTACAAACATTGATCGCATTGACATACACAGCTTTCAGGGCAGCCCTTAGAGGTCAAACAGTGGTCCTGGCCACTTACACAACAATTTAGAAGGTCAAAAAAAGAACAAAGCAAAACCTTAACAAAGTCCTCAAAGTCTTCAAGCCTTGCCAAAACCTTCATCGAAAGCAAAGTCTTTAAAAGCAAACAAGCCTCAACAAAAAGGGAACCTAGCCTTAGACGTCGCGAAATCGCGACGTCGCGAAATCGTGACACCTTTGGCCCCGAGGGGAGCCTCGGCCAAAGGTGTCACGATATCGCGACACCTTTGGCCCCGAGGCTACCCTCGGCCAAAGGTGTCGCGATATCGCGACACCTTTGGCCCCGAGGGTACCCTCGGCCAAAGGTGTCGCGATATCGCGACACCTTTGGCCCCGAGGCTCCCCTCGGCCAAAGGTGTCGCGATATCGCGACACCTTTGGCCTCGAGGCTACCCTCGGCCAAAGGTGTCACGATATCGCGACACCTTTGGCCCCGAGGGGAGCCTCGGCCAAAGGTGTCGCGATATCGCGACACCTTGCCTCGAGGCTCCCCCAAAGGTGTCGCGATATCGCGACCCTTTCGAGGTCCAAGGTGTCGCGATATCGCGACACCTTTGGCCCCGAGGGGAGCCTCGGCCAAAGGTGTCGCGATATCGCGCGTCGCGATATCGCGACACCTTTGGCCCCAAGGGGAGGCTCTGTCGAAGTGTCATCGCGACGTCGCGATATCGCGACACTTCGGCATTTTACGTTTAAAAGGCATACTTACGATAATCAAAGGTGGACTTTGACGTGGCCACCACATCCAAGGGATGACCGCCACGTGGCACCCTTACGTGCCCCTCTCCAAAGAGACCCCGTGGATCTGCAGAACGGCGGACTTTAATGAAACAAGCGGTTTTAAAACAAATCCGATCCGAGGCCACGCCTCATAACTTCTAATGTCAGTGCGAGCCATGTCTCATAATGACCGGATAGGGATCAAATCTGAGCGGCCCTTGCGGATTTAGGGTTTGACATTAATGCTCCAAGAGGCGAAAACCTCTATAAAAACTAGCTCGATACGAAGTAAGAGACACGAAGTATTTTTTTGAAACACAACGAAGTGCTGCAAAACCAGAGGCTCATTTACAGTCTTCTCGAACTCATTCTTCTGTACTTTCAAACCAGACATTGGACACAGTAATCCATCAATTCGCCGACAACACTTATCCTTTGGATTTTGAGCCAATTCCTAGTGGGTTGGCGTCGAGGTCGAGTTTTAAAGGGGCGGCCCGCTTGGGCACCCCACTCATGTTAATAGCTAATTTAATATATGCTGTCTTCTGATATTTTAAAATAGTTTACGTTTTATGTTTCGAATGTAATTGTTTTCGAATATATTATAACAACAGTTATGTTTTATGTTCGATATATACATATCTTTCCATCAACATTAAAAGTTGGTTTCATAGAGTTATTTCATTCACGCATTTGATAAACCTTTATATGCATTTTCCATTGCTTCCTAAAGACAAACGTTCTACCTTCTTGTTGCAAGTGCTATTAACAGCTATCGTTTTTTGCAGAAGAACAAAAGAAGCAAAGACTCATCACCACAAGCGGTGGCAACACTGTAGCCCGCCCATTTTACATGTGGGCATGCGGATAGGAGACAATATTCATCCCGATTGTAACCGAGAACACGTAACTCGAAGAGACATATTGTAACCGAACGGAATTACATTAATAAGAAGTGTCTATTTTTAATTAATTTATCATGTTATTTTGATGATCAATAGTTCTATTTTTATTACATCTTTAATACTGTTTTCCATTCCGAAATCTCATGCTTTCATATCACGGTGGGACCCGAGCCCACAGTTTTTATTTTTAGGTTAAGTGACTGATCTAAAATTGCTTTTTTAGGTATTCTCTCAAGTGACAATATTTCCCCCGGACGAATAAACTATTCGCTCACCCGAAATTCCCCACATTTTTCGATGAATCAGAGACATCCTGTTAGGCAGAGAAGAGGTAGGGGTTTTATAGCTTCTGTCAAATTGTTGTTTTTCTGTTTTCTGATTTTTTTAAGGTAGAAAAATTTTCCGTAAATTAAAAAAAAAAAAAAATCTTTTTAAATTTTTACTTGCTGTTTTCAGTTAGTATTATCTGTCTGGCATAGGGAAAGATTTCTTTTTTTGCCTGTTTCAATTTTTTTGCAAAGTAAAATGAACCCCACACACCACGTGGTATTTTAAACCAAGGCGTTGGTCGTAAAACCCCAACCCTTGAGCAAGACCAAAGGTGGATTCCATTATCACTTTGGCTTGAGATATTGCATCCATTACCTCGATCGCGATCGTTGCTAGACGTAAATCCCGACGAAGGCTGACCGAGTGTAGCTTGGGGTGATTCCCAGCATGCGAGGATAAGTTTTCTATGGTAGGTGTCATAAACAGAGCGATTCCCCTTCCGTACCGCCTATGTTCCACGTACCATCCGCTCTCACGTACCTATAGTCTCCCTCACGTAAGGGCGGGTATATAGAGAGGTTGGTATATCGGTCCGGCAATGGTATATTGAAGGGGCGACCATTTATGGGAGTCATATGAGCCAACATTATGCATTTAAACGTTCTTCCAAAATTGCAAAAACAAAACGAAACACCAAAATGCACTAAACCAGTCTAGGACACACTATTTAATCCTTAAAAGAGATAATCACAGTTTTGTGTATGTGTGTGTTTACTTCTGCTTAGTGTAGACAAAAAGACAAATCATCATAAACGAGATAAAATCTGCTTAGATAGTAGCGAAGCATCACAATGGTGTACACTCGTAGCCAAGCCCAATCAAGGGCAGACGCTGTGGAAGGTACACAAAGAGAGGGCGCTAGTCGCCTTCGCTTTAGCCCTGAGGACCTAGCCATACCGTCTTGGCAGTCTGGCCTACAACAAAGTCCACATCAGGCCACTTCAAGAAGGAACTATTGGGAACCTCCTCATTGGAATACACCCATTCAACACAGCCCCTTTCGGGAAGATGGTTCACATGCAGCTCTCAATGTAAGTAGACAACCGCCTCTTGAGGCTAGATTTGAATGGCCACAGCGCGATGAAGCGCTAGAGAGGCATACTGTCCATTTGGAGGGGCAACGTGGATATGGCGTCCCTTCTTTACCTCCCATCAGAACATAAAAACAACATCCAGAGCGCAGGGCTCTTTACACAGGGCAAGCTAACTCCGCCCGCCCCTTTCACACCCATGAAAGGGAGTACGAGGAAGATCATCACATTCCTCGAGAACAACAAACAACGCGGGAACCTTGCGTTTCTGCACCTGCCAGATATCATGATCACACATCGAGGCTAGGACCTCAAACAAATGTTGCCTACCCCGACAAAGGGAAGCAACCCATTAAAATTTTAGATCATCAAGATCGAGGCAAACACATAAGAGAAACATTTAAGCCTCCTGAGCCAAAGAGGGCAGACAAAATTGACCCGACAATCGTCAGACATGCCGCCCGCCAAGCTCGAATCACGCAGCTTGAGCAAGGTCACCAGGAGTTAGAGTACTTATACCGCCTGAATAAAGAGCGCATGCAGCGCGAAGCGGATGAATTACGCTATAAGCTACCTGAGAGGGTGCCAACCCCTCGCACCCACAGAGAAGAACAATATGAGAGGCACAATCCTTGGGTGCAAGACAGGTCTCCGCGACCTCGTCAAGTTTTGCCTCCGAGACCTTATAGACCCGAGAGGGAGGCCACTCCCCGAAACAATGATGGGTACCCCCAACGGGGACTCAATCAAGGTCATAGGTCTCGCCCAGGGACTCCTCAAGAAGTTTATGAGGAGTTCGAACCAGAAATAGAACGGGCCGACACGCCCCATCAAGGCGGGAGGGCTGCCAATCGGCCACCTCCCCATAGGCCTCCAGTCTCCCTTGACCCACAATGAGAGCAAACCAAAGAGGAAGAAATAAAATCTTCCGATGCATACAAAGCGCTATTAGAGCGTTTGGATTCTGTGGTGATAAAAGCTTCTGGGCATCAAAAGCCCACACTACGTCAACTTCGCAGTCATCCGGTGCATCCCTCGCACCCATACCTCTTTACCCCGAACATTTCAAGTTGCCACAATTGCGCATTCTTTAAAGGTGAGGAGGATGCACAAGAACATGTCACGAGGTTCCTAAGTCAATGCTTCGGCATCCAAGACAATGATGCATTGTTGCTTAGAACTTTCATAACCACATTCACGGGCCCCGCCTCGGATTGGTTTACACAATTGCCCAAACACAAGTATCAACAACTTAGATCAACTAGTAGATGCATTTCTTGAACGCTTTGCTTTCAACACAAGGAAGAAGGCATCACTAAGTGATCTGGCCAGCCTCGAGCAATATGAGGAGGAAACAATAGCAAGATACAGGAACCGATGGAGGGCTTTGCTTTCCATGCTACCCTACCGTCCCCCTATGTCTGATCTCACTCAGATGTTTGCACGGAGTTGCTTAAAATCAATCTCTCGGGCTATTGCTGTCGCAGACAATACGACAACTTAGAAGAAGCTTTGGCGCAAGCCGTAGTCATAGAAGAGATTAAAATAGGTGAAGGCACAATTGCCAAGCCTAAAAAGAAAGAGTGGAATAAAACCACTAAGACTGGGAATACGCAATCACAACCCGCAACGGTTAATCAAGTTGCGATAAATGTTCCCAAGCCAGTGCAAGACACGCAGCCTCAAAAGGCCAATTACCAGGCAAAGGCCTCCTAGTTATGAGAAAGATAATAAGAAACAGGAGCAGAATCAGCAGCGTCGCCCTAGGCGACAATTCACCCCTTACACGGAGTCTAGGGACTCCTTATTTGACCGCTTGTCAACGGCAAATTTAGTAACCCTTCCAGAGATCCCAACTATAGACCCTAACGCTCCTAAGCCTAAGGGATATAGAGAGGAACTATACCGTAGATTTCATAGGCGAAGGGGACACGATTTGAATGGATGCTGGAAGTTCAAAGGACTAATCCAAGATTTAATCAAAAATAAAACATTGGCCGTGGACAACCCCATAGCGCCAAACAACCAACAAATGGGGGTATTCAAGGACCCCTTGCCCGCCCACGAGGCACAGGCAAAACCTCTCCAAGTTAATGAGGTGCGCCATAACCTTCCCATGCAAGGATTTGTGGGAATGATCAAGCATAGTGACGAGGAATAAAAAGTACTCAGCAGTTGCCCCTGGGGTAGCCACGAAGGAAGTTTCGACAACGTCACAGCCTCAACAACACCCTATACAGTCACCTCCGCCTAGACCAGAAATCACGATACGGAGCAAACTCACGCAGAGTTTGCGGACCACATCGGCTAGGCTGTCCATTTACGAGCTTATTCAACAATCAACACCTCATAGGGAAGCTCTTATGGACATTTTAAAAACCATCGAATTACAGCCCCAAGAAGCAAATTCTTTCAACAACTTCGTGGGACACGTAAAACGATGTACTGAGCTGGTCATCACCTTCGGAGAGGATGAAGTCAAAGCAATATCGAATGACGCGATAGATCCACCCCTGCATGTTGTTGCGCGGATCAACGGGATCCCGTATAAGAGAGTGTTGGTAGATACTGGCTCGTCCAGTAATATTATTACCACTGCAGCCCTAAAACATTTGAAGCTGCCAGCCTCTCATATCACAGCCTCCACGTACACACTGCGAGCTTTCAATGATGCAATATGCTCGACAATCAGACAGTTGTTCTACCTGTCCGGTAGGACAAAAGACAACACCAACATTGTGCCATGTGTTAGAAGGCGAGATGGCCTACAATATACTGCTAGGGCGGCCTTGGATCCGGGACATGAAGTGTGTCCCTTCCATCGCTCACCAATGCTTAAAGTATGCTTTTGAAGGAGAAATACATGTAGTCCCAATGGACTTGGAACCCTTCAAGTATTGCAATGCGGTACAACTAATGCCTCAATCGACCCTCCCTTCAACACATTTGGATTTCCAGCTAAATCCATCTAAAAAGGGTCCAACACCGCAGGCACCACTGGTGACCAAAATCAACAACATCCCAACCAGGTGAACCCTCATCATCTACTCCTTCATTACCAACGCCACCTGTCATGGCTACACATAAGGACAAGGGAAAACAAATCATGGAAGAGGCTCAGCCCTTAGAAGAGGGGTTGCCAACAATTTCAACGATATCAACAGAGGAAATATCCAAGACAACGAAAGCTGAGACTCCAAACCTACCAAACATGGAATGGACTCAAGAAGGACTCCCGTTCCCTCCCTCCGAAGCATCAACAATCACTGTTGAAATGGCTAGTACAGGCCTGGGGGAGTACATAGTGCAGAATGTTGTGGCAACGCCCGCATTAGAGTCAGTCCAGGATATGGGAAGACCTCGCCTTCCCATAGGAACAGTTGTTCCCCTAGGTCACCCACCCAACCAGACAAATTTTGTGTATGGGGGCCTTGATCATGGTCTTGAACCATGTAAGCAAAAGGAAGCAGACGAAGAACCTTTTGTTGAAAACATCAATTATCTGTCAAACCCGCAATTTGCCCTCAAATATCTCGGCCAATGCCATTGGCATGGATACGGGCTAGGCAGATATGAGCAAGGGATGCGTCTCCCTTGCCAACCAAGATATCATATGCCATATGACAAGTCAGGAGTAGGGTTCAACCACCCCCGCCCTTGGACATCTTGGTTGAAAATATGCAAGACCTAGAAATAGGCAACAAGGGGGGATTGGCACCAGATCTCTATGCCAACCCAAATACAGAATTTACATTGGGAGATTACCTCCCATGGTCACCAAACACCCTTGGTAATAGCAGTAATCCCTCTCCTTTGCTAGAGAGAGGCGAAAGTTCGGATACTCATCCCCAAAGAGAATATCAATGGTGTCCGGACATCTTCTCGAAGTCGTTCCCCTTAGAGATTCCAGTTGAGTCAGTACAATGTCAAGAGAGTCGTGTCCCTCCACCAAAAGTGGAACAACCGCAATGGGACCAGATTAACGTACTGGAACAAGGAGAACCATCAACGTCGCAAGCAATAGTTGCTGAAGAGAATGAACATTTTTGGATCTCCGAAAGTGACTCAGAAGATGAGACTGAGATGGACTATCTCAAACATGCGCGACGACATTACCGCCCTTTAACTCATGAAGATCTAATGGGACAGATGGGCATAAGATTAGGGCATGAATGGTGGGTAGACCCAGCAGGGTGGGACCTGGTGCTAGATCCATGGCTCCACATTCACGATGAGCACCGTCCACCCCGAGACCCTATCATAACAACAGTGCCGAGGGAAGACCCCGTCCTCCATTTGGCACATAGGGCCGATCCGTTCGTGCCCGTTCCCCTAGAGCCGCATCCAGAGCATAGGGAGCATCTAGAAGAATCATGTTATCATGCCCACGGTAATGGAGACCAAATTCATTCCATCCACATGATCTCCATTGATTTGACCGCACCCATCCGCAATCCGGCCGATCCAGCATGGTCATTGCATCTAGACATAGATGCCATCGATTGGGATCGCGTCAATTCACCTCTATCACCATCAGAGTACTGGCCTTTCGGTGAAATGCCTCATTTTACCCCAAGGACAACTCAGGATATTTTTCAAGCTGAAGAGGAACCCGAGGTTCCAAGCGTAGATCTAAATTCAGCTAATGATATCCATTTGATCCCGACTCCACATCAGTTGGAGGACGGATCCCACATGTCAGTCGAGGAGACGACTGACGTAGACATCGGCATAGATCCAATGAATCCACAGATTCTCAAGTCAGGGGTAAGTCTTTCCCCCGAAGAGCAAGCCGACTACATTACCCTTCTCAAAGAGAAGAAGGAGGTTTTTGCATGGTCGTACAAGGATATGCCAGGACTAGACCCGCAGCTAGTCACGCATAATTTAACGCTTGATCCGACAATCAAGCCTCGTAAAGAAAAAACTACGTAATATGCACCCAACAAGTGGCCTTGATGGTCAAAGACGAATTGCAAAAGCCGTTGGATGCACAGTTTGTCATCTCGCGTGGATTATCCGCCATGGCTGTCCAACATGGTTCCCGTCAAGAAGCCCGACGGGAGGATTCGCATATGCACCGATTTTCGAGACCTGAATAAAGCGAGTCCTAAGGATGATTTCCCCTTGCCGAGCATCGACGCGTTAGTAGACGCTACAGCAGGACACGAAATGCTCTCCCTAATGGATGGTTTCTCAGGATACAATCAGATTCGTATCAATCCTGAAGACCAACTAAAAACGGCGTTCACAACGCCTTGGGGGACATTTTGTTATAAGGTCATGCCTTTTGGCCTTAAAAATGCTGGTGCCACCTACCAACGTGCCATGACATATATCTTCCACGATTACATGCACAAAACTTTGGAAGATTACATGGATGATTTGTTAGCCAAGTCTCTCTTGCGCTCAAATCATATCGCTGACTTAGGCAAGATCCTCGATCGCCTCATGGAGCATAAAGTTAGACTAAACCCCAAGAAGTGCGTCTTCGGCGTCACATCTAGAAAACTCTTGGGTTTCATAGTCTCAAAACGAGGAATCGAGGTGGACCCAAAGAAAGTCAAGGCAATCCTTGAAATGGTTCCCCCAACTACAATCAAGCAACTCAGAAGTCTACAGGGAAAGGTCGCGTCGATTAAACGCTTTATAGCGCAATTATCTGACAAGTGCCGACCCATGAACAAATTATTGCACAAGGGGGTTACATTTCATTGGGATGACGAGTGCCAGTCACCTTTGACGAGATCAAACAATACCTGGTTTCGTCGCCGCATTGGCACCACCTAGACCAGGAGTGCCGTTCTACTTATACATCTCAGCCATCGAGGTGGCACTAGGCGCCATGTTAGCCCGTAAGAATGAACTTCACAAAGAACAGAGCTACATACTATCTTAGCCGCACCTCGGTTAGTTATGAACTTAACTATGCATACGTTGAGAAACTCGCTTGGCAAGTGGTGTTTGCTACCAAAAAGCTACGCCACTACATGCCGAGCAACACTACGTATGTTGTGTCTAAGGAGAATCCATTGCGATACATGATGAGTCGTACTTATCATAGTAGTCGCACGGCGAAATGGATCATGTTGTTGACGGAATTTGACATAGAATTTATTGGACAAAAATCTATCAAAGGACAAGTCATAGCCGATCAACTAGCAGAGGCTCCTCTTGAAGACGATCAGCCTCTGGTCATAGAACTACCCGACGATGGGGTCTTCCATGTCTCAGAATCGCCAGATTCTGATGAGCCTGAGTCACAGGCCGACATAACCCTATTCTTCGATGGTTCTAAGTGTGAGCAAGGTGGTGGTGCAGGAATTGTATTCTTCACACCGCAGGGTGCTCCAATGCCCCTGTCATTTAAATTAAACTTCCCATGCACCAACAACAATGCAGAGTATGAAGCCTTGCTCCTAGGTCTTCAGACAACAATCACCATGAACATCAAAAGACTGAACATCTTTGGTGATTCACTGTTAATAGTCAATCAAGTCAAAGGGGTATATCAATGCAAATGCCCAGTTCTGAAGGCTTATAAAGCCCTTGTGGACAAATTCCTGGCAAAACTTGAGTGGTATGACATCGAGGCACTCCCTCGATCATCGAACCATTTTGCGGACACAATGGCCTCCTTGGGGTCACTAATTCCGTAGGACCTTTCTGGTGATATGACAACCATTCAAGTCAAAACCTTATCGCAATCCACGATGGAGCGTGCAAGCTCAGACTTAACGCCAAGGAATCCACATGATCCAAATTGAACCACCCTCGGATAGGTTCTCTCGAATCCGAGATCATCTGAAACACGCCAACTGGGGGTCCTTGTTCTCCCCTACTCCCATTAGTAGCAACACAACACTATTCTTGCAGGTTCTATCCCATTCAGCATTTGCTAGGGATGAACTTCAGGAGGGATTGGCTGTTCATACTATCGAGGTTTCTGATCAACAGGACTGGTATTTACCCATCCGAGACTACCTCAAGTTAGGTAGTCTCCCACTTGATTTGACTCATGCCGCAAAACGAGCACTCAAGCAGAAAGCGGCTAAGTATGTCTTGATAGGAGACATCTTGTATCGTCGCAGCCTATGAAGGAATCCTCCTTCGTTGCTTGGACCAGAAGAGTCCACTTGGGCAGTCGCCCAAGCGCACGATGGTACATGTGGTGGCCACTTCAGTGGAATGGCCATCGCAAAGCGCATTCTTCGCATGGGCTATTATTGGCCATCTTTAGAGCGAGATTGTTGCACCTATGTCAAGAAGTGCGTGAAGTGTCAACATCATGCCAATCTAATGCACGTACCTTCTCGTGCCTTGCAGATATCCAGCTGCTTGGCCGTTCTCGCAATGGGGCTTTGATCTAATTGGAAAGATCTCCCCTGCGTCGTCAGGCCGTCACACGTTTATCATAACGGCCACAGAGTACTTCACCAAGTGGGTGGAAGCAATTCCGCTTACCTCTACGATAGGACCCCGCATTGTGGAGTTCATTTTGCATAACATCATATGTCATTTTGGTATTCCATCCAAAATAGTCTCGGATAATGGGACACCTTTCAAGAACAAAGACGTGCGTGCTTTGACCACAAAGTACAAGATTCAGCACAACTTTTCGACACCCTATTATCCGCAGGCGAATGGGCAAGCAGAGGCGTCAAACAAAATGCTAGTTGCCATCCTTAAAAAGACCATCGCAGACAGTCATAAGGATTGGCACATTCAAATCCCACTTGCCCTATGGGCCTATCGCACTAGCATTCGGACGCCCACTGGGGCCACTCCGTTTTCACTCGTGTATGGCTCCGAGGCAGTCATGCCTCTAGAGTTGGAGATTCCTTCCCCGCGCATATCAATGCATGAGTTCATCGATGATGATTCTCGCGTGGCAGCCCGGTTAGACCAGCTTACGTTGCTTGACGAACGACGCGTTAATGCTCTCGAGCATTTACGCATTTATCAAGAGCGACTTAAGAAAGCTTACAACATGAAAGTTCACCTCGTGGACTTTCGCGTTGGTGATTTGGTTTTGAAGGAAAATCAACAAAATTCCAGTTTGCCATCCCACCTAAGGGACAAGTTTGCGGCCAATTGGTTAGGTCCGTATGTCATTGATAGCAAAATCGGACCCGGACATACCGGCTAGCTTCTCTTGATGGTATCAAGGAAACAGAACCCTTGAATATCAGTCATTTGCGACCATTTCATATCTAAAGAGAGCCATATCCCAAAATGCTCCAAGGATTCTTGCAATCGCTTGGTCAAACCAAAATGCTCCAAGGATTATCACAATCGCTTGGTCAATCCCACAAAGGCTCCAAGGATTCTTGCAATCGCTTGGTCAAACCAAAATGCTCCAAGGATTCTTGCAATCGCTTGGTCAACCCACAAAGGCTCCAAGGATTCTTGCAATCGCTTGGTCAATCCCAAAACGCTCCAAGGATTTCCACAATCACTTGGTCAAAAATCATGAAAATTCAAAAACAACAAAAATCATCAAAAACAACAAAAATTTGCATCTCATTTCTAGGCATATTCAAATTCATCAAATAGAGAGTTCTTCTCGCAATTCATCTTCATATTCACCAAAATCAATCCATCAAAAATACAAAAATACATAGCTGCATTCAAGCATCGCACCCATACATTGCACATTCATGGTCGTATAGGTCAAAAGGCACCATAGGCTGTCATGATTCTACTAGTCCATCTTGTTCCACACTGTTCCATCTTACAAAAACAACAAAAACACCATTCATTTTACCACACTAGAGTCAGTGGTCTTTTAATGTATCAAGAGTTTTTCGTGATTCAGTCATCATTTTGCTCTTTTAGCAATGTAATGTATCAAGTCAAACAGATTTTACGAAGGTAGAGTTACACTTGCAATACACCTTGTTACGTAACATCCCAACACAAATTAAAACACATAAAAATTCCCGAGTTGTGTGAACGAAGGATGAAACCTGCACAGTAATCCAGGTTACCATAAGCGAAACGGTTATCTTGCTCATCCCCCCGTGCGAATGACCCCAAGAATGCCGAGAGTTGGCAAAAGGACAAGCATCCTCCCTACCCAATTCCATAAGAATCCCAAAGTTGCAAAACATCAAAAATTTGCAAATGTCAAAGCTCCAAAATTTGACATCCTACAAAGGCACATATCAAAAGGCACAAAGCATAGTGATTCTCGTCACTCCATATCCAAATCCCTTGCTCAAGAGAAAAGAAAAACAAATCAAAATAAACAAGTGATTATTATCACTATAAAGAGCAAGTATCCCAATACAATTGAAGAAAAGAAGGGAGTTGACCTTGAATCCCCGGAACTCTCAAAGATTCTCGACAGGTCATGAGGCAAGCCTCGACATCGGTTTGGTTGATAGCCTATCGGTCACTGGCGGTAAACTTCTCGCATGACGATATATCTGTCACATTAACTTGTGTACAGATCAATATTTGCATGTGGATGAGCTAGCTTATGGTATCCTGGATAACACCGCAGATTAATCTAACTACATACAACAAAGGAGTTAGTGGAGCTAATTAGGTGATCCTCAATACATGATTCGGTTGAAAGCCCATCCGGCACTGGCGGTATCCTGACAAATACCACATAAATGAACTCAATTGCACACACAGGGATGTGAAATAACTTGGTTAAAAACAAGTCCGATTCATACCTTGTTCAAAAGTCTTGTAAGATAAAATACAATCATGGCTAGTAAGTTAAAACCGTCTGAGTCTCGAAAAACCTTTGCTACATTTCTAAACCAACTGCGCTACTTTTCATCCTTACAATACCACCAGAAAATACAAAAAAGAAACACCACATTTGTACATAGCAAAATAATGGAGATCTAAAATAGTCTATGGTGCCATAGTCAAACATCACAAAGTTCATCCATCCATCTTATTTCCGCATATCACATGCCAATCAAAAACATTTGCATCCATCATGCATCCATCAAAATAAATCAACATACAACATCGGTAATTATCATACCATATGCATCCATCAATATAAAGTAGCATGCATCCACCAACATCAACCATTGTGCATAAAATCATGACATATACGCAAAGAAAGAAAATCAAAACAACAAAAACATCACAAAAAGCAACACAAAAACATAAGCAATAAATTTCCGGACACAAGTGCTCTTGCACTTAACCTCTTGGCACAGAAAATCGATGTCGGGGCCCAAATTGTCACCCTCCTACTTCCCCAAGAAGGCTACCATAGCTGGACCGCTCCACGGGAAGATGGGTTCTTGATGATTTCACCCCATTATGGCATCACCAAAAGGGTTAACACCCACCAAAAATAGGTCCAAATGTCGGGAAATCGCATGTGCTCAAATGGTAAAACATCCAAAGGCACCCTAACCTAAGTCATCTTGGGTCAAGCGACTCGTCGCTTTTCTCACGAAGGTCATTCCCTCATCGATTCGTCGCTTGAGGGGGTAGTCACACTTAGTCACCAATCAACAACCACACACCCAATCAAGGCAATGACATGCATTCAAAGAATCATTGACAAAGACAATCACGCTCCAGCTTGGGGCAGTAAACAAGCAATCATTAAGTTGATCAAATACTTGGCATTCCCGAAGCATGAACACAAGGTTTCCCCCGTGGATAAAAGGTTGCGCCCTTTGCCTAATCATGACCGATCAATGTCCAAGCTCAAGTCACACCTCACCAAAATAGGTTAACACTTGAAATCAAATTCCTTAGCTCGTCAGAAGCAAGGATTCAAGAATGCATGCCCTTTCCATACTTGGGGCATCAAGAGTTGGTTAGGTTACCAAGAAACCCTAATCATTAGTGCTTTGGTTCTATATTTTTGCTCAGCACTATGCCATGCACAGCGCTTCCCATAAAGGGGCATCTTGTAGACACCAAAACAACACCATTCTGATTAAGTGACTACAAACACTGATCGCATGCACATACACAGCTTTCAGGGCAGCCCTTAGAGGTCAAACAGTGGTCTTGGCCACTTGCACGACAGTTTAGAAGGTCAAAAAATGAGCGAGCAAAGTCAAAACCTTTAACAAACTTTAAGCCTTTAGTCCAAAGTACTTCAAACCTTCACCAAACTCAAGCCTTAGCAATCGAAAGCAAAGTCTTTAAAAGCAAACAAGCCTCAACAAAAAGGGAACCTAGCCTTAGACGTCACAATCGCACGTCGCGATTTCGTCCTCCGAAAATCGCGACACCTTTGGCCCCGAGGGGAGCCTCGCCAAAAGGTGTCACGATATCGCGACACCCTTGCCCCGAGGAAGGACCTTGGCCCCGAGGGAGCTCGCCAAAAAGGTGTCGCGATATCGTGACACCTTGGCCCCGAGGTTCAAAGGGTGTCACGGATATCGCGACACCTTGCCCGAGCCCTTTGGCCCCGAGGGGCTCGTGCAACCTTGCCCCGGGTGTCGTGTCGGTATCGATATCGCGACACCTTTGGCCCCAAGGGGGTCTTCCGACGTCGCGATATCGCGACACTTCGGCACTTTATGTTTAAGAAGGCATACTTACGATAATCAAAGGCGGACTTTGACGTGGCCGCCGCATCCAAGGGATAACCGCCACGTGGCACCCTTACGTGCCCCTTTCTAAAGAGACCCCGTGGGTCTGCAGAACGGCGGACTTTAATGAAACAAGCGGTTTCAAAACAAATCCGATCCGAGGCCACGCCTCATAACTTCTAATGTCAGTGTGAGCCATGTCTCATAATGACCTGATAGGGATCAAATCTGAGCGGCCCTTGCGGATTTAGGGTTTGACATTAATGCTCCAAGAGGCGAAAACCTCTATAAAAACTAGCTCGATACGAAGTAAGACACACGAAGTATTTTTTTCTGAAACATCACGAAGTGCTGCAAAACCAGAGGCTCATTTACAGTCTTCTCGAACTCATTCTTTCGAACCTTCAATCTCGACATTGGACACAATAATCTATCAATTCGACGACAACACATTATCCTCTTGAGATTTTGAGCCAATTCCTAGTGGGTTGGCGTCGAGATCAAGCTCTAATAGGGCGGCCCGCTTGGGCACCTCACTCACGTTTTTAGTTAATGTAATATATGCTGTTTTCAAGATATAACAACAGTTTACGTTTTATGCTATCGAATACATGCTGTTTTCGAATACATTATAACAACAGTTTGCGTTTTCATGTTCGGATATATATATATATATATCTTTCCATCAACATGTAAAAGTTGCAGGTTTTCATAGAGTTATCTCATTCACGCATTCGATAAACCTTTTACATGCATTTTCCATTGCTTCCTAAAGACAAACGTTCTACCTTCTTGTTGCAGGTGCTATTAACAGTTTACTGTTTCTTTTGCAGGAAGAACAGCAGCAAGCAAGGACTCATCACCGCAAGTGGCGGCAACACTGCAGCCCGCCCATTTTACATGTGGGCATGCGAAAGGAGATCACTGTTCATCTGTTGTAACCGAGAACACGTAACTAAAGAGACATATTGTAACCAAGTGGAATTACATTAATAAGAAGGGTTGTGCTCCTGTTTTTAATCTAATTCTATCCATGTTATTTTATGCATCAATTTAGTTCTATTTTTATTGCATCTTTAATACTGTTTTCCATTCCGAAATCTCATGCTTTCATCATTTTTTCCTCATCCTAGTCAAATTCCTATGAATAATGGATTGAAGGGTTTCTTTCTGAACCCAAATTTTCTCTGTTTAAATCTTGTATCTCAACCCTTAGATCTGCATACATCCTAGTGAGGTTGTTTTCCAATTATTATTGAGTCACATATTTAGTTTGGTTTCTTCGTCCTTGTTGCATTATTTCCTTTGTAATCTACAGTCTTCACTCTTTTCTTATCCTAGCTAAAAATACCCATATATATATAAACTCAAACTCTTGTTACACAACAAAAAATGAAATCAAAAGGCTCTAATACCACTTGCTAGGATACTTGATGGAAATAAATTAAGAATACTAGAATAAAATAGTACATAATTTATCTTATAAAAATGGGGGCACCTACACACCTGTAAGAATTGCACATGCAATTCCACTCAATGGTAAAGAAGCCCATAAATGGTCTTCATTCCTTTGTAGAAGATATCCAATAATGCATAATATCCAAATGAGGATATCTCTCCAATATATAGCATGTATGGAGAAAACCCTAGCCATATATAGACAATGATGAAACCCTAAAATTTATTACTCAATATAGGTAAAACTAAACTAACTAGACACCAACTTAATATTAGGTCACACCCCTATACTAATTAATCATAGTACACCAAAATAAAACTTGTTGGGTCTAGGTACACAACATACTTGCTATGCTTCTTGGTGGAAATGGATTAAGAATGTTGGAAGAAAATAGTACATAATTTATCTCATAAAATAGGGGCACATGCACACTTGTGCAGATTGCACCTGCAATTCCACTCAATGGTAAAAAAAGCCTAAAAATGACCACCATTCATTTGTAAAAAAATCCAATAACACATAACACCCAAATAGAAATATCTCTTTAATATATAGCATGTATGGGGGATATCCTATCCACAAAGAATACAATGGAACCCTAAACTTTATGACTCACTATAGGTAGTAGTAAATTAAAATATGTTGGTTCTAGGTACACAACATCTCCCATCCCTCCTCCCCTAGAAGCTTTGTCCTCAAGGATGAGAAAAACTCCATGGTTAAGCAAATCAATCTTAGATTAGATCTAAGATAGGTGACCTTTGGGCAAGTCTTGGTGTCACACCCTTTTATTACATACTTTCTACAAAAATTTATATTATGCACAAGTTTGAACCTAAGACCTCCTACATCCTATGAACCAAAATAAATATGCCATAACCAACAAGTCAACAATAAACTTATGTAAATATATCCAATGTGTCTAAGGGATGTTTTTAGTCCATATGTGATCTTCATATTTGTTGTAGTTTTGGATGTTTATGGATAAAATATTTGCCTTACCATGTTGCATCCTCCTCTAGATACTCTTTCCACTTAATCTTGTACTTGTACTTCATCCTTAGCTTCCTATCCTCTACCTCCAAAATGCCTTCTAGTTCTGCAATTACTTTTTCTTTCTCATCTATTATAAATAACTCTATCTGCACCACATTGTTATTTTTAATCTATTTCTTTAGGAAAGACACTTGGAATACATCATGCATCTTCCCCTTGTTTAAAATATCTAGTGCATATTCTACTTCCCCTAATCTTACCCTCACTCTAAATGGTCCATAGTACTTGGGTTGTAGCTGTTGCTCTCCTTAGTTCTTAAGTGTTGTTTGCTTATAGGGTTGTAGCCTTAATAATACCATGTGTCCTATAAAAAATCCCTTTCTATTTTATGTTGGATAGCTTGTTGCTTCATCCCATTTATAGCTATTTATAGATTCTCCTTCATAGTCTTCAAGATATCTTCCATATCCTAAATGCAATCCCCTACCATGGACACTTACATTTTGTATGATCCAATATTTTGGTGAAGGCATATCGTACTCGTATAAGGTTCTAAATTGGGATACTATTATTGATATAATGTATGTGTTGTTATACCAAAACTTTGCAAGATGTAACCATTTTTTCCAATTCCCCTATATTTCTCTTGTGTACATTTGAAGGGTTTGCCCTATGCACTTATTGACAACCTTAATTTTTCCATATTTAGATATAGTCAACCTAGTAATGGAATCCATAGAAATCACCTCCCACTTTTGGTTGGAGACTTAATGGGGCTGGAGAAGACCTAGATATGGGATTGTATCAACCTTCTTTCTTTTACCAACATCACATTTACTAAATAACCTCTCAATATCTGATTTCATTCCAAGCCAATAGAAAATTGATGAGATATTCTTTTAAGTTTTCATGAATCCCACATGCCCTGATGATGGAGCATAATGACCATGTTCAAGAGGTATTTTTTTTTTTTTAGTTTTCTCTTAAATATATACGATCCTTGTAGAAGATTGCTCCAATTCTGATACTCTAGACTTGTTCATTCTTTCCATAATTGATGTCCTTCTACAATTGTATGATTTTTGGATGACTAACATAATTTTTAACAAGCTCCTATAACCATGTAGGATGGCTAATGATAATATTTATTCTTTGAATATCCTCTCTATGAGACAATACATCAACTACTATATTCTCATTTTTCTTTTTGTATAGTATCTTAAAGTCATAGGTTTGCAAGCAATCCACTCACTTTTGCTGCTCCTCTTGAGTGTACGTTGTGATAATAAATGTCTTAATAAAGAACCTAATTCCCAAAAAGAATTTATACCATTTTATTACAACATGAATTATGACCAATATCTCTTTATTGTATGTGGATAAATGTTTCTTCCTATCATTTTCCTACTCTCATAAATGTTTGGATGCCCTTCCTAAGATAATACTACTCTCATACCCAGACCAAAAGCATCACATTAAATGATAAATGACCTAAAGAAATTTGATATAGCCAATACTAGAGTGGATGATAGTGCCTCATTTATATTATCAAAAGGTAGGTATGCTTCATCAAACAAAGTAAAAGCATGATTTTTAGTTAAATCTATTAAGGTCAGGCTATACTGGAGAATATCCATACAAATTGGTGATAGAATCCTATTAGGCCTAAGAGTCCACATAGCTACTTCAATATAGTAGGTTCTGGCTATTCTTTTATTGTCCTAATATTTCTTAGATCAACACAAATTCCTATAGTTAAAATTATGTGCCCTAAGTACTCTAGAGATGGCTTACAAAATTCACACTTAGATTACTTGGAAAATAGTTTTTCCCTTGCTAAAATATTAAGCACAATATCTACATGTCCTAACTATTCCTCAAGTGAATTGATGTAGACTAAAACATCATCAAAGAAGATGAACACACTTTCTAAGATACTTACCAAATATTTTATTCATTAGTGCTTGAAATGCAGCTAGAGCATTGCATAGACCGAATGGCATCACTCAAAAAATAATGCTAGTGATACTTGACTATTGTTTTATCTTGATATTTTATCTTGATATTCTAATCAAATTGATATTTGATAATAACTTGATCTGGTATCAATCTTTGAAAAGATTATAGCTCCATGAATTTCATCTATGAAGTCATCAATCCTGGGCATGGACAACTTATTCCTTATGTTAATCCTATTCAATTTTCAATAGTATATACAAAGGTGATAAGACCCATTCTTCTTCCTTGCCAACACTACATGTGTTGCATATGGGATTTTTATTGGAGTGATAATCCCTACATTTAATAATTCTTGTAATATTTTCTTAATTTCTATTTTCTAGAGATAACCATACCTTTATGGTTAGACCACCACAAGACATTTAGAAGTGTCTAATTCAAACACATGTTCAAGACCACTATTTGGAAGAGGCTTCTTTAATAGATCCTATAAGACCATTTTATGTCTTTCTAATAATTTGGAGATTAGATCATATTCTTGATAAGCCAAATTAGCATCCATGCTGTATAGCCTAGCCATAAATCCAAAGTGATATTTTTTCAAAATCTTTGACATATGCTTGGAATCCACTACTTGTTGGCAAGGCTTTAATTGTATATTCCTATCCATAAATTTGAAAACTTAAGAAATGTTCTTTATGGTTAGTGGAATATATGCCCAAAAAATATAATCATTGCATTCCAAGAACAACATCATCTCATCTTGATTGTTTGGTCTACCTAATATAAAATGTGCGCCCTAGATCGAGGTCAAGATATGATGACTCAAAATTGCTTCGAATTCAACCTCCAAAGAAGGTTGGTTCCTTATCTAATATAACTATACAAAAGACATAAAAGAGTTAGGGTCAAGATAAGAGTAGGGATAGAGATGTTGATTAAATGCTACAAAAGCTCAACTAACAAAACTATATTTAGCTCAATGAGCATAGACCATTTGATACACACAATGCCTAATAGACCATTCAATTAAAGTTTTTTAACAAATATAATAAGCTCAAATGTTATAGCATTCAACATTCCAAGAACTCTAGTAGAAATAAGCCAAACAACTTCAATCCTAACATAAATTACTTCAACTATCAATTGAAATAAGCCAAACAAATTCAAGCCTAACAAAAATTACTTCCACTAAAGCATAGACAAAAATGTTGAAAGTGTAAATATCAATGTAATGAATGATTCTTCATACTTCAATTGAGGTAGGTCAAACAACCCTTGATTGTATTAGAATAGCATAAACACACATTTTATGAAAAGTAAACATTGAAAGATATGACCCTTTACAATAATGAGCATTCCTCTATTTATAGCTTTTGCTTAGCTAAAATGAAGATATCTATTATGTACAATCATAAGAAAAATTGATCTTGCACAATCTGGGATATGTTGACACCACTTGACATCTTCAACATATTTGATTTATACTTTTTCAGCCCACTTGTAGTTAGTTATGCTTTGTTGAAGTGGTTGTCACTTTCCTACACTGACAACTGCCACATTGGCCAAACTACCCTTTTCTAAGGATGTTGGGCACTTTCTTCTTAAAGTGATATTTATTTGCAAGCATTTTGGACCTTTTAGATGCTGAAATCATTATTTATTTTGATAACCTTCGATCTAGGATGCTCCTTCCCTTTGAATTGCCTTATTGGGTCACTTTTCTTGTTTTTGTAGGATTTTACACATGACCAAAACTTTTTGGAGTCCTAGCTAACATTACTGCACAAAAATATTTGGCTCACTGACTTCCAAAATGATTGCTCTTTACTCCATGATATTTTACAATATGTTTTAGATTTCAAAGTACATTTTTTGATGTCACTATAAAAAATCTCTTACTTAGCTCCTTCCAACCTCCAAATACTTTCTTCTTACCAGACTAGAGGTTTTGAGGTACTTTTGCTGACATTGCTTAGTAAAATTTTTGTCTGTTGAAACTTTGTATGTTCAGACATAAAGAATACCAAGCTAGTCTAAACACAATATTCCAACTTTAATGATTGAACAATTTCTAATCAATTTCAATCCTAGAATGCTTTCTTACACTCCAAAAGAAATAATTTGAAAGAATTATGTTTCTAGTAAGCTTCCTTTTGGTGCTCCAAGACTATTAGATATCTTGATTTTGTGAGTGTATCTACATTGTTATCTTTGCTTGAATTTTAATCAATATGCTCAATTTTTCTTTCTTGCCACGGATTTCTAGGGTAACATAACCTTCATATGGACCAACAAGCCCAGATGGTCTATAGAGGTTTCATATTTTGAAGTTTCTAATATGCTTCTATTCCTACAAATTGCTAATTAATAAGCTCCTATTTATGGAAGAATAAGAGCTTCTCTTGTTGGTTCCTTGAAAAAACACCTCAGATTCCTCTTCTTCCTCCATTGTTACTAGGTTTTATTACCTAGGGTCTCTAGTTGGTGCTATATTGTAATTGCACTAGGGAATAATGACTCTTTGGATAGTCTCTGCAAACCAAATTAGATGTGGAAGACAATTTGACCTATAGGCTCATCCTTCTAGGTGAGTGATGAATGTGTAGCCATTGTATGGGATGGAATACTACCAAAGGTAGAACCCTTTTATCGATCATCAAAAATACTTTGGGAGTCCTACCAATAGCAAGGTATGGCTTAGCTACCAACGAAAAGGCTATCGACCTTTGTTTATTTGATTTGGTTGGTCAATGTGACCTCATGACATAGGCAACATTAGATTTTTTTGGGGCCTTCCTTTGTTAGCAAATTTGGCATCTTCTTAGCACTAGCTACTTGATAGATCAAGGGGGACTCAGATCCTCTCATCTTGTTTTTCTTCAAAATCAACACTAGGTGGCAATATTGCCCAAAATGATCCCCTTTGATGGGATTTGCCTGGTGTAGTGAAATTCACTACAACTTTGGTGACTCACATGGATATTTTTCTTGTATGATACCAAAAACCCATAAATGAAATCCTTATCTATTGGATGCAAAGTCTATGGGGGAAAATAGCTTAAGGGGATGAGAGAAGAATATATTTCTTGAAGGGCAACTTTGATTGAGAATTTATAGAATACTGAGATGGAAGCTCTCCTTTTATAGACCTCTCCCACTTGGGGAGCTATTGAAGTCACCTCACTCTTCCAGTCATATTTTCATCATTTTCTTCTCTGGTAAGATTCTCCTGCATGCATGAGTATTGAAGATGTCATCATTTATAGTTTCACCTTATGCTTAATTGTGGTGGTTGTCATATTATTAATTGAATGGTTCTTGGTTAGTTGGTGATAATCCCAAAGAGGGTATTCTTTAGTTGCATTGATAGCTCTTGGATGTGCCCAATTTATGTGAACATCATGAATTTGTGTGAATCATCCTTCCAACGTGCCATCAATCTCATCCTTCTACTATGAATCTGGATCATTTATTTCTTGCAAAACTTAGATAAATATGTCAAAAGGAAGAAAATATTTTCCTTGAGGTTATATTACAAATATTTTTGCACTTTCTCCTACTATGTACTTCAGATACTACCCACTTATCAAGATTGAAAATATCTGACATTCAGTTGTAGCCAATCAAAAAGAGTTGAATTCCCAAGCTCTAGTGATTTAATATGAGATATATGAGAGTGAATCAACATTTTGATGCTTCATGGGATTGGCTCCTTCATCCCATTTCAACACTATATCTCTAATTCTAAATTCTTGGGGAGAGGACTTCTTGTCAAACCATCATTTAACTACATCTTGATGTAGTTGAAAGCTATTAGCAACTTGACCATTATTGCTTCCATGGGCTCAATATCTAGGAAATTGCATGCGCTCAAGAATTTTGTTGCAAGAATCTCTAAATATAATGACAATATAGTTTTTTTTTCATAAATCAAAGTATGAATATGTTTTTAGCTCCCTTCAATGTAATATGATCTACCCAAAGCACTTGATCCAACATTTGGTACTAATTTCTTTGGTTTTCTCCAATAGTATTTTTTATAATCTGCAACAACTTTTTGTTTGTTGACTCAATGAAATCATTGCCTTGCAGATAATAAATTGATGATGCTTTTAAGTAGATGTTATATTTGGAGGTAAAATCTAGGACCTTAGCACCCAATAATGCAAGACCATTATCTATTATAATTGTCTTTGGAATCCTAAATATAGTGTTTAGTTTCTCCATGAATTTGACCACTTCTTGGTATTCTTTCTTTGTATCCACTACTTTGGACCACCTTGTGAAGTAATATATTACAATGAGGATGAGTTTATGTTTACCAAAAACATTTGGGTTGATGACCCTAATGAAGTCAAGCCCCTAATGCTAAAAAGGCTCATCTGTTATTACTAGTCAGAGAGGGAGTGCAACATTCCTTCTCAAATTTTTTTGACATATTTCATAGGCCATTGCCACTTTGAAAGCATCCTAAAAAAAGGATGGCTAATAATATCTAACCCTTAAGACTTTTGCTGCTATTTTTTAGCCATAATAACATCCTCCAAAAATCATTTAATACTCTTTTTGCTTCTTCCAAATGGATGCATTGAAGAAGAACTCCATATAAGTTCTTTGGTATAGGCTTTTATCAATCATGACATAGTTTAAATATTGAATCCTATATGTACTTCTTTATGAAGGGCTTAATTTTTTTGGACACCTGCCTATTCAAAAATATTTATCCAGGTTTGATACCCAGCCACTTTGTTCATCTAGGCCCTCTTGTGGTTCTAGTTCATGGAAATCTTTCAAAAATAGATTTTATTCTATTTTGGCTGAATTATATAGCTCTTCACATAAAGATTATCCATAGATAATCTTGGTTGGTTATATCTTTGTATCATATTCCTAGATCTTAGTAATCCATCCTACCATTTTCTCATCTAAATCCCCTTGCAAAATAAAGTTTCAAACATCTAAATGGATCAATGGTTTTATGTTGCAATATATAATGCCTTCGTTTCTTAAGGGATTTCATAAGAGCAAATACCTATTTCTCAATGAAGTTGTACCACTCTTTATAGTCTTGTAGTGTTTGATTGATGAGAGCTATTGGGTGCTCTTCTTGATATTTCTTCTATGTAAACACCACAACTATGTTTTCTTTCACACAATACACATACATGATAAAGCCACTCTCATAGTATATATTTTCTAAAATTGGAGCTTTAGCTATTGCTTAGTTAATGTTTTTAACAACTTATTTTTTTTCTTATATCCAAATAAAAGGTAACTCCTCCTTCAACAACATAGTCATGGGTTTCAAAATCTAAGCAAGATGAAATTTTGGATAAAGTTGATCTGCCCAAAGAAAGACTGTAAAGCCTTCTTGTTCATAGGTATAAGAAATGATGATATTACCTTTACCCAGTCTAGATCAATGGATAGGCCTTGCTTTATGACATGTTCTAGCAATTTTCTCTTATGGATAACAAAGATATATTTCTTGGGGTTTAGAGAAATTTTGAACTCTCAACACCTTTCAAAGACCAATATTAAATTATCTAGATGTTGATTCTTATCATGAGAGAGCACTATTATGTCATCTAGGTATATGAGTATTATCTTGTTTACTAGATCTCCAAAAGCAAATCTACAACTCTCTGGAAGGTAGCCTTAACATTGAACAGATCAAATGACATTCTCTAATAAGCAAATGTTCCCCACTTTGTGGTGAATTTCATTTTATACTGATCTTCATCCTTCAATTAGATATGATTAAAGCCAAAAAATCCATCCAAGAAGAAAACCCTCTCAGTTGTGGATACTATCGACAATATTTAATCTATTTGTGACAGAGAATAATGATCCTTTAATAAAGCTTTATTTAAGTTATAAAAATCAATGCACAACTAGTTCTCAACATTTGCTTTTAGAATGAAACTAAATTAGCCACCCACATGGAATTCTTGAGTGGCTATATAATCTTTGCATTTAGTAGCTTTAGCAGTTCCTACTTCATTAGGTATTCAATATTGAGACTCATCAATTATTGCTTTTACCAAAAAGGCTTGATATTTGAAAGCAACTAAGTGGTATGTTGAATGACTTGCTTGTCATATAATTTGAGATCATCATAGCTCCAAGCTATTACATCTCTAATTTTTTTGTAAAGTGTAATGAGGTCATATATTTTATTTTGAGTGTAGTTTGTTCAGACCTTAATCACTTTTTTGGGATCCATTTAGACTTCATTGAATTCCTTCTAATTTATCTTCATCCTTCGACTTGTCATCCATTCATTATTATCAGAGAGACTTTATAAAGTTAACAAACCCTTAAGGATATTATTATTCTTCAGTTATATAATATACTCTTTGTCAACATGATTTTCCATCTCTTCTAGATCATTGACATATATATATTCTTATGTTAAAAATTTCACTATTTGTTAATCATTTTTAAATTCTTCCCAAAAGTTATCCTTATCTAGGACTAATGGCTAGAAGACGAAATTGACTTCTTTGATGCTTTTCAATCTTTCAAAGGAGGGATAAAGTCTATTCCCTATGAAGCCAATATATTTGTTAGTGCATTTTTACTTCTAGGAATGGATTTACATTAATAGCATCAAATATTTCAAGCAAGTCCCATACTATATTTGGGTAATCTTTGAGATAGTGATGCTTGCTGTTGCATTTATCAATAACTTGCTTCACTACTAGCTTTGAGTCACCATAGATCAAGAAATTTTTTATCCACATATTTATTGATTTTAACAAGCCTAGATATATTACATCATATTCAACAAGATTATTTGAGTAGCTCCATGTTAGCCTATAGGATATTTTTTTATTCCTTCAGAAGGGTATTGCAATAATATTCCAGCTCTAACTCCACTTTTGCATCTTTCTCCATCAAAATATAGCTTCCACAACTCTATTTTTTGGATCATCTGATTTGTGATATCTAAAAGCTTATAGATGTCTATCTTTGGTATGCAATAAGTTCCTAGTCCAATATTATTACATTATAATATCTTAGAAAAAACTTATTTTCTATTTGTATCTCTTTAGTTAGTTCTTTTAGGCATTTTGAATCCTCTTCACTTAGATTGACCTCTTCTTCTTATATTTTTTCTATGTGGTATGGGCTTGGCTTATCCACATAGATCTTGATATTACTTTATGGGGAATTGCCATATGTGTGTAATCCATAGATAGATATACTCCTAGTCTAGTTGTAAATTCTCTTGATAAGCATAAGCTAAAGAGAGGAGAGGGATCAACCACTATCACCTCCTAGATCACAGTGACTTCTAAAATATTATGCATCACCATAAGTATGTATTTGACTACTCCAACCGTTCATACTAGAGTTCCATCTAGCTACAACATATCAAAAATGGTTTAGGTGTATTCCATGCCCATTGTGTCATAAAAATCCTTGGGCATAACTGTTGTGGCAACTTTGGATTTTTACATGCAATTGTGCACAACCCATCCTTCCATATGTAAAGATATATAGAAAGGCAAAGGTCCATTCTTACCCATCACTAGGGTCTATTTATCCTAAGCTAGGTTAAGGTATGTGAATCCAATTCCACTTGCTAATGTATTATTTGGGGTTGCCCTAAGCAAATCAATCTGTCTTAGAATCAATAATGCATCATATATACTTGCCCTTGAGGGGGTCTTAAGCTCTTTTACAATGTTGTATCTAGAGGCCTCTGACAAATTTCCTTTCTTCTGAAGTGAATCTTCAAACCTCTTCTAATATGTTGCACGACCTCTTGCCTTTATCTTTTGGTAATTGAAGGGAAACACATATTTATTAGCACTTGTTCTCTAGTTTTTTCCTAATCAACCTTAGGTACTTTTGATTGTGGTTGCTCCTTAGGTTGTTCCTTGATATGCTCTTTTTGTAACTCAGTTGCAACCTTTGGATTATCAACCTTCTAGGTATCCATTAAGAGATACCTCTTTCTAGATCTGGTTATCATATGATATGTGCTAGAGCTTGAATGTTCCTCAACCAGTTTTTTTGATCTTGATCCATCAGAATACCTACTAACCCTTTTGACTCTAGTTTAGCTTTTGGTGCTGCAACCAACTGATATTAATGCTAATATACCATACACATGTTAGAATTATGAGGATTATTGCAAGCTAGACTAATATAGAATCATCCAAGAGAATAAAATAATAAAAAAATAGAATGTCTTTCCAGCATTCAAGGGAAGAGGAAGGGGCATGGCTTTCCATATTCCCTCATTATTTCTCATTGTTGGAAAGGCCTAAGTGAAGATGTGGTTGCTAATTCCAATGACCAAAAAAGATCTGGATAGGGATGAAAAGAAGTTGAAAAGGGACCAACAAGGACTGGTAAGGGTTCAAAAAGGGACTGACAAGAGACTGATAGGAAGTCGACAAGGATCAAGGATAATCATCCAAGGTTAGCAAGGGTCAACAATAGAAGTTTGAGATACTATTGTATATTTTAAAATAGTGAAATACAAATATATTATTTTTATTTACTATTTTTTTGTGTTTGTTTGCTTGAAGATGTTTGGGATGGTAGAAGAGGTGATATTTCATTAGACCCTCTCCTCTAGACTACATCAAATGGTATTCGAGTGGATGAATATTTTGTATAAGCATTGAGAGTTGTTCATGGAGGGACAACATGCCCTCTATGCATGTTATGGTTTCTTTTTACATTTTGAAAGGAATATTGTGTGAGGATCATGTTTTACCTATAATTTATGATGTGAAGCCAAGTGTCGCTGAAGAAGTCATGTTAGGTGGCACTGGAGTAATGCTTAATTGTTGTTGAAGATATTACAAAGAAGCTCATAGAAGATATGTTTGAAGTTGTTCTTGTGAATGAGAGACATTGTTTGGTGAAAAGTAATTATTTGGTCAATTAGTGGTTGACGCCCAAAATATTAGTTTAAATTTATGCTTAGAAGAGGATGTTGTGCATATTAACTTTTTAGAGTCTTGAAACTTTCTAAGTGACTTCCAAATTTGTGAACAAAGAAAATAATGCGCATGTCTAGAGTTCATAGAAAAACAATTAATTTAGATGTGGAATAGTACCTAGTTGGTAAGCATAGTGAGTTTATGTAGCTTTCATTCTAGAGAAGAGAATCCTACATGCATTTCAAGATATGTCTAGGCAAGGAACGTTGAAAGGACCAATAAAATTGGTAGTTGTAGTGTGTTGATTGTATGTTATCCTCAGCAAGGATTTTTAAATACCTCTATCAGCCTAGAAAATAAATGCATTTTCTATGATGTTTGCATATAATTTTTACTTCAAATATTTGTTCTCATTTTCCATCTATGTTACCTATGAATTCTTGTATTACCTATAACCTTTAGATGTTATTTTCATATTATTTTCTATAGAACATCCTGATTGGAAATAAAACCAAGGGAGAATTTATTTGATAAAAATACATTCTAAAATTGAGCATTAATATCTTATAGAATCAAATGGGTTGGAAAAGCATAATCTAGCATGAATGAAGGATGTCAAAATAGTGGTATTTTTAAGGCAGCTAAGCAAAAAAAAATCTTTGGAGGGAGATTTAAATCTATTAATCACATGTGAATTTTTATTGCAAGAAGAAGTAATTCATGCTCATGAGTAGGAGCTCATGAAGTATTTTTGTTACCTAACATGTTTGATGCAGAAGCATCTAGGAGAATAAAATAATAAAAAATGGAAGGATCTCATGAAGTATTTCTATTACTTGACATGTCTAATGTAGAAGCATCTAGGAGAACAAAATAGCAAGGTTTTGCATAGTGGCGATTTTCACAATTTAGCGCGAATATTCAGATTTTCAAAATGTTAATTTTACGAATTTTGGGACCATAGAGGTCGGCCCGTTCGCCCAAAAATTTTGGGATCCAATTTTTTAAGGGTAAATTCGCCCCATTGTCATAAGGTTTCCCGCCTAATTTTCACCCTAAATTTATTAAAAATAAAAAATATCCCACCCAATTCACCCCTTGTACCCCATTATATATAGCTAACCCTAACAATGACTCTCATACAATTACAACATTATTTTTTTGGATAGCGAGCGATACAAAGCAGATGACTGACAAAATATGAGTCCACAACTTGCGAAAGGTGACTGAAAGAAGGTGAGTGGCATAAGGCGAGTGGCATAAGGCGAGTGGCATAAGGTGAGTGGCATAAGGATGATAAGGAGGTGGAAGGAAGAGTAGAAGGCAAGTGATAGAAGGTGAGTGGCATAAGGCAAGTGGCATAAGGTGAGTGGCATTAGGTGAGTGGTATAAGGTGAGTGGCATAAGACAACTAGTGAAAAGGAACTGATGCAAGGTGATGGCATAAGGTGAGTGGCATAAGGCGAGTGGCATAAGGCGACTAGCATTAGGTGAGTGGCATAAGGTGAGTGGCATAAGGTGAATGGTATAAGGCGAGTGGCATAAGGTGAGTGGCATAAGGTGACTCAATTTATCGATAAGTTTCTTTTACCATTAAATTTTATTTTTTAACATTTTGTTCATGGACACTCAATAAGGAGGTTTATTCTGCTTGGGACCGATATTCTTGGGACAGATATTCTACTGTCTCTAGCAGTAGTTCTCTTTTATACCAATTATTTTCATTTTTAAAAATGATGTTCATTGTTCATATTTAGAAGGTAAAATATCAAATGCAGGTAGTGGAAAGAATGGAGGCTAGTCTTCCAATAAAAGGAGTATCCTCAAATACTTTCATAATATTTTAAAATCCGGTCAGCCATCAACATCTGCACAAACTGAAGGTATGAACGCCTTTACTCACTAGTTAATTTTTTTACATTGTTAATTTTAAATATAAATGTCTTCATTCATAAAGAAGTGTGCTTTTTGGTTGATGGCTTGTCCATTTTTATCTATAGAAGGTATGCTTTTAAATGCCATAGTGATAATGACCCTACTATTGACACTAGTATTATCTCTACAGAAAACATTGTTTACCCTGGTATACCTCCACTTCCACATATCCACGTTAATGAACAATCCATAGATGAAAATATTCTTAATCAAATGCAACAACAACATGAAGAGATTCCTGAATCTAACATGCCAAGTGGAAAAGAAACTAATAGTTCTTATGCAGTCCCTACTTCTAGAGAATCTTCATCTAAAAAACCTAAACGTGCAAGGTTATCTAGGTGGACAATTAACAGATCATTTCAGCTTGATTGGATATCAAAATTTCCATTTATTGAGCCAGTGCTTCTAGAGAATAGTAGTGATGATATAACAGAATTGAGATGCGTAATTTGCAGTTGGAAACACGGAAAGGATCATAGATTGCAACTTAAGAAAGATACAGTAGAAAAACATTGTGGAAAGGTTTATATCAAAACAAAAGAAGGTGATCGACCAATACCAAAAAATTATAGGTGGAAGGATGCATCAGAGTGCGCACATATAAGATATGCACAAGAATATGATAAAGAAATGAAACAAAAGTAAACTTTGGTTGAGAAAGGTGCAACGATTCAAGCCCAATTTCAAAAAATGAATAAGTTAACTTTAGCTTCAAAAAGTTTGCAGTTTGTTGTTGTATTCTCTATTCTTAAGAAGGGTAGACCTATGTCTGATTTCATGGATTATAAATCTCTATTTTGACTAGCTGATGTGCAGAACTTACCCAACACCCATTGGTCAGATCGAAGTGGTTGGGAAATGGCAAAATGTCTCTCATTGGTTGAGCAGGATGACCTCAGAGAGAAAGTAAAAAAGGCCAAATTCATTTCACTTTCAATTGATGAGGTGATTGTTGTTGACAATACATCTTGGATTTGCATGCATGTTTACACATTGGAAAATCATTTAAGGCAACCTCATTTACTTGGAATACGCAAGATGGTGGAAAATTGTAATGCAAAAAATATTTACAATGTTGTTGTAACTAGTTTAAAAGAAGAAGCAAGAATGAATGAAATTGAAATAGCCTCTAAGTTAATATGTGTCGGAGCTGATGGTGCTGCTACAATGCAAGGACACATGAATGGTCTTTGTGTTAGACTACAAACATCTGTTGCCCCATATTTGATCCCTATTCATTGCATGGCCCATAGAATGAATCTTGCATACAAAATTGTGGATACATTTACAAATGTTGCGAGAGTGGAAGAGCTTGTCCATGAAATTCATGATTATTTTTCACGTAGTCCAAAAATATTTTTAGAGTTTCAACAGTTTGCACTAGGAGTTACTGAAGGTAAAAAACTATTGAAAGATGTGGATACTAGGTGGATTTCGATGTATCAACCGACATTAAGAGTTTTCAAAGAATATCAATCCCTGATAGGGTTTATGTATGCAAATCGTAGGGCAGTTGATAAGGCTAAAGATTTACTTTTTTGAATGAGTGACTTTGAAACACTTCTCACATTGTGCGGTATTCTTCCTATGTTGGAAAAAATGAATACTTTGATCAAAATTGCACAAGAAAGATCGATTTATATTATGGATTTCATCAGGGTGAGAATACAAATTTGCATGCATATTGATATGATGTACGCATCTGGTCAAAATTTTATGGATCCCATGTTTGAGAGTTGGAGAGCATTAATAAACGTGAATGATCCTCAAAGCTTTCTGAAGTTCAATATAAATGATCATCTATGTATTAATGTCCATGGAAAGGAAATACCTTTATATTGTTATGGCGTGCGAATGGATATAGCTACAAATGAAGTTGAGAAAATACCCATAACCTACAATAGATTTCATGTAGTTGTAGACGATACAAAAATTAAACTGAAACAAATAGCAGAATCATTGACAAAAGAAATAAGAGACCGTTTTCAAAGAGATGAATTGCTAGAGGCTATGGGTGTGGTTAATCCGATGTTTTGGGATCCTTGTAGTGAATACCAAACTATAAATGGTTTGTTTCTCAAATACATGGGCATTCTTGTTGGCCATTTCAGTAAAAGTGTGGTAGTCAATGGTATTGAAATCAATGGCATTCTCAACAGAGATCTTTTGACAAAACAATCAAACTATTTTGGAACAACAATGTCTGCTCAAGTTTCACAACTCTCTAACCATCATGAAGCAGGTTCTATTTCACGTTTGTGGAGAATATTACAACCTAGTACTATCTTACAACATACTATGAGTGAATATTTTCATTTATATGAATTATGTCAAATGATGATTTTAGGATCTATGGAAGATGAAAGGGTGTTCAGTGCATTATCATATGTAAAATCTAAAGTTCGAAATAGGTTGGACAAAAATTTAGAAAATTGTTTGAGAGTATATGTGTCGACCTATGAGGTGGAGAAGTTTCCTTACGAAAGAGCATTGTCACATTGGAAATCTATGGTAGAGAGAAGAGGTGTAATGAATACTGAGGATGATGGTAACACTGGTCAGATTGTGATGATAGAAATTTTGGGTATGAGTGCAAAATATTTTGTACAATCTGAAAAGAGTTTGTTCTAGCTTCTAACATTATGATGCAAGGATGCATTCATTTGATTTGATTTCACATATTATCATTTGATTTGATTTCACATATCATAATGAAAGGATGCTTTCATTTGATTTGATTTGAGTTCAACATTGTAATGAAAGGAATATTGAGATTATATTGTTACATGTAATTTTGATGTCACTAATCATATAATATGATATTAGATTTGCCATTGGATACTCTGTATAGCATAGCCCTCTAATTTGATTATGTATATTTGAATGAAATTGGATTATTTGATTACAAATGTTGATTAGAACACTGCATTATCTTTAATATTAGAAATGTGTTACTGGATATTTTGTATATCATTTTACATAAGCCTTGTTATTGAAGTATTAGTCTAAAGTTTCAACTTTTCTTGTAGATTTGTTTTGTATAAATCATTATTGGCAATTTGTCAAAGTTAATATCTATGTTGCATTTCCTGTCATTTCAAATTAATTTGTATAACATAAAAAAAACATCTTATTGCATCCACATAATTCAAAATTACTTAATACATCAACACAAATAATCAAAACATAACAACATTCAAAACAAAATTTCCAAGAGATTATACATTTTTTGGAAATAGTCTCTTTCATTGATTTCAATTTTCAAAAAAGATACCATTCATTCACAATTTACAAAACATATCAAACATTATTTCTTCCAAATCAAATTAAAAACAACAAACTTCTACATCATCATAAATAATCAAAACATAACAATAATCAAAACAAAATTTCCAAGAGATAATATATATTTTTCGAAAATAGTCTCTTTCATTGATTTCAATTTTAAAAAAGATACCATTCATTCACAATTTACAAAACATATCAAACATTATTTCTTCCACTTCAAATTAAAACATAACAATAATCAAACTATAACAATAATTAAAAACAAAATTTCAAAATGATAATACAATTTTTTCAAAAGTTGTCTCTTTCATTGATTTCAATTTTGAAAAATAATACCATTCTTTCACAATTTACAAAACATATCAAACATTTTTTTCCACTTCAAATTAAAAACAACAAACTTCTACATCAACACAAATAATCAAAACAAAACAATATTTAAAACAAATTTGAAAATTATAATAAAAATTTTAAGGAAATTGTCTCATTCATTGACTTCAAGAAAGATACCAGTCTTTAACAATTTATAAAAATATCAAAGAGTTTTTGTTTCACTTCAAATTCAACACAACAAACTTCTATTCTTTTTGCATGTTTCCTGAAGGTTCACCCACATCTATCTCAATATCCTTTTCTTCTAATGCACCAACCCTAACCAAAATTTCTGTTGTAGTGTTGATCCCCGATAACAATGAACCTTCTTCCTTCGTTGGATCTTCTTTGAAAGGTGCATTCAACTCTTTCTCATTTTCTTTCAGTTTAGCATCGACATCCAGGCCCTTATCTCTGATAAACTTCTTCAGCCAATTATTTTCTCTAACCATTTGTTGTAACCTTTTCTTCACTTCAATAGCATTATTAATGCTAATTTTGGTAGTCTTGATCAACGTTTTCATGGCACCGACCTATTGCTTTAGGTGCTGGAAATTAGACTGCAAAACAGAAGTGGAAAAAGTTTAATATTTATAAACAAAACATATTTAACAAAAAATGATTTTTTAGTTAGATGTAAAACTTACATCAGTTGTAAGTCATGTTGTTTCTGCAACTGCTACTTTGTTCTGATCTAGTGCCCATTCATTGAAATATGCTTGGGCCTCTGCATTGAGGTTTTCCAAATGATTCAGAAGAACTGCCAGAATTTCATCTGTGTATGCAGACTCGACCTCCATAGTGCCAGATTCAACTTTATGTAGCAAAGCATCGAGCTTTTGGGGCTCATTCTCAACCTTTAAAAACAACTCTTTTCTCTTTGAAAATTTCTTATATCGGCCATTGATTGCTTTAATCAAAACCTTGGCCCGATATTCCCATTCTTTCAATTTATCAATATCCAAAAGAAGAGTATTATGAACTACAACTTTACATCTATCGACTAATAACACATTTTTAGAAAAGTTTACTATATCATCATCTGTTAGATGATGGGCGATGACTTGTTGTGGGGTGGCATCTACATTGACATCCTCTTCTTCATCAATGCCCTCATCATCCTCAAGAATATCACTTGCCTTTAAAGGGTAATTTTTAGGATTCATACCCTGATAAAGAAAATCACAATCTAGAGTTCCCGAGGGCATTTGAGATGCACTCTCAACATTTGAAAAATTCTCTAAGGTTAATATCGGTAAAACAGAAACATTAGATGATGACACATTTTGTGTCTCTGTAGCACTTCTTGCATGATGAGACGATGGTGTGAGGAACATTTTACCATGCATGCGTGATTGGTTCCTCATTGGTGGAACCTGTTGTGGATGGACATGAACTTGCTTTGGATGGACAGACAGTGGAACTTGTTGTGGCTGTTGTTGTGGATGGACAGATGGTGGAGCCATATTTTTTTTTAGTCTTTTGAATCTAGCAGGTCTCTCTGCAAAATTTCACACAAAAACATAAATTTAATCTTGTGTAAATAACAATATCATAAAAAGAGATTTATTTTAACCATACATACCAGACTCAGACTCTGCAACCATTGATGATTCAACCATTTGCCCTTTCTCTAAAAAATATTTAAAATAAATTAAAAAACATAATTTTAAGTCATTAAAATACATCATTTAAAATAGTACTTTTGAAGAATAAGGTTACCTTGTGGGTTGGAGGTAACTTCTTCTACGTCGATAGTAACAATTTGAGAAGTAAAAGGTGTCGTAGGTGTATGCTGAATCTGATCACCATGAGACCTCACACGTTTGGTGGGAGTTATTGGTGATGACTATGACTGCATGTCAGAATCAATAGATACTTCCTGAACCCTAAATGCGACATCCCTTTTACTTGAAGACTGAGATGCTCTTCTCTATTTTCAAAATAAAATTAGAAAATAACAAGATAGAATGATAAAAAGAAAACAAAGATATTCCAAAAAATATGTTTACCTATATCTCATCATCAGTCATGCCAATAGACAACAAACTGGGGTGCAATGCAGTGGGAGGACTACTTTGTTGAAGGTTGAAATAAGCTTCCTGAAATAGACAAAGAATAAAATTGTTGGTAGTCACTGTATAAGAAGATTGAATTTTTTGGGCACTCAAAAGGTCGTGTTTCAGGCGGTTGGAAATGTGCGTGGACCAGTCAAATCTACCACCACCAATACAACGAATCAATAAAGAAAGTGCCCAAAAAGGCATTTCTGTAGGTCACCCCTACAGAATAAGCCTTGCCTAAAAAATTCAATGCAAGCATATAGAAATTTGTCTGCAACATTGGAAATGTTTAAGCCCCTTTTGGACTTAGAAGAATTAACTAAAAAAAAGAGACAACATTATTAGAAAATAAAAAGTACAACAAGGAGAACGTTATTAGAGAATGGAAACTACAATACATCAATATTTAATGTTAAATAAAAAATAAATTTTAAAATTATACCTTTCAAATTGTCAGAATGAACAGAGTAAATGACTGCTAGGGTGGATTTATCATCTTCGGTTAAGGCGTACTGGTTGTTCACCAGTACACCATCCAAAAATGGTAGCCCTATTAGTCGCTGCACATCAGAGGGTTTAACAAAAAAATAATGTCCTTGTTATCCACTCATATCAAAATAGTGGACACGTCATGGTTGTAACAACTAATGATCCGTTGCATCAACTGAACGTTAATGTTCAACTGTGGCATCTTCAACACACCAGCAAGTCCGATGGTGTAAAGCCATTGGGAATCTCTTCCAGGAGTGTTGAAAATGCTCTTGATGTTGGGGTAGAAGATGTTCTTGAAATACACTTTAGAGGGAAGAGGAGAGGAAGAGCTAGCCATATCTAAAAAGATGCAGGAAAATATTCTGAAAAACCTAGGAAAATGCTCTAAAATGCCTTGGAAAACACTCAAAAAATGCTATCGAAACCTTCTAGAAATGCTGCCAAAACCTTCTAAAAATGCTGCCAAAACTTACTGAAAATGCTACCAAAACCTGTTGAAGATGCTGCCAAAATGCTCTGAAAATGCTTGGAAATCGTTATGGAAAACACCTTAAAAATGTTGGAAAAAGGTCTAAAATTGCTTTGGAAAATGGTGTGGGAGAGGCAAAAAATGACCCTGCATATGAATTTATAGAAGTTTGCATGGCGAAAGTTAATAGATGTATGACACGTGGTAGAGAAGAGGACACATGGCATCATCTAATTGATGAACTATGATGGTCACCTTATGCCACTCACCTTATGCCACTTGCCTTATGTCAGTTGCTCTCTACCAGTCGCCCTCTACTAGTCATTTTATGCCATTTGCCTTATGCCACTTGCCTTATGCCACTCACCTTCTAGTTACCTTATGCTAGTCACCTTATGCCACTTGCCTTATGCCACTCACCTTATGCCACTCGCCTTATGCCACTCACCCTCTGCCACTCGCCCTCTACCATTTGCTCTCTACCACTCACCTTATGCCACTCGCCTTATGCCACTCGCCTTATGCCACTCACCTTATGCCACTCACCTTATGCCACTCACCTTATGCCACTCGCCTTCCCCCCCCAAAAAAAAAAATTTAATATTTTTAAAAAAAAAAAATCACCATATTTTGAAAAAATTTCTTCAAAATTTTGAAAAAATTGCCCCAAAGTTTATACACCATTCACCTAGATTCACCCCGATTTTATAATTACTTTTTTGGTACTACCCCTTATGCATAACCCTACAAAATAGTAATAAATGGAAGGCCTTTCCAACTACCAAGGGAAGAGAAAGGGGAATTGATTTCCATTTTCCCTAATTGTTTCTCACTATTGGAAAGGTATAAGTGGATATGTGGTTACTAATTCCAATGATTGGAAAAGGACCAAATAGGGTCAACAAGGAGTCAACAAGGTACCAATAAGGACTAGTAAGGGGTTGATAAGGGATCAACAAGAGACTGGTAGGAGAGTCAACAAGGATCCAAGATGACTGGCCAGAGTTGGAAAGGGCCAACAATGGAAGTTTGAGGTGTTATTGTATATTTTAAAATATTGAAATACAAATATCTTATTTTTATTTACTATTTTTGTGTGTGTATTTTCTTTAAGATGTTTGGGCTACTAGAAGAGGTAGAATTTCATTAGACCCCTTCTCTAGACTACATCACAAACACCAATAATACTCTCAAACTATAGATGTCTCTCCTTCCTAGCTTCTGGCCATAGCATTTTGCTTTCTAACTGCAATGTTGGTTGAAGCCCCTTGGTCTTTTGTAACACAAGGGTATCTTCTTTGTTGGTACCCTTCAAATCTTCTCTCAGTATTTTAACACTACATCATAGTGAACTTATTTGTGAGATTCTTGATAATTTCTTCTAGCTCATGCATCTATATTAATTCTTTTTGTTTGAGTAGGCAAAGACTAAATTATGATATCCAAAGTGATAGGTTAAGGATACTGCCTAGGTGTAGGTATAGAAACTAGTGATAGGGTTGAGAGAGACAAAGGCAATTCTTGTTGGTTGTGTTGGGGAATTTTTGGAAAGTATGGCATCAAAACCTTTTGAGGGAGCTTACCAACTAATATGAAGGTATTTTTGCTATGATAACAACTTGAAATATCTAAGGAAATCTCATCTCATTTGATTTCTGGATCTACAAACTTAGATCTAGGAAAAAATATTGGAAGTATTAGATGTAGGATTGAGCTTGGGAAGGTTTCACCTCATGTGGAATTGTCCTCCATGTCTTTTTGAACCCAATGTTAAAATATGTGATATTATTTTGAGGGTACCTCTATATTGAATTAAACTATTTGAGGAGAGAAATGAATCCCCTACATCATTGAAATTTAGGATAAAAGGCTTAGCTAGTTTAATCCATGTGATAATGCTACTTTCTTCTAACAAGCGATACCATGCTAGTATCTTACCTTTGAAATACAAGGCTAATAACCTCACCATTATATCTTCATGGATGGTATTATGCATAGTAGCTAAAGCAACTATATCTTGACAATGCTCATATATAATTTTTCACTACCATCATAAGAGGGTAAGACTTTTAGTGCAACTTGTGGAATGTCATGAAGATCTTGAAGATTGAGGGATTTGAAACTATTCCAACTAGGGTAGATTATTTTGGCCATAGTTCAAGTTAAGGATCTAGTAGATGGTTATGGAGATATGGACTGTAGAGTAGTAGAGATTTAGACGAAAATTTTTTGGATGTATGAAAATGATTTTCTTTTTCTTGATGCCCTAAAATTTGTTAACTCAAGAAATTGTAGAGGTTCATTAAGTTTCTTGGCCTTTGATATTGTGATCATAAGATTATGGATATATAACTTCTAGTAGAGTTGCAAAAAGCTCTTGGGTTCTTTAAGTGTGGAATCACCAGGTGAATGAATTGCTTATCCACTTATGAGACCAATATTTTCATCATAATCCTGATAATTTGGTAATATGGATCTCTAACTTCTAATTAGGATGAATTGATGTGATTCATCTCATTGGTGATTCTTTATGGGAAAAATCATATTAGATCCATCCTACTAAGCATGCAAAAACTCTTAATTTCTCAGTCTACCTAATATAAAATATGCACCCTAGATCGAGGTCAATATTGGATGACTCATAATTACTTCTAAGTCAACCTTTAGAGAAGGAAAAATCCTTATCTAAATCCTATTGTGCAAAATACAACATAGAAAAGGGGTAGGGTTGAGAGAAGAATAGGGATAGAATGTTTATTAAATGTGGTTGAAGCTCAGGTAACAATATTTTTTGGATGAATAAACGTAGACCATATGATATAAGCAATGACTAACAAACCATTCAATTAAATTTATGCAAAAAATATGATAAGCTCAAATGTTACAACATTCAAAATTTTAAGCATTCCAATAGAAATAAACCAAACAACTTCACGCATAATAGAAATTACTTCAACTATCAATTGAAGTAATCCAAATAATTTCAAGCCTAATAGAAATTACTTCCAAAGCATAGAAAAAATATTGAAAGTATAAATATCAATGTAATTAATGATTCTCCACAATTCATTTAAGGTAGGTAAAAAAACCCTTGATTGTATTGGAAAAATAAACACACAGTTTACGACAAGCAAACACTAAACATCTAACCCTTTACAATGAGGAATATTCCTCTATTTATAGCTTTCATTGAGCTAAAATAAATCTAACTACTACGTACAATCACGATCAAAATTGATATTGCATGATCTAAGATAAGCTAAAACCACTTGACATCTTTAGCACATTCAATCCATTCTTTATCATCCCACTTGTGGCTAGTTATGATTTGTTGGAGTGGTTATCGCTTTTATGTCCTAACAATTGCTATGTTAGCTAAAATTTTCTTTTTTGAGGGTGTTGGCCACATTCTTCTTAAAGTGACTTTTGTTTGTAAGCATGTCAAACCTTTTAGATGTTAACATCATTATTTATGCTGAGAACCTTAAATTTGGGATGCTTCTTCCCTTTGACTTTCCTTCTTGAGTTAATTTTCTTGCTTTTGTAGGCTTTTACACCCAGCTAATTTTTTTGGAGTCTTGGATGACATTATTGCACAAAATATATGGGTTGCTACCTTCTAGAAAGAATAATCTCCACTTCACAAGCTTTTACATTGTGCCAAATAATTTAGAGAATGCTTGGTGATGTTAATTTAAATATTCTTTGGTTTATCTCCTTTTGAGCTCTACATATTTTCTTTTTGCCTAAATAGAGGTTTTGAGGTATTTTTAATAACATCACTCAGGAAAAAAATTGTCTGCTAAAACTTTGCAAGTCTGACCATAACTAATACTAAGTTAGTCTATACAAAATCTTTCAACTTTAATTATTGATCAATTTCAAGCCTAGATTACTTCCTTAGGCTCTAGAAGAAATATTTTTAAATAATTATGTTTCTAGCAAGATTCCTTCTGGTGCTCCAAGATTATTGGATATCTTAATTTTGTGAGTGCACCTACATTATTCTATTTGTCTGATTTTAAACCAATTTTCTTCCTTTTTTATTTCTTTCCATGAATTTATGGGGTAACTTGACCTTTAAATGGACCAATAAGCTTAGATGGTTTGTAGAGGTTTCACAAATTGAAGTTTTCAAGATGCTTTTATTTTTGTAGATTGCTAAGTATTAAGCTCCTATTTATGAAAGAATAGGAGCTTCTCTTGTTGATTCCTTGACCTGACACCTTTTATTCCCATTCTTCCTCCATTTTTAGTGGGTTCTATTTCTTGGGGTCCCTAGTTGGTGTTATTTTGTAATTGCATCGGGGAATAATAACTATTTGGATAGTCACTACAAACCCAATTAGATGTGGAAGACAATTCTACCTATGAGCTCATCCTTCTAGGTAAGTGTGGTTAATGTGCATGCATTGTATGGGATGAAATATTTTCAGAGGTAGCTCTTTTAACTATCACCAAAAAGGATTTGGATCTCCTACCAATGGCGAGGTCTAGCTTAGATACCACTGAAAAGGCTATCGATATTTGTTTGTCTAGACTAGTTGGTCAACATGACCTCATGGCATTGGCAACTTAATATTTTATTTCAATGGACAAGGGGCCTTTCTTTGTCAGCATCTTTGGCATCTTCTTAGCACCAAATACTTGATAGATCAAGGGGGATTAGATCCTCTCATATTAATTTTTTTCAAAATCAACATTGGGTGGAAATATTGCTCAAAATTATCCCCTTTAATGGCATTTGCCTAGTGCAGTGAAATGTCACTACAACTCCACCTACCTCTACTACATAAGATTTATCTATTAAAGTATAATATTGTATAGGTAGCTCAAGATGATGCATTGAACCTTGACATCAGATAAGATAATCCCTTGGGATCTAAATTGGGAAGCTTTAAGAAGTATTTATAGGGAGGCCTAACTTCTTGGCATGTCTCTTATCTAGAATATTCACAATATTTCAAGGATCCAATAACACAAATACCTTTGCCTTCTTTATAAACCTCCCAAAATTAAATGTATCGAGATGATCTAACCCTACCATTATAGCCAAAGATATTAAAGGTTGGCCCATTTCATTTTTTGGTTAGGGTTGATCTTCTTCATCTAGGTCACTTTCTTGGTTCTCAGGGGAGTCTTCCTTTTTTTTATTCTAACTTTAAATTAATAAAATGAGTGTCTATAGCCATATACAATTTTAGGACATGCATTTGTCCCTTTGACCAAGTCTAAGAACATGCATGACATAGACAAGATTTTAGGAGCCTTAATTTGAATAAATATAAATGGTTCTAGTTGCTATGATTAATTTTTTCTTTTCATGCATCCACTTTTCTAGATCTATCATGTGTATACCCTTTTGAAGCATAACCAATCACTTTTATTTTAAATGTTGTAGCATGCAATTTTTTCCTCCTAGCTATAGTACTAGCATTTTCCAAAGTATTAGATTCACAAAGCCTTATCTCTATACAAATTTCTATCCTTAGGTTAGAAATATAGACTAAATTAGCTAAAAGTTTAGATTTTGACTCAAGAACATGAATTTTCTTTGTGTATTCCACCATAGATATATCATTTGAAATAGATACATGAGTTGAACATCTTATGAATCATCCTAATTATAATTTGCTCTTTGTAACAAAACATCTACAAATCTCCTATAGGATTTTTTGAGATCCACTTATCTCCCCATGTGTGAGCTACTTCATCCATATGATGTAAGGCTACATTAAGTTTATCCTCCACCTTAGAAATTCATGCACCTCCACCTTTTTGACAAAATTAAATTGGGAATTCCATATTTGTATCTTGTAAGAGGTACCATAAACCTGTGAATATGATGGGATACTAGCTCTCCCTACAAAAGGGCTTTCATTTTTCTCATCCTGATAAGATTCCTCTAAATAACGAACTAAAGGGTTTCTTTTTTAAACCATATTTTTATATTTAAATCTCATATCTCATTCCTAAAATATGCACACATCCTAGTAAATATTTCTTTCAACTATTATTGACTCACATATGTAGATTGGTTTCTTTGTATTCATGATATTTTTTCCTTTTTAATCTACATAGTATTCTCTCTTCTCTTATCCTAGATAAATACACACACACACATATAAACTCAAATCCTTATTACAAAATAAGAAATGAAATTTTGATACCACTTGCAAAGCTACTTGATGGAAATGGATTAATAATGCTGGAAGAAAATAGAAGTTCAAAATTTATCTCATAAAAATAAGGGCACCTACATAATCGTATGGATTACACTTGCAATTTCACTCATTGGTAAAGATGCCTATAAATGGTCTTTATTCATTTATAGAAAATATCCAATCTTATATAAAAATAAAATGAGAATATCTTTCCAATATTTTTTGAGGTGGAGGAAAAATCACGATGGCTATTGGCAAGGATTTTGATTAAATTTTTAGAGGCAATGGTGAAACCACGATGATAAAACATGTGGTGGTAGAACCATGGTAGCTGTTGGCAAGGGTTTTTATTAGAATTTTATAGGCGATGATGGAACCATAGCAATGGATGAACCATAATGATGGAGGAACCACAATAGGTGGCGTAACCACGATGGTTGTTGGTAAGGGTTTTGATTAAAATTTTATAGGTAATGGTGGAACCTCAGTGGCAAAGGAACAACGATGGTGGAGGAACCATAGGTGATGACAGAACCATAGAGGATGAGGAACCATAGCACCAGATAAACCACAAGCAGTAATAAAACCACAATGGTTGTTGGAAAGGGTTTTGATTAAATTTTACAAGTGATAGCAGAACCACAATAACGAAGGAACCATAGGCGATGATGGAACCATGGTGGTTGTTGGTAATATCCTTGTGGTGGACACTATAGTGGAGGAACCACAGGTAGTGGCTATTAGTAATATCCTTGTGGTGGGTACTGCAGTGGAGGAACCACAATCAATAGTTGTTGGATCGGATGGAGACCTCTGGGGCTAGTAACCTTCAAGGCGAGCAGGATCAGATGGAGATATCTGGGGCCAGTAACCCTCAAGGTGAGTAGGATCATATGGAGACCTTTAGGGCTAGTAAACCTCAAGGTGACCCTTTGATCACGTCTAGTCATGGTGCTAGTAGTGTTGCAATGGATTCTTCCAAGTCTCCTTTGGATTTAATGAATTTCCTCCTGGGAGGTGTGTTGAAGGGTTCAGATGGTGAGCAAGGTGATTCAACTCTGGATGTCCCTATTTTGAGAGAGATAGTAAGTAAGAGTTGGGCGGATCGAGTGAAAGATAATAAAATTCCCAACTTTGCTGGAAAGGAGAAGAATATTTTCATTCCTTCGGTAAGTGATGAGAATGGGTTGGCCCTAAAAATTCTAGATAAGATTTTAGATAGAGCCCAAAATAGATTGAGTAATAGTCTGATTGGTAAATTTATTGGTTATAGACCATCTATAGATCAGATTAAGAAATGGGCTAACCTCAGGTGGAAAGTTAAAGGGAATGTGGACTTCTCAACTCTTCCAAGAGGTTTCTTTTTAGCCTCCTTTTCTGCTATGGAAGATAGGGATTCAATTTTTTTGGGTGGCCCATGGTTTATGGGATGATCTAGACTTTTCCTAAGGAAATGGGCTCCTGGGTTCAATCCAACATCCGAAAACACTGAGGTTGCTCCCATTTGGGTTAAACTTCCAGTGTTACCCCTTGAGTTCTGGGAAAATGAAATTTTAGAAGCTATTGGCAACTGCATTGGTAGCTTTCTATTTCTAGATTTTTCTACTAAGGAGAGGAGGAAGATGGTCTTTGCTAGACTTTGTGTGCTAGTTGGAGTGGACAAATCTCTGCCAAGCTCCGTTAAACTAACCTCAAGTAAAGGTACTTGGACACAGGATATTTCTTATGAAAATAATCCTTTTGGATGTTGGAGATGTGGCAAAATAGGTCACCTGGCCAAAAACTATCGCCTTAACAAAGATTATGGAATTAGTCCAGAGGAGCAAGGAAGGAAGGGTAAGGCCATTTGGAAAGTGAAAGAGACTAACAAAACTTTGGAGGACATTGAACAAACCCCCAAGTTAAGCCATAGCAATCCCTCGAGTGTGCAAGAAAATATAGATGTATCTTCTATTTTAGTATTTCATGAGGAGGGAGAAGCAAACCAAAGGGTCATGGAGCAGTTGGGTATAAGCCCCCTAGAATGTAACGAAGTTGTAGAGGACCTGGAGATTATCCCTTCTACATTGCCACTGCTACTAGAGAAAGATAATGTGAATATGGTGAAGGTGAGGTAGGAAGGGCCAATCTGCCCTCAAGTGAAAGAAGATGTGAATATGGTGAAGGCAGAGCAGGAAGGACCAAACTATTCCTAGGAAGGACCAATTTGTTCCCATGTGGATATGGAGACTATCCCTTCTACTTTGCCATTGATCCTGGAGAAAGAAAATGTGATTATGGTGAAGACTGGGCAGGAAGGTCCAAATTATTCCCATGAGAAAGACCAATTAGAGATTGATACTCATGAGACTATAGAGGAACAAACTATTGAGAAAGGTCCATCCTATGTTACTTCAAATGTAAGAATTACCAAGAGTTCTCATAAAGCCCCTGACCTAGGTCGAGAAGAGTCTAGAAAAGTGGGTAGGAAGTCTCTCAAGGAGAAAAGGTACAAGGAAGCAGAAGAAGAGAAAGCTATGGGGTCTCAACCTACTATTAAGGAAATTCTTGTAGGTATGAAAAATCCTGCACCCTGGAACCAATGAAACTCCTAAGCTGGAATGTTAGGGGCATGAACACCCCTAGAAAACATAGGTTGGTTAAGGACCTTGTCTGCTCTTACCAACCAGATTTCTTGCTTCTCCAAGAAACTAAATTGAATCTTACAAATTGGCTAAAATTTTAGAAAGGTATTTGGAAAAATGCTGATAGCTTTCAAGAGGAAGCTAAAGGGGCCTCTAGAGGGATTATATCTCTTTGGAATTCCAATATTTATGAGGGAGACCTACTAGCTAAAAGTGAATATCAGGTCACAGTACTTCTCACAACTAAATCTTCTAAAGTTTCCTTTGTGATTACCAATATCTATGCCCCCAACTCAAGTAAAGCCCATAGAGAACTATGGATATCTTTAGGGAAAATGGGTAAGCAGTTTAGAGGTTTAAAATGGATTGTGGCAGGTGATTTTAACACCCCCTTATCTCTAGGTGAGAAGTAGGGGGTGTGGCTGAGTTCTTAGAAAGCATGCAGGATCTAGGGAAGCTTTTAGTTGATGGTGGTCTATTTGATGTGGATTTAGATGGTAACAGGTTTACTTGGATGAACAGACGCTCTGGTAGAAACTTGATTCAGGTCCGGTTGGACAGAGTTCTTCTTTCAGAGGATTGGTTCCAAAACAACTTCATGTTTAATATGAAATCTCTTCCTAAATCTAGATCTGATCACAATCCTCTACTCTTTTGGTGTAGTGTGGAAGATCAGAAGCATAATGGCCCTTTCAAGTTTGAATTTATGTGGTTGCACCACCCAAATTTTTATAAAGAAATGGAAAAATGGTGGAGTATTCCTTCCCAGGGTACTAAGATGCAAATTCTCACAAACAAGCTTAAAATTGTGAAGAAAGAAGTCAAGAAGTGGAATAGGGAGGTCTTTGGAAATATCTTTCAAAAGAAGAAAGCTATTCGGTTAGAGTTGGATATGTTAGAAGAAGAGATTAATAGGTTGGGTATGAACCAAACCCAATTCCAAAGAGAAAAGGAGCTTAATGCTGAACTGCACACCATAATAGCCAAGGAAGAAACCTATTGGAGGCAAAAGTCCAGGATCCAGTGGTTGTAGGAAGGTGACAGGAATTCTAAGTTTTTCCATGTCTCCACTATCAAAAATAAAATTTCTACCTACATTGATGAAATTCTAAAGGATGATGACTAGGTTATTAGAGAGAGCAAATAAATTGAGCATGAGGCTATGGACTTCTATCAAAATATTCTAGCTGAAGATATGGAAGAGGATGAAACAATGGTTAAGGAGATGACTAATCACATTCCTAGGTTGATATCCAAGGAGATCAATGCTCAACTTCTAAAGGAGATTGAGGAAGAAGAGGTAAGGATAGCCACTTTCTCCCTCGGTAGAGACAAAGCTCCAGGCCCGGATGGGTTCCAAGTAGGTTTTTTCCAAACCTTTTGGGATATTGTTAAATTTGATGTTATTGAAGCAGTGAAGGAATCTTTAAAGTTGGGTCAGATCCTAAAGGAGTTTAACAATACCTTCCTTGTTCTAGTTCCTAAGAAGAAAGGGTTAAAAACCTTCAAATATTTTAGACCTATAAGTCTTTGCAATGCTATTTACAAGATTATCTCTAAAGTTATAGCCCTTAGATTGAAGATCTTCCTCCCCTCCATTATCTTCGATGAGCAAGGAGGCTTTGTTAAGGGTAAACATATTTTGGATGGGATTATATCCCTTCATGAATCCATGCATTCTATCAATATTGGTGAAAGAAAAGGCATGTTCCTGAAGTTAGACATGAGCAAGGCTTATGATAGAGTTTCATGGAGTTTTTTGGATAAAGTTTTGGCTGCCTTTGGTTTTTGTAGACAGTGGAGAAGATGGGTTGGAAGCTGCTATAAGACTACAAGGTACTCTGTTCTGATCCATAATAAACCAACAGGTTTTTTTAGTAGTAGTAGAGGTCTTAGACAAGGTGACCCCCTCTCTCCTTATCTTTTCATTATTATGGCTGAAATGCTCAGAAGATACCTCAATGCTGCCAAGGCTTTTGGTTGGATAGGGGGCCTTAAACTAGCTCATAATCTTGAGGGTATTACTCATTTTCAATTTTTGGATGATACCATTTTACTAGTTAATTTTATAAATATTAGACCTCTATGAGCGTGCCTCTCACCAAAAGATCAATTTGGACAAGAGCAAGATCTTCTTCATTAACACTAAAGTAGCTCTCCAGAGAAGGGTGGCTAGAGTGATAGGGTGTCTTGTGTCAACCCTACCTTCTTCTTACCTTGGAATGCCTATGTTTGTGGGAACTTGCAAGGCACCTCTTTGGAATGGTTTGGTTGATAGGTTTCAATCCAAACTTGTAGGATGGAAAGGTAATCTCTTGTCTCAAGTAGGTAAAGTGTTGTTGGTTAAGAGTGTTCTATAGGCTATCCCCATTTATCTTCTCTCCCTTTTTAAGATCCTTGCTAAAGTTTCCAAAATCATAGAAGGAATTCAAAAATAGTTCTTATGGTCAGGATCTGAAGAGAGGAGGAGGATTCCTCTTGTAGCTTGGGAAAAAATATGCCATCAAAAGAAGCATGGTGGTCTTGGTCTGAGGAGACTCAGCCTAGTTAATAGTGCTATGGTAGCCAAGGTGGGATGGAGAGTTCTAAGGGATGGTCAGAATCTTTGGGCAAGGATTCTTAAATAAAAATATCTTGATAGCTAGGAGGATACCAGATTTCTCACAATTCAAGACCCCTATCGTGGCTCTTCTTTATGGAACCACTTGGTGGAGGCTAGGGAGGCCTTGTGGAAGGGTGTGAAATGGCATGTTGGAGATGGGACCTCTATAAGTTTTTGGGAAGATGCTTGGTTAGATGACAACCCTTTAGCCAACAATGATATTTTCTCTAATCTAAAAGAGGATCTAGAAGATAGATATGGTAAAAATGTTTGTGACTACATGACTTTATTGGATAACCAATTGAGTTGGAAATATCTAGAGGCAATCCCTAAGAATTTGGAGGCTTTAAACCTCCTTAAAGCTAAACTAAAGGCTTATTACTTAGGTGTTGTTAGGAAAAGAGACTCTGTGGTTTGGAGCAAAACTGAGAATGGTGAATTCAGCGTGAAGACAACCTATGATATTTTGGATCCTGTTGTAGATAATGGTTTCCCTTGGAATAGAATTTGGGGTAAGAGAGCTATTCCTAAATTGGAGATTTTTCTTTGGGAAGCAATCCATAATAAGATCCTAATGGTGGATAATCTTAAGAAGAGAGGTTTTCAATTACCTAATAGATGTAGTTTATGTGAAAAGGTAGAAGAATCAGTGGAACACATCTTCTTGGAATGTCCCTACGCTCTAAATATTTTCCAGCTCCTCATCAATAGGATGGGCATCTCTTGGGTGATGCCTTCTAATATGATTTTGTGGTTACAATAGTGGGAGAACCCCTTTTTCAGTCCTTGTCTTAATGTAATTTGGAACCTGATTTCGTTTCATTTTGTGTGGGGAGTATGGTTAGAGAGGAATATGAGAATTTTTAGAGGGAAAAAAGGTCAGCAGTGAGAAGTTTTGGAAGTATCACCCATTTTTTAAAGGAGAATGTTAAATCTATCAAGTACCCTATCAAGCCAGATAATACTGAAGAGACTATGATAGCTAAGGCATGGAATTTGAAACCCATTAGTGGTGGAGAGGCAAATGCTCAGGTTAGAACTGATGTAAAATGGAAACCACCCCAAGATGAATGGTTGAAGTTAAATTTTGATGGGACATCCAAAGGTAACTCAGGTAAGTCTAGAGTAGAAGAAAATTTGAGGGACAATCGGGGCAAATTAGATCAAGGCAGATTAGGAGAATTTTTGAGATATTTTAAATTTTATATTCTTCTTTTAATTATCAATATTTTTCTTCAATATTCAAATTGATTCAATAATATTTCTTTCTTCTTATTTTTCAATATTTTAACAATATTTCAATATATTAATATCTTCTTATAACTCCCATAATTTTTATTCCTCCAAAATAAAATTATTCTCCTTATAACTTCTTAATTATTCTTTTCTTTAATAGATGCCTCTTGAGTCAAATATGCAAAATATATTTCTTCACTTCATATTCCTTCAATTTATTTATGTGCCCTCTTCATTTGAATAATAATTAGAGATAGAAATATACTGTACCTTATAAAATTAATCCTTTGATTATGGTACTTCCAAACTAGAGCATCTGCTATGCAATTTGGATGTTTCACCTTCTGATTTTGAGCATTATACTTTGATTGTTTTGACTAGTCTAATCTTTGCACATTTACCTAATGTGTATTATAACTTTAGCACTTTGAATGAATTTAGCCTTTGGCTCTCACTGCCCTGGATAACATTCATTTGCTTCAACTTTCACATCATATGTTATGTTTAGACTCCTTTCTCTACATTCACATCTATGAATTCCATGCATATCTTTCCAATGTTTGGAGTAATTTCCAACCATGCTTTCACATGGCTGTCTTCTTAGGCATCCAACGATGAAAAAATTATTAGACCTAGGCCTATGTTTATTAGACTTACTTTATTTTATCAAATTTTAAAGCCTAAAGTCCTAATTCTAAGTTAGAATAAATGCAAATCTTATTCCAACTTGTAAATGTCGACAACATTTGGACAACATAGTCTTTGGTTTGAATTTGTTCTTTTATGAGTTAGCAAAGTTGGATTTGTTAGCTTAGAGTTTTGATAACATATTTTCTTAACTATAGATTTTAGTTAAGCGTCTTATTTTAGAAAATTATAGTTGTAAAAATATTATTTAAGCACCTTAAGTGAATAAAAATTCTAGTTAACATTTTTTTTTATTTTGGTTCCTCATCATTGGTATGAGAGCTTGAGATGAGGCTTGTGGTAGTTTGGATCTTAGTTTATCTAGGAAGCCATTAGTTTGCATAGGATTAGGTGCATAAAATCCTTGTAAAATTTCTCCAAATTCCTAATTACACATCCAAAATTACCCGTCTATTATTCTTGTGTAGTTCAAATCCTTCTAAGCATAAAATTTGGGCCTCGTAGTTTGTATTTTCTCCAAGATAAGGTTTAAATTAAGATAAAGAACTAATACTTATATTAATATTTTTTTTGGATATATATGGGATTTGGTTACATCCACACTATTTTTAGTAACTATGAAGTGCAGAGTTCAAACCATAGGGGATACCCCCAACATGTTAGATACACCATTTAATGGGAGATAACAATCACAATATACAAAATAATATGAAATAAAGTAAATCTATGATATGAAAAAAAATATACTATAAATAGAAATGATGGAGATGTTTACAAAGTAGCTATGGAGGAAAGGAACACTCCATGAATAAAGCTACTACTCAAGAATGAACTTTGAGCATATCACACTCCATCACATTACATCACACACTACTACATCACACCACACTGTTCTACACTACTTCCTACTGCTACATCTTGCTCTATGTCTATGGCATTTTATATAGGAAATAGATTCCTTGACCAACACTCTATCTAGCTATGCAAGGGACAAATTACACATATACAACTTGCATTTTGACACTTGTGCAATTATTACATTGCATGAAGTAACTAGAAGTAATATAATGTCCCAAGTATGTACCAAGAAAGGTACATTTACATGATTCAAATGATGTAATATAATCTATTTCTAACACCCCCCATGTATTACATTATTTGGATATTGAAGACTTTAGTCTTCAATGTGGATCTTCTTCCTATCCTTGAGATTATGAATATTCTTCTCTATTTTCTGCAACTTGTTCAAGCAAGTGATTAGTGTCTTCATAATTTGTCATTCTTGTTGAGAGAGATTTGATTTCATAATCATATTTCAATTCTTCCAGTTCTTCAATTTCTTCTATACTCTGAGCTAGATGTCCTTTTTGATTTATTTTTTGATACTCCAATTTAGGATAATTGGTTGGACGCTAAAATTATTTCTAACGAGGATTTTGATATTTTCATGCCTAAAATTGGTTCCCATTGTTCATCTAATTTCCTTGATTTTATTTTTTGGGATTGAACCTGTAGTAGCTGGTGCTATGGCATTTTTTCTTACATATCTGAAAATACTTGTGGTACCATGCTTTTCATCCTTTTGATGAAGAAGCAATGTTTCCCTATGGATTTTCTTTAGATGCCAATACATTGTTAGACATTTCATATTTAACTGTATTTTCCACTTCCTATTCTTATGGAATATTGACTAATTCATCAAAAGAAGTATCTTTAATTAGAAATTGTAAAGATGTTACCAATTGTTTATAGTTGTATGGAAGTGCTCTCATAGTTATTTGAGTAAGAAGTTCATCCTTGATTGTTTCCCCTAAGGTAAATAATTTCCCTTTGATATATTCTACCTTAGGAATAATTCTATGCTTTATCCATTATTCATTTTTAATGAATGAAGTTGAGTTTGAATATGGAGAATAGTTGCCTTATAATTTCCTTTAAATATTTTCTCTAGGCTTGTCCATGCATCTGAAGATGTTTTTACTGAACTGATATAGGGTTGTATTTCATCATTTATAGCAAAGGTTATTATCGCTAGAGCCTTTGAATAATTTTCTATGAACTTTTAGATTTCAATATCATTTGTGGTAGGTATTTGGGTTTTCCATTTGACAATATCCCAAAGTTTTTAATATACCAAGATAGCTTTCACTTTATTCTTCCAAGAAAAATTAGGACCCTTGAGTAATTAAGATTCTGCTAGGAAGAATATATTTGAACCCATTTAAATTCCCTAATATCAATCCTTAGATTTTGTAGAATGCCTTATGACTCCCTAGTATGCTATGGATAAGATATAGTGCATTTGTAAATTATAGTTCAATATTTGACTGATTTTGTAAAGTTTTGTAAATACCAAAATCAACTCTTATTATCCCTTATTGCTCCTATTGAACTAAGCACTTTTCCCAAATTTTAGGGAGGTTATAATGTTGGATCTTTTATCTCCTTTTGAGAATTTTGAGACAATAATTTTATAAATATCCAACCTTTGAAAAAACTATGATAAACCTCTCTTTTAAATAACTCTTTGGGAATTAATTTAAGTGTATATAATTTCCAATTAATTAATTTGATGTAGTAGCCCTTATGACTCCCTAATTTTTGGAAAAATTAGACCACAATAATATTTGCAAGTATTTGAGATTTATTCCAATAGAAACCCTTATTACTCCTAGGTTTTATATTGCAAATATTATATTTATTTGATAAAATATTCCCTTTGATGTATGGCTTTCAATATAGTTAAATTCCTTCAATTTTAATCTTATAACTCCCAAGGAAAGAAAGCACATAAGAATGGGAATGAACTTTACCTTTCACCAAGCAATATTTGGAATTATTTTTAGATGAGTTAGGGCTGCAGTATCTATGTAGATGCTTTGAATGCTTTTACTGTACCCTCCAATGGAATCGCTTGGAGCTTAATGCATTCCAAATTTGGTGTCGTTTAGACTCTTCCTTTAACCTCGATTGCCTTAAGCATTAAAGGCTCTATCACCTTCTTGACATGCTGCAACTTGGTCATGTGCACACAAATGATGAAGTGATAAATATAGAGACGAAGATTGCTTATTGTCCTTGATCATTGACATCCTTAAAATAGAGAATATTCTTGATTAAAGTTCCAAGTGGCACATTCGTTTCCCTTCGAGCACTTGAGGATAATTAGGTGCCAAAGAAACTGTTAGGACCCTCCTAACATACCCTAATACTTATATTATTTATTAATTATATTTTAGGGTCACAACCCTTCACTCTTACAACTATTAGACTAGGTATTTAAATGCAATCCAAATATGATAATAAGGCATCATCGAACAAATATATTAATTAAGTCTATTGTGGGTTTTTCTACCTTACAATCAAAAAGCGATTCAATATAAAAATGATTCCTCCTTCCGCACTATTTAGTTTCATACCATCTGGATCAGAGCTAGATCAAGGAGCAAATTCACCATTAAAATTTTTTCCCACCGCACATTTCAGCCAGTCCACATTCGCGAGGACGCAAACAACATTCACGCTTCACGGATCCGTGTCATAATCCTCGCAGAAAATTAAACCTTCTCCTAAGGTACGAATTAAGTTGTCTTACACCCAAATTGCTCGACCTTTCGCGTGGTGACCGGTGGCTATTTTGAAAAAGCTAAAATCTTCAACGCAGCATCAAGGTTTTCGACGTCCGAAATGCAAAGGAAAAAATTAATTTTTTTTAAGGACTAAAGTCCCACATTCGCGGTGCTACGTCTTTGTAGCGCTTTATAAGCGCCAAAAGGCACAAGGAAGAACGTGACTTCGGTCACGCCTCCGCCTCGGCACCCCTACTCTGCCCTCCTGCCGCGCCTTCCTCGCCGCCACCCTATCGGTCGGCCTTTCCCTCGCTCGCCCTCTGCCGACCACCGTGCGCTCTCGACCCTGACGCCTCTACAAGCTACCTGTTAAATAACAGAGAGCACCAAATTCAAAAAGTTGATAGGGCATTGCCCACCAAATTTTTTTTTTTTTTTTTTTGCTCACCTGTACCAAGTCATATTGATCGTTACCTACACCAACCGCAATGGCTGAAGGACGACGATCACTGGATTCCATTCATGAGAAACATGAAAGGCTCACTGAAGAAGTTCAATAGGAAAGAGAGGAGAATACCCGTAACACAAGAGAACTCTTCGAGAAAATATTTGCAATGGATGTTAAACTTGATGCCATCAGTCAAAATCAGGCAACACCACATGCAAATTCAACCAACAACGGGTCATCAAACCGAGCAATGTTAGGAGGTCCACAAACTTCCATTCTACCACGGACGACCAAATTAGACTTCCCAAAATTTGAAGGAGGAGACCCTACAAACTGGATCTACCGAGCAGAGCAATATTTCTCACTAAATCAAATTCTAGAAATGCAAAAAGTGCATATCGCCTCCTTCCACTTGGAAAACGATGCCATCCAATGGTACCAATGGTTCGAGAAAACTAACGGCACTCCGACGTGGTCAACCTTTACACAGAATCTATTAGTGCGATTCGGCCCTAGCAAGTTTCAAAGCTTTACAGGGGCCCTCACTAAATTATGCCAAACCACTTCGGTAAGCGAATACCAAGCAGAATTTGAAAGGCTAGCTAATCGAACATCCGGATTAGACGCTGCCTTCTTTCAAGAATGTTTTGTCAGCGGATTAAAAGAAGAAATTCGAATAGAGGTGCAAATGTATAACCCTACAAACATGTTAGAGACCATCGGCTTGGCGAAATTAGCGGAGGACAAAATCAAGGCACGGAATCGGTTCACAAAACCAACTTGGGGGAAACCATCAAACACTTATACCAACCCCAAACCAATGCAAAATGGATGAACCCAAAACTCCTACACAGCCCCCAAAATTAACCCCGCTCTACCAATTAAGCGTCTGAGTTTCGAGGAAATGAAGGAAAGACAAGCTAAGGGTCTTTGCTACCATTGCGATGAGAAATTTGACAGAAATCATAAATGTGCCTCACGAAAATTATATATTCTAGATGCCACAGAGGAAGGGAATTCTACTTAAGAGGAACCTGAACTCGAAGTAGAGGTATTATCCAACACACTTGAAAGTGACGAAGAAAATGCACCAAAGGTTTCCTTCAACGCCCTTGCCGGATTTTTTGCCCCTCAAACAATGCGAGTTAAAGGGTATTTTAAGAAACAAAACCTTACCGTGCTCCTAGATTCTAGTAGCACGCACAATTTTATCGATCCAAAGGTGGCTAAACAAGCAAATTGTTTTATATACCCTTGCAATAACTTCGAAGTGATGATTGGAAATGACAGAAAAATTGCATGCAAAGGAAAATGCAGAAATATAAAACTAACTATGGGGGTTTATAACATGAAAGGCGACATGTACGTCCTACCCCTAGGTGGGTGCGACATTGTACTAGGCGTACAATGGTTACGAACCTTGGGCGTAGTCCAATGGGAATTTGATGAACTATGGATGAAATTCACAGCAAAGAACCAAACCTATATTATCCAAGGCCTAAAATCAGGACCTTCCCAAATCGTCAGCTCGCATAGAATGGAGAAAATTATCCGAAAAGGAAACAAAGGAATGGTCACCCAATTATTTTCAATTCAACCTAGTCACAAAGAAGACGAGACACCAGAGTTACAAAATATTTTAGACCACCATAAGGCGGTATTCAATGAACCAAAAGGACTACCTCCACAACGAAGTCACGATCACACTATTCCACTATTTCCAGGGCATCAACCTCCTAATATTAGACCTTATCGTTATCCATACCTCCAAAAGACCGAAATAGAGAAATTAGTACAAGAGCTTCTTAAGGCAGGAGTCATTAGACCTAGCAAAAGCCCTTACTCCTCTCCAATTATTTTAGTTAGAAAAAAGGATGGCTCGTGGCGTTTATGTGTCGATTTTCGAGCGCTTAATAAAATGACCATCAAAGATAAATTTCCTATTCCGGTCATAGACGAGCTATTAGATGAACTCCACGGGGCAGCTTATTTTTCCAAGTTAGACTTACGGTCAGGCTACCACCAAATACGAGTCAATGAAAAGGATATTCCTAAGACGGCCTTTCGCACTCACGAAGGGCACTACGAATTCTTGGTGATGCCATTTGGCCTGACCAACGCTCCTTCTACCTTTCAAAGTCTAATGAATAAGGTATTTCACCCTTTTCTTCGTAAATTTATATTAGTTTTCTTTGATGACATTTTGATTTATAGCAAAACATGGGAAGAACATTTGGACCATGTTAGACAAGCGTTCCAAATCTTGAAGGAAAATCAACTTTATGCAAAAAGATCAAAGTGTTCCTTTGGAAAACAAGAAATTGAATACTTAGGGCATATTGTCTCAAAGGAAGGAGTTATGGTAGATCCTTCCAAAATCGAGGAGGTGAAAAATTGGCCTATTCCAAAAACCTTAAAAGCTCTACGTGGGTTTCTTGGACTAACGGGATATTATAGAAAATTTGTCCAAAATTATGGTAAAATCGCTGCTCCTCTAACAACATTACTTAAGAAAAATGCTTTCAAATGGTCGTCTAAAGCGGATGAGGCCTTTATCACCTTGAAAACTGCAATGTGTACCACCCCTATTCTAGCCATGCCCAACTTTTCTAAACCGTTCGTCATTGAAAGTGACGCTTCAGGAATAGGAATGGGAGCCGTACTCATGCAGGATGAAAGGCCTCTAGCTTTTATAAGCAAAGCATTTTCTCCTAAGAATTTAGCTCGCTCTACGTATGAAAAAGAGATGTTGGCGATTGTCCATGCTATTCAACATTGGAGGCCTTACCTTATTGGCCAACATTTCATTATACGCACCGACCATCATAGCTTGAAGTATTTTTTGGAACAAAGGACTAATACCCCGAAACAACAAAAATGGGTTACTAAACTTCTTGGCTATGATTATGAAATTACATATAAAAATGGAAAGGACAACATGGCAGCCGATGCACTTTCTAGAAAATTTGAAGATATGCCTCAAGTCCATGCTCTTTCCTCCCTTATTCCTAAATGGGTAGATGAGGTGCATGAAGAATGGATAAATGATCCTACTATCCACGCCTTAATTCAACAACTTCAACATAATCCTAGTAGCAAACCTCCATACACTTGGAAGGACAATATATTAAGATACAAAGGGAGGATGGTCCTCACCCCCAATTCAACTTATCATGAAAAACTTCTTCATGAGTTACATACCTCACCCACTGCGCAGGCCACTCGGGGTTCTTAAAAACCTATAAAAGAGCCACTACCTCCTTCTATTGGGTAGGAATGAAAAATTACATCAAAAACTTTGTAAAAGAATGTGAAGTTTGCCAAAGACAAAAGGGGGAGACCCTCGCTATTCCAGGATTACTTCAACCTCTTCCTATACCCACCAAAACATGGGCAGATATTTCTATGGACTTTATTGAAGGATTACCAAAATCAGGAGGAAAAACAACCATTTTCGTAGTCGTTGATCGTTTATCTAAATATGCCCATTTTTGTTCCGTGGCTCATCCTTATACCGCTAGCACTATAGCCCACCTCTTCCTAGATAACATCTTTAAATTACATGGTATGCCCTCCACAATTGTTAGTGACCGCGACCCAACTTTCACTAGCACCTTTTGGAAGGAATTGTTCAAATTACAAGGTACTCAACTTCGTATGAGCTCCGCTTACCATCCTCAAACCGATGGCCAAACAGAAGTTGTAAATAAATGCTTGGAAACATACCTTCGATGTTTTGTTTCCACTCAACCACTCCATTGGGTAAAGTGGCTTTCACTAGCGGAATGGTGGTATAACACTTCATACCATACGTCCATCAAAATGACTCCTTATGAAGCACTATATGGTCAAACACCACCATCCCTCACTTCCTATATTCCAGGGACTACAAAAGTCCATGCGGTGGAAACGGAACTTGCTAATAGAGATGACATACTACGGATCCTAAAAGAGAACCTACACACCGCCCAACATCGCATGAAGCAGCAAGCCGATCAACATAGAAGCGAACGTAGTTTCCACGAGGGTGATATGGTTTTCTTACGTCTCCAACCTTACCGTCAATCCTCTCTTAAACAAAAAGGTTCTCAGAAGTTAGCACCCAAATTTTACGGGCCGTATAAAGTTCTCCAACGTATTGGGACCGTTGCTTACAAACTAGAGCTTCCTCCCTCTTCCAAACTTCACCCCGTATTTCATGTATCTTGCCTTAAGCTCGCAGTTGGAGCCCATATCACGACACAAACCACTCTCCCTGAACTCTCCGATGATGGAGTACTTCTAGTCGAGCCAGAAGCTATCTTGGATCGCCGCTCTCGTCACCTTCGTACTCGCGATATCACGGAAGTTTTAATCCATTGGAAAGGTCTACCTTTAGAAGACGCAACGTGGGAAAATTTTCAAGATATCCAGCAGCAATTTCCAAATTTCCAGCTTTGAGGACAAAGCTCCTTTAAGGGGGGTGGCATGTTAGGACCCTCCTAACATACCCTAATACTTATATTATTTATTAATTATATTTTAGGGTCACAACCCTTCACTCTTACAACTATTAGACTAGGTATTTAAATGCAATCCAAATATGATAATAAGGCATCATCGAACAAATATATTAATTAAGTCTATTGTGGGTTTTTCTACCTTACAATCAAAAAGCGATTCAATATAAAAATGATTCCTCCTTCCGCACTATTTAGTTTCATACCGAAACACTCATATTCCTTCATGTAACGTATGAACGTTACTTTATTTAGCAAAATGTTTGGTCTCCCAATGGACAAGTGTCACTTTCTTCTCTGCATGAACTTCGTCTCTATTGCTAGTTCAAAAAGACCCTTTGGATATACTTTTAGCTCTAAAAATCCCTAACTCTTCTTTTTTTCACCTACACTATTTTCATATAGGATATGGAACAACAATTTGGAGGCTTTGAGCACCGATTTTAGGCAACATATGTGGAGTAAGTGACACTCCAATGGTGCTTCAATTTTTCCTTTCTTTATTACTTTTTTACATCCTCCTTTCATAGATGATGTTGCTCTCAAATGATGTTGTTTATCCCTTTGCTTTTGCACCTTTTCTCTTGCAGGTTCAACCATCTAGGATGTGAGGAGAATGAGCCCTTTGAGTGGCTACTTGAGCTATGCTTGGATTACTGCTAGCATACAATCGCTTTTGGTTGGTTTTTCTAGTGAGTGTAGTGCCTGTGAGGCACCTTTAAATCCGCCTTCTCTTCTTGTATAACTAGATTAAGATAGTGCAATACAATGTATAGTAGTTTTTATACAAAATATCCTTATTACACCTTCTTTTGCACTCCTTTTTCAAATTTGAATTTCTAGTTTTGAGGTAGAATTTTGAGTGCAATATAGGGGTTTTGAGGTTGTATCTTTGATTAGACACCTTCCCCTTTTTGCTTGGATATTTTATAAATGGATCCAAGCTTGGAACCACATGATAGAAGCTCTATTTTTGCTATATTTTTTTGCACTATTTCTTGTGATTTGAAATTGAGACTCACAAAGTCTCGTTCGAGGCTTCCTTTGCTGCTCTTTTAGTGGTTACTTTCTTCTCCAATTCTTGGAGGATTGAGCTAATTTTATGGCTTCCTCAGGCCACTCAAAGTTGCATATCTCTGTGCACTAATAGTGTCTTTAGAAACTTTGAAAATTTCTATTTTTGTGCCTTCTAATGAACACAAACATTAATCTTTTTGAGAGCAATATAATAGTGCAAATAAATCTAATAATATTTTACTTTTAATGCACTAATAATTTCACCTTATCCCTCTAATCAAATCTCAAAAATAATACACTTAATCAATTTACTGCAACTAATCAAGAATAATCTGAAATGAATCTTCAAGAATTATTTTATTATTTCTTTATAAGCAAGGTAATAGAAGCTAGTCTTCTTTTTCTTTCCAAAGTACATGATAGGTAGTTGATAGATAGTTTGAAAGTTTTAAATCTAATCAACTCCTAAAGTGCAAATGAACCTTAAAGAATCCTTTATTTTTGCACTTTTTGAAGACTCTAATTGAACTCTCCTTTTTGTAACTTTTATACAATTAAGGTGCTTAAACAAATCTGATAAGTAATCCACTTAATGAATCTACTTGCACCAATAGTTTCTTACCTTTTTTTGAAATCCCTTTTCACCACTTCTATAGAGGATGTAGGTCTTGGTGTCTAAGATCACCAAGTTGCTACCTTGAGTAGGATATTTTAGCTCTCTGTAGGCTGCCTTGAACAACTTTATCTTCACCAAAATATGGTCTCCAACTTTATTTCATGAACCTAGGATTTTGGTGGCTTGTTCTCATCTTGTAGTCTCCTACGTTTGATGTAGATTTGAAGAGATATTTGATTCTGAAGTGGTGCCTTCTTACTGTGAGATGTAATCTCCAAATATCCTAGATTTTATAGGCTTATTTTGTTTGAATCTTCCTTCAAGCTTCTTGTAAAATTCTAACTTCAAACAAGATATTATTCGCAAGATTCTATATGTCTTGAGGTCTTCTAAGATTTGGCACTCCTTACCAAATTCTTCTTCTTGGGATTGTTTTCGGATGGTGATAATTATCCCAAATCTTTCACTATCTCCAATAGTGAATTTCTCCAATGAGTTATCCTTGGAACTCCTTTGATGATTTCTTTAGCAAGGCTCTCCAAGCCTTTTACTGGATGCTCGTAGAGACCTGTCAAATGCCTTTGATCTTGCAAATTCTTCTAGTCTTCCTTGAGACCTTATCTTCAACCTTCTACTTCTAGAAGTGTTGGTGGTGAGATCTCCTAGATCTCAGATTCTACTTCTTCTATATTCGAGCAGGACTCTCCTAGTCCTTATTCTTCCAAGTCTGGAAGTTCATCAATGAGATCTTCTCCTGATATCTTTTGCTTCAGGTGCTAGATTGATTCTAAAGAAGATACTCTTCCTATCCTTTTTGTAGGAATATTTCCCAACTCACTAAATCTCCCTATTCCTACAAAAAAATGTTTTCTAGAGTCTTCTACTTCTGAATTAGATACCCTCTTATGGAATCTTCTTCAAGATGTGGCCTTTTTTAGTATCAAGGCTTCTATGGCCTTTTTCAGTATCAAGCTTCTATGGCCTTTTCTTCAAGGATTCTATGGTCTTTATTTGATTAAGGTTTATGTGGCCTTTTCTTCTTGTGAAGTTTCCAATTTAGCAATAGAGATCTCCCATACTCCAACTTCACCACAATTCTTCTCCAAAAGTCTCTTATGTAGTATTCTTCTCTTGCAATAACTAATCTTTGCACTATGAAGGCACTCTGACCTTCAGGTAACGTAGTTGAAATATCCTATATTTCTGTTATAAGAGGTGTCCCAATCATCTAAGAATTAATTCCTTGGAATAAAAGAAATTTTAGATAAATTTCTCCTTATCTCTTAGATAAGCTTCACTAGTTGATTCATCAAACTAGTGGATCAAATGTTGAGTCCTAGTCTTCACAAGTTTTCCCTTGAAACTCTATGGAAAGACTCTAGCCATATGCAATCTTAGTATTCTAGAAACTAAGATTTCTTTTAGTCCTTACTTGTGGCTCTCCCTAATTCTACCACCTAGACTCTTCTGAGTATTTTTTATAGTGACTGGTCCAATGGCATGTCAGGTTGACAAAAACTCAAGGTCAATGATAATGGTGGTTTTCCTATTGATCTACTATAAGAGAACATTAAGTTCCTTGGTCAACACTCTATCTAGTTGTGTAAGGGATAGCTTGCACATATACAACTTGCACTTTGACATTTGTGCATTTATTACATTGCATGAAGTAACTAGATAACTTTCCCCTAAAGTAATATAATGTCCTAAGAGTACCACTATTATCTTTTGATGCAACATGTAATAAGATATAGTAATCACAAGATGCAAAATAAAATAAAAAAGTAAATCTACGAGATGATTGAAAATATACTATAAATAGAAATGATAGAGATGTTTACAAAGTAGCTATGGAGGAAATGAACACTCCATGAATAAAACTACTGCTCAAGAATAGAATCTGAGCATATCACACTCCATCACATTACATCACACACTACTACATCACACCACACTTTTATACACTACTTCCTACTAGTATATCTTACTCTATGTCTATGGCCCTTCATATAGGAAATAGGTTCCTGGCCAACACTCTATCTAGTTGTGCAAGGGATAGCTTGCACATATACAACTTGCACTTTGACACTTGTGCATTTATTACATTGCATGAAGTAACTAGATAACTTTCCCCTAAAGTAATCTAATTTCCTAAGTATGTACCAAGAAAGGTACATTTACATGATCCAAATGATGTAATATAATCTATTTCTAACACATCAAGCCTATGCCACCTCATTATTTTATAACCTGATATGAAAAGGACCATCGATCGCTCAAGATTCATACTGTCATCGTCAATATGGCACCAACAACCAACCAACCAACCAATCATCGGCTTCCAGGGCCACCCTCTGGCACCTCGATAAAAATCACTAGATTGGTCGTGTGTCGATCAATATTTCCTGAGGATATTCCCTAGCCTATTGACTACGATGTACCCATTAGCCACTAGGTTTTCTTTTGATGACCCCTAAGATGACCCAATCACTCGATGATCAAGCCTAATTGGTTACCTTCATTTGACCGACCTCCATAGGTGCTAGTCTTGGTGACTACCCTGATAAGATAATAATGGTTATTTTTTGGTTGATTCTACATCAACACCATTGTAAGTGTACCACCAATATTTTGGTGGTCCCTTTCAACCAGTGACTAGCAAACCAAGTTGTTTGTTGGTCCAAAATAGTTGTTTTCATATGTATATCACCAATAACTGACATAAATCTAGTAGCTCTACTTAATTTTTTGGTGCTTTCTCACGTTTTAAGCCATTTTTGATGCTCAACCAATGAATCCAACTATTTTTGGCACTCAATAACACTATTTTTACTATTTTTTGGTGTGCATAGACTCATTTCAATGACTTCCAGTAATTTCAATAGTTTTCCAAGCAAATTTTGATGTTATCCTGCAAATTCTGGCATGATCCTACATTTTTTGGTAGCATACAACGTTGCATTTAAAAATAAATGTGGGTATTATCCCACATACGTATAATAATATATATAAAGGAATTTAAGTTTACCTTTGATTGCCAAAATAACTAGGCAACCGAATAGGATGGCTTTGTGTCCAACAACTTTGGTGTGGCCACTTGGCATGATTTATGTTGTCGTTGATTTGGATTGTAATATGATTGGTTGGTTTGCCTACTAACTAGTAATCTGACACTTGGTTTCAAAAAAACCAAATTTTATATGTTTAAAGTTTTCTTGGTGCAAGTGATTTATCCCACATGCATCGTATGAGAGGCGCATAAAGGGTTTGAAATGCATGGGTTACAAAAGAGGAAATAGCCAGTCGATGAGGCTGGCTAAGTGTTGAATGACCTCAGGATTGTTGTGGCCTTTCCACAACCATCCCCAAAATTTGGGGACCCACCTTGAAACTTTGTTTTTTGAGATTCTTGCTTGCCTTTTAGGGATAACGTTGCAGGTTCTAAGACCCTTCGTTGGCTAGTGTGTTTTTTCATTGTCTTTTGAAGTGCTCGGTCTTTCGATTAAGTTGACAGAATAAATTTCTTGTGTTTAGAGTTTTTTGGAAATTAAAAAAAATTAAAACAAAAAAATATAAAGAAAATAAATATTAAAATATCTATATGTATATTATACATATATGGGTATATTAATGAAAAATAAAAAATAAAAATAAATTTTTAAAATGAAAATAATAATAAAAAATATATATATATATATATATATAGGAGTGTGCCGCTAATTTGTTTTTATGTTGGATTGGTATGGTTTAATTTAATTTTGATGTTTGTTTAATTAAATGTGGTTTGAGCTTGTTTAGCGGGTTTTGGTGTGTTAATTTAAATTTGAGTTTTAATAGTTTTATGTTAGTGAGTCTAGGTGTTGCGTTTAATTGTTTCATGTAGATAATTTAGCTTTTAATGTTGTCTGGTAAGTTTAGTTTTGGTTTGGCTAGGTCTCCACTATAGCCGAGTTCATTTTTATTGAGTTTCATTTAGGCGTTAGGTGGAGAAGCTTTAGTCATTTGAGAGACTAATGTATTTGTTTCGTTATGTGGCAGGTTAAGGGTGCGGATAGGAATTGGAGCTCTACGACGTCGGCCTAGACGACGATGGCAGCACGGTGACTGTCGCAGTGGAAACACACAGGTTTGCACAGTGGGCACTGACGTGGACGACAATGCGCAGTGAAACGTACAGCGTGGAGGCATCACCCATGGCGAAGTCGCGGCAGATTTGGATGACCGTAATGATGCTGATCAATATCCCTTCAGCGGCAGTTGGCAGACACGTCGGCCTAATTCAAGGCAGTGTGGACGATTTACCTGTATTACACATAATTGGCAATTTATCGTGGACTTCTAATAGGGAAATTACCAAAAGCACAACCACGTTGATGGTGTAGAAGGCACAACAACCAATCGGACGTCGAACAAAACTGCGATCAACAAATAGGAAGAAATGTTGTAATTTTTGTTTGTTGTTGCGAACTACATAGGACGATGTGGCGCCAGTAACCAACACAGAATCGTGCCGGACAACGCTGAAGATGATGGACAGATGGACAGATGGACGATGATTTCAGCAGACGTGGAGTGCAGGATAGGCAAGCCGTAACTTACAAGCCTATGCGATTTTTCGAGAGCAGCAGTGGTAATAGACTAGCAAAGAGAAACGCCTTCTGAGTAGGTGATGTTCGGCGGTTTCCCAGAAGCATAATAAGTATCCACACGTAACGGTGGAGTAGGAGATAACGCACACTGGTGAATCACAGCGGGTGGATGAAATGGTGTTGCTACCACGCGCCGTATAAGAAGTTGTCCATATATAAATTGATCATTGCATGGCACGGGTCAAAGAGGTTACACGGCAATTCTGTTGGAATCGAAGATGCTAATTAGTATTAGCATAAAGACAAAAGCGGAGGGGCTTTTTAATTAAATATATGTTAAATTAATTGTACGTGCTACCCACCATGATGGTCAAAGATGGTTTCTTTTGATCAAATTAAAACAAAGGGAAAGACGTTATGGAGAAGCGTTACCATCGGTGTGGCAAAGACGTTTCGAAAAGAAAGCCAGAAGAAACGTTGTAAAACAGAAAGTGGAATGGAGGTAAGGGATAAGGAGTGGCGTTATCAAGAAAGCATTTCGAAACAAAAGAGAAAGAAAGATGTTAAATAGGTGATTGAAACATGAAGCAATGGTGGGAATGACTGCATGCAAGATGGGTCTATGTTTGAATGTGGGAAATCTTGGCAATAGAGGACTGCATGCAAGATGGGTCTATGTTTGAATGTTTTTCTTTCCATTCCGTTGGACTGTAATTTCACCATGAATATCATTTAAAGTTTGTATTCTGCATTTTCTTGTGCTTATAAAAAATCCATTTCGTGTCAATATACATGGAAAATGTTGCAGGTTTAATGCATATAGTTGGTGAATCTGCTTTTACTTTTCGATGTATTGCTTTACCCTAATGAGATCGCATCTCATTACAGGCATAAATATGGGTTACCTTAATACGGGTTTTAATGCACGACACAAATATTTGCAGGGTTGATGGAGGTTTTAAGTTGCAGCATTTTATTATCTTTAATTTTTGTTCAAAGTTCGTTTTCTAACTGTGTCTTTTCTTATTTATTTTAATGTTTTAAAATAAAAGAAAAAATATATAAAACAATATAAAACCAAAAAAAAAAAGAGTTACACACATTGAAATAATAAGCTTGGACGTTTCATATGAAGCAAAGATATTTTCGTTTTAATCAAAATCATCAAAATATGAAATCCCTAAGCTATTCAAAGTTTATATTGTTTCGCAGGAATTTCAATTTTGCAGGATTTTACCTTCCAAATTATGTTTTCACATTTCAAACAATAAATCTTTCCCCTTTATGAAAATCTTGATTTCATTAAAGGTGAATAATTTAAGATACAATTTAAAGGCTATCTTCTTTAAAGTAATGAATTAGTTTCCTGTTATTTCAATTTCATACACAGGGGAAAATTTATTTGGCAACTTCATAAGCCATTATGAATTGCCTTATTTCATGAAGGTTACAGTTTCATAGAAGGGATAATTTACAGGACATTTTGAGCCCTCCATTAACTCTCTTTATGAAAATCCATTTCATTAAAGATAGTTATTGATAAGGCAAATCAAAGGCTATTGTAGCAACATAAGAGAGATCCCTTCATAACTTTCAGATTTACATTGTGAAGATAGGTTTCAATCTCTTATTTCAGGTTTAAAAGCAAGGTTTAATAACAGATTAAAATGATTTAAACTTGCTTAACAAAGAACAATGAGCAATAATAGCATATTATATTAAAGCAACCCCAGCACAGGCCCCTTGTTAACAATTGTTTTGCAGAACACTCTGGTATTCTACGCACTCATTTGACAAGCACACATGCACACATTTAAGTAAAAGGAACCTTGGAGAAGTTTATACTTCTTTGCAAGAGAGGGTTTTCTAGTAAAATCCTAACTGTGAATGTGGTTTTTCACTTGGGCAAAATCACCACTCAACAAGGCCCATCACTGACCTATTGACCTTGATTGCCTTGACTCATCTAAAGGCAAACTTCCTCCATTTAGTGTTGATCGATCAAGATTTCAAGGATATTCTGCCCATTAACTTGAAATTATAAACCATTATTTTTGAATTTATTTATTTATTTTTTGAATTTACATTGTGGAATCGGTAGCCGCTATGAATCCAGGCAGGCTATCCGGATTTTATGGCCGCCACAGTATTTTGCGTTGTCCACTCTGAAAGCCGCCACAGAGATCTTTGCACATTCCGCCCCTATAACCACCATGCCACAATCATTTTAAACCTTTTACACCACTAAAAGAACCAGGAAAGGGACAAGCGTTCAGTCCGATGAGGCCCGAAAATTGAACCTTGGACCTCTGCCCCCCTTATGGGGTTTGGTCGAACCAATTTTTCTACACCTCAGACCTAAATGAGATATCCGGGAAGAGAACTAATTTTTTTTAAATAGTTTAATTTTTAATAAAATTATGCCACACGTAGTTATATATATATATTACAACTCTACCCTTGTAACTCACTGAATCTACTTGGTAGAGGCAGAAGTTTTTTTTTTGTTTGGGCATAGAATGCAAATTATGAAGAGGAAATTCATTGTAATTAGCAAATTTTGTAATCCCTCTTGTAGAAGGTAAAATTTTAGAAGTTAGTTGTAATAGCTTAGGAAAGGGTAGTTGTAAAATTACTGCTGGTTCAAACAAGGTCACAAATGGTTTTCAATTTGGTAGAGCAAATGACTGCGATAACAATAGTAGTTAGCCTTTTGACTGGCAAAGTGAACGATATTACCACTCAAAGTGCTCCTACAATTAAATTCTATAATAATGATCTCAAGATAAAAGCAAAATGTGTAGTCCACACTTATGATGGGTCACGTAACCTAGATGTTCTAAACAACTGGATCTTAGACATGGAGGCTTGGTTCTCCTATTATAAGATTCCTAATGATGAACAAGAATCTAAAAATAGGAGAACCAAGTCTCTTATTCTAAGATAAGATAACAAGGTTGGCTAAGTTAGTAATTATGGATAGACAAGAAGACCAAAATCCCCTTACCACTTGGGAATAGTTAGTTCAAGCTTTGAAGGACACATTTTATCCTTCTAACTATGAAAAAGAGCTCAATGTCAATTGGTACTATTATGGTTCATATTGACACCTAAATGACAATGCATTGTAACTATCATCTAATGATTAGTCTTGAAGGTGAGCACCCACTAGTTACAACCTAAACCAAACATTGGATGAATCAAATTACTTTGACTCAACCTCCAGAGTAGGTTGGTTCCTTGTCAACCTACTGAATGTTGACTCTTTAAGATCAAAATTAAATGATAAAAGGTTAGGGATAGGGATGAGAAAGGGTAAGGAAATATGAAATGTAAAATGTAAAATGGATGGATGAAGCTAACAACATAGGCTTCTACCAACAACCTCTCACAAATCATATGTAAGAAAACCATTGGGACTAACAACATTCACAATTTATGCTCTTCACAATTAAAAATCATAGCATACCACATGAACCATTCCAAACATCTAAGATACTAGCAATCCAATATCAGTAGAATAAACCAATACTTAGACTAACAAAAATGAATTCCTAGAAGCATACATTCATATTATGAATCATTCCAATTACCCTAGGCTAGCAATCCAATATCAACATAATAGACTACCCTAACAACATTAACAAAAATGACTTCACAAGATTAATACCAGATAATGAAGAAGATCATAAAATATTACAAACATCCTAGGCAATGCTCCCTTATTTTATTGTGAGAAAATGTTGCAACATTGCAAGCAAACACTTCAGATTCGATCTTTTAAAATGAGGGTTTGGCCTCTATTTATAGATTTTACATTGAGATGATTTAAGAGCATTTCAAGGATCTTAATATAGAGTTTGGTTCTTTGCAACTTGCTTATAATTGGTGGAATATAGCTATATCTTCTTGAATTGGTTGCAGAGAAACTAAATTTGGATCATCCCATGTTCTTGCAACAACTCGCAACCATAGATTCTCCAATAAAAATCTGTTGGTTGGATAATTTTAGAAGCTTCTAGACCAAAACATTTTAGCTTCTCGACCGCTTCATCTTCCATTGCAGTGGGTTTTCTTGATTCTTTCAATCTGTCTCTTGGTCATGGAAAACACCTTGTGATATTTTGAATTCCTATCAAGATTCAACATCATCCATTGATTTGGAGGTGAAAAAATGTGATCAAGTTTTTCAAACTCAAAGTTGGTGTGCTACAAAGTCAAATCATGTTGAATTTCTCAAAATTGTGCCCTTGATTTCACATTTTTGCTTTGGATGATCCTGGTCACATCCGTGAGAACTTGTCTTCAATCTGTCATTTTTTTGAAACTATACCTGATTTTTAGAACTGGATATGTTTGACCATTTTGATCATGAATTCAAGAAAAATCATAGTTTGGGGATTCAACTTCTCTTGGGACAGAATTGGCTCCCAACTGTGATCGCTTTCCAAGATAATCATCCTTTGATTGTATTGACTATCGTAGGGAGATTTCCTATGGTTGTGGGTTGAGAAGAAGTCACAGTTCTTGGGAGGGCTCCACCTTCAAACTCACAACTGCATTGTTTAAAAAGGAATGCTCATGATCATGATAAAAAATATAGAAAGCTAAAGTTTGACCATTTTGATCGTGACCTTAAGGATTTTCATGGTTTTGAGTCCCTTATATCTGTGATTGTGCTCCTTTTCGATTAAGCATACATTTGTCCTTTTTCCATGTTATTTTTCAAATATATACTCGCGACTATGCTCAAAACTTTAAAAAGTTATATTTTGACCAATTTGACCACAAATTCATGAAAATTCATGGATTTGAGAACCTCAATATCCCACAGTCATGCTCCTTCTTTGGCTGTCATACCTTGGCCTTATTATAATCATGGCAATTAAGAAATATTCCACCACTATGATTTTTTGCTTCTAAGAAATGCTATCTTACCTTTGATCGAGGTCTTGAGCCTTGTTTTCAACACTCAGCCATTTATTGAAAAATTTGATTGATCTTTATATGAGTTATATTTACCCACACATATTTTTTATCCTTTTAATATAGTCAAAACTTTTACCTATATATTTTGTGCCTCATAGGGCACTTTACTTGTAAAGTTGTAGAACTCAGATAACCTTATCCTAAAACAGAAACATTTTCTAGTAGGAGAGAGAATTTAAAGGTAAGTTGAGTGAAGGATAAGCTACTAAAGAGGAAATGAATCCAAAAATAGTCATATGATAAAGGTGGATGCTAAGTATATGGAATTGGGGATGGAAAGGATAGGGACAAAACATAGTATGAAAATTCGTAAAAAATATGGATATTCTCATACAATAAGGAACTAATGGCACTATTTAAGGGTCCACATTACAAAAAATGATACTACGACATTAGGAAATGAGAAAAGAGATAAAACAAAAGGATGTAAAGAGAAACAAGGCTATAGAATACTCCTTAAAAATATACCTCTATAAGTATACTCCATTGCAGCTTAGAGTTGCTTCAAGAACAAATAGATTACCACTGACTAAAATTCTAGTTGTTTTTAGGCCATCGTCTATCTTTCTTGTGCTTCCCTCATTTACTAGTTGGTAGGAACTTCTTCAACTGTTCACACTTGGCCATGGAAATATCTCTTTGCACCCTTGAGCTCTTCCACATTTTGATATTATGCTTTGGTTTGAAATATATACCAAACCTTAAATAAAGCTTGGTCTTGAGAGAACGTTTCATTAGCTGACACCCATGGAGCTGCATCTCCATGATTAGGCACTCCTTCCAAAATATTTGGCCTTCCTTGAGCTATCTATTCATGCGAGAACTGATTTCTTCTCTCACTGTACTTTGTACTCATCTAGCATCATGTTGTGCATGGTATAATGTGTTCCCTCACTTGCATGAGTTACAACAATCCCACCCATATCATATTCGCTCTTTGAGTATAATTTATGTCATTCTTGAGTCAATCTACCTTTATCCAATGGGCTATGGAGTCTGGATAATAATTATGGAGATGCTGGGAAAAATACACCTTATAAAAATAAATTTTGAGAAGGGAATAAGGGCGTGCTTTGTGGAGTATTTATCAGCTATGGCATGTCTGATTCTTCAAGATTTCAATCTTCCAATGTACCTATTTACTCAACTTGAGACCTAATTATCATCAATATTTTCCTCTATTCTTCTTAAATATATGCACATGGTAATGTGAGCAACATGCTCACACACGAGCTTACTCTACTTACTCATTATAGTTGTAATCAACTACTTTTATTTACCTATCGGCTATGTACACAAAAATGTGGTGTGCGTGCCCATGCCTAGACTCAAAGATTTTACAAAATTTATTCAGTAAATCTGAAATGTCTAGACCACATAATACAAAATTTATGTTTTTCTTTGTATTTCTAATTTGACAGGTCATAAAGGTTTTTAATTTTATCTTGGAACCATTATGATTTTTTCTTTTCACCTAGACATTCTATGCTCTAGTCAGGTGTGAGTCTTATAACATCCAAGTATCCATTAAGTATTCCACATTTGAGTATTCCAAATCTTGTAACTCTTTGCAGATACTACTCCATCCATAATTACCTTTGATATACTGCTTCACCCTTACTGCTTTCATCTGATAATTCTTCTTGATTCTCTATATAGGAACAAAGGGATTTGGGATTCTCTTAATACTGGCAGAAGATAGAAATGACTGTAGAGTTTATCTGTAACCTCTAATTTAAAAATAGTTGAGGATATTCTGATTGATTCATCTATGGATGTGAAGAATTGGTTATTTCTAAAATTTTCCCATAATCAGCTCCCCTTATCAGACTCAATTCTTGTTGTCCATATCTTGCAATGAAGAAGGGGTGAAGGCCCTGGATGGGTATGTGATGCAAGACCATCCAGTGGTGTAAGGATAATATTGGATCACCAAATAGAAATAAATTGTATTTATCTTTCGATTGTAAGTTTCTTTAGTTGTTTATGAGTCCATGATTACACTTAGGAGGTATAACTCAGTCAGAAATCCAAAATGACAAAAAATAGTCAACTATTTTTAGTAAGTCAGCCTAAACGGAAATATATGGATTTGAAAATTCACCCCAAGGATCAAGATTAAAAATGTATTCGTTGGTGAAAGAATCACCCCAATAGCCTGAACAACTTGAGAGATATTAAAGTTTTCATCCCAAGAAATCTCTCCAAGAAGGTTTAAAAATAAAATTTGAAGACCTTAGAAGTCCCGAAGAAGGATGAAAAATCACCTCAATGACCTTAGGTGATTGAGGCATTGTATATCTCTTTGTAAGCTTTCCAATGATATCTTACGAAAGCCAATCAGACCTCAGAGTCAAAAGTTACGATTTTGGGAAGTTGTGCCACTAAAGTTCAAATTTGAATATATTTTTGGGCAGAAAATAAAAAATTCAAATTTTAGATGTTTGTCTTCTTGGATGGGAAAAGGAGAGTTATGCTTTCCATAATGTTCTAGGGAAGTTATTATAGGAGGAAGAAGGATCACCAAAAGGTATCCTGGAGGAAGACAGATAATGGCTCCAGCTTGCAGATTTTGAGTTTATTTTCTTTGTGATAAAATCAGACTTGTGGCCATAGCATTGTAACTCAGATTCTGTAAATATCATTTCATTGAAATAATATCAGATATTGTATTTTCTTTAATTTTTTTTGTGATTTGAGTATTATGTGTGTGTTGGGTGGGATAGCCCTTCATCAAGTGGTATCAGAGCGGGAGTTTCTGAGTGTGTAAACAGATCACCGAACATGAGGTAGTTTGCACCAGGACCTAGGGTTGAGATTGTGAGGAAAGTGATCAAAATATCTCCACAAAGAAATACTATGGTTACAAGAGAAAGTTTTAGAGCTCTACGAAGATAAGTTCAAGCACTGCAATAGGATTTGCGCAGAGGGTTTGAGCCAAGAAAAGAAGAGGAAAGTGAAGATGACACTGGAGAAGAAGAATCTTAGCTTGAAGAAGAACAAGAGGTCGTAGATCTTGCATAAGTCAGATTATTTAAGGCCATCTCCAAGATCAAAAAAATGCTGAATATTAATGTTTCTACATATTCTAGGAATCTTAACCCAGAAGAGTTGATCGATTGGATCAATGATATGGAGGAGTACTTTGAGTATGAGGAAGTGGAACATCTTGAGAGGGTCAAATTTGTGAAGACCAAGTTGAAGGGTCACACTAATATCTGGTGAAGGGAAGTGCAACTAGATATAAATAGAAGAGGAAAATAAATAATAACAAGATGGGATTGGATGGTGCAAAGGTTAAAGAGATATTTCATTCTAGTTGACTATGAGCTAGATCTACTGAATAAAATGTAGGGTTTGAGGTAAACAGGTAAATCTATCAAAGAGTATATAGAAAATTTCTACAAGGTCATGATCAGAATGGACCATTTTGAGGCCAACAAGGTGAAGGTAGCCCATTATTTAAATGGGTTGAAGCCAATTATTCAAGAGAAGCTATGTTTGGTCAGAATGAATACCATAGAAGATGCTTATCAGTTTTTACTGAAGGTAGAAGAGAAGTTGAATAGAATATTTGAAAGCAAGCGAAGAGAAAGAGGTCGTGGTGGAAGGACTGGCAAGGACCATATGAAGGAGGAAATGAAGACCAAAAATATAATGGAGAAGTTAGTAGTAGTCATAACCAGAAAGGGGATAATGCCTATCATCCCCGTGAGCAAAATAATGGTGACCAAATAGGAAGAGGAAGGTTCAAATGAGGACCTAGAAGAGGAGAATTTTGTGGAACCTATTTCCAATGTGAAGTACATCGAGCATACAATTGTCCAAAACATTAAGGAAGGATGAATAGGAGACCTGAAGGTAATTCATGAGTTGCTTATGTAGATGAAGATATTGAATTTGAGCATTCTAAAGAGTTAGAAAGAGGAGAAGTTCTTGTTGCAAGGAGAGCCTTGCTAAATGAGGTGAAAGATCCAGTTTAGAGGAGGAGTTTATTTCACACAAGGTGTAAATATGAAGGTAAGGTTTGTGTTATCATTGATAATGGTAGCACTGATAATCTAGTTTCAGAGGATATGGTTAACAAATTACAGTTGGAGATAAGTAGGCATCTGAATCCATATCAGATTGCATGGTTGTAGGAGGACCATAGATCTTTGATCAATGAACAATGTTTAGTGAAGTTCAATATTAGGGGTTACCACGATGAGGTATTGTGTGACATAATGCCTATGGATGCTTGTCATATGCTATTGGGGAGATCATGTCTATTTAATCGATGAGCAGTACATGGATATGCCAACACTTATTCCCTGACAAAGGATGGAGTTAGCCACAAGTTGAATCCCCTAAAAGAGATGTAAGAGAAGGTATGTGGTAGTGCAATAATTTTTTTAGTTTATGGTAATAAAATTTTGGATGGTATGAAGCATGAACATATGTGCTCTGCATTGATTCCTAGAGTTAATGAGAAAAAATGTAAAGATATACCAGTAGAAGCCTTAGATCTGTTGGGATAATTCCAAGATATTGTATCAGATAATGTACCTGAAGGTTTACCACCAGTGAGGAAGATTAGTCACCATATGGATTTGATACCAAGATTTAGTTTACCAAATAATGCAATCCATAGAATGACTCTTACAGAGAATTAGGAGTCGAACAGACAATTTCAAGGGCTATTGAAAAAATGACTGATTTGAGAGAGTTTGAGTCCATGTGCAACACCTATAGTACTAGTACCAAAGAATGATGGAGAATAGAGAATGTGTACAGTTCACATTGTAGAGTTGTTTTTTAGAGAGGTGGTATTACTACATAGTCTACCAAGGAGTATAGTTTCAGACAGAGATATCAAATTTGTTGGTCATATCTAGAGGATCTTATGGGAGAAGCTAAATACATATTTGAAGTTTAGTTCTGCATACCATCTGCAGACTGATGGACAATTAGAGGTGGTGAATAGGGTTTTGAGAAACCTTCTGAGATGCTTAGTAGGACATAAGACCAAAGGATGGTATTTGATTTTACCACAGGTAGAATTTTCTTACAAAAACTCTATCAACATGAGTTCTGGTAAATCCTCATTCTAGATCGCATATGGGAGAAGCCCAAGGAATGCTTCTTAGTTGAGGAATATGGGCAAATGCGAAGAGAGTATGGGCAGAGGTACAAGAAATATGAAGTATAAAGAATATTTGGTTAAGTGGAAAGGAAGGCCAATTGAATATTCCTCATGGCTTTCCAAGGTAGAGGTTGACTGTCTCAATTTTCCTTCAGCATTAGAAAAGTGCAGATCACTTCTCAATTTACCCTGGGTGTCTGATGCAGGAGCATCCAATGGTGTAAGGGTAATCTTTCATCACTAAAAAGAAAGAAATTGCATTTCTCTTTTGGTTGTAAGTTATTTTAGTTGTTTTCAAGTCCATGATGACACTTAGGAGGTATAAGTCAGTCAAAAGTCCAAAAAGGTGAAAATAGTCATTGACTATTTTTAGTAAGTTAGCCTAAACGAACACATATGGATTTGAAAATTTACCCGAAAGAGTAGGATTGAAAATTTATCTATTGGTAAAATAATCACCCCAAAATCTTGAACAGTTTCAGACATATTAAAGTTTTCATCTCGAGAAATCTCTCCAAGAAGGTTTTAAAATAAAATTTGAAGACCTTGGAAGCCCCGAAGAAGGATGAAAAATCACCTCAATGACCTTTAGGTGATTGATGCATTGTATATATCTTCGTAAGCTTTCCAAAGATATCTTACGAAAGCCAATCGGACCTCCGAGTCAAAATTTATGGTTCCGAGAAGCTATGCCACAAAATTCAAATTTGAATATCTTTTTGGTTAAAAAAAAAAATTTAGATGAATATCTTCTTAGGCGGGAAAAGGAGAGTTATGCTTTCTATAATGTTCTAGGGAATTTATTAAAGAAGGAAGAGGGATCACCAAAAGGCAAGTCGAAGGAAGACAGATCGTGGCTATAGCTTGCAGATTTTGAGTCTATTTTCTTTGTGATAAAATTGGTCTTGTGGCCATAGCATTGTAACTCAGATTATGTAAAATTCATTTCATTAAAATAATATGAGATATTGTATTTTCTCTAAATTTTTCTGTGATTTGAGTATTGCATGTGTGTTGGGTGGGATAGCCCTTCATCAAGTGGTATCATAGTGAGATTTCCTGAGTGTGTAAATAGATCATCGAATGTGAGGCAATTTACACCAGGACCTAGGGTTGAGGTTGTGAGGAAAGTGATCAAATGCCTCCATGAAGAAATACAATGGTTACAAGAGAGGGTTTTAGAGCTCTACAAAGATTAGTTCAAGAACTGCAAGAGGAGCTGCATAGAGGGTTTGAGCCAAGAAGAGAAGAGGAAAGTAAATATGACACTAGAGAAGAAGAATCTTAGCTCGAAGAAGAACAAGAGGTCATAGATCCTGTGCAAATCATATTATTTAAGACCATCTCCAAGATCAATAAAAGGCTGAAGATTGATGTTTCTACACATTTTGGGGATCTTAACCCAGAAGAGTTGATCGATTAGATCAATGATATGGAGTACTTTGAGTATGAGGAAGTGGAAGATCTTGAGAGGGTCAAATTTGTGAAGACCAATCTGAAGGATCATGCTAATATCTGGTGGAGGGAAGTACAACTAGATAGAAATATAAGAGGAAAAGAAAGAATAACAAGATATGATCGTATGGTGGAAAGGTTAAAGAGATAGTTCTTTCCAGTTGACTACAAGTTAGATCTACTAAATAAAATACAGGGTTTGAGGTAGATAGGTAAATATATAAAAGAGTATACAGAAGAGTTTATCAAGGTCATGATCAGAAAAGGCCATTCTGAAGCCAACAAGGAGAAGGTAACCCATTATTTAAATGGGTTGAAGCCAATTATTCAAGAGGAGCTAAGTTTCGTCAGAATTAATACCATAGAAGATGCTTATCAGTTTACCTTAAAGGTAGAAGAGAAGCTGAATAGAAGATTTGAAAGCAAGCTGAGAGAAAGAGGTCATGGTGGAAGGACTGGTGGAGGACCATACGAAGGATGAAATGAAGACCAAAAAGATAATGAAGTAGTTAGCAAAAGTCATATCCAGAAAGGGAATAATGCCTATCACCCCCATGACCAATATAATGTTGACCAAAGAGGAAGAGGAAGGTTTGAATGAGGACCTGGAAGAAGGGGATTTGTTGGAACTTATTTCCAATGTGAAGAAGGACATCGAGCATACGAGTTTCCACAACATAAAGGAAGGATGAATAGGAGACCTGAAGGTAATGCATGAGTTGCTTATGCAGATGAAGATGCTGAATTTAAGCATTCTAAAGAGGAAGAAAGAGGATAAGTTCTTGTTGTGAGGATAGCCTTTCTAAATGAGGAGAAAGATCCAGTTCAGAGGAGGCGTTTATTTTGCACAAGGTTTAAATGTGAAGGTAAGATTTATAATGTTAGCATTGATAATCTAGTTTCAGATGAGATGGTTAACAAATTATAGTTGGAGAGAAGGAGGCATCCACATCCATATCAGATTGCGTGGTTACAATAGGACCATAGAGCTTTGGTCAATAAACAATGTTTAGTGAAGTTTAATATTGGGAGTTGCCACAATGAGGTACTATGTGACATCATGCCTATGGATGCTTGTCATATGCTATTGGGGAGGTTGTGGCAATTTGATCGGCATGCAGTACATGATGGACATGCCAACACTTGTTTCCTGAGAAAGGATGGAGTTCACCATAAGTTGAAGCTCCTGAAAGAGGTGGAAGAGAAGGTATGTAGTAGTCCAAGAATTTTTTTAGTTGATGGTAAAGAATTTTTTGATGGTATGAAGCACGAACATATGTGCTCTACATTGATTCCTGGAGTTAATGAGAAAAAATGTGAAGATATACCAATATAAGCCTCAGATATATTGGGATAATTCCAAGATATTGTATCAGATAATGTACCTAAAGGTTTACCACCAGTGAGGAATATTAGTCACGAGATGATTTGATACCAAGAGCCAGTTTACCAAATAAAGCAATCCATAGAACGACTCTTACAGAGAATGAGGAGTCGAACAGACAAGTTCAAGGGCTATTGAAAAAATGATTGATTCAGGAGAGTTTTATTCAATGTGTAGTACCTGTAGTACTAGTACCAGATAATGATGGAGAATGAAGAATGTGTATAGTTCACATTGTAGAGTTGTTTTCAGAGAGGTGTTACAACTACATAGTCTACTAAGGAGTATAGTTTTATACAGAGATATCAAATTTGTTGGTCATATCTAGAGGATCTTATAGGAGAAGCTAAAGACAAATTTGAAGTTCAGTTCTACACACCATTTGTAGACTGATGGAAAAATAGAGGTGGTGAATAGGGTTTTGGGAAACCTTTTGAGATGCTTAGTAAGACATAAGACAAAGGAATGGGACTGATTTTACCATAGGTAAAATTTTCTTACAACAACTCTTTGTTAATAGGAGTGCTGGTAAATCCCCATTCCAGATCACATATAGGAGCAACCCAAGGAATGCTTCTTAGTTGAGGAATATGGACAAAGGAGAAGAGAGTATTGGTAAAGGTACAAGAAATAGGTAGTATGAATAATATTTGGTTAAGTGGAAAGGAAGGCCAATTGAAGATTCCTCATGGCTTTCCAAGGCAGAGGTTTTCCTCCAACATTAGAGAAGTGAATATCACTTCTCAATTTACCCTAGGTGTCTGATGCAGGAGCATCCAGTGGTGTAAGGGTAATCTTGCATCACTAAAAAGAAAGAAATTATATTTATCTTTTGGTTGTAAGTTTTTTTAGTTGTTTTCGAGTCCATGATGACACTTAGGAGGTATAAGTCAGTCAAAAATTCAAAAAGGCAAAAAATAGTCATCGACTATTTTTAGCAAGTCAGCCTAAATGAACATATATAGATTTGAAAATTTACCCCAAAGAGCAGGATTGAAAATGTATCTGTTGGTGAAAGAATCACCCCAATAGCCTGAATAGTTTGAGAGATATTAAAGTTTTCATCTCGAGAAATCTCTCCAAGAAGGTTTAGAAATAAAATTTGAAGACCTTGGAAACCTTTAAGAAGGATAAAAATTTACCTCAATGAGATTTAGGTGATTTATGCATTGTATATATCTTTGTAAGCTTTCCAATGATATCGTACGAAATCCAATCGGACCTCTGAGTCAAAAGTTACGATTCCAAGAAGTTGTGCCACTGAAATTCAAATTTGAATATCTTTTTGGGTAAAAAATAAAAAATTCAAATTTCAGATGAATATATTCTTGGGCGAGAAAAGGATAGTTACACTTTATAGAATGTTCTAGGGAATTTATTAAAGGAGGAAGAGGGATCACCAAAAGGTAGGCCAGAGGAATACATATCATAGCTCTAGATTGCAGATTTCGAGTCTATTTTCTTTGTGATAAAATTGGTCTTGTGGCCATAACATTGTAACTCAGATTTTGTAAAGTTCATTTCATTGAAATAATATCATATATTGTATTTTCTCTAAATTTTTGTATGATTTGAGTATTGTGTGTGTGTTGGGTGGGGTGGCCCTTCATCAAGTTGTATCAGAGCGAGAGTTCCTGAGTGTGTAAATAGATCACCGAATGTGAGATAATTTGCACCAAGACCTAGGGTTGAGGTTGTGAGGAAAGTGATCAAAATGCCTCCATGAAAAAATACCATGGTTACAGGAGAGGGTTTTAAAGCCCTACAGAGACAATTTCAAGCATTGCAAGAGGAGCTACACAGAGGGTTTGAGCCAAGAAGATAAGAGGAAAGTGAATACGATACTTGAGAAGAAGAATATTAGCTCAAAGAAGAACAAAAGGTCATAGATCCTGTGCAAATCAGATTATTTAAGACCATCTCCAAGATTGAAAAAAGGCTAAATATTAATGTTTCTACATATTATGGGAATCTTAATCCAAAATATTTGATCGATTGGATCAATGATATGGAGGAGTACTTTGAGTATGAGGAAGTGGAAGATCCTAAGAGGGTCAAATTTGTGAAGACCAAGCTGAAGGGTCACGCTAATATCTGGTGGAAGGAAGTACAAATAGATAGAAATAGAAGAGGAAAAGAAAGAATAACAATATGGGATCAGATGGTGGAAATATTAAAGAGATAGTTCTTTCTAGTTGACTACGAGCTAGATCTACTAAATAAAATGTAGGGTTTGAGGCAAATAGGTAAATCTGTCAAAGAGTATACAGAAGAGGTCTACAAGGTCATGATCAAAATAGGCCATTCTAAGGCCAAAAAGGAAAAGGTAGCCTGTTATTTAAATGGGTTGAAGCCAACTATTCAAGAGGAGCTAAGTTTATTCATAATGAATACCATAGAAGATTCTTATCAGTTTGCATTAAAGGTAGAAGAGAAGTTTAATAGAAAATTTGAAAGCAAGTAGAGAGAAAGAGGTCATGGTGGAAGGACTGGCGGAGGACCATATGATAGACAAAATGAAGACCAAAAATATAATGGAGTAGTTAGCAACAATCAAAACCAAAAAGGGGATAATGCCTATCGCCCCCATGAGAAAAATAATGGTGACTAAAGAGGAAGATGAAGGTTCGAATGAGAACCTAGAAGAAGAGGATTTCATGAAACCTATTTCCAATGTGAAGAAGGACATCGAGCATACGAGTGTCCACAAAATCAAGTAAGGATGAATAGGAGACCTGAAGGTAATGCATGAGTTGATTATGCAAATGAAGATGTTGAATCTAAGTATTCTGAAGAGATAGAAAGAGGAGAAGTTCTTGTTGCGAGGAGAGCCTTGCTAAATGAGGAGAAAGATCTAGTTCAGAGGAGGAGTTTATTTCACACAAGGTGTAAATTTGAAGGTAAGGTTTGTAATATTATAATTTATAATGGTAGCATTGATAATCTAGTTTCAAAGGAGATGGTTAACAAATTATAGTTGGATAGAAGGAGCCATCCGCATCCATATCAGATTGCATGGTTGCAACAGGACCATAGAGCTTTGGTCAGTGAACAATGTTTAGTGAAGTTCAATATTTGGGGTTACCATGATGAGGTATTGTGTGACATCATGCCTATGGATGCTTATCATATGATATTGGGGATTTCATGTCTATTTTATCGATGTGCAGTACATGGATATGCCAACACTTATTCCCTGACAAAGGATGGAGTTAGCCACAAGTTAAAGCCCCTGAAAGAGATGGAAGAGAAAGTATGTGGTAATGTAATAATTTGTTTAGTTGATGGTAAAGAATTTTTGGATGGTATGAAGCACGAACATATGTGCTTTGCATTGATTCCTAGAGTTAATGAGAAAAAATGTGAAGATATACCAGTAGAAGCCTCAGATTTGTTGGGATAATTCCAAGATATTGTATTGGATAATGTACCTAAAGGTTTACCACAAGTAAGGAATATTAGTCACCAGATGTATTTGATACCAAGATCTAGTTTACCAAATAAGGCATCCCATAGAATGACTCTTACAGAGAATGAGGAGCTAAACAGACAAGTTCAAGGGCTATTGAAGAAATGATTGATTTAGGAGAGTTTGAGTCCATGCGCAGTACCTGTAGTACTAGCACCAAAGAAATATGGAGAATGGAGAATATGTACAGTTCACATTGTAGAGTTTTTTTTCAGAGAGGTGCTATGACTACATTGTCTACCAAGAAGTATAGTTTCAGACAGAGATATTAAATTTGTTTGTCATATTTGGAGGATCTTATGGGAGAATTTGAAGACATATTTGAAGTTCATTTCTGCACACCATCCATATATTTATGGACAAACAAAGGTGGTGAATATGAGTTTGGGAAACCTTCTAAGATGCTTAGTAGGACATAATCCCAAGGGATGGGATTTGATTTTACCACAGTAGAATTTTCTTACAATAACTCTGTCAACAAGAGTTCTTGTAAATCCCCATTCTAGATTGCATATGGGAGTAGCCCAAAGAATGCTTCTTAGTTGAGTAATATGGGTAAAGGAGAAGAGAGTATGGAAAGTGGTATAAAAAATAGGAAATATGATGAATATCTGGTTAAGTGGAAAGGAAGACCAGTTGAATATTCCTCATGGCTTTCCAACACAGAGGTTGATCATCTCGGTTTTCCTCCAACGTTAGAGAATTGAAGATCACTTATCAATTTACCATGGATGTATGATGCAGGAGCATCCAGTGGTGTAAGGGTAATCTTGCATCACCAAAAAAAAAGAAATATGCATTTCTCTTTCGGTTGTAAGTTTCTTTAGTTGTTTTTTAGTCCATGATGACACTTAGGAGGTATAAGTCAATCAAAAGTCCAAAAAGGTGAAAAATAGTCATCGAATATTTTTAGTAAGTTAGCCTAAATGGATACATGTGGATTTGAAAATTTATCCCAAGGAGCGGAATTGAAAATGTATGCATTGGTGAAAGAATCACCCCAATAGCCTAAATGGTTTTTGAGATATTAAAGTTTTCATCTTGAGAAATCTCTCCAAGAAGGTTTAAAAATAAAATTTGAAGACCTTAGAAGCCTCAAATAAGGATGAAAAATAACCTCAATGACCTTTAGGTGATTGAGTCATTGTAGATATCTTTGTAATATTTCTAATGATATCTTAAGAAAGCCAATCAAACCTTCGAGTCAAAAGTTACGGTTTTGAGATGCTGTGCCATAAAAATTCAAATTTGAATATATTTTTGGGTGGAAAATGAAAATTCAAAATTTAGATCAATATATTCTTAGGCAATAAAAGGAAAGTTACACTTTCTAGAATGTTCTAGGGAAGTTATGAAAGGAGGAAGAGGGATCACCAAAAGGCAACCCGAAGGAAGACAAATCGTTGCTCCAACTTGCAGATTTCGAATTGATTTTCTTTGTGATAAAATCGGCCTTGTGGTCGTAGCATTGTAACTCTAATTATGTAAAATTTATTTCATTGAAATAATATCATATATTGTGTTTTATCTAAATTTTTCTATGATTTGAGTATTGCGTGTGTGTTGGGTGGGGTAGCCCTTCATCAAGTGGTATAAGAGAGGGAGTTCCTGAGTGTGTAAACAAATCACCAAACGTGAGGTAGTTTGCACCAGTACCTAGGGTTGAGGTTGTGAGAAAAGAGATTAGAATACTTCCACAAAGAAATTCCATGGTTACAAGAGAGGTTTTTAGAGCTCTATAGAGACAAGTTTAAGCACTACAAGAGGAGATGCACAGAGGGTTTGAGCCAAGAAGAGAAGAGGAAAGTGAAGATGATACTGGAGAAGAAAAATCTTAGGTCAAAGAAAAACAGGAGGTCACAGATCCTATGCAACTCAAATTATTTAAGGCCATCTCCAAGATCAAAAAAATACCTAAGATTGATGTTTTTGCATATTCTAGGAATATTAACCTAGAAGAGTTGATTGATTGGATCAATGATATAGAGGAGTACTTTGATAATGAGGAAGTGGAAGATCTTGAGAGGGTAAAATTTGCAAATACCAAGCTGAAGGATCACGCTAATATCTGGTGGAGGGAAGTATAACTAGATAGAAATAGAAGAGGAAAAAAAAGAATAAAAATATGGGATCGGATGGTGGAAAGGTTAAAGAAATAGTTCATTCTAGTTTACTGTGAGCTAGATCTACTGAAGAAAATGCAAGGTTTGAGGCAGACATGTAAATCTGTCAAAGAGTATACACAAGATTTCTACAAGGTCATGATCAGAATGGGTCATTCTAAGACCAACAAGGAGAAGGTAGCCCATTATTTAAATGGATTTAAGCCAATTATTCAAGAGAATATAAGTTTAGTTAAAATGAATACCATAGAAGATGCTTATCAGTTTGCCCTAAATGTAGAAGAGAAGCTAAATATAAGATTTGAAATAAAGATATTATGGTGGAAAGACTGGAAGAGGACCATATGAAGGATGAAATAAAGACCAAAAAGAGAATAGAGAAGTTAGCAGCAGTCAAAACCAAAAAATATATAATGCCTACCACCCCCGTGAGCAAAATTATAGTGACCAAAGAGGAAGATGAAGGTTCAGACGAGGACATGGAAGAGGAGGATTTCATGGAACCTGTTTCCAATGTGGAGAAGAAGGACATCGAGCATACGAGTGTCCACAATATCAAGGAAGGACAAATAGGAGACTTTGAGGTAATGCACGAGTTTCTTATGTAGATGAAGATGTTGAATATGATTATTCTAAAGAGGTAGAAAGATGAGAAGTTCTGGTTGCGAGGAGAGCCTTGCTAAATGAGGAGAAAGATCTAGTTCAGAGGAGGATTTTATTTAGCACAAGGTGTAAATATGAAGGTAAGGTTTGTAATATTATCATTGATAATTGTAGCACTAATAATCTAGTTTTAGAGGATATGGTTAACAAATTACATTTGGAGAGAAAGAGGCATCCGCGTCCATATCGAATTGCATGGTTGCAGGAGGACCATAGAGCTTTGGTCAATGAATAATGTTTAGTGAATTTTAATATTGAGGGTTACCATGATGAGGTACTGTGTGACATCATGCCTATGGATGCTTGTTATATTCTATTGGGGAGTTCGTGTCAATTTGATCAGCGTGCAGTACATGATAGACATGCCAACACTTATTCCCTAACAAAGGATGGAGTCCGCCATAAGTTGAAGACCCTGAAAGAGGTGGAAGAGAAGGTATGTAGTTGTGCAAGAATTTATTTAGTTGATGGTAAAGAATTTTTGGATGGTATGAACCACAAACATATATTCTTTGCATTGATTCCTAGAGTTAATGAGAAAAAATGTGAAGATATACTAGTAGAAGCCTTAGATCTGTTGGAAGAATTCCAAGACATTGTATCAGATAATGTACTTGAAGGTTTTCCACCAGTGAGGAAGATTAGTCACCATATAGATTTGATACCAAGAGCTAGTTTACCAAATAAGGCATCCCATAGAATGACTCCTGCATAGAATAAGGAATTGAACAGAGAAGTTCAAGGGATATTGAAGAAAGGATTGAAGAAAGTTTTCATCTCGAGAAATCTCTCCAAGAAGGTTTAAAAATAAAATTTGAAGACCTTGGAAGCCTCGAAGAAGGATGAAAAATCACCTCAATTATCTTTAGGTAATTTAGGCATTGTAGATATCTTTGTAATATTTCCAATGATATCTTACAGAAGCCAATCAGACCTCCGAGTCAAAAGTTACGGTTATGGGAAGTTGTGCCACCAAAATTCAAATTTTAATATCTTTTTTGGCAGAAAATGAAAAATTCAAATTTCAGATTAATATCTTATTGAGTGGGAAAAGGAGAGTTATGCTTTCTAGAATGTTTTAGGAAGATTATTAAAGGAGGAAGAGGGATCACCAAAAGGTATCCCAGAGGAAAACAAATTGTGGCTCTAGCTTGCAGATTTTGAGTCGATTTTCTTTGTGATAAAATTAGCCTTGTGGTCGTAGCATTGTAACTCTGATTATGTAGAATTTATTTCATTGAAATAATATCAAATATTGCGTTTTATCTAAAATTTTCTATTATTTAAGTATTGCATGTGTGTTGGGTGAGGTAGCCCTTCATCAAGTTGATTACTTTATTGACTCCAAATATCTTTAAATGATTTAGCTCTTGATTGAGATATCCTCTAGCTTGCCCAAGGTGACCTTCAGATAGAAATATACTAAATAATGGAGGAATATCAATAACCATTATGTCTTGTATGATGACCAAATCTAGGTGCCCACATACCATCATCACAAACTCTTTCAAGATGCCTACCTTTTCCACTAGCCTTCCTTTGAATTGCAGCCATTCTAGTTCTATTGCATCCATAGTCAATCTTAGCTCTTTACAAATCCTTAGCAGTATTATTGAGATTTTTGCTCTCGGATCAACTATGCAATTGTAATACATATTTTTCCAAAAAGAGCAGTAAATTGAATGGGACATAATGCTCCTTTTGAAAGTCTAGGAATATACCTCTTGAAATCTCATCACCATTTTCTATTAATTTTTCTAAGGAGAGATCAACCAAGATTACCTTTGATGATACCAACAAATCCTCCCTCAGAATTTGTTGAGAAAGTCCAAAATATTTGAATAGGTTTTGGAATTGCTATGCCCTCTCCACCCTCTCTTCTAGGGTCATAGTTGGGAAATATAGTCTCTGATAAAATTCAATTCTTGTTTTATTTAGAGGTTGCACCACTGGGTTTTGCATCTACAAACCTATTTGACTTTTCTCCTCCTTCTTCTGGAACTTAGGGAAATGAAAATGCTCATCAATTTTGTTCTTCTGTTGGCTATTTGTGACTTTTGTCATTTCTTGGGATTATTTTCTAATTGGCAAGTTGAAGGCTATCACAGTGTTATCCAATGATGACTTTAGAAAAACCTTTTGGCATGAATATTTTACCTAGATGTGCTCATATGGTGGGAATTTAGGCAAGCTCAGCCTATCCTTGTTCCGTCTTATCTCCCTTTTTTTGTTGAAATTGACACCAATGTACAGTAAGTCACCACTATGATGAAATTATCATCCTCGATGCCTAGCATCATTGAATTCATATACTCAAACTAGTGAGAAATGTTCCTCCTCTCCTTTTTCATATTTTCTTAATCCCTGGATCATCATTTCCACCTCATGCACTTTCTAAACTTGATTTTCTTGGGTAGTGAAAGAAATTTTAATTTGAAGTCCTTGTAAGGCCAAGATTCCAACTCCTTAGGGGGTTTTATGTGGGGAGGATTAGGGCAGTGTCAAAATAGGGATTTTTCTCTCTAGGAGGGACTTTGCATGCTATAATTAGCATATTTTCAGCATGGATGGCTTCTTGAAAGATATAGGGGAATATATTTTCTTTGGATTATTGTATGAGAATACGTAGATTAGGAGGAAATACATGAATGTAATAAAGATATGCCTAGGCAAGGGTGTGTTGGTATTCTTGGGGGATTATTTTCCACATTCTCTTGAAATGGACATTGAAATAAAAAAGGTTATCATGAGCAGTTTTCTTGATGAATGCAAATTGATTAAGCAACAAGAAAGGATCTCCAAAGTTGTCAAACTCATTAATGAGATCTCTAGCTAGATGTAACTAAGTATGGATGCTTTTGACCTCTAAAGACCTATACCATAACAACTCCTTTCCTTTGAAGGATAGAACTAGCAACCTGACCATGACATCTTCAAATAAAATGTTATAAATAGAGGACAAAGAAGCTATATCTTGACAATGCTAAAATACAATTTTCTATTTTACTTCAAATTTAGGTAAATTTCTAAGGGTAACCTTAGGTATCTCATGTAATATTGGAAGGGCGAGAGGACTTGAATCATACCAAGAGGGATAGTATTGTTGAGCCATGAAACCTGACCTATTAAAATTCTAAGTAGGATATGAAACTCAACACCTCAATTTTTATTATCAAATTTTAAATTGGGGATAATTTTATTATTCTAGACTCTTTCTTGAAACATATTTTCCAAATGAACATACAATATTTGCTTATTAGTTAAATACTATCCATCATATATTGAATTCTATGAGAAATTTGGGTGAGAATTATGAATTTTGGTCCCATCGAACATGCAAAAAAGTGTTGTTGTTCGAATTGATGCCTAAATGACAATGCACTATAACTATCATCTAATGATAAGTATTGAAGGTGAGCACCCACTAGTTACAACCCAAAACAAATATTGGATAAATTAAACTTCTTTGACTCAACCTCTAGAGTAGGATGGTTCCTTGTCAACCTATTTAATGTTGACTCTTTTAAGCTCAAAATGAACTGATAAAAGGTTAGGGATAGATATGAGAAAGGGTAATAAAATATGAAATGTAAAATGGATGGATGAAGCTAACAACATAGGCTTCTACCAACAACCCCTCATAAATTAGATGTAAGAAAACCACTAGGACTAACAACATTCATAATTTATGCTCTTCACAATTAAAAATTATAGCATACCACAAGAACCATTCCAAACATATAAGATACTATAAATCCAATATTAGTAGAATAAACCAATACTTAGAATAATAGAAATGAATTTCTAGAAGCATACATTCATATTATGAATCATTCCTACTACCCTAGGCTAGCAATCCAATATCGATAGAATAGACTACTCCAAAAACATTAACAAAAATGACTTCACAAGATTAATACCAAATAATGAATAAGATCACAAATATGAGGTAAAAATCCCAAGTAACGCTCCTTTATTTGATTTTGAGAAAAGGTTATAGTAGTGCAAGCAAACACTTTAGATTTGACCCTTTAAAACGAGGGTTCGATCTATATTTATAGATTTTATATTGATAATGATTTATAAGCATCACAAGGATCTTTATATGGAGTCTAGTTCTTTGTAACTTGCTTATAATCAATGGCCTCTAGTTGTATCTTCATGAATTGGTTATAGAAGAACTAAATCTGGGTCATCCTCTGTTCTTGCAGCAACTCGCAACCATAGATTCTCTAATAGAAATCTGCTGGTTGGATACTTTTAGAAGCTTCTAGACCAAAATGTTTCAGCTTCTCGACCACTTCATCTTCCACTACTCTTTTTCTTTATTATTTCAATCCCTCTCATGGTCATGGCAAAAATCCTATGATATTTTGAATTCCTATCAAGATTCAACATCGTTCGTTGATCTGGAGGTGAACGAACATGATCAAGTTTGTCAAACTCAAAGTTGTGTTGCAAAGTCAAATCAAGTTGGCTTTCTTAAAAATGTGCCCTTGCTTTCATATTCCAGCTTTGGATGATCTTTCTTGTGGCTGTGAGGACTTGCCTTCAATCTACCATTTTCCTTGAAATCATACCCGATTTTCAGAACTAGGGTGTTTGACCATTTTGATTGTAGATTTAGAAAAAATCATGGTTTCGGGGCTTTATCTTCTCTTGGGATAAAATTTGCTTCCAACTATGATTGCTTTCCAAGATAGTCATCCTTTTATTGTGTTTACCATAGTAGGAAAATAGCCCGATGAGAAGAATTTATAACTTTTGGGAGGGCTCCACCATCAAACTCACAACCACGCTATCATGATCTCGATGATTTCATGATTTTGAGTCTCTTACATCTGTGATTGTGCTCCTTTTTTGTTAAGCATACATTTTTCCTTCTATCATGCTATTTTTTAAATAAATACTCATGGTCATGCTTAAAACTTTAAAAAGTCATATTTTGACCAATTTGATCACAAATTCACGAAAATTAATGGACCTGAGAACCTCAACATATGACGGTCATGATATTTCTTTGGGTTTCATCCCTTGGCCTTCTTATGATCATGGCTTTTAGGAAATATTCCATGGTTGTGGTTATTTGCTTCTAAGCAATGATATCTTGCCTTTGATCACGTTTTTGAGCCTTGTTTTCAACACTTAGCCATTTCTTGAAAATTTTAACTAATATTTATGTGATGTAGTCATCTTTACCTACATATTTTTTAATCCCTATAATGTAGTCAAAATTTAAGCTACAAGTACATGTTAAGATAAACTTATAATATGCCTATTCAATACTATGTCTTCTAGTTCAACAAGCTAAGGATTTTGCTTCGTGTGAAAGATCCCACAAAATCTCTCATCATTAAGTTTACTAGTGGACTTCTTGAATAATTGTATAGGAAGTTGAAATATACTCCCTTGGCAACTTTGGATGCAACGTTCAACCATACCCAACTGGCAGAAGAAAAGTTGGTCACTCGATCATAGGGAGATTCTCAATCTTCAAATCAGTAGTAGCCATCTAAGACGAAGAAGTCTTCATCTTCTTCTTCTTCCTCCTCCTCATATCCTACTACTATTAATATAAGGAAATATTGTAGTCACTGTGAAAGACAATGAAACTTAGAATCTGAGTGTTTTAGGAAAAAGAACTTAATTATGAAATCCCAAAAGGAGGAACTCCATGAGGATCCCCTTTAGATTATGGGATAAGCAAGATAATATGTTGATTTATGGGGTAAATTGAACAATGTTATCCTGATGAATCATAAAGGTGGTCATGACAATTTTTTTATCACAAAATCCCACCTCACTCATAACTTCTTTGTGAATTGTATTATCGACAATGGATTACAATTTGATTGCACAATCCTATTGGAAATATTAAGTATTTTGAGTTGTCATTGATGTCAAAGGATTGATGTCAATAGGTTGATGTCAAAGAGAGATTGGTATGGCAAAAATATTCTTCAAGGTTGAAATATTAAAGTGCAAGGTAAAATCTTCAAAGGATGCATGAGGTAGTGAAAAAGGTGCAAAAGTTGTCAAGGCTTCAATATTGCAAGAAAAGGACAAGACCCTACCTTCCTTCAAAAATATTTAAATTTTAGAATTGGAGGCAAAAGTTCAAAAGTTTAAAAGTTATTATTATAATATTTTTTAAATATTATAATATAACTTAGGTTAAGGTTTTAATAAAAAGGGTGCCATTCAAAATTAATTTATCTCCACCACCGATGTTTGAGAAATTATAAAATTGCATATTTATTGAGGACTAACTCATTGGAGCTAAGGTTGTCATGCATAAAATCATCGAGCGCATCGAGTACATCTAAAATTCGCAAGGGAGAGGAAGAAGACAACACGTGCACACTTTTTGAGGTAGAAGCGAAGGGTCAAATAGAAGGGTGCACCTTCATTGTTCCAAGTTGGCAGGCTAGCGCAACTAGTTGGTTGAGAAGCGCTAAGGCACTGGCAGAGAGGAGGTCAGGTGGTCGATTCATGGTGGCTCCAGTTTTTGTTTGCATTTTGGTAAAGGATGAAGAGCGTAGAAGCAATAAAGTAGATATCGCGGACTTACATTTTGTGTGGGCGGCTAGCTCATGCGGTGGCTTAGCTGAAGCTAAGGTGCTAGCAAAGAGGAGGTCAGGGGGTCGATTCGCGGTGGCTGCATTTTTGGTAAGGGCACATTTTTTAATTAATCTCCTATGGTATGCGCTTCTTAGGGAGTCATAAGGTTGGTTTAATTAAAATTTATTTTGCCTTAGGGAGTCATAAGGATATGCTAAGAAATTGAATATCTTGCATTTTGGGATTTTCAAGGGTGTGTTAAAGGATGTGTTATTTTTCCAACTAGGAGTTATAAGGGTATGTTTTAAAGTCTTTTTGCTTGAAAAATATAAGTGATAAGGGTGCTTTTAAAAGAGTATTGTCTTGCAAAAATTATAAAAAGGAAATATAAAGGAATTAATTTTTGCATGTGAGAACTAGGAGTTATAAGGTGTTTTGTGGTCTAAATATTATGTGTATTTCTGCATGGTGAAAGAAAGTTTGAAGAGCTTTGTTCATTGTTTAGAAAAGCCTTGTTTTGGGAAATTAAAAGGAGTTGTAAAGCAATATCTTTGTGCACATATTTTTGAGAAGAAAGTTCATGTGGATGATTTGAGAAAAGTGCTTTGCTATCTAACCCTTGAAGTGGCACTAGAAAGATAAGTTGTTTGTGAGACAGGTATTTGAGGGCACATCTTCATCAAGATTTTTGAGGTATGGTGGTTTAACTCTTTCTCTAGGAGGTTGTGCTTTGAGGAAGTAATTTTAAAGTGGAGATAAAAGGGTTGATTAGTGTACATTGTTGGAAATATTTGAGTTAGGGTTTGAGACCTACTTGTGCTTCATTGTTGAATGAGATTGGAAATATTTGAACTAGGGTTTGTGAACAAGTTATGCATCTTTGATTAGTGAAATTGGAATCACTTGTGCTAAGGTTGAAGAAGAAGTTTGTGCATCTTTGTGAAGAATTTTGGGCATTGGTTTGAGTGACATTGAATGTGAGTGGGCAAGTATTAGAGACCAGTTTTGTGAAGTAAATTTATGCACTAGCCTTAATTGATTTGAAAAGAAATTTGCAAGAAGTAGAGATCTGATTTGTTGAATGTGAGACATGTGAAAGTGATAAACTTAATGAATGTGAAAAGAACATATTGAGCATTTGCATTGCATATTACTCCTTATATTTTCTTAATATAATTTAAAAAATAAAAATATTTTTTTATTTATTTTTTGGTGGAGATTTTGATTGTTTGTGTTTTTTTTTTTGTGTGAATTTGGGAATGTGTTTGAAATGTTTGAGAATGTACTTTGATAATGTGTTAGAGAAGATTTGAGCATGTATTAGAGAATATTTGTGCATATGTTTGAGCAATTTGAGCAAAGTTGAGAATAAAGTGGTTAGCTATTTTGAGTAAGCCTTGTGAGAAGGCTTAAGGTAGTTTTGGGTAGATTGTATGAGCAAGTTTGATTGTTGATGTGAGTAAGCCTTGTGAGAAGGCTTAAGGTAGTTTTGGGTAGATTGTATGAGCAGGTTTGAGATAGATTTGTGCATGTAATGTGTGTAGATTTGGGATAGATTTGAGAAATATTTGTGCATGTAATGTGTGCATATTTGGGATAAAGTTGAGATAGATTTGTGCATGTAATATGTGCATATTTGGGATAGAGTTGAGAGCATATTTGTGAGAAGACTTGGAGCAGGTTTTGGATAGATTTGTGAGAAGACTTGAAGTAGATTTGGATAGATTGTGTGAGCAAGTTTTGAGATAGATTTGTGCATGTAATGTGTGTAGATTTGGGGTAGTGTTGAGCAAGTGATTTGAGTAGATCTTGGTACAGATTTGAGCAAGCCTTTTGTGAAGGCTTGGAGTAGTTTTTGAGCAGAGTGTTGAGTTGGCTTTGGAGTAGACCAAAGAAAAGGGAATAGAGTTCTCCTATGGAGAGAGATCCATAAACTAGAGTAGAGGGGATAGAGTTCTCCTATGGAGAGAGATCCACAAACTAGAGTAGAGGGGATAGAGTTCTCTTGTGGAGAGAGATCCATAAACTAGAGTAGAGGAGATAGAGTTCTCTTGTGGAGAGAGATCCATGAACTAGAGTAGAGGAGATAGAGTTCTCCTATGGATAGAGATCCATGAACTAGAGTAGAGGAGATAGAGTTCTCCTATGGATTGAGATCCATGAACCAGAGCAAAGGGGATAGAGTTCTCCTATGGATAGAGATCCATGAACTTGAGCATAGGGGATTGAGTTCTCCTTTGGATAGAGGTCCATAAACATTGTAATAGGGATTTGGTTCCCAAGAGATTTTTTGAGAAAATTTAGAAGAAATATTTTCTCTATGGACGTAGCCCACATTGGGTGAACCATGTTAAATCTATGTCTCTCATGTGTGTGATGATTTATGCATTATTTATTTTATTGCATTGATATTATTGTTGTTATCATTTGGAAAGAAAAGTAAAAGTTGATCTTATACTATTCACCCCCCTCTTAGTATAAGCTTGTGTTCTTCAATTGGTATCAGAGTGGGTTCCTTCAGAAAAAGTCTAATAACTTGAAGGAAGATATTACAGGAACACATATGGCATCTCAGAATGGATCTTCAAAAAATAAGGCTCCATTGTTTTATGGGAATAATTATGCTTTCTAGAGTATGAGGATGAAGACTTATTTGATGGCACAAGGATATGAAACATGGCAATCTATTGAGGATGGGTTCACACCTACAACTACTCCTCCCACAGATAAGGATGGTAAGCAATTACATGTGAATAATGCCAAGGCTATGAATGGAATCTTAAGTGGATTACGTGAATCAAAATTTGTGAAAGTTATGCAATGCAAATCATCAAAAGAGATATGGGATAAATTGAAGCAAACATATGAAGGAGATAGCAAGGTCAAGTTGGAAAAACTACAAACTCATAGGAGGAGGTTTGAAGAGTTGAATATGGAATATGGGAAAGATATTGCTAAATACTTACTTCATGTTGATGAAGTTGTTAATACCATGCATGGACTTGGATTCAAAATTGAGGACTCTAATGTTGCTCATAAAGTATTAAGATCACTCCCTATAAGGTATGATGCAAAGGTTTCAGCTATAGAAGAGATGAAGGATCTCGATAAATTGACTATGGATGAGTTACATGGAATTCTCATAGCTTATGAGATGAGAATAGAAAAATATCACAATTCCAAGAGAGAGGTAACTTTCAAAGCTTCAAATAAGATAAAATATAAGAAACTAGAATCAAGTGATGAGTCAAGCAGTAATGAAGAAGCTAACTATGTGAGAAGAAATAAGGACTCAAGAAAACACAAAGATATAAAGATTGTGAAATATTTTAATTATGGTGACTTTTGTCACTATGCATCTAATTGTCCACAAGCTGGAAGTAGTAGTAGTGAAGAGAAATAGGATTATAAGAAAAAGGAAGAAAGAAAATTCAGGCATGAAAATAAAAATAGGTATGGTCAAGGCAAGCATGAAAAAAAAAAAAAAAGAAGGAAGAAAAAAAAAAAAAAAAGAAGAGAAGAAAAAAAAGAGAAAAAAGAGAAAGAAGAAAAGAAGAAGAGAAAAAAAAAAATTTTATAAAAAGAGGAGGGGGAGAAAAACACCCCCAAAAAAAGGAAGGAGGGGAACCCCCCAAAAAAAAAAAAGAGGAGGGGGGAGAAAAAAAAAAAGGGAAAAGAAGATCAAGAAGAAGAACTTATTTTTGCTCTCAGAGAGTTGAAAAGAGTTAGAAAGTAGAATTCAAGACTGAAGGCTCAAGTTCAAGAACATGAGGAAATAAAAGAAAAGCTTCTACAAGATCTCAAAAACTCAAAAGCTAAGGCAAGGAGATTTAAAGAAGTCATGGTTGAAAAGTTAGAGGTAAAAGAGTTAGAATGTGAAAGATTAGAACATGAAGTGGTTTCTCTTAGGATGGAAGTGAAAGATTCTAAGGATAAGCTGCACAGGTTTGGGAAAAGTTCAAAAGCTTTGGATAACATTATCAATGCACAAAGATCTTCATTTATCAAAATAGGACTTGGTTTTGAAGAAGGTCAAGAGGTACAGAAAGAGGAGTCAAGCTCAGAAGAAAAGGAAGTTTTAGAGGAAGATATTGAAGAAGAACCTAAGACCTATGCTGATAAGTTGAAGAATGGAAGCTTCACTAAGAAAGAAAACAATGCACAAACAAGAAACAGGGACCATCACAGAGAAGGCAAAGAAAGGACTAAGAGACCAGATGTTTCAAAACAAGATGAATATTTCTTCCAAGGGCATTGTTTTTCATGTAATCATTTTGGTCACAAAGCTATGCATTGTAGGGTTCATGGAAAGGAGTATGGCTTCACTAAGAGGAACTTCAACTCATTCGAAGATGGATATTTCTTTCAAGGTTATTGCTACTCATGTAATCACTTTGGTCATAAAGCGATCCACTGTAGGGTTCATGACAGAAATGATTATGGCTTCACCAAGAGGAACTTCAAGTCATTTGCACCTTCCAAGAACTACAACATCAGATGTTACAATTGCAATAATCTTGGGCATAAGGCCAAGTGGTGTAGAATAGAGTTTTAGAAACTTCCAGAGTCAAGCAAGAATAGGGACACTCAAAAGGATCAAAAGGGTATGATTACAAAGGTGTTGAAAAAGAAGGTTGAAAAGGAAAAAGAGCATTGTATGTTGGGAGTAGATTTACTCCCACCCCAAAATTAATCACCTCAAGCAGAGGAGGTGGTGAGGGGGCTGAGCTAAGAGTCTTATTTTTAGCCCCAAAGGAGTCCCTTTGCCATTGATGTCAAAGGGGGAGAGTTTTAGTAAGGGGGAGAGAAATCAGTAAGGGGAGCAGCTTCTCAGGGGGAGCATTTTTGGAATCTAGTGGTAGCAAAAGGAAGTATTTTAGAAGGGTTGCCATCAATGACAAAGGGGGATATTTTTGGAAATATTAAGTATGTTGAGTTGTCATTGATGTCAAAGGATTGATGTCAATAGGTTGATGTCAAAGAGAGATTGGTATGGCAGAAATATTCTTCAAGGTTGAAATATTAAAGTGCAAGGTAAAATCTTCAAAGGATGCATGAGGCAGTGAAAAAGGTGCAAAAGTTGTCAAGGCTTCAATATTGCAAGAAAAGGACAAGACCCTACCTTCCTTCAAAAAGATTTAAATTTCAGAATTGGAGGCAAAAGTTCAAAAGTTTAAAAGTTATTATTATAATATTTTTTAAATATTATAATATAACTTAGGTTAAGGTTTTAATAAAAAGGGCACCATTCAAAATTAATTTATCTCCACTGTCGATGTTTGAGAAATTATAAAATTACATATTTATTGAGGACTAACTCATTGGAGCTAAGGTTGTCATGCATAAAATCATCGAGCGCATCGAGTACATCTAAAATTCACAAGGGAGAGGAAGAAGACAACACATGCACACTTTTCGAGGTAGAAGCGAAGGGTCAAATAGAAGGGCATGCCTTCATTGTTCCAAGCTAGCAGGCTAGCGTAGCTGGTCAGTTGAGAAGCGCTAAGGCGCTAGCAGAGAGGAGGTCAGGTGGTCGATTCGTGGTGGCTCCAGTTTTTGTTTACATTTTGGTAAAGGATAAAGAGCACAGAAGCAATAAAGTAGATATCGTGGACTTACATTTTGTGTGGGTGGCTAGCTCACATGGTGGCTTAGCCGAAGCTAAGGCACTGGCAGAGAGGAGGTCAGGGGGTCGATTCGCGATGGTTGCATTTTTGGTAAGGGCACATTTTTTAATTAATCTCCTATGGTATGCGCTACTTAGGGAGTCATAAGGTTGGTTTAATTAAAATTTATTTTGCCTTAGGGAGTCATAAGGATATGCTAAGAAATTGAATATCTTGCATTTTGGGATTTTCAAGGGTGTGTTAAAGGATGTGTTATTTTGCCAACTAGGAGTTATAAGGGTATGTTTTAAAGTATTTTTGCTTGAAAAATATAAGTGATAAGGGTGCTTTTAAAAGAGTATTGTCTTGCAAAAATTATAAAAAGGAAATATAAAGGAATTAATTTTTGCATGTGAGAACTAGGAGTTATAAGGTGTTTTGTGGTCTAAATATTATGTGTATTTCTGCATGGTGAAAGAAAGTTTGAAGAGCTTTGTTCATTGTTTAGAAAAGCCTTGTTTTGGGAAATTAAAAGGAGTTGTAAAGCAATATCTTTGTGCACATATTTTTGAGAAGAAATTTCATGTGGATGATTTGAGAAAAGTGCTTTGCTATCTAACCCTTGAAGTGGCACTAGAAAGATAAGTTGTTTGTGAGACAGGTATTTGAGGGCACATCTTCATCAAGCTTTTTGAGGTATGGTGGTTTAACTCTTTCTCTAGGAGGTTGTGCTTTGAGGAAGTAATTTTAAAGTGGATATAAAAGGGTTGATTAGTGTACATTGTTGGAAATATTTGAGTTAGGGTTTGAGACCTACTTGTGCTTCATTGTTGAATGAGATTGGAAATATTTGAACTAGGGTTTGTGAACAAGTTATGCATCTTTGATTAGTGAAATTGGAATCACTTGTGCTAAGGTTGAAGAAGAAGTTTGTGCATCTTTGTGAAGCATTTTGGGCATTGGTTTGAGTGACATTGAATGTGAGTGGGCAAGTATTAGAGACCAGTTTTGTGAAGCAAATTTATGCACTAGCCTTAATTGATTTGAAAAGAAATTTGCAAGAAGTAGAGATCTGATTTGTTGAATGTGAGACATGTGAAAGCGATAGACTTAATGAATGTGAAAAGAACATATTGAGCATTTGCATTGCATATTACTCCTTATATGTTCTTGAAAGAATTCTGGGTAGAATATGTCTGAATTGCCTAGTTGAAGAAAGCATTTCTGAAAGAGATCCAAGCATTATTTTGAACATCATTTGTGTGCAAGATTTGGGATTGGTTGAGCATATTCTGTGAGCTATTTTGAGCATGTGTTAGAATATATTTGAGCATGTACTTTGAGCATGTGTTAGAGCAGATTTGAGCATGTATTAGAGAATATTTGTGCATGTGTTTGAGCAGTCTTGAGCAGAGTTGAGAACAAAGTGGTTAGTTATTTTGAGTAAGCCTTGTGAGAAGGCTTAAGGTAGTTTTGGGTAGATTGTATGAGCAGGTTTGATTGTTGATGTGAGTAAGCCTTGTGAGAAGGCTTAAGGTAGTTTTGGGTAGATTGTATGAGCAGGTTTGAGATATATTTGTGCATGTAATATGTGTATATTTGGGACAGATTTGAGATAGATTTGTGCATGTAATATGTGCAGATTTGGGATAAATTTGAGAGCAAATTTGTGAGAAGACTTGGAAGAGGTTTTGGATAGATTTGTGAGAAGACTTGAAGTATATTTGGATAGATTGTGTGAGCAGGTTTTGAGATAGATTTGTGCATGTAATATGTGTAGATTTGGGGCAGTGTTGAGCAAGTGATTTGAGAAGATCTTGGTATAGATTTGAGCAAGCCTTTTGTGAAGGCTTGGAGCAGTTTTTGAGTAGAGTGTTGAGCTAGCTTTGGAGCAGACCAGAGCAAATGGAATAGAGTTATCCTATGGAGAGAGATCCACAAACTAGAGTAGAGGGGATAGAGTTCTCCTGTGGAGAGAGATCCACAAACTATAGTAGAGGGGATAGAGTTCTCCTATGGAGAGAGATCCATAAACTAGAGTAGAGGGGATAGAGTTCTCCTATGGAGAGAGATCCACGAACTAGAGCAGAGGAGATAGAGTTCTCCTATGGATAGATATCCATGAACTAGAGTAGATGAGATAGAGTTCTCCTATGGATTGAGATCCATGAACCAGAGCAAAGGGGATAGAGTTCTCCTGTGGATAGAGATCCATGAACTTGAGCATAGGGGATTGAGTTCTCCTTTGGATATAGGTCCATAAACATTGTAATAGGGATTTGGTTCCCAAGAGATTTTTTGAGAAAATTTAGAAGAAATATTTTCTCCGTGGATGTAGCCCACATTGGGTGAACCATGTTAAATCTGTGTCTCTCATGTGTGTGATGATTTGTGCATTGTTTATTTTACTGCATTGATATTATTGTTGTTATCATTTGGAAAGAAAAGTAAAATTTGATCTTATGTTGTTCACCCCCCTCTCAGTATAAGCTTGTGTTCTTCAAATCCATTATCGATAGGCTCAAGTTTCCTATCAATGCACATCCCCATCCATATCCATTGGGATGGAAATATATGGATTCTACATATTACATTACAAACACTTGCACTATATCCTTTACTTTCGTCATGCATTATGTGGATCGACTCACCTGCGATGTGACTCCCATGGACTATTGTGCTCTTATTCTTGGCCATACCTATCAATTTGATAAAAGGGATATATATGATGCATGCAACCAAAATTACACTTTGCATCATGAGAATAAGAAATTTATTATTTATAATTTTCCATATTCTACACTTATGCCTTGCTCTCATCTATCATAGAAGATAGCATTAGTCTTCAATCAACCTTCGGACACACTTGCTCCACTGCAATGCCTCCTCCCAAGAAGCCAATTTCATCATCTACATCCTCCTATTGCTCTTTATATTCTTCCTCTTGTTTCTAGAGTAGCCTTCTTCATTGTTGCCTTCATTGGTCCCTATTGTGTAGCAGTCTTCATAGACTCTACAATAGACTATTGGTGATTCATCATTGTCTCATCGAGATCCTACACATATTGGTGACAGAGTAGTACCACAATATTGTACTTCAGCATCTGCAACTCATGGTCTCAACAACCTTGTTCAACACTTCAATTGTCTTTGTTTTCAACATGTGGTATCTCAACCTCTCACTTCTATTGTAAAAGCATTGGAGTCCAATGCTTCGATTGTGAGGAGGTATGATAAGGACATCAATAGACCTAGGCTTATGTTTATTAGACTTAGTTTAATTTATTATTTTATAGATCCTAAAGTCCTAAGTCTATGAATAATTGCAAATCATATTTCAACTTGTAAATATCAACAACATTTGGACAACATAGTCTTTGGGTTCGATTTTTTCTTCTTTTATGAGTTAGAAAAGTTGGATTTGTTACCTTAGTTAGAGTTTTGTTAGTATATTTGCTTAACTATAACTTTTGGTTAAGCATCTTCTTATTTTAGAAGATTATGGTTCTAAAAATATTATTTAAGCACCTTACATGAATAAAAATTGTAGTTAGCATTTTTCAATTTTGGTTCCTCATCATCCAACTTGTTTGGCTCTTACAGGCTTGACTTCCTTAGCCTTAAGCTCTCAGGCTCTTGGAGTCTCAAAAACAACCCAACACAAAAATATTGTGTGTCCTCTACAAACATGGTCCTTCCTTCTACAAATATTGAATCCTTTCCAACACAGTCTTCTCACTACCCATATTCTATAAACGTTGGACTTCCTTCTACAAGGCTTGGATCCTTTCCAACACATCCTTCTAAAATACCATTTCTCTCAAACATATGCTCACCATGGCTCTTACTAATCCATCCCAATGTGGCTTTGATACCACCATTAGAAATCCAATACTATCCACAAGATCTCACAATATTTCTGTACAAAATATTCAAATACATTCATACATTTAGACTATACCAATAAAAAATAACTCACTAAATATCATTAATAAATATTTAATTTAAGTAATGCATAAAATACAATGCTTAATCAATAACAAATACAATGCTTTATCTTTAATATATACACATTGAATATGGGACTCTTCACATTCATAGGACTCTTGACCTTTACACTTACACAAACCTTTCATCTCCTCAAACACATGGGAGATATAACACTTCATATTTCTCATATGAGAAATATCACATAATAACAAATATTAACTCCACATATCCACATATGACAAAGACTCTCATGATTGCACATACTAAAATATATAACTCCACACTTATTAATATGACACATAATTTTCACTTACTAATATAACACCTCATTTACTTAGCTCAAACTTATTTACATGACACATACTATATCCTTACCACTACATTCTAGACCAAACTATTTGCATAGTCCTTACATTAATATTGCAATGTACCATATAATGTAATACCTCCAAACCCTGTCGTATTACATTATTTAGTATGAAGGCACTTTTGGCTTCTTGTGCTTCATTTTGAAATTGGTCTTTCTACTATGATTCTAGTATTGCTTTAGGTTTGGATTCTGATTATGTCCCTTTAGACTATTATCTATACCTATCATACTTATGATCAAGTCATCACAATAATGTAACTCATGAATTATATCATTACTGTCTCTATTGTTATCAACCTTACTATCAGTATGTCCTTGTTTAGTCCCAACTAATTTATATGTTTTTCCCTATTACTTTAATAGCTAACAATTCTATTTTTAATATATATTCCTTTTGTATATTACTTTCCAATGCTCAAGTCTTTTTTATCATATTCTCTATCTTGAATAATATCATAGCATTTATTTGTTGTCATATGCCTAGAATCACTTGTGTCATAGCTGACATCTTTCATCATATGTTTGTTCTTCAAATTTTTAATCAATTAATCTTACCTTTTATTCTTGTCTTTAATGACTTCAAGAGAAATTCAATGTCATATACATTATATTTCCTATATCAATATATAATGTTATATCATTTTAGAGTCTTCACTTGTTTCAATAAGTTTTGAACTTAGATAACTACCAAATGTTGCAAAACTTTTATCTTTGGATTCTTTGAAAATTGATTATAAGTCCCTCTATAATTTTATATCTTTTTGTTCTTCAACATTCTCTATTATGCATCATGTGCAACATTTTAGGTTTTTCAACATCTCCTTACTATCTTCTAGTGATGTATCTTGGATGTTTGTTTCTCTTTTTGTTTGTTTTCTTTCTTTAATTATCATGATGTGTTTATAGTCTTCAAGTAATTTTTTCTTGCCTTTGATTAATATGTCTTCTCAAATAAAATAATTCTACTACTCTTTTGTTCACACAAATTTAATTCCCTTTGTTGTAAAATTCCCTATTACTCCAAATTCAATATTTAAATATTTTTCTCCTCAATTATCTTCTCTTTCCTTTATTTAATTTTCTTCAATTTCAAATATTCTTCTTCAGTTAATTCCTTTGTTGTTGAAATCCTTTATCTCCAAATTTAATAATTTTCTTCTTCAACTATTCTTCATAATATTTTCCTTCAATATTCTTCTTAAATTTAGTTCTTCAACATCATTATTTTTTTTCTTCAAATTTCAAATTCTTTCTTTTCTTCAATCTTTCATTCTTTAATCTTCTTCAAATTTTTATTCTTCTTCAATATTCAATCTTCCATTTTCAATTTTATATTATTCTTTTCAATAATCAATATTTTTCTTCAATCTTCAAAATAATTCAATAATTTTTCTTTCTTCTTATTTTTCAATCTTTTAACAATATTTCAGTATATTAATTTCTTCTTATAACTCCCATAATTTTTCTTCCTCCAAAATAAAATTATTCTTCTTATAACTTAACTATTATTTTCTTTAATAATTACCTATTTAATCAAATGTACAAAATATCTTTATTCACTTTATATTACTTTAATTTTTTTATGCACCATTTTCATTTGAATAATAACTAGAGGTAAAAATATAATGTACCTTAGAAAATTAATCCTTTGATTATGGTGCTTACAAATTAGGGCATCTCCCACACAATTTGGGTGTTTCACCTTCTGATTCTGAGCATTGTAAATTGATTGTTTTGACTAGTTTAATCTCTACATGTTTTCTCAGTGTTTACTACAATTTTAGCACTCTAAATAATTTTAGCCTTTGGCTCTCATTGCCCTGGATAACATTCATTTGCTTCAACTTGTATGTTATGAGGTATTTCCAGACTCCTTTCTCTATATTCACCTCTACAAATCCCATGCATACTTTTCCAGCATTTGGAGTACTTTCCAACTATGCTTTCATAGGGTTGTCTTCTTGGGCATCCAACTTATTTGACTCTTATAGGCTTAACTTCCTCGACCTCCAACTCTCAAACTCTTGGACTCTCATATACAACTTAACACATAAATATTATGTGTCCTCTAAAAGCATGGGCTTTCCTTCTACAGGGCTTGGCTCCTTTCCAACACTGTCTTCTCTCTTCTCATCTTCTATAAGGCTTGGCTCCTTTCCAACACAGTCTTATCAATTACCATTTCTCTCAAACATATGCTCATCCAATATTTTTCGTAGGATCTCACAATATATCAATATAAAATATTCACATAAACTCATAATTTTAATTATAATAATGAACAATAACTCATTGAATATCATTGATAAATATCTACTTTAAGCAATGCATAAAATGCAATGCTTATTTTCTAATAAATACAATGCTTTATCTTCAATATATACACATTGTATATGGGACTCTTCAAATTCATAGGACTCTTGACCTTTACACTTACACAAACATTTCATATGATTCTCCCTTGTGTATCTTCGAAGTGTAGTTGGTTTTCAGGACATGGCCCCAATAGTAATAAATGAGAGTTCCAGTGTTCGAACCACCCCCTATACTAGCTTTGTGGACACAAAAAAATCTCGTATGGCTTCCCTCTAGATAGTGGTATACGTGGATGGGATGACATTGTCGACCACCTAAGAGTGGCTCTAGAGGTTTTCTCTCTACCCAAGAGTTTCCAAATCCAAAAAAATATTTCTCATATGAGAAATATCACATAATAAAAAATATTAACTCCATATATCCACATATGACAAAGACTCTAGTGGGAAGGTCAAAATGGTGGGAAGTATAAAAAATGAAAGGAGATTATTAAAATGGTTGTGGGGGAGGATATGACGCTCGAACATGGTTTACAATTGAAATATAAAGCTTTAGTGGGAAGGTTCATGGGACGCTCAATGAAAAAAATCTTTGTGATTGGATAAACTCAACATGGTTTGATTTGTTGGGATATCTCCCAACATACAAGGTAATGATAAAAATTTGGATAGCTTTTTTATTCCAGAAAGAAGAAGATGCCAAAACTATAAAAAGGAAAGATAGTTATGGGATCATAGTATCCTTACTCTAAAAAATTGGACCCCTATGTTTGATCCTCACTTAGAGAGAATAACCACCTAGCCCATTTGAGAAAATTTACCTACACTACCATTAGAATATTAGAATGAGAATATGTTGAGGGAGTTAGGGAACTCTTTGGGAAATTTTTTTAAAGTGGACTCAAAAATTTAAATTGCATTAAAAAATTGATAGCTTGAGTCTTAGTGGAGATGGACCTACGTCTATGATTACATGATAACATAAAATTTATAATAGACAGTTGGTCTTACACACAAAATTTAGATTACATTGGAGTCCTATTTTGATGTATTTTTTGCACCAATACGTTCATCTCAAAGTAGAATATAAAGCAAGAAGAATAAGTAGACACAGAAAGGAGCAGATAGAAGTTGAAACTCTCATTGGTACAAGTAATAGAGAGACAATAATAGTAATAGAAGATTAAGCAAATAAGGGATAAGCAACAATCATAGAAGCTCCAGAAGAACAATCACAAGAATCACTCAATAATTAATAGGAAAAAGACCAAGTAACTAGACAATTATTCATGGGTGCTATAGAAGAGAAGAGGAAGGTTTTGTAGTTTTTTGACAAAGAGCTTAGAGGACTAGATTTATGTAATCCAATATTATCTTTGCATGATAATTTGAATGATACAAATAATAATTTTTTTCCTATACAAATCTAGATTGAAATTGTTTAGGAAGACCATATAGAGAATAGTCTTGAGAGAATGATAGAAGAAAGTGTTTCTCCCTCAATAGGGGGAAGTAAGAAGATAATTGAGGATAGGCAGGAATAAATATCAAGTAAGGATTTGTTTTGGGATGGAATAAGGTGGACTCTCTCCAATATTATGGAGAAAATAGAGGAAAAAAGTAAACTAAGAAAATCCCCTATCAGTAGGATTTCCTCTCCCTTTAGTCCCTCATCTCAATGTAAAATTTTACCTCTTATGGGAAAATATGCTTTAATATCTCAAAAAAAGGGAAAGCAAATAAGAGCTTTGGGAAAATTCAAAAGGGAATGAGCTTTGAAGCTATTCAAACTCAAATTTCCTTATTAGGTAGGATTTCCTATCTAAAAACAACCCAAAATAGAGCTAAGAAATAAATTATCTTTGGTAAACAAAGATCTATTTATGGGGTACTTAGAGTAGAAAAACCCCTTAATTTAAGTAATCCATAATAATAATATCTCTAAATATTAGAGGATTGGGAGATTCTCACAAAAATATAGCCCTAAAAAGACATTAAACTTCAAAAGCATGATATTATCTTGATTCATGAAACCATGTTAAAGGTCAGAAAGGAAAAATTTATTCCTAATTCACTCCTAGCAAGTTGGAAGTTTATTAGGATAGACTCAAATGGAAAATTAGGGGGAATTATCTCAGGATGGAAATATTATTGGCAATTGATTGATAACTTCTTTACAGAAGCAGGAGTAGTATTAGAATTCTCCTCTAAGAATTTAAGAAAAATATAACTATAGTAAATATGTATGGTCCATATGGAGATAGGCATGTTTTCCGTGAGGAATTTTCATCTAAGATCTTCTAAAAAAATATATTTTAGTGGTGGGAGGGTATTTAAACTTTGTTATAAAAAGAAGTGAAATATGGGGAGAATAGGCCAAAATGGACCCACTAGATGATTTTTTCCTTCACAAAATTTAGAGTGTTGGACTATGTGATATAGAACCAACAAAGCTTGCTCCTACATGGAGGAAAAAATAATCTAGAAGTCATGGGATATCTAAAATATTGGAAAATTTTCTAATTTTAGAGAATCTCTTAGATTTCTCTGATAAAATGAGAACTTGGATAAATCAAGAGGGAGGGTAAGATCATTCTCCAATATTTTTACATCTAGAAAATTATGAGGATAAACCAACAAGACCTTTCAAATTCAATCCTATTTGGATGAGGGATGAAGAGTTTCAAAACATAGTAAGAATAGAATGGATGCATTATGACCCAAACTCAAAAGAGACAGCCATGTTTCAGTTTACTAGTAATCTTTGGGAAATAAAATAAATCACATTAGGTTGGGCCAAAGTAAAATACTAGGAAGTGAAGGCAAGATCTACTGAAACTGAATCTACTCTAATCAGAATTACAATACTAGAGGTAACAAAGTTTTTCATAAATTGAAATCATGCAAGTCAAAGAACTATAAAAAATAAGAGAGAATTGTTACAATGGGAGGAGACAAAATGGAGAATGAAAAGCAAGGTTTTATGGTTAGAACAAGAAGATGAAAATGTTATTTTTTTTAATTATGGAAAACAAATGAAATATACAAACACAATTTGGGAAATGAAAGAGGAGAATGGAAACACTTTAATAATATTCCAAGAGTTGGCACTGTTAGCAATAAATTACTTCAAAGACTTGTATAAAGATTTGAACAGGGTAAATATAACAAAGACAATCAAACTAGTTCTAAATTTTTTTGATATGGTCAATGAGGAACAAAAAGAAGCTTTGTTCTTAGAAATCAACAAGGAGGAGTTACATTCAATAGTTGAATCATTCCAAAAATGGAAACGTCTAGGTCTAGATGAATGGACAATTGATTTTTATTTAGATTTTTAAGAAGTGTTGGAGGAGGATCTTTTAAAAGTGATATAAGAATCAAGGATTACGAGACAATTGATAGGATCTATAAACTCCATTTTCTTAGATTTGATTCCAAAAAAAGATAATCTAGTATTTTTATTTTCTTGTTATCTCTCTCCTCCCTTGTCCTAAGAGTCGCATCCCACGCTCTTTGGACTTTTAGTTGTGCCACTCCATGTGAGGCACGAATATTAGGTGTATCTGGCCATTGCAATGGATATGCAACATTATGAGACAAAAACACATTGAAAACATTTTGATATTATAGAATGAACCTAATGCATGCATGCATGTGATTAACATTTTTGACATAGAGGAAGGTGGTTGGGAGGACAACATAGAATACCACTATCATAGTACATATGATTTTCCTTATCCCCACTGTCAATAATAAAAATGAAATTTATAATATTTTGCTCTCCTCAAAGATTTTATATTGGAAGTAATTTTTCAAATCACCAAACTTTTACACTTCTTTACAAGGCAAAAACAATTCTTGCAAGGATTGTTTTAAAATGATATATATGATAAAACTATTGCAAGAAGTATCTTTAGTTATAATAGATGAAGATAATAGCAAACTGATGGGCCTATAACTCTATAAGAAGCTCATTCAACTCTTTTATATTTTGATAAGGATAAATTCCTAGGTCCGAATGGACTCTCTACAACATTCTATCAACATAACTAGGAAATAGTAAAGGATTATTTACTGGTGGTAGTGGAATAGTATAGGGCAGAATAGTACATACCTTATAACATAAATGTAAAATATCTTACCATGATTCCAAAAAATATGGTTGTAGAATAGTTTAATTCATTTAGGCTCACAAGCCTATGTAATATGACATATAATATAATCTCCAAAGTGATGAAAAATTAGTTAAGACCACTATTAGACAGAAAATATTCAAAAGAGCAAGGAGGATTTGTGAAAGGAAAATATTTGGATAGGATCATAGTAGCTTATGAAGTAATGCACTCAACAACTTCTAGAAAATAGAGAGAAATAATCTTAAAACTTGATATGAATAAATCCTGTGATAGGGTTAAATAGGATTTTATTTTTGCAGTATTAGAAAATTTGGGATTTAGGAAGAAAGGGGTCGAATGAAGTAAAGATTGTGTATCTATAGTATCATATTCAATGCTAGTCAATGGGCTAGTAACGGAATCATTTAAATCTAAGAAGGGCCTTAGACAAAGAGATCCTCTATCATCATATATGTTCATTATTATGGAAAAGGTATTAGGAAGGAACTTGAAGAAGGTATACAAATATGGACTAATAAGCAGACTTAAGGCTAGTAATAACATTGACAACATCACCCATAAACAATTTATAGATGATATAACCCTTTTTGGAAGGGCAAGGAAAAATGAGGCTACAACTTTGAATAACTTATTAAAGGAATATGAAAGAGTGTAAGGATGGAAAGTTAATAGGACAAAATCTAAAAATTATTTCCTAAACACTGCAGCTAGAATCAAAGCAAGGATATGCAGGCTACTTCAAATGGAGTCAAAATTACCAAAACTATATCTAAGAATACCCTTATTTGAGGGAAAAATGAGGATAGAACAGTAGGATCCAATAATAAATAAAGTTAAAAAATAAACTACCGACATGGAAAGGTAGATGGTTATCATTAGCAAGAAGAGTGTATCTAAATAAATATCTTACAAGTCATTCCAACATATTATATGTCCTTGTATATTATGCCAAAATTTATAGAAATTTTTTTAATATATTATGCGGTCATTTTTATGGTTAGGAATACATGATAAAAGGAAATTTCCTTTGGTGAAATGGATCAAGGTGTGTGATAATAAAACTAGGGGAGTTCTCAACTTAAGAGTTCTTACAAATGTAAACTTAGCTCTAAGGGAAAAAGTAATTTGGAGATCGTACAAAGAGATTCAAATACAATGGGCAATAATTCTTCTAATTGCATTGATACCAATGACCCAAGTTTAATTTTTACTAAATTATTTGTTAATTTCAAAATATGAATTCGAGGTTTCAGATCTACACAACACACTAAAATAAGAAGAATACTAGATACAAAATAAAACTTCATGCATGGACACCTCTTATCTCCTCCTACACACAAAAAAATAGACCATACTTATACCATTGCAAAAATACCTATAACATCATTGCACAACACCTACAATAACCTTCAACAACAAAAGAAACCATAGATCTCCTTCAAGAAAAAAAAATAAAAACAATTTTATCTATGCTCAGATATGCAACAAGATATCTAATTTAGTTTTCCATGCATGGTATGCATTCAAAACTCAAAAGAAAACAATTACTGCCTCCTTTTCATTTACAAGCTAAATAAAATATGCAGAGTTGTGTACAAAGGGAGAATAAAAAAGAACAAAATATGCTTTACAAAATCAAAAGTTTCCTTATCCTTCTACTATTGGTAAATGACCTTTTACTTTGAAAAAATATTATCTTTCCATTCCTAGTGGTCATCCTTATCATTGCTTTTTAGTATGCCCATCTCACTGCAAATTTATTTATGTTTTTCTTTCTTTTTTCTTATCTAGAGTAGTTTCCACTGACCGAACAATATCCCACTTGGTGACTACTCCGGCCAAGGTTGTATTCCTACCTTGCCTTGACACCAAGTAAATTTTTGTGTGTCCACTGGCTTGGTCAATGCATCTGCAACATTTCTTTGTGTTTTCACCTTGAGTAGCTCCACCTCTCCTGATTCCACCACTTCTCTAATGAAGTGAAACCTCACTCTAATATGTTTTGTCCTAGAATGAAACTTGGGGTTCATTGTAAGATCAATTGCACTTTGGTTGTCACACCAAAGAGGTATTGGTCCTTGTTCAAATCCCACATCTTCACATAGTAAATGCAACCATACAACTTCTTTGGAGGCCTTCACAGTAGCAATATACTCAACTTGTATTGTAGATTGTGCAACCACTTCCTGCTTCTTACTCCAACTAAATGCACCACCAAACAATATGAATATATATACACTTGTGGACTTACCCTTATCCACATCTCCTCCAAAATATGAATCAACAAATCCCTATAATTGTTTGTTTCCTATTGCACCATAACATATTGCATAGTCTTTTGTCCCTTGTAGATACCTCAATATCCTCTTAACGACAACCCAATGTTGCTTACCTGGATTGGACATGAATCTACTTACAACACCCACTTCATGGACTAAATTAGATCTTATACATACCATTGCTTACATGAGCTTTCCAACTAGACAATCATATGATACACTTGTCATTTCTTCCTCTTCTTACTTATTCTTTGGACTCATTTCATTTGACAATGCCACTCCCACTTGAGATGGAGTGTTCATAGGAGTGCACTTGTCCATTATAAAGAGTTCAAGGAGATCCACTATGTATTTTCTTTGGCTTATCCAAAGCCTTCTTGTCATGCGGTCTCTTTTAACTTCAATTCCCAAAAAATAATGCAATGGACCCAAGTCTTTCATGTCAAATTCTCTTGACAATTCAAACTTTATCCTTTTTACCAACTCCTTTGAGTCACTAAGCAAAAGAATATCATCAACATACAAGACCAAAATAATGAAGTGATTTACCTTTTTCATGAAGTAGATGCAATTATCTCCATCACTTCTTGTGAAACCATGCCCAATCACATGCTTGTCAAACTTGTGGTACCATTGTCTTAGGGATTGCTTCAAGCTATAGAGTGATTTCTTCAACTTGCACACCAAATTACTACTCCCACTTGCTACAAACCCTTCCGGTTGTTGCATATAAATGTCTTCATTGAGCTATCCATGAAGAAAAGTTATCTTCACATCCATTTTCTCAATTTCCCAATCATAAGTTGCTATCATCGACAATAATAATCTAATTAAAGCAAGTTTTGCCACAAGAGAGAAGGTTTCATTAAAGTCTATACCCTCTACTTGAGTATATCCTTTTGCCACTAGCCTTACCTTATATCTTTCTATTGAACCATCAGCTTTGTACTTCCTCTTAAAAATCAATTTACAACCAATTGCTTTCCTATCCTTAGGCAATGGTTGTAAATACTAAGTATGATTTTGTTCAAGTGACCTCATTTCTTCTTCCATAACCTTTTTTCAATGAATTGATTCATCACTATTAAGAGCCTCTTTCACACTTCTTGGCTCATCACACATGGAAGACAATGCAAAATAACTAAAATCACTTGGTTCATAGCCAAACCTATCAGGTGCTCTTCTTTATCGAAAGACTCATCCTTGCCACTTGATCACTTTGTTCAACTTTCGATCCTTTGAGTTCTATCTCATTTCTCTATTGTACTTCATCATGAATAGGCTGATTACTCTCATGATTACTCTCCATAGTAGTCTCTTCTTCTTGTTGTACTTTCCTTTCATAATTAGACTCACTTACAAGTGGTTGCACCTCACGTAATGGAGTTGAAATAGGAGTGACACTTGTATTTGGTAACACCTACTGATAATTTCCAGCTTGCTAATTTTTTATTTTAGAAATTATTCCTGGTTGTTCCTCATTTCCTTGAGTATCCATATTTGCTTACTTTTCACTAACAAACTCTTCCTTGAAGATGACATCTCGACTATATGCATGGTGGTGTTCTAATGGGATCCATAGCTTGTATCCTTTGATTCCTTCACCATACCCAATGAAAATGCATTTCATTAACTTGTTATCAAGTTTTCTTCTATTCTCCTTAGGAACATGCATGTAGGCTTCACATCCAAAGACTCTTAGATGTGCTATTGTGGGATTTTTGCCACTCCAAGCCTCCTCTAGTGTCTTTCCACCCAAAACAGAGCTAGGAGACAAATTGTTCACAAAATTTATTGTATGTAAAGCTTCATCCCAAAACATTTTTCTTAAGTGTGCATCCTCTCTCATGCTCCTTTCCTTCTCCACTAAGGTTCTATTTAAACTTTTTGCAACACCATTTTTTTATGGGGAGTATGGTGTAGTTTTTTACCTTGCAATACCATGCAACCTACAAAATACATCAAACTCCTTGGAGCAATACTCACCTCCATTATCAATCCTTAGTGCTTTTACCTTCTTCCCAGTTTGTCTTTCACCTTTAGCCATAAAGACTTTGAACATATCCAAAGCACTACTCTTCTATTTCATGAAGTATACCCATGACCTCCTTGAGAAGTCATCAATGAAGGTGATAAAATATTTGGACCCTCCTATGGAAGCCACTTCCATTGGTCCACATATATCAAAATGTATTAATTCAAGAATTTTTTTGCTCCTATATTCACTTGAATTAAATGAAACTCTTTTTTGTTTTCCCATCACACATGCTTCACAAAAATCAAATGAACCAAACTTCATACCTTCCAAACCTCGAATAATTTGCTTGTTGCACATCTCACGTAGGCTCTTCTCTCCAAGATGTGCCATCCTTCTATGCCATAACATCATTTTTGACATCTTTGTTGTTTTTATGGATTTATCACTCTCCATTGAGCTTACATTTGCACTACCAACATCAATAGGAATTGCATCTAACTTGTACAAGGTTCCATGTCTTATACCTCTAGCCAAGACCATGGCTCCACGAACTAACTTACACCCATATTTGCCAAAGAGAGTCTCAACACCAGCCTCTACAAGTTGACTGACTAACAGTAACTTTTGTGTCAAGCCTAAAATATGTCTTACATCTAGTATGGTCTTGATCCTTCCATCACTAAGCTTAACTCTTACACTACCTTTACTAACAACTTCATAGTAATAATAGTTAACAAGAAATATTTTATTGTAGTGGCTTTCTTCATAGTCCTTGAACCACTCTCTTTGTGGTGTCTTGAAAGGATACTCCAGAGTCTATTAACCATGCTTCATCTTGGACATGCACTGCCAAACATGTAGCAATATACAATCCTCCTTCACTATTTGATGGAACTGCTAAAGATTATTCTTTTTCTTTGGAAATATCAGCCTTGCACTCACTTTTCTTATGCTCATTTTGCTTACATTTCCAACAAATATTCTCTTGCTTCTTTCCTTTGCTTGGAAATCTTCTTCTTGATTTGGATCTATAACCTTTGTCATTGAATCTATCACTATTTCTTTCTTTACTTCATCCTCTATCCCTAAAAACCAAAGCTTCTAAGTTCTTAATAGATTTAAAGGTCCTTCTTTTGGTTTCTTCTTAGAGAAGACTGACTAATAATCTCATCCTTTTTGAGATTTTCTACCTTTATGCTCCCACTGATTGCTGCAATCAGATTATCCCATGAGTCTTGTAAGCTATAGAGAAAAAAAATACATTGTTCCCCTTCTTTGATCTCATCACCAATTGATTTTAATTGATTTATAAGAGTATTGAAGGTGTTTAAATATTTATCCACAATTTATTCATCGGTCATTTTTAGTGCATACAATTTCTCTCTAAGAAATATTAAATTCATAAGTGACTTTGATTCATAGAGCTTACCAAGATTATCCCAAAGCTCTTTTGTTGACTTGGCTCCAATAACATTCATTAAGACTGAATTTGCAAGATTTAAACCAATCAAGGCAATAGCTTTGTCATTCATCTTGTATTAGTCATCTTGACTAATTGCAGTTGGCTTTGTATCCTTCATGATAGTCTCCTTCAAATCTCTTTCTACAAGGAGATATTCCATTTTTAGCTTCCACAAGTTGAAATTTTTCCCACTAAACTTTTCAATGGTAAACTTGCTATGGTCCATTCTCTGCTTCAAATGGTTACCACAAAATAGCCAAGCAAGATTTTAAATCAGTCCCTTACACTTCTAAATTTTCCTCAACAAAGCAATAATTCCAATATTGCCTTAGCTCTAATACTAATTGTTAATTACAAAACATAGATAAGGTTTTAGATATGCACAACACACTAAAATAGGAAGAATACCAACCACAAAATGAAACCTCATGCATGGACACCTCTTATCTCCTCCTACACACAAAAAAGTAAACCATGCTTGTTATGCCATTACAAAAACACCTACAACATCATTGCACAACACCTACAATAACTTTCAACAGTAAAAGAAACCATAAATTTGCTTTAGGAGAAAAAACAATTATATATATACTCAGATCTAAAACAAAATGTTTAAATTAGTTTTTACATTCATGGTATGAGTCAAAAGCTCAAAAATAAATACAACTTATTTTTCATTTACAAGCCAAAATATGTGCATAGCTATGTACAGAGGGATAACTAAAAAGAACAAAATTTTATTTACAAAGAGCAAAAAATCAACAGTTTGCTTATCCTTCTATTGTTGGCAAATTGATTTTTTTAAAACCTTATCTTTTCATTCTTGGTGGTCAATCTTATCATTGCTTTTCAACATGCCTATCCCACTACCAATTTATTCGTGTTTTTCTTTTTCAATTTTTGTGTGGAGTAGTTACGACTGACCAAATATTATCATTACCAAATGGTTCTACATTATGGAATGGTTTAAAAAATAATTGATCTAGTGATTAAAGGTCTAAGATGGGTGGTGGAAACTGGAGAAAAAATTCTATTTAGATGGATACTTGGTGTGATAAAAAACCACTCAATATAGATCCAATTTTGAAACCATGGATGAGATTACTTCAAGAGAAATATGGTGATAGGATTTCAAACATTATGTATAAGGATTAGGAAGGAAGATACAAATGGATAGAAGATTTTTTTACAAGTATATTAGTGATTTCTAGGAGGTAGTTGAGCAGAAAGATAACAACAATTATTATTCCAAGAGGAGCTAAGGATAAGTTGATTTGGAATTTGAATAACTTAGAAAAATACACAACGAGAAGAGGATATAATGTGAAGTATTAACAAAATAAGAATATTGTACAAATATGGAGAGATATTTGGTTTAGCCTAAGCATTTCAAAAGTTAAAATATTTGTATGGCTAGTAGGTCAAAGGAAAATTTTATCTTCGGGTAACTTAATGAAAATGGGGTTTCATGACCCATCATAATGTGTTCAATGTAAAATGGAGGAGAGTATAAACTATTTCTTGGGATAGTATTCAATAGTCTAGGAACTATGGCAATGGATTCTTAATATGTTTGGTAAATGCATGGTGATGAATGAAATAATTAAAGAATGATTAAAGCAATGGAATAACACTTTTCAAAGTGAGATGTTATAAACAATCTAAGATACATCAAAAGATACAATACTTTGGGCTGTATGGATGAAAAGGAACAAAAGAATATTTAAAGGGAAAAAGTAGTTTAAAGGTATTGAAATGGGATATTTGTTTAAACAGAGATTCTAAACCAACCCTATCAACTTACCCAATCCCTAACCTTGAAGCAAAGAGCCTTGATAGATGGAGTTAATTCATCAAATGGAATTATGATGTTGGGTATAGGAGAAACAAAAGGAATGCAAAGAATGTAAAGTAAAAACCACCAAAAGTGGATTTGGTCAAATTAAATTTTAATGGAGCATCTGAAGGAAATCCAAAACCAAGAGGAGGAATTATTAAATAATAGAGGTGATATTTTATCACATTACACTTTCAATAGTTGATCTAAGATAAATAATGAAGCTAAAGCTCAAGCGGCTTTAGAAGGGTTAAAAATATGTAGATAATTGAAATGGAACAAAGCATGGATGGACAGTGATTCACTAATAGTAATAAATGCAATTTTGAGGAAAGCAAAGGCTCCATGGAGCATACAAGAGGTCATTTTGAAAACACAAAACCTTGTTATAGAGTTTGAAGAAATCAAGTTTACACATATTAAGGGAAGGAAACAATGTACAAATAGGCTAGCCAATAGTGGGGTTTTGATAGAGGGTCATAAAGTTAAATTCTCTTTTCCATGGTTAGAGGAAGTAGTAAGTTTAGTTGAAGCTGACAAGAAAATATTGATTGCCTAAATAAAATAATGATTAAAATTTACTTTAATATTTTCCATTGGTAATATTTGTTGTATTTTATAACATTAATGTGTTTTTATATAAACTATTTATTACAGTTCTTGTGGTTGCACTTATGCTTTAGGAAGGAAACTAACAGTTCATATTTGGAAAACTGGATAATAATAACGCAAAGTCTTGAAAATATTATTTGACTAAGATACAGTGCATAGATAGTAAGGGTGGATTTTTGGTACTGTGAAGGTTGTTATAGGAAATTATCAAGAAGGATGTTGAATTTTGGAATATCTGTATTTGCAAAGAAAATTGAAGATCTAGAAAATGAAAATCAAGAACCTAAACTTTTCATAAAATAATGTAGATGTCTAGCTATAGCAACTCAATTGAGATGATAATTGAATATTTTTGTAAACTCTCAAGCTCTAAAGGAGATAGTTGTGATTTGTCAAGGGTGAGGGACTCAAATAAATTTTTTCTAAAAAAATTGGTACATATGATGAACCTCTTTCATGATAAAGTCAATGAATTCATAGTTATGAAAGGCAATTCTTCATACACTAAGACATAAAAATTAATATAACGATTACTATAGTTAAAACTATTGATAGATATAGAAACATCAATTAATCATTTAATCATTCATAGTAAATATATATTTGAGATGATAAACCTTGGCTAGGGTTTGATGAGGAAAAACTACTATGCTAGGGTTTGATGAAGAAAAATTGCTCTGCGGGGATGGCAGCAGCTTTCGGAGGAGGTCTGAAAAATTGGAGGAATGTCGTGATGGCATCGAGTCCAGCACATAGAGTGCATGCTCGTGATGTTTTTTCATCTTAAAATGACTAGAAGGAACAGGATTTCCCAGTGCATGTCGGGAATCGCTTGTTAAAGAACAATGGATGTTTGGAACGATGTGAAGCCAGGCCAATTCTAGTGGTTCAACCAGACTCGGTGGCAGAATATGTGGAGTACCTAACCAAACATACCTTTATTGGAAAATTTTTGGGCATCCAAAATTCTCTCCCCTTTGTGGAGGCTTGGGTCAGGAAGACTTGGAATCCTGAAGACGATATGGAGGTGATGCTGAGTGCGAACAACTATTTTATGGTGGTTTTCTCTTGTATTGCATATCGTAACAAAGCATTTGAAGGAGGCCCTTATTTATATAACCAAGTGGGACTCTTTATTAAACCCTAGCATGTGGGTTTCAACCCGTCAGAGGAGCGATCGTCGCAGGTTCTAGTATGGGTGTGGCTTCCATGGCTCCCATTGGAATTCTAGAGAACTGATATCTTGAATAAGATTTCTCTTCTGCTTGGGAAGTCGATTGTACCATCATAACAAACAATGGATAAAAAGGTAATCTTTGTTGCTCATATTTGTGTTGAAATTGAATTAAATAATCTTATTCTAGATTCTATTGAAATATAGTTTGGATCAACTACATGAGTTCAAAAATTTGATTATGAAGCTCTTCCATTTCATTGTCGAATTTACGATGAATATGGCCACCTACAAATAAAATACCCTAAGTTTTTCCCGCCTGTGGCTTCAAATCCTGGGCCCTCTTGATCTGGAAAAATTTTGGATAAAGGAAAAGCCTCAATAAAGGAAGGGGAACGGGATAAGGAAGGTTTTGTTTCGATAAAAGCCCAAAACAGAGGATGAAGGGCAAACAAAGACCTTAAGGATAGCCAACCAGATTCTCTACTCAACCATTTTGAAATATTAGATGATCTTTATCAGTGCATGGAGATACCTGAAACGTCGCTACCTGATGCAAATATAACAGGGCCAAATCAGATGTATCTTCTTGAGGTGGAACTTAAGGAATCAGATCTAGGGGGTTTAAATGAAGAACAAAGGGCTTTGGATCTGAGTATAGGGGACATGGTTGGGTCTAGCCCTATAAGGGAAACTATTTTGGAAAGTAGTACATATTTAGTTATGCCCTCTCCTGCTTGGAAATTGATGCAGTCATCCTTGGACTGTAAAACTCCTACGATGTTGGGATTGCAGCAGAAAATAATTAAAAAAAAATTCAGATAAGAATATGAAGGTGGGTCGAAAGAAGGACCAAGATAAAATTAAGTTAATGGGGGAGACTTTGGTGGAGTCAGGCTTGGTGAGAACATTGGACTCCCATTTTTATAACCCCTAAAAATGATTATCCTCTCATGGAATGTAAGGGGGTTGAACAAAATCCCCAAAAAAAAAGATGTTTATGATTTGGTTTGTGTGCATTCTCTGGATTTGGTGTTTATTTAGGAGACTAAATAGGTTATTGATAGTATGTTCAATATTACTCCTAAGTTTTGGAGAAGGGGGAAATGCCAGTGTATTGGTGCATGTGGATATGATGGTGGCATCACTTGTTTATGGGATTCGGTTAAGATATCCCTTCTTACTTAGATTTCTAGCAGATGGTATATTTTGATTATCGAGCATGATAATGAATCTGGTGAAACCATCCTACTTACAAATGTGTATGATCCTATTTATTACAATGGTTAAGTGAATTTGTGGGAGCACATTTTCTTTTTGAGAAGTTTGGCTCCCCTGTACCCATGGATTTTGGATGGAGACTTCAACTCTATCACTTGTCTAGAGGAGAAACATGGTGGGGTGGACCGTCTTGAGCCTTTTTCTTCTATCTTCAGTGCTCATATCCAGGCCCTAAACTTGGTTGACATCAAGCCAGATAATGGGATATTTACTTGGCACAATAGAAGGTGTGGGGAAGCTTCCATCTTAGAGATACTGGATAGGTTTTTGATATCCAGTTATTGGATGGGTAATAATAGAAGTGCTAGTTCTGTGATTCTGGAGGGTAGGGGATATGATCATTGGCCTATCAAACTCTTTGCTTTGGAGTTAGGGCTTAAAAAGAATCCCTCCTTTAAGTTTCAACTTATGTGTATTTGTGATCCTAAGCTTCATGATTTCATGCGAGCCTGGTGGACCACTAGCAAACCTCCTCATGGTACTGCTATGTATTCCTTTATGAAGCGACTACAATTTGTAAAACATAAATTTAAGAGATGGCATAGACTAAATTTTAGGAACCTTTCCTTGGCTAATATGGCAGCTCTTAGGAGGATGGAATAAGCTTCAAGGAAGATTAGAGATCAGGGATTCACAAAGGAGCTTCTTGTTGAGGAATCTGAGGTTGCGAAAGACCTTGCTAAATGGGAATTGAGGGAAGAATTTTTTTGGAAACAAAAAGCTCGAGTAGATTGGCTTCAAGAAGGGGATAGGAACATAACCTTCTTTTATAACTCGGTTAAGGCTCGTCGTAATGGTAACCTGATTACCTCTCTTGTGAATTCGCAGGGTGCCCTACTCTCTTCTTTCAGGGATATTTCAGAAGAGACTAAGAGGTATTTTTCCTCTCTCTTCAAGGAGGACTCCCTATTAGATGATGATAATGAAAATCTTATTCTAAACTGTATTTCAACGATTGTTTCTAGAGAGATGAATGAGCACTTGATGGGTCCAATTTCTCTTGAGGAGTTGGAACATGTATTCAAGATGAAAAAGGGAAAATACCCAGGCCCATATGGATTCTTGATTGAGTTTTATCAAGAGTTTTGGGATTTAATCAAATTTGATCATTTGGAGGTGGTCCATGAGTCCCAAAAGAACAAACAGATGCTAAGGACCCTAAATGCTACCTTTGTGGTGCTTATACCCAAAAAAGAGGGAGCAAATTCCTTGGATATGTTCAGGCCTATTGCTCTCTGCAATGTTGTGTATAATATCATCACAAAAATTATTGCTGAGAGGCTGAAGATATGGTTGAGCAAAATCATCTCTAAAGAGCAAGGAGGGTTTGTTGTTGGCTAGAAAATCTTGGATGGGGTTGTTATTGCTACAGAAGTTATTCACTCGATGGAAACTTCCAAGGAGAAAACTATGTTCATTAATTTGGACATGGCCAAAGCCTATGATCGCGTTAGATGGTCCTTTCTTCAGAAATTTCTTGCTGCTTTTGGATTTGAGGAGGAATGGATTAGATGGGTGATGAACTATGTTTCTTCTTCCTCATTCTTTGTTCTTGTTAATAATGAGCCATTAGAGATGTTTGAGGTCTCAATGGGATTGAGTCAAGGAGATCCTTTATCTCCTTATTTGTTTATCATTATGGTAGAAGGGTTGGGAATATTGCTCAAGTCTCAAGTCATGCAGGGTCTCATTCAGGGGTGGAAGTGGGATAGTAGTTTGCCACCTCTTTCCCACCTTAAATTTGTTGATGATATTGCTTTGTTTGGAGTTGCCACTATCAGGGAAGCTAGCAATATTAGACAGTCTCTTGACATATATCTTGGTGCTTCTGGATAGTTGATTAATGAGGACAAGTCTTCTATTTTCTTCTTCAATACCTCTCCTCTTATTCAAGCCAGGATTGCTCGCATTCTAAGATTCCAAGTTGGGACTCCCCCTTCATTTATCTTGGTATTCCAATTTTATCTCATCCTCTACCTATATCTTCTTGGCAGTAATGCTTGATAATTTTAGAAGGAAGGTGACTCACTGGACTTTCATATGGCTATCCACTGCAGGTAGAATGTTGATTTTAAAATCTGTTGTTCAAGCTTTACCCATTTATAGATGTTTTGTACAAATAGCTCCCTCTCACTTCATCAAGGACATGGATGCTTTGTCAATACAATTTTTATGGTCTGGAAAACTTTATCAATATAAATGGAGTTTGGTTAGGTTGGATTCTATATGTAGACCGGTGCAAGAGGGAGGCCTTGGGTTGCGACAGACAGCTCTTTTTGGGTAAGCTTTGGTTGCAAAAATTTATTGGAGATGGTGTACATCTCAAAATCAGATTTGGGCTAAAATATTATCTTGTAAATACTTGAAAGGTATTTCTGAGGCTAAGATCCCTAGAGTCAGCTTGGTTAGGAAAGGTTCAGTTATCTAGGACACTTTGAAAAGAGGAGCTATTTTAATCAAGCAGGGTTTATTCTGGATTTGCAATTAGGGATCAGATGCTCTTTTTTGGGAGGATTCTTGGGATGGCCACCCTCCTATATTGAATTAATATCCTAGGTTACGTTCCCTAAGCATTTTTTTCTTGGAAGTAGGTTGGTCTCGTGTGGAGGACTTTAAAAAAATTCAATCTTTTGGAAATATGGACATGTACAGGTGGAAAGATCCACAATAATGGCCCTAAGGGGGACTGGCCAAGGACATAGAGGTGCTTGCTCTTATTCTTATGGAGATACCTTATTCTTCATTGATGGGTAAATATATTTTGGATTGAAACCCTGATCCTAAGGGAACTTACTCGGTAGCCTATGGTTATCAGGTTCTTGATATGCAAAGTATGGGAGCCTTCCTGTCACTTGGTGGAAAAAGGTGTGGAATAATTTTTTTTGGCCAAAATGTAACTTCTTTCTCTGGTTGGTAGCTCGTAATAAATGCCTCACTTCGGATAATGTGAGGAAGAGGGGATTTCAGGGTCCTTTTTTGTGTGTCCTTTGTAGTAAGAATGAGGATAACTCTTCTCATTTATTTTTCCAATGCTCCTTTGCCAGAGATATTTGGCACCATTGGTGGAGCGCCTAGAACCATCCATGTTTTCATGTGCTATCCCTAGTGGAGTTTTGGAGTAGTCTGGGAAGACCTCCGGCCAAGGCCCCCTTCCTTCGGGTGGCTTGGAATTTGGGCCCTTCTTGCATAATCTGGAAAATTTGGCTCGAACGAAATTAGTGCATCTTTCAGGGCAGTTATTTGGTTGTTCAACAGATCTTGCAAAGAATCCTATATATGGTTTAGGAAACCATCCATAGCAAATGTGATGTGGACCCTCTTTTGGATTCTAGGGAGAAGAAGGTACAACAAGCCCTTGGTCTCTTTAGGGATGGTGTGAACTCTTCTAGCCCTAGTAGGGTTCCTTAGCTCAACAAGAAGGTTAGGAGAGATGGTAGGTGGAGGCCACCCCCTAGAGGAGTTTTAAAAATTAATACTAATGGATCGTCTAGGGGTAATCCTGGACATGCTGGCATTGGCGATGTTGGGAGAGATTCTACTGGTGGTGTCAGTTTTTTCTTTTCCATTTATAAAGGTGTTCACTCCAACAATTTTATGGAAGCTCTTGAAATTCTTGAGGCCTTGCAGAGGGGGTTTTCTCTTGGCTGGCATAGGATTATCTACGAGTCTGAATCTCAAATTGTGGTTAATATTTTAAACACTAAAAGGGTGGAGGAAGTTAATTGGCATTTGGCCTCTGTGGTCGTTCATATTCTCATAATGAGTGAAGAGTTTGATTTTATATCCTTTGTGAACATTTCAAGGGAATGGAATGTGGTTTTTGATTACCTAGATAAAAGGGCTTCTAGGTTGTTGGATCCTTGGAGTATCGATAACTGGGAGAGTCTCCCATATGGGGACTCTCAATGCCTGTGGGAGTTGATCCACAAGGATGTATAGACTTAATGTGGTTTGTTCTTGTTGTCTTTTTTGGGTGTCATTCTAGTCTAGTGGTTTTAGCTTGTTTGGTTGTTTATTTGAGTCTTGGTTGGAAGCTCATTTGTACTTTGTAATCCAAACTTTTTATCAATAAATGTTTACCCCTTTATTTAAAAAAAAAAACTATTGATAAAATATTATTTTTAATTAATTGCTTTAATGGGTATTGAATAGTTGAGATATCCTATGTGATTCTTAAATTAAAAAAATCCCATTTGGATCATCTCTTAAAAGAGTGTGGAATTTCTACATTGGTGAAGAAAAGGGTATTCTTGTTTATTCCTATGTGCCCCAAGTATTCAGAATGTTATACTTATTTTTTCAACGAGTTTACACAATTTTTTATGATGGGTTCTCGTCTCCTCATACTAAGTGGGGTTTGAACCTTGGACCTCTCAAAGAGAGGCCAAATACCTTACCATTGTAGTAAGCTTGCAGCTTGTTTTTCTTATTAGATAAGAATAATAATTTTATTTTCCAAGTGCATGATATATATAGAAGTTTATTACACGATGATTTGAAAAGGTTCGGATAATAAATTCTATATAGAAGTAGTTGATTCCAATTGCTATAGAATGGATAAAATTGCACATTATTGAATACTTCTAATATGTACACCGCACATTTGTATACTTGTGATCTAAAATTAGAAATTGGTAAGTTATTCATTATTAATTATGTTTGTGGCATCCTTGTGTAAGGGAATTGAGCCATGTTGATTACTCCTACAAAGCATAAAATCCATAATATTGAATATGCGTAATATATATTGAATTCAAACCAACATGCCACAATATAATGACATAAATAATGCACTATATACCCTGCCTTTATACCATATTAGGTTGAACTTGTGATCTAAAAGATAGATGATGATGTAACATTCTTAATGAATTTGCATTGAAAGAAGTTAACAAACAACATCTTTACCTAAATTATATTCACATAATTTATCTACTAATGGACATGAAAAGTGACAAGTACTGGAATGTAAACCAATATGGAAATTTATTTCATATAGGCATGTTTGTTGCCTTCTACCTCTATTCCCTAAGGATGTAAACCTAAATGGGTCATATATTATTGCATGTTCATTAAGGTATATTATAATGCTACACCCACTTTTTCTTTTGCATAAGGGGCTTATCTAACTTGAAAACCTTCTCCTTGATATGTTCAATGGAAAATTTTACATATTAAATCCCAATAACTTTACAACAAAAAAAACCAAGTCAACAAAGTTACTTTTCATTCAATTCTGAATCTCCATCAAGTTGAAATGACAAGACATGTTCCTTACTCATCTCTTTTCAAAACTAAAAATAGCTTCACCAAAAATGAGTGGTTGTGAATGGGTCATTTGTGGACTATCTATTACAAGCTTTAAGTATTGGCATGATTCATACACAACATTCAACTCTCATCTTCGCAAATGTATTAGATCCATTTTTTAAACTATACATATCAATATCACCCACAAGTGGAAAAATAATTTCTACAAAACCTAGCAAATAATAAAACATAAATTGATAGCATCATCATTTCTTCATTAACATCAACATTACCCTCATAAAAGTACTCAAGAACATTGATCCAATCTTCATTTGCATCATTGTTGGTGCCTACCTCATTCATGGTTTATTATGAAATTATGATTATAAACACAAGCATCATTATGCTTGAATATAAATTGTAGATATTTAAGAGGTGTACATAAATTGTCACATATTCTTAACATGCATTTCCAAGCAAAGAAATATGAAAAATACTTTTAAGAGTGTTGATGAGAATAAAACATCACATAAATGAATAAGACAATGTTTACTAAAAATTACATAAGGTAATATTTGTACGATGAGCAAATCTAGAAACAAGATAGAAGATGGATCTACTGAGTGCACTTTGACTTTCTAACTTGATATATCATAAGAATATTAGGATGTGTTGAACAATCCTCATCAGTTATATGCAATAATTGTTCCACCTTTATGTCAAGTTGCATTTTCTTCTTATAACTATTCTAGAAGCCAACAAGATTTAAGTGGGCTCTATTTTTATAATATGCCTCAACTAGTTTGACAAGTGTGAAATAAGTCAAGATGATGTACAAGGTAAAGTAGTTTTTAACATCATATGGCCTACGACAATCCTCATAAAGGATGTTGTTTTTACCTAACATTTGGTTATTCAACCATACTTTGGTTACCAAAGTGTGGTGTACAACCCTACCCCATAGGATTTGAACCTTGGACCTCTATATAGAGTTTCAAAATCTCCACCATTAGGCCCATTCAAGTTATATGTAACATTTTCTTTGTTGGTCATTGAATAATATTGACTTTAAAAAATAGTGATAGGACTGGATGGACGTATTAGTGTTCTAATTTGTATGAATAAAAGCAATCAACCCATCAAGAACATTTTCTTTGTCGGTCATTGAAGAATTTTAAATTTAAAAAAGAGTGATAGAACTGGATGGACACATTAATGTTCTAATTTGTGTGAGGAAAATAAATCAACCCACATATCTAAATTTGCACCATATATATTATCCATATAATAAAATTTATTTTAATAGTAAAAACACATTAATATAAAATAAGAACTTACCGAATTTACCTTGAACACATGTTCTATGAAAGTAGTCACAAAATCTAGGCTCCACTATCTCAATGTTTGAAAGAATGATCCAATCTCAAAATAGAGTTGTTTCGTAGAATATTGTGTTATAATTGCTAATTTGCAAAGGATCAAAGTCCTTGATATGTGCATGAGAATTCTTTAAGTAGGCCATATGAAACACAATAGATGTACAATTACTTAGACAATATCAAAGAAATAGAGCAATGAAAATTATTAAATTAGTCTATTTGCTCACTTGATTGCTTCTATCTTTGATGTGCAATCATCCATAATGAATAGATTTGACTTTTTAATTGGGAGAATGCATGATGCCAAAGTCTTGAACTTTGGACAACCATGAAATAATGCCATAATATCTATTTGCAAGATTGGACAACCCAAGCAATAAGGACCCCACTAATGTGTTCATAAAACACAAGCTATGTATATAATTGATATTCAACTCATAACAATTACAATAAAAATATCAAAAAATATACAACACAAAATACTAAAAAAGTCAAATCACAATACAACTTTTTACTTATACAAAGAAAATTGTTTTAAGAATGCATCACTTACACCATATCTATTTGTGGAAAATTTGGAGTCTATTGAAGTTACGAAGTCGTGTGAATGCTTTAACATCATCTCCCTCGTCCATGTTTTTTGTAAGGACATGGATGAACTCATCGAGATGTTGAAATAGAAAAAAATCATCACATAATCTAATGTGCCACTTGTTGAGACTAATGGAATCATTTTTATGCAATTTTTACTTTCCAATTTTGAGCTTGTTCTATAAGTTCAACACATTTTTCTGCATTAAGCAATCATCCTTGCAATTGCCATTAATAAGTATTAATTTTCACAAATAGTGTCCATTGAGACACCAATTTATATTAGTGCTTCAATTGTTGAAATCAACTTCTTTGATAGATGTAGTGCATATATTGCCCTCAATCATCTCATGATTCAAGTCTTCCATAACATGAATTTTCCATCATCTTAATGGAACCAGTTGTTATAAATAATATATGCAACATAAGGAGTTTTGTAGTGAATTCTCACTACACTCAAATATTTCCTTAAGAAAATTTTAAGCAAAAGGGGATAGGTAGGAAGTAGAAAATTTTGAGCAAAAGTTCTGATCAAACAATCAAAATGCAAAATGTCCCGAAAGACACAAGTAAGTGAAGTATCCAAAAATTGAAAGTTATAAGAGCTCCGACCGAAGACACAAGCAAAAAGTTTCGATGTGATAAGTTTTGAGGTCAGATAGTAAAAATTTTGAGGTTGAAAGATGATAGAAGCAGATGGGATAAAACATTTAAAGGCTAAAACCACCCATGCTTAAAAAAATTAGGAAATCAAAATTTGCTTCAAGGGCTTCCAACCTCGAACCCCTACATGGAGGGCTGCTAGTCCCTATGCCCCTTAGTCGAGGTTGCTCACACATTGTGTTGAGATGTACAATCTTCTAAGGAGTACAAAATTTTTCCTGCAAATAAATCATGGCAAATAGATAAGTGGTTGGCACATTAAATATAACAACATAGGAGCTACAACAAAAGCAACCTCGAACCTGGTACATTGATTGTAAAGATATTATGTACTCAGAATCTAGGATCTCCAAAATGGATAGGTAGCAATGAGAGAAGCAATTGAACATTCAGGAGCTTAGAATCCTTCAACCTTAATAATATCAGATCCCAAAATCTTGAAAGATATGACCCAACATACAAAGGAACAATCATTTTTTAAATCTTTGCACAGTTTTGAAAGAAAATTTTCCCCTTTTTGTAATTTATAAATAACAATAGTGTAGGCTTTGTAAAGGATCAACAAGTTTGTAAAGATTTTCTTTCATTTCTCTTTGTATAACAGTTTGGTGAATCTTGAGCAACCTTATGGGCAATCGAACCCCCACTCTAGGCATAATATTATGTAATACATTTTGCTCGCATATATATATATATATATATATATATATATATATATATATATATATATATATATATATATTGGAGGCCATGCGTCTACTTTGAAGTCCATCTATGGATCTCATGCCCAAACTCACTTCTCTTATGTGTTTTCATCTTGTTATTTATGTCGAGGAGAGGACAATGTTCACGCTGACACATTGCATTCAGGTCTGTTGTGCAATGACTTTGGTACATCACCACCCTTCTTAGCTTAGGTTTTTTACTTTTAGTTGTTTTTATTATATCTTTCTTACCCTTTTCCCTCAAGCTCTTAGAGTAGAAAGTGCACCAAAGATCTCATCCTATAAAGGAGTCAATCTTTGTCAAAATCCTAGAGGTCCTCAACTGAGCTTAACCTTGTGCTCTCAAAATTGACCATATTGTATCACTCTACACGAGGCACGGTCTGCCCTGTTCACTTTATCCACACCATGTTTGATAGTCGGGACAGTTGAAGAGGACAAATTTCCTTAAAAACCTTAACAACAAAATGAGTTTGATGACCTCTTCTAATCTTATAATACATTTTCCTTAATGTTACACAAAAATAATTCTTTATCTTCTAGGTAATAGGAGCAATGATACCTACACATGAATCATTCAAAAATTAATAAAATTTTATAATTTCATGAAATAACTAAAATTGTAAATTTAGTATAATATTCATCATTAATAAATTATGTAATAAAAGACCTTACATCGAACCTATATTTTTTTTTATTTTAAAGTTTGTGTATGTTTTGAAATTTTATTCTTCCCTTTTTTATAAATTAGGCACTCTTTCATAGAGTATAGTTGTCATAAGATCATAATCATCGTTACCTTCTTTTATCTCATTCCATTCTAAGTCTTTTAAGTTTGTTATTTAAATCTTGAACTTGAAGAGTACACAATTCCTTCCATTTGTGATCAGTTAAATGTTTGTCAAACAATAATTATCTCTTATAACCATGCACTTATACGACAATGGAAAATAAATAAATAAATAAAATAAATGTTTTTATAACGAATGTTTGAGATTCAATGACCTACACTACTATAAGAAAAGGTTGACAGTATTAATTAAAAGGGTGTATGGACTTTTACATACAATACCTTTGATCCCATAGAACTTAGAATTACATGAACTTCTCTTTAATTATTAAACATCTATACAGTGTCGTGATATTCTGCCAAAAATATATATATATATATATATATATATATTTTTTTTTTTTTTTTAATGGTTGACAGGGAAATGGATGGTTTTTGATGATGGGCAGCATCTCCGTCATCAAATATTTCTAAAATGAAAAAAAAAACATGAACGTTAAACTCGACCTTGATCATGACACATGTTACCAAAGGGTTTTGCGTTACCATTATAGCTTATCTCCACTTCGCTCTGTGTCCAAACGATTATCTGTCACCTTCTCTGCGTTGAAACGACACATAGAGGCGTTGCAAATGGAAATCAGGGAAGAAATAGCGCGAGGGAGAAACGGGCTCTTGCATGGCATGCACTGTGCATAGTTAATTTGTCATGTGTGTAGGTAACGGACGTCAGCACAGTTGTCAGAATCCACAGCACTAACATTCGCGTCACATTCCCGCACGCAAAACTTGCCTTTAACCAAAACATTTTTGCCACTATAAGTCGTTACCTTCTTTCTCGTAATGTGGATTCTGAGATATGTATGTTTGGATCTAACAAGTCCTCAAATTTTATGGTATTTGTTTCACTCCACTGAAGGGCCACTGAAAGCAAACATTGTGCAAATCATTTCGACTTGAAAAACATGTCCAGCTTAACCATAGGAACAATGGTATATAATACCATTTAATTTAATGTCTACAATGACTCGATCCGAAAGAATCATAAACAAATAATATTATTTAGTTTTTAGTCGGTTATTTAGAATTGAAATGGTTTTACTTATGGTATTATATAGTTGTATTACATGGGGCGGTGGATGGAAGTGGGGGAGGGAGACCTAGAAAGGGCTTGAGCGCCAGATGATTGTGGGCGATTGATGCGGATGGGAGGGGGCGGATAAATTGTTATACAAAAAAAAAAAAAAAATATAGTTGTATTACATAACAATTTGGTTATTATGTAGGTGTGTTTTAATATTATTGGAATCTTGGTATCCTCTTCTTTGAAAAATTTAATCAATTAAATTAATATCATTGATAATGATACTACTTAATATTTAAATAATATGAATCTTTTATATATTGAAAATGTTTATTATAATAAAGTTGCAAGCTCATTGGTAAGGGCTTTGGTTTTTTTTTTTTTTTTTTTGAGAGGTACAAGATTCAAACCCCACTCAGTCCTTATAAAAACCTATGTGAACTCATTGAAAAAAAAAATTATAATAATAAAATAGCATTAGCTACCCCCAAGGGCTACGCGGATTGGTAAGTGCTAGTCTGGTTGGGCATACACTTATCAAGAAGAAACTCACGTTCAAACCTTGAGGGAATCATGTTGGAAAGGTAGTAGTGTGATCCGAATCCAATGAGTGCGCATCAGATTGATGACGATGGTACAAATCCCAAGCACCCGAACGATAGGTAGTATAGTCTGATCCAAATAATTTGAGTGCGCACCAGATTGACGACGATACAAATCCCAATCCGAACAATGGTACAAATCCCAAGCATTTGGTAGTCCATTTTAAATTGGGCTATAAAACAATGAGGTGGAATAGGTTTGGTGGATGCAACCCCTGTGGTTTGAACCCTACGCTTGCTAGCTACTAAAAATAATGTGGTCATAACCAATTTTCGTATCAAACAAAAATAAATAAATAAAATAGCATTAGCTCGACTTTCATATAAACCTAAGTCTAATTCTTGTCAAATGATACATCCATAATTGTTAAATTTTTGTAATACCACATCATGACTACATAGTGATATTACAACAACTTGGCTATTTTTTTTTATTTGGTTAGTGTGAGAAACTCATAGGACCAACGCATCAAACCACATGGATTATACCCATCAAACCTATTCTAACTTGTTTTTTATAGTCAGACGTGAAATGGACCACCAAGTGCTCGTGAAAATAACCATGCTAATAAGCCCCAAAAATATAACTCAAATGTACTTTAAAAAACACTATAATATTATTAAACATTAAATAACATTTTAACCTTTAAGAGTATCAGATTACATCCACGTTTTAGTGTACAGCTTCATTACAGTGCAGCAGTCTCCTCTCATAAGCATAGCTCTCGTCTTTACCAGGGGTCACAACTTGGCTATTATGCATGTGTTGTTCAATAATATTCAAACCCTGATCTCTTCCTTGAAATTTGAATAATCTAGTTAGTTGAACTCATATTATTTAATAATACAGTTTAATTTTAAAATCTAAATAATTTTATATATTAAAGGTGTTTTTTTATAATCAAATGGCATTTAACATTCAAGGAGGAGACCAAAGTTTAAATCTTGCTAAGCTATACATAAATAATATCTCAGCTTTGTTATAATATCATATTGTGGGGATGATGTACTACAATTAAGCATTTTTCAATCCTTATAACCAATTGAAAAATAAAAATAAAATAAGTTTAATATAATCAAATAACATTAGCTCAAATAATCATATTCTTGATATTACCCAGGTGTTGTAGGTGAATTGGAGAGGAGAGGGCAATCCTCCAAGGAAGGTCCCACATTCGAATCTCCACCCTACCAAAAAGTTGAATTGGGTACCCAAAATACAATTGATAATGTTGGTGCGAGCAAGACCGAGTGCGACTCCCGAGTGACTTTGACTATGTAGAACCTCATGTTCGTGGTCTCTCAGACCAAGGCAGCCCCACAAGAGGTTAGCGCTTAAAAAAAAATCATATTCTTGATATTTTTTTAAAAACCTAAATTCATATCTTATAAAATATATATATAATTGTCAAATTATTACAATATTATTATATAATCATTAATATAATACAAATAAATCAATTTTAATCTATCAAACTAATTAAAAACTATATTAATATAAAAAATTAAATTAAATAAAACCAAAGCTAGGGAGGATGGGAGGTGGGAAGGCAGGCGAGGATGGGAAGCAGGAAGCGGGTGAGCGAGCGACAGGAGGCGGTAGGACGGAGGCGACTGTGACGGGTGAGGGCCCAGGTGGAACCAGTGCAGGTGAGGCAGACTCTGACGTTGTAGGGGCCCAGGAGGATGGGCGTAGTGGGCAGGGGAAAGATCCTCCCGACAAAGGGGTTTCTTTAGGAGCCGCAACCCTGAAAGGTTCCTATGCTCATGCGGTGAGGCCAGGAACCCTAGATAGTCACCTCAACCAGGAGCTAATCCCTTCAAGCGAAGACCTTGTCATCCCTGAAGACCTCATGGAGAGTTTCCTGGAGCTCAAAAAGTTTACTCTGATTGGCAAGTTCCTAGGAGGGCGACCAGACATGGAGACCATCCGAAAATGGGCCTTTGGCAAATGGAGAACCAATGGCAACATGGAGATTGTGGCGCTCTCTCGGGGGTTTTTTGCCATCCGACTAAACACTCAAGAGGATTTCTGCAACATTTTGGCTAGGGGACCCTGGTTTCTAGGGCGCAGAAGCCTTTTCCTTCGGAGATGGGGAGAGGATTTCAACCCGGAGACCCAAAACATAAATATAGCTCCGATCTGGGTAAGGCTTCCGAACCTTCCTTTCTAGTGTTGGCATGAGAATGTCATTAAAGGGATAGCTCGCTCCATTGGGGAGTTGGTTGCCATTGATTCGTCCACCAAAGTTCGTTCTAGGATGGTCCAAGCCAGGTTCTACGTATCCGCCAACCTGGACACCGAGCTCCCTACTGCCATTAATTTGTATAGAGGATCAACCCTCATCACGAGGCAAGTTATTGAGTATGAGAACAAGCCGACGTTCTGTACTCATTGTCGCACTTAGGGACACCTCCAGACCCAATGTTCGGCCTTGAAGGCTCTGAATCAAAGAGTGGAAGGGCAGAATAAAGGACCGCAATGGAACCAAGGGAAACCTTCGCTCAATAAGCAACTACCGACGGGTCCTAGGTACATCATGCGAAACCCTGCCCTTCAGGCAGCCCAGGAGGAGGGCCTAGAAGGACCTTCGGCTCAGCCTGAGCAGGATTATGAAGAAGAAGGAGTTCTTTCACCGATCCAGAAGTAGCAAGAGGTTCTCTCAAAACCCTCACCTCAAATCGGTTCTCGTGCAGAGGATCCTGTTACTCAGGTTCACACCTTCCCTAATTTTGGTGCCTCGAACTCCATCTTGGAGGAATATCTTGCAGGCAATAGGAAATCCCCACCCCGCGTGGAGAGGGGTGAGCCATCCTTATCTCCAGTGTCTGAAAAAGGAGGTCCTTCTCTATCTGGGTGACTAAGCCCTAGGAACACCAGAAGCAAAAAGCAAGCTATCGACTATGGCAGTGAATGAAAAAGAGGAAGACTCTCTGGTAATGATCAGAGAAACAAGGAAGCGATGGAGAATATCGCCAACGGAACTCAGCTAACACTATTTTCTGATGAGTCCGACACTCAGAAGGATGACAAACAAGGATCCAAACCCCCCTTCCAGATAGCGAAGGGAGGCAAGAAAAACCCTAAACCTTTGAGATGAAAGTCCTCTCATGGAATGTGAGAGGACTTAACGGAGCAGCAAAACAGAGGGTGGTTGCTGACCTCAAGAAAAGGACAAATCCCTCCATTTTTGTCATTCAAGAAACCAAAAGTGACGAGTTCTCCTCCAAGAAGGCAGCTAAGGCCATTTGGGCCAAAGGGGAGGCTCTCTTCAGTCCTGCTCAAGGTACATCAGGTGGGCTCATGTGCCTTTGGGATCCTACCCTGGTTGAAGGAAGATTATTGTCTTCCTCAAACAGAATCCTTAACATTTTATTCCACTCCAAGACTAGCAATCAGTCGTGGATCCTCTCCAACATCTACGCTCCAAACTCTCCTATAGAGCGAGCTGAGATGTGGGAAACTGTAACTCAAATGAGGGGCAATTTCAGCACCATTTCGTGGATTATTGGTGGGGATTTCAACTGTCCTCTGCACCCATCTCAAAAGAAAGGAGGACTAGATATGTGCAATAGAAGCATGGACGATTTCAGGAACTTTGTTAACACCAACGAGCTCATGGACATCAAGCTCAAAGGGTCCTCTTTCACTTGGAGCAACAGGAGGATTGGCAACGGGCTCATTCAGGTGAAGCTAGATAGATTATTCATTTCTCAAGAAGCTATTCCCTTTTTTGGAGATGCAACGTTGTGTGCCTTGCCCAAGATTGGATCGGATCACAACCCCATCATCCTCGAATCAGATAAGGCTCCCTCTTTCAAAACCCCCTTCAGGTTTGAATCCATGTGGATCCTCCACAAGGATTTCAAAGGTCAAGTCACTTCCTGGTGGTAGCAATAGAAGGGTGGGGGATCAGCGTCGCTGCAGCTTGCCCAAAAGCTCAAGATAGTAAAAGAAAAATTGAAAGTCTGGAACAAAGAAGTCTTCGGGAACATCTTTGAATGCAAAAAATCCATCTCGAAACGTCTTCAAGAGATAGAAAAAAGAATCAAAGCTGGAGATCACTGTGCGGCCACCAGAGAAGAAGAGAGGAACATCCTGGCAGAGTATCATAACATCATTGCAAGGGAAGAAACCTTCTAGAGGCAGAAGTCTAGGGATCTTTGGATCAAGGAAGGTGACTCTAACACTAGATTCTTCCACGCCTCCACCATGCGGCATAGAGGATCCAACAAAATCAGAGAGGTTGACTGCAGTAATGGATCCACCACAAAGGACATTGTAGAGATAAGGGTCGAGGCGGTGACTTTCTTCCAAGATTTACTAGGAAACCCTCCCGAGAGTGATCGGCTAGCCCAAGCTGAGCTCCTGGCCAACATTCCAAGCAGTGTCTCTCAAGAGGCTAATACCAAACTCATGGAACCTTTCTCCTCTGAGGAGATTAAGGAAGCCCTCTTCTCCATGCAACCTGACAAAGCCCCGGGGTCGGATGGGTTTCCACCTCATTTTTACCAAACCATGTGGGATGTAGTAGGGGAGGACGTGTGTAAATCCATCAGAGAGATTCAATCGGCTAGAGCTATCCATCGCAGTTTCAATTCCACCTTTTTGGCTCTCATTTCGAAATCCTCCGTTTGTAGAACCTTTTCTGACTACAGACCCATAAGCCTCTGTAATATTTTCTACAAAGTTCTGACCAAGGCCATGGCTAATAGGTTTAAGCCCATCCTCCCTCTTCTCATTGATCCGTGCCAAGGCAGTTCGGTGAAAGGCAGGAACATCCTGGATGGGGTTATTACGATTCATGAGACCCTTCACTCGGCCTCCATGGCTAAAAAGGTTGCCTTGTTCCTCAAGCTCGATATGAATAAAGCCTTTGATAGAGTGGATAGAGAGTTCCTCTGTGCGATTCTCCTGAAGTTTGGTTTTCACCCTCTCTGGGTTGACCTCATCCACAGCTGCATCTCCACCCCCTATTTCTCCATCCTGGTTAATGGATCCCCAGCCGGATATTTCCAAAGTGACAGGGGCCTTCATCAAGGAGACCCCTTGTCCCCTACTCTTTTCATCATTCTAGTAGAGGCCCTGGGGAGAGCTCTCAAGGAGGCGCTTCGACGATGAAAGGTAACTGGCATCCTCCCTGCTTCGGGGATTGAAGCGATTACCCACCAGCAGTTCGTGGATGATACTCTCCTGTCCACCAGTGCTTCAGTAGCTCAAGCTAGATACATCAAGAGGATCCTCTCCCTCTACGAACGAGCGGTCGGTCAGAAGGTGAACTACATTAAAAGTAAGCTTTTCTTCATCAACACCCCGGTGAGGCGCCAGGTTCGGATAGCCAGGATCCTGGGTTGCTCTATCGATTCTCTTCCTACAACCTATCTCGGCCTCCCCCTATTTTGTGGTAGGACCAAGGAGGGTATGTGGAACATGGTGATGGAACGCATCCATAAAAAATTATCCACCTGGAAAGGCAAGTTTCTGTCCCAAGCTGGTAAGGTTACCCTCACCAAGGCTTACCTCCAAGGAATCCCGACCTATTTCATGTCTGTTTTTAGGCTGCCAGCCTCGGTCCACCGTAATATTGAGCAGATTCAGAGGACGTTTCTATGGTCAGGAAATGACGACAAGTCCAGAATCCCCCTGGTGGCCTAGGAAACAGTGTGCAAAAGCAAAGAACAAGGTGGTCTTGGCCTAAGAAGGATGGGGATGATGAACCTCGCGCTGGTTTCCAAGCATGCTTGGAGGATCATGACTAATGACACGATGGATTGGATCAAAATTGTCAACAAGAAATACCTGACCAACCTTTCTCTCCTCGATGATGGTATTCCCATGGGAGGGTCGGCTTTCTAGAAGGCCATGATCCAAATGCGACAGCTGATTATGGACGGTGGCAGGTGGATCATTGGAGATGGTCAGAGTATAAATTTTTGGAAGGACAGATGGATCTCGGAGGACCCTCTCATCCAGCAGGCAGATCTGGGTCGTCTTAGAGCCCAGATGGATCCCAACTGTGAGCAGAAGGTGGCTGACTACATTGTTTGGAGGAACGGATCCCCGTAGTGGAGGAACATCGATGTGGGTGGGCATATTGAGGAGGTCACAACTCTCTCCTCTCTCCTCCAAGCGACTATCATCCCTTCCAATGGAGGACCTGACCGTATGATTTGGAGAGGAACGGATAGCGGAGCTTTCTCGGTCAAGTCTGCTTACGACTTCCTGCATACTGGTCCTAAGGTGGATTTCCCCTGCAAGCTGGTCTGGAGAAAATATTTGATCCCCAAGGTAAATTTTTTCTCTTGGATCACTTTCCAAAACAAAGCCCTCACTATTGATAACCTCCATAAAAGGGGCTTCGCCATCCCAAATAGGTGTTACATGTGTAAGTCAGCCTGTGAGTCTTCTGACCACCTTTTCCTGCATTGCTCCTTCACCAGTTCTGTCATTGGCATCATTCTTTCCACCTTCCAGATTCAATGGATTCCTCCCAAGTCTATTAAGGAGGCCTTTTCCAATGGACTAATCCCTTCCAAACCTTGAAGCTTCATTTCCTATGGATTGCTTGTTTTCACCATTTCATATGGCAGATTTGGTTGGAGCAAAATGGTCGGGTGTTTGGAAGTCCTCCTAGGGATCCTCCCTCCATTGCCCATAGAGCCATGGCCTTTGTTGTCGAAAACTCCAAGCTTATCCCCAGTCCGACTCCTAAATGTGGTCTTGAGGCAGATATCTTCAGGACTTTCAAGCTTGATGGGGATCCTGATCACCAGGAGGATCCGGTTTCATCCAGGAAGGAGGTTAGATGGGTCAGGCCTCCTAGAGGGTGGTTAAAGCTAAATTTTGATGGAGCCGCCAGAGGCAATCCAGGACCAGCGGGAGTAGGCGGTGTTGTAAGAGATCATAGTGGGAGACTAATCCTTGCCTATTGCGAAGCCTTGGGGACCCAAACCAATCATGTTGCGGAAGCTAGGGGGATCCTACGGGGTCTTAAGCTCATCTCGGAGGATCCTCGTCCTCTGGTGATTGAAGGGGACTCGATGAATATTATAAATTACATGCTTAACTCCAAAATTCCATCCTGGAAGGTGGCCAACGTCATCTCTGAGGCTAGGAACCTCCTCCTCCGATGCAACCTCTTTCATGTCCGACACACTTTCAGGGAGGGTAACGGTCTTGCTGACCACATGGCGAACAAAGGGCTTCTATCCACCTGTCTCATCGTTTGGCGTCAAAATTTCCCGACGGACGTGGAGAGGGCCGCCAGCCAAGATTGTGTTCATGAAGCCACCTAGGAGGAAATTGATGGCGATCGAAGGTGGCAAAGCTCACCCCATGCCACCTGTCTTATCTACAGCTGGATGCCTTTGTGAGGCTGAGTCAGGTAAGGGCGATAATGACATACGTGTCCCAAGGTTCATCGGTGGACGACCCGACCCTTTTAGAAATGATATCCCCAAACGTGGCATGAAAGGGATTGTCATCAGCTCGATTGTCAAATATTTGTGCATTCTCGAGCAGATTTTTCCCGTCCAAGGGAGGCTTCTCATTGGTCAGGTCTCTGGGCCCATTGGGAGGTGGCTCTAGTTCCCCTTTTTCAACAAGCCCGCGCGTGAGATCATCAACGGGCATAGTGATTGTGGGCACACGTGGCAGCGACGTGAGAAGAGTGCCATCTCAGCCTTTTCCTCTGCCATATTTTTGGTTTTATTACCACCTTGGACAATTATGGGCTGCTCTACATGCCATCACGTGTATCCTCATTGAGCGTCCAAGGCTAGGGTCCTTTTAATTGCCCTTGTCATCGGGTCTTTTTTCACTGCTGGTGTCTGTGTTCTCAGTCCTTTGTCTCTGGTGCGTCATCCTTTCCTTTCGTCGGGGGCTCTGCCTAACCTTTCTGTTACCATGGCCACTCCCTTCATTGAACCAGTCGAGCTCTCCTTGTGTAACGAAGCGTTGACCTTTATGAAGGCCAAGGGTCTGGTTCCTTTTCTTGAGAAATTCCAAGGACCCGAGGAAGAAATTACCCGAGCCTTTATTGATACCTGGAATAAAGGTGAAGTCATTGTTCGGGGGTTACACTTTCGAATCTCTGTCGAACTTCTCTGTGAGGTCACGGGTCTGTCGGCCACTGGTCGCAACATTCGACGTGACAACCATAACTGGGTTGAGGAATTGGACCAATTCCCAGACAAAGGGCAAAATTTGGGTTGGGATAAGTCTGCCCTGTTTCGGTCGAATCTTCCGGAGCCTTGGAACCTCGCCATGATTCCTGTTTTGTAGTATATAACCTGTGACGATCCCGACAAACCTCTCCGAAGTTTCCATATCAGCTTTGTAAACCACCTTAGAGATGCCAAGCAAGTTTGTATCCCTGATTACCTGGCGTATTCCCTGGGTTTGGCTGTAGAAAAGAGTAGGAAGTCATCTTGCATGCCCATTCACCAGGGTTTGATGGTTGTGATTTACCGTCATGTCTCTGCAAACCGTCCTCCCCCAGGTGGTGCAGCCTCTGGCAGGCCAGCCCCGGCTAACCCTTCAGTTGGGCATGAGGAGCGGGTTTCCAGCCCATCCCGAAACTCTTCTCTGGGAGATGATAAGCAGTCTCCTTTCAAAGGGCCCTCTCGCAGCCGACCAACCAAGCGTGGGGCGACTGGGGATATTCCTACTCCTACCCGGGCCTCTCAACGCTTGAAGAAGGTCAAGATCGAGAAAGAGAACCCACCGCAGCAGATCAGTTCGGATACGGAGAGTGAAGCGGAAGGTTTGTCATCTCAGCTTCTTCTGGATATGACAACTAACATCTTGGCGGCCACAAATGCGATGGTAAGGATCCTGAAACGCTACAAGGGGCGGCAGGCCCAGGAGGACCAGGAGGAACCTGAAGCATGACGGAGGAACCTTGGAAGTGTATCATTTTTGAGTTTAGTATGTCCGTGTTAGGCCTGAAATGGCTTTTTCTATTTATTTTTTGTTATAGCTCATACCATTCCATCTATGGGATGGACTCCCCTGTAGCCCACGAGGCCTTCTTTGATATTTTGGTAAGTATTATGAAATTTTTTGCTGTAACAGCCCAGGAGGCTCACTCTGGTGTTAAAGGCCACGACCTATACTGTTATAAGGTTTTGGGATCCTCTTAAAAAACCCACTTATAAATATAAAAACCAGCTTACCAAAAAAAAATTAAATAAAACCAAAACCAAAACCACACTAAACAATCACAATACCATCACTATTGTTGCGTAAAGTCGAACGATCTAGCCATTACATTCAAACACAAAACTTAATCTTAAGATCTAAGAGTAAATCTATCCTATGCATAACAAATCTACCGATTCTTGATAACCATTTATTAGTCTTAATTATTTTTTATCTTTTGCTCAATCACTCCCTCTCCCTCCATGGTTTCAGTGAAATCATGGTTAAAGTTCATTTGCTCGCTGGGCAAAGATAAATATATAGTACTTATGCTACTCAAATGCCTTCTTCAAAATATTGTTAGATCTATTGATGAACTTTGTGAAAACATTTTTGACTTCTAAAGATATTACGTGTGAAGTAAAAAGGTCATACATGTCACGTCATAAACAATATTTTTTTTTAAACCGACATTAACAAAAACATTTAAAATATTTAAACTAAAACAACCGACTAACCAACCGTTGCAAACATTTAATATGTAAACTTAAACCAAGACTATTGTTTACATTTAATATTATTTTTGCTCTCAAACCAAGACTATTGTTTACATCTTCTTGTTAACCGTGCATTAGGTTATATTCGAAATATTGGCGCCTAAGCTAGTATATATTGTTTGGAGATAAATTAATCTGAAAACTATAATCTCTACGCATAAACACACAGTTCACACATTTCAAGTTGCTGGGAAGAGAAGGCAGTTGAAATTATCTAGAGAACATCTAGAAACAACTGACTATAACTCTCTGTAATATAATTGACAAACAATGTTTTAATAAGTTATATCTTGTGCATTTGTCTTGCTCTTAATTTAGAGCCAACATCTGTATCGAAGTCCAAGGATAAGGATGTCAGTGGACGGCCTTAATATTTGATGGTTAGACGTAGTAACAGAGTCCTAAATGTTTTGGAGTGGGTTGTCATGTGTTTATAAAAGTGACTTGTTCGTTTATGAGAAGGGAATTCCTGTGAGTATGGTAGGTTCAAATGAATGTCTGAGATAGCCATGAGTGTGTATTTGTATGCTGAGAAGTCTTGTTCTTGTAAGGTAATGCTTGGGTACCTGTAGTCGTAGTCCTAGAGCTCTGATTACGGCCGTTACAGAAAAGGTGTGGCAGAAGGCTCTTAGGGAACTTCCAGGTTTCTGATGAGAAAGGGCGTGGTGTAAGTGGTTCACCTTAACAAGGAGCTTCTTTGACGAGAAAAAATTGTATTCGGTGTAAATAAAATTTGAAGGTTAAGCCTTGTATGTAGACCTCCTTTACCTGCCTAGAGAGGCATTTGCTTTACCTGTGTCAGTCACGCAGAGGAGACGAGATGAGATGGAATAACACCTGTCTCTGTCATATAGAGGAGACAATAGGGAATAAGGTCGATGGAATAACACCTCCTGTCTCTATCATATATAGAGGAGACAATATGACACAGAATATGTTTTTTTAATTTAAAATATTAATAATTTAATAAATATTTAAACTTTGATTTTAAAATTAAAAATAAAATAAAATTAATAAATATTTAAACTTTGATTTTAAACCTAATTTTTTTAAATAAAAACCTAAAACCAAACATCTTTATTTTACCCTCTTTTCTCTAATTTTCTCCAGAGTCTTTGGAGATTTCCCGGATGGCTTGGATGCGCCGAAAAGTTTCGAGGCAGGGAAAGGTCCCTCTATGCGACTTGTGGCCTTCAGATTGTTCGTATATTGACATTCATAAAAAGATGGTGTTGGATAACTGTTATCGGCATCACGTCCTAAGATGTGGAGGCATGTGATATGATTTTTATGATGTGTGTTTTATATATTGACCTTCCATGAATGAAGATTTATATAACTTAACTATGAAACAAAAGTTTAAATTTTCAAACAAAAGTTTTAATCTGTAATGGTTAAATAATAATATATCATATAAATAAATTGTCTTATTAAAAAGTTTAAATTTAAGAAGTTAAGTTGTACATTTTTCTTAAAAACCAAAGTTTGGTTAAATATTATTTTGAGGATAATAAAACTAATTTATCTTTACTTTTTTTTTTGAAAGTGTTAAAATGTATCTTTTGAATTTATATTAAAATTCTAGTTGAGTGTCAAGAAGAAGTTTCTTTAAAGATGTCTATATCTGTTAAAGAATTTTAATAATTTTTTAATTGTGTATTAGGGTGAATGATCAGTGATATTTGACCCCTTAAACTTGTGTTAAGGAAGTCAAGTTTTTATTGAAAAGAACATTTATATCATCTAACAAAAATTGGAAACAAACTCAGACTTAAAAAAAAAAAAGATACAAATCAAGGATTTCATCTTAAAAAATAAAGATGAAATGATTTTATGATCTTCAAATGAAATTGAATATGTTTCTCAAATGATTTAATGTTGATAAACATTGCTTAGTGTCCCCTATTCTCACAATGTTTGTGACATTTGTGTAGTGTTAATGATTTTAATGCTGGTCAAGTTTTTATTGAAAAGGGCATTTGTATCACCTAACAAAAACAAGAAAGATTAAGAGAAAACATATCAAGGATTTCATCCTAAAAGAAGATGAGTGATTTTTAATCTTCAAATGAAGTTAAAGATGTTTCTTAAAGAAGCTAATGTTGTGATGAAGATAGCTTCCTATTCCATGTTCCCACAATGATGATGATGCAATATGATCTCCAAGTTTATCCTTCTAAAGGAGGAAAACACAAAATTGGAGCAACATTTGTATGGTGAAAAGACAAGCCCTCGTTGGTAATGCAAGTACAACTACTTAAATCCAAAAGGTGGATTCTATCTATGACACTAATGGCTTGTAATGTTAATGATGTTAATGTTGGTCATAATGGTTGATATAATTAAAAATGGTAATTGTGTTGTTATTAACCATGATAAAGGTCATGTTAAAGTCTTTAATCATGTTGTTATTAGCCATGATAAAGGTCATGTTAAATGACCTTAACAATAATGAATAGATTGGATGCCCTGAAAACTACACCGCAGATATTAGCTCCAAATTAATGAATGTGGCTCCAAATTAATGAAAGGAAAAAATATTTAGAAAGGAATGGATTATAAAGCCATAAAGAGAAGGCTTTGAGTATGATGGGTCAAATAGGAAATGGTGGTAACTCTAAATTTGTAAAAGAACAAGCCTATATGGTAAATGTGGCATGCACAGGTGCGAAAAACAGGTTTAACTAAAAGAATTTTGTTGTAGTCATTGTGAGACCAGTCAAGACACAAGAAAACAAAGTTCTCAAATGTTATTTGTGGAAAGAAAATCATTGTAAAAAATATGATTGGTACAAAAATAAATTGGCTTAACAAAATACATAATACATATTAATTGAGAATAGAATAAACAGATGCTGAGAGCATTTTCTATGACAAAGTGAAAAACAGCATTCTATATGAAAATGTTTTCTTAAAAGAACAGCGTATCCACGGTCCACGGTGATTATTGATGGTTGTCAAGCTTTTCATGTACATTTAGTTGGATGGTTGTGAGAAACCATATGATTACAATTTATCCATATAAAAACCTTGTGTGAGTTTGTTGAGGATTAACCACAAGAAAATGATCTTACGTACATTTAGTTGGATGGTTGTGAGAAACCATATGATTACAATTTATCCATATAAAAACCTTGTGTGAGTTTGTTGAGGATTAACCACAAGAAAATGATCTTAGGTTTTTGCATACAACATGATTCAAAATGTAATGGTAAGGCAGACAAGACCCGCATTCCTCTGCAAAATTAAAATTTTAATTACGTCTGCGAGATTTAAATATGATTTATAGGACTTCAAATATGGAAGTACAACTACTTAAATCATATCATATGATCTTTAATATCTTTGAGAAGGTTGTTCCTTCTCTTGCTGATTTGTGTTAGCAATTCTCCAACTTTTTTCATTTTCGTGTCTTCAAATGAATCTGCCATAGACTCGTTTCCAAGTGTTTCTTTGTATTTGTCATGGATATCTGAAAAACTCAGGCATTTATAGATGAAGTGTTCCTCTGTCTCTACTACCCCTGTGCTGCATAAAGTACATATCCTTTCTTCCCATTGTTCTTTGGGCGTTGTCCATCTCCCTGTTTCACATCTAAGCCTATGAAAGCTAGTCTTTATCTGAGCAATGAGTATTTTTTCCTTCCACTTGATTTCAGCGCCTATATACGCTTTTTCCTTGTGGTCAGACGTTGGGTTAAAATTTGCAATATAATATTGTGTTTTCCTGCTTGCATTTTTCCACATTCCACTTTTGAACTTTTCATTCACATAATTTTTTATGTCTTTGTTGACATTTGGGCATTCATTTATGTTGATTTTCCAACGTTTCATCCATTTCTGATTTTGTTTCATCTATGTATTCTTTCGCCTATACAACTCTTCATCCCTAACTGCCCTAGGCCATCTATCATTTGTCATGTTTTCTGAAAGGTTGTTAGAGATAAAATTATTGTGTCACAATAATGTCACTGTTACAAGTTGAAATAGTGCAAGGAAACATCTAAAAACAAGTTATTGTAATTCCACAAACTCCAATGCAACGGGCAAGCAATGTTCTGTGTATTTTATCAAAAGTTCTCTCTGTATCCTCTTGTGTCTTATGCTCAGTCCAATTTAGAGCCAACATATATTTAAAAACGTACATGGCCTTGCCTTCGGTACAATTCCACAAGAAATCACAATCAGAAAGCTCTATATAAACAATCACACGCTTAATTGACATCCTCAGCATTAATGTTGTATAATAGTCGATCTACTTTCTAGATCTACTGAAAACATGTACAAGGGATCCTGGACATATCAGGCAGGTGTTCCAGTAGTTCTTAATTTCACTGTCAATCCCGGAAAAATACCTAGCAATCTGAGACATGGATCCATGTCGACAGAAATAAATTAAGATCAAATTAATTGCGCGAATACTATTAAATTATATAAATAACAACCTCTCACCAGCAAAATCAAAATGATCTTCTATCTCCTTCATGATCAGTCATATAAACAAAAGACTTCGTATTTTGAAAATGAATGTATCATTGATTGGTTGGATTTCTTTTCAGTCCATCGATATGATTGGTCTTGCGAAATTAAAAATATCAAATTATAAAATCGGCATAATTAATAGAATCCTAGAGGCTGACACGCTGGACCCCTTTTCTCATCCGTAAAGAAAAAGAAATTTCGTTTCCATGTCCTAAATGGACATAGCTGCTTCTCCTTGAAAAACGGTAACTATGTTAAAATTACGTCCTCAATTTCCATTTTCTAGAAATTAGCGTGTAACAAATTTTTGAACATCATTCCATATATTTTTCAAAAAACGGTAACTATGTTAAATTTACGTCCTCAATTTCCATTTTCTAGAAATTAGCGTGTAACAAATTTTCGAACATCATTCCATATATTTTTCAAATTTCAACACTTGCAGATTGCTGACCTATAATGATGCGGTTGAGCTAACAATTACCAATAATGGTGGCGTTTATAAACGCCAGGGGAGGGGCAAATATTGTGGCGGCATAGACATCAATAACAAGTATTGGTAGTCCATGCCAAGGCCCTTCAAGTGCTACAAGTTAGAGCAGGTTAGAATATCTACAAGATTAATCAGTAAGGCCTAATTAAAAAAGAAAAGGGTAATTAAAAAGATTGGACACGCACCTGGCTGCTCTGTTTTGAATCGACTCTGGCTCCTCTCTTCAAAAGGGAGCTTCTGCTCTGAGATCATAGTATGTCCAGGAGCTGCTAATCTTCATGTTGTTGCACAAATCGAAATCTATCGAACTTTTTCAAGTTAGACCAAGCCATTGAAAATTTGAAAACAGAAAGAGCAAGAGTTCTTATCCATTACCTTTGATTTATGCATTGCCAAAGGCACTGGATATGGGACTCTGAGAGGCTGTCTTGGTCTTCCTTTTGTTCTGTTACCGAATGTGAGTAAGAAACTTATTAAAACCTCCAGCTCCAATTTTACTGTTGCTGCTGCTATTACTCCTCTTTAGAGCCTCTGGAGCTCCAAATACTTGCCAAAACCTTAACGTCTCATCCCCTGCTGCCGAAGCCACGCTGTACCCATCTGGACTCTGATTTTTAAGCGAGAAAACACATATAAATGTCAGTCAGTCAGAATCGAATGAAGAGTAGTAGAAGCAAACACAAACTGAGGTGTAAAAATAGACCATCCAATAATTACAATAAGTACCTGTGCTAGATGTAGGACTCTTGAAGTATGGCCAGTAAGCTCAGCAATCTTGACCATGGCAGGATACTTCCACAATGTCAACTGGTTTTGGGAAAAGCCGTGGGAGCTGAGCAGCTCCCTCTCGTGCTTGCTCCACAGCAAAGAGCACACCTGAGATCCCGTATCTACGGTATTGAGGCACGCCCCTGTGTGGGTATTCCAGAACTTTATACACCGGTCTGCACTCCCACCGCCGGAGGCCACCAGATTGCTCTGGAACGGGCACCACGCCAACGCTTTCACTGCAGCGCGATGGCCATCCAAGCGATGAAGATATTGCTGAGTGGAAGGGGAAGTGGTGGCGGAGCTCATTCGGCCGTCCCAAATGTGGAGCAAATTATCATTTGCGCCGCTAGCAAGCTGCTGCCCGGAGACCGACCATTTGAGGCCGCACACCTCCTGCTCATGTCCTCTCAGCGTCTCCACAATGTGCTCGCGGATCCGCACATCGTGGTTGAAGATGTTGGCGTCGAGTCCGCCTGATGAGAGAATGGAGGCGTTCCAGGCGAGGGAGCCTACTCGACCGCTGTGACCCCTCAACTCTCTCAACTGCCGATTGCATTCCGTGTCCCAGATCTGCACCATTGAGTTATTGAGTCCCACGCCAATGTGCCGCCCATCCGGAGCCCAGGACACGCTCGTCACCGGCCCCTCATTCTCCTCTGCCGTCATCAGCTCCGAAATAACCCCCGTGGAGGCATCCCACAAGTACACCGTCTTCCCCAGCGCTATGGATAACACATTGTTAGCCCCCCAGTCCAGCAGATTCAAGTAATAGTCGTCCAGAAGCTCCGGAGCGTCCAGTGTCCTCTCCGGACCCTATACTCAGCAAACACACTCATCTCAGCATTAACAAAACAGAGTAAACCTTGTCTTTTAGGGTTTCAAATCGCCAAATGTTCCTTACCTGGGGTATGTACCTATGAGTTCTGGAGGACTTGAGCGGTGGAGCAGAGACGTTATGAGAGTAGAGGTTGTGTATGCACCCGCCTTGTGGAGCCGGAGGGGGCTTGCTCTGGAATGCAAGAATCCTATGCTTATTATTATTATTATCACTGCTATTTCCTTGCAAAGACAGAGAGGAGTTGGGATCGGGAAACATGGTGGCGGAGAGATGCTTCTTGTAAGCTTCTGTTGAAGGACTGTCGGGGATGCCGACGTTTTCTTTCTCCTTATTATCATTAAGCACCAGGCGGGCTACATCCAAATCCATGGAACCTCTCTTCGGAATAAACCGATCGCTCTGCAGCAAACACCATTCCCAAAGAAATTTTCAAATTTAGCCGCTAATATAAAGAGACCTAATATCTTTTAGGGCATTTAAAGAAAATTAAACAGGACATACGCTGCTGTTCTGCCTGAGGAGAGCATCTGCCGTGTTGGAATTTTCTTGCATAGGAAACCTCACGCTCTGGTCTGTCTTCCTCGAAGAAGCATTCTTCACAGTCCCTGAGCAAGGGGATTCCGCACCGCCCATTTTCTCTTCTCCAACCGAAAACCTGCCTGCAAAACTTGAAGCAAAAACACACACACAAAAAAGAAAACAAAAAAAAATGCGGAAGCACAGAAATGTAAAAAAATAACGAATATGTCCAGCCAAGGCTGGAATTCAAGGTGATGCAGCGTCAAAGCTCAACAGCATTAAAGAAATAACGATCTGAGAGGGATGAAGAACAATCCGCAGACAGAGCAAGCTTGCTTGGAGGTTAATGATAGAGCTGGAAGTTAGAAGTGTGGATCGAATTTCTTGATTTCAAATATATAGCCCTGGCCCCCAACGGTCACATAAAAATTTATAATTTTTTAATCTATTTGTGTTTTTTGATACGTTTCTAAACGCATGGGATATGGAAAGGGGGCTTCCCTGTTTTTTTTATTCTTGGCAAATGTCCGGGATTTCTTAAGCGGCTGGTTGCATGATTTTTCAACTTAACGGCTAGTTTCTACAAAAATTTAAGCGGTCCGAGTCCATTTCAGTCCATATACCTTATTTAAAAACATAAAATATTTAATATTAACATAATGAAATTAGAACAAAGTTAAAATATTTAATATTAACTTATTAAAATTAGAACAAAGTTTAAGTTAGAGTTAATGTAAGTTTTTTAAATAATTTCTTAGATCTTAAAAAAATAATATAAAGTTATGTGAACAAGAAGTATTTGTAACGAGTAAGTTTCACTTTTTCTTGTTTTAGATTTTTGGAAAAAAACTATTAAATAAAGGATTCATAGGAGGAAAAGTTAAGTAACATAAAAGGAAAATGCATTTTAAAACCTTAATTGAAATTAAGAATGTCTTAGTTAAAAGTATGAATGTTTAAAAGGAAAGTATATTTGCAAATCTTAATTAAATTTAAGAATGTCTTAGTTGAAGGTATGGATGTCCAAATTGAAGATAAGAGGAGCAAATGTAAGGCAAGTCCAATCCAAGAAGCACATGTTACACCATAAGTTACTATCAAGGATGAGATAATCGAGCATGATATATTGGTTATTAGAAGTGGTGGGTTAATATGTAAGTTCCACATATACTGGCTAGGGTTTTCAAAGATTCAAAATTGGATAAGTGGAAGTGAGGATTGAATTGAAAAAATTCCATTACTTTTCTTCCTAAATATTTTTTCCTTGTCATATTTTTCAATTCAAAAATCAAGGATAAAGTAATGGTTGGTGGTCTATGGTTTAGAGGAGTGGTGTCTTATATTTAAGACCATGTAGTGAGAACTTTTTTGTTAAGACATAAACTATTATAAAGCTTCTAATGTGGTTTAAGCTTTGTGGACTTCCATATTATTTTATCAATAAGGATGTTTTGAAGAATATTGGCAATACCTTAGGGGAATTCATTTAGAAGGGACCAAGTGTCAAGGAGTGAAATTATGTTATATATTCTTGGATATATTTTGTTATGAATACATCAAAATCTTTGCAACCTAACAACAATGTAGTATTTTGTGAATCATAGAGCTAGGGCAATTTTTTCAAAAAATGAATCATGTTTTAGGAGCCATATCTTTGCATAGTGTTGTCTGATTTAGATGATTCTTGTGCTATTTTGTGTGAAATTTGAAAATATTTGAAATGAGTCATCATTTAAAATAATTCAAGCAATATTGAGGGAGATTTGACCATATGAATACAATCATTCAAAACTAGGGCATCATTAGGGCAAAATTTTCCTTTAAAATATCTTGTTTATAGAAGTCATTTCTTTGCAAAGGGTTGTTCGACTCAAATGATTCTTGGATCAATTTATGCAAAATTTGAAGAGCTTTAAAATAAGTGGTCATATGAAGGAATCCAAGCGATTTTGAGGGAGATATGATCCTATGAACTTAGTCATACAAAACAAGGGCAGTCACAATTTTTCAATTCACTAAAAAATAAAATTGTAGATTTCTATCAGCTAAGGTTCAATGATAAGAGGAGCAATGGAGGGCTAAGGCATTAGTGAGGTAGGAAATTACGTCTTAGCATAGAATTTGTTAGCTAAGTTTCTTTTTCTTCTTCATTATCTTATAAGTTTTGCATATAAATTATTATAGGTTTATTTTCAAATAATATAATTACTATAGGATATACTGGTAAATTTTAGTAGATTTTATCAAGTGGTATTAGCTCAACCAATTAAATTCCTCAATATTTATGGAGGAGACCAAGCTTCAATACATGGATAATATTCAAGCTTTGTTGTAATACCACTATGTGGTGATGATGTAATACGAGTGGGGCTCATTTCAATCCCATATAACCAATTGAAAAAAAATTAGTAGATTTTGATTTATAGTTTCCTTTCCATTGATTGATTGATAGTTAAATTCTTAGAATCATTCCTAGTAGTAGAGGTTAGTGAGGACCTCATAGAGAAGAGATCCTTGTTGCTCAAATATAGAGTAGGTTTTGGTAAATTTAATGGATCTTGGCCAAGGACTTCGGCCTTGAGAAAATGGATTGATAGGAGTTGGAAGTCTCCAAGAGTGAGCCTATCCTTTCTTCACAAAGGTTTCTTCCTAGCCATTTTTTGTTTTAGGGAGGAAAGAGATAGAATCTTAAAATGGGGTCCTTGGTTTATGGGAAGAGTAGGACCCTTCCTTACCTACTGATATGAAGGTTTTGTACCTAAAAATGTAAATATATCCCTAGTTACATTATGGGTTAGGATATATGGGTAGCCCATTGAATTCTGGAAAACGGGTACCTTCAAGGCAATTGGCTATTTATGCTCAGATATTGGTGATGATTGATACAAGTAAATATTTACCAAAATCAATCATTCTTAAGTATGGGGGTACGTTGTGGAACCAAACCATACATTATGAAAACATATCTTCTAGATATAGAATATGTCTTGATGGGGCATATTTAGATATTATGTCCTAATAAGAGTACATCAAAAACTTATGTAGAAAACTATAAGAGAAACTTACAAATGGATATAGATGAGGATGGTTTTCAACTTCTAAAAAATAGATCTAGATAGATAAAGTAAATAAATAGTGGAGACTAGTGAGGAAGGATATTGGAAGAAATACCAATTTTTTTGAGGCTTTAGAGTATGAAAAAAAGTAGATCAAAGTTTAGAGGACATAGACAGGATCAAAGTATTAACAAGAAATTGTCTATTCAATATGATCTTGATTTAGGGATGAACATTTTCACTAAACCTAAGGAATGTGCCTCATCAGACTCTCTTGAAGTACCATGCACCATTGAGGAGAAGGAAACTGATGGAGAAAATGCAGTGTTAGATGTTAATACCTCTACCATTAATAAGGAAATACCAAAACATGAGCAAGACAAGTCAAAATTTTCTATAGCAAAGTCAAGAGATGATAAATCTAATGAAAAGGAAATTTGTGAAAGAATATTGAAAAATAGATTAATCAGACCTACTCTAGATACACGCAAGGGAAAAAGGAGAAAAATCCTCAGATTATCAACCAAGAGTTAAGGAAGCAATAACAAACACAGTGAAAGGAACACAATAAGTTGGTTGAACTTCTCTTTACCAAATAACAAAATGATATTGGTAATTTGCAAGTAGGGCTAGTAGCCCTTAATAAGACATGATTACCATCTCATGGAATATAAGGGGTGCTAATGCCTCCTCAAAGCATAGGTGTATCAAGGACCTCTATTTTAAGTAATAAGCTTGATATTCTATATATTGAGGAAAAAAATGATAAAGTAAGAAGTTTCCAAAACTATGAAAGTAATATGAGCAATATGTGAATGGGGTGTTGTGCATTATGAAGGAGCGACAGGGAGAATTCTAACATGTTGGAATCCTGTTAGAACCTCCTATGTAACCATTTATAAAACTAGGCATTGGATAGCCTCATTAGTTACATGCTACTTTACATAAATTTGTTTCATCCTTGTCAATATATATAGACCTACAACTCAGGCAATTAGAAGTATGGAGTGGTATTGAAACCTTTATGAGATACAAAGGCTAAGAAACTTGATTCATAATTATAGGAAATTTTAATGCCATAACCAAGCTAAAAGAAAAAATGGGGGAAATGAGTAGTTGTAAGATTACTATAGTGGTAAGGGCTTTGGCCTCTGAGAAGTCCAAGGTTCAAACTCCACTCCGTATGAGAGGACCAAGATCCCTCATAAAAACATGTGTAAACTCATTGAAAAAAATTGGGAGAATTCAAAAAATAACCTGAAGTATGAGATATTTCTCAACTTTTAGTCAAAATAATAATCCATGGGAGGTTGAGTTTGAATCGAAAAACTATACATGGACCCCAAACAAGATATGCCAAAACCTACTAGCAAAAAATAGATAGTTGTATACTCTTATTTCATTGGCTAGATGAAGTAACTTGTGCTAAAATTAATACCTTGACAAGGATTGGTTCAGATCACTAGCCAATAAGAATTAAAATGGTGGTAAGTGAATTAAAAAAAAATCACATTTTAAATATAAGTATTTGTGGGAAGACCATCCTTAATTTATTGATATGATAACGCAAACATGAATTTTTTAGGAAACAATGGGTTGTATACACTTCCAAATAAAATTAAATCAATGACATCTATATTAAGAGAATGGAACAAGAACACTTTTGGAAATATTTTTGAGAAAATAAAATCTAAAAGAGAAAATTTCAAATTTTCAAAAAGGTGAGAATAATAATCCAAGATCAAAGGAAAGGGAGTTGCTTAGTGAATATCATAATATTTTGAGTAAGATAAATTTTAGAGATTAAAATTGAGACAAACTTGGTTAAAAGGAGATAAAACACAAAGTTTTTTCATAGGATGGTAATAATATAGAGATCAACATCCAGAATTAGTAGATTTAAATCAGTAGAAGGGTTTTGAATTGAAGACCAGAGTGAAATAAAAAATGAGAATTTTTTTTACTAGAATATTCTAGGATCAAAGGATTTTGAATTTCTTAATGAAAACTTCTACAATAAGTACCTTCAATTATAACATATGAAGACAAGAGGAAACTAATGAAGCCTTTTACTCTAGAAGAAGTTCATTTATCTCTTTTCTCTTTTGATAAGGATAAATACCTAGGTCTAGATGGTATCTTTGTAACATTTTATTAATTTAATTGGATATGGTGAAGGATTCTTTATTAATGACAATGGAAGAGTTTAGAGAAAAAAAGTACATACCTTATAAAAAAATGCAACATATCTTACCCTAATTCCAAAAAAGGACGTAGAATTGTTTGATTCATTTCAGCCCATAAGCCTATGTAATATGGCATATAAGATAATCTCCAAAGTGATGGTAAATCGGTTAAGACCATTGTTAGACAAAATTATTTTAGAAGAGCAAGAAATATTTGTGAAAGTGAGACATATTTTGGATGGAATCATAGTAACTCATGAAGTTATGCATTCAACAAATTGAAGAAAAGAGAGAGCAATGATCTTAAAACCTTATATGAGTAAATTCTATGATATGGTCAAATGAGATTTTATTTTTACAATATTAGAAAATTTTGGATTTGGGAAGAAATAGGTCAAATGGATTAAAGCTTGTATATCTCTAGTTTTATATTCAATGTTGGTCAATGGGTTAGTAACATAATCATTTAAATCCAAGAGAGGTCTTAGAAGGGAGATCCTCTATCACCATTTATAAATATATTATATGTCGAAGAGTTTTATTTTCCTATTTTTATATTAAAGGTCGAGTTGGTTTAGACTCTAACAACATATGGTGGATACATTATCAAGTTGGGATACAAGGATTCAAAGCAAACATAAATTATTACAAATAAATCTTGGAAGAATGTATGGACAGTTGAGGTCATCCCGAAGACCTTAGCATTCCTTTGGTTAGTAATCCAAATCAAAGTGCTTATAGGTGATAATTTGCAAATAACATGATATCATAGACCTTTTAGTTTTGTCGTACATAATAAATATCTAAAAAAATCAAATCATTTGCTTCTTCATTTTCCTTTTGCTAACATGATTTGGCGTTACTTTTTTAAAATATGAAAATATATTGGGTAGCTCTATCAATATTTGAAAAATTAAAAAATATTGGATTAGTTGTTTGTAAGCTAATGTGTTATAAATTATGTGGAAGATTGATCCTACTATAAATTATTATATTCTATGGATTGAAAAGAATGATATATTTTTTTTAAATTTAATCTTAGAATCATGTCCAAGTTTGAGTTCATATTATCGCCTCTATTACAAAATATTTAGAGGCATGGTGCTCATCATTGGCATCGTGATGGTAAATCTCAAGTATGGAAAAATATATGCTAGCCTTTTGGTTACATGGATTAAATACACATGTAAGGGCCATCTAAGATAATGAAGTTGACACAAAGGATCCCTCTCTATCTATGGTAAAATATAAATATCCAGAATTTGACTTCATCATAATTAATTTTGATGGTGCTTCCAAAGGAAATCCAAATATTGTTGATAAACATAATGTGTTTTACAATAATAAAGGAAAAATTATCCTTGTTTAGGAACCAAATTGAACTTCAATTAACAGTTATGCAAAGGTTGGGGTACTTCTTATAAGGATCAAAATTATCATTGAAAATGATGGAGATATATTTCAATTTTCAGGGATTCATAAATTTTTATTAATGTTGTCACTAAAAATAGATGTAAAATGGATGTGGGGATTGGATCAAAAATTGAATTATTTTTATTTCCATCAATTATAGTTATCGACATTATTTTAGAAATATCAGCATGTCTATAGAGAAGAAAAACAAAATAGCACATAAATTAGTCAATCATGGGGTTGATCTTTGTCTTAGAAAAGTTCAAATTTTATAAGACAATAAGCCAAGGGAGATCCTTACTCTTGATGAAAATGATGCAAAGAATTTTATCGTAAAAATATAACTTAAGAAAGATGGTGAATTTTATGATCTAATTGACGTAATAACAAATATAATTGTAGTACCTCAACATTACCTTTACAAATTTTGCAATAGAGGAGAAATGTAGTGGTAGAAGGTTGGATAGCATAAAATACCTCAAATCTTTAAATTTTTGTCTAAATTTGATAGAGACTAATTTGCTTGTAAAATTCGGCTAATTGACTCAAAGGAGCAATTCACTCACTTAAAGCATTAATTAGCTCAAGGGAGTGATTTACTTAATAAAAGTGATTAGTTTGGTTGCTAAATGCAAGTGAATCACTTTCAAATACAAGAAAATCACTTGACAAACCTAAGTGAATAGCTCAAATAGACATAGAGGTGAAAATAAGTATAGATCATGAGGAAAATCTTTAAAAAAGTGATATTTGGGTATTTTATGGTGCACTAAGAATTTTTGGAGCCTTCTAATCCTATTAGAGGTATAATGATGTATGTAATATTTGGAGTTGCAACATTTTTCTAAAGTTTCCCCCAAATATTTACTTTTACTAAGAGTAATTATTTTTCACCCCAGGTAAACTTTTGTTATAATTAGGAGCCTAGCACCATCATTGTAATAATATTTTCAACTATGAGAATTTAGAGCTACACTCTGTAAAACCCATAGGGTGCTTTCTACTCTTGAGGTTGTAAGAAATTAGCAAGTCCTTGTGCATCCCAACAATGTCACTGCCCTCCTGGTTTTCTAAGTGCATGGTAGTTGTGGCATTTCTCTTCTAGACCATCTTGTCATTAACTTATTAATTTCATAATTAAACGAATGGATGAACATTGATGTTATTTAACTTCTCATATATTGATTGATCACATGATTTTATTTCTATGTGTAACAATTGTATTTGCTTTCATTTCTTACACTCTAAACATCATGATTTTATTTTCCATACTTTATTTTTATATAATTTTCTTTTTTTAACTTTATTTTCATGCATTTTAGTTTAGATTAGAGATCTGAATGAGAACAATATGGAGCCAACCTTAATATAAGTTTTGGGGAAGCCTTTGGGAAACCTATCTAACCTTCTTAAAAATCATATTTAGGGGCACAAAACCTAAATTAGAAGATAAGACAATTTTGTAGATCGACATATTTTTTGGCACACTCGGTGGGGTAAACCCCCATTTTCCATGCCTTCACATTAAAATTTCTTGATTTTCAAATAAAAATGCATGTCATGGACAAAGTGATTGGCTTGAAATTGAAGAAATTTTCACTAAGTAAACATTATCAAGTACTCAAAAGCAAGTGATTCGCTTTGTATTTCCAAGCAATTGACTCTAATTTAGCAAGTAATTCAATCAATAAAATCTATACTTTCACAAGTTGAATCTAGAGAGATTCACCAAGACCAAAAGCTAAATTTTTCAATTCCAAACCTATTTTACTTAAAATTTGACCATGTTTTCATTATTTTTACTTGAATTTTGTGAATACCTTTTTGAATGGTAACTCTAAAAATTTACAAATATGATGACTTCAATAGCATTCAAGCAACATCAAAACTTGAAACTAATCTCGTATGTGCATCTACCATGGGCAAAAGCACTTAAGGTAGATTCTAAGTCAATTTTTACCTAAGTGAAAAACATTAAGCAATTCATTTATAAAATTGATTGATTCTCTCCAAAAATAGTGAAATTCCTCCAAAACAGGTCCAACAAAATATTTGCTCTTATTTTGGAATGTCATTTGCTAGAAAAATAATTTTCTTTCTATCTCTCATGGGAAGGTGATTTAATCCAGTCCTCAAAGTGATTCATTTTGAGTTATCCACTTGGGCAATCTTCTCTTTATGTAATTTTTCTAAGTTCAACAACTTGAGTGAATTGCTCAAAAAAGCAAGTGTCACACCCATATTTTTTGAGTGAATTACTCTCTTTTTAGCATAATAAAAATTAGTAATTTGTGGATTTTTTCTCTTCCTTTTCTAGTCTTGGATGGGACCATGTGCTACATTATGTGGTAGAAATATTTCGTGGATTTTCCTCTAGTGGCAGGGTTGGGGCTTTCTTACAAATCTACGGATACTTTGTGGGTGGTCCTACCTATAGCTCTTTTTGGTCTTGATGGGGGGCCATGCATTGATTTTTCATTGCAGTGGAGGGTTTCATGATATTGTGTTATACTTGATCTTCTTCTTGCTTTAGGTGCATCTTCTTTACCAAGTTTTGTTTTCGAATGTGCTTCACCTTTCTTCGTCGGAAGATCGCATAGTGATCTCCTTTGGCTGTTCCATTTTTAGGCTTGTGGATGACCTTGCGTGGACTACCTTTATGGATCTCCTCAATGTTGGTGTTTTTAGCATTAGGGCCTGTAGAGTATTCTATATTTTGGGCCTTTCGAAACAGTGTGTTTTTCCCTAGGCAAGGAAACCTTTTTTTTTAAATATATATTTTTATTTTATGTACGAGGCTTTTACGGATGGTCCAGTTTTGTTTTGCAGATGTTATTGGGTTGTTTTTTTTATGGCCTTGGGTTATTTTGTGTATGGTCCTATTCTGGTTTGCGGGTGGTCCCATTTCTTTTACGAATGGTCATATTTCTTTTGTGGATGGTCCTGATTTGTTTGCGGATGGTCCTAATTCGTTTGCAGATGATTCTGTTTCATTTATGGATGGCCTTGCACTGTATTACTTAATTTTTCTTTGAACCTCCTAAAATTGTGAGGTTTTCTCTTGTGTGGGAAAATCCTTTTCAAATTTATGTGTAACTATGAGGTTTTCTCCTGTGTGGGAAAACCCTTTTCAAATTTATGTGTAATTGTGAGGTTTTCTCTACTTTCCCTATGAGGGCTTCTCTTATTAGCTCATGTGGATTCCTCTCTTACTCCTGTGTGGGCTTATTTTTTTCAATTTAAGATGTTTATAACCAACAGCCCATAGAGGGCCTATTTCTTTGACTATATTTCAGTTGGGAACTCTTCTCGAAACCCTCATTTTTTTGTAAAAGGTTATGGGTTCCTTTCAAACCCACTATTTACCAATAAAAAAATAGTAATTTGCTAAAAAAATATCTTGAAATTATAAGTGAATTGCTCGATTAGTTGAATTTTATATTTTCTAAGAAATTATTAGATTTTAACCATAAAACTCTACCTATGGAGGTATAAACATGCACGTCTATGAATACATGATCTAAGGATCATAAAGTAAGAAAATAATATCAAATAGTAGATAATGTCATATACCATAAAAGGAAAGAGAAAAGAACAAACCATTGTGTGGGTGCATCAAGAGGAAAAGTTAGAAGAGGTTTCAATATTCAGTCTTGCCTTGTCAAAAGGAAAAAGTCCCATGGTCCATCCAATTAGCCAAGGCTTCAAACCACCACAAATTAGATGCCTCAATTAGAAAATGAGCTACTCATCAACCCTAGAAAACTTGGCTTGGTCTAATTTGGCTCCTATAGTGACTTACACCAACCTCTTGTATGAGGTATCGGACAATGTAAACAACCTTACAAATAACCCATTTTTTATGAATTATCTCTATAACTTACCTATGGATTCTAGTGCATAAAACATACATCCTATGAGTACCCCTTAGAGACCACTTGAATCTAGTTTATTTAATACTTCCAAAATGTCTCTAGGTCAGTCCTTGAGTACAATAGGATCATCAATCTTAAACCTAAAATTGTTATTAAAATATGCAAGTGATGGCTAGGCAATTAGGGTCATAGATATCCTAGGGAAAAACCTAGGGATCAACACAACCTTAAAATAGCCAAGCATAATCAAATGTGCAAGGTCCACCTCCTCAAAAATATCAAATTTTGCAAATGGGGTTGAATTATCCTCCTCTATAATAGAATTTCCAACTACCTGTTAGAATTTCCCAAGAGTAGAACTACAAAGCATTACAATATTTGAAGAGACGAATAGAACTGATTGATTTATTTCATGGATCAACTTTGTATAAATAGCAAAGTTGATCATTGAGAGTCATTGGATTACAACAACTCATCAAATCTGAACTAGACTATACTGAGAGTTCACCTGACTCATGGAAGAGTGGTAACTCAAGTAAGTCTATCCTAGTAGAACTTAAGAGAATAATTATTTATTCTAACACCCCCCTTAAGTGATACTAGGGGTGTTTGATACAAATGAGTCCCGACAACAAGGCCTAGTGAGGTACTCATGTACAATGATTTCTTATTGAAGAGATGGTAAAAACCACATGGGAAAAAACCATCTATCAAAAAAAAAAATGAAGAGGCATGTCTTTGGATTGCGAAGATTATCCTCATTGAACAAAAAGGAATGAGTCCCGACAACTGGGCCTAATGAGGTACTCATGTACAATGTTTTACATATATGAGAGATGGTAAAAAAACCACATGGGAAAAAACCATCTATCAAAAAAAAGAAGAGGCATGTCTTCGGATGGCGAAGATTGTCCTCATGGAACAAAAAAAGGAATGAGTCCCGACAACTTGGCCTGATGAGGTACTCATGTACAATGTAAACCACATGGAAAAAACCATCCTCCAAAGTAAAGAAACAATAAGAAGAAAGGAGAGGTGAGAACCTTTGTATACCTTCTAATGCAACTTGCTTTACCCCAAGTTTCTCTCGCAACTGAATGTAACGTGGAGAAGGAAAGGATTTGGTGAAGATGTCTGCAATTTTATTTTTAGTGGGAATATAGTCCAAGTATATTTCCCCTCTCTGAATATGCTATCGAATGAAGTGCATGTGAATTTCAATGTGCTTTGTGCGTTGATGCTCAACTGGATTATGGGCAATATGAATTGTGCTTTGATTATCACACCAAAGAGTAATAGGTTTTTCATGGGAAAAACCAAATTCTCTTAGTATCTGATGAAGCCAAAGAGCTTCCTGACTTGCCAAAATTGTTGCCCTGTATTCTGCCTCTATAGATGATAATGCCACTGCTTGTTGTTTTTTGCATGACCAAGCAATTGGTGAAGAACCAAGATAAAAGACATAGCCAAAAGTTGAACATCTATCTTCTACTGAACCTGCCCAATCAGAATCTGTGTAACCAATGATATCCATGGATTTACCTTCATATAAGAGCCCAAAGTGAGTAGTTCCTTGCAAGTAGCGTAGGATTCTTTTTGTTTCTTGTCCAATGGCTGAAATGAGGTTGATGAGAGAATCTAGATATCAAGCCAACAACATATGAGATATCTGGGTGAGTATGAGTGAGGTATAACAGACTCCCTACAAGTTGTTGGTATAGAGTTGCATCACATAGAGGGGATGTGCAAGAAGTACTTAGAGTGACTCCAGACTGAAAAGGTGTAGAAGAGGGCTTGCAATCAGTCATCTTAAACCTTTGAAGAAGGTCTAGAGTGTATTTTTGTTGACACAATGAAATTCTTGCATCTATTTGATTTATTTGAATCCCAAGGAAGTAATGAGCTAAACCCAGATCAGCCATTTCAAATTTTTTAGAAAGGGAGTCTTTGATAGTTTGAATGTGAGCGATGTCACTACCAGTGAGTAGTAGATCATCAACATAGAGAACAAGTATGGTGATTTTTTCTTCATCTCTCCAAATGTAGACTGTGGCATCAAACTCACAATGAGAAAAACCTGAGGAAAGAAGGAAGGAGTCCATTTTTTCATACCAAGCTCTAGGAGCTTGTTTGAGGCCATAGAGTGACTTCCTTAGCCTACAAACAAGGGAGGAGTCTTGAGTGAATCCAGTAGGTTGTTCCATGAATATCTCCTCCTTTAAGTCCCCATGTAAGAAAGCACTTTTTACATCCATCTGAAAAAATAGGCCATTTTTGGGAAGCAACTAGTGCAAGTACCAGTCTAACAGAATCCATTTTGGCAACTGGTGCAAAAGTTTTAGAATAATCAATCCCTTCAATTTGTGAGAAACCTTTGGCTACCAAGCGAGCTTTGTGTTTGTCAATTTCTCCATTAGGTCCATATTTAGTTCTGTAAATCCATTTACAACGAACTAACTTCCTTCCTTTAGGTAGAGGAACTAAATCCCAAGTTTTATTTTTGATTAAGGAAGAGAATTCATTCTCCATGGCATCATCCCATTCTTTAATACCAATTGCTTCTTTGAAGGATTGAGGATCTATGGAAATGGACTGACAGACAAGACCAGAGCCTATGGAGTTGCCTAATCTGGATGATGGAAGATTTTGGATGTATGGAGTGGCTTCTTCAACAATGGTGCGGGCCCATTTTGGCATTGTGGAAGGAGTAATTGGAGTGGCAGGACTTTGAGTTGGAGTTTGGAGTATAGGATCCTCATCTTGGTCATTTTGATCATTTATCTCTAAAATGGGTTCTTCATTATATTGAGGCTCTAACATTGGAGATGGCTCAAGAGAATCAATGGTGGAAGAGGATGGTTGAGGATATTTATGAGGGAATGTTTCATCAAATTGAACATTCCTATGAAAAAAGACCTCATGAGTTGCGGGATCAAGGAGCCTGTATGCTTTCATTTCCTCACAATAACCAACAAAGATGAGTTGTTTGCTTTTCTTATCTAGAGCCTTCCTTTTCTTCTTTGGGATATGTGCCCAAGTAGTACACCCAAAAATATTGAAGAAAGAGACATCAGGTTTTGAGCCAGTCCATGCTTCCTCGGGAGTCAAATGGCCAAGAGCTTTATGAGGTGTGCGGTTTTGAATATAGTTTGCACAGTTAATTGCTTCTACCCAAAAAACTTTGGAAGATCTCTTGAGTGGAGCATACAGTTTGCCATTTCCTTTAAAGTTCTATTTTTCCTCTCTGCAATGCCATTTTGTTGTGGATTATGGGAGACAAAATGTTGATGAATTATGCCATGACTTGATAGAAAAATTGAGAACTCATTACTGAAGTATTCCCCCCATTATCTGTACGAATTTGCTTGATTTTGCAAGAGGCTTGATTTTCAACTAAGGCTTTGAATATTTTGAAGTGGGATAGAACATCACTTTTGTATTTTAGAAAGTAGACCCAAGTTCTTCTAGAAAAATCATCAATGAAGGTTAAAGCATATTTTTCTCCTTTGAAAGAAGGCTCTGGGAAGACCATCAAGTCACTATGGATTAACTCTAGAGGGGATGAGGCCTTTTGAGAACCACTTGGGTGGAAAGGATCTTGATGTTGCTTTCCAAGAGCACATCCAGGACATACTCCATCAATAGAAGAGACTTTTGGCAATCCTGTTACCATTTCATGGGTGTTCAATTCCTTTAGGTAGTTATAACTGAGATGTCCAAACCTTTCATGCCAAATTTTGCTTTCAAGATCTCCATGTGCAACAAAACAGGAGGCCCCTTCTAAATTTTTGAATCCCTTGAAGTGAAATAGGTGAGTGTTGTGATCAATATCTCCTTTTGCTATGAGAGAGTTTGGGTCTTGAAAGTCTCTTATCTCAACTCCTGTTGGTGAGAAGAGAACTGTTTTGCCTTTTCCAGAAGTACAAATCTGATAGATGGAGAGGATATTTGTTGCAATGTTTGGTACATAGAGAACATTATTGATATAACCACCATCAATGGATATGTCACCTTTTCCTTTGACTAGGATAAAGGATGAGTCACCAACTTCTATGCTACATGTTGAACTTGAGGAGATTGAAGTGAATGACTCATCTGAGGAAGTCATGTGATGAGTTGCTCCTGAATCTAGAACCCAGTATTTTGATGAAGTTTTTATAGCCTTGCCTTGAACATTTAAGGCTTTTCCTATCTACTTCTTAGTGTCTATATTTTGATCCTTCATTGCTGCCTCTAGTTGTTGTAGTCTTTTCCAACATTTGTTCACAGAATGACCATTCTTTTTGTAGTGAGTACAAGTTATGGGACTTCTTTCTTTCTTTTTGAATTTTTCTTTAGTAGATGTGGATGCTACTAAGGCTTTTGAGGAAGAGGAAGAGATCTCATACTTTGCAAGTTTTGTTTCTTCTCTAGTTAGCCTATCACAAAATTCCTCTAAGGAGGGCATTTTAAAACTTGCACCAAGAGCATCTTTTGTAGACAAAAAGGTGGTTGCAAAAATTTGAAATACACCATTTAATTTAGAAAGAATTAGATAGATGCATTCTTCTTCTATTTTATTCTTGCCACTACCTTTGAATTGAGTAAGGACTTCTTTAAATTTGGTGAGAAAGTCAACAATATTGTTGAAGTCTTCAGGAGATAATGTTGTTAATTCTGCCTCTAGTTGCATTGACCTTATTTGATCTACTTTCCCAAACAAGTTCTTTAGTTTCTACCAACTTTCATATGGAGTTTTACATTCTGAAATGTGAAACCATAAGCTTTCATTTACATTAGTGCTTATAATACCCATTGTTTCATACATCTTCCCTTTATGAACAAATATTTCATATTCTTTTTCAAATTCAGGTTGCTTCTCTTCTAGCAAGTGTGTGAGCCCTTTTTGAGAAATGAGATTTAATATTTTGGGTTTCCATGTGTGATAGTTATGAGGGGTGAGTGGATCAATTGTATTCATTTTGAAAATTTGAAGTGAACCAATAATCCCCCCTTTAACTTCAAGTGTTTTAGAGAATACAATGTAGTTTTAAAGAAGGAAACATAAGCCTGATTTTAATACCAATCTCCTCAAATTACCCACCCTAACATGAGGGAAACTATAAGTAAATGAGGAGATTTGATATATTGAATTAGGCTTATGAAGCAAGAAAAAATGGCCAGGCCTTTATACCTTATCTTCTCAATTACCCACCCTTACGTGAGGGAAACTATAAGTAATGAGTAGAATTGATACGTGGAACATAGGCTTTTGATGCAAGGATAATCAGCCAGACCTTTATATTGGATTTCTCAATAACCCGCCCTTACGTGAGGGAAACTATAAGTAAATGAGAAGTCCAATACATGGAACATAGGTGATTATAAATATTTTAATTGCCCTCTTTAAAAAATATATTAAATTTTCTTGCTTGAGTTTACAAAATATCTTGAGTTTTAAAGGAACATTTAATGTATGATTAATTTGCTTTGAAGATGCTGAAATGTTATGAAAGCATAAACCAAGTGGCCAAAATAAATTGCCACACTTGGGGTCCACCACCAAAATTTCCTCTTATAGTTGATTACTTTAAGGAACTTAGTAAAAAGGAATTTTGAGAACAAAGGTAAGGAGCAAAAAAAAATTAGATGCAAGAACCACCAACAACAACAACCCCCCTTTGAAGCCTTTAGAATAGGTGCAAGAATTGGCACCTCAAAAATAACCCCCCCCCAAAAAAAATTATTTATGAGTTTACAAACTTACTTGTCATTTTTTTTGCTTTTGGTGGCCAAAAAAGACACTAAAGAAGCAAAATATGATAGCAAATTTAGAGAGGGTGTTAAAAATTTAATACAATGAGCATATCTCTTCTTAGGACTAGTTAAAAAAATCCAGCTTATAAGAAATAGAAGATGAGATTTTATACTAAATGTTCGATGAGCTCTCCTTATGGATGAAAGGCTTGAAATAGCAGTACGAGTCCTTTGACTCAGATCTTCGAATATCCAACTTCAAATAGATGAGTTGAAATTCACAAAATATGTCAACGAGCAGCTTGAAAGGGGCTCAAAAGTCTCAAAAGAGCATGATTTTGCATGATTATCACTGTACTCCTGAGGAGATTAGATTAAGCCCAAAATAGTATGAAAATAATATACCTGACATGGATTGAACGTGCCTTAGAGCACATTTATCTTTGATCATCCAAAAAAATGTGTTCAAGCAACCTTTAATGGGACTCAAAGGCTCGATAGAGAACATCAATAAAGAACTTCACTGCACTTCCTAGACGAATTATATTAACACATGCCAAAAAATAATAAAAAAAATGAATACCTTTTGGCTTTTTATGCTTTGAATCTTTCAGTTAAGAATGTAATGGTGATAGACTACGTTCTGATATGGAAAGACGTCATGAAAGCACAATGAAATCGTTAGATATGGTGCATCGAGGAGCCTTTCACAGCAAGGAAATATCTCAGAGTTAGAGGAGCTCGTCAATCATTGGTCGCTGTGACATAAATCGGCCCAGTGGAGCCCTTCACATCAAAAAAAGAATGCATAAGAGGAGCTTGCAAGCATTCGCAGTGCAGATGAAAAAAATATTATCCACAGAGGTGAATTTATAAGCTTGGAAACTACATCCTTGAAGCACCAGAGAATGACTCTTTTGATGAAGACTAGAGAAAACTACAGAGGGAAGATACAAAATCGATATGCCTCCATCGATTTGAAAGTGCCAAGAATATGGAGATGCCTGAGGGAGGGAAGATGAGAAGCTATAACATCATGCGCCAAGGTTTAACGTTGGCAAAGTTTGATGAAAACTAGCCACGTTATTAATAATAAATAATGCACTATGGTTTTAAAATAATGACCAAAGGTCTCACATAAGTGAGACACGAATATCATTGCACTATTAATTTTTAAAGATCTCATGAAAATCCACTATGGATTTTAATTAAAATACCAAATATTCGTTGAGATAAAAAATAAAAGGCCACGAATCTTACATTCTCCATGATAATTATGGCACACCCATGAAAGGTACTTTTCCATGAAGGCAACGGAACGCAATGATTACGAGGATGGAGCCAAGACAAAAGCATGTTCGTCAAGAGAGGTGGACCAATGTTTTTTTAACTATCATAAGTTCATGGAACTACCTTCAAGAGAGAATGCCTAGCAGAATCTATCCTGGTCTGGTACCATGTTACAATTTCCCAAGAGTAAAACTACAAAGCATTACAAGATTTGAAGAGAGGAATATAACTAATTGATTTATTTTATGGATCAACTTTGTATAAATAGCAAATTTGATCATTGAGAGTCGTTGGATTACAAAAACTCGTCAAATTTGAACTAGACTATACTAAGAGTTCACCTGACTCATGGAAAAGTGGTAACTCAAGTAAGTCTATCCTAGTAGAACATAATATAATAATTATTTATTCTAACACTACCTCCTAATCAATAATGGGTTTACTAAAATATGCCATCATAGTATTACACACCATATTATCCTCTATACCTATACTATCTATATCACTTGTACCCACCTCCTAGATATGCAATGTATCCTTCTTTTCATCTATAGTACAGCCAACCTCCTCCTCAACAAAAAAATTGGAATTGTGCCTTAGACCAAAAAACCAACTTTTAAAATAGATCTATCAAGGACCATTGAATCTAGTGGTCTATTCATAGATCCCCTCAATGGCTATAAATCCTTACCTACCTTTGATAGGAATAGGAACAAAATGACACTAGATCATCTTAGTGATCTATCAATGCTCAAATTGATTGATTGTATTCAAGAGAAGTACATAATGGTACATTTACTAGTCTACTCCCTTTGTGATAAAGTTGCTTTATCTTATGGGGGATTACCATATAATTTGGTTACTAGTTGGGCATCAATAGTAGAACCATTTATGTGTAGGTTTGGTAGCATGGGAAATGGTTACTCAATTTTATTTTAGTTAAATATGATGCAAAGACAACCTCAAGAAAACATCCATGATTTTAATACTATATTTAAAAGGACTTTGAATCTAATTCCATAAAATATTAGGTCAAATGAAGAATAATCATTACCATATTACATCAAAGGTTTATAATCTTATCTAGCACTAATGGTTTGTAATAATAACCATATTAAATTAGTTGTAGCATTTGAAGAAGCAAATAGAGGAGAATATGTTCTTGTTTAGGCATGTAAGATACCCCTTGCCCTACCAATGGCCTATGTTGCCCAAATATCCTAGAATACATCTATGTCAAACTCCATGCCTAATATTTCTACAATCCCTAATTACCAACCAAATGCTCTTATACATTCTTCTACATCTCCATACATCATCATCCATTTAGGCTAAAACATGCCATCCATAGTATCCTTTTAGCCTTCCCTCTCCATCCAACCCTAGTAACTAGCCCAACAAAAAAATTGCAATGAATAAAGTACTAGAATTAATCAAGATATTGGTAAATTATAATAATGCTACAAAGTAATAGTGGCAACAACCACAAAACTAATAACCTTGAAAAACCTTGTACCTAACAAAATATTGGGTACATGAGCAAGGGGCTAATCAAGGAATAATTTAAGTTCACATGGTTAATGCCAACATAAATTCTAAACTAGCATGGTGTCTTCCTTGCAATAATAGGCACAATCCTACTAAATGTATGAGTGCCATTGGGTATTCTCCAACTGCTTGGTACACTCAACAATATTAGGTTTAGAAAGCTACCACCACTAGTCAAGCAACTCCCATAATAAATTTTGTTATATATGAATGCTCCCAAGCTTCATAATTAGTACCTAGCTTGCCCAATACAAACAATGTAATATTGGTAAATTTCAACACTCTAAAAGTAGACAAAGAGTCAACTTTCAAAGATGGTATTATTTTTGCAAATCAACAAGGGATTAAAACTAGGAAAAAAATAAAGATATTGAAATAACATTTATCTAATAAGTAGGTTTACATTGTAAAAGACACAATAGGTCTTAGAAGAGAAAGTTTACCTTTACACTTAAGAGATAAAGGGTCTATTATAGTGCAACAAAAAAGCAAAAGAAGACGAAAAATATAGGTAAGAAAAAAATTGATGCACCATAAAAAAGGATTCAAGGAGTACCAAACATCAATTACTAGAGGGAGGATAAATAAAAGGAACAAATAAAAACAAAGGGTGTAGATAAGAGACTAGTAGATACACTAGAAAGGAAGGTGATAAAGGAGGAACTAATCCAAAAGAAGGCCAAAATATGTGTGAGATATCCCTTTCTAACAAGCAAAGGAAAAATAATAGCCCCTAGGCATGCTCCAAATCTCACCACAAAGGAGCGATAATTTTCCTAATTCAATGTTATAGAGGATATGAAAAGAACATTGGCTAAGGTTAGCATACTAGAAGTATTAGCCCTACCTAGACAACAAGACCTACTATAGAAATATTTGAAAGAACAATAGTAGAGTTATGTTAAATATATGTAGGCAAAAGCCAATACATTTCACATAATAGAATAACAAAATTTATAGTAGAACAATTTTCACATATCTAAGTCAATGCATTTGATAAGTTATCCCTATTCTATATGATGGTTAAGATCAAAATTTATCTTCTTAGGAGTTGCATAGTGGATTCGGGTGTAGTAATAATGGTTATACCCAGAGTTATTTTTAAATAAATGGGCCTCCCTTACACTAAGATAACTAGGCACCCAATCCATATATATGGAACAAGAGGTAATATATTAGAGGTCCTCAAATATCTAGTCATGACCATAGCCTGATATCTAGATTTTGTAGTAGTTTAAGAGGTAATAGTAGTGAAACTATACCCATACTTTGGAATATTATTATCCTAAAAATGGACATGAAAGTTACTAGGGGATGGTTATCTAAAAATACTCACATAAAGGTGCCTAAATACAAGAAAATATTTAGGATAAAGAATGAACCACCTTGTGACTACCTTCTACACAAGCTAAAATATGAAAGAATAGTGAATTGAAATGAGCTATGAGGATACATAGAAGATTATGATCACTACGATAATGATCAAGATCTATAGGTGGATATGATAATCATTGTGTTACAAGATGATGGAGACCAAGATGTGGAGTATGAGGAAACTAAGTTAGGAAACTATCTAACCATAAAAAATCATTTAAAGCTCTCTCCCTTGACAAGTGGATGAGATGAAAAAACATGGACTATGTACTTTAATAGAGCCAAAACTAAGAATAGAGTAGATTCTAAAATATAATTTTTGGATATATAGGAAGCAAAGATTCATTATGAATGCAAGTTGTTTAATTGTAAAAATAATATGGTTGACTATAAAGCATTCTAAATTAATTTAAGGAAAATAAAGAAGATGGTAATCAAGTACCTAAGAGTATATGGTAACTTTTAACTACCTATGAATCAAGTTAATTGCTAGTGCACTATGAAAAATAAGCATCTAAAGTCTTATAAGCATCTATTCTAGGATTTTCTTGAAATTTTTTATTCCTACAAAATTAGAGCAATACCTAGAGAGATGAATTCCAAGGCTAATGAGTTAGTAGCTGTGGCCACGTAATTTGATTCAATAAATGATATCTTGGATAAACCAAAAGAACTAGAAGTGCTCTTTAGGTTGGTAGTTTCAGATAACTATGAACATTGACAACTCTTTAATAATAATGAGCAAATCATAGAATTTTTATTAAATATACCCACTACATTGAATAAAAATAAATATAGAGATAGCATAGGATTGAGTCATATAGCTAAAGTCAAACTAGCTACCTAAGGGCTTGATTACATTGGAAAAATTTTCTAACCTAGATGATAGTACAAGGAATGATAGCCTCAAGGTAAAGTCTTCTTCATATCACCCAGTCAAGGTAGACGAAGAAAATAGTCTACTACTTGAGAAATATTATACTTAAGAAAAAAAGGACATTTTCAAAGAGCTCTATGTTAAGTACAAAGACATTATTACCTAGTCATACAAATATCTTAATATCTATGACTACAATATCATAGAGTATACAATCAACTTAAAGCTCAATTTCATATCTTTCAGATGGAAGAAAAGACTAGTGAACCAAAAAAAAAATATGATAAAAAAAAGTAATTATTAAAGCTTCTAAAAGCCCATATTATATTCCTGATCAAACACTCCATCTAGTTGCCAATCTAGTTCCAATATGTAAGAAAAGTGGGGATATAATATTGTTTTTAGTTCAAGAACCTAAATAGGACATCTTTGAAATATCACTACCCATTCCTTCCATTGACCAAATATTACAGAATGTAGCAGAACCATAAATGTTTTCACTCCTAGATGGTTTCTCTAGATATAATTAAGTTTGGGTTAAAGACAAAGATCAACATAATACGACCTTCACCACCAAATGAGGAACGTTAGCCTACCAATGAATGTCTTTTGTGATATCAAATACAAGTAAATTTTCCAAAACAATATGAATATAACTTTTGCAGGGCTCATCGACAAGACTATCCTCATATACCTTGATGATTTGACAATGTTTTCCAAGATTAGAAGTAAACATATTGAACATCTAGAATAAATATTCTAGAGATGCAATGAATTTGGTATTTCTTTAAACCCTAAGAAATATTTTTTACATGGTTCAAGAGGGAAAAATTTTAGGTCATGTAGTATCAAAATAAGGTCTATCCATATACCCCAATTAAATAAAATCCATTCAAGACCTATTGCTTCCTACATCAATCGAAGGGATCAAATCATTCCTAGGTAAAATTTAATTTGTAGCTAAATTTATTACTAAGTTTACCTAGATGGATAGGCCTATAACTAAGATGTTAAATAAATATACCTCTCTATATTGGTCCAAATAAGGAAAGAAATCCTTTCAATATGTTGAAGATGACATCACCAAAGCTTTTATCCTAATTAATCCTAATTTTTCTAAAATATTTACAATGTATGTGTTTGGTATAGACAAGAGTATTTTAGTTGTCCTAACTCAAAATAATGACCATGATGAGGGGCATCCCATATCCTTCATGATTCAATTTATTCATAACTACAAGGAAAGATATAACCTAATTGAGAAACAAGTATTCACCATCATGAAGGCCTTGAAGAAGTTTAGATACTACCTTTCATAAAGCAAGACCATTATTTTTGTAGTATACCCCAATGTCTAGTCTATTGTATTACATAGTGAATTAGGAGAAAAGAGAGTTGGGTGGATTAATAAAATATAATAATTTAATGTTGAAATCAAATACACTAAATTGATCAAAGGGAAGGTTTATGCAAAAGGCTAGCAAGGATAGTTGTTGAAGAATAGGTTTCTCTAGTTGAAGAAATGGATAACAATAAAGGAACCAAATGAATGGGTGATATGTGCAGGTACATGGCCACATCACAAGTCCCTAAAATATTTATAGCTAAATAAAGGACCAAGTTCAAACAAATATAATACACTATAATGGTTAGATAATATATTGTTCAAAAAAGGATACAATGGCATTCTACATGGCTTTATTGAAGAAGACAAACAGGGAGTACTAATTAAGTAGTACCATAAGGAAGGAGGGCACTTCTTTCTTCCCATGATTTTGCACAATATTATAATAGCTAGATATAATTGACCTACCATTTTCATCGATTGCTACCAGCATGTCAAATATTTTAAATCTTATTGCTTGTTTCATGGAAGAAACAAAAGAGCTCTAATACCTTTAAAACCTGTCATCATAACTGAACCATTCCAACAGTGAGGTATGGATTTCATAGGTAAGATCAATCCATTATTAAGCATATGTCATAGATGGATCCTCATCACTATAGACTACTTCACCAAATGGTTAGATGTGGTCCTAGCCAAAGTAGTTAATAAGGAGACAATGGTGCAACTACTTGAAGATATAATCACTAGGTTTAGAGCCTCCAATGCCATTATCATAGATAATTCCACCTATTTAAAGGGAGCTAAAGTGATTTATTTTACCCTTAAATATGGATTCTTGCTCAAAATATTATCAAAGTATTATCCTCAAGGTAATATATTGACTAAATCGACCAATAAAAATATTCTTGAAGATCTTGTAAAGGACTATTTCACAATCACAAAGAGATTGGCATAAGAAGTTGTGTAAGGCATTATGGGAATATAGAGTGACACCAAAAATATCTATTGGAACAATTAATCTTGATCTCCCTTCCCTCCAAATATCACAATATCTTGGGTTTGAGGACACCAACATAGAACCCATGCAAGCAAAATTGAATGCACTACTAGCCCTAGAGAAAGAGAGAATTGTTTTTAGAAAAAACATGCGACATCAAAGTTCTATCATGAAGTGGTTTGATAAAGGAGCCATAGAAGTAGAATACAAGGAGACCTTATTATAAAATGGGATTAATATCGTGCAAAACTAAGCATTCATTAGAAATTTGACTCATTGTAGACTAAACCTTACCAAATCACTAACATTATAGGTCCAAATATCTACAAGCATGCCTCCATAGAAGGAATAACATTGTCTATCTCAATGAATGGGTAGAACCTCTACCTAGTATAGTGATAAAAATTCTAGCTAAAATAATATGTACGTATATAGTATCAGCTATTGATATAGCAAGTGCATTCTCCTTCTACTATTCTCATTTTTATTATATTCCCTTTCCTTTAAACTTTCTAGTTTTCTATCAAAAAAATTTCTTTTTCCCCAAATAGGCAACATGCTAGGTCCATTAAGGACATATTTATGTTAAAAAAAAAGTAGGGAGTCGCTTGCCAAGATAAGTGATTTGTACTTGAAAATAATCAATCCACTCACCTAGGTGAATGGTTCACCCACCCTAATAACTAGCCCTATGTGAATTGCATGGTTAAACAAACTAAACCTTAATGGGTTGATTGCTTTACCTAAATAGCATGTATCAAGGCATGGAAAACACACACATTACTTGAGGCCTATAAAATCCTTGGGGTCCCCAAGAAGACCTTATTTGTGCCATGCACTCCTTTGAGAAACCAAAGTAAAGATCAAACTATGTGTTGCAACACCTAGCAAATTGTATGTTAGAGTATAACTGAGTCATAGCTCCATAGGGTCTCCTCAACTGTTGGAAGATTGAACAAATAGCTCAAAGACAAAAAAATACAAAAAAAAATTAATTTGTTCTAAGTCCACAAACATGGGCAAATTTCTCATAATCTCTAGTGAATCACTCAAACTCATTAAGTTAATTTTCCCCCTTTAGTTATATTAATCACCTCACTCTCCAAGCAAATTACCTAATATTTTTGAGTAAATTGTTCATCCTTCCTCACTATTTAAGCTTCCTCAAATTAGTGAATAGCTTACATTTTATAAGTAAATTGCTCTGTCTTCAAAATAATCAAAATTGTCCATTTTTTTCAAATTTTTGCCTTTTTGCCTAATTTCCCTCTATTTATTCACCATGACAACTCATCCACTTTTGCCAACCCCTCACTGCCTAAATATCAAGTTACATCACCACATTCCACAACTGCTAGTCCACCCTCATCATTCTGCTATTACTCATTGTAATTACTACAACAAAGGTGAGGCCATAAAGGAAGCATAACCAGAAGAAGAAAAGAGGGAAGAGAAAGAGGTAAGGTTCCCCACCCTAAGGGACTAGAATAATATCTTGAGGATCCATATTGAAGTGTGGAAGAGGGCAATTATACTTGTCCAATGAGGGAAGTAAGAAAAGAGGTCCCAATAAGGTACAACTTGGGCCCCCAAATAGATTCATAGAGGAAAATCCTAATTTGGACATTTGGATTGGTAATGAACTTGATTCCGTAAGTGTGGATCTACCTAGAATTGGTATAAATAGTAGTATAAAGATATGACCCTAACACTAGGTGCTTTATACTTCTCAATGGATGGAAGATGCATTCTATACCTGATAAGGAGTGATAAGGAGGATGCCAAAAGTTTTTATGACCTAGCCATGTCGATATCTTGTAGCCCCAAACCCAAAAGAACTTCTATTTTAGTAAAACCAATGCTTACTTGTAAATATTCCTAGCCCATTACTTAAAGAAGCATGATCTACCATTTAACTTCAATATCCAACTAGAGTTAGACTAGTTTAGGGAGGATATCTAGATGGTGATGTTAAGAATAGTTATCATCCTTGAGGAAATGAGTGATAAAAAAAAATTATGAAGAGCACATCACCTTGTTGCATGCCATATAGACCTACACTAGGTACTCTGATATGATTGGTTGTGCCAACAACATCTCTATTCAAATGGACATTCAAAAGAATTCAAGAAAGAGAAAAAGTTCAATTATACTTTCTACCTAGTCTAGTTAATGTTATTCTAGAAGAAAACCTAGTTTGTTACTCTCCAACTAGAATAGGTAGGCAAGTATGGATAACCTATAATTATAGTAGAGTGCATGGAAATTCCCTATCGAGAAGTGAGAAATACCTCATACCACTTCTATGATGAAATATATAAGGTCATCATGGAAACGTTCAAAATCAAGGCACCAAGACTGATAGATGATATGTAAAAACTATTGGAAAGGGGAAAATAGCCTCAGAGAGACTTCTATTTGGGGTGAAGTATAAAGGGTAAATTAGTTTTTAAAATTCACAAGGCCATAGGCCATATGAGACAACCCTTGTTTTACCCAATATATGGTTATCCAACCATATTCCAATTAATGAAGCATGTTGTATAATCCTACCCCTTGTAGGATTTAAGCCTTGGACCTCTATTCAAAGTTCCAAAATCTCCACTATTAGGATACTCATTTTGTACACCAAATCATTTATTTTCTCCTATGGTTTATCACCCATGCCCTTTGAGTTTTCTACAAGAGTCCCTAACTACATTTTCAATCTAGAATATGTATGGTAATTCAACTATGTGGATTTGAAATACTTTAAAAGGCAAAATAAAACCATATTTTACCCACTCAAACAACAATCATGAACATAACTCCTAATATGCATGGGTTCTATACAATAATAGAGATAATATTTGGGGGATGTTTCTTTAACAACTCAAAGACCAATGGTCCTATGACCCAAAGGAAATTTTTGAGAAAACCCTCTACAATAAGAAGTTGAATACCTTTTTTGCATATGAAAAAAGGTACAATGAGCCAACAAAAGGCCAACCTATATAAGGAAACAACCCTTGCCACCATTGAGAGCAATAGAGGTTATTTAAATAAAATATAAAATTGGTATGAAACCCTCCATAGTAGCACACATATAAAGAGTAAAAGGATGACTTTGAGCCAAATATTAATCAAATTGTCATAGGTTAGGGATACTCCAGAATCTTGGATACATAGACAAAATTCTTATGAAAGCATATGAGGTACAGAATGAATACAATAACCAAGTCTACAAGATATGGTCTTTTTTATGTTGAATTCTTTACCACCTAGGATAAGAGGCATCCTAAAAGTGCAAAAAGGGCTAAATTCATCATAGAGGCAACAACGAGCACCTCAACCCCACATAAAATGAAGCTCAAAAATAGGTAGTGTTGGTGATTACCATCTCAGTTGTACCTATAACTCTAGCATCGATTAGTATAATAATTATATGGTAATCAAAGGACAAAGGGGATTTGAAAATATGGGTTAATATTTGGTGAGATGGTAATAGCAATAGAAAAGGCAAGAAAACCAAATTAAGAAAGGAAAAATCCTTCAAGGAGGCTCCCCTCATGAATTAAGAATGGCTAGCCTAGTTGTCACAATTGCATACACTCCCTCACATATTCGTTGTATGTTGTTTAACTTTCCTCTACTATTTCTTCTTCTTCTATGTCTATTCCCCTTTCTCTCTCTACCCCTTCTCCTATTTCCACTCCTTTTTCTATTCTTCTGTTACCCTTCTCCCATCATCCACTAGTGTAACATATGTTTCTCTAGAAGGAATTTTACCTTATAGATTTCTATGAGGTACTCTACCTCCAATGGTTATGGTCACAATAGGAATTGCTTCACTCAACTCATTTCCATCCCCACTCATCCAAGTCATTTGCTTCACAACCATTATTTCCATAAACTATGTTCTCTTTTGGTTACCCTAATCATATTGGCAACTCATCCCATTCCTTATACTAATATTTCATTCCCTACTATCATCAATCAATTCATACGACTCACCATGCCATCCACCTCCACTTGCCCACCATCCCAAACATGACAACTTCTCCAAAAAAGCAATGACACCCATCGTCCCTATCCAAATATTTATCTATAAAAACTCCATCATTGATAAGTATGTCTATATGGATTGGACTAAGCTATGCTTACAAGGCCAAAGAAACTAATGTCATCAATGTATTAGATGTCATTTTTTCTAAGGAGAAAGTATGGAAGAAATAATAGAAGTGACTTAGCAAGAAGACCTCCAAGGCCTCAACACTCTTCCACTCATAATTGTTGAAGAAGGGGGATAAAGTGTACTTCATCAAGGTTTTAAAAATTAAGCCCATTAAAGTAGCACCAATTCCTATTGACTTGATTGCTAGGGTATCGTAGTTGGGTCTAGACAAGATGAACCTATACCAAATAGTCTAGTTGGATAACCAGATCATACTTGATGTAGCAATAAAATATAACCTACTAGTAGTTGAGGATGAAGTGATAAATATTATGAACAAAAACTAGAAGTAAAACTAGCACAACTAAAGTTAGAGCAACACTAACTTTGACAAGAGAAGAAAGGGATGAGGAAAGAGATCATTGAAAAGGATCAATCGAACAAACAAGTTGAGGACCTCAAATCCCAATTTGTCAAGTCTTAACAACTCATGCAAGAAATTATAGAAAAACAAAGTAGACTACTGGAAATCCTGGGATAGAAATACTGATAAATCAAGGAGTTGGAAGCCTCGACATCCAAACAAATGGATATAGACCAAAATATGGTGTAGGAGATTCATATGGTCAAGATCCTTTGGGACCAAATCAATGAGGAGATAAATAATTCCTATGAATAATTTTAATTGACATCCTTCACAAAGGAGAGCCTGGAATAGGTTGATAATACCATCAAGCAAGTAAAAGGGTAACTTTCTATAGGGGTGAATGCTATGAATCCATAAAACTCCTTGTATCATTGATAATATAACATGAACAACATGGGATAGATCATAAATAATTGATCAAGAAGATAAGTAATATCTTAGATTTCTAGAGGAACCTATAGACCTTCAAAGATAACTTGGCATCCTTGAAAACCCAAGTACAAGAAATGGATAAAGAAATTTAGGGGTTGATTGCTACTAGAATGCCTAACATTTTTGTGATACAAAGCACGTCCTAGATGACGATGTTAGTAGTGTTATGATCAAGGAATAAAAGGACCATGTCGACCAAGGTTTTGTAGTCAAAACCTGTGTAAAGCTAAATCTATTTCATGCCAAGTTAAAAGAGCTAGCTGTCAAGGGAGAGTAATTATCTAAAAATTTATTAAAAGATATGTAGTGAAAACTTCACTACAATGGGATAGGTTCTTGTCCCAAAATAAAGATAAGCAAATATTATCGCTTAATTCGACCTTATGATGGTCCCTCAAGCTCCATACCTATATCAAATATTTGATTTGAAGAAGATACCAATGATGGACAGTCTACGCCAAAGATCAATATCATGCTCAAAACTCCCCTCATCTCAAGGTAAGGTCATTCATTCAGATCAAGCTAGCAAGGGATTTTGGCCTTTTTGGTGGTGACTACACCTCTTCCCATCATCAAGAGGAACCTCTAATCCTTCTCTATGGTGACTAAAAGAATACCCTTGATGATAAGGCCTCAAAAAACTTAGTTCACTAGGATCTGCCTGCTTGACAAGCTAAAGGGCCCTAAAATTAAGTTGTCTTCCTTCAACAATTGGGTCGTATCACTCCATATATCTAGAGGTAATTTCTCAATGGCATGATTAACACACCCATAAAGGGAAACCCAAGAGCCTTGGATAGAAATAATAGGGGGATCAAAAGATTCAAGTAAGGACTCAGTAAGGCCAACCTGCCTTTTTGATCCTCATAAAGATTCTTCAAATGCTTAAATGTAGCAGGGGCAAGAAAAGCATGGAAAAGCCACCATGGACTAAAAGCATGATCATAAAATATATTCTAACAAAATCATAAGCGAAATCATCTTCAAAAGATCAATCATAGAAGAATGGGGCAGTATCAGTGATGATATACTTTGAGCTAACCAAGGCATAAGGGGGAGGCCCACTAGAGAAGTTGAATATAAAAAAGGTTTTCCACACCTAGACCCCTACCAAATTTTGAGGATCTAATATAGGAAATGAAGTAATCACCAAAAACAACTCATAATCCAAATGAACATTAGATCATTGTCACCAAAATAGGCCTCATCTACCCCAACCGACAACAAAGCTCGAATCTCCAAAAAGGAAGGTGGGTGCATTAATGACCCTCTAAAAAAAGGACCATTCCACCTATGCAATAATTTATGGTTATTTAACTCCAAGAAGCTCTATACTCCCCATAATTTAAAGAAACTCGGTCTTCTTGATCCTACAACTAGAGTTGACATCAACACTCCCACCCATGCCTATTTTGGGAGAAATTTTGAATTTCAAACTTTGCCTGTAAATATTATAAATAATATTCTCTATAGAAAAAATAGTGAGTTTAGATTTGTTATTGTGGCAAACATATGACTTATGGCATCTTCTCTCTCTCTTTTCCACTTTATCTCTTCATCTAGACATAAGCCTTGGGCTAGCTACATGTACAGGTCATCAAGCCTCTTTTGGTTTTACACATATTACATGAATGTATGGCCAAATTTATGTTCAATTCATTATCTATATCGGTTCATGTTTTTATTTGTCCCATTGATTTATAAAGAAAATAGTATATTCTCTTTAGTTCATCACTACCCTTAGATAGGCTAGGTAGATTTTGATTTTTGTAGTTTTACTTACTACAATTTACTTTCCATGTTATTTCATGTTTTCTTTATTTTTTCTTTCCCATAAGAAATTTAATTAGAATAGGTTAGAGTAAAAAAGGAATACGAGCATAAAATATCACATCCAAAAGCAAAGAGTCAACCTTGGTAAAAAACCTTGAAGGTCATCTAATTGGAATTGCATCCCACACTTTCTCAAACTTCCCAAGATTGGCACCCCCCACATGGGGTGCAAGGTATTGAACACGCCTACTTATAGTAGGCTAAAGAGCTAAAACCACAACTATGAGGGGTCACAACACCTAGGTAGGTGCAAGGGTTTCATCTGACCCCCAACAATTCAAATTGGCATGTCTGGTGGAACACAAACTGGAAAAATGTATCCTCTTATTTAGAAATCACGTCATAGTTCTAGTGAAGGCTATGGTTGTAAAATTTCTAAATCTCCTAATAAATTCTCCTGATAACTCCTTTTCTAAGAAGAAGTCACAAGCTCTAGGATGAGGTTATATTAGGAACCTTTGTTTGGCTTGTAAAATATCTCACTTGGTGACTCTTTTGGATAAAGAAAAAAATAGCCTTGAACAAGGTAGCTAAAGTTTGGTATGTAGTTGCATGATCATGAGGCTTACCAATATATTAGCAATAATAGCAAATATCCAGTTGCTCCTCCTTCCTCTAAATCTTAGAAACCAACAGAGACATTGATAACAAAGGATGGTTGCCTCGACAAACCGAAATCAAAGAATTCTTCCAACTTGGAATAATGGAGGTCCTTTGCGACCACTAGTAGCACCAACTACATGAAACCAAATATTAGCTCCTATGTAAAAGATATGAACACTCCAATAAAAACATCTTCAACACATAGTTTGTATGCATTGTACAACATTGGAGAACAAGACGTCATCATTAGACTTCTAGCAGTCTCCCCCAAGGAAAAGGTAAGATATTGGTACATCTATCTTACTCTAAATTTTACCGCTAACTAGAACTAGCTTGATGGCTTTTGAAGCCTTACTATTAATGTAAACTCATAGGATAAATTTCACAGGATCAAATATATGATAGCCATAATATAGTAATATAAAAATGATAATGTAAGCAGAATAATATGAGCAAACCAATATGTATAGCAAGGCTTATAATATATCAAATAGCATTCATTAATAAGTCGTAATATGAATGTAATAGCATGAATCATACATGAACAAAGCATGTAGCACAACTTACAATATTAATTGCTCAAATGTATGCAATCTTTATTAATCCACTTACACTTACACATATAACACATGATAGTTGCTTCTCTATGATCACTATGCTTTCTATATTTGCTATATTCACTATACTCCTCCATGGAGTAATATATATCCATTGTAGAGTGACTCTTTGGTTACTTGACTATTCCTTTCCTTATGCCAAGTCTCATGACTCTTGGCATCTCTACTTGACACTTGCATACACATGACTCTATCTTGTATGCACACCTAGACATGACTCTTCACTTAGCACACTCTAATATAAAGACACTTGTGCACACTTACACATAAGACACTTGTGCACATATACTCACATTACACTTGCACACTTACTCACATGACACTTGTGCATTTATTGCACATTATTACATTACATAAAATATTACTCACACTCTAATATAAGACTTGAACCTAATATAATATTTACAAGATGTACCATGAAGGTATCATAGGGGTACATTAGCATGTACCAAATATTTTAATATACTCCAACACAGCTTGCAAACCAGCTTTTTGATCGATTTGGAGAGAAGGTAGATAGAGTATCACTGTTAGAATAATTAGTGGCCATCAAAAGGGCCTATTTGGAAGCCATATATTATTTCAATACCATATTCTAGAAGTCCTAGCAAAGGATACCATAAGTAATTTGATAGATACCAGGTGTGGCTTTCATTTACTACCTCAAATCAATCAAGTCTAAAATAGCCATGATGGTAAAAACCCAAGGGGAAACTCATTACTAGCAACCTATGGAATAGTCACTCAAGCTAAAAAGAGACATCATACAAATTTTAAGGTTATACCCTAGGCCACTTACACCCTTTTTCTTAGATGTTCAATCATCATACCACCCCCCTTCGATTATCCAACCAACCACTTTTTGACTAGCCTTAATGTTTGGTCAACCTCCCTCATTAGCATCATTGCCTACCACCACCACTATCTCCTCAACTTCATAATACCTAGAAATAGAAAGAATAAAATATGTTATGATGGACATGAATAATTAAATAATACCCCTAAAGCATTAGAAAAATTTCCAAACGTTTGGCTACTAGAATTACCCTCACCCCCTTTTCATTAGAACAATTAGGGATACCAACCTCCACTGAATGGATATCAGGGATACACTCCTAGTATAGAATTTAGTCCTTTTCAAAGTCTTAAAAGGCAAATAGTACCTATCTCATTCCCTATACAATCAAATCCTAATCTGATAAGATATATGGTCCCAACCTAGAACAACTACATATGAGATACTTATGGTTAGACATGCTACTACCTAGATCCTTACTATTAAGACTACAAAATTTTGTAGTAGACCACATGTCCAATGCCTCTGCCCATATGTCAAAATAATCTTGCTCAAACATCAAGCCCAACCATACAAATCCTTCCATCAAAGGTATCAAAAATTAGAGCATCAAAGCAAACCTTAGTAACATGGAACAAGGGATAAGTCTATGCCATCCATGGATGAACATGCATCCAATCAAATAACTAGGCTCAATATTAGTCCAATGTTCTCATAAGAATCAATAAGAGGATCATAGATAAGGCTCAATAGCAACAACAATTAGCACTAAAGGCCCAAACATATGAGAACAATCAATCATCTAAGGAGAACCAATACTAGACCAAGCCTCCAACACTAAGGCAACCAACACCAATACAACTAAAGTTGGGTCTGGTCCAAGCATCAAGCTTCAACATAGAAAAGCCTAGGGCATAATGGGTACCAAACATTGCACCAAGGGCTTAGCTACTAGAGTCTTTTAACATGGTTGAGCATATTAAAAGGTCTATTGTATCGATGTTGATATGGGATATCCTCATCCTTCTAGAGTAGATGAAGTAGCTAGAGTAAGCCTTTGAGAAATAGAAGATCATCAAGTAGTAGGAGTGATACATCATGTAAATCTTCAATCCTAATAAGCTCAAGCCACAACCATTCTACCTAACACTCATGTGATGACAAGCTTATCCACAATTATCTTGTGGAATCTAGAGTAAGCACTTCAATCAAGCCTAAAAGGGTGGTCGATGCCTTGGAACTAAAATATGAATTTATCAAACAAGGGGTGGTACAATTGGATGGAACCTTAATATCAATCCTTAGTATTTTGAAGGACTTGCAGTTTTCTCTATATTCTTGATCCAATGTGACCATTGTTCAATAAGTGATGGTGATAGATATATCAGCATCATTTGACATCTACCTCTCTCCTGAGATTTCATCACAAATATCGTATGGTACCTCTCTTTGGACTGGTCCCATATGTTCATAAGGACTCGTTATGGAGTCCAGATGAAGGCTCCTTTTGAACCACTCCACAAGAGCCATATAGATTTTAATCTAGCAAATAAGAATGAAGGATAATGAACTTTCCTAGTTTTTGAGGAGGAACCAAAGACACTCAAATACAAAATGCATGCCCGAGTGTCGGATGATCAAATTGACGAGTGGACAAACATGTGGCGAGAGATTTTATATGGAAAATACAAAGCAATTGGGTCAAAGGTGTGACTAATACAAGGAGAAGAGATCAAAATACAAGTGGTTTTTGGATCCCCTAATATATATTCTTTGTCCAAAATAAGGGTACACATCCCTAATCAACCAAGCTACCAAAAAAAATAGAAGTTTGGATCACTATGGTCTAGGCACTACAGTTTTTGATAAAGAAAACCTATGGAAGGGGAGACTGACGTGTGCATACATATCAAGTCATGTACCATAATGTAAATAAGAAACATTTAAATAAGGCAAGGCCAAATACTATATTTATTGGCCAATGTAGACATATGCTACAATAACTAGCAAAAATTCAAGACTTTTAGGAAAAGTATTTTGAGAAACTTGCCACATGTGTAAGGAAGAGGATTCATGAGATAAGAGGACTAGGGATCAGTAGGAATGGTGAAGCACAATTATATCCTGAGTTGCATTCAAAGGCTGCTAAAACTATGGAAGGACATACCCCACAGCCAAAAAATGACAACGCAATAGATAACTATGCCATTCCTAATTTTGTGCATGAGAAGGATTTAAGAGAGAGATAAACAATACAAAAGGATTTCAATGCCTTATCAGCCAAAGTCGATAAAATAAGGGCTCCTCCATGACCCATATTTAAGGACCCATACTTCATATTCTAAGTTCTCAAGCTTCTAGAACCTTCCCTAGAGACTCTGCACTGAAGGATAAGGCTACGATTTGTTATATTCTTTACTCCTGCAAGTAGAAGTCCCTTATAAGACACCAAAACTATAGTAAAATATTCACTACATTGAGATAGGTTCCTACCCCCAAAAAAATAAGCAAATATTATTTCTTAAGCTAACCAAATGAAGGGCCCTAAAGCTCCATCTGTGTATCAAGCAATTGATTTGAAAATGTTAGCAACAAAGGGCAGTATATACCAAAGACTAATGTCATGCTCAAAAATACCCTCACCTTGAGGTAAGGTCATTCATCTATATCAAGCTAGCATAGGAATCCAACATTTTTATGGTGACTACGCTTCATCCCATCATCAAGAGGAACCCTTGAGCCTTCTAGATGGTGACTAAAAGAGTTTCCTTGATTATGAGACCTCCAAAAACTTGGTTCACTAGGATCTGCCTACCCAACAAGTGAAAGATCCTTAAAATCAAGTTGTCTTCCTTCGGCAATTGGGTTGCATCACTCCATATACCTAGAGGTAATTGCTTAATAGTATGAGCAACACACCCATCAGGGAAAACCTAAGAGCCTTAGAGAGAAAGAATAGGGAGGTTCAAAAGATTTAAGTAAGGACTTTGTAAGACCAATCTACCTTGTTGATCCTTAAATGTTACTTAGAGGTTTAAATGTGGGAGGGGAAATAATAGCATGGACAAGCCACCATAGACAAAAAGCATGACCATCAAACAGAGTCTGGTGGAATCATGCATAGAAGCATCTTTAGAAGATCATCCATTAGGAGAAACAAGGCAATATCATATCATCAAAAGGGATGTCCACACCCAAATCCCTACCATAATTTAATAAATTGATACAAGAGAGGAAGGAATCACCAAAAGTGAGTCATGAGACAAGGAAATATTATGCTACAATTACTAAAATGGGCCTTGTCTACACAGGCCGACAACCAAACTTGAATCTCTACGAAGGAAAGTGGGTGCATTAATGAACCCTCTAAAAAGAGGACCATGGCATACATGGAAGAATTTATGGTGATTTAACTCCAAGTAGCTCTAGACTCATCAAAATTTAATGCAACTCAATATTCTTGATCCTACAACCAGAGTTGATGTCGATGCTCTCATGCAGACCCATTTTGGGGGGAATTTTAAATTTCAAACTTTGCTTATAAATATTATAAAGAGGTCCATATAGATAAATTAAGGATTTTGGATTTGTTATTGTGTCAAGCATTTGACCTTTGATATATTCTCTCGCCTTTTCCACTTTATCTCTTAATTTGGACTCAAGCCTTGGGTCAACTACATGTATAGGTCGTCAAGCCTCTTTTAGGTATACACATATTGCATGATTGTATGGTAGAATCTATGTTCAATTTGTTGTCTTGCTTTGTTCATGTGTTTATTTATCCCATTGAGTTGTAACGTGGAAATTATATTCTTTTTGGTGCATTGACACCCTTGTCAGAATAAAACAACAATATTATTCATGTCTGAGAAGGTTTAAATAATACACTTACAGACTGAAATAGCCTGGAGGTTACGAAACCATCCGCGGCTGAAATAGAACTTGTTGTAACCAAATAACAAGTTCTGCCTAATTAACAATAAAATGTAATAACATATATACGCTAACAAATATATGCTAACATCCCCCCTTATTACATTATTTGGGTAATAATATAACTACTAGCTATACTAACATCCCCCCTGATTACATCATTTTGCAATACAAAGAGAGCTGCGAAACAATTCAAATTTGACACGTGCAAGTGCCTTAGTGAAAATTTCCGCAACTTGAGCATCGGTGGGAATGTGCTTTGAAGCTGAATTCGGTGCCTCGAAACTTCATCTCGAATGAAATGACATTGTGTGTCAATGTGTTTTGTTCTTTCATGATGGACTGGATTCTTGACTAGGTTCAGAACACCCTGATTGTCGCAAAACAAGTGTATTAGAGATTTGGATGGATGACCCATACTTGTCAGAATGCGACGCAACCATATCACTTCGCACACAGCTTCACGTGCGGCGCAATACTCTGCCTCTGTTGATGAAATAGCAACCACCTGTTGCTTCTTGTTGTGCCAAGAGACAGGACTAGATCCAAGATGAAAAATATATCCTGAAGTTGACTTGCGATCATCAAATGATCCGGCATAGTCGGATTCCGCGTATCCCTGTAAGAAGAATTTGTTGTTCCTCTTGTATTCTAGGCCATATTCTATTGTGCCATGGACATAGTGAAGAACACGTTTTGTTGCTTTCCAATGAGTGGTCTTAGGCTCCTGCATGAACCTCGAAATATAGTTGACAACAAATATGAGATCTGGCCTAGTATTGGTCAAATATATGAGACTCCCAATCAACTGTCGATAGAGAGTACCATCTACCTGAGGTGAATCATCATATCGTGATAACTGAAGTCCAGTCTCCATCGGAGTTGCCATTGGCTTGCAATCAGTCATGCGATATTTTTCCAGCAATGTCTTAGCATATTTTTTCTGAGACACTTTGATGGAGTGCTCCTTCTGGCTGAATTCCGGACCAAGACAGGTAATGGAGAAGTCGAGATCCGACATCTCAAAATATTGACACAAGTCTCTTTTGACGAGTAGAGATCATAGTTTCGAACTCCCTGTAATGAGCAGATCATCAACATAGAGTACAAGCAACACTATCTCAGAACCTTGTTTCTTGAAATAGAGGTTTGCATCTGACGGACATCTCTTAAAACCATGCTTTGTAGGAGGTGATTGTCCATTTTTATATACCAAGCTCGAGGAGCTTGTTTCAAGCCATATAAGGATTTGACCAATTTGCAAACTTTCTGTTGTTGGCCTTCCACTGCAAATCCTTTTGGCTGAGTCATATAGACTTCTTCTTGGAGATCACCATTCAAAAAGGCACTTTTGACATCCATCTGATGAAATTTCCACCCAAACTATGCTTGCCATAGCACAAATAACTCGAATTGTTGTCATCCGAGCAGTAGGTGCAAAAGTTTCGTCGTAGTCAATGCCTTCCTTTTGTGCATAGCCCTTTGCAACAAGACGGGCCTTATGCTTATCAATTGTCCCATCTGCTTTGTACTTGACTTTATACACCCATTTGTAGCCAATGGGTTTCTTTCCATGCGGAAGATCGACAAGCTTCCAAGTTTTATTTTTCATCAAAGACTTATACTTTGCATCCATAGCAGCCTTCCATTGAGGCTCACCGAGAGCAACTTGTACTGATGCAGGTTCAAGATCGTCTATGGAAGACATAAACACCTTATCACTATCAATGTCCATATCTTTTGTATCTCTTGCTTGGATCTACGGAAAGTTCTTCAAAAGAGTGACACAGATCATCAACCCCAGTATTCTCTGTTGCAGCTTTCTCCTGTCGAGCCATGCTGCGAGTACGAGGCCTATCCAAAGTCAAATCTGGTGGAGTAGATATCTTAGATTCTTTTATTGTATTTGTATACCACTTTGGATTCTTCTTCTTAGGTGTTGAAGAAGATCCAAAAGAACCTCCAACCTTTGATGAAGGAGATTTAACAACCTGAGTTTCCACAAGGTCTAGGTATACATCTGATGTATTTGCTGATGTGAAAGCCTCATCAAAAACAACATCTCTACTTATGTGAATTTTCTTGGTTAAGGGATCAATCAAATGATAACCCTTAGAGTTCTCATCATACCCAAGAAGAATACACTTCAATGACTTCTCATCTAGCTTCTTCCTTTTCTCTTTTGGTATGTGCATGAAAGCTTTACACCCAAAAATGCGTAGATGAGAAATGGAGGGTTTCCTACCACTCCATGCTTCCTGTGGAGTCATTCCTTGTAGGGACTTTGTGGGTGCCCTATTCAATAGATATACTATTGTGGTGACAACTTTTGCCCAATATAGTTGCTCAAGTCTAGCTCCTGTGAGCATGCAACGAACCATTTCCATGATGGAACGATTCCTCCTTTCAGCAACTCCATTTTGCTGAGGAGTATAAGCAATAGTTAATTGTCTTGTGATCCCATTTTCTTTCAATAATGCAAAAAATTCTTTAGAGGTGAACTCCCCCCTTGATCTGAGCGGAGGGTCTTTATAGAAGTCCCTGACTCCTCAACAGATTTCTTGAATTGCTAAAAAAATCCAAATGCTTCAGATTTCAGTTGAAGAAAGAATACCCACATCTTTCGTGAGTAATCATCCACAAATAACTGAAAATACCTCTTACCCCCACAACTATTGGGAGTAAAGGGACCACACAGATCAGTATGAACCAACTCCAGAGGTTTCTTTGCTCTAGTAGAGCTCTTTTCAAAAGGCACTCTATCTTGCTTTCTTGCCAAGCGATCGAGCAAACCGGTAAAGTGGTAGAAAGGGAAGGAAGACCCTTAACCATCTCATACTTACTTAGCTCAAGTAAGTAACCAGAACTCAAATGTCCATATCTCTTGTGCCATAGGGAAGTTGCCTCCTTTGTAGAGAGTGTCATGGCAACATGTGGAGTAGAGATAGTATCTAAGGCAAATAAGCCATGCTTATATGAAGCGGTTGCAATGTTCTTACCCCTCCTGGTAATTGAACAACACTTCTTGCCTCCCTCAACACTAAAGTTCACAACCATATCTTTGTCCAGAATTTGTGTGACTGACAACAAGTTGTTTGCCAATCCTGGAACATAGAGGACTTTATCAATCTGACACTTTCCATCAGGAAGAGTGGCTGAAACAGTGCCTTCTCCCTGAACCTTGTAGGTTTTATCATCGGCAATAGTGACAGGTTTGCCCTCTTTGGCCTCAAAAGACTCAAACCACGATTTGTCACCAGTCATGTGCTTACTAGCTCCAGAATCAACATACCATATAGGATCCATCTGCTTGGACACTATGGTAGTCATGAGAACTTTGTGAGCTCTCTCAGAATTCGTGTCAGATTCTTCAACAACAACATTCACTTGTTGTTTGTTATTTTGTGGTTTGTTTCGGCCTTTCTGTTTTGATTGCTTATTCTTATGCCAACATCTGTTTGTATCATGACCTTATTTGTCACAGATCTTGCAATCTCTTTTTCTATTGAGGTTGTTGAGTTTGTTTCCCTTTTGAATCCTTTTGTGAATTCCCTCCCTTCTGAAAATTACCCTTCTGGTTCTGCCCTTTCCTGTTGATGTAGAGAGCGATGTTAGAAGAATCATCTCTCTGTAGTTGGCGTGCTTCCTCCTCTTGAAGCATATTAACCAATTCTATAAAAGTAACTTTTCGTTGTGATACATGAAGGGAAGTAATCAACACCCGATAAGAATCAGGTAAAGCTCTCAATACAACTGAAGTAAGGAGCTTGTCTTCAACTGGTTCTCCCAAAGAATTCAACTTTGCTTTCAATTCAAAAACTCTGCAAAGAAAGAATTCTATTGTCTCACCCTGCTTCATGCTCGGATCGTGTAATTGAGATTGAAGAAATAGAATGGTGGAATCATTCTTTCCCTCATATATAGTATTAAGGGCATCCCATGCCGCTTTACTAGTTGCACGATCAAGCAATATGGGGTTGGACTTCATCGGACACGACAAGCAAGATGAGCACTTTTGCTTTACTTGTCTAGCTTATCAAAGTCTCTTTGAGCATTAGATGGAGTCGTAGCACCGACAACGGGTGAAGGTCTGGTTGTTGCTCCAGATACAACATCCCATAAATCATCCATTGCTAGGATGGCCTTCATCTTATTTTTCCATGGTGTGTAATTAGGACCTTTCAACAACTGATGAGAATCGGTCATTAGTTTTGCAGACATGATGAAGGTTCCTTATAACACCAATTGGTCCCCCTTTCGATATACCTTTTGCTAGGCCATTATACCGTACAAAATACCCGCCCTTATGTGAGGGAAACTATAGGTATTTAGAAAGATCAACAAAAATCACCCGCCCTTACGTGAGGGAAACTATAGGTGAGTTTTAGAGATCATACGATACGTGGAACATAAGCGATACGAAAGGGAATCGCCTTGTTGATGGCACCTACCATAGAAGATTCTTCTCATGCATGGGGCATAACTTCCCCTAAACACTATGAAGAATACTTCGTCAGGATTTATGCCTAAACACAAGAGCGATTAAGGGTAGTGGATGGAGTAAAAAAAATGCAAAAATGGCAAACTTATCTCTCCCCGACGATTTATAGAGAACAAGCTCAGACGTTGTTGTAGCAGCTATATTAGGCGGCGGATATAGTAGCGCAATCATGACAACTTTACCTGTAAGTGCTGGCCAGAGGTATCACAAATACCGAATCTTTGCAGTGCAATAAATTGCACGAATGGGTTTTAATTATTCTGGGGACTTAGGGAGTGAATTTGATTTTAATTTTTAATGTTATAATGCAAAAAACAAATATGCAACATACAACAAAAAAAATGCCCACACGAATAACCCACAAGGTGTCAGGCGCAGCCGAAAATGCACCTTTTACAATTTTCCAAATTGCTATTTTTAAAAAAAAATACTCTCACTATCCCCCTTTTTTTTTTTTTATGGTATTTTAGCAATTTATAAATTTTGAAAAAAGTAAAATTTAAACTTTTAATAAAAATATTTCAAAATTAATTAAATAAGTTTCTAATTAAATTAAAAAAAATAATTAGAAAACAATTTAATTAATATAAAATATTAATTATTAAAAAAATAAAACTTTAATCAAAAAAAATAAAAAAACTTATACCTGGCAGGATTGGAACCTACAACCTCAGGGCTCCCCGAGCCCTACCGCATAGCTCACTGCCAGGTGAGCTAGCGAGCTGATCCGCTTGGATCAGTGGGATCCTCCTTTTTCAACACGAGCCCGTAGCTCGTCCTGGCTGTGCCTCCTCCTCTGACTCTATCCTCCGCCTGGGCGCTGTCGCAGCTTCTGCTTGCTGCGATGGGCGCTGCCGCAGCTTCTGTGTGCTGCGCTGGGCGCTGCCGCACGCTACGCAGTGCGCATTGCGTGCTGCGCTGCGCAATGCGCACGGCTCGCTGCTGACTGCGCAGCATGCGTGCGTCTGTTGCGCTCTACGCAGCTGCGCGCTGGCTGTCGGTGGTCACTTGCGTCAGCGTCTCTGTCTGCGTGATGGGAGGGGAAGGGAGGGGGGGCGATTATTTTTTTTTCTTTTTATTTTTCAATCGCGGGAGGGGGGAGGCGGACAGCGTCCGCAATAATTTTTTTTTTTTTTTAAATTCAATTGCACTTCCGGCACGCGATAAAAAAAAAAAATTAAATCTTTTTCTGCTGCACAATCTCCTTCCAGCCAAAAAATAATAATTCGCCTGCTCAGCAAAAAAATACAGTCGCACGTCCCAAAAAAATGCGAACTGTTCTCCAGCAGGCTTCTGCAAAAAAATTATCTGCAAATGGCTCGGATACCATGTCAGAATAAAACAACAATATTATTCATGTCTGAGAAGGTTTAAATAATACACTTACAGACTGAAATAGCCCGGAGGTTACGAAACCATCCGCGGCTGAAATAGAACTTGTTGTAACCAAATAACAAGTTCTGCCTAATTAACAAAAAAATGTAATAACATATATATGCTAACAAATATATGCTAACAACCCTTAGATAGACTAGCTATATTTTGATTTTTGCAATTTTACTTTGTATGATTTTCTTTCCATGTTATTTCATATTTTCTTTAATTTTATGTTTTCCCTGAGGAAGTTAATTAGAATAGGTTAGAGAAGCAAAGGGAAGATGAGCGTCAAAGCTCACATCCAAAATAAAGGATATAATATTGGGTAAAAAGTCTTGAAGTTGTCCAGTGGAAGCCACGTCTCACACTTCCCAAGACTAACACCCCCCACACGAGGTGTAAGGGACCAGAATCACCCACTTGAAAGAGGTTAAAAAGCCAAAGCTACAACCGTGGGGGGTCACGATGCCCGAGAGGTGTAAGGGTCACTTATAAACCCCAACAAGATCTAATAAGGGAAGCAAAATACCTTAGGACAGTACAATTATTGGATGATAGTGAGTGGCAAAAAAGGTTAGGGTTACTACCAACTAAGATAGGTTGAGGGAGAAACAACAATAGTATGAATCTTAATTTTGTAGACTATATACCCAAGGATAACAATAGGATATGGGATCTCACACAAATCGAGTTTGGCATCCCATGAAGTCATCATAAATGTAGTACTTCAACACTACCTTCATAATTTTTTGCCAATTTTAGAAGAGAAAAGCAACAACAAAAGGTTAGAGAATAGAAAACACCTCAAAATCTCAGTATTTCAGCTATATTTGATAGAGACCAATTTGCTTGTAAAATTTTATCAAATGATTCAGAGGAGCGATTCACTCACTTAAAGCATTTTTGTCTTAAGGGAGTGATTCACCCAATAAAGATGACAAGTTTACTTTCTAGATGTGAATGAATCACTCGCAAACACAAGTGAATCATTCAAACAAGCACAAAGGTGAAAATCAATATGCATCACGAGGAAAATCATTTAGAAAGCAACTTTTTTGGCATTTTGTGGTGTAGTAAGCATTTTTTATTCTTCTAATCCTGTTAGAGGCATGTAACATGTGGAGGTACAACATTTTTCTAAAGTTATCCCCAAATATTTACTTTACTAGGAGTAATTATTTTTTACTTAACATAACTCAAGGGTAAACTTTTGCTATAAATAAAGACCCAGGGCCCTCGTTGTAATCATTTTTTGGTCATGAGAATCCAAAGCTACACCTTGTAAACCCCACCACATTGTGCTTTGTACTCATGATATTATAAGTAATTGGAAAGTCCTTATGCATCCGATTTGTGGCACCGCTCTCATGCTTTTCTAAGTGTGCAACGGTTATGGCATGGCCCTTCTAGCCCATCTTATCATTTACTTATCAATTTTATAATCAAATGAATGGGTGGACATTGATGTTATTTGATTTCTCATGTGTTGATTGATCATAGTCTTTCCTCGCCATGGTGTAACAACCATAATTGCTTTCAATTATCACACTCTAAACTTCATAATTTTATTTTTTGTACTTCACTTTTATTTAATTTTTCTTTTCTATACTTTACTTTCATGCATTTTAGTTTAGATTAGATCCAAATTAAGACAATGGGGATTTGACCTTAATCTAGAGTTCAAGGAAAGCCTTTGGCAAACCCATCCAACCTTATTGAATCTCAGGTTTAGGGGCACAAAACCTAAGCTAGAAGTCGAAAAATTCTCAGATCAACAATAATCTTTCATTATTTTCATGGGAATGGCGCCTAGGATAAGCCACATATAACTTATAAAAAAGTACTTATAAACACTTTTTAGCTAGTATATAAATCCAAAATTTATGTCTCTCTATTATATAAACCTTGAATTCTAAACTTTTTACCAATCACAAGCACATCCTTTGCACTATATATACCTCTATGTTGTTTTGCAAGTAAACAAAATCAAGCTTTAGGACTCAATTGAGATGTTGAGATTGATTTCTAAATCACAAGCAATATGTTCACACCAAGATCTAGCATATGCCTATAGTATTAGCAAGCTTCCAATACCTACTTCAACATCATCCATTAAAGGGGGGCAATGTGCTTCATTAGAACACGTGGCTACCAACCAAAACTAGCATCAACAAACATCTCATTGTCATTTTGTTTTTGATGAGTTTTTTGGTAGATTCCTCCATCTTTTTGGATCTTTTAGCAAGCTAGTTCTTTTAGTTTTGTGTGTCTACTTATTTGATTCAAAAAACTTAATTTGGGAATTTTTGCCATGATTTTGCCATAATTTATTATTTGCAAATATTTTATTTTTTTAATATTTTTTTGCAAATATTTTATTGATTTATGTAGAAATCTTTATTTATTGCATTATATTTTATTTCAGTGATAGTTTTGCATGCAATTTTTTATTCCCTTACTCTAATAGTCATAATTAGGAAATGTCCTTCTATATTAGATTATTTGTTTTTAATGCTACTACTTATCCTTACAATAGAGATCTTGTATAAATCAAATTTATTTGAATATAGGAATGTCTACCATGATCTATTGCATTCAAATGTTTGATTGACTATTGTAGAAATCTTTATTTTTCTCCATAATAGTTTTGTCGATAATTTTTAATTGTTTTACCTTTGTAGTAAAAATTAGAAATTGTCCTTCTACATTAGATCCTCACTTTTTATCATTACTGTTTATCCTTAGAATAAAGATCTAGTGTTGTCAAAATATATATATATACCATATTTTTTTATAAATTATTATTTACAAATATTTCATTACTTATTGTAATATATTTTATATCTTCAATAGTTTTACTGATAATTTATGTTTTCTTACTTCAATGGTAAAATTAAGAAATGCCCTTTTTTGGTATTAGGTTCTTTGTTTTTATATTTTTATTTTTGTTGGAAAACAAGGGGTTGTACTCGGGTCCCCCACCCTTAAAAAATCACAACTCTCTTCTTTAGAGCTTTGAGAGTTTACAAATAGATTCACTTCTCATCTCAATTGAAATGTTATAGCTAGAAACCTACATCATTTTAAAAAAATCAATGAGTTTACACATGTTTTCATGAGGGGTCTTGATCCCCTCATACTGAGTGGGGTTTGAACCTTAGACCTCTCAAAGAGAGGCCAAGGCCCTTACCACTGCAGTAAGCTTATAGCTACAATTCTTTGTTTTTATTATCATTGTTTATCCTTAGAATAGAGATCTATTGTGTCTAGTTTTTCTTAATTTAAACATATTGGTCATGATTTATTATTTGTAAATATTCAATTGATTACTACAAAATTATTTATTTTATTATGTTATATTATTTTTCTACAGTAATTTCACCAACAATTTGTATTTCCTTACTTTAGTAGTAAAAAATAGGAATTGACCTTTTGTATTAGATTTTTTTATTTATTTGAACAAACATTGGTGGCCAATAGCGTATCGGGAGAAAGTATGAATAGAACAATTGAGGACATTAGGCCATATATTATGGGAAAATATACAATAACTCAAACAAACCTTGTTGTGAAAGCATAATGGAAACAGTATTGCAAGTACCTTTACATACAAGACATGTAGATCTTTTTGAACTATATCTCAATCTAACAAAAAGGAGAACTAAAGAAAATGGAAAGTTTGTTTTGGTAAATTAAAATAGTACCCTTAGATACTTAAGCATAGGCAAACTTGAGTAAATAAAAGAAAAAAAATCACTGAATAAAAAAATGATAGATCTACCACAATGCGGATGGTAGACATGTTGGTTATCACAAGCAAACTTAAGATTTTATCCCAATGGGGACATCGCAACAATTTGGGGTTTGGCTTCTCTTCGGGAGGTCCAAGGTTCAAACTGTAGTGTTTGATTATGTGTTAATTCCCTATTGATAAGTGTAGCTCTCAGTTTTACGAGGGATCATGGTTGGGAGGAGACTGCTCAAACTTGTGCGTCAATCATAGGGGTTTATCACACTACCCGAATAAATTTGGAGACCAAGACCCCTCATAAAAACTTGTGTAAACTCATTGAATTTATCCCCAAGGGCTAGGTGGATTAGTAGTTGTCTGTCTGGCTAGGCACTTACCAAGAAGAGACCTAGGTTCAAACCTTAAGGGCATGTCTATTGCAAAGGTCGTAGTATGTTATGAATCCTTTGAGTGCATGCCAAATTGACAACGACAGTTGGAATCCCAAATGACCGATGGTCCCTCTCATGTCGGGTCAACAATAACGAGGTGGTATAGGCTTGTTGGGAGTAGCCCTTGTGGTTTGAACCCTGCACTTGGCAGTTACTAAAAATAGTGTGAATGTAACCAACTCCCCTATGTATCCCAAAAAAAAGATAGATCTACCAAAATCGATTTTAGTAACTAGACAAAAAAAACATATCAAGTAAATAAAACGTGAAGAGAAGGGAACCAAAAGGAAGAATGTTGTAGCCCCACATCAAACCCACTTACAAAGGCATTAGATTTTTATGTAAAAGAGTTGATAAGAATTAAGAGTAGATTGAAATGCATAGAAACTAGGGAGGAGGAGAATAATTGCACGTTCTAAGGAATTATGGAGATATATCAAAGGCTACAAGAGGATAATATAATATTAAGGGAATAAGTAGCAATACTCTCACAATCATTAAATTTTTATGTGGAAGAGTATATGAGCTTCAAGAGTAGATTGGAATGCTTGAAAACTAAGGGACATTAAAATAATTGTAAGCTCCAAGGGATCATAGAGACAAATTGAAAGGTAAAGAAGAATAATAGAATGCTAAAGGAGCAAGGAGCAATGCTACAAAAAGCTTTAAATGAGAGATAGGCAAGAATTGTAAGCCATAAAACAAAATATAAAACCCAATCAAAAATCAATAAATATGAACACGTCTAAATGGTATAAGGGAAGAAACACATGTGACACATCAAATCACAATGGCAAATATGAAAGTAAAAGAGACCAGTAAAGGAAAGTAGACAAAGGAGGTCAAGACATAGACACAAGTAGTAAAATGATCTATAGAAAGGAAGAAAGAGAGGTGAAAACAAATTAGAATACATATAAGATAAACAAATAAAGCTATGATAGATGAACAAATATAATTATCATAGGGGTAACAAACTATGTAAAAGTTGAAGAAACAATCAATCTTGTAAGAGGCTCTCTTAAAGATAAACTAAAATAGAAAAGACAAATTTTCCAAGCAATGATGATGGGAAACATATGAGAAAGAAGGCATAGGCTTATCAAAATTACCATGATGAAAAGGAGGACAAGAACCAAATCCTAAGAAATGGAGTCTTTTGAAAGGTTTAAAAAAAATCATAGATGAAGAGTTAACCCCAATACAAGAAGAAGAGAGGAGAGGGGAATTTTAAAACAATAAGGACAACAAGGAATAAAAGCAAATGGATATAGTTAAAAATGAAAAGGTTTACATCACTAGTCAAAAAAATTTAGAGACGCCAATACAAGAAGAAGAAAGAAATGGGGACTTATATAAAGTGTAGATATGAAAAATTGAAATTAAATGGATATAGCTGAAAAAAGAAAAAGGCCTACATCTCTAGTCAAAGGTTCCAAAATAAATAGGGTAATGGGACCCCTTGGAATAGTTATCTATTATGTTGGGATTGTAGAGACAGCCCTTGGAAGATAGGACTTGGGTTAGGGAGCATCATAGAAAGAATAAACATAATTTTGTCTCATAAAAACAAATGAATATGATGGATGCAAGACCTCAACATTTGGATGTTATATGAAGATTATAGTATTGAATGAAACAATAGGAAACAAAAAGGGATATAGAGGAATATTGATTTTGATAAAGGAAACTAAGGGCAATAATATTTAGTTAGAGAAAAAAAACACGAACAAATAATATATTTGGATTAAAATAAGGAAAAAATGAAGTATTAGAATAATATCTTGCTATTTTACTTCACAAACATCTAAAGCCTACAAAAAACGTGGGATGGACTATGAGGATACATATGCTAAGCAAGAGATTTCAATGCAAAGATAACAAACAAGCAAGCAAACCAACATGCTAAGCAACAATGAGAATCCATGTAGCATTGCATCATGGCTAGTAGAAGAAGAAAACAATGAATGAATAGGATGCTCAAAGGGCAAAGAGGTCATTACTTCTTTTGGTGAAGAACTATTGACCTTGTGTGGCATACATACATTGATAATCTACAATGCTATTAGTAGGTGGAAGAAATATGGAAAGCATACATGTAGAACTTACAGTGGAGCAAGTGTTGTTAACTATCATTTGCTTGCAAATTCTGATAGAGAAGATAATAGAAGTAGAGATTAAAGACTCCAAGAAATTAAAACCAAGTCACAGCCAAGTATGTGTAAAATTGTCATGGTAGGAAAGAAATCAAAAAATAGAAAAAGTGCATCCCAATCAACAATCGTCATTGGAGGACAAGGTCCTCATAACCCAAGAGAATCATTTAATTTTTAAAGAAATAGTAAAATCGAATTTACAAAGAGAGGAAAAAGAAATAAGAAAACAAGGAATCAACAACCATGAGTTGACAAATATAATTCTGAAGGCATTAAAAGTGTGCAAAATGTCTAAAATTAGGAGGAAGGAAAAAGGTTTTCCAACAAGTGCATGGTATGATGAAGATTGTAAAGCAATGAGGAAAGCTCTTAAAGAGTAAAGAAGAGGAAAACAAAACTTTGTACAAATGGATAATGAAAGAAAAAAAGAGTATGTGAGTGCACAATGAGAATAACTAATTTATTTAGTGAAGAATAACCCAAAGTTATTCTAGAAGGAAGTTGAGTAATATATCATTACAAAAATCCAATAGTAGGTGCATAAAGAATTGGCTCTTTCTATAATCATTAAAATAAATAGAAAATATCTACGTTTAAGGAGGTCAAGGAAGATATTAAAAAGCTAGGAATAAGTAAGGCTTGTGATGCAAATGGACTACAACCAAAATACTTAAAATGATGATTAGAGGATTTAGCACCACACATCAAGAGGATATTCAATAGCATCATCTAGCATGGATTTTCAAGGGATTGAACAACTCATTTAACAATACCCTTCTTCAAGAGTGGAGACGTAGACAAACCCTTAAAATTACCAAACCATTATGGTCAATTCCCTCTTTCCCAAGTTGTTTGGAAGCATGGTTAAGAGTAAAATCAACAAACGGGTAGAAGAAAAATGAAAGAGGGCAAAAAAAAAATAGGTTTCAGACCAAAACACTCAACAATAAACCATGTCATCACTTTGAGGTATCATTGAAAAATAGGGAATGAAAAAGGAGATCTTGTTGTTTTGTGGATTTCAAGAAAGCTTTTGCCTAGAAGTAAACTATGGAGTAGAATGGACATGCTAGAAAAGAATAGAGCAACAATTCATAGACTCGATGAAGTCCAAACTAAAATCAAAACACAAGAAAACCTTTCAAATGCTTTAGAAGTGACATGCAATTAAACAAAGATGCCCACGATCCCCTACATTATTTGGTTTATATATTGCCAGATTAGAAGAATGGTTAAATCTGAGAAGAGAGGGCAATGTTCATTTGGGAAGATAAGTGATGAGGCTTCTTTAGTATGTAGATGATCTCATTTTGATTGCAAGGCCAATACAAGGTTTGAGACAGCATTTAAAGACACATTTTCAAGGACATAAGCATGCAAGTAAATACCAACAAAACCAAGATCATGATCTTCTCCAACCAAAAGAAAAATAATCAATTAAATTTTATTTTGAAGGGGGTGCTTTGGAAGAAGTAACAAAGTACAATTATATCTTGGGCTAGACTTCAATAATAAAACTAGTTTGGAAACTTGTAGAATGAAGCAATATTTGGAGGACAAAGAGTCATTTCTACGTTACAGAATAGAAGCAATGAAGCTAATTTATAGGACTAGAAGCTATATGGGTGTTATTTGGGTTATTAGCATGATATCTTATGTGTGAACCATGGACTCAAAATGAAGACAAATAGAGAGCATTTAAAAATGTTTAGTTACAAACAAATTCAAAATAAAAATATTTAGTTCCATTTGAGATTCTTCTAGCAAAAACGAGTACCTTTCTTATATAGGCAACTTTTATGGCTTATCTTCTAAGATATCTAGAAAATAAAATTTGAATACCTGGATGCAAATACATAGCCTAAGTGTTCTAATAAAATATATTGACAAAATAAAGAAAATAAGCAAAAGAGCAAATAGAATATCAACTTGGATGAATGCCTAAATAATAACAAAGACAAAAACATTTGTTAAAGAAAAATTCAGAACAGCCATGTGGTAAAAGAGGTTAGGAAGAAAAAGAGAACATTATCTTGTGAAACATACAAATGAAATAAACCATATTAAAAATGGAAGAATAGAATATCAACGTTATACATACCAAAGACAGTTGATACAAAGAAACATTTTAATACCCTAACAATAAAATTATTACAAAAATTAATTAAAAATCAATAACAAAAAAAAATCAAAATTATAGAAAAAAAAAAATTATAAGGTATAACCACGTTTATTGTAAAGTTCTAGTTCTATTTAAGCTGATTTTGGGCCTGTTAATTGAAACCTTAGATATCTACACACCGCATGTAATTACACGAAAGGCCCATAGTTTTGATATAACTCCTATATAAAAATAATGTATTTTATTATATTATTAAATTATTTACCTTTCAAGAATTTTCAACAACATTTGAAAGTGTCATTCTAAAGGTGTTAATTATAACAAATTGAGTGAAATAAAAATTGACATATTAAAGTATATTTGAAAATAAAATCTTATGAACTTATTATTTTTTACAAGAAAATATATTATTGATCATATATGTGTTTGCACTAAGTTTATTGTAATAATAAAAGTTTGTAAACGTACTACAATGATGAGGGCTTTAACCTTCTTAAGAAATCTAGGATTCAGACCCCACTCAGTATAAAGAAATTAAGACACTTAATAAAAACCTGTGTAAACTTATAAAAAAATAATAACAATTTTGATCTTTTAAAAGATCAAAAAGGTTAAAAGATCCAAAAGTCAAACAGAGTTTTGCATCTTCCTCGAGGAAGACTTTTAATATTTTTTCCGGACATAAGATCGGGCCTCTAGCAAAAACAGCTAAGCTTATGTATCGACAAATCCCTCACCACAATCTTTCAAAAAATCATTTAAAAAAACATGAACAGAAAGAGTTTTGCATCTTCCTAGAGGAAGATGCAAAATATATTTTTCGGTCATAAGATCAGGCCTCTAGCAAAAACAGCTAAGCTTATGTATCGACAAATCCCTCATCAAAATATCATTTAAGAAAACCACATTAAAACAAAATTACACAATTTAACAAATGTAAAATCAGATAACATAGAACAGCAGTGTAATCATGAGCATCCACCAAAACATCCATCGTCCCTGCCCTTTCTAGTAATTTGCATTGTTAAATAATATTTTGAGTTTTCTTTTTGAAAGAAAAAAAAAAGTTATCGAGTACCAAAAAAAATATTATATGCTCGTGGTTACAACAGAAAACTGAAGAAAATAACAGTGACAGGAAAAATGATTTACAAAACATTTAAATAGAAAACATTTGCCAATAGATGAATTTGAGTAAAGAAATTATCAGGCCCCCTCCTGATGCTAGAAAAATCATGGCTTTTAAAGTTGATTAGTTCTGGAAACTGCACATAGCAGAATACATGTTTGCAGAATATGTCACAAATTTTGTTCTAGATATAGAGGAACGGTAATCAACACCGACTCTGACAAAATGTGCCTGCCTTAATAAATCTCCTGCGTTGAGAGCATTTTTTAGAGGAGTTCATATTACCAGAGGAGGACAAAGAAACAATCCCATCCCAGTCCGCACAGAACTTGCCCCACAGTCAAAATTATCTAACAGTAACAATCCAGTTTCATACGATATGTACGGAGAGCATTTAGATGCTTGCCCTTTTTAAAAAACCTATAATGCTTCGAGCATAAAAATAGAAATGAACGTCAGATATACTTGAAAATTCTGTGTAAATACAAAGTTCTAATCCATCCCAAGTTCTTTACACATCAGTCGTGAAGTTGGCCCAAAATATGGCTTATCTGGAGACCCAAATATCAGGTCCCAGATCATTCCATCTCATCATAAGAACACTTAATTCGCCCCAAGAGGGGCGGCCATTGAAGCCTAAGACGTCATTCTGTCAGGACTTTTCCATTCAAAGTAGAAAAATCATAGCAGATATTTAAAAAATGCATGTCCAAGTTCAAAAAGGCCCTTGACGGCCATTTGGTTCAAAGGTAATTCAAACATTATGGTTCTAAGCTGCCAAGATGGGACCATCTGCAATAGCTTCTATTTCCTTCCTGCTCCTAACAAAGGATCTTTTCCTAGTACCACAATCAACTTCCTCGAGATCCCCAGCAATTCCAATATAACCATAGAATAACCATAGATTGATATCTTTCCCAACATTTTGTTGGCTTTTATGTAGCGATTGAACTTGAAGCCAATCATTCCGTCCATGCTGATTTTCTTCACAATATTTATGCAGCCGTTCAGCCTCCTGTAGCCCTGAAAATGTTGGAGAGAACTTAACTATGAAAGTGACATGATTGACACTACTGTGGTCTACAGCATTTGATTTGCCACTGCTGAATCCAAGCCCTGCAACATGTAACAAGAGAGTTAAGTGTTAGAAACTCGGATGTTATACCTTGCCATATTAGGCCAAATGCAGTAACAACATCCATCTAGGCTTCTAAGGCAATCTAACTTGGCACATTGAACTAACAAAAATCCTATCCGACTTGCTATGTATACTGAGTTGTTAATCCAATTATTAATCTTTGGTTTTAACAGCAGGCAAATCCCACAAGTTATGATAAGCAGAAAGCAAATTTATATGATAACTTAGACACAAAATTTAAAAGAAGAGAGGGATGTACCTCTAAGAATGTCATCCATCTCAAGATTGCTGATAACATCCTCACAGCCATCTTGCTTTTTTTCAACACTAGCAATGTGAATGAAAACCAATGGTGGCCATAGAATAAGATCTTCTTTCATGGCTCTTGTATCAGGTTCTGACAACTTCTGGTATGCATATCCATTATTAGGTGCGACAGCATAATTCCAACCCATCAGAACACACAAAGCCTTATGCAGTCCCAAGTGCTTTGCTCTGAGGCCAATTTTCCGAGTGTTGAATGCATGCATAACCAGGCTGTGGGTATCCACAAAGTCTTTTGAATGACTACAAAGAACACGAAAGAAAACACATTGCCAACACAAAGTCAAATTGCCAGGCATAAGATTCAAAGAAAAATGCAGAAAGCAGGCAAATCCGTACAACATGCTACTTTGCAAGAAAATAACTAATATTACCAACACCCATTGCTACTTTATTATTTAATTTTAAAATAATGCTGACTAATGCTGCTTTCTCTCCCCCTCTCACTCCCTCTTCCCTCCCAGGGGTATGCATATCAGGCTTCCAAAGCTGTGTCAGAGACCCATCCCAACATCCCAGAAACATCCCCTGCTGTCTCGTGTTGTTATTGTCCCAGAAACTTCATGGAACATGAGATATATCACGTATTTCTATAATCAACTACAAGAGGTTTTGGCTGTATTCCTTGACAAAATCTGGATGGCATGGATGTAGCTTAGGAGTTGGTAGTTCATTAGTGTTCCCTAAAATAATAAACTCTAATTGCCATTCCTTGTGATGATAACCTCACATTGGTAATTAATTTGACAAACATGGGGACACTAATATATTCTTAGACATGGCTGCTATTCTTGAACCATGCAAGAACTTACATATCTGAACTTCAATTGAATCATATATGTTTTCTCTCAATTGAATCCTTCTTACTGAACATATAACTTACAAATATGGTCAACATTTGCTGTTATGTCAGCCCCTGAACAGGTTACCAAAATGGTGAGTTCTTGCAGGTCATTCCACCACCATCACACTCATCGTTTGCATGCTGCCTCCCCATCCCTAGCAGTATTTACACAATCTATCAATTGTGCTTTACTATCAGAAATTTTCTCTTTCCTTCAGCAGACAGCCTTTTAACTGTCATGCTACCAATGACGCTATCAGCAGGAATCCTTCTTGAGTATAAGACACATTGACATTTTAATTTATTAAATAATGACAATACCAATGCTGCCTTCATTTTTTTTTTTCTTTTTATAAAAATTCAATAATACAAAAACAATGAAAAAACATGTCGGATAAAACACAGATACTTCTCTAGTTTGGCTGTATTCCTTGGCAAAACTGGATACAAAGGACATGGCTTAGAAGTTGTTAATTCATTAAAATCCCCTAAAATGATAACCTTTAATTAACATCCCTTAAACAATAAGCTCACATAATCAAATGGCATTAGCTTAATTGGTTATATATTTTTTAACTTTCAAGGAGGATACCCAAGTTTAATTGCCAACTGATACATGCATAATTGTCTAACTGTTGTTATACTACTATGTAGTCATGATGTAATATTGGTGGAGCGTTTCAATTCCATATAACCAACTAAAAAAAAAATGAAAAGCTCACACAAATAATTTGACAAACTTGGGGAAACTGATATGTTCTTAGACATGGCTGCTTGGGGAAACTGATATATACTTAGACATGGCTGCTATTCTCAAATCATGCAAGAACTTATATATCTGAACTTCAATCAAATCATATACATTGTCTCAATTGAATCCTTGTTACAAAGCATATAATTTACAAATATAGGCAACATTTGTCTTTACATCAGCCTCTAAACAAACTACCAAAATGGTCAGATATTGCATGTCATCCCACCACCATCACACTCATCGTTTGCAGGGCTGCCTATCTATCCCTAACACTATTTACACAATCCTCCAAAATCTCAAAAATTGTTCTTTACTATCAGCCATATTCTCTATCCTTCAGCAGACAGCCTGTTTTAACTCCCATGTTATCAGTGGGAACTCTTCTAAGACCCTGGATTGCTTCATCACTATGGACAGTAGCAACAAGGTGAAAGAACAATAGTATATTGGCTGGTAAAGAAGATATGACTACTTACTTGAAACACGAGGCAATTATCCCCACCCCTATTTACAAGTTTCCACATAAACTATGTAGAGCCATTAAGCAATCCTCTTTTTCTAACAAATTCACTTGCATGCAAATATTCAACAGTGAATGCACATAAATGAGAAAATGTTCAACAGGAAAGTCACACAAGACAATAAAAATATAGAATCAAGGAATCTCTGTATATCAATTAAATGGATTAAGATTCCATTCAGCTGAGTACAAAGTTGCCAGGCAAAATGATCTTTGCCATATAACTAGAGTAGACATCAGCTCTCACCACCTTACAGTGTTTTATTCTTTGTTTTTCATAAATGGCTGAACAAAAAATGTTTCTAATTTTTGCTAGCATTCTAACAGCTGTATCACATACCTCGACGCATAGATTTATACAAAAATACCAACAATCCAAAACTTAGGATCTATGGCATTTTTTAGATACATTTGTAGGTTTTCATCAGTTGTTAAATAATAAACTTTTTTTCTCTCTTTTTTCCATTGGTCATATCTTACATATATCTCTTTTGGCAGTTAATGGCTGTAAGATTTTCATCAGTTCATAATATATTGATGGAAGTTCCATAGTTGATAAAATTGGTATTGGATCGGCAGGGAAAAAGAATCGGTAAAAATCGGAAATTGGCAACAAAAAAAAAAAAGAGGGGGGGGGAATCGGCAAATTTTCATTGAAAAAAAGCTTTTTTCATGCATATCACAGTTTTTTTGGAAAAAATCGGCAAAAATTGGCCAGGCTGTGAATCGAGAAAGATCAGCTCGAATCGGGATTTTTTGCAGATTTTCTCAATTATGGATGGAACATATATTCTAATGAAATTAGAGCAATCAGAATTACCTACTCCCAATGATTTCCTTTGAAAGAATGTTTGGTCACTAGAGGCCCTCCCTAAGGCCTCTACATTCCTTTGGTTAGCAGTCCAAAATAAGATTCTTACAGGAGAGAGTCTACAAAGAAGAGGATATCATGGACCTTTCAAATGTGCCTTGTGTAAGAAGGATCTAAAAATATCAAACCTACTTCTTCAGTGTCCCTTTACTTGCACCGTTTGGGGGCTGCTTTTTCAAAAATATGCGAATATTTTGGGCAGCTCCATCAACATTGAAAGAATTGATGAAATATGGGATTAATTATTTTAAAGCTAAAGCATTGTGTATTCTATGGAAGATTAGTCCTGGCCATTATTCGTTGGAATTTGTGGCTTGAAAGAAATAATAGAATTTTTAAATAAATCTCAAAAACATGTCCAAGTTTGGAACCAGACATTGAGCTCATCATAAAAAGTCTCAACTGCAGAAAAAATAGGTGCTAGCCTCTTGGTTACAAGATTTGAATATACGTGGAATTAACACAAAGGATTTGCTTCAATCTATTGTAAAATGGAAATGTCAAAAAATTGATGGTGCTTCCAAATAAAATATAGGAAAAGCTGGTGGAGGTGGTAGTTTTCAAAATAACAAAGGCAAAATTCTCCTCGCTTACTCAGAATCATAGTTAACTTTTAACTAACTATGCAAAAACTAGGGTAATTCTTATAGGGATCAAAATTGCAATTGATAAAGGATGGAAATATATTTCAATTGAGGGGGATTCATAAGTTATCATTAATGCTATCAACAAAAATGGATGTGGGGATTAGAAAAAAAAAAACAAAATTATTTCTAATGCTCATCAACTATTGTTGGAGGCAACCTCTTGGAAATATGAGAATATTTATAAAGAAAGAAATCAGGTAGCAGATAAGACAGCCAATCACAGTGTTGGTCTTTGTTTTGGTGAAATTCAAATTTTAGAAGGCAACTGGCAGAATGAAATTTTATCTCTTAATGAAAATGATTGCAAGGAGCTAATTGTGGAAACATAGCAGTTTGTGGAAGATGAATATATATATGATAGAAAAGGAAATGACGTAAGTCTTTGATAAAAGGGCAACCCATATATGGTTTAATTGACTTGATAGCAAACATAATATTTTGGCATTTTGATGTGATTGGCCCCCAATAGAAGCCATACATACATACATACATACATGTCTTATGTAGGATATTTTCATTAACAAGAAGATTTTCATTGTTTTTTAATTCCAGCTACAGCTTAAACATGTCCAAGCCATATTCGAATGCTTTATAAATGGACAATATATGGGCATGCATTCAGATAAATCAAAATATGATATCTATGTATTTGGATACAATATCTAGTAAGTATTGTCTTTGTATCCGTATCCAATATCTGGATAAAAGTATCTGGGCAAGAGGAATGCCAGAAATGGTAACTCTAATTTTAGGTCTTTTTTTTGGACGCCAAACTTGCGGTCACTTAGAATGTCATCATTATTGGGTATGGTTTAGAGAATGCCTATAATTATCAGAGGAAGGCAGATGCATGTTATATTAACATGTGCTTCTGCCACCATGGTTCTGATTCAAAATTCAAGATCCAAGGAAAATATCTTTTAATTGACTGCGGCATTGATCAATCCCCGCCCTTCTCAACACATTCAACCTGCTTGATAGCTTAGGAATGCTCTACACTAATGACACTCAATTAGTATGAAGAGTTTCTCTTGGCCTCTCTTGCACCTTGCACTGCTGCAGACTACTCTGAAGAATATGGAGGATGTGATTTTAACTTGACAAGCATAAGTTCCTTCAGAGATGTAGTCCCAATTATGCTGCTAATTTGTCCCTCCCTGAGCCAAGCCAAGGCTAGAAGGGACTTTGCAGAAAGGAATCTTTCCCTGCCCAGTTTACTGAATACATGGCTACAAGAAACTTTGTCTTCCATCAGAGACCTGGGAGTCAATCTGATGAATTGGGGTTGAAGCATCAAGAGAGACTACAAGTAATGGATGCCCTGTCAAACAAACAGTTTGAGACTCTGGGAACTATTGCTGACAGATCTTTCCCCGACCCAGCAGACCTCTTATGTCTTCCCACAGGCTTGGTTACCTCGTTTTCTGCCTCCCCTCTTACCAAAATGATTTACAATTGCACATGTGTGTCAAAAATAGCTTTCATAACTATTATTTATCTTGAGATTCTACTCACAATTTATGTATTATGCTCTTTTCCAGAAGTCCCTAGTACTAGGCAGACTATGGATTATGAATGCTAAATATTTCTGTTAAAGGACCCACTTTCTGTCTCTCTACCAACATTCCACAATGGCCCTATTATAATGTCTCTTTGTCTAATATTTTCAGCTTTTAATACAAATGTACTCTTTATTTAATGTGAAAAAAAGGGCAAACATTATGAAAAGATACATCCTTATGTTCCACCCAACGTAAATCCAAGCCCCTTTCCTCAAGGCATGGTGTACATCCATCCTTAAATTCAATAGGCAGGTAATCACTTTGTCACATCACTTACTGTATATTACAAAGACTCAAAATATCAGTAATAATCCACACCCCATTAAAAGCATGCATCAACTGGACTCAAATCCAAACACCTCCACATTACAGCAACTGTGTGAAATTTCATTCCCAAATAGCTTATCATTGACAATCTTTAATTGAAAAAATGACCGATATGCATATTCCAACTGTAATAATCAATGATGGCTGGCAGCTATGACATATGCCATCCACAAGGATAGTAGCAGTCTAGCAGTTATTGTGGTGGCCGTTATTGGTGCATTTATTTAGACATAAAAAGTGTCCCCCAGCTACAAATTTCAGATGTTGTTTCCTAACAAAGTTCCATAGACCTGCTCCATATGCAGATAAAGGTTTCTGGAAATGAAATCAATAATCAATTTCTGGCCAGAAAATGTTTGAAAATCTCAGATGCAATGACTATAATCACTATTCTAAAAGTGAACATGTTTAATGCTAACAAATTTCAAATGCTCAAACATTAAATCCGGACCGTACATAGCATAGAATACCATGATCGGATAATATATATACCAAAAGACATTTCTATGGAAGATATCTCTCCTGCATTGTTCAGTATTCAGTATGGTCTCACACTAGAAAGATGTCAGGAAAACTCAAACTCATTAAAGGCTTTTTTTTTTTTTTTTCACTACACATGCATTCTCTAAATTAAATTTGACAATAATCTCCCTTTATACATAGTTCTATAGCATTGCTTTGTCATGCAGGGTGCTCTGTTTTCAAAAATAGAACCAGTAACAAGCAGTTCCACTAGTGTTTACAGTGGTGGCCAAAGCCACGAAGAACCACCCCTCTGGGAAAAAGCCCACGGCACAGAAGAAGTGTGTGTCTTCAAAGAAAGCAGAGAATAGAAACGCAAAAGGCACCACAAGAAGATCAGCAAGACCTAGAAGATTTACATCTTTAGAGTTTTAAAATAGGTCCACCCCAGCATTAGGATTTCCAACAAGGTGATGAGCATAATGAACAGCTTCATCAATGAGATGTTTGAGATATTTCAGAAATCAAAAAGTGAAGCTTTGAGACTCACCAGGTACACCAACAAGCCTATTACCATTTTGCTGAGTATTCAGGTGTCAGTGAGACTGATTCTTCCCAAAAAGCTTGTGAACCATGAAGTTTCAGAGAGCATGAAGGCAGTTTACCATACTTGATTTCATCAAATTTATTCCGTCAAAAGGAAAATATTAGGACAACAGCAAGGGTTTAACAGTTGCGGTGCATTGATATACAATGATTTTTCCATCTCTTCGTCATGTTTAGCCTTTTTGAGGTGGTTGACAGTGAAATCTGACTGTCTATTGTAAATACTGAAAATGAATCATGTTTTGCTAAGCATACTATTAAATTCCTGTCTGTTGTTTTAATGTTTTGTATGTTCCTCTTCTTTCGGCATCAATTGGCATGTTAAGTGCCAACCCTAATTATTAAAAACTAGATCCACTTCAAACGCCTAACTTCTCACTTCAAACGCCTAACTTCTCTTAAGGACTTGAAATCATTACATAAATCCACCAAAAATGAAAATATATACAACTAATCCAAAGTTCTACAATATTCTCAGTACCTTTTCAGCTCATTCTTTGACACTAAGGCAGATATGCTTTCCAATTGTGACCAAAAAACATTCAAACAAACAAACAAAATTTGAAAAATAGGGTAACTATAATACAGATAGGAGGCCACTGGAAGTGAGGGAAGCACAACGATGTTATATGATGTCAAACTCAAAGATAAACAAATCAAATGTAGATATAACTTTACAGACCTTAATAACAGGTAAACTTAGGGTTTTAATTTTTTCACTTGAAATGGTACTTGATAATTCAGAACACCGACCTGCCACACACGATGCAAAGCAGAGATCCAGATTTCCCCTTATCTTCATACTTTTTCCGTTGTGCTGGATTTTCATTGAAAACTTTTACAAAATGTAGAAATGTTCTCTGAACTTGCTGCTTGAAGGCCTCAGAATCTTCAGGCAAATCAGACAGTTGAACTGGCTCCCTATCATCCACCGAATCATCTTTTTCATGGTATCTATTCCACACTCCATCTTGTTCATTAAACTCACTCCTGTATCCTTGACAGTTACAAGGACGATGAAAATCTCGATTTTGCTTCCTGTGACAGGAATTATCGTCATGATGGCAATTTCTTCTTGTTTGTTTTGGGAGACCACTGATTTTTGCTTGAGGCTCAGGCAAGTGCGTCAACATATCAAATGACTCATGTACAGATATTGAACTAGAATCAGAAACTCTGTATAAGCCTTCATCATGAAATGATCTCCCTGAATGTATGTAATAGTTTGAAGTCCCTTCTTGAGGTCTCTGTTGATCCTCATCAAAATCCATTTTTTGGATCTTCCTAGACTTAAGTTGACCAGCCTGCAAGCTCCACTGTAAATCATGTCTATCTTCATCGATGTACTTCCTCTTCATCCCTCTTTTATCAGGACCATGCATGTCTGAGTTCTTAATTGGTAGTTGTGATCTTGATAATGGACTTAAATTGGATCCATGCATGCTAACAGAAGCCTCTGGAGAGGGATTTCTTCCTGTTTCCTTGTAATCCACATCAGAAACTTCTTTTTTGAATGGATACTCTTCCCTGGCATGCCTGGTTGGAGTATCCCTGGACATCTCCATTCTCGAAACAAATGATAGGCAACTTCTTCTTGAACTAAAAGGCTCTCCATGTAAATTACTCGAAATAGCCATCACTGATGATGACTTGGGCATGCTTCCATAGTCATTTACCTTCTCATCTTCCTCTACTCTCAACTGATTTCTCAAATTTGCAGTATTTTCCAGCCGATCAGTCTTACGTACATCCAAGCATGACCTTGCTGAAACATATTGCCGACACTCTTCCCTTTGAGGACAATGAACATAATCTGGACATGGGCAATGTAACCCTTTATTGTACCAGTCATGGGGCATTAAATTGTTCTCAGAACCATCTCTTCTGACATTTTCTGTATAAGCAGCAACCTCATTTCCATCTACTTGTCTTCTTGAACAAGGATCAATATCTTTGATACACACATTCCCTATACAATGCATTGAACAATTCTCTTTATTATGCATATCCCTCATTGAACTACTCTCTTTACAATACATAACCCCCTGCCTGTGTTTCTCACTTGTAGAAGCATCATCCAACTTCTCATTATGAAAGACTTCTGGCCTTGCATGCAAAGGATCTCTATGTCCACATAAGGAACTCCTTGATATTCTAGAAGGATCACTGTCTAATGCTGAAGTTTTAGACTGCTGCACACTAACTAGATAACCTGAACTTCTTGGGAGATGAATCTCCCTCTTCTCTTTCTCAAAGACTTCTCCGTATAAATGCCTGCTATAAGGCAGTTTGTGGGTGCTATCTGCTTCAAGACATCCAGAACTGTCTCGGTACCGAGTTGCAATCGAATCGACGTTACCAAAATCAACATTGTTTACTGAATTTTGTACGCCTGTCCTATTGCCAATTATATCATTTGAGGAGTATGATTTGGGTTTGCATAAAGGATCTGAAGTGTCAGGGGGCAAGGTGAAAAAAGTCTCCACCGTCCCATTCTCCAACACAATAGATTTCTTCACTAACATACCGTAGGTATCGAAAACATCATTAATCTTCCTGCGATCAATCAACTCTGGAATGGTGCGTATAATTTTATTTCCAGAATTGTTTGTGAACACTGGAAACAAATGATGTTGGCTGACATCCTCTTCCCCATCGCCGTGATGAGATGGAGAACAAGTCCTGTAGTTCTGTCTTTCTAATATTGATCTCGTTAACTCGTCAGGGTTTGCAATTTGCCTGCTAACATTGAATGATGCTCGTCTGAACCCTTCTCTTCTTACATCAAGTGATGCCTGTCTGTGCTCATCTCTTGCTGCTTCAATTGATGGTCGCCTAAACTCATCTCTTGCCACTTTGGTTAATGGCGGCCTAAACTCATCTGTTGCTGGTTCCATGGATTGTTGCCTGAACTCATCTCTTTCCGCTTGGATCGATGATGGCGTACGCTCATGTCTTCCTGCTGCTCTTGATTGTCTTAGGAAATCATCTCTTCCTGCTCCCATTGATGGCTTCCTGAAACCGGCCCTTGACGCTTCCATTGATGGCCGTCTGGACTCATATCTTGGCTCTTCAATCGATGGCCTTCTAAAGTCATCATATCCGGGGTATAATTCCGGGCTCCCATTGGAAAATTCCATTGGGTTTTCATGTTTTTCCAAAGCCTTTGTCAAATTCTCACTAGATGGAGATAAACTCCTTGCTCGTTGTCGGGTCCGGATGTCATTACGGCGAATCCTCTCATCTCTTCGTCTTGAATGAAGATGCTCGTCATGCCGCTCGGGCCCCGAATTTCGGGGCTTGTAGTTATGAGGAGGACTTGCATGCCTTGACCCTCTCGCTTGTCTTTCCATTTCGCTGAGATAAATCTATGGACGAAGATTACAAATTCCACGAGCTATAAATTCGAAATTCAAAACCCTTGCAATCTTCACATCAGATAATCTGCACCTTCAAAACCGGGTGTAAAATATGGACTCTTGCAAAGTCTTGTACGCTAGTCTAGTCAAATCAAACCTTATTTTAAAAAACCATGCATGATAAATTCGACCTTGAGAATTTTCACGCAACAGATTCCACAGTTGTATATAATGCCTCCAATCTCTTGCAGGTATCTGTATATAATATCTAAACCCTACCGTTCACTTTACCACCCGAGTTTCATTTTTTTTTCTTTAACAGAAGTAGAATTTCTGTTCTTTTAACTGCTATCGAAAACCTAAACCCAGCGAAGCTTGGTATGCAGAAGAAAGACGCTTTGTTTTGCAGAGCAAATTCATCCCATTTTACAAATTGTTGATGCAATCCTAGGAATGAATAAATAAATAAATTGAAGGTAAAAATTTCAAAACCCTAGTCAGTTTTTTTTAAAGAAAATCAGAAAAAGACGTGGATGTTTCTGACCTTGAATGCCATCAATAGAAATCGAATTCGAACAAACGAGAAATGCGAGCGATTTGAAAATTTGGAGAGCAGGTGATTAAGCAATAGATCAGGTGCCCTCCATTTTCGATTTCAAATGCATGGCGCTCACGAAAATTTATAATAAAGGCACAATTTGGCCTTCCAGAAACAAGTCGGATATACCCTGGTACTGCTTTGTGATGGAATAAAAGAAGCAGTGGCCTGGAATCGCTTTAAATTTGCTCAGAGCGATCGCATACCTGTAATTCTCAAATAACGGAGCTACGAAACACCGTCAAATTCATAAAACCCTCTTTTAACAAATAAACACAAGGGGACGGAGTATTTATAAGATAGTTATAGAGTTTTTGTACTGTAGAGCGCTAAAGATAGACAAAGAGTTCCAGCTCTAATTTAAGAGTAAGATTCTCCACTAACGTAGAACAGCGGACTTGATTAATTTAAAGATTTATTTATAGAATAAAGATTTTTTTTGAAAAGCGAATAATCTTTTAAGAGTTATATTTTTTTCTTATAATATTTTGTGTGATTTTGAAAAGTTTTGAAATGAGTTGTTATTTGAAATAATCGAAACAGTATTGAGGGGATATGATATTTAAAGACAGTCATTTGAAACAAGGGCAGAGTTACGACAATTTTTTTTTAAACCTTTCATAATTTAAAAATTTTATCTTTGTGAAGGGTTATCGAATTAACTGACTTTTTAATTAATTTATGTGAATTTTGAAGAGCTTTAAAATAAGTGGTCATATAAAGGAATTCGAACAATATTGAGGGAGATACAACCTTGTGAAGTCAATCATCTAGAACAAGGACAATGATGACTTTTCAAGTTGCGAAAAGTGAAATTGCATATATATATATAACAAGAGAAGTAATGGAGGGCTAAGGTTTTGGTAAGGCAAGACATTTTGTGTGGGCATAGAATTTTTCAGCTAACTTTTTTTTTCTTAAAAATTTTGCTTGCAAATTATTTTAGGTTTTTTTCCTATATTATAATTGCTATAGGATATTCTAGTAATTTTCAATTGATTTTGAGTTTTACTTTCCTTCCCATGGACTGATTTAAGTTAAATCCTTAGAATTTTCTCTAGTAGTATAGGTTTGTGACCACCTCACAAAGAAGCAATCCTCATATCTCAAAGATAAGGTAGTTTTTGGTAAATTTAATGGGTCTTGGCCAAGGGCTTCGACCTTGAGAAAATGGATTGATAGGAGTTGGAAGTCTCCAAGAGTGATTATATCCTTTCTTTCCAAAGGTTTCTTCTTAGACATTTTTTGTTCCATGGAGGAAAGAGAGAGAATCCTAAAAGGGGGTCCTTGGTTTATGGGAAGAGCAAGACTCTTCCTTACTCGTTGGTATGAAGGCTTTGCACCTGAAAATGTAAATCTATCCCTAGTAACAGTCTAGGTTAGGATGTATGGATTTCCTATTGAATTTTGGGAAATAGAAAGATTTAAGGCAACAGGCAACACTTTGAAATAATTCCTTAATATTTCAAAAACTACAAAAGATGAATTCTTGGCTATTTGTGCTTGGATATCAGTCGTGATTGATATAAGTAAACCTTTACCAAAATCAATCATTCTTGAGTATGGGGTAAGTTGTGGACCCGAATCATATATTATGAAAACATATCTTTAGATGTAGAAGATGCCATGAGGCGGTTCATATTGAAAAAGCATGCCCTAAGAAGAGTCCAACATAATCATATATAGAAAACTGCAAGAGAGTTTACAAATGGATGCAGATGAGGATGATTTTCATATTCCAAAAAATAGGTCTAGATATATGAAAGTAAATAAATAGTGGAGAACAACGAGGAAGGATATTAGAAGAATAACCAATTCTTTTGAGGCTTTAGCCTATGAAGAAAAAGCAGATCAAAGCTTAGAGGATATAGTACAATGAGTTCAAAATATTAACAAGGAACCGTCTATTCAGTATGATTCAAAATTAAGGATGAACATTCTCAATAAATCTAAGGAACGTGTCTCATTAGATTTTCTATTGAAGTACCATACACCATTCAGGAGAAGCAAATTGGTAGAGAAAATGTAGTGTTAGATGTAAAAGAAAATGATCTGGACAAGTCAAAAGCTTTCATAGTAGATCTAGGAGAGGATAAGTCTAATAAAAAATAAATTTGTGAAATAATTTTAAGAAATAGAATAATATGAGCTACTTTTGATATAGGTAAGGCAAAAAGAGAAAAAACTCAAATCATCAAGCAAGATCCAAGGAAGCAAAAGCAAATATAGAGAAAGGAACACAAATTAAACTAGTTGAACAAATCTTTACCAAACAACAAAATGATATTGGTAATTTGTAGGAGTGGCCAATAGCCCCTTATGAGACATGATTACCATCTCATGGAATATAAGGGGTGCTAATGCCCCCTCAAAGCAAAGGTATATTAGGGACCTTTGTTTAAGTAATAAGTCTAATGTTCTTTGTATCCAAGAAACTAAAATGACAAAGGAATAAGTTTCTAAAACTATGAAAACAATATGGGAAAGATGTGAATGGAATGTTGTGGATTCTAAATGAGAGGTAGGGGAAATTCTAACATGTTGGAATCCTATTAGAACCTCCCGTGTAACCATTCATAAAACTGTAATTTGATTTTTGTTCTATCAATATAATTTTTTTAACTTTTCAAATAAAAACCATTCATAAAACCAGGCATTAGATAGCCTCTTTAGTCACTTGTTACTTTGTAGACATTTGTTTCATACTTATCAATGTCTACGAACCTCCAACTCAATTAGGTAGATTAGAAGTATGGAGTGGGATTGAAACCTTTATGAGAAGTAAAGACCAAGAAACATGATTCATGATCATAGAATATTTAAATGTCATTACCAAGCTGGATGAAATTTTGAGAAATTAGAAAATTAAGACAAAGTAAGAGAGATTTCTTGACATTATTTCAATTATATCATTTATGAGAGGTTGAGTTTGAAGAAGACAACTATACTTGGACAAAAAACAATAGAGGCCATAACCTAATAGCAAAAAAATTAGACACATGCATACTCTCATATCATTTTCTAGATGAAGAGACTTGTGCTAAAATTAATAACTTGACGAGGATTGCTTCATATCACTAGCCAATAAGAGTTTAAATTATGGTAAGTGAATTCAAAAAAATATTTTAAATATGAGCAAACATGGGAAAATCATCCTCGATTTGTTAATATGATAGCACAAATGTGGAACTCTTCAAGAAATAGTGGGTTGTATACATTTTCAAAATAAATTAAATAAATGACATCTATATTAAAATATGAAACAAGAACACTTTTGGAAATATTTTGGGGAATAAGAAGAACTGAAAGATAAATTTTCAATCTCAAAAAAGGTGATCATAATAATCCAAGCTTGGAGGAAAGGGAGTTTCTTAGTGATTATCATAATATTTTGAGTAAGGAAGATAAATTTTGGAGATTAAGATCAAGACAGGCTTGGTTAAAAGGAGATAAAATACAAATTTTTTCATAGGATGAAAATAATACAAAGATCATCATCTATAATTAGTATAATTAAATCAACAGAAATGGTTTGGATTGAAGACTAAAGTGAAATAAAAAAGGAGGTAAGGTTTTTTTATCAGAATATTATAGGATCATAATAGTTTGAAATTATTTAAGGGCGGGCGAGGCCCTGGTCGAACCCCACGGGTGAGGGGACCGAGACCCCTCATTAAAACTTGTGTAAACTCGTTGAAAATAAGTTCTTAATGATAACTTCTATAAGAAGTTCCTTCAGTTGTAACAAATGAAGGCAATAGGAAACTAATGAAGCCTATTACTTTGGAAGAAGTTCATTTAGCTCTTTTTTCTTTTGATAAGGATAAATCCCTAGGTTCAAATGGGCTCTCTACAACATTCTATCAGCATAGTTGGGATATGGTGAAGGATTCTTTAATGGTGGTAGTGGAACAGTCTAGGGTAAAACAATACATTCCTTAAAATTTGAATGTAATATACATTACTCTGATTCCAAAAAAGAAGGATGCATAATTATTCGATTCATTTATGCCCATAACCCTATGTAATATGACATATAGGACTATCTCCATAGTTATGACAAATCAATTAAGACCTTTGTTAGACAAAACTATTTTAGAAGAGCAAGGAGAATTTGTGAAAGAGAGACAAACTCTAGACATGATCATAGTAGCTCATGAAGTTATGCATTCAACAACTTGAAGAAAATAAAGAGCAATGATAATAAAAATTGATATGAGTAAATCCTATGATAGGGTTAATTGCAATATTAGAAAATTTTAAATTTGGTAAGAAATAATTTTGAAGGATTAAAGCTTGTGTCTCTACAATCGCATATTCAATATTGGTCAATGGGTTAATAACAGAATCATTTAAAGCCAAGAGAGGTCTTAGATAGGGAGATCCTCTATCACCATATTTGTTCATTGTTGTGGTAGAGGTTTTAAGTAGGAACTTAAAGAAGACTAATAATGAGGGGATGATAAGTGGTCTAAAAGTTAGTAATAACATCGACAACATCACACATCAACAATTTGTAGATGATACAACCCTTTTTGGGAGGGCAAGGATAAATGAGGCTAGAGCTTTGAATAACTTATTAAAGGAATATGAAAGAGCGTTAGGGCAGAGAGTTAATAGGATAAAATCCAAAATTTACTTCCTAAACACCTTAGCTAGAATAAAAGCAAGGATATGCAGGTTACTTCAAATGGAGGTGATAAATTTTCTAGCAACTTATCTAGGGATGGCCTTATTTTAGGGGAGAATGAGGATAGAGTTATGAAATCTAGTTATAAGTAAAATTCAAAATAAACGATCAACATGGAAAGGTAGATGGTTATCGTTAACAAGAAGAGTGCAACCAATTAAATCAATCTTATAGGCCATTCCAACTTATTATAATTCCTTGCATACTATGCTAACATTGATATAAAAATAATAATCTATATTGTGCAATCCTTTTTGTGGTCAAGTTTACATGATAAAAGGAAATTTCCCTGGTGAAATTGAGCAAGGTGTTTGATGATAAAACTAGGGGAGGTCTCGGTTTAAGAGTTCTTATGGATGCAAACTTAGCTCTTAGGGGAAAAGTAATTTGGAGATTGTACAAAGAGAGTCAAAGACAATGGATAATAATTCTTCCAAGTATGGTGAACCCAATGACCCGAGCTTAATATTTACTACATTCATGCTTCCAAATGGTTTTGCTCTATGAAACAGTTTAAAAAAACATTTTTGATCTAATGATTAAAGGTCTAAAATGGGTAGTGGGAACTAGAGAAAATATTTCTATTTGGATGGATACTTGGTGTGATAAAAACCACTCAATCTAGATCCAATTTTGAAACCATTGATGAGATTACTTCAAGATAAATATGGTGATAGGGTTTCAAACATTATGTACAAGGATCAGGAAGGAAGATACAAATGGAAATAATATTTTTTACAAGTATACAAGACATTGATGCTAGGAGGTAGTTGAGTAGAAAGATAACAACAATGATTATTTCAAGGGGAGCCAAGGATAAGCTAATTTAGGAGTTGAATAGCTCAGGAGAATACACAACAAGAAGTGGATATAATGTAAAACACCAACAAAATAGAAATATCACAAGAATATGGAGAGATATTTGGGATAGCCCAAGCATTCCTAAAGTTAAAATGTTTGTTTATCTAGTAGGTTGTAGAAGAATTTTATCATGGGATAACCTTATGAAAAGGGGTTTTCATGGCCCCTCACAATGTGTTCTTTGTAAAAGGGAGGAGGAGAGTATAAACCATCTCTTGGGATCCTCATCAATAGTATAGAATCTATGACAATGGATTCTTAATATGTTTGGTATGGTGATGAATAGAAGAATTAAATAATGGTTAAAGTAATGGCAGAGCTCTTTTAAAAGTGAGGATTTATAGACAATCTGGGATATATCAAAAGATGCAATAATTTGGATCATATGGGTAGAAAGGAATAGAATAATATTTAAAGAAAAGAAAAGTAGTTTAGAGGTAATGAAAAGGAAGATTTGTTTACTCATAGAGGAGTCTAAACCAACCCTATCAACTCACCCAATCCCTAATCTAGAAGCAGAGAGCATTGATAGATGGATTTAAGTCATCAAATGTAATTATGATGTTGGGTATAGGAGAAACAAAAAGAAGGAAAAACATATAGTGGAAGCCACCATATGTGGAGTTGGTCAAATTAAATTTTGATGGAGCATCTAAAGGAAATCCAAGACTAGGAGGAGGAGAATAATTAGAAATAATAGAGGAGAGATTTTGTCTCGTTATGATTTCAATAGTGGATTTAAGACAAATAATGAAGTTGAACCTTGGGTAGCTTTGGAAGGATTAAAAATATGCAAACAAATGAAATGGAACAAAGTATGGATTGAAGGCGATTCACTCATAGTAATAAATAAAATTTTGAGGAAAGTAAAGGCTCCATGGAAAATACAAGAGATAATTGTAGAAATTCAAGGCCTTGCTATAGAGTTTGAAGAAATTAGGTTTAACATACCTTAAGGGAAGGAAATAAATGTGTAGATAGGCTAGCCAATAGGGGGTTTTAATTGAGGATCACGAAGTTAAATTCTCTTTTCCATGGTTAGAGGAAGTATTAAGTTTAGCTAAAGCTGAAAAGAACATGTTGACTACCAAAATCAAATAATGATTTAAATTTACTTTAATGTTTTTCATTGGTAATATATGCTTTATTTTAAAATTAATGTGTTTTTTCAATGAGTATACATAGGTTTATATGAGGGGTCCCAATCCCCCCATACTGAATGGGTTTGATACTTGGACCTCATAAAGAGAGGCCAAATCCCTTACCACTGCAGTAATCTTAGAGCTTATAAAATTAACGTGTTTTCATGTGAACTATTTATTACAATTTTTGTGGTTGCACTTATGCTTTAGGAAGGAAACTAGCAATCCAAATTTGGTAAAGCGAACTATGATAGTGCAATGTTTTGGAAATATTACTCTAATAAGATGCAATGCATAGATAATAGAGATGGAATTTTGGTATTATGAAGGTTGTTGTAGGAAAATGTCAAGAAGGATGCTAAATTCTAGAATATTTGTATTCACACAAAAAATTGAAAAAGATCTAGAAATGAAAATAAAAAATTTAGACATTTAAAAAGAAAAGTAGGTATCTAGGTATAAGATCTCAATTGAAATGAAAATTGAATCTATTTTTAAACTCTCAAGTTGTAAAGAAGAAGTTGTGGCTTATAAAGGGTGGGGGACAAAAGTACAACCCCTTGTTCTCCAACAAAAAAATGGTAGTTTTTTTTATTTTTTAAATAGAATCATGTACTCTAATTTTAAAGGATAAGATTCATTATAATCCTTATGGGGTCATATTCATAGTAAAATAAGAACAAAACCTCCTATAAAATATCCCATCCTAAGTATATATAACAAAATTTGATTATTTTAAAATTTGAAATAAAGTTGAGAGTATACTAGCTTAGTTACCCATGTGTTTTAGGTGAGTTGGATAGGGTAGGACAATCCTCCAAAGTAGGTCCTTGGTTCGAATATCCACCCTACCAAATGCACATCGGGTACCCAAAATCCAATTTATTATGTTGGTGTGGTCAGGGCTGGGCACGACTCCCAAGTGATTTTGACAGTGTAGAACCCCATGGTCGTGGTTTCTCAGACCTTGGTGGCCCCGCAAAGGAATTTTTGCTAAATAAAAAAAAGAGTATACTAGCTTAGAGATCTAATGTATACATATCTAGATATCTAACTCTATGCACTTACTTTAACTTTTTAAAGCTTGCTATATAAGATAGGTGCTTTGAGATTGACATCTTTTAGACTTGAATTAAGGCACACTTAAATACATTGATCTAGGTAGAAGATATTATTAGGTGGGGAGTTTGGCTAGGGTGATACATCTATTAAAAGATCACAAGTAAAAGATATTGTTAGGTGGAGAGTTTGGCTAGGGCAATACATTTATTAAAAGATCACATAGGTTTCCTAAGACGAGCACAACAAGAATGTTTATAGATATAGTGCTCATTATGGAAAGTCTCAAGTGCAAAAAAAGTGATGCTAGAATTTTGGTAATAGGATTTGAATATACACGAAATATTTTTTTTTGGTAATTAAGAAGCATCTTCACTAATACCGGGTTTTACAGGTGAACCCAAAACCTGTTACAAAGATCAACATTATGTTGTACAGAAACCAAACCTTGCTAGGGACAGTCTGTCCACTAATACTACTGTCCTTCAGAAACCCCACACCCAAACCTGATACAAAGATCAACATTATGTTGTACAAAAACCAAACCTTGCTAGGGACAGTCTGTCCACTAATACTACTATCCTTCAGAAACCCCACACCCCAAGACACCTCGGACTTAGCTGCATTTACGATCATTTTGAACAATGATATCCACATCACTTGGGACCCCCTGTTCCCATGTGACCAATATGTCAGCTTCCACCCCTATGTTGGCCAATTTATCAGCTGCTCTATTGGCTTCTCGAAATACGTGTTGGGCCATTCGATCATTCCTTGCTTGATAGAGGATCCTGGCCTCTTCGATGATAGTCTTCACTCGCCATGAAGGATTTTTCCTATTTCCTAGGAGGTTTATGATATGCATTGAATCTCCTTCGACTATTAATTTACCTTCAAACTTTTGAGAAATCTGAAGACCCCTCCATACCGCCCTTGCTTCCACCTCATTATTTGTCCTTGTGCCTAGCTGCTCAGAGAAGGCCACTACCAGCTTACCTTGGTGGTCTCTCACTACTCCTCCAGCCCCTGCTCTACCAGGATTCCCTTTAGAGGCCCCATCAAAATTGAGCTTTAACCACCCAACCGGGGGCGGATTCCACTTGGCTTCTAGTCTAGGGTTGGTCTTGATGAGCACAGGATCCTCAACCAGGATTAAATTTAAGGACTGGGCAATCTGCCTCTCCCCTAGGGGAAGGTTTCGAGCTTCTTGAGGGATAAGGCAAGCGTTTTCATGGGCAAAGGTCAAGATCCTAGTGGTAATGGAGGTGACATCATGACTTGACTCGTGGAAAGCTCTATGGTTTCTTTCTAACCACACCTACCATAGAAAGTGGTGAAGACAGATCCTCCACATAAACCTAAGCCTAAGGCTCACAAAGGGATTTGGCCATTGGTAGAAAAGTTCCAAAATGGTATCCGGTCTGACCCAAGAAATACTAAAAGCTTGGAATAATCCATCAAGGATACCCACAGAGACCGGGCATTCCAGGAAAATATGGAGAATGGACTCCCAATTGGCCCTGCACAAATAACAACGGTTAGCAACAATCATACCTTTCCGTATCATATTGTCAATGGTGAGGATCCTTCCTTGAATCACCAGCCATGAAAACACTGCTATTTTTGGAATAAGTTTTTTGACCCACACCAATTGGGTCTGAAGAATGGGGTCCTCAGGGTCTAGCATTAGCTTGTATGCGGATTTTACTGAGAACTGGCCATTTTCTGTAGCTGCCCATACAACCTGATCCTGCTCTGGTTTCATAGGTATAAATTGTTGATGCAGGATACTTTGGATTTCTTCTGACTCCGCTTCAAGACCCTGAATCCTTATCTGTTTCCATGTGAGTCTTCCTCTGTCCTGTCTCATGAAGTCAGCTACTCTCCTCCCTATGGAGTCCTCTGTGATTCTTTTGATCCTGGCCAGGTGGGGAGCCTGAGATAGCGCTTCTTCCTTGGCCCACCTGTCATCCCAAAACCTGATTCTTTGGCCATTCCCTAAGACCCATCTCAGACCTTTTTTGATGACCTCTTTACTGGCTAAGATTGCTTTCCAAAATGCTGACCCTCTTCTGGGAATGTCTTCATTCAAGAAATCCAAACCCTGAAGATATTTTCTTTTGATGATGGTTGTCCACTCATTCTCCTCATTGTTAATGAGACGCCAGGCATGTTTGCCCAGTAAGGCTACATTTAGGTGGGCAATTCTTCACAATCCTAGACCCCCATTTTCTTTCGGCCTGCACACCTTGCTCCAGCCCACCAAGTGGATTCTCTGTTTTCCCTCCGATCTCGACTAGAGAAAATTCTTTTGGAGCTGCTCGATTTTTTGATAAACCTTGATTGGAGCTTTGAAAATAGATAGGAAATACACCGGGATACTCTGCAAGGTAACCATGGTGAGGGTGAGTTTCCCTGCCTGAGACAAGAAGTGTCCTTTCCATCCAACCAATTTTTTTGGATTCTTTCTACCACTCCATCCCACATAGATTTCTTGGGAGAACCAATGAAAAGGGGAAGGCCTAAATACGAAGTGGGAAGAGTCGCTATCGAACATCCCAAAATCATTGCAATTCTGGTTTACCTTTGAATAGGGGTGTTAAGGAAGTAAAGCTTACTCTTGTCAAAATTTACCTTCTATCCTGCCGCCTCCTCGTAGAGCTGGAGAATATGCTTGATCCTTCTGGCTTCCACCACTGAAGATTGAGTCAGCATTAGAGTGTCATCAATGAATTGTTGGTGAGTAACTGGATTGGTGAGAGAGGTGGCTTTAATCCCTGTAATTAGACCTGCATTGCATGTTGCTTTAATCATCCTACCCAATGCCTCTGCTGCTATGATAAACAACATCGGGTTGATCGGGTCTCCTTGCCTAAGCCCCCTATGGCTTTGAAAATACCCAGTTGTCGTGTCGTTGACCAAAACTGAGAACCAAGGATTTGATATGCATTCTTTTATGAGCCTCACCCATTGGGGATGAAATCCAAATTTCAGAAGAATAGCTATCAAGAATTCCCAGTTAACGCGATCAAAGGCTTTGCTCATATCAAGTTTTAGGGCAAAGGCTGCCTTGTTAGTTTACCTAGCCGAATGCAGGGCTTCATGGACCATGATTACCCCATCCAAGATTGATCTCCCCTGTACCAAACTTCCTTGACACTGATCAATGATAAAAGGTAAGATTTCTTTCATCCTATTAGCCATTGTCTTAGTTAAAATCTTGTAGGACACATTGCACAAGCTAACAGGTCTAAAATCTGCCATAGTCTCAGGGGTTGGCCCCTTGGGAATCAAGGCAATAAATGTGGAGTTGAACCCTCTCGAAATATGTCTTGTTGCCTGAAACTCCTTAATCATAGCTACCACATCCTCTCCCACAATATCCCAGAAATCCTGATAGAACCGAGGGGGGAAGTCATCAGGACCAGGAGCCTTATCCGGTTCCATACTAAACAAAGCCTTCCTGATTTCCTCGTCAGTGAAAGGGGCAAGGAGTTTATCATTAATGGCTTCATCAACCAGATTAGGAATGAACTAGAGAAGAGAATCCTTAGCTGCCTCTGAACACTGGACATCCTCCCCGAGGAGGGAGCTAAAATAACCAACTGCTTCTTCTCTGATCTCGATCAAGTCCTAGGTTTTGGATCCATCAGCCTTGGTCAGCTATCTAATCTTGTTGTAGCTCCTGTTCCTCAAGGTCGTGACATGGAAAAACTTTGAATTTGAGTCACCATCCTTTAACCATAAAGCTCTGGACTTCTGACGCCAGTAAGTCTCTTCACAAGCCAAAATATTATGGTATTCTGAAAGCTTGATCTGCTCCTCCTTCCTAGTAGCTTCATCACAACTACCATTCTGTATCATACTGTCAATGTCCTTCAGCCTTTCTCCCACTTGTTTCTTATTCTCAAACAGGTTCCCAAAGACTTCCCTGTTCCAAGTTTTTAGGTTCTCCTTCACTAGTTTTAGCTTTTGAGCAAGTTTGAAGGCAGAGCTTCCCTGGCAAGGCTGCTGCCACCATCTCAAAATATTTTCCTTCAAGTCTGGATGCTTAGTCCACATTGACTAAAAATGAAAAGGTTTCTTGAAGGAGTTCGCTTTCGAAACCTCCAACAGGATGGGGTTGTGGTCTGAGGTAATTTTGGGAAGGGTTTGCAGTGTAGAATCTCCAAATACAACAATTGCCTCCTTGGATAGAAAAAATTGTCAAGTCTTTCCTGAATAAGTTGGTTTCCTATACGCCTGTTGCTCCACGTATACTTGGCCCCTCGAAGTCTCACATCCATTAGCTGGTTTGAGTTCACAAAATCATTGAAATCTTCCATACTCCTGGATGGGAGTCCTGCTCCACCCTTTTTATCTGAGGGGTATAAGGGGGTATTGAAGTCTCCTGCTACCACCCATGGTATATCATGGAAAGCATCACCCAATTTACCCAAGTACTCCCACAAAGACGCTCTCCCTTGAACTGAATTGGGAGCATACACATTTGAGAAAATCCATGATCTGTTATTGTCAATGTTATGGAAAAAAACACTCAAAACCCTATCATCATCCTGAATAAGGCTTCCTTCCACCACTCGAGGATCCCACAACACCATGATACCACCTGAGGCTCCTTTAGCTGGATTGCACACCATGCCCCCTTGACTCCAAATATTTTTTGCTACTATTTTTGACTGAGCTTCATCTAATTTTGTTTCTTGCAACATCAAAATTGTTGGATTGTATTGCTTTCTTATTGAACTAACCACCCTTTGAGTGGGTAGGCCATTGAGGCCTCTCACGTTCCATGAGAGAACCTTCATTTAGATTGTTTAGAATTTTTCCCCCTCCCCCTCCCTTGTGGAGGTTTTCCTGATTTGTTATCTTCTTACCCTGGGATAACTTGTTGTATCAACGTCTTCTGCTTGCCACTGGCTATTTCATTTTTGGTTCTCAACTTATTATGATCTGCATTTGACATCCTCCCCCTCTTTTTCTCACTACCATAGTCAATAGGCGACTTGGTGGTACTCCTGGTCTGCTTGGGGCTAAAATGTGGGTGGGTGATCTGCTCAAGGACATAGTCTTCCTTGACCCTATTCATTCCTACCACCTCAATCCTCGATTCTAACTCCTCCATATTTCTCCTGTACTCTCCTGGTTTTTGCATTGAACCTTCGACCTGGTTTGTCGGGCTGCTTGTGTTGATGTTGGGAAGGACTGTTTTCGATATTCCTATTTCCTCCAACCATTTCCTATAATCTCCAGGGTTGAAATTCACACCCTCCTGACCGTTTAGAGGACTCTTCATCCTAGGGTTTGAGGGGCCTACCCTTGACGGGGATTCTAGGGTTTTCGGTAGTTCAACTTGCAGGTTTCCTTCCTCAAAATCCTCAGCCTCCCCTTCTTCCCCTAAATTAGCTAGAATTTCAAACTTATTCGAGCTCGGATTTTTGGGGCTTACCTGGTTCTCCTGTTCTCCGGTGACTTGTTGCTTGTCTTTGTTCTGAGGTTGCCCTGCTCCGTCCTTTGGATTTTCTTGATAAATGTAGTTTCCTTTAGCTGGCCTGAAGCCTCCTCTACCAAATGGGCCCCCTCTTGGAGGAAAATCCCTAGGAAAACTTTTGTCATTTGCACATTTGCCTTCCGTCCTCTGATTTTCTTTGTTGACTGCTAGATTAGGGCACTGGTTCCTCAGGTGTCCTTGAGTTTTACATTCTGAGCAGAATGCTGGCCTATTTTCATACTCCACCGCTTGCTTTCTCAGGTAATCACCGTACCCTAGTTCAACAAAGTTTGGTAGCTCCGAATCTAAATCAGCGTTGACACATATTCTTGCATGCGTCATCCTCGTCCTTGCCAAGGTTGCATGGTCTATGGCTACCATTTCTCCTATGGCTCTGGCAATACCTTGTAGCCAGTACTCATTGAAAAACTAGGCTGGAAGGTTTGGAAGGCGGACCCAAATAGGGGCTATGTTGATGCTCTACTTTTTAGGGTCGAAATCCTCCCCCCACTATCTGAGGAACAGACTCCGCTTTCCCAAGAACCATGGTCCTCCAGTTAGGACGCGGTTCACATCTTCCTTGTTGTTAAACCTTATTATGAAAAATCCTCTGGAAAGGGCAACAATCTCCATGCTCCCCATTGTTCTCCACTTGGATAGAGCCCAAGACCGAATGGTCTCTATGTCAGGCCTTCCTCCTAAAAACTTGCCCACAAGCGAGAACTCTTCCATGGACAAAAATGGACCCATAGTATTTACAGGTGCCATTATCCTATTATTCACCGATATAAGGGGAGGAAGAGAAAGAAATTCCTTCCTTCTACCCTTTAACTTCTCCGTGAAATACCAACCCCTACTGGGGCCCTCGACGCCCTTCTGGGTCCCTTTGTCAGGATCTTTTTGAGGAGGGTCGAACCCTCTTTGGACTACTCCTCCTCCCGTAGAGGCCCTGTCTTCCTCTGGGTCCTCACCTGCCTCCTGTTCGAGGTTCCTTCCCGAAACCTCCGTACCTGCTCTGCTGCCTTGTTCGAGGTTCCCGCCCAAAATGTTCGAAATCCCTCCGCCGCATTGACCGCTTCCGCTCCTCCTCTCCTCCATTGCGCTTGGTGTGTAATAACCTCTTTTAATATCACTTAGGATTTGAATTTAGTGTTTCTAATTTTGAATATACATGAAAGAATTATCAGTGACAACGGAGTTAATATAAAGGTTTGTTCTACTTTAATCTATGGTAAAATAAAAATATTCAAAAATTAGATTTATCAAAATTAATTATGACATGCTTTGAAAGCAACCCTAAGAAAAGCTAATGGAAGTGGCAATTTTCAAAATAATTAAGGCAAAGTTTTCTTACTCAAAGTCATGGAACTTCAACTAACAACTATATAGAGGCTAGGACACTTCTTAGGGGATCAAAATTGGAATTGAAATACAGATTAAAATATATTTAAATTGAACTGTTGGTTGTGATAGATGGAGCAACAAGGAGGAGGAGCGGGAGGTCTAGGGGCAACAAACCCTAGGTGTGGGGCTTCGGAGGGCAGATCAACAGATGTGGCAAGTGGGGGCTTTGGTGAGATAGCAGGCCCCCAGGCGGAGGATGTGGACAAGGAAGTTCTATTGGAACCGGTCCAAGGGCGTTGGGCGGATGCGGTTGAAGATATCTCTGAGGGGGACCAGGACTCTGTGCATCAGGATCAAAGGAAGACCTAGGAAGGAGACAAAGAGAAACCTGGCAACTGGAGACCTTCATATCTTAATGCTCTTCACGATAAGCAAAAATTATCCGACTCTTGTTTTAATCTAAAATCTGTCAATGGTAGGTTGCACGTCCTGGATACCTTAGCTCAACATGTGGCTATGGAGGGCAGAACATCTCTGGTGGCAAAATTTATGGGGGTGAGGCCGGACTTGGAAGTCATAAGGAGATGGGCCGTCCAAAAATGGCATCTAAGGGCCGGTATGATGATTAAGGCTTTACCCAAGAGTTTTCTTTTGGTGATATTTCAATGTGAACAGGACATGGAAAGAACTCTCCAAGGAGGTCCTTGGTTTTTTGGGAAAAGGGGCTTGTATCTGAAGCGTTGGTCCCCCGATTTCAACCCCCGGACTCGAGTCTTTGGATTTGGCTCCTATTTGGGTTAAGATGTTGGGATTACCTCTGCTTTTTGGAATGAAAAAATATTGGCTGGGATAGCTACAGAGATTGGAGAACTAATAGCTATTGATCCTGCAACCTTGAGCAAAACAAGACTCCTTTCTACTCGCATGTGTGTGTTGGCGGACCTGAGTAAAGAGCTCCCTAAATCCATTATATTGTTGTTTATGTTTGGCCTTCATACTCAGGTCTTTGAACATGAAAATATGTCTTTTAAGTGTAGTGTTTGCAAGAAGGTAGGGCACCAGGGTATCCACTGCATTTCCAAGAACCAGCCCCCACTCCAAAATATTGCTCCTCAAACCCAAAATAATATCCCTCCCCCATAGATCTCCATTCCTACCCAACATGGGCCTCAAGGACGTGGAGCTCGAATTCCAAATATCAGAGACCCTGTTCGCCCTATTGTAAGCAATAGGCAATGTTATAAACCTCCTCCAAAAAATACCTATGCCCCAAAACCCTCTCATAGGGGAGCTGGTCCCTTTGATGGGAACCCTCAAGCTCAACCTGCTCCTAAGATGATACAGCAAGCCTCAGCCAAATCACAAAGGAAAGAACCCCATAGATCAACGCCCTGGGGTAAGTAAGTTTGATTGGGTAATACGAGAGGCCTATGGAGGCTCGGTGGAAGTGGTCCCATGTACTACAAAGGAATTTATGGGAAGAAATTCCAAGGAGATCAACATCCTAGTGGAGAACAGTTTTGATGCATTAAATCATCTAAAGGGAGATCAGATGGATAGCCAAGAAGTGGAATCTAAGGTAGAGGAGACTCAAGAGAAGGATTTAGAGGAGAAAAATTAGAGGAAGGAGCAAGAAACTAATAATACAGGCAAGGATACTCAGGAGGAAGAGGTGAACCACCAAGATCAGTGTAACCCCAAAGTAGGGAAAAAAAAAATCTACTAATCAAGAAGCTAAGAGCACGGAGTCATCTCCACTGTCAGAAAGACCAGTTAACCTGGAAAGCCAGATTGTTACCCCAAATACCAAGACTGACCTATCCAATATGGTTACTAGAAGCCAAGTGAATCCCAAGGAACCCTAGCCTAGAGCAGATGTATGGGGATATGGTTCGGTAGGAAGAGGGAAACCTAGCAATGCTACCTTAAGGCAGAAAGAAGCAGAGCGAGGAGTGGCTGATGGCACTCAGCGATATTGCTCTTTGGGGTGAAGGCTCAAGGATCCAAAGCCCATAAATGAAGATTCTTTCATGGAATATTTGTGGGAGTAATCCTGCAAAAATAAGAGCTTTGTATGCTCTTAGACAAGAACACAAACCGGATATGATTTTACTACAAGAAACTAAAATGGAGGAGAGTAGAGTCATTCCTTTTAAGAATAGGACTTGGCGAGAAGTTGAAGTAGCAGGCGAAGAGGCCACTGGAATAGCAGGAGGGTTTTTGGTTATGTGGAACAAGAATGTGATTGATAGTAGAGGGATTCTGATGTCTAGTTGGTTTATTTGTCTCTTATGTGTGGATAAAACCACGCAGGAAGAGTGGATCTTAATGAATGTATATGCTCCAGTTAGACAGGGACTGAGAAGGGTTCTTTGGAGTCAGCTAATTGAATTGAGAGAGATGGTCCCCAACTACCCTTGGATTGTGGTAGGGGATTTCAATTGCTACCTTAATCTTGCAGATAAATTGGGGGGCTCTCAAAGAATAACTGTTGATATCTACGAGTTTAGAGATTTTGTTGAGCAACATGAGTTGATGGATGTGGACCTGCGTAGATTCTCCTATACATGGTCTAACAAAATATTGAAGGAAAACCAAATTCAGATCAGATTAGATAGGTTTCTTCTTTCTCAAGAATACCTGGAGAGGTTTGGGGACTCTTCATTAACGACACTCCCAAGAATCGGGTCTGATCACAATCCAATTATGTGGGAAACAGGGGAGGAATCTAAGAAAAGATACATCAGACCCTTTCGATTCGAACTTATGTGGTTCCAACATCAGGATCTCAAGGATCTGGTTGCCCAATGGTGGGACAAAAAGTATAATGGTTTGAAACTGGCCCAAGTGGCATGTAAACTAAGGAATGTGAAGGCTAACATTAGAGAGTGGAACAAAACTTCCTTTGGAAATATTTTTGTTAAAAATGCAGAACTAAAAGACAAGATCAATGAACTACAGGAGAAGCTGAAGTCAGAACAGCTTACAAAGGATCTGAGAAACCAGGAGAGAGAGCTGTTAGCCGATTACCACACGATGCTAGGTTTTGAAGAAACCTTTTGGAGGCAGAAATCTAGACTGCGTTGGTTAAAGGAGGGTGACAGAACTACAAAGTTCTTCCATGTCTCTACTCTTCGCCACAAGAGTACTAACAATATTAAGGAGATCAAGATGGCCGATGGATCTAACACCAAAGATATGGAAGACATAAGGAGGGAAGTGGTTGAGTACTTTAAATCGTTGCTAGAAGATGTAAATCCGACTATTGAAGAAGAGGACTCTCTTGTTGGCGACCATTCCACCTCTCGTAATCGAGAATCTTAATGGATTCTTACTTAGTCCTTTCACAAAGGAGGAAATCAAGAAGATGGTTTTTGACTTGAATGGTAACAGCTCCCCAAGACCGGATGGCTTCCCCGTAGCTTTATTCCAAAAGTTTTGGGATATCCTAGGCAATGATGTAGTGGAAGCTATAATTGAGGCTCAAAAGGACATGGAAATCCTAGAAGGAGTTAATGCTACATTTTTAGTCCTCATCCCTAAACTAGTGGGAGCAATGGAATTTTCTAGTTTTTGCCCTATCAGTTTATGTAACACTCTGATGAAGATTCTCACAAAAACAATTGCCAATAGGCTGAAGGTTATCCTTCGTTTTATCATTGATATGAACCAAGGAGGCTTTGTGAAAGGGCAAAAAATACTGGATGGTATCATCACAATTCATGAGGTTATTCATTCAATGGTGTCTAGTAAGGAAGCAGGTATGTTACTAAAGCTTGATATGAATAAAGCCTACGACCGGGTCTCATGGCGGTTCCTCACCAAGATTTTGGGTAAGTTTGGTTTTTGTCCCAGTGGATTAAGTTGATTTTTAGTTGTATCTCTACTACAATATTTTCTATCATGGTGAATGGGTCACCCTCCGGTTACTTTAAGAGTGAAAGGGGGTTGCGACAAGGAGATCCTTTGTCTCCATACTTGTTTATTATTTTAGCGGAAGCATTGGGTAGGAACATTTTAGCAGCGGTGGCAGATGGTCGATTGGAAGGTTTCAAACCAGCCTCAACAGCAGAGCCAATGTCTCACCAATAGTTTGTGGATGATACAATCATTGTGTCCAAAGCCTCGATGCCTCAGCCAAGGAAGCTGAAGAGAATTCTAACCAAGTATGAGACAGAAGTAGGACAGTACATAAAGTATAAGAAGAGTAGCATCTATTTCTTTAACACGCCTGGTGGGAGGGAGGAAAGAATAGCTAACCTCTTCGATTGTGGAAAGGAGCTTCTACCAGCAACTTATCTAGGAATGCCTATGTTCGAAGGAAGAATGAAGGCTACATTGTGGAACTCAGTCATTGACATGATCTCCAAAAAGTTAGCAATGTGGAAGGGCAGCCTTCTCAGCTCCGTAGGAAAATCCTTATTAGTTCAAACTACTTTACAGAGCATTCCAATTTACTGCATGTCTCTATTTAGAATTCCTGCAAAGGTTCGAGCTACATTGGAGCAACTTCAACGCAACTTCTTGTGGTCAGGTTCAGAGGAGAGAAAGAGAATTTCATTGGTAGCATGGAATCAAGTGTGTGCAAGCAAGGATCAGGGGGGCCTGGGGCTAAAGAGAATGAAAGAAATGAATCAAGCTCTGATTGGCAAACAAGTATGGAGATTTATCAATAATGATCAATTGGGATGGGTAAAACTTCTTAAGGCAAAATATATCAGAAATAATCAGGACTTCCTGAAAGCTAATAATCTCCCTAGAGGATCTCATTTCTGGAATTGTTTGCTCGAATGTCGGGAGGTAGTCAGGAAAGGCATCAGATGGATAATTGGTAATGGAAGACAAGTGGACTTTTGGCAAGACCCATGGTTGGAAGAGGCCCCTCTGAAAGATAACTTAGACCTTCAGGTCCTCCAACATAAACTTTTAGAGGAAATGGGAGGAAAAGTAGGGGATTTTATTGCTGTAGCACAGGAAACTTCCTCTTGGAAGAAAATCATAGTTCATAATCTGTCAGAGTAAGAGAAGGTGGCCCTAACCAAACTCAATGATGTTTTAAGGGTGTTCTCGATCATTCCCGGGGAAGGAAGAGACAAGGTGATTTGGGGTAAAACTACAAGTGGGATCTATTCGAGTAAAAGCGCCTATAAGTTAATCCACTCGGGATTCAATGGTCGGACTCCGACTTCTATTATTTGGTTAAATAATTTAACCCCAAAAATAGCTTTCTTCTTTTGGTTGGCAGTTCAAAATAAGATTCTGACAACAAATAATCTGCAAAGGAAAGGTTTCCAATTCATCAATCGATGTATCTTATGTGAGAAAGCGATAGAATCTGTAAGTCATATATTTCTAACTTGTGAATTTTCTTGTACGGTCTTCCAAATGATCCTGTCCAAATTTCATATAGATTGGGTCTGTCCAAATAGCATGTCCGACTTACGCATACGGTGGGCTTCCCCCTTCCGGCGAAACTTTTGACTTAGCTCGGAAGCTCGACTTACCCCATTTTTTATGGGGGATATGGAATGAGAGAAATAAGAGAGTATTTAAAGGACGTAAGAAATATCCCAGGTTCTGTGGTAATAAAATAATCAGAGCTTTGAAAGAAAACTGGAAAACTTTCTTCTTAAAAAATGAGACCATGTCTCTAAGGAAAGGAGGATTTTGTGGAACTGGGGAGAGGAACTTCTAGACCTAGACATTACAACCAACCCATGGGGAGGTGTCAAGTGGATACCCCCCACACAAAAGTGGGTTAAGTTTAATTTTGATGGGGCAGCTAAAGGAAATCCGGGGGCTGCAGGAGCAGGAGGAGTTCTAGGAAATGAGGAAGGAAAAGTGGTCCTTGCCTTTGCAGAGCCTTTGGGAACTCAAACAAATCATTTTACAGAATCCCGAGCCTGCATGCAGGCAATGAGAATTTCCAGACTTGAGGGTTATAAGGAAGTTATCTTTGAAGGGGATTCGCTTAATATAATCAAGGCAATTAAGGAGGATAAAGACCCCAGCTGGACCGTCTTGGAGCTTATCCTAGAAGCAAAGATTCATAAATCTCATTTGGTTAATGCCCGAATCCAACACACCTTCAGAGAAGGGAACCAGGCGACGGATCTAATGGCAAATATTGTAGTTTCTATTGGAGAGATGCAAATTTGGAAGGATAACTTCCCTCAAGAACTATTGGTGTTGGCTTCTAGAGAAGAGCTAAGATCAAACCTGTTAGAGCATCAGGAGATCAGAGGGGTTGATGATGAGTAATTCGACAGATGGAATTAGGCAGAAAAGGCATCCCATTTGCTGGGGCCTGGGAGGTGTCAAGTGTACAGTACATCAACCTAGTGGTATTAGTAAGTGCTAGGTGTTGTTTGGTTTTTGTTTTATCTTGAATAGTAAAGCGACAAGTATAGGACTGTGGACTCTAAGTATGGCTTAATGTGGGTCTTAGAAAGATCCATTTTGTATTTTGATTATACGGGCTTGATGCTAGCACCAGCCCATTTTGACTATGTAAAAGGTTTGTGGACCTTATAACCACCTCTACCTTATACCAAAAAATATATATTGAAATTGAGGGGGTTTCATAGTTTAATAATAATGGTATTAATATCAAGTGGTATTAGCTCAACCGATTAAATTTCTCAGCATTTCAAAGAGGAGACCTAGGTTCGAATCTTGCCAAACAATACATGGATAATATCCAAGCTTTGTTATAATACCACTATGTGGTGATGATGTAATACATGTGGAGCCCATTTCAATCCCATATAACCCGTTAAAAAATATTAATAATGGTATTAACAAAAATAGATATGGGAGGCCAAAGCTAGGACAATTATTTTGAAAAATGACTATATTTTAGGAGTCATATATTTGTATAGAATTGTCTATTTGAGATAATTCTTATGCTATTTTATGTAAAATTTTTAGAATTTTGAAATGATCAATCATATGAAAGAATCTAAGCAGTTTTGAGGGAGATATGACCATGTGAAAACAATCATTCGAAACTAGGGTAGCATTAGGAAATTTTTTTCTAAAAAAGACATATTTTTTAGGATCCATATCTTTGCATAGGGTTGTCTAATTTAGATGAATCTTGGACCAATTTGTGTGAAGAGATTTAAAATGAGTGGTCATGTGAAGGAATCCAAGTGATATCAAAAAAGATACAACCCCATGAAGTCAACCATTGAAAACAAGGACGATAATGATTTTTCAAGTCGTAGGAAACAAAATTGCAGAAATCTATCAGCCAAGGTTTGAATGATGGAAGGAGCAATGGAGGGCTAGGGCATCATGAAAATAAAAAATTATATCTGTGCACATAATTTTTTAGCTAAGTTTTATTTTTACCTTCATTATTTTAGTTTTGCATGCAAATTATTATAGGTTTATTTTCAAATAATATAATTGCTATAGGTTATACTAGTAAATTTTAGTAGATATTGAGTTATAGTGTCCTTACCATGGACCAATTTATAGCTAAATACTTAGAATCATCCCAAATAATATATGTTAAGGAGGACCTCACAGAGAAAAAATCCTTGTTGCTCAAAGATAAGGCAATCATTATTTGAGGAATAAGAAAATTAAGATAAAGTAAGAGAGATTTCTTGACTTAAATTCAAAATAATAATCTATGGGAGGTTGAGTTTGAAGAAGACAACTATACATGGACCAAAAACAAGAGAGGTCATAACCTAACATTAAAAAAAATAGACACTTGCATACTCTCATATCATTGTCTAGATGAAGAGACTTGTGCTAAAATTAATAACTTCACAAGGATTGCTTTATATCACTAGCCAATGAGAGTTAAAATGATGGTAAGTGAATTCAAAAAAGATAATATTTTAAATATGAGAAAACATGGGAAAACCATCCTCGATTTGTTAATATGATAGCACAAATGTAGAACTCTTCAATAAATAGTGGGTTGTATACATTTCCAAAACAAATAAAATAAATGAGATCTATGTTAAAAACTGGAACAAGAACACTTTTGGAAATATTTTAGGGAAGAAGAATAACTAAAAGATAAATTTTCAAACTCGTAAAAGGTGATCATAATAATCCAATCTTGGAGGAAAGAGAGTTGCTTAGTGAATATCATAATATTTTAAATAAGGAAGATAAATTTTGGATATTAAAATCAATATAGTCTTGGTTAAAAGGAGATAAAATACAAAGTTTTTTCATATGATGGAAATAATACAAATATCATAATATATAATTAGTATAATTAAATCAACAGAAAGGGTTTGGATTGAAGACTAGAGTGAAATAAAAAAGGAGGTAAGGTTTTTTATCATAATATTCTAGGATCATAATAGTTTGAAATTCTTTAATTTGTAAGCTTCCTGCAATGGTAATAGCTTTGGCCTCTCTTGAAGAGGTCCAAGGTTCAAACCCCACTCAGTTTGAGGGGACCGAGACCCCTCATAAAAACTTGTGTAAACTCATTGAAAAAATTCTTAATGATAACTTCTATAAGAAGTTCCTTCAGTTGTAACAAATGAAGGCAATAGAAAACTAATGAAGCCTAACTTAGGAAGAAGTTCATTTAGCACTTTTTTCTTTTGATAAGGATAAATTCCCAGGTTTGAATAGGCTCTCTACAACATTCTATCAACATAGTTGGGATATAGTGAAGGATTCTTTATTGGTGGCAGTAGAACAGTCTAGGGTAAAACAATACATTCCTTAAAAATTGAATGCAACATATATTACCCTGATTCCAAAAAAGAAGGATGCATAATTGTTTGATTCATTTAGGCCCATAAGCCTATGTAATATGACATATAAGATTATCTCCAAAGTTATGGCAAATCTATTAAGACCTTTGTTAGACAAAATTATTTTAGAAGAGCAAGGAGAATTTGTGAAAGAGAGACAAATTTTGGACAGGATCATAGTAGCTCATGAAGTTATGCATTCAACAACTTCAAGAAAAGAGAGAGCAATGATCTTAAAACTTGATATGAGTAAATCCTATGATAGGGTTATATGGGATTTTCTTTTTGCCATATTAGAAAATTTTAAATTTGATAAGAAATGGTTTATAAGGATTAAAGCTTGTGTCTCTACAATTTTATATTCAATATTTGTCAATGGGTTAGTAATTGAATCATTTAAAGCCAAGAGAGGTCTTAGATAGGGGGATCCTCTATCACCATATTTGTTCATTATTATGGCAGAGGTTTTGGGTAGTAACTTAAAGAAGACTAATAAAAATGGGATGATAAGTGGTCTTAAGATTAGTAATAACATCGAAAACATCACACATCAACAATTTGTAAATGATACAACCCTTTTTGGGAGAGCAAAGATAAATGAGGCCAGAGCTTTGAATAACTTATTAAAGGAATATGAAAGAGCATTAAGGCAAAGAGTTAATAGGAAAAAATCCAAAAATTACTTCCTAAACACCCTAGCTAGAATAAAATCCAGAATATGCAAGTTACTTCAAATGGAGGCAATAAATTTGCTAGCAACTTATCTAGGGATGACCTTATTTTAGGGGAGAATGAAGATAGAGTTATGGAATCTAGTTTTTAGTAAAGTTCAAAATAAATGATCAACTTGGAAAGATAGATGGTTATTGTTAACAAGAATAGTGCAACCAATTAAATCAATATTATAGGCCATTCCAACTTTTTATAAATCCTTGCATACTATGCCAAAATCTATAGAAAAACAAAATAATCTATATTATTGTAGCACCCTAAAATTGGCACAGTAAACCCTTAGCAAATAATTAAAATTACTTTAGTAATAATTCAAATTCAAATTTTAACCCCGAATTGCTTTCCTTGTTTTCCGCACCATTTTAGGATTTGTTGTGACCGTTGGATGATATCGTCGCTGATCAGACGATATCGCCTCAGATCGGATGAATTCATCTGGAGCAGAACGTCCAGACGATTTCATCCCAAAAATGATTTTTCATAATTAGCTTCTGTTTCAACGACGTCTCTAAGTTGGGCAGAAGCGTGTCTGTGCCGTTAGAGACCTCCCCCATTGGAGATCTCCCAGATTGGGATGATCTCCAACCTCCTAACCTCCCTCCTAAGCCTATTTAATCTTAGGCCCTCCCCTTGACCTTCCCCTGGCTGAATTTTACTGCACTTCGAGTTTTACATGCATTAGAATGTCTTAGACTATTGTTTGCCTTTGTCCCTTTTCGAATTTTCTTGCAGGAACTTTGTCATTCTTCAGCCGAAGCAAGCTCAGATCATCGTAGACGATCCTGTACGATCTCGGACGATCACGCCACAATTCAAGATGATTATGTATTTTGTAGACGATTTCGATTGCAGCCAACGTTGGGGGCAAATCCATGCCCTGAGTTTGCGTTCTCTGTCCATTATCTACTATTTTGCTTTGCATTAGTTAGATTTATTTCTATTTTGCATCTTGGAGTTCACCTCACGTAGCATAGATGCATGATAGAGTCAAAGTTAGTCATTAAAACAATGCATTTTACTTAATTTGTTATCTAAAGTTGTCATTCTAACATTCATACTTTCATTTCTATCATTTTCCCTTGCTTTTGCAATTGTATTTTTTGTTCTTGGTATCCATTTCTGTAGTTGCAGGTCTCGACGAAATCGTTAGACTATTTCATCAGATTAGAGACGATATCGTGATTAGAGACGATTTTGTCAGATTAGAGATGATCTTGTCAGATTAGAGACGATCTTGTTAGATCAGTAGATCAGGGACGATCCTGTCAGATCAGAGACGATCTTGTCAAATTCCAGACGATCTGGACTGCTTCAAAAATCAGAACCTCCATCAGACATCCGGATCAGGTATGGCTTTTCTAATCTAGTATATTTCCTGTATTTTTTGTTTAATTCTATTTTTTGTATTCATATAATCAACATTTCATATAGCTTAGCTTAGATTCATTTGGCCAAACCTAGGACTTGGATGATTAAAGCTAAAAATGAACACATCAAACACATTCCCAACCTAGGCATGGAAACTGCCATTCAAAAGTTTCCTGGTGAACCCACCATCCATCGAAAATTCACCCTTATACACCTCCCCCGAGAGGCGGGACCTTCAAAGGGCCTCTCAGTCCGAGGTATTGTCCCATCCTTTTCACATCCCCCTTTCGGGCACGGATCCTATAGCCTGAAGGTAAGGGTGCAAAAAATTTGGAGCGATACATTTTGGTGAACCCGACGTGAAACTAAAACCTTTTGAAAACAAAAAAAACATAGATGCATTTAAAATCGTTAAGTTGCATATCATGTTTAGATGGTAGCTCCTAAGAAAAGACTAGTTGTCACCATTAATGTTGAAAATCAAATAATAGCCATAGAGTTTAATTCTTTGCTTAGACTATCTCAAACATATAGAGTTCCACCTTTGTGGGACGAACTTAATAGGAGATTGGGTATTATTTCATCTAGATCAATCGAACTTAGGCAAATTAAGAGGTTTGCCCTAGATAGAATCCTGGATCCTCATCAACTCATTTTTTATCATGAACTTCAGAGAGCTTGCCATAGGTGGTTAGCTTATAGGAGAGCTCTTGTGTCTTCAAAATTGTTCACCTTCGAGGAATACCTCGAGAACGCAACTGTTATACACCAATTCCTAGGTCGTGTAGAAGACCAAGAGGTCGTTCTTATAGATAGGGAAAGGTGGAGAAGAGTTCCTAGAGCTGTGTTATATCGAGAGTATTGCCACGAACTTTATTTCTACCAACCGTAGTCTGAGACAGATAATATCACTATAGCACTTTTTGTCAAATTCTTGAAAGAAAATTTTCAATTTGAAGAAGAACATTTCATGACTCTTGAAGAACTTGAGCCCGTTAATGATATTTATAAATTGTTTATAGAAAACTAGATCATTGCTTTCATTATTATTATTTCTTGCATTTAGTGTGTTGTTTGTTATCTTTATAATATTGTTATAAAAACACAAAAAAAAAAAACAAGAAAAACCAAAAACATAACAAAACCAAAACATTTTATTTTAAATACTATAGTAGGTATATAATTAAAATATATACCTCTTAAGCTTGTTTTTTTTTTTTTTATTTTATATATATATATATATATATATATATATATATATATATATATTTGCTGAAATCTAAACTTAAGCACAATGCCTAGACTTAGGAATGGTAAACAAACTGAAGAAGAAGAAGAAGAAGATTGGCTAGGAAACAAAACAAAAAACCCAAATGTCCTTCCTGAGGATTCAATTCCGGAAGGAGGAACTCTAGAACAGCCAGAAGATGAGCTTGTTGTAGATGAACAAGAAGAAAATGTTAAAGAGGAAGGATCCTCATCCCCTAGAATGGCTCCAGATGAAATGGTTGCTTTTGATAATATAGATCATTTCTGGAAATTTCTCAGTAATAACATTGGTGCTCTTAATATGGCAGTTCGTATTGATAGAGGACAAATTAGTGACACTCAAGCAACCATGGAACATATGTTTAATGTGCACACTAATCCTTTGTCTTTTATCGATCAAGAAAGTGATAAAGATGGACCATCCAATATAGATATGGTCACTATGATTCAGAACATGCAAAAACAACAGGTTACCCAACCCCCTAAGGAACCTGTTATTGAGCCTAAAATCATTCCCACACAAAAGAGACCTTCATTCATCGCTTTATTTCGCCAAACTATTGATCAATATGCTTCAAATCGACAAAAACCTAAAATGAAGCCAAACACCAATTTTCAACAATCTGGGATACAACATAATACAACTTCAAAACTTCTTCATAACACCCTTCCTACCAACAATTTACACAATAGCAATATAGCATCTAATCTTCATGTCCCTCCATCATATGCTCACAAATCCCATATTAATACCCTACCGAACCAATATGGTGGGCAAACCAATTAATCTGGAAGCCATGGTGAAACAGTTAGCTTCCCGCATGGACCAGATAGATCCCTACCGTCCCTCGTACAATTATCGAGAGATGTGTAGTCAGCCTTTGGATCCCATAGTTGTAGCACAACCATACCCTAAGCACTTTCCCATGCCCGTCCCGCCTATATATAAAGGAACTCGAAGATCCCATAGAGCATCTTCGCATGTTTAGGATAGCATGTCATGATATATCACATGATGACTTGCTATTACTAAAAATGTTCCCAAAAAGTTTAGGAGGAATGGCATTAGAGTGGTACTATCAATTGCCCACTCATTCTTTGAGGAATTTTGAAGAAACAACTGAATCTTTTGTCCATCAATTTAGTGCTTACATCGAGAGACACGTGACCATTAAAGATTTATACAACCTAAAACAAGACAAAGATGAATGTTTTGTTGATTTCTTAGCTAGATGGAGGCATTTGACAGGAAAACTGCACTTTGTGCTACCTTATAGGGAAATGTTGGACATTTTTATTAATAATTTGCAAGAACAAATATCCTATGAATTATCAATCGCTACCTTAACCACCTTCGATCAAGCTATAGACTTAGCTCGAAGGGTGGAAGATGCTCTCATTAGAAGAGGTCAGCTCAAAAGGAAAGATGATGAGAAAACATCCAGAAATCAATATAAAAACAAACAAGTTGTAGGTGACGGAGTCACTGATAGTAGAAACATTGCTAATGTTAATACTACGAAAACAACGAAGAAGTTTATATTAAAACCTCCTGATAAACCACCTCGAGAGTTTACTAGATTGAATCAACCATTATCAACTATTCTACCCCAATTACTCGAAAGAGGTTTGATTCAATTACCAGCTATCCGGGAACCTGATCCAACTATACCCGGATACAGAGCTGATTTACATTGTGATTTTCATAGAGGACCTGGACATGCTACAAACTCTTGCAAAATATTGAAACATAAAATACAAGACTTGATTGATAATAATGAAATGGAGGTGCAAGCCTTTCAACCTAAACAAAATCCTCCTAATAATGCTCAAAAGAACATTCCCCAAAATCAGAATCAAAATGCTAATCAATCATTAGATATATTTCAACATCCTTTACCAAAACATGGTAAAGAGGTGGCCAATCAAATTGAGCATCATAATGTCCCTCCTCCTACCCGATATGTAGGAACTATTAGCGGACATTTACCTAATCATGATTTACAAAAATTTGACACAACTTTATCCATGGTTACGTCCAGACCCCTATATAATACTCAAACACCGGATCCTAGTGATGTAGAATCGGATATTGAAAGTGAAATAGACATCACCTCAAATCAATCGAATAGTTCTGAAGACGAATCAGATCCTATTCAACCTATCACAGATTCTATGGTTCTGGAAGAACCATTTCCTAGAAGAGTTACTACTCGACCCTCTTCTAATCAGTTCCTTCCTAATGAACAAGCCATAAACGCTAGACCGAGACCAATTCAACGTCTTCAATATAACATTGTAGGTACCATCGGAGTTGTTACCAGACAACAGGCTCACAATTCTCAACAGGATCAAACTCGAATGATGGATCAACTCCATTTATTTTGAAAAATCCCAATAAAGGGAATCATATGTCTAATGTTCAACCTAAGCCTCCTTACAATATTAATGAACAATTATCCAATACTACAACCATAATTTCCCTGTTGGACTTGTTAAGATCTTCTCCTACCCATAGGGATGAATTAATGCTCACATTAAGCCAAATGATGGTACCTCAAAATATTCAACCTGAAGCCATGTCCAATACTATCATCACTCGAGAAGTCGATTGTATTGACTTTCGAGATAAAGATATCCCACAACATAGTTTACATAAGGATAACCCCTTATATATTATCGCCCTAATAGGAGATGTAGCAATCAAAAGGGTCTTGATTGATAATGGTTCATCTCTAAACATTTGCACTTTTGACTTCTACCAAATATTTGGGTTTAGAAGTGATGAAATGAAGAAAACTGACATGATCATAAAAGCTTTCAATGACGAAACACAAGAAACGTGTGGAGTTATCACCATCCCATTGCAAGTTGGTCCGAGAACCTTAGACACGATCGTGTTTATTGTACATTGCCCCGCATCATACAATATACTCTTGGGTCGTCCTTGGATCAATGCAATGCGGGATGTCCCATCAACTTTACACCAATGTGTTAAATTCGAATTTAAAAATCAGTTGGTCACTATCCATGGTGATCCTAGACCCTTTGATATGTGTGCTTTGGCAGAACCTGTTGGAGTTCAATTTTGCCTTGCTCTGTCATCCACACATCCTAATTCTTATTTTTCATCTAAACGTGTGAAACACACACCCATAACTTCATCTATTTCTCCTCCATTAATTTCACCCTCATATATAGCTCAACAATCTTCTAAACAAACCACACTAGAACCTCAAAAAGATCTTAAATCCACAACCAATCCTTCATGTTCCATCCCTATAATTTCAAAACCTATAGACCCATTTATTAACACCTCCACATTATCTACATCTATCATACCTTCCACATCTAAAGATATAGGGAATGATCCTTCTACCTCTTATGCTCTTTCTGATGAACTCTTACCTGATTTATCTAAAATTCTTATATCAAAAAAAACAAATGCTTCTATGCAAGATTCCATTATCTTAAGTAATTTGTCGCCTTCTCCTCGTACCTTGGGCCTCCCACAACCTATGGGAAGTATCTACCAAGTCGGGAGTTGTGCTTTTATTTATAAAGGATATGATTGGGGAAGAATACCCCGAAACATCAAGACGCATTGTGATGGATATGCTCGATGCTATTTTGCTAATGAATATATTAAAGCTAAACCCATAATGCTTAAATTGGGATATAAATGGAAAGGCTTGGGACCTCTCCAAGATGGTATGAAAGAACCCTTTGAGGTAGAACCATGGCCCGCCCGATGTGGTGTGGGCCTATTTCCTAGTAAGGATCAACCCTTCCCTTTTGAAGATGATGATCAACTCATATGTTATCAAGATTATCTAGATAAACAAGATTCTTTGTATCCCAAGAATAATTCTTCTACCCGCAATATGCTATCCATAGCCTATCCCGAAATGATTGCTGAATCCGACGATGAGTTGGAAGGAGATATTTTCCATGATGTCTCCGTGGAAGAGATGTTACACAATGGTTTTTATTTTGATGGTTCTATACCTACTATAGCCCAGCTTGAGGCCACGACTCCTCAAGATGAATTATCCAAGTTAACCTTAAAGGAATTACAAGAATTGGGCATTTCACCTGCCCCACCTAATTTTGAAAGAGATCTACACATGGAAGTAGAAAACGTCATTAAGGTTAACATTGGAACTGAGGATAATCCTCACATCATCAGTATTGGATCAGAATTAAGTCAAGAAAAACAAGAGCAATACATTGCATTCCTTAAAGAATATGAAGATGTCTTCACTTGGACATATGAAGATATGCCAGGTTTAGACCCTTCTGTAGTCATGCATCACCTAGTAGTCCATCCGGATGCTAAACCTGTTAAACAGAAACTTAGAAAAATGCATCCCAAAGTGGCCTTGCTAGTCAAAGGGGAGTTAGAAAAACTCCTGAATGTTGTTTTTATACAAGCTATTGATTATGTCTGAATGGATCTCGAATGTAGTTCCAGTCACCAAGAAAGAAGCTACCAAAGTTAGGGTTTGCACAGACTTTAGAGATATTAACGCTGCATGCCCTAAAGATGATTTTCCTCTTCCCAACATGGATCAAATCATTGATTTTACTACGGGGAGTGGAATGATGTCCCTAATGGATGGATTTTCCGGTTATAATCAAATTAGGATAACTCCTGAAGATCAGGCTAAAACATCCTTTATTACCCCCTGGGGTACCTTTTGTTGGAAAGTGATACCATTTGGTTTAAAGAATGCAGGCGCAACATATCAACGAGCCATGACTTATATCTTTCATGATATGATGCATGATATCCTACATGATTATGTAGATGATATTATAGCTCGCTTTATTAATGAAGATGATCATTTAGATGATTTGAGAAAAGTATTTTTTTTTGGTATAAGGTAGAGGTGGTTATAAGGTCCACAAACCTTTTACAAAGTCAAAATGGGCCGGTTCTAGCATCAAGCCCGTATAATCAAAATACAAAATGGATCTTTCTAAGACTCACATTAAGCCATACTTAGAGTCCAAAATCCTATACTTGTCGCTTGACTATTCAGATAAAACAAAAACCAAACAACACCTAGCACTTACTAACACTAGGTTGCCGTACCGTACACTTGTCACCTCCCGTGCCCCAAAGAAATGGGATGCCTTTTCTCGCCTAATTCCATCTCGTCGGATTACTCATCATCAGCCCCTCTCGATCTCCCCGATGCTCTAACAGGTTTGATCTTAGCTCTTCTCTAGCAACCAACACCAATAGTTCTTGAGGGAAGTTATCCTTCCAAATTTGCATCTCCCCAACGTAAACCGCAATATTTGCCATTAGATCCGCCGCCCGGTTCCCTTCTCTCGAAGGTGTGTTGGATTCGGGCATTAACCAAATGAGATTTATGAATCTTTGCTTCTAGGATAAGCTCCAATATGGTCCAATTGGGGTCTTTATCCTCCTTAATTGCCTTGATTATATTAAGCTAATCCCCTTCAAAGATAACTTCCTTATAACCCTCAAGTCCGGCAATTCTCATTGCCTCGCATGCGTGCTCGGGCTTCGCAAAATGATTTGTTTGAGTTCCCAAAGGTTTCGCAAAGGCAAGGACCACTTTTCCTTCCTCATTTCTCAAAACTCCTCCTCGCTCCCGCAGCCCCGGATTTCCTTTTAGCCGCCCCGTCAAAATTAAACTTAACCCACTTTTGTGTGGGGGGTATCCACTTGACACCATCCCGTGGGTTGGTTGTAATGTCTAGGTCCTGGAAGTTCCTCTCCCCAGCTCCGCAAAATCCTCCTTTCCCTTAGAGACATGGTCTCATTTTTGAAGAAGAAAGTTTTCCAGCTTTTCTTTCAAAGCTCGATTATTTTATTACCACATAACCCGGGATCTTTCTTACGTCCTTTAAATACTCTCTTATTTCTCTCATTCCATATCCCCCATAAAAAATGGGGTAAGCCGAGCTTCCAGAGCCAAGTCAAAAGCTTTGCCCTAAGGGGGAAGCCCACCGTATGCGTAAGTCGACATGCTATTTGGACAGACTCCAATCTATATGAAATTTGGACAGATCATTTGGAAGACCGTACAAGAAAAATCACAAGTTAGAAATATATGACTTACATATTCTATTGCTTTCTCACACAAGATACATCGATTGATGAATTGGAAACCTCTCCTTTGCAGATTATCTCGTTGTCGGATCTTATTTTGAACTCGCCAACCAAAAGAAGAAAGCTATTTTTGGGGTTAAATTATTTAACCAAATAACGTAAGTCGGAGTCCACCCATTGAATCCCGAGTGGATTAACTTATAGGCGCTTTTTACCGAATAGATCCCACTTGTAGTTTTGCCCCAAATCGCCTTGTCTCTTCCCTCCCCAGGAATGATCGGGAACACCCTTAAAGCATCATTGAGTTTGGTTAGGGCCACCTTCTCTTGCTCGACAGATTATGAACTCGTGATTTTCTTCCAAGAAGAAGTTTCCCGTGCTACAAGCAATAAAATCCCCTACTTTTCCTCCCATTTCCTTCGAAAGTTTATGTTGGAGGACCCGAAGGTCTAAGTTATCTTTCATAGGGGCCTCTTCCAACCACGGGTCTTTCCAAAAGTCCACTTGTCTTCCATTACCAATTCTCCATCCGATGCCTTTCCCGACTACCTCCCGACATTCGAGCAAACAATTCCAAAAATAGGATCCTCTAGGAAGATTATCACCTTTCAGAAGTCCCGATTATTTCCGATATATTTTGCCTTAAGAAGTTTTACCCATCCCAATTGATCATTATTGATAAATCTCCATACCTGTTTGCCAATCATAGCTTGATTCAATTCTTTCATTCTCTTTAACCCCAGGCCCCCCTGATCCTTGCTTGCACACACCTGATTCCATGCTACCAACGAAATTCTCTTTCTCTCCTCTGAACCTGACCACAAGAAGTTGCGTTGAATTAGCTCCAATGTAGCTCGGACCTTTGCAGCATTCTAAATAGAGACATGCAGGAAATTGGAATGCTCTGTAAAGTAGTTTGAACTAATAAGGCTTTTCCCGCGGAGCCGAGAAGGCCGCCCTTCCACCCCGCTAACTTTTTGGAGATCCCGTCAATGACTCGAGTTCCACAAAGTAGCCTTCATTCTTCCTTCGAACATAGGCATGCCTAGATAAGTTGCTGGTAGAAGCTCCTTTCCACAACCGAAGAGGTTAGCTATTCTTTCCTCCCTCCCACCAGGCGTGTTAAAGAAATAGATGCTACTCTTCTTATAGTTTATGTACTGTCCCGCTTCTGTCTCATACTTGGTTAGAATTCTCTTCAACTTCCTAGCTTGAGGCACCGAGGCTTTGGACACAATGATTGTATCATCCACAAACCGTTGGTGAGACACTGGCTCTCGCCGTTGAGGCCGGTTTAAAACCTTCCAATTGACCATCTGCCACCGCCGCTGAAATGTTCCTACCCAATGCTTCCGCTAAAATAATAAACAAGTATGGAGACAAAGGATCTCCTTGTCGCAACCCCCTTTCACTCTTAAAGTAACCGGAGGGTGACCCATTCACCATGACAAAAAATCTTGTAGTAGAGATACAACTAAAAATCAACTTAATCCACTGGGGACAGAAACCAAACTTACCCAAAATCTTGGTGAGGAACCGCCATGAGACCCGGTCGTAGGCTTTATTCATATCAAGCTTTAGTAACATACCCGCTTCCTTACTAGTCACCATTGAATGAATAACCTCATGAATTGTGATGATACCATCCAATATTTGTCGCCCTTTCACAAAGCCACCTTGGTTCATATCAATGATGAAAGGAAGGATAACCTTCAACCTATTGGCGATTGTTTTTGTGAGAATCTTCATCGTAGTGTTACATAAACCGATAGGGCGAAAACTCGGAAAATTCCATTGCTCCCACTAGTTTAGGGATGAGGACTAAAAAAGTAGCATTAACTCCTTCTCGGGATTTCCATGTCCTTTTGAGCCTCAATTATAGCTTCCACTACATCATTGCCTAGGATATCCCAGAACTTCTGGAAGAAAGTCGCAGTGGAAGCCATCCGGTCCCGGGGAGTCGTTACCATCCATGTCAAAAACGACCTTCTTGATTTCCTCCTTTGTGAAAGGACTAAGTAAGAATCCATTAAGATTATCAGTTACGAGGGGTGGAATGGCTGCCAACAGAGAGTCCTCTTCTTCAATAGTCGGATTTACATCTTCTAGCAACGATTTAAAGTACTCAACCGCTTCCCTCCTTATGTCTTCCATATCTTTGGTGTTAGACCCATCGGCCATCTTGATCTCCTTAATTTTGTTAGTACTCCCGTGGCGAAGAGTAGAGACATGGAAGAACTTTGTATTTCTGTCACCCTCCTTTAACCAACGCAGCTGGATTTCTCGCCTCCAAAAGGTTTCTTCAAATCCTAGCATCGTGTGGTATTCGGCCAATGACCTCCCTCTCCCCGGTTTCTCGCATCCTCTCGTAAGCCGCTCCGACTTCAACTTCTCCCGTAGTTCATTGATCTTGTCTTTTAGTTTCGCCTTTTTAACAAAAATATTGCCAAAGGAAGTTTTGTTCCACTCTCTAATGTTAGCCTTCACATTCCTTAGTTTACATGCCACTTGGGCCGCTTTCGAACCATTATACTTTTTGTCCCACCATTGGGCAAACCAGCATCCTTGAGATCCCGATGTTGGAACCACATAAGTTCGAATCGAAAGGGTCTCGATGTATCTTTTCTTAGAGTCCTCCCCTCGTTTCCCACGGAATTGGGTTGTGATCGGACCCGATTCTTGGGAGTGCCGTTAATGAAGAGTCCCCAAACCTCTCCAGGCATTCTTGAGAAAGAAGAAACCTATCTAATCTTATCTCGAATTTGGTTTTCCTTCAATCTTTTGTTAGACCATGTATAGGAGAATCTACGCAGTCCACATCCATCACTCATGTTGCTCAACAAAATCTCTAAACTCGTAGATATCGCAGCTATTCTTTGAGAGCCCCCCAATTTATCTACAGGATTAAGGTAGCAATTGAAATCCCCCGCCACAATCCAAGGGTAGTTGGGGACCGTCTCCCTCAATTTAGCTAGCCGACTCCAAAGAACCCTTCTCGACCCTCGTCTAATCGGAGCATATACATTCGTTAAGATCCACTCTTCCCGCGTGGTTTTATCCACACATAAGAGACAAATAAACCAACTAGACATTCGAATCACTCTACTATCAATCACATTTTTGTTCCACATAACCAAGAACCCTCCCCGCTGCTCCAGTGGCCTCTTGGCCTACTACTTCAGCTTCTCGCCAAGTCCTATTCTTAAAAGGAATAACTCTACTCTCCTCCATTTTAGTTTCTTGCAGTAAAATCATATCCGGTTTGTGTTCTTGTCTAAGAGCATACAAAGCTCTTATTTTTGCAGGATTACTCCCACGAATATTCCATGAAAGAATCTTCATTTATGGGCTTTGGATCCTCGAGCCTTCGCCCCAAAGAGCAATACAGCTTGAGTGCCATCACCCACTCCTCGCTCTGCTTCTTTCTGCCTTAAGGCAACATTGCTAGGTTTCCCTCTTCCTACCGAACCATATCCCCATACATCCGCTCTAGGTTGAAGTTCCTTGGGATTCACTTGGCTTCTAGTAACCATCTTGGGTAGGTCAGTCTTGGTCTTTGGGGTAACAATCTGCTTTCCAGGTTAACCGGTCTTTTTGACAAAGGAGATGATTCCGTGCTCTTAGCTTCTTGATTAGTAGATTCTTTTTTCCCCGCTTTGGGGTTACACCGATCTTGGTGGTTCACCTCTTCCTCCCCGAGTATCCTTGCCTCGTATTATTAGTTTCCCGCTCCTTCCTCTCGATTTTTCTCCTCTAAATCCTTCTCTTGAGTCTCCTCTACCTCGCATTCCACTTCTTGGTCTGTCCATCCGATCTCCCTTCAAATGATTTAATGCATCAAAACTGTTCTCCACCGGGATGTTGATCTCCTTGGAATTTCTTCCCATAAATTCCTCTCGCAAGACATGGGACCACTTCCACCGAGCCTCCATAGGCCTCCCGTATCACCCAATCAAACTTACTTGCCCCATGGCGTTGATCTATGGGGTTCTTTCCTTTGTGATTTGGCTCGAGGCTTGTCGTATCATCTTAGGAGCAGAGTTGAGCTTGAGGGTTCCCATCAAAGGGACCAGCCTCCCCGTGAGAGGGTTTTGGGGCATAGGAATTTTTGGGAGGAGGGTTAAAACGTTGCCTCTTGCTTACAATAGGGCGAACATGGTCTCTGATATTCGGATTTCGAGCTCCACGTCCTTGAGGCCCAGGTTGGGTAGGAATGGAGATCTGCGAGGGAGGGATATTATTCTCGGGTTTGAGGATCGCATTTTGGAGTGGGGGCTGGTTCTTGGAAATGCAAAGTGGATACCCTGGTGCCCTACCTTCCCACAAACACTACACTTAAAAGACATATTTTCATATTCAAAGACCTGAGTATGAAGGCCAAACATAGACGACAAAATAATGGATTTAGGGAGCTCTTTACTCATGTCCGCCAACACACACATGCGAGCAGACAAGAGTCTTGTTTTGCTCAAGGTTGCAGGATCAATAGCTATTAGTTCTCCAATCTCTCGTAGCTATCCCACCCAAGATTTGTTCGCTCCAAAAAGCAGAGGTAATCCCGGCATCTTAACCCAAATAGGAGCCAAATCCAAAGACTCGAGTCTCGGGGGTTGGAAATCGGGGACCAACGCTTCGCATACAAGCCCCTTTTCCCAAAAAACCAAGGACCTCCTTGGAGAGTCCTTTCCATGCCCTGTTCACATTGAAATGTCACCAAAAGAAAACTCTTGGGTAAAGCCTTAATCATCATACCGGCCCTTGGCCGCCATTTTTGGATGGCCCATCTCCTTATGACTTCCATGTCCGGCCTCACCCCCATAAATTTAGCCACCAGAGATGTTCTGCCCTCCATAGCCACATGCTGAGCTAAGGAATCCGGGACGTGCAACCTACCATTGACAGATTTTAGATTAAAACAAGAGTCGGATAATTTTTGCTTACCGCGAAGAGCATTAAGATATGAAGGTCTCCAGTTGCCATGTTTCTCTTTGTCTCCTTCTTGGGTCTTCCTTTGATCCCGACGCATAGAGTCCCGGGTCCCCCTCGTAGAAATCTTCAACCGCATCCGCCCAACGCCCTTGGACCGGTTCCAATAGAACTTCCTTGTCCACATCCTCCGCCCGGGGGCCTCGCTATCTCGCCGCAGCCCCCACCCGCCGCGTCTGCTGATCTGCCCTCCGAAGTCCCACACCTAGGGTTTGATGCCCCTAGACCTCTCGCTCCTCCTCCTTGCTGCTCCATCCATCACAACTTGTTGCCTCCAGGATCAATTGTTCCATAAACACATTGACAATACTACACAATGATGATTTGAGAAAAGTATTTAATCGGTTAAGAGAATATCTTATTCGATTAAATCCAGCCAAATGTATATTCGAAGTCAAGTCCGGTAAATTATTAGGGGTTTTAGTTTCTTTACGTGGTATCGAAATCGACCCTCTCAAGATTGCGACTATCACTGATATGCCCACACCTACCAATATATCTGAGTTACGAAGTTTACAAGGTAAGCTTCAAGCTATCCGTCGCTTCATCGATAAGTTGGCGGACAAAACCAGTCCCTTTCTTAAGCTTCTTAAGAAGGATGTCCCTTTTAATTGGGACGACGAATGTAAAGAAGCTTTTGAACTTCTCAAACAATACCTCCTTAACCCACCTATGCTTTCATCGCCTAGATCTGATCGTCCTTTTATATTGTACATTTTTGCTTCTGATTTTGCCTTAGGAGCTATGTTAGCTCAACTGGATGATGAGAAAAGAGAACGTGCTAATTATTATATTAGCCGAAATTTAATTAGTTATGAAACCCGCTACACAACATTAGAAAAACTATGTCTAGCAGTCATATTTTCTATGCAAAAATTACGCCATTATATGCTCAGTCAGAAAACGTATGTTATTGCCAAATTCGACCCTTTGAGATATCTCATGAGTCGACTGTATTTATCTGGTCGCACAGCTAAGTGGGTTCTTGCGCTAAGCGAATTTGAACTCACCTTCATAGGACAAAAGTCTATTAAAGGTCAAATCATAGTTGATCAATTAGTTGTTGCACCCTTAGAATCTACTCATCCCCTCCTCATTGAGTTTCCTGATGAATGCATTAAACTAGAGGCAGACCATTCAAAGCAATGGTCCTTATACTTTGACGGAGCCTAATGCATGAGTGGGGCTGGTGTGGGTATTATTTTAATATCTCTGCAAAAACATCTTATACCTCTGTCCTTCAAATTAACATTTGCTTGCACCAATAACACTGCCGAATATGAAGCTCTTATCCTTGGATTACGAGTTGCTTTGGCATTGAAAATCAAAAGTTTATTGGTTTTCTATGACTCACAACTTGTCATAAATCAAATCAATGATGTTTATCAAACTAGAGATGATAAATTACGCCCATATAAAGCATATGTTTTACACTTAATATCTCTATTTGATCAAGTTACCTTGGAAGCTATTCCTCGAACTAGCAACCGTGTGACTGACGCTATGGCCGTAGTTGCATCTCTTTTGCCCTTGGAGTTAGATGACGAATATGCCACCATCATTATTCATCGACTCCAGGAACCCGATTCAAATAAGTCATGCTTAGAACCTTTGGATGTGTTTTTAATCAATGAAACTACTCCTGAACCTTGGTATATGGATATATTTGATTTTCTTCACAATGGGACTTTCCCTTCCAGTTCTAATAGGAACCAGCGTCGGTTATTACGTAGACGAGCAAGTCGATTTGTAATAATTGGCAATACTTTATATAGGAGATATTTTGAAGGTATCCTATTGAGATGTTTGAATCTAGAAGAATCCAAATCAGCTTTGAGTGAAGCCCATGATGGATCTTATGGAGGACACTTCAATGGTAGTGTCATTACTAAAAAGCTCCTCAGGATAGGCTACTTTTGGCCTACCATGGAAACTGATGCACATGATTATGTGCACCATTGTGACAAGTGCCAGAAACATACTGACCTTGTCCATGCCCCTGCACAAGATCTGCAGGCTATTTCATCTCCTTGGCCCTTTTCAAAATGGGGCTTAGACATTATTGGCAAAATTAATCCTGTGTCATCTGATGGACACAAATTCATCATAACCGCCATCGAGTATTTTACGAAGTGGGTTGAAGCTATGCCTTTAGCTTCCTGCACTGGAACACAAGTCTCTAAATTTATTTTTAATCAAATCATTTGTAGTTTCGAAATTCTTGCAAATCTCATCTCAGACAATGGAACTTGTTTAAAAAATAAAGATATTAAGAAATTATGCCAAAAATATAAGATTCAACATCGCTGGTCCACTCCCTATTATCCTCAGGGTAATGGCCAAGCGGAAGCATCTAATAAAACATTAATTAAAATCCTTAAAATATTGGTCAATAAATCTGGCCGCGACTCTCACATTCAATTATATCCAGCTTTGTGGGCATATCGCACTAGTGTTCGTACTCTCACAGGTACTTCACCTTTTGTTTTGGTTTATGGCGCTGAAGCTATTTTTCCCTTTGAATTAGAAGTTCCTTCTTTGGCTCTACTACTTCAAGATACCGAAGTAGGAGATGAATATCGAGCTGGAAGACTCAGTCGGCTAGAACTCCTAGATGAAAAGCGCATCAATGCTTTGGAGCATCTTCGTGCCTACCAAAATAAGATTAAAAGATCATATGCTAAGAAAGTTCGTCATCGATCCTTTGAGGTCGGCGACCTTGTTTTAAAAGAAAATCAAAAAAATACTAATGCAACTAAAGACCTTAAAGGTAAATTTGAACCCAACTAGCTTGGACCATATATTATCACTGCTAAATTTGAATCGGGAGCATACAAATTAGCTACCTTAGATGGTAAAGATTTAAAAGAACCTATGAATATTATGCATCTTAAGCGATATTATGCATAAAATTTGGTCATTTAATCATTTGTATATATTTTGCATGTTGTCTCATTTTAAAAATGTATAAAACTGTTTAAACAAAAACAAACAACAATATTATTGACTCTTTCGAAACCAAAAAAAAAATAGAGAAGAAAGAGAGTCAAAATTATCAAAATCCTCAAAAATATTTGTTGTATATATTTCTTCTTAAAGTATTGTAGTTATATTTTCAAATTATTTTGGATAAATTAGCATTTATTTGGAATCTCTCACTTTTGCAAACACAAAAATAAATATCTTGATTTTATCTGGCATGATTACTAATCTCTCTTATATCAAAGTCCACAAAATTCAATTAAATAAAGTTTGAGCACATAGAATTGATCTTGTTATTTACTTAAACCAAGCATATCCTTTCACAATAAAATGATTATATTTGTAATGTCCATGCTATGCTACATAGTAGAAGTGGTTTCTTGAGTGAAAAGTTTCCCCTGCTATCCTATCATGCACATGGTCTAGAATCTTTGAGAATTGACAAAAGGACAAGCTCACCCCTACCCAGAATAAAAATCCCTTGCTCTACAGCTAATCCGAGCAAGTATCCCTAGAGTAGGAAGCAAAAGAAAAAGAAAAATAAAGCAAAATCATGAGAAAAAGAAGCACTATTTCAAAATCATTTTGTACTCTCTTAGCACTATTTCAGCATTATCTCAAATATCAAAGCAAAAGATACGAAAAAAAAGAAAAATGCAAAAAAAAAAAAGGAAAAGAAAAAGAAAGCAAAACAAGCAAAAGCAAAAGCAATAAAATCGCTTTCCCTACCCATTGAAAAGAAAAGAAGGGTTGATGAGCTTGAATCCCTGGAATTCTCAATTATTCGAAAACTGTGAGATAAGCCCCATAACAGGTGGTTCGTGCCCAACCCGCTTGGCCTTGGGTAAACCCTAGCGTGGTGATATGTCTGTCACATTAGCGACCTTATTTTGTACAGACCTCTGTTAGCTTATGGATTAGCTAGCTCTTGATAAACCTAACTTACATAGTAGTCTGGTATGGTTACATGCATATAAATCATGGTCAACGAACATTCATTTGGTCAAGGAAAATTACTTGTATCAAATTATCTTGCTCAAAATTGGTAAATGAACAATACAATTGCACACACATTTGTATTTGAGAGATTTTGTATCATTATGATAAATCAATATCGGTAAGGAACTCACATTTGCACATGAGGATTTATTATAAATCTACATTTCTCTTTGAGATAATTTAAAATATTTCTATAACTCTTTTTAGAATAATTTTATCCTTTTTCAGAATTCTTATTTTGTATAAAAGCAATTACATACATCTTCTCATAAAATCTCAAAAATATTTTCAACCAAAATTTTCATATTATTATTTTTCTGTTTATCAAAAGTCAAAAATGCATCTTGCAATAAAACCAACAATCTATTTTCTTCTTTGGATTTCGCGATGATGGTATAAGTTTATATCTATAATTCTATGCTTAGCGCAAACCATTGTTCTAATTTTCTTTTCCATGTATTTTAAAACAAAATTCATCAAAACATGTGACTTGCATCATTATGTTACACAATTATGGTTTACAAACAAACAAACATCTATTCTATTTCATGTCATGATGTTCAAATTCAGTTTTTGCAACCATGGTATAAATTCTAAGGAATTGTTCAAAATTTTATCACACTTAGGAATTTATGCCTAGCAAAATCATATTTCTTTTCGTATTTCATGCATACTATTTTTATGAAAATCTGAAAACAAATCATCAAACCATCATTATCTCCATCATTACAACACCAAGTCTTAAGACAGTCTCTTAAGCACTCTTTTACTTTTAGCAATATTTCTATACCAGGATTAGCTTGACGACCTAGCGAGCGGCGACTCCATGAAATGGTCATAAATAGCGACAATGTCCTTTGAAATTATTGTTAAAAGTCCCTTTTATTTTTATCAAATCACACCACAAACAACCATTTTTGTTTACATCAGATTATTTCATTTAAATTTTAAAGCATGACATAAAATTATAATATTTCAAAACGACATAATTACATGAATCCTCAATTCAATAAGCAAATAATTCAAACAGTAAAGCATCACAAAACATATAAGACACAAGTCATATCATCAAAAAAAAGATCATATATATATATATCAATGAACAGTAACAATGAATTAGGGTTTTTCCCTATTTTTTTAATTTTTTTTTGGTAAGTGTTTGTATTTATAACGGGTTTTAACAAGGATCCCAAAACCTGATTACATAAGCAATGGACCTAGGGCATCAATCCCTTGAAACTGGACACCAAAACAGAAATCCCGCCCAGCGGTAACAGTAAGCATGAAACAATCCCCCTTAGCGGGAAACAAACAAATAAGAAAGAAAGTAGTTTTGGAGATCCCGCCCAGCGGGGAGTAGCCAAAAACCACCATCGAGAAGATCCCGCCTAGCAGGAAGCAAAGAAAAACCGTTACAATAAAATCCCGCCTCGCAAGAAGCAGTCAAAACCACCACAAACAGTCCAGCCTAGCAGGAAGCAACAGGGAAATCTCGCCATCCGGGAAACCAGCAGAAAAGAAAGGATCCCGCCTCGTGGGAAAACCGGCAAATTTGGCGGATCCCACCCTATGGAGAAACCATCCCACCCATCGGGAAAACATTCAGTTCAGTGAGAGCCATCCTGCAGGAAGTCGACAGCCAGCACAGAGAGGATCCAACCCATCAGGAAGTGACCAGAGAGTTGCACCACAAGGAACCCACCCCGGGAAAACATAAGAGGATCCCAACAGCAGGGACCAAGAATCCCGTCCAAGCACAGAGCCCGCCGAGGATTCACAAGAAAAAGGGGGAAGTTGTCCAAACTCTAAACCGTCACCTCCACCGCATCGAGAAACGCAGGGGACCAGATCCACGCGAAAAACCTACAAAAAACCCCAGGGGGAAGCCTGAGGGAAAAAGGGAAGGGATCCCCAACCAAACAGGGATCCCTAGGAAGCACTAGTCCGAAAAAACAACCAAGGAAACCCTAGCCGGTCGGGAGGGGCGCAGATAGTGGAGAAGGATCTCCCCCCAGGAGATCATCTGCAAACAACCACTCCCCGGGAGGGATGACCTGGGTTGAGCTAGGGACTGGGCAAGAACTAGGAGCCATGGGAGGGGGAGAAGGGGAGGGACCAGAGCCCTCCCCTCTCTACTTTCTTCCCTCTCCCTCTCATCCCTATGTCAAATCCTCTTACCCCTATTTTCTTAATTTTATTCAAAATAATTAAAAACATTTTTAAATTTTTTTTTGCTTTTTCGCGTTTTTACCTCAAATGTTCGATTTGGGTAAAAACATGGAGGGGGCACCATAGTAAGCTGTCGTACGATTCAACCTAGAATTATCGCCTAAAAATGAGAATAATTTTTTCTTTCTCGTAGATCGAGAAGAACTCATCTTTAATGCATTTTCTTTGGAAAATTCACTAAAGAGGGGGCAAAATGTAGCACCCTAAAATTGGCACAGTAAACCCTTAGCAAATAATTAAAATTACTTTAGTAATAATTCAAATTCAAATTTTAACCTCGAATCGCCTATTAAACCGCTTTCCTTATTTTTCGTGCCATTTTTAGGATTTGTTGTGACCGTTGGATGATATCGTCGTCGATCAAACGATATCGCCTCAGATCGAACGAATTCATCTGGAGCAGAACGTCCAAACGATTTCGTCCCAAAACTAATTTTTCATAATTAGCTTATGTTTCAACGACGTCTCTAAGTTGGGCAGAAGCGTGTCTGCGTCGTTAGAGACCTCCCCCGTTGGAGATCTTCTAGATTAGGATGATCTCCAACCTCCTAACCTCCCTCCTAAGCCTATTTAATCTTAGGACCTCCCCTTGACCTTCCCCTGGCTGAATTTTACTGCACTTCGAGTTTTACATGCATTAGAATGTCTTAGACTACTGTTTGCCTTTGTCCCTTTTCGAATTTTCTTGCAAGAACTTTGTCATTCTTTAGCCGAAGCAAGCTCAGATCGTTGCAGACGATCCTGTATGATCTCGGACGATCACGCCATAATTCAATACGATTATGTATTTTGTAGACGATTTCGACTGCAGCCAACGTTGGGGGAAAATCCATACCCTAAGTTTGCATTCTCTGTCCATTATCTACTATTTTGCTTTGCATTAGTTAGATTTATTTCTATTTTGCATCTTGGAGTTCACCTCACGTAGCATAGATGCATGATAGAGTCAAAGTTAGTCATTAAAACAATGCATTTTACTTAATTTGTTATCTAAAGTTGTCATTCTAACATTCATACTTTCATTTCTATCATTTTCTCTTGCTTTTGCAATTGTATTTTTTGTTCTTGGTATCCATTTATGTAGTTGTAGGTCTCTGACGAAATCCTCAGACTATTTCATCAAATTAGAGACTATTTCATCAAATTAGAGACGATTTTGTCGGATTAGAGACGATCTTGTCAGATTAGAGATGATCTTGTCAGATCAGTAGATCAGGGACAATCCTGTCAGATCAAAGATGATCCTGTCAAATTCCAGATGATCTGGACTGCTTCAAAAATCAAAACCTCCATCAGACATCCGGATCAGGTATGGATTTTCTAATCTAGTATATTTCCTGTATTTTCTATTTAATTCTATTTTCTGTATTCATATAATCAACATTTCATATAGCTTAGCTTAGATTCATTTGGCCAAACCTAGGACTTGGATGATTAAAGCTAAAATTGAACACATCAAACACATTCCCAACCTAGGCGTGGAAACTGCCATTCAAAAGTTTCCTGGTGAACCCACCATCCGTCGAAAATTCACCCTTATACACCTCCCCCGAGAGGCGGGACCTTCAAAGGGCCTCTCAATCCGAGGTATTGTCCCATCCTTTTCACATCCCCCTTCCGGGCACGGATCCTATAGCCTGAAGGTAAGGGTGCGAAAAATTTGGAGCGATACAATTATGCAATCCTTTTTGTGGTCAAGTTTACATGATAAAAGGAAATTTCCTTTGGTGAAATGGAGAAAGGTGTTTGATGATAAAAGTAGGGGAGATCTCGGTTTAAGAGTTCTTATGGATGCAAACTTAGCTCTTAGGGGAAAGTAATTTGGATATTGTACAAAGAGATTCAAATACAGATGGTGAACTCAATGACCCAAGCTTAATATTTACTACATCCCTACTTCCAAATGGTTTTTCTCTATGAAACGATTTAAAAAATATATATTTGATGTAATGATTAAAGGTCTAAAATGGGTTGTGGGGACTAGTATTTCTATTTAGATGGATACTTGGTGTGATAAAAAAACCACTCAATCTAAATCCAATTTTGAAACCATTGATGAGATTACTTCAAGATAAATATGGTGATATGGTTTCAAACATTATGTACAAGGATCAGGAAGGAAATTACAAAGGGAAAGAATATTTTTTACAAGTATACAAGACATTGATGCTAGGAGGTAGTTGAGTAGAAAGATAACAACAATGATTATTTCAAGGGAAGCCAAGGATAAGCTACTTTGGAAGTTTAATAGCTTAGGAGAATACACAACAAGAAGTGGATATAATGTAAATTACCGACAAAATAGAAATATCACAAGAATATGGAGAGATATTTGGGATAGCCCAAAAATTCCTAAAGCTAAAATGTTTGTTTGTCTAGTAGGTTGTAAAAGAATTGTATCATGGGATAATCTTATGAAATGGGGTTTTCATGGCCCCTCACAATGTGTTCTTTGTAAAAGAGAGGAGGAGAGTATAGACCATCTCTTGGGACACTCCTCAATAGTATAGAACTATGGCAATGGATTATTAATATGTTTGGTATGGTGATGAAAAGAAGAATTAAATAATGGTTAAAGCAATGGTAGAGCTCTTTTAAAAGTGAGGCTTTACAGAAAATATGGGATATATCAAAAGATACAATAATTTGGATCGTATGGCTAGAAAGGAATAGAATAATATTTAAAAGAAAGAAAAGTAGTTTAAAGGTAATGAAAAGGAATATTTTTTTAGTCATAGAGGAGTCCAAACCAACCCTATAAACTAACCCAATCCCTAATATAGAAGCAAAGAGCATTGAAATATGGATTTAAGTCATCAAATGAAATTATGATGTTGGGTATAGGAGAAACAAAAATAAAGCAAAAAATATAGTGGAAACCATCAAATGTGGAGTTGGTCAAACTAAATTTTGATGGAGCATCTAAAGGAAATACAAGACTAGGAGGATGAAAGCGTTAGAAATAATAGAGGAGAGATTTTGTCTTGTTATGATTTCAATAGTGGATTTAAGACAAATAATGAAGTTGAAGTTTGGGTAGCTTTGGAAGGATTAAAAATGTGCAAGTGAAATGGAACAAAGTATGGATGGAAGGTGATTCAATCATAGTAATAAATTAAAATTTGAGGAAAGTAAAGGCTCCATGGAACATACAAGAGATAATTGTGGAAATTCAAGACCTTGCTATAGAGTTTGAAGAAATTAGGTTTACACATATGTTAAGGGAAGGAAACAAAGGTGTAGATAGACTAGCCAATAGGGGGTTTTAATTGAGGATCATGAAGTTAAAGTCTCTTTTCCATGGTTAGAGGAAGTATTAAGTTTAGCTAAAGCTGACAAGAAAATGTTGACTACCAAAATCGAATAATTATTTAGATTTACTTTAATGTTTTTCATTGGTAATATTTGCTTTATTTTATAACATTAATGTGTTTTTTCAACGAGTATACATAGGTTTATATGAGGGGTTCCAATCCTCTCATACTGAATGGATTTGAAACTTGGACCTCTCAAAGAGAGGCCAATTCCCTTACCACTGCAGTAAGATTACAACTTATAAAATTAATGTGTTTTCATATGAACTATTTATTACAATTTTTGCGGCTGCACTTATGCTTTAGGAAGGAAACTAGCAATCCAAATATGGTAAAGTGAACTATGATAGTGCAATGTTTTAAAAATATTGCTCTAATAAGATACAATGCATAGATAGTAGAGATGGAATTTTGGTATTGTGAAGTTTGTTGTAGGAAAATGTCAACAAGGGTGGTAAATTCTAGAATATTTGTATTCACACAGAAATTGAAAAAGATCTAGAAAATGAAAATAAAAAATTTAGAAATTTAAAAAAAATGATGTAGGTATCTAGGTATAACATCTCAATTGAGATGAGAATTGAATTTGTTTGTAAACTCTCAAGTTGTAAAGAAGAAGTTGTGGATTATAAAGGGTGGGGGACCCAAGTACAACCCCTTGTTCTCCAACAAAAAAATGATAAATTTTTTATTTTTTAAATACAAGCATGTGCTCTAATTTAAAAGGAGAAGATTCATTATAATCCTTATGGGGTCATATTCATAGTAAAATAAGAACAATAACCTCCTATACAAAATCCCATCCTAAGTATATATTACAAACTTTAATTATTTTAAAACTTGAAATAAAGTTGAGAGTATACTAGCTTAGTTACCTAGGTGTTGTAGGTGAGTTGGAGAGGGTAGGGCAATCCTCCTTAGGAGGACCCTGGTTCGAATCTCCACCCTACCAAATGCACATCGGGTACCTAAAATCTAGTTGATAATGTTGGTGCGATCAGGATCGGGTGCGACTCCCAGGTGATTTTGACGGTGTAGAACCCCATGGTCATGGTTTCTTAGACAAAGGCGACCCCGCAAGGGGTTTTTTGATAAATTAAAAAAAAAAAGTATACTAGATTAGATATCTATATATCTAACTCTATGCACTTACTTTAACTTTTTAAAGCTTACTATATAAGATAGATGCTTTAAGATTGACATCTCTTAGACTTGAATTAAGGCACACTTCAATACATTGATCTAGGTAGAAGATACTATTAGGTGGGGAGTTTGGCTACGGTGATACATCTATTAAAAGATCACAAGAAGAAGATATTTTTAGGTGAAGAGTTTTGCTAGGGCAATACATTTATTAATATATCACGTAGGTTTCCTAAGACGAGCACAACAAGAATGTTTATAGACATAGTGCTTATTATGGAAAGTCTCAAGTGCAAAAAAAGAGATGCTAGAATTTTAGTAATAGGATTTGAATATACACGAAAGAATTATCAGTGACAATGGATTTAATATAAAGGTTTGTTTTGCTTTAATCTATGGTAAAATAAAAATATTCAAAAATTAGATTTATCAAAAATAATTTTGATATGCTTCCAAAGGAACCTAAGAAAATAGAATGGAAGTGGTACTTTTCAAAATAATGAAGGCAAAATTTCCTTACTCAAAGTCATGGAACTTCAACTAACAACTATATAGAGGCTAGGACACTTCTTAAGGGATCAAAATTGGAATTGAAATAAGGATTAAAATATATTTAAATTGAGGGGGTTTCATAGTTTAATAATAATGGTATTAATAGCAAGTGGTATTAGCTCAATCGATTAAATTCCTCAACATTTCGAAGAGGAGACCCAGGTTCGAATCTTGCCAAACAATACATGGATAACGTAGACACCAAAATATAGCCACTTGTCATCCATCCAGGTCTTCCTGCCATTTTTACCCATTTATTTACATATATTTAGGTATATTTATTTAATATATATTAAAATATTAATATTTAATATTATATTTTATATATATTTAATAAATGTGTATATATGTGTGTAAAATAATCTCGACCATCCATATTATTTTAATCCCAACCATTCATCCGCCTTGATCCATGCCACATACCGAGATTTAATCTCTACCCTCAATCACGTTTTAATCTTGACCACACAAATTGTGTCATCGAAACCCTAATGTGCCCTAGGTGAGATTATAAATAGGAGCCATTTTTATGGCTCAACCCCTAAGTTTTTTGTCCTAAGTCACTTGAGTTTTCAGAGTGCCCTAAGCAATATGAGAATTTCCTAAGTCTTTTACCTTGAGCTTCCTAAGGAGTTCATCCATCGTCGCCCTCACCTTCACATCCATCGTCACATCCCTTTCTCGAAGCAGATCTACTTTTGTAGACCTTACCTCACTCCCTGAACGCTCGCCTACTATTCTCGAGTGTCTCTAGGTGCTTTTCACTATTCTCGATCATCTCTAGGTGCTTTTTGTCATCCCCGAGTGTCCACAGGTATTTTTTGCTATCACCAAGCACCCACGGGCGTTTAGACTAGAGTTATGTAGCCCTACTAACCCTCAAGTGTCGCTAGGGTATCGTTGCACTATTTTTTTGCAACAACTGCTACAGATCGGAGAACTGCAAGTGAACAAGGTAAATCCAACATTGATTAATTTCATTTCATATATTTTCATATTCTGCTCACTTTCTTTATATTGCATAGCTAGGGTTTGTATTAATTCTTAAGGGTATTACACTGTGGAGTCCTCACAATTGCTAATGACTCATTTGTTGTCTTTTGTGTGCATATATGGAGATACTACACCTACATTGTACATTTGCTTAAGTTGGAGTGGTCAAGTATTGGATAGCACGAAGCCCACTCACCTTTGTTGGGATTAAAAGCGAGTTTGAAGACACCACCAACATTGTGGGTTTTGGAGAACCCTAGTATTGTAATATTTTGTATCAAAAGAAATCAAATTCTTTATTGTAACAATGGAGATTTGAGGCTTACCCCATATCAATAAAATTATATATTTTGTGCAATATTGTCTCTTGGTTTCAATTATTTGTTATATTTGGTGTTTTGTTTTTGCATCTACGAATGACGATCACGATGGAACCCCTTAAGGGTTTCTCATTTTGATTTACTTTGTTGACTAACTTGTTTTTTGTCTTATCTTGCAATATTTTTAGAAGCATAGATCACACAAATTTTATTGGATTAGGGTTTTTGAAGATTCATAGAAAGTTGTATAAGGTGCACAAATGCCCTATGGTGCTTGAGGGTCATCAAAAAATGCCTAGGGGTGTTTTAGATGCGTCCAAAGGCATTTTATAGGAATATACAATGATTTTGTAGGCTTCTCTATAAGTTTGTAGAAGAAACCCTGAGCTTTCTATTTTTACGTATTTTCATATTCTTATGTTTTTCTGATTTATGGATTAAAAAGAACATCACTAATAGTCTGGTAAAAAAAATCATTATAGTTTGCATTCTAGGCATTAGATTAATCATTGCATTCATTCACACATTTATATTTTCCATTTATAATTTTTGGTTTTCTGGTGTATTGCAATTGAAAAATCCTGCATTCTAGTTGCATGTGAATTATTAGAATTACATAAATTAGACTACATTGTAGAGTTAGAAACCTCTCCTTTTTCTAGTCTAAGTAGGAACATCATTAGTGTGTTAAAAGTATCACCGCATTGGGTGATTCTAAGTGGAGGAGTTGACGAACCCCCCATTGTTTAGAGAGGGATTTAAGTGGTGTACTTCACCTCCTTTGGAGAAATTGATACTCTTAATGTTGGCTTTTGATTTAGACTAGTGAAATCAGTTGTTTCTAATATTGTATGTGCACCATAGAAAACAAAACCTTAAAATGAATCTCACACACACTTCATGTTTCATATTAAATAGTAATGGTTGGATTTCATCACCAACCATTACTTAAGATCTGGTGACAGTGGCTTTCATATCCATCCACCAATATTTTTTCCTAGATACCTTAGATTACCCCCGAGAAAACTTGTTGGATTTCATAACCAGCAAGAATATTGTTGCCCTATCCAATCCATAGTATTCACCCATTTCTAATTCATATTAGCACATTGAAACACATGAAATCAAAATCTAAAATAATGAATTCACACTAAAATGAGATAATCAATGAATGAGGTAAGACACATCTGTTGAACAAACTTAACATTGATTTGTCTTAATTTGATTTTTATGATGTTTCAATTCTGCATTTCATTTTACTACACAATTCATATTTGGTTTAGTTGCTTATGGTCGTAACAAGAAATCAACATGAAGCATTAAATCAAAACAATTCCATGGAATATTCATCAACTTTCCCCACCACTTCTATGGTAGATTCCCCAAGTGTGACACAAACAGATTTGTTTACGGGCCCATCACACCTTATACATACTATTGATGTCTCATATAGATATATCAACACTTCTCTTCCTCAAATAAAATCATCTTCACCATCCATACCACAATATCATCCACATAGAGATGGCCAAAGTAGAGGCTCTCTAAAAATCGGCTAATTATGTCTTAGAGCCCATTCATAATTCCCCTAGTCAAGATCCTACTGTACAACAGGAATTTGCTCATTTCCAACCATCCAACTTTACCCAAGTATACACTAACCCTCTTTTTGATGCATCGTTTGCACCTTCCTCTCATGTATCCATTCTCCAATACCCAAGTGCTTCTAGAACTTCTATCCCATATTCATATACATCCACCTATACCAATACCTTGTATGAAGCGCATGTAAATTTTTCTTCACAAGTTCCCACCCCTCAAGTTGCCATGCCAAGTGCAACTTATCCCTTAGCCACATCTTCTATTCCATCTACGTCCATACTTTCCACTTATGATAAAGAAATTCATGAAGCGTGGGAACATTTGAACAAATTGCGTAAGCAACATCAAGACGCTCAACAACAAGTGCAGGTGAACCCTAATCCTCTACCAATTTCTACTTAGCCCATTATCATTAACCAAAGTCCATTATGGGTACCACAAAATTCAATGGTTTCCATCCCTACTCCTTCACCAAACCATACCAATACCCATTCCATTACCATAAACCATACCCATTCCATTCCCATAAACCATACCAATTCCATTCCCATAGGCCAACCCAACCATAGTCCCCATGCATTGTCCCCATTCCAATATTCTCCATCTCTTCATCATCAATATCCTCTTCATCAATTCCCATCAACCTCACCTAGTCATCATCATCAATCCCATCATCATCTAGTTACCCCACAATATTTTTCTACCACGCCTTCTCAAAATCATCAGGTGATTTAGGGCTTCCACATTCTTGGGAAAGATCCTAGAATCAAGGACATGCAACAATAAATAGATCAGTTGATACAACATACTCCTGGTATGACAAACCAAAAGCTAACCCTACGTCAGTTGATTAACCAATCCATTCACCCTTTGGTACCATCATCGTCATATCTAGTAGATTTCATGATGCCAAAGTTTGATAAATTCAAGGGGACTAAGGACCCCAAAGAGCATGTAAGCATATTTGTACACTCATGCTTTAGAATCCAAAATGACAATGCTCTCATGCTTAGAACATTTCCTCAGACATTAGGTGGAGATGCCATAGAGTGGTACAACCAATTTCCTAGTCATAGTATTTATACTTTCAAACAATTGGTTGACCAATTCTTTGAGTGCAACATGATGATGAATCTATCTATGATTTTGGCAACCGTTGGAGGGTCGTCATTACCAAATTGTTATTCACCCTACCAATGGAAGAGCTTATCAAGATATTTACCAAGAGTTTTTAAAACCCATCTCTTGGATGCTTCAATTATAGACATATCACTCGTTTTAAGAAGCTTTAGCACATGATAGTGCCATCGAGGAGATAAAAATCCAAGAGGCATACTTTAGCCTAGGAAAAGGAATGTCAAAACAAGGGCCAATACAAAAGCAATTATTCTGGCCAATCAAAATCAACATAAGCCACTTTGGCCAATCAACGTAATCATGTCAATTAAGTAGTCATGATCCAACCAGTAATGGCTCAACAAAAATCAGTGCAAAAACCACCACAACAAATTGCCTATCATGTGGTGCCCTCAGTATACCAATCAATGCAAAGCATAGTTCCAACTATGGAGAACCGTCCCCGATGACAGTTTGTTCGACAGAATCACCAATACACTTCCTTGTTCGAGTCGTATGATTCCATATTTTGAAGGTTGTACAACAAAAATAAACTAGCCTTACCCAAAATCAGAATAGATGATCCCGCTAAACATGGTAAACATTATCGAGAACATTTATTTTGTCCTTAACATAGGCAAAGTGGGCACGACATCAATAATTGCCATGTATTCAAAGACATAGTTCAAGATATTATTGACTTGGGGCCATCAAACTTGATAATCCCCTTGCTCAACAAAACCAAAATCTTAGTTTTTTCCAGACACCACTTCCTCATCATGAGGAGGTGCAACCAACAATGGGAGGGGCTAACACCAAAACTCCTCCTAATCAAGTTAACCATGTTCAACACTACCAAGGTTTTGTAGGTTCCATTCATGTGGTAACTAAAGATAACCAAAAAAAATTAAGACAACAACCTTAGGCAAGTGTGTCGCTGTAGACACTAAAATGTGGTTAACCCGATTAAGCACCCATAAACAATGATCAAATTGACATCATATGGCCCCTTGGGCAGCCCTCAGGAGGTTCACAGTGGTTCTAGCCAGAAAATGTTTTTAGAGGCTACCGGCAAAATTTTGGGAGGTTTTGGCCCAAAATTCACCACTGTCCCACCCTAGGATAGTGGTAGATTCCCACCATCCCACCCTGGGATGATGGTGAGCCATCATCCCAAGGTGGGAAGGATAGCAGGTTTGACCTAAAAAAAGTCAAATCTGGGACATTTGGTGCCCAGAAACTGCCATTTAGCATGCCATATGGAGCATGCAGGTCAGAGGGCACTAAATACTTATGAAACACTTCTTAATGGAGGCCCAAACTAGAGATTCTCTTCCACATCCATTGCATACCTCCCGTTTGACAAGTGGCACCTCCTGCCATGCATGCCCTTGCATGCCTTTTTGCACATGAGCCCCTTTTGGCTATAAAATGGGTAAAATTTCCATAAAAAAACACACACATATATAGAGAGGAGTTCTAGGACATGCAACGGAGTGCTGCCAATATTTTCCCCTCACCTTATTGCACCTTTTTGCCCTCAGAATCTCTCTTTTGCCAAGGAGGTTATCGAGTGACTTCAAGAAGGTAATCCGAGCATAACTTTTCCATCCGGGTGAATTTTTCACCAAATTCGATGAAAAAACACCTTAGATCATTTAGGAACATTTGATAGTGATTTTGGTAGCAAAAAGTAGTCGAAATTGGTGGGTATCCCTTCCCAGGGTGCCCCCAAATAGTTGTAGTCACCACCGTCCCCCCTAGGATGAGGGTAAATTCTTACATAATTTCACTACTATTTTTAATTATTATTTTTCTATATTATCCCATGATGCTACAGTTCAAATTTTAGGTTATTTGGAGTTAAATTGACCTATTTATATCATTTTTAAGTTTTTGTAGGCTCGTAGGGCCCATCCGGGCACCCCAGTTTGATGCAGGTGGATCTGGGCCCCAATTTAAAAATATAATCTTATGGGTTGTCTTTAAATGTCAATTTATGCATACTATCCAAATTTCATAAGTTTTTGGATATGTTTAGGTTTAGGATTTGCTTGTCTTCTTCTTCACAAGTTATATGCGGGCGACGCAAAATCGAAGGGTCTAAAGATACAATTTCAGATCTATTTTTGGTAATATCCTCTAAAAACATCCTTTTTAACATATTTGTAAATTTTCAAGTCATTTGGACATGTTTTGATATATTTTTAATATATGCGCTATTTTACCCATGTGGGGATTGCATGTTTTCACCATACACCCTTGCTATTTGACCCCTTTGGCTTGCTTGAGTGTAGGTGCAGGTTATTAGAATGCATTAGGAAGGAATATTAGACATCAGATATTGAATATACAAGCAGCGGTGGCATTGGCCTGCTCACCTTGATTGTGGGTACGCGGAGAAACATTGGATGTGCACCTTGATTTCGTGAAAGACTTGGTCTTTGGGCACCTAATATTGTAACAATTGTATCACATTTTGAGCCCTCAATGGGTCTGCTATGTAACCTTGGATATGATCCAACAAATTAATGATAAGAAACTTGCTTTACTTCATTTCCTTTTGTTTGGTATTCTTTCCTTTTCACATGCATGCTTCCTTTTTTGATGCTCATGAGTGAGATGGGGTAGATAGGCATATTGTTTTACATAATTTTGTGCACCGTTTTTACCTACTTTATTCGCAACCTACCACATCACCTCCCATTCAAATTTCCCCTAATCCTTCCTCGTTGATTCATATTCCTAGCCAACCAAATCCCTCCATTCATCTCATCAATCATTCTCCATGACCAGTCATCTCATTGAGTAGTCGATTAACCACAAGCCTGAATATGGATTCCACCAAATTGTCAATATATGAGCTAATTCAACAATCTCCCCCACATCGTGAGACATTAAGGACATTTTGAAATCCATTGAATTATATTCTCAAGATGCTAATGCCTTCAAAAACTTTGTAGGGAGCACTCAAACATCCATGGAGCCTTCCATTACATTTTATGACTTTGAGATTAAGCCAATCTCATCGGAATTAGTAGATCCTCTATTGCACATCATGGCTCTAATTGATAGGAAGACTTTCAAAAGAGTTCTAATTGACACCGGCTCCTCCATTAATATTATCACCACATCTGCCCTTCATCATATTAACCTTCCCCCATCTCATATCACTGAGTCATATTTCACCCTAAAAGCATTCAATTATGCTTTATGTTCTACAGTTAGCACTGTTGTTTTTCCTATCAAAGTGGGGGTCAAAAAATTGCACACTATGTTCTACATATTAGAAGGATCCATGGCGTACAATGTACTCCTTGGAAGACCTTGGATGAGGGAGATGAGATGTGTACCCTCCATACAACATCAATACCTGAAATACATTCATGAGGGACAAGTACATTGCATACCAATGAATGTCATACCATTTAAGTATTGCAATTTTATCTCAAATTCTTATGATTCCATGCTTCCTTCCACCCACATTTTTCTATCACCATCAACCAATCCATCTACCACTCTATCTGTTTCTTCATCAACAACTCCCATTTCTTGAGGAATTCCTTATCACAAATCCCCACCAAGATTCCATGCCCCCATCATCTTCATCATTGACTACATGCACATGTGGTCAATGACAATCCACATCATCAACATCATCACCTTCCACAACTTTACCTTCCACATCATCATCATCCATCCAACAACCTTCCCAATCCAATCCATCTCCATCAACCAATGTTTCACAATTCGAGTTGATGGATTGTGAGACATCTTCATCTCCACCATTCCCCGAGCCATTATCCAACCATGATCCTTCCACATAATCCCAAGTCGATGTCCACCTCACTAATCTTGGTATTGGTGAATATGTGGTCCAAGACATCATGGTTACACCGCTCACCATTTCAACTACTAAGGATTTTGATCGCCCACGTGACCCACATTTATCTATAGGAGTGGTATATGACATGGTTTCAGCTCCCAAAATTATAAATTTTTTTATATGGGGGGATTTATTCTTCGTCCAATCTAGCTCCCCTAGAAAAACCCAAAGAACCAACACCTACCAACATACAAAACATGTCAAGATTTCCATCCCGTTATTTTCACATAGTTAATTGGTAGGGACATGGTTTAGGACTACATGAGCAGGGAATGCATGACATTATTGATGTTTCATATTGAGAAATGCATGATCACTGAGGATTAGATCACACTCCACTTTCCACCACCTCTTCTCTTGAACAAGCTTTCCATAGACTTAATCTAAATTCAAGAGAAGAAGCTCTCCACCCCGATGAATTTGATGATGAAATCTATGAATAATTCGAACTCATGTTGATAATTTTTGATGAATTAGAAGAGTAATTGGAGCCCATCATTCCCCACATCGAACAGGATGAGTTTTATATCAGAATATTCCCCATCCACGAGCCCATATTTCACTTGCTTCTTCCACAAGAGTGAGCCACACCTACTAGTGAACCACCATCTCCATCTCGTTAATCCATATCATCATACAAACTTGTAATATATGTACATAACACAAAAAAAAAAAAAAAGTGGTTTTCACCACTACAAAAAAATAAAAAATAAAAATAAAAAAATCAAACAAAAACATTTTTTTTGTTTGCATTGCATGTATATAGCATTGTAGTTAACCACATCTTTTTATGTTGCTTGTTGCTATCCAAGTTTACCAAGCTCCTAGCATCGGTTCTTAGGCTCCAATCCCATCCATTCCAACCTCCTACATTTTCCCTTAAGTCAACATGAATCCTGTTGACTTATTCACCCCACTCCGTAATCCATATGATTTGATAAAACCAATTCCAATTAGTGTAAGCCTTATTGATATGGACCGGATCTCTTCACCTCCATCCTTCTTTGAGTTTATCTTATCTAAGGAATTATTAAGGGCTTCAGCCAACTACATTCCTCCATCCCCTCTACCTTCACCTTCACCTTTGAATCTTGAGGTTTTCCAGGCAGACATAGACGAGGATAAGTCATAAGAGTTTGATAATATCATAGACGACATTCATCTAATCCCTATGCTCCATCAACTTGAGAAAATTTCTCACATGTCCATTGAAGATACCATTGATGTGAACCTTAGTTCAGACACCGACAATCCCTAAATTTTTAAAATTGGTAAAATTTTACCCAACGATGAACAAGAGCAATTAATTGCTCTACTCAAGAGGAAGAAGGATATTTTTGCATGGTCCTACAAAGACATGCCTGGTCTTGACCCTAACTTGGTTGTCCACAATCTCACTTTACATCCTAATGCTAATCCAGTCAAACAAAAACTTAGAATGATGCATCCTACCATTGCCCTCTTGGTCAAAGAAAAGCTCCAAAAGCTATTAGATGTGGGTTTCATTGTACCCATTGATTATCCTAAGTGGCTCTCAAACATGGTACTCGTTTGTAAGCCTAACAGGGCGATACACATTTGCACTGACTTTCAAGATCTTAACAAAGAGTGTCCTAAGGATGACTTTCCTTTTCCAAATATTGATACTCTTGTCAACACTTGCGTTGGCCATGAAATGTTTTATCTCATGGACATTTTTTTAGGATACAACCAAATTTGAATAAATCCTTATGACCAACACAAAGCAACATTCGCTACACCTTGGAAAAATTTTTGTTACAAGGTGATGTTCTTTGGCCTTAAAAATGCAGGTGTCACTTTTCAATGTGCCATGACATACATTTTCCACAACTACATGCATAATATTATCGAAGATTATGTGGATGATATCTTGGCAAAATCCAAAACTCAACAAGAGCACATTGGTGTATTGGAGAAAGTTTTTGACCAACTTCTAGAGCATAATGTAAGGTTGAACCCCAAGAAGTGTGTCTTTGGTGTTACCTCTGGAAAACTATTAGGGTTCATTGTATCCAAAAGAGGCATTAAGGTGGACCCAAATAAGGTTAAGGTTATCATGGATATGCCTCCCCCAACCAATTTAAAAAAATTGCATAGTTTACAAGGAAATATCCAATCAATCCATTGTTTCATTGTGCAACTTTCTAACAAATGTAGGTCATTCAATAATATGCTACAAAGGGGGTGTCATTTTCTTAGACAGATGAGTGTCAATAAACCTTTGATGACATTAATTAATACCTAGATTCTCCGCCAGTCTTAGCTCCTCCTCCTCTTGGGGTCTCATTCTATCTTTATGTTTCAGCAACGAATTTTGCATTAGGGATAATGCTTGCACAAAAGAATGAAGAAAATTAAGAGCAAGTTGTCTATTATATTATTCAAACATTGGTAAGCTATGAAACTAGATACGCTTATGTAGAAAAATAGTTCTTAGCAGTGATTTTTTCCACTAAGAAACTTAGACATTACATGCTTAGTCAAACAACGTATGTCATAGCTAGAGAAAATCCTCTACATTATATGATATCTCACACTTACAATAACACCCACACTGCTAAATGGATAATACTTCATACTAAATTTGACCTTGAATTCATTAGCCAAAAATCCATTAAAGGTCAGGTCACAGCCGATCACTTACGAAAGCTCCACTATCTAGTGATCATCCCTTGATTATTGAGCTCCCAGATGATTTGGTATTCGTTGTCATCAAACAAGAAGAATATGTAATTTTAGAGGAAGGTGTCGATATCACACTATTATTTGACGTCTCTAAGTGTGAGAAAGGACAAGGTGCTAGAGTTGTGTTTCATACATCCCAATGGGTACATATCCCCTTTATCATTCAAACTTGACTTCCAATGCACAAACAACACTGCAGAGTATGAAGTCTTAATCTTAGGTCTTCAATCAGCTATAGCTATGGGCATAAAGCGTATAAGGATATTTGGTGATTCTCAACTTGTTTTCAAGAAAATCAATGGAGAATACCAATGCAAAGAACCTACCATTAAACTTTACCATGAAGTAGCAATGAAATTGCTCTATAATTTTGATTGGTATGAAATCAATAGTTTGCCATGTTCGACTAATAGATTTGCATATGCAATGGCCTCCCTTGGATCATTGATTCCAAAAGACTCCTTAGGAGAGGTAAAGCCCCTTATTATTTCAACGATCTCTAAATCTGCAATTGTCCATGTTGAATATAAGGATGAAAAGGATATTTGTTTCATCTAGTCGGATCCATATGAGCCTTGGTCAAGCCATATAGTAGCCTTTCTCAAGTTTGGAACACTCCCATTTGACAGGTCTCAAATTGCAAAATATACTTTTAAGCAAAAAACAACTCTTTTTGTTCTCTTGGGGGACGTGTTGTATAAGCCTGGTTATGATGGAGTCCTCCTTTGTTGTCTCGAGTCTAGTGAAGCACAAAGAGCCATAAATGAAGCTCATAATGGCACTTGTGGTGGTCATTTTAGTGGGATGGCCATCGCAAAAGCGTATCCTACACATGGGTTATTATTGACCCACCATGGAATGTGACTGTTGCACATATGTCAAACATTATAAGCAATGTCAAGAATATGCTAATTTAACTCATGTGCCATCACAAGCTTTACAGTCTATTCAAAAAATTTGGCTCTTTTAACAATGGGGTCTAGATTTAATTAGTAAAATTTTACCTCCTTCCACGAGACAACATATATTCATCATTACAACCACTTAATACTTCACAAAGTGGGTTGAGACAATTCCTCTAACCAGTACGACAGGACCTAAAATTGTGGAGTTCATACTTCATCATATCATTTTTTGTTTTGGTATTCCCTCAAAAATCATCTTCAACAACAATAAGTCTTTCAAAACAAGGATGTTCGAGCACTTTACGAGAAATATAACATCCAACATAGTTTCTCGACTCCTTATTACCCACAAGCCAATGGACAAGCAGAGGCTACCAACAAGACCTTATTGCTATTCTCAAGAAATTGGTCAAAGAAAATCATAGAGATTGGCAATACCAAAATTCCCTTGGCATTATAGGCTTATTGAACAAGCATTCACATGTCTACTGGGGCAACACCATTTTCATTGGTCTATGGAGCCGAAGCGATCATACCTCTTGAGCTTGAAATCCCCTCCTTACAAATTTCTTTGTAGGAATTTATATATGATGACACTACTAGATAAGCACGTCTTGACCAACTCACACTTCTTTATGAGAGGTGAGTCAATGCTTTAGAGCATTTACGAGTTTATCAAGATAGCCTAAAGCGTGCTTAAAACACCAAAGTTCATCTACATAAATTCTAAATAGGAGACCTTATCGTTAAAGAGAATAAAAAAAACACCAATGCATTGTTGCATCTTCATGATAAATTCACGGCCAATTGGTTGGGTCCATACATTATCACTCAAAAAGTGGTTAAAGGTACTTATAGGCTTGCCAGTCTAGAGGGAGAGGAAGAACCCGAACCACTTAATATTATACACTTGAGAGAATTCTATGCATAATGTGATTTATATATATGTACATATACATGGCTAATACACAAAAATATTGCACTTCATTTGCACACATTTCATTCAAAAACATTGCATTGCATTGGCACACATTTCATTTAACAACAAATTGCATTTCACAAATTCCATTCCCATTTCACATTTCATAGTAGGGATCATTTATTAAGTTCAAGGTCTTAATTGGTCCAATAAAGTCATGTTGCCTTAATTAGGGGCACCTTCACAACATCATCCACAACATTCCACCAAATAAAATTATAATTTGCCTCCATATGTCCATAATTCCTAGGTGTTTTCGGTCACTCAACCACTCCTAGTGTTTTAAGCCAATCACAACTACATGTTGAGTTCTTTTTTAGGACCATTACACATCTTCACTAAGAAAATATTGAGTTATGGGAATTGACTCCAAAACATTCTTGAGCCAACCAAAATTTCACATCTTAAAAACATCTTGTGTCAAAGAGGGATAACACCAAACTTGGTTTGAACATCAAAGTGAAAAGGGTAATCCTCGTTTGTCCCATCATGTAGCATAGTCCACAAAAATAGTGGTTTTCACCACTATCACAATTCCAAGATAAAAGAAAGAGTAGGTAAAAATTCCTAAAAAAAACTCTAAATCTTTTACATCACACACTTCTGATCATTGGGTTGTAAGGATCATACTACATTTACAGTCAAACGATTAGGTAGTCATCCCCAAAACTTAAGAGATCAAATCCTTGGACTATGGATTTAGCCTCCACTAGAGCTATAGGTGCTTGATTGATAGTGAAGTACACTCATGCGTGGCAACACGTCTCTTTTAAAGAGACCTCTGATCGCACATACGGACAAGCTAGCTTCTTGGTCTCATCCATAACATGTCATACCCAATTTACTCAAGACGAGTTAATGAACTCACTTGCAAACACATTGGTTCTTTATTACCTCAATTCATTACCATACTCTTGATTCGGTAAATGAATTCATTGCACACACATTTGGTCCTAAAGGAATTAGGTAGTTTTTAGTGAATTTTTTTGATACAACTAGCATGTCTGAGTCTCTGCAAAACAGTCAGTTTTCCATATCAACATCCATATCTTATTCCATGTCAACATCCATGACATTTCATGAGTCTTTCACTCCACATACCACCAAGTCTGGTGCCCCTTATTAAACAACAATGCTAGAACATGGCCAAGCAAAATCTAAGCTATAAATGATCATTAGAATATTTGCATTCCATACCTTGCATTAATCATCCATACATTTCTACTTATCATCCATACATTTCCACTTGCATTAATCATCCATAATATATCATATGCATTAATCATCCATATCAACATGCATTCCACAAAAAGCATTTACACAAACACATAACACAAAAAGTAAAAGCCATATATATATATATACAAAAAGAATCCAAAGGCTACATACAATGGAGCACCAAGGCTCATATACAAAAAGTGTATCTAAGCACTAGCTAAGCCCTCCAAGAGGACCCCTGTGACCTAGAAGGAGCCCTAGATCTAGAGCTATGCCTAGACTCGCTATGCCTAGTAGCCTCGGATATAGATGTAGAAGGAGGATCTGGTAGCAGAATATGATGATCCATCAACCTATCCTCTAAAGACTCAATATACCTATATCAAGACCAAATCTATGCAATGTCAACATTATTATGAGACTCTCTCTAGAAGCTCTACCTGGAGCCTCACGATCCTCTCATCTCGAGCCATCACTATCACCTCCCGCTCTTCCACCTGCTACTCATCAGGAACCCCCTGCCTCAAGCTAAACTATCAGAGTACCCATGAGAACTAAATATACTTAGCCTCACTTTGATACCTCCCAACCACCCACCTATCCTGCCTCACCCATCGTAGTTTCTCTCCATCACCGTTCCACCTAGCACCCCACCATGGCCTCCATATCACTTGGGCGAATGTCAATCCAACCCACAAATCCTTGTACCACTAACTCGCCTACACATGATGAGTTGGTTACACCGCCTTTGCCATTGCCCATCTCCTAGCATAGGGTTACAACCTATCCCAACCTATAGCTGGTAGGCCCTTTGATCAAACCACGTTGAAATACTCCCATCCCCAACACTGTAGTAGTAAACTGCACCTCAATCCTATCCTATTTTGCCTCCTCACCTCATAGAGCTCCTGATACACCTACACCAATAAGGCAGGAGCCCATGCATACACCTGTGGTGTAGTGACCATGTCACTCACCAACCCTATCAGGTTCCAAGGGAACTTACAGTCAGTATTGTTTGGGGCCACAATGTTGTCCAACATGAACATTACCAAAGCCTGAAGGATATCCAATTTCTTGTCCACATACATGGATAAGTATGGAATGACCCCACACTCCACCCTCACACTTCGCTAGCTATCACCAAACATCTTCCTCATCTTTGTCCCTCGATCGTGTCCAACCTCAACACGAATCCCCTCCATCGACAACTTGAGGATGCGATACGCATCCTCAAGTGTAAGGGTAACCTCTCCATTATGGAGCTGAAAGCTCCCCCTCTCTAGGTCCTACCTCTCCACCAAGGCAGAGAGGTACCCCTCATTTGCCCTCACCACATCAATCCGGGCTACCTTCGCTAGCCCCACAGCCTCCAACCAATCCCAATCCTCACTCTGTAGTGCCTTCCTCATCCTCGGTATGAGAGGTGAGAACCGGTGCTGAGCCTCCAAAATCCTCAACTACAACACAACACAAAAAAATTGTTATTAATACATGTTAAAAAAACCTAAAAAATTTTCACAACAGAAAAAGAGCCTCCAGTGGGACTTACCTTGAAAAATTGCAATCCACCCCAGCTCCAGCCCCCGTATATGCTCCCTCTATCGCCATAGCTTCCATGCCCACATTTCTTTACCTCACTCCATTCTACTCCACCAAATCTCCCAGATGCAACTTCACAAATTCAAAAATGCACAAATGAGCTCTATTTTAGCCCTGCAAGCTATTTATAGCTGCTTCAGGCACCTTGAAGTGCCCGTGGGCATTTTCTAGTGCATTGAAGCACATCGAGACGTTTGTAAAATGCCCAAAAACTGACGAGCGTCTGCGTATGCTGAAAGCGCTAACCGAGGTTTGGCATCAACATTGAAAAAAAGGCAAAATCAATGCAAAACAATGGCTTACCCCCACCAAATCACTCCAAATTGCATTCATGCATCCATTTCATCATATTATCAAGTTTTGTGAAGGTCCAAACTGATTTGGACGCATAATTTTTGTTTATGCCCAAAAAGGCACAAAAATAACTTACTCCAAAATGGTCCAAATTTTCACAAAACATCCATAATCATCATTCTCATCATCAATCCTTCATTTTCAAATCATTTCTAATCATCAATCGTGACATTTGCATATTTGCTAAGTTCAAACAACATTCAAGTGAACCTTGTATCTAGTGGTTTATTCTATCTACTTGGCGATTGCAACAATTTGCATCAATGCAATTTGGTAAGATGAATAAATTACCATAAGGATACTTGGCCATATTCATCATCCACTATCTTATTGCTCAAAATCAATATCACATTTGGTACTTTACATTTTGCTTGAAACCTTGCCAAGAACAATTTGCATAAAAGATGTCATTGATGGCCTAGTTCGTGGGGCTTAAAACATGGACAAAATCACATTTTATCATTTCACATCTCCTTGACAGTCATCATGGTGTTTGTCCTTATCTAGGGTGATTTGTTTCGATCATAGGAATTATCTTAAAATCACTAGTTGACCCTTTGAAGCTGACTATTTTTATCTTTGCATCTTCATCTCTGCATATCAATGATGCCCAAAGGCACATTCTTTAGTAGCATTGAATTACCCCAAATTGGGGCAACCACATTTGGTTTTTATTTTACCACAACGGGATACATATTACATGAGCATGACATCTACAATTGGCAAAAACCCCTTCATCTGTTAGGGCAAAAATAGAATCAATCATTTGCATCTTCCAACAACCCCCTTCCCATCGTTGGGGCAAAAATGGTATCATATTTACATCATGCATATCATCCACAATCATTTGCACTCATTTATCAATTGGTTCATGAGATTCATCTACACACTCATTCACCAATTGAGGGGGTAATCTACGTAAATCAAAATTCTTTTGTCTCCAAGCTCATGTCCACATCTCAACAAAGTTGCTTCTACATCAGGCCAAAACAGGTGTCTTGTGTTTTTGCACTGCATTGTGTTTCACACAATGCAGTACAAAAAGGGGCATCTATAGACACCAAAATGTAGCCACTTGTCATCCGTCTAGGTCTTCCTGTCATTTTTACCCATTTATTTACATATATTTAGGTATATTTGTTTAATATATTAAAATATTAATATTTAATATTATATTTTATATATTTAATAAATGTATATATATGTGTGTGTGTGTGTAAATTAATCCCATCCATCCATCTTGTTTTAATCCTAGCCATTCATTCGCCTTGATCCATGCCACATACCCAGATTTAATCTCTACCCTCCGTCACATTTTAATCTTGATCGCACAAATTGTGTTGTCGAAACCCTAATGTGCCCTAGGTGAGATTATAAATAGGAGCCATTTTGATGGCTCAACCCCTAAGTTTTTTGTCCTAAGTCGCTTGAGTTTTTGAAGTGCCCTAAGTAATCTAAGAATTTACTAAGTCTTTTTCCCTGAGCTTCCTAAGGAGTTCATCCATTGTCGCCCTCTCCTTCGCATATGCCACCGCACCCGTCATCACATCCCTTTCCTAAAGCAGATCTACTTCTACAGACCTCGCCTCACTCCTTAAATGCCCACTTGCTATTCCCAAGCACCTCTGGGTTATTTCCACTATCCCTGAGCACCCACGGGTATTTTCTACTGTCACCAAGCACTCACAGGTGTTTTAGACCAAAGTTCTACAACCCTACTAACCCTCGGGTGTCGTTAGGGTATCATCGCACCATTTTCTTGCAAAAACTACTATAGATAGGAGAACAACAAGTGAACAAGGTAAATCCAACATTGATTTATTTCATTTCATGTATTTTTATATTCGGCTCACTTTCTTTATATTGCATAGCTAGGGTTTGTATTAATTCCATAGGTTCACACACTGTGGAGCTCTCATAGTTGCTACTAACTTGTTTGCTATATTTTATGTACAAAACTAGAGATACTACACCTATATTATGCAACTGCTTAAGCTAGAGTGGCCCAATACTGGATAGCACGAAGCCCACTCACCTCTGTTGGGATTAAAAGTGAGTTTGAAGACACCGCCAACACTGTTCACTAGGATTTCGGAGAACCCTAGTATTGTAATATTTTGTATCAAAAGAAATCAAATTCTTTATTGTAAAATTGGAGATTTGAGGCTCCCCCCATATCAATAAATTATCTCTTTTGTGCAATATTGTCTCTTGGTTTCATTTATCTGTTATATTTAATGTTTCGTTTTTGTATCTACAAATAATATCCATGCTTTGTTGTAATACCACTATGTGGTGATGATGTAATATGGGTGCGGCCCATTTCAATCCCATATAACCCATTAAAAAATAATAATAATGGTATTAACAAAAATAGATATGGGAGGCCAAAGCTAGGATAAGTTTTTTGGAAAATGACTATATTTTAGGAGCCATATATTTATATAGAATTGTTTAATTGAGATAATTCTTATGCTATTTTGTGCAAAATTTGAAGAATTTTAAAAGAGCAATCATATGAAAGAATCTAAGTAGTTTTGAGGGAGATATGACAATGTGAAAACAATCATTCGAAACTATGGTAGCATTAGGATAAACTTCTCCAAAAAAACTCATTTTTTAGGAGCCATATCTTTGCACAGGGTTGTCTAATTTAGATGAATCTTAGACCAATTTATGTGAAATTTGAAGAGATTAAAAATGAGTGGTCATGTGAAGGAATCCAAGCAATATCGAGGGAGATACAACCCCATGAAGTCAACAATTGAAAATAAGGTAATGATTTTTCAAGGCGTAGGAAACAAATTTGCAAAAATATGTCAGCCAAGGTTTGAATGATGGAAGGAACAATTGAGGGCTAGGGCATCATCGAAATAAAAACTTATATTTGGGCATATAATTTTTCAGCTAAGTTTCATTTTTCCCTTCATTATTTTAGTTTTGCATGCAAATGATTATAGGTTTATTTTCAAATAATACAATTGCTATAGGTTATATTGGTAAATTTTAGTAGATATTGAGTTATAGTGTCCTTCCCATGGACCAATTTATAGCTAAATACTTAGAATCATCCCAAATAGTAGATGTTAGGGAGGACCTCATAGAGAAACAATCCTTGTTGCTCAAAGATAAGACAATCATTATTTGAGGAATAAAAAAATTAAAATAAGTGAGAGATTTATTGACTTTTATTCAAAATAATAATCTATGGGAGGTTGATTTTGAAGAAGACAACTATACATGGACAAAAAACAAAAGAGGTCATAACCTAATAGTAAAAAAATTAGACACATGCATACTCTCAAATCATTGTCTAGATGAAGAGACTTGTGCTAAAATTAATAACTTGACAAGGATTGCTTCATATCACTAGCTAATAAGAGTTAAAATGATGGTAAGTGAGTTCAAAAAAGATAATATTTTAAATACGAGCAAACGTGGGAAAACCTTCCTCGATTTTTTAATATGATAGCACAAATTTGGAACTCTTCAGAAAATAGTGGGTTGTATACATTTCCTAAACAAATTAAATAAATGAGATCTATATTAAAAATGGAACAAGAACACTTTTGGAAATATTTTGGGGAAGAAGAAGAACTAAAAGATAAATTTTTAAACTCATAAAAGGTGATCATAATAATCCAAGCTTGGAGGAAAGGGAGTTGCTTAGTGAATATCATAATATTTTGAGTAAGGAAGATAAATTTTGGAGATTAAAATAAAGAGAGACTTGGTTAAAAGAAGGAGATAAAATATAAAATTTTTCCATAGGATGGAAAATATACAAAGATCATCATCTATAAATAGTATAATTAAATCAACAAAAAGGGTTTGGATAGAATACTAGAGTGAAATAAAAAAAGAGGTAAGTTATTTTTATCATAATATTCTAGGATCGTAATAGTTTAAAAATCTTTAAGTTGTAAGCTTACTGTAGTGGTAAGAGCTTTGGCCTCTCTTTAAGAGGTCCAAGGTTAAAACCCCACTCAGTATGATGGGACCGAGACCCCTCATTAAAACTTGTATAAAATTATTGAAAAAGTTCTTAATGATAACTTCTATAATTTCCTTTAGTTGTAACAAATGAAGGCAACAGGAAACTAACGAAGACTATTACTTAGAAAGAAGTTCATTTAAATATTTTTTCTTTTGATAAGGATAAATCCCCAAGTTCGAATGGGATCTCTACAACATTCTATTAACATAGTTTGGATATAGTGAAGGATTCTTTATTGGGGGTAGTAGAACAGTCTAGGGTAAAACAATACATTCCTTAAAAATTGAATGCAACATATATTACCCTAATTCCAAAAAAGAAGGATGCATAACTATTTTATTTATTTAGGCCCATAACCCTACATAATATGACATATAATATAATATCCAAAGTTATGAAAAATCTATTAAGACCTTTGTTAGACAAAATTATTTTAGAAGAGCAAGGAGAATTTGTGAAAGAGAGACAAACTTTGGACAAGATCATAGTAGTTCATGAAGTTATGCATTCAACAACTTCAAGAAAAGAGAGAGCAATAATCTTAAAACTTGATATGAGTAAATCCTATAATAGGGTTAAATGGGATTTTCTTTTTGCAATACTAGAAAATTTTGAATTTGATAAGAAATGGTTTAGAAGGATTAAAGCTTGTGTCTCTATAATTTCATATTCAATATTGGTCAATGGGTTAGTAACTAAATCATTTAAAGCCAAGAGAGATCTTATATAGGGATATCCTCTGATGGGGAGCCAAGTTTACCATAAATAAAATGACACAATTTTATTTAAAAGTCGCAGTCTATTAATTTCGAAACAGGGAGCTATTACAGTCAAATGCCGTGAAAAACAATACACAGTGCTTTCAACGTAAAATACAGCCGCCGTCCTCTCTGTTCTCCCCCTGCCCCTCTCAATCCGCCAAAGAAAATCCTTTTTAATCCTCCATGTCTCGAGATGCATCGCCGTTCATAACCGCCTTAACGGCTTTTGAAACGGACATATGGAACGGCCTTAACGGCCTTTGAAACCGCCACCTGGAACGCCATCTGGAACGCCACTCGAAACTCCACTCAGAACTGCCACTTGGAACGCCACCTGGAACTGCCATGTGGAACGCCACCTGGAACTGCCACTTTGACTTTGACTGCAAGGTGTCACGATATCACGACACTTCTTTGCGTTTTGGCTCTGTCGGCCAAGGTGTCGCGATATCGCGACACTTCTTGGCGTTTTGACTCTGTCGGCCAAGGTGTCGCGATATCGCGACACCTCTTCGAATTTTGGCTGTGCCGACCAAGGTGTCACGATATCGTGACACCTTTTTGATTTTTGGCTGTGCCGGCCAAGGTTGTCACGATATCGCGACAACTTTGGTGTCGCGATATCGCGACCAAATTTTCACTTAGTCGATTTTGCCAATTTTAACTTTCGCCCGTGAGTTGCATTGCCATGGTGCTTCGGAATACGTCGCGATATCGCGACGACATTTTCGTCGCGATATCGCGACCATTTGTCGCTTCGGTCACGTAGCTCGAAATACGTCGCGATATCGCGACAACTTTGGTGTCGCGATATCGCGACCAATTTTACACTTGGTCATTTTTTAAATTTTGAACTTTTTTAACTTTGAACTTTTTTTTTGGTGATGCAAGATTTCTGCACTGCCCGAGATGCTCCTGCATCATCCTCTATCACCATATTTGTTCATTTTTATGCTAGAGGTTTTGGGTAGGAACTTAAATAAGACTAATAAAAAGGGGATGATAAGTGGTCTTAAGATTAATACTAACATCGACAACATCACACATCAACAGTTTGTAGATGATACAACCCTTTTTGGGAGGGCAAAGATAAATGAGGCCATATATTTGAATAACTTATTAAAGGAATATGAAAGAGCGTCAAGGCATATAGTTAATAGGAAAGATCCAAAAATTACTTCCTAAACACCCTAGCTATAATAAAAACAAGGATATGTAGGTTACTTCAAATGGAGGCGACAAATTTGCTAGCAACTTATCTAGGGATGGCTTTATTTTAGGGGAGAATGAGGATAGAGTTATGAAATCTAGTTATTAGTAAAGTCCAAAATAAACCATCAACATGGAAATATAGATGGTTATCGTTAACAAGAAGAGTGCAACTAATTAAATCAATCTTATAGGCCATTCCAACTTATTAAAATTCCTTGCATACTATGTCGAAATCGATAGAAAAAAAAATCTATATTATGCAATCCTTTTTGTGGTCACGTTTACATGATAAAAGGAATTTTCCTTTTGTGAAATGGATCAAGGTGTTTTATGATAAAATTAGGGGAGGTATCACTTTAAGAGTTCTTATGGATGCAAACTTAGCTCTTAGGGGGAAAGTAATTTGGAGATTGTACAAAGACAGTCAAAGACAATGGGTAATAATTCTTCCAAGTATGGTGAACCCAATGAACCAAGCTTAACATTTACTACATTCTCACTTCCAAATGGTTTTTTCTCTATGAAATGGTTTTAAAATATATATTTGATCTAATGTGGTGGGAAATTGAAAAAATATTTCTATTTGGCTGGATACTTGGTGTGATAAAAAAACCACTCAATCTAGATCCAATTTTGAAACCATTGATGAGATTACTTCAAGATAAATATGGTTATAGGATTTCAAACATTATGTACAAGGATAAGAAGGAAGTTACAAAAAGAAAGAATATTTTTTTACAAGTATAGAAGACATTGATGCTAGGAGGTAGTTGAGTAGAAAGATAACAACAATGATTATTTCAAGGGGAGCAAAGGATAAGCTTATTTGGAAGTTGAATATCTTAGGAGAATACACAACAAGAAGTGTATATAATGTAAAACACCAACAAAATATAAACATCACATGAATATGTAGAGATGTTTGGGATAGCCCAAACATTCCTAAAGTTAAAATATTTGTTTGTCTAGTAGGTCGTAGAATAATTTTGTCATGGGATAACATTATGAAAAGGGGTTTTCATGGCCCTTCACAATGTATTCTTTGTAAAAGAGAGGAGGAGAGTATAGACCATCTCTTGGGACACTCCTCAATAGTATAGAATCTATGGCAATGGTTAAAGCAATGGTAGAGTTCTTTTTAAAGTGAGGTTTTATAGACAATTTGGGATATATCAAAAGATACAATAATTTGGATTGTATGGCTAGAAAGAAATAGAAGAATATTTAAAGGAAAGAAAAGTAGTTTAGAGGTAATGAAAAGGAAGATTTGTTTAGTCATAGAGGAGTCTAAACCAACCCTATCAAATCACCCAATCCCTAATCTAAAAGTAGAGAGCATTGATAGATGGATTTAAGTCATCAAATGGAATTATGATGTTGGGTATAGGAGAAACAAAAATAAGGCAACAAATATAGTGGAAACCACCAGATGCGGAGTTGGTCAAAATATATTTTGATGGAGCATCTAAAGGAAATATAAGACTAGGAGGAGGAATAATTAGAAATAATAGAGGAGAGATTTTGTCTCGTTAGGATTTCAATAGTGGATTTAAGATAAATAATGAAGTTGAAGTTTGGGTAGCTTTGGAAGGATTAAAAATTTGCAAACAAATGAAATGGAACAAAGTATGGATGGAAGGTGATTCACTCATAGTAATAAATTAAATTTTGAGGAAATTAAAGGCTCCATGGAACATACAAGATATAATTGTGGAAATTCAAGACCTTGCTATAGAGTTTGAAGAAATTAGGTTTACACATATGTTAAGGGAAGGAAACAAAGGTGTAGATAGGCTAGCAAATAGGGGGTTTTAATCGAGGATCATGAAGTAAAATTATATTTTCCATGGTTAGAGGAAGTATTAAGTCTAGCTAAAGCTGACAAGAAAATGTTGACTACCAAAATCAAATAATGATTTAAATTTACTTTAATATTTTTCATTGGTAATATTTACTTTATTTTATAACATTAATGTGTTTTTTTTCAATGAGTATACATAGGTTTATATGAGGGGTACCAATCCCCTCATATTGAGTGGGTTTGAAACTTGGACCTCTCAAAGAGAGGCCAAATCCCTTACCATTGCAGTAAGCTTACAACTTATAACATTAACGTGTTTTCAACTGAACTATTTATTATAATTATTGCGGTTGCACTTATGCTTTAGGAAGTAAACTAGCAATCCAAATTTGGTAAAGCGAACTATGATAGTGCAATGTTTTTGAAATATTACTCTAATAAGATGCAATGCATAGATAATAGAGATGGATTTTTGGTATTGTGAAGTCTGTTGTAGGAAAATATCAGCAAGGATGCTGAATTCTAGAATATTTGTATTCACACAAAAAATTGAAAAAGATCTAGAAAATAAAAATCAATAATTTAGACATTTTACAAAAAAAGATGTAGGTATCTAGGTATAACATCTCAGTTCAGATGAGAATTGAATATGTTTGTAAAATCTCAAGTTGTAAAGAAGAAGTTGTGGCTTATAAAGGGTGGGGGACCCAAGTACAATCCCTTATTCTCTAGCAAAAAAATGGTAATTTTTTTATTTTTTAAATAAAATCATGTACTTTAATTTTAAAGGAGAAGATTCATTATAATCCTTATGGGGTCATCTTCATAGTAAAACAAGAACAATAACCTCCTATAAAATATCCCATCCTAAGTATATATAACAAACTTTGATTATTTTAAAATTTAAAATAAAGTTGAGAGTATACTAGCTTAGTTACCCACGTGTTGTAAGTGAGTTGGAGAGGGTAGGGAAATCCTCTAAGGGAGGTCCGTGGTTCGAATATCCACCCTACCAAACGCACATTAGGTACCCAAAATCTAGTTGATAATGTTGGTGCGGTTAGGGCCGGGCATGACTCTGGGTGATTTTGACGGTGTAGAACCCCATGGTCGTGGTTTCTTAGACCAAGGCGGCCCCACAAGGGGTTTTCGCTAAAAAAAAAGTGTATACTAGCATAGATATCTAATGCATACATATCTAGATATCTAACTCTATGCACTTAATTTAACTTTTTAAAGCTTACTATATAAGATAGTTGCTTTGAGATTGACATCTTTTAAACTTGAATTAAGGCACACTTCAATACATTGATCTAGGTAGAAGATATTATTAGGTGGGGAGTTTGGCTAGGGTGATACATCTATTAAAATATCATAAGCAGAAGATATTGTTAGGTGGAGAGTTTGGCTAGGGCAATAGATTTATTAAAAGATCACGCAGGTTTCCTAAGACGAGCACAACAAGAATATTTATACACATAGTGCTCATCATGAAAAGTCTCAAGTGCAAGTAATATTATTTTTTTTATTTGTGGAAAACATCCCAAAAGGGATGCCACTTTCGGGTAAGACCCAAGGAGGCAGGGGTATCCATTCCGCAAAAAATGCCCAGGACTCGGACCTAGCCTACCACCTTTGACATACTCAAGGAGCAAACAAACACACAAAACCAATTTAAAAATAAGTAAATAACAACAAAAATAATAAAATAAAATAAAAAACATGCTCCTTGAGTGTGTCAAAAACAAAAGCACAACCAAACACGCACAATAAGATAAAAGAAACCACAACACAAACCACATAGAAAAACACAAGAACCACATAACAAAACACAAACAAGACAAAAACAACATAACACTACAAAGACATAACCCAAAAAAACATGAAAAATAAACACAACCAAAACCTAAAAAATTTAAAAAATAAAATAAAAATAAAAATAAAAAACAACCAACAACAGACAATAAACAAAAACAAAAAACATAGAAAACACTCACACATAAAAACATGAAATAACACAAACAAAGAGAAACCCAAGAACAAGAACGAAAAAAACACAAGAACAATAACAAAAAACATAAAAAAAAAACAAAACAACAAAAACACAAGAACAAAAAAAAACAACACAAAGAACACAAAAACAAAACAAAACAAAAGAACCCACCCACCTTAAAAAACTAAACAAAAAAAACAAAAAAGAAAAAAGAAAAAAAAATGAACAAAACAATGACCTATCTAGACCAGAAGACTATTAAGGCAAGAATCAACAGAGGAAACAAAATAAAGAATAGAATGAGCTAGGGAACTAAAAAAAACTGAATGAACCAAAGAGAAGCAAAAAAAAAAAAAAAAGAAGAAACTAGGTACCTTCAGAACTGGAGCCATCCAAAGAAATGATAGAAAGAAGAGCTTCCCTAATTTGAGAAGCCCACCATATAGGAGGGTGGCCATAACAAGTAAGATCACCTTTGTCCAAAGCCCAATTAGCTAAAGCATCAACACTCTTGTTTTGATCTCTAACCACATGATTGTAATCAACTTTCAAAAATCCCATCTGGATTAACTGAATCTTCTCAATAATTCTTTTTATTCTCCAATCCACCTTATGATTCTTAGAAGGAGTCTTCAAGAGATTAATCATAAGTTGAGAGTCAGACTCAACTAACACCTTTTCCCATCCAACCTTAGTAGCCTCCTGAAGGCCTCCGAGGATACCATACCCCTCAAGCAAGGTTATTGGAAAGAATACCCAAATTCTCAGCAAAAGTAAAAACCAGGGAGCCATCCGAAAGTCTACCAATTCCTCCCACATCGGCTTTTCCAGGGTTCCCTCTAGAGGCTCCATCGGTATTGACTTTTCCAAAATCCTTAGGAGGAGGTTGCCAATTTCTAGTCCTATCCATCTTACTAATACTCACATTCCCTTTAAGTTGGTTGCCCTTAGAAGGTTTAATCTTCAATATTTGCATCACTTGATCCCATATTTGGTGGGAGTTTTGGGGGTGATTAAGGAGTTGATGGACTGATTCAACTAAGTTGGCTATGGTCTTTTGCCAAATATAGTGAATATCCTTCCTATCTTGATTAAAAATTTGGTTGTTCCTTTCATTCCAAATATTCCAAAGAAGAATGGTAGAACCCATCCAAACTAAGCGCCTAATAAAATGATCAACACCCTCTTGATTAGGCCAATCCCTCCAAAGTTGTTCAAAAGTAAAAAAATTGGACCATTGTAAGCCAAGTAAAGTGGCCATTCTCCTCCATAGCTCGAGAGGCTAAAGTACACTCAATAAAAATATGGTTGATATTTTCTACATTCTCTTCACACATTTCACATCTAAAAGGGCCATGAAAACCACGCTTCATAAGTTGCTCACCGAGTAAGCACCCTACGATGCAATAAAAGCCAATTAAAGAACCTCACCTTAGGCCGGAGCTTTTGAGCCCACAATCGAGAAAATATGTCAGAAGAATGGTTGGGATTATTATGGCATAAGGTCAAATAACCTTGAGCAACTGAATACTCACCCTTAGTAGTGTTGTTCCATCCAAAACAATATTTTTCATGGGACCAAGAGAGGGATCTCATATGAAGGATGCCTTGGATATCTTGTCTTTGCCTTTATGGGATTTGAATAGGCCAGTCCTCAATAGGGATCCAATATCTACCAACCTTTGAATTACCAGTATGGTACCGACATGAATTAGCCACCTTTATCCAATTAGCTCGGTGAAGCTCCTCCATCCAAGGCCTCCAATCGGGAAACTGAGTTATCAAAGGCTTGTGACCATCCCAAGAATCTGTCCAAAAATTTGCATGTTGACCATTATGAATGATCCAAAATAATTTTTTCTTTATCAAATCCTCACCAGTCTTAAGAACTCGCTAAAATGGGAGAACCTTTGGTAGGAAGTTGATAGCGAACAAGGTCTTCAGGACTTTTGTTCTGAGCATATTTAGCACGGAGATTATTGGCCCAAAGAGCATTGGGGTTATGCAACATCCTCCAATATAATTTAGCAGCTAAAGCTTTGTTGTTATTAATTGAAGACCAGAATCCTAACCCCCCTTCACTCTTAGGAAGACATAAAGTATCCCATTTCACCAAGGCCCATTTTCTTTTCTCCTTAGTACCACTCCAAAGGAAACGATGACTGATTTGATCCAATTCTCGAAGAACAACCTTTGGGATATTCAAAATGGAAGAAACATAAATAGGAATAGCTTGAAGGACTGATTTTACCAAGGTGATTCTACCCCTAGAAGAAAGCCACTTGTTGGTCCACTTTCCAATTTTCTTCTTGACTTTGTCCAACAACCAATTCCAATATTTATTTTTTTGCCTTTGAATATTTATGGGAATACCTAAATAAGTGATTGGAAGAGAGGTCTTCTTATATCTTAATTTATCCAAGACCATGGATTCTTGTCTAGCAGAGCAGTGAAAGAAAATAACTTTAGATTTGTCTTCATTGATCAACCGCCTAGTAGCCTTAGAAAAACAGCTAATGATTTGCTTAATATTAGAAGCTTCCTTAATCGTAGCTTTACCTAAAAGAGTAGAGTCATCCACAAATTGAAGATGAGAGATAGGTCTAGCTCCATGAGCAATGGTAACTCCCTCAAGGGTTTTGTTTTCCCTCTTTTTGGTTATAGTCCTACCCAAGCATTCAGCAAGAATGATGAATAAATAAGGGGATAGCGGGTCACCTTGCCTAATACCTCTGGAAGTTGGGAAAGACTGAGAAGGCCTACCATTGATAAGAACTAAGTAGGAAACTGAAGAGATACATCCCATAATCCAATCCATCCAATCCTTAGAGAAACCAAATTGCCTCAAAACTTTGATAAGGAAGTGCCAATCCACTCTGTCATAAGCTTTGGATAAGTCTAACCGAATGAACATGGAAGGAGAATTTTGCATATCCATGGAATGGATGGCTTCCTGAGCAAGAACTATCTCATCTACTATTTGACGTCCTTCCACATAACCCCCTTGCTCTGGGGAAATAATCTTATGCAAAAGAGGCTTCAACCTTTCTGCCATGATTTTAGTAATGATTTTGAGAAGAACATTACATAAAGCAATAGGTCTAAAAGTTGAGATATGATCAACCTCTTGAGCTTTTGGAACAAGAGTAATATAAGTTTTATTGATAACCTTCAAAATTTCTTTGGCTTTCCTGGCTTCTTCCACCACCTCTAATAAATCAACATGAAGGATATCCCGGAACTCTTGGTAGAACTCAATAGGAAAACCATCAGAGACCTGGGGTTTTCCCTTTTTGCATTTTAAAAACTACTTGTTGAAGCTCATTGATAGTAACAGGGAGCAGTCAAAATAGAGTTCTCCTCGAAGTGATAAGAGAAGGGATTGCTTGAAGAACATTATGTTGAGAAGTTGAGTCAAGAGGAGTAGCAACAAAAATATTGGAAAAGTAATCAACAACAATAGAGTTCATGCCATCCCAAGTATAAACAACATCTCCAGAATCTGATTTTAAGGAAGAAATAAAGTTGTGAGATCTTCGAGCTAGAAGAGATTTGTGGAAGAAATTTGTGTTTCGATCTCCTTCTTTGAGCCATTGAATTCTAGATTTTTGCTTCCATAAGATTTCTTCTCTTTTTTCCCATTCCTCTAACCGAGTTGTGAGTTTAATTTCATCTGCACTTCTCTTCTCTGTGAGGCCATCTAAACGGATTTTCTTATTCAAATTTTCAAGATGAGCAATAACTTCATGTTTTTTTTTATGAACATCCCCAAACTCTTTCCAGTTCCAAGTCTTGATTTTGGATTTAATGTATTGCTATATTTTGGCAAAACAGAACATCTTAGTCCCATGCCTAGGTTTACCTTCCTTCCACCATTGTTGCACACGAGGTCCGAAGGAAATGTCTCTAAGCCACATTAATTGAAAACGAAAAGGAGAGAAACTCACATTGGTTTTCCACATTTCCACCATGACTGGCCAATGATCCGAACCAACATTATTAAGAGTCTTCACTTTAGGAATGTGACCATGGATTAAGAAATTTTTAGAGAGCAAAAACCTATCCAATCTCTCCATTATACAAGCTAAGCCTTGCCTTCTGTTAGACCAAGTCATAAGGCCATTATCCGGTTGGATATCCACAAGATGGAGGTTTGCAATATATTCGCTCATGAGGTCGGTGCTTTTGTCCAAATTTCTATTTCCCCCCCTTTTCTCATCCAGAGAGAGGATGGTATTGAAATCTCCTCCGATCAAGATCCAAGCTTTAGGAAAATGAGAGATAATATGAGTAATATCCTTCCCTTGTCTTCTTTTTTCCTCCAAAGAAGTCGAAGCATAAACAATAATGCAGAGCATAATCTGGTTGGAATGTCTACTTTGAATAGCTATAGCCAACAAACCCCAACTGCCAACCATATGGTGAATAACTACCTCTTTTGGGTCCCAAAGACAAGCAATGCCACCCGAAGTCCCTTGGGAACCGAGGGAAACCACTTTTCCAGCTGGCCAAATTTTACTGGCAATTAAGTCCATATCCTCCATTGACATCTTTGTTTCTTGAAGGAAAACAAGATGTGGATGATTTATCTGAATCATTCTTCTAATTTCATTTTGTTTTGAAAGACTCCCTTTGAGTCCTCTAATATTCCAAGTGATGATCTTCATTAATACCAGGGCTAAAAAAGTTGGGAAGGGCATTAATCTTACCTTCCTCTACAAGCTTTTCACCTTCTTTTACCATATGATATTGATTGGTCTTGCGACCTACTTTTTGATTAGAATCCATCTTCAATTTTTTTTCCCTGTTTCTTGACTTATTCCAATTGAATCTGAGATGGCTTCTAACCTTGAAGAATGCTCGTACACAACCAAAATTTTACTAGATGGTTCAACGGAGTCTATATTGGGACCTGCATTATTTGAAGTTTTGACATTTGAAATATTGTTTTTCTTGTGTAAATTTTCTCCTTTTTTTTTGTTGAAAACCTTTGATTTGTTGGTTTGTCTCTCGAGTTCTTCCCTTCATATTTAAATTGTGTTTCTAAGATTTCGGTTTCCATTATTTCCTCTTCCTCACTTGGGACATCATTTGTGGAAAGGATTTCAAACATATTAGCGAGATGACTTTGATTGATCCTTCATAACTGGTTTTTTCTGAGTGTTCTTCTTCTTAGGTATTTGGAAACCTGCTTGAGTTTATATCTTCTTTCTTTTGATCAGGAATTTTATTTGGGCAAGCATTGGCCAAATGACCATATTCATGGCAAATTCTACAATGAAAAGGAATGTTCTCATAGTCCACTACTTGCTCCCAAGTGTCTTCCCCAAATTGTAATGTGATCTTTTTAGGTAGGGGTTTGTCAAAATCCATTAAAACACAAATCCGAGCATAAATAATATGTTCAAAATTTTGAGTACAATCAGCAGTCATCATAAAAGTTCCTAAAGAGTTTCCAATTGAAGAAAAAATAGTAGGATTCCAAAATTCAATAGGGAGGCCAAAGAGTCTAACCCACATGGGAGCTATAGAAGGCATCTCTTCTTCGGCTTTAAATTTAGTATGCCAGGGCTTCATGAAAAGCCCTGCCCTTCCAAAAAACCAAGGACCCCCTTGAAAATTTTTCTCTCTATCTTCATTATTAGCAAATAAAACAAGAAAATAACCATTTGGATAAATAGAGATTTGTAACTCACCTTTAGTTTTCCAGCTTTTTGCAGCCCGGACTTTGAAAGCGAGATAGACTCGGACGAAAACCCATGAACCAGACAAATTAGTCCTCTTTTTTCCAAATCTTCAATGCCGATCTGAATGTTACCCATATCAAGCTTAACAATAGGAGTTCCATCAGCTGCTTTAAGACATCCCGACTCCGTTTTCCTGGGATCAATCTTAGGCATTCTTAGAGGTTTATGGGAAGCCCTAATATTGATATTAGCATTGGGCTGAGGCTGTCCACCATGAAGGGCATCCCTAAAATTCATTTTTGGGACTGAGTCTTCGAAATTCTTACCCTTGACAGGGGTTTTCATAGTAGAATTATTTTGTGGGTGCACCTTAGCACCAGATTCACTTGAGATATGAGCCATTTTTTGATCAACTTGCTTGAAACTTGTTTTGTGATCTCTTTAATCCTTGCCCTAGACGTCGTGGAAAGGTATGGTTTTCACTTTTCTTTTGTGCAGAAAATTGGAAGTCGTTGTCACTCAAGTTCATAGTATGATCTATTGAAAGACAAATTTCTAACCCATATTGTATCCCCTGCAACATTTCCTACTAAAATATTGAGCATAAACCACAAAAATATTGGCCGCTAGGGCCCGAAGGCCCTAAAAACCAACCTCTGGAGCTGCTTGCACTCAACCCAGATGAAACCCTCGCATAGTCGCTTGCCAAATATATCGTTCACACATAGGGATGTGCTAGGATCTGTGTTGCTCCAAATGATATGAAAATTTGTGGAGATGTTCTAGGGTTTTTCAGGCATCTACCCTCAAAATTTTAGCTCAATCCGAGTTCGGATGAGTGAGATATGGCCGAAACGAGTTCGGTAGTTTGGGCAGTCCTGCGAAAAATGTCTAATCAATTTCCCCCACTCTCCAAAAAACTAATTTATAGTCTATCGATTGCAAGTAATATGATTTAAATATACACAAAATAATTATCAGTGACAATGAAGTTAATATAAAGGTTTGTTCTGCTTTAATCTATGGTAAAATAAAAATATTCAAAAATTAGATTTATCAAAATTAATTTTGACATGCTTTCAAAGTAACCCTAAGAAAAGCTAATGGAAGTGGCACTTTTCAAAATAATGAAGGCAAAATTTTCTTACTCAATGTTATGGAACTTCAACTAACAACTATATGGAGGCTAGGACACTTATTAGGGGATCAAAATTGGAATTGAAATAAGGATTAAAATATATTTAAATTGAGGGGGTTTCATAGTTTAGTAATAATGGTATTAATATCAAGTGGTATTAGCTCAATTGATTAAATTCCTCAACATTTCAAAGAGGAGACCCAGGTTCGAATCTTGCAAAACAATACATGTATAATATCCAAGCTTTGATGTAATACCACTTTGTGGTTATGATGTAATACGTGTGGGACCCCTTTCAATCCCATATAAACCATTAAAAAAATAATAATAATGGTATTAACAAAAATAAATAAATAAATAAATATATATATATATTGAATTTACATGGTGGAATCGGTAGCCACCACGAATCCGGGCAGGCTGTCCAGCTTTTTATGGCCGCCACAGTATTCTGCGTTGTCCACCCTAGAAGCCGCCACACAGATCTTCGCGTAGTCCGCCCCTATAACCACCATGCCACAATCATTTTAAACCTTTTACGCCGCTGAAAGCACCAGGAAAGGGATAAGCGTTCAGTCCGACGAGGCCCGAGATTTGAACCTTGGACCTTCACCCCCCTTATGGGGTTTGGATGAACCAATTGGTCTACACCTCGGACCTAACAAAAATAAATATGGGGGGACAAATCTAGGACAATTTTTTTGAAAAATGACTATATTTTAGGAGCCATATATTTGTATAGAATTATCTAATTGAGATAATTCTTATGATATTTTATGCAAAATGTGAAGAAATTTGAAATGAGCAGTCATATGAAAGAATCTAAGCCGTATTGAGGGAGATATGGCCATGTGAAAACAATCATTCAAAACTAGGGTAGCATTAGGACTAATTTTTCCAAAAAAACTCATTTTTTAGGAGCCATATCTTTTCACAGGGTTGTCTATTTTAGATAAATCTTGGACCAATTTGTATGAAATTTGAAGATATTTAATATTAGTGGTCATGTGAAGGAATCCAAGCAATATCGAGGGATATACAACCCCATGAAGTCAACCATCGAAAACAAGGACGGTAATGATTTTTCAAGTCGTAGGAAACAAAATTACATAAATCTATTAGCCAAGGTTTGAATGATGGAAGGAGTAATGGAGGGCTAGGGCATCATCAAAATAAAATATTATATTTGGGCATATAATTTTTCAGCTAAGTTTCATTTTTCCCTCCATTTTTTTAGTTTTGCATGCAAATTATTATAAGTTTATTTTCTAATAATACAATTGCTATAGGTTATATTGATAAATTTTAGTAGATATTGAGTTATGAACCAATTTATAGCTAAATTCTTAGAATCATCCTAAATAGTAGATGTTAGGGAGGACCTCACAGAGAAACAATCCTTGTTGCTCAAAGATAAGGTAATCATTGGTAAATTTAATGGGTCTTGGCCAAGGGCTTTGGCTTTGAGAAAATGGATTGATAGGATATGGAAGTCTCTAAGAGTGAGTTTATCCTTTCTTCCCAAAGGTTTCTTCCTAGCCATTTTCTATTCCATAGAGGAAATATATGGAATCCTAAAAGGGGGTCCTCTGTTTATGGGAAGAGCATGACTCTTCCTTACTCACTAGTATGAAGGCTATCCACTTAAAAATGTAAATCAATCCCTAGTACCATTATAGGTTAGGATGTATGGGTTACCCATTGAATTCTAAAAAATAGATACCTTCAAGGAAATATGCAACACTATGGGAGAATTCCTTGAGATCTCAAAAACTATAAAAGATGAATCTTAGTTATTTATGCTTGGATACTGATCATGATTGATATCATTAAACTTTTACTAGAATTAATATTTTATTACGTATGGGAGTAAGTTGTGGATCCGAACCATGGAGGATCCGAACCATGGATCATGAAGACATACATTTTCTATGTAGAATATATCAAGAGGTAGGATATACTAAGAGATCATTCCCTAAGAAGAGTCTAACAAAAACATATGTAAAAAACAGTAAGAGAAACTTACAAATGGATATGGATGAGGATGGTTTTCAACTTCCAAAAAATAGGTCTAGATAGATGAAAGTAAATAAATATTGGAGACCAATAAGTAAGGATATTGGAAGAAATACCAATTCTTTTGAGGTTTTAGCCTATGAAGAAAAAGCAAATAAGAGCTTAGAGGACATGGTACAACAAGATCATAATATTAACAAGGAACTATCTACTCAATATGATACTAATTTAGGGATGAATATTCCTATTGAACCTAAGGAATGCATCTCATCAAATTTTGAAGGCTCTCTTGAAGTACCATGCATCATTCAAGAGAAGAAAATTGGTAGATAAAATACAGTGTTAGATTTTAATACCTCTACTATTAACAAGGAAATACTAGATAATGAGCAGGATAAGTCAAAAAATTCCTTAGTAGAGCTAGGAGAGGATAAATATGATGAAAAGGAAAGTTGTGAAAGAATATTTAGGAATAGAATAATAAGACCTAATCTTGATACTAGCAAGGCAAAAAGAGAAAAACCTTCAAATTATCAAGTGAGAGCTAGGGAAGCAAGAGCAAACATAGAGAAAGAAACACAATCTAGGTTGGTTGAACTTCTTACCAAACAACAAAATGATATTGGTAAATTGTAGGTAGGGCCAATAGCCCATCATGAGATATGATTACCATATCATGGAATATAAGGGTATTAATGCCCCCTCAAAGCAGAGGTGTATCAAGGTCCTTTGTTTAAGTAATCAGCCTATATTCTTTGTATCTAGGAAACTAAAATGACAAAGGGAGAAGTTTTTAAAACTATGAAAGCAATATGGGTGAGATGTGGATGGTATGTTGTAGATTCAAAGGGAGTGATAGAGAGAGTTCTAATATTTTGAAATACACTTAGAATATATTGTGAAACCATTCATAAAATTAGGCATTGGATAGCCTCATTAGTCACATGCTACGTTGTAGATTTTTTTCATCCTTATCAATGTTTATGGACATACAACTTAGTCAAACAGATCAAAAGTATAGAGTGGGATTGAAGCCATTATGATAATTAAAGACCAAGAAAATTGAATATGATCATAGGATATTTTAATTTCATAACCAAGTTGGATGAAAAACTTGGGGGAATCAGGAATATAACCCAAAGCATGAGATATTTCTCAACTTTTATTCAAAATAATAATCCATGGGAGGTTGAGTTTAAAGAGGACAACTATACATGGACAAAAAACAAGATTGGCCAAAACCTGATAGAAAAAAATTAGATAAATGCATACTCTTAGATCATTGGCTAGATGAAGGGACTTGTGCTAAAGTTAATACCTTGACAAGGTTTGGTTCAGATCATTGGCCAATAAGAGTTAAAATGGTGATAAGTGAATTAAAAAATATAATATTTTAAATACGAGTAGATGTGGGAAGACCATACTCAATTTGTTAATATGATATCACAATCATGCAATTCTTTAAAAATAGTGGGTTGTATACACTTCCAAAACAAACAAAAATCAATAATACCTAGATCAAAAGAATGGAATCAAAACACTTTTGGAAATATCTTTGAGAAGGAAGAAGAACTAAAAGAGAAACTTTCAAAATTTTAAAAAGGTGAGCACAATAATTCAATATTGGAGAAAAGGGATTTTCTTAATGAATATCATAATATTTTGAGTAAGGAAGATAAATTTTGGATATTAAAATCGAGACAAATTTGATTAAAAGGATATAAAAACATAGTTTTTTCATAGGATGGCAATAGTACAGAGATCAACATCCAAAATTAGTAGAATTAAATCAATGGAAGGGGTTTGTATTGAATGCCAAAGCAAAATTATAAAGGAGGTAAGGCTTTTTTACTAGAATATTCTAGGATCAAAGGAGATTGAAGTTCTTAATGATAAACTACTACAAGAAGTACTTCAACTATAATAAATGAAGACAATAGCAAACTGATGGAGCCTATTACTTTGGAAGAAGTTCATTTAGCTCTTTTATCTTTTGATAAGGATAAATCCCCAGGTATGGATGGGATCTCAGTAGCATTCTATCAACATAACTAGGAAATAGTGAAGGATTCTTTATTGGTGGCAATAGAATAGTCTAGGGTAAAGCAATACATACCTTATAAAATAAATGCAACATATCTTACCATGATTCCAAAAAAGAAGGATGCAAATTTGTTTAATTCATTTAGGCCCATAAGCCTATGTAACATGGCATATAAGATAGTCTCCAAAGTGATGACAAATCGATTAAGATCATTATTAGACAAAATTATTTTAGAAGAGCAAGGAGGATTTGTAAAAGGGAGATAAATTATGAATGGGATCATAGTAGCTCATGAAGTGATGCATTCAACAACTTCAAGAAAAGAGAGCAATTATCTTAAATCTTGATATGAATAAAGCCTATGATACGATCAAATGTAATTTTCTTTTTGCAACATTAGAAAAGTTTGGATTTGGGAAGTAATGGGTTAGATGGATTAAAGCTTATATTTCTATGATATCAAATTTAGTTCTTGTCAATGGGCTAGTAATAGAATCATTTAAATCCAATAGGGATCTTAGACAAGGATATCCTCTATCACCATATATGTTCATGATCTCTCCCTTCTTATATTATTTTAGGACCTTATCCTAACACAACTATGTACTTATCTACTGTTGGTTTATGTTTGGACCATGGGTGCCTAGTGGCATGGGCTCATTATGATGTAACCTTTACTTTTATTGCAAGTAGGAGTTAGTAGCTTGGGTTCCCTCTTTTATATGGTCCAACCCTTGAGCATTAAGGTTAGGATAAATAAGAGTCTATATAAGGACATGGATTTAGAGTAGAAGGCATCTCATTTTTTTGTAATTTTGTATCAAATATTTTCTTTCAAGGAGGTTGCGCCCTAGGAGAGGCTTGCAATATCTGTTTTGCTTGATCAATATAAGTTTATTGTTATTTATATCTAGTTATTTTTATGAGCATTTATATTATTTTGATTTTTATGGTTATTTAGTTTGTGAGCATTTCCATTAATTATTGCATTGCTACTTTAGTTAATCTTATATTTATATGAAGGTTCCTAACAAGTGGTATATTTAGGGTCGTATTTTGTAGTAGTAATAACAATTAGTGTCCTTCCACCTATTTTTCTATTCTATCATTTTCATTCTATTCATTTCCATTAAAGTATATTTCCAAAAAAAACATACTTTTTTTAGTAGAGTAGGTTATAAATCCTATGATGGGAGTTGTAAAATATCACATAGGAGATATAGTTATTAGCTAAGCTAGATTACCCATAAAATATCTAGTGAAGTGATAGGTGCTCAAACTTCAATACTCAGGCCTCAAACAACAATCATATATGGCTGTAAGATCTCACGTACCCTTGGGTATATAAAGAGACCCCTAGGAATAGGAGAAGCCTTCATCCATAAGAAGATGTTGGTCATTTGAGTTTTATGGTGCACTAATAAGCGATAAGCCCCAGGAAGTTACTCTCACAATATCCTTGTAAATGGATGGTGTGACTATAGATACAATGGAATCCTCTATAGTTAGAGCTCTAAAATATTGGGTTGACCACTAATCATGAATGAGATCATATATCAAAGAGGCCATAAAATTAAATATACATTGACTTAAGCTGTCCTTATTGAAACATTATTTTCGTCCTTTCTTTTAAAAATAAGACAAGATTTGAGCATATTATAGAAGAGGCTACTCCATCCATAGTATGACAGTGTAGAGAATATTTGGTCTAACAGTGTAAATAATATCTAGTATCATAGTGCAAGGAATATATAGTCTAATAGTCAAAGTATTCAATTGTCCTTAGTCCATCAAAGGAGTAGTTAATTGTCAAAAGTCTACCAATGAGAAAAAAATACCAAAAAAACTAAAACTTACCATTTTGTGAGATATCCCATTGCAATCCCCATTTGAGTTGATCAAATTGAGACCTAAATTTGATAACCCTTTTTTAGAACCCTACCTTCCAAAAATTATAATTTTGTGGTATAGTCAATTTTGATCCGCTCTTAAAGTCAATTGTTTAAAGATATAACTAATTTTTTTTTAGACCCTAAAATGACTAAAATAGATGGTGGTACTAGAGCTACTCAAGAGCTAGAATGATTGAGCAAACAAGTGAAATAAATTGAAGCATATTAGATAGCAATCCTTCAGGCATTATCCAAATTAGACAAATTGAATAAAATTGATGATATCAAAAGTTGTTTAATAGGCCTAAATGCAAAATATAATGCTCTGGCAGGACAATCATCAGGGATTTAAGGTACTATTTTTGAGGGACGAGCATGAAACACCTTATCTCTAAATACAAATCAAAGAATTCCCAAGCTAGACTTTATAAAATTTGATGGTGATGATCCAACCAATTGGTTGTATTAGGCTACACAGTGTTTTTCTCTTCATGTCACTCCCCATAATCAAAAGCTTACAATTGCATCCTTCAACATAGAATAGTAAGAAATCCAATGGTATCAATGGTTAGAAAATATGAACTTGAGGCTCACATAACCTAAATTTAAACATGAATTATTCACCCATATGAACCTAGTGAATATGTAAAGTTAATATAGACAACATTTATCCATAATTTGTTGGCATTTGAAGTTACATAGCTATGATAAGTGTTGTTGTAAAATTTGTTGAGGGTATATAGGAAATAGGTTAGACTATTCTATGTTAGGGTCTAGCCAATAACTACATATATTGTTTACGAGAATAAATGGGCTCTCACTATTTCGAGCCATAGTCTGTTATTCTTGAGCATTATATATTGTAACCTGGGATAAGCAAATCAATAGAATGAGTATTTAACCTTAATTTGGTATTAGAGCTTGAGTAAAGAGCTCTTACCCAGTAGATTGCCCATCGTAATTTTAGTTCATTGGAGGAGAGGAGAAAACCCCAGAGTATGCCATTGAAAGATGTTTGGAATACTGTGTAGGAAAGGTTGTGTAAAAGATGATCTATGATTCTTCTACGTATTTAAGTTTCTAAATAACCTGTGATTGGTATACTGTGTAGAAGGAGGATGTCATTTCGACAGTGGAGGTTGTGAATGAGATCGCGCTTACAAATATGTTAAAGGACGACGTAGAAAGGATGTTTTTTAAGTGCTAATTTATTTGAGAGTGGAAATAAATCATTTGATGATTAAAAGCATGCCTCCTAGGAATGAAAACATCGCAATCATTTGTTAGTGAAGTGGACGTTATTAGTTTCTCATTTTGGTTGTGATTTGAGACAGAGGAGACTGTGTTTTTTTATCTACGTCATTCGGAGAAGTTGTGTTGTGATTGTGACAGGATGTGAGGTGAAAGGAGAATTTGTGCATGATTGTGTCAGGATGTGAGGTGTCGCCAGATGTTGAAAGGAGAATTTGCATTGAGTTTTTTTTTAATACGCTACATGAAGAATCTACATTTGGGCCAATCGTGAGTGTCAAGCAGCAGCGATGATCTCTATTGAGCAGCTGCGACGTTCGTTGAGAGAACACGTAAGGAGTCATTCTCATTGAGAGAATGCGTAAGGATCCATTATCTATTGAGAGAACGCGTAAGGAGCCATTGGAGATTTTATCAATTTTCTCATTTAGAATCACGTAAGGGAAAGACTTGTGCGGTTCACTTGGTAAGCCTGCACATAAAAGTTCTTTTGGAGTCATCAACATGAAGGATCGCTGTGCAGTAAACAATCGTAAGGATCATCTTTGGTCAGTCACTTCAAATAAGACAAAGCTAGACTATAGATAAATTTTGTTTTTTTATGTTTGCAGCTTGATGATTCCACATTAGAATATGACATCCAACATCGTCTTAATCTTGGCATAGTGTCGAAGATCGCAATAGTAAATATTTTTGAAAGGCGTTGACGTCCTATGTGGAAGTTGAAGAGAATACTGCTGGTAAAATAGACCTGCAAACTTCTTGTTACAGTTCACTAACTGCAAATTATAGAAACTCATTTTGGAGATGCAAGTTTCACAAGGAGTCACCATCGTGGCAAGGAGAAACATTGTTTGAGAGAGGTATTGTCATTTTAAACCTGCTATAATCAACCAGAAGAAACATTGTTTGAGAGAAGTGTTGTAAACAAAGTCTTGTCATTTTTATTGCTACTGTTTACAAGGTTTATTGATTAGGCATTAATGGTTTTCGATAACAACCTGTCCATTCCTGAATTTAATAGGCTATATTATGAGTATTGGTCTATCAAGATGAAGACCTTACTCATTGGCAAAGGGATATGGGACATAGTAGAGGAATGTTACACTAAACTTGCAGATTGGAACACCTTGAGTGCCGCTGATAGTACTGCTACAAATATATATCCAAAAGAAAAACTCATTTGCTCTCTATCATCTCCAAGCAGCTTTGGATAAAAACATCTTTCCAAGGATTGCTTCTTGTTCAAAAGCCCTAGAATCATGGACAACCTTGAGATATAGATATCAAGGGGGCAATCAAGTGAAGCAAGTGAGGCTTCAAACTTTGAAGAGAGATTTTGAGAATCTCAAAATGCAAGAAGATGAAAGAGTAGGTGATTATTGTGTTAGAGTGAAAGCCATTGTAAACAAAATGCAAACCCTTGGAGAAGATATCAAAATTGAAGTGGTTGTGAAGAAAGTGTTGAGAACACTTCTTCATAAGTGGAATCATATTGCTATTATTATTGAAGAATATAAATATTTGTCTACTCTAACATTTGATGCACTAATTGGTTCTTTGATGTCCCATGAAGAGAGACTCCAAGGTTCTACATCATCAAGCTTTGGAGGTGATGAAAAAGCATTCTCATCTAAGGAAGGTGAGACTCATGGCAATGCATAAGGAAGAAGACAAGGAAGATGCCAAAGGAGAGGTAAAGGAAGAGGAAGAGGTAGATCAAGAGGTGGCAACCAAGGAAGAGGAAGAGGAGGTGACAAATCAAAGAAAGTTTGTTACAATTGCGGTAAGCTTGGTCACTTTGCTAAAGATTGTTGGTCCAAGAATTCTTAAGAAGGGAGAGGTTAATATGGAAACTATGGAGAAGAGGAAGGAACTTCAAATTTGTTCCTCACCTATGGAAAATCATATCAAAATCTCAATGAAACTTGGATTTTGGATACTGGTTGCTCAAATCATATGAGTGGCAAAGAAGAGCTATTTGCTACAATGGATTCCACATATAAATCCAAGATCAAATTGGGAGATGACAAGGCACTACAAGTTGAAGACATGGGAGCCATGGAGGTTCCAACAAAATAAGGCACAACGAAGGTGAACAATATCTATTACACTCCTAAACTCCAACATAATTTGCTTAGTGTTGGATAAATCATGGAAAATAACTATAAACTTGTTTTTGAAGATGGAAAATGTGTGATTTTTGACAAAAAAAATTGTAATAGAGTTGTCACAAATGTACCTATGAAAAATATGTTAGTGTGGCTATATTATTTCATTATTTTTTAGGTTATTGTTATGTTGTTATAACAATATCTAATTCCGCCTTGGTTGGTTTCGTAACCTCCGGGCTATTCTAGTCATTTGATGTATTATTTATTTGATTGAATCAATTTGATCTTTGTTCATTTGCCTAACATGGTATCAGAGCTTAACTCCGCCACTCTCATTTTTGAATGATCTTGTAGCAGCGGAGCTTTGATAGCGAAGCTTTGTAGCAGCGGAGCTTTGGCTTTGGAGATTTTTTTTTAATTCTTCATTTCATCAACAGAAGCTTTTTTGAGAATTTTTTAAATTCTCATTGGATCATTGGGATCTATGCCCGAGTGGGCAATGTGAAGATTCGGGTGGAGCAATTATTCCCAATTATCATTGGGATCTATGCCCAAATTATCCCAAAATGTTGGGATCGACCAACAGGTCGAAGGGCGGAATCAGAATCGACCAACAGGTCGAAAGGCGAAAGTAGAAGATCGGATCGAACGACAAAGCAAGGCAAAGCGCATGGCAGCCAACAAGGCGACCAACACCGCATGGGAGGAGAGCCCGTGCCCTCTCGGGAGAGCATCTCCCCGAGAGGAGATACTTCTAAGGAGGAGTATCGGGTGTTATAAACACCCTAACACCCCGAAGTCCCATCAATGTGGGACATTGGTCATTCAAATGCACACTCTGTCACCTACGTAGTCTGCGAACAACCCATCAACGACATCAACACAAAGAGCCACCTCCTATTTTTCCTTATCTCTAGGATCAATGAATCTGGATTCTGAGTTTTTTCTTGGATAGAGGAGGCAAAACCGAGCAGATTTGCTGGATTGGAATTCTATTTTCATCATCAGATCTCATCCTGCAATCATTTTTTTTTGGAGGGCATCAAACGCACTATGAGAGGCAGTGTTTTTTGATGAGTTGTTGAGTTTTTTGGATGCCGAGTTGATCAAAATCGACAGCTGAAAGCACTAAGCACCTGAAGCGAGCAGTTTCAAGAGTTTTTGATTGAAAAAAACCAATTTTTTTGTGCTCTGTCATTCGCCACCCCGCTGCCACCCGAGCTCCGCCCGAGCGCCACCTATACGCAGCTCGAGCACCACCCACATGCCACTCGAGCCACGGCCGAGGTGGCGGAGCGGCCGCGTCGAGCTTTGGGCTCGTGGCTCCTCTATTTAGAGGAGGGCACCCCGATCCTTTGTCGGATCAGCCCGCTGGCTCACGTGGTAGTGAGCCGAGCGGTAGGGCTCTGGGAGCCCTGAGGTCACGGGGTCAAAACCCGCCGACCCCCCGAACAAAGGTAAAATTTTTCTTAAGTATTTCTTTTTAATTTTTTTTATTAAAGTTAATAATTAAAATTATAAATTATTTTTCTTATATAGATTAAAAAGGTTATTGTTTTAATAATTTTTTTTTCTATAGAAGATAATTTATTTATTTTTATTAACTTTAGTTATAATTTTTTTTTAAAAGATGCTTTAAAGAGGAAATTTTTTAAGGGGGGAGCATTATTTTTTTTCAAAAATCAAGGGGGGAAAGAGAGTAATTTTTTGAAAAAAGGTAATTTTGGCATTATTGTAAAGGTGCATTTTCGGCAGTGCCCGACACCTAGTGGTTTATTTCTGTGGGCACTTTTATGTTGTATGTTGCATTTTCCATTTTTTGCACTACTTCATTAAAAGTTAAAATCAAATACACTCCCTAAGTCCCCGAAATAATTAAAACCCATCCGTGCAATTTATTGCACTACAGCGTTCGGTATTTGTGATACCTCTGGCCAGCACTTACAGGTAATGTTGTCGTGATTGCGCTACTGTATCCACCACCTAATATAGCTGCCACAATGACGTCTGAGCTTGTTCTCTATTAATCGTCGGGGAGATATAAGTTTACCATTTTGCTATTTTTTTACTCCATCCACTACCCCAATCGTTCTTGTGTTTAGACGTAAACCCTGACGAATGTTCTGATTTTTGAAGTGTTTAGGGGAAGTTACGCCCCACGCATGAGGATTGATGACTTTCTATGGTAGGTGTCATCAACAAGATGATTCCCTTTCAGTACCGCCTAAGTACCACGTATCGTATAATCATTGAAATTACTTACAGTCTCCCTCACGTAAGGGCGGGTAATTTCTTTGATTTTTCAAAATACCTATAGTCTCCCTCACGTAAGGGCGGGTATTTTGTATGGTATAATGGCTTGGCATTATGGTATATAGAAAGGGGGACCATTTGGTGATATAAGGAACCTTCACAATGTCTGCAAAATTAATGACTGATGCTCATCAGTTGTTGAAAGGTCCTAACTATACACCATGGAAAAATAAGATGAAGGCAATCCTTGAAATGGATGGCTTATGGGATGTTGTATCTGGTACAACAACAAGACCTTCATCTACTTTAGGTGCTACAACTCCATCTGCTGATCAGAAAGACTTTGACAAGATAGACAACAAGGCAAAAGTGCTCATTTTGCTTGTTGTTTCTGATGAAGTTCAACCCCATATTGCTGACTATCAAAATAGTAAAGAGGCATGGAATGCCCTTAAAACTATATATGAAGGAAAGAATGATTCCACCATTCTATTTCTTCAATCTCAATTACACATTCTAAGCATGAAACAGGGAGAGACAGTTGAACTCTTTCTTTGCAGAGTGTCTGAATTGAAAGCAAAGTTGAATTCTTTGGGAGAACCGATTGATGACAAGCTTCTTACCTCCATTGTATTGAGAGCTTTACCTGATTCTTATAGGGTGTTGATCACTTCCCTTCAGGTGTCACAACGAAAAGTTACCTTTGTTGAGTTGGTCAATATGCTTCAAGAGGAGGAGGCCCGCCAACTTCAGCGAGATGATTCTTCTAACACCGCCCTCTACACCAACAGGAAGGGCCCCAAGAAGAAGGGTAATTTTTAGAAGGGAGGGAGTTCTCAAAAGGATTCAAAAGGGAAACAAACTCAATAGACTAAGAGATATTGCAAGATCTATGACAAGGAAGGTCATGATACAAATAGATGTTGGCATAAGAATAAGCAACCAAAACAAAAAGGCTAGAACAAACCACAAAACAAGAACAAGCAACCCAAGGTGAATGTTGTTGTTGAGGAATCTGACTCAGATTCTGAGTGGGCACACAAGGTGCTCATGACTACCATAGCCTCCAAGCAGATGGATCCTGTATGGTATGTCGATTCTGGCGCTAGTAAGCACATGACTGGCGACAAATCATGGTTTGAGTCCTTTGAGGCCAAAGAGGGCAAACCTGTCACTATTGTCGATGATAAAACCTACAAGGTTCAGGGAGAAGGTACAGTTTTAGTCACTCTTCCTGATGGCCAATGTCATATTGAAAAAGTTCTCTATGTTCCAAGATTGGCAAACAATTTGTTGTCAGTCACACAAATTCTGGACAAGGATATGGTTGTAAACTTTAGTGTTGAGGGAGGCAAGAAGTGTTGTTCTATTACCAGGAGGGGTAAGAACTTTGCAACCACTTCATATAAGCATGGCTTATTTGCCTTAGATGCTATCTCTTCTCCACAAGTAGCCATGACAGTCTCTACAAAAGAGGCAACATCCCTATGGCACAAGAGATATGGGCATCTTAGTTCTGGCTACTTACTTGAGCTAAGTAAGTATGAGATGGTAAAGGGTCTTCCTTCCCTTTCTTCCATCTTGCCAGTGTGCTCTGACTGCTTGGCAGGAAAGCAACATAGAGTACCTTTTGAGAAAAGCTCTACAAGAGCAAAGAAACCTCTGGAGTTGATTCACACCGATCTGTGTGGTCCTTTCACACCCATCAGTAGTGGGGGGAAGAGGTATTTTCAATTGTTTGTGGATGATTACTCACGTAAAATGTGGGTGTTCTTTCTTCATCTAAAATCTGAAGCATTTGGTTTCTTCCAGCAATTCAAGAAATCTATTGAGAAGGAGTCAGGGACTTCTATAAAGACCCTCCGCTCAGATCGAGGGGGGAGTTTACCTCTAAAGAATTTTTAGCATTCTTGATTGCACATGGGATCAAGAGACAGTTAACTACTGCTTATACTCCTCAGCAAAATGGTGTTGTTGAAAGGAGGAACCGTTCCATCATGGAAATGGTTCGTTGCATGCTCACAGGAGCTAGTCTTGAGCAACAATATTGGGTAGAAGTTGTCACCACAATAGTATACCTATTGAATAGGGCACCCACAAAGGTCCTACAAGGAATGACTCCATAGGAAGCTTGGAGTGGTCGAAAACCCTCCATATCTCATCTACGTATTTTTGGGTGTAATGCTTTCATGCACATACCGAAAGAGAAAAGGAAGAAGCTAGATGAGAAGACATTGAAGTGTATTCTTCTTGGCTATGATGAGCACTCTAAGGGTTATCATTTGATAGATCCCTTGACCAAGAAGATTCATGTCAGTAGAGATGTTGTTTTTGATGAGGCTTTCACATCACAAAGCACATCGGATGTATACCTAGATCTTGTGGAAACTAAAGTTGAGAAGTCCCCTTCATCACCAAATATTGGAGGTCCTTCGACTTCTTCATCTTCTTCATCACCACAGAAGAAGAATCCAAAATGGTATACAAATACAATCAGAGACTCCAAACTATCCACTCCACCAGATTTGACTTTGGATAGACCTCGTACTCGTAGCATGGCTCGACAACAAAGAGCAGCAGTAGAGACTACTGGGGTTGATGATCTTTGTCAATATTTTGAGGAACTTTCTGTTGATCAAGAGAAACAAATAGAGGATATGGATATAGATGATGATAGGGTGTTTATGTCTTCAGTGAATGAACATGAACCTACTTCTGTACAAGATGCCCTTAGTGAGCCAAAATGGAAGGCTGCTATGGATGTTGAGTATAAGTCTCTGATGAAAAACAAAACTTGGAAGCTTGTCGATCTACCACACGAAAAGAAGCCCATAGGCTGCAAATGGGTGTACAAAGTCAAGTACAAGGCAGATGGGACAATTGATAAGCATAAGGCCCATCTTGTTGCAAAGGGCTATGCTCAAAAGGAAGGCATTGACTACGAGGAAACTTTTGCACCTACTACTCGGATGACCACTATTCGAGTCCTTTGTGCTATGGCAGCACAGTATGGGTGGAAAGTTCACCAAATGGATGTCAAGAGTGCTTTTCTGAATGGTGATCTCCAAGAGGAAGTCTACATGACTCAACCTGAAGGATTTGAAGTGGAAGGCCAAGAGCAGAAAGTGTGCAAGTTGGTCAAATCCTTATATGGTTTAAAACAAGCTCCTCGAGCTTGGTATATAAAAATGGATAATCACCTCCTACAACATGGATTTAAGAGATGTCCATCAGATGCAAACCTCTATTTCAAGAAACAAGGTTCTGAGATAGTGTTGCTTGTACTCTACGTTGATGATCTGCTCATTACAGGGAGTTCAAAAACTATGATCTCTATTGTCAAAAGAGACTTGTGTAAATATTTTGAGATGACAGATCTCGGACTTCTCCATTACTGTCTTGGTCTGGAAGTGTACCAGAAGGAGCACTACATCAAAGTGTCTCAAAAAAATATGCCAAGACACTGTTAGAAAAATATCGCATGACTGATTGCAAGCCAATGGCAACACCGATGGAATCCGGGCTTCAGTTATCGTGATATGATGATTCACCTCAGGTAGATGGTACTCTCTATCGATAGCTGATTGGGAGTCTCATATATCTGACAAACACTAGGCCAGATATCGTGTTTGTTGTCAACTATCTTTCGAGGTTCATGCAGGAACCTAAGACTACTCACTGGAAAGCAACAAAATGTGTTCTTCACTATGTCCGTGGCACAATGGAATATGGCCTAGAATACAAGAGGAATAACAAATTCTTCTTGCAAGGATACACGGACTCTGACTATGTCGGGTCATATGATGATCGTAAGTCAACTTCAGGATATATATTTCATCTTGGATCCGGTCCTGTCTCTTGGCACAACAAGAAGCAACAGGTGGTTGCTATCTCATCTACAGAGGCAGAGTATCGCGCCGCACGTGAAGCTGTGTGCGAAGTGATATGGTTGCATCGCATTCTGACAAGTATGGGTCTTCCATAAAAATCTCCAATACACTTATTCTGCGACAACCAGGGTGTTTTGAACCTTGTTAAGAACCCAGTACATCATGAGAAAACCAAGCACATTGACACACAATGTCATTTCATTCGAGATGAAGTTCCAAAGCACCGAATTCAGCTTCAGTACATTCCCACCGATGCTCAAGTTGCAGACATTTTCACTAAGGCACTTGCACGTGTCAAATTTGAATTGTTTCACAGCTCTCTTTGTATTGCTAAATGATGTAATCAGGGGGATGTTAGTATAGCTAGTAGTTATCCTATTACCCAAATAATGTAATAAGGGGGGATGTTAGCGTGGCTATATTATTTCATTATTTTTTAGGTTATTGTTATGTTGTTATAACAATATCTAATTCCGCCTTGGTTGGTTTCGTAACCTCCGGGCTATTCTAGTCATTTGATGTATTATTTATTTGATTGAATCAATTTGATCTTTGTTCGTTTGCCTAACAAAATAATAGGTTATTTCCTCTTAATTTTTGGGAACAAGGAGGTCCTCAACTTGCTAGTGTGGCCATAGAAAATCCAAGTGTGCTTTGGCACTTGAGATATGGTCATATTAATTTTGTAAGCTTGAAGTTGTTGACTTCTCAAGCTATGGTGTGTGGATTACCAAAAGTCGAAGAGCACAAGGAGGTGTGCTAAGGATGTGTTTTGGGAAAGCACTCAAGAACAAATTTTCCAAGAGGTCAAACATGGAGAGAAAGCCATCCACTAAAATTGGTACATTCGGACATTTGTGGTCCAATGAATACCAAAAGCTTGGGTAACAATTCTTACTTTCTCACTTTCATTGATGATTTCTCTAGAATGTGTTGGATTTATTTTTTGAAAACTAAATATGAAGCTTTTGAATGTTTCAAGGATTTCAAAAATAATGTAGAGAATCAAAGTGAGTATGTTGTAAAAATATTAAGGACTGATAGAGGAGGGGAGTTTTGTTTAAATGCATTTCTCAAATATTGTAAATATTGTGGGATCAAAAGGCAATTAACTACTGCCTACACCCCACAAAAAAATGGTGTGGCTGAAAGGAAGAACCACACTATTGTAGAAATGGCTAGATCAATGCTTCAAACAAAGAAACTCAGTAACATGTATTGGGTTGATGTTGTTAGGACAAGTGTTTACATTTTGAATAGGAGTCCCACTTCTAGTTTAGATGGGATAACTCCATATGAGGGATGGTATGGCAAAAAGCCAAATGTAAAGCACTTCAAAGTTTTTAGTTGTCTTGCATATGCACACATTCCTGATGAGACAAGAAAGGAACTTGACCCTAAAAGTCAAGCATGTATTTTCATTGGGTATTGTGAGTCTTCAAAGGCATATAGACTCTACAATCCAAAAACACACAAAGTTGTAATTTCCAAAGATGTGATTTTTTATGAAGGGGGAGTATGGGATCATCAAAAACTTTTTTTTGATGATGGATCTCAATATGCAAGCTCCTCTCAAGTGCAGCCCATTAACAAGAACAACCATGGAAGTCCTCCAAGTCCAAAGAAGAGTTCTACTCCAAGTACAACAAGTGCTACTCCAAAATTTTCTCCACAAATATCAACAAGTTCTTCTCCAATTCCAATGGAAGTAGATTCACCATTAGGAGGTAAGAGAACACTTCAATACCATCCCGCTTACCAAATTATGGACAAGAATTTTCAATAAGATACATTAGAAGCCAAGCTAGTGAAATGAATGAAGTCTTGAAAAGACTTGAAAATTTGCACATGTATGGTGATGAAGATTCTCAATAGCCTAAGGGAGATGTTGTAAACTATGCTTTAATGACTAGTGTAGAGCTAGAGCCATCTAGTTATGAAAAAGCATGTACTCGTGATTTATGGCAACAATCCATGAAAGAGGAAATGACCTCTATAAAAATAAATGATACATGAGAGCTAGTGGAGCTTCTTGAGGGCAAGAAATGTGTTGGATGTAAATGGGTCTATAAGACCAAGTTAAATGCTGATGGTAGCATTGAAAGACACAAGGCAAGGCTAGTAGCAAAAGGGTTTACTCAAAATTATGGGATTGACTAAGAGGAAACCTTTGCTCCTGTTGCTAGACAAGAGACCATAAGACTAGTGCTTTCTTTGGCTGCCCACAAAGGGTGGAAAATTCAACACATGGATTCTAAGAGTGACTTTCTCAATGGGTACTTGAATGAAGAGGTTTTTGTGCAACAACCTCAAGGATTTGAAGAACAAGGTAAGGAGAACCTTGTCTACAAATTTAAGAAAGCATTGTATGGCCTAAAGCAAGCACCAAGAGCATGGTACTCATACATTGATGGCTACTTTCAAAAGTATGGATTCACTAGGAGCAAAAGTGAACCTACTCTCTACTACATGAAATAAGGTAAAGACATTATCATTGTGTGCTTATATGTGGATGATCTAATATTCATGGGTAGTAGTGATAAAATGAATGAGGAGTTCAAACACTCCATGATGAAAGAGTTTGAAATGAAGGATCTAGGCCCTATGTACTTTCATGAGTAGCATGTATCCATGCTTAAACAACAAAAATTGGTTACTAAACTATCGGGGTATGATTATAAGAAGGGAAAATAAAATGTAGTTACTAATGCATTGTACAGGGTATGTTGTGAACCATCTCTAATCCACTTCATCAATAGATCCACCAAATCCAAGGAGAAGTGACCCATGATCCCACCTTACAATCAATAATTCAATAACTTCAAACTGATTGTGATTGTCACCTAGGATATACATAGGATGATAATATATATGAATACGAGGTCACCTTGTTCTTCCTAAAAATTCACCACTCTACGAGTACATATTATAACAAATGCATGCTTCTTCTATTGCAAGTCATTTAGGCTTTTTAAAATGTATTAATGGGATTAACTTATTATTTTACGGGTAGGCATGAAAAAGGATACCTAGACCTTTATTGCATAATGTAACACTTGTCAGCATATTAAGGACGAAATTGTTTGTACACTAGGCACACTCTAAGATCTAATTTTGGAGGTTGTTTGGATAAACACTTTTATAGATTTTATTGAAGGGATCCCAAAGTCTAGAGGTAAAATAATAATTCTCATGGTGGTGGATTTCATCTCTAAGTATGCTCATTTATATCCTCTAGCTCACCCATACAATACCTCAATTATTTCCTAAATATTTCTTGATTCCATTTTTAGCCTTCATGATATGCCCCAGTCCATCGTATTTGATTATGACCCCATACTCACTAGTAATTTATAGCAAGAACCATTCAAGCTATATGGGATAAAACTCAAGATGATATTGGCATACCATTTATAAACCGATAGGTAAACTAAAATTGTTAACAAGTACTTGGAGACTTATCTACATTGATTTGTATCTGAGCAACTAACTCGTTGGTTCAAATGTATTTATTTGGTTGAGTGGTGGTCTAATATTTCATATCACTCGTCCACAAATATGACACCATATTAAGCAATTTATGGACAACAATCACCATCACTCTTGTCATACACTTTGGGTAGTTTCAAGGTTCAAGCATTGGATTCTACTCTTATAGAGTGTGCATAACCACTCCAAAATATCAAAGATAATTTGGTCATGACACAAAACTTTATGCAACAACAAGCATATCAACACCATTCTTAGAAAAATTTTAACATTGAGGACATGGTTTTCCTATGCCAACAACCCTATAAGAAGTCATTACTAAAACTCAATGTTAGTCAAAAGATAGCACCAAATTCTATGGACTATATAAAGTACTCCAGTAGGTTGGCCTCATAGCCTAAAGTTGGAATTGTTGCCTTCTTTCACCATACATCCAATTTTTCATGTCTCACCTTTAAATAAGGTCTTTGGAAACTATATATAGGTCAGGCTTGATCATCTTAAAACCTGCGAATATTATGGACCAACATAAATGCACACTTCACAACCGTACTCTCATCGATGTCTTCATAAAGTGGCATGGACTACAACTAGAAGATACTACTTAGGAGCCACTCCATTAAATACAACATAACTTTCCTCACTTAAAGCTATGAGAACAAAGCTTATTGAATTTGGGAGGGCATGTTAGGACCCTATCCTAATACAACTATGTACTTATCTAGTGTTGGTGTATGTTTGCACCATGAGAACGTAGTGGCATGGGCCCATTATGATGTAACCATTACTTTTATCGCAAGTAGCAGTTAGTAGCTCAAGTGCCCTATTTCATGTGGTCTAACCATTAACCATTGGATTTAGGATAAATAAAAGTCTATATAAGAACACGAGTTTGGAGTAGAAGTCATCTCATATTTTTCTTTTTTGTATCGGAACTCTGGTTCCAAGGAGGTTTCGCCCTCAAAGAGGCTTGCGATATTTGTTATACTTGATCAATATAAGTTTTTTGTTATTTTCATCTAGTTGTTTTATGAGTACTCCTATTATTATAATTTTTATGTTATTTATATTGTGATCATTTCCATTAATTCCTACATTGCTACTTCAGTTATGCTTATTTTTATATGAAGGTTCTTAACATATTCTTTGTCCAGGTACTCTTAGAAGTTTGTAATGGTTTTTTCCATAATCAGGTTCATGCAAAGCCTCTTTTGGTGATAGAAATCAATTGTATTGAGGGCAAGTTAAAGTTTCTAAATAAGGTGATGTATGTTGTAAAAGAGAAAGTTATACCTCCAAGTTTTACTTTATACAACTATCAAAAAATGAAGTAGTTTTTCTTTAAATGTGGTACTCTTGACTTTCCTTCCTGATTTGGAGTCCTAGAATAAGTGTCATTTAAATGTGGGAGCATTTGGCTGTGACAGTGATGACTACAATCCTTCCTAAGGAGATCCTTGTGTAGAGGTGTTTTTGCAGTAGAAAATTTTAGATGATGAAGAGGATCTATATGAGTCTTCCTCAAGTGTTGAGGCCCAATATAGAATCCCTTATAGGGGAAGATAGTATTATTACTAATATCTTCTCTCCTTGGGCCCTTAGTTTTAATTATAAGGGGGTGTTGAAAGTGTAATGTGACTTATGACCAAGGTTGACATTGTATTATGTAATCTTGTATAGGCCTACGGGTAATCATTATTCTTAATTTATTATAATATTTTACTATGTAAGCCCTGTGGGTCATTATTAACGTTATCGTTAAACCCATATTATAACTTATAATTAACCTTAAAGCCCTCTTGTTATGTTAGCTTAGGTTAAACTTATTTATGTAATTGGGAATTTGGTATTGGTATAAATACCCCCACCACTCCATCCATTGTATCAAAGTGTTATGATTCTTATCTATAAATAGTATAGTAATAATTTATGGTGCCTACATGTTCCCACTATCTATATTTCTCTTTTGTCTTTTATGATTTCTATAAAATATTTGAGTGGATGGATTGTTTTTGTTCATTCTTGAAAATAGGTGTAAATTAAAAAAAAATGTTTGAGAAGGATATCCCTAGTGATTCAATAATAATATTAAAGAATTGAGGACTAAATAGTGTTGAAAGTGTAATCTGACTTATGGCCAAGGCCAACATTGTATGATATTATTTTGTATAGACCTATGGGAAATCATTGTACGAATGCATTTAATTTATTGTAGTGTTTTATTGTGCAAGTTCTATGGGTCATGGTTAACCTTGTTATGGTTAAACACAACTAATAATTTATAATCAAGATTAATCCCTCTTATTATGTCAACTTACGTTAAACTCATGTAATTGGGATTTTTAGTATTGGTATAAATAGCCCTCACAAATCTATTGATTGTATTGAATTGTTGTGATACTTATCTATGAATAATATAGTGATTATTCATTGTGCCTATAAGTTTCCACTATATCTTTCACTTTTTCATCCTTTTTTAAGCTTTTGTATAAGATTTGAGTGGACAAGTTGCTATTGTTTGTTTTTAGAAATAGGTGTGAATCTAATAGATAATGGGTCATCTTATTGATCTCATTAGATGATTCAAATTATCTAGTAGGGGATCCATGGGTCAAAATATAATATTTTGGAGTGTTATAACAACAACTAATCCATTAATGTCAACCTTTATCAAGACTATTTTTTTGAAAATATTATGATAAAACTATCACAACACAAGTTTTAAAAGTTATTTAATTACAACATAATTATATTTGTTTAAAATAATTACATGATAATAAGAATGAAATGGATGTTTGAGTGAGCGATTGTGCGAGGGTTTCATCTGTGTTGAGTGCAAGCGGCTCCAGAGGTTGTTTTTTGGGGCCTTTAGGCCCTAGCGGCCAATATTTTTGTGGTTTTTGCTCAAGATTTTAGCAGGATATGTTGCAGGGGACCCAAGATGGGTTAGAAATATGTCTTTCAATAGATCTTCATGCTGTGAACTTGATTGACAATGACTTCCAATTTGCTGCACAAAACAAAAGTGAAAATCATACCTTTTCTCGGCGTCCAAGGCATGGATTAAAGAGATCTCGAAACAAGTTTCAAGCAGCTGATCAAAAAATGGTTCAGATCTCAAGTGAATCTAGCGCTAAGGAGCACCCCCAAAACAAATCCACTATGGAAACCCCTTTCAAGGGCAAGGATTTCAAAGACTCGGCCCCAAAAATAAATTTTAGGGATGCCCTCCATGGTGGACAACCTCAACCTAATGCTAACATTAATCTTAGGGTTTCTCGTAAACCTCTGAGAATGCCTAAGATTGATCCTAGGAAAACTAAGTCGGGATGTCTTAGGGCAGCTGATGGAACTCCGATTGTTAAGCTAGATATGGGCATCATTCAGACTAGCATAGAAGATCTGGAAAAAAGAGGACTAATTTGTCATTTCTTGGGTTTTCATCCGAGCCTATCTACTTTCAAAGTTTGGGCTGCAAAAAATTGGAAAACAAAAGGTGAGTTACAAATCTCTATTTATCCAAATGGTTATTTTCTTGTTTTATTTTCTAATAATGAAGATAGAGAGAAAATATTTCAAGGGGGTCCCTGGTTCTTTGGAAGGGTAGGGCTTTTCATGAAGCCTTGGCATACTAAATTTAAAGCCAAAGAAGAGATGCCTTCTACAGGTCTTGTGTGGGTTAGACTCTTTGGCCTCCCAATTGAATTCTGGAATTTAGTTGTTTTTTCTTCAATTGGAAACTCTTTGGGAACTTTTATGATGATTGTTGATTGTACTAAAAAATTTGAACATATTATTTATGCTCGGATTTGTGTTTTAATGGATTTTGACAAACCCCTACCTGAAAAGATCTCATTACAATTTGGGGAGGACACTTGGGAGCAAGTGGTGGACTATGAGAACATTCCTTTTCATTGCAGAATTTTCCATGAATATGGTCATTTGGCTAGTGTCTACCCAAATAAAATTCTAGATCAAAAGAAAGAGGATACAAACTTAGCAAGTTTCCAAATGCCTAAGAAGAAGAACACTAAGAAAAACTAGTTATGAAGGATCAATCAAAGTTATCAACTAATATGTTTGAAATTATTTCCACAAATGATGTCCTAGGTGAGGAAGAGGAAATAATGGAGACAAAAATCTTAGAAACACAATTTAAAGATGTAGGGAAGGACTCAGAGACAAACCAACAAATTAAAGGTTTTCAACAGGAAAAAAAGGAGGAAATATACACAAGAAAAATAATATTTTAAATGTTGAGACTTCAAATAATATAGGTCCCAAGATAGACTCTGTTGAACCTTCCAGTAACACTTTGGCTTTGTACATGCATTCTTCGAGGTTAGAAGCCATCCCAGATTCAATTGGGGTAAGTCAAGAAATAGGAAAAAAACTAAATATGGATTCCAACCAAAAGGTAGGTCGTAAGACCAATCAACATCATATGGTAAAAGAAGGTGAAAAGCTTGTAGAGGAAGGTAAGATTAATGCCCTTACCAATTTTTTTAGCCTTGGTATTAATGAAGATCATCACTTGGAATATTAGAGGACTCAAAGGGAGTCTTTCAAAATAAAATGAAATTAGAAGAATGATTCAGATAAACCATCCACATCTTGTTTTCCTTTAGGAAATGAAGATTTCAATAGAGGAAATGGATTCAATTGCTAGTAAAATCTGGCTAGTTGGAAAAGTTGCTTCCCTCAGTTCCCAGGGGACTTCTGGTGGCATTGCTTGCCTTTGGGACCCAAAAGAGGTAGTTATTCACCATATGGTTGGTAGCTAGGGTATTTTGGCTATAGCTATTCAAAGTAGACATTCTAACCAAATTATGCTTTGCATAATTGTTTATGCTCCAACTACTTTGGAGGAAAAGAGAAGATAATGGAAGGATATAACTTATATTATCTCTCATTTTCCTGAAGCTTGGATCTTGATCGGAGGAGATTTCAATACCATCCTCTCTTTGGATGAGAAAATGGAGGGAAATAGAAATTTGGACAAAAGCACTGACCTCATGAGTGAATATATTGCAAACCTTCATCTTGTGGACATCCAACTAGATAATGGCCTTATGACTTGGTCTAACAGAAGGCAAGGCTTAGCTTGTATCATGGAGAGATTGGATAGGTTCTTGTTCTCTGACAATTTCTTAATCCATGGTCACATTCCTAAGGTGAAGACTCTTAACAATGTTGGTTCGGATCATTGGCTAATCATGGTGGAAATTTGGAAAACCAATGTGAGTTTCTCACCTTTTTTATTTTAGTTAATGTGGCTTAGAGATAGTTCCTTCAGACCTCGAGTGCAACAATGGTGGAAGGAAGGTAAACCAAGGTATGGGACTAAGATGTTTTGTTTTGCCAAAAGGTTGCAATACATTAAATCCAAAATCAAGATTTGGAACTGGAAGGAGTTTGGAGATGTTCGACAAAAAAAACATGAAGTTATTGCTCAACTTGAAAATTTGAATAAGAAAATCCATTTAGATGGCCTCATAGAGAGTAGAAGTACAGATGAAATTAGACTCACAACTCAGTTAGAGGAATGGGAAAAAAAGAAGAACTCTTATGGAAGCAAAAATCTAGGATCCAATGGCTCAAAGAAGGAGATCGAAACACAAATTTCTTCCACAAATCTCTTCTAGCTCGAAGATCTCACAACTTTATTTCTTCCCTGAAATCTGATTCTGGAGATGTTGTCTACACTTGGGATGACATGAACTCTATTGTTGTCAATTACTTTTCCAATCTATTTGTTGTTGCACCTCTTGACTCGACTTCTCAATAGAATATTCTTCAAGCGATCCCTACTCTTATCACTTCTGAGGAGAACTCTATTTTGACTGCTCTAGTTACTATCAATGAGCTTCAATAGGTGGTTTTTAAAATGCAAAAAGGAAAAACCTCAGGTCTTGATGGTTTTCCCATTGAGTTCTATCAAGAGTTTTGGGATATCCTTCATGCTGATTTATTAGAGGTGGTGGAAGAAGCCAGGAAAGCCAAAGATATTTTGAAGGTTATCAATAAAACTTATATAGCTCTTGTCCCAAAATCTCAAGAGGTAGATCATATCTCAACTTTTAGACCTATAGCTTTATGTAATGTTCTTCTCAAAATCATTACAAAGATCATGGTAGAAATGCTGAAGCCTCTTTTGCATAAGATTATTTCCCCTGAACAAGGGGGTTATGTGGAAGGGCATCAAATAGTGGATGAGATAGTTCTTGCTCAGGAAGCCATCCATTCCATGGAAATGCAAAAATCTCCATCTATGTTCATTCGTTTAGACTTATCTAAAGCTTATGATAGAGTGGATTGGCACTTCCTTGTCAAAGTTTTAAGGCAATTTGGCTTCTCTCAGGATTGGATGGATTGGATTATGGGATGTATCTCTTCGGTGTCCTACTCTGTTCTTATCAATGGTAGGCCTTCTCAGTTGTTCCTAGCTTCTAGAGGTATTAGGCAAGGTGACCCCCTCTCCCCTTATTTATTCATCATTCTTGTTGAATGCTTGGGTAGGACTATAACCAAAAATAGAGAAAATAGAACCCTTGAGGGAGTAACCATTGCTCATGGAGCTAGGCCTATTTCTCATCTTCAATTTTTTGATGACTCTACTCTGTTAGGTAAAGCTACAGTTAAGGAAGCTTCTAAAATTAAGCAAATCATTAGATATTTTTCTAATGCTACCGAGCAATTGATCAATGAAGATAAATCTAAAGTCATTTTCTTTCACTGCTCTCCTAGATAGGAATCCATGGTCTTGGATAAATTAAGATATAAGAAGACCTCCCTTCCGATCACTTATTTAGGCATTCCTCTCAATATTCAAAGATAGAAAAAAATATTAGAATTGGTTGTTGGATAGAGTTAAGAAGAAAATTGGAAAGTGGACCAATAGGTGGCTTTCTTTTGGGGGTAGAATTACCTTGGTAAAATCAGTCCTTCAAGCTATACCTATTTATGTTTCTGTTGTGTTGAATATCCCAAAGGTTGTTCTTCGAGAATTAGATCAAATCAATCATTGGTTCCTCTGGAGTGGTACTAAGGAGAAAATAAAATGGGCCTTGGTGAAATGGGATACTTTATGCCTCCCCAAGAATGAAGGGGGTTAGGTTTTCGATCTGCTATTAATAACAATAAGGCTTTAGCTGCTAAATTATATTGGAGGATTTTGCATAACCCCAATGCTCTTTGGGCCAAGAATCTTCATGCTAAATATGTTGAGAACAAAAGTCCTGAAGACCTTGTTCGCTATCAATTGCCTACCAAAGGTTCTCCCATTTTAGCTGTTCTTAAGATTGGTGAGGATTTGATTAAGCAAAAGTTATTTTGGATCATTCATAATGGTCAATAGGTAAATTTTTGGATAGATTCTTGGGATGGTCACCAACCTTTGATAACTCAGTTTCTTGATTGGAGGCCTTGGATGGAGGAGCTTCATCGAGCTAACTGGATAAAGGTTGCTAATTACTATCGGTACCATACTGGTAATTCAGAGGTTGGTAGATATTGGATCCTTATTGAGGACTGGCCTATTCAAATGCTAGAAAGGCAAAGAAAAGATATCCAAAGCATCCTTCATATGAGATCTCTCTCTTGGTCCCATGATAAAGATTATTTTGGATGGAACAACACTACTAAGGGTGAGTATTCAGTTGCTCAAGGTTATTTGGCCTTATGCCATAATAATCCCAATCAATCATATGATATATTTACTCAGTTGTGGGCTCAAAATCTCTGGCCTAAGGTGAGGTTCTTTACTTGGCTTTTATTGCATCGTAGGTTGCTTACTGGTGAGCAACTTATGAAACATGGTTTTCATGGCCCATTTAGATGCGAAATGTGTGAAGAGAATGTGGAAACTCTCAACCATATTTTTATTGAGTGTACCTTAGCCTCTGAGCTATGGAGGAGAATGACCATCTTACTTGGCTTACAATGGTCCAATTTTTTTACTTTTGAACAACTTTGGAGGGATTGGCCTAATCAGGAGGGTGTTGATCATTTTATTAGGCAACTAGTTTGGATGGGTTCTACCATTCTACCTTGGAATATCTAGAAGGAAAGAAACAATCAGATTTTCAATCAAGAAAGGAAGGACATTCACTATATATGGAAAAAGACCATTGCCAACTTAGTTGAATCAATCCAACAACTCCTTAAACACCCCTAAAACTCCCACCAAATATGGGATCAAGTGATGCAAAGATTGAAGATTAACTCTTTTAAGGGCAACCAACTTAAAGGGAATGTGAGTAATCAAAATATGGATAGAACAAGGAATTGGCAACCTCCTCCTAAGGATTTTGGAAAATTCAATACCGATGGAGCCTCTAGGGGGAACCCTGGAAAAGCTAGTGTGGGAGGAATTGGTAGACTTTCAGATGGTTCCCTGGTTTTCACTTTTGCTGAGAATTTGGGTATCCTTTCCAATAACCTTGTTGAGGGGTATGGTATCCTTAGAGGCCTTCGAGAGGCTGCTAAGGTCGGATGGAAAAAGGTGTTGGTTGAATCTGACTCTCAAGTCATGATTAATTTGTTGAAGACTCCTAAGAATCATAAGGTTGATTGGAGAATAAAAAGAATTGTTGAGAAGATTCAATTAATCCAGATGGGCTTTTTGAAAGTTGAATACAATCATGTGGTCAGAGAACAGAACATGAGTGTTGATGCTTTAGCTAATTGGGCATTGGACAAAGGTGATCTTACTTACTATGACCACCCTCCCAGATGGTGGGATTCACAAATAAGGGAAGCTCTTCTTTCTATCCTTTCTCTGGATGGCTCTAGTACTAGAGGTACCTAGTTCCTTTTTTCTTTGTTTTTGCTTCTCTTTGGTTCGATCAGGATATTTTAGTTCCCTTGCTCAGACTGATCATTCTTATGTTTCCTCTGTTGAATCTTGCCTGAATAGCCTTTTGGCCTAGAAAGGCCAAAGTTGTATTCTATTTTTTCCTTCTTTTTAGTTTTTCGGTGTGTGTGTTGTTTTGTATTGTTTTCGTTCTATTTTATTTTTGTGTTTTTGTGTTGTTTTTTATTTATTTATTGTGTTTTGTGTTTTTGTTCTTTTTGTGTGTGTGTGTGTGTTTTTGTTGTGTTTGTGTGTTGTTTTGTTGTTTTTGTGGTTTTTTGTGTGTTTTGTTGTTTTTGTGTTTTGTTGTTTTTGTGTTTGTTTTGTGTTTTTTGTTGTTTTTGTGTTTTTTGTTGTTTTTGTGTTTTTTGTTTTTATTTTTTTTTTGTTTTTGTTGTTGTGTTTTTGTGTTTGTTTGTTTGTGTTTTTGTTGTTTTAGGCATGCTCTTTGAGTGTGCCAAAGGGGGCAGGCCAGGTGCGAGCCCTAGGTGTTTTTGGTGGAATAGATACCCCTGCCTCCTTGGGACTTACCCGAAAGTGGCATCCCAATTGGGGTGTTTTCCACAAACAAAAAAGCATAAAAAAATAATGACATGGAAATCATGTTTATTTGTGAATGAATATTGAAGTTGAGTTGGTAATCATTTTCTAAAATTTTATATGATTTTATACCATGAAATTAGACTAACTATAAAATTGGTGGTGTCTTGGTCCGAAGTCCACCTAAGTAGATGAATTGCATCCTTAAGACCTTGAACAAGATTGGAAGATATAGAATAGCTTTTGAGTCAACCTTTAGAGTAGGCCAGTTCCTATGATACTAGCTAAACTAATAAAAAAAGGGTTTACAGACTAAAGAAGAAATGTGTAGAGTTAGAAGCTAGAACTTAAAGTGGCCAGGATTCAACAACATTAATAAACACAAGTGCATGAGAGTCTCGTTCTCCTAACTAGACTGAACTACCTAACATACCAACCATCATCAAATATTATAAAATATTAATTACTTAAGCACACACATTCAAGCATTCCAAGAATCAAACTTGACAACAATCTAGGGAGAAATCTAGATAATAGAATAACTTATTACAAAATAAATTGCTTATTTGATTTTAATAGAAATACTTTAAAGTAAATCAATATACATACATATTCACCCAAGTGTTGTAGGTGAGTTGGAGAGGAGAGGAAAATCCTCTAAGGGAGGTCCTAGGTTCAAATCTCCACCCTACCAAAAAAGCTGAATTGGGTATCCAAAATCCAATTGATAATGTTGGTGCGGGCAGGGTCGGGTGTGGCTCTCGGATGACTTTGATGGTGTAGAACCCCTTGTTAGTGGTCTATCAGACCAAGGCAGCCCCACGAGGGGTTTTTTCGCTTAAAAAAAAAAATATATATATATATATATATATATATATATATATATACATACATATTCTATGACATCCTTTGACATAGGCCAAACAACACTTCAATTTTCATTAAGAGACGTATAACATTCGAACATACAACATGTACTATTGTAAAAGCTAAATAGTCGACCTTTTGAATGGGTTACACTCAAGTATATATAGTTTTACATTTGATTTCAATTAGCTTAGCATGATTGCTTTCAAAATGGATTATATGCATATTAGGTTAGTGCAAGAGATGGTTGTCACTTTTAGGTCAGCCATGCTCAATTACTTGAAGCACTTTTTATTGATGTGTTCAGTTCATATTTTCTTTGCAAAGCTGATCTACAAGTTGCATCATTGGATTCTGAGCACTTTATGACTATTTTACTTTTTCCCACTCCTTTTAGTTGCATTGAGCCAATTGTACTAGGACAAGTGTAGGAACTTAGTCATTGAGGTTTCTAACAACAATGACGTTGGGTGACTAATTAAGATATGAGCATCTTATTGATTATGATGGGTCTAACAAATTTGACTACAACAAAGAATGTTTCTTCACGTCGAGTTGTTTGCTTTGGCTAAATTTCAATATGCTTGCTATTTCTTCATGCTAGATGCTTTAGCCCTACTGATGGTGTGAGTTTCTTGAATTTTTCAGCCCTCATCCAACACTCAGCCAAATTTTTCATAATTGTCTTTGTCAAAAGTTAGATTATATTGTTTTTATGATTATGTCATCGCTTTTAGAATCCAACCACCTTCTAAACTTAGCTATATTTTCTTTTGCATAGTGTTGGATGTCGAAGCTTATTCCTAAGATTTGGTATTTTATTGCCAAGATTCATACCTTAGAAATTTATTCTACTCAACACTCACTTTGGCTTTGTCAAAATTTTAAGATCCTCATGATGATGTTGGCACTTTAAAAGTTTGGCACTCTTCAATACTTAGAAAAATTTGTAATGCGCTATGTTGGATGCCAAATGAGCTTCTATTTTAAAATTTATCTACCCTTGTGTGTTGAACTTAATGCCTTAGAATATTTTTAGCTCTAGACCTATTCTTTGTTGTGCCCAATTTTTATGTAGTTGTGGTGATGTTAGCTCCATTATCCGTATGATTCTTTTCAATGCCTAGCCAATTGTTTTACTTTTATTCTCGGATGTTGGACCTTCTTACTTTTATTGATGACATTATTTTTAAAACCCAACTACATCTTACATAGCCAAATTTTGCATCCATCATTCAAGGCTTGAATGGTCTAGATTTTGGAATTTTGGAAAGTCTAGTCTTTTGCTTTTGTATATTGAATCTTAATACCTTTGAATTAATTTTAATCTGAAATTCTTTTGCCTATTTCCCTATTACCTACCTTGGCCATTTTTTTACGTTTGGTCATGCATTCCTAAGTATTGAGCTATTTTAAAAAAAATTATCTTTCTTCTCACCTTCTATTTATAGCATAATCTACCTCAAAAGTTTGATCTAATGCTCAATTTGTGCCTCAAAAGATGTTGAGTGCAATTGCTACATTGATCCCTTAGAAAAATATCGCAAGGCTTTGCAAAAAATCATAATCCAACTTATCTACAAGGATTTATAAATATGGGTAGGGAAATCTGCATACAAAGTGTATGATAGGGGCAATCCTCAGTCAAGAATATGAAGGAGGGCATAATCAAGGAGAGGCCTTAAGATGTTGGCCAATAATGCAAACAAAAAACTTGATGATACCTAATACTTGCATAATAGGAATATTAGATTTTTCATTTAATTAAGTTAAATTGCATTAGTAACTAAATTATCTAAAGGCATGATAAGCAAATGCTTGCATTATAGTTTCTAAAACTTGAGAGTGAGGTTCCCTTCATGTATAGTCACCATAAAATTATAAAATAGCAACTGAAGCCTTAGGGCCATGGACCACCAAATATATTTTAAAATAACAAACTCTTATTTCAATCATTAGTCCACCTTGTGAGTTAGAAGCAAAAGGGGAAGTGGATGAACATGGAGGACCCCTTCATAAAAATAAAAATTACCTATGATTTTGGGCTACAAACCAACTAAAATCCCTAAAAACCTAAAATTCCAAGTATATAACCTTATATTTTTGGTACAAGCCATTTTGACTAGCATACTAGAGTGGAGGGAACTAGCCCTGGTAAGAATATAGACTAGTATGTGCATTTCATGAAGCCTATTCTAGATACTCAATGGAGTTTTTATATTTTAGGATGATTACTAAACCAAGGAGGAATGCCAATGTGAGCTTTGGCAAAGTCTATATAAACTATTCCCTAGTCATGAGAGGGACACACAAAACATCCATATCCAACATGATCCAAAGAAAATTAATGGAGAAATTAGAGAGTGATATGAAGAACATTATCAAATGGATTTTTCCATAATAGTTTTGATTAATTGATTTTTTTTAAGGAAACACAACCATGTAGCAACACACATTTTTTGTTTAACTTGAGTCATCCTATTCCTCTCTAAAACTTTGTGTTTGTTCTTCCATATTGTGAATTTGGAAAAGGGAATAGAACATGTTGTTTTTGAATGCTGTTTTGCTTGGTATGAATGCCTATGGCCTTTATGCTATAGGTATGTTTAGAAGGAATTCAAAATATCCATCCTTTAAATATGTGTTGAATCATAGAAGTACCAAACCCTATTTGGATGAATAAGATAAAGCTTGTATGTATAGAAATTAATGTACATTCTATTATCCAACATTGGAACTAGAAGTATTAATTGAACATGGACACTATAACCATGTTGAATACCTTTCTAAAAATTGAAAAATAGAGTAGGTCATGTTGATCTTACAAATTAAAGATATATAGGGTAATAGTGCCTCCATAGAAAGAGAATGAATTTTCCTCTCCACTTCTTGAGAAGTGAACAAGGTAAGTGCCAAACCTTGAAAAAGTAAAATATTGTCATGGATATGCGAAATGGTAAAAATCCTAAACCAAAGGTCTAGTTAATAAATTCTTTTAGGATACCTCTTTTATGCATAGGCCTATTGTTCAAAGAAATTTAAAACAATTCCCTAGTTATAGCATACCCTATAGTTGTAAGGGTTCAACCTTCAAATATATTAACCCATGTTAAACACACACACATGCATGTTTACTTCAATAACTGGTGAATGGTTAAGAATTACATGTGTTTGGATCAAGATTATCTTATTAGAAATCTCACTAATGTTTTTTACTGAAAATAATATACATACATACATACATACATTTATGTGTATATATACACATATATACCAAGCCTATGATTGAATAGTTGGTCTAACTCTTTATATGTAGCTTGCACTAAAGTGGTATGGACTCTTGATACAAATAGAAATGAGTGCTACTGCTTGTGCTTATAATAGAAGAAAAACAATTCCTATATACCTTTTGGACATAGTAATCCTTAGAGTGTTTGTACTCAAAAAACAATTGTGCCTTTTAGAAAATCTCTTTTATGTCATGACTTCTATATTTGATGACATCTTAACTATTGGACATTTGATTAAGGGAGGAAGAAACCGAGACCCCATATAAAGTATTACTTATCAGGCTATTTATTATCATGAATAGGTCATCATCTATTAAAATGGATCTCATAAATATTTACTTATCAAGTTTATTGTCTACTAAAATTGTTGTAAAGAATTGCTATTTACCAAAGCTTATAGTCCATTCTCATTGCTTCCATGAACCATTTCTATCAAAGTAGACTATTTTCTAAAATAGTTGAGATGGCTTGATGACTCTCAAGCATATTGTTCACTAAGATTATTATCAAGAAATATTGCCTTCAAACAACTTGTTATTCATAGTTTATGTTGATGACCAAACTTGTTGTCCATTATTATTGTATACATGAAACTTACTCTTCATAGTTTGTGTTGATAACTAAAACTTACTATACTTTATCATGCACAATAAACTTCTTGTTCATAATTTGATTTCATGACAACAAAATGTTGTTCTTTATTATTGTGTACAAGAAACTTGTTGTTTATAATTTTGTTTGATGACCAAAAATTGTTGTCCATTATTATTGTGTATGAGTAACTTGTTCATAATTTGAATTGACGACCAAAACTTGTTGTTCATTATTATTGTGTATAAGAAACTACTATTCTATAATTTGAGTTGATGACCAAAACTTGGTGCCCTTTATTATTATGTACAAGAAACTTGATATTTACAAATTGATTTGATGACTAAAACTTATAGTTCACTATTGTTGTATACTTGAAAGTTGTTACTCATAATTTGTATTGATGATCAAAATTTGTTATCCTTTATTATTGCATAGCAGAATTTGTTGTTCACAATTTATGTTGACGACCAAAACTTATTCTCTATTATGATTATCAACAAGAAATATTATTTACAAGTTATGTTACTCATCAAAGCTTGTTGCCCTTTGCAATTGTGGCTATGAGATATTTAGATAAAATATTGCTCATAAAAATTATTTTTCATTGAAATTTTTGATGTAAGTTGTTAATTATCACAACTTATTGTCCACTAAAATTATTGTCATGCCAAGACTAGTCTAAAAAAATTGTTGTTGCCCATAATAAGTTGATAAATGAAATATTGATGTAAACTTGTTGTCACTAAAAATACCAAGGTATCTATCATAAGATAAAAGTGGTCTAACAAGGATGCTTAAACTTAGAATGAAGTCTAACCTAGTTTTGATCTCCCCTTGAAAAAATTTTAGAACATAATATGTAGTATCCTAGTATGGTTTTTCCTTGGATTCACTGAATGGTGTAAGTGAGGCTTATTTTCTTGAAACAATATAGGGTTTAGACCTGACCTACCACTAGATGACCTATGCAAGTCACTCTGATGATTAAAATTTTATTTTTCAATGGGTCATATGGGATTGAAATGGGACCCACATGTATTACATCATCACCACATAGTGTTATTACAACAAATATTGGATATTATCCATGTATCATTTGGCAATATTTAAACCTGGGTCTCCTCCTTGAAATTTTGAAGAATTTAATTGGTTGAGCTAATGCCACTTGATTTTCAATGATTTTACGCATGTTTTTTATGAGGGGTCATGGTCCCCTCATACTGAGTGGGATTTGAACCTTGGACCTCTCAAAGAGAAGCTAAAGCCTTTACCACTGGAGTAAGCTTGTAGCTTTTCATAAATTAAGAATAAACATGTTTTTTTGACGGGTCATGGTCCCCTCATACTAATAGCTTTTTTTTGTAGAATACATCCCAGAAGGGATGCCACTTTCGGGTAATACCCAAGGAGGCAGGGGTATCTCTTTCACAAAAATCACCCAGGGCTCGCACCTGGCCTACCACCTTTGACATACTTAAGGAGCAAACTTGAAACAACAAAAAACAAGAACACACAAACACAAACACACAAAAAGACTAAAAAATTAAAAATTAAAAAGCATGCTCCTTGAGTGTATCAAAAATATAAAGCACAAGCAAACACACACACAATAAGATAAAAAACACAACACGAACCACATAGAAAAACACAAGAACAACATAACAAAAAAAAAATAGAACGCTACAAAGACACAACCAACAAAAACATAAAAAACAAAAACAACCAAAACCTAAAAAATAATAAATAAATAAACCAAAGAACAGACAACAGAGAAAAATAAAAACATAGAAAACACTCACACACCAAAACACAAAAGCACCAATTAACAAAAACATACAGAAACACAAGCACAAGAAGAACAACAAGAAACACAAAACAACAAAAACACAAGAACACCAAAAAACAACACAAAAACACACACACACACACACATGTATAAAAATAAAAAAGAAAAAATAGAACACAACAATGACCTTTCTAGACCAAAATACTAGTAAGACAATAATCAACAGAGGAAACGAAAGAAATATTAGTTTGAGCTAGGGAACTAAAATACCCTGACCGAACCAAAGAGAAGCAAAATTAAAACAAGAAGAAACTAGGTACCTCCAAAACTGAAGCCATCCAAAGAAATGATAGAAATAAGAGTTTCCCTTATTTATGAAGCCCACCATCTAGGAGAGTGGTCGTAGCAAGTAAGATCATCTTTGTCCAAAGCCCAATTATCTAAAGCATAAGTACTCTTATTCTAATCTCTAACCACATGATTGTAATCAAATTTTAAAAATCCAATCTGGATTAACTGAATCTTCTCAATAATTCTTTTTATTCTCCAATCAATTTTATGATTCTTAGGAGTCTTCAAAATATTAATTATGAGTTGAGAGTCAAACTCAACTAGTACCTTTTCCCATCTAACATTAGTAGCCTCTTGAAGGCCTCTAAGGATACCATACCTCTTAGCAAGGTTATTGGATAGAATACCCAAATTCTTAATAAAAGTAAAAACTAGGGAGCCATCTGAAAGTCTACCAATTCCTCCCGCACTAGCTTTTACAGGGTTCCCTCCAGAGGCTCCACTAGAATTGACTTTTCCAAAATCTTTAGGAGAATGTTGCCAATTTCTTGTTCTATCCATCTTACAATTAGTCACATTCCCTTTAAGATGGTTTCTCTTAGAAGAGTTAACATTAAATCTTTGCATCACTTGATCCCATATTTGGTGGGAGTTTTAGGGTGATTAAGGAGTTGATGAAATAAATCGACTAAGTTGGCAATGGTCTTTTTCTAGATATAGTTAATATCCTTCCTTTCTTGATTAAAAAATTGGTTGTTCCTCTCATTCCAAATACCCCAAAGAAGAATGGTAGAACCCATCCAAACTAATTGCCTAATAAAATGATCAACACCCTCTTGATTAGGCCAATCCCTCCAAAGTTTTTCAAAAGTAAAAAAATAGGATTGTTGTAAGCCAAGTAAAGTGGTCATTATCCTCCAAAGCTCAGAGGCTAAAGTACACTCAATAAAAATATGGTTTAGAGTTTCCACATTCTCTCCACACATTTTATATCTAAAAGGGCCATGAAAACAATGCTTCATAAGATGCTCCCAATAAGCACCCCACGATGCAATAAAAGCCAAGTAAATAACCCCTCTTTATGCCAGAGCTTTTAAGCCCACAACTGAGAAAAGATGTCAAATGATTGATTGGGATTGTTATGGCATAAGGCCAAATAACCTTGAGCAATGGAATACTCACCCTTAGTAGTGTTGTTCATTCCAAAACAATCTTTATCATGGGACCAAGAGAGATATCTCTTATGAAGGATGCACTGGATATCTTGTCTTTGTCTTTTTAGGATTTGAATAGGTCATTCCTCAATAGGAATCCAATATCTACCAATATCTGAATTACCATTATGGTATCGACAGTAATTAGCCACCTTTACCCAGTTAGCTTGGTGAAGCTCCTCCATCCAAGACCTCCAATTGGGAAACTGAGTTATCAAAGGCTTGTGACCATCCCAAGAATCTATCCAAAAATTTGCTTGTTGACCATTATGAATAATCCAAAATAATTTTTCTTTATCAAATCCTCACCGGTCTTAAGAACTGCTAAAATGGGAGAACCTTTGGAAGGCAATTGATAGTGAATAAGGTCTTAAGGACTTTTTTTCTCAACATATTTAGCATAGATATTCTTGTCCCAAAGAGCATTGGGGTTATGCAAAATCCTCCAATATAATTTAGCAGCTAAAGCTTTGTTGTTATTAATAGTAGACTAGAATCCTAACCCCCCTTCATTCTTAGGAAGACATAAAGTGTCCCATTCAACCAAGGCCCATTTTATTTTCTCCTTAGTACCACTCCAGAGGAACCGCTGACTGGTTTGATCCAGTTATTGAAGAACAACCTTTGGGATATTCAAAATGGTATAAAAATAAATAGGAATAGCCTAAAGGACTGACTTTACAAAGGTGATTTTAAGCCCTAGAAGAAAGCCACCTATTGGTCCACATTCCAATTTTCTTCTTGACTTTGTCCAACAACCAATTCCTATTTTTTTTCTTTTAATGTCTTTGAATATTGATGGGAATACCTAAATAAGTGATTGGAAGTGAGGTCTTATTATATATTAATTTATCCAAGACCATGGATTCCTATCTGGGAGAGCAGTGAAAAAAATAACTTTAGATTTGTCTTCATTGATCAATTGCCCATTAGCCTTAGAAAAATAGTTAATGATTTGCTTAATAGTAAAAGCTTCTTTAACTATAGCTTTATCTAAAAGAGTAGAGTCATCAACAAATTTAAGATGAGAGATAGGTCTAGCTCCATGAGCAATGGTAAATCCCTCAAGGGTTTTGTCTTCTCTCTTTTTTGTTATAGCCCTACCTAAGCATTCAACAATAATAAATAAGGGGATAGTGGGTCACCTTGCCTAATACCTCTAAAATCTAGGAATAACTGAGAAGGCCTGCTATTGATAATAACTAAGTAGGAAACTGTAGAGATACATCCCATAATCCAATCCATCCAATCTTGAGAGAAACCAAATTGCCTCAAAAATTTGATAAGGAAGTGCCAATCCGCTCTATCATAAGCTTTGAATAAATCTAACCAAATGAACATGGAAGGATATTTTTTCATATCCATGGAATGGATGGCTTCCTAAGCAAGAACTATCTCAACAACTATTTGACACCCTTCCACATAACCCCCTTGTTCACGGAAAATAATCTTATGTAAAATAGGCTTCAACCTTTCTGCCATGATCTTAATAATGATTTTGATAAGAACATTACAAAAAGCAATATGTCTAAAAGTTGAGATATGTTCTGTCTCTTGAGCTTTTGGAACAAGAGTAGTATAATTTGTATTGATAACCTTAAAAATTTCTTTGGCTTTCCTTGATTCTTCCATCACCTCTAATAAATCAACATGAAGTATATCCCAAAACTCTTGGCATAACTCAATGGGAAAACCATCAGGACCTCGGGTTTTTCCTTTTTGCATTTTAAAGCCTACCTGTTGAAGCTCATTGATAGTAACAAAAGCAGTAAAAATAGAGTTATCCGCATAAGTGATAAGAGAAGGGATTGCTTGAAGAATATTTTGTTGAGAAGCCGAGTCAAGAGGGGTAGCGGTAAAAAGATTGGAAAAGTAATTGACAACAATAGAATTCATGCCATCCCAAGTGTAGACAACATCTCAAGAATCTGATTTTAGGGAAGAAATAAAGTTGTGAGATCTTCGAGCTACAAGATATTTGTAGAAGAAAATTGTGTTTTGATCACCTTCTTTGAGCCATTGAATTCTAGATTTTTGCTTCCATAAGAGTTATCTTTTTTCCCATTCCTCTAACTAAGTTGTGAGTTTAATTTCATCTGTACTTGTACTCTTTGTGAGGCCATCTAAATGAATTTTCTTATTCAAATTTTCAAGCTAAGCAATAACTTCATACTTTTTTTTTATGAACATCCCCAAACTCCTTCCAGTTCCAAGTCTTGATTTTGGATTTAATGTTGCAATATTTTCGCAAAACAAAACATCTTAGTCCCATACCTAGGTTTACTTTCCTTCCACCATTGTTGAACTCGAGGTTTAAAGGAACAATATCTAAGCCACATTAACTAAAATTGAAAAGGAAATAAACTCACATTGGTTTTCCACATTTCCACCATGATAGGCTAGTGATCCGAACCAACATTGTTAAGAGTCTTCACTTTAGAAATGTGACCATGGATTAAGAAATTATCAGAGAGCAAGAACCTATCCAATATCTCCATTATACAAGCTAAGCCTTGCCTTATGTTAGACCAATTCATAAGGCCATTATCTGGTTGGATGTCCACAAGATAGAGGTTTGTAATATAATCTCTTATGATGTCAGTGCTCCTGTCCAAATTTCTATTTCCCCCCATTTTCTCATCTAGAGAGAGGATGGTATTGAAATTTTCTTCGATAAAGATCCAATATTAAGGAAAATAAAAGATAATATAAGTAATATTCTTCCACTATCTTCTTTTTTCCTTTGAATTAGTCGAAGCATAAACAGTAATGCATAGCATAATTTGGTTGGAATGTTTGCTTTGAGTAGCTATAGCCAAAAGATCTCAACTGCCAACCATATGGTGAATAACTACAACTTTTGGGTCCCAAAGGTATGTAATTCCACTATAAGTCCCCTGGGAACTGAGGGAAACCACTTTTCTAGCTAGCCAAATTTTACTAGCAATTGATTCCATATCCTCTATTGACATCTTCGTTTCTTGAAGGAAAACAAGATGTGGATGATTTATCTGAACCATTCTTCTAATTTCATTTTGTTTTGAAAGACTCCCTTTAAGTCCTCTAATATTCCAAGTGATGATCTTCATTAATACCAAGGCTAAAAAAATTGGGAAGGGCATTAATCTTACCTTCCTCTACAAGCTTTTCACCTTCTTTTATTATATGATATTGATTAGTCTTTCTACCTGCTTTTTGATTATAATCCATCTTCTTTTTTTTCCCTGTTTCTTGACTTACTCCAATTGAATTTGAGATGGCTTCTAGCCTTGAAGAATGCTTGTACACAGTCAAAATGTTACCAGAAGGTTCAACAAAGTATGTATTGGGACCTGTATTATTTGAAGTTTTAACATTTAAAAGATTGTTTTTCTTGTGAATATTTTCTCCCTTTTTTTTGTTGAAAACCTTTTATTTTTTGGTTTGTATATGAGTTCTTATCTTTATATTTAAATTGTGTTTCTAAGATTTATGTTTCCATTATTTCCTCTTCCTCACTTGGGACCTCATTTGTGGAAAGAATTTCAAACATATTAGCAGATAACTTTGATTGATCCTTCATAACTAGTTTTTTTTTAGTGTTCTTCTTCTTAGGCATTTGGAAACCTGTTGAATTTATATCTTCTTTCTTTTGATCTAAAATTTTATTTGGGCAAACACTAACCAAATGACCATATTCATGGTAAATTCTACAATGAAAAGGATGTTCTCATAGTCCACTACTTGATCCCAAGTGTCCTCCCCAAATTGTAAAGCGATATTTTTAGGTAGGGGTTTTTCAAAATCCATTAAAACACAAATATGAGCATAAATAATATGTTCAAAATTTTGAGCACAATGAGCAGTCATCATAAATATTCCTAAAGAGTTTCCAATCGAATAAAAAATAGTAGGATTCCATAATTCAATTGGGAGGCCAAAGAGTCTAACCCACACGGGACCTGTAGAAGGCATCTCTTCTTTGGCTTTAAATTTAGTATGCTAGGGCTTCATGAAAATCCCTGCCCTTCCAAAGAACCAGGGACCCCCTTGAAAATTTTTCTCTCTATATTTATTATTAGCAAATAAAACAAGAAAATAACAATTTTTTGTGGTGAAAACCAACCTGAAAAATAAATTAAAACTAAGGGCTTATAAAGGCCCAAAATTACAAAAAATTCCTCTACGAAGAAGCAACGAATTCCCAATTGGGAAATTCAGCTCTCATCCGAAAGGAGTTATTTAAGGATTGACTAATATCAATCCAGCTAACCTAATCTAGAAGGCGGCTAGCTAAACTACGTGAGCACCAAGTCTCACTTACATTAAAATTAAAAATAAGACCAAGCCCTAAGACTTAGCCTAACTAAGGTTTTATTCAACCTAAACCTTAGTTGCTTATTTGATGCCCTCATCATACCTCCCCACAAAGGAAACATTGGAATCCAATGCTTGTACAATAGTAGGGGGCTTAGTATGAAAATTTTTATCTAGAGTGAGCGGAAGCATAAAATCAGATATCGAATGGGTAGGGGCAGTGAAGATGTCAAGAATGCCAAGGGGTGCCTTTGTTGGTGGATATCCCCTGGTCACTACTTGAGTTCCAAATCAAGTGAAAGCTTGTGACTAAGGTGGAGGACAAATCTCTTGTGGCGCTGACTGCAAGGTCTGCTTCAATCTAGGAACCTGGTGCACTGAAGGAGTAGGAGGAGGAGCAACTGGAGCAACAGGAGGAGGTACAATCAAAGGAGGAGTGGCCTCCTTGTATTGAACTGTCGTGGGTGTGTCCTTTGGCTTGTTGAAGACCAAGGCATTATTTTGTGGTCCTATATAATTGTAAGTGGGCTTTTGGGTAGAGATGAGAAATTTATTGTTCTTGTGATGCAATGTGTAGGTGTTTGAATGTGCATCATATAGGGCCCTTTTGTCATATTGATAGGGCTTGCCAAGAATGAGATCACAACAATCAATTGGAGTCACATCGTAGGTGACTTTATCCACATAGTGTGGACCAAATGCAAAGGACATAGTGCAAGTTTCTGTAATGAAAGAGGAGAAACCCGCATCCTTCCATCCAAGTGGGTATGGGTGAGGATGGGGTTGTACATGAATCTAAAATTAATCGATGATGGCTCTAGAAATCAAGTTCGTTTGGGAACCATTGTTGATGATACAATCCACAAAATAATTGTGCCTCAAGTGGGCACATGTGATAAACAAATGGTCATGGTCATTTTCATACATGTGGTGTGTCAACAAGATATGATTGTTGAGTCAACAAAGCTCAAGATAGGTTCGTCGTTATCCCGTAGCCTCAATAGGACCATCGTGTGGTTCCTTTGGTTGAGGTTCTACAATAAGATTTTTCTTCTTTCTAAAACACTCAGATTCTATATGGCCTCTCTTCTTACAATAATCATAAAATTTCCTATGATCGAAAGAAGAACGAGTAGTAGGAGTGTTAAAATAAAAAGGGGAAGAAGAAGAGGAAGGAGAAGGAGAAGTCTTCTTCGGTTGTTGAGATTGCTTTTGGGAAAGTTGGCTCTCATCTGAAAGGAGTTATTTGTAACTCACCTTTAGTTTTCCAGATTTTTGCAATCCAGACTTTGAAAGAAGATAGGCTCGAACGAAACCCACGAAATGACAAATTAGTTCTCTTTTTTCTAAAATTTCTATGTCAATCTGAATGTTGCTCATATCAAGCTTAACAATAGAAGTTCCATCAGTTGCTTTAAGACATCCTGACTCCGTTTTCCTAGGATCAATCTTAGGCATCCTTAGAGGTTTACGAGAAGCCCTAATATTAATATTATCATTAGGCTGAGGTTGTCCACCATGGAGGGCATCCCTAAAATTTATTTTTGGGGTTAATTCTTCAAAATTCTTACCCTTGATAGGGGTTTCCATAGTAGATTTATTTTGTAGGTGCACCTTAGCACTAGATTCACTTGAGATCTGAGTCATTTTTTGATTAGTTGCTTGAAATGTTTTTTATGATATCTTTAATCCATGCCCTAAACGTCGTGGAAAGGTATGATTTTCACTTTTCTTTTGTGCAACAAATTGAAATTCGTTGTCACTCAAGTTCACAACATGAAGATCTATTGAAAGACATTTATAACCCATATTGGATCCCCTGCAATATTTCTTGCTAAAATATTGAGTAGAAACCATAAAAATATTGGCTGTTAGGGCCCGAAGGCCCGAAAACCAACCTCTAGAGCTACTTGCACTTAACCCAGATGAAACCCTCGTACAATCACTTACCAAAAATATTGTTCACACATAGGGATGTGCTAGGATGTATGTTGCTCCAAATGATCTAAAAATTGGTAGAGACGTTCTATGGTTTGTCATGCATCTACCCTCAAAATTTTAGCTCAATTCGAGTCCGTTTGAGTGAAATATGGTCAAAACAAGTTGGTATTTTGGGCAGTCCTGTGAAAAATGTCCCTCACAATTTTTCCTCATAAGAGTCGTCAACTTTTAATAGCTTTGAGGAATATTTTTTGCTTTGAAATTGACTAAGGATTAGTTCTTAAATAATTGAAGGATAAATGTCCAATTTTGATGACCTAGAGGTGTTTTTTATGATTTTTTGAATTATCATTATATTGGTCCATTTTTTAGAAAAGTCATTTGACATTGCTTGTACAATATTTTTTGAGTTTAGTACTTCTTGGCTGAATGCTTTCTTATTGAGATGAATTGTACCTTGGAGTTGGTCATGTTTCTTAAGTTGATTTTCTTGGTTGAATGTCTATTGTGCTTTATGGAACCATTGTTCAAACTTATCCTATGGAATAAAAATAAACTATTGAAGTATTATGAGTCAATTTCTAGACAAGATAATATGACCTCACTGGATATGACTATTGCATTACCAAGTATTAGGGAATATATATATAGAACCATAATTAGATAGAAAAACAATCCAGGTGAGATGGATGGGATGAGATATACAATGGCATGAGGAATAGATGATTTGCAGATAAACTTGTAAATTAGGTCCTACATGGATGAACATTGGGATGGCATGCTAAAGGTTTAATGTTGAAATATACCTATTATAATAAGTTTACCCTAGGAAATATATTAGGTAAATTATTCCAACAAAAGCTTGTCCAAGCTATAATTAAAGTAATCATTATTTTCTTAGTACGCATGAGTTAGTTTAGCTTCACATAGTTACGATGCATTGAGATGATTGAATGATGCATATGAGTGGATTTCATAAACTAGGATAAATCCTTTATGTTTTAAGTATATGTTTTGTATGATTATATGTAGATATATTAACACATCTATGAGTTTAATTTAACATGCTAGTGTTCTATTTGATCTTGTCATTTTAGGTGATTCTCTAGGTAAAGAGTATAACCACAAGATAAATCTAGGTAAAAATTATCTAACTAGATGGTAAATCACTTTGATGATGCTCTCCCTTATTTCAAATTAGCAAGGAATGATAGTTACTGATATTTGGGAACACAAGATGGACCAAACAAACCTTTCATGATGGATTTCCATTTGTTGACAAACAATATTAATTGAACCCACCAAGGAGTGGTCATATTAAGGTTGACTATCAGTAGTCATAAACCCCATATTTACTTAGTTGTATATGTCATGACTAGCATATTTATGGTGTAATTTTATTATTAGTAAGGTAGATGTCATAATTCATTTTCTATACTAAAATAATATAGATTTTAATACCATAAAAAAATTGTATTTGTTGTAACTTATGATAAAAAAGGACATGAAGCTTGATATTGTTGTCTTTACAAAATGAACCTTGTACTTATAGGAATATATATTGTATTTTTGTATATCAATCATAACTCTATATTTTATGAATAGAAAGGAATAATAACAATTTTAAAGTGACTTGTATGAATTTGACCACATCTGTTTTTGAAGAGCTAGTTCACTGAGTATAATATAACTCTTTCAAATTTTGTACAACTCCCTAAAGCATGATTTAGTGCTAGATTTTTATACCTATATTTATGATGAATACCAAATAATTGTTATGAGTTTTTCGTGTATTTTTAAGCTTATTAATTGAAGATATATAACCTCTTCTAAGGACAAATATTTTTCTAATTGAATTTGTTATACTGATTTTCTAATGAAGGCTACACTTGTATATGTTGCAATAAGTTCAAATATATTTGCATTCCTATGACATGAAGATGTAATTATTTCAATTAGAATTAATGGCTTAGGGACGGATATATATATTTTAGTCATAGTTGTTTAGACCTCAAATGATGTAACATGTGATAGACAATAGTATATGGGAAAATAAGAGATAACTTCTAGTTCTAGTCTAGAAGTCAATATGTATGTTGATTTTTTATGGTGTTAGCTTTCAAATGTTATAGTCGTGGAACATGTTTATTTACTATTATGAATCTAGGGAGTAAACCTTGTGACTTAAAATTATAATCTTGGCACATAACATGACAGTTAAAAATAATTCATTATCATTGTTCTTAAATGTAATTGAATAAATTTACTTCTCTAGTGAGAATTAGGTTATCGGGAATACATGACTTAATGAACCTTTTCTTATTTGGCATTCATACAATGTTTATATTTCAATGAGATTATTGGTAAGCTAGTTGGAACTATGTTAAGAACAAAGGTTTGAATTTTACATGTGAAAGGTATATCCTTAGCCCGAGTTATAAGAATATGTGCTTATGGTTGAATTAATTTCCACTTTGATTATGAGAAGAATTACCCAAATATAAGTAGCCACATGGCTAATATATTATGATGGTTGTATTTCCATTCACATCTAAGGGAGTTATATGAATGTGATGTCGAGATCTAAGAGATCATCCTAGAGAGATAAAGGGAATATCTTTATTAAGAATGAACCTAAAATGGGTCAAGAACTCCAAGGGACACTTGGAAACCCAATTATACTTTGGATAACCTTACCAAGTCAATGGTAAAATGTCAAACTGTTAGCTTTTGATGCTATATATTTAAGAAAATGCAACCACAAGAACTAAAATGAACATGCAATATTAACTATATGATAATGACAATATAATAAGCAGGAAAAAGTTATAAGAAAATTTTGCAATAACTCATAAAACTACCATTAATGAAATCTCACAAAAATAGTACAATGTTATATAATGGAGGTTTCAAACACTCCATAATTCATACATGCTCTACATTGTATCTACTTTCTCTACTCTTCTCTATTATCTATTATTCTCTATGTTGCTCTCCCTTTTATCACTCTATCAAATGCCTATATATAAGGAGATATGTCTCTTGGCCTTTCACCTACCTATGAATCTTCATCTTCCTATTCTATGACTCATGTACATATGGACTATATTCACATTTACATGATCAAGTACTTTTCACAATCTAACACTTTTTCATTTATTACATTGCATAAAGTAAATACTCAAATCCCAATTTAAGACAAACTTCCTAATCTAAGGATGTACCCAAGGTGGTACATTGGCATATACCAAATAATGTAATATATTCCAACACACCCCGGTATTACATTATTTGGTTATTGAAGACTTTAGTCTTCAATGTGGATCTTCATCCTGGTTTTGGAACTTGAACTCTCCTTTTATACTTTCTTCATTTTGCTTCTTGTATGTATCCTAATCAAGTAAATAATTAGTATCTTCGTAAAATACTATTTTTTCTAAAAGAGTTTTAACTTCATGTTCATCTATAGGTTCTTCCAGTTCCTAAATTTCTTGAATCTCTTGGATTAAGTGTCCTTTTTGTTAGCCTTCTCTATATTGTAGTTGAGGATGACTGTATTGATTCTTCTAGAATTGTTGCTGATGTGGATTATATTTACTCTGATATTATCTTGGTTGGAATGGCCTACTCGATTGGCTTCCAAAATTTGTTTGATTTCCTTGATACTGATTTCTTGGATTGAATCTATAATAATTGGTACTATGTCCTTTATTTCTGCATACTTGACATTATCTATTATTCCATATAAATCTTCCTTTTGAGAATGAAGGAACATTTACTTGTGGATTATCTTTTGAGACTAAGGCATTGTTCACCATTTCATATTTTACTGAATTTTCCACCTCATATTCTTGTAGGATATTGACTAACCCATCAAATGATGTATCTTTACTTAAAATTTGTAGAGACGTCACTAGATGCTTGTAGTTGTTTGGAAGTGCTCTTAGGATTACTTGAACAAGAAATTTATCTTCAACAATTTCTCCTAAGGTTAATAATTTTTCTTTTATATGTGCTACTTTCCTTAGGAACAGTTATATACTTTCACTACTATTAACTTTTAGAGAGTGCAATTGAGTTTTCATATTCACGATAATGGCTTTATTCCTTCCTTTAAATATCTTGGCTACAGTTTTCCAAGCTTCTAAATAAGTTGTTGTTGAACTAATGTATGGTTGTGTTTCATTTGTAATTGCAAAATTATTATCATGAGTGCTTTTGCTTCATCTTCTTCAAACTTTTGTATCTCTCTATCCCCTATAGTAAGTTTAGTTTTTGCTTCTTTAACAATATACCAAAGCTTTTCAACTATCAATATTGACCTCACTTTGTTTTTCCATGAAGTGTAATTAGGTCCTTTAAGAAGTTGGTATTATGAAAGTATGAGTTTATTTGTTGCCATAATAACACTTGTGGACTACCTCATATTTTCCTAGTTTTGATTGTATGATCAAATTTGATAAGAACTTTTCACTTCATAAGTTTTGTAAAATACTTGTATCCCCCAAGTGTTTTGAATATACTATGGTATTGATAAAGTGCTTAGCTTTCTTAGTTTTTCTTTTGAGTTGAATCTCTTTTATCTCCCTAATGTTCAACTACTATTCTTCACCTTATTTCTCCCTATTTATGAATATAAAGCTAAAAATAAATTTAAAACACATTCACTTGATAAAATTTTCTATCTTCAAAATTTTAGAGTTGGATTCCTTATGTCTCATTAATTTGAGCAAGAGACTAATTTTAATGTAGTTTTCCAACTTTCTATTAACTTTATGTTTTGCTTTCTATATCATTTAAATTTCAATGATATAGTTTCTAAATTTCAAGCTATTTAATTTTGTGTTGAACTCCTCATATCTCCCTAATTATAAATTTAGAAAATAAAGGATATTTACAAATTTAATGCTTCAATTTCAATGTAGAGAAGCTTATTCCTCCTAGTTAAATTATTTACAAATATTTCAATACTTGAACTTCAAATAATGCAATTTTCAAAAGGCTCTCAAGTTATATTCTCCTTACTTCAATAGATTTTCTAATCAATCAATAAATCATCTAAGGTTGTAATTTACCAATTTATTTCCTTATATCTCCATGCTTTAATTAACTAAACTTAACCTTAGAATTGATAAAGCTTATGCCTCCTTAACCTTAATGAATATGTAGACAATATTTGAATTAAATATACCTCCTTCAAGATGAGGCGCTACATATCGGTCTACTACTCCTTTGACTACAACCTGCATGTTAATTTAGGTCTTGTTCTCCTCTTAATCTTCAATGCTTGGCAAGGTCCTTTCATTGCATTTATTACTCTTCCTTTTTATGGTGCTCTTTTCAAATTTTGACTATCCTCCTCTTACCTCTTCAACATTATCTGACCTTGAATGCTTAGTATGCATGCTTTGTTAATGGTTTGGGCTCTTCATACCTGAATATATTCCTTTCCTTATGTGCCACAAAATACTCAATGTAATCTTTGGACGTTACTCCTTGTTGTTATTCTCTATTAGATGACATAGGCATTACTTTAGATGTTATTCAAATCTTTGGATAATGTATGCATTACTTTATAATATGTGGCCTTCTTTCTCAATGAGTGATGGTTTGGAATGTTGGTGCTCTCTTTTCTTTTATGCCAAGTGGCCTATGAATTCTTTAACCGATGTGACAAGTGGTGGCCCCACTCCTCTCTTGCATGTAACCTTTCTTTTGGTGCTCAATATTCCTTTATTTTCCTTAACGTTCTTTACCAACTCTTCTCTCTTTCAACGTACATTGTTTGGTCTTCCTTTTGCAACTACTAAGTGTTTCTTTGTTTACAATGTTTGGTGGTGGTTCTTTTCCTTTTACGGATGCTCCTCTTTAGTGGTGGTGGTTCTTTTCCTTTTACGGATGCTCCTCTTTAGTGGTGGTGGATCCTCCTTTGGTGGTGCTTCAACACTTCTTTGGTGGCTATTTCACCGTTGTTCTCCCAGATAGACAAGACTCTTTACCTGGGTAAAAACCTTGTTACTTACCTTATTTTTCTTCCTTAAGACTTGCACCTTTGTCCTTTCTTTGGCTTTATCCTTATATTATTTTTGTCTTCTTTATTTGCTGCAATTTTTGATCCAATGTGGGTGTTACCTTCTTGGAGTTTTAGTACCCTATTTGGTATCTTTAGACACCTTGAATATGCCAACTTTGAGCACTTATTCAACTCTTTCTTCTTCACTTTGTGGCTTCTCCTTTTCCACTTGGTGATTCTACCACTAATGACTACAACTTTTTGTGCCCCTTTGGTGTCTCTAGACACTTCAACTCTTGCCTTTCTCTTGCTACTTTGAAAAATCAAATATGGTACTTTTAAAAACTAGAAATAAATATATTTTAAACTTAGATAAAATACCCTTATTGCACCAAAATTTTAAGACCTTTTAAGTCTACTTTTGTAGTTTTCCTTCTTGAATTTATCATATGGTACTTTTTGTTTTAATATGGTGGTGCTTCCTCTTTATGGTTTTACTACTCCTCTGGTGGCTCCTCTTCACCAAGACTTGCTACAACTTTTACCTATGCTTTATGGTGTCTTTGGGCACTCTAACTCAGCCTCATTCTTGTGCACTATACACTCTCCCATTGCTTAATAATATTGCACTTTGATAGCTTAAAAAAATAATATGCATTAAGCACTATTTACTTTTTCTTATTACTCCTTTCAAGCAACTTTTAACTCAATCTTGTGTTGATGTATTTTGTAGGTTTCAAGATGATAATGCTACCTCATTTCTTGACTTGAAGACCTTTAACTTAAACTCCTTTTGCTACCTTTAATAACTCTAATATGGTGTTTTCAAGAAACTTAAATAATACTTGGATAAAAAACTTTAATAACACCAATTTTCAAACCTTATTTTGGCCTCCTTTGTAGCAAGCTTTCTTGGTGATTTGGTTCACCTGTCTGTTGTCCCAGATTTGTATATTTTGCAGCTCTGATTTCTACTCAATTGATGCCTCAACCTTATCAATTCTGCAGCTTTAATTCCTTGTGCTTTGTTGCCCTAAACTTGTCAATCTTACAGCCTCAAATGCTGCCCTTATTTTTCAATTTGCTAGGTTAGATTGCTTCCTATTTCACCTTCAACTGTGCTATCTAAGGGATCTTCTAAATATGCCCAAATCTTCTTCAAATTATATCTTTATGTTAACTTCAATTTACTGGCCCATGACACTTTAATTTCTATTGTAAAATCAACAATCTCCACTTCTACAAATCAACCTTTTAATGGTAGTATTCAAATTTCTCTAATCTAGTGGCCTCTTCTACCTTCTTTCTCTTCATTAGATCTTATTGAATTTTGACTTCAAACTAGGCCTATTTGTTGGTCTCCTTATCAAGAATCTGAATATCTTGAGGACTTCTAGAATCCTTTCTAAAATTTGGTAAACGTCTTGCCAAATCCTTTTTCCTTTTCGGTTTGTTGTTGGATGGAAACAATTATCCCAAGTTATTTATCAGGAGCTACTCCTTCTTGCAATATTCTCCATTGATCTTTCTTTGCAAGTGATTCTCTGACCTCCTTGAAATAATTTTCCAAGTTAAATTGTTTCGCTTGGCTCATTGACGTTCCATTTTTCTCAATGTGGCGTTTCACTATCTAGAGATTCTCTAATTTAGGGTGCTTTGAAATGTTCACCTATCAATGTTACAATCTCCTATAAATGTTCTCCTATAAATATTATAATCTCCCATTAATTTTTACCTATCAACATTTCATTCTCTCATCAACATTCACATATCAACGTTTCATTCTCCCATAACATGGAATTCAATGGTGTTGGCACTTATGAGTTGTAGTGGAGTTATTATTAGGTGGCATTTATTAGAATAATGCTTTGTTTCAAATGATTTTAGACTTGCAAATGCTAATTGAAATAAATTTACTTTATCCTTTCAACTGCTTTGGATATATTGGCACTTCACTATCTCTAAATGCTATCACCCCTTTGGATGATGCTTCACTATCTAGGTACTTGCTCAAATGGCGTTTCACTATCCAAAAAAGTTCTTGGACAACACTTTGCTATCCATATCTGTTCTCCACTTCAAAAAATGCTACAACACTACTTTTGTTGTCGAATATTCCATTTGCTATGACTCTAGCTTTGTTGCCAAGTCTTCCATTTGCCATGACTTTGGATTTGCTATCAAGTCTTCTTTTTGCTTGTGACTCTGGCTTAGCTTTCTTGACATTGCTAAGACATTGAATTATCTTTCTTGACATTGGTTTTCCTTTCCAACTTGCTTCTTGCTCAATATCACTGACTATGTTATAGATTGCCATTGTTATGGGACTACTTTGGCACTGGCTTGCTATGTCGCTTCTATGACGCTACTATGGTGTTGGCTTGCTATGGCACTTCCTTGCAATGGTGCTTCTATGGCACTACTTTGCTAATGAAATATGCTATGAACGTTGCCCAAATATCCTTTTTTATAGCTTGTTGATTTACCAATCTTCTAGTTTATTCTATGTAGATGCAAGTGACATTCGTGGTGCTAGTTTATGTAAATATAGCTCCTTGACTATTGCACTAAAGAATAACACAATAACATATCTTCCTTATTGTCTATCCTTTCATTGTATTATGCCTCGCAACTCTTTAAACTTGTCTTGCACTCTTCAAACTTACAGTCCTACATTATTCAAACTTGGTTGTCCTCCGTTCTTCAAACTTGCAGTCTTTTTTATCTTCAATGATATTCAAACTTTGGCAAGATACTTGCCTTCCAAAAACTATCTTTCTAATCTTGTTGTCCGTATAGGATTCTTTGATGCTTTGCATTAGTATTTTTCCTTGATTTAATATGTTGCCTTCTCTCTTTCACTTTAAACTGATGACCTCCAAGCCTTCTTGTTGTCTTCAAGTCTTCTTGTTATCTTGAAGTCTTCTTACTGTCTTGAAGTCTTCTCGTTGCCTTCAAGTATTCTTGCTTGCTTTCTATCTTTGTAGAACAAGCTAGATTAATGGTCTCTTCTCTAATTAAGGACCAATAAACTCTTGTGATGGACCTCTTTCAAATGGGTATCATTCCTCTAGGACCTCTTTCAATGGGCCTCTTTAATCTCTATATTTTAGACTTATTATCGAATGGTGATGATTGTCCCAAATCTGGTGTAAGTACTCTTGTAAGAGCTCTTATAATGAGCCTCCATTTTCTAGTTCTTTGAACTCTACTTCTTCTAAAAATATTCTCTAATCTGGTGGCCTCTTCTACCTTCTTTCTCTTCCTTAGCTCTTATTGAATTTTGACTTCAAACTTGGCCTATTTTTTGGTCTCCTTCTCAAGAATCTAAATGTCTTGAGGTCTTCGAGAATCCTTTCTAAAATTTGGTAAAATTCTTACCAAATCCTTTTTCCTTTTGGGTTTGTTTTTGGATGGAAACAATTATCCCAAGTTCTTTATCAAGAGCTACTCCTTTTTGCAATCTTCTCCCTAGAGCTTTCTTCGCAAGTGATTCTCTGACCTCCTTGAAATAATGTTCCAAGTTGAATTGTTTTGCTTGGCTCATGGACGTTCCATTTTTCTCAATGTTGCACTTCACTATCTGGAGATTCTCTAATTTAGGGTGTTTTGAAATTTTCACCTATCAATGTTACAATCTCCTATCAACGTTCTCCTATCAATGTTATAATATCCCATCAATGTTTACCTATCAACATTTCATTCTCCTATCAATATTCACCTATCAACGTTTCATTCTCCCATAACATGGCATTCAATGGAGTTGGCACTTATGAGTTGTAGTGGAGTTATTCTTAGGGGCGTTGATTAGAATGACGTTTTATTTCAAATGAGTTTAGACTTGCAAATGCTAATTGAAATAAATTTACTTTATCCTTTCAACTTATTTGGATATAGTGGCACTTCAGTAGCTCTAAATGCTATCACCCCTTTGGATGATGCTTCACTATATAGGTACTTACTCAAATGGTGTTTCACTATCCAGACAAATTCTTGGACAACACTTTGCTATCCATATTTGTTCTCCACTTCAGAAGATGCTATGGCACTATTTTTGTTGTCGAATGTTCCATTTGCTATGGCTTTGGCTTCGTTGCCAAGTCTTCCATTTGCTATGAATTTGGCTTTGCTATCAAGTCTTCTTTTTTCTTGTGACTCTGGCTTAAATTTCTTGACATTGCTAAGACATTGAGTTATCTTTCTTCACACTGGTTTATCTTTATAGCTTGCTTCTTACTCGATATCACTGAATATATCATAGATTACCAATGATATGGCACTACTTTGGCACTGGCTTGCTATGTCGCTACTATGGTGTTGGCTTGCTATGGCACTTTCTTGCTATGGTGCTTCTGTGGCACTACTTTACTTATGAAATATGCTAAGAACGTTGCCCAAATATCCTTTTTTATAGCTTGTTGATTTACCAATCTTCTACTTTCTTCTATGTAGATGCAAGTGACATTTGTGGTGCTAGTTTATGTAAATATAGCTCATTGACTATCGCACTAAAGAATAACACAATAACATATCTTCCTTATTGTCTATCCTTTCATTGTATTATGCCTCGCAACTCTTTAAACTTGTCTTGCACTCTTCAAACTTGCAGTCCTACATTCTTCAAACTTTTTTGTCTTGCGTTCTTCAAACTTGCAATATTTCTTATCTTCAATTATATTCAAACTTTGGCAAGATACTTGCCTTCAAAAAACAATCTTTCTAATCTTGTTATCCGTATAGGATTCTATGATGCTTTGCATTAGTCTTTTTTCTTGATTGAATATGTTGCCTTCTCTCTTTCACTTTAAACTAATGACCTCCAAGCCTTCTTTTTGTCTTCAAGTCTTCTTGTTATCTTGAAGTCTTCTTACTGTCTCGAAGTCTTCTCGTTGCCTTCAAGTATTCTTGCTTACTTTTTATCTCTGTAGAACAAGCTAGATTAATGGTCTCTTCTCTAATTAAGTACCAATAAACTCTTATGATGGACCTATTTCAAATGGGTCCCATTCCTCTAGGACCTCTTTCAATGGGCCTCTTTAATCTCTATATTTTGGGTTTATCTTCAAATGGCGATAATTGTCCCAAATCTGGTGTAAGTACTCTTGCAATAGCTCTTCTAACGAGCCTCATTTTTCTAGTTCTTTGAACTCTACTTATTCTAAAAATGTTCTCTAATATGGTGGCCTCTTCTACCTTCTTTTTCTTCCTTAGATCTTATCGAATTTTGACTTCAAACTTGGCCTATTTGTTGGTCTTCTTCTCAAGAATATGAATCTCTTGAGGTCTTATAGAATCCTTTTTAAAATTTGGTAAACTTCTTGCCAAATTCTTTTTCCTTTTTGGGTTTGTTGTTGGATGGAAAAAATTATCCCAAGTTCTTTATCAGGAGCTCCTCCTTCTTGCAATCTTCTCCCTTGAGCTTTCTTCACAAGTGATTCTCTGACCTCCTTGAAATAATGTTCCTAGTTGAATTGTTTCGCTTGGCTCATGGACATTCCATTTTTCTCAATGTGGCGCTTCACTATCTAGAGATTCTCTAATTTAAGGTGCTTTAAAATGTTCACCTATCAATGTTCCAATCTCCTATCAATGTTCTCCTATCAATGTTATAATCTCCCATAAATATTTACCTATAAACATTTCATTCTCCCATCAACATTCACCTATCAACGTTTCATTCTCCCATAACATGGCATTCAATGGCGTTGGCACTTATGAGTTGTAGTGGAGTTATTCTTAGGTGGCAGTGATTAGAATGACACTTTGTTTCAAATGATTTAGACTTGCAAATGCTAATTGAAATGAATTTACTTTATCCTTCAACTGCTTTGGATATAGTGGTGATTCACTATCTCTAAATGCTATCACCCCTTTGGATGATGCTTCACTATCTAGGTACTTGCTCATACGGTGTTTCACTATCTAGACAAATTCTTGGAAAATACTTCACTATCCATATATGTTCTCCACTTTAGAAGATGTTATGGCACTATTTTTGTTGTTGAATGTTCCATTTGCTATGGCTCTGGCTTCGTTGCCAAGTCTTCCATTTGCTATGACTTTGGATTTGCTATCAAGTCTTCTTTTTGCTTGTGACTCTGACTTAGCTTTCTTGACATTGCTAAGACATTGACTTATCTTTCTTGACATTGGTTTTCCTTTCCAGCTTGTTTCTTGCTCAATATCACTGACTATGTTATAGATTGTCAATGCTATGGCACTAATTTGTCATGGTACTACTTTGGCACTGGCTTGCTATGTCGTTTCTATGGCGCTACTATGGTGTTGGCTTGCTATGGAACTTCCTTGCTATGGTGCTTCAATGGCACTACTTTGCTTATGAAATATGTTATGAACGTTGCCCAAATATCCTTTTTTTATAGCTTGTTGATTTACCAATATTCTACTTTCTTCTATGTAGATGCAAGTGACATTCATGGCGCTAGTTTATGTAAATATAGCCCCTTGACTATTGCACTAAAAAAATATACCAAAACATATATTCCTTATTGTCTATCCTTTCATTGTATTATGCCACATAACTCTTTAAAATTGTCTTGCACTCTTCAAACTTACAGTCCTACATTATTCAAACTTTGTTGTCGTGTGTTCTTCAAACTTGCAGTCTTTCTTATCTTCAATGATATTCAAACTTTGGCAAGATACTTTCCTTCCAAAAACTATCTTTCTAATCTTGTTGTCTGTATAGGCTTCTATGATGCTTTGCATTAGTCTTTTTCCTTGATTGAATATGTTGCCTTCTCTATTTCACTTTAAACTGATGACCTCCAAGCCTTCTTGTTGTCTTCAAGTCTTCTTGTTATCTTGAAGTCTTCTTAATGTCTCGAAGTCTTCTCGTTGGCTTCAAGTATTCTTGCTTTCTTTCTATCTCTGTAGAACAAGCTAGATTAATGGTCTCTTCTCTAATTAAGGACCAATAAACTCTTATGATGGACCTCTTTCAAATGGGTCTCATTCCTCTAGGACCTCTTTCAATGGGCCTCTCTAATCTCTATCTTTTGGGCTTATCGTCGAATGGTGACGATTGTCCCAAATCTGGTGTAAGTACTCTTGCAAGAACTCTTCTAATGAGCCTCTTTTTTCTAGTTCTTTGAACTCTACTTCTTCTAAAAATATTCTCTAATATGGTGGACCCTTCTACCTTCTTTCTCTTCCTTAGCTCTTATCAAATTTTGACTTCAAACTTGGCCTATTTGTTGGCCTCCTTCTCAAGAATTTGAATGTCTTGAGGTCTTCTAGAATATTTTCTAAAATTTGGTAAACTTCCTGCCAAACCCTTTTTCCTTTTGGGTTTGTTGTTGGATGGAAACAATTATCTCAAGTTATTTATCAGGAGCTACTCCTTGCAATATTCTCCCTTGAGCTTTCTTCGCAAGTGTTTCTCTGACCTCCTTGAAATAATGTTCCAAGTTAAATTGTTTCTCTTGGCTCATGGACGTTCCATTTTTCTCAGTGTGGCGCTTCACTATCTGTAGATTCTCTAATTTAGGGTGCTTTGAAATGTTCACCTATCAATGCTACAATATCCTATCAACATTCTCCTATCAATGTTATAATATCCCATCAATTTTTACCTATCAAAATTTCATTCTCCCATAAACATTCACCTATCAACATTTTATTCTCCCATAACATGGCATTCAATGGCATTGGCACTTATGAGTTGTAGTGGAGTTATTCTTAGGTGGAATTGATTAGAATGGCGCTTTGTTTCAAATGAGTTTAGACTTGCAAATGCCAGTTGAAATGAATTTACTTTATACTTTCAACTACTTTGGATATAGTGGCGCTTCACTATCTCTAAATGCTATCACCCCTTTGGATGATGCTTCATTATCTAGATACTTGCTCAGATGGTGTTTCACTATCCAGACAAATTCTTGGACAACACTTCGCTATCCATATATGTTCTCCACTTTAGAAGATGCTATGGCACTATTTTTGTTGTCAAATATTCCATTTGCTATGGCTCTGGCTTCGTTTCCAAGTCTTCCATTTGCTATGACTTTGGATTTGCTATCACGTCTTCTTTTTGCTTGTGACTCTGGCTTAGCTTTCTTGACATAGCTAAGACATTGACTTATCTTTCTTGACACTAATTTTCCTTTCCAACTTGCTTCTTGCTTAATAGCACTAACTATGTTATAGATTGCCAATGTTATATCTCTAATTTGTCATGGCACTACTTTGGCACTGGCTTGCTATGCCGCTTCTATGGAGCTACTATGGTGTTGGATTGCTATGGTGCTTCTATGGCACTACTTTGCTTGTGAAATATGCTATGAATGTTGCCCATATATCCTTTTTTATAGCTTGTTGATTTACCAATCTTCTACTTTCTTCTATTTAGATGCAGGTGACATTCGTGGCGCTAGTTTATGTAAATATAGCTCCTTGACTATTGCACTAAAGAATAACACAATAACTATTTTTGTTGTCGAATATTCCTTTTGCTATGGCTCTGGATTCATTGCCAAGTCTTCTATTTGATATGAATTTGAATTTGCTATCAATTCCATTTTTGCTTGTGACTCTGGATTAGCTTTCCTGGCATTGCTAAGAAATTGACTTATCTTTCTTGACACTGGTTTTCCTTTTCAGCTTGCTTCTTGCTCAATATCACTGACTATGTTATAGATTGCCAATTCTATGGCACTAATTTTTCATGGCACTACTTTGGCACTGGCTTGCTATGTCACTTCTATGGCACTACTATGGTGTTGGCTTGCTATGGCACTTCCTTGCTATGGTGCTTCTATGGCACTAGTTTGCTTATGAAATATGCTATGAACATTAACCAAATATCCTTTTTTATAGCTTGTTGATTTACCAATCTTCTACTTTCTTATATGTAGATGCAAGTGATATTCGTGGCTCTAGTTTATGTAAATATAACTCCTTCACTATTGCACTAAAGAATAACACAATAACATATCTTTCTTATTTTCTATCCTTTCATTGTATTATGCCTCGCAACTCTTTAAACTTGTCTTGCACTCTTCAAACTTGCAATCCTACATTCTTCAAACTTTGTTGTCATGCGTTCTTCAAACTTGTTGTTTTTCTTATCTTCAATGATATTCAAACTTTGGCAAGATACTTGCCTTCCAAAAACTATCTTTCTAATCTTGTTGTCTGTATAGGCTTCTATGATTCTTTACATTAGTATTTTTCCTTTATTGAATATGTTTCCTTATCTCTTTTACTTTAAACTGATGACCTCCAAGCCTTCTTGTTGTCTTCAAGTCTTCTTGTTATCTTGAAGTCTTCTTACTATCTCGAAGTCTTCTCGTTGCCTTCAAGTATTCTTGCTTGCTTTCTATCTCTGTAGAACAAGCTAGATTAATGTTCTCTTCTCTAATTAAGGACAAATAAACTCTTATTATGGACCTATTTGAAATGGGTCTCATTCCTCTAGGACCTCTTTCAATGGGACTCTTTAATATCTATCTTTTGGGCTTATCGTCGAATGGTGATGATTGTCCCAAATTTGGTGTAAGTACTCTTACAAGAGCTCTTCTAACGAGCCTCCTTTTTCTAGTTCTTTGAACTCTACTTCTTCTAAAAATGTTCTCTAATATGGTGTCCTCTTCCACCTTCTTTCTCTTCCTTAGTTCTTATCGAATTTTGACTTCAAACTTGACCTATTTGTTGGCCTCCTTCTCAAGAATCTGAATGTCTTGAGGTATTCTAGAATCCTTAAATTTGGTAAACTTCTTCCCAAATCCTTTTTCCTTTTGGGTTTGTTGTTGGATGGAAACAATTATCTCAAGTTCTTTATCAGGAGTTGCTTCTTCTTGCAATGTTCTCCCTTGAGATTTCTTCGCAAGTGTTTCTCTGACCTCCTTGAAATAATGTTCCAAGTTGAATTGTTTCTCTTGGCTCATGGACGTTCTATTTTTCTCAATGTGGCACTTCAGTATCTGGATATTCTCTATTTTAGGGTGCTTTGAAATGTTCACCTATCAATGTTATAATATCCTATCAACGTTCTATCAATGTTATAATATCCCATCAATTTTTACCTATCAACATTTCATTCTCCCATCAACATTCACTTATCAATGTTTTATTCTCCCTTAACATGGCATTCAATGGTGTTGGCACTTATGAGTTGTAGTGGAGTTATTCTTAGGTGGCATTGATTATAATGATGTTTTGTTTCAAATGAGTTTAGACTTGCAAATGCTAATTGAAATGAATTTACTTTATCCTTTCAACTGCTTTAGATATAGTGGCGCTTCACTATCTCTAAATGCTATCGCCCCTTTAGATGATGCTTCACTATCTAGATACTTGCTCAAATTGTGTTTCACTATCTAGACAAATTCTTGGACAACACTTCGCTATCCATATCTGTTCTCCACTTTAGAATATGCTATGGCACTATTTTTGTTGTCGAATATTCCATTTGCTATGGATCTGGCTTCGTTGCCAAGTCTTCCATTTGCTCTAATTTTGGCTTTGCTATCAAGTCTTCTTTTTGCTTGTGATTCGGGCTTAGATTTCTTGACATTGCTAAGACATTGAATTATCTTTCTTGACACTGGTTTTCCTTTCCATCTTGCTTCTTTCTCAATATCATTGTCTATGTTATAGATTGCCAATACTATGGCACTAATTTGTCATGGCACTACTTTGGCACTGGCTTGCTATGTCGCTTCTATGGCGCTACTATGGTGTTGGCTTTTTATAACACTTCCTTGCTATGGTTCTTCTATGGAACTACTTTGCTTATGAAATATGCTATGAACATTTCCTAAATATCCTTTTTTATAGCTTGTTGATTTACCAATCTTCTACTTTCTTCTATGTAGATGCAAGTGACATTCGTGGTGCTAGTTTATGTAAATATAGCTCCTTGACTATTGCACTAAAGAATAACACAATAACATTTTCTAGTGGTGCTTCACTATCTCTAAATGCTATCGTCCCTTTGGATGATGCTTCACTATCTAGGTACTTGCTTATAAGGTGTTTCACTATCCAGACAAATTCTTGGACAACACTTCACTATCCATATCTGTTCTCCACTTCAAAAGATGCTATGGCACTACTTTTGTTGTCAAATATTCCATTTGCTATGGCTCTGGCTTCATTGCCAAGTCTTCCATTTGATATGAATTTGGCTTTGCTATCAAGTTTTCTTTTTGCTTTTGACTCTGGCTTATCTTTCTTGACACTGGTTTTCCTTTGCAGCTTGCTTCTTGCTCAATATCACTAACTATGTTATAGATTGCATATGCTATGGCACTACTTTGGCACTGGCTTGCTATGTCGCTTCTATGGCACTACTATGGTGTTGGCTTTCTATGGCACTTCCTTGCTATGGTGCTTATATGGCACTACTTTGCTTATGAAATATGCTATGAACGTTGCCCAAATATCCTTTTTTATAGCTTGTTGATTAACAAATCTTCTACTTTATTCTATGTAGATGCAAGTGACATTCATGGCGCTAGTTTATGTAAATATAGTTCCTTGACTATTGCATTAAAGAATAACACAATAACTATTTTTGTTATCGAATGTTCCATTTGCTATGACTCTGGCTTCATTGCCAAGTCTTCCATTTGCTATCAAGTCTTATTTTTGCTTGTGACTTTGGCTTAGCTTTATTGACATTGCTAAGACATTGAATTATCTTTCTTGACACCGATTTTCCTTTCCAGCTTGCTTCTTGCTCAATATCACTGACTATGTTATAGATTGCCAAGGCTATGGCACTAATTTGTCATGGCACTACTTTGGCACTGGCTTGCTATGTCGCTTCTATGGCTCTACTATGGTGTTGGCTTGCTATGGTGCTTCTATGGCACTACTTTGCTTATGAAATATGTTATGAACGTTGCCCAAATATCCTTTTTTATAGCTTGTTGATTTACCAATCTTCTACTTTCTTCTATGTAGATGCAAGTGACATTCGTGGCGCTAGTTTATGTAAATATAACTCCTTGACTATTGCACTAAAGAATAACACAATAACATATCTTCCTTATTGTCTATCCTTTCATTGTATTATGCCACACAACTCTTTAAACTTTTCTTGCACTCTTCAAACTTGCAGTCCTACATTATTCAAACTTTGTTGTCCTGCGTTCTTCAAACTTGCAGTCTTTATTATCTTCAATGATATTCAAACTTTGGCAAGATACTTACCTTCCAAAAACTATCTTTCTAATCTTGTTGTCCGTATAGGCTTCTATGATGCTTTGCATTAGTCTTTTTCCTTGATTGAATATGTTGCCTTCTCTCTTTCACTTTAAATTGATGACCTCCAAGCCTTCTTGTTATCTTCAATTCTTATTGTTATCTTGAAATCTTCTTACTGTCTTGAAGTCTTCTCGTTGCCTTCAAGTATTCTTGCTTGCTTTCTATCTTTGTAAAACAAGCTAGATTAATGGTCTCTTCTCTTACTAAGGACCAATAAACTCTTATGATGGACCTCTTTCAAATGGGTCTCATTCCTCTAGGACCTCTTTCAATGGGTCTCTTTAATCTCTATCTTTTGGGCTTATTGTCGAGTGGTGACGATTATCCCAAATTTGGTGTAAGTACTCTTACAAGAGCTCTTCTACTGAGCCTCCTTTTTCTAGTTCTTTGAACTCTACTTCTTCTAAATATGTTCTCTAATCCGGTGGCCTCTTCTACCTTCTTTCTCTTTCTTAGCTCTTATCTAATTTTGACTTCAAACTTGGCCTATTTGTTGGCCTCCTTCTCAAGAATCTGAATGTCTTGAGGTATTCTAGAATCCTTACTAAAATTTGGTAAACTTCTTCCCAAATACTTTTTCCTTTTGTGTTTGTTGTTGGATGGAAACAATTATCTCAAGTTCTTTATCAGGAGCTACTCCTTATTGCAATCTTCGTCCTTGAGCTTTCTTTGCAAGTGTTTATCTGACCTCCTTGAAATAATGTTCCAAGTTGAATTGTTTCTCTTGGCTCATGGACATTCCATTTTTATCAATGTGGCGCTTCACTATCTAGAGATTCTCTGATTAAGGGTGCTTTGAAATGTTCACCTATCAATGTTACAATCTCCTATCAACGTTCTCCTATCAATGTTATAATATCCCATCAATTTTTACCTATCAACATTTTATTCTCCCATCAACATTCACCTATCAACATTTTATTCTCCCATAACATGGCATTTAATGGTGTTGGCACTTATGAGTTGTAGTGGAGTTATTATTATGTGACATTGATTAGAATGACGCTATGTTTCAAATGAGTTTAGACTTGCAAATGCTAATTGAAATGAATTTACTTTATCCTTTCAACTGCTTTGGATATAGTGGTCCTTCACTATCTCTAAATGCTATCGCCCCTTTGGATGATGCTTCACTATCTAGGTACTTGCTCAGATGGTGTTTCACTATCCAAACAAATTCTTAGAGAACAGTTCGCTATCCATATCTGTTCTCCACTTCAGATGCTGTTATGGCACTATTTTTGTTATCAAATATTCCATTTGCTATGGCTCTGGCTTCGTTGCCAAGTCTTCCATTTGCTATGACTTTGGCTTTGCTCTCAAGTCTTCTTTTTTCTTGTGACTTTGGATTAGCTTTCTTGACATTGCTAAGACATTGACTTATCTTTCTTGACACTGGTTTTCCTTTCCAGTTTGCTTCTTGCTCAATATCACTGACTATGTTATAGATTTCCAATGCTATGGCACTAATTTGTCATGGCACTACTTTGGCACTAGCTTGCTATGTCGCTTCTATGACGCTACTATGGTGTTGGTTTGTTATGGCACTTCCTTGCTATGGTGCTTCTATGGCACTACTTTGCTTATGAAATATGCTATGAACATTGCCCAAATATCCTTTTTTATAGCTTGTAGATTTACCAATATTCTACTTTCTTCTATGTAGATTCAAGTGAAATTCGTGGCGCTAGTTTATGTAAATATAGCTCCTTCAATATTGCACTAAAGAATAACACAATAAGATATCTGCCTTATTGTCTATCATTTCATTGTATTATGCCTCGCAACTCTTTAAACTTGTCTTGCACTCTTCAAACTTACAGTCCTACATTCTTCAAACTTTGTTGTCCTACGTTCTTCAAACTTGCAGTCTTTCTTATCTTCAATGATATTCAAACTTTGGCAAGATACTAGCCTTCCAAAAACTATCTTTCTAATTTTTTTGTCCGTATAGGCTTCTATGATGCTTTGCATTAGTATTTTTTCTTGATTGAATATGGTGCCTTCTCTATTTCACTTTAAATGGATGACCTCCAAGCCTTCTTGTTGTCTTCAAGTCTTCTTGTTATCTTGAAGTCTTCTTACTGTCTCGAAGTCTTCTTGTTACCTTCAAGTATTCTTGCTTGTTTTCTATCTCTGAAGAACAAGCTAGATTAATGGTCTCTTCTCTAATTAAGGACCAATAAACTCATATGATGGACCTCTTTCAAATGGGTCTCATTCCTCTAGGACCTCTTTCAATGGGTCTCTTTAATCTCTATCTTTTGGGCTTATCGTCGAATGACGAGGATTATCCCAAATATGTTTTAAGTACTCTTGCAAGAGCTCTTCTAATGAGCCTCCTTTTTCTAGTTCTTTGAACTCTACTTCTTCTAAAAATGTTCTCTAAATTGGTGGTCTCTTCTACCTTCTTTATCTTCCTTAGATCTTATCGAATTTTGACTTCAAACTTGGCTATTTTTTGGCCTCCTCCTCAAGAATCTGAATGTCTTAAGGTCTTCTAGAATCCTTTCTAAAATTTGGTAAACTTCTTGCAAAATCTTTTTTCCTTTTGGGTTTGTTGTTGGATGGAAAAAATTATCCCAAGTTCTTTATCAGGAGCTACTCCTTCTTGCAATATTCTCCCTTGGGCTTTCTTCGCAAGTGATTCTCTGATCTCCTTGAAATAATGTTCCAAGTTAGATTGTTTCGCTTGGCTCATGGACGTTCCATTTTTCTCAATGTGGCACTTCACTGTCTGAAGATTCTCTAATTTAGGGTGTTTTGAAATGTTCACCTATCAATGTTACAATCTCCTATCAACGTTCTCATATCAATGTTATAATCTCCCATCAATGTTTACATATCAACATTTCATTCTCCCGTCAACATTCACCTATCAATGTTTCATTATCCCATAATATGGCATTCAAGTATTCTTGCTTGTTTTCTATCTCTATAGAACAAGCTAGATTAATGGTCTCTTCTCTAATTAAGGACCAATAAAATCTTATGATGGACCTCTTTCAAATGGGTCTCATTCCTCTAGGACATCTTTCAATGGGTCTCTTTAATCTCTATATTTTGGGCTTATCGTCGAATAACGATGATTGTCCCAAATCTGGTGTAAGTACTCTTGCAAGAGCTCTTCTATCAAGCCTCCTTTTTCTAGTTCTTTGAACTCTACTTCTTCTAAAAATATTCTCTAAACTGGTGGCCTCTTCTACCTTCTTTCTCTTCCTTAGCTCTTATCAAATTTTAACTTCAAACTTGGCTATTTGTTGGCCTCCTTCTCAAGAATTTGAATGTCTTGAGGTCTTCTAGAATCCTTTCTAAAATTTGGTAAACTTCTTGCAAAATCATTTTTCATTTTGGGTATGTTGTTGGATGGAAACAATTATCCCAAGTTATTTATCAGGAGCTACTCCTTCTTGCAATCTTCTCCCTTAGGCTTTCTTCGCAAGTGATTCTATGTCCTCCTTGAAATAATTTTCCAAGTTAGATTGTTTCGCTTAGCTCATGGACGTTCCATTTTTCTCAATGTGGCGCTTCACTATCTGAATATTCTCTAATTTAGGGTGCTTTGAAATGTTCACCTATCAATGTTACAATCTCCTATCAATGTTCTCCTATCAATTTTATAATCTCCCATCAATGTTTACCTATCAACATTTCATTCTCCCATCAACATTCACCTATCAATGTTTCATTATCCCATAACATGGCATTCAATGGCGTTGGCACTTATGAGTTGTAGTGGACTTATTCTTAGGTGGCGTTGATTAGAATGACACTTTATTTCAAATGAGTTTAGAATTGCAAATGCTAATTAAAATGAATTTACTTTATCCTTTCAACTACTTTGGATATAGCGATGCTTCACTATCTCTAAATGCTATCACCCCTTTGGATGATGCTTCACTATCTAGGTACTTGCTCATATGGTGTTTCACTATCCAGACAAATTCTTGGACAACACTTCGCTATCCATATCTGTTCGCCACTTTAGAAGATGCTATGGCACTATTTTTTTTGTCGAATGTTCCATTTGCTATGGCTCTGGCTTCATTGCCAAGTCTTCCATTTGCTATGACTTTGGCTTTGCTATCAAGTCTTCTTTTTTCTTGTGACTCTGGCTTAGCTTTCTTAACATTGCTAAGACATTGACTTATCTTTTTTGACACTGGTTTTCCTTTTCAGCTTTCTTCTTGCTCAATATCATTGACTATGTTATAGATTGCCAATGCTATAACACTAATTTGTCATGTAACTACTTTGGCATTTGTTTGCTATGTCGCTTCTATGGCACTACTATGGTGTTCGATTGCTATGGCACTTCCTTGCTATGGTGCTTCTATGGCACTACTTTGCTTATGTAATATGCTATGAACTTTGCCCAAATATCCTTGTTTATAGCTTGTTGATTTACAAATCTTCTACTTTCTTCTATGTAGATGCAAGTGACATTCGTGGTGCTAGTTTATGTAAATATATCTCCTTGACTATTGCACTAAATAATAACAAACATATCTTCCTTATTGTCTATCCTTTCATTGTATTATGTCTCACAACTCTTTAAACTTGACTTGCACTCTTCAAACTTGCAGTCCTACATTCTTCAAACTTTGTTGTCCTGCGTTCTTCAAACTTGAAGTCTTTCTTATCTTCAATGATATTCAAACTTTGGCAAGATACTGGTCTTCCAAAAACTATCTTTCTAATATTGTGGTCCATATAGTCTTCTGTTATGCTTTGCATTAGTATTTTTCCTTGATTGAATATGTTGCCTTATCTCTTTCACTTTAAACTGATGACCTCCAAGCCTTCTTGTTGTCTTAAAGTCTTCTTGTTATCTTGAAGTCTTCTTACTGTCTCGAATTCTTCTCGTTGCCTTTAAGTATTATTGTTTGCTTTCTACCTATGTAGAACAAGCTAGATTGGTCTATTTGTCTAATTAAGGACCAATAAACTCTTATGATGGACCTCTTTCAAATGGGTCTCATTCCTCTAGGACCTCTTTTAATGGGCCTCTTTAATCTCTATCTTTTGGGCTTATCGTTGAATGGCAACAATTGTGCCAAATTTGGTGTAAGTACTCTTACAAGAGCTCTTCTAATGAGCCTTCGTTTTCAAGTTCTTTGAACTCTACTTCTTCTAAAAATGTTCTCTAATATGGTGGCCTCTTCTACCTTCTTTCTCTTCCTTAGCTCTTATCGAATTTTGACTTCAAACTTGGCATATTTGTTGGCCTCCTTCTCAAGAATATGAATGTCTTGAGGTCTTCTAGAATCCTTTCTAAAATTTGGTAAACTTCTTGCCAAATCATTTTTCCTTTTGGGTTTGCTGTTGGATGGAAACAATTATCCAAAGTTCTTTATCAGGAGCTACTCCTTCTTGCAATATTCTCCCTTGGGATTTCTTCGCAAGTGATTCTCTGACCTCCTTGAAATAATGTTCCATGTTAGATTATTTCGCTTGGCTCATGGACGTTCCATTTTTCTCAATGTGGCACTTCACTATCTAAATATTCTCTAATTTAGGGTGCTTTGAAATGTTCACCTATCAACGTTCTCATATAAATGTTATAATCTCCCATCAATGTTTACATATCACCATTTCATTCTCCCATCAATATTCAGCTATTAATGTTTTATTATCCCATAACATGGCATTCAAGTATTCTTGCTTGTTTTAGATCTCTATAGAACAAGCTAGATTAATGGTCTCTTCTCTAATTAAGGACCAATAAACTCTTATGATGGACCTCTTTCAAATGGTCTCATTCCTCTAGGACCTCTTTCAATGGGACTCTTTAATATCTATCTTTTGGGCTTATTGTCGAATGGCGACGATTGTGCCAAATCTGGTGTAAGTACTCTTGCAAGAGCTCTTCTAACGAGCCTCCTTTTTCTAGTTCTTTGAACTCTACTTATTCTAAAAATGTTCTCCTTATAAATCCTTCCTTTATCAATCAAATATGGTCTCTTTTCTATTCATACCACTTATTTGTATAAGGACCTCTTTTCTTGAAGTGTCTCAAATCTCTGGTTCTCTATACTCTTTCGTTTAATATTCGTCTCTTTCAACTTTTCAAGGTCTATAAGACTCGAATCACTAAAACTTTTATCAAGGTTTTTTCCTTAAGACCCGAATCCAAAAATATCAATATCAAGGTTTGTCTTCAAGACTTGAATCAATCTTATAGAATGCCTTCTATTCTAAATAGTTTATTGAAATAAGTAAATTCAATCTATCTTATCAAGGTCAATATCTTAATTACCTGGTATTTTCACTAAGGACCTCTTTCCGTCCGGGGATGAACTGGACATCCCGAAGGAAATCCTATCAAGTTTCGTCGAATTTGAAAAATTTACCCTAATCGGGAAGTTTATTGGAGGGCGTCCCGATATGGAGACCATCCACAGGTGAGCGACAGGAAAATGGCGGACCTCGGGTCATATGGAGCTGGTTGCCCTATCCCGAGGTTTTTTTGCAATTAGGCTGAATAATGCGGATGATTACTATAAAATTTTGGCTGGGGGCCCTTGGTTTCTAGGACACAGGAGTCTCTTTCTCAGGAAGTGGGGGATGGATTTTAACCTCGAAACCCAGAGTATTAATATTTCCCCAATATGGGTTAGGCTGTCGAACCTTCCCCTTTTCTGTTGGCATGAAAATGTTATCAGGGGTATCGTCTGTTCCATTGGTGAGTTGGTCACCATTGACCCTCCCACTCGGGCCCGAACCAGATTTGTCCAAGCTCGCTTCTGTGTCCTAGCGGATTTGGAGGCGAACCTTCCATCCTCCATCACTCTTCGGTCTGGAGGCTCCGTTCTTCATAAGCAAGTCATTAACTACGAAAATAGACCGGCCTTTTGCCCCCGATGGAGTTCCCAGGGGCATCTTCAGTAAAATTGTCCTCTTCAAAAGGCGGGGATGAAGGGTGGGGATTCTGGCAAACCCCCAGAGCAAGAAGGAAAACAACTGAAACACCCTATAGTGACAGTGCCTGAGTCTCCAGATCCTTCTGGGGTTCTCCTCGAGTCAGACGTCGTTCTATGTAATGCAAGTTCCCAACCAGAACCTAAAGTGGAAAAGGATCAGTCTCCTTCCCGTATGTCTGCTCAGGCTGATTCCCCTATTTGTCAAAACCAAAAACCTCTCGAGTCCCTGCTGGAAGAGTATCTGCTGGGCAAGAGGGACGAACAGCATGGCAACATTAGTCCGACACTAGAAGTCGAAAGCAAGGGGTGGATTTTGGTTGTGAAAGAAAACAGGGGCGACCTCCTAACAAAGAAAGAAGGGATAAGGAAACGACAGCAGACATTGCAAATGGATCCCAACGGTTGCTTTTTCAAGAAGATTTCGACTCCCTGGTGGGTGATTCGCCTGTTCCAAAACCTCCCATCCAGCAGGGAAAGGGAGGCAAGAAAGTCTTTAAAATGTCTAGATGAAAATCCTCTCATGGAATGTGAGAGGTCTTAACGGAGCGGCCAAACGTAGGGTGGTGGCCGATCTCCGAAAGAAGTCTAACCCATCCATCCTCATTTTGCAGGAGACTAAGTCTGATGCCTCTGCCTCTGTCAAGGTTGCCAGGGCCATTTGGGCCAAGGCCAAATTCCTTTCTAGCCCTGCATTAGGTTCTGCAGGTGGTCTCATGGTGTTGTGGGACTCTGACAAGGTCAAGGGTAGTCTTCTATCGACTTCCAGCAGGACTATCAATGTCCTGTTTCACTCCAAGGTTGATAATTTTTCATGGTTTTTGACCAATGTTTACGCCTCAAACTCTGCTTCGAAGCGAGCTGAGTTGTGGAAAACCATCTCTCTGATGAGGGAAAGTTTTAGTGACTTCCCGTGGGTTGTGGGAGGGGATTTCAATTGCCCTCTTCATCCCTCTGAAAAGAAAGGAGGCGCTGAGCTGGCCAGCTGTAGCATGGAGGATTTCAGAGATTTTGTTTCATCCAATAATCTACTAGACATCAAACTTAAGGGAGCATCCTTCACCTGGAGCAACAGGAGGATTGAGATCAATCTCATCCAGGTCAAGCTCGATCGGTTCCTCATTTCCCGCGAAGCTATTCCCTTCCTCGGTGCTGCAACTCTCTCAGCTTTGCCAAGAATCGGGTCGGACCATAATCCCATTTTGTTAGAGGCCACTGGCGGGCCTAGGTTTAAGATCCCTTTCAGATTTGAGTCCATGTGGATTTCCCACAAGGATTTCAAACAATTGGTTTCGAAATGGTGGCAGGTGACGATGGTTGGTTCAGCGTCCAAAAGACTGGCCCTAAAACTTAAGATGATTAAAAATAACTTAAAGGCGTGGAATAAGGAGGTTTTTGGCAACATTTTTGAGTCTAAAAGGTCCATCTCTGAGCGCTTGAAGAGTTTAGAGGAAAATATGGAGGTCGAAGGGTATTTTGAAGGCCTCAGAGAGGAGGAACGGAGCCTCCTGGTGGATTATCATTCCATTCTTGCCAGTGAGGAAACGTTTTGGCGTCAGAAGTCAGGGATCTCTGGCTGAAGAGTGGTGATTCAAATTCGAAGTTTTTCCACGCGTCTACCATGAGACACAAGGGGGCCAACAAGATCAGACAGGTGTTGTGTAAGGATGGGCGCACTACCAGGGAGATTGAGGAAATTCGAAGCGAAGTAGTCGATTTCTTTCAGGATTTGTTGGGTGCTCCTCCTGATAGCGTCCTCTAAGTTCAAAAATCCTTGCTTGCTAATTTCCCTACCAAAGTCCCCCATGAGGCAAGTATTAAACTCCTGGAACCTTTTTCCCATTTCGAGATTAAGGATGCTCTTTTTTCCATGCAACCAGATAAGGCCCTCGGGCCTGATGGGTTCCCCCCCGATTCTTTCAAGTTATGTGGGATGTTGTGGGGCCTGATGTCTGTGAGGCTATCTTAGAAATCCAAGCATCAAGATCCATCCATCCGAAGCTCAACTCTACCTTCCTAGCTCTCATTCCTAAGTCACCCGCCTGCAAAAGTTTTTCTGACTATCGTCCCATAAGCCTCTGCAATGTTTTCTACAAGATTCTTACCAAGACCATTGCCAATCGTCTGAGATCCCTCCTCCCCTCTTTGGTAGGTCTACCTCAAGGGAGCACCGTTAAGGGTAGAAATATCCTTGACGACATCATTACTATTCATGAAACCCTCCATACTGCCCAATGTTCCAAGAATGCTACGCTTTTCCTTAAACTAGACATGAATAAAGCTTTTGACAGAGTGGACAGGAGGTTCCTCTGTGTTGTCCTTTGCAAGTTGGGCTTCCATCATCACTGGATTGACCTTGTGAATAGTTGCATTTCCACTCCGTCCTTTTCTATGCTGATCAACGGGTCCCCCACTGGATTCTTCCAGAGTGCTCGCGGCCTCAGACAAGGTGATCCTTTGTCTCCTATTTTATTCATTCTTTTGGCAGAGGTCCTTAGCTGGTCTTTGAATGAAGCCCTCCGTCGAAGCAAGATTTTTGGCATTCTGCCTACTTCCAGAGTTGATCCTGTCACTCACCAACAGTTTGTGGATGACATGCTTATATCCATTGGAGCGTCTATCACTCAGGCCAAATCTATCAAGCGCATTATGTCCTAGTATGAGAAGGATTTTGGCCAAAAAGTTAATTATTTGAAGAGCAAAATTTATTTTGTTAATACCTCTCTGCGTAGGCAAATTCGCATTTCCAGAATCCTCGAATGCACTATTGATTCCCTGCCTGCAACTTATTTGGGGTTGTCGCTAGTTTGCAATGGGCGAGACGGTGGGAACATCTAGAATTTGATTTTGGAACGGCTTCATAAGAAACTTAGCACTTGGAAAGGCAAATTGTTATCTCAAGCTGGGAATGCAACCCTCACCAAAGCCTATCTTCAAGGAATTCCCACCTATTTCATGTCTGTTTTCATGCTTCCTGTGTTTATCCATTCCAAAATCGAGCAGATTCAAAGGAATTTTCTCTGGTCCGACAGCGAAGATAAATCCAAAATTCCTCTGGTGGCGTGGGATAAGGTTTGCCTTCGAAAGGACCAAGGGGGCATGGGATTGAGAAGATCCAGGCTCATGAACACTGCCTTGATTGCCAAACATGCTTGGAGAATTCTTATTAATGCACCGAAAGAATGGGTCAATATAGTTAAAAGAAAGTATCTTGGGGAAAATTCTCTCTTGGAAGCTGAGTCTCCTCATGAAGCTTTTGCTTTCTAGAAGACGGTGCTTCAGGGCCGTTCGATGATTAACAGGGGTGCTCATTGGATCTTGGGGGATGGATCCACGATACCTTTTTGGAGAGACAGGTGGGCTACAAATGAAGCTCTCGCTGTAAATCAGAACTTGGTTGGCTTGAGGGCCCAGATTGATCCAAACAGTCATCTCAAGGTTTCAAATTGCATTGATCGGAGTTCCCTTCCCCCTCGGTGGAAACTTCTAACGGTGGATGGGTTTGATAATGAGGTGAATTTCTTGTACAGTGTCCTCCAATCGGTGTTAATTCCTTCGGTCATAAGAGACGACATAATTATTTGGAGCAACACGCAGGATGGGCGATTTTCTATTAAGTCCGCTTATGATCTTCTGTCGTGTGAGGCTGCTGTGGACCCCCGATGGAAGCAATTTTGAGGAAAGAGATTATTTCTAATATAAATTACTTTGCTTGGATTGCCTTTTATAACAAAGCCCTTACCATAGACAATCTCCACAAGAGAGGCCTTGCAATTCCCAATAGGTGCTATCTTTGCTTAGCTGACTGTGAAACATCCGATCACTTATTTTTGCATTGCCCCTTTTCCCATTCGGTCCTAAGTCGTGTGTTTTCTTCCTTCCAAGTACTCTGGTGCTCCCCTCGCTCCATTAAAGACGCCTTCCTCCAATGGCCCAAGCCCTTTAAGAATTCTAAGCTCCGATTCCTTTGTGAGGCTGCCTTTCACCATTCCATCTGGCAAATTTGGCTGGAGCGTAATTCTAGAGTCTTCGGCAAGATCCCTAGAATGGCTCCCTCTCGTTGCCAGCGGGCCTTATCCTTTGCCGTCAAGAATTCAAAAACTATTCCCACCTCCCGCCCTCACAATCCTTGGGAGGCAATTATTTTCAAAAGACTGGACCTTGGCTCCTCTTCCAGGGTTGACTCAGTGAATGGCCGCAGGGAGGTCACTTGGACCAAACCTCCTTTGGGGTGGATCAAACTTAATTTTGACGGGGCTGCTAAAGGCAACCCGAGGCCCACTGGTTCTGGGGGGCTTGTCAGGGACCATAATGGGAAGCTGATCTTGGCCTACTGTGAAAATCTGGGCCCTCAAACCAATCATTTTGTCGAAGCCCGTGGTGAGTTGAAAGGGTTGCAGGTCATATCGAATGATCCTAGGACTTTAATTATTGAAGGCGATTCTCTAAACATTATCAACTACCTTCATGGCTCCAAAGACCCGTCGTGGCGGGTCCTGAATATCATCCTCGAGGCTAGGATGCTCCTCTCTCGACGCGCCAGGTGGGAGGCGGGGCACATCTACAGAGAAGGTAATCGGGTGGCGGATCACTTGGCCAACAAAGGACTGATGACCACGTGCCCGGTTGTTTGGCGTTCTTGTTTCCCAACCGAGGTGGACAGTTTGGCCAAGGCAAATATTCCCTCATGATGAAGAATTTGTATCATAGGTCTTCTCCCAAAGTTTGTTGATATATTGTCTTCGGCTATTATTTTGTTTTAATGTATTTCAAGATCAAGATTTCCAGGACTGTCCGTGTCTTCTGGGGCCCTTGGGTATTTTGTATTTCCCTGTCTTTTTTACGAACTACTCTATTTACCCAGCCATCCGGCATGAAATATCTTTTAGCAAGGCTGATTTTGTACATAAGGTTTTGGGATCCTTTATAAAAACCCACAATTAATCTATCATTATAATTACCAAAAAAAAAATATCTTAATTACCTAAATTTTTATTAAGGTCTATCTTTGAGACCTGGAATTATATTAGACTGCAACTTTAATCAATCCCTGCTTGAGGAAAGCTTTTAGTTTTTTTCTTGCACTTGAATATGAAAGTCTTCTCTATCCTCTATAGGAAGCTTCTCACTTTTGAAGATCAATTTTCACTGCAACAATATATTAGATAGCTTTCTCTAGCATTACCTAAAAATCCAATATCCAAGTCAGGATGACAATCTCTTGAATGACCAACTTTCTCCTTAGTTGGTTCTTCCTACAATCTTCAAGCTAGAAAAATTTCAATCAATAATTATTCTCTTTCCTTGAGATAAATATCAATATCAAGGGATTATTGTCCCTTCAATGTCTTTTATCAATGTCAAGGTTATCTATTCCCTAAATAATCAACTATCTTCAAGTTGATTTCCTAGTCTTCATTGGTTGTCCTTCAACCTAGTGGAAATAATCCTTAATCTTCACTAGTTATTCTTCAACCTAGTGGAAAAAAATTATAGCTGAGTCCTAGTCTTCACTAGTTGTTCCTGCATCTGTGGAAAGAATTTAGCCTTACTAATTTTTGCAACTCAACAAATCCTATGCAATCAATATTGTTGTGGCTCTAATACTAGTGTGAGTTTTTGAAGCTTTAATACTAATATAAATCTCACAAGAAAATAATCACAAGATCTAATATAATGAAGTTGCAATATAATGAATCAAATAATAACTCATAATATAATATCAAAATAGAATATATCATAAGAATACTCACATAATAATCATATAAACAATGCTTACATTATTGCACATAAAAATATTGAAAATGCTATTGAATAAAGGTCTACTATGCACTTTCAATGAATATTACAATGCTTTGTCACAAATATATAATTGTATGTGACTTTTCATGTGTTGCACTTTTGACCTTCACACTTCTTTACAACTCTTCACTTTCCTATTCTAAGGACACGTGCACACTTACATATTAACCACTTGTGCACATTTACACTCATAACACTTGCACACATATTTACATGACACTTGTGCATTTCCTGCACATTATTACATTACATAAATATTTACTCACTCACTAATCTAAGACACAACCCTATTCTAATATTTAGAATAATGTACCAAGGTGGTACATTTGCATGTACCAAATAATGTAAAATTCTCCAACAGACTACATTAATAACCTAGCTGATATCATTTACATACTACATGCTTTCTTTAATCCAATATTATTCATATATCTTAATGCTTATGTCTAATACTTTAACTAATAATATTGGGAGCACTTGGCGAGACATGATGGCGCTTGATCGGATTGGCCAGCCCTCGGGCGGGAGGGTCGTTGGGGCCAATCATCAAGGCGGAGCGGGAAGGAGTATCCCCTGTCCACGTGGGGAGGGCGTGACGTCGCACCTTCAGGGCCCCGACTTGGGGCGATCTAAGCGCCTGTACTCTCATCGGGGCTTGAATTGTCTTGAGACGCTAATTGGACCAGAGCATCAGGGAAATTCGTGGTCCAGGTAGTGAGATCTTCCGTTGTGGTGGCTTGATTGGCCATGAATTCGACTGCCCTATTACCTTCTCTGTACACATGATGAAAGGAGTGATGAGTGAATCCTTGGAGGATGGTGAGAACTTCCCGAATGGTGTTGTGGATACGCCATGAGCTATTTCCCAAGCTGTGGGGGGCCTTGATGATGACTAGAGAATCGCCCTCGATGATGACTTTTGGGGACGTCTCCTTGAGGGCTATCAGCCCACGGAGGAGAGCTGCTGCTTCGGCGAAGTTGTTGGTCTGAATGCCAAGCGGTTCGGCATACGCCAAGATTAGGGCCCCGTGACTGTCCCGGATGACCTCGCCCCCTCCAGAGGGGCCGGGGTTTCCTTTAAAAGCTCCATCGAAGTTAAGTTTAACCCATCCGGGAGGGGGGGCAGTCCACCTTGTCATCGAATGATGGGAGGGGGCGGGAGGGGGACCAAGGGGGGAAGCTAGACTTCGAGGGAGGAGAGGAGGGTGGACTCGACCAACCTTCGGGGCGCCTCGCTCAATGGGAGGGAGCGAGAGTTCTTAAGGGCGAAGGCAATCGCCTTGGCCTCCACCCACTGGGGGGAGCCGGCCGGGGAGGAGAAGGCTCTGCTGTTGTGCTCAAGCCAGAGTTGCCAGAGCAGATGAGGGAGGCAAGAACCCCATAGGAAGCGGATGAAGGGGTGGGCAAAGGGATTGGGCCACTCAGACAGGAGGTCAGAGATGGAATTGGGGGCCACCCACTGGATATAAAATTGGGATAGTATGAGGCCTAGGGCTTCTGAAGAGAAGGGGCATCTGAGGAAGAGGTGATTAGTAGACTCCCAGGTAGCACAACAAAGGAAGCATCTGTTCGGGATCTGAAAGCCCCTCCTAATCAGGTTCTCGATAGTCAAGATCTTATTTTGGATGGCCGTCCAAACGAAGTGGCTGATTTTGGGGATCAACTTCTTGGCCCATACCTGTTTGACTGGGAATGGGGCCTCATCAGGGACTCTTTGGAAGTTGTAGGCATATTTGACAAAGAAGATGCCACTGGAGGTGTCGTGCCAGACGCATCTGTCGTTCCCTCTGGAAGACGGGATAACTGTCACCTCGAGGAGACGCTGGAGCCTAGAGGATTGAAGCGAGTGCCTGGTGTTCAAGATGGGCTTCCATGTTACCCGTCCTTGGTTTTGGGTGAGATAATCCAACACTTTGGGCCCTCTGCCCACCAGGCCCGATTTGAGGACGAGGAGGTCATTGTCAGCAATCAGGGCCTCATCTTGGATCCACCTATCTTCCCAGAAGTCGATCTTGGTTTCATCCTCGAGGATCCATCTGGTCCCCTTTCGAATGATGTCTTTAGTGGAGATCAGGGATTTCCGGGAAGGTCGATCCATCTCCGGGTCGGGAGTCGCTGAGGAAGGGGTGATGGTGGATGTATTTCCTGCGCACGATACTGACCCATTCATCAGGGGTGTTGGTGAACACCTTCTAGGTGTGCTTGGACAAGAGGGCCTTGTTCATGGGGGTCACCCACCTGAGCCCGAACCCTCCCTTGCATTTGGGGCGGTAGACCAGGGGCCAAGAAACCAGAGGAATCCTCTTCTTATCTTTGCTGCCCGACCACATAAAGCGTTTCTGGATTTGCTCGATGTGTGCTGCAATGGAGGCCGGGATTTTGAAGACCGACATGAAGTAGATCGGAATGCTTTGAAGAACCGCCGACAGGAGGGTGGCTCTACCTGCCTATGAGAGGAGGTGGCCTTTCCAGGAGGCCAGCTTCCTCTAGATTTGATCAATCATCTCGCTCCAAAGGGTCTTGGAGGAAGCTCCTGTAAACAGGGGGAGCCCGAGGTAAGAGGAGGGGAGGGAATCAGGGGTACATCCAAGAATCAGCCCGGGGGGTATGGATAAAGAAAATTTTACTTTTTCGGAGGTTGATTTTCTACCCGGCCGCCTCCTCATACAGGGTCAAGATGTGCTTGATCGTCTTGGCTTGAGGGATCGAAGCTGAAGTAGCAAGGATGGTGTCGTCCACGAACTGCTGATGGGACACAGGGGGTAGGCCCAGCGCAGGCCTGATGCCCGAGAAAAGTCTGCAGGAGGCAACACTTGAAATGATGCGTCCCAAGGCCTCAGCCAGGATGATGAAGAGGATTGGGGACAGGGGGTCGCCTTGGCGAAGGCCTCTGGAACTGGGGAAGAACCCAGCGGGGGATCCGTTAATGAGGATAGAGAACCAAGGGGAGGAAACATAGTTTCTGATGAGGCTGACCCAGGAGGGGTGGAACCTGAAATTGAGAAGGACCTTGGAAAAGAAATCCCAGTCAACTCTATCAAAGGCCTTGTTCATATCTAGTTTGAGCAGAAAGGAGGCCTTTTTGGATAGGAGGGCCGAGTGGATGGCCTCGTGCATGATGATAACTCCGTCTGTGATAAGTCTTCCTTTGATCGAGCTCCCCTGGTAGGGGGCAATGATCAAGGGAAGGATATCCTTAAGGTGGGAGGCCATGGATTTGGTCAAGATTTTGTATAAGACATTACACAAGCTGATGGGGCAAAATTCGGAGAGGGATCCGGCTGCCTGAGACTTGGGGATCAGAGCAATGAAGGTGGAGTTTATACCTCTGGGGATGGAGTCAGCGGACTGGAGGTCCCGGATGGCTGCGCACACTTCTTGGCCAACGAGGTCCCAAAAGGATTGGAAGAACCAGGGGGGAACCCGTCCGGGCCCGGGGCCGCCTCGGCCTTCATGATAAAATTATAGTACATCAGTCCCAAGGGCTAGGTGGATTGGTAAGTTTTGGGTGCTTATCAAGAGGAGACCTAGGTTCAAACCTTGGAGGCAAGCCTTGTTTGGGTAAAGGTAGTAGACTGTCCTGAATTCGCTAAGTTAAACCTTGATCTAATAGTAGAAAAGAAAAGGATGTTATAGATTTTCCTATATAACTGAAAAATAACTTATTTTCAAGAATTGCTTTTGACCACAAACCGTTACTTCTAGAATTCATGGAGGAGAAACGTTTGAAAGGTTATCCTTTTAGGTTTGAGACAATGTGGCTTTCTCATCCAGATCTTGAAGGCTTGATTAAGACTTGGTGGAATACGAATGTCTATGACACTAAGATGTTTCAAGTGGCCAAGAAACTAAAAATCATCAAAGCTAACTTGAAGAGGTGGAATCGAGAGGTTTTTGGGAACTTCTTCCATAGGAAGCAAAAAATATTTCAAGAATTGTAGGAAATTGAGGAATAAGGCCAAAGCAAAGGTTGGTTAGAGGATATGGCCAACAAAGAGCAAATTACTCCTGTAGAATTTCATAATATTCTTACCAATGAGGAGTCTTTTTGGAGGTAAAAATCTCAAGCTACGTGGCTTAAGGAGGGGGATAGGAATAACAAATTTTTCCACCTCTCAACCTTGAAATATAGGAGTGCTAATCAACTAAGAGAAATTACATTGGACTCTGGTGAATTCCTAAAGATAAGGAAGAAATTACTACTACCACAATATCCTTTTTTCAGGATTTATTTTCTAGAGACAGAGGAAGATAGGGATGCTTCAGTGGAACTTCTCAGGAATATTCCCCAGGTAGTGACGATTGATATGAATAATGCTTTGATGCCCCCTTTTCTAATCATAAGATCAAGATCAACCTATTTAGTATGAATAAGGACAAAACACCTAGGCCAAATGGAATCCCTATTGGTTTTTTTTAGATGTTTTGGCACCTTCTTGGTTCGGATATTTTGAAAGCCTTAAGAAAATTCCAATCTTCTTCCTCTTTGCTGCAGACATGGAATACTACCTTTGTTGTTTTGATTATGAAGAAACAGGGTTCCTCTTCTCTAAGGGATCTCAAACCTACCAGCTTATGCAACACCCTATATAAGTTGCTTACTAAGACACTTGCTAATAGGTTGAAAAGGCTTCTCCCCATCTTGATTTCTCCTATTCAAGGTGGTTTTGTTCATGGTAGGCAAATTGTAGACGGGATCATTACAGTTCATGAGACTTTACATTTTATGTCCAAAATTGGTTGGTTGGAATGCTTCTTAAACTTTATATGCATAAGGCTTATGATAGGGTCTCCTGGGAGTTCCTTGACAAGGTGTTGCAAAAATTTGGTTTTGGGGATCTATGGAGGAAGTGGATTAGAGTTTGTATTTCCTTTGGTATTTTTTCTATCATCATTAATGGGATTTCAAGTGTTTTTTTTTTGGGATCAAAGAGGTATTAGGCAAGGTGACCCCTTGTCTTAATATCTTTTCATTTTGATGGCTGAAGCTTTAGGAATATTGATTCTTGTTGCTACCTTGTCCTCTAAGGTTAAGGGTATTAGGTCTGCTGGTATTGTGGAGGTCAATAGTTTATAGATGACACTGTACTTCTTGGTGAGGCTACTATGAGAGAGGCTAAGGAATTCATGAATATTTTGTAGTTGTATGAGAAAGCTTCTAGCCAATAAATTAACTTCCATAAAAGCCAATTGTTTTTTGTGAATACTGGAGGGAAACGTCAACATAGAATTGCAGATATTTTTTGTTGTGGCATTGCTAACCTTCCTTCTTTATATTTAGGTATGCCATTGTTTACTAGTAGGATGAAGGAGGAGTTGTGGTCTCTTGTGTTGGATATAATTCAATGTAAGTTAGCTAGATGGAAAGGTAATCTCCTGAGCCAAGCAGGTAAGTTGCAATTGCTTCAAGCTACCCTCTAAAGCATTCTCGTATATGATGTTTTTTTTCAAAATGTCCTTCAAAGTTAGGAGGAGTATTGATTAGATCTTTAGGATTTTTATATGGGCTGGGGTGGAGGATAAACATAGGGCATCCCTTGTCTCTTGGGATAGGGTTTGCTCTTCTAAGAAATAAGGTGGTTTTGGGATTAGAAATTTGTTGTTGTTCAATAAGGCATTGATTGCAAAAACAACCTAGAGATTATGTGTTGAGTATGATCAACTGTGGAAAGATATTACGAGAGGTAAGATATAGAAAATCACATTTTTTGAAGTGTTGCTCCTCCTAGGGGCTCTGTGATTTGGAATGGTTTGTTGGGGGTCAAAATTTTGGTTATGGAGGGGATGCGGTGGCAGATTGAGAATGGCAAGGATGTGTTATTTTGGGAAGATACTTGGATTCTTCTTGAACCCCTATTTCTTAGTCTTGAGTTTTATAAGTTGAAGACTCCTTTGTCACTAAAATATATGGGGAAAAAGTAATTGATTTTATAATATGCATGAATGGTAAGAGGATCTAGGAGCATATGACTTTACATAAAACTAATCTTCAGATACTTCAGAGTTTGACAAATTTGAACATGTTGCTGCAACAATACTTTCTTCCTCAACAGAATGATAGGGACTTCCTTCTATGGACTCATTCTCCTAAAGGTCTTTATTTTTGTCAAGGCTGCATATGAGGCCCAAACATTGTCCAGGGAAGGATCTTTTCCGGTGGAAAGGGTTTGGTATCCTCATTTGATCCCCAAGATTGCATTTTTTTGTGGTTGTGTTTGCAAAACAAAATTTCGACTGTTGATAATTTATGCAAGAAAAGCTTCCATCTTCCCAATATTTGTCTCTTGTGTTCTAAGGATGCTGAATTTGTAGAACATCTTTTCATCCATTGTGATTTCTCAAATAAGGTGCTCAATGCCTTGATTATTTTTTTGTCAAGTAGATATTGCCTCGAAATTTCAAGGAAATTTCTCTTAGCGAAAATCCCCCTTCATCACTCACAACCTCACTAGGGTGTGCGATCTTGTTCTTCCTCATTTTTTATGGGGTATCTGGTGGGAGAGGAACAAAATAACTTTTAAGGATATTGCTAGGGATGAATCCTTTGTCTTTAGAAGGATTAATGTTGCTATTGAGAATAACTTAGCTATCTTTGCTGCTAGAAATAGTACGGAGAAAGCTGTGGAGAAAGGGGTTATTATTAGTTGGAAATTGAATCTATGGTCTTCTGCTTTTGTATCCACTGTTAAAAAAAGATTGTCTACTAGATGACATAAACCAAATAAAGGGTGGATCATTCTAAACTTTGATGGGGCTACCAAAGGTAACCCTAGGAGGGCTGGTGGAGGGGGTGTTGTTAGAAATGATAATGGTGAGGTTATTTGGGCTTACATCGAAGATTATGGTATTTAAATCAACCACCTAGCTGAAGCTAAGGCGTTTTTCTCGAGTGTTCATCAGGTTTTTGAGAGGGACTTCAAAAGACTTCTCGTATAAGGTGACTCCTTGAACATCATTCGGGATTTGTAGGTTGGAAAGATTGATAATTGTTTTATCTTGAATATTATTAAGGACACCTCAAAGATTATGGAAGGTATGCTAGAAGTTAAAATTGAGGATATTTATAGGGAAGGTAACTAAGCTACTGATGTTATGGCCAATTTGGGGGTGGATAGTGGCCAATTCAGAATTTGGAAAAATAATTTCCCTTTGTGGTTAATGACAATTGTTGCTTTGGAAGCACTAGGCCTACCTATACATTAGGCCTTTTTATTGTTTTTCTGCTTGATTGAGGTCTCCTTTGTGTTGTAGTGATCATCTCTCTAGGGGGTCTTTGTTGGGGAGTTGGTCCTTTTGCTGTCTAGTGGTTTCCATTCTCAGGGAATATGTTTGGTGGTTTGTCTTCACCCTTGCACTTTGGGATTGGGGTTTTGTTATCTGCATCTTGATGTATTTGATGCCCTTCCAATCTTATGCAAAAATAGAGCAACATCATTGATGCCTCTAAAAGAGAGTTGAATTAAAAATTCTCCTAATGCCTTGCTAGGTGGTGGATTGGTCTATGCTCTTGGGTAACTGTTGGGGTTTAATTTTTGTTCTTTTGACCTTGAAGACTGGCTTGTATTTAATTGACCTTCATTCCCTTTCTCTCCTCTAATGTAAAAAATTGCGAGACCTTTCAAAACCCTACTTTTTCAACATTAATCAATTATTTATTTATTTAATACTTAAACCCCTAGACCATTATTTTACTCCTGTCCATATACGAGTGCAAAACTTAATAACATGAAATTTCTACATATTATACCAGATGCATTTACCTATGTTAAATGTACATACAAACTAATTTTCTTATCATTAAATTTGCTATCACATGGTTTTGACATTAAATGCATGTCCACAATTACACTAATCATATTCAAACAGCATGTTTGCCCCAACTCTCCTTACACAAACGAGATTTATGAAGTTAAACCCATTAACGTTTTCCAACTTAATGATATTTAAACCCAAAAAGTGACGGAGACATGTTATTGTGCTGTAGAACAGGGACCTTTGAAAACAAATACGGGGGTGCCAATGTACGCGTTAGTTCGATATTTGAGTGGGAATATCCAGGATATTTGAGTGGCACATCCAGGTTACCCGACGGGTGGAATATCCAGGATATTTGAGTGGCACATCCAGGTTACCCGACGGGTGGAATATCCAGGATATGTGCCAGGTTACCCGACGGGTGGAATATCCAGGATATTTGAGTGCAACATCCAGGCTACCCGAGGGGGAGAATTATTGTGCTGCTGCAGCAGAAGCAGCAGGCAATATATGAGCTTTCGCTGTGCTTCCTTCGCGTCTAAACTCTTAGCTTTTCAACACCAATCACCACAAACTCGGCTGGTGGCGTACACACATTTTAATTGTTTTTGGCATTGGATAAGTGTTCGGCAACCCAGAACCATCATGTCAGGAAGAGGAAGAGGAGGGCCAAACTCTCAGCGAAGCAGAGGAAGGGGCGGACGCGGCAGTGGCGGCGGCAGAGGAAGAGGAGGCGCTGGTGGCGGTGGCGGTGGCAGAGGTGGCGGAGGGCAGCAGCGATGGTGGGATCCTGTTTGGAGGGCGGAGCGCCTTCAGCAAATGAAAGGGGAGGTAAGTAACCGTTTTTTTCTAATGGTAATTTTTACTTGCTAAGGGGCTAGGATTCACTGGGGTCAAAGACCCTTCTTGACGCTTTAAACCCCGAAACACAATGGGAAGCCTCACTGATAATACGTTGGGAATTCTTGTGAAGCTTAACATAGATAGATTGGTTTCAATCTGCATATATCTTTAAGTTCAAAGCCAAACAATTTTCTTGGACTCTTCCAAATTCTAGTTGGCAATCCACGTTAAAAGCTCGATTTCCCCTTTGTTTTTTAACAGCACTATGGATTTCTATAAAGAAAAAACACAAATGTCAAAGTTGAAGAACAGCTGTTGCAGGCCATGTAATAAGGTCCATGATCATAGAAAGGCTGGAGAGCATTATACGTCACAGCCTCACTCGGCCAAGGAAAGGGAGGACAACAGCAAAAGTAAGTGTCTAAGGTTTTGAATAACCAAGGTATAAAAAAGAGCACAAAGAGAGCGTGACGAGGTTCGAAAACTCAAGATGGGACTTTTGTCTAAAGAGCACCCACAGAGCACCCACAGAGCAAAGTAGTGCAATTAGAATTTTTATTATACCAATCAAGAGCAAAAATGAAATTCATGGAGGTGGGAAATGATTCCACATTTGAAATATAAACCCAACTCTGGAAAACCATTTTCAACTAAAAAAATCGTTTCACTTCTTGTACCATGATCTCGTCTCTTCAAATGAATTTTTGTATCTAAAGTAATGGGTTTTCAAAGTTCAATTACACGCTTGTTCTGCTCAGCTGGACCCGAAGAGTAAAAAAAATTCTGTACTTTGGGCTTTGTATTCATAAATTGCTGCTACGATAACTGCATTTATTCTGCTTGGATTAAAGGAAGTTAGGCGGGAGTGTAGACACTGTTGAACTCTCGCACAAATATACACAATATTAAGAATTGTTAGCATGTGGTCGGGAAAAGCAATTTAGAGCGAATATATTTTAGTAATGTGTAAATCAGGTAAAGCTCCCAAGACTAGCTTAGAAAAGAGTGAAGTGACAATACGGCCAATCTATAAATTTGTTCAAGGATAATCCAAATGAATATGTATGTAGAGTAAAGTACATGAGCACCTTCAGAAAATCAACAGATCAATTTCTCCTGTCGGAGTGAATCCGGTGTTACATATAGGCTTTTTGAGGAACAGTTATTGTCAACAATGCTCCAACAAATGCAGCAGCAATGAATTCATGTTAGGACAAAATTGAGTGGGCTTTCGCTGGAGCCAAGTTATACAAGAATTGATATAGGACTTCATGAGTTTTGTTTGTTGTGAAACATCTCCAATAATGAGAAGATATATACAGAAACTTACAGATGAAAGTTGCTAGTCTGACTTATATTCCATGTTAGCTTGTTGAAGAACTCTCTTGAATGGACTGACTTTACCTGAAAATAGTGATTTTTAGGAGCTCAAAAGAAGGGAATAAATAATACTTGACGAGATGGTTGTATACGTCCTTAGAAGAGGATTCTTGGGAGTCTGTACCCATTTCAGTAGAGCTATCCTCCTTATGGTGGGAAATGTGATTTTGAAGAGGAAAAACTAGAAAGATATCATAGACATAATTTAAAGCATAATTTTTGTGTTCAATCTGCACTTCAGACATCTATTTGCTACAATTTACATGTAGAATTTTTACTGTAAAAAAGGGAAAGAGGTCTCAAGTTGTTTCGATGAGAGTATAAAAGAGGAGCCCTAGCAAAATATAAGGATGATTTTTTATAGGAATATGATAAGTAAAAGCTAAAAGCAGGGATTCTAAAACCTGAAATAGGTATTTTTCCAAAAAATATATAAAATTTATCTCTGAAATTGAGAGGAAAAGATTCTTATACATGTGCATCAAACTGAAATGAAATATTAAAAAAATAATATTTGAAATACCTATAAAGTAAGGCATTTATAAATGGTATTAGAGTGGAACGAAATTGCATCATAGGAATATGCTATTAGAAACAGCTTGTAGAAGAACATGCATCACAAAGATCTAGATAGAAAGTAAGTGGGATAAAAAAATGCAAAGAACAAAACGCCCTTGCAATATCCCTGCCATATATAAGCAAGGATCATAAACATCGAGGAGTTCATCCATATGGCCTAATAAAGACAAGGAAAGGGAAGCATAAGGGAAAAAGGAGGGTGAATTCCTTGGGGCATGGCAAAAGGACTAAAGAGGATACCATAAAATGGAATATAAACTGGTTCAAAACTTAAGATACCATCTCTAACTCATGGCCGCAGTTTCGCTATATATTGCTGTACTTGGCCCATTTTGGGGGCTTGAAGTCTGTAAGACTATTTCCTGCAGCCCTTTCCTCATATTTGTATTATTTTTCTCCTTTCAAAACATCATATCCTGATTTATTCCCCTGTTCACTTTATTATTTGAAATTAACTGGTCCAGATATGATTTTTAGGAATCCTTTCATAAGCGGTAGGGGTTGAGTCTATGGTGACCTAAGGATAGTATCCTTTAGAAGAAGGGACATGGAGAATGGAGGATTATTTATGTTATATTAGGATACATTAGTTCATGATGATTACATAAGAAGTCCTCTAGGTGGTGGTTGGTACTTGGATGTCTCTGATGCAAATACCCCATGCAGGATAGCATATAAAGCTTTACCATCAATGGGGCATGGATGTTGCGTGTTTCAGTTGGTCCTTACACATGTTTATTCATAAATGTTTTTGCATGGTGATGAGATTTATTCTTAATTATCTCCTTCTTCCTTGTAATTATCTCAGTTAGTAACTAGAGTCCTAGTTTGCATGTCCAGTTCATCTCAGTTGGACTGAATGAGGTGTCCATGCATTTGTACAGGTCGCTGATTGCATGTAAGTTAGATTAATTGAGGTGTCTATGCATGTCTAGTTCAAGGACAGTTTGCAACCCTTCAACCTCATCTTTGTAAATCTATTTATACCTCACTAATGAAGAGTGTACATCATCAGTTTTGGCAGATATCTTCTCCCATTTGCTCTTCAGTCTGTGCATTCTGCTGTTTGTATTCCAGTGAGTGCATGCTGCTGTTATAATTTTACTGCAGGGACATATCATTTGGTATCAGAGCCTCGTTGAGGTCAATACATCCTTGCTCACTTGAGATCCATCCTTGCTGAGTTTGCTCAGCCTCAAGTTGAGATTAGTTGCAGCACCTTGCCTTGCTGTTCAGTTTGCGGCTTCTGCATTTGCTGTTTCAGGCCGCTGTCTGTTCAACTAGCATTCTCTTTTTACTTTTTATGAGTTTTTTCCATCTGTTTCCTACAAATTACTGATTTTTAGTAGTCTTTGCTTTTTCTGTCATCTCCTCTTCCCCACTGGCCAATTTTTTTTTTTTTTTTTTGATGGCTAGTTCAGGCATCTTTGCACCTAACTCTGATTTAATTTAGCATTTGACACAAGAGTTGAACGATCAGCAACAGCAACAAATTTAGATTCAGCTGAAACTCATGGATCAAATGGTCAATATGTTCCAACTTCTTGTGGGACAGCAATTTATTAGTTGTCCCTCTTCAGCTGTCTCGATTGCCCAATCTGCCTTCAAGTTGGACACCAAGATCTCCATTCCTCATTTTGATGGCACAATCAGTGGAGATAAAGTGGATGCTTGGATTCACAGTCTAGAGGCATATTTCAAGATGCAACTATTACTCACGGAGGCATAGAAGATCATGGTGGCTGAGGTCCATATGGACGATCAAGCCCTCACTTGGTGGCAATTGCATGTCAAGCTTTTGCAAGCAACAAATCGGCCACCAGTTGCTACATGGAAAGAGCACACGCTTTTATCCCCTTTGAGATGCAGAAGAGTTACTGACTGGTTGGCTTCATCTTCATCAAAAATCTGGCCAATCAGTCAAGCAGTACATTGAAGAGTTCAATCGACTCTCTATCAAGTTGGACATGGTTGAACCTGATGATGTGCTTCGCATTAAATTTGTCTCTAGATTGTTTTCTCATCTTCGAGAGGAGATAGAGCTTATCACCATTACCCCCTAAGATGTGACCCATGACGAGTTCACAGAAGTCAGTGTTGACAGTCCAATTGGTGCCAAGTTCTTCGATGGAGAAAAAGGGTGTGCTGCTGCCAAGAGGTGGTGCCTTTAAAAGTGCGCATGTGGCCTTGCAACATAGGCATTTTCTAGGATGTCATCATAGTGTATTGGTTGCCAAGTGTATCATGCAGTATTTATACACATAATTACTAATCACAAAAATAATGCAACCTTAGAAATATGTCCAACATTAAATATGACTTTATATCTTAATGTTATAGTGTTACATGGCCACCTTCTAAAACCAAGTAGAGAGGGTCTTAAATATGTACAAATGTAAAATTTGTCCATAGTAGTCCAAGAGTTTTGAAGTCTTTTAATAAATCTTCATTCTTATATTTGGTACCAGTTTCTGAAGCTGTATCAAACCTGATTTAAGTAGGCCTGTTATAACCCAATGTTCAGTTGAGGTAGAGTTCTGGCAATAACTAAGAACTTACCAAGACAAACTTCCATGCTTTTGAGTCTCTATCAAAAGTTAAGTAACTTCTAAGGTCCCTGAGCATTGAGCATATAAGACCACCTCATACTCCCTTGGGTCCACTATATGTGGGAGACAATCGTGTATTGCTATCTGCGTATGGGGCTTACATGCCCTTCCCTCTGGATTCAAACCTTGGACCTCCTATCAAGTGGCCACTCTTGGATGTGCAAATGCTATCCCATATTTGTTATTTTTCTTTTTTCATTGTTTCTTCTTTTTTGTTGTTGTTGTCTTTAATCTTGAATGAATGTTCTATGTATTCACATGCAACAAGTGGTACTAGAATATGGATTTTGGATGTTTTCCTGAAAATATTGTGATTCTTAGATAGATCACCTTGTTTTCTTTATTTCTTTTTATTTTTGGTAGCAGTTTCTTCTTCTTCTGTGGCAAGGGTCTTGTAAGCCATGCTTGTGCTAGGAATTGGAGTTTACTTGCATGCATTCATACTATAGTTGGTGTGACTCTATTTTCATGAAAAGGGATGAGGTTTTGAATCGTGGCTTTGTTCAATCTCATCATTTCGCACAAGAGTCGATTTTGCTGTCACATTTTTGTGCATGTTTCTACCATTTTAGCCTTATCTTTTTTCTTGTTTTGTATAAACAATTCAAACAAAATCTGTTGTGTTTCCAAGTTACTGGTTGTTTCAGAGGCCTCAAGGGCATTCAGGAATCCAGAATTTCTGAAATTTGATACCTGTTATTTTTTGATTTGAGAGGCATGTTTCATATCTTTTAAGCTATTATATCACGTATTTGGAGCAGATATGTGCATTCATGTTGTAGTTTGTAATCAGAAATTGCAGTGTCCTCTTTCAGTTGTGTATGTTATTTTAATATTTTCTATTGCTTTGAGGATGGCTTTTCAAAGGGGGAGGACATCTTGTGCACATAGATACATCATTATGTATTGAGATGAGTTATTTTGTCAATAGGTTGATATTTGTTTGTAGTATTATGTTGTTGTGCTAGTTGTTTTGGAGTTTTAGACTTTATGATGTAATATTTGGCAACTCATATAACATGGTGCCTACTTATTAGTGAGTAGGTGATTAGTGTTTTATAATAGGGCTTTCCTCTATCTAATTTATCAATATGCCATTCTGCTTATCGAAACTTTTGTTTGGATCAGTTCATTTTCATTTTAATTTTATGCATATAGTTACCATATCCAACACATATTTACACAGATATGTGTATTTGCATAAAGGGTATGGATGCAAATATTGATTCTTTTCAATCATAGAATCCAGAGGTATCCAAATGTATTTGGCCACTTGGGTTGTGTCTAATACATCCAAATATGACATAGGCACATTTTGAGTCATGTCCACTACATGGATTTAAAAAAAGAACATATTATTTTTTAAAGAAAATTTGAAAAATCCTCCTTTTTATTAATGAAAGTATTCTATTTACAATTTTTTTTTTTTTTTGATAAGTAACAATAATATTTACAGCGGGTTTTTTTTTAAAGGGTCCCAAAACCTTAGGTACATAAGTAGCCGTAGCTATATTCTGATGTTAGAGTAGACCGGGGCTGCGCCCTTGGGGACCAAGCCGGGGCCCAGGGGCCCCGGTGCCTACAAATAGTCCATCCAACGATGTTTCCAGCAAGACAAAATTTGGCCTGAGGCCACCAAACAGGGAGAAACCTCAAAATTGCCCAACAGTTAACCCAAAAAATTATTGGCCGCCACCGCTCCAGATTGCCCTGCAGCCGGGCCTGACCTGAACGGGGGCCCCGACCTGGCAGATTAGTTCCCCTCCCTATCAGGGCCGTCGCCCAACCTGCGGCGGAGTTCAGACAGGGCATTGGCCGCCGTGGAAGCCGCTTTTGCAGAAGCGGTCAGGGAGCTGATCGTGATGTCTAGGAGGGCTCTGGTCGGAAAGTTCCGCAACTTACTTCCGGAGTCAGAGCTGACTTCGGTGGCTTTCGGGGCCTCCACCTTGGCCTTCTTGGAGCTGCCAGCAGCCCTGCTGCTGCTGGGGGCTGGGCCCTTGCGGATCGAACTTGCGCCAGGAGTCGGGGCCCCGCCTGGGGCCTGAGCCGGGGTTCTGCGTTTTCGGGTGGGTCTGCGCAGTTTCGGGGAAGGGGAGGCGTCAGGGGATGGGGTCTCCTTAGATTTGGACGTTGCAGGGGAAGCAACAGGGGAGCCAACCTCTTCAAGGGGGGAACGGAGGACAGGGGAGGGATGTGATGTAGCTGGGGCTGGTTTGCTAGGGCGTGTCTATACAGAACAACCATGAGCCCTTGATGGGAGGGTCGGGAATGATTCCTGCGGGCCCGGTCAATGGTGAGGCTCAGGGAATAAAAGAGAAACTTGGGGGTGCTTACCAGCATGGCTCCACGAAGGTGATTATAGAAACTGAGGTGAAAGCTGTAGAGGCGCTGATCCGGGTCGTCGCAAGTTATATATTGCATCACTGGGACGATGGCCTCGTCAAAGGGGGCCGGGAGGTCAGCTCGGAAGAGGTTGGCCTTGTCCCATTGCTGTTCCGGGAACCGGGAGAGCTCCTCCTCCCAGTTGTGCTTGTCCCGCCGAACAAATCTTCCTTTCTCCTCGTGGTGCAGGCCCGTCACTTCAGTCAGAAAATCCTTGGACACCTTGAAGTGAAGCCCTTTCACTTTGACCTCCCCGTCGTTCCAGGAATCCATAAATCCCTGCATGATTTCTTCGTCCGCCCTTGCGAACTTACTAAAGAAGGGAGTGTATTTCTTAGCGTCGAAAAGATCCCGCAGCACTCGCTCAGGTCGAGAGTGGAGGGCTCGAGGAAAATTGCCTTGGCAGCCATGGAAGGCAAACAGAAGGCCAGGGGTAGGGGAACCATAGTCGGCCTGAACTGAGAGGGGAGACTCGCGGGGACAGGGGAAGGGGAAAACACACAGGAATGCGAGTGGCCTCTGAACACGGCTGGGTTAAAAGCTTGCAGGGAGGCGCCAAGGAGGGGAAGGGCCGCAGGCGTCGGGAAGGGGCGCTTAGGGCGGGGGACGACACGAGCTGGGAGGAGCTGAGGGGGCGAGGCTGGCGGCAGCCACGTGGGGCAAGGAAGGGGAGCCAACGACAATGCTCCAATTGGCACAATCTTGACGGGGAAGCAGTTTGGGGAAATCTCTCGGGAGAAAGGCGCGTGCGGTCTGACTCAGCATGAAGATCCGTCGGAGCGGCGCCCGAGGCGGGAAACTCGGACTGAGAAGCCGCGCGCTCCAACTTGGGCTTGCTAGGTTTGCCAACGAGGCTACGGTTATCCAGATCAGGAGAAGCCAAAAATCTGACGTGGCCTCTGAAGCGGGGAGCACTTGGCGAGACGTGATGGCGCTTGATCGGATTGGCCAGCCCTCGGGCGGGAGGGTCGTTGGGGCCAATCATCAAGGCGGAGCGGGAAGGAGTATCCCCTGTCCACGTGGGGAGGGCGTGACGTCGCACCTTCAGGGCCCCGACTCGGGGCGATCTAAGCGCCTGTACTCTCATCGGGGCTTGAATTGTCTTGAGACGCTAATTGGACCAGAGCATCAGGGAAATTCGTGGTCCGGTAGTGAGATCTTCCGTTGTGGTGGCTTGATTGGCCATGAAATCGGCTGCCCTGTTACCTTCTCTGTACACATGACGAAAGGAGTGATGAGTGAATCCTTGGAGGATGGTGAGAACTTCCCGAATGGTGTTGTGGATACGCCATGAGCTATTTCCCAAGCTGCGGGCGGCCTTGATGATGACTAGAGAATCGCCCTCGATGATGACTTTTGGGGAGGTCTCCTTGAGGGCTATCAGCCCGCGGAGGAGAGCTGCTGCTTCGGCGAAGTTGTTGGTCTGAATGCCAAGCGGTTCGGCGTACGCCAAGATCAGGGCCCCGTGACTGTCCCGGATGACCCCGCCCGCTCCAGAGGGGCCGGGGTTTCCTTTAGAAGCTCCATCGAAGTTAAGTTTAACCCATCCGGGAGGGGGGCAGTCCACCTTGTCGCCGAACGACGGGAGGGGGCGGGAGGGGGACCGGGGGAAGCTGGACTCCGAGGGAGGAGAGGAGGGTGGACTCGACCAGCCTTCGGGGCGCCTCGCTCAAGGGGAGGGAGCGGGAGTTCTCAAGGGCGAAGGCAACCGCCTTGGCCGCCACCCACCGGGGGAGCGGGCCGGGGAGGAGAAGGCTCTGCCGTTGCGCTCAAGCCAAAGTTTCCAAAGCAGATGAGGGAGGCAGGAGCCCCATAGGAAGCGGATGAAGGGGTGGGCAAAGGGATTGGGCCACCGAGACAGGAGGTCGGAGATGGAATTGGGGGCCACCCACTGGATAGAAAATTGGGATAGGATGAGGCTCAGGGCTTCGAAAGAGAAGGGGCATCTCGAGGAAGAGGTGATTAGTAGACTCCCGGGCAGCACAACAAAGGAAGCATCTCGTTCGGGATCCGAAAGCCCCTCCTGATCAGGTTCTCGATAGTCAGGATCTTATTTTGGATGGCCGCCCAAACGAAGTGGCTGATTTTGGGGATCAACTTCTTGGCCCATACCTGTTTGACTGGGAATGGGGCCTCATCAGGGACTCTTTGGAAGTTGTAGGCAGATTTGACAGAGAAGATGCCACTGGGGGTGCCGTGCCAGACGCATCTGTCGTTCCCTCGGAAGACGGGATAACTGTCACCTCGAGGAGACGCTGGAGCCTGGAGGATTGAAGCGGGTGCCTGGGGTTCAGGATGGGCTTCCATGTTACCCGTCCTTGGTTCTGGGTGAGATAATCCGACACTTTGGGCCCTCTACCCACCAGGCCCGATTTGAGGACGAGGAGGTCGTTGTCAGCAATCAGGGCCTCATCTTGGATCCACCTGTCTTCCCAGAAGTCGATCTTGGTTCCGTCCCCGAGGATCCATCTGGTCCCCTTCCGAATGATGTCTTTAGTGGAGATCAAGGATTTCCAGAAGGCTGATCCGTCTCTGGGGTGGGAGTCGCTGAGGAAGGGGTGATGGTGGATGTATTTCCTGCGCACGATACTGACCCATTCATCAGGGGCGTTGGTGAACACCTTCCAGGCGTGCTTGGACAAGAGGGCCTTGTTCATGGGGGTCACCCGCCTGAGCCCGATCCCTCCCTCGCCTTTGGGGCGGCAGACCAGGGGCCAGGAAACCAGGGGAATCCTCTTCTTATCTTCGCTGCCCGACCACAGAAAGCGTTTCTGGATTTGCTCGATGTGTGCTGCAATGGAGGCCGGGATTCTGAAGACCGACATGAAGTAGACCGGAATGCTTTGAAGAACCGCCGACAGGAGGGTGGCTCTACCTGCCTGTGAGAGGAGGTGGCCTTTCCAGGAGGCCAACTTCCTCTGGATCCGATCAATCATCCCGCTCCAAAGGGTCTTGGAGGAAGCTCCCCGTAAACAGGGGGAGCCCGAGGTAAGAGGAGGGGAGGGAATCAGGGGTACATCCAAGAATCCGCCCGATTCTGATTTGCCTATCCGGGGGTATGGATAAAGAAAATTTTACTTTTTCGGAGGTTGATTTTCTGCCCGGCCGCCTCCTCATACAGGGTCAAGATGTGCTTGATGGTCTTGGCTTGAGGGATCGAAGCTGAAGTAGCAAGGATGGTGTCGTCCACGAACTGCTGATGGGACACAAGGGGTAGGCCCGGCGCAGGCCTGATGCCCGAGATAAGTCCGCGGGAGACAACACTCGAAATGGTGCGTCCCAGGGCCTCAACCAGGATGATGAAGAGGATCGGGGACAGGGGGTCGCCTTGGCGAAGGCCTCTGGAACTGGGGAAGAACCCGATGGGGGATCCGTTAATGAGGATAGAGAACCAAGGGGAGGAAACACAGTTTCTGATGAGGCTGACCCAGGAGGGGTGGAACCCGAACTTGAGAAGGACCTTGGAAAGGAAATCCCAGCCAACTCGTCGAAGGCCTTGTTCATATCTAGTTTGAGCAGAAAGGAGGCCTTTTTGGATAGGAGGGTCGAGTGGATGGCCTCGTGCATGATGATAACTCCGTCTCGTGATAAGTCCGCCTTTGACCGAGCTCCCCGGGCAGGGGGCAATGATCGTGGGAAGGATATCCTTAAGGCGGGAGGCCATGGATTTGGTCAGGATTTTGTATAAGACATTACACAAGCCGATGGGGCAAAATTCGGAGAGGGATCCGGCTGCTCGAGACTTGGGGATCAGAGCAATGAAGGTGGATTTTATACCTCTGGGGATGGAGCTAGCGGACCGGAGGTCCCGGATGGCTGCGCACACTTCTTGGCCAACGAGGTCCCAAAAGGATTGGAAGAACCGGGGAGAAACCCGTCTGGGCCCGGGGCCGAGGCCGCCTCGGCCTTCATGGAAAACGTAGCAGCATGGATTTCGGAGTCAGACAGGGGCTGCAGGAGCATCTCGTTCGCCAGGGCCGAGACGAAAGTTGGGATATGCTCCAGCAGGGAGTCTGTCGCTTCTGGGGACATCTGGGAATTGTCGCCAAGGAGCTCCTGGAAGAAGTTGATGGCTTCAGTCCGAATGTCTTCTTCATCCTTGATTATTCTGCCATCGCTGCCCACCAACTCGGAAATTCTGTTGGAGCCCCTGTTTCTGAGGGTCGACGTGTGAAAAAATTTGGTATTAGCATCATCGTCTTGGAGACATAGGGCTCTTGACTTCTGCTTCCAAAATGTTTCTTCCCTGGCCAGGATGTTGTGGTACTCGCCGAGGGCCGAACGTTCCTCTTCCCCGATCCCCGGATCTTGGGAGCCTTCCTGGAACCTGAGCTCAAGGTCTTCGAGCTTTTTCTTAATTGCTGCTTTATTTTCGAAGATGTTGCCAAACACCTCTCTGTTCCATACCTTGAGCTGTTCTTTGAGACGTCTCAGTTTGTGGTAGACTTGCTCGACAGGGCGCCCAGGGACTGGGGGAGCCCACCAAGCAACCAACCCGGGCCCCGAGTTGGGGTGGTGCAGCCACATGGACTCGAACCGGAAGGGCCGCTTGAGGGAAGAGCGATGGTCGGTTTCGAGGAGGAGGGGGTTGTGGTCAGACCCAATTTTGGGGAGAGCCAGCAAGGTTGCGTCAGCAAACAAGGGAATGGCTTCCTTAGAAAGAAACACTCTGTCCAGCCTGACCTGGATATGGCTTGCTCCCGCTCTTCTCGTTTGACCAGGTGAACCCGGCTCCTTTTAGGTTGACGTCCATGAGCTCATTGAGGTCGGTGAAGGCCCCAAAGTCTTCCATGCTTTTGGACGGAGCCACCGAACCCCCGCTTTTGTCAGAAAGGAAAAGGGGGCTGTTGAAGTCCCCTGCTAGGATCCAGGGAAGGGGGCAAAGGCCTCCCTCATCGAGCTGATTTCCTTCCACAAGGCAGCTTTCTCAACCGGGCTGTTGGGAGCGTAGACGTTAGACAAGATCCACGAACGCCTTGACTTCACACAATGGACCAGAATGTTGATTATTCTGGGGGAAGATGAAATGAGTCTCCCCTCAAAAGACCGGGGATCCCACATGCACAGTAGGCCTCCGACTGTGCCAGCCATAGGGGTAGACAGTGACTCGCAATTTCGCCAAATAGCTTGGGCGACCCTCTGAGCGGCCGCTTCATCTATTTTGGTCTCCTGGAGGAGGAGGAAGGACGGGCGGTGATCCTTGCGGAGTTGGCCGAGGATCCTTTTTTGGGGGCACCATTGAGCCCCCTGACATTCCAGGTGATGAGCTTCATTTGACACCCTTGGGGAGTCGCTTGCCCCCATTCCCGAGCTGAGCGCGGGGTTTGGATCGTAGGGCGTCTGCTTTGGAGAAGCTCGCGGCGATGTCAGAGAGGGTTGCCTGTGAGCCATTGGCTATGTCGTCTTCAGTGATCCTTGATCGCCGATCGCCTGGGGTGGGGCGACCTCTCTTGAGTTTGCCGCCAAAGTTTGTGGCGAACGTCCCGCTTCGGGTCATCTTGGGGCTGATTTCATCAGGCCCGGACTGAGAACTACCCTCAACCTCATCGTCGGACCTCTCAGAGCTGCACTCTGAGGGGGGAGGCCGGCAGGGAACGCCGGGAGGGGCGGGAGGGGGTCGAGAGGGGGATAGCGAGGAGGGGGGGAGAAGGAAACTCTGGCATCCAGGGAGGAGGAAGGGAAGGCGGGAGCCGACGGGGGAGAGAGCCCGGGCGGCTCGCAGGGCTGAGAGGGGGCGCAAGCGAGGGCCTGCGGGGAGGGGGGAGGGATCCACACCGGGCGAGGTGGGAGCCTGGGATCGGGGCCCCGGGAGGGCAACCAGGGAGAGGTTCGGGGGAAGGGCGAACCTGGGGAGGGCCATCCGTCAGGTGGGATTCCTTTGGGACGAAGGGGGAGCCTCCTTGTTGTTCCAAGCCTGGGATCTGCGACTGTCGCGGGGGGGCCCGCGGGAAGGGGCCCCGGGGGGGGGGTTTTGGGGGGGGGGGGGGGTGAACCTTTTTGGAGATGGGGCATTGGTAGAGGAAAGGTGCCCCCGAGTGCAGCAGAGAGGCAGAAAGCGGTGTTTGTTTTCGTAAATCGTGGTTTGGCGCCGAAGAAGGACCCGGAGGAGATGGACACAGAAGAGGGGAGTTCGGATTCTAGATTTGCATTGACGCAAAATCCGGCATGGACCATTCGAGAGCCTGCCTTGGTAGCGGGATCGAAGGCCACCAGCTCACCGACCGATTGAGCAATGAGCCTTAGTACGTCTTCGTGCCACAAGTGAAAGGGAAGCTCAGGGAGCCGAACCCGGATCGGGGCGAAGTTGATACTTTGGGTGCTGGGATGGAAGTCGACTCCATATCGCCTGAGGAAGAGGCTTTTGCGTCCCAGGAACCAGGGCCCGCCGGACAGGATCTTTTCAGGCGTCATCGTTGTTGTTTAGTTTGATAATGAAAAAGCCCTTGGTAAGGGCCACCAACTGAATATGTCCAAAAACTTTCCACTTGGAAGCCGCCCATCTGCGGATGGTTTCCATGTCCGGTCGCCCTCCCAGGAACTTCCCAACCAGGGAGGCAGAGGATCCAGAGACAAAGGATGAGTAGACCTCCTCTTGAATGGAAATGTGGGTGCCCTCGAGGGAAAGCCCTATGCCCAGGGCCCGAGGCTGGGCCCTGGCGCTGACCAGGATCTCGCCGGTAGGAGGGTTTGGGCCCTCCCGGGCAGTAACCCCGCCCAGGATCCGGAGGCTTTTTCCCTAGGCCTGCAATTGCGTCGAGGCTGGGAGGAGGCCCTGGGCCCAAGATGCCGTCCCCGCCCTGACCGCTAGTCTGCTCAGCCTTTGAACCCTCCTCTGGTCCTGCCGAGGGCGGGGCCCGAGCCCCGACGTGCCCGATCCTGATCCCGATCTTGCGCCTGCCCTGGATCCTGCGCCTGCGTCTGAACCTACTCCCGTTCCAGTTCCCGTGCCCGCTCCCGTTTTTGCTCCTGCTTCCGCCATCGTCCTGTTTACTTCTATTTACCTCTATTTACAAATTATATTTGTATAAAGTTTCCTTTGTTTTATTTTTATTCTATATATATAAAATATATACGCGTGTATCCTGGGATTCACAAGGACTTCTCTCCCAATAGTTTACTTGGGGGTCCCCTTGCACTTTAAGAAGCTGAAATTAGACACATGGAGGAATCTGTTGGAGTGTATCAAGGACAAAATTAATCACTGGTCTCACAAGTGGTTAAGTTATGGTGGAAGATTAACGTTCTTACAGTCAGTCATTCAAGCCATGCCAATTTACAATTTCTCTATCCTGGCTGCCCCAATTACAATATGGAAAGAGTTGGACAGGATGGCTAGAGAGTTTTTATGGGAAGGAGCAAAGGGAGAGAGAAAGTGGGCCTTAGTGGGCTGGGACAAAGTTACCCAGCCCAAGGTTAAAGGAGGTATGGGTTTGAGAAAATCTAAGCTGAATAATAAAGCTTTGGCTGGAAAGCTGTATTGGAGATGGATCTCCCAACCCACCTCCCTTTTCGATGAGAATCCTAACTAGCAAATACTGGGACAGAGGCCAACCCAAACGATGTACCTCGCATCCCCTTGGATGGTACTGGGTCCCTAGTTTGGCAGGCTCTCAAGTTAGGGTCTCAGGTTGTTAAAGACCGCTTATTTTGGAAAGTGGGAAGAGGGGAGAAGGCTCGTTTCTGGACAGATTCTTGGGATCAGTTCCCACCCATCATTGCTGAATTTCCAGAATTACAGCCAATAAAAGCAGCGATTGAAGCCAAGGGATGGATCCGTATTGAAAGTTATTTCACAACTACTCACTGGGGGAGTGTAAGTTTAGCAGTTCAAGAAGTTGGATGAGTGGCCCATTTCAATCCCTCCGGATTTGACTCCCATCATGACTAAAATTCGACGGAAAGATTTCTTACAGGGGGAGACGTGGAGGATGAATTAGCTTGGGGCTTTGGGAGTCTTGGCGTCTATACGATGAAAGGACGGATATGACAACGATTCTCCCGCAGCCCCCCCCTCATACTTTTCAGGTTGAGGACTGGAGGAAAATTTGGCACTCTAAAGGCTGGCCGAAAGTTAACTTTTTTGCTCGGCGAGTGCATGCACAATGGAATCCTCACTTTTGATAATCTCAGATCAAAAGGTATCATCGGCCCTTCTCAATGTGTACTATGCTACAAGAGCGAGGAAACTGCGGACCATTTGTCTGTTTGGTTGCCCTTTCACCCGACGCATTTGGCTGCGTTGGTTTGCATACTTTAAAATTCAAGTAAGTGGTGACCTGAACCGGATGAATATCTGGGCAAAATGGCAGAAAGGTAGATTCAAATCTAAAGCTCTTCGTATTGGTCGGGAGCTCGATTTAAGCTTTATCTGGTGGCAAGTATGGCTGGAAAGAAATGCCAGAATTTTTAGAGAAACTTTTACTGCTCTAGACGGGGTTTGGCAGACCATTTGGAGCAAGGTTACCGAAAATGTGGCTGTTCATGCTGAGGAGGAAGCTCAAATTGACATTGGAGCTATGGAAGATCGCGTTGAACTACAAGAGGGACAAGACAGAAATTGTTGGAAACCTCCCCTGAAGGTTGGATTAAAATCAATACTGATGGAGCTGCAAAAGGCAATCCGGGTAGAGCCGGAATTGGAGTGGTATGCCGGAACCATGTCGGGACTCGTGCTCTATTGGGAATTGCAAGGCTCGGGAAGAACCACTAACAATGAAGCCGAAGCCATTGCCATCAAGTCCGCTTCCCGTTTGGGCAGTGAAACTTGGCCACCGTAGGATTATTCTTGAATCAGACTCGCAAATAATGGTTGGAGCTCTAGACTGCATGAGGAACTTTGATCTGAAAGCTTGGAGGTTGAGGATTCTTGTCACTCAAATTAAGGAATTATGGAAGGAATTAGATGATGTGATTCCAGTTTATGTGAGTAGAGATTTAAACAAAGCGGCCGACTTCTTGGCTAAGATGGGTGCTGAGAAGGAGGTAGGGGTTCAGCTGCACAGTGACATGGCTATTGAGGATGAGGTGATTAGGCAGGGTCTTGAAAGGTCCTTGAGCCAATGATCAAAGAAAAAGCAAAGGGAGGAAAGTTGTCGCGATATCGCGACATGTTGCGCCATCGTGGTCACTGGCGGAAAGTCGTCGCGATATCGCGACATGTTGCGCAGTCGTGGTCACTGGCGGAAAGTCGTCGCGATATCGCGACATGTTGCGCAGTCGTGGTCACTGGCGGAAAGTCGTCGCGATATCGCGACATGTTGCGCAGTCGTGGTCACTGGCGGAAAGTCGTCGCGATATCGCGACATGTTGCGTCGTCGCGGCCAAGGGCGGAAAGTCGTCGCGATATCGCGACATGTTGCGTCGTCGCGGCCAAGGGCGGAAAGTCGTCGCGATATCGCGACATGTTGCTTCGTCGCGGCCAAGGGCGGAAAGTCGTCGCGATATCGCGACATGTTGCTTCGTCGCGGCCAAGGGCGGAAAGTCGTCGCGATATCGCGACATGTTGCTTCGTCGCGGCCAAGGGCGGAAAGTCGTCGCGATTTCGCGACATGTTGCTTCGTCGCGGCCAAGGGTGAAAAGGTGTCGCGATTTCGCGACAGGTTGCATTTTCGCGGCCAAAGGAGAAATGGTGTCGCGATTTCGCCACAGGTTGCATTGTCGCGGCCGAAGGAGGAAAAAGTGTCGCGATTTCGCGACAGGTTGCATTGTCGCGGCCGAAGCAGGAAAAAGTGTCGCGATATCGCGACAGGTTGCTTTTTCGCGGCCGAAGGAGAAAAGGTGTCGCGATATCGCGACATGTTGCTTTTTCGCGGCAGAAGGAGAAAAGGTGTCGCGATTTCGCGGCATGTTGCTTAGTCGCGGACAAAGGAGGAAAAAGTGTCGCGATATTGCGACATGTTGCTTCATCGCGGCCGAAAGAGAAAAAGTGTCGCGATATCGCGACATGTTGCTCCGTCGCGGCCGAAAGAGAAAAAGTGTCGCGATATTGCGACATGTTACTCCGTCGCGGCCGAAAGAGATGAAGTGTCGCGATATCGCAACATGTTGCTCCGTCGCGGCCAAGAGAGAAAAAGTGTAGCGATATCGCGACATGTTGCTTTTTCGTGCCCAAAGGAGAAAAGAGTCACGATATCGCGACATGTTGAATTTTCGCGGCCAAAGGAGCAACATGTCGCGATATCACGACATGTTGCTTTTTCGCGGCCAAAGGGGAAAGGTGTTGCGATATCGCGACATGTTGCATTTTCGCGGCCCAAGGAGAAGAATAGTGTCGCGATTTCGTGACAAGTTGCATCAACTGTCCATGCCGACCCCCTTGCTAGCTAGATAATGGTTCAGGAGATTTGGCTCCATTGCAAATCTTCTTCTACTATTGTAAGCTTGTGTTCTCTCTGACTTCGGCTGGGAAGAGTCTCTTCCCATATTGTAATTGTTCTTTGTTTTAATACAAGTTTTTTCAAATTTTTCAAAAAAAATATATACGCGTGTACCATTCTTACAAGCATTGTTATTAGATTTGGTGAATTTTATCAAAAATGTCCAAATTTTGGCAGTTTACAATCTTACATGAACAAATTCAAGAACATAATTGGACGAACCGTAATCAGGGGAATATTATACACACACACATATGTATGTATGCATATGTATAAGCTAAAACTTGTCACATTTGTCTTTCATTCTCACATCTACTTGACTTCGTTCTACATCTACAAAAGCTAAATTTTATGGTTCACCCATGGGATTGGAACCTTGATTTACAATGTGGAACTCTTAGCTCCCTTCTACTTGTCCTAACCTCCTTGGGCTTCATGGCAAATTTTATAGCTGATTTTTCAATGACAATTATTTTTTTATCCTCATTGAATTTGAACATGAACCTGCACTTGGTAACTTAGGTTACAAGGTTTGAAAATCCAGATTCATATGGGAAGCCAAAAAATTCCGAAAAATTAGAATTGGGAAAATCTGAATCTGATTTGGAAAATAAAAACATATAATTTAAAGCTACACTTAATATAAACATACCATTATGTAACAAAATATGCACAAATAAGTACAAGGAATGAGACATTCATAATAGTTTAAACATTTAAAGGCACATCTCAAAATCATATTTGAAATTGCCTTTGCTTAAAAAAACTCTGGATCCAATTGAACCAATCCTGATTGTTGCAAAAAAACCTGTTTGATCTAAATTTTGTCCAGATTCGGTAGGATTTTGTTACTATGCTTTTGCCAGGGTCTCTTTAAAATTTGCTCTACCTATCTCTGATATCTTATCCATATTAGTTTTTGGATCCATTTTCATGCAACATTGGTTATACCTGTATGTTGTGTCTTCTCCAAATCAAATATATAAATTATCAAAACTGTACAAACAATTTTTTTTTTAAACAAATTTTCAGGGAATCAAGTCCTATATGGGTCTCCATTCTTATCTTTTGTCCACGAGTTTTCAAGGAATTAAGTCTTTTATCGGTGTTCATTCTTATCTTTGGTTCCAGCTTCCAGGGCTACACTAATCTAGATTCAAATGGGGCTTGTCACAACTCCAGTGTCCTGTTGAGGTAGAGTCCTGGCAGTAACTTGGAACTTATTGAGACAACCTTTAATGTTGTCAAGGTTCCATCAGGTAGTCACTATTGGAAGTGCGGGTGCTATCTTATATATGGTAATTTTCCTTGTTCTCATTTGGTTCTCCCATCTTTTGTTGTTGTATTTAAAATAGCATGAATATTTTGTGTCATCACATGCAACACGTGGTAGTAGAGCACAGATTTGGGTGTTTTCTGTAGAGTAATTGTGACTCTTAGGCAGAGTCTTGCATTGGAAGATAGTTCCTCATATTTTCTTAAATTTTTTTAATGGTTACTGTTTGGTTTGTGTCCTATGTCAAGGGCCTTGTAAGCCACATTTGTGCCCAAGATTAAATTTTTCTTGCACACATAATGCTTGCCGTCTGGTTGGCAAGACTCTAAATTCATGAATGAAGAGGTTTAGGGTTCTAACCATGGCTTTTTTCAGTCTCATCATTTTGATGTCATTACCTTTTTGTGCACATTTTGACCATTTTAGCCTCAACTTTAATCTTGTTTTGCACAAACAATTCACACAAATTTTGATGTGTTTCCAAGTCACTGGTTCTCAAGAGGTTTGAAGGACAATCAAGATTCTAGAATTTTTGAAATCTGATTGCTATTTTGGGTAATTTGTTTTCCATTACATTTTTGGAGCTGAGGCATGTTTCATGTCTCTTAAGCTATTACATCACATATTTGCAGTTGATATGTGCATTCCTATTTCAGCTTAAAGACAGATTTCAATGTGCATTTTGAATTGCATAAATTGCTATGATTACAAACCTTTCTAAAGGAGGGGGGCATGTTGTGTACCTAGACAAATCATTATGTATTTTAATGAGCTATTTTGTCCATAAGTTTATATTTGTGTTTGGTTTTAATTAGCTGTGGATTGAAAACCATCTTTGGATTGTTTCATCTTCATCCTTTTGCATTTCTACTGAAACAATGAAAGTTAGGTTCAGTCTACTCAATGAGATTGTTGTTGTTGGATAAGCATAATTACTTCAATAGTTCTTCTAACTTAAATGTTCGTAGGTGGAAAAACTAGATGAAAATGAATGGTGGCAGAAGATGGAGGAGCTCAAATTTCAAGAGCAGCAGCAGGAAATTGTAGTCAAACACTATTATGGAAGAGAAGGGGAAAGTATTCTTGAGGACATGGCCCAACGTCTGGGGCTTTTCTTGTAAGAGAAATGAAAGTCATGCTTTAAATCTTATTTCCATGTTTTACCAAATTAGGGCTGGATAAGAGAATTTTATAGTTAATATTATACCTGTAATAGTTCATTCTTTTGATAATCTGATTGATATACCTACTGTGGGAAAGAATCTGTTAGTTTGCTAGTTGCAGCACAATTATATGCATGCACTTTTTTCTTGTCCTTAAAATATGAAACATTCCTTTTGACACATTGAAATATGGTTAAAGCTGAATAAATTTATTCATCGTTACATTTTCTTATGATCTTGTCATCTTTCTGCTGGCCACAACTTCAAAAATAGAGTGGAGGAATATTTAATTTTCTGTCCTTTTGTTTTCTTCTGACATTGTGCGTATGTGAAAGGAAGCCATGTATACAATAAAGGAAGAAATGCTATCCTTGTTGTCAGTAAGGTTCCATTACGAAATTATCGGGCAGATCTGGATGAGAGGCATGGATCTACTCAGCGTCAGGTATACTATCATCTATGTCGATAATGATCTCAGTTCTTTGCAAATAAATGCTATGAATTTTGAATGATTTGATATTATTTTGCAGATCCAAATTTCAACAGCCACGGAAAGTAAAGTGCAACGAATGCTGGCAGACGCCACAAGTACTAGTAATTCTGCGAGACTGGTTGAGGGATCAAGTCAAATTAAATCCAAGCAGACATTCTCTCCAAGTTTTCAAGAATATAACACAGATATGCAGTGTACTGCTGAAATGGAAAAGTTAAGCCTTGAACTGCGCAGTCGACAACAACAAAAGAAGGTCTCAGATTGATTATTCAAATTTCTTTATTGGATTTTGGAATCATCATTTATTAGGATCATAGCTTTATGGATCTATTTATGTAATTATTGCAGGCATGTTTAAATCTTCATGACTATTTATTAGGAAATGATTTGTTATTATACCAGATTCTACTTAGTGCCTCACCCACACGTTTTTTTGTTGTAGGCTAGTTCATCTCTAAAGGCTATGTTATCATTCAGAGAAAATCTGCCTGCTTATATGATGAAAGATGAGCTTTTAGAAGCTGTTGGGAATAATCAGGTATTATCATTTTTCCCCGACATCAAAATTTTAAGTCATTTGTTTTTAAACTTTAGTGTTTGTAACTTGGAAATGGTTTGAATGATGCTGATGTTATCAGAGCATTTTTTATTATTGTTAAATCTTAAAGGCGACTATGAGTAAATCATAGCAAACTTATAATTTGCATTACACTCACAATGTTTGATGCGGAGCTGAAAAGTACCCTTATAGTGAGTAAGCTGCTGCACATGGAATTAGTTGTGACCTGATATGGTTGGAGGAGAATTGGCTTTACTTGTGGAATTTAGAGCCACTGACAGAGATTGCTTATTGTTTGACAACATAAATTACTGTTGATATTTTAAAATTGGACTTTTGTTTGAACTGCAGTTTATTATGAAGTGACATAATATTTTTATTTTAACTTTATTTGAATTATCATCATTGTTCCTAGATTCTTGATGTTTTTCCTTTAGTATTTAATTGGTAATGGTAAAATTTCTGCAGAAATGGGGTCAGTGAAATTGTCATCAGAGAATTCATTTTGTTTGTACTGGGAAGGCATTGACAGTGTGCAAGTGTGCTAGAACTGGGAACCATGCATGCTCTCTGACTTTGTTTAGCAAAGTGGATCTTGACCTGTGAAAGTAGGAACCATATAACTTTTTAACTCATAATTATAGATAAGCAGAGTGTTATGGATAAAATTTTCAACTGGATTTCTAAATCAAGGTTAGTGGAGGATATGCTCAAGCTGAAACATATTTGCAATACAGATGAATAAATGATGACAAACCAGAAAGTAGCAATGAAAGAATTCATAATTGTTAAAGGATGTAGAGAAAACAGAATTACGTGGTTTGTCTTGAACTTTTGTTTCCCTGAACTTGACTTGTGCTTATCTTTGACATGTATCTTTAATTTACCTTTCAATTTAATTCTTCTGCACAGTGTGATTCCTATTTTTCCTTTGCATTGTTTAACATTGTCTATGGGTAGGAATTTTTCCTTGTTTTTGGCATTGATGGTAAAAATATATATTAAAACAAGGTTATGCAGATATCCTTCATCTTTCTGTGGTTCTATGGTTGTGCAGGTACTTGTGGTTTCAGGCGAGACTGGTTGTGGTAAAACCACCCAACTACCTCAGTTTATACTTGAAGATCAAATTGAATCTCTTAATGGTGCCTGGTGTAACATAATTTGCACCCAACCACGTCGAATATCTGCTATGTCTGTAGCCGCTCGTGTTGCTTCTGAAAGGTGTGAGAATTTGGGAGAGACTGTTGGATATCAAATTCGGTTAGAGTCTAGGCGGTCTGCACAAACGCGCCTGCTATTTTGCACAACTGGAGTACTACTTAGGCGTTTGGTAAATGGCTTACCTGTGATTCTATTTTGTGCCATTTTAGGATATATGTAGTTGGTGGTTCTATAAAGATAATAGTATGAAAGATTATAGGAGGAACTGTCGGATCGTTTTATGTTGCCAAGACTGAAATGATACATATTAATGAAGGTGTAGTATCATTCATTGATCAGAAATTTCATAGTGTTACATCTCTTTTCTACTGTTCTGCTTGAGGAAGAATGAAGGGGACAAAATCAACCATTGTACTAACATTCAAATACACCATTGTGGGTTTTCATTGTCATTGTTTCTATATAGCTATAAGTTTTAAATATTAAATTGCTAGACATTGTAGACCTTATGAGGGCTTTATACATATCAACAATTAGCTAAAATGCTATTCACCACAGTATTTGTCTAGCACCAGAACTTCTGAAATTCTCTTACAAATATCCTTGCTGTAATAAGGGAGCACTAAATAATGGTATTTTGAAAAACATCAAAGTGGGAGTACATATTTTTAATGTAATGTGGCTTTTCCCTGATTTTGGCTGTGCTGCCATGCCATCTAAAGTTGCTAGGGTAGAGGTTATTGACCTAACGCCTTTATCTGTCAACTTGTTGGCCTTTGACAGGGGAACTGCGACTCTAACCAGTGCTGTTGATAAAAACTGAAATTTGTTTGTTGGATGTCTATTGTGCCTGGAAGCTTAATAATAATTTTATTGGTTTCTGTCATTTTTTTTTGCAAACATAGGTGCTGGACTTGGCTGTCAACTTTATCCTAATTCATGTTTGTCATTTCTCATGTAGTAATTCTCAAAGAATTTCCATCAGATTTCTCTAATGTTTTCAAGCTTCTAAGGTGAACATCAAATTCTAATGCAGCCTTGGATATGAGCTGCTTACTTCACTAATGCTCAAGTATCTAACAGAAGTGGAAAAAATATTATGATCATAAAGCACGTATAATATTAGTTATTTATATGAACATAATGTAAAATGACCTTATAGAAATTATTCTTATATATGTACTTTCTGTAAGTCATTGAAGAAAAGTGATATCTTGTCTAAGCAGTGTCAAAGACTATGATATTAAATTAACAGGTATAGTAGATGTGAAAGTTAAGAAGTTACAAAGATTTCTTTTATACTTAAAACAATTGTGTCGTCTAAGCTGTTAGATAAAGGATTTCTTTTATACTTGGATGCTAAATAAAGGGTTGTAGCAGATATTAAAGTTAAATGTGGTTAGGTGATTAGGATTTCTGTCCTACTTACGATAGTCCTGTGGATTGCAATTGTATGGATACTGCTGTTATCATCTATTATCTTGTGTCTTGCATTTACTTTTTGCTTTTTAAAAGTCATCCTCAAAACCATACACATACTTCCATTCACAAATATAGATAATAAAACTTGTAGGACATATGGCAAAATTTCATGGAAAATATTGCAATATTAGGCCTCTATCAGTGTTTCTTTTTAAATTAATTGTTTATCATTAAGATGTTATCTTTCTCTCCAATTCATCAAATATTTATAATTTTATATTAATTATCATGATGCCCGACCAGGTCCAAGAACCAGATCTGAAGGGAGTTAGTCATGTTCTGGTGGATGAAATTCATGAAAGAGGAATGAATGAGGACTTTTTAATAATAATCTTGCGAGATCTTCTTCCTCGTCGCCCTGATCTACGTCTAGTTTTGATGAGTGCAACTATAAATGCTGAACTTTTCTCTAAATATTTTGGAAATGCACCAATGATGCATATACCGGTAAGTTCAAATGTAATATATTTCTGATCGTTATTTTTATTGGGTTCCTTTTGGGGAGTATCTTATCATGTTTATTAGCTCTTCTGCTGTATGTCTAAAAATTTGTGGAATGTTATTTTTGTTGTTATCCTCTAGGGTTTCACATTTCCTGTCAAGGAGCTGTTTTTAGAAGATGTATTAGAAACAACAGGCTATACTATTGAATCAGAATCCAGAAGTTTCCAACATAGTTCTAGACGAAGAAGAAAGCAACAGGAGCCGAAGAGAGATCCTTTGACTGATTTGTTTGAGGCAAGTTGATGTTTTACCTCTTTGATGCGGTTTTGATCATTTCTATTATTGCTTTGAATCTTGATGCTTTGAAAATACAGTTTACATTGAATGAATTTAGGAAGTTTCAAGGATGTATGTTAGTTAAACTCACCATTTTGGCAATTGGTTGTTGAACTGTTTCTGTCCTTTATTTATTTATTTATATTTTATTTTTATTTGTGTTTTCTACTAATTCTAAAGGATCATATTGGTGATGATCCCTTTATGATCCAGTTTTGTCCAACTGCTTTCTCTAATCAATAATTTTTGTGGAACTGTCAACTGATTTTCATTTACATGATGCTTAATGGAATAGTATATTGGAAATAGTTATTAGCAAATCATGCCATTCATGGTTTGTTCAAGCATTGCAGGTTGCAAAATTATTAAGAACAATTTTTTAAAAATCATGATTATATGTGTAGTTTTTCCAGCCGCTTGATATATTTGCGAGTAGCCTATTTAAAAAGAAGTGCTTTTATTTTCAAAAACATTTGGAAAAATGGGTAAAAATTTGGCTGTGGAAAGTTATTTAATATGCAAAAAGGGGAAAAATTGATGTTATTTTTAAATTTGTATTTGTATCATCATCATCATCAAAAATTAAAACAATAACTTGTCAAAATTGCCAGTTTTCAGAGAAATTGTTCATGCATTTTTTCTAGGCCTTGCTGATAAATTGCTCATCACATTTTGCTTTCAACTTTGGGTTGCAATTCAACTGTGTAGAATGTTTGCTAGGCTTAAACTTGACCATGAAACTTGGAATTGTAGTGAGATGATTTTGTGGTTAGAATGAAACAGATATTACATTGAATATCAATTAGGAAAAAAGTGCAAACAAAATGTAATTTCAACCTTGTTTCAGTTAACAGTGATTTCTGTTGTTGCATGCTGAGATCTTGGATAGAGCATCCATTGTGTGGCATGCACTATAAATATGTAACACAGAGTGTAGTGTTTTAGTATGTTGGATGGATTCCTTCATTCAGGGATGGACCACTTTTATACCATGTTCCAAGGGTATCCATCCTGGGCCTTGTCTTTCTATAACTCTTGTTCCAGGGAATCTGAATGGTACAAGATGTCCCACCGGCCTTTTTTATTGGGACTTTGGGTTGACCATACCTGAAATGTTCCAGGGATCTGGGGGCTGTCACCGAGATGGCTGCAATTGGGACGCTGTACAAGAGATGGCTATGATTCCTTGAGGCGTTGTGGGTACACTGAAATATCTTGATAATGTCTTGGGGACGCCCAGAAATTGCTAAGACAGTTGGGGGACATTGAGACACCCCCTCAAAAGTCTTGGGAACGCTTGGGCGCCTCAGACAGTACCCAACCCTTAGGCATTTCATACATTTGTATGTGTGTATCTTGTATACAATTATTTATACATATATTCTATTCAAATATATTGTTAGTCTAGACTTCTAAATTTCAGATTTGTCTTAAATTTTTCTCATATACTAGATCGATGGAACTTGGAGTGTTGGTGAAATTTCCAATTTGTAATGTTTCAACACATAAACTCTGATTCATGCCTATGGTTTTACATTTTCTTGATGTTTGGGCCCTTTGATCTAGTGTTATTTACTTATTTTGCTTTGACAATGGGTAATATTGCATATTCGTGATTTAAAAAAATCTCTAGTGTACTATATATATATATATATATTTTTGGTATGTTTCCATCCCTAAAATTTGGGGCAAACTCCAGCTATGTTAAAGACATGTCTCGTCATTCTGCACGGTGCCTGACTTGGAAACTCTGTGGAAAATATGTTTTACATTAAAGAATTACCAAACTCATTACTTCTGTGATAAGCAGAACATATAATTAGGGGAGACTTAAGAGTCAACTGTTGTATGGACTTAAGATATTTTAAATTGAAGCTTTGTAGTGTTGGCATACGCTTTGTATTTCATCATACCAGCAATTTTTTTTTCAATGGATTATATGGGATTGAAACGGGTCCCACCCGTATTACATCATCACTACATAGTGGTATTACAACAAAGCTTGGATATTATCCATGTATTGTTTGGCAAGATTCGAACCTGGGTCTCCTCCTTGAAATGTTGAGGAATCTAACAGGTTGAGCTAATGCCACTTGATCATCATCATACCTGCAATTGATTTCGAAGGATCTCATATTTTTTGTTTATTTGTAGTTTTCCAACATTAATGGAACTGATATTTATGCATTTTAAATGCCCTCTAATATATTTTAAATAAATCTGCCAAAATTAGACAAAAAGTTAGTGCCGATTCTGAGATATTTCCCTTGTTTAAATTTTTATTTTAATTGGTTATATGAGATTGTAACAGGCCTCACCCACATTACATCATGACCACATAGTGGTATTACAACTTGGCACTTATGCATGTTTCACTTGGCGAGATTCAATCTTGGGCTGCCTCCATGAAAGTAGAGATATTTAATCAGTTGATCTCATGCCATTTGATAAATATTAAGGTTCACCTATGAGATTTGAACTTGGTTGAGGGTGCGAAAATCTTCACTCCAAACTAATTGTTCTAAACCACATGGCGTCCTTATTTATTTTTGTTGATCTGTATTTTTTTTTTCTTAAATTGGTTATATGGACTGAAATTGGCCCCACTCCTATGACTTTGTCAACATGTTACCGTGGTATTTCAACAAACCACTGGTATTATATTGCCTAACGAGATTTGAACCTGGTTCTTTCTGTTGGGAGCCCACTTTTGTAACCACTTGAGCTAATGCCATTTGATAAAAATGTTAAGGTTCACCCATGGGATTGGAACCTTTGTCTACAGTATAAAACTCCTCGCTCCCCACTGCCTGGCCCAAACCCTTTGGGCTTTGATCTGTAGAATTTACTTTCTCGATATCTTAACTTAATTCTTAGTGGTCCTGTCATGGCATTGCATAATGCCTGTAATCTGAATGAAGGAATAGATGCCACTGTAGGCCCCAATTTATATCCATGAGAAGGCATATTGTATGGTTTTCCCTCTTGGAAGCTCTCTGTATGTAAAGGACTTTTTTTCCATTTGAAGGCTGAGTTTGACTGGTTAGTGTTCTTCAATTTTACCCTTGGGTGTTACAACCAAGTTAGAATCCTAGATATTAGAAATTTGATTGGAACTGTTCCCATTGCGAAATGCAAGGGACATGGAACAATGATGAAAATGATAATTTGTTGTCATGTGTTCTGTTTCTGGGGCACAGAAACCATTTCTCAGGAAATGATTTGTTATTTTTTTAAAGATAGAGGTCATTTCTTGGTTTGTTTTTGGCCTGTGAGAAATGGCTGGATAATTTCCTCAAAAGAATGAAAATATTTAGAAAACATTAAAATTAAAAAAAATGATGATGTGGGGGCCCCACTTGAAACCATGAGAAGCTTTTAAACACTATCCCTGAGAGCAAATTTTCATCTCATTTGCTGTTATTGTTATGCTGTAGAATGCAGAGCTAGAAGGCTACTGTTTTTGGATTTTGCTGCAAAGTTTTGAAAGGATGATTGCTAACTGTAGGTCTGCTACTTTTGCAATGGTGAAGGAGGTCAGTTTCAGATTTATGCCTCATTTTGCAGGATTTTTCTGTTATTACAGCTGAAAGTCCAACCTTAAGACTGCTGTTGTCTGTGGGTGCCACACAACAAACTCAAAACAATTGTGCCCAATTGAAGGAATATTTGGGAGGCAAGAGGGATTTTGAAGCTAGGCTATAGGTGATATTGTCAAGCAATTTATGAATCAATTAATAAATTGTGGTTTGTTTTTTCTTATTTGGTTATATAGGATTGGAATGGGTCCCACCCATATTACATGATGACTTTGTTATTGCAGTATTTCAACAACTACATTATCATGGTATTACAACAAATTGTATAATCACGTTACTTATGAGAATTGAACCCTGGTGGGATCCTTGTGAGCCGAACATTCTTACCAGTCAGACTTCAATTCCATGGGCCAACATTAATCCCAGAGAGGAGGAAGATGCTAATCCATCAACCCAATGATTCTCACCATAATGCTTGTTTCCAGTTTGGCAAATGTTAAGGTTAACGTAGGGGATTGGAACCTTGGCTTGCAGTGTGAAACTCCTTGTTCCCAACCATTTGCCCCAAACCCAATGGGCAGTGCATTGTGGTTTGTTATCTATGCCAAATCTCCTTATATAATTGAAATGGACATTTATATGAATCAACTGTTAGAAGCATTTCTTTGTTTTGTGCTAGCTCTACATCCTTGTGTCATCTATAAGTTGTAAGAAATTTGAATGCCATGTTGGCTCATATTGTGAGTCTAATATTGCAAAACTCTATTAGAAGGTGTTTTCTCTCACTCAGGTCACCTTTATCTCTCCTCCACATTTTCTTGGTCCTAAGGTTGTCTTCTGGCAGGAGCAGTCTATGCAGATTGTTGATATCGTAATCACCTGTGTCAATAAATTTGACACCCTCATACACATGGCCTCAGGGTTTCCTTTCATCAGATGAGGCTACATTTTCACCAGCCATGGAGTGAGGCTGACCACTGTTTTTTAGATGTGACAGGATTTACTTTCTTCGCTCTCGTACACATGTTAGGATTTTCCAATCTATGGGTCCACCCCTCAGGGATGTGGTTAGTGTTATACAGTAGTTGAATTTTAGTGAAGTCTACTCTAGTCTCTAGTTTGTTTTATTAACTACATTACTTTTTAACAGGCTTTTATGTTGAGTCCCATTGACTAGTTTTGGTCATTTGTGGACACTTGCATAATTTCTCATCTATCTTATTTTATCTATAGGAGGTGGTGTTGGAGGAGCATTTTAGTTTATGTGACCTATCAACTACGAGATCAGGGATGACATTTTTGTTTATGTAGAGACTCAAAGGTGGGTTTTGGCCTAGTGCTTAAAGATTCAATCACTCTTAGACGTTAAGCTTGGGAGTGACCCTCAAAAGTCCACTAGGCTAAATACCTTCTTCTTTAATCATTTTTGGGTGGTTGGAGGCACTAAACACTCATTGGATGATATGGCTTGTCCCCACATATTGTGTTAGATTTGCAAGACAGTGTCTCCCTTAGAGAGCAGCTATCAAGGACCTATCTTTTCCTTCTCATGTTGGATATGAGAGGTCCACTACTTTGTGCAGAGCGCCAGCTATCTTCTGCTTACATTAAAGGTTTTCAAGATAGGCATCAATAGCAGACTTCTTTCTGCATCTGGGGGATTGTTGGCCTTGGATGGTTGGAGGGTATCTATGAGACATTCCAGGTGTGCCCCAATATTTCCTGGCATGGCACTCTTAGTCCAAACACGATGCCACTCTTCCACAAATAACATCAGCTGTTGCAATCTCTTCATGGTGATTTGTCTTCTGACACAGATCAATACTAGGTCTAGCTTTCAGCTATGGTCTTCATCAGATTTATCTGTCTCTTTTGCAGTGGATATTCCTCACACATGGCTATTTGTGCTATATCTGTTTTGTATTTCTATTATATTTGATCTATATTTGGACTATACTTGCACCGCATGATGTTATATCGTGTAATACATGATGTTATGCAATTTTATATATGATGTTGCACATGGTGGCTTGGTTCATTTCCTGTTAGATTTTGTGATTTGTAATTGTCTATTTGAAACTCGTTGTTTTGGCTTCCCTCTCCTCCTGTAACAAGTTGTGTTTTTGAGTTACATTTTCCTACTTTGGTCACTCGTGGAAATAAATATAATTACTTTCTTTGTTTCTTGTTAGTTTAAAACAATGGAAGCTGATTCTTCAATATACTTTGTTGCTGATTATGTTGCAAGGCATCTCCATGATTTTACTTTCCCCAGCTGGTGTACCTCCCTTTTTTGGCTCCAGATTTGTTAACTGATTTCTGTTTTATTTTTATTTTTTATTTTTTTCATCAGTTATATGGGATTGAGATGTTGTCCACCTCTATCACATTGTGAGTGTGTTATTGTGATAATTCAATGAACCCCATTATCATGGTATCACCAGAAGCCATGTTATCATTGGCCGCCTTATTTCAGGAGGGTCCATCATATTGTGGGATTTGAACTTGGCTTGTACTCATACTACTACATCCAATTGCCATGGCTTTATTGCTCCACAGTGCATGAGATATTGATTATTGTGATCTTTATAATCAATATGAAGATACTCATAGAGAATGTTACTTGTGATGTATAGGCACTTGATATGGAGTATAATTATTTTGACTTTTCTAACCTACTCGGAAAAGAGATTTAGGAAGATATAGATAAACAAATTGTATTTTTAATGTGCAGGAAGTTGATATTGACTCTGAGTACAGACAATGCAGCACACGGACAAAGGAATCTCTTGGGGCTTGGGATGGAAGTCGGCTTGATCTTGGGCTAGTATGTAATATTTACATCTTGCTTTTTCTCTAATCTCCTTAATTTTCTGTCCGGTTTCGGTTGTTCTTTTACGTGCAATTTTTAAAATTCTTGATTCTTTTACTGTTCTCTGCTTTCCTTCTTCCCAGGTGGTTCTTTATAAAACTAGGCCTCTATGCATAGCCTATTAAACTACCATCTTCTGTCCTCCACATTGTCTCTACGTTATTTATTCTAATTCCATGTGGATACCATATCTCATCTCCCACTCTATGTACATTTGTCCCAATATTTTCCACCATGTTTCACAATTATATTTGTATAGTTTCCTTTGCACATGCCATCTGTTTGATGTTTGTATGAAATCGTGATAATGTGTAATGAGCTGCAATAATGGTTGATGGTTGGTTATCAATATTTCCCTGGTCATGTTCTACACAGGTATCTAAGTGTTTTGTTGTCACTGTAACTAGGACTGTTCTTGGCCCTTACTGTTTGGTCTCTAATATTTTGGAGTTTGTTCTCCTGAGCTGTTCTCTGTGTTCATGCACAATCACACACATGCACGTACATATTCTCTTGCCAGGTGGTTCGTTGTAAAACTTGGCTTCCATGCATAATTTATGAAATTACCATAGTTATGAGGTCCGAAAAATTCAATTTGTTTGAAAGGTCAAAAAATTGGAATCCCTAGAAAAGTTTGATAAAATCCGATTTGGATATAGATAGTTATTTACTCAAATTAAATATCAACTATTAAGAGCACTAAATACAGGTTAACTATTTAATGCTTTTTTATTTAAAATGTTTTAATATCATTGGAACAAGGATCAAAGCTTCGGATTCGTTTTGAGGTAAAAAACATTTGAAAATTGGGAATTTCAAAACTGTTCGGAAAATCCGGATGCAGTTGAGAAAAATAAGAACATATATCACATACAAATCTATAACAATTCATGATCGGAACTTTATAACATTTGTTGTATTTTTGTTAGTCAAAGTATTCACAAACTAATTGAACTTGTGCACTGCTGTTCGCAGACAGGCTTTGGTGTTGTCAAGGAGGATATATTGAAAACTGAATTTCTTTGTCTAAGAAGAATTACAAAACAATAATCTGTAGAAAAGGATGATAGGTGGATGCTAGGCAGATTGCAAATCATCTATACCTTATTCTCATGCACACTGTGCGAGTTTTAGATCTTTAGTCATATTAGAAATTATTTTTAATTTTACAAAGCTACAAAGCCGGTCGGACTAATCCAGACGGTCTGTAAAATCTGGTTTAATCTGGACTTGGTTAAGATCCGGCAGGATTTGGTAACTATGGATATTTCTATTTTGTATTCTTCTACAATTGGTCTTTATCTTGTCGGCCTTGGTTCCTTGTAGGTATTGTTTTTTATCTTCATGTGCAATCTACTTGAGTCTGTTCTCCTTTACTTTTCTCTGCTTCCCTTCTTCTTATGTGGTTCCCTTTTGAAACTTGGCTTATATTCATAATGTATGAAACCACCATTCTGTCATTCACTTTGTCTTTAACTTATTTATCCTGATTCTGTGTAGTTATAATATCTGTTATGATATCTCAGGTCCCACTCTGTGTACAGTTACAGTAAAACTCACAATCAACTTTCTTATGTGGTTCCCTTTTGAAACTTGGCTTATATTCATAATGTATGAAACCACCATTCTGTCATTCAGTTTGTCTTTAACTTATTTATCCTGATTCTGTGTAGTTATAATATCTGTTATGATATCTCATGTCCCACTCTGTGTACAGTTACAGTAAAACTCACAATCAACTTTTCTGTATTCGTCCCAGATTTTATATTTGTACATTTAACTTTGCACATGCCAATTATTTGATGGTTGTATGAAATTTCAAGAATGTGTAATGGACTGCAATAGTGATTGATGGGCAGTTGTCAATGTTTCTCTGGTTATTGTCTAGACTCTATACAGATATCTACGTTTTTCTTGTTACCGCAACTAAGACTTTTCTTGGCCTTTATTGTTTGGTCTCTAATATGTGTTTTTAATGAATACAAAGGAAGGGGCTGTGCAAGCAATAGATCAACAAACCTGCTAGTTTTCAGAAAGTGATTCACTCTCCAGCTATCCTTTAGAATATGAGTCATTTCAAATATTCACTTTTCAGTAAGGACTGATGCAACTCATCACATCTTCAGTGCATGCCAATGTCATTGAACATGAATTCCTCTATCACATCCATTAGGTCCATAGTTACCAAGTTCGGACTTTACGGGCTGGATTGAACCAGTTTGGTTCGGTCAGCCCTGATTTTTTGTTTTTTATTTTTTTAATATATCCAAAAAAATAAAAAGAAACATAAAATATGGCTCCTAAAATATAACTTATACATTTATAAAGTGTCAAATATACTTGAATGTAGAAAATATGGAGAATATGAAATTTTCTATTTTTTTTCCATATATTTGTATATATTTTTTTATGAATATTTTGAATGGGTGCATATAGTAATTATCCAAATGTTTTTGGCCTTCTGAACCTCCAAACTGAACAGTGCTCGGTAACTACGATCAATTTATATTAATACAGGCACCACTTTAATATGGGGGTACATGTGCTGGATTTTGGGTCATCATTATGATAAGTAGCTGTCTCCTTCATAGAACACAATGCAGCAGATTCCTATGATCTAAGGGCTTGAAGAGAACATAGTGAGACTTGTACCATAATATAGTTAAGTTATGTGTCCAATATGTCATAAATTAAAGTCATCAATGAGAATACATACACTTGCAGTCTTTGTGCTTAATGTTCTTGTTGGTACATGATATTCATTAATTAATTTGTCTATAACCTTCCACGTCTTCAAGAGTCCTATCACATTCACTGCTCATTTTATATACGACTCCTTTCATTATGTTTCATGTTTTGAATCTTTTGATAACAGCAGCATGCTTGAAGCCTATTTGAAAAGATTAAATAAAATTAAAAGGATCTGTTGTAAAAGCATAAAAGAACCTTTCATTTTTGTATAAGCATTCATGGAGGTTGGTTTCTTAGTGCCATATGAGTCAATGTGGATAAGCTTCATCCCAATATTTTTGTTGATTAAAAGAATGTTGTCTAGTCCAATATGGTATCTTATAGCATTGGGAATAGTTGGAAGTTGGCCATGATTTATCAGAGCAAGGCGAACTTCTAGCTGGGATTGCCATATTGTTATTTCCCCAATCAGAACCTCTTTAATGAAAATCTTTGTCTAAACATCATTTGAAGAGTGGTCCAATGAGAAATAATTTTTGGACAAGTTTGGTTAGCTACATAAGTTGTGGACAAGATTTGAAGTTGCTTTTAATGATGGGTCTTTGAAGAGAATTTAGCTTGTCTAAGTTCTTATTACTTTGGAGTGGGCATTAATGAGAGGGAATGAGGGAATACACTTGGAAACAACTAGCGATTTATGTGCAGTTTGGATTATCGGATTTGAGTTGTGCATGTGTTGTTTTACTTAAGGATTTCAAGAAAGTATGTACTTTGGAAAAAGTTTTTAAATTTATTATTATAAGGTTGTTACAGTGGAAAAAGAGAACTTGATAAAATTGCAGTATATAAGACAGTGCCTCTCTTTTTTAATTCTCCTGCAACATGTATATATAGGACTCACTACATCTAAGGTGGTATATTTTTTAATATGTAGCTTCTATTGGAGGCCATTCCCATTGAACATCAGAACATTACATCTGCTATTAGGTCAATTAGATTATGTTAAGCCTACCTTTTTATAAAAGATATTTTCTATCTCTCTCAAGCCACCAATTTTTCTCAATCAAATTCTGGGTATCATTTTATATATAGGGCTCACTACATCTAAGGTGTTTTTGTTTTTTAAACCATATGTAGCTTCTATTGGAGGCCATTCCCATTGAACATCAGAACATCACATCTGCAACTAGGTCAATTAGATTATGTTTAGCTTACCTTTTTATAAAAAATATTTTCCATCTCTCTCAAGGCACCAATTTTTCTCAATCAAATTCTTGGTATCATTAAGAGACAAAATCTTCGTTGGCCAATTGTCTTCCAAAATTTGAATTTGCCAAGACTGTCATACCCCACCTTGGTAGGACTTTTGCCTAACAGACTACATTGATAAAGGAGGATTAATACTTAGTTATGATGCATTAAATTGATTTAATTGATTAAATAAGAATTTTTTAAATGCTTCGAGGTTCTAGTTAAATTTGTTCTTTTACCTTTTTGATTAAATAAGGTAATGATTCGTTTCTATTTATTTATTTATTTTTATTTTTTTGATTTTATTAGAGGAATTGGTAACTCGTTACAATTTTCTACTCCTCTTCGTGGGTTCGAATCTCGCTCCTTGTCGCCACTATAACCTCCAGTTGCATCGGGTAAACCTTTTACGTTGTCGGCTACGATGGTGCGACACACCCACTGGTACTACGAGGGCCCAAGGGATTGGAACCCTCGTCTATGCACTCCTACAAAAGCGTTTTGACCGTTGAACCAAGCCCTCGGACCTACGATTGGTTTCTATTTTAAATAATGAAGAATTTTTATTTAAACAGAAAAAAAAGTTTCTATTTTAAATAACGAAGGACTTTTATTTAAATAGAAAAGAAAGTTTCTATTTTAAATAACAAAGGACTTTTATTTAAATAGAAAAGAAAGTTTCAATTTTAAATAACAAGGGGATTTTATTTAAATAGAAAAAAGTGTTTAATGTTAAATAATAAAAGACTACTTGCTTGGATTAAAGAATAAATTTTTTAATTGGAGACTAGATATTTGGAGATTGAAAGAATAATTTTAAAATGCAAATATCTTACCTTGCGTAGGTAAGTTTTTAATTTGGTTGTTGAGTTTTCCATATTTTAATGGTAAGAACACTTTCCTTCTTACCTCCTGGAGGACGGCAATCGAAGGGGGAATATTAAATATCTATGGTTGGCATTTATGGAAGGGAGAGATTATTTGGGCATGGCTGGTAAGGGCCACTAAAAAAGAAAAAGGGCTCGAATTTTAGGGGGAACGATTGGAGTGGGAGGATAACTCGTTTTAGAGAAATGATGAAGGCGGAGAAAAGAAAAATGGAAAAGAGGACTTGGAGGACGCATTCGATCAATGGAAGCCACCAAACGAGATAAAGCAAAGGGGAATTTCATTTAATCAATTAATCAATTAAATCAATTTAATGCATAGTCTATTAGGCAAAAGTCTTGCCAAGGTGGGGTATGACATACTACCCCCCTTGGGTTAAACACAGTCTCGTGTGTTTCCTTGCAACAAAAATGGTATTGCGATACATATTTAGATAAACAAGGATAAGGTCTATCTTATTTCATTAAATTTAACAAAATATTATCATCCCTTGATAATATCAATAGCACTCTCACCCTATGTGAGATGCATTTCTAAACATTTGAGCAAAAAAACCAACAACATCCTTCTTCATACCTACTTAGAAGGTCTTCTTATTTTCCTTCATGTTTGTACCTGCAAGGCAAGAGAAATAAGAAAACTATGCACTTTCTGCATAATGCATCTCCTTAGGTTACCAATTTTGTGTAAAACTACCCAATCCTTAAAGCATAAGAGTCCATCGTCCATGCCGAAATCTTATTCTCTTCAAAATTTCTTCTGCTTTTGGCCTGGATTCCAATGTAGATCTCATCTCGAGATCACATTCCCCTGACTTGATCTATTAAATCCATGTGGTTTCAGGTTAAATAGTTATATGCCTTCTTTAAGGGCTTGAAGCCGAGCAGGATTTCCTTGTTTCCTAATCTTAGGATCCGCTCCCTAGATGGATCTTTATGCCTTCAAGTGCTTACTAGACTCAAAATCTGGTTCATTCTTTAACAACTTAGAGAGAGGATCTCATACTCCTCTCAAGAATAGATTTCCTACCTACTCTTTTCCAAATAATTCTTTATTCCCAACAGGTATGTCCAAGCTTTAGAATTTCTATTATATGTCATATTCATAGTCCAGGTTCACAAGGATCCATGATTAGTGTTCATAATAAGTAAGGAGCCAATTTAATGTTTCGAACACCAATTATAGTCCAAGCTACACGGCTTAGACCCTTCCCAAAGCCTACCTGCTTGGGAACCATCCATCATTGTGGTTATAAGGAACATCAAAAACCTCCTCACCAATTACAAACCTCAAAATTGAATTTCCCTTGTTCAAGGAAAATTTACATAACCATATAGTAGCCCGTTTAGGTCATTTTAAGGCTTGAACAAAACCATTCCACCTAAAGTTTCATTGCTAGCTTGAAGTCATTCCATCACTCGAAAGCTATTTTATGCACATGAAGGGTAACCTCACTATTTGGGTTACTAATGAATAATTCCCCAAGGAAAAGATACGTTTCCAATTTATACAACCATATCTCAGTTGATTTTTACCAATTTTGGTACCTTGATATTCTTCAGGTCCTTGGCTAGCTCTACCTCTATACGAGCTTTTGCCTTCATGATCCTTTGTAGTAGGATCTTCCTCCTGTCTACCTTAGAATTTTCATTCTGGGAACTTGATTAATAATTTCCAATCATTTCTTTCGTTGGTTCATCTATTCCCTCTATTAATCAATTGTTCTTGTAGTAACTAAACTACAATTGTGAGGTTTTCTACCTCTATTGAAATTTCTTCCAAAAATTTTCTTCGGGGGCTAGCTTCCATTCCATTATGCTTATCTAGCCCTGAAATTTGAGATGGGCCTCTTCTTCTCCTCCTTATCTTGGTGTTATTTCTCTTTGTCACACTAAGGAGTTGGATAAGTTACAATTACTTTCAATTGTACTTTCCAAAGGTTAGTTATATCTCTCATAACTAACTTAGATCAATAATGGTCACCGTCACACTTGTATCCCTATAAGGTCATCTTGGTTACGACCATTATTACCCCTTTTGGTAGTAATTTGGGTCACGCTTGTCTTGCTGCAAGGTGCCATTCTCCTTAACCACAAAGGAGTTGAGTTTAGTTCTTTTATCTTTATAGACTAACTCATTTCATCTTCTTTCATTTGTTAATGGCTAAGGTTATGCTTGCTTTACGCAAGATACTATTCCTAGGTAAGCTTATTCATTATTAATCACTTGATAATGATGATGGCCATACTTGCTTTACACAAGATGCCATACTAGAGTAAAGCTACCTTTCCTAGGATCAATCCTTAAGCAATCTTCATCGTATCCAATGAAGCTTCTAGTCCGTCATACCTAGATTTTATCTAGGGAAGCTTATAGTCCTACGACTATGAACTCTGATTTCAAACCAACTTGGAAGTTCAAGGTCTTCTCGGCTTTAGCTTAAAACTAAGCAAGGGCCTGAATAGGAAGATACCTAAACCTTTAGCACATTCCAAGGAAGTCTCTAGTCCATCGTACCTAGAGTTCCTTTACAAAAGTGTCTAGTCCTACGACCTACAAATCTGATACCAAATGTAACAACCCGAAAATCCAACCAACTCGAGAGAGATTTTTTTAAAATCACTAGGGATCTACATATCCCCACCTTACATACGTCATTCTATGAAGGTGCCCATTAACGAGAAGCCTTATGATTAAGCTTTCCGTCTCATCATCGCGATGAGCCAATATATTCCTTTTGTCTGTCAAAGGGTACACCCATCCCTACACCATATATAAGTTTGTCTATGTAGGTGTACTAAGTGCAATGCAATAAGCTATTAGTCTCATCTCTGCGATGAGCTAACTTATCCCCTTTAGTTTGTCAAAGGGTACACCCATCCCTACACCTTACATACCCTACACCTTACATACGTCATTCTATGAAGGTGCCTATTAACAAGAAGCCTTGTGATTAAGTTGTCCGTCTCATCACCACGATGAGTCAACTTATTCCTTTTGTTTTTCAAAGGGTACACCCATCTCTACACCATATATAAGTTTGTCTATGTAGGTGTACTAAGTGCAATGCAATAAGCTATTAGTCTCATCTCCGTGATGAGCTAACTTATCCCCTTTAGTCTGTCAAAGGGTACACCCATCCCTACACCATACATAAGTTCGTCTATGTAGGTGTGCTAAGCGTAGCGACATAAGATTCCTTGTTTCCCTTACCATACATAAGTCCATCTATGCAGGTAAGTTTTAGTTGTCCGTATCATCTAAATGATGAGCCAACCGAAACATCTATGACTGCAGGTGACAGTCCATTTATTGGCACTACAACCTATTCGTTGCCTTCCCACAACTATCCAAGGTTGGGTCATTTAAGGAGAAGTTTATGAAACCAGGTTACCCTAAGTTTCCTTCTCTAAGGGACCCCATAATCCCTTGTTAACAACTCTCTCTAACTTCTAATGAATAAAAGTCCTTCTTACTAACTAGGAGAAGATTCCAAGTATCACTAGCATGTGTAAACACTTCACATCTTAGTAGGATACTTCTACTCCATAAGCATACATTGATAGATGTCATTCTCCAATCATCTAATATTCATTAGACCATTCATAAAGATCACCCGATCTTCCTTCTTTAAATAGGGATGCAAAAGTCTATTTATTTAAACTGATAAAGCAAATAACATCTATAACTAGAAAACAAAAGAATGAGAAACTTGTAATCTTTCATTTTCTATAATGAAATTTTCTTGTTACTTGTTATGAAATTCGTCTCGCTATTGTTTGGTTGATTTTCAGAAGCTGCCAGTGATGCTTTCAATTTTTTTTTTAACTCTAAATTTTTTTTTAACTCTAAATTTTTTTTTAACTCTAAAAAATTAAAAAAATTTTAACTCTAAAATTTTTGTAAATTTTTTTTTTAAACTCTAAATTTTTTTTTAACTCTAAAGATATATTCTAGTAAGGGATAAGTTAGCTCATCGTGGAGATAGACTAATAGCTTATTGCATTGCACTTAGTACACCTACATAGATAGACTTATGTATGGTGTAGGGATGGGTGTACCCTTTGACAGACAAAAGGGATAAGTTGGCTTGTTGCAGTGATGAGACAGACAACTTAATCATAAGGTTTCTTGTTAATAGGCACCTTCATAGAATGACGTATGTAAGGTGGGGATATGTAGATCCCTAGTGATTTAATTTTTTTTTTCAATCTCTCTCAAGTTGGATGGATTTTCGGGTTGTTACAAAGACAAAGATAGCATCGTGATTGGCTAAATTATCTATCACCCTATTTCCTTCTGTTTTTGTATGTCGGCACTTCCATGATACCTCCTCTATCAATAATTTATGGATATCCAAAATAATGCTATTGTTGATTCAATCCTTGCATATCTTTTTTTTATAGCATAAATATTAATTTGTGAATCCCCATAATTGAAATATATGTCCATCATTTTTCAATGGCTATCTTGATCCCTCTAAGAAGGTCCCTAGCCTGTCTATAGTTGTTTGTAGAAGTTCCATATGCCTTTGTTATCTTGAAAACTCCACCTGCACTAGCATTTCCAGGGTTTCCTTTGGAAGCACCATTAAAATTAAGTTTGATGAACCCAAATTTTGGACATTTCCATTGTATTGTTAATTGATGTAGATCGTTTGCATTAACTCCTATGTTGTAAATTACCCTTGCATTTATATTCAAATCTTGTAACCAACCAGCTAGCACATCTTTTTCCGCACTCGAGAGTTCCCATGATGATCATAAGCTTGTAAACCTACTGTAAGAGAGCCAGCAATACAAATTCTAACTTGGGTGTGATTTTGAGATTATTTTTGAAAATTCCATTATTCCTTTCAAGCCACAACTTCCAACAAATAATGGTAGGACCAATTTTTGGATATAATTCTTAATGCTCTAGTTTTGAAATAATTTTTCCAACATTTTATCAATTCTTCAAATGTCGATGAAGTAACCCATTAAATTCTCCCTTTTATCGGAAAAGTATATTCTCAAATAGTGGAAGCAAAGGAACAAGTAGATGATCTAATGTTTCTAGCTCTCCGTTACATAAGGCACACCTAAAAGGTCCATTATATCATCTTCTTTGCAAATTGTCACACATAAGAATTTTGCTTTGGACTACCAACCAAGGGTTGTTGAGGTCTTAGGGAGGGCCTCAAGTGGCAAAACAGTCTTCCAAGGGAAATCCTTGGGAGTAGGGAATTCTGATTGCTTTAAAGCCTTATATCCCAACTTGACTGAGTATCCTTGGTTGTTGAGGTCTTAGGGAGGGCCTCGAGTGGCAAAACAGTCTTCCAAGGGAAATCCTTGGGAGTAGGGAATTCTGATTGCTTTAAAGCCTTATATCCCAACTTGACTGAGTATGCACCATAGTTCGATGGATTCCAAACCAACTCATCCTTTCACAAGAAATGGGGTAAGTAGAATTCTTGAAGCATTTTTTAGAGTTCTTCCGTTGCTTGTTTGAGGTTGTCTCCTTCAACCAGATTGCTAATAGAAATCCACGATCTGGAACTGTTGCTCCCATCAATATATTTTTGACCTTTTGAATTTCTACAAATTAAACATGCCCAAGCCAAAGGTTGTCATTTTGGATCATAAATAAAAAGAGTAGGCTTTAACCAAGCATCATACCTAAATTTGCAGAATCTCCTTCGTTGACTGACCGCCTACTATTTTCTTTGATTAATTGCTCTCTTTGATATGAAGTTCCATGCAGAAAAAAGTGGATTAAATGGAAGCAGGGATTAAGTTCAAATTATTCAATGACTTTCCTTCCCAAAGCATTTTTTTCTTATCATATTTTCTAACTAGGAAGTTAGGGATGACCCAAGGTTTAGGTGAAGAGATGACTTGAATTCAAGACCATTGAGTGACAATTTTTTATGTGGATGAAGAGAGCCAAGGAGGAAGATTCCTTGTCAAATTTTCACCCTTTTCTTTTCTAATATTTTCCCAAGAGGTGGTTGCAAAAAGGCAGTTTTATTTTTATTATTTTATAATATTTAAAAAATATTAAAAGCTTTTTTAAAAACTCCCATTCTTTAGAGCTGTAAGCTTACTGCAGTGAAAGGGCTTTGGCCTCTCACTATGAGGGGACCGAGACCCCTTATAAAAACCTGTGTAAACCCATGGAATCAAGTGGCATTAGCTCAACCGGTTAGATTCCTCAATATTTAAGGAGGAGACCAAGGTTCAAATCTTGCCAAGCGATACATGGAAAATATCCAAGCTTTGTTGAAATACCACTATGTGGTAATGATGTAATACGAGTGGGCATTTGCTCAACCGTTTAGATTCCTCAACATTTAAGGAGGAGACCAAGGTTCAAATCTTGCCAAGCGATACATGGAAAATATCCAAGCTTTGTTGAAATACTATTATGTTGTAATGATGTAATACAAGTGGGGTTCGTTTCAATCCCATATAACCAATTGAAGAACTCTTAAAATTTAAAACTTAAAGAACTCCTATTCTTTGATAATTAAAACTTAAAGAACTCTTAAAATTTATTCTAGAATCTAGTTCTCACTGAACTAAAACAAAACAAATTAAAATAAAATAAAGATAAAAACTTAAAATCTACAATTCTGTAACCTATATTCTGGAAAAGAAGAAAGTTGGCTTATGCCATAGCATTAGCTTTAAACTAAGAAAAATATAAGATCTAATTAAAAAAAGAAGAAAAACACCAAATCTTACCTATTCGTCAGGGCTGCCATAGCACTGTACCTGTCCACTGGGGCTATGTAGCCACTGTCCATTACGCAACCACATAAAACAGCTCTTGAGACTGCATTTTAAAATGAGAAATGGTGGCTGCTGTGGCACTCCACCTGTCAGCCAAGGCTGTGTAGCAGCTGACCAGTATGCAGCCTCATAAAACAGCTCTTAAGACTCCGTTTTGAAATCAGAAATGGCCTTTTGTGTTAGAATGGCTTCTGAAGAAGCGAGCTCATGTTTTGTTTTTCTACAAATTTGCATTAGTTTCGGGGAGTGTTATCAACTTTCTTGCAATAGCGAGTGCCCTCTGCAGTTTGGTCTGCAATCTTCATTTGCTAAGAGTTCATTGTTGTCTGCTAAGAGTTTGGCTTGTGCCATTATCATACAAATGAAGTTAATGGCAAGGTTTTTTTTTGGTTCATGATTTAGGGTTCTGATTAGGGTTACATGGAATGCTAAGCGTCTCTGACATGCACCCACCACTATGAAAATGAGGGGAACATGATGGGAATGTCTCCCAAGTGTCCCCTATGAAAAGGCCAAACATCCGGATTGTGCCCCCTTGTCCTTGTTCTCTTAGGATGCATGCCCTTGGGTATTGTGGAACTTAGCATTTTCTTCAATGAGAGGGGATGGCGGACATCCTCATTGCAGGCCCCAGTCCTCGTCCTCATCCCAAGTTTCTAGGACCCATCCCTGTGGAACATAGCATTTTCTTGAACGAGCAACCCAAAATAGTGGAAGCATGAAGAAGCAGATGATTTGATGTTTCCAGATCCTCCTAACATAAAGCATGCCTAAAGGCTCGATGATAGCCCCTTCTTATCAGACTATCACCTGTAAGAATTTTGCTTTAGACTGCTAACCAAAGAAATGTTGAGGCCTTGGAATTTTTTTAATGTTTAATTCATATTATTCCTCTAGATACGACTTTAGGTAAGTCTGGGCCATATCTTGCTGTATCAGTACTACCCACATTTGTGCATGTATTTGGATATGGTTGGATATATTCGGAAAGTATTGTGATCAATTTTGTATTCAAAATGTGGACACATGTATCAGGGCATGGGAGAGGGTGTTTCAAACAACACTAGTCTTAGCAATGTTAAAACCTCAAAGCACAAATAGATCAATCTTTTCTCTACAAGTTTTCAAAATGACTTAGACTTGGAATCTTCAAACCTGCTAAACCACCCCTTGGCCAGTTACTCTCAATGCCACGATCTTGAGCTTATTGACTTGTCTCTAGAGACAGCCAGTGTGTTCTTCAAGTTGAGGAATTTGGAATTTTACAGCTCTGTTGTATTTTCTTAGTTGTTTTAAATGACTTGACCTTCGAAACTTAGGATTCTTGTTTACCATTCTTTACATATTGCCTTTAAATTTTGATGAGTAAAGTTTTAGACCTTTGAAACCATTAGGGTACTGAACTCTTATAACTTGACTTTATATGCTTCTGCTCTCCTTTGTTGGTCAGGCCCTTGGTACTAATACTTAACGAGATTGCACTCGTCTTACACTCTGGTACCATGTCAAGAATTCAGAATTCTAATGAATTAGTGAATCATATTTTTGCGTTTCATTTGTTTAATTTTTTGTTAGTTTTACCTTTAATGTAATTTTTGGATTTTGTGATGCACCTGGTACCACCGTGGGATTAGTATAGCTGTTTGCCACAAGAAATATGGGTTTAGGCAATTCAATATGGTACTTCGTAGGCAAAGTGAACATTTCATCAACTTTTGCAATGTCAGTGGATGTGACGAGTCACGAAATAACTTGTAAATATAACAATATCTGCAATAATTACCACGATTTTTCAACAAAAATAGAATAGCAGAGTCAATAACAAGTCCAATATGATTTTAGCAAGTCTTAGATCCAAATCACTGAAGCAATTCCTAGTCACATCGAGATGGTGGAGTCTCATAGGTCACTTATAATTCTTCCTATATATATATATATATATATATATATATAGACTTCTAAAGTAACAAACCCTAACCCTAATGCTGAAGGGCCAATTCATCATAACCTATGGGCCTGAGCATAACAAAAAAGGATAGCTGATGTGGCTATATCAAGGATGTTACATGGCCTCCTCCTTTAGAAAGATTTGTCCTCAAAGCTTGGAAATTTTTGGAGAGTATTTGCTGTTTCCAAACTCGCATCTTCTACCAGAAGATCCTGCCACTGTGTGAGTAGCTTTTACACTAGCTGCTTCCTCCAATTGTGCACTTGAGATTGCGATACAACTTCAGGTTTCAATTCAATCTGACCACCTTCAGCTAGTTTTGGAAGCTCAGTCTGGGACCACACTTTTTGACCTAGTATCTGTTAAGACAAGAAACAAGAAATGAGGGTGGATTGTGGATCTAGGAGGAGGCTTCAACTAGTATGCCACTTCCCCCAAACTAACCACCTTATATGGGTCATTAAATCTAGGTGCTAGCTTCTGGCTGGTCTTGGGAGAGAAAGTTGCTTGTATGGTTGAAGCCTTAAGAAAACCATATCTCCAACCTCAAAGTGTTGCTTTGAGTGATCCAAATCCTTCTGCTGCTCTATATGATTTTGGGCCTGACAGTGATTGTCCTTGGGGACCCTAAGAACAGATTGTCTCTATTGGAGGAAAGTATCAACTTGACCAACATAGGGAAAACCCACTCCACCAAGGGAAGCCACTTAACTCACCAGTTTTGCTTGTCTTCGGCAAAGCATGTTAAATATGTACCCAAACATTTATTCCAAAAGTTGCTTGTGAAGTTGGGATCACAATCACATACAATAGATTTTGGCATACCATGTAATTTGAAAATATGGTATACGCATACCTTGGTCACTTTGTTGGCTATAAATGGATGTTGCAATGTATAGAAATGCGCATAGTTGGATAGGCAATTCATAACCTCAAAAATCACTGCTTTTGCCATCAGATTTAGGAAGTCCTTCAATGAAATCCATAGAGCTCCCATTGGCATTCTATCATTTGAAGTGGCTGCAACAAACCTTGAGCCTTGACTTTTCACCTTTATTATGTTGGCACACTTCACATTCTGCAACAAATTGTTTTACATCAGCTTTCATTCCCTTCCAAGAGAAGGATTGCTTAACTCCCTAATAAGTTTTGAGAAACCCAAAGTAATCAGCCAAAAGAGATGCATGCATTTCCTAAAGGATTTGTTTTTCCTTCAACCTTGGAGGATTTGATCAAGAAAATTCGATCCTTCTTTCGTAGAATCTCGTTGGACCAAGAGAACAGTTGGTCACGTGATGTACCTGCTTCAAGGCTATGACGAAGGTGAAAAGTCTTAGTGTCAGAATGCCATTCCTCATGAATCTAAGAGATCCTACGAGGAGGGGTCTAGAAATAGCATGAATAGCTGCTGAATCTCCGTGTTTGCAAGAAAAAGCATCTGCAACCACATTTGCCTTCCCTTTTTAATATTCAATCTCAAAATCACACCCCAAGAGTTTGGTCAACCATTTGTTTTGCTTATGACAAGGCAGATGCTGATCGAAAAAGTATTTGAGACTACGATCAATTTTCATAATGAAATGTCTACCTAATAAATAAGGCTTGCATTTGTCGACTACGTGGAGGATGGCCAACATCTCTTTCTCTTAAGTAGATTTATCTAGATTCTTTTCAGAAAGCTGTTTGCTTTCATGAGCCAAGGGGAGGCTCTCTTGCATCAACACATCACCTGTACCTGTTCCAGAAGCATCACATTCTATGACAAAAGGTTTACCAAAATCAGGAGTAACCAAAACTGGAGTGGAGCTTAAAGGACTTTTTAGCCTCTTTTGTTGATACAAAAATATCTTTCTTGGTGAGAGCTATCAAAGGAGCTGTAATTGTCTGATAATTGTTGACAAACCTCTTGTAATTACCTGTGAGACCTAGAACCCACAAAAATTCTTCAAGAGATTTACGGACTGACCAATCTTGCATTGCACAAATCTTCTTGGGTCAACCTTCACACCTTCCCTAGAGACAATTTGACATAGATATTCTGCCTCAGAAACACTGAAAGAGCATTTAGACCTCTTAACAAATAATTTTTCATGCTTTAATGGTTTGAGCACTTGCTCAACATGCTGCGAATGTCTTCCCAAGGCTTATTATAAACCAAAATATCATCAAAAAAGACCAAAAAATATTTCCTTGGGAGTGATCAGAATAAAAAACTCATTAAGCTTTAAAAGGTGCAGAGTGCATTGGTAAGACAAATGGCATCACATGACCCTCATGAGTCCGATAAGTAGTCTAGGAATATCCTTTTCTTGAAACGAATTTGATGAAATGCTGATCACAAAGCTAGCTTAGAAAGGTGGATAGTGCATTGGTAAGACAAATGTGTTGTAATCACAATGACACTGAGAGGGGGGGTGAATCAGTGTGTTCCTTTTAAAATACTTCTAAAACAATTAGTCTTAAATCCAGCAGCAGATTAAAACTGATAAATGAAATACCAAGAAAGCATCACACATAACATAGCATTTTAACGAGGTTCACCAATGTGGCTACTCCTCAAAAAGACTGCTTGGACTACCATCCAAATCCAGTCAATGTAAAGCTACAACTTTACATAATCCTTTACCAGCACCAACTAGAAGGAGCACCAACCCCTTAACTTTATCTGCTTCAACAGAATGGAGCACCAACTCCTATTTTACCAGCACCTACTGGAAAGAGGCACCAACCCCTTAATTTGCCAGCACCAACTGGACAATTTATTTACCAGCACCAACTGGAAAGAGGCACCAACCCCTTAATTTGCCAGCACCAACTGGACTTCAATATTGAATAAAAAATGTTTGACATATACCTTTGTTATTGCAAGACTCTAACTGGTCTACATCACCTTTGCAATCTCTGTGCACTCTGCTCTCTCTTGCGCAATCACTTCACACAGTCTGCTACACTGCTACAGCCAGACTTTGCAATCAACTTTGCCCTTCGCGCTTCTCTGCACACTCTGCTTTCTCTGCACACGCTTCGCACACTCTGTGTCGTTTCACATTCTGCTCTCTGCTCAACACGAACTTCACTTTCACAAAAACTATGCTCGCATTCGCACTTTATCTTTACACCCCCATTTTTAAACTCAAAGTACCCTTGCTTTTATAGAAGAAGTTTTAGGAACAAACCCTAAAAGAACGTCGGTTGAGAAACCTTAGAATTTGTCAGCTGCCAAACCCTAAAATCCGTCGGCCCAGATTTAACTTTGTCGGCCTCAAACACTTCTTCCACCTTCGTCACTTTCCTGTAGCTTATTGCCGCGAAATAGTAACATGTTGGCCCTTTTAATTTAATTTAATATTTTAATTTAAATTTTAAATAAAATAAAATTTAAACTAAATATTTAAAATTAAATATCTTCATCACCGGGGCATCTTTTTCAACGAAACGAAGAGCCAACTTGGGTTTTAAGAAAAACCCATTTCAAATCTGTTATCCATGGTTTTAAATAAAATTTTTTATTTTGACTGCCTTGGTTTTCACAAAAAAACCTTTAAAATTTAAACTAAATATTTAAAATTAAATATCTCTATCATCGGGGCATCTTTTTCAACGAAACGAAGAGCCAACTTGGGTTTTAAGAAAAACCCATTTCAAATCTGTTATCCATGGTTTTAAATAAAACTTTTTATTCTGATTGCCGTGGTTTTCACAAAAAACCTTTCCGCTTCTTGACATCTCAGGTTCTGAAGACTTCTTCTTCTAATTCTGAATTATGTTTTCTGTTTCTGTGCATCTATCATTTAAGGACTCATGATCTGACTAACTTCTGAACTTTATCCTCTACATCCGAGTGACTTCTAAACTCGCTCGTCCATTGCATCATTAGATCTAACCGATCGTATTGACAACAATGACAATCCTCCTGCAACACGTTGCTCAACACTGAACTCCTATCCATTGTACTTTGGCTGCACCTTGCTGTTCAATAAACTCTTGTCCATTGCATCAATAAATCTGTCTGACTGTGTTGACAACAATTACAATACTATTTGCTGCACTTTGCTCAACAAAATGGCCTGACATGACCCTCATGAGTCCGACAAGTAGTCTAGGAATATCCTCTTCTTGAAACAAATTTTATGAAATGCTGATCACAAAGCTAGCTTAGTAAAAAATGGGCACCATGCATTTCATCTTGTAGATCATTAATAACAAGAATAGGAAACTTCTTTGATGGTAAGCTCATTGAGGGGGCAAAAATCTGGACACATCCACCAAGATTTGTCCTTGAGCTTAACCATGACAACATGGAAAGAGTAAAGGCTGGTATTCGGTCAAATGATTCCTTGTTTCAGCATGTTGTAAACCAACTTTCCAATTTTTGATTTTTAAGTTTGAGGATATCTGTAAGGGCAGACATTTGGTGGATTGATGTCTAGAATCAAATGAATAGCATGATCGTGCATGCACTTGGGAGGCAAACCTATAGGTTCCTCTAATACTTTGATATGTTTCTTGATGAGGGACAACATCCAAGAGGTGGGTAACGAGCAAGTCTTGTTTGTTTGCCTTGACTTCCATACAAGAAATATGTGCAAATATACCCTTGGCACCTTTTTGTAAAATCTTCTCCATCTGGTGAGAGCTAACAACCTTGAAAGGTTGGCACCGTAGATCTTGGAGTTTAATGAGCTTCCCATTATCCATCCATTGAACATATAATTTCTTTAAATTCAAAGGATATTGCCTAGTTGGGATAACCATTGATTACCTAGGATACTATATCCACTTCCCAAATCCATCACATATAGACTTTCTAACCAAGTATAGCTACCCATAGTAAGTATGACATTAGAAACTCATCCCACACAAGAAGCGTTACCTCCATTTGGACTCAACACACTGAATCTATCCAAAATGTTAACATACAACCCCGAAATGTTTCACAACATCTTGGCTAATCAAAATGAGTGCTACTAAAATCAATCAAAATATTGACCTTTATGGTTTGATGGTTTTGCACCTCGATTAGTTCAAATATTGATAGGCCAATTTGGTCCTCCTCTCACTCACATCATCATGTTTAGCTATGTACTCCTTCTATGAAACTCTAGGAATGGCCTTTTCTTTTGGTTTGGTTTTCTCCGCTTCCATGTGGAATATCTTCCTTTCCTCACAAACCTGATCTCGTGGATGTTTTGATTTGCATATAAAACAGAAAAATCCTTGATGACAATCATCATTGCATGTGTTGAAATAAGGCCCACGAGCGTTGAAACTTTTATAGGTTGGAACCCGAACACCTTGAGCTTGTTTTCTAATGCCTTGCCCAGTCTTTTTGCATCATGCAGGGAATGAGGATCATGCTTATCAATTTGCCATTGGACTCCTTCCTTGAACCCATGTCCGAATGTTGAAACTATAACCTTGGATCCAAATTAGAGATGTAGGTGAGAAGGCTAATAAATTTAGTATAATATTCATCAAGTGGTCCTAATTGCTTAGGAAGAATCCTTTATCAAACATTTTCAAGAACATCATAAATTCAGGCCAGGAGGATATTACATCCTGTATGCCTCAATTCCTATAAGATTCAATTAAAGAATTGGGAATCAAGTTGGGAAGCGAAAAGAGTGACCTTCCTGGTTTTAGGAATACTATGTAAATGTAGGAGGCATTCCATTTTAGAGATCCAGCCTCTGAGGTCTTCTTTGGAGACTGACAAAAGATTAAGCCTTGGTACAAGAACATTGGGAGGTCATTCTAGGAGATGAGCTGCTCCTCCAGTTGTTGTGTCCAAATTAGAACATACACACAACTTGTTATCTGCATGCTTGGGATCTTCCATTCCAAATGGTTGTATAGTTTCATTGTTTTCATGTGCTAGGTTGTATAGATTCGAGAGCACGCTTAGTCTTTGGAGTCTCATGCTTCGTTTTTTGTCCAAGGAACCAATCAGAGAGCTCACCTAGTAGCTTTTGCAAGTCATGTACACCACGTCACATGCTTCTACACTCCCACCCATAGTATCAATCATAGTTGAGAAAATCGGAATCGAATCGGAATCGGCATGTAAAAAGAATTAGGAATAATCGGAAATTGACAAAAAAGGTGAAAATTTTGATAAATTTTCATTGAAAAAACCGAAGAAAATGCAAATATTCATTGAAAAAAGTTTTTTTTCATGCATATCACAAATTTTCGGAAAAAAAATCGACAAAAATCGGCCAGGTTGTGAATAAGGAAAAATTGGCTCGAATCGGGATTTTTTGCAGATTTTCTCAACTAGGTATCAATTGTTCCATTTGTTGCACGAATCATGTCATACGTTTCATATCTCAATTAACTAATGTGCTTCTGAATGTTGTCGTCAAGAGGGGTGCTTCCATTGAGAGGAGTAGATGAGGAACTTATGGTTGGATGATGTTGAAGACTGTGAGGATTGAAACTATTGATACCTTCAAACACGTGCTGATTGCATGGATTTCTTGAAGGACACTTCTTACAACTCATAAACTCTTCATCAAACTGAGTTGACTTTCTTGGATGTTTGTTGACCTATTCCCAGTCTTTGGAAACAAAGGGATCTAACATGCACTACTGATGGAGATCACTACCTAAATCAGCTAGAGAAATGTTAAAAAAAAGGTTATTAGAGATACGTCTTGTTTCGATCATCTCAACAAGACGATCAAGATGGGATAAGTCTTTCGGAAGGGGCTCGATACCTTAATCATGGTTCTAGAGCTGCAAACAATTCTACCTTAATCACAATATTGTGGAATATATTTGTGCTAGAAGAATGGAAGCACAAAAAAATTGGATAGAAATTATTAGATTAAGAAATGCTGCTTTTTCTGAAAAAAGGCATGATGCTGGTGCTTAGGAAATTTGCTATCATTTTTTTGCCCACCTCAAGAAGCTACAATTGTCGCTCTGATACCACTTATAACAAAACCACTTGTAAAAATAACAATTTCCTTAATAATTACCACTATTTCGCAACAAAAAAATAGAATTGAAGAATCAATAACAACAAATCCGATATGATTTTGAGAAATATAAGACCCAAATCATTGAAGCAATTCCTAGTCACTTAGTGAGGGCGAAGTCTCATGGGCCACGTACATTATTGTAGTGATGATGAAATTGCCACGTATCTTCTCCTATTTGACTTCTAAAGTAGCAAACCCTAAGTCTAATGCTCAAGGACTGACTCATCCTAACCTATGGGACTATTAGAGTGAAGCACTTGAACAAGTTCTCTTTTACGTGGAAAAGCAAGCCCCAAATAAGAAAAACAAAAGGACAATGAAGAAGTAGATAATCCAGTGTTGTTGAATATAGATTCTAGAATCACTGCTACTTGTGAACTTCCCGATGATTCGAATCCGTGTTCCAACCATCCTCGGGAGTCTTCGTGGTGAAGATTGCTCGTGGAATTAGAGGTTGCCAACCTTTCTTAAATATAATAGTTTTAATTCATAGATGTAGATGTGACGACTCCTACAAGAGTTGTTTAGTCTTGCAAAAATTGGTATTAGGTTATAATCCGTTTTTTCCAAATCCTCTACACACAAAACATGTCTAAAAGTTCTATTATAACCTAATTGCTGTCGAATATTATTGATAAGAATTTTGCTATGGATTGCTAACCAAATAAATTTCGAGGCCTTAGGGAGGGCCTCAAGTGACCAAATATTTTTACAAGGGAAATCTGTGGGAGTAGGGGATTCCTATTGCGCTAAAACTTTATATCTTATGTTCCATGGGGACAAGTCTCAAGCTTTGGGAGTAGTTCCAAGGCACTTCTTAGAAAAGCGTTCTGATGTCCTAGAAAGGCATCCCGTTGTCCCATGCCATCCTTGTATTGGAAACTTTATAGCATAGGTTATATCCCAACAAGACTAATTGTGCGTTGTCTCTTGTGAAATGTGAACTCAATTCATTCGTTTGTGAAAAACAGTCAAATATCCAATGCTTATTTTAGGTCTTTCCCTCAAATAGATTGCTAATGGAAAATCCAAGATTTGGAGTTGTTGCTAACATCCATATATTTTTTGACTTTCAGACCTCCATAGGACAAAGAGGCTTGGTCTAGTGGTTGCCATTAATAAGAGAATAAGACTTCAATGAAGCATTAGATTAGAAATTTGCAGAATCTCTCTCACTGATTGAGCACCTAAAATAATCCTTCATTAATTGCAAATTCTCTAATATGATGTTTTGTGGAGTAATGTGACAAACCTTTCCCTACCATGTTCTTTCCTTTGCAAACCCTATCCATTTACCATGAGGAAATCTATTGGTGATATTAAAAGTAACATTATATATATTAGGATAGATTGGAATGTAGCCTTTATGAGTTGGAGTCTTGTAGCTATGGTTAAGAATTTACCTTTCTAACCACCCATATAAGATGGAAGTTTTGCCATCATAAACCCTAAATGTTTTTAGTCAAGGGCATACCTAGGTATGTTAAGCTTCAAAGTCTCCACAATAATCAATGTCAATCATGGTAGTGTTGATTAGAAAGACTCTAAACCATGCCATACATACCAGCTGACTTATAGCGTGATAGGATTGATTTAAATTTGATGGACTTATAGACTGAAGGAAGAGTTAAAAGAAGATTAGCATCAACAAATTGGAAGTGAGATTGAAAGGAATCATTTGTGGCAACCTCAATGCCTTTGATTTTGCCTTAAAGAGTGCTCTATCGAATGCCTTGGCAAGAATCATGAAAAGATAGAGATCCCTTGATCAAAATATTTAGTGGGGTATCCCTTAATCAAAATAGAATATTTTTGGAGCAGTTTGTAACATCTTATCTATTCACACCAACCGTAATCAAAACCAAAATTTTCAAAAACACCATTTAAAATACTCCAACAAACACTATCATATGCTTTGGTCATGTCCAATTTTACAAGCATACCTGATTTTTTCATTGGCTGAAGTTAGTGTATATTGGCTGAAGTTAGTGTATGGCCCCTTTGCGCAATAATTATACAATCAAATTTTGCTTATAATGATGTAAACCTTAGTTAGAAAAATTGCTGGTTTCTCAGGAAACTTGCAAGAAATTATGGGCAACAAATTTTTATTTTTATAAATTTTCTTGGTGTCAAGAAAATCACCATCTTGTGGCAATATTTCTAGGGATTTCTCGTTGTTTTCTCTCAAGAACTCGGCACGCCTCAGGCAGTTAGCAAATGGTGGGAAAAATAAAATTTTAAAAGGCCATTTGGCCTTATTTTTGCATTTTTTCTTCTCTCCGACTGTGAACAATTTTTTATAGAGTTTCATTATTAATAATTTTGAAAATAATGTGTTTTCTATATTTAGAGGAGTTTCAAAATTTCAACTACATCCACATAAATCTCTAAGAAAGTGACCATGGTATTTATGGTAAGCTTAAGTTCTTAAATGAAATAGAAATATAGAGATCTCTTAATAGTTCTATGTACCCTTGGGGAAAGAGACTAATTGATGAAATAGGTAAAATATTTGTAGCAGCGTTTGATTAAAAATCTAGTATGTTCAATGTTGATCACCATTTTTTTTTTTAAGCGAAAAACCCCTTGCGGAGCCGCCTTGGTCTGAGAGACCATGAACAAGGGGTTCTACACCGTCAAAGTCACCCGGGGGTCACACCCGACCCTGCCCGCACCAACATTATCAATTGGATTTTGGATACCCAATTCAGCTTTTTGGTAGGGTGGAGATTTGAACCTGGGACCTCCCTTGGAGGATTGCCCTCTCCTCTCCAACTCACCTACAACACCTCTTCGTTTATTATTATACCAAACAAATTCTACTTGTCACCTCTTCCTAATATAATACTACTAGAATTTAAATTTGGGAAAATTGAAAGAAAATGAATGATAATGAAGAAGGGGAATATGAAGCTAAGAGTGGTGGTCAGTTTCATTGAAAGCTTGTTCATTTTTTGAGGCATTTGAGGAGGAAGCGGAACATTTGAGAGGGTTGGATGAGAAATACCATGATTATCGTGTACTTGAGGAACCTCCAATTCGACCACCCGTTCAGAGCCAAGGCCAACCATCTAGTTCAAGGGGCAGGAGGGGAAAGCAAAAAACTGTTTAAGAACTGGTTTATATTTTTGAAATATTGCATTTGTATGATATTATGATGTGATTGGTTGGGATAAAATCTCTAAAATTGGGGTGTTGAGTTTATCGTGAGTTGCAAATTATACCAAACAAATTCTACTTGTCACCTCTTCCTAATATAATACTACTAGAATTTAAATTTGGGAAAATTGAAAGAAAATGAATGATAATGAAGAAGGGGAATGCGAAGCTAAGAGTGGTGGTCAGTTTCATTGAAAGCTTGTTCATTTTTTGAGGCATTTGAGGAGGAAGCGGAACATTTGAGAGGGTTGGATGAGAAATACCATGATTATCGTGTACTTGAGGAACCTCCAATTCGACCACCCGTTCAGAGCCAAGGCCAACCATCTAGTTCAAGGGGCAGGAGGGGAAAGCAAAAAACTGTTTAAGAACTGGTTTATATTTTTGAAATATTGCATTTGTATGATATTATGATGTATTTGGTTGGGATAAAATCTCTAAAATTGGGGTGTTGAGTTTATCGTGAGTTGCAAATTATTTTCTTTTCCCTTTCTTTGTAACTTGAGGGATAAAAGGGGCATTCATTTTACTTATTGTATCTTTTTTCCTAGCCTATTATACCATAGCCAGAATATCACTCTTTCATTTTATCTAAGCTTTATAATTGATGGAATGTTTTGCCAAAGCTCACCTTGAGCCTTGTTATACCCATCTTCTCATAGAATATCTTTGAAATGATCGAGGTATTCCTTCCTAATCTCCTCTTCTTCCTCACTATGCCTCCCATGTAGAAGATTTTTTTTTTTTTTTCTTTAATTAAATTTTGTTTTGGGATCTGATGAGAGGACACATTTGTTCTGGCAGTAGCATCGAAAAATTCAGTATTTCTAGCACCTCCCTTAAGTCATCTTTCCAAGGATTTTAGGCTCAATGACTATTTCTTTTGTAATATGTTATGATTGTTAACAAGTAGTTGTTTTTCCTGCACATGAGTATGCCAGGCCATTCCATTGTTTTCCACCATAAGCTTGGATTTCATTCCTCCTTTCTCTTAAATATGTTTTTCCTGCACATGAGTATGCCAGGCCATTCCATTGTGTGTTTCAGCTTTTGAATAAATTTGTACATACAAGATCCTTTAAACATTGCTTCATCCCACCACAAAATAAGTATTTGGAAGAGGTCAAGGTGTTGGAGTCACATAGACTGAAAACAAAATGGCTTTGTATGACTACTAATGATAAGGTTACATCTGAAGATATTTGGTTTTGTGATCTGATCCCACTTGCAATAAAATATATGAAGAGATTTTGTAGGTTGTAAATGTCAGACAAAAATCTGTCTAGTCTTTCTACCACATGGTATCTCTCAAGGCTGCTATTATACCATGTGTATGGAAAGTTTAAAGGAATAGCATCTGGAAGGCCATTGACATTACCAATGGAGCAAAGTCCTCCATTGATCTAGACCAGGCATTATTACCCCCCTTCTTCTCCAAAGGGGACAACTATGTTGAAGTCCTTCAGGAATCTAGAGCTTATAAATGTGAATCATAATTGAATTTGACGAGAATAAACTTAATCTCTTCTAGCATCTATCTCGAGGATATTATTTGATTTTTAGCGAAAGAAACAGTAATCCAATTCTTATATTCATACCTTCAATGTTCCGAGATACCATTTTCATTATTATTTTTAATTCTTATTTGTTGGTGTAGCCTCACTTCTTTTTAACATTTGTGAGATTTGTTTGTGGATTCCCAAATCAATTTCCTTTTGGATTTCCTTCTTGCTTCGGGTGTCTTCCTCCCTTTCTCTATCTCTTCTATTGTTTGAAATTGTTCCCATGTATATAGAAAGCTTGAAGGAATAACATCTCAAAGGCCATTTATATTAACATAGGAAGCAAAGTCCTCCATTGATCAACCAACCAAGATTACCACCCTTCTTTTCGAAAGAAGATAGACTTTTGTTGAAATCCCTTTCCCTTGGATCAAGAGCCCATAATTTTGTATCATCATTGAATTTGACATGAATAAACTTAGGTTCCTTCAGCATCCATTTCCAAGAGGAATTAAAGAATGGTGAAAAGCAAAATCAGCCATCAGCTGAGGCTAGTGCAGCAGATTCAGGAGAGACGGCAACATGTGAAGCCTTCTGTATCAGTAACAGCAGATCAGTTTTATATACCTGGGTTTTGGATGTAGGTGCATCCTTCCACATGTCTCGCCACAGAGATTGGTTTGACAAATATCAGCCATACTGTGGTGGAAAGGTCTATTTGGGTGATGATCATCCTTTAGAAATTGTGGGAAGAGGGGATATAAGTATCAAGTTGGACAATGGTAGAGAAAGGATGTTATGTGATGTGCGACATGTGCCCGATTTGAGGAAGAATTTGCTCTCAATCAAAATGATGGATAAGCTAGGGTATTCTGTCACCTTTTGTAACAACTACTACAAGATTACTAGAGGAGCTCTTGTAGTAGCAAAGGGAGAATCTTATGGGACTTTATACCGTTTATGCGGTGATACGGTGACAAACCATGCAACAGTAACAACTAGTTCAGGATGCAGTAATGCTATGGCATCAACGCCTAGGCCATATGAGTGAAAAAGGCCTGAAAATTCTGCATGACGAGGTATGCTTTTTGGGATTAAGTCTTGTAATTTAGACTTATGTCAGCACTGTATTTTTGGTAAACATAAGAGGGTTCGGTTTACTGCAAGTCCTGGTAAGAGATCTGATTTTCTGCAACTTATACATTCGGATATATTTGGACCTGTCCCCACTCAGTCCTTGAATGGCGCCATTTATTTTATGACTTTTATAGATGATTATTCTAAGAGAGTGTGGGTTTACTTTTTGAAGAAGTCGGAAGCTTTGCAAAAATTTAAGGAGTTCAAAGCACGGGTAGAAAAGAGTTTGGGCAAGTCAATTTTGTGTCTCAGGTCAGATAATGGGGGTGAATATTGCTCCAAGGAATTTGATAAATTTTGTATGCGGGAAGGTATTAAGCACCAGAAGACTGTACCATACACTCCACAACAAAATGGTGTGGTTGAGCGGATGAATCGCACAATCATAGAACGTGCAAGAAGCATGCTTAGCGCAGCCATGTTGGAGAAAAAGTTTTGGGCGGAGGCTGTTAATACAATTGTTTATCTTATTAACAGGTCACCTACGAGTGTGTTGGATGGACAAATTCCGGAGGAGGTTTGGTGTTGTAAGCCGATTGATTACTCTCATTTGCGCACTTTTGGTCGTGGACGCGTTTGCCCATGTACCCAAAGAAAAAAGGTCCAAGCTTGGCCCGAAGTCAAGCAAATGTGTTTTTCTCGGCTATGGAGATATAGTGAAGGGGTATAGACTGTGGGATCCTACTGCCCACAAGGTAATTATTAGCCGAGATGTAATTGTTGATGAAAAATCCATGCAAAGGAAGGAGGCATAGCAAAATCCTAATGTTGTACCTGTTGAAGTAAAATCTAGTGAAGATGAACATGCTGAAGTTTTTGATCAGCATGTAGAACAACAAGTAGAACAGGAAATAGAGCAGCCACAACGGTCACAAGACCAAGAGCCACAACCGACAGATCATTGGGTTAGAAGATCTACACGTCCACAAAAGTGTCCGGAAAGGTATTTTCATGTGTATCAGTCCTCTTTTGCTTTGTTAATCGATGATGGTGAACCTAGTTCATTTCAGGAAGCTAGAGAGTCTGAGAATGCAGAAAAGTGGAGGAAATCCATCGAGGAGGAAATCGAGGCACATTGCAAGAATAAAACATGGGAACTTGTGGATCTCCCACCTAGAAGAAAGACTGTTGAAAACAAGTGGGTGTAGAAAGTGAAGAAGAACAACGATGGGTTGTTGGAACGCTATAAAGCTCGTTTGGTGGCAAAAGGCTATGTGCAAAAGTCAGGTATTGACTTTAATGAAATTTTCTCTCCAGTTGTGAAGATGACTACTATTAGAGTTCTACTTGCACTTGTAGCTGCACAGGATTTAGAACTGGAGCAGCTTGATGTAAAGACTACTTTCTTCCATGGTGATCTCGAGGAAGAGATTTATATGGATCATCCTGAGGGCTATGAAAAAAGAGGCAAAGAGCATTTGGTTTGCAGGCTGAAGAAATCATTGTACGAGTTGAAACTGGCGCCAAGGATGTGGTACAGGAAATTTGACATCTTCATGAAGAGCCAAGGTTTCAGTAGGAGTGAAGCTGACCATTGTGGATACTATAAGAGGTTTGATGATGGGATTTTTATTATTTTGCTATTGTGTGTTGATGATAGGCTGGTTGCAGGCCCTAGCATGAAGAAAATCATTGATATTAAGGCTCAGTTGGCTAGGACATTTGAAATGAAGGATTTAGGAGCAGCAAACCAAATTTTAGGGATGAAGATACACAAGGACAGATAAGGAAGAAAAATTTGGTTAAGTCAAAAGTCATATATAGAGAAGATTCTGCAGCGCTTCAATATGCAGAATGCAAAACCAGTTAGTACCCCACTTCTTCCACATTTAAAGTTGTCTTCCAAGCAGTCTCCTAGAACAGAAGCTGAGAAGACAAGCATGTCTCGTGTACCGTATTCATAAGCAGTAGGAAGCCTCATGAATGCCATGGTGAGCACCAGATCGGATATTGCCCAAGCACTGGGAGTAGTCAGTCGGTACATGGCAAATCCTGGTAAGGAGCATTGGAATGCGGTGAAGTGTATATTCAAATATTTAAGAGCCACTTCAGATGTTGCCATTTACTTTGGATCGGCAAATTTGCAAGTTACAGGTTTTGTGGATTTTGATTATGGTGGAAATAGAGATGGGAGAAAATCTACTACAAGATATACCTTCACTCTTGCTGGTGGAGTAGTGAGTTGGGCTTCTAAGTTGCAGTCTGTTGTGGCTTTATCAACCACAGAAGTAGAATATATTGCAGCGACTCATGCCGAGAAAGAGGCAATAACGCTCGCTTGGTGGCAAAGGGCTATGTGCAGAAGTCAGGTGTTGACTTTAATGAAATTTTCTCTCCAGTTGTGAAGATGACTACTATTAAAGTTCTTAGAGTTCTACTTGCACTTGTATCTGCACAGGATTTGGAACTGGAGCAACTTGATGTAAAGACTGCTTTCTTGCATGGTGATCTCGAGGAAGAGATATATATGGATTAGCCTGAGGGCTATGAAGAAAGAGGCAAAGAGCATTTGGTTTGCGGATCGAAGAAATCGTTGTACGGGTTGAAACGAGCGCTAAGGATGTGGTACAGGAAATTTGACACCTTCATAAAGAGCCAAGGTTTCAGTAGGAGTGAAGCTGACCATTGTGCATACTATAAGAGGTTTGACGATGGCGGTTTTATTATTTTGTTGTTGTATGTTGATGATATGTTGGTTGCAAGCCCCAACATGAAGAAAATCATTGATCTTAAGGCTCGGTTGGCTAGGACATTTGAAATGAAGGATTTAGGAGCAGCAAACCAAATTTTAGGGATGAAGATACACAAGGACAGAAAAGGAAGAAAGATCTGGTTAAGTCAAAAGTCATATGTGGAGAAGATTCTGCAGTGCTTCAATATGCAGAATGCAAAACCAATTAGTACCCCACTTCTTCCACACTTAAAGTTGTCTTCCAACCGGTGTCCTAGAACAGAAGCAGAGAAGACAAGCATGTCTCGTGTACCATATTCATCAGCAGTAGGAAGCCTCATGTATGCCATGGTGAGCACTAGACTGGATATTGCCCAAGCAATGGGAGTAGTCAGCCGGTACATGGCAAATCCTGGTAAGGAGCATTGGAATGCGGTGAAGTGGATATTCAAATATTTAAGAGCCACTTCAGATGTTGCCATTTACTTTGGATCGGCAAATTTGCAAGTTACGGGTTTTGTGGATTCGATTATGGTGGAAATAGAGATGGGAGAAAATCTACTACAGGATATACCTTCACTCTTGCTGGAGGAGCGGTGAGTTGGGTTTCTAAGTTGCAGTGTGTTGTGGCTTTATCAACCATTGAAGCAGAATACATTGCAGCAACTCATGCCAACAAAGAGGCAATTCGGCTAGAGCGATTGTTGGGTGACTTCAAGGTAATGCAGGAGAAAATTACGTTGCATTGTGATAGCCAGAGTGGTATTCAGCTAGTGAAGAATCCAACATTCCATGATCGCACGAAACACATTGATGTCAAGTACCACTTTATCAGAAATGTGGTGGAAGAAGGTAGGATCCTGTTGCAAAAAATCGACACTGAAGTGAATCTTGCAGATATGCTTACAAAGCCGGTCAAGGTAGAGAAGTTTGAGTGGTCTACCAAACGTCCAGGATGGTAGACGTCTAGCCTGACGTCAAGCCAAGTAGACGTTAGAGAAGTGGACGTCTAGGTAGACGACAGGAATGCGGAAGACGAACAGTCTTGGGAGCGAAAACGAACAGTATTTTGGAGGTTTCCGTTGGAAGAGGAAACAAACAATTTGGAGTCTTCCTTTTGCGCTATAAAAGGGACTTGATCCCTTGCTTAAAATGTAGTTTTTGAAAACGTGAATGTAAACTTTGCTGAAAATAATAAAAGGAGAAGTTGCCATTGCCTCATGGTTTTTCCTGCACATTGCAGGTTTACACGTAAATCTCTGTGTCACTTGTGTTACTGTTTCCGTGTTTCTGTTTTTGTTATTGTGCTTCCTCTTGCAGGTGTAAAATTTGGAGTTTTTTCTAACATCCAGAAACCCATTTACTTTTTGAATGTAGCAATTCTTCATCCTATTTGTGATTGACCTAGGTAGTTGCAATATCTCCTGAAGCTCCAATTGCAGAAATTACTAGACAATCCCCCATCTTCCAAATCATTTTGAATGAATCCTTACATATCTCACTACCCAATTTTGTCTCTTGTATCAAAACAAATTTTTGCACCTATTAATTCCTTTATAACTTTTTTGGGGTCATATTCATACCTGAAATATTTGAATTTACTATCTTCGTTATCTTTTTTAATTCTTATTTGTAGGCTTAACCTCGTTTCTCATTAATGCTTATGATACTTGGTTTTGACTTCCCAAATCAATCTCTCTTAAGGATATTTTTCTCTTTGATCCTGCTTGGGGGTTCTTTCTCTCTTTTTGCTATTCCCACGAGTATTTTAATCCTTCTCAATCACTTCTATTCTTCCAAACTATTGCTAATTTGACTTATCAACTGTGGGTTTATTCTCTATAAGAGAATGTAAATTGGAAGGGGCAACTTCCATACTACTTTCTTCTTATGCTGCTCAAGATTCCCTAAATTGTAAGGGCAATCTCCATACTATCTTTTTTAATGCTAGCTTGGTAACCCTAAAGTGGAAGAGACAACCTCTATCTATTTATTTATTTTTTAATTGCAAGGAGATGATTTTCTAGAATGTGAAGAAGATAGTGATGATTTATTTGGCTGACTCAACCTCTTCCACGGTCTTTGCTTTGAAAATTGTCTTTGATTCTTCCCTTTCAGCTTTTGATTCTTGTAAATTCCACCATTTTTTGTTGCTCTTCCAATTATCCTCCTTGGTTTCTTCAAATGTTTTCTTTGAATGAACCGCGATGGTCTTTTTTGTTTGATGAAGCAAAGGGTTTTTCTTTACCACCTTTAAAGAAATGGAAATTTCTTGACCTGATTCCCTTGAACTCTGGCTTGTTGTATGATTACAACCTTTCATCTCTTTCTTGATCCTTTTCATTTTGTAATTTGTTGTAATATTCCTAAACTGGAAATTGCAAACCCTAAAACTGTAAAATGCAAACCCTAGCCACAAAACACGATTTTCTTGCAAACAAAATTCTGATTTACTGAAATAAAATTCTGATCTAGTAAACAACTGCAAAAATTTACTAAAACTCCCAATATGAGGCAAATCAAGAATACTTTTATTAGATCTCCAAGTATAGAAGATACAGTGCATAGATTTACTCACAAATCACTGGATCTGCATGATAACAACAAAAACAACTAAAAATCTGAATACCCACAAAAATAATTCAATCTTCCAGCTGGACGTTGTGTGTAGAAGACCGAATGGTACCCATATGCTCCAAATATGGTCCCAAAAGCGGGACGTTCCTGTTTTTGATGCTCAAAAATTTGAATATGATGATAATTCCTTGCTCCAAGCCCTCAAATGGCTGAATAACACTCTGAAAACCGACAAAACTCCACAATAAGCCCTGATGTAAACCTTGGATGGATTTACCACTAAGAGACTGAAGGGTTTTCGTCCTTAGCCTCGGAATCCAAGAGGGTTTTCGTCCCCAAGGATGATCTCCAACGGGTCTTCGTCCGTCGAAGATAGTTGTAGTCAGCCACACAACCAAATACAAGAGAGATATCAAAAATAATAACCAAGCATCCCCTAATGAGTGCCTCACTCCTCCTTTTATATGCAAATGTTATATTTCTTCGTTGAGGTGGCACTTTATTATTTTACTTTATAAAATAACCTTATAACTCCCTAATATAAAATATTATGCCCCTAACACATATTGATCCCTTTTATTTTATTTTTATTTTTATTTTATCCTTCCTAGCCACACCACACTTAACAAAACAACACCAAACCAACAAACTCCACACAACTCCACACCACACATATGTATAAATAGAAAAATCTGAAAAAGGGTCATTACAATACCTTCCCCCTCAAATTGCTTGTCCTCAAGCAATTGAAGGCTGGGTGAGAAAGGATTTGTGACCCCTCCCAAGTAGAGTCCTCCATTGGCAGCCCTTTCCATTTGATCAAATACTCATGGGTGACCCTATTTCTCAACTTCTTCTCCCTCACATCAACAATTGCTTCAGGCTCCAAAATGAGTTTGCCTTCTTCATCAAGTGGAGGCAATTCTTGTGAAGGTACTATATGCTGCCCAAGTGCCTTCTTCAAGCGTGAAACATGAAAAACATTGTAGATCTTGCTATGGGAAGGCAACTCCAACTCATAAGACACCTCACCAACTCTACTTAGCACCTTATATGGCCCATAAAACCTTGGTTTCAACTTGTCCTTACCGCTGGTTTTTAGTGAAGACTGTTTATAGGGCTGAAGTCTCAAGTATACCATGTCTCCCACTTCAAAATGCCTCTCAATTCGTTGCTGGTCTGCATATCTCTTTTGCTGATTTTGTGCCATAAGAATGTTGTCTTTGAGTAATTTCAGCAAGTCTTGATGATCTTGAATAAAGTCTTGTGCCTTTGGTACCCTGCTATCATGCAATAAGATATCAACAAGATTAGGAGCATCATATCCATAAAGAGCTTTGAAAGGAGTCATTCTAATGGACATGTGATGAGTGGTGTTATAACAGAATTCAGCCATATATAACCACTTGACCCAAGCACTTTGCTGTTCTGAAATATAATTCCTCAAATACCCCTCCAACCATTTGTTTACTATCTCTGTTTGGCCATCAGTTTGAGGGTGATAGCTTGTACTTGGTGTCAACTGAGTGCCACTAAGTCTGAAAATTTCCCGCCAAAAAGAACTCATAAACTTTGCATCCCTGTCACTAACAATTGTCTTTGGTAGCCCATGCAGTCTAAAGATTTCCTTGAAGAATAATTCAGCCACTTGTATGGCTGTATGAGATGAAGAAATAGCAAAGAAATGACCATACTTAGTCAACCTGTCCACAACAACATATATGCAATTTTTCCCTTGGACATTTGGCAAACCTGTTATGAAGTCCATTGAAATGCTCTCCCATTTGCCATCCGGAATAGGAAGGGGCTGAAGTAGACCTGCTGTTAAAACATTTTCAGTCTTGTTTTCTTGACATGTTTGGCACTCTCTAACATGTCTCATTATGTCATCTTTTAATCCCTTCCACGAAAACTTCTCTCTAACCAACTTGTATGTTTTATAGAACCCCGGATGTCCTGCATATGGTGCATTATGTGAGGCTGAAATAATTTTCTCCTTTAACTTTGACTCAGGCACAAGAAAAATTCTGTCTTTATAAAAAATCAGTCCTTCACGAATCCTGAATTTTGCATCTACAAGTGTCCCATCAAGCAATTTTGAAGCAAAATCATTCTTACTATATTCAGCCATCAATTTCACTTTCCAATCAGCATCTATAACTGAAAAGGAATAGAAAGATGGTGTCCTTGAAAGTGCATCAGCAACAGTGTTAGTTTTCCCCTTCTTATATTCTATGTCAAAATCATAAGCTTGCACTTTTGACACCCATTTTTGTTGTCTTTGATGAGTGTCGTCAATTCTTCATCATTTAATCATTATGTGTCAATCCAGGGCGGTGTCCAAGGCTATATACGAAAGCAGGGGTTAACAGACTGATTTTTAGTTCATCTAGATCATGGCCTTATTCATGGAACAGTTAGTGTTTTGGGGGTGTCAGGTGTCCCGTTTAATCTCCTAGAAACTAAAACTGAGTGCCTACTTATCCTTGCATAATTTGAAATTCACACAGTTGCAGGAAAAGCAAATCTGAACTATTGCAGAATTAAAAATGACAGAATTTAATTGACAGAATTTAAAATAACAAAAATGGAAATCACAGAAATAACTATAACAACAATGAAACTAAAACTTCACACCTGCAGAAAATGAAACCTAAGACAATGATGAAATTCAAAGGTTGGAAAGCAAATATTGCAAATCTGTAGCAAACTGAATTAACCAGAAATTCTCTGATGCAAACTGGAAATACAGACTGGAAATGTTGAAGCTGAAATAGAAAATGTTATGCTATAAAATCTATTCTAGATGAGTTACCTACCATGCATTCAAATGCCACATTATCCTAATCACTAACCATGCAAAAACTGTCAGATCTCTGCTGACCTGCTGCAGCCAGAAATAGCAGAATTCTGTCAGGTAAAAACCCTCCTCTGGACCTGGAAGTGGCCCTTGCTTCCTGAACCAAAAGAGGGCAAATAAACTTGCTCTAAACTATTAAGTCCTCACACTCAATGCAGAATTGAACATAAATAAATGACAAATGATGCACCTTTATTTCATTCCAGCAACATAACAATAGTGCAGGGAAAGACCTGCAGACTACTGTGTTGCTGTAATAGACAATTACAATATCTAAAACTTCTATTACTTATTTCCTCTCTCCTCCCCTCTCTCATACGGGAGCACTTTATTTATACAAATAAGGTACATTAAAGATAAGGTTTAATGTTGTTACATAGGACTGTTACAACTGTTTCAATTCTGTTCTTCCACAAATGCAGGGTTTTGACCCTTCAGGCCCTCTCCACTCAAGTTGCTGGCTTCCACCGGTGAGGGACAGGTGTAAGAATGGATAAGGATACTCCTAAAATGATTGCAGTCACCGTTTACCTCCTGTTTATGGTGATTAAAGATGCATTCGGTCAGTTTTAAACCCTCTGCGCTTATTTCGGAGCAGCTCCGGAATATCAGGCAGCAGAACAAGGTTGTTGTTATATCTGGCAACAGAAGCACATGCGACCAACTGTGGCGGTGGATATGGTTTCTCTGAGCACCTAGATGACTAATTCCACTTTTGGTTTGAGCTGGAGTGGACAAATTCCATGCCATGTTGTATATGTACAGCTGGCTGGAATTTGTATGGAAAAAGTCCAGTTTCCTGCACAGCCAACTGTTGACAGAGTTCTTGGCACCTTAAAGTAATTTAAAAAAAATGGGCAAACGGTGAAATACACTTATGGAAGAAACATAAACCTTATGAATGAAGTACCTAAATATTGTAATACCTAAATTAATGCAGAATATACTGAAATAAACAACCAAAACAGAATATAAAACATGGACAAATTAGTCAAAACAGAGTATATGCACTTTCATCATTTTAACATGTAAATACCATCACATAATGCATAGTATCTCTAAGATTAACATAAAATCACAACATAAGCAGTTCCAAATGGGTTTAAAAGTTTATCAAAGTAGTCTTTTATGAGGCAATTTTCTGCCTCATCATTTCCCCCCAGCCTGTTCTACTGCATGTCCTCATGCATTTTGTTCTGCCACAATAGCACAAAGATCCACATCCAGGTATCGCTCAACATACTTCCATAATCTGCTTCCAACCTGATAGTATCCTTTGTGCATCTGAATCTCCCCGAGCCATTCCTGAAACTGTTCTTCCAGCTGAGAATCATTATCAAAGTAGTATGGAACATGAGTGATTATAGTTGGCATTCTGTACCTGAGCCCAATCCACTACTCCCTGACCTCAAATATGGTTTGGATTATGCTTGTAGCCCTTCTTCTTGACCATATTAAATTGTTAGGTGTGACAGGTTCTCTCTTCCGCAAAGATATAGGTAACTCACCCCATCTACTTTTGCAGGCTGACAAAGCGTCGACAAATGATGTTGCACAAAATGTTTGAAAACCATCTATGCACGCCTGCAAATTTCCCAGGTACATTTTCCTTACCCTGTCATTTCTCATTAGTGTATAATGCTGATTGGTGGAAGTTCTGTGATTTAAGTGGACAGGTCTAATGAGCAAAACAACTTGGGATTCTATGGATTTACTAGCCCTTTTCTCCTGCTCCCAGTAAATCTGATTCTGAAGCGTTGATTGAAAAGCCCTCAGCTGAATATCGCCAGTAAATATGTGGGGGAGGAAAATAACTTCAGTTGGCAAAAAGAAATTATGAAGAAATAACTCACATAGTAAATTTTGGTGTTCTCCAGAGCTCTGCCAGAAAGCTTCCAAGAATTCACCTGGTGTCTCAAATGTGTGGGAGAGACCAGAGGTAATTCTCATTGTCTACCATCGGAGGTACCTCTCCTTCAAAATTAAACTGTAAAATCTGGCAGGCCTCCGACATTGAACCATGCATTCAACAATCTGACATATGTCCTATACTTGCCCCTTTAATTTCTCAATTTCAGAGTCTTTCTGCTTTATTTCTTCTGTTAAGGTCTGCAATGAGGAGACCTTTCCCTCCAATTGATGGCATTTGGTCATCCAATATGCTATATCCTCATTATATTTTACTAATGAAATTGTTTCAGGTGACCTATTCATAGGTTGCATCTAAGGTACAATATTAACTCTGAATGCCAACATTTACTTTTTCTACTGTAGGGGATTATGTTTGTATCCCCACTTCAATTAGCTTAATTTCAGGAATGTTCACATTAACAATATTTTGGGGAATTTGTGGATTTACCTGTTCCTGGACTATTATGGCTGCTTCTAGGGGTGTTGTTGTCATGGTCATCTATTGTGGCTCCTTGGACACCTGCACAAGTGCCCCTGGTTGCTCATCCCCTGAATTCTGTTGTGCCTCTTGTGCTTCGTCAGGTGCAACATTGCCAGGTGAACTTCTTTCTGCATTTCTTGCTAAATTCATTAACAAACTAGCCAATTCATCCCCTGAGTCTGTTTGAGAAGGTTGTTGTTCCAAAAGTGTGAGCCTAGCCTTTACAACTTCTATCTCTTGCCATAACTTGGCAATGATATTGTCCTTCTCCTTTAAGGAGGCTTCATTTTGCTCAATCCAGCCTGTTTGGGTCTTGATCACACTTCTGGCTGCATGTAACTGAGATTTAATATCAACTTCCTCCTCTTCCTCTGCACTTGAATCATCTTTCTCATCTGTTGCTGCCTCAAGCTCTTCTTCAGAGTCAGGGTAATCTACAAGGGATCTTGGTAGACCAGCAACAGTTGTGTCTTCCTGTGCTTCCCCTATTTCAATTTGTTCCTCAGAATCTGAGGAATAATTGAGAGAAATGGAAGGCATTTCCTCTTCTGCTGAAGTGTCCACATTCTGTCCAGAGATATCTACATCTTGGTCGCTGATAGCCTCAGCTTCTTGCATAGTTTCCTCCACAAGCTGAGTATGGGTTTCAGAAACATCATTATGTTCCCTCTTCTCCTTTGTTTGCATCTCCTTTGTATCAGCAGCTTTCTGAAGCCTTGAGGATCTCCTCAACCCTGAAACAGATTGCTTCCTATTTCTTTTAGAACTAGGAGACCTAGACTCAAAAATTCTAGTTTCTTGCTGATTAGAGGGTTCCCCTTCTTCAAAAGTGTGGAATGTTTGTACATCCTCTAAAAATGTGACCTTTCTCTTCTGGTCAGAGCCGACATTCCTCTGTGTTCTCGTTCGTGATGAGGGAGGTCCTTCTGGAGATGAAGGGGTTGTGCCAACAGAAGCTCCAGGTTTATGCTCAGGGTTAGGGTTAGCCTCCCTTGTCTCTTCTCCATAAGTGGGACTCTCAACAATGTTTTCTTCAACAAACTCATCCCAAGTATGGAAAAAGCGGTCAAAACTCCTAGGATTCCCCCTAAAGTGATGTTTGCAAACAATTTTGACTAACCCATGATGCTTGGGTGACCCCCTGCCTGCCTGATACTTTTTAGCCATATTTGCAAGTTCTTGGTACAAATACAGAGGCAAATTGACTCTTAATTCAGTGTTTAAATGACCATAGCGGAGGTGAGTTAAAATTCGTAAATGATGACCAGAAAGAATAGGGTATTGACCATCACAGGTTAGAAACCTGATGACCCAGACTGCAACTTCATCCCATGGTGGTTGCAGACTGGTTCTCTTAACTCCTTTGCAAATATTGTTGCTTATTATGAACTCCGTAGGTCTGTCATTTTCCCCTCTAAATTGATTAACTAATTCTATTAATGTATTTTTTCCAGATTTGCCTATGTGAATCCCTTGCAGAGGCAATTCAGTGACTTGGCTAAGAATTTCAGGACTTACTTGAATAGTCATGCCACTGATTTGAACTCTGTTGCTGCGAAAAGTGCATGCGAACTCTGCTGTTAAACCTTCTGAATGCCCATCAAATTTGCGCAAGAAGGGCAGAAAACCCCCTTCCACGAAGATTCGCATACACTCCTCGTCCCTCTGCAAAAACTCTATATTTCCTGGTTCAATTTTGTTCTTTTGTCCACCCATGGTGAATTTTCCCGTACCTTGTTTGCTTTAATTTGAAAATATGTCGCAGGTTTTTTCTCTCTCGTTCTGGAATACTTCTGTCAGGGAAAGAATGAAACTTAAAGATGATAAACACATGCAAGCAGCGCCAGAATGATGAGAAATCGTGTGACATGAGGCAAAGCTTGGCAGGTGGCGGCACATAATTCATCATTACTCCTGTTCTTCCCGCATGCAATTAATTTGTTACGACGTTTACGGTGATATGGCAAAAGTTATTAATGGAAACTGCTTGGTTTAAAATAACCTCCCATTGAGTTGTGTGCCAACCAATTACATGCGGTAAAATATTTTCATAGAATCCGTGCCTTGGAACCTCCAATTTGAAACCTGCACCTTGGTACAACTTCCAATCCTGATTGGCGTAACTTTTACGAACCCACGAAAATTTTAATTGACTTTTGAGCCTGAGCCTCGTGGTTCTAGAGTTTAAAATGAATTAACCATTTGTTAATTCATTTTACCAACTTTTATCATTAGCTTTATTCCTGAGCAAGATATCTTCCAAAGTTTTCATTCGAGAGTATTTGTATGCAGCGAGGTTTATTCCAGAGCAGTTTTATCGTTTCAAGAGGATTTCTTTTGATAACCTTTCGAAACTAACTTATGTATGTTTTTATGCCAGTTAGGGATATCATACATCATACAAGAAGTATTCACACTATTAAAATAGAAAAAGGCACATACCTGAAGAAACTTGTTTATCCACATTTTGTACAAATGTTGTTTTTGGCTGATTCTGCGCTAACTCTTTACATGGTGCAATCTGAACTATAGTGAAACAAAGGGGAAAATGAGTGGAACAAACGTTAACAATGATGGAGTGAAGTGAAAATGAATGGACCAAAGGTGAGTAATAGTGAGAGTGAATGGAATAATGGAATGATGAAGAGTGAATGGAATAATGGAATGATGAAGAGTGAATGGAATAATGGTGGAGAGTGAGGCAAACATGCCGAAAAAACCGGTTTTCATGTAAGCCCAATTCAGATGCGCCTCAAAGAGGTTTTCACATTCTGAATTATTATTATTTTTTATTTTTATATATATTATTTTTTTCATTCATTTTTTTTTTTATATATTTTGGTTTATGTCACTTGATTGAGTCCATCTTGGAAGAAGTGGTTTCCTTCCAATATTGATACATCCAAGTTTCCTACTTGCTTGAGAAACTCCTCCTTGGTTAATGGTTTGTGATATATCCGAAGACGATGACCGTTAACCACCATTTTCCTTCTTGAATCATCTATTGGTGAAAGACGTACAACTCCATTTGCAAATACCTCCTCAACTCTGATAAGGTCCGAGCCATCGAGTCTGCAACTTGCCAGGATAGTCTTCATATCGTGAATCAAACAACAAAGCCCAATCGCCTTGTTGAAATTTCCGTTGTTGGATATGACTATCATGCCACAACTTGCGTTGTGACTGGATCACCTCGGTCTGGTGCAATGCATCCCTCCTTAGCTCATCCAATGCATTGAGCTGCAGGATCCGGTCCGTTTGTGCTTGTGACAAATCAATACCAACTTCCAAAGCAGTTCGAAGAGTTAGTAATTCAAACTCAATAGGCAAAAGAGGCTTTTTACCATAAACCAATTCATAGGGAGTAAATCCAGTAGTGGATTTCCAAGTGGTGTTATAAGCCCAAATTGCTTCGAGGTAACTTCTCCACCCAATTCCTCCTATGGGCTGCTACAGTTTTGGTTAAGATCCTCTCTAATTCCCTATTTGTCACTTCAACTTGGCCATTGGCTTGCGGATGGTAAGGTGAGGATTTTCGGTGTTTGATTTCATACAACTTTGTAAAGGCTTCAACAACTTTTGAGGTAAACTGAGGTCCCTGATCAGTGGTGATAGAATGTGGGGCTCCAAATCGTAGAAATATTTGGGAATACAGGAAATCAACAACTTTCTCTTCTCGGGCATGCTTAAAAGCACGGGCTTCTACCCACTTGGTTACATAATCAGTACATACCAAGATATGCACTTTCCCTTGGGAAGGTGGATCAATGGGTCCTACAAAATCTAGCCCCCACCTTTCAAATGGTTTTGTACCTAATTGAGGTTGTAAAGGCATTTCACTAGTAAAAGTAGGCTTACCCATCCTTTGGCATGCATCACAATTTCTGACATACCTTTTGACATCTTTGTGCAAGGATGGCCAGTAGTAACCAGTACCCAAAATCTTTCGAATGGTACTTTTCATTGAATAATGCCCTCCTGATGGTTCATCATGACATGCTCGCAGGATGTCATATACCTCATCCTTGCGAACACATCTACGCAAAACATGGTCAGGACTGCATTTAAACAATAAACCTCCTATCCATTCAAAAGAAGAACTTTGCTTGATCAACTGTTTCTTTTGTTTAGGAGTAAAGTGAAGAGGAATCTTCCCTGTAACTAAATAATTAGCTATATCTGCAAACCATGGAGATTGTACAGAAACAACAAACAATTTCTCATCAGGAAACGCATCCTCAACCAATTCCTCCGTATCTGCATTTGACAATCTTGACAAGAAATCTGCCACTACATTAGCTTTCCCTGGTTTATTAACTATAGTGATATCGAATTCTTGCAATAATATTAACCAACGAATAATTCTTGCACTAACCAAAGGTTTATTCATCAGGTATTTAATGGCAGCATGATCTGTATGAATGAATACCTATATCCTGTGATATAGTGTCGAAATTTGTTAATAGCATACACCACAGCTAAAAATTCCTTCTCGGTTGTGGTGTAATTCTTTTCAGCTCCAGTCAAATTTTTACTAATGTAGTATATGGCATAGTGTTGTCCATCTTCAATCTGCCCTAATGCAGCTCCAATAGCAGTATTGGAAGCATCGGTTTGAATATGGAAGGGTAACTCCCAATTAGGACCTCTCAATACAGGTGGAGTTGTTAACTTTTCCTTTAAAACTTCAAAGGATTGTTGACACCCAACAGACCAAACAAATTCAGAATCCTTTGTTAACAATGCGAACATTGGATTAGCAATGGTACTGAAATTAGCAATAAATCTGCGATAAAAGCCAATATGTCCTAAGAAACTACGGACATCGGTTTGAGTTTTTGGAGGAGGAAGGTTCTTGATGACCTCTACCTTTTTAGGATCAACTTTAATTCCATAAGCAGAAATATGATGTCCAAGAACAATTCCTTCTTCCATCATCAAGAAACATTTATCTGGATTCGAGAGACAAATGATATGTTTCACAACGTATTAAAACTTTTTCAAGTTGTTCTAAAGTATATTCAAATGTATCTCCAAACACTATGAAGTCATCCATATAAATCTCTACACTTTCATTTGTTAGATCAGAAAAAATAGCCAAAACAACTCTCTAAAATGTTGTTGGTGCATTGCACAAACCGAAGGGTAATACTCTGTAAGCAAATGTTCCCCAAGGACATGTGAAAGTTGTCTTTTCCTGGTCTTCTAGTGCAACTTGGATCTGATTATAACCACTAAAACCATCAAGGAAACAGAAAAATTTCTTACCAGCAAGGGTGTCCAACACTTGGTCTATAAATGGTAATGGAAAGTGATCTTTATGTGTGACCTTATTCAATTCCCTGTAGTCCACACATACTCTCATCTTCCCATTTTTCTTTGGAACAATGACCAATGGTGAAACCCACCTATTGTCTGAAATTGGATAAATGAATCCTACATCCAATAGTTTTTCAATTTCTTCCTTAACAAAATCCTTTAGAGCGGGATTCGAGACGCCTTTGTGGTTGTCTTACTGGTTTGACATCTTCGATGTATATCCTATGTGTACACACATCAGGGTGAATGCCAGTCATGTCCTTATAACTCCAAGCAAAAGCTTGAACATGTCTCTGTAAAACAACAAATAATTTGGCTTCTTGCTCATTAGTCAACCAACTATTAATGTTCAAAAATTTTCTTGGTTGTATCTCAATCTGCTTAATCCCTGGATAAACCGAGTTGACAACCTCATATTTACTTGATTAAAGCATTTAAGGGACAATGATGTGGCTGCAGAGTATGAAATACTCTTGATTCTAGTGTAAATGTGATACCTGATGGGATCATTTGCATAGGACATATGAAAGAAGTCGAGAAGATGATGATGCCATCCATGTGGCAATGTGAAGGAGCTTTCTTGTAGTGGAATAGATGACAGATGTTCAGCAGTTTGTTCTTCATATTTCCATAACAAACGATGGACAAGAATTTGATCATCCCTAAGGCCTTCTTCTTGCAATGTTTTCACCAAAATTGTTTCATGTTCAAAGATTTCTCTTTCTGGTGAATTAAGTTCTTCAATATGTTCTTTTACTACAATGGTGGCCAAGGTGACAATAGTTTCCTGTTCTTCATCAGACTCAGGATACCATATCTGTCCAAAAAATTTGGCTGAAGGTTGGGCTGGTGGATACAAGGAAATCTTTTTTAGGTCTACACCATTTGAAATGGTCATCTCACCTGACCTGTAGTCTATAAATGCAGCTGCAGTGGCAAGCCAAGGTCGTCCTAGAATAATAGGATAGCCATTAGCTGAGTTTCTAGGCTGCAACACTAAGAAATCTACAGGGTATTCCCAAGAAGATACTTCAATGGCAACATCCTCCAGAATTCCTTTCGGTTTAGCCATTGACCTATCTGCCATTTCCAAAACTGTGGTAGTAGGACTAAGGTTATTGAGCTGCAATTTCTGCATGGTTTCCTTAGTCATCACGTTGATTGCAGCTCCTAAATCGATAAGTACATTTGGAATTTGAACTAACCCAATAGTAATTGTAACTACTGGACTCCCTGGATCACCATATTTAGGGGGTACTAGTTTTCCGAGAAAGCAGGTCAGCCAACTTACCTTCTACTTGTACAGTCTTAGGAAAGGCTTTCTTCTTCCTGCCAGGTTTCCTAATACACAACTCTTGAATGGTTTTCCTAATCAGAGGTACATCCTTTATTGCCTGCAACAAAGGGAGTGAGATAGACATTTTCCTCAATTCTGTGATTAATTCTGATTCAGGAGCAGTGATAGTGTGGTCAAACCTTTCAGGATATGGTAGGTCTGCCGAGGCAGGTTCAATTTTTCCTTGTAAACTTTCTATTTTTTCCTCTTTTTGCTCTGTTTGTGGTTTTTTTGGACTTGAAAATTCTTGCTTTCCATCAATTTCTTCAATAGTGGGTGGTGCAGGGTCAGGTAAAACCTTCCCTGAACGTAACTGGATGTTACTACAGTCAAGGACATGGACTGCAGCAGTCTCTTCAGACTCAGCTCCATAAACAGGGGCTGCTTGTCTGTTGTTATTGGGGTTAGCCATAGGCTGAGCTGGAAGTGGAGGTTGCTTGACTGGTTGTGTTTGTTGTGGTTGAACTCTTCCCTAAAAATTTTGATTAGGGGCTGGCAGCAAGTGTTGGTTTGGTGGTTGATACCTCTGTTGCCCTTGATAGGATGGGTATTGTTGCCCCCATCTTTGCCCTGACTGATTTGGTACCCAAGATGGATTAACTGGATGCCATGGCTGATTCCAACCAGAATGTGACCAATCTTGAGGAGCTGCCCAAGTTTGATTCCAAGGTTGAGGAGGAGGTTCTGTGTATCCCCATGGCATATTCCAAGGATTCTGTCCCCAATTTGAAGAAAAGCGAGGGGCATTTTGGTTTTGTATGAAGTTGCCTCCTGGCCTTTGCCCAATAGCATGAAGTTCTTCAACTTGGTTTTCTATAGCACTCCTAAGATGGGGCAAAAGGTGACATTTATCAGTTTTATGCTCCTTTGAGCAAATGCCACAGATTGTTGAGATTGAGGTCTTGTCCAAAGGACAATCTTGCAGAGCATGCTTATTTCGACACCTAGGACAATAGATAGACAGGGGTGGTGAAGAATTGGCTCTTGTATTCCTTTCTCCTAAAGCAGTGTTTAGTTGAACAAGTATATCAGTTTTCATATTAGCCATTTCTTCCATCAATTCTTTGATGTCTACATTATTAGGACTTTTCTTCTTCCTTCTGTCCCTAGTTCTAGAATAATTTGTGCACAACTCTATAATGTCAGCAATCTCAAGTTGGTGTACATCTCCTTTTCCCATTATATCCAGTACTTCCTTGGATTCATCTTGTAATCCCCTGAGAAAGATAGATTTTAACAATTCTCCTTCTACAGGACCAGCTCTTTTCTGGATAAAAGCAAATCTATCAACATAATCTTCCAAATTTTCATCTTCTTCTTGTTTAATTCGAAATAACTCATCCTTTCTATTACGTACCCTGCAATACTCCTGATATTTGTCTAAAAATGCAGTTTCCATTTCATCCCAGGTATGAATGGAATCTGAGTCAAGACTCATGAACCAACGTAAAGTTGCATCTTTAAGTGTGGAAGGGAATAATTTCAGCTTTTGATTATCAGTCACATAATCATATGTTTGACACAAGATCTTAAACTCAAACAGAAACTGGTCAGGATCTTCAAACATTGTTCCCCTAAAGATTGGCAACATCGAGGGAGAAATGGTTTTCATAGGAGCTTGTTGTCCAACAGTTAATTGTATAGGGTACTCAAAAGTTCTAGCAGGAGGTGGTGGTTGTGCCATGTTTTCCTCCTCTGATTTAACTGATTCAGCTTTTTCTGTTTGTTCTAATAATGGATTAGGAACAAAAGAATGTCTAGTAGCAAGTGCTTCAAGAAGTTCTTCCTCAAAAGGTTCTGTAGATGGTTCAACTAATGAAGAAGATGATTCTCTTTTTACTCTATCTAGATAATCATAAACAGGTAGATCTTCTCCTGTACGGGAAGAACGCCTTTCTGGGAAGGAACCGGTTCTAATAAACCTCCCTCTCTCGTCTCTTGGCCTATGCATTCATGCCTATTTACTAAAATGAACTAAACCTCAGGTCTCCAAAAACTGTTTCCTGAGACAGGATAGTCTCTGGACTGCTAGACCTCTCCTAACAACACCTAAGGTTCCCCGACAATGGTGCCAAAAATGATGAGTGTCATCAATTCTTCATCATTTAATCATTATGTGTCAATCCAGGGCGGTGTCCAAGGCTATATACGAAAGCAGGGGTTAAGAGACTGATTTTTAGTTCATCTAGATCATGGCCTTATTCATGGAACAGTTAGTGTTTTGGGGGTGTCAGGTGTCCCGTTTAATCTCCTAGAAACTAAAACTGAGTGCCTACTTATCCTTGCATAATTTGAAATTCACACAGTTGTAGGAAAAGCAAATCTAAACTATTGCAGAATTAAAAATGATAGAATTTAATTGACAGAATTTAAAATAACAAAAATGGAAATCACAGAAATAACTTATAACAACAATGAAACTAAAACTTCACACCTGCAGAAAATGAAACCTAAGACAATGATGAAATTCAAAGGTTGGAAAGCAAATATTGCAAATCTGTAGCAAACTGAATTAATCAGAAAATTTCTGATGCAAACTGGAAATACAGACTGGAAATGCTGAAGCTGAAACAGAAAATGTTATGCTATAAAATCTATTCTAGATGAGTTACCTACCATGCATTCAAATGCCACATTATCCTAATCACTAACCATGCAAAAACTGTCAGATCTCTGCTGACCTGCTGCAGCCAGAAATAGCAGAATTCTGTCAGGTAAAAACCCTCCTCTGGACCTGGAAGTGGCCCTTGCTTCCTGAACCAAAAGAGGGCAAATAAACTTGCTCTAAACTATTAAGTCCTCACACTCAACGCAGAATTGAACATAAATAAATGACAAATGATGCACCTTTATTTCATTCCAGCAACATAACAGCAGTGCAGGGAAAGACACACGGACTATCTGTCTTCGCTGTAATAGACAATTACAATATCTAAAACTTCTATTACTTATTTCCTCTCTCCTCTCCCTTCTCTCAGATGGGAGCACTTTATTTATACAAATAAGGTACATTAAAGATAAGGTTTAATGTTGTTACATAGGATTCATTACAAGCTGTTTCAATTTTGTTCTTCCACAAATGCAGGGTTTTGACCCTTCAGGCCCTCTCCACTCAAGTTGCTGGCTTCCACCGGTGAGGGACAGGTGTAAGAATGGATAAGGATACTCCTAAAATGATTGCAGTCACCGTTTACCTCCTGTTTATGGTGATTAAAGATGCATTCAGTCAGTTTTAAACCCTCTGCGCTTATTTCGGAGCAGCTCCGGAATATCAGGCAACAGAACAAGGTTGTTGTTATATCTGGCAACAGAAGCACATGCGACCAACTGTGGCGGCGGATATGGTTTCTCTGAGCACCTAGATGACTAATTCCACTTTTGGTTTGAGCTGGAGTGGACAAATTCCATGCCATGTTGTATATGTACAGCTGGTTGGAATTTGTATGGAAAAAGTCCAACCAACTGTTGACAGAGTTCTTGGCGCCTTAAAGTAATTTAAAAAAATGGGCAAACGGTGAAATACACTTATGGAAGAAACATAAACCTTATGAATGAAGTACCTAAATATTGTAATACCTAAATTAATGCAGAATATACTGAAATAAACAACCAAAACAGAATATAAAACATGGACAAATTAGTCAAAACAGAGTATATGCACTTTCATCATTTTAACATGTAAATACCATCACATAATGCATAGTATCTCTAAGATTAACATAAAATCACAACATAAGCAGTTCCAAATGGGTTTAAAAGTTTATCAAAGTAGTCTTTTATGAGGCAATTTTTTGCCTCATCAGTCTTTCATTTAAATCTTTCTGTCCCAAAAAGTGCCTTAAACTGTTATGATCTGTTTTTATTGTGAACTTCCCACATATAAGATACTGTCTGAATTTCAGTAGTGCATGCATAATGGCCAACATTTCTTTGTCATAAATATTGAAATTTCTTTCAGCAGGTGTTAACTTCCTACTCTCAAATGCAATTGGCTGTCCTTTTTGCATTAAAACAGCCCCTATCCCTGCACCTGATGCATCACATTCTATCACAAATGGCATGGAAAAATTAGGAATTGCAAGTGTGGGACAAGTAGTCATTACCTTCTTCAAATGCTCAAATGCACTTTGAGCTACATCATTCCAAGTGAAGGCTCCTTTCTTTGTCAATTCTGTTAAGGGTGCTGAAAGTTTTGAGAAGCCTTTTATGAACCTCCTGTAATAGCTACACAAACCCAAGAAACCTCTCAATTGAGTTAGTGTAGTAGGATTAGGCCATTGTTGTACCGCTGCAATTTTTTGTGGGTCAACATGGACACTATTATGGCTGATTATGTGTCCCAAATACAAAATTTCTTCCAACCCAAATTCACACTTAGATTCTTTTGCATAAAATTGTTGTTTTTCAAGAATACTCAACACAATCTCTAAGTGCTCAAGGTGCTCATCCCAAGTCTTACTGTAAATGAGAATATCATCAAAAAATACCAATACAAAAGACCTCAAATGCTCTCTAAAAACATGATTCATTGTAGCTTGAAAAGTGGCTGGAGCGTTTGTCAAACCAAAAGGCATTACAAGAAACTCAAAATGCCCATAGTGACATCTAAAAGCAGTTTTGGGAACATCTTTTCTAACTCTAATTTGATGGTAGCCACTCCTTAAATCAATTTTGGAAAAATATTTAGCATCATGAAGCTCATCAATTAATTCATCTACTCTAGGAATTGGATACCTGTTTTTGATTGTTTTCTTATTTAGAACTCTGTAATCAATGCACATGCGTAGAGTTCCATCCTTCTTCTTTACCAATACCACAGAAGATGCAAAAGGACTGCAACTAGGCTGAATATGTCCCATGGCCAGCAACTCTTTGATGGTATTTTCTGTAAATTTTCTAGCCCTAGATAACTGTTGTGCTATGTTATTTTAAAATAAAAATCAGATCTGAGAATAATTTATTCAAACATGCAACAGTCACACAGATGGCTGGAAAAATAAATAGCGTGAACAACAGAAGTTAAATATATTTCTGAACTTGAAATATTACAAATAAAAGAGGCTATAGCTACAACATAACACTTTTGCTCTCTTGCTACTTTTCTAGCCAGCAATCACTGTTCTTCTCCTCCTAAGCTTGTAGTTTTCCTTCTGCAATCTGTTCTCCTCCTATTCTTTTCTGTGTTTCTAAAACACTCTTGATCTTCTCCTTTTATCCTTGAAAAAGGTAACCCTAATCTTTCTAACCCTAAGATTAGATCTCATCTCATATTGAGATGTAAGGTTAAAAATAGAAAATCACTTAAGTGAATTTCAAAATAGAATTAGAAATTTCTCGAACCACTTTTAGCACGTTCATACTGAAGCCTGTGAAAGAAGTTCCTGTCCGAGCTACATTTCTCAACACTCCCTCTTAGCGAGGAAGGAATTCTGCACCAATCCAAGTTTGTCTCTGAATGCTTCAAACTTCCTTTTCACTAAGGGCTTGGTCAAAATATCAGCTACCTGCTGATATGTGGGAATATATTGGAGCTTTACGACTCCCTTCTAAATCTTGTCTCGTATGAAGTGATATTTGATGTCTATGTGTTTGGACTTGTCATGAAATACTGGATTCTCATAGAGTTTGATACAACTCTGATTATCACAGTATATCACCGTGGGATCCAACTCCTGATCAATCAATACTGTAAGCAACTTGCGAAGCTAAATGGCCTCACAACTAGCAATACTGGCTGCCATGTATTCGGCCTCTGTTGAGCTAAGTGCCACAAAAGTCTGCTTCCTGCTGAACCAGGATATCATGCCTGATCCCAAGCTAAAGCAACACCCTGAGGTGCTCTTCTTGTCTGCTACATTGCCTGCCCAATCTGAGTTTGTATACCCCTGCAACCTCACTTCACCATCTCCAAGATATCTTAGACCATACTCCACCGTGCCCCTTAAGTATCTGAGCACATGTTTTGCTGCTACCCAATGCTCCTGCCTTGGCTCCACCATGAATTGACTCAAGGTGTTCACTGCAAAACATATATCTGGTCGAGTGTTGACCAAATACATCAAGGATCCTATCAACTGCTTGTACAACGTAGGGTCCACCAATTCTGAATCTGAGTCACCTTCTTCGATTAGTGATCATGGGTGTGGTCATAGGTTTGCAGTCCTCCATCCGAAACCTCTTCAGGATCTCAATTGCATACTTACCTTGCCCAAGGAATATCTCCCCTGGTCTTCGCCAAACCTCCAAACCCAAGAAGTAATGCATCATGCCAATGTCCTTCATCTCAAACTCAGCTGCCATATCTGCTTTGCACCCCGCAATGAGCTTCTCTCGCACTCGTAAGAAACAAGTCATCTACATATAGCACCAAAATGAGTAGATCAGTCCCAACAAATATGTAATATAGATTAGGATCTGCATCACTTTTGGCGAAGCCCACACTCGCAAGTATCCATCTATCCCGGAATACCATGCTCTCGGTGCCTGTTTGAGTCCATATAAGGCTTTCTTCAGCCTACAAACATGGGACTCCTTCCCATTTACCTCAAAGCCCTGAGGCTGCTCTATGTACACTTCTTCCTCAATGATCCCATTAAGGAAAGCTGTCTTCACATCCATTTGATGAATCCGCCATCCCATAGATGAAGCTAAAGACATAACTGCTCTAATGGAAGTGTATCTCGCGACTGGAGCAAAAGTCTCCTCACAGTCCACTCTCTCTTCCCGGGAGAACCCTCTCGCCACAAACCTTGCCTTGAACTTCTCGATGTTGCCATCTACAACATGCTTAATTTTGTAGAGCCACTTGGAACTCACAACCGACTTCCCTCCGGTCTTGGCACTATGTCCCAAACATCATTCTTCATGATGGAGGTGTACTCCTCCACCATGGCATCCCGCCAAACCTGCTGGTCTGTTGCCTCCTGAAAACTGGTAGGCTCTGAATTTATGATGCTACTCATCAATGCCATGTAGTTTGAAAACTTCCTTGGAGGTCTGCTCTCCCTAATCATGTTGCTAGGAGCCTCAACATACTCCTTAACATCCCTCAATGTCTGTGTAAGCCATTGAGGTCTCCTAATAGAACTGGAAGGGGCTAATGTCTCCACCTCCTCACCCGAAGGTTGTTGTTTTGAACTGGAAACCACCGGTGTCTTTGGTGACCCTGGCTCAACCTTCGGAGCTTCTTGCTCCTCATTCTCTATCACTGGAATAGGCTCATGGGACTTCCTGGATGCAACGTCCTCCTCAAACTTTACATCCCTGCTCACTACTGTCTTCCTCTTCTCTCGGAATATAAACCCCGTAAGCTTTTGAAGTCTCACTTGTATCCTACAAATAAACCCTTCCTACTGGAGGGCTCCAACTTGGTCCTCTTCTCTACCGGAACATGGATATAAACTGGACATCCAAAGATGCGGAAATGACTCACCTCTGGTTTCACACCAATGAATGCCTCCTTTGGTGTCTTGTCCTCCAAGATCCCGTGAGGACACCTGTTCTGGATGTAGACTGCTGTGTTGCATGCTTCTGCCCAAAGAAACATCGGCAAGCCCTGATCATGAATCATGGCCCTAGCAGCCCCTATGATGGATCGATTCTTTCGCTTTGCAACCCCATTCTGCTGTGGGTTGTATGGAACAGTCAACTCCCTCTTGATTCTTGCGTGCTTGCAGAAACCATCGAACTCCTTGGAGGTATATTCACCCCCATTGTCTGATCTCAAGACCTTGATCTTCTTCTCTGTTTGATTCTCAACTAGAGATTTGAACTCCTAAAACCCGCTAAAGACTTCATCCTTGGTCTTTAAAAAGTAGATCCATGTCTTGCGAGAGAAATCATCAATAAAGGAAACATAGTACATGCTACCTGAAATTGATGCTACTGACATCGGTCCACAAACATCCGAATGTACTAGATCTAGTATCTTCTTAGACCTATGCTCGCTGTTTGGGAAAACAGCCTTGGCATGCTTGCCAAGCGTGCACCCTCTGCATACTCCTTGTTGCTCAATGCTGAACTCTGGAAGACCCGTGACTATCTCCCTCATAATAGGCAATGCTCTATGATGCAAGTGCCCCATCCTCTTGTGCCACAAATTACACAAGTTGTTACCGCTATGAACTAGGGCTCGAACAGGTTCACCCTGCAACCTGTATAGACCGCCTTCTCTAACCCCTATTACTTGTGCTGTTTACGGGCTAGATTCTTTTGGTCTAATAAGGACATGCTGGTTCTTGAACTCCACTGCATAACCCTTATCCTCCATAACCGAAATTGAAAGCAAGTTCTTCCTGAGACCTGGAACAAACAAAACATCATCAAAGTCTAAAGATTTCCCTAACTGGAGTCGAAAAGGAATGGTACCAATTCCTACAACTGGATATTTGGTATCATCACCAAGCTCAACCTGAACCCCTGAGTCCTGCTCTTGTAGACTGGTAAAACATTGTCGGGCTGATGTCATGTGCCGAGATGCCCCACTATCCACATACCAAGCATTCCTTGGAACCGTTCTGGTAGAAAGGCAAGAGACCAATGAGAAATCCTTCTCGAATTTGGCAGCAAACTCACTCATCTGAGTTTCTGCAGAGGCCGCTACTCGCATCCGCTCGTTGCTTCCCTTTGCCCTTCTTGTCCGGACACCGTGATGCATAATGGCCGTGCTTATGACAAATGAAGCACTTGATCTTGCTCAAGTCCTTCTTCCCCGACTCGTGAGGTTGACTCCTCATTCTTTACCTTACCCTTGTTGGGTCCTTTACCTTTGCCCTTCTTGGTTTGCCCAAAAAGAGCTAGGTTATTGTCACCACCTTTCTTGCTGGCCTTTGACTCCATCCGAGTCTCCTCCTGGATGAAATCATCCCACGGTTTCTCAAATTTGGGAAGGTTCTCACGAGCACAAATGCCTTTGACAAATGGTTCCCATGAAGCTGAGAAACCATTAAGTGCCACGTTCACCAACTCTGTCTTCAACCTTCTCCCCTATCGCTGCCGTTGATCACGAATCTGCGTGATCTTCATCAAGTAACCGGTAACGGTGTCAGATCTGGTCATCTCCATAGATCTGAGTTTGTTCCGCAATATCATCTTCCTCGTTTATGTTCTCGCTCTTGTAGAGGCTAACTAGGGCATCGAACATCTCCTTTGCCTTAGTCTTCTCGGATATGTGAGGAATCAGGTGATCCTTCACTGCATCCAAGATCATCCGCTTGGCCTTCACTTCCTTCTTTTTGTGAGCTGCCAATTCCTGCGGATCTGTAGGCAAAGTCACATCAGCCTTGACAATATCCCAGAGATCATTCTCTTCCAATAAGAACATTACCCTAACTTTCCAGGGCAAAAAATTTGAGGCACCTTCCAATCTATCCTCAAATCTGAGGCTAGCTGCTGCCATCTTTGAGATCTGCTGAAATATTAATGACTAAAAAAATAGTCCTGCAAATAAGCTTAGTCCTTCAAGCCAAAAAAAAATAAAATATGAAACCCTAACTGCTGTTTTTTTTTTTTTAATTTGCTTGAAACCCTAACTGCTGAAACTTGAAACCCTAACTGCCGAAATATTAGTGACTAAAAAAACAGTCCTGCAAATAAGCTTAGTCTTTCAAGCCAAAAAAAAAATGAAACCCTAACTGCTGTTTTTTTTTTTTTTCGCTTGAAACCCTAACTGTTTTTTTTTTTTTCTTAATATCCAGCAGTGATCTACTGCTGTAAACCCTTGAGGATCTCAATCATAGAACCTAGCTCTGATACCATGTAAATTTTCCAGCCCTAGATAACTGTTGTCCTATGTTATTTTAAAATAAATCAGATCTGAGAATAATTTATTCAAACATGCAACAGTCACACAGATGGCTGGAAAAATAAACAGCGTGAACAGCAGAAGTTAAATATATTTCTGAACCTGAAATATTACAAATAAAAGAGGCTACAGCTACAACAGAACACTTCTGCTCTCTTGCTGCTTTTCTAGCCAGCAATCACTGTTCTTCTCCTCCTAAGCTTGTAGTTTTCCTTCTGCAATCTGTTCTCCTCCCATTCTTTTCTGTGTATCTAAAACACTCTTGATCTTCTCCTTTTATCCTTGAAAAAGGTAACCCTAATATTTCTAACCCTAAGATTAGATCTCATCTCATATTGAGATGTAAGGTTAAAAATAGAAAATCACTTAAGTGAATTTCAAAATAGAATTATAAATGTCTCGAACCACTTCTAGCACGTTCATACCTGTGCAAGAAGTTCCTGTCCGAGCTACATTTCTAAACATTTTCTATCTCATCTTTGTATGCACGTGGGTGCTTGTAGGGTGTGATCATGACCGGTTTTGTCCCCTCTTCCAACTCTATCATATGCTCAAAGCCTCTATGGGGTGGAAGCCCCTTTGGCATGTCTCCAAAAACCACCTTATGCTTATTCAAAATTTTCTGAATTTGTGGATGATGTTTTACCTTTATGCTAGGTGTGGAGGTTGGCATACCTTTGATATTGTGAATATAGGCAGCCCACTCAAAGTCTCTTTTGCTGATCATTCTTTCCATACGCTTGATTGAAACACTTTGTAGCTCAAGATCCTTGATGCCTTTCCAGACTATCTCCCTTCCTTGATGCTGAAATTTTATCACCAACGTTTTATAGTTGGATGTCACATCACCCACATCATGATACCATTGTGCTCCAAGCACTGCATGAGGAAGACCCCCCATAGGAAAGACATAGAAATCTTGCACAACTTTATAATCACCAATATCTAACTCCATTTGTCTTACAAATTTAGTGCATGGGGAAATTTCTCCTCTTCCTGTTGCCACATTAAACCCTGCAAAGTTTTCTGTTTTAATTTTCTGTTTTTGCACAAAACTCTCATCCACAAAATTGTGAGTTGCCCCACCATCAATTAAGACTACTACATCCTCATTTAGAACCTTGCCGAGAACTTTAATAGTAGAGAAGTGAGGTGCACTATGCAAAATAGCTAAGGCACCACTAGTGGGAAGCACACCATGTGATGTTTCTCCTCCATGCTCCTCAACGTCATGGTACTTCTCATGGCTGATTTCTGGAGAAGTGGATTCTTCCTCATTTTTTGTTTCACTTTCTGAAACCACTTCAATGTAATGTATCTCCCCTTTTCCAAGGCACCTATGACCGGGTTCCCATGGTTTTCTACAAGAGAAACACAATTTCTTGCGTCTCAACTCATTCCTTGTTACATCATCCATCTTCTTGTTGTTTTGTGGTGGAAATGTAGGCTTCTGAAAAGAGGACGTTTGCTGTCCAACTGCTGATTTTTCTGTTTTCCACGGTTTTGAAGACTCCCCTTGCTTGAATTTATGGGAAGACCATTTCTGTTTTGATGATATGTATGGGTCAAGTGTATGTTCAAGCAAATTGGCCCTCTTTATGGCCTCTTGAAGTGATGAAGGGAAATATGATTTGACTAAACCCCTTAAGGGTTCCACCAAACCATCCAAAAAGAAGCAAAGCACCCTCTTGGGTGAGACATCTTGCACCCTAACAGAAATTCTCTCAAACTCCTCTATGTAAGAAGAAAGTGAACCTGTTTGTTTCAAAGCTGTTAGTGCTCTAAAATCCTCCTCTTCATCCTTCTTCTCAAATCTGTCCAAGAGTCTTTGACTAAACTCATCAAATGTAGTAATCTCATCATGACCTTGAGTGAACAAGCCATGATGCCACCAATCATAAGCCACTCCCTCCAAACTCAAGGTAGCTAATTGTACTGCATCTTTTTCAGCCATAGGATCAAGAGTAAAGAAAGTTTGGAGCTTTTGCAACCAAGCCCTAGCTGATAATCCATCGCTGCCATTAAATGTAGGAACTTGCATTTTCTGCTGCAACTTCTTCTTATCTTTTTGTGGCTTTGTACCCCCTACTTTCTTGCCTTTCATTTGAAGATAGTGAAAGAAATTTACTGCATTTTTGAAAGCCTCTGATTTTAATTGGTATGCAGCAAATAACTCATCCAAATCCTCATCCTCTTCAGCATTTGATTCTGCATCAGATTCTACGAACATGGGCCGGGAGGGTTTCTTCAGTGGCATATGAGTAGACACACTACCCCTATGTGAGGATTCTTCCTGCTGCATGGTTGGCTGATTATTTTGCCTTGCATTCCCTGTTTGTGCACTGACAAGATTATTAGTATTGATAGCTACCTGTCTCAACAATTCCAACATAGTGTCAAATTTTCTGTCTTCTTCAGTTTGGGCATTGTTCCTTCTTCCCTCCATTGCTGTAAAAGCCTCTTCTTCTTCTTCCGGTGTAATTTCTGGTTCTTCTGGATCTTCCTGATTCTGATTTCCTCTTGTTCTAAGGTAATATTGATGGGAACTTGAAGATTTTTGGCTCATAGAAAACCCCAGAAGTTTTCTGATTACACAAAATAATATATCACACTTCAAAACCCCCAAAATTGCCTTCAAACCTGAGAAACAGGCCCCTTAGGGCTGGATGTCCCTCCCAGGGATAGATTTTCAGCTGCAAAAAATGAACAATGGTCCAACAAATTTGCCGCTCACTCAAAAATAACTTCTGAGGCTGAAAATGATCAAATCTACTGAAAATGTGCAATACCCAGAAGCTGAAAACCCTAGATCTGGATTTTCCACCACAAACCCTAACTCAATCTTCCACAGGATGGCAGAATCACAGCTCTGATACCACTGTAATATTCCTAAACTGGAAATTGCAAACCCTAAAACTGTAAAATGCAAACCCTAGCCACAGAACACGATTTTCTTGCAAACAAAATTCTGATTTACTGAAATAAAATTCTGATCTAGTAAACAACTGCAAAAATTTACTAAAACTCCCAATATGAGGCAAATCAAGAATACTTTTATTAGATCTGCAAATATAGAAGATACAGTGCATAGATTTACTCACAAATCACTGGATCTGCATGATAACAACAAAAACAACTAAAAATCTGAATACCCACAAAAATAATTCAATCTTCCAGCTGGACGTTGGGTGTAGAAGACTGAATGGTGCCCATATGCTCCAAATATGGTCCCAAAAGTGGGACGTTCCTGTTCCCGATGCTCAAAAATCTGAATATGATGATAAATCCCTGCTCCAAGCCCTCAAATGGCTGAATAACACTCTGAAAACCGGCAAAACTCCACAATAAGCCCTGATGTAAACCCTGGATGGATTTACCACTAAGAGACTGAAGGGTTTTCGTCCTTAGCCTCGGAATCCAAGAGGGTTTTCGTCCCCAAGGATGATCTCCAACGGGTCTTCGTCCGTCGAAGATAGTTGTAGTCAGCCACACAGCCAAATACAAGAGAGATATAAAAAATAATAACCAAGCATCCCCTAATGAGTGCCTCACTCCTCCTTTTATATGCAAATGTTATATTTCTTCGTTGAGGTGGCACTTTATTATTTTACTTTATAAAATAACCTTATAACTCCCTAATATAAAATATTATGCCCCTAACACACATTGACCCCTTTTATTTTATTTTTATTTTTATTTTATCCTTCCTAGCCACACCACACTTAACAAAACAACACCAAACCAACAAACTCCACACAACTCCACACCACACATATGTATAAATAGAAAAATCTGAAAAAGGGTCATTACGTTTGTTGCCATGTGTATGATCCCATGGCACATTTGATGCCATAATGCATTATTTTAATAGTCCTCTTGTTGGACCCATCTCTTTGTTTAGATTTAATTACAATGGATTTTGGCAAAGGTTTTGAAATACTGAAGTCAATTCATATTTCTGTACATAGTAGATTTTGCATCATAGCATTTGGTGCTCTGCCTGGATGAACTCCTGTAGCGTGTTACGAGCATTATTCAAAACATCCTTGTTGATTAGCTGATATGGAAGTCCAAAAAGCCTAATCCACATTGGATCTTTCTTCAGAGTTTCTGTCTTCGGAAATTTTTCCACTCTATGTTTTTAAATAGAAGCCAGCCCTTAACATAGACCATGAGCCATTGCTCATTGTTTGTCCCTGATTCTGAAACAAAGAAGATTATGAGAAAAAAAATATTGCGAAAGAGAAGTCATTGATGATGTAAATTCAGTCCCTTCTTCCTTTTAATCCACTTTTAAATCTCCTAAAACCTACCTAGTATCCCTTGAATTTACATATTAACCTTCTAGTTTTGAAAACCATTATATCATGTTTGATCATCTCATCCTTGATAGTCACTTTTGATGAACCATTCACCATCTTGATGGGGTTGCCATATATTTGTTCATCCCTTTGTCCGTGATGGGAAAAACATTAGTTCCTCCAACTAGGGCATTTTTACTTCCAACTATATCTTCCTTCAATGATTTCTCTCTATCGGTACCCAGCTTTTCCTTGTCAGAGTTCTTTATTCTTTGAATTTATCCAAAGATATGGAGCGAGGACTCTACTGGTGATTCATGCTACCTGCTTACACTTGCATTCAACTGCAACTTGCAATTCGAGTGTAGATATAACTAGAAATTGAAAAAGTTAGAACAGAAGACTTTGAATTTTCTGTCCAAATTAATGAAACATAAAATCAAAGCCAGTTGCAGTGTATTCCATTGCAATGATGAATTTGTTTCAATTGAATTTTGAAATATATGTTATATTCACATATAATGAAATTTAGAAGTGGAGAATAATCACAAATTTGAAGCAAATTAAACCTTTAACCATCCTTGTTGGTTCAATACATGGCAAGCTGGAATAAGCTGGCCTCTGTAGAGTGGATGGATCATGGCAAGCTAGAATAAGTTTTCCTCTGTAGAGTGGATGGATGTAGATTTTGCATGAGTTAAAGGCTAGACAATTGGACGATTCATGTTTTATATTAGAAGTATCTGAGATGGTTTGCTGAGGTAAAGCCTGGTAGAAACCCAAAGCTTTTACAGCACTAGGGTTGAGAAGCAGGGAATGAAAATTTGGGATAAAATAGGTTTGTTAGTACGTTACAGTTAATGCAAAAAGCAAGCCAACAAGAGATGTAGATATGACATGAAAATGAAGGCAACAGTGACGCAAGGATGCAAACCGGAAAATAGGGTAAAACTTGTAATAATAGAAATGTGACAAACTTGTTATAATATACTGAATATTTTGTTAGGAACTAATTTGCATTTCTTTTAGACAACAACAGTTCTTGAAATTGCACTCTTAAAGTAACTTCAATTTCACCATATGTTATTTGAATGTTTTATAACATTCTCTTTGTCTCAAGCTTGTCTTCCAGTTATGACCTTGTAAGGGATATGCCTCCCTTTTCATCTTGGAATTTCAGTGATTTCAGATAAACTTTCTAGATGTCCCCTCCAAGAAGTGGCATTTGACTCTATTTTTAAACTCAGTATGCTCCATGCCTCTTGACACATTGGGCATGATAGATTTATTGTTCTTTGATATAGATGTTTTTCTACCTGTAATGTCCCAAAAATAATTTTTGCATTGTAAATATGGTTTTTTTTTGTGTTTTGAGTGTGTTGGGTCGTCATTGAGGGTATTTTGTCATATTTTGGGGTTAAAATGAGGGTTATAAGGGTTAATAAATGTGTTTTGGCAAGTTCAAATGTTAGTATATGGGTTAGGAAAGTTATTTAAGTGTTTGGAGTGAGTTTTGGGTTAGAAAAAGGTATTAATTTATGCCTTTATGTGGAGTGACGAATTTGTAATATGTTTAAGTGACCTCAATGCAAGATTATATCCCAGCCGTTGGATTATCTCAAATCTAAGGGTTAAGATCTATTCTTCCCTTATGGTTTGTTTATAAAAGGAGGATAAGGGTTTCATTTGTCGGGGGGGTTGATTTGGAAATTGATTTGGACTTGGGAGAATCGTTGCTGAGGCAATATTCTTTGGCTCTTTGAGATTGCTGGATATATCTCTTGGAGATTAGGGTTTCTGGTGGATCTGCCATTGGAGGAGCTAGGCCAGCTAGCTTGAATACCTTGCTTGTTGACAAATCCATCTAGGGTTTGTACTTGTGCTGCAAATTGTGTGAAATTCGTATAAAAGGAGAAATCAGGTATTAGAAGGCCATAGAAGTGGAATTTTTGCTGTGCTGAAGGTGGAGAAGTCTCTCCAAGTGGGACGTCCAGTTTGAGGGAGTTTGTTTTGCTATTTTTGAGGGTTTGAAATAAATTCTGGAAATTTTCTGTGTGGAGATCTTGTCATTTGGCCCTTTCTGCAGCCAAGTAAATAGCCCTTTGGGCCATTTTCTGAATTGTAATCAGCTGGAATCAGGTGCACTTGTTTGTATTCATTCTGGGTTGTTTGTTGTTGAGGTTTGGCAAAAAAATCAGAATTACTTTACTGCCATTTTGCTGTGTTTATTTCAGTTTTCTGTAACTAGGGTTTTGAAGTTAGGGTTTTAAAAAAAAGCAGAAAAATTTCAGTTTCAGTTTCGTTGTTACTTTCTACAAATTTTAGTTGGTATATTTCTCTACCTCCCTTCCCACTATCCATTTGTTCAAACCCTTTGTTCCACAAATTCTGGGATAGTGAATGTGGGATGGTAGGACGCGTTTTGGAACATTGGGATGCATTTTTCGGATGTCAGGATGCTTCTTGGAGACGACCCTTAAATCCCAGTACGAGTCCCCATGGAACATACTTCAAAACAAACATACATTACCAGATTCTTCTCAATACTTGAACGTTCATTGGCCAGAATGATCTCTATGCTTGAAGGATCATCAATCTCAGATGAGATATAAGTTTTTGTGAGATATTCCCTATCTTCTACCAAGATTCCCTTGCCTTGCCTTTTTAGTCCAGGCAGGCCATTTGCTTATTGATATCAATAGATCATGGGGTGGATCTTTCATGGTGATTGATGATGAGGATGCTGTTGTTTCCTCTACTTGGTACTATGGTGTTAAGTAGGGCCAGCTTCAGTGTCCTATTGTGGTTCTTATCAGCTTTATCATCTATTTTGGTGAGGGGTCTTTCCCCCATATGCTTATTTGTATTATGTCTGTACAACATGATGTTATGCATGGTGACATGATTTTAAATTTTGTAATTTTTAGCCAAACTTGTCCATTGTAATTGGACATACTTTCTGTGTCTTTGCCCTTAGAATTAAATCTTGGTATATGTCCTTATTTTTCAATTTAGAGACATCAAGCATATGGATCGTGCTATAATTAATGTTGGCTTATATATTATATTTTATGCTGTTGATATTCTTCTGAAGCATTTCTTAATTTGATGAGGATGTTAAGAAAATATTATGACTATGTAAAATTTTCCAGGTCGAAGCAACGATAGAACATATTTGTCGCTGGGAAGGAGAGGGTACCATTCTTGTATTTCTCACGGGGTGGGACGAGATTTCAAAATTACTAGAAAAGCTTAAAGGAAACCGACTATTGGGTAATATAAACAGATTCCTGTTGTTGCCATTACATGGGTCTATGCCTACAATAAATCAGCAAGAGATATTTCAAAAATCACCGGAGGATGTGAGGTGAAACTATGTTTTTTCTGTATTGTTGTGACTTGCATACAAATCATTGGTGTTATTTCTATTTGTGATTGTTTTATTCATCATTTTATTAATGATTGTAACTTTGTTTGAATGCCTTTTATTCGACCTTTAGCTTGTGCTTGCATCTTTCTTATTTTTAATTATCTTGTATGTCTCATGTTAACTTCTAGATATTTTCACTTATAAAAACTCTTATTGGATTAGATCAAAAGATACATTGCAAGCAATATGAGGCATCTCTAATGTTGCTTATAATTTATAAAAGCTCGACTCTGAATTTGTAACAGAGTGTTGATTCATCACAATGTGTTAATTAATGATGAGAACTAAAATGATTTGTTCAAGCCTTACTGTAAATAAGTATTAGATTTTATGAGATTTCTGGTTGTTTTAACAGGAACACATTTGCTTAGCAGCAGCATACGTTGTAATACTAGAAACACTGAAAACTTGTAAGGTTGCTAGAATTTGGCTGTCCTCTGAAACGTAAGAGAGATTAAGATGTTTCGTGGCATCATATCTTTTGTAAACTAGCTTAAACTAAATTCCAAAAATGTCCAAAATGACCCCAAAAATTGCACTTCTTGGACTTAATGAATAAAATGATAGTAGCAACATAACTTGTAATACTAGAAATCATTGAAAACTTGCTAGATTCCGTGATTAATTTTGAGTCCCTTTCTATAATGAGTTTTCTTATTCTCCTTCATGCTAGCATAATGCCTTCAAGGTGGTGTCTGCTTCTGCTACACTCCCAGAATTATACCTCTATACCTTGCCAACACCTCCATCACTTCTCGTGGATGATCTGTCAAAATCCACTGGCTCCTGAACTCCCTGGCTTGTATTTAAAAGGTCCATTAAATTTTAGTTTTGCCCAACTTGGTGGAGGAGTCAAATAGGATTCACTTCATGAGCAATTCCAAACCAGCTTTGTTGTAAGAATGAACCTGTGGCATTGTGAAAAGAAAACAGTGATTTAAGTTGTTTTTAAAATGTGAAAATTAAATTATTTTTTGCGTTATTTATGAAAATTTAAGAAGATTTATAAATTTCCACTATTTTTTAGGTGAATCAACCAACATGCAGATTTAAGTTATTTTTAAAATATGAAAATTAAATTATTTTTCGCTTAATGTATGAACATTTTAGAAGTTTTTTAAATTTCTGCTAATTGTTTTGGCAGATCGACCAACACGCACACAAGTTTTTTGGGGCAAAATTGCTATATGTATCATGTCTCCTTATATCAATCCTTTAGATTTTTTATTGCCAATAAAGAATGTTGAATTTTAATCTTAACCAAGCAGAACTGCTTTGGTGGTGGTGGTGTTTGCTTTAATACAGTTTTAAGTTTCATTTTCATGAATGTGAAATTATAAATAACAAAGGCAAAATTGTGGCACTATTTGATTTTTTTGGTTTATATTTAGAGTCTTATTAAAAGTATTGAATTTATGAGTGTCATATGTAATGTTGTATGGATAGTGGAAATCCAACTAAAGGTTGTTATGAAACTATATTCTCATTAACATAAATCATTCACCATATAATGAAAAAACAAGTCATCCATCCACAAAAAATTATCCACAGTAACAATCCACTCAATGAGATAGAGACTGATCCAAAACTCAGAATTTTGAGTTAAGGAAAGATCATGAAAGAGTGCATTAAAAATAACATAGGATAACAAACCAAATAGCAAAATAGCATATTGATTTTATTGCTCAAAAAACAGAGTACAATGCAAGCAATCTCCGAGAAGAGATGTGAGGCTCTAACATATCATCCATTACTCATATTTTTACAGTCACGGGTGCATCTCTCTCTATACAAGAATTGGTGTGTTGGAAATCCATCATATTGAATATAAAAGGTCACTCATATGGAAAGGTGGTGGTTAATCTACCTTGAGTTAGAACGTCACCCATATGAAAATGTGGTGAGTCACCTTTCATGAGTTACAAAGTGCGTATTAAATGAAAATAACATACGTGTGACTTGTCCTTTCGTGTTTTGTATTTTACTGATGTGTTAACATAGCTAGAGATTATGGAAATCTAAAAATAGAAGCTTACTATTTTAGTAAGTATTCTGTTTTGCATTTTTGAGGGCCTTTGGAGCGTTTTTTCCACAAACATGTTAGCAACAAAGTTGCTTACAAAAATTGTTGTTCTCTCTCTAATCTTTCCAATGCTTTTTGAATGGATCAAAACGGAGTCCCACACACAAACTTATGCCCCTAACAATGCGGTTAGGATCAATGAAATAGATTTTCGGTCATTTTGAGCATAAAGCCATGTTTCAAAAAGGTCACATGCCTTGATCATTTGTCCTCCCTTGAAAAGCAATGGTCCCCATTGTGTCAACTTTTAACATCTAGTGTGCAAATTATTTCTTTATCTGGTTTTTTGTGAGCCATTCCCCTTGGTGACCAAGTTGTCCTGCCTTGACCACTTTGTACATCTGAGTGGACTTCCTTCTAGTGGTCTTGGTCCATGTGTCAACAATCTAATCCTCCACTAGTGCTAAGTTGTTTGGATTGAGTTCTTCAAGGTTCAACTGTTTTGCTACTATGGAAGTGGCCAATAAAGGTGGATGATAGGGCATAAGAAGTTCAACATTGAAGACTGGATGCAAAACAAGATAAGATGGAAGATTCAATTTAAAGGCATTTTCTCCCACCTTGTTGGTGATGGTGTATAGTCCATAGCAAAGAGGTCCGATCTCCCTATGGGATCCTGCAAGTCTCTCTTTTTGAAGATGTAACCATACCTTATCTCCAACCTTGAATTGATGTGGGACTAGATGTTGGTCATGGTGTTGCTTGTAATTTTGATTTGTATTTTCCAAGAGGTTATGGGCCTGTTGCTGGATATGCTGAATCTATTCCTTAAAACATGTTGCCTTTTCTGCTGATTTTTGTCCATGAGGTGAGTACTCCATGGGTTGCACAAGGACAGCTACATCAATGGGTGCCAAGGGTTGTAACCCAAAACAACATGAAATGGGATGTGTTTGGTAGAGATATGCGAAGCTCGATTGCACCCGTGCTGAATGTAGGGGAGGCTCTCATACCTTGTGTGTAGGTGCTTGGAATTGTTCTTTCGAAGTAGATGTACAATTAATCGATTCACAACTTTTGTCTATCCATTAGTTTGAGGATGAAAGGCTGTGGACATGGTCAACTTGGTGTCCATCATGCTCCATAGGGTGGATCCAAAAATGTTTAGAAATTCGCTAACCTTGTGAGATACAATGGACTTTGGCAAGCCAAAGTTGAGCCACACATGACTAAAATAAAGCTTAGCAGTATCCTCAACTGAAATGGATTTCTTACAAAGGAATCATGATAACCATTTTGAAAAAGGATCAACTACTAGAAAGACACAAATCTGAGAGGAAATCCATGGAGACATATTCCCAAGGTTGGGATGGCACTGACAATGGTGTACACAATCCTTGCTTCTTGTTGGTTGGTTTGGCAATAGCACAGGGGGTACATGACTTGATGTACCTCTCAACATTGTTCCTCATCTTGGGCCAATAGAAGTACTGCCAATGTCTTTTCCACCCTAAACTATGATAGGCAATTGGATGTCCTTGCTTTGTGATTACAACTCTCAATGCATACTCTGATGCATCAGTCATTACCTCAAAAGGTTGATGTAGATCAGGTAGGGAAAGTATAGGAGCTAAACACAATTGGTCCTTCAACCTCTCAAATGCCCTTTGTTGTGTATCTCCCTAATGGAACTTGGATTTGGCACCTCCTTTGGTCATTTGGTGTAGTGCCCAAGCAATGTGTGAGAATCCAATACAAATCTTCTATAGAAATTGGCAAGACCCAAAAAGCTGCGAAGCTCTGTTAGAGTCTTTGGGGTAGGCCAATCTCTAATTACCTGAATCTTCTCAAGATCAACATGGACTCCCTCTTTGTCAACAATATACCCAAGGTAATGAATCTTCATCATGCCAAATGAACACTTATCCAAATTAGCATATAGCTTGTGTCTTCGAAGAATCTGAATTTCCTATCAAACATGTTTTTAGATGTTCCTCCCATGTCTTATTATAGATGAGAATGTCAACTTAGACAATCACAAATGAGCTGGTATAGGGATGCAGGATGTCATCCATTATCCTCGTGAACGTGGTAGGTGCATTGGCCAATCCAAAAGGCATAACCAGCCACTCAAATCAACCCTTGTTGGATTTGAATACAATCTTCCATACGTCAGTGGGCTTTATGGGTATTTGATCATAGTTGGATTTGAGATCAATTTTGGTGGAGAACTTTGCACCACAAAGCTGGTCTAGCAAGTCATTTATCTGAGGGAGTGGATAACGGTTGTTCATAGTGATTTTATTCAAAGCTTTATAGTCAATACATATTCTCCATGTTCCATTTGTCTTTGGAGCCAAGACAATTGGATTGACACATGGTGAAGCACTTGGTCTGATGTGCCCCTTTTGAATCAATTATTTGATTTGCCTCCTAATTTCATCATTTTCAAGGATTGATTTCTGATAACCAAGCGCATTAGGCAAAGGAGAATTGCGAACTAAATCAATGGAATGCTACCTCACAATGAAGTGGAATCCTAGTTGGTGACTTGAACAAGTCATCATATTTGGCTACAATGTGGTCTATCTAATTCTGTTGTGCAGGGCCTTCAATTGATGTAGCGACGGTCCTAATTTGTGACTTGATCATCAATAAAATGAATTTTCTTGTTTTGTGTATCATCTTTGTGCATTGTTTATTACTAATTAAGGAAACAGAGGTAGGAGGATATACCTATGGGATTCTAAAGCACTAACCTTCGATAATGATGATGACACTTTGTGGCCTAGACTCACATACACCATGCCTCTTCCACATAAATGGTTGGCCCAAAATCACATCACAAACATCCAGGGGCACAACATTGCGCAAAACTTCATTTTTGAAGGGCTTGATGGCATATGAAAAGAGATATTGTTGAGTGACACAAATGTCTCCCTTGTTGTAACCAACCAATATGTGGTTGTAACTTGTGGGTGTGGTGTGATAGGCATATTCAAATCCTTCACCATCTGAATAGAAATCAGATTCTTTTGACTCCCACTATCAACAATGAAATGTAATGGCTTTACCATTGACCCACATTTGTGAATGAAACAAACATTCCTCCTTTTTGGACTCCTCTGGTGCAACATGTGTGGTGGCAATAGTCACATTTGGTTTGGCTTCCACAATTGGCTTCCCTCTATCTTTAGCCTGTGGATGTAGAGGGTTGCGACTCAACAGTGACGGAATTGCTCAACACTCCTCCCTCAAATGTCGGCTGCTCTTGTGATTGTTGCACTATTTTCCACTCTTGGCCTTCGAGGGAGTCTTTTTCCCGCTTCCAACTCTGATTTTGGGGCTGACCTTTATCATGATTCTTTGGAGAGTCACTCTTGCCTTTCCTTGGCTGATACTTAGTGTTTTGGTTTTTGTTATTTGCTCCTTTTCTATTTTTGTTTTTGTGCTTCTGCTCCAATTTGACAACAAGTTTATATGCCTCTCCCAATGTCTTGAATTCGAAGAGGTCCATGTCCTCTCGAATGGATATTCACAGCCCATTGTAGTACTTGAGGATTCCATGCCTTTTGGTATATTGAATACCTAGCTTTGCTGCCATGGGGTGGAAAGCATCAGTATAATATTGAACAACACATGTATTGGTCTTCATAGGCTCCCACAAGATAATAATCTTCCTTGATGGCCTCCATAAAATTATACCATCTAAATGGCACTTCATCTTCATTCTCTTTTGTAACCTTTTTACAATATGCTTCCCACCAATTTCGAACAGGTAGAGAAGCTTTCAAGAGTGAAAAAGTGATTTGCTCACTGCTGGTGAATTTATCTAGAGAGAAGTATGAAGATAACTGATCCAACTAATTTTCTAGGGCATCGACATTAATCTTTCCTTCAAAAGTAGGAATATCAAAATTTATCGGCACCTTAAAAGGTGTGGGAGCGATGAATGGTGCTAGGGCAATGAGGCTGTGTAGAGGAGGTTGCAAAACTTGCAACAGGGAGTCATTGAGGAATTTGAGCAAATTGGTCCATCATCTCATTCCTTTGTTTCACAAGGGCTTTGTTCAACATCTCCTCGAAAGGATTGATTGTCTCGATGTTGTCCATTCTACTTCTCGCCTAAGATCGTTTGGAATGACAAGGGAGGTAATCATAGGGATATTGTGTCTGATACCCAAACTTTCGATATCTTGATCTTGTGTTTATAGCATACTAGTCAGACTTAGCCTGAGTCTGGAGTACTCGGTCGAGTATAAGTCCGAGTAGACTCAACCGCGTCGAGTCCACTCGAACTCTTTTTTTTTTTTTGGACTCGGCCGAGTCCGAGCACAACCGGGACTCGCGAGTCCCGACTTCGGGACTTGGCCGGCCCAAGCAAGTGGATATGTTAACTCGTCTGTAAAATCATTTAAAAAAATTAACGTTAGATTCTTGCACGGAAGAATTCCAAGAGACTCTTGTTTAATGTTTATTGAGTTCCCTACACTTGAACACAGGAAATCTTGAGCGACAAGCTTCTTGCAAAATTATGCTCAATTTTAATTATTAAACAACGTAGTAGTTTAATGATTTCTCTCCACGATAATTTTGAAATCAGGTCGCAACAACACGTGTCACTCTAACCCTAAAACATATCCAGTCAAAACGCAAATGCTTGACTACAAATCGAGAGGGATGATAATATTAATTTCAAATAAATTTATAAGGGTATTGTTGGAAAGAATATGGATATTTATATTATACTATATTTCTCGTATTTTAATTTTTCTTTATGATTATATATATAAAATTTTAATTTGTGACTATATTAAGGATCAGAAATTTTATGGTATCATTTGTGTTCCCTGTATTACGGTTATTTAGAGTTGCATAATTGCCATCTATATTAATTATTACCAGCAACCAATTAAATTTTATGTATTTAAGATTATAATGCAAATCAATTAAATTTTTTAAGTTTAAATAAAAATATTTATAATTAATTTGGGGGATAGCGCGCTTTGGTTCTTTTTTGGGAGGTCTAAGGTTCAAACTGTGGTGTGGGCGAGTGTGTGAGAGGGTAAGTGTGTGTATGGCTGTGTGTTAAATTATCTATTGATAAGTTTAGCTCTCACCGTTATGAGAGGTCATGGTGGGATGAGGATGCCCAGCCCTGTGTGTTAAATTTCCTATCGATAAGCCGTTATGAGAGGTCATGGTGGGATGGGGATGATCGTAGGGGTTTCTCACACTAACCAAATATATATATATATATATATATATATATATTTTATAATTTTTATATTGTTTTTATTGATTATGTATTTGATCTCATTTTTAACACAATATTTAATTATATAATTTAGACATTTTATATTTTTTATATATTTAAATTTCTAATTTTTTTAATACTATTATACTTGACGTCCCAACCATTATAATTTAGAGTCTAAACATATCGTAAAGTTTATTATTATTTAATGTTTTGTAAAATTTTAATAATGTTTTAAAACTTTATATATTAAATTTTATTTTATTTTATTTTTATTTATTGATTTGGTTAGTGTGAGAAACCCCTACGATCAACGCACGGGGCTGAGTAGTCTCCTCCCAACTATGCTTATCAATAGGGAATTTGACACACAACCACCACACACCCACCCCCTCACACTCGCCCACACCGCGGTTTGAACCTTGGACCTCTCGAAGAAGAGCCAAAGCCCGGATCGTTGCATCACCCCCCTGGGTCTAAATTTTATTTTATTATTGTAGTATTTATTTATAATTTTATAAAACAAAACTATTAGCCTGCTCTTAGAATATGTCACTTCCTCTTGTTAATTTCTTATTTGTATAATGTTGAATGTTGAGTAAGTGTGTTGGAATATACTAATAAGTAATATGAATGAAAAAACTTATTTTTCAATGATTTTTTTTTTTCATTTTTTTTTTTTGCCGAGTTTTTGTCGAGTCTTGCTGAGTTTTTTTGTTGAGTCCTGAGTTTGAGCCTTAAGTCGACCGAAGTTTGAGTTAAGGAAGATCATGAAAGAGTGCAATTAAAAAATAACAAAGTATAACAAACCAAAACACAAGAGTATACAAGCAAAATAGCATAATGATTTTATTGCTAAAAAATAGAGTACAATGGAAGCAATCTCTGAGAAGAGATGTGAGGCCATAACATTGCATCCATTACTCATCTTTTTATAGTTTGGGGTGCATCTCTCTTTATACAAGAATTGATGTATTGGAAATCCACCATATTGAATATGGAAGGTCACCCATATGGAAAGGTGGTGGTTCACCTTCCATGAGTTAGAAGGTCACCCATATGGAGGTGTGGTGATTCACTTTCAATGAGTTGCAAAGTGCATATTAAATGAAAATAACATACATGTGACTTGTCCTCTTGTGTTTTGTCATCTATTGATGTGTCAGCATAGCTAGAGATGCATTTTGGCAATGAAAATCTAAAAATAGAAAATTACTATTTTTAGGAATTATTTTGTTTTGCCTTTTTGAGGGTCTTCGGAGCGTTTTTTCCACAAGTGTGTCGGCAAACAGCGTTGCCTATGGAAATTGTTGTTCTCTTTAATCTTTCCAACTCTTCTTGAATGGATCAAAATGGAGTCCCGAGCACAAAGTTATGCCCCTAATAGTGCGGTTAGGATCAAAAAAATAGATTTTCGGGCATTTTCAAGCATAAAGCCATGCTGCAAAAAGGTCACAAGCTTGGATCATTTTCTAACTTTCTTTCTAATTCCTTTTGTTCATCTTGGAGCCATTTATTTATTTTTTATAACTATTGAGGATATCTTTCAAACTTGGTATTTTTTTTCTATGGGTTCCATTGACTAAAGAATGCTTGCTTTGTTTCTTCCCGAGTTTGTTTATTTTGATGGACACAAGAAAAATCCCAAAACCAATTCAAAGCTTCCCCTCTAAGATAAATAAGTAGGTAATGATTCCAATTAGTAGAATACCAAGATTTAAAAAATTTGCACCATTCCCTAACATCAATATCATCTTCTCCACAAAACATTTGTAGCTCCATGAGTTCTTGCCCACAAAAATGACAACACAAACTAAGCTAGGGTTTCATAAAAATATGTCTCCCCACTGATTTGAAGCTAATACTCCACATAAACAAGTAGACCCCAAAACAAATCTCCTTCAAACACCAAGAATAGCAGATGATTTGCTTATCCCAACTAAAAGATATCTCAAATTTTGTTCTCTAGAAAAAATGTGATTTGAAAAAATCTCATTGCCCCTATTCTAGGCGACTGACTTCACAGGATCATATCTTCCTCAATATTGCTCAAATTCGTTCATACATCCACTCTTTTTGAATATTTTCAAGTTTTGAACAAAATGGCACAAGAATCGTTTGAATTGGATAACTTTGCACAAAGATATGGCTCTTGGAAGATGAGACATTCTCTGGAAAAAAGTTTCCCTAATTGTGCAATCCACAAAAATCGTTGTTTTCGTACCACTCGTTATGAAACTTCATTCTCATTAACATAAATCATTCATCATATACTTACATAACAAACTATCCATCCACAATAACAATCCACACAATGAGGCAGAGATAGATAATACGCTTAAGGTAGGGGAACACCAATAATACTCTGTAGGGAAGGAATAACTACACAAGATCTCCCAAGATGAGGGGCCACTCGGTGGACAAGGACTATTACAAGAGAATACACTATGAATTATGATTATTGCCATATGACAATATCCGAACACCAATAATACTCTGTAGGGAAGGAATAACTACACAAGATCTCCCAAGATGAGGGGCCACTCGGTGGACAAGGACTATTACAAGAGAATACACTATGAATTATGGTTATTGCCATATGACAATATCCTGTCTTTATATACCCATCTTTTAATGCTTCTTTGGGGAGCCGACTTCTAAACCCCTATCCCACTCATTATTATAATATAATCAACCTTGGGTTATGTGTGGTCCATACCAACTATCCATAATACCCATATACATTATAATGTCATATCCCCATATACCTATCCCTTGGTACCATAGCAAAGGTGTAAAAACAAGGTCGATTACTCGGTTAGCATGGACCTAATCATGTTTTGAGTGACAAACACTTACAGATGGGCTTAAAGGCAAGGCACTCAGCATAGCCCTCATGTGCCCAGGGTGTTATAAGTAGGGGTGAAGTCACATGTGAGCCGTTGACTGTCATAGGTTAGTAAGGAACACAGGTGCCCCTCACCTTGGGAGTGGGGATCCTCTGGAAAGTTTGTGATGGTTATACGCTTCATTCCCTAATGGAGTGGTTTGGTAGGCATCCAAGTCGATGGGTCATATACCCTTATGCCTGCTGAAAATTACATTGTGCCACTTCCTCTATTTGTTCTTGATCTTCTATCAGTCTGGTCAGTAGTTCTCTGCAGTGATGTGCTTTTGTAGATGTATAAAGCAAGCTGTTCTTCGGGTGTGCTGAATGGACAATTATTTGAGGTTCTGTTTACAAGGCAATTGTCAGAACTGTTATGGAGACGTTTATGCTTCTTCCTTGCTCTATATTGTGATTTGCTTTTACGGAGTAACCAACTACACAAAGGCTGAAATATTTTGTGTAGGATAATGATTAAACTCTTACGTAGACATATTTATTTTAGACATGTGACATTTAAAAGATCACGAGTTATTATTTATTGAAGTCTGTTAAAAGAGGAGTTTTTCAACAAACCACATAGTGCTATTAATATAACAATGCTTTGGCAATAATGGATATATTGCCTGACAATATTTGAATCTAGGTCTCCACCTTGAAAGTCCATATTTTTACTCACTTTGTTGGCTTTTAAGCCAGGTTTTGTTAGGTCCAATATTCTGGATCTTGAGTAGACTCAAATATTAGAGCAATCAATATATAAGATGGCCAACATAATTAATAATAATATTTATAAAAAATGATAAATATGAATATAAATGGCCAAAATCCAATAACATGAGGAACACTTACGGTGTAATTGCTCAAAATATGCATACAAACGGCAATATCCATGCTTGAATGTTTCATACATTTCATGGAGCTTTGTCTCCATTATATAACCTTAGAAAGGTGACTCTTCAATACTTGACTATTGCACTCCTCACATATTTGGGAGTTGCAACCTTTCCTATTCTTTACATAAGACAAGCCTCACATGTCCTTTGGCTTCTCATCTTGCCACTTGTATACATGACTCTTGACTCTCTATTTACTTGCACACTTCTACATGACACACTTCTACATGCACACCTAATACATGACACTTGTGCACTTTCTCACATTACATATTTGCACACTTAATTACATGACACTTGTGCACTTTCTCACATTACACACTTGCACACTTAATTACATGACACTTGTGCATATCCTGCACATAGACACTTACATAAAGGGGAAATATAAATCACTCCTAAACTATAGACTCAAACCCTATTCTAATATTTACATTGTACCATAGGTACCTTGGGGGTACATTAGCATGTACCAAATAATGTAATATTCTCCAACACACTTGAGCTTATGCCATTTGATAAAATATTAACATTCACCCATGATATTTGAATTCTGGTTAAGGGTGTGAAACTCTTCATTCCCCACCAATTGCTCTAAGAGTTTACACTTCATGGGCCATATAGTGGTATGGTATTTCAAAGGTGGTATTACAGCAACATTTTCTTAGTTATGCATATATCACCTGGCAAGATTTGAATTTGGGTCTGTGCATAGAAGTTCAAGTTTTTAACCACAAGCTCATGCAGTTTGATATGGAGTTAGGCTCTTTAGTCAGCTGATCGTTATGGATTAATTGAATGTCTTTAATAGGTTTTGACTTGCATAGTTACTATTTTCAGTCTTTCTTTTATCAATTCATTTTTCATATTTGTTACACACCTTCGGAGAGGTCTAACTGAAGACCAGCCACATTTGCACTCTTGCCCAACCATAAACAAGCACCCACTCAAAGTACTGTAGACTAATACAGTCGGCAATACACAGTAACAGGAATTTGATAAATGCCCAAGTATTGATTTGTTTCCTGTGATTTCGCTCCATTTTATATCACTATTTATACTGTAATGTTCTTATTCCATTCTATGCATATAGAAACCCTTCATCCTTATGTCTGTTTTTGAATCTAATTGTAATTCAGTAGATTTTTCTTTGTAGCTATCATGAAATGTGCTTTCATATCAACTGAAAATGTGAGATTTAAACTTTATTACATATATAAACATTTGGTAAATATATGTAATGTCCTTGGAATTTTATGTTACAAGAGTTACACATTTTACAGGGAAACTTTGCTAATGTTTGACTGGGGTTTCAGGAAGATCATAATCGCAACTAATATTGCTGAGACAAGTATCACCATAGATGACGTGGTATTTGTTGTTGATTGTGGAAAAGCAAAAGAAACAAGTTATGATGCTTTGAACAAACTTGCTTGTCTGATGCCAGGTTGGATCTCCAAGGCATCTGCTCATCAGGTATGGAACTTTCTCATATAAGAAAAATGCATCAAGTGATATTGAACTTCATGTGATACCATCTTGTTGAAAATTACTATGATATTTCAGAGGAGAGGGCGAGCTGGGCGTGTTCAACCTGGAATTTGCTATCATCTTTATCCCAAGCTTATTTATGATGCTATGTCTCAATATCAATTGCCTGAAATCCTACGGACACCTTTACAAGAACTTTGCTTACAAATCAAAAGCTTGCAGCTAGGCAGTATTTCTTCCTTCTTATCTAAAGCACTCGAACCACCTGAGGCTCTAGCTGTGCAAAATGCAATAGACCTGCTGAAGACCATAGGAGCTTTGGATGACAGAGAGGAATTGACCTCTTTAGGTAATGCATGCACGAGTTTGTGTGTTTGGTTTTGTCTTGCTTCCTATGCAAGATTAATACTCTAAACATACATGTTCCCCAATTTTTTTCTTGGTGACATGGACAGGTCGTCATCTCTCAACATTGCCTTTGGATCCAAAGGTTGGAAAAATGCTTCTAATGGGGGCTGTCTTTCAGTGTCTAGAACCAGCATTGATAATAGCAGCTGCTTTAGCATATAGGGATCCATTTGTTCTTCCCATTGATAAAAAAGAAGAAGCAGATAAAGCAAAGAGAGCCTTTGCAGAAGATTCATATAGGTGCAGTTAAAGCCCACATTATTCCTTTTATCTTTGGTTCCAAGTTATATACATTTGTGTGTAAAATATACTCATGCATGCAGGTGTTTGTGCATATCCTTGTCATTGTGTATTTGAAGCAGATTTTTTTTGAAATGGGCTGTTCTCCTGTTTTGTTATTTGAAATCTTCCAACTCAAGAAGTGTTTCTTTCCATTATCATATAGCTTTTACATGGACATGTGGTTTCTTTCCAAAAGCTTTGCATTTGGATTTATAATTGAATATGAATAATGTGAGAGAAATGACCAAATTTTGTTTGTTACATCATTGCAGCGATCACATCTGTTTGTTGAGGGCTTTTGAGGCTTGGCGGCTTGCTAAGTGTAAGGGCTATCACAGGCAGTTTTGTAGGCAGAACTTCTTATCTCCACAGGCATTACAAATGATTGAAGACATGAGGAACCAATTTTGTGATTTACTCAGAGATATAGGATTCATCGACAAGTCCTTTGGTCGTGAGGTCAGTATTTAGACATTCATGCATGATTTACAGGTTGTATGTTTTCATATTACAATGCTCTTAGCTTAGCGGATAAATTTCTATGATTATCTCATCTTTTCATTTTTTGATCTTTTCCTTTTTCAGGCGTACAACCAGTACAGTGGAGATATTGAAATGGTATCTGCTGTTTTGTGTGCTGGTCTTTTCCCCAATGTAGTCCAGTGCAAGCAAAGGGGAAAAAGAACAGCATTTTTCACTAAAGAGGATGGTAAAGTTGATCTCCATCCATCATCTGTCAACTCTTTTGTAGCTTCATTCCCTCTGCCATATCTGGTGTACAGCGAGAAAGTTAAGACTTCTAGCATTTATATCAGAGACTCGACAAATATATCAGATTATGCTTTACTAATGTTTGGGGGCAATCTTACTCCAAGCCAAAATGGCCGAGAGATTGAGATGCTAGGAGGTTATTTGCATTTTTCTGCATCAGAAAGGACTATGCAGTTAGTTCAGGTAAAAGCTCTTGCAATCCTTCACCATGCACGTACATATTCTGGTTAATGTCATGCACTGTTTACAGTGTTGCTCTGCAATTTATTTTTGTTTTCTGTCTCTATTTTCTTTGGCTTCAATGTTCAGAAATTGCGGGCAGAGCTTGACAGGCTTTTACAGAGAAAGATTGATAGTCCTGGCTTAGACATTAGTGTGGTTGGCAAAGGAGTTGTAGCTGCTGTAGTAGAATTATTGCAGAGTGCAAATGGGAAGCAATATGCATAAGGTGCAAACAAGCTGAATGTTATTGGTTCTCTTTTAGGAGTTCTGGAGGCAACTATTTTTTAATTATTTAGCACTGAGGAGCGATGTAGTTGTAACAGTAGGACTGTTCATTATATCAAGATATTTACGAACTACTGAAGTTGGTAATGGTGTGAATTCATCATGTATCCCAGGGCACAAATTAGATTCAAGAGGCCGGGTTATAGGCTAAGTAGGAACGGGTTAACTGCAGGATTATTAATGCGAATGATTACAATGTTACACTAATATTAAATAAATTTTGTCCCTGTAAAGTTAAGGGAGGGAAAAAATCCTTAACAAGAGGAAAATATCATTAATAGGATAAAATTGTAATATTTTTAAGATAAGCATCAAGTTTACATTAGTGGACTTGATCTATCCAAATTTGGTTTTCTTTCCCTTATTAGGCCCCGCGACGACAGGCGTTTTTTAACTAATAAAAGTTTGGGTTGCAAACTAAAATTTTGATTGATTTTTGTTTCAAAATTTTATAATTTTTAAATTTTAGAACGTCCTTTATTTAAATTGGTATTGGCGGAAAATGCAGCAGCAAGATGTTATTCCTGGTTGTGAAATAAATTATTAATTTAAAGATTATTAATTTAGAAGAAGCTCAAACAAACATTAGGTTTAAAAAAAAAAAAAAAACTAGCATACTGAATTATAACGGAGGACATTGCAATTTCCTGTTTATTGATGATGTCATTTCACACATGCATTTGATATAGGAGTTTGGACATGTATACATTTTGAAGGGGCAACTCAATTTTTGTCTTCTAGATGTTAATAATCAAATATCAAATGCAATACTGCTTAAGACATGTGGCAGTTCAATTTCTAGAAGCACTAGGTTACAATCTAGATATTGGCTTCCACGGTCGCGTATGTTGGATTTCGATGTGGATCACAACTCTGGAAAGACTACTTTGTAGTGCGTTTATCTTTTTTTGAACGTATAATTGATATATTACTGTATATTGATCAAGTAAATAAAATACTCATCTGCCAATATATATGGATATAGAAATTGCTGGAAATATGGTACTGATGCTTGTTGGTAAAAAAATTGGATGGCTCAAGACAACATATTAAATTTTAGAAAAAGATAACAAAACGATGTTCTCCATAGGTTTGGCTTCTTTTTAAGAAATGTATTTTTAGTTTGTGTATATTTAAAATAAATGTATTTTTAGTTTGTGTATATTAAAAAAAAAACCATACAATACAAGAATGAATGAAGGATCTTTTAGAGATTTGTCGCTTAAGAATTCATAGAATATTATTTATATTAACACAATAATAAAAATGAAAGATTATCAACACATATAGTACAAAAATGAGGTCTAATTAGCAACAACAAATTTGAAAGAAAACTAACAAATTGCAATATCATATCAAAGCCATTAACAATTGCACTTGAAATATATTTCTCAATATATTATGCTTATAAAATGGGAACCAAGCCATCCTATTCTTTTAATTCATTGCTTGAATATAAACTTTATTGGTTTTGTAGAGTAACCAACTAAAACTACATAAATTATTCTTCCTAGCTAATTAGTTTCTAAACATAACTAATTGCAAATTCTCTTTAGCAGAGTTCACTTATGGATACCCAAGTCCATGAGATACACAATAATTTTATCAAAAATTTCCCAAGGGGGGATGGGTAGACCATGAGTGATTCCATCAACTTCCTTTTCTTTGACATCCTTCTGCTAATATTTTGACCAATCTTTAGTTGTCTATCAACTATATCATTTTTGTCTTCGATCTAATCATATTTCTTGCTTTCATAATTGTTAACTTTGGGAGTTTATGTTTGATTGGGAGGAGTCCTACAAACGTGCCTAGAATTTTTTCATTATATCTGTCAAATCTTACGAAGACATCCTATCGGTATTTATCAGCTTTTTCAAGTGCAACCTCCTTTGCCTTCACGAATTGCTCTATCTTCAAGTCAATCTTAACGCCAACATTTTTACAATAACTATATATTTTATTGATTTGGTGGAGAAATTTATTGATCAATTTGATAGTCTTTTCTTCGACAACTTGCTCCAATGTTTCATTTCTTATCTAGGCTTAAGTTATCCTTAGCAAAGAATTACCGTGCCTTCCCAAATACTTGAATGCTTTCACTTTCTACAATGCCAATAATACTTTCTAATATAGCTTATAGTTTTCCGTTTTTGTTTGGGCTGCTTTATCGTGATTCTATATATTAATAATTTTATGTGCTTGAGATGTATTGGCCAAGTGTTTTCCAGCATTCATTTGAACTTGTAAAATCTATCAACCATATCTACAACACCACCTCTAGCTACAATGTTGTTGTGAATCTTTATCATGTCCATGCAATATCATAAGCAATTTCTTTTACCACTTGTTCCTCAATTGTAGTGGTCCTCTTTCTAAATAGCTTTCAAAATTTGCTTGGTTGGGTCAACAATATTTATAATGTTTTCTTCTTGAGAATCTCCTGTTTGATATATTCCTACTTCATCTTTCTTTACTTTTCAAACTCCAAATTTTCACAAATAGTTTTCTCATGTGTTCCTTCTCAGTCCAAAGTTTGATATTCCTAGTCACCAGGTTCTTAATGATATCTTTGGTTAGATCATAGGTTGATTTCAACAACTCTATTTTTCCTTAGAGGTCCAATATAGGTAAATCATATGTTGTAACAACAAAATCTTGTCTTGTTAATTTCTTTGTTGTGAGTTTATCTGGTTTTATGACAACTTGTTTCATGACTAAGTTCCTTTTGCCCTTAGTATATGCCACGTTTGATTATACTCCCTTTTTTCTGGCATCTATTAACACATTTTAAAACATGTTAGAGAGATCAATTTCCTTCTTAACCTTTTCCAATTGTTGGTTGTCTCAAGATCTAAGCTAGAAAATCATTATGAGTCCCTTTGGATTGTCTAAACATAGCCAATGTTTGGCATTGATACTTCTATGTCTAGTTTTCACCTTCATTGAGTTTGCAATTTTATTGGGAGTCTCTTCTTTGTCTTCATTCTTCATGGTATTTTTCTTAGCTTTCTTTGGTGACAAAGGTTTTATTTTCTTTTTTCCTAGATCACCATCACCATAATCATATTAGTCACATTTGCTACCTCCTCTAACATTTCCATTGGAGCCTTTGGTTTGCTACTTGAGGTTGATTGGTGTGAGGACTATTGTGTTTTGGGAGGTTCTATAGAACTTTTGCTCATTCTACAATTTCAATTTCTTGATAAAAGGTGAAGCATCTTCTGGATCTATACCTGCTATTTTTTTAGCTTAGTCTTTGCATACCTTGTCTTTGGGAGAAGTTTAATCTTGGAAGCTTATTAGCATGATTCGATAACCTAGTCTTTGAAGTGTTTTGTATCTTTTGAGTCAATTCTCTAGATGAAGATTCACTTGAGCTTTCTTGCATTTTGTTAGTTTTGTCCATCTCTTTAGATGCATTAGAATTTTGTTCTTCAATCATGTCATGATAATCTTTCATTTTGATCCATTTAGGTAGCCTAGATTTTCCAATGGCCCGCTCTTGAATTCCTTGGTTTTCATTATAATAAGCCAAAAACATTATCATTTGATTTGTGCTCAAAATGTGTATCTCTTTTTTGGGTATGAGGCCATTTTGATCCATTTTAGGTAGCCTAGAGTTTCCAATGGCCCGCTCTTGAATTCCTTGGTTTCCATTATAATAAGCCAAAAATATATATCGTTTGATTTGTGCTCAAAATGTGTATCTCTTTTTGGGTATGAGGCCTTGATGACAACTCTTTTATCGTAATTAATTATTTCTATTACTTTGAGAAAAGAGAATTGAAAAAGGAAATTCCACTAAGCCTTTGATGCTTTTTGGATACATTTCTTATGAAAAGGTTGAACCTATCGACAAAATTCCTTGAGGACCAAATCATCACTGAACATGATGGGAAGCTTTAATGGATTATATGTCCAAAATATACTGGCTTTTAAGCTAGATTATCTTAGTCCCAATATTCTGGATCTTTGAGTAGTCTCAAATATAAGAGCAATAAATATATAAGATGGTCAACATAAATAATAATAATATTCATAAAAATGACAAATATGAATATAAATGACCAAAGTCATTCATGCAATAACATGAAGAACACTTACAATAGAATTGCTCAAAATATGCATACAAGCTTCAATATTCATGCTTGAATGTTTGCATACATTTTCCAAATACATTTCATGGAGATTTATCTCCATTATATAACCTTAGAAAGGTGACTTCAATACTTGACTATTGCACTTCTCATATTTTCAAGAGTTGCAACCTTTCCTATTCCATACATAAGACAAATACTCACATGTCCTTTAGCTTCTTATCTTGCCACTTGTATACATGACTCTTGATAATTTACATACTCTAATACATGAAACTTGTGCACATTTTGCATATAAACACTTACATAAAAGGGAAATATAAAATATGTACCAAAAGAGGACATATACAGTTAAGAATGAGGTAAAGTTTAAAGAACAGGGGATTCAGAGATCCTGGGCAGATAAAAGAAAACAAAAAAACTGCATTTTGAGCCTTGCCAGGAAAGGCAGGATATCAAAATGGATTTGCATGAGCTGGTCAGTTTTTTTGAATAAAATTTTTAACTTTCACTCAAAAAAAAAGAATAGGTTGCGTTCTATACATACCAATAAACATAGGAGTGTATCGTTTTCATTGCCTCCTTTGATAACCTGGTTTTTTTCTTAAAAGAATCTCAAATATGTGCCTCATGAAATTATTGTGAATAAATATCTTGTGCTTTGGCCAATTATTTTCATGAAACATTGGGTAACATTGAGGTAGTGAAAGTACTCAATCATGTTCTTTAACCCAAGATTGATTCCATTGGGAATGAACATTAAACAAGGCATGAAGTCATATAAAATAACATTATTATTAGGATAGAGGAAATTTGAGAAAGCAACTCTTGACAACTCACATGAGTTCAGTCAATTGATTTATTATCTTCAAAGATCATATTTAGGAAAGGAAACATCTAGAGCATAAATAACAAGATTTTTTTTTACCATCATTTCTATTGAGAAAAATAATTGAGTCGATAATTTTCTCCTTGAAATCTACTCTAGGTGCTTTTATGATGCTATGAAGATTTATCTTCTTCGGATCAAGGAGCCAATTCTTCCCAATGAATTTTAAAAACACTTAATGATTGTCATCCCAAGCAAGTGTAGCTTTCATCTTGGTAGTAACTATAACATCTTCATTGGTTCATCATGTTTGAAAATTGCTCTAACCACTAATGACCTTGTTGAGGTGAACACTTCCTTTGGACATTATTACAAGTCCATATGTTTTGCACAATAGAACACCAATTTTGGGCATGTGAAAGTGTCTTTGAAAATTGATACCTTGACAATGTTTGGATTCTTCATTTTTTTTCTTCTTCAATGATACGTCTTTATATAATGCCCAATAATTTTCCATATCTATTTCAATATTCTTTACGTTAGATCAATTTGAAGCCGGTTTACTCACTTCTTTAGGTTGATATTTGTACTTTTTCTTCAACAAGGAAGCCAAACAAGTGGTGATCGAGGAACTTAATACATTGAATCATAGGCTTGGTGCATGGAATGGAGTGTAAACCTACAAGAACAAATATGCAATGAAAGTTTGCGTGACGTAGATATAAGTTATGTAGAGATACCAATAAGGAGGAGACAATTCAATGTGAATTATTTGTTTTACAATCTCACAAGCTTTATTTTGCACAAGTACTTGGTCAAATTTTGTAAGCAGGAAAACTATACACGGAGGACCAATGGAGAAGTCATGATTTGAAAAGACCTTGTATTTTTTGAGGAGCATCCCCATAATACTAAATTTGCATGAGATTTATGTATAACACTTAGACACATTTTGAATGTAGGCTTAAAGGGAATTATGGAGGCACAAAATGTGAGAAGTGGAACTAGATCTCAATTATTTGATGAAGTATAAATAATACAATAGGGCCAGGATTAGTCCGGAGGTTGTGGAACCACCCGAGACCAATATAGGCGCAGTTGTAACAAATAACAACTAGCCTAAATTAATCAATTCTAACAATATAAGATCGTTAGGATCGAATTAATTAAAGGGAAAAAGAAATATTGAAATATATTCTAACATCCCCCCTTATTACAATATTTGAGGAAACATATAACTACTAGCTATACTAGCATCCCCCCATTATTTTGAAATACATAGAGAGCTGCGAAACAATTCAAATTTGACACGTGCAAGTGCCTTAGTGAATATGTCTGCAACTTGAGCATTGGTGGAGATGTACTGAAGCTGGATTCGGTGCCTTGGTACTTCGTCTCGAATGAAGTGGCATTGTGTATCAATGTGCTTGGTTTTCTCATGATGCACTGGATTCTTAACAAGGTTCAAAACACCCATGTTGTCACAGAACAAGTGTATTGGAGATTTTGATGGAAGACCCATACTTGTCAGGATGCGACGCAACCATATCACTTCGCACACAGCTTCACGTGCGATGCGATATTCTGCCTCTGTTGATGAGATAGCAACCACCTGTTGCTTCTTGTTGTGCCAAGAGACAGGACCGGATCCAAGATGAAACAAATATCCTGAAGTTGATTTACGATCATCATATGATCCGGCATAGTCGGAGTCCGTGTATCCCTGTAAGAAGAATTTGTTGTTCTTCTTGTATTCTAGGCCATATTCCATTGTGCCACGGACATAGTGAAGAACTCGCTTTGCTGCTTTCCAGTGTGTAGTCTTAGGTTCCTGCATGAACCTCGAAAGATAGTTGACAACAAATACGATATCTGGCCTAGTGTTGGTCAGATATATGAGACTCCCAATCAGCTGATGATAGAGAGTAGCATCTACCTGAGGTGATTTGTCATATCGCGATAACTGAAGTCCTGATTCCATTGGTGTTGCCATCGGCTTGCAATCAGTCATGCGATATTTTTCTAGTAGTGTCTTGGCATATTTTTTTTGGGTCACTTTGATGTAGTGCTCCTTCTGGTTCACTTCCAGACCAAGATAGTAATGGAGAAGTCCGAGATCTGTCATTTCAAAATATTTGCTCAAATCCTGTTTGATAGTAGAGATCATTGTTTCTGAACTCCCTGTTATGAGCAGATCATCAACATAGAGTACAAGCAACACTATTTCAGAGCCTTGCTTCTTAAAATAGAGGTTTGCATCCGATGGACATCTCTTGAATCCATGTTGTAGTAGGTGATTATCCATTTTTATATACCAAGCCCGAGGGGCCTGTTTCAAACCATATAAGGATTTGACCAATTTGCAAACTTTCTGCTGTTGGCCTTCCACTTCAAATCCTTCCGGTTGAGTCATGTAGACTTCCTCTTGGAGATCACCATTTAGAAAGGCACTCTTGACATCCATTTGGTGCACTTTCCACCCATATTGTGCTGCCATAGCACAAAGAACTCGAATAGTTGTCATCCGAGCAGTAGGTGCAAAAGTTTCCTCGTAGTCAATGCCTTCTTTTTGAGCATAGCCCTTTGCAACAAGTCGGGCCTTATGCTTATCTATTGTCCCATCTACCTTGTACTTGAATTTGTACACCCATTTGCAGCCTATGGGCTTCTTTTCGTATGGCAGATCGACAAGCTTCCAAGTTTTGTTTTTCATCAGAGACTTATACTCTGCATCCATAGCGGCCTTCCACTGAGGCTCACTAAGGGCATCTTGCACTGAAGTAGGTTCAAGTTCATCTATTGAAGACATAAACACCCTATCATCATCAATATCCATATCTTCTGTATCTCTCTCTGGATCTACAGAAAGTTCCTCAAAATATTGACAAAGATCATCAACCCCAGTAATCTCTGCTGCAGCTTTCTCCTGTCGAGCCATGCTGCGAGTACGAGGCCTATCCAAAGTCAAATCTGGTGGAGTGGATAGCTTAGAGTCTCTGATTGTATTTGTATACCACTTTGGATTCTTCTTCTGTGGTGATGAAGAAGATGAAGAAGGACCTCCAACCTTTGATGAAGGAGACTTCTCAACCTTAGATTCCACAAGGTCTAGGTATACATCTGATGTGTTTTCTGATGTGAAAGCCTCATCAAAAACTACATCTCTACTGATGTGAATCTTCTTGGTTAAGGGATCAATCAATCGATAACCCTTAGAGTGCTCATCATACCCAAGAAGAATGCACTTCAATATTTTCTCATCTAGCTTCTTCCTCTTTTCTTTCGGTATGTGCATGAATGCTTTACAACCAAAAATGCGTAGATGAGAGATGGAGGGTTTCCTGCCACTCCATGCTTCCTGTGGAGTCATTCCTTGTAGGGCCTTAGTGGGTGCCCTATTCAATAGATATATTGTTGTGGTGACAGCTTCTGCCCAATATTGTTGCCCAATTCTAGCTCCTGTGAGCATGCAATGAACCATTTCCATGATGGAACGGTTCCTCCTTTCAGCAACTCCATTTTTTTGAGGAGTATAAGCAGTAGTCAACTATCGTGTGATCCCATTTTTAGTCAAGAATGCAAAAAATTCTTTAGAGGTGAACTCCCCCCTCGATCTGAGCGGAGGGTCTTTATAGAAGTCCCTGACTCCTTTTCAACAAATTTCTTGAATTGCTGAAAGAAGCCAAATGCTTCATATTTCAGTTGAAGAAAGAATACCCACATATTTCATGAGTAATCATCCATGAATAACTAAAAATACCTCTTACCCCCACAACTATTGGGTGTTAAAGGACCGCACAGATCGGTGTGAACCAACTCCAGAGGTTTCTTTGCTCTTGTAGAGCTCCTCTCGAAAGGTACTCTATGTTGCTTTCCTACCAAGCAGTCAGAGCAAACTGGCAATGTGGTAGAAAGGGAAGGAAGACCCTTTACCATCTCATACTTACTTAACTCAAGTAAGTAACCAGAACTCATATGTCCATATCTCTTGTGCCATAGGGAAGTTGCCTCCTTTGTAGAGACAGTCATGGCTACATCTAGAGTAGAGATAGCATCTAGGGCAAATAAGCCATGCTTATATGAAGTGGTTGCAATGTTCTTACCCCTCTTGGTAATAGAACAACACTTCTTGCCCCCCTCAACACTAAATTTTACAACCATATCCTTGTCCAGAATTTGTGTGACTAACAACAAGTTGTTCGCCAATCCTGGAACATAGAGAACCTTCTCAATATGGCACTTGCCATCAGGAAGAGTAACAAAAACTGTACCTTCTCCCTGAACCTTGTAGGTTTTATCATCGACAATAGTGACAGGTTTGCCCTCTTTGGCCTCAAAAGACTCAAACCATGATTTATCGCCAGTCATGTGCTTACTGGCTCCAGAATCGACATACCAAATAGGATCCGTCTGTTTGGATACTATGGTAGTCATGAGCACTTTGTGTGCTCGCTCAGAATCCATGTCAGATTCCTCAACAACAACATTCACTTTCTGTTGCTTGTTCTTTTGTGGTTTGTTCTGGCCTTTCTATTTTGGTTGTTTATTCTTATGCCAACATTTGTTTGTATCATGACCTTCCTTGTCACAGATCTTGCAATATCTCTTAGTCTGTTGAGTTTGTTGATTTTGTTTCCCTTTTGAATCCTTTTGAGAACTCCCTCCCTTCTAAAAATTACCCTTCTTCTTGTTTTGGCCCTTCCTGTTTGTGTAGAGGGCAGTGTTAGAAGAATCATCTCGTTGTAGTTGGCGTGCCTCCTCCTCTTGAAGCAAATTTACCAACTCAACAAAGGTAACTTGTCTCTGTGATACATGAAGTGAGGTGATCAACACTCTAAAAGAATCAGGTAATGCTCTCATTACCACTGAGGTAAGGAGCTTATCATCAACTGGTGTTGCCAAGGAATTCAATTTTCCTTTCAACTCAGACACTCTGCAAAGAAAGAGTTCAACTGTCTCTCCCTGTTTCATGCTTAGACTGTGTAATTGAGATTGAAGAAATAGAATGGTGGAATCATTCTTTCCTTCATATATAGTTTTAAGGGCATCCCATGCCGCTTTACTATTTTGACAGTCAACAATATGAGGTTGAACTTCATCAAAAAACAAGCAAAATGAGCACTTTTGCTTTGCTATCTTTCTTGTCAAAGTCTTTCTAATCAGCAGTTAGAGTTGTGGCTCCAGCTGAAGATGAAGGTCTTACTTTTGTTCCAGACACAATATCCCAAAGATCATCCATCTCTAGGATTGCCTTCATTTTGTTTTTCCATGGTGTATAGTTTGGACCTTTCAATAATTGATGAGCATCAGTCATTAGTTTTGCAGACATTGTGAAGGTTCCTTATAACACCAAATGGTCCCCCCTTCGATATACCTTAATTCCAGGCCGTTATACCATACAAAATACCCGCCCTTACGTGAGGGAGACTATAGGTATTTTGAAAAACCAAAAAAATTACCCGCCCTTACGTGAGGGAGACTATAGGTAATTTTAATGATTATACGATACGTGGTACTTAGGCGGTACTAAAAGGGAATCACCTCGTTGATGGCACCGACCTTAGAAAGCCTTCAATCCTCATGCGTGGGGCGTAACTTCCCCTAAACACTTTGGATATCCGAACTTTCGTCTGGATTTAAGCCTAAACACGAGAGTGATTGGGGTAGTGGATGGAGTAAAAAATAGCAAAATGGCAAACTTATCTCTCCCCGACGATTAATAGAGAACAAGCTCAGACGTCGTTTTGGCAGCTATATTAGGCGACGAATACAGTAGCGCAATCACGACAGCTTTACCTGTAAGTGCTGGCCAGAGGTATCACAAATACCGAACGTTGCAGTGCAATAAATTGCACGGATGGGTTTTAATTATTTTGGGGACTTAGGGAGTGAATTTGATTTTAACTTTTAATGATGTAGTGCAAAGCAAGAAAAGAATGCAACATACAACATAAAAGTGCCCACAGAAATAAACCACTAGGTGTCGGGCGCAGCCGAAAATGCACCTTTACAATAATGCCAAAATTTGTTTTTTTTTTTCTTTTTTTCAAAAAATTACTCTCTATCCCCCCTTGATTTTTGAAAAAATACTCCCCCCTTAAAAAAAAAATTGTCCTTTCAAAACATTTTTTTTAAATATATATTTTTTATAACTAAAGTTAAAAAAAAAAAAATTATCTCATATAGTAAAAAATTATTTGGTAAAAAATAACTTTAAACTATAGTAAAATAATGTAAAATTATATAATTTTAACCTTAGAAAAAAAATATTAAAAAAAAACTTTGAAAAAAACAAAAAAATTTATACCTTAACGTAGGGGGGGTCGGCGGGGTTTGAACCCGCGACCTCAGGGCTCCCGGAGCCCTTACCACTCGGCTCACAACCAGTGAGCCAGTGGGCTGATCCGAGACTAGATCTCGGTGCCCTCTCCCTTATACTGCAGCCACGACCCAAATAAGGATCGCGCGGCTGCTCGGCCACCTCGGCTCGGGCGGAGCTCGGCTCAGCTCGGGCGGAGCTTGGTCAGCGGGATGGGGCGGCAACAGAGTGGCATGCGAGCGGTAGTAGGGTGGCATGCAGGTGACGAAAAAAACTCAATTTTTTTAATCAAACACTGCACAAAGTGATCGCAGAGGATCACTGTATTCTTATAGAAAGATTTAAACACCTTTCAAACCCAAAAAACTTTAGGAAATGCTCAAACCTGCTCCGTTGAAGTTTTCCAGTGACGCCTTTCGGGAGGAAAAATCCTGCATGAGAGGGAATCCGATGACAAAAAACACATTCTAATCCAGCAAAAGTGCTCGGATTTCACCTCTATCTCCATGAAAAATTGTAGAATTAAAATCCATCGGCCTCAAAGATAAGGAAAAATAGGTGGTGGCAAGTTTCGTTGATGCAGTGATGGATCTGTCGAGTACATGGGCGATTACAGGGAGGACCAAATGTCCCACATTGAAGGGGCAGTGAGGTTATATAGGGTTTAAACAAACCTGGACTCCATAAAGGAGTATCTCCTCTCGGGGACTCTCTCCTGAGAGGGCGCGGACTCTCCTCTCGTGCGTGGGTAGCGGCCTTGGTGTTGGCTGCCTAGCTTCGACCCTCGTGTGATCTGTCGATCTTTCGACCCTCTCTTGCCTCTTGTGATATTTCGATCCGACCCCTCTTCCGACCGGTTGGTCGATCTCCCAAAAAAAAAATTGGGATTATCTTGGCATGAATTCCAATGGGAAAAATTTGGAATAATTGCCCCCCACCTTAAAAAAAATAATTCGCCTCTTCGCAGCTTCACCCCCAAACAAACTCTGCCTCCAGAGCTTCGCTCTCAACGCTACTACAAGATCATTTAAAAAATGAGAGTGGCGGAGAGAGTGGTGGAGTGCTCTGATACCATGTGAGAAGTGGAACTAGATCTCAATTATTTGATGAAGTATAAATAATACAATAGGGCCAGGATTAGTCCGGAGGTTGTGGAACCACCCGAGACCAATATAGGCATAGTTGTAACAAATAACAACTAGCCTAAATTAATCAATTCTAACAATATAAGATCATTAGGATCGAATTAATTAAAGGGAAAAAGAAATATTGAAATATATTCTAACACAAAATTTATCAAAATATTTGATAACATGTTAACTCGAAAGTTATGGTGACCAAGCATAAACAAGTCCACAAGGTGTTTCTTGCATACAACTTAGACAAAATTTAGGCTTGTGGGTATAGGGACGAAGGGAGGGGTGACATTTGGGAAAACACAATTTGATGTCAAATTGAAAGGACACTTCTACAAGGTAAATCCTGTACACACATGTAAAAAAAGAGGGTTTTTGGGCACACTAATGATGAAGTAACAACGATATTGAAGAATGTATTTCCTTTGTGGAGTAGGTTTAGTAGAGATGCACAAATGTAGGTTACACTAGACAATTGATATCAAATAAATATATGAAAGGTTAATTTGATATCCCCACTTAAGGATGCTTACATCAAAAGTTGCATGTGGGGTGAAGGAAGGGAGATTGATTTGAACATTGCATATGTGGGAAGCACTCTCCACGAGAGTCATACACATGTTATGTGGGATGCATGATGAGGAGATGCATTGACACATTAACAATGTTAATTTTTAATTGCATTATCGTGTCCACAAAGTCACAAAAGGAATTAGACCATTTTCTCCATATTTGAACAAGTTTATTCAAAATTTGATGAAATGCATGAAGTCATGCCTTTAAGTCTTTGGCAATTCCTTCAAGAGTTTCCCATCTTAGATAATATAGTCTTTGCCTGGGTCATTTTTGAAGTTTTGAAAACATAGCCAATTTTAGCACCATCATCTAGCTCTGACTAGGAACGACCATTATTTTGATGATTAAGAGATCCTAAAAATTCTAGTTCATGGACTAATGCCTTATCCATTGGGCCTTGTTAGCAAGCCTTTTTCCCAAAATATAAGTACATACTTATTTACAAAGAAGGTTGGTTTGAATCAAATTCATTCATGAAAATATTCAAATAATGTCTATTATAAGGAAACCTAAGGCAAGTACCATCAATATATGTTAGGTAAAAGGAGTTTTGACTTGCTATCCTATGAACCTTAAATGTTCCAAGGCACAAAGAATCAAATTTACCATGAGCTCTAGATTTCTCATTTTTGTTGTCCCATAGTAGGACTAGATCTTTTTTTTCATTCCCTTATCATTTTTTTTTTCACTTGTGATTGATGTTTGATGAACTTCTACTAGGCATCCTCATTGTTCTCTTCTAGTTTAATCAACTCAAAGCACCTTACTTTGAAAGAAATTTCCTTCTTAAGAAAGCAAATTTCTAACAAGAGTTGGGTAGATTTTTTTTTTTTAAAGCGAAAAACCCTTTGCGGGGCTGCCTTGGTCTGAGAGACCACGAACAGGGGGTTCTACACCGTCAAAGTCACCCGAGAGTCGCACCCGACCCTGCCCGCACCAACATTATCAATTGGATTTTGGATACCCAATTCAACTTTTTGGTAGGGTGGAGATTTGAACCTAGGACCTCTCTTGGAGGATTTCCCTCTCCTCTCCAACTCACCTACAACACCTGGGTGGGTAGAATTCAGTTCAATATTGATAAGGTCTATTGCTTCTTTCCCATAGACCAAAGAGTATGGAGAAGTTCTAGGCACATTTTTGATCAATATCCTATCAACCCATATTGCAAATTATAGCTTATTATGCCAAGTTATTTGATTATCATGAATGATCTTCTTCAAAATCCATAAAACACTTTTTTTGAGGATTCAACCAATCCATTGCCTTGTGGATTATATATAGATGAGCCAAACATCCAAAAATTCTACATAAACAAAATAACCAACTTTAGGAGGAACCCAAATCTTAATATTAGTTGTTGTTGAAGGTAATCAACAATGGTAGAATCCTTATGATATTTGACTAGTATTTCGATCCAACACATAAAGTGATTTTCTACCATGAGAATGTTTGCATGATTTAGACCAAAATGATGGTTTATTAGCCCTATCAAGTCCATAATAATTTTTTGAATTGTTCACCAATCACTAATAGATCTGAGGGCAAAATTGGGCATTGTTCTCTTCCTAAATATTTTTTTCATTGGATACATTTCTTGATTTCTTGGTAGATGTCCATGAATGGTTGGCCAATAGTATCCTACACTAAGGATACAATAGGTCATATTCTAATCAGTAAAATATCCTTCTAAATGTACTTTGTGATAACTAAACGTATCTATTTAGAATTAAGGTACTTCATCAAAGCTCCATTAAAACACTTTTGGTATAGCAGTCCATTCAAAAGAGTGAAGTTGGAATCATTACTTAAATTTCTTTATTCTTGGAAATCCAAATTGGTTGGGCAAGTGGCATAAATTAAGTAATGAAGCAAATTTATATACCATCTAGACTTTGGGTCCATAAAACTAGTCAAGTATTATCCATGTCACCAGGAATGTATTCATAGTCTAGGGACATCAACTGATAAAATCATTTCCCATGAACTTGCTTGGTGGGATTTATTTGAAGGTCAAATTCCTGCACCTTTTCCATCCATAAGACTTTTTATTTCCTTGTTTAGTTTGGGTTAAGATAGTCTTTATCACAATATCAAGGACAAACACAACTACCTTGCAATTCAAGACATAAACTTGGAAGGCTTTGAAGGCTCTCACTATTGTAAAGGCATGTATTTGAATCTAACTATAGTTCAACTCATGCTTCTTTAGTCCATTACTAACAAAGGCTATAGGTTAATCTATATTATCATCATTATTTGTAATAATTTCTCAATAATAGTATGTTTTAAAGCATAGGAAAACAAAATGAAATCCTTACCATACTTTGGGTAAGCCAAATTAGAAGCATAAATAATTGCCTCATTTATTTTGAAGGATGTCTATTTAGTTTTTCATTCCACTTGAAAGAGACATCCTTTTTCAACATACAACTAAGGGAGTGACCAATTTCAACAACATTAGGGATATATCTTCCAAGGAAATTGAATTTACCAAAGAAAGATTGCATGTCTATTTTGCTTACTAGAAGTGGTAGTTCTTTGATTGCTCTTACTCATTTAGGATCAAATTTTTTTCCTTTCTAAAAAAAAAATTCACCTAATAACTTACCTTTGAGCACTGCAAATATGAGTTTTTTAGGATTGAGAGAGGTCCCAAACTGTTTGCATCTTTTAATACACCTTTCTCATGTGCTTGATGTGATCTTTCTTCTTAAAAAATATTGTTAGATCATCTAAGTGTATTACAATGAACTTGCTCTTCATATCTTTGAACTTGTAATCCATCGCTCTTTTGAATGTCAACATTGTGTTTATAAACCTGAAGATATCCTTTTATAAACATATATACCCTAGTGGTCACAAATGTCATATTATATTGATCTTCCACAACTTGTAATTTTAAAGTCCAAGCATAGACATAATTTAGGATCCATTAACTACTTCATCTAGTTGATTTGTCATTGAAAGAGAATAGTTAATATTTATCTAAAGCCCGATTTAGGTTGTAGAAATTAATATAAAATACAGTCTACCATTTTTCTTTCTTACAGGTACAATGTTCGCAACCCATCTAGAATTTCTTATGGAAAAGATAATCCTATATTTGATAAATTTATCCACTTCTTTCTTAATCAAATATTCAATTGAAGGATTAAACCTTATTTGCTTTTGTCAAAATGGTTGTGCATCCTTCTTCAAAGGAATCACATGACCTCACTCTTCTAACCTATAAGTCTATAAATCATCATAAGACCAAGAAAAATCACCCTTAAATTCCTTAAATAATGGCATGAATTTCTCTTTCCCTTATGGAGTACAACACTTTCCCAAATAACAAAAAATTCATATTTTATTCACTCTCAATATTAACTTGCTTGCACTCCTTTGAAGTAAAGTTGCTATTTGAAGATTTTATCTTCAAATACCATTCATGATGGTCAAAAATTTCTTGAAGAGAAATCAGCCCCTTTTAAAATTTATATTGTTTTTCAACTATAATATACAATCCTCCACATTTGTAGATACATTACATAATTTTAAGGGCCGAATTCATTCAAAGCATAAATGATGGTATTCTATTGAGTGTTATAAGAAAAATTTCAAGCTATATCTCATCTTTGAACACTTTCCAAAATCATGTTATCTAATGCTTGAGGCCTATATCCTATTTTTATAGAATAGGCAGGTTTGTGTTTAGAAGAAAAAATGATGTCAAAATGGCAAGGGTGCCTACCATCCTATTCATTTATCTTGGTATTACCTACAAGTTAAAAGAGTCAAATGATTCCATTCTATCTAGCACTTGATTATTGTAGTGTTTGAGATAATTATTTTCAGTTTAAAACTATCCCTTTACTTGTTTGATAACGATATCCATGTCACCAAACACTGATAAGTTGCTAATATTCAACTCTTTTGTAGCTTTAATCCCAAGCAAAAGGGCTTCATTTTCTATCGTATCATTTGTACAATCAAATTCCAAACAAAACACATACAAGCATATCTCACCTATAGAGGATTGAAGAATCATCCCTGCTCTACTTCCTACTTTGCTCATACTGTCATCAAAATACATATGCCAAGTTTTATCCACAAAGACAACATCTTGTTCTTTCTCTTTTAATATTTTTTAATACTCCTCATGCAAAGGTAATCAACTCAAAATTTCTCAAGTACAAAGTCTTCTACAGAGTCTTCAAGAAAGATGTCACTTCTAAAATTGGACCAGTCCACAATGTGCTTTCTCCATTTGGGTTCTTTATTAAGTATTTTAATTCTATCTTGAGTTGGAGTCATAGCATAAGACTAATCCATATTGAAATATCTTGTATATCCTTAAAAATTATCTACTAAATAACATTCCCTAGTTGTTAAGCACACCAACTACTATAATATTCATTAGGATTTTTTTGTAGGAATTTTTTGTAGGTAAACAATGTCTTTGATATATATCAATACATTCATCGATTGTGAATCTAATTTAAAACATTTTTTTATCTATATTTTGGAAATGGAGCCCATACATTATAACAATTTTAGTAGGTATGTTATTGTCTATCACTTTCGGATCCAAAATATAATCACTAGACCTTTTATCTCTAATGAAGAGAAAGACATAAAAAGGTGGTTGTTTGTCAACTATATGAGTGGATGGATTTGCAAGTTCATATTTTTGTTGCTCTCTTTTGTAGTGTTTCTTTTCATACATTTTTGAATAATATCAAGCAAACCTTGTCTCTACTCTTGATAATTCTTCAACACTTCAAAGAATGGCATATGTGCACAAGTATTGATCAGGTCATTAATTATATAATATTTTAGAGTTTCTTCATTTATTATAACACCTTTGATTTTTTTGGATTTATCTAAGGGATTTTTGTCTTTCTTGCTTTGGATTTACTACCCTTGTCTGATTGATTCTGTTTGGCCTTTGATATGGTTTGTATAGGCAATTATTTTGATTGGGCTAATTGGAAGTCTTATTTCTTATCTTAAAGATTGATTATCATAGGCATTGACAATGATATACAATTGGAGGTTTCATCCTAATCCATTTGACTCTTTGAAGTCTCTTTCTCTAATATCCCTTCTTCTGACTGATCAAGAATCAAAAGTCCAAATTTAATAGCCCATAGGTAAATTGCATAATTTTACTGATCACATTCTCTAGTTTAAGATAATTCACAATATTATTTTGACTTCACCTCATTTTCCATTGGAATAGGTCTAAGCCTAGGAGTATTTATTTGAAAGGCTTGAGGCCTAGCCTAAACTTATTGCCTTGCCTTTGTTGGAATGGAAGCCTTATATATTGCTGTCTCTTCCAAAATATGACTCCATTGTTGAGATTTTGTAACAAATTTATAATTGAGGGTTCTTATTTTGCATGAGCCTTAAAAGATTTTGTCTTTTTATTCTCAATCTCTTATTATTCATTTTCCACATTTTAGAGTAAACATGTAATATTTATTCAAGATAACATGTCTGTGCTTGTTCCATATTCTATACCTTTGCTTCTTTCAAAATAAAAGAGATTTCTAGATTGAAATAATTTTGAAAGAAATGAAGAGCAAGATGTTTAGGATACTTAACCCTATCAAGAATTCAATTCTATGACTTATAGAAACTTTAAATGAAATCTCTTATTGTCTTTTTATTATCTTTCTTAATGATTGAAAAATTATATAATAAGTATTTATCGTCAAGTAAAGAAGGAAAGCAGGTTAGAAATCAAAATTCTAAATCATACTAGTTGATGATAAAACCTTCTTCTAGACCTTGGAATTAGGAAGCTACAACATTTGTTATAGTTTCAATGAACAAACTTATTACAACATCTTTATGGTCAACCACTAGTGTTGAGTAAACAACTACAAAGGTCTTCCAATCACTTTTATAATTCACAATACCATAATCAAATAATCTTGGAAGTAACTTCCTATATTTGTTTGACATCTTATTGACATTTGTAAACAGTGAAAACAACACCCAAATAACGAAATATTGACACAAGCAATGATAATGAAATAAAATGCTTTTGTATTAAAATGATGTGGAGTCTTGATCTCATTTTACAATGATTTACCCCAAGTCACAGGGGTCTTATTACAAAAGAATAACTGCTTGTCGTCTTCGGATTACAATTAACATAAAGAGGGTACAACCCCTTCATCGGATCCAAATGAATAATGGGTGTTTGTGTTCTCCTGGTAAAATTAAGTTGTAGAGTGGGCTTGTGTATCCTAGCCGGTTCACTCTCTTTATTGCAACAACTTTCAATGATTTGTAACCTGCACACATCCAACAAATAAAATTTAGTAGCACCTATTGATATATATTCAAAATAGACTACAAACCCTAAATAAAATATTTGTAGAAAATGAAGTAAAGATGCAAGAAAACGTAAACAATAAAATATAACATTTCCCTGCCAATTCCTGACCTTGATCTGTGCTCTTGAGGGTTTGAAGTGTTGTTGCACAGATGCCAAAAAGTGTGCGAAATGTCGTGTGAATGTTCAAATTCGCGATAACTTGTGTCCTCCCCCTTTATTCAAAAAATTGAATAGTATTTTATAACACCTTTAGTAAATATTAGGGTTTTGACAGTGACAATGAGCGGCTAAGATTAAACCTTGATGAGCGGCTAAGATTAAGATTTGGTTAAGTGGCCAGGATTACCAAATGGTAGGCTAGGATTGTAGTTTGATGGATGGTTGTGATTTAATATCATATATATAAATATATAAATATGAACATAAATAAATAAATAAATAAATAATAAATAAATAAATAAATAAATAAATAAATAAATAAATAAATAAATAAATAAATAAATAAATAAATAAATATATATATATGGATGGCTATGATTTGATGATGATGAATGGACGATGAATGACTAGGATTTGGTGTCTATAAATACTCCTTTTTGTATTGCAGTGTGTAAAACATAATGCGCTACAAAAATAAGAGACACCTAGTTTATGGACTCCTTCCTTAGTGTGTAAGAAGATTTTGAAATTTTTATGATTTTAGCTTACCCCCTCAATTGGTGAATAGGTGAAGAATGAAATCCACAAGCCAATTGACCGAATGTAGATGATGAAATGGATGCATGTGATGTATGCAGATGTTAGAAATCAAAGTCAAGTTTGTTACCCCAAGTTTGAGGTGGTTCTGTGTTGTCAAAAATTTACCTTTTGGTATCATTTAAATGCAAAAATGATGAAGTAAATGAACCAATCATCCTAGGAGCTTGCTGTCCTAGTGACTATATCAAATTCCTTAATGCAAACTGATGAAGTAGAGGAACCAATCACCCTAGGAGCTCGTTGTCCTAGTGAATGTATTAAATCCCTTCATGCAAAATGATGAAGTAATATTTTTTGTGTTTGTAACCCCATGGAGAGGGTGTCAATGACAACCTTGGGTAAATCAGCTTGAAAACATAGTATCACTCAAGAAATGAGGGATCCAATAGATTTTTTTTTGATGATGATGTTATTGGATGCAATAGTGTGTTGATTTGATGATTTTTGAACAAGCATCTTTATGGTGAAATGCTCATCCTATCAGATTGTATGGATGACCAATCATTGCAACTACCAGGTGATGAGTAAATCACTAGATACAAGGTTCATTTGAGATGATGACAATGTGAGATGATGATTTGAATGCATGGTGTTGATTTGAGTGACTTTTACAATGTTTGAGAGTTATTTTCACTCATTCTTGCATTTGAGAGTTTGGAGTGTGCATTGAGAGTGAAGAAGAGTGAGAGTGTTTGGCGATGGCAATGGAGGGAGTTGGCGCTATGGTTGGATTTGATAGGTGAGTGGTGAAGGTAAGTGGTTCTAGCCTTCTTATTTTTTTTTGTAATGTTTTTTAGTTTGGTTGTTTTTTTGTTTTGTTTTGGAGTTGGCGATGTATATGTGGATGATGATATGAATGCATACTAAAATGATGTATGTAAATGATCATTCATAGAACTTTTAGACTCTTGCTTTGACCAAATTTATCTTTATAGCCTAATCAAGGGCAGCAATATATAATGGTAAACATATGAAGTTGACCTAAGATGCAATGGTAATATGGGCTGAAAATCTAGGGTTATTTTTGAGAGACTCAAACATCCTAGTGACCTCAAGCAAACTGATCTCCCAAATCTAATTTTTTTAAGGATCAAATGTGTGTGCAATGAAAGTTCATTTACCAATCATGAGCATGGTAATGAATCAAGATAATTAAGAACCAATGTGTGTGTGAATTGTGAGTTCATTTACCTATCTTGAGTAAAGTGAGATTAATCTAGTCAAGAAGAGAATCAGAAAACTAGCTTGTCCTTAAGTGCGGTCAGAGGTCTCTTCAATAGAGACGTGTCACCATGCATAAGGGTACTCCACTCCTAGTCAAGCATCTATAGCCTCGATGGAGATTAGCTCTATAGTCTAATGATATTATCTCTAAGCTTTGGGAAATTGGACTACATAACCATCTGGATGGAAGTGTAATCCTATTCTTACTACTTGGGGACCTATTTTATGGTTTATAAAAGAGTTAAAGCTTTGGGGAATCAAATTCTCAACCGAGGTGTGATGAGAATTTTATCCTTTCCTTACTACTCACTCTTTTATTTTTAAGTATTGTAAGTGGTGAAAGCCATTTTTTTCATTGTTATTTTGGGCTATGTGCATGATGGGATGAGCAAGAAAAAATTTGGCTTTCAAAGTTCAACCTAATGATGGTGTCATCCCTCTTTGATGCAAGATGTAATTAATATATGTGAAATGTGTTTTGGTCCAAAATTGGTAAAGTCAATTCCCAAAACTCAAGATTTTTTTAGTGGAGAAGTGTGTTTTAGTCCAAGTCAAAACTTGATGTTCGATTGAGGTTGCTTGAAACACTAGGAACGAATGAGTGATTGAAAACAAGTAAGTTTCTAAGGTATTTTCATTGTAATTTTTTCTCTTTTGTTTTTGTTTTTGTTTTTTCGATGGATGAAAAAATGGAACTAGTGCTCAATGGATGGCAAGATGGAACTAATGCTAGAACGAAAGTACCCATGTTTAAGGCGATAATACTTGTTGGACTAACAATTATCCAAATTGAGCAAATGACTAGTATGGTAGGTGACATGAATGGATGCAAATGATATGAATGTGTGAATGCAGTGTAAGTGGAATGAATGAGTTATGAATGCATGAATGGATGCACAAAATGCAATGTGAATGAAATTGTTTATTATTGTTTTATGATGATTGTTTGATGTGATGTTGACTGATGAGGAAGGCGCAATACCTTAAGCACCCCCAATTTATTGATTATTTTATTGGGGAAGGTGTGATACCTTAAACATCCCCAAGTGGATTGTTTGCTTGATTGATTGTTGATTGTTTCGCATGTTAGATTTCCTGATTGATTTGAATTGATTGATTGGTGGGGAAGGTGCGAGACCTTGAACCTCCCCTAGTTGTTTGATGATGTGATGTGACTGATGGGGAAGGTGTGATACCTTGAGCACCCCCAAGTTGCTTGATATCGGGAGTGATCCCACACTTCTGGTAGGGAACGACCTCTATGCTAATGACATGAAAAGTAAATTGCTTATAGGGAGCGAACCCTTGCTTCTTGTAGGATGCAACCTCTATGCTAAGGACATGAAAAGTAAATTGCTTGATGTAGGGAGCGACCCCTTGCTTCTTGTAGGGAGAGACCTCTATGCTAAGGATATGAAAATTAAATTGCTTGATGTAGGGAGCGACCCCTCGCTTCTTGTAGGGAGCGACCTCTATGCTAAGGACATGAAAAGTAAATTGCTTGATGTAGGGAGCGACCCCTCACTTCTTATAGGGAGTGACCTCTATGCTAAGGACATGAAAAGTAAATTGCTTGATGTAGGGAGTGACCCCTCACTTCTTGTAGGGAGCAACCTCTATGCTAAGGACATGAAAAGTAAATTGCTTGATGTAGGAAGTGACCTCTCACTTCTTGTAGGGAGCAAACACTATGCTAAGGACATAAAAAATAAATTGCTTGATGGAGGGAGCGACCCATTGTTTCTTGTAGGGAGTCACCTCTATGCTAAAGACCTAAAATGTAATTGCTTGATGTTGGGAGTGACCCTGCACTTACTGTAGGGAGCGACCACTTGGTTGTACTCCTGTTGGTTTGGTATTGAAATATGCTCTAGTTGTTGTTGGGGCACCTGAGTGTACCCATGTCATGTTGGCACCTGAATGTGCGTTTGTTGTTGAAATTTTGTTTTTGATAATTTTTTTCGTTTGATAGTTTTTAACAAGCTTTTGTGCAAAAACAATTTGATAATTTTTTTGATGAGTTTTTTGTTTGACATTTTTTGACAAGTTTTTGTTGTTTGATAGTTTTTAACAAGCTTTTGTGCAAAAACAATTTTTTTTTGTTTGACAAGTTTTTGTTTTTGACAAGTTTTTTTTTTGCTTGACAGTTTTTAACCGGATTTTGTGCAAAAACATATTTTTTTGTCTGACAATTTGTTTTTTGTTTTTGACAAGTTTTTTTTGTTTGAAAAATTTTAACAAGATTTTGTGCAAAAACAATTTTTTTTTTGACAAATTTTAACAAGTTTTTGTGCAAAAACAAATTTTTTTTTGACAAATTTTAACAAGTTTTTGTGCAAAAACATTTTTTTTTTGTTTGACAAGTTTTTTTGTTTGATTTTTTTTTTTTTTTTTTTTGATGAGTTTTTGTTGTTAACAACTTTTTGACAAGTTTTTGTGCAAAAAACAAAATTTGTTTTTTTGTTTGACAATTTTTTTGTTTTGACGAGTTTTTGTTTTTTATTATTTTTTTGACCCCTTATGGTAAGGGAAAAGGGGCCGCATGGCCACTTGGGACTTTATGGGGCCACGTGGCCCGTATGTTTTATTATTATTATTATTATTTTATATTTTTTTAATTTATTAACCCCTTATGGTAAGAGGGAAGAGAAATTTTCCTCAGACCCATGCAAAATTATTTTTATATAGAATACTTTTAACTAGATTGAGATCTGGAAATAAGACACAAGAGAATGAAAACATGTAAAGCAAAGCCAAACAAATTTGGATATGAGAATATACAAGTTTAAAACCAAAGAATCCAAAACTAACCCTAACAAGAAGATTGTTTTTGTCAAACAAAATTCTAAAATTTTTAACAAAGCCACTGAATTTACAGGAAATGTAATAGAAGATGCCTTTATGTATATGATAGAATTTTCAAATCCTAAAAATAAAAATCATGCAAATTTTTCATTTTTGAGCTTTGGATGACAATGAAACTAAAGAAACCTACTTGCTATCTGATGCTAAATTTTTGGAAGTCTATTATTGATATTGGTTTTTGGAATCTAGATTTTAATCGTACCTCATCACCAAGGCCAATTCAATTTTAAACATCAACCCTTGTAGTGCTCGTTTATGAAGATGTTGTTCGTACAAAATAGAAAACTTACTATCACATAAAGAGACAAAAATTAGGGTTCTAAAAATAAAGGGGTAAGAAAGACCGTGGTCACCATTTTGTAAATAGTAAAAACAAAACCCAAATAACGAAATATTGAAACAAGCAATGATAATGAAATAAAATTCTTTTGTATTAAAATAATGTGGAGCCTTGATATCCTTTTACAATGATTTACCCCAAGTCATAAGGGTCTTATTACAAAAGAATAATTGCTTGTCATATTCGGATTACAATTAACATGAAGAGGGTACAACCCCTTCGTTGGATCCAACTGAATAGTGGGTGTTTGTGTTCTCTCTTGCTACAATCAAGTTGTGGAGTGGGCTTGTGTATCCTAGTCAGGCCACTCTCTTCATTGCAACAACCTTCAATGATCTGTAACCTGCACACATCCAGAAAACAAAATTTAGTAGAACCTATTTATATATATTAAAAATAGACTACAAACCCTAAATAAAATATTTGCATACAATGAAGTAAAGATGTAGGAAAATGTAAACAATAAAATCCAACACTACCTTGCCAATACCTAACCTTGATTTGTGCTCTTGAGGGTTTGAAGTGATATTGTCGAAAAGTGTGTGCAAAATATCGTGTGAATGTTCAAATTCTTGATAACTCGTATCCTCCCCCTTTATTCACAAAAGTGAATAATACTTTATAACCCCTTTAGTATAGATTAGGGCTTTGACAGTGGCAATGAGCAGCTAAGATTAAGATTTGGTTAAGTGGCCAAGATTACCAAATGGTAGGCTAGGATTACAGTTTGATGGATGGCTATGATTTGATATCATATATATAAAACATATAAATATGAATATATATATATATATATATATATATATATATATATATATATATATATATATATATTCATATTTATATGTTTATATATATAATATTAAATCATAGCCATCCATCAAATTGTAATACAATCCTACTATTTGGTAATCTTGGCTATGATTTGATAATGATGAATGTCTAGGATTTGGTGTCTACAACATCTTGTATCCTTAAAGAACCAATTTATAAGGGAGACTCTCAATTTCTAGAGTAATGATAGCGAGAATTTATAGGCTTTCAAGATTTTAACTAATTGTTACAATGTCAGTGGGACTTGGACTAAAATTTTGTAACACAACTTCTTCAAAGAACGTGTCAGTTTCATAGAACCTCTATGAGATATATTGATTATCCCAAATAGATATGTAGATAATTATCAATATCAAATTATACTTGGAAAACATTAAGAATGTGTTGAAAAACATTAGGTGGGATAAGTAATGTCATCTTCATACCCTATGGTGGATACCAAATTCTATTGACCTACTATGACAATAGATTGAAATTCAAAAAATATTACAAAATAATGTTCTCCATAGGATTATAAAAGGGTGGATTATTAAAAAATATTTTTTTGATTTCTATATAATTAGAGTATAAATTGAAATGAAGATGTATAAATGTAGGAAGGAATGGATGATATTTTAGTAACTTATCACTTAAGGATCTGCAAGAAACCATTTAGATCAAAGAAATAATAAAAATGAAAGTTATTTACACATATAGTACAACAAATAATTTTATCATTTTTTTCTACAAAGAGAAATGGGTAGACCATGAAATTGCTAAGAAGTGACTTGATCAACTTCCTTTTCTTTGACATCCTTCTGCGAATAATTTGACCAAATATCTAGCTATCTAGTAATGAAATCTAGGTTTGCTTTATCCACATTGAGCACCCTTACATTACAGTTCCTTTTCATCTTTGACTTGATCATTACTTGCATTCATAATGTATATCAACTTTGGAAGCTGGATTCTGATTGGGAATAATCTTCCTTGCCATAATTTTCTTTACTATATCCATTAAATTTAAGAAGATATCCTTCTAGTTTTATGAACTTCTTCCAGTGCACTCTCGTTTATCTTCACCATTGGCTCTACCTTCAAATCAATATTAATGTCAACACCCTTAAACTATCTATCCATTTTATTGATATGGTCAAAAAATTTATTGATTAATTTGGTATAGTCTTTAACAATTTACTATAGTGTTTCATTTCTTATCTCAATTTGAGTTGTCCATAACAAAGGATTACCATGTATTCCAAAACTTAATACTTGATTTACTCCATTAAGATGCTTTTGATTTACATAATGATAATAATGGTTCTCAATATGGCTTATATTTTTCCATTTATATTTGGGTTTCTATGCTATCAATTTTTGGTGTTGGGATAGTAATCAAATATAGGTACTAGATAGTTATAGGTAGCTATAACTGATATGGTTATAAATGACAAGTATCCTCTTGCATATCTATCATTACATTAATGAATAAACTTGGTGCAATAGATATAATCCAAAATTTTGTATCAGAGTATGATCATTCTATAGATGAGAAGGTATGTGAGAATGCTATGTATGGATTGTTATGCTATATTAGTTTGGTGATAACACAAGTGCTTTGCATTTGTGTGAAGAGTAGACTATGTTGATTCAATTAAAGAAGAATTATTTTTCTTATTTTTGTTTGTGTTTGTAGGTGTTGCAAACATTATATTTAATATTGGAGGAGTTATATATTCATCCAAGAAGTATTTATTTTGTGCCAAAAGAGTTGCCATCACAAAATTGACTATTTTCATTTAAAAACAAAGAAAAAAATATGTTGGCAATGATATTCTTTATATATTACTTCCTTTTTTTGTATCGAAGATGCAAAATATTAAAACGAGACACAAATTACATGAACGGGACTTCTAAAGTTGCTGCTTGAAAGAGCCATATAAAATTTTTATGAAAATTATTGCCATCTAGGGCTACTACCATCTGGAGCTATTGTTAAAAAGAGGGTCATCTAAAATGAAGTTTGACTTGGTCATAATGCATGGGCAATTTGAAAGTTAACTTGTCGTGAAGTGTTTTTGGCTAAAGGCTTGTGCCATGAATAAAAAAAAATCTATTACTTGTAGTTTACTGGGAAGAAAGTGCTAATTTGCAAAGAACAAACAACTCAAATGAAAAGGAGATAAATATATTTTAATAAATAAAATAATAAATTAATTAAAAAATACTAATTCCACATGCTCTATGAGAAGGCTCCTTGAGGCCTATAAAAGCGATGTTTATTTTTTTTATTGTTAATGTATGCAGGTGCCAAGATAGTGATTCATCCATTATTTCATTAGTTTGGAATGTTGGAGTTCAAGTTGGAAGGAAAAGATCTCAATTCCTTGCATCTAAATTTTTTTGATGAGACCTTCCATATTTCTTGTAGTTCAAGGCATTGATCACTATGCAATTATATACATATCTATACGCATTTTAAAGCTCTTATTGAACCTAATATTGCTAACCTAATTTGATTAAGGGGGAAAAGCATTTAAAGCATATATGAAAAAATGTTAGGATTCTACTCCTAACCATCATTAGTTCTTATTCATTTTATTATATAATTTATAATTATCATATGATGAATGGGTGTGTCTTATGACTTGCAACCCATGAGTCATATAAGTAGGATTTAGGTAATATCATTTAAGAATCATCAAATAATATAATCTATATACCATTGATTGGGTCTTATCCAGTATTTAAACAATGATACTTCCAAAGGGGATTACATATCCAGTGTTATTAATCCAATTTCATTAAGTTATTATTCCTAATAGATAGGAGTTTGGATCCTATCATCTAGAATCAGAGCCATTAAAACCATCATTCTGCTACCCTCCATCGGTTCTAACGTCTTCCCTCCATGATTTTTCACTTCCCTGCAGCTAACAAAGATAGCAAGTTATTCACCGATGATTATGTGTAAAAGCATTAGACTGTGTGATTAAGCATTCTACATCATCGACCTCAACGATATAATCTTAAACTGTGGAATAAGAGGAGCATACAACGGTTTGGAAGCTTCCCACTTGAGGTACAAGGCAAAAAAAAAATTCAACGAGCAACAAAAAAAACCATCGTTAAACAATAGTCGAAGACCTTGCAGACATTTTTCGACCGTCCATAAATTTTGATGAAATAAATTAAAACTAAAACCTTAATAATTCTAAGGTTCATTTTCTTTTTCGAGGAATTTTATTGGCAAGAAAACTTTGGCATCATTTTCGACGTTGAGCGAACGAGTGGAAATTTCAAAATACCAAGAGAATTATCCCACATTGGCAATATAAGGGGGAAAATGAGGTTTAAAAGCTAGCGAGCACAAGTAAGCTCTCGACTACCTTGTGGTAGTCACACGCCCACACTCGTGCTAGCCAAAATTTTTGAGTCTTGTTCCATTTTTGTACCCACCAATCTATCATTGCCTCATATCATGTGCCCTTGTGTCCTCTTTGCCTAGTCACATCGTGTCACATGCCCTCATGTCCTCTCTACCCTTACTACCTTGTGTCCCACACTTTTGAGTTTCCCTCCGCCTGGACCGTTGAATACACTACGCCGTTGCTCAAGCCATAGAAAGACAAATTTCATGGGCATAAAAAGTTGACACAATTTTTTTTTGTTGTAAAAAAAAATTGTCCCTAATATAAAATTTTGCTAAGAATTGCTAATATTGAAATTTCTTGCTAAAAGTTGTCAAATTATTGGAAATTCTTGCTAAATTTTTGCCACTTCCTACCAAATCCTTTTAAAAGGAGAACGAAAGAAATCATAACGTCGTAAAAATTCCCAGATGGTTGACGAAAGATGATCACAAGATATCACGATGGAGAAAATTTACCAAAACATTTGCCAAGGCCAAGAGGAGGGCACAACTATGCGACAAGAACTTGAGCAAATAATACTCGCATTAGACTTAAAACTAGACACTGTCAGTCAGAATATGGCACTAACACAAACAAATCAAACTAACAGAGGATCATCACACCGAACACCATTGGGAGGGCCACAAACATCCATCCTACTTAGGACTACCAAGTTAGATTTTCTAAAATTTGAATGCGGTGATCCTACAAACTAGATTTACCGAGCAGAGCAATATTTCTCTTTAAATCAAATTCTTGAAAGACAAAAGGTGCATATTGCATCCTTTCACTTAGATAACGAGGCCATCCAATGGTACCAATGGTTCAAAAAAATCAATGGTATTCCTACTTGGTTAACCTTTATACAAAATATATTAGTACGACTTGGACCTAACACTTTTGAAAATTTCACAGGAGCTCTCACCAAATAGTACCAAACCACTTCAGTAAGGGGATATCAAGCTGAATTTGAAAGATTGGCAAATCGAACAACTGGGCTAGACGCTTCATTCTTTCAAGACTGCTTCATCAGTGTATTAAAGGAAGAAATTTGGATAGAGGTACAAATGTATAATCCCACAAACATGATGTAAACCATGGGGTTGGTAAAACTAGCTAAGGACAAAATTAATGCATAACGTTGATTGGAAAAACCAACCATGGGGAAATCATCGAATAATTACACTAACCCCAAAATTATGCAGAATGGAAGGGTACAAAACTCCTACACAACCCCCAAACTTAACCCAACCCTACCAATTAAACATCTTAGTTTTGAGGAAATGAAGGAATGATGAACTAAAGGTCTTTGCTACCACTGCGATGAGAAATTTGATCGAAATCATAAATACGCCTCATGAAAGTTGTATATTCTGGATGCTATGGACTGTGGAAATTCAATCGAAGAAGAAACTGAGATAGAAGTGGAAGTAGTATCTGACACACTTGAAAGTAATGATGAAAATACACCTAAGGTTTCCTTCAACGCCCTTGCCAGATTTTTTGCTCCACAAACGATGAGGGTAAAAGAGTATTTTAAGAAATAAACCCTCACTATGCTCCTAGACTCTGGTAGCATGCACAATTTTATCGATCCAAGGGTGGCTAAGCAAGCTAATTATTTTATATATCCTTGCAATAATTTCGAAGTGATGATTGGGAACGAAGAAAAAATTACATATAAAGGTAAATTCTAAAATATAAAACCAACTTTAGGAGATTATAACATGAAAGGAGACATGTATGTACTACCTCTAGGAGGTTGTGACATCATACTAGGAGTACAATGGCTACGAAAATTGGGTATAGTTCAATGGGAATTTGATGAATTGTGGATGAAGTTCACAGTGAAGAACTAAACTTATACTATCAAGGGATTAAAATTTGGACCCTCATAAATCATAAGTTCTCATAGAACGAAAAAAATTATTTGTAAGGGAAGCAAGGGAATAGTAGCCTAATTGTTTTCAATCCAACCCACTCATGAAGAACAGGAGGCGCCGAAGCCATAAAATATTTTAGAAAACCATAAAGAAGTATTCAATGAACCAAAAGGACTACCTCCACAATGAAGTCATGATCACACTATTCAACTACTTCCAGTGCATCAACCCCCTAATATAAGGCCCTATCATTATCCATATATTCAAAAGAATGAGATAGAGAAACTAGTACAAGAGCTTCTCAAGGCAAGGGTAATTAGACCTAGCATAAGCCCTTACTCCTCTCTAGTTATATTAGTAAGAAAGAAGGATGGGTCATGACACTTATGTGTCGATTTTAGAGCACTTAAAAAAATGATCATAAAGGATACCTTTTCCTATTCTGGTCATAGATGAACTACTAGATGAACTACATGGGGCTGCCTATTTTTCAAAATTAGACTTACGATCGGGCTACCACCAAATCAGAGTTAACGAAAAGGATATTCCAAAGACAACCTTTCGCACTCATGAGGGGCACTACAAATTCTTGGTGATGCCCTTTGGCCTTACCAATGCTCCTTCCACTTTTCAAAGTCTAATGAACAAGGTATTCCACCCTTTCCTTCATAAATTTATCTTAGTTTTCTTTTATGACATTTTGATTTACAGCAAAACATGGGAAGATCATTTGAAACATATTAGCCAAGCATTGAGAATATTGAAGGAAAATCAACTATATGCAAAAAGATCAAAGTGTTCTTTTGGAAAACAAGAAATCAAATACTTAGGACATATTGTCTCTAAGGAAGGAGTTAAGGTAGATCCATGTAAAATTGAGGATGTAAAGAGTTGGCCGATTCCAAAAACCTTAAAAAGTTTAAGAGGGTTTCTTGGGCTAACAGGATATTGTCGCAAGTTTGTCAAAAATTATGGTAATATCACAGCTCCGTTAACAACATTACTTAAGAAAAATACCTTCAAGTGGTCATCTCAAATGGATGAAGATTTTATTACATTAAAAAATGCAATGTGTACCACTCCTGTCCTAGCTATGCCCAACTTTTCTAAACCATTCATCATTGAAAGTGATACCTCGAGGGTAGGAATAGGAGCCGTACTCATGGAAGATGAAAGGCCTTTAGCTTTTACAAGCAAGGCATTTTCTAAAAAGAATCTAGCCCATTATATATATGAAAAATAAATGTTGGCTATTATCCATGTTATTCAACATTGGAGACCTTATCTTATTGGACAACATTTCATTATCCACACTGATCATCATAGCCTAAAATATTTCTTGGAACAACGTACAAATACCCCGAAACAACAAAAGTGGGTTACTAAACTACTTGGCTATGATTACGAAATTACATACAAAAAGGGAAAAGACAACATGGTGGTCGATGCACTTTCTAGAAAATTTGAAGACATGCCTCAATTATATACTCTTTCCTCCCTTATTCCTAAATGGTTAGATGAGGTGCATGAACAATGGATTAATGATCCTACTACCCACGCAATAATTCAACAACTCCAACATAATTTTAGTAGAAAACCTCCATACACGTGGAAAGATAATATATTAAGGTACAAAGGATGGATGGTTCTCTCCCCTAATTCCTCTTATCATGAAAAACTTCTCCATGAATTACATACCTCACCCACTGCTGGACACTCAGGGTTCTTAAAGACATATAAAAGAGTAACTAGATCTTTTTATTGGGTGGATATGAAAAATTACATCAAAATATTTGTAAGAGAATGTGAGACTTGCCAAAGACACAAAGGGGAGACAATTGCTACTATAGGATTACTTCAACCTCTTCCTATACGAACGAAAACATGGGTGAATATTTCTATGGATTTTATTGGACTACCAAAATCAGGTAGAAAAACAACCATTTTTGTAGTAGTAGATCGTTTATCTAAATATGCCCATTTTTTTTGTGTGGCTCACCCTTACACAGATAATACTATAGCCCACATTTTCCTTGATAACATCTTTAAATTACATGGTATACCTTCAACAATTGTTAGTGATCGTGATCCTACTTTCACTAGCACTTTTTGGAAAGAATTGTTTAAATTACAAGGTACTCAACTTCGTATGAGTTCTGCATACCACCCTAAAAATGATGGCCAAACATAAATTGTTAATAAATGCTTATAAAACTATATCCGTTGTTTAGTTTCTACTCAACCCATTCATTGGGTAAAGTGGCTTCCGTTAGCTGAATGGTGGTATAACACTTCATACCATACATCCATAAAAATGACTCCTTATGAATCATTATATGGCCAAACACCACACTCACTCACTTATTATGTTCCAGGGGATACCAAAGTACAAGCCGTGGATATAGAACTCTCTACTCATGATAAAATTCTTTGTATCCTGAAGGAGAACTTACACATCACCCAAAATCACATGAAGCAACAAACTGACCAACATCAAAGCGAGAGAAACTTTCAAGAAGGAGATATAATTTTTCTTTGCCTTCAACCATACCGCCAATCCTCTCTAAAAATAAAAGGTTCCTAGAAGTTAGCACTTAAATTTTATGGAACTTATAAGGTTCTCCAATGTATTGGAGATATTGCTTACAAACTTGAGTTGCCACCATCTTTCAAAATCACCCTGTATTCCATGTCTCTTGCCTTAATCCAGTAGTTGGAGTGCACATCACTATTCAAACTCAACTTCTAGCATTTACAGATGATGGAGTACTTTTAGTTGAACTCGAAGCTATCTTAGATCGTCGATCTTGCCACCTTCATCATCGAGATATCACGAAAGTCCTGATTCAATGGAAAGGTCTACCATTAGAAGATGCTACTTGGGAGCCCCTTCACCATGTTCAACAACAATTTCCACAATTCTAGCTTTGAGGACAAAGCTCCTTTTAAGGAGGGTGGCATGTTAGGATTCTACTCCTAACCATCATTAGTTCTTATTCATTTTATTATATAATTTATAATTATCATATGATGAATGGGTGTGTCTTATGACTTGCAACCCATGAGTCATATAAGTAGGATTTAGGCAATATCATTTAAGCATCATCAAATAATATAATTTATATACCATTAAATTGGGTCTTATCCAGTATTTAAAAAATGATACTTTCAAAGGTGATTACATCTCCAGTGTTATTAATCCAAGTTCATTCAGTTATTATTCCTAACAGATAGGAGTTTGGGTCCTATACAAAAATATATCTCATTGAAAATTTTGAAGGACAATAATTTTATACATGGAAAGTCAAGCTCCAACCAATTTTAATAAAAAATATCTATGGGATGTCATTGATTTTCTAAAGCCAATGGATGTTGATGGAGCAACTAAATGTACTAGAAAATATAAAAAAAAAAGGAATGAATTTTATCATAATTGGACTCTTTGATGCCTATCTACATCACATAGACCTCACAAAGACTACAAAATAAGTTTAGGATGGAATTAATGCTTTATATATATCACAAGCACCAAATGCAAAGATGATTCTTAAGCAAAAAATGTTTGGACTGAAGATGATTGAAGGCAAAAAGTAGTTCAACATAAGCAAGATTTGTTCTTTGTTGAATCAGCTTGTAGGAATTAATGCTACGAGGATAATGATGATGCCAAAGCTATTTTGTTGAACATACTTGCTAGTTATGCTAGTATGGTATTCACATTGAACAAGATGAATCCTATAATAGAAGATATAATTTCTTCATTAATTTATGAAGAATATTGAATCAAGAAACATGATGCACTTATAGAAGAAACCACATTTCTAAAGAATTACAAGCTTAATGTTACCTCTAAGTTTTGGTTCATCATCTTCAAAGGCAAAAAAAATGTCAATGAACAAATTCATATGTTTTTATTGCAAGCAAAGAGGTCATGTTGTAATGAACTCTATTGAACAAGCAAAGGATCTCATAGAAATAAAGTTAAATAAATACAAAAGAATAATGGTTACCAATGATATTGAAAGTGATAATGAAGAACCTACTCCCGAGGATAGTGAAGGGGAATATATATTTTAAATTGCAACAAAGACTGTGCTTGTGAATAGTTGTGTCCATATTCACAAGATGAAGATGTACCAATGATTGGATAAGTGTGCCCCTAATCATAGAGGTGTTATATATGGTCATGTTTATCCCTATTTACAACCTTGGTGATATATAAAACATGTGTCCCTCCGTCTTAAAGTATATACAAGTGGTATTTGACTTCTTTGAAGACTTAGTGTAGCCCTTGAGCTCCTAGGTCTTAACATCCTTAGATTTGAATTCCTTTGCATGAGCCTATGTTTGTGGAGTCCCACCACAATTATACATTACCACCTAAAAATAATCTAGGAGAGAAACATTATGATTGGGAGTAATTTTTTTTTAGATTCCAAGTACATAGGAATCATATGAACCATTAGGTTTAACATCTAAAAAAAGGGGAGGGATTAGCAAGGAAAATATTCATGCATTCTATGCCAACTTTTGTTTTGTTTAAACTAAAAATATTTTCCAAAAATATTATAAAACATGCATTCATCATGATCACATGAAAAACATAAGCGGAAGTGATTCAAAAGATAACAATAGAAAACAAAGTCAAGAGATAAAGGGATATGACAAGAAGAGATAGGAGGCGGGTGCCCTTAGACACCCTAATGTATCACATTTTATTCACTCATATTTATACAAATGAATGCTCAATGAGGGGTATTTATAGTGACACAAAAACCCCAATAAGAGGTTAACCTCAAGATGACATTGACCTGAACTTGAGGTTAACTTATAATAAAAAATAATAAATTAAACCCTTGAAGTAATGTTATCCATAAAAGGTGGAATAACCAATACCACTAAGGATGGAATATGAAAGGGATCCTTAGGCTTACATGATCATATCCTTAGGCTTACATAAATGATAAATTATTGTAGTATTACATAAAAACATCCTTGTAGGATACATTAATAGAGCTCATAAGCACTTTACACTTTTGGCCTTGGCCTGACAATATTAGCTTACACATATTTCAACATCCCGTCATAATTTGTATTGAGAGGCCAAGGAGAGAAGACATTAGTAACAATTATATCTCCCCCCATAATGGATACTCTAGTGGGCCTCCTCATTTTGAGATAGAGTCATTTGGATCTCCCTATCATTGAAATCTATTATTGTAAAAATATTTCCTACATAAGAAATATAAGAGCTGTAACAAAATTCCAAGAGTACCTAGATAAGAAATAGAAGAAGAAAGAGATCATGAAATATAAGATCTTCATGAATAATATGAATTAATCATCCAAATGAGGAAGAGGGTTTGATTTAAGAACATCCTAAATCCTTTTTCTACAAGCCTCCAAAAAACTCAAAATGTACTGTAGCTATCACAAATCCATATATATCTCCCAAAAATTTAATCTAAAGATTCTAATTACATAATATATCACAATATGATTTAAGGATTATTCTACATAATTTTATCCCTAGCACTAAAACAAGTCCATAAAATTATGTCATCAATAAGTAGAGCTAAAAAATTGTATGATTTGAAAAAAAGGCTCAAAATATTTTTGAATGCAAAAGTTATGACCTTGAATTCTGTAATGATTTTTCACTACACTAAAAAAATTATGCCTTAAGCAGTTTTTAAAAGAAGGATTAAATGAAGGAAAAGTTGGTGGAAAGAAAGGAAAGAGGCATTTGACCAAAATGGAAAAACATTTTGATCAAAGGCTAGGGCCATTTTATAAAAGCCCCAACCAAAAGAGAAAGACAAAAAATTTTGATGGCCTACGCTAACAAAATTTCTTAAGATCAAAAGTTTTAGAAGTTTTGAAGGATAAGAGGGAAAACAAATCTTGAGGGTTGGGTTGCAAAATGCAAAAGTATTTCAAGGAGAGAAGAGAGGAAAAGTTTCGGAAGTTGGATCGCCCAAAATAAGTCCAAAAAAAATATTTTCACTCAACCTTGGAATTTTATAAAAGTCCAACATAGGGATATGAGGAAAAGTTTCTACAGTCATCTGATTGAAATTCAATGGTTTATGTCTCTTAGGAAGATAAAAGGAAGCTTAAGAAGAAATAATCACTCCAAAATATCGAGCATAATACAAAAGCAACCAACAATGAAGAGTGACAAGATATGGCAAAATGATAGGAAAAAGGAAGATGAGATTACAAGACATAAGTGTCGATGCACAAGCTTCTAAAAAGGGTAGATAAGCTAAAATGATAAGCTATTATTGAGAAAATTTAAGGATCACCTACTACCATCAATTGGGTCCAATAATCTAAGGAAAGTGGTTGTCCTATTAAAGGTATAAGCATGGTAGCCATAATAGCAACAATCCTAAATCTATTAATGTTGGTTGCATAAGGTGCCCTTGATCAGTTTTTAGGATCTTGAGGGTGGAACATCCAAAAACTCAAAATTGATGATTCTAGATCCAAAGACCTCAAAAGGCTAAAAGTGACATGAGGATCAAATAAAGGAAGTGGTAGAGAAGCTTTGCTATACACTCTTGTATACATTTTGGAGGAAAAATCTCCTCATTTTTTAATATATAAATAGTAGTTATTTAGATATTGTAAAGGGTCAACAAGTTACTTATTAACTTCTAAATAATTGTATATAACTTCCCTTTTATTTTCTTTTGTATAACAGTTTGGACCCAAACCCTGGGTTGTTTTGTAGGTATGCTTTTGAACCCTCATTTTTGTCATGATTTGTAACTTTCATATTCATATATATACTAGAAGCAATGGCTATTGGGTTTTTTTATCTTATTTCTTATGTGTATGTATGATTGTGTGTATATAAGAGGTCATGACTACTCTATTTATATCATATTTCTTGTATGTGCAATTTGTGCTTAAATCTACATGTTGAGAAGAGAAAGTATTCCTTGTGCACTACCTATAGATTGTTTATGCATTCACTTATATTGTTGTTGTGTAGAATAATCTTATGATCTTAGTGCATCATCTCCAATTAGCTTAGGATTTTTTCTTTCTGCTATTTTTGTTTTATGTGGTTTCGCTTTCCATTTTCCCTTGTGCACCCAAGAGCTAGGTAGGTTAGGTTGGAGAGCACTAAATATCACATCTTAAAAGGAGCCAACCTTGTAAAAAACCTCAAATGTAGTCCAATAAAAATATTTATCATGCTCTTAGAGCTGCCCTACTATGTCACTCCACACGAGTTGTGATTTTTTGATCATCTGGTTTCCATATCTAATGACCATGATGATCAGAGAGGATAATAGTTTAATGGCACACACAATAGAACACAATTGATTAATTTTTGTTGGTCCTACTATCAATAAATCTAATAGGCTAACCCTATGAAGGTCCCTATCAATATGCTTGATTGAAGCATCTAAAAATATCACATGACAACTTTGCTCAAAGATGAATATCTAGAAGATGTCACTTTAAAAGATATTATATTGGGATTTTGGTGAAGATCTCAATCTACCTACTTAAAGAGAAAATATTGTATTCACTTGGCAACTCTACTTAAAACAAAGAATCTAGAAGTTTATGAATGAAAGACACATAACCAAATCATTCATTGTACTAATCTTCAGGCATTGTTCCCATTGCTTAACACCATTCTAAGAACAAGAATAGGTAAAGGTCAGATCATGGCTACTCAACCACCCAAAATATTCCTTGCTTGGAATGATAGAGGTCCATTGTGACCCCAAATCCACCAATAATTTAGGATGAGATTCCAATATCTACATTAAAATTTCTCCCATACTATGTTGGGGAAGATATGATGACTTTGATCAAGCACCTATAAAACATGGTGAGCTTGTTTATGCTTCATAATGTAACAAAGAAAAATGTGACTCTAATATTATTGGTGGCATCATTTAGAGGTAAGGTTCACAAGTGGTACATCTCACTTTAACCACACTCAATTGTTGACTAGGACCAACTTGCCTTTTTTGTAGAAATATTTAGTGAGGAGACAAATGGAGTGTCTCTCTTGGAGCAATTGTCAACTATAAAGAGATCACTGATGGATGCTATGAATGACTTCAACCTAAAATTTCATAAGGATTATCCTAAAATACCTAATGAGATCCGTTCCCTTCTAGGTATGGAGTTTATTTACTATTTTAAGACCTTGGATTTTGAAATTTCATTGATGATTAAGGCTAGGGAAGAAATTTTTTGCTAGAGGCCTATGACATAACCATCCAGGCTAAAAAAAATTTGATCTAGAATAGAAGGCTAACTCCTAGGCCCCCATGCAACTATTTTCCAATGTTCAATATCCATACCATCCTCCTAAAGTCATTCAACCAATGACCTTTTAGTAAATGCCTATCATACCATAGTTCCTACTTCTCTTTCTATCATAGTTTCCTTTGCTTCATACAAATCTCAGTTTAAAGCAATGAAAATATGCTCAAGATAGTCATTAACGAGATATCTATTAGGAGGCAACAAAATACCATGAGGTTCTAGTATTAGAATAACCTATGTCCACTCTTCCAACAAGGAAACCACAATAATAGACCTCCTTATAATGAAAAAGGGAGACCCACAAGGGGTCCCACCATGATTGCCATTTGAAAGCATGAAAAACTTGCACCATAAACAAATAAAAATGAAATGAAATAAATAACAATATGCAAAGAAACCAAATGGTAATAAATCTGGCTATAATAAATTGTATTTATTCCTTTAAAAGTGTTACATAGAATCCACTTTAGGAATTTTACCAATGACACAATATTATAATAAGGGACATGATTCCTTTTTTCATCAAAAGAATATTTTCTAGGTGAAATCTGGAAGGTTTATGTGCCCACAAAAATATTTTGGGGAGTGGGTTTTTCAATGACCGTTGCCTGAGAGTGGAATCCAAGACCTTTTGCAATACCTGATCCTGTAACCTGCACATAATGAAACAAAAGAGAAATCATTAGCATTTACAGGGCCTACCAAGGTTTAACCCGTATTAATCAAGAAATAAAGCAAATTGAAAAGCAGATACATGCATGCGATAAAAATGGAAATATATGCTAATACAACAAGATAACATGCGTAAATAAAAATATCTAATGCTAAAATGACCATGCAAAGTGTAAATATGAACTAACATGCAAAAAACTATAAAAAATTGTCACTTGAATGGGATCATCTAGAGTCATGACGACCTCTATCTGTGGACTTGTTGGAGCCAAAATTGACTCAACATCGGATACCCCTATGTTTGAAATTTTTGGTTTCAATGTTTTCACCCAAATTTTTGGTGTATGTTGCATCCAAATTTTTGAGAAGTTGGTCTTCTAATTTTTACCATTTTGTCCCTAATAAAATCATCCTTTCCTAAGTCAAAGGAAATAATATTTTTAAATTCTAATGTTTAATAAAAATTAAATGATCAAATGAGGGTACGTGCCCCCTTTGTGGTAAAGCTCATGCAACTCCTTTAATTTGGATCGACGCGTGAAACCCCCTAAGATCTGAATGGGCACATGCTCATGAAAGGATCATAGGTTAAAACAATAATGCCATGGTCTCAATATCCATAATATAGTCATCTTAACAACAATGCTTAATCCCATCCCGATCCACACATAAGGCATAATTAGAATTGTTATCCTTGCTTGGTCAATTTTATAAAAGTAGTTTAAACCTAAAATTTGGAAGTGCATAAACTTGTAAAATATTTAAGTTTACCATAGGGGTTTCCTTACCCATTTTGGTCCATTTAAATCTAATAATAAAATATTTTACCAAAATGAAGAGGTAGGTTGTCCAGAGCCTGTAATAGCTCATTGGTTTCAAACAATTCTTGCAACGTGATAGTCTAATACTATGGATGCAAGAAATTATTCCAACAATTTTTTGTGATATTGCTGAGGAAGAATTTTTAAATTCTAAACCTGGATTCAACGATAATTTTCTTATCAACTCGCAAACTAATGCCAATATTTTTTTGGCGCTGTTATTGAGGAGGACCTATTAAATAGATTGTTTATATTTTTAAGTTTTCCCTGAATGACTATATTTTTAATCAACAGGTAGCCAATTGAAATAAAGAACCTACAATTTAATTTTTGCATCTTTTATGTTCTTTGTTTCTTTTTGTTCATGATTTCCAATTGTCTTTTTGAAGTGTTCTTGATTTTTTAAAACTTTCTTGAAAACTCCCCAAGAATCATCTCTTGTGAGGCTGAGAGTATAAAGATCAAGCAATCTTGATCATACATTCTGTTCTTTCTGCACTACCTGTGCTGGCGACTCTGTCTGATCAAACCCAAAAATCAAAAATCAAGAAAGAAGGAGCAAAACGTGTTGGCGCATACGAGGAGAAGCGGTAAGGAGCTATTTCTAGAATTTGAGAACCCTGAGGTATTTACCCACAATCAAAAAATCCCAGTTCTAAAAAGTACTGTGTATGAAAATAAATCTTATTTTACTGGTAGAAAGTACGTAAAGAAAAGTAAGAATCAAAATACTACTGCTATAGACATTACTGTAAATGGTGTTTTAAATTTTGTTGTAGATAACACATCCAATTCTTCTCAGTCCCATAGCCCTGTTATTAGTAATACTATAGTAGATAACTCAATAGATTATACTGAAGCTACCCAACCCCCCATTCCTGTAGGTAGTGCTACTATAAATCAAAATTTTGTTACCCCTACAGTCACAATGGCTCATGTAAATATTCAAAATCAAATGAATCAGCAAAATCAACAAAATCAACAAAATCAACAAAATCAAAATAATCAGAATGTTCAACTGTGGAGAACTAATAGGTACAGACCTTTCAATTTACCTACAAATATGAATGCCTTACCTAGTAAAGCCCATAAGTATTTACCCAAATTTTAGGGAAATAATGCAGTTACTGGTGAGGACCATATCAAGAGTTTTCTATATGCCATGGATAGTTTAGAAGTAGAGAATGAAGATGTAGTCCTGAGGTTATTCTTGCAAACATTGGAAAAATATGCCAGAGAATGGTTTAACACCCTCCCAACCAATGATATTGTAAACTTTGCAAAAATGGAGACTGTATTCCTGAGAAAGTTTGGAGAAAGGAAAAATGAGCAATCCCTTTTAACTGAATTAGCTACCATGAAGAAGAAAGAAAATGAAGTTGTCAGTGATTTCAATAGAATATTTTCTAAAACTAGGAACAAAATCCATGCAGACCTCAGGCCTAATGACATCCAGTCTATCTGTTTCTATAAGAATGCTTTCCCAGGGGAGTTTAATTATGAGTTGAGGCAAGAGCAAGCCACCACTATTGATGAATGTATGGATAAAGCAATAGATATTGAAAGAAACATGTTAGATAGTGGGAAAATGAAACCATACTCTCTAGAAACAAACCAACCTGATAGAAAGCCTAAAAAGGTAGCCTTCAATTTACAAAGAAGATCTGAAGCAGATCCTATGGAAAAATTGGCTAATCAGATGACAGAGATGTTCAACACTATGAATAATAGGTTAGCTAGAATAGAAAGAAATAATGAGAATAATGGTGAATCATCACAACCAGAAAGGCTCCAGATTGATAATTGTCCTCCTTTCAAAAAGAATTTCAATAGAAATTGGGGAAACAACAATAACTCAGATGAAGGTAATAGAAATAGGAACAATGGAAATAATAACTAGAAGAAGAGAGAATCTGATAGAGACCAAAATAATGTTCCAAACCCTATCCCATCTGTTAATCTCACAAAAAGTTTTCCTTATTTTTGCTCAACCTGTGATGCTCCCCACAATCCAGAGGGATGTGGAATATATTTAAGTACACAACATAATGTAGATCTTAATGATGATTCGGAAGATGACATAAGAATAAATGCTTGCTGGTCTTTAGAAGATGAATCAAGAGAAATATTTTTTGAGGAAAACATGGATAAATATGCTTCCAATCATCATCCCCAGATCTTAGTGGCTGAAGGTACTAAAATTTTGCAAAGACCACAGGAATCCAGATATGACAAAATGAAGCTAGGGAAATTAATTCCAACTGCTAAAGAGGTAGAGGAATTAGAAGCTATTCATACTCTGAACTTAAGGAATAGAATAGTCCCAGACAGAACAGAGAAAGCTTCTACCAGTGAAATAAAAAACAATCCTCCACCAACAGGAATACTAGTAAAGAAAAAGCTGATAAGACCCCCAAAAAGGTAATCCCAGATCTGGTAGAATTAGAAGAAGAGATGCCTAAATAAGAATGCACCAAACCACTTGATGTGAAAAAGATAGAGTTTGATGTTGGTTCAAAACTTAGTAAACAGAAAGTAAATATCACATTTGGTGAGCTCATGAAGGTTCAACAATACAGAGAACAAGTCTGTAGAGCATTTGGACTCATTGAACAAAAAGAAGATCCATCTTGCAATGTTGCTAGACAAATCCAATAGGATACCAGGTCACCATCCTCTATCAAACCCTTCTATGTTTCTTTAAGATACAATTCAGATGAAGGAGAAAGGTATGTGATCCACAATTGTATGCTTGATAGTGGAGCTTCACATAATATCATGCCCAAGATGATAGCTGATCAAATGGGATTAATTTGTACAAGAGATTCTGCTCCTGTGTCAGTAATGGATAGTAGGCAAATACCTTGCATTGGAATAATAACTGGATTATTAGTTTATCTAGACCAACATCCTAAAAAAGGTATAGTGATGGATGTTGCAGTAGTTGATGTTGATCCTTTCTTTTCATTGCTACTAAGTAGGCATTGGGCTGAACAATTAGGGGGATCTATTCAATTGGACTGGTCCTATGCTACCATTCCTATTTTTGATAAGGAAAATGTAACTCTCCAAAGAGAACCTTTCAACAAATATTCTGTAGAGTTGGTTAAGTCAGATGATACTATGATAAACTTGGTAAATTTAGTAGAAGAAAAAGGTATGGGAGTATATTCAGTATGGCATAACCCTTTCCTTATAGAGGTACTAGAAGCTAAGGACATGGATCCAAAAATCATGAAGATGGTTGATGCTGAATCTGATAGAGTGTTGACATAGGAAATATGGACAATGACTTTTGATGGAGCTAAATCTCAGTCTAGAGCAGGTGCAAGAGTTAATATGACTGATATAAAAGGAAATTACCTTGGTATTCCTTACAGACTAGAATTTCCTTGCACCAATAATGTAGTTGAATATGAAGCTTTATTACTTGGACTCAGAAAAGCTAAAGAGTTAGGCATAAATTACTTGACTATAACTGGTGATGCAAAATTGATTATCCAATAGATAAGAGGAAAATACCAAACCAAACATCCTAGGTTAAAATAGTACAAAACTATAGTATTAGAAGAGATTGATAAATTTTTGGCTTTCAATATTTCATACATTCCCAGAGAATAGAACCATATTGCTGACCTACTAGCTGTAAACGCATCAGGTATGGATAATCCAGAAATCACTATAGAGTATATGGATAGATTTCCAACTATCTCAGTTTATAAACCTTCTGTACCAGATAATATTGTCTACTTGCAGGTTTTCCAAGATGATGTTGATATAAAGGACTTCATGACATTACAGAATCAATATGCAGATATAATTTGTGATGAGGAGGATGAAGAGAAACTAAAAGATCAGATAGGAGAACCAGTAGAAGTAATCCAACTAAAAACAAATAGAATACCAAAAGGATTGGTTTCTCTAGAAAGTTTATTTGATGATTTTGATAAAGCATACAAACCACTTTAGAAAGAGACTATAGCTGAAGATGTCAACATTGGTACAATTGAAGAGCCTAAAATAGTAAAAATTGACAAAGCTTTACTAGAAAAAGAAAAAGTAGGATACATAAGTTTCTTAAAGAGAAATAAAGAACATTTTTCTTGGACATATGAAGACCTCAAAACCTTCAAAATAGATGTTATGTCACATATCATACCCTTGAAGGAAGATGCCAAGCCTTTTAGATAGAAACAAAGGAAGTTTAATCCTACTTTACACCCAATAATGCAGAAGGAAGTACAAAAGCTGCTAGATTCTAAAATTATCAAAAAAGTGAGATTCTCATCTTGGATAGCCAATTTGGTACTAGTAAGAAAGAAGAATGGGGATATCAGACTCTGTGTAGATTTTAGGAACCTAAATAAAAGCTCACTGAAAGATAATTATCCTTTTCCCAATATGGAACAATTGTTACAAGCAGTAGTTGGGTCATCCAAAATGTCACTATTAGATGGATTTTCTGGATATAATCAAATACAGGTTAATCCAGAGGATAGACACAAGACAACATTCACTACACCATGGGGTACTTTTGAATATTTGAGAATACCTTTTGGTCTGATGAATGCAGGGGCAACTTTCTAGAGAGCAATGGATTTCGCTTTCAAAGGTCTGATGTTCAAAATAGTGGTTGTATATCTAGATGATATTACAATATTCTCTAAAAATCCAGAAGATCACTTGGAACATCTTGCTATAGTTTTTTCCAGGTGTAAGGAGTTTGGAATTTCCTTGAATCCTAAGAAATACATATTTGGAACCACACAAGGAAAATTACTGGGCCACATAGTTTCAGAAAAAGGAGTAAGTATAGATCCAAAAAGAATAGAGGCTATCTCAAAAATTCCCCCCTAAAAACATTAAAGGAGTCAGGTCTTTCTTTGGCAAAATAAATTTTGTAAGAAGGTTTATTCCTAATTTTGTAGAGATGACCAAGCCTATTAATGATATGGTCAAGAAGACTGGAGAAATAAAGTGGACACCAAAAAATATGGAAGCATTTAAAAATATTAAAGAAGCCATTTCAACTGCCCCAGTTTTAACCTGCCCTGATTATTCAAAATATTTCAATATATATTCATTTGCATCTGATCATTCTATTGTTGCAGTCCTTTCTCAAAAGGATGATGAAAAGAATGAAAGACCAATAGCTTTTATGAGTTCAGGTTTGAAGGGAGCACATCTCAAATATACTCTATTAGAAAAACATGCTTATGCAGTAATCCAAGCCTTAGAGCATTTCAAGAATATATTTGGTTCTAATAAAGTTTTATGTTGCATTCCTTTCATAGCTATAAAGGATGTCTTTACTCAATCTGAACCATTAGGAAATCTTGCAAGGTGGATGGTAAAACTACTACAATATGATGTTGAATTCAAAATAGTTAAAACTGTAAGAGGGCAGGGCTTAGCTAAATACTTAGCTTATAAATAAGTAGAAGACTTTAATAACATCGCTATAGTAGATGAAATGCATGACATCAGAAGGACTAATAATGTAGAATGTAAGTGGTATGATGACATATTAGCTTATCTTCAAACTCTATCTTTCCCTAGAGGCATGTCAGCTAGCAAAATGAGATCAGTAAAACTGCAAGCACAAAAATATCATGTACAAGATGGTATGCTTTATTGGAGACACCCTGATGGTGTATTACTAGTCTGTCTGTTTGAAAAAGAAGTCCTAGAAGTAATTAAAGAATTTCATGATGGTTTCTATGGAGGACATTTTGCACCAAAAGCCACTGCTAACAAAATTATGAGAGCAAGGTTATTATTGGCCTTCCCTGTTTAAAGATGTATATCAATATGTGAGGAATTGCCATAACTATCAAGTTTTTGTAGGTAAGAAGCATTTGGCAGCTATGCCCCTCAAGCCAGTAATCATAGAAGCACCATTTACACAATGGGGCATCGATCTGATTGGAGAGATCAATCCAAATTCATCAGGCAGGCACAAGTGGATCATAACTGCAATAGATTACTTCACTAAGTGGGTAGAGGCTGCTCCTTTGAGAAACTCCACAACTCAAACTATTATTAATTTCTTAGAAGAAAGTATTCTAACTAGATTTGGAGTTCCTCAGAAACTAGTAATAGATAATGGGAAATATTTTACATCATTTGAGATGATAGAATTTTGCGCTAAGTATGGAATAGAACTTTCTCACTCTACAAATTATTATCCTCAAGGAAATGGTCTCGCTGAATCCTCAAATAAAAACTTAATAACCAGAATTAAAAGATCATTGGGTAAGAATAAAAAGAGTTGGGATAGTGAACTAAAATTTGCTCTGTGGGCAGATAGATTGTCACTCAAAAGAAATACAGGAAGAACTCCTTATGAAATGGTGTATGGAGAAAAAGCCTTTGTTGCCCCCTAGGATAAAAAAATTAGCATTGTCCCTATTGTTGCAAGATCATGAGAATCCTAATGCTTTACAAAGAAGGTTAGATCAAATTGCCTTGTTACAAGAACAGAGAAGAGAAACTCTTAACAGGATGATTGAACAAACTCAAAAAACTATGAAATTGTTTAATAAGAAAGCTAAAGGTACCCCCTTCTTTGAAGGAGATATAGTAATCTACTAGGATCCTAAAAATGATAGACATGGTGAAAAAGGAAAGCTTGAACCTAAATGGCTTGGCCCATACCAGATAGTTCAAATTGTCGATCAAAATACTTATAAGTTGCAAACCTTGGAAGGGGAACCAATGAAGATTCCTATAAATGGTCAACATCTCAAGATTTACAACCCCTGCTATGGGGTCAGGAGGAAGGAAATGCCCTAATAAAAATAATAATATATATATATATATATATATAATAAAAAATAGAGTTGTATTTTTGTCAGAATGTTGTGTTGTTTTGTTTGTTTTGTCAGTCACCATAAAATAGGTTCTATTTTTCTCACTTTATTATAAGTTTGTAAAGTATTCCTTACTGTTTATCTCTCTAATACAAGCAGGAGAAGAGGAAATTTATTTTAGATTTTGATGTTGCTTACAATTTTTAAATTTGAATGTTTATGCAATTATCATATGGTATGAGACAAAACAGAGTAAAATCAGAGTTGTTGGTCCATCATGACAAAGCCTCACATTGCAAACAATACTAAAAGAAATTTTAGGGTCCAAAGGACAAAGTTATCTTTGGTAAAATGGTTGAGCCAAAAATCATTACACTCATTCCTTTAAGCCAACCACTAATCCTCAACTTAGGCACACTCATTGCACAATTTGCATTCATCAAAATATTTCTCAAAAGAGAAGGAAAACCATTTATAATGCAAATTGAGTTAGTGTCTGAGATATCTTGGAAAACCTCTATCGGGGCTATAGACGCTTGACTAGCAGTAGAGTAAAACCAGATGGGATCAGTAGCATCTCCACCGGGGCTATAGATGCTTGACTGGCAGTGGAGCCCTGCAAATGGTGAAAATATTTAAGAGTGAAATTACCTAATAGGCTTAACCATTTTCCAAACATGATAAAGTTTTGGAAGATCAAGAAATCAAAATGAATGCACTAACACACACTTAGGCCAAGGCATGATGGAACAAGTGACTCTGATAAATTGTGTATAATCATATCCTAAGACCTTGCTGAAACAATCATAACAATATGTGAAAAGGCACATCTGATCTTAAAATTTTGACCCTCTGATCTAAATTGCCTAAAAAGAAGTAACAACTTTTGGTACACTATTGTTTTAGGACCATGCATATCATTTCTTTATTGTATCTTTTTAGTTTAGAGTTTGTATGATTGTGTTATACTTTTTCTATTATAATCATGTCTAATAGGTTTGTGATTCTGTCTAAAGCTTGCAATTAAACCAAGAGATTCTGGAGTCCTCAAGTGCTTCAAGTTTTCAACACATTGTCCCAATTAGAGCCTATGTTGGAGCCAAAATTGACTCAACATCAGATACCCCTAAATTTGAAATTTTTGGTTTCAATGTTTTCACCCAAATTGTTGGTCTCTGTTGCATCCAAATTTTTGAAAAGTTGGTCTTCTAATTTTTTCTTTTTTTTTTTTTTTTTTTTTTTTTTTTTTTTTTTTTTTTTTTTTTTTTTTTCAATTGTCACCAAGGTGGTCCTTTAATTAAAAAACCATCATTTCCTAAGCCAAAGGAAATAATATTTCTAAATCCTAAGGTTTTATAAAAATTAAATGGTCAAATAAGGGTACATGCCCCCTTTGTGGTAAAACCTGTGCAACTCCTTTAATCTAGATTGACGTGCATAGCCCCCAAGATCTAGACGGGTGCGAACTCATGAATGACTTGCAGAATAAAAAAATAATGCCAAATTCTAAAGCGTAATTATAACATAAGTTTTAACGTAAATTAAAAATGAGGGTAATGCACCCCTTTTAGATAAATATCATGCATCTTGTAGATCTAAAGGGCGATGCGCGATTCCCATTTGATCCAAAAACAAGCGCTCGTAGAAGTGGTTGGACGATAACAGTCAAATATCCACAAACTAAAGTCAAAGCATGTTAAAGCAAAGCTAATTATAATTAATGAAGGTATGCACCCCTTTTAACTAAACAACGAGCAAGTTTGGTCATCTTAACAACAACGTTTAATCTCATACCGGTCCACACATAAGGCATAATTATAATTGTTATCCTTGCTTGGTCAATTTTATAAAAGTAGTTTAAACCTAAAATTTGGAAGTGCATAAACTTGTAAAATATTTGAGTTTACCACAGGGGTTTCCTTACCCATTTTGGTCCATTTAAATATAATTTCAAAATGAGAAGGTAGGTTGTCTAGAGCTTGTAATAGCTCGTTGGGTTCAAACAATTCTTGCAGCGTGACAACCCAATCCTATGGATGCAAGAAATTGTTCCAACAAGACCATCTCGAGGTGATACAATCACTATTTTAGACCTGTAACTTTTGTGAAACTAGTATAGATGGTATTGGGGTGATCCAAGAGGTTTTATCGATGGATTATCTCATAAATACGGATGTGAATTGGATGGTTCACATAATCCAGGGCAATGATGTTGATCAAACGATGCAATGGAAGGTGACTTCAAAGTTTGTGTTGTAATCCAGTAGCATGGTTTTATTGAGAAGTCTTGGCAAACAATTTGGGCAACACTGACTTGCAAGAGAGTTCGAATTCATGATCTTTAAATGAATGGGGGAAGCCTCTATTTTATAGCCTTCTTGGCACACAACCAAAGAGACAAGTAGTAATAAGGAGTAGGCTGATTTCTAATTAGTAGGTGACAGGGGTGATTGAATGTCATATAGCATGGTGGGAAATCAGCCACTATACTGACAGGAAGTCTCGCTACCTAATTATTATTTTTGTTTTTGTACATGCATGATCATCTTGGGTCAAGATGATCCTAACTTGGAGACTATCTCGGGTTGAGACGATCATGCTTCCCATGGGGAAAAGTGCCTTTTGCTGGAGAAAGACACCAAATTAGCTTCAAGGCTACCCTAGATGATTTAAATGGGTTAGCAAGAGGTCTTTTGGAGATTCTCCTTGTGATTATGAATTTTAGGTGTCTACAGATACCCCTTTTTGGAATGCTTTGTGCCTAAGAACAATGTGGAGCAAAAATAAATGACCTAAAATGGTTGAGTTGATTATGGATGATGTTAATTTGAAAAAGTCTATGTGAGGTACCCCAATTATAAAAATGGTGTACATCTTTGAAACATTGATTTCAACACATTGATGAATTTGATTTAATATTGGTAACCCTTTATCTATGGGTAGACAAGCTTTAGTCTACTCTTTAGGTTTTAGGCATACCAAGTGTTTGTTTGATTTAAATTTTGCTTGTTGTTTGTTCCATCAAAAAGGGTGTATGATAGTATTTGGTAATGATTAGTGGATGAACACAACTATTTTTGAGTGTTTGATTGTTGACTTGAGTTTGAAATGCAAATTTTGTAGTTATGGACTACCCCCTCAAGTGATGAGTCGATGAAGGAGATGTAAACTTTATGATAGCAATGAGGTGCTTGACAAGAATTAGACTATTAGCATGGTTTTTTTTGAAAAAGTGCTAGTTTGAGACCATCTCGAATTGAGACAATTTTATTTGATTAGTTTTTTTACAATAATGTGACCATCCCAAATGATCGCATGGCATCACACGACCGTCTTGAATGGTCTCAGCCATTGAAAAAAATAATAGTGAAATTCATGAAAAATGGGTCATTTTCACTGTGCGATATGAGAGGAGCAAGATGGAGAGGAGATCCAAGCTTATGAAGTGAAGTACTACCAAAAAACCCACCTACGAATATGATGGACCCATCCGGTGCATCTATGAGTGAAGGAGCCGATGCGAGAAAGGTAAGGATGAAAATATAAACTTTTCTTTTAAAAATTAAAAATGAACCAAACTATAATTAAACAAAAATGAACGAGCAAGGCAGGAAAAATGGATAGTACTAGGCGAATGAAAAAGTGGGTGGGTGATGGGTAGTTAGATTTGTAATTATTTTCCCCCTTTTTGTGTGCTTATTGTTTGGTGTTCTCTTTTTTTTTTTGAATTTTATGTTTTTATTAGTGTGTTTGGGAGACCGTCCCGAGATGAGATGATTTTGTTTTGTGGTCATCTCACTCGAGATGACCTCTTTTGAGGACTGTCTCACATCGAGATGGTCTCATGTTGTGGCTATGTCATGTCAAGACAGTCATGTTTGTGGGATGTATCGGATCGAGGTGAATGTGTGTGGGGGTCATCTCGACTCAAGAAGGTCGTGTGTGGTGTTGTGTATTTTTTTGATTAAGCTATTTTTAATTTTTACCAGCTTATTAGAGCCCAACACTACTTCCTAAACCATTTTAAGGAGGCTTGGGTTGTAGTGTTGGATAATGATGATAACTAGACATGGTTGAAGGACTTGCATATTCAACACACTACTTGACTAGATTTTGTTCATGCTGATTAGATCTACTTGATGATATTGATAGACATATGGGACCCTAAAACTAACACCTTTGACATGTTGACCGATGAGATCGCCATCACACTAGAGGATGTATATCGAATACTATGGATTTTGATCGAGGGAGAACCTATCTTCACTACTATGACTTCTCAAAGAGAGGTAGTGTTACGATGAGTTTACAAAGAGTATTGGAGACTTGTGTATTATGATATTGATAGTGATGGTGTGCACATTCAGGTCAAATATTGCACTAGCTTACTGATAGCTAGATATGTAGTTTTTATTATACTAATATCTAACTTTATCTTGCCATACTCCTATGGCAACAGATTCCCTTAGAACCTATTGGGTCTTATCTAGGACTTGGTGGAGTAGCCACAAGTAATGGCATGGGGTTCCACTCTACTAGCACAACTTTATAGAGAGTTTTATGAGATCTAGGAGAGAGGTCGATAGGGCCTAGAATGCAACTTCCTTCTTTAGGTTTGGGATTGTTATGGACCACATGAAGAGACATGGTAGATAGGGAGATTCCCTAGGCTATGTGGTGGCTACACAAGTAGGAGTGAGGTAAGATCCGCTCCTTCCAGGGCTACCTAGAGCACTACATAGACTCTTAGACTGGACTACAAATAGACCATGTTACATGGAGACCATGAAGGGGAGAACCATACTGGAGTGTGATAGATGAGTAGCTAAGGTAGGTGATATGGGGCATATGGTTGAAAGGGAAACATGGGATAGAGAATGATTACTTTCCATACTCATGATTGACCTGATAGCTTGGAGTGCAGTAGGATGTTTCTGATGATATAGTGGTCTATAGATGATGGATGGTTGAGAATTAGCTTGCATGGCCACTAGAAAAGCCTTTGGGGGAGGAGACTAATGAGGTGTTAGCAGACCTAGAGATAGAGGAACCAAGAACTACACCTAAGAATGACACTTGGTTCATAGCCTAACAAATTTAAAGAGATGCAACAATTGGAGGAGAGACTAAGGTAGTAAGGGAGGGAGCAACTGGATCTGAGGCAGTTGGGGACTATCTCAATGATGAGTGCATCACTGATTGGATGAGGGTGGATCTCAAGGATCCACCAAGGAGGCTTCTATGAGGAGTGAGAATAGGGATGAATATGAGGGGCCAGATGAGGATGACCCTTAGGAGTAGATTGCTTCCTTGAGAGAGTAGGTCCAGATCCTTCAAGGATAGTTGGGTGACAAGGACACAACCCACACCATAATGCAGAGCTAGTGGGAGACAAATAGACATATATGGTAGGGTTGGGAAGAGGGGAGGAACACTCTATGAGCATAGGTGGTGAGTCTATAGGAGGAGAGGGATATATTGGTGGTAGAGTGAAATGCACAATAGGTAGGGTAGATAGCTATATGGGGCTAGCCATTCATAGGGGGTAGCCTACAAATTAGGTTGCCAGACTACAAGCAGAGGTGGTACAATTGTAGTTTAAGGTAGCTAGATATATTTCACAAAATCATGTTGATTGGGACTACATGGGGAGACTAGAGGATGAGATAGATATAATTCATGGGGTACTCCCCTCGTGAGGGTCATCTTCTCAGTCACATAAGAGTGGAAAAAATGGAGCCTCGAGAGAGCCATCCATGATATAGTTTGTGCCATGATTTATAGCGCTAGGTATCTCTCAGATTTTAGGGGCTAGTGGATAAAGGAAGGCCCAAAAATATGAGACTAAAGATAGTAGGGAAAGTGGTGAGAGTGATGGTGTAGGACTAGCTTGAGGATGGAATCTTCTTATTAGCTTGTATTTTTGGATGTGAGGTCTAAGGACCCACTTATTATTGTAACCTACAGGTATTTTTGTACCATAATGTACTTATGATTTTGATATATATATGAAATAGTGTTTATTGATGCCTATATTGTATTTATTGTGCATGTTTTTATGTAATGATGAATGAAATGATGTATGATTATGAATGTATGCCTAGACTTGTAGTTATGATTATTCATATATGTTACATGGATGTTTTGGGATATGATTTATTTATGCATAGAACTAGATATGTATGTGATATACTAATGACATGTGATGAATTTAAATGGTATGAAATATGAATGTTTGTTTAAATGATAAAATATAATGAATTAACCTAAGATGCAATAATCGACTAAGTGTAAGCGCCACATAATGTATGAAAATCATTAATCAAGATTGAAACAATTTCATCTAAGGCATACACTGAAACATATACCAATGAAATAAAATATGAACTAATAGTATGTGAATGTATTGTATGGTGATTAGTGATAAGTCACAAGGGAACAATAAGACTTTTAGGAGACTCAAACACCCTAGTTGACCAATCAAAAGTTGTATACCAACCATGCAAGAACCTAAGAGATAAAAATCTGCTAGGAAGATCAAGATATTCAATATCCTTCTGTGTGCATAGTGAATTTTATTACTCTAACTTTTTACTTGGTTGGAATCAACTACTCTGTAATGCAAGCCATCAAAAACTAGCTCATTCGCAAGGTAACATTGGTTTGTATAAAATGAAGGTCACTAACGTGACAGACATGTTGCCATGCATAAGGCTACTCCACTACCAAGCTGGCATCTATAGCCCATTACTAGCAATGGATATTGCCCCATGGTTATCAAAAATTGATAATTATAAGGATTCAATCTCAATTCCATCTTTTTTGGGGGGGATACTTGCTCATTTTGAATGAGAGCAAGGGATTTCATTTAATTTTTGAGGATTTTGCTCATTTTGGAGAGGAGCAAAAGGGATTTTTTTTAAGGGGCTTGCTCATTTTGAAGAAGAGCAAGGGATTTTATTGCTTTTGGGACTTGCTCATTTTGTAGAGGAGCAAGGGAATTTTTTTTTCAGAGGGGGTAGGGAGAGCTTGTCCTTTTATCAAATTTTAGCCTTCTAGACCATGCACATAATAGGAGAGCAAGGGAAACCATTTGCTTTTGAGGTAAGAACTACATTATAGTTTCATCTTTCCTTGTTTAAAATTATATTTAAGAGTGTGAAAATGTGTTGGGATTTTGAGATAAGAAAGGTACAATCAAAGCAATACCCTACCACAAAAAATAAAGCTAGATTTCCACAAAATCTAAAAATAGAACTAATAACAATTGAAATACCGAAAGACCTTATTGGACATCCTATGACAACTACCTAGAGGAAAAGTAGGAGAGAGTGAAACAAACATCAAGAAAGTGGAATGCGATAGGAAATGAATAATGAGATGGGTGTTTTCCTTATTAAATTTTAAAAATTAAAAGGTGTGTGTAAAATAGTCAGTGGCCATATGAACACCATTGTTGATGGTCATACAATATCTATCCTATCTTACACGGACCGCTTAATAGTTAAATGACCACAAGAAAAATTTGTAAGTAATGACGAGAGAAAAATCTTGATCAAGACCAATGACAATCATATAAACATGGTGCTATACTTATTATGCAAGAACCAAAATAGACTAATGCCGATGTAATTAAATATATGCCTAATGCAACAAGACAAAAAATGCCACTAAATATTGCAAGATGCAAAAATGAAGATATAAAAATACATTGTGCAATAAATGATGATATGTAATGCAATGGTAAATGGTAATGTGCAATGATATGTAATGCAATGTGCAATGACATGCTTTGTTTTTGTGATTTTATTTTGTTTTTGTTGTTTTTATTTATTTATTATAATTTTTTTATGCATAAGATACCTGTAGGTGGATAATATTAAGGGGTTCAAGCTCCTCAACACCCTTAAGTGAAGCTAACCGATATGTTCCTGGTCCCATATTCTAATTTATTATGAATGAGCCTAACCAGTTTGCGATGAATTTTTCATGCAAATGGTTAGCCAAGTTAGAGTTCTACCTATTCTCCTTGAGTACAAGGTCACCAACTTGGAATTCCCTAGGATGAACCTTTGTATCATTAACTAGTTTAATATGATATTGATAAACACGAAGATGCTCAAGAGCATTAATTCATATTTCATCAAGAATAATTTGATCAAGGTGAGCATATCGTGAAACATTGTCATCAATGATGTGGTAACCCAATCAAACACATACTAGTTGTAACGTTCAAAAACTTCTAAAGGTTAGACAAAATAGGAAGGTAGATGGCAAGGGTAATTTTTTTCATTTTCAAGGTTTAGTTTTACACCCTTTTTGTATCAATACACAATATGAAAAGCCACTTTTAATAATTTTGATCACTGTAAATGGCTTCCCAAGTGGATGAGACTAGTCGGGTCCCGTATAAGGTGCCATTTAGTGATTTTGTTCGCCTCACCCTCTGGTCTGGTGAATCTAGAATCATGGCATGGGTTATCCTCTAGGACCCATAATACCTAGATAGGTATGCATAATTCTCATACTTACATGTTTAATGGTGATCCTTAATATAATATGACTCATATGATATTAAACATGTAAGGGTTCTAGCATAAATAAATGTTGCAGTGCTTAATTTGAGATCATATTTCTAGATTGATATCTAGCACCATGGGCAATTAAGTTTATGCCATTCATCTAGCTCTTGTGCATGGATACCTTAAAGGTTTTACAAATAAAATGATACGTTCCATTCCATATCACTAAGGAGTCCTAATTTGTAGTTTCAAATATTCCATTAAGATCCCCCATCATCGGGTCATCTTATCTTGAAGATGTGGTTCTCCCACAAATTTATTATTTTTCAATCCCCTTACAAGGTCCACCATTGTACTGCTCGTACAATGACTTGGAGGAAAGGTCCCATTTCACCCCTTCATTATTTTTTCTGACTTAGTTGTTAGAAAGTGGTATTTTCATGAATCACATTGTATGCATACCTGCATCCCAATGATATAGAGTATCTTATTTTTTTGATCATCATTGTCAATGATTTTAGTTTAAAAAAATATAGGTTCAGGTTCTATAACATTATTACCGATGACTAAAGTTCAAGGTTTTCCCTATTTTACCTAGGAAAGGTGATTCCAAACTTTGTACTTGAGGGTTAATTTCATACTGAACATGCAATGTCATAATGAACGGGAAACTCAAAATACTTTAGTCAATATGAAATTATTCAAAGCATTCTTTAAAAGGTAAAAGTAAACATTCAAAATACCGGCTAAGAGGTCCTATAATAATGGAAATATATTCAACAAATTTAAAACTTTAAGCTATAAAAGAATATAATTTACTAATATTAAAATAATAACATAGTCCTATGATATAACTAAGTTGATGGCACAATTCAATAACATGACTTTCATAATACAAGTTAAATGATATCATACTTTCAACTCAATCATATGGACCATGATTTCAAATATTATTAAGAATTTTGCTTAAGGTATTTCTAAGTTCTTAACTATTCTAACTTAATGGCTAACTTTTATACAAAATCCTAATTAGATAACCCTAATAAAACTTCTTTCTATGATATAATTTAAACCTAGTCCTAATCAAATAGGTTTATCTTCTTATAGATGCCTAAAAGTCACACATGCTCACCCATAGATACTTGTAGACCTACATAGACACTTGTAGGCTTGCATAGGTCATTGTAGGCCATTGTAGGCCATCGTAGGCCATCATAGGCTATCGTAGGCCATCATAGGAAATCATAGGCCATCATAGGTTATCGTAGGCCATCGTAGGCCATCGTAGGCCATCGTAGGCCATCATAGTTGTTCGTAGATGCAAAACCCTACAAAACTATACAAAACATGTCCAAAACACATTCTAGTCATAGGAGGGCTACCTAAAAGCCCCTTAAGTCCACCTAAGACCTTTCCTACACCTAATTAGGGTCCCCATGGGACCATTCCCTATGAAAACCCTAATTATGCTAATTAGGATTCTAATTTGCAAGTGAATTTCCACTTAAAGTGCACTTTATCACTTAATTGGGTTTAATTAGGATTAAGAATAAAATTAGCCCTAAACATATACTCACACATGTGTGCACCCAAAATTAGTTAGGATATTTTCTAGGACAACTAAACCCAAATCCAACATGGTTTTAGTACCCAAACCCTCCGATAAAGTTTACATCTACACCGATTTTAGAGATTTGAACAAATCTTGTCCCAAGGACAACTTTCCCCTACCAAAAATCGATTCACTAGTCGATTCCATCGTAGGCCATGAAATGATATCCCTCATGGATGGATTTTATAGTTACAATCAAATCAAGATCAATCCAGTAGATCAACACAAGACATCTTATACAACCCCTTGTGAGACCTTATGTTATAAGGTCATGCCATTTGGCCTTAATAATGCTAGGGTAACTTATAAACATGCCATAAATTACATTTTCCATGATAAAATGCACAAAATCATGGAAGACTACATAGATGACCTCATAGCCAAATCAAAAGAATGCTCTCAACATCTTGTAGATCTTTGTAAAATCTTTGATCACCTTCTCAAACATAATGTGCGATTAAACCCAAAGAAGTGTGTCTTTGATGTCACTTTAGGTAAAATTTAGGGGTTCATTGTCTCTTTGCAAGGCATTAAAGTAGGCCCCAACAAATTCAAAGCCATCAATGAGATGCCTCCACCCATAAATCTCAAACAACTAAGTCTATAGGATAAAATTCCATTGCCCAATTATCGGATAAGTGTAAACCCTTTAATCACCTGCTACAAAAATGGGTTGCCTTCAAATGGGATACCAACTGCCAGTAAGCCTTTGAATAAATCAAAGCCTACCTCACATCACCACCAGTTATATCTCTAACACATACATAATTTTCATTCCTTCTGTATATTTTTGATATAAATTTTATGATTGGAACATTACTAGCTCAGAATAACATCCTCAATCATGAACAAGCCAAATATTATATCAGTCGTACGCTAGTCAGCTATGAAACTCGATACGACTACATGGAGAAGTTATGCCTAGCTGTAGTCTTTTCCACACAAAATCTATGCCATTACATGCTTAACCACACTACCTTTGTCATTGCTCACGATAATTCGTTATGCTATATGATGAACAAGAGTTACCATAACTCCCACATAACTAAATGGATTATTCTTCTTACTGAATTCAACCTTGAATTCATTTATCATAAGTCCATCAAGGGATAGGTCATCACAGACCAACTAGCTAAGGCTCCATTACCTAAAAACCATCCCCTCCTCATTTAGCTTCCTGATGATTCCATATTTCATATCACTGAAGTTGAGGAGTATGTTGAACCCGAAGTACCAGTTGATATAACACTCTTCTTAGATGGTTTCCATTGCACTCACGTCGAGGTGCTAGAATTGTATTTTTCACACTTGATGAAGAACTTCTCCCATTTTTATTCAAATTAGGGTTTTCTTGCATAAATAACAATGCTAAATATGAAGCACAAATTAGGGTTTTCTTGTATAGTCATCTCCATTTCAAGCTTATTTACCAAAGGAATAATAGATCTGGATGCTCTCTACCTTGAAACCAAAAGACATGGTACTTCTATTTGTAGCCATCCTCTTTGAAGTCTTGGACAACTTCTCTACCTAGAAATCCTAAATTTTCTATGAAAATTTATTCTCCTTTTGTAAAGATGCTATTGTGGGATAACTTGTAGGAGGAAGAGAAGCTATAAGATAGGGAAGAGCAAACTTAGTAGTTGATGATGATAGAGTGGTAGTGACTACAATTGAGTCTTTGACTATTACTACTGTTGCAATGGGAAAATTCATGGGAACTAAAGTAAAATTCACAGAGGGATGAGTGGGTGTGGATGAAACAACTTGTGTTTTGTATGATGCTAGAGGTTGCAATGGCAAAGGTGGGATTACATGGGATGATAAAACTAGAATTTCATATGACTGTAGAGGAGAAGGATTAGATTGGCTCTTCGTATTTACTAATGAGATAGATGGTAAATTATGAGGGGGAGAGAGCACTTTTATTTCAACCTTTTCCTGAGAATAAGGGGTTTTCTTTGGGGAAAGAGGAGGAGAAGGAGAAGAATGGATAGTGATTGTATCTTCACCTATAGATGTAGGATGTTTTGGATCTGCCTCTGTACTTGGTTACTATGTTTTTTGTACCAATTTTTATGCAACTATGATAGGTTTCTTATCATCACTTTTTCCCTTATCCATTTTTTGTTTCTTACAAACCTCCTTCTTCTTTCCTTTTGGTGTATTTTTGGATTTTCTCTTAAAAACTCAAAATACTTCCAGTTTATCACTCTTTGTATCTTCCTCTGAAGGCCCTTCCTCTAATACATCTTCAGAAATAGGGTTCAAATCCACTATGGCTACAATGGTGAAACTCATTGGTGTAAACACGAAGTCTTAATCCTTCTTATTCCAATATATTTCTATTTCAGGGGGCTATCCACCCAGGGATAGGTGTTTGGGCCTACTTATTGTCTTAATAAAATTTGTATTTATTTCCCTGTCATCAGAATAATGCATTTTACTCATTAATTGTGCCCCTATAATAAAGTTCTCTAGTTGTTTTGTTGAGGGCTCAAATATTTTAAGAGATTTAGAAGTAGTTAATTGAGTATCAGCTCCTTCCTCCTGAGTTTATTCTTGTGAAGGTGGGCAAGGAGAATCTACCTCTGGTTGTGTTTTCTTGTAAAGTAGTACTAGATTCTTAGGGTCCTTTGCCTTCCAAGTTTTGATGTTCTTGTCATATCTCTCAAAAAATCATCATCAAAAACTTGCCCAAGTTTGGATTTATCTGTATAGATTTCCACTCTCATTCTCCACCAGTCTACGATCTTACCTTCATTCCATTTATTTTTATTCTCAAATTCTCTAATCTTAGACTCCTTCAACTGGTGGCTTTCATCCTTTTCTGGATTGAAATCAACTATTTGTTCGTAGAATTCTAGCCACGGGGGAAGTTGTTCCATTTTGGCAACATTCCAATCTAGTGAGGTATTTTCCTTGTTATTTATCCCTTATTAAAAATGAGGCCTTGTCTTTTCAAATTTGTGGGCTTTCTCTCCATTAAGAGCAGTGTTTATTTTATAAATTTTTTCATATGGGTCATATCTCCACCTCCGTGGGATGTAAAATAGGTCCAACCTATCCAAATACTGGGTGATTTGTTCACCGTGGTCCTTTTTGGTAATAGTTATATCATAAAAATTAGGGTAATTCATTAAACATCTTCTTTTATTACCAAAACCATAATTCATATTAATGAAATTCGCTTGCCTCAAATATTCTAGAGCTAACAATCTATTTGTGACAAAATGAGGTAGCAGAAAAGGCTTACCAGTGAAGTCACAGAGTCTAATAACTATGCATTCTATAAGAACATACCATTCCCCTTCTTAAGCACCTTCTATTCTTAACAATTCTCTGGCTAGAGGTGGTAACCTTGGGCATTTCCCATACATGTTTTTCAAAGCTGACCCTAGAAATACTAGGTTAAAACTATAAAAAGACTAAGTGCTCCTCAAGTGAGCAGTCTAATAATATATAGGGATAGGATCTCCCTTGTCATTTTCTCTTTTGCAAGAATCCAGGGCATCATATGTATTACCATGACATAGAACATCCAAACCAAACTTGAACAATACCAAAAAGAGGGCATCTCTGAATTCCTTTTCATCCTTATCAATCGCTCATGCATTATTTTGGCAAGGAAAATTTTCCAATCAAATTAAATGACCTTGATGCCCTTTTTCTCTACTTTATATTTGTACATATTATCATTTAAAATGAAGTAAGCAGTGGCTATCTGCCAATCCCTTACAAATTGATCTGAATCCAAACCCTCCAAACAAGCTAGCATGGAATAGAGCTTTGGGCTAACAAACTGCTCAATTGGAATTGGGGTTTTGGGTAATCCTCTCATGGGTTTAATGGTTTTGAATTGGCTATAGATCCACTTCCTAAAAGGTTCTCCTTCATGAGCACATCATTGCAAAGAGTAATACCCAGCTTGCTCGGATGTGTTAAACTCTTTTGGCCTTACGGGTGGTTCTAATCCTAGAGTGAAAAGGTCGTGACAAGCCTTGGTAGTTCCATTAGCTATCTTTACTACTTTTTTCCTTGGGTCATAGAATTTTACAATGGCACTATCAACTACGGACAAGGATGAACCAAATCATAGATGTAAAAAGACAAGAAAGAGTGAACAACACAAGTATCTTGGACTATCAAGGCTTCACATTTTTAGTATCTATAATTGATGCTCTTTCTGAGCTTAGTTATCTATGTGAGAACTAGTCTAGTATCGACCATCACTTATGCTTTATTGATGTAATTACCTAGCTCTTAACTTGCTGAGGGTTTTTTTTCCTAGGTATCTTCGGAGGCCATTTTTATGATAATTCTTAGAGCATTCTTTCTATGGTGTTTGCAGATAATACTTTTCTATTCTCCTACTCCTTTTTCTAGGTAGGCATTACTTTCATAAAATGAAAAAGCTCTACACTTTTGAGACCTTTTAAATGCTACTGCATGTACACCTTCCACCATTAATGCGACCACTATGAGAACTATCTATTTGCATGCTTTTCAAACCAAAATCATGCATCTTGGTGATTAGGGATGTTATGTCACTCACTGATTGGTTAAGGTGTGAAACACTTTGCTCAACCTACAATGCTCATCATCGTCTTCCTTTCCTTAAATGTGGCATGGGTAAATCACATAGAAATTTGTGGATATTTCCTTCTTTGGAGAGTGACGTAGCATAAGTGTTCATATTTCACTCTAAAATGGTCATGAACTCCAACGGGTTGGAACACATGTTGTGATCCACTGCCACCTTAGTATTTGTAAGAGCGGTGAGGAACACATACAACATTTCGCTATTGTCTTAGTGCATTTGAAAGCGGCATGAGACCATGTTGTATTTTGTTGACACTTATCTTATTTTGAACTTGTCACTTAATTTTTTGAAGCAAATTTTTTCTCTTTTTTTATTATAGCATTTTATCAAAAAATAAAAACATTGAAATAAAAGGGAAAAAGGATATGATACAAAAAATATGTACATATATTACAATGAGCTTAGCTTAATCAAAGTAGAGCTTAAGGTGGAAACCTTTTACTGGGATTGGTTGTATGTTTCCTTCAAGATATTCAAGCTAGAAAACATTGGTTTCCTTAATCTCTACTATTTTGAAAGGACCAGCCCAGAAGGAATCGAAATTTTGATGGTGTCCTAGCTTAGCTCTTTCCACATTCCACCTTAAGTATAGAATCTCCAACTTGGAACTTTTTGAATTTGGCCTTTTTATCAAGCCATACCTTGATGTCAAATGAATGCTTCTAAAAATCCTCATATGCTTGAGTCCTTTTCTCTTCTAGCTACAATAAATGTGTCAACCTACTTTCAACTAGATTTTGTTTAGACTCATCCTCAGTATTTACCAACTTGAGGGTTGGAATTTCCAAGTGCACAGGTAACACTTCTTCCTTGCCATATACTAAGGCATAAGGGGTGGTCTTAATGGACCTTTTGATAGTGATATTGTCCACCCATAGAGATTTTTCCAATAATAGGTGCCAACTTCTCTTGTTACCCTCTAAAGATATTCTCAAAATTCTTAGCAAATTCTTGTTGGTTGATTCTGCTAATCCATTTTCTTGGGGGTAGTAGTTTGAAGTATTTTTTTATGGTGATGTCATAATTGCTGGCAAACTCAATGTATTTAGCCCCTATGAATTCTGGTTCATTATCACTCGCTAAATATTTTAGAACACCAAACCTTGTAATTAAGCTTTCCACGAAATCTATCACCACTTCTTCGTCTGATTTCTTTGTAGGAATGGCTTCTACCCATCTGGTGAGGTAGTTTATAGCTATTAGAATGTACTTGTGGAAAGTTGAGAAATTTAGATTGATAACCCCTATAAAGTCCAACCCTCATTGCTAAAATGGTTCTTCAACTTGAATTGGCTTAAGGGGAAATGATTCATTCCTTGTCCTTCCTCATACTGCTGACATTCATCACAGGATCTTGTAACTTTGAAGGTGTCAACAAAGATAGTAGAAAATAGTAACCTACCATAATGATATTCAAACCTGTGACTCTTCCTGATAAATGTCCACCAGATAGTCCCCCATGGAACTCCTCTATGAACTTTTGTTTTTGATCATCTTTTAAGAATCTTAGGAGGACTCCATCAAGGTTTCTCTTGTATAGACCTTCTAGCAATAGAACATATTTCAAATCCTAAAGCCTATATCTTCTCCTCTATGATGGGTTAATATTAGGAGGGCATACCCCAGTCTAAAATTAATTAGTCATTTGGTCCACCCAGTCAGATTCTCCTAATTTTAGATCTTTAGTTTGGTCCTCTAGTATTTATTTATAGGCTATCACTTCTGAAGAGCACAAGCTTATACTGATAGGGGGGGTGAACAGTATAAGAGCACTTTTTACTTTTATTTCCAAATCAATATTATGTAGTGTATATAGCAGTATCAATAGCAGTAATCAAATAAATGCACAAAACACCATACACAATAGAGACACAATTTTAACATGGTTCACCCAAATATGGCTACTTCCATGGAGAAAATATTTCACTAAAATTTTCTCAATCAATCTCTTGGGAATTCTTCCCAATTACAATGTTTATGGACCTATGTACAAAGGATATGCTGATCCCCTAAATCTAGATTGTGGATCTCTATCCATAGGATAACTCTTTCTCTCTGGTCTGGCTGGTGATCCTCTAGAAGACACTGCCTCCACTACATTGACTAGTGGACCTCTCTCCTCTTGAAGACTCTTGTCCTCACTCAGAAGACCTATCCTCAATGTCCTGGCTGATGGATATCTATCCATTGGAGACTCTATCCTCTCTACTCTATCACCTTCAAAGCCCTGTCTAAATGCTATACTAAACACAATCTAGTTTATCTAGCATAGCTCTGCTCAATCTCTTGCACTAAACATAGTCCAGTCGATCTAGCACAAGTCCACTCAAATCTACACTAAAAATAGTCCATTTGGTATAGCACAAATCTGCTCAACTCTTGCACTAAACATAGTCTAGTTGGCCTAGCACAAGTACACTTAAATCTACACTAAACATAGTCCAGTTGATTTAGCACAAATCTACTTAATAGGTACACTCAGAACCTAATCAAATATGATCAACAAGTCCACACAACCTGCACAACTCTGCTCAATAGGTCCACTCAAAACCTGCTCAAATCTGCTCAATAGGTCCACATAGAACCTGCACAACTCTGCTCAATAGGTCCACTCAAAACCTGCTCAAATATGCTCAACAGGTCCACATAGAACCTGTACAACTCTACTCAATAGGTCCACTTAGAACCTGCTTAAATCTTCTCAATAGGTCCACATAGAACCTGCACAACTCTACTCAACAGGTCCACTCATAACCTGCTCAAATCTACTCAATAGGTTCACACAGAACCTATGCAACTCTGCTTAATAGGTCCACTCAAAACCTTCTCAAATCTTCTCAATAGGTCCACACAGAATTTGCACAACTTTGCTCAATAGGTCCACTCAAAACCTGCTCAAATCTACTCAACAGGTCCACACATAACCTGCACAACTCTACTCAATAGGTCCACTTAGAACCTACTCAAATCTACTCAACAAGTCCATATAGAACCTACATAACTCTGCTCAATAGGTCCACCTACATAACTCTGCTCAACAGGTCCACGCAAAACCTATCCAAATTTGCTCACCAGGTCCACATAGAATCTGCTCAACTTTGCTCAATAGGTCCACATAGAACCTGTTCAAATTTTCTCAACAAGCTCACACATAACTTGTCTAAATCTACTCAATAAGTCCTCTCTAGGACTTGCTCAAATATGTATTGTAAGCTTCCACAAAATATCACACAAAATTAGTCCACAAGTCTTCTCAAAGACTTGCCTCAAATCTGCTTAACAAGTCCACACAGAACTTGTCCAATATCATAGAAACATAAAGAGAATTGTTAAAGACTCAATATGTTCTATACTCAATACTCAATCACTTTCTCAACTCAATCTTATAGAAGCATAAAGATAATTGTTAGAGACTCAATATGTTCTATTCTCAAAAACTCAATCACTTTCTCAACTCAATCTCATAGAAGCATAAAGAGAATTTTTAAAGAATCAATATGTTCTATTCTCAAAAACTCGATCACTTTTTCAACTCGATCTCATAGAAGCATAAAGATAATTGTTAGAGACTCAATATGTTCTATTCTCACAAACTCAATCTCAACTCAAATCAGAATATAGAATAGTTTGTTTTATGGAACTTTAACAACCACTTCATACATCCACTTGACTAGGCCCAATCAAATCTACTCAACCAATCACTCAAGAAACAACTCTTGGTCACAAACCCTAGCCCAAGCATGTATTATCCAACTCAAAATTTTTCCAACAATGCTCAACAACAAATATCACATAACAATGATACTCATGATCTTTTCAAACCCTAGTTCAAGTTTTTTGCATAACTCACTTCAACAACCATGCTCATCAAATAATATTTTAATCACAACTCTCAATTTTAGAAAACCTTGAAGCATTAACTCAAACACTTCACTCAACCAATGATCTCAACAACAATGCTAATAAAACAAGGTTTTAATCTCAACTCTCAAATCAGAAAACCTTGAAGCAATAACTCAACCACTTTTGAAAAGGAAACCCTAATCAAGTCCTTTTCACTCCAAACTTAATTTTCAATAAATCCACTCAATAAACTCAACCAAAGAAGAATTTTCCCACACCTTTTGAATGTCAGGGAGTTGATCTCACAAATCTGCCACACTCACAAATTTATCTTTTCCAATCTCAATAAGGGTTAGAAGACTTCAATAAAAATCACAATGCAAAATACACCTTATTAATCCAATTTAATTTTAACATCCACTAAAGTCCTTTTAGAAGAAAACCTTATAAAAAATAATAGGCAACAAGTCTTAAAATAAATCTCAATTAAGCCTTTATTATAACTCCTTATACCTCCTAAAACATAACTTTCAAAACAACAATTTCCAAATTATAGAACTCAAATAATCATCAACACTTCACCTTCAAAAATCAATCACCACAACCTTTATTTAATAAAGTTTATTAAAAATTAATAAACTTTAGAACAACCTTATCACTCCAACCTTAGGGAATTTATAATAAAATTTTATTTAAAAAATTGTACCTACCTTAAGGGGTTTCGATCCCATGACTTGCCCTCACCGTGAGCGCCTTAGTCGTGGCTAAGGTTGCCACATGAGCTACATGCTCATTCACAAAGGGGAAGCACCACATGATTCCTATTTGCACTTCTCCTTGCCCACGTTTAACAAATATGTGCACCTTGGGGGCTTCCACAACACTGCCACCAAAAACCACTTCACACGAATCGAATGCATGACATCTGTGCTCTCAATGCCTTCGTGCTCTCCAAGCTACCACTAGGCCACACTACCCAATGCAAATTTAGGGGTGGTATCTCTCCGTGTTATCCTATACTTCATTTGCTAAATGTTTTAAACCACACGAGCTTGTTTTTGCATATGCCACACAAATTTCATTCGAGCAAGGATGATTAATGAACAACTTTGGGCATATATTTATATTGCCCTCCTCCTTTGTCTAGGATGTTGGTGCTTTGATTTGAATGCATCACATCGGCTCTCTAAGGCTTTGAAAGCCTTAGTAAAACCCAACCTTTGGATTTTTAATCTCTAAAAACTTTGCGCTCGAATATATTTTAATTTTCTAAAACCCAACCTTAGGGTTTTAATCAAATGAACTTTATCCTTTAAAATCTAATTATATTATAATTAAAAATTATAATATTTAATTAGATTTTTACCACTTTGGTAAGTATTATAATAACAATTATAATATTTTTAACCTTCCAATGCTTCGGATGAATTGCTTCCATGGAAAAAACCTCTTTTTGACCCAATATTTTTGGGTGTAAAATAAAATATTTTAAACCATTATAAACTTCCATTAAAATTTGTACTCGAAATGAATAAGAACTCTCATTGGCATCTTGACATCAATGACAACTTTGGCTTAGGGACTCAAAATGTCCAACAACTTTTGCTGAAACTGCTACTTCTATCAAACCTTGGCATAGGGCCCTACCTCTGACCAACTTGGTAGGATGGATTTCCACATCATATTCTTGGATCTTAGTAATCCAACCAACTCTCTTATCTCCCATTTCACCTTGTAAAATGAAACTTCTCACATCCGGATGAACCACATAAACCAGGGTTTTGCTTTGAACCAAGTATTACCTAAATTTTTTCAATGATTTCATTACTGCAAATACTTGTTTCTTAATAAAATTATACTTGACCTAATATTCATGAAGAGTCTGGCTCCAAAATAATATGGGGTGTTCTTATCCTTCATCATTCTTCTAGGTGAGCACTGATGCATAGCTCTCCTCAGCTCCATAAGCATAAAGAATGAAGTCTTTACTGAAGTCTAGGTTGACTAGTATTAGAGTTGTAGCAATGGATTGCTTGATGATTTCAAAGGCTTGCTTTCTCACCTTAGTCCATTTGAAATCTGCATTCTTCTTTAGCAGTTTTGATATAGGCTTCACCTTCTAAGCAAAGTCAAATATGAATTTCCTGATAAAGTTTATCTAACCAAAGAAGGACTGCAAGGCTTTCTTGTTTATGGGTAGTGTAAGGACAATGATAGATTTGATTCTATCTAGATAAATGACCATACTTTCCTTGGAGACCACATGGCCTAGAAAATTTCCCTCATGAATTGTAAATAATGACTTCTTAGGATTAAGAGAGATGCCAAACTCTCTACACTTCTAAAATACTTGTTCTAGATGTTCCAGGTGGCCCTGCTTGTTATGGGAGAAAATATTCATGTCATCTAAGTAGATCAGAATTACTTTGTTGATTAGATCTCCAAAGGTATAATACTTTACCATTTGGAATGTGGCTCTTGCATTAAACAACCTAAAAGGTATTCTTTGATAGGAAAAAGTGCTCCATTAGGTTGTGAATGTTGTTTTAAATTGATCTTCATATTTTACCTAAATTTGGTTATATCCAGAGAAGCCATCTAATAGTGAGAACCTTTCTACTCCTACCATAATATACAATATTTGATCAATCTATGGGAGGGGGTAGTGGTATTTTAGTGATGCTTGATTGAGGTTTCTGAAATCTACACACAAGAGGATATCACCATTCTTCTTCCTTATCGGTACCAATTTAGCTACCCAGGTTGAATACTTGATTGGATAGATGATCTTAGACTTTAGAAGCTTCAATAGTTCCTCCCTCATTATGGCTTCGATCCTAGGATTCATAGGCCTCTATTTTTTCCTGAAGGGTTTTGCATTTGACTCTAGCTCAATTGTGTGTTGGATGACCTTCTTGTTATATACTTTAAGATCTTCGTATGACCAAGCTACAATGTCTTGGTACTTTAGGCATAAAGCTTTGATATCCTCTTCTTCTTTTGGATAACATCAGACTCCAACTTTGAGCTTCTTTTCCTTTTCAATTTCAATTTCTTTGTAGATCTTCTCATTGATCTTCATGGATTTGATATTTTTCCTGTCTTCATTGTTGAACAAGATTTCCAGAGTAACCAACCCTCTAGGTATATAATTATTCTTAAGTTGGATAACATCTATTGGTTTATCTCTTCTAAGTTTTCCTCTTGAACATTAGATAAATAGTCTTCTCTCACCAGAAAATCAATGATTTGTTCATCACTTTCAAAGACCTACCAGAAAATCTGCTTGTCTGATATTACAGGCCTAAAAATAATTTTGATCCCTTTGTCTTTCATGGCTCCTATATCTGCAGAAGGGTTGAAATTAGCTCCCCTCACTGCTAAGGAATCCACCAAGGTATTTTGTCTTCTAGGAATAAAATTAATATTTAGGGGATCAAAGGATTCCATCAAATCCCATACCCTATTTCTATATGCTTTCAGGTAATGGTACTTAATGTTGCACCTCTCCCTTACCTGATTGACAACCAATTCAAAGTCACCATATATATTCAATATCTTGATACCCATGCTTTCATTTTGTATTAGCCCAAGGCATAAAGCCTCATATTCTATAGCATTGTTAGTGCATGACCATGTTAGCCTATATGTGAAACTCTTTTTCCCTTTTGATTGGGACTATAATACTACACCAACACCGATACCATTTCTGCATCTGGTACCATCAAAGTGCATGATCCAAGTTTCTGTTTCTCTTAGGGACTGGTTAGATATAGTAAGAATTATTTTCTTTGTTTTTGTGGAAATATTGTATGTACCCATACATGTCCCGAATTGACTATAATCCTCTCTGAAAGGAAGTTCATCTTCAATCTCCAATTCTTTAAAATTATCCACTAATTCAAATTCCTCTAGAGGAATGAGATTGCACATGTCCTCTTCAATTTTTTCAATGTGATAAGATATAGACTTCTCGGATGTTGTTCTTATCCTCTTTCCTTTGAAAGGAATCACCATGCTAGAATAGTCCATATACATGCATCCTCCCAATTTTACAGTGAACTCTCTTGAAAGGCATAAGCCAAAATAAGGCTCTAGATCCACCACCACTATTTCTTGCACTATGGTTACCTCAGGTGCTCTATGTAGCCTCATCAAGACATCTTTTATCACTCCCAATATCTTCACTGGTGTCCCATCTAACTGTAGAAACTCTAGGGCAGGATCAGGTATATTCCATACCCATCTCCTCGCAAAATACTTTAGGCATAACTATGGTGGATGCCCTTGAGTCAACCATACAGTTGTGGATAATCCACCCCTCCATCCTTAAAGAGATGTAAAAAGGAGGGGGTTTATTATTTAAAGTGGCAAGGGATATTTTATCCTTTTCAGAGGGGATGTTGAGGATTGTGGTGGCCTACTTTTATTGTGGATATTTGTTCAAAGAAGCTTTTAGTAGGTCTATTTGACAAGAATGAAGAGATTATCATATAGGCTAGCTTTGGATGGTATCTTCTTCATTTCCTCTATAATGTTATATTCAAACTTGGTAGAGGTGGGTCTCTTAGGCCTTCTCTCTGGCTCACCATACTTTATTTTATACTATTGTGTGGCTTCAATTCTCTACCTCTTGGTAATGGAGGGGAATATAAGCCTCTCTTGGGCTTCATTCTTGGATCTCATCCTATCTCCCTTAGTTTCCTTCTCAAATATTTTGGTAAAACTGACCATATTTTCCTAGCCTTTAGGAATTATATCTCTTTTTTCATTGGCCTGGGGGATAGGGAATGTGTCACTACTTTGGGAAGGTGGATCCTTCTTCTTTTGAGAGGGGACATGAAATTGACCCATATTTTGTGGATCAACCTGTAGTGTTTTCTTGCCTGACCTTGTCATGATAGAAATGGGTCCATCCTCATCAAGATATTTTCCAACCATGATCTGATCTAGTTTCTAGAGCATGTTCACTCTTCCTTCATGATTTCTCTTTGGTTTCTCCATAGCCTATTGTACATGGTGTTGGTACATAACACAAGATTGTGAATCATGGGGATCATTGCACACCAAACAACATACATTTACCAGACTTGTTTTAGAAGAGCATTCAGGATCTTCTTGAATTGCATTTACTCTAATCCTAGTGCTATTGCTAGGACCAGGTCTTTGATCCTTGTTAACATAAGGAAATATCCTTTATTGATATCTCTCCATATCTCTCTTTTCCATTGAATTTATTTTATTGCTAAGAGTTTTCAAGGTATTCTAAATATCAAAGAGCATAGAGGATTCTTGGGGTATTTGAGAAGGAAGGGGAGGGAAAGGAACTATAGTAGGTGATGCTTTTGAATGAGGAATAGGAGTCATTTATGAAAATGGGGATGAAAAAGGAGGAGGGTCCATATAATATGATGCATTTGTTTGACCTTGGATATTTGGGGTTTCCAAATTGTAGGGCAACACAAATTTTAGGGGTAATCTTCCCACATTAATAAGGACATTTTTAGCATGAACAACTGCATTATAGACCTGTGGAAAGGTGTCCACTCTAGATTGTTGGGTTTGCAGATCTAACTCTGATCTGAGGGCTCTGATATAATACATGAAAGTGAGGCTTGAAGATGGTCTAGCTTTAAGGGGAATCCTCTTCTAGGTCCTACTAAACCTCAAGTTGAAGTCTAAAATAGTTTCTTGTTGATGCTTTTGCATGGATGTGAATTGATTAAGGAGGGAAAAAGGATCAGTAGATTCATTGAATTCTTCCACAAAGGGTTCAACTAATGTTGCCCATGAGGTGATGGTATTGTCTTCTAAGGTCCTGAACCAATGTAAAATATTTCCTCTAAAGGACAGGGCTAGGATTCTAACAATGACATCTTTATTTTTTATATTGTGGATTGCTTGCCAGATTCAAAATATCTTGGTAGTGCTCATATGTAGTTTTACTAGATCCATGATAGGTGGGGATGGCCTTAGACATAGCTTGGGGAATGTCATGCATATGGGCTAGTCTAATGGGGCCAGTTGTATTCCATCTAGGATACTTTTGTAAGGGTTGATTTGGAACTACATTTTGATTTTGATTTTGGGCCATGTTCCCAGGTGTAGCTCCTGTTGGAGGTGGCCTTGGGTGTATTGTAGGATGCTCCTTAGGAGGAGTTTCATCTGAATGAAAATACTGATTCAAATCCCTTATGATAGTAGACCCTCTAAAAGGTAGCTCATAGTAGAAAAATGAGTCTAGGTTATTCCTTACGGATGACCTAGTATTCATGAAAGAACTGCAAGCTATAGGGATAACTTTTTTGGATTCGTAGACCAGGGAGTCACCAGGTGAATTTTTTGCTCTCCACTTAGCAAGGTCAAGAAAATTCACCAAATATTGATTCCTTCGAGAAAGAATACAAAAAATAAATAATAATATGGGTTTTAGTATTTCTTGTAAATAGATCCCATCGAGCGTGCCAAAACTATTGGGATCCAAATTGACTTCAAGTAAACTTGATACTGCAACTATCTATCTTCCAGCTTTCTGACTAGGATTGCACCTACTAGTCATAGATCAAAACTCAACATTGGATGGACCAAATATTACTTTAGCCCAACCTCCAAAGTAGGTTGGTTCCTTGTCAACTGATAGAGTGTTGACTCAATTAAGCTCAATAATGGTTTTGAGAGATAGGGTTAGAAAAGGGTTTAGGGTTAAGAAATTATGAGTTAATAGTGGCCATATAGGGCTAACAACATAGGCATCCATAGGGAAAACCTTCAACAAACTATTTCCAATGTCCCACACTCAAGATTAGAAACACCCAAAACAAAATAATCTTCATAAAATAAAAATAAAGCAGAGATGTGCTTTAAGAAGTAGTTTCAAACATCTATGATACTAACAATCCAATTTAGTAGAATAGATCAATATTTAGACTTAACAAAAATAAACCTCTTAACAACACAGATCTAACTATGAACAAATTTCAATTGCCTTACAACTAGTAATCCAATGTAGGTGGAATGAACTAACCATAACAACATTGATAGAAATGCAATTCACAACTCAAACCTCTTAATAAAATATATTGAAGATGACAAATCATGAGTAAAAAAACCAAGTAATACTCCTATTAATTTGCAAAATATGTTACATAGTAGGGCAAGAAAACACTCTAGACCTAACCCTAAAAATCAAGGGTTTGATATTTATAGATAGTTTTATAATAAAATAAAAATAGAGGAAACATTACAAGGATCTTGACTGTGCCATATCAGTAGAAAGCTATGATGGCATCATTTCATTCACCTATAGGGTCTAAGAAATCTGCTCGATGTCACACACCATTGAAGCTTGGTTCTATAACTTGTTGGTTTGATAATGGTAGTTAGACTCTAGGTCATTAAAAACTAGATCTAAACCGTTCATCCTTCTTGAGGACTCCATCCCATTGTATATTTGTAACTACATTGATTATTAGTTCTTGACACCATGGATGCTTCATCTACTCACTTGAACTAACTGGTTCTTATTCACAAAGAATCCATCTTTGTATACTCATGAAAATGACAACATAATATCCATCGTTGATGCATTTCATGGATGGCTATGATTAAACTTTAATAATTCTCTGTAGACGATCATCATAGGACATGTCACCAATCCACTCTAAAAAGAATACTGACATCATCTAGGAATGCTTTGACCAACGAATTGGAGAATTCATGAAAAATACACTAAACATTAAGCATAATGTAGCTCATTGCGAATCCACTCACTTAAGTCTTCAAAATACTTTATTCCCTTATCATATATGCAATATAGAACATAATTTGCAATTCGCTCCTCGATATCCACTCCTTGATCTTTGACCTTGGTTGACTAGGAAATAGATTAGGTCACCATTCCACTCAAGAAGTAATGCAAAATGATTTTGCTACCTTGTATTTCTTCTTGAGTGTTTTGACCTTCTTACCCAACGGCGTAGAGCCTATTGCCATTTCGCTCTAAAATAGACATGGAACTCAATAGAATGGGACATTTATGACACTCATTTGCCTTAGCGTGCAGAATGAGGAAACATTGTCCTAATCCACACTTTGAAGGATGTTGATGTCAATTAGAACTTGATTTGACTATGGATTAGAACACTCATGCTAGCCTACTATAAAATACACTAAGTATCAAGTGGAGTGGAATACGTTTCTCTTGTTTACAAAAAATAACTAAGTGCTTAGCAGATTGGTGCATCTTGAGTTGGGCTACTCTAAAATACACTATCTTCTATGGATTGGAGCATCTTCATACCTTAGAATAAATTTTCAAATTTTTCTAAGGATGTAGCCATTTTGGGCCTACAATACCTTCTCTTTGTATCTCTATGAAAGACTTCATTAATGATGACACTGCCTGTCAAGATAGGCTAGACCAATTAACACTCTTAGATGAGTGTCACATCCATGCCATAGAGCACACATGTGTTTATCAATACTGTCTTCATCGTACCTATGATAGTAACGTACCCTAAAATGGATTTCATATCGACAACTTGGTTCTCAAAGAGATCCAACAGACCACTAGTCAAACCCACCAACAGTGAGACAAATTCACCCCAAATTAGTTGGGTCCCTACATTGTCACACACAAATTTGGTTCTAGTGCCTATCACCTAGCCAAATTCAAAGGACTTGTAGAACTCAAACCTATTAACATCATTCACCTGTGCACATTCAATGCCTAGCTAGCCTAGGTACACATCATCAGTGGTTGCACATACTGTCATAATTATGTTGTATATATCACCTCATTCATATATTCACAACCCACATTGTACTAAACACACACCTTACACTTTTTGTTACATGACAGAAATAATTTTGCTTTATATGTCATTTTTATGTTGTTGGTATATTTTGTCTTGTAGGTTTCCCATCGCTAGTTGTGACACATTTGTAGAGATACATCACTTCAAATTTACACCTCACATACCACCCTCCCACCATGCAGGACCTTCCAACACTCCCTCTAGTACCGATTACCTGGATGATCTTGCAATACCACCCAACCTTGTTCATGTTCATCAGTCATCCTTATCATCATATTTAGCTCATGACACATCACCTTGACCTCATTCACTCAATCATAGGTATTCCTCCTATTCTCTTCACTTTGGTGATAGTTAGATTTCCCTCTCCTCCTTTGTAGATAAGGAGGAACATTCCTACACCCATACCCTCACACACAAGGCTCATCCCCTCCTCCATTAGTTGATGAATGAGATCCTTATCTACCAACTTCTTCAGCTTGATAATCTCCACTTGGCTATTTTCCTTCTAATAGGGGAATTTCACCTACTCACTTACAATCCTCAAGATTACCTCCACCCCTATCGAGTGGGATATCACATTATGACCAATCCCTTCATCAACATATTTCTTAGACCGTCCCTTCATGTGTTCACCAATCTCAGCCACATCGCTCCTTATAGTCATCCCATGCACCATCCATTCTCTAGACACCCCCATCCCAATTTTGTGCTATTCCACTTCAGTCTGCTTCACCACAAACTCACCAATTCCAATATCCTCCTCCTTCCCCTTGCTCATTCTCATATCCACCCTTGAATCCCAACCCCATTATTGAATTGGAATCCCACTCCCCACCTACCTTGATTTCATCATCCCCACATCTTGATATCCAATAGATTATCTCCTACCTCAACAATATCAAGTTACACTTGAGTCATTCTTTATGTCGTTCCCCTCCATGATATTTTGCTATGACCCGTATTCCCTCACCTTCTTCCATTATTTTCCCTCACTCACGCACACACCCTCCACTAAATCCTAGGTCCACGATCCAATCACTCAGGCCTACCCCACATCCATCATGCTCATCGCCACCCACGCCATACATTTATCCCCCACCTATTTTTAGAGCCTCTCTCCCACACTTTTCACCAACTGATGCATGTAGGACTCCTTGAGTTACCAAAAATCTATCCCATCAACCCCTTTGTCCTAAGCCAAGGAATTACAAGAAAAAACAATTCTACATTTACCATTGACAATCGGGGCATGACATTGACCACTAATGCACTTTTGAAAGCCTCATCAATAACATGGTAGATGGCACACTTCCTCCATGATCCACACATGCCACAATTTCTAGAGTTTTGAACACTACACCTCCTCCCCTACTTTGCCCCACATATTCACATGTGTTTTACATCCACACCCCACTATTTCTAGTAGCTATCTAGCTACATCAATCACCATAATCCTAGTCGTATCACCACATAACCTAGTCATTCATGATATGATATTCACCACTTCACACGTTCATATATTACCTTCCTATCTCTTTATTTATTTTCTTTCTTCCATTCTTCTTGTTATCCTACATTGTTGTATGGTCACACTTCGAGCAGCTAATACCTATGCTAGATTTCCCTTCTTCTTCTCTTCTTCTCCCTTATGTTCTGCATCGGTGTATGATCATGCTTCGAGTAGCTACATACCTATGTTAATTCCATCTTCTCTTCTTCTTCTTTACCTCTTCCTCCCTCCTTTGTTTCTTTCAGCTCCTTCTGTTGCCTTTCCTCATTTTCACTTTCTCTACCATCTCTTCTCGCTTCCTACTTTCCTTGTTCTTATTAGTTGCGTGTATTTTCCCACTTACATTCCTCTCTCACACTTGTTGCATAGACCCATATACTAGGGCAACCATAACTACTGCTCCTTCCTTTCATCATTTCTCCACATATCTATTTCTTTTGAAATAGCCTCCAATCTCATCTCATTGAGTTTCACAAATTTCCTCTTGTAGATATTTTTCTTGCATGCTATATCTCTCATACTGCATCCATTGCATATACACATCACTCCTATTTTTACATCTATATTCATGTTTGTACATTCCCCCTATAGAAATACGATCATGATAGATCACCACTTGCCTGTCCACTCACCTTTTCAAGATTATGGATTATATAGTGATTAGCATGATTTTGATCACTCACCAGTTAAGTCAAATAAAATTTCACCTCTATTTGAAAAGTTCTTACACTTCTTACCACTTTATTTGGTTGGTTCAAATTCTTTAAAGGACCATTCACACGTCATATTTTAAGAAAATGAGTCTAGGGAAGACAACTCCTTGTGCAGATATCGCCATCTAGAAAACAATTTCCCCTACTCATCATACCATTTGCGTGATCAAAATAAGACCTGGGGATAAACAAAGGGATAAGCATAAGCAAAAATTAAAAACGAGTAGAAAACAAAATCCAATGCCCACATTCCAAAAAAGAAGACAAAAGAGTACCATAAAAAGAGAATCAAAAGAACGAGGGGTAGAAAACAAAAGGAAAAGCCTTCAAAAATACTATTGTTATTATTTATCTCCTTTGGTCCTTCAGTTTAACATAACATCATAGGATAATTTCCATCACCAGCAATAGGCTCTAAGTGCCTGCCTACCAGTGGAATAGTCTTACAAGTGGTGACACATATATCATGTTAGTGACATTCTTTTGTACAGATCACTACGTGCTTATATATGAGCTAGCTATTTTGGCTACATTTGCAATGGGTTAGTCCTACCTCCCTCAAAATAGATAAATGAACATCACTTTTCGTACACACTGGTCTTTGATAGACTTTGCTCCAATTAGGTTAGTTATTAGTTGTAGTTGAATCTTGCTTAGTTTCTCATGAGGTTTGATTGCTATAAGTGTGATAGTCAAGATTATTGCATAATCCCTTATACCATCCTATATCCTTGAGATAACAAAACAGATCATATTACCACTGGTTTTGTTACGATACAAGTGATTCCTATACGCATTTCATCATACATATACATGCATAATTGCATTTATTTTATGTTCATTCATTTACATTATATCATTCCACATTACGTCTAATCTACGATGATATCATTCTTCTAAATTTTACCATAGGCATACCTATGCATTCATCTTAGATTCACCTACCACTATTCTACATTACACATACACATAATATTATATGTAATATTAAAATACATATTCATTCGCACAAAATCATGACACATGTATATAAAGCCATAACAAAAAGTAGGTGTATATATATTATGCTTAAAAATACCCTCAATATATACAAATAGAGTACATCCATGGAACATCTCAGCCTTGCTGGTCACCAGGAGTCTCGTCACTCCCATCTTGAGCCATGACTATCGAATCCATCCTCTGCACCTCTGTTACCCCACTCAATGTTGGAACAACCTTTGCCAATTATACTGCCATAGGCATTGCTACCCTATCCAAATATTGGGTAGCTACCACTAGTGCTACCATCCTCAAATATATCGATACTATCAAGGGAGAACTATCGACTCTATTGTGAGTGTGTATGGGTCTGTGACCATGATCTCAACCTTGATTTTGACCCTCCATAATCTAGAATCACATGCCCATACAAAGTTATGGTAGTATCACACTGCATCCTCATTGAACCCTCCCTTGAATATCGCTCTTCCACCTTCACATGCACCTACCACCAATGAGGCACATCAGCTTGCAAGGTTATCACCTTAGTACCCAAGCCTACCGTCTCCATCATATCCTACTCAATCATTGCCCTAGCATGATCATCCTTCTCATGTGCTTGCTGCTATCTCTCTATCTCTGCATGCAACTCTACCACCTTCACCTCATGTGCCACTTGAACCACATCTCTATAATCCTACACTTGCTACACACTCTCCTACACCATGATAATATCTACCCTCAATATCTCCTTAGTGGACATCGTCTCCATAACTCAACATCATAAATACTCTACAATCTCAGTATACCTCACCTGATCTACCTCAAGCTACCCTCATAACTCCTCACATTGCCTCTTTGACTCCTCTTTCTCTATACGGCTCACTTGCTCTCCTACCGCTAACCTCTCCTCTAGCTCCTAATGATCCTCCTACCATCTCCCTAGATCTAGAGCCAAATATTTCTTGCTCTCATGTAATCTCCCCTCTAGATCATGTACTTCTCTCTCAGGGTCACTAGCTCATCTTGAGCATCCATCCTATCTTGGATGTTTAATGGAATATCCAAAATATCTCTAGCATCATCCTCCTCCATCGTCACCATATCTACCTGAGGAGATCCTACTAATACATCGGTTACCATACCACCTCCCTCCTCCTCCATAAACACTACCTCGTCTAAGGGTTGGCCCCATCGTTGTCCTGTTGCTCTAGAAATATCATAATAGGAATACCATATCCATCATCTCAACGTTACCCCTACCATTGGAGAGGCTCCTCTATCCCCTCCTTCGATCCTACATTCAACACAGGTCCAACTCCCCCTAATGCTTGTCCCCCTATTGTAGGTAATCCTACCACTGGATGGATCTAGTTATCAATCACTCCAACTCTTGGTTCCTACCTCTATGCCATCACACATCATACTAAAAATTCATCCCTGCATCATCCACATCCAGAATCACCATTGGTGGATCCCTCTTAACATCCGAGGGAGGCACTACAAGTTGCATTCCTATATCACCCTACCTCCTCCCTATCATAATAGGTGGATCTCATCTCCCCTATTGTAAACCAAACTATTGCATGACTCTGCTAAAAGGAAATAATTGTACCTATCACCTATACCTACCTACCACCCATCACCCTCGATAGATCACCCCCAACTGCTCAGTGTCCTTCCACACTACCTCATCCCTCCATGGCCTCCACTGGATATGCTTAGGCTCCAACTCACTTAACTGCCTCCTCCAATACAAGCCATCACCCTCATGACTTCTCTTCATCCCATTCTCCATATATGTATGCCATTTCAAGGCATAAGATATAAAATCTTCCATCAATGCATGTGCTCTATACGGTAATAATGGTGGCCACTCTATTGCAATGTGCTCTCATACCCAAAACTATAGCAGTGGGCTCCAACTCAAGGCAAACTACCTTGCTCACACCACATCATGCAACTCCCTGTACACCTATGCCAATAACATACGCACCCATGTAAACACTACCTCATGCTCTACCATATCACATACTACATCCATCATATTCTAGGAGAACTTTAACTCTAAAGTATCTGGTAGAGCATACATCAATATCATAAGCATCACCATACAATGGTGATTAGACATGTTCTTATACCAATAGTACTCATATTCTACTTCCTTCCAAAACCGCACCTCCATCCACCTCACACCAAATATCCATTGTAACACCTCCTTCTATGTACTATTTGCTACCACCCTCACTAGAGTGCCCTCTATTAGTAATTTGTAAATTTTGTATATATCTTCCAATGTAATGGTCATATTTCCTATGAGAAGGTGAAAAGGTATTCCTCTCTAGATCCTACCTCTCACACAATGCTGAAATATATACCCTATTGGCATGAATACTCAAAACCTCTCATAGACTCTTCATCCACACCCTACTCATCCACTCCACATTCACCCTAGAACATTTCTTACCCAAGATAGCTCTCAATGACCACACACGATGCAATGACTCAATATTCTTCAACTATTTTCATTCAAAAACATCACACAAATTTTCATCATTTTTCCATGTATATAAATTCATTTTCCTTATTTTATACACATAATCATCACATACATAATTCATACATCACTTCCCATACATCACATTTGCCAAAAAAAAATCTAGTTCACATGCCGCCATGCGAACTCCAATTTGCACCTTGCCATGCGAACTCTGCAAAAAGAGCATTTTAGGCACCCATTAGGCCCTTTCATGACATACATCTCATACACATGCAAAAACATCACTTTCATGACATGCAAAACTGAATAGACCCCACAAGCACACATTTTGAGGCATTATAAGACGGTAAAATTTTTACATTTTTGGATACCCATTTTGACCTTTCATGGTGAAAGTTCAAACAAATTACAAAAATAGTACATATTTCACACCACATAACAAAGTCAAACTTTACAAACATACACCTCATGGCATGCATTCACATGACTTACCAACACATCACAAAATATTAAAAAAATCACATTTTTGGATACCCATTTTGACCTTTCATGGTGAAAGTTCAAACATATTCGAGAAATAGTACACCATTCATACGACACATCAAACTAAACTCTCACACATGCACCACATGTCACAAAGTCAAACAAGGTAAATTTACTGGTCTAACCAAAAAACAACCTACACTTATGGGTATCCATTTGGCCATTTTTACACTTTGTGCACACATTTCAAACCAACATCACATGCAAACATGCATACACACTCAAACCTACATTATCATACTTTTCAAACATTCACGCAAATCAAAATAAAAATAATTTGAGTCTCGGGTACTTATCGGTGGGGTCCTATGTCGATCGCTAGTGCTCGCATGCCCTCTCACCATCTTTACTCTAACTCAAGATTTTTCAAGCGCTTATCTTCACAAACTCTTCCTCACTCCTCTCTCCACAACTCCTTATAGCACAAATGACCCTCACACATGCGACAAGGGGATTTATACTCCCAAAAACCTTAGTTCGCATGTCGCCATGCGAAATTAGTCCAATTCGCATGCCATCATGCAAACTCCATTCCCGGTTTGCATGGTTCTATGCAAACCAACCCTCATGACACCATTTTCATTTTTTCTTCACTCCTACAACTTCCTATTCCTTCCCCACCATTGTCACCATCTTTTGTCACCATTTTATTCTATCAATCGACTCATCACCACATCACCACACTTCATATGTATCATTGCTAATTCCTCATTTGAGGGGGTATTTATACACAAATCCGCTTTGCATACAATCAAACATCCAAATCATGGATATCTCATCTGTCTACAATTTTTTTTATTGAATATTATCTCAAGATAAAAAACTCAATCCTGATCAGACTGTAGTAAATAAAACAACACCAAACAAATAGAAACAAATGGACACTTGCGATATAAAAAGAATATCTATTTTTGTATTAATAGGGGAGCCTGAATCTCCCAATATTACAATGCTTTTCTTTTTGAATTACCCCAAGTGTGTTGGGTGCAATATTACAATGTATGATACAAGTGTTCAAGATGACAATGATGGTGCTATCCAAACAAATAGTTGGTGTCCTTCATTCTTCTACTACAGCTCCAAGCGGGTGAGTGAGATTTTGCTATCCAATGTAGGGACCACTCCAGCTTAATCAACTCTCCAAGATACCTACTCCCTACACACACAAAATCAAACAAGAGTTATAAGCACCTGCAAATCAAGATGTAAAATACTGCTATAAAATCCTAGCTATATAAACATGTAGTATAGAAAGCAGAGAACATAAAATAGAATACCTTGCTGAGAAATCAACTTACTGATTAACATGATGTGTTTTCTTTCAGCTCTGAGAAATCACAGATGCACGATCGGGATAGGTGAACCATGCAAGAGCAGTGGAGAAACTGTGCAAGTGTGATTTCGCTATGTAACCATGGATGGGCGATTTAGACTGAGTGACATATTGTTGCAAAATATGACCTCCAGGCTTTGGATCTCTTCCCTTATCAAAATACGTGTGATATCTTGGTTCTATTTTAGCAGCCTAACGGTGTGTGTACTCAGTCCCCTTTGGTTGATGGGGAGAAGGTTCCTTTATAGGCTCCATAGGGTTTTGGAGGGAAATAAGATATGGCAAGCCAAGATTACCAAGTGGTAATCCAGGGCTGCCAAATGGAGGGGGTAGTTAGAGTGAGTCACTCAGGGTGTCTCACTTAACTAGGGTGATGTAGATGCAAGTGGAGTTGGGTGTAAGGGTTATCCCATGTGAAGGGACAAAGGGGACAAGGGTGTATGAGATGTGGCAAAGGATGTTGGTGAGGTGGCTCTGATACATGTCTAGTGATTAGGCAGGGTATCCTTGGATAATTTTATAGATTTAATAAATCTAGAAAATGGATTAATGTGCAGGATTTTATATACCTAAGTCTAAACTTAGGCATATAACCTTATTATGCAAAATTTGCTATGCGGTGTCAAATATGATTTGATGAATGCCTAGGTTTTGGTGTCTACATAGACATTTGTTAGATCACGAGAGCCACGTGCACTCCTAGACATGTCTTGATTTCATTCTGTATATCAAAACTAACCACATACTTAATTTTATGCTTGATTTGTCCTTTCCACTTAACTCAAAGAGTTTGACAAATGTCATCATGCGCTCATCAATCAATTAGAAGCAAAAATTTGAATAGGCATTTTTTCTATTCGTAATTGGACCATCTTGCGTTGGTCGCAAAAGCAAAGTAGTATTAAGTTTCCCTCACAAACAACCAGTACGATATTGCAAAATATTGTACTAAATTGGTAAATCACTTGTTTAACCATCATTTTTCACCCACATTCATTCATTCGCATTCATCCCCACATTTTTCATCTTCTCAAACAACTCATCACCTTCTTCCATTATATTTTGTACTAAACTGTGTTTTACACAACATAATACAAAAAGGGGTAAATGTAGATACCTAAAAGTCACACATGCTCACCCATAGATACTTGTAGACCTGCATAGACACTTGTAGGCTTACATAGGTCATCGTAGGCTATTGTAGGCCATCATAGGCCATTGTAGGACATCATAGGCCATCATAGGCCATCGTAGGCCATCGTAGGTTGGCATAGTTTTTCGTAGGCACAAAACCCTACAAAAATATACAAAATACATCCAAAATACATTCTAGTCATAGGACTACCTACAAGCCCCATAAGGCCACCTAAGCCCTTTCCTAATTAGGGTCCCCATGGGACCATTACCTACAAAAACCCTAATTAGGCTAATTAGGATTATAATTTGCAAGTGACTTTCCACTTGTACTTTATCATTTAATTGGGTTCAATTAGGGTTAAGATTCAAATTAGCCCTAAAAATTTCCTCACACATGTGTGCACTCCAAATTAGTTAGGATATTTTATAGGATACCTAATTCACTCCTCACCTAACCTAGGACTAACTAACCAGAGTAACCCTAATCCTAGCTCACACATGTATGAGGATAGGATATTTTCCTTAGGGCATGTGAAAGGATGACTAAGCTTACCACTTCACAAACCCTAACTTGACCATGATAGGACTTGAATCTAGGGTCTAGTACACCTAACTATCCCCCATGACCTTGGTTTCCTTCTATAAATAGAGGACCAATTCCTTCATTAATATCTCTCTCACTTTTAGTCAATATACCTAGACTCTACCAAAATTGTACCAAAATCCTTTCTGATAATTTTGCACCCAAAAAATAGTAACAGACACTACCTGGAATAGATACATATCAAGTTTGTAGTAATAGTCAATATAAGTCTAGTTTGCATCCCACCATGCAAACTCGGGATCCATTTCATATGCCACCATGCAAACCAGCTCTACATCACATTTACAACATCAAATAAAGTACATATCAATCTTAGATACTTTCTATAGCATTTATATTAATTTTCATCATGTTTTCCTTTATTTTTATGTTGATTTGTCTTCATAACTACAAGGTTTAACCAAGGTAAACCCCCAAACACACTAATTCCTTTTTGTAGGCCCAAAGTAGGTACAAAAGGATAGAATCAGATATCACTATCGGTTAAATATGCACACAGAAGCCCAACTTCACTGAGGGCATCGAAAGACACTAGCAAATATTCTCAAATTCATGTGGAAAAGGGGATAAAAACCTTTCTCAATATAAAGCTCATTATGTGGCCTGCTTAATCGGGGGGAGGATTAGACGTTTTGCACAGGACTACCCAAACTGTCAAACTAATTTTGGCCATATCTCACTCATCCGAACTTGGATTGAGCTAAAATTTTGAGGGTAGATGCCTGAAAAACCCTAGAATGTCTCCACCAATTTTCATATCATTTTGAGCAACACAGATCCTAGTGCATCCCTATGTGTGAACGATATATTTGGCAAGCGACTATGCGAGGGTTTCATCTGGGTTGAGTGCAAGCAGCTCCAAAGGTTGGTTTTTAGGGCCTTCGGGCCCTAGCGGCCAATATTTTTGTGGTTTATGCTCAATATTTTAGTAGGAAATGTTGCAAGGGATACAATATGGGTTAGAAATTTGTCTTTCAACAAATCATACTGTGAACTTGAGTGACAATGACTTCCAATTTGCTACACAAAAGAAAAGTGAAAACCATACCTTTCCACGGTGTCTAGGGCAAGGATTAAAGAGACCACAAAATAAGTTTCAAGCAGTTGATCAAAAAATGGCTCATATCTCAAGTGAATCTGGTGCTAAGGTGCACCCACAAAATAATTCTACTGTGAAAACCCCTGTCAAGGGTAAGAATTTTGAAGACTCAGTCCCAAAAATGAATTTTAGGGATGCCCTTCATGGTGGACAGCCTCAGCCTCAATGCTAATATCAATATTAGGGCTTCTCATAAACCTCTAAGAATGCCTAAGATTGATCCCAGGAAAATGGAGTCAGGATGTCTTAAAGCAACCGATGGAACTCCTATTGTTAAGCTTGATATGGGTAACATTCAGTTCGGCATTGAAGATTTGGAAAAAAGAGGACTAATTTGTCGGTTCATGGGTTTTCGTCCGAGTCTATCTGCTTTCAAATTTTGGGCTACAAAAAGCTGAAAAACTAAAGGTGAGTTACAAATCTCTATTTATCCAAATGGTTATTTTCTTGTTTTATTTGCTAATAATGAAGATAGAGAGAAAACTTTTCAAGGGGGTCCTTGGTTTTTTGGAAGGGCAAGGCTTTTCATGAAGCCCTGGCATACTAAATTTAAATCCTAAGAAGAGATGCCTTCTATAGCTCCCGTGTGGGTTAGAATCTTTGGCCTCCCTATTGAATTTTGGAATCCTACTATTTTTTCTTCAATTGGAAACTCTTTAGGAACTTTTATGATGATTGTTGATTGTACTCAAAATTTTGAACATATTATTTATGCTCGAATTTGTGTTTTAATGGATTTTGACAAACCCCTACCTAAAAATATCACATTACAATTTGGGGAAGACACTTGGGAGCAAGTAGTGGACTATGAGAACATTCCTTTTCATTGTAGAATTTGCCATGAATATGGTCATTTGGCCAGTGCTTGCCCAAATAAAATTCCCGATCAAAAGAAAGAAGATATAAACTCAAGCAGGTTTCCAAATACCTAAGAAGAAGAACACTCAAAAAAAACCAAGTAATGAAGGATCAATCAAAGTCATTTGCTAATATGTTTGAAATCCTTTCCACAAATGATGTCCCAAGTGAGGAAGAGGAAATAATGGAAACCGAAATCTTAGAAACACAATTTAAATATGAAGGAAAGAACTCAAAGACAAACCAACAAATCAAAGGTTTTCAACAAATAAAAAAGGAGAAAATTTACACAAGAAAAACAATATTTCAAATGTCAAAACTTCAAATAATGCAGGTCCCAATATAGACTCCATTGAACCATCTAGTAAAATTTTGGTTGTGTATGAGCATTCTTCAAGGTTAGAAGCCATCTTAGATTCAATTGGAATAAGTCAAGAAATAGGGAAAAAAAAATTGAAGATGGATTCTAATCAAAAAGTAGGTCACAAGACCAATCAATATCATATGGTAAAAGAAGGTGAAAAGCTTGTAGAGGAAGGTAAGATTAATGCCCTTCCCAACATTTTTAGCCCCGGTATTAATGAAGATCATCACTTGGAATATTAGAGGACTCAAAGGGAGTCTTTCAAAACAAAATGAAATTAGAAGAATGATTCAGATAAATCATCCACATCTTGTTTTCCTTCAAGAAACAAAGATGTCAATGGAGGATATGGACTTAATTGCCAGTAAAATTTGGCCAGCTAGAAAAGTGGTTTCCCTCAGTTCCCAAGGGACTTCGGGTGGCATTGCTTGTCTTTGGGACCCAAAAGAGGTAGTTATTCACCATATGGTTGGCAGTTGGGGTTTGTTGGCTATAGCTATTCAAAGTAGACATTCCAACCAGATTATGCTCTGCATTACTCGTTTATGCCCCGACTTCTTTGGAGGAAAAAAGAAGACAATGGAAGGATATTACTCATATTATCTCTCATTTTCCTAAAGCTTGGATCTTGATCGGAGGAGATTTCAATACCATCCTCTCTCTGGATGAGAAAATGGGGGGAAATAGAAATTTGGACAAAAGTACTGACCTCATGAGCAAATATATTGCAAACCTCCATCTTGTGGATATCCAACCAGATAATGGCCTTATGACTTGGTCTAACGGAAGGCAAGGCTTAGCTTGTATAATGGAGAGATTGGATAGGTTTTTGCTCTCTGAAAATTTCTTAATCCATGGTCACATTCCTAAAGTGAAGACTCTTAATAATGTTGGTTTGGATCATTGGCCAGTCATGGTGGAAATGTGGAAAACCAATGTGAGTTTCTCTCCTTTTCATTTTCAATTAATGTGGCTTAGAGACATTTCCTTTAGACCTCATGTGCAACAATGGTGGAAGGAAGGTAAACCTAGGCATGGGACTAAGATGTTTTGTTTTGCCAAAATACTGCAATACATTAAATCCAAAATCAAGACTTGGAACCTGGAAAGAGTTTGGGGATGTTCATAAAAAAAACATGAAGTTATTGCTCATCTTGAAAATTTGAATAAGAAAATCCGTTTAGATGGCCTCACAGAGAAGAGAAGTGCAGATGAAATTAAACTCACAACTCAGTTAGAGGAATGGGAAAAAAGAGAAGAAATATTATGGAAGCAAAAATCTAGAATTCAATGGCTCAAAGAAGGAGATCGAAACACAAATTTCTTCCACAAATCTCTTCTAGCTCGAAGATCTCACAACTTTATTTCTTCCTTAAAATCATATTCTGGAGATGTTGTTTATACTTGGGATGGCATGAACTCTATTGTTGTTGATTACTTTTCCAATCTTTTTGTCGCTACTCCTCTTGACTCAGCTTCACAACAAAATGTTCTTCAAGCAATCCCTTCTCTTATCACTTCTGAGGAGAACTCTATTTTGATTGCTCATGTTACTATCAATGAGCTTCAACAAGTAGTTTTTAAAATGCAAAAATGGAAAACCCCAGGTCTTGATGGTTTTCCTATTGAGTTCTACCAAGAGTTCTGGGATATCCTTCATGTTGATTTATTAGAGGTGGTGGAAGAAGCCAGGAAATCCAAAGAAATTTTGAAGGTTATCAATAAAACTTATATTACTCTTGTTCCAAAAGCTCAAGAGGTTGATCATATCTCATCTTTTAGACCTATTGCTTTATGTAATGTTCTTCTCAAAATTATTACTAAAATCATGGTAGAAAGGTTGAAGCCTCTTTTGCATAAGATTATTTCCCCAAAGCAAGGGGGATATGTGGAAGGACGTCAAATAGTAGATGAGATAGTTCTTGCTCAGGAAGCCATCCATTCCATGGATATGCAAAATTCTCCTTCTATGTTCATTCGGTTAGACTTATCCAAAGCTTATGACAGAGTGGATTGGCACTTCCTTATCAAAGTTTTGAGGCAATTTGGTTTCTCTAAGGATTGGATGGATTGGATTATGGGATGTATCTCTTCAGTTTCCTACTTGGTTCTTATCAATGGTAGGCCTTCTAGTCTTTCCTAGCTTCTAGAGGTATTAGGCAAGGTGACCCGCTATCCCCTTATTTATTCATCATTCTTGTTGAATGCTTGGGTAGGACTATAACCAAAAAGAGGGAAAACAAAACCCTTGAGGGAGTTACCATTGCTCATGGAGCTAGACCTATCTCTCATATTCAATTTGTGGATGACTCTACCCTTTTAGGTAAAGCTACAGTTAAGGAAGCTTCTAATATTAAGCAAATCATTAGCTATTTTTCTAAGGCTATCGGGCAGCTTGATCAATGAAGACAAATCTAAAGTTATTTTCTTTCACTGCTCTGCTAGACAAGAATCCATGGTCTTGGATAAATTAAGATATAATAAGACCTCTCTTCCAATCACTTATTTAGGTATTCCCATAAATATTCAAAGGCAAAAAAATAAATATTGGAATTGGTTGTTGGACAAAGTCAAGAAGAAAATTGGAAAGTGGACCAACAAGTGGCTTTCTTCTGGGGGTAGAATCACCTTGGTAAAATCAGTCCTTCAAGCTATTCCTATTTATGTTTCTTCCGTTTTGAATATCCCAAAGGTTGTTCTTCAAGAATTGGATCAAATCAGTCATCGTTTCCTTTGGAGTGGTACTAAGGAGAAAATAAAATGGGCCTTGGTGAAATGGGATACTTTATGTCTTCCTAAGAGTGAAGGGGGTTAGGATTCTGGTCTTCAATTAATAACAACAAAGCTTTAGCTGCTAAATTATATTGGAGGATGTTGCATAACCCCAATGCTCTTTGGGCCAATAATCCTCGTGCTAAATATGTTGAGAACAAAAGTCCCGAAGACCTTGTTCGCTATCAACTTCCTACCAAAGGTTCTCCCATTTTAGTAGTTCTTAAGACCGGTGAGGATTTTATAAAGAAAAAATTATTTTGGATCATTCATAATGGTCAACATGCAAATTTTTGGACAGATTCTTGGGATGGTCACAAGCCTTTGATAACTCAGTTCCTGATTGGAGGCCTTGGATGGAGGAGCTTCACCGAGCTAACTGGATAAAGGTGGCTAATTACCGTTGGTACCATACCGGTAATTCAAAGGTTGGTAGATATTGGATCCCTATTGAGGACTAGCCTATTCAAATCCTAGAAAGGCAAAGACAAGATATCCAAGGCATCCTTCATATGAGATCCCTCTCTTGGTCCCATGAAAAAGATTGTTTTGGATGGAACAACACTACTAAGGGTGAGTATTCAGTTGCTCAAGGTTATTTGACCTTATGCCATAATAATCCCAACCATTCTTCCGACATATTTTCTCAATTGTGGGCTCAAAATCTCTGGCCTAAGGTGAGGTTCTTTAATTGGCTTTTATTGCATCGTAGGGTGCTTACTGGTGAGCAACTTATGAAGCGTGGTTTTCATGGCCCTTTTAGATGTGAAATGTGTGAAGAGAATGTAGAAAATATCAACCATATTTTTATTGAGTGTACTTTAGCCTTTGAGCTATGGAGGAGAATGGCAACTTTACTTGGCTTACAATGGTCCAATTTTTTCACTTTTGAACAGCTTTGGAGGGATTGGCCTAATCAAGAGGGTGTTGATCATTTTATTAGGTTGGGTTGGGTTTTTTTTTTTTTTTTTTTTTTTTTTTTTTTAAAAAAGAAAAAAAAAAATTTTTTTTAAATAAAAAAAAATTTATTTTTTTTTTGTTAAAAAAAAAAAAATTTCATTGTTTGATTATTTTTCTCACCTTTTTTTTCCCCCAAAAAACCCCCCAAAAAAGGGGGGAAGGGATGGAAAAATTTAAAATTAAAAATTCTAAGGGAAACCAACTTAAGGGAATGTGAGTATTAGTAATATGGATAGGACTAGAAATTGGCAACCTCCTCCTAAGAATTTTGGAAAAGTCAATACTGATGGAGCCTCTAGAGGGAACCCTGGAAAAGCCAATGTGGGAGGAATTGGTAGACTTTCATATGGCTCCCTGGTTTTTACTTTTGCTTGAGAATTTGGGTATTCTTTCCAATAACCTTGCTTGAGGGGTATGGTATCCTTAGAGGCCTTCAGGAGGCTACTAAGGTTGGATGGGAAAAGGTGTTAGTTGAGTCTGACTCTCAACTTATGATTAATATCTTGAAGACTCCTAAGAATCATAAGGTGGATTGGAGAATAAAAAGAATTATTGAGAAGATTCAGTTAATCCAGATGGGATTTTTGAAAGTTGATTACAATCATGTCGTCAAAGATCAAAACAAGAGTGCTGATGCTTTAGCTAATTGGGCTTTGGACAAAGGTGATCTTACTTGTTATGGCCACCCTCCTATATGGTGGGCTTCTCAAATTAGGGAATCTCTTCTTTCTATCATTTCTTTGGATGGCTCCAGTTCTGAAGGTACCTAGTTTCTTCTTGTTTTTTTTTTTTGTTTGTTTCTCTGTGGTTCATTCAGTTTTTTTATTTCCCTAGCTCATTCTATTATTTATTTTGTTTCCTCTGTTGAGTCTTGCATTAATAGTCTTCTGGTCTAGATAGGTCATTGTTTTGTTCATTTTTTTTTCTTTTGTCTTCTTTGTTTTTTTGTTTAGTTTTTTAAGGTGGGTGGGTTCTTTTGTTTTGTTTTGTTTTTGTGTTCTTTGTGTTGTTTTTTGTTGTTCTTGTCTTTTTGTTGTTTTATTTTTTTTATGTTTTTTGTTATTGTACTTGTGTTTTTTTTCGTTCTTGTTCTTGGGTTTCTCTTTGTTTGTGTTATTTAATTTTTTTATGTGTTTTCTATGTTTTTTGTTTTTTTTTTATTGTATGTTGTTGGTTGTTTTTATTTTTTATTTTATTTATTTTATTTTTTAGGTTTTGGTTGTGTTTATTTTTCATTTTTTTTTGGGTTATGTCTTTGTAGTGTTCTATTGTTTTTGTCTTGTTTGTGTTTTTTTATGTGGTTCTTGTGTTTTTCTATGTGGTTTGTGTTGTGGTTTCTTTTATCTTATTGTGCGTGTTTGGTTGTGCTTTTGGTTTTGACACACTCAAGGAGCATGTTTTTTATTTTATTTTATTATTTTTGTTGTTATTTATTTTTTTAATTTGGTTTTGTGTGTTTTTTTGCTCCTTGAGTATGTCAAAGGTGGTAGGCCAGGTCTGAGTCCTGGGCATTTTTTGCGGAATGGATACCCCTGCCTCCTTGGGTCTTACCCGAAAGTGGCATCCCTTTTGGGATGTTTTCCACAAAAAAGAAAAGAAAAAGATAAAGCTCATTATGTAACCCTATTTTAGATTAATAAAGTAGCATTTAGCACAAATTGGTGATTTTCATGTGTTACACTTCTATCTTAAAATATCAATAAGACTCGTATTTTGATAAAAAAAATTAGATGAGTTCTTCCCATTAAATAAGGTAACAAACAATTTCTAAAAAAGTTCATTTGAATAATACCACAACATAATTTTAGAAGAATTTATTTCAATAAATAATATCATAACTTCATGAAAAATCAAATAGGCTTATTTAATAATGTGGTGATCTTTAATAACAAACCTCGAGTAAAACCCTATTATCAAATTCTAGTCTATCAAATAAACTTCTCCATAAAATTTAAATAAAAACCAATGTTAACTCCTATATAAAAATCAAGGCTTCAATTTCTTTTTAAAAGACTACGTAACAAGGGTATATAATCATATAAAACAAACTAAAGTCTATCTTTATTTTCAAGCATATTCAAATCATTAATCTGAAAAGATGGATTTTAAGCTATAAATTTTACTAGGTATCCAAGTAATTTCACATATTATAATCTAAGACAAACCACTTTTTCTAAAATTTATTAAACTAATGGATAAAGATACCAAAATATAGGTCTTTATTACATAAGTAGAGATTTATGGAGTGTAGTAGAAGGTTGTGGCATAACCTATATTAAACTTAGTACTCCAAACAAGTCTACTAATACTTCATGCGATGGATCTTTTAAATAGCATACTATGGTTTGCAATCAAAATATTTTCAGTATGTCGAATCATCCACGGATAGCTTATTCGTTGGAAGAGAATATTTTAATCAATTCATACGTTAAGAAAACACATATATTTGAATGAGTGGTGAAAATTGATAATTATTTTTTTTGGTAATTAAGGAACATATTCATTACAACTGAGTTTTACTGGTTGACCCAAAACCTATTACAACAACAGCACAACGCTAAAACGGGACAAGAAATTAAAAGGGACATTTTGTTTAGCCCTCTACTGAGGTCACATAGCCAACAAAGAGCAATACCCTTACAAAAATTTACACCCACCTTGGAACAAAGGCGAACGACAACTCCGCCTTCTAACACTTTCTCTTTTCTTTTGGTCACAAAACTGTGACATGTCATGATATCATGACACTTCTCCTTCCTCCTCTTTCTTTTCTCTTTTTGTCACAAAAAACCGACATGTCATGAAATCGTGACACTTTTCCTTCCCGTACTTTCTCTTCTCTTTTGGTCGTGAAAATACGACATGTTGAGATATCGCGACACTTTACCCCTCTTGCTTATTCTCTTCACTTTTGGTCGTGAAAAAGCAACGTGTCGTGATATCGTTACATCCTTTCTTTCATTCTGAAAATGTCACAAAATCGTGACACTTTTTCCTTCCTCTTCTTTCTCTTCTCTTTTGATCGCGATAATGCGACACTTATCCTTCTTTCTCTTGCTCTTCTCTATTAGTCGCAAAAGGATGACATGTTGCGAAATCGTGACCCTTTTTCCATTTTGCTCTTGCTCTTATTTTTTGGTCACGACAAACCAGCATGTCGTGATATCATGGCATTTTTCCTTTCTAGCTCTTTCACTTCTCTTTTGGACGCAAAAATCCAACATGTCGCGACATCGTAAAGCTTTTTCCTTCATGTCCAACCCATCTCCAACAAGCGATAATTTTTCCTTCTTGCTCACCACGTCACGATATCGTGACACTCTTTATTTCTTGCTTAGCATGTCATGATATCGTGACACCTTTTCTCTCTTGCTCTTTCTCTTTTCATTTGGTCACAAAAATGTGACATGTCATGATATCACGACATTAATTCCATGTCGAGACATCGCGACACTTTTTCTAACATGTCACGATATCGTGACACTTTTTCCTGCCTTCTCTTTCACTTCTTTTTTGGTCACGAGAATACGACATGTTGCGATATCGTACAACTTTCCCTTCTTGCCCTTAGTCTTCTCATTTGACCGCGAGAAGACGACATGTCACGACATCGTGACACTTTTCCTTTCTTGCTCTTTCTCTTCTCTTTTAGTCATGAAAAAACAACACGTCACGATATCGCGACACTTTTTCCACTTGCTCTTTCTCTTCTTTTTTGGTTGCGATATTGATACATGTCATGATATCGCGACAAATTTTCCATGTCATAAAATTGTGACACTTTTTCTAACATGTCACAAAATTGTGACACTTTTTCCTTCCTTCTCTTTCACTTCTTTTTTGGTCATGACACTGCTGCATGTCGCGAAATCGTGTCACTTTTCCTTCTTGCCCTTAGTCTTCTCTTTTGACTGCGAGAAGATGACATGTCATGAAATCATGACACTTTTCATTTCTTGCTCTTTCTCTTCTCTTTTAGTCGCAAAAAAACACCATGTCGCGATATCGCGACACTTTTTCCACTTGCTCTTTCTCTTCTTTTTTGGTCACGATAATGAGACATGTCACGAAATCGTGACACATTTTCCATGTCATGAAATCATGACACATTTTCTAACATGTCATGACATCACGACACTTTTCCTTTCTTGCTCTTTCTCTTCTCTTTTAGTCACGAAAAAACAACATGTCGCGAAAATGAGACATGTCACGATATCGCGACACATTTTCCATGTTGCGATATCGCGACACTTTTTCTAACATGTCACAAAATCGTGACACCTCTTCCTTCCTTCTCTTTCACTTCATTTTTGGTCACGAGACTACTACATGTCGCGATATCGCACCACTTTTCTTTCTTGCTTTTAGTATTTTCTTTTGGCCGCGACAGGACGACATGTCACGACATCACGACACTTTTTCTTTCTTGCTCTTTCTCTTCACTTTTAGTCACGACACAACAACATGTCACGATATCGTGATACATTTTCCACTTGATCTTTCTCTTCTTGTTTGGTCATGAAAATGCGACATGATGGGATATTGCGACATTATTTCCATGTCACGATATCGCTATGCTTTTTCTAACATGTGAAAACTCGACACTTTTTCCTTCCTTCTCTTCCACTTCTTTTTTGGTCGTGAGACTGCGACTTGTCATGATATCATGCCACTTTTACTTTTTGTTCTTAGTCTTCTCTTTTGGCCGCAACAACATGACATGTCGCGACATCATGAAACTTTTTCTTTCTTGCTCTTTCTCTTCCCTTTTAGTCATGAAAAAATAACATGTCGCGATATTGCGACACTTTTTCCACTTACTCTTACTCTTCTTTTTTGGGTGCGATAATGCGACATGTCGCGATATCATGACACTTCTTCCATCCAACATATCATGATATCATGACACCCTTCCATTATTTCTCATCATGTCATGATATCGTGACACTTTCTCATTTGATCGCGACAACGCGACATGTTGCAATATCGCGACACTTTTTCCATGTCACAAAATTGCGGCACTCTCATGTCACGACATCGCGAAAATTTTCCTATCTTGCTCTATATGTCTCGAAATCATGACCCTCTTCCATTCTTGCTCGACCTGTCACGATATCACATCCCTTTTTCCAACATGTTGCAAAAATGTGACACTCAAACTCTCTTGCTTAACCTGTCGCGAAATTGCATCCCTTTTCCTAACTTGCTAAAAATTGCTTTTCCTGAAACTCAACCAAGTCACAAAAACTCACCATCGGTCTTTGTCCTTAGCCATTGCCCTTAATACCATAACACGAAGCCACCAAGCCACCTGGAACCTTCCTTTGTTGCAGAACAAACTAAAGTCGTCACAATAAGGGCCAAAGCAATACTGACCAAACCACATTGAAACTGCTCTCCCTTTTTTTGTTCCCCATGACTTCACCATCATTGGCAATCATTTTGAATAATTTTTGTCACTTCACTTGGGATCCCATGTTCCCATATGACCAACCCATCGGCTTCCACTCCTAAATTGGCCAAGATATCAGCAGTTTTATTTGCTTCCCTGAAAACGTGTTGGGCCTTCCGATCGTTCCTAGCCTGGTAAAGGCTCCTAGCCTCTTCGATGACAGTCTTAATCCACCATGGAGGATTTTTCCCATTGTTAAGAAGGTTTAGAACCTGCATTGAATCTCATTCGATAATTAGTTTACCTTCAATTTCCTGAGCCAACTGAAGATCCCTCCATAATGCTCTTGCTTTCACCTCATTGTTGGTCCTATTTCCCAGCTGTTCAGAAAATGCCATCACTAGCTTTCCTTGATAATCTCCCACTGCTATTCCAGCCCCTGCATTGCCAGGGTTACCTTTAGAAGCCCCATCGAAGTGGATTTTGAACCAACCAACCAGGGGCGGTTTCCACTTGACACTTAATCTGGGATTGACCTTGAAAGACACAGGTTTCTTTCCAAGAGTAATTTTTAAGGATTGAGAAATCCGCCTCTCCCAGGGGGAAGGATTTCTATCATCATAAGGTATAAGGCTGACGTTTTCACGGGAAAAGGTAATAATCTTATTGGATAATGATTTCAATACATGCAATTATTAAAATATCACGATCCTTTCCTTTAGCAAGCACCTTCCTTACTTGCACTATTAATTAATACTCTTGTTTAATGCCAAAGAGGTTGGTAAAACAATCATTGCCAAATATGATGAGGGAATCCTCTAATATCTTGCATTGGAAAAAATAAATGTGTGCTATTACTTTTATAACGCATCCAACTTGACTTATTTTAGTGACTCGACCTTATTTAATGATAAAGTAATGATAATAATTTTATTTAAAATACCACTCACAGATCATCATACAATAGTAATCATTGTGTTAATATTTAGCAGATTCTTGGGATTACAACGATGACTAAGAAATTTGGTTTAATTAAGGAATGGGCAATCCCTCAATAAATATGATTATAATCATAACTACTTTTAATTTTCTATCTGTATACACCTATTCTACTTCCAACAAGAAGGAATAAAATTTCTTATTGCAAACCGATTAATTCTTTAAGGTATATCTTAGAAAGATAAATGAAATGTTGTATTAATATACCTATATTAATAGATTAATTAAAGGTGTCGGTGTTTCCATAAATGCTTATGTAATGATTAAAAAGAAAACCACATAAAAAGAACTATCTTAGGTTTTCCATACATCTGGAGTAAAATATTATGTTCACTAGGATTTAACCAAAAATAGTTCTATAATCTATATACGAGTCTAAATTTTTCAATTTATTTATAGTCTTTGCAATTTATAGGTAAAATTAATTGTATGTGGTGCATAGTGGATAAAAAATTAGTTTTATAAGTGCACATAAATATAATACAAGCCATGATAAACACTACTATGGCGCATCGCCATACACCAAGAAGGTGATAAATAAATGCACACCAATAACTGCATATGGGGAAAGTGATGTCGAAGATGCACAATGGTTAGTAATAGACCATAACAAGGACTGAAGGTAACACAAGCTCATCCAAGAACTAAGCTAAAAAAACATGAATTATGTGAAGAGAAAATGAATATCCATAAAATACTTCAACACACAGTGACTTAGAATAATAATGTACCTAAAATACCAAGGTTTAGTTAATTATTTTTACAAACTGTAGCAACAAGATTGAGCTTCATGACCTATGAAGGAAATATTTATTCTAAGACTGAAATCTTCCTCATACAAGCACCTAAACACAATAACATAGAGCAAGTTGCACCATCTGTCAGCCTAGCAACACCTCGGTAGGAGCCAACCTCTGTATCTATCATGCTTATCATTGGTGTGCGATCTAAGTGGGTCACCCCTAGGAAGAGTTCTTTTAAAGATATGTAGATTCTAATGCTATTCATAACATGAGCACACAACAAATCTGAACATAGCAACAAGGATTATTCCATCTTTCATATCGCACTTATGCACCAAAAATTATCCAAGCAAGAGAGCAGAAATCATACATAGGCAGACATAAAGGATAACACCTATCAAGATAGGAGAGAAATCATACCATTCATATACAACATCCCAAACAATGCAACGATGCTTACTCACAACATCAAGAATTATGCAATTCATAATGTATGCATCCAACAACCCAACAATGCAACAATGCTTACTCACAACATCAAGAATTATTCAATTCATAATGTATGCATCTAACAACCCAACAATGCAGCGATGCTTACAACAACAAGAATTATTCAATTAAAAATTCATCATACAACAAACCCTAACAATGTAGTGATGCTTTTACAACAACAAATACCATTCATATTTAATTATCACAATTCATAATATGTGCATACAAAAAACCCTAATAATGTAGTGATGCTCACTCACAACAACAAGATATATTCAATAAAAAATTCATCATACAACAAACCCTAACAATGCAACGATGCTTTTACAATAACAAGGATCATTCAACTTTACTTATCACAATTTATAATATGTGCATACAACAAGCCCTAATAATGCAATGATGCTTACTCACAATCAATTAAAAATTCATCATAGAATAATGTAACATCCCAGGTCTACTCACCTTGTTGTTAAAAGCATAAATTCAAAATTTTGTTTTTTTTTTTAAAGCAAAAAACCCCTTGCGAAGCCACCTTGGTCTGAGAGACCACGAACAGGGGTTCTACACCGTCAAAGTCACCCGGGGGTCGCACCCGACCCTGCCTGCACCAACATTATCAATTGGATTTTAGATACCCAATTTAGCTTTTTATAGGGTGGAGATTTGAACATGGGACCTCCCTTGGAGGATTGCCATCTCCTATCCAACTCACCTACAACACCTGGGTAAAACTAATTTATAGTGGAAAACACCTCTTTCAAGATGCCACTTTCAATAGTTTGGGCATAGGAGAAATGGAGCCTCGTCGGTCTCTACCAGCACATAGGACATTCCTAACTATACCATATATCTGCAGGATGGAGACAAGGGGAATGGAACCTGGGTCAGCCTCTACCAGCACCCGGGGCATTTACCACTGCACCACAACAAGCAGATAATTCAAAATTTTGATTTATTTCCAAACCATTGTCACAATTTGATGTAAGTACACCTAAATTTGTATTAGTACTTAGGCATACATGTTACACTCCAAGATATAATACCATTGTATATGGAATATCAAGTGCTCTAGAATGTTCAACTTCCCGTAAATAGACTACCATTTATGAGACCCATTTTCTCCCTCCTCATATTTTAGGTTCTCGACATGGGATTGTCCTTTTAGGGCCCATAACACCTAAAATGATGAACACATAATTTTCCCATATTGTGACATGGAGGACATAGGTCTATGACCCTATCTTAGTCCTAATGGTCCATTGACCTTATCTTTAAACATTTGAGCCCATGTTAGAGTTAGCATATTATACATGTACCTGATAGTAGTTCATCCTTCTATGAACGCTTATAGGGCCCACCAACACTTTGGATATTGGGGCTAGGTATCTCAGAATGTAACCTAGTTGGCAATAATGTTTCCCATACCATATATCACTAGACCTTCCATCCCCAAGGACTAGCTCCCTAGTCTTGAGTCATTGTTGGCTATTCCACAACTGGGTTACAAATCATGAGAACCCTCACATACTACCTCATACGAAAACCTAGAACGATGTCCCATACCATCGTTTGTTACTATCGATAGTAAAGAGTCCTCTGACTCTTAATATTTGTGATGGAGAATAGTTATCCCTGATATCACAACAGTCATAAACTATGACCTACTGGAGTTAGGTGGATGACATTCTTCCCAATGTCATTAATATTATGATAAGTCATATTTATTAAATTGACATCCTCCTCGATGTATAAGACATGTATACCATCCTTCTCGATGAAATAATTTTCAAGTCTCTTATTTTTTTTTAGTTCTTATCTCAAGTTTTGAAGAAAACTCTAAAAGAAACCTCCACATATCTTTTCAAAGTAAGGATTTACTATAAAATATTATCATGGTATAGCAATTACTTCTTCTAGGTTATAATATTAAAATAGTTCCTAAAAGTTTATTTATTTATAATTTAACTGCAATTTACATTTAAAATAATCATCCAAAACTTCAATACTTTACATTTTTCACTTAAAATAATAATCAAAATTTTAATTACATATCAATATTTAAAGCAAAAAAAATACTTTTTAAATAAACTTCATTCAAAATCTAAGTATATGTTACCACCTAGTACTAGTTTCAAGTAAAGGATATTTTATGAGTTAAATGAAAATATATTACTTTTAAACTAAGGTTTAAAAATTCTTTTATAAATCTAAACTAGAGGTTTGAATATCTAATCTGAAAAATCCACGAATGTCTCAAATGTGACTCATGCTACCGTAATAAATTTGAATCATTATTGTAAGTTTTAGGTGTAGGACTTTTCTAAATGAAGGCACGCACATAAATCATACTCCTATGTTTTAATACTTAACCGAATAATTTTTGGAGGAGACAACCAATTATACCTAACTCATACTACCTAAACTACAACATATCATATAGAGACGACACTTTTAGTTTTATAATGTCAATGTACTGCTCGCTTCCACGTCAAACCCTATTTCATATTAAACTTAGAAAGTATTGAGTTTTTAGAGTTTTGCACAACCATGGATCAATACCTATTGACCAAGCGAAGCAACAAGAGGTGAAGTATATTCAAACTTACACTATAAGTGGACACACTCAGTATTTTTGTTTTTCGAAGATAGTTTGCTTCACAAAAGAAGTATAGGAAATGTTTTAAACAACACAGTTTATATAATGAAAACTTTTAAAACTAAAATGTGACTATGCAACTTTCAAGAATATCTACACAAAGTCCCATGTGGAATTGGTTTTAACAAAATCTTTCATCGAGCCTCTAAAAGTCTTAACATAAACTAATTAAAGTCTCTTATAAAATAAATACTCTTGTTTATATATCTGCAGATGATTTGCCAAAGACAGTTTATAAAGTATTTTTGATCATGATAAAATAAAATAAAATTCAAATAGAAATAAATCTTTTTCCTTAACCAATATATTTCGGTACCTCTATTATAAATTTTTACATACAAAAATAAACCTCTACGTACAGCTTTAATATGAGCAATTTCAAATTTAATCTCTCACATACTATGACAAGAACATTTGATTGAAATATTGAAGCAAGGCAGAATATGTCTACATAACCGGATTTAAGTTCTCCAATGGACGAAATTCCAAAACATACAAAGAGCTCTGAAAACAATTTTTACAAACGTCATGGCGAAGGCTCTGAAAGCATCCTCATGGCCAAAAATAGTAGATTTAACACGTTTTTGGTTAGCGTGACCTTATGATATGCATTCTTAACTATGCAAACAATTGATTATTCAAGGATATGGTATTTTATATATATTTGAAATATCTTATGTTATCTCACTTTTCAATTCAATAGTAAGCCATATCATATAGCTTATTTATCTTTTATATATATATATATATAATAATATGCATATGGTGGATTACATCAATTAGAGAAACTCTGATGTTCACACAATGACACTGAGAGGGGGGGGTGAATCAGTGTAGTTATTTAACTTCAATTCAACAGCATTCAAAAACTGAAGCACAGAAAACTTATAAAACCAGAAGAACAAAATGAGAGCACACCACAACACACAATATAACGAGGTTCACCAATTTGGCTACTCCTCAAAAATTAACTCGTTTGGACTTCAATCCAAATCCAGTATTTGCAAAATTTCAATTTTACAACTTCTTTACCAAGCATCCACTGGAAGGAGCACCAACCCCTGTAATTTTTTGCTGCAACAGATGGAGCACCAACCCCTAGTACCAAGCACCAAATTGGACTACAATTCTAATCAAATCAAAATGACATAAAAATGTCTTCACTACTAACTCAACCCTGACTGGTCTGTAATTTTAACAACCTCTCGCACAATCTCATGTCTCTCGCTTATTTCTCTATACTGAGACCCTCTTTTCACAGCAATTCCCTTCTTACTGCAACAACTTCTATCTCTCTTCAACAATTTCTCTTTACAGCTATTCATTTATATACATCCAATCCGGCACGCAGTCGAATCATATACCCAATTGTTCGAATTCTTTTCTCCTGCAAATAAGTGGCTGTTCGAAAACGACTGTTCAAAACCCTGCAATACGGCATTTCGATTTCTTGTGGTATGGTCTGTTTTGAATGTCGCAAACATATCTTCTCGAAAAGCATATCTCGATCCTTCATATTCGGCTCTTTGAATACAAGCAAAATGTTTGTTCGATTCCATGAGTGCGACCGTTCGAAAGCTAAAAAAAAACTTTTCGAAAACCTTTTGATAATTTATATTTGATTCTTCGAATACATGCAAACGGCTGTTCGAATGCATGACTAACACTTGTCAATCTGTAACTGTAGATCTGACATCAGTTACATTTTATGTAACTGGATGCATGATGTCTTTTATGACACGTTTCACCATGCTTGCTTTTTCGGCTTTTACCTGCCAACCTATCGCCTGTCGCGATATCGTGAAATTTTTAACTTATGCTGACGTCACCTTGAAGGTTGTCGCGAAATCACGACGTTTTCGGCTTCCAGTGGCTTTTATTTCATCCTGTCGCGAAATCGTGACACTTTTCAACTTTGCTGACGTCATCATCCTTCTTGTCACGAAATCATGACGTTTTCGACTCTTGCTGACGTCATCATCCTGCTTGTCGTGAAATCGTGACACTTTCGGCTTCCGTACACTCTTCTTTGCCAGCAGCAGCGAAAAAGGAACATGTCACAAAATCGTGACACTTTCGGCTTCCGTACACTCTTCTTTTCCAGCAGCAGTGAAAAAGGAACATGTCACGAAATCGCGACACTTTGCTCTTTCGTACAACTCTCCTTGCCAACTCCAGTGAAAATGGAACATGTCGCGAAATCGCGACACTATGCTTCATGCAATGGCGAAATTTTTACATCTTTGTGCCTTGTGTTTTCACCTTGCCTCTTTTCATGAAATTTTGACTTGTAATATCATTGCTGCATCTTTCAGTTCTACACTTTTGACTAGTAGCGAAATCGCTACTCCTTAGTTTCTCTTTGTTTCAACATGTAGTGCCATCGCTACACCTTAGTTTCTCTTTGTTTCAACATGTAGCGAAATCGCTACACCTTCTTCTTGTGAATTTTTTATTGTGTCGAAATCGCTGCATCTCAGTTTTCTTAACTTCCGATTTGTAGCGAAATCACTACACCTTTGTTTCCATACATTTCCAGCTGTGCTTTGAAATGCGAAACTTTAACATGCATGGAAATCGCTACTCTCTTCATTGCAAGCTCCTTTCCTCCATTTATGTCGCGAAATCGCGACACATTTTATCTCTCCTCAGCGAAAACTCGACATGTCGCGACATCGCGACATTTTGGCGTGCATTTTCTCTCTCCTGCTTTTTGTCGTGAAATCGCGACACATTTTCTCTCTCCTCAACGAAAACTCGACATGTCGCGACATCGCGACATTTTGGCGTGCATTTTCTCTCTCCTACTTTTTATCGTGAAATCGTGACACATTTTCTCTCTCCTCAGTGAAAACTCGACATGTCGCGACATCGCGACATTTTGGCGTGCATTTTCTCTCTCCTACTTTTTGTCGTGAAATCACGACAGAAAACATGTCGCGATATCGCGACAATTTTCTTCCTTGTCTCTTTCTGCCAATTTCTGAATCTGGGTCACCTCTATTTTGCTTGAAACTTTCTGCACTTGATCTGACTGACCTCTGAACTGCATCAACTGCATCAATTTGTCTGTGTTGACAACAATGACAATACTTTCTCAATGCTTTTGCTGCACCTTGCTCAACAATCTCCCCCTTTGGAATTGTTGGCAACACGACGAACCTTGCTCAACTTCTTCTCCCCCTTTGCCAATAATACCAAAGGGTCTGTCGTAGACTCCCCCGAGTCTCTCGTACACCATTCTCGGGAAAATATCGTTATAGTTAGCAAAAATCATAAATATAAGCAAAACTATAAGTATATGCATGCATGCACCCATTGAGAATGTGATCCCTAATTATAGTCAGTTCTTGGGAATTGTGACCACTCCCAACTTATTCCTAAGGTACTCAAAAACATCCTTGGGCAATGATTTTGTGAATATATCAGCTACTTGCTCTGTAGTTGGAACAAAATCCAACTTGACCTCTCCTTCGCAACTTTATCCTTCAAGAAATGATATCGGATTGCAATGTGTTTGGTTCTTGAATGCATAACTCGGATTCTTGGATATGTTGATAGCACTAGTGTTATCACATTTTATTGATATTGGCTCTTTGAAGTGGATACCAAGATCTTTCAAAGTTTGTCTCATCCATAATACTCGTGTACAGCAAGTTGTGGCTGCAATGTATTCTACCTCTGCAGTGGATAGAGAGACTGATTCTTGTTTCTTGCTGTGCCATGCTACCAGCCTGTCTCCAAGATAAAATGCTCCTCCACTTGTACTCTTCTAGTCATCAACGCACCCTGCCCAATCTGCATTAGAATATGCAATCAAAGTGAAGTCTTTGCCTTTTGGGTACCACAACCCATAATCCATGGTACCTTTGAGGTACCTGAAGATCCTTTTTACAGCTGTGACATGAGTTTCTTTGGGACTTGCCTAAAATCTAGCAACCATGCATACTGCTTGTAGTATATCTGGTCTAGTAGCTATTAAATATAGCAGGCTTCCAATCATAGACCTGTACATTGTTTGATCCACATCTGGAGATTTATCATCCTTGCTCAACTTGCAGCCTGTTGTCATGGGAGTGCTGACCGGTTTACCGTCTTCCATTGTGAACTTTTTCAGCATTTCTTTTACATATTTAACTTGAGAAATAAAAATGCCTTTTTCATTTTGATTGACCTACAGTCCTAAGAAATAAGAAAGTTCACCAATCATTGACATCTCAAATTCTTTTTTCATTTTAATTGATATGTCTTTGCCAGTATTCATCCATGTTCTCTGCCAAATATTATGTCATCTACATAAACAACAAGAACAATAAGATGACCCTTCTCTGTTTTGACATATAAGTTGCTATCCACCAAACCTTTCTTAAACCCTTGTTTAATTAGATAATTATCTAGCCTTGCATACCATGCTCTGGGTGCCTGTTTTAATCCATATAAAGCTTTCTTTAACCTGCAAACAAAATCTGGATTGTCACCAAGTTGGAAGCCATCTGGTTGTTCAATGTAAACCTCTTCTTCCAATTTTCCATTCAAAAATGCTGATTTTACATCCATTTGATATACTTTGAAGTTTTTATGAATTGCTAATGCCGGAAACATTCTGATTGCCTCTAGTCTGGCTACTGGTGCAAAAGTTTCTTCAAAATCAATGCCTTCAACCTGAGCATAGCCTTTACATACCAATCTTGCCTAATTTCTGACAACCTTTCCATCTTCATTCAATTTATTTCTAAAAACCCATTTAGTGCCAATTATGTTTTTATTTGTTGGTCTAGGTACTAATTACCAGGTATTGTTTTTCTCTATCTGATCTAGTTCTTCATTGATTGCCTTCATCCAACTTTCATCGTCGCTTGCTTCAGACAACATTTTTAGGTTCAATACTAGATAACGAGAGAATAGTTCCTCACTCGCTGTTCTTCTTGTCCGAATACCATCCGTGGGATCCCCAATAATCTGTTCACTTGGATGATTTTTCCGCGCATTGTCTGTTTTAAATTTCTTGTTTTCTTCTTCTTCGATTCGGTTTTACACCATCTGGATCAATTTTCTGATTCTTCTCTGTTTCTTTTTCATCATCATCTTTAATGACTTCTTCATACATAGGGTAGTTTTCTTGATAAGTAGTTTCTTGTTCTCTACCTTCATCAACTTTCACATCAGCACTTTCAACAATTTTCTTCAACCTCTTGTTGTAACATGTGTAGGCCTTGCTTTTTGTTGAGTAACCAAGAAAGATACCTTCATCAGCTCTATCTTCAAATTTATCGAGGTTATCTTTAGTCCGTTTTATGTAGCACTTGCTGCCAAATACTTTGAAATGTCTTGTTGTTGCCTTTCTGCCAAACCACAACTCATAAGGTGTTTTGCTTTCATGTGGTCTCAGCATGCATCTGTTTTGAATGTAAACTATAGTATGAACTGCCTCTTTCCAAAATCTGTCATCTATTTTATTTTCTGCCAGCATTGTCCTTGCCATTTCCTGCACTGTTCTATTCTTCCTTTCTACAACACCATTCTGCTGATGTGTCCTAGCTTCCGAAAACTGTCTTCCTATCCCATGTTTTTGACGAGTATTCTACAAATTCTTTGGAGATAAACTCTCCTCCCCTGTCTGATCTTAGGCATTTAATTATTTTTCCTGATTGATTCTCAACAAGATTTTTGAAGGTTTTAAACATCTCAAAGGCTTCTGACTTGAGTTTTAGAAATAGTACCCATGTCATTCTTGAGTAGTCATCTATACACAGCATAAAATATTTGTGTCCATTTATGCTTTCAGTTCTCATGGGTCCACATAGATCAGTGTGAATTAGTTCTAATGGCTTGCTAGTGAAGTATTCTTTTGCTTTGAAAGTGGCTCTGGTTTGTTTTCCCTTTTGGCATGACTCACAGATGCTATTTATAGGTTTGCCAATTTTTGGTATATCTTTAACTGCTCTTTTTGAACTGATTTTTGCCAGATTGTTAAAACTAATATGCCCAAGCCTCTTGTGCCATAGCCGCTTTTCATCTTCCCGTCCGATCAAGCATGTTCCTTCTACGGTTTCGAAAGTGTATACTGATTTCTAGAAGTTCTCGATCCGAGTGGCTATTAACTTTCCATTTTTTGTCTTTCTTACTTCACGACCCTCCTTCTTGAAGATTACATCATGACCTCTGTCACATATTTGACTTACATTTAGCAAGTTATGCTTCAGTGCCAATTACAAACAAGACTTCTTTTGATTTTATATTGCCATCACCGATCTTGACTGATCCCTTTCCAACAATATTTGCTCCATCATTATTTCCAAATTTCACGGAACCACCTTCATAATTCCGTAAATTCTCAAACTTTTGCTTGTCACTCGTCATGTGATCGGAACAACCACCGTCAAGTATCCAAGGTGCTGATTTTTTCTGAGCTTTAAAAGCGATCTGGACAATCAAAGATTCCTTTTCTTTCCATTCTGGTTTGATAGCAGATTTTGCTACTTGTTTTGCCTTTGTCCTTTCATTAGCATGTGCCTATTTTTTAGGAAATTTTTGGTTTTGTTTCAACCCACTTGGCTGAGATTTTCTACCCTGATATTTATTTTATGCAAAAGTGCTTCTGTAGTTTCTAGCAATATGTCCAAAATTATGACAATTATAACATTCAACTGCATAATTCATTAAAGGAGAAAAAACATTTCTGCTGGTAAAATTCCTTTGAGATACATTATGCCTGCAATTTGAAATCTTATGGCCATAAGCATTGCATTTAAAACAATAACCGGAAAATGCATGATTAAACCGGGTGCCGATCTTTGCCGCTTTGAAGTAGGAGCCATGACTCTTCTCCTCCTTGGATGTGTGACTTTTGTGAATCCATATTTGTCAGTATTCTTCTTGAATCTGGCATTATTGTTTTCTTTTGCATGATTTGGTTTTTCTAGTTCAACCCTGATCTTTTCTTCTTTCTTTATGGGTTCTATATTCAAGTTCTTTGAATCCTTTGAAGATTCTCCTTCATCAAAGCCTAAACCAAATTTTATGCCATAAGGCCTTTGGTTATTTAACATTTTATCCAGACTTTACAAGTACTTTCTTCAAACTTATGAAAACAAGTTCAATTTTCTATTCATCTCCTCTAATCGCATCCTTAACTTAACAATGTCTTCCTCTAGCTTGTCTGCATTCAACCTGTCTTTACAGCTTAATTGTTCATCAAGAACTTCGGACATTTTCTTGAATTCCTCTCGTCTGTATTTTTAGATTTTTTATTATGTCCGTGGCATTCTCTAATTTCTTTGAAAATTTCTTATTCTTCTTCCTTTCTGCACTCAACTCTTCAAGTGCAGCAATCAATTCTCCTTCCAAATAAACTTCAACTTCATCCTTGGAATTTTCATCACCTTCCTGATTTTTCTCTGTTCTTTCTTCTTCAAGTGCCATGAACAGAGCTTCACCTCCTTCTTCTTCAGACTCCTCATCTATGCTTTCTTCAGAACTACTGACATTCTTGGTTATGAAGCTTTTCTTCTTGAAGTTGTTCTTTCTGAAATTTTGTTTCTTCTTCCAGTCACCTTTTTCTTGGTGTGAACCTTCACCATTTTTTGTTCTCTCCTAAATTGGACATTTGGCTGCAAAATGACCGACTCCTCCACAATTGAAGCATTTAAAAGGTAGCTTCCCTCTATATTTTCCTTTTCCTTTTGTGATTTTTCGAACAAAATTGGCTTCTGTTTCATCCAGTGTTCCTTCATCCTCAGATTCATGTTCAGCTTTTACATTCTTATGTGCTTTAAAAGCTGCTTCTCTATTTGTAGACTTGGTTTGTCCTATTCTCATTTCATATGCTGTCAAGGAACCATGCAACTCATCAATGCTAAAGTTGTTTAGATCTTTTGCCTCTTCTATTGCAGAGACTTTGGAATTAAATCTTTTGTGAAGTGTTCTGAGAACCTTTTTCATAACAACTGCATCATCAATTTCTTCACCGAGTCCTCTGATTGCATTAATAATTTTGTTGACTCTCAGCATATAAGTCTCTATGTTTTCATCTTCATTCATTTGTAGTGCTTCGAACTGTGCTCGATGAGTTTGCAGTTTTGCTTCCTTAATCTTACTGTATCCTTCATGGATGCTCTTTAGTTTATCCCATATGTCTTTTGCTGATTTACAACTCATGACTCTTATCAGTTCACTGTCAACAAGCCCACACATTATGGCATTCTTAGCTTTGGAGTTGTTCTCAAATTTCTTTTTCTCAGCAGTATCTATTGGAGAAGTAGTGGGTGCTGTGTATCCACTATCTATAAAATCCCAAATATCATATCCCAATGCACTCAGATATTTTTGCATTCTGAGTTTCCAGAAGGTGTAATTTGTTCCATCAAATAAGGGAGCTTTGTTGGATGAAAATCCTTCACCGCCTGCCATTGTTTCTTCCAAGATCTCCTTAGCTGATTAAGATTGTACAAGGAACCTTGCTCTGATACCAATTGATGTTCACACAATGACACTAAGAGGGGGGCGTGAATCAGTGTAGTTATTTAACTTCAATTCAACAACATTCAAAAACTGAAGCACAGAAAACTTATAAAACCAGAAGAACAAAATGAGAGCACACCACAACACACAATATAACAAGGTTCACCAATTTGGCTACTCCTCAAAAATTAACTGTTTGGACTTCAATCCAAATCCAGTCTTTGCAAAATTTCAATTTTACAACTTCTTTACCAACATCCACTGGAAGGAGCACCAACCCCTGTAATTTTCTACTGCAACAGATGGAGCACCAACCCCTAGTACCAAGCACCAACTTGGACTGCAATTCAAATCAAATCAAAATGACATAAAAATGTCTTCACTACTAACTCGACCTTGACTGGTCTGTAATTTTAACAACCTCTGCACAATCTCATGTCTCTGCTTATTTCTCTATACAGACCCTCTTTTCACAGCAATTCCCTTCTTACTGCAACAACTTCTATCTCTCTTCAACAATTTCTCTTTACAGCTATTCATTTATATACATCCAATCCGACACGTAGTCGAATCATATACCCAACTGTTCGAATTCTTTTCTCCTGCAAATAAGTGGCTGTTCGAAAACGACTGTTCGAAACCCTGCAATACTGCGTTTCAATTTCTTGTGGTATGGCTATTTTGAATGCTGCAAACATATCTTCTCGAAAAGCATATCTTGATCCTTCATATTCGGCTCTTTGAATACAAGCAAAATGTCTGTTCGATTCCATGAGTGCGACCGTTCGAAAGCTGAAAAAAAAACTTTTCGAAAACCTTTCGATAATTTATATTTGATTCTTCGAATACATGCAAACGACTGTTCAAATGCATGACTAACACTTGTCAATCTGTAACTGCAGATCTGACATCAGTTACATTTTATGTAACCGGCTGCATGATGTCTTTTATGACACGTGTCACCATGCCTGCTTTTTCGGCTTTTACCTGCCAACCTGTCGCCTGTCGCGATATCGTGACATTTTTAACTTATGCTGACGTCACCCTGAAGTTTGTCACGAAATCATGACATTTCCGGCTTCCAGTGGCTTTTCTTTCATCCTGTCACGAAATCGCGACACTTTTCAACTTTGCTGACGTCATCATCCTTCTTGTCATGAAATCGCGACATTTTCGACTCTTGCTGACGTCATCATCCTGCTTGTCGCGAAATCGTGACACTTCCGACTTCCGTACACTCTTCTTTGCCAGCAACAGCGAAAAAGGAACATGTCACGAAATCATGACACTTTCGGCTTTCGTACACTCTTCTTTTCCAGTAGCAGCGAAAAAGGAACATGTCGCGAAATCGCGACACTTTGCTCTTCCGTACAACTCTCCTTGCCAACTCCAGCGAAAATGGAACATGTCGCGAAATCGCGACACTATGCTTCATGTAATGGCAAAATTTTTACATCTTTGTGCCTTGTGTTTTCACCTTGCCTCTTTTCATAAAATTTTGACTTGTAATATCATTGCTGCATCTTTCAGTTCTACACTTTTGACTAGTAGCGAAATTGCTACTCCTTAGTTTCCCTTTGTTTCAACATGTAGCGCCATCGCTACACCTTAGTTTCTCTTTGTTTCAACATGTAGCGAAATCGCTACACCTTCTTCTTGTGAATTTTTTCTTGTGTCGAAATCGCTGCATCTCAGTTTTCTTAACTTTCGATTTGTAGCGAAATCGCTACACCTTTGTTTCCATACATTTCCAACTGTGCTTTGAAATGCGAAACTTTAACATGCATGGAAATCGCTACTCTCTTCATTGCAAGCTCCTTTCCTCCATTTATGTCACGAAATCTCGACACATTTTCTCTCTCCTCAGCGAAAACTCGACATGTCGCGACATCATGACATTTTGGCGTGCATTTTCTCTCTCCTACTTTTTGTCACGAAATCGTGACACATTTTCTCTCTCCTCAACGAAAACTCGACATGTCGCGACATCGCGACATTTTGGCGTGCATTTTCTCTCTCCTGCTTTTTGTCGCGAAATCGCGACACATTTTCTCTCTCCTCAGTGAAAACTCGACATGTCGCGACATCACGACATTTTGGCGTGCATTTTCTCTCTCCTGCTTTTTGTCGCGAAATCGCGACAGAAAACATGTCGTGATATCGCGATAGTTTTCTTCCTTGTCTCTTTCTGCCAATTTCTAAATCTGGGTCACCTCTGTTTTGCTTGAAACTTTTTGCACTTGATCTGACTGACCTCTGAACTACATCAACTGCATCAATCTGTCTGTGTTGACAACAATGACAATACTTTCTCAATGCTTTTGCTGCACCTTGCTCAACAAACTCAACAACGATATGATTGTATGGTCTATTGCTTACATGTATGAAAGAATGGATATGTTCCTACTTTTCCAAAACCAATGGCAGCATGGATGCAATGTCTATCACTAACTCAAATTATATAAAAACACAATATGCCAAGCATTTAAATTTATTAAACATTTTTCATAACAAAGCTTCACAACACTATACGACCTCAATATGAAAGAAATATGGAAGGAAAAATAAATTAACCTAATGAATGGTTGACAAAATTCCTCACCACAAACAAATAGCAACCAACTAGTTTTAGATGCAAGTCGCAAGACAAACTCTAAATGCCCTCTATTTTACATCTTTCTTTCTCTTTCAAAGGATACAAAGGCAATTCCATAAAGACACCTATTGATTCATGCAGATTAGGAAACGCTAGCAACTGCCATGTGGAGAGCTCATTTTCTCGGTAAGGATGTCTATATGATAATGACTCCCAATTTCTCGTTGGTAGTCCCTTTTAATCTTATTATATGTTATTTTTATTATTATTATACTTTTATATTTTTTTATTTTTAATATATTTTCATTTAATTATTTATTTACATATATGTATGTGTATTTATATTTATAAAATTTTAATATTTAATATATTTATTTACATATTTTATGGATGTATATTTATATATCAAAAGAAAGAAAGTATATAATTAGTTGCACCCAATGCATTCACTTCACAGTCACACTTATGCACAAAATGCGGCAACAGTCAGTTTGACCTACATAAATTTTTCTAAGTGGGCTTCCATATACCCATAGGCCATGGTGCACAAGGCACGACATCATATCCCACCTTACCTAACTCTTTCAACCATTGTCTTTGCTAGGGGTGGGTGTTCTTCTAGTTTGGCTCATCTGCTATAGAGTGGAAAACATGTAACTTCACTCACATATGTTTTTAGCAATATCACATTATTCCAGCAATATAGTAATAAAATAGTGGGGATGTTACATTCTCCCCCACCATAATTTAATACAGTCCATTTGTTAGCCAAAATATTTTATAAATTTCAAATAATTGATCATACATCTATAAATAGTTAGCCATATATTATGCATTATATCAAAAGTTGCATATATTATGATATCAATACATCAAAGAATGTATCATGATTAAAAAATGTACAAGTATTAGCATATAATTTATCCAAATATTCACATAAATGATAGTCCTCGAACAAGAAAGGAAATTGTTTTTTCATTACTACCACATTTTCCCATGTGGCATTCCTTGCTGAGTAGAGATCCCATTGGACTCTACACTGGTCTACATTCCTTTTTCTCAACTATTTGGTTCTAAATCCCAAAATCTTGATGGGTCAAACCTCAATGAGTTGTGGGTTCAATATCTGCAAATGAGAAACATCCAGTATATGTGAAGGGTTGGCTATATATCTACGAAGGAGGGACACATGGAAAGTATTGTGGATCTTGGACAAATTAGGTGGTAGAGCTAATTTGTAGGTAATAGGACTAATCTTGGCAATGATATCAAATAGACCAATGAATCTAGGGCTGATTTTGGTGGACTTTATGGAGCTTTTGGTCGGTTTGACTCTTAAGAAAACTTTTTGATCAATAGCATACTCTCGAGGAGTTCATTTTAAATTAGAATAGCTCTTTTGACAATCTATGACTTCCCTAAGTCGCTGGTAGATTTATTTTAATTGGACCTCCATTATTTTCACAACATTAGGGTCGATCATTTCTCGATGGTCCAAGTTATCCCATGTTAATGGTTTTCTACACCTACACCCATATAAGGCTTCAAAAGGGGCCATGCCCAATGTGGTATAGTAGCTATTATTATAAGAAAATTCCACTGAGAAGAGATAATATTTCTATTTACTCTGGTGGTCTATGCAATACATCTGTATCATATCTTCCAACACTTGATTGACCCTATCAGTCTGTCCATCCATCTCAGGATGATAGATGATGTTTATGTTAAGCTTTATACCCCAAGCTTAATGCAAATCTTGCTAAAATTTATAAGTAAATCATGAATCCCTATCAGAGATGATTATTTCAGGGAATCCATGCAACCTCACAATTTCTCGAGCAAAATTTTGTGCTATAGTAGGGGTATCATCATGAAAATTTCCCAGTATAAAGTGTGCCACCTTAGTTAATTTATCCACCACAATAAAAATTACATCATGCTAGAATGGGGTTTTGGGAAGACCAATTATAAAATCCATGGAAATTACTTACCATTTTTGTTCTGTAATTTCAAATAAGTATAGTTTTTCCCTAGGATGTTGATGCTTAACCTTAAATTTCTGGCATTACAGATATTTTACAATAAAATTAACCACACATTTCTTCATTCCAGGCCAGTAAAAGTCCTTTTTCAGATTCTCCCTCATTTTCACCACTCCTGGATGAGCAGAGTATGGATCATAGTGTGCTTCTTGCAATATTGTTCTTTTTATTACATCATTATTGAGTACTATTATGCAGTTTCTGAAATATACCAGATATTTTTTAACTTTGAGATCCATTTTTTTATTTTATCCTTGCTCGACCTTAATACGGCATTGGTCAAAATATTCATCATTTTTTTGCAACTCTTTAATTTTTTCCTTTAGACCATACTGGAATCATGTTAAAGTAGCTACATGTCTCCTTCTACTAAGTGCAGCAGCTAGCTTATTTTCATTTTCTTTTATGTATTATATCTTGAAATCATATTTAGCCAAAAATTCCATCCATCTCTGTTGTCTAGCATTTAGCAAATGTTGAGTAAAAATGTACTTCAAACTTTGATGATCTATTTTCAATTCAAAGGGTTTACCCAAAAGGTAGTTCCACCATATTTTAAGAGCATTGACTATGATAGCTAACTCTAAATCATGAGTGGCATAGTTAACTTCATGTTTCTTAATTTTTCTAGATTCATATGCCACAATAGCCTAATTTTACAATAAGACACATCCTAGCCCTTCTAGAGAGGCATCCATACAAATTGTAAATGGTTTACTAGGATATGGAATTTGAAGGATAGGTGTAGTTTTCAACTTTTCCTTAAGGAATATGAATGCCTTCTCACACTGAGTAGTCCATTTGAATACTTTTCCCTTCCTTTACAGATTGGTGATAGGGAAGGAAATCTTTGAGAATACTTTTATAAATTACTGATAATATCTATCCATTCCCTTCTTACTTCAGTAACATTGGTGGGAGTTGGCCAGTCTACTATGGTTTCTATATTTTTAGGATCAACCACTACTCCATCGACTGAGAATATGTGCCCCAAATATTGTACTTGTGGTGTATAAAACTCACACTTAGATAATTTTCCATACAACTAATTTCTCCTCAGGATTTCCAAAATTATTCTTATGTGTTGATCATGTTCTTCCTTTGAGCATAGATTATGATATAATCCAGAAATATCAATAGAAACTGATCCAACTGTTCCCTAAATACATTATTCATCAAATTCATCAAAGCAAATGGAGTATTTGTTAATATGAAAGACAACACTATGAATTCATAATGCCCATATTGGGTTCTAAAGGTTGTCTTAAACATGTCCTCCTCCTTGATTCTTAATTGATGATACTCAGACCTACGATCAATATTTGATAAGATAGTCACTCCCCTTAGTTGATCGAATAGATCATCAATCCTTGGTAAAGAATATTTTTTTTCATAGTCATCTTATTAAGCATTCTATAATCAATACAAATTCTCAAAGATCCATCCTTCTTCTTGACAAACTGAACTGGTTCTCCCCATGGTGAGATGATTGGCTTAATGTGCAATTTTTCTAATAAATCCTGAAGCTAGGTCTTGAGTTGTAATTCAAGGTGAGTCATTCAGTAAGGGGTTCTAGCAATAGGTGATGCTCCTAGTAAAATTTCTATAGAAAATTCAAATTCCCTTGTTAGAGGAAGTCCAAGTAGGTCTTCAGGAAACAAATCTCTAAACTCATTCAATACATGATACTATTGAAATAGAGCAGAACTAGACTCAATTTCTTCTTTCTTGTTCAATTTGACTACATAAATACTACACCATTTTCTTAAGATCATTAAACTTGCATAGCAGTCATTAGGTGGGGTTCTAAAGTCACTCTGTTACAATGAACTCAAATTCACTGATTGGAATCATATATGAAATCCAACCATCTCTCTTCAAAATTAAGCAAGACTTTGTGAGATTTCAACCAATCTAAACCTAGGATAATATCAAAAGCATGCAAGGGTGCTACATACAGATGCCAATTTATTTTTCCTTGAGGGATATCTATCTAGGAGTCAAATAGACATTGGTTGACCATATAGGTTTATCCTAAACCATACTCAACTTGCCACCCATTTGCCATATAGGTTTGTCCGATATGTCTCTCATAATACTGAAAGATATAAAACTATCAGTTGCACCACTATCTATTAAGATATGAACTTATTTCTTGCCTAATTTTCCTTTTAAAATAAATGGATTGACTTGTCCTAAAAGGTTAGAATTACCTGTAGCAGTGTAAATTCTATGAGAGGCTTCTTATTTTGGTTTTCTTTTATCAGCTCTCTCTAGGAATTGATTTACATAATGATCTAGAGCTCCACACATAAAACATACATTTGGACCCTTGTTCTTTTGCTTGTCCCCATTTTTATTTTGGTTGACATTCTTTCCTTTTTCCTAGTATGTAGACCTTTGCATAGGTTTCTCTTGAAAATTCCTCCTGTCTGACTGTCCCTTATTACCCTAAAATTTTCCTTTGTTCCTATTGTCCCCTCTGTAATGACCACCATCCCTATATTTCTTATATTGATATTTACCTTTAACAGGCTCTGGGTATTTTCTTTTCTTACATTCTTCCTTCTCAATTTTTTGAAAATAAGCCTTTGTATTTTTCTAGTTTATTTCTTCATAAAGTGCAGCATCAAAGCTTATGTCAAACTTTTAGGTTTACCTCATCCAACAAGGGTGCCAATTTTGGGATGTGATACCATTACAACTTTGTGAGCTTTAAACTCTTCTTGTTTATCATATTTTGGTGCATATTTTAATATTTGGACAAATATTTGATAATATTCTATCACCAACATGCTCTCTTAATGCATATTGGTGAATTCATAGTACTTCTCAATGTAAAATTACGAAGTAAGAAATCTAACCATGAATTCTTTCTCAAATTCATTCCATGGAATATCAGTAGCCTCCTTTTGGCTTGTTTTCTTGTAGATGGTCCACCAACCTGTTAGGTGCGCTATAGCCCATGCAGTTTTGGATTATGCATAAAGGGATTGAATAGATAAGTACCCCTCAGCTTCACTTAACCAATTGATAGTTGCTTCTCCATCTCCCTTTCCATCAAAGATAGAAATATCTAAATTTTTAATTTCTTTTTGTAGGTCCACCCCATTTTTTCTTCATGAATATCCCTTAGGAAATTCACTTATTCTTTTTTATTCCTTACTCTTTGTCAAATTTTTTATTACCTTCTATTGTTGATCAATAATTTCCTGTTGTTGAGACATATGAGCTCTCTGTTGATCCATGTGCTCACTTATTTGAGCCCTTTGGATCTCCATTTGTTCCCTTTCCTAATTTAACTATTCTTGCATTAGTTAAATCATTTTTGTCATATTTTTATCATTTTGTGTAGCTCTTGATACTACTGGCTCTTTTTATTTTCTTAAAATATGCCAAGGTACTTTGATTGTTTGCACTCGATCCAAATCCCTCACGAATTGTCTTAGTCCATTTCTTGGAACTTCTACAATCTCCTCTTACAGATTAGCACTTGCTTTTTTTGAAGACCCTGCCATGATACCTAGTGATAAAAGGGCTATATCAATATACAAATAATTATTTCAAAACCTAGGATTTTTGCAACCTAGGCTCTAGTACCAACTGTAACAACCCAGGTCTACTCAACTGGTTTTTAAAAGCATACTTTCAAAATTTTGATTTATTTCCAAATCACTATCATAATTTGATGTAAGCACACCCAACTTTGTATTAGTACTTAGGCATATATGTTACACTCCAAGATATAATACCGTTGCAAAAAAAATATCGAGTGCTTGAGAATTATCAACTTATCGCAAATAGGCTACCATTTATGAGACCCATTTTCTCCCTACTCGGTTTCTAGGTACTCAGCATGGGGTTGTCCTTTCAGGGCCCATAACACTTGAAATGATGGATGCATATTTTTCTTGTTTTGTAACATGGAGGACATAGGTCTATGAACCTATATTTGTCCCATGGTCCATTGATCTTATATTTAAATATTTGAGCCCATGTTAGAGTTAGCGTATTATGCATGTGCTTGATAGTATTTTATCCTTCTATGAACACTTACAGGGCCCACCAACACTTTGGCTATTGGGGCTAGGTATCTCATAATGTAACCTAGTTGACAATAATTCTGCCCATACCATCTATCGCTGGACCTTCCAACCCCAAGGACTAGCTCCCTAGTCTTGAGTCACCATTGGCTATTCCACAATTGGGTTACAAATCATGAGAACCCTCACATACTACCTCATACGACAACCTAGAATGATGTCCCATGCCATCATTCATTACTATTGATAGCAAAAAGTCCTTTGACTCTTAATGTTTGTGTTGGAGAACAATTATCCCCTATATCACAGTAGTCATCAACTATGACCTAATGGAGTTAGGTGCATGACATTCTTCCCAATGTCTTTAATATTATGATAAGCCATATTTCTTAAATTGACATCCTCCTCTATGTATAATACAGTTATACCATCCTTCTTGATGGAATAATTTTCAAGTCTTTGGTTGTTTTTAGTTCTTATCTCAAGTTTTGAATAAAACTCTAAAAGAAACCTCCATATATCTTTTCAAAGTAAGTATTTACTCCAAAATATTATCATGGTATAGTAATTTCTTTTTCTAGGCTATAAACTTCATTCAAAATTTAAGTATATGTTACCACCTGGTACTAGTTTCAAGTAAAGGATATTTTTATAAGTTAAATGAAAATATATTACTTTTAAACTAAGGTTTAAAAAGTCTTTTATAAATCTAAACTAGAGGTTTGAATATTTAATCTAAACAATCCACTAATGTCTCAAATGTGATTCATGTTACCTTAATAAATTTGAATCATTGTTGTAAGTTTTAGGTATAGGACTTTTCTAAATGAAGGCATGTACATTAATCATACTCCTATGTTTTAATACTTAACCGAATAAGTTTTGGAGGAGACAACCAATTATACCTAACTCATACTGCCTAAACTATGATATATCACACAGAAACAACACTCTTGGTTTTATAATGTCAATCTACTGCTCGCTTCCATGTCAAACCCTATTTCATTTTAAACTTAGAAAGTATTGAGTTTTTACAGTTTTGCACAACCATGGCTCAATACCTATTGACCGAGCAAAGAAACACGAGGTGAAGTATATTCGAACTTATGCTATCAGTGGACACACTCAGTATTTTTGTTTTTTGAAGATAGTTTGCTTCACAAAAGAAGTATATGAAATATTTTAAACAACACAATTTCAATAATGAATTCTCAATCTAAAATGTGACTTCGCAGCTAGATATTTAAAGGTTTAATCAACACACTTTATATAATGAAATTTTTCAAAACTAAAATGTGACTACATAGCTTTCCATAATATCTACACAAATTCCCATGTGGAATTGGTTTTAACAAAATCTTTCATCGGACCTCTAAAAGTCTTACATAGCATAAACTAATTAAAGTCTCTTATAAAATAAATACTCTTGTTTATATATCCGTAGATGATTCACCAAAGATATAGTTTATAAAGTATTTTTGATCATGATAAAAAAATTAAATTCAAATAGAAATAAATCTTTGTCCTTTAACCAATATATCACAGTACCTCTGTTATAAAGTTTTACATACAAAAAGAAACCTCTATTAAAATGAGCAATTCCAAATTTAATCTCTCACATACTATGACAAGAACATTTGATTGAAAATATTGAAGCAAGGCAGAATACGTGTACATAACTGGATTTAAGTTCTCCAATGGATGACATTCCAAACCATACAAAGGGCTCTGAAAACAATTTTTATGGACGTCATGGTGAATGCTCCAGAAGCATCCTCATGGCCAGAGAGCAAATTGAATGCATTTTAGGTTAGCGTGGCCCTATGATATGCATTCTTAACTATGCAAACAATTGATTATTCAAGGATGTGGTAATTTATATATATTTCAAATATCTCTTGTTATATCACTTTTCAATTCAACATTAAGCCATCTCATAGAACTTATTTATCTTATATATATATATATATATATATATATATATATATATATATATATATATATATATATATATATATATATATATATATATATATTATATATTTTTTTTTTTTTTTTTTTATATATATTGGTTTACTTCAATTAGAGAAACTTAACATTGATATGATTGTATGGTATGTTGCTTACATATATGAAAGAATGGATATGTTCCTACTTTTCTAAAACCAATGGTAGAATGGATGCAATGTCTATCACTGATTCAAATTATATAAAAACACAACATGCCAAGCATTGAAATCTATTAAATATTTTCCAAAATAAAGCTTCACAACACTATACGACCTTAATATGAAATAAATATGGAAGGAAAAACAAATTATCCTGATGAATGGTCGATAAAATTCCTCACCACAAACAGATAGCAACCAACTGGTTTTAGACGCAAGCCTCAAGATAAACTTCGAATGCCCTCTATTTTACATCTTTATTTCTCTTTTAAAGGATACAAAGGCAATTCTATAAAGACACCTATTGATTCATGCAGATTAGGAAACACTGGCAACTACCATGTGGAGGAGAGATCATTTGCTCAGTAAGGATTTCTATATGATATTGACTCCCAATTTCTCGTTGGTAGTCCCTTTTAAGCTTATTATATGTTATTTTTTTATTATTATAATTTTATATATTTTTATTTAATTATTTATTTACATATATGTATGTGTATTTATATTTATAAAATTTTAATATTTAATTTATTTATTTACATATTTTATGGATGTATATTTATATATATTAGGTCCGAGGTGTAGACCAATTGGTTCATTCAAACCCCATAAGGGGGGACGAAGGTCCAAGGTTCAAATCTCGGGCCTCATCGGACTGAACGCTTGTCCCTTTCCTAGTGCTTTCAATGGCATAAAAGGTTTAAAATGATTATGGCATGGTGGTTATAGGGGTGGACTGCACGAAGATCTGTGTGGCGGCTTTTGGGGCGGACAGCGCAGAATACTGTGGCGGCCATAAAAAGCTGGACAACCTGCCCGGATTCATGGGGGCTACCGATTCCACCATGTAAATTCAAAAAAAAAAATATATATATATATATATATATATATATATATATATTAAAAGAAAGAAAATATATAATTAGTTTCACCCAATGCATTCACTTCACAGTCACACTTATGCACAAAATGTAGTAGCAGTTAGTTTGACCTACATGAATTTTTCTAAGTGGGCTTCCATATACCCATGGGCCAAGGTGCACAAGGCATGACATCATATCCCACCTTACCTGATGCTTTCAACCACTGTCTTCGCTAGGGGTGGGTGTTCTTCTGGTTTGGCTCATTTGCTACAGAGTGGAAAACATGTACCTACACTCACAAATGTTTTCAGCAGTATCACATTCTTCCAACAAGATAGTAATTAAATAGTGGGGATGTTACATTCTCTCCCACCATAATTTAATACAATCCTTGTGTTAGCCAAAATATTTTATAGATTTCAAATAATTGATCATACATATATAAATAGTCAACCATATATTATGCATTATATCAAAAGTTACATATATCATGACATCAATACATCAAAGCATGTATCATGATTAAAAAAATGTACAAGTATTAGCATATCAGTTATCCAAATGTTCACATAAATGACAATCCTCGAACAAGAAAGGAAATTGTTTTTTTTCATTGCTGCCACATCTTCCCATGTGGTGTTACTTTCTGAGTAGAGATCCCACTGGACTCTACACCGATCTATATTTCTTTTTATCAATTGTTTGGTTATAAATCCTAGAATCTTGATGGGTTGAATCTCAATGAGTTGTGGGTCCGATGTCTAAAAATGATAAACATCTATTATATGTTAAGGGTCAGCTACATATCTATGAAGGAGGGACACGTGGAAAGTACTATGGATCTTAGAAAAATTAGGTGGCAGAGCTAATTTGTAGGCAATAGGACTAATTTTTTGCAATGATCTCAAATGAACCAATGAATAGAGGGCTAAGTTTGGTGGACTTGATGGAGCTTATGGTTGACTTGAATCTTAAGAAAACTTTATCACCAATAGAAAACTCTCGAGAATTTCATTGTAAATAATCATAGCTTTTTTGACGATATGTGGCTTTCCTAAGTCAATGGTGGATTTATTTTAATTGGACCTCCATTATTTTCACAACATCGGGACTGATCATTTATAGATTGTCCAAGTTATCCCATGTTAATGGTGTTCTACACCTATTCCCCTATAAAGCTTTAAAATAGACCATGCCCAACATGGTATGGTAGCTATTATTATAAGAAAATTCTACCAGGAAGAGATAATATTCTTATTTACTCTGGTGGTCCATGCAATACATCTGTAGCATATCTTCCAATACTTGACTGAATCTATCAGTCTACCATCCATATCGAGATAATAGGTTGTGTTGATGTTAAGCTTTGTACCCCATGCTCGGTGCAAATCTTACCAAAATTCAAAAATAAATCGTGAATCCCTATCAAAGATGATTATTTTTGGGAATCTATGCAACCTCACAATTTCTCGAGCAAACTTTTGTGCTATAGTAGGGGCATCATCATGAACATTTCTCGGTATAAAATGTGCCACCTTAGTTAATTTATCCACCACAACAAAAATTGCATCATGTTGGAATCGAGTTTTGGGGAGACCAACTATAAAATCCATGGAAATTACTTACCATTTTTGTTATGGAATTTCAAGTAAGTTTAGTTGTCCCCCATGATGTTTATGCTCAACCTTAACTTTCTGGCATTCCAGACATTTGCAACAAAAATAACCACATCTTTCTTCATTCTAGGTCAGTAAAGTCCTTTTTTCAGATTCTCCCTCATTTTTACCACTCCTGGATGAGCAAAGTATGGAGCACAATGTGCTTCTTGCAATATTTTTCTTTTTATTACATCATTATTGGGTACTATTATGCGGTTTATGAAATATACCAAATATTATTTAAATTTGAGATCCATATACTGATTCTATCCTTACTCAACCTTAATACGACATTGGTTACAGAATTCATCATTTTTCTTCAACTCTTTAATTTTTTTCTTTAGCCCATACTGACATTGTGTTAAAGTAGCTATGTATCTCCTTCTACTAAGTGCATCATCTAGTTTATTTTCTTTTCCTTTTATGTATTCAATTTTGAAATCATATTCAACCAAAAATTCCATCCATCTCCATTGTCTAGCATTTAGCAATGGTTGAGTAAAAATGTACTTCAAACTTTGGTGATTTGTTTTTAATTCAAAGGGTTTCCCCAAAAGGTAATACCCCCACATTTTAAGAGCATGGACTATGGTAGCTAACTCTAAATCATGAGTGTTATAGTTAACTTCATGTTTCTTAATTTTTCTATATTCATATGCCACAACAACCTCATTTTGCAATAAGACACCTCCTAGCCCTTCTAGAGAGGCATCCGTACAAACTGTAAATGGTTTACTAGGATCTAGAATTTTAAGGATAGGTGCAGTTGTCAAATTTTCCTTAAGGACTCTAAATATCTCCTCAGACTGAGTAGTCCATTTGAATACTTTTCCCTTCCTTTGCAGATTGGTGATAAGGAAGGTAATCTTTGAGAATACTTTTATAAATTATCAATAATACCCAGCCATTCCTATTAAACTTCTTACTTGAGTAACATTGGTGGGAGTTGGCCAGTCTACTATGGCTTCTATATTTTTAGGATCAACCGCTACTACATCGATTGAGACTATGTGCCCCAAATATTGTACTTGTGGTGTATAAAACTCACACTTAGACAATTTTCCATACAACTAATTTCTCCTAAGGATTTCTAGAACTATTCTCATGTGTTGATCATGTTCTTCCTTACTTCAAGAATAGATCAAGATATCATCCAAAAATATCAATACAAACTGATCCAATTGTTCCTTAAATATACTATTCATAAAATTCATCAAAGAAGTTGGAGCATTTGTTAATCCAAAAGGCAATACTATGAATTCATAATGCCCATATCGAGTTCTAAAGGTTGTCTTAAATGTGTCCTCCTTGATTCTTAATTGATGATACCCAAACCTAAGATAAATATTTGAGAAGATAGTCGCTCCCCTTAGTTGATCAAATAGATCATCAATCCTTGGTAAAGAATATTTTTTCACCATCATCTTATTAAGCATTCTATAATCAATACAAAGTCTCAAAGATCCATCCTTCTTATTGACAAACAGAACTTGTGCTCCCCATGGTGAGACACTTGGCTTAATGTTCCATTTTCTAATTAATATTGAAGTTGGGTCTTCAATTCTTTTAATTCAAGGGGAGTCATTTAGTAAGGGTTTCTATTAATAGGTGACGCTCCCGGTAAAAGTTCTATAGAAAAGTCAAATTCTCTTTTTGGAGGAAGTCCAGGTAGGTCTTTAGGAAAAACATCTCTAAACTCATTCAATATATGATACTATTGAAACAGAGCAGAACTAGACTTAGTTTCTTCTTTCTTGTTTAATTTGACCACATAAATCCTACACCCTTTTCTTAAGGCCCTTTTAACTTGCATAGCAGTCATCAGGTGGGGTTCTAAAGTCACTCTATTACAATGAACTCAAATTCGTTGATTGGAATCATCTATGAAATCCAACCATATCTCTTCAAAATTAAGCAAGGCTTTGTGGGATTTCAACCAATCTAAACCTAGGATAATATCAAAAGCATGCAAGGGTGCTACATACAGATGCCAATTTATTTTTCCTTGAGGGATATCTATCTGAGAGTCAAATAGACATTGGTTGACCATATAGGTTTATCCTGAACCATACTCAACTTGCCATCCATTTACCATAAACCTAGGTCTTACCGATATGTCCCTCATAATATTGGAAGATATAAAACTATCATTTGCACCACTATCTATTAAGATATGAACTTATTTCTTGCCTAATTTTCCTTTTAAAAGAAATGGAGTGGCTTGTCCTAAAAGGTTAGAATTACTTGTGGCAACATAAATTCTATGAGAGGTGTCCTATGTTGTTTTTATTTTATTAGCTCTCTTCGGGCATTGATTTGCATAATGGTATAGAGCACCACACACAAAGCATACATTTGGACCCTTGTTCTTTTGCTTGTCCCCATTTTTATTCTGGTTGACATTCTTTTCTTTTTCCTGGTATGTAGACCTTTGCACAGGTTTCTCTTGAAAATTCCTCCTGTCTGACTGTCCCTTATTACCCTAAAATTTTTCTTTGTTCCTATTGTCCCCTCTATAATGGCCAACATCCCTATATTTCTTATATTGATCTTTACATTTAATAGGCTATAGGTATTTTCTTTTCTTAGGTTCTTCCTTCTCAATTTTTTGGAAATAAGCCTTTGTATTTTTTTGGCTGATTTCTTCATAACGTGCAACATCAAAAGCTTTTGTCAAATTTTTAGGTTTACCTCATCTAACACAAGTCCCATTTTTGGGATGCAATCCCATTACAAATTTGTGAGCTTTAAACTCTTCTCATTTATCATATTTTGGTGCATATTTGAATAGTTGGATAAATATTTGATAATATTCTATCACCGACATGCTCTCGTGATGCATATTGGTGAATTCAAAGTACTTCTCAATAGAAAATTGTGAAGTAATAAATATATCTCTAAATTCTTTCTCAAATTCATTCCAGGGAATATCAACAGCCTCCCTTTGGCTTGTTTTCTTGTAGGTGGTCCACCAATACCTAGCTGGACCTATTAGGTGCGCTACAACCTATGTAATTTTAGATTCTATACAAAGGGTTGAATAGATAAATACCCCTCAACTTCACTTAACCAATTGATAGTTGCTTCTTCATCTCCCTTTCCATAAAAATTAGAAATATCTAACTTTTTAATTAATTTTTTTAGCTCCACCCCAATTTTTCTCTGTGAAGATCCCTTAGGAAATTCACTAATTCTTTTTAATTCCTTACTCTTTGTTAGATTTTTTATTACCTTCTATTATTGAGTAATAATTTCCTATTGCTGAGATATCTAAGCTCTCTATTTTTTATTTTTTATTACCTTCTAAGCTCTCTATTTATCCATGTGTTCACTCATTTGAGCCCTTTAAATCTCCATTTGTTCCCTTTGCTAATTCTATTATTCCTACATTAGATGAATCATTTTTGTCATGCTTTCATCATTTTGTGTAGCTCTTGCTTCTACTAGATCTTTTTATTTTCTTAAAATATGTTGAGGTACTTCAGCTATTTGCACTTGATCTGACTCCATCACGAGTTGTCTTAGTCCATTTCTTGGAACTTCTATAATCTCCTCTTACATATTAGCACTTGCTCTTTTTGAGATCCCCGCCATGATACCTGGTGACAAAAGAGCTATATCAATATACAAATAATTGTTTTGAAATCTAGGATTTTCGTAACCTAGGCTCTGATACCAACTATAACAACCTAGGTCTACTCACCTGGTTGTTAAAAACACAAATTCAAAATTTTGATTTATTTTCAAACCATTGTCACAATTTGATGTAAGAACACCCAAATTTGTATTAGTACTTAAACATACATGTTACACTCTAATATATAATACCATTGCAAACAAAATCTTGAGTGCTTGAGAATGACCAACTTCTCGCAAATAGGCTACCATTTATGAGACCCATTTTCTCCCTACTTGGGTTTTGGGTACTCGGTATGGGGTTGTCCTTTCAGGGCCCATAACACCTAAAAGGATGGATGCATATTTTTTCCATATCGTAACATGGAAGACATAGGTCTATGACCCTATCTTAGTCCTAATGGTCCATTGACCTTATTTTTAAATATTTGAGCCCATGTTACAGTTAGTGTATTATGTTTGTGCCTGATAGCAGTTCATCCTTCTATGAACACTTACAGGGCTCACCAACACTTTGGCTATTGGGGCTAGGTATCTCAGAATGTAACCTAGTTAACGATAATGATGTCCATACCATCTATCGTTGGACCTTCCAACCCCAAGGACTAGCTCCCTAGTCTTGAGTCACCATTGACTATTTTGCAACTGGGTTACAAATCATGAGAACCCTCACATACTACCTCATACGACAACCTAGAACAATATCCCATACCATCATTCATTACTCTTGATAGCAAAGAGTCCTTTGACTCTTAATATTTATGTTGGAGAACAATTATCTCTAATATCACAATAGTCATCAACTATGATCTAATGGAGTTAGGTGGATGACAGTCTTCCCAATATCATTAATATTATGATAAGCCATATTTCTTAAATTGACATCCTCCTCTATGTATAAGACAGTTATACCATCTTTCTTCATGGAATAATTTTCAAGTCTTTGGTTTATTTTTAGTTCTTATCTCAAGTTTTGAATAAAACTCTGAAAGAAATCTCCATATATCTTTTCAAAGTAAGGATTTACTATAAAATATTATCATGGTTTAGCAATTTCTTTTTCTAGGTTATAATATTAAAATAATTCCTACAATTTTATTTATTTATAATTTAACTGCAATATACATTTAAAATAATCATCCAAAACTTTGATACTTTACATTATTCACTTAAAATAATAATCAAAATTTAATTACATATCAATATTTAAATAAAAATAAATACTTTTTAAATAAACTTCATTCAAAATCTAAGTATATGTTACCACTTGGTACTAGTTTCAAGTAAAGGACATTTTTATGAGTTAAATGAAAATAAATTACTTTTAAACTAAGGTTTAAAAAGTCTTTTATAAATCTAAACTAGAGGTTTGAATATTTAATTCGAACAATCCACAAATGTCTCAAATGTGACTCATGTTACCTTAATAAATTTGAATCATTGTTGTAAGTTTTAGGTATAGGACTTTCCTAAATGAAGGCATGTACATAAATCATACTCCTATGTTTTAATACTTAATCGAATAAGTTTTGGAGGAGACAGCCAATTATACCTAACTCATACTGCACAAACTATGATGTATCACACAGAGAGGGTGCTCTTGGTTTTATAACGTCAATCTACTACTCGCTTCCACGTCAAACCATATTTCATATTAAACTTAGAAAGTATTGAGTTTTTATATTTTTACATAACCATGGTTCAATACCTATTGACCCAACGAAGCAACAAGAGGTGAAGTATTTTTGAACTTACTCTATCAGTGGACACACTCAGTATTTTTGTTGTTCAGAGACATTTTGCTTCACAAAAGAAGTATACAAAAGGTTTTAAACAACATAATTCCAATAATGAACTCTCAAGCTAAAATGTGACTTTGTAGCTAGACATTTCAAGGTTTAATCAACATAGTATATATAATGAAAATTTTCAAAACTAAAATGTGACTACGTAACTTTCCAGAATATCTACACAAAGTCCCATTTGGAATTGGTTTTAAAAAATCTTTCATCGGGCCTCTAAAAGTCTTACATAACATAAACTAATTAAAGTCTCTTATAAAATAAATACTCTTGTTTATATATCCGTAGATGATTCACCAAAGACATAGTTTATAAAGTATTTTTGATCATAATAAAAAAAATTAAATTCAAACAAAAATAAATCTTTGTCCTTTAACCAATATATCACAGTACCTCTGTTATAAATTTTTACATACAAAAGTAAACCTCTACGTACAAATTTAAGATGAGCAATTCTAAATTTAATCTCTCAAATACTATGATAAGAACATTTTATTGAAAATATTGAAGCGAGGCAGAATACGTCTACACAACTGGATTTAAGTTCTCCAATGGATGATGTTTCAAACCATACAAAGGGCTCTAAAAAATAAATTTATGGGCATCATGGCAAAGGCTTCAAAAGCATCCTCATGGTCAGAGACAACATATTGAACGCATTTTGGGTCAACGTGGCCCTATGATATGCATTCTTAACTATGCAAACAATTGATTGTTCAAGGATATGGTAATTTATATATATCTCAAATATCTATTGCTATCTCACTTTTCAATTCAACGGTAAGCCATGTCATATAGCTTATTTATCTTATATATATATATATATATATATATATATATATATATATATATATATATATATAAAAGATAAGGTTTATCTTGGGAAACACTTTATGAGGAGTTTCCTTTTGTTCTGGAAACTGAGACCTAAACCTATTATTAATTTTACTTAAAGTAAGGTTTATCTTGGGCGTTTTTCTATAGCTCAATTTCCTTCTAGGCATAATTCTATAGTCTAACTATTTGAGGAGAAATCATACAATTATCGAGTAGATATTTGTAAATAAGGACTCTATCAAGCTTATACCTCTTTTTTGTTCTAATATAATAGAAGAAAAGCATACAATTACCAAGTTTTAACTTTAAATTATTCAAAATATTTTCAACACTACAAATTAATGGGAGAGCTATGACCTGAATGTGAGTTTCCCTACGTCTTCGGAAACCTCTCCTCCCTCTTTATTCTCCTTGCAATCTGGATAGAACACCCCAAAATAGAACATACCCCCATTAGATGCAATCTGAGCAAATTTTATAATGCCAAGAGCGCATGAAGGTGGTCCACTTATCAGGACCTCATTATGCCAGGTAGTCACGCACTATTACACCACATTTCAAGCAGCGAAGGAGAAGTCTTTGCTGAAGAGTCACATTACCCACCTAAAAATGTATACCCATATTTCATAAAAGGTAGTTTTCTTGTTTATTATATTATTATTATTTATTTTTATGTTATATATGTCTATATACACTCTCACAAATGTATATATATTATATTATTTAATAACTTTATTTATTATTAATTGGGTTTTACAAGCAATTCAAAAGTTAATATTGTTCATAAAGCTTTTCTTTTTCTTGAATAAAATAAATTTATAATGATTCTAAGTAAATAGATTTATGGTAACTTTTCTTTAGCTTTTTTGAATAAAGCAGGAGGAAACAAGCAACCATATAAAATTATTTGAAGATTCAAGGCATACACAATTCACAATGCAAGCACACCATCACCACGCAATCATATGAAAATGCAACTAATTGAGCTTCCTGAATATGAGCCACTGGTGGGAGTTTCGTTGATAAGGCCCCTCTCTTTTCATCCTTATCTATGCAGATACACCACCACCATCATTTTCTATTCTTACTTTTTAAGGACGTATACCTACAAAATAGAATCCATCAACAATACCATATCCCCAAACTAATGAAACATATTAATTAAAATAAATGCTTATCAATCACAAATTGCAATATCATAGATGCTCATCAATCACAATAACAACATTGTATATTTTTATCAATCATGAATGATGATATCATAGGTGTTCATCAAACACAATATCAAAAAAGGTTTTTGGGGAAGGGCCATTACAAATTAATTCTTGTAATGAGATGCACAATGAGGGAATTTTAAGCTCCAGAGGCATAATGGCCTTAGCACCATATACTAGAAAAAATGAGGTTACCCTTGTTGGTGTCCAAATACTCGTGCGGTAAGCCCAAAGTGCTAGAGACAATTGAGTATACCAATTCTTGTGATGATTATTGACTATTTTCTTTAGGATAGCGATAACTATTTTGTTTGATGCCTCCAATTTCCCATTAGTCTGTAGATAGTGAGGAGTTGAAAAATTGTGTTGTATATGATACTTGTTGCACAAAGCTTGAACATCTTTATTTTTGAATGAATACCCATTATCCGATATGATTTTGGATGGGATACCAAAATGACATATGATATTATGGAGTAAGAAATCCACGATGCATGCACCTATTGTAGTGGTAAGTGGAATAACTTCAACCGAATTTGTGAAATACTCAATGGCCATTAGAATAAACATGTGTTAGACTAAGGATGGGGATAATATTTTACCAATTAGATCAAAGCCCCATTGCAAAAAGGCCACAATAAGTGAATCAGTTGTAGCACTTGCAAAGGTACATGGGATAAATTAGCATGATGTTGACATTTGATGCACCTTTTGACATAAGTGCAACAATCATGCTCCATCATAGGCTAGTAATAGCCCATGTGAAGGATACACTTTATGATGGCCATGCTACTGAAGTGGCCACCACATGTACCATTGTGAGCCTGTGAAATGGCCCAAGTAGACTCTTGGGGCTCTAGACATCGAAGGACACAATCATAACTTTGATGATACAATATATCTCCTAGAAAGACATATTTAGTCACTTTTTGCTTGAATGTTCATTTGGTGGCATGCGACAAGCCCATAGGAGGTCTACCAAGTTTCAATAAATATTTAATCTAGGATAACTAGTCTTGATATTGCTCAACTTGAACTAAATGAACAAATTGCTCCTCTCTAGAAGCATCTTATAAGAATGTCGATTGAGAGAGGACCTTAAGATACATGGTTGTGATATTATCATAAGGGCTCTACGAGATTAAGGATCCCTAGGAGGTAAGCTTTAAGAAGTCTTGAATTTATGAGAACCAATCTTGGTGTGGTTCAATATGTACCATATGGGTGTTTTGCTCTATTGTAGAAGAATCTCATAAAATTGTAGATTGTAAGAGCATTTTGACATGAATAGTGGTGACATCATCTTATGGATTTTGCAGAATTAGGGATCCCAAAGAAGCCATTGTATCTACAAAATAATTGGAATAACGAGGTATGACCTCGATGTCATACCATTCAAACTTTATAAGCAACTTGTCCATGATGGTCTTGTAAGATTTCAAGATTGAGCATTTGCATTGGAAGATTTATTTTACCTGATTGACTATGATCAAGAAGCACCAAAAATTTTAAGTCTCTTGACATTCATGGTGATATTTGTTTGAAGATCCAAAAGGAGGGATTCATACTCAGTATTGTTATTAGTGTATAGAAAATCATGTTTGAATGAAAGGGTAATTGGAGCCCCTTCTGATGTGAAAAAAATGATTCCTGCACCACCTCCTTGCTCGTACTTAGAACCATTATTGAAAAATGTGAGATCCTCTTTGCATTTTGGTTCTTCTGGCTCTCTTGAGTTAGATAATGTAAAGATTGCATCATAAAGTAGCTCAATTATAATAGGCTTATCATCATGAAGAGGTGCTTCTACTAGTTGGTCTACGATGACTTGACCTTTGATAGACTTTTTTCCAATAAATTTGAGGTCAAACTCCATCAAAAGCATGATCCACTTTGTGGTACAACTATTATGATAAGTTCAGCTCATCATGTATTGCAAAGGGTTCTTTTTAGATATGACATACTTGTTTGACTAATGATGTAGTGATAGAGTTTCTTGGTGGTGAAAACCATCGCTAGACAAAGTTTCTCGATATAAGCATACTTAATTTCGTACGATACCATGGTGCGACCGATGTAATAGATGACCTACTCCTTATTTACCATGTTCTTTTGGGCCAACATGGTCCCTAAGATAAATTTAGTGGTCGAGATGTATAGTAGAAAAGACACACCAGGTCTTATAGGGGACAATACTGGTGTTGATATCTTTGAAGGTTGCTTGGCAATATTTATCCCAATGGAAATTCACCCCCTTCTAAAGAAGGTTATTTAACGACTGATACTTATATGATAGTTGCATGATGAAAATTCATATGACCTGTATCTTCCCTTGTAAGTTGTGAAGCTACTTAAGGTTGGTGGAGGGAGGTATGCTTGTGATTACTTTGACCTTATTTGGACCAACCTTGATGCCCTATTTAGATACAATGAAACCTAAAAGCTTTCTATATGTCACACTAAAAATACACTTTTTAGGGTTCAAGCGTATGTTATGCTCCAGGAGGTGATTGAAGACCTTTTCTAGAACACCGATGTGGTCTTGATGTAATAAATATTTAACCAAAATATCAACGTAATCTTTGATAATATTGTGCATGTAGTCATGAAAAATATACATCATTACCTGTTGATAGTTAGTACCAACATTATTTAAGCCAAAAGGTATGACCTTGTAGCAAAAGGTCTCCCATGGTGTATTAAAGGTCATTTTGGCTTGATCTTTAGGATTGAATCAGATTTGATTGTATCGTAAGAAGCCATCCATGAGAGAGAGCATTATGTGACCTAAGATTGTGTCTACCATTGTATCAATTTTTGAAAGTAGAATTTTATCCTTAGGGCTTGCTTTATTAAGATTGTGAAAATCAGTGAATATGTGCACCCCCCATTCAACTTCATAACAAGTACCATGTTGGAAACCCAATCGAGATAATTGATAGGTTGGATGAATCCTACATCCAACAATTTTTGTATTTCTTCTTTTATCATGATATCAATTGTTGAATGAAACTTTCAAAGTCTTTGCTTGACTATTTTAATTACTGGATTTAGTGCCTAGTTGTGCACAACTAGGTTTGGATCCAAGCCAAGATATCTCTATATGACCAAGCAAAAACCCTTCTATACTTCTTTAGAAGAGTGAAGAATACCTTGCATTCTATGACTGAAATACCCTTCCCTAGCTTGAGAATATAAGGATATTCAGGATTGTCACTGATGTCGATATCAACCATCTCTTCTATTAACATATGATATCCCTCCTCTAACTGATGAGTAGGGATCAAGTGAATATCATCAACTAGATTGAATGAGTTGGCTACATTGTTAGTCTCAATATTAGCTTGTAAGACATCTAAATGAGGATGCAATGAGAAATGGAACAAAAACAACATATCCTCAAAAGGATAAACTCGAACGATGATGGTGGAAGAGTAGCATAATCAAAATAATAGCTTTGATATTGAGAGGTAATGATTAGGAAGGGTTGCTTGGATAATAAAGTAGAGTAGTGAGGTCTATGAAGATCATATTGATGGATGGTGGAGACCTCCATTCATGGATGGGAAAAAACAATGAAATATGGGTGGACACAAATGTACAAGGGATGGTTGAGGTGGAATGGGGATGATAGGGTGTGCCCTATAGGAAATGGGGACAATAGGGTTCTTGGGTGGAAGAAACTGATGCTAGATGGGTAGCTATAATATCTGGAAGAGATAAAGATAGAATTTTTTTAGATTCGTAAGAGGCTCAGTGGGGGAATATATTCTAAGCTAAATAAGGTGATGGATAAGGTTTCCTAATAATCTTCTAACCCATAGCCATATTATTACTCTTGATCATATCCTAACTCCTCATTTGACTTATCAGAATCAACAATAGATAATGTAACAATATGTATATGATCACTAAGTAAATGAGCATTACTAGGATTGGCATACTCATTGCCATCAATGTCTCCATCTAGGCCTAAGTTAAGGTTTTGAAGAGAATCAACAAGAATCTCATTAGGCATGTGTGTATGGTACCCCAAGCCAAATTTATCTATTAGAAGTTGATAGTGTGGTTCCATAGGGGTTCAAGGATCTTGCTTGTATCACCCTAAACCATTTTTGTGCCAATGATGGTGATAGAAATCTTATATAGCAGAGGATGAGTTTGAGAGACAATCAATATTTTCCTAAAATAACTCTTCCTCATCTGGTATAGGAGGTGTGTCTTTAGCGGTATCAATACCACCATAAAAAAAATTGGTTTGGCTTGGGTAAGACCCAAGGGGGATTATGGTACCTATGGGAAATGGTGTGTTGTGCATGTGACCAAAGTCTGTGATTGACTCTATGAGTGGGGTGAATGTGATATCTTGACCTCAATATTCATCTATACTCAGATTCATCATGCAAATTGTGACTTATGGCAACTCTGCTGGGGGAGGTGATGAAAAATATATAGGCTATGATGAAAGTGGTATGATGATGGGCAACTCCTCTACTGTGGGGTAAGCATGGGTGGAAGTTGTAAAAATGGTTGAAATCGAAGGTGTGGAAGGTGTAATGGGTAGTTGAGTTGTAGATGGGTTTGTTGGTGAGGGTGGATATGAAGATGATGGTATAGATACCTTCTCTAGATTTTGATCAGGAGGATTCGATGATGATGAGGGGATTCCTAAATAAGTTTATGGCGAGGGTTGAGATGAAGGTGGTGGTGGTGGATTTTTGGATTATTATGGTGTGATATTTGTGGTTTGTATGGGGTTGTTGGGCTGAATGTCTAGATGTGTGGAAGGAAAGGTAGATTCCTGGGGATGCAAAACCATATTGCAAAATTTGAAGGGCTCCAAGTCTACAGGGATGTAGTGAACTTGGCATTCATGTATATACTTGATGCATTAATACAATATATAAGGCACACATTTCATGTCTTAAATCCAGGGCCTACCAAGCAATATGTTGTATTGCATGATGCCTTCCAAGATATGACACAATACATGAATAGTATTTTGTCCAACTTGAATAGGAAGAACTATTGTGCCAATGGTGGAACATAGGGCATCATTGAAATATTGAAGGGTGAAAGTGGATGTTGTGATATAATATGGTGGAAGGTTGAGATGCTAGAGGGTGGTAGAGGTGATGATTTTAATTGATGATCTTATGTCAATCAAGACACGTTTGAAGGGGATCCTATCCACACTAGCGATGATATGTAATGGTGGATCAAGTACCTCAAAGGGTATCGTCTAAATTTCATGATCTTAAAATGTTATCATAGGATATTGATAAGTTTGAACATACCCCACAAAATTATTGAAATAATTATGCTATTGTGACTGCAGTTCAATAGATCTTAAGATATCCATAATAGCCTCTCAATGTGGGGTTGATTATTGAATCAACTCATAAATGGAGGGCCTCACTGATGAAATTCTTAGATTTTGAGTAAGTCTATTCTTTAGTGTGAGCACTGGGTAAGGTAGAGTAGGCATGACCAGATTTGATATCATGGTGCCTGTGATGTTGACAGAATATTGGTAGGATCTACATGTCATGTGGGTTGCATTGGATATCGTATATTCCTCGTCACGATGTTGATCATTCCCATGAAACCTTGGGTAGGCGAGATGGTATGCACTTGATTAACCTAGTTATATTGCTCTATTTTGATAGTAGGTGTTGTTTTTGCTCCATTTTGGGGTAAAATATCTTGGAAGATGCCTTATTTTGGTTGTTGGAGGCAAGAGGATTATCTATTTGAATCTCTTGTCTCTCAATTATGTCTTGCACTATATTTTTAAATGCATAGCATGATTGAAAGTCATGATCCTTTATAAATTATAGGTATAGTACTGATCCTCCCTAAAAGATCTAGATTTAGGATGATTCATATCTCATGGTTGGATCTTAGGGAGAATAATCACTTGTGCCTTGCATAATTGATTGAATATTGATACCAAAGACTCTAATGGCATATATTGATGAGGTAGCTGATGAGGTTGAGTTTGTAGCTATTGTTATTATGGAAAATTGGCTACTTTAGTGTTGTACTACATCAGTGGAGGTTGGGCTTGATAGTTAGGCTATGATGATGCATCTCAGTTTGAGGGCCTAGGGGCACTCAAGACAACCTGGTTCATCGAAGCTACCTTTGGTTGATTTTGGACACCCTTTACATTTTTATTGGGCCATTCCTTTTTACAAAGTTTAATTTCTCCTTCTTAGACCTTGATGTTCTCGATTATCTTTTCCTACGCCAAGACCTCTTTGAAAGTCTTATACTTCTAAATTTGTAATAATAATGAGATCTATTTGGTGCAACTTCTAGTAAACATTTGGGTAAGCTCTATGATGGGTAGAGTGAAAGGCAGTTTTATTATTACTGCTCTCCATCTATTTCCATAGTCCATGATTGGTTCATCCTTGAATTGATGTAGATTAAATAAATTAGTCATGATGGCATTTTTCTTGATGTTGAAGGCAAAGCGTTCCAAAATGCATCAACTAGTTATTCAAAGGTAAAAATACTATGGCATGGCAAATTGTTATACCACTCCAAAGCACCCCTAGTGAGAAATATAAGGAATGTTTGAAGCATAAGGGGGTCTTTTTTCTGAATACAAAAGCAATTATTCATGAAGCTTATCGCATGCTCATGTGCATCTTCATCACCCTTGAACTTATCTAATTTTGGCATTTCAAAGTGCTCAAGATAGGGTAGTGATGAAATGGATGGGTGAAGAGTTTGATTGGTGAGCTACCGTAGGGTAGGTTTTTGGTAACCCAAACCTGAGGCTTGCTTTTTTAAATATGTAATGTCCCCTTCCTAATAAGATGTCTAGGACATGGAGATTAGCCTATTCACAGGACTCCCATAGGCTAATGGTGGTGTTTAGGGAGTTCATTGGGTTGGTGAAGCCATTTAGTTGTTTCAAGCTATCAGTTGCCATTTTCCAAGGCAATTTTGGATGAGTTATGTCTTAATTACTATTTTTAGTAGGTATGTTTCTAGTGCACCAACTTAATCTGTAGTTGTGATGAGATGTTTTTTCAATTCGGGTGACTATTTTGCTTTCAGTCGATGAATTTAATTCATGAGGCCTATTATTTTATTTTAAAGATATGACATTTAAAATTAAATTTATTATTTAATTTTATAAATTTTTATTTATAGTTATGTTTTTAATGGGGCCAAGAGACATAAAGTGGGCCTAAGTCACTTAAGCATTATTTAATATTTTATAAAGTGACTTCATAAAAATAAAGCGGGCACCCAACCTTGAAAAAGGTAAAACAAAATATTAAATGCAAATTTTATTTAAAAAGGGCAAAAGTGGGCATGGGATTTGAAGGAGATATAAAAGAAGTTTTTTGGCAAATTTTATTTTTTATGCTATGTTGATTTGAGAATAAGGGTTTGAGGAGAAAGACTTGTAGAAATTTGTGAGTAGGGATTTTGAGCTTTTTGGGGATGAAAACCTCTATAAAGAACATTGTCTTCGGGTGTGGAATATCACTCCTGGATGATTTTTTTGGCATTCTCATTCAAGGAATGCATTCGTGCATCAAGAGAGCAAATTTTCATTATGTTGTAGAGTTATTTTGGGATTGTTAGTGATCACTAATGTTTTTATTCATTTTTAGAGCTAGTTGTACCATTATTGCAGGAGTTCTAATCATTTTTTAGGAGATTGAAGTTAGGGTTTCATGCAAATATTTGGTCGACCTCTGTGAAGACTGAATTTAGTGCTCAAAGACTCCATTTTTTAGATATTTGAAGTAATTTTGATGTCACTTATTGCAGGTCATACCAAATCAAACTTGATCGTACCATCTGGAGAGGCACGTGTGACCTAAAAAGTGAATCACTATCTTTTTAGGCTATCCTTGTGCTTGATTTTGGGTGCATAGGATTTATGGATAGATTGGGACCTTTTGTGGAGTGGATAAATTCATCATTTTAGAGCTATCCATATTTTATTCACTTTTGTATTAATTGCAACAAGTTTTTGTTGATCAAAAATTTCTCCAAGTATGCTCAATATTAGATGTAATTAAAAAATATTTGTAAAAGTGTTCAAAATAATAATATATTGCATTATATTTTAATTTTCAAAGTTGTTCATATTTTATTGCATTATCAACCTTTCAAAAAAATAAAAGCAAAAAAAAACCATATTTAGGGTGGGACATTACAGTGGTATAAGAGCTAAGAAATTCCTTCCAACCTATAAAGGTTTCATAAAATTCATAGTTTGCAGCTTGGAAATGAGTAATGCAGTCGGGTACACACCAATACTATCGTAGAAGAAACAGATCAAACCCTAATATTAAGGATCCACTTGATTTGTTTGAAGGAGTAGATAGGGTAAAAGTACTAATGGGTGATCGTGATAACAAAGAACAAATAGAACCCACCAATAGGGAAATGTTTACAGATTTGAGTAGAGGACAACGTGATTTGTAGAAAAGCATGGCACAATTAATAATATCAATGACTCAGCAGATCATGGGTAACAATGCCAATAACATATCCACTCATGTAGAGGAGTTGGAGAGCAAGTGGGTAGTTAAAACTCTCTAGTTATCGAGAGGTCCAGGTTCAAATCTCTCCCCTCACATGTTGTAGATATGTTGTATATAAAAGGTTCCTCATCAAAAAAAAAAATCCTTCATAAATTTATTGAAAAAATATTCTCGTCGGACTGAACGCTTGTCCGTTTCCTGGTGCTTTTAGCGGCGTAAAAGGTTTTAAATGATTATGGCATGGTGGTTATAGGGGCATACTACGTGAAGATCTATGTGGCGGCTTCTAGGGTGGACAACATAGAATACTATGGCAGCCATAAAAGCTGGACAGCCTACCCGAATTCATGGCGGCTATTGATTCCACCATGTAAATTCAAAAAAAAAAAAAACAATGCCAATAACAACAACAATGGTGGGTAAAATGGGAACCACAAGAAAAATCAGCATGGTGATGGTTCGGTGAGTAATAGGACTGCTAATCAAAATCTTAGAGCTATATTAGCAAGTACAAGACCCTTAATGTCAACTTTTTCACCTAGAAACAACCCACAAGCAAAGGTAGAACCAACTCAAAATGAGCTACAGGAACAAATATTGCATGATTGGGGGGAATCTAGTCTAGAGTTTACAGTGAAGATGACTTTTCGTGAGTATGTTAATTGGAGAGAAAAGAACATACCACATAGAGGTGGAAGGCATCATAACCAATAATTACAAAAAAAAGTGGGAAAACTATCCATTCCATACTTTTATGGTTCAGTAAAGAACACAGCGAGAGCATAGGTCCAAATTTGGACACTTACTTCCAAATTAACCCAATGCATGAGGAAGAAAAGAGATTAAGTGATTTATAGGTTTCAGGACTACCTCATAGGAGCAATAATTAGTTAATAAGAGAAAATCATTGTTTCATTTGCCAAGGTGAGTGGGCACTTGGTCACACATGTGGAATCAACAAAGGGAGTGACTTGTTGCAGCAAAGCAAAGTTGAGGATAGCAGGAAGGTTGATACTTTAGAGCTAGAAATATATGTCTTATCTCAAGAGGTGTTCATAACAGAACTCCAAAATGAATCCACCACAGTGCTTTTGTCTTCATCCATTGAGGATTTGTGTAACAATGATGATAGAATAGTAGCTTTGAATATGCATTCAGAGCAATCTAGTGAGGACTGTGAGACCTTTGATAGCAAGTATGACAAATCATGTTTGTTTCATAGTAGTAATTCTTTAATGCATAATTATGGTATTCTGGATGTTCTTGGGGACCAAGGATTGAACTTTGGAGACCCTAAATTTGATGAGGAGATCGTGTTGGACATTTTCAGTAGTCGAGTTGTCATTGATGCCAAGAGTCAGTTCCAGTGAAGCAATGCAAGAGGAAGTGATTCCGTAAGTAGATTGAGTGGTCATTGATGTCAAGAGTCATTTTTAGAGTGCAAGAAGAAGCAGTTCCACAAATCAGTGCAAAAGGAAAGTCCGCTTCCAAGTGGTCAAAATGAGTTTCGAGAGCAAAGAAGAGACTCAAACAAATAATATTATAATATTTTATTATAATATTAAAAGGAAAGATTTAAATTAATTTAAATAATTTCATTATAAATTAATTTAATTAACTTTAAAATTTATTAAGTTAATTATAGATTAATTATAATTTAATTATTAAATTAATCTATAACCCTAAGGTTGGGTTATAATAAAATTAATTTATTAATCCTAAGGTTGGGATATAGTAAAATTAATTTATTAACCCTAAGGATGGGTTATAAAGTCTATTTGAATTCGAATTCAAAAATCAAATTCATCCATCGATGTCAATAAAAGCATGGCCTAAAGCATATAAAAAGGGGGTAAAACATTGATTAAAAATCATCCGAATGCAATTCGTGTAAAGTGCAAAATACTTCGACTATCGTGCAAGGAGGAAGGAACATTTTATGTTTCAAAGTTATTGGTTGTAGAGTAAAGGACAAAGGGGAGCAATGCTTTGTTTTCATTGCACAACATTGTGTAAGCACAGCTGCCATTCATGGGCTTGAGGTACAAGGTTCAAAGCCCATCGACTTTATTTTTACAAGGCAGAGTGTAAAGGTTTTTGGGCACCGCGATGAACAAAATAAATAAGAGGAAGGCTTTTGCCTTTCCCTTCACATGAGAGCTAGTAGCCCATGTGGTGGGCTAGCACCTTGGTAATGCACTTAGCGAAGGAGTAGTCATGTGTTAGAAACTCGTAGTAATGTGTTCGAAACTCACCGTGACGTTTTAAGTGTAAGGTATGCTTCATAATTTTTTCTAAGGTTGTATGTGGTATGCGTCATGGTGTTTGTGGAAGGTTTGAGACTTTGGAGGTATTTGGTTGTGATTAATAAATATTGGCTAAGGTCTTTGATGGAGATATAAGGCTTTTTAAAATTAAACATTTTATTTTAATTTTGGAAGGTTTGAGTTATAAATTTGGAGTAATAAGGTATAATCGAGTTTTATTTTTTTTGTGTTTAAGAAATATTTCTAAAAATAGTTAGTGAGATATTTTTGTCATCTAACCATTGAAATTGGAAAAGAAAAAAATTGTGTTTAAAACAGGTTTTGAAGTCACTTCTACATCAAACAAAATGTATGGGCACATCTTCCTAGTGAGTGATTGTTGAATGTTGTGAATGCTAAGTTGGAGTGAAAATGATTGTTTTGATAAACATTGTTGTTGAAGTAGTTAAGCAAAAACTTGAACTAAGGTTTGTGTAAAGAACATGAGGATCATTGTTATGTGAAGTTGTGGAAGATGATGAGTATCATTGTTATGTGATATTAATTGATAAGCATTGTTGTTGAAGTGATTGGTTGAGTGAAGAACTTGAACTAGGGTTTGCAAAGATCATGAGTATCATTGTTATGTGAGATTGGTTGATAAGCATTGTTGAAAATATTTGAGTGAGTGTTTATAAGTTTGGACTAGGGTTTGTGAGTAAGGATTATTTCATTGAGTGATTGGTTGAGTAGAGTTGATTGAAACTAGTCAAGTGGAAGTGTTGAAGTGATAAATCTAGTTCTGTGAAACAAATTGTTTTATATTTTGAATTGTTTTGAGAAAGATATTGAGAATTTTTGTAAGTGTGAAACATATTAAGTCTCTAACAATTCTCTATATGTTTCTATGGTAAGAAGAGATATTGAAAGTGATTGAGCATTGTGGTGAGTGTGAAACATATTGAGTCTCTAACAATTCTCTATATGTTTCTGTGGTAAAAAGAGATACTGAAAGTGATTAAGCATTATGGTGAGTGTGAAACATATTGAGTCTCTAACAATTATCTATATGTTTCTATTGTAAAAAGAGATATTGAAATTAATTGAGCATTGTGGTGAGTGTGAAGCATATTGAGTCTCTAACAATTCTCTATATGTTTTTGTGATATTAGATAAGTTATAGTAAGAACTTGTTGAGCATATTTGAGGTAAGTATTTGAGAATACTTGTGGACGGATTGATGTGAGCTTTTATGGAAGCTTACAATATGGATTTGAAGATAGAGATTATTCAGCAAATTGTAAAATTTCTAGAAAGGACTTGTGGATAGATTAGTGTGAGCTTTTGTGGAAGCTTACAAGGTATATTTGAGACAAGTCTTTGAGAAGACTTGTGAATAGAGTTGATTGATTGATTTATTCAAACCTTGAGTTAAGGTTTGGGGCAGATATAGCATATTTTATTGAGTCAAGGTTTGTGTTAAGGCTTGAGGATAGAGATTGAGGACAGATTTGTGCTACATCGAAGGACTGTGTTTAGTGCAAATTTGAGGATATATTTTGGTGCAGATTTGAGGATAGATTTTGGTGCAGATTTGAGGATAGGTTTGTGCAAAACCAGAGACAAATATTTAACATATTTGTGTTATACTGAAGGACTATGTTTAGTGCATATTAGAGGACAAATATTAAGTTGATTGGTACTATACCAAAGGATTGTGTTTAGTACTGAGAGCTAACTTTAGAGGTGACAGAGTATAGAGGACAACACTCTCCAATGGATAGAGATCCATTCGCCAGGGCAGTGAGGATAGGTCTTCTAAGTTGGGACAAGAGTCTTCAGTGGATAGATATCCATTAGCCAATGTATTGGAGATAGCAGTTCTTCTAGATGATCACCAACTAGAGCTAAGAAGAAAGGATTTCTCCTATAGATAGAGATCCACAAAATTGATTAGGGGATTGGTGTCTCCTTTGGATAGAGGTACATAAACATTATAATAGGGAAAGGATTCCCAAGAGATTGATTGAAAAAAAATTAGTGAAATATTTTCTTCGTGGAGTAGCCCACATTGTGTGAACCACATTAAATTGGTGTTTCTATTGTATGTGATGATTTGTGCATTGCTTTGATTGCTATTGTTGATATTGCTATCTATACATTGCATAATATTAATTGGAAAGAAAAGTAAAAAGTGGTCTTATACTGTTCACTCCCCTCTTAGTATAAGTTTGTGTTCTTCAATTGGTATCATAGTGGGTTTCTTCGAAAGATTTAATAGCTTGAAGAAAAAGGTCTCAAGAAAACATATATATTCTCAGACTGGATCTTGAGGAAATTCAGCACCATTGTTCGATGGGAACAATTATGCACTATGGAGCACAAGGATGAAGTTTCATCTAATGGTACTTGGAAATGAGATATGGAAAGCAGTTGAAAATGGATACACACCACCAAAAACTCCATCTACAAATAAATATGGTAAGCTTCTACATATTCATAAATCAAAAGCAAAGAATGCAATTTTGAGAGGTTTGCATATAACAGAGTTCATAAAGGTTATGCATTACAAATCAGCAAAGGCAATTTGGGATAAGTTGCAAAGCATATATGAAGGAGATAAAAGTGTCAAAAAGGCAAAGATACAAAATCTCAAAGGATAATTTGAAGATTTAAAAATGAAGAATGAGGAAAACATTAGTACTTATCTACTTCGTGTAGATGAGGTTGTTAACGCCATGCAAGGAATTGGACTTGAGATTGAATAATCTAATGTTTGTGATAAGATCTTAAGATCTCTTCCAAAAATATTTAGTAAAAATATTTCTGCTATAGAGGAATCAAAATATGGTGATTCTTTGACAAGAGATATGTTACTTGGTATTCTTACAAATTTTGAGATAAGAACAAAATAGGAACCTAATCTCCGGAAGGAGGCAGCCTTCAAAGCTACCAAGAAGACAAAGGGTAAGAAGTGAGATTCAAGCAATGAGTCATCCAGTTATGAAGAAGCAAATTATGGTAGAAATAATAAGGATTCAAGAAGATTTAAAGATGCAAAATTTGTTAGATGTTTCAATTGTGGAAAGTATGGTCATTATGCAATTGATTATCAAGAAGTCAAAAATAGCAATCATGAAGAAAAATAAAATCATAAGAACAGGGAATCAAAAAAATATAGGTACCAAAAGAAAGGTAAGGATGGACAAGGCATACAAGGAAGGAATTTCTTTCAAAGACAAAAGAGGAGCTACTATGCAGACAAGGAAAGTAAGTACTCAAGTGATAGTGATAATAGTTTCTCATATAATGATAAATATGAAGTCCTATTTTTGATAGAATAAAAATAAGAAGTTAAGAAAAGGTCACCAATAATTCTCAAGTGTTTTAGATGTGGTAATTTTGGACATATTGAAGATGGTTGTATGAAGAATGGTTTCAGTTTCAATGATGATGAATATGAGGATACACTTGAAGGACCAAAAGAGAATATTATAATGGCACTAGAAGAAGAAGGAGGTGATCTTGTAGAAGACAAGTAAGAAAAGAATGAAGATGTTTTTAAAGGCAAAGAAATAAAGGAAGAATCAAAAAAAGGAGAATTTTATCTTGAGGGAGAGCTTATTTATGCTCTTAAAAATTTAAAGAAGGTAAGAAAGCAAAACTCCCAACTTGAGCTTCAATTTCAAGAATGTTATGAAGAGAGAGGAAAGCTTGTGGAGGATCTAAATAATTTGATAGCTAAGACAAAGAAGTTCAAGGATAATTTAGAAGCAAAGGTATTAGAATGTGAAAGATTAGAACAAGAAGTAGCTCTACTAAGGGAAGAAGTAGATAAGTCTAAGGATAAGCTACACAAGTTTGGAAGGAGCTCAAAGAATTTGGATAAGATTATCAAGACACAAAATCCTACATCAAGCAAAATAGGTCTTGGTTTTGAACATCCTCAAAATAAACAAGAAGAAGAGTCAACCTCAAGTTTTGAAGAAAAAGAAACTTTAGAAGAAGACAGTGTGAGATAAAGTGAAACTTCTGATGATGAGTTGGACAATAGAAAATTAAACAAGAAAAATAATAATTAACAAAAGAGGAATGGATGGAATAGGAACCAGCACAGGGTAAGAGAGACTAATATACCAATGAGGTCAAGGCAAGGAAATTTCAATGGATGATGTTTCTCATGTCACAGATTTGGGCACAAGGCTTCACAGTGCAGGACACATAAAATATAAGAAAAATGGGAACTTCAGAAACAGGCATCCTTTTCATGGGTATTGCTACTCATGTAATTAGTTTGGTCACAAGGCAATGAATTGCAGGGTTCATGATAGGAACAGATATGGCTTTACCAAGAGAAATTCCAATATATTTGCACCTTCAAGGAATAACAATATAAGTGTTACAAGTGCAATAATAATGGACACACAACAAAGTGGTGTAGAGTAGAAATTCCAAAGACAAGCAGGAATAGGAATATTCAGAAGAATCTGAAGGATCATATGATAAGAAAAGTGGACAAAGGTAAATATCAGTGTGTGCTAGGAGTAGAAATACTCCCACCCTAAAATTAACCAACTCAAGAGGGGGTGGGAGAGGGTCTAAGCTAAGAGACTCATTTATTCTAAGCCCCGAGCCCCAAAGGTGACCCTTTGCCATTGATGTCAAAGGGTGAGAGATTTTAGTAAGGGGGAGAGATATGATTTAAGAAGAGAACATTGAGTCAGGGGGAGCAGTTTCCTAGGGAGATCGGAACAGAAAAAAGTTAATGAAATTGAAAAGGTAATTGGGTTACCATCAATGACAAAGGGGGAGATTGTTAGACATTTTGAGTAGTTGAGTTGTCATTGATGTCAAGAGTCAGTTTCAGTGAAGCAGTGCAAGAGGAAGTGATTCTGTAATCATATTGAGTGGTCATGGATGTCAAGAGTTAGTTTCAGTGAAGAGTGCGAGAAGCAATTCTGAAAATCAGTGCAAAATGAAAGTCCACTTCTAGGAGGTCAAAATGAGTTTCGAGAGCAAATAAGAGACCTAAGCAAATAATATTATAATATTTTATTATAATATTAAAAAGGAAGATTTAAATTAATTTAAATAATTTCATTACAAATTAATTTAATTAACATTAAAAGTTATTAAGTTTATTATAGACTAATTATAATTAAATTATTAAATCAATCTATAACCCTAAGGTTGGGTTATAATAAAATTAATTTATTAATCCTAAGGTTGGGATATAATAAAACTAATTTATTAACCCTAAGGATGGGTTATAAAGTCCATTCGAATTCGAATTTGAAAATCGAATTCATCCACTGACGTAAATAAAAGCATGGCCTAAAGCATATAAAAAGGAGATAAAACATTGATTAAAAATCATCCGAATGCAATTCTTGTAAAGTGCAAAAGACTTCGACTATCGTGCAAGGAGGAAGGAATATTTCATGTTTCAAATTTATTGGCTGTAGAGGAAAGGAAAAAGGGGAGCGGTGCTCCATTTTCATTGCACAACACTGCATAAGCATAGCTAGAATTCGTGGGAGGCATTGAGGTTAATAGGCTCGAGGTGCAAGGTTCTAAGCCCATCGGCTTCATTTTTACAAGGCAGAGTGTAAAGGTTTTTGGGTTCTGCATTGAACAAAATAAATAATAAGTCTTATGCATTCCCCTTCACATGGGAGCTAGTAGCCCATGTGGTGGGCTAGTGCCTTGGTAAGGTACTTGGCGAAGGAGTAGTCACACGATCGAAACCCGTCATGATGTTTTAAGTGCAAGGTATGCTCCATAATTTTTGCTAAGGTTGTATGTGGTATGCACCGTGGTTTTTGTGGAAGGTTTGATATTTTAGAGGTGTTTGGTTGTGATAAATAAATATTGGCTAAGGTCTTTGAGGGAGATATAAGGCTTTTTAAAATTAAATATTTTATTTTAATTTTGGAAGGTTTGAGTTATAAATTTGGAGTAATATGGTGTAATCGAGTTTGATTTTTTTTGTGTTTAAGAAATATTTCTAAAAAGAGTTAGTGAGATATTTTTGCCATCTAACCATTGAAATTGGCAAAGAAGAAAAGTGTGTTTAAAGCAGGTTTTGAAGTCACTTCTACATCAAACAAAAGGTATGGGTACATCTTCCTAGTGAATGATTTTTGAATGTTGTGAATGCTAAGTTGGAGTGAAAAGGATTTTTTTGATAAGCATTGTTGTTGAAGTAGTTAAGCAAAAACTTGAACTAGGGTTTGTGCAAAGAACATGAGTATCATTGTTATGTGAAGTTGTGAAAGATCATGAGTATCATTTTTATGTGAGATTACTTGATAAGCATTGTTGTTAAAGTGATTGGTTGAGTGAATAACTTGAACTAGGTTGTGCAAAGATCATGAGTATCATTGTTATGTGAGATTGGTTGATAAGAATTTTTGGAAGCATTTGATTGAGTGTTCATAATTTTGGACTAGGGTTTGTGAGCAAGGATTATTTCATTAAGTGATTGGTTGAGTAAATTTGATTGAACCTAGTCAAGTGGAAGTGTTGAAGTGATAGTTATAGTTTTGTGAAACAAATTGTTCTATATTCTGAATTGTTTTGAAAAAGAGATTGAGAATTAATGAAAGTGTGAAACATATTGAGTCTAAAAATTATCTATATGTTTCTATGGTAAAAAGATAGATTTAAAGTGATTGAGCATTGTGGTGAGTGTGAAACATATTGAGTCTTTAAAAATTCTCTATATGTTTCTATGGTAAAAAGATATATTGAAAGCGATTGAGAATTGTGGTGAGTGTGAAACATATTGATTCACTAACAATTATCTATATGTTTCTATGGTAAAAAGAGAGATTGAAAGTAATTGAGCATTGTGGTGAGTGTGAAGTATATTGAGTCTCTAACAATTCTCTATATGTTTCTATGATATTGGACAAGTTCTAGTGAGGACTTGTTGAGTAGATTTGAGGTAAGTCTTTGAGAAGACTTGTGGAGATAGAGATTGTTGAGTATATTGGACAAGTTCTAGAAAGGACTTGTGAACATATTAGTGTGAGCTTTTATGGAAGCTTACAAGGCAGATTTGAGACAAGTCTTTAAGAAGTCTTATGAGTAGATTTGATTGATTGATTTTTTCAAACCTTGAGTTAAGTTTTGGGGTAGATCTAGTAGAGTTGATTGATTCAAGCTTTGTATTAAGGCTTGAGGATAGATGTTGAGGATAGATTTGTGCTAGACCGAAGGACTGTGTTTAGTGTATATTTGAGGATAGATTTTGGTGTATATTTGAGGATAGGTTTGTGCCAGACTAGAGATAGAGATTGAGCAAATTTGTGTTAGATCGAAGGACTATGTTTAGTGTAGATCAAAGGATAGAGATTAATCAGATTGGTGTTAGACCAAAGGACCATGTTTAGTACTGAGAGCTAGCTTTGGAGGTGATAGAGTATACGAGGATGATATTCACCAGTGGATAGAGATCCATTAGCCAAGGTAGTGAGGACAGGTATTTTGATTGGAGATAGAAGTCTTTAGTTGATAGAGATCCATTAGCCAGTGTAGTGGAGGCAGCATTTCTTCTAGAAGATCACCAGCCATAGCTAAGGAGAAAGGAGTTCTCCTATGGATAGAGGTCCATGAACTTGACTAGGGGATTGGTATATCCTTTGGACAGAGGTCCATAAATATTATAGTAGGGAAAGGATTCCCAAGAGATTGATTGAGAAAAAATTTAGTGAAATATTTTCTCTGTGGAGTAGCCCACATTGGGTGAACCACGTTAAATTGGTGTCTCTATTGTGTGTGGTGATTTGTACATTAATTTGATTACTGCTTTTGATATTGCTATCTATACATTGCATAATATTTATTGGAAAGAAAAGTAAAAAGTGATCTTATATTGTTCACCCCCCTCTCAGTATAAGCTTGTGTTCTTCAATTGGTATCAGAGCGGGTTCCTTCGGAAGAGTTTAACAACTTGAAGAAAAATATCTCAAGAACATAGATGGATTCTCAAACTGGATCTTCAGGGAATTCAGCACCATTGTTCTATGGGAATAATTATGCACTATGGAGCACAAGGATGAAGTTTCATCTAATGGCACTTGAAAACGAGATATGGGAAGCAATTGAAAATGGATACACACCACCAACAAATCCATATATATATAAATATTGTAAGCTTCTACATCATCACAATTCAAAAGCAATAAATACAATTTTGATAGGTTCTCATAGAACAGAGTTCATAAAGGTTATGCATTACAAATCAGCAAAGGCAATTTGGGATAAGTTGCAAAGCATATATGAAGTAGATAAAAGTGTCAAAAAGACAAATATACAAAATCTCAAAGGACAATTTGAACATTTAAAAATAAAGGATGAGGAAAACATTAGTACTTATCTACTTCATGTATATGAGGTTGTTAACACCATGCAAGGACTTGGACTTGAGATTGAAGAATCTAATGTTTATGATGAGATCTTAAGATCTCTTCAAAAAATATTTAGTGAAAATATTTTTGCTATAGAAGAATCAAAAGATGGTGATTCTTTAACAATATATATGTTACTTGGTATTCTTATAGCTTTTGAGATAAGAACAAAAAAGTAACCTAATCTCTGGAAGGAGGCAGCCTTCAAAGCTACTACGAAGACAAAGTGCAAGAAGTTAGATTCAAGAAATGAGTCATCCAGTGATGAAGAAGAAAATTATAGTAGAAATAATAAGGATTCAAGAAGATTTAAATATACAAAATTTGTTAGATGTTTCAATTGTGGAAAGTATGGTCACTATGCAACTGATTGTCAAGAAGCCAAAAATAGCAATGATGAAGAAAAATAGGATCATAAGAATAGGGAATCAAAAAAATATAGGTACCAAAATAAAGGTAAGGATGGACAAGGCAAGACAAGGAAATAAGTTCTTTCAAAGACAAAAGAGGAGATACTATGCAAACAAGGCAAGTAAGTACTCAAGTGATAGTGATAATAGTTTCTCGGATAATGATAAAGATGAAGTCCTATTTATGATAGAAGAAAAATAAGAAGTTAAGAAAAGATCACCAATAATTCTCAAGTGTTTTAGATGTGGTAATTTTAGACATCTTGAAGATAGTTGTACGAATAATGGTTTCAGTTTCAATGATGATGAATATGAGGATACACTTTAAGGACAAGAAGAGAATATTCTAATGGCACTAGAAGAAGGAGGTGATCCTGTAGAAGACAAGTCAGAAAAGAATGAAGATTTTTTCAAAGGCAAACAAATAGAGGAAGAATCCAAAAAGGAGAAGTTGATCTTAAGGAAGAGCTTATTTATGTTCTTAAAACTTTAAAGAATGTAAGAAAGCAAAACTCCCAACTTTAGCTTCAATTTCAAGAATGTTATGAAGAGAGAGGAAAGGTTGTGGAGGATATAAATAGGTCAATAGATAAGACAAAGAAGTTCAAGGATAATTTAGAAGCAAAGGTATTAGAATGTGAAATATTAGAACAAGAAGTAGCTCTACTAAGGGAATAAGTAAAGAAGTCTAAGGATAAGCTACACAAGTTTGGAAGGATCTCAAAGAATTTGGATAATATTATCAAGATAGAAAAGCCTACATCAAGAAAAAAAGATCATGGTTTTGAATAGGCTCAAAATAAATAAGAAGAAGAGTCAACCTCAAGTTTTGAAGAAGAAGAAACTTTAGAAGAAGATAGTGTGAGAGAAATTGAGACTTTTGAGGATGATTTGGACAATAGAAATTTCAACAATAAATTTGGAATAGGAACAAATGGAATAGGAACAATGCACAAAAGAGGAACAAATGGAATAGGAACCAGCACAGGGTAAGAGATACTAAGAGACCAATGAGGTCAAGGTAAGGAAATTTCAATGGAAGATGTTTCTCATGTCATAAATTTGGGCACAAGGCTTCACAGTGCAAGACACATGAAAGACAAGAAAATAGGAACTTCAAAAACAGGAAGCCTTTTCATGGGTATTGTACTCATGTAATTAGTTTGGTCACAAGTCAATGAATTATAGGGTTCATGATATGAACAAATATGGCTTCACTAGGAGAAATCCCAAGACATTTGCACCTTCAATGAATAACAATATTAAGTGTTACAAGTGTAATAATGATGGACACAGAGCAAAGTGGTGTAGAGCAAAAATTCCAGAGAAAAGCAGTAATAAAAACAATCAGAGGAATTAGAAGGATAATATGAGAAGGAAAATGGACAAAGGTAAAGATCAGTGTATGTTGGAAGTAGAAATACTCCCACCCAAGAATTAACCACCTCAAGAGGGGGGTGGGGGAGGGGCTAACCTAAGAGACTCATTCTTAGCTCCGAGCCCCAAAGGTGACCCTTTGCCATTGATGTCAAAGGGGGAGAGATTTGGGTAAGTGGGAGAGATTTGATTTAAGAAGAGAACATTGAGTCAGGGGGAGCAGAACAGAAAAAGGTTAAGGAAATTGAAAAGGAAATTGGGCTACCATCAATGACAAAGGTGGAGATTGTTGGACATTTTGAGTAGTTGAGTTGTCATTGATGTCAAGAGTCAGTTTTAGTGAAGCAGTGCAAGAGGAAGTGATTCTACAAGCAGATTGAGTGGTCATTGATGTCAAGAGTCAGTTTTAGTGAAGAGTCCAAGAAGAAGTAGTTCTGCAAATCGATGCAAAAGGAAATTCTGCTTCCAAGTGGTCAAAATGAGTTTCGAGAGCAAAGAAGAGACCTAAGCAAATAATATTATAATATTTTATTATAATATTAAAAGGGAAGATTTAAATTAATTTATTAATTAATTTAATTAACTTTAAAAGTTATTAAGTTAATTATAGATTAATTATAATGTAATTATTAAATTAATCTATAACCCAAAGGTTGGGTTATAATAAAATTAATTTATTAATCCTAAGGTTGGGATATAATAAAATTAATTTATTAACCCTAAGGATGGGTTATAAAGTCTATTTGAATTCGAATTCAAAAATTGAATTCATCTATCGACGTTAATAAAAGCATGGCCTAAAGCATATAAAAAGGGGGTAAAACATTGATTTAAAATCATCCAAATGCAATTCGTGTAAAGTGCAAAAGACTTTGACTATCGTGCAAGGAGGAAGGAATATTTCACGTGTCAAAGTTATTGGTTGCAGAGGAAAGGACAAAGGGGAGTGGTGCTCCATTTTCATTACACAACACTGCATAAGCACAACTAGCATTTTTGGGAGGCATTGAGGTTGATAGGCTCGAGGTGCAAGGTTTGAAGCCCATCGGCTTCATTTTTACAAGGCAGAGTGTAAAGGTTTTTGGGCATCGCATCAAACAAAATAAATAAGAGGAAGGCTTATGCCTTCCCTTTCACGTGGGAGCTAGTAGCCCACGTTGTGGGCTAGCACCTTGGTAAGGCACTTGGAAAAGGAGTAGTCATGCATTCGAAGTTAAAAAAAAAAAAATTAGAGTTAAAAAAAAAATTTAGAGTTAAAAAAAAAATTTGAGTTAAAAAAATTTTTAGAGTTAAAAAAAAAATTTTGAGTTAAAAAAAAATTTTGAGTTAAAAAAATTTTTAGAGTTAAAAAAATTTTGAAAGCATCACTGGCAGCTTCTGAAAATAAACCAAACCATAGCGAGACGAATTTCATATCAAGTAACAAGAAAATTTCATTATAGAAAATGAAAGATTACAATTTTCTCATTCTTTGTTCAAAACCAGTTTTGTGGAAACTACCGCTCATCAGTTGAACTTGAGAAAGTTATTGGCAAAAGACTTCAACTATCATGCAAGGAGGAAGGAATATTTCGCGTGTCAAAGTTATTGGCTGTAGAGGAAAGGACAAAGGGGAGTGGTGCTCCATTTTCATTGCACAACACTGCATAAGCACAACTAGCATTTGTGGGAGGCATTGAGGTTGATAGGCTCGAGGTGCAAGGTTTGAAGCTCGTCGGCTTCATTGTTACAAGGCAGTGTAAAGGTTTTTGGGCATCGTATCAAACAAAATAAATAAGAGGAAGGCTTATGCCTTCCCTTTCATGTGGGAGCTAGTAGCCCACGTTGTGGGCTAGCACCTTGGTAAGGCACTTGGAAAAGGAGTAGTCACGCGTTCGAAGTCCGTCATGACATTTTAAGTGCAAGGTATGCTCCATAATTTTTGCTAAGGTTGTATGTGGTATGCATCGTGGTGTTTGTGGAAGGTTTGAGATTTCGGAGGTATTTGGTTGTTATAAATAAATATTGGCTAAGTTCTTTGAGGGAGATATAAGGATTTTAAAATTAAACATTTTATTTTAATTTTGGAAGGTTTGAGTTATAAAGTTGGAGTAATAAGGTGTAATCGAGTTTGATTATTTTTGTGTTTAAGAAATATTTTTTAAAAGAGTTAGAAATCTTTGTCATCCAACCATTGAAATTGAAAAAGAAGAAAAATATGTTTAAAATAGGTTTTGAAGTCTCTTCTACATCAAACAAAAGGTATGGGCACATCTTCCTAGTGAGTGATTGTTGAATGTTGTGAATGCTAAGTTGGAGTGAAAATGATTGTTTTGATAAGCATTGTTGTTGAAGTAGTTAAGAAAAAACTTGAACTAGGGTTTGTGCAAATAACATGAGTATCATTGTTATGTGAAGTTGTGGAAGATCATGAGTATCATTGTTATGTGAGATTACTTTATAAGCATTGTTGTTGAAGTGATTGGTTGAGTGGAGAACTTGAACTAGGGTTTTTAAAGATCATGAGTATCATTGTTATGTGAGATTGGTTGATAAGCATTGTTGGAAACATTTGAGTGAGTTTTCATAAGTTTGGACTAGGGTTTGTGAGTAAGGATGATTTCATTGAGTGATTGGTTGAGTAGATTTGATTGAACCTAGTCAAGTGGAAGTGTTGAAGTGATAGTTATAGTTTTGTGAAACAAATTGTTCTATATTCTGAATTGTTTTGAAAAAGAGATTGAGAATTAATGAAAGTGTGAAACATATTGAGTCTAAAAATTATCTATATGTTTCTATGGTAAAAAGATAGATTTAAAGTGATTGAGCATTGTGGTGAGTGTGAAACATATTGAGTCTTTAAAAATTCTCTATATGTTTCTATGGTAAAAAGATATATTGAAAGCGATTGAGAATTGTGGTGAGTGTGAAACATATTGATTCACTAACAATTATCTATATGTTTCTATGGTAAAAAGAGAGATTGAAAGTAATTGAGCATTGTGGTGAGTGTGAAGTATATTGAGTCTCTAACAATTCTCTATATGTTTCTATGATATTGGACAAGTTCTAGTGAGGACTTGTTGAGTAGATTTGAGGTAAGTCTTTGAGAAGACTTGTGGAGATAGAGATTGTTGAGTATATTGGACAAGTTCTAGAAAGGACTTGTGAACATATTAGTGTGAGCTTTTATGGAAGCTTACAAGGCAGATTTGAGACAAGTCTTTAAGAAGTCTTATGAGTAGATTTGATTGATTGATTTTTTCAAACCTTGAGTTAAGTTTTGGGGTAGATCTAGTAGAGTTGATTGATTCAAGCTTTGTATTAAGGCTTGAGGATAGATGTTGAGGATAGATTTGTGCTAGACCGAAGGACTGTGTTTAGTGTATATTTGAGGATAGATTTTGGTGTATATTTGAGGATAGGTTTGTGCCGGACTAGAGATAGAGATTGAGCAAATTTGTGTTAGATCGAAGGACTATGTTTAGTGTAGATCAAAGGATAGAGATTAATCAGATTGGTGTTAGACCAAAGGACCATGTTTAGTACTGAGAGCTAACTATGGAGGTCATAGAGTATACAGGATGATATTCACCAGTGGATAGAGATCCATTAGCCAAGGTAGTGAGGACAGGTATTTTGATTGGAGATAGAAGTCTTTAGTTGATAGAGATCCATTAGCCGAGTCAGTGGAGGTAGCAACTCTTCTAGAAGATCACCGACCATAGCTAAGGAGAAAGGAGTTCTCCTATGGATAGAGGTCCATGAACTTGACTAGGGGATTGGTATCTCATTTGGACGAGAGGTCCATAAAAATTATAATAGGGAAAGGATTCCCAAGAGATTGATTGAGAAAAAATTTAGTGAAATATTTTCTCCGTGGAGTAGCCCACATTGGGTGAACCACGTTAAATTGGTGTCTCTATTGTGTGTGGTGATTTGTACATTAATTTGATTACTGCTTTTGATATTGCTATCTACACATTGCATAATATTTATTGGAAAGAAAAGTAAAAAGTGATCTTATATTGTTCACCCCCCCTCTCAATATAAGCTTGTGTTCTTCAATTGGTATCAGAGCAGGTTCCTTCGGAAGAGTTTAACAACTTGAAGAAAAATATCTCAAGAACATAGATGGATTCTCAAACTGGATCTTCAGGGAATTCAGCACCATTGTTCTATGGGAATAATTATGCACTATGGAGCACAAGGATGAAGTTTCATCTAATGGCACTTGAAAACGAGATATGGGAAGCAATTGAAAATGGATACACACCACCAACAAATCCATATATATATAAATATTGTAAGCTTCTACATCATCACAATTCAAAAGCAATAAATACAATTTTGATAGGTTCTCATAGAACAGAGTTCATAAAGGTTATGCATTACAAATCAGCAAAGGCAATTTGGGATAAGTTGCAAAGCATATATGAAGTAGATAAAAGTGTCAAAAAGACAAATATACAAAATCTCAAAGGACAATTTGAACATTTAAAAATAAAGGATGAGGAAAACATTAGTACTTATCTACTTCATGTATATGAGGTTGTTAACACCATGCAAGGACTTGGACTTGATATTGAAGAATCTAATGTTTATGATAAGATCTTAAGATCTCTTCAAAAAATATTTAGTGAAAATATTTTTGCTATAGAAGAATCAAAAGATGGTGATTCTTTAACAATATATATGTTACTTGGTATTCTTATAGCTTTTGAGATAAGAACAAAAAAGTAACCTAATCTCTGGAAGGAGGCAGCCTTCAAAGCTACTACGAAGACAAAGTGCAAGAAGTTAGATTCAAGAAATGAGTCATCCAAGTGATGAAGAAGAAAATTATAGTAGAAGAAATAAGGATTCAAGAAGATTTAAATATACAAAATTTGTTAGATGTTTCAATTGTGGAAAGTATGGTCACTATGCAACTGATTGTCAAGAAGCCAAAAATAGCAATGATGAAGAAAAATAGGATCATAAGAATAGGGAATCAAAAAAATATAGGTACCAAAATAAAGGTAAGAATGGACAAGGCAGACAAGGAAATAAGTTCTTTCAAAGACAAAAGAGGAGATACTATGCAAACAAGGCAAGTAAGTACTCAAGTGATAGTGATAATAGTTTCTCAGATAATGATAAAGATGAAGTCCTATTTATGATAGAAGAAAAATAAGAAGTTAAGAAAAGATCACCAATAATTCTCAAGTGTTTTAGATGTGGTAATTTTAGACATCTTGAAGATAGTTGTACGAATAATGGTTTCAGTTTCAATGATGATGAATATGAGGATACACTTTAAGGACAAGAAGAGAATATTCTAATGGCACTAGAAGAAGGAGGTGATCCTGTAGAAGACAAGTCAGAAAAGAATGAAGATTTTTTCAAAGGCAAACAAATAGAGGAAGAATCCAAAAAGGAGAAGTTGATCTTAAGGAAGAGCTTATTTATGTTCTTAAAACTTTAAAGAATGTAAGAAAGCAAAACTCCCAACTTTAGCTTCAATTTCAAGAATGTTATGAAGAGAGAGGAAAGGTTGTGGAGGATATAAATAGGTCAATAGATAAGACAAAGAAGTTCAAGGATAATTTAGAAGCAAAGGTATTAGAATGTGAAATATTAGAACAAGAAGTAGCTCTACTAAGGGAATAAGTAAAGAAGTCTAAGGATAAGCTACACAAGTTTGGAAGGATCTCAAAGAATTTGGATAATATTATCAAGATAGAAAAGCCTACATCAAGAAAAAAAGATCATGGTTTTGAATAGGCTCAAAATAAATAAGAAGAAGAGTCAACCTCAAGTTTTGAAGAAGAAGAAACTTTAGAAGAAGATAGTGTGAGAGAAATTGAGACTTTTGAGGATGATTTGGACAATAGAAATTTCAACAATAAATTTGGAATAGGAACAAATGGAATAGGAACAATGCACAAAAGAGGAACAAATGGAATAGGAACCAGCACAGGGTAAGAGATACTAAGAGACCAATGAGGTCAAGGTAAGGAAATTTCAATGGAAGATGTTTCTCATGTCATAAATTTGGGCACAAGGCTTCACAGTGCAAGACACATGAAAGACAAGAAAATAGGAACTTCAAAAACAGGAAGCCTTTTCATGGGTATTGTACTCATGTAATTAGTTTGGTCACAAGTCAATGAATTATAGGGTTCATGATATGAACAAATATGGCTTCACTAGGAGAAATCCCAAGACATTTGCACCTTCAATGAATAACAATATTAAGTGTTACAAGTGTAATAATGATGGACACAGAGCAAAGTGGTGTAGAGCAAAAATTCCAGAGAAAAGCAGTAATAAAAACAATCAGAGGAATTAGAAGGATAATATGAGAAGGAAAACGGACAAAGGTAAAGATCAGTGTATGTTGGAAGTAGAAATACTCCCACCCAAGAATTAACCACCTCAAGAGGGGGTGGGGGAGGGGCTAAGCTAAGAGACTCATTCTTAGCTCTGAGCCCCAAAGGTGACCCTTTGCCATTGATGTCAAAGGGGGAGAGATTTGGGTAAGTGGGAGAGATTTGATTTAAGAAGAGAACATTGAGTCAGGGGGAGCAGAACAGAAAAAGGTTAAGGAAATTGAAAAGGAAATTGGGCTACCATCAATGACAAAGGTGGAGATTGTTGGACATTTTGAGTAGTTGAGTTGTCATTGATGTCAAGAGTCAGTTTTAGTGAAGCAGTGCAAGAGGAAGTGATTCTACAAGCAGATTGAGTGGTCATTGATGTCAAGAGTCAGTTTTAGTGAAGAGTCCAAGAAGAAGTAGTTCTGCAAATCGATGCAAAAGGAAATTCTGCTTCCAAGTGGTCAAAATGAGTTTCGAGAGCAAAGAAGAGACCTAAGCAAATAATATTATAATATTTTATTATAATATTAAAAGGGAAGATTTAAATTAATTTATTAATTAATTTAATTAACTTTAAAAGTTATTAAGTTAATTATAGATTAATTATAATGTAATTATTAAATTAATCTATAACCCAAAGGTTGGGTTATAATAAAATTAATTTATTAATCCTAAGGTTGGGATATAATAAAATTAATTTATTAACCCTAAGGATGGGTTATAAAGTCTATTTGAATTCGAATTCAAAAATTGAATTCATCTATCGACGTTAATAAAAGCATGGCCTAAAGCATATAAAAAGGGGGTAAAACATTGATTTAAAATCATCCAAATGCAATTCGTGTAAAGTGCAAAAGACTTTGACTATCGTGCAAGGAGGAAGGAATATTTCACGTGTCAAAGTTATTGGTTGCAGAGGAAAGGACAAAGGGGAGTGGTGCTCCATTTTCATTACACAACACTGCATAAGCACAACTAGCATTTTTGGGAGGCATTGAGGTTGATAGGCTCGAGGTGCAAGGTTTGAAGCCCATCGGCTTCATTTTTACAAGGCAGAGTGTAAAGGTTTTTGGGCATCGCATCAAACAAAATAAATAAGAGGAAGGCTTATGCCTTCCCTTTCACGTGGGAGCTAGTAGCCCACGTTGTGGGCTAGCACCTTGGTAAGGCACTTGGAAAAGGAGTAGTCATGCATTCGAAGTTAAAAAAAAAAAAATTAGAGTTAAAAAAAAAATTTAGAGTTAAAAAAAAAATTTGAGTTAAAAAAATTTTTAGAGTTAAAAAAAAAATTTTGAGTTAAAAAAAAATTTTGAGTTAAAAAAATTTTTAGAGTTAAAAAAATTTTGAAAGCATCACTGGCCTCTTCTGAAAATAAACCAAACCATAGCGAGACGAATTTCATATCAAGTAACAAGAAAATTTCATTATAGAAAATGAAAGATTACAATTTTCTCATTCTTTGTTCAAAACCAGTTTTGTGGAAACTACCGCTCATCAGTTGAACTTGAGAAAGTTATTGGCAAAAGACTTCAACTATCATGCAAGGAGGAAGGAATATTTCGCGTGTCAAAGTTATTGGCTGTAGAGGAAAGGACAAAGGGGAGTGGTGCTCCATTTTCATTGCACAACACTGCATAAGCACAACTAGCATTTGTGGGAGGCATTGAGGTTGATAGGCTCGAGGTGCAAGGTTTGAAGCTCGTCGGCTTCATTGTTACAAGGCAGTGTAAAGGTTTTTGGGCATCGTATCAAACAAAATAAATAAGAGGAAGGCTTATGCCTTCCCTTTCATGTGGGAGCTAGTAGCCCACGTTGTGGGCTAGCACCTTGGTAAGGCACTTGGAAAAGGAGTAGTCACGCGTTCGAAGTCCGTCATGACATTTTAAGTGCAAGGTATGCTCCATAATTTTTGCTAAGGTTGTATGTGGTATGCATCGTGGTGTTTGTGGAAGGTTTGAGATTTCGGAGGTATTTGGTTGTTATAAATAAATATTGGCTAAGTTCTTTGAGGGAGATATAAGGATTTTAAAATTAAACATTTTATTTTAATTTTGGAAGGTTTGAGTTATAAAGTTGGAGTAATAAGGTGTAATCGAGTTTGATTATTTTTGTGTTTAAGAAATATTTTTTAAAAGAGTTAGAAATCTTTGTCATCCAACCATTGAAATTGAAAAAGAAGAAAAATATGTTTAAAATAGGTTTTGAAGTCTCTTCTACATCAAACAAAAGGTATGGGCACATCTTCCTAGTGAGTGATTGTTGAATGTTGTGAATGCTAAGTTGGAGTGAAAATGATTGTTTTGATAAGCATTGTTGTTGAAGTAGTTAAGAAAAAACTTGAACTAGGGTTTGTGCAAATAACATGAGTATCATTGTTATGTGAAGTTGTGGAAGATCATGAGTATCATTGTTATGTGAGATTACTTTATAAGCATTGTTGTTGAAGTGATTGGTTGAGTGGAGAACTTGAACTAGGGTTTTTAAAGATCATGAGTATCATTGTTATGTGAGATTGGTTGATAAGCATTGTTGGAAACATTTGAGTGAGTTTTCATAAGTTTGGACTAGGGTTTGTGAGTAAGGATGATTTCATTGAGTGATTGGTTGAGTAGATTTGATTGAACCTAGTCAAGTGGAAGTGTTGAAGTGATAGTTATAGTTTTGTGAAACAAATTGTTCTATATTCTAAATTGTTTTGAAAAAGAGATTGAGAATTAATGAAAGTGTGAAACATATTGAATCTAACAATTATCTATATGTTTCTATGGTAAAAAGAGAGATTTAAAGTGATTGAGCATTGTGGTGAGTGTGAAACATATTGAGTCTCTAACAATTCTCTATATGTTTATGTGGTAAAAAGAGATATTGAAAGTGATTAAGCATTGTGGTGAGTGTGAAACATATTGAGTCTCTAACAATTCTCTATATATTTCTATGGTAAAAAGAGAGATTGAAATTAATTGAGCATTGTGGTGAGTGTGAAGCATATTGAGTCTCTAATAATTCTCTATATGTTTCTATGAGATTGGACAAGTTCTAGTAAGGACTTGTTGAGAAGATTTGAGGTAAGTCTTTGAGAAGACTTGTGGAAATATTGATGTGAGTTTTTGTGGAAGATTACAAAACATATTTGAAGACAGATATTGTTGATCATATTGGACAAGTTCTAGAAAGTAATTGTGGATAGATTAGTGTGAGCTTTTGTGGAAGCTTAGAAGGTAGATTTGAGATAAGTCTTTGAAAATACTTGTGAGCAGAGTTGATTGATTGATTTCTTCAAACCTTGAGTTAAGGTTTGGGGTAGATCTAGCAGAGTTGATTGAGTCAAGCTTTGTGTTAAGGCTTGAGGATAGAGATTGAGGATAGATTTGTGCTAGATCGAAGGACTGTGTTTAGTGAAGATTTTAGGATAGAGTTTGGTGCATATTTGAGGATATGTTTGTACCATACAAGAGATAGATATTGAGTAGATTTGTGCTAGACTGGAGGATTGTGTTTAGTGTAGATCAGAGGATAGAGATTGAGCAGATTGATGCTAGACCAAAGGAACATGTTTAGTACTAAAATCTAACTTTGGAGGTGACAGAGTATAGAGGATGACAGTCTCCAATGGATAGAGATCCATTAGCCAGGGTAGTGAGGATAGGTCTTCTGAGTGGGGACATGAGTCCTCAGTGGATAGAGGTCCATTAGCTAGTGTAGTGGAGGTAGCAGTTCTTCTAGAATATCACCAACCAGAGCTAAGGAGAAATAAGTTCTCCTATGGATAGACATCCATGAACTTGATTAGGGGATTGGTTTCTCCTTTGGATAGTGAAATATTTTCTTCGTGGAGTAGCCCACATTGGGTGAACCACGTTAAATTGGTGTCTCTCTTGTGTGTGGTGATTTTTGCATTGTTGTAATTACTGCTATTGATATTGCTATCTATACATTGCATAATATTGATTGGAAATAAAAGTAAAAAGTGGTCTTATATTGTTCACCCTTCCTCTCAGTATAAGCTTGTGTTATTCAGATCGGTGTTGTTAAGGATGCCTCCTTGATGAAATCAAAAGTGGAAAGAATCAACAGGTTGTTGGAAGAAGATTTGTTCAATGATATTGAGATTATTGTAGATCTAGAAGATGAAGTTACAGCTATTTATGAATTTCCTCTTGAGCAAGGTGTTGTCCTAGATGATGAGCCTACTGAAAGTTTGAGTATAATCATACCTTCTCTTCAGGAAACTTGCATGGGAAGACAGGAAGACAAAATTGATGAAGATGAAATTAATTCATCTTGTGCATCTACTACTGGAGAAGTGTACAATGGTGGTGATATCATGAAGTACATTGATTTAGATATTCCTAAATCATAAGTTGATGATGATATGCATCCATTGGATGATTCTTGTGTTGAGCACGGATTTGTCCTAGATTCAGTGCATGAAATTGGAGAGTGTGGTGTTAAGAGGGTTGATGATTTTGATCATTATGCTAAGGATGGCAAATCAGAAACTCTATTGTGTGTTGTTGACCATGACCTATAACCTGATTCATTACATGGTTGGAAGGACTAGTTACAGGTTATGAAAGAAAAGGTTATATAAACCTTAAATCGTTTGGATGGCACACACAAATTTGTTGAATACCTCCTATGGATAGCTCAAATCAAAGAAAGACAAAAAGGGTTGGCATATGGCTCCTCTATTTCAAGCTTCCAAAATATCAAACATACCTTGGAGGTAATCAAATCTTATTACTTGCAGTTGCTTTCGAATAGAGACCAAGCCATCCAGTTTGCTGAGACAACTTATCAAGTGCTCACAGGAAAAGAGAAAGTAATTGATGACCTTAACATTGAGTTAAGTTTAGCTCATTTTTCTCTTTTCAAAGCAGGAATTCAGTCACCTATTGCAGCCACATCAAAGAATATAGAATGTGATACATGAAACATGGTGGTCAGGCAGTTGGTTGAGGGAATAAATGAGAGTGAAAGTAATGAAGAATTGCACAGTTGTGATAGTGATTCTTCTACCACTCGAGAGTAATAGTAGGAGTATGATTCTGATAATGATGTATCTTCCTTTGTATATGCACACTTGTTTCTCCATGTTGATTTTGGTGAATCATATCCTAACTCATGTGAGGAGAATGATGAGGGTTGTAACCCAGGTGGTTGTTCAAAACTTTATGTGGATCCTGTTGGTGAAGTTCTTATTGACAGCATTATGAGGTATGCTAATCATTTTTGTTACAACCCACATATAGATGAATGGACCGTATTTTTTATGACACATAGTAGTGGTAAAAAAGGTTGTTATGATGAGCTATATACTTTATTTCGATGTAAGATGCCTCCTTCATCAGAAGGAAAGTCAGATTTTTGCAAGGCTAATTGTCTGCCTCTTTAGGGTGGAAATTATACAGGAATACAGTTTTCCACCTATAATTAGAATAGTCCAGTAGAATTCTTAAGGTTGTGGGAATGTCAACTTTCCCATTTGGCCTTGGAACTTGGGAGCGTCGATGCTGAATATGGGGACACTCACTGGTTCAAGGAGCAGTGTTGGTGATAGAATCTGGATTTGGGATCCAGGTGATATATACAATGATATAAATACAGTTAATATAATATCAAACATATATGACAAGGATCACCAACCAGGCATACGGGGATGTAGCAGTGAACCTTGGAGGGTTAGGAGACATCAGTTTGGTATCGGTGTTGTTATCATTTTGTATGATGACCATCATTCAGTTATGATTAATTATGATTGGTTGAGCAAATTTATCTTTCTATTGCCCAGGATCATGTTATACAGAGTGTTTACAGATGTTGACCTCACAGAGGTGCTATGGTAGGGGGTATTTCATGATTTATATTTTGGCTCTCATAGGTATTATAGTTTGGATTGTTATGATGGATTTATTTTTGAGTTACTGGTGAGGAGAGTCTGCCTATGGCACATGAGATTTACAATTATAATCAGAGTGGCACAACGTCATCATGGTGGTTCTTTCCTGATATTGGAATGGGAATTAGGGATCTTACTTGGTTATAGTATTGGATCACTTCTCAATATGACAGAGTTTTTCAGAGTTCCACCCCAAATCCAAAGTTACAATTGCTTGAGGACAAGCAATTTTGGGAGGGAGGACTATAATGTCCCCTTCCTAAGCAGATGTCTAGCACATGGATATTAGCCTATTCATGGGACTCACATAGGCTAATGGTGATGTTTAGGGATTTCATTGGGTTGGTGGAGCCATTCAGTTGTTGTAAGTTGTCAGGTGTCATTTTCTGAGGCAGTTTCAGATGAGTTATGCCTTACTATTTTTAGTAAGTACATTTCTAGTGCACCGACTTGATATGTAGCTATTATGAGATTTTTTTAGTCTGGGTGACCATTTCACTTTTATTCGATGAATTTAATTCATGAGGCCTATATTATTTTATTTTAATGATATGGTGTTTAAATTTAAATTTATTATTTAAATTTATAATGTTTGCTTTATAGTTATGTTTTTAATGGGACCAAGAGACATTAAGTGGGCCTAAGTCATTTAAGTATTATTTAATATTTTATAAAGTGAATTCATAAAAATAAAGTGGGTGTCCAACCTTGAAAAAGGTAAAACAAAATATTAAATATAAATTTTATTTAAAAATGGCAAAAGTGGGCATGGGATTTGAAGGAGATATAAAAGGAGTTTTTTGGCTCATTTTATTTTTTATGCTGATGATTTTAGAACAAGGGTTTAAGGAGAAAGACTTGTAGTAGTTTGTGAGTAGGGATTTTGAGATTTTTGAGGACGAAAACCTCCAAAAAGAACATTGTATTTGGGTGTGGAAGATCACCCTTGGATGATTTTTTGGCATTCTCATTCAAGAAATGCATTTGTGCATCAAGAGAGCATATTTTCATTGTGTTGCAAAGTGATTTTGGGACTGTTATTGATCATTAACGTTTTTGTTAATATTTAGATCTAGCCATACCATTATTATAGGAGTTCAAATCATTTTTGAGGAGATTGAAGTTAGGGTTTCATGCAAATATCTAATTGACCTCTATGAAAATTGATTTTAGCACTCAAAGACTCCATTTTTTAGACATTTGAAGCAATTTTGAGGGCACTTCTTGTAGTTCATACCAAATCAAACCTGGTCGTACCATATGGAGAGGCACGTGTGAGCTGGAAAGTGAATTGTTGCATTTTTAGACTATCCTTGTGCTTGATTTTGGGCACTTAGGGTTTGTGGATAGATTGATACCTTTCATGGAGTGGAGAAAGTTATCATTTTAGAGTTATCCATATTTTATGCACTTATGTATTGACTACAATAGGCTTCTGGTGATCCGAAATTTATCTAGGTATGCTCAATATTTGATGTACTTAAAAAATATTTGTAAAAGTGTTCAAAATAACAATAAATTGTATTATCCAAGTTTAAGAGCATTATCTTTTAATTTGCAAAGTTGTTCATATTTTATTGCATTATATCAACCTTTCAAAAAAAAATAGAAGAAGAAAAAAATAAACCATATTTGGGGTGGGACATTACAAAAGAGTTGAGGTGCTTTATCAATAATTTATAGGCTTCGGGTGAGATGATATATGTTCACCTTTGGCCTTGATTAGTTTGAAGATTCCATTATTGATGAGGTGGTTGGTAAGTGTTATCAATAGGCATATCACCATATGTTGCCTCAAGGTATGTATCAATTAGTTATCAATACTTTGGCTATTTTTCCTCATAGGCTTCATGATCCTATTGATATAGGTATGTTTGATAGCATTCTTGTGATTGAGGTTGATGATGATGGATGGGTGGTGGTATATGATGTTCATTATGAGTTTAATTAAGGCATGGGCAAGGTGGAATATTATGATTTGGGCATGGTGGAATTTTGTGATGTTGTGCTTGGCACTCTGGGTGTTTTTGGGTAGGTTTCCTTTGTTGCATAGGTGTGGGTAACCTCTAATGTATCACCCATTGCAATTGATTGTCTAGGGTTGTCCTAGGTACCTGGTTTTGATTTTCTAGGTTAGTGGTGTGTGGCCTATTCACACATGTGTGAGTGGTATGAATAGGCATGTTTTATGCTTTGGACCTAGAGATATCGATAACTTATTTTTTGGGTTCACAAGAGGTTGCATTGACTTGATACTATTGTCAAAAGATAGGTTATGTGTAATTAGGAGGTGCCAAAGCACACCATCCTTGGCCATACTACATATCATAAGGTGTAGCAAGAGGATTAATATCACCATACCTGGACCCACAAGTTGACATGACAAATGCATGAGCTAACGTGGTAGCATTGTTATTACCCTAAATATTATATAATAATGAGGCCAAAAAATGCTTCATTTTTGCTATATTTTTATACATTAAAAATGCTATTTACCAATATTTAATATCATTTTATACCAAATAGTTATTTAAAGTATGTTAGTTTTTGATGTTTGCATGATTGGATATTTAGGAACATTGTACCCATGTTTTGACTATTTTTCAGCATTTTATAATTATTTTTGCATGTAGTAAAATAACATAGCAAAATTAATGGTAAATAAACATGTGATTTGTGATTAAAAAGTAATTTTTAATGTTTTCCCACTTTAAAACCATGTTGTTGAGGTGACATGGCACCAAAACAATCTCTATTTTAAAACAGGGCATTGACAGATTCTGCACAACATACAAAAACTAGTTAGTTGTCATATTAAAGGAGAACATTGAAGCAGTAAAAAGTTACAATAAAAAGCAATTGAAATGTGTTCAAGGAGACCAAATAATACCTATGATCCACTTGTATGCATCCCCACATGGTCTAGACTATCAACAATAGGATATTCTATAAAATCTACCTAATATTCTAGAGCTCTTCGAAATGAATGGCAAAAACAATCTATTTCAATATAAAAGGGCACAATTTGCATTTATTTCATGGGTAATAAAAGGATATAGCACGAGGATATGTGTAACAATCTTATCTCACCTATTTTTGACTTTTTTCCACCAACTAGAAGATGCATGGATAACTGTTGCAATAGATTTTATCCTAAAATAAACTAATAAGAAAACCACGCATGGACAACACACATCATTGAATTGGTATTTTAAAATATGTACATAGGAAATAATAAAAATAGGACTACTTCCTTATTGGTTGAATTAGTCAAAAGTCAGAAAGTATGAATTGTAATAGTCACCTTTTGTAATAGTAGTTTTCAATAAAGTGTAGTTTTTATTCAAACGTGTGGATTTATGAGTGTGAGAGAATTTAGAGTTTAGGATTTGGTGTGAAATTACCTTCTTATATACAATATATAAAGGGCCCACTCTCAGGGCTAGAGGAAGGAACAATTTTCAAGATTTTGTGACAATTTTTTTATTTTTAGCAGTTTTTGTCCAATTTCTTGCTAAAATATTGTAACAACAATTTTCTTTGATTCTAGCATGTTTTTTAGTGTTTTTCAATTGTTATGTGTGTGGATTTGTTTATAGCTAGATGACCATTACTTTTATGTGCATTTATTTCCCTTGATTTTTGCATTTCAATTTCAACAACATTTTTTGGCAGTTTCCTGCAACAACTTTTTTTGACAAGTTTTTGCAGCAGTTTTTTCTGACAACTTTATGCATTTTCAATTTAGTATGATTTAATTAAGTTATATTTCAATTTAAAAATTTCCATTTATTCCATTTCAATTTAGCAAGCGTAAATTAGCTTTTGCTTCAACAATTTCAATTCTGCAAGTTGGTTCAATTTATGAAAATTAGAAGTAATTTTAATTCCTACAATTTAAGTTAGTTTCAATTCTGTAAATTAGGAGTTAGTGTGACCTTGAAAGACCAAATGAACCTCTATTTCACTAAATAAATCTTGTGAACTAATGACTAAACTATAACTTACCAAAACCTTTTATTGCAGATAGTCTTGGACACTGCCCTAGATTTAATAAATATTAAAAATTAAATGATGACAATAACGACACTCATCATTTTTGGTATTGTTTTTGGGTAATATAGGTGTTTTTAGGAGATAAAATAGTCAAACAATTAATTATGCTAAGTTGTGAACTTTAGAGCAAAATCCTGAAATAGAGCAACTAGCATGAGACATAGTTGTGAAACTGATAGTTGCACTTCATAAAATTGGAAACACAAGAAAAATGGATAAGTAGGTTAAGGAATGAAAAAGAAATATTTCGTAAGACCCCTTTACCTACCATAGGTAGGCAATACTCACACCAAGGTGGTGAATTACCTACATTTGAACTTCTTGATGAACTTGAAAGAAAACCACCATTCCCATCATCAGGAAGTATTGAATCTCTTGAGAGAAAAATTATAGAGGAACATGTTGGACATTTTGAGTCCCTAAGTCAAATTTGTCATTGATGTCACCATTGATGCCACTAGATGAAGTCATCATTAATACCAAATATTTCAACAGGAAATAAAGGGGACAATTATGGTTATTTGATATTCAAGGAGAAGGCCAAAGTTCAAGTAAAATAGTGCAAAAGACAGAAGTTAAAAAGGAGTTATAATATTTATTTTATAAATTATTTAAATTCGGGATGAATTTAAATTTTTTAAATAAATATTAAAAGGTACTTTATCAAAGGTGAAATATTATAATGGTTATTATAATATTAGAAGTGCCATGGTGAAAACCCAAAATAAAATATTTGTAATTTTCATTACAATATTTTATATTGCAAAAGTGGGTTTATAAAGTCTAAATATATTTTAATAAACCCAAAATGTTGGATTTAAAGGTTTAAGACCAAAGAATATTTTAATAAATCCAAAGGTTGGATTTAAATATTTAAACAAGGCATTCAAAGTTTTATTTCCATCGACGTCATAGAAGCCAAAGGGAAGCATCGACGTTTTTGAATTATTGGAGATGCATATAAATACCATGCCCAAAGTTTATTTTCGATTATCCTTGCTCGAACGATTGTTGTGTGGTATAAGCAAAAAATAAGCTCATGGTTTAAAACAGTTGGCAAAAGGATGCAGAAGATAACAGGGTTTGAGACCACCCCCAATTCGCATTAGGCAGTGTGGCCTAGTGGTGGCTTGGAGAGCATGAAGGCATTGGGAGCACGGAGGTCATGTGTTCAATTCCTGCAAAGAGCTTTTTGGTGGAGTTTTGTGGAAGTTCCCAAGGCACAATTTTTTAAACGTGGGTAAGGAAAAGCACAAAGAAGAAGACGTGGTGCTTCTCCCTTTGTGAACGAGTGTGTAGCTCATGTGGCAACCTTAATCGTGACTAAGGTGCTCGTGATGTGGGTAGGTCATGGGGTCAAAACCCCTTGAGGCAGGTACAAAATTTTTAATTAAGTTTTATGGTTTATGCCCTAAGGTTGGAGTGATAAGGTTGTTTTAGAGTTGATTAATTTTTGATAAACCTTTCTATTAAATGCTGTGGTGATTGATTTTTTGAAGTTGAAATTTTTGTTGATTATTTGAGTTCTATAATCTGGAAAGTGTTGTTTTGAGAGTTATGTTTTAGGAGGTATAAGGAGTTATGATAAAGTGTTAATTAAGATTTATTTTTGAGACTTGTTGATTATTATTTTTAAGGGTTTTCTTCTAAAAGGACTATGGTGGATGTGAAAATTAAGTTGGAGTAAAAATGTGTATTTAAAATTATATTTAGCATTGCGATTTTAATTAAAGTCCTCTAACCCTTATGTGAGTTTGGAAAAGATATTTTGTGAAGTGTGGCAAATTTTGTGGAAAACTCCTTGGAAACAAAAAGTTATGGGTAAAATTCTTCTCTATTGAGTTGGTTGATTGGCTTGATTGAAAATTAAGTTTGGAGTGAAAAGGAATTGATTAGGGTTTCCTTTTTGAAAGTGGTTGAGTTAGTGCTTCAAGGTTTTCTGGATTGAGAGTTGCGATTAAACCTTGGTTGATAAGCATTTTTGGTTATACCATTGGTTGAGTTAAGTGTTTTAGTTAATGCTTTACGATTTTCTGGATTAAGAAGTTGTGATTAAAACCTTGTTTTATAAGCAATGTTGTTGAAGCCATTGGTTGTGTGAAAAACCTAAGTTAGGGTTTGGAAAGATCATGAGTATCATTTTTTATGTGAAGAATATTTTATAAGCATGGTTGTTGAAGTGAGTTGTTATGCAATGAAATTGAACTTGAGTTTGGAAAGAACATGAGTATCATTGTTATGTGATAGTTGTTGTTGAACATTGTTGGAAACATTTTGAGTTGGTTGATATATGCTTAGACTAGGGTTTGTGATAAAGGGTTGTTCCTTGAGATGATTGGTTGAGTAGAGTTGATTGAGCCTAGTCAAGTGGGTGTGAAGTTGTTGTGCAAGTTCCATGAAACAAACTATTCTATATTATGATTTGAGTTGAGATTGAGAATATAACATATTAAGTCTCTAGTAATTCTCTTTATGCTTCTATGAGATTGATTTGTGAAAGATATTGAGCTTTGAGAATAGAACATATTGAGTCTCTAACAATTCTATTTATGCTTCTATGTGATTGAGTTGAGAAAGTGATTGATATTTGATAATAGAACATATTGAGTCTCTAACAATTCTCTTTATGCTTCTATGTTATTGATTTGAGAAAGTGATTGAGTTTTGAGTATAGAACATATTGAGTCTCTAACAATTCTCTTTATGTTTCTATGATATTGGACAATTTCTACGTGGACTTGTTAAGTTGATTTGAAGTAAGTCTTTGAGAAGACTTGTGGACTATTTTTGTGTGAGCTTTTGTGAAAGCTTAAAATATAGATTTGGTTAAGTCCTAGAGAGGACTTGTTGAGCAGATTTGATCAGGTTTTGAGTGGACCTGTTGAGCATATTTGATCAAGTTCTGAGTGGACCTATTGAGCAGATTTGGTCAGGTTCTATGTGGACCTGTTGAGTAGATTTGGACAAGTTGTGAGTGGACCTGTTGAGTAGATCTGAGTAGGTTATGAGTGGACCTGTTGAGCAGATTTGAGCAGGTTCTGAGTGGATCTGTTGAGCATGTTTGAGTAGAATCTAAGTGGTCTTGTTGAGAAATTTTTATTAGGTTCTGAGTGGACCTGTTGAGCAGATTTGATCAGTTTTTGAGTGGACCTATTGAGCAGGTTCTGAGTGGACCTATTGAGCAGATTTCAGCAGGCTTTGAGTGAACCTATTGAGCAGATATGAGAAGGTTTTGAATGGAGCTATTGAGAAAAACTGTGCTATATTGACTAAAATAAAAATCTCCCATAAAAATAATTTCACCTTTAGTGCTACATACCTTTAGGGGTGTTGCATCTAAAGATCCTGATCAATTCTTGTTTGAATTTAAGGTTGTGTGCCAAACATACAATTACATAAATGATAACCAAAAGTTGAAATTTTTTCCCTCCACACTCAAAGACTCAACTTTGCACTGAATTTTGAGCTTAAAGCTTGAATTAATCTGAACTTGGGAAGAAATAGCTAGATAAATACTAGGAATACTATAGGGTGAAAAATAGAAAATATGGACTATTTAGAATCAAACAAGAACAAGATAAAACTCTAGAGGATTACTTGGATAGGTTTACCTTTGTACAAAAGAGATGTGGGCCTATTGAACCAAAAATGTGTAAGGTCATGTTTTTATGAGGATGACAATATGATTCTAGAGAAGTGATGGATTTAATAGTCAAAGGATATGTAAGCACCCATGACATTGATTAAATTATGGAATTATGCAAAAATTACTCACACACACGAAAAAGAAGAAGAAAGTAGAGTAATAATGGTAGTGAATTGAAACAGCTTATGGAAGAATTTTTCAGTCTAAAAACTAACATATTGGTACATATTAACACCACATTAGGAGAAATGAATGCAAAATCCAACTCCACAACACCCCTAGCTATTTATTGCCCAAGATATAGGAATAAGCATGCTCTTCAAGACTATCCTTTAAATAAAAACTCTATATCTGTTGTTTGTAGTATTTGTTCAAAAGGACATATCACTAACTAATGCCATCTACTTTGAGGACTCAAAATATTTTGGAAACACAAATTGAAAAACTCAACTTTGTTGAGCAAAGACAAGGAGGCAACTTTTCACAATATCAAAATGCCCCACATTTTCTCACAAATTGGGGATAAAATCATTGGACTATGCCATAGGGTTATTCAAAACCACCATAGCAGTCTTGAAATCAACCTCCATGGACAAATTCTCAATATTGGTCACAATCCGGGTGGAAAAATCCATAATGGAATCAACCCCATCCACCTTGGATGCAAGCCCAATCATATGGCTAAAATTGGGAACAACAGTATCCATCATACCAAGGGCAATGAAGATACCAAGGTCAAACCCAAAATTTGCTACTTAGTCCTACTCAAAATTTTCCTCAAGGAAGATCCCAATAACAACAATAGGTAAAGAAACCACCACTTCTGACCCAACCTGTGGCCAATCCTAATAATACAAGACATGCAACCCCTATCTATGTAGCTAAATCTGATGAAAATACCACAATCAATATTATTATTGTAGTAATATCCAAATATGTTCGGGAAAGATACTTCTTGAGCCTATTATTGAAGAACTAAAAATCAATGAAGAGAAACTAGAAGCCTTTAGTCCAAAACCATAGGAATAAACTTTGTATAAGGGGAAATAAAAAGGGGAAGACTATCCAAAATATAGTTTACCTGCTGTAAAAAAAATACCATATCCTAAAAGGTTTAAAAAATCTAAAATTTCTACTTAATCAGAATTAGCAAAGGAACTAAAATATTTGACCATTTCACTTTCTTTATTGCAAACAATAAAGGATGTACCTTTAATCAAGAGAATTGTTCTACACATTTGCATAAAAATATCAGGCAAGGAAGAAGAAGTCCTTTCCTAAAACTATACAGGTAGATGGTAAGTTGGATGATTTGCTTTTTGGGAAGCTTATCCCACCAAAGTATAGTGATCTAGGAATTCAAGTTATCACCATAACCATTGGGCAAATTCAAGTTTATAATGTTTTGGTTGATCTTTGAGCAGCCATTAATGTTATGACAAAAGAAATAATGCAAAATTTATAGTTAACAAATTTGAATCCTACATCTATTATTTTGGTAATGCATAACTTGTATGTTGCAAAAACAAAATGAATCATAGAAGATATCCCTGGGATGGTCTTCTCATGGGAATCTCTAATTGACTTTGTGGTATTGCAGCCTCGTAAATCTATGAATGGTTCTCCAATTATTTTGGGAAGATCTTGGCTTGCTATTGCAGTCGCTTTCATTGATTTTAGGTTAGGGGAGATGACTATCTCTAATGGCATTGATCTGAAAAGGATTTCTTTATACCTCCTCCAAAATATTCAACCAAATTTTTAGGTCAATTATTGTTTCCTAATTTTGATAAATAAAATGAAGAAATTGTTTCCACACTTGTCACTATAGTAGTCAAATAACACATGGAAGCGATAGATTTATATGAGAGAATATTTTGAAGATGAAACCATCCTAGCCAATACAATGGATGAAGAAGGACTAGAATATGAACCAACATTTTCCATCGTCTATTATGGAATGATGTAGGTCAAAAATCTAAACACATATCACCCATTCCATTACAATATAGTCCCTTCACCTTACCATATGAATGGCATCATCATATTCTTTCATCCTTTCATTATCCCATATCAGATACGGTTCTAACAGGAATTACAGTTTATAAGGAGACACATATCTTCCATTATATTCTACCACAACACTGTCCACTTAACTCCTCAGTAAGCAATTTTGAAGGATTTAATTTTGTGCATCCAAGAACTAAATAGACTGAGATACAGATAGGAAAATTCTTAAACATCAATAGATGGTTGACCAATGAGCAAGAAGCAAAACTATTTTTATATGTTAAAGCCTTCGCTCGGGAATATAAATATATAACGAGAATTTACCTTGAAGTATGTACCCACAGGATATATATTGAAGATGTTAAACTTGTTTGATAACCACAAATGTGATTGAATCCTGCTCTAAGAGATATTGTCAAGGAAGAAATAAAAAAACTCTTAGAGGTTGGATTTATTTATCTAATATCTGATAACCGATGGGTTCCTCCATAGGTTATTATCCTAAATAAAAATATAAAATTGAGAGTGTGTGTATATTATTGAGAACTAAATAAATTCACACATAAGGACCATTTTCTATTACTATTTATTGATCAAGTGTTAGACACACTCATAGGAAAGAAGTACTTTTGATTTCTTGATGGCTTCAGTGGGTATAATCAAATATATTTTACACCTTACAAACTAGGTTATGGTAAGAAACCACCTTTTTCTTATTGAATTTGAGTTACTAACACTTTGCACATCTTTGGATGTTGGTATTGAATTGTCATAGATACATATGGACAAGATTATGCAACTCAATACATTGGATGAACTTCGTTTGGAAGCACTACATCATACGTAAGTGATCTAAGAACAATGAAATATGTGGTATGATAGTCATCGTTAGTAAAGAAAATTTGAGCAAGGAGATTGGGCTATATTATTCGATTCTTGTTATGAATATTTTCCTGGAAAATTACAAACTAGGTGGTGTTGAGTGGTATTTTCACTCAGTTGTGAAAGTACACTCTCCTTTAGGATTTGGGTTCCAAATCCCCTCTTGCAAAGAAGTCAAACAAACGACTTCTCCAAGGTCTCTGCTATATTAGCATTTGCATATGTGTATTAGTAATCTCAAATAAAGATATTCAATTTAAATGCTTGGAACACCTTAGTGGTTGCAAGTAACTGTAAACAAGGGGCAATGTTGGTTTATTTTACCATGAAACTTTAGTGATTGTTCATTGAACCAAAATAAATCAAATGTGAGTTGGCCTTCATATGACCTTCAATGTGATGCTCAAATTACCCCTCTTTCGTAAAATCAGAATTTTTATGAAGAGAGGGCAATTTTAGGCTCCAAAAACGGAAATTTGTGAAATGCCATAAAACATAAAACCTTCAATGAAATTGGAATTTTCATGAAGGGAATGTCATCATAGGCTCATGAATGAAACATATTCGGTCCAAAAATGAAAATTTTCTATTTTCGGATTTTTTGAAATCTGTAATAAAACAACAACTTCGATAAATTTTTAAAAATACTAAACAACTCCGAAAATGAAATTTCAAAGTACATATTGGAATTCTGAAGTATAACCTACGCAATGGTGAAATTATTTTTGGATTTTGACATTTTTTAAATGTTTATTTTAATGCTTGAAAATTAAAAAAAATTAAAATTTTTGGAAAAATAAAATGCAGAAAAATGAAAATGAAATGCAGAAAATGGAACACAAGATACATTCAGTTTGATGCTATCCTATTCCGACAAAACCGAAGATGTGAGGTTTTCATGCATGCAACCTAACCTATTGGACTTGCAAAAAAAGCACAATCCGGATAAGCTAAGTGCTGGCTCCTAGGGTTTTAAATGAGGTTTTCGGATTTAAACATTCACATGAAGCAATCAAGAAACTTACATAAACTCCATTTACAAGCCTAAAATCTAAAAAGGGGAAAAATAGACATTTAATCTTGCATGCAGAAAATGACTCCTTTCTTGTCCATAAGATGCAACTTTCTAAAAATTTCTGTATTAAAAATTTTTCATTTTACAATAACAGAAACTTCTAGTTTTCCCAAACAAGACCATGTAAGAAAAACAGCCCAAACAGGTCCAGAATGACCCTCTTGCCTTCAAACCTGCAACCCTAATCGCAGTAGTTTCCAACCCCTCAAAACATCCTTGCCTGGCGTATTTAAACTTTTCAGGAAGCTTTTCGTTTCATTTTCCAATGGTTGTTCGTTTCACCTTCCCTTGTGCATGCATGTGTTTTGGTTTCCAAAAAAAACTTTTCGTTTCTATTTTGTGGCCCTTCGTTTCATTTTCTCCACATGGGCTTGCGTCTGTTTCCTTCGTGTGTAACGACCATCTTAAATGATTTCAAATCATTAAAGATTCCTTATGTAACGTTTTGTCTTATTCATTGAATTTTGTCCTTATGTCCACGTCACTATGCAGTCTTCAGTTTCACTGTCTTGGTGTTCATCATTAATATCAAACGCACTGTCAACTACTATGTTCCCTTGGCGAAAATGCAACATGTTGCGATATCACGACACTTTTGCCTCCTTGCTCTCTTTTGTTGCTTTTAGCCATGAAAATGCAACATGTTGCGATATCGCGACACTTTTCTTTCTTCTCTTTTGATCGCGAAAATGCAACATGTCGTGATATCACGACACTTTTCTCTTTTGGTTTGGCCGTGAAAATGCAACATGTCGCGATATCGTGACACTTTTCTTTCTTCTCTTTTGGCCGCGAAAATGCAACATGTTGCGATATCACGACACTTTTCTCTTTTGGTCGCGAAAATGCAACATGTCGCGATATCACGACACTTTTTCTCTTTTGGCCGCAAAAATGCAACATGTCACGATATCGCGACACTTTTTCTCTTTTGGCCGTGACAATGCAACATGTCGCGATATCGCGACACTTTTTCTTTTTTGGCCACGACAATACAACATGTCGCGATATCGTGACACTTTTTCTCTTTTGGCTACATTGCAACATGTCGCAATATCGTGACACTTTTTCCTCCTTGCTCTCTCTCTTTTCTTTGGACCACGAAAATGCAACATGTCGCGATATCGCGACACTTTTTCCTCCTTGTGGTGTTTTGCTTTTTCTTTGATCTTTAGCATATGGGCCACTTCGGTCTTCTTGGAAAACATGTAAAAAATGTGGGTCCCCAATTTTGGGGTACGTTGTGGAGCAACCACAACAGGTGACTTGGACCATACTTGATTGAAGAAGTGTTTGGAAATAGAGCAGTTTGACTCTTTCCCATTGATGATTCAAGAAGAAAGTTAGTGGTAAATGGACATCACCTTCGGGTATACCATGAACATTCAACTAAGAAATATTTTTTGAAGCAGATTGCACAGTTGGAGTTACACATGACAGGGGAGACTTCCCCTCCCATAACAAATTCAGATTGATGTGAAAAAGTTGTGAAAAAAATAGAAAAAAACACGAAAATAAAAAGAGGAATAATCTTGATTGTGAAATTCCTTCATGGGCATAATTTTTGAGGAATATTGTGAGATTCCTTCATGGGCACCATCAAGACAAAAGATAAAAAAAAATATATGAAAAAAAGAAAGAAAAATAACAAAATAATTCAATAGTGAAAACATTTTCAAAGGCGCTATTGAATTAGGACTTAAATGAAAATAAAACTCACTTACTGCACATGTTATGGTTTTAATTTCAGGTAGCTTGCTAAAAATCATTGAAAGTAGCAGTTTGTAGGATGTATGATAAATTTTTAGGATAGTAAGGTATGTTTTTCTTACATTTATTCATAGTTAACATCTAACAAATAAAGTATGATAAATCGAGTATTTGGTATAAAATATCTAAATTTAAGAATTACAAATGGAACACCCTGTTCAAACTATCAAGAAGCATCCTATGGCTATAGAGAAATAGGAAATTGCAGAGCTCCGAAATGACTCAAAGCTCCAAAATGAGGTCTAAAAATTCAAATTTGTGCAATATGCAAAAATTTAAATTGGCCTGTGCACATGCAGAATTAAAAAAAAATCCCATATGATGCACCTCACGAAGCTCCCATGAACACATGCACGAATCTCTAGATCCATGTGGTAGTCATCAACTTGCATCCTCCAGCATGCCCCAATATGATTACGCGTACCTAGTTTTCATAACCAATTTCAGTCCCATGTGGTCACGATACTTTGGCATGTGAGATCATGCAGATCGAGAAGGTGGACACCCATGTTCTTCGTAAGGTAGAGTTGATTCAACCAAATTGGATCGTCTAGTACATAAAACAGTTTGAACACATGAGCATGCCAAAAATAAAAATATTAAACATGACCCCAATAGCCTTGCACCATATTTTTGGTTAATGCATGTGAAACCAGAGTGTTCTGCATCATATTTCAGATCTCATTTCATATGCCAAAGCTACAAAATCCAAAGCTCTATAAACCACTAAAAAATTATAGAGGTCGTTGAACCAAAACGTAGACTGTATATCTAATAACACAGGCATTGCATTAATAATTTTTTTTTTAGAAAATCATCGAGCATACACAGAAGCTACCATACCAACCAGGGCATCATTAAAAATTTGTAGTAAATGCAAAACCAAGTGCACCAGTTTTTACCAACATGAAGAATAAAAGGAAGGTTGAATCAGATACCATGGATGATATTTTCCATTACCCTGAGATGGTGTTGATTTTTTAGTAGGTACGATTGATGACATTTTTGGAAAATATTTGATGGGCATTCTAAGGGTTTAGCAACTGAATTCACCCGCACCCTCCAGAATAATAGAGCGACCATTAGTGGTATGCATATTGAGGTAACACCTTTAGTCTTAAGCCAACTCATTGAATTACTTTTACAAGGGATAATCATTACTAGCACTCACAATAACGTACTCCCTAAGGTAGTTAACGTAATTTTAGAGGAGGGAGATGTGCAACCTATAATTTATATTAACAATAATGTTTGTAAAGGAGTAAAAAAAAGTAGCCTTCCACCACCATGGGACCAAGTTGCAATCTAGGTTATTGAGTATCTTACTTGTGAAGGGTAATATGAAATCATATATGGTCATCATATTAAGTTACTCACCCATTTGAGACATGGTATACAACACCCTAAAATAAGGGTAAATATTCCCTTATATTTGCATCATTAACATGGCAAAATGATACCAACGAGGCCAAGGATCTCCTAGAAACCATGGCCTCATTAAATTAATCTACAAACATCATTTCAGGGGTAATGTTCAAAGTTTCAACTGATTCTTTGCACCTTGGGATGAGCAAGTTCCTAATGTAGTAGAACCAGAATAGGAGTAAGTTGAAACTGCAAATGAAGCAAGGATATCTAAAGAAGAAGCTTATAAAAGAGGTAATATTGAAGCTAATGAAACCTCTTCATCTCTCCATGGTCCACCAGATACTAGGACTAGGGCACAGCGAAAAATAATATCTGAAAATACCCTTACATAATAGCTAAAGACTAATAAAGTCACTTTTAGTGATAGGATTATTGAAATTGATGCTCAAACAGAGGCACCTGCACAATCAGAACCAAAAATTCAATAGAGGAGGAAAGAATATATTCTACATATTTTTTATACTGGTCTGCAGAAGGACAAATGGTAGACACTAGACAAAATGATGAAGAAATAGGTACACAACAGTAAAGGAGATCCACCAGACTAAAAACAAAGTCTATTATAGAGGAGCTAGTGGAGGTATAAGATACATAGTCTCAAACATAGACCCAGCCACCTTCACCCCCTCCTTTGCAAAGGAGTTCAGGAAGAAAACAATAGAATACAATTGTAGCCACTGAAACAACATCTTTTGCACCATCTACATCAATAAAAAGGATAAGGTTAATACTATAGGAAGATGAATATGAAGATGAAGATATGATTGCAAAGGACAAAGCTGAACATGAGGAAGAATAATCGGCAAAAGAAACACATGATCAGGGGGAGGAATCATTTACAAAGGGTAAAGAGATTGAAGAGTCACATTCACCACCTACAATGAGTTTTCTTACATATTCTTCTTTAGAGTCTGAAGAATATGAGTAATATCATCCAAATGATCATGTGAAGGCTTCCAAAGTAATCATCAAAATTCAACAAAATTGGATTGAGAAGGGTGAATCAAAAATCAAGGAAAAAGATGAATATATCGGTCATTTGTTGCAAGAAATATAGGAATTAAAAAGAAGACTAACCCCATTAGAGGCACTACCCACAATTCTTGATTATGGTAGGAAGATAGCAGAAATATTACTTGAATTGTCATAGTAGGTTCTAGAAGGGGTAATTCAAGAAGACATCCTACAATTACCTTATAGATTTGAGGAAGATAACCTGGAACATGCACCAAAAATTTATGTCCCTATTTTGATTGATGTAGCAGTAACACAACATGTAGAAAAATAAATAACACCTAAAAATAGGGATGGTAAGGAGATTATAGATATCATGGAGAGATCACATACCCTAGAGATGGGCCAAAAATAGAATTTGTAGAAAGAGTTTGAAAATAAGCCATTTTAGAACTTTCGAATGCAGCTCCAAAATATTCTAGGATAGCTTTGGAACATTTTGCAATTGAACATGCACATTTTGGAGTAGCTTCAGAATGTACAAAAATTATGCTAGATTGCGCAGAATAGCTCCAAAAAAATAAAAAGGGCAAAGCACATCAGTGAAGTCGCTAAAGCTCAAACAACCCCACTACAAGTAAGTACATCACTTCAGGCAGATAATCCAATTTTTTTCAGTTATTTTCAAAAAGTGTAAACAATAGAAATAGGAATTCAGGTTAATTTATTTTTTGAGCATAAAACTCCACTAATAGTGCATTTGTCTGATATGATTCCACTAGAAAAGTACAATGAGGATATTGCAAGGTGGATGGCACACTACCAAAACCTGGAGTTATGCCTTGCAGCACTAAAACCCATGTAAAAGCAGAATGAGATATAGGCTACTAAAATTATAGATTTATGGGTTAAGGTGCAGAGTTTATGTCAGATTGCAGAATTCTTAGTACAATGTAAACAACCTGCTAGGTTGTACAACCTACTCCTTAGAGAATAATTCCTCATATGGAAGGTAATGCGTAATTATTTTGGGTTAACCTATGATTTAAATACTACTCAAAACTTTTTAGAAGCATACTTACAGAGTCATGAGGAGTAGAAAAATATGTTGTGTGAATTATTTTTGCATAAATATGTCATAGCAGAATATGTAAAAAAAATTCCACAGATATACATAGGTGATATACAACTTTGATCCTTTACCTCTACTTTGAAAAATCAGTTATATTGGGATCAGGAGAAAAGATAGAATAAGGAAATTGAATTAGAACTTGGACTATTGTTAAGGTATATTCATCCCAATACCTCAGTATTGATAAGCCAATATTTCAATTTGATGAATAGGCCAGATATAAAGATTACATACCTTCAAAATATTCAATATAGTTTGGCTTACTTTCAGTAGTACTATAGGGATAATTTTTCAAGTTCCATGGTAGCATGTAAGAGCAAGTGGGCAAAATTGCCCATATCTCTACCAAAAAGAGAGCCCATGTCACCAACTAACTTGTTGTGGTCACATAGGAGGGTAGAGGTAATGATGTAGATGATTCTATCATTAAAACATTAGTGGATAGGCTTAAGGTTTAGGCCACCCACCATTATCACCCCAATTCCTTTTTATTTTGATTTTGATCCTCAACCTGATCAACAATTTTAGAATTGGCTAAAGGAGTTAAAACAGAATAGGGGATACTATCCTAGAAACTACAAATTTTGGGGGAATTGGTATAAGGAGCTAGATCTCAGTGCCTTTATAGCCCAACAAAATGCATGATGGAATGCATTAGGTCAAGTTGGGAGAATGATGAGGCCAAGAAATGCCTCATTTTTGCTACATTTTTGACACATTAAAATTGCTATTTACCAATATTTAATATTATTTTATGCCAAATAGTTGATTAAAGTATGTTAGTTGTTGATTTTTGCATGATTGGATGTTTAGGAACATTGTACCCCTGTTTTGATTATTTTTCAACATTTTATGACTGTTTTTGCATGATTTTTGTTGGTAAAACAACATAGCAAAATTAATGGTAAATAAACATGTGATTTATTATTAAAAATGCATTTTAATTTTTTTCCCACTTTAAAACCATGCTATTGAGGTGACATGGCACCAAAATAGTATCTGATGTAAAATAGGGTATTGATAGATTTTGCACATCATATAAAAACCAGCTAGCTGTCATATTAAAGGAGAACATTGAAGCAATCAAAAGTTGCAAGAAAAAGTAGTTGAAATGTGTTGAAAGAGACCAAAGAAGACCTATGATCTACTTGGATGCATCCCACATGGTCTAAACTATTGATAATGGGATATTCTACAAAATTTACCTGATATTTTGGAGCTCTCTGGAATGAAGGGTAGAAATAATCTATTTCAATAGAAAAGGGCATATTTTGCAATTATTTTATAGGGAATAAAAGGATATAAAATGAGTATAGGTGTAACAAAATTATCTCACCTATTTTTGACCTTTTTCCACTAGTTGGAAGATGCACAGATAGTTGTTGTAGCAGATTTTATCCTAAAATAGACTAAGTCTCCTACAACAGAATAAGCAAACCACACATGGACAACACACATCATTGCATTGGTAGTTAAAAATATGTACATAGGAAATAATATAAATAGTACTAATCCCTCATTGGTTGAGTTAGTCAGAATATAAGTCAGAAGTCATAAAGTATGAATTGTAATAGTCACCTTTTGTAATAGTAGTTTTCAATAAAGTGTAGTTTTTATTCAAATCTATGGATTTATGAGTGCGAGTGTTTAGAGTTCAATATTTGGTGTGAAATTACCTTCTTATAGACCATGGAGCAAGGGCCCACTCTCGGGGCTAGAGGAAGGAGCAGTTTTTCAGGTTTTTGTAACAGTTTTATGTTTTTAGCAATTTTTGTCCAATTTCTTGCTAAAATATTGTAACAACTATTTTTTTATATTCTAACATGTTTTTTAGTGTGTTTCAATTGTGATCTGTGTGGATTTTCTAGATGATCCCTATTTTATGTGCATTTATTTCCCCTGTTTTTTGTATTTCAATTTCAACAATATTTTTTTGACAATTTTCTACAACTTTTTCTGACAAGTTTTTACAGTAGTTTTTCTAACAACTTTCTACATTTTCAATTTAGGATGATTGAATTAAATTAGATTTCAATATAGCAATGATGCCATTTCAATTTAGCAAGCATAAATTAGCTTTTGCTTCAGTAGTTTCAATTCTGCAAGTTGGTTCAATTTTTGCAAATTAGAAGTAATTTCAATTCCTACAAGTTAAGTTAGTTTCAATTTTACAAATTAGGAGTTAGTGTGACCTTGAAACACCAAATGAACCTCTATTTCACTGAGTAAATCTTGTGAACTAATGACTAAATTGTAACTTTCCAATATCTTCTAATGGAGAAAGTCTTGGACACTGTCCTAGATTTGATAAATATTGAAAATTAAATGATGACAATAACGACACTCATCTTACATGTTCAAGTGCTCATATTTATGGCTCATCCAAGGACGATCAATTGGAGTAGCTTGAACATCCATGTATTTTTGTGAGGTACACTCCTAATATTGATCTAAGAGATTTATTGGTCGAGTTGGGATATGAATGCACGATAGGGGTCTCCTATATGTTTCATCTTGGTTATAGTTGTCCCTATAAAAAGTGTGTAAGGTATCCTGATCTAGATAATCCATATCTTGATCATGGTCAGGATCTATGGGTGAATTATGAGTGTGGATGCCTAGTGTGTCAAGATCAATGGAGTGATGGATGAAATTTAAGCTAAGACAATCATGTCACCACTTAGGAATTATAAGATCCTATGGATCAAATGATCCATGGCTTTAGGTGATGGATCAATTTTGTAAGCTCGTGAATGAGCCTGACTATGTGTTATGACCATATGCTAGGTAAATTATGTGTAAAGAACTATGAAATTTCTTTCAAGCACTTTCTAAACTATGTGAAACAAACCAAACAAACAAATAAGAAAGCACTCTTTTTTTTTTTTTTGATATTTGATTTTCGTTTTCAGTGTGTTTTTGTTTTGGAACTCTATTCCTAAAAAAAACTAATGTAGATAAAATGATAGCTAATTAAGGGTGGTTTACACACAATCTCTGTCAAGAAATGTGATATAAACAATAAAAATGGCTTCCTATAGGTAATATATGGTGATAGGTGATGCTATAAAAATAATACCCCCTCTAAGGAGGGGTTGCATTGTCTAAATTCTGCTACTTGCCTAGTCAAGATTTTACTTCACACTTGGGCATGCTCAGATATAAATGATAACTGAATTCCACAAATTATTAATCCCTATGGTTAAGGGGAATATAATCCTAACCTACCTCAAGATTCATCCAAAATTAGGGGGTCTCTTAGTGATGAATTTTTAGAAACCGCTAATAAGGGACTACTATGGTGTTTAGAAGGGCAAGCTAGCAGAAGGAGATGAAATTTACTATCGCTAGTCTCGATTAGGGGTTGGTGATGAAGGTCAACCTTACCAATATTTATGTGATATGTGCATGTGTGATTGTTAGAGTATATTACATTACTTGAGTCATGTAAATACATCATCTTTAGTACGTAGCTAGAGTAGGATTTTACTTTAGAGTAAGGTTAAGTAGTTCGTGAGGAAGAATTAATCATGCCAAGTGTCATGTAAGGTGTATCAAGTGTCATAGGAAGAGTAAGGGCCAAGGAATCTATCTTCCTATATAAATACCTCATAGTAAGTAAAAGAGGACAAGGAAGCATGCATCCATAGCATGCACTAGTATATTAGACAGAGAGCTCCATATATTGTATCGAGTTCTTCATTTTTTTGTGAGCTTACTATAATACTGATTTCATGAGTTATTTAAAAAAAAAATCATGTTATTTAATTTTTTATTAGATTACCATTATCTTAGATATAATATTGCTTGCTTATTACATTATTTGTTATTTCATTTCCTTCATTACATACCCATAAAAATCTAATAGTGGTATTAGAGCACATGATAGATTGAGAAGATATTGAAGGATAAAGGAGGTTGCTAATATTACAACTAAAGTTGAAGGTTTCTTGAAGGAAAATTTTAGCTACAACTTTGCGGAGGATTGAAGTCACCAAATCATAGTTCCTGAGCAGGCAAAGTCACTACAGGGTGAAGATATCCATTGAGCATTATGACAGTGAGAAAGCAAGCACCAAAGACTAGGAACAAAGGAAGCAAATATGTAGATGTTACGTAGGAGATAGGGCATATACTAGGAGTGAATTCATGAGAAGCCATTAAGGATACCTTCATCAAAGTCACAAGGAGATCCTGAAAGATTGTAGCAACTTTACATTTAGGAGGAGATTTCTATAGATTGTTGTGCGCATCACCCTAGACTCAATCATACAAGTTCTTGTGGAAAAAACTTATAAGAAGGAATAAAAATACCTTTTGACAAGAGCTTATACTAAATTTGGGTGATACAACAAGAGGAGCATCATTGGTTTAAAGAGTTATTCAAGACTACTAGCAAGATAGTCAGTAACACCAAATGCTTCCAACACATAAAAATATAGGATATTTATCATTCATGATCATTATAAGAGCTCTTCCTATTCGAGTTGTTACTTAAATCAGGAAGGATGCAATTGGACCATTTCCATTTCCCTTAAGTAGCCATTAAAAGAAGATTGATAATCCTCATCATAAATGAGCCATTACATATGACTTAAGTACAACATCAAAAGGTTACACATGGTTGATAGCAGTTGAGAGAAGTGCACACATTACCCTGGTACCATTCAATTTCAAATACTATAGTTCTTTTTGATCATGGTAGGATTAGAAACATTTGGATCATTATAAAATAAGTTTTAGGAGGAGCACAAAAGTCAAACTATAGTGTAACAAAAGTTTTAGTATAGCAAGCACATGAAGTAGTCGTTATTCAGAGTACCATTGAAGCTTGGGAGATCATCAATACTAGGTCGATTGCATAATTGATACCAGCCAAAAAGGAGCACTAAATCCATTGGAGAATAGTCATTACACGAATCAAAATACTAATTGTTACACACGTTCACGCAGTAGTAAAAATAGTAGGCAGCGTAGCTAGCTTGAAGGTGTTTTAGCAGTTGTTTGAAGATGTCTAGAAAACCTTGAAATAACATGTGCGTAAAGGAAACTTGGATATAGAAATAAAATCCTCATGAAGCTTGAAAATTTTCATCAATCACACAGTGAGAAGGTACCAATACAGCAAATTTTTGATGTTTTGTCTAGCCATCGTCATGCATCAAAGAGGTATGATAAAAAAAAATTGAAGGATACACAGAGTGCACTATAGGATGGAAAAAATCTAAAGTTTTTGTCTAAGCATCGATGTTTGAGAATTCATTGACATCATCATCTACTGATTAGAGGAGGAATAAACCTATGTTAGCACTGCTAATGGAGGAGTTCAAACCTGCAGATATAAAAATTGTCATTGGTGTTAAACAGTAAAGCTTATATAGGTCCACAAGACTAAGAAAAAGTGAAAAGTGCTATTGAAATGAAGGATTAAGAACTGTTATTGGAGGAGGTGCCAACATAGGAATACATAGGTAAGCATAGCAACTGGTGTAAGTGAAACCCCTAGCCATTACAAACACTACCAATTGGATACATCTAAAGCTAACGAAATAGAACCACTGAATCGTTACAAAAATCATTATGTTTCACCATGAACGAGTGGAAATTAATTCCTTCGAGGAAATATTGGATGTGAAATTATTGGATAATTTGAATTCGTTAACGCCTTGGAGGAGAGTGAGTACATTACATGCACATATATGAGACTACAATCACGGTTAATATTGGAGGAATCGTTACTAGAGCATAAAATATTTTTCAAATTTTAATCTTCATACACACAAGATATCAAAGGAAAGATATTTGTTGGATTGCCATTAAGAAGCACCGTTGAAGCCATGTGGAGTTACCAAGAAAATAGAGAATTTATTCCACTCACCATGTGGAGAGGAACAGAAATTCAGTAGTGAAAGACCTTACATTTAGAACAGTCAAAGGTGATAGGCATCCATTAAAGAGGAGCACTCGTTGGATACTAGCCATTGTAAGTTAGAAGTCACAGGTCATGGGTAGATCGCATGCACACTGAAGCTTAAGACTTGAGAAGAGGACTATTCCATGAAGAGTGCATTTATTTTAAGCATTAATAACTTACTTCCATATGCAGGAGACCAGCTAAAATAGCGCATTGACTTGAATATAGTCTCAGTTTGAAGGACCATTAGAGTGCAGCATAAATCATTCAAAGAAGGTAAATTTTATTATAAACTTATTATTTTCTTTCTTAGAGATTAAGGAGTGATAATGTGGTTATTATTTAAGGTTGAGATTACTTACTATTTTCTTGAAGATAGGCAAATTCCAACCTTAGAAATTAGAAATCAAACCTTTACACTAGTTATAATATTTGAAATTAATTAAATAAGAGTGATAAGGTATTATACCTTTGAAAATTAAAGAGATACTATTTTGCAAATATTATTATTTATAATCTTCCATATTAGGGAGATATAAGGTATACTACACCAAACATAGTTATTGGCATTTAGAAAAATTAAACTATTCAATATCAAGGGTTAGAAAAAGAAGTTCATTAATTACTTGAAGAGATGGAATTATCTATTTATACTTGTCTCATACTCATACTAAAGGGATAAAATAAATCCAACCATAGAGAACTTCAAATTGATAAGTGCATCAGGAGAGATAAGGTAAAGTAGGAGTTGATTATTGTCATTTACAAAATCAACTTAAAAAGTGAACTAACACTAGCTAAGCACTTTATCATTTTTATAGCATATTCTAAACTATATAGGGAGCCATAAAGTAGTCTACATCAAAGTAAAATGGCAAAGAAAATGTAAATGAAAAAGGAAACAAGTAATCCAAAAGTAGAAACTCAAAAACTAGAACATCATGAGATGTCAGAATTAATTGAAGAAGAAAACCTATGTCTACAAGAACTAATCTACATTCGAGAAGACATAGGCTTTCAAGAAGAAGAAATATACATCCAATAAATCCAATAAGAACAATTAGACATTTAGGAAATTTTAGAAATATTGAAAAGATTAAAATGTCATACACAACATCTGATAGAAGATACTAAAAAGGATTCATCAAAGAGTGTCTTACAATCAATGTTAAAGGACATCAAAAATAAAAATTTCTTAACACTTAGTGGTTATCTAAATGCAAAGCTTCAAGAGGCATATGAAGATTCTAAAAGATATTTTACATTACCTAGTGATATAGGACACTTGATGTATATGGTATTCCTTTCTCATGAAATCCTTAAGGATAAGAATAGAAGACAAGAGGACATGATAGAAGACTTGAAGAACAAGTATATTGCTGAAGCAAATGCTTTGAATAGTGGGCTTACTAATATTACTAGTGAATTAGAAAAATGGGATTATTCTAAACTTCAAAAATACATGCAAAGTGTTCTTAGTAATGCTAAAGATTACTATGAAGATTTTTTACTATACCTAACAATCTATGAGAATAATCTACAAAGGAATTGTCACTCTTAATGTTTCTAATATGAGAGAACAAGAAAAGGTTAATGAGGTTAAATATAAAATAGAGATGAAGATGCTTCTATTGATACAAATTATTTAAGGCCCAAGATGGTCGATTCATGTTGCAATACTATAGAATCAAGACTATTCATGATTGATGCATGCTATGATACTAGTGATCTTCTTCAAATGAATAAAGATGCAAATCATGATTCTTGTCAAAATACAAACAAATATTGCAATGCAAGCATTGACACTAGTGATTTAGAATTCTTGACTAAGGTAGAAGAACATGTTACAAAGATTGATGTTATATGTGATACAAGTGATTTAGATATAGATCATGATTATTTAGGAAAAACTTATGCTATTAGAATTGATGAAGGTATAGATACAAATGATGATAAATACAATGATGCACAAGATCATATTGATACTGATAAAGATCATTCTAATGATTGCATTGGTCATACTAATGGATTTTAATTTTGAAGATATAGGACCATGAAAACATGAACAGGGAATGCAAGAACCAATTGCATCAGGAATCATATCAAAGCATGAAGAAATTGAGTATACAGGTCAGATCAACAATAATGAGCAAGGGATAAAGTTTGTGACAGAAAATAGTGATACCAATTCAGTGACAGAGATTGATATAAACAATTACTATGAAGGACAAAATGGCCAAAGGGAGTTAGTAATAAAAAATAGGTGCAGTCATTGTAACAGATATGGGCACAAGATAGAGATATGTTGGAATCTCCATAGCTATAAAATTTGTGGAGGAACCAATCATTCTCAAAGACATTGTTGGTACAAAGAAAATCATTTCTTTGATTGGATATATACCATGACAAGAAACTTTATTAGTGAGTTTTCTCAAGTATACTTCTCAAGGTATAGATATGGACATAGGAAATGTATGAACTTATTCAATAACAAAATTATAAGGATAACAATAACAATGCCAAAGTCAGAATACAGAGTCAAGCAAAAAGGTGAAGCTTATGTAGAAGATCAAATCCAAGACAATTTGAAGAATGAAGACAAATACAAAGATACATATTGAAGACTAAAGTATTCAATACCCAAATAATGTAATATATATGGGTTTTAGAGTATATTACATCATTTGGGTCATGTAAATATACCATCTTTGGTACATAACTAGAGTAGGAGTTTACTTTAGATTAAAGTTAAGTAGTTACTTGAGGAAGAAGTAATCATGCCAAGTGTCATGTAATATGTACCAAGTGTCATAGGAAGAGTAAGGGACAAGGAATATATCTTCCTATATAAAGGTCTCATAGTGAGTAGAAGAGGACAAGGAAACATGCATCCATAGCATGCACTAGTAGAGTAGAGAGAGAGCTCCATATATTATATTTTTGTGAGATTACTGTAATAGTGATTTCATGAGTTATTTGAAAATTTTCTCATGTTATTTACTTGTTTATTAGATTACCATTAACTTAGATATAAAATTAATTGTTTATTCCATTATTTGTGACTGCATTTCCTTCATTACATACCCATCAAAAGCTAATTGTGATGTTCCTTTTATTTCTGAGAAGGGAAACAAAGAGCACACAAATGATTCTAAATAATGTAGATTATGAAGTAAAATACATATATTTTCATTACATGATGATCTATATTTTTATTAGATAGCAATGTAGAAAAATAGTGAGGACACAAAGATCATATTGACTTGAGACGACTGCAAAATAGGGACCGTCTCAACTTGATATGGTCATAGACCAAATATCATATCAACTTGATATGGTCACGATTTGACAATTTTAAAACTAACAATAGAGGAACATGCATGCAACTAGACTATGTGTTTTTATTTATTTTTTTAGTTTTTTCTATCAAACATGAAATAAATTATTCTAAGGTATGAAAACGTAACCTGGAATCCTTTTTTCTGATGGAGATTCTTGTAAATCTATAGTTATTTTATCCCTGGTTGGAGATTATCTCAGCTTAAGATAGTGGTAGAACAGGGGCCATCTCGACCTGAGATAGTTACAGCAGAAGGGTCATCTCGACTTGAGATGGTCAAGACTCTGTACCTGCAAATCACCAAGGCAAACAAAAATTAGTCATTTTAATTTATAAAAATAATAAATGATGAAAAATAGAAACCCATAATGGGTCCCACTGTGATTTCCAATTGAAAGCACAAAAAACTTGCACCATAAACAAATAAAAATAAAATGAAACAGATAGCATGATGCAAAGAAACCAAATAGCAATAAATTTAGCTATATTAAATTGTATTGATTCCTTTAAAATAGTTACACAAAATCCCCTTTAGGTATTTCATCTATGATACAATATTACCATAAGGGACATGATTCCCATTTTCATCAAAATAATATTTCTAGGTGTAATCTGGAAGGTTTCTCTGCTCACAACAATGTTTTGGGGACCAGTTTTTTCGTTGACCGCCACCTAAGTGGAATCCAAGACCTGTCATAATACCTGATCCTATAACCTGCACACAATGAAACAAAAGAAAAATCAGTAGCATTTGTAGGGCCCACCAAGGTTGGACTCACATTAATTAGAAAATAAATAAAAAATAAAGCGAACTAAAAAGTAGATACATGCATGCGATAAAAATGGAAATCTACGCTAATGCAACAAGACAACATGCATAAATGGAAAGATCTAATTCTAAAATGACCATGCAAACTGTAAATCTGAACTAACATGCATAAAATTGTAAAAATTGATCACCTAAACGGGATCATCTCGGGTTGAGATGATCTCTATATACAGACCATATCGAGGTGAGATGGTCGCTATCATAGACCTGCAACTTTTGTGAAACCAACTCCGATGGAATTGGGGTGATCCAAGAAGTGTTTTCAATGGATTATCTTGTAAATGTGGATACGAGTTGGTTGGTTTGGATGATCTATAGTAGCGATATTGATCAAACAATGTGATGGAAGATGACTTCAAAGTTTGCATGGCAATCCGATAGCATGGCGGTAGTAAGAAGGCTTGGTAAATGATTTGAGTAGCACTTCATTGTGAGAGTGTTTTAATTTAGGATATTTAAATAGAGGGTGGAAGCCTCCATTTTATAGCCTCCTTGGCACACAACCAAAGAGACAAGTGGTAATCAAGGGCAACCTGATTGCCAATCAATAGGTGGAAGGGGTGACTGTAGGTCACCTAGCATGGTGGTAAATCACCCATTGTGTTGATAGGTAGTCATGCTACCTAATTATTCTTTTTTTTTGCATGCATGTGATCATATTGAGTTGATATGATCATTCTTACCATGGAAAAAAGATCATTTTGTTGGAGAAAGACATCAAATTAGCCCTGAGGCTACCCTAGATGAGTTAAATGGGTTAGCAAGAGGTCTTTTGGAGATTCTCCTTGTGATTATGTATTTGAGGTGTCTACAAGGAGAAAGTATACACAATATTTTATGGAGTGGGAAATCTAGTAGCCAACAAACCATAAGTTTGGTTGGACTCTGTAACAAAGGCCAAAAAATAGGTAATAAAAGTACGAAGGGAAACCAAACCACCTTAAGAATTTAGAGAAGGCTAGATGAGCTTAGAAGAGAGACTACAATTATAGTACCACCAAAGCAAAACACATTGAAGCCTTTAATGGTCAATAAGCCTAGTGCTCCAACAAACCCAAGATAACATGCTCCTTGATCAAAACTCATAAAAAATCCTCATCCAACTGAGGGCAAACCCAAAATATTGAGTGCTTCTTAGAAGATCACCTCCCTTGGGTCATTCAATGTGGTGGATCATTTGAATAAATCTATGATATATGTACCTAAATAGGATATCCTTTTCACTCCTACGTAGAAGGAAAATATGAAGGTGTTGGAGAAACAAACGGAGCTAATCTAGTAGAAGGCACCAATTGTCGTACAATTATATTTCCTTGGGATAAGCATGCCTAGACCTAACCCCTTTTATCTACCCCTAGTCCTTAAAGATAAACTAATCCATAATTACATGATAAACTCTAAGGTTAGCACTTTAGTCATGTTGAAAGGGATGGCAGACACATTAGATCTGGATTACCATTCGTTAAATAAAAGAGTAGTACAACTAGATGGTAGTACAATCTAGATTTTGGAAGTTGTGGAAATTCTTATGCTTATGTTGTATGTATATCTAGATTTTAGATGTATTAGTACTTGATCTCCTTGTATGATTCAATATTTTCTTATTAAGGTATTTCATTGCTAAAATTAGAGGCTATATCTAGATGTATTGGTTGCTAATGATCTTAAGAGCTCAATATGGGACCAAAATAATGATTCCACTCGAGCCACTTCACATGCATCATATTGAGAATCAACCCACAATAGGTATAAACATTAATTAGGCCTCCATAGTGAAGGAAGAGTGGTCCATGCCAAAAATATTTAAGGAAGGAGCTCAACTCTTTGAGCCCAATGATAAAAAGGAACAATGTACTACTAAATCCTAGGATCCCAGTCTCAACAAGATATTTGAGTTAGCAGGTTTAGACTGAATTGGGATATCTTGTATTTGTACATATCTAATAAAAATAAAAATGGATGAGTTCAAGGGAAGTCAAAGAAATGATCTTGCGGGCTCCAAATTTTTTGACTCTGCTAACATTACCAAATAATTGAAAGCAATCTGACCTTACATTTAGAATAGTCAAAGGTGATAAGCATACATTAAAGAGGAGCACTCGTTGGATACTAGCCATTGCAAGTTAAAATTCATGGGTATATTGCATGCACACCGAAGCTTAAGACTTGAGAGGAGGACTATTCCATGAAGAGTGCATTTACATTGAGCATTAATAACTTACTTTGATACGTAGGAGACCAGCTAAAATAGCGCACTGACTTGAATATAGTCTCAATTTGAAGGATCATCAAAGTACAACATAAATCATTTGAAGAAGGTAAAGTTTACTATAAACAAATTATTTTATTTCTTAGAGATTAAGGAGTAATAAGGTGGTTAGTATTTAAGGTTGATATTACTTACTATTTGCTTTAAGATAGGCAAATTCCAACCTTAGAAATTAGAAAGAAAAATCAAACCTTTACACTAGTTAAAATATTTATAATTAATTAAATAAGAGTGATAAGGTATTATACCTTTGAAAATTAAAAAGATACTATTTTATAAATATTATTATTTTTAATATTCCAAATTATGGAGATATAAGGTATACTACACCAAACATAGTTATTGGAGTTTAGAAAAATTAAACTATTCAATATTAAGGGTTAGAAAGAGAAGTTCATTAATTAATTGAAGATATGGAATTATCTATTCATACTTGTCTCATACTCATACTAAAGGGACAAAAGAAATCCAACCATAGAGAACTTAAAGTTGATAAGTGCATCAGGAGAGATAAGGTAAAGTAGGAGTTGATTATTATCATTTATAAAATCAACTTAAAAAGTGAAAAAACACTAGCTAAGCACTTTATCATTTTAATAGCATATTCTAAACTATCTAGGGAGCCATAAAGTAGTCTACATCAAAGGAACATGGCAAAGAAAAATCAAATGAAAAAGAAAACAAGTAATCCAAAAATAGAAACTCAAAAACTAGAACTTCATGAGTTGTCAAAATTAATTGAAGAATAAAACCTATGTCTACAAGAACTAATTTACATTGGAGAAGATTTCAAGAAGAAGAAATATACATCCAAGAAATCTAAGAAGAACAATTAGACATTTAGTAAATTTTAGAAATGTTGAAAAGATTAAAATGCCATACACAACATCTGATAGAAGATACTAAAAAGGATTCATCAAGAGAAAAGAGTGTCTTACAATCAATGTTAAAAGACATCAAAAATGAAAATTTCTTAACACTTAGTGGTTATTTGAATGCAAAGCTTCAAGAGGTATATGAAGATTCTAAAAGAGATTTTACATTACCTAGTGATATAGGACACTTGATGTATATGGTATTCCTTTCTCATGAAATCCTTAAGGATAAGAATAGAATACAAGAGGACATGATAGAAGACTTGAAGAACAAGTATATTGCTGATGCAAATGCTTTGAACAGTGAGCTTACTAATATTACTAGTGAATTAGAAAAATGGGATTATTCTACACTTCAAAAATGCATGCAAAGTGTTCTTAGTAATGCTAAATATTACTATTAAGATTTTGTTACGATACCTACTAATCTATGGAGAATAATCTACAAAGGAATTGTCACTCTTAATGTTTTTAAGATGACAGAACAAGAAAAGGTTAATGAGGTAAAGAATAAAATAGAAATGAATGATGCTTCTATTGATACAAATGATTTAATGCCCAAGATGGTAGATTCATGTTGCAATACTGTAGAATCAAAACTATTCATGATTGATGCATGCTATTATACTAGTGATCTTCTTCAAATGAATAAAGATGCAAATCATGATTCTTATCAAAATGTAAAGGAATATTGCAATGCAAGCATTAAAACTTATGATTTAGAATTTTTGACTAAGGTAGAAGAACATGATACATAGATTGATGCTATATGCGATACAAGTAATTTAGATATAGATCATGAAACTTTTGGAAACACTTATGCTGTTATAATTGATGAAGGTATATATAAAAATGATGACATATACAATGATGCACAAGATCATATTGATACTGATGATGATCATTCTGATGATTGCATTGGTCATACAAATGGATTTTGTTAAAAATTGACAAGATATGAAGATATAGGACCATGAAAACATGAACAGGGAATGCAAGAACCAATTGCATTAGGAATCAGATCAAATCATGAAGACCTTGAGTATACAGGTCAGATCAATAATAATGAGCAGGGGATAAAGTTTGTGATAAAAAATAGTGATACCAACTTAGTGACAGAGATTTATATAAATAGTTGCTATGAAGGAAAAAATGGTCAAAGAGAGTTAGTAATAGAAAATAGGTGCAGTCATTGTAACATATATGGGCACAAGATAGAGAGATGTTGGAATCTCCATAGCTATAAAATTTATGGAGGAACCAATCATTCTCAAAGACATTGTTGGTACAAAGAAAATCATTTCTTTGATTGGATATATACCATGACAAGAAACTTCATTAGTGATTTTTCTCAAGTATACTTCTCAAGGTATAGATATGGACACAGGAAAGGTATGAACTTCATTCAGTAACAAAATTGGAAGGAGAACAATAATAGTGCCAAAGTCAAAATATAAAGTCAAGAAAAAAGGTGAAGCTCAGGTAGAATATCAAATCCAAGACCATTTGAAGAATGAAGACAAATACAAAGATACGTATTGAAGACTAAAGTCTTCAATACATAAATAATGTAATATAGAGGGGTGTTAGAGTATATTACATCATTTGGGTCATGTAAATATTGTTAGTCTTACAATGACACTGAGAGGGGGGATGAATCAGTGTAGCTCTTTAATCTTGGATTTACAGCTCTTAAAACTGAAATAATGAAACCTTAAAACAAATATAGCAAGTATAACAATAGAGCATCACACAACACAAGATTTAATGAGGTTCACCAATGTGGCTACTCCTCTAAAATGACTACTTAGACTACCATCCAAATCCAACCTTTATAAAGCACAAACTTTACAATCAATTTACCAGCACCCACTGGAAGGAGCACCAACCCCTGATTTATTTGCACCAACAAAAAGGAGCACTAACCCCTGATTCACCAGCACCAACTGGAAGGACCACCAACTCCTGATTTACCAGCACCAACTGGAAGGAGCACCAACCTGGACTTCAATTTGAATCTATAGGATTAACAATAAGATACCTTTGCTTTTGCAAGACCCTGACTGGTCTTCTTCACCTTGGTGATCTCTATGCAATCTGCTCCCTCTGTGTAATCACTTCACACACTCTGCTTCAATACAGTCAAACTTCACGATCGTCTTCTCCCTTTTGCGCACTCTGCTCTCTTCATGAGTTTCACACTTAGCACGATTCGACATGACTTGCTCTCTGCGCACAACGATCAAACTTCGCACACATCAATACCATCAATTCTCCAAATAGCCCTCCTTTTATAACAACATTTTCATGATGAAAACCCTAATATCAGTCGGTTGTAAACCCTAATATTAGTTGGTTGTAAACCCTAATCTTAGTCGACTGCAAACCCTAATCTTCATCGACTTTCATCGGTCTTCGTCGGCTTCAACTGCCCCTATAACTCTTCTGTTGTTGTTGCCACGAAAACACAACATGTCGCAATATCGTGACACTTTTTCTTTCTCTGTCTTTCTCCTTGCTTTGGCCCACGAAAATACATGTTGCGATATCATGACACTTTTGCCTCCTTCCTTGTTTTCTTGGCTTATACCTGCAAAAACACAACATGTCGTGATATCGCGACACTTTTGCCTCCTTGCTACTTTTCTTGGCTTGCACCCGCAAAAACATAACATGTCACGATATCGTGACACTTTCGCCTTCGTACTCTCCCTCTTTACTTTTGTCATGAAATCGTGACACTTCTGCCTTCTTACTTTCTCTCTCCTCCTTTAGTCACAAAAATGCGACATGTCGCGATATCGCTACACTTTTTCTCCTTTGCTCTTTATCTTGCCTTCGGGTCGCGAAAACGTGACATGTCGCGATATCGCGACACTTTTTCTCACAAACTCTTCTCTCTCGCAATATGTTGCGAAATCGCGACACTTTTCCTTTTGTACAATCTCTCTTGCAATATGTCATGAAATCGTGACACTTTTTCTACTTGCCTCTTTTTCTTCCAACATGTCACGAAATTGTGACACTTTTTCTTCCAACATGTCACGAAATCATGACACTTTTTCTTTCGTACTATCTCTCTTGCAATATGTCATGAAATTGCGACACTTTTTCTACTTGCCTTTTTTTCTGCCAACATGTCACGAAATCGCGACAGTTTTTCCTGCTTGTGCTTTCTCTTCTAACATGTCATGAAATCATGATAGTTTTTCCTGCTTGCGCTTTCTTTTCGAACATGTCATGAAATTGTGATAGTTTTCCTTTCTTCTCAACATGTCGCGATATCGCGACACTTTTTCCACTTGTATTTTTCTCTTTCAACATGTCGTGAAATCGTGACAGTTTTTCTACTTGTCTTTTTCTCTTCCAACATGTTGCGAAATCACGACAGTTTTTCCACTTGCCTTTTTCTCTTCCAGCATGTCACGAAATCATGATAGTTTTTCCTAATTTTTCTCTCTCTTCCAACATGTCGCGAAATCATGACAGTTTTTCTTGCCTGCTGTATATGTCGCGATATCGCGACACTTTTCTTACTTGTCTTTTTCTTTGATATTTTGCATATGGTCCACTTCGGTCTTCTTGGAAAATCACTGTACATACTCTGAGTAACCTTTGAACTCTTATCTTCTGCATCTGACTAGCTTTTGAACTTCCTGTCCACTGCATCAACAGATCTATCTAACTGTGTTGACAATAGTGACAATACTGTTGTTGTACCTTGCTCAACAAATATACCATATTTGGTACATAACTAGAGTAGGATTTTACATTAGATTCAGGTTAAGTAGTTACTTGAGGAAGAAGTAATCATGCTAAGTGTTATGTAAGATGTACCAAGTGTTATAGGAAGAGTAAGGGCCAAGGAATCTATCTTCCTATATAAAGGCCTCATAGTGAGTAGAAAAATACAAGGAAGCATGCATCCATAGCATGCACTAGTAGAGTAGAGAAAGAGAGCTCCATATATTATATTTTTGTGAGCTTACTGTAATAGCAATTTCATGAGTTATTTTAGAAGTTTCTCATGTAATTTACTTGTTTATTAGATTACCATTAACTTAGATATAACATTGCTTGTTTATTCCATTATTTGTGACTGCATTTCCTTCATTACATACCCATCAAAAGCTAACAGTGATGTTCCTTTTATTTTTAAAAATGGAAACAAAGAGCACACAAATGATTCTAACTAATGCAGATTATGAAGTAAAATACATCTATTTTCATTACATGATGATCCATATTTTTATTAGATAGCAATGCATAAAATAGTGAGGACACAAAGATCATCTTGACCTGAGACGACTGCAAAATAAGGACCATCTCAACTTGATATGGTCATAGACCAAATATCATCTCAACTTGATATGATCACGGTTTGAAATTTTTAAAACTAACAATAGAGGAACATGCATGCATCTAGACTATGTATTTTTCTTTATTTGTTTAGTTTTTTCTATCAAACATGAAATAAATTATTCTAAGGTATGAAAATGTAACTTGGAATACTTTTGTATGATGGATATTCTTACAAATATATAGCTATTTTATCCTTGGTTGGAGACTGTCTCACCCTAATATAGTGGTAGAACATGGGCCATCTCGACCTGAGATGGTTACAACAGAAAGGTCATCTCAACTTGAGACGGTCAAGACTCTGTACCTGCAAATCACCAAGGCAAACAAAAATTAGTCATTTTGATTTATCAAAATAACAAATGATGAAAAAGGGAGAACCATAGGGGGTCCCACCATGATTTTTGATTGAAAGCACAAAAAACTTGCACCGTAAACACACAAAAATGAAATAAAACAAATAGCACGATGCAAAGAAACCAAATAGTAATAAATTCAACTATATTAAATTGTATTGATTCCTTTAAAAGTGTTACACATAATTTCTTTTAGGGATTTCATTGATGATACAATATTACAATAAGGGACATGGTTCCCGTTTTCATCGAAAGAATCTTTTCTAAGTGCAATCTGGAAGGTTTCTCTGCCCACAACAATGTTTTGGAAAGCAGATTTTTCGATGACCGCCACCTGAGTGGAATCCAAGACCTTTCACAATACCTAATCATATAACCTACACACAATGAAACAAAAGAGAAATCAGTAGTATTTTTAGGGCCCACCAAGGTTGGACTCGTATTAATTGGAATATAAAGAAAAATAAAGCAAACTAAAAAGCACATACATGCATGCGATAAAAATGGAAATCTACGTTAATGCAACAAGATAACATGTGTAAATGGAAAGATATAATTCTAAAATGACCTTGCAAAGTGTAAATCTGAACTAACATGCATAAAATTATAAAAATTGATCACCTGAACGGGACCGTTTTGGGTTGATATTATCTCTATATACGGATTGTCTCGAGGTGAGATGGTCGCTATCATAGACCTACAACTTTTGTGAAACCAATTCAAATGGCATTGGGGTGATCCAAGAGGTTTTTTCAATAGATTATCTTGTAAATGTGGATGTGAATTGGTTTGTTTGGATGATCTAGAGTAGCAATGTTGATCAAACAATGTGACGAAAGGTGACTTTAAAGTTTGCATGGCAATATATAGCATGGTGGTAGCAAGAAGTCTTGGAAAATGATTTGGGTAGCACTTAATTATGAGAGTGTTCAGATTTAGGATATTTAAATAGAGGGGGGAAGCCTCAATTTTATAGCCTCCTTGGCACACAACCAAATAGATAAGTGGTAATCAAGGGCAACCTGATTGCCAATTAATAGGTGGTAGGGGTGACATTAGGTCACCTAGAATGGTGGTAAATCACCCATTGTGCTGATAGGTAGTCCTGCTACCTAATTATTATTTTTATTTTTACACGCGTGTGATCATCTCGAGTTGAGATGATCATGCTTACCATGGTAAAAAGTACCTTTTTTGGAGAAAGACACCAAATTAGCCCTGAGGCTGCCCTAGATGAGTTAAATGGGTTAGCATGAGGTCTTTTGGAGAGTCTCCTTGTGATTACGTATTTTAGGTGTCTACAAGGAGAAAGTATACACACTATCTTATAGAGTGGGAAATCTAGTAGCCAATAAACCATAAGTTTGGTTGGACTCTGTGACAAAGGCCAAAAATAGGTATTAGAAGTGCAAGAGAAGGGAAACTAGACCACCTTAATAATTTAGATAAGGCTAGATGAGCTTAGAAGAGAGACTACAATTGTAGTACCACCAAATAAAAACACATTTAAGCCTTTAATGGTGAATAAGCCTAGTGCTCCAACAAACCCAAGATAACATACTCCTCGATAAAAACTCATAAAAAATCCTCATCCAATTGAGGGCAAACCCAAAATATTGAGTGCTTCTTAAAAGATCACCTCCCTTGGGTCATTCAATGTGGTGGATCATTTGAAAAAATCTATGATAGATGTACCTAAATGGGATATCCTTTCCACTCCTAAGTAGAAGGAAAATGTGAAGAAGGTATTGGAGAAACAAAAGGAGCTAATCTAGTAGAAAGCACCAATTGTCGTACAAGTATATTTCCTTGGGATAAGCATGCCTAGACCTACCCCATTTTATCTACCCCTAGTCCTTAAATATAAACTAATCCTAATTACATTATAAACTCTAATTCTAGCACTTTAGACATGTTGAAATGGGTGGCAGACACACTAGGTCTGGATTATCATTCGATAAATAAAAGAGTAGTACAACTAGATGGTAGTACAATCTAGATTTTGGAAGTTGTGGAAAGCCTTATGCTTATGTTGTATGTATATCTAGATTTTACAGTGTCTCAATATGTAGTAGTACTTGATCTCCTTGATCATTTAATATTTTTTTATTAAGGGATTTCATTTCTAAAATTAGAGGCTATATCTAGATGGATTGATTGCTAATGATCTTAAGAGATCAATATGGGATCAAAATAATGATTCCATCTGAGCCACTTCATATGCATCATATTGAGCATCAACCCACAATAGGTATAACCATTAATTAGGCCTCCATAGTGAAGGAAGAGTGGTCCATGCCAAAAATATTTGAAAAAGGAGCTCAACTATTTGAGCCCAATGATAAAAAGGAACAATGGACTACCAAATCCTAGGATCCCAGTCTCAACGAGATCTTTAAGTTAGCAGGTTTAGACTAAATTGGTATCTTTTGTATTTGTAATATCTAATAAAAATAAAAATTGATGATTTCAAGGGAAGTCAAAGAAATAATCTTGCAGGATCCAATTTGACTCCGCTAACATTACCAGATAATTGGAAGAAACCTAACCTTACATTTAGAACAGTCAAAGGTGATAGGCATACATTAAAGAGGAGCACTCATTGGATACTAGCCATTGCAATTTAGAAGTCACAAGTCATGGGTAGATCACATGCTCATCGAAGCTTAAGAATTGAGCGGAGGACTATTCCATGAAGAATGCATTTACATTGAGAATTAATAACTTACTTCCATACGTAGGAGACCAACTAAAATAGCACATTGACTTGAATATAGTCTCAGTTTGAAGGACCATCAGAGTGTAGCATAAATCATTCAAATAAGGTAAAGTTTATTATAAACTTATTATTTTATTTCTTAGATATTAAGGAGTAGTAAGGTGATTATTATTTAAGATTGATATTACCTACTATTTGCTTGAAGATAGGCAAATTCCAACCTTAGAAATAAGAAACCCAAATCAAACCAGAAACGCATTTCCTTGAATGATATTTCAAATTACACTAGTTATAATATTTACAATTAATTAAATAAGAGTGATAAGGTATTATAACCCAGGTGTTGTAGGTGAGTTGGAGAGGAGAGAGCAAACCTCCAAGGGAGGTCCCAGGTTCAAATCTCCTCCCTACCAAAAAGCTAAATTGGGTATCCAAAATACAATTGATAATGTTGGTGCGGGTAGGGTCGGGTGTGACTCCCGGGTGACTTTGACGGTGTAGAACCCCATTTTCATGGTCTCTTAGACCAAGGCGGATCCACAAGGGGTTTTTTGCTTAAAAAAAATAAAAATAAAAATAAGTTATGCTACCTTTGAAAATAAAAGAGATTATTTTACAAATATTATTATTTCTAATTTTCCAAATTAGGGAGATATAAGGTATACTACACCAAACATATTTATTGGAATTTAGAAAAATTAAACTATTTAATATCAAGGGTTAGAAAAAGAAGTTCATTAATTACTTGAAGTGTTGGAATTATCTATTCATACTTATCTCATACTCATACTAAAGGTATAAAAGAAATCCAATCATAGAGAACTTCAAATTGATAATTGCATCAGGAGAGATAAGGTAAAGTAGGAGTTGATTATTGTCATTTAAAAAAATCAACTCAAAAAGTGAATGAACACTACCTAAGCACTTTATTATTTTTATAGAATATTCTAAACTATCTAGGGAGCCATAAAGTAGTCTACATCAAAGGACCATGGCAAATAAAAAGTAAATGAAAAATAAAACAAGTAATCCAAAAATAGAAACTCAAAAACTAGAACTTCATGAGATGTCATAATTAATTGAAGAATAAAACCTATGTCTACATGAACTAATTTACATTGGATATGACATAGGCTTTAAAGAAGAAGAAATATACATCCAAGAAATCCAAGAAGAACAATTAGACATTTAGGATATTTTAGAAATATTGGAAATATTAAAATGCCATACACAACATCTGATAGAAGATACTAATTAGGATTCATCAAGAGAAAAGAGTGTCTTTCAATAAATGTTAAAAGACGTCAAAAATGAAAAATTTTGTACACTTAGTGGTTATCTGAATGCAAAGATTCAAGAGGCATATGAATATTCTAAAATATATTTTACATTACCTAGTGGTATAGGATACTTGATGTATATGGTATTCCTTTCTCATGAAAACCTTAAGGATAAGAATAGAAAACTTGAAGAATAAGTATATTGCTAATGCAAATGCATTGAACAGTGGGCTTACTGATATTACTAGTGCATTAGAAAAAGGGGATTATTCTAAACTTCAAAAATACATGCAAATTGTTCTTAGTAATATTAATGATTACTATGAAGATTTTGTTACTATACCTACCAATCTATGGAGAATAATCTATAAAGGAATTGTCACTCTTAATGTTTCTAATATGAGAGAACAAGAAAAGGTTAATGAGGTAAAGAATAAAATAGATATGAAAGATGCTTCTATTGATACAAATTATTTAAGGCCCAAGATGGTAGATTCATGTTGCAATACTATAGAATCAAAACTATTCATGATTGATGCATGCTATGATACTAGTGATCTTCTTCAAATTACTAAAGATGCAAATTATTATTCTTTTCAAAATGCAAAGGAATATGGCAATGCAAGCATTAACACTTGTGATTTAGAATTCTTGACTAAGGTAGAAGAACATGTTACACAAATTGATGTTATATGTGATACAATTGATTTAGATATAGATCATGGCTATTTAAGAAAAACTTAAGCTATTAGAATTGATGAAGGCGTATATACAAATGATGACAGATACAATAATGCACAAGATCATATTGAAACTGATAAAGATCATTTTAATGATTGCATTGGTCATACTAATGGTTTTTGTTCAAAATTGACAAGATATGAAGATATAGGATCATGAAAACATGAAAAGGGAATGCAAGAACTAATTGCATCAGGAATCATATCAAAGCATGAAGATATTGAGTATACAGGTCAGATCAACAATAATGAGCAAGGGATAAAGTTTGTGACAGAAAATAGTGATACTAATTCAGTGATAGAGATTGATATAAACAATTTCTATGAAGGACAAAATGGCCAAAGGGAGTTAGTAATAAAAAATATGTGCATTCATTGTAACAGATATGGGCAAAAGATAGAGTTATGTTGGAATCTCCATAGCTATAAAATTTGTGGAGGAACCAATCATTCTCAAATACATTATTGGTACAAAGAAAATCATTTCTTTGATTGGATATATACCATGACAAGAAACTTCATTAGTGAGTTTTCTCAAGTATACTTCTCAAGGTATAGAGATGGACACAGGAAAGGTATGAACTTCTTCAATAGCAAAATTGTAAGGAGAACAATAACAGTGCCAAATTCAGAATATAGAGTCAAGAAAAAAGGTGAAGCTCAAGTAGAAGATCAAATCCAATACCACTTGAAGAATGAAGACAAATACAAATATACATATTGAAGATTAAAGTCTTCAATACCCAAATAATGTAATACAGATGGGTGTTAGAGTATATTACATCATTTGGGTCATGTAAATGTACCATATTTGGTACATAAGTAGAGTAGGAGTTTACTTTAGATTCAGGTTAAGCAGTTACTTGAGGAAGAAGTAATCATGCACAGTGTCATGTAAGATGTACCAAGTGTTATAGGAAGAGTAAGGGCCAAGGAATCTATCTTCCTATATAAAGGTCTCATAGTGAATAGAAGAGGACAAGGAAGCATGCATCCATAGCATGCACTAGTAGAGTAGAGAGAGAGCTCCATATATTGTATTTTTGTGAGCTTATTGTAATAGCAATTTCATGAGTTATTTTAGAATTTTCTCATGTTATTTACTTGTTTATTATATTACCATTAACTTAGATATAACATTGCTTGTTTATTACATTATTTGTGACTGCATTTCCTTCATTATATACCCATCAAAAGCTAACGGTGATGTTCCTTTTATTGCTGAAAAGGGAAAAAAAGAGCACCCAAATGATTCTAACTAATGTAGATTATGAAATAAAATGCATATATTTTTATTACATGATGATCCGTATTTTTATTAGATAGCAATGTAGAAAAATAGTAAGGACACAAAGATCATATTGACCTGAGACGACTACAAAATAGGGACCGTTTCAACTTGATATGTTCATAGACCAAATATCATCTCAACTTGATACGCTTATGGTCTGACAGTTTTAAAACTAACAACAAAGGAACATGCATGCAACTAGACTATGTGTTTTTCTTTATTTTTTTACTTTTTTCTATCAAACATGAAATAAATTATCCTAAGGTATGAAAATGTAACCTAGAATTCTTATTCTTGCAAATCTATAGCTATTTTATCCCTGGTTTGAGATTGTCTCACCCTAAGATAGTGGTATAACAGGGGCCATATCAACCTGTGATGGTTATAGTAGAAGGTTCATATCGACTTGAGATGGTCAAGACTCTGTACCTGCAAATCACCAAGGCAAACAAAAATTAGTCATTTTGATTTATCAAAACTAAAAATTATGAAAAGGGGAGACCCATAGGGTGTCCCACCGTGATTTCCATTTGAAATCACAAAAACATTGCACCATAAATAGATAAAAACAAAATGAAACATATAGCATAATGCAAAGTAACCAAATAGCAATAAATTTAGCTATATTAAATTGTATTGATTCCTTTAAAAGTGTTACACAGAATCTCCTTTAGGTATTTCATCGATGATACAATATTACAATAAGGGACATGATTCCCCTTTTCATCGAAAGAAGCTTTTCTAGGTGCAATTTGGAAGGTTTCTCTGCCCACAACAATGTTTTAGGGAGCAGGTTTTTCGATGACCGCCACCTAAGTGGGATCCAAGACCTTTCATAATACATGATCCTATAACCTGCACACAATGAAACAAAAGAGAAATCAATAGCATTTGTAGGTCCCACCAAGGTTGGAATCGTATTAATTATGAAATAAAGTAAAATAAAGCAAACTAAAAAGCATATACATGCATGCAAAAAAAATGGAAATCTACACTAATGCAATAAGATAACATGCGTAAATGAAAATATCTAATTCTAAAATGACCATGCAAAGTGTAAATCTGAACTAACATGCATAAAATTGTAAAAATTGGTCACCTAAAGAGGACTGTATCAGGTTGAGACGATCTCTATCTACGGACTGTATCGAGGTGAGACGGTCGCTATCGTAAACCTGCAACTTTTGTGAAACCAATTCATATGGCATTGGGGTGATCCAAGAGGTTTTTTCAATGGATTATCTTGTAAATGTGGATGTGAGTTGGTTCGTTTGGATGATCTAGAGTAGCGATGTTGATCAAACAATGTGATGGAAGGTGACTTCAAAGTTTGCATGGCAATTTGATAGCATGGCGGTAGCAAGAAGGCTTGGCAAATAATTTGGATAGCACTTTATTGTGAGGGTGTTTAGATTTAGGATATTTAAATAGAATGGGGAAGCCTCCATTTTATAGCCTCCTTGGCACACAACCAAATATACAAGTGGTAATCAAGGGCAGCATTATTTCCAATCAATAGGTAGCAGGGGTGACTGTAGGTCACCTAGCATGGTGGAAAATCACCCATTGTGCTGATAGGTAGTCCTACTACCTAATTATTCTTTTTGTTTTTGCACACGTGTGATCATCTTGAGTTGATATTATCATGCTTACGATGGGAAAAAGTACCTTTTGTTAGAGAAAGACACTAAATTAGCCCTGAGGCTGCCCTAGATGAGTTAAATGGGTTAGTAGGAGGTCTTTTGGAGAGTCTCCTTGTGATTACACATTTGAGGTGTCTACAAGGAGAAAGTATACACAATATCTAATGGAGTGGAAAATCTAGTAGCCAAAAAACCATAAGTTTGGTTGGACTCTATGACAAAGGCAAAAAAATAGGTAGTAGAAGTGTAAGAGAAGGGAAACCAGACCACCTTAAGAATTTAGAGAAGGCTATATGAGCTTAGAAGAGAGACTACAATTGTAGTACCACCAAAGAAAAACATATTGAAGCCTTTGATGGTCAATAAGCCTAGTGCTCCAAAAAATTCAAGATAACATATTGCTTGATAAAACTCGTAAAAATTCCTCATCTAGCTAAGGAAAATCCCAAAATATTGAGTGCTTCTTAGAAGATCACCTCCCTTGGGTCATTCAATGTGGTGGGTCATTTGAAGAAATCTATGATAGATGTACCTGAATGGGATATATTTTCCACTCCTAAGTAGAAGGAAAATGTGAAGAAGGTATTGGAGAAACAAAAGGAGCTAAGCTAGCATACGACATAAATTGTCTTACAAGTATATTTCCTTGGGATAAGCATGCCTAGACCTACCCCCTTTATCTACCCCTAGTCCTTAAAGATAAACTAATCCATAATTGCATGATAGACTCTAGGGCTAGCACTTTAGTCATGTTGAAATGGGTGCTAGGCACAATAGTTTTGGCTTACCATCTGGTAAATAAAAGAGTAGTACAAGTAGATGGTAGTACAATCTAGATTTTGGGAGTTGTGGAAAGCCTTATGCTTATGTTGTATGTATATCTAGATTTTATAGTGTCTCAAGATGTAGTAGTACTTTATCTCCTTGTATCATTCAATATTTTCTTATTAAGGGATTTCATTGCTAAAATTAGAGGCTATATCTAGATGGATTGGTCGCTAATGATATCAAGAGCTCAATATAGGACCAAAATAATGATTCCATTGGAGCCACTTCGCATGCATCATATTGAGCATCAACTCACAATAGGTATAAACATTAATTAGGCCTTCATAGTGAAGGAAGTGTGGTCCATACAAAAAATATTTGAAGAAGGAGCTCAACTATTTGAGCCCAATGATAAAAAGGAACAATGGACTACCAAATCCTGGGATCCAAGTCTCAACAAGATCTTTGAGTTAGCAGGTTTAGACTGAATTGGGATCTTTTGTATTTGTACATATCTAATAAAAATAAAAATTGATGAGTTCAAGGGAAGTCAAAGAAATGATCTTGCGGGCTCCAAATTTTTTGACTCTACTAACATTACCAAAAAATTGGAAGAAACCTCCTTGAGGTAAATTTCATGGCACTTGGTGCCTACTTCATTGTGCCCAAAGAGGTAAATCTTGTTTCATCAGATCAAGCAAAAGAACAAAAGGATAAACTTCAAGAATGTTTCAATAAATGGGCAACATTTGAGCAACAAAATTTAAAATCAACCAATCCTAATTAATGACACACAAATCAAGTGGTCCCATTATCCAAAGAAATATCATAACTATCCCTTGCAACCAAGCAGAGGCTGAATACCCATAGATGCAATAATGAAAGAAGAAACACTAAGGTCCTATTAATATGTTTTCTTCCCAAAGCCATCTTCATTTGCATCAAAGAAGCCTTGAAGAGCCAATAAGAGTAATGGTAGAATAAAATCTCCCCAAAAAAAAAAAAAAACCTATAGCAATAATGGAATCCACTATGAATGGTACAACTATTATCACACTATCTAAAGCCACTACAACTGCTCATTTAGCACAAAAAAGGGTAACTCATGCTCAAGTTGGAAGAACCAAACCGCTAAAATTCATAGAAGATGTAGCCAAAAGGATGATGGACCCTAAGCTATCAAAATATACAAAGACCTCGAGGAAAGATACATACCACACATGTAAAATGTGAAGGAGAATCATTTTCTACAGGGATATAAACTAGGTATTTGGCTCAATATATGGTTTCCCAAATCTATCCCTACTATGAACTAGTAGAGGCATGTACATTGAGATATGACTCAATCAAATAATTTATTTACAAGCCATGATTACCCCTATGAAGTAACTATGATAAGATAAGCTATACACTAAAATATGTTAGTTTTAGTAGGGTTCAATATAAGCCTAGAGATTGCAAATTGGTATTATGTCAAGATTAAAGACAAGCCAAAGTGCTTGAAGTTGGAGCTCAACAAGTCTAAAGAGGTTATGTCAAAGTTTTCCTTAAGTTGAGAAATGTTCAGTGAAGAAGACAAAGATACATTGATCATTACATCATTTATCTTTGGCACTGATGATGATAGGGAAGTGGTACAATAATAACTAGGTATCATTTATATGCTAAGGAATAGCTCAAAGGGAATGCCTCTCATGTTTAACTTCAGTCACTTTATAAACCAACAAATTCATGAAGGACTAACGAACTTTAGGGATAATCAGACATGAGTATTTTTTCATTCCTAACCCATTTATTGTTATGTTAAAACATTTGGCTATTTGAGCATCTCAACTTAAGAATAGAAGATGAATAATGGCAAGCAAGACATGTTCCTTCTTGGAAAAAAGTCCTATGTCGGAGCTCCCCCTATTACCATTTTGCAATTGATTTAATACCAGTAGTGAGTGCAATAAAATAAAGGGTCTATCACATCTTAGAGGAAATCATCAAATTCTTATGGCTACATATCAAAGGGGACTGCTATTTCCTAGAGGATGCCACCATTTTTTGTATTTTTGGATTTAATAAGTCCATATACCTATTTCCAAAGTATGTGCTAGAAATAATAGCCTATATTGAAACAATGATGTAGGGGAACTTAATTGATGTTGCCTATGGAAGTGGGTAAAGCAAAATGATATTTTACAAAGCCTCTATTCAACTAGGTTAGCTAGGAAGTATATCCCAACATAAAGGGAGGGTAGGTGATGAATTTGAGGCTAAGTTGAAAGAGGTAGGGTTGGAAATTTTGGATAATTCTTGGGATTATAACTCAGATGGTAATTTTTTTGCATGGCTAAAAGATGCTAGGATTTCTAGAAAGTTCATTTATGAACCCAGTCTGATCTTGAGAGGTGCTAGAGTGTGGAAGAAGAAACTTTCCCACCACTTAGAAGAGAGAAATTTTGCTATGTGATCTCCAAAAAAGGTTATATGAAATTTTCTATATGAAAGTAAATGGTGTTGATCCTGAGCTTAAAATTAGCACAACCATGAAGAAGTTTCTATGAAAGTGAAAATGGAATAATAGTAAAATCAGAGCCTGATGGAAATTCTATCAAGAAATAGGTGATATTGAGGTATATTTCAAAATATTGGATCCAAATTAATATGAAAAATTCAACCAATGCTATGATATGGATCACCTAGAAGAAGTGCCCCTCAAGGCATAGGATAAGGGTAAAGAGACCATGGAAAAGGGGGTTCTGATCATAAATACTATTCCAACATTGCCAAATGAATCCACACTGATTCAACCAGAAATGACAACCCTCTAAGGAATTGGATATTGATACTTCAATAAAAATTTCTAGAGGAATAAAAAATGAATAATGTTTTGCCTTAGAATACTCCTAAATATCTAGAGCAAGTTGTTAAATTGATTATCTAGATACAAGAGGAAGGAATACTAATCAACAAAGACATAACTACAATATTGGATTTTTTTTTTCCCTGGTAGTCAGTCTAGAAAGAACAAGAGAGGAAATATATGATGTTCCTAAAACTAAACCACTCACAAGTAAAACCTCTCTAACGTTATTTGCATCATCTCCTGCTAGGGAGCCTTCGATTTCGTAAAAAAAATCTAGCCTTGCTAACCCAGATGACCAATGTTACAACTATAGTGATCGATGCTTCTTTGAATTCCACTATAACCTCTTCCATTCAAGAATCAATAATACCTCCATCCTTGAATTTTCCAATCTTATTAGCCTCAACTACTTCAAATCATCCTCCTTCAACAACCCCACTTTTCAAACCTCTAGTCACGTTTCTATGACCTCTAGGGCATCAAGAAGGCTTGCAAGCAACCATGCTAGTTTTGAATCCACTTCAAGAGTTTCAAAGGGTTCATCAACAAACAAAATAATACAACTAGAATAAATAGGTCTTGTTGGCACAATTACCAGCTATGACTCAAATAATCAACCACTTCATCTCATAAAAGAGGGCATTACTATTTACATGAAAATAGTTGCTAGTATTAAAGCCTAAGGTGGTGATAGAAGGGATTGATCTCAAGAATGCCTATGTCAAAGATAAGGTTATAATCATGTAGGAGGCCAAAAAAATAGTTTCATATGATTGCGAGTCATTATGTAAAAAAATTATGAAGGAGAAAGAAATGGAATATGTGAAGAACACCTTGAGCGAATCTCAGGTAGAAGCCAAAGCACTCCAAAAATAGGTAAATATGATCACTAATTACCTAAAGGAGAAATCTTTGGAATCTCTCCAAAAAACAAAATAATAACAAGTCAAAAGCCTTATATATAGACTTGTTGGACAAGAAGCTAAATTTAACCAAAATATAGAAAATATCCAAAAAAATTGGAGGAGCTAAGGTAAAAAATTAAAATTGAGGAATTTCAAAGAATCAAAAGCCTACTAAAAGAGCTTAGTGATGCCCATTGAAATGAGATTGCTAGCATAGTAGTAGCACTCTTTCAAATATTTACATTTATTGATACAACTACCATAAAAAGTGCCTAGGTGAATCAATAAATTGATATAAGACTTGCTAAAACCTTTGCAAAACTAGCTGAAGCTAGAACTTATTACACAAAATTCCCACTACATCAAACTTCAATAAAATATTTGTTGGGATTTATGATATTGAGGTGATAACATGAAAAATGATCAATTTTCTCCAAAAGGAATGTGTTTCATAGTAGTGGAAAGCCTAATTAGCTACCATAGTTACCACTACTAAGAATATAATAAGTCAAATTGACTCATTATCACATAAGGGACTCCTCTCTCCCTAGGATATAGATGTCAGTTTTATCTCAAAACAAGAATACATGCAATTTTTAAGGCAATATAAATAATATGCCTCTTATTTTGAAGCATGGTCAGATCATCCTAAGGCAAAGGATATTTCTAGGGTACTTAGACCTTTTGCTATGCTAAGGATCCAAGTGCACAAGATCACCAAAATTTCTCTTGCAATGACTAGTTTGAGCTTGAAGTGGTCTACAATAACTTCAAAATAATCCAATTCCCTTTAGATGAGGAGAGGGGAGAAATTAAGTAAGTGTTGGACAAACTTCCAAATTTTTAATGTTTTGTATTCTTTTCTATTTTTTTAAAGATTCTTCTTATGAATTTTCATTACACTAAAAAACTTGTTCCTTAAGTAGATTTTGAAATAAGGATTAAAAGAGGGAAAGGATGGAAAAAGAAAGGAAAGAGGAATTAGACCAAAATCGATAAAAAGTTATGATCAAAGGTTGGTGCCATTTTATAAAAATCCTGATCAAAAGAGAAAGACATAAGTTTTGATGACCTATGCTAGTAAAATTTCCTAAAATCAAAAGTTGTAGAGGTTTTTTTTAGCTTTTGATGTAGCATGTAATGGTAGATAGCAATCACAAGATGTAGAATAATATGAAATAAAGTAAATCTATGAGATGACTAAAAATATACTATAAATAGAAATGATGGAAATGTTTACAAAGTAGCTATGGAGGAAATGAACACTCCATGAATAAAGTTACTACTTAGGAATGGACTCTGAGCATATCACACTCCATCACATTACATCACACTCTGCTACATCACACCATATTATTCTACACTAGTTCCTACTATTATATATTGCTCTATGTCTATGGCCCTTTATATAGGAAATAGGTTCCTTGGCCAACACTCTATCTAGTTGTGCAAGGGATAGCTTGCACATATACATCTTACACATTGACACTTATGCATTTATTACATTGCATGAAGTAACTAAATAACTTCCCCCTAAAGTAATCTAATGTCCTAAGTATGTACCAAGAAAGGTACATTTACATGATCCAAATGATGTAATATAATCTATTTCTAACACCCCCTTGTATTACATTATTTGGATATTGAAGACTCTAGTCTTTAATGTGGATCTTCTTCCTATCCTTGAGATTTTGAATCTTCTTCTCTATTTTCTACAACATGTTCAAGCAAGTGATTAGTGTCTTTATAATTTATCATTCTTGCTGAGAGAGCTTTGATTTCATAATCATATGTCGATTCTTCTAGTTCTTCAACTTCTTCTATCCTCTGAGCTAGATGTCATTTTTTATTTCTTTTTGATACTCCAATTGAGGATAATTGGTTGGACACTAAAATTGTTGTTGACAAGGATTATGGTATTTTCATGCCTGAAATTGGTTCCCATTGTTCATCTAATTTCCTTGATTCTGATTTTTAGGATTGAACTTGCAGTATTTGGTACTATGGCATTTTCTCTTGCACTTATGACAATACCTATTGTACCATGTTTTTTGGCATTTTTATGAAGAAGCGATATTCATATTCCTGTAGAATATTAACTAAGCCATCAAAAGAATCTTAGAACTTGTAAATATGTTACCAACTATTTATAACTGTCTAGAAGTGCTTTTATAGTTACTTGAGTAAGAAGTTCATACTTGATTGTTTCCCCTAAGGTAAATAATTTCCCTTTGATAATATCCCAAAGTTTTTCATATATCAAGATAACTTTCACTTTATTATTCTAGGAAAAATAATTAGGACCCTTGAGTAATTGAGATTTTGCTAGGAAGAATTTATTTGAAGCCATTTAAATTCCCTAAAAACAATCCTTAGATTTTTTAGAATTCCTTATGACTCCCTAGTATGTTATGGATAAGATATAGTGCTTTTGTAAATTATAGTTCAATATTTGATTGATTTTGTAAAGTTTTGTAAATGTCAAAATCAACTCTTATCCCTTATTGCTCCTATTGAACTAAGCACTTTTTCCAAATTTTAGAGAAGGTTATAATATTGGATCTTTTGTCTCCTTTTGAGAAGTTTGAGACAATAATTTTATAAATATCCAACCTTTGAGAAAACTATGATAAACCTCTCTTTTAAATAACCCTTTGGGAATTAATTTAAGTGTATCTAATTTCCAATAAACTAATTTGATGTAGTAGCCCTTATGACTCCCTAATTTTTGGAAATTTAGATCACAATAATATTTACAAATATTTAAGATTTATTCTAGTAGAAACCTTTATTACTAGGTTTTAAATTACAAATATTATATTTATTTGATAAAATATTTCCTTTGATGTATGGCTTTCAATATAGTCAAATTCCTTTAATTTTAACCTTATAACTCCCAAGGAAAGAAAGCACATAAGAATGGGAATGAACTTTACCTTTTAACCAAGCAATATTTGACATTGTTTTTAGATGAGCTAGGGCTACAATATTCACGTAGAAGCTTTGAATACTTTGATTGTACCCTCCAATGGAATCGCTTCGAGCTTATCCACATTCCAAATCTGGAACCGTTTAGACTCTTAATTTGACCTTGTTTGACTTGAGAATTGAAGGCTCTATCACTTTCTTTACATGTTGTAACTCAGCCTTGTGCACATAGATAATGAAGTGATAAATGTGGAGATGAAGATTGATTGTTGTCCTTGATCATTGACATCCTTAAAATGAATAATATCCTTGTATCAAGTGCTAAGTGGCATGTCTATTTTCCTTCGAGTGCTTGAGGATAATTATATGCCAAAGAAACACTTGTCTTCCTTTAAGTAACGTATGAACATTATGTTCTTTAGAAAAACATAGGGTCCCCCAATGGATAAGTGTATTCCATACACTCAATGTACTAGCATGTTCATGTAACTCCTCTCTTGAATATGAGCACTCTCTTGATTTGGGCGTTAGGATTTTCCTTTAGTGACAAGTGTCAATTTCTTCTTTGCATGGATGTCATCTCTTTTGTTAGTTCAAACAGGCCCTTTGGAAATCCTTTTAACTCTAAAAATCCCCAACTCTTCTTTCATTCACCTGCAATGTTTTTGGCTTGGATATAGAGCAAATTTTTTTGGAGGCTTTGAGCACCGATTTTAGCCAGCATTTGTGGAGTAAGAAACACTCCAATGGTGCTTAACTTTTTTGTCCTTTCTTACTTGTTTATGTCCTCCTTTCATAGATGATGTTGCTTTATAATGGAATTGTTTATCCCTTTGCTTTTATACCTTGTCTCTTGTAGGTTCGATTGTCCAGTATGTGAGGGGAATGGGCCCTTTGAGTGGCTCCTTGATCTATGCTTGGATGACGCTAGCATACGACCGCTTTTGGCTATTTTTTTCAGCAAGTGTAGTGCCTTTGAGGCACCTTTAAATTTGCCTTCTCTCCTAGTATAAACCAGATTAGGATAGTGCAACACAATGTAAAATATTTTTATACAAAATATCCTTGATTGCACCTTCTTTTGCACTCCTTTCAAATATGAATTCATGGTTTTTGAGGCATAACTTTGAGTGCAATATAGGGGTTTTGAGGTTGTCTCTTTGATTAGACACCTTCCCCTTTTTGATTGGATATTTTATAAATGGATCCAAGATTATAACCACATGATAGAAGTTCTCTTTTTGCTGTATTTTTTTGCACTATTTCTTGTGCTTTGAACTTGAGACTCATCAAGTCTCATTTGAGGCTTCTTTTACTACTCTTTTGGTGGTTACTTTCTTCTCCAATGCTTGGAGGATTAATCTGATTTTGTGGCTTCCTTAGGCCACTCAAATTGTAGATATCTATGTGCTAATAGTGTCTTTAGACACTTTGACAAATGTTGTTTTTGTGCCCTTCTCATGAACACAAACAATAATATTTTGAGAGCAATATAATAGTGCAAATGAATCTAATAATATTTTACTTTGAATGCACTAACAATTTCACCTTATCACTCCAATCAACTCTAAAAAATAATGCACGCAATCAATTTACTACAACTAATCAAAGAATAATTTGAAATGAATCTTCAAGAATTATTTAGTAATTTTTCTTATAAGCAAGGTAGTAGGAACTAGTCTTCTTTTGCTTTCCAAAGTAGATGATAGGTAGTTGATATTGAAATTTTGAAATCTAATCAAATCGTAAAGTGCAAATGAACCTTAAAGAAATATTTTTCTTTTTGCACTTTTGAAGACTGTAATTCAACTCTCCTTTTTGCAACTTTGATCCAATTAATGTGCTTAACAAATCTGATAAGTAATCCACCTAATGAATCTACTTGCACCAATAGTTGCTTACTTTTTTCTGAAAACTTTTGTGGTTTCTTTGCTACTTTTGTAGAGGATATATATCTTGGTGTCTAAGATCACCAAGTTGCCTTGAGTAAGATCTTGCAGCTCTTTGTATATTATTCTGAATATCTCCTTCTTCACCAAAATGATGGTCTCAAACTTTCTTTCATGAGCCTAAGATGTGGTGGCTTTGTTCTGATTTTGTGATCTCCTCCTTCTAGCTTCGATTTGAAGAAGTATGTATATTTGAAGTGGTATCCTCTTGTTGTAGGAGGTAATCTTCAAATATCCTGGATTTGATGAGCTTCTTCTGTCTTCAAGCCTTCTTGTCAAATTTTGACTTCAAGCAAGATCTTCTTCTCAATATTTTGAATGTCTTGAGGTCTTCACTGGATTCTTCTTCTACTTGTATTTGGTACTCCTTGTCAAATTCTCCTCCTCTTGGGCTTGTTGTTATATGGTGACAATTGTCCCAAGAACCTTCACTATTAGGGGCTTCTCCTTGGTAGTGAATCTCTCCAGTGAGTTCTCCTTTGATGATTTCTTTAGCAAGGATCTCCAAGTCTTTGACTAATTGCTCGTAGATACCTCTCCAAGGTCTTTGATCTTTTAGCTTATTTTGGTCTTCTTTGAGACCTTATCTTCAACCTTCTACTTCTGTAAGTGTTGATGGTGATATCTTCTCTTGGATCTCTTATTCTACTGCTTCTATATTCAAGCAAGACTCTCCTAGTTCTTCTTATTATTCCAAGTCTGGAAGTTCATCAATGAGATCTTTTCCTGCAACAAAAATACAAATAGTAAAATCTACTTCTGAATTAGATACTTTCTTCTAGAGTCTTCTTCAGGATAAAGTATTTTGTAGACTTTTCTTAAATATTAAGGCTTCCATGGCATTTTCATCTGGATCAAGGCTTCTATGGCCTTTTCTTATGGATCAAGACATCTAAGGCCTTTTCTTATGGATCAAGGCTTCTATGGCCTTTTCTTGAATCAGGGCTTCTATGGCCTTTTTCTTTTTGTGAATTTCTTCAATCTAGAAATGGAGATCTCCTGTCTCCTAACTTCACCATGATTATTTTCCAAAAGTTTCTTCTAAAGTATTCTCCTTTCTACAACAACTAATATTTGCACTATGAAGGCACTCTAACCTTTGGATAAAAAATTTGAGGTCTCCTAGATTTTTGTTGTAGGAGGTGTCCCAAACATATAAGAATTAATTCCCTACAATAAAAGAAACTTCAAGTAAAAATTTCCAGATCTCTTAGATGAGCTTCACTAGTTGATTCATCAAAGTAGTGAATCAAATGTTGAGTCCTAGTATTTACGAGTTTTCCCTTGTAACTTTGTGAAAATACTCTAGCCATATGCAATCTCAGTATTCTAGAAACTAAGATTTTTTTCTATCCTTACTTGTGGCTCTCCCTAATTCTACCTAGACTTCTAAGATTTTTTTACAATGACTAGTCCAATGGCATGTCAGGTTGTCAAAAAAATCAAGATCAATGATAATGGTGGTTTTTCTTTTGACCTGTTGTAGCTCTTATACCATTGTTAGCTTTTGATGTAGTATGTAATGGGAGATAGCAATGACAAGATGTAGAATAACATGAAATAAAGTAAATCTATGAGATGACTAAAAATATACTATAAATAGAAATGATGGAAATATTTACAAAGTAGCTATGGAGGAAATGAACACTCCATGAATAAATCTACTACTTAGGATATCACACTTCATATTACATCACACTATGCTACATCACACCACACTGTTCTACGCTACTTTCTACTATTGTATATTGAATAACATGTGCTTATACTGAGAGGGGGGTGAACAATATACAATAAAACTTTTTGCTTTTTAATTCAAATAGTAACATCAACATTAATAAAGTAGTAAACATCACACAAAGCATCACACACATGAGAGACATCATTTTTACGTGGTTCACCCAAATATGGCTACTTCCACAGAGGAAATATTTCTTATAAATTTTCCTCAGATTCTCTTGGAAATCCTTTCCCTACAAAGTTTATGGACCTCTGTCCAAAGGAGATTTCGATCACTTAAATCAGGTTTTTGTATCTCTATCCATAGGATAACTCCTTCTCATCTGCTTTGGTTGGTGCTCCTCTAGAAGACTACTTCCTCCACTGCATTGGCTTGTGGATCTTTCTCCACTGAAGACTCTTGTCCTCACTCAGAATACCTATCCTCACTGCCTTGGTTGATGGATCTCTATGCACTGGAGACCACTGTTCTCTCTATTATATCACCTCCAAAGCTCTGTCTCAAATATTCTCAATAGGTCCACTCAGAACCTGCTCAAATCTACTTAATAGGTTCACTCATAACTTGCTCAAATTTGCTCAACAAGTCCACACAGAACTTGCTCAAATCTGCTCAACAAGTCCACACAAAACTTGCTCAAATATGCTCAAAAATTCCACATAGAACTTGCTCAAATCTTCTCAACAAGTCCACACAAAACTTGCTCAAATTTTCTCAACAAGTCCACACAAAACTTGCTCAAATCTGCTCAACAAGCCTACACAGAACTTGTCCAATCTCATAGAAGCATAAAGAGAATTGTTACAGACTCAATATGTTCTACACTCAAGTGCTCAATCTCAACTCAAATTAGAATATAAAATAGTTTATTATAAGGAACTTAAACAATCACTTCACACATCCACTTGACTAGGCTCAACCAACTCTACTCAACCAATCACTCAAAGAAACAACCCTTTCTTACAAATCCTAGTCTAAGAATGTAAGAACCAACTCAAAATATTTTCAAAAATGCTAAACAACAAATCTCACATAACAATGATACTCATGTTCTTTTCAAACACCTAACTCAAGTTCTTTACACAACCAATGGCTTCAACAATAATGCTTATAAAACAAGGTTTTAATCACAACACTTAATTCCAGAAAACCTTGAAGCATTAACTCAAACACTTTCAAAAAGGAAACCCTAATCAAATCCTTTTCACTCCAAAATTTATTTTCTAGAAAGCCATTCAATCAACTCAACCAAGGAAGAATTTTTCCATATGTTTTTGCTTGACAAGGATTTGATCTCACAAATCTACCACACTCACACTCACTCACCTTCGAAGGGATTCAAACCCTCAACTTTACCTATGACAAACACTTTAGCCATGGCTCCAATCACTGCATGAGCTACGCGCTCATTTGAAACTTAAGAAGCACCACGTGCTTCAAATCGTGTCTCCTGCCTTGCACCTTGCAAAATGTGCACCTTTGGAACCTTTAACCAACATGATTGCCAAGCACAACCATTGTGTTTCGAATGTTGGCCTCCTTGCCTACAAGTGTTCTATCCACTACCTACTTGCCACTAGGCCAAGTTGCCCAGTTGGCTTTCGAACGATCGACGCCTTCAGATTTATTATGTTTTTTGGCACACAAAATTTGCAATCTTTGTCACAAGCTCTTCTTTCCAATTCGCATGCAATATTAATCAATCGAGCGAGGATAAATTTTAATGCCCTTGGGCATAGGTATATATATTAATTTCCTCTATGCTTGTCAAGCGTTGGTGCTTTGAATTGATTTACCACCATGTGACATCAGCGAGGGTAGGAATTTTATAAAGGTGCTTCGAACTTTATTAATTTATAATTTATTTAAATTCTTTTGAATTTAAATATTATAAATTAATTATTTACCAAACCTTTGGGATTATAAGGTCCTTCTTCTTGCATAAATTTTTGGGCTTATAAAGTCCTTCTCATTGCATAACTTGATATAAATAACATTTATTTATAAAATTTAAATTCACATGAATTTAAATATTTTATAAAATAAATATTAAACCTTCTTTCAACTTTGCAATAAGCCTCCTTGGGTTTTTATGAAAACCCTTTTAACTTATGCTTCCATATACTATTAAGATATTATGGAGCCCTTTTTCTTTTAACTTTTGCACTGATTCTCTTGACCTTTGGCCTTCTTCCTGGATATCAAATAACAACCTTGACAACTTTGTTTCTTGACGAAGTTCTTGACATTAATGATGACTTCATCTGGTGACATTGAAGAACACAAGCTTATACTAATAGGGGGTGAACAGTATAAGACCATTTTTTAATTTTTCTTCCAATTCAATATTATGTTGTGTATAGATAGCAATATCAATAGTAGTAATCAAAGCAATGTACAAAATACCATACACAATAGAGACACCACAATTTATGTGGTTCACCCAATGTGGGCTACTCCACAAAGAAAATATTTTACTAAAACTTTCTCAATAAATATCTTTGGGAATCACTCCCAATTACAATGTTTATGGATCTCTGTCCAAAGGATATGTTGATCCCCTAATCTCAATTTCATGGATCTCTTCCATAGGAGAACTCTTTCCCTTTATGCTCTGGCTGTGTGATCTTCGAGAAGACTCTGCCTCTTTGCTACACTGACTGGTGGACCTCTCTCCACTTGAAGACTCCTCAATCAGATCTATCTTCAACTGTACTGGCTGTTGGATCTCTATCCACTGAGACTCTATCCTCTGTACTCTATCACCTCCAAAGCTCTATCAATAGGCTCGCTAAGAACCTGCTCAATAGGCTCACACAAAACTTGCTTAACAAGCTCACACAAAACTTGTCAAATCTGCTCAAGCAAGCACACTAATAACTTGCCCAAAACTGCTCCAACAAGCTCACTAAGATCTTGTCCAAATCTGTCCCAAATTTTTCCACAAATTTGTCCCAAAACTATCCACAAAGCTTTCTCAAAATTGTTTGCAAATGCCTTATCAAAGGCTCAATCAATCATGCTCAAGTAGCACTAAAATCTCAACCACAAATCTATCAAGGCAAAGCCCAAAGATGAACTCAATAATGAATGGCAATGTACTCTTAAATGGATGACAACAATGATCCACAATGATCTCAACTCAAATCAACTCATAGAAGCATAAAGAGAATTGTTAGAGACTCAATATGTTCTAGGATCAATCTCAACTCAACTCATAGAAGCATAAAGAGAATTTTTAGAGACTCAATATGTTCTAGGCTCAATCTCAACTCAACTCAACTCAAGTCAACTCATAGAAGCATAAAGAGAATTGTTAGAGACTCAATATGTTCTAATCTCAATCTCAACTCAACTCAAATCAGAATAATGAAATAGTTTGTTTCATAGGACTTGAACAATCACTTCACACATCACTTGACTAGGATTATTCAACTCAACTCAACCCAAGTCTTATAGAACCATAAAGAGAATTGTTAGAGACTCAATATGTTCTTAAACTCAATCTCAACTAATCACCACAAGGGACAATTCTTCCTCACACAACCCTAGTCCAAGTATGTATCAACCAACTCAAATGTTTCCAAAAATGCTCAATTACAAATCTCACATAACAATGATACTCATGTTATTTTCTAACCCATGTTCTTTCACAACCAATGGACTTCAAAAACTATGCTTATAAAACAAGGTTTAAACACAACTCTTAATTCAGAAAACCTTGAAGCATTCAATCAACCACTTTCAAAAAGGAAATCACAAACAATCATTTTCCCTCCAATGATATTTTAGAAATCAACCACCATAAACAATCAATAGGAGAATGTGTACATACCTTTTATGAAGATGAAGAAACCCCTTTGGAAAATATGCCACACTCAACACACTTTGAAAAGAACAAAACAACCTTCACTTGAACCCTTTTACAAAAATAGAAATATCTCTTTATGTACACCTTATTTCTCCTTCTAAACAAAATAATCAAATAGCCCTCGAAATAAGATTTCCAACGATATATAATATGATATACTTATAAAATGAAAATCACCAGAAATATTTCCTTTTCACAACATGCACCACAAACCTTATCTCTCCTAGGGCAACCTTAGAAAAATAAAATATTTGGAAAAATTAATAACTTGCCTTTAACCTTAGTAGGATTCAATCCCTTGTCGCTGCCCCTGCACCACTCAAACCGTGGTGCCAACAACCACATGAGCCAACCGCTCACATAGAAACCAAGAGCGCAAGACCTCCTTCTTGCTTCCTCCAAACTTGCCCTCAAAAACCACGTGCGCAAAAGGTTCTCCATTTTTACCTTGCAAAAACCAGTGTCGACGGGATTCGAACTTTGGATCTTCTGGCACTTAAGCACCTTACGTGCCTTCCTATTGCCACTAGGCCATAAGCACCTTCGGTGATAGGTAATGAACCTCCCTTACCTTTGTTCCCTCTTCTCTTCACTGGTTTTCGAATGAATACGACACTTTTGTTCCCTTAGTGCTTCGAATGGATTATCTTCATCGAGGACTTAGGGAAAATAAAATTTTAGTGGCATATTTATATATGCCCACATTTTTCTTTTGACGTCGACTATAACTTAATATTATTTTCCTCCTCCTTTTTAACATCGGTAATAATTAAATATTAATTTTAATTTTAGTTTTAAATTTAAATTTTAAATGATTAAAATTTAAACTTAAATATTTAAAATTATCTCCTTCACCGGGGCACATTTTTCGACGAAACGAAAAGCCATCCTGGGTTTTAAGAAAAACCCATTTCAAATGTGCCATCTATGGTTTTAAATAAAACCTTTTATTTTGCCTACCTTGGTTTTCACAAAAACCTTGTAAATAGCCATGCTTTCCAAAAAATCATAAATGTTTATTTATGAAATATTTTGGCCACCAAAACTCAATGTGATCCATGTGACATCAATGATCCATGTGACATCAATGACAACATAAAATGCCTCAAATTACCTCAAATTTACAACAATACATCAATGACTACTATGACTTAGGGACTCAAAATGTCCAACAATCTCCCCCTTTGTCATTGATGGCAACCCAAACTCTTTTTACCAAAACTTGACTTGCTTTTTGTCCTGCTCTCCCTGGCTCAATGCTCTTTTAAAGTATCAAGTCTCTCCCCCTTACTCAAATCTCTCCCCATTTGACATCAATGGCAAAGGGTCACCTTTGGGGCTTGGGGCTAAGAATGAGCCTCTTAGCTTAGCCCCTCCCCCACCTCATTTTGAGGTGGTTAATTCCGGGGTGGGAGTCTCACTCCCAATTTTCCTCGAAGATACTCAAAAGTTTTCTTTGAAAGTGGCTTAGTGAAAATATCTGCTATATGTTCCTTTGTAGTGACATATTCCAATATGGCATGTTTATTTGTCACCTGTTCTCTCAAAAATGATACTTAATTAGAATGTGTTTTATCCTGGAGTGCATCACTAGATTTTTTGAGATACTTATGGCACTTGTGTTATCACATAGTATGGGAATGGGATGATCATGCTTTATTTTGAAGTCTTCTAGATTTTTCTTCATCCATAACACGTGTACAACTGGCTACTGCTACAATGTATTATGCTTCTAATGTAGATAAAGATACTGAAACCTACTTCTTGTTTAATCAAGAGACTAAACATTCCCCAAGAAAGAATGCTCCTCCACTTGTATTTTTTTTGTCATCAATGTTGTTGTCCCAATCTGCATCCGTATATGTTGTTAATGTGAAACTGTCACTTTTGGGATACCAAAGCCCAAAATCCATTATCCCTTTTAGATACCTAAAAATTATTTTTACTGTTGCCACATGTGTTTCCTTAGGTGTTGTCTAAAACCTTGCCACTAATCCCACTGACTGTACTATGTCTGGTCTTGTAGTTGTAACATATAATAAGCTTCCAATCATAGATCTGTATAATCTCTGGTCTGCCTTTGGAGATTCATCATCCTTACTCAACTTGCATCCTATAACCATGGGAGTACTTACTAGTTTACAATATTCTAACCTGAATTTCTTTAACATTTCCTTTATATACTTGGCTTGTGAGAGAAACACTCCCCTTTTTATTGTGAAATCTGAAGTCCAAGAAAGAAGGAAAATTCACCAAGCATAGACATCTCAAATTCATTTTGCATGTTCTTAGCAAATTATTTACACATCTTATCATTGTTTCCCCCAAATATTATGTCATCAACATAAACAACCACTACTAATAGATCACTCCCTTCATTTTTGATATATAAATTATTGTCTTCTATTCCTTTTCTGAAGCCCTGTTCCTAAAGATACTTATCCAATCTTGAGTACCATGCTCTTGGAGCCTACTTTAAACCATATAATGTCTTTTTCAATCTGCATACCTGATCAGGTTTATCTACTAGTATGAATCCCTCTGGTTGTTCAATATAAACCTCTTCTTCTAGAACCCCATTTAGAAATGTTGACTTGACATCCATATGATATACCTTGAAGTTCTTGAAACTTGAGAAGGCTAGAAACATCCTTATAGCTTCAAGTTGTGTAAATGGAGCAAAAGTCTCATCAAATTCAATTCCTTCTACCTGTGCATAACCTTTGCATAATAACCTTACTTTATTTTTGACCACTTGTCCATCTTCATTTAACTTGTTTCTGAAAACCCATTTTGTGCGAATCACATTCTTGTCCTTTGGTCGTGGAACAAGTTTCCAAGTTTTTCTCTTCTCTATCTAACCCAATTCCTCATTCATTACCTTAACCCAAAATTCATCCTCACTTACCTGTGTGAAGTCTTTTGGCTCAATCTTAGATAGCAAAGAAAAATTTGCTTGTTGAGATGGTTTTATTATTCTTATCCTAGTATGTTTTTCATTTGGATTCCCAATGATCTGCTCTTTTGGATGATGTTTTTGTACATACCTGGAAGGATTTTTAGGAATAAATCTTTGTGTTTCTTCTTCATATTTATTTGATTCCTCACAAAATTCTTCTTGACAACATCCATCTTCTTGATACACAATTTGTTGAACCGGTTCCCTTGAATCTATATTTTCATCAATTGTTACATTTATACTTTCCACCATAGTGTGAGTTCTCTTGTTGAAGCATCTATAGGCTTTACTCCTTGTAGAATAACCAAGAAAAATTCCCTCATCACATCTTGGATCAAACTTGCCTAAGTTTTGGTCTTCCCGTCTTATGTAACATTTGCTTCCAAAAATTCTAAAGTGTTTTACAGTGGCAGGTCTTCCTTTCCAAAGCTCATATGGAGTCTTGTGATGATTTACCCTTATTTGAGCCCTAGTGATTATGTAAACCGCTATGTTTACAACTTCTCTCCAAAAACCATCTGATAGCTTAGATTCATTTAACATGGCTCTAGCCATGTTTTCAACTGTCCTATTTTTCCTTTCAACTACTCCATTTTGTTGAGGAGTTATTGTTTTTTAGTACTCTCTCTTGATTCCATGTTGTTCACAAAACTCTATAAATTCATTTGAAGTAAATTCTCCTCCTCTATCAAATCTAAAACACTTAATCCTTTTGTCAGTTTCATTTTCAACCAATTCTTTGAATGCTTTGAATTTTTCAAAAGCCTCTGACTTCTCTTTTAGGAAAGTTACCCAAACCATTATGGAATAATCATCTATAAACAACATAAAATAGCTTTCACCCTGAATGCTTTGTGTTCTATTAGGACCACACAAGTTAGTATGTATTAGGCTCAATGGATCAGATGTCATATAACATTTTGGCTTAAAACTTGTCCTAGTTTGCTTTCAATGTTGACAGGGTGTACAAATTGTGTTTTGAGGTCTTCTTATTTTTGGTAAATCTCTAACTGTTTTTTTATTGCTTATATTGACTAAGTTGTCAAAATTCAAGTCACTCAATCTTCTATGCCACAACCAACTCTCATCTTCTTGTTATAGAAAGCATTTTTCCCCTTTTATCTCATTGAGCATGTATAAGTTGTTTGAGGTTCTTCTTGCATTGGCAATGATTTTTCCAGTTTCTAATTTCCTTATCTCACATCTATCTGGATGGAAAGTAACTATGTAACCTTGATCACAGATTTGACTTATACTCAGCAGATTGTTTTTTAATCCTTTAACATACAAAATATTCTTTGTTTTTATTTTTTCATTGTTTAAACTTAGAGTTCCTCTTCCACCAATCCTTGATGATCCATTATTACCAAAACTTATTGATCCTCTATTTTTTATTTTAGTAAAATGAATTTGTCTTTGTCTCCTATCATGTGACTAGAGCAACCACTATCAAGATACCATTATTCTTCTTTATCCTGAGCATGAAGGTTTGTTTGCACTAACATTGATCTAGCCTTAACATTTTTCTTTTCATATTTCCTAGTTGCTGAAATTGTTTTTCTAGACTCAAGAAGTATCATTTTATAACATCTAGCCTTGTGCCCAAAATTATTGCATTTGTAACATATAACATCATCATCTATGAGAGGTACAAAGGAATTGAATTTTCTATTGTATCTTGCATGATGAATACAGTGTATAGCTCTATGACTATATTTATTGCAAGAAAAACAATGACCATAGAAGAAATTATGTAACCTATTTGGATGTCTTGGAATTTGTGGAGAAGTCATCTTCCTCTTGTGATTGACTCTTATCCAGGGTTCTTCTTTGCTTTCTTCCTTTCTTATATCCTTTGCTTTCTTATCCTTGTTTGAAGTTTCTGCTTTCTGAAGACTTGATTCCTCTTTTTTTTTCTCATATTATGTATCTTGTAGTACCTTGGTCTTATCAACTTTATTCCTTAGGTGAACAATTTATGCTTCTAATATTTCACATTATGTTTCTTTGACTCTCAATAGATATGTCATATATTTTTCAATCTTATTTCCTTATTCCACTCCAATCTTTGTGAGATTTTGTATAAGTTCCATCCTTGCTTCTTCATCTTCTTGAACTTGTTCCTTCAGACTTGAATTCTTTTCTCTAAGTTTTTCCAACTTTCTAAGAGCAGCAAAGAATTCATATTTTATGTTAAACATAGTCTCTTATTCACTTTCTAAAGTCATGTGTGCTACTGAAGGATCCTCCTCCAAGCTATTAGTCTTTTCATGGAGGGCCCAGCTCTAATACCAATTGAAGAACATGTGCTTATACTGAGAGGGGGGTGAACAGTATACAATAAAAAATTTTGCTTTTTAATCCAAATAGTAACATCAACATTAATAAAGCAGTAAACATCACACAAAGCATCACACACATGAGAGACATCATTTTTACGTGGTTCACCCAAAGATGGCTACTTCCACGGAGAAAATATTTCTTATAAATTTTTCTCAAATTCTCTTGGGAATCCTTTCCCTAAAAATTTTATGGACCTCTATCCAAAGGAGATGTTGATCCCCTAAATTAGGTTTGTGGATATCTATCCACAGGAGAACTCCTTCTCCTCTGCTTTGGTTGGTGATCCTCTAGAAGACTATTGCCTCCACTGCATTGGCTTGTGGATCTCTCTCCACTAAAGACTCTTGTCCTCACTCAGAAGACTTGTCCTCACTACCTTGGCTGATGGATATCTATCCACTAGAGACCATTTTCCTCTCTATTCTATCACCTCCAAATATTTGTCTTAAATCTGCTCAATAGGTCCACTCAGAACATGCTCAAATTTGCTCAATAAGTCCACTCGAAACCTGCTCAAATCTGCTCAACAAGTCCACACAGAACTTGCTCAAATATGCTCAACAAGTCCACACAGAACTTGCTCAAATATGCTCAACAAGTCCACATAGAACTTGCTGAAATCTGCTCAACAAGTCCACACATAACTTGTTCAATCTCATAGAAGCATAAAGAGAATTTTTAGAGACTCAATATGTTCTACACTCAAGTGCTCAATCTCAACTCAAATTAGAATATAGAAAGTTTGTTATAAGGAACTTGAAAAATCACTTCACACATCCACTTGACTAGGCTCAACCAACTCTACTCAACCAATCACTCAAAGAAACAACCCTTTCTTACAAACCCTAGTCCAAGCATGTAAGCACCAACTCAAAATATTTCCAACAATGCTCAACAACAAATCTCACATAACAATGATACTCATGTTTTTTTCAAACACCTAACTCAAGTTCTTCACACAACCAATGACTTCAACAACAATGCTTATAAAAAAAAGTTTTAACCACAACACTTAATTCCAAAAAACCTTGAAGCGTTAACTCAAACACTTTCAAAAAGGAAACCCTAATCAAATCCTTTTCACTCCAAACTTTATTTTCTAGAAAGCCATTCAATCAACTCGACCAAGGAAGAATTTTCCCATACCTTTTTGCTTGACAAGGAGTTGATCTCACAAATCTGCCACACTCACACTCACTCGCCTTCGAAGGGATTCGAACCCTCAAATTTACTCGCGATAAACACCTTAGCTGTGGCTCCAACCATCGCATGAGTTATGTGCTCATTTTAAAATTAAGAAGCACCACATGCTTCAAATTGTGTCTCCCACCTTGCACCTTGCAAAATGTGCACCTTTGGAACCTTCAACCAACACGATTGCCAAGCACAACCATCGCATTTTGAATGCTGGCCTCCTTGCCTATAAGTGCTCTATCCACTGCCCACTTGCCACTAGGCCAAGCTGCCCAGTTGGATTTTGAACGATCGATACCTTCAGCTTTATTTTGTTCATCGGCATACAAAATTCGCAATCTTTCTCATGAGCTCTTCTTTTCAATTCACATGCAATATTAATCAATCGAGCAAGGATAAAGTTTAATGCCCTTTGGGCATATGTATATATATTAATTTCCTCCATGCTTTTCAAACGTTGGTGCTTCGAATTGATTTACCACCACGTGATGTCGACGAGGGTTAGGAACTTTATAAAGGCGCTTCGAACTTTATTAATTTATAATTTATTTAAATTCTTTTGAATTTAAATATTATAAATTAATTATTTACCAAACCTTTGGGCTTATAAGGTCCTTCTCCTTGCATAACTTTTTGGGCTTATAAATTCCTTCCCATTGCATAACTTGATATAAATAACATTTATTTATAAAATTTAAATTCGCATGAATTTAAATATTTTATAAAATAAATATTAAACCTTCTTTCAACTTTGCAATAAGCCTCCTTGGGTTTTTATGAAAACCCTTTTAACTTATGCTTCTATATACTATTAAGATATTATGGAGCCCTCGTTATTTTTACTTTTGCACTGATTCTCTTGACCTTTGGCCTTCTTCCTGGATATCAAATCACAACCTTGACAACTTTATTTCTTGATAAAGTCCTTGACATTAATGATGACTTCATCTGGTGACATCAATGACAACTATGACTTAGGGACTCAAAATATCCAATATATATTTCTCTATGTCTATGGCCCTTTATGTAGGTAATAGGTTCCTTGGCCAACACTCTATCTAGTTGTGTAGTGGACAACTTGCACATGTATAGCTTGCACATTGATACTTGTGCATTTATTACATTGCATGAAGCAACTAGATAAATTCTCCCTAAATTAATCTAATGTCCTAAGTATGTACCAATAAAGGTACATTTACATGATCCAAATAATGTAATAAAATCTATTTCTAACAATTTCAAAGGAGAAGAGGGAAGAAAAGTTTTGAGGTTTGGGTTGCAAAATGTAAAAGTATTTCAAGGAGGGAAGGGACAAAGAGATTTGAAAGTTAGATCATGCAAAGTAAGTCCAAGAAAATATTTTCTCCCATCCTCAAAATTTTGTTAATGTTTGATGTGGGGAGATGAGAAAAAGTTTCAACAATCATTTGATTGAAATTCAATGGCGTGTGTCCCTTTAGAAGATAAAAGAAATCTAAAGAAGAAAAATACAAAAGTGCTCCAACATATTGGGTATAATAAAAAAGTGGCCAAAAAGGAAGAGTGGTTAGATATGGCATAGCGATAGGTAGGAGTAAGATCATATTGTAAGACAAATATTGATGCATACGCTTCCAAAAAGGGAAGATGAGCTAAACTAATAAACCATTATTGGAAAAAATTAAGGATCACCTACTTGAATCAATTGGGTTCAATTATTATGAGGGATCTTGTCATAATCGACCCAATGACTAGAGCTAGGTCTTGGATGGTCTTTGCTCGTATGTGTGTGGTAATTGATTTAGATATTGAGATACCTAGTAATTTTGAATTACTATTAGATGTATGATCTAGGATCCAACCTCTTGTTTATGAGAATAGACTGCTATTATGCTCTAATTGCAATAATTATGGTCATGAGTTTTCTCAATACCCTTAGCAAAAGTCTATTCCTATCACCCCTCAAATAGATAATGTTTGTGATAAATTATTGACAAGATCTACTCCTAATGTGATTTCATTTGGTCATATCCCTACTCATGACGACGGTATTTCAAAAATCTCTTCTTCGATGAGCTCAAAGAAAGTTGTGCCCAGTAATGATGCAAGTTCCCTTCTATGGAATGATTTCAAATGCTTGGATTTAAGAGAGGACTCCATTGATGAAATAGTGCCTTTAGGTGCTATAGAATTGTCTAATTCCTTTGAGGATAAATTAGCCTCTCTGGGAGGAAATGTTTTAAGAACGGTGCATCTCTTGGACCTATTATAAGGGGATAAGCTAGTTAGGGGAAACCTCCTCTCATAAAGGCTATAACTAAATCTAAAATGATGAATCTTCAACCATCTATATCAAGGTTTTCAACCAAAAGAATGGGGGAGGTAGATATCAAAAAATCCTTTGATGCGGCTCTTGCGATCTGCATCCTGGATGGTAGGAGTTTAGGTGGGATTTTTTAGTTTCAAATTCAAACTAGAGGTGTGTCAGATTGGAGTCTTTGAATTTGAATTCTTGTGCCTTTAGTGTTGAATTTATTTCTCTATACTCCTTGGGTTGTTCCTTTTTTATTTGACTGGTTGATCTCCTCTTTTCTCCTTGTGTTTGTTGTTTGCTCAGCGAAGATCCTTTGTTTTGTTTATTTTGGATAGGGTGTTCTCGACCCCTTTTGTAAAAGGTTTAGGATTCCTTTCAAAATTCCTTTTCTATCTAATAAAAAAATTGGGTTCAACTATTCAAGGAAATTAGTTGGCCTATTAAAGACAAAAGCATGGAAACCACTATAGCAACAATCCCAAATCTAACAATGTTGATTGCAGAAGGTGGTCCTGATCAATTTTTAGGATCCCTATGATGGTAGTTGAACATCGAGTGTCTCAAAATTGATGATTTTATATCTAGAGACCTTGAAAGGATAAAAGTAATGTAAGGATGATCAAACCAAGGAAGTGATAAAGAATATTTGTTAGAGACTTGTGTATAAGTTTTGGAGGGAAAATATCCCTATTTTTTCTATAGATAGTATTTTTTTAGGCATTATAAAATATCAATAAATTGTTTATTCAAGCCTAAATATTTATATGTAACTTCCCTTTCATTTTTTTTATAACAGTGTAGAGCCCAACCCTGGATCTTTTTGCATATATGCTTTTGAACCCTCACTTTTGGTATAATTTGTAACATTCATATTCATATATATACTAGAAGTTGTGTCTATTAGGTTTTTTTGTCCCATTTATTGTGTGTATGTATGATTATGTATAAATTTAAGAGGCCATAACTATATTTCTATTTTGTTTATTGTATGTGCAATCTATGCTTAATTATGCATGTCAAGAAGATAATGTGTTCCTTATGCACTATCTATAGATAATTAGTGCATTTGTTTATCCCACTCTTGTGTAGAAGAATATTTTATCTTTTGATCTTGGTGAATCACCCTCAGTTAACTTAGGTTATATTAGGACTTTTTTTATGGTTTCTCTTTCCCTTTTACCCTATGCACTTGATATTTAGGTAGGTTAGGTTAGAGAGCATTGAAGATCACATCTTAAAAGTATCCAACCTTGTAAAAAACCCTAGAGACAATTTGATCAAGCCACTTATTGTGCTCTTGAAGCTACCTTGTTGTGTCACTCCATGTGAGGCACAATTATTCAATCATCTGGTTCACACATATAGTGACCATGACAATCTAAAGCCTTCTTGTTACCTTAGGTTAAACTTTAACATGTAATTAGGTTTTGGTTTTGGTCTAAATATAACCTCCCACTCCTTTAATCATTAAATTGTTGTATAATTTTATCTATGGATATAGTAATTATTTATGGTGTGTATGGGTTACCACCATATCTTTCTCTATGTTTTTCTATTTATGCTTTCTATATAATATTTGAGTGGATGCATTGTTTTTTTTTATTTCTAAAAAATATTGTAACTTCTAATAGCAAGTCTATGAACTAATTCCACTAGTACATAAAGCTTGAAAAATAATACAATTTGAAAAAAATTGCTCAAAATGCTTGTTTATGTAAAAGTTATGGCCTCTGGAAGTTTTGCCCTAATGGACCCAAAAAAATAAAAATTAAAGCCTCTAATCTTAGAAATACAAGATCCAATCCTGACATGCCACTAGGCAAGCTCTAATTTGTTGGAGTGCTTTAATCTTGTTTTTCCACTTTAGCTCTTCTTATTCTCTAGATCGCTTCCACTCATTGAATTTCGATTGGTTTAAGGTGTATATATGGAAAAAATATACCAAATGTGATAAGAGTCTACAATGTTGACTAAAAATTTTTAATGCCTTAAATGTGATAAAAAATTTCTCTATGAGGTTTGAACCCAAGCCTCCATTTGCCCAAGCCCTTGGTCTATACAAGGCACCAAGTCACTTCTTTGGAAGCTATAGAGAATGTGCCACTAATTTCTTTAGTCCAAAAATACAGTCAATAAAATATGAGGGTAATGATCCTTGAACCTATGACCTTCTAGCTCCAAACACCTTATAGGCCATTGCATAATTATATTTTTATACGCCATTGTTGTGACGATTCTAGCCATAGTCCCCTAGTAGTGTATTGAATCATGTCCATAAAGAAAAATATGTTACCATAAGGGTTCAAGCATAGAAAAAATTCCCATCTAAGCTCCATTGCATGCTATGATAGCCATCATGTCATGCATATGACAAGTGACCAAAGACCTTCATCACAACATTGAACCCTATGTTCTCATAAAAAATGCCTAAATAGGTGTTGCATGGGGATTTGAACCTTAGCATCCATGGATTCCTAATATTCCTTTATGTATCCATTATCCCACCTCACCAACCCTATCAAAAATGATAACCATCACCTTGGAGATGTTGCCATGTCTTGCTAGAAAGGAAAATTACAACTGTAAAGCATGCAATCCCATAAGCACACACAAAAATAATTGAAATTCAAACTGGATTTGTGAGCAATATTATGAAAGATAAAAAAAATGATAACCCAAAACTAAATCCAATTTTTTTGAAGGATAATTACATAGGATTTGATAACAATAAAGCAAAATGAAAATATGGCAAAAAACTTGTAGAATTTTCAAAAATATCAATAGAAATATCTTCTTTAGGCTTCTTATGCACTCAATGCTTATGATGCTTCAAGGAGTAATTCATCCTTGAATTTGAAAGAAGGTTCGAAGGCTTTGAAGATATATTTTATGTGACCAAGGGGTGCTTCTCAATAGCCACTTTGATACCATGCTAGAATAAACAATATTTAAAAAAAAAAATAGAAGCAATCCATCCACTCAAATCTTATACACAAATCTTAAAGGATGAAAAAGAGAGATAAGGTGGGCACCTATAGGCACCATAAATAATCACCATATTCATATATAAAAATACACACACATCGATTAGAAATGAGGAGTGGGAGGGAGGTATTTATAACAATACAAAAGCCCTAATTACATAATAAAATTAAATCTAAGCTAACATAACAAGAGAAATTTAGGTTAATTATAAGTTATAAAAAAGGTTTAACCATAACAAGGTTAGCCATGGCCCATAGGTATTACATATTAAAATATTACAAATAATTATTATTTGTATAATAAAATGCCCTTAGACCTATCCAATACATCATGCAATGTCATCCTTGGCCATGAATCAAATTATAATTTCAACATTTTTATTAATACCACCCTAGATTTAAAATGGATTATCATGGATATTTTAGGGATTAGAATTGAAATATTTCCACCAGCCTACTTGGATATTCGTTTTTCTCATAAGGGAAATAAAATGGAGCTTTGGAACTTAGTTTGAATAAAATGGAAGTTGATTTAGTAGGTTGGAAAGGTATGTTCTTAACCATGGTGGGAAAGCTACAACTCATAAAGATTACATTGTAATCCATCCCTATTTATATGATTTCACTTTCAAGATTGCTAGCAGGTATAACATCAAAATTTGATAAAAGTGTTAAGATTTTATTCCAAAAAAATTGATTAATGTTTGCATATTTAAATGGATCAAGAATGTTATAACCATTTAATATGGTTATAACGAGAAGCTTAATTTAGTAGTTACAACAACTGTAACTAGGTGATATGCACTTACTAAATAATATAATACTTTTCTAACATCCTCCCTTATTACATTATTTGATAATATCTAATATTACCCCTTATAAAATAATTTATTTCTTGTTCTAGAGCCTTGGGCTTGGACTTGGGTTTAGACATGGCTCAAGATTTTGGCTTTGTTTTTTCCTTTGTCTCATATAGCTCATTGCATTCAAGAGAAAAATTATATTTAGGAGTATTAGGTGCTACCAATCATGCACTACTCAAATCAGCTACTTTTGAATAATCAACCAGTTCAATTTACTGATGTTGTTGCTTGTGTGCATAAGCACATGTTTAATTGGGTTATAAAGTATGAAATTTTTAAAGGTGCTAATCACTACCAAAAATACACTTTTTACCCAAATGTTTACTATCCCTCCCTAATTTTGCAAAATAAATATGCATTTATTTTCCCATAAACTATAGGAATTTGTAAAATAAAACACAAATCTTTTCTAGTGTAGTAAGTTGTAAATATGGTCTTGGTGGAATTTGACCCTTTGACCTGACTTCTAAAAAATTATACGTTGTTTCAAATTGTAAATTTCCCTATTGTATTCCATATGAATAGAAAATAAAGAAGGTGTTAGCCTTTTTTTTACTTTTACATAAATTATTATTTATTTGGTTGGGATATTAAAGCTTTGGTCTTAAAAATGGTAGCAGTCATGAACACCAGAGAACATAAAATTTGGCCTATCACTAACACAAGATTTACAATAGAAATTATCAGACCTTTCACATGGCTAGGTGTTGAGGAATCAGCTTGGATGGTGCACTGCCTTATATATGGTCTATAGAGCTCAGGGTTTCTAATAAAATAAGTTGCATTAAACAAATTGAATTGTTTACTATTAGGAACACAGCCCAAAATATTGTTGAATGAGAAATCTTTGGCAATTAGGTTCTATATTTATTCTAATTATTTTGGAATACTTCTAGTTAAATGATTCCTCAACATATTGATATAATTAAGAATACACATTTGGTTTAAAGTGGATAGAATCAGACCAGTGAACTTGTTCTAAGTCAAATTGACAATGGACACAAAATTGCATTGGCCTACCTTCATAATTTAGCTAAAAATTTTATTGTTACTAAAATCTAACTTCCCATCTCACTAGAAAACTAGATCCCAATTAGAACCGTGACTTGAAGGTCAAAAAAGTTGCTAATGCTTTAGGACAGGGCTCCCATGAACTAGTTATCAAAAAAGGTTGAGCAACATCAATGATTAGAGATTTGATAACTTCCAAGGGATTTTACTAGTGATCTCATTGAAGGAAAGGTCCAATGATTTGACAAGGTCTTCTAGTCATGCTATAATGGGTCCAACTATGAAGGGAAAAAGACTCAAGCTTTCCTAGCTTTGCTAGAATCCCTCCTCATTAAGCAACAATAGAGGTGGTGGAGCATCCCCATAGTTGGGAGAATGCACACCAATAAGGCCAACAGGCTTGGGGTCATTTTACCCCTACAATACAAGTCCCCTCCCGACAAAGGTCATGCCCTCAACCTGCTTTGATTCCAATGTTGGAATTTTAATCCAATAAATTTAATTAACATTTGCATGTTTAAATACATCAAGGAGGTTATAACAATTTAATATGGTTATAACATTAATCTTAATTTAGTACTAGTTACAATTGATGTAACTACATGAGATACACTTAATAATATAATAATTTCCTAACAAAATTTGAAAGGTGCTTTCTTTGGAAAGGATATGAGGAAAATTTCAGGTTTCCTCTTTTTAAGTGGGACAATGTTTGTAAAAGAAAGAACATTGGAGAGGCTGAATTTTGGAAATGTAAACTTATGGTTTTGGTATTAGTGGCAAAACTTGGTTAAAGATTATTCATAGATCAAGGAAAGAGTTGGGTAAAAATATTACTTCAAAAATATATAGGTTTTCTTGTTTCAATGAAAAATTTTAGTAAACGAACCCTGTTGAAAGGATCATTGACATGGAACTTCATATTAGGTATTTTTCATAGGATCAATAAACATATTAGATGGTCAGTCAATGAGGGGCATGATGCAAATTTTTGGTTTGATGTTTGTTTTAGTCCTTATCCTCTTATCTTTGGTTCAAAATGGTAACCATTGGTTCAAGCATGTCTAGCTTGTAAAAGTATAAATGTCAAATATTATATTAATGTTAGCAACAATACTAGATCATGGATTTCTATTAGTAACCTAGTTAAAGGAGAGGAAAAAAATTAGTAGATTAACTTCAAAATATGCTTCAAGAGTTTTATTTTCCTATTTTTACACAAATGGATGAGTTGGTTTTGAATATATTAAAATATGGTGAATACTTGATCGTGTTGGGATATGAGGATTTGGAGCAATAAAAATTTCCTACTCCCGAATATTTCTCTTGGATGAATGTTTGGTCAATGGAGGCTCTCTCTAGGGCCTCAACATTCCTTTGTTTAATAGTCCAAAGTAATATTCTTATAGGAGAGAGTCTACAAAAAAGAGAATATCATAGACCTTTTAGATGTGCCTTGTATGAGAAGGATTTAGAAATATTAGACCATTTACTTCTTCATTGTCCCTTTGCTCACACCTTCAGGGTTGCTTTTTAAAAAGGGATAATATATTGAGTAGCTCCATCAACATTGAAAGAGTTGATGAAATGTTGGATTAATTATTTTAAAGCTAAAATATTATGTATATATGAAATATTTTCATTATTTGTTGGAATTTATGGATTGAAAGTAATAACAGAATTAAAAATATCTCAAAATCATGCCCAAATTTGGAATTGCATTTTTTTTTCTTGAGAAAAAGGGATTGCAATCAGGTCCCCCACCCTTGAAAAATCACAACTCTCTCCTTTAGAGCTTGAGATTTTAAAAATAGATTCAAATTCTCATCTCAATTGAGTTTTTATGGCTAGATACCTACATATTTTTAATAAAAAGTCTGAATTCTTGATTTTCATTTTCTAGATCTTCTTCAATTTTCTTTGTAAATACAAATATTCTAAAATTCAACATCATTATTGATATTTTCTTGCAACATCCTTCACAATACCAAAACTCCACCTCTATTTTCTACGTATTGCATCTTAATAGAGTAATATTTTCAAAACTTGACATTATCATAGTTTGTTTTACTAACTATGGATTGTTAATTTCCTTCCTAAAGCATCAATGCAAACACAAAAACTGTAATAAATAATTTATTAGTCTCAAAAAGTTAAAAGTTCATGATTAAATCTTGTTAAGGAATATATGCTTTTTAACTAAACTATGGGTTATTATATAATAAAAGTGGAATTAATTTTAATCCTAAATAACCAATTAAAAAATATTTTATCATTTTAATGAGTTATGAGATGAATCTCATTCATATTATAATGAAATTTTAACAAATCATAATAATATTATTTTTATAAATAGTTTAGTAGTCTTAAAAAGTTAAAATTTCTAGGACCCATGAGGGATACCGTAGTGGTAAGCCCTTGGATTTTCATCTAGGAGACCCAAGTTCAAACCTTGATAAGAGGGGACTGGGACCCCTCATAAAAACCTGTGTAAACTCAAAATTTTTAAGTTGTAATCTTACTGTAGTGGTAAGGGCTTTGGACTCTCTTTGAGAGGTCCAAGGTTCAAACCCCACTTAGTATGAGGGGACTAGGACCCCTCATAAAAACTTGTGTAAACTTATTGAAAAAAATAGATGCAAGCATACTACAATGGTAAGGGTTTTGGCCTCTCTTTGAGAGGTCCAAGGTTTAAACCACACTCAGTATGAGGGGACCGGGACCCCTCATAAAAACCTATGTAAACTCATTGAAAAAAAAAGTCAAAAGTTATAAACCATACTTTGTCCCATAATCCAGTCAACTCAAATAATCCATTCAACCATGAAGTCCATCTGATATCTCCTTCTACTTTAGCATACAAAACTTCTACTCGCTTCATGAAATCATAGTCCACTTTACCCAATATAGATTGTTAGTTTCCTCCAATGCATTGATCTATAAATGGATCCTCTAAAACATTTAGTTAGATGAATAGTAAGATGAAGTTGGCAATGAATGTAGGCTTCGATAGTGGTAGGCTTCAAACATTGGATTTGGGCTTCAAAGATAATGAATTTGAGCTTTAAAAATGGTAGATCTAGGGAGAGTGGGCTTTGGCAGTGGTGGATCTAGGCTTTGGTGATGGTGATGGATGTGGGCCTCGATGGTGGCATTGGCAATGGATTTGCTAAAGGATCCAAGTATGTCAAGACAATGAAGGACATTAAGAAGTATTAGAAGAGAAGTCTTGGAGAGATAAACCCTAGGGTGTTGATCTTCGAAAAAAGGAAAATTTTGATATTTCTCGAGAGGATATAGATGAGAAAATTTGCTTAAAAATCCAAAAAAAATCTAGAAAATAGATCAGTGAACCTAAAATAAAATAGCCTTGTTGGAAAATTTATTGGGTCCTAGCTAGATTTATATGTAGTAAGAAAATGGGTTGATAATAAATGGAAGCCAAGGGGGCATATCGATATTACAACTATCTCAAAGGATTTTATGCTTTTTTCTTTTACAAGATATGAAGACTTAAGTCATACCCTAAAAAAAGGACCTTGGTTTTATGGGAATATTAGATTTTAACCCACATTCTAAAAATACAAATTTAGCTCCATTCTGGGTCCACCTACCAAGGATTCTATTTGAGTTCTGGGATGAATATATTCTAGCAAGTATAGCTAAAACAATGAGACAATTAATAACTTTTGATTCAACAACAAAGGTAAAAACTAGATTTATATTCACTTGGTTCTATATTAATGCTAATTTGGGGAAGGATCTCCCAATCTATATTAGGCTAGTTTCTAAATATTGGGTTTGGGATCAACCGATTGAATATGAAAATTCTCTAGTACTTTGCAAAGTTTGTCAAAGAATGAGATATTTTTTGAAAAACTACCCATCCAAAAAATTGGTTAATAAGGTATGGAGGGAGAAAGAACAACCAAAGAAAAATTATACAAGTGAAGAGGAGCCTTCCAAGTTTCCTTCCTTAGATGCAAATAAGTTTAGTATTCTTACTAAAATATCCAATGAGGGAGAATTAGTAGAGGAGAATCAAGAGAGACGGGGATAAAATTCCTAGAAGGATACCCTTGGAGGAGAAGATAAAAATTTGAAAGAACAAGAAGACAATGTGGAGTAGCTGAGAGGAGGAGGTGATTAAAATTTTGGAAATCCCAATTTCTATGGGAACAAAGCCACAAGAGTCTAAAATAGAATCTCAGCCAGAGGATGCTCTCGACCAAGGTATGGAAAATAGTCCTTGCTCTCTGTATGAGTCCAAAAGATTCTGCTCAAAATAAACCCTTGGCCTCTAAATAAGATGGCATTTTAGTGAGATTCATTAGGAATACTATAAAATAATAGATGTAGGGGTTGAATCCAAACCAAGTAGACCAACTAATAAGGAGCTCAGAAATAAAGAAGCGTCAATAAAAATTATAACTAGAACACAAACAATTTTGAATTTGAGTGGAAGGAAAACTTCCACAAGGGGTAAAAAATAAAAATCATATCTTGGAATATAAGGGGCATGAATTCCCCTTCAAAATAGAGGGTGGTTAAATCCTTGAGAAAGGGTAACCAACCAAATATATTTTTACTCCAAGAAAAAAAAACTGATGACAATAAATTTTCCAAAGTTAAATGTTTTGTGTGGAAAAAAATAGATTTTGTAGCTATAAGTTGAAATGGTGCTTCTAGATGTCTTTTTGTTATGTGGAATCTAGAACTTTTAGAGGGATCTTGCTTGGTTAAGAATTGTAGGTATATCTCTAAGTGGTTGCTGACTAATGTGTATGCCTCAAATAACTTGGTTGAAAGAAGTAAATTATGAGAGGAACTCATCCATATTAGACAAAACTCATTAGAAATTCCATGGATGGTTGTGGGTGACTCCAATACAACTTTATTTTTGAGTGAAAATAAGGGAGAGAATCAAGACTTTTTAGATAGTATGGAAGAATTTGAGAATTTTATTTCTCAATGTGGGCTGCTAGACTTGGATTTAAGGGGAGCCAAGTATACCTAATTTAATAGATGAGTAGGGCAAAGTCTTATTCAAATTATATTGAATAGATTTTTGGATACTCAAGACTGGTTTGCAAGGAATCGTAATGCTTGCCTTTTTATGCTTCCTAAGATTGACTCATATCATAACCCTTTTTTGTTGGAAATTAAACATTATAAGAAAGTTTCAAAATCCCATTCAGATCTGAAATAATGTGGCTTTTATATTTTGGATTGGAGGAAAAAATTAAAGAATTGTGGAATATTGATACTCCAGGTGCGCCCATGTTCAAGGTCTCCAGGAAGTTAAGAAATATTAAAAATAATCTAAAAAAATGGAATAGGGTGGTTTTTGGCAATATTCTACAATAAAAAGAAAATTTCATCTATAATTTAAAGGATATAGAAACCCAAATTCACGTGTAGGGATAGAGGAAATATTAATGAAAGAAAAATTGGTATTATCATATTTTCACTCTACTCTAGCTAAAGAAAAAGTCTTTTAGAGGCAGAAGTCTAGGGCTCTTTGGCTTAGATAAGGTAATATAAATTTAAAAAAATCACCTCTCTACTCTTTGCCATAGGAGGGCAAATAAAATCAAAGAAATAATTAAGGATGATGGCAACTTGACCAAAGATGAAATAGAAATCCAAAATGAAGCAATCTTATTTTTCAAAAACTTACTCTCTAAGGAATAGGAGATGAATGAGCAAGTAGCCAAACAACTACTGCATATTCCAAGGGTCATTTCAGAAGAAATTAATGAAAATATCTTAAAATCCTTCTCAGGAGAAGAAGTTAAGAATGTAGTGTTTAGGATGCCAAAGGATAAGGCTCCAAGGCCAAATGGATTTCTAGTTTTTTTAAATCATTTTAGCATATAATTGGAGAATATGTTAGTGTACATGTACGGTAATTTTAGGTTATAGGTAGTATTTCAAGAGACATTAGCTCTATTTTTTTGGTCTTAATTCCTAGAAACAAGGGGTAAACAATTTCAAATATTTTTGGTTGATCAATATTTGTAATACTATTTATAAAAGTGTAACCAAAGTGATGGTTAATAGATTAAAGGAACTCCTCCCTCTAGTGATATCTCAATAGAAAGGAGGGTTTTTGAAGGGAAGGTAAATTTTAATTATAGAAATTTCTATTCATGAAGCTATTCACTCCATGGAGAAAAGTGGAAATGTTGGGATGATCGTTAAATTGGAAATGAATAAAGTGTATGATAGTGTTTCATGGTCCTTCCTCAACAAAATCTTGGAAAAAAATTGCCTTTCATGAAAATTGGAGACAATAGATTGGGACCTGTATTTCTTCTACCATATTCTCGATAATTTTTAATGGAGCACCTATAGGGTATTTTAGTAGTGAGAGAGGCTTAAGACAAGGAGACCCTATCTCCCCATATATTTTTATTATTATGTAAAAAGCATTAGGGATAGCATTTGTTGTAGCTAGGGTTTCTACAAGGCTTAAAGGTTTTAAAACAACTTAAAATCTTGAGGTAGTTACTCATCAGCAATTTGTTGATGATACCATTTTAGTGGGCCAAGCTTCGATAATTGAGGTGAGGGAGATAAAAATATATTGAAACTTATGAACATGCTTCTAATAAAAAGATAAATTTTGTTAAGAGCAAGGTTTACTTCATTAATACTCTAATAATGACACAACAATGAATTTCTAGACTTCTCAAATATGGAGTAGAAGATTTACCCTCCTTGTACTTAGGGATTTCCATGTTTAAAGGTAAAATGAAGGATGAATTGTGGAATCCTATTCTAAATATATTTTAGAAAAATATAGCAAGGTGGAAAGGGGTGCTTTTAAACCAAGCTAAGAAGCTTCAATTGGTGAAGACAACTCTACAAATCTTGCCTATTTACTACATGTCTTTATCAAAAGTGCTCGCTAAAGTAGTAAACAAGTTGGAATAAATTCAAAGAAGATTCTTATGAACTGGTACAAAGGAAAACAAAGAATATCCTTGGTATCTTGGGATAGGGTTTGTAATCCTAAAAAAGGAGGATTGGGATTGAGAAAAATGAAAGGGTTTAATAAAGCCTTGGTTAGCAAAATTGGATGGAGGTTGATTCAATAGAATAAGACCTTATGGATAAAGATAATCAAAGCTAAATATTTGGAGAATAATAACTATTTTCTAATATGTGCAAACCCTAGAATATATATCTGATATGATCACCTCAGGAAACCCATGTAGCCTAAAAATCTAAAGTGAACCTAGAATCCCTATATGATATTATCACCTCATGAAACCCATGTAGCCTAAAAATTTCTTTGACAAACTTACTTGTCATCATCGATGCATCATCCTTGATATTTTCCACTATTAAATGTGCAACCTTTATCAACTTCTCAATCACCACCAAAATTGTATCATGTTGGTACCTGGTCTTTGGTAAACCCACAATAAAATCTATAGATATTACTTGCTATTTTGGTGTAGGTATATCATGTGGGTATAATTTCCCTACTGGGTGTCGATGTTCTACCTTGAATTTTTAGCATTCTAAACATATTGCAATGAAACTAGTGATATATTGTTTGACTCCTTCCCAATAAGTCATTTTTCAAGTTTTCCCTCATTTTTTACCCTCTTGGATGAGCAAAATAGGAAGAATTATGTATATCTTGCATAATAAATCTTCTTAGATCACAATTGGGTATAACCACCCTATCCTTGAAGCATAAAAGTCTATCTGTTATGTTGAAATCCTCACTCTCTTCAGGATTTCTCTTAGTTTTATCCCATTTTTCAATGCAATTTGGATCCTGTAATTGTATTTCTCTGACTTTATCCATCAATTCAATATGATTATGGGTTAGAAATGCTATGTGCCTTATTTTTCTCAAGGTATTAACAACCTTATTTTATTTCCATTTGATATACTCAATACCAAAGTTGTACTCAGCTAAGAATTATATCTATCTTCTTCATCGTGTTTTCAGCATAGGTTGGGTAAAAATATACCTTAGATTTTTATGGTCTACCCTTAGCTTAAAAGGTTTAGCCAATAGATAGTGTCACAAAAACTTTAATGCATGCATAACTATTGCCAAAACCAAATCATGTGTAGCATAGTTTACCTGATACTTTTGAGCTTTCTAGACTGATATGCTACTATAGCCTCTTCCTGGGACAATACCCCACCTAATTCTTCTATGAAAGCATTTGTACACTATAAAATTTTCAAGAGGGTCCGATATCCTGAGAATCAATGTTGTAGTTAGATTATTTTTAAAAGCCTCAAAAGTGGCCTCACACTTATCCATCCATTTTAAGTTCTTTTCCTTTTTTTGAAGGTTGGTGATAGAATAAGCAATCTTTAAATAATTCTTCATAATTTACCTATACTACCTAGTGAGTCCCATGAAGCTTCTGACTTCAAACACATTTTTTGGTGCTGGCCAACTCAATATAGCCTCAATTTTCTTTGGATCCATGGAAATTCCTTCTACTGAGAAAATGTGTTCTAGATATTGTACCTGTGAGGTATAAAACTCACACTTGGACAACTTTCCATATAGCTAGTTTTTCCTCAGCACCTCTAAAACTAACCCCAAATGATGGTCATGCTCTTCTTTGGTGCAAGAATATATCAAAATATCATCTAAGCATACCAAGACAAACAAATGTAGATATTTTCTAAATATATTGTTCATAAGATTCATAAAATTTGACAGTGCATTTATCAACCCAAATAGAAATATTGTGAACTCATAGTGCCCATATGTAGTCTTAAATATTATCTTATGGGTATTCTCTTCTCAGATTCTTAACTAATGATACCTAAATATTAGATATATTTTTGAAAATATAGTAGAATATTTTAGCTGATCGAAGAGGTCATCGATCCTTGGTAAAGGATACTTATTATTAATGGTTAACTTATTCAGCATCCTATAGTATATGCAAAACTGCAAGGAACCATATTTCTTTTTCACAAATAATACCAGGGCACTCCAAGATGACACACTAGGTTTGAATAGACCCTTTTCCAATTAATATTGAAGTTGCACCTTCAGTTATAGAAAATTGATTGGGGTCATTCTATAAGGTGTCCTTGCAATAGGTTTAGCCCCTGGCATTAACTCTACAGTGGATTCAAATTTCCATATACATGGTAAACCTAGAATATCCTCAAGGAATACATCTCAAAATTCATGTAGAATTTGATGTTTTTTAAATACTTCTTCATCCTCCTTTTCCCCAGTCTTTCCATTGATCTTCACTACATACAATATACCACCTCTTTTAATGGATTTATTTAGTTTCATAGCTAATAATAGGTGAGGTTGAAAATAAACTTGCCTGCTTTGAACCCTTACTCACCTCTTATCCTTGTCAGTGTACTCCATCCATCTCTCTTGAAAGTTTATTAAAGCTCCATGGGCCTTCAACAAATACATCTCTAGGATAATGTCAAAGGCATGGAGTGGAGTCATATATAAGTGTCATATAGTGGATCAATTGGGTAGGGTTATTTTAGTTTTAGGTAAACATTAATCCACTGAGTAGGTCTATCCATAACCATACTTGAATTTCCACCCTTGTGCAAAAATTCTAGGTCTTTATGGTATATCCCCGATTGTGCTAATGGAAATAAAACTATATGTAGGTCTACTATCTATTAAAACTTTAACATTATTTTCAAACAACTTACCACTTATTAACATCAAAGTTGTTTGTTCATTTAGTTTCTAATTCTTGATACTGGCATAACCTTGGTATTTATTCTTCTCTTCTTTGTTGCTTTACGTAAATTATTGGGGGTACTTTTTAGCATAGTGAGGACCCCCATAGGTAAAGCACCATGTATTGGGTGATTGAGTTTTTGTTTTACCCCTCTCATCGATCTTAGGTCCTCCTCTTGAATTTACCATGTTGTATCCTTGTTTGGTAATCATTTCCAACATTACTTATTATTGTTCCATTTGTTCTTGCAGTGACATCACTATGACATCAACTACCTCATTTCCCCTTGAAGCAACCAGAATAGGGAAGTATCATTTGTCATTTCTCCATTGGAATCCTTTGTCTTTCCAACATCCTTGTTAGATCCCACTACTTTCCTAGATTCTTTACTAGAATCCATGGTTCTTCCCTTCTTATGAGTGTCCTTTGTTCCTTTGGACTTCCTCGGGGAGCATACTGTAACTTCCTTTTGCATATCCAACCCCACATTTTTGGAGGATCTCAATACAGGTGCTATCTCCTAACCATACAAAGGAGTTGGGTAAGTCACAATTTCTTCATAATTGTACTTGCAATTAGTTAGTTTCATTCTCCATATGAACTAACATAGACCATTATCACTCAATTGATAATGTTTAGGGTCATGCTTATCTCCCTGCAAGATGTCATTCCCAATAATAAACTTTACCTTCTAGGATTTTTACTCCCTGGTCTAACTGGTCCCAGTGGTGTGCAATACCCATTATATCCTAGATCATGTTAAGGTCCCTAGAAGAGTAAGTTTCCCCAAAGTAGCACATCAAGTCAAGGCTTATCCTAGGTGTACTCCATGGAAGCTTCTAGTCCTACGACATAGAGCTCTGATACCAAGTGTAACAACCCCAAAACCAATCCAAGAGAGAGATATGCAATAAAAAAATTATCAAGTAAGGTTCAAAAAATGGAATCCCAAAATATTTTTTAATATTATCAAGGCTTCACCACATTTGAGTTCTATGTCACTACAAACAAACTCAATGGACAATATTTGCCAACATCATGTATTTTCTAGGGTTCACCTTACTAGACCTCATCAATTAGAAGGATGCCAAAGTGGTCCCCCAACTTTCCTATACCCTCATTGGTAAAGGACAATTTGATCACAATGTAGAAATTATCTTTTAAGGCCCATAACACTTAAAGAGGGATGCATATTCCCTAACCTTAACCTAAGTCCATCTAGGTAGGTTAATCAAGCGTAAATCCTTGGTGTCTATTCTCTATGGGCTAACTAAGGTCACTAGCACTCAATTGGTAATGTACATGATCACCCAAACTTGCACGTTCAAGGAACCACCATTGTTATCTTGTGAATGATTTTCATAAGTTCCTAAATATGGAACACCTGATCCTTAGCTTTCAAGGTGTATTATTTCACAACAAATCTAGCTATTGCATCCATGCAACTCCTTCTAGATGCATAAATTCCTTGCTATTGTATTCTTGCAACTCCTTCTAGGAACCATATTCACCTGGTTATTGCATCAATGCAACTCCCTCTAGGATTGGGTTATTTTAAAGACTTGGGTCCTAAAAAAAGAATTCTAAATCCAACCCAATAACTCTTTTGTAACACGCGATAACATTCAAGCGTTAAAAGCAATCCTTTCTCTATAGATATAAATGCATTAACATAATATTAAATTTTAACTTAATCTAGTGTGAGCTTCAACATAATGCCATAACTATAAAGCAACATAACATCATAATTATATTGGTTCAATAATTAAAGCATAACTATGCAAAGAAGCATTCCTCTCAAATTCATAATGCTCGCATCATCATAAAAATGCACACATAAAACTTTTCCATAAAAATATCCTCAAAGCTTTATTTGTTTTGCAACAAAGGAAAACATTGGCAAGTCAACTTTTCAGACCAAACATCCTTTGCATAAACTTAGTAAATCAAGAATTCTCCTTAAAAAAGTTGTCATATTCTTAAAATAATTTTAGAAGTTAAACTAAGATACCCAAAGCAACTTCTCATTTATATAATAAATTTTCAATTCAAAATACATTAGAGCCATCCTACCTAAGTGTTTTTTGCACCATCTCTCTTTCACGATCATCTTCATGAACAAACTTTTCACACAAACTTGAAGAAGATTTGGGGATTAGGATAAATCTTTATGCATTACAATTTAACATGTTCTAATTAATATGCAAGCAACCATGCATACAAAACATATCAAAGCAACAAAGAGAGAACCCATCTTTATCTCTTTAATGACCCCCTTACCTTTCAAAATTGTACAAAGTTGCTTGACCTTTAAGTACATGGATTTTTAAGATAACTAAAATGTTATCCCCATCATATTAAAGATTACACCTTCTCTAAAGCGATCTCCCAACCGAAGATTATATTTATCAAATCAAGAACAAATGCAATGCATCTATATGAAGACAAATCTTTACTTTAGAGTTGTTGATGAACAAATCATCACCATCATTTCTCAAAATATCTCTCAAATCAGGTGGTTCACCCATATATATATATATATATATATATATATATATATATATATATATATATATATATATATATATATATATATATATATATATATCCACCAGTGAGATTACATGTTCTTGCACCCACAAATACATCGATAGTACCATATTCCTAGAATAGAAAAAGTGCAATTACTCAATCTTATTGACATCATAAAATAAAGCTATGCATTAGACATCCACACCAATACATAATTCATTGTCAACGAGTCCAATTGAAGGATGTTACACCTCGTGTGGAGTACAATAGTCTAAAAGTCCTAAGAGAGCAAGATGTGGCTCTAAGGAAAACCTTTGGGATTTTTTACAAGGCTAACTTCTTGTTAAGATACGATCTTGAAGCTCACCTTTCTAAACTAGCCTAATCTAATTGTATTTCATACGAAAAAGGGGCAGAGAGATGAGAAAGAAACAAATAAACAAAAAGTAAAACCTATGCTATGGAAGGAAAAGTGCCAAGATCCTAAGGGTCTTCTACATAATAGCAGGATTAGTGAACACATGTATTATTTATCAATAGCGCTAAATGAACACAATCTCATCTAGCTTGAAGATTCACACACAATGTATACATGTAAGAACCAAGATAGAATGTTGAGTAGCCACAACTTCTCATAAATGTATCACAGTCTACTTACAATCCTATCAAAGAAAAACTTGAAAACTAATTCATAAAATGACACAAAGCTCGAGCTATACTCTTACATAAAAAACACTGAAAGAAAAATTACATACAAGGCTAGCTACTAGGCACAAATAAGCAAATTTTGATCCTTGATAATGAAGACAATATTACTACTTACAGATAAAATCAGGAAGCTTTTCCCTTCCAAAACTCAAAATGTTATTTTCAAACTTCCACCTAGGATCCATCACATTAATTATAGGTAATCTTGAGGTCTTTGTATCTAGATCCATTAATGCTTTATGGTACTAGTTCTTCTAGAAGTGAAGCTTTTTGTGACTCATACCATATGCCCATGCAAAAAATCTTCAAATATTATATGTAGGGATATCCTACAATTAATGTCATTAGGCTAAAGGTTGCTTCTCGACAGCCTCTATGTTGATGTCTTAAATGTGCCAATCACCTACTTGGGAGACTATGTTTGGATGATGAAGGTAGCCCACCTAGGTTTCCAGTTACCGCCCTTTTATGCACAATCCTTCTTTGAACTTTAGTCAAAGTTTCAATTTTTTCTCTTTTGCACATTCCATGGTTTAGTTGGTTCTTCTTTGCAATTGACTTCACATTGGTCCCTTATCATAATTTTGGTTAACTGTTACCGAATCATGATTGTCGAACACTTCAAAATCATGAACATACCTAGCTTCCTTCCCTTCCAGTCTTAGATATTTTTTGCTTGAGATTCCTTGCACTTTGTTAGTTTTTTCTAAGAGAGGGTACTTGCTTCTACATGTAGTGAGAATTCACTATACTTATTATACATCCTTAAATCTAGGTGCATCAATAATCTATCAGACATAAGATTGAATTGTCCTTGTTATTTTTTACTGTTATGTGGTTCTCAAAATTTCAATCATGTAATTTTACCATTGCAATGTCAGCATCTTAGGCAAGGTTTGTAAGGCCAAGATGATTGGTGTGTGTGGTGGACAAGATAAGAAGGTATATGGGATGAGTTGAGTGGAAATTATGGTGAATGGTGAGGTGGTTGTTAGTAATTTGGTGGCTATCTATGTTAATAATGTGAATAATGGTGACATTAGAGGGGATGAAGATGATGGACTCTTGGCATATTACCAATGGAAGTGTGGTAGTGACTTCAATGGTGGAATATAAAAATGAAGTGATGTGCATAGTACCAAGAGCTTGAATGACTACTAGAGATGGAGTGCCTTCCAAAGAACCAACAACCACACTTATTAATGGAAAGAGAGTGTAGCAAAATAAATAGATGGGAACAAATAAGTGGTAATGGAAGAAATAAATGGAAAAGAATAAGTGAGAGGAGAAGAAGGTGAAGATTGTATTTCCTTGCAAAATGAGTGTTTTTTTTTGCAACTACTACTTTCTTGATGACCCTATCTTGACGCCCCTTTTCTCTACACTCATTATCCCATGCTCTCACCTCTTTGATACTTATATCATCGATGAAAGCTTTAAAATCCCTCTTTTGTGCATCTATGGTTTTTATTATGAGGCATGTCCTTTCTTGAAGGATCTCTTCTTCTCCAAGCACAAGGTCCTCTTCACTTGGTTTAGTGCTTAGTATTGCCTTGGTACCTATGGCCATCCTTTCAAAATTTGATCCATGAGGATCTTCTTTGCCTTTTTTTACTTGTTTCCTCATTTTTTTTTGTACAACATTGTTGATGTTATAACTAAAATAGTATTTTTTTAGGTAGTGAAGGGAGATCCTCCAACATTTAGGCTAGTGGGAGATGATCCTTCAACAATTCTTGGTTATTTGGATGGTTTTTTTGCTTCTATCATAGATGGCCAAAAAGTGCTCATCAAACAGTTCCTAATATACTATTTTTTTTAAGTCTCATATATCATCCTTTACCAGTTGAGGATCTTCCTTTTCATATATTCAATCCTTTCCAAGGCACTCCTCATTTTATGGTTAATCTTGTAACTTATGTTGAAGTTCTACTTGACCTTGGCATTCATATCAAAGTTGAATCATTTTGAGGGGTGTGTGTACCATTGTTGAAGTTCGTAATCATACCATGTGACTCCTTGAGTCTAGTTAGGGCTACCTCCTCTAATGGGTTAGTCTCATTTTATAGTATATGCATCCTTTCATGTGCAAATAAGATATTAGTCCTTTAGCGTTTAGTTTATTTTAGATGATAAGTTCCTCAAATTTTCTATGATAGTAGAGAACATTTATGGTAATAATATATTGTTTCAAAGGGTAAAAAGTGTCTTCTTCTAATTCTTAAAATACTTGGGATCAGTATAGCCTAGCTTTTGCACATATTCCAATTTGAAGAGATAGTCTGACACAAAGGCATGCAACTCAAAAGGTATAATAGAGAAGCCTGTCAGATGAAGGACCATTATTTTCCAAGGTAATAATTTCTATTTAACCATTCCTCTAATTTTAGTAGGTTCCAATATTCCTCTATTAGCCTTAACAATTTCTCCCTCATCTTCAACATAAGAGGGTGGTATAATGCATCATAGAAGATATAGAAAGTATTCCCCTCTTCTCACAAGGTATGTTTGTGTATTCTACTATGGGAAAAGGCTTGTCGTTGGGTCTTGATTGGATTAACTATAATGATGGGAACCATACTTTTTAGTAGATGATGATCCAGACTAGGTAGGACATAGAAGTGAACTTTCATAATTCCTTGAAAACTCATAATTATTTATTCATTTGATTGGTAATAAATTTAGCATAGTTTATAATTTTAGAGTAACCGAGGTAGTTTCGATTGCATGTATAAGTGTTTTGTGATCCTCAAATACCAATTTACTGTCTTCTCCCCAAAAAATACAACTATACTAAAGAGCACCAATTGGACATCTTCTTTGAATAGGTTTATTTCCAAAGGGACATTGAAGTCCAAGGTCTTATTTTGATCATGGAATCATAGCACAAGGAAGTCTCTCCAATAATGATGGTAGAACATATAATAGTATTTATTATTGTGCTTTGGGGCTACTTGTAACCCACATGGGTGGGTTATCCTTTACATTCAACATTCCTCTAATTTTCTTTTTCTTGATAAAGATAAGTGTTTTTCCCACTGTGGTGGTATCATGTTCCTTCCTTCAAAATTGTACCTTTCAATATAGGCCTCTACCAATTTTAGGCAATTCAAAATTTGAGGTACTAAATTTATATCAAGGCCTAAGGTCCACATCCTATTGGTGCTCCATGAATTCATACCTAGCCCTAAGTTGTATTACCTCGACATCTCCTTTCTTACCTTGATGTATGCTTATACTTTCCTTCCTCCACCCTCCTATAAGGCTCACCAAACATTTTTTTTGGCCTCTCAAGTCGAGTGGGAGCCTTCTTCTTCTTACCTTGTCTTCCCTTAGATAAGCTAACCCGAGATGTTTTTGTTTGAATTTGAATTGGTTATGTGGGGGTGTCGATCAATGTGGTAGTAGTAGTGATAAGTTGTTTTATTATGCATGATTTAGGCATGGAAGAGCTAGTAAAAGTAGCACTGGTGTCCATGATGGTTTTATAAGACTTTGGTTTCTTTTGAAAATTTTAGAAAAAAATTACTAAGTGCTAGTTGGGGTAGCGATTCGCTCAATTTGGTGGAGCAAATCGCTTGCTATAACCGAGTGAATCATTTGGTGACTTCAATTTGAGTAATATTTTTTGGTCCAAATGGATGAATTTCCCAAATTTAGAGGATCAACTTGATCCTCAAGGACTTAGGTGTTCTTTGGTAGATATAAAGTGTCTTGCTCATCATGGAGTGAATCATTACATATGATAACACTTTACAAAAATAAAGTTTGAGCAAATTTAATTGACTGGTGTGATGTACTTGGATAAAGTAGGGTGACTATGGAGTGGTTCTTTGGACAACAAAAAGGAAGGATGAGGGTTTCAAAACTGCCAAGACAATAACATGCATAAGGGATGGATAGCACACTAAAGCAAGACTTTGGTCACTTGTGGCCAAAAGGAGATGGATGGGCATGGGTGACCTGCTACAAAATAATGAAGGCACTTATGGCATAGCTTTCAACACAAACATATGCTCATAGTATTGATTAGTAATGTTCACAATGGTAAAAATAAAGGGGATAAAGGGTTTTAAACCTCCCCTAACCGTGACCAACCACCTAATTTAAATTATTTATGTCATGATTTGGAGTGGCTCTCTACTTTCAATGTCATCTTTATTGATTCAAAATAGTTTTTATGGGATCGACTTGCTCTAAAAGTCGAAGTTATTTGCTTCTCTAAAATTCACTCCTAAGAGGGAGTAACTACCTTTTTTGGACTTTGGCAAAAAAATTACAAGGAAAATTTTTAGTAATGGAGAGAAAATAAAAGGAGAAAAGGGGTGTGTTTAAGTACCATTTCAAGGTTTTCACTTAACTTGAAAAAAAACACTTTTTGTATTTCTCTTATTTATGTTTCTCTTTTGGAAAAGGAATATAGAAATCCAAATATTGGCTAGGGGAAAGAGATAGCAAAAATACTATGTACACATTTACACCCTTTTATTGTGAATCTTTTAGATGGGCCTTAAGTTCTACCTATTAGCCAAAATCCACAACAATATTCCTTCAAGTGTTATAAGTTTATTTGCATTTGTTGTCGTAGTTCAAAGAATCTGATATGGTCCACTCTAGAGTGAATTGAACTTCCTATGGATTCCATGCTTAGCTTTTTATTCATCCCACTTGAACAACAAGTCACCTTCCTTGTATTCCATTTTAGTAGCCTTTTTGTCGAACCACCTTTTTATTGCTCTTTAATATTACACAAATCATTTAAAGACCTTTTATCTCATTTTCTAGAGCTAATAGAGCATTTAATTTGGGTCGTTGACTCAATATTTATATCTTCAATATCCAATTATTGGGATGTTTGAAGAGAAGGAAGCTCCAAATTTAGAGGCAATACTATTTATTTTCCAAAGACAAGTTTGTAAGGTGAGGATCCTATGAAAGCTTTAGGTGTTAGCTTATCTACCCATAATGTTTTTTTTTAGTTTAGTATGCAAATCCATTTGTGACTTAGCTATCATCCTTTTAAAGATCCTAACCGTATTTTTATTTATGGAATTTGCCAAACCATTACCTTATGAGTAGTAAGTGGATGCCATTTTTAACACAAAACCATATTCAAGTACAAAATTCATCAACGTAAAGCCTATGAAAATAACATTGTTAGTAATCACCATGGAAGGAGTCCCAAATTTAACAATGATATCTTCCAAAATTTGGATAACAACCTCTTGATTTACAAATTTCATTGACAGTACCTCGGTCCATCTAGTAAAATAATCAATTGTAGTTAAAATCTATTCATGTTCAACACTTCATAGGGGATTGATCTTGTTGTTAAAGTTTATGCCCCACTATGGAAAAGGATTAGTAATGATGATGGGCTTTAGGGGCATTAACATATTTCTTTTCTTACTCGTAAAATGCAACAAGATTTGCATTTCTTGACCCACTATAAGTAGTCAAAAAAACATAGTAGGCTAGTAACATCATACCCTTAGGATTTTATGAACTATGATTTGGGAAGAATAATGTCATCCCTCATCATGATATTATCTAATTAGGGTTTTTTTCCTTTCTTCCTTGAAACATTACAACAACACCCCATTGTACCCTATCCTGAAAAGCACATTGTCTATCCATGCATAATGCATTACCTCTTTTGCGAATCTAGTCCTTTATTTAGGTATTAAGCTTTCTGAAACATATATTGATATCATGTATTTTATAAATATCTTCCATTTGCCCCTGTTTATCATCAAGTTCAATCTCTTCTATTAATGGTATATGATCCTTGGGGGCTTTCATAATAAGATTTTAACATAAGGCTCTACCTCTAACTAATTTTGTGGATTTGATTTCTATGTCAAATTCTTTAATTTATTTATCCAACATGATCTCTTTTATACCAATTCACCATGGAATACTATAGATTTGACATCAAGACACACTATAAAAACATTGATCTTGTTTTGAGACAGGTAATACTTTAATTTTCTTAGGGCTTTTATTATGGTAAACATTTATTTCTATATGAAGGTATACCTTTCCTCGTAATTGTGGAGCACTTGACTCATGAAATAGATCAGATGTTTTTCCTCTCTATCATCTTCCTAAGTTAAAACAATTGCAATATTTTCAACAATGACAAATATATAAAGCTTGAAAAATTTGGAAAAGTTAGGATCGATGAGGACTAGGGCCTTTGTGATTGCATCCTTTATATATTGGAAAGCCTTCTTGCCTTATTTAGTCTATACAAAAGTCTCATACTTCTTCAACATCTTGGTTATCTATCTGACCAGTTGTACAAAATTTATTATGAATTTAGCCATAAATTGGGTATGCTTGATAAATAATCCAATCCCTCTATGGACATGTGTAAAGGTAACTTTTGGATTGATTTTATCTTATCTAGATCTATTGCAAGACCATCCTTTGACACCACATTTTCTAAAAGCTCCCCTTCTTGTACCATAAAAATAAAATTTTGGGGTTTAATGAAATTCCATACTCTACACCTCTTAAAGATTAATTCAAGGTGTTACGTATATTTGTTCCTTTCTTTAGAAAAGAAAGTCAAATCATCTAGGCATATGAGTATGATTTTGTCTATCAAAATTGCAAAAGTGATATATGTTGCTCTTTGCAAGGTGGTCCCAATATTTGATAACTTGAAAGGTATCCTTTGGTATGCAAAGGTTCCCCATTTGGTCATGAAAGTAATTTTTGTGTTGGTCATAATATTTAACCCGTATGTGATTTTACCCTAAGAATCCATCTAGTGGTGACAACATTTGGGTTCCAACTACTTTTGGCAAAATTTTATTTATGACTAGCAGTGGATAGTGGTATTTTAGTGATGCTCTATTTAGGTTTCTAAAATTAAAGTACAACTGAATGTCCTCATCTTTCTTGCTACACAAGTGGAATGCTTTTTGGAAAATATATTATGGGCTTGTAGAATCTTTATAATCTCTTTCTTCATCACTACTTTAATTTTAGGATTAACTGGTTTTTGCTTTTTTTGTAAAGGCCTTGCACTAGGTTCAATATATATGGTGTGTTCAATGATGCTTCTATCATAAACCTGTAAATCTTCATAAGTCCAAGCAATAATGCACCCATAGTTTCCATAGAGTTCCTTGAGCACGATTATCTCTTCTTCAATACATTCTCTACCCAATAGTAGATTCTTCCTTTCAACAACTTCAACTAGGAAATAAGAAGATGCTTTAACCTTGAATCTAGATTTCTTGGAATTGTCATTGGGGTTGAATAAACTTTCTAGTATAATTAGTCTCTTCGATAGTCAGTCAGTTTGGATTACTCCATATTTTATACCATCCCATATTCATTATTGTATTCAACATGTTGAGCTTCCTTAACGAGTAATTATATAATCTACTCATCATTGTTAAATACCTTCCAATTATATGAGTTATCACGTATCATAGGTATGCAGACTACCTTTAGCTTCTTTGGCTTGTCCCACATATATATTATAGGGTCAAATTTTATTAGCATTGAAGCTAGTTCATTTGCTTGGTAATTTAGCTCATGAGGGATTGGCTTGATCTCATATGTATTGAATCTCTCTAGAAAACCCCAAAGTTGGTGTTTGTAAGACTTTAGATGCTTATTTGTGGTTGTATGCTCTAAATTAACTTAATTTATTACTAGTTGGGAATGCCAAATAATTTGATGTTCTTCATACCTATGTTTTTAGCTTTCCTTACACTCATGCCAAGTGTTTCATACTCAACCATACTATTAGTGCAACTGAACAATCACTTACAAGTATGATTCATCAAAGTACCTTGAGGATAAATGAACTAAATATCAACACCAACTTTATTTCTAGTTCTTTCATCATTGAAATGCATAATCCATGTTCCATCACAACCTTGTACTTGTTGGATAGTCAACGTCAAGATATTGGTGGGTTATTTGAATATTAGGTAATTACCAATTTTTGTTTCTTCAAAACTCACCTTTGGATCTTCACCATCCTAGAGTATGCCTATGAAGATATAAATCTCTATCATATGGTCATCATCAACTACTTCATCATCCACAAATTTATGCAACTCATTTCAATTCACTGAATTATCTTCATCAAGTTTGTGAAATAAATAGTGACATGGAGATTCATTTTCTATCCTAATCATTTTTCCATCCCAGAGTAGCTTAATACGTTTAAATCCATTGTCAAGTATCCATCCCTAGATAAAATTTGGTTCCATTCTCTTGAAAGCAACATTATAAAAGAAGAAGCAACATCAACAATCATGACTTATTAAATGACTACCAACTCATGATGCTTTTTCATAGTCATGATTAAATTTTTAGAACTCCTATCACATTCACCCTAGTAACATCCATTTGTATTGTGTTTTTTGTAGTCTTGGTGTATGGCAATCTCAGTTCCATACACACAAATTTTGGCATTATCATCATTGTGGCCTCTAAATCCACTATTCAACTTTAAAAAAAAAAAAAAATTAATCTTTAATGTTACATAGAAAAGTGATGATTTCATCATTTATGGCTTCAAAGCATTTAGAATGTCTATCACATTTACTTGGATGTTCAAAAAATATTTTGCAAACAAAATTTGTTATTATGCTAGACTAGGATGTGTTTGTTTTGGATTCCCATTCTTAGCATAATGCTTTTGTCCTCTTTGAGGTCTTCTTGGAGTAAATCCCTTTGGCTTGGTTGAGCTAAAGCTTTTAGTATTCTCAATTTGGTTGATATATTCTTCATATCCTCAATGATATTGAACCTAAATTTGATGGTGTTGCTTTCACTAAGCAATATGAATTTTTTGTATAACCTTGTTGTAATTCCAATCCTTCATTGGTCAAGGATGGGTATTTCAGATGATTTTTTGATTCATTTTGCAACTTCTCATTCTTTTCACTTTGCTTATCCTTTTGTTTATTTTCTATAGTTTCTCCATAAACTTATTTTTCTTTCTTGGGCTTCCTCCCCTTTTTTTCTATTTTTCTTGTTCAATCGAGGTGTTATTTTGTGATGTTGTGACTAGTGTCTTTTCAGTCTTTACCTTTTGTGTTTCATGTTGCCTATTTTCTATCGATCCCCTATCATTAACATGCAATGGTGGTATTTGTTTTCTTAATACCATAGTGCCTAGATTAGATTTGAATTTCTTCTTAGATGGTTTTTTCTCTTTTGTTTCCTTTATTTTGGTCCTAGTTCCAATCCCTATTTGGTTGGCACACACAATGCTATCTTCAAAATAAGAATCCTCATATTATTTAGCAATGCCAATGTTTTAAAAAACGTATAATTTGAATTGGTAAAGTTGGAATTACCTGTTGAACTAGAGATAGAGTTTGATAAACTAATTTATTCATCATAGAAAATTAATAGACTAGTTGATTCATTAGAGATGGTTCGTTTGCCACTAGTACTATATATCCCATGGTCATAGCCTGTTACACTTAACATTGTTGATTGTATCATTTGATTTGAGAATGTTTAATGGTTATTACACATTTGGTAGGATCATGCCTAATATTATAGGGGAAGAACCATAGAGTATTGGTCTCTAAAATTGTATTCACCATGTTGTTCTTCAACTAATTGTTAGGCTATCTATCATTTTATCATGGGATCTGATATATTTTAAGGTAGGAATTATTTCTTTGTTGTCACTTATTGTTTGGTTGTCATTGCCTCTTTTTTACGTGGATTTGGTTCATCATTATTCTTACCATGTTTACCATTTCCTTCATGTTGAGTCTATGTTCATCGTGGTTTTAAGGGGTAATGTTATTATTGCTCTATGATGAAGCAACTAAAATAGGTAATTGAGGATAAAAAAAAATGGGTGAAGGTATACTTTTGCCTAATAAATTCATGATGTAAGGGGAATTAATTTATGGAAAAACAATAGTATTGATGGATGGTTGGGTATTTAGAATAGGCACAATGTTAGGAGTAGATCCTAAGATTTAAGGATTTTGGGTAACATGGGCAATGTAAACCATAAGCGGGGTAAGGGATAGTTTTCCAACCCTAGTGAGTATATATTTTATGTGAGTTACTTCTTTTAAAGTTGTAGCTAAAGTGAAATGATTAGCATTGCACACCATTAGTGCTAAATTAGATTATAGACCCTTTATATAATATGGTAAAGTCTGATATTTATTAGGACACATTTGGTAGAATCAAATACAAAGTCCTCATAAATATTTTGTTGTAATTATGAATGTTTTTTTGAGAATATCTTTGCATAATATTTAATTGAAAAAGTATTGAATATCCATCACCCTTCTTACCAAATTTCCTCATGAAATTTCTACAATTGATTGTTAGGCTTCCCATCAATTGATTGAGGGACCTAATATTTTATGAGGTAATAAGTCTTTCTTTGTTTCCTATTTTGTTGTTGTCACCCATCATTTGGTTGTCATTACCTTTTCTATGTTACTTTGGTTAACCATTGTTCTCACCATGTATACCATTTCCTTCATGTGGATTTTGCACTCATCTTGGTCTTGAGGGGTAATGTTATTACTAATTTATGGTATAGTGGGTCAAGCAAGCAACTAGGGCTAGAAAGAAATGTACCAAGGTGTACTTTGACCTAGGAAAATCATTATGTAATGGGAATTGGTTTGTGGAAAAAAAATACTATTGGTGGATGGTTAGGCATTGATAATAGTCATAATGGTAGGAGAAGATCCTAGTATTTGAAAATTTTGGGTAGCATGGACAATGCAAGCCATAGGCAAGGTAGGGAAAGTTTTCCTACCCTAATGACAAAAAATTGGTGTTGAAAAAAAAAAAAATTGTTCAGGAGAGCAAATTTCTCCACCAAGTGGAGTGAATAACTTCCAAATTAAAACTTTGAAAAAACTTCAATAAAAAAGTTGTAAGTGAATCCTCTTAGTTGCCTAGTAAATCATTTAGTTGTCAAGTGAATCTCTTTGTTAGTAAGACTTACAAAAAAATTATTTCCTGGACGATTTGCTTCAAATAGGATGAATTCTTCCTCAAATGAAGACTTTGTAAAAATTATTCAAACTTTGAAAAATAACTTAATGTCAGTGAAAAATGTAGTTTAGTGCTAAAATTAAAAAGATCTAATGTTTAAGTTGCAAGCTTACTGTAGTGGTAAGGGCTTTGGCATCTCTTTGAGAGGTCCAAGGTTCAAACCTCACTCAATATAACCTGTTAAACTCATTGGAAAAAAGAGATCTAATATATTTTTAGTGTCCTTGTTGCCACTTCACAAAAAATTAAGAAAATTGATGAGGTTCAAATTGGAGTCACCATCTGCAAAGCACCTACAAGATTGTATGAAAAAAATGAAATATATGTAAAATAATTTTCAAGAAAGGACTAGGCTCAATTTTATTGTAGAAATCAAACCCTTGTTCCCATTGAGCATGTAAAAAATTGTTGAATTGCGAAAAGGTCTAACTACCCATCAGTCTATAATTCTATTTCAACAATTGGAAGAAGGGAGGTATTGTCTCCTTCAACCTACATATTTAGATTGACTCCCCACTGTCCTTGTTAAACTAATCTAATATAATGTAAATACTCAAAGTAAATACAAAAATAAAATGCATGAAAGTAAAATTTTTAAGGGTAGGGTGCGATAGATTAAAGCAAATTACATAAAATAAAATATGATTATTGTTGTAGCAAGGAGAGTGTGTGATCAATCAACACATGCAAAAATTAAATAATGATAATGTATCCTACATGTATGAAGAATAAATAACAACAGGAAAAAAGGGCAATGCCACAATTGTCATGCATTCCATATTTCAAAAGAAAAAATCCATAATTGGAAAGCAAAAAGTCTTACACAATCTCCTACTATTTCTAAAATAAGTATTTATACTATGGATCTCATTAAGTATTAGCTTTAATTCTATCAATGTCAAAAGATGTTTACAATGGAGCCCATGCCTCCTATTTATAGAAAGAATTCACCCTTGAGCAAATTATCTACTTTTGATAAAAGTAAAGATTCACAACTATATTTAGCAAAATGATCCACTTCCAAATGTTAGGTGTCTCTCAATACACTCCTAAATGACTTAGAATAAAATGGTTAGTGCACCACTATATATCAAAATATTATTTTTCAATAATCTTCCTTGGGATCAACATGCTCTTGCTTTTCTTAGTTTTTTGATGAATGATTCACTCTTGTCTTGTGAGCGATTTGCTATTATTGGGCCAATCACACCTCTTGGAGTGGATCACATCTTTGGACTTGATTTTATAAATCTGGCTTATTGGAAACTTCAATTGATCAATCATTTATTTTGTACAACTCCGAAATATCAGGAACTCCAAGACAGTAACCAAGTTACAATAGTAACTTCCTTCATAGTTTTAGACCCTTATAAAATTATTTTTTAACATTATAATTTTTCATCTAATGTATCCTTCTTGGTTCCTCTTAAGGTTCACTTTAAATGAACTCTATCAACCTTTGCCATCGGATGAAGACCTTTCTTTGCCATGTTTTAGGAGTAGAAAAATCCATGGTTTAAGTCATACTTTGTCATTATATAATCCCCTTTAACTTTATTTTTTGAGTAATACTTCTTATACACATCCACCATGGGGATTGAACCCGGGTCACATCATCGATAATGCAAGTGGCATCCTTGTCGGTAGACCACACTCACGAGGATTGAACCCAGGTCACATCCCCTTTAACTTTAGAACTATGATAAGACCAATTATTTATTTTTTCCAATCTCTTTATATGTGTTGTCATGGAATTTACAACATTAGAATACAATGTATTGAGATTTTACTTGCTTGTTTCACTTTTTTTATTTAAATTTGATAATAGTGGATTATTGGTAGAAGTTTTGTTTGTTTCATTTTTTTTATCGATATTTGATAACAATGGATTTTGACAAAAGTTTTGAAATACCCATGCCAACACATATTCATGTGTACATCAAATGGTATTAGCTTAACTGCTTAGAGTCCTCAACTTTCAAGGAGGAGACCAATGTTCGAATCTTTCCAAGTAATACATGCATAATTTCTAAGCTTGTTGTGATCCCATCATGTGGCCATGACATAATATGAATGGGTATGTTTCAATCCTATATATCTAATTAATACCATTATATGGTCATGATGTAATATGAATGGTCCTATTTCAATCCCATATAACTGATTTAAAAAATACATATTTATGTGTACGCAATTGAATATTACTCCATAAATATCAATGTTTCAATCTTGTAGTGGTTTACCCCTACCCGCTCGTGACTAAGGCAAAACCTCGATAACCAATGGTTAGAGTTTTATCTAAGTCTGTAGAGAACAAGCTCAAAAGAACTTCCAATGATTGGGACTTCTACAAAGGACCATTTAATAAAAGTCCCAAAAAACAACCATAAGAGTGCCAAAGGAGTCCACCTTCAAGATAAATACTAATATCAAAATTTTTATGAGAGATAGTAAATGCAACGGAGGAAACTCTCGATTAGTCTGCAAGAAATTCCAAAAGACCAAGCAGACACAAACGACTGAGTCAAATTAAGTGGTAAGAGTAGGTAAGCTGAATTAATGACTTCCTCAATTGAAGAGATGAAGACCACCTACTCGAAGATGACCTCAATTATTGTCCTAGACATGCATTCAATAAGTATGGCTCTAACAGTCTTATATTGATCAGTCATTATGGTCAAGGAAGTACATTATTCAATGATCAGAATCCTAAGGAATAGTAGAAGATATTTTCAAATATAATTATAGATAAATTTGGAGGGAAAATCCTCCCTTGTAAATCTATAAATAGTAGTAGTATTAGCTTTGTAAAGGATCAACAAGTTTACAATTCCATGTATTTGTAGGCTTTCCTTTCATATCTATCAGTAAAAATAGTTATGTTTCCTGAGCAAATTGTGGGTAATTTTGAACCCTCTCTTTTGGCATAATCTATGTAAAATTTTACCTACACTTATATATACACAAAATTGTGTCTATAGTTTAGCCTTTGCCTGCAGACCTGTGGATGTGTGTGTGTTTGTGATCATTTACGTGAATATTAGGTGTGCTAAGTTTACATGTGTATGAGGGGCTTATGTCTATTTTTGAACTAAGTCACTTATCATCTTGGCTCTTCTATGGGACCCGCATGCTCATAAATGCATATAGTTGGTAGACCTCGATTGCTCTTCATTATGTTAAGGAGAGGAAGTGTTCATCACTGGTACATAGCATTCAATATTGTTTTTGCAAGATCTTAGCGATGACACATCTCTCCCTTTTCCTTTTATTTTTTGAGTTTGCTTACTTTCTCACGTCCATTTTCCCTTTTGTAGAGTAACAATACCTTGAAGATCACATCTTAACAAAGAGTTGACCTTGTAAAAACTCCCAAAGGGCCCCGATTAAGCCAAACCCGTGCTCTCAACTATGGTCTATTGTGTTGCTCTGATGTGAGGCATGATTGTCCCAAAAGAGGATAATTGGAGATGACAACAGTTTAATGGTGGGACCCGAGTGCCACATCATTAGTTTCAAAATCACAACAAGGAGTAGGGTTGAGACTTGGTGAGGGTCTTTATTTGTTTCTTTCTTGTTGAAGTGTCTCTTTCTCACCTGGTGACTCCGATATAGAATGAACACCAAAAGAAGCCATTTTTGAAGTCACTAGACTGAGGTTCGGGTGAAAACCTTTATCCATCTACTTTCCAGAAGTAAGAAGTTGCATTCACCTGGAGACTTCACAACAACAAAAGAATCCCAAAAGGTATGTAAATAAAATACGTTGTAAAAAAATTGTTATCATATCTTAGATGGCTACCCCTTAACACATATCCCTTCATATGAGGTAGGATCAAGCCCCTTGAGCCCTCAAAAACCACCTAAAATATGGAACAGGCTACTTGAGTACATACTAACAATAATATTATAATACATTGGCAAAGGCCAAAGCACTCCACTAGAACACCTTAGGGAATTCGTATTTATATACTAGACACAGTGCAGTGGATCAAGATGTAGCCTTAGAATTTTTGGTGGTATCTCTTAAAGGGGAAGCACTAGAAAAATATGATTCTCTCTCTTCTCATGTGATCATAGAATAAGACCAATTGGCTTCATTGATCATGAATGACTTTACCAAAGAAAAGGAGCCAATTGTAACAAAAAATGAGCCAGCCCAAGACGAGAAGGAAAAAATTCCTCTACCCATCACAATGAGCACAACAACCAACCAAGCTCTCCTAGGCTAAAGAACAACAAACATGAGTGGAGTGGCATTGTGGAATAAATGACCATTCAAAGCCACTCAAGTGGGGAAGTTGAAGGTATCAAGCACAAGGTGGCCATAGAAAGAACATCAATACAAACCAAGCTAGAAGATTTATTCTCCTCGCTTGGAGTGGTATATGAAGAAATACCATTACAGGTGGAAGAATATTTAAACAAGGTTTTAAAGCTTGTGTGTTGCAAAAGGACAAATATGACAGGGAACTTTGCTATTATGTTGGTAAAGAAAAAAAAGGAGAGCAAAATCAAGAACTAGAATGACCAGGATCCTTAGAAATTGCAATTAGCATAATCACCAAAAACCAATCCTAACATGGGATCTTGGTTGGAGCATGTGTGAATTTTGTAGACATTGACTAGTCAACAACCGAGTTTCCTTGTAAAAAAAATGGGGACATGAGTAGTGGCATTCCTTATTTTTGGTATACCTTGTTCTATACCAAAATTTGAACATGTTCCCAAAGTTAGGAATAAAATGTAGAGATTCAAAGGGTAATGACATTCCAATGTATAATTGGACCAAGGAACCTAAGGAAGTGCTCTTCATATTATATTTTATAGATATTTTTTTGCTCCATTTATTTATACAATAAGAGGGGCTCAAGTCCCTATAATTTTAGAAGAATGTAAAATTTTGTAGAAAGAACAATTCTAGGGGACTAGTTTTTTTTCGAAGAGAGATCTTTGGTTAGGATGCATGGCTCTAGCTACATTGTTTATATGCTACCAATATTTATCCTTGACAAGGTATTTACCTTAGAAGTCTTCAGACAAATTGATATTTTTGACTTCAAATATGGTATCGATAAATAGAAGGAATCATATTACCTGCAACCTCTCAGCTTAGGGGGAATAATGATGCATAGAAAAAGGTTGGCTTCCCTAGTAGAAGGAAAGTTGAGGAAGCTAGGCCTAAAGTTAATAAGAGATAAATGGAAGTATGACCTCGAGCAAAAATTCACTACATATTTTACGGGGATAAAAGGGCAAAATTTCATGCATGAGCAAAGGCCTAAAATTGAAAGACTCAAAAGCTCTAGGGATGAAACAACAACCTGTCCTCTCACTGAACTAACTAGGGATCCACCTACCCTAAAATATTATGAATCCTTCTATAATATTAAGGGTAATTTTAGTCCTTGGAATAAAGAAAATCAAGAAGATAGAGGAATTAAGAAATCAACACTACAAGATACCTAAAATAGAGGCATGATGGAGGATGAGGCAACTCACTAGGCAAAAATAAGCTAAATTTGGCTCAATAAAGGAAGATATAATGTTCAATGAACTATATAATGAGGAACATTTAGATGCGAAAAACTCTACAACTATAGATTCCAGTGAAGAAAGAACAATTGGTGAAATACACTAGAAAATAGGGGAGGCAACAATAGAGCAAGAGGATATTTTATAACTGTTGTCTAACCCTTTGGGAGAAATTGCAAGCCATACCACTTAACAGAAAAGGATTATACCTTCTTCATCTACCTAGCAACAAGTGTTGCTAAGGCCATCTAAGCGATCACCCTAGAAGAAGAGGGACAAAAAAGGGGAATGCATAGAAATTCATGAGAACAAGAAGAAGAGGAGGCACGACGGGGCAAAAAAAGAAACATCCAATAGTATAATATCGAGGTCAAGCTATATCTCTCTCCAAGCATCCAAGGAAAGGTCCCAAAAATCATAGATAACAATTCCATGGAAAAAGGTCCAAGACTACCCACTTAAGCAAGCTACATTATCCCCAACACACTTAGTTACTTATCCAAAGCATGAGGTGGGGCAATAATGCCTTCTTATAATTTTTTTCCTCTAGCCTCAACCTCGACTACATCAAAAATCCACAAAGCACTCCCTCAGTTGATAAATCCTATGGAGGCATTTCTCTTACCCTAAAAATTTTAAGAGGGAGTTATAGAAAATTTGGAAGCCCTCATCCCATGGCAAAAGTTTTAGAGTATCAAACAATAGACAAATCAATATAATTAGGAAATAAAAACTCAACAATCTCAATAGATTGCCACTACCCAAGTGGACTTACATTTTTCTCCTCATATAAGAGCATTAGTACTTTCAATAAAAAGTTCACTAGTGTCTAAGCCAATGCAAGAAATGACAAAACAAGATTGGTAAGCGTCAAAAATAGGTATAGATTTAAAATATGCTCAACCCTGGGATGTATTGAAGCTCACTAGAGAGGCTAACAGGATGGTAGAGGATTGACTACCCAAAAAAAGAAAGAAAGGAGAAAGAGATTGAACAAACCAGGAAGACCCTCGAGGAATCACAAAAGGAGGTCAAGGCCCTAAAAAATCAAATAAACTTGCTGACTAGAAAATTAAAAGAATGAGGGTTTAAAGCCATTCTGAAAAGACAAGAGGAGAAGTTAAAAGAATTATCTAGTCAACTAACCATGCAACAAGCCCAATATGAATAAGAGAAAGAGACTTTATTGAAAGTTTTGGAGGACTTCAAGCGGTAGAACAAAGAAAAGCAACTATGAGAAGCCTAAGAGATTATTAGACGGACTTCAAAAGCTTATTGCAAATATATAGGAGGCATGGCATTGGAACCATTCCTAGTTCTTGATTTTGTAGAATTGATAGCCTTGTTGGGCCTCATAATGGATGGAGAGCTGAAATTCGACCTAGATAAGATCAACCTGAAGATAGAGGAAGCCAAGACTTATAGAACCTTATTGGCCAAAATCCTTGACTCTAAAATCCTCACTATTGAGATACAATATAGATAAATCATGGCACAAAGGTTAATCAACCTCTTCAAAAGGAAGCAAATGATCGAGCAATGCATAAATTTGGTGGATAACTTATACATCACTATGGGAAAATTGAAGGATGAGGTAAATTCTCTAATAGTGGTAGGGCTCCCTTCATCATGGAATCAATTGAGTGACAAACTATGTTCAAGAGAGGAATATTTGGAAGTAAATAAAATCAACTAAAGAACCTTTGCTTAGCTCAAGCGAACAAATTGCCCCCCTTTGCAAGAAGAGAGTCCAGATAATCAGGCCATTGGCAAAAATTAAGGTGATGATTAGCAAAGTGATAAATCAAACCAAATATTTCTCTCGAGATAATAACCATGAGGTTCTGGTTCTATATGATCAACTTAAGCATACTCAATGTCCATTGGATGAGGAACGAGTAAAAATCGAGAGAGCACTTTCCAAACTCTCCATAAGAGATCATTGTTTTGTTTGATCCTTTTTTTAGTTTTTTGTGTTTTCTTTTGCAAGGATTTTTTAATTTGATCCCAAGGATAAAGGTCATTTTGAGTCCTTCTTCTAGCAGGCTAGAAGGCCCTTATGAGCCACCCAAAATATAGTGGTTTACCCTACCTGCTCACAACTAAGGCAAAACCTTGATAACCAATGGTCAATTTTTTGTCAAGTCCATAGAGAACAATCTCAAAAGAACTCCTAATGATCAGGACTTCTACAGAGGACCATTTAATGGTATCGATAAATGGCCAAAAGAGTGCCAAAGGAGTCCACCTTCAAGATAAATTTTGATATCGAAAGTTTTGCAAGAGATAGTAAAATGTGACGGAGGAAACTCCCAATCAGTCTGTAAGAAATGCCAAAAGACCAAGCATACATGAACAATTGAGTCAAATCAAGTAGGTAAGCTGAATTAATGACTTACTTGATTGAAGAGATGAAGACCACCTACTCGAAGATGACCTCAATTATCATCTCGAATATGCATGCAAGAACAAGTATAGCTTTGACAATCCTATGTTTATTAGTCGTTGTGGTCAAGAAAGTACACCATTCAATGATCAAAATCCCAAGAAAAAGTAGATGGGATTGTCAAATCTAATTGCAAATAATTTTGGAGGGAAAATCCTCCCTTGTAAATCTATAAATAGCAATAGTATTAGCTTTGTAAAGGATCGACAAGTTTGCAATTCCATGTATTTTTAGGTTTTCCTTTCATTTTATAAAAATAGTTGTGGTTCCTGAGTGGCTTGTGGTTAATTTTGAACACCTACTTCTAGCATAATCTATGTAAAATTTTGATTGTATTTATATATACATGAAAGCTTGCATCTATTTTTTGGCCTTTGCCTATAGATCCATGGATGTGTATGTGTGTGTGTTTATGATATTTTACATGAATATCAAGTGTGCTAAGTGTACGTGTGTATGAGGGACCTACATCTATTTTCAGATTGAGTCACTTATTAGCTTGGATCTCTTGTGGGATCCACCTGCTCATATATGTATATAACTGGTATATCTTGATTGCTCTTCACTGTGTCGAGGAGAGGAAGTGTTTGTCACTGGCACATAGCGTTCAAGCCTATTTTTGTAGGAAGATCTTAGTGGATATATTAGCACATTACCCCCTTTTCCTTTTATTTGTTGAGTTTTCTTACTTTCTCGCATCCCTTTTCCCTTTGGTAGAGTAATATCATCTTGAAGATCACACCTTAATAAGGAGCCAACCTTATAAAAAACTATTGAAGGCCCTTGATTAAGCTAAACCCCATGCTCTTAGTTGCAACCCACTGTGTTGCTTCGATGCAAGGCATGATTTTCCCAAGAGGGGATAATCATAGACAACAACAAATACCATATAACCGAATAAAAAAATACATATCTACATGTACACAACTAAACATTACTCTATAAAGGTTGATGCTCCTTTATGAACTTAAAAAACACATATCTACATGTACACAACTAAACGTTACTCTATAAAGGTTTATGCTACTTGATGAACTTAAAAAACATATATCTACATGTACACAACTAAACATTAATCTATAAAGGTCAAGGTTACTTGATGAACTTTTGTATGATATTATGAATACCTTTTAAAACCTCCATGTTGATAAGTTCATATATATATGTTTAAATAACTATCTATGTGTACACAATTAAATGTTACTCCATAAAGGTCAATGTTTTAATCCCATATAACTAATTAAAAAAACACATATTTACATGTACACAACTAAACATTATTCTATAAAGGTTGATTCTACTTGATGAACTTTCATATTATATTAAGAATATGTTTTAAAACCTCCACATTAATAAGTTTATATAGAACTTTAAATAACTTCATGTCCTCAGGGTCATGGGTCATTTATAATGATCCTTATAAAGGATATTTTTATCCAACCATACTAAAGGTTAGTTCTACTTGGTGAAATTTTTGTTAAATATATCTTTTAAAACCTTCATATTGATAAGTTCATATAGAAGTTTAAATAACTTAATGTCCACAAGGTCATAGGTCATATAGAATGATCCTCATGAAAGATATTGTTTATCCAACCATACTCTTGTTAAATAAACACAATATATAACTTTACCTTATGATACCCCCTAGATATTCAAACTTTAAACATATTATTGAGAGTTCCAAAGATAACATAAAATTTTTCCTTTTGGAGAATCCAAGATGACCCTACTTTTCCAAGGAAATTACATGGTCACCCATTCAAAAAAGGGAAGGGGTAAATGTCATGTAAGCAAATTAACATACTATTATTGATTCTAGATGTCACATAAATACATGCAATAGTGTTATGATCAACGATCGTTAAGGTCAATGATTATTACCAACAAAGTCATCATTATATTTGATGTTATATAGTTATTATCAAACTAATGTAATAACTTATCCTAACATCCCCCCTTATTACATTATTTGTTAATATCTGACATCACCCCTTATGAAACAATGCATCTCATGTTTGACTAGCTTGGACTTGGAGTTCGATTCTGGCTATGGCTCTAGCTCTTGGTTCTTGGATCTAGCTCTTAGCTTTTAGGTTTGCCTTTGGGTCTCCCTCTCGATCGACCTCTTGATGGTGTTGCTCATCGAGCTAATGTGGAAAATATGGACTGCTACCACCATATGTGCCTGTCATTATTTATTTAGAAGTGCCTCTTGTGTCTTTATTCGATCGCATTCATGTATTAACCATTTCCTCCTAGATGGCTAGTGAATCAGTTAGGGTCAACCACTCACCTTAGACCAAGTCTTCCACATGCTTTCTCCATGTAACTCTAATGGTGTCACTCTAGTTGATTGGTCGACTACTCTAGATGCAGGTGACAAGATGAATGAGATTCGATGTTCTCTACATGCACCAAGTCAATGCAGAATTTGGCACTACATATCACAAGATCTCCTGACTGCTCAAGTCTACAATTGCAAACTCATATTTTACCTACCTTTAACATCGATCACTTGGGAGTTTTACTAGCTTTCTCTCACGATGCATAGCAGGTGGATCCACTGGTACCTTCTATATAGGTTCAACAACATTGCATAACTATTGCCTCAATTTTATGTGTTGCTCTCCTCGACGAAGCCATGCCAACTTCCACATTGTTTACCATATGGAGGGGTTGTTCAGACATCAATCTAAATGTCATCTTACAGTCATTTGGGTAATGGTCAAGCTCCACTAGAAGTCTACTATAGTCATCTCCTACTCAATCAATCTCTGATATAGCTTTGATCTACATGTTTTTTTTGATAAATATCTACATCAATTGAGGCTATCAGATCCATAGTGGGGGAGTGCAAGTTTGGAACCTCATGGTCGATTGAGCCTATTGCTAACTATTGCCTTTGATTTGTTGACATGGTCTTCATGGACGTTGAAGTCAATTATGGATGGATTGATTAACATCCTATGTGGTCGTAGAGGAAAGGTGGACTATGGGCTCTATATTGGGCCCACTCCTTTTTAGACTAACATGGAATAAATCTAAAAAATAACACTATTATTAATTGGGTTGCCTCGACCCCATCATCGATTTGCTCTATACTCTACTATGTTGCATTTTGGGGGTTGACAAATTAGATCTGGCTAAGATTGACCTTAGATTTGGCTTAACTACATGCCTTCTACATGGTATTTTGTCACGTTCAAAACCAAACAATATCTCATCATTGTCTTGTTGGGATATTCTTTGACGTTCGAGTCTGGAGTATGCAAGATCTTCTCCTCCTTAGAAAACTTTAAGATATTTTCCTCCTTCAAAGATCTCCTCCTCTTGGACATCTCCCTATGGGAAAAAATGCACATTGGCCATCTTTGTGGAAGGATAACGTGTGTTGGTTGATCCAAAACATCTCTAGCACACTTTAAATAGAACCAAGGATACCTTTTTGACAAACCATATCAACTTAATGCCACAAGTTTAGAGCATACTCGAATTACCTGTGCTATGGCTCTAATATCACTGATGGAAAAACTTATTAAATTCATTGATGCAAGAATGCCTATTTAATACATGTTCTATCGTTATGATCAATAATTATTAAGATCAATGATCGTTACAAACTATGAGATATATACAATCAAGGAGATCAATACAAATGATGCTTCTATCTAGAATAATATAATAAAGTATTCCTAAAATCCCCCTCTTTATTACATTATTTGGGATAGCAAATAGTACTACCCCCTCCCCTTTAATTTAAAGGAGAGAACAATGAAATTGTTGTCTATCTCTGGCTCTAACTCTTGCATTGGCTCGAGGAATGTTAGGTACTACCAATCATGCATACCATATTGCACTTTTTTTAAAGAAATATGAAGTGCATTCTTTGAAAGGATTATAAAAAATGTTGTTTTATAGTTTAAAAATATATATATTTTAACTATAAAACTAAATATACAAATTTTCTTTAAATAATTTATTTTTCACTCTATAACTCCAAAGTTCTCCTCGTAATGCGTTATAAAAAAGTGATTGCAAATTATTTGAATTGGGGTCTTTTTGGCCTTAAAGCGCATTATAGACATGTGCTAACCAACTAGGTAGCTTGCATCCTTATGTTTGGATTTAGTGCCTCCACGCCTTAAACACTTTCATATTAATTATGGTCTTTAGTGATATGGCCTTTGTCATGGCCAACACGAGAGTCAACAATGTTCAAATCAATCGTATCACAAGCAAAATTTATTCTTTTGATAAAGTTGATTATGTCACAACAAACATCTTTTATCATAGGCTTGAGGTCACTTATGTCACAATAATCATTTTCCATCATGGACTTGATCTTCACCTTCTCATTTTTTACCCCTTGTTTTTTACGTTTAAAGATGTCAAGGGTGATTAACACCATATATACTATCCTTACAACATCTATAGGGATTGTAACACCATTTTTAGGACGATCTTCACAAACATCAACATCTTTGAGAATCATTTGCAAATAACTCCTTAAGAATTGTCTAGCTTCGTAAATATTTGTATGTTTTGGGAAAAAAAGATCCTTATCTAGTGTCACACACTTTTGAACTTCAACTGACTTCTCTCCACTTTCACTAGCTTCTTGGAAATCTAGAGTCACATACTGCTGAACTTCAACTTGTTTTTTAGTTTGTTTTCTCTTTACCTTTCCCATGATTTGTAGTATGTAGAATTCAACACAATAGCGAGGGTTCTTTATTTCTCCAAATGATCCCTCTTTCTATATATTGCTAGTATGATATACCAAACCTTTCGATATACCCACCCTTTTGATATACACATCAATATGTAGAAAAGGCTAGTCCTCTCGATATATGTGATCGTACATGAGAGAGACCTTGAGGTACGTGAAAAAGCACAATAAGTGGTACGTAGGTAGTACAAAAAAGGATTTGTCTTGTCTTTGACACGTGCTTAAAAAGACCTCCTTTGAGAGTCTTAATTTTAAGGTGTATGTCAAGTGACAATGATGAATAGGGTGTATGATGGAGGGAAAATAAACAAATAGGGCTTCCTTATTTCTTCCCAATTATTTACAAGGTAGATCTTAGATGTTGTTGTTGTAGCTATATTAGGCATTAAGTGCAGTAATGAGTTGTGACAATATTACCTGTAAACAACCGCTAGAGGCATTGTATATAACAAACATTGCTTCAAACCTTTAAGATTTGAAAAAGGGTTGATTGTTTTTATGAATTCTTTTTTCCATACAATGCAATAAAGCATGAATTGCAAAACATGAACAATAAAATAAGACAAAATGGTGATGTTATACTCTGTCGATATTACACTTGTTACAATCATATAATCTTACAGAATAAAGAATTGAACTTAAAAAAATTAATTATACCACCCTTTCAACAATGGAGTTCAAAAAATTGACTCTTACACCCTTATACCTCCTACTGACTTTTTAGAATACATTAAAGTGCATTCCTCTAATGTTCTATATTTTTTTAACTATAGAACTATATAAATTTTTTATTTTTTTTAATTCTAAAAAAACTACGTTTTTTAGAATACATTAAAGTGCATTCCTCTAATGTTTTACATTTTTTTAACTATAGAACTATATCCAAATCTTTTTTTTTTTAATTCTAAAAAAATAATTTTCTTAAAAAAAAATGCACCCTAGGATAATTGAACTCAAGACCTTTATGCAAGAGACTTAACTTTAAGTTCCAAGACCAACTCTCCTACTTAGGCTTTTATACATGGATAAAGAAAGTTCAATTTTGTACTCTTTAAAAAAATCATGCACTTTTAAGTTTCTTAAAACAAAATCTACCTTTATGGCATTCAAACTTGGTTCTTGTCGCATCTAAGCATGCTAAGCACCACACGCTAGCCACCTTGGTGCCCCACTGCATTGAAGCTTAAAAGGGAATGAAAACAACTTAAAGGCATAGGTTTGCCTCCTCAACCTTGGCATGCCTCGAACACAACCTATGGGTCTTCGAAGATCACCATACATTTGTACTGCAACTTTTGTCACAAAAAAGTTTCTCCATAGGAAATCTGTGATTTCTCTCAACCACTAAACTTCTTTCCCTCTTATGAGAAAAAACCTTCTTTTGTAAAATTCATTTAACATTTCTTTCATTTTGTCCCATTATGTGACATTTTGTCCATCCATAGTCAACATGTACCTTGTTGGCCATTTTCTCTTTGTAACAATATTTTTTTTGTGAGTGATTAGTAACTCTATATATCTTACAAGACATGTCCTGATTGTCCAAATCGTCAATAATGACTACAACAATTGGTTCTAGGAGTTGCTTGGGATTTTGATTTCATGAATTTAATGTTACTAGTTCCTACTTGATTATCATAACCAAGGCCTTCATTCTTTAACCTGATATTTGGTATTATGCACTTTCTTATATCTTATTATTTTCTTCCTAATCATGTACCATTGTAGCCCATTCATTTTATTAGCTTTGAGTCAATTTCTTTGGTGTAATTTTCAAAGCACCCAATTTCTTTATCATCACTTTATTTTCATAACCTTCAATAATACTTTAAAGGTCATTAAAAAACACACATTTTTACATGTACACAACTAAACATTACTCTATAAAAAAAACTTTCATATGATATTAAAAATATCTTTTAAAACCTCCATATTAATAAGTTCATATAAAAGTTTAATTAAGAGGTCATAGGTCATAAAATGATCTTCGTGAAATATATTGTTTATCCAACCATACTAAAGGTCAATGCTACTTTTGGTGAACTTTCATATGATATTACAAATATCTCTTGATAAGTTCATATAAAAACTTAAACAACTTAATATCTACAAGATTATAATCATATAAAATGATCCTCATACATGATATTGTTTATCCAACCATACTACAATTACATAAACAAATTAATAAAAAATAAAATAACTTAATATCTATCCAATTATAATCATATAAAATAATCCTTACACATAATATTATTTATCTAATCTTACTACAATTATATAAACAAAATATATAACCTTGCTTTAGCATCCTATATATTTATACTGAACCTACTATTAAAAGATAAGGAAAAAGCCAAAAACAAAAAGACGTACTTTTAATAGAAAATTAGAGATTCATACTTAAAAGATAATATATAACCCTACTTTACAAATCTACCCTAACCATAAGGTTCCAAAATTAACATAAACATTTCTTCTTGGAAAAGTCAAGACGGCCCTGACTTTCCAAGGAAATTACATGGTCAGCCGTTCGAAAAAGGGAAGGGGTGAACGTCAACACTTTTTTTTGTTGCGGTGGCCGGCGAGAAGTGGCCGCTCCTTCCCACAAATATTGGCCATAGAAAATTCCTCCTACTACATTTCTCCTTTTCCACAAAGGCGAAAAGAAAAAAGAAGGAAAGCGGAGAAGCGCTTCATTTACTAAATTTATCTTTTGGCTCGGCAGGCGACAGCAGGCGTTAATAAACATAGAGCAATGTGCGTGTACAAAATTTGCGGGCGGGGACGGCAGCGTAAAGAAAAGGAGAAAGCGGAGGAGCAAACCAGGAGCTGGGTTTGGATGGAAGGGAGCATCGAAGAGGTGCTGACGGTGCCCATTCAGCTGACGGAGCGAGTGCGGGAGGCGGTGGAGGAGGCGGATTCCTTTAAGCAGGAATGCGCAGAGGTGGGGCGGCAGGTGGAGCGGGTCGCCAGCATGCTGCGGAGCGCGGCGCGAGTGGCGAGCGCGGGACTGTACGAGCGGCCCATGCGGCGCATCGTGCAGGAGGTGGTCAAGTCCCTGGAGAAAGCCCTGGCCCTGGTGCGCAAGTGCAAGCGGAGCGGGATCCTGAAGCGCGTCATCACCATCACCTCCGCCACCGATTTCCGGCGCGTGGGGTCGCAGCTGGAGAGCTCCATAGGCGACGTCAATTGGCTGCTTAACGTCTGCTCGGGCGCCGGCGGGGGCAGCATGCTCAGCCTGCCCCCGATCGCCAGCACGGACCCCATCCTCTCCTGGGTTTGGGGGTTTATCGCCACCGTCCACAACGGCACGCTCGAAGACAAGGAGGAAGCTGCCAACAGCCTCGCCTCCCTTGCTGCCGACAACGACCGCAACGGCAAGATCATCATCGAGGAGGGAGGCGTGGTCCCGCTCCTCCGCCTGCTCAAGGAGGGCGGCTCCGTGGCGGCGCAGGTGGCGGCGGCCACGGCTCTGGGATACCTCAGCACGGACCAGGAGAGGGTTTCCCAAATTGTGGAGGAGGGGGCCATCCCCGTAGTGCTGGGGATTTTACACGAGGCGCCCATGAAGGTCCAGGCCAGGGTCGCCCACGCGCTCTCCCGGATGGTGTCCCACGACCCCGACGCTAAGGAGGCCTTTGGCCAACAAAACGTGATCCGGCCACTCGTTTCCCTCCTCGGCTCAGACATGGACGAACCCCCCGCCGCCGGCAAGAACAACCTTTCAATTCATTCCGTGGTGCAGCTCGGCATCCACCGCCGCACCGGGAATTCCGCGACCGATCACCCGCGTGGGACAGCGGCTGCGCTCCGGCGGGAGCGCGAGGAGGAGGATCTGGCCGTCAAATCCGAGTGGAAGACGGAGGTCGCCCGGGCGCTGTGGAAGCTGGCCGAGAAGAGCGAGAGCAACAGCAAGCGCATAACCGACACCAAGGGTTTGCTATGTCTCGCTAAGCTTATCCAGAAAGATGAGGGCGAATTGCAGCATAATTGCCTCCTGGCCGTCATGGAAATCACGGCCGCTGCGGAGCGCAATTCCGATTTGAGGAGGGCAGCCTTCAAGACCAACTCTCAGGCCGCCAAGGCCGTGGTGGACCAGCTTCTGCGGGTGGTCGAGGAGGAAGGAAAGCCCCATTTGCAGATTTCGGCGTTGACGGCCATCGGCTGCCTGGCGCGCTCGTTCCCAGCGAGGGAGAGCAGAATAATCAGGCCTCTGGTGAGGCAGTTGGGCCACATGGATCCCTTAGTTGCCGCGGAGGCGGCCACAGCGTTGCAGAAGTTTGCGCACCCGGACAATTTTCTTCATACGGAGCACTCCAAGGGGATTATCGAGTCGGGGGGCGTGGCGCCTCTGGTCCGCATGTTGAAGTTGGAGGAGAAAGCGCAGGTGGCGGCCCTCATTCTGCTGTGTTATCTGGCCATACACGTGGGCAACAGCGAGGCTTTGGAGCAGGCCAAGGCGCTCAGTGCTTTAGAATTGGTATCCCGCACCCCTATTTCGCAGTCTCCGTCAGTGAAGGAATTGCTCCCCAAGGCCATAAAACACCTCGAACTTTATCAGGCAGGTGGAGGTGGTCATCCCCACAGGGAAATGTACGAATATCCATAGCAATTGGAATATTTCACTGTATATACTCCCACCCTTCGTTGCTCTTGCACGGTGCAATAACTGGCCTCCAATATGGAGGGAAAGGAGATAATTCTCAGAGGATTTTGTAGAGCTTTTGGAGTGCAGGAAGAGCACATCAGTGAAGCGTCACGCTGTACAACAAAATGAGTCTCTGTCCACAAAAATAATTTCCGAATTGGCAATCTCTGGCAACAATTCTTCATAATATTTAGAAGCGCTGAATGTGACCTTCTGGAGGCTTAGCTCAGCCGGCATCTAGTGATGATTCCCGGTAATTTGTAAAGGCATGAGTGCATGGCGCTTTATGTATATTGCCTTGCACTCAAATGGTATGAACTTCTGTAGCAGCCCCTAGCATGATTTTCCTTATAGCTATTCCAAATTTTTTTGTGTGTTATGACTATGGCGACATGAGTACAGTGAGAGCGTTATTATTATTGCGAGCAAATGCCTATTGAGTATTATACGTCACTGTAAACTATCTTGCATGGTATGCTTACGAATCGTAAATTTTATCTATTTCTTTATCTGCGTAGTTGATGATGTAGATAAATTTGAGATACTTCTGTTTAAGTTGTTGAGTACGTATTACAATTTTATTGGGCAAACCTTGAATTATTTACATAGATTTTCTGTATACATATAGACAGGATTCTGGACTTCAGTTAAAAGTTGGTATGGCATCATCAAGCAAATAATGGGAATAGGCTTCCTGAAAACGTAGGGACAAATTAATTGCAGGCATGTTGTTTTGACTTTCAACTTTTTGCCAACTCTCAACCTTGGTGGCTGTAATCTACATTTTGGTTACCGTTGCCGTAGTCTCAAAAGCAGTACTTCTGAGAACTATTTTTCAGAACCCTATGTATTAGAATCTTTAGTAATACTTACTCTTCCTTTCACGCTATGCCATTTAAGCAAAACAAAATCAACTGTATCCAATGTGCATTATAATTTAATAAGCTCTGAGTTGTAAACCTCAAGGATTCCAAATTTTCAATGCCAGTATATTCCTAAAAATGTCTTTTAAAGTCTCAATAAGTACACAAAGAGAAATATAATTTGTGAGCCTTCATTCATTTGATCTACTATTGTGCCTTGAGAAATTTTAGGGAGCTCATTGTACTCTGTAAAACCTTGCTGCATCCTATGTTTCAATCTCGTTTACCAGTTGAATTTGAGTCTGTCAATTTAGAGTGTCATTTTTCAAGGGCTGTGTCAATTTACAATGTCATTTCCCACATGCAGGGTATTAGCATCTGATCTCAACCACTATCACAACAGTGCCATTCTTGAAGATACGTTCAATCCCAATTTCATTGGTAGGTTGAGAATGTACTTTTATGATATCCTTTCGCAAAATAATCCATAGTGATTTGTCCATTTTAGGTATTAACTCTTCCCAATACTTATGTAATGTGTCTGGACTGTAATTATGGTTAGTATTATCAATAACTAACATGGGTTAGCATAAACTACATTATGAGGCCTGGCAATTTCTTACCGAGCTGTGTGGGATTAGAATTCTTTTTATAAAGAGCAGGCGGGTTGTGCACCACCTGCCAAAATTTCACCATATTGGGAATGGACTTACTTTGGTTGCACAGATGTGGCTTTGGCCTGTACCTAAGGGCATACCAAGTGCATTTAGGGAGAAGTTTGCTGCTGGCTAATGTTGCACTGGCCTATCAGAGTTTCAAGCTTATAGGGAGCCAATCAACGCGACTCATACAATAGATGCTCTCAGTATGTGACCGCAACAGTGATCAAAACTGTATAGAAGCAAATCTTATTTTATCATCAAAACAAGTACAAAATCCTGTTGCAAACAATTTAAAAGAGGAGATATTTTCCTATATTTGATACTTTTCCAACCCTCCTTAAACCTTCAGTTTATCTAGAAGAATGACTTCCTCTTCTCCTGTCCGATGGAATTATTCTTTTAATCCTTTATGAATAAGTCTTTTTCGGCACAGAAGCATCTCTTTAATTTAACTGACTTTCCTAACTCTTTTCATCTGGACCTGATGTCTAATCCACTAATGCATAGTTTCTGTTTATTTAGTCGAATTTCTAAAGACTATTCAGCTGAATCAGATCTTTACTCCACCAACAGAAAGTTTTAATCCAAAAGTCTGGTTTCCTACTGGGCTTGTTCCTGCATTATTCACCCTTGACAGACATTCATGAATATTCTGCGCATTGAGAAAATTTTGATTTGAATTTAATTTGGATGAACATCTCATTGGTCCTCCTAACATGCTTATCTCCTTGCACAAAATAAAGTCCTTTAATAATTTCAAACAAGGTTGGTTATTCTATCACTATCCATAGTCATTTGCAAGCTCAGTATGATTCTCCATATTCTTCCTGTATTACATCTCAACCACGTTACTATTGTATTTCAACAAACCTAATAGTGGTATAACAATATCATTTTGGCAATTATGCATATATCACCTGGCAAGATTTGAACCTCGGTCTTCTCCTTTGATGTCATATTCAAACCTTTAATTTTTATTGACTTAAGGCTTCCACATTCCACAGTAGTTGAAAATTTTTTTTTAGACATACTATGCAAGGGAAATTTTTTATTAAAAAATTATTGTTCACATTTAATGATCTCAAAGCCAGCTATCTCTATGGACAATGCTGCCAATAAAACAATTCTGTGATTTAAAGCATTGTCAAAACCTTATTGGAAGTTTCTAATATATGCTTCGATAAAAGAGAGCAAATTTGCTAGTACTATGCCCACCTTATATAATGCAGGTTACATTTGGCTTAGTTGTCAATGAACTTCACTGCTTGGTGTTCAAGACAAAACATTTTGACAAGTAGTTGTGACTCCACTTCTTCAGAGCCTGCATAATTGTATAAATTTCTGATCATAGATGGAATACAGGATTTGCCTTTTTGATAGAGAACCACTCCAATGATCACTTTATTTGCATCACAATTTACTCTTCTTTTGATGACTTCAAAACTCTTTTGGACTGGTTATATCCAAACAAGGCTACCCTATTTGTGGGACACATATGACACTCAAATTTGTATAAATTGACAGTGAAAATTGGTTAGCTCATGTAAATATTATCTCCAATGTTTTGCGTGGAATTAGGCATTCTAAATTTATTTTGTCCAGTTATCAGCTATCTGAAAATTACAGGTTCCAAATGAACGAACTCCTCTTGCAAGAACGAACACTTTTTTGGAGTTCATTTGAGATATTTCTGCCTTAGTAACTCTTGCTTGACTTAGAGACAATGAGTCTTTTCTCTTGGACATGTTCATAATAAGTGTATCTCAATATCTTGATATGAACACACAAAGAGGTTGCTGGCATTGTACATGCTGCACTCTTGTGTTGTGTTTTTTTATGGTACAAAGAAAGCTTCTAGAAAAGTAAGTCTTCTAAGAGAAGATGTACATGGAAGCTTCTTGCAGAAGGAAGATAAGGAAGCTTCTATGGGATTTATGTGAAGATGTGCAGGGGATATACAGTTAAATGCAATTGTCCATGTTGATGAGCACTAAGTATGTCCATCCAGGTAGGTGCGCTTATCAGGTACTCTGGGCACTGTATATGCAATTATAGAACTTGTTAGATGACCTATATGTTCCTATGGGTCTAACTCCGAGTTATACTACGAGTTGATCTTCATTCTTTGCTCATTCTAGGCAATACGCAGGAAGGAGACAACTTATATTTTTATATACAATAGAAAAGTGAAAGGTAAAAACTACATGATCAGAATAGAAATAGAGTAAATTACAGAATTAGATAGTTGGAAACAAATTAAACGATACTTGGAAAATAAATACTAGAATGAATCATATGCAACAACTAACTTCCGAAAAATTGAAAGAACATAACTGAAACAAATTATTCAGGTCTTTCGACGAGTGCCTAACTACTGCATACAGAAATATAAAAGATGCGTACGGAGGCTCTCGCAGAACGCACACTTGCAGTGGGCCCAAACTTCAAGGATAGGTGCAGTTTCCCCGTGGTGAGAAGAAAAGAAGTTATGTGCTCAGAAATTAATTAAACGGCAGATCTGCTATTATTGAATAGAATGAATTACATTAAAAACTATCCGGCCTTTGTTCTACTACAAGTTTTAGCTACAAAACCAACTTTGACTATTGACTATTGACTATTGACTAGTTGATTGATTGATTAACTTCTACCCTGAACTACATACAAAATATAAAGGGGACCATGAAGCCTTACCTGAACTGTTTGCCAGCTATAATGGGGTGCAATTAGAGCTGCTATGGTCACTTTATATTGTGAAACAAAAGTTTTTGGATTTCCTGTAGTTTGGAGAGTCAGCATTCCAATTTCAGGTGGTTGAGAAAATTATAGAGTAACAAAGGGATTTGTCAGAACGGATTCCAGCTGGCATCATCCTTCAGTTCCTGATTGTTAGAACGACAGCCTAGTCTACTGGAAATGGTTCATTCACTTTAGATGGTTACAGTGCTGAGTTTAATATTTGCCAATCTGTAGGTTAGAATGTTTCCTCTTCTCCGAATGCACACAAGTTTGTATAACTGAGTGCCTCTAGGTAATTTTCTCAATGCGTTTGCCAGCTACTTTTCCCGTAGTTCAGCAATTGCATGTTCCCTTAGTTTGATAGGGTGACTTCAAATTCCAGCTACATCATTGTGTTCGCTTTCTTGTAGTATACTTCTGTGACATACAAAGAAGGTTGGCTTACTTGGGGTGAGACAATTAATATCAACATGCATCAATTTGCAGAAAAATTTAGGCAAGAAGACATTCACAATTTAGTAGTCATTTTAATCAAAAAGCAACGAATCAATCTATCATTAAGTACAAAAGGTTGGCGGTTTAAAGCAAAAAGAGTCACATAGATGAGTTATTTGAGTGACTCATTATCTTCCCCTTGCTTAGACTGTTGCACGCCCTTGTGCAATGCATTTTCGGTTCAATGTCCAGATGGTTGAAGCTGCGCTTCATCATCTTCTTCATACTATGACATTCTGAGCCTACATTGGTCCTGTAGATCGTAAAGCATGGTGTATGTGTGTGCACTTTCCCGCTGATATCCTTCAGCCTCTTGAATCTCATGCCAATGCTATAGCTCATCTATGAGAGACAAGGGTATCCTCCTCTTGGTCTAATCAACAAATGGGGTCCCCAACATTAAAGGTTTAAACCTGAGGCCTATCCACCAATGTCCCAAAATATCAACAATCTCTACATAGGTCCCTGCCCTAGATAACGCTTTCAAGAAATTTGGGAGTGAGTGGGGGCTCCCTTGTCTGGAGTTCATTAGGCAGTTCAACCCACCGAGCATGACATCCATCTATTGCCCATACTCTCTATGTTAGAATGACTGCCCAGTCTGCTGGAAATGGTTTGTTCAGTTTAGATGGTCACAAGGTTGAGTTTCATATTTGCCAATTTGTAGGTTAGAATGTTTCCTCTTTTTTGAACAACTGATGCACACAAGCTTGTACAGTTGAATGTCACCTGGTGATTTTCTCAATGCGTTTGCCAGCTACTTTGCCCGTATTTCAGCAATTGCATGTTCCCTTAGTTTGACAAGGTGACTTCAAATTCCAGCTACATCATCTTGTTCGCTTTCTTGTAGTATACATCTGTGACATAAAAAGAAGGTTGGCTCACTTGGGGTGAGATAATTAGTATCAACAAGCACCAATTTGCAAGAAAACTTAGGCAAGAAGACATTAAAAATTTAGTGAAGTAGTTGTCAATTTAATCAAAAGACAACAAATCAATATAAGTACAAAAGGTTGGGGGTTTAAAGCAAACAGAGTCACATAGATGAATCATTTGAGTTACTCATCATCTTCCCCATGCTTGCACGCCCTTGTGCAATGCATTTTGGGTTCAATGTCCATATCGTTGAAGCTGCACTTTGTAATCTTCATATTGTGACATTCTAAGCTTACATTGGTCCCATAGACTGTAAGGCAGGGGTTATGTGTGCACTTTCTTGTTGATATCCTTTGGCCTCTTGAATCTCATGCCAATGCTATAGCTCATCTTGGGGAGACGGGGGTATCCTCTTGGTGTAATCAACAAATGGGGTCACAACATTAAAGGTTTAAACCTGAGGCCTATCCACCAATGCCCCAAAATATTAGCAATCTCTACATAAGTCCCTGCCTTGGATAATGCACTCAGGAAATTTGGGAGTGAGTTGGGGCTTCCTTTTCCATAGTTCATCAAGCAGTTCATCCCACCGAGCATGACATCCATCTATTGCTGCTTCCTATAGATTGATTGAAATTTCCCTAAATGTCTGGAGAGCAACTTGCTGATATTCTCTCAGCAAATGTTTGGAGGGCTTATACTCTAGATTTGGCAATTTTTTTGATATCCATCATAACCTGACGAACATTCTCATGATTTGAGTGAATCATGAGGGGTTTAGAGAGTTCCTTGTCCCAGAATGAATTGGACTCATCCTGCCTTGCTATTTCATTTCGCGTCATAGAGTAAAAGGCATAGATGACAACATCCCCACAAAAAAGATGGGCTTTAACCAAGTGCACTCCGACTGAATAAATTTGTGCAATTAAAATTCACAAAACAATTTTTTTGTTCTGGAGGAAGAGAGAAGTAGACCTAACTAAGTGCTGATGAATCCAACTGGTCCAAGGGTTGACCTTTACCTATTTGTTCAATTTGCATGCGAAGCCATTTCTCCTTTAGGTACAAGCAATAGACTTTGGGAGGAGGTTTATAGTCGGCCATAGACTTTAGGTACCATTTCTCCTTTAGGTACAAGCCCCTTGTTGCTACACCTTTGTGCCCTCAAGGATTCACTTGACTCCTCCTCTAGTTCTAAGTCCATTATTGGTACATGGAAGGGAGGGTTCATAGTTCTTGGAGTGGCAATTATGGAATTGCCCTTTGCGACTCGTGATCTTGATCCCAATTGTTTTTAGGTGCTGAGGTTCTTGTGGATTCTCAGCGCCTATGAAATTCTTTCTTTTCCTTTTTGTAACTATGGGTTGCCTTGAATGTTGTGGTCTTTCTGGTGTTTTTGTAGGGTTTTTGCATGATGCTATGTTCCCGTACTCTCTGCTTCTTTGTTTCTTTTCATAAACTTTGCCTTGGTGACCCTAAGTTTTTGCTTGGTTAGGGCATTCTTTATTTGCAATTGAATTAGCCCATGATGAGCAAGACTGGTTTCTTTGCTTGCTTGGATCTGAGAGGCCATATATTGTAATTATTTCAAGAGAAAGTAAGGGAGATTGATTTTTCTCTTGTGGTGGAGATGAGACAATACATAAATGATATGAAAAAACAAAATCGTGGTGTCCCTTGCATGTAATGTACCTTAGAACATGGAGGACAACCTCGTCCCAGGGTGGAGGTAATGAAGCTCGCTTGATTACCTTAGGCATGACATCTACCTCCTCACTTGCTTGTAGGAATCCCCTCCTAGTCCTCGCTTACCTAGAGGAATTCCCTCCTAGTCCTCGCCTACCTAGAGGAATTCCCTCCTAGTGTCTAAGGCTTTGGCTTTGGTTTTATACCATTGGTCTCCTTCAATTATCAGTCCTGTAGCTCCTGCAATAAAGTTCTCTGTAAGAGGAACATTGATGTTTTGAATACGCACTGTGTTTCCCTGCAATGACCTAGCAAATTCTAGGGCAATTCCCTCATGATGCTCTGTTAGGTGCTCAAAGAACATCCATGCCACTGTTTCAAAAATCTGAGCCACTTCTGGGTTTTTTTGAACTTTTTTCGTATCTGTTTGTTCTCCACGCTTTTGTCCATGCCCCATTGTTGCTTAATAGATTTCTTCTGCAACTCTTCCTATTTTTGTTGCATTTTTTCTCCGTTGCAAGACCATACATGGCTTGGGTTTTGAAGACTATGGGCAGTTATTATGGCAGTTATTACAATAGTCGCTTCAATTTGTAGGCGTGTGTGCCATTGACATGACCAAGGTGAGTTGGTTGTGTTAGAATTATGGAGTTGTCATTGATTTTAGGTTAATTTGGTTGCTAGTAAAAGGTGCATGATTGGACAATTATTCAAGACAAATATCTTCAAGGGTGATTTAATTTTGAATATATGCTTTAATATTTAAATGAAATATTTAATATTAAAGTTGTGTATGCTTTAATATTTAATATTAAAGTGGTGTTTTTAAATAATAGTTGGGCGCCAAAAGCAATGTAATGTTGAAAAAGCCAAAGGTGGACATATTTAATAGATTTGAATTTAAAGTGAGGAGGGCCAACCTTTTTGAAAGTGCAAAGAATTCATATATATGCAATGTCGAATTTTCAGTTGAGAGATGATTTTGAACGATAATATTCGAAATAAAGAAGCAGTGCAATAGGTTGAGCCTTGACGGTGGTGGTGGCATCGAGGTCATGTTTTAGGAGCATCGGAAGGAAGAGTTGGCATTCGGACTACGCGAGAAGAGCGTTGGAGACGAAGTGTTGGCATTCGGACTACGCAGGATAAGCGTTGGAGACGAAGTGTTGGCATTCAAACTACGTAGAAGGAGCGTTGGAGACGAAGTGTTGGCATTCAGACTATGCAGGTGGAGCACCGAAGATGAAGTGGTGGCGATAAGACTCAAATGCCCATGAATGCAAAGGGAAACCCATGATTTCAGCAAATGCAGAGTTGTTGATTACCAGCACAATGGTGAGGAGGTTTCGCTGTCCGATAAGAAGCACAGAGGCGAAAGGAGTTGGAGACAGAGGCAGCGACAAATTGAAGTTTTCGCAACGAATGGTCAGATCATTCGAATCTGAAATTGCTAGGAGACGTCTTTTAAATTTGTTGAGACAACAAGGCAGTGACGCCATCCAAAAAGTAAGTGAAGAAACGGAGGAGGCAAGCCCCCACGGAAAGAATATGATGACAAAGTTTTTGTCTTGATTACAAAGGTGGCATTCGGTAATCTGTGCTTGGGAACAAAACAAGTAACATTAGTAGCTGGGTGCATCGTCACATACATCGCAGTGAACCTTGTATGAGTGTTTTAGGATGAAGAAATAGTGTGCAGACGTAATTCAAAATTGCAGATAAACAGTGAGGGAAGTTGGTGACTTTCGTGCACACATTGGAGGTCCGTTTTGGTGTGGAGTAAGCTAGAAGGAACACAGGAAGAAATCATCGGGCAGCAGATTGAAGGAGGTAATATTCAGAAGATCAATACTTTGATTTTTGCTAAGGTTGGGCTTGATTATTCTTGTGTTGACGTCTGTAAATAAAAGGGAAACACAAATCCCACACGAATGTAGGAAAAAGTGGCTTGTGTCAAAGGATGTTAGTGGATGTTTTGATTTGGATGCATTAGTTCTTCATTGCAAAAGAAAAGTGAATTTTAGTGGCTTCAAATATTTTATTCCATGAATTAGAGTATGATGTATACTATGAGTAAGCTACCGCAATGAAGGTTTACAAGCTAAGTAAAAGAGAAGAGTGGAAGAGCTTGTGAGAGAAAAGTGGCAGAGTTCTTTGGTAGCCCATAGTTGAGATTTCTAAAGGAGGTTAAATGAATTCTGGGTAGAATATGTCTGAATTGTTTTTAATTGAAGAAAGCAAACTCAAGAAAAGAGAAGAATTTAAAGAGTAAGAGTAGGGTTTCGGATCAGATTTGTGAGCAGATTTGATCAGTGTTTGTGAGCAGATTTGAGCAGTGTTTGTGAGCAGATTTGAGCAGAACTTGTGAGAGGGGATTGGTGTCTCCTGTGGGTTGGTGTCCACAAACTTGAGGAGGGTATTGGTGTCTCCTATGGGTTGGTGCCCACGAACTTGAGAAGGGGATTGGTGTCTCTAGTGGGTTGGTGCCCACGAACTTGTGAGAAGGGGATTGGTGTCTCCTGTGGGTTGGTGCCCACGAACTTGAGAAGGGGATTGGTGTCTCCTGTGGGTTGGTGCCCACGAACTTGAGAAGGGGATTGGTGTCTCCTATGGGTTGGTGCCCACGAACTTGCAGAAGGGGATTGGTGTCTCTTGTGGGTTGGTGCCCACGAACTTTATAGGGGATTGGTGTCTTCTTGAAGAAAAATATAAGCAATATTTTGCCATGGTTTTCTCCTGAGAGGGTGTTTCCACGTAAAAGCATTGTCTCTTATGTGTATGGAAATTGTGCATTGATTTATTATTGCATTCATATTATTGTTGTTATCATTTGGATTGAAAAGTTTTATCTTATATTGTTCACCCCCCTCTCAGTATAAGCTTGTGTTCTTCAGGTTGGTTGTGATTTCCAATATGTAATGACCAACCTTGTTAACTGTAATTGTGTGATGACCTGTCCAACCCGTCATGTGTCTTTATTAAAGGTTCGACAAATTGTCCTGCCATCGTGTCCCGATGACACCCTGCGTTGATGTTTCCCACCTTACTTAATGATGACATCCTCGGTGATCATGAGTTAATGTTAAATATTTTGGAGGATTACGAGGGGATTTACGAGATAATGAACATGCATTCAATACGACACCAACTAGCGAGCAGTTAGGAAAAAGGGCACGTGGCAAAAAAGAGGTGAACTGGCGCATGGTACTTTGGGAGAAACGACTGTGGGAAGTGGGGTTTGTGGACTGGGAGAAAGCCAAGAAACTACAAGAATGTTCAATAGGAAAGGAAAGATATATACAAAAAATGACATGTTTCTTTGTACATGTATACAATAATGTAAATTATTAGTATTCACAAAAATTGGAATATTTTACCTGAATTACTTAAGAATTTGGTGAGCAGGTATATGTTGAATCAAAATGTGAGCATCAGAAAAAATATTTGCAGGAAAGAAATTTTTGGGATTAGTATTATTTTTCTTCATTCCAAAGGAGAGTTTAGCCACCAAGTTGGTTTTATGAAGTTCTCCTCCTTGATAGTTCCCAAAATGTGTGTTCACTATTCACCATCAAGTTTTTAATTTTTATTTTTACACAGTCAGGGGTCGGTCAACACTCATTGTTGGTAGTAGGATAGTTTGTTTCCGCTAGTGCAAAGTGAGACTAAGGCAGAAAGTGGGCCGTAAAATCCTCTCTGGTTAATGGTTTTTGGTAAAGTCAAAGTCAATGACTATTAACCATAAGTTGGATCTTTTCTTCATCAATTGTTTTTATTTTGACTGCTCCATTATCGAAGATGGTGTCGATTTTGTAGGGTTGTAACCAATGATGTCTTAGTATTTTTTTTAAAAGTCCACAAATCAGGAATTGTAGAGTAGTGTCCAATTTCCACTCTTGATTTTTTTTCCTTAATGAAGGGGTCATGCCATGTGGCTCTTTGTCATTGGATTATTTTTGTATGAAAGAGTGATTCTTGTCTGAGTTCATCCAAAGCATTGAGTTGTTCTATCCAATGCTTTTATGCTTGAGAAAGATCCATCCCTGGCTCAAAAGCTGTTTTTAGAGTTTTGATTTCAAACTCTATAGGTAGAACTACCATCTTTCCATACACAAGCTAGTATGATATGAGTCCCGTAGTAGTTTTCCATGTTGTCTAGTAGGTCCAAACAACTCCTATAAGATGATCGGCCCAATTCTTGCGATGGATTTTAACCGTCTTAGTGAGAATATTTTCTAGCTCCTTATTTGTCTAGTAGGTCCAAACAACTCCTATAAGATGATTGGCCCAATTCTTGCGATGGATTTTAACCGTCTTAGTGAGAATATTTTCTAGCTTCTTATTTATTAATACTTCCACTCATCCAACTACCTGTGGATGGTAAGGAGTGAATTTTCTATGGTGAATTTCATACTCGACCAATGCTTCTTTAAGTTTGGAAGTAAATTGTGGTCCTTGATTTGTGACAATCTTTCTAGGTACATCATACCATGTAAAAACTTCATACAAAAAATTTTGCTACTTTTTTATCTTGAGCATTTTTTAGTGCTTTTATCACTACCCAATTTGTAACATAGTCGATGCATACAAGGATGTACTCCTTTTTATTGGATGGTGGGTCAATGAGTCCTACAAAATTTAATCCCCATTTCTCAAATGGTTCAATTGATAACTATGGCTGTAATGGCGTCTCATCTGACTCGGTAGGTTTTCCCATGCATTGACATTGATCGCAATGGGATACATAATCCATAGCAGCTTTGAATAAGGTCAGCCAATAGTAACTTGCATTTAGGATCTTACTAGCCATCCTTCTGCTAGCAAAGTGTCCTCCACAAGGCTCATCATGACAAAGCCCGTAGGTTGTCAAAAACTTCATCCTCTTGAACACATTGCCAAATCACATGATCCAGTCCGGTCTTGAAGAGAAGCCCTTTTATCCATGTATAAGGAGTGCTTTGCCTTATCATGTGGTGAGTCTCGTTTGGGGAAAAGTGTCGGAATACTTTTTCCGTAGTCAAGTAATTTGCCAAATCTGTGATCCATGATGTCTTTATAGACGCAACAAAAAAATGCTTATCTGGGAATGCATCCTTTACAAAAGAGTCATTTGAACTGTTTGGAAGCCTGGAAAGAAAGTGAGCAACAACATTCTCTCTTTTGGGCTTGTCATGTATTGTGATGTCAAATTCTTGCAACAGCATTAACCATCTAATAATTCTACCATTTAAAACAGGTTTATTAATAAAATACTTAATTGTAGCATGGTCAGTATGTACAAAAATGGGATAACCTCTCATATAATGGTGAAATTTGTTAATAGCATGCACTGTTGCAAGCAATTCTTTCTCAGTAACAGTATAGTTCAGTTTGGCTCTTGAGAAGATTTTGCTAATATAATAAATGGCATAGGTCCCCTTGTCTTCCCTTTGTCTAAGAACTGCTCCCAATGTAGTGTCAAAAGCATCAGTATAAATTTGGAATGGTAATTTTCAATTTGGACCTCTTAGGACTGGTGTTGAAATTAGTTTTTCCTTTAAGGTCTGAAAGGTTTTTTGACATTCAATTGTCCAAGTAAATTCAGCATCTTTATTCAGCAGGGTAAATAAGGGGTTTGCAATCTTGCTAAAATCTTGAATGAATTTTCTATAGCACCCTGAATGTCTGCGGACATCCTTTTGTTTTTGTGGAATAGGGAGGTTTTTAATAATCTCAATTTTTGCAGCATCAACGTAAATGCCATGAATAGAAATGTGGTGACCGAATACTATTCTCCTTGTCATCGTTAGATAACATTTTTCATTGCTTAATGAGAGGTTAATAGCTTGACACCTTTGGAGTACCTGTTTCAAGTTTGATACCAAAGAATCATCGTAAACGATGAAATCATCCATGTAAATTTCCACCCATTCTCCAGTTAAATTGGAGAAAATGCTAAGTATTGCCTTCTGAAAGGTTGTAGGTGCACTGCATAATCTGAAAGGCAAGACACGAAAAGCAAATGTACCCCAAGGATGGGTGAAAGTCGTTTTGTCTTGGTTTTCGGGTGCAATTTGGATTTTTCGTTATATCCACTAAAACCATCCAAGAAAGAGAAGTACTTTTTTTCAACAAGGGTATCTAGTACCTGATCAATGGAGGGAAGTGGAAATGATCCTTTTGAGTGGCTTAATTAATTTCTCTGTAATTGATACATATTCGCCACTTTCCTCCCTTCTTTGGAACTACTACTAAACGAGATATCCATTGACTATTGGAAATGGGATAAATGAATCTGACATTTAGTAGCTTATGTAATTCCTCCTTAACAATGTCTTTCAGTGTGGGATTCATCCTACATTGTGGTTGTTGTATGGGTTAGCGTTGTCTTCCATGTAAATGTGATGCATACAAATGGTCACAAGGATTCCCTTCATGCCTTGGTAATCCCATGCAAAGGCAGAGCTTTGTTCTTTAAGCATCTGAATTATTGTGCTTTCTTGCTTTCGGGGTCAATTGGCTGTTAATATTAAGATTTCCTCCTTGTGTAATTTCAACAGCCTTGACAAGGGACTTCTTATCGTTGCTAAGGGTTTCATTGATGTTATATGTATGAGGTTAAAGTTGATGAAAAATGATAGTATTCCTTCTTGGGTCAGAAGGGTCTTCAGAATCAAGTTTTGGATAGCACATGTCTTAAAGATCTCATTTTGACTGAGGCTTCCATGGAAATACAAATTAAAAAAAAAATTGCCATCCACGCTGTCCTCATCTACTTATTTCATTTTGAGGGTTTGATTGATTGTAAGAATTGGTTGTATAGCCGCTTCATAATTTCCATCCTGTTCAACCCACATGAGGTGTTCAATTTCTGGAGTAGGCTTAGCAGGTGGATATAGGAATAAGTTTTTAGTTGTAGATCCGTTAGAGATGGTCATATTTCCTAATCAACAACTAATATAGGTGTTGGTTGTGGCTAACCAAATTCTACCCAAAATTAGTGGGTATCCTCCTAGGCTGGTCTTTGGTTTCGACACCATGAAATCAATTGGGTACTTTCAAGAATCTACAGAAATAACCACATCTCTGACTATTCCTTTAGGAGTTACAGTCGAGCAATGAACCATCTATAAGGCTGTGGGAGTAGGCGTAAGGTCTAGGAGATGCAAAGACCAATGATCAACCACATCTTTGACTATTTGTTTAGGAGTCACTGTCAAGTGATCAACCATCTGTAAGACTACAGGAGTAGGCTTGAGTTCTAGGAGACACAATTTATCGATCGTTTCTTTTGTCATAACATTGACTGCTATTCCAAAATCAATTAAGATGTTATTAATTAAAATGTCCACTAACAGGACTTCCGGGATTAGAATACTTGGGAGTAATGACTTTTTCAAGAATAAGGTCAGCAAGTTGTCCTACTACTTGAACAGTTTTAGGGTCATTTTTCCTTCTAGGTCTTTTTAAGCATAGTTCTCTAATGGTCTTGCTATAGATTGGGACATCTTTGATGGCTTGAAAAAGAGGTACTTGAACACATACATTCTGTAGTTCTCCTAGAAAGTCTAATTCTGTTTGTGGCGGTTCTTTCTTTTGATTCAATCTTTCAAGGAAAGGAGGGTTCTCCATTTGTTTATTGCTAGCACTGGGTTTACTGATGGGATCAAGTTCTTGAGGATCCTCTCGAGGAGGAATTTCTTATTTTGGTTCAGTGATAATAGGGAATTCAAGATCCTGAGTATCCTACCTGATTGTAATTGTAATTCATTGCAATCAACAGTATTTAAAGAGTAGGTTGAGTATCCTATTGACTCCTGACTGTGCGTTGGTTGTCCTACTTTATTGTTGGGATTTGGTGTCGGTTGTGTAAGTAGCTGTGGTTGCTATTTTGGAATTTGCAGGTTCGAAGTATTTGGTGCAGGGAAGCAAGCTTGCTGTGGCTGAGGTGGTTGGTGATACTGCCAGTTTGGCAGAGAATGCCACACTTGCTGTGGTTCTGCCATGGTTGATGGGGTATTGCTGTTGAGGCCAAGGGTTTTGTTGAGTCATCCAAGGGTTCTGATTTTGAGGGGGTGACTATTGCCACCCTTGTGGAGACCAAACATTTGAAAAATTGAAAGGAGAAAAAGGTTGGGCCCTAGGATTCATACCTTGGACATTTGCGTGAGGCTGGCATGCTTCCTTTTATTGGCATAATAGACCTCCTTTGCTCTCTGGGTTCTGATATGGAAAACAACTTTGATTCTTGGTAACATGGGGCAGTTGCTTATGGTCCTTTTGGCAGAGGCTACAGAGCTTAACTTTGTCCAGAGAGCATTTATGTTTGACATGCTTCTTTGTAAACCTTGGACAAAAGACTGCTAAAGCCTTCTCTACCTCCCAATTTCTTTTTGGTCTGAAATGTATCTAGTTGAGAAGCCAAAGAAGAAAGGATGTCTGTCTTGAAGTCTTTGAGCAAGTTCCCAATTTCAGCTCTAGTGATGCCTGCTGAAGTATTTGCTGTTCGAACAGTGCCACACCTAGCTCCTTTACCTTTTCTCATGTAGACCTTATAATTCCAGCAAAGGGTTTTGTTATCTCCAAAAATGACCTGATAAATATCTCCTTTGGCCATTAAGTTTAAAGCTTCTATATACTCTTTCCGTAGCCGTCACAAGAACATAACGTTTAAGGTCTTGGAATCCAGACTCGAATGTTTAGACCTTTGGAGATCTCTTAATATTGTCTTCCAAGGTCTTCTCTTCTCTTTGCGTCATTCGAAGTACTTCATCTTGGGCTTCCCTAGCTTTGCATTAATCTTGGTTTTTCTGCAGAAATTTTGTCCTCGTCTCCCATGTGCTGATGTTTCTACCGCCCAGCCCCATGAGCCAGCGTAAAGTTGCGTCTTTGAGCATGGCTGGAAACAGTTTGAGCTTCTGTGCATCTGTCTTGTAGTCATAGCTCCTACACAACACTCCAAATTCAAAGAGAAAAACATCCGGATCTTCTATAATCAGCCCGTGAAAAATAGGAAGCACAGATGGCAGGACATTCTTCATTTTGGCATCCTCCTGAGATTCCTGGATTGGGAATTCAAAGGTTACCTTAGTCTGTGTTTCCTCTGCCATCTTTGCTACAGTTTGCATAGTGCATGTCATCCAATAGATGTCTTCTGATGGCTAATTTCCTTCAATTGGTTGCATTATAACACTATGGGTTATAATGCAATAAAAAATTAAAAGAAGACACCTAACAAAGAATGGTTTGGCGTGAATGTCGACCTTTAATCCAGGCTGTCCCTACAGTGTGAAAAGAAAAGAATTTGTTTGTACGAACTGTAATCTTCAGCACCTTCCTGACAATGATGCCAAAAATGACAAGCACTAAGTATGTCAATCCAAGTAGGTACGCTTGTGAGGCACTGGACTCTATATATGCGATTACAAAACTTATTAAAGGACCTAATCGACATGTTCCCACAGGTCAACTCCAAATTATACTACAAGTTGATCTTAATTCTTTGCTCATCCCAGGATAAACGCAAGAAGGAGATAACATATATTTTTTGTACAATTGAAAAGTGAAAGGTAAAAACTACGTGAACAAAATAAAAACAGAGTAAATTACAGAATTGGAAAGCTGGAAAGAAATTAAACGATATTTGGAAAATATATACATATTGGAATGAGTTATATGCAAAAGCTAACTACAGAAAAATTGAAAGAACAGAACTGAAACAAATTATTCAGAATTTGGAACGGGTGTGTAACTACTGCATACAAAAATAAAAAAGATGCTCACGGAGGCTCTTGCAAACCGCACACTTGCAGTGGGCCCAAACTTAAAGTATAGATGTAGTTCCCCTGTGGCGAGAAGAAAAGAAGTCACCCACTCAGAATTTAATTAAATGGCAGATCTGCTATTATTCAACTGAATGAATTACATTAAAAACTATCTGTCGACTGTTCTGCTACAGATTCTTGCTACATAACCAAGTTCGACTACTGACTATTGACTAGCTAATTGATTGATTAACTTCTATCCTGAACTACATACAGAATTTAAAGGGGACCAGGAAACCTTCCGTGAAGTGTTTGTCAGCTCTCAAGGGTGCAGTTAGAACTGCCATGGTCACATTATACTACTAAACAAAAGTTACAGAACAGAATTACAATTTGTTTTGGATTTCCTGTAGTTTGGAGAATTGAAGTTCCAATTTTGGGTGGCTGAGACAAATTATAGAGGAACATAAGGATTTACCAGAACGGATTCAAACTGGCATCATCTTTTAGTTCCTTATCGTTAGAACGACTGCCCAATCTATTGGAAATGGTTTGTTCAATTCAGATGATTACAACGCTGAGTTTCCTATTCGCCAATCTTTAGATAATAACATTTCCTCTCCTTCGAACAAGTGATGCATCCGAGTTTGTACAGTTGGAAGTCACCAGGTAATTTTCTCAACATGTTTGTTAGCTACTTTTCTCGTAGTTCAGCAACTGCATGTTCCCGTAGTTTGACAGGGTGACTTCAAATAACTGCTACATCATCCTGTTTGCTTTCCCATAGTGAGTTTATATGTCTATGACATACAAAGAAGGTTGGCTCACTTGGGGTGAGACAGTTAGTATCAACACGCACCAATTTGTAGGAAAATTCAGGCATGAAAACATTCACAATTTAGTAAAAACCATTAACTAATATTATATTGTATAAAACACAAAAGTAATTGTCATTTTAATCAAAAACAAGGAATCAATCTATCATTAAGTACAAAAACGGTGGGGGTTTAAGGCAAAAAGGGTCACATAGATGAGTCATTTAAGTGACACATCACGTGTCTAGAAATACTCCACGTGACTAGTTAGCATTAGATCTGCAATCATGAACTTGTCAAAGAATGGCTCAAACAGTTCATTCATTAGGTGCATGAAATTACTTGGGCTTGGTCAAACCACATGGAATTGCAGCCACTGATACAGTACATCATTGGTTAGAAGTCTGTTTTTCAACCTGGTCATCTCAAGTCTAGATCTGATGGTAGTCACACTTTTTTTTTTGCAATTGGTTATATGGGATTATAACGGGCCCCACTGGTATTATATCATCACCACGTAGTGGTATTACAACAAAGCTTGGATATTATCCATGTATCACTTGGCAAGATTCAAATTGGGGTCTTCTCCTTAAATATCAAGGAATCTAACCGGGTGAGCTAATGCCATTCGATGGCGGTGGTCACTCTTAAGATCAGTCTTTGAGAAGTATTTTGCACGAAAGGTAATTGGTACTTTGCTTGTTATCTTGTTGAGGGCTTGTGAATACACATTCTTGATTCTCCATCCATTTTTTTCAGAGAAATTAGTTTTGGATCAACACATGGGTTTGATAAACTCTCTCTAGTTATTCATCTTCACAACGGGTGTTGAACATTTCAATTTAAATGTTTGGTTTCCAATGTACTTAGTCTAAGGGGAGCTTGGTTTGGCAAACTTGTCCCTAGAATGAGGTCTGGTTGTTGTTTGATTTTACTCAATGGTGGCAATCTAGTGGGCAGTTTTCTGGAAATGATCTCTTTGTTGTTGTCAACTGCAGCCTTCATTTTCCTTTGTAACTTCTACATTATTTTAATCTTTTTGTTTGATTTCAGAATGAAAGGAAAGGACATTCTAGACAGTTTCACATCTTGAATTCCCTCTTTTGTAGAAATTAGCAAAATTCTGCTGCAATCTTCTTATCCTACTTAAATAGCAGCAACTTAAATACTGCTTATTTTGGTGAATGTGAGGGTATCATTCAATACATGGTTTTTCTGCCAAAAGCTCATGCCCTTCTATAACATTGCAAGCATCCATGGGGTTTACTTTGCACACCTCTTTGTTATGACAATTGCCTTTGGAATTTCATGTTGTCTCTGAGTTACCTGATGACCTACTTGTGGACATGATGGATAGTACATATTAGATTTTTACTTTCTGCATCATTTTGGTGGATACCGATTTGTTTGCATTTTTTTTCCCTCATTGATTACAACTTCTGGCATCCCATCATCTTTGCCTTCTGCTTGAAAAATGCCTATTCAGTACCATTATGCTGCTTAGTCAGCTTAGTCAGTACATTTTAGATTTTTACTTTCTGCATCATTTTGGTGGATACCGAATCGTATGCATTCTTTTCCCCCTTTGATTACAACTTGTGGCATCCCATCATCTTTGCATTCTGCTTTAAAAATGCTTAGTCAGGACTCAGTACCATTATGCCGCTTCCTTCTTTCCTCACTTTAAAAGAATACTTTTTAGCATCAAGTTTTCTCCTTACTCTAGTTCAAGTGGAACTGGCTCTTGCTTTTAGAGAGGCTTCCTCTGCTTGAGCAACATTTGCTTTTGGTTCTTGTCTTGTGCCTTTATTGTAGCCTCTTCCACAACTATGGTTTATTTGTGGAAATCCTCTTTTACTATGAGGATAAGAATCAAGTTTGCATTGCTTGAGAGGAACCAGCTCTTGTTTTCTTATAGTTGGTGTTTGTCTCACATAAACAATGACTTTTCCTTGATTTTTAACATCAGTAGCAGCTCTACCCCTGCAATTTGCTTCTTGTAAGTTCCTTAATAACAATTCTTTCACTCAGGAGGCAAAGCAGTAGGCTCTCTCTACTGAGTGAATTTGCAAGCTCAATTGAGTGGCATTATTTGCATTTCACTTGCTTGAACACCTTTTAATCATCTTTATGGTGGCAAATTTGAAGTGTCAGCCTGTAGAATTCTTTAATGTATTCCTTCACATTCTCTCTCTTTTTTGGATGTTTGCAGCTTCCCAAACAAGCCTTATCGATAATCATAAAGGCAAAAGCTTTTCCCTAAGCTTGGAAACCAGGCTGTTTCAATTCTTATTTTCTTCTCTGAATTTTTTCCTTAAGATGAACTCACAAAAGCAGGGCATGTTCTCTTTATTTGGTGCATGTGAAATTGACATGTTCCTTATGTTCTAATTTAAAACACTTAATCAGTTATACAATTCAATCAATCGATTCCTCTGGACTTCAATTCCAAAAGTGGAAACTGGAAACATCTAAATTTTGCTTTCAATTTTTGTCAGTGCACGAGTGATCCACTGGTCCTGTTGGTAGTACTTGCTCCATTTTTTTTTCTAAATTAGTGACTCTGCCATGACGCTGGGAGTTTCAAATGCCAATATCTTTTGCAGCGGTTGCCCTTCCACCATAAGGCCTCTTGCTATTCATTTTCCTTTTCTTCTTTCCTTCTTTATGCTGGGATTATCCTAATTTCCTAATGGAATTATGAACTCTGTAATAGAACTGACTCTCCAAACGTAGGTGACTCTCTGAGTGAATTGGTGTTTTTAAACAAATTGACTTTCTACTTGAAGATATGCTTCATGGGGATGCATCTCTAGCTTTTGGAGCCATCTTGAAGATGCGTCCTGCCATCCCACCATCCTTGTTCTAGAAACTTTATATCACATAAACTGGAAGTGACTTGTCATTCAGCACTGAGATGTATGAATTGGATTTTCACTACACTGGATTCATTCACTACAAAAGATACTTCTGCCAGCTGTGCTTCTCCATCAGGCATCTACATCCTTACTTCTTTTGTTGCTGTTGCCTCTAAAGGAGTGCTTCATAAATCCTGCTTCAAATAAAACATATTCATACATTTGCGGTAATGCTATTTAAACAAACCAAAAGCAAATCTGACGGATGTGCTTTATGGATATGCTGGAGAAGTTAAGTCTGCCATAGACATCTATGAAGCAAGTTGCGAGTTTGTATATCTTAAGGGTGTTAAAATTCCCATAGCAGGTTAACTTCATCTGGTATTTTGCCATTACGAAATCTCAGGGATTTCATTGCATTTCCCCTTGAAATGCTATTGCCAATATGTTCATAGGATCATGTTGCAAACAAACATGAATCTTCTTTCGGTGTCCCTAATGATGGTTGTTAGTGTTTGATTGCTTATGAGTAATATCATAAGGCCTATCTTCCACCTGTGTGGAATCTCAAGGGTGAAAACAGATTTTACAATTTTGTGTTGCCTTTTGGAAAAGAATCCTCTGATCTCTGTTCTTTATGTGTCAATGCTGACCAATACATGTGCCATGTGCTTGGACTCTGTATGGTCTGTGTTTCATCCAAAGTGAATCTAGGCTAGCAAAATCTGGATTATATGATGCCAGCCAATTTCTTACCAAGTTATGGGAATTTTAATGCCCACCTGAATGCATAGCATTGGCCTTGGGGTTTACTCACTGGCGAAAATTAGTCATTAGGTTGTGAAGGTGCAATTGCAGCCCTTACCCCCTTCGTACATACTGCATCTAGAAAGCGCCCACGGAGATAATACATGTGCCATGTGCGTGGACTCTAATTGTGTATGGTCTGTGTTTCATCCAAAGTATAGGCTAGCAAAATCTGGATTATATGATGCCAGCCAATTTCTTACCAATTTATGGGAATTATAATGCCCACCTGAATGCATAGCATTGGCCTGAATTTACTCACTGGCCAAAATTAGTCATTAGGTTGTGAAGGTGCAATTGCAGCCCCTACCCCCTTTGTACATACTGCATCTAGAAAGCACCCATGGAGATAAGTGCAATCAGCATACAGATCCCAAACTTGTGAATCCTGGCCAGCTCACCCATACACTTTACTAGCACCAGTTTTAAAAAGTGTAGAGAATTTTATAAAGATAAAAAAATAAGAACAAGGAATACACTCAAGAACAAGTCAAGAATGCATTTAATCCTAAAAGTCATTTTTAACATTTCAACACTTCGAGTTTTCCATAGCTCTGTTTTTCACAAATTTGCACAAATTTTACATCAAGAGGGTGTGTTTTGACTGTTCAGCATTCAGAACTGGAGACTTCACGTTGAATGATGCAAAGATTCCAAGAGTTACCCTCTTTATTCAAAAGAGGGTTGGTTTTGTTCCAAAGAGGTTGCCATTGTCATTTGGGCAACTGCTTTTCAGTTTCTTTGGGTGTTGTATTTTGTTTCCTTCCTAAATAGAGCGCAGGTTCTCTGCATGCAGTTTAAAAGTTAAATTGATAACTCTGAAGTTTGAAATTATTCCTAACGTGTTTAATGAAATATAAATGTATTTTGAAATTTGTACCTTCTTCTAAGGTACTTTGTGGTTATATATATACATATATATTTGAATGCTCCTGGCTTTATGCACCCAAGTTTTGAGGGTGTTGCATCAGGTCTACACATCCACATCTGTGCTTCTCAGTAACTTAGAGTTATATGGTAAGCAGATCCCTCACAGGCTAGACTGATTGTTTCATGAACACTTCAGATTAATTCTTTACAATTTATAAACGTTGCACTTAAGCTAAGCTCACCGCCAGCTGCTTCACGATGTCCTAATGCAAACAAATGATTTAAACATTCAGAAAGATAAAAACTTGTTTGAAGAAAATAAATAATAGAGACATGAAATTGAAAATATTCCACACCGAATGGAAGATGGTTATGAGCAAACTCAATGAGCCATTTTTACAATTTCAAAACATTTTCCAAAGAAATCTGGTACAACATGGGTGCACCTCAACCATAAGAATGCAATTACACTCAAAGATTATATGGCTGTTATCCTAAACAACACTGAACTTCAATCATTCTGAGTGGAGTCAATTTTCATGAACATATTCATGGACTATACCAGATTCAAGGATGTTTGTATTTGTGTAGTGGGCGAATTTAGAACTAATGCTGTGTTTATTGACTTCAGCTTGAGACTAGAGATTGGATTTCCTGAGGTTTTTGGTTGAAAGTAAAATCAGGTATGTCATAGATTCGGTCACATGGGTTAGACAAATTTTCATGCTTTTGAGATACATACGTAGTAGGGAATGAGTTTGATAGATGTGCAGCCCCCCCAAGTTTTAGTTACAAGTTAAGGTCAAATTTATGAACGAGGCAAAATAGAACTTGAAAATGTGTGCAACCTTGCAATTGAAAGAAAAAATTACATTACCAAGCTGAGTATTATCTACACAATAAATACAGACCAACTAAAACCAGTTTGAAGCTTTTAGCACTTATAAGCATAGGTGATTAAGCTACTGTTGTTTTGTATCTGTGTAGCTTTCCTTGTAATATTTTTTAAAATTAAATATTACTGTAATTGGCAAAGCTATGATAGATCGGATAGAAGAGATTTCTAATTGACTCTCAGTTTCTATGTTTTATGAAGCAGGCCAAAGACACAATGTTCTGTCTTTTTGTTGTTACTTGAGCGGCAAATCCTAAGGCTTTAATCTGATGAAATTTGAGGCTTTTTGTTGTTCTGTTTGAGTGGTGGTTGAGAAATTTAGTGTTATATTCATTCCACACAAATGATTTTGATTCACAGCTGATGAGATTTTGCACTTAAATCCATATCCTACGTTTCAAGATGATCATGGTCCAACTTGACTTTGTAGATATAAGATATTTAGTAAATTCAGTTAGACCATATTTTTGCCCCCATCCTTTGGAGATATAAGTTATTTAGTAAAGTCAGTTAGACCATATTTTTGCCCCATCCTTTGTATTCTGCCTATGATCTACTGTGGTTTGGAGGTGTGATTGGCCATCATTGGCCATTAACCTGCCAATCCTTGTTTAATAAGATTTTCACCATTGCATTAAAATATTATTTGGTGTTTGGTGGATGCATTTCTAAAATAGAGAAGCTAATAATTGAGTAGGGATGAGATAAAGTGATCCACTTTATGAACACATTGTAATCATTATTTGAAAATAAATCAAAACATAAAAGTTTCTGTTATACAGATTATCATGCAAATGGGACCTTCAAAGGAGGGGTGTGTGGTGATCATATGCCACTCTAACCGAGTGAATTTTCAAGTGATGTGGCACATACGGTTATGCCCCTTCAGCATGTACCCAAAAATGGGATAACCATGTTTTATCTCAATATTTGACCTCTCTGATAAAATGAAGTGGAAAAGGCATGCAATAGGGTAAATTACGATGAGCAGAGACATAAGTAATATCCTACGCTAAGATAGTCCTACATTGTCTTCGCAAATACATATAGTAGGTTGCTCAACTATTACGTATTCATAATATCTAGGTTGCTTAGGAGAAATCAGGCTTTACTTCTGTTGGTAATCTTTTACAATTGAGACTCCAGATTACATTTGTAACAAATATTTAATATGATCCATACAATTTGTCGATGGAGCCTTATTTTAAGATTTAAGGTATTGGTAATTGATCAAATGTGAACCAATTGTTCAGTTTCAACTCTCATTCTGGATAAGCACCTACTTGACTCGTTGACATCTTTACCACAACCTTCTTTGATATGTGAGTTTAGGAATGACAGTTAATTTGTAATCCCTCCTCTTGAGAAGGATTATTCGCATGTTTGCCAATATATGACAGGTCCTTGTAACTTAAGCTCTCTATGGGCCATTTATTGATGGTACATGTACATTTTGCATGGTAGTCTAATGTGTATGCTTTTTTGAGGTCGATTCCTATAAAGCCAAAAGCTTTCACTTAATGTTTTGTACCACAAATTTTTCGTCTGGTAGTTGATTGACTTATATATATATTTCAGGTTCTTTATCAAGCTTCTTTTATAGCTGTAAGAGGGGCAAGTCTTCATGAAGGAAACTGCACTTTTTTGTTTCTTCATACATGATTATTATATTGATATATGAATTAGATTTATTTAAAATCTTACCTTTCTTTAAAGGAAGAAGGGCAATAACAAATAACCAATGTGATTTTTTATTGTTATTTCCAGATGATAATTGTCCTGGAAATTTTATAATATTATTTCATACTTTTCTTATTTATACAAAATAAAGTAAATTGTAAAGGGAATTGTAGAGGTCTATGGTGATGGTAACTTATCACTTCTATTTATATTTTACATTGCAGCTCTTTGTACTTGTAATATTTTTTCTATATGTCTAGATCCATTGCTCTTCATTTATTTAAGTAGATTGATTTGCTCGACCAATAGGGACTAGGGACTGAAGGGCAAAGATAAGGGAAGAGCAAGAGGAAATTGAATTAATAAAGTTAGAAGATGATGAGAAAGAGGCAAAGAAAATGGTTAATAACAAATGATAGAGAAAAAAAAAAACAATGATAATTGATCCCATTGGACCTTAGTATAGTATAAAGACAAGTATTTGCACCTTGATGATACATGTGCTAGGGTCAACACCCCTAGTATAACCCCTAGTATAGTATAAAGACAAGTATTTGCATCTTGATGCTGCATGTGCCATGGTCAACACTCACAAGCGCCAATGTTTGAATGACAAAATCTCCACACGAGGATAGAAGATTTGCACCAATTAATAATATTTAGCCCACTCTTCCATCTAGTGCCAGAAGAAGATTTAGGCACCCATAATATGATTTCATCATGTGTTTTACCTACAAGAAGTTGGAAAGTTTTCACTTTCGCTAGAATCTTGTAATTATAATATATTGCATATAGATGACTACTCGATATAGATGGGCTCTCTTCATTTTCTTCCAAAGAAGCAATATTAGTAGCTATATCTAGGATTAGGAAAGGCAAGGAGGAATCAAGACACTACATTTTTGAATGCCTATTGTAGTATGATGCTTACAACTTTATTTTGGTGGCAAGGCCAAGCTGGTCATATAAGTATGTTGTATTTTGTTTTTCATTTACATTTCAACTATCTCTAAATAAATTTTAGCATATTTATATAGTTTTCTTTTCTTTTTTGCATTTCATGGTTAACATCCCTTCTTTGTTAGTTTTATTTTTCATCTAATATGCGACAACATAAATATTCAATAAGTAATATATATTATTTATATTATGGTTTAGATAGATGACATGGCAATGATGATCAACATGTTGTTTAGTAGAAAAATAAATTAGATATATGTTGGAGTTTTCACCCAATTTAAAAAATAAATAGAAACAATAAATCCATTCAAATCTTATACAAAAAAACATAAAAAGGTCCAAGTTTCCACGAAATATAGTAAGCACATGTAGGTACCATAAATAATCATTATATTATTTGTAGATAAAAATCACAACACTTCGGTACAATGGATGGAGTGTTGGGGTATTTATACCAATACCAAAATCCCAATTATATAAATAAGTTTAACTTAAGCCAACATAACAAGAGATGTAAAGCGAGCTGTAAGTTTATTGCAGTGGTAAGGGCTTTGGCCTCTCTTTGAGAGGTCTAAGGTTCAAACCCCACTTAGTATTATAGCAATGGTAAGGGCTTTGACCTCTTTTTGAGGTCCAAGGTTCAAACCCCACTGAGTATGAGGGGATTGGGAACCCTCATAAAAACCTGTGTAAACTCATTGAAAAAGCAATAGTAAAGCTAATTATAAGGCGGGTTTCACCATAACAAAGTTAACGACCCATAGGGCTTACATAGTAAAATACTACAATAAATTAAATACTTTTGTACAATGATTGCACGTAGGCCTATACAAGATTGCATCATACAAGGTCGAATTTGGCCATAAGTTAGATTACACTTTCAACATCCCCTTATAATATAGTCAGATAAGGTAAGATGTGGAAGCATAACTTTCCCTTTTACAATACATCATCTTGTTTGAAAACTTCAACTTGCCCTTAGACCATTTGATTTTTGTCATCAATAGAGGCATTGCATAGAGCTATTTATGAGAAGAGCTATTACAAAATTCCAAGGGTACCTGGACAAAGAATAGAAGAAATAAGAGATCATAAAAGATTAGAAACTCATAAATAAGTTGAATCAATAGCCCAAAGAAGGATGAGGCAAGGACTAAAGTATATTTTGAAGCCTTTTCTTGTATGTCTCCAAAAAAAACTCAAACTGTTGCAACTGTCATTAAAAATCCAATTGTATTTCCTATAAATGTAGACCAAGCATTTTGATTGTATAACATAATGTAAGTTTGACCTTTCAAAATAAGGGTAATAGGCTTTAAAGACAATCACAAAATGAGATGTACCTCCACTATCCCAAGCTGAGTACAATTTAGAGGTTCTGTCTATATCATTTTCTTTGGCAAATATGGTTAGAAAGGAACCAAAGAGTGTTCTCTAATGTTTCCAAGGATATTTCATCTCTAACCAGTAGGATTATTTCCTTTGCCAAAGAGAACGCTTCCATTATTCCGTATGATCCAAGGCTTGGTTCTAGGTTTGAAACTGTCATTTTTCATTCTCTGAACATTTCCCAGGACACGATTGTATCTCAACCCAATCCCAGAAGCAACATTAAATGGTGTCCCCCACCCTAGGGATGGGTCAAATTGAATTTTGATGGAGCAACAAAAGGCAATTCAGGCAAAGCAGGAGCAGGAGGCATAATCAGAGATCATAAAGGAAACTCAATTTTAGCATTTGCTGAATACCTTGGTGAATTGTCCAATCATATGTCTGAAGCAAAGTCATTATGGAGAGGTCTTGCATTAATCAAACATATCCTAGGCAGAATCATCATTGAAGGGGATTCTCTCAATATTATTAATTACATGAAAAGCTCCAAAAGACCGTCTTGGAAAGTTAGAAGCTGCATTGAAGAGGCCAGGAAACTTGCTACTCACCAACAAGAAGTTATCTTCCAACATGCTTTTAGAGAAGCAAATAAGGTAGTAGATAAACTAGCAAACATTGGGGTTGATGGTCCAGGTTTGTTGACTTGGACAGACACACTAACACAGGAGGTATGTGCATTAGCCACTATTGAAAAAATTGACAATGATTAGCTTGGTTACCATATTTTTTATAAGTTTCCTCACTATGTTTAAGAGTGTTGAAGTTTCAAAAGGTCCTAGTAGGACAATAGATGCCAAATTTCAAAAAGTCTTTGATGTCTTGGGTTTCTGGCCCGTCCTTTTGAATAACAAATTCCATCATTTTCATGACCCCTTCTCTCAGTGGAACTGTTATTTGGATGGTTGTATCATGATCATATGGACTTGTTTTGAACCCATTCATCTCACGAATCTTAATCTACATCATTTCCATAATAGGTGGGTGTCCTGTCACATAACCCATAGCATGTCTGGTATCTATGTCCATTGCCACATGATCTGTCCGTTTCTCCAAAAAAATTGTGATTTTTCAACAGCTAGGAGTGCTAGTTCATTCCCAAAGCCTACTAACGTCTCAAATAGAAAGTTTGGGAACAAATCAAAGGATGTTTTTTGCAGATATAGTGGGGACATCAACAACGCAAATGGAGGTCTCACTCTTTCCAATTCGAGCGATCCTTGCCGCATGTGGAAAAATCATTGGCACCAAAAAATTTTCAGAGATGTTTTTTTGAAGACTCGCAAGATTTGCTCCAGGACCGAGACAGGAAACCTAACAATGCTGGGAATCATCATTTTTGAAAAATCCAGAAGTCTTGGAACCATCACCAAATGTGATAGGGTGGGGAAAATTTGCTGCATCGGAAGTAATTCAGAAAATTACTCGCTTCTTCCTAGAATTCTTAGACTTTGGGAGGAGCTGAGAAAAATTCAGAAGCTTCTATCAAAAAGGTGGATGAACAGAAGGAGGCCATTGGCAGTCTTGATCAGTAGATTGTTGCTCGGATGTTTTTGTTGTTTGGTTTGGGTAGTGCCCAAGGGGCTTCTTTGTTTTTCTTGAGTTCGGCTTTCATCTTGTAGTCTTGAAGGATGGATACTTTTCTTTGTGTTTGCTATAGTGTTTTTTGCCGATGTAATAGGTGAAGATTTATCGGCTTTTTTGAGGGTTTTATACTTTCTCTTGGGCTTAGGTTGATGTCTGTTGTTCCCTGTTGATGTAAAAGGTATTTGGGAGCCTTCATATTTCCCGGTATTATATAATTTCAATTAACTTACCAAAAAAAATAAATCCTTGAACAAATACCACTAATGTAAAGAGCTAAAAAAAGTGGCTCAAAATGCTTCCGTATGCAAAAATTATGGCTTTTGGAAGTTTGCCCTCTAAAATAGCCATGGAGTGACCTTGAAAAATATCAATATCTTTTAAAATTCATTCAGACTTTTTTACAAGGAAAAATATTAAGAAATATATTTCTTATTTTGCTTCTTACATTAAGAGGTAGGATGCTCTTATGCTATGCTTGTCTAGCTTGACTACTACAATCATTGCTCGGGTCCAAAGGTGTGCCCTTTTTGAGAAGAAGGGCATCATGATCCATAATAGTAAAGAGCTCCAACCATTTAAACGAACATGTCACATATTATTTGAACCAAGGCAAATGAATAAGCCTCCTTTTGCTTCTTCCAACCAAGGTACCAAAGCACCCAAGTGGGATGAAAGCATTAGGATTCTCCCTCCTTTGCAACAATACCAAGTTCTCTTTCTGAGGAAACAATATTTGACTCCTCATCAAGAAGTCAAGACACCCATTTGAAGTCAAAGCGACAATACTTCTTTTGTTATAAGTGGTTGGGATCTAAATAGGTTCAAATATTCCAATAATAATGGAATATAACCTGAAGTAGGCATTAATTCTTAAAAGAAAAAAAATAATAATTGGAGAGAAAAAAATTAGGTCTTCCCTTTGCTTCTTTTGTCGAAGGTGCTTATAAAGCTTTAAGAAGTAATTTGTCCTAAAAGTCAGAAGAAAGATTGAAAGATTTGAACAAACTTTTTCTGTGACCAAGAAATGAAGCTCCATACTCGCTCTGGTACCATGTTGGAATATTCACCAATTTTTGAAAACAAACAAAAGTAATCCATCCACTCAAATCTTATACAAAAATTGTAAAAAAAGTAAAAAAAAAAATATAATAGGTATCATAAATAATCACTATATATTTTTTTGGTTACATAAATGAATTGGTTACAATCACAATTTTTAGTAATTGCCAGCGCAGTTGGCAGGGTTCAAACTATCAGTGAAGGCTTCCAACACACCCACCATCTCGTTAATGGTAACCTGGCGTGAGATGGGGACCGCCGGACGCACAGGGTTCACATCGTCTTCGTCAGTCTGGTTCAACACATGGCATGAAGGGGGACCGCCGGACAAGCAGGAAACAGATCGCCGTCATCAGTCAGGTGCAACACGCAGAGGAGTTGGATGATGCATCAGGTGCAACATGCAGAGGAGTTAGGTGCATCATAAATAATCACTATATTGTTCATAACTAAAAATCACAACGTTGATGTAATGGATGTAGTGGGAGGTATCTATACTAATACCAAAACCCCAATTACAAAATAATTTTAACCTAAGACGACATAACAATAGGTATTAAGGTTAATTACAAGTTATAAAGGGAGTGTAACCATAACTAGGTTAACTGTGACCCATAAAGCTTACATAATAGAATAATACAATAAATTAAATACTTTTGTATCCATAAAGCTTACATAATAGAATAATACAATAAATTAAATACTTTTGTACAATGATTGCCCTTAGGCCTATACAAGATTGCATCATATAATGTCGACCTTGGCCATAAGATAGATTATACTTTTAACAATATAATGATAACAATATGGTTGTGTGAAAACTTTTAAAAAGTGGGACAAGTTCTAAAATGACACGATGTTAGCACCAAGATTGGCATTGGCACCACAATAATTGGTGCCATAATACTTCGATAAACATGTTGGTGCCAAGATTGCTAAGGTTAGTGCCAAGTTTGGAGGTGACGCTTAGTCCGTTGGTACTAGCATCAATGTTGGATGTGACACTAACACTAAGATCTAGTTCTGGCACCAATGTTGAAGCTTGTGCCATTAACAAATATTGGTGCTAGAAGTGAAGTAGCATTGATGCAAGAAGAGGAGTTAACACCATGAACAATTCTTGAGGTCAAAAGTGGAGTTGGCACCATGAGCAAGTGTTGGTGTCAAAAATGGAGTAATGTTGGCGCTATGAACAAATGTTGGTGCCAACAGTGGGGTTGGCATCACGAACAAATGAAGTTGGACATCACCAACAAAAGAGGCACCATCGTCAAAGAGGAGGATAGTGCCATGAATAAACAAGGCACCATCACCAAAGGTAAGGTTGGTATCAAAGGTAAAACTAATGTCATGAATAGGAGTAATGCCAATGTCGAAGAGGGAGTTGGCATCATAACGAAGGAATTCATTGCTGAATTTTTGTTAACTTTATTTATGGTAGCATGATAATTGAAATGAATTGATCGATCTTGTTATGGTGTGAGTGTTGACATGGTTACTCCCTCCATCGGATAAGGATGAAGGGTATCCACTAGTGTAGAAAGTGGAATTACCCACACCATGGTTAGATGCATTTGCATACTTAAGAAAGCTTATTGAATTGTTAGTTTAATGTGATTTAGAAATATAGAATGTCAATGTGCATGATTTTCTTAATATTGCAATAATCTATCATAGGGTTTGTAGACTTTTGGTCTTGAATTTGACAATTTGTCGAATTTTAACATGCAACACATGTAATTGTTTAAGTGCGATCATAAATTTAGTCCAACTCAAATCATATTAGGTATCTATTAAAATAAATAAAAATAAAATAAAATAATATTCTTTTCAAAATTCTTCTCTACCATGTCTTCATTGCTGCATCATTTGCTACGCTAAAATGGTCAAAAAAACATTTTGCACCATTTTACTTACCCAAACTTTATGCCAGATTTTATTTTGAATTTTTTTTAATGTCAAATTTACTTCAAATTGAAACTGAAGATGAATTCAAACCTTGTGATACAAGATATAATTGAATAAAACTCTTGTTGCCTATGAATACTATTAAATCAAAAGTGCAATGTAGATGCATACATATAAGCTTGTAATTTTGAGTACATATTTTTCTTTGGAGGTGCATCAGTGAATGAGAGTGGAGTGTTGTGTGAGTGGCACTAACTATTCCCTTGAACTTTTGACCAAATATGAGAGCTATTTGAGAGTAAACATGTAGATGATTATGAAACTCTTACTTGGAAAAGTATCTTTGATCCTAGATCCATTTGGGAAATGAAGAGAGGAGCTATTGGTCTTCTGTTATGGTTTTTAAAAGTTGGTTAGGAAAAAGGGAGTTCTTGGGAATTCATGGAGGTTTTTGTTTAGACTCACCAAGTTATGTTTCATTTTTTTTATATGTCAACAAATGAAATATAATGTTTGGTTTCTATATTTTCTAGAAATACTTGAATGTATTCTTGGCTTCTGTTTCTTTTAGTGACCAAATGGATGCATTTAAGAAAGAGAAATCCATCTTGATTTAGAGAAGTGAGAATATATCTATATTTCTTTGTTTAAATTGGAAGTTGAAAAGAGTGATTATGTAACTTTTTCTCCCTTTGATGTTTGGAAAATATTTTGGTCCTAAAAGTTGGTATATTGTCTTAGAAAAAAGATTAAGGTAGGATTTTAATAAATTCTAAACCCCCCTCTCACATATTATGAAAATTCTTACTTGTTTATAAGGTTTGCCAAGTGTATCAAAATGGGCATTTTTTAGTTTGTCAAATTTACATATTTTGTTATAGAATCAATTTTTTGATCATGGTTGTATGCATGAAGCTATCCACCACAAATTCTTGGTTATACTCTATTACTTGTTTTGTCTCAGTAAGATCTTTGTTTTGATTTCTTTATTTTCATAAATGCTTGGATGCTACGTAGGAATGAAACTAAAACTGGTTCTCTTAGCATGCATTTGAATTCGAATGAGTACAATTATCCTATGTAATTATTGGTTTTCCTTTCTCAAGTAGAGTTTGTTGGGTAGTTTTGGTAACGATTTTAATAGATTGGATCAGATTAGGATACCCAAGTTTGAAACTTGGGTAAAATTCATGTTTGACATGTGCCCCCTTTAACAATACACGCAGAAGGTGAACTCAAAAGATAGCCAATCATCATCCAAAGACCAAACTTGACAAGTTATTCAAGGTAAAATTCGAAGTTAATTCTTATATGTTTTCGACTTCATTTTTATTAAATGCAATTAGTTTTAATGTTATATGTCAAATTAACTCCCCTTACTAAATTGGATTTGATCATCCAAACTATTCCTTTGTCGGACATGGCTTTGTTTGAATGAACCTTTCCATTATTATGTTTCGCTTCAAATGAACGAGTTCCACATTAGTAAGTTTGGTTTCACCCAATCAACATTAATAGTTGGGATGCTTTTGGTACCCAAGTATGAAACTTATGTAGAGTTCGAAAAAAGCTTATGATAAGTAATCCTTACCTTGAGGGAACAACCTTAATGTTAAAAATATTTATGCTCTACCAAATGAACATCACCACTAGGAGGTCCTGATATTGGTTGCGTGAATCTTATCATAAGTATACTTTGTCCTCATCCAAAAATCTACTCTATAGTGTATTAATGTGTAGCAAATTTGACTTTTTTGAGATGTAATAAAAAACCATTATGTAAAGAGTTCAAAAGACTTGCTAGTTTTGTTATAACCTTAGATATGCATATACAAGTTATGTTTGAAAAACATTGTTGCTAATGCTTCATTTGGATTTCCCACATAAAATTAATACGTAGTTGCTATAATTTTGGTAAATGAATGGACATTGATGCTATTCACATAGACACAAATAAAATCTATCCAACATTTAGAATTCAAGCTTTTGATTTGGCATTATGTTAACACTAGATTGAATATGTATAAAAAAAGTATCATTGACTTCAATGCATAGATGCATTTCCTCATTAGCATGAAATTAAAGTGAAAATTGGTGTAGAGTTTCATAGTAAGAGGAATGCCCATATATTTGGATAATACAAATGAGCATAGGTGCAAAAATCTTGATTTGTACATACATTGATGAATTGCATACAATATGAATGATGTGATTTCATCTGATATGACAAATATCGAATGTTTATAATAATACAAAATAGTTGTCTTTACCTAAGTGCAACTGATCACTATAGTCATAGTATATTCTCATGTGTTCATTTTGTAATGCAACATGCATCATAGTTAGAACTATATGAGATGGATCAACAAGCACATTTTTACTCTTTGCCCATTGGTCTTATGCATTTGTTCCCTTGTTAGAGGTTGAAACTCTAGTAGAAGGATTTGAGACAAGGGTATTCCAAGTGGGGATACTACTTCGGTTGGGAAAATAATTTCCTTAATGATACTCTCCCTCCTAAAGAAACACATCCATGATTCCAAAGCAACAATTGAAAAATCCCCAAGAAAATAATTTCATGTAATCAAACAATAGATTCTACAATTTATGGTATTATCATAATAATGGAAAATATTGAAAAATAGTATTATATTTTATTCCAAGCATTGAACCTTTTTTTTTTGATTGGTTGAAAGAAAGGGTTTTGAAAGGATCCCTGAACCTTTTACAAAAGGAACACAACAAAGATTATCTCTAGGAGAAAAACAAAGAACTGCAAAAATAGGGAGACAACCTCCGCAGGACCAAATACAAAATAGATCTGAAATTTGAAAATGGTTTCCTATGTAAATCAGGAAAACCAACGAGCAAAAAAAGAGGCTTGAAATTTTAAAATAGGTTTCCCGCCCAAGGAAACCTTCATCTGCAGTTCAAAAAACGAAAAGAGGTTTTCTGCCCAAGGAAACCTTCGCTTGCAGTTCAAAAAAATAAAGGAGGTTTCTCGCCCATGGAAACCTTCGCCTGTAGTTCAAAACTTGAAAAGAGGTATCCCGTCCAAGGAAACCTTCACCAGCAAGATGTACTAGAGGAACTGCACCAATCGTTTAGAAATTTGAAAAAATGTTTCTTGCCCAGGGAAACCTTCACCAACAAATTGAACTAGAGAAGCTGAAAAAAAGGCTTCCTGCAAAGGATGTCTTGAAAATATGCGAACCACCAACACACCTCCACCACCCATCAGGGCCCCTCCAAACACTTGATCAGGAAGGCAAACCCAGAACCCCCCTCTACAATGTGGAAGCACCAGGTCCCCATTAAGACCTCAAAGATCTGCAAAGAACAAAGTTCAAAGGAACATGCTCCTCATCAAGCACAAAATAGATCCCCCAAACACCTAAGGGCAAACCCAGGAAGCCAAAATTGAAACCCCTCAACTACATCCATCGTTAAAGCACAAGGTCTCTCCCCTTATGAGACAAAAAAACTCGTAGAGAAAGGCTCATTGAGGCTCCCTCACCAAATGGGAAAAGGACCAATGTTGTCTTATCGAGAGGAGATCTCCAAAAATCCTCCTCTATGGGCAACGAGAAAGCCATTGGTCTCTCTCCCAAGACCATAAACAACCACAAAGAAATGGGTCCATCAAAAAGCCTCTCAATCTGACTGCGCAGGCCCACACAACCCTTTTCCACTACTGTCAAACCAGGAGGCCATCCAAAAAAGCCTTCCTCCATGTCAAGAAAGTGCTTGGTCTCTCCCCAAAGACCACCCAAAAATATGGAGAAGAAGCCCTCCGGACCACCTCGCACATAAAACAAGCATAGGACAAACCGACGACAAATGAGGCACTACTAATCCACATCAAAGAAAACCACGCTCACCAGCTCAATCAACACCAAAAAAATAAGATGAAAAAGGAGGAAATCCGCCTGAGATCACCTCCAAGGAGGTTAGGTAGGGAATCCATACAGGACCACCATTGAAGGATCAGGGGAAGGAGTGGGAAAATAGGAACGGTGGCCTCCTAGTTGGAGCGGGAGACCTCCCTTGAAGTTGGGGTATTATGTCATTTGACATGAAGTTGTGGCATTGTACAATTATGTCTTAATAAGAAGTTGTGATATTATAACATTGATAAAAAGACCTATTGATTCATGAAGTTGTGATATTTTGACATAATCAATTTGTGATACTAACATATATGTATATGAGGATCAAAATAAAGTTTGATTATCTTTGTAATACTTGAAATTGAATATGTTATCTATTTTGGCATTCCATTGAGACTTGAAGCAATTGTTGACTTTAGTTGCATACTTCAGTAATTATTGGATGTTTTGCAAAGATAAATGGAGTCCCATATAATGAATAAAATACTCTTGCAAACATTAACCAAGAAAACAAATGAACTATAAGAAGATAAAATATCAAATCATATCAAATATCGAAATAGAACATTAACCCAACCTCATGGATTGTCATGGAGGATAAATTTATTGCTTAATACATTGGCCTTATGTGGGCATGGATGGGGATTAATGAATACAATACAATGGCCTTATGAGAGCTTTGATGAGTGCTAAGAAAATAACACACTAGCCTTATGTAGGCATTGATGGTTGTTAACAAATACATGTTGACCTCACAAGATCATTGATGGGTGTTAAGAATGCAACATTATAACCTTATATAGGTATTAAAATGTTTGAGAAAACAACTCACTGACCTTAAGGGTATAAATGGTATTGAAACTAATATGTGGACTTGAAAGGCATTGAAGGTTTTAAAAAAAAAATTGCATATGCGATGGCTATACTAAGCACGAATGAGTGCCTTAACCAACATTTAACATGCATAGACATATGTTGACATGCATGTTGGTTTAAAATCGTAGATAGGTGATGTAGGAGACTCATAAAAAAAGTTTATTTTTTTTATAATGAAAAATGATTATAAATAGTAATATAAAAAAAAAATCATACTTATTTTTTGAAACTTATGGAATTGGATGTTACACATGGTATCAAAGTTTGACTCAAATTATAGGGTTTAACAAGTCAATAGTGTTGAACTACATCATTGTTAGATTGAACCAATAAAATGATTATACCAATCATTCAATTGGTATTACCCAGAGTAATGGTGTACTGAATAAGATGGATCAAATTTTGTCTCTAATAAATAAGATGCGGGATAAGATTACTGCTTTAAAGAAAAAGCTTCCAAAAAGGGAAAGAGATTCCCTTTTTAAAGGTGAAATTCATTTTAAATACTAGAATGCTAGGAAAATGGTAAAAATCTACTCAAATGGAACAAACCCATGAGGAACATCATGTGCCTAAGAAATTCCAATTTGAGGCTAAATTGCATAAAGAAGAACACTCTGCAAAAGTATGACTTTTGGGGATGGAGCTAAGGTAGGACTCATAGAAAGTAAAAGGTATTTTTGAATGCATATTAAAACCTTGTATCTGATATATTTTTTTCATTGTTGAAGTAAAGAGACAAGTGGCACAACTAGGGGTCACTCTCCCTGGGAGCATGATGGGGGCCTCCCTCCCCATGATTTGAACTTGGGTAGTTTGGATAAAAATCCAACGATATACCACTAGGGTGTCCTTGTGGGACCTCTATTTGAGATTTTTATTTTAAAGGTAATTTATTTTTGTAGAAAGTGCATAAATTCTTAGGACTTTTGTTATGAACGAAAGAAAATATATTGATTTATTTGCATTCAATGTTCTTGGTTGGAAGCACTGTATTTGGCTTTGAAACTTAGCATTTTGTTGTCGGTAGAGTTTCTATTTGACATAAAACTTAACCCCTAGGACAATTTGACATTGGATGTTCTATTATGCTAAGTTGACAAAAAATTTCTTGGGTTCTTTGAATATTTTAAAATGAATTCTTAAGCCATACTAAGGCACATAAAACATGAATATGTCTTTTGCTGAATGTATGCATGAAAGCTTTTTTGTAGGATTTACACAGGTTTTGGGCCTACTCCTATATTGTTATTATTTTTCTAGAAAAATTTTGGGTTGTAAGGAATGATATCAAATTGGACTTCAATCTTGCTTAACTATGCATGTTTGCTTGGTATTGTTGATAGCTTCCTGGTTATTTCCAATTGTGACTGCATGTAGTTATAGGAAGCTTGTTTTACTATTATAGTCATATTGAGAGTACCTAGTAATGTGTTTTGAATAGGAAATAAAGTCAAGTTGTAGGAAGAGGTTTATTTGAAGAAATAGAGGCTAGAGCTTAAGTGTAGTTAATTCTATTGCAGTAAGACCATTTTCATGATGTGATTTCCAACTATGTTATTATAAAAATATTATAGGGTGGTAAGTAGTTGTCAAAGATGATTCTTTTTATTTCAGATTGTTAAAAATTATCTCAGTTTAGGGACTTAGAATTTATATCAAGGTAACATGGTATAATGGAATGCATCCTATTACTTCTATTTATTGAATGTTTTATATCTTTAATAAATTGTTGTTGTTGTTGGCTTTTAAGCCTATCTTAAAATATCACAAGTCCCTATTATAAAGAAGCCACAATATTATAGGTCAAAATATCAATAATCAAGAGTAGAATTATATATATGAGCAATCAAATATATATCTAGGCCAATATAATAATGAAAATAACATTCACTTATAATATCAAATATGAATGTAAATGGCCAAAATCATTCATGTACATGCATGAAGAATACTTACAATATAAATTGCTCAAAATTTTTATACAAGCTTTATTATCAATGCTTGCTATGTGGTGATCGCTACAAACCGTTTTTCCTTACATTGTATGGAGTTTTATCTCCATAGGATAGCCATAGTATTGTGACTCTTAAATACTTATCTATTGCACTCTTCACATATTTGGGAGATGCAACCTTTCTTTGATCTTTGGATTCTCATATTGCCACTTGTATACTAGACTCTTCACTCTCTTCTTACATGCATACTTTAACTCTATGAAACTTGCACACTTCTACATGAATATTACTCTCCTACATGAACTTCTAATACAAGACACTTGTGCTCATCCTTACTTTATGTATTTGCACACTTACATACATGACACTTGTGCACATTCTCTCAATACAAACTTGCACACATAATTACATGACACTTGTGCACATCCTACATATGAACACATACATAAGGGTAAATATAAATCACACTCCTAAACTATAGACACACACTAATCTATTACATATTTATAATTGTACCAACAAGGTACCATGGGGGTACATTAGCATGTACCAAATAATGTAATATTCTCCAACATCCCCTATATTACATTATTTGGTTATTGAAGACTTTAGTCTTCAATCTCTAATTCTTGCATTTGTTCTTTTTCTTGTGTTTATCCACTATCTTTTTCTATTCTCCTTGCTACACAATTTGGGACTATGCCTGACCCATTTTCCTATTTCCTGCCTTTTGAGTAAATAAAACAATTCATCGTTAGTCATTTATTAAGGTAAAAGATGATTTATAATTTCTTCTAAAAAAACCATTGTGTGTAGAGCAAGAATTCCATTATTAAAAGATCTTGTGGCCTCTATTTTTTACTCTTTACATTTTTTGTGTTCATTTATATATTTGAATTCTATAGTTCTGCCTCTTTCAACCAATTTAGCAATAGAGATAAGATTAATTGATAATCCTGGAACATATAAAACATCATCTAGCAAAAAAATTGAAAATGGCATGCTAGGTATAACTTTTCCTGCTCCTTGAACTTGATAAACCTTATCATCTATGATTTTTAGTAGCATGTTAGATTTGACTTCTAACGAGTCAAACCAATATAAATTTCCAGTCATATGATGACTAACACTTGAGTCTATATACCATGAATATTTTTCTTTTTGCATGTTTTGATGAGATTCAAGTAATCTACTTTCATGGTTTTGATAAAACCTTTGATTTTGAAATATTCATCTCATGGAATTTGCCCTTTTGTAAACATTTTAAAAATTTATCGCATATATAATTCTTTGGTATCTATCCATTTCTTCAAATATTAATTCCTTTGGAGTAGAAATCCTTATAGCTCCAAAGTTTAATTCAAGAACAATTTTTTCAAATCAAATTATCCAAAGTAAAAATTTTCAAAAATTTTAAATTCTTAAATTTCTTAATTTACCAAATCAATTCCTTTGGAGTTGGAAACCTTATGGCTCCCAAATTTCAATTAAACAATTTTAATTTTTCAAATTTACATTTTAGAGTAGACTTTCTTATCTCTCCAAAATCTAATAAATTTATCAAATTTTCAAAAACAAAAAATATGAAATAGATTGCAAAATTAGTTGCAAATATCAAATTTCAATGTGGTTGAAGTTATTTTAACTTCCACCTTTAATCAATTTGAAATTTTCAAATTTTCACTTTCCTTGAATTTCAAATATTTTCCTTTTTCAAAAAATCAAATTGAAAAATTTCAATAAACCTTATCACTTCAAAATTAAAACTTTATAAACTTTAATTAAGCACTATACTTCATACAAAAGACGTTAAAATCTATGGTGCTTTCCCAAAATTAATTCTTACCCAAAATTTAAAATTGGATGCATACTTTCACCTTCCACATGGTCATCAACGTGGTGCTTCATTAGGGCATATGTTAGGGCCAACATTTTAATAAAATATAGAAGACGTTACACCTTCTTACGCTTAACGTTTCATAGATGCATGCAATTCATTTCTTCTAAGATCTAAAAAAGATGTTTTGTGAGTGCTTGTTTTGAAGTTAGGCTCATAATTTTGCTTGTAGATCTTCTTGGAACATAACTAGACCTTACAAATGTTTTGATGATGTCACCTTGGAATGTGTTTCAGCTTTGTGTATTCCTTAGTTCATTGAATACTTTGGCATCGTTCAATTTTGACTTTATTCATCTCAGCTTTGTGCATCCCAATTTTGTACATCTATTCTTTTTGCATGATGTTGGACTTTGGTTCAGGGATGCTGATGTCATTGTTAAAAAGTGCTCGACTTTGTGCACTTTGGTTTCAAACACTCAGGATTTATGCATCCTAGCTTTGTGCATCTATTCTTTTTGCATGATGCCAAAATCTGGTTTGGAGATGCTGATGTCACTACCAAAAAGTGCTCGACTTTGTGTACTTCAGCTTCAAACACTCTGGCTTTGTGCATCCCGACTTGTTTCTTGTGGAAATTCAGATCTAAGCTTTTTAAAACTTGACTTATCCAAGCTTTAGATTGTTCAATGGCTCTAAATGGATTGTTTAGGGAATTGAAAGTAGGATTTGGTAAAGCAATTAATGTGGAAATTTTTTTGACCTATATGTTTGGTACCTCCAAGGATTTTTTGCTTTTTGAGACGAACCTATGTAGCTTTATTATCAGGTTATAAATTCACAAAGAGGAGAAGAATCTAGAAGATAAGCTGACAAAAATTGGGAGGAGAAAGACCCTATTACATACGATAATTACTACAAGAAATGAGAAAGGTAGGGATAGTGAAAAATGGGATGGCCATAGTTGATGGAGAAATTTAAAAATAAACAAGATACAAAAAAGTGGAACAAAGGGTAATATAGGAAGGAGATAAGAATGGATACAGAATTAGAACATCCAATTATAGGTGTACCCTACAAAAATGGTACCTCCATGAGCATATTCTACCATAGCTAAAAGTTGTTTTAGGTCCAAGCAAGGTGCCTTAGGCAAATATTCCAAGAACTCATAAGCCAAAGTCTTTCATTACTGTGCATTTTTCTTTTCTTCACAAAATCATAAAATAAATTTTCCTCTTTATCGCCAACATCTGTGCAATATTTATTCTTTTAGGGATGCACAAGGTGGCATTGGTGAACATTATTCTTTGGATTATTTGACCTTTTGTAGTCTTATATAGAACTTGGAAAAAGAGCTATGCCAACTTATTTTTGCAATGATTTCATGACGTCTTTCTCTAACTTGACCATTTTCTCAAAAAAATTGAAACCTATGTAGAAGGTTTGTTCACATGCCTTATTTAATATTCTTTTGCTAGCTAAAATATTTTGGTTTAATCACTGTGCATTTTTATTTCATCATGTAGAGGATGAGATGTCATGTGGCACATTTATGAATCACTTCTTGACTCAGTACATGCTATGTCATGATGTATGAGTACTTCTATGCCACTCATCAACTCTTTCAATCTTGTCCATTGGGCTATGGAGCCATGGGAAGGGGAAAAAAAGGAATAGAGGATGAAAAATGTGTGAGAGGTAATTAATGAGATGAAGCAATGAGGTGTGAGTGATTGATATGATAGTCAAGGGGTAGGTACTACAAGGGAATAGTGTTGAAGGAATGATACCTAAGGATGATAAATCCTTTCCTAGCTAAGCCTCAAGTTTCTCCTGTGATTGAATTATTGTAACCCCTTACATTTTATGACCTCAAAGGGAGACCAACTGGATCAAATTTATAATAGCCCCACAAAAACAACTATTAATTAAGCAATGATTGATACTTGTTTTATTCCTAGAATGTGGTACTGCTGATGGGTTAGTGAATACAAGAACATACATCAATATTTGGGCAGGTAGAGGACTAGGTACCCTCCTTTAGGCAGGCAAAGAAGAGGTAATTACGAGAGGTGAGGAGGGATATGATGGAGGTGTGAAAAAAAACCATGACCTGTGAGTACATGGAAACTCACAGAATTGCATTCATGTAGTTGCATTTTAAATGTTTGCCTTATATTGCACATATGACTGGTTGCTGGATTGCATATATCTGAGTTAGGGAATAATTTATGATTGTTCTTTATATAATCAATATAATTGTAGAGTATTATAAAATAATAATAACAAAAATAAAATATAAATAATATATAATAATAAAATAAATAATAAAAATATATAAAACAAGAGTAATTGTTTTATTTTATATTCTACTTTATTATACTAAGCTTAAACGTATTCGAATAAATATTTTTAGCCATGTATGCATATGTGATTATATCCACTTGGTAGTGCTCAAAAGAACAAGGTGGATAACTGCATGCTAAACCAAATGTTAAGCCTCTTATAATACAATCTCTATATAAGCTATGCAAAGGTGGATATGAGGGTGGTTCGTTTTGGCTCGTTTGTAATCGATTATTGTTTACTTGTGTTATCTATGTTTGTTTGTGTTACTGCGTGAGATTGAAGAGGTATAGCTTGCTGCATAGTCCTAGAATCGATGAAAAAATCACAGGTCAGAGTTTTGTTTGCTTTATGATATATATATTTTCTTTCATGGAAACTCAAGTAACGTTGTGTGGAAATCTTTGATGGTATTTTCTATGTTAATTCACTACTTCTATGAAAAGTTGGGCTATTATTGTCTGAGAAATCTTTCCTAATTTATGGTAAAATAAATAATGGAGTACGATATCCGCGACAAGAATTGGCTAACACATAATATAGCTAAAATAAATCACATTGATAGATTGATCAATTCAGCATTAAGGTCAAGCTTTGGATAGTTACTACATATATTTTTGATAAATTTTCAATATTCTGTTGTGTCGAGTTATGAATAATAGACGTCCTTATTTTGTGCTAAATCCAATTAAATATCCTAAATAAAAATGACCTGTTTGTTGCGTGTGGAAATTGTGCTGCATTGTGTTAAAACATTGTGTTTGATTTTGCATTTGCATTGAAATGCTAAATTGTGTCTTGAATGATTTAGCTGTAAATGGAATAGAAAAATGCATGTTAGATATTTTTGCATTCATCTATTGTATCATTTGGGTCATTCTGATCTTGTACATCACCCTTGGAGCCTCTGGATGACAAACATGATGCTAGAGAAGGTGTTTAGATTTTCCTTTGTTTTCGAGCAGAAGATTTTCCTATACACTCACTATGGTCGGTATGGCCAGGATATGTTAATAAAAATTGTGCCAGATGCATGTGTTCTATGTGATATTACCATCTGGATTGATTTGTTTATAATAAACTAGTCAGGGTCACCTTCAAGAATTTATTTAATATCATATAGCGTTAATTGAAAACCACTTGTAAATAGTGTAATTCACGCAATATTTCTTTTAGTTAAAATGTTTTGGAATTAATTATTTTTTTGTATTTATGTTTGGCTTGCATAAGCTATTTATTTCCAAGGCAATTTATAAAAAAATCTCAATTTATTATCTGTCCTATGTTTATCACATGAGAATTTTACTATCAGTTTGAAATGTTCTATATATCTCATACACAAGGAATTACCTTTTGAAGCTAAGCCTATGGTTACACTTGGACTGTGTGTTGAGTAGATTGAATTATTGGGTTGAGTGGTGATAATTCTCTTCTACGATGGTTATAATTCACTGTCTAGCTCTTAAATTCTTTATTTGAATTGCATTTAGTCTTAGAACTATTATAATCATTGTAAGACTGTAGAGCCAAAGATTGAATTAATTAATTAAGAGATAAACCTTTATTTTGATAAATTTAAAATAATATTTATTCCTATGTAAATTTAAAAGTTCAACTAAAATCTGAATTTCGTATAGCCACACCAGGTGCTTCATATCACGTGCATGCTGAGCTTTAATGATCAGCCGATCATTGTTGATATGCAAAAGTCACTACCACTTTTATAAAGAAAATATTTTAAACCATGCTTCTCGTTGTATTTATCTGAAAGCAATTCAGACAGAGAAGCCCCCTCCCTTCTGATTAATTCCAGCTGATTGATATTCATGCTCTAACATTGAATAGTATGAGTCAACCGGGGGGCTAAAAATAAAAATATTTGAGATAAAGTTACCCTACTATTAATTTTAGATCTAAAAAATTGAATGGATATTACTGATGTTTTCAATATCTTATTATAAAATTGACCCAGCCTTAATATCGTAGTTATATAAGATTAAATTAGAAATCTATTTGAATTTAATTTAAATTGATTTTGTATAAGCACATTTTCTCCATTTTTATTTTAAAACGTGCCTCCTGAAACAGATGATTGGATAAAGCTAAACTCTCATTTAAATTATCGTTCTATGCTTTAAGCCGTTCATTATAAATGTTTAGCCACAAATAAAGATGGTTTTTAATGGATCATAAGATTAACTTATGCTGCTTTTACGTTGTAATGGTTTAGTTCAAGGGTTTGTATGGGAAAAGATGTTTTAAATAGTTAATTAGAGCCATGACTTACCTTTAAAACTACACTTTATAAGATGATGTACTATAAACGGTTGATAAAGACTTAAATGGCAGAGTAGGATACCCGAGATAAAGATACCAATGTATCAGTGGTTAATAGTTAGGCTATTGTCTTTTATTATTCATAAATGAAAAGTATTTCAATATTGTAGTTTATTTTATTATGGGTTAATGTTCAATTCAATAAGAGAAAGGCAGTAGCTTGTTTTATAATGAGTTATTATATGTTCTTTAAGATATTGTGTTTTCGTTTTATTGTGAGTGTTATCCATAAATTTTAGAAAGAAAATATACTCGAATTGTTAGAGCAAAAGTTTATTTGAAATTATTATATTCTTTCTCTTTTAGTTAGAATGAATTAAGATGTTAGACTAAAGAGATAGTTTAGTTACTTTTAAAGTGATATAAAAGGATATTTTTAGTTATTGTTGAAATAAATTTTAATCTAAGATTGATAGCCAATTATTTTAATTTTTTATTTAAAATATCTTTTGAGTTTATGAATTGGCCGAAGAATCACTTAAAAAGCAATATGAGATCTTTAATTCTTATGTGGATATATAAATAACTTGGAGTTGGAAATATTGAATAGAAGACCTATAATACATTGTTCAAACTTCCTTAAAGTTTTGTTATCAAGAAGGATGATAGATTAACCATAGTAGAGGATGGTAAAACCCTAAACATCCAATACCGATGATTGTGGGAAGGATAATCATTGTGATTCAAGAACGATCACTTTATGGCAAAACAACTCGCGATGAGAGGTCCTTTTACCAAGAAAAAGTGGTAAGGGGTGGTATGGGACGTCATATCTAGGTCATTGTGCAAGTAGTACGATGATGGGTCTTTTGCTCACCGTGCGATTGGGAGAAACCTAGCAAGATATCGGTGCCAACTACTCAGTGATGAGTTGGTATGGGATAAATCATCGTCAATCATACCATGACAAGGGATTCCAAGACCCGAGCTAGTGTAATGGCGGGCTCTAGTTTATTCCTAGGAAGTAGGACTCTCAACTAGGCACAAGACATAATAGAATAACCCCTTGTATGTATCTAAATCTAGGACATAAATTAGGTCAAATTATCCTAAGTACTTCATGCTAAAGGATGGCAAAAGTATGCGTCCACCCTCTAGGTGTTATGGGCCCTAGAGGATAACCATAGATGTGAACCCATGATCTAATTTTGGGAAGATAGGTTCATAAAAAGGCACCTTTTATACAAGATCTGGCCAATCTCGTCCACTTGGGAGATCATCTGAAGCAATTAGTATTCTTGAAGTAGTATTTTCTATACCTCATACTAATTAAACGTTGGGTGATATTCAAACCAGTTTCTACCTTGATCCTTATTTAACCTTGATTTCGATTGAAATTTTCACTCGTGAAATCCAGTGTGCAAAACTAGGTTTGAAAACCAAGTGTGTTAGATCTGGGTTGTTACAGTTGGTATCAAAGCCTTAGGTTGTGAAACCCTAGACAAAAAAATGCTTAAATTATAGGGAACCTTGTGTTAACTCTGAAATCTTGAAAGAATCTAAACCAAACAATTAACATAGCTCTTTTGCATCCAAAGAAAAATGGCTCCAAAATTAAGAGGAAGTTCTTCAAAGAACCCCGTAACAACTCAACGAGAAGGGCAAGCTGTTAGTCCAAGAAAGGGACTCCGCAAAGTGGTAAGAAAAGAAAAGGGAAAAGAAGTTAGGGGTGAAGATATAATAGATAGACCCCAAAAAGAAAGACCAATTAGAGAAATTAATGAGCCACAAGCTAGAAAACCTATCAAGGAGGACATAAACTTAGCCAAAATAATTTATTTACTTCAGGGTCATATGGACCAATAGAGAGAGTACATGGAACAATAGAGAGCACAAATGGCTCAACAACATGAGTTGATTTTTCAATAGTAGAGGTTGACAGAAAATTTAACTAAGGAAAAAGAGCTTGAAGTCAAGTAGGATGAAGTACCTATAGAGGGGTCCTGTTGGAAAAGAGTTGGGGTTGAGTTGGCCAAGGACCTGAGAAATATCAGGATCTCTAAATTTGATGGCATAAGAAATAGAGATGCAACTAAAAATTGGTTGAATGAGGTTAAAAAATACTACTCTATGAAATCTCTTTCATCAAAATTCAAAACATCATGGGTAGTCGTCCACCTAGTCGGACCAACTTTGGACTAGTGGACTACCTACAAGAAGAGCAAGAAAATTGAAGCTGCCGACCTCTAATGGGAAACCTTTTTGAAAGAATTCAGGAAGATGTTTTTGAGTAGGCAATTGTATGTAGAAAAATTTACCAATTTTTCTTCAAGAGAATTTGTTAGTTCGAGAGTACCGCCAACAATAGGTACAACTATTAAAATATGTATTTGAGTATGACAATAAGGAGGAAATTAAGGTGTAGAAGTTTATCCTAGGACTGCACCCAAAAAAAGGATCCATAGTTAGTTTACTCAATATTGAGGATCTTTCCAAAGCCTGCAATTTAGCTCAGTAAGAAGAGTCAACCATAATACTAAAGAACAGTGCAAATCAAAGGATCATCGTGAGAATTCTCTGAAGTAAGACAAATATTTTGTAAGGGTGAAATTTATAAGAAGACCACCGTGGGAATCCTTTTAAGAAAAATAATTTTTTTCATAAGGGTTGAACACAAAGTTTCAATTCAATACTCCTCTATCATGGGATAATTCAAAATATCATGTAGTGATTGGACCAGACACTATCAAGTAGATGGAAGAACAAATAAGAGAAAACATAGAAGGCTCAAAGAAGCCTCAGATCGTCAAGAGAGCTATGCTAATCTTAAAAGGACACCAAGGATTTTTTTTGTAAGTGATAGAGTTTTCTCAAGGATGAAACCTTCCAAAATCTTAAGTAATTCTTCCAAGCTTGACCATAGATTTGTAGGACTCCTTGAAATTATTGACAAAAGTAGCCCTGTTGCCTATAAGTTGGTCTTGCCATCCAATCAATCAAAAATTTATGATACCTTCTATGTGTCCCCCACTTAGGAGATATGTTGTTGATTCCTCACATGTTTGGAATATTTCTCATTTACAAATGTCATATTTCCATCACTCTGAGGACCATCCAGATGAGATTCTTAGCTTCAAAACCAAACAATTTAAAAAAGGAAAATTGAGCAGTGTAAGGTCTAGTAGGACTAATATTCTACGAAAAATGCCACACGGTAAAGTGTGGTTGATATGAGAAAACAAGTTCCTTTTCTATTTGAATAAACATATTTATTATATCTGATGTTGATTTACACATGAATGTGAACTTATTTGATGTGACATTATGATGAATGTATTTCTTGTTTAAGGTTTGAAAACACATTTAAACATAGGGACTACGTTTATTCCTAGTGGGGAGAATGTAACAAACCCACTAAAACAACTTTTAATTAAGTAATGATTGGTGAATGCAAGAACATGTATCCATATTTAAGCAGGTAGAGGACCAAGTACCCTCCTTCAGGCGGGCAGAGAAGAGGTGACTGTGATAGGTAAGGAGGGATATGATGGAGGTGTGAAAAATACCAAACTCACAGATTGCATTCATGTCATTGCATTTTAAATATTTGCCTTATATTGCACATATGATTGGTTGCTAGATTGCATATCTCTAAGTTAAGGAATAATTTATGATTGTTCTTTATATAATTGTAGAGTATTATAAAATAATAATAATAATAATAAAATATAAATAATATATAATAATAAAATAAATAATAAAAATATATAAAATAAGAGTAATTATTTTATTTTATATTCTACTTTATTATACTAAGCTTAAACGTATTTGAATAACTTCTTTTAGCCTTGTATGCATATGTGATTATATCCACTTGGCAATGCTCAAAAGAACAAGATGGATAACTGTATGCTAAACCAGATGTTAAGCCTACTTATAATATAATCTCTATATAAGCTATGCAAAGGTGGAGATGAGGGTGGTTGATTTTAGCTCGTCTATAATCTATTGTTGTTTACTTGTGTTATTTGCATTTTTTTGTGTTACTACATGATATTGAAGAGGCATAGCTTATTGCATAGTCCTAGAGTCGTTGAGAAACTCACAGGTCAGAGTTTTGTTTGCTTTATGATATTTGTTTTTTTTTTCTTTCATGGAAACTCAAGTAATGTTTTGTGGAAATCTCTAATGGTCTTTTCTATGTTAATTCACTACTTCTATGAAAAGTTGGGTTATTCTTGTTTGAGAACTCTTTCCTAATTTATGGTAAAATAAATAATGGAGTACCATAGTCAGGCTAAGAATTAGCTAAATATAATATAGTTAAAATAGCTCACATTGGTAGATTGATCAGTTGAGAATTATGGTTGAGCTTTGGATAGTTACTACATATATTTTTGATAAATTTACAATATTATGCTGTGTCGAGTTATGAACAACAAACATCCTTATTTTGTGCTAAACCCAATTAAATATCCTAAATAAAAAATACCTATTTGTTGTGTGTGGAAATTATGTTGCATTGTGTTAAAACATTGTGTTTGATTCTACATTTGCATTGAATGCTAGACTATGTATCTTGAATGATTTAGCAGTAAATGGAATAGAAAAAGGTATGTTAGGTCTTTATGCATTCATCTATTGCATAATTTCGACTATTTTGATCCCATACATCACCATTGGAGCCTCTGGTTGATAAAAGCGATGCTAGAGAAGGCGTCCAGATGTTCCATTGGCTTTGAGTGGAAGCTTTTCCCGTACACTCACTACGACTTGTATGGCCAGGATATGTTAATAAAAACTGCACCAAATGTACGCGTTATCTGAGAGATTACCATATGGACTGATTTGTTTATAATAAACCAATCTAGATCACCTTCAAGAATTCATTTAATGTCATATAGCGTTAATTAAAAACCACTTATAAATAGTGTAATTCATGCAATATTTATTTGAGTAGTTAAAATGTTTTGGAATTAATTCTATTATGATTTTATGCTTGACCTAAAGAAGCTATTTATTTCCAAGGCACTTTATAAAAACTTCTCAATTTATTATTTATCCTATGTTTGTCACCTGAGAATTTTACTATCAGTTTGAAATGCTGTATATATCTCGTACACATAAAGAGTTACCTTTGAAGCTAAGCCTATGGTTACACTTGGAATGCGTGTTGAGTAAATTGAATTATTGGGTTGAGTGGTGATAATTCTCTTCTTTGGCGGTTATAAATCATTTTATGGCTCTTAATTCTTTATTTGAATTACATTTAGTCTTAGACTTGTTATAATAATTGTAAGACTATAGATCCAAAGATTGAAGAAATAAAGTTATCTTTTGAGGTTTAATTAAGAGACAAACATTTATTTTGATAAAATTAAAGTAACGCTTATTCCTGTGTAAATTTTGTATAAATTTAGGAGTCCAACTAAAATATGAATTTCATATAGCCATGCCAAGTGCATCATATCACATGCATGTCGAGCTTTAATGACCAGCCGATCATTGTTGATATGCAAAAGTTATTACTAGTTTTATAAATAAATTATTATTTTTTTGTTAATTATAGTGTTTGTATTTATAGCGGGTTTTAACAAGGATCCCAAAACCTGATTACATAAGAAATGGGCCTAGGGCATCAATCCCTTGAAACTGAACACCAAAACAGAAATCCCGCCTAGCGGTAACAGTAAGCATGAAACAATCTCTCTCAGCGGGAAACAAACAAATAAGAAAGAAAGAAGTTTTGGAGATCCCGCCCAGCGGGGAGTAGCCAAAAACCACCATCGAGAAGATCCCGCCCAGCAGGAAGCAAATAAAAATTGTTACAATAAAATCCCACCTCGCGGGAAGCAGTCAAAACCACCACAAACAGTCCCGCCTAGCGGGAAGCAACAGAAAAATCCCGCCATCCGGGAAACCAGCAGAAAAGAAAGGATCCCGCCTCGCGGGAAAACCGGCGAAATTGGCGGATCCCGCCCTGTGGAGAAACCATCCCGCCCACTGGGAAAACATTTCGTTCAGCGAGAGCCATCCTGCAGGAAGCCGACAGCCAGCACAGAGAGGATCCAGCCCATCAGGAAGTGACCAGAGAGTTGCACCACAAGGAACCCGCCCCGGGAAAACAGAAGAGGATCCCAGCAGCAGGGACCAAGAATCCCGTCCAAGCACAGAGCCCGCCGAGGATTCACAAGAAAAAGGGGAAGCTGTCCAAACCCTAAACCGTCACCTCCACCGCACCGAGAAACGCAGGGGACCAGATCCATGCGAATAACCTGCAAAAAACCCCAAGGGGAAGCCTGAGGGAAAAAGGGAAGGGATCCCCAACCAAACAGGGATCCTTGGGAAGCACCAGTCTGAAAAAACAACTAAGGAAACCCTAGCCGGCCGGGAGGGGTGCAGATAGTGGAGAAGGATCTCCCCCCAGGAGATCATCTGCAAACAACCACTCCCCGGGAGGGATGACCTGGATTGAGCCAAGGACTGGGCAGGAACCAGGAGCCATGGGAGGGGGAGCAGGGGAGGGACCAGAGCCCTCCCCTCTCTACTTTCTTCCCTAGTTATCTCTCATATAAATAAATTATTTTAAACCATGCTTCTCGTTGTATTTATTTGAAAGCAATTCGGATGGAGAAGCCCCCTTCCTTCTGATTAATTCTAGTTGCTTGATATTCATGCTCTAACATTGAATAGTATGAGTCAACCGGGGGGGCTAGAAATGAAAATATTTGAGATAAAGTTACCTATTAATTTTAGATCTAAAAACTTGAATGGATATTATTGATGATTTCAATGTCTTCTTAGAAAGTTATTGATGATTTCAATGTCTTCTTAGAAAGTTGACTGAGCCTTAATACCTTAGTTATATAAGGTAAATTAGAAATATGTTTGATTTTAATTTAAAGTGATTTTGTATAAGCACATTTTCTTCATTTTTATTTTAAAACGTACCTCCTGAAACAGATAATTGGATAAAGCTAAACTCTCATTTAAATTATAATTCTATGCTTTAAACCATTCATTATAAATGTTTAGCCACAAATAAAGATTATAAGATTAAGTTATGCTTCTTTTATGTCGTAACGGTTTAGTTTGAGTGATTGTATGGGAAAAGATATTTTAAATAGTTAATTAGAGCCATGACTTACCTTTCAAACTACACTTTATAAGATGATGTACTATAAACGGGTTATAAAGACTTAAATGGCAGAGTAGGATACATGAGATAAAGATACTAATGTATCAATGGTTAATAGTTAGGCTATTGTCTTCTATTGTTCATAAATAAAAAGTATTTCATTATTGTAGTTTATTTTACTCTGGGTTAACATTCATTTCAATAAGAGAAAGGAAGTAGTACGTTTTATTATGAGTTATTATATGTTCTTTAAGAGAATTTGTTTTCATTTTATTGTGAGTATTATCCATAAATTTTAGAAAGAAAATATACTCGATTTGTTAGAGCAAACGTTTATTTAAATTACTATATTATTTTTCTTTTGGTTAAAATGAATTAAGATGTTAGACTAAAGAGATAGTTTAGTTAATTTTAAAGTGATATAAGAGGATAGTTTTAGTTATTGTTGAAATAAAGTTTAATCATATATTGATAGCTGATTATTTTGATTATTTTATTTAAAATATATTTTACGAGTTTATGAATTGGCAGAAGAATCACTTAAAAAGCAATATGAGATCTTCATTTTTATGTGGATATATAAATAACCTGGAGTTGGAAATATTGAATAAAAGATCTATAATACCTTGGTTAAACCTACTTTAAGTTTTTTTTATCAAGAAGGATGATATATTAACCATCGTGGAGGATGGTAAAACCCTAAACAACCAATACCGATGATTGTGGGAAGGATAATCATTGTGACTCGAGAATGACTATTTTTTGGTAAAACAACTCAAGATGAGAGGTCCTTTGCTAAGAACAAGTGACAAGATGTTGTATGGGATGTCACCTCTAGGTCATTGTGCAAGTAGTATGGTGATGGATCTTTTGCTCATCGTGCGATTGGGAGAAACCTAGCAAGATACTGATGCTAGCTACTCAGTGATGAGTTGGTATGGGATAACTCATCATCAATTGTACCATGACAGGGGATTCTAGGACCTAAGCTAGTGTAATGGTGGGACCTAGTTGATTCCTAGGAAGTAGAAATCTTAATTAGGCACAAGACATAATATGCTAACCCCTTTCATGTATTTAAATCTGGGACATAAATTAGGTCAAATGATCTTAAGTCCTTCATGCTAAGGGATGGGAAAAGTATGCGTTCACCCTCTAGGTGTTATGGGCCCTAGAGGATAACCCCAATCGTGAACCCGTGCTCCAAGCTTGGGAAGATAGGTTCACAAAAAGGCACCTTTTCTATGGGATCTGACCAATATTGTGCACTTGAGATATCATCTACAACGATTTGTATTCCCAAAGTAGGATTATCTATACCTCATACTAATTAAACATTGGGTGATCTTTGAACCAATTTCTACCTTGAGCCTTATCTAACCTTAATTTTGGTTGAAATTTTCACTTCTAAAATCTAGTGTGCAAGACTGGGTTGGACAACTAGGTGTGTTAGATCTGGTTATTATAGTTGGTATTAGAGCCTTAGGTTGTGAAACCCTAGGCCACAAAATACATAAGTTATAGGGAACCTTGTGTTAACTTTGAAAGCTTGGAAGAACCTAAACCAAACAATTAACATAGCTCTTTTGTATCCAAAGAAAAATGGTGCTAGAATTAAGGGAAAGTTCTTCAAAGAACCCCATAAAAACTCAACAAGAAGGGCAAGATGTTAGTCCAATAAAGGGACTCTGCAAAGTGGTAAGAAAAGAAAAGGAAAAAGAAGTTAGGGGTGAAGATATAATCGATAGACCCCAAAAAGAAAGACCAATGAGAGAAATTAATGAGTCACAAGCTAGAGAACATATCAAGGAGGATATGAACTTAGCCAAAATAATTTATTTACTTCAGGGTAATATGGAACAATAGAGAGAACACATGAAACAATAGAGAGCACAAATGGCTCAGCAATATGAGTTGATTGTTCAACCACATAAGTTGATAGAAAATTTAACTAAGAGAAAAGAACCTGAAGTTAGGCAGGATGAAGTACCTATAGAGGGGTCCAACAAGAAAAGAGTTGGGGTTGAGTTGGCCAAGGACCTAAGAAAGGTTGGGATCTCCAAATTTGATGGCATAGGATATGGAGATGCAGCTAAAAATTGGTTGAATGAGGTTGAAATGTACTACTCTATGAAACCTCTTTTATTAGAATCTAAAATATCATGGGCAATCGTCCACCTTGTTGGACTAGCTTTGGACTGGTGGACTACCTACAATAAGAGAAAGAAAATTGAATCTGTCGATCTCCAATAAGAAACCTTTTTGAAAGAATTCAGGAAGAGGTTTTTGACTAGGCAATTTTATGTAGAAAAATTTGCTAAGTTTTCCTCAAGAGAATTTATTTGTTAAAGAGTACCACCAAAAATTTGTACAACTATTAAAATATGTACATGTGTATGAAAATAAGGACATTAAGGTGCAAAAGTTTATCCTGGGACTACACCCAAAAATAGAATCCATAGTCAATTTGCTCAATCTTGAGGATCTTTCCAGAGCTTACGATTTAGCTCGACAAGAAGAATCAACCAGAATCCTAAAGAACAATGCACATCAAAGGATCATCGTGAGAATTCTCTAAATTAAGGCAAAGATTTCATAAGGGTGAAATTTAGAAGAAGACCACCATGGGAATCCTTTGAAGAAAGGTAGAGTTTTCATAAGGGTGGACTACAAAAGTTTCAATACAATACTCCTCTATCATGGGATAATACGAAATATCGTGTACTGATCGAATCGGACACTGTCAAGCAGATGGAGGAAAAAATAAGAGAAAAACATCAAAGGCTCAAAGAAACCTCAGATCATCAGGAGAGCAATGTTATTCTTAAAAGGACACCGGGGGAATTCTCTGTAAGTGATATAGTTTTCTCAAGGGTGAAAAATTCCAATAGCTCAATTAAGTCTTTCAATATCAATCCCATATTTGTAGGACTCCTTGAAATTATTGGTAAAAGTAGCCTTATTGCTTATAAGTTGGCCTTGCCACCCAATCTGTCAAAAATTTATGATACCTTCCATGTGTCCCTCCTTAGGAGATATGTTGCTGATTCCTCACATATTTGGAATGTTTCTCATTTATAGATGTTAGATTTCCATCACTTTGAGGACCATCCATATTTAGCTTCAAAATAAAAAAATTAAGAAAAATGAAAGTTGAGCAGTGTAAGGTCTAGTAGGACTAGTGTTCTATGAAAAGTACCACATGACTGATATGAGTAAATAGTTTATTTTTCTCTTTGAATGAACATATTTATTATATCTGATGTTGATTTACACATGAATGTGAACTTATTTGATATGGCATTATGATGAATGTATTTCTTGTTTAAGGTTTAAAAAAACATTTAAACACAGAGGTTGTGTTTATTCTTAGTGGGGGAGAATGTAACAACACCACTAAAACAACTATTAATTAAGCAATGATTGATTAATATTTTATTCCTAGAATGTGGTATTGCTGATGGATTGGTGAATGCAGGAACATGTATCCATCTTTGGGTAGGTAGAGGACCATGTACCCTTCTTCAGATGGGTAGAGAAGAGGTGACCATGAGAGGTAAGGAGGGATATGATGGAGGTGTGAAAAACACCATGGCCCGTGAGTACATGGAAGCTCACAAAATTGCATTCATATAGTTACATTTTAAATATTTGCTTTATATTGTACATATGACTAGTTGCTGGATTGCATGTCTTTGAGTTAAGGAATAATTTATAATTGTTCTTTTTATAATCAATATAATTGTAGAGTATTATAAAATAATAATAATAATAATAATAATAAAATATAAATAATATATAATAATAAAATAAATAATAAAAATATATAAAATAAGAGTAATTATTTTATTTTATATTCTACTTTATTATACTAAGCTTAAATGTATTCGAATAACTTCTTTTAACCATGTATGCATATGTGATTATATCTACTTGGTAGTGCTCAAAAGAACAAGGTGGATAACTGCATGCAAAGTCTACTTATAATACAATCTCTATATAAGCTATGCAAAGGTGGAAATGAGGGTGGTTCATTTTGGCTCATCTATAATTGACTGTTATTTACTTGTGTTATTTACATTCGTTTGTGTTACTGCGTGAGATTGAAGAGGCATAACTTGTTGCACAATCCTAGAGTCATTGAAAAACTCACAGGTTAGAGGTTTGTTTGCTTTATGATATCTATTTTTTTTCATGGAAACTCAAGTAACGTTATGTGAAAATATTTGATTGTATTTTCTATGTTTATTCACTACTTCTATGAACAATTGGGTTATTCTTGTCTGAGAACTCTTTCATAATTTATGGTAAAATAAATGATGGAGTTGTAGACAACAAACGTACGCACCATGAATGACCAATGAAATAAAAGCAGTAAATATTGATATTAACTTTGAAATATGCCTTTGTGTCCTTTTCATTACAATATTCTACCCGCACAAGGGTTTACAATGGATGAAGGGATCAATGCCCTTATGCAAAGAAATATGGTGCTTTGGTACTCTTGTGCTATAGTAAATGTTTAGGCAGATTTTATGATGACCGTTGCTTAATTGTACGTGTCTGGACCATGTTCCATAATAGAATCTAAAACATTATTCTAATGTGAGATTTCACTCTTCTAACCTATGACCTAACTAAGAAAATTACCACTCACTTGGAAATGATCATGGTTATGCTTACCTCACTATAAGGTACCATCACTATACAACCTTGTGAACGATCTGATGAATTATCCTATACCAATCCACCATTAAAATTTCTAAGCCTCACTGCTAGGAATACATCCAAGCCTTCCCGCTAGAACTTGTCAAAGCCTCATTGCTTAAGACTACTCAAGCCTCATTGCTTTGGGCCACCCAAGCCTCACTGTTTTGGATCATCCAAGCATTACCGCTTAGGGTGTATCATTCACAATTATCTAATAGGATTATCATGGCGTAATGCTTATTAATAATAATAAGAGAATCCCATACTTCTCTCACTCATTTATGGATCTATTTCTACATAAATCAAAAATAAAATCATGCAAGAACAATGCAAGATCGAGAGAATCCCATACTTATCTCACTCATTTATGGATCTATTGCTACACAAGCCACATCCAAATCATGCAAGAACATTGAGAGAATCCCATACTTCTCTCGCTCATTTATGGATCTATTGCTACACAAGCCACATCCAATAAAATCATGCAAGAACAATGCAATATCAAGAGAAGCCTATACTTATCTCACTTATTTATGGATCTATTGCTACACAATCCACATCCATATCTTGGGGTAATTTACTATTCAATCCTTCATGATTAAATAATAATTCCCTCATTTCTTAAATATAGAAAACATTCTCAATACATTGTTCCACTATTATTTCTTACCATTTCTTATAACATGAGTTTATTACTCTTCTAATAACCCCAACTATAATCCTTATAATTAATAAATTAATATTGAAAAATAAACAAACACATTATTTAATCAATATTAATAAGACAAAGTCTTCAATATTCAAATTATATTAATTAATAGTTTCAACCCATAATAAAACTACTAATTAATTGCAATGAAAAAAAACTCTACTCCAACCTAGTTGACAAGAGTAGCAGGTAGGGCGAATAACCAGCGAGGGGTTGAAACCTGAAAAGGGGAAAAAAGGAAAACCCATAAAATAGGGTTTTTAATTATTTTCAACCTATAAATTGGTATTTGAGTTAAAAATAGAACGAGCGAAAAAAAGGAGCATACATACTAGGGTTTGGAGCAACCGAAGACAGACGAGGAGTGGCTGGCATAGGAATCAAAGTAGGGCAGGGCCAGAATGAAACCTTGGAAGGTACATCAATGGATGGGGCCTTGGATGAAGAGCTAGAGAATGGATTTTTTGGAAGAAAAATCCAAGAACCTCCCAATCAAGCGATCCCAGATAAGGTACAGGATGAGTTAGAGGTAGACAACATTTAGGAGAATTAGGCCCCAAAAGTGGGACAAAAATGCTCTTGGGACTAGGTGGTTCATGGTTCTAAAATTGCTACTACTCTTACTCCGTTGGTAAGCCACTTAAACTTGAGAGTTAAAGATGGCATTCTCAACATTTCATCGGAGATAATTTTGAACATGAATGCAGAAGGGGAACACAATGTGATGGGCAATTTTTTTGGGGTAAGGCTATATATAGACACTATTTGAAGGTGGGCCTTCATTAGATGGAAACCAACAGGTTGCATGGAGATTGTGGCACCCCTAATTGGGTTTTCATGATCAAAATTACTAAGGTAAGTGACAGGCAAAAAATTCTAGATGGAGGACAATGGTCAATGGGGAAGCGTAGCCTATTTATCAAAAAATGAGATGTGGATTTTAATCCTCACACCCAAAGTATCAACACAGTTGTTTTTAGGTTAAGATTATCTCACCTTCCCTTTCAATATTGGCACGATGAAGTTTTAATGGCTATTGCAAATGGTATTGGTACCTTTGTTTCCATTGATAGGGTAACCAGGCTGAAGTTCCGTATGGTGTTTGCCTGAATTTGTGTTAATGTTGATCTGGATAGCAAGCTTCTAGAAATAATAGACCTAATGTCCCCAGTGGAAACCTAGACTAAGAGGTTGGAGTATGAAAATATTCTACCCCTTTGTGATATTTGTAATGGAAGAGGTCATATCTCAAGATTCAGCCTGAAGAAGAAGAAAACTCCCAATAATAAAGTCTGGCAAAGAAAGGAGAGTAAAGATGTAGAGCAAGGTAAAGGCACAAATCTCATGGTGGATAATTAGAAGGAAGCAAGCACATCACACTAGTTGACTGTGGTGGCTGAGGAGGAACACATGGAAGATCCCTCTTATGGAGTTGTGGTAGTCCAACCCCCCTTGGAGCTGTGGAACCCCTTGAATTTGTAGACCCTAACTATTTTGCTTGCTTGAGAGGAGATGAAGAGGAAAAATAGGAGACCCAACCAAAGTTGTGGAATTTTTTGAGGAGACATAATGGGTGAATCATGAGGGGGTAAAAAAGGAGAGCGTAAAAACTATAGAAGTGGATGTAGAGGTTAACCTTATTGACATGATTCTTACAAATCAGGACAGAAAATATAAAGCTAGAAAATAATTTAGGGGAAGATAATCAGATCCTAAAAAAGATAGAGGTGAAGCCTATAGCTCCAATACAGGAGGATTTTGATTCAGAGGAGGTTCCAATGATGCCTTCAAGTGTGACTAGGAATCAAGCAAAGAGAACTCCTCTGGATGTTGGCAAGGAACACACTGTAGGTAGACCCCATTTAATGGAGGTAAGAAATAGGGAAACAATAGCAAAAATAGCCAGAGGAACACAAACCATCATCAATCTAAGCAGGAGAGGGAATAAATCAACTAAATTTAAAAAATGAAGGTTTTGTCATGGAATGTATGAGGTCTCAATGGGACTAGAAGACATAGATCAGTACAAACATTGAGAAGAGATAATCACCTAGATATTTTGCTATTACAAGAGACAAAGGTGGTAGAAGTAAACTTAGCAATGGTTGAAGATAAGATTTGAAGAGGAGCAAAATTTATTTCTCAATCCTAAATGAGCTCCTCAGGAGGAATGATGTGTATTTGGGACCCAAATACATTGGAAGAACAAAAAATTATCTCAAATGATAGATTTTGTGTTATCCACTTCTTTGCGAAGGACAATTCTCATTGGATCATTACAAATATCTATGCATCCACTAATGTGGCTAGAAGACAAAGGTTATGGAAGGAGTTGAGTGAACTCAGGCATATCGTTGTAGGCATCCCATGGATCATTGTAGGGGACTTCAACACCCCTCTATATCCATATGATAAAAAGGGAAGCATTGAAGGATATTCAGAGAATATGATTGAGTTTGGTGATTTTATAAATTTAAATGCTTTGATGGACTTGGAGCTTAAACAAGCAAATTTTACCTAGACTAATAGGCGGCTAGGGATTCAATTGATTCAGATAAGAATGGACAAGGTATTGATTTCTTAGGAGAGCTTAGTGTTTTTTGGGGACACTACTCTCATGACCCTCCTAGAATCTGGCTTAGACCATAATAATTTGATTTGGGAAACAACGGACAGGAGAAGGCTCTTTGCTACCCCTTTTTGGTTTGAAAAGAGGTGTATCCTTAGTTTATTCAATCTTGGTGGCAACAAGATTTTTTCGAGGATAGATTGACTCAAGTAGAAAATAAAATGAGATTTGTTAAGTGAAACTTAAAATTGTGGAATAAAGAGGTGTTTGGAGACATTATGGTTAAAAAGGTAGCTTTACAACAAATCATGGAGTTAGAAAACTCTTTACATATGGGGGAGTATTCGGAGGAAGTACGGACTAGAGAAAAGGATCTTCTATGTGATTGGAACAATAATCTAGCGTGTGAGGAGGATTTATAGTGGTAAAAATAAAGAGATTTGTGGTTAAAGGAAGGGGACATGAATACAAGATTTTTCCATGTTTCAACTCTCAGGCACAGAAGTTTTAATAAAATATAGGAGATCAAGATTGTTGATGGTTCTTCTACATGGGATCCTTTCCAAATTAGAGGGGAAGTTGTTCGATATTTTCAAGACATGTTAGAAGTGGATTCAGAGTTGGATGAAGAGGCGATGAACCTATTGTTAGGCCATATTACCTTAAATATTACAAACTGGATAAATGACTATCTCCTTAGTCCCTTTACAGATGAGAAAATTAAAGATGTGGTCTTCTCCATGAAGGGAGATAAATCTCCTGGTCCAGATGAATTTTTGGCACTCTTCTATCATAAGTTTTGACACATCATTGGCAATGAGGTCACCTTGGTAGTTAAGGAGTTTCAGACCTCTAAAAGGATCCCTTCTGATGTGAACTATATGTTCTTAGCCCTCATCCCAAATATTACATGTGTTAAATATTTTTCATATTACCACCCAATTAGCCTGTGTAATACTCTCTAAAAACTGTATCCAAAGTCCTTGCAAACCGGTTGAATATGGCTCTCCCTTTTGTCATTGAAAAACACCAAAGGAGTTTTTTTTAGGGATGACAGATTCTTGATGGGAATATTTCGATCCATGATATCCTGCACTCTATCTCTAAATAAAAAATGGAAGGTATGTTTCTTAAATTGAATATTAATAAAGCATATGACATAGTTTATTAGGATTTCTAGATCAAAGTGCTCCAGTAATTTGGTTTTCATGAGGATTGGATCTCTATGATGAAAAACTGCATCTCCATAGTGATGATCTCCATATTAGTTAATGGGTCTATAGTGGTTTACTTTCCTAGCAAGAGGGGGTTGAGAAAAGGGGACCCCTATCCCCTTATCTATTTATAATTTTAGTTGAAGCTATGGGTAGAGCCTTCATAGTAGCCATAGATAGAGGATACATAGAAGGTATCAAACCAACTTCCACTCTGGAATCGATCTATTTGCAACGCTTTGTGGATGATACTCTAATTTTGACAAGATCATATCTTCCAAAAGCAAGAAATATTAAGATGATTTTGCATTTATATGAGCTTGCAACAGGCAAAAAGGTAAATTTTAATAAAAGAGCTTTTTTTCCTGAATACCTCCAGAGCTCTCAAACTGCAGATAGCAAGAATCATCAACTGTGGCATAGGTGATTTGTTAGCAACCTATCTAGGGATAACTTTATTCCATGGAAGTATGAAGGAAGCCTTGTGGAATCTAGTTATTGAACGTGTTACAAATAAATTGTCTTCTTGGAAAGGCTCTCTTTTTAGTCATGTAGGAAAGTCCCAACTTGTGAAATCCTACCTTTAAAGTATACCTATTTACTTATATTAATTTTTAAAATACCAGCATCAGTCTACAAAAATATTGAATAGATCTAAAATATTTTTTTGTGGTCTGGTACTAAGGAAAAGAAGAGGATGTCTTTACTTACTTCGAACAAAGTCTATACCTCTAAATAATATGGGGGATTGGGAGTGAGAACTCTTCTCAAAATGAATAAATATCTAATGGAAAAGTTGGGTTGGAAGTTAATAAAGGAAGAAGATACTCCCTGGGTAAAAATTGTAAAAGCTAAATATTCACGTAATTCGTCCTTTGTAAAAAACCTCAACCCCCCTAAGGGGACTACTTTTTGGAATAGCCTTCAATAGGTTCAACCTATGATCCAATAGGGCTATAGATGGCAAATTGGATATGGTGCTAATATGAGACTTTGGCAGGATACTTGGCTCTTTAAATCTCCCCTTTGTGAGATCCCAAGGTTTACAAACTTAAGAACAATTCTGACTCCTATTTATGGATTGTTGGTTCAGGATTATATGGTGGAAGAAAATGGTATCAAAATGTGGAAGTGAATTTATGCTGAGAACATCAAAGAGGACTTACATCCACACCTGCAAAGTCTTAATATATGACTTAATGCCTACATCATTAGCCATTGGTGACCGAATGATATATTTATTTGGATGAAAATGAAGGGTGAAGATTATTCTGTGAAGTCTGGTTATAACTTGGCTGAAGGTGTAGGGGTAGTGTGGCCTTATGTAAAGGTTTGGGACAAAGATCTCATCCCTAAGATTACTATTTTTCAATGGCTATTTATGCATAGTAAAATTATGACCCAGGATAATATGAAAAAATGTGGTTTCTCCTTACCAAATAGATGTATTTTATGTGAAAAAGAGGAGGAAAGCATTGACCATCTACTTCTTAAGTGCTCCTTTACCAAAAATTTGTTTGATCATCTCTGTAGTGAATTCCAAGTTCAGTGGGTTTTCCCTAGAACTATCTCAGACTTGAAATTGCAATGGGAGCCTCCTTTTAAAGGTAGAAGAATTAGGAACTTTTGGCTTCTAAGCCTTCCAAATATCTGGTGGAGATTTTGGAATGAAAGAAACCATAGAATCTTTGAGGACTTGAAGATGGACTGGGAAATGGTTTGGAACCGAGAAAGAAGTCTCTCGATGGAGAGTTTTAACACTATCTGCTTCAAGGAGGTATGGGAATCAGAGCATGAAAGGTGGATATTGGAATGCTAGGGAGTTAGAGAGAAAATACCAATGTATCGAGTTTATCCCAAAAATCATGCAAAATGGATACCACCGTCAGTTGGATAATTCAAATTAAATTTTTATGGGGCCTTGAAAGGTAATCCTGGGCTGGCGGGAGCTAGAGGGGTGATCCAAAATCATCTGGATAAGGTAATCAAAGCCTTTGTTGAATCATTAGGTGAACATATAAGTCATTTTATTGAATCAAGAGCAACTTACATAGGAATTTCTTTGGCTATAAATTGCAATCTAGACAAGCTCATAGTTGAAGGAGACTCACAAAATATTGTGACCATTTTAAAGAGAGGACAACTAGCTGCCTAGACTATTGAATTAATGATGGTGGAAGCTTAAGTGCTTTAGGATAGTCCATCAATCATATTTATAGATAAGCCAATAGGGTAGCATATGGTCTTGCTAACAAAGGAGTTATGGTAGATGCCAAAAATGAATAGGGGAATGATATCCTAGTGCACATAAAAAATTTAGTCGACAAAGATAATGCCACAAGAATTGACAATGGGGATCAGTAGGAAGAGGCTGCCTGGAACATATAGAGTATATGATATTTAGATATGTAAGGTGTATGCTGGTTTTCTAGTTTTGGATGTGGTTAGTGAAGTGTGTTTGTTGTTATACAGTTGGTATACTCTTTATGCCAATGGGAAATCCTTCTTGGTGAAATGGACAATGATTGACCATATCTGTTGATGTAAAAGGTTAGCATTCCTTTCAAAAATGTACTTTTTCAACTTAACAAAAAAATATACAAAGTCTTCAGTATTAAATAATAGCTAGATCCCTAAAACTATTAATTAATTACATGATTAATTGATAAATAAACAAACACATTCTCCAATATTAACTAATAGTTTCATCCCTAAAACTATTAATTAAATTACATAATTAATTGATAATAAATAAACACATTATTTAATTAAATTCATGAAAGGGAAGTGCGATGATTTATTAGAACTTTTGGTTGTTGTAGTTTCACACCAGATCTACTATTTATAGGCTTCATTCATACCAAATCTAGTGCATATCTACTCTTGTTGCTATAGTTTCTCACCAAATATGCTATTTGTAGGTTTCTTTTATGCTAGATATGGTGCAAATATACCTCCTCAAGATATATTTGAGGTAGATATGCTCTCCTACACCAGATCTGAGACCAGATCTACTCCCATTGTTAGGATTGAATCCTCTTTGCCTTCTACATTACTATACCCTCTTTGGGATTTTGGATATGATGGCAAGAAACAACAAGAGGAAGATCATGTACAAGTTATTGAATGATAGCGTGGCTTATGCCAAAAAATGTTTATTGAAAAAAGTATCTTGATCAACATTGTGACAATCATCATTGCAATTTGTTCAATAGTGCCCCAATAATGGCAAGAAGCAACAAGGAGGCAGACAACTCGAACTAAGGTTTGTAGGCCCTAGAGTTTGATTTGAGGGTAAGTCTTTTGATAGGCCTAGAACAAGCCCTAGGAATGGCAAGAAGTGACAAGGATGTGGGTGACATAAACTAGGGTTTGTAGGCCCTAGGGTTTGATCTAGGGAGAATAAAATAGACCCTAGGAATGGTATTTTTTGGTGACTCAAACCAGGGTTTGCATATTTTAAGTATCAGAGCGATGGGTGAGAAAGGAAGTGATAATATTTTTAAACAAAGTGTTAGGATGAGAACATAGTTCGTAGAAGGTTTGGTTATCAAGGATGGTGGGGCTCGTTCTATACTATTTGACCCAGGTGCCTCTTGGTGTCATGTGGTGAAAAGGAATATAGGGAAAGCCATGGTTGGTAATTTTTGTTTAGTCTTGGAGGGTAATAGGATCATGATTCTAGATAAGCTTTTTATATTGGTTGCAACCTAAGGGGATCTCTATTTGATAGGTAAGTTTTTAGGTGTTTGTCCAAACATGGATGCTATTCAAAATTGGGCATAATCCAAATGGAGGCCTCTAGGGGAATTAGAAATCGTGGCTATGCCAAAAAAATTCTTTCTAATCTGCTTAAGCTTAGAAGAGGATGCTGAGCTAATTTTTCAAAAAAGACCCTAGTTTTTTGGTCATCAGGGTCTGTTTTTTAAGCATTGGTCTACAAATTTCAATTCACACACCAATAATATCAATCAAGAATTAGTTTGGGTTAGGCTCCTAGGTTTGCCCTTGCGCCTATGGTATGAAGACATTTTTGCAGGGATTGGGCGTCATATGTGTCAACACGTGGCTATTGATCCAAAAATAGTTGCTAGAATTGGACTTATTCATGCGAGAATATGCATCAACATGGATATGGAGCAAGCCCTTTTAAAATCCATCGAATTTACCTCCATGTTTGGATCTTGGATTCAAGCTCTAGAATATGAAAATATATCAATAAAATGTAGTTCTTGCTTGAAGATAGGGCATTTGAATAGGGATTTCCCTCAAAGAAAAATCCCTCCTTAGAAGGACAATGGTAATAAGGAAGAAGCTTATGGAAAATAAAATGAAGAAAATAATGGAGCAGACCAGGTGAATCCTCCTCAACCGACCTCTAAAAGCAAGGAAGAAGGTGAGATTGAGGAAACCAATCTTTAGGTAAGTAAGATTAGTGACCCTCTTCTTGCTAATTCATCTACTATTATTACTCATACTAATTTTGATTGCTTAGAAATATCCCTTGAGGATAGTGATTAGGTTACCCCAAATGAAGAAAATGCTACAGGGAACAATGCCCTTTTAGAGGAAAATCAAATGAATCTAAATCTCCCCTCTAAAACAGCTGTCCTAGTCAAAGATTAGGGGACTTCATCTAATTACGAAATGATGAGGAAGAACCCATGGAGCCCAAACAAAACATCTAGGTTCTTGAGAAAGAATTAGGAAAATATGAGGAAGAAAAAATCTAGGGGTAGACCCACTTAGAATAAAATCAGAAAGAGAAAAATGACCAAAGAAGGAGCCAATGGAAATCAACTAACCCTAAAATTGGGAGGTCAAAACTCTCCATCCAAATATAAGAAATTAGAACTATATCCTCACAATAGGGGCTCTCCTTAAAGATACTCATAGTAAGTTGCGCTCCATTGGGTCCAAGGAGGCACTGTACTTTATATAGTACTTGGATTATATGTAGTAATTCTATATTTATGGTGTTTCTATCTTTGGCTAGTTTGGTTTTGTGGTAGCGTTTTAATTTCAGTTGGTTGTTAGTGTGTTGTCTTAGTTTTGTCCTGTAGAATATTATGGTTTAGTAGATGTTTTTTGTTTTCTTTTGAACAAGCTATTGGGTCTATTGAAAATCTATTTACAACCTAATGTATGGGTTTGGGGACCCTAAAACCCCTTCTACCCTGATAAAAAAATACACATTATTTAATTTAAAGAACAAAAATCATCAATATAATTATGTAATTAATTTATATATCACCTAAGCAATCCAATGAAGTTTCGCTTAAATATATTAACACTTTTGAAAAGCGAAAGCCAACATCAAGCAAATCAATGAAGTTTTATTTAAATAAATAAATTAATCTTCTGGAAAGCGAAGGCTAGCATCAAGCAAATCAATGAAGTGTCATTTAAATAAATAAATTGGTTTGACTAAACCCCATAAGGGGGATGAATGTCCAAGGTTCAAATCTCGGGCCTCGCCAGACTGAATACTTGTCCCTTTCCCTTGTGCTTTCAACGGTGTAAAAGGTTTAAAATGATTATGGCATGGTGGTTATAGGGGCGGACTACGCAAATATCTGTGTGGCCACTTTTGGGGCGGACAACCCAGAATATTATGGCAGCCATAAAAAGTTGGATAGCCTACCCGGATTTATGGCGAGCTACTGATTCCACCATGTAAATTAAAAAAAAAAAAAAAAAAAAAATTAACTCTTTCAAAAATCGAAGGCCAACATCAAGCAAATCAATGAAGTTTCATTTAAATAAATAGATTTATATTCCAGAAAGAAAAGGCCAGCATCAATCAAATAAATGAAGTTTCATTTAAATAAATTAATTAACTCTTTCGAAAAACGAAGACCAACAACAAGCAAATCAATAAAGTTTCATTTAAATAAATTAATTTATCTTTTCATTTAAATAAATAAATTTATCTTTTGAAAAGCGAAGGCCAACATCAAGCAAATAAATTAAATAAATAAATTAACTCTTTCAAAAAGCAAAGGCCAACATCAAGCAAATCAATGAAGTTTCATTTAAATAAATAAATTAACTCTTCCAAAAAGTAAAGGCCAATAAAGTAAATCAATTAAATAAATAAATTAACTCTTTTGGAAAGCGAAGGCCAACATCAAAAGGAGGGTTTATATTATTCCAAAGCTTCCCAAAGAAATAAAAAAAAGAATAAAAAATGACCTAGATGACAACACCATTAAAAAGAGTAGAGCAGGTATTTAACATTATTGCATTCCACCTCTTTATTGTAATTTTGAGGATGCTTGATCTAAGAACATTGTTATAAGCCTAACCTCTTTATTGCAATTTTGAGGATGCTTGATCTAAGAATATTGTTGTGAGCCTATCTTGGGTAATGGAGATTGTAAAAATAATTAATTCTATTCTTTGAATTATTGACTAAACTCATTCTTATTGTAATGTTAAACAACAAGCTAACACAATTATATAAAATATATAGTGACTATTATGAAGCCAAATTTTGTTGGAGCTAAACTAAATAAGATTCAAAATATGGAATGACAAATTTAAAATCTAGCATAGAAAAACATTTTCCATTCAAGAAGAACCAAGAAAATACCTTCTCACCAACAAACCTGAATTCTTCACGTATTTTCCCAATCCTTTCCACCCAACAACTTTTTCCCATCCGATAATCCATATCCTCATAGCTTGTAATCCTCCCACCAACCATCCCCAAACTCTCACAACAAGAAGGATTGAAATAGGATCTTGGAGAGGAAAGAGTGTAGCAAAATAAAGATAAACATAGAAAAGAGAGAAGATTGCCAAAAATGCTCTTTGTATTGATATTCGATATAATTTTACAATGATTTTTTAATTGCCCCAAATGTGTTGGGGGCAATGTTACAATGTATTTTTGCTCTCTTTTGATTACAATGATTTTATGATGGAAGGGGGGGATCTTCCAAATCTTCAATGAACTCCGTGTTCTCCGTTCTTCCACTACAACTTCAAAGGGGTGAGTGGGCTTCTAAATATCTAGTGAGGGAACCACTCCAGCTTTAGCAGCTCTCCAAGATATTTGTTTCCTACACACACATGAAAAGGAAAATGGGGGTTTAGTAACACCTATACACAAGGATAAAAACCATTCACTAAAATCCTTGTAAAAAATAGAGAAAAACCAAATGCCTTGCTGAAATAAAAGTTACTGATCATGTTCGTGGTGTTTTTCTGGCTCTAAGAAATCACAAATGCATGGTGTGGGCTAGTAAACTGTGCATGAGTGGTGGAGAAACCATGCAAATGCAGTTTCGACTATGTAACCGCAGACAAGTGATTTTTATTGAGTGGTAGAATGCTCCAAAAGATAACTTCAAACTTCAGATCTCAGGTTTCCTTAGGATACGTGCAAACTCCTGGTGCTATTTTGGTAGCCTAACGATACAGATTCTCAGACTCCTTTGTCTGATGGGGTGAAGGTGCCTTTATAGGCCCCTTGGCATTTTGGAGGGAAATGGGAGGTGGCAATCCAAGATTGCCAAGTGGAGGGGGTAGTTAGAGTGAGTCACCTAGGGTGTCTTACTTAACTGGAGTGATGTGGTTGCAAGTGGAGTGAGGTGTAAGGGTTGTCCCATGTGAAGGGACAAAGGGGACAAGGGTGTGTGAGATGTGGCAAGGGATGTTGGTGAGGTGGCTAGGACACATGTCTAGTGGTTAGGAAGGGTATCCTAGGCTGATTTTCTAGATTTAATAAATATGAAAAATAGGATCATGTGCAAGATTTTATACAACTAAGTCCAAACTTAGGTATATAATTCTATTATGCAAGATTTGATGTGGGGTGCTAAATGTGGTTTTGTGGATGCCTAGGTTTTGATGTCTACAGATGCCCCTTTTTGTACCGTATTGTGTGAAACACAATGCGATGCAAAAAACAATGACACATGTCTTTATTGGATGAATGGAATCAAATATTCTCGACATACAAGAATGAGTGATTTTTGAAAATTTTGATTTTTTTGCTTACCCCCTCAATTGATGAATGGGTAAAGGATGAAACCCATGAGCCAATTGACCAAATATGGATGATGAAAGGAGGTGGATGATTGCATGATGTGGATGTGATGTATGCAAATGTAGAAATTGAAATCAACTTGATGCCCTAATTCGGGATTGATTTTATTATTGCGAATTTGCCTTTGGTTTCGATGATGTGCAAAATACTGCAGTAAAACCATTAACCAAATTTGTAAGTTCTAGGTCCCTGTTATTGTTAGTTGCTCCTATGGATAGAAACCAGCACATTGGAAATTTGACACTTGAGTGATTTTTGATTATACCAAATTTGATTTGATTTTTTTCCGCTTTTGTACCCAACGTAAAGGGCTTAAGGATAACCTTGTGCAAATTTGATTGAACACAACCAAGCTCAAAGATTGAGGGACCTAGCTGATTTAATGCCATAGTGATTTATTTGTTTGGATAAGTGTCCTTATGGTGAGTTACCCATCCGATCGGATTGCATGGATTTCTAGTCGATGCAATCACCAAGTATATAGGGATAGTCACTAAATACGAGGTGCACTAAGTGGTGTTAATAATGATTATGATGATGTTTGTAAAATTTATGTGATATTGAGTTGATGATGGATTTTATGATGATGATGATGTGATGATGCATTGGTTGTTTTGGAGTTTATTTTTGCTTAACCGCGAGAATGCGATTTCACTTCCCCGTAACCGTGCATTTGTGGTTGGCTCCACCAACCACAGGTGTGTGGTTTCATTTACTCTAAAAAACATGGGTGCATAATTTTTATCGTAAATCACAACTATAAATAGGGGAGTTGTGTTTTTGTTTTTCATTATTATGGTTTTATTTTCCTGGCATTTCGAGAAGTTGGAGTGAGATGGAGGTGGTTGGTGAGACAAGCAGAGCAGGTGCAAACGCGGGGGCAGAGGCTGGAGGCTCAGCTGGAGAGGAAGCTAGAGTTTGCTACACTAAGATAGGTGGCCTAAAATCTTAGTTTAGGTTTATTTATTTTTGTGTTTTTTTTGTTGCCTTCGTTTTTTTTTTGCAACCAAGAGGGGTTGGTAAATTTTTTTTTTGAAACGAGGAGTTAGTAAAAAGTTTTTTTTTTTGAAATGCATGAAGGAGGAAGGTGCAAATTTTTGTTTGTTTGTTTGTTTGTTTTTTTTATTTGAGAATGCATGTATATGTTACTTGATGTGTGTTTTTTTTTTAAATGCATGAATATGCTGAATGATTATTTTTTTTGAAATGCATGTGTTTTTTTTTGAAAAGCAATGTTTTTGTGTTTTTCTTGTTTTTGGAAATGAATGTATGAAATGTTTTTATGTTTTTATTTGTGTTTTTGAAAATGAAAATAAATGCATGAAATGTTTTTTTTTAATTTTTTGAAAATGCACTGATTTGAACCTTGTTTGTGCTTTCGGGTGAAATTTATTACTGCTCGACATCGATGGCCCTGCACTATATTCAAGGTGCAAAAGCCCTTACAAATGATGATTAGGAGTTGCTGGATACTATCTAGGTGGATGAGGAGTTGTTGTCTGCATTAGTGGAGAGATGAGATATTTATAGGGGTTCTTTTTAGCTTTTGACAAGGGAGCTGACTATCACCCTAGAGGATGTATACTGCATATTCCATGTTCCTATCAAGGGTTCACCAGTCAAGGTGGGCCACAACAAGGAGGAGGTATTGAGGCCTATCTATGGAGATCACTGGGATGTGTATTGTAGCAATGGTGGTATCTTATATCTTCAACTATATAAGGATGACAAGTTGGATGTACTACAAACTTTCATTATATACATAGTAGGCAACATGTTTTTGCCTAACAGTATGGGCTCGAGGTTCCCTTGGAACTAGGTGGTGCTTGTGTTGCACTTGGTAGTTGAGCCTCAGGTTTATGCATGGGCTATCACTCTTCTTTGTTAGTTGTATGTTGAGCTTTATGAAGTGAATATGCGATAGTGGAAGGGGCTCAGGTGTAGCTTGATGCTTTAGTTGTGGGCATGGGAGCACATCAGAGTTGGTTGTCCAAAGGGTCTGCCTTGTGAGTGGGATCACTCACTTCCTTGTGCTCTCTACTGGCGGACCAGCGAAAAGACTTCTCCTACTCATCTTGTTCGCAGTGTTGAGGAGTACCGGGTTAGTTTGAGTGGTTTGACTAGCAATGATATATGTTGGCAACCTTGGTGAGGTGTGACTTGGGATGATGATGCACCACAACTTTGGTGGGTGAGGCGAGGTAGGTTGGTGGTTGGGAGCCATGGGCAAGATATGGAGTTCATCTAGTTCTCGTGGGTGATGATGCAGTTTGGGATGGTATAGGGAGTTCGAGATACTCCCAGGATGTATAGGCGATCGGGTGATGATCTCAATATTCCAGACACTAGATTTTTGGATAGTGGATGATGGAACAGGTGATGCGGTAGTTTATGTTCCTGATGTGGATGATACAAGAACAACTATGGATTATAAATCTTGGTTTGTGGTAAGCCTCCATGGAGGCTAAGTCAGGCGATGGATGATGTAACCAGTGGTGATGAGCACGATGCTAGCGAGTAGGCTTCTCATCGATAGAAGCACTGTCGAGGCAGCGGGGGTAGAGGGTGAGCTGATGTGGATGTGCAGTCGATAGATGTTGGTTTTGGGGCTGGCGGAGATGGAGGAGATGGAGGTGGCAGCAGCGGTAGTGGAGGTTTGGGTGATGGAGGGCAGGGTCCTCCACGCCATACTAAGGAGTGGGGGATTCTCCAGGCTGAGCGAGATAGGTTGGATGAGACTGTAAAGTATCATGTTGTCGAGATTACTAGACTTCAGAGTGAGGTTGCTCAACTACAATAGAAGAATGATGATTTATTAAGGGATAATGATGGGCTACGGAGTGGACCTAGTGGAGGTGGGGATGCTACTATTGTTATGGCTCTTCAGGCCGAGATAGCTCAATGAGAGGCACACGAGGGTTAGGATTTAGCTGCTTCTCGGAGGGATGCTAGGTATGTGGTGATGCTTGAGGATAGTCTATGCTAGCATCACATTCCGCTACCTCTATGGCCTTCATCGTCAGTTTCAGGCTCTAGTAGGTGGAGTGAGTCTAGGCCTGGCAATTTGTGGTCTCGGGCTCCTATATTTCATGTTCCATCTGGCTCACATGGATCAGCCCAAGGGCCTTGTAGGAGTCATGGTGGTGCTAGCTAGTAGCACTTATTATTTCTTTTTGTGGTTTTCTATTTTTTCTTATGAGCCTTAGTGCTCGGATGTATATAGCCTTCAGGCATTTTTGTACTTATGCAACTCATATATATACACACATGGCTTTTATTGTGATCATTTGTGTGTTTGCACTTTTCTATTTTATTTTATTTATGGATGCATATGAGATGTTGTAGTGATAGATGAAATGAATGATGAATGCTTATGTTGTAACAAATATTTGGTATGCTTTTGACTTCTACGTGATCCACTGTAATCTGTCGCTTAATCAGAGGCATTAACATGAGACATTAACAAATGGAATGTAAAATGATTTGTAATTATGTAAGTGATAATGGATATTTCTGGATAGATGAATGTGGGTGCTTTGCAAAGACTCAAACATCTTAGTGATATTGAACAAACTCATTTGTGATCTCACAAATCTTCATGATGCTAAGGTTGTCCTAGTGTTTTCAAATTTCTCAAGGACCAATTGTGTGTGCAATGATTGTTCATTTCCCATTATGAGCTAGGTCAAACTAATCAATTGTAACTTATGCCATAAGCTAGCTCATCCGAGAGTGGCCATAGGTTTGTACAAAAGAAGGCCGCTAATGTGATAGATTGTGATGTCACACGTAAGGATACCCCATTGCTAGGTGGGTTTCATTCAACCCATTGTTGTAATGAGGATCACCCCATAGTTTTTGAAACACTAAGAGTTCCAAGAGTTCAAGCTCCTTTCGTTATTTTATTGCTTTGGGTTTTTGGAGATTTTATTTTTGAGTTTGCTCATTTTTATATGGAGCAACATGCATTTTTATGCTTTTGGAAACTTGCTCGTTTTGAGAGAGAGCAAGGGGAATTTTATTGCTTTGGGGCGCTTTTTGGGATACTTGCTCGTTTTGGGGAAGATCAAGGGATTTCCTTTTATTTGTGTATTGATTTTTGGGATACTTGCTCGCTTTGAGGTAGAGCAAGGGATTATTGTTTTTTTCTTTTTTTTTGTGGGGATGAAGGTGGAGCTTGTCCTTTTGTGAACTCTGTAGCATTCTAGACCATGCACATAATTGGATGAAAATGGGAGACCTTTCACTTATGGCAATAGCAAATTTTGACTTCATTATTCCCAAGGTTCACAATGTTTTAATGTGTTTTTGATGTGTGTGGTCCAAGAGGAAACTTGATTGACCAGGAACAACTTATTGCTTCTAAATATTGTTTGAATTTGAATTGAGGTTGCTCAAAACACTAGGAATGGTTGAGTGATTGAAAACATTTGGAATTTGCTTATGGATTGATGTGGTTTGTAAGGTTTTGCCATACTTTCATTGCAAGCTTTTGAAATTTAAAAGGTGCACACAAAATAGTCAGTGGTCACATAATCATTATTGCTAACAATTATACGATATCTATCCTACTTTACGTGAATCCCTTAATCTTCAAAATATTATAAGGAAAGTTGCAAATTATTGCTATTGATGGATTGATGAGTGATGTTTGATGTAAGGTGCCCCTGATTAAGGCAAAAAGATAGTAGACTAGCGATCATTCAGATTAACCAAATGATCCTTAATATGATGAATGGTATGAACAAATACCTTAAATGCATGTATATAATGTAGGTGGAATGCATGGATGGATGTATGAAATGTAATGAATATTTAAGCGAAAATTCATGGATGGATGTATGAAATTCAATGTGTATGAAAATGTTTGTCTTTTATTGGTTTTTTTAAGCCATGTATATGTACATATCTACAATCCACATTATGCATAAAATACCTTTAGGTGTATTATGTTGAGTGGCTTAGGTTCCAATGTTCCCTCTAAGTTGGCAAGTCTATACATTCTTGGACCTCACTTCTATTTAAAAATGTATGGACCTAACCAATTAGCCACGAATTTGTCTCTTAAGTGCGGTAATGCATTGGTGTTCTACTAATTATCTTTAAGGACAAGATATCCCAATTGGAATTTACGAGGATGGACTTTTACATTGTAGGCATGCTTGATGCGATCTTGATATACTCACAAATATTCTAAGGTATTGATTCACCTTTCATATAGAAGTGTAAGTTGGTCAAGATGTGCTTGTTAGAGTATATTATATCCTAAGTTGTTACTAAGATAATTTGTGTGGCTAAGATCAACTTAGTTTGTTATGATTCGATGGATCAGATTGTACACCTTTGCTATTTAAGCAAGGTCCCTTCAATAGAATAAACAAGAAGTATTTTTTATTTCCAACATGGTATCAGAGTAGGCTTTCCCTACCCTGTGAGTTTTTTGAGTGTAAGCTTGAGGGGGGATTTACCTCATGGAAATTTCCCCCTCATTTTTTTCCCTCCCCATAATTATTTTTCTTCATTATTGAGGGAGTATGCTCTCCATCCTTTGATGGATCAAAAACCAGATGTTTGAAGAAAAAATTATTCATAACTGCAAAAAATTTGTAGTTTGACTCTTATATGATTGGGAGATGTGTGCCAAGGAGATCGTGCTTATTTTTTGGAACCTCCGTATGTGTGTTGTTATTTTTTTTTTTTGTAGAATATGGGTGGATGCCATTGTGTACACCCCTATCTTGTGCACTGCTGCCAATTTTCAATGGACCTAGTTAAAATAGTTTTTTTTAAAAAGTATAATGCGTCATCCTCATGTTAGTCATTGAGCAGCAGTAGCCTCACATTCCTAGAAATGGAGTGCAGTGGTTTGATTCATAGACGGGGGTGACTTGCATGCAGTACCTGACACACAAGAGCAAGCAACCAACATTACCACTGTGACAATTCAGATCAGACTTTGAAATGAGCTCCATTTTTTTTTTTACCAACTACAAGTTACTTGATGTTTTCGTGCACAACAAGATAATATTTTGCTTGGTAGAAGATTACCATCGTCACACTCTCTAGAGATGGTAAGGTATTTTAGCAAAATGACTATAATATTTTCAAAATTCTTGATATGTCTAAAGTCGTGTGTCATTGCCTTTGTGCAACTCTTATGGTAGACATGCTGTTGGCCACCTCCATAGCATATACACTGATGAACTAAATTGATAATGGCTAATATCAGGTCTATCATGGTGGAGGAGGTGGAGATTATGAAATACGAGGACTATGGTCTGAAGGAGAAGTATACACTAGCTTACATAGAGAGCAGTTCTATGGCAAGTGGGTTTACAGGCTATGCACGAAGGCTGTTAAGGAGGAGCTCTATAGGGCGAGTAGCACTAACATCGACATGGAGGAGGTGCTTCATGTCCATATGAAATTTTACTTATAGTTTACGTGCTATCATACCAGCCCTGCTAAGCATATTACAGATGCAATGCGCCATATCCTCCATAGATGGCTCCCGTTTGCGCCCATTTCACATGATTTGGCTGTTCAATGCTCGTATGCAAAAAATTGGCATGATTTTTGGCAAAAGTTGTGCAATCATATTCATTTTATTTAGTGACTTTTTTTCATGGTTCACAGCCTTGTTCATTGTCACATGTACCAGTCTGGGAGTGAGATTTCTTTCAGTTTAGTGACGAGGCTTCTCTACTTTTTTGATACATCTCATGGATCCTTTGTAGGCTTCTTGATGGAAGTTGTCCTAGGGGGGTTGAAGAGGACATCTTCCTCTCCATCCTCCTTGCACATATTCCTTATTCTTCCTCTTCTTTCTATTCTGGCAGGTGGTTTTATCCCTTATAGTTTTTTCATAATATTTCAATAGAGTTTTCTTATGCATATATTGTACATGAGTACCTTATTAGGCCTTGTTGCCAAGACTCATACTTGTGGATATGCCACTTGTTTGGTTTTGTTGTTTTTCACTACCTCCTAGTATCACTTAAGGGGGGTGTTAGAGATATCCTAGTACCACTTAAGGGGGGTGTTAGAGTATATTATATCCTAAGTTGTTACTAGGATAATTTGTGTGGTTGAGATCAACTCAGTTTGTTATGATCCGATGGATCATATTGTACACCTTTGATATTTAAGCAAGGTCCCTTCAATAGAATAAACAAGAAGTATTTTTCATTTTCAATAGTACTTGTCTAGATGTGTCGTCATCCATGAATTCTTGTAATGCAACTCGTAAAGAAGGGATCTCAAGATCAAGAGGTATGATTGCTTCAATGCCATAGACCAATGAAAAAGGTGTTGCCCCGATTGGCATTCGAATGCTTGTTTGATAAGCCCATAGTGCCAAGGGGAGTTGAGTGTGCCAATATCTATGATTTTCTTTGACAATTTTCTTGAGAATGGCTATCAAGGTCTTATTGGTCGCTTCAACTTATCCATTTGCTTGTGGGTAATAAGGAGTCAAGAAACTATGTTGGATATTGTACTTGTTGCATAAGGCTCGAACATCCTTGTTTTTAAAATACTTGCCATTGTTAGAAATGATTTTGGAAGGAATCCCAAAATGATAGATAATATGTTGAAGTATAAACTCCACTATTCGAGGTCCAATCATAGTGGTCATTGGAATTGCTTTGACCCATTTGGTGAAGTATTTGATGGTAGTTATGATGAACTTATGTTATCCCGAAGAGGTAGGTGAAATTTTTCCAATCAAATCTAGGCCCCATTGTGAAAAGGGCCAAAGGTTTTGAATGGGTTGTAATGCTTGTGATGGTACATGAGTCAAGTTGGCATGATGTTGACATTTTTGATATTTCTTGACATATTGACAACAATCACTTTCCATGGTGGGCCAATAATAACCCATGCACAAAATGTACTTTGCAATGGCCATTCCACTAAAGTGGCCACCACAAGTACCATCATGGGCTTCATTTATAGCTCATTGTGCCTCTACGAGATCTAGACATCGAAGTAGGACTCCATCATAGCCACGTCTATACAACACGTCCCCCAAGAGAGTGTAACGAGCTACTTTTTGTTTGAACATTCTCTTTGTAGTTCACATCAATTCTGATGGGAGGGTCCCAAACTTGAGAAAGTCTCTTATTTCATCAAGGCAAGAATTGTATGGCTCTACGTGGACCAAACAAACACTCTTCTCACCTTTAGATTCTGCTCGTTTGATTGCTAACTTGGACATTGTTGTTATGATAAGCGGTTGGACTTCTCCATGTTCATTCTTAGGAATCAAGGATCCCAAAGAAGCCATTGCATCCACAAATCTATTAGTCAAACGAGGCAAGTTGTCAATCTCGTACCAGTCAAATTTTGCTAGCAACTTCATTGCTACTTCATGATATTGTTTCAAGACTGGTTCTTTGCATTGGTAAGTTCCTTTTACTTGAAAAATGATAAGCTAGGAATCACCAAAGATGCTTATTCATTTAATGCCCATAGCTATTGCTGACTGAAGCCCCAAGATTAGGGCTTCGTACTCTGCATTGTTATTTGTGCATGGAAAGTCGAGTTTGAATGATAAAGGAATTGGAATTCCTTCGGGTGTATAAAATATGACTCCAACACCTTGTCCTTTTTTGCACTTTGATCCATCAAAGAAGAGAGTGATGTCAACATCATCCTCAGGAGGGACTAGTTCTTCTTGTTCAATGACAAAAAAGACCGAATCATTTGGAAGCTCTATAAGAAGTGGTTGATCATTTGGAAGTGGAGCTTCTATGAGTTGATCGGCTATCACCTGATCTTTGATGGATTTTTGGCTAATGAATTCGAGATCAAATTCTATTAAGAGCATTATCCATTTTGTGGTTCGGGTGTTGTTGTATGTGTGAGTCATCATGTAACACAGAGGATTTTCTCTAGCTATGACATAGGTAGTGTTACTTAGCATATAATGTCTGAGTTTCTTAGTGGTGAAAACCACTGCTAAGCACAACTTCTCAACGTAAGCATATCTTGTCTCATAACTCACCAATGTTCGACTAATGTAATAAATTGCTTGCTCCTTGTGATTCTCATTTTTTTGTGCAAGCATTGTCCCTAGTGCAAAATCTGTTGCAGAGATGTAAAGGTGAAAAGGGACTCCTGGACGAGGTGGTGTTAATACTGGTGGTGAAGCCATATATTTCTTTATGTCATCAAAAGCCTCTTGACATTCGGTTGTCCAGGAAAAAGTCACCCCCTTCTATAGCAAGCGATTGAAAGGCCTGCATTTTTCTGAGAGTTGTGCAATGAATCATCGAATAGATTGAATCTTTCCTTGCAAACTATGCAACTCTCTCAGATTTGTTGGAGGTGGCATCTCGATGATGGCCTTGACCTTATCAGGGTCCACTTCAATGCCTCGCTTGGAGATAATGAATCCTAGAAGTTTTCCTGATGTGATGCCAAATACGCACTTCTTAGGATTTAACCTCACTTTATGTTCAAGCAATCGATCAAAAACTTTCTCTAGAACCTCAATATGCTCAAGATACGTTTTAGATTTTGCAATTAGATCATCCACATAATATTCAATGATTTTATGCATATAGTCATGGAAGATGTACGTCATGGCACGTTGATAAGTAGCTCCTACATTCTTAAGACCAAAAGGCATCACCTTGTAACAGAAAGTCCCCCAAGGTGTGGTAAATGTTGTTTTGTGTTGGTCCTCAGGATTAATTTGAATCTGATTGTATCCTGAGAAATCATCCATTAATGAAAGCATTTCATGGCCTACACAAGAGTCTACAAGTTTATCGATGTTGGGTAGTAGAAAATCATCCTTGGGGTATGCTTTGTTTAAATCTCGAAAGTCTGTGCATATGCGTACCCCCCATTCAGCTTGTGAATGGGTACCATGTTGGAGAGCCACTCTGGATAATCAATGGGTACTATGAAACCCACATCTAGTAGTTTTTGTAGCTCTTCCTTGATAATTAATGCTATGGTCGGATGAAGTTTTCTTAGTTTTTGCTTGAATGGCTTAGCTTCAAGAGCTAAGGTAAGGTTGTGGACCACCAAATTGGGGTCAAGGCTAGGCATGTCCTTGTATGACCATGTGAATATCTCTTTCTTCCTTGTTAAAACATTGATCATACACTCTTTCTCTTCTACGAATAAATCTTTTGCAAGTTTCATGATTTGTGGATTATCCGCATCTTGACTAAGGTTCACATCGATGGATTCTTCGATAAGCATATGAGAACCTTCTTCCAACTGATGTGGAGTTGGGATGAGATGGATATCATCCTCCACATGCTCAAATGACTTGGGTGACTCCTCCTCTACTTTGGTTTGAAAAACTAAAGCAGACAAAGGTGAAGGTTGTTGTGGGATGTAAGTGTTTGAAGCTCTTAGTAACTCTTCGGATAGGATAAATTTGGTGATGGATGGTGGGGATGAAATCCTATCCATGGTGATAAGGCTAGCATCAATCAAAATTGGCTTCGCCAAATCGTATGGGTTATGGAGTGGGGCAAACAAGTCAACAGAAATCATGTTAACTTGGTGGAAATGAGGTGGTTGCGATTCGAGGAGTGAACTATCTTGCTCACTCTCCCTAGGTTGCAACTGACCTATGATGGGTGAATGGTGATACTACGAGAGCAACCAAGGTGGTGGTGGTGGATCTGGCTCAGGGTGCTCGCGCTCTTTATTGAAGCGAAATATGGTGTGATTTATGGGAAATATTTTGGTGTAACACTCATCTCTCTCGATGGGCTCTATAGGGGCCACATCTTCTTGGGGACCATCAAAGATGCGAATGATCCAGTCTAGGTTTGCTTCCATCTGTTGAAATTCCTCAAAATCCTCATCGAAGATATAATCATCAAAAATATAATCAATCATGGTCATCTGCAATATAATCTCTAAAAAGCCTCATTTAGATAAGGTGCAAAATTAGGGTCCAGGTACTCATCATCACTATCATCACAATCATCACAATCATCGCTCTCCTCATCCTCCTCTTTGTACTCAAGAGTGAGTCATTGGAAGGTATGCTCGAAAGAAGAGTTTGAGGTAGATGGCCTATATCCTAAGCTAGAGTGATCATGCACTTCTCAATATTTAGGCTCAATAATGTGATGTGGACCCTGTTCATGTCGTCCAAGGTCGTATCCCTACCAGTTAACCCTACAAAAATATCACAAAGGGAAATCTGGGTTGGATAGATATTCTAAATTGGCACAAAACTCTTGTAAGGGTTCCTCATTAGGAGGAGGTGGATTGGATGAGGAATCCACTCCCCCATATACAAAATTGATCCTATTTGGTTGGGAACCCATTGTGTACACTGCACCTATAGCTAAAGGTGGGTTGCATGGGTGACCATAATCTCTGACTGATTGGATAGGTGGTGTAACTGTGACACTCTCAATAATGTACTCGCCAATACCTAGATTGGTGAGATGAACTACAACTTGGACCGGTTGGGATGTGGATGGTTCAGGTGATGAGGTGGATGCTTTGATGGTGGCTTGTGGCTCAGATGGAGGTGATGGTTCGCTTGGCGATGGCTCTTCTCGGATAGGTGACCCTATCTATGAGATGATGGGTGGTGAGGCTTGAGGTGGACTAGGCTTGATGGGATTGTTAGTGGTTGATGGAGGTGGTTGGGCTAAAAAGGTGAATGGTGTTTGTGAAGTGGGAGGTGCAGCTAATGAAGTGGATGGTTGGTTAGTGGGGTGATCAAGCATGGTTGAAAAATGAAATGAGGTGGATGAGGGTGGATTTGGTTGATGCTTTGGGATGCAAAAGCAGGATCCACTATCGGCAAGGCCTCTGGGATGGGTGCTTTGGATGAAGTGGTGTTAGTTGGTGTGGTTCGGATGATGAGGGGTTGAATTGAAAGGTGGGTGGATGGAAGCAATGGCTCATAGGGATTTGAGATCAAGTTGCAATACTTAAATGGCTCAGTGTCTGCTTGGATGCAATGGACTTTACCCTCATGTACATATTTTAGACATTGGTGTAATGTCGAGGGCACACACTTCATCTCCCTGATCCAGGGACATCCAAGAAGTATGTTATATTGCATTGCCCCTTCCAAGATGTGGAAGAGTACATGGATAGTCTTCACCCCCATGGTGATAGGTAGAACTACGTTCCCCATAGTGGAACATAAGGCATCATTAAAGGCCCTCAAGGTGAAGGTGGATGATGTGATATGGGATGATGGTAGGTTTAGATGCTTGATGGTTGGTGTGGTGATGAGGTTTATGGAGGAACCGGTATCAATGAGCACCCTCTTAAATGGTTTTCTATCAATATGAGCCACAATATGCAATGGAGGATCTGGTAAATCTGATGATATGCTCTTCTCCTCAAAGTCATAGAATGCTATTGAGGGCTCCATGCATTTTTGGACACTCCCCACAAAAGTGTTGAAGGTGTTAGGATCTTCTGATTGCACTTTGATGGACTTTAGAATTTCCATCAACGCCTCACGATGTGGGGGAGATTATTGTATTAGCTCGTATATTGATAGTTTGGTTGATGCCATTTTCAAGCTCTGTGTCAACCGACTTCTCAGGGTGATGATTGGGTGAGATGGATGATTTGGATTATGGAAGGGTGGAGGTGGAATGGATGGGCCTAGTTGTATGGGCACACTAGGTTGTGCTACAAGAGCTAGCGTTGCTTGGGTTTTATTTGTTCTTCTTTGCCCATGGGTAACTACACTGATAGCCCCCACAAAACCTTGGTATAACTATGACACATGATTAACTTGGTTGGGAGGAACTGTAGAAGTTGATGCTCCCATTGCTTGTTGATTTACCTCATGATGAGGCAAAGGTGTCTGATATATCCCAAGGTTTTGATTAGGTTGGGCTAATGGGTTGTCATTGATTTTGATCTTCCTCGCTTCTAATAAATATTGCACAATACCTTTAAACCCATGGCAAGTTTCAATGTCATGCCCTTTCTACCGATGAAAGATGTAGTATAGATGCTCTTTGTAGCTTTTTGATTTTGGCTTATTTGGATCTTCAAGCTTCATTTTTGGTAATGTGAAAGCTTGTGCCTCATACAATTTTTGGAAAATAGATGAATAGGGTTTAGGTAATGGAGTGTAATTGTGTTTAGGCCTGAAATGATGTTGTTGCCTCTTCGCAGGTTGAGTTTGGTTTTGTACATGCTATGGGGGTGGAACCGCTTGATAATTCAATTGTTGTGGTTGTTGTTGTTGGTGTTGGGGTTGTTGTACTTGGACTTGGGTGTGTTGGATTTATTGTGAAGGTTGGCCCAAGACTACTTGATTAACTTGAGCGACCTTGGACTGGTCATGGTTATTCCCTTTTTGATTCTTATTTTGCCATTCTTTCTTTTTGGGCTTGATCTCACCCTCTTGAATCTTGATTTCTTCTATCACTCTAGCTTGGGTGAGTGCCTCTTCAAATATTCTATATTGTTGCAACTGTAGCAACAAAGAGATGGGTTTGGCACAACTCTTTGTGAACATTCTTGTTAACTCTATCATAGGGAGGGAGAATGGCAATTTGATCATGATCGCCCTCCAATGGTTTCCAAAATCATAGATTGATTCATCATCATATTGTCTTAAATTAAGTAAATCGGTCAATGTGGTCTTCTTTCTTACATTCAGGGAGAATCACTCCAAGAATTGGTCCACGAGTTGCTCAAAAGTGTAAATACTTTGATGCAGTAAGTGGTTGTACCAATCTAGGGCATCTCCCCCAAATATTTGAGGAAAGGTATGGAGCATGAGTGCATCGTTATTCTTAATCCTGAAGCATGCATTGACGAATCTAGTTACATGCTCTTAGGGGTCCTCATCCCCCTTGAATTTGTCAAACTTTGACACCTAAAAGTCTATCGAATAGGGCGGTGATGGTACCAAAGCATGGATTGGGTGATTGAGTAGTTGCCTCAAGGTGGGTTTTTGGTACTGCATACCCGGTGTCTGCATGGCTAGGCTATCAATCTGACTCTACAAGAATTGGATCTTAGGATCCTCTAAAGGGTTAAAACCCTGGTTTGCTTGTTGCTGTTGGTAGTATTGTGCACCATTGGTGGGGTTTGGATGATGTGGTGTGTTAGGATGGAATGGATTATGGTATGGTTGCTGATGAGGGATTTGATGGTGGTGAGGTGATGGGGGCATGATAACATGCTGATTTGAAGGGTTAGTGTTGAGGTATAATTTTGCCCAGTTGCGAAATCACACTCACAGTTAGGATTTTGGTTAGAAAACCCTCTCTTGCAAAGAAATATAAATTTCTCCAAGGTTCCTTTCACTTAATGTGTTTATATGTCATGAAAATGCATCAAAATAAGTGCTTAGAATACCTTAGTGATTTGCAAGCAACTGTTAACAAGGGGCCTATTTGGTAATATTTTATTGTGTTATGCTATTGATTGTTCATGAAATTAATTCCCCACATGTAAGATTAAAAATCAAATATTGCCAATAAACTTTATGAAATGCAAATATTTGAATTAAACCTTAGGAAAATGATTTAAATTAAATTATTCAAATAATTAATGTTGGAACTTTATAATTATTTGAAAAATTTAATTAATTAAACTCTAATGTTTATTTCAGAATATGAAATTCTGAGAGTTTAATAAGTGAAATAACATTTACCCTAATATCAAATTGAAACTTTGCATGAACTTAGGGTTTTGATTTTCCATTTAATTAATTAAACTCTAATGTTGATTTTAGAATATGAAATACCGAGAGTTTAATAAATGAAATAACATTTACCCTAATATCAAATTGAAACTTTGCATGAACTTAGGGTTTTGATTTTTCCATTTAATTAATTAAACTCTAATGTTGATTTTAGAATATGAAATACTGAGAGTTTAATAAATGAAATAACATTTACCCTAATATAATATTGAAAACTTTATATTAAAAATTAGGGTTTTGATTTATACGTGAAATGAAATTAAATAAAATGAAAAATATTAGGGTTAGGAAAATAAAAATAAAATGTGCAAAAAATTGGAACAGACAGACAAATTACTAAAATGAAATTTGTCAACCTTGCATTTACAGAAAATAATTTCTTGAAAATCTTAACCTACTCTACTGTGATCTGCATTCGCACTATCAATAGTAAAATAGATGCAATCTTCTAGGGTAATGAAATGAATGACATATTAAATTATTTAATAAAATCACCATCCACATGCACAATTTTTATTAAATAAAACAATAAGGTCAAATGTGATTGATATTTCAATTAAAACATTAGACTTTAGAAAACCTGAACTCTGTAACAATGGATGACGTCCTTCCATGCAGCAAATTTGTTCTTCAATTCTCCAATATATCTTCTCTCTCGATCTTATCTTTCCAATCTGTCCGACCCTTTTTCTTGGTTTCCAATGGCCTATTTATAATTTAACATTTTGTTCGTTCATTCCGTTCTACAATTTAAAACAAATTTTATAACCATATCATTCTCTTTGCTTTCCGCTCCTTTGTTCGTTCATTCCGTTCTACATTATATTGAAAACCTGCAAAACCAACACAAAACTTTTTATAATAATGTACTTTAAATATTTTAATTAAAACATTTACAATACACTTTGAAATAAAAATATTCAAAATGAACTTTAAATATTTTAATTAAACTTTAAAATGAATGATTTAAAACATTAAAATTATGTACTTTAAATATTTTAATTAAAACATTTACAATACACTTTGAAATAAAAACATTCAAAATGAACTTTAAATATTTTAATTAAACTTTAAAATGAATGTTTTAAAACATTAAAATTATATACTTTAAATATTTTAATTAAAACATTTACAATACACTTTGAAATAAAAACATTCAAAATGAACTTTAAATATTTTAATTAAACTTTTAAAATGAATGATTTAAAACATTAAAATTATACTCTAAAGTATTTTATTTAATGATTTTAAATGATTTATTTTAAACATTAAAATTAAAAGTTTTTTAAAATTAAAACATTTAAAATCACAATTATCAAATCTTGAGATTTTCAAAAGAAGATCAACAAAACAAAATAACAACCAATTGAATGATGTCAACACTTCAAAAACAAGCATCAAAAGCTTCAAAAATTTAGTGGGTCCCCAATCTTGGGGTCATTGTGAAGTGGTCACAACAAATGGTGACTCTACTGGGAAATGTTCTTGAACATTTTGGACTTAAGAACCCAATTCTGAAATCAACAAAACCCAAATATTAGAAAAATGAGCATCAATAATATCCAAAGAATGTGAATAGATAACATCAATCTAAAACAACTGAAACATTTGCCTCTGCTCGATGTGTGCTCTGTGATTCATTTATTTTCCTGATACTATCCAGATTTCTATTATCAATTTTGCAATTAGGCTATAAAAATTTGCTCTTTTAAGTGCACTTCTGCATTGCTCTCTTCAAGACATTGCTCTACTATCGACCAGGTGTTTATAGCCTCGGTAGAGATTATCTGAATCTCCCAAATATTAGGTGAATTTTACATTTTGCATATTTTCTTTATTTTAGTCTAGACCTAGCTCCACTGCCAATCAGGCATCTATAGCCCCGATGAAGGTTATCTAGACTGTGGTGACTAATTTGACTTTACTTTCCATTGTATTTGCTTTGCTTGTATTTTATTCAAGCTTTATATTGCTTTTGCAAAATTCACCTACCACTTGGGTTAGAGATCAAGTAAGGCTAAAAATTGAGTTCATTGGATTTTCACCTTCACTTGCAAAACTAATAACTTCATCCTTCAAGATTTCAAGGAATATTCTTTTAATGTGTTGCAGTATTTGTGGAGCTTTTGCAAAATGATTTCAGTGTTCCAAATTTTACTATCTTAGTCCAAATTCATAAAGATATACATTAAACATCTCACTTTCTTTTTCTTCAAGTTTTGCATGCTTTCAAAATAAGCAATTTTGTCTTGAATGACCCAGGAACAAATACCAAATGAAATCATCAAATGTTTAGTGTCCATATAACAACTACCTCAATCAAGAAACAACACAAAATACTACAAAACTTTAAACAACAAAATGATAACCTGAACTGAAATCCAAAATTTGGCATAAGCCAATTTTATTGCAAACCAAAAATAGAAACACATCAAAATTTCACCAAAAACCATCAACAAAAGCAAATAACAAAATTTCACGAAACAACAAATTATGTACAAAATAAAACAAAAACACAAAAATCTATTTACAAAAATATACATTATATACAAGATGATGCCAAATTTATGCTATCACTTCCCTGGATCCCACACACGATTGACACACTATAAAAGACATATATTGTTATATGCATGCCAAATCTTATACAACTCCAACCAAAAGAAAATCAGGCCAAACAATATAACAAATTTCATTTTGCCTTTCTCATCCCACCAATTTGATTCAAGTTTATAAACAATTCCATGTTTAGGATTTGATTCATTAAATTTACAATTGAATACATAATTTTCAACTATCTTTTGCTTATTCAATAAGATGTAACTTTCAAAATCTGATTTTTCACTTTGACTTAAGTTTTCATTTTCATGAGCATATAGGACTTCTTTCAAATAAGAGGCTACTTCTGAAAATTTTAAAACAAAGTCATCATCTATGTTCTTAGGCCAATCATACTCATGCAACAATTTGCAAGAATCTAGGATATTTACAAAATAAGAATCATTATAGTTTTGTATCCTAGATTGAATTGTTAGTTGTTGATGAACTTGGTTCAACAACTCAAGCATATCTACTTTTCTTTCATTTAACAAAGCAATCTTATTTGTGGTATGAATAGAAATCCACTCTAGTTCTTCATCAACCTCCAATGGCATTTCATCATAAATAACATCTAAATCCAATAAATGATTATACAAAATTTTACTTGATTCTTGAATGTTTAGACATAATGGATAAGATTCTACCTTTTGTACACTTTCATTTACCATTACTTGATGAGCCATTGTAATATTTTCTTTCTCTTCATGGTCTATATCATCATCATCATCTCGTATCCCCTTACTTTCATCCATGACCTGTTTTTCAAAAACACCAAAATTAGGCATCCAATCAAGAATATGTTCATCTTTTTCAAACCATAAATCTTGTTGATCAAACACATCAATAGTTTCTTTAGGATGAATAGAAGATTCTAATTCTTTATTAGCCACACATGAAGTTTCTTCATTTGAATATTCAATACAATCATGAAAATTTTCACTCAAATCTTCAGTATTCGAGAATGAAAGAAAATATTTTACCTCTTCTTCATCTAAAATAGATGAATCATAAGAAACATTTACCATTTCTTCTTTTTCTATTTCAACAAGATGTTCCACAAACTCATGTTCAAAATGATCAAATCTTGGAACCTTCTCTATTTTTGAAATTGACACGTCATTTTCTAGTTGGATAGAAATTGCTAGATCTTCATGCAAGATAGAGGTTTCAACATCCTGCATATCAAGTGAAATGGAAAATTCATCAGTAGGATAATGAGAAACAAATAATTCCTCATATCTTCCCCAACCATTATAATAATCATCTTCCTGAAATATTTGATGAGATTGTATCTCTTCCTTCATTTCTTCTTGATCATTATTTTGAGGATACTGAAGGTTTTGATCATCATTTTCAACAAATTCATCCAAATTTATGGAAGGTCCTGATTTATCATATGTTTCAAAACTAGTCCACTCTAGGACCCTTCCACTATCTAAAAGAATATCACTTTTAGTATCTTCAATATTTATTCCATGAAGATGATTTATAAACTTATCAAGATATGCATCTTGGTGCATTTGTCCCTGTACTTGATCAATGTTTCTTTTAAGTTGTAGAACTAACCTTTGCAACTTGTCCTGCATTTTAGGTGAAGCGAGTACTTTATTAGAAAGAGAGGCAAAATCCTCCCATTTATTCCACCAACAATAATCATCTTCTAAAATTAGGGAGTGATGTTCAACCACTTCTTCACACTCTGTAAATTCAACAATCGAATGCTTTTCAAATTCACTTTCATCACTTTCAAAAAAATTATCTTCAATAAAAAATTCATCTTCCTCAAGTAATAAACTTTTATGATCAGTCATAATGAAATTACCTCTAGAACCTTTCAATTCTGGAGCTTTAATTGTTTCATTCAACTCTATGGAAGATTCTATTCTATCATATGTTTCAAAGCTAGTTAGATCTAGAACTCCAATATCTGAAGACTCATGCATTTCTACACTTTGATAAGCTTGGTTACCACAATCCTCATTGATGGATATTGGCTTTGAAATTTGCACTTCCTCTTGGACAATATCGAAAGTGGTTGAAAAACTAGGACATTCAATTTCATTCGATGGTGCTAGATTAGATGATTGGCATTGGTTGGAATCCATAACTCCTGAAGAATAATCTAACATGAAAGAAAAATGTGTATCATGACTTATAGGTGGTATCTGATTTGAAACCTTAGGATTAAGTAATGATAACTTACCCACATCAACCCCTTTAGAAATCCACCATTGTTCTACAACTATTGCCCCACCATAGGCGTTAGACAAGGATAAATATTTAAGAAGCTTTTCTAGAAACTTAACAGTAAAAGGGTCTAAAGAAGTATATTTGAATAACTTCTTCTGAAATGATAAAATGTGTCTCTATTTCAGTATACAACTTATGAAACCTATCATTAAATTGACTCATGGATTCATCAGGTTCTTTATAAATAGAGGTAAATTGATTTGATATCATATCCATGTCAACCAATTCTCCAAAATGTTCTAGAAATGTTGCTTCTAGTTGATCCCAAGATGTGGTAGAACCTGTAGGTAAATTAATAAACCAATCATGAGCAACTTCATCCAATGTGTATGGAAACATCCTACAGATAACATCTTCATGCATAATTTGAAAGTGAAACATAATGTTTTTATATGCCTGAATATGTTCCTCAATCGTAATCGTTCCATCATGCTTATAATGGGGTAAATCATTTTTTGCCATTGAACCAGTTTTAATATGCAAGGCTATGTATGAAAAATTCACAAAAATTGAATCATAACCTAATTTTCAAATTTATGACAGATTAACATTAATGCAACATAAATAAAAAAATTTCAATTTTTTAAATAACTAATTTGAACAACTTCAAATGCTGAAAATTAAAAATATTACCTTTCAGGCCCTCCTTCTAGCGCCAATTCTATTGAGGTATAATTTCACCCAGTTGCGAAATCACACTCATAGTTAGGATTTTGGTTAGAAAACCCTCTCTTGCAAAGAAATATAAATTTCTCCAAGGTTCCTTTCACTTAATGTGTTTATATGTCATGAAAATGCGTCAAAATAAGTGCTTAGAATACCTTAGTGATTTGCAAGCAACTGTTAACAAGGGGCCTATTTGGTAATATTTTATTGTGTTATGCTATTGATTGTTCATGAAATTAATTCCCCACATGTAAGATTAAAAATCAAATATTGCCAATAAACTTTATGAAATGCAAATATTTGAATTAAACCTTAGGAAAATGATTTAAATTAAATTATTCAAATAATTAATGTTGGAACTTTATAATTATTTGAAAAATTTAATTAATTAAACTCTAATGTTTATTTCAGAATATGAAATTTTGAGAGTTTAATAAGTGAAATAACATTTACCCTAATATCAAATTGAAACTTTGCATGAACTTAGGGTTTTGATTTTCCATTTAATTAATTAAACTCTAATGTTGATTTTAGAATATGAAATACTGAGAGTTTAATAAATGAAATAACATTTACCCTAATATCAAATTGAAACTTTGCATGAACTTAGGGTTTTGATTTTTCCATTTAATTAATTAAACTCTAATGTTGATTTTAGAATATGAAATACTGAGAGTTTAATAAATGAAATAACATTTACCCTAATATAAGATTGAAAAATTTATATTAAAAATTAGGGTTTTGATTTATACGTGAAATGAAATTAAATAAAATAAAAAATATTAGGGTTAGGAAAATAAAAATAAAATGTGCAGAAAATTGGAACAAACAAATAGATTACTAAAATGAAATTTGTCAACCTTGCATTTACAGAAAAGAATTTCCTAAAAATCTTAACCTACTCTACTGTGATCTGCATTTGCACTATCAATAGTAAAATAGATGCAATCTTCTAGGGTAATGAAATGAATGACATATTAAATTATTTAATAAAATCACCATTCGCATGCACAATTTTTATTAAATAAAACAATAAGGTCAAATGTGATTGATATTTCAATTAAAACATTAGACTTTAGAAAACCTGAACTCTAAACAATGGATGACGTCCTTCCATGCAACAAATTTGTTCTTCAATTCTCCAATATATCTTCTCTCTCGATCTTATCTTTCCAATCTGTCCGACCCTTTTTCTTGGTTTCCAATGGCCTATTTATAATTTAACATTATGTTCGTTCATTCCGTTCTACAATTTAAAATGGATTTTATAACCATATCATTCTCTTTGCTTTCCGCTCCTTTGTTCGTTCATTCCGTTCTACATTATATTGAAAACCTGCAAAACCAACACAAAACTTTTTATAATAATGTACTTTAAATATTTTAATTAAAACATTTACAATACACTTTGAAATAAAAATATTCAAAATGAACTTTAAATATTTTAATTAAACTTTAAAATGAATGATTTAAAACATTAAAATTATGTACTTTAAATATTTTAATTAAAACATTTACAATACACTTTGAAATAAAAACATTCAAAATGAACTTTAAATATATATATATATATTCTGAGTTGTAAAACCCACCAGGACTTGGAGATGAAACCCAAATTTGATGGGGGAGCCTAGGTCCTACCAGTCCTCACCCATATTCATGGTGGATAGCGATACACCCTCTAAAGAGGAATGTGTGCTATTTTCCATGACTAAGATGGTTGTTGGAGCTAGCCTTGGCCAAGTAATAGGGTAAAATATGTGAGGGGTTGGTGATGAAGTCCAACCTTGTACAACGTTCACATGAGTGTGTGATGGCTTTGTTTGTTATAGTGTGATGCAATCTAATATGCAATTTTGTTTGTTACCTAATGTAGAAAGTAGGAAAATACACAGTGGCAGATAAAAATAGAATAGGGGCCAGATGGCTAATTTCAAATGAGACCTGCCAGGTTTCTAAAATATAAATAAAACCGCTGGTGGATGGTTAGGACTAGTTAACCATGAATGTGTGGTTAGCCAACCATGTGCACACATTTGGGATATACCAACCATGGAACCATGGTTTCAACTGTATGCTAGAATAACAAGCAAAGAAAATTTGAAACCCTAAATGAGCCTGTTCCTAATCAGGCTATCCAAATGCTTTGATAATTGATCTAAAGTGTAGATTCTTTGATTTATTTTTTTAAAAATTAAGTATGCCTATCCTAAGACCTAAATGCAAACAATGGCAAATAGGACAAAAACTCTTAATTTAATCTAAATGTAATGCTAAAACTAAAAATAGAGGAAAGAGGGTTCCAGGTATACATACATGTTATCCTTTTGTTGCTCCTTCCAATGCGCTCAACCATCGATCCGTGGTTCCACAATGCTCCAACCATCGATGTGTGGTTCTGCAGACGTCCCACCATCGGTTCATAGTTCCTAAAATCTATAACTGTGCGCTCATGGTTTCTTAGGCATAAGGCTGAATCAAAAGGGGATTTGGATCCATCGATTCCTGATTTTGAATCTTTGCACGCTCAAACTCCAAAATATTGCAACCATAGAAAAAGATAGATCAATAAATAAATTTATGCAAGGTAAAAATAAATAGAATCCTTAGGAAGTCCCACCATGATCACCATTTCTATAGCAAAATAACTAAACACAAATAAATATAAACATAGAAAAGAGAGAAGATTGCCAAAAATGCTCTTTGTATTGATATTTGATACAATTTTACAATGATTTTTGAATTACCCCAAATGTGTTGGGGGTAATGTTATAATATATTTTTACTCTCTTATGATTACAATGCTCTAATGATGGAAAGAGGGAGGGGGGTCTTCAAAATCTTCAATGAAATTCGTGTTCTTCGTTCTTACACTACAACTTCAAAGGGTGAGTGGGCTTTTGAATATCCGGTGAGGGGACCACTCTAGCTTTAGCAGCTCTCCAAGATACCTATTTCCTGCACACACATGAAAATGTAAATAGAGGTTTAGTAGCACCTGTATACAAGGATAAAAACCATGAAATGAAACCCTCAAATAAAAGTTGCAAAAAACAAAGAAAGTTAAACCAAATGCCTTGCTGAAACAAAACTTACTAATCATTTTCATGGTGTTTTTTTGGCTCAGAGAAACTGTAGATGTGTGGTGTGGGTTGGTAAACCATGCAAAAGTAGTGAGGAAATCATGCAAGTGTGGTTTTGACCACGTAACCATGGATAGGTAGTTTCAACTAAGTGGCAGAATGCTCCAAAATATGGCTCTAGGCTTCAGATCTTGGGTTTCCTTGGGATGTGTGTGAAATCCTGGTGCTATTTCGATAGCCTGATGGTACATATTCTCAGACTCCTTTTTTTGATGGAGTGAAGGTGCCTTTATAAGCCCCTTGGAATTTTGGAGGGAAATGGGAGGTGGCAAGCCAGGATTACCAAGAGGCAATCCAAGGTTTCCAAATGGAGGGGGCAGTTAGAGTGATTCACCTAAAAAGTCTTACTTAACTGGGGTGATGTGGCTGAAAGTGAAGTGAAGTGTAAGGGTTGTCCCATGTGAAGGGACAAAGGGGAGAAGGGTGTATGAGATGTGGCAAGGGATGTTGGTGAGGTGGCTAAGACACATGTCTAATGGGTAGGCAGGGTATCCTAGGCTGATTTTCCAGATCTAATAAATCTGGAAAATAGGATAATGTGTAGGATTTTATAACCTAAGTCCAAACTTAGGTATATAATTCTATTATGCAGGATTTGATGTGGGGTGCCAAATGTGATTTTGTGGATGCCTACATTTTGGTGTCTATAGGGAGATAAATAAGATGAGGAAGGTAAAACCTAAGAGTTGGGTAAGTCTTTCTTGATCTTATTGTTACATTTTCAAAAAGTTTATCTTTCCAAATTTTGAATATTTTTCAAATTTTCAATTTAATTAATAAATAATATTTATTTATTAAATGTACCCCCTTTTACAAGGTTAACTTATTAAAATTAATATTAACCTACTAATACTCTTAAAGCAAAGTATTAATAATCAAATCACTCACTCATTATTTAATATTATTATTACTTTTTAATGCTAGTGTTAGTTTATAACATTAGTGTAACTTAATAATAACAATTAAATTAATTAGTCACCTAATTATTTTAATTAATACCGAATGTTAATATTAACCATTAACATCAATATTTAATATATATATATATATTTTTAAGCGAAAAAGCCCTTGCGGGACCGCATTGGTCTGAGAGACCACGAACAAGGGGTTTTATACCGTCAAAGTCACCCGAGAGTCGTATCCAGTCCTACCCGCACCAACATTATCAATTGGATTTTGGGTACCCAATTTAGCTTTTTAGTAGGGTGGAGATTCGAACCTGGGACCTCCCTTGGAGGATTGCCCTCTCCTCTCCAACTCACCTACAACACCTGGGTGTCAATATTTAATATTTTAAGTATCATTAATACTAGCATTATTATTAATACTTTGTTTGATAAATCCTTAACCAAACAATTTCCACACTCTAAAACACATACAATAACACAAGGGCTCTTGCTAAAAGCCATCCTTGCTTGAACTAAGATGCAAATAAAAAATATGCACAAACAATATTTTTCCTTAAGAAGGAGGCTTTACGATAACTATAACGTTATCACTCACCTACGAAGGATCCTCTATGTATAGGGTAACGTATCTTTTGATTTTATACCAACCTCCTTGATCAATGATACATTTTATTCAAACATATACAAATCCATCTACATGAGGGTTTTTACCTTTGTGGTTGTCAATGAGAATTCATCCATTATTTATCTTTTCTTTCAACTCTAGTGGTTGTCCCATACTAATCTACCCGTGAGAGTAAGTAGTCCTACAACCATAAAATCCATCAGTAGTACCATATTTTAAAAATAGTATAATACAACTTTAGAAAGCATAAAGTACAACTATCAAATCACCTTGATTTAATAAAATAAGATCATGCATTAAATATCAACACATCAGTCCATCAATTAAGCAACAAGGGAAAGTCCTACCAAGGTGGGCTATTACAAATTTCTCTTGGTAATAATATCCAAAATGCTTCTTTAGGTAATTATAGATTCAATCATTAGTGAAGTTGCCAATGAACATACATTCTCAGCTTGTGATGTCAAGACTATTCATCGCGTCTTGAGATTTTGGGAAGGTAAGATAAAAATACATAATACGTCCCATCGGGCATGCTAGAAAAAAATTGTTGGCATGAAATATTTATAGTCTATGGATTTTGAATGTGTCCTAGACTTTAGCCAACATTTTTGGATGAATGAGATTTTTCTTAAATCAACCTCCAAAGAAGGTTGTCTCCTTAGGATATTTATAAGGTAAAATAGGGATTTAAGCTTAGAGTAAACGACTAGAAGGGTTAAGAAAAGGCAAGAGTTTAAATTAATGAATAAATGATAGATGGGATATAACATAAGAACATTGGACATTACCATATAATAAGCTAACACAATAAATCTAGATGATACTTAAAAAACCAACCATTGTCAGATGCGATAATAAATTTATTCAATTTAAAATAAATACTTTAATCTTTCTAAAGACTTAAATGAATAGTAATCCAACAACGATCCAAATAGCATAATTTGTTTTAACAAAATAGACTAATAATACAAGTTTGATAGAAATTACTTAAAGTAAAGATACATTTATAAGAACTTGTGATAACACCAACAATGAAGGCCAAACAACTATCACTTCTCATTAATTGACAACAATATTACATAGCAAGTATCTAGGCAACAAGATTACATTACAAGATTACATATCAAGTATGCTTATGGAGGAAGTGGTAAACCATTTGGAGGACTTCCAGAAAAAAGGTGGTGAATCCTAGTCCCAGTAAGTTATGACTTACTTGGTAGTTGTTTAGTTTGGATGGGTGGGTATTTTCCCACCCCTCTCTGTTCCACTCTATTTTTCTCTTCCATTCCCTTTTAGAATTAGGGACTGTTGGTTTTTTCTCCCCCTATTTCACTCTCCTCTTCTTTGTTACTCTTCTGCTTGTGGTAGTTTTTGGTTTAGCCCTATCTCTTAGGGGTAGTTATTATTGCTTTCTTCTTTGTATTATATTGTATATTATCTTTTGCACTTTGTAAAATTTTTAGGAGTCCTTTCAAAATTACTTTTTACCCTTAATTAAAAAAGTATCTAGAAAAATACAATAGTGCTGACACCTCAATTGGAGGTGTCATGACTTATTTATAGGTTGTATTTTGAAACTTACAACGTAAGATTTACAATCAGTTACAAGGTTGTTATGAAAACAACCTAGCAAAGAAGGCTCATGTTGCTAAGGTGGTAGTTCTAGATTTTTCCCATTGTTTGAATTTAAATTTATTTGTAATATTCTTCGTTGATTAAAAATTACTTGTTGCAAGTGGCTGAACTACTGCAACTGATTTATCAGAATTATCATTTTCAAGCTTCAATTTCATTAGCTAGAATAACTAGAAGGTATTGGAGTGGTTTAGGTTATGAAAAATATATTTCACAAGCACTTGTTTTGAAGTCAGACTCATCACTTTGCTTGCAGAGCTTCTTGGAACAAAATAGGCCTTACAATTATTTTGATGACATCACCTTGGGATGTGTTTTGGCTTTGTGTATTCCTTAGTTCATTCAATACTTCGACATCATTCAACTCTAACTTTGTTCATCCCAAATTTTTGCATCCTAGTTTTGAGCATCTATTATTTTTGCACGATGTTGGAAATTGGTTCAAAGATGTTGATGTCACTGCAAAAAAGCATATGAATTTATGCACTTCAACTTCAAACACTCCAATTTTGTGCATCTTGGCTTGTCTTGTGGTAGTATAGATCTAATTTTTTTAAAACTTGACTTATCCAAGCTTTGGATTTTCCAATAACTCTAAATGGATTTCTTAGGGAATTGAAAGTAGGATTTGGTGAAGCAATTAGTGTGGGTAAATTTTTGACCTACACCTCCTATCCTAAGTAATGGCATTGCCTTCTCTCTTGAGTAATGACTCTGCTACCTTCTCTCCTGAGTAATGGCTTTGAGTATTGACATTGCCTTCTCTCTTGAGTAATGATATTGCCTTTACTTCTATTAGGTACAAAATTGACTTTGTACCAAATGTAGTGCTTTTGATGGCACTTGAATATTTAATGTTCTCTTGGAACGTTTCTTTGCTCCCCACTTCTACTTTAGGTAGGAAGAGTTTAGATCTTCTTCAACTTAGACAAATTTTCTTCACAACACTTCAAATTAGACTGCTTCTTTTTCTTTCTTTCTCTTAGTTACATTATCTATTATTTTCATACACTAATTTCTAACCAACACTATATTTCAACTTCACTTCTATATATCAGAATATTCTATCTCAAGAATAGAACCACAATGTTATCTCTTGGACACTCTCAATTTGGTGTTCTTTTTTGGACAACTTTTTCAAAGTTGATTTTTTATATATCTTAGCCCATGTACCTTTCAATAGACTCCACAAATTCTTCCTACATAGTATCAATTCTTCAAAAATAATATCAGGGTATTTAATAACTCAAAAAATACCTTGGACTGCATTTTCTTCATGTGGATTTTCCTCCAAATTCACACTAAAGTTTTCCTTTGATGCTAGCTTATCAATATGCACACCAAAACTTTGATTTTTGGTGCTAGCTTTAAAAAACTACTCAAGGTATATTTGAATCTTATCACTCAAGAATTCATTATTCACATCAATTTTTTTTCATGATGCTAGCAATAGAGACTAGTCGAAGTAGCTCTGAACTAGTCTACATAATGTAGCTATGGTACCACTGTTGGCTTTTTAGCCAAATTATCATATGACCCAAATATCTAGGATCTTGAATAATCTTAAATAATAGAGAAACTTAATATTAATGGTCAAAATCAATGAATATAAAATTCATGAAAATAAAAATAATAAGATATAAATGGCCAATATCATTCATGCAAAAACATGAAGAAAAATTATAATATAATTGCTCAAAATATTTGTATACAAGCTTTATTCAAGCTTCATTCAATATCATGATATTCTTCAATACAATATTTGATCCAATATTCTATACAATACATGGAGCTTTTCCTCCATAATATAATCTTAGAAAGGTGACTCTTGGACTCTTTGACTATTGCTCTCCTCACACATCCAAGAGATGCAACCTTTCCTATTCTATGTATAGGAAAAATCTCTCGTGCCTTTTTGCTTCTCATATTTCCACTTGTACACATGATTTTTTACTCTCTATTTACTTTTACACACTTTATTCTATGACAATTGCACATTTTCACACTTTACTATATGACACTTGTGCACACACTTGCATATACTATTACATGACACTTGTGCACACACTTGCATATACTATTACATTATGCTTATGCATATTATTACTCTTTACACTTGCACACATGACTACATGAGACTTGTGCACATACTACACATGAATACATACATAAGGGTAAATATAAATCACACTCCTAAAATATAAATTCATACCCTAATCAATTATATATTTAGAATTGTACCAACAAAGGTACCATGGGGGCACATTAGCATGTACCAAATAATGTAATATTCTCCAATAGAATCATCCATCTTCCAATGTTATTGACTAATTTAGTAAGACATATTAGAAGTTATACTTTTCAACATTCAATAGTGGTTTTTGGAATTTTTATAATTAACCTAGTTTATGACAAGCTCAAAGTTGCCAAAAGGATCTTATTTTTTTAGCACCCATATTTTCAACCTCTCTTATGTTAGTATATAATGCCTCATACTTAGTGACATTAGCACAATTAAATAAGAGCCTACAAGCATAGTTCAATTGTGTATCTTGGTAGATAAATTAGCTAAATACCAGTGCCAAACCCATTCCTTGTTTGAATACCACTAAAGTGCATCATCCTTATGATATTTAATCCTTGAGATTGACTGCTTATAAGGGTTGGGATAGTAGTGGAATATTATATATTAAGTAGTTCCCATGATTTATTTCTTAAAATTTTACCTGCAATCCATCATATTTTTGAAGAACACCTATAATCATATCAAGCTTTCAAATCATCCCACTTTTTTTTGGTTCCTTGTCTATAAATCTAGGGAGTTCATTCTAGTGTACTATCCTATCATCATCAAGATTATACGAAGATAGTTGCATGGGGGATCATTCTCAATTTTGATGATTTTATCATCCCTAGGCACCTTCATGAGTGTGTAAGCCATTATCAAGTATCCATTCACTACTAACTCCTTAGTCCATTCTCTAGATAGAGTAAGAAGGGAAATCAACCACAATGCTATCATAATCAAATATTTTAAGACTTCCACAACATTGACCTTGATACAATACTTTTGAATAGGATTTCTAATAGTTTTATTATATGGAAGCCCCATATCTTTGTAGATAATATTTGGTACCACCACTATAGCTACTCTAGGATCTACTATACAATCCTTAACATGTAATTTTCAGTTTTTAGTTTAATAGAGAGTAATGGTAGTTTTAATATTTTTAGATTAGGAGTGTTCAATATATCAATAATTTTTACCTAGATGTTTGATGGATATTTAGCTATCAAATTTTAATATTTTTGGGAGTGGGATACATTTGTTGTAGCTTTAGCTTTAGCATAATTCTTTTCCTACTCCTTGAGAACTTCCTAAACTAAATCTCTTTGGCCAACCAAGGCTAGAGCTCCTAACATACTAACTTTGGTCGATATTCTTTTTTATATCTTTGGATAAACCTAATATTAGTGGTGCTGCTTTCACTATGTGATGTAAATGTTTTGTATTGTCTAGTTGTAATCACATGACCTTTACTAGGGATAAGTACTTTAATCAATTTTCAACTTCTTTTTTGTAACTTTTCTCTTTCATTTTGATTGTTAGATAGTACCACATCCTCTTGGGTTTCCTTATTTTTCCTAATGTAGTACTATCTAATGGGATTGTTGTTGGTATTTTCTCTATATCCTCCTTATGTGTAGCAATTTGTTTAGATGTCATTGTACCTTTATCTTTGAAATGTAAAGGTGGATATCCCCTTCTTAAAAATATGGTGATAGTACTAGATTTAACTTGCTTATTGATAAGTTCTTGTTTGGAATCCACCTTTCTCTTGCTTCTAGTCCCAATTACTTTTTGTTGATTAATACTTATGATATTATATTCAAAAGAAACATTCTCATCTTCTTTTGAAAGGATAAATTTACTGAATACTATGTTATTTAGATTTGGCATTTCTAGGACCAATTGTTGATGGGGATTGACAATTGAAAAATAGGTTGATTTGTCATAGGTGGTTGGTTTACCACTAAAATTAGTTGCATTAACACTATAACCTATTGCATCTAGCATTTTTGGTTATACATCTATGTTTGGGTATGTCTCTAAGCCATAATGTATTTAGTAGGATTGTGTCCAACATTACGATCTTTGAATTCATATTGACCATGTTATTTTACATTTGATTGCTTGTTTTATCGATACTTTATTGAGGGACTTGGTATTTAGTGAGGTATGAGGTCTTTTGTTGCTTCTAACCACTATTTGGTTTCCACCCACTATTTTGAATTTTCTCTAGAATAGTGCACTTTATCAAGGTTCTCATTAATTTTATCATTTTAAACATTTGGATTCTTCACCCATCATATTGGTTTGATAAAGGAGTAATCGTATTAGTGTTAATTTATGGTAGAGCTAGTAAAGTAGACAATTATTGATGGAAAGCAATGGAGGAAGGGGTGTTTTGAGAGAGGAGAGTGACCATGTAAATGGAATTAGTTTGTGGATAGATATAGGTAGGTGTGTTGGTGGATGATTAGGCATTTGGAATTGGCACTATGGTGGGGGAGGCTTTAGAATTTATGGATTTTGGGATACATGGATAGCATAGGCCATATGTGGAGTAGGAGGTAATTTTCCTACTCTAATGAGAATATCTATGACATGATTTACCTCTTCAAAAGATGTTGTAAAAGTAACATGGTTATCATTGTAAACCATAATTATATTGCAAACCATTTATGTAATATGGAAAATCCTATTCCTCATTAGGACACACATTGGATGGAATTAAGTATAATGTTCTCATTAACCTAGTATTATAATCATGAATATTTTGTTGATGATGACTTTTCATGGTATTTAATTGAAAAAGAACTAATTATCCATTGCTTAAATTACCAAATATCTTAATAAAGGTTCTATAATAGAATCCCAGTTAATTAAAAAAATTCTTAAGAAAAACCTATACCATAAAGGATATTTATCTCTTAATGAGTACATAGGTAATTATACCATTATGTTCTCCTCTTCAATACATTATATTGAATTCAACATGAATAGTTAATTAAGATGTTCTAAGGCCATAATATTTATATTTTCCTCAAAGTTAGGCAATATTTTCATGGCAATAACTAGGATGGGAGAATAGACCATGAAATTTAGAGGTTCTTGATAGGTCCAATTGAGTACCTAATTTTGGATCCTAGTTGGTATAGACGTTTGGTAATATTGAGAAGCTTGCATATATTAGATTGACCATGGATATGGCATTTACCCTCATGGTGGGGATGTGTATGCCTAAGGTGGAGGTACATACTAAATCATTTGTTGTTAGAAGTGGGGTATGCCTATCACCAAAATTGTAATTGATCATAGTCTCTTTTTATATATTTTTAGAATCTAATCAGAATGAGTTGAATCTATCTTTAAAATTTGCATGTGAAATTGCAAGTGCTTTATGGAATTGTGACTCCATTACAAACATCAATATTTCTTGATATTTTGTGAAGTGGGAGTAAAATTCACAAAGGATTCATCAAATCTAGAATTTAGATTATAGTTTTCCATTTGTAAAAGGTAAAATTTCAAATTTAAAATAATTTTATAAAGTTTTCATTAGATGAGTGATTCACTTTTCCATGAAGCGATTCGATGATTTCAAAGGAATTTTATAAAGTTTTTATCCAATGATAGGTTTGGTTCTTCAGAGTGTGGTCCACTCTTTAAAGTTTTTAGCTTGTAGAAAAATAAAATTTTCTTGAGTGTTTTTATATTGGTTATATAGGATTGAAAGGGGTCCACCCATATTACATCATCATCACCACATAGTGGTATTAAAACAAAGCTTGGATATTTTCCATGTATCACTTGGAAAGATTTGAACCTTGGTCTCCTAATTAAATATTGAGGAATTTAACCAGTTGAACTAATGCCACTTGATTAATTTTTTCCTATGTGTTGAAAAAGCAAATTGCCTAGATTTAGAGAGCAAATCACCTAATTTCAAAGAGCGAAACACCTATTTTCAAAAGGAGGTAATTCTATCCAATTTATTTATGCAAATGTTTTCTAAATATTTTAGAATTGATTTGCTACTTTTCAAATCAATAGAAACAAAAACACTTGGATGATGCCACTTACATGATGACAACAACATCAACACTTGGATGATGACAACAACACCACCACCAACAACAACAATAATAATGCAATTAATGATAATGAATTTATATGGAAATAACACTTGCACAACATTAGGAGCAGTAACAACAATAATCATTTGCACAGTGGCAACTATTTTTATTATTATTATAATTAATTAATTAATTAATTTTTAACTGGTTGATGTAGAGTTGCCTGTATGTTTGGATGCTCCGCATCATTTTTCTAACTCTTTAATATTGTCCTTGCATGTATGAATGAGGTACATTCAAACTTTAGACTAAGCATATCAAATATTTCATAAATTCATCTTGTGAAATTAAAAGATTGATAATTTGATCCAAGTTGCAAGGATTTTGTCCAGGGTAGAAAATTGCGATTGACTCACTTTGGCAAAGACTATGATTCACTACCAACAAATAATAATTTGGATATTTTAAAAGAAATTTTCCTTTCTTCCAAATAACAATTCACTCTAGCTTCTACCAAAAATAATGATTCACTATTGATGAAAACTATTCACCAATATGGAACAAATTTTGTCGAGTTTTCATCAAAGGAGAAATTTGATCTGTTTCACAAAGCAATTCATTAATTTCAAGGAAAACAATTTTTTTCTAAGTTTTAAAGTAGGAAATCACCCCTTCTCAAAGAGTGAATCACCAATATCCAAAGACTAAATTGCCCATTTTAGACAAAAGAGTAATTCACTACTTTTTGAGTAATGTGACTTTGAGTGATTCACTCTTTTGATTCAATTGTGATTTGTATTTATTAAAAAAAAAGACCCAATTTTTCATGGCCATTGACCCTGTCATTTATAAATTTAGGCTTCAAGCATTGTCATGATAATTTAACTAGGAAGTAACTCTCAAATGATGCAAAATATGCCATAGATTTTGAATGCTCAATTACCCTAGTACCTATGAATTTTCCAAGGTCAAAAACAAATTCTAAAATATCAACAATTCCCTTAGAACTAGCTGACCATGTAAACTCATTAGATAACATAGAATCTTAATTAAAATAGGTATATCACATCCAATAACAAATGCAATAGTTCATGCAATGGTATCTCCAAGTTCCAAAGTTTTACAAAAAATTAATAATTGATTTAATATCCTAAATAGGAACTAGCATATGCTCTAATGAGACAACCTGCGTACCAAATGTCATGTGGGCAAGGAAAATATGGCTCATAAATATAATATGAAAAACACGTAGTGGTCTAAAACACAACATCAAAACATATTGATTCTTGATGTCAATGTATGGAAAGGATTTATTCTGGACATCATAGAATTTTTTATATATTAATATGAGATCATAAAATAAAAGAGGATAATTATCCCATTACCATTGATTAACCAATTATAAGGTAGGTGCCTATACCTCAAGATAGTGTAATACAAGCTTATATAGTTTCAAGAGCATCTAAAATGAGTAGCTGTTACCTCCCTACAAGAAGTGTAGTAGTGAACAATGCTTATTTAGGGAAATTAACAACTCCACCTACTCATGAGGAATCATATTTCCCTTATCCAAATATAGAACATGAGATGATAAAGAGAGGTTCAAATATTCATGGATTAACAATTCTTTAAGGAGAGCCTCAATCCTCTCATCAAGGGTCATGTATCCTAAAGCCTTAAAATTAAAAATAAGGATTCTAAAGATAAAATATAAAGGGTTGAAGAATATTATAAATCAGTTAATATTTTCTTAGAAGAGGAGTTAGAGGCTACAAAAGAATGTAAGTTTTTCAATTTTTCCTAAAAGGGGAAAGGTCTATGATGGAAGCAAGAATTGAACCAAAATACAAGGAATTTGGTTTTCCCTTTGAAGACACGGTGTCTATATAGCCAAAAAAAGAGGCATTGGTGCTTATATTAGATGATAAATTGGAGAATATATGACCTATGGAAAGATAAATTGGGCTAGAATATGAATAGAAAAATAGGTTTACAAGAATTGAAGCATTGACATGCAATTCCCATTTTATGAAGGCATTCTACTTATTTGAAGAGGGAATTCCAAAAGGTAGTTATAATTTATAATATGCCATATGAAACTCAAGTCTATGAAAAACTGAGTAGAGATACTATCATTTGTACTTCTAATGAATCAACAACTCCTTTGGAGGAGTTTCTATACTAGGAGTTAATTCTACTTGGTTAGAGAGAGGAATTGAAATAAAAAATTAGGATTTAGGGGTTTGAAAGGAAGGTGAAACATATAGTTTGCTAGAATATGAGGTGTTTGGTTTCTCTTTAATAGAGGTGAATCTACAACCAAAACATGAGGTACTTATATCATATATGACATTGATACTAGATCCAAAAAGTGAAATAGAGAAAGGAGTTGAGATAGCATATGGAACATATAATTTTCTTGGAAAAATATAAGTTAGAAATATTTGGATAAATATCATGGACTCATTCTTGTATGGAAGTATTTATCTTTGAATATAAATTCCAAGTAGACATTATCAATATATAGGGAAAGGTTCACCGACAACTTTCAGATTGTTCAAGTGATTCTAGGAAAATGGGCTACCTTGAGTAATAGGAAGGCCATGCTTATAGAAATGAGGTATTTTTATTGGGAGTATATATAGGGTAAAATTCACATTTCAACAGCTTAATACTTTAAAGGATGATATTGATTTTTTCAAAGAATAATAACAAAGGGATCATCACTATTGAGTAAGGATTTGTTTTTTCGATTGGTAGAAATAAGGGGTTGAAAGGAATTCCAAACCTTTTATAACTAGAAATAATCCTCTGAGAGAAGACTGAAAGAGCTCAAAAATGAAGCTAAGAAAGGATCAGTAAGGATCCTACCACTATAGGAGAATGCTAACAATAGAGAAAAAGAACACAAAATTAATGAGTAGCTAGAGGGAGAAGCAATGCAAAGGGAGAAGAGAGATAGAGATCTGCATAGGATATTTACTAGACGTATTCATCATCAAGAACATCCATCAAAGCACCGACTCTTGAATCATTCATCCTTTTCTTGAGGTCATCGACGAGAAGGGCCACCTCATCCACATATGTAAGATTCATCTTGTTGACCCTTTATAAGGATTAGATGATGCCAGTCATATTTAGGAGATGATCCCTAAGATTTAGATCCAAAATCGAATGCCTCCTCAAATTTGATTTCTTTGCAGTGGAAGTGTTGTGCTGCATGGATTCGTTTAGAATGGGATATAGAAGGATCACAACACTGCATGGATTTTTGAGTGAAGGGTTAGGAAAGGATTCATAAGAGTCCTCCAAATTATGATCAATATTGACATGTATGAAAGAGCTTTCTTATTTCTTAGCTTGTTTTTTTAGGTGTTTGGACCATCTCTAGACCTCCATATTTTCTTTGGGTATTGCAGTAGCTCCCCCATCCTAGTCAAGATCCTTTTTGATCTTGACATCCCCCTTGAGTAGATTGGCAACTTCCCCATCTAGCATGTTCTTTTTTCCTCTAGGGAATGGTGTTAGTGGTAGTGACATAATCAAGCCCTACACGATTGGCTATCTTGTTAGATTATTTCATAGCAACTTGCATGGGATTATGATATCTAACCAAATTAGAGGGGCTCCTAAGATATAGACCAATGCTCACCACAACTCCATGGTACTCATTTGATGAATGCAAGAATATTATTTTGAGAAGCCCTTGGTGCAATGTAAAAGAGGAGTTGCCCTTCTACACTTGCTTCATGGATTTCTCAATTTACTTGAAGAGAAATGTAGGAGTATTCATTTTCTTCTTCCATTGAATGTGATTGAGGAAATTAACATGGAAAATTTTGATTAAGGAGAGTTGCTTGTCCAGAGTTTAATATTGCATTATGGGTATGATAACTTCATCCCAAGGGTTGGGAAGGAATTTGCAAATGATTCCATTTTGAAATTTGTCCATGCTTTCCTCCTTTTATCTAAAGATAATCAATTGTTTTGCAAGGGAGTGTTTTCCCTATTAATGCATTCCCTAGCAGTAGTGAGGCCTAAGACTTACATGATGAAGACTATGCTAATGTAAAATTTAAAGCCCTTGGCCTTAAATCTACCCTCATCCCATGAGTGGGCCAACTCCATCGAAAGGACAACAAGTTCCATGCGAGGATCTTCATCCCCCATATTTAACCTCACCCAAGAATTATAGATGAAGCTCTATCAATAAAGGAAATCAAAGGGAGAACAAGAAGGAGAGTGATGATGAAGGTGGTATAACTTTTGACCCACTTCCAATAAATAATACCAATAAACATGCCACATAACAAAGAGTTTCCAAAAACTATGGAAAGGGGCCTCATTCATGGGAAAAATCACATCCCAAGATAGAATGTTATCCTTCTTTTTTTTTAATCCTCCTTAGGTCCTGCACCCTCATGAAACATGAAGAAAAAATTGAATCCTTGGTGCCTTGGCCATCATTGAAAAGTGTAGGGAGTGGGTTCTAGATCCAAGGCCAACTAGAGATGTGGGTAGAGGGGCCAAAAAAATCTAGCTCTTGATAATATGCTCGGAAGGATGATTATCACCTTGCCACATCAAAAAAATACACATGAGGATAGCGGGATACAATAGGCTCATAGGACCAGAGAGGGTGCTTACTTTCTAGGAGGAGTGAACAAAGAAAAAATAAAAAGTGTCAATCGCCTAACAACAATTCCAAGCTTACTTATTAGCTTACCATACCAAATAAAAAATACTCATTAGGGCAAAGGGGTAAAATAGGCTAAGAGGCAAAAAATAGGCATTAATGAGCGTGCCACTCAACCTGAAGCCTTTCCAAGACATGATGCGATGCCTCCACTACCACCAAAACTACCTCAAGGAAAACAAACTCATGCAAAATGAGGAAACAAAGGGAGCTAAATCCCCCAAGCCATCATAAAGAAACATGGAGAGTAGTCTCCATTTCCCAAGCCCTCTATCCCATGAAAAAAGGGCCTAAAAAGTGCCAAGTCACTAACCCTATATTGAAAGTCTTCTTGGTGCTAGGACACAACAAGACTAGTGAGACACATTAGGACAATAGGACACATCATGCCAAAAGAGAGGGAAAATGATTGACTTGCCTCATGGGATGAAAATTATATGCCAAACAAGGAGAGAAAGCACACAAACTTGAACCTTACAAGAGGATGGCCCGAGGAGGGCTGCCAAAACTAAGGTCAAAATGAAGACTCATAAGCGTCTTTGATAGTGGTTTTCTCAAGGGCATGTGGGAAAATATCTCTCTAGACTATGAGGAACTCTTATAAGATGCCAAGGTTGGCCAAGGTGTTAGAAACTTTGTTTCCTTGTCTATAAACATGTTGGATCTCTAAGTTTTCTAGAAGCATAATGTTTCTTTTGGCCTCTTCCATAAGGTCTTTAATACTTCAAGTTAGATTTTGAGATCCTTTCAAAGTTTTGACGATGTTCATGGATTCACCTTTGATAATTACCTTCTTTATGGACATATCTTCCAAAATTTTTATTCCTTGGAATAGGGCTCTTGCTTCAACGAAGTGGCTAGACTGGAGTTTTTCACGTATGCAAGGAGAATTTTGCCTTTGTAGTCTTTGATTATACCCTTAGCTCTAGAGCTTCCTGGATTGCCCTTAACAACCCCACCAAAATTGAGCTTTATCCATCCTAGAGGTGGGGATATCCATTTGACTTGGGAACAATCAACCTTGCCAGACAATAGAGGTTGAAGTTACTTATTAGAAAGGCCACGAGAATTAGCTAATCAATATTTGAAGTCATTTTTACCCTTAGCAAGGAGAGGGATGATGGAGGCATTTTATTTCACCAATTCAAGGATTATAATTCCAATGGACAAGGGATATTTTTGCTTATTCTTAAATTCTTTGTTGTTCCTTTCCTTATAGATCCCCCAAAGGAAGTGAGGTAAGCTTAGAATCCAAAGGGAGTGCAACTGATCGCTAGAAAAGGGGGGACTATTGGAGGCACATGTCTTTAATGTTGTTAGGGGGCACCCAAGAAAAGACAAAGAAATTGAGTAGAGAGTGAAACACAACCTAGGAGAAGGGGTAGGTTAGGAAGAGATGTAGAGAAGTTTTGAAGTTGAACTTATACAGGTAGCATCTGTTAGGAATCACCATTCCTCTTTTCTAGAGATTGTCGATTGTGAGAATCTTGTTTTGAAAAACCAACCAAAATAAGAAGTTAATATTTTAAATGAGAGAATTAAGCTAAACCTATTTAACTGAGTACCAACCTACCCTCTCTTCCCCCTCCAAGAAGTAAAAAAAATTGACTAAGAAGAGGCCATTGTTATTTGCCTTCCAAATTAGGGAGTCTTCAACATCAAAATTTTGGATGAAATAGGTTTTTAGCAACTTGGAAATATCTTTCCTAGATTTCTTCTCTTTGTCATTTAGGCCTAATATGGGAATAGTCTTCCAAAATTTCCTTTTGAAAATCCTCTCAATAAAATCAAAGACTTTAGTTCCAAAGATACGAGAGGTAAAATATTTTCCACCTCAAAATTTAAAAGCTGAGGGGGTTCCAATATCCAAGGATCTCTCTAGTAATTAATTTTGGACTTAGTGCCCAATTTCCATACTACCCCTTTTGGATAGTATTTTTAGTCTTGAGGAGGTTATTCCAAAATGTGGAACCTTTAGGAGGATTGGGTTCCTTAAGGAAATTTCTTCCTTGCAAAATATATTTAGATGTGAGAATTTGGACCCATCCTGAATAAACTTGTCTGAGGAGATTCCATAATTTATTGGATATTAAGACATGGTTCATCTATCTAATTTTCTTGAATCCTAGACCTCTAGCTTCCTTATTGGAATAGACCTCTTCCTAAGCAACTAGGGGGAATATTTTATGGTCTTTAGAACCAGAACATAGGAAGGCTTTCTAAATTTGTTTGATTCTCTAGAAAATGGTTGCTAGGATTTTGAAAAGGGACATGAAAAAAATTAGGATGCTTTGAAGAGTGACTTTGACAAGTCGGGCTTTGCCAGCCTGACTAAGAAGTTTTCCTTTACAACCTGCCAACTTTTTTTGGATTCTTTCAGGAACATGGATCCATAAATAATCCTTCATTTTACCCTTGAAGAAGGGCATCCCTAGGTAGCTCAAGGGGAGATCAACAATCTCACACCAAAATATATGAGATATACTTCTTTATCTTTTGGGAGGGGTGTTAAGGAAAAATACTTTACTCTTCAAGAAGTTAAATTTTTCCCTGCAACATTTTTATAGATATTTAGGATATCCTTGATTTATCTAGCTTGTGGAACAAAGGAGCTTGTGGCCAATATGGTGTTGTCAAAAAATTGTTGATGAGAGATTGGGTTGAGGGTGGAGGTCGACCTAATCCCATCGATGACCCCTTGGGTAGAGGTAACTTTCAAGGTTCTCCCCAAAGCTTTAGCCAAGATGATGAACATATAGGGGGATAGAGGACCTCCTTACCACAACCCCTAGAGATCTTGAAGTATCCTGTAGTGGCCCCACTAATAATGACAAAGAACCTAGATGAGAAGATGCATTCCTTGGTTAGGTTAATCCAATATTGATGGAATCTAAATTTGAACATGACCTTAAGCAAGAAATTCTAAGAGACCCTATTGAAAGATTTATTCATGTCTAACTTCAGGAAGATGCCATATTTCCCACTTTTATGCATGGAGTGAATGATTTCATGTATTGTTATGATGCCATTCATGATGAGCCCGCCTTTAACAAAACTGCCTTGATAGGGATCAATGATATAAGGGGTAAGACCCTTTTAATATTGTTAGCCATTACTTTTGTTAATATATTGTAAAGGGTATTGCATAGGCTAATGGGCTTAAAATATTTAAAGACTTTAGATCCTACCACTTTGGGAATGAAGAATAAAATATGGAGTTTACATCTTTAGGGATGTGGTGCATATTTTGAATTTTGCAGATGGCTTCCATAACTTCTACCCTAATTATGTGCTAGAATTTTTAAAAAACAAAGCAAGGAGACCAACAAGACCAGGAAATTTTTCTCCCATTGTAGAGAAGGTGGTTGAATTCACTTCCTCTACTGAGAAAAGGTTGGTTAAGAAGGAGTTTAGATATTGGGAAAGGAGAGGAGATATATTGGCAAGAAACTTGTTCATAGCTTGGTCCTTGTCGATTTCTCAGGACCCTAGCAACTATTCATAGAAGCTAACCACTTCAGCCCATATTTCTAATAGACCCTCAGTCAAGGAACCATTTTCTTTGACCATGTACTTGATTTTTTTGAAGCATACATGCCTTATAGTGGAAACATGAAAGAAATTGGTGTTGTGATCTCTGTCCTTTAGCTAGAGGGTTCTTGAATTCTCTCTAGATGGATTATTTTCAAGCCATAGCATTGTGGAATTTAACTAGGATATTTTTCTTCTTAACTCTGGTGTGAGTAGAGAGGCTGCCATACACAATAAAGGATTCAATGTCACTTGACTACTTTTTTAGATCCAATTTACTATGAAAGAGATGCCCAAAAATAGATTTGTTCCAACCTTTTAGGTTGGATTTAATGAATCTAAGTTTTTTGGAAATTTGAGAGACATGAGGGCCTAAGAATTATTGAGCCCACTAAAATTCCACTTGGGGAACCAAATAATCATGGTGGATCCACATCCCCTCAAACTTGAAAGGGGTTTTGAATTACCTATTTAAGAAAAGAGCCTTCAAAACTAATAGATTATGGTTAGAACTAATTTTGTGGAGAGAGCTTAGGGTAGCATCCCAAAAGGGGCTAGTACTTCCTTAGAAATAATAATTATGTCAATTTTGAGCTGAATTATTTGGTTTTCAATCCTTCTCTTGCTCCAAGTAAATTTTGTCCCTCTCAGTTCTAGATCCATCAACTCAATATTGTGCACAAACTAAGCAAAATCCTTAAGGTATTTGGACAAAACTAGATTATCTCTCTTTTTATTAGATGGATAGAGAGGAGTTGAAGTTCCCTACTAGCATCCATGCCTCACTAATGAATATGTCCCTCATATGACTAAGGGTGTTCCATAAGGAGACTCTACCTAAAATAGAGTTCAAGGTGTAAATGTTAGAAAGGACCCATCTACATTTGGTCTCTTTATAGAAAAAAGGATATTGGTTAGTTTTTCCAAGGAGGATATAAGTCTACTTTAAAATTTCAAGGGGTACCATAGGTATAAAAATCCTCTCGAGGCTCCTTAGGCATGACTGGACAAAAAACTAGAATTCTTCCAAATAGCTTTTGCAACCTTTTGGATTCTTCAACTTTTATTTCTTGGAGAAAGATGAACTAGGGAGTTAAATATTTTCTCATGGATTCTAACAATCTATGTTTGGTTTGGCCATTTAGGCCTCTCACATTCCATGATAGAATCTTCATTTGTGAGAATTGACATGGAGTTTCTTCCCTCTCCTCGAGGTAGAAGAAAATTTAGTTCTAAGAATAGGTTCAAAATTGGATACATCTATTGGTTTTCCTTTCCTCCTAAAACCAAGACTGTTTGTGAGCCATTGGCTATATCTACCTTTGTTTCTCTCTTATTAAGATCTTGGATTGAAGGTTTTCCCACCTTTCTATTACTGCCTACATTTGCTCCTCCTTTCTTTCGATTCTTGGTTATAGGGCATAGAATTGGTCATTTTTCTTCTTTAAATTCTAAAACAAAAGGATTTGAGATCTCATTTCCCTTTGAGAGTTGAGTCTCTTTACTTTTAATAGGATAAGCAATCAATAGGGTTTCTTCAATAGAGTCCTCCTCTTGAGAGTCCTTATTTTCTTCCATGGATAAATAAAATTCTTCTTCTAAACATACAAAAGGATTTTTCTAGAGAGAGTCAAGTAAAAAGTTACCTAAAAGGGGGTTCAAAGGACTTGGGCCATGGGCTTTAGAAATTTAATTTTGTATTTGATGAAAATTGAGATTAGGTAAAGCTTTTTGATTCTCATGTGAATTTAGAAAGGGATCCTTGGAGGATCATGCTGCATCCTTATTGTGGACCAAGGGGTTGGAATATACCTTTTAAATCCATACTTTATTTTGATCGAGGAGATTTTTCTTTAAAGGGCACTAGTCAGCAGGGTGTCCTTACCTTTTATAGGAGCCATAGAAATGTCTATTTTATTATTCTATTACCTGGACCTATTGTAGTCCAATTTGTAACCTAGCCAATTCTATAACTATGATTATCATCTTTGAGAAACTAAAGGTGAACACCCGCTAATCACAACCCATACTAAAAATTGGAAGAACCAAATTGCTTTGATTCAACCTCGAGAGAAGATTGGTATACCTTGTCAACTTAATGAACATTGAATCTATTTAGCTCAAATAGTAAAAGTTTAGGGATAGAAAAGGTAGGGTTAGAAATGTACGAATAAAGAATGGGTGGGTGAAGCTAACAACATAGACATCCATAAAGTATCCCTAGCAAATTAGATTTCAAAAGCAACATTCGGGACTAACAATGTTTAAAACTATGCAGTTAAAGTATTAATGATATTTTTTATGCTCATAAAATTATTTCAAACATATAAAACATTAATTATCCAAATTAACAGAATAAGATGAATGCCTTAACTAAAAAAAATAGAATTCTCTAAAAGCATGTATGCAAAACTAATTATCTCAATCTACTCTAAGTCAACTTTTCAAATTAACAAAATAGACTAACCATAGCAGCAAGGAAGATATAATTTCATAGAATCATATCATTCATTTAACACAGGTGCAAGTTTGAGGTAAACATCCCTTGTAATGCTTCATTCATCAATTTTATAGATAATATAAATAGTAGTGCAAGCAAACACTTTAGAGCCAACCTTTTTAAAGGAGGTCGCTGCATTTATTTACAGATTTTACAGTGATATCTATTTCTAAGCATTACAATAATTTTTTTTTCTTGATCTTCTTGGCCACTTTTCCACTCATGGTGCCCGCCAACTACGTCTTCTTGATCTTTTACAACCATATTTGGGTTGAGCTCATATTTTTCATCAGTGGTTCTTGCAATCCATCTTCGTCCACTGATTTGTAACTAAATTTGGTTCATCAGGAGGTTTTGGAAGGTTTTGGACTGTAACTTATTGATTCAACTTCTATGGTGTTAAATTTTAACTTTACCCTATTCTTTGAATTGCATGCACAAAAATTTACCAAAAATATGCATGGAAGACCGAGGCTTAATATTTGTTGTAGATCTAACAATCGAATGACTATAGTTGACCATGCATAGTATTGTTGTACATTTGCGCAATGATAGTGAAGAAAACATAGAATCATAGCCTTTCACCTTTTATTCACCTCTCTCTTTTGCCCTTTTTCTAGAGATCCATTATTATTCAGTGCTTTTATGTTTTGCGCGCTCTCAACAAAGGAGTCTGAGAAACGCGACTTCGTACCTCTTTTTGATTGTTCAAAATTTTGAGTAGATGAGTTGTCATTGATATCAAGAGTTAGTTTCAGTGAGCAGTTCAAGAGGAAGCAGTTTCAGTAAGCAGTGCAAGAATTTGAATTTGAATTTGTATTAATGTCTATCGGTGACCAAAAGAGGTCAATAGGACTATAAAGTAAGACATATACAAATAAACGGGAGTGCCTAATGTAGCTCCAAATAAAATAAAGTAAGAAAAATAGTAAACATAATGACATATGATATACAATATCTGTGGATCAAGGATTACTCCCAACATTCAAGGCTGAAGAGAAGTGAGTGATATAAGAGTTTGATGTCATCATAGATGTTCTTTATTGGATTTGATGATGAGTTGATATTGTTGTATCTTTGTGATCACCGTAGTGCTTCCTGGTCATGGCCTTTGGAGGTTGGAAGAATGAAGTGATAAGTCGAGATCCTGTTATCTTCTGTAAACTATTACTAAGTAGTTCTTTCCTAAGATTGAATAATTACTGGATGAAAAGGGCAATGCATCTCTGATCTTCATAATTAATCCAATATTTTAGTGTATGGGTGTCTTTGAATAAGCAATAATATCTACCTTGTATCTCGTAGTATATAGGATAGGTGAAAATGAAATGCTCCTCGGATTCCACATCAAGACTACACAATTTGCAAATACGTTGATCTTTGGGGAGGTGATGATCTGTCTCAATACGTAGCTGGTGGGAGAAAACTTGTAGCTGAGCTAGAGGAAACCTGAGGTTGTGTGACATCTATATAAAGTTATATTTTGAAGTAATGATCAATCCATTTTATAGTTGGAGATAAAAGTGAGAGAAATGGAGCAGTTTTGGTGAAAGAGGTTCCTTTGGATCAGTCCAAGTAGTTTTTATATATGCTGAGTAAATCTCATCTCGAATATCCTTATTGAAGTATGGTGCATTGATTGATGCTTTAGTAGAAGGAGGTCTCATGATGTCTAGGCCAAGATATTGAAGTAGAGTAGTAGTCTAAGCATACCAAAAATTCTTGACCCCTTGATTTGCCAATTGTCTTGAGGATTGTAGTGATAAATATGGATATCTTCTCATGTCTGACATACAATGAAGTCTACGCAATAAAGAGACAAGAAATATTGTTTTTGTAAGCAATGGACGAGAACCAAACTCAGCTAGAATGATGGGAGGCCAAAGGAAAAATATTATAATATTCTAGTTAAAGGTTGATTTGAAGAAAATTGAAGACCATGAAGTGATCATTCTCCAAGTTCTCTAAAAAACCCAGGTGGAAGATTTGAAAGGATAAGGTTTAAATTATTTAAATTTAAATATTTTAGCTAAGGTTAAAATTTAAATTTAAATAATCCTTTTGGCACCAAAATTAAAGGATATATTTTAAATCAAATTTAAAAATTTGATATCTTCATCGACGTTGGAAGTGCATGTGCCAAAGTGTATAAAAAGGGGGTTAATATTTTAATCTATCCATGCGATTGATTGCCCATGACAGCTAAGAGTTCGAGCACCAAAGTCTAGAGGATTTTGCATGTGCTAAAATTGACATTGGGCAGTGAGAAGAGACAAGACAAAGGGAGCACCTAGTTGAGTGCCAAAGGTGCTAGTAGCACAATTGGCGATAGTGGGTGGCGCTAAGAAGTTTGGTAGGTGAGGAGAGTAGGGTTCGAAACCCACCGAGTTGGTTTTGCAAGGGAGAAGAGTGTGTTTTGTTTTACACCATCGATCAAAAAAGGACAAAGGAAAGGCTTGAGCCTTCCCCTTCATGTGGAGGCTCGTAGCCCATGTGGTGGGCTAGCACCTCGATAAGGCACTCAGTTGGGAGTGGTCTCGCATTCAAAACCCATCGAGGCCTTTTGATTGAGATAAAAGGTATGCACTAATGTTTGCCAAGGTTGCATGAAATATTTCAGATTTGCTAAGGTTGGATGAAAAATAAATATTTTTGGAGGTTTATAAAGTTTTTTTAAATTTGGTTATTGAGTATTTGAGGGAGATAAAAGGGTAGGCAGTATTATTTTTGAGGGTTTGATTTTTGGAGGTTGTTAATTAAAGATTGGAGATTATAAGGTGTAATTGAGTAATTATTTTTTTTGTATGTTTTGATGATTGCTAATTTCAAGATGGAGTAATAAGGTGTATTTGAGTTTGATTATTTTTGTAATTGAGAAATATTTTTGAGAGAGTTAGTGTGATATTTTTTCATCTAACCTTTGAAATTGGAAAAGAGGAAAATTGTGTTTACGACAGGTTTTGAGATCAATTCTTCAACAAATAAAAGATATGGGAACATTCTTCCTTGGTGAGTGATTTTTGGATGTTGTGAATGCTAGGTTGGAGTGAAAAGGATTGATTTGAGTATTCCTTGTTGAGTTGATGAGTTTTCTGAAATGGAAGTTGATGCTATAAACCTTGTTTGATAAGCATTGTTGGAAATATTGAGTGAGATTTCATGTGCATGATTAGGGTTAGTGAATGAACTTGAGTATCATTGTTATGTGAAGTTGAGAACTATATTGGATTAGGGTGTGTGAAAGATCTTGAGTATCATTGTTATGTGATATTGACCTCTTGAGTAAGGCATTGTTGGAAATTCCATTGAGTGAATGTTCATATGCTTGGACTAGGGTTTGTGAGCAAGGAGTATTTCATTGAGTGATTGATTGAGTCCTAGTAAAGTTGAGTTAAGTGAATGATTTGGAGTGATAGCTGAAATTTTGTGAAACAAATTGTTCCATATTCTAAAATTGAATTGAAAAGAGGATTGAAAGTGATTGAGCATTGTTGTGAGTGAGTAACATATTGAGTCTCTAACCATTCTCTATATGTTTATGTGAGTCAAACAAGATTCTGTGTGAAACTTGTTTGCATGATTGAAAGAGGTTTTCTGCAAGAGATTAAGTTGAGTTTTAGATGCAAGTTTTGTATTTGATTTGAGCAAGCTTTTGTGAGAGCTTGTGAGCAGATTTGAGTAAGTCCTAGAGTGGACTTAAGGATAGAGTTGAGTAAGATTTTGTGAAAGCTTAAGGACAGATTTATGTGAGCTTTTGTGGAAGCTTACAAAGCAGATTTGAGGTAAGTCTTGGTGAAGACTTGTTGAGAAGATTGGATAAGTTCTAGTGAGGACTTGTTGAGCAGATTTGAGGTAAGTCTTGGTGAAGACTTGTTGAGTAGATTGGACAAGTTCTAGTGAGGACTTGTTGAGCAGATTTGAGGTAAGTCTTGGTGAAGACTTGTTGAGCAGATTGGACAAGTTCTAGTGAGGACTTGTTGAGTAGATTTGAGGTAAGTATTAGTGAAGACTTGAGAACATATTGGACAAGTTCTAGGGAGGACTTGTTGGATAGATTTGGGATAAGTATTTGAGAAGACTTGTGAGCAGAGTTGATTGATTGATTTGTTCAAACCTTGAGTTAAGGCTTGGGGTAGATCTAGCAGAGTTGATTTGAGATTGGATCAAGCTTTGTGTTAAGGCTTGAGGATAGATTTGAGGATAGATATTGAGTAAATTTGTGCTAGATCGAAGGACTATGTTTAGTGTAGATTTGAGGATAGATATTGAGTAGATTTGTGCTAGACCAAAGGACTGTGTTTAGTGTAGATTTGAGGATAGAGATTGAGCAGATTTGTGCTAGACCGAAGGACTATGTTTAGTATAGATTTGAGGACAGAGATTGAGCAGATTTATGCTAGATCGAAGGACTATGTTTAGTGCAAATTTGAGATAGATATTTGGAGGTGACAGAGTATAGAGGATGATAGTCTCTAGTGGATAGAGGTCCATTAGCTAGGGTAGTGAGGATAGGTCTTCTGAGTGAGGATAGGAGTCTTCAGTGGATAGAGATCCATAAGCCAGTGTAGTGGAGGTAGCAGTTCTTCTAGAAGATCACCAACCAGAGCAAAGGAGAAGGAGTTCTCCTATGGATAGAGATCCATGAACCAACTGAGGAGATTGGTGTCTCCTATGGATAGAGATCCACAAACTTGATTAGGGGATTGGTGTCTCCTTTGGATAGAGGTCCATAAACATTGTAATAGGGAAGGATTCCCAAAGATATTTGTTGAGAAAATATTAGTGAAATATTTTCTCCGTGGAGTAGCCCACATTGGGTGAACCACATTAAATTGGTGTCTCTATTGTGTGTGATGATTTATGCATTGCTTTGGTTACTGCTGTTGATATTGCCATTGATAATATTGCATAATACTATTTGGGAAAGAAAAGTAAAAAGTGGTCTTATACTGTTCACCCCCCTCTCAGTATAAGCTTGTGTTCTTCAATTGGTATCAGAGCGGGTTCCTTCAGAAAAGGTTTAACAACTTGAAGGAAGATCTTACAAGAACACAAATGGCAAAGAAAGGCAAAAGTAGAACCATGAGACACAAGAAGAAAAGAACACACATGGTCATGAAAGAAAAGGAAGATGAATTCAATGTTGTTTTTTTGGGAGGAAAAATAGAAATAGATTCAAGAGATGAATCAAGCAGTGGAGAAAAGGCCATATTGATAAATTTTTGTACCAGATGTAGGAAGATAGGTCACCATGCAACTTATTGTACACAAGAAGGTGAAGAATGTTTTGTTTGTGGTCAACTCGGTCATGATGCAGGTTATTACAATGGGTTTAGTAGCGATAAAGATGAAGATGATACTTTCAGAATTGAAGTCCTAGAGGATGGTTCAAAAAAGGATAACAAGGATAGTCAAAATAGGTATGAAGAAGAAACTCTACTTTGGACAATAGAAGAAATTGAAGACCAAAGAAAAGAGAAAAATTCAGAAAAATAAAAGGAGGAAGCCACACTTAAGGAACTTGTTGAGTTAAAAAGGGATAATTTAGAATTAAAGGCTCAAATACAAGAGGATGAGAAATGTAAGACAAAGCTTCTACAAGATCTCTCTGACTTGAAAGATAAGGTTGAAAAGGCAAGGAGAGTTGAAAAAGGTATGGTTGATAAATCAAAGGTAAAAGAGCTAGAATGTGAAAGACTTATTGTTGATCTTGAAGAATTAAAAAGGGAGAACTCAGGATTAAGGGTTCAAGCTCAAGAAGATGAGAAAGCAAAAGCAAAGTTTCTACAAGAGCTCACTAACTTCAAAATTAAGGTTGAAGAGGCAAGGAAAATAGAAGAAGGTATGGCTGAAAAATTAAAGATAAAATATCTAGAGTGTGAAGAATTAGAACATGAGATAGTTTCACTAAGGATGGAAGTGAAAGACTCTAAGGAAAAGCTACACAAGGTTGAGAAAAATTCAAAATCCCTGGATAGGATTATCAATGCACAAAGATCATCAATCACCAAAACATGACTTAGTTTTGAAGAAGAACAAGGGAAATAGGAAGCAAAAAAAGGAGAGTCAAGCTCAAGAACCAAAGAAGAAGAAGCTTCAAAAGAAGAAAGTGAAAGAGAGAGTGAGACTTCTAAGGATAAGTTGGACAATAGAAAGTTCAACAAGGAAAGAAAAAATGCACAAATAAGGAACAGATGGAACAGGAAATAGGACAGGGTAGAAGAGACTAAGAGACCAATGGGGTCAAGGTAAGGTTTCTTCAATGGACGATGCTTCTCATGTCATAGGTTTGGGCACAAGGCTACATAGTGCATGACACATGAAAGACATGAATATGGAAATTTCAGAAACATGCATCTCTTTCAAGGGTATTGCTACTCTTGTAATCAGTTTGGTCACAAGGCAACAAATTGCAGGGTTCATGATAGGAATAGATATGGCTTCACCAGAAGAAATCCCAAGATATTTGCACCTCAAAGGAATAACAACATTAAGTGTTATAAGTGCAATAATGATGGGCATACAACAAGATGGTGTAGATCAGAAATTCCATAGACAAGCAAGAACAGGAATAGTCAGAGGAATCAGAAGGATCAGATGAGAAGGAAAGTGGACAAAGGTAAAGATCAGTGCATGCTAGGAGTAGAAATACTCCCACCCCAGAATTAAACACCTCAAGAGGAGGTGGGGGAGGGGCTAAGCTAAGAATCTCATTCTTAGCCCCGAGCCCCAAAGGTGACCCTTTTCCATTGATGTCAAAGGGGGAGAGATTTGAGTAAGGGGGAGATATTTGATTTAAGGGGAGAGCATTGAGTCAGGGAGAGCAGTTTCCCAGGGGGAGCAGAACAAAAAAGGTTAAGGAAATGGTAAAAGGTAATTGGGTTGCCATCAATGACAAAGGGGGATATTGTTGGACATTTTTAGTAGTTGAGTTGTCATTGATGTCAAGAGTCAGTTTCAGTGAGCAGTGCAAGAGGAAGCAGTTTTAGTAAGCAGTGCAAGAGGAAGATTGTATCAAGGCCAAAGGAAAAATATTATAATATTTTATTATAATATTCTAGTTAAAGGTTGATTTGAAGAAAATTGAAGACCATGAAGTGATCATTCTCCAAGTTCTCTAAAAAACCCAGGTGGTAGATTTGAAAGGATAAGGTTTAAATTATTTAAATTTAAATATTTTAACTAAGGTTAAAATTTAAATTTAAATAATCCTTTTGGTGCCAAAGTTAAAGGATATATTTTAAATCAAATTTAAAAATTTGATATCTTCACTAAAGTTGGAAGTGCATGTGCCAAAGTGTATAAAAAGGGGGTTAAATTTTTATTTAACCTATCCATGCAATTGATTGCCCATGATAGCTAAGAGTTCGAGTGCCAAAGTCTAGAGGATTTTGCATGTGCTAAAATCAACATTGGGCAGTGAGAAGAGACAAGACAAAGGGAGCACCGAGTTGAGTTCCAAAGGTGCTAGTAGCACAGTTGGTGATAGTGGGTGGCGCTAAGAAGTTCGGTAGGCGAGGAGAGCAGGGTTTGAAACCCATCGAGTTGGTTTTGCAAGGGAGAAGAGTGCATTTTATTTTGCATCATGCCAATAAAAAAGGACAAAGGAAAGGCTTGAGCCTTCCCCTTCATGTGGAGGCTCGTAGCCCATGTGGTGGGCTAGCACCTTGATAAGGCGCTCGGCTAGGAGTGGTCTCGCGTTCAAAACCCACCGAGGCCTTTTGCTTGAGATAAAAGGTATGCGCTAATGTTTGCCAAGGTTGCATGAAATATTTTGGATTTGCTAAGGTTGGATGAAAAATAAATATTTTTGGAGGTTTATAAAGTTTTTTTTTAAATTTGGTTATTGAGTATTTGAGGGAGATAAAAGGGTAGGCAATATTATTTTTGAGGGTTTGATTTTTGGAGGTTGTTAATTAAATATTGGAGATTATAAGGTGTAATTGAGTAATTATTTTTTTTTTATGTTTTGATGATTGCTAATTTCAAGATGGAGTAATAAGGTGTATTTGAGTGCTATTATTTTTGTATTGAGAAATATTTTTGAGGAGTGTTAGTGTGATATTTTGTCATCTAGCCTTTGGAATTGTAAAGAATAAAATTGTGTTTAAGATAAATTTTGAGGTTACTTATTCAACAAAAAAAAGGTATGGCACATCTTCCTTGTGAGTGATTTTTGGATGTTGTGAATGCTAGGTTGGAGAGAAAAGGGTTGTTGGATAAACATTGTTGATTTTGATTGTTAAAGGTTTTCTGAGTGAGAGTTGTTGATAAAAACTTTATTTGATAAGCATTGTTGGAAAAAAATCAATGAAAATTTATATGCATGATTAGGGTTTGTGAAAGAACATAAGTATCATTGTTATGTGAAGTTGAGAACTATATTGAAATAGGGTGTGTGAAAGATCATGAGTATCATTGTTATGTGAGATTGTTTGATAAGCATTGTTGGGAATTATTGAGTAAGTGTTCATATGCTTGGACTAGGGTTTGTGATCAAGGAGTATTTTCATTGAGTGATTGATTGAGTGGAGTTGATTGAGCCTAGTCAAGTGGAAGTGTTGAAGTGATAGTTCAAGTTTTGTGAAACAAATTGTTCCATATTCTAAATTGATTTGAGAAAGAGTTTGAAAGTGATTGCAGAGGTTTTAAAAAGAGAGAGAGTGAAAGTGATTGAGCATTGTTGTGAGTGAGTAACATATTGAGTCTCTAACCATTCTCTATATGTTTCTGTGAGTCAAACAAGATTATGTGTGAAACTTGTTTGCGTGATTGAAAGAGTTTTTATGCAAGAGATTAAGTTGAGTTTTAGATGCAAGTTTTGTATTTGATTTGAGCAAGCTTTTGTGAGAGCTTGTGAGCAGATTTGAGTAAGTCCTAGAGTGGACTTAAGGATAGAGTTGAGTAAGCTTTTGTGAAAGCTTAAGGATAGATTTATGTGAGCTTTTGTGGAAGCTTACAAAGCAGATTTGAGGTAAGTCTTAGTGAAGACTTGTTGAGAATATTGGACAAGTTCTAGTGAGGACTTGTTGAGCAGATTTGAGGTAAGTCTTAGTGAAGACTTGTTGAGCAGATTGGACAAGTTATAGTGAGGACTTGTTGAGCAGATTTGAGGTAAGTCTTGGTGAAGACTTGTTGAGCATATTGGACAAGTTCTAGTGAGGACTTGTGGAGAATATTTGAGGTAAGTCTTAGTGAAGACTTGAGAACAAATTAGAAAAGTTCTAGGGAGGACTTGTTGGACAGATTTGGGATAAGTCTTTGAGAAGACTTGTGAGCAGAGTTGATTGATTGATTTGTTCAAACCTTGAGTTAAGGTTTGGGGCAGATCTAGCAGAGTTGATTTGAGATTGGATCAAGCTTTGTGTTAAGGCTTGGGGATAGATTTGACGATAGAGTTTGGTGTAAACTTGAGGACAAATATTGATCAAATTTGTGCTAGACCGAAGGATTACGTTTAGTGCAGATTTGAGGATAGAGATTGAGCAGATTTGTGCTAGATTGAAGGACTATGTTTAGTGTAGATTTGAGGATAGAGATTGAGCAGATTTGTGCTAGACCGAAGGACTGTGTTTAGTGTAGATTTGAGGACAGAGTTTGAGCAGATTTGTACTAGACCAAAGGACTATGTTTAGTGCAGATTTGAGATAGAGCTTTGGAGGTGACAGAGTATAGAGGATGATAGTCTCCAGTGGATAGAGGTCCATTAGCTATGGTAGTGAGGATAGGTATTCTGAGTGAGGATAGGAGTCTTCAGTGGATAGAGATCCATAAGCCAGTGCAGTGGAGGCAACAGTTCTTCTAGAAGATCACCAACCAGAGCAAAGGAGAAGGAGTTCTCCTATGGATAGAGATCCATAAACTAGTTGAGGAGATTGGTGTCTCATGTGGATAGAGATCCATGAACTTGATTAGGGGATTGGTGTCTCCTTTTGAAAGAGAAGGATTCCCAAAGATATTTGTTGAGAAAATATTAGTGAAATATTTTCTCCGTGGAGTAGCCCACATTGGGTGAACCACGTTAAATTGGTGTCTCTATTGTGTGTGATGATTTGTGCATTGCTTTGGTTACTGTTGTTGATATTGCCATTGATAATATTGCATAATACTGTTTGGGAAAGAAAAGTAAAAAGTGATCTTATACTGTTCACCCCCCATATCAGTATAAGCTTGTGTTCTTCATTGATTTTATTAGCTTTCGATATTCTATCACACTTTTTAGATTTACGTGTTGAATATAAAGTGGACAAGAAAGCATTGCTCACTGAACCTTATCTAATTTTGGTAATTTTTAGAGATTATTTGTTCTAGATGATTTTTAGTGCTTCTCTATTCTTGATGATTTATAGCGCTTCTCTGTTTCATCCAAATTTTGGCACATTTTGGTTTTATGTAGTGGTTACAAAGGAATAAGAAAGAGTAACTCTTCTGTCTTCTTTGATTTGCTCCTTTTTTGGTACTTATTTATTTTAAGAACTTTTTAGCACTTTCTCATTTGTGCACTTAATACAAAGGTATCTGAAACGTGGTTCGCCTAACTTATTTATTTTGCCCTCTTTTCAATGCTTCTCTCTTTTGGGTATTTTTCAATGCTTTCTCGTTTGCTATTTTAGACATCTTTAAAAATTACATGATGAATAAAAAGGAACAAGAAATCTTAGCTTACCCAACTTCTCATTTTTAAGCTGAATCCAACGCTTCTCTTTTTTGGCCAATTTCTAACGCTTTTGTGTTTCTTCTCCATACTTAGTCAAATTTTTTAAAAATTTTGGCTAAGTAGAGATGTAGCCGATTTTGGCCTACATTATTGGTGCCTCCTAGGGAGTCTTGCTCGCAATATTTTAGAACTCAGAGCCTTATTCATTGGGTTTATGGAGTCTAGAGAGATGAAGGATTATGGAATGAGGGAAAAATGAAAGGGAATGATGATATGGAAATAATGATTTTGGAAATGGTGAGGAAGTATGGTAGGAATGCATGGAGATGAATGAAAAATGGAGTGGATAGGGAATGATGAAATGATATGAAGGGAGATGGATGGGGAACTAGACTCTAGCTATTTTCTTTTTTGAACCTTTTGACTTCATATCTTATGGTTGCTCACAACATTATGGCTCAAAAATTGCTCCTTCATGACTACCGACTTCTTGATTAAAGATAAAATATCCAAAAGTTGATGGTCATGAAGAAACTATTTGTGAAACAAAAGTGTGATTACCCTGCATCAATGAGGACTTCTCTTATAGATGGCTCTCACTTTCCTACAATGCCATATGCATGAGGCCCTTTGTAGGTTCATATTTTATTCATTTCTCTAACCTCTGTTAGACTGCAAAAAATTCACCAAAATTATGTTTCTAACGGGTCCCTTTCATTGGACCTGTTACTCACCCTGCCCTTCATCTTCTTCTTCTTCAATATGAACTATCTCAACGTCGAGCTTTTCAGGAACAATTTCTTGAACTTCATCCTCATCCTCCTCCTCTTTCACCTCTTCTTCAATCTACTCTTCCTCTTCCTCTTGGTCTTCTTCATCAGACCTACCTTCATCGGATCCATCTTCCTCACTCTCTTCCACACTAATGTCTACTTTGTCATTGTCTTCTTCATTGAGCAATTGAGTTACATTACTTAGTGCACTCGAAGCTTGTTCCCAGGTCTTCTCTGGAATTCTTGGTACTGACAAGATGTTTCGATGGATCCTTTGCAAGCTTACCAACCTCTTGTGAGATGGCTCAGAACCACCATTACCAAGCTCAGATATAACATCTTTAATCTCCATTAGGCTCTTAATCAATTGGATCACCTACTCTTGTTGGATTGGTTCGAGCCATTTCTCTATTTCAGAGTTATCCTCCATGATGGAGTCTAAACAATCTGCCAACACTGTTTCTCCAATGAATTGATGATCCTCCCCAAAGTAATCAAGGAAACCAAGCAACCTAATGTGAGAAAGTTTGTTCATCATTTTTCTTGTTTTATCTTCCAGCCTATCTAGCAATTGTAGACCCCTCAATAATAGCTTGTTCTTAGCTAGGATATCTTTGGCTATGCTTTCGGTTGTACACCACTACCTATTTGAAATGAGTCTAGCCATGACTCTAGACCTAGTTTTTGCTAGCCTACAAATCTTCTCTACTAGGGCTACCTTGTGCTGAAGCTCCTCCTTCACCTTTTGAAGGGTATTCCTTGCACTTACTAATTCATTTGTTGCTTCATCTAGGAAGACAAAAATCGGTCTAGCCTCTGAGCTTTTTGTCTTGATTTCTGACCATATTTCTCTTCTAGTTTGTTTTATAGTGTCCTTTGAGAATCCAGTAGGTTTGGCCTTTTCTGACAACAACTACTGGTGCAATTGATTATTCTGATCCATAAGAGCTGCTACCTGAGCTTGAACGCTTTCTACTTACTCCTTAAAATTGGCCATTTCTTGATATTTATCTTACCACTTCTTTACCTCATCTTTGAGTGTGTTGGCCAAGCCTTCATGTTCTCTGAGAGAAGCCTCCAACTATTGTATCATTTTCTTTAGCTCTTGGTTCTCCTCTCTTCTCACATCTCCTTGCAAGAATATTGTGTCCATATGGGCCTTAGCCATTACTAATTCATCAACAATAGGTAATTGCATGATATCTACTATTTTTTCAACTATCTCATAGTCTTCCATGACCATCTCCTTTCTTGGCTTATTCACCTTTGGAGTAGCAATAAATTTTGTCCTCTTTTTGGACACTGGATCAATAACTATAGTCTTCCTCTTTTGTGTTGTATCTTCTGAGGGTTTTACCAGTTATTCATTCCACTAGGTTATTGCATTGAAGGAAATTTCCTCTATCCTTTGGTGTTGGGCTATGATAGGGTTAGTGGCTTGAGTAGATGTGGTGACCAAAGATGATACCAAATGGATAGGGGTATGTGGAGAAGCTAAAATGGTGGGACCTTGATGTGAAGAGGTAGATATTATAGCTTTAGTTGATGATGGGGGAGGAAGTGGTGTTGTAATTTGTGGCCCTATTGATACTATAGTTGAAGATGTAGGAGGGTTTTGTGGTGGGGAAGGTGGAAGTGGAACCTCAATGGAAATAGATGGAGGTTGAGTGGATGAAAGTGGAATGGATGTAAAAACTTGAGATGTAATAGGAGGGGGGACTTCTACTGATTGAACTTACCTTTCAGAATGGGAGGGGAGTGTCTCCTAGGAACTTAGAGGTGGTAGATCAGAAGAAGGGATAGAAAATGTACTTGAGTCCCTTGGTGGGGACTGATGCGTAACTTGGTTTAGACTTGATTGCTCTATTAATGGAGCTTGAGTCTATTCTAATGCTTGAGAAACTTGTTCTATCTCTTCTTTTTCTTGCTCCTCTTCATCTATCCCCTGAGCCATTCCAAAGGTAGCTACTATAGACTGTGACTTAGAGGAATCAACTATTGATTTTTCTCCTTGAACTAGTTCTTGGAGCTTTGTTTGTGATGTCTTGAGTTGATCTTGTTATTGAGAGGGAGTAGGACGTGTGAACCTTACTACATAAGTCCTGGACATAACTTGATCTTGATCCTTTCTGTGTCTCAGCTCTATATATCCTTTGATGGATGCCCCTAGGGCTAACCTTTTTGGTCTTTGTGCCACTAGGATAGGTCCTACACTACCCAACTCATTAGGGCCCAAACCTCCTCCTTGATAACCCTATCTCTGCATTAGGTGGGCACCTAGCCCATATGTTTGTAATTCCCCTATTGAGGATTGGAAAGCAACTTGTTTGCCCTTTTTGGTAGGGATATTCTTAGTAGAGCTTTTCTTTCATGGAGGGGAGGATGGAGGTGTTCGAATGGTGACTGGTTTCAACTTTGGCCTACTAGCTTGGTTGTCATTTGTCACCCTCCCTGGCCTGTAGGCCTCTTGAAGCTTAATGCTAAAAATTTTTTGGTGCCTTGCCAAGTATCAACATGCAAGTCATAATACTCTTCAAATGTTCTATCATTCTTAGTGGAGAATCTAGATTTTATTGTATTTGATTCTACTCGCATTCTCTAGAATTCAAACATTTTTGCAGGATTCTAGGCTTCTATCTTAATCAAATATTTAACATCATCCTCTATGTAAACATGCATCGGATCACTTTTTGGATCATAATCCATGACATGGTCATAGAAATCTCTCCAGGGAGGCAATGCCTCCATATGTTGGACATCCCACTCCAATTCTAATTTTTCATTATTATTTCTGAACTTCTCGATGTGGGGTCAAAGAGTTCTTTTGAATCTTGGAGTTTTAGCTTTTGGATCATTTATTTTCTTTAAAAATTTATTCTTTGGGTCATATCTCCATCGGTGGGGAAGTTCTACCAACCCCAATTCTTGCATATATTTGGTGATGCTCTTATACTATCCTTTGCTAATAGAGATATCACTCACCTTAAGGGGATAGGTGTAGGTGCCCTTCCTACCTTTTCCCATTCCAAATATGATATTTATGTAATATTTTTTGTGATAGTATTCCAAAGTGAACATTCTCTCAATGACATAGTGAGGTAAGACAAATGGTTTCTCAGTAAAACCATATATGTGAATAATTATCCCTTTAGTCAAAATGTACTAGTCACCTTCTTCTTCACCTTTCTTTCTCAAGATATCAACCACCAATTGAGGTATTCTAGGTATTTGTCCATAAATCAGCTTTAGAGCTAGCCCTAGGAACTCTTTGTTGAAGTTGTAATAAGATTTAATTTTGCTCAATGCATTTATCCATGAATAGATGGTGAGAGCAATTCCATTAGGACTTGCAATTTTTACTAGGATAAATGGTAATTCTCCATGATTGAAGTAGAGGAAGATCTAGGATAAATGGGAATAATATCTAAAAGATGCTCCTTCCTTGTTGTCTTTCATTCTTATTAAGAGCTCTTGGGTCATGCATGCTAAATATTGTGGCCAATTAAAGAATATTGGGTGATTGCTCATCCCAATGGAGTCATAATTCTTGGGGTTGGAAATGTAGTGAGTTATGGTGATTTTCCAATTGTATACATGTCTATAAGAGGGTAACCCAACTATTATGACCAACATAGAGTAAAGATCTACATCTTTAAACTCATTTATCTTGATTGGGGTTGATGGTAGGGTACTACCACTCAATTTTCTATCTATCTGGCCTACTACCCAATTTAGGAAATTTCTCCCCCCTCAGCATGCTTGCTTAGTACATAATATTGCGCCTGAGATCTTGTGGAAAATGGTTTGGCCTTTGAGCCTAGTTTTACTCTTGGGGTGAAAGCATTATTGAAAGATTCACTCTTAATATGCATTAGGGTTTTACCTTCGATGCTCTACAATATCTTATGTTCAAGATTATAATTCTTCATAATTGCTTGAATTAGTTTAGGGTATGGGTGTACAAAATCACACATATAGAAGGATAATAGTGAACTCACCACTATTGCCCTTGGACTTGAAGTTGATATACCTTTAGCAATTCTTTGCTCTACCTCTATTCTCATCTGGGACTTCTCCTTGTAGGTGGTGGTAGTATCAATAATTTTTCTTGCATTATCCTGGAAGCGGCTATTCATTTGGATTTCCTTAGTAGTGGATTTCTTCATAGTAGAAGATGATGAAGCCATTGCTAGAATAAAAGTGGATTATTCTTTCTTGAGGAGAAAAATTTATGCTCTCAGTCATTCTTTAGAAAATCACTTTCTCTTCTTCATTGCACAACTCTTAAAATTCAAATTACGTAGTAAGGGTGCATTATGCTTTGTAGCATCGAACATATAGTCTCCTTAGAGTATGTATTTTTAATGAGGTGGTTGCAATGTTCATCTGCATGTGAAACTACGTTGATGCCATTTCTTTCTCATGATTGGACTATCCTTGAGGTTGATGACATCAATTTGACACATGTGCACCTTTCTTGCCTGGATTTAAAAAATATTGTGCTAGCTTTACTTTGAATGGAGTACCCCATATTTATTTTGAATCTTTTATATATTGAGTGCAATCTTCCTCGGGCACCCTTTCTCTTCCTTTTCTTATCTTGAAATGAGGTGGTGCTAAAATAAGACACGTAGTATAATTGATTTGTGAGTAGGTTTGGAGGTTGTGGCTCATGATAATACTTGCCACCATGGAGCATATTTTATCTTTTTCTCTCTTGTTACTAATACAAAGTGTAAAAATAAAAATATCTACATGATATGATACATATAGTACATGGAAAGTAGCTTGCTACTTGATATATAACTTGAGATGATACCCATTCACTAGAATTGGTAGCACCTCTCCCTCTTGGTCTTTGAGCTGGAAAGCATTTTTTTGCTTGACTAACTCTATTTGAAAAGGACCCTCCTAGAATGAGTTAAAATTCTCATGCTTACCTGGCTTGGCCTTGTCTACATTCCATTTTAAAATTGAGTCACCAACTTTAAACCTTCTGAATGTGGTTTTCTTGTCAAACCAACCTTTTTTCTATGATAAGTGCTTTTGGAACTTCTTATAAGATTCATCTCTCTATTCTTCCAAATGTAATAGTTGAAGTAGTCTTTCATTTATAGGATCTCCTTTATCATAATCATTTTATGATGTACTTTAGAGCAGGTAACTCTAGATGGACAGGTAGCACAACTTCTTTTCCATATACAAGAGCGTAAGGAGATGTGCCTATAGATTTCTTCATAGTAATTCTATCTACCCATAAGACCTGGTTTATCAATAAATGCCAAGATTTTTTATTGTCCTCTAGAGACCTTTTAAGCATTCTGAGAAGATTTTTGTTGCTTGATTCTGCTAAGCCATTTCCTTATGGGTAGTAATTGGAAGAATTCTTCAAGTAAATGCCATATCTACTAGAAAAATCTATATACTTGGCCCCTATGAAATTTGGACCATTATCACTTACTAGAGCTTCAAGAATACCAAACCTGGTGATCAGAGTTTCAAGAAATTCAAGCACTACATCTTGATCACATTTCTTGGTAGGAATTGCCTCAACCCATCTAGTAAAATAATTTATGGTTGTCAAAATATATTTGTGTCCTATTGAAGAATTGGGATTGATTTCTCCCATAAAGTCTAGACCCCACTGCTGAAATGGTTGCTCAACCTGTATTGGTTGTAGAGGCATTGCAGTGTTTCTATTTTTACCTGTGTATCTCTAGCATTTATCATAGGATCTAGCAGTTTTAAAAGCATCAACAAAGATAGTAGGCCAAAAATATCCTACTCTTATGATCTTAAGTGTAGTAGATCTACTTGAATAATGGCCCCTAGATAGTCCATCATGGAATTCTTTTAGGATCTTGTGCTTTTGATCTTCTCTTACACATCTTAAGAGGACACCATCAAGGTTTTTTCTATAAATTTCTCCAGATAGCATTGTATAATGTAAGGCTTGAAGCCTATATCTTCTCCTTTGTGAAGCATTAATATTTTGGGGATAGATCCTAGTCTGGAAGTAACTTGTGAGCTGATCTATCCAATCTGCTTCTTCTAGGAGAATGTTACTCTCTTGATCTAGCTCTTCAATTTGGCATATTGCTTCTTCTTTTGGATTAGCTTTAGCTACTAGTTCTTGATAGAGTGCTCTCCCTCTTACCAATTTGGTGGGATGAATCTCTATGTCAAACTCTTGAATTTTTGTGATCCATCCTACTCTCTTTTCACCAAGTTCTCCTTGTAATATGAAGGTTCTAACATCAGGATGGACTACATACACCAGAGTTTTTCTCTGAGCTAGATATTGCCTAAACTTCTTCAAGGACTTCATGACTACAAACACCTATCTTTCTATGAAGTTATATTTTACTTGATACTCATGTAGTGTCTAACTCCAAAATAAAATAGGGTGTTCATTATTCTGATCATCCTTTTGAGTTAATACAATAACATAACTCTCTTCAACCCCATAGGCATATAAAATGAAGTCTCTATCAAAGTTTGGGTTGACCAGGATTGGAGTTGTGGCAATGGCTTGTTTGATCATTTCAAATGCTTGCTTCCTTTTGTCAGTCCACTTATAATCTACATATTTTTTGAGTAACTCTGAGATTAGTTTAACAATCTGAGAAAAATATGAGATAAATTTTCTTACAAAATTAATCTACCCAAAGAAGGATTGCAGAGCTTTTTTGTTCATTGGAAGGGGTAGTGCCAATATTGCTTTTATCCTATTAAGATCAATGGACATTCCTTATTTTGACACTACATGTCCCAACAACTTTCCCTCATGGACTGCAAAGATGGATTTCTTAGGATTTAATGATATGCCAAATTCTCTGCATTTCTGGAAAACTTGTTCTAAATGATAAAGATGATCTTGTTTCTCATGTGAAAATATAGTCATATCATCTAAATATATCAAAATTATTTTATTGATAAGCTTACCAAAAGCATAATCCATTGCCCTCTAAAAGGTGGCACCAACATTTGATAGACCAAATGGTATTCTTTGATAGGTGAAGGTGCCCCACTTTGTTGTAAATGTGGTCTTATGTTGATCTTCATATTTGACCCAAATTTGGTTGTACCTAGAGAAGCCATCTAGTAAAGAGAACCTCTCTACCCCTACTACCATCTGTAAAATCTGATCTATCTATGGTAAGGGGTAGTGATATTTCAGAGAAGCTTGGTTCAGATTCTTGAAGTCTACACAAAGATGAATATCCCCATTCTTCTTTCTTACTGGGACTAGATTGGCCACCCAAGTGGAGTGTTTGACTGGGTAAATTATCTTAGCTCTCAATAGCTTAAGCAACTCTTATCTCATGATCACTTCAATTTTGGGATTCACTGGTCTCTATTTCTATCTGAATGGCTTGGCATCAGGTACTAGCTCAATGGTATGTTGAATTATGTTTTTATCATAGACCTTCAAGTCATCATAAGTCCAAGCTATTATGTCTTGATACTTGTGACATAAAGCTTTAAAACTTTTAACTTCTTCTATAGTGCATTGGATACCAAACTTCAACTTTTCTCCATTCTGTACTTCAATCTCTCTGTAGATTTTATCATCAACTTTCATTTTCTTTAATTTCTTTCCATCCTCATTATCAAACAAGCTTTCTAGAGTAATCATACCTTTAGGTATGTGATTGTTTTTTAGCTGAATAATTCCCCTTTGATCAATTTCTTGAGCAAGCTCACTCTGAGAAAAGGTGCAATCTGCTTCCTTAATAAAAAAATCAACAATCTGCTCATCACTTTCAAAGACCTACTAGTATATCTGCTTATTAGGCACTGATGGTCTAAAAACCAGTTTAACTCTCCTATTTTTAGGAGATCCATAATCTATAGAAAGAGAGAAATTAGCTCCTTTAACAGCCAAGGCATCTGCCAAAGAATTTTGTTGTCTAGGGATGACATGTAAATTTAAAGCATCAAAGGATTCCATCAGGTCCCATACTCTATTTCTGTAAGCCTTCAGATAATGATGCTTACTACTATACTTTTCTATGACTTGATTGACAATCAGTTCTGAGTCACCATAAATGTCCAACATTTTGATGCCCATCTATTCTACTTGCATTAATCCTAGGCAGAGAGCTTCATACTCTATGGTATTATTTGTGCAAGACCAAGCAAGTCTAAAAGAAAATATTTTCACTCCTTCGGATGGAGATTTTAAAACTACACCTACTCCAGCTCCATTTCTGCATCTTGCTCCATCAAAATACATTATCCAAATTTTGGACTCTCTCAATGATTGGTTGGAAATTGCAGGAGTTTTCTTCTCTACTTCAGATGTTATATTGTATGTCCCTAATCCTATTTCTAGAAGATCTTGAGCATTTTGGAAAGGTAGTTGATCATCCACTTCCAAATCCTCCAAGAGCTCCACTAGTTCTGGTTCTTCCATAACTGAGTGATTGTACATCTCTTCTTCTATTTTCTCAATATGGTAAGTGATTGGATTTTCAGGAATCAGTCTTATCCTCCTTCCCTTATGAGGTATCATCATACCAGAGTAGTCCAAATACATGTATCCTCCCAACTTGGTAGTGAATTCTCTAGAAAGACATAGGCCAAAGTAGGGCTCAAGATCTACTACTATGATTTCTTGCACAATAGTGACCTCAGGAGCTCTATGCAATTTTATTAGCACATCTTTCACCACTCCCATAGTCTTGGGTACCATCTAGCTACAAGACTCCTTGACAAGAGTGGGTATATTCCATCCCCATTTCATCGCAAACAACCTTAGGCATAACAGTAGTAGAAGCTCTAGAATCAATCATGCAATTATGGACTATCCATCCCTCCATTCTTAAAGAAATATAGAATGGGGGAGGTTTATTTTTTAGAGTAGCAGGAGATATATTTTCTTGATCATGAGGTTGGTTAAGCATAGTGGCCATCTCTTTCCCTTGAGATTTCTTGTTAAGAGATGCTTTTAATAAATCAATCTGACTAGGGAGGAAAAGAGTATCATAGAGACTTGCTCTAGATGGAGTCCTTTTAAGCTCCTCTAAAATATTAAATTCGGACTTCTCCAAAGGATTTCTCTCTTCTTTTTTATCCATTTCTCCAAATATCCTCCTATACTATTGTGTAACTTCGATCCTCTATCTTTTAGTAATAGAAGGGAACTACAACTTTTCTCTCACTTCCTCTTTAGAACCTAATTGTTCTTTATCCTTGTAGCTCTACTTTGGTGCACTTTTACTTTTCTCTTACCCCTGAGGTACCAAATCTATTTTCATGGTAGCCTGAGGAATAGGGAATCTATCCTTGTTTGGAAAAGGGTGATCCTTCTTATTCTGAGAAGGGACCTAAAATGAACCCAATTTTTATGGATCAACTTGTATTGGTTTCTTTCCAGATCTAGTCAATACTATGATAGGTTCTGGTTTAGAGGAGCTAGGCTCATCCACTTCTTGCTCATGCTACCACAACATGTTAACTCTTCCTTTCTAATTCCTCTTAGCCTTTTCCATTGCTTGTTGGATATGATGTTGATACATGTAATAGGAATTAGGGTCATGTGGATCATTGCAGACCAAGCACTAGATGTTAACTAAAGTTATTTTAGGGCTTGAATCATATCCTTCTTGAGTAGTGTTGAACTCTTGGCCCTATGTTGTTACTTGAACTAGGCTTTTGATCTTTATTGATGTGGGGAAATATCCTTTGTTGAGATCTTTCAATCTCTCTTTTTTCTATAGCATTGACCTTGTTGCTAATAGTCTTTAAAGAGTTCTGAATATCAAGAAGCACTAAAGATTCTTGGGGTGGTTGAGATGGAAGAGGAGGGAAAGGTACAATAATAGGTAATTTAGGGGGTGGATTTATTGTAGGAAGATGAGTTGCAAGTGGAGAAGGATTCATGGTGGGAAAGGATGAGGTTGAAGGTTGTTGTGTGATTTTAGGAGTGTATGGAGTAACATGTTTGGGAGGTAGTCTTCCTACTAAAATCAAGATATCTTCAACATGAACCACTATTTGATAAACATTTGGGAATGTGGTGATTCTAGATTTTTGGGTTTGCAAGCCAATATCTGGTCCTAAAGCTCTGATATAATATCTATAAGCCAAGGGAGAAGTTGGTCTAAATTCATTAGGGATTCTTTTCCAAGTTCTACTAAACCTGAGATTGAAATCAGAAATTGATTCTTGAGGATGTCTTTGAATGATTATAAATTGAGTTAAGAGTGAGAATGGATCTGTAGACTCATTGAACTCTTCTACAAAGGGACCAGCTAAGTCAGCCCAACTTTTGATGGAACCATTTTCTAAGGTTCTGAACCAATGCAAGATTTTACCCCTAAAGGAAAGAACCAATAACTTTACAATGATATCTTCATGCCTGATGTTATGAATGGCTACCATTGAGAGCACATCTTGGCAATGTTCATACGTCGTTCTCCTAGTACCATCATAGGTAGGTATGGCTTTGATAGTGGCTTGAGGAATATCATGTGAAGCTTGAAAAGATAGTGGGGTTGGAGCATTCCAATCTGGATAATTATGTTGGACTTCATCCCATTCTTTGGCCATGTCAGCTTGGGTACTAGAAGAATTTAAAGAAGAGGATGATGTTTGGAATTCTTCTATGGAAGTTTTAGAAGATGGATATCTTGGATACCTAGATTTTGAGAATAGTTCATAAAAATTGGTAGGTTGATCACCTTTCTTAGCTGCACTTCTGAGTAAACATGAAAGTATAATGGTTAGGACTAAGGTATTACTGGATCTTATTCTCATGGAGTCACCAAGTGAATTTACTCTCTCCGCTCATGAGGTCAAAATAATTCACTAAATCTTGATTCCTCTGGGTAAAATATAAAAGATATGTATAGTGGAGTCTGTCCCACCGGGCGTGCCAAAAACTATTGTAGTCTAGTTTGTCATCTAGCCAATGCTAGAACTGTGATCATCATCTTGAAGAATTTAAAGGTGAGCACCCACTAATCACAGCCCAGACTAAACATTGGAAGAATCAAATTGCTTTGATTCAACCTCCAGAAAAGGTTGGTATACCTTGTCAACTTAATGGATGTTGACTCTATTTAGCTCAAATAGTAAAATTTTAGGGATAGAAATGGTAGGGTTAGAAATGTATGAATAAATAATGGATGGGTGAAGCTAACAACATAGACATCCACAAAGTATCCCCTAGAAAATTATATTTTAGAAGCAATATTCAGGACTAACAACATTCAAAACTCTGCAATTACAGTATTAATGGCCTTTTGCATGCTCACAAAATTATTCCAAACATCTAAAGCATTAATTATCCAAATTAATAGAATAAGATCAATGCCTTGACTAACAAAAATAGAATTCTCAAAAAGCATGTATGCAGAACCAATTATCTCAATCTACTCTAAGTCAACTTTTCAAATTAATAGAATAGACTAACCATAGCAGCAAGGAAGAGATAATTTCACAGAATTATATCAGCCATTCAACACAGGTGCAAGTTCAAGGTAAACATCCCTTGTAATGCTTCATTCATCAATTTGTAGAGAATATACATAGTAGTGCAAGCAAACACTTCAGAGCCAACCTTTTGAAAGGAGGTCGCTACCTTTATTTATAGATTTTACAATGATATTCCTTTCTAAGCATTACAAGGATTTTGATTTTCTTGATCTTCTTGGCCACTTTATCATTCATGGTGCCTACCAACTACATCTTCTTGATCTATTACAACTATATTTGGGTCAAGCTCATCATCATCATCAATGGTTCTTGCAATCCATTCTCATCCACTGATCTGCAACTAAATCTGGTTCATCAGGAGGTTTCTGGACTGTAACCACTTGATTCGGCTTCTATGGCATCCAATTTTAACTTTCCCCTATTCTCTGAATTATGCATGCAAAAAGTTCACCAAAAATATGCATGGAAGACAGGGGCTTGATATCCATCATAGATATGATAATCGGATGGTTGTGGTTGACCATGTGTAGCGTTGTTTCAGATTTACGCGGTGATAGTGAAGAGAACAGAGAATCATAGCCTTTCACCCTTTGGTCACTTCTCTCTTTTGCCATTTTTCTAGCGATCTATTGTTCTTCAATGCTTTTATGTTTTGCGTGCTCTCAACAAAGGAGTCTGAGAAACGCAGCTTCGTACCTCCTTTTGAGTTTCTTAGCTTTCAGTATTCTCTCATGCTTTTTAGATTTATGCACTGAATACAAAGCGGACAAGAAAGCGCTACTCACCGAACCTTCTCTAATTTGGGCAATTTTTGGAGCTTCTCTATTCTAAATGATTTTTAGTGCTTCTCTATTCTTGATAATTTTTAGCGCTTATCTGATTCACCCAAATTATAGCACCTTTTGGTTTTGCACAATGGTTACAAAGGAACAAGAAAGCGTGACTCTTCTATATTATTTGATTTAATCATTTTTCAAAGGTTATTTTTTTTGGGTACTTTTTAGAACTTTCTCATTTTGGCACTTAATACAAAGGTGACTGTGAAATGGGGTTGATCCAAATTCTTTATTTTACCCTCTTTTAAACACTTCTCTTTTTGGGTGTTTTTCAGTACTTTCTCGTTTGCTATTTTAGATATCTTTCGAACTTGCATCGTGAATACAAAGGAACGAGAAATATTAGCTTACCCAACTTCTCATTTTTAAGCTAAATTTAGCGCTTCTATGTTTTGACCAATTTCTAATGCTTTTGCATTTTTTCTCCATACTTAGTTATTTTTTTTATAAAATTTTGGCTAAGTAGAGATGTAGCCGATTTTGACCTATAGGACCCAAATGTTGTCTTTAGATACGAACTCTATGGATCTAGGAAGATCTACTTCTAGGTTCATGTTAATACACATTTTTGCAAAGCCCATTCTTAATTTGGCCTTGGTGGTGGGGTCAATCAAGACAAGATTACCTATGGCTCTCACTATTCCAAGAAGGATATCCTCATGCCAAAACTAGAAAGTAAGGCTAGGGAGTCTTACCCATAATGGAGCTAAGTTGATTCTTTGAGAGTTTGGGTTAATGATTAGGCCCCATTTCTATAGGAAGAGACCACATATACCAAAGAACCAAGGGCCTCCTTCTAGGATTTGGATTGAGTCTTTGAAATAGTTCAACTTGATGAAATGAAACCTTTGGGGAGGGCAACCATATCCATATGGCCTTGGGGTTTCCATTTGGAGAAAGCACATCTATGAATGGAGTCAATGTAAGATAAATATCCCAAATAATTCCCCACTAGATTGCTAGCTCCTTGGGTTATAGCCATATTTGAAATATTTTTTGAGGCATAAAGTTTCCCTTGAGTAGGATGTAGGTTAAAGTTGCTACTTCAAATTTTCTAAAAACTTGAATCCTTCAGGATGACTTCTGCAAAATACTTTGCTCTCAGATCAAAGGGTAAGGAAATGTGCTCATACATAAGCTTTAAGATATCCATGTTTCCAAGGGGGTTTTGTACCCATACAAATTTGAGTTGTCTCCTCACTAGATAGATCATCTCTAGAGCAGATCTTGCTTCTAGAGTCATTCCCACTTTCTCCCTTTTCAAGTGCCATTCGTGATATTCTCATTGAAGATTAATAGTAAGGTTTTTTTTCTTGGTTGCATAACTATGAGATTTCAAATTTATTGTTAGCATTAAACTTTGTTATAAAATAGAATAAAATACTATGAAGCTACCACTATTACAAATATTTTAGTGCCTACCCATGTTCTTAACCACTTTAGAGTTAAAAATGGTATCATTTTCAAAACAATTGGCATCAAGAGAAAATTTAGAAAAGAACAATGAAAGAAAAAATATTCTAATAACCCAAACCATGGCACCCACCTAGGGTCCTAATTATTTTTATGAATGGTTCCTCCCATAATGCACTCATAAAAATCTAAATTGAAAATACCCCTTGGTAAAGGCCCTTAATATGTGCCATTAATGTTGCTTGACTTATTGTATTTACATAGGTGTTAGAAAATATTGAGCTAGAATATTAGCATCAAAAGGGTGGGTAGCTATTAATCTAAGCCTATAAACTAAATTATATTTTGCTTAGTAAAATAGTTGTTAAATACTATTTTTTATAAATTTTTGTTCCCCTATTTTTTTGTTTCCTATAAGTATTAAAAAATTCTCTATCTCAACTTAGTAAAAATCTCACAAGATATGCTTAGATTCTTATTTATTCCCATTCCGTTCTTCCAATATTAATTGAATATCTCTCTAGGATTAGTGGTTTCTTTCCTAATGCTAACAAGATGATATGCAGACTTAGGAATACAACGATAGCAAGGATGCTTGAGATCCATATGTTTTTTTCAATAGGAAGGGGTTTTATTGCTTCTTTATTCCATAGCTTCAGGGATAAGGTAGAGTCTACGATAGTCCTAATTGGCAATGCAGACATAATATTCACATTCAACATAGAAATTTATGACTATAAATAGTTCTTAGAGCCTAAAGTGACAAATAAAAAGAGTATGAGATTATGAGATATTTGATGACATAGGGAAAATAAGGATAAAATAATATATAGAAATGATGGATAACCCTAAAGAGAATATATTTCAAAGAGAAGAAGGTTCACATATCAATATAAAAAAAACAAGAATAAAAGTCACTGATTTAGAAGCACAAAATACTTCCACCTTCTATCCCATGATTTTCTACACTTTACTTCCACCCCCATTTCTTCTATTCCTATCACTATTATCTCTTATCCTATTAATTCTTATATTATTGCTTCAAAATTCCCTCTAACTTATTTTGTTGTGTCCATCCCATCTTAAATAAGTGTCATCCTAATTTTAGGGTCACTAGTTGGTTTGCTTGTTCAATATGTAGGGTCATCCCATACACCATCTCCACCCCAATTTGTCCCTTCATCATTTATTCCATAATCATCGTATATTTTATCATTATCCATTTTTCCTTTGGTTCCCTATACTATAAGCATCATCATGTCACCTTGTGTGTTCTTACCTCAACCCTTTTTATCACCTACCCCACCTAGTTCATACCATTGCCCATATAATCATATCAAACTAGTATCCTCACTCTCATTAGTCCATTGTTCATGATAGACATAATGAAACTCTTTCATCCAATAACATTAGGAGTGTTTGAGGTAATCCAAACTACTCCAAGTAAATATCCCACCTTCATATCAATTAATCATTTCCTTACCAGGTAACCAAAAACCTTGGGAGGAAGAATATAGAGAAAATGTTAGGCATCATGCCTGAGGCAAGAAAATGTATTGACAAAGAAAATACTTGTGATAAGAGCTTTAGTACTTGCTGCACTTGTGATATACTATTCCCAACTAAAAAATAGGGGAACTAAATCTATTGATTGTCAAACTGATTGATAAACTATTCCAACTGAATACATTAACAAATAGTCAACTATAGACCTATCAAGAGCCATTCCCTTACATAATATGTAATTAATAAAACAAGTTATAACAAGCCATGACTATCAAGTTTATGCAAGCAATTGGTAAAGCTAATAGATGAATCGATAAGTAGGCCTAGGATAGTACACACGCATAAAAATAGATGGTAAGATACTAAAAAAAATCAAGTGACATAGTTGCAATAGTAATTAGAGTATATAAAAGAGAAAACAATGGTCTGAGTGTTAGGAACTATTACATCATAGCCTATGTGAAGTGGCAAGTGGTATAACCACCCTTCATAAGGTTTTTGCATGTAGTATAGGTCAAAGGAAGTCACAAGTATGGTTAGGAGTTTGTTATTCCTCAAATAGATTTTCTATGTATTTAGATACCTATTACTTTCATAATGAAAGTATTGAAGCATTGAGTTCTAATATGTGGTATCAGATTATATAGAAGGAAGAAAAACTCTCCTTCTGATCCTCCTCTAGCTTCAACATAGAGAAGCCTAAAAAAGAGCACTCTATTTGAGAAAATAAGTTTTAAGGGTAAAATTACCCTATAAAAAACTATTTGAATAAAACCTTAAAAGAGAGGTAATCATATCCATGAAGTAAAATTCCATAGTAGATTCAAAGGTCTTAGGGTAAAAAAACCCTGCCCAAGACTAGAGTTGCAAAAATACCTCAAAGAAGTAAAAATGGTCTAAAATCCCTTCTAAGATCAATAAGATCATAAGCCTGCAAGCAACAACTAGGACAAGTTAAAAAAAAATGAAAATGAGTCATACATTTCCCCTAAATAATTACCATTTCAAAAGGAAAGAAAGGAAGCCATAGAAGCTCCTTAAAAAATTAAAAGAAATGAATCCATAAAAGCACCTTATAAATTGATTGAAAATCACTAGCACAAAAAGAGTAACATTGAACTATAAGCAAGAAATCAAATTATTGAAGGAAATTTATTTCAACAAAAAGAGTGGAAAAATCTATCATAGAAAGCAAATTCTTGATATTTGAATTTGGGATATCAAAGCAATCAAGAATGACATACAAAAGCAATAAACCATCAATAGATTAGTTCAAAGCACTCATTCCAAAAGGAATGTGTACATGAACATTGGAATCATCAATCACCAAAGGAAAAATGAAGCAATACTATATAAAGTTGTAAAAGGAAGATAAAATTTCAAAGCAAAGTGTAGAAAATATTCCAAATAGAGGAAACAAGAAAGGCTTGGAGGAAACATTTGTCAAAACAATTATTGGATCTACCACTAAAAGGTAATAGTTTACATTCTCAATTTTAGAACATGCACACAAACTTAGAACAATCATACGATGAGGATATTATTCAAAGAATTATTGTGGACCTCATTCCTTAAAATTCAAAAAATCACTCCAAAGACAAGAGTAAGGAGTGGACATGTTCACAACTAGAATTTTGATGCTACTCATATTATCAAGGCCAAGAAGCCATGTATCTTTGGAAGAAAATAACCAAGAAGAACATAGAGCCTATTAATCCATGAATTCATCATGTTAAAACCAGATCTCACAAATTGATAAACTCATACATCAATCATGAGTACCTTACAAAGCATTTTAAAATGGTAAAAATATTTATAAATGTATTGAAAAATGCAACAAGGAGAGAAGGAAAAATAATAGGCAAAATAGTAGGTAAAATGACACCTTCTATGAGTGTTTGAGTAACTAGGAATGCTTCCTCACAAATGTAGATATGTCAAACAAGAAATAGAAACATTGAAACAATATGCTAAGCACCTAAATTTTAGTATTAAAAGAACACTCCATTCAAATATCCACCTAAAGGCAGCTACCCATGTCTCAACCAACAAGAGTATAACATAATCATTGAATAAGGTAGAGTATATTACAATAAAGGTCTATAGACATTGAATCATCATATTTTGGAGGCTGAAGAGATGTTCATATCAATTGCTCGATGTCATTTCCATGCAAGACTAAAGGAAAAAAAGGTAAAGAAAAATGTTAATAGAGTTTGAAACATCAGTTAAAATCAAACAAAATAATTCAAGCATGTGAAGAATGATGCTTATCCAAAGCATCAAATTAAATTTAATTTAATGCATCATAGTCAAAGTACCAGAGTGCCCCATTTATTCTAATCCATCAAGCAACTTATTTAGTTATCCCACATACATTGAGGTGAGGATTATTAAAGCTTATCATAGCTTTATATTTTATTTTTATTATTGTAGGAAAAAGAAGAAAAATATATTTTGAAAAAATAAATATTTTAGAGAATATTCCATAGAGGAAGGAAATTCCCCCAACTTAATTTTTTTAGTTGGCAAGACAATTTTTTTGCAAATTGAGGAAACTAAAATGATGTGTGTAGGCATATACTTGTCAAAAAGTATTTTTTGAGGTGAATTCAATGAAATAAGAATATTTGTGGAAGAAAATTATGACAACTTGAGTTTGAGGAAGCATGACAACTAGTAGATAGAACCATTACTCAAATTGAAGAAGAAAATTATGAACAAATAAAGTTTGACTAGGTAGACAAAAAGGAAAGATTAATCATAGAGTAGCACATGAATTTTAGGCATACATTTGGGATTCAACCATGGCCAAAGATGTTAGAATATTAATGTGCACTATGCCTTCAGTTTCAGTTTGACAATTGTCAATTTATCTTGACACTTGTCACATTTTCATATAGGCTTATGCCTATATATTGTACTCTCTCTTGTATTAATAATAAATCATCTTTTGTCCATTACTAACATTTGGTATCCGAGCGCAGTCGCTCTCCTGCCCTATATAACCCTTGAGGGGGTATTTCCCTCATGGAAATCCCCTCTCCTATTTTTTCCCTCATTTGTTTTTCCATTTTTTTTAAATGAGGGAGTATGCTCTCCATTGTATACATTGGATCAAAAACTAGACCTTTAAAAGATTAATGACAACCATTTTTTGAGATTATGTTTGAGATTTTTTCTACATGGAGGTTGTTATTGGAGGTTGTTGATCTGATTGAGGCATTTTGGTCAATATAATTTGAGATTTTTCTACGTGGAAGGATGGGCCCGTGTTTGCTATTGTGAAGCTCAAAAAATATTTCTGCCTTGATCAGATATTTGTTTCATTACCCAACACTCGTTTCCCTGAAGACGTTTACCTGCATCATATTTGCTTTGCCATGAAGGTGGAAGGAGTCGTTGAAGAGAGTTCCATTTTTTTATCTATAGATGCCACCACAACGATATCTATGGCATCTGCGACGTGTTTCTAAATCTTGCGTCTGTGCTTTTTCTTTGATGAGCGAATGGAGTGCTAGCCAGTTTCCACTTTTTGTCTACTCCATTTGGCGATTGCAGAGCGTCAGGTGGAAAAGGATTTTTTGTCGTTGTTTGGAGAAATTATTTGAGTATTTTGAAGTTCTTGGCTTTGAAAGAATAAAAAAATGTCAGGATTACGAATTTATGTCAAATGGGAGCCTTGAAAAGTACCTTTTTGGGGAGGCCGACCCTTCAAAATTTGTGCCTATGGTGGATTTTTTGCATTGTCGTAATATTGTGCATGATGTGATCACTTTCATTTTCATAGTGGTGATAATGGTGCAACTATTGTGAGATTTTTTTAATCTTGATCTAAGAAGTCGATTTCCAAGCAACCAAAGAGTATGGAGACCAAAGTGCAGGTATTTTTTTATTATGGTATTGGCCTTCACATAGACCTTGTTCATGTTTTTTGGACCCATTGAAAACTCATCTGCAATAGACCTGCATGCATTTGTAACACTGTGAAGACTATATGCTGCAAAATAATAGAAAGCAATGAAGACATTATAAAATATGATGCCCGTTTAGTGTGATTGAATAAATCTAGGATGTTGGGATTCAAAATGAAGAGATGAGATAGACAACGAAGCGCATACAAGATAAAGCCCATAGAAATGCAATACCCATGTTTCACAACAAATAGTTCTGGAATTTGCTCCGTGTTGAATAGTTTTTGATACTATGTTGTCAAAGAGAAACCATTGTTGTGTTTTTGATACTATGGTGATGTTTTTTTTATGCAAAACACAGTATGTTCGAAAGCAAGGAAAAGGCTTGCACTGGAGGTTACACGTTAAAGAATGCACACGGCTCTCCATTTGAAGCAAAAATCTAGATGAATAGCAAACTTGGTGAACAAATCCCTCATACTTATCGATGAAATGACCCTTAGCGCTGTAATTCTACCACAATGGATAGGTGTACCAAAAATCCTTGTTGCATGCATTGTCGAACGACACAGTTGTGGATGTTACTATAATATTTAATTGTCAAATTGGGTTGAAGGGGAGAAGCCATGATATTTGAGTGGTAAAAGGAATGATGTTTGAGTGGTTATTGTTTTCCAGTGATTTTGGAGATCAAAAGTTTTTGATCGTGTGATAATTTCCAACTTTGGAGGGTTATTTATTTATAAAGTGAGAGAGCATATTTTTTTAAAAAGTGGAGGGACCACTTTATTTCTATTTTATAAGGATTTGGAATGATATGAAGAGTGGTCGATAGTATGGTTTCATTGGCCATTATTTTTAATGATTTTCTACATGGAGAGTAGAAGGCCTAGATGGTCCATGTAATTTTTTTAAGTTTTAATTCTGCCTTGTATGCCACCATTGAGCAATGTTTTCTATTTGCTGCCTAAAGAGGCATGTTATTTTCCACATGATAAAAAAAATAGGGGTATTTATAGTCATCAGAAAGGTTTTTTCGAGATGAACACAATGGTGGTGTTATTTTCTAGTTTTGAGGTATTTTGGCAAGATTTTTTTAGCCTCAAATATTGTTGTATTCTAGAGTGCATTTTTTGTTGAACCCGACACTCTATGTATGTGATCCTAGTATCTAGTATTCTCCTCTATCATACTTGGCGGATGCAGTAGTTGGTTACCCATGTATTTTGGTAAGATGAGAAGGTTACAATAAGGATACCTACTCTAGGGACTACAAACATAGAAACCCTAGAATCTATTCAAGGACTTTTATGGATCTACTTTTGAAGACTACAGACTAAGACACTTCAAAAGATTCTATTCTCTTATTTTTTCTTCTCCTCCATATTTGGATTCTATGGCTCATTTTATTATATTTTCATGGCTCGTATTTCTTTTGTATTAAGGTGCATTTTCAGCAAAGACCGAAAAATTCTAGATTGAGTTCACCATGATAGGGGATACTATTCATGGTGAATCTAGTCAGTGACCTACGAGAGACAACATACCTTGAGGATGACCTACATAGGCAATAAAACTGTGGAAGTGGTTGACCCTGAGGCACCCAGGATGACCTTAAGACACTTAGATGAATGACCCAAAGATAAGAAATCTAAGGAAGTGGCTGACCCTGATGCAACCGACCAAAATGTATATACCGTTGATCTAGCATTATTCATAGTTGGAGAGCCAAGCACAAAGAGCACGAGCCTAGACCAAATTATGTAATAAAGGAGGATGATAGGGTTCTTTTAGAGAAGTTAAAATTAAGGGGAATGTTATATTTCAATATTAAAATTCATAAAGTAGCACATATTAACTCTAGTCGAACATTGGTGGTGTCCATTTATAATTTTGAGGTTGTTCCATTTGCATTTTTTAGCCTCAAAGATGTTGTATCATGGAGTGCACTCTCGGTTGAACCCGAAACTCCCAAAGAAATTGTATGTGATCCTTGTACCTAGTCACCCTAAGGACACCTACTCTAGGGACTACAAACATAGACACCCTAGACTCTATTCAAGGGTTTTTTCAGATCTACTTCTGAAGAATATAGATGAAGATACTTAGAGGACTCTCTTCTATTTTTATTTCTTCTTCTCCTCCACATTTGGATTCTATGGCTCATTTTATTGTATTTTTTGAGTGCATTTTTGGTAGAGATCAACACTCTTATATAGCTTGTATTTTATTTTGTATTAAGGTACATTTTCGACAAAGATCGACACCTTATAGATTGAGTTCACCATGAGGGGGGATTTGATATTCATGGTGGATCTAGTCAACGACCTACGAGAGGCAACATACCTAGAGGATGATCTACAGAGGCAACAAACACATGGAAGTGGTTGACCCTAAGGCACCCATGATGATCTTGAGGCACTTAGACGACTGACCCAGTGGCAACAAATCCAAGAAAGTGGTTGATCCTAAGGTAATAGACTGAGATGTTTATACCATTTATCTAGTATTATTCATAGTTGGAGAGCCAAGCGCAAAGAGCACAAGCCTAGACCAAATCATGTAATAAAGGAGGATGATAGGGTTCTTTTAGAGAAGTCAACATTAAGGGGGAATGTTATCTAATGTTGACTTGTTTTTTTCTCTATAGTTAGCAAATGGAATAGCCTCAAAATTACAAATGGGCACCACCAATATGTCCATCACAGAAAAACCTTTCCAATGACTATAAATACCCCTATGTTTACTCCCAATTAGACCTTCATTTGTTGGAAAAACAACAACATACCTTTCATCCTTTTAAAAATAATGCCCTGACAAAAAATTTTCCCCCATAAAAAATGCCTATCCTACCCACTATCCTTGTGGGTGAACAAAAAATTCCCAATGTGACTATATGTGGTCCAATATCAACTTGGTTTAATTCCCATACAATTAAAGTGAAGTGGTCAAAAACCTTGAACATTTAAATTTCAAATTTAAAAAAAATTCCCCATGGCCTTTGATATTATGCCCCCCACTTTTAAAACAAATATAAAGGCATATATAAAAAAATACCCCCAAATTTCAAAATGTGAAATTTTGTTCCTGCCATTGCTGGAATACCACATTTGAAAAACACAAACGTGCCACCACCAAATCTTGAATCAAAATTTTGACCATCAGTTCGAACCCACCTGCACTGCAGATAAACAACGTAGGGCCTTGCCATCTTCAGGTGTTTATGGGCTCTCCATAATCGGTAGCTTCTTTCAAAATTATGTAATCAAATAATCATGGTAATAGGCATGATATTTTCACAAAAAAATTGTTTGCCATCAAAAAATATTGTGTAGAACATTTTCTCGCACTATGACGCCTGAGCTATGCAACTCAACATTTCACGAAAGCATCCCAATGAACAGGCACTATCACATGCACATAAATTCAAAACACAGTCAGCAAGGTGGCTTCATTAGTTATCGGGGGGGCTACAAAAAAATTTTGTGGATACCGCTCTAGAGGAAACACAGCTAACAGTATGGGCTCGTCGAAACTGGTCTAGGATAACATCCGTCAGGGGGTATAACATGTGGGAAACTCAGGCATTTTTCATGCTCATACGCTCAAAAACATAATAAAAAAGAACATAGAAATATTTATGTTGCAACAATTGCAACCATTTGTATCTCATCCATAGAAACACCAATAAGGAAGAAAAATTCATCCTCATCAATAAGTACTTGCAGATCTGTGTGTCGATCAAGGTGGACTACATGTCATAGATCTGGCATGTATCAAAGATTCCAATTTTTGTTGGATGTATTTGAGCCATCATTGTTTTGCTATGGAACCCATGTTACTGCAAGTTGGGTGTGGCAAAGAAGGGTACCTAACATGCCATTCATTAGAAAGCCACTACAAATCAGCATCATGGCATTGAAGGGGCACCATGTGAAGATTTTGCTACTAATTTTGGTGAAGCCTGAGATCACAGGGAGATATCCATGACCTCGACACCACGTCTCAACACCGCATCCAACAGCTCGATCGGCTCACGAAAGAAGCATGTTTTAGAGATGACCAAAATGTCTTCTCAAGAGCATTTTTCATAGAATGCAATCATTTTATCAAACACTGTGTATCACGCAGAGGACTATCAAACTATGCACTTCACATATTTTATTAGCTACACTAGGTGCAAACTGGTGATCTATATATGAACACGAGACATCCAAGGTGAAAACATTACACCCTGACATGATTTCAGACGCATGCCATTGATCTCGGACATGTGGTGCACCTTCACTACTACAACTAAGTGACGTTACAAGGTGTATAGATGAACATAACATTGAATGCAAAGGGTGTCACAATAGGTAAATTAAAAACTCCTCGTATCTCAACGCCCAGGTTCCCTTCTATAACTTTGCACTCTCATCATCGGCACAACCTCTTCTTAGAATAACTCCTAGGAAGTACAAAAAAATTAGACTCAAAAATCTTCGTCAGGTTTGTAAAAAATATAATTCAGAATGTCTAGTGGTGGGAAAAAAACATAGGTGCAGCATCGCATCTACAGGTGGGCGGTGGCATGGGCGGATGATCCCGCCACTTCGAGGCCACTAGATACAAAATAAGGTAGTATATCACGTGCTGGAGGCTTCTAATTTTTTTATTTGATCGGTAAACCTTGAAAAGACATGGCACACTCAATGACTTCAATCTATGCATCATTCATGCCAACAACAACAAGTGGATCACATTATTAGTGCACATGTCGCACACTGATGACCTCTCTTGTGAACTCCATATTGACTATTCAAAAAACTCCATCACGCCAAGTGGCTCCTAGCGTGCCTTCAAAGAGAAAAAAATAATAACACAGAACTTCAAAGTAAGAACACGAGCAACGTAGATATCCAACCATCACACATCTGCATCGATAAACAGTGAATGGAAAAATAGTTGTAAGGTAGCATTTTAGTTGTGACTGTGTATGGGAAGCAACACATATCGGTGATGAAGATCGCAAGTTTAGGGACCCAAAATTTTATCCATTTGTAAATCGATGCCCACTTTATCGCAAATGGATTATGCACACATGCTATCACTGGAAAGATTTTATTGTGCGGTCATCGATATCACCGAAAAATACACAACTAGTGTAATAAAATATTTAGTTGTTGACGTGTGTCGAAGTTGATAGCAATAATAACACAAGCATAACACATCCATAGTCGTAAAAACCTGAACCAGCCCCACCAGTGTCGCTCCTCCACTCAATATCTTGCTCAAAATTTTGTTGCTCGATCTTCGATGTTTCCATTCAGGGATCGTGCATTGTCATGCACTCATCTGCAATAGATGTAGGTCCTCCAAAAGAAATATTAGTGCCATTAACTCCAATCATATTAGCAGATTTCCAAGGAATAAAAATTCATAGAGTAGCACATATAAATCAATAATAACTAGTAGCCTTTATTAATTTATGTATGCCTATATATTGTACTCTCTCTTGTATCAATAATAAATCATCTTTTCATGTGATACTCTATGATTAATAATAAGTCATCCAATAAAAAAACTGAGCAGTTTCAATCGTGAGCACATGCTTTCTGATTTGACCTATGGTTGAAAATCCTAATTTTTTGCCCACCTCGGGGCATTACCGCGCATGTTGAAATTTAATTTTTTTTTTGTTATTTATTGCCCCGTGCCCACATGAATTGGGTAGTGATGGCCCACTTGTATATTTCAGTGCCTATTTTTAATCCATAGGCATGTGAAAAAATAGAAAAAAACCATTTTTTTACATATTTTAAGGGACATCCATGAAAAGTGGCCGACAATGGCCACATGGTATTCTATTTTTCTATTGTAAAAGCATGGAGGCACTCATTTATTTTTAATGTTTTTTTCCACACCTGAGAGGGAAAATTAAGATGTTATTTTTTATTATTCCACCAGAGAGCGATGCCAGGAATATTTTATTCCTGATGTTTATTTTGTTGCCTAGAGAGGCTGTTATTTTTCCATGGATGGAGGACCTATTGAGATGCGACTATAGCCTTATATATAGTCGTTGGAAAGATGTTTTCGAGATGGATCCAATGGTGGGGTCCATTTTTAGTTTTAAGACTATATTATATGATGTTTTTAGGCTAAAATAATATTGTATCATGGAGTGCACTCTTGGTTGAACTCGACACTCCCAAAGAAAATTGTATGCGATCCTTGTACCTAGTCACCTTCTCTATAGAACCTAGCACATGCAGCAGCAGGTTACCCATGCATTTTGATGGGATGATATGGTCACCATAAGGAGACCTACTCTAGGGACTATAGACATAGACACACTAGAATATAACCTATCACAAAGATTGATCTGCCCATCTTGAACCTATTTTTTTTCATGGATGTTTCAGGATGTCTAGACTCGCAACATGGCGTTAGAACAAGAAATTGCTATTGTTTCCATAAAAGTTCGTGCAACTGCTAAAGCGGTGTGATGTCATATTTCTAAAGATGATGTTTCTATAACTAGTTTGTTTGGATATGTTGTGATGTTTTTTTGGGAACCATGTTCATTTGAGATACAATCAAGTGGTTCGAATACCTATCAAGTTGTTCGGATCTGTCTGAAATAAAAAAAATTGTCATCTACTATGCGATAGCCTTGGTGCTTAACAATTTTTTTTGCTATTGTTAGATTACTTTGTCCTGGATTTGGTATTTTTTGATGTAGCCAACATGGTGCATTGTTTATTTGTTACAGTATTTGTTGTTCAAAGCCACCATCGCATGCAGGAGTCTTGAAAGTTTTGTGCATCAGGAGAGTGGAAGAGATCATCCATTTTTTTTACTGCTAGTGCTCATCGAGCATGCAATGATTTGAATGTTGCTGATCGAAGGGCAAATTTTAGCCTTGACCTCTTATTTTAATGTTGGTTGGAGATGGATTGTGTAGAAGGGAGTTGGATTCTCCCAACGACCAACTTGCTAAGATGGTTAGTTCCATGCGCTTAGCACCCATGAGACTCTGGTTCAAATCCCTCCTATGCCTTTCACTTGTTTTGTGTGGAAAAGTAGATTTACGATTGATGAGGCCTTATCCTGCACCACCTATTTTCCATTTTTACGTATACATAACCCTCAAAAAATAGAATTCCAACAAGTGTCGAAGCCACAATAAAATTAGCAGTCCAATGGTGATTAAGTGACACAAAATCAGTGACAGATACTAGGGATTCAAGGAATGCCAAGTGGCAGCCTGTGATTGGATACTACTTTTCTAAGGTTTGGGGTGATTTTTATTTTTATTTTTGAGGTTCATTAGGCTAAAAATTTTGGAGGCCATAATATTTGTATATGAAAACATTTTGAACCCCTTTTTTTTGAGCTCCTCATGTTGGTGACATAAGTTCAAGGACACTATTATAACCCTTGAGGTCCCTTTTTTTTATAGCTAATTTTAGGATGTCTATATCTGTAGTCCCTAGAGTAGGTGTCCTTATTGTAACCTCCTCATATTACTAGAATACATGGGTAACCAGCCGCTGTATCCACCAAGTATGATAGAGGAGAACCCCTTGAGTTGATTGTATTAGAAACTTTGGCTAAAAGATAGCCCCAAATATACCTCAAAAGATGATACAATATCAATACCTCCAATTACAAGAATGCCTCAAAACTTGTCAAATTCAATGAATAACTTGGCCTAATGTCCCCCCAATGACTTAAAATTGAGCCCCTCACAAGTTTGCCAAATTTTTACCCAAGAGTGTCGGATGCAACCGAAAATGCACTCTGTTTTACAATGAGAACTTCAAGTTAAATTTCAGCATAGTAAATGGTTTCAGACCTAATAAATGATTGCACCAATATATATCCCTCAAAATTTTTTTTCCAACAACTATATATAAGCCTATAGTAGATACAAATTGCTGCTTCAAAAAGCAAAAAAAAAATAATGACTTTCTAAATGTGTGCAGCTCCGAGACTTCCCAAATGCTCACCCATCTGAGTTTTACTCCAACAAGAAATGCTTAAGTCAGGATTTTTTATGAGATTTGACACCAATATAATCTTACAAATCATTTGAATAGAATTATACCCCCTTCATTATATAGAAATTATTTCTATACACAACCTAATCACCCCTCACGTGAAGCTATGAACAACTAAATTATTATTTCTCCAATATTATATATATGAAGTACATTAAGAGAGGAAAAACATAAGTTATGGCATAAATGTGTTGTTGTGCAAATTTTTCGTGGATTAGATGGTGAACTTTGGGGTTTTGTGCTGTTGTTGATCTTGTAAAATGCAAAACACTACCTCATATAGAGTATGCATTTGTATTACAACTCTGGTAGACCTATTTCACTTCCACACTCAGGTACGAATAGGAACAAACACTATAATAATATAATGTGCACTATGCCTTCATGACACTTGTCATATTCTCTTGACACTTGTCATATTTTTCATATAGGCTTATGCCTATATATTGTGCTCTCTCTTGTATCAATAATAAATTATCTTTTGTCCATTACTAACAATTGGTATCAGAGCACAATCACTATCCTACCCTGTGTAAACCCTTGAGGGGAGATTTACCTCAGGGAAATCCCCCCTCCTATTTTTTTCCCTCATTTTTTTCTATTTTTTATTTTAAACAAGCAAGTATGTTCTCCATTGTATACAATGGATCAGAAACCAGACCTTTAAAATGTTAATGATAGCCATTTTTTGAGATTATGTTTGAGATTTTTTCTACATGGAGGTTGTTATTGGAGGTTGTTGATCTGATTGAGGCATTTTGATTAAGATATTTTGGGATTTTTTCTACGTGGAAGGATGAGACCACAGTTGCTATTGTGAAGCTCAATAGATAATTCTGCCTCAATCATATATTTGTCTCATTACCCAGTGCTCATTTTCCTAAAGACATTTACCTACACCATATTTACTTTGCCATGAAGGTGGAATGAGTCATTGAAGAGATTTCCATTTTTTTATCTGCAGATGCCATCGCAGCGATGTCCATGATGTTTACAACGTGTTCCTAAATCTAGCACATGATTTTTCTTCGATGAGCAAATGGATTGCTAGCTAGTTTCCACTTTTTGTCTACTCCATATGGTGATCATAGAGCATCAAGTGGTAAAGGATTTATTACCATCGTTTGGAGAAATTCTTTGACTATTATGAAATTCTTGGATTTGAAAATAATCGACAAATGTCTGATTTACAAATTTATGCCGAACAGGAGCCTTGACAAGCACCTTTTCGGGGAGGCCGACCCTTCAAACTTTGTGCTCGTGGTGGTTTTTTTGCATTGTAATGATATTGTGAATGAGTTGATCACTTCCATTCCTATAGTGGTGATAATAGTGCAGCTATTGTGAGATTTTTTTAATCTTGATCTAATAAGCCAATTCCCAGGCAGCCAAAGAGTATGGAGACCAAAGTGCAGGTATTTTTTTATTATGGTAAAGATAGTTGTGGCATAGTTATTGGTCTTCACATAGGCCCTGTTCATGTTTTTTTGGCCCACTGACAACTCAGCTGCAATAGAACCGCATGCATTTGTAACACTGTGAAGACTATATGCTGCAAAATAATAGAAAGCAATGAAGAAATCATGAAATTTGGTGCCCATTTAGCATGATTGAATAAATATAGGATGTTGGGATTCAAAATGAAGAGATGAGATAGATAGAGAAGCGATAGAAGATAAATCCCATGGAAATATAGTTCTCGTGTTTCACAATAAATAGTTTTGGAATATGCTCTGTGTTGAATAGTTTTTGATACTATGTCGTCAAAGAGAAACCACTACTATGTTTTTGATACTATGGTGGTATTTTGTTATGTAAAATATAGTCTAAACAATAACCTAATGTGGATCTTCTAGTTTCAGGACAACTAGCCCAATCTGAATCTATGTAGCCAATCAAAGAAAAATCATCACATGATGTATACATAAGGCCATGATGAGGGGTGGCCTTGAGGAATATCAAAATCCTTTTAGCTGCTATCGAATGGATCTTCTTAGGATCCTACATGAATATGAAAATAAGACCTACTGAATAGGAAATATCTGGTCTAGTTGAAGTTAAGTAGATCAAAATTCCAACTAGCTACCTGTAAATGTTGTCATCAACCCTTTCTTCATCATCACTATTAACCAATTTCAACCTGGTTTCCATGGGAGTGAGGGAGGTCTTACACTCCTCCATGTGAAACCTCCCCAAAATAGACTGAATGCATTTAGCCAATGAGATAAAAATCTTACTAAGTTGTTGCCATACCTCTATGCCTAAGCAATAGTGGAGGAGGTCTAAATATTTCATCTCAAAATTCTTGCATAAGTCCTCCTTGAGAAACCTTATTCCTTCTGTGTCATCACTTGTAATGAGAAGATCATCCACATACAATGTAACCAAAATGATGCGGTTCTTCCAATGTTTCACATAGAGAGTATATTTTGCTGCAGATCTAGTGAAACCAAGGTTGATGAAATAGGAGTCAATCTTTGCATACCAAGCTCGGGGTGCTTGCTTCAACCCATATAGATCTTTCTTCAATCTAAGGACTTTGTTTTCTTGGTCTTCAATTTTATACCCTGGTGGTTGGTTCACATACACTTCCTCCTTCAAGTTTCCATTGAGAAATGCACTTTTGATATCCATATGATATATAGGCCAATACTTTTGAGCTGCCATAGCAATAATTGTCTTGATTGTAGTCATCTTTGCCACAGGAGCAAAGGTCTCCTCATAATAAATTCCCTCTTATTTCTTATATAATTGAGCTACTAGGCGAGCCTTGTAGTGATCTAGTGATCCATATACTTTATACTTTGCCTTGTACACCCATTTTGTGCCAATGGTATATTTGCCTTGGGGTAAATAAACTAACTCCCAAGTGTGATTCCTTTTAATGGATCAAATTCTTGATCCATGGAAAAAACACATTTAGGATCACCAAGTGCTTCTTTGACATTAGAAGGTTCAGGTTGGCTAAGGACTTTTTCCATGAGGGCATAATTCACTTGATGTCTTAGGGCTGAAGGCCTTTTGTATAAGTGGGAAAATGACTTTGGGCTTCATCTATGGTTGCTTGAACCCACTTAGGTAAAGGATTGGATGATGTGGCTTGATCATTAGATGGAGGAGGAGATGGAGGACATGAATCATTTGTGGAAATATCTTCATGTGGAGGAATTTCTTCATTTATGAGTGAAGGGGAAGGACTAGATGATATTGTATGCATTAAGGAAGTAACTGTTTCACTAGTTAATTCCAAAGTGGGGGCCATAGGAGGATTAAATGGGGGATACTCATGAAAGTTAACATACCTAGATAGAATTATCCTCTTGGAAATAGGCTTATACAACTTATATGCATTGTCACTATCACTCTAGCCAAAAAAGATGTATTTTTGGCTCTTATCATCAAACTTCTTCCTTTTATTATGAGGAATATGAGCATAGGCATCACATCCAAATATTTTCAAATGGCCCACATAGGGAATCCTTCCAATCCATGCTTCTTCAGGTGTTATTTCATGTAAGACCTTTGTGTAGGACCTATTAGTCAAGTATGCAACAGTAAGAATAGGTTCTCCCTAAAATGAGTTAGACAATGTAGCAGCATGTAACATTGATTTTACCCTATTTGTGATTGTTTTATTCATCCTCTCAGCTACTCCATTTTGTTGGGGGGTATAAGGAGTTGTGAATTGCCTCCTTATCCCATGGTACTTAAAAAAATTGAAGAATTCATTGGAGACATATTCTCCACCATTATTTGATCTTAAGGTGGAGATTTGGTAGCCACTTTTTCTCTCAACAAGTGCCATGAATTATTTGAACTTATCAAGGGCTTGCCATTTATATTGAATTAGGTATATCCATATCTTTCTACTATAATCATCAATGAAAGTGATGTAGTATTTGGCCCCAATATAATATTGAATAGACATTGACCCACAAATATCTGAATGAATCAATTGCAAAGGTCTATTGGCTCTCCAAGCATTTCCTGACTCAAAATGTTGTCTATGGTGTTTGGCTATTACACATGGCTCAAAAAAATATTTTGACTCCTTAAGATGTGGAAGTCCTTTTACTAAACCTTTCCTTGCGATCATTTGAAGATTAGGAAAATTAAAATAAATAAAGTTCGACTAGGCAGACAAAAAGGAAAGATTAATCATAGAGTAGCACATGAATTTTAAGCATACATTTGGGATTAAACCATGGCCAAAGATGCATGGGAGAAGCTAAAAACAATATTTAAATTAAAGAATCAAAATCATATTCTATTCCTCCAAATTGAGATCCATTGTTAAGATGAAGAGTGGAGAAAATTTGAAATTATTCATGAGGAGAATTATAGAGTTATGATCATCATTAAAAGTACTAGGAACTTGGGTATATAATGAAACATTAATTCTAATTATTTTGAGATCTATCCCATCAAAGTACAATATTTTTGTGACAACATTAAATATCACCAAATGAAAACCAACCTTTGAAAAGCTAGTGAACTTGCTTCAAAAAGTAGAGGCCTCACATACAACAAACAAAGAAGAACAATTACTACTCATAAATTAAATAGGGAATCAACCATTCAAAAGAGATATGAAACCTCCATAGTGATTCCAATAGATATGTTTTTCAAAGATATTAGAATCAAACAAAATATTTTCAAAGAAATAACCTTCACACACAAAGGATGTGTGAATATTGTGGCAAAAATAGACACACTATGAAGTAATTTTGGCATAATCTATTCAAAAATGGAATACCTTCACAAGAGATGTACCAATAATAATACATGTCATCATTAGACAAGCACAATCAAATTTGGAGAAAGACAAAAAAATGATGTAGCCAAAGAAAATCAAGTTAAAGAAGAACAAATGGATCAAGAAGAAGAAGAACATGTGTTTGTTGCACAAGCATAGATAAAGTAACACAAAAATGTTTGGTATGACTCCAAAGCAACCAATCATATTATAGGTCAAAAAATTTAGATCCATCCAAGAAATGTTGCATTAGTTGATCAATCCAAGCCAAAAAATCAATATGAGGGGACACTACCAAAATACAAAGGCAACCATTACAAACGTAAGCCATGGGATACCTATAAGGATAAGAAGTTGACTACATTCTAGAACAACGATGGTACATTAAAAGATAATTTATTTTCTACACATTTTACCATGTAAAAAGAGAAAAATTTGTAGGATGAATGGTCTATTGTGAAAAAAGTTTTGAAAAAGCATGACATAGCTTGCAAACTCGATCTTGTTGAAAGAAGATTATTTATTTTTAAACTTGAACAAGAGATCCATATATCTTTATCAAAGCCCAAGATCTATTAATAATATTATCAAGAAGTGTACCAACACTACAAGCAATCAAGGTAATAAATTATAATATGCATTATGATATCATCAAGATTTATAACATAATACGAGATAAAGGGAGTTTTGTTATACAATATTAGTAGCTATTTGGCCTTGATGGTTCAACTCTAGAGACTATAGAGCACTTGATAGGTTGTTACATTCTTGTCCAAGTAAAAATTGTGGTAGTTATGAGATTTATTATCCTCTACGATTATCCTGATGAGGAGAGTTAGGATAATCACACCTCATGTGAAGTAACACAAAAAGGCCTCTCCTGAGAGCAAGGAGTTGAACTCAATTAGGGGCCTCCAAGAGTTTTTTAAAAGGCTAGCTCTTTTTTGAGATGTTATCTTTAGGCACAATTTAAAATCCAAGGAGAAAATGTATGTGAGAGATAAAATAAAAATAACTAAAAAGGGTAAGAATCTAAACTAAAAAAAGGTGGCAATGCACCAAAGATCAAATAAGACCTCCTTGCACAATAGGACTGAACACTATTTCCAAATGAGCCCAAATGAGAGTTATGTGCATACACATGCATAATGAGATGGGTTGTATCATGATAACCATAGATGGATACTAAAAATAGACGTGTAGGCCTCCCATACACACATGCATGCAAGTAAAACTCAAAAATAAGTAAATCTTACAAACACACACACACATAAAGAGATGGGTCAAAGCATGAGAAACATATATGGCTACCCAAAATAGAAATGTAGATCTCTAGTATATATGTGCAAACAAGATTATAAATATTGTGCTAGAAGTGGGGGTTTGATTGCCCACAAGTTGCTTAGAATTTTGCTAACTGCTATATAGAAAGAAATGAAAGAAAAAATTACAGAGTTATAAATGTAAACTTGGTGATTATTTTCATATCCTAAAATACTACTATTTATATATTACAATGAGGATAATTTATGAAGAACACAAGCTTATACTGAGAGGGGGGGTGAACAGTATAAGACTTAACCAATTAATAATTTTAACTTTAGATAGCAGTGGCATCAACACAACATTAATCAAGACAGAAAGCATCACACATTGAAGACCCATTTTTAACGTGGTTCACCCAAAATGGTTGGGCTACGTCCACAAAAACTTTTCTCTAAAAGTTATCTCAAAGTTCTTTGGGAATCCTTCCCAATTACAATGTTTATGAGCCTCGGCCCAAAGGAGATACCTTCCCCTCTGCTCTGGAAATGATCCCTCAGAAGATCAATTGCCTCTACCTCTTGCCAGCACGTGGAACTCCTTTCCACCGAAGACCTCCTATCCTCAATGCTTAGCCTAAGAGACCTCTGCCTTCTATGATCACGTCCACAGTAGCTCAACAACCTATACCAAACACAATCAGTCGATCTAGTACAAGTCTTCCTCTGTCTGTCAGATCTGTCCAACTCTTGAACAAATCAATCCTCTGCATACAAGCCTTCTCAAAGACTTGCCAAATCTGTCCTCAGGTTCTTCTCATAGAACCAATGCACCTCTGTCCTCAAGTTCTCTGATAGAACTATCAAACTCAACTCACAAGTCCTCTGCTAGGACCTGTCCAAATCTTCTCAAGAAACATACACATCTTCTACGCTCTTATAGCCGCACTTCGTCTTCTCTCAGTCGTCTCTCTGCACACACTCTACACTGTCTTCGCACACTCTGCGCACTTCGATCAAATTTTACACTCTGCTCTCGGCGATCGAACTTCTCACTCCGCACTCTATCTATGAACGTCACAACTAACAACCCCACCAACTCTTCAAAATAGCCTGCCTTTTATAATAACACTTTCAAGATCAAAACCTTAATCTTAGTCGGTTGTAACCCTGATCTTTAGTCGGTTGCACAACCCTAAACTTCATCGACTACAAACCCTAATCTTCGTCGGCTCACATTTAACTTTGTCGGCTTCAATTGCCTCTGTAACTCTTCTGTAGCTTTTGTCATGAAACTACAACATGTCACGATATCATGACACCTTTGCAACCGTACACTTTCTTTTGGCTTTTGTCATGATATCGCGACACTTCTACCTTTGTCGACTTCAACTAAGCTCTTGTCACGATATCGTGACACTTCTATCTTTGTCAGCATCAACTTTGCTTTTGTCATGATATCGCGACACTTCTCCCTTCGTCGACCTCCTTTCTACTTTTGTCATGAAATCGTGACACTTCGCCTCTGCAGACTTCGTCTTCACTTCTGTCATGATATCGTGACACTTCTGTCTTCATAACCTTCCTCTCTGCTTTTGTCATGAAATCATGACACTTCTCCTATAGAAGACCTGCTTTCAGTTTTTGTCATGAAATCGTGACACTTCTGCTTCTGTCTGCTTTCTTTTCTGCTTGTCATAAAATCATGACACTTTCTGCATCCGTACGCATTCTTTGCAACCCGTCGTGAAATCATGACGCTTTCAGCTTTCGTACGCTTTCCTTGTAACCCGTCATGAAATCGTGACGCTATCAACTTTTCGTACGTTTTCTTTGCAACCTGTCATGAAATCATGATGCTTTCAGCTTTCGTACGTTTTCTTTGCTCTTTGAGTCATGAAATTGTGACATGTCGCGATATCGTGACACTTTTCTAACTTGCTTTCTCTCTCCTGCTTAAGTCACGAAAATGCGACATGTCGCGATATCGCGACACTTTTCCTCCTTAGCTCTTTTCTGTTCTTTGGGTCACGAAAACCCGACATGTCGCGATATCGTGACACTTTTTCTCCTTAGCGCTTTTCTTTTCTTTGGGTCATGAAAACCCGACATGTCACGATATCGTGACACTTTTTCACTGTGAGCTCTTTCTCTCGAACTTGTCAGCTTGGGGTTTGCAAAAGACCTTTGAAACTGTCATGCCGTAACCTTCATCAAAACAAATTATTTGACATCAAATCAAATTCCTTCAAAAGCTTCTTGACATCAATGACAACTTATATACTTGAGCAAAGGCAATGTACCCAAAGTACCCAAAATTGCCAACAATCTCCCCCTTTGTCATTGATGGCAAACCTTTATTGAAAACACTTCTCAAGAGCCAAAACTGAAACCAACTGTGCTAACAATCGACCAACTTCCTTTGAAGTTTTGCTCCCCCCTACTTGAAGCTTTCCTCTTCACTTTGAAGCTCTCCCCCTTACTCATATCTCTCCCCCTTTGTCATCAATGGCAAAGGGTCACCTTTGGGGCTCGGGACTAAGAATGAGCCTCTTAGCTTGGTCCCTCCCCCACCTCCTGATGAGGTGATTAATTCTGGGGTGGGAGTACAACTCCCAATTTCTCCCTTAGATACTCAAACGTATCTCTTGGAAGAGGTTTGGTGAAGATATCTGCAATCTGCTCTTTAGTAGACACATACTCTAGCTTGACCTGCTTGTCTTGCACTTTCTCCCTTAGAAAGTGATACTTGATGGAAATATGCTTTGTCCTTGAGTGCATTACCAGATTTTTGGAAATACTTATGGCACTTGTATTATCACAAAGTATGGAGATGGGTTGTTCATGCTTGACTTTGAAATCCTCCAAGGTGGTTTTCATCCATAAAACCCGTGTACACCCGACCACTGTTGCTATGTATTCAGCCTCTCCTGTAGATAAGGAAACCGAAGGTTGTTTCTTACTTAGCCAAGAAACCAAACTCTTTCCCGGAAAGAATGCTCCACCACTAGTGCTTTTCCTGTCATCAATATCGCCTGCCCAATCTGCATCTGTATAAGTCTGTGAGGGTGAAATCATTACCTTTGGGATACCAAAGCCCAAAGTCCATAGTGCCCTTCAGATATCTGAATATCCTCTTAACTGCTATAACATGAGAATATTTTGGAGCTGCCTAAAATCTTGCTACTAACCCAACTCGCTGCATGATATCCGAGTCCGGTAGTCGTAACATATAATAAACTGCCAATCATTGATCTCGTACAACTTTTGATCTACCACTGGAGATTCATCATCTTTACTCATCTTGCACCCCGTAATCATTGGAGTACATATTGGTTTGCTGTCCATCATCCCAAATTTCTTCAACATTTCTTTGATATACTTCCCTTGAGAGAGAAATACACCATCTTTTGATTGAGCAATCTGAAGACCTAAAAAGAATGACAACTCTCCAATCATAGACATCTCAAATTCCTTCTGCATGGTGTTAGCAAAATCTTTGCACATCTGAGTATTATTTCCCCCAAAAATAATATCATCAACATAGACAACCATAATCAACATATCATCACCTTCATCCTTAATATACAAATTGCTATCTACCACACCTTTCCTGAAACCTTGCTCATGAAGATACCTGTCAAGTCTTGAGTACCAAGCCCTAGGTGCTTGCTTTAACCCATACAAGGCCTTTTTTAGTTTACACACATAGTCTGACTGTTCTGAGAGAGACACTCCTTCTAGCTGTTCTATGTAGACTTCTTCTACCAACACCCCATTTAGAAAAGCTGACTTTACATCCATTTGATATACCTTGAAAGATTTGAAGCTTGAAAGGGCCAAAAACATTCTGATTGCTTCAAGACGAGCAACGAGGAGCAAACGTCTCTTCGAAATCAACACCTTCTACTTGAGCATAACATTTGCAGACTAACCTAGCTTTGTTTCCGACAATCTTTCCATCCTCATTGAGTTTATTTCTGAATATCCATTTTGTGCCAATGACATTCTTGTCCTTAGGTCTTGGAACCAATTCCCAAGTTTCACTTTTCTCTATTTGATTTAGCTCTTCATCCATTGCTTTTACCCAAAACTTATCTGCACATGCTTCACTGAAATATTTTGGCTCAATCTGAGATAATAATGAAACATTTGTAGAATCATGTGAAGGAATGACTCTTCTTCTTGTTTGCTTGCTATTTGGATCACCAATGATCAAATCTTTGGGATGATGTTTCTGAACATATCGTGAAGGAGTTTTGGGAAGCAGTTGTTGTCTTTCCTCTTCTTCATCTGAAACCTCTCTGAATTCTTCTTGACAAATTTCATCACTGAGTTCCTTGACTGGTTCTCTTATCCCTGTCTTTTCATCAACTATTACATTTATGCTCTCTACAACTGTATGAGTTCTTTTGTTGAAGCATCTGTAGGCCTTGCTTCTTTGGAATATCCAAGAAAGATTCCCTCATCACACCTAGGATCAAACTTACCCAAATTCTGATCTTCCCTTCTGATGAAGCACTTACTCCCAAACACTTTGAAGTATTTTACTGTAGTTGGTCTTCCTTTCCACAACTCATAAGGAGTTTTATGATGATTGACTCTAAGTTGGGCCCGGGTGATAATGTAGATCGTTGTACTTGACCGCCTCTTTCCAAAAACCATCTGAAAGTTTTGACTCATTTAACATAGCTCTAGCCATATTTTCAATAGTTCTATTTTTCCTTTCAACTACTCCATTTTGTTGAGGAGTTCTTGCTGCTGAATATTCTCTTTTGATTCCTTGTTGCTCACAGTATTCCACAAATTCATTTGAAGTGAACTCTCCTCCTCTATCCGATCTTAAGCATTTGATTCTCTTGTCAGTCTCATTTTCAATCATTTCTTTGAAAGCTTTAAATTTTTCAAAAGCTTCAGATTTTTCTTTGAGAAAAGTAACCCAAGTCATTCTAGAATAATCATCTATAAACAACATGAAGTAGCTTTCTCCCCGAATGCTCCGAGTTCGGTAGGGCCACATAAATCAGTATGAATAAGATCCAATGGTTTTGAAGAAGTATACCCTTTTGATTTGAAACTGGTTCTGGTCTATTTTCCATGTTGACAAGGACCGCAAATGATGTTATGGGGCCTTTTTATTTTGGGCAAGTCTCTAATCGCTTCCTTGTTACTAATATTGACAAGATTATCAAAGCTCAAATGCCCCAATATTTTATGCCATAGCCAACTCTCATCTTCTTGAGTTAGAAAACACTTTTCCCTTTTTATCTCACTTAGCATGTAAAGATTGTTTGGAGTCCTTGTAGCACTCGCAATGAGTTTTCCATTTTTTTCTTTACTTATCTCACATCTATCTGAAAAGAAAGATACTATGTGCCCTTGATCACAAAGTTGACTCACACTTAGAAGATTATGTCTTAGGCCTTCTACATAAAGCACATTTTCTATTTTGGATTTCCCATCCAAACTAAGAGTCCCTTTACCATAGATTTTAGCCGACTCGTTATCTCCAAAACTCGATTGTTCCTCTGTTTGTTTCTTTTAAGACCAAAAACTTTTCCTTTTCACCAGTCATATGTTTTGAACAACCACTATCAAGATACCATTTTTCTACTTTGTCTTGAGCATGAAAAGCAGTTTGAACTATCATTGACTTAGATTTGATCTCATTTCTCTTTTTAGTGAACTCAAGGCTAGATCTATCCAAACCGCACATCCTTGCTATATGCCCAAAATTCTTGCACTTGTAACACATGACATTTTTATTCATAAGAGGTGCAAAAGAGTTAACATTTTCCTTACTATGGCTATTCAAAGACTTATTGCAATGCATAGCTTTGTGACCAAATTTCTTGCAGGAAAAACAATAGCCATGGAAAGTATTATGTAACTTGTTTTGATGCCTTGGATGATTGTTCTTCTTGTGACCAATTGGAATCCACCGCTCTTCAGGATGAAGATTGATCTTGCTCGAAGACCCTGTTTCATGAATGGTGATACCATCCTTCTTTTGCTTTTCACACGGAGTATTCTGTCCGAGAGCCAACTGTTCCAACTTCACTCTAAGAGACATAACCTCTTCTTCTAGTTTCTCGCAATCAGCTTCCTTTCCTTTTAGAGCCTCTCTCAAAACCTTGTTCAACCTTCTTCCCTTCTTCAACTAGAATTTTGAAGTCTATAACACTTTGAGACAATTCTGATCTTGCTATCTCTTCTTCCTGACATTGATGCTTGAGAACAGAATTCTCTTCCCTAAATTTCTCAAGCTTTCTTAAAGCCAAGAAGAATTCACCTTTGAGATCGAACTCAACCTCTTCATCTCTTTCTAAATCTGTATGTTCCTCTGATAGATCCTTCTCCAAGATGTTAGGCTCTTTCTGGAGAGACCCGCTCTAATACCAATTGAAGAACACAAGCTTATACTGAGAGGGGGGGTGAACAGTATAAGACTTAACCAATTAATAATTTTAACTTTAGATAGCAGTGGCATCAACACAACATTAATCAAGACAGAAAGCATCACACATTGAAGACCCATTTTTAACGTGGTTCACCCAAAATGGTTGGGCTACATCCACAAAAACTTTTCTCTAAAAGTTATCTCAAAGTTCTTTGGGAATCCTTCCCAATTACAATGTTTATGAGCCTCGGCCCAAAGGAGATACCTTCCCCTCTGCTCTGGAAATGATCCCTCAGAAGATCAACTGCCTCTACCTCTTGCCAGCACATGGAACTCCTTTCCATCGAAGACCTCCTGTCCTCAATGCTTAGCCTAAGAGACCTCTGCCTTCTATGATCACGTCCACAGTAGCTCAGCAACCTATACCAAACATAGTCAGTCGGTCTAGTACAAGTCTTCCTCTGTCTGTCAGATCTGTCCAACTCTTGAACAAATCAATCCTCTACATACAAGCCTTCTCAAAGACTTGCCAAATCTATCCTCAGGTTCTTCTCATAGAACCAATGCACCTCTGTCCTCAAGTTCTCTGATAGAACTATCAAACTCAGCTCACAAGTCCTCTGCTAGGACCTATCCAAATCTGCTCAAGAAACATACACATCTTCTGTGCTCTTACAGCCACACTTCGTCTTCTCTCAGTCGTCTCTCTGCACACACTCTGCACTGTCTTCGCACACTCTATGCACTTCGATCGAATTTCACACTCTGCTCTCGATGATCGAACTTCTCACTCCGCACTCTATCTATGAACGTCGCAACTAACAACCCAACCAACTCTTCAAAATAGCCTACCTTTTATAATAACACTTTCAAGATCAAAACCTTAATCTTAGTCGGTTGTAACCCTAATCTTTAGTCAGTTGCACAACCCTAAACTTTGTCGATTGCAAACCCTAATCTTCGTCGGCTCACATTTAACTTTGTCGGCTTCAACTACCTCTGTAACTCTTCTATAGCTTTTGCCATGAAACTACAACATGTCATGATATCATGACACCTTTGCAACCATACACTTTCTTTTGGCTTTTGTCATGATATCGTGACACTTCAGCCTTTGTCGACTTCAACTAAGCTCTTGTCACGATATCATGACACTTCTGTCTTTGTCAACATCAACTTTGCTTTTGTCGTGATATCGCGACACTTCTCCCTTCGTCGACCTCCTTTCTACTTTTGTCATGAAATCATGACACTTCTGCCTCTGTAGACTTCGTCTTCACTTCTATCGTGATATCATGACACTTCTGTCTTCATAACCTTCCTCTCTGCTTTTGTCATGAAATCATGACACTTCTCCTATAGAAGACCTGCTTTCAGTTTCTGTCATGAAATCATGACACTTCTGCTTCTGTCTGCTTTCTTTTTTGCCTGTCATGAAATCGTGACACTTTCTGCATCCGTACGCATTCTTTGCAACCCGTCATGAAATCGTGACTGCTTTCCTTGTAACCCATCGCGAAATCACGATGCTATCAACTTTTCGTACGTTTTCTTTGCAACCTATCGTGAAATCGTGACGCTTTCAGCTTTCGTACATTTTCTTTGCTCTTTGAGTCACGAAATTGCGACATGTCACGATATCGCGACACTTTTCTAACTTGCTTTCTCTCTCCTGCTTAAGTCGCGAAAATGCGACATGTCACGATATCGCGACACTTTTCCTCCTTAGCTCTTTTCTGTTCTTCGGGTCACGAAAACCTGACATGTCACGATATCGTGACACTTTTTCTCCTTAGCGCTTTTCTTTTCTTCGGGTCATGAAAACCCGACATGTCGCGATATCGCGACACTTTTTCACTGCGAGCTCTTTCTCTCGAACCTGTCAGCTTGGGGTTTGCAAAAGACCTTTGAAACTGTCATGCCGTAACCTTCATCAAAACAAATTATTTGACATCAAATCAAATTCCTTCAAAAGCTTCTTGACATCAATGACAACTTATATACTTGAGCAAAGGTAATGTACCCAAAGTACCCAAAATTGCCAACAATTTACCTCCAAAATATTTTAGGATGATTTGACCCTTTCAACTACTTCTGGGGATTCCAAAAACTAATTGAAGTACTCTAAACCATAATGGCTTTTAGATGTGGGACTGCAATTACCATACTTGCTTTTAATATGTTATTGAGTTGCTCAATTGAGGTGACATTGGTAGGTAGCCTTTATTTCTTTTAATAAAAATTTAATTTATATCACCTACCATTCCTAGGATCTTGTGCATTGTGGCTTGTCTAAAATGGCTTCTAATCCTTTGGCATACCTTCAATATACTTAAATATAATACATTCATCTAATGGTCAAAATGTTTTTCCACTGGCCTTCATTAGATCTCTCAAACCTTTTGATATTAAGGTTCTCTGAGAGGAAGCTTCTCTAGTTCCCTCATTGTTAAATTTGTCAAACTTTTCTTTCCTCTATTTTATAGGCTTTTCATAACTTTCGATTGTCGGGACTTATATCAACTTCCTAATTTTGAAATATATAATGTGCATTTAGAATTTAGGAATGTCTCCTTTGCTTACAATCTCCACAAAATTACAACTACCTTTGATAAAAAAATTTGTCTCCCTCAAAAATTTTCCTTAAGCACAAATTAGTAGCAAGGAGATGAAAATTTTGACAGCTCAGAGGGGTCTTCTAGTCGACTTGAAGGAGAACCAAAATTTTCATCTTCATCCTTGGATATGAAGTTAAAATTTATAAGTCCCAAAAAAAAACATAAAAATTAAAAAAAATGTTAAAAGAAAGGATATAACAAGGTGGAAAGCTTATCCATTACTTGTTTAAATTTTGCCCATTCTTCTTTCAATGAGCACTGAGTCTATTGGAACTCACCCTAAATTGTAGTACTTTGTATTTACCATCTTGAAAGTAATTTTTGTCAGGATTATTACTTCATGTTCTCACATTTTTATCTCTACCAATGGCCCAATTACTTGGGCAATTTCCTCTACACAAGGGGAATCCATATGTTCTTCATGATAAATGGGGATTCCTTATTCTTCTTGGTTAGCTCTAATTTTTTTCTTCTAAACAAATCTTCTCAATGGTGAAGAGAGCCTTGATTGGATCAAAGAATCCAAATCTACTTTGAGTTTTCCAATGGTGACATACAATGTTTTGATATAATATATGCACTATTTTGTTGCTTGTTCCTTTTGGAAGAGGCTGATCAAATTTTGTGTCATGACTTACTTATATTGTATTCTTCTAGCCTCAATTTTAGAATCAAGCATTATGGTAGTTTTATCGAAGAGAAATTGACCTCCTCCAATCTTGTGCCAATTTTTTTGAGATATTATTTGAATTTCTCATCTATTCAGATTCTTATGAGTGTAGTTGAATCGATAAATTTGAATAGTGGGAATAATATCAACACAACCATACCAATCTTGTTAGCTTTTGATGATATATATTTAAGGAAATGCAACCAATAATCTTGTTAGATCTAAAATAATCAAGCAATGTTAACTATATGATAATGGCAATATAATATGCAGGAAAAATATATGAGAAACTTCTGCAATAACTCAAAAAATAGCCATTAATGAAATCTCATGAAAATAGTATAATGTTGTATAATGGAGGTCTCAAACACTCCAAAATTCATGCATGATCTACATTGTATCTACCTTCTATTCTCATCACTATTCTCTACTATTCACTCTATCAAAAGCCTATATATAGAGAGATATGTCCCTTGGCCTTTCACCTACCTATGACTCTTCATATTTCTATTCTATGACTCATGTACATGTGGACTACATGCACATTTACATCATCAAGTACTTTGCACATTCTAACACTTGTGCATTTATTACATTGCATAAAGTAAATACTCAAATCCTAATCTAATACAAACTCCTAATCTAAATATGTACCCAATGTGGTACATTGGCATGTACCAAATAATGTAATATATTCAAAAAACCCCCTGTATTACATTAATTGGGTATTGAAGACTTTAGTCTTCAATATGGGTCTTCATATTTCAAATGTTCTTCAGCTTGAATAGGTTCTTCTTCTTCTTATTTAATCTGTAGATGACCAAGTAATACATAATTTTTTTGTCCTCTCATATTTCTTATTTTAAATATTCTATTTCCCCGTCGACTTTTATGATATATAGGTTTTTCATTTTTTGCAATTTGTTCCTCAGAGAATGCATTAGTGTTGTTTTAAAATACAATAATATCTTGTGAAATATCAATTGAATCTAGAGCATATATATATATATATATATATATATATATATTTTATATATATATATATATATATATATATATATATATTTGGATTGATCCAGTAGCTTCTATCTCATTTTGATTTATGATGAGATACATATTGAATCCATTTATGTATCTAAAATCAACCATCCTTTTGCTCTCTACCAGCTTGGCTACTAAAATAATATTAGATGTTAATCCAGGAACATACATTACATCATGTAATAAAATTTTTGGAAATGTGGTACTAGGTGCCACACACCCATATCCATGTATAAGATAGGTTTTCCCATTTGCAATTTTCAACCTAAAATTGTTAGTGACTTCAAGACAATCAAACCATTGTAAATTTATTGTCATGTGATGACTTGCACCAGAATCAATATACCAAATGTCCTTTTCATTTTGATCTATAGAATTGTTTTTGCTTGAAGTAATTTTGCATCTTTGATATGGAATATTGGATGGATTTTGATCTTGAATCCTCTCATAATGTATCTTGTGGTGATATGTTCCTCTTGCTAACTTATCCATTATCTTAGGAAATTGTAGAATTCAACTTCTAGATTCTAACCTTCAATTCTTGTAGTATATGTTGAATCAATGGTTAAATTTATAAATAGATTTCCTTTTAGCTATTTATAATTAAGAATAACTTTGATAGAATCTTTTGTCTTTCAAAACCTTTAAAGTTATCTACCTTATGACTCCCTAGTTTTGAGTATATGATCAAACTTGATAAAAAAAATTCAAATCTCAAGTTTTGTAGAACTCCATATGTATTTTAAGTGTTTTGAATGTACTATGATATTGATAAAGTGCTTAGCTTTCTTTAAATTTCCTTTGAGTTGAATCCCTCATGTTTTGATGACAATTTTAATATAATGTTCAACTACAATTTTTCACCTTATTTCTCCCTAAAGATATTTTAATGCACTTTCAATTTTGATAATGTTCTCTATTTTGAAGACCCTATAGTTGGATTTCTTTTGTCCCTTCAATTTGTATAGGAGACTAGTATCAACAATAATTTTCAATTTTCAAGCAATTCTATATTTTGTTTCCTATATTATTTAATTCTCAACAATATGGTTTCTAAATTACAAGATATCTAATTTGGAGTTGAAATCCTTATATCTCCCTAATTAGAAATTTAGAAAATGGGGATATTTGCAAAAATAATGCTTTGATTTCAAGGTAGAAAACCTTATATCTCCTAGTTTAATTATTTGCAGTTATTTTGATACTTGAATCTCAAATAATGTAATTTTGAAAAAACCCTTAAGTTATAATTTCCTTACTTCAATTGCATTTCTAATCCATAAATGAATTATATAATGTTGTAATTTCCTTATATCTCCATGCATTAATTAGTTAAAATAAACCTTAGAAATAATAGACCTTATGCCTCCTTAAAATTGATGGAATGCAAATAATAATTTAATGTCAATATACCTTTCTTTGTGGTGAGGTGCTACGTATTGATTGGCTCCTCCTTTGACTGCACTTTCCAAGCTATTTGGGTGTTGTTATCTTCTTAGAATTCAAGGCATGATACTACTGCATTTGTTTCTCCTCTTTCTATGGTGCACTCTTCCACTTTATACTCTTCTCTAACCTTGGAATCTTGATAGATGTGCTCTCTTTAGGTTTGAGCTATTAATACTTGACTATCTTCTTTGCGTTATGTGTCGCATGGTATTTAATATAGCCATTGGACATAGTTCTTCCCTATTAGATGGTGTAGATGTTATAATATTTGGATGTTTATATTAGGTGGTGTAAGAATTACAATATTTGGACATTACTATTAGGTGGTGCAAGTGTTACAGTATTTGGACATTGCTATTAGGTGGTGCATGTGTTATTTCAATCTTTGTACATTGGGTTTATGATGATATATTCCCTCCTTGCTCATTTGAGGCATTACTAAGGATTGTTGGTGCTCTTCTCCTTTGTGCCAAGTGGCATATGATTTTTTTATTCATTGTGACAAGTGGTGGCTTCTTCTCTTGCATGTAACCTATCCTTAGCGCTCAATGTTCCCTTATTTTTCCTTAGTGTACTTGCCAACTCCTTGCAAGTTGTTTGGTCTTATTTTAAAACTATTGATTGCTTCTTTATTTCCAATTATGGTGGTGGCTACTCTCCAACGAAGGTGGATCCTCTCCAATGAAGGTAGTTCCTACTTTGGTGGTGTTTCAATGCTTCTCTCCTTGGTGAATGTTCTACTAGATATTCGATTCTATTTTTCTTGAGTAACACCTTGCTATTTGATTTATTTTCATTGCTACTTTCACCTTTATCCTTTCTTTCCTTACTTTATATTTGTCTTCTTTCTCTTGCTATAGGTTTCTTACTATAGGTTTCTATCCACTGTGGGTACTGCCTTCTTGGAATTATGATACCCTATTTGGTGTCTTTAGACACCTTGAATGTGATAACTTTGAGACCTTATTTGGATATTTCTCCTTAACTTTGTGGCTTATTATTTACAAATTGATAATTCTACCATTAATGGCTATTAATTTTGGGCCTCTTTGGTGTCTTAAGACACTTCAACTATTGTCTTTATTTTGCAACTTTAGAAAAGACCAATATGGTGCTATTATAAACTGGAAATGAATTTGTTATAAACTAAGATAAAATACCTTTATTGCACCAAAAATTTAAGATATTTTAGTCTCCTTGACTTGTTGTATTTATAAAATACCCCTTCTTGTTTTAATATGGTGGCACCTCCTCTTTCTTTTGGTGGTTGAACTACTCCTTTGGTGGCTTCTCTTCGCCAAGACTTGTTGTAGCTTTACCTGTGTTTAATGGTTTCTTTTAACACTGTAACTCAACCTTGTTCTTAGGCACTATTATTCCTTACCTTGCTTAATACTTTTGCACTTTCTTAGCTCTCAGAAAAAACATGTATTAAGCACTATCTACTACTTATTACTCCTTTTAAGCAACTTTTAACACTAATTTGTGTTGATGTATTTTGCAGGTTTCAAGATAATAATGCTACCTCCTTACTTAAATTGAAGACCTTTAAACTTAAAATTATTTTGCTACATTTAATAACTTTAATATGGTGTTTTCAAGGAACTTAAATAATACTTGAATAAAAACTTTAATAACACCAATTTTCAAACCTTATTTTGACCTCCTTTGTAGCAATCTTTCTTGGTGATTTGGTTCACCTATTTTCTACCCTAAATTTGTAAACTTCACAGCTTCAAATCCTTTATGCTTTGCTACCCTAGACTTGTCTATCTTGCAGATCTATCTTGCTTTCCAAGAAGTTTCAATTTTCTGAATACTTCTCCTAATCTTGCTATCCAAGAATGTATAATTTTGCAGCTTTCAATGTTGCCTAACGATCAACTTCTATGTTGTACAATGCTTCTCCTAACTTATCCAAATTGCTACCTTCAATTGGCTATTTAAGTACTCTTGAAAATTTACCCAAATATTATTTAGATTTTCACTATATTTCACCTTAATTTTTTGGCCCGTGACTTCAATTTTTGCTGCAAAATCAGCAATCTTCTCTTCCACAAATCAGCCTTCAAATCCTTTGTGGCTGTCCTCAAAACTCTCAAATTTGGTGGCTTCTTCTAGCTTATTTATCCTTCAATATCCTTGTCAATTATGACTTCAACATTGGTCTATTTAGTGGATTTCTTTCTCAATAATCTGAATTTCTTGAGATCTTCGAATAACCTTTCCAAAATTTGGCAAACTTCTTGCCAAATATTACTTTTGGGCTTGTTTCCGGATGGCGACAATTGTCCCAAATTCTTATTTTCTAGGCAATTCTCTTTGCTAGCACTCTTCTCCCTTAAGCTATCTTCAAATCTCCTCCAATGGCCACTTCTACAAATTTTTGGTAGGGCTTCTATAGCCTTCTTCTTCTCCTCCTTTCAGCCTTTCTTGAGACCTCTTCTCTTGGGTCTTTAATTTTTGCAGCTTCTAAAATCATCAATAGGAATTTTCTTAGTCCTCTTCTTTCTTTAATCTTCCACATCTAGAATTTCTTCAACGAGACCTTTCTCTTGGGTCTCCTCCTTCTAGAGTTACTTTCAAATTTCTTCACTCTGCAATCTATAGTCTTCAATATTCTATGGAAACCTCCTCCTTGGGCCTCCTTGATCTCCAATCTCCAATATTCTATGGGAGTATTTTTATCTTGAGTCTCTTCTTCCTTAAATATTTAGTAAACTCCTTTGGCCTCTTTCTCTCTTCTCAATATTCAATTTGGAATCTTCAATCTAAAATGAAAACTTCTTCTCTTGGGTATTTTATTTCTTCAATATGGAATCTTCAATCTTCTACCTCCAATATTCAATCTTCAATTTGTTGCTTCAGGTATTGGATCAATTCTAAAGAAGATATTCTTCCTAGCTATTGTAGGAAGCTTCTCAACTTTCTTTGAATCAACTTTTTATGCAACAAAGTATTAGAAAAACTATAATGGAAAATATTTAAATCTAGAGATAATGAATCTTAATTAGTTGATTTATCAACCTAGTGGAATCAATGCTTAGTCCTTGTCTTCTCGTGTTTTTATATATCTCTGTGGAAATAATCTAGTGAAAAGGAAATTTTAGAAATTATAAAAATGATATTTCCTATCTCCTCTCAATCTCTCTTGTGGATCTCTTTATTTCCTATCAATATACCTTGTGCTCTGATACCACTATTAGATTTTGATGATATATATTTAAGGAAATGCAACCATAAGATCTAAAATAAGCAAGCAATGTTAACTATATGATAATGGCAATATAATATGCAAGAAAAGTATATGAGAAAATTATACAATAACTCAAAAAAGAACCATTAATGAAATCTTATGAAAATAGTACAATGTTGTATAATGGAGGTCTCAAACACTCCAAAATTCATGAATGATCTACAATGTATATACCTTCTATTCTCATCACTATTCTCTACTATTCACTCTATCAAAGGCCTATATATAGAGAGATATATCACTTAGCCTTTCACCTACCTATGACTCTTCATCCTCCTATTCTATAACTCATGTACATGTGGACTACATGTATATTTCCATCATCAAGTACTTTGCACATTCTAACACTTGTGCATTTATTACATTGCATAAAGTAAATACTCAAATCCTAATATAAGACAAACTCCTAATATAAATATGTACCCAAGGTGGTACATTGGCATGCACAAAATAATATAATATATTATAACAAATCTTATACCAATAAGCATCTCTAGTTTAGATCTTCTATTTATTTTAGTAGGGTATCCTTCTCTTGGTTAAATAGAGATTGTTGATTGGTGATATTATTTGAAAGGTTCTTAAGGTACCTCTCTTTATTATTTTGAATAGACTCAAATTTTTTCCTTCAATTGTTTGGTCAACATATGTATTTTATTCTTAAGGTATTTGACCTCTACCTAAGAATCATTCAAGATCTTCTTGGTTTATTCTAGCTCATATCTCCTCGCTAGTATTCATCTAGTTGATTCATAGTCATGTTTGAATATATTTCCAACCTATTTGATGAGATTTATTATATCTTGAGGTCATAGATTCTTTAAATCTAGCACAATCTTTGATACTTGTCAATCTTGCTTTGATATGTCTGTTTCTAGCTTTGAAACCAGTGGATCTCTTTTTAAAAATAACAATGCTCTTTGTTGAGGAGTAAAATGGAAATCTATCTTAGTAGCTAATTGTTAAAATAACTAGGCCTACCTATCTTGAGTGTATTCAACTATTTGTTGCTATATTTTCTAATACTTCTACCATGGAGTTAAAGTTTCTAGTCTTCTCGTATCTCTCTTTGTTGTGTTGAGGGTGATGAGAAGGTCGATAATGGCTTGAACAATGAAAGTGTTGTAGCATTAGATATTAGGAAGGCAAAATTTAAGGAAAATATGATTATCCTAGAAGAATACAATATTTACATCTCTTCCTGATAAGGGAAAGTCACTGAGTCAGTAGGTGATGATGCAATATTTATGGTAGGAGAATCTTGGGCATTTTTTGGTAAAATTGCTTCTCTTGATTTTTGGGCCTTTTCTTTGGATGCAAAAAGAGGAATTTGAATTAAAATTGAGGTTTTGATACACCTTTTTCTACTAAAAACTTACTCTCTTTTATTTTCTTTGAACGATTGGGGCTAGATACATATTTAGCTTTATGCTTTTTACCCTTTTGGATCTCCTATGGTGATTCCTATTGAGATAGTTGTTCTATTTGTGGAAGAGATGTTCTTTTCTCCTTAGGAGTAGGAATATTTTAACCTTCTATTTGGGTCTCAAAAATTGGCCCCTCCATTGTTTCTTATATTGTCCTAGCCATTCTAATTTTATGAGGTGTTTTGATGCTAGTCTCCTTCTCACTATATTGCCCATACCCTAAGCTCTCTACATATGGATGTTCCTAATTATATAACTCATTGAACATTATGTCTTCCTCTATTGAGCTAGGTTATTCCTTCCTTTTTTTGATTAGTTGTTTCATCTTCCACCATGCCTCCCTCTCAACTCCACATTATCCTGACTAACTTTATCTCATGGGTTGAAGCTACCTTTTATTTCATAGAAAAATTCATATGATTTCAAGTCTAGCAGAGGTATGGTAAGCTCATTGAGAGGGTGCACTACTACTTCATCCTTGAGATTTCTAAATTTATTAATTTTAGGCCTCTCTTCATGGGTGAATTTTGGCCCCTCAATGTCCTTTAAATATGCAACAAATTTCTTTTCTAGGTCATATTACCATCAATCCTTAACTTGTTCAAGCCCCAACTCTTTCAAATTATTCTCCATAATAGAATCCTCTTTCTTTCTATGTAGGGTGATCCCTCCTAGGATGATTGGCTGCTTATAGTGTGATGCCTTTAAATTTCTATTTCCATATTTAAAATCTATCATGTCAATCCAACTAAAAGCTTTTAGGTCCAAGACTTGATTAGGGAAATGTTTAGGTAGAAGGTAAACAAGAACTAAAACCATGCATTTTGATAATTGTTCCTTCCTCAACAAAGTACCAATACCCAAGGACTGATCCTTCTAAAAAGGATATATAGTCTTGTGATATGATTTTCATCTGAGATTCTTTAATTAATGAAATGGTCAGGGAGGAGAAATGCTCAACAAAAATATAGTAAGAGGGAAATTTAATTAAGTCCCTCACCTAGATTTAAACTTGTGTATCATTCCATTTCCCATCTCCCCATTTTAGATTCAACTCAATAAATATTTTTGGGTTATGAAACAATATTAATTATACCAAGAATGAAGAGTACATAAATATTTGAGTTGATACAAAATGGTTTAGGCCACTCCTTATTCACTCAATAACCAATTCAGTAAAATCCAAAGTCTTTGACTCCCATATCATTCTAAATGAAATTCCTAGATGGGTCATGTTGACATTCTTGTCATTATTCATACCTAAGAGTAAGGTCATCATAATCAAGGCATCTATTGAATTTTATCTAAATATATTGAGGGAAATGTAATATTTTAGAGTTGGGTCAAATTTACCTATATTTACATTCTGACCTTAGGAAGGCCATCTTTTTGTTGTTTGGGATCCTTTTAAAAACTTCATTTTCTTCTTTCTCATTGATATGTACTTAACCCTTTGGTAACAATAATATTATCTTAAAAATGGGACCATTAATATTTATTGTAAATTCTTTGCTTTGAGAACTGATCTCCTAGGTAGTCAACTCATAGAACTAATTACATGTTACCACCAACTCATAACAACTATGCACCTCTAAAAATATATACTTTGCCAATAATATGGTCCAAATTATTATGCCAAAACTTGAGGGTTTGTTGACATTGCAACACTCCAAGTATTCTACCCTTAGGTTCTTGGTTATTTTCAAGATTCTTGAATCTAAACAATCATCAACTAGGTCACTTAATATTTTAATGTTGGATCAGTAAGCAGGTATAGGTCTTTCTATAATTTATGCTACTGGGGGTCTTTTGGCTTGGTCATATTGCACTTAGGTGTTATTTCTCGACTTGATACCCTTTTATTTTCCATTAAAATTGGTTTTTACAATTTTTAGACCTTTTCTATTCTTTTATATTTATCCCTAAATTTTGCAACAAAAGATTCAAATCACTCTTGCACTTTTTGGAAAGCATTGAACTTAAACAAATATAACTTTCTTCCTTGTTCAATAATTTTGTTACCTTTTCCACTTACCATGCATTTAATATCCTTGATTATTATTTTTATGGAAAATTTTTATGCTCTACCGCTAATGTCATCATAAATATCCCCATTTTTCAAGACAATATTTTTCTCATGATCTTCTTGTTAGCTTCGATCATGGCTGGAGTGGGTATCAACCTTGATATTTAATACAAATCCTTACAAATGGTTACTAACTCTTGTTCCCCTAGGAACCTTTGGTGGGAAGGCTTCATCGTATACTTTTCCCTAGCTTGGATACTTATTGGACCTCCCAAACGATTTGTTATTGACACCCTCATAATTAAGAATTTGAATTTTAGCCATTGATTATTTTGATTGGTGAGCTTTGGTTTACATGCCATGCATATATATATATATATATATATATATATATATATATATATATATATATATATATATATATATATATATTTGGTGAGAGAGAGGGATATGAATATAACTTATACTATGTCCTTATCCTTGTATTTTTTTTAAGCCAGGATCCCATATTGCGATTTGCTATTGGTGCTTTTGCTCACCCAAACTATGGAAAATTTTGGTTACTAGATCGCTCAACCTAGCTACCCTGTTTTTTCTCATAAGAATGTGATCAAAATTTTTCCTCCAAAATATGCTTTTATAGAATTTTAGGTTCTAGGAATTTTCCCTTAGAGGTGTCTCCTCCCTCCTTAATAGTATGTTGTCATGTATTAGTGAGGGTGGGAAGGGAAAAAATCTCAACTGGACTTGATTTGGTATCCTCATTAATTTTGCTTCAAGGTTTATCACCTCATTTTTCTAAATTGATTGGGGTGAACTGGAATCATAGTTATTTTCTTAGCAAATTGCTCTAGTGGGTCCTCTTCATAATGGATAATAAGTCATTGGTTGATTTTAGAATGAGAAGAGATAGATTGAGTGCTTAATTGGCTATTTTCATTTTCATAATAAGAGTGAGTGCTTCTTCTTCTTGAGTTAGATTGTTCCTAATTTAATTCTTATTTTCCTCTATCTTTTCTTTGAATCCTTCCATGAGTAGGATAGCCAATTGGTCCCATTTTGAAATTGAATAAAGGGAAAGAGATTTATATTTTTAACACACTTCTCCTTTGATAGATGATGTTTACAATCTCAAGGCCATGTTTTATTTTGTAATATTGTGTGTCTCGTATATAAATACTAATTCCTTTAGGTGTTCAAGTGGGGTTATCAAATATTTCCTAGTGTACTATGGTAATATTGTCAGTACTAATTTTGGGATCATTCCCCATATAGTTGGTGGTATTTGGAGCCACAATGGACTAAGATTATCCCAAATTGAGGGAATATTGACTAAATAAGGGACCATGCCTAAAATTTCAAGAAGCAAAGATATCAACGCATTTTTTAACAATGGGTGTCAAACATCCCTCTGGATTCTCTTGATGGAAGTAGATTCACCAATTGAATGTAACTTATGCTCCTAAAGTAGATAGACTAAGGCCTTCACCAAAACCTCAATTTGGTGTCTTTCAATAGTGGATTCTTTTTATGTTTGTTGTAGAGTAGAGTCTCTATATTAATCAGAGATGTTTCAACAAGTAGGGGTAGACATAGACCCTCACCAAGTCTAAGCCTAACTTGTTACAATTTTAGGATCAATGATGTGTCACTGGGGTCCCACCAAGCATGCCATTAAAATATTGTCCTCTCTAATTTTCCTAGTGGGAGAGTTGGGACAATCATGCCTAGCATGGAGTGACATAATAGGGCCTCTCTCAAGAGCATAAGGTTTGGCTCAATCGAAGGCCTTTGAGAGTTTTTACAAGGATGGCTCCTTTTTGAGATGTGATAATTAGGTACAATTTGAACTTTAAGGGAAAAATTATGTGAGAGATAAAATAAAAATAACTAAAAAGAGTAAAAACCTAAACTAGAAAAATGTAATGATGCACCAAAGGTCAAATAATACCTCCTTGCATAATAGACTTGAATGCTATGTACTAGCATGAACAGTTTCTCTCCTTGACACAAATAAGCCTAAATGAGAATTACAAGCATACACACACATAAAGAGATGGGTTAGAGAATGAAATAAATAGATGGATACTCAAAATAGACGTGTAGGCCTCCCATAAACACATGCATGCAAGTAAAACTTAAAAATAGGTAAATAAAGAGAGGGGTCATAGCACAAGAACCATAGATGGCTACCCAAAATAGATGCATAGGCCTCCAATATATGTGCCAACATGATTACAAATATTGTACCAAAAATGAGGGTTTGATTATCCACAAGTCGCTTAGCATTCAACTAACTACTATATAGGAAGAAATGAAAGGAAAGCTTATAGAGTTAAAAATACAAACTTGCTTATTATTTTATTGCTTAAACTACTACTATTATAGATTAAAATAGGAAGAATTTCCCTTTAAAAATTTATATTATGATTTAACCCTTTCAACTACGTCTTCTAGGGATTCTAGAAATTGATTGAAGTGCCCTTAACCATAATAGTTGTTATATGTGGGACTGCAACTACCATACTTGCTTTTAATATATTCTTAATTTTCTCAACTTAGGTAACATTGGTAGGTAGTCTTTGTTCCTTTCAATAAGAACAAATTAATTTAACTCACCTACCATTATTGGGATCCTATGCATTCTGGCTTGTCTAAAATAGATTTCAATCCTCTGGCATGACTTCGATCTCCTTAAATCCAATACATTAATTTTCTAGTCAAAAACAATTTCCACTAGCCTTTATCAAATCACTCAAAACTTTTTATTTCAGGGTTATCTTGGATAAGCTTCTTTAGTTCCCTCATTATTACATTTTTCAAGACCTTTCTTGCCTCTATTTTATAGGCTTCTCATAACTTTCGATTATTGGGACTTATCTTAACTTCCTGCTTTAAAAACATATCATGTGGTTTTAGGATTTAGGAATGTCTCCTTTGTTGATAATCTCCATAAAACTATGATCATCTCTGATCAAAAATTTTGTCTCCTATAAAAATTTACCTTAAACATAAATTAGTAGTGAGGAGTCACTATAGGTTCATTCAAAGGGCTGAAATAAGTATGTAGAATTGACAAAGATTGTTTTCAAAATATACATCCCGTTTATAATATCAAAGAACTTGTGATAAAATGAATTTGTATGAAATCCAAGATTTTATCACAATGAAAGAAATGAAAAGAAAATAAAGGTAAAGCAACAAAGGAAGCCTTACAAAACCTTCTTCCTATCATGTGCAAGACAAAAATTGGTGACCAATCAATTCAATGGTCGACATTGGATGCGTGGTTTAGTTAAATACATTGAAGAGACACATAATTCAAAGTATTAAATGAAGTATTTATAATAAATAGAATTCATGGTGGAACCCATAACTCCTAAGTATCAAAGTAGAAGGTCTACAATAAGGAGGGGAATTACTCTCTCAAAGTCCAACATCACCCTAGATAATATTCTTTGGTTATAAGCTAAAAATAGAGATTTTACTATGATGTAATAAGGGGTATAATGTTAGGGACTAATAAATAATTTTCCATGTGAAGTGGTATGTGCTATAACCACACCTCACAAGGTTTATGCATGTAATATAGGAAAACGGAAGTTGCAAGTATGGTTATAAGTTTGTTATGCCTTAAATAGGTATTTTATGTATTTAAATGTCTGTCACTTCCATAATGTAAGTATCAAAGCATTGAGTTATAACACGGAGAAGGTAAGAAATTATAAAGAAAGGTATGAGTGTAGAATATGAAATTCAAGATTTTAGTGTTCTAGTAAGTAAAGTCCATTAGGGACTAAGTACATTCTAATATTGTATGCACTAAGACATACCTTGCATATACAAATTAATGAGTGAACTTGCTTGAAATAAATTTAATGATGATCCAATATGTGGAAGATAAGCTAAAAATTAAGGCAAATGTACATTAAAGTATTCCCTATCCAATGAATGGATGAAATGGATATGTAGGTTAAATAAGAAGATAATAATCTTATAATTGAAGAACATACCCTATGAGCAATGGAGTATCCAAGGGTGTAAATCTACCTATGATGCTCTTAAACAATTGAGTAAATGAGAGAGGAGATGTATTATTTATTAAATGAAGGAATTTATAGTATTTTATGTAATCAAGAACAACTCCATATGCTAAAAGAAGTTGTTAGGACCATTGTTGAAGATACAACTAAAATGGAGGTGCCCATAGATAATGTTATTTTTGATGTTTGTCGTTGGAATATAAATCATATTAGGGAGTCAAGAAACTAAAAAGGATCGAGCGAAAAATATCTTAGGGGATAAATATGAGGATTTTGTGTTAAAATCTAGAATGTTGGATGCTTTGGATGTGCCCACAACAACTGATTAGTAGGTATTTTTTGAACATGTTATCTCAAAGCTAAAAAAATATTACCCATATTTTTATAAATTTTCAATAAAATAACCTCAATTTTGACTTTGGATGTGCTCACGTACATTGATTATCAGAAATTTGCAACCCATTATATTAGAGCTAAACAAAGGTAGCCCATATTTTTATAATTTTGATATAAAATAGTCTTAATTTTGACTCTATGTCCAAGGATATAGGATCTCTTACCAATCAAGCTTGGCATCCCAAGAATTTACCATAAGTTTAATAACTTGGCTACTAACTTTAAATTACTACAAGGACTTAGTCAATGAATGACAAAGTAAAATAAATTTTCCAATCCCAAGAACAAAAACATAAAAAAGGAAGTTTGAAAATTTAGTAAACAATTGATCAAGTACTAAAAGAACAAGTTGTTGGAGAATATTACATTATTTGGTACATGCCAATATACCAAATTGGTACAATATTAGATTAGGTGTGTATCTTATGAGTTTATATTTCATGTAATGTAATAATGTGCATGAAATGCACAAGAGGCATGTAATTAAGTGTGTGAGTGTAAATGTGCACAAGTGTCTATTATGTAAGGTTGCAGATGTGTTCTTAGAATAGGAAAGTTAAGAGTTACAAAGAAGAGTGAAGGTCAAGGGTGCACCATATGAGGAGTCGCATCCTATTATATATTTGTGATAAAGCATTGTAATTGGTATCAAAAATATATAGCACATAGAATGCATTAGTAAACCTTTATTATATATCATTTTTAGTATTTTTGTGAGCATTTACATGTGATTATTCTATGAGTATTTCTGAGTTATTCTTGTTGTTATTATCATCTTTATTGAGTTCTTTATATTGCAACTTTGTTATATTCGATTCCATGGTCCCTTATCTAGTGAAGGTCAGGAGTGCACCTTGGTAGAATATGAGAAGATAATAAGGAAAATGACATATTTATTATTTAGTGGTGCTAAAGGATAATTAGAAGGCTTCTACGTGGTATAGATGAAATTTTAAAGGCATGTAATATTTAATTGTGCATCATTTGCTAAATATGCCCCTAAATTAGTAAATTTACTATTAGTAGATTTTTCTTACCCTAGCCTAGGTGAACTATTCATATAAATAGAAGCTATGGGATCCATTGTACATATCGTTTGGCCCTTGAGGAAATTAGAGATACACTCTATGAATCCCAATTTTACTTGCTCTAATTTTGAAAATAATACAGAGATTATAAAAGGTATTTTATTTTCAATTATGGCACTATTGTTTAAGATTATTGAATACATGGCCATTGTGGCACTACCGTTTTTGCTTCTATCCATTATTTTATTTCATACACATAGAAGCACATTGTTATTTTTTTAAAAATTTCATGTGTGGATATATCATGCACTTTTCTTGCTATGACTATGATCATATTTTATTTCTTATGTAATTTACTTTAATCTCTCACAACCTTACCTTCTATATATTTATTTTTATATATTTAATTTCTATAATTAGATTATATTAGTTTATATTAGCAAGCATAGTAGGGAACTAATCTAAATTTCAAGGTCAAAAGAGGCATAATCCTCCTTCCTAGGAAATATGTTATATTATTGAGACACATTAGAAGTTAGAATTTTTTGGCAATTAATAAGAACCATAGGAAGTCCCTATTAGTATGTTGTGAAACATTAAATTAACTTGGTTTTTGGTTCTCATATACCAAGAAATGGTTTAGAATAATGAGATACAATTTTAAATACAATACATGATCAATAGAGGTAAGATTTTCCCTAGTTGATCTCCTTCTAGTAGCTTCATCGTGCTAGCACCAAATAAGGATGAAACTTGATACTCATGTATTGACTATTACATTCCTAAAAAGATCATCATGAATAACAAGTATTTGATACCTTGCATAGATGATCTTTTGGACTAATTATTTGGAGCTTGCAACTTCGCCAATATTAAACTCAAATAATACTACCATCAAGTTCTAGTCAACCTTGGAATATATCTAAAAAAGACAACATTCATAATCAAGGAGTGGTTGTTTGAGTGGTTGGTTATACCTTTCCTTGTGATCAATATAGAAATTTTTTTCATACACTTTGTAATAGGTTTCAATGTGTCATTATCTACTTGATATTTTAATCTATAGTAAGAGGGAAGAGGAATAGGTTGAACATGTGCATAAAGTTTTGTATGCCTTCGACAATTACAATTTAGAAGCCTACATAACTTATATTAATTTTTGTATCTCAAAAACTTAGTACTTGGATACATCATCCATCACCATAGCTTTGATATATATTTAACAAAGAGTAGAGTCATTTGGAAATGGCTTATCCCCATCAATGTGATTGGTCTCAAAACTTTATCTCAAATATTTTTTAGGATTAGAAATCTTTTACTACTACTTTATCTTAGGGTTATTGCATGTATATTGGTTGTTTAACTAAATCATGCATGATAAAGCCTCATTAATATGGAGAAATACCTAATAACATGAATTTAAAAAACTAAAGAAGTGTTGCCTTAAAGTGTTGTTGCTACTTGTGCCAAACATAGTCATTCAATATTGAAAATAATGATTCAAATATGGTCAACGTATCACCTATCATTTAAAATGATACTATGCATGGGTAGTCCACCAACTAGAAAAATGGTATGTCATTATAAAAATTGTTCAACAATGATACCATTACATAACATGTAAAGAGAACGCCATCCATTTTTATCATAAGCTATAGTATTTTCATTCAATGAGTAGGTTGAATAATGTATACCATTTAAAATTGATGGCTTACTTTTAATAGCTTCACCTTGGGTCCAATATATCAAGAACAAGGATAATTAAATTTTTGATTGGCTCAATTGCTTTCTAGTCAAGATGCTTCTCATGGTGATGGATATTTATGGCCACAATTTTACTGATTGGGATTATCTTTATCTAAATTATTATGATTTCACTTTAATTCACAAGAAACTTATAGGGGGTATGTCAGGTTTTGACCACTATGTTAGTGATAGAACTTGTTATTGCTTCGAGCATTTTCCATTAGATGTGCATCACCAACACCTTTTTTGGGGGAGACACTACTCCAAGACCCTTGTGGAACCATAAAAATATTTATATCACCTACATGTGTTATATTTAAACTTGTGTTTTACATAAATATTTCCAATCCATTAAACAATAATTAAGGACTATACATATCTAAACCATTTCCTTCCAAAAGTTAAAAATACATAAAAATGGACAATATCTTGGTTTGTCATCAACAATGTGAAAAAATTATATCTTTGTTATGGTTGACAGGTTCTTGTAGATGGCCATATTGGTATTATGTAGAAAATAATTAATGTAGCATATAGTGAATTATCATTACACTTTTCAACAATAATAAGTGTAGGCCCAAAAGACCACATAGAAATGTTTTGCATAATTTCCAAAATTTGTGTAAATGTAGAGATGTGTTTCTAATCATAATAGTGGCTCAGGAAATATGTTCTATGCCATGGTCAACATGGTCAAACAATATTTTTGAGCAACTCAAATCATGGTGTAGAGCAGGCTATGAGGGCCTCGAATCAGAAACACCACACAACTTAGTGCATGGTTCTATGACGTAGTCAGCATAGTCAAAGTTGTCATCTTGGTATTTCAAATCATGGTCTAGAACAAGGTTCTACACCACATGGCTCAACGTATGGTTCCTTTCCATGATCAATATTGATCAAAGCACTTGGGAAGTGATTTAAATCCTAGCCTAGAATATGGTTCTACATCGTGCAATCTAGAGAAAAGTTTTTGCGATGCAACTTCAGTCTTGCACACCCCTGCTCTACACCATGGTCAAAGTAGTCAAAGTATCAATTTTTAAATTCTAAAGCTAGAATAAAGCAATTTTCCATACCACATGGCTCAATGTAGTGTGAGACAAGAAAAGTCTCCCCAATATCGAAGAATGCTCCACAATATCAATCACACACAAAAGAGGAAAACCCACAACACCAATATTAAGTGGTACAACCCTACTTCAAATGAAGAAGGGAAACATCCACTATGAAGCTCACTATATTCCTCAATGATTCAACAATACAAGAATACTTCAATGTTATGCAACAATATGCATCAACATTATATGACAAGATGTAGTAGACAACACCCTTATTTAAAGAGAAGCTTTTCTACTACAACCCTAAAATTACCCTAATATTATCACAATATTATCTTGAGATGTGTAAAAAATCTTATCACAATCATATCTTGAGATGTGTGACAAATCTTATCACAATATTATCTTGAGATGTGTGACAAGTGGCATCTATTAAATATTAAAAAGTGATTGGTTACTTTTTAATATTTGCTAGAAAAGGGGAAATAACTTTTTCCCACAAATTAAATATTCCTAGCACCAGGGTGGGAATATTTTTACATAAAATAGAATTATTTTCTAATTCAAATATTATTCTTTAGACTTTATATTTTAGTCTAAGAATAATTTACACAATGTTGCATTACATATTCCAACACGTAGTGCTCCATGCCACTATCATATTTGATAAAACCTATATTTGGTGACATCAAATTTTGGCCAAGAACAAGGTTCTATGTCGTGTGGCCTAAATAAAGATTCATATTGCAATCTTGGATTAGGGCACTCCTGTCCTACATTGTGGTAAAAATGGCCAAATGACTGAAATTAGAAATTTAAATTCCATATTAGAGCATGTTCCATGTCACAAGATATTCAAAGATTCATGAAATAGTTCCATATTACAATGTATTGTACATTACAATATGCTCCATGACATGATATGCTTTAGACTATGATCACTAAAAGTGCACCAAGATTTTTAAAGCTCTAATCATTGCCATCCAAAAGCAGATCAATGATCCATGTTGAATCTAGCAAAAATCATGTATAAATATAATATTCAATGTGATATAAGATCACATGTTTCTATCTGATCTAGTTTTAAGCTAAAGTGGGTGATCTGAGAATATGAAGCAATTAAATTCAATATCCATGAGCTCTTTCAATTTTATATCTATCTATAGGAAGTAGCAACAAGAATAGGGAACAATCTCGATATTTTCTTAGTGATATTCTATAGTTGGAAGCCATGAAAGTTGAACAACTTGTAGAGGTCAAGTTACAAATTATTAATGGAGTAGATAATATCTTATTTATTGGATTGTATAGGAGGTTTCCACCTCAACATATTGCTGATTTGGCACTTCAACTTCCTTGTAATGTTCCTAATTCTTTCAAATATTTCAAATTCACTATAAAACTATAAATAGAGGTCAAACCCTCATTTTAAAGGGTCATCTCTAAAGTGTTTGCTTGTGATACTATTGTACACTCTCTGCTAATGAAATAAAGGAGCATTACTTGTATGTTTACCTCAAAATTGTATCATCTTTTCTTTGGATTACAAACCCGTCATTTCTGCTACTACTGCTACGGTTAGTGTATTCTACTAATTTGGATTGCTAGCTTAGAGAAAATTAGAATAATTCATGTCTGAATGTATGATTGGAAAGGATTATTTTATATTAGTTAGAGTATTAATCTAATTCTATTAATTTGGATTATTGATACCCTAGATGTTTGAAATAATTCTTGAAGCATGCTATTGTTCCTTAATGATGAAGATGTCTAGTTTTGAATGTTGTTAGTCATAAGTATTTTTTGTTGGAAGTTGATATTTAGAGATTATTTTTATATGCCTATGCTATTAGATTTATTTATTCACCATTGATTCATTACTTTATTAAACCTTTCCCCTTTCTATCCCTATATTTATACATTTAATTGAGCTTAAATGAGTCAACTTTTAGTAAGTTGACAAGGTATACTAGCCTAATTTGGAGGTTGGGTTAAAGCATTTTTTATCCATACAATGTGGGATTTGGGATATTATTAGTAGGTGCTCACCTTTCAAATAATTAATAATGATAGTCAAAATTCAAGTTTACCTTGATGTCAATTCAAACCCCAACAATTATTTGCATGCCCAGTGAGACACTATTCACAAATTATTTGTTTGCCCACTAGATATTATATTTCATTTTCCTGGAGGAATTAAGATTTAGTGAATTATATTGACCTCACCATGTGGTGAAATTAAATTCACTGGGTGACTCCCTAAATTCAAGAATCTAGAAAGCCTTTTTAGTAGCTCATTTTTCATGTTTACTAGGTCATCTGCTAGGAATAGTCAAGAGCTAGTATCATTCTTTGAGATACCACCTAGGAGATCAAGGTATAAAATAAGCTTATCTCTATATTCATATTTTGAAGAGGTCCCAATACCATTAGATCATTGGGTTCCCCCAAGACCAAATCCATTAAAAACCCCAGTAACAATAGCTCATAAATAAAAAAATCAAAATAAACCTCCACACAATTACCCTGATTGGGATACCTCTGGTCCTTTAGGACGTCCTTAGATGAATGATATCCCTCATGTTGCATAAAAATCCATACCTACATGTGATGGTTCAGTAAAAATTGCTTATGAACACTATCAAGATATATTAAATTTAGTAACTATCCACAATATAAAAAATGAAGATGTTATTGTTAGGCTTCTGGCCCTATCCCTTAGAGGAAAAATCCTTTATTCCTTTAGAACCCTAGAGGACAACAAAATTCGTTCATGGGATGGATTAGATGGTCCCTTTAAGGAATATTTTAATGAGTCATCTGATCCTTTCTCACTCTTGAATCAATTCATAGTTATGCAAAAACATCCACAAGATTTAGTCTCTAACTTCAATTTGAGGTTTAGTAGAACATAAAAAAGAACTCCTCCAGAAGCTAGACCAGATTCTCCCCTTGCATTTATGTATTACATTAGATACCTTGGGTTAGAATTGGGGTTATAGACTTAGTAGTCAGGTATATATACCTTTCCATAGGTTTACCATGTAGTTGTGCATATAAAGAATGTTTTTATTGTTGTAGGAAGGCTTCCCCCAAAATTATCATGCCTTATTGCTTTGAAATCCCTCATTTTACACCTCAATTTAGGATATCAACACCCTCATATATGGATCCTCCACCTCTATCATCACCACTTCCCCAAATGACTCTAATTCCTCCTCCCAAAATATTGTATGCCTTAGTTCCTTTTCCCTCTCTCCCAAATCAAAATCCCCAAGAATCAACTCTATTGCTTGATATCCAAAATACCCTGAAGATAATTAATAAAAAGGTGAATACCATGTAAAAGAGATAAATGGAAAGGTATCAATAGAGAATATTCCCATTTGTTAATAGAGATCAAAATCCAATTACTAGTAGTAATACAGGGCCTAGGGTTAATGCAAATCATGAGGATCAAGAATTAGCCCCTGAAACTAGTTTGGTGAATGTTTGGTATCTAGTTCACAATGACCCTCATGACTCTGAAACTTGTGTAATGTACCAAAATCATGTGCAACAAGCCATGGAGAAAGTTAAGAGAACCCAAAAGGTAAGAGTCAATATATTTTGGTAGCATGAATAGGTTATGTTTGGACCTGAGTTCTTAGTGGAAGAATCAGTTTTTATCTTAACCAGATATGAAAAGAAATCATTATAGGTAGATCCAAAAAAATGGGTCATTTCCAAGTTCCTTCTCAAAATAAATAACCCTTTCCAAACAATGATAGATTCCTAGTTCCACAGGTAGCCAAGAAGAGAGATCCAATTCCCAAAGAACAAGAAAAGGTTAAAAACTCTCCAATATAAGGAGAAAAAAAATAATAAAGAACAGTTAGGTTCTAAAGAGGAGGTAAAAGAGAAGTTGAAATTCCCTGCCATCACCAAGAGGTAAAGTATTGAAGCTACTTAGCAGTACAAAAGGAAATTTTGTGAAATTTAGAAAATATATGAGAAGAGCCCTTTAGAAAAGATTGATTTTACCATAGTAGAACTAAAAGAGACTCCTTCTATAGCAAGTATTTATGACACTCTCTTCATCCCTGGTCAAATTGATCTACTGAAAGCTTCTTTAAACAAGAATTCTCAGGAGAAGTAAACTAATATAGTGTTTAATCTATCACATGGCTAAAAAAATATGACTCCAACAACCCTAAAAAACAAACCCCCCTTTTAAATATATTTAAGAATGGAAGGGTGGATTGTACATAATTGCATGATAGATTTAGGGGATTCAACAATAATCATGCCTAAGGTAGTATGTGATGAAATGAGAATGAAGTATACCTCCTCTTGTCCAGGAGTGTTGTAATTGAATGGGACACCAGTCAAGACAATTGGAGTTGTAAAATATGCGTTGATGAATTTACACAAGGCCCCAAAGGTCACTATTGTGCAATAAATTGTAGTAGTTGAACTAGAGCCTTATTTTGGTTTATGTCTTTCCAAGGAATTCACTACAAAGCTAATATGTTACATGTATTTGGAATACTCTAGCATGATGATTTTGTATAAAGGTAAAATAATAAGGATAACTCCTAAAAAACCTGTAGCTTATCGTATTAAGAAAATTGAGAAAGACATGTATTAACTTTGTAATGGAGGAACTTGAACTAGTAGAGATCCTTGAAGATTTAGAAGTGGAAGATGAGTTTCCATTTAGAGAGGATCACGATCTATTTGGAATAGGAATGGGCACTTATAGCATTTATTTTGAGGCTGAGAAAAAGACCCCTACCATATCCAATTAGTCACTGAGAGATTCAGATATTTGGACAATGCATTTTGATGGGGTAAGATGCAAAAATGGGGCTAGTGTTGGCATAATTTTGAAATCTACTTCAAATATGTGAATAGCTTTGCATATAGACTAACTTGGTCTTGTACCAATAATGCTACCAAATATGAGGTTTTGTGCTTAGGATTAATGAAAGCAAAGAAAATGGGAATCAAAATGTTGGACATATATGGTGATTTTGAATTAGTTGTTAATCAAGTTACAAAGAAATGCAACAACAAAAACCATTACTTAAAGACATATAGGAAAAGAGTATGGGATTTGATGGAATATTGTAACGCTTTAAACATACATTCTATTCCTAGAAATTAAAATATTTTGGTTGATGCTTTAGACATTAGAGGTTGTAATTTTAGTCCATATTCAAACTTTAGGTCAACTAAGGATAAAAGGGTCAAATTAGTTTTCAGACCTTTGGTACTAGATAGATAGATTTTATGGTAGGTTTTTTAAAATGATGATCAAATTATTGAATTCCTAGTTAGAGAGGCTTGCTTATCTAATTTGCAGGAGGATTTCCCTCAATAAATGGATCAACAAGATATCATACAGTTAAACATAATCATATTCCTAAAGGCTTGATCACATTGGAGAGTCTTTTTGACAATGAAGATAGAAAGAAATTAAGAGCCATGGAAATTGATGGTGAAATTTATAAAAATGTTGAAATTAAAAAGGAGAAGAAGCTTAAGGTTGGCATTCAATTTTCTTCAAGAGAATTAGAGGAACTTAAGACCCCTATGCCTTAAATACCAAGATATTATATCTTGGTCTTATGAAGATCTTAAAGTGTATGATAAAAATATTATTCAACACACTATTGATCTAGATTTGATGCAAAACCCTTCAGACAAAAACAAAGACCTGTGAATCCTAAGATTGAATCTATAATGAGATAGGAATTACTCAAACTATTGAAAGTAAAAATTATCTACCCTATCAAACATTCTACATGGGTATCCAACTTGGAATACATCAAGAAAAAGAATGGGGACATCTGCATTTGTGTTGATTTCATAAACCTACATAAAGCATCACTAAAATATCACTATCCCCTCCCTCAAATTGACCAAATTTTGTAGATTTTTACAAGGTATAAGAGGTTCTCTCTGTTATATGACTTCTCTGGATATAATTAGATTTGGGTGAAGGATGAAGATTAGTTCAAAATAACTTTTACTACCAAATAGGGTACCTTTGCTTATCATAGAATACCTTTTGGTTTATCCAATGCAAGGGATACTTTTTAGAAAGCCATGGACTGTGCTTTTGGAAAATGTATTAATAGAGTCATTATTATCTATCTTGATGATGTGATTGTATTTTTATATGAAAAACAAGCACACCTAAAGCACTTGGACCAAGTTTTTCAAAAATGTAAAGAGTTTGGCATTTCACTAAATACAAAGAAATCATTTTTTATAGTCCATGAGGGAAATTTATTAGGGCATGTAGTCTCTAAAGAGGGAATTTCAATTGATCTTGATAGAGTAAAATAAATATTGGCTCTTTCTCTCCCCATGAATAAGAAAGCTTCGCAATTCTTATTTGGGCATATCATTTTTGTGAGGAATTTTATTTTAGATTTTGCTCAAATCATTAAACATATTTTAGAGCTACATAGAAATAATATTGAGTTAAAATGGAATAAAAAGAGAAAGCAAGATTTTGAAGTAATTAAGTAGGCCATTTCTATTGCCTCGGTATTGGTAAACCATAATTTTAGCAAATATTTCATTTTATATACCTATGGAGCTGATGAGAGTTATGCAACAATACTAACATAAAAGAATGATGTTGGAGAGGAACACCCTATATTTTTCTAGAGTCAAACCCTCCATGAGTACCAAACTAAATATAATTTTATTGAGATACAAGTATTTGTAGTTATGAAATCATTAAAGAAATCCAGACAATACTCAGCTCAAAATAAGACTTTGGTTTATGTGGTACATCTAGATGTTAGGAATTTCATATTAAAAGGAGAGCTGAGTGATAAAAGAGCTGGTTGGATTACCAAAATTTAAGAATATGATGTAGAAATACATCCTACAAAGTTAGTCAGAGGTAGAGCATTATGTCAAGAACTAGCGACAAAAGCAGGCTCAAATAAGATTACAACTTGTCATCCATAAGGTTCTGAACAAAAGGAAGATAAATTTTCAAAAAAATACATATTGGGTTGATCAGCTGACAAGTTATTTCCAAATAGAAGTATGCCCTAAAGATCTAAATGCATCACAAAGAACAATATATAGACTTCAAGCTTTGAGATATGTCATTTTACGTAAGGGAATATATAGAAAGAACCTTGATGGAGTTCTTTTGAAATGTTTGAAAGATAATCAGAAATAGAAGGTCATCGAAGAATTTGATGGAAATTCAGGGGGAAATTTATTAGGAAGAGTAACTGCTATAAAAATAATAAGAGTAGGCTACTATTGGCCTACTATTTTTGTTGATACTTTCAAAGTAACAAGACCCTGTGATAAGTGCCAGAGGTATGTAGGGAGGAATAGGAATGCATCATTTCCCCTTAAACCTATTTAAGTAGAAGAACCATTCTAGTAGTTGTTAGAATATGATGTTGACCATGTGGCATTTCCAAGTTAGCAAAACAAATATGCCCCCTATTTTGTAACTACAAAATAAAAGAATGTGTCATTGTAGGAATATTTTAGTTTGTAACAACTATAGACTGTTACACTTCTTGTAACATCTTTAGAATATTTGTATTAGGGTAGAATAGGGTAAAAACATATGATTGTAACATTTTGTGAGATGGAGAAGTTGAATGGAATAGGGAAAAACAAAAAACGCAGCTCCAGTCTTAACATTTTCTGTGTAGACCTGTTTTTGGAAAAAGTGGTTAGTAGCCTACTTTGAGAGGCTATAAATTTTTATTTACAAATCCTTTTTTGCTGATTTTTGGAAAGTTTATTGAAATTATATATCTCTATAATATGTATAAGTTTCACGCGATTCTAATAAGTTTAAGGCCTTCATTTTATCTTCCAAAAATTGTAACTTCTTTTTACTGTGTTTTCCAGTATTGCAATATGCTTCATTTTTATGTGTTTTATGTTATAATATTCATTTGGTATCAGATCTTGGTAGATTGAGTTGTTGGGTTTGAAGGTTGTAGGTTTTTATTGAAGTTTTAATTTAAAATTTCTTGGAGAGTTCAATTCGTTGTTGCAGATTATTGTAATGCCAAGCAACTCAAACTCACTTCCACTTCCAGAGTTTGATGGATCTAACTATGAATATTGGAGCATCAAAATGAGGACTTTGTTAAAAGGAAAACATTGTGGAACATTATTGATGAAGGTTACACAAAACCATAAGATTAGACTTTGTTAACATCATATGAAACTAAATATATGAGGGAGAAAGAGAGCAAGAATTATCTTGCTTTGTACCATTTGCAATCTGCTCTTTCTAAGAGCATTTTTCCAAGGATTGCAAATTGTGTTTCTGCAAAAGAGGCTTGGAAAGCCTTGAAATAAAATTATCAAGAAAATTATAAAGTGAAAGAGGTCAAGCTTCAGACCTTGAGAAGAGAATTTGAGAATATCTGGTAGCAATATAATGAATATGTAGGAGAAAATTGTGTGATAGTAAAGGCAGTGGTAAATAAAATATCCACTCTTGGTGAATATGTGGATAAACCAGTTGTAATTAAGAAAGTTCTCAAAAATTTGATAGAGAAATAGGATAATGCTGCCCTTATGCTTGAAGAATCCAAGGATTTTTCCACCATGGACCTTGACCAATTAATTGGTACTCTTACATCTCATGCAGAAAGAATACATAAGAGAGAAGAAAAGAAAAAACAAGCCAGTTCTAGTGAAGAACAAGCATTTTATATCAAATGAAATGATGCACATGGAAGAGGACAAGGAAGAGCCTCTAGTGAAAGAGGAATAAATGGAAGAGGAGGAAGAAGAGGCTCCTTTGTTAGAGAAAGAGGTAGAGATCAGAATTATGAAGGTGATCATCAAGCCCATGCTTCAAGAGGAGGATCAAAAGCAAGAGGAAGAGGTAGAGGTAGAGACATGAGAAATGTTCAACATTATCATTGTAACAAACATGGCCATTTTGATAACGATTGTAGGCTGAAACAACCCTCTAATAGATCAGCAAACTATGAAGAGGAAGACTTCTTTGAATATGAGACATTGTTCTACTCAAATGAATATGGAGCGCTCCATGAAGAGCAAGCATTTCTCTCCTATGATAGACCAAAAAGTTTCACCAATGAGACATGGATCCTTGATAGTGGGTGCACAAACCACATGACTGGCAAGAAGGAGTTGTTTTCTTCTCTTGACCATTCTTATCATTCAAGTATCAAGCTTGGATATGAGAAGAGCTTGGAGGTAATTGCAAAAGGGGACATGGAGGTTTCTACAAAAAGAGGTAAATTGAAGGTAAAAGATATTTATTATGCACCTGATTTGAAGCATTCTTTGATGAGCATTGGGAAAATGTTAGAAAAATATTACAAATTGGTTTTTGAGGATAAAATATGCAAGATTTATGATAAGAATAGAAGGTTGATCACAAAAGTGCAGATGACTAAGAACAAATTGTTTCCATTTAGGTTTGTTGAGCAAGGGGGAGAACTTGCTTATATGGGTATTGAAGATAAAAGGAGGCTATGGAATTTAAGATTTGGGTATTTTAATTTTCATAGTTTTAGGATGCTTTCACCACTTGTGTATGGTTTTCCAAATGTAGAAGACACCAAGGAGATTTGTGAGGGGTGCGCTCTTGGTAAACAAACAATGGGGCTATTTCCTAAAGGTGAAGCATGGAGGGCCCAATATCCACTTCATATGGTTCATAGTGATATTTGTGGACCAATACCAACTCAAATTATTGGTAAATCTTTCTATTTTCTCACTTTCATTGATGATTTTTCAAGATATTGTTGGGTTTATTTCCTTAAGCATAAAGATGAAGCTTTTGTTTGCTTCAAATATTTTAAAGAGAATGAAAGTGGGCATACCATCAAATTTTTGTGGAGTGATAGAGGAGGTGAATTATGTTCTAATGAATTTAAAGAGTTTTGTAGGGAGTTTGGCATCAAGAGGTAAAATACCAGCCCTTACACACCTCAAAAAAATGGGGAGGCTAAAAGATATAATAGGACTTTGGTGGAGATGACAAGATGTATGATGCAAACTAAAGGTTTAAGTTCATTTTATTGGGCAGAAGCAACTAGGACTGCTAATCATATTATTAATAGAAGTCCTACTAGGATTCTAGAGCATAGTACTCCTTATGAATGTTGGTTTGGAAAGAAGCCAAATGTACAACACTTTAGATTTTTGGGAGTGTTGCTTTTGTGCATGTGAATGATGAGAAGAGAAAAAAACTTGATGCTAAGAGTGAGAAGATGATTTTCATTGGTTATAGTGAGAAATTTAAGGCCTATAGATTATTTAATCCTCATTCTAGAAAAAATTTTGTATCTAGAGATGCAATTTTTGATGAAGGGGGAAATTGGAAGTCTCAAAAATTGTGTGTTGATGATGATGTGTTTGAAGAGATTATTCCAAGTAGCCAAGCAAGTGTTCAGCCCAGCCATATTTCTACTAATAATTATTTTTATAGAAGTACCTATTTTGGGTCACCATCACACATAGGATCCACAAGTTCATATTCAAGTCCACGAGCAAGCCAAGAAGAAGTTCCTACAAGCTTTTCCACACCTCCATCACTAGATGCAAATGTGAAGAGAAAAATATTGTTGAAGGATCATCCACCATCTCAAATAATTGAAACCAACTTCAATATAAGATTGACAAGATGCCACATCAAGAAATGAATCAATTCTTGCAAAGGCTTGAGAATTTGCACTTGTATGGAGATGAAGACAATGGAGACCCCAAATGTGATATTGTTAATTATGCTCTTGTTTCCAAAGTTGTTGATGATTTTGAACCTTCTTGTTATGAACATACTACTTCTTACAAGTTGTGGATGAAGGCAATGAATGAAGAAATGCATTCAATTGAAAAGAATGACACTTGGGAATTGTGTGAACTGCCCAAAGATATTAAATGTGTTGGCTATAAATGGGTCTACAAGATCAAAAGGCACAGTGATGGTTCCATTGAGAGATACGAGGCTAGATTGGTTGCCAAAGGCTTTACACAAAAGTTTGGCATAGAATATGAGGATACTTTTTCTCTCATAGCAAGGCAAGAGAAAGTGATAATGGCGTTCTCTTTGGCTGCTCACAAAGGCTGGAGTGTGCACCACATGGATGTAAAAAGTGCTTTCCTAAATGGGTATCTTGATGAAGAGGTTTATGTGACACAACCTCAAGGTTTTCAGGTCCATGGAAAATAAGATCAGGTCTATAGATTGAAGAAGTATTTTTATGGGTTGAAGCAATCTACAAGAGCTTGGTACAAAAGAATTCATGAATACTTCCAAAGGTGTGGATTTCAAAGAAGCAAGAGTGAGCCTACATTGTACTACAAGACACAAGGTAATGATATTCTCATTGTGTGCTTGTATGTTGATGATTTGTTGTTTATGGGAAGTAGTCCTTCAATGAATGATGATTATAAGGAGGACATGAAAAGAGAATTTGATATGACTGAGATTGGTTTGATGAGTTACTTTCTAGGCATGGAAGTACATCAAACTAGTAATGAGATTTTTCTTTGTCAAACAAAGTATGCAAATGACATGTTGAAGAAGTTTGGTATGATTGATTGCAATCCTGTAGCTACACCAATTGCACATGGAGAGCTTTTGGTTTTGTATGATGGGGCTGATCATGCAAACAAAACTGAATATAGAAGAATTATTGGGAGTTTAATGTTTCTTTGCAATACTAGGCCTGATATTTGTTATGCAGTATCCCTTTGTTCAAGGTACATGGTTGATCCTTATACATTGCATTTGAATGCAGCCAAGAGAATACTAAGTTATGTGCAAGGCACAATTTATTTTTGCATTCATTACTCCTCATATTAGAAATTGAAGTTGATTGGTTTCAGTGATAGTGATTGGGTAAGTAATCTTGATGATCGGAAGTCCACTAGTGGAAATTGTTTCTCCCTTGGTTTAGGATTGATTACTTGGAGTTACAAAAAACAAGCTACTGTTGCATTGTCTTCTACATAAGCTGAATACATTACACTCACATCACCAAGTGCACAAGCCTTGTGGCTTACGAAATTTCTTGGAAGTATTGGGGAGAAGCAAGGAACTCCTACTATACTTTTTTGTGACAACACAAGTGCCATTAAGTTGGCACAAAATCTTGTATATCATGTCTGATCAAAACACTTTGACATCAAGTACCATTTCATCAGGGATGCAGTGGAGAAGAATATGATCAAACTGAGCTATTGTAACACCAAAGACCAAATTGTGGACATATTCACAAAACTAGTTGCAAAGACTCAATTTTTGATGCTGAGAGACCTGATTGTTGGCCCTATCAAAATCAAGGGGGAGAATTTTGTAATATTATGCTGACCATGTGGTATTTCTAAGTAATAAAAAAGATGCAAAACAAATATGCTCCCTATTTTGTAACTATAGAATAAAATAATGTGTCATTGGGGGAAGATTTTAGTTTGTAACAGCTATAGACTGTTACACTTCTTGTAACAACTTTAGAATATTTGTATTAGGGTAGAATAGGATAAAAAAATATTATTGTAACATTTTTTGATATGGAGAAGTTCAATGGAATAGGGAAAAATGAAAAATGCATCTCCAGTATTAACATTTTCTGTGCAGTCCTATTTCTGGAAAAAGTGGTTAGTAGCCTACTTTGAAAGGCTATAAATTTTGATTTACAAATCCTTTTCCACTGATTTTTGGAAATTTTATTTACATTATATATATATCTAATTTTTATAAATTTCATGTGATTCTGATAAGTGGAAGGTCTTCATTTCATCTTACAAAAACTGCAACTTCTTATTTTTACTGTGTTTTCTAGTTTTGCAATATGCTTCGTTTTTATCTGTGTTTTATGTTATAATATTCAGTAGTGGGGACTATATTTTTTGGAGTAATAAATACCAAATATTTAGCGGGTCATAAATATATCATGTTTGCTACTGATTATTTCACTCGATGGGTTGAAGCAATCCCTACGAAGAAGTATGATGAAGGTGTAGTAATTGAATTTCTTGAAATCCTGATCACAAGGTTTGGCTATCCTAAAGATATCATGAGTGACAATGGTCCATATTTTATAGGTGCAAAATACATTGAATTTTAAAGTAAATATGACATATATTTAAATAATTATTCTAACTATTACCCTCAAGGGAATGGACTAGTAGAGTCTACTAACAAAAATCTACTTCTAATTCTAAAAAAATCACTGAAAGATAATAAAAGAAGATGACATATTCTCTTAGAACAGTCCTTGTGGACAGATAGTATTATTATCAAGAAATCAATTAATACATCCCCTTATGCATTAATATATGGGAAATAAGCTATTCTACCCACTCATCTTGAGATACCAACTCTAAGGTTGGCCAACCAAGATTATGAATTAGATCACAATCCAGTGGAGGCCAGGTTTATGCACATTTTCTAGTTGGAATAATAGAGGACCAAAGCATATGAGAGTTTTTAGAAGCACTCCATGAACTCTAAGGGATAGTTTGATAAGAGGACTAGATTCAAGAAATGTAAGGTTGGTCATTCAGTCCAATGATAAAATGAAGATAAATCTAAACTAGGCAACCACAAAAATTTGATTCCTTTTGGGATGGTCCATTCAAGATATTTGAATTCAAGAAGAACAATGCTTTCCAACTCCAAGATCAAAATGGGAATTTACAACCAATCCTAGTTAATGGATATCATCTTAAGCTATATTTTAAGTAAAAAATCCTTTCCCTTGTAATATATGTACATATTTTTGATATATCATCATTTCTTTTAAACTTTTAGTAGAGGAGAAATAGAGGTTGTGGCCCACAACATGTTCTTACCTAGAATTCAGTAGTCAAACCCTAAGAAAAGTGTATTTTTTTGTTACATGCTTTGTGCCACACCCAAAAAAAGGAAATAAAGCATTAGTTGGTTGCAAGCCGTGATAGGTTTTAGACAATGACCAATCAATAAATAAAGCTTCACTTACAAGCCATGCCATTTTACCACCAATACAAGATTTTAAAGCATGTGGCTAAGTGGTAGCTCATCTACCATATTAATGGCAGAAAGCATGCATGCAAGGATATTTAAAGCTAAAATTCAGCTGCAATTAGTTTTGCAAAGTGTGCTAGGCATTTTAGAGCATTGATAGAGAAGTTTAGTAAAAATTTATAGAGCATTGAAAGAGCAATTTTAGAGGTTTCTTCAAAAATGGCATCACCAGTCATAGAGCAAGCTACTAAGCTAGAAAGTAGTTAAGCCATGCACTATATAGACAAAGCACTAGTGGTAGCTGACAAAGTAATGACATGGAAGACAAGAGATAAGTTGAGGCAAGATATTTACAATATATTTTTTCAAAGGGCTACTAATTTTAGTTCAAGGTACTTGTGTTGTTCGCTCTCTTTTGTTCTTTTATATCTGTGATTCTATTCATCATGTCCAAAATTGATTACTAAAATAGTAAAATTTTATGATCCTAAGTGTAAGGTAGTTGAAATATCTTAGGGAAAAACCCATTTTAACATAACTGCACAAGCTAGTTATGATATTTTTTACATGGGTAGAATGTCACATGTAAGTCCTAAACCCTTCAACCTAGATGGACAAGCTAGGTATTACTCATTGAAAGGGCATACAAAAAATTGTGACCATTTTAGGGATATAGCCAATTTAATACCATAAGTTCTAAAGATAGCTTATCCAATACCTCAATTTCAACCAAATATTTCACCAACCCTAAACTATTTTCCATGCTAGTAGTGTTGGCTAGGCTATATTCTGATTAAAATGTGAGATAGTGGAAGTTAGCCATGGTTTATTACATTTCCAATGAAAGAATGTATAATATACCTATGGGAGATGGCAATACTAGACTGATTTACTTTGATTGGCCTACTTTCCTTACCAAAATAATTCATGAGAAATTGGTGGTAATGAAGAAAGATTCTAATGTTGCCTTATTTAGACACTGCTCTAATTTGGCTTGGATATTTTTCAATGCTACTAGACAAGATATGCCCTGGATAACAGTAACAGATAAATATGAAAATGGAAACCCTATAGTAGTCTATATATGGACTAGGGTCTTGAGTAAGTCTAAATATTATTATAATTTCAATAGAGAGTTTTTAGGGCTAGCTTTGAAAATCATGTATGGAAAGTATCCCAGAATATCCCCTCTAGCTAAGGAATTATTACAAACAAATCAAGCTGAGGAAGGAGACTGGTATATTTTGACTAAGGGTACAATCATTAGGCTTTATGGATTCACTAAGAAACCATTCTTGCTACCACATTTTATCACTAGTAGGATTTTGGCATTGGAGTATTGCAGATAGGTTGACTATATTAACTACACTTTTGGTACTGGGATAAAGAGAAAAGGGATGGTCAATTACCCTCTTAATGTGGAAGATATTATAGTAACAAGAAAATGATAGTATGAATAGAGTACTCAAACCTTGGAAATACTAGGCCTTAGTCAGCTTCCTCAAATATGGAGGTATGATCCAACCAATATATTTTTGGAAAAGCTAAAAACTCTCGATGGTGATAAGGCTCCCAAATTTAAAAGGACTTTGAGGCTGTAAATTGAGAAATCTAGAAAAAATAAGGAGAGCTCTTCATTAGAATTGAATGTTGGAAATATAGAATCACTACCCCCTTGGAGAGACTTTTATGAAAAATTGGTTGACTATGATCCTGAGCATAAGAAAATCCACTAGTTGAAATAAGCAAAAATTCAAACCATACAGGAAAAGGTTGGTTGGGATGAGTCTAATATTTTAGAATGGTGGAAAATTAGGGTTGAGACAAATACTATAGCTCCCAGGTTTGTCCACCAATCTAATATTTATTTCTCTACTAAGTATGATAAACATATTAAGACTTGGATGGCCAAGAATGGTAAAAGCTTAGCATTGAGCTTCAAAAAAATTGAAACATGAAAATCTGAAGAGGGTAAGGCAAAAGAGAAAAAGTTAGAGGTTAAAAACTAGGATAAATATCAAACACCTCAAATTTATCCCTCCCTACAATATAAATAACAATATAATATTATAGTAGCTTCACCTCTATTGATTGAAAAGGAAAAACCCATTTACAAACCTGCACAAGAATAGTTGCAACATTTCTCTGTGGGAGACGCAATGATGAAAAAGATAGGATATTTTGGAGGTGGACTTGAAAAACATAAACCAGGGATTGTGGAAAATATTCAGGTGGAAAAAAGACCAAAATATTTAGCCTTGGGGGTAGAAACTACTTCACAAAGTCTAATGGGAGATAAAGCAAGTCATAACTTAGCCTCTTCTCCTGTTAAATTTACTACTACAACTCTTTATAAGCCCTTAAGTCCCCTTGTTCAAGAGGTATCACCACTAGCTCCACAACATCAAGATGATGCTCCAAGGGTTAACCCTTCAACTCCCATTGTAAATAAAATAAAAGCTAAATATTTAGTTGGGGAGGCTAAGAAGGAGATTATCAAGAAGAGGAAATTGGATCAAACAAAAGTAGTTGAGCAAAATTAGGTCATAGTGATAGAGCAACCAACTCAACAAGTTCAGCAGCAAAGTGTTGATGATATTTTTCAATAGTCTACTTTAGTAGACACAGGTATGATTGCTATCCCTTCTTCTCCTTCTCCTTCTCCTTCTCCTTATCCTTCTCCTTCTCCTTCTCCTTATCCTTCTCATTCTCTAAGGAATTCTCCCTCTCATTCTCAAGAGAAAAAGGAATAAATGATATCATCGTTATCTCATAATCCTTCTCCATATCATTCCATACCATATCAATCTCATTCAATATAAATTCTGATATCATCATCTCCAGTTCACATTCCTTCATTTCTAATATCATCACTCACAATATCATAAGAAGAATAAACACTTTCATCTCACCAACTATCCTTGATAGTTACAACATCTATTGCTATTATGATGAATATTGCAACCTCTATTATAAGCACATATTCTACTATTATTACCACTGCACCTCTTCCATCTATTCCAGTTCCATTTTTACCCTCACTTATCATCACCTCCACACTTGCTAATCATTGTACAACGACCTCTTTGCAAAAGGTCAAAAATATTTCATTGAAAACTCAGTTTTTGGAGCAAGAAATTAGCTCAACCTTCTAAAAAGTTTTCTTGATTGATAAAGACTGATTTTTGATCCTATTTCTCGACAAAGAACAAGAATCTCTCTCACCCCCTTATCAACAAACCAAAGTAGGACATGACTATAGAATATTATCAAGTGGAGGAGCAAGTTGAGGATATTTCTCAATTGCCTTTGGAGGATGAATTTGTCATAGCTAAGGCTCATCTTGAGACCATATATGTGCAAAGTGATATTTATAGGGATAAATATGAGAAATTAGAGGAAAAGGTTGAAAATATAGAAGCAATAATTAGTGACCATAAAAAAATTGAAAGGGTGTAAGAAATGAAGCCAAGAAGTGGCAAAAAAAGTACCATGAGATGGTCAAATTGAAAGAGTAGTCCAAAGAGCTGAAGAAGTATAATGAGGCTTATGCTAAACAAATATAGGCTCTACAACATCAACTTCAAGTTGATAAAACTACAGCTACAGGTTTCTTTAAAGATAAAGTTAAACATATCAAAAAAGAAATGTGGTCTGAAATTATGGAAAAATGTTTAGAGATCTAGCCTGTAATTGATTTCATGTATGAGGCAAGTCATTTGTTGCAAGAAACCAAAGAAGATTTTGAAAAAACTACTCAAGAGCTACAACCAATGGTGACACAAGTAGAAATAATATACAAGTTATCTAAAAATAGATTCAATATTGCTGCTAAGCCCATTCCCAACAAAGAATGGACTAGTGCAAGATTGACAGCCAATAAAATCCTTAGAAAGATTAAGTTGATCTAGAAAGGATAGCTATTAATGGATAAAATTGAAGGTAAGATCCAAAAAATTATTGATTCTATTAGCTTTTGATACTGTATGCAATGGGAGATAGCAATCACAAGATGCAAAATAATAATATGAAAGAAAGTAAATCTGTGAGATGACTAAAATATGCTATAAATAGAAATGATAAAAATGAATACAATGTAGCTATGGAGGAAATGAACACTCCATGAATAATGCTACCGGACTACATTGCACCCATCTCCAATATGGGTGACTTTATCTAATATGCTCTATGATGCTCTATGTGATGCTCTATGATCTATGACAATAAGGCCATTATATAGGAAGATAGGTTCCTTGGCCAACACTCTATCTAGTTGTGCAAGGGACAACTTGCACATTGACACTTGTGCATTTATTACATTGCATGAAGAAACTAGGTAACTTCCCCCTAAAGTAATCTAATGTCCTAAGTATGTACCTTGGTAGGTACATTTACATGACCCAAATGATGTAATATAATCTATTTCTAACACCCCCCATGTATTACATTATTTGGGTATTGAAGACTTTAGTCTTCAATGTGGATCTTCTTCCATTGGATGGTAGAATATGTATTCTCCTTCATTGCTTACTATGTTCAAGTTCAGTAGGTAATTTGTGTCTTCATGTGATGTGAAGTAAGTTGTGGTTGTAGATGCAGGCTCTTCTATATTTTGTATGTGATCTACTGGTTCAGTCCTCATGATGCCATGTTTCTTTCTAGCACATTTTTTCTTCTTTTTCCTCCTTCTCTTGTGATTCTGCATTGGTGCTGGTGGGATTTTTGCTTCATGACAAGTTAGTCTATCATCACAATAATATTATTCCTTCTTTCTAACTTGTTTCTTGTGTTGAGTAAGTACAAACACAATTAATGATAGATAAACCATCAGACACTCTTCTGGTGAAAATATAACCAATATTTGTGAGTTCCACCATGTTGTGAAGAGGATTTCATGAAGATAGTTAATCAATGTTGTAAAGTTACCTTCTTTGGCTTCTCTAAGAAACAAGGAGAATTTCTCTTGATCATTAGTAGATAGATACTCATATCCTTCTAAAGTATCTATTAAGTTTTGAGAGTAAAATTCTACTTCATGGAATAGTTCTTCATTGTTGAAAGCTTTTCTCAAAATTTCATCCATGATAGATCTTGCTATTTCTTAGGATTGAATTTGATAGAATCTTAGTAGTCTATCTTTCAACTTTGAAGTATATAAGCTTTATTTTGATAAAACCTTTATTGATCCTTAGGTTTGTAGGCTTCCTTATGTCTCCCTAGTAATGAGAGTGTATACACCTAATGGAATTTTAGGTTTTGTAAAAATCTTATATTTTCCCAATGGATTTGCAACTTGATAATTTATGATAAATGCTGATATTACCAAGTTTTGTAGAATCCCTTATGACTCCCTAGGGATATAATATAGTGCTTTTGAAAATATAGTTCAATTTTTGGTTGATTTTGTAAGGTTTTGTAAATATCAAAAATCAACTTTTATTATCCCTTATTGCTCCTATTGAACTAAGCACTTTTTCAATTTGAAGAGGTTTTAATGTTGGATTTATTTTGTCCCTTTTTTGATGTGTTTGAGACAAATATATATAGGTTTCCAACCTTAGCCTAAATATTTTAATAACCTCTTTTAAATATCCCTTTAGGTTTTTTATTGTAGTGTATCTAATTTCCAATAAGTCAATTTGATGTAGTAACCCTTATAACTCCCAAATTTTGGAAAATTAGACCACAATAATATTTGCAAATATTTTATAAATAAATTCTAGTAGAAATCCTTATTGCTCCTATGTTAATATTGCAAATATTATATTGATATGATATATTATTCCCCTTTAAGATATAGCTTTCAATGTAGTTGTATTCCTCTAAGTTTAACCTTATAACTCCCAAGAAAATGAAAGCATATTATAGTGGGAATAAACCTTACCTTATATCATTCAATAGTTGATGTTGTATTCACTATGCATGGGCTGCAATATAGACGTTGCTTCTTTGGCTCTTCCTCCAATTATTTGCTTAGGATTTAGATGTTCCAAATGTGGCATCATTAATGTTTGCCTTTGACCTTCCCTATTCAGAGCATTGAAGGCTCTTTCACACCTTGCTTCCACGCTGTCGTTGTGCCCTATGTTCATAGAACTCAGATGTAAATGCTCCATTGAATGCCTTGGTCGTTGACGCTCTTAAATTGGAGGAGAATCTTGGTTTGAGTGCCAAGTGGCACATCTATTTCTTCATGAGCACTTGAGGAGTAGAAGATGCTTGAGGATAATTGATTCCTTCTTCATGTAACATATGGATGTTACGTTCTTTTAGTGAAGCACTCGGCTTTCCTTTGGACAAGTGTTCCTCATATATTCATTGCACCAACTTGTAGCTTGTAACTCCCTTGTTGATGAAGATGAGTGCTCAAGAGAGAGGAAAGTTAGGGTCTTGTCTCAAGTGACAAATGTCACTTCCTCCTTGTGCATGGGTGTCTTCTATAATTCTCCTTCAATGTATCCTTCTTGGAGGTTCTTTAAACCCTATAATATCCATAGCTCCTTTTTCGATCAGTTGCACTTGCTTGTAGATTGTTTTAGGTTGAGTTGAGGAGCATCGATCTGGAGGCTTGAGCACCAATTTTTTGCTTCAAATATGTGGAGATTGGAATGCTCCAATGGTGCTTCTATATTCCTCTTTTCTCACCTATTATACATCCTCCTTGTAGATAGCATTGCTCTTGATTATAACATCATTTTCTCCCTTTGATTTTTCATCTTATCTCTTGTAGGTTCGGCCATCCAATATGAGGGAGTAAGAGCCTTTAGAGTGACTCCTTTGATGTGCTTGGAAGGACGTTAGTGAATGACCACCTTCGGCTAGTTTTTCCAGTGAATGTTGTGCCCTTGAGACACCTTCAAATCTACCTCCTTTTTCTGTATAAACTAGATTAGGATAGTGCAATGCAATGTAACATATTCATGTATAAAATAGCTCTTATTGCACCTTATTTTGCACCTCTTTTTCAGGTCTGATTTTCTGGTTTTGTGGAAAATTTTTGAATGCAATATGAGGGGTTTTTGAGGTTGTATCTTTCATTAGACACCTCCCATTTTGCTTGGATATTTTATAAATAGATCCAAGCTTGTAACCACATGGCATAAGCTCTCCTTTTTGTTGTATTTTTATGCACTATTTCTTTGGTAGAAAACTTATTGTGCTTTGAACTTGAGACTCACCAAGTCTCGCTCAAGGCTTCCTTTGCTGCTCTTTTGGTGGTTACTTTCTTCTCCAATGCTTGGAGGATTGAGCTGATTTTGTGGCTTCCTCAAGCCACTCAAATTTGTAGATATTTGTGCACTAATAGTGTCTTTAGACACTTTGACAAATTTTGTTTTTGTGCCTTTCTCAAGAACACAAATAACAATATTTTGAGAGCAATAGGATAGTGCAAATAAATATAATAAACTTTCACTTTTAATGCACTAACAATTTCACCTTATCACTCCAATTAAATCTCAAAATTAATGCACTTAATCAATTTACTGCAACTAATCAAGAATAATCTGAAATGAATCTTCAAGAATTATTCTGCAATTTCTTATAAGCAAAGGTAGTAGGAGCTAGTCTTCTTTTTATTTCCAAAGTAGATGATAGGTAGTTGATAGATAGTTGAAATTCTGAAATCTAATAAAATCCTAAAGTGCAAATGAACCTTAAAGGAACCTTTCTCTTTTTTCACTTTTGAAGACTATAATTCAATTCTCCTTTTTGCAACTTTAATCCAAATTAAGGTGCTTAAACAAATCTAATAAGTAATCCAATTAATGAATCTACTTGCACCAATAGTTGCATACCTTTTTTTGAAAGCTCTTTTTGTTGCTTCTATAGAGGATGTAGATCTTGGTGTCTAGGATCACCAAGTTGCTGCCTTGAGTAAGATGTTGTAGCTCTTTGTAGGTTGCCTTGAACAACTTCATCTTCACCAAAATATGGTCTCAAACTTTCTTTCACGAGCCTAGGATTTTGGTGGCTTGTTCTCCTCTTGTAGTCTCCTCCTTTTGCTATAGATTTGAAGAGATATTCATTTCTGAAGTGGTGCCTTCTTGTTGTGAGAGGCAATCTCCAAATATCTTGGATTTGGTAGGCTTCTTCTATCTAAATCTTCCTTCAAGCTTCTTGTCAAATTTTGACTTCAAACAAGATCTTCTTCTCAATATTTTGAGTGTCTTGAGGTCTTCACTGGATTCTTCTTCTGGGATTTGACACTCCTTGCCAAATTCTTCTCCTCTTTGGATTTTTTTTGGATGGTGAAAATTATCCCAAGTCCTTCACTATCAGGGGCTTCTCCTTGGTAGTGGATTTATCCAATGAGTTCTTCTTTGATGATTTCTTCAATAAGGCTCTCCAAGCCTTTTACTGGATGCTCATTGAGACCTCCCCAAGGTCTTTGATCTTGTAGCTTCTTTTGGTCTTCCTTGAGACATTTTCTTCAACCTTCTGCTCCTAGAAGTGTTGGTGGTGAGATCTTCCTCTAGATATTTGCTTATGTTACTTCTAGATTCGAGCAGGACTCTCCTAGTCCTTCTTCTTCCAATATTGGAAGTTCTTCAATGAGATCTTCTCCTGATCTCTTTACCTTTAGGTGTTGGATTGATTATGAAGAAGATACTCTTCCTAGATTTCTTGTAGGAAGTTTCACGACTCACTGAATCTCCTTTCCCTGCAACAAAGTATTAGTACTAAAATCTTAATCTCCTTATGAATCAGATACTCACTTCTGGAGTCTTCTTCAGGATCAAGGCTTCTATGGCCTTATTTCAGTATCAAGGCTTCTATGGTATTTTTCTTCAGGATCAAGGCTTCTGTGGCCTTTTTCTTTTGGATTTAGGTTTCTTATGGCCTTTTTTAGGATCAAGGCTTTGTGGCCTTTTTCTTCTAGATTTAGGCTTCTATGGCCTTTTCTTTTGGATTAAGGCTTCTATGGCCTTTTCTTCTAGATCAAGGTTTCTATGGTTTTTTTCTTGATCAAGGCTACTATGGCCTTTTCTTCTTGTGTGAAGTTCTCAATTTAGTAATGGAGATCTCTTGTCTCCTAACTTCACCACAAATCTTCTCCATAAGTCTTCTTCCGTAGTATTCTTTTCTTGGAAAAGAAACTAACCTCTGCACTATGAAGATACGTCGACCTTTGAGCAACAAAGTTGAAGTCTCCTAGATTTTTGTTGTAGGAGGAATCCCAATCTTCTGAGAATTATATTTTTGCAAAAAAATAAACTTTGGGCAATAGTTAAGAAATTCTAGATATCTAGAATTATCTTCACTAGTTGATTTGTCAATCTAGTGGATTGAATGATGAGTCCTAGTCTTCACGAGTTTTTTGCAACTCTGTGGAAATACTCTAGCCAAATGCAATCTTAGTATTTTTGAAATTGATATTTCTTTCAGTCCTCACTTGTGGCTCTCCCTGATTCTACCACCTAGACTCTTCTAAGATTTTTTGATAGTGATTGGTCCAAAGGTGCGTCAGGTTGACAAAAAACTTAGGCTCATTGATAATGGTGGTTTTCCTATGGCTAGATCTAGGCATAGCTCTGATACCACTGTTAGATTTTGATGTTGTATGCAATGGGAGATAGCAATCACAAGATGCAAAAATAATAATATGAAATAAAGTAAATCTGCGAGATGACTGAAATATGCTATAAATAGAAATGATGGAAATGAATACAATATAGCTATGGAGGAAATGAACACTCCATGAATAATGCTATCGGACTACATTGCACCCATCTCCAATATGGGTGACTTTATCTATGCTCTACGATGCACTTTGTGATGCTCTATGTGATGCTCTATATGATCTATGACAATAAGGCCATTATATAGGAATATAGGTTCCTTGGCCAACACTCTATCTAGTTGTGCAAGGGATAACTTGCACATGTACAACTTACACATTGACACTTGTGCATTTATTACATTGCATGAAGAAACTAGGTAACTTCCCCCTAAAGTAATCTAATGTCCTAAGTATGTACCTTGGTAGGTACATTTACATGATCCAAATGATGTAATATAATCTATTTCTAACATATTCCAACAAGGAAATGATGCAATATGGTTTCCAAGGGTTTTGGGATGAAGAGGATATGCTTTTAACTGATGAATACATTTAGACTAGCTTGACATCAATATTGCATGATGAGTTTGAAATAGATGCTTGGTAGGACCTTGTTAATCAAGATCAAGTCACTCAATTGGTGAAAGATTTGACTAGGATCAGAAACTTAACAGAAGATATTTTTATTTAATTTGGTAAATCAGAACATGGTTACAATAAACATCCCCTTGAGGGCTCTTAGTGTGATACAATTATTTACAAAATGATGGGTGCCCAAGGATCAAGTCCTTTCAAACAAGCTCGTGTGCACTTCCAATGTTCTTCCTCGTACCCACAATTGAGGTGGGTGAACCTATGATGTTGCCACTTTGTCATTCAATATTATGATCTTGTATTCCTTCCTAATGTGTTGTAAAACCTGTACCTGCATACAAGGAAACCAGATTTGTCAAATAGCCAAAGTGTAATGTGAAATATGCAAAAACCCCATATTAGAAAATATAAATTTGCAATGTGCCTATCTAAAACAACTCCAAATTATCTAAAATTGTAGAGATATATAAAATATATGATTTTGGAAAGATCTAATTGAAAATAGAATAGAAATTGCCTCTGATGGCATGGCGCATTCGCAATTTATCTACAAAGCTTGCAAAACCCAAAACAAGCAATTTATGGACCAAAATACATCCAAATAAAATGAAACTTGGAAAGTATGCATAAAATATGATTTTAAAAGAAACCATATACTCAGATTTGTAAAATAAGGAACAGTTTCATGTGCATCTCTAGATGGTCCCCTAAAGCTTGTAAAACACTAAAAATGCAATATCTCGCTCAATATGACTCCAAAATGCATGAAATTTGGATAGGAGACTCATATGCTACTCTAGAATATGACTAAAAAAGAACATTATAAAAATCATGCATAGATATGCCACCATACATGGGTATTACGGTGGTGACTATCACAGATTAGGGACCATCCTAAGGTGAGACGATCACCATTTTTGCACTTATTTTATCACCAATTCCTCTGTGAATTGGTTAGGGACCTCCTCAATAGTGTTTTCATCAAATTTAGTGTTAAAATTCACTAAGATGATTCGGTTTTGCAAATAAATTGTGCCTTATAGATCACTCGCAAACCTCCTTCGCTAGGTAGATATTTCGAGGGAAAAAGGCACAAAAAGGTGAGGGGAAATCTTGGCAGCACTTCATTGATATGTCTCAAAACTCCTCTCTATATTTTGGGTGGAAAATGGATCCACTTTATAGCCAAAGGAGGCCTTTGGGCAAATGGGCCAAGAGGTGTCACTTGTCAAAAGTTGATCATGCATTGGAGGGGGAAGAGAATCTCCCATTTTGGCCTCCATTCTATAGCATATCATAAGGATTCTATGCCCTTAGGTCATGCATGCTCTCATAGGCAAGATAAATGGTAATTTTTGGGTGCCATTTATCCAAATTTGACTTTTTGGGAGTCAAACCTTGTGGTCATCCCACCCAAGGATGATCGCTTTGCCACCGTCCCTGGGTGGGACGGCCATGAACTATGACCATACCATGGTGACATGGTCATGCCTATGTGGACCAAAACCTCCCAAAAGTGGGGTGGAGCCTTCCAAAAGTGGTTAGGACCACTATTAAACCTTTGAGGGTTTTCCAAGGGGGCCATATGGTGTCAATTAGACCTTGTCTTGGTAATCTAATCGAATTTACATGATTTTAGTGTCTATAGATGCCCCTTTTTGAGATGCGTTGTGTGCAGCACATTTTTGAGAAAAAATAGATGACTAAAATGTTGAATTATTAGGGTCATTCAATAACATAACCAAATTTAGATGTCCCAATCATAGAAAGAGCATGCGTTCTTGAATCCTTGCTTCTGACGATCTAAGGAACTTACTTCAAGTACAACCTCTCCAGTAAGGTTGGCTTGATCTTGGATATTGTTCAGTCATGAAGAGGCAAAGGCCCATGCTACTTCATGCTTCTAGAATGCCAATATTTTTTTTTAGTTGAAATTTGTGCTTGTTTGCTGCCCCAAGTAGGGGCGTGATTATCTTTGTCAATGATTCGTTGAATGAATGTAATTTGCATGATTGAGTGTTTGATTATTGATTTTGATTATGAATTTGTTAAGTATGACTACCCCCTTAAGTGATGAGTCGAAGAGGGAATGACCAGTGAGAAAAGCGATGAGTTGCTTGACACATATGACTTTGTTAGGGTTTCCTTCGATTTTACTCATTGAAAAATGGAGCATTTTTTGGAGGATTTTGGTGACTTTGTTGACGTTTCATGGAAGAAAGGAATCAAAAAATGTGTTCCCATGGGGATGTACAGAAACAATGGCCTTATTAGGGATTAAATTAAGGACTTTCAATTTATCCATGAGCAATTTAGGTTCATCTTATTGCCAATTGAATTTTAACCAAATTTAAGTTGTTTTTGGTGGGTTTTGGACCCTTTTTGGTGCATTTTAAGCTATTTTTGTGCAATTTTTTGTGTCCATCCTAGGGTGGGATGGTCGCATGTTTTATGGTTTTCCTAAGGTGGGATATTCAGCCAAATGTGTGCTCATACCACCCTGGGATGGTCATGGCCCTGAGAGGGTTATTTAAGCCAAAAATGGGTCATTTGGGCTCATTTGTGCATTTGCAACTTTGCAGCTTGAGATGTGAGGAAGAAGATATTTATTTTACATAGCAAAGTACTATAAAAATAATCCCACAATCACCATGAGATAGCATGCAGACTCATCCAGTGGCGGAGCTAGTGTGAGACAGGTTCAAACTGATCGTATTACCGCATTTTCCTAGTGTTAGGAGTGGAATTGTTGCTGTTATTTGATTTTTTTGTTTTTTTTAGGCATAGCACACTAAATATTAAGTAATTAAACCTAAGGAGTGATATTATACCATTTTTTATGCTTTTTTTTGTGTTTTATATGCAATTATATTGCCTTTTATTTGTTAATTTTTGCATTTTTGGACTATTTTTGGTGGCCTGGAAGGCCATTTTTGGCCCAATTTGGGGGTCGTCCCTGGGTGGGACAACTAGGGTGGGCTAATTATGGATCATATATGGGTGGGATGGTCATATATTTTTGGGTTGTCCCTAGGCAGGACGACCACAAACTGGCCTAAAAAAGGGGCCTTTTTGGGTTATTTTTGGGTGTTTTTGGGCCATTTGGAGGTTGTTTTGAAGCATGGTGGATGCTTGTTATTGACTTGCTTACCTCTACCAGGTGGTGAAGATTTGGTATCAAGTTATAGATATATTTTATACCACTAGGTATGCATTGATATAGGCATATTGAGAATGGTTTGACATCATAGGCCTTAAGCAGGTGACACGGTTAGAGCCTGTGGTGGGCGATCGTGCTTATTTGACTGCACTGATTGACTTGTGGGACCCGTGCACCAACACCTTCCACATTTCAATGAGGGATATTATGGTTATGCTTAAGGAAATCTATCATATTTTGTGTTTTTTGATATAGGGTCGACAAATTATCTCTATGCACCACGATCTGAGAGATACAGTGTTGGAGAGATACTTTGGCGAGGACTCGAATGTGGCATTATAGGAATGCATCAGTGGAGGGATACTAGTGGGGTTTTGGTATGAGGCCAGGGTATTGGGTGTGAGTTATGTTTTTCTAATGACACTTATCTCTAATATGCTACTACCACACTCACCAGGAGCTAAATTTCCTTGGAACCTATTGGAGCTAGTGTTCGCTTTGGTGGGATGCACCGTGGCACAACCACTAGTGATGGCGTGGGGTACTACACTACTGGTACAGTTGTATGATGAGTTGTATGATATTTTATCCCATGGGTAGAAGGGCTTAGGATGTAAATTTTTACTACAGTGTTGGGGATGGAAGCACATAGTTGTGGAACGATTGTAGGGATTACCATGGACGACCTGGGTGTAGCTAGCAAATAGGGAGATAGGGTATGGGGTCCTATGGAAATGAGATCAGGAGGTAGGATAGAGTCATAATTTTGTAGGTGATGTGGACCACTATGCAAAGTCCATTGCATGACTTGAGGCAACACAGGTGCTTTGGAGGCCTTACAAATATTACCTAGCATTGGCTGGTGCTGAGGTACAACTCCGTAGGGTGAGGCGAGGCAGGTGGCTAGTTGGGTGGCACGGGATAGAGTGGGAGTACTTCCCGTATGCTTGAGTTATGAGGTAGTTTGGGCTACATCAAGGACTACCTAGTGAGTCAGTGGTCTACCGATGGTGCGAAGATGAGAGGACATTGAGGTGGCCTACAGTGGAGGAAATGGGTGAGGAGGTATATCCTATAGTAGACGTGCCTGACATGGATGATGTCGATACTACATAGGAGTATGACTCATAGTGGGTGATGTGCTAGTGGTGGGGCTAGGGGATCCTAAGGGATGATGCAATAGGGGTAGCAGAGGAGGCTCAATAGGATGCTCCTAATGAGGGCTAGGTAAAGGTGGGTGAGCGACATGGTTGTCGTCATGTGGTAGATAAGCAAGTAGACCTTCTATACTTAGGATATCAAGGTGACTATGGGGAGGATGACACTATGGATCAAGGGGTGCAAGTACAGTAGGTCACACAAGGTGACACAGATATAGAGTTGTAGGAGGATCTAATCAAGATTAGACAGGAGAGAGATCTCCTTTGGACACGGGTTTAGGATATCTAGGTAAAGATAGTTGCATTGTGGGTACATCTAAGATCCCAAAGCCCTCGGTGGGAGGGACCTAGTAGTGGGGAGGTGACCAAGCTATGGGATGAGGTAGCATAGCTCTAGGGCTTAGTGGATACCTACCAAGTACAATGTTGATAGGATCGAGCTTACACAAATGAGATAGAGGATGAGGTAGTGAACCTTAGGGGGCACATACCAGAACATCCATTTGCTAGTGTATCACACCAGATTCAATGGAGTGGTACATGATAGTATTCAACTAGGATGGAGGCACCTAGATTTCGATGGAGGGTGGATAGGGCAAGTGGTAGCATGTATGGGAGTTCACAGTGAACTCCAACTATGGGTGGGAGTGTGAGTCATAGCACCGGTCCTACATGACCATGGTGATTGAGGCTCTGATGACTCTTTTTATTTTTAGATTTTTGGTATTGTGAGGTCGGAGGACTCACTTTATTGTAGCCTACGAGAAACTCATAGACTATGATGTATCTTTTTGTCCCATACATATACATATATATATATATATATATATATATATATATATATATATATATATGATCTTTTTTGTTTGTCATCATGTGTTTATTGCTACTTTATGAGATGTATGCAATGTACCTATGAGATGTATGCAATGTTTCTACTTGCTTTATGATATTGTGATGGATGTTTTATCATGTATGCACATGTTTTTGTATTATGATGTTTTTGATGATAGTATGTAGATGCATGGATGCCAAATAACATATATGAAATGTGGGTACTATATGACATACTATGTTAGCACCATAGACTATATAGAATTCATCAATTCATGTGTGATTTTGTCATGAGACTATGTAATGGATTTGTGAAAATGTAAAGTGATATATATGTGATAAAATGGAATGAATAATAGGATGTTATAGGATGTCTTTGAGGTTTCCATGAGACTCCAAAACTATAGTCAACTGGTCAAAAAGTATATACTAACCATGCAAGACTTTTTGACAAGGTATGAATCTGCTAGGATGCCATATACTCAATATCCTTGTGTGTGCAAGTGAGTTCATTGTTGTGATACACATAAGATTACCCTATGAGTATCACGATCCTAGGTTTTGTACTTAGTTGGATTAGACCACTAGGTAGTATAGGCTACCAAAATCTAGCTCATCCACATGCAAACATTGGTTTGCATACACGGTAAAAGCTAATGTGATAGATATATCGTCATGCGTAAGGCTACCACCATTGCCAGGCAGGCTTCATGCCACCTAACCTATAATGAGGATCACCTAATGGTTTGTCAAATGCTAAGAATTTCAAGTATTCAAGTTCAATACTCTCTTCTTTTCTTTTCTTTTATTTTATTTCAGGGATACTTTATCATGCTTAGTCATGAAAATCACTATTTATTTTGTATTTTGTTTTCTTTGAGCAAGGGATTTGTGTAGTGATGAAAATCACTGTTTATTTTGCTTTTGAATTTTTTTTTTATTTTGTGGGATTTTGCTTATTGATAGTGGTGAAAACCACTATTTATTTTGGGGAATTGGGTAAGGAGGAGCTTGTCCTTTTGTTAATTCTCAACATTCTTGAACCATCCACACAGGAGGATGAACAGGATAGATTTTTTTTTTGGTAGATAAGATACTATAGCATTAATACCGGGTTTTACAGGTTGACCCAAAACCTTTTACAAAAATCAGCCCAGGGCTGTTGATGAACATAACCTTACTAAGGATCGTATATATGATGCTGCCAAAGTCATTACATCCGGTAAGGTACATAGCCTGTTATCAAAAATAAACTTCCCATACAAAATTTTGGGTATACCCCGATAAAACACACATGCATCATAATTACAAAAAATAAACAGACATGGATCCCTTCCTTGAGACAATGGAGAAAAAAAAAGCTACAGACACACATAGCAGAGGACTGAAAAAACTCCCACAAGCTTTGTATTGAGAGTTACTCTTAATAATTCTTTGGTAATTTCTTTCTTTTGTATATGACATGCTTTGGTACCACATACTATCTTGGCCAATAAGCCTTGGAGAAGTGAACCTGTTGGCTATATTTATGGTGGTGGCTATCTGGTGGTCCATGTGGCTTTGGTTCGAAGTCTTATATTGTCGTTTCTTTCCTTCCTTGTGATTATCAACCAACCTCAAATTACTAAGACGACTAGGAGCCATGTTATCTGACATGTGATTGTCCCCATTAGTCTTTGTGGTATTTCCAAGCAACATCCATGAAGATTGACAGCTCAGATAATTTTTATTGTGATTCCAATTCAAAAAAGAGATGAGAATACTCCTAGCCTTTGAACTTATAGTGCCTTCCCTATTGGTAAATTTGACTATCATTCTTGGCATTCTTTTTGAATAAGCTCCTCTACTTCACTCAGGACACTGTTCCCATTTGAAAAGTCTGTCACCATCAACACCCAAATTGCCCAGCTTATCAACAATTTTGTTAGCTTCCCAAAAGACATGTTGGGCTCTTCTATCCTGTCTTCCCTGGAAAAGGATCCTAGCCTCTTCAACAATTGTTTTAATCCTCCAAGGAGGTGTTTTCCAATTATTGAGGAGATTTATAACATGAATAGAGTCTCCTTCTACGATCAAATTGCCTTGTAAGTTTTGAGTCATTTGAAGGCCTCTCCACATAGCTCTAGGTTCAGCTTCGTTGTTCGTCCTTATTCCCAAATATTTGGAAATCGTAAGCATCATATTCCCATTAGTATCTCACACAATGCCACTAGCACCTACTCTGCTAGGATTGTCCTTAGATTCTCCATCAAAATTAAGCTTAAACCAACCCGTAGGAGGTGGAGACCACTTAACATTGGCTCTAGGGTTGACTACCCTAGGAACAGACTCATCTAACAAGGTTAAGCTTAAATATTGAGCAATCGTGGTCTCCTGCAGATGAGGTTTATAGCTATCAAAAGGGATAAGGTTCACATTCTCATTGGCAAAGGATAGGATCCTGGCAATGATAGTTTTATGATCATGGATAGACTCATTAAATACTCTATGGTTCCTTTCTAACCACACCTACCAAAGATAGTGATTGAGACAAATTTTCCACATGTACCTAAGTCTTTGGCTTGAAAATGGGCAAGGCCAATGGACAAAAAAATCAAGTACGATGGCTGGTTTAACCCATGAAATATTGAAGGCCTGAAAAACCCCACTTAGGACAGTCAAGGAAAAAGGGCACTCAAGGAAAATGTGATAAATGGTCTCCCGCTTAGCCTCGTACGGATAACAACGATTAGTGATACAAATACCTTTACGCATCATATTATCAATGGTTAGAATTCTTCCTTGGATAACCAGCCATGAAAAGACTACAATTTTTGGAATTAAATTTTTTTATCCAAACTAACCTAGACCACTTTGTAGGTTTCATCTTTCCTTGTGCAAAACTGTGGATTTATTAATGTGAAAAATATGTTGGGATTTTGATGTATACAAGGTACAATCTAAGCAAGACTCTACCTCATAAAAATCATGATAAATTTCTACAAAATTTGAAGAGAAAACTAGAGATGGTTGAGTGATCGAAAACCCTAATGACATTCTAGAAAAAATGGCTAGGTGAAGGGAATGGACACAAATATGAAAAGTGGGAAATGTAGGTGGAAATGATAAGTGAAATATGAAATTATGTGAATGATTACTTGAGCAACATTGATTTTGAATGATGACTAATGTACAGTCTTAGTGCTAGACACATATGAGCAACTCTAAAATGCAAAGTGCAATGATGAGTATACCAAATGCAAGTGATGATAAAATGCAATGGAATGTAATTCGATGTAATAGAATATTTTTGATGTTTTGATGATGTTTTTATATATAATCCAAAAAAATCATCAAAACATCAAAAATATTATGTTACATCGAATTACATTCCATTGCATTTTATCATCACTTGCATTTGGTATACTCACCATTGCACTTTGCATTTTAGAGTTGCTCATATGTGCCTAGCACTAAGACTGTACATTAGTCATCATTCAAAATCAATGCTGCTCAAGTCATCATTCACATAATTATATATATATATATATATGTGTGTGTGTGTGTGTGTGTACAGGTTGATCAATGGGCTTAGAGAATGCCATTGGGGATTTTTGTGTGACCAAAGGGTTTATAGATGCCTTTGGAGCATTTTGGGGTGACCTAGACGATCATAGACCGCCTAGGAGCATTTTGGGTGGAGCATTTTGGGGTGACCTAGATGGTCGTAGACCACCTAGGGGTTTTTTGGGTTGACCAAGCAGGTTGTAGACACCCTTAGACCATTTTGGGGTGACCTAGATGGTCGTAGATTTCTTAGGGGCATTTTGGGGTGACCAAGCGATACGTAGATATACTTGGAGTATTTTGGGGTGACCTAGACGATCCTAGACTACCTATGAGGGTTTTGGGTTGACCAAGTGGTATGTAGATACCCTTGGAGCATTTTGGGGTGACCTAGATGGTCATGAACTGCCTAGGAGTTTTTTGGGTTGACCAAGCGGATAGATACCCTTAGAGCATTTTGGGGTGACCAAGCAATACGTAGATATACTTGGAGTATTTTGGGGTGACCTAGACGATCCTAGACTACCTATGAGGGTTTTGGGTTGACCAAGTGGTATGTATATACCCTTGGAGCGTTTTGGGGTGACCTAGATGGTCATGAACTGCCTAGGAGGTTTTTGGGTTGACCAAGCGGATAGATACCCTTAGAGCATTTTGGGGTGACCTAGATGGTCGTAGACCACCTAGGGGTATTTTGGGTTGACCAAGCGGTATGTAGCTACCCTTGGAGCATTTTTAGGTGGCATAGATGGTCATAGACCACCTGGAAGAGTTTTGGGTTGACCAAGCGATATGTAGATACCCTTGGAGCATTTTGGAGTGACCTAAACGGTCATTGACCGCCTAGGAGCATTTTGGGCCATAGCACTCTAGGCATCGAAAGGTCGTAGATGAAGGATTTTCAAGGATTCACGATCCTCTATTCCTTCAAGGGAGGCTAGGCAGTAATTTTTGGGTCTGATCTAACTAGTGATGATAAAAGTACCTAACTAGTTTACCACAAACTTGTCCCGTAGATGGGGTGGCAAATTAGAATTTTGTTGGTTTTCTTTCAAAATAAGGTCACCAAATTGAAAGTCTCTCTGATGGACTTTCATATTATAAGCTCTCTTAAGTCACTCTTTATAAATGCACAAGTGCTCAAGAGCATTGACACATCATTCATAAAGCAACATAAGTTGGTCTAAGTGAGCCTATCGCGCAGTATCATCATCGATGAACTCCTTCATAGATATGCGTAGCGATGGGATATCTAGCTCTAGAGGCATGACTGCCTCGACACCATACACCAGTGAGAATGGAGTTGCCCCAGTGGACCTTCAAATTCTAGTGCGATAGGCCCATAGAGCAAGGGGCATTTGCGTGTGCCAATTGTTGTGATTTTCTTTAACTGTTTTCTTTAGAATTGCAATCAATGTTTTGTTTGATGACTCTGCTTGCCCATTTACTTATGGATAATAGGGCATTGAAAAATTGTGTTGAATATTATACTTTTTGATCAAATCACGCACATATTTATTCTTGAATGATGTCTCATTATCAAAAATTATCTTGGATGGAATACCAAAATGACAAATGATATTGTACAATATGAACTCCGCGATGCGGGGTCCTATCGTAGAGTTAAGGGGAATTACTTCCACCCACTTTGTAAAGTACTCGATAGCCATAATGATAAATGTGTGATGGTTTGAGGATATGGGTGACATTTTCTTGATTAAATCAAACCCCTATTGCAAAAATGACCAAGCTGACTAAATCAGTTGTAAGGCCTGAGAAGGTACATGTGTTGACAATTTATGCACTTCTTAAAATAAGTACAACAATATTGCTCTAAGGTTGGCCAATAATAGCCCATGTAAAGAATGTTCTTAGCGATGTACATGCCACTGAAATGGCCACCACATGTACCGTTGTGTGCTTGGGCAATTGCCCAGACCGACTCTTGATGCTCTAAGCAATGAAGGAGGATCCCTTCATAGATTTGATGGTACAAAATATCTTGTAGCAATTTACCACTTTTTGTTTAAATGTACTTTTGATGGCATGCAACAACCCAGGATGGATAGTATCAAGCTTCGGGTACTCTTTTATTTGGGTAGACCAGTACTGTTGTGAGGAAGCCTCGATTGCATGAATTACCTGTTCCTCTTGAAGTTCATCCTAAGCAAACATTGATTAGGAAATAACGTGTAATAATAGCATTGTACTACTATCAAAATGGGTCTGAGGGAACAAATTCCCCCAATCGACATGATCCAAGTGCTCGTGAATTGGTGAGAACCTATCTTGATGAGGTTCAATCTGAATCAAGTGGACCTCTGGCATTGATTGGGTTCTCTCACGCTCAACCATAGATTGTGATAGTTTTTTTACCTAAATGGTCATCATATCATATGTAGGATTCTGCAGGATCAAGTACCCAAGGGAGGCCATTATATCCACAAAATTATTAGATGATAAATGGAGTGCCTCGATATCATACCATTCAAACTTTACCAGGATTTTATCCACAAGGACTTTATAGGCTTGTAGAACTGGGCATTTGCATTGAAAAATCCCTTTGACCTAGTTTACAATTAGCAAGGAGTCACCGAAAATGTTGAGCTTGGTGATTTTCATGGTGATAGGTGTTTGAAGACCTATGAGCAAGGCTTTGTACTCAGCATTTTTGTTGGTACATGAGAAATAAAGTTTGAACGATAGGGGTATGGGAACCCCTTGAGGTGTGAAAAATACAATTCTCGTGCCACCCCTTGCTCGCATTTGGAGCCATAAAAGAAGAGATTCATATCCATGTAATCTTCCAAAATCATATGAATGTAATCATGGAAGATGTATGTCATGGCACGTTGGTAGTTAGCATTGTTATTTTTAAGGCCAAAGGGCATGACCTTATAGCAAAATGTTCCCAAGGCATTGTGAACACCATTTTGAGCTGGTATTTCATATTGATATGGATATGGTTGTATCCATAAAAACCATCCATGAGGGATAACATTTTATGGCCTGCTATGGCATCTACCAGGGTGTCAATGCTCGGTAAAGGGAAACCATCCTTAGGACACGCTTTGTTTAGGTCTCAAAAATTGATGCAAATACGAATCCTCCTACCAGGCTTCTTGATGGGAACCATGTTGGACAACCATGGTGGATAGTCTACAAAAATGACAAACTTGGCATTCAATAGCTTTTGTAGCTCATATTTAACCATTAAGGCTACTGTCGGATGCATCTTTCTTAGATTTTGCTTAAATGGCTTGTCCTTGGGGTCAAGCGTCAACTTGTCCATGACTAGATTTGGATCCAATCTCGGTATATCTTTGTAGGACCATGCGAAAGCCTCCTTCTTCTCTATGAGAAGGGCTATGTAATTAGCTTGCTCTTTAGAGAATAGGCTTTCCCCTAACTTGACACATTTAGGATTCTTGGGATATGAGTCGATAGCTTTATCAATCATTGGCTTGATTGACATATGTGACCCCTCCTCCAACTGGTGAGTAGTAGGGATCAGGTGAATGTCATCTGCTGGGTTTAGGTAAGCAATTGGAACCTCGGGTTCCTCCTCAGCATGGAAGACATCATGAATAGGCCTTGGAGAGAAATGAAATAGCTGTAGCGTCTCATTGCAAGGCCAATAATCAGAAGGTGATGGGGGAGAATCTCCCTGATCAAAGTCAATTACCCCCAAGTCAAGGTGCAGTGGCTTAAATGATTTATCTAGATCTCACATGGGCTCGAAAAAGGTCTATGGAAATCATGTTTATGGATGGATTATTTCCCCTAGGTGTCTTGTGGTATCTATCGACATCTGGATGTTACAAGACCTAAGGGGGTGGTTGCAGTGGTGGTTGAATGATCGAAGGTGGTCAGTGTGGTTGCAGGTGAACTTGCCCTTCTGCATGGAGGAATTGGTACCAGATAGGGTTGTTTAAAGGGAACATACATAGATAGCCTTCATGTTCATCATCCAATGGGACAATTCATGCATACTCGACATGTAGACTAGAAGAGTTAATGGACACCACTTCATAATATGATTCATCGTTAGATGTCCACTCATAAGGAGACCGTTGATCTTCTTCCCCACTATCATGTGGAAGGATGTGCACACTTTCATGTCTCTCATAAGATCAATTGACCTTGCAATGTATCTCTTGGTCACTCAGGGGTGCAAGTAAGTAGTCTCCTAGTGAGTAGACTTGATTGGGATTGGCGTAAGGTTCACGCACAAGCTCATCCCTAAAGTTGAGAGTCATGCACTCTAAGATATCCATAAGGATGTCGAGGGGCACAGGCTTGTTGTGTCCCAAACTAGACTTGTCATAAGGCATTTGATACTGTGGCTAGTAAGGAATGTGGGTGCCTTTCTCATACAAGCCTAACCCATAACCGTACCAGTTACAGAGATGAAGATACTTCATGGAAAAGTTAGGGTTGGACATGTAGTTGATGTCCTCAAAAAAGGGCTCTTCATCCTCTTCCTACTATTGATAAGGCTCAATGCCATAGTCGAGACCCCCATAGATGAATTTTTTTTATTAGGGGGAAGGCCAAGAGGTACGATAGTGCCTATGGGAAGACGAGGTCAACCCATATCTCACACTGACTCAATGGTAGGGGTGGCAGTGACATTCCTAACCATGTACTCTCCTAGACCGGTGGTAACCAGGTGCATTGTGACCTATGGCTATAGAGGAGGGGATTGGAGTGAGGCTTGAATTGATTCAATGTTTGCCTCCTGAGGTAGATCCTCATCTACTTGGCTAGGGATCTCCTCTATGGAGATGGTGGATATTGATTCAATGTTTGAATCCTGAGGTAGATCCTCATCTACTTGGCTAGGGATCTCCTCTATGGAGATGGTGGATATGGTTGGAGGTCTCTCATCAACAGTCCTCTTCCCTGTGTCCCTCGGTGGAGGATTCATCGATGATGAAGGCATGTTTGAGGGTGCTGAAGATGAGGATGGTATGGCATGATATGATGATGGATTGAATGAAGATAATGGTGATGGAGTCAGACCTTGGATGGATTTATTCGGTTGAAAATCTAGATGGATGGATGATAATGTAGACTCAAGGATCTATTGCACCATCTTGCAGTACTTGAAGGGTTCTAGGTCTACGAGGACAATATGAACTTACCCTTCATAGGTGTATTTTAGGCACTGGTGAGCGATGGAAGGGACACAATTCATGTCCCTGATCCAAGATCTCCCTAGCAAGATATTTTATGCCATATCACCCTCCAAGATGTGGCATAGTGTCGATATGGTCTTTGTTCCTACCTGAATGGGTAGGACTATTGTACCAACTGTTGAGCATATGGCATCATTAAATTCTCAAAGGGTGTAAGTAGACACAACAATATGGGATGTTGGGAGCTTCAGATGCTTGAGAGTTATTGTAGTGATGATGTTACTAGAAGAGCCAGTGTCTATCAACACTCTCTTGTAGGGTGTTCCATTTACACATGCGAAGATGAGCAAGGGAGGATCCACCATATCATTTGGAACTATTTTGAGCTCATCTTCTTGGAAGATAATCACCAGTTTCATGCATTTTTGAGCATGCCCCATGAAATTATTGAAGAAGTTAGACTCCCAGGGCTATATCTTGATTGCCTTAAGGATCTCAATTAGAGCTTCTCTATGAGGTGTATATTTTTGAATGAGCTCATAGATGGAGATTCGGGAAGATGTCATTCTCAAGCTTTAAGAGATATTTCTCTTAATGGTGACCAAAACCTAGGTGGGAGGCTCAACACAAGAGGCAGTAGAGGCTGTAACATCGAAGGAACACCGCTCTGAGCTGCATGATGCAGCTAGACTTGGGTACCACCTATTCCTTATTACAATGCTAATCATGTTGACATACCCTTGCTGACGGGGTGCATGATGAACCTAATTCACCTAGGGTGCTAGCTTGGCTTGCTATGCATGGGTAGGCATTGGGTCTTTAAAAACACCCATCTATTGGTTGTTTGGCATGATAGAGATGTCTACCTGAAGGGCATTTCTATCGATAACGTCTTACACTAAGTGTTTAAAATTTTAGCACATTCACACATCATTCATGTTTTGTCTATGAAACTTGCAATATAGGTCTTCTCGGTACCCTTTGGGCTTCAATGCATTTGGGTTGATAGGTCAACTCTCTGGTAGATTGATCGAGTTAGCCACCAAGATATGCTCAAACAAAGATTCCATAGACTCTACAATGGGCATGAACTATCACTTGGGATGACGTTGTTTATTTTGCCCTTGATTATTCTAGTTGTCCTTGTTATAGTTCCTAGGTGTGGCCTAATAATTAGGCTTTTGAGGTGGTGCGGGTTGTGCTAGCCTTGGGATGCTAATGGTAACCCGATTAACTATTGTCGGTTTAGGCTACACTAGACTATTCTTAGCATTCTTTTTCCACTCCTTGTGAGGCTTCATAATTTCTCCCTCTTGAATCTTGATGTCCTCAATTGTTCTAGCTTGCACTAGAGCATCTTCAAGAGTTGGATATTGTTGCAATTGCAACAATAAGGAGATTGGATTTAATCAGCTCTTGGCAAACATCTGAGTCAACTCTAATGTGGGGAGTAGATATGGTAGCTTTGTGAGCAATGCTCACCACCTATTGTCATAATTTTCTATTGACTCATCATCATATTGTTTCAACCCAGTGAGATCAGCTAGTATCACCTTCATTTTGGTATTGAATGTGAAACGTTCTAGGAATGCATCTATAAGTTGATCCAAATTGTGGATGCTATACTTCGGGAGTTAAGTAAACCACTCTGTGGCAGAGCCAGAGAGGGTAGTCATGAATGTCCAAAAAATCAAAGCATCATTTTCTTGGATGTCAAAGAATTGGCTCAGGAATTTGGTAACATTCTCCTCTGCATCTTCCTCTCCCTTAAATGTAGCTAATTGAGGCATCTTAAAATACTTTGGATAGGAAGAGGTAGGCATTGAAGGATGAAGGGGTAGGTACCAAAGGATGAAGGGGCTCACTATGTAACTGGAGCAAAGTGGGCTTTTGAGATCCAGATCCAGAGGTCTTCTATACTAGCTCTAAGCGCTCTAGTAGTACCTTATATGCATCAGAGGATCTGATATCCTCTTATTTGTTTCTATCCTACGATGGAGAACAAGGATCCTTAGGCCTATTTTGATGTGGTGGCATGTCACCCCCCTATCTTGGTAAGGCATTTATAAATATTCTACCTCTGGCTCATGCTCAGTGTAAGCCCCATAGGGTGTCTCTTGAGTTGGTCTATAAAGAGGGGTAGTTGTCTACTATGGGCACCCTATGTTTGGCCTAGGAGGCAAGTCTCGATCTGGCCTAAGAGGTCGTAGAGGTAACATTGAGTAAGGCCCAGGAGACCTATCTCAAATGAGTTTGGGTTGCCTCATATGGACTTCTTGTCTATATGTTCTAGGGGTAGGGACCCTCTCACGTGAAGTTTTCTAGAATATCTCATTGGTATTCCATTCAATTCTTTCTTTCTGAAATTGATGCAAGCGGTCTAGTTGCTCTTTGTCTCACCAAAGCTTCTTGAACTATGCTTGGTGTTTGATGTATCTTGTAATATCTTGATTGGTCTATTCTATTATGTGAGGCATAGGAGGCCTCAGAGTCTCACCCTGAGGCTAACCTCATTCAAGATAATCTACCATATCTATTGTGTGCTTCCCTCGATCAAGAGTAGTCACATTTACTTGAGGTTCGTGCCTGAGCATATGTTTATTATACTCAGTGGATGTACAGGCACATCGTACTTATGTAGTATACTACTTTGGAGGATAATCATGGACTTCCTCATACCTTCCTTCATGGATGAGGAAGGGAAGGGTAGATTTTGGTCACCCTAAGTGACGAGTATCATTCTCATCCTATTGCCTAGGTTGCTGGAACCTATCAGGGTGATATAGAGGTAAGGTATGATCAACCTGCTCTACCCAATATATGAAGTTATGTTATGGCCCATAAATAGGTGTATTATACCTATCAGGTACGTGGATGCATGGCACTGCTCTTTTTACTTATGCCTCAATACACTGCTGCCTTTCATAAAGGAAGGCATGTGATGTGTCTACATACCGGGAACACTCTCCCGGATAAGGTCCATCACCCATAGGGGTGTCCCGCATAGGGTTCCCTTGTAGGTTTTGTTCATGTCCCATTATTATGGGATTGGGGTGAGTAGAGGCTCACCAGGGAGGTATGACCAAATTTCGAGGGCTAAAGCAGAGATGACTCATGTCTCCTAGTCCACTCTCTACATCTTACACCCATGATTGGGCTTGGCTATGGGTGCATACCATTTTGACTCTCTACCAACCCTAAATGATTATCTCCTTTACAAATTCTTAATGAAACAACACACAAGAAAGGAAAACACTCAATAAAGCAAGTGATTATCTCTTTTAAATTTTATATGTGAATCCCAAAATAATTTTGTGTTTCAGATGTGTTTTTTGTAAATATGACCTTGTGTCACATGTTCAAATTTTATTGGATGATAATCTTGTGTTTAATTGGATTTCACTTCTATGCTCGCATCTCGACAACCAACAATGAAATTCACGGTCATGTAAACCCCCCAAAATATGGAGATGAAATCCACACCTGGGAAGGGAGCACAAGTCTTATCAATCCTCATCCAATACTTTGTGTGTAGTGATACACCCCTCCGAAGAGGAATGCATGCTATTTTGTATGGTTAGGATAGATCTTGGAGTTTGTATTGGCAAATAACAAGGGTTCATGAGATTTGAGGCAACGTATGGAGATGAAAGCCACCATTGTTGACCTCTACTAGTGGTTGGTGATGAAATCCAACTCACTAGAATTTAAGTGAAGCGTGGTGTGTGTGGTTATTTTTAAGCCCAAAGAAAGTAAACAATGAAGCATTCAATGAGCATTCACTAAATGCAAGTATAAATGTATGTTTTACTTTTAGAAAGCTAGATAAAAAGAGACCTACAAGATGCAAAACCCTAAATGATGGCCTACCCATTAGGTAGCCTACATGCAAGCAAACCATACAAGGGCATCATTACTTAACTTATTTTTTATTTTTCTTCTTTTTTTGTTATTTTGTGTTTATAAAAAAAAACTATCTTTCTACCTTTCTAGCAAACAAAGCATGCAAAGAAAAATCAAGTTTTAGCAATTTTTGACTATATAACAGAAAACCAAAAAGTTTAGGCACCTACATTATCGCTCGAGAAACCTGTTGTTTCTGGCATCTGAGTAGAAAATTCTCTATTTTTTGGCCATCCCATGGTGGTACGACTACCATTTTGATGGCCATCCCAGTGTGGGACAGTTGTGTTGTCGTCCCAGGGTGGCACGAATAGTAATCCATAGGTCGTTTCAGGCCAGAACGGCCAGTACCTACAACAAAAATTAAGCAAAAATTGAGGTTAAACCTTTAGAAAATCAATAGGGATAAGGTCCCACCATGATCACCACTGAAGTAGGGAAAAAAATGTGCCCCTAAAAGTGTTAAACAATATGCATCTAAATCTAGTGTTTAAACAAGAATTGCAAAAGGATAGATTTAAGCAACCATGAAGCCAAATAAGTGCAATAAAATATGTTTCTATTTATTTCATTTGGTAAATTAGAACATGGTTACAATAAAAAATCCCTTGAGGGCTCTTAGTGTGATACAATTTTTTACAAAATGATGGGTGCCCAAGGATCAAGTCCTTTCAAACAAGCTCGTGTGCACTTCCAATGTTCTTCCTCGTACCCACAACTGAGGTGGGAAGACCTATGATGCCGCTGATTTTTTCTTCAATGTTCTGATATTGTATTCCTTCCTAATGCACTGTAAAACCTGTACCTACACACAAGGAAACCAGATTTGTCAAATAGCAAGTGCGTAATGTAAAATATGCAAAAACCCCACATGCATGAAAATACTAGAAAATGTAAATTTGTAATGTGCCTATATAAAACAACTCCAAATGATGTTAAATTACATAGCTATGTAAAATAGATGATTTTAGGAAGATCTAATTGAAAATAGAACAGAAATTGTCTCTGATGGCATGGCACATTCGTAGTTTACCTATAAAGTCTACAAAACCCAAAACAATCTGGACCAAAACACATCCAAATCAAATGAAAATTTGATAGTATACATAAAACATGATTTTAAGAGAATCCATATAGTCATATTTGTAAAATTAGTAACTGTTTCATGTGCATATTTAGATGGTCCCTGAAAGCCCGCAAAATACTAAAAATGCAATATCTCACTCAATATGACTCAAAAATACATGAAATTTGGATAGGATACTCATATGCTACTCTATAATATGCATAAAAAATAATAGTAAAAAATCATGCACATATATGCCACTGTACCTGGATAGGACAGTGGTGACTATCACAGATTGGGGACCGTCCTGGGGTGGGACGACCACCAATTATGCACTTATTTTATCACTAATTCCTCTATGAATTGGTTAGGGACCTCCTCAATAGTGTTTTCATAAAATTTGGTGTTAAAATTCACTTATATGATTCAGTTTTGAAAATAAATTGCACCTCCTAGATCACTTGCAAACCTCCTTTGCTAGGTAGATATTTCGAGGAAAAAGGGCATAAAAAGGTGTTGGGAAATCTTGGCAGCACTTTGTTGCTATGTCTCAAAACTCCTCTTTATATTTTGTGTGGAAAATGGATCCACTTTATAGTCAAAGGAGGCCTTTAGGCAAATGGGCATGCAAGGGCATGCACGACAAGAGGTGCCACTTGTCAAAAACTAATCATGCATTGGAGGGGGAAGAGAATCTCCCATTTTTACCTCTATTCTATAACATGTCATAAGGATTTTGTGCCCTTAGGTCATGCATACTCTCATATGTGGAATAAATGGTAGTTTATGGGTGCCATTTGTCCAAATTTAACTTTTTGGGAGTCAAACCTTGTGGTCGTCCCACCCAGGGACAATCACTTTGCCACCGTCCCTGGGTGGGACGGCCATGAACTGTGACCATCCTAGGGTGGGATGGTCATGCCTATGTGACCCAAAACCTTCGAAAAGTGGGGTGGAGCCTTCCTATAGTGGTTAGAACCATTGTTAAACCTCTGAGGGTTGTCCAAGGGGGCCATATGGTGTCAATTAGACCTTGTCTTGGTAATATAATCAGATTTACATGATTTTAGTGTCTACAAGAATAAATATATTGTAAAAAGTAAGTTGAAATATTGTTAGCCCCATAACTATGAAAGAAGCCTTGAAACATTTTATATATGATTTTTGATCTTGACATATGTCAAAAATAACAAGAAAAGCATGATCATGTAGACATAATGAGCAAGCCATGCTACTAAGCCTTTAAAAGAGGTGTATCCCTATTGATGAAATAAATAGTTTTTACCTCTTGCATTGTTTCCATATGAACCGTTATCCACTGAATATGCTTTGCAAACATCCAAGTGGGTACCAGTCATTTGGAAGTAATATTCTGAAACATACTCTGTAGCTGGTTGGAGTCTATTATATCTTCTTGTTTCCCTTCATATATGCTACCATTCCATTTACCTCCATTCATTTTCTATTCATATCCATTTTCACTTCCTTGTCTCTTATTTCATTTATTCATCCTTTCTTTCACTTATCCCATTCATCTTGTCATTCTCATTCACTACTTCCATTGGTTCACATCATCATTTCATAATACCTATCCATTTGAACTTTGAATCCATATACCCAAAGGATAAGACTCTTAGTTCTTAAAATTTTCTAGCAAAGTTCCCAAAGAGATGCTAGAATGTAGGCCCAAGAGGCCACTTAGAAATTTTTTGTAAAATTTCCAAAATTTGTCTAAGTGTAGAGATGTGCTTCAGACCACAACAATGGCTCAGTGCAATCTATTCTACATCACAGTCAACATGGTCAAATAGACTTTTTAAGCAACTTAAATTGTGGCTAAAATTAGGATATGAGGGCCTCAACTGATAATAGGGTTCTACTTTGCATGGCTCAGTGCATGGTTCTACACTACGGTTAGTGCTATCAAAGTTATCATCTTGGTATTTTAAATCATGGTCTAGAACAAGGTTTTACACCACACAACTCAGTGCATGGTTCCTACTATGGTCAAGATTCATCAAAGCACTTAGGAAGTGATTTAAATCTTAGCCTAGAACATGGTTCTATGTCGTGTGGCCTAGAACAAAGTTTTTGTGATGCAACTTTAGTCTAGAACATCTCTACTCTACACCATAGTCAAAGTAATCAAAATATCAAGCTACTATCCTAAAGCTAAAATAAATCAAGGTTCCATACTATGTGGCTCATCACAATGCTCTATGTCATAGTCAAACTTGGTCAAACCTATATTTGGTGACATCAAATTCTAGCCCAGAATAAGGTTCTATGCCACGCGGTCTAGAACAAAGATTCATATTGCAATCCCAAATTAGGATACTCTTGTCCTAGGCAATAGTCAAAATGGTCAAATGACTAATTTTAAAAAATTAAATATTAGATTAGACAATATTCCACACCACAAGTAATACAAAGAGCTCAATGAAACTTCATGAAATAGTTCTATCCTAAAATGTGTTGTATGTTGTGATATGCTTTAGGCCATGATATGATATAGACCATGATCACTAAAAGTGTGACAATATTTGTAAAGCTCTAATATTTGTTATCCCAAAGCATATCAATGATCCATGTTAAATATGGTAGAAATCAAGTATAAATACAAGATTCAACATGGAATAATATTGTAGGTGTCTATCTAATCTGGTTCTAAGCTGAAGTGGATAATTTGAGAAGATAAAGTGATGAAATTCAATATCCATGAGCTTTTTTAGTTTTATATCTATGCAGAGGAAGCGATGATAAGAACATGGAACAATATCGATCTTTTCTTGGTGAGATTCTACAGCTGGAAGTGGTGAAAGCCAAACAACTTGCAAAGGCCAAGTTGCATAGGATCAATGGAGAAGATAATATATTCTTTCTTGGATCAAATAGGAGGCTTCCACCTTAGAATATTTCTAATATGGCACTCCAACTTCCTTGTAATGTTCTAAATTCTTTCAAATCTTTCAAATTCACTACAAAACTATAAATAGAGGTCGAACCCTCATTTTAAAGGGTCGACTCTAAAGTGTTTGCTTGTGCTCCTATTGTACACTCTATTATAATGAAATAAAGGAGCATTACTTGGATTTTTACCTTAGACTTGTATCTTCTTTTCTTTGGATTATGAACCCTTGAAGTCATTTTTGCTATTTTTGCTATGGTTAGTGTATTATGCTAATTTGGATTGCTAGCTTAGAGCAAATTAGAATGATTCATGTCTAAATGTATTCTTGGAAATGATTCTTTTCTATTAGTTAGAGTATTAATCTAATTCTATTAATTTGGATTATCAATACCCTAGATGTTTAAAAAAAATCTTGAAGAATGCTATTGTTCCTTAATGATGAATATGACAAGTTTTGAATGTTGTTAGTCCTAAGTATTGTTTGTAGGAAGTTGTTTTTCTACAGGTTCTTTATAGATGCCTATGCTGTTAGCTCTATCTTTTCACCATTGATTCATTACTTTCTTAACCCTTTTCCCTTTCTATCCCTATCTTTATACATTTAATTGAGCTTAAATGAGTCAACATTTAGTAAGTTAAAAAGGTATACAAACCTACTCTGGAGGTTGGGTTAAAGCATTTTTTAACCATACAATGTGGGGTTTGTTCTATGATTAGTGGGTGCTCGCCTTTCAAATAATTGCAAATGATAGTCATAGTTCAAGTTTACCTTGATGTCAATTCAAACCCCAATAGGAAGCAGAAATAAAAAATGATGGACAAAGTGTAGAAGAGACTACCAATCAAAATGTTCCAAGGAATATGAGGTCGTGTCTAAAAATTGGAAGTTTAGTAAGTCTTGAATAAATATGGGAAGCAAAAGCTCTGATGTGGAGGTCCTATAGTCAAATGGTCCAAGGTAAAAAATTCTTGATGTCCTAGTGTCAAATGATGAGAAAACCTCTGAAGGAAACCACATATGCCTCAAAAATCAAAGTTGTTGAGGGGTATGATCTTTTGGTAGTATCATCCAAGGTTATGCATAGCGGCGAAACTTTGCCATTTGGGCAAAAAGTACAATTTTTAAAAATTCAAATTTGCGAAATTTGGGGGAGCCGTGCATCGGCCATTTAGCCAAAAATTTTCAAAAAAATAAATTTTAGGTGTCGGTTCATCGTACTTTGATAAGAGTATCATGGTTATTTTTAAAAATTCGCAAGCAATCCCACCTAAATAAAGTACCCTTTTCGCCCTAAAATTTTAAAATTTCTAAATTATCCCGCCCAACTCGCCAAGTATACCTCTATATATAATTAACACCCCAGGGATACATTTTCATTTTTGGACCGTGTTCTATACCCGATGAATATACCGACACAATTCTGCACAAGACCAAAACCTTTTCTACGATCGATCGTCACCAGTTCTACAATTGGAAGGAACCTCTTTTACAATCGTTCAAAACCATTTCTCTAGTTGGATCCTATTCTGCAACCGTCCAAAACCACTTCTGCAATAGGAACCACTTCTATAGCAGGACCCACTTCTACAACCAAATGGAACAACTTCTACAGCTAGATCCTATTCTGCAACCGTTTGAAACCACTTTTGTAGTAGGAACCTCTTCTACAATCAGATAAAACCACTTCTATAGCTAGACCCTATTCTGTAACCATCTTGAACCACTTATGTAGCCATACCCTATTTTGCAACCATCCAGAACCACTTCTGTAGTAGGAACCTCTTCTACAATCAAATGAAACCACTTCTATAGTTGGACCCTGTTCTACAACCGTCTTGAACCACTTCTGTATCTAAAACCTATTGTGCAATTGAACGGAACCATTTCACAATCGAACCCTATTCTGCAACCAGATGGAACCATTTTGCAAGTGGGTCATGTTCTGCATTTGGTTGGAACCATTTCTGCAATCAAAATATTTTTTACTCGAATCTTGTTCTGCATCGGACCTCTTTCTACACCAGGTTCTCTATCACTGCTCTGCTTGCCATGTTTTTCTCTATTTTGCCATGTTCTGCATGTTATCCCCTATTTTCTCTCTTTCTGTTAAAACTCTTTGATTCTTTATGAATAGGTGAACCGAACACATTGTGATTCTCTATTTCTAGTCCATTTTGTACCATAATCTTATATTTTTCAACATGTATATTTAATGATTTTTCAATCATGTTTTGCACCACACCAATATTCGAGCCCTCTTCTGCATCTAGAATGTCATTGCTCTGTTCCCATGTTTTCTCTATTTTGCCCTGTTCTGAATGTTTTAAAACTCTTTGATTCTTAGTTTCTATTCATATATTTTTTTCCTTGCTAAGATTATACATGTGTAAATGCTTTGGTTCTCTAAAGATATATTGATGCTCTGTTTCTCCGAACACATTTTGATTCTCTGTTTCTAGACCATTTTGTGCTATAATATGATATTTTTCGACATACGTATCACCAATTATTTTTTGATTAAAGAATAGTTTTCTTAAATTGATTTCAATTTGAATGTTAATTATCTTTGTGCTCTTGTCAGTTAAAGTGCTTTCACCAGAAAATGAACTAGTGGCATAAACTGATAAAATCACAATAAAGAATGGCAAGAAACAAGTATGTATAATCTACCACACAAACAATTGTTTATTCTATTTACAATATTATCTTAAGGCCTCCAAAAAGTACACCCTCTTCAACATTTTATTACACTACTAAATTGAAAAATATTTTTCGTAATAAGTAAAATGTCACCTAGTGATGGAAAGAAGGGTGCCAAATCTTCTGCTGAAAAGAGTATCCTCAAATATTTTAGCCAAACTTCGAAATGCAATGAGCCAATGCCATCCCTGCAAATTCAAGGTACAAATGATTTTTGACTTCCCAATATGTGCTTGATTGATGATTTGAATATTTTTTCTATATATTTTTTATCCAATAATGATAAAAAATATTATGGTATGCTACTATGCAGAATACCCTGTCGATCCTGATATGCCTCCACTTGAATATATTCCCCAACAAGAGATGCCTTCTAATGAAAATCCCCTTGACAATGACATCCAACAAACACTTGAAGACAACACTCAAAATGACATCACAATTGAAAATGAAAGTGATAAATCAAAATCATTACAAGCTTCATATGATTCTTCAAGCAAAAATTCCAAAAAAAGAAAAGCGTCTAACTAGATACTTGGAAGGGGATTTAAGAATGAATGGGCAAAAATATTTCTCTGGATTGAGCCTGTCCTGACTGAGGATAACCAAATCGATGAAAAATAATGTAGATGCAAAATTTGTAGTTGGAGACTTGGTAAGGATCATAGGCTTCAAAACAAGATTGATACAATTGAAAAACATGCTGGCAAAGCTTATGTAAAAGTTATAAAAAGTAATGGTGAAGTTAGTAAAGAAGTTAAGTGGAAGGATGCATCAGAATGTATGCATTTAAGATATGCTATAGAATATGACAATCACTTAAAGCAACAACAATCTCTTGTTGAGAAAGGTGGAACAATTGCAACCCAATTTCATAAAATACATAAGACTATTTTAGCTTCAAAAAGTATGCAGTTTGTCGTTGTTTATAATATTCTCAAGAAAGGTAGACCAATGTCTAATTTTATTGATTATAAGCAGCTATTACGCCTATTTAATGTGCAAAACCTTCCTAGTTCTCATTGGTCAGACCAAAGTGGTTGGAAAATGGTAAAATGTCTATCTTTGGTTGAGAAAGAAGACCTAAGGGAGCAAGTAAAACTTGCCAGATTCATTTCACTTTCTATTGATGAGGTAACAACTGTGGACAACACATCTTGGATTTGCATGCATGTGTACACATTTCAAAATCATATTAGAAGGCCTATTTTGTTGGGAATACATAAGATGTTGGAAAGTTCAAATGCAAAAAATATTTATAATGTTGTTGTCAAAAGTTTAAAGAATATTGCGGGAATGAATGATATAGACATAGCAACAAAGTTAATTTGCGTTGGAGCTGATGGAGCTGCTATTATGCAAGGTCACAGGTCTGGTCTTTGTGTTCGACTCCAAACCACAGTTGCCCCATATATGATTCCCATTCATTGTATGGCTCATAGAGTTAATCTTGCATATAAAATTGTGAGCACATTTTCAAATGTTGCTAAAGTGGAAAACCTTATTCATGAAATTCATTCTTATTTCTCATTAAGTCCAAAAAGGTTTGTAGAGTTTCAACAGTTTGCACTAGGAGTTACAGAAGGAAAAAAATTGTTAAAAGATGTGGATACAAGATGGATTTCATTGTATCAACCTGCTCAGAGATTTTTTGGAGAATATCAATCATTGATGGGGTTTATGCATGCAAATCGTAGGATAGTTGATAAGGCAAAAGATATGTTGTTCCGTTTGACTGACTTGGAAACACTTTTGACCTTATGTGGTATTCTTCCAATGTTAAAAGAAATGAACAGATTAATTAATCTTGCACAAGAGAGATCCATCTATATCGTTGATTTTATGAGGATGAGAAAACAAATATGTGTGCTTATTGATACATTATATGTGTCTAAAGCAGATTTTATAGAACCTTTGTTTGATAGTTGGAATACATTGATAAACGTGAACAATCCAAAAAGTTTCTTGAAGTTTGACATCAATGATCATCTTTGTATTAATGTTCATGAAAATATGGTACCTGTTTATTGTTTTGAAAGGCAATCAAGTATAGTTGTGGAAGATTTTGAAGAAGTTCCTGTAACACACAATAGATTTCATGTTATTATACAAAAAACAAAGTGTAATTTGTCAAAAATAGCAAAATCTTTGACAGGTGAGATAAGAGATCGGTTTTAGAGAGATGAGTTGCTCGAGGCCATGGGTGTGGTTAACCCCATGTTTTGGGGACCTTGTACTGAATACAATTCTGCAAATGAGTTGTTTATTAAATATATGGGTAACCTCATTAACCATTTCAGTAAGAGTGTGGAAGTCAATGGTGTTGAAATAAAAGGTATACTCAACAGTGATCTTTTGAAAGAACAATCATCGCATTTTGGAAGAACAATGGTTTTGCAAACATCACTTATGATAGGTGTCCATGAGATTGGTTCCACTACACGTTTGTGGTAAAAATTGTATCCAAGCACAATATTACAAGATACAATAAGTGAATACTTTCGTTTATATGAATTATGTGAAACAATGATTTTGGGGTCAGTCGAAGATGAAAGAGTTTTCAGTGCACTTTCTTTTGTTAAATCAAAACTCCGCAATAGACTCGACAAAAATTTAGAAAATTGTTTAAGAATTTATGTGTCTTCATATCAGTTGGATACATTTTCGTATGATAGAGCTTTGGCACACTGGAGTTCCCTGGCAGATAGAAGAGGAATGTCGAATACGATCGATAACTACGATGATGATGCTTTCAGTGATCATATGGTGGAGACACAGATTTATGCTATGCTTCATAATGATTTTGGACAAGCTGATATGTTTCAGCTACCATAATGATTTCATTGACATTGATAAACACAATAGTGTATTGATTTCACAAAATTCATTGAAGATTTCACAATATCGTTCAAGATTTATAAGATTTTACAGAATTGTTGTTTTATATCATATTAGTGTTTTAAAAATGACATGTCTTATATCTTTTTGCAGTTTTTAAAATTGTATGTTTATGTCATGGTGTCTCAACTCTCTTCATTGATAAATCTTTATGTTTCATGTTTTAAATTTTATTATTGGTATATTAATGTTGATCTGTAATGTTATCTATAATGCTTTTGTTGTTGAGATGAACATAGTGAACAATATTAGCCAAAAATAAACTAAAATTGCAACACATATTTATAAATGTAAGCAAACTATGAATGGTGGAAAACACAAAATGAGAAAATATCATTATCATTAGTTCAAATAGAAACATATTACATTGTACAAAATTGTTGACTATAGTCAACTTGATAGCATATTACATTTTCAAATTTTCAAACATTTGATTGGTGCTTGGTTGCTTCACTATCGGTTGGAGTTGTCATTTCTTTTCCTTTGTCAGCATCTGTGACACTCTCTTCTGGCAGTACTCCAACTCTCACCAGGTTTTCACGTACTTTCACAATACTTGACACCAATTGTGCTTCTTCTTTGTTTGGATCTTCAAGTATTGTTGGAAGCGTTTCCTTTGTTTTCTCAAGCACCATTTTCGGATCTTCTTTGAGCTTCTCCTTGATGTATTTTTTTAAACGATTATTTTATGATATTTTTTTTTCATTTCCATTGCATGATTCAAAAATGTCTTCGCCCTTTTAAGATTGACGTCCATGCTCTTAACCTATGTTTTTAAGTGTTCAAAATTTGACTATAAAAACAAATTGAAAACATAATTCAAAAGGGTTATATTGAAATTATTTCATATTTTCAAGAAATATAAAAATTTCACTGCAATAGAAAATTGAAACATAAAATTTTTTCTTACCTCAGCCATATCCCTTGTAGCCTCAGCAACTGCAACTTTCTCCTTATCAAAAGCCCACTGGTTATAAAATGCTTGGGCTTCGACGTTAATGTTCTCCAATCTACCAACAACAACATTCAAAACATCATCATCATAAATAAAATCAGACTTAACAGATCTTGATGTGGCCTATTTTAGCAAGCCATCAAGCTTTTCTAGTTCAAATTGAACCAAAGAATAAAGAGAATCTCTTTTTACATAATTTTTATATCGGATATTGATTTCCCTTAAAAGGACCTTTGCTCGATATTCCCATTCCTTCAATTCCTTCAAATATCTTAACACAAATTGATTAATAGTAACTTCTGTAGTTTGAGCTAATAAAATATTTTCATTAAAATCTACAATATTATCCTCAGTTTGAGGACCCTGAGGATGAGGGTTGGCTCCTTGAGCTGATGGTAATGTTGTCTCCTCAGCTGTAGGGTTAGTGGCTTCTCCTTGTTCTCCTTCACATCTTAGCACATTTGTTTCCTTGAAGCCTACAATGTTGCCCTACAAAAGATAATCCTCATCAAGTTGAATATTATCCAATCCCTCTATAGAAACTTCTGGTGCCTGTGAATTTGTTGAAAATGTAAATTATGACCATCCATACCCAAAACTTGGTGTTGGCATGTGTGATATCTGTGAGTGTGAAAACCCATACCCAAAACTTTGTGTAGTGCCCTATGATCTCTGTGAAAATAATCATTTTCCAACATCGATTTACCCTCACATAGGCACTGGTGTAGGATGTGCGGGTGCCTATCATTGATTTGGTGGAAGTGATGGTTGTGGTGAAACCGATGAGTGTGATGCAACTGGTGGCTGTAATGGAGGTGGTGGTGGCATATGGCCCCTAACTTGTGATGGTACTTGTTGATTTTGAGAATCAACTAAAAATAGTCAAAAATATTTTGTTACAATTCTTCTTAAAATAAAAAATATTTTCTTAATCTAAGTTAACTACACATAGATTTACCTGAAGACGATGAAACATGTTGAATTTGTGTTGCAATGGGGGAGGGGTTGGCCACACTAGATTCATCCTGCACATTTTGTGCATACCTAGGTGTACGAGAAACCCCAGGAGTAGTTGCTTGCCTAGAACGTTTGTTCGACCTCTGCAAAGGTGTTGCTTCAGAGCCCGTGTCTTCAGAATCACCAGTTTGTTTTGATCTGTGACCCCTAGTGGCAACAATCTATTTACTCCTTGTATTGTCTGCCTTACCCTGCATATAGATGAAAAGAAAACTTAAAAAAAGGAATGTGATAAACTATAAAATAGTATGTCAAGGTCAAAGATGCAGTTATTACCTTCAATTCCTCTATTGACATAGCAATAGCCTGTAGTGTTGCATGCACTACAGTTGGTATAGGAGTAGTCTACAAATTATGAAAACACTCATAATATAGAGCTAAAAGAAAATTAATAGTGCCCATAATGGGCTGTGTCTTGCTGGTTGCCATTTGCACGGTGTGCAACTCGGACCTGATTCGATCCAAAATATACGTGCACCAATCAAACTTTTGATTGTGCTCAGACTGAACAATATAAGCAAGTGCCCAAAATAGAATTTTTGGTCTTCCCATAAAAATTATTCTGGCTTGGAAGAACTCGATAATGGCCTTCAGAGTTTTATGGTTAACATCGTTGATTGATAAACCTCTTTTTGATTTAGTTGCAGAGCATAAACAAAATTAGATGTCAATTTACAAATTTGAAACATTGAACATTAATAAAATATAATTAACAAGATTTATACCTACCAAATCCTCCGATGAGAGACCGTACTTGCTTTCGAGGTGTGCTTTGTCATCTAGAGACAACTGCAACCTCGTCGACACTTGAGGAAAACCAATGAATGGAAGACCTATCAATCTGTTAATATCTCCAAGGGTGATGGTGAAAAGCAGATTTCTATTTCGTACTTTAATATTCATCGTAGCCCTATCATGGTCATAACTAGCTATAATATGTTGTAGGAGGACTTTATCTGTTCTGAATTGTGGTATTGAAATGAGGGTTGTTAAACCTGCGTTATTGAGCCACTTAAAGTCCATCCCTGGGGTTGTCATCAAATCTGAAATCAAAGTGCAAGAAAAATTCTTGAATTTTGGTGCAGAGGTGGAAGGGGTGGCCATCGCAAGAAGTTGGAAGTCGAAGAAAAAGGATTGAGAATCAGAAGGTTGATTGGAAAGGTTAGCTCTAGTTGCAGTAGTCACAAAACAAAATGGAAAAAATGACTGTTGATGCCCTTTTATAGATTGAAGAAATAGGGTTGACACGTGGTAGCATTGTATTGGACATGCGATGTTGCTGATTGAATGTGTGACATGTGGTAGCCGAACCGGACCTTATTTCGCATGAGGCCCACCACCCCAAAACCGAACCTTTTTCTACATCCATTACAATGTAGGATCGGATCCTATTCTACATCCAATCGATGACCGAATCATATTGTGCACCCGATCCGAGACCGGGTCATATTATGCACCCGGTGGGTGATCGGACCATAGGATGTATCCGGTCCAAAATCGGATCATATAATGCATCCGATCCAAATCTGGATCATATTATGCATCCGGTCCAAGACCAGATCATAGTATGCATCCGATCGGTGGTCGGATCATGTTATGCTTTCGATCCAAAACCGGATCATATTATGCATCCGATCGGTGGTCGGATCATAGTATGCATCCAATACTTGATCGGATCATATTATGCATCCGGTCCATGACCGGACTATATTATGCATCTAGTCCATGACCGGATCATATTATGCTTCCAACCCGAGATCGGATCTTATTATACATCTGGTCCATGACCGGACCATATTATGCATCCGATCCGAGACCGAACCATATTATGCTTTCGGTCCGAGACCGGATCAAGATTTGGAAATTGGTCGACGTGCCAAACTCCTTTTTCACCTGGTCCAGTCAGAACTTCAAAATTTACCATTTTTTGCCAATTTTTTTGAAAAATTAAGGTCATTCGCCATGCCATCATACATGCAGTTGGCCAGGATTCATCGATTTTTCACAACTGATTAGCCATTTTTTATAAGTACATTTCAAGTCCTACATCTTATGCATAGCACTAGTATCATCCTCTCTTGTAAAATAATATTGTATATATCTTTGAAAGGATGATAGTATAATGGGAGCCATAATATAAGCAACTTACATATTTGGAGCATTAAATAAAAATAGAAATAATTATGGTAGTTGCTCATTCAAAGACTCAGAACCATTTGATAGTTATGATTCAAGATCTAGAGACCTCAAGGAGACTAGCAACTTAAATGAAGATATGACTAGATGCTAAAAAGCATTTGTCATCTTGAAATCTCTGCATGAGTTTTTTTTGGATGGAAACCCTCCCTATTATAATCTATAAATAGGAGTAGTTTTATCTTTGTAAAATATCAACAAGTTTGTATTTTTAATATTTTGTAAGATTTACTTTCATTTATTTTTGTATAGTAGTCGACTCTTGAGCAACTTATGGGTAAATCAAACCCCCACTTCTAGTCCAATCTTCATAAAAATTATTTTCATATGTGTGTGTGTGTGTGTGTACTAGAGGATTATCAATTTTTTGGCTATCCATTTATGGTTCCCATGTTAACCCGTCTCTATATGTGTGTATGCTCTCAAGCTTTACCTATTTTGAGTTTTATTTTGCATATATGCTTGTAAGGAAACCTGCGCATTTTGTTTTTTTTTGGGTAACCATCTATGGTTTGCATGCTTTGAACCATCTCTCTATGCATAGGTGTGTTGGTAACTCTCATTTGGGATCATATATATCAATGAGAGGAAGTTCTCACCATTGGTACATAACATTTAGGCCTATTAGGCAATGAGGTCTTAGTGGATCTTTGGTGCATCACCACCTTTTCTTTTGAGATATTTCTTTTTATTTTTCTTTCTTGCATTTATTTTATCCCTTGATTTCAAGTGCACCTAAATATTGCATCTCAACAAGGATCTGACCTTGTAAAAACCTCTCAGAGGCCATCGATTGAGCCAAACCCTATGCTCTCGACTAATGCCCTATTGTGTCACTTTATGTGAGGTGCATTTATTTCAACCAAGACAATAACAATTTAATGCCACACCCAATGGGATCCTAGTGAAAAATAATTGGTCCCATAATTACACCAGCAACTTAGGCTTGGACTTGGTGAGGATCTATGCCTACCCCTACTTATTGAATTTCCTTTTCACTCACCTGATGACTCCACTCTATAATGAACATCAAAAGAAGTTGTTTGAAGATATCAAATTGATTTTTTTGTTAAGGCCTCATTCTATCTACTCTTAATAGTACATGTTGCATTCACCTAGTGACTACACTCAAACCAATAGACCCAAAGAACTATGAAATCTCCACCATGGAGGCTAGTGCTCTTTTTCTCATGAAACTTTTAGTATGAAGCAAAATAAACCTTTTGCAACCTCCAATGTCACAGATGTTTGGGATGACTATTCAAAATCCATACATCTAAAATTTTCATATTATGATGGTGAAGGTTTGTCAACCCCATGAAAGCATCTACAAGATATGATCTGCTTTTACCAATTGCATAATATCACAAAGTAGAATGTGGCTCTGGCACTATTTATGGCTTCATTCAAATAATAGGATTCTAAGGGGTTCTACTCCCTCTCTCTACACTCAATTATTTAATAGGAATAGATTGATATCCTATTCATAAATGGATTTAGATATATGGAGCAACCAATCCCAACTATCCAACTTGCTACCCAATCCTCTCTCACTCAACAACTTGCTACTTTTGACCAGATCACACCAATCTAGGAAAAGAAAGAGAATTTCATGAAGGTAGAGGTAACAGTTCCTAGTAGGCCCTAGAACTAAATAAAAAAAAAATGAGCTAAAGGATAGTAGATGTAGTGGAATCCACTCCCTCTAAAGTGTTCAATCCAATAAGCGTAGACACTTCTCTGAGCCTAAAGGAAGGACCCTTCCCATCTAGAAGCACAAAAATGTAAAAGATCTAAGGTAGAGGTGAATAGGAATAGCTTGATATCCTATTCATAAATGGATTTAGAGAAATGAAGCAACCAACCCCAAATATCCAACTTGCTACCCAATCCTCTCTCACTCAACAACTTGCTACTTTTGACCAGATCACACCAATATAGGAAAAGAAAGAGAAGTTCATGGAGGTAGAGGTAGCAGTTCCTAGTAGGCCCTAGAACTAAATTAAAAAAAAATGAGCTAAATAATAGTAGATGTAGTGGAATCCACTCCCTCTAAAGTGTTCAATCCAATAAGCGTAGACACTTCTTTGAGCCTAAAGAAAGGACCCTTCCCCTATAGAAGCACAAAAAGGTAAAATATCTAAGATAGAGGTGAAATATGCATGCCAATTGGGTAAAATACAAAGGATGAGCTAATATTGGTACCAATATTACTTCACCAAGAAGATATTTCATCCTTGGTACCAATTTTTCTAAGCCAAAGAAGTTGCTTAGAAACCTAAGCTTCAAAGAGGTAGAAGTAATTTATCCATAGAACTAAAAAAGGAGAAATAAGCTATAAAAACTTGGGCAGTGAGTGGGGGGCCTCTTTTGATTCCATACCCATTGGATAATGCCACCCACTTAACCCCTATACATATGTACTATATGTAGTATAAGTAGTCCCAATTTCAATGGATTGTGGAAGATCTAACAATAGAAAAATGTGAAGATGTAAACTCACTACTAAAATTTCTACCTTCACTTCCATTATAGAAGATAGGTTATTTTCCTAAATTTACACCCAATGGAATAAGGCACCAAATTCTTCGGGTTTATTATCTTTAGTAGGTTAAATATCACCTATGAGTAACTAGAATTGTATGAATTATCACTACATTTTTTGATAGCAGGAAGCAAAAGCAAAAAATAGTAGACAAAGTATAGAAGAAACTACCACTCAAATATTTTTGAGGATCGAAAGGTTGTATCCAAAATTCAAAATTTTATGAAGTCTCGATCGAATATGGAAATAAAAAGCTCTAATGTGGGGGTCCCATGGTCAAAAGACCTGAGATAAAAAATTCCCAATGTCTTGGTGTCAAATAGAAAGAAAACCTCTGAATAAAACCACATGTGCCCCAAAAATAAAAGTTGCTAAGGTATATGATCTTCTGGTAGTATCATCCTTGCTTGTAAAATAATATATTATTTTTCTTGGAAGGACAACAATAGAGGATCCACAACATAAGCAACCTATAGATCTAGAGCATTAAATGAATAAATATTCTACATCCAGATAATGGAAATTCCTAAAATAGGTAGACTACAATGATGATGATAGTTGCTCATCCAAAGAATCAAAACCATCTAACATTCAGACTCTAGATCCAAAGACCTCAAGGAGACTAGCAACTTAAATGAAGATATGACTAGATGCTAGAAAACATTAGTCATTTTGAAATATTTGCATGAGTTTTTTTTAAGAGAAACCCTCCTTATTTCAATCTATAAATAGGAGTAGGCTTAGCTTTGTAGAGGATTGGCAAGTTTGCAATTGTAATCTTTGTAAGCTTTCCTTTCATTTCTTTTTGTATAGTAGTTGACCCTTGAGCAACTTATGGTAAAATTGAACCCCCACTTCTAGCACACTCTTTGTAAAAATTATATCTATATATATATATATATATATATATATATATATATATATATATACATATATATATATATATACATATATATATATATACATATATATATATATATACATATATATACATACATACATATATATATATATATATATATATATATACATACATACATATATATATACATATATATATATATATATATACATACATACATATATATATACATATATATATATATATATATACATACATACATATATATATACATATATATATATATATATATACATACATATATATATATATATATATATATATATATATATATATATATATATATATATATATATATAGTATGTATATACTAGAGGCTTACACATCAATTTTTTAACTAGTCATATGTGGTTCCCATACTGATCTATCTCTGTATTTGTGTGTATGTTCTCAAGCTTTACTTGTTTTGAGTTTTATTTTACATATATGCATGTATGGGAGGCTTATGCATCTAATTTTTTTGGGTATTCATGTATAGTTCTCATGCTTCCCATATCTCTACACATATGTGTGTTGGTAACTCTCATTTAGGCTCATCTATGTCAAGGAGAGGAAGTGTACACCATTGGTACATAGTGTTAATGTAATGACCCTTCTTGGCATTTATGGTTATGTACAAATGAGTTGATAAGTTATACCTTGTTTTCTAAAATTAGATTATACTATTCCTAGAATGTGGTATTTTTGATAAATTTATGATTGTAGGACTAGGTACACTCTCACGGATGTTTGGTAGAGGGTAACCCATAAGAGGTGAGAGAAAAAGGGATGATGGATGAAATTATTATCAACAAATCAAATATTAAAGGGAAATTTTTCATATAGATGCATTGCATGTGTGTATATTTTACAATACATTGCATATGATGCGTATGTGTTTGATTTTAAAATCCTTCAACCAAAAAAGAGATTACTATCAAGAAAAGGAGCCATCTTTAGAAGGTTGGTGATAACGCTATAGTTATTGTAAGACCACCTACTAAAGAAAAGAGGTATTGGAAGTAAAATTTTATTTTAGTTTGAATAAAAATCTTCGTATGCTATGGAATGATGATAGATAAAAGAAAATTAGTTTATTATAATATTAGAAACTAATACTAACATTGCAAAACAATAATAATATGAAATTGTAAGATAATTAAATTCTAAAATACTTGTCTCATTCAATTAATGTAAAATAAGTATTAACAAGGATATAATTTATAACTACTACTTAAAAAAGAGAAGATAGTTCATTATGTGAGAGGGGGAGTATATTTAATAAAAATTTATTTTGTCTCTATGGAAACGTCGACTAGGTGGAAATATTTACATAAACCATCATCTAGCTAGCACAAGAAGATGACTGGTCGGTGGCAAGATGCATTTAAGCCATTTGCCTTCTTTAACACCCCTAGCATTATTTAAACTGATGGGCTACCAAATTTTAACATTTAGGGCAGAATTACAGAGCTAGAAGAAATAAAAAATTATTCAAACTACTACTGTAGAGGTAACTCTCCCTAGGATGTATATTTGTTATGCTAGAGTTTAATATTGTATCATTTGTGCTTAATTTCACTTGTTGTGTGATATTGAATGCTCTAAAAATTTAGGTCTTTTATTATTTAAGACATAGCTAGTTAAACCTTTGTTTTACATGATATCTATTTTGCTAAATGCTATAATTATTATTTGGAGTTAGCAATCTCAACCTTCTTGGTAAATTTGGCTAATAGCATTGTTACCACTTCATCAGATAAAGCATATCTAACTCTCTATCTATTGTTGGTCCTTGTTTTCAGCTGCATGCTCAGTCAAACATAGTAAATAGTGTTTAACCATAAATAAAAGCGATTACCAAGTATTTTCCTTGAAAATAAATTAAGAATTTGCTTTGATGCTCATATTTCATAGAATTTGTCTTGAATATTAAATTAGTTTCTTATTTAAGAAAAATAATATATCTTAAAAATTATTCGAGCTTATCCTTGCATTCGTCAAAGTAAATAAAAAATGTATATCTAAGAAATTTGGAGGATTACATAGGCAGATGAGCTAGAGTGAGAAGCAGGTTGCAGTGGCTGAAGGAGGGTGATGCCCCGACACAATTTTTCTTCAACCATATTTGAAGTAAAAATGTTGTTGAGAAAGTTCTTACTCTGCAAAAAGAAGATGGCACTCATATTGAAGATGAAACTGAAACCTTTTTTAGAGATTTCAAACATATTTTTGCTGCCTATGAAGATTCTATTTTTGTCCAGCATGCTCGGGAGCTGGTCAGAGAATGTATGCCTAAGAATATTGCCAACTATGAGAATGATCATTTATCTTTTGATTTTTCTAAAGAGGAGCTCTTCAATGCTCTCTCTAAAATGAAAAATGGTAAGTCACCTGGCCCTAATGGTTTACCAGCTGAGTTTTACGAATATATGTGGGATTGTATTGGAGATTACTATACTAAGTTGATTCAAGAAGTTTTTGATGGAGCTGGTTTCTCACCATGGTTAAATCAAGGGGTCATTAGGTTGATTCCTAAAGGTAGCAATAAAGATAAAATTGGTGGTTGGCGACCAATTACTCTCTTAAATGTCTCTTACAAAATTGTAGCTAAAGCTCTTACTCTGAGAATGAAGAATATTGCTTCTAGAATTGTGAGAGAGGAGCAAACAGGTTTTGTAAAAGGTAGACTTATCCTTAATTCAATTTTTATATTAGGGAAGCTATGGAATGGGTTGAGGAGACTGGACAGCAGGCTCTTTTTTAAAAATTTGATTTTGATAAGGCTTATGATAGAGTGGACTGGACCCTCATTTTTAATATATTGGAATGGCTTGGATTCAATGGTGCTATGGTTTAGAAAATCAAAATGCTCTTATCTTCAGCTTCATCCAAGATAGTGATTAATGGTAAATATCTGAGGATATCCATTTGTTCATATCCATCAGATAGGGCTTCCATTTGGCTCCTCTGCTCTTCATTCTCTTTGTTTATGCTTTGGGCTACATGTTGGAACACATAATGATGGTTGGATGTATTAGAGGGATATCTATTCCTAAGGGACATTTGCTGAATGGTAATTTTGTTGATGATTCCTTTCTTACTATCCAACTAGATCAGAACTCAGTTTTGGGTATGCAAGATTATCTTCAGCAGTTATGTCTCACCTCTGGTGTAGTTGTTAGTGAAGTAAAGTATGATTTCTAGCTTGTTGGAGCTAACTCTCTTCCTAGAGGAATTAGTGCTAGATGGAGGAGAATTGGGGATGGAGAGATTATAAGGTGCCTGGGTATTCCCTTTGGAAAAAGTGTTTCTCTTAAGTCCAACTGGTGCATGGATAAATTTGAGAAGATTCAGAGATGGAAGCATAATATGATCTCCTTTGCTGGAAATCTTACTATGGTAAGCAAAACTCTTCAGGATTTCCATATGTATTATTCGTCTTGTTGGTTGCCCAATTCCACTCAATATAAGAAGTTGGAGACATGCATTAGGAATTTTGTGTGGTCCAATATGGATGGTACGAGGATGGTTCCTCTTATAGCGTGGAAATATTGTACTATTCCTAAGGCGGGTGGAGGTCTTGGCCTATTAGACATTCATCTTCAAGGTAAGATTCTTGCTTCAAAGTGGATCACCAGATGCTTAGACAATGATATTGTATGGCAACGTATGCTCAAGTATAGAATAAAGAATTGTGTGAATCTTGATGGCTTTCGTGGGTAGTTTATCTTTGAGGACATTGTGGGACAACCTAAAAATTTCAAAATCAGAGGATGCATTTTGATTTAAAGAATCCGAGAAGCCTGGAAAGTGGTGTTTAAAGGGATTAATTGGGACTATTTGGACAACATAAGAGGATGGACGCTCTCTTCCAAGGCAATTTGTGGAAGGCAATGCTTGGAAGGTAATGCCTTCCCTATTCCTCTAAGACAATTGTAATTAAACCATCTCATGCATTTTTACACCATATTAAGCAAATAGACAAATGAATACGCAACGATAATTGAAAACAATAATAATTAAAATAGTCACCTCTCTAGGAGGGTAGGTCCCCACCTCGGATGGGCAATGAATAGCGAAACGTAAATGATTGATAGATGAAAAATATGATTATAACTCTTGGATAACTAAACTAATAAATAGTGAATTTGGAAAGCTTTGTAAAGTAAAAGCCAATGTATGTTCATTCATAATTGGAATGTAACATGACTCCCCTCCTCAAAAAGCTTTGTCCTCAAAGCTGGAAATGATTGGAAGATACTTTTAGATTCCCAAGTTGCATCTTATTCAGGTAAATCTTGCCACTTGATGAGAAATTCTTGGATGTGATGAAATCTGAGTTTGTGTGTTCTAGTTTGCAGCACTTCTTCTGGTTGTAGATAGATACACCCTTCTTCATCTAGCACTAGTAATTCTAACTGAGAGTGTACTTTCTAGCCAATCACCTTTTTGAGATAGGAGACATGAAATACTAGATATATGCGAGAATATTGGGGTAACTCCAGTTGATAGGCTACCTCGCCAATGTGATGCACAATTCTATAAGGACCATAGAACCGTAGTGCCAACTTTTGAATGGATTTGAGCTTCAATGATAGCTGCTTGTAGGGCTGTAGACGTAAGAATACCATATCACCAATATTGAATGTTCTCTCTGAGTGTTGCTTGTCCTATTACTGCTTCATATGATTTTGGGCTTGGACCAAATTATCTTTCAATATAGTGAGCAATGCTTGTCTCTTTTGTAACCAATCATTGACTTGGGCTACTTTGGAAGATCCTGGTACATAATCGGCTATTATTGGTGGCTTCATTCCATATAATGCTTCAAAATGGGACATCTTAGTGGAAGAATGGTAAGAAGTATTGTACCACCATTATGCCAATGACAACCATTGACTCCATTGATATTGTTTATCCTGAACAAAACATCTTAGGTAGGTACCTAAACATTTGTTAACCACCTCCGTTTGACCATCTATTTGTGGATGGTATGCAAAAGACATATTTAATTTGGTACCACTAATTCAAAATAATTCTTTCTAAAAATTGCTAGTAAATATGGGATCACGATCACTTACAATATTTTTGGGCATTCCATGTAATTTAAAAATTGAATCCATAAATACCTTGGCCACTTTGCTTGTTGAAAATGGATGTTGTAAAGCCTAAAAATGAGCATATTTGGAAAGGCGATCAACTACCATGAAAATAATTGTTTTACCTTTCGACTTAGGAATACCTTCAATAAAATACATGGAAATATGTTCTCACTGGTGATCCAAAATAGGTAACGGTTGAAGCAATCCTGGTGATTTGATTGTATTTCCTTTATTGCATTGGCACACTTCACATTTAGTTACCCATTTCTTAACCTTAGCTTTTAATCCTTTCCAACAAAAGGATTGTTTAACCCGCATGTAAGTTTTCAAAAACCTTGAATGTCTTGTTGAAGGAGAAGCATGTGACTCCTCTAGAATCTGTATTTTGATTGGTGAATTGTGAGGAATGTAAATGTGATTCTTCTTACGTAATATTTGGTCATCATATGTGAAAAGAGGGTATTTAGAGGAACCCATAGATAATTCTTGAATTATTTGAGTTGTTTCACTATTGGACAACCATTCTGCCTACAACTGAGACACTTATTATGAACATGGTCTTGATATGGCATTGAGAACTACTTCATCTTCGCATTTTTTGGATAAAGCATCCATTGCCACATTTTATTTCCCTTTCTTATATTCAATCACAAAATCATATCCCAATAATTTAGTCAACCATTTATTTTGTTTGGTATACAAAAACCTTTGTTCTAGAAAATGTTTGAGACTGTTGTGATTGGTTTTAATAATAAAACGAGACTATTGATTAAGTAATGCCTCCATTTTTCCACTGCATGTAAAATAGCCAACATTTATTTTCATATGTGGATCTACCCAAATTTTTACCTGAAAGTTGTTTACATTCAAATGCCAAGGGATGACCCTCCTGCATTAGTACTGCACCAATACCTGTTCCTGAGGCATCGCATTTGATGACAAATGGTTTTTTAAAGTCTGGAGTGGCCAAAACTGGAGTTGTACACATTGCCTCCTTGAGACCTCGAAGGCATTGGTAGCTACTACTGACCATTGAAAAGCATCCTTCTTGGTGAGAGTCATGATAGGACCCACAATTTTACCATAGTTACACATAAATTTGTGGTAATATCCTGTGAGAACCAAAAAACCACGAAGTTTCTTGATGGTTTTAAGAAAGGGCCAATCTTGTATTGCCTTAATATTATTGGGATTGACCTTAACACCTTCTTGAGATACTATATGACCAAGGTACTCAACTTCTTGTACACCAAAGGATCATTTAGATCTTTTGATAAACAACTTTTTCTTGTGTAGGATATGGAGAACTTTGTCCACATGTACTAAGTGATCTTTCCATGATTTGCTATAGATGAGTATGTCATCAAAGAATACTAGAACAAATTTTTGTAGGAACGGATGAAACACCTGGTTCATGAGACTCTGGAATGTAGATGGTGCATTAGTGAGACCAAAGGGCATGACTAAGAATTCATAATGACCTTCATGAGTTCAAAAAGCTATTTTGGGAATATCTTCTTCCCTAAATCTGATTTGGTGAAACCCTGAACGTAAGTCTAATTTGGTAAAGAATTTGGTATCGTGTATTTCATCAAGTAAATCATCAATGACAGGGATAGGAAATTTATCTTTGATTGTGATTTTGTTGAGAGGGCAAAAATCAGGACACATACACCAAGAATTATCTTTTCGACGAGCTAAGACTATTAGTGAGGAGTAAGGGCTAGTACTATGATGGATGACACCATGGTATAATAGCTCTTGGACAATCTTCTCAATTTCTATTTTTTGGGGTTGGGGATAGCGGTATGGACAACCATTGGGTGGAATACTACCAGGTATTAGATGTATGGCATGGTCATGAGATCTTTTAGGAGGTAGTCCTGTTGGTTCTTTAAAAACCTCCCCATAGTTAGCCACAATGATTTGGAGATCGTCTTCTTTGATTTCAGATACATATTGGTCTAATTTCTCTATGCAATTGATGCATGCCATGAATCCCCCACCATATTTTCTCAATGTATTTTCCATGCTATGTGAACTTAAAACTTTTAATGGAGGTGTGGGTAATCCTTGAAGACGAATAGTCCTCCCATTGGATTGCCATTCGACAAAGCGATGTTTGTGGTTAAAACCCACTATGGTTTCTAATTGTTCCATCCATGTAACACCTAAAATAACTTCTGAATTTTCTAATTCCATAAAAAAAAGAGGACCTTGCCAAGTATACGTACCCATTTGTAATGAAACTGAAGATGTCTTACCTAGACATTGAGAAACTTCCCTGCTTGCAGTTTTGACTTGGAACCAATCTTGACTAGAAGGGAAGACATGCAACCCCAATGTCCTTGCAAGTCTTGCATCAATGAAGATGTGAGTACTTACAGAATCAATTAATATTGTCACCCTTTATTTTTGAATGAAACCTTCCACCTTATTTGTATGGTGAGAGGATAAACCCATGAGAGCATGTACTGAAATAGTCATGGTATTCTCCTTAGTGACAACTTCATTGTGTTCATTTTGGTCCTCCATTGGGAGATCCTCAGGTGCGTCATACTCCTCTATTTCTTCTTCTTCCTTGTCGGCATATTCAATATGAAAATTTTGTCGTGGTGTACATGCTTGATATTTTTTATGTTGAGTGCGACATTTGTAGCAGAAGTATCATGACGGTTGATCATTTCTGTGAAAGGAGTTATTGTGGAATGGAGGTTGCCCTTATGAATCATGTTGTGTGGATGGGCCTATGTGCACCTTTGTCTCTACCAATTCAACAATACTTATACACTCATCCAACTAGGATGGATTGTGTAGGTCTACTTCAACTTTAATGTGTGCTTTTAATCCATTTTGAAAAGCCGCTACCACCACGTCATGTTGTAGGTCTTGTGCATAGGAAAGCATACTGGTGAATTCTGAAATATAGTCCCCTATTGATCCTGTTTGCTTAAGTGACAACAATCGTACTGTGTATGAACCTGTGGGACCTTTGTCGAATCTATGAAGAAAGGATTTTTTGAAATTATCCCAATATAATGTATATTGGGGCTCCTCACATTTATACCATGTAAACCATTGATAAGCTTCAGTACCGAATTTAGTTGCTGCAAAAGGGATTTTCTCTCCTTCCAAAAATTTGTAAAATTCTAAGATGCCTTCCATTTTTGCAATCCACCCGCATGGATCCTAGCCTTCAAAGGTAGACATGTCAATGCATGGATGATTGACTCCAGTTGGACCTCTTGGTTGGGCATGAACATTGTTTCTATCTTGTTCCTCGTTACTCCTCTGTCTCTGGTTGTTATTTTTATAAGGTCTATTAAAACCTCTTTATTGCTCCTTATTTTATTTATTACCTCCATCCTCAATATTTTTGTGACCATTATGAGTCAGGGACTAACTGTTTTGACCTCTATGGTGTGTATAGTCATCATAGTAGACGTCTGTACTCCAATGATTGGAACTAGAAGGATTTGGTTGGGGAGGTTTCCTAGATGTGTTGAAGGTTGTAGTCATCATCTGAAGATTTAATATTAACTCTTTTAACACTTCATCATTGATCACTATATGATTGCTTTCTACTTGGTGAAGTTTTCTTGTGTGAAATCTGGAGAATAATTGGATGCCATTGGGCTAACCACTGGATGACTCGGATTAAAATTACCAATTTCGAACAAAGAAGGAGAATTTTTTGTAACTTGGCTTCGATGAGCTCTTCTTGTGTTGTTGTTGGGAGTTTCTAAGCTTGATAATCATCCATCAGATCATTTAGTCCAACTTTTGCTCATGCACCTTCCAAAATTTCTAGTTTAGAAACCTTTGAGTTGTGATGTCTACAAAATTTTGCAAAAATTTGTACTCCGCTTCAATGGTCGCTCCAACTGCGACGCGGATTTGATTCTCCCTCTGGCAGCTTCCTGGTTTCCTCCGCTATTTTCGACCTTTGGGTGCTAGAGCCCAATTTGATGCTTTAACTTTGACGGCCTTGACGACAGATTTTCTATGGACTTTACACGACATAATTGACACTAGCTAGTTTTGACATAGTTTTTGACTCACAAGGTTGACTTTAACAACCTTGACGACTGATGTTGATGATCTTGACACAACCGACTTGAGACTGGTTAATTTTAATACACATAATTTTGACTAACGACTAACCACCTTAGATGATTGTCCTGACATGACAAGGAACGTGACGAAAAACTTTGCACACAACATGACAAGGAACCAATGACTCAATAGAATAGGGAAAACTGAGCGACATGTAGGACCAGCTAAGCCACGACCATGAACACGACAGACTCACTGTACGATGCAACATAACGGACGATAGGACGTGACAACAAGGGACCACTGACTCGACACGGAAGATGCGAGACAACAAAAAGATGCAGGATGTTGGATGACTTAAGACGACACACGTGACCTGACAATGGTGCTACCGAAGAGATCAGGACTCGATGTGACCCGAAAAAGACATAAACAAGACCTTGGGAGATATATGGATGACATAACAACATAGACGTGAACTAGACTCGAAACCCAGTGAAGACACAAATACGGACAAGACTCGATGAAGAAACAAACAAACGACGACTAACCTATTAGGTGCTAGACGATACTAGAGGAATGATTCACATGATGATGGGAGCTATGTGATCGAAGTCACATGTAAATGGGAACACAAACTTAGTTTTAAACTACTTTGTTCCAATTACACCAACCGTGTGGGATAATTGTCTTGACTAAAAAAAATCAAAAGGTGTACCTTTAGAAAATGGAATAAATCAATTTTAATTCGGCTCACTGATTGGTTTTTGGTGCTCAGAGATACCTGTATTTATTTACCATTGTTCTAACTATGCTTTTGTATCATATGGATTTCCACTGCACTGGATCGTGATCTCGTGAGTTTTGTGCTCGTTGTAAGCAGTATGCGATGAGGGTTTTGGAGGCAACACTTGATGTCATTGTTACTGTAGTTGTGTAGTAATCGTCAGTCGAGAGAGCGCGATATGTGAGATGTATGGAGTGAGAAAGGTGTCATTATCGTCGTTGGAGTTTAAAGGCCGCGTGAGGCAATAGCAGAGATTCTAAATGCCACATGAATTTAAACCACTTGTTTTACTATTTGTCATTTCTACCCATTGTGGGTGGTCGGATACAACACAGTAACCCTTCCCTTCACTCGACACCTCAAAAATAGATATCACTTGGAAGGCAATGCCTTCCCTATTCCTCTAAGACAATTGTAATTAAACTAGCTCATGCAGTTTTACACCATATTAAGCAAATAGACAAATGAATACGCAGCGATAATTGGAAACAATAATAATTAAAATAGTCACCTCTCTGGGAGGGCAGGTCCCCGCCCCGGATGCGCAATAAATAACAAAACACAAATGATTGATAGATGAAAAATATTATTATAACTCTTGGATAACTAAACTAATAAATAGTGAATTTGGAAAGCTTTGTAAGGTAAAAGCCAACGTATGTTCATTCATAATTGGAATGTAACAATTTGCCTTTGGAAGATGAATGGGATTTATACTTTAGATTTTCCCAATATTCAATGTAAAATATTGAGTAAGAAAAGAATTTTTAGATGGGTTGATCTCTGGGATGAGAATTTTGGTCAATGGATTTCGTGGCAGCAACTACTTGTTAAGTTTAAACTGAAGCCTTCAGAAAAATTTGCGGTGCAACAAATTCAGGACCTCTTGCCATCTGAGCAACTTTATAAGCTTACAAATGGTATTCCTGGTCCTATCTGGAGAGACTGGATATGGCTTAATGGTAAGCCAATTTGGTGCTTCAAATTGACTAAGCTTTACCATTTGATGATTCATTTTATTCCCTTAGGGGATGTTTTGAATGCCATATGGGGTATTACTTTTTATTTTAAGAAATGGAGGAAATGTTTGGTAGGAGTATGGAGGTTTCGAGTCTCTATGCAGTTAAAGGTGTTTGCTTGGTTGGTCATTATGCAGGGCCTGTGAAGTAAGGCTATGATTGCTAAATGGCTACTTTCTTTGGATAAATGCTCAAGTTTTGGACAAAGTGAAACCATTAAACATATTTTTTGGGATTGCCTAAGAGCAAGGAAGGTGTGGAAAGAGGCAAAGTGGATATATAGTCTAGTGATTCAGGAAAAACGAAGGTGATTTTGTTTGGGGACCAACCCAATTGTGTGGCTTTCATAAGGATTTTATGGCATACTATTAGACTCTTTGTTTTGTTCATCTTATGGAAGGATAGATGTAATTTGGTATTCAATAATGAAGACTTTGTTGTTGCTCTCACTGTAATTCGGGCTCATACTTTAATTACTGAGAAGTTGAAAAATTTTAGGTCTGATATCTTAAAATATTTTAGAATTGACAAGGGGCTTAGAGTGGATTGCTTGCTACTTTTGTGCAAGCTGATGTAAGTTTGGAAGGGTTGTTTATTGTATGTTGTTAATGTACCTTATTGATTATTCTTTAATATGATGTATTTTTTCAAAAAATAATGTATATATTGTTTCTATCTTGGGAATGAGGAAGGAATTGTGTATGTTGCTAAAATATTGGCCTTCTTAAATGCTTAGTGTCACTTTGATAAAGTAATGAAATATAAGAAATTATAACCTTTATATAGCCTTGATTAAAACGTCTACCTCATCCTTTTAATTTTCTTAGAAAAACGTATTCCTTTCCTAGTCTGGTTTTTTGAATTTTAAATATAGACTACCAAACTTAATCTATACTTTCATTGGAAAAATAACAACCATTATAATAGTATTTTATCCTTTTTAACCATATATCCATGAATTCCCAAAATATGTTTTATTAAGTTAAATCTGGAATGTTATGAGTTCATTCTATTTTATCAAATCTCAACTCTTGTACTAACTTTTTATGTTCCGGTCAATTTATTCTTGAAGTTCAAGATGGTTTTAAGAAAAATACTTAAGTTTCTTACTGCCCTTTAATTAAAAGAAGGAATGCATGATTTATAAGTAGTTAAATTTTATATGAGTGTTTATTAGTTCTTTTGTGTTATATCTTGCAGCACGTGCTACTACACATTGAATAACCTTGTCTTTTTATTCTTTAAACATAAAATAAGAAGAGGTTATTTTATTTCAAAAGAAAACTTAGGAAAGCAATTAACATTTTTATATTAAGAATTTTGTTTTTTTAGAAGATGATTATTTATTAGCTTATCAAAATAAATGCAATTTTGTTAGGTTTACTTAGTCATAAATCATGGAACCTATTAATTTAATCAAGGATCTTTGATTAGAATAGGTGTTACTTAATAAATAATATTTATTTATTTATAATTATCTTGAAATAAGATATTGCTTGAGTTCTTATAAAATAAGAAGTTTTGAAAAATGGATGAGACAAAAGAAAGTGCAGAATGCAGTATAATGTATTGCATAGAATTTACTTTAAATAAAGTATGCTCTTACCTACTGGTTTGCTTGAGAATTTAAAGTTGTCCCATTCCTTTAACTTCTCTCAAGCTCATGAGGAATTTCTTGAAGGACCTTGGGAAGAAAAGACAAAACTAGAGGTTGTTTGTGGATTCAATATTGAAGTGTAATGTATATTGAAATACAAAATTTTGTAATCTTGAAATGAAGGGGTGATACTTTAATTAAACATTAATATTTAATATTACTTTTGTTATTCAAATTATAATAAAAGAGTACCATTTGAAAATAAATAAAAATTTTAAGAGATAATTTGGTTAGAAAATATTTTAGAGATGCTCACTCCTTTGTGTTTTAATGAAATGTCTTAGTCTATAATATTTATTGAGTGAGATCAATATTTTACTTTAATTCATTAAAGTGATGGTTAGGATATCTTATTATTAGACTCTTTCTTTAATGCATTTTTCCTTTGAGGAAGAAACAAGTTAATAATTATTTAAGAATTATTTTTCTTGGGACCAAGGAAAAAGAGAAAAGTTGTAATTCTCGTTGCTTAATATTTTCACGTGGTTTCCTTTCTTGATGTTAACTTTTTACATAAAAATAAGTATATGTATTGTTGTGATCCAAGCAAGAAAGACGTGTATTTTTTTAAATAGTTAAATAAATAACTAAGTTTTAATTGTTTAATCTAAAATTTCTCAATGTTTCCTAAACATAGATAATTTTGGTTAAAGATCCATGTTGGGGAAAAGTAGAATTAATATGAACCTTAGAATTATATGGGAAAATCTATGTTTACTATCTCACTTTGGAAACAATTGTGGAATTTTCTTGATACACTCAAATTATTCAATTACTTTCCATCTATAGATAGATAGATCAACATGGTGTGTAGGTTGTTGATAGACTTCTTTGGATGTATAATCATAATTATTTTTGGACTTGGGATGATAATTTCCTCTATATTCAACATTCTTACAACTAAGTCTTGTCCAATTGCACAAATCATAGTCTCTTCCAAGTATGCATATGCATGCAGGAACCTACTCAAACCAAGTGGAAAAAGTTAAATACTTTTTTGAACACATCCAACAAATTCCTCAAAATGTTAAACATATATTTGGGCACTAACAATAAAAGTAGGAGCCCCAATATTAGCATCATGCACAACTTTCAAGTTGAATATGGTTTTTGAGAAAGGAAAGATTCTTTAGGCCTCACCAAAATATCACACTATTATAGTATAGTTCATATACCATTTTGTTAGTTGTAGGTTAAAATTACTTTGTGCTAAAATTGCCATTCTACTTGAGAATGCATCTCTTCTTTTATATGGAGATTCTCAAGTTATACATTCTACCTTTATTTGAGCTTGGGGTTACATGACATCCATGAGACTTTGATTTGAAATAATTGAGTCAAACTTAAGAGGACTAACTAGTTGATAGACCTTGTTTTAGACATACTCATTAAGGAACCCACTTTTTTTAAAGTTATAAAAGCTAGCTAGTATGTTGCTTGACCTTGTTATTAGTCATAATCATTAAGGATATGACTTTTTTTAAGTTTTAAAATCTATCTAGTATATTTCTCAAGAAAAGTGGTATGCACTTGTTCAAGTAAAATATAAAATTCCTAAGTTGGAGTTAGAAGTAGTGGTGACCATTGCATCTCAAGTGGGATAAATGATCCAAGTAGATAAATGGTTGTTCAAGTACTCATCACCACCAATGTTAAGGTCCAATAACTAAATATGCAAATGTAAAAACTTCATCTTGGTGCCATATTTTAGTTTCATGTTGTACCTAGCATCATCTAGTAATATTACCTTTATTTAAACCTTAGTGTCAGGTTCCAATCCAACACCTTTATCATGTTAAGTTCTAGCACTAAATGCTAGCATCAATGGGTATAAGATATCTATAAATTCAATGTTAGATCTACATTAGATGATGACACTCCTTGTTAGCCTAATATTCCCCTAGCACTACAAGAAGATATTACCTAAAATGTGCTTCATCCTAATTAAGTTTTTGTAATTTCAAGAAGTTGATCTATCTCCAACTTTATAGGAATCTTGTAATAATATTACACATTTTGTTAATGGATAAATATTAATTATATATGGTCTCTCTCTAAGTAACATTGAAATTCAATATTCAAAATTAAGAACCTATTGTCTTTTCCACATTACACTTTTTGAAAACTTATTGTAATGATATAAACTTCTCAATTATAGTTTTTAAATTTTTTAAATTTTTTTTCATTTAATACATTGCTACGAGAAATAGTTTTATGCTATTTTTTTTTATCGTATAACTTTGAAAGAGGACTCATTTGACCTTATCTAGCCTAGTTAGTGAGGAAGTTGTATATATCATGCCTTTTTACCCATGGGACATGATCGACCTTATCTTGCCTAATTAGTTAGGAAGTTGTATATATCATGCATTTTGATCCATAGGACATGGATCAAGTGTGACTATTACATTATAGCTATAGAAAAGATAAAAACAATCCTTAAGTTTAAAGTAAAGTTAAATAAATTAATAATTTTTTAATAATCTATGTGTGGCTTCTATTGGGGGCCACTCCCATTAAAATAAAAAAATATTACATTGTTCTCATTATTGCCATTAGGTAATTAACCCATGTTCAACTTGCCTTTTTATCAAAGATATTCTTCACTTTCCTTTCTATCAAAGATATTTGTTATCTTTCTCAAATTGCTACATTTCCACAATCAAATCATTGACATAATTCTTATTAAGAGATAAAACCTCACTTATCCAATTTCCTTTTAAATTTTAAATTTTCCCAAGATGAAAATCATCATTGCAAATGACTAAAATATTTGCTACTCAATTTTTATATCTAGAAATATATTATCTAAAAAACTTGTCAATTACCTAATGCCTATTTTTTAGAGGTCCTACTCATGCCCCTAGTATTCCAAGATATCATTTTTACTATCACTTTTTATTTAGCCACACTTCTTGGTAACACTCGTCATATTTGCTTTTGTTTTTCCATAACTTTATCCCTCAAAGTTTATTTTTCTCTTTGTTTTTGTTTCTTGGGTCTTCTTCTCTTTTTTTATTTCCACCAACACTTTTATCTTCATCAATATCTTTGGTTTTTTCACACTACTCATAGTGATACTTATCATGTATAGGCTTGTATTGCTATGAAGAATTCAAAGCAAAAGGAATAACCCTAAAGTGCAAGGATGCTCCTCCATAGCAATTACCTTCTTATACTACCCTAAAAACACTAAATTGCTATGGATTTCCTCCATCTTCATTTCTTTATTATGATATTATTGAAACCCTAAATTCCAAGGGATAACCTCTACACTAATTTCAGTTTTTTGCTAGGAGAGGATTTTGTGCTACCTGATTTAAATGAAGATAATTTATGTGGAATAAACTTGGCCTATTTTGCTATCTTTAATTTAAAAATTTCCTCATATATTCCTTTACACCTTTAATTCCTTCTAAATTTGAACTTGCACATTACACTTTCTCATCCATCATATCCTTCTTTGTTTTTTTAGCATTTGATATGAGTGGACTATGGTGGACTTTTTTATATGATGTTCTAGATAGCCTTTCTATACTTCTTTTTTTGGAATGAAATATCCTTAATTTTATTCTAGCTTTTATTACAGTATGATTTCCTTGCATTATCTTGAATTTTATCTCATGAACAAAATTTTCTCTCTTTCTTCATCAATTTCACTTTATAATTTTTTTTTGGTCTAGTCTCATAACAATTATGACATCAGAATGTAATATTTTCATAAGCCACCTGTGGATCCCATTCTCTTGATTTAGATTTAATCCTAATACATTGTGGTAATGGATTTGAAATATTTATAGCAACACATATCTAGGTATATACAACATGCTTTCTCTCCTTAGTAGTTGGTCCCTCCTTAATGAATTCCCCTAGGGTATTTCCAATATTCTTCAAGATATATTTATTAATGAGCTGATATGGAAGTCTAAAAATCATAACCCACATTGCATGTTTAAATAGTTTCTATATCAACAAGAAAACTCTTACTCCACGGTCTTAAAAAAGGCATCTCTCCCCAAACCATGGGCCTCCACCCATTATTTTATCCCTGATTTTTTAACTAGAGATGATGAGAAAAAAACCTTTAGAAAAAAGGTAGAGTAATTTAAATTCAATCCCCACTTCCATTTGATTAAATTTGGAATCTCCAAACCTTGGCTAGTATGAATTGAACTTATATATTATTCCTCCATTTTTAAGAACCATTATATCATGCTTGATCACCTCATCCTTGGTAATCACTTTTGGTGTACCACCTATCCCTTGGATCAAACTTCCCACATATTCACTCTTCCTCTTTTCTCCAACTTAGGCATCCATACTTCCAACTAGGGCATCATGAATTCTCATTAGGGATTTCAAATATGACTTTCATTCCATGCTACATAATGGAACTTGAACTTGGCTCGCAATTTCTCCTTTCTTGCATTTGCTCCTATGGCTCACACTTGCTCCCCAATAAAATAAAATAAAATTAGAGTAGATAGAAAATTAATTAATATAAGTTTTGAATTTTTCAAATTTTCACCCTCAACATTAAAAGGGACGTTTTTGGTTATTCAAAATATATACCTTTTGGTGCAAAATTTGCCTTTGGTTACGTTTGCGCCCAAGACTTTACCAACATTGAATGATTGGGTTTAACATAGAGATTACTCGGTTTAGTCTCTAGAGAAGGTTGCTTCATTGCTTTGTGATAGAAAAAAGGAATCGAGTAGAGTGCATAAATAAGAGGAAATATAGCTATTGCTAGAAACTTCAATTGGTACAAATTAGATAACAACAAGGGAACACATACAGTTTTTATAGATAAGCATTCTTTAAACCATGAAAAAATAATAACTAGTATTCTGGTGTAGATCTAAACAATCGTAAACCTATCAGAATCATTAATCTCAGAACTAGTGAAATTAAAGTGCATAAATCCAAAAATAGAACTAAAGAGATTTATATCCAGCGTAGCTTATAAAGAATTCAACAATCCATACATATTTTATCAAACACCATTGAGCCAAAAACCAAAATGAGTAGTCTTTATTGCTTTCAAAGGTCTGTATACATTGCCTTGTAAACATCCAAGATTCGATCCTTAGTTAGAATCTCTCATCCTATATATATACATTTTCCATAACAGAAAAAATAAAAGTTGTTACAACAATATACCCGTAGGCTCATTCTGGTAAATTTATGGTTAGAAGAGTATGGGATCTTCAACAACAAACGGTTGATATCTTCTTGTTATCGCATATCTGGCTCAATCTTCTCAGGGATGGTGTGGCCCAACTATCATCCACTTATTCATTTCTAGCTTTTTGACCTTGGCCAGTGAAAACCTGGTTGGTCATTAAATCACGACCAGTTTTTGCCTTGCGCTCCTATTAGGTCCTTAGCCAGTGAAAATTTGGTTGGTCACAAAATCATGACCATTTTTTACCTTGCACTCCTTTCAGGTCCCTTGGCCAATGAAAATTTGTTTGGTCACAAAATCATGACCATTTTCTGCCTTGCGCTCCTTTTAGGTCCTTGGCCAGTGAAAACTTGGTCGGTCGTGAAATCATGACCATTTTCTGCCTTGCACTCCTTTCAGGTCCTTGGGCATCAAAAACCTAGTTGATCATGAAATCATGACCATTTTCTTCCTTGCACTCATTTTGGGTCCTTGGACAGTGAAAACATGGATGATCATGAAATCTCGACCATTTTTTGCCTTACACTCCTTTCAGGTCCTTGGCCAGCGAAAACCTGGCTGGTCACAAAATCACAACCATTTTCTACCTTGTGCTCCCTTCAGGTCCTTGGCCAGTGAAAACTTGGCCGATCATGAAATCGTGACCATTTTTTGCCTTGCACTCCTTTCAGGTCCTTGGCCAACGAAAACCTGGTCGGTCGTGAAATCATGACCATTTTCTATACTTAGCAAAATTTTAAGAAGAAATCTCCTCTCTTCCCTTGGTTTAGTCATTTTTACCTACATTATTGGTGCCTCCTAGGGAATTAAGCTAGCTGAATGTTAGAATCCATAGCCTTTATCCATTGGGAAAAGGTGTATAAAGAACAAAATAAAGGGGAGAGATACAAAGTAAAACTATTTTTCTTCTTCTATGCAACTACTCGTTAGGGGTGTCTTCTTTTGTTGATTTTCCTACCTCTATTTCTACCTGACTGCTTGCTAAGGCTTTTTTGGTCTTCTTATGCTTTTGTCTTTTGAACAATTTTTTTATAAGCAGCGCAGGCTTTATTCCAAGTGTTTTCATCTAGGTCAGAAGTTTCCATGAATGTTAGGTATAAATACTCTAACTCTTCTATCTTATCATAGGATAAAACTTTTGACTTCATATACAACTCATGCAAATAAGAGTTGATCTGAGTAAGGTCTTGAGCCATGCTAAATATTTGATCTTCTTGGATTGGCTCTTCCCAACTATCTATTTTTTATTCATATTCTATAAAAGCTTTCCAAGAAGCTTTAAGCCCATATTCTTCTAAGATATTTGAATTTTCATCCCAAAAGCTTGGTAGGCCATAATTCTTTGCTATGCTCACATGTTTTAAAATTCCTTTAGCTTTTGCTTTGAGTTATTGCATTATCTTGGTGCTTTCCATCACAATTTTGTGCCTTCTAAAAAAACTCTTAACAACTATTTTGTCTTGGGACCACGCTTAATCTTGGACTCTACTTCTAACCTTTTCCTGCATGCTCTCTCCTAGGACTTGGATATTTGTTGTTGCAGATAGCCTTACTTGCAGGAAGGTGACAAATGTAGTAAGCTCATCTTCCACCCGGCTCTGTGTCTCCTTTATCTTAGCCAAGTATAACAATGTAGGCATTGCCTTCAAACCTATCTTCTGGATGTCTTTAAACATATCTTTTCTGAATGCCTTGGCCTTTTCTTTTGATAACCCACTGGTGTTGCTGGCACCTTCTTGGAGTTGTTTCTATAGGTCTTCTACTTGTTTGCTCAGAACCTGAATTTTCTCAATAGTCTTCTTCGCTTCTTTATATGGCACTACTTCATCAAATTTTTCTTATTGCTTATTTGCTTCATTCTTTAGGGCCTTTTCAATGGTTTTCTACTCGTTTAAGGTCGCCTCCAAATAATTTTGTACCTCTTCAGCTTTGAGGTATTTCTCTTTGTAATATTCAGAATTTAATTATATGGTACCCATGTGAGCTTGGGCCTTTCCCCATTCATCTTCCATAGGTAGTTGAGTGATGTCTTTAGTGATCATTTCAGCTTGATAATCTTCTAGATTCATTTCTTCTTCTATATTTTATACCAAGGGCATCATCTTCATTATCAAGCATTTTATACTGATGGGATCTTGATATTTCTGGTTCGTAGGGATGAAAGGGAGTTTTTTCGATTGAAAGTAGAAGAAAATCCATACTAGGTAAGAAGAAAATATAAAATACTCCTAAGAACCCCTCTATATTCTGGATAATCCTTCATGTATTTACTGGGATAGATATGTTGGCTAATCAAAGAAAATTGGTATTGTATTCTTATCTACAATGGTAGCATTATAGAATTTAGGGTTTGAAATACATTGTGCTACTGCAATATTCCACCCATACACGTGCGTCTAATTCTAACCCCGCCACCATAGCTGACATGGAGAACAATTCTTTACTTTTGAATTTTGACAACGGAATGGGTGTTTCTAGCAAAGCTCTATCCGGAGGGGGTTTCGACAAGTTCTCTTGCAAAAACAATTTAATATTAAATATGAAGTATAATATTTGGCCTATGCAACTGGGTCAATTGGTATGGGATTTATAGTGGGTTTTCTACCTTTGCTGAAGACACACTTAACTGTATCAAGATCTAAGATAAACATGACTTCACCCTTAGAATTCCTAACTATCATATGCTTAATGTCATAAAACATCACCATGGCTCTGATTAGCTTAGGGTAGGGGTGGACAGGAGTGCATATATACCATGAAAGTAAAGAGTGGAAAGAGAAAGTACTTGGAGTCGATGGGGTGATACCTTTTGCTACTCTGGCCTCCACATTTTTTTGAATTTTTTGTAGATATTTCCTGGTGGTGATAGTATCAATTATGAAGGCATCTGAGTCTGTAAAACCTCATTTATTTTATCTTGTTTTGTGCATCTTTGTAGTGGCTAAAGAAGATCCTGCCATGGTTGCTTGTCTTGATTTCATCGCACGAAAGCTTTGGAAATGCTTTTTAGAAATTCTAAGGAAATTAAAAGAATTTGTTGTAGGAGGATCTTTAGAAAATAGGGGTGTGAGGAAGAAAGCTTCCATGACATAAATAAATGCGTATGCATGCATTAAGGTGCCATGTAACAATTATGGTTGGTGGTGCACATACTACAAATAGTTTTGAACGTTATTAGGTGTCTTGTTTCGAGTGCCACCCTCTTGAAACTAACTGTTATGCATTGTCATCTCTTTTGGACCAATAATTTCATGTCACCCTTCTATTGAAAAATAACTTTGCATGGTTGTACTTTAAACAGAGCACATTTAAAATTTCAAGAAAAATGACTTTCCTACCAAAAGCAAAAAGGTGTCATTATTTGACTTTTACTATTGAATGCCAAAGGTCGTGAAATCACGACCGTTTTTTTTGAAGTAGCCTCTGAATGCTAAAATGTCATGAAATTGTGACTGTTTTCCTTCAAGTGCCCTTTGAATGCCAAAAGGTCACGAAATCATGACCATTTTCCTTGAAGTGGCCTATGAATGCCAAAAATTTGCAAAATCGTGACCGTTTTCCTTGAAGTGACCTCTAAATACCAAAAGGTTGCAAAATCATGACCATTTTCCTTGAAGTGGCCCCTCAATGCCAAAATATCATGAAATCGTGACCATTTTCCTTGAAGTGGTCTTTGAATGCCAAAAGGTCACAAAATCGTGACCATTTTCCTTGAACTGACCTCTAAATGCCAAAAGGTCATGAAATCACAACAGTTTTCTTTGAAGTGGCCTCTGAATACCAAAAGGTCACAATATTGTGATCATTTTCCTTGAAGTGACCTCTAAATACCAAAAGGTTGTGAAATCATGACCATTTTCTTTGAAGTGGCCTCTGAATGCCAAAATATTGTGAAATTGTGACCATTTTCCTTGAAGTGGCCTCTGAATGCCAAAAGATCATGAAATTATGATCATTTTCCTTGAAGAGGAACTTAGTAAAACAAAACATATTTACATATAATACAAGTGGTGGTGGGAAGGAATTTTATCTTACTTGAAGTATAGCTTCAGGTGGAAGCCATTGATAGGGATAGGTTGTACTTGACCCTGTTCGTATTTCAACTTAAAGGAATTATGTTGTTTTTCTTCTATAATCTTGAAAGGTCCTTTCTAGAAAGCATCAAATTTCTAGTGATTCCCAGGTTTCACTTTTTTCTCGTTCCATATTAGAACCAAGTCTCCTACTTTAAATTCCCTGAGAGTAGCCTTTTTATCAAACCATTTCTTCGTGTCTCCCATGTGTTTCTGATAATGGTTGTAAGCTTGCTCTTTCTATTCTTCTAACTATAGGAGTTGTATCAACCTATTCTCCATCGGTTCCGCTTCTTCTATACCAGTTTGATTTAGCAACTTTAGAGCAGGTATTTCTATGTGTATCGGGAGGACAACTTATTTACCATAGACTAATGAGTAAGGAGAGGTGTTGATGGATTTATTGATCGTGATCTTGCCATCCCATAACGCCTGGTTTATCAAGGAATGCCAACTTCTCTTATTGTCTTTTAGAGTCCACTTTAGAATCTGGAGTAGGTTTTTATTTGTTGATTCGGCTAATCCATTTCCTTGGGGATAATAATTTGAAGAAGTATTTAAATAGATTCCATATTTACTAGCAAAATCAATAATTTTAGCACCTATGAAAGATGTGCCATTGTCTGTGACCAATGCATCAGGGATGTCAAACCTTGTTATTAAGCTTTCAATGAATTCTATCACAACTTCCTGATTAGATTTCTTAGTAGGCACTGCTTTAGCCCACTTAGTGAAGTAATCAGTGGCAATCAAAATATATTTGTGCCCAACCGATGAGTTAGGTTCTATCACCCTGATGAAATCCAGCCCCCATTGTTGAAAAGGTTCTTCAACCTGAATGGGTTTCAAAGGTATTGAAGCATTTCTATTTCTCCCAACATACCTCTGGCATTCTTCACAACTTTTGGTTATTTTGAATGCATCTAAAAAAATAGATGGCCAATAGCAATCGGTTCTGATTATTTTCAAAGTCGTAGTTCTTCTTGAGTAATGTCCACCTAATGGGCCTCCATGAAACTCCTCCAAAATCTTTTGCTTCTAAGTAATACACCATCCAGATTTTTTTTGTACAGTCCTTCAAGTAGTAAGGTATATTTCAAAGCTTGGATCCTATATCTTCTTCGTTGTGAAGCATTCAAACTTACTGGGCATTTTCTAGTCTAAAAATATATGATCAAGTCATCTGCCCAGTCTGTGTTTTGAGATTGATCATCTTCTAGAATTGGTTCTTGCACTTGGCAAGCTACATATTTCGTTGAGGCTTGTTTGGCAAGTTCTTGACATAATGCTCTACCTCTCACTAGCTTGGTTGGGTGAATCTCGACATCGTACTCTTGTATTTTTGATACCCAACCAGCTCTTTTCTCACCAAGCTCTCCTTGTATGATGAAGTTTCTGACATCAGGGTGAACTACGTATACAATAGTCCTGCTCTATGAAAGGAAATGCCTAAAATTTTTCAATGACTTCATGATTGCATAAACTTGATTTTTGATGAAGTTATATTTTTCCTCATGTTCCTGCATGGTCTAAATTAGAAATACTATTGGCCTTTCTTCGTTGTCTACCCCTTTTTGAGTAAGGATTGTGGTGTAACTCTTTTTTTCTCCTACAACATATAGGATGAAACCTTTGGAATAGTTTTGATTCACTAAGATAGGTGCTTGGGCTATCTATTCCTTTATACCAATGAAATCTTTCTTTCGCAAGTCTATCCATTTGAATTTGACATCCTTCTTTAATAGTTCTATCATGGGCTTGACAATTTGTGCAAAGTCTGCTATGAACTTACGTACAAAGTTGATCTACCCAAAGAATGATTGTTGAATTTTCTTGTTCTAAGGTAAAGGGAGTTCCAACAGTGCTTTCACTATGTTAGGGTCTATAGCCATCCCAGCCTTGGAAATGACATGTCCAAGTAAAATCCCCTCTTCAACAACAAATATGGACTTCTTTAGATTCAAAGAGATACCAAACTCTCTACATTTCTCAAAAAATCTTATGAGGTGTTCAACGTGATCTTCTTTGTGATGAGAGAACATTGTCATATCATCTAAGTATATTACTATGATCTTATTTATGAGTTCTCCAAAAGCCACATCCATTACCCTTTGAAAATTTGCTCCAACATTGGATAATCCAAAAGGTATCCTCTGGTAAGCGAATGTCCCCCACTTGGTAGTGAATGTTGTTTTGTATTGGTCTTCGTCTTTGACCCACACTTGGTTATACCCTAAAAACCCATCCAATAAGGAGAATCTCTCTGCTCCTGCCACAATATGTAGAGTTTGGTCAATTTGTGGGAGAGGGTAATGATCCTTTAACAAAGCTTTATTGAGATTTTAGAAGTCTACACATAGCCTAATATCTCCATTCTTCTTCCTAACTAGAACCAAGTTGGCTACCCATGTAGAATGTTTGATGGGGTAGACTATCTTGGCTTCGAGTAGCTTCAGCAGTTCTTGTTTCATTAGAGCTTCGATTTTGGGGTTCACTGGCCTTTGTTTCTACTTGAAGGGTTTTGCACCTTCTTCGAGTTCAATGGTATGTTGTATGGTCTCTTTGGAGTAGACTTTAAGGTCACCATAAGTCCAAGCTATGATATCAGGGAATTCTTTGCACAGTCTTTGAATCTGATTCAATTCTTCCTCTATGTAGTTTACTCCTACTTTGATAAAATTTTCTAGTTCCAACTGAACTTCTCTATACCTATGTTTATCAACCTTCATCTTGTGGCTGATTGACCTATCATTATTGTCGAATAGGCTTTCAAGAGTAATAAATCCCCTTGGGATGTGATTATTTTTTAATTGGATCATACCTTCATCTTCTTCATCTCTGTATTCTGTCACTTGAACAGTTCATTTCATGGATCAAGAAATCTACTATCTATTGATCGCTCTCAAATACCTACCAAAAGGTGTCTTTTTTTGGTATAGAGGGTCTATATATAAGTCTTACCATCTTAGATTTTTGAATGACATTGCTTATGGGATAGAAATTTGCACCTACTGATGCCAATAGGTCAGCATGGGTATTCTTCTCTCTAGGGATTGCCTTGATGTTTAGAGCTTCAAAAGCTTCGAGTAGGTCCCATACTTTATTTATGTAAGCTTTGAGATAGTGTTGCTTACTAACACATTTTTTTGTGACTTGGTTGATAATCAGTTATGAATCTCCATAGATTTGCAGTTGTTTGATTCTGAGTCTCTCAACTTTCTTAAGGCCTAGGCAAAGAGCCTCATATTCAGCTGCATTGTTAGTGCAGCTCCAAGTTAGTCGATAGGAGAAAACCTTTTCCTCACCTGTTGGGGAGATCAAGACTATACCTGCTCCAACTCCATTCTTGCATCTAGCACCATCAAAGAAAATTTTCCATGTTTGGTTGGCAGATGGGTCTGCTTCGTGCGAAGGGGTAGGATTACTTTTCTCAGGTTTCATGATTGAATAGCTTCCAAGGTCCATCTCAATCATGGCGTTGAAGTCTTGGAGGGAGAACTGATCTTCTTCTTGTAGTACATTTAGGGCTTCTTCCATTAAATTTAAATCTTCCAACTCCTCAATCATTATGCTCACTGTATTGGCCTTCTTCCCTTCCTCTTCAAATTTTTCAATATGGAAGGTAGATGGTTTTTCATTGAATATTTTCACTCTTTTTCCCTTGAACGGGATTTCTAAGTGTGAGTAATCCATAGACAGGTATCCTCCTATATTGGCTATGAATTCTCTGGATAGGCACATACCAAAATAAGGCTCTAAATCTACTACAACTACCTCTTGTATAACCGTAAGTTGAGGCATTTTGTGTAGAACTATGGGAATATCTTTTATCACCCCCATGATTTTGATCGGGGTCCCATCTAACTACAAAATACCTAGGCTGCTTCTGGTGTATTCCATCCCCATGATGTCACACATAGCTTTGGGTATTATAGTAGTTGTAGCCCCTAAGTCTATCATACAGTTATGTACCACCCATCCTTCCATCTGAAGAGACAAATAGAAGGGAGGAGGTCTGTTTTTCCTTGTAGCAGACGTCAAACTAGCTTGTGCAGAATTCAACTGAGTGGGAGTTTTACTCTTGCTCTTCATAGACCTCAGGGATTCCTGTAATAAGTTGATTTGTCCCAAAAATTGCAAGGCATCATACATAGTTGCTTTAGAAGGAGTCTTTTTCATTTCTTCTACTATGTTGAAGGGGAGGGGATCGACACATTTCTCATTTTTTTTGTAACAATATCATACTTATTCCTATAACCCTGAGTGGCATCTATCCTTTGATGCTTGGTCAATGAGGGATATCTCAACTTATCTCTTTCCTATTCCTGTGTTTCAACTTCCTTCTACAAGGGAGATTTTTTTTGTATTTCTACTTCTTTCTGACCTGAGCTTTGTGGAGCTTTTTCATAGGAGGCTCTTCTCTCAACATAATTTCTCACGGGTGTAGGCACTTTCAAGGGATTAAGCTCCTAGGGATCTATCAGAAAGGTTTTCTTCCTGTATTTGGTCATAATAGCTACTTGTTCCACCGAAGGCATCATGAGATTGTGATTTTCCTCCCTAATCATGTTTACTTGCCCTTTAAGAGTCTTTTTTGCTCTTTCAACTGCTATCTTCTGGACATAGTGTTGATGGATCATGCATGAGTTTTCACCGTGTGGATCATTACATGTAGAACACCAAAAGTCTAATTATGTTGCTGATTTGGTAGGTTCACCATATTCATTAGTGTAAACCACATTTGATCTCTCTTGATTTCTACCACTTGTGGAAGCTTGGTCTCTCGTTACTTGTGGAAATATCCTTGGTTGGAAACTCCTTTCTGCTTCTCTTCTTTCCATTGAGGTCATCTTATTTGTTAGATTTTTCATGGCTGATTGTAGATCTTGTAAAGCTACGAGTTGAGGATCAGGAGTTGGTGAAACTACTGATATAGGAAGTGCAGGAATGATAGGTAACATTGGAGGAGCAAGGGGTGTCTGTATCATTGGGATAGTAGGTTGTCCGGTCCATTTGGGGAGATCTACATTAGAAGTAGAAGAAAAACTTGGAAAAGTGGTATTGGATGCTTGTGATAGATCTAGGAAGATAGGCATTATCATCTTTGGAGGAAACCTTTCGATAGCGATAAGATCCTTTTCTGCTTTCTGAGCTTCTTGAAATTTTTTGGGAAAGTAAACACTTGAGACTATTGGATAGCCATGCTTATATCTGAGTTGAAAGCTCTTAGATAATAATACATAGACTGTTCATTTGTTGGCCTTAATCCATCAGGTACTCTCTGCCAAGTACGGCTGAATCTTATGTTGAAATCAACTATTTCTTCCTGAGGATGCTTCTGGATGACATTGAACTGGTTTAGCAAAGAAAACGGATCTGCATGTTCATTGAATTCTTCTACTAGTTTACCGACGAGCTGGGCCCAGGTAGCTATAGTCTGATTTGGGAGGGCTCTATACCAGTAGAGCATTTTCTCTTTTAGGAAAATGACTAAAAGTCTTATCATAACATCTTCTTCAGTGATGTTATGTATTGGTGCTAATGCAACTACATCTTGGCAGTGCTCATAAGCCATTTTTCCTATACCATCATACTAGGGCAGTGCTTTCAAAGTTGTTGTAGGGATCTAATGTTGAGCTACCAGGTTCAATGGACCTGAATGATTCCATGTAGGGTAGGGAAAATTTAGTTGATTAATCACCATTATAGTGACGGTTGATGTTGTGGTAGTGTGGATGATAGTGTTTAACAATTTACTGGTAGCAACAACACCAAGGAGGGCTATAGGGGAAGGATTTGCAGATCCTGTAGTGATGGTAGAAGAAGAAGTTGATCTAGCAATGAGTACAAGATTGGCTCTGAGGCTACCAAGGTGTAACTCAAAGAACTCGATGGGTTCTTCAAAAATTTTGCTTTGGATCTGGTTTTCATATATCTCTTTATTCAACCAGAACGTAGATAAGGTTTTTCTTGGATTTTATTTCTTTGAATGGAGTCACTAGGTGATTTATAAAAATGCACAGGACAAAGATAACCACCAAAAATTTGGTCTATATATATAGTGGGATTATGTCCCACCAAGCGTGCCAAAAATGTTGGTGCAAAATTTGCCTTTGGTTACATTTGTGCCCAAGACTTTGCCAACATTGAATGATCGGGTTTAACACAGAGATTACCCGGTTCAATCTCCAGAGAAGGTTGGTTCCTTGCTTTATTATAGAAAAAAGGATAGAGTAGAGTGCATAAAGAAGGGGAAATATAGCTATTGCTAGAAACTTCAATTGGTATAGATTAGACAATAGCAAGGGAACACATACAGTTTTTATAGATAAGCATTCTTTAAACCATCAAAATAAGAGTAACTAGTCCTCTGGTGTAGATCTAAACAACCGTAAACCTATCAAAATCATTAATCTTAGAACTAGTGAAATTTAAAGCACAAAAATCTAGAAGGAGAATTAAAGTGATTTATATCCAACATAGCTTATATAGAATTTAACAATCCATACATACTTGATCAAACATTGTTGAGCCAAAAACTAGAATGAGTAGTCTTTATTGCTTTCAGAGGTCTGTATACATTGCCTTGTAAACATCCTGTTGTGATGTCCTTCACAACAACCCCAAAAATTGGGAACCCACTTTAATTTTGAAAATTTATTCTGAGGCATTTATTTGTGAAGGTTTTTCATCTTTGCTATTATCAAAATAACACAAAAAAAAAATCACCTTTTGAAAATGCTTGGATATCATGGTCTAATACAAAAGACTGCATTGTAATGCGAAGTTTCATTTCCCATTATACCTTTGTGGATTATTTGTATTTTTTTTTTTTAAGGTTGTCTTGTCATGGTCATATTTAAAGTATGAAAGTTAAAGGTTTAAATGTTCAAAAAGAAAAAACGCCAAAGGTTTGTTTATATATAAATTGTCATTGGTGTTTGTTTGATTTTAGTCCCTAGGCATGTAGGCATGTTGTTAAGTTGTGTAGACTTATTTAGGGTCTTTGTTTTGTTATTGTGATCATGTTAAGTTTTACAATTGTCATTGTGTCTTCTTTTTTCCTGTTATGTGTTTTATTTTATTTTTATTAGGTAAAATTTTGTTTTATTTCTTTTATGTGTTGTTTGGTATGGATTATTCAACGGTAGGTTTTAATTGATTAATTAGAATGTGTCAAAGTTATGGTATTGTTGTATATACTATGTTGTATTAAATGGTGTCATTAGTTGTTATGTTATTAATGTATTGTTAATAATATAGGTTATTATATTAGCATATGCATTAATGATGTGGTGTTCTAGGTGTTAGGAATGTTAGTTTGTTTGGTGTGTTTATTGAAGTATTATTGTTTGAGGTAAGGTTTGTTTGTTTACGTGGTCTAAAATATCGTGTATGTTTGGGCAGGTTTCGTAGCTCATAAATTTTGAAGGCGGACTTCGGAAAATACATGCGAACGAGGATGAGTACAGGCAGGCCCAGGAATCCAACAAAATCATAAGAATTCATGTGATTTTTGTGGGATTATTGGAAGTTAGAGGATAGCACTGCCGAGAGGATTATAATTTGAGAAAATTTGATGTTTGAGAATGGTATCTTCCAACCGGTTCACTGCCAAACACTCAGTGTTTGTAATGTATTTGCGTTCTTATATCTTCACAATCCTGATTCACCGGCAAAGCTAAGATGAAGTAATCATGGTCCATCACTGTATTGAAATCAACAGTGGCTGCGGTGTGAGCATAAATGAAATAGAGGGTAGTATATTTCTGAAGAACGATACATAAGTATCTGGCGATTACACAAGTTTTACGAGTTCATAGATTTGGAGTGTGCCTCAGATGTCATAGAAGATATAGTCAGTATTATATATATATGATGTAGTTTCAATTTTATCAGCAGTAGGTGCAAAAGTCTCATAGAAAGCAACAGGGACATTAATGATGAGGAAAGTGTTTCAAAAGGCCCCAAAATATTTAATGGTGAAACGACATTATATGGCATAGTTTTCAATGACAAATAAGTTGTTTCTCAGATAATGTAATGCAGAGTTGGATGGCTTGATATAATAGCAACAAATCGAGTGCAGTGGGAGAAAATTAATTCGAAGACTAATGTTGGGTGATATGAAACTCACCATTACAAATAAAAAAATGGTTTTTAAGTTCTCAAGTTCGCAGATGGTTGTGTATTAAATTTCCTATTGATAAGTATAGCTCTCAAATTTGTTACAAACATACAGAGAAAGTTGTTGCTGAGTGCTGGGAAATATTATCATCACTGGTTATCAGAGGAATTGTCGTCGTTAAGACACAAAATATCAGAGTGGCTGTGAAAGTTTAGTCAGGATATATCAAAATACAGTCAAATATGTTGGAGAATGTCCTAGTTAGGAAGTGCAGAAGATTGCAAATAGGTTATTGGAAATTAGCCACCGAGTGTTCGGATGTCGAGGCACGACGCAGTCTCCAATAGGGTGAATTGAATCATGTGGCTACAGGAACATGCACATATAGCCCGAGCAAGGCCAGAGTTTATTGTGGATAAAGCATCATGTTTCAGGCTTGTCAGGAAAAATAGTGCCAGTGCTGCCAATATTGGGCATGTTTGATAAAAATGAATGAAATCTCGTTGCTGATGGAGATTTAAATTAAGCTATGATGACATGGAGATGTTGTTTAAAATTGGATGAAGGCTTCGGCGCTATATTTGCTTCGGTTTATAATGCATGTACGAAAGGGAATGGTACATGTATTTTATAAAAGGTACTTGCGGTAAAAGCTTCACAAGAGGATTATGAAGTCGTTACGAAAATTACTTTAATATTGGTTACCAAATGAAAACTGAACGAACCAAGTACGGGTGTAACAGAGTTTGGAATGGAAGCAATGATTTTCTTCGCATTATAAATAAAGGAATGAAAGTTAAGCAGGGGACCGGAGGATTGAAGAAAAAATAGATGCGTAAGGAAAGCGGTCAAGAAGTTTGGACGAATCCATATTGGCAGAGGAGGGGCGGTGAATGTCTGAAGGAGCACCAAACCTGAAGCAAAAGGAAGACATGTTCTTTGAAAGTTTTTAGAATTAAATTGTAATATCATTCATATGTTATGATAAAAGCCTTGTTAATCACATCTGTCTAAAATTGAAGCAAGTAGCTGGTATCATAACTAATTTCATTATTCCTTAGAAGCTAGCACCATGATAGTGGGTAAATTGTGATCATTTCTGGTTTTCCCTATACTGGTTACTTTCTAGGATCTGTGTTCACATCTGCATGACTTGATTTGTTCCAAGGAAAGAAGTTTAAGGCACTGTCAATATCAGTTATCTGGAATATACATTGAGAAGTGTTCTGTTGTAAATTCCATTGAAAGATCTTGATAAGCATAGAAGCTTTGTAATTGATACAAAATCTAGTTGTAAACGGCAAAGGAAAAGGATTCATTTAGCATAGTTTGTTTGAATGCTTAAAGTCTGTTCTGGTGCATTTATTCACATTAGATAAATTGCTTATTAAGGTAAAATAATTTGTTAGATGTAGCAGCATTTAAATGCATTTTAATAAGGATAAAAAAAAAGGAGAAATACCAAAACAAAACTCAGTAGGAATATAAAGTTTGGTGAAAGATCTTCTTTAGGTGTTCAAAAGTCTCATTTAATCATCTTTTTGATAATTTTAGGCTTGAGGTCATAAATGCATTATTACACCCTTAGAACCAATCATTCGTTATTGTAGTTCATTTACTTAAAAGAAGAAAATCACCAAAGAAAACTATTTAACAAAAAAAGATTTAAAGTCATCATTTATGAAAAGGACCTTATAAGAAAATCACTTATCATAAATAAAAGAAAAATGAATTATAGGCAGATGAATCAATTCATGTGAAATAATTCATTGAAGGAAAAGAGAAGTATAAACATTAGATTTTTGTATTAGTTTCCCAGGCCCCTTGTTGATAGACACTTGTAAAACACTTGAGGTATTCTTGCACATGTGGTAATAATAAAGCATATACATTAAGAACCTTGGAGATTTTATGTGATCTTTGCAAGAGAGAACTTCGAGTTCAATGTTATTGTGATTCTGTATATTGACAGAATTGCACATCAACACATCCAAGAGCTTACCCTTAGTTAGAGTCGCTCATCCTATATATATATATATATATATATATATATATATATATACATTTTCCATAACAAAAAACTAATGCTTACAATAATATACCCGTAGGCTCATTCTGGTGAATTGGCGATTAGAAGAGTATGGGGTCTTCAACAAAAAACGGTTGAGATCTTCTTGTTACCACATATCTGGCTCAATCCTCTCGAAGACATCATGGCCCAACTATCGTCCACTTGTTCATTTTTGGCTTTCTAACCTTGGCCAGTGAAAACTTGGTCGATCGTGAAATCATGATCAGTTTTTGCCTTGCGCTCCTTTCGGGTCCTTGGCCAATGAAAACCTAGCCGGTCGTGAAATCATGACCATTTTTTACCTTGCACTCCTTTTAGGTCCCTTGGCCAGCAAAAACCTGGTCGATTGCGAAATCATGACCATTTTTTACGTTGCATTCCTTTTAGGTCCTTGGTCAGCGAAAACCTGGTCAATCGCAAAATCGTGACCATTTTCTACCTTACACTCCTTTCAAGTCCTTGGCCAATGAAAACCTAGCCGATCATGAAATCGTGACCATTTTTTGCCTTGCACTCCTTTTAGGTCCTTGGCCAGTGAAAACCTGGTCGATCACAAAATCATGACCATTTTCTACCTTGTGCTCCTTTTAGGTCCTTGGCCAACAAAAACTTGGTTGATCGTGAAATCATGATCATTTTATGCATTGCTCTCCCTTCAGGTCTTTGGCCAACGAAAACCTGGATGGTCGCAAAATCGTGACCATTTTCTACCTTGCACTCCTTTCAGGTCCTTGACTAGAAAAAACCTGGTCGATCGGGAAATCGAGACCATTTTCTGTACTTAGCAAAATTTTAAGAAGAAATCTCCTCTCTTTCCTTGGTATAGTCATTTTGACCTACAAGACCTTTCATTAGTTAAAATACAAGCATCTCTATTTGTTTTTCTCTAATAATGCTTGAAATATATCTTTAAAAATATCAAATTTATTCATGGCATTTATAATCTCAAATATGAGACCCATAATTAGTTCTTCTTTGTGCACTATATTATCAAATTACCATGGATCTTTGTATTTTTAAAACTAATTATCATTCTCAACCATAGCATTTTGTGGACTAATATTATCCTTGAATGATATTCTAATATTTTCTAATTTATTTGTGGCTTTTATAGAATCCTATTTTGTATGGAGTAAAACTTGGTTCTCCTATAATAATGGAGGACTAAGATTATCCTTGAATGATATTCTAATATTCTAATATTTTCTACTTTATTGTGGCTTTTAAAGAATCATATTTTGTATGGAGTAAAATTTAGTTTTCCTATAATAATCATTCTCATAATTAAGAGAATAAATTGATAAATTTTTACATGGTTTTAATCCTAAAAACTAGTAAAATTCAATATGATGTTTAGTTTGGCACTTGGTCCTAATAGATTTCCTATAAACTTCTTTTAAATATTTGGGATTATTGAAAAGTGATATATTGGTTGTAGTTGGAGAGGCTTGGAAAAGGAAGGCTACAATCAGTTGAATAAGAGTCCTGTTGTGGTGATTTTCCATGTCCTTAAGAAATTTGGTTGTCACACCACAAGAAAATCATTGGTTCACAAACAACACTATGGACTCTAATGGATCCACCTCTTTAACTCGAGAAAAATTACCATGATGACTCTAGAAAAACCGAGTAAGGTAAGGACACCCTGGAGGTGAGCCTATAATACTTCTCATATGCTCATGCTCATCCAAATTAACAAAAACAAAGTAAAACTGCAATATTAAAAATGAAAAAGCTTTAGAGTAACTTCTCAATGATATTATGTTGGTCATGATACAAGTAAGTTATATCATACAATTCAAGATGCAAATAAAGAATGTAATGAAATGATATTACATTCAATATATGTCAGTAAGGGAAAAAATAAAAGTCCGTCAAATTCAAAATTGTATTATGAATCATTAAGTGAATATTTAGAATCTACAGGACAACATCAAGATCAAGATCAGGACCATGAAGAAGAATCTCAAGGAGTCCAACAGCAAGTTCTAGAAGAACAAAGCAAATAGCCAAATACAAAAGAACTAAAAAAGAAGAAGATGAAGAAGGATCTCAAACAAAAGATTAAACACAATGCAATATTGCCTAGTAATACCAATTTCAAATATTTAAGCCTAAAGTCTTCAATAACCAAATAATGTAATATAGGTGGGTCTTGGATAATATTACATTATTTGGTACATGCTAGTATACCCCCATGGTACCTTATGGTACAATGTAAATATATAAATATTAGAATAGGGTTTGAGTCTATAGTTTATGAGTGTGATTTATATTTCCCCTTATGTATGTGTCTATGTGTAGGATGTGCACAAGTGTCATTAGGTGTGCAAGTGTACAAGAAGTGTGTAAGTGTCATAGAGTAAAGTGTGCAAGTAAATAGAGAGTCAAGAGTCATGTATACAAGTGGCAAGATGTGAAGCCAAGAGGCATGAGAGGTTTGTCTTATGTGTGGAATAGGAAAGGTTGTATCTCCTATATATGTGAGGAGAGCTATAGTTAAAGAGTTCAAGAGTCACCTTTCTAAGATTATATTATTAATACAAAGCTCCATGTATTGTATTTGAGAAGAATCAAAAAAATTATATTCAAGCTTGTATACAGTTTTATGCAATATTATTGTAAGTTTTTATGTTATTTCATGAATGATATTGGCCATTAATTTCAGTATTATTGTTATTTTCATGAATGTTGTGTTCATTGATTTAGTCATTTATATTAAATTGCTTTAATATTTGAGACTACTCAAGATCCTAGATATTTGGGACCTACGACAATCTAAGTAAAAAGCCAACATATACAAATTTCTATATCAATTATATAGAGTACCACATGTTCCCTCAAGATGCATGTGTCTAAAGCCATCATAACTATATAGTCTGTCATGTGTCACCTTGGGATGCATGCATTTTGTACCAACTCATCTATACAGAATACCATGTGTCACCTTGGGATGTATGCACCTGCCAACTTAGTTGTATGTACTGCCACATGACATCCATATAGACCTACCATATTATCACATTGGTGAAAATGGGTTGTCATGTCATAAACTAGGGTGTTCAATGGTGCCACATCATCATTGTTGATGTTATCATGCATGTAGGTGTAAAGTGGGTTGATGTCATCCATTAAAAAATGGTGGGATTTGAATTCATGACCTACCCTAGGTAGCATATTGGCTAGCCACCTCCCAAAGAACCAAGTAGTGGAGGTAAACCAAAAAGGTTAAACCTAAAGTAAACAAAATATCATTTCCTCCCCCATTGCACACTATTGACATAGGCACGTTGAATCACATACCTTTTTACCTATTGCATAGAATATTTGCTAAAATATTCTAGATTTTTTTTTAATTTACATGGTGGAATTGGTAGCCACCACAAATTTAGGCAGGTTGTTCGGCTTATGGCCACCATAGTATTCTGCGTTGTCCACCTCGAAAGCCGCCACATAGATCTTCGCGTAGTCCGCCCCTATAACCACCATGCCACAATCAATATTCTAGATTTAAATTTCAAAATTTTAAATTTTGGGAGGGAAGATGCAATTTATTTAAATATGATTTGAAAGTACCAAGAGGTAAAATGGAAAAGAGTATTGAAGTGTGACCCCATAAAATTTTACAAAGAATTCAAAAATCCTAACAGTTCATCCATGTCTATTACATTTTGCCCTACACAACCATTTTGTTAAATGCCACTAATTAGGCCCTCCTCTTATGTCTATGTAGTAAAAAAGTTATCATACCATCATTATAACTTTTTCAAGTAGATTGAAGGTCTTTGCTAAGCATGAAATCCTACCTATAACTTCTCTAGCACCAGGGGTCTGTCTAGAAAATTCAATCTTTTAAATTCTTCTTTCATAGTGGTCAAGTAGTCTCTCCTCTTATCAATGTTGTTAGTGGACATCAAAAGCCAAAAGAGAAAAGGAAATGGACTTTCTTGAAAACTATGAAAATCAAATAATATTTTTAGAAAATGTTGAAAAATTCAATCCTAAAAGTAGGATATCCATCTAGTCAAACAAAAAAACAAGATTAAATGCTAATAAGAGGAAAAATTGAACCTGTTGGTGAATATTTCTCCTAAAGCAAATATGTTGATTCCAGTGAGATCCTCGCAATCCGATTCTACTAGGGTTTTCTACCAAAAACCCTTCTTTAGATTATATCATCAGCTTCACAAAATTTTCTCCATAATCCCATACAAAAATCATCCTTAAGAGAAGCTCGAATAGAAATCTACCATTGATAAAAGCAAATGAATAATGAAGATTCACACCCTCTTTATTAGTATGTAATATTTCATAATAGTTTCCATAAATGAATGGAATCAAAAATTACGTATTTCTTAACAAAAAAATATGCAACATATAAAAAAGTAGTATATGATACGATGTTTGTAGACACTAAATATCCTCACTCAAAGAGAATCAAAATTACACTCCGACCAATAATTGAAATGATTGGTGATGAGGAGTATTTATACCCAAGTACATGATATCTTTAGGTCAAGGTTATGAAATAGACCCTCAAAATAAAATAATAAAAAATACAAAAAATATTTTTATCAAAGTTGACATGGGATTGTAGACCAATTGGTTTGACCAAACCCCATAAGGGGGGCATCCAAGGTTAAAATCTTGGGCCTCGTTGGACAGAACGCTTATCCCTTTCTTGGTGCTTTCAGTGGCGTAAAATTTTTAAAATTATTGTGGCATGGTGGTTATAGGGTCGGACTGTGCGAAGATCTGCGTGGCAGCTTTCAGGGCAGACATCTCAGATTACTGTGGTGGCCATAAAAATTCGTACAGCCTGCCTCGGATTCATGGCGGCTACCGATTCCACCATGTAAATTCAAAAAAAAAAAAAGTTGACATGGGCCCAAAGGGCAAACATTACAAAAATTCGACAATGGCCTCAAGAGAAGCTTAACCACCACATATTTCAACAAAAGATTTTCTTTTGGAAAGGATGTGATAATCTTAGTTTTAACCTTTGGAAATGGGATAGGAATTGTAGAGGAAAGTATACTAGAGGGTTAGACCTGCAAAATAATAGATTTATAAGTTTGGCATTATAGAAAAAACTTGGTTAGAAATTATTCAAATATCAAACAAACAACAAGGAAAAATATTACTTGAAAATATGTGGGTTTGGTGGAAGTAGTAAAGTTATTAAGGAACTAAACCTGCATATGGGGTTAACAACATGAAATTTTATATAAAACATTTTAGAATTAATCAAGAAATACATTAGGTGGACAATCAATGGGAATAAAAATGATTGATTTAATGCTTGGTCGAAGCACTTATAATCTAAAATGGCAATCATAGACTCAGGCATCTTCGACTTATAAATATTTAAAATTGAAAGACTAGAAATAGTTATAGATATTGGATTTCTAAATTATCAATTTGGTTGAAGGAAAGCACCTCAAACAAGCAACAAGAAGCTCTAAAAGTTGTTTCAAGATTTCTATTTATCCTTTTTATGGAAGGATTAGTTGTTTTGAAATCTATCAAAAGATTGTGCATAATTTATCAAGCTAGGGTATATAGATTTGGATAAATTAGAATTTTCTACTTCCAAAGATTTATCTCGAAGGTTAATTGGTTATTGAAAGCCCTCCCTTAAATCTAAATATTCATTTGGTTAGCATCCAAAGAACAAATTATTACATATAATAATTTACAAATAAGAGAATGTCACGGACCTTTTAGGTATGTTTTGTGTAAAGAAAGAGCTAGAAACATCTAATCATAAACTCGTTAGTTATTCTTTTGCTTTCATAAATTGTGAATATATTTTAAAGACGATGAAAATCTATTGTGTTGCTCCATTGGCACTAATAAGTTTTTTGAAACATTGGATTAATTGTTTTAAAGTTAAAACATCCAGCATTACATGGAGGATTGGTCCTAACATTATTTATAATAATACATGGCTTGAAAGAAATAATAATTTTTCAAAAATAAATATCTCAATTATATACAAATTTAAATTTATATTATTATCTTTTTTATAATTTTTACAAGAATGGTGCTCATCGTGGGAAGTATTAGGTATGGAAAAATATAAGCTACCCTCCTAGAACTTACAATATTGAAACATACATGCAAAGATTATCTACAACAATGGAGTTAGCAAAAAAAACCGATTTTGATCCATTGTAAAATAGAATTGTCCAAAAATTGGGTTCATATTTTGATGGTTCTTCCAAAAGAAACTTTTTTATTGGTTAGAAAGGGGGTTTTAAAAGGGTCCCCAAACCTTTTACAAATGAGTTAGGGATAATATCTTCATTGAAATATTGTCTCTGTAAGGTAAAAAACTGCATAGGAGATGATCCCAAAAATATTATCTCGAAAACATTCAAATTGACAAACGAAATAATCTCGTGTGGCAAAGGCACTAAAAGTGAAAAAACCTGGCTTATGAGAGCCCAGGATAAAATATTCAAAAGTGGAAACCTACCCAAAAATGGTGCGGGAAGGCTAAAATAAATGACAATTATTTTAAAAACTTTTAAATATTGAATCCTACCCATAAAGGGTATGGGAAAGCTAAAACCATCGATAATTATTTTAAATGAAAATTCCCACCCATGATGGCTCAAGAAAGCAATAACAAGCAATAAATTTGAATCATGGAATCTCGTTCAAAAGAGGTCTTGGAAAACCAGAAAATAAACGTTGAAACCAGCAAATCAGAATCGAAACACTGTTTCCCATCCAAAAAAAAAATATGGCTGAAAACCGCCCAAAAATGAACAACTCATATAATGGGATCCCGAGAAGTACTACTCCAAACAGAGAAAGAAAGGACTTCATATTGAAAAGAACGTCGTTTACAAATTGCACCATCAAGAAAATACAACTACAGCAAATTAAAATCTTATCCTGAAAAGCCTAGGAAAACCACAATCCCACCTAGAATGGGCCTAGTAAACTGGAGATTGAATGAGACACCCATATCACTCGAATTTAGAATTGGACTACCCACCAAAAAGAACATTGTTCTCCAATCACACCATCAGGCACATCCAAAAAGCCAACTACAATAGAAGGAAACCCACCAACAGCTAAAACTGGAACATGGCTTGAAAAGTGAATCAAGTGAACTTGCAAGGAGACTAGATACGTAGGTTAAGAGGAGAGAATTCCAAAGAAACTAGCCACCATGATGACCTTGACTAGAGCAAAAATTGGGCACAAGGACTATCTTTAAGGGTCTAAAATTTATAACAAGCAAGAAAGCACAAGCCCCCTTAGCCAAGACCTAAAAGAAACTGCAGAGTCGATCCGTTAGATAATCATCCATATCATATCAACATTCAATCCCACCAAAGTTTGCTCAAGGATAAACCAAGGAAGCCAACACCACAACTGCACAAAAAGCACATGGCTCCATCCCAAGACCAAAATATAGATTGAAGCGATAGGTCCCACCAAAAAACCCTAAAGTGAACAAACACTAGAACTGCTAAGAGATCCCCTAGGTACTGTAGAAACCCGATCAAAAGTTGTAATGGAAGCCCATCTATGGATGTTAAGCATGTGGTCCCCTCCAAAGCTAAGAAAAATGCAAACATGGGTCCCAAGCTACTAAAATAGGCACATGGGCATTTTTAGAAGCCATAGCCCCCCAACTAAGCTATTCGAAAGCTAGCCAACACTAATGGGCACCAGGGTAGAATCTCTGGGATGGTCCAAACAGTTGCAAAAATCCAATAAAAAATGGGAATCCACCTGAAAGGCTCCAAGTAGAACAAGTGGGCCTAAAAAAGAATTTGGCACAAGAGGAACGCTTCCTGGCCTAAGGTACACAGGCCTGGAGCAGGGAGAGAGAGCAAAGTAGAATAGGGCCATCCTGCCCAAAGTGGGAGCCTCCAGCTCTCCCATAATAGCTTTCGTACTCTTCCAAAATAAACCTTAGGAAAACTAATGGAGGTAATTTTTTTAATTAATTGAGGAAAAAATATCTTTATCTACAAATAATAATAGGGAACTTCAATAATTAATTCTGCATAGGTTAGACCACTTATAAAAATCAAGATTTATATTCAAAAGGGATGAATATATTTTTTAATAGAGGGAAATTATTAAATTATCCAAAAAAATGGATGTGGTTATTGGATCAACAATAGCATTATTTTTTATGTTCATTGTTGAAGGCGGTATCTTGATGGAGGTAGTATCTTGGAAATATTAGCATATATAGAAGGAAGAAAACAAGATAATAGATCATTTAAATTCAATTACTAGGTTAATCTCTATCTTGGTGAAATTCAAATTTTAGAAGTTAATTTGACAAAGTATATTATTTCTCTTTATGAAAATGATACCAAATATTTTATAGAGTAACAATAGTAATTTGTAGTAGATGAAAAATATTTTTTTATAAAAAGGTAAACTAAAAATAATTCATAAAAATATCAATTGTATATAGTGTAATTGATTTAATAACAAATTAAATAAAAATTAATATTTTATGAGAATGGAGTGCGAGCGCATGAGCCAGGAGTGAGTGCAGTAGTAAGTGCAAGTGCGAGCAGTAGTGAGTGCAAGTGTGAGCTAGGAGTGAGTGCAGCAATGAGTGTGATCACCCAAAGTGTAGTTGGAAGTGAGTGCAAGCGCGAGCCAGGAGTGGGTGCAACCGAAAGTGATTACAAGCATGAGCTAGGAGTAAGTGCAATCGCAAGTGAGTGCGAGCACAAGCCACGAGTGAGGAGGAAGTGTGAGTAGAAAGTAGAAAGTAAAGTGTGGTCCAGTTGAAAAAATCCAGTGTGAACCGGAAGGAAGTGTGATCTAAGAGGGAGTGCAAGCCAAGATTCAATCATGGCAAAAGAGCAACGGGTTCATTCAAAGTGCATCAATGCTTCAAACCCTTACCACTAATGCATGGGACATTATTTTCAAAAATTTCTAAAGCGAGGGAACATCAAGAAAAAAGAAACGAGGGCTATTTCAATCCAATAGGGAGTGCAAGCTAAGAGTGAAGGAAGGAGAGAGTGCAAGTTGGGAGCAAGTGTAAACAGATAGGAAAGGTGAGTCAAGAGGGAGTACAATCCAAGAGTAAGCCCCATTAGCTAGTATGGAAGGAAAGTCATATTTGAAAGCCCTAATGGGAATTCGGGATGCCTTAGTTGGAAGTATGGAGACCCAAGTTGGAGATAAGCGTAAGAGTGAATACGTGGTAAGTTTGATCCAAGTAGCAGATGTTACACCAAAATTGAATATCAAGGATGAGATGACTGGGCATGATATAATGGCTCTTAAAAGTAGAGGGTTAATATGTAAGTTTCGTAGATCATGATCAAGGTTTTTGGAGATTCAAAATTAGATCAACTGGAAGTGGGGATCAAATTCAAATTACTATGACTTTTCTTCCTAAAGGTTTTTTTCTCATCATATTTTCCAGTTCAAAAATTAGGGATAAAATAATGGTTTGTGGTCCATGGTTTAGGGGAAGAGATGCACTTTATTTAAGACCATGGAATAATTTTTTTTTGTTGAGACAAAAACTATTAAGAAGTTTCTAGTATGGGTTAGGCTTTTTGGACTTCCATATCAACTTATAAATAAGGATGTTTTGAAGAATATTGAAAATACCCTAGGGGAATTCATCAAGGAAGGACTAACTACTAAGGAGCAAAAGCATGCTATATATACTCGAATATGTGTTGTTATGGATATTTCAAAACCTTTGCCACAATCCATTAAGATAAAATCTAAATAAAGAGAATGGGATCAACAAGTAGATTATGAAAATATTGCATTTCATTACCACAATTGTTATGAGATTGGACACATGGCAAGAGTTTGCAAAGTTAAAACTATGAAGAAAGAGACAAAAATTCTAGCCATGAGATAAACTTTAAGACAAAGCAAAGCTATATATTATCAAAGATATTCCACTTCGAAAGAAGAGGTAAAGAAAGTGTATCTATAGTATCATTTGGCAAGTTTAGAAGGAATTAAAGGTGCAAAAGATGTGGAGAGAAATTCCAAAACAAAGATACCAAATGAGTTCAAGTTTATTCCAGGTTAATCATCTTCATTTTTCTCAAGTGGTATAGAATCCTCTCCAAGTGATAATAGTGAAAGGGATGAATATGTTATCCCTTGCACTTCAAGGTTTCAAGAGCAACATAATAAAGAAATAAAGATGGAAGAAACCCATAATAATTTAGGTTTTTTAGAGTAGAATAAGAAGGTAATTTCTACAAAAGAGTATTCTTGCACTTTAGGGTTTCTAGGGAAACATAAAGAAGATTATGTTTTTGAGGTTATTCCTTGCATTTCAAATCCTTCATAATAAGGTAAAACTAAAGATGATAAGTCTTACTATGAGGAGTGTGAGAAGATTGAAGAGATTGATGAAGATGAAAGTATTTTTGGGAATGAAAAAAATAGAGGAAGACCCAAGAAGCAAAAACAAAGAGAAAAATAAACCCATAGGGATATTGATATGGGAAAACAAAAGCAAATATCACAAGTGCTAAATCCACAAATAAAATAAAAAATATAACAATAAAAATAATATCTTGGAATATTAAGGGAATGGATAAGAACATTAAAATAAGATATGAAGAAATTGTAAGGTTTTTATAGATAAGATATTTATAGATATAGAAGTTGGGCAACAAATATTTTAGCCATCATCGGTGTTGAATTTCAGGTTAACAAAATTTAATTTTCAGAAGGCATATGATATAAAAGGAGTTGATTGTGGAAACTTAGCAATTTGGGGAAGATGGAGATTGATAGAAAGGCAAATGAAGAATATCTTTTATCGACAGGCAAAGTTGGATATGCTTTAAATAACTTGTTACAAATGTAATGAGAGCAATGTAATATTTTGTTTTTGTAATGTATGTGGCCCCAATAGAAGCCACACATAGCTTGTTTTAAATATATATATAATTAGAATGATTCTAATAAAAGCCACATATAACTTATTTAAAAAATCCAAATAAATAAGAAATATTTATATTTTTAAAAATAAAAATAAAAAAATAGTTTATTTTATATTGTCAAAAAAAATGTTTATTTTTATTTTTTTTAAAGTAAGGTTTTGAAAGGGTTACCCTTTCCCTTTTACATCAATTTAGTCAAATTGAGCGATGTAGCATATTTGGTGCCATCAAGATTTGAACTTTGGTGTACATAATTTATATGTTCCAACCATTGAACCAAGGCCTGGCTGGCATATTTTTTTTGAGGCACGAGGAACCTTTATAAACCCTAGCCTGTTGGATAAAGATGAAGTCAATGGGACCCCCAACCGTCTAGGGAATCAAACCAAGATAGCCCATTGGTAAGCACTCAATCTCTACCAACCGACCTATCCCTTTTAGGTAATTTTTTTGGGGTAAAGTGCAGGTTTTTGAAAGGGTATCAATCCCTTGTACTAGAGTTTGAACTTGAGTCTCTTGGATGAAAACCCAAAGACATACCACTACAATATCCTTCACAAGATAAAATTTTAGGGTAAAGCACAAGTTTTTGAAAGGGCCTTGGTTCCCTTTTATCAAAATTTGATCTTGGATCTCCTAGATGAAAACCCAAAGACATACCTCTATGATATGCCTCACGAGACAAAATTTTAGGGTAAAACATAGATTTTGAAAGGTTCACGATCCTTTGTGTGGTTTGAACTTGGGTCTCTGGATGAAAATCCAAAGACATACTACTACGATGTAGGGATAAAATTTTAAGATAAAGTGTAGGTTTTTGAAAGGGTCCTAGCTCCTTGTGTAGTGGTTTGAACCTAAGTCTCCTAGATGAAACCCTAAAGCCACACGACTATGATGTCCTAATAAAAACCCAAAAAAATTGATTACATACACATAATTACAATTAATGATATGAAAACATAAAAATTTAAATAAAGTCTACATTTATTTATTAACATTTTCATTTATTTTTTACAATTTCTATATAAGTTTTTATTTTTTTTGTTTTGCATTTAATTTTTGAATTGCCCATCATCAATATGAGATGATACAATGACAAATAAATATATGAATATCTATAATTTTTTTATATATTATAAATTAAATTTTAAAAAATAAATCAAAATATTAAGCGAAAGTTCATCACATACCATACTCACTGTTTGAAACAACGAAGACTCTAGTGACCCAATGGTAAACAACTTGAAAATCCCTAAAAAAGTCCTAAGTTTAAGTCTAACTAACCAATTTTTTTAACATCGTATCAAAATCAAGTTCAATGGGGAAAACCCTTAAGTATGGCTAAGAAGGTATTAGAACTAGTAGACACATGGTCATTCTCATCTCATAATACACCAATTATTAGACTTAAAGAGGGTTAGCAAATTATTATTAAAAAAACTGCGAGACTAATTACTAGACTTGAAGAGGGTTAGCAAGTTATTATTATAGACTTTGAACACTTATTAGGAAGTATTAGTTTTAGTCGTTTATCTTGGGATAGTGTGGTAGTTAAGGCTTTTGAGTTTTCTTTCGAGAGACCCATGTTCAAATCATAGAGTATCTAGAAGGATATAGGTCGATTGGTAATGATCGAGTGTTTATCGATTAGCTACCTTAGTTCGATTCGCTAGAAGATTGAGGTCTCGTTGACTTTGTCTTATCTCCCATGTTTAAATCATAGTGTATCTAGAAAGAGATAGGTCGTTTGGTAATGATCGAGTGTTTATCAATTAGCTACCCTAGTTCAATTACCTAGAAGGTTGAGGTCTAGTTGACTTTGTCTTATCCAACAAGCTAAGGTTTAAGTGGTGGTGTCCAAATTCGATTGAATGTTATTAATTCTCTTATATAACAAAAAAAAAAAAAAAAAATTAATCAATTATGATATATAGCACAAAAAATAAATAAATGAATAAATATATATATATGATTTTTTTATTGTTTATATGGGATTAAAATAGATTCCATCTATACTACAGTTGCATCTCATTATTTCAAGAATTTTTACCTTTCAAGGCATTTAACTAGTTCAATTATTGTCATACGATAAAGTTATAAAATATATATATATATATATATATATATATATATATATATATATATATATATATATATATAAAAGATGATTGATGGTTATAGGGCTAAAGTATCAAAATGACACTCTATAAGATGATCGAAGGCTTGCAACATGTTATTATTGTAATAGGTCTGATAGAATTTTTAGATAAATTTGAATCATTGTTGGGAGATCCTAAAATATCTCTAAATATGGTCATTTTAGTAAAGTTTATATGAGGGTATGAAATACCCATCTCATTGTAATTTTGTTTCAATATCTGTAATGAAACTTATTGATTTTTTTCAAGGAAAAAAATATAATTTTAAATATAAATAAATAATAAACAAATTTTTATTATATCTTTTGGTAAAAAATTGACTAGATCTAAACGAATTCTTGAATATAAAATATCTTTAAGATTGTATCCATCTGTATAAATAAAATCCATCTATATTACAATTATTGATGTTAAATCTATAATGTTATTCATTATATTTGTGTGTTTGTTCTGTGTGGTTCGTGTTTTTTTTGTTTGTTTTTGCTTGTACCTTTTCTTGCCGACACACTCAAGGAGTATGCTTTATTTGTTTTATCTTTTTGTGTGTTTGTGTTTGTGTTTGTTTGTTCTTGTTGTGTGTTGTTTCAGGTATGCTCCTTGCGTGTGTCAAAGGTGGTAGGCCAGGTGCGAGCCCTGGGTGTTTTTGGTGGAATAGATACCCTTGCCTCCTTAGGTCTTACCCAAAAGTGGCATTCCTTCTAGGATGTTTTCCACAAACAAAAAAAATAAAGTTATTCATTATATGGCTTGATATTATTTTTAAGATATAATTTTTAAGCTCATGGATACCCTAAATAAAGGTATTATATCTTTTATCTACTTGTATATTTTCATAAACTAATTGTTCAAATTTAGAAGCAATTAAAGTACAAAGAAGGATTACACTCTAATTTGGTGAGGTGGCAAAACTCTTCTTGGGATAGAGAGTGTGTTTGGGTTATGGAATCATCATTATTCTAGGAAGCTTCTAGGAGGAGGCAAAAAATTGATATGTGGACGGCCTTGCATTTGTCTCATGTTCTTTTAGTCTCTCTGCAAGTCAATCCCCTCTAAAGCCCGAACGGTTTCATAACAATTGTTGGTGTAGTTGGAGAAATTTGTAAAGTATGGCTAAAGAATTAAAGGGAGTGGAGTCAATTACCTTGTTTGTGGATGATGAAGTGATGTGAATTCTTGAGAAAGTGGGGTTGCTGGATTTCTTGAAGAAGTTCAATAGCTTTGACCCTGAGCTTTACAAGAAAATAGCGTTCACATGGGATGAAGGGAAAGTCAGGGCGAAGGGGATGGACTTCACCATTTCTATTCCTCTTACTTTACAAATCTCAAGCCTCCAATGGTTGATGAGTGTGTTAACCAGGAGAAATACTCCCTTGCCAAAGAGCTTAAGCGATTCAAAGGCAAAGGAGAGCATTCGATGAAATTTCAAAATGGATATCTACATCAATCTTTGAAGGTACCGTGGGATAGGGTGGCACTAGTGGTGATGCAATTCTTAACTTTGGATAATCAAGAAAAAATTGTGTGAAGCTTCCACTTTGTCTTCTTAAATCACCTACAATGGAAGAGAATGATGAATGTATCAACATTTTTATTTAAATATTTGGAAAAAATGGTGTCATAAGTGCAAGTTGGCAACTATTCCAACCCTATCCATCAAGGTCTTATGATAGTTTTGTTCAAACGCATGGTCAAGCATGGGGATAAAGTGATTTTGAACAATCTGGGCTTGCTTAGGAATCATCCAGAAGTGGACCCATAAGAAAAATCATCTGAGAAGTCAAAGAGTAAGGAGTCCAAAACTCCAACCTCGATCTCCTCGGATCACTTGATTGAAGAAGATAATGATTCCTCAAAGGAGGATAAGGCAGAGCTTTTAGAAGAGCTAGTGGTGAAGATTGAGAACCAGAAAACCCTCAAAGGAAATAAGGGTTCTACAAGACGCTTGAAACATTTAAGGTCCAAAATGGTTAAGGATGAGCATCCTAAGCTAGTCACCCCTGATGTTGAGAGTTCAAAGGCGTTTACCCCAATTCTCTAAAAGAAACCAAGAAAAAATGTTTGAACCCCTCTTAGGAAAGGTAAATAATCTTTGAGGGTCAAGGACCCCCTCAAAACTCCTAAGAATGTGATGAAAACAATGAGTGGTCTCCTCAGATCCTTGAGCAAGTCTATAAAAATAACTACAATGTATGTTGATAAAATCATATGGATGATGAGGTATTTTAAGAATAACAACTCTGATGAGGAAATGGAGTTGTCTAAAGTTAAAGTTGAATGACTGAGTTGGCTAGTTTCTTCTCAGTCCTATTGTTCTCTATGTTTTTTGCTCCTTGTGGTCCTTTGGGCTAGGCCTTGTTTTTTGTTCCATGTGGTCCTTTGGTTAGGTCTTGTTTTATTTTTGGTTTATCTTTCATTTTGATTATGTTTGGGCTTCTTCTTGATGCCCTAGTTGTAATTATGTAAAAGGTTCGGGGACCCTTTCAAAACCCCTTATTTTTCCATCTAATAAAAAAAAGTACAAAGAAGGATGTGGAGGAAAATTCTAAAACAAAGAGATAGAAAAGGTCGGATTTATTCCAAGTAAATCATCTTCACTTTTTTAAGTAGTATAAAATCATCTCCTTGCAATAAAAATGAAAGTAGTGTATATGTTAAAACAAGAGCAACAAAAAAAATGAGGATGAAGGTTACCAATAACAATTTAGGATTTTAAGGGCAACATAAGAAGATAATTGCTATGGAGGAACATAAGGGATTCCAAGGTAACATAAAGAAAAAAGTGTTTTTGAAGTTATTCCTTGCACTCTAGATCCTTAAGAGCAAGACAACCCTATATAGATGATAACACTCATTATGATTAATATGAAAAAATCAAAGAGATTGCTGAAGATGAAAGTGTTGGAGGGAATGAAGATAGAAGAGGAAGACATAAGAAGCAAAGACAAAGAGAAAAAACTAGGAGGAATATTGTTATGGAAAAGCAAAAGCAAATATTACAAGTTTCAAGAAGAAGTGGGACCAAGCCCACAAATAAAAACAAAGAGTGATGACAAAAATGTTATCTTGGATTATAGGGGCATGAATAAGATCCCTAAAAATAGGTATTAGGGAATTGATTGGTTGTTATGGAAACTTGGATAGCAAATATTTAAGCCATTCATAATGTTGATATTTGTCTTGGTAAAATTCAAATTTTAGAAAAAAACTAAGTGAGATTGTATCTATTAATAAATATAATATTGAGTTAATTGCAAGAATATAGCAATTTGAAGAAGATGAAGAATATCTTTAAAAAATTGCAAGTGAAGAATATTTTGATAAAAATACAAGTTGGATATGGTTTAAGTAACCTAATAGTTTTTAGATAATTATTACATTATTTATGTAATATTTGAAGAGGCAAAATATAAAGAGACATGTTGGTCTCTGAAGCACCAAGAGTCTCTTGAGAAACCAAGAGACATCTTATTGTATATATTTGTATAGCTTGGATGCTCTAAATACTTTTGAATGAATAATTTCTTCTTGTTGCTCAATCCATCATTGATATCAAAACAATTCTATTGAAACTAACCCAACCCTCGATATAAAACCATTGGTTCCTCAAACCCTGCTACACTATGCATGTTTAAATTTTTATTCATGACGAACATGACAGTTCATCTTTGTCATAAACTATAATTGGTCGAGAATTTATATTTATTTACCCTTTTTTGAAGTTATATGATAATTTGATCATCTACAGTTTTGTGTAGAACCCAGATTTCATGCAAGCAACAGAATAATTTTTCATAAAAATTTGAGACATCATAGAAAATTCTAGTCCATGCAATTTATTTTTCACCACAGGGATTTCAGTTGGCAAGAGCATTAGAGCCATGATAACATCTAAAATTGGTAAGGTCGGTTTAAATTCCACATTTGAATTATCTTACCTCAAGTATGAATAATTAGTGTGTGGCTATGGCACCTTTGGCAAGATTTTGGGTTTGCTCCAGTGCCATTATATTTGTACTCTAAGTATCTTGACCATACAAGGCATCATTGCTAAGAAAAATTAAGACTTGCATGAAACAAAAACATGAACAACCGAAATCACTAGGAAGAGGTCCAAAAACTTGATGTAAGTAATTGTTCCCAAGCTTCTCATCCATTTATATTGAAGAGTTTTTTATTCTCATGTGCAGAAGAAGCATAGTGGGTCATCGTTTGTCTATGGTGAATAATATGGATTGATATTCTTTATTTTATTCTAATCTAATGTTTCTTTAAACATGAATGGAATAGATGTCATTTGATTTTTTTATTTAGAGTTTAAAATAAATACCTAGGCCATTTATAATTTTGTGAATTAAAAAAGAGTCGAAGAAGCAGCCAAAGTGAAATGGATAAAAGAGGCACCCCATCATAACGACCAAGATATATGGCAGATTTTTTTTTTTAAATATGTTGAGAAGAAATGTACAAAGGTGGATAGTAGCATTGGCATCATGGCAAAGTTAAAGACTTTTAAGCAGGAGTTCCCAGGTTTAACTCCCAATTTTTTTCTATTTTCTTTAAAATTGCATAACATTTAAAGGGTTAAAAGCATCATTTTGCCTTTTTCATGCATAAAGCATTAAGTAGGAGAGTTGGCAAGTTGAAACAAAGCATGAATTTTTTAAAACAAAGGTCAATGGGTCAAAACTCATAAAGACCACATTTTCCACCCTATGCAAGACATTTTTTTTGTAAATTTATATCGTATTTGTGAGCAAATAAATATAAAATTGACTATAATGAATATTTTTCAAAATTAAAAGGGGGTAGTAAAATTATTTGTAAAAGGTGTATTTTTAGTGGTGACTGACACCTTCAAATTTTCTTTCAATCTATTTACTCCAAAATTTGTTATACTTTGTAAATACATGCTTAAACACACTCGTAATGTTTAGTATCAATGAACATTTGGGTTGTAATTAGAGATAAAGTTGTCACATTAAGCTATTGTGTCTATAGCCTAACAAAGCTACCATAACAATGTTTGAGCATCAACCCTTTATATTATTGAGGAGATAAAATAACATCACTTTTTTGTGATTCTTTCTTTCTATTTTCTATCCTACTCATCACTATCACTAGACATAAATCCTAAAATTAATAAATTCCAAGTATATAGGAAAATTATGCCCATGTATAAGGATATCTCTTTAAGTAGGTGTTATTAACAGGATGAATCCCTTTTTGTATTGTCTTGATACCTTGATTCATTCTCTTTTATGTACCTTAAGGTTTCTCTCATGTATGATTACATATATCAAGAGGACTAGCTTCTTCCATGTACTGACAAGTATATAGAAAGGTTTGGTATATCAGACTAGTGGTATATTGAAAGGGGGTCCATTAGGGAGTCATAAGGAACCCTTACCATAGCAACATAAAAAAAAATTATAAAATCATAACTACTCAAAGGCCTAAACTTTGGATCATGGAAGCCAAGATGAGGACCATCCTAGTGGTTGAGAAACTCTGGGATATTGTTATCAAAAAAATTACTCAGCCTAAATAAGATGAAGATTTTTAATAGCAATTTGAAAACAAATATGAAGAATTGATGATCATCATCCTTACAATAGTAGATATCATTCAACCACACATGTGTGAAGCATAGACATTCAAGGAGGCATGGGATAAACTTTCTACCATCTATGAAAGGAAGAAGGAATAAAAAATTCTTCATTTTTAGTCTCAAATCCACACATTGAGAGTTTAAGCTGGAGAAAGCATTGAGGAATTTTTTTGCAAAGTTGTAAAATTGAAAGCAAGATTAAATGCCATAGGAGAACTAGTAGAATATAAGCTCTTAGTACCCATCATACTTAGAGATCTACCATATTCTTTTTAAGTGTTGATTACTTGTTTGCAAGCATCAAACAAGAAGGTGTCCTTTGATGAGTTGGTGAATATGCTTCAACAAGAAGAAGCAACCAATTAGTTAAGGGATTAGTTGATAAACAATGCATTCATTTCCATAAAGAAACCATAGAATAGTCCTTCCTCATGTTCATCATCATCACAACAACCTCAAAAATAAAGGAGGTACTATCATATTTATGAAAGAGAAGGACATGATACAAAGTCCTATTGATATAACTCCATGATTCGAGGAGGTCAAGTCTATAAACCTAACCACATCCAAAAAAACAAGGGCATGTTGCACATAAAGGACCAAAAAAATGAACAAAAATTCAAACTAGCACACAAGGTATTGATGTCCAAGGTCATGATAAAACCAAAGGATGAAACTTGGTATGTTGATTCAGGTTATCACAAGCAAATGACTGAAGACAAAGTGTGGTTTGACTCCTTATAATCCAAATATGGGAAACAAATCACCATTGTTGAAGATAAGACCTATCATTGTAGAGGAGTACAAAATGTTCCTCTCAATATAACCAATGACAAATGCATAATTAGAAAGATACTATATATACCAATATTAGCATACAACTTGCTATCTATTTCACGAATTATAGATTGAGCCATGGCATTCATATTCTGAGTTGATGGTAAAAAGAGGTGTTTCATCATAAAACATGTTTGTAGCAATTGGTTCCTATAAGAATGACTTGTTTGCACTCAATGTCATATCATCTCCTAATATTGCATTGTCCATAGCTACAATAGATGTCATTTCCCTTTGGTAGAGGATATATAGACATTTGAGTTCTATATACTTAATCTAATTGAGTAAGCATCACAACTTGTTAGGTTTACCCAATGTTTCATCCACTATGACAATATGCTTAGGTTGTTTAGCAAGGAAGAAACATTGAGCATATTTTGAGTTCAACACTCACAAAGGTAAAGGATTATTGGATTTAATACACATTGATTTGCATGGATCCATGCCAACCAATTATAGTGGACACAAGTACTTCAACTCTTTGTAGATGACTAATAAAAGATGTGGGTATATTTCCTACCACTAAAGTCAAATACCCTATTGAAGTTCTAACACTTCAAGAAGCTTTTCAAAATAAAAGTTGGGCATTCTATTCGAGTCCCCCACTTAGATCAAAGGGGAATATTGATGTAGCACAAGCTTGATTCCAACTACAATTGCATTTTCATTGATTATCAAAGGTATTTATAAGCATCATATGCCTTTACAATCCACCTTTAGATCAAACATTATGTCTTCAGTATCCATTTAATGTCCCTACCTTTCTAGAAGACGGCTAGGAGGTGGCTATTGCCACATTTCAAAATATGTGCCTAATTAAAGCATGTGTTTCTATTTTAGAAGCTTATTATTGTATATTATTATTTTTTATATGTGTTCCTTATCATTCCTCTCAACAACAAAATCATTGAACTCCAATGCATACAAAATAGGAAGGAATGATAGAGAGGAATTTCAAGTACTACCGATAATGCACTCCTATGGAATTTTGATAATGCACTCCATTTTAAACCTTTACAAATATAAAAAATTGACTTCCACCAGATTGGCCTCGAAAAATTATTTCCAACAAGTATATCTAAACCTAACTCATAATTGGATGGAGGTCTCAATTTGCAAGGAATTTGGATCTTGTCCAACAAAAAAAAAAGAGGAATAAGTTCCTTCTTGTAGCAATTAGAGGGAATATTTTTTATATATTTTTATGTTTTTTTAATTATATATGATTCTCATGTCCTTACATGCATTTACTTGAGAGGAGAAAATAAAATATATAGGTTGGATAGGTTGTAATGGATAGGCAGACGACCTGGTTAACTGACACCTTCATGGGTATTGCAGCCTGAGAAGCACAAGTGTATCGCATGGAGAAGCAGTAGCCATGAAGTACCTATTACACATTGGTATTTTGTTTTATAAAATGTTGATACTTACTTTGCTTTGATTTGGAGCAAGAATATAACATATTTGAAGGTTTTTTTTGTTTGACGAATTCAAAGGCATTTTTTGTTCAAATAGCAGAGAAAATGTTGGCAACACAGGGCCATGCCTTTTGGAGGGGACAGACAAAAAATCCTAATGTTGAAGCAACTTTGAGTTTGAAGGGAAGCATGATCATGGGAATCCATGAGATATCAAGCTCTAGTGGCAAGCCTTGTGTCAAGCTCTATGAGAAAAATATATTTGAATTTGAGTGGGGGACAACCATTGAGCCAAAGGTAAATGTGGACAAGGACTACATGGTAAGGTTGAACCTGGGCCAAACCATGATGGTTAACCTCATGGTTATCCAAGCCAAATGTGATGTTAATTATCTTACGTGTAGGAATACATGCTTACCATAGGAGACATTTTTCGAACACTTGACAAGAATGATGATGAAACATATCTAAAAATAATTTATCTATTGTTGTATACCCATGATAGATAGATTGTTAAATGGCTAGGGGACGTGGTAGACCTAGGAGAACAAATAACCAAGACTTTTAAAATTCAAATATGTAGCAAAGCCCTATATATTTTATTTTAGGTTGTCATGGTGGCGAAGGTGGCTATGGAAGAGGTCATATGAAGCTAATGTAGGAGGAGTAGGAGGACTTAGAGTTGGGACCATCACATGTTTGTGGAATGTTTGAATATTTGCAAAGTGGTCAAAGAGAAAAAGATAAAGGAGGTTGAACATATGATGAGCCCAACTAGGCAATAGCGATAGCATCAAAGAAATGGAGTTGAAGTAGCAAATCACCCTCACTATAACAATGTTGATGCCGTGATAGTCTTCAAAGTTGTACAAGCCTCTATTGTCTTTGTTGGAGGTATTTTAATTCTGGTTGATTGTAGATCATTGCAAAATTTGGATGCAACAAAGAAATGCCATTTTGAACTTCCTTGGAAATCATTTATTTTATGATATCAAAGAGCCCTCCACCTTAGCAAAGACTATAGTTTTTGAGGAAAGACTTACTCCCAAATTGAGTGGATTAGATTGTGAAACCTGAAACACCAATAAGATGGCCTACCCCAATGCCATATTCATAGTCCATGTCCTAGGACACTAGATTGGTTTCAATGATAGAAGAGTACTCTCTATTAGCAACACAATGCAAAGCAATACTCTTATCAAATCCACCAACTTGATTAATATTTGCATCAACACCAATAGAGCTAAATTTATCTTCTATGATGGTCAATTTAGAGTCCTCAATACCGAGGATTTCCTCTAGGTTTGTGTCATTCATATTTAACATGGTCATAATCATATCAACACAACTCTTTGGCCATTTGTGCCAGGTCTTGGATAGAGAGATTATGAAGATGATTTGAATTAGGTAACATGGTGCCTTAAGCAACCCACAACATGATCAAAGTGCTTACATACCAATGATGTGGAACAAGCTTGATTCCAACTACAAATGCATTTTCATTGATTACCAAATGTATTTACAGACATTATATACCTTTACAATCCACCTTTGGGTCAAAAATCATGTGGTCAATATCCATTTAATGTGCCTACCTTTCTAAAAGGTAGTTATTGCCAATTTTCAAACCATTGCCTAATTAACACATGTGCTTATTTTCTAGAAGCTTATTATTTTATATTATTATTTTTTTTGCCAAACGTGTTCCTTATCAAATATACATCCAACATTATTGTAAGGTTTGTCACATAAAATGGGATTAAGTGATAGCTGACTACCACCTACACTCCATAATAGAATGGGGTTGCTAAGAAAAAAACCATTACATCATGGAAACGGTCTGCTGCATGCTCTTAGGATCCAATATAAAGTAGTAATATTGGGTTGAAGTTGTCTCCACTATGACATGCCTTCAAAATAGAGCACCCACAAAGGTACTTAAAGGGGTTACACCTAAAGAAGCTTGGTCTGGGAGGAAGCCTTCAATTGTGCATCTTAAAGCCTTCAAAAGTAAGCCATACATACATGTGACAAAGCAAAAGAGGACCAAGTTGGATGCAAAAACCACATCTTGCATATTTATTGGCTATAATAAAGTACCAAAAGCTTATCAACTAATAAATCTAGTCACCAAGAAAGTGCATATAAGTAGAGATGTGGTGTTTGACAAAGAATTTGAAAATAAGACAAATGCTAAAGATTCTAAGGAGACTAAATATGCCACATCTCTAGTTGTGGGTATTGAGTCAAATGAGTATGTTCTAGGAGTTGAGTCATATGAGGAAGATCATGAAGAAACTTCAAAAGTTGTTTATGAACTAGTAGCAATTACTCTATCATAATAAAGAAAGACTACAAAATTGTTCACTAATACCATAAGAGATGCAAAACTTGATGCACCACCTGGCCTTACTTCCACATGACCATGTACTCACAATAGTACATTAGAAAGTACATTTGGGATTGATGACTTATGTAATGTAGAATTCATAACTAACATTAATAAAGGACACACTAAATTTGTCATAGTAGAAGGCAACCATGGAAACAGAATGCACATCTTTGATGAAGAATGAAACATGGGATCTTATTGATCTACCAAAAGGAAATAAGCCCATAGGCTACAAGTGGATCTTCAAAATAAAATACAAGGTAGAAGGATCCTGATAAGTATAAGGCATAAGTTATTGCAAAGGGTTATGCATAATAGGAAGGAATAGATTATGAAGATATATTCACACCTAAAATAAATATGACCACCATTCGTGCACTCAATGCATTGGCAACATAGTTTGGTTGGAAAATTCATCCAATGGATGTCAAAAATACCTTCCTCAATGGAAATATCAAAGAAGAGGTGTACATGATACAACGTAAAGGTTTTTTGTCAATGGACAACATCAAAAGATCTATAGACTAAAAAAGTCACTATATTGGTTGAAGCAGGCTCTTAGAGCCTGGTACATCAAAATTAATGATCACCTATTACAACATGGTTTCACTAGAAGTCCCTCCAATGCAAATCTCTATGTTAAGAAAGTTGGATTTAAGATAATGATTCTTGTGCTCTATGTTGATGATATGGTCATCATCATTGGTAGTTCAGACAAATTGGTAAATGATGTGAAGAATGACTTGAAAAAGTCATTTGATATGATAGATTTGGGGATTCTACACTATTATCTTGGCTTGGAATTTTGGTAAAGAAATAATCACATTTTGGTCATATAGACAAAGTATGCCAAGACAATACTAGAAAAATACAAGATGACAAATTGTAAACCTAAGGCAACACCAATGGAGCAAGGGTTACAATTGTCTAGATATGATAAATCACCTCAAGTATCTAGTACTCTTTATGGTCAATTGATTGGAAGTCTCATATACCTGATAAATACTAGACCTAACATAAGATTTGATGTCAATTATCTTTCGAGATTCATAGAGGAACCTAAGGTGAGTCATTGGAAGGCAACAAAGAGAATATTACATTATGTTTGTGGTATAGTAGAATATGTTATGGAATACAAGAAAAATGATAAATTCTTTTTGTAAGGATACACACACACAAATTATGTTGAATTTATAGATGCTAGAAAATCAACATGTAGATTTGTGTTTCATCTTGGATCTAGAACTCTCATGGCATAGCAAGAAATATGTAGTGGCATTGTCATCCAAAGAGGCACAATATTGTGTTGCATGGGGAGCTACATGTAAAGCAATATGGTAATAAAGTATACTATTAGATATAGGCATTTGCAAAAATTGACCAACATTATTGAATTGTGATAATTAAGGTGTTATGAAACTTGTCAAGAATCTTGTCTTTCATAAAATAACAAAGCGCATTGAAGCTCAATGTCATTTCAATCAGGAATAAATTTAGAATCACCAAATTAAACTCCATTACATTCGTACCAAATATCACTTGCATATATTTTCACAAAGGCACTTGCGCATGTAAAATTTGAATTGTTTCGTAGTTCTCTCTATATACCAAATAATGTAATAAGGAGGATGTTAGATAATTATTACATTATTTACATAATATTTGAAGAGGTGAAATACAAAGAGATGCTAGTCTATGAAGGACCGAGAGTCTCTTGAGAAACTAAAAAATATTTTATTGTATATATTTGTACAACCTAGATGCTCTAAATAAATTTGAATGAACAATTTCTTCTTATTACTTAATCCATCAAAAATAACATAATAAAAGTAATGCAATATTTTGTTATTGTAAGGAGAGTGTTCCCTTATAGAAGTCATACATAACTTATTAAAAAAATTAAAAAGTTTTCCTATCTATTTAATTGAAAAGCAAATCACTTCAACACTAAATTTTACAAATAAATATATATACACACAATGTTTTAATTATTTTTTATAAACTTTGTATTTTAAAATACGCATGATCAAAATTTAATATAAAATTATTTTAATAAAAGATAAAATTATAATTATATATATAAATAAATTGATTAGAGTTTTAAGTAAAATTTTAAAAACATATTATTCATAGACAATATATATTTTTTATAATAATCAAAATATTTAGTTTATTAAAATTTATATATAAATTTAGAAAATAAATATATAAAATCAAACATTTATATGTCATACACATAACTATAAGATTATATAAATACACCTTAAAATAACTTTCAAATAGTTATGAATGTTTTACTCCTTATCCACCTTATTTACTTTATAGTCTGGTGAGCAGTATTAACTCTACAATGTTTCCATCAATGAATTAATATAATCTAACTTTTCAAAAAAATTATATATATATATATATATATATATATATTTATTAATAATAATTTTTTTTTTAAATACTTCAAAACTTTTACAAAGAGTAAGGAAACAAATATAATAAAAAACTGAGAAAAAACAAAAAGAATAGCCCCTAAGAAATGGGGCTATTTACATATTAAGTTATATAATCCATTATCAGAGGGTCTGAGTAGTTGTAGGTGAGTTGGGGAGGAGAGGGCAATCCTCCAAGGGAGGTCCCAGGTTCAAATCTCCACCCTACCAAAAAGTTGAATTGGGTATCCAAAATCCAATTGATAATGTTGGTACGGGCAAGGTCGGGTGTGACTCCCGAGTGACTTTGACGGTGTAGAACCCCCTTGTTCGTGGTCTCTCAGACCAAGGCGACCCTACAAGGGGTTTTTCGTTTAAAAAAATATATATAATCCATTATAATAACTTTTATTTTATTTTTATTTTTTGATAATACTTTTTATAGGCATCCGCAGTGGGGATTAAACCTAAACCTAACTTTTTAACTTTTTTTTTCAGCCTCATTTAAACTTCAATTATAATTAAATTTATAATATTAGGTCCAAGGTTCAAGTCGGGGCATATGGATGAGTGTGTGGTGGAGTAGGTGTCTCTTCATCAAAAAAAAAAATTATAATATTAAATTTTAAATTTTTATAAAATAATTAGTTTTTAAAATATTTATTTTATTTAGTCCCGGGGGACAACCCAACTGTACGGTTTTTGGCTCTTCTTCGAGAATCCAAGGTTTAAACCGCGACCTGGGCCAGTGTGTGAGGGATGAATGTGTTAAATTCTCAGCTTTAGGGAGGGGTCATGGTTGGGACGTGTGAGTTGGTCATAAGGGTTTCTCACATGTTAAAAAGTTAGAGAGTATATTAAACCGGTAAATTAAATTTAAATTTCCATTAAAAAAATGGCTCTTTCGGGAGGTCCAAGGTTCAAACTGCGACGTGGGTGAGTGTGTGAGGAGTGGATGTGTGTTAAATTCCCTATTGATAAGCATAGCTCTCGAATTTAGGAGGGGTCATGGTTGGGGAAGCCTGCCCAATCGCATAAACATGTGGAGAATAAAGAACAAACAAAGGCACTAACCATCATCGAACGAGGAGATTAGTCAGCCCAACAGAGGGGACAAAAAAAAGAAGATAAAAGAAATATAGAAGGAAAAACAAGTGAAAAGAAAAAAATAAAAAATAACTGCAAGAAAGCATTCAACATGGAAAGTGGAGGTCACCCAAATGAGTTTTCAAATAAGGAAGAAACTTACAGTCCCACAACCACACCACTTATGTGGGCACCAAGACTTTGTGCAAGAGCTAATGAAGATGAAAGAGAAACTTGAAAGCATGGAAAGGAGGGAAAAATTAAGAGATACTAAATCACATGATATTATAAACACCATTCAGAGGCTGGAAAAGGAAAACGGCCAACTCAAGGAGCAGGTGTCAAAGCTACAAAACCTTGCGAACATGGGTCAGCGTGAATGGCATGTCCTCAAACAAGCCATCCACCCCCCAAAAAATGATGCAATAGAGGTGGGAAAAACAAATGCAAGTCAAATAAAAGAGGTACGTGAAACACTCCAAAACATGGAAACAAGAGAAAATGAGTTGCGAAATGAATTAGCAAAGGCAAAGACATGGTCACAAGTAGTAAAAGAACCAGTCAATCAACAAAATGAGTTGATAGAGAAGCAAGTAAAAATTTAAAGAGAAAGAAAGACATGAGAAGTTATCAAATATAATCATCAAAGGGTTGAAAGATTATGGGGATAGGGAAGACACAAACCGTTTAACTAGGGACTTCTTGACAGATCGATTACAATGAAAAGGTCAAATAAAAAAAATATGCAAAATTGGCAGGTTGAGAGAAGGCGGCAGAGATAGACATATTCGGGTCACATTGATGAGCTACGAGGACAAAACAAGGTTACTAAAAAATAGAGGCATGCTAAGAGGGTCATAATTCTATTTAGATGATGACCTAACATTTTTACAGCAGGAAGAAAGAAACAAGGAATGGGAAAAGGTGAGGGCAGCAAGGAATGAAGGGAAACATGCATATTTAAGAAATGGAAAGGCATACATCACATCTAAACAAAACAAATAGGGAGTATGGCCCGCCCGGGAACATCTTACAATGGTAAGCTAGAACTGTAGAGGTTACCCATGGAGAAGAGGACTCGGGTTAGGGCACATTGCTAGAGACAAAGATATAATCATCGTAACGAAAACACATGAACATGATGGATGTAGGACTCTAGAATTTGTGGGATACAAAAAAATAGCAGTCTGGAATAAAGCAGTAGAAAATGGCAAAGGGCATGGGGGTATTATGGTTTTAATAAAAGAGGAATGGGATAGGGTCATTAAAATTGAAAAACATGATGAAAACAAACAGTACATCTAAATAAAGATCCTACAAAATAATTCAGTTATTAGCATAGCAGCATGTTATTTTGCTCCCAAGAATTCTAAATTCTATAAGAAACATGACCTTAACAGAGAAGATCCATACTCCTCCCTAAAAATAGATATTTCAATATACAGTAAGCGGGGGGAGATTATATTAGTTGGAGATTTCAATGCAATGACAACAAATAAGCAAGCTAACATTCTAGAAGGAAGTGAAGATATTGATATGAATCCTCTTTGGATGCCATAAGAGGAAAATCAGCAGTGGACTAGGACTTAAGAAGATGAGCATGGGGCTATCATGCAACATGAAGAAGAGTTGTTAGGCTTCTGCAGCATACACAACTTGCTATTTGCAATGGGATGAACAAATGGAAAAATTCAGGAAGGTATACATGCAAAACATATAAGGGACAAAGTGTAATAGACTATGTAATATGCTCACAAAATTACATACCAAAAATAGAGGAGCTAGAAGTGGAAGATTCTCCAAGTGGAACTTAAGTCAGATCACAACCCAATTGTTATGAAACTTCAAATGCAAGGAGACAAACCAAGGGAAAAACACTTGCAAAGCAATCAAAACAAATATCCTCACAAGGGAAACATTCTCTTAACAGATGAAAATCGACAAAATTTTAGGGCAGTATTAAATAACAAGTTACATGAAAGGGAGAAACTACCTCATAGTAGCAGGGATTACAGTAAGAGTGAATGGTTAATGGATAATGTTTAGAGCTAAACCTCAAAAGAAAGAAAGGAATAGCTTCCCAACCAACCCATGGTTCGATGAAGATTACAAAGAAGCACGGAGATTACTAAAGGAACCAACGGGTAAAACAACATAAAACAGAAAAGCATATGAGAAACTAGTAAGGCCAAAAAAAGAAGAATACACTAGAACAAGGAGGAAAGAACTAATTTACTTAGGGAAGCATGAACCAAAGAAATTTTGGAAGTGTTAGTTTCACAATGACACTGAGAGGGGGGGTGAATCAGTGTGGCTCTTTAAATCTTAAAACTTCAACTCTTAAAGCCAAAACAATGAAAACTTAAAACCACATAAAACAAATATAACAAGAGAGCATCACACAACACAAGATGTACCGAGGTTCACCAGCTTTGGCTACTCCTCAAAAATTGACTGTTTGGACTCCCATCCAAATTCAGCCTTTGCAAAATACCAATTTTACAATCAATTTACCAGCACCCACTGGAAGGAGCACCAACCCTTGATTTATCTGCACCAACAGAAAGGAGCACCAACCTCTGATTTACTAGCACCAACTGGAAGGAGCACCAACCCCTGATTATGTGCACCAACAAAAAGAAGCACCAACCCCTGATTTACCAACACCAACTAGAAGGAGCACCAACCCCTGATTCCAAGCACCAACTGGAAGGAGCACCAACCCCTGATTCCAAGCACCAACTTGGACTTTTTAAAGCTAGAAGATTGACATAAAAATGTCTTCACATTTACAAGACCCTGACTGGTCTATTGCTCACTCCACATCGCCCACAAATCACATAACACATACCCTTCTCGGTCGCCTGTCGCGCACCTCTCGCTCTCCTCTCACTCTCTTCTCGCGCTCCTCTCGCGCACTTCACAAAATTAATTCCCCCAACTAAAATTCTCCAAGCAACGCTCCTTTTATAACCATATTGTCTCTTTGTAACTCCAGTTTGTAACTCCTTTCATTTCTCATACGCCACTTGTCAATTGTAACGCCTTCTATATGTAACTCCTTTTGTATATATAGAGTAGGCATTTCGTTAAACACGTTACATGCAACGAATTGACACATATACCCCTACCATGACTGTTCGTCTTCTCGGTCATGACTATTCGTATTCTCCTTAGTGACTGTTTGTTTTCTTTTCTGTGCATGCATGCATTTTCATTTCTAGTTTTACGACTGTTTGTTTTCTCCACTTGGGCATGCATGTGTTTTCTCTGTAACTGCACCTGTAACTGTCGTACTAACTTCAGTTACCTGTTCTTATTTTAGCTGTATGATTTTCTTCTGCAACGGCCCTTGTAACTGTCGTATAACTTTAGTTAACTGTCACATATCTTATTTTGGCTGGGTTCTCTTCTTAGCTTGCGCCAAAGCGACCTGTCGCGAAATCGCGACACACATGCCTCTTTGTACTCTTCTCCGGTTTCACCCACGAAAACACAACATGTCGCGATATCGCGACACTTTTGCCTCCTTGCTACTCTTCTTGGCTTGTACCCGCGAAAACACATGTCGCGATATCGCGACACTTTCGCCTCCTTGCTACTCTTCTTGGCTTGTACCAGCGAAAACACATGTCGCGATATCGCGACACTTTCGCCTCCTTGCTACTCTTCTTGGCTTGTACCAGCAAAAACACAACATGTCGTGATATCGCGACACTTTCGCCTCCTTGCTCTTCCTCTTTACTTTTGTCGTGATATCGCGACACTTTCGCCTCCTTTGCTTTCTCTTGCCTTTGGGTTGCGAAAACCCGACATGTCGTGATATCGCGACACTTTTTCTCCTGGACTCTCTCTCTTGCCTTCGGGTCACGAAAACCCGACATGTCGCGATATCGCGACACTTTTTCTCCTAGACTCTCTCTCTTGCCTTCGGGTCACGAAAACCCGACATGTCGCGATATCGCGACACTTTTTCTCCTTTGCTCTTTCTCTTGCCTTCGGGTCACGAAAACCCGACATGTCGCGATATCATGACACTTTTTCTCCTTTTCTCTTTCTCTTGCCTTTGGGTCGCGAAAACCTGACATGTCGCGATATCGTGACACTTTTTCATCCGTACAATCTCTTTTGCAATATGTCGCGAAATCGCGACACTTTTTCTTTCGGACTCTCTCTCTTGCAATATGTCGCGAAATCGCGACACTTTTTCTTTCGGACTCTCTCCTGCAATATGTCGCAAAATCGTGACACTTTTTCTTCCGTACTATCTCTCTTGCAATATGTCGCGAAATCGCGACACTTTTTCTTCCGTACAATCTCTCTTGCAATATGTCACGAAATCGTGACACTTTTTCTTTCGGACTCTCTCTCCTGCAATATGTCGCGAAATCGCGACACTTTTTCTACTTGCCTTTCTCTCTTCCAACATGTCGCGAAATCGCGACAGTTTTGCTTGCTTGCGCTTTCTCTCCGAACATGTCGCGAAATCGTGACAGTTTTGCTTGCTTGTGCTTTCTCTCCGAACATGTCGCAAAATCGTGACAGTTTTGCTTGCTTGCGCTTTCTCTCCGAACATGTCGCGAAATCGTGACAGTTTTGCTTGCTTGCGCTTTCTCTCCGAACATGTCGCGATATCGCGACAGTTTTTCTTTCTTCTCAACATGTCGCGATATCGCGACAGTTTTTCTTTCTTGCTCAACATGTCGCGATATCACGACAGTTTTCTTTCTTGTGATTTTCTTTTGATTTTTAGCATATGGGCCACTTCGATCTTTTGGAGAATCACTGTACATACTCTGAAGAACCTCTTAACTCCTGTCCACTGCATCAACCGATCTATCTGACTGTGTTGACAACAATGACAATACTGTTCCTGCACCTTGCTCAACAGGAAGGAGCTAAGCATAAAAAGGATGCAAGCTAAAAATAGCATAACAGTTAATCAAAACAATTGTATTAGCGTAGTAACCAGAAGGAGACACCCCCTATTATCACTGTCAAGAAAGAACTTTTCACAAATGAAGACATTATTCAAGGGATAAAAAAGTTGGCAACTGGTAAAGCCCGTGACATAGACAATCTTCAAGCAGAGCATATAAAATGGAGGTAGATATTTTGGCACCGCAAATCAAATAAATTTTCAATGAGGTCATACAAAATGGTTTCCCTACCAAGTGGACAACTAGCTTGACCACTCCTTTGTTTAAAAGTGGAGATGTAAATAATCCCTCAAACTATCGAACTATCATGATCAATCCTCTCTTTGCAAAGTTGTTTGGGAGTATGATAGAGCGTAGGATCAGTATATGGGCAGAAGAAAAAGGAAAGAGAGGAAAGAGACAAGCAAGTTTTAGGCCCAAGCACTCAACTATTGATCACTGTATCACACTCAAACACAATGGAAAAAATATGGGACAAAAAAGAGGAGGCTTTCTGTTGTTTTGTAGACTTCAAAAAGGCATTTGACATAGTGCCAAGGAAAAAATTATGGAGCAGAATGGAAGAGCTAGAGGTTCCAATTCACTACAGGGCAACAGTTCACAGATTATATGAGCATGTAAAAGCTAGAATTCGAATACATGAAGGGTTATCTGAATGTTTTGGTAGTGACATAGGTGTCAAACAAGGTTGCCCTCTATCTCCTACCTTATTTGGGTTGTACATTGACAAGTTAGAAGAATGGATAAACAAATTTGGGGGAGAGGGTGTGCACTTAGCCAAATATGTGGTAAAACTCCTCATGTATGTAGACAATGTAATTCTTGTGGCCAAAACAACCAAAGATCTAGGAGATCACCTTCGAGATATGGAACTCTTTTGTAAGGAAGTTGGGATGCAGGTAAACACAAGTAAAACAAAAATCATGACTTTTTCAGCAAAAAAGAAGAAGCAACAGCTCAAATTTTAGTTTGCAGGAGAACCACTTGAGGTAGTAGTAGAATACAAATACCTGCGCATAGACTTTCATGACAAACTCAATTGGAATACATGTAGGATGAAAAGAACTCAAAGCGGTTGGAGAGCACTGTATGCACTTCAAAATAGGTGTAGGAATGTCGAGCTGTGGGACTGGAAGACCACCAGGTTTTATTTGGCCTACTTGTTACATCGATTTTGTTGTATGGTTGCGAGGTGTGGGCTAGTGGCACAACAAAGGCAAAATGGAGGCAAATAGAAAGGATTCAAAAATATCTAACCACAAATTTTCTCAAAATTAAGGCCACAACCCCTTTTGAAATTATTCTAGCTGAAACTGGAATGTTTCCTTTAGAAGCAATTGCTATGACCAAGACGTTATGTTACTTGAAAAAAACAGAAAACATGAAAAACGACAGATGGCCAAGGGCGGCTAAGGACGAAGAGTTGCATAGGTGGAAGAACACATGGATGAAAAAAATCAGAAATGGATGAAACATTGGGAAATCAACATAAATGAATGCCCAAATTTCAACAAAGACATCAAAAGCTATGTGAATGAAAAGTTTAGAAGTGGAACGTGGAAAAATGCAAGTAGGAAAAGATAATATTATATTGCAAAGTTTAACCCAACATATGATCACAAGGAAAAAGCATATATAGGTGCTGAAATCAAGTGGAAGGAAAAAATCCTCATTGCTCAGATAAGGATTTGCTCAGATAAGGATTAGCTCTCATAGGCTTAGATGTGAAACAGAGAGATGGACAACACGCAGAAAGAATATGTACTTTATGCAGCACAGGGGCTAGAGACAGAGGAACACTTCATCTATAAGTACCCGAGTTTTTCAGACATCCGTGGCAAATACAAAGAAACACTTGAAAACGAGTCTATGATAGAGTTATTTGAAGACAATAAAGTAAAAAAAGTTGGATAATTGCTAACCCAAGTCAGCAGGAGAAGGAACAACCTTCTCAAAGATATTAAAAATCATATGATATGATTTGAGCAGTTGTACTTCCATATTTAAGGTCCCATAAACCATATTTGGGTCTCGCGGACTTAATTAAAATCTTTCATTTCATTTCAATCATGTGCTTTGGTCATGGGGTTTCTCCTATGTTAAAAAGTTGAGAGTATATTAAACCATATTTCCTTAAATTAAATTAATTTTTTTATTAAAAAATCTAATTTAAAAAAATTATTTTATATTTAAAAAATATAAATATAATAATATGAACTCATCCAGGTGTTGTAGGTGAGTTGGAGAGGAGAGGGCAATTCTCCAAGGGAGGTCCCAGGTTCAAATCTCCAACCTACCAAAAAGCTGAATTAGGTATCCAAAATCCAATTGATAATGTTGAAACCCCGGGTGACTTTGACGGTGTAGAACCCCTATTCGTGGTCGGCCCCGCAAGCTATTATTCGCTTAAAAAAAATAATAATATGAACTCAATTTGTTACAAGGTTCACATCTGGTGAGATGGTACGTGTATAATTTCCCGCCGGCAAAAAATCGTACGAAACATACTGTAATTGATTTTTTTACAGCTATTTTATTTTACTTGGTTTGATCCCCCATATACGTGGATGAGAATGTACGGAGGGAAGCATTTACATTCATAAGCGGGTTGTCCACATAAAGGACAGATGACAATGACTTGTAAGAGCAGCCACGGCTTCTACAAGTGTAAACTCTAAGTGTACACCTTTCATGTCAATTGATTTTCCCTACATTCAGCACGCAACGGATGCAATACGCCAATCGAAAGAAAGTTGCTCTACCATCTATACTCTCGCTAGGACATAGAACATAAGGGTATTTTGGCCGTGAATCATGCCTCAATCATTCTATAAAGTTTTAATCACATTTAAGCTTTTGCTATGCTATTCCGAGACGATCCAAATATCCATTGAACATTCAAAGCTAGGACCCTACTTACGACAGTTCAAAGGCTAAGGACACTCTTCTAGAAACAAGGCAGAGATACTAGAGGTTTCGATTATACATAAAGTGAGGGGGGGCCAGCCATCCGGTCAGCCTACGGAGATTCAAGACGTATTTCACGCTCTATCACATGCTACTTTGTCTTAGACAAATCAACTCATATGGTGTCGTCTCTATCTTATCTAGGTGTCTACGTATGCATATCGGGAGTGCTAAAGGGGGACTCTAGAGGTTTTTCAAGGACAGATGTTAAACCGAAAGTTGCGCGTGAAAGTGGAGACTTACTGCTTGCCTTCCATCTCTCCAAATCAAGGGCAGGCATCAGGAGATACGATATTATTTGCTTGGTTAAAGTGAAGTGCAACCGCAGGCCACGCGCCATTCGATTGGCTAATCTCCCCAGCCAGAGTCCCACTCTCAACTCTCAACTCTCAACTCTCAACTCCCAGCCCCGAGTCCCAAATTTAGAGAGAATCGCGGAAGAGCCCAACGGAAGCGGAAGGGGAAGGGGAGAGGAAGAGGCAGGGGGTTGACAAAGAGGAAGGCGGCTCCCTAGCCTTGATAGCCTATTTCATATTGTAAGACCTGTTTGAGCCGGCGGGGTTGGGAGCGGAGTCGCGCGCCAACCCAGAGCCAACTACCACTGCATCTGGGAGATGGAACGCGTGTCAGGATCGTGTGCGTTTCATAAAGCTAAAGAGGAGCCTGCAACGCTGCGGGGATGACAAAACGTGTCCATAGTAGGACGGCACATGGGACACGTACACGGCAACCTTTGGGCATGATATTAACCAATCGATGCGAGTTCCATGGTACCGTCTTTCACGTGCAAGGCTCAGTGGTTTTTACTATTGCGGAGACACGTACCACCTTCTCCACCAATGGGAGCCGTCTTTGCAACTTAACGTCGCCATCACTCCAAAGCCTCTCTCCTTCCGAAGGCACCACGTGTTTAGGTGATATTGACCAACTCATCCAATGCAACTCCAACTTAACTTACTTGCTTACCAACTTTCTTTATTACCCGCGACGTGTATCTACGTATATACGTAGAGACGTATATACGTAGAGGGCGCTGCCCACCTCCAAATTTGTCCAACCCCGTTAACACGAGATTAGAAGCAAAATGGAAGCAATGATTGATGGGAGGCACCGTAGTATTAAGCGATTCGTTGTTAATGAAGGGGCATTATTATTGGGGGGAAGAGGGGTGTTATTTCGACACGAGGCAGCTGACAGTTGGAAGGAAGATGGACAAGTTGAAGGAGAAGGACAACACGTAGCATGTGTGTGAACAGGTGGTAGCGCCTGATGCTTGTAACATCTGTTTAGGAGTAGGGACTGTTTAAATCTTCTTGTTTAGCCTCTTGTTTCTCTTTGTGGTACAATTATGCGACATACAACATCGCTCTGTTTCTTTAAGCCTGTATACGCCGCTTTACAAAGATTTGATTCGCGCTCTCTGCTTTTCTCCCCTTTATTTTCTTCTTTGTATGCGCGTGCTTCTCCTTCCCTTCTCCCCGTTTCGTATGTTTTTTTTTTCTTGAAATGGACTACTGTGAATCGTCCTTCACAATGTGTTTTTAGAGATGTTGTTCTGCCATTTTCGTTCCGTTTGTTTGATTCCCATGTGTTACAGTTAGCTTTGAAGCGGAGGCTTGCTTTTGTTTTGGTGGTGCGGAGCGTGTAAAGAAAGGAGAAGAAGAAGAAGATGATGAATCGCTTCGAACTAGGAGGGTGCTGTTTGGCGAGGTATGGCGCAGCGACTCCTTACTTTGCTTCCAAAACGGATCAGATAATGTCCAAATATCGGCCGATCGCCCCCAAGCCGATGATGCAGAGCAGTGGTGGAGTGGTAGACGCAGTGCAGCCACAACAACCGGAGCCACAGCCTTTGGCGTCGCCCCCTGTGGAAAGCAGTAGCCGGTTTCGAACCTGTGCCCGCAGTCGCAAGAGAAGTTTCGACGCAGCAGGTGCCGGCGGCGTTTCCGCTCCGTCCTCGCGGGGGCATAAACGCACTGCCAAGAGCCGTGGCAACGTGTCAAAAGCGCCCTCTGCGTCGGCGTCTGCTTCTGCTTCGGAAGGCGGCCGGCAGCAGCACCAGGAAAAGCAGAGCCGTTTAGAAAGAGGCAGCCCCAGGAGTTCCGTTGTGCTGGCCGTGAGTGGCATCAACCAGACCGCTGCTCTGCGGCCGCACTCCGACACTAGCGAGGGCGTGGTTTCTGCTCTCTGCGAAATCTCGGACTCCGCGGCAAGCAAGAACTTCAGCTTAGGGCGGCCGTGCCCGTCCTTCGGGTACTCTCCTCCCCCTTGTACGAGTTTCGACTCTACTTTCGTCGCGCAGAAAAACGACGGTCTGATGGACAAGGACGCCGCCTTCATGGAGAGGGCCGCCGCCAGTGCGTCGCCAAACGTCAATCTGCCAGAACGGAGGCCGACGAGCAAGCAGGGCGTCATCTCGTCAGAAATCGTACCGCAGCAGCCCGGGCTCGCCTCGGACATGCAGGCCTCTGCCGTATACGAAGCGGATCCCTTGTTCGATCCTCCCCAGCTGCAGCCACGGCAACTCACACAGGATCTCATTACTCTGCCTCTGCTTCCCATCGCTCCATACCGCAGGGAGTCGCCCTCCAATTCTTGTGTCTCCAATTTATCCAGCAGAGAGAGCAGCGGCAACGGCAACGACAATAGCATCCACCCGGCTTCTTTCTACAACGATGACGGTCAATCGCTGTCGGAGTTCAGCCATTTCAATTCCAACGCTTGCTCCAACAAGATGGGAATGGTTACCCTTCCTGCCCCGAGGAGCCCGCTTGTTGACATATCCTTGCTGGAACAACTATATTCCGCCTCTTCCGACCCATTACTTCTCACGGACGATTCCTATTCCCACCGGGTCATATGGTACAATCAGGCGTACAAAAGACTCGTATCCGCCTCGGAGGTAGGCTTCCCGAAGCCCATAGCCAGTTTTATTCTTCACAAGCAGTCGCCCTTTTCGTCGTCCTTGGCAGTCCTCTGGGGCTTCGCCGAGAAATTAAGCGGAGGTCACGACATGGAATCGACAACAACACAGTCAAAGAGAGGCGTGGGGGTAATAATGCCGCAGCCTCTGCGGCCTGTGGGGTCGAGAGTGGTCATAGAGTGCATAACCGATACCAATTTGCAGGCGTCTCCGATGAGCGGCAGCATCCGGGAGGTGGAAGAGCAATTAGAATCGCAGAATTTCCCCTCTCTTATATCGGATTCCAACAACAGGGTCCGCTGGACCAACACAGCATACAAGCAAATGGTGGGGCAGCCGGAGTGTTCATGGCTCGAATCTCCGGCCGGCGGCGACAAGAAGTCGGTAAAGGCTGCGAGAATTCACGGGGAGGTGTTGCTCGTCTTCAATCTTCACAGATTCCAACTCTCGGAGCCCCTTGCGGCATTTTCTTGCTGCGTCAAAATTCAGTGGACAAACGGCGGCGAAAAAAGCTCGATGACCGTTCCTTGCGACGTCGTTAGAATTAACGGCGAATCGCACGACTACTCCTATGCATGGCAATTCGACATTCAGGCAGCCTTGTGTCTGTAAAGTACCCGGGCTTTTTAAGTTAAATTAATTACAGTGCGAGACATACAGTACGATCTGTATTTATAAATAATGATGATGCCCTTAGGAATTTTCTCTTTTTTGCACTTGGTTCTTTTGAGAAGATAGTTGTGGTCTTTCTAAATGTAACTACATGCCCGCGCTGGCCACGACATGGGCTTTTTTTTCTTTTCCTTTTTTTTGTTTGTTTTCCCCCTTCTCTTGTACAGGAAACCAAAATACGATTGTAGATGTCTGATGAATTTTCAACGATCGATCGATTATGATATGAGATATTGTTGTTTTTGGAAGAAAATGATCTTGATTTTGTGCTTGATTTGATTTTCCTTCTACAAAGTTGTTGGACGACGATATAATGTAGAGAGGCCGTCTGGAACCTCCATATTGGAACATGTGGAATTAAAATGGTTACGGATGTGCAGTTGGCTTCAGCTTATTCCTCCGCAATCTCTGCTATTTGAAAAACATGTCGCAGCCCAGTTTTAACCTTTTTATTTTTTATTTCTTTTCGATGTACATTTTCAGGAAATTCGTACTTAAACAATATCATGTGCTTGCGCGAAATGAGGCTTGGGTAGCCGGATTACGAAAATTAATGCCAAATATTTGTATAAACCCGTACAAACATGCAAATTAAATTATCCATCTAAACATTAGCTTCGAAATTGTAAAAATTGAGTAGGATCTTTCCTTTTTAGCTAACTACTGAGACTCGAGGAATAGACTCCCTAATTTCAGGTGTTTTCAACATAGATATATAAGGGAAGTTGATTTACATTTTAGCAAGTCGACAATAGGATATGGGGAGTACTTGTTCAAAAATGTCTAGCATGTTCCCTTTGACTAAGGGTGGAAAAACTGCTTCACGTTTTCTAGACATCGATTGGATGGAAATGGAAGAGGTGTCTTGACGTTTTGGCCCGGATATATAACGGGGTAGGTAGATTCAATACAAGGTTATTGATGTGTGTTTCACTTTTATGTCTATATTTCTTAAGATAGAGAATAAGTGGAAACCATGGTTGTAGAGAAATTATAGGTTAAATTACATCATCAGTTCGAATGAGATAGAGTATAGACCATGCATGGACTTATTTTGTTAAATTAAAATTTTAACATTTATGTTTTCGTGTATGGTTATTATTAATGTTTGACTTAAATATGGAACTCATGGTATGGAAATTACTTTTCTTTAGTGGCCTAAGATAACATTATGTACTCTCGCTTCAGCCATATAACTGATTCATCTTGATTCTAGGAAATCGACCTTTGAAAATACGTTGATTCCTTCTATTTACCCTACTACAAAATAAAAAGAAAAAAGAATATGCTTGCAGAATCAAGATATAAAGAGAGAATTTTATATAAGATCCTATGGGTCCTATGATTTGAGCTTAAGGACCATGACCATAGCCACACACATCTTTCATTTAAAACTATCTGATTTTGTTTCCTAACAACATTTTATATAAAGAGAGAATTTTATATAAGATCCTATGGGTCCTATGATTTGAGCTTAAGGACCATGACCATAGCCACACACATCTTTCATTTAAAACTATCTGATTTTGTTTCCTAACAACATTTAATTGAAAGCAAATAGATAAACAAACATTTGGCCTTAGATGTGACATTTATGGTCTTAAAATGAATTTTTTTTTGGGTGCGAGCTGATTGGATTTTGGTGGTATAATTGAATGGTAACTTCTTCAAATCAATCCTCGTATGTTTGAATTAGTGGTATAATTGGATGGTCAATCAAGCCTTGAATATGTATGACACTTATTGTATTGAAACTACTTTCAAATATGACGATTATTATCTTAAAAATTAATGTTGTTTAGTGCTATTATTATCTTAAAAATTATTGTATTGAAACTACTTCATCAAATTAATCTTTCGTTGTACATTCAAATCTTAATCTTATATAAAGAATAAAGAACGAAATAGGAGGACTAATCTTATAGAAAGAAATATAAAGAAAGAAAGAAATAGGACTAATCTTATAGAAAGAAATATAAGGAAAGAACGAAATAGGAGGACTAAACTTACAGAAAGAAATAAAGAACGACGTTGGATTAAAAGAGAAAAGTAATTTGTGGGTATTATAGGCACTATAGGATTAAAAGAGAAAAGTAATTGGAGACCTAGGTTCCAATCTCACGGGTTTGTCCATGCACAGATAGTAGCCCAGATCCGATTCCTCTGAGTGGTGCGCCAGATTGATGACGATGGTGCAACCCCTGTGCGTTCGGCGGTCCCCATCTCACGTCGGGTTACCATGTACCGAGACGGTGGAAGTCCTAGGAGCCTTCGTAGATAGTTTGAACCCTACCAGTTGTGTTGGTAGTTACTAAAAATCGTGATTGTAACCATTGCTTCTATATATAAAAAAATAATAATAATAATTTGTGGGTATTATAGGCACTATATTTTGAGTAATAATCATTTTTTAGTATTTTATTTTGTTTCTTAAAATAAATTAACAAGGAAAAGGGTTAAAATTTAAAAAATAATCTTTGTTTAAAAAATTAAATAAAGAAGTTCCATTGAATATTCTAACACACTTGTTTAGTAATATTTACATAAATGAAAATGCTTAAGATATATTGAAAAAGATTAAGCTTCATACCAAGAACTATTTAGAATTAATAATAATAAATCTCTTAAAATATATTGAGTGTTATATATATATAGACAAACTTTTGTTGTCTAAGAAAAATAACTTCTTATCATTTACAAATCAAAGTTCGTTTAAAAAAATTAACGATTGAAGTTAATAAGAGGTATATGAGTATGGTCTCTTCATGTGTTACAAGCTTTACTCTTTAAATTATGCACCTTTAATTAAACAAATGTTGATAATCCACCTACAAAAAATAAAGGCACAAAGTGGTGGTGTTCTTTGTGTCCTTTCTTCTTGTTTGAACCATGTTAGCAATCTACCAATATTATCATAAGATCTTACAATATATCAACACAAAATATTCACACAATTTAATCTATAATAACAATGAAATCATTAAACATATTATTAAAATATCTACATAAACATTACAATGTTTATTCTTCAAATCTCTACATAAACATTACAATGTTTATTCTTCCACACTCTATTACAATGTTTTATATTTAATAAATACATACATGAGACTCTTCGTATTCACAACCCTTGACCTTTTACTTACATAAACTTTTTATCTCGTCACACATGGAAGATGTAAAACTTCAAAAATCTCACATTTACATAAAGACAAAGACTCTCATGATTGCACATACTAAATGACAATCTCGTAACTTCACAATTATTTACATGATACGTCACTTACATAACCCACACTCATTAACATGACACCTCACTTACATAACTCAACACTTATTTACATCTTATTAACATAACCCCTCACTTACATAACTCTACACTTATTTACATGACACCTACCATATATGCAAAAATTAAACACACTTGAGACCAAACTATTTACATGGTCATTGCACTAATCTTCCAAAATATCAAATAATGTATACTTCCAACACTTCGTATTACATTATTGAGAATGAAAGTCCTTTGCCTTCATGTGCTTTTAGTCCTTTATTTTGGTCTTGGTCTTTCTGCTCTAACTTTGATACTAGTGGTGACTCTAACCACTTTTGAAATGGTTTTTTGGAGAAGTCCATTTAGCACTATCATCAATATTCCTTTTACACTTTTCCATCCATAATTTATATTCTTATTATTATATTCTTTGTGCCAACAATATCTTTGAGAATGATTATTATCTCCACAAATAATACAATGATGAAAACCCAACATTTTTCTGCCTTGTGTCTATGTCTGTTGCAATGCTTATTGTTCATGCTGTGAAATTTATTTCCTTTCTTTGTTTCCTTAACAAATTTTATTTGTTTGATGTTTGATTCAAACATACCTTGCTTACATTTTCTTAAACCTGTTTCATTGTATTATATTTCATCACTATCCTTGTTACTATTTTGTATTCATTTGAAACACTTGCATTTTCTTTGTCTTCACACACAATGTTTAAATCCCTTGTCTCACATGGAATGTCTATTCTCGGAACAAGTTTTGTTGTCATGGGTCTCAAATGAAAAGTATCACTAAGCTTTAAATCACAATTCTCATTTTTCTTTTGATAAAGAGCATTGTCACAACATGCATCTTTCATCAGAGGCTTGTTTTTCAATTATTCATTTTTTTTTTGTCCTAAGAACATTTAGAGTGATTATTGCATTGTATATTATTTTCCATATACTAACAAATATTGTTACGTATGTTTCATAACAATCATTAGCGTCACTGAGAAGACCATGTATGCAATGTTGAAGTATTGAAAAAACTTCAATTTTTAGCTTCTTTGTGAATGGATTGTAAATGTCCCATCAATTCTGGTCAAACTTGTTTTTCATCTTTAGTAGCAACTTGAGAGATGGATTGTAAGAGATTTTTAGTCGAATTTTTTTTAACTACACTCTCCTCTGGCGATGCATATTGAATGTTTGTTTTTCTTTGTATTTGCTTTCTTTTCTCAATTGTCATGTTGTGTGTCTTATCTTTGATCAATCGTCAAGATTTTCAATATCTTGTTTGTTCCTTCAAATAATATGCTTTCTCTTCAAATAATTCTGCAATCCTTTTGCGCACACAAATTTCTTCTTCAATAATAATTAATTTTCTTAATTGTTGAAATCCTTATTACTCCAAAATTCAATATTTAAAATCTTTTCTTTATTCAATAATTCTTCTCTTCTCTTTCCTTCAATTTCAAATTTAATGTTCTTCAATATTTTAATCTTTAACATCTCTCTTCAATGATCTTTTCAAATAATATACTCTTCTTCAATAATCACATAATATATTTTCTTCAATACTATCTTCAATAATATTTTTAATTCTTTGTAGAAGTCCTTTTAACTCCAAATTTAATATTTCTTCTTTTCATCATTTTCTTCAATATTCAATTTTAATAAATAATTTCTCCTCAATAGTAAAATCTCTTTCTTCAATTTCAATATTCTCTTTCAATTTAATGTCATTTTTTTCTTCAATCACTGATTTCTATCTTCAATGTAATATTCTTCCTTCAAATCATTACCTTATCTTTTCTTCATTTTAAAAATTAATATTCTTCTTCAAAAATGTATTCTTCACTTCAATAACTAATTATCACCTTATAACTCCAAATTTTCATTCATTGATAATAATAATTTTTCATTTCAATTTTCATTTTCAACTTTACTTGCTTCACTTTACTCTTTAATATGTTTAATAAATCAATATTTTCACCTTATAAAGCATAACCATTCAACATTCTAAGGTAAATTAAATACTATACCTTACATGACACCTTTTTCTCCAAATATCCAAACTGTGACATGAATAATGTGTCTCAAATTTAGTTGCTCTAGAAATAATTCAAATATCTAGACTAGACGTTACAACTTTAGCATAGACATTCTTCTGACTGCGTCTTCTCTATATATTACCTCTTTGGCCTGCATAGATAGAATGCGGAACAACATTGTATTATTTAGCAATGGTTTAAATAATACAACAACAACTGATAATAACACACCGACGTAAACTGAACTGTTACGTTGTAACAGTGTAACAGCAAAATAATCCTAAATATGAAATATAGACAAACTATGGTTAAAGTACGCTAACATCCCCCTTTATTACATTATTTGGGTAATGTAATAACTAATAGCTATACTAACATCCCCTTACATCATTTTGCAATACAAAGAGAGCTGTGAAACAATTCAAATTTGACACGTCCAAGTGCCTTAGTGAAAATGTCTGCAACTTGAGCATCGGTGGGAATGTGTTGAAGCTGAATTCGGTGTTTTGAAACTTCATCTCGAATGAAATGACATTGTGTGTCAATGTGCTTTGTTCTTTCATGATGGACTGGATTCTTGACGAGGTTCGAACACCCCGATTGTCGCAAAACAAGTGTATTGGAGATTTTGATGGATGGCCCATACTTGTCAGAATGCGACGTAACCATATCACTTCGCACACGACTTCACGTGCGGCGCGATACTCTGCCTCTGTTGATGAAATAGCAACCACATGTTGCTTCTTGTTGTGCCAAGAGACAGGACCGGATCCCAGATGAAAAATGTATCCAGAAGTTGACTTGCGATAATCAAATGATCCGGCATAGTCAGAGTCCGTGTATCCTTGCAAGAAGAATTTGTTGTTCCTCTTGTATTTTAGGCCATATTCCATAGTACCACGGACATAGTGAAGAACACGTTTTCGTTGCTTTCCAATGAGTGGTCTTAGGCTCCTGCATGAACCTCGAAAGATAGTTGACAAGCAAATACGAGATCCGGCCTAGTATTGGTCGGATATATGAGACTCCCAATCAACTGTCGATAGAGAGTACCATCTACCCGAGGTGAATCATCATATCGCGATAAGCGAAGTCCGTTCTCCATCGGAGTTGCCATTGGCTTGCAATCAGTCATGCGATATTTTTCCAGACAATGTCTTGGCATATTTTTTCTGAGACACTTTGATGGAGTGCTCCTTCTGGCTGAATTCCAGACCAAGACAATAATGGAGAAGTCCGAGATCTGTCATCTCAAAAGATTTACACAAGTTTCTTTTGACAGTAGAGATCATTGTTTCTGAACTCCCTGTAATGAGCGAGATCATCCACATAGAGTACAAGCAACACTATCTGAGAACCCTGTTTCTTGAAATAGAGGTTTGCATCTGACGGACATCTCTTAAATCCATGTTGCATAAGGTGATTGTCCATTTTTATATACCAAGCTCGAGGAGCTTGTTTCAGATCATATAAGGATTTGACCAATTTGCAAACCTTCTGCTCTTGGCCTTCCACTTCAAATCCTTCTGGTCGAGTCATGTAGACTTCTTCTTGGAGATCACCATTTAGAAAGGCACTTTTGACATCCATCTGGTGAACTTTCCACCCATATTGTGCTGCCATAGCACACATAACTCGAATTGTGGTCATTCGAGTAGTAGGTGCAAAAGTTTTCTCGTAGTCAATGCCTTCCTTTTGAGCATAGCCCTTTGCAACAAGACGGGCCTTATGCTTATCAATTGTTCCATCTGCCTTGTACTAGACTTTATATACCCATTTGCAGCCAATGGGTTTCTTTCCATGCGACAAATCAACAAGCTTTCGAGTTTTATTTTTCATCAAAGACTCATACTCTGTATCCATAGCGGCCTTCCACTGAGGCTCACTGAGAGCATCTTGCACTGATGCAGGTTCAAGATCATCTATGGTAGACATGAACGCCTGTCATCATCAATATCCAGATCCTCTACTTCTATACTTGGAGTTACAGAAAGTTCCTCAAAAGATTGACAAAGATCATCAACCTCACCAGTTTCTTTGGCTTCTTTTTCCTTTTGAGCCATACTGCGTGTACGAGGTCTATCCAAGTTCAAATTGGGAGGAGTGGATAAATTTGTATCTCTGATTGTATTTGTACACCATTTTGGATTCTTCTTCGGTGGTGTTGAAGAAGATGTAGAAGGACCTCCTGTCCGTGTTGACGAAGGAATCTTCTCTTCCTTAGATTCCACAATATTTAGGTGTACTTTAGATGTGCTCTGTGATGTGAAAGCTTCATCAAAGACAACATCTCTGTTGACATGAATTTTCTTGGTCAAAGGATCTATCAAACGATATCCTTTAGAGTGCTCATCATACCCAAGAAAAATACATCTCAGTGTTTTCTCATCTAGCTTCTTCCTTTTCTCTTTCGGTATGTGCATGAAAGCGTGACATCCGAAAATACGTAGATGAGATATGGAGGGTTTTCGACCACTCCATGCTTCCTATGGAGTCATTCCTTTTAGGGCCTTTGTGGGAGCCCTATTCAACAGATATACTACAGTGGTGACAGACTTACGCCCAATATTGTTGCCCAAGAGTAGCTCCTGTGAGCATACAACGAACCATTTCCATGATAGAACGGTTCCTTCTCTTAGCAACTCCATTTTGCTGAGGAGTATAGGCAGTTGTTAACTGTCTCTTGATTCCATGCTTATCTAAGAATGCAAAAAAATCATTAGAGGTAAACTCTCCCCCTCGATCTGAGCGGAGGGTTTTAATAGAAGCTCCTGACTCCTTCTCAACGGATTTCTTGAACTGCTGGAAGAATGCGAAAGCTTCAGATTTCAGTTGGAAAAAGAAAACCCACATCTTTCGTGAGTAGTCATCTACGAATAACCGAAAGTACCTCTTCCCTCCACAACTGTTGGGTGTGAAAGGACCGCACGAGATCGATGTGAATTAACTCCAGAGGTTTTCATGCTCTTGTTGAGCTCTTCTCAAATGGTACTCTATGCTGCTTCCTGCCAAGCGATCGAGCACACCGGCAATGTGGCGAGAAGGGAAGGAAGACACTTTACCATCTCATACTTATTGAGCTCAAGTAAGTAGCCAGAACTAAGATGCCCATATCTCTTGTGCCATAGGGAAGTTGCCTCCTTGGTAGAGACAGTCATGGCAACATGTGGAGTAGAGATAACATCTAGTGCAAATAAGCCGTGCTTATATGAAGCTGTTGCAATCTGCTTACCCTTCCTGGTAATAGTACAACACTTCTTGCAATTCTCAACACGAAAGTTGACAACCATATTTCTATCCAGGATTTGTGTGACTGACAACAAATTGTTAGCCAATCCCAAAACATAGAGGACTTTGTCAATCTGACACTTGCCATCAGGAAGAGTGACTCGAAACTATACCCTCTCCCTAAACCCTGTAGGTTTTATCATCGACAATGGTGACGAGTTTGCCTTCTTTGGCCACAAATGATTCAAACCACGATCCGTCGCGATCATATGTTTGCTAGCTCCAGAATCGACATACCAAACAGGATCCCTCCGTGTGGAATTCGTGGTAGTCATGAGCACCTTGTGTGCCCATTCGGAATTTGAGTCGGATTTTTCAATAGCAACATTCACACGGGGTTGCTTGTTTTTATTTTGTGGTTTGTTTTGGCCTTTCGCTTGTTCTTATGCCAACACCTGTTGGTGTCATGGTTGTCTTTCTCACAGATCTTGCACCACCTCTTCTTCTGTTGAGGTTGTTTGCCTTTTCCTTTCGTATCATGTTGAGAATTTCCTCCTTTTTGAAAGTTGCCTCCTTTTTTCCCATTACCTTTCTTCCTAGAACCCTGTCTGTTTTTGTATAGGGCTGTATTGGAAGAATCATCCTTGTGAAGTTGGCGTGCCTCCTGTTGTTGAAGCAGATTGACCAACTCGATGTAGGTAATTTGTCGTTGAGACACCTGGATGGAGGTGATCAACATATCAAATGAAGAAGGCAAAGCTCTCATCACAAGTGAAATGAGAAGCTTTTCGTCCACAGTATCTCCCAAAGAATTCAATTTCTCTTTCAATTCAGACACTCTGCACAGAAAGAGTTCAACTGTTTCACCCTGTCTCAAACTCAGGTTATGAAGTTGTTGAAGATGAAGAATGGTGGAATCATTCTTTCCCTCATAGATGGTTCTAAGGGCATCCCATGCCTCTTTACCACTTGCTTTGTCAGCTATATGAGGTTGCACTTCATCTGAAACAACAAACAAAATGAGCACCTTTGCTTGACTATCTTTTTTGTCAAAAGCTATCTGATCTACGGAAGGACCTGTGGATCCTGCTGTTGGTGAAGGCCTAGTTGCTACTCCAGTAACAATATCCCACAAATCTTCCATTTGGAGAATTGCCTTCATCTTATGTTTCCATGGTGTATAATTTGGACCTTTCAATAACTGATGCGGATCAGTCATCAACTTTGCAACAATGGCCATAGTGAAGGTTCCTTATATCACCAATTGGTCCCCCTTTCGATATACCTTTTGCTAGGCCGTTATACCGTACAAAATACTCGCCCTTACGTGAGGGAAACTATAGGTATTTAGAAAGATCAACAAAAATCACCCGCCCTTACGTGAGGGAAACTATAGGTGAGTTTTAGAGATCATACAATACGTGGAACATAAGCGGTACTGAAAGGGAATCGCCTTGTTGATGGCATAGAAGATTCTTCTCATGCGTGGGGCGTAACTTCCCCTAAACACTATGAAGAATACTTCGTCAGGATTTACGCCTAAACACAAGTGCAATAAAGGGTAGTGGATGGAGTAAAAAAATGCAAAAATGGCTAACATATCTCTCCCCGACGATTTATAAAGAACAAGCTCAGACGTCGTTGTAGCAGCTATATTAGGCGGCGGATACAGTAGCCAAATCACGACAGCTTTACCTGTAAGTGTCTGGCGGAGGTATCACAAATACCGAATCGTTGCAGTGCAATAAATTGCACGGATGGGTTTTAATTATTTCGGGGACTTAGGGAGTGTATTTGATTTTTTTAACTTTTAATGAAGTAGTGCAAAAAATGAAATATGCAACATACAACATAAAAAGTGCCCACAAGAATTAACCCACAAGGTGTCGGTCACAGTAGAAAATGCACCTTTTACAATTCGCCAAATTGCTTTTTCGAGAAAATTACTCACATTCCCCCTTTGATTTTTTGAAAAAAATATCCCCCCTTAAAAAAATCTCTTTAACAAAGCATTTTAATAATTATTATATATTTAAAATTAAAATAAATAATTTTAATTTATATAGTTTTAAAACTTATGAAAAAATAAATTAAAAATTAAATTTTAATTTATAAAGTTTAAAAACTATAAAAAATAAATTAAAATTAAAAATTTTAATTAAAAAATAATAATTAAATAAAACCTTTGAAAAAAAAAATTATACCTTTGCAAGGGGGGAGTCGGCGGGATTTGAACCCCCGACCTGCAGGCTCCCAGAGCCTTACCGCACGGCTCACGACCACGTGAGCCAGCGGGCTGATCCGGAAGGATCAATGGAGCCCCTCCCTTTTCAACACCTGGTTCCTCCTCCTCCTCTGCAGCGGCCTCCGGTTGCTTGGACGCTGCTGCTAAAAAAAAATTCCTCGGGCGCGCGCGTTGGACAGAGCGCGTTAAAAAAAAAAACTCTTGCCCGCGACCCAGCGCGTTCAACCGTAGGGGAGAGGGGGGGGTTTTTTATAATTTTCCCTGCGTTCAACGCGGGGGGGGGGCTTTCGTCTGTTTTTTTTTCAACCCACGCGGGGGGGGGTCCCTCGCTCGTCGCGCGTGTCCCTCCTGGACGCGCGTCCCTCCCGGGACGCGCACGAGTGCGTGCGCGGACGTCTCGCATAGCTCTGTGCGGCTGTGAGCGGCCAGTGCTGCACTCTGCGCGACTGTCGTGCGTCGTCCGATCGGCAAACGCATCGCTCGCACGCGCGAGCGGCATGCTGCGTCTGAGAATTTGGGCGCGTGCGAGTCTTGCGTCGTGTTGCGTCCGATCTCTTTTTTTTTTTTTTTAATACATCGCCTGCTGATATCAGAACACTTCTCTGTCTGATTATCCCAGAGGAAAAAAAAAATTTCCGACTGGCAATTCCAGAGAAAAAAATCTTCAGCCTGGCTATTAAAAAAAAAACTCCGCCTGCCAATCCCCTACGCTTCTCTTCTTCCGCTCCCAGCTTTCCTCTTCACGCCACTGGCTCTGATGCCAAGATAGAATGTGGAACAACATTGTATTATTCAGCAATGGTTTAAATAATACAACAACCGGGAATAGCACACCGGCGTAAACTGAACTGTTACGTTGTAACAGTGTAACAGCAAAATAATCCTAAATATGAAATATAGACAAACTATGGATTAAGTACGCTAACATGCATGTTCCTTCCTCTCTTTGCACCATCTTATCAATTTTGAAATCATTGTTTTGTGCTCGGTCACAACTTACCTATCAATTCTCCTCAAATTAACTATTGCTTCTATGAATGTCTCTTGCATGTCCATCTCCTTCATAGTTTGTGCATCCATCTATTCATAGTTCACATGTTTGTATCACCTTCTCGTTTGTCTCTTTCTTTGGACAACTATTGTAATACTCTAGTTATAAAAATGATGGCTTCAAAAACATAATTTATTCTATCAAAGTGCTTCCAACTTGGCTCTCTCTCACTAGGTGCTTTCTTTCAACTAAATCTCTCCTCAATCGTATCTTCTCTCAAATGCTACTCTCTTCTCTTAACTGAATTAAACTTTCAATATTGTGGCTCTAATACCACTGTTAGCAATCCACAAATATTCTCACAAGATCTTACAATATATCAACACAAAATATTCACACGATTCAATCCATAATAAGAATGAACAATAACTCATTGAATATATTATTGAAATATCTACATAAACAATGCAACACTTATTCTTTGACACTCTATTACAATGCTTTGTCTTCAATAAATACATACATGAGACTTTTCATATTCACAAACCTTGACCTTTCTATTTATATAAACTTTTCATCTCCTCACACACACGAGAGATCTAACACTTCATAAATCTCACATATTTACATAAAGATAAAGACTCTCATGATTGCACATACTAAATGACAATCTCATAACTGAACACTTACTTACATGACACCTCACTTACATAACTCACACTTATTAACATGACACCTTACTTACATAACTCCACACTTATTTACATCACACCTACTATATGATTAAACTTATTTACATCAAACCTACTATATACTCAAATACTAAACATACTTTAGACTAAACAATTTACATGGTCCTTGTATTAATCTCACAAGGTATCAAATAATGTAATACTTCCTATAGATCAAGAATCTATCAATGTCTATAAAGTATGTATTGAAAATTTGGATGAATAAAATGTTGTACTTTCGTTGAGATCCAAAGAGTATTAATGGAAAGAGAATCTCTGGATCAATTGTTGGGATCAAGAATCTATCAACATTTACAATGTATACATTGAAATTTTTGTTGGATAATTTTTTATACTTTCCTTAAGATCATATTGGAAGAGTAACATGGATCATTTGTGTGTTCAATCCTTTAAATATTCTATATGTATGAGAATGAATTAGGGATTCAATCCCTTTACGAGCTTTACTTCTTGAATATTAGGCATCTTGCACTTTAATTTGTTATTAGCTCGATAGGCTTGCACCATCATGACATGGTTCTTTTTAAGTGGATTTTGGCTTTATAATATTTATGTTGGGTCTAGTGATGATGCATTGCAACATATAAAAGCACTTCAAGCCTTTGTCTCTTGAGATATTTGACCTCTTATACTTTCCTTCGTATGATACGATTGGTTGAAGGCTAAATATCAACATGATGTAAGTGGTATTTGTTTTGATTTGGTCCACACCCACCCATTTCTAAGGCTTCAATCCTTTCAATATACTTTAGATAACACTTTAGGATTTTTTTTGGGATTCAATCAATTAGCATAGGGCTTTTCTACTTGAAGTCTTGTACGCTAAGGTTTTTGGAAGGTGATTTGTGTCTCTTCACAAATGTTTTTTTAGAGCTTAAAATATTTGAATCCCTCATGAATGATCTAGAGATGGCCCATAGGGTTTTCTTTGCTTAAAATTAAACCTATAAAGAGTCATGGAGCAATCAAGTTATGTTGATATCCTATGTACATTAGATTAATTGTGTCAAGAATATTTACAAAAAGAAAATTGTTTAAGACATAATTCCCTATGAAAACATCATCCTTCATACCTAGGATCTGATAAAATCAATAACAATGAATTCCTTAAAATATATTGTGTTCAATATATATTTACTATCTTTTAGTGGAACTTTTGTTACACTTAACAAAATTAAATTCTTACTTATGAATCAAATATGGTTGCAAAAAATAGTGATTCATTTTAATCAAATCTATCTAAGCATAGCCTTTTCATACATTATGATTTTTACTCCTCAAGCTTCTATCTTTACTTATATGAAGACATAAAAATATACTTCAAATGTTAAAGGTATAGAGTGGGGTGTCCTTCGTGTCTTCCTTTCCTTCTTAGGATCAAGAATTTATCATCTACAAAGTATGTATTGAAACTTTAGATGAATGATCCCTTTTATTTTCCTATAGATCCGAAGCACACTCATGGCAAGAGAAATTTGGATCAATTGTTGGAATTCGTTTGGATTGAATTGAGCCATATGGGTTGATAATGGTTTATCCCTTTTAATATTCTCTATGAAACCTTTTTATAGGTTAAGAGTAAATTAGGGCTTTAATCCCTTTACAAGCTTTACTCTTTAGATACTAAATGTTTCGTGCTCTAATTAATTGATAGCTTAGTATGTTTGCATCATCATAACATGATTTATTTTAAGTGGCTTTCACCTTAATAATATTTGTATTGGGTGTGATGATGATGTGTTGCAACATATTAAGCACTTTAGGCCTTTAGTTCCTTTAGAGATTGGCATATTCTACTTTCCTTCTCATTACTTTATTGATTGAAAATTTGTCAAGATGATGTCAACGATATTTATTTTAGTTTGGCCAATACCTGATAATTTTCTAAGGCTTCAAGCCTTTTAATATACTCTACATATTTCTTTCGAGCAATTTTTGGCATTGAACCAAAGTAATTTTATTTGAACCCCATGTTGTATCTTTATTGGTTGACCTAATGACATATAACACTAGAATGTGTTCCTTTTACTGAAATTATTGGCTAGTGAAGCTTTTTGAAAGGTGGGTCGAATCCCTTCAATAAATGCTCAACTATTAGAGCATAACTTATTCAAATCACTCATAAATGATATAGAGATGGCCCATAGGTTTTGATTTGCTTGGTTAGAGCCTGCAAAAGGTCATGGAACAATCGAATTGAATTGATATTCCATGCATATTTATTTGATTACAATAACAATATTTATAGAAATTAAAAATGCCTAGGACATGCAAAATTTCTTATGAAAGAGGTTATCTTCATATTAAGGACATAACATGGTCAATAACAATGAATCCCTTAAAATATACTAAGTTTTCAATATATATTTACCATGCCATAGTAGGAATTTTTTTTCTACCTAATAGAATTGAATTCTTTCTACTTATAAATCAAATTTAGATACATAAATTTAATCAAGTTTACAAGAGTATGGCCTTTTCATATTCAACAAGCTTTGGTCCAATCCTTCACCTTTACTCACACAAAAACATAAAAATTCATCTACAAAATAAAATGCATGGAGTGGGGTTGTGCTTTGTGTCTTTTCTCCCTTATCAAAATAAAAAATCTATTGACATCTAAAATTTTTGTGTTGAAAGTTTGGATGGATAATCCCTTGTACTTTCCTCTAGATCCAAAGCATATTCATGGCAAGAGAAAATTCAGATCAAATATTCGATGTTGTTTGGAGTGAATTAATTTGTATGGGTTAGTCACACATTCATCCTTTTGAATATTCTCTATGAAGGCTTTTAATTGACCAATAATGAGTTAGGGCTTCAAACCCTTTATGAGGTTTGCTCTTTAGATACTATGCATTCTACGATTTGATTGGTTGACAATTTGATAAGATTGAATCATCATGACATGATTCTTTCAAGTGGATTTTTCCTTCATAATATCTATATTGGGTATTCTAGTGATGCATTACAACATATACAAATCTTTAGGTCTTCAAACCATTTAGAGATTGGCCTCTATTGTTTTCGTTTACATTCCTTGATTGGTTGAAGATTTGTCAACATTATATCAATAGTCTTTGTTTTGAGTTGGCCTTGCATCTATCAATTTTTTTAAGGCTTCATGTCTTTTTATATAATTTTCATAATGCTTCAGGTATTTCTTTAGACTTCAACAAAATAATCTTATTTGGTCCCTACTAAGTATGCTTAATGGTTAACCTAATGATATAATATTAGCACAAGATCTTTTACTCAAAGTCTTAACCACTAAGGCTTTCAAAAGGTGATTCGGATGCATTCAATACATGTTTAATCATTAGAGTTTGAAATGTTTATATCACTCATGAATGATTTAAAAATAATTTATAAAATTTTATTTGTTCGAAATTAAACTTGCAAAAATCCACTAAACATTTTATTTACTTATTTTATTATTTTAAAATAATTTAAATTATTTCTCACTAAAACTTTTGAATCTATAAATTTTATAATTTTAAAAACCAAAATTTACTAAATAAAAAAATTATTTAAAAAAAAAAAAAAAAAAAAATTAAAACCATTTGTTTAAACCAAAGCATAATAACATACAACCACCCTATACTAATATGGACATTTTAAATGACAAATAAAAAAAAAGTTAATTGAATAATTAAATAAGGTGAACGAGTGAAAATATCGACGGATATAATGCATTTTCTCCATAGATGGATATAAAAGTAATTAGTTGAATTACTAAACCAAATCGAATAATTAAATAAGGTGAACAAGTGAAAATATTGACGGAGATAATGCATTTTCTCCATTCAGGATAGAAAAGTATCATTGGGGTTCTATTATGGATGGTAGTTTATGGTTTTCATCCAATAATTCGTAAAAATTCATGTTTATTACTTGCCATGCGAAGAATGCCATTTTGTGGTAGATTTAAAATATATTAAAAGAATATTTAAAAATTTTATTGTTTAAAGGATATGGTTGAGGTATGTTTTTGGATTTTATTTAGAAATGTAAGTTTAAATTTGATATAAGGGGACCAGATTCCTTTCAAACACCTAAAAAGATGTCGTAGTTGTAAGTTCTTAGGTTTTTATTTAGGAGACACAAATTCAAATCGAGAAAAAGAAGATCCTCATACAAATGTTTTTGACTCAAAATTTTACTAAAAGATATAGGCAGATTGATAGTGACTTTACTCCAAAGATATAGGCTGATTGATAGAGATTTAATGCTTGTCAGTAAACTGTTACAGTTAGATTCCTTAATTCATCAAAATTATACTTTTGTTTTTATCCATCCTATCTTATTGACTTTATTTTTATTTAACAAATTAAAATTATAAAAATTAAAATAAATAAATATATATATGCACGGTCCATATATTTAAAGCATTAATGAAGGTAAACGTAATTGCCACCTATGTAGGGAGGGCTTAAATGTTTGTTGACTTTTGAACACTTGGTATTATCATTCCATGTGCAGAATATGGAAGCCTCTATATAGAAAAGGATATAAAATATCAACATTAAAAATAATACATCAAGAATATTTTAATAATATACATTTTAATAATATGTGTGACTGCCAGTTACCTGATATGATTTTCCTTATCTCAACCCAAAAAATAATGGGTGTATTAATATTTTCAAGTAAATCATCATTTATATTTATAAAATAAATAACTTTCAATAACATATATTATATAGGTTCAAGGTGTAGACCAATTGGTTCATCCAAATCCGATAAGGGGCGGAGGTCCAAGGTTCAAATCTCGGGCCTCGTCGGACTGAACACTTGTCCCTTTCCTGGTGCTTTCAGCGACGTAAAAGGTTTAAAATGATTATGGCATGGTGGTTATAGGGGCGGATTGCGCAAAGATTTGTGGCGGCTTCTGGGGCGGACAGCGCAGAATACTGTGGCGGCCATAAAAGCTGGACAGCCTGCCTGGATTCGTGGCGGCTACCGATTCCACCATGTAAAATATATATATATATATATATATATATATATATATATATAATATTAAATTTATAAAAAATAATTTAATTGCAATTAATATTTAAATTTATTTTTAAATTTAATTATTCTAAAAATTTGTTAAATTAGTTAAGGTTAAGCATAAAATTTTAAGTTATTTGATATTTTGTAAATTATTTTATTTTTAATATATTAATTAAAATTTAATCATAGAAAATTAAGTGACATTAGTTCATATTAAAATTTTCAATTTTAAAGGAAATTTTTTTGGCTAGAATCTTGCCAAATGATATTTATGTAACTGTAAAATTGTTGTAACACTAATATGTGGTCATGATGTAATATGAGTGGGACCATTTCAATCCCATATAATGGAATTAAAAAAATAATTTAAAAAAAGGTATCCTTCAAGTGTCATGCATATCATCACATCTTCTTAAGATTTCAATCATATCAATTTTTAATCTATAATTTTCTCAAATAAGTTCTTAGAAGTGTTTGACAATTTAAGTGATTTATATACATTGTTTCCAAGTTTTAAGTCTATATATATAATTTGATTAATATGCATACTGAGTAAATTTTCTATAATTATTATAATACAAAATTTTGATATAACCATAGAATCTAGTTTCCCATCTAGTAGATTTTTCTTTAGAAAGTAAACTAGAAACTAACTACATTATTATAGAGGAAATACATTTTTGATAAATAAAATTAATGTAATAATTAAACTAGATTTCCACCTAAAATTTTATGCAATGAAGTTAAAAAATACTAGTAATCTTAGTCAAAATAGAGGAACTGTTTTCACATGAAAAAATGTAGAGAAATAAGCAAACTCTATTTCTAAAATTCTAAAAATAATGTTGGAATTATTATTTCACTAAAAAATAGATCTTGTTGAGAAATGACCAAATAAGGATATAAACTACCAAAATACTACCAAAGGCAAGTGAAACAACTAAGCGTGGTCTGTTTTGTTGACTATTGGATGACCCACATGGTATCAATAGAATACCTTGGCCTCCTCCAATGGATGACACAAAAACAACTAATAAAAACATATCACAGACAACAAAATAATAATAGCTTGTTTCCTATTAGTAAAAGAGAGTAACATAGAGTGATTCAAAAAGTATGTATGTGAGAGTGAAGCAAAGTGAGTGCATGAGAAATTTTGACATAGTAATGATGTAAGAAGTGATTTATCTATGGATTTTGAAATGTGGATTGAATCATGGATGTGTAAAATGCTAGCTATAATTTTTATATGAATGAAACTGGATATACCCTCCCCCTAAATCAATTATAGAGAAATAACCCTACTGGGATTATTTAGCACAACCATCATCAATTAAGACACCACATCTGATCTACTTCATGAACTTAAACACACTAAGATATGTTGGCATGTCATCTAAAACCATAAAATTGATAGTACACCATCACCATCACCCCCCGTAGATTTTCTAGTAAAAGTATTTTGAGATTTGTGTGAACCTATGTCATATGTTGCATTTTTGCTAAAACACCTAGGATCAAGAATATTTTATTCACATTGATCTTAAAATGTGTGATGACAAATTGATACTAACAGATAAAGAGCGTGATAAAGGAGAACAAAACTCAAATGGGGTAGGCATGGATTCTAACCAATAATTTTGACAACATCTTACCTGAGGACTAGTCAACCCTTGTCTCATGCAGAGAGGTCAAGGCTCTTCATTGGATATAAAGTAAATGTTAATGATCATTTCTTTAATATATATTACCCCTTTTCAAGGACCACATGCAATATTGAAAGGGAAAACAATTTGTGATCCTTTGAGAAAAAAGATAAAAAGGAGCAATATGCCAATATCTAAAGAAAAGAATAAATACATATGAAAATAAAAAAAAAATTAAATTTATACATATCTTGATATAATTATGTAAAAAAAAGAAGGTAAAATTAAGATAAAATAATATAAAAAGTTGTCAATGACATAAAAACTCAAGAGACATGATATCCACCACGATCTATTTTAGTTTTTTTATGGATAAAATTTATCTTTATTGTCCCATGTGTGAAATATACCATTTACCTATAAAACATGAAAACGTAATCCTATAGCTCAAGATATATGAAAACAAAGTACACCATTACATCCATAACTAGACAAAATTTGTAGGATCATTATACATGCACTATCCTAGAAATAATCGACAAAATATTATGGAGGAAAATAAAATTTGATGAAAAGTTCAACATTATAAATAAAAGGTAAATTTTAAAGCTATAGTTTAAGTTTCATGTACGTGCTTACCATCTGAGAGCATATTTCTTGTAAATTTGAGCATGTAGTTCGATCAAATTTTTAGTAGTAAGAGCCCATGATATAAAAATAAGGAGGTGATGATATATTACTAAGCCCCTAGCTTTTCCTATGCTTTTCAATATAAAAATGAACAATTGCCTAAAAAGAGGAAAAAAGGAACCATCACATAGTTAGACCATATAGGATTATTCTAAGAGGGTTGGGGATACCAAGTGTGAATGTTGTCCAATGATAGATAATAGGTCATCGCCAAAATTGTCTCATATGACTAAAAGTGGAGGTTTTTAGCCTTAGAGGTTGTGTTTAACCCTACATTGATGTCGATATCACTTTTTATGGTAACTACACACATTAAATAATGATTATATCAGTTTTTTGGTGATTGCTTCTAATAAAAGGCATTTGCATAGAAAATGGACAATCAAGCCTATATAGCAATGATTATTCTATTATTTCAATGAATGTAATAGGAATCCAATGATTATATTATGAAACATGTGATTACACAAAAGGATAACATTAAAGCCAAAAAATATAAGTTTCACCTTTTTGTATATTTATATTATATCTAACATGACCTATAAGGTGACCTAATAAGAAAATTAGGCAGAGTTTGAGGTCATGAATGAGGATGTAGATAAGAAGGATCTAATGAGTACAATCTATCTACTACTCTTGACAACCATATTTGAAAGTAGTGTATGGTTCTACTCATGGATAGACACATGACTATTTAATATTGACTATGTAATGTTGACATAATTTAGACTATAGGGAAGATAATGGATATGGCATATTTGTGGTCAAACTAAGACTTATATCAAGAAGTGATGAATGTGTGAAAGCCACTCTCCAACATATTAGATGGAGCATCCCAATTCTTGATACCATAGAGATCTTTATCAACCTCGAGGACATGTATCTTCTGACTAGGCTCCCAGTCCTTAAAGTGACACCTATCATGTTTACCAACCAAACCCCTCATGTGATGCTAGTACAACAGTTAAATAGAGAAAATTAACTAGATTAGGAGGGGACCATTATATTATGACATATCAAATAAGTTGAGGATATACCCTTCATTCATCAAATGGTCTCTATCTTCTTGTTCTCCTTCATGTATTATCATAAAGGATGGAAAAAGATCTTGGTATCTCTATTGTGGTCCATGTATCGAGCAATAAATAGATACCACCATGGGCCAATACATAACCTTACAATCATATATTTTCGTTCTCTATGCTTAATGATGATTTGTATAAATATTAAACATTGTGATAACCAACACCATCAATCCAATCTTCCTACTAAACAGGTGGATATACTAGCACTTTCCCATTTGTATATCCCTAGACTTCTGCAACTAATTGGGATTAGTGTGATTCTCCTTAGGATATGGGAGTATAGATATAAAACATCACAATCAACCAACATACCCATATTGGTTATTAATAGGGACTAGATGGTATTGATATTGTACTACATACAAGAAGATATGGCTAGCTAGGATCAAATCAAGCTAGTAGTCATACAAATTATCCAGGTCCTATGTAACCATTAGAATGAGGTATTAGAGCTATATATAGAGGATCAAGTACCAAACTATTTGAATAGGCACACCATATGGAGAATATCTATCTATCTGACCAAAAATTATGACATGTATAAAAAAGAATGGAGATATTCACTTACAAATCGTTCATAATATTTCTAGGGTGAGATTAATGTCTGACTGAGACACTACTGAGAGAGCTAAGGTAGGCTTGACCTCTCATCCTACCACACTTGGGATAGTGTAGACACTACCAGATACATTGACATGACAAAGGCTCAAGTTCACCCACTAAGATATATCTTATATTTTCACACATGCATCTTATTCCTTTATAGTATTTTGATTCATTTGTTGTCAATAGACTTACTATTCAATATATCTAACATATGTATTTGCTTATGATTGGAGATATGTCCATAAGGTGGAGGGATCCAACAAAGGAGTTTTTTTTAGCTATCCTCATGATTGGTTGTAGATATCATGATCTTGGAACATCCCCTAACAACATATATTGAAACAACTAATAGGCCTATAGATTTATACACAACAATATGACAATTGGATTTACATCTTGTATAATTGACACTAGGGAAATACACCTTATAATAATATAAAAAAATATATATATATATATATATATATATATATATATATATATATATATATATATATATATATATATATGTATATGAATTATCACATAATGAATTTTATAGTATCATATTATGAATTCGTATCGACATTGAGAGAGTGGATGTATATAAGTGCTAGTGGGTACGAGTGAAGAGTCATAACCCTCACATATACCCTTGAATATTAAATAACATACATAATTAAGTCTATAACATGTGCTGCCTGGTTGAAAATATTTGTCTATGAAGCAATACTAAAATATTTAAGCCAAGGATGTACTTTTGACCTTTATAATATAATACTTCACTTTTTCCTTTCTTATTTCTTTAAATATTCTTATCTTGAAGCAGTTGAAGCTTGATATTTTATATTGATTGTGAACTATATCTAGTTGGCCTTTTTTGCTAAGCTCAACAAAGAAGGGATAAAAAAATACTCAAAAATATCTACTAAAGTAAAGTTTTTTTCCCCTTCTTAGGACCAATTTGGAATAAATCTCAACTTTGGAGATGATTTCTTATTTAATTTCAACAAAACATACTTTTGTATTTTAAGGGTGGACCATAAACTAGTTTGGCTGATGTTAACAACTTTTGAATAAGCAAAATCTTCTTTGAATATCTTTGCAATAAAGAAAATTTATGCCTAGGATATTTTACCACAATAAAGTCCCATGATGTGAACCCTTTCAAACAAATTTAAAATAAAGGACATCACCTATATGATCTATAAAGTGCCACACTATGGATTCACCTCTACATACATATCTATAGATATTGCTTAATTATTATGCTTCATTAAATTGTGATTTCATTAGTATTAATTTGATACCGCAACAATAAAGAAAAATAACATCAGTATTACCAGAAAAATATTCACATAGTTCAAAGAGAGACAACAAATTTATGTGGAAACTCCAATATGGGTAAAACCATGGTCAAAATATCTCTACAAATTTTTATTGGAAAAAACATGCATTAATTACAATCCTTAAATCTTGTATTATACTACAATATTTTCTTCTCCAACTCTACTCCTTTTGCTTTGATGTATTTCTTGCCCTTTGTTCTACTACGAACTCAAATTTTCCTTCTTTGGTGCTCAAGAGTTCTCCTTTAAAGATTTTGGAATCCTCTCTTCTCATATGAATAAACATACTTAGAACTCATATATATATATATATATATAGCCCTAAGTTAGGGTTTGGAAAATTCTATTTTAAGTTATTTTTTAGGGTTTGGAAAAAAATTCTATTTTTAAGCTATTGTTATTACTTTCCAAAATTTCACCACTTTTCTTCCTATAATGAGTTGTAAGCTTAAAATGACCATAACTTTTTCTAGAGAGCTCCGTTTGATGTGATTCAAAGCTTGATGGAAATATTACGAGATAATATTTGCAACGATACCAAATTTACATACAAAAAATCAATATTTTAGAATATTTTATGAAAATATGGATCAAAAACACCAATTCCCTACAACAATCCATGCGTATAAGAAGTATTACTCAAAAAAAAAAAATAATCCATGAATTTCAAAAGGTTATATATTTCTAGTTATTTCAACTATTATGGATACCCATTTAGCCAAATTAGAAATGTGGAAAATTTCAAAAAAAATTAGGCACTTCAAAATTTTACCTTTTTTTTTCCTTGCTCATTTCAACTCCCATTTTGTATTGCAGAACTATTTTGAGCTCTTGATAATGCCTCCTCCATTAAATAATTTTGGTCCTTCAAAATATTATTGAGTTATATGAGGGTATTGCACCTCCACCTATCTCCTTGAGAGTCATTTCACCTTGCTTAGTGATTTCCCCTTTGGACAAATTAGTCATAACTCCTCTTCTCCTTGGTGAGTTGTCCACTTATTCTTATACAAAACTAGATCTTCCTTGGATATCTAAAAATCAGCCGAGACTAGATCATCCAACTTAGGAAAAAATGGAGATTCTTCCCATTCATCCAGTAGAGAAACAACCTTAGGTTATCCACGTTCACAACAAAATATATTTGCATGTAGTTGGGCAATTCAAGACAGAAAGCATTCTCTCCATACTTTTCCAAAATTTTAAAAGGACCATACCTAATGGGTTTGATTTTATTCCTAAATTCTTGCAGCCTTTCCTTGCCTAAGTACAACCATACCAAATATTCCACTTGAAAATCATGAGACACTCCATGCTTATCATGGCGTTCCTTGTATTGTTGCTGAGTTTTCTTCAGTTTCTCTTCTATTTTTTACTATATTAGCTGAATAATCTGAATGAATTTTAGTGCTTTATCTCCTTTCGAATCAGATATACTTAGGTCTTTCCTGCTTTTAAAGGCTCCATCAAAAGATGAGTGTAGTTGGAAACCATAACACACCTCAAATGGTGATAACCTTGTAGATGAGTGTATTGCTCGATTGTAGCAGTATTGAACATATGCTCGACTTTCATCCCAAGTTTTTGGATTACACTAATTATATCCCCACAAAAATGCACCACTGTTCTATTGATCATTTCTATTTTCCCATCCATTTATGGATGAAACACGGTTGATTTTTTTAGCTTAGTTTCCAACATTCCCCAAAGTGCATTCCAAAATTTATTGAGAAATCAAGTATCACGATCACTAATGATGCTCTTTGGTAATCCAAAATGTATAAAAATATTTTCAAAGAATAATTTGACTGTCCCTTATGTTGTAATAGTCTTCCTGCATGCCACAACAATTTCCATCTTGTTGGATCTGTAAACTATTACAAACAAATAGTCATTTCCTCTTTGAGTGGTTGGCAAGCCAACCAAGAAGTCCATTGAAATACTTTTCCATGGCTAATTTGGAACTAGTAGGGGAGTGTACAACCCCAATTTATGGTTTTTAGGTTTGCTTGTGTTGCATGTTGCATATCCACAAACAAATCTAAAAACATTATTTTGCATGTTGAACCAATAAACATACCTCTGCAAATTCACTATAGTCTTGTGCACACCAAAATGACTAGCAACAATGAAGTATGAGCTTCCCTAATTAGCTGCAAGTGATAATTACCATTGGGAATATATAGCTTACCTTCTTTGAACAACAAGTTATTCTCCACATGATAATCTACATTAGATTTTACTTGTATGCCATGCTTCAGCTTCTTGCATTTGTCTCCCAATTCACCATCCTCATCATATTGTCTCTTATATTCCTCAAATGATAAGGGCTCTAACTCCATCATCATAGATGTAATATTTAGAGGAGGTCTAGACAACATATCAAAAAGCTTGTTGGTTTTACCCTTCTTGTACTTAATTAGGAGATTGAATTGTTGTAGGAAACCCATCCACTTAAAGTACCTTGACCATTGTAATTTGGTTTGTATTTGCAAGTACTTTAATGGCTCAAGGTCTGCATGCACAATTTTTTCTTTGCCTAATAGATAATGTTGCCATTTCTTCACTGCTTAGACTAGTGCAAACAAATATTTATCATATGTTGGATAGTTAAGAACAACCCTAGAGAATAATTCATAATGATAACAAACAGGTGCACCTCCTTGAAGTAGGACAACTTCCATTGCATGTCTAGAAGCATCTATCTCCACCTCAAAATGCACCCTCATGTCTGGCATAGCAAGCACGGGTGCATTTCATACCTTATCCTTTATCTCTTGAAATAATTTGTTCTTAGCTTCACCCCAATGAATGCTCTTGTTCTTCTATAACATCATAAATAAAAATAACAACAACAATACCAGATAAATATTCACATAGTTCAAAGAGACACCAAATTTACGTGGAAACCCTAGGATGGTTAAAACCACAATCAAAATATTTATGCATATTTTTATTGGAAAAAATATGTATTGATTAAAATCCTTAACTATTGTATTAGATTGCAATATTTTCTTCTCCAAATATGCACCTAATACTCTTATGTCTTTCTAGCCCTTTGTTCTATTGCGAACTCAATTTTTCCTTCCCTAGTGCTCAAGAGTTCTCCTTCGAAGATTTTGGAATCCTCATTCTCTTATCATATGAATAAACATATTTAGAACTAATATATCTATCTATATATTTATCTATCTATATATCTCTCTATCTCTCTCTCTCTATATATATATATATATAACCCTAAGTTAGGTTTTGGAGAATTCTATTTTTAAGCTACTGTTAATACTTTCTAGAATTTTGCCACTTTTCTTTCTATAATTAGGTGCAAGCTTAAAATGGCCATAAATTTTGCTAGAGAGCTATATTTGATGTGGTTCAAACCTTAATATAAATATATCTAGATAATATTTGGAATGGTATCAAATTTACATATAAAGCATCTATATTTCAGAAGATTCATTGAAAATATGGTTTAGCAACACCAATTCCCCATAACAACATGTGAATTTCAAAAGGCTATATATTTCGACCCACAATGAATTTTTCAGTTCTTTCAACTGTCCTAGATTCCCATTTGGCCTAATTAGAATGTAAAAAGTTTTAGAAAATTTCGGCACTTCAAAATTTTACCTATTTTTTCCTTACTTTTTAAACTCCCTTTTGGCACTGCAGAACTATTCTGAGCTCGTGATCACTATGAGAGAGACAAAGAGGAGGCAACTAATATTTTCATACAGTATAAGATTTATTTCAATTTAAAATTTATTTAGTATATAAGGGATCTATTTTAAGGCACTCATACTCCCTTAGCAAGAACTCTTTCATAATATCCAAATGATCCTCCTCTAGATCAAACAATTTTATTGTTTTTAAAATGTTTTGGCCATAATTAGGAGCTTTTTAGTGTATTACTCTATTTAAAAATTAATTGAGTAATTCACTTGAACCTTAATTTGGGTGTTGACTATACAAGAATTTTCCTAGGATATAATCTCAGCGAAATCATCCCATAAGAGTGCCATGTAAAATTTGATGAGTGCATTGTGAAACACCTCAATCATTAGAAATTGTCAAGGTCCTTGTACTATACATGGACAATATCTTCAATTATATATTTTGAAGTTTTTATTTCCTCAAATTTTTAGATCTTTTCTTTGATTATATACTTTGGAATATTTTACCCCTTAAAGATTAAAATATATTTTGGAATATAATTGTTTATGCCAATTCTATAAAATTTAGATGGGATATTTTGGACATGGTAAGTTGTCCCATACCATGATTCATATTAAACTTTTATATATTTATAAGGTGAATGTCTTTATGAGCATATCAATTCTCATATTTTGGAGATTTGACAAACTTATTGTATGTCATATCAATGTTGGATCCCATATTTCAAATACATATTTTCTACAGAGAAAATAATTTTTGGGATACCTAAACAAATTTGTTGAGAGATTGTATGAGTAATCACTATACACACATTCATCATGGTAGTACTATTATGGATACATAATATCAAGTTTTAGAACAATTTAAAGATACTAAAATTAACATGTCATCAATGACCCTATTTAATTACGATTAATACCATGGTGATGGCCATTAGATGACCCCAATATATCATTGTCATATAAAATTTATAGGTGCTTACAATTCACATATGATCCATAAAAAGATATTACAATTCATAGTTCATCCAAGAGCAATTTCCTCGTCACCTCAATTCCAACCACCTTTGGAACTTCAACAACCTGATTATTTAATATCCCCATATCTACCATCTTTTCATGGATCATAACTGTCAATAAATTCACACCATATGTGTTTAAAGCCCATACTTCTATGACATATTTACTTTGATCTTATTAAACTTGCTAATTTTATGAGATTTTATGTAAACTTTATCGATATCTAAAATTCCTCTTAGATCCACATTGTTAAGTATTTCAATTTTAATACACTCAAGAAAGTTGTAATCTTCTTCACTTTTACCTTCTGGTAGAACATTAAAATTACCTTCATTCACAATTTATGAATGAATAGACATATTAGGATTGTTATCATTAGATGTGATGCATTTCATATCCTTACCAAATCTATTTTTAATCATTTCTTTGACATCTTCCATGGTTGTAATTTTTTCATATCAAATCTATGTTAAGTTCCAATCCCAAAAATTCCTAAGAAAAATCTATAAAAGCAATTCACTAGTGAACATAAAATCTATATTAATATTTTCACTTTTTTAATTTGACCACAAGCCAAAAAGAGGTGGGCCACTAGCCCAAAAATTTGGTTACCAACCAAGTTGGACCATAGGTCTAGAGAAGTATAGGCATACAAACCCAAAATAATTTCTAGTCACCAACTAGAAGTCACATGATGGGTTGAATGATGTGGCTTCTATACCACTTGTTATATACTTAAAAAGTATATATAGAATACATGAAGAATCACATAATGAATTGTATAATATGATACAATGAATCTGTATCGATATTGAGAGAGTGGATATATAAGTGATGGTGGGTATGAGTGGAGAGTCATAAATCTTGAATATACCCTTGATATCAAATAACATGCATAATTAAGTCTATTACAACCATACTAAGGATAACACTAGAAAGGTAGAGATGGAGCTAGGTATCAAGTAGGAGGTTGTTTATAGACTACATGCACTCTAGGGTAATGCCCATGTATGAGAGAGGGATATGGAGGGTCATCTAAATCAAACACAAATTAACTTGTGCTAGATTTTGGAGCCTCAAACTTAAAGGAAATGTATTCACAAGTATTTAAATAAGCATGCAATATTATAACTATGATAAAGAAAACTTAATATGCATGAAAATATTATAGGAAACTTCATACAATGCTCTATAAATGCTCATATAAGAAATTTCATGAAAATTACAATGCTCCTCTCATGGATTTTACATTTGCTCTATGATAACAAAATGGAGCAATATTGTGACTACTACTACTCTAACCTATGCACTCCAAAATTACTCACATTAACACTCACAATAAAGTCTTTATATATGGATCTTTGACTCTTTTATAGTCTTCGTCTTGATGATGTTCTCTAAATTATCTTTAATTCAAATTGCACTGTATGCCTCCTTAAATTGGTTCCTCTTCTTCTTCTTTATTGGAGTATGTACTCTCATAGGTGGACGTACTATCACCAGATTCTTGCAAGAGTTATTTTTCTTTATTTTTTTCCTTGTCACTATTCTCTATGTCTTGTATAAAAGCTTTTGAACATACACTTAGAGCATCATGATAAGATTTTGTGTTAGTAGAACTTTAAGTACTAATACTGCATGAGGATTGAAATATCTTTGCTAGGTATGATTCATCCAATTCTGCTTTTAGTTTAAGTAATTCTATCAATCCTCTCTGTTCTACATTTTCATCCTTATAACATGTGAATGTAAGTAGTGCCATATATAATATGCTTCCATATTCTAAAGGAATTTGAATGTCATTCTTTCCATTATCAATTGCTTTAATGAGTCGTGCATGTAGATAATGTTTCATTGTTTTAAAGTTATCTTTTAAAGCTTCAATATGTATCATTTTTGAAGTAATATCTAAGTTTCCTTTAGAATTTATAAGTGAATTCTTGATTCCACTTTTTATGACACTTGCTCTTTCCTTTCTAATAATGTTGTTCATATCATTGTTCACTATATTACTTGGTGTAGACATTTCTCTTAGTTTTAGTTTTTTTTTTTTTTTTTGTTTTAGAAATATTTTGATGAATCCTTTGTTGTAGACTTCCTTATATCTCCCTAGTAATAAGATATGCTTATAAATATGATTTACTTCTATTACTTGCAGCCAACTATTTTTAGAAATACTTTTAGAAATAAAATTTCAAAGATAAGAATTTAATATCTTTAGTTGGATTGTCTATGTCCTTCTAAATAAATCTTCCAACTATAATTTCTAATGCAAGCAATATATTAATCTCTTCAACTATGATTCAATGCAATGACAGGTTTCTAAATTTCTAGAAATTCAAATGAAGTAGGATTCCTTATTTAAGTTCTACTAATCCTTTTATCTCCTTGAATTTAATATTTGCAAATATTTTGAAGCAATAGAAATAGTTTAGATGCTTCAAATTTTAACGTCTTTCTTCATGTAACCAATAAAAATTCTAGAGATTCTTTTCAACACCTTATTACTCCTAAAACTAATATCTCTAGAGTATAGAGCATAGTTGATATCAACCTGAATAAACTTGCAGTATAACTTATGTATAATTCTCACCTTTCAAATGCTTGATTCGGGTTTGCAAGTTGACTAAGATGAATGTAGTTTGCTTCATATTGATAATGGTTGACTACTCCTTATCAACTCTTAAATGCTCCTTGTAGTTTTCACTTCTCTTGCTAACTTCTATTGGACATAAACACATTGTTCTGTGTTCCTTTCTTCAACCACGAGCTCATCAAATATGTGCCTTTAACTCACTCTATATCTTCGACTATTATGTGTGCTATTCTTTCCTTCAATACTGACATTATTTTGATGATAGATCGTGTCCCTTCTGCTAGTGTTTTTTTCACTCTATGTGATCTCTTATCCTTTTAATAGCTACATACGTGGGCGCCTTCTATTAAGCTCAATGCAGTGTAGAATGGGAAGTGCCAAGTGGTGCTTATTTTCTCTAACCTCTTGAAAATGGTTCTTGTTGCACCTCCTCCCAATGCCTATGACAAGTGGTGCTTGATTCCTTAACTCTTTGATGATTGGTGTTGTTAGCAACACTTCTTATTTCTTTGGGTGCTCAAGTTGGAAGCATTATCAAATGATGTCTCACCTACTTCTCTTTGTTGGGCACTCAAGTTGGCTTCATCAATGTGGCACTCTTATTTTGTTTACATGAAATGGCTCCTTCCACATGGTAAAATATTCCTATCTTCTTCTCATCTTGCTTGGGCTTGTCTAATGTCCTTTCTATTACTCTTCAATGCTCACTTCTTGGTGATATTCCTTGCTATTTTTATCTTCTTCTTGGGTAGAAAAATCAAGTATTTGGTGGCTACCTTTGAATGGAATTATGAAATGTGAATTTTCTTTGAGATCTACGTTGCTTTCCAGCCTGCTTCTACCATGGTGTCTCCTCTTTGGTAGTGATAATAGTTCTACCAAACTACTTGCATCCTTAGTTATAACCACATGTTATTTCACTTGCACTAGCTCTTTGCTGAATATGCAGATTTGGTTCTTATGCTCCATGTAGGTGGTAACTTTGGTGGCTATTGCACTGCGTTGGGTATCTTTAGATATTTTAAATGATTGAATTTTTGAGCCTTTGGATGACTCTTTATTTTGCTTTCTGAGCCTTTCTTTTAGGGAATTGTAGGGTGCCTACTTGAATACTTTTATACATCTCCCTATTGTTGTGTCATCTACCTCGACCGTGATTGTAGAGTTCTCTTAAAAAACTCAAATGTGTAGACTATGATTACCTCCTTGTACTCGTAAATCGAGCCTTTATCTTACTCGAAATGTAGGCTTCAATTGGATGATATTGCTATTTGATTTCTTTGTCTAATATTGCTTTCAAAGACTATCTTAGCCCCTTTTCAAACCTATCCAAAAAATACTTTGGAAATGTAGCCTTTAGTTGCACCGTAGACTTGAAATTTTTGTCTTCCTTTCAAGCTCTCTTCCTGCTTTAATATGGTGACTTTCTTCTCCAACCTTTGGAGGTGATATTAACCTTTTTGGTGGCTACTCCTTGCCACAAAATATTGCAAATAAATTACCTTCAACTCCCTTGTTTGGATGAGATAAAATTGATATTATTATTGCATTTAACCCTTGGTAACACCTTCCTTGCTTGGCTATTCTTTCACTTATCAATCCAAGTTTTTCAATGAAAAACTTTACACTATAGATTATGCAAAAACTATAGAGTCTTCTTTTATTACAATAAGCAATAGAATTTTGATACATTTCTTTCTATCAAATTATACCTAAATTCTATTTTATTTTGTGTGTATTTTTGAACCTTGTAGACTATAACTTCTGCACTATCTTTAAAGACTTGAAATGAAAATTTTGATGCAACCTTTAAATTTTTGTAACTAATGCTTTATAATTTTAATAGAAATCCAAATATAAAAAGCTCAACTAATGAAATTTTACACCTTTTTGTTGCATACCTTTTTCCTTGTAGATGATGATGATGATAGTGACTTTGGTCACTTAAATTTGCTACCTTTTGTAGATGTTATTGCAGCTCTTCTAGGCTGTCCAAAATAGCTCACTTGCTCACCTTTTTGTAGCTTCAATGTTTGAATAATATGTTGCTCAATACTATAACTTAGTGGATTAAATCCTCCTTCAGAATATACCTCTTAAATCTATTTTTTAGCAGCTACTAATGCTACCCAAATTGCTGCCTTTTTCTATCCTTGAATCTAAATTTTTTTGTATTGTAAAGCAGTCAATACTTTCACATAAATGCTATCCTTGAATCCCAAAAAATTGGTGGGACTTGTTGAATTCTGACTTTAAACTAGATCTCCTCAAAATTTTTGTCAATTTTGATATCTATTATAAACTACCTTGTAATTAGACAACCTTATTGCCAAAATTTCTCCTTTGGGCTTGTTTTCAGATGACGATAATTATCCCAATTTATTAGCTATCATGAGATTTACCTTCGTAGTAATTTCTCCAATGAGTTCTTCTAGGAACTCCTTCAATGAGGCTCACAAAGTATTCTTATTATTTTTTATTGAGACCTCTCAAAGGTCCTCAAACTTCCAACTTCAAAACCTTCAATGAGACCTTCCTTGGCCTCTTCAATATTCAACTATGGAAGTGACGTAGTGAGATCTTATAGGATCTCCAGAATCTGTTGCTATTGAAATTTGTAATAGAACTTTTTGTTATTTCTTCTTAATTCTCAATAATCCAATATGTAAGTTCTTCAATAGGGCCTTCAATGAACCTCTTCTACAATGTGAAGCTTTCAGTCTTCAATAGAGATCACCAATCTCCAATATTTTCTAGGACTCTTCTCCTTGAGTCTCTTCAATATTCAATGGGATCTTATTTCTAGGACCTCCTTCCTAGATTTTAAATATTCAATGTGGCTTCCTTGGCCACTATATGACTCCTCAATATTTCAACTAGGAGTCTTAAATCTATCTCTTACTGGGACATTTCTACTTAGGCCTCCAAATCTTCAATCCTTATTTTTCTGCAACAAAGAATTAATCCCTGCGTAAGGAAAGTAACGTCGACCTTTAGGTAATGAAAATGAAGCTCTTATCTATATAGTGTAGGAAGCTTCCCACCTTCTAAGAGTTAATTTTTTACAACAAGAAAAACTTAGATGATACTAACCCAATAATTTTTCTGAAAACCTATTTTCTCTCTTGTAATGAAATACTAGATATAATAAATATTTCTATGAATCTATAATGTTGGAAATAGAGTCTATTCCATCATTTGGGTTATGTAAATGTATCCTCCAAGATACATATCTAGATTACTTCCTGTGCAAGTTATCTAGTTACTTCATGCAATGTAATAAATGCACAAGTGTCAATGTGCAAGTTGTACATGTGCAAGTTGTCCCTTGCACAACTAGATAGAGTGTTGGCCAAGTATCCTATTTTACCTATATAAGGATGGCCTCTTAGATAGATAGATAAGAGAGTCGGGGGACATAGTCAGATAGCGTAGCTTAGTGGATAGTGTAGTTTTGTGTGCCTCACCATTCATTGGTGATGGATACAATGTAGATCAGTAGCTTTGTTAATGGAGTGCTCACTTCCTCCATAGCTACATTGTAATATTTTATATGATTTATATTTTCAGCATACTTCAGTCATCTAGCAGATTTACTTTCTTTCATGTTATTTTGCATCTTGTGATTGTTATCTCCCAAGGCTCATTCATCAAAAGCTAACAATGGTATCAGAGCCACGGTAGATCTAGTCTGTGTAGGTCAATAGGGAAACCACCATTGTTGGTTAGCCTAAGAGTTTTGTCAAACTGACATGCCACTGGACCAACCACTATCAAAAGATCTCAGAAGAATCTAGGTGGTAGATTTTGGGAGAGTCACAAATATAGGATTGAAAGGAATCTCAGTTTCAGAAAATACTGAGATCATTTTTATCTAGAGTATTTTCCATAGAGTTGTTATGAAAACTCGTGAAGACTAGGACTCAACACTCAATCCACTAGATTGACAAATCATCTAGTGAAGATCATCCAGGTTATCTAGAATTTTCTAACTGGTGCCTAAAGTTTCTTTTGTTGTAGGAAATTAATTCTTAGAGGATTGGGACTCCTACGATAGAAATCTAGGAGACTCCAACTTCGTTTCTCGAAGGTCAATGTGCCCTCATAGTGCAGAGGTTAGTTCATTGTGCAAGAGAAGAATACTATGGAAGAAGACTTCTAGTGAAGGATCATGGTGAATATAGGAGACTAAAGATCTCCATTGCTGGATTGTAGAATTCCACAGTTGAAGAATAGGCCATAGGAGCCTTGATATATAAAGGCCATAGAAGCCTTGAAGAAGAAGCCACATAAGTCTTGATACTAAAAAGGCCATAGAAGCCTTGATACTTAAAAGGCCATAGAAGCCTTGATATAAAAACCATAAATTGATATTGAAAAGGCCATAGAAGCCTTGATATTGAAAAGGCCATAGAAGCCTTGATACTAAAAAGCATAGTAGCCTTGGTACTAAAAAAGGCCATAGGAGCCTTGATATTGAAATAGGCCATAGAAGCCTTGATCCTGAAGAAGAATATCTAATTTAGAAGTAGACTAAATATTTTAGTACTAATATCTTTGTTGTAGGAATAGAAGATTCAGTGAGTTGGGAGACTTCCTACAAGAAATTTAGGAAGAGTATCTTCTTCAGAATCAGCTCAGCCCTAAAGCAAAAGTGAAGAGATCAGGAGAAGATCTCATTGAAGAACTTCCAGTCTTGGAAGAAGAAGAAGGACTAGGAGAGTCCTGCTCAAAGCCAAGAGTAGCAGAATCAGAATATCCAGGAGAAGATCTCACCACCAACACTTCCAGGAGCAGAAGGTTGAAGAAAAGGTCTCAAGGAAGACCATCAGAAGTTGCCAGATCAAAGACCTTGTGAAGGTCTCATCGAGCATCCAAGAAAGGCTAGGAGAGCCTTGCTGAAGATCAAGAGAGTTCTTTGAGAACTCATTGGAGAAATCCACTACCTAGGTGAAGTCCTTGATAGTGAAGGACTTGGGATAATTGTCTCCATCCGACAACAAGCCCAAGAGGAGAATTTGGCAAGGAGTGCCAAATCTATGAAGAAGAATTTGGCAAGGAGTGCCAAATATGAAGAAGAAGTGAATTTGACAAGAAGACTTGAAGATAGAAGAAGCTCACCAAATATTGGAGATTTGAAGATTACCTCTCACAGCAAGAAGGCACCACTTTAGAGACATAGACTTCTCCAAATCTATAGCAGAAGGAGGAGAACACAAGAGGAGAACAAGCCACCAAATCCTAGGCTCGTGAAAGAAAGTTCGAGACCATCATTTGGTGAAGAAGGAGTTGTTCAGGACATCCTACTTGAAGCAACAACTTGGTGTTTTTAGACACCAAGGTCTACATCCTCTACAAAGGGGGAGAAGAGCTACAGAAAAAGGTATGCAACTTATGGTGCAAAAAGATTCATTAATTGGATTATTTATCAGATTTATTAGAGCACCTGAATTTGGATTAAAGTTGCAAAAAGAAAATTAGATTACAATCTTCTAAAAGTGCAAAAGGAAACAAATTCTTTTTAAGGATTCATTTGCACATTTATTAGGAGTTGATTAGATTTCATATTAGCTTCTATCAACTACCTATTATCTACTTTTGAAAAAGAAGACTAAGTCCTACAACATTGATTGTAGTGAAATTGCAGAATAACTCTTAAAGATTCATTTTAGGTTATTCTTGATTAGTTGCAGAAAATTATTAGTGCATGACTTTGAGAGTTGATTGGAGTGATAAGGTGTAATATTAGTGCATTAAAAGTGAAGAACTTGTACTACTATACCACTCTCAAAAAGAAAATTAGTTTTGTGTTTCTTGAAAGGCACAAAATCTGATTTGTATCAAGTGTCTAAAGACACTATTGAAGCACAAAAATCTGCAACTTGAAGTGGCCAATAGAAGCCACCAAAAAGGGTTAGAATCCTCCAAAATTTGGAGAAGAACTTAACTAACCAAAAATAGAAATAGAAGCTTATGAAAGTGAGACTTGGTGAGTCTCAAAATCAAAAAGCATTACAAAGTTGAATGCAAGGAAAGTGCAGAAAATTGCATCAATTAAAAAAGCTTCTATCTACTATTATTGAAGCTTGGATTTGTTATCAAAAGTGTCCAAGCAAAAATGGAAAGGTGTGTCTACTCTTTAAAGACAACCTCAAACCCTTGTATTGCAGGAAAAATCTGCCACAAAACCAGAATTTTAGATCTGGAAATAGAGTGCAAAAGAAGGTATATTAAAAACCTTATTATACAACATTATAATACATTATATGCACTACTCTAATCTGGTTTTTGACAGCATAAGAGCAGATTTGAAGTGCCACAAAAGGGCACATTTACTACAGGGAAAAATAGCCAACAAAGGTCGGACGTCAGCACTCTTCTTCCCAAGCTAGAAGGAGCCACTCAAGGGCTCATCTTGGATGTACGTACCTACAAAATCAAAGCTCATTTCAGATCATTCAAGAGCTACATTTACGTAGACAAGCGAGTGCATATCGATTTCTAGAAGATGTCAAAAAAATCTACAAGGGATTCAACATGATTGGAGGTATAAAAGAAAGAGGTAAAGGTGTTACATTCATGGTCTCTAACTTGGAGAAGACCATCCACCGAAGGAAGCTCCAAATCATCGTCCAAGCTCCATAGCGCATCGTCTATCCACCTACAGGAAAAATAGCTTGCTTGCTGCCCAAGCAACGTAGCAAAGCAAAGGGATTGTGGAGTTATAATCTCCATCTTCGAAGATGTTACAAGAATGGACTCCATGCAGAAATAACACTTGGCATTATGGTCATCATTCCTCTCTCAACGTTCTAGAAACTCCCACGCAGGAGTTACAAGCAAGGCAATGACACTTGGTATTCTCCACCAGCTTCACACGAGTGCCCATACATTTTTGGATTTCTTCAAGAGCGTTGAACAAAGGACTTGGAGCATTACATAAAGAAGGGAGCACTCACTTGTAATGGATGTGACACATGTCACAACGTCCATGATCAATTATCCTTAAAAGGCATTCGAAGTCCAAGTTCAACATGTGTGAGTGAAGCATAGTCAAAGACGTCCAAAGAGGGAGTGAAGCATAGTCAAGGAAGGAGTGAAGCATAGCAGAAACGTTCAAAGTGCAGCATGGAAGATAAGGGAAAGGAGCATTAAAGGCTCCCCATTTTTGAAGGTCAACTTTCAGTGCCCTACGTACCAACATTCAAGACCAACTACTCCAAGGAATCTCCATTAATTCAAGCGCCTAAGGTACCACTTATACGTTGTTATACTCAACCATAGAAAGCACTGAATATTGAGGAGATATTGCATCTAAAAAGGTAAGGTCTAAATCCCATTTATTATTGCTTTCATAAGTTGGAGATATAAGGGTTATAAACTAAGGTTAAAACTTAGATTTTGAAAGCAAAAGGGGTGACTTATCTTATTAAATTAATATTTGCAATCTTACTTAGGAGGAATAAGGAATTCAACTTGGATTAAATTATTTTGCAAATATTATTATCATTTCTCTAATTTTCCAAACTTGGGAGCCACAAGGATTACTCCATCAAATTTATTTTATTGGAAATTAGAAATAATCCAAGGGATATAAAAGAGGTTATTAAGGGTTTCTATTAAGGTTGGATAAATATATTTTTACTTGTCTCAAATCTTCAAAAAGGGACAAAATAATTCCAACATCAAAACCTCTTCAAAATTGAAAAAGTGCTTAGTTCAATTAGGAGTAATAAGGTGTTAAAAAGTTGATTTTTGATTCTTACAAAACTTGTACAAAATCAACCAAAATTGAACTATATTTTTACAAAAAGCACTATATCATACTTCAAAACACTAAAGAGCCATTCTATCTCAATTCTTCAAGTTCAACCTTTCAAATGGGTAAAGGAATGTCATACAATGATTGTAAAACTTGCTTCGATAGGAACCAACTCACAAAGCATAATCACAGGTGGTTTATTGATTCAGGAGCTAGTCATCATATGACAGGAAATATACAATGGTTTGACTATCTTGAGGTTACTAAAGGTTACAGATTAAGAATTGCAGACAACCAAACTTATCCTATTCATGGATATGGATGTGTATCTCCCAGTAAATATTTTCCAAATCTTCTACTACAAAAAGTATTGTATGTTCCTGGATTAACATTCAATCTCATCTCAGTGAGCAAGCTAGTAGAAAACAACTACATGATTAACTTTGGATATATGAATGGGATCAATACATGTCTCATTATGAATCAAGATGGAATAAAAGCAACAGGTTCAATCCATGAAAATACCTATATCCTAGACTCAATGGAAATCCCACAAGATATTATGATGTTACAAAATACTTCTAACTTATTTGTAGAAGAACAGGTTGAAGAAAATGAAGAACCAATACATCAAAAAGGTAAGTACAGAAGGATAAAAAATATGAGAGGACAATTGCATCATGCCCTACTCATTCATCAACAATCAGAATCAAATGAAGATACTTGCAAGGAGGACTATAAAGGTGGCTGGATAGAAGATGAATCTGAACATGCCAAAGATCATCCAATGAGAATAGAAGGCCTAGCTGTAGCCTACTCTGCATCATATGAAGACACAAATTACCTGCTGAACCTGAATACAAAGAATGCAGAGGAAGAAGACTACAAAGATCAAGCAAAAGAAGATGAAGAAGATCCATATTGAAGACTAAAGTCTTCAATACCCAAATAATGTAATATAGGGGGGTGTTGGAAATAGAGTCTATTCCATCATTTGGGTTATGTAAATGTATCCTCCAAGATACATATCTAGATTACTTCCTGTGCAAGTTATCTAGTTACTTCATGCAATGTAATAAATGCACAAGTGTCAATGTGCAAGTTGTACATGTGCAAGTTGTCCCTTGCACAGCTAGATAGAGTGTTGGCCAAGTATCCTATTTTGCCTATATAAGGATGGCCTCTTAGATAGATAGATAAGAGAGTCGAGGGACATAGTCAGATAGCGTAGCTTAGTGGATAGTGTAGTTCTGTGTGCCTCACCATTCATTGGTGATGGATACAATGTAGATCAGTAGCTTTGTTAATGGAGTGCTCACTTCCTCCATAGCTACATTGTAATATTTTATATGATTTATATTTTCAGCATACTTCAGTCATCTAGCAGATTTACTTTCTTTCATGTTATTCTGCATCTTGTGATTGTTATCTCCCAAGGCTCATTCATCAAAAGCTAACAAATAATCTTCACTAGTTTGATTGCCAATCTAGTGGATTCAATGTTGAGTTCTAATCTTCACAAGTTTTTGCAACTTTGTGGAAAAACTCTAGCCAAACCAATCATGTGGATTTCTCTACTTTCTATTATTCCACTTAGAGCTAGTTCTATCAAAAATATCTATTATGATGGTATTTGCATACAACGGTGCACAATGGCTGATTCGGTTTGTAAATACTCAAAAATAGCAATGGTGATCACTGTTGGTTTTCCTTTGATACACCATGGATATGATACCACTGTTAGATTTTGGACCCTTAAAATTAAAGGAAATGCATTCACAAGTATTAAAATAAGCATGCAGTATTATAACTATGATAAAGGAAACTTAACATGCATGAAAATATGATAGGAAATTTCATACAATGCTCTAGAAATGCTCATACAAGAAAGCTCACAAAAATTACAATGCTCCTCTCATGAGGTATATATCTACTCAATGATAACAAAATGGAGCTACATTGTGACTACTACTACTCTAACCTATGCACTCCAAAATTACTCACACAAACACCCACAATGAGACATTTATATAGAAATATAGACTCCTTGCCTCTTACTCAACCCTAAGACTCATGTACATGTGGACTACATGCACATTTTTATCATTTCACATTCTAACACTTGTGCATTTATTAAATTACTCTAATAAACTATTTATCTCCTAATGTAATCCTAATCTAAATATGTACCCATGAAGGTACATTAGTAAAGAACAAAATGATGTAATATATTCTAACAACTTGGACATTACATATTGGGAGCTTATAGGGTCACATCAAATGATCTCTTAATACTTTTGAACCACCACTAGTACTACAAGGAGTGACACCTAACATCCTATTGGAGCTATGCCAACCTTGATTGGAGGGTGTCTCATTTTTGTTATACATGCATTTCTTGCATATGTAGACACACCTTTTTTTATAGCCACCATGACTCCTTAGTGATATATCTAGGACTTTTGGACCATGAGGATAAGTACTTAGGTTGATGGATAGATAAAATATTGGAACATTAGGTGTTGACATTCCTTTGTATAAGTTATTATTTGTATATGAATTGTTAATATATATAATTGAAAGTCTAATATGACTTATTCCCAAGGCTAATATTGTATGACATACTTTTATATATGCCTATTAATAATCATTGTACAATATACTTAATTATTATTTATGTAGGCATATGGGTCACAATTAACCTTGTGATAATTAAACCTAACTTGTAACTTGTAATTAACCTAAAGTGCACTTTTTATGTCATCTTAGTTTTACTTATGTAATTGGAATTTTGGTATTGATATATATATCGACCATCCATTCCATCCATTATATTAGAGTATTATAATTCTCATCTATAGATAATATAGTTTTTTTTTGGTGCTCAAGAACACCTATAATCTATATCTATTTTTTATCTGTTTTTACACTTTTTGCATAAGATTTAAGTGAATGGATTACTTTTGTTCATTATTAGAAATTGATGTGAAATACAACACAGTATCAGAGTGGGTATGACTTGATATTGATTGGTCATGTAGAAAGTTTATTTGGATCTCTAAATCCTTCTTCCAAATTCTATGAAAAAATACTTCTTAGAGTTTTATAAGTGATTTTCATATAAGAGGAAAAAATGAGATTTTTTTCATATTTTTTACCATTAATTCTTCCATTTATTTTGGAGAATTTGTCTCTTCTCTATTCTCTACTTCATTATCATTGAAGTTTTTATAGAGTTTTTAATTTTTGCATGATGAGTATCTCCTTTCTTCCTCATAGAGAGACCACTAAAGAAAAGGGAGGGATCTATTTTTTTTAATTTTAATTCTATAAGGTTTAAATTTCCTGTACGTACCCCTTTCCTTATAACTTTAGCACCCTCCTATGTTGAAGTAATGTATTGATTCAAAGAGATGATATTGAAGAACATAAGCTTATACTGAGAGGGGAGGGTGAAGAGTATAAGATAAAACTTTTCACTTTTCAATACAAATGATAACAATAATAAGATTAATACAATAATGAAACAAATCATAACACATATGAGAGACATAGCTTTTACATGGAAACACCCTTTCGGGAGAAAACCATGGCAAAATATTGCTTATATTTCTTCAATAAATTTCATGGGCACCAACCCATAGGAGACACCAATCCCCTATTATAATGGTCATGGACACCAATCCATAGGAGACACCAATCCCCTCTCAAATTTGTGGACATCTATCCACAGGAGACACCAATTCCCTCTCAAGTGTATGGACACCAATCCACAAGAGCAACCAATCCCATATCAAGTTTGTGGACACCAATCCATAGGAGATACCAATCCCCTCTCAAGTTTGTGGACACCTATCGACAGGAGATACCAATCCCCTCTCAAGTTTGTGGATACCAATACATAGGAGACACCACTACCCTTTGCTCTAGTTCATGGATACCAATCCACATGAGACACTAATCCCCTCTACTCTGGTTTATGGACACCAATCCAAAAGAGATACCAATCCCCTCTACTCTAGTTCATGGACACCAATCCACAGGAGACACCAATCCCCTTTGCTCTGGTTCATGGAAACTTATCTACAGGAGACACTAATCCCCTCTATTATGGAGTTTGGTCCAAAATGTGCTCACAATACCTGATCAAATTTGCTCCAAAACTACTCGTAAAACTTGCTCAAATCTTCTCCAAACCTGCTCACTAAACCTACTCAAATCTGCTCCAAACATTCTCACAAAACTTGATTAAATATGCTTCAAAACCTGCTCAAATCTACTCCAAATAATGCTCATCTATTCCCAAATCTTGCATAATGATATCATCAAGTTCTTCACCTATTCTTCAACGTGATTTCCTCAAATAAAGCAATTCAGACATATTCTACCCAAAATTCTTTTATCTTCATGAACATATAGATAATGATATGCACTAACAAATGCCCAATATGTTATTCACATTCATTAAGTTTATTTCTTCCACATGTCTCACATTAAAAGGTAGCTCTAGTCTAGCACTTGATAATTGACTTTATAATTGTTGATTTGCACCTTACCTTACCGTTTATAGATAGGTAAAAATGTCCTTATTTTTAATTGAATCCTTTCACATTATCCTTGCATTATGTGACACTTTGAATTGTTTTAAAACAACCCTTCTATTTGTGTGAGACTATACTATTTTTCTTATTTCCACATTCACTTCAAAACCAATCACAATGCACAAATTTGTCCTTCTCATATACTCCCAAAATCAATCATGAAAATGCATAAATTTGCTCTTAAATATGATCTATAACCCTTGCACATTTACTCCTAATTTCAATCAAAACTAATGCACAAGTTTTCTCACAAATCTGATCTATAACATTTGCACATTTATTTCCAATTTCAATCAAAACCAATGCACAAGTTTGTTCTCAAATTTGATTCATAACTCTTGCCCATTTATTTCCAAAAACAATGCACATCCAATAATTCCTTGTACCTCCCACTATATGAAAACAAAAATATTTTCCTTAACCAAAACCACCTGAGAAAGGAATTAAATCACCATGCTTCTAAATTTACCTCAATGATGATGATCTTATTTTGCAAGAGCCTTCCAAACCTGTTTTGACAAAGATAATTTTCCTTTTGTTTGCCCCTTCTAAAATTGGTTAGCAATTCTCTTTTTATTTTCTTGATTAGTTATCAAATCGATCACTTTGAAAACCCTTACAAAAAGGATGCATAATAAAGCTTAAAAAATAAATCCTTATATCTCCCTTTTTGACACTCACAAAAATAAAGTTTTATCAATAGAAAAAACCCTTATATATATCCTTTTATTAATTTTCAAAAAAGAAACCTTTATGCTAACATCACAATCCTTATTTCTCCTTTTATTAATTTTCAAAAATGAAACCTTTATGCTAACATCACAATCCTTATTTCTCCTTTTATTAATTTGTAAAAATCACAATTTCTATACTAACACCTTGACCCTTATATCTCCCTCAAATTTAAAATTTAATAAAAATTTTAAATATTGTTGCACAACCGCAAATCGAATCCCTGACCTGTAGAAGCACAATGCTTTCACAAGTGCTCATGACCAGCTATGCTACCACAAAAGGTGATACAAACAAGGGATGCTAAAATATTTATTCATGTCCTTGCACTCTCTTAATAACAAAACCACATCAAAATGATGTCGACCAGATTTGACCCCCTAACCTCCTGCACAACAATGCTCCACACAAGACAAGTACCGGCTGGTCTACTCCAACTGGTGAAATGAAAAGGTGTGCATGATTATTTATCCTTGTATTTCTCTTCCTCAACCTTTTGTTTCTTTTCTCCTCTTTTTTTTGTTCACACTCATAACATCGGATGTAATAAAACAATCTCATCACTCAAAGGTGAATTGATGCCAGTATTTATACGTTTTCAAATTGTTTTGATTTTGTCCAAGGAGGTCAGCTCAAATTTATTTTCTTTCAAACTTTATAATTGCTCCCAAAGACGTCGGTGCTTTTTCTTATAGAATCACTTTATATTATAATATTTTAAATATTATGATTTAAATATTTTAATATTAAATTTTAAACCTATGTCCCTCTCTTGTAATATTTAAATCATTTTTCCCAAGCAACTTTTAAACCTTTGTCCTTCTCATGTAATATTTTTGTCCCAAGAAAATTTTAAACCTTTGTCCTTCTATTGTAATATTTAAATTTTATTTTTAAATATTGTAATCCTTTACTTAAACAAATTACCTTGCTTTTGCCTTGAATAATTATCCATTTTTTGCTATTCACAAGGTCCATTTTTGACACCATTGATATATTGTCCAACCTTATAAAATTCTCACCCTTGAAGAATATTTCTGCCTTAAATACCATGCACCTTTGACATCAATGGCAACTAAATATTTCCAACAATCTCCTCCTTTGTCATTGATGGCAACCCTAAAAAATATTTTATTTTATTGCATTTGGATTCACTATCTGATCCCCCTGATAAGTTGCTTCCCCTCACTGAAATTCTCCCCCTTTAACATCAATGGCAAAGGGCTCCTTGGGGCTAAAAATAAGATACTTAACCCAACCCCCTTACCACCTCCTTTTCTTGAGGTGATCAATTTTGAGATGGGAGTAAAACTACTCCCAACTTACAATGCTCTTCTTCTTTTTCAATTTTATTTTTCTAAAATTTTGTAGTCATACCTGTTTGAACATTTTGAGCATCCTTTTTCTTGCCTGTCTTTAGAAGTTTTGGGAACACTGTTCTACACCATTTACATTTATGCCAAAAATTGTTACAATTGTAACACATGATGTTGTAGTCCTTGAAAGATGCAAATGAGTTGAAGTTCCTCTTGGTGAAGACAAAATGATTCTTATCATGAACCCTGCAATGTACAACTTTATGAACAAAATGATTACATGAGAAACAATAATCCTGGAAGAAATATTCATCTTGCCTTGGAGGATATGGTCGCATGGTTATTTCTTTGCTTTTCCTGTGATGTTCACTGTTCCTTGATGGTGCATTATTTTATTCCTTATTGATGCTTCCACTTTTCAACATATCATCATAGGTCTTGGACTCTTCTTCTTCAATTAATTTCTTCGATGCTTCTATCTCTTTTGAGCTTGACTCACCCTTTTGTTTCTCATGACCTTATTCAAAACCAAGTCCAGTCTTGATAAATAGATATCTCAGTGCTTTGATAATATCATCCAAGTTTTTTGAAATTTTCATAAACTGATGTATCTTATCATTAAAATTTTCAAGTCCCTTTGTTAGAATAATAGCTTCATGTTCTAATATTTCACATTCTAGTTATTTTACCTTTAACTGTTCAGCCATACCTTCCTCAATTTGCCATTACCTCTTCAATTTTTACTTTCAGGATAATGAGCTTTTGTGTCAACTTTACCTTTGTCTTATCATCCTATTGTACTGGAGCCTTCAATCTTGAGTTATTCTTTCTAACTTTCTTCAAATCTTCAAGAGCAACAACAAGTTACTCTTCAATCTCAACAATGGCTTCTTCTTCACTTTTTGAATCTTTCTCTTCTTCTTGGTCTTTGATAATAGGAGCATCTTATTTCTCTTCTATGGCCATGTGTATTCTTTTAAGACCTTCCTTCAAGCTGTTTAGGCTTTCACGAAGGAATTGAATTTGATACCAATTGAAGAACCTAAGCTTATATTGAGAGGGAGGGTGAACAGTATAAGATAAAAAATTTCACTTTTCAATCCAAATGATAAAAATAATAATATTATTGCAATAATTAAACGAATAATCACACATATGAGAGATATAGCTTTTACGTGGAAACACCCTTTTAGGAGAAAACCATGGTAAAATATTTCTTATGTATTTCTTCAATAAATTTCATGGGAACCAACCCATAGGAGACACCAATTCCCTATTACAATGTTCGTGGGCACCAACCCACAAGAGACACCAATACCCTATTAAAATTTTCATGGACACCAATCCATAGGAGACACCAATACCCTCTCAAGTTCATGGACACCAATCGACATGAGACACCAATCCCCTATCAAGTTTGTGGACACCAATCCATAGGAGACACCAATCCCATCTCAAGTTTGTGGACACCAATACATAGGAGACACCAATTCCCTCTCAAGTTTATGGAAATGAATCCACAGGAGACACCAATCCCCTCTCAAGTTTTTGGACACCAATCAATAGGAGACACCAATCCCCTCTGCTCTAGTTCATGGACACCAATCCATAGGAGATACCAATCCCCTCTACTTTGGTTCATGGACACCAATCCATAGGAGACACCAATTCCTTATACTCTGGTTTGTGGAAACCTATCCACAGGAGATACCAATCCCATCTATTCTAGAGTCTGGTCCAAACTCTGCTCACAAGACTTGCTCAAATCGGCTCCAAAACTGCTCACAAAACCAGCTCAAATCTTCTCCAAACTTGCTCAAATATGCTGCAAACTTGCTCACAAAACTTGCTCAAATCTACTCCAAAATCTACTCACAAAACCTGCTCAAATATGCTCTAAACAATGCTCATCTATTCCCAAAAATGCTCATCTATTCCAACATATTGCATAATGATGTCACCAAGTTCTTCACCTATTCTTCAATGTGCTTTCCTCAAATAAAGAAATTCAAACATATTCTACCCAGAATTCTTTTATCTTCATGAACATATAGAGAATGATATGCACTAACAAATGCCCAATATGTTCTTCACATTCATTAAGTCTGTTTCTTCCACATGTCTCACATTAAAAGGTATCTCTAGTCTAGCACTTGATAATTGACCTTGTAATTGCTGATTTGCACCTTTCCTTCCCTTTGTAGATAGCTGAAAATATCCTTGTTTTCAATTGAATCCTTTCACATTATCCTTGCATTATGTGACACTTTGACTTGTTTTAAAACAACCCTTCTATTTGTGTAAGACTATACTATTTTTATTATTTCTAAATTCACTTCAAAACCAATCACAATGCACAAATATGTCCTTCTCATCTACTCCCAAAATCAATCATGAACAATGCACAAATTTGCTCTCAAATATGATCTATAACCCTTGCACATTTACTCCCAATTTCAATAAAAAATAATGCACAAGTTTTCTCACAAATATGATCTATAACCTTTGCACATTTATTCCCAATTTCAATCAAAACCAATGCACAAGTTTGTTCTCAAATATGATCCATAACTCTTGCCCATTTATTTCCAATTTCAAGCAAAAATAATGCACATCCAATAATTCCTTATACCTCCCACTATATGACAACAAAAATATTTTCCTTAACCAAAACCACTTTGAGAAAGGAATTAAATCACCATACCTCTAAATTTGCCTCAATGATGATGATCTTCTTTTGCATGAGCCTTCCAAACCTGTTTTGACAAAAATAATTTTCCTTTTGTTTACCCCTTCAAAAACTGGTTAGCAATTCTCTTTTTCTTTTCTTGATTAGATATCAAATCAATCACTTTAAAAACCCTTATAAAAAGGATGCACAATAAAGCTTAAAAATAACTCCTTATATCTCCCTTTTTGAAACTCACAAAAATAAAGCTTTATTAATAGCAAAAACCCTTATATCTCCTTTTATTAATTTTCAAAAATGAAACCTTTATGCTAACATCACAATCCTTATTTCTCCTTTTATTAATTTGTAAAAATGAAACCTTTATGCTAACATCACAATCCTTATTTCTCCTTTTATTAATTTGCAAAAATCACAATTTCTATACTAACACCTTGACCCTTATATCTCCCTCAAATTTAAATTTTAATAAAAATTTTAAATACCTTTGCACAATCGTGAATCAAACCCTTAACCTATAGAAGTGTAGTGCTTTCACAAGTGCTCATGACCAACTATGCTACCATAACAGGTGAGACAAAAAAGGGGTATCTAAATATTTATTGATGTCCTTGCGCTCCCTTAATAGCAAAACCACATCAAAACAATGTTGATCAGATTCGACCCCCTAACCTCCTGCACAACAGCTCTCCACGCAAGCCAAGCAATCGACTAGGCTACTCCAACGAGTGAAACGAAAAGGCGCGCACAAATATTTATCCTTGTCTTGCTCTTCCTCAACCTTTCACTGCTCTTCTCCTCTTTCTACCATTTGCACTCACAACATTAGATGTAATAAAAAAATTTCATCACTCAAAGGTGAATTGATGCCATGTATTTATATGTTTCCCAATTGCTTCGATTTTGTCCAAGGAGGTCGACTCAAATTTATTTGCTTTCAAAATTTATAATTGCTTCCAAAGACGTCAACACTTTTTCTTATAGAATCACTTTATATTATAATATTTTAAATCTTATGATTTAAATATTATAATATTAACTTTTAAACCTATGTCCCTCTCTTGTAATATTTAAATATTTTTGTCCCAAGCAACTTTTAAACCTTTGTCCTTCTCTTGTAATATTTTTATCCCAAGAAACTTTTAAACCTTTGTCCTTCTCTTGTAATATTTAAATTTGATATTTAAATATTATAATCCTTTACTTAAACAAATTGCCTTGCTTTGAAATATACCTTACCTTGAATAATTGTCCATTGTTTGCTATTCACAAGGTCCATTTTTGACACCATTGATATATTGTCCAACCTTATAAACTTCTCACCCTTGAATAATATTTTTGTCTTAAATACCATTTACCTTTGACATAAATGAAAACTCAATATTTATAAAATATACATGATTTTATTCTATCATAGGAGGCACCAAGGTAGTTAGTTAAGACACTTAAGAAATTTTACTTAGGTTGGTCATGGGTTTGATTCTAAGCCCTCTTGTTTTGATTTTTATTTGCTATTTGGTTGCTTTTGGACCAACTAGAAGGCTTGGAAATCTAGTCAGAAAAGTATTGGCTTATGTATATGGGGAAGAAGGTGTTAGGTTTAAAACCCATGCCTTTATATTTTGACAAATAGTCTTCATCTTTGTAGGGTTGGATGACGCTCTTCAAGGATGCATAAATGGCCTCAACATGACTATGCCCATGTCTTTGTTGGTTAGTAAAATCATGTTAGACATGAACTATTACATGTTTGAATCCCTCCATGGAGAAGATTTTTTTATCTTTTTTATATGGCCTATGATAATTATTCTATTCTTTTGGAAAGAAATATACTCCATGCCTCAATGCAAGCATTGGTCATTTGGATGTCATGAAGGGATTAACTCTTTATCAACATAGTTTTAAATCTATTGGATAGGTGATTGGACACTTGGCTAATGTGGCCTTATTTTACACCACCAAACACCTCTTTTTATAAATTTATACCAAATCAACTAATCAAATTTTGACATATGCTAAACCTCAACAGCTCTCAACATGTAGTAGTGAAAAAGCAATAGATTTTTAGTGGTAGCCATCAATGAATTAATGGATAAGAAGTGAAAAAATATAGTTGGATACAATAGTCTTTACATTTTTTATGTTGATTTTTTAATTTTTGAGGTCTATTAGAGAAACTATTCTTGAGGAAATAAATTTTGAATACAAAATCATTTTAAGTATATTTTTCCAAACTGTATAATTTTTTGAGCTCTCCATATTGGTGGCATAAGTCTTGTTATAGTGTAGGGGTCAAATTGTGTATGATATACCTCAAGGCTTATTGATATATTTCAAAAGGGAAAATGATAGTATATTATGAAATCATAATTTTTAGTCCATTTTAATAGGATAGAGTTGGATTTATGGCATTAAAAGTAATTATTAGGTCTCTTGGAGGCACATAGGACAAATATTTAGAATATGCTCTTATCAATTTTGCCTCAGCATATGAAGTTCTAGGACTATTGGTTCATCCCATGCATGACAATTTCACCCTTCACAATCTCTTCTCTCTTTTTTTTTATCCAAGTACTCTTGGAAAGTTGTAATGGATCTTCTCATAAATAGGTTCATGCAAAGCCTCTTTTGGTGATGACAATTAGGTGGTACAAGGGTAAGTTAAAGTTTCTAAATAAGGTGAATTGTATTATAAAAGGAAAAATCATGCATCCAAGTCTTTCCTTATGTGACTATAGAAGATAAGAGAAACTTCTAAGAGGGTTTATTATTGGATTATATTCCTCATATATGATTATAGATAAGATGCTCTTTGTATTATTAGTTGGGATGACTATGGCCCAACATAAAGAGATTCTTGTGCAAGTGCAATGCATCTTTATATAAGCAAACTTCTAGATGATGAGGGGGATTTAACTGAGTCTTGAAGTATGATATCCCAATAGAGCATCCATTATGCGAGAAGATGTTATTATCACTAATATCTTATCTCTTTGGCCCCTTAGTTCAAATTATGAGGAGGTATTGAAAGTGTAGACTTTTTTTTAAAATTTACATGGTGGAATTGATAGCCACCATGATGATCTAGGTGCACTAGTTGCCTTTATGGCCACCACTATATTCCACTCTATTTGTATTGAAATCCACCACATAGTACTCTATGCAATCTGCCCCTATAATCACCATGCCACATTCATTTAAAGCCTTTTACGCTACTAAAAGCACTAGGAAAGGGACAAGCATTCAATCCAGTGAGGCCCAAGGTTTGAAATTTGGGTATCTATCCCTCTTACGGGGTTTCACTGCACCAATTGGCCTACACTTGGGACCTAAGTGTAGACTAATTTATGGCCAAGGTTGACGTTGTATGATATAGTTTTGTATAGGTCTATGTGTAATAATTTTACAATGTACTTAATTATTATTTATTTAAGCCCTATAGGTCATGATTAACCTAGTAATGATTGAACCTAAATTTTAAGTTGGAATTTACCTAAATCTCACTAATTATATTAGCCTATATTTCATTATGTAATTGGGGTTTTGGTATTGCTAAAACATCCCCATTCACTCCATATATTGTATCTGAGTGTTGTGATTATTATTTATGGATATTGTAGGGGATTATTTGGTGATCAAGGACACCCATGATCTATATTTTTTGGGTACTTTTTTATAATTTCTATATAATATTTGAGTGAATGGATTACTTTTGCTCGTTACTAGAACTTGATTTGAAATCCAATACATATATAATATGTATTTTATTTGACTCATTACGACTTTTTTATATGCGCATGTGTATGCCATTATCTTTAATTTCTATTGCACTTTACTTTGTATTATATTTTTGATAAATTTTATTTATGACATGTTTTGAGATAACAATTCTATGGCACATATTGATCTATTTGATTTTAAACCATAACATTATTTCAAATATGATAGATTTTCTTTAACATCACATGGAATTAGTTGTATAGACAACTAATTTAATTCACATAACACAATGCCTTGTAAGAGGAAAACATGATTGAGATAATTTTGAGACAAAAGGATTTAAGAGTTCAATTTTAAGATATTCATTAAACAAGCAATTGCATTCTTATAAATGGCCATTTAGATATAAATAATTTTATTGCTTATATATATATATATATATATATATATATATATATATATATATATATATATATTCATAACTCACCATAGGCAAAATAAATTTGACAAAAAATGTTTTGATACTCTTTTCCATAATGTACTAAAAGTAACACATATGACACATCAAAGTATTTCAAATGATTTAGTAGAATGCCAAAGGACAACTTTAAAATTTAATTTGGCACACCAAAATGCACTAGCATTATAAATAAAACATATTGAAAATCACTCAAATCCATTTGAATCATTAGGACATTAAAAAAATACAATATACTATGATCAAACAATAATTAGTACCTTTTAATGATGATTTGAAAAAATACAATATTACAATACCCCATGATAGATTGGTGATGATGCAAAAAATAATTTTTGACATAATAATATTTAAAATATTGATGTTGACACTTTAGAACAATTCTTATTATGAAAAGTACTATTTCTCATGTATGTGAAGAACACAAGCTTATACTGAGAGGGGGGTGAACAGTATAAGATACGACTTTTACTTTTCTTTCCAAGGCAATAACTATAATTATTATCAATTGCAATAATGAAATAATGTACAAATCACCACACACATAAGAGACATAGATTTAACGTGGTTCACCCAATGTGGGCTACATCCATAAAGAAATATTTCTTATAAATTTCTCAAATAAATTTCATGGGCTCCAACCCCTATTACAATGTTCGTGGACACCTATCCATAGGAGACACTTGTCCCCTCTCACAAGTTTATGGACCTCAATCCACAGGAGACACCAATCTCCTCTACTCTGGTTCATGGACCTCAATCCATAGGAGACACCAATATCCTCTACTTTAGTCTACTCCAAAGCCTACTCACAACTCTGATTAAATCTACACCAAAATTACTTCAAAACTACTCACATCTACTTACAAAACCTACTCAAATTTACTCACAAATCTGCTCAAATATTCTCACAAAACCTGCTCAAACTTGCTCACAATTCTGCTCAATCTTGCTCATAAACCTACTCACAATTCTGCTCAATATTGCTCATAAACCTGCTCACAATTCTTCTCAAATCTACTCAAAAAACCTGCTCAAATCTGCTCACAAAACCTGCTCAATATTTCCCAAATCTCATATACAAACAATGCTCATATATTTCCCAAATATCACATACTAACAATGCTCACATCTTTTCCAAATCTCTCATACTAACAATACTCATATCCTTTCCAAAAGTGATTTCTTCAACTTAAAGTAATTAAGACATATTCTACCCAAAATTATTTTATCTTCATGAACATATAGAAAATTATATGCACATGTACTCAATATGTTCTTCTCAATTAAATCCTTTCACTCTATCCTTGCATTATGTGACACTTTGACTTGCTTTAAAACTACTCTTCTATTTGTGTGAGACTTATACTATTTTGCTTGTTTCCATACTCACTTTAAAATCAATCATAATGCACAAATTTTCCCTGCTTATCTACTCCCAAAATCAATCATGAATAATGCACACATTTGCTTTCAAATCTGATCTATAACTCCTTGCAAATTTTCTTCCAAATTCAATCAAAACAATGCACAACTTTGCTCTCAAAACTGATCTATAACTCTCATCAATTTTATTTTCAATTTCAAGCAAAAACCAATATACATCCAATAATTCCTTATACCTCCAACCTTATGACAACAAAATTATTTTCCTCAAACAAAACCACCTTGAGAAAGGAATTAAATCACCATACCTCTAAATTTGCCTCAATAATGATGAGCTTCCCAAACCTGTCTTGACAAATAATAATTTTCCTTTCTTTTGCCACTTCAAAAACTGGGTTAGAAAATCTCTTTTTAAAATCATCCACATTAAAAACCCTTCTAAAAAATGTGCACAATAAAGCTTGAAAATAATACCTTATATCTCCTTTTTAATCTCACAAAATAAAGCTTTTAATAATAACTATACCCTGGGCGGGAAAATGAGCTCTGGCGATTTTTTCCTCTGAACTAGGGTTTTTGGAACTTCAAAAAATCTAGGGCATCAGTTGGATTGCGAAGTGCCTTCGGGGTACGGTGGATCTGAAGGCTAGATCGGTGCCCCAGGAGGGGTCCAATGGGGACTTCTCCGGGCTCCTTTTCCGGGGAGTAGCGGCTCATACGCAGATTTGTTTAAAGAAAATTCTCCTCCAAAGAACGACGAAGCTCAAAAAATGGCATATAAAATGCTCTTCACGGCTGCTTGGGAATAGGTCGACGGCACCTCGTGTGAATGGATGTTTGCCGCGAGGCCGAAACCAGGCCAAAAATTGTCATCGAGCCAAGTATGGTTGAAGAATCAATCATTTACAGAGCTAATCACGATTTAATCTGCAAGTTCATGGGTATACGTCCTTCCCTGAATTTTTTGCACTCTTGGATCCGCCAAAACTGGGAGCCTCACGGTGAGTATTCATTGTGGTTTATTAGCAATGGATATTTTATTGTTAGCTTTTCGTCTTTGGCCGATAGAAATAAGGCTTTCGAGTCGGAGAAGAAAAGTCATGGCCCGACGGGGCTATTTGTTCAGCCATGGAGAGTGGGATTCGATCCCCGAGTTGAACCTACTCGTTGTCCCAGTATGGATCCGACTATATGCTCTCCCAATGGAATTACGGAGTGAGCGAGGTGTTGGCAAGGATTGGCAATTCTATTGGAAGACATCCGGGTGTTGCCGAGAGACACACTTGAAGGGAGCATGGCGGTGTATGCAAGAATATGTGTGGAGATGGATCTCAGCCAGCCTTTGCCGGCAGAGATGGAAATTGAATTGGCAGGTCTCTCCTGGATTCAACAACTGGACTATGAGGCCCTACCCTTTAGATGTAGGGTTTGTCACAAACATGGACATTTGGCCCATTTCTGCCCTAATAATATGAATGCTAAAATGGAGGCCCCTTTAGGAATGCCAAACCTTCCTAAAGAGGATAAGGCAACACTTAATAAAGATTCTAATAGCACCGTTCGGGGCCAGGAAGCTCAGAGAGAGGGTTTTGAACAGCCCAGAAGAAAAATACGGACAAAGAAAAAAGAGGGAAAGGAGCAATCCCATCTCAGACCTGCCAATAGGTATGAGATATTTAAGTCATTGGTTGACGAAGAGGAACAATTTATGGAGGGCATGGAGGGTATTAAGGAAACTTCTAATATTCTCGGGCAACTCCCTCTCTCTTCTCCTCCCGTCATACAGCGGGTAGTTGAACTCTGTGAGGTATCACAGCCAGTGTGTTCAGGGGATTTAGTAGTGCATAACCGGGAGCGAGACGGTATCTCGGGATGTCGGCATGGGAATACCGAGAGAAGAACAGGGAAAGGCCAACTTTGGGGATAACCCGGGTAGAAAAAAGATCAAAAAACAGCAATTCTCAGGGAGTAGGTAGAAGATCCAATAAGGAGTTGCTAGCAGCCCAAGGAGACAAATTGATCACGGGAGGATCGGTGAGGACAATAGACTCTTATTGCTCCCAGGGTAACCAATGATTATACAATCATGGAATGTGAGGGGTTTAAACAGCAGAACCCATCAATCTGTTGTTCGAAGACTTTTAGAGAATCGTAATACTGATTTTTGCTTTTACAGGAGACTAAGATGTCATTAGATCTTATGTCCAAAATAGTCAACAAGAATTTGGAGGGGTCCTTGGTCATATGGATGTGGCTGCCCAAGGTGCCTCAGGGGGGATTGTTACTCTGTGGAACTCTCTTGAATGGTCTGCAATAGAACATCTTGCACGGAGGGGGTTCTCACTTCTCTTTTTAGGAATAATGTCACTGCGGAACACGTTCTAATCACAAACTTTTATGGGTCTCAAAACCTAGATGGTCAAAAGCGACGGTGGAAGGTTGTGCATAACATGCGAACCTCAAGGGAAGATCTAGACTGGATTATAGCGGGGGACTTTAACGCTAAATTATCTTCTAGAGACCGGGAAGGGGGAACACCATTTTTGGACCCAGGGGACCGTTTCATGATTGCCCAAGTCCAGGCTTTGCACTTAGTGGACATTAAATGTCCTGGCATTAACTACACTTGGACTAATAAAATGTGGGAGCCACATAGCAGGAAGGTTAAGCTAGATCATTTTCTGGTTTCAGAGGAGGCGTTTGTAAAATGGAATATAAATTTTCAGATTTTAGAAGGCCCAGTTTCAGATCACTGTCCCATTCTGTTGGAAGGCGGGACTAGGATGGGGCAACATCACAAACCTTTCAGATTTGAGAATTTTTGGCTTCAAAAAGAAGAACTTCGGGAGAAAATTCCACAGTGGTGGGAAGAAGGCCGCCCAACTTATGGGAGAGCAATGTTCAGAATCCACAAACAACTACAATATGTCAAAGCTCAGTTGAAGTATTGGAGGCGTGCTAATAAAACAGACTTCCAGGCCCAAAGAGCTCCATTGGTGGCCAGATGGGATGAGGTCCAAAAATAGTTCAGAGAAGGAGTAATTACAAACCAGCTCAAAGCTGAGGATGATGCCTTGCGTACAGCGGTTGAGGACATTGACAACCAGGAGGAGACCTATTGGAAGCAGAGAGCAAGAACCACCTGGTTATTAGAAGGGGACAGAAATACAAAATTCTTTCATCGGATTGCTTGTGCTCGAAGACAGATGAATAATATGGAGGCCCTTCAAGATGAGAACGGTCATTCCTTTGATACACTTCCAGGTATACATTCCCATGCTATGGATTATTTTTCTAAGCTTTTTAAGGAAAGTGTGGTACAAGATGTAGAGGCCCAAAATGAAGTTATTTCTGTCATACCTGCTTGTTATTTACGAGGATGAAAATCGGGCCCTCCTCAAACCCATTGATAGAGATGAATTGAAAACTGTGGTCTTTGGAATGAGCATTGGTAAAACTCCAGGTCCAGACGGCTTCCCAATTGAGTTTTTTTAGGCTTTCTGGGACTACTTAGAGGAAGATGTAAGGGTTGTTGTAGAAGAGTCCAGAGAAAATAAGAGAATGCTTAAAGCTATAAACCACACTTTCATTACCTTAATTCCAAAAGGGGAGGAGGGGGTTCATATTTCAGATTATAGGCCTATTGCCTTATGTAATGTGTTGTACAAAATAATCACAAAGGTAATGGTTGAGCGCCTAAAACCTCTTCTTCACAACATTGTCTCCTTTGAGCAAGGGGGTTTTGTTGAGGGACGACAGATTATGGATGGGGTGGTTGTGGCCCAGGAAGCAATCCATTCAATGCACACTTATGGTAATAAAGGGATGTTCATAAAATTGGACATGTCAAAGGCTTATGACAGGGTTGAATGGAGTTTCCTGGCTAAAATGATGGCAGCCTTTGGTTTCTCTCAGAATGGATAGAGTGGGTCATGAGCTGTGTCTCTACCCCGACTTACTCTATGCTAATCAAGGGCCTTCCTTCGCAACCATTTGGAGCTACTCGGGGACTGCGCCAAGGGGATCCATGTTCTCCTTATCTTTTTCTCATTTTGGCTGAAGGTCTTGGCAGACTTTTCTTGAGGAGAAGACAGCAAGGTAGATTATTGGGTATCAGGGTGGGTGACGAAGTTTTAACGCACCTGCAGTTTGTGGATGACACTGGTTTGGTGGGAGTGGCCAGCTTCAGGGAAGCAAGAATGATTAGGGATACTCTTAATGTCTATCTCGGGGCTACTCAACAGGTCATTAATGACAAGAAATCCAAAGTGGTTTTTTTAATCCGGAGCAAAGGCTTCAGAACAGAATTTTAGAAATCCTGGGATTCACAAGGACTTCTCTCCCGAGTGGTTTACTTGGGGGTCCCCTTGCACTTTAAGAAGCTAAAATTAGACACATGGAGGAATCTGTTGGAGTGTATCAAGGACAAAATTAATCATTGGTCTCACAAGTGGTTAAGTTATGGTGGCAGATTAACGTTCTTACGGTCGATCATTCAAGCCATGCCAATTTACAAATTCTCTATCCTGGCTGCCCCGTTTACAATATGGAAAGAGTTGGACGGGATGGCTAGAAAGTTTTTATGGGAAGGAGCAAAGGGAGAGAGAAAGTGGGCCTTAGTGGGCTGGGACAAAGTTACCCGGCCCAAGGTTAAAGGAGGTCTGGGTTTGAGAAAATCTAAGCTGAATAATAAAGCTTTGGCTGGAAAGGCATGTCTTGGAGATGGATCTCCCAACCCACCTCCCTTTTCGGTAGAATCCTAACTAGCAAATACAGGGACAGGCCAACCCAATCGATGTAGCTCGCATCCCCTTGGATGGTCCTGGGTCCCTAGTTTGGCAGGCTCTCAAGTTAGGGTCTCAGGTTGTTAAAGACCGCTTATTTTGGAAAGTGGGAAGAGGGGAGAAGGCTCGTTTTTGGATAGATTCTTGGGATCAGTTCCCACCCATCATTGCTGAATTTCTAGAATTACTGCCAATAAAAGCAGCCATTGAAGCCAAGGGATGGATCCGTATTGAAATTTATTTCACAACTACTCAGTTGGGGGAGTGTAAGTTTAAGCAGTTCAAGAAGTTGGATGAGTGGCCCATTTCAATCCCTCCGGATTTGTCGCCTATCATGACTAAAATTCTGACAGAAATATTTCTTACAGGGGGAGACGTGGAGGATGAATTAGCCTAGGGCTTTGGGAGTCTTGGCGTCTATACAGTAAAGGACGGATATGACAACATTCTCCCAGAGCCCCCCCTCATACTTTTCGAGGTTGAGGACTGGAGGAAAATCTGGCACTCTAAAGGTTGGCCGAAAGTTAACTTTTTTGCCTGGCAGTGCATGCACAATGGAATCCTCACTTTTGATAATCTCAGATCAAAAGGTATCATCGGCCCTTCTCAATGTGTACTATGCTACAAGAGCGAGGAAACTGTTGACCATTTGTTGTTTGGTTGCCCTTTCACTCGACAGATTTGGCTGCGTTGGTTTGCTTACTTTAAAATTCAAGTAAGTGGTGACCTGAACCGGATGAATATCTGGGAAAAATGGCAGAAAGGTAGATTCAAATCTAAAGCTCTTCATTTTGGCTGGGAGCTCGGTTTAAGCTTTATCTGGTGGCAAGTATGGCTGGAAAGAAATGCCAAAATTTTTAGAGAAACTTTTACTGCTCTAGACGGGGTTTGGCAGACCATTTGGAGCAAGGTTACCAAAACTGTGGCTGTTCATCTTGAGGAGGAAGCTCAAATTGGCATTGGAGCTTTGGAAGAATGCCTTGAACTGCAAGAGGGATAGGACAAAAATTGTTGGAAACCTCCCCCTGAAGGTTGGATTAAAATCAATACTGATGGAGCTGCAAAAGGCAATCCGGGTAGAGCCAAAATTGGAGTGGTGTGCCGGAACCATGCTGGGACTGTGCTCTATTAGGAATTGCAAGGCCTAGGAAGATCCACTAACAATGAAGCCGAAGCCATTGCCATCAAGTCTGCTTCTGTTTGGGCAGTGAAACATGGCCACCGTAGGATTATTCTTGAATCAGACTCGCAAATAATGGTTGGAGCTCTAGACTGCATGAGGAACTTTGATCTGAAAGCTTGGAGGTTGAGGGCTCTTGTTACCCAAATTAAAGAATTATGGAAGGAATTGGAGGACGTGATCCCAGTTTATGCGAGTAGAGATTTGAACAAAGCGGTTGACTTTCTGGCTAAGATGGGTGCGAAAAAGGAGGTTGGAGTTCAGTTGCACAGTGACATGGATATTGAGGATGAGGTGATTAGACAGGGTCTAGAAAGGTCCTTGAGCCAATGATCAAAGAAAAAGCAAAGGGAGGAAAGTTGTCGTGATATCGCGACATGTTGCGCCATCGTGATTGGAGGAAAGTTGTCGCGATATCGCGACATGTTGCGCCGTCGCGGTCGCTGGAGGAAAGTTGTCGCGATATCGCGACATGTTGCATCATGGTCGTTGGAGGAAAGTTGTCACGATATCATGACATGTTGCACCGTCATGGTCGTTGGAGGAAAGTTGTCACGATATCGTGACATGTTGCGTCGTCACGGTCGTTGGAGGAAAGTTGTCGCGATATCGCGACATGTTGCACCATCGCGGTCGTTGGAGGAAAGTTGTCGCGATATCGTGACATGTTGCGCTGTCATGGTCGTTGGAGGAAAGTTGTCATGATATCGCGACATGTTGCACCATCGCGGTCGTTGGAGGAAAGTTGTCGCGATATCGTGACATGTTGCGTCATCGCGGTCATTGGAGGAAAGTTGTCACGATATCGCGACATGTTGCTTCATCGCGGTCATGGGAGGAAAGTTGTCGTGATATCGTGACATGTTGCTTCATCGCGGCCAAGGGAGGAAAGTTGTCGCGATATCGCGACATGTTGCTTCGTCGCGGCCTAGGGAGGAAAGGTGTCGCGATATCGCGACATGTTGCTTTTTCGCGGCTAAGGGAGAAAAGGTGTCACGATATCGCGACATGTTGCTTTTTTGCGGCCAAGGGAGAAAAGGTGTCGCGATATCGCGACATGTTGCATTTTTGCGGCCAAAGGAGAAAAGGTGTCGCGATATCGCGACATGTTGCATTTTCATGGCCAAGAGAGAAAAGGTGTCGCGATATCGCGACATGTTGCATTTTTACGGCCAAAGGAGAAAAGGTGTCGCGATTTCGTGACATGTTGCATTTTTGCGACCAAAGGAGAAATGGTGTCGCGATATCGTGACATGTTGCATTTTCGTGGCCAAAGGAGAAAAGGTGTCGCGATATCGTGACATGTTGCTTCATCATGGCCGAGAGAGAAAAAGTGTCGCGATATCGCGACATGTTGCACTTTCGTGCCCAAAGGAGAAAAGTGTCGCGATATCGCGACTTGTTGAATTTTCGCGGCCAAAGGAGGAAAATGTCGCGATATCGTGACATGTTGCTTTTTTGCGGCCAAAGGGGAAAGGTGTCGCGATATCGCGACATGTTGCATGTTTGCGGCCTAAGGAGAAGAATAGTGTCGCGATTTCGTGACAAGCTGCATCAACTGTCCATGTCGACCCCCTGCTAGCTAGTTAATGGTTCAGGAGATTTGGCTCCATTGCAAATCTTCTTCTACTATTGTAAGCTTGTGTTCTCTCTGAATTCGGTTGGGAAGAGTCTCTTCCCATATTGTAATTGATCTTTGTTTTAATACAAGTTTTTTCAAAATTTTCAAAAAAAAATAACTATACCCTTATCAAAATATAATAAAATGAAGCTTTTAAACCAGTAAAGTCACTTATTATTTTATCCTTTTATGACATGCAAAATACAAAATTAATATTCCAAAGATATATCTTATAACTCCAAGTTATATCGAATTACACCTTATAACTCCTTAATATACAAAAATAACTCCTTCACACACTATACAAAATACAATCTTTCAAACAATCCTAACACACCTTATATCACCTTATTATAACAATGCAGAATATAAAATATTAATGTTGCACCTTATGAATCCCTACTTTAATAAAAATAAAATATTTTTCTCTTACCTCAACTGCCACCATAATTTCCAAGCAAAAACCACACCCGACGAAATTCGACCCTCGATCCTCACACACAACAATGTCTCACTATGGCCTAGCCAACCGGTTGGGCTGCACCATAACTCATGAAAAAAAAGGATCAACTGTCCTATAACCTTCACACTTTCATAATTTCACCACAAAGCAAAACGATGTCGTAGGGTTTCGAAATCTACACACTCTGCTCCGCAGCGCCCTAATACAAGGCTAGACGCCCGACTGGGATACCCTAACGGATGGAATATTTTGGGGATTCACTCTTCTATATTTTTGATCTAGATTTCTGCCACACAGTGCACAACTTCCTCTTCTCTTATTCATCATTTTTTTCGTTTCTAGAAGTATTCAAATTTTGCACACAAATTGGAATTTTTCACATCATTGGTCGTATTAGAAATTTTCAATTATTACATTACACTGTGGTAAATAATGAAATCTCTGCCTTCATATTTATATGCCTTCCTTTGCACCTTGGGAAGTTGGCTCACGATTTTACTTTTGATTTAATTTATGCTCTCCAAAGATGTTGGCACCAAACCTTATAAACCCCTTATAATATTTAAAAAAATATTATAATATTAACTTTTAAAACCTTTGGCCTTCTCTTGTAATATTTAAACCTTTGTCCCAAGCAACTTTTATAAAATTTTAAACCTTTGGCCTTCTCTTGTAATATTTAAACCTTTGTCCCAATCAAATTTTAAACTTTTATCCCAAGCAACTTTTATTAACTTTTAAACCTTTGTGTCCCAAGATTTTGTCCTTCTTTATAATATTTAAATTTGATATTTAAATATTATAATCATTTTCTTAAAAATATTTTCCTTTCTTGGAGATATACCTTGCCTTGAATAATTGCTCAACCTTATAAAATTCTTGAAGAATATTTCTGCCTTGAATACCATGCACCTTTGACATCAATGACAACTCAATATTTCCAACAATCTCCCCCTTTGTCATTGATGGCAACCCTTGAAAAAAAATTCTTTTACTGCAATTAGATTCATAATCTGCTCCTCATGACAAGCTGCTCCCCTTTACTAAATTCTCCCCCTTTGATATCAATGACAAAGGGCTCCTTGGGACTAAAAATAAGACACTTAGCACATCCTCCTCACCACATCCTTTACTTGAAGTGATCAATTTTGGGATGGGAGTAAAGCTACTCCCAAATTACAACGCTCTTCTTTTTTTTCAATTTTCTTTTTCCAAACTTTGAAGGTCATACCCTTTTTGACATCTTGACCACTCTACTTTTTGCTTGACTTTGGAAATTAAGGGAACACTGTTCTACACCATTTAGCTTTATGCCCAAAATTATTGCAATTGAAACGCATTATTTTATAGCCTTTGCAAGGTGAAAATGAATTGAAGTTTCTCTTGGTGAAGTCATAACCATTCTTACCATGAACCCTACAATGTATAGCTTTGTAACAAAAATGATTACATGAGAAGCAATAACCTTGGAAGAAGTATTCATCTTGCCTTGGAGTATATGGTCACATGATTCTTTCTTTGCTTTTTCTTCACTACTTGATTGATCACTTGATTCTTAATCTTTATTCTTTTCTCTTTTTGAAGCTTTGAATGTTGCCTCTCTTTTTGATGTTTGTTCTTTTTTTGTCCTCATCTCATAGGCTATGATAATTCCATGTAGCTCATCCATGCTTAAAGTTTTGAGATCCTTCATTTCCTCAATTTATGAAACCTTTGCATAAAACCTCATGGGAAGTGACCTTAAGATTTTTTGAACAATATTAGAGTCCTCAATACTTTCTCCAAGTCCACGAATAATGTTGACAACCTCATCAACATGAAGTAGATACTTGAAAATATCTTCCTCTTCTTTCATCTTCAGGTCTTCAAACTTCCTCCTGTGGGTTTAAAGTTTTGCTATATTAACCTTATCATCTCCTTCATAATTTCTCTGTAACTTGTCCTAAATTTCTTTTTCTGAAGTGCATTGCATGACTTTCACAAACTCTGATTCACATAAACCACTCAAGATTGCATTCATTTACTTGGCATTTTTTCATATGGTTTCTTACCATTTGCATCCATGGGAGGATTAGTAGATGGTGTGAACCCATTATCAATCGATTTCCATGTCCCATATCTATGTACCATCAAATAAGTCCTCATTATGATGCTCTAGAAAACATAGTTAGTCCCATCAAACAATGGTGCCTTATTTTATGAAAACCCTTCCTGATGTGCCATGTGTGTTCATGTAAGATCTTTATTCAAGTTGTTAGGCTTTCACGAAGGAACCCGCTCTAATACTAATTGAAGAATACAAGATTATACTGAGAGTGGGGTGAAAAATATAAGATAAAACTTTTACTTTTATTTCCAAGGCAATAACTATAATTATTATCAATTACAATAATGAAACAATGCACAAATCACCACACACATAAGAGACACATATTTAACGTGGTTCACCCAATGTGGGCTACATCCATGAAGAAATATTTCTTATAAATTTCTCAAATAAATTTCATGGGCTCCAACCCCTATTACAATGTTCATGGAATCCCATCCACTGGAGACACTTGTTTCCTCTCACAAGTTCATGGTCCTCAATCCACAGGAGACACCAATCTCCTCTGCTCTAGTTCGTGGACCTCAATCCATAGGAGATGCCAATCTCCTCTACTATGGTCTACTCCAAATCCTACTCACAACTCTGATCAAATCTGCTCCTTACCTGCTTCAAACCTACTCACATTTGCTTACAAAACCTGCTCAACTCTGATCACAACTCTACCCAAATCTACTCATAAAACTTACTCACAATTCTGCTCAATCCTGCTCATAAACCTGCTCACTATTCTGCTCAAATATGCTAACAAAACCTTCTTAAATATACTCACAAAACCTACTTAATATTTCACAAATCTTGCATACAAATAATGTTCATATCTTTCCCAAATATCGTATACTAATAATGCTCATATATTTTCCAAATATCGCATACTAACAATGCTCATATCCTTTCCAAAAGTGCTTTCTTCAACTTAAAGTAATTTAGACATATTCTACCCAAAATTCTTTTATCTTCATGAACATATAGAAAATGATATGCATTACATGTACCCAATATGTTCTTCTCAATTAAATCCTTTCACTCTATCCTTACACTATGTGACACTTTGACTTGCTTTAAAACTACTCTTCTGTTTGTGTGAGACTTATACTATTTTTCTTCTTTCCATACTCATTTCAAAATAAATCATAATGCACAAATATACCCTGCTTATCTACTCCCAAAATCAATCATGAACAATGCACACATTTGCTTTCAAATATGATCTATAACTCCTTGTAAATTTTCTTCTAAATTCAATCAAAACAATGCACAACTTTGCTCTCAAAATTGATCTATAACTCTCATAAATTTATTTTCAATTTCAAGCCAAAAATAATATACATCCAATAATTTCTTATACCTCCAACCTTATGACAACAAAATATTTTCCTCAAACAAAACCACCTTGAGAAAGGAATTAAATCACCATACCTCTAAATCTGCCTCAATAATGATGAGCTTCCCAAACCTATCTTGACAAATAATAAATTTTCTTTCTTTTGCCACTTCAAAAACTGGGTTAGCAAATCTCTTTTTCAAATCATCCACATTAAAAACCCTTCTAAAAAATATGCACAATAAAGCTTGAAAATAATACCTTATATCTCCTTTTTAATCTCACAAAATAAATCTTTTAATAATAACTATACCCTTATCAAAATATAAACAATGAAGCTTTTAAACCAATAAAGTCACTTCTTATTTTATCCTTTTATGACATGCAAAATACAAAATTAAAATTCCAAAGTTACACCTTATAACTCCAACTTATACATAATACAATTTTATAACAATCAGAATTACACCTTATAACTCCTCCTTAATATACAAAAATAACTCCTTCACACACTATACAAAATACAATATTTCAAACAATCCTAACACACCTTATATCACCTTCTTATAACAATGTAGAATATAAAATATTAACGTTGCACCTTATGACTCCCTACTTTAATAAAAATAAAATATTTTTCTCTTACCTCAACTACCACCACGATTTCCAAGCAAAAACCACACCCAATGGAATTCGACCCTCGGTCCTCATGCACAACAGTGTCTCACCACGACCTAGCCAACTAGTTGGGCTGCACCACAACTCAAGAACAAAAGAGGATCAACTAGCCTATAACCTTCACACTTTCACAATTTCATCACAAAGCAAAATAGTGTTGCAGGGTTTTAAACTCTGCACACTTTGCTCCGCAACACCCTAACACAGGGCTAGATATCCAACTGGGATACCCCAATGGATGGAACCTATTGGGGATTCACTCTTCTATCTTTCTACTCCGGATTTCTGCCACGCAGTGCACAACTTTCTCTTCTCTTATTCGTCAATTTTTCCACACTAGAAGTATTCAAATTTCACACACAAATTGGAAATTTTCACATCATTGATCGCATTAGAAATTTTTAATTATTGCATTGCATGGTAGTAAATAATGAAATCTCTGCCTCATATTTATATGCCTTCCTTTGCACCTTGGGAAGTTTGCACACGATTTTACTTTTGATTTAATTTATGCTTTCCAAAGACGTTGGCGCCAAACCTTATACAAACTTTATATTATTTTAAAAATATTATAATATTAACTTTTAAAACCTTTGGCCTTCTCTTGTAATATTTAAACCTTTGTCCCAAGCAACTTTTATAAACTTTTAAACCTTTGGCCTTCTCTTGTAATATTTAAACCTTTGTCCCAATCAACTTTTAAACTTTTGTCCCAAGCAAATTTTATTAACTTTTAAACCTTTGTGTCCCAAGATTTTGTCCTTCTTTATAATATTTAAATTTGATATTTAAATATTATAATCATTTTCTTAAAAATTTTGTCCTTCTTTGTCCTTTGGCCTTCTCTGCTCTACTCTACTCCAAATCCTGCTTACAAATCTACTCAAATCTACTCCAAACCTGCTTCAAACCTGCTTCAAAACTACTCATATATACTTATAAAACCTGCTCAACTCTACTCACAACTCTATTCAAATTTGCTCATAAAACTTGCTCAAACCTGCTCACAATTTTGCTCAATCCTACTCACAAACCTGCTCACAATTTTGCTCAAATATGCTCACAAAATTAGCTTAACATTTACCAAATATTGCATACAAACAATGCTCATATCTTTCCCAAATATCACATACTAAAAATGCTCATACCTTTTCTAAATATCACATACTAATAATGCTCGTATCCTTTTCAAAAGTGCTTTATTCAAATTAAAGTAATTCAGACATATTCTACCCAAAATTCTTTTATCTTCATGAACACATAGAAAATGATATGCATTACATGTACCCAATATGTTCTTCTCAATTAAATTCTTTCACTCTATCCTTGCACTATGTGACACTTTGACTTGCTTTAAAACTACTCTTCTGTTTGTGTGAGACTTATACTATTTTGCTTGTTTCCATACTCACTTCAAAATCAATCATAATGCACAAATTTACCCTACTTATCTACTCCCAAAATCAATCATGAACAATGCACACATTTGCTTTCAAATCTGATCTATAACTCCTTGCAAATTTTCTTCCAAATTCAATCAAAACAATGCACAACTTTACTCTCAAAACTGATCTATAACTCTCATCAATTTATATCAATTTATTTTTAATTTCCAGTGAAAACCAATATACATCCAATAATTTCTTATACATCAAAACTTATGACAACAAAATTATTTTTCTCAAACAAAACCACCTTGAGAAAGGAATTAAATCACCATACCTCTAAATCTGCCTCAATAATGATGAGCTTCCCAAACCTGTCTTGACAAATAATAATTTTCCTTTATTTTGCCACTTCAAAAACTGGGTTAGCAAATCTCTTTTTCAAATCATCCACATTAAAAACCCTTCTCAAAAATGTGCACAATAAATCTTGAAAATAATACCTTATATCTCCTTTTTAATCTCACAAAATAAAGCTTTTAATAATAACTATACCCTTATCAAAATATAAACAATGAAGCTTTTAAACCAATAAAGTCACTTCTTATTTTATCCTTTTATGACATGCAAAATACAAAATTAAAATTCCAAAGTTACACCTTATAACTCCAACTTATACATAATACAATTTTATAACAATCAGAATTACACCTTATAACTCCTCCTTAATATACAAAAATAACTCCTTCACACACTATACAAAATACAATATTTCAAACAATCCTAACACACCTTATATCACCTTCTTATAACAATGCAAAATATAAAATATTAACGTTGCACCTTATGACTCCCTACTTTAATAAAAATAAAATATTTTTCTCTTACCTCAACTGCCACCATGATTTCCAAGAAAAAACCCCACCCAATAGAATTCGACCCTCGGTCCTCACGCACAACAACGTCTCACCGTGGCCTAGCCAACTGGATGGGCTGCACCACAACTCAAGAACAAAAGAGGATCAACTAGCCTATAACCTTCATACTTTTACAATTTTATCACAAAGCAAAATGACACCGCAGGATTTCTAACTCTGCACACTTTGCTCTGCAGTGCCCTAATACAAGGTTAGACGTTAGGCTGGGATACCCCAATGGATGGAACCTATTGGGGATTCACTCTTCTATATTTATGCTCCGGATTTTTGCCACGTAGTGCACAACTTCCTCTTCTCTTATTCATCAATTTTTCTACATTGGAAGTATTCAAATTTCGCACACGAATTGGAATTTTTCACATCATTGGTCGCATTAGAAATTTTCAATTATTGCATTGCACGGTGGTAAATAATGAAATATCTGCCTTCATATTTATATGCCTTCCTTTGCACCTTGGGAAGTTGGCTCACGATTTTACTTTTGATTTAATTTATGCTCTCCAAAGACGTTGGTGCCAAACCTTATAAACCCCTTATAATATTTTAAAAAATATTATAATATTAACTTTTAAAACCTGTAACACCCCAAGTCATAACCACTTGGTTGTCTAATCACCCCAAGTCACTACCACTTGGGTGTCAAAAATTTTCTTTGTTTTATTCTTATCAATTTTCTTTTTCTAGTTTGAGCATGTTGAGATTATCTTCACGAGTGCCATTCCATTGTAGTCAGAATACTCATGAGATCGAGATTGGCCAGATCTCGTATAGTTGCTATTTTGAACTTCACTCTCCTCCCGAGATCCTAAGTTCAAGCAGTGGGTTTCTTTTCCTCTAGGGCCCATATCACCTAGAGGTGTGACGCATACTTTCCCATGTCTTAACATGATTGCCAAATTTTAGGTCTTTTATCATGTAAGACTTAGCGCATACATGCTCGAGCTAGACGATCAACCATTCTCCTTGGAGCATCATCTAGGGTCTTACCAATGCCCTGGTAACCACCCGACGTCATGTGTTGATTAACCAACATGATGTCCCATACCATCGTGTTGTCGATAACACCTAGTCAAGCACATTCCACCACTCAACACTAGCAAGGATAACCTAGAAGGGATGCCCATACAACCCTTCGTTACCTCCCATTCTAACCTTTTTCCTATCAAAAGTATGGTTAGAGCCCTAATCCATGATGATTACCTACCTGCATCATCATTAAATTTATTTCCATGATGATTGCCTACCCGCAACATCATTAAAATTATCTTTTACAAGATTGTCCTTCCCACAATCTTGGGTTGCGGAACAAGCTTTGTCCTCCCACTTTCGGAGGCTTCTTTAATAGGGTTTATCTAAGGTTTATGGAATATGGTTGATATTTATTATGATGCTCCAAAGGGACCATTAAGGTTTATTATGAATTTCTCAGGTTCCATTATAAATATAAATAACCAATTTGAATAAAAAATATTTCATTATGCTCTTATTCTTAAATAGCATATATAATCCTCTTATTTTTAAAAGTTAGATAATAACATTTTTCCTTATCTTTAAATTAAAGCATAAAACAAAGTAATAACATTTCCTAAACGCATAACACCAATTAATAACATTTCCTCTTTATCTTTAAAGCATAAAGCTAAATAACATTTCCCCTTTATCTTTAAAGCATAGAGCCAAATAATATTTCCCCTCTATCTTTAAAGCATAAATCCAAATAATAATATTTCCCCTTTATCTTTAAAACATAAAGCCAAATAACATTTCCCCTTTATCTTTAAAGCATAGAGCCAAATAACATTTCCCCTCTATCTTTAAAGCATAAAGCCAAATAAAGCCAAATAACATTTCCCCTTTATCTTTAAAGCATAAAGTCAAATAATAACATTTCCCTTTTTATTAAAGCATAAATAAAACCATAATATATCCTCATTATGGTTTCGATAAAAGGGGTACTTTTATTTAATTCCATAAAATCCATATCAACATAATAAAGTTCTAAATCCAAATCATCATACTAAATTTTGATTAAAGAGCCCTTCGATTTATCTTTTCAAAAATCCAATAAATTTAGTTCCCCTAAGACTAATAAATACATTCAAGCAATTAATATTAAAGCATGTCATCCAAGATTTGCTCAATCTTACTGAACATATTAAATATAAGGATTTAATTCACAATGCATCAAAACTTATGTCGATGTTTTAGGTCACATTTATCAATGCCTCGAGAATGCTCTGCCTCCAGATTTTACAAGCACTCAAGGTTAAAACTGAATATGTTATGCCCTAAATAATGATTATGATCTAGTTGAATCACAAGTCAATTATTTCATAGTGAGCGCCAACTTTATGGCTGAAGAAACACTCCACTAGCCACATCAAAAACAATTGCAAACACAATGCAAAATTTAATGTATAATAGAGACATAAAACGACACCCAAGGTTAACCCGAATCGAGATGATTTTATGAGCAAGGGAGGTCACGGTTTTCAAGACAATGTTGCACCATTTCTCATGTGCGCATTTAAACACAATTTGATAATCCCAACCATCTTTGTGCTTACTGCTCTAAATGGTGGCAAGGTTTACGAATCAACACTAACTCTTATAGAACAAATTGGGTGATCATCACAATGGATTGTGTTTTCTAATCATTGCCAGGAGATTTGGGTCATAATGACATAAAGGCCTTGGTTCGAAACATATATTGGTTGCCCAAGTTTCTCTACCTAGATAAAGGTTATTACAGAATCCAAATAAAGATTTCACTTATTACTGAATAACCACAGGCGACATATGCAGAAGCAATCATTTGGTGTGCTTTAAGATAGTTCTACAAAGACATAGCAACAGTCTCGACAATTATCATAACATCTTATTCATTGTTTGATTTTTCAAGATTTATTCGACATATCTCCATTCTTAGGGCTTTATGGAATTCGTTAAAAGAAACTTAGGAGACTTAGCAATAATATCCAACACACCCATTGAAGGATTTTAATAGTTGTCTCATTCTAATCTGAGAGATGTTGGTTTAAAAAAAAAAATAGACTACCGATAAAACAATGGCGTTGATTTGCACCTTTTCGGGATACAAACTTTCATTGTGGGTGAACCAGTAGGGCAACAAGAATTATTTGATAGTCTTAGAACAATTAAAACAATCCAGGGCACGTTCTAATATTGAACCAAGAATAGGGTTTGCTTTTAAATTTTTGGCCATATACGAACAAGGACAATTTACTTGTCACAACTATGATGTCGCATGAGCTGGTTTGTACAGGCAACGTATTTAATTTCTCAACATAAAATATTATTCATCTTTCAATACCAGATTTACAAACCAATACCCTATAACTTAAAATGTACAGAATATATAGATAAAAATGGAGACAACTTGTCCTCATACACAATGTAATACTCCCCATAAGCTTCAGGTGTACACAACAACAGGCAATGAAATTATTTTCCCAATCACATAAGCAACACTATATATTTAACACGACTTCAACAGTGGCAAACTTTTACCCACTTACAATATATAAATATATACAACATCCCATAAGCCTTATGTATACAGGATTGGAAGCAATTTTACCAACACCCATAATATAAAAGACATCATATTACTCTCAATGCAAAAAATTTACCTATTCTCTTGAATATAATACAAGGAAATTGAAAACACAACCATACATATAATGGACAGAACGAATATCCCATTCAAATATTCTCACAAGAGCCTCAAAAATACATCGACATGTATTGAGAATACAAGCCATATAATAAACATAATAGACATGGTTCAATATGAAGCGATTCGTAAAGGAGTCCATCTTCATCCAACCGAAGGATTAATTCTGAAGGCTATGCGAAAGGGTTTATGGGGAATCATCAAGACAGAGGGGATCATAGCGGTCAACTACCATGAATGCATACTACCTAAATGCACTCACAACCAAAGAAATACAAGGTTAATACTGAATTTTTCTATTTCCATACAGAAGATATGCGGCATGCATTCATAGCCCAAATGAATTACAATGTTAATACTAAATTTTCCATTTCAACACAGAAGATACACGACATGCATTCACAACCCAAATGAATTACAATGTTAATACTAAATTTTCCATTTCAACACAGAAGATACACGGCATGCATTCACAGCCCAATGCAATACCATGTTAATACTAAATTTTCCATTTCAACACAGAAGATACACGACATGCATTCACAGCCCAATGAAATACCATGTTAATACTAAATTTTCCATTTCAACACAGAAGCTATGCAACATGCATTCACAACCAATTAAATTGCAGGTGAAATTATCTTATTAGGTTTACTAAGAAATGCACTCGTAGCTAGATGGATTTTTAGATGAAATTTCTTATTAGGTTTTCCAAGAAATATGCTCACAGCTAGATGGAATTTTAAATGAAGTTTATTTTTAGGTTTTAGAAGAAATGTGTTCACAGCTAGAGGGATTCCTTATTAGGGTTTTTCAATAAACATAAGAGGGATTCCTTATTAGGGTTTTTCAAGAAATGCATTCACAGCCAGAGAGATTCCTTATTAGGGTTTTTCAAGAAATGCATTCACAGTCTAACGAATTGCAGGTGAATTTTCTTATTAAAACTAGTAGAAAGTAGACAGACAAATGTCAGAGGAATTTTCAATCTTCATTTTAACACAGAGTTCCAAGCCAAAATGTTTTCATTTAAATTTTTTATAAATATAATATATTTTAAAAATCCATCATAGGAAGTTCTGACCTGACCAGAAGTTCACGACGTTCCAATTTTTCCTTTAGTTCTCCCAAATCGTGTTGCCAGTTCTCGTGCCCTTATCCCCCCGCTTAACACAATGTTACCCATCTTAAATAAAGGATGGAGACAATTCATGGGGTGCCACTTGTAGAATGCATGCAAGTCCTTTTTCACCAAGGCTTGCCATGTGTAAATAGATTTCCCTCTGCCATACTTTGGTTATATGTTGGCCTTATGATTTCTAAGGTCTATTTATCGAATATGCATTTTATTATTAATTGTAATTATAATTTTTATTATTATTAATTGTAATTATTATTATTATTAATATTATTATTATTGCCATTATCTTTAATATTATTATTATTGTTGTCACCATAATATTGTTTTCAAATATTTGAACATAATGTAAATCAAACATAGAACCCTAAAATGCAACTATGTGGATGCAACTACATGGACCGTTGGCGGAAGGATTGCCAATAGGGATTTAATACCCTAACATAGGCAAAAAACTCTGCCACTCATCATATCCCGAAACTTACCTTTCCTCGGATACCCTTGCTTGCAATTTGAAGAAGATACCAATGCCTTGTAATGCTCTCACTAGCGTGTACATCTGTTCCTGCATCCACAGATGGATTAGCAACACCATATTCTTGTAGATAAATATATTAAAACAAGAACCATATTTCGGAGGGTTGTTACATCCTCCCCCTCTAATATTAAACATAGTCCCTATGTTTTTAAATGCATACCAAAATATATGATCAAGAGCAAATCAAACTGTGGAACAATAACAACACAATTACATAGTCAAACTTAATCATAATTACTGAAATGAAAACATGCCTTCACCACCAACCAAAATTTTCAAACCAAACTTTTATATCATTGTTCAACATTAATCAAAACTTGTTTTAAATTATTGTTCAAACAAAAATGGAAACTGTCTTTTCATGATAGCCACATCTTCCCATGTGGCATTGTTTTTAGAGTATTGGTCCCACTAGACCCTACATTGCTCAATATTTCACTTTCTTAATTGTTTGGTTCGAAAACCCAATATCCTGATAGGTTGCACCTCAATGCGTAGGGGGTCGGTCATCTGCAAGTGATCAACATTCCAAACATGAGAAGGATCAAAAACATATTTCTTGAGGAGGGACACATGGAATGTATCATGGATTTTTGACAAGTTGGGTGGCAAGGCTAACTTGTAGGCAACTAGGCTGATTTTAGCAAGAATGGTAAAGGGTCCTACAAATATTGGGCTCAATTTAGAGGATTTTATAGAGCTCTTGGTCGGTTTAACCCTCAAGAACACTCTGTCTCCCACAGAGAATTCCCTTGGAGTTCTTTTGAGGTCGGCATAACTCTTTTGCTGGTCTGAGGCCTCCTTGAGCCTTTGGAAAATTTCATTGAGTTGCTCCTCCATTTCTTTAACCATATCCGGTCCGATCAATACCCGATCCTCCGGATTGCTCCAAGATAACGACGTCCTACACCTTTTCCCGTATAGTGCCTCAAATGGGGCCATACCTAAGGAAGTGTGGTAACCATTGTTATAAGCAAATTCTACCAAAAAAAGGTAGTCTTCCCATTTAGTTTGATGGTCCATGCAATACATCCAAAGCATATCTTCTAAGACTTGGTTTACTCTTTCATTTTGTCCATCTATTTCAGGATGATAGGCGGTACTAATGTTAAGTTTTGTTCCCCATGCCTGATGTAATGTCTGCCAAAACTTAGACGTGAACCGAGAATCTCTATCTGATATAATTATTTTAGGAAAACCATGTAGCCGTACCACTTCCCTGGAAAATTTATGGGCTATAGTAGGAGCTCCGTATTTAATATTTCCAGGCAAAAAATGTGCCACTTTAGTCAATTTGTCAACTACAACCATAATAGCATCATGCTGGAAACGATTTTTAGGCAACCCAACAATGAAGTCCATAGTCACAACCTGCCATTTGTGAATTGGAATGTCATGTGTATATAGGCATCCTGCAGGGTGCAAATGTTCTACCTTCACCTTTTGGCATTCTAAACATCTAGCCACAAATTCCATGATATCCTTCTTCATTCCCGACCAATAATAATCCTTTCTCATATTTTCATGCATCTTTACATAGCCTAGATGAGCGGAGTAAGGAGCACAATGTGCCTCCTAAAGCAACATGTTTCTTAGATTTAGATCATTTGGCACCACCATTCTGTTTCTAAAATACAACGTATTTTCTCATATTTCAAAATCCTTTATTTTTTCGAATCTTGCCTTAACAAATCTCGACATCTTTGCGAGAATTCATCTTGAAGTTGGAGATTTCTTATCTGTTCAATTATTTCAAAATGGCATTGTGTTATAGCAGTAATGTACTTTCTCCTACTCAAAGCATTAGCTAAATTATTTTCTTTCCCCTTAATATACTCAATGTCGAAATCATACTTTGCCAGTAGTTCCATCCATTGCCTCTGCCTAGCATTGAGAATTGGCTGAGTAAAAATATACTTTAAACTTTGATGATCAGTCTTGAGTTCAAAAGGTTTTCCCAGTAGGTAGTGTCGCCACATTTTAAGAGCATGTACTATTGCTGCTAGTTCTAAATCATGGGTGGCATAATTCAGCTCATGTTTCTTAAGTTTTTGAGACTCATAGGCTATAATACCCTCTTCCTGCATAAGAACTCCGCCTAATCCTTCTATGGAGGCATCAATACATACCGTAAATGGTAGTTTGGGATCCGGTATTCTAAGAATTGGTGATGTTGTTAACATTTCTTTAAATATTTTGAAGGCTTCCTCACACCGAGCAGTCTATTTAAAGGCCTTACTTTTTTTTGAATATTGGTTATTGGATAGGCTACTTTAGAGAAGTTTTGTACAAAACATAGAAAATACCTAGCCAATACCATAAAACTTTGAACTTCAGACACATTATTTGGGGTAGGCCACTCAATGATAGCCTCTATTTTCCTTGGGTCCACTGATATCCCTTTAGTTGGTCAAACAGGTCATCTATCCTAGGTAAGGATTACTTGTTCTTAACTGTCATCTTATTTAGCATCTTGTAATAAATACATAACCTTAGTGACCCATCATTTTTCTTAATGAATAAAATGGGTGCTCCCCATGGAGAGACACTAGGTTTAATGAGCCCTATTTCTAATAGTTCTTCAAGCTAAGTCTTGAGTCAATCTACTCCCAATATTAGGTCAAAAGCATGTAATGGGGCTACATACAAATGCCAGCCTATTTTTCCTTGAGGTAGGATTATCTGAGGGTTGAATAAGTATTGATTAATGGTATAGGTTTTCCCAAACCCATATTCAACCTTCCACCCATTTTCCATATACCCAGGTTTTTTCGGTATGTCCCTCATAAGGCTAGATGAAATAAAACTATCTGTTGCTCCTGAATCAACTAAAATACTTACATTCCTATCATAAATTTTTCCATTTAACAAAAAAGGTGTAGCTTACCCATTGAGTTTAAGGTTACCTATGGCTACAAATATCTTATGGGTAGGTTCCATTGATTCCTTTCTTTTATCAGCTCTCATGGGGCACTTATCCACATAATGAGGTTCTTTGCAGATCCAACAACCAGTTCATGGTGCCCTTTCTTTATTATTTCCATCATTGGCATCCTTAGTACCAATCCCTAGGTTACTAGATTTCTGATCATATCTATATTTGAAATTTCTCTTGTCATGGCCACCTCGGTTGTACTGATCTCCTTTGTTTCCCTGAGATCCCTGATATCGATTCTTGTTTTTGCCAAATCTATTTTTGTTCTCATTTTGATCCTTCCAGTTCCTATCTCTTTTAACTGAACCCATATTTTTCTTCTTCTGAGGTTCTTCTCTATCAAAGGATTTTTGATAATAGGTCTTCTTGGCCTTATAGTTGTCATCTTCTTGCCTAACCAAGTCACAAGCATCAGTGAGGGTTGCAGGCTTCAACATCAGGATCAAATACCCAAATTTGGGGTGGAGCCCTAAAAGAAATTTCTAGGCCTTACTCTCAGTTCTTTGCTCATACTCTGGCATGTATTTAAGCAGTTGCACGTAACATTGATAATATTCAATAACGGTCATATTGCCTTGAGTTAATCTTGAAAATTCCATGGTCTTTTCTAAGTAAAATTGTGGAGTCAAGAATCTATCTTTAAAGGCTTTTACAAAGGTTTCCCAGTGTACATTGGTGGCTTCTACATTATGAGTTTTCCTATAGGTGTCCCACCAATCTGTCGCCACTCCTATTAGCCAAAATACTGCCCAAGAAGTCTTAGATTTGGATGAGAGGGTTCTAATGGTGAAGTATGCCTCTAGACTATTTAGCCATCTCTCGGCCTCTTCTCCATTATCTTTACCATCAAATTTGGCTATATCAATTTTTCTCATATCCCTATCTAACTCAAATCCTACTTGTCATCTTTCGGGATCAATAGATGTCTCCTCCTCAATGGTTATCGTTTCCTTTCCTTTGGATAGGTTTTCTATTATTTTATGTTGTTGGGAGATCATCTCTTGTTGCTGAGTTAGTTCCATATGCTCTAGCATCTAAAATTTCTGCTGAGCCATGTGTTCGGCCATTTGGGATTTTTGTTGCTCCATTTGTTCTTTTTGTTCATTCATTTGTTTTCGCATCAATTGCATCATTCGGACCAATTTGTCCTCTCTAGGAGCTGGTTCATTTTCCCTCCTAACTACCCGAGGGGGTTTTGTGGTTCCTCCCATGTCCTCGGTCCTCACAACCTTCCTGAGAACCCTTCTGGGATTTTTGGTCAACCCTTCCTATTGCACTGCCGCAAGATCTCTTTGAGGAGCTAGCCATGGCCTGAAAGGAGCCTAGTCAATTTTGGCTTAGATGTTCAATTTTAGCAATATTTATTAGGTTAGATACTAGTTTTACTATCTAGGAGTTCGCAACCTTTGGCTCTGATACCAAATGTAACACCCCAAGTCATAACCACTTGGTTGTCTAATCACCCCAAGTCACTACCACTTGGCTGTCAAAATTTTTTCTTTGTTTTACTCTTATCAATTTTCTTTTTCTAGTGTGAGCATGTTGAGATTATCTTCACAGGTGCCATTTCGTTGCAGTCAGAATACTCATGAGATCGAGATTGGCCAGATCCCGTATAGTTTCTATTTTGAACTTCACTCTCTTCTCGAGATCCTAAGTTCAAGCAGTGGGTTTCTTTTCCTCTAAGGCCCATATCACCTAGAGGTGTGACGCATACTTTCCCATGTCTTAACATGATTGCCCAATTTTAGGTCTTTTATCATGTAAGACTTAGCGCATACATGCTCGAGCTAGATGATCAACCATTCTCCTTGGAGCATCATCTAGGGTCTTACCAATGCCCTGGTAACCACCCGACGTCATGTGTTGATTAACCAACATGATATCCCATACCATCGTGCTATCGGTAACACCTAGTCAAGCACATTCTGCCACTCAACCACTAGCAGGGATAACCTAGAAGGGATACCCATACAACCCTTCATTACCTCCCATTCTGACCTTTTTCCTATCAAAAGTACGATTAGAGCCCTGATCCATGATGATTACCTACCCGCATCATCATTAAATTTATTTCCATGATGATTTCCTACCCGCAACATCATTAAAATTATCTTTTACAAGATTGTCCTTCCCACAATCTTGGGTTGCAGAACAAGCTTTGTCCTCCCACTTTCGGAGGCTTCTTTAACAGGGTTTATCTAAGGTTTATGGAATATGGTTGATATTTATTATGATGCTCCAAAGGGACCATTAAGGTGTATTATGGATTTCTCAGGTTCCATTATAAATATAAATAACTAATTTGAATAAAAAATATTTCATCATGCTCTTATTCTTAAATAGCATATATAATCCTTTTATTTTTAAAAGACAGATAATAACATTTTTCCTTATCTTTAAATTAAAGCATAAAACCAAGTAATAACATTTCCTAAAAGCATAACACCAATTAATAACATTTCTCTTTATCTTTAAAGCATAAAGCTAAATAACATTTTCCCTTTATCTTTAAAGTATAAAGCCAAATAACATTTCCCCTTTATCTTTAAAGCATAAAGCCAAATAATAATATTTTCCCTTTATCTTTAAAGCATAAATCCAAATAACATTTTCCCTTTATCTTTAAAGCATAAAGCCAAATAACATTTCCCCTCTAAATATTATAATATAAAATATAGATAAAAACGAAGCAGATTCCAAAACTGGAAAACACAGTAAAAACAAAGAAGTTGCCATTTTTAGAAGATGAAATGAAGGCCTTCCACTTATCAAAATCACATGAAATTTATACAACTTAGAGATATAAGTAATTTCAACAAACTATCCAAAAATTAGTGGAAAATAATTTTTAAATCAAAAGTTATAGCCTCTCAAAGTAGGCTACTAACCTATTTTTCCAGAAATAGGACTACATAGAAAATATCAAGATTGGAGTTGCGTTTTTTATTTTTCACACTTCCATTCAACTTCTCCCTACTCAAAAAATGTTACAATAATGTGTTTTGATACTATTCTACCCTAATACAAATATTCTAAAGCTGTTACAAGAAGTGTAACAACCTATAGCTGTTACAAACTGAAATCTTCCTAAAAACACATATTCTTTTATTCTACAATTACAAAATAGGGGACATATTTGTTTTACTTAATTTTTGCTGAATTGGAAATACCACATGGTTAGCATAATATTCCAACATTCTCTCCCATGATGTTGAGAGGGCCAATAATCAGGTCTCTCAACATCAAAAACTGAGTCTTTGCAACTGGTTTTGTGAATATGTCTACAATTTGATCTTTGGTGTTACAATAGCTCAGTTTGATCATCTTCTTCTCCACCACATCCCTGATGAAATGGTACTTGATATCAAAGTGTTTTGACCAGATATGGTGGACATGATTTTGTACCAACTTAATGGCACTTGTGTTGTCACAAAAAGTGTAGTAGGAGTTCCTTGCTTCTCCCCAATCTCTCCAAGAACTTTCCTAAGACACAAGGCTTGTGCACTTGCTGATGTGAGTGCAATGTATTCAGATTATGTAGAAGACAATGCAACAGTAGCTTGTTTTTTGGAATTCCAAGTAATAAATCTTGAACCAAGGGAGAAACAATTTCTACTAGTGGACTTTCGATCATCAAGATTACTTTCCCAATTATTTTCACTGAAACCAATCAACTTCAAATTCTAATATGGGAAGTAATGAATGCTCAAATCAATTGTGCATTGCACATACCTCAGTATTCTCTTAGCTATCTTCAAATGCAATGTAGAAGGATCAGCCTTGTACCTTGAACAAAGTGATACTGCATAACAAATATCAAGTCTAGTATTGCAAAGAAACATTAAACTCTCAACAATGCTTCTATATTTTGTTTTATTTTCATGATCAGCCTCATCATCCAAACACAAAAGATCTCCATTTGTAATTGGAGTAGCTATAGGATTGCAATCAATCATACCAAACTTCTTCAACATGTCCTTTGCATACTTTGTTTGACAAATAAAAATCTCATTACTAGTTTGATGTACTTCCATGCCTAGAAAGTAACTCATCAAACCAAGATCAGTCATATCAAATTATCTTTTCATGTCCTTAAATCATAATTCATTGAAGGACTACTTCCCATAAACAAAAAATCATCAACATACAAGCACACAATGAGAATGTCATCACCTTGTGTCTTTTAGTACAATGTAGGTTCACTCTTGCTTCTTTGAAAGCCCCACATTTGGAAGTATTCATGAATTCTTTGGTACCAAGCTCTTAAAGCTTGCTTCAACCCATACAAAGACTTATTAAATCTATAGACCTGATCTTCTTTGCCATGGACCTGAAAACCTTGAGGTTGTGTCACATACACCTCTTTATCAAGATACCCATTGAGAAAAACACTTTTTACATCCATGTGGTGCACACTCCAACCTTTGTGAGTAGCCAAAGAGAGCACCATTGTCATTGTCTCTTACCTTGCTACAGGAGCAAAAGTCTCCTCATAGTCTATGCCAAATTTTTTTGTAAAGTCTTTGGCAACCAATCCAGCCTTGTATATCTCAATGGAACCATCACTGTGCCTTTTGATCTTGTAGACCCATTTATAGCCAACACATTTTTTATCTTTGGGTAGTTCACACAATTCCCAAGTGTCATTATTTTCAATAGAATGTATTTCTTCATTCATTACATTCATCCACAACTTGTTAGAAGCAACATGTTCATAACAAGAAGGTTCAAAATCATCAACAACTTTTGAAACAAGAGCATAATTAACAATAGCACCTTTGGGGTCTCCATTGTCTTCATCTCCATATTGAAATTCTCAAGCCTTTGCAAGACTTGGTTCATTTCTTGATGCTGGCCTCTTGTCAATATTCTATTGAAGTTGGTATCAATGATTTGAGATGGTGGATGATCCTTCAACAATCTCTTTCTCTTCACATTTCTAGCTGGTGATGGAGATACAAAAAAGCTTATAGGAACTTCTTCTTGGCTTGCTCTTGGACTTGAATATGAACTTGTGGATCCCATGTGATATGGTGACCCAAAATAAGTGCTTATGTACAAATAATTATTAGTAGAAACATGACTGGGCTTAACACTTGCTTGGCTACTTGGAACAATATCTTCAAACACATCATTATCAACACACAATTTTTGAGACTTTCAATTTCACCCTTCATCAAAAATTGCATCTCTAGATACAATAATTTTTCTAGAATGAGTATTAAAGAATCTATAGGCCTTATATTGCTCACTATAACCAATGAAAATCATCTTTTCACTCTTAGCATCAAGTTTTTTTATCTTCTCTTCATTCACATGCACAAAACCAACACTCCCAAAACTCTAAAGTGCTGTACATTTGGCTTCTTTCCAAACCAACATTCATAAGGAGTACTATGCTCTAGACTCCTAGTAGGACTTATATTAAGAACATAATTAGCAGTACTAGTTGCTTTAGCCCTATAAAATGAACTCAAACCTTTATTTTGCATCATACATCTTGTCATATCCACCAAAGTCCTATTATTTCTTTCAATCACACCATTTTGTTGAGGTGTGTAGGGGTTGGTATTTTGCCTCTTGATGCAAAAATACCTACAAAACTCTTCAAATTAATTAGAACATAATTCACCTCCTCTATCACTCCTTAAACATTTGATGGTATGCCCACTTTCATTTTCAACAAGTGCTTTAAAATATTTGAAGCAAACAAAAGCCTCATCTTTATGCTTAAGGAAATAAACCCAACAATATCTTGAAAAATCATTAATGAAAGTGAGAAAAAAAAAAGCTTTACCAATACTTTGAATTGGCATTGGTCCACAAATGTCACTATGAACCAGCTGAAGTGGATATTGGGCCCTCCATGCTTCACCTTTGGGAAATAGCCCCCTTGTTTATTTACCAAGAGCGCACCCCTCACAAATATCCTTGGCATATTCTACTTTTGGAAAACCATACACAAGTGTTGAAATCATCCTCAAACTATGAAAATTCAAATGCCCAAATCTCAAATGCCATAGCCTCCTTTTATATTCAATACCCACACAAGCAAGTTCTCCCCCTTGCTCAACAAACCTCAATGGAAACAATTTGTTCTTAGTCATCTGCACTTTTGTGATCAACCTTCTATTCTTATCATAAATCTTGCACATTTTATCCTCAAAAACCAATTTGTAATCTTTTTCAAACATTTGCCCAATGCTCATCAAAGAATGCTTAAAATCAGGTACATAATAAATATCTTTTACCTTCAATTTACCTCTTTTTGTAGGAACCTCCATGTCCCATTTTGCAACCACCTCCAAGATCTTCTCATCTCCAAGCTTGATACTTGAATGATAAGAATGGTCAACAAAAGAAAACAACTCCTTCTTGCTAGTCATGTGGTTTGTGCACCCACTTTCAAGGATCCATGTCTCATTAGTGAAATTTTTTGGTCTATCATAGGAGAGAAATGCTTGCTCTTCATGGAGCGCTCCATCTTCATTTGAGTAGAACAATGTCTCATCTTCAAAGAAGTCTTCATCTCCATATTTTTATGATCTATTAGAGGATTGTTTTAGCCTACAATCCTTCTCAAAATGGCCATATTTGTTACAATTATAACGTTAAACATTTCTCATGTCTCTACCTCTACCTCTTCCTCTTGCATTTTATCCTCCTCTTGAAGCATGGGCTTGATGATAACCTTCACAATTTTGATCTCTACCTCTTCCTCTATAAAATGAGCCTCTTCTTCCTCCTCTTCCATTTATACCTTTCCCTCTAGAGCCTCTTGCTTGTCCTCTTCCATATGCATCATTTCCTTTTATAGAAAATGCTTGTTCTTCACTAGAACTGACTTGCTTTTTCTTTTCTTCTCTCTTATGAATTCTTACTTCATGAGATGTAAGAGTACAAATTAATTGGTCAAGGTCCATGGTGGAAAAATCCTTGGATTCTTCAAGCATAAGGGCAAAATTATCCCATTTATCTGTCAAAGTTTTGAGAACTTTATTAATTACAACTAGTTTCTCCACATCTTCACCAAGAGTGGACATTTTATTTACCACTGCCTTTACTCTCACACAATAATCTCCTACATCTTCATTATCTTGCTGCCAGAGGTTCTCAAATTCTCTTCTCAAGGTCCGAAGTTTGACCTCTTTCACTTTATCATTTCCTTAATAATTTTCTTTCAAGGCTTTCCAAGCCTATTTTACAAAAACACAATTTGCAATCCTTGGAAAAATGCTCTCAGAAAGAGCAGATTGCAAAAGGTACAAAGAAAGATAATTCTTGATCTCTTTCTCCCTCATATATTTAGTTTCATTTGATGTTAACACAGTCCAATATGATGTTTCTATGTAACCTCCATCAATAATGCTCCACAAATGCTTTCCTTTTAACAAATTCCTCATTTTGATGCTCCAATATTCATAGTTTGATCCATCAAACTCTAGAAGTGGAAGTGAGTTTGAGTTGCTTGGCATTACAACAATTTGCAACAACGAACTAAACTCTCCAAGAAATTTTAAATTAAATCTTCAAGAACAACCCACAACCTTCAAACCCAACAACTCAATATACCAAGCTCTGATACCAAATGAAGATTATAACATAAAACACAGATAAAAATGAAGCAGATTCCAAAACTAGAAAGCACAATAAAAACAAAAATGTTGCAGTTTTTAGAATATGAAATTAAGGCCTTAAACTTATTAGAATCACATGAAATTTATATATATTAGAGAGCTAAGTAATTTCAACAAACTGTCCAAAAATCAGTGGAAAAGGATTTGTAAATAAAAAGTTATAGCCTCTCAAAGTAGGCTACTAACCACTTTTTCCAGAAACAGGACTGCATAGAAAATATCAAGACTGGAGCTGCGTTTTTTGTTTTTCACACTTCCATTCAACTTCTCCCTACTCACAAAATGTTACAATAATGTGTTTTGATACTATTCTACCCTAATACAAAGATTCTAAAGCTATTACAAGAAGTGTAACAACCTATAGCTGTTACAAACTGAAATCTTCCTAAAAACACATATTCTTTTATTCTACAGTTACAAAATAGGGGACATATTTGTTTTACTTTATTTTTGCGGACTTGGAAATGCCACATGGTCAGCATCATATTCCAACACCCTCTATATTTAAAGCATAAATCCAAATAACATTCCACATTTATCTTTAAATCATAAAGTCAAATAATAACATTTCTCTTCTTATTATAGCATAAATCAAACCATAATATATCCTTATTACGGTTTCGATAAAAGGGGTAATTTTATTTAATTCCATAAAATCCATATCAACATAATAAAGTTCTAAATCCAAATCATCATACTAAATTTTTATTAAAGAGCCCTTCGATTTATCTTTTCAAAAATCCAATAAATTTAGTTCCCCTAAGACTAATAAATACATTCAAGCAATTAATATTAAAGCATGTCATCCAAGTTTTGCTCAATCTTACTAAACATATTAAATTTAAGGATTTAATTCACAACGCATCAAAACTTATGTTGATGTTTTAGGTCACATTTATCAATACCTCGAGAATGGTCTACCTCCAGATTTTACAAGCACTCAAGGTTAAAACTGAATATGCTATACCCCACATAATTTACTATCTAGTTGAATCACAAGTCAATTATTTCATAGTGAGTGCCAAATTTATGATTGAAGAAACACTCCACTAGCCACATCAAAAACAATTGCAAATAGAATGTAAAATTTAATGTATAATAGAGACATAAAATGACACCCAAGGTTAACCCGAATCGAGATGATTTTATGAGCAAGAGAGGTCATGGTTTTCAAGACAATGCTGCACCATTTCTCATGTGCGCATTTAAACACAATTTGATAATCCCAAACATATTTGTGCTTACTGCTCTAAATGGTGGTAAGGTTTACGAATCAACACTAACTATTATAGAACAAATTGGGTGACCATTGCAACAGATTGTGTTTTCTAATCATTACCAGGAGATTTGGGTGATAATGACATAAAGGCCTTGGTTCGAAACATATAATGGTTGCCAAAGATTTTCTATATAGATAAAGGTTAGTACAGAATCCAAATAAATATTTCACTTATTACTAAATAACCATAGGTGACTTATGCAGAAGCAATAATTTGGTGTACTTTAAGATAGTTCTACAAAGACATAGCAATAGTCTCGACAATTATCATAACATCTTATTCATTGTTTGATTTTTCAAGATTTATTTGACATATCTCCATTCTTAGGGAATTATGGAATTCATTAAAAGAAACTTAGGAGACTTAGAAATAATATCCAACACACCCATTGAAGGATTTTAATAGTTGTTTGATTCTAATCTAAGAGAGGTTGGTTTAAAAAAAATATAGACTACCGACAAAACAATGGCATTGATTTACACCTTTCTGAGATACAAAATTTCACTATGGATGAACCAGTAGGGAAACGGGAATTATTTGATAGTCTTAGAACAATTAAAACAATCCAGGGTGCGTTCTAATACTAAACCAAGAATAGGGTTTGCTTTTAAATTTTTGGCCATATACGAACAAGGACAATTTACTTGTCACAACTATGATGTCGCGTGAGCTGGTTTGAACAGGCAACATATTTAATTTATCAACATAAAATATTATTCATCTTTTAATACCATATTTACAAAAAAATACCTTATAACTTAAAATATATAGAATATATAGATAAAAATGTAGACAATTTGTCCTCATACACAATGTAATACTCCCCATAAGCTTCAGGTGTACACAACAACAGGCAATGAAATTATTTTCCCAATCACATAAGAAATGCTATATATTTAACACGACTTCAACAGTGGTAAAATTTTACCCACTTATAATATATAAATATATACAGAATTCCATAAGCCTTATGTATACAATATTGGAAGTAATTTTACCAACACCCGTAATACAGAAGATATCATATTACTCTTGATACAAAATTTTTTCTTGTTCTCTTGAATATAATACAAGGAAATATTGAAAACACAGCCATACATATAATGGACATAAGGGATATCCCATTCAAATATTCTCACAGAAGGAGTCCTCAATAAGAAAAATACATCTGATAGTGTATTGAGAATACAAGGCACATATAATAAACATAATGGACATGGTTGCAATATCGACGAGCATCGGATTCTGGTAAAGGAGTCCATCTTCATCCAACTGAAGGATTAATTTTGAAGGCTATGCGAAAGGGTTTATGGGGAACCATCAAGACATAGGGGATTAGAGCGGTCAACTACCATGAATGCATACTACCCTAAATGCACTCACAACCAAAGACCATGTAGATAAAAATTACTCTATGTTTCACACAGAGACCCACACATAATGCACTTGCTGCTAAAGGAAAATTCACAACCCAATTTTCCATTCCTCATTTCCAATGTAGAGAGCTATGCACAACACACCCATAGCCCATGCGAATTGCGAGTGAAATTTCTTTATTAGGTTTGCAAAGATATGCACTCACAACCATATGAAATGTAGGTAATATTTCTCAATTGATTACTCATGAAATGCACTCACAACCCAAAATAAATACAAGGTTAATACTAAAATTTTCCATTTCCATACAGAAGATACATGGCATGCATTCAAAGCCCAATGCAATACCATGTTAATACTAAATTTTCCATTTCAACACAAAAGGTACACAATATGCATTCACAGCCCAATGAAATGCCATGTTAATACTAAATTTTCCATTTCAACACAAAAGCTATGCAACATGCATTCACAGCCAATTAAATTGCAGGTGAAATTATCTTATTAGGTTTACTAAGAAATGCACTCACAACCAGATGGATTTTTAGATGAAATTTCTTATTAGGTTTTCCAAGAAATGCACTCACAGCCAGATGGACTTTTAAATGAAGTTCCTTTTTAGGTTTTCCAAGAAATGTGTTCATAGCCAGAGGGATTCCTTATTAGGTTTTTTCATGAAACGCATTCACAACCAGAGGGATTCCTTATTAAGGTTTTTTAAGAAATACATTCACAACCAGAGGGATTCCTTATTAAAAATTTTCAAAAAATGCATTCATAGTCTAACGAATTGCAGGTGAATTTACTTATTAAAAACCAACAAAAAGTAGACACAGACAAATGCCGGAGGAATTTTCAATATTCATTTTAACACAGAGTTCCAAGCCAGAAAGTTTTCATTTAACTTTTTTATAAATATAAACATATTTTAAAAACCCATCATAGGTAGTTCTGACCTGACCAGAAGATTCACGACGTTCTAATTTTTCCTTTAGTTCTCCCAAATCGTACTGGCAGTCCTCCCGATGTTCCTCTCCTTGACACCATGTTCCCCAACACCATGTTACCCATACTATAAATAAAATATGGTGACAATTTATGGAGCGCCACCTATAAAATACATGCAAGCGCCTCCCCACCAAGGCTTACCATGTGTAAATATATTTCCCTCTGCCATCCTTTGATTATATGTTGGTATTATAATTTCTAATGTCTATTATCGAATATGCATATTATTATTAGTTGTAATTATTATTAGTATCCCTTTCATGGTGCTTTTAGCGACATAAAAGGTTTAAAATGATTGTGGCATGGTGGTTATAGGGGCGGACTATGCGAATATCTGTGTGGCGGCTTTTGGGGCAGACACCACAGAATACTGTTGCGGCCATAAAAGCTGGATAGCCTGCCTGGATTCGTGGCGGCTACCGATTCCACCATGTAAATTCAAAAAAAAAAAATTATTATTAGTATTATTAAATATAAAAATAATAATAATTATTATCATTATTAATATTATTATTGTTGTCACCCTTTTCACTATTATTGTTACTTATTAGTTATAATTATTTTCAAATATTTGCACACATTTTTTGTAAATCAAACACAGAACCCTAAAATACAGCTACGTGGATGCAACTACATGGACCGTTGGTGGAAGGATTTCCAGTAGGGATTTAATACCCTAACATAGGCAAAAAACTCCACCGCTCATCATATCCTAAAACTTACCTCTCCTCGGATACCCTTACTTGTAATTTGAAGAAGATACCAATGCCTTGTAATGCTCTTTCCAACGTGTTCATCTGTTCCTGCATCCACAGATGGATTAGCAACACCATATTCTTGTAGATAATAGATTAAAACAAGAACCATATTTTAGAGGGTTGTTACAAAACCTTTGGCCTTCTCTTGTAATATTTAAACCTTTCTCCCAAGCAAATTTTATAAACTTTTAAACCTTTGGCCTTCTCTTGTAATATTTAAACCTTTGTCCCAATCAACTTTTAAACTTTTATCCCAAGAAAATTTTATTAACTTTTAAACCTTTGTGTCCCAAGCTTTTGTCCTTATTTATAATATTTAAATTTGATATTTAAATATTATAATCCTTTTCTTAAAAATATTTTCCTTGCTTGGAGATATACCTTGCCTTGAATAATTGCTCAACCTTATAAACTTCTTGAAGAATATTTTTGCCTTGAATACCATGCACCTTTGACATCAATGACAACTCAATATTTCCAATAGTATGCAACTTTAAACATATTTGAAATATGATTATATTTTTTTAACATCAAGATCATAAAATTATTTTGGATTGTTGCTTAGATGTCCCTACTAGCATGTTATCTGGAGGATAGTATGAACTTGAACATAGGTAGTTTACTTTATGGAATGCAAAAGATATGGTATTGCCACAAATACCAAAAGCAAAATATAAATATTATAAGTTATAGTATGGCATGAAGAACCATGATTATGGCATCATGACATAAAAAATTCCTCTAATATTGGAAGTAGAAAGACATCATTAGACTCAAAATTTGGAAATATGCAAGAGAGCATGGTTTCCCTGATATGAGGAAGCGTATCATGTAACAAATAATATATAATAGATAAATTCAAGATACAAATGATAGTGTGATACCCCTTATTGGAAAAGAGAATATGGAATGCAAGGAATATGCATCTTTAGAGATAGAGAAGATCATTCAAAGATGCAATAAGGGTCAATATGATAAGATATTAACCATACCACTAAAAAAGATATAAAATAAAGTGATCGAGGGATAAGAAATAATAAGGACATACCTTACCAAGAATTAATGAGGCATCCTTAAGAATATATTCCACCCTTGTCCTCTTACTCAAGATTTTATAGGTAAAATGTGTTTCTTCTGATACATAGGAAAATTTTTCAACTGGGTTTGATCAATATATTGTGGCACCTTTAGTGGGTTGAACAGATGGACCCATTTGTATAGTAGAAATAAAATCCAACACAAAAAAATTGATGCAAGGTAATAAAGACACAACCCAAAAGCTTAAAACTAATGAAAAAACTTTAATAAAAGAGTATTATTAAAGAGTATGTCAGTGATGCATTTTTGTGATGCTATCACTATAAAAATAGGTGTTGGCATTAGATAAAAATAATTTCATAAAGAAAAAGACAAAACATATCATATATATGGTCTAAAATATGCTAATTAAAATAGACATAATAAAAGAGGTAAAATAAAAATAAAAATAAAATGTCAATAAGACTTTTAAGTATAAATATGGTTGATATGCATAGAGTTAGTCGACTCTTCTAACTCCACACAATTCATGGCTTGTAATTTAGTCACTCTAGATCAATATACCCATGTACTTATTTTATGGTATAGGTTCCCAATCATTTATGAATGAACTTCACCTTATGCTTCTCATGGATGTTGTTGAGTTTTAAAACAAGGAACCCAACATAAAAAAAAATATTCTTGACACCCCTATTGCATTACTTGTAAACACAATGTTTCTATACTTGTTTATATTAGAGGTATGCAAGTGCTTCTCATATAAAATAGTGATACCAACAAGGCATGCCTAGCAAATTTTTAGATAATTATGCAAAGAAGGATCCTTAACCTTAAGAGTTAAAATAACTTCAATACCATAAACAAGAGAAAAATGTGTGCCCCCTATGGATGTATAAAAATTGATATGATATGCTCATAATGCTAGATATAATTCTAGGTGCTAATATTTATGGTACTATTTTATTATAATTTTCAAAATTCTAAGCAAAATTTTATTGTATGACTCTCCATGTCTACTATCTTGAAGATGGTAGGATGTGGAAAAGTGATGCTAAATGCGCAATTATATAGTTAGTCATTTCACCTCTTTGTTTTAATATAAATTTTTATTATCATAGATGATAATGAATGAGCTACTAGAATGAAATACAACTTGATTTATGATAAACTTGACTATTTGATTGGTCAAAGACATGGTCTCAACCTACTTTGTAAAATAATCAATAGCTATAATAATAAAATTATGATCATTATATGATATAAGATAAATATTATTTATTAAATTAAGAACCCATATAAAAAGGGCTAAGAATACTCAATAAGACAAAATATTGATGTAAGGACATGGATTTCACCCTATGGAATCGACACTTATCACATTTAGCAACATATTTATTGATGTAGACACCAAAATTTGATCAATTAAACTTAATGAAGTAGAATCATTTCTAAATTTATTTAAAACACCATCAAACATTATGACAAAATCTTAATGTAAATTCATCATGAATGAGCTTTATCACCCTTTAGCAAAAATGATATCTCAAAAGTAATTAGTGTTATAATGCTATTGCGGTACAAACTAGCATTATTTGTTTGCTATTAAAATTTGACTGTTTGGTACTAATACATACCACTAACCTATCAAGCCAACCTCTTTTTGCATCATTATTAACTTAATGATAACACCATAGTGCTTTTGCTACTAGCACTATTATAAAAAGTATAAATAAGATAAAGTAGGCAACCAACTAGTGTTGACTACCTACTAGTATATCAATCATATACTTCATACACCCATCATCCTTACCATATTATGGAGTAAAATTTAAAATTTTCAACTCAATATAAAATCCTCCTTTTGCTTTCCAAAATTACAAAAATGCTTATATTTTGTCAATTAAGCAGAACTCACAAATAAGAAGAGTTTTCAATATTTCAAATAGGTAACTTTATCCTATTCAAGCCTCTCAAAACCCTATAAACTTAACATTTGGGTATCCAATCCATCTAGCATTTTTTGATTAGTAAATATTTGCTTGTTTTTATTTTGAAACTTAGAAAAAGTTCTATTGATCCTTCTCACTATTTTTACTAATATTATGATAAGTCTTTTACCTTTGTGAACTAGATTAAAATTTGAGAGTTGGGTAATTTGAAGAATATTAGCAAAGAAGAGAGTTTGAGGAGAGTCATTTTATTTAATTTTTCTCTCTTATAATATCATTGCAAGCATAATCAAAGTGTATTACATATATGAGGTCAACTTTGAGTTGGTAAAGATATTCTCAAATGTGGATGACTTAGTAAGTTTCAAATATTTTGAAAAAAAACCATAGCCATTGTTGGAATTGGGGGTAAACAAATATTCTAAACAAAACAATATCATAAATGTTTATATGCCAATCAAATCTATTGTACATATTTCAAATTTATACAACATGGTATCTCTTAGATTCAAGAGGCCCTTGGTGTTTCACCTTCAACTTTATCTTTTCATATTCTCTCATGCTCACTAGAGACATGACTATCCAACCTTATATGAGGTACAATCATCAATCATCCCATAATAATTACATAACATAAAATAATGTAATAATGGCTAACACCCCAATTATTACACCATTTAGTATAAATATCATTATCACCCATTATTCCTAGGGTTGGTAAACTTGAATTATTCTATAGCTTTGGCTTTGGATTTATCTCTAGGTTTGGATCTATCTCTAGTTCTGGATCTATCTCTTACTTTGGGTAATCTCCACTGGGTTTACCTCTTTGATCTATCTTAGATTTTACCTCTATATATTCACCTCTGGGTCACCTTTGGGTCATTTCCTCTAGGTTACCTCTAGGTCATTACCTTTGGGTCACCTCTGGGCCATCCTCTGGGTCACCTCTATATCATCTCTGGCTTACCTATGGGTAAGCCTCTAGACCTGCCTTTAGGCCATTACAATTAAATGATAGCTTTTGTGTAAATCCACATATTCAATATCTTCCACATAATATTTGACTGCAAGTTTTGTCACTATAAGCCTTTTGAGCATATCTTGGGTTATATTTTAATACATAAATCATTCATTTCAAGTTTCCCAAGATTAAATTGCTTCATGAGAAAAATTACATTTGTCCATTTGTGATATTTTCAACCACTAAATTTCACTTTCTTGTATAGGATTCATTAAATATTTCTTTTACTTTATCCCATTCTGACACATTCATCCATCAATGATTCATATATATTTTGTCAATCACTTTATTTTTGTGCCAATGATTTCTTTTAAAGTGGTTATTCCTTCCTCAAATATCACAAGGATGCAGGTTCCAAAACCTAGCTATCGCATATCCGGATTTCCATATTGATTGCAACAAATCATCCTAGAAACTTTATTTTTTTGCATATGATTATTTTTTTACAAATTTACTAGCATTGCTTTCTGCTTGACCAGTATATCCAATGCCTTAATTATTTAGACTTATATTTGATATTATGGGTATTTTCATACCTTTCCCATATATTCATAAACATGTACCATTGTATCCGAATTTTCTCATTGATTTTGAACTAATTCTTTGGTATGCTTTTCAAAACACCTAGTTTCCTCCTCCCCATTATGGTCTCTATCACTATTACCAACAAAATTCAAATACCACATACTATTATCACAATGACCTTCAACACAATCTAAACTATCACTATCACTTTCAACTCTAACAACATGACTTTGTCATGGCCAACAAAAACATCTTCTATGTAAACTCTTCTCTTACCAACAATCTTTAAATCATTGGTATTATAGGCTATATTTATCCCTTGTATAAGATCACTTATATCAATACACATATTTTATAGTATAGGCTTCAAATCACCTGTATCACAAGTGATATTTAACTTTTGAAGATCACTTATGTCACAACAAACACTTGCCTTAATGGGATTATCCTTCAACTTTTTAATTATTTCTATTTGTTTTCTACATTGCACCTCAAGGATGTCAAGAGTGAATAATGCCATGCACATTCTTCTCACAACACCAATAGAGATTGTCACACCATTTTTAAAGTACTCTTCACAAGCATAAAATTTTCTAAGGATTGATTGTAAACAATACCTAATTATTAAAAATTCTCCACCTTCACTAGTTTTTAACGACCCACACTTTTAACTTTCACTTTTTTTGTTGGCTTGTTTACTAATCCCTTTATTTATTATTTTTGTCACTTCCTTGGCCATGAGTACCTTATGTGCTATTTCACACTCTTCTTCACAATCTGATTCAAGTTTATTTTTAACAATATACCCTTGTTTCTATTTTTATTATTGATGTTGTGATCAAAATTGTTGCTTCCTCTAAAGTGGTCTATGAATTAAAGCCTCATGAGTCATTAAATTGTATTTTAAAAACTTGGTGTAATGTCCTTTTTCATAAATATGATAATACCTCTTCCTCCATTGATGTTGTTTTCATTATGAATATGAGGTATAAGGACCTTTTAAATCATTTTATGGTTTGTTTATGGAGATAAGAGCATTATTTGATAACTCATCTAATAATAGATTATATTTCCTATGTTGAAGGATGTATACCAATTATTAAAATGTCACACTTATATTTGATACTTGCAAAGATGTGATTAACATCCAAAATGATTTAGGGAGAGCTCTTGGTACAACAAAGACTAAGAGCTTGTCATCCACCTTTTCTATGATGGTGTTCTATTTTACCTTCAAGTTTGTAATTTTTCATAAAAATGTTCTATACTCTCTCCATCCTAGACCTTTAATGTATGCAATTATGATTGAAGATGAAGGATTGTGGCTTTATTTCTCCCTTCAAATATAGTGTAAAGTATGTCCTATGCATATTTTGATATTTTTGATTCATTTATGTGTGGTTGTATTTCATTTACCCCTCCAAAAGTGATGATCTTAAGTGCCCCTGCATCTCCTCCATCATACTTTTTATTAGCTATAGTTTCCTTAGGTTGAGTTTCATAACTAGTAACTATGTCATAGAGTTTTTTGACCACTATTATTAACCTCATTTTTGTTATCCATGGTGCAAAATTTGAACCTTTGAGCAATTGATATTCTATGAGATTTTTTATGTAACTATATGGAAGTTTTCCCTACAACCCTGCTTCACTCCAAAGAAACTCAATCAGAAGTGGGGCAAGCCAAGAGAAATAGTTGGAAGGTTCTCCTTGCAATTAGTTAAAATAAAAGAGATATAAAGGAAAGGTGTATCTCAGAAGCCACATTGACTGTTAGATCTTCCATCTATGACCAACACTCTTCTTCCACTATAAATCAATCGCATCAAGGGTTCTAAGGCTCGTGAGTCATTGATTTTTAATCAAGTGGTCCACACAGTCCTTTCAATAGAGGAGAGCATAGAAAAGAAGAAAAGGCTCTAAAAAATCCCAGAGCTAGACACATGGTGATCAGTCAAGAGTCTAAGGAGGAAAGTGCTAGTACTCAAACAAAGAAGATCCTCAATTAGTTGAAGGAGGTTCCACCTCATCCAAATGCACATGGCAACCACATGCATAAGAAGGGAGGCAAGCGAAGGAGCATATAAAAGGACCACCTACCATTAGCCATAAATATTGAATTTCATGACCAAGCTTGTCAGTACCAATTGTGTGTTACCCATGAAAACCACCCAACATATGCATAAGCCTACCCTTTTAATATGCATTAGTCAAGGAGGCCATTCCTACCATGTTAGCAAGGCAATGTATTCCAAGAGAAAAATGATAGAGAATTAATGGTATAGGAACCACAACACAACATCAAAGAGATGAGTCAGTGATGATTTATCATCTAAAGACCTAGAAGCTCTCAATATTTATGGCTTGGGTCCATGGACCTTAGAGCTATTGTTTCTAGTACAAAATATAACTTGTAGGCCTTCTGTGTAGAACTTTAGAGGAAAGTAACCCTCATCTTGACTTATAAATAGACCCACATTTTATTGTAAAGGTATTGGGAGTTGTCTGCTCATGCCTGGTACCTAGCCTTGTAGGCTCTTCCTTTCACCCTTATTTATGATTGTAACAAGGGGATCCTAAACCTTGGTCCATTGCCTAAGGAGCATCCAAGCCTTTAGGTCCCATTATCTTGTGATCATTGCTGGCATGTTAATGAAAGCCATGACTAAATTCACTCTATCCTCCTCTCTTTAAATTATTTCTACTTCTTGGTAATGTGTTGGTGGTTATATTCACTTAGCCATAGGGGGACTATTTTATGTTCTTTATTGCCACTTGTTGTAGTCAAAAGTAGGGATTTAATTATTTTGAACATCACCACCATAGATTATATTTTATTTTATGTAAGTATATACATGTCATATTTTTTACTTTCGTTGCAATTATTTTCCCTGTAACCCCCTAGCCTTAGCTCATGGATATCTCTATGCATCAAGGATTAATTTTAATGAGGATTTAACCTCAATTAAAAACCCTAGAGGTTTCCCCATAGGAAGACTTATATTCATAATGCTTCCTACTATTTCTCTATGTAAGGCATGGGTGCATATAGCTCATCGGGCCTTCAACCTGGATTGGAAAGTGCATTCAGAGATAAAATTTGTTTATTTGAAATTCTCAATGGGACTAGCTTCTATTTTCATCCCATAAATATTGAAGAAGTTTGACTATAATCCAAGTGAAGGTCATAGTCCACTTGCTTGAAGTGAAGCACCCAAAAAATTAACCTAGAAACTCTACTTAATGACTTTGCTTGAAAAGAGATAGAATTTGAAGAAGTCATCCAATAAAAGATAGACTAAGATTCCAGTGGGTGTCTCTATCTCATGAGATTATTGAAGTAAAATATCCCTACCTAGAAACTCCATTATCAAAGGAAGGGTCTCGAATTATATAAGCTAAATACCCTTAACCAAAGCCTTCACCCAATCTAATCAACAAGAGCGAATGCCACCACTAAACCAAAGACAAAGGAGGAAATAGCGATGTAACATGACAACTATAGTACTTCATCCTCCTAGAAATTTCTTAGCATGTAATGACATAGGTCCCTTAATTCCACCAATTATACCTAAAGCAAGGGACCTGATTTCTGCCTTGAAGCTCAATTCCTTTCCTTACTTCTCAGGAGAAGATGTTGTCACTCAGATAGAGAACTTGAAACACTTGATGAACTTGTACACCATGAATTTTATATTAAAAAAAGATATATCCTTGGGTATATTAGTGTATTATTTTCAAGAGAGAGCTTAGGAATGGTATCTCAACCTCAACCCATGATCTGTTTGAAGCTGGGACTAGTTGATGAAGCTCTTGATAAACAGATTCAGAGAGAATGTAGATGGAGTATCTATCTTGGAACATATCATGATCATCAAGAGGGTACCTATAGATACAATGGATGATTTCAATGTTTGATTCCATAAAACTTAGAAAAGGACCTCCAATGAGATCATGCCACCTCTAGGTATGACATTTATTTACTCTCTAAAAGCTTTCAATTTTGAGATTGTCATGATGGTCACATCCAAGGGTAGGAATTACATATCAGAGGCCTATGAGATAGCCATTTAAGCTAAAAAGGACCTAATACAAATAGGAATTCTATACACTAGACCATTTCTAACATTATTTTCTTCCATTCAACCCTCTTATCATTCCTCTTTAATCATATGGCCTACCACTGGTCTAACCCATCTTGTTGTGTACCCAAAGCAAAACCATGATTTATCTCCTCAAGATGCTAATATAGATGAATTATTCAAAACTATGAGGACCCTCTCTAATGATATCACATCCAAAGATTCTATATAATATCCAATTTTTTTCCTACTAGAGTTATGCAAAGCTTTCTTTCCAATAGGAAAACCCAAGTGTTTGATTACCTTCAACTAAATATCATAAGCCTATACTTTTAGCCAATAAGAATCGTAGTCACTCCTAGGCCTTGAATCAATAGCTAGTAACCATGTTTATGCCAATCCAATAGATTTATACAAGCACAACTAGGGACTTTGTTTCCACCCAAAACAACTACATTAAAGATCCTAGTGGTTAGTACTATCCTACATCCAACTATATTTATTTCGATTATTATGTTGGAATAAAATATCAAGCTATTAGGACATACCTTGACCATAATATTTCACATCCTCCTTAATTGGAAATACCAATGCTAAGTATGGAACCCAAAAATTAGTATTTGATCACACCATCAACTACTAACTCCCTAAATTTAGAGCATACCTTTGTTACTTGGGATAAAGTAGAAGTATACATTGTATTGAATGAAGCAAGCCCATCAAGTGGGAGTTTGTAAGTTCGATCAAAGTATACCACACATGACCAAATGAGGGCTACCATATAGTAATGGGTACCTAGCCCAACAAAGTTTTTATCTTATATAGGAGAAGAAAAAATTAAATAACCCCTCCAACACAATTAGCACTAGAGAATCAAGTCCAAGAAGTCCTAACAATGATGGGAGCTGCCCCTAAACCTCCAAGCAACCCATTGTAAATATAGCAAGGTCACCATCGATGATATAAAGGACTAAGATTCTGATGATGTCAACAATTCCAAGAGCCCCTTCTACCATATTCTTCAACATGGTGGAGCATCTAAGGTAGTCAAATATAGCCTTACCTCTTTGGGATGTCCTCTCTATTATAGAATATACGAAGAATTTAGAAGAGACCCTAAAGAAACATAAATATGAGTGGAAAATAGACACCTATCATGCTACAAATTTTAATCTTGAAGCCTAGTAAGCCTAAGTCTATACCATTCTACTTGAAACTTATCTGTGGATATCAATTTATACATAATTGCATAGTTGACTCAGGGTCTAATACAACGATTATTCCAAAAAAGGTAGTATAAGCACTTGGTTTATCTCTTGAGCATACCAATAATAGGATGGTGTAGTTAGACAAAACTCCAATGCTAGTATTTAGGCTAATCATAACCTTCCTATGGTACTCCAAGCATATCCCAACTTGATAGTTTCCAATATATAATGGTGATCAATCTCTTGATAACATATATAATATGCCTCTCAAAAGACTTCATTGCTAATATTGGAGGATACCTGTCATTGGACTATAATTGTATGCCCCTCTAAATTAGGTATGATACTAAGTTAATAATCCCATCAAAGCCCCTCTATATGTACCACATAGAGAAAATTTCCTTCCAAGGAAGTGGAGAGGGGTAGGCCTACTTGGCAAAATAAGAGTTTTCAAACTTGGATTAATTTGTGGATGAGGTGCATCCATACATCCCCAATGATTATCTAGAGCAATGGGCATCTAAGACATGGAAATCATATCCTGACAAAGCATTTGATCCAACATATATGGGGTGATTTATCTCTAGGTATTCATATATACATTATATATATATATATATATATATATATATATATATATAGCAATTATGAGGATAGATTGAAGATATAGTAGGCCATTTGGCCTTTGAAGCAAAACTTAAGGCATCTATGCTATCAATTTGATTGAAAGGAAGTTATTCCATGTAAGGAAATGTAGTAGGATTTAGCATTAGAATATTAAAAAAGGCTCCATATACCATCTAATTAGAGCTCATCCAAATATGATTGACACTTGGGGAACACATACCAAATCCAAGAATAGACAACCTCATGATAGTACCAGGCTCCCGAAGATAAGTAGTGATGCCATTTTTTCATAGGGAATATTAGTGGTTAATGAATATCAAAGGTAGCCAATGATCAAAAATATTATTTAAATCTAGACACATCACTACCAAATAGAAAAATATACAATCATCATAGATGAGTACAAAAGAGGATGAACTGGACTAGACAAGATGAAGAGACCTAAAGCTCCAATTTTTCAAGATATTGATGCTATGGGAAAATTAACAAGGTTGATAAGGGGTAATTTATCCCAAGAACTAGTAGATTTAAAAGTTCTTATACCTCTAGGTGATGATGACCACTCAGACTAGACAAGCCAAGAAGTGCAACCTTTTGATGGTATCTAATCCAACCCTCATTATAATGATAAATCCCAAAAAACTTTAGTGTTACTTAAGGGCTCTATTATCAATTGGATATTTACCTACTTGATGATCTTGAATCCACTTTCCACATAGAGGGATGGTTTTAGGAAACAAACCACCCTCTCATGGTGATTGGGTTTTACCTTCCCATGAAATGAAATCCAAGAGCCAAAAATAAAGGATGGTAGAAAAAGAGAGGAGGGATAAGCCTATGAATATAAGGTTGGCAATCTTACCAAAAGCATATAGAGCCACAAAATATTCTCTTCCCAAAGGACATGGTAAAAGGTGTAAGAGGTAATTTTAGCATATTTATTGTATGTTTGATGATCTTGTATAAAGACCACCTCAGAAAATCAAAATATAAATGAGAAGCAAGGCAAAATTGAATGGTAACATTTGCTGAGGAGTCTCAAATCTAAGGCAATAAAATTCCTCATTCTTTTTCACTTCTTTCCTTTTTGTTGTTTTGTATTTTGTTATTTCTTCAACTTCCAATTGCCTAGGACAATGCAAGCAATCTAGGTTGGATTATTTTAGTATGATGAAGAGCCCTGGGAGCCACCAATGCTATAGGGAAGTTTTCCCTATATCCCCACTTCACTCCAAAGAAACTTAGTTCGAAAGTGGGATAAGACAAGACAAACAATCAAAAGGCACTTTCCACCTTCAATCAGAAGAAAATCTCTCCAAAGTAAAGATAGACAATCTTAGAAGTTGTGTCGATCGGTAGATTTTCCATCTACATCTAACACTCATATTCTGCTTATCAACCACATCAAGGGTGCTAATGCCTGTGGGCCATTGATTTTCAATCTAAAAATCCACATTGTCCTTTTGATGGAGGAGTGTGTAGAGAAGAAGAAAAGGCTCCAACAAAGCCTAATACCAAACATATGACAACAAATAAAAATGCCAAGGAGGAAAACACCAATGCTCAAATGAATAAGGTCTACCACTGGTCGAAGGAGGTTCCACCTCACCTAGATATATGTAGAAACCACATGCACAAGGAGAGAAGTAGGCAAAGAAGCTTTTAAAAGGACCACCTACCCTTGGACGTAAAATATTGACATTCATATCTAGCTTGTCAAAACCAATTGTGTGTTAGTCACAACAACTACCCACCATACATGTGAGCCTACCCTACTAATATATACCTATTTGGAAGGCCATGCCCACTATGTTAGTAAGGCAATGCATTCCAAGAGATACAAAATATATAATCAATGGTGCAACCATACCAACACAACAACAAAGATATGAGTCAACAATGATTTATCATATAAAGGCCTAAAAGCTCTTAAAATTTATGATCTTGAATCCAGAGACATTAAATCTGCTATTTTCAATTGCAAATAGATTTAGGCTAGAAAATGAAAGATAAATTATAGACCTATGCACAAATTTAGAGGAAAGAAACCATCATGGATTGTAAATAAGCCTAAAATTTATTGTAAAGATATTAGGATCTATCTACTCATTCCTAGTACTTGGTATTGAAGGGTCTTCCTTTCATCCTTATTTTTTATTTTAACAAGGAAAGCCCAAACCATGGCCCATTATCTAAGGAGTATTGAACCCTTCAAGCCTCATTGTCTTGTAATCATTTCTAACATGTTAATGGAATTCATGACTAATTTCACTCTATCCTCCTCTCTTTAACTTGTTTTTTATTCCTAATAATGTGTTTGTTTGGTTGTATTCACTTAGCCATAGGATGATGTGTTTCTTGTTCGTTGTTGCCACTTATTGTAATCAGAAATAGGGATTTATTTCTTTGGTAGATCATCCCTATAGCTTAGGTTTTACTTTTCTAAAAGTATTTACATTTCTTATTTTTGCACTTTCATTGTAATTACTTTTCCTTTAACCCCCTATCCTTGGCTCACGAAGGCCTCTATGCATAAGGATTTGGACTTGATTAAAAACCTTAGAGGTTGCCCCACAATGGTGCTTCTTGCTATTTTGCTCTATGCAAGGCACAAGTGCATTTGGTTCATTGGGCCTTCAACCCTTAAAATTGTCCCATGACAACAACAATAGCCATCTTGAAGGTTCCTTATATATCTTTAAATTATTCCCTTTTCTATGTACCACAACTCCTATATACCAAATATTTTGATATACCCTTCCTTCTTATATACCCATCAATATGTGAAAGAAGATAGTCCTCTTGATATAAGTGATTGTACATGAGAGAGACCTTAAGGTACATGAAAGAGATTGATATGTGGTACCAAGGTAGTACTAAAAAGGATTCATCCTATCAATGACACATACTTAAAGAGAAATATTTATACATGGGCATAACTTCCCTCTATACTTAAATTTTCTCAATTTTAGGATCTATTTTTGACAATAGCGATGAATAGGGTAATGAATGGAGTGGAAATAAATAATATATAATGTGTCCTTATTTCTCCTCAACAATTTATAGGGTCAATTCTTAGACATTGTTATGGAAGCTATATTAAGCTAGGCTTTAGATGTAGTAACTTAACATGACAACATTACTTGTAAAAGCAAGTTAGAGGCATAGTTAATACCAAATGCTACAATTATGCAAAGAACATGTTTTGATTATATGTACAAAATTGTTTTTGATGCAAAATGTATTTGAAAAATAAAGTGTCGATCACTATCGAGAATGTACCTTTTTACAAAAAAATATTGTTCTCCTTGCAAAAATATTTATTTAAAAACAAAAATTTCTTTTAAATATTTATGTCAACGTCCCTTAATTCATTTCATAAAAATTTCCCATAAAAATAAGATGCACCATATGACTTCCTAAATACACCTTTTAAATCCCTATGATAATTCAACTCGTAATATTTTTCTTCAAAAGAATTAATTTTTATTGCAAACACCAAGTCCCCACTATGTAGATTATGACATAAAAAAATGCTTCTTTCAAACAAGAACCCAAAGAGGATTAAACCCACAACCTATTTTTTACTTTAAATTTTCATGTTTTTTCAAACACCAATCCACCCACTATGCAAGTTGTAACTTATGAAAGCAAAAGAGAGGTATAATTGATTTGAAATTATCGTAACTCGTAGTGAAGGATAGGGAACAACACATTTCATTACTCATTGGAGCCTTTGAAATCACCAATCAAGAACATGCTTTTGTCACCCATCATAGCACCTTCTACCAGGAATTCAAAATGACCACCAGCTAGAGCAACATGCATTTTCAAACTAACCATAGGGTCTTCAAAGTGTTCACCAATTAGATCCCTTCACCTTTTCAAGATTCCTTCCAATCAAGATGATATTAAATTACCTCCATATGAGCATTTCTTTTTCTACTAATCATATATTTTGATTCATACAATCATTTCACCAAAAACAAATTCCTTCATATTCGAAGCAAGACTCAAATAGAACGTGAGTCTTTGTTACACAAAAATGATGCCAATAAAACTCACACGGTTATTTCCATGAATTCACACATGTAGATGGGAAAATATATCAATAAGCTTAAGCATTATCTTACTTGCTTATGCATCCATGCTATCTTGGTCTTCAAGACCTACAACTTATCGTTTTAGAGGCTTTAGTAAAAATAGAGGTGGGTATAAATATAAGAGATGAAAAAGGTTGACTTGGTAATGTTTTGAAACATCACGTTCTCAGGTATAATAGAAATACTCGGTGCATACTATTGGATGGCAACAACCGTCCCTACTCACACAAAGTCTTCAAACTCTCCATGTCTCTAGTATAAAATGCTATAATTAGAGGCAAACACATATTTTTAACAAAATAATATTATGCATTTTTATCTATTAGCCAAATTTGTTGTACATATTTCAAATTTATACACCATGGTGCCTCTTAGATTAAAGAGACCCTTTGTGTTTCACCCTTTGGAGTTTCACCTTTAGCTTTTTATTTTCATATTCTCTCATGATCATGGTATATGTGACTATCCAACCTCATATGAGATGAAATCATCAATCATCCCCTAATAATTACATAACATCAAATAATGTAATAATGAATAACAACCATGTCATATCATTCATCAATGAGTAAATCCTTTTCAATTAAGAATGAATAATTTGTTTATATTCTCATAGTTCAAAAGTGAATTATTTGAAATTAAATGATATTGTAATTATGTGTCACGCCAAAATAGGAGGTGACAAATACTTAAAATACATAATCAATTCAATAGCATTTATCATGCATACTTAATGTCTATACTATGTGCAAGTTTTATAGAGAGACTAGTAATATATCCTAATATTTAAATAATGATATTCTTTTTATGTTTATCTCTCTATGATAATGTTTATATATTTTATTCTCTCTATTATTATATTTTATATTACAATATATTTTACTTAATATTTTTCTTTAATCCTCTTCCCAACCACTCATATTAACCTTATAAGTTTCATTATTGTCTAGGTATATACACGCATGATTGTGGGATCACACCAAATATGTTTACAAATATTTGATTCTTGGGTATACATACCATATGTTAATGAAAATTTGGATAATTCCAGTTCATAACAAAATGAGTACATTTAGTAATGGTAAAAAATATTAACACACACCTTTATGTGTCCACACTCTCACGAATTATGTAACTACACCCTTACACTTGCATACCTCAACTTTGGAGGTCCATATTAGGTATCCCATATTTGCACTTATTGTAACACCATATCCATGCAAAAAATATAATTTTTATTATAACCTTTATATTTTCCAATTCTATGTCCTAATATTATATCCCATTCCCATACTAGCATTATTAATTTTCATAGTTTCCTGTAGTGAAATTTCACTATTTTAGGTAAATATAACATAAAATAGAAAATTTTGAGCAAATTTGCTATCTAGAGCTAAACAATATGAGAGGACCTGAAGCTCCATTGATTTATCAAGTAGCTAATGTTGTAAAAATGCCAAAGATGCTTACAAGGGAAGTATTTTAAATAAGGATGCTAGTAAATTTGAAAATCCCTATGCTTGGACAAGAAAGAAAAGGACTTACAACCTTTCCAATAGTATCTAAGTCAAACATCACCATAGGTAGGAACCCTAGAGCCTTTTATTGGTACCTAAAAGGATTTTTTAATTGGCAAGATTTCTATCTGCTCAATAACTATGCACACACTCCTCAATTAAAGGAGTGGATTCAAAAACTAAGCCTTCCTCTTTTGGTAATTGGGTTTGCAACACACCATAACACCAATACAATTACAAAGAAGAATCGACAAGACCATGGGTAAACAAAAATCAAGAAAAATAGAGGAGGAAAAGAAGGGGGGTAAGAGAATCAAGTAAGGATTTAGTAAGACTATCTAAGATTGTTGGTTCATATGAGCAACCCCCCCCCAAAAAAAGAAAAATTCATGGTAACTTAAAAAGCATCAAAGAGTAAGCAAGGAACAAATTAGCAACAAAGGGCATTCATCAGACCAAGAGAAGAATAAACATTCAAAATTGAAAGAATTATATAGAGTTTCAAATTCTATCAAATATTTTATTTAGGGGGCTAAAGCAAGCAATTTTGGACTCAAAATTGTTTAAAGTTGGCTTCATATTTTCAAGCTGGAAGCTTGTAGCTGGACTAGCTTGGTGTTGGACCTAAAAAGGAGGCAAGCCAATTTTTTTTTGTCCTAAAGTAGGTAGAAACTTCAAAATATTCCACAAAGTGAGGGACTCATAAGGCAAAAAGAGTGTAGAAGGCTAAGTGCCTAAAGAATAGCAAGCCAAACCATTTTGCAATGATGTCAACTTAGTCTTTCAAAAGTTATAACCAAGTGAAGTCAAAAGTGGGGATCTAGTCAACAACATTCCACCTTTACAAGTCCAAAGACCAAGCTGGGAACTATATCAAAACATTTTTTAAGCTAATGATAGCAAAAGTGCTTTAGATATCTACACAATATAAGGTTCATAAGGTGGATGGTAGTCATTCCAAAAGAGTGTTTGACAACACTTTTTGATGAGTTATCTCAGCCAAGATTTTAAGAGTTTCAACATAATAAAAAATACAACGAGCACAAAAGAGAGCATGAAAAGTAAAACAAAGCAAAGTGATAGCCAAGACTAGGGAATTTTAGCACGAGTAATAATATTAGCTCTAAAATTATTAGGTATACTTGTATTAGGCAATAAGGAAGCCCAAAAGGAAATAGACACTATAAAAACATCCTGAACTAGAAGATCTTAGCATGGAAGATGCTTGGCACCTTAGTAAAAAACAATTAGGTGTATCAGAACTAGAAAGCAACAACCACCTCCATGAACCATAATTAAGGATCCTATAATCATTATCGACTAGGGTTTGATAAGAGAATGCCAAGTGGAACTAACTCAACCTAAGATCATGCCTGATCAATTTTGGCCAATGATTTTATGTAGAAGTTAGTTTTATTTTAGTTCAATGAAAACTATAAAAGGAGTGATGCTCCTCATTGTAAAGGGTCAAATATTCAAAGTTTACTTTTTCTTATAAGCTAAGTGTTTAAGCTACTCATAAGTAATCCAAAGATGTTTGAATTCTTCCATTCAAAGTGTATAAGAATATGTGTCATGTATGCTTAATATTTGTGTTCATGTTTTAGCTGAAGTAAATTCTATTAGAGTACGAGTTGTTTGGATTATTTCAGTTGAAATGCTTGGAATATTGAATGTTGTTATTTATGATTTTGTTATATGTAGGATTGGTATTTTTGTTTATGTTTTAGCTAATATGATTTTTTTAGGCTAAGTTATTTAGGTTATTGCAGTTGAAATGCTTGGAATACTGCATGTTGTAGATTATGAGTTCATCATACTTACTATATAATATTTGAGTGAGAAAATGTTTGTTAGGATTTACTTGCAATGACCAGTCTATGTTCATTTAGTTAAAGGTCTTCCATCAATACTATTTCTATCCATTTTTCCTTATTATTTTATTTATTTTTCTTGTTCTATATTTAATTTGCAAACAACATTAAGGAGTTGGCTTTCTTGAGAGGTTGATCTAGAAATATTTCTAGGTCATCCAATCTTGAATTTGGTCTAGAGTGCACATTTCATACAAAGGTAGATTGAAGCATCAAGAGTTTTTGGCATACCTAGTGGGACTAAACCAGTCTTATTTGCTTCCATAATAGAATCACCAATGGGAATTGAAGAAATAATTTTCTAATTTTAAAAGAATGACAAAGCCACCATGTGCATAAGAATATTTTGACATGCTCACATCTAAGGATGGTCAAGATTAATATGAAGATCTTGAAATCCTAAGTAGATAAATATCCCTTCACCTCCTAACTCCATATTCAATAACCTAAGAGTAGATGACTTTACTACAAGGATGTACCTCCAAAATCTTATTTCACTAGATCAAAAGCTAATAAGCTAAAAGAACCAGTATAGTTTATTAAGCTATCAACTGTTTGGACATCCAAGAAAGTTAAGTCATTTTCACCTGTTCTTAGGTTCTTTGTTTAGAATCCAAGTCCTCTACAAACCATACCTCCAATATCACCTAGAACCATGGCCAAATAATATTTACCTCATTGGAATAGTACTAGATCCATAAATCTTCAAGGCCTCCATGATATCCCACAAACCACACTAAATAATTTATCTTCAATCGATGGTAGTGATAAAATAATATATGAGCAATGTCAAGACATAACTACCATAACCACTATGCACAATATTATGCATGAGGATATGATGGTGAGATTACTGATATTATATTTTAGGGGTAAGGTATTAGCTTAGTACCATTCATTACAGGAAGATAATATTAACACATGGGTCAAGCTTGCTCAACCTTTTATCCTAGAATTCAATAATTTAGGGGATCCCTTTTATTTCACTCAATTCACCTCCATGCAAATGCATCCTCAAGAAAACATCATGGATTTCAAAATCTGGTTCAACAAGAATTGAAGAATAATTTCTAGAGATATAATACCTTCTCAAGCCCAAGCCTACATCTATTACCTCAATGCCTTTGTTTAAAATTTAAGTCTTTCGGACACCCAGTTTTGACACGCCTAGCCCAACGATATCCTCAATCAAGGCATCAAAAAACACCTTATCAAGACACCCTAAGCATGGCAAATTGGACATTAAATTTAGCAAATTTCATCAATTCCCAAGTCTACTAAAATCATCAATTAATTACCCAGGTGTTGTAGGTGAGTTGGAGAGGAGAGGGCAATCCTCCAAGGGAGGTCCCAGGTTCAAATCTCCACCCTACCAAAAATATGAATTGGGTATCCAAAATCCAATTGATAATGTTGGTGTGGGCAGGGTCAGGTGTGATTCCCGGGTGACTTTAACGGTGTAGAACCCCCTGTTCGTGGTATCTCAGACCAAGGCGGCCCCGCAAGGGGTTTTTCACTAAAAAAAAGAAAAAAGAAAAATCATCAATTAATTTACCTTCACAAGCCTTTTGATCAAGCAAATCAAATCAATCATCTTCATGCCCAAATTTGGGTTGCTTGAATACCTAAAAAGTAAAGGTCATATTTGGGACACATTTTGACCTATCAAATCATCTCAAAACTTCATAAGAGTACCACCATTAGATTGGGCTTGAAAAGAGCTTTTCAAAAATATAGATATACCTATGTTTGGATATTGATTGATACCTCAAATCACATAAAAGTTACACCTAGGTAGGACAATTACAAATTTACCACTCATTATCAAATTTGCACACTTGTGGTGAATTTAAAAATAGCTCATTTCAGGTCATTTGAGTAGTCAAACTGATCATTAGTCAAATTTGACACTCACTATCAAATTTTCCAATGGTAAATTTGACACATAGTGGTGAATTTGCCAAAATGGCTAGAATGTTTTGGCATGAGCCAGAGGCATGCAAATTCCTTCATCTCACTTCCTCCTTTGATCACACATGCCCTAGCTCATCCTAGGCCTATGAAATTTTAATTTTGGTTTTCCCCTTATGGCATTTTGAATCAATTTTCCCCCTCAATTGCGTCTCCAAAAATCTATAAATAGAGCCCTTGGGGGAAACATTCATCAAACATTATGAAGTTTTTAAATCTCTACAAACTTCTCTTCTTAAGCTCTCATTCTTTTATTTCTCTTCTCTTGCATTGTGAGCATCTTCAAGAGCATTTGGGGCAAGTGGAGCAAGGCATAAGGGCATTGGAGTAAGCCACATCCTCTTGTTATTGCCATCAAGGAGGAATTCTTGGCTGAGAAGGGTAGGCTCTGCTGGGATTTGGTTGTAATCCTCTATTCCTAGCTCGTTTTCTCTTTATTTTGCTTCTTATTTTATGCATTCTCCCTTATTAGCCTTCCTAACACATAAGTTTTACCCTGCAGCTGTTAGTCTTTATATATTTCACCTCTAATCTCTGTTTTGCAGCTCTCTAACAAGATTTTATGCTCATCATATTTTTATTTGCAACAAATCTTATGTTATTTTAAATTTCTAACCATATTTGTGCAGACTTGTTTCTTTTATTTGCTTACTAGTTCATGCTGATTCTTTCCTTTAGCCATTAATCTTTGTTTGCAGTGATTTATCCCTTTATAATAGTCCATTCCTCACATTACTAATTCTTATTTGTAGGTATTTATCATTTGTTTTATGTTCCTTTACTTTATTTTTAGGCATTTAACATTTATTATATGTTCCTTTACTTTATTTGTTACATTTACTTATTTATTTACATCACTAATCAATTTGCGTAGGGTTATTTGTCTTGATTTTGCTCACTAACTCATTGTTATTTCTCATTTTTATGCAATTTCCAGCCATTTAGCTTATTATCATTTTATTTGCAACTACATACACTCTTCTTTGCTTGAATAACATTTATTGCAGGGTTGTTTATATTGTAATCATTTTTTTATGTTCTTTAACATCACATTTACTACTTTATACATCATCTTATAAGCTAGTTTTGATCCTCTTATTCTTGAGTTATTAAATCTCTGCCAGATATTTATATTGGTCTTATTTGCAGGCCCCTATTTTCATTCTAAATCCACATCAATCTTATTGGAAACCACATGCATATTTTATACTCACATTCATACTTATTACATGCTCTCTAATCTTCCTATTGCAGGTTCATTTGCATTATTGGCTTACCAATCCATGCTTGAGTATCTTTGTTGCTGCATTTGTTTCTTATTTGCAGCCATATACCTCTTTTTTGCTCACATTATTATCTGTTGCATGCTTATAATTATCTTATTGTAGGGTTATTTTCTCCCTTTGCTCACTAATTTTGCTTCTATTTCTTTATTGTTGTGTTTTCTTCATAGTTGCAGCCATATCCATCTTGCATATTCGCTTTTGTTATGTTTTTTAAAGTGCAACCATATACATATTGCATATTCACTTTTGATGTGTTTTCTTTAAAAGTGCAGCCATATACATCTTGCATATTCACTTTTGTTGTGTTTTCTTCAAAATTGCAGTCATATCCATCTTGCATACTCACTTTTAGTGCATTTTTTTAAAAGTGCAGCCATATCCATCTTGCATATTCACTTTTATTGTATATTTTTCAAAATTGCAGCCATATCCATCTTGCATAATCACATTTGTTACATTTTCTTTAAAATTGCAGCCATGCATACCTTCCATAATCACAATTGCTGCATTTTCTTTAAAATTGCAGCCATTCATACCTTTCATAGCCACACTTGTTGCATTTTCTTAAAATTTTCAGCCATACATATCTTTCATGCTCACTCTTTCGTATTTTACTTTAAACTGCAGCCTTCACATTCTTAATTAGTTGCTTCTAATTATTTTATTGAAGGGTTGTTGGGCTTATCATCTTACCATTTTTATCATTTCCTTTACTCATGCTTTTAAAGACTATTTAAGTTCATCTTTATTTAAATTTATAGGGACTCATATCTATCTTAGGTTCACTCTCTTTTATTGTAGGTATAATAGCTTTCTGGCTAATTTTTTTTATCGGTAAAAAAAATTCATTAAAAGTGGGTTTTGAAAGGGGCCCCAAAACCTTTTTACAAAAGGTCAATAGACCATCCAGAGGGCCAAAGGGTAGGCCTTGAGAAAAACAAAAGGAGCACAGGGGCAGAGTCCCGAAGGGACCATCACCAACTGACTTAACAAACTGGTAAGTGGGATCAACCCATACAAGGGATCAGACTGGGATACAAGATCAACCCGTACAAGGGATTAGACTGAGATGCGAGATCAACCCATACAAGGGATCAAACTAGGATGCAGGATCAACCCGTACATGGGACGCGGGATCAACCCGTACATGAGGTCAATAGAATGGGATGAATTAATTTAAAAAATGCCCGCCAGAGGAGCTCAAAAATCAAAACGGAGAATCCCACTCATGCTGGAAAAATTTGAAAATAAAAATCCTGCTTGTTGTGGAAAAAAAAAAAAAAATTAAAATCCTGCCCAATCCGAGAAACTGAAACTTACTAGAAAAAACCTGACCATGCTGTAATAGGCAGGAAAGAAAAATGTTTGAAAAGTGACTGCACAGTCTTCTACCAGGGACCGTGAACTAGGATGTAGAAGCGAGATGACCTGCAAGTCTAACCTGAAGTAAAACACAGAAAGTTGGAAATCAGAAATAGGGTTTGGAAAAAAATCCCATGAAGCAAATCTTGGGAACATCGAATCCCTGCCAAGAAGCAACAAACCATTACCAGAGAAAACAAACATCGTAAAAATGATATCATGCCTAAAGGAGAATGAGGTAACTAGGCTGGGGCAGGGTTTAGAAATGGAATAACAAAAATGGGAGATCCCTAAGACCAATGGATCTCTCTTGCAACTAGATTGGAAATGCAACTGCAAAGGAGAAACAGGGACAACTACCACATGAGCACCCATGATTGGAGAGGATTATATGACTAGGTTAAAAAACATGGCAATGCTTTGCAATAGATGATAAATCACAAGGTCCAATCCCAAGATCTTTAAACCTGCAAAGAAAGCAAACCACATAAACAACCAATAAAAAATCTACCAGTCCCACCCTTGCCTGCAAAAGGATGTATCCAGGGAAAGCCGCAGCTGCACAAAGAAGCTCAGGGTCCCCCTCCAAGACCAAAAGGATAGACTACGGGAAGAAACCAAGGATCCATCCAAAAAACAAGTAGTCACTGGATTTGCAAGGAGATCCTGAAGGCAGAGATTTCCAGGAATATCTGAGAAAGAAAGTCATCTACGAGAATGAAGCCCAGGCACACACCAAGCTGAAAAAGAGCGTAGATGAGAATCTTGAGCAATGAACAGGAAATCAGAGCCAAAACCTCTTTCCAAAGACATCCCCCAAGCTAGTCAAAAACCTACCAAACCAGGATACTCAGGGATAGAAGCCACATCACACTCCTTGTAGTAAAACAATCTCGTAAAAAACAAGAAACTTGAGAAACCCAAAAATCTCGAGAACAAGGCCAGAGAGCAGCTCAAGGAGGGGGGTAGGAAAATGGAAAAGTAGGACTGGACAGTCCTAGAGAACTTGTAATTGGCCCTGCCCTCCCCTTAAATTAGCCTTGCTTTCTGGCTAATTTAATCCTCTTATTGTTCATGCTTTTATAATCAACAATATTTGTTGTGCATTTAATCTCTTTAAATTTACAAGCATCTTGATTACATGCTCATTCATACTTTGTTGCAAGTTCTTCCAAATCATCTTGGTTTTTAGCATTGTCTTATTTCCATTCTAATCTCTTCTTTTCATGCTCTCACATTATAAATCTCTACTTGGGATTACTTCATACACATGCACATATGCATATTTTATGTTCACATTGGCTTTGATTGTAATCCAAAGAGCATTTTCATTTAACACTTGTTTTTTGTATTTTCTCACTCATAGTTTGTTTACTAGTCACAAGATCTATCTCAACTCCTTGCATAGAAACCATATACTAAACCATTATTGTGTTTCCTTTTCCTCATCAAAGTCATGACTCTAGTCAATAGCAGTTTGTAGGTATTTAAGATCATTTTCTTGCTTTTAGACATCCCTAAGACATTTAGACATCAACAAATAGGGATCTCCTCCCTTTTGACAACTTAATCTCAATATTTAGAACAAATTTACTTTCAATTTCACCTCAAAACACTTCAATATTATGTCACAAAATAAATTCATTTATCAAATTGGGGTAAATTTGTCATCTCAACTTCCATTTCCAAGGTTTAGGTTCATACTCGATTTTATTTTAACAAGGGATCTAATCAACTGGGAAGATAGCTTATCACCTCACTGCACTCATAGAGGCCCTCAAAATTAGACACACCTAATTTTTTCCCTCATGTTTTGTAGGTTTTCAAATCCTCAACCAAAGTCTAGAGGCACTTCAACTTGTACTCAACCTCTGGAATAGGTAATTCAGCCACTTGGCACTCCTTGCTCATTGTCTTTTCATTATTTTCTACAGCATAATATTTATTTTCATAATTTATTTTCCTAAAACCACGTTTAATTTTATGAATCAAGGAAACCTTAGAATAGTTCAAATTCCTTTCTTTAATCACATTCATTTTGGGTAAAATTAAAAAATCTTATCATAGATAAATTTTTTCCTTAATAAATAATTAGGCAAGAAATAAAAACTCATATAGTTACATTTTAGGCTAGCTTGTTTGATGCATTATCTCTTGTTTGCCTTAGAAAAGAAAAAATCTCCTTTAGTATAGTTCATCATTCAAATTTAAAAGCATACTAGGATAGACAACTTTTTTTCTTACATTATTATTTGATTGCATTTAGAATACAACCTTACGTGATCTTTACTCCAAGTTTGAACAAATTTTATCTTGATACGACTTGATAAAGATTCAGATTAGTGATCTAAAATCTTAGGTGTTTGTTGAATAAACCCATAAAACATTATGCAAGCATAACATCAACACAACACACATAGTCATCTTATTTTTACATGAAGTATAGCCTATTCGCATTGAAGTTTCCCATATATTTAGGGTATCCTTTGGAAAGATGTCCCCAAGTGGAGAAGTAGGGGTTCCAACGGATCCCTCCTATGCATGTGTGAGGTTTTGAATCTATATTTTGGTAAACTTGATGTGAACACTTCATAAAAGTTATTCAAACTTAAAGAAGATCATCTAATTTTGTTTGCATAGTGTAAATCACATTAATTCAAGATAACAAGAACATAACCAAATTGTTAGTCCTACTTGGGGGAGGAGAACGTCTCCTTTAGTAAATTGACACACAAAACTTGGGGGGGTATCCCTCTTGGCTAGTTTGTTATGGTGGGCTAACGAGGGTTATAAGGAGGGTTGTTTTTCCAAGGTGACAAGGATTTCAAAACATTTTCTCTTATTTGCTATAAGTACTCTAGAAACAAATCTTTAATAAAACTAACCACCTCTCTTTCCCAACCTTATTCAATGGTCATCTTCTTAAACCTTACAAGTTTATTAAAATGAATTGTCTTCCATTTTCAAATCTTCCTAAAACCCAAAACACACTATACAATGTGTAAAGTAGCTACCCATCCAAAACTTCTAGTGGAATATTTTGAAGAATATAACACCCACAAAAATCATAATCCCAATAAAGGAGATAAAAATATCACTCTTCTTGACTCTTTAATCTCTTTACATGATGACCTTAATCATGTGATCACATTTTTGCAAGAGTATAGAGATTTTATCAATGAGTTTCTTAATAATAATCAAAATAAAACAACCCCTAAAGATGTTAGTCATACAATAATTTTTTCACAAGAACATGAAGACATAATCAATAAATTCCTTAGCCAATTACCCAACCATGATAAAAATAGGATAACCTTAGATTCCCCTAATAATATAATGTCTTCCTCACAATAACATGACACTATCGTCCAAGAATTCCATAATAATGGAATTCATAACAATGATAAAAATAGAATGACTCCTAGTTCCTTCAATCATATGACAACCCTTTCATAAGAGCATGAAGAAATTATCAAGGATTTTTTTGTAATATTAACAATGAACAAGATATTCCCTTAATGGAAGACTCCCTTAAGGATTGTTCTTTAGAATCTAATGTTAATAAATTGCCCTCTTACTCTACTCCCATTACCATAGATAATAACAATAAATAAAATATTCCCTTAGGGAAGGAGTCCCCTAGGGATTACTCTTTTCCCTGAAATCCCATCCTATCACAAGATACTACAAACATCAATGCTTTGGAACCTAATCCTATTGTTGAAAACCTTAGAATCCAAGTTACTCAACCATCATTGCACCATCATTCCTTATCTCATGATAAAATCTTGAGAGACAACATAAGTTACCCCTTGTTTCAACAAGCCAACATGGAAAATACCCCTAATTTAGGGATAAATCATAGTGCTTCAATCTCTCATCATTTCACCAACACATCTCCTAGTTCCATTAATGCAAATTTGAGTCTTGCTCAAACCTCTATCTCTCCTACTACTTGTCCTACATTTATCAAACCTCTTAAACCAACTAATCTAGGGATAAGCCATAGGATATCACCTTTAATACCATCCCTCCCTAAATCTCCATGTTATCCTTGTATTAGTTCACAACCTCCTTTGATCATACCTCAAGCACCTTCAAAACCACTTCTCCATGACTATAAAAACATAAACTCTAGACTGGAACAATTGGAAAGACAAGATTCTAAACTAGAGCAACTAAAACAACAAATAGCCTCTCTCAAAATATCCTCTTCCAAACCTAAGTACTCCTATGAAGACTTTTTCAATCAACCACTAGATCCCACCATAGTTAGTTAACCCTTTTCTCCTAACATTAAAACACCCAAACTTTAAACATATGAAGGAAATAAAGACCCTATCAAACACCTTAGACTTTTCCAAACTACATATATTAATATTGAACCGTTGGAGTATATTATATTATTTGGTACATGCTAATGTACCCTCATGGTAGATTTATGGTACATATGTAAGTAATATATTAGGGTTGAGTCATAGTTTAGAGTATGAATTATATTTCCCCTTTATGTAGGGATGAATGTGTAGGAAATGCACAAGTGTCATGTAAAGTTGTACTATGTAGGAAATGCACAAGAGTCATAGTGTACAAGTGTAAGTTGAGTCTATGTGCACAAGTTTCTTGTATGTATGAGAACAATATATAATTAAATATGTATACAAGTATCTTAGGATGGGTGTGCAAGTTATAGAAGTGTAAGAGTCATGTATAGATGTGCATACATTATAGAGTCAAGTGTTCATCAAGTATGCAAATGTCAAGTAGATAATCCAAGAGTCATGAGACTTGGCATATGGAAAGAAATAGTCAAGTATACAAAGAGTCACACTACTATGGCTACATTATAGAGGTAATACCCCATAATCAAGAATCATATATACAATCATATACAGTTACATACAGTTACGATCAATACTATCATTGTAAGAGAAAGTGAAGAAATAAATATTGCATACATTTTGAGCAATTAATATTGTAAGTTGTATTACATGCTTAGTACATGTTTATTAAGGCTATTAAATTCATATTGCTACATATTATTGAATGTTATTTTATATATTATAATCCTTCTTATACATATTAATTTGTTCATATTATTCTACTCATATCATTATCTTGACCTTATTATATTATGACTATATTGTATTCGATATTGTGATATTTGTGGTAGTATTAAGGCTTAAAAAGTCATCATGAACTTGATGAAATTTTATTACTCAAAAATTTCCCTAAAAGCCTTAGTGGCCCTTATTTGGACTAGTATTTCCAATTACCAAGGCACTCCATCAAAAATTTTAGAGACTTTGCCAAATTATTTGTCAAACAATTCTCCATTTACATTGAAGAGAAGCCCACACTTAGTGACCTTCTTGAACTCAAAAAATATCAAGATGAGAATATCCTTGAATTCTTAGCAATATGGCAATATTTGGTATGGAGGCTTCAATTTATCCCTCCACCAAAAGAACTATTAAACATATTCATAAGAAATATCAATGAGCAACTATCCTTTCACTTAGAAGTATCCAATGTGTATTCCTTTGAAGATGGCCAAAAGGGTAGACACTGATCTCCGTAGAATGGGGTGATCAAAGACCTATACTTTTAAGAAAGTAGAGCAATATTACCCTTACCCAAAGGGAGAAAATGAGAATATTCATGTCATAGGCAACAAAGTCACAAATGCTTAACAAATTAAAAATATCAATTCTACTAGAAACTCTTAAAAGATTGTTATACAACTAAAAGTGCAACAAAATTTCACTAAGTTAGATCAATCTCCTACAACTATCCTAACACAACTCCTTGAAACTAAGATGATAGAACTTCCATCTATTAATCCTATAAACCTTGAAAAAATGAGAGCTCATTTATCTCATTCTCATGAACATTGTGCTTTCCACCACATTAATGGCCATGCAACCAATAATTGTAGAGGCCTTAAAAATATAATCCAAGACTTGATAGATAATGGAAACCTTGACCTTAGTGGTTCTAGTTCCTACCCTTATAAAATATCTTAGAACCTTCCAATAGCCATCACCATCCATAGCAAAGAGGTAACAAACCATTCTTGCAACAATGATGTTCTACCTCCATACTAAGGTGTTATGACATCATCACTCTTTTAGTTAACCTTTACCATGGAACCCTTTTATCTCCTTATCAAATCCTAGGTGCACTAAGGTCCTTTCGATCAATCTGATTTAATAAGGATGTCATAAGATAGGATCCATCCTAAGTGGTAGTATACTTTTTTCACTTTAGCTACACCATATATACAAACAAATTAAAGTAGCTAAGAATCCTTTGCTAGGTCATAACCATCTTTTCAATCCATATATCTTCTTGAATACCTACACTAGCTACTTGGCTTGTTTGCACATGCTTAGTCTTAAACTCAATTCCCATCATCAAAATTATCTACCTTTAGTTGTATCTATTCTTTTTCCTACCTAAACATAGATCATTGATCTCTATCACATCTTTATCAAATTGTTACACATCCATTATCGCAAACTATAAAAATATCCTTACCATAATAAGAGAATGTCCACATAATTACCACTATAATAATCGTAAATCTCCCCCTTTACATATAAGCATGAATCAAAACATATTACAATTATCCTTAACATTACAATTAATCAACAAATCACCCTTTTATGGCTACATCAAATATACATCTCAGGCCTATTCTTATTTTAAGTACCTCAAGAAATCACTAATACATTTATTCAAGGATGACTCAATAAGTATTCTTGGAAACACTTTAAATGTGAAATCAATAAAATATCCCTTTTCAAGCTAAACATCTAAAATACCTATTGAGACACAAAGATTTAAAGTCCCCCTTGGGGTAAACATTTAAAGTCTCCCTTGGGGCAATCATTTAAAGTCCCTCTTGGGCATAGACATTTGAAATCCCCCTATCACAACAAGATATTTAAAATTCCCCCTTGGGCGTATTCACATTAAATCCCCCCTTTGTGACATTCAAAATAGGAACTCCATTTTGGGATTATCATCACATGATGTATATACATATATCACAAAAAAATACTACACTAGACACTTGTTAAGGACTAATAATTATACATATCTCATCTCAAAAATATTATCCAAACTTTATTTGTACTTTTTGTTTGTCTTAGACGCATAATTTATACATATCATATCACCATGCTAAGTCCTCCAAGAAAACTAACTAAGTCCTCTAGGAAATGCTAACAAAGTCCTTCGAGAAATCCAACTAAGTCATTTGAGAAAGCCAACTAAGTCCTCTAGGCAATGCCAACTAAGTCCTTTGGAAAATGTTCAAAAAGTCCTTTGGGCAATGCTAAAAAAATACTCCAAGAAAGCCAACTAAGTATTCCAGGCAAGCCAACTAAGTCCTCTAGGTAAGCTAACAAAGTCCTATGGAAAATCTAACTAATTCCTCCGGGCACATGCTAAATAAGTCCTTTAGGAAATGCTAACAAAGTCCTCTAGGTAAGCTAATAAATTCCTCCTAAAAATATCACTAAGACCTTTGGTCAAGCTAAAAAATTCCTCCATGCAACCCTCAACATTGTCCAAGCGATATTTGTACATATTTTCTCGTTTGGATACATCATCATTTGAATCACCCTTTAAGTGTTTGACCAATATTCAAGCTCCAATATCACCACTTAAGGGTGAATTATTGTACATATTTTAAATCATGTATTACCCTCCACTCAGAAGAACATTAAAAACCATAAGCAAGCTCACCAATCATACACCTTTTTACAATCAATCATCATCCTAAACAACTCACTTTGTTCAACCCATCCTAGCCAGTTTGTTCCCATCATCCCCATGAAAATAATATTTCTTAATTTAATTTTGGCCTCCCCTCTAAAGTCCAAGGGATCACACATAGGACATGATAAAATTTAATGCTACCCAAAATGCAATCCTCAAAATGATTTTAAATAAAATATCTTCACATCAATACTCCTTGTTGGTCCATAAACAGGCTAGGGGAGGGACATCTATCAATTATATTTCCTTCCTCATGATGATAACAAGATTTTTTTCATCATATTTTATTAGAAGCCTATGCAATAATGGAATATGACTTCCAAGACACATCATCAATGCATCTACAAATTTCCTTTACCCATACTTAGGGGTAACTTGTTACCTCAAGTTTCTATCAAATAAGTCTCATCATTCAAACATCAAAATCCATATCCATACATATATTCTCCCCACTTGGCAGTAAGCATTAAAGAAAATATACAAATTATTCCTTTATTATTTAAATTTTACATCAGATTATGCACAAACATCACATATACAAATATTTTTTTAAACATTAAATATATGCTAATATCCCGTCTATACCCCTATGGTATATTACATTTATTCAAACATGCACAACTTTCAAATCACTTTTTAAAGCATAAGCTATTATTCACATTAAAATCCATTTAGGTCATGCTTCTTCCAATATGTTATGCATTTGCTCAGTAAAATGCTTTGGGTACACCTCTGAAAACATGCATAAAATCCTTCGGGTATGCCACTCAAAGTATGTATCTAAAATCCTTTGGGTATGCCACTCAAAGTGTGCAGTACCAAAAATCACTAACAACTAACTCTACTAACAATAATATATATTTTGGACCTCATTATGTCTTAAGTGCTTGTATTTTATGTGATATCTTAGATCACCATTTAAGCATGGTGATATTTTTAGTTCATATCCCTCAATGCTTATCCATCTTAGGCCACCACTTGGGAATGGAATCATCACATATTTTCAAGCACTAGTCCATAAGTATTTTTGGGCTCAAAGGATAATACTAAATACTTTTCTTAAATATGTACATTTAATCCATGTGTTCTTTGGGCTCAAAGGATGACACTTGAATTGGGATAATAATGAACACTTGTCCTCTATCAAGTTTGAAGACCACTACTCATAAACACAATCAACATCAAGACATACTCCTGAGTGTTTACCTTTTATCAAACTTTTAGGTCACAACTCAACAATAAAATCATGTTGCTCCTTGTGTTTGCCCATTATTTGATTTCCTAGACCATCATTTAGGTAACATTTTTCTCCAAATGCCTACATCATATTAGGGTGTCTTTATTTTTCTTTTCATTTATAATATATTGATGTCTAATGTCTGGTTTATCTTCCTCATGTTTTTCTAGTCATATCTCATGCATAAAATCAAAATAATTTCACATTACATTATCAAAAGTAATGACCAATCAATAACCAAATCAACTTCTTCAATATCAATAATAATGTTGGTGTCAAAATTAGGGTCCCACAACATATTGTTGATGCATTCATTACTTCATAATAAAAACATCAAAAAGGTGTAAAATGTAGATACCCAATTTTGACATGCCTATCCCAATGACATCCTAAATAAAGGCACCAAACGACATCTCATCAAGACACCCTAACCATAGAAAATTGAATATCAAATTTAGCATATTTCATCAGTTCCTAAATATACTAAAACTAATCAATTAAATTTCCTTCACAAGACTTTTGATCAAATAAATCAAATCAATCATCTTCATACCCAAATTTGGGGTGTTTGAAGCCCTAAAAATTAAGGTAATATTTAGGACACATTTTGACCTATCAAATCATCTCAAAACTTCATAAAAATGCCACCATTAGATCAGTCTTGAAAATATATTTTCAAAAAAAAAAAAACTATACATATATATATATATATATATATATATATATATATATATATATGTTTAGATATCTATTTATGCCTCAAATCGCACAAAAGTTTCACCTAGGTAGGACAGTTGCAAATTCACCACTCATTGTCAAATTTGCTAGTGGTGAATTTGCACACCTATGGTAAATCTGTAAACAACTCATTTTAGGTTATTTGACCAGTCAAACTAATCATTAGTTAAATTTACCACTCATTGTCAAATTTTCTAGTGGTAAATTTGACATAGTGTCAAATTTACCAAAATGGCCAAAATATTTTTACATGAGCCAAAGGCATGCAGATTCCTTTATCCCACTCCTTCCTCTGATCATACATGTTCTAGCTCATCCCAGGTCTATGAATTTTAAATTTTGGTTTTCCCTCTCATGGTATTTTGAATAAATTTTCCCCCTTAATTGCTCCTCCTAAAATCTATAAATAGAGCCCTTAGGGGAAGCATTCATCAAACATTCTAAAGCTATCAAAGCTCTGTAAGTTTCTCTTCTTAAGCTCTTATGATTTTAGGACTTTTACTACTATGTCACTCCATATGAGGTGTGATCTACCCTATCTACTTGGTCCACACATTTGATAATAAAGACAATTAGAGAGGACAACAATTCATAAAACCTTACTTCATAGTAAAGAGAATAGTGAGTAAACCAAACATTATAATTTTTACTTTCAATTGGAAAACCATAGCATCCATTAAATTCTTGCATAAACTTACCTCTATAAAAATAGAAAATCATTTGTTATTACCACAACCTTATTTAAAGAAAAACCTTATACAATCTAAAAAATAGATGCTCAAAATACTTCCATATGGTGAAGAAATGACCTTTAGAAACAAAGTCCTAAAAGTAGCCCCTAAGAAATATTTTTGAAAAATATCAAACTCAAGAACATGTGCTTATACTGAGAGGGGAGTGAACAATATAATATAATTTTTTTTGCTTTTCAATCCATATGATAACATCAACAATATTAAAGCAATAAAAATCATACAAAGCATCACACACATGAGAGACATGATTTAATGTGGTTCACCCAATGTGGGCTACTCCACAGAGAAAATATTCCTTATAAACTTTTATCAAATAATTCTTTTAGGAATCCTTTCACTATTAAAAATTTTATGGACCTCTGTCCAAAGGAGACACCAATCCCTTAATCTCTATTTCAAATATGTACTAAACATAGTCCTTCGGTCTAGCACAAATCTTCTCAATCTCTGTCTCTGATCTTCACTAAACACAGTCCTTTGGTCTAGCACAAATCTACTCAATCTCTATCTTTGATATGCACTAAACACAGTCCTTAAATATAGCATAAATATGCTCAATCTCTGTCTCTAATATTTACTAAACACATTCCTTCAGTCTAGCACAAATCTGCTCAATCTCAATATCTGATCTGCACTAAACATAGTTCTTCGGTCTAGCACAAATTTTCTCAATCTCTATCTCTGATATGTACTAAACATAGTCCATCGGTCTAGCACAAATCTATTCAATCTCTATCTCTAATCTAGCACAAACCTATCCTCAAATATATCCACAAGTCCTCTCTAGAACCTGTCCAATATGCTCAACAAGTCTTCACCAAGACTTACCTAGAATCTGTATTGTAAGATCTCACAAAAGCTTACTTCACTCAATCAACCACTTAATGAAAACTTAGTAAAAAATTCTTATCAAACGATATCACATAACAATTATACTCATGATATTTCACAAACCCTAGTTAAATATAGTTCTCAACTTCACATAACAATGGTACTCATGATCTTTCACAAACCCTAGTTCAAGCATATGAAAGCTTACTTCAATATTTCCAACAATGCTTATCAAACAAGGTTTCCAGTTTCAAATTTCATTTCAGAAAACCCACATCAATTAGCATTTGATATCTCAAAACCAAACTCAAAAATGCTTATCAAACAACCCTTTTCACTCCAAATTAGCATTCACAACATCCAATAATCACTCACAAGGAAGATGTACCCATGCCTTTTTGTTTGATGAAGAATTACCCTAAAAAACCTGTCTCAATTACAATTACTCTCTTTGCCAATTTTAAGGGTTAGGTAGAAAAAACCTTCTCATAATTTTAATCAATAATTTCCTCACAAATTATTTTCACCATACACAACATGAGAACTCAATTAACCTTATTACTCCTTTTCAAATATTAAACAAAATAAAACTTTATTTTGAAATAACATTCAAAATCATCTAATACCTTATCACTCCATTCAATATTCTAATCACCAAAAATCACAATATAAAAATCAACTTTCACAGCCCTTATATCTCCCTAAAAACCTTATGCCAAACAACCTTAGGAAAAAAATTAAATTTGAAAAATTTAAATACCTTTTTCCCTTGGTGGGAATCAAACCCACACTGTGCTTCCACCAGTGCCCTAGCCGTGGCTCCAACCACTGTATGAGCTAGGTGCTCACCTTGGAAGTAAAGAGCACCATGTGCTCTATAAACTTCCCCTTAGCACCTGAACCAAAAAGGAGTGCGATGCTTCCTTTGGTGCCCAAACAAAATAGTCACCAAAACTACCGTCGAGATTTGATCGCGGGTCCTCCTGATTGCCAAATCCCTAAGTCACAGATGCTTGCCACCAGGCCAACCCGTGGGATGGATATGAGGCTTAGAGACTCACCAAATTTATTACTTTTGCTGGTGCACATAAGACAAAAAATAGTTTTTCTTCTTCCTCACACGAAGATCGCATAAATCATAAGCTTTTAATTATTCGAACGAAGGTAAGGTTTTTTACATTAAGGCATATGGTATTTATACCATTATGCCACCACAATATTTAGACATCGACGGGGAAATTATTCATGATGTCGACGCATTTATTTTTTCCTTTCAACCATAACTTTAGGGTTAATTAAATTAACTTGTAATTAATTTAATAACCATAGGGTTAATTAAATTAAGTTACAAATTGGAGATTCCAAAGTAGAAATTTAAGATTCCCTTAGATGGTGACAACAGCAACAACATCCTCGACAACTCTGGTGATTACAAGAAGAGATTTCCCAGGCCCTCATAGGGGATTTTGAGCTGGAACAAGGAGAGATTCCCCCTTCGGATGAAGCTACCAAGGCAGATGATCCCAAGGGCCCAGACCCTAATCCTGATGGGCAGAGAAGCCTGACCTACGATCGGTCGTGGGAAAACTACAAGGGGTTTGTTCCCCCCCTCCCAAGCAGCAACCCCCATCCATAGCATGGAGTCCCTCATTCATACCTCGAGAAGGTAACGGGCACTCCAAATCCCAGCTCCTCTGGGACCGAGACCCATCCCCCACTGACCACTTCGGGTGAAAACATGGTTATCCCAGAATTAGTCATGGCAGCGAAACTGTCTATTGAATCTCTCTCCCTAGTGGGGAAATTTGTTGGAGGTAGGCCCGACATGGAGTCCATAAGGAAATGGGTTGGGTTCAAATGGTGAACAACAGGGAGCTTTCAGCTGGTGGCCCTATCCAGAGGGTTTTTTTGATCCAGCTAAACAACCAGAATGACTATGCCCGCATCCTCATGGGGGGCCATGGTTTTATGGTAGGAAAAGCCTATTTCTCATAAAGTGGGGGGAAGACTTTAACCCTCGGACTCAAGACATCAACTTCACACCCATATGGGTTCACCTCCCGGATATTCCCATCCAGTTCTATCACGAGGATATCCTACGTGGGATCGGGGGATACATTGGAGACCTTGTTGCCATTGATCCTGCAATGAAGGCCAAAACCCGCATGGCTCATGCCAGAATCTATGTCAATGCCAACCTGGCCTCCCAGCTTCCTACTCACATTAATCTTATATATGGAACCTTCAAGTGGTGTCAAGCAATCGAGTATGAGAACAAGCCGACATTTTGCATCGAATGCCAATCTCAAGGACATCTCAAGTCTCAATGTCCATCTCTCAAACAATAGAAAGAGGTACAAAGCTCCAAGCTCCATCCTAGAAATAGAGCACCCAAATGGGATTCAAAAATAAAAGACCCAAAGCCCCTATTGGCATCAGGCGAGAAAAATAATTCAAAGGGAAGAAGATGGCTATCTAGATGCCTCTCATCAACCATCCTTCTACAGAATCGAGCCAGGTATGCTCCATGTTTGCTTTTCCTAATAGGTTTGGACCTTTATCTATCTCCAATGATGAAGTCCTTTTTCCTGAATCTGCCCCTCCTCGCCCCCCACCCCCCACCTCCACCCCCACCCCTCCCCTTCCAGATATATTCCATCCCTTCCCCCTCGATCGCGCCCCCATCCCCCACTAGATCCACCTCTGAACCCCTGGCCACAAACCCTTCCCCTCGAGGGGTTGATCCTCCCTCTCCCCCCAGGAGGTGCCCCTATCCCCATCCAAATCCATTGTTGAATCCCTGAAGGAAGTTGCTAGTCCCACCCACCACAGTACGGACCTCAGCCCCATCATCACTAGAAGAAAAAGAGGCCCAGTTGACACAGGAAGTGAAAATAAAAGAGGAAGGCCTACCATATCCAAGCAAATAAAAAAGGACACTAAAAATCAAGTCACCAATGGGGTGCAGTCAACCTTGTTCCCAGATCTGTTCAACCAGGCTAAGGATGAATCCAAAAATCCCAAACCTCCCCCCTACTAGGTAAGGGAGGCAAAAAACCCACCAAAGTTTCTAGATGAAGATCCTCTCTTGGAATATCAGAGGTCTCAATAGCATGAGCAAACAAATATTAGCTCGAACCATTAGGAAGGACTACAAACCTACCATTCTCATTTTGCAAGAGATGAAAGCTGATGCATCTAGAACCAATAACATTTCCTAGTCAGTATGGAAGAATTGTCAATGGGCTTCCTCCCCTACCGAAGGTTCATCTGGAGGCCTCCTGTGCCTGTGGGATCTAGATAAATTTGAAGGTAGGGTTATTTCATCTTCTGACAGAATGTTGAACCTGGTTTTCTATTGCAAGGAAAATCAGTTCACCTGGGTTTTATCCAACATTTATGCCCCTAATAATCCTCTTGAAAGATGAATGCTCTGGATATCCCTATATCATATTAAGGATGCCTTCTCCAACCTCCCCTGGATGTTAGCAGGGGATTTCAATTCCCCCCTCTTTCCCTCTGATAAGAAGGGTGGCATTTCCACTCCCTCAAAAAGCATCCAAGATTTCCAGAACTTTGTCATGGAGAATGAACTCATGGATATTCAGATTAAAGGTTGCTAGTTCACTTGGAGCAACAAAAGAGTAGGTCTCGAGCACATTCAGGTCAAGCTGGATAGATTTTTCCTATCCCAATAGGCCATTCCCATATTTGGAGATACCTCTCTCATCTCTCTTCCTAGAATCGGCTCCGACCATTGTCCCCTCCTTCTGGAATCCAACAGGGCTCCATCCTTCAAAACACCTTTCAGATTCGAGAATATGTGGATCCAACACACTGACCTGAGGCAACGGATCACTGAGTGGTGGGGGCTCCCTTACCCTGGGTCTGCCATTTCTTGGGTGTCCCAGAAACTGAAGGTGATAAAGGAGAATCTCAAAATCTGGAACAAGGAAGTATTCAGGAATATCTTTGAGAGCAAAGAACAGATCTTGGGCAATCTCAAAACCTTAGAACAACAAATTCAGCATGACCAATGGACCCCTCAGTTAAGATAAGAAGAGAGACAACTCCTATCAGAATACCACAACATCTTGGTCAAAGAAGAGACCTACTGGTAGCAAAATTCCTGTGCCCTATGGTTGAAATATGGTGATGCAAACACAAAGTTATTTCATGCATCTACTTTACAAAATCAAAGCATGAACAAAATCAAGGAGCTCACCCTATCCTATGGCATAGTATCACGAGATATCTTCAAAATTAGAGATGAAGCAACATTCTATTTCAACAACATGATGGGAACCAATCCCCCTGAACATCTTGAAGCCCAAGAGGCCCTCCTGCAAAACATTCCCCCTCTGATCACTCATGCGATGAATTCCTCCCTCATCCAACCCCTCAGCAATAAAGAAATCAAGCTCGCCCTATTCTCCATGCAAGCTGACAAAGCCCCCGGGCCAGATGGGTTTCCCCCACTTCTTTCAAACTTTTTGGGATATCCTAGAGGAAGACATCTGCAATGCCATCATAGAACTCCAACAAACCAAAATCATTCCCAGAGGGATGAACTCCACTTTCATTGCCCTGGTCCCCAAAACCCCTCAATGCAAATCTATGATGGACTTTAGGTCGATCAGCTTATGCAACATCATCTACAAGATTCTAACCAAATATTTGGCATTAAGGCTCAAGAAGATCCTTCCCACGATCATAGATCCCTATCAAGGAAGTTCAGTGGAAGGCAGATCCATCACTGACAACATCATCTCTCTCCATGAAATGCTCCACTCAACTTTGTGCAACAAGAAAGTGGCCATGTTCTTGAAGTTGGACATCACCAAAGCTTTTGATAGGGTGAACAGGGATTTCCTCCTAAAAGTCCTCTCCAGGTTTGGGTTTCACAAGGAATGGATCGACCTCATCAAAGGCTGCATTACCTCCCCGTGGTTCTCGGTGTTAGTAAATGGATCTACTACAGGGTTTTTCCCCAGCTCTAGAGGCCTTAGACAGGGAGATCCCCTATCCCATTTCCTCTTCATAATTCTTGCAGAATCCCTTGGGAGAGCCTTTAAATCTGCCTATGCTTTAGGGAGTGTTTCTGGGATCAAAGCTTCTTCTAACTCCCCACCCCTATCCCATCAACAGTTTGTGGATGATACCATCATTGCGACCTTGGCCTCTGTTCTTCAAGCTAAGTCTATCAAGTTCACCCTTGACACCTATGCTTTAGTAGTGGGGCAAGAAATTAACTACCTGAAGAGCAAATGCTATTTCCTCAACACCCTAGGCAGTAGACAATGCAAGATTACTCGTATCCTTCAATGTTGCATTGTTGATCTCCCCACTTCTTACTTGGGTCTTCCCCTATTTACCAAAAGCCCAAAAGAATCCATGTGGGACAATGTCATTGAAAGGATCAGATGCAAACTCGCAGGGTGGAAGGGTTCTCTCCTATATCAGGAAGCCAAGGCAACTCTCACTATGTTAGTCCTCCAGAGCATCCCTATCTATTTCATGTCGGTGTTCAAAGCTCCTACTTCTATGCACTCCAAGATTGAGCAGATTCAAAAGAATTTTTGTGGTCCAGGCCAGAGGAAAAGAAGAAATTTCACTTAGTCGGCTGGGACAAAGTTTTCCAACCTAAATCCCAAGGAGACCTTGGCCTCAGAAGATCAGCCAACATGAACCTCGCCCTCCTTGCCAAGCAAGCATGGAAAATATTCACCAACTATAAAGCAGAGTGGGTTTCCATAATTCAAGCCAAATATCTCCAAAACCTATCCCTGGTAGAGGACAACGTCCCCACTAATGGATCTACTTTCTGGCGGGTTGTGATTTAGGCTAAATCCCTCATTGTTAAAGGCACCCAATGGTAGCTAGGCAATGGTTCTAAGATCAGCTTTTGGGATGATACTTGGTTAAAATATAAACCTCTTGCGAAAATCCCTGAGGTCTCCATTCTCAGACCTATCCTGGAAAGGAGGTGGGGCAGTAAAGTGGTGGACTACATTGATAACCAAGTCAAATGGAAAACCATTCCCACTACCAACGAAAATGGCCAAGTTCTCAGAGCTAAGAATTTCTTATCCCGCTTGCTCAGAACCACTATCAACCCAACCACAGCCACCCCGGACTACCCCATCTGGAAAGGGAATGATAGTGGGGATTTCTCCATCAAGTCAGCCTACTCTCTCTTGCTCAGCTCCCAGGTTTCCCCTATTCCCTTCAGCGTGGTGTGGGTCAAGCATCTCATTCCCAAGATAGGTTTCTTCTCTTGGATTGCCATCCAAAACAAAGCCCTCACTACCGATAATCTCATGAAAAGAGGCATCCCTATCTCGAACAGATGTCACCTGTGCCTTTCCAGCTAGGAATCCATCAACCACCTCTTCGTGGACTGTGACTTTACTAAAGAAGGATTGAGCCACTTGCTGACTACTTTTCAGATTCAATGGCCCCCCCAATTCCCTTTTGGACCTTTTTGTTCAGTGGCCTAACCCATTCAAAAATCCTAGAGTCTCTTTCTTGTGGAAGGTCTACCTCCACCATTTCCTTTGGAAAATATGGCTAGAGAGGAACCATAGAATTTTTTCCATGTTGTCGAATGACCCTGTGTCCATTGCTTCCAAAGCTATCGCTTATGCTACTAAAAATTCCCAACTTCTCTCGTGCTCTAATCTACCCATCTATAGCCTTGAAGTGGAGATCCTCCGATCCTTGAATGTCCCCATTCCTTCCAACTTGCCCCCTCCCATACCCCATCCTAGAAAGAAGGCTCGATGGAGACCCCCCTGGAAGGCTGGTTGAAGCTCAACTTTGATGGTGCATCCAAAGGGAACCCAGGTTTAGTAGGAGCGGGCGGGATTATCAGGAACCACAAAGGCGAAGCTATCATAGCCTTTTCTGAGAACTTGGATCACCAGACTAACAACGTGGTTGAAGCATGGGTGCTATGGCATAGCATGCACCTCATCAGGGACTATAGAATCAACCTCCAAGTTGAAGGGGATTCCCTCAACATCATCGGGTACATCAACAATGACAAAATCCCATCGTGGAACATCCGATCCCTGATCCAAGAAACCAGAATGCTCATTGGTCAGCAAAGATAGGTTGTAGCTACCCACGTGTACCGTGAAGCCAACAGGCTTGCTGATGGTCTCACCAACCTGGGCACCACCCAACCAACCTTATCCGTGTGGCGCAACTCTCTTCTGCCAAGCATCATCCACATAGCGACCATGGATTGGCCAAGGTAGACCAACTGCCTTTAATGTTTTCCACACTAATCCATGATTTTTATGATCAAGGTTTTGTAGGTCTCATGGTGTGCAATTCCTCGAGCGTCATCTCCGTGGTGTGCACCCCATATCCATCAAATGATTGGCCAACCACTTGGCCCCTATGACTGTGATGCTCGCTCTCGGATGCTCATTTCAAACATCACCAATTTCCAAAGATCATTGTGTAGTCCCGACCATGAGTGCTCCTCGAGTTTCTTGCCAAATATTCCATCGAGCTTAGTTGTCTCTAAGTCCCTATGGTGTTTCGACTCCTCCCATGTGGATATTGGTTCACGGACCCACACCAATCCCTAGTCTCCCTCCTCTTTCCATCGCCTCTCCATCTATCATCATCCCGTGGCCAACGACATGACCGATGACTCACCTAATGCCTATTTAAAAATAGAGCGAGCCATCATCCAGACCTACGTCCTTCATCTTTGCCACCCCAGCCTTTGCCCTAGCTTCCCTATCACCTTCCATATGCCCCCTATTTCCACCACCATGGCCTTCCTCGAGCCGAGCAACTTGCAACTTGATGCCCTTTCAGCCTCCTTTCTGCAAGGTTGTGGCCTTATACCTTTTCTATCAAAATTCAAGGGTGTTGAGGCTGATATCACACCATATTTCATGAGAACTTGGTTGAACGACCACAGTACAATGTGGCACATCCGGTTCAAAGTTACTCCTGAGCTCATCATCGAGGTGTCTAGCCTTCCTCTCATGGGCCTCCTGGTCCGGCGTGACAAACACAACTAGGACCAAGAGCTCGAAGGGTTCCCGAATTACCAAGAATTCAAGTGGCTTGGAGTTGCCCTGGATCGAGAATCCCTCCCCTCCCCATGGCCAATCGTAACCATCCCTCTACTTCAGTATTTGTCCTACGATGACCCGTCTAAACCGCTCTCTAGCTTTCATCTTGCTCTGGTGAACCACCTTCGGGGATATAGGCCTATGAACATCCCTGCTTTCCTCCATCGGTCCATTAGGCTCTCTATGGTCAGCGCTCACAAGAAACACTCGGCTCCCACTCACCAGGGGTTGTTTGTAGTTCTTTTTCACCATGTAGCCACCTCCACCTCGCCACCCATTTTGGCCAACCCCATCCAATCCAACCCCCCTTTCCTCTCCCACTCATAGTCCTACCCATTCCCTATCCAGCGAACCTCTGGTAAGCGAGGAAGCCCCTGAAGTCCACACTCCTATTTCCAAGAAGGGGACTCCGTCTGCTGCTACTCCCTCCAAGCCCCTTGCTACGAGCGACAACAAACCGATGCCAGCTAAGCGCAAAGCCAAAGTCGAGGAGATCTCCGCCCAGGTCCAAAGGTCTTCCAGAGTCAAGAAGGTTAAGGCAGAATCGAGCTAGAATTCCCCTATCCATATTTCCGAGGACATCAGTGGGGATTCGATCCCCGACTCTATGATTTCCAACAAAATTTCTAGGATGTTCCTCAAGAGTTTCATTGCCGCCTTCGAGAGTGCCAGTTCAGCCATGAAACAGTACCTCCAGTAGAGCGCAACCAACACCAAGGAGGATTCCCCAAAATTCGAGCCCCTCTAAGCGAGCTTCTGCGCCAACGGGTCTGTGGTCTGTCGGGTTTTTGGTTTGCGATATGTTCTACTTTTCTTTCTATGTCTAGTTTTTCTGGTTTCGAAGGTGGCCCCTGTGTGGGTTCTGGTTTCTCTTGTTTATCGATGTTTAGTTTCCATGGTCTTCCACCCCTACATGGGCAATTTTGCTTTTGGGATAGTACCACCTTCCCCTGCATGGGAAATTTTGATTCTATCCTCCCCTGCATGGGAATGGTAGTAGCAATGATGTCTATCCTCCCCGGTATGGGATTTTCTAGCAGTTTTTTCTCTTTATCAATCGAGATTTTATGTAAATCTGGGATTGGGACCCAACCAAAACCCACTTAATAGAACCACCAAATTACCAAAAAAAATTAAATTACAAATTAATTTATAATGAAATTATTATAATTAATTTATAATTATTATAATTTCTTTAGGTCTTTCCATTAGACCTTTAATATTATAATAAAATATTATAATATTATTTTTCTTGGGCCTTCTAACTTCTCCTGTAGACCTTATCGGATCACCTTATTATTTCTGAAACTAACTCTTGAAATCCTTCCTCTTGCATTGCTCACTGAAACTGACTTTTGACATCAATGACAACAAATCTTGCTCATATTTCTAACACAAACCTTATTGTTCTTTCCATATATTGGCCTTCCCATGTAGCATATTAAAAGTATCTAAAAAATAATAATCCATTACCAATTATGCTTTGTCATATGATGCTTCAAGTTTATGGAAACAAAATATCTTAGAAAGTACTCTTTAGAAAATAAATTTCTCATATATATAAAAATAAATTTTTAATTTAATCATATTTTATCAAAACTTGAATCCAGTAATAGAAGAGAATAAACTATTGATTGATATCCTTGTGAGGTGTTAAATACAAAAAAAAAACTTATAAAAATCCTAATGGTATATGCTTACATGTCATTTATTAGATTTAAGTATTAATTTTTGTCTCTTTGATTGAATCCCTATGTAGATGAAACCTGCAAAGTATTTTATAATCCAATATTGATAGTCATCATCATTAGTGGTACTAAAAGATCTACCAAGTACCAATCTATTTATTAATATATTCCATATAATATTAGAAAAATCATGATCTTCTATAATAGAGGTTTGCCATCATAACTCTTGAAGAAGACCACCTAAAAGTTGGATTTTTTATATTCATAAAAAAATAGTCCAAGCTCACTATTCTTTGATTTCAAATACAATTTCAATAAGAAGAAACCTATGAAATACCTAAATGAAATAAACTAGGGATTTAAAAAAATTAAAATAATTAGGGTTTGTGTAAATCCCTAAATATATAATGCCTATGCAAAATATTTTGACAACCACTTATCTAAAAATAAATGCTTTAAAATAGTGCCATATGATGGTTAAAACTTTTTAAAGGCAACCTAGGGTCTTAGAAAACCCTAAAAAATAATATTAGACCAATAAAGAACATGTTGCACAACTAGTATTTTTGGATAATATAACTTATTTGAGATTTTTACTATAAGATATTAGGAACATGTAATCACCCTGACTTATGTTACTTCTTTTACGCCTTGCAGAAAGAACCTAGGATTTTATTTAAAAAATCCATTATCACAAAGAAAATTCCACATTAGCTCCTTTAGGAGCAAGCTTGTGGATTGAATAATACAAACATTTTAAAGAGAGGATTAAAAAAAAAATGACACAATCACTCTAGATAAATTGATACAATCATTTTTTGAAAAAGGAAAGCAAAAACAAAAAATGGATATTCACATCTACTCAAATACCATGACCAGATTCAATTCAATATTTAAAGAGTTAATAAAGAAATCAACACATTATTTAAATTAAATAAAGAAAACAAAAAGAAATAGAAATATGTATAAAGTTCTATAGACACCCAATTTTGACATGCTACTTACGAAAAATACATCAGACATCACACCCAACATCAACAGATAATAAATCAGATCAGCTTGAGCAATTTGGGCACCATTTTTAACCTCTCTCAAATTTTCCACTCCATGACAAAAATTCCAAGGTGAATTTGCTATCATGTGGTATTTTTGACAAAAGTTATTTTTCAGCCATTTGACTTGTCAAACTAATCGTTAGTCAAAATTACCAATTCGAGAGAAAAATGCTAGTGGTAGTTTTGACACGAAATGGTATTTTTGCTATAACAGCCAAAATCCTTTAGCATAAGCTAGAGGCACATGGATTCTTTTGTTCCACTACCTCCTCTAATATTGCATGCTCCAATCATAAACTAGGTCCGCCAATTCAAATTTGGCCTTATGCTTTAATGGCATCTTGCACCTAACTTTCCCTCTCAATACCTCCTCCAAAAATCTATAAATGAAACCCTTGAGGTGACCATTCAACAAGCAATTCTAGCTAGTTACACTACTAAATTTTAATATCTCCTCTCTCTCATTAGAATTTTCTCACTCTCTCATTTGCAGTATTCTCAACAAGAATTTGGAGCAATGCAAGAGGGTATTGGAGCAAGAGTATCATCTTGTAGTGAGAAGAAACACATGCTAGGGCTGTGTATTTTCTTAATACCTCTCTTTATCCATTCTTTTTATCTTCACTTTGTACATTTTCCCTCTTATTTTGGCCTTGCTATCTTGTATTTTCAATCTCCTTGTCTCTTTGTTCATTTAGCATCCCTAACACTTATTCTCAACCATTTAATGCATGTTTGTGCTTATATCTTTCCATTTGTATAAAACTTCTTTCATTTATAAGCATTTATCTCTTTATTTTGGTATACTAATCTCATTTACTTTTTTATACATGAATTTGATCACTAATATCTCTCATTTTGCAGGCATGTATCTTGCATTACACCTAACTTATCTCGGTTTGAAATATTGATCTCTATTTATATTTCTTGCATACTCATTCACATCTCATTTATAAGTATATGCGCTCATTTATTTCATTTAAACTTACATGTTTTTGTTTCCATACACTCTAAATAAATTTTTCATTTCTTACTTCATGCTACCTTTCATCTTGCATTAACATTACAAACTAGATACAATTCCTCTATATTTCCTTTCACTTTTGCATGCCTCTTTGCTCCTTATTTTGTATAAGGTAGCATTGAATCCTCTACCATAGTTATTGAATCCATAATAGTAGTTCAAGACTTTGTTATATCATATAATTTTCCCTATTGCATCATCTCATTTGCTCTTCCATAAGCTTATATCTCTTCTAGCTTCACTTAGGAAGCATTCTAGGGTCCATCTCAACATCTAGATACCTTCATATCCTTATTTTAGGGTATATTCAAGCATTCAACAATAATTTTATCTTACTCTTGGCTTCATTGATCCCTCTCCACAATATTTGTAAGATTATTAATAATCCCCCTTTAAATTTTGTAAATCCCCAAGTTGTAGGTCTTGGGGCTTGATCTTTTCATCTCCCTTCTCTAATTCCAAGCCAAATTGACCCAAATAACTTTAAATTTTAACCCAAAACTCAGTCATCCTTTGTTATAGGACAAAAAAACACTACCTATAGCCATTGGCAAATTTGACTCTCTAGAATTACACAGAGAAAAAATGTCATTCTCTATCAAAAATGCCACTGGAAAATTTTTAGAAGTTGCTTCCATCCCAAAAGGATCAATTTCACACTCAAATTGTTTTAAAAGGGGTTATGATCAGCTAGGAAGATAATCTATCACTTCTTTGCAAATTAGATAGACCCCCTAGAAAAACTTAATTGTTTTTTTAATCTTGCAGGTTTCAAAAATGCCACTCAATTGTAAAAACACTAGTGGTGAATTTGATAGCCTATGGAAAATTTGCTCAGGCATTGGTTTAGGTAATCCTCCCACTTGGTACCTCTCTACTCATTGTTATTTCATAATTTTTATTTTGTTGATCTATGTTTCTTGCTAAATTTTCAATTTTAAGCCACATTTATCTTGGATAATTAAATAATCCTTAGCATAGGTTTTCCTTTCAAAAGCATCTAAGTAAAAATCAAAATGTCATGTAGTTTGCATATTAAGATAACTTTTTTGCTACACATTTCTTTGTTTCCTTGAAAAGGAAAATATCCTTAGCATAGTCATCATTAAAATCCAATTGGCATACTAGATCAATACTTGTTTTCTTGGCGACACTTTTTCTCTCCGGGTGCATTTGCATAAACTTGTCGCGATATCGCGACATTTTTTTCTCTCCAAGGTGGTCTTCATTTTTGTTGCGATTTCGCGATGTTTTTTCTCTCTCCAACGGCGGGCTTCCAGGTTGTCGCGATATCGCGACATTTTTTCTCTCCAACGGCGGGCTTCCAGGTTGTCACGATATCGCGACATTTTTTCTCTCCAACGGCGAACTCTCATCCTTGTCGCGATATCGTGACCGTTTTTCTCTCCAACGAAGGTCTTCCTTTTTGTCGCGATTTTGTGACAACTTTTATTCTTGGCAGCAGGCTTCCACTTTCGTCGTGATTTCGGGGCTCATTTTCTATTTCGTTTGCAGTCTGCATTCTTGTCGTGATTTTGCGACACCTTTTCTCTTCGGCAGTGTTTTCAATTCTTGTAGCGATTTCGCGACTTCTTTTTCTTGTCGTGATTTCGTGACTCTTCTTCTCGACCGGCTCCAACCCTGCAACTTGTCGTGATATCGTGACACTTTGCAACATGTCGTGATATCATGACTTCTTTCCTTCTTTGGCTCCGATGGCGATTCTTGTCATGTTTTCACGACTTCTTTTCTTCCTTCGGCTTCTACGACGCTTCTTGTCGCGATTTCGCGACATCACCATTTTGGTCACGATTTCGCGACACCTTCCCTAGGGTGGAGGTTTGCCAACTTTCTATTCCTCTCTTCTTGGACCACCTCGGTCGATTTGGATTTATTGTAATCTCTCTTGTACAAGGTTTAGGGACCTTTCAAAACCCTTTCTACCAATAAAAAAAAATACTTGTTTTCTTGCATTTTGTGTGATTGCATTTAGCATACACTTTAGATGATCTTCTCTTTAAGTTAGTATAAATTTTATCTTGTGAAGGCTCGATAAAGAGTCATATTAGAGATCCAAAACCTTAGGTGTTTGTTGAATTAACTCATTAAACATCATACAAACATTGAACATCAACACAACACATAGCCACCTTTTTAATACATGAGGTAGAGCCTACTTGCATTGAAGATTCCCATATCTTCAGGGTCTCCTTTGGAAAGAGGCCCTCAAGTAGGGAAGTAGGGGTTCCAATGGATCCCCCCATGCATGTGTGAGGTTCTAAATCTATATTTTGGTGAACCCAACATGAACACTCCCTTTGCCTTAATAAGATAAAAATATTCAAACTTAAACAAGATCATCTAATTTTGTTTGCATAGTGTAAATCACATTAACTCAAGATAACAAGAACATAACCAAATTGTTAGTCCCACTGGGGGAAGGATAATAACCCCTTGAGTAAATCGACGTATGAACCTTGAGGGAGCAATCTCTCTTGGCTAGTATATTATGGTGGGCTAGAAGGAGTCATAAGGAGGGTTGTTTTCCAAGGTGACATAAGGATTTCAAAACATCTTCTCTTCTTTGCTATAAGTACTCTAGAAACAAAACTTTAATAAATTAACTCCTTTTTCTAAAAACCTTCAAACTATGGCTCAACATCCTTACAATACCCAAAGCAAGGGTTTAGCATCTTCATCTTATGAAGTCTTTACACATGAACATGAAGACCAAGTGGAAAACCCTTGGCCAAATCATGAACCTAGGGAAGAAGAACACCTTATTGAGAGAATCAATTTTAACTCTCTAGATCACATTAGAGATTATATTAAAAGGAATAAATATATCTTCCTAGATGTTCTTAGGGAAGAAATTGAAGAACAAAATAGGAAATAACCTTCTACACCTCATGATAATCTTGAACACTTTAATGGACAATCCACTATCACACAAATGAATGAAAATAAAAACAACTTTGCTAGTCTTAATGTGGCTATGGCACATCCAACTGATTCCACAACTCCTCCAACCATATCTATAGGTGTACCTATTATGGGCATACCAATTTCAACATCATCCCCTAGTATCACAATACCTATTCCAAACCCCAATTCTACAAATCATTTCTTATCCCATGACTTAGGGGTCAACTATACCCCTCCACCTACAACATCTAATCAAATTACTTCATCTTTTATGACCTTACCTTTTCTATCTCAAGCTCTCTCACAACCTCCTTTGACCTTACCTACTCCACCAAACCTACCAACTGATAATTTTCAAAACATTAATGCCAAACTCGAACACCTTGAAAAGAGAGACTCTAAGTTTGAAGAGCTTGAACACCAAATTGCTTCCCTTCAAGGGTCATCAAAATAAAAATATTCTTTTGATGAGTTCTATAATGAACCATTGGATCCCACGATAGTCAATCATCCTTTTCCAAAGAACTTTGAAACTCCTAAGTTTCAAATGTACAATGGAAAACAAGATCCCATTAATCACTTGAGACTATTCCAAATAGCATGTAGTGACATCAATCATGATGAGAAGTTGCTTCTTAGGTTATTCCCTAAAATTCTTAGTGGATTAGCTTTAGAATGGTATTTTCAAATACCTCATCATTCCATTAAAAATTTCAAGGAACTTATGGAAGCCTTTGTTAAGCAATTTTTAGTTTATATAGAAGAAAAGGTTACCATAGATGATCTATACCAACTCAAACAATCCAAGAATGAACATTTCTTAGATTTCTTGGCCAAATGGAGGGCCTTGGTGGGAAGACTTCAATATATTCCTCCCCCTAAGGAAATTTTGCACATCTTCATAAGAAACCTTCATGAGCAATTATCTTATCCTTTAGAGATGACAAACATTACCTCTTTTGAAGAAGTCATGGACATGGCCAAGAGGGTAGAAGTCATTCTCATAAGATGAGGACAACTTAGCTATAAGAAAGAGGAAGAAAAATATTCCAACAAAGGTCAATACAAAAACAAACATGTTGTAGGAGATGGTGTAACCGATTCCCATCAAAACAATAATGTAAATGCAACCCAAGACACTTCTCAAAAGTTAGTAGTATCAAGACAAGACAAGTCCAAATGATAATTTACAAATACTAGACAAATCCAAACCACCATGTTAAAGATGCTCCTTGATTAAAAAATGATAAACCTCCCACCTATCTGACCTTGGGATACTACCAAAGAGTTACCCAATTGGTATAAGCATGATGAACACTATGATTATCACCGCACAGAAGGACACACAACAAACAAGTGCATCACTTTGAGAAACCTCATCCAAGATCTTATAGAAGAAGGAAATATAGTCTTCAACCAACAAGATACTCCTAATAAAAATTTAGGAATTTTTCAAAATCCCTTACCAACACGTGATCAAAAGTCTACCAATTTTGTAGGTACCATTCATTTATCAAAACCATCTTATGCAGTAACTAGACAACAAGCCAAAAATCAATCTTTCGAACAACCACCCTTAGTCATTCCTCATAATACTAGAGTAAATATTCCTAATATATCACCTTTAGTCCTCATAACTCCTAAAAATACCTTACACTCTTTTGATCTTTGAAAATAATTAGAAAACATACCCACAAAAATCTCTCTTCTAGAATTTCTAAAAACATCACCTACTCATAGGGAAATATTGCTAAAACTCTTAAGTGAGCAAGAAGTCCCTCAAGATATATCTCCTAATGATATTACCAATATAGTCAGATTCACTGGGATCAATAGTGCTATCCTAGAATTTCATGAGATAGACACACCCCTTGAAACCATATCAGGAGATTCACCTCTTTATATAATATCCCAAATAGGGGATAAACATATCAAGAGAGTCCTAGTAGACAATGGGTTAGCCTTAAATATTTGCAATGTCAAATTTTTATAAAATTTTGACTTAAGCATAAAAGACTTACAAAAATTAGACCTTGTTATTAGAGCATTTGATAATGAAGAAAGAGAGGTCATAGGCACCATAACTTTACCTTTGAAAGTAGGTCCATGTGTCCTTAACACTCTCTTCTATGTTATATCATGTGATGTAACATACAACATGCTACTTGGAAGACCTTGGATACATGCCATGAAAGTAGTACCATCTACCTTACATCAATGCTTAAAATATGAATATCAAGGAAGGATTATCCATATCCTTGGAGATCTAGAGCCTTTTGCCTTATGTAACTTTTTAGACATTCAACAAAAGGAGTTTAACCTTTGTCCTCTCACTTCAACCAACATTACCATCCACTTCTTCTAAGTTATATAAAGGAAAATAAGTATTAGAAGAACCCCTTATAAACTTAGGGGATGATCCCCAATCTTCTTCCAAAGAACAAATCAACTTAATTCATCCAAATCCAGATCCCTTCATAAATTTAGTTAGCCTATTCCTTTCCCCTCATGCTATAGGTTTACCTAATAGAAAAGGATTGAAATTCCAAGTAGGCACTTGCACTTTCATCTATGGGGGGACTACCTTTGATGAAAAAATCCAAGGTGGTAACTTCATGCCTAGCCAATGAACGTATGCATCATGTTACATGTCACCCATATTTTCTATCTAAACAAATGCTAGTCAATATGGGTTATCAAGGCAAGGGCTTAGGTCAGTTTGAACAAGGTATCAAAGAACCTTTAGAAGCTAAACCTTGGCTAGGATGATGTGGGATTGGATATATCCCCAACAAAAATGAACCATCACCTTTGCTAAAATAATATGATGAAGAAAATTACACCAAATATTTACATGGCTCCCAATGGGGTGATGAATATGAGAAGGAACTATGGTCACTTCTCAATGTAACACCTCATAAAACCCTATATTTTTCTAGCATTAACATGTTAACAATTGTCCATCCTAAATCCATATTAGATAAAAAAGAGAACAACATTAAAGAATCTTGTGATCAAGATCACATTGAAGAATCTCTTAAATAGATCTTCAATCTAGATTCTTCCCAACTATCTAAATAAATAAAAAAAATTAGATAACATTGGCACTAAAGAAAACCCTCGACTCCTTAAATTAGGAAAGGTTTTATCCCAATATGAACAAATAGAATACACAAACCTTTTAAAATAATTCAATGACATTTTTGCTTGGACATATGATGATATGCCTAGACTTGACCCCTCACTAGTAGTGCACCATCTTGTCATACATCCTAATGCCAAACCAATTAAGCAAAAACTAAGGAAAATGCATCCCAAAGTCACTCTTTTAGTTAAGGATGAACTCCAAAAACTATTAGATGTTGGCTTCATAAAGGCTATAGATTACTTAGATTGGATCTCCAACATTGTGCCTATTTCCAAGAAATAAGGATCCATTCAAATTTGCATAGACTTTAGAGATATAAATAACACATGTCCCAAGGATGACTTCCCTTTACCAAACATAGACATGATAGTAGACTTCACTATAAGGTATAAAATAAATATTACTCCTAAAGACCAATCCAAAATAGCCTTCATAACCCCTTGGGGAACCTTTTGCTATCAAGTCATGCCTTTTGGCCTTAAAAATGTAGGAGCAACATATCAAAGAGCCATGACATATATCTTTCATGACCTCATGCATAACACTATAGAAGACTATGTAGATGACCTCTTAGGATGCTCCAAGAAAAGAGAAAATCATGTTCAAGATCTAAGATGCATCTTTAAAATATTACGAGAATACAAAGTTTGGCTAAAACCCCAAAAGTACATCTTTGGGGTAACATCAAGAAAGTTATTAGGGTTTATCATATCTCATCATGGAATTGAAGTAGACCCTTCCAAAATTGTAACAATAACAAACATGCCACCACCAATAAATTTGACTGAACTTTATAGTCTCCAAGGCAAATTACAAGCCATCCAAATATTCATCTCACAATTAGCAGATAAATGTCAACCTTTTCTAAATTACTTAAGAAAGATACAAAATTTGAATGGGATAGTGAGTGTCAAAAGGCTTTTGAGGCTCTAAAAACTTACCTCTTGATACCACCTATTTTGATGCCACCTAATCCAACCCAACCATTATTGCTATATATAGCTTCTACTAATCATGCCCCTTGGAGCTTTGTTAGCTCAATATGATGACCAACATTGAGAAAGGGCTATCTACTATATAAGTAGGACATTGGTGAATTACGAAACTCATTATACACCATTAGAAAAGTTATGTCTAGCAATCATTTTCTCCTCCCTCAAATTAAGATATTATATGCTCAGCCAAAAGACCTACATCATAGCAAGAGTCAATCCCCTATGATACCTCATGTCAAAACCTTACCTATCAAGGAGGACCACCAAGTGGGTCATAGCCCTTAGTGAATTCAACCTCGAATTCATTAACCAAAATTCATTAAAGGGGCAAGTTATAGCTGATCAACTTGTTGCGACACCCCTAGAATCAAAATATCCCTTAGACATAACCTTTCTAGATGAAATAATTCTAGCTATAGAAGCTCAAAATCCTAAATCTTGGATCTTATACTTTGATGGAGCTTGATGCATCAAAGGTGTAGGGGTAGGAATCATTCTAGTCACCCCATAATAACAACTCATACCACTATCCTTTAAACTTCAATTCTCATGCACCAATAATACAATAGAATATGAGGCACTTGTCTTAGGTCTTTGAGCCACATTAAAACTAAAAATTAAAACCCTAATGGTATATGGTGACTCATAATTAGTGATTAACCAAGTCAATGATGTTTATCAAACCAAAGATGATAAATTAAAGCTTTACAAAGATATTATAGACAAATTAATAGCTTGCTTTGATGAAATCACTATAGAAGCTATTCCATGGTCTAGAAATCACCATGTCGATGCTATGGCTATAGCAACATCCCTCATCCCCTTGGAATTAGAGGATGAGGAAGCCTCCATTATCATACAATCAATAAAAGGACCTTCAACATTAAAATCTTGCCTACAACCTTTAAACATTTGCACCATCGAATCAACTTCACCACAAGAACCTTGGTATCAAGACATCCTTAAATTCCTAAAAGAAGGAACATTCCCTAAAGGATTCAATCACCAAAAATATAGATAATTTAGACTAAAGGCTTGCAAGTATATCATCATTGGAGATATCTTATATTGATGCTCCTTTGAAGGTATACTTCTTAGATGCATAAATTTGAAAAGAAGCCCAAACAATCATTAAAGAAGCCCATGATGGATCATGTGGTAGACACTTTAGTGGACTAGCCATAGCTAGAAAACTCCTTAGGATGGGTTACTATTGGCCATCCATGGAAAAAGACACCTATAACTATGTTAGGAGATGTGACAAATGTCAGTGACATGATAACCTTGTCCATGCTCCTTCTCAAGAACTACAACCAATTACATCACCTTGGCCTTTCTCCACTTGGGGACTAGACATTATAGGTAAAATTAACCCTCAATCATTATATGGCCATAAATTCATTATCATTACCACCAAATATTTCACCAAATGGGTCAAGGCCATGCCTCTATCCTTCTCAAATAGGGATTCAAGTTTCCAAATTCATCACCAACCAAATCATTAGTCATTATGGGATCCCATCCATCCTAATTGTAGATAATGGAACACCATTCAAAAATAAGGAAGTTACCAAAATTTATGCCAAATACAAAATTCAGAAAAAATGGTCAACACCATATTATCCACAAGGAAATGGCCAAGCAAAATCTTCCAACAAGACATTAATCAAGATCCTTAAGAAATTGGTCAACAAAAATGGTTGAGATTGGCATTTACAACTATACCCTGCCTTATGGGCATATCATACTAGCATACAAACCCCTACAAGTGTGACACCTTATGCTTTAGTCTATGGGACTGAAGTAATTTTTCCCTTTGAACTTGAAGTCCCTTCCCTAAGAGTCTTGTTACAAGACTCCTCAGTCGATGATGAATATTGCCTAGGCCATCTTCAATAATTAGAGCTTTTAGAAGAAAAGTGTATTAATGCCCTAGAACATTTAAGAACCTACCATAATAGACTTTGACATGCCTATCACAAGAAAGTACACCCAAGATCCTTTGATATTGGGGACTTAGTCCTCAAAGAAAATCAAAAGAATACCAATGCCAAAGATGAACTCAAAGGAAAATTTGAACCCAACTAGCTAGGACCTTTCATCATCACTACTAAATTTGGCTATGGAGCCTACCACCTAGCCACATTAGATAACAAAGAACATAAAGAACCAATCAACATAATGCACCTTAAAAGGTATTACACCTAAATATTGCATGACTTGCTTTCTCATATGACTGATTGCTTGATTGCATAGTAGTCTAAAAAAATATTCATTCAAAAACATTATCTTATTTTCATGATTTCTTGGTTTGCTTGATCATACTATAGAGTCAAGAGGATTTTAAGATGAAAAAAATAACAACCCTACTCACTACAATAGTCACTTGCATTGCATCCACATAGGAAACCTCATGTTGAGTGATCCTCCTAGTCCAACAATTTGCTTGTTTTTCCTCCTCTTATCATACTTTCTTCTTTCATACACTTTTCTCTATCATATTTCTTCTTCTCTTCTTCTCCCTCTCTTGGGTTAAGTGATGTATGATACGATCATCCATAGCCCTGATGACCTAGCCTCACCCATTTCTTTTATCCCAATTTTGGGACACCCAACATTAGCAAAATCAATTACTTTTGCTTCTACCTTTCTTCTAACTTTCCTTTTTCTTATCTATCATATTTCTTCTCTTCTTCTCCCTCTCTTGGGTTAAGTGATGTATGATGTGATCATTCACAACCCTAATGACCTATCCTTACCCCTTTCTTCTATCCCAATAACATCATCATGCATACTTAATACACATCACACTCTCCCACCTTATGTCAACACCACTTCAACAAATCTTCTCTCTTTCCAATTCTCATGATTATTTAATAGGCCCTTCTAGGGCACTACTTTCCTCCTCTAATGTACTACAATCCTATAATTCTTTGTAGGTATGTCATGCAACAAAGGAGGATTTTGGTATCTTGGCATGGCCTATCAAATGTATCATGACATCTATTCATTAGATTCATCAAACATCACTTGTCTAGTGGACCACTCAGGCTGAGAAGCCCTATTAATCCAATATCTTGTAGGCCTATAATTATTTGTAAGCCTTACCAGGAACTAGATTAATAGGGTCCTCTTTCCCACTTGGTTTACCAAATAAGCATGCAATCAAACACAAATTATAATCTCATCAAAATGTTGCTTGTCTAATAAACCATTTGGGCTACAAGGCTATGTTAATCCAATATCTTGTAGGCCTACAATTATTTGTAAGCCTTACCAGGCATTGGATTGATAAAGCTCTATTCCCCTACCTAGTTTATTAAACAAGCATGCAATCAAATACAAATCATATCATCCATGTGAAAGTTAAAATGCAGTCTCAAGTGCCCATTAAGATGTCTTATATTGATGCTCCTTTGACGGTATACTTCTTAGATGTGTAAATGCAAAAGAAGCCCATGATGGATCATGTGGTAGATACTTTAGTGGACTAGCTATAGCTAGAAAAATCCTTAGGATGGGTTACTATTGTCCATCCATGGAAAAATACACTTGCAACTATGTTAGAAAATGTGACAAATGTTAGCAATATGATAACCTTGTTCATGCTCCTTCTCAAGAACTACAACCAGTAAAATCACCTTGGCCTTTTTCCACTTAGGAGCTAGAAATTATAGGTAAAATAAATCCTCAATAATTAGATGGCCATAAATTCATTATCACTGCCACCAAATATTTCACCAAATGGGTTAAGTCCATACCTCTATCTTATGCAATAGGGATTAAAGTTTCAAAAATCATCACCAACCAAATCATCAGTCGTTATGGGATCCTATCTATCTTAAGTATAGATAATGGTATGCCATTAAAAATTAAGGAAGCTGCCAAAATCTATGCCAAATATAGAATTTAGAAAAAATGGTCAACACCATATTATCCACAAGGAAAACCTGGCCTTACACCATTCTTCTATCCTAATAATATCATCATGCATACTTAATACATACCCTTCCACCTTATGTCAACACTATTTCAATGAATATTTTTTCTCTCCAATTCTTATGATTATTTAATAGGCCCTTCTAGGGCACTGCATTCCTCCTCTAATATACTATAATCCTATAATTCCTTGTAGGCATGTCATGTGACAAAGGAGGATTTTTATACCTTGGCATAACTTATCAAATGTATCATGATATCTATTCATCAGTTCATAAAACATCACTTTTCTAGTGGTCCACTCAGGCTGATATGCCCTATTAATCCAATATATTATAGGTCTATAATTATTTATAAGCCTTATCAGGCACTAGATTAATAGGGTCCTCTTTCCTACTTGGTTTACCAAATAAACATGCAATCAAACAAAATTCATAAAATTATCAAAATGTTGCCTATCTAATAGACCATTTGAGCTACAAAGATATGTTAATCCAATAAATCTTAGACCTACAATCATTTGTAAGGCTAACCATGCATTGGATTGACAAAGTTGTATTCCACTACCTAGTTTATTAAATAAGCATGCAATCAAATATAAATCATATCATTCATGTGAAAGTGAAAATGCAACCTCAAGTGCCCATTAAGATGTCTTATATTGATGTTCCCATTGGAATAATTTATTGCATCCATAGGGTTAAGCTGGAATGCTACAAGAAATTGTTTGGAACCAACGAGCCATTACAGGCTCTGGTCAATCTACCTCTTTATTTTGATAAAATATTGCTAAAGAAAATAACCAGAATGGGTAAGGAAATCCCAGTGATAAAATTCAAATATTTCAAGTTTTAGACTCATTTGAATATCATAATAAACCCAAAAGTTAACCAACAAAAGAAACACTCATAACACATTCAAATAATGTAATCTACTATGAGGAACTACACATAACTAAAGACAAAAATTGATAGAATTGACCCCTAGAATTGTATTAATTTTCCAAATGAATTACATGCAAAGTTGGTAGAATGCCATTAAACTCTGTTAAAAGCTCTTAATACAATAAGAAATCTTTGTTCAAATAATGTAACAAGACTTCTCAACTTCTCCCATTCCAATTTGGTAAAAAGAAAAATCTCTAAGTTTCAAGGTCAAAAAGGATTGGAAATATTCTCAGCTTCTCAAGCACAATTCTACCAAAACCTGCAAAGCAAAGGGAAGAACGAGGGATGAAAAAAAAAGACACAAAGGGAATACAACAACATAAATCACAAGGCACTCAAGTATACCTCTTATCAAAATATGCTATCTCTAATGCTTGATGCTGGTTTTGACTGCAACTAGTGCATTTATAGCTTTGGATTATTGAATCTATTATTTTTGGTCTTATTTGGGCCTTACACTTGTCACTTTTTGATTTGATATATATATTTTTTAACTTGTATAGCTATCTTCCATTATCCTCTTTTGTCTACTTTGTATACTCTTCTAGGACTCTTTTAGTCTTAGTTTGTTCAACCGGTAATCTCAGTTCTTGAATAGTTTTTTTCTTCTGTTCCTTCTTCGCTCTTTTACTGGCATCCTGCTTTTGAAGTTTCTCCCCCCTGAGTAATTTCTATTTCTTCTTCTGGGGTTAATTCATTTCTAGCTGTAAACTGCATATTTTGATTTCTTTATTTTTCTTGCTCTATTGTAGCCCTCTGATTTGCTTTTCAATAAACTCCCAAGCGTTAATATTAAAAGTCACAGCAAATCTCAGTATATTCATTTCTTGGAGGATTTTGTTTTTTCTGTATGCTAATAAAAGATTTATTCTTTTCATAATGGGTAATAAGGAAATCTGCAGTATTTACCAAGAAGTTAGTCTCCCTGGCCATTTTTGTGTCATCATCAAGTTCACAATCAAACTCTTCGATCTTATTCATGAGAAGGTCTTCTATGCTAGCAGTTTCCAAGAATTCCTCCAATGACAACCCAATTTCTGCTTGCTTTTCTCTTATAACATTTAACAAGGCAAACAGTTTTGCAACATCATTATACCACATTTATCTATTTTCTTTCAACATTGTTGCTTTCATGAATTCAATATAATTTTTTACCTCAGAGTTGTCTTTTAAGATCACTTCTTTATTCTACATTTCTTCAAAATTTTCTACCATCAGGTGGAGAGTGGGATGGATGACTTCTAGTTATTTTTCTTTCTGGTATAGTAGAATCTCCATTTCCTTGGTAGTCAATTGGATCACCCTGATATGTCTAAACATCTTTGTGATTCCATGGATCATGTCCTTAATTTTAAATGACATTTCTTTTTCAAATTCAGATAAATATTTTGCATAGTTTGTTATTTTCACAACCAGACGGGGTTGTACTGGTGTCATAGTTGCCTTAGCTAACTATTCCTTTAGATTATTGATTAAGGCCTACATATCAACCTTTTCCTTATCACTAGTTTCCAATTGGCCTCTCAATTATTTATTCACTTGGTGCAAAAGGTCTATGGTTTAGGCATTCATAGCCTTATTTATTCTGACCATGTCATATTCCTTCACATGTATTGAAATCTTGTGTCATCGTCAACTTGGAGAACAAAAGGTTCTTGTGGAGCAGGTATGGTTATTTTTGTCATGGATGCTCTGTACATGTCTTCCCCTATTCCCGAAGTATAACTCTTTTCCATGTCACTTATTATGGCTATCATCTGCAGTTCCATTTTATTAGAAACACTAAAAACCGTTTCTTCTTCGAACCTTTTTGATGTAAATTTTGTAGAGGTTAGATCTAGCTTAGGCTTCTTTTCCTCAGGGGTAGATACAACTTCTTGCTTTTCTACCCTATTATATCTCAATATTTCTCCAAAACCATCGACTTTCATTTGTGTTACAGATGGAATTGGTATTACTTTATCATTAATCTTCATCGAGGTGGGAATGGCTTGAGGAGCTAACTTCTTTACATTGGTTAGGCCTAATAGTTGGTCAAAAATAGGAGCTTCAACTTGTTTTCCTGGAATGGTAAGCTCTTAGGATGATACTGCAACCATTTCTTTCCCTTTGTCTACCTCATAACCTATGAGAGTTTGCTGTGAAGTACTGGGTGCTACTTCTATCTAGGGTTGAGAATTTTTTGGAACTTGTATTTGGTGTTCCACTATATCAGCAGTACTCACTGTAACTTCTATTTGGTCAATACCTTATTCTTCTATAATTTCTAACAATGCATCCTCTTGGATGGCTTGAGTGGGGGTAGGAAAAATTGGGGTTGCTGAATCTATAGTAATCCTTCTTATTGCATCGAGTTGAGAGGGATATTCAAATGGTCTGTGAATTTGTGAATTTTCCCTATTCTTAAAAGGAAAATCATTCAATACTTTCCATTAATATTCTCCTTTCTCCATGGCTTTTACTAGTGCTTCCTCAAACTAGTCTTTTTTGTGTTCGATCCAAGCATACTCATAATTCATCATCTGCCTGTATTTTTTATGGGGATCATAGGATATCCAAGTTTTCTCTTCAAAATCTAAGTTTTCTAAATCATACATGTCTTTGAACAAGGCTGGGTATCCAGTAAAAGTGTTATATCTAAATTTGTAGGGTACATTGAGCAAGGGTACTTGACCATGCTTTTTTGCCTTCCTTATTTTTGCTTCTTCTGTGACTTGCCTTACCAGTTCTAAGGTAGCTAGAGAGAAAGGGTAGTACATTGGTAATATTTTGGGAGTAATTTTAGCTCGATAAAGTCACATATACGTGAAACCTTCTGAGAAGTAGTCCCCTATTTATTTTTCTTTTATGAAAGCTTTCAGCCCTGGCCCTAATCTCTCTAGCATGTCTCCTATAAGAATCCAGTGAGTTTCTACCACGAAGTTGTCACAAAAACCAACCTAAGTGGGTGCATCCCTCATGTATTCTCCAAAATCTATTTTGTACATATGGACTATCATTGGATCCTATTCTACGCTGACTGTCCTCTCCCAATTGTCCCACCAATAGGTGCATGAGAATTGAATAATGAGAAAAATAGGGTATTTCTTTCCTCTGTTCTAAGATTACCTTTTTTAATTCTAACAATTGCCTGTGCATTTGGTCACTCAATTCCTCTTCCCAGGCATAGATGGGGGTGTTTATTCTTCTGTTACTTTGTGTTACTAAGTACAAAGTATCTCTCCCTACCACACCAAGTTCTTGTACCCCCAAAAGTACATTTATCATATCACAAAAATACCTAACCTAGGGTTTGAATGTGGTATTTCTAATGGGGAATTTATCTTGTACCTCCTCATATGTATCAAAAAGCATTTTAAAGGAATATAAATTAGTTAATTTATGAGTTTACCTTTCAATTACCTAGTAAATTAGTCGGGTGTTCGAAGGCTCTAGATGAAATACTTCTTTGATGTGCGTGGTTGCTATGCTGAACACTAAAAATCCTTTATTATCTTTGAAAGTCTTGGTACTCTCATCATAGGCTACTTCTAGCCACACCAATAGGTCTACACAGTAATACACCTTCGAGCATATTAATTTCCATACATTGCTGGTCCATCTATTTCTCCTGGGGGCTCTTTGGTTTTGTGATTTCTTCGCTTTGTGGAATAAATCAGCCAACAACCAAGGAGAGCACTACCAATTTTCCATTATGGCATAAAAGCTCTGAAAACACATATTTTCAATCTTATACTATTGGGTTGGTGTGAGTATTTTTTTTTTCTTCAAACTTTTTTGAAAAATGATACATCCTTGTTGCAGCCATTGCTCCTTTGGGAAGCTCTGTGTATGGAGACTGGTTAGTAATGAACTTTATTGCCTCCTGAGTGTCCTTGGGTATGAAGCTATTTCCCCAAGTGGCCATTATGCTCATAAGAATTATTCTGACTCACTATGATATGCACTTTTTAGGATTCTTCTAACTCTACTCTTTTAAACCAGTTATTCGTTTTGAGATAACCAGGGTGGCGATGGTGCTTGATAGTGGGACTTTAAATAACTGAGGATATAGTGGCTTTATTGGTCTTACATAGTGTATCATTAATGCAATTTCACCAACCACCTTTAGAATTTAGCCAATGTATATCCACCATAGTGTCATTTCTAAAATTGGATAATTATGATAGGTGATCTTCCTTGGCCTGTACGTCCATCAAGACCTTGGTTTATGCACTTGCAATCATTCATAGTGTTTCTATTGGTTTCTGAGCTGCCCTTTTTTCTGATGTGGTATTACAAACATGGTGGTTGTGGTGGCCTTTCACAAAAATAAATTTGTAAAAAAAATTGCCACCTTGGCCCTTTATAGGTGTCAATTTTGAAAGAAGATATATCATTAAAAAGTGGTCATTATTCTAGGGATCGATTGTTAGATCCACTCATAGAGGCATGTGCCCATAAAAATTCATTAATCTACATGTTTGGTTAGTCAAAAATGTAACTGGATTACCTTAACCCAAGTTTTATCATCATAATTATTTAGAGAATAACCAAAGGTTAAGGTGCCTTAGTCGTAACACTTACCTTTATGAGCATCCGAGCTTACCGTTAGACCTTGTTGATTTTAATCATTGTTGTTTATATCTATGGAACTGCATAATCATTAGTCATACAACATAATGGATGCATGCTATGGTAGTTACATGTATTAATTGGAAAAACTATGGTTAGCAGCAAGTCGATCACAAATGCTTAGGCTTGAAAATATAATTTTTTTGAACTAATCTTACCAATGTATTAATCTCCATGTAATCAAAATTTATTTAGGTTAACATGGTATTATAAAATGCTAATAACCTTTCATTAAGACATAATCTATTTATGGATAGATCACACTCCTATGCACTCATCGTTAGATCAAAAAATTAGACGTGTGCACCCGTTGGATTCTCCAAACATGCGCAAGGGTTAGCAGAATAAAAGGGAAAAATTACCCATGTATTAAACCCTTATAAATCTTGGTTAAGCACTCTTCCTTAGCCTTAATAATACATTTAATTAGTTTTTCAACCAAAAAGCTTGATTATACTAACCTTCGTACACCTTGGATATGCGCTACCGTAAGATCTGAGCAGGGTCAAGCACCGTTGTTAGATCAATCAGAGTTGTGTGCTTCATATCCCAAGGGGGGGAGGTTTTCCTTTGATGAAGCTTCGATCATTGTATTTGGATATAAATGAGCACGACCATCAAATTTGGATTTGACTATAACTCTATTGACGGTCGCCTTGTTAAATTTTTACCACTTTCAAGAAAGCGCGACCGTCAGATTTTATTGAGATTAAGTGCTGCCATTGGATTATCCCATGATGTGTGATTTATATTCCATATGAAGCACAACCATCAGATTTAGGCAGAATCAATGCAGTCATTGGATTAATTTTTTGATGTACTCTTTTACATCTCTTAAGTTTGACTTGTCAATGTATGAACACTTCGTAGAAGTGCTGTTGTTGGATCAAATTTGGATCTAACATGACAGTCGATTCTGGTGAAGATTGAAGGTGGTTAACCCTTGTTCGGATGAACAACTTTTATTTGTTGGTTAATCTACCATGAGCACACCATGACGATTGAATCATGACTAAGCGTTGCCACCAATACTATTTAACTTGAATGCTTAATAACCGATGAGGTGCATAATTTAAACCTTAAATCACTATTGATTAAATAGAAGGGGGAAGTATTACTAATGTTTTAGGACCCTTACAAAGCTTTATTAGTGGTTTAATTAATTTTTGGGTGCCTAAACCCTTTCAATGTTAACACCTCATTATTTTGAGTGAGCACGGTCATCAGATATCATCCCATTGGAGCGCTACCATTGGATATTTTGGAGATGTGCACTTCATACCTTTGTGTTCTGACTTTTCAATGTCTAATTATTTTGTATGAGCACTACTATTGAATTGATTCAGGAGAAAGCTCATCCGTCAATTTTTTTAGATTTGCAAGATTAATTGCCAAATGGGCACATACCTTTAATTACTTAATAATATTTAATTAAGCGAAGGAGGAAATATTATCAATGTATTAAGGCCCTCATTAATGTTGATTAGCAGGTTGATTAATCTTTGGGGGTTTGACCTACTTAATGCTAAACTTTTACACTCCGCGTGATCATTCGATTTTATCATGATTAAGTGCTGCCCTTTGATATTTTAGATTTTCATGGTATTTAATCAAAGGGGGTGCATAACCCTTAAATATAGGATTTTTAAAAATGTGATTAATTTTAGCTTACCCTCGGATTAATATTTTAATCCATCCAGTAGTTGACTTTGATCTTGTGTTTAATTTTTTGATTAATTTTAAGTTTTGATCATCCTTTAATAATACTAGTGTTTATCCTTGCTTAAATTTGGTGAAAGCGCTTCCATAGGATCATGATGGAGTGAGAGCTACCTTTGGATTTATCGGATTTAACTGAATTTTAATTGAATGGGAGCAAGAATTAGGTTATAAGACTTGGGCCAGATCTTGGGGAAAGAAATGTTGTCATACAGATATTTGGACTTGCATGCTTTTTAATCAAAAGGGGCGCATACCCTCATTTGCTTACGTGACTTAATTTAACCTTAGGATTTTGGCAAAAATAATTCTTTTATTAAACCTTTGGTTTAATTATCTCCACTTAAGTCGAATGCTTTGATTTAAAAACCTTATGAACCTATGGATTTCTAAGGGACCTTCCTTTTTATTATTTTAATTTTTATAAGCCCTTTATTAATCGGTTAACTTCAACGATCATTTTCTTAAAGGCTAATGGTGATTAGTTGACCGATTAAGACTATGGTTTTAATTTTTTATTTAAGATGAACATTTTAAAATGACTAATAAGAACCAAAAATTAAAAACCAATGTCTAAAAAAGTGCATGCAATAGAGACCAACAAATTTAGATGAAGGATTTAGAAATTAAAATTTTAGATTTTGGGGTATCTGATGTTGAATCAAAATTGGCTCCAATAGCTCCTTTGAAGGTATACTTCTTAGATGCATAAATGCAAAAGAATCCCAATCGATCATTAAAGAAGCCCATGATGGATCATGTGGTAGAAACTTTAGTGGACTAGCTATAGCTAGAAAAATCCTTAGGATGGGTTACTATTGGCTATCCATGGAAAAATACACTTGCAACTATGTTAGGAGATGTGACAAATGCTAGCAACATGATAACCTTGTTCATGATCCTTCTCAAGAACTGCAACCAATCACATCACTATAGGCCCAAAATGGCCACATACTTAGGAAAATTTTGAAAATTTTGCCTAAGTCATGAAGTTCTCATTCCGCACACTTTGTAGTGTATTTTGGAGCGGATCCACAACAAAGGTCACAAACCCACCCAACACTTGATGAATTTTCATGCTTGGAGCAATTCCGCATAGTTTCTTATGTTTTTGGCTCCGAACTGGCGACTCATCCCGAATCCACAAAAGTTTTTGAAGAAGGATGACGTCAGCATAAAATAAGTGTGGATTGGCGACCGCTTGATATTTTGAATACCTTGTGAGTGGCTAAGTGTTGGAAAGCCTGATTTCGGAGAGCGCATTGAACATTTTTTCTCGAAATGGTAACAGAAGGCAAGATGCTAAGTCTAAGAGATGCGGATTCATGACTAAGTTTTGTTTTGACTAACTTTCTTTCGAAATGGCGACAAACAACGTTTTACTCTGAAGCTAGTGCGGAATGGAGGAGAAGTCACTTTACACTATAACAGGTCCGGAATGATGTTCACAGGACAATGCACTTGCTTAGGTCCGGAATGGAATCCATAGAAGTTTCGAAGGAGATATGACGTCATCAACTTTTTTGTGCGGATTGGTGAATGCTTCATCGCCAATGAAGAGAAATGAAGGATAAGGAGCGGATTTCATCCCGCTTCACTTTCAAAGCATTTTGATGTCGGATTGGCGTTCAATAGTTTCTGAAGCATTAAAGGTGACGTCATCATTTTTAAAGCGGAATGGCATTGTGTTCTCCCCCGCCATTACATCAAGCTTATTTCAGATTTAATCGTAGCCATACGATGGGGGAGATCAATGGTGGAGATTTTTCTAAGAAATATGAAGTATATAAAAGCAATTTCTCATCGGAGTTATGACAGTCAGTTGGAGGAGGAAGCCAAAGCATCGAGGTTTTCAAGAAGATGAGAACCAGAGATGGTTGCAGATCAATGACGATGGAAGGCTTCCAAGAAATATCGATGATGTATATACAATCTCCAATGGCCAGAACTCTAGTTAGCATCGAACAACCAACAAGTTGTAGAGTTTTCGAGCTGCCATGGTGGTCCACTTGCAGTGGATTTCTCGGAGGTTGAACCAGTAAGAGAATGCCAGCAAGAACTCTCTACTGAGCTATCAAAATTTCATCTTTGTAATGTTCCTTGTTATTTTAATTTTGCAAAACTATAAATAGAGGTCAAACCCTCATTTTTAAAGGGTCGGCTCTAGTGTGTTTTCCTGTGCTACTATAAATATTCCCAAGGGCTAATGAAAGGAGCATTACATTGATCTTCACCTCAAATTTTGTGTCTTCATACTTTGATATCAGAGGTTCAAATTCTTTAGTTGCATTTCTATGAATACTTGAATGGTTAGTTTGTGCCAAATTAATGGATTACTAGCTGTTAGGGTAATTGAAATCTGCTTTTGAATTTGATCTTTATTGTTAGGGAGTGCATTTCTGTAAAATCTAAATATTGGTGAATTTTGTTATTTGGATTATCATTGTTTAGATATTGAAATTATTGTCTATAATATTTCTCTATTGTTCTTTAATGAATGAAAGTACATTTTATTTGGGATAATGTTGATCTGAGTAATGTGTCTTTAATTTGGTTTTTTAGAGCTTTTTGTTGTAGTGCAATGTTGTTAGCCTATCCATCCACTATTGTTCACATTTTCTAACCCTAATCCTTTTCTTACCCTAATATCTAAAACCCTAAGTGAGCATAATTGTGTCAACACCCTATTTGAGTTGACAAGGAACCAACCTACTCTAGAGGTTGGATCAGAAACTCCTATTTTGGTCCATCCAATGTTGAGTGTTGAGTTGTAGCTATCGGGTGCAAGCCTGGATAGAAAGTAGGAAGATAGACAACTGTAGTATTGAGTAAAACTTGATGCAATTCAGTGCCCAATAGTTTTTGGCATGCTCGGTGGGACCAGTTCACAAGGAACATGAAAACCCATCATATGAGTTATTGTTTATCTCAACTCGGAGGAATCAAGATTTGGTGAATTGTCTTGACCTTGTAAGCGGAGAATAGCAAATTCACCTGGCGACTCCCTGGTCCTTAAACCCAAAAAAGAATTACCCCTATAGACCAGTGTCCTTTCATGTATACTAGGTCTTTCAAAAGGAATAACCCTAACTCCTATTTCTATTGTGAATTACCTTATAGAGGTTCAACTATTGTTAGAAGTTTGGATCAATATTTCCTCTCAAAAGAAGAACTTCCTGAAGAAAATCTTATAGTTAATCCAATAGTCCCTCCAATAAGACCTACATCTAGAAATATGGCACAAAATGTGGCTCCTAATCAGCCATTACAAAAGTACCCTAACTGGAACATAGTTGGTCCCCTGAGATTAGCCCAAATGAATGCCATCCCCTAGGTTGTATCTAAAGCTATCCCCACTTATGATGGATCGGGGAAGACAACTTATGAGCACTATCAGGATATTTTAAATCTGGCATCAATTCACAACATAAAAGAGGAGGATATTATTGTAAGAATCCTAGCCCTATCCTTCAGAGGAAAGATATTGCATTGGTTTAGAACTCTGGAGGATAACACTATTACTTCATGGCAAGCATTGGCTGAGCCTTTTGTGGAAGATTTTAATGAATCTATGGACCCCTTCTCCCTGCTTAACCAGTTTACATCCATGCATAAGTCTCAGCAAGAAACTGTCTCTGATTTCAATTTGAGATTTAGTAGAACATGGAAGAGAATACCTCCTATAGCTAGACCAACTACATGTTTGGCTTATATGTATTATATCAGAGCTCTTGGATCAGATTTAGGCCTATAGATACAACAATATAGAGTAGAAACCTTCCCCCTAGTTTACAATGTAGTAGTTCATGCTGAGAATATCCTAATTAATGTGGGAAGACTACCCCCAAGACTGTGCTGCCTTATAACTCAGAAGCCACTAATGGCCAAAGCCAAACTGCAAACCCATCTTACATGGATCCCCTTTCTTTATCATCCCCATATCCATAAATGAATGTCATTCCTCAACCAAAACTATCATCCTCTATAGTTCCTTTCCCTCCCCTTCCTTCTCAACCATCTCAAGAGTTTTTTGCTATTCTTGATATACAAAATACTCTAAAAACTCTGAGTAATAGAATGAATTCGATGGAAAAGAGAGACCTAGAAAGGTCATAACAAAGGAGATTCCCATATGTAAATAAATATTAGAGACCTGGTCCTAGTAATAGTATTAGGGTTAGAGTGAATGCAACATATGAGGATCCTGAGTGTTCTTCAGATACTACTCTTGCAAATGTCTAGTGTCTGGTATGTAATGACCCTCATGACTCACAGTCTTGTGTTATGTACCAACACCATGTCCAACAAGCTATGGATCAAGCTGAAAGAAATAAAAAAGGGAGAGTAAACATGTTATGGTAGACTGATCAAATCATGGTTGGGAAAGAGCTGGATGAAGACAACTCAATTGTTGTTATGACAAGGTCTGGAAAGAAAGCCTTGCAAGTAGATCCCCAAAATATGGGGCAATTCCAAGTCCCTTCTCAAAAAATAATTGATCCCCTTCCTCAAATCAGTGATACTTTCCCCATCCCTTAAGCTAAAGGGAAAGAGAAGACAAACAATCTTCCTAAGAGGTTGGAAAAGGAAACTGAAGGAGACCGGATGAGATCTAAATATGAGGCTCAAGAAAGGCTTAGATTCCCCTCTATTACCAAGAGATAAAGAATAGAGGCCACTCAATAGTACAAAATAAAATATGGTGAGCCAGAAAGAAGGCTGGAAAGACCTACCCTGACTAAATCTGAGTATAATATTATTGAAGAGATGAAAAATATTCCATCAAAAGCTAGCCTATATGACACTCTGTTCATTCCTGGTCAGATAGATCTACTTAAGGCTTCCCTCAACAAGTATCCACAAGATAAGCAGTCCACTATAATCCTTAGTATACCATCAGAAAAGAAAGAGATGTCCCCTATGGTTTTAAAGAATAAACCCCCTCCTTTCTATATATCTCTAAGGATGGAAGGTTGGATAGTCCAAAATTGTATGATAGATTTAGGAGCATCAACTACAGTTATGCCTAAAGTAGTCTATGAAGAAATGGGTATGGAGTATACCCGATCTTGTCCTGGAGTATTACAATTGGATGGGACACTTGTTAAGATAGTTGGAGTCATTAAGGATGTTTTAATGAGGCTGCATAGAGCCCTTGAGGTGACAATAGTACAAGAAATAGTTGTGGTTGACCTAGAACCCTACTTTGGATTATGCCTTTCAAGGGAATTTACTGCAAAACTGGGTGGATGTATGTACATGGATTATTCTAGTATGGTAATTCCTTTCAAAGGAAAGAGAATAAGGATAACACCTAAAAATCTAGTAGCTTATCACATTGAAAATATTGAGGAAGACATGTGCAATATTACTCCCCTAGAAGAATTTGAGCTAGTTGAAAATATTGAGGAGTTGGATATTGAGGATGAGTTACCTTTCAGAGAAGATTACAGTCAGTTTGGAACTGGTATGGGAACATATAGTATCTCAACTGAATCAGAGAAGAAAATCCCTGCTATATCTAATCAGTCTCTGAGAGAAAAAGAAACATGGATCATGCACTTTGATGGTGCTAAATGCAGAAATGGTGCAGGAGCTGGTGTGGTTTTATAGTCCCAATCAAAGGGGACAAAGAATTTTGCCTATAGACTAACATGGTCATGTACAAATAATGTTGCAGAATATGAGGCCCTGTGTCTTGGATTGATGCAGGTAGAAAGCATGGGCATTAATATTTTGAACATATATGGTGATTCTGAGTTAATAGTCCATCAAGTAAGAAACAGGTGCAGTAGTAAGCACCATTACCTAAAAGCTTATAGAAATAGGGTATGGGATCTGATGGAATCCTTTGATGCCCTGAATTTAAATTTTATTCCTAGAGAAAAGAATACTCAGGCAGATTCCTTAGCAACAAAGGGAGCTAACTTCAACCCTTCTGTAGACTATGGAATCAAGAAAGCCAAAGGAATCAAAATGATTTTCAGACCTGCAGTACCAGACAAGCAGATTTTTTGGCAGGTTTTTGAAAGTGATGAACAAATAATTGACTTTCTGGTAAGAGAAGCATGTCTCTCCACTATCCAAGAAGAAAATATAGAAGATATTGATCAACAAGATGTTATTCAACTAAGGAACAATCACATTCCTAGAGGATTGGTCACCCTAGAGAGCTTATTTGATAATGAGGATAGAAAAAAGACCAAAGCTATGAAAGTCAGTGAAAAAATCTATAAAGAAGTTGAAGTCAGTTCTAAAAAGAAGCTCAATGTTGGAGTTCGATGTTCACTAGAGGAAGCTGAAGATATCAAAGCCCTATGCCTAAAATACCAAGATATTATGGCTTGGTCATATGAAGACCTCAAGGTATATGACAAAAAGGTTATCCAACATACTATTGAGCTAGAGCCTGATGCAAAGCCTTTTAGGTAGAAGCAAAGGCCTATAAATCCAAGGATCGAAGCCATTATGAGAGAGGAGCTCTTAAAGTTATTAAAGGCTAAGATCATATACCCAATAAAACATTCAACCTGGGTAGCTAACTTGGTACCCATGAGAAAAAATAATGGGGATATTCGTTTGTGTGTAGATTTTAGAAATCTTAACCAAGCATCCCTTAAGGATCACTATCCCCTCCCATAGATTGATCAGATATTATAGATAGTGGTAGGGGTAGAGAGGTTCTCATTACTGGATGGTTACTCTGGATACAATCATATTTGGGTGAAAGATGAAGATCAGTATAAAATAACATTCACCACAAAGTGGGGCACATTTGCCTACTAGAGAATACCTTTTGGGTTGTCCAATGTGGGAGCCACATTTTAGAGAGCCATGGATTATGCCTTTGGAGCACTGATCAACAAAGTCATTCTAATTTATTTGGATGACATGACTATGTTTTCCCATGATAAGCAAGATCACCTATCACACCTAGAGCAAGTTTTTCAAAAATGTAGAGAATTTGGTATTTCACTCAATCCTAAGAAATCATTCTTTGCAGTTCATGAAGGAAAGTTGCTAGGTCATGTGGTCTCAGAAGAAGGTATGGCCATAGATCTAGATAGAATCAGATCCATTCTTGCTCTCCCATTGCCTACTAACAAGAAAACCTTGCAATATTTTTTGGGTCAAATCAATTTTATCAGGAAATTCATTTCTGACTTTGCACAGAAAGTAAGGCCAATATCTGAGTTACTCAAGAAGAATGTTGAGTTTAAGTGGATTGAAGTCAGAAAATAAGCTTTTGATATTATCAAGTAGTCCATTGCAATAGCCCTAGTACTTGGTAAATCTAGATTTTAGTAAATATTTTATCCTTTATGCTTATGGAGCTGAAGAAAGTTATGCCTCAGTGCTTACTCAAAAATATGATCAAGGTGAAGAGCATCCTGTATTATTTTGGAGCTAGACACTCCATGATTACTAGGTCAAATATAAATTTATTGAAAGATAAGTATTTGTTGTGATGAAGTCACTAAAGAAGTTTAGGTAGTACTTGGTACAGAGTAAGACCCTGGTATATGTGGTTCATCCAGATGTAAGAAGTTTTATCCTTCAGGGTGAACTAGGAGATAAAAGAGCTGGTTGGATTACCAAAATCCAAGAGTATGATGTAGAGATACATCCCACCAAGTTGGTGAGAGGTAGAGCCCTATGCCAAGGTCTAACAGAGGCTACAACATTAGCAGAAGTGACAACTTTCCAAGTAGAAGAAGAAGATCAGGTTGAAGGAGTACAAATAGTAGACTCTGATTGGGTTGATCAGATGATCAAGTATTTCCAAACTGGAGTATGCCCCACAAATATAAATGCATCCCAAAGGAGGAGATACAGGCTTCATGCTTTGAAATATGTACTACTACCAGAAGGCCTGTACAAAATAAACTTGGATGGAGTTCTTCTAAAATGCTTAAAATATGATCAACAAAAGAGGGTCATTGAAGAGTTCCATGGAGGACTAATGGTGGACATAGCTCAAGTAGAGTTACAAATTTGAAAATCATAAGAGTAGGCTATTATTGGCCTACTATATTTTTTGATACTTTCAAAGTTACTAGGGCCTATGACAAATGTCAGAGATATGTTGGAAGGACAAGGAATGCTTCATTCCCCCTCAAGCCGATACAAGTTGAAGAGCCTTTTCAACAATGGGGGTTGGACTTCATAGGGGTCATCAACCCTAATTCCTTAGTAGAGCATAAATATATCCTGACCACTATATATTATCTTACCATATGGGTAGAGGCTATTCCTACTAAGAAATCAGATCAGGAAGTTGTGATCAATTTTATGGAAAATTTGATTTCAAGGTTTGGAGTTCTAGAAGCCTTGGTGAGTGACAATGGCCCAGATTTCATAGGAGCCAAGTATATTGAGTTTTCCAGCAAGTATGACATCATTCTTAAGAATACTTCTAACTATTACCCTCAAGGGAATGGACTTGCTGAATCTACTAATAAGAATCTATTGAGGATTCTGAGGAGATCACTTGAAGGTAACAAGAGAAGTTGGCACCTGTTACTAGACCAAGCTTTGTGGGTAGACAGGATTACTATCAAGAAGTCTATTAAGACTTCCCCTTATGCTCTGGTGTATGGCAAAGAGGTAGTACTACCTATCCATTTGGAAATTCCAGCACTTAAACTTGTCAATATAGAGGAAGAGTCAGAGGAAAATCTGGTGAAGACCAGGTTGACCCACTTGCTACAACTGGAAGAGAATAGAGCTCAGGCATATGATAATTTTCAAAAGTATTCCTTAGATATTAAGGCATGGTTTGATAAGAAGGCCAGATTCAAAAAATTCTAGGTTGGAGATTCAGTTCTCAGGTGGAATGTTGATAGAGCAAAACTAGGCAAGCATGAAAAGTTTGATTCTTTTTGGGATGGCCCTTTCAAAATAGTGGAGGCCAAGGAGTCCAATGTGTTCTAGCTTGAAGATCAATAAGGGAACATACAACCGATTCTAGTAAATGGTTTTCACCTCAAACTCTACTATGTTTGAAATATGAGCTCATTGTAACATATGTATATACCTTGTATTATATTTCCCTTTCTTTCTGCACTTTGTATTTAGTTTCTTTCTGCACTTTGTACAAGCTCATTGAAAAATATTTGCAAAAAATGGCTAAGTGTTGACAAAGTATTCAGCAAGGTTCCATCCCACACTCAAATACATGTAAAGTGTGGTGGAATGGTGAGCGTCTCCAATCCATGCTAAAATGCATTAAAGTTCTAGAAATGATGCAAGGTTGTTTTTCATGATGAAAAGAGCTAAGTCTCAAAAGAAGTGAAAGCATCTCCAATCCAGGGATTTTCAAAGCTAAAGCATAGCGGAATGGAACCAAGGTGGTAATCCATGCATGGAATTTATTAAGTGTCAGTGAAATCAAAGACATCTTTGATTCATCGATTTCAAAACCAAGGTGGAGCCAAGTAGTGATTTCATGATCATGCCATGTGGAGAGGAAAGAAAATCCCACATTCAATGCTAATGAACTCATGCTCGAACCAAAGAGTAGCCGAAGAGATGTAGTGAGGTGGTAGTGCAGTTTGAATTTTTGACCAATGAAAATTTAGAATGCCACCGTTGAGCCATCGAAAGGAATGAGTGGAAGTTGGAAAGTGTGCCAGTGGGTAGATCATGTAGCAGCCACATTAATGGTGGAAGATACATGCACCAAGAGATAAAAGAACCAAAAGGCTTGAGCAATGTTCATTTAGTAGCAAATTGCATTCATAGAGTAGAGAAGAGTGAAATGGTACTCAAAATATTTTTGTGAATTCTAGAAAGAACTTAGTATTGTTGCTATCAAGATGGCCTCCAAAGAAGGAGGTTGAAAAGCAGAAAAGTAGTGGAAGCATAATTGAAGCATGTGTTGAATAGAAAGTTTAGACATAGTAATGACAAGAGTAAGGAGGACTTTAAGGATAAGTTTCAATGAGGTATTTTGGAGGAAGAGCGATGTGATGAAAGGTATTATATTCTATAAAATATTTCTTTTTACATTTGTGATTCTGTTCATCATTATCCAGAGTTAATAGCTATAATATTTAAATGATTATGAACCAATAGCAATGAGTAGAAAACCTCTAAGGGAATTCCTCTATAGTATCAATTACCAAAGAATTTTCTCATAATATTTTCCTAGGAGTAGGACATTCAAAACCAAAAATTTAAGTTAGGTGAGCTAGCAAGGGTATTACTATTGTAAAATAGAAAGAAGGTGAGTTATTGAAAATATGGGTTTATATAAATTTCAATGATAAGAAAGGAAGATAATTACCTAAAGTCCCTATTCATATTGATGAATTTCCAAACCCTATATTGTTCTCTATGTTGGCCTGTATGGAGGGTTTAGATTCTGATAGAATGGTATACGGTTGGCAAATTGTCATGGCCTATTGTATTTCTAATGAAAGAATGTATGAGGAAGGCATGGAGGAAAGAGGGACTAGGGTGATTTATTTTGATTGGCCAACCTTTCTTGCCTAAAGGATACATGAACAGTTGGTAAGAATGAAAAGGGGCTCTGATGCTCCTAGTTTTAGGCATTGCTCAAGTCTGGTATGGATGTTTTATGCTGCCATTAAGGACAAGATGCCTTGGATTCTGGTTAGGGATAAAACCAGTGATGGGGAACCCTTGTCGGTTTACTATTGGACAAGCCACTTGAGAAGTAGTGAGTCTTTTTATAGATTCAATTTGGAATTCCTTGGACCCACCTTGAAAATAATGTATGGAGAGTGCCCTAGATTGCCACCTCTGGCTAAGCAAATTCTGAGAGTAGAGGGTGTTGAGGAAGGAGATTGGTACTTTTTGACTGAGGGCACAGTTATCAGATTATATGGTTTCATGGGTAAACCTTTTCTCCTACCCCATTTTGTCATAGAAAGGCTCTTTGCCTTAGAATATTTGAGGCAGGTAGAGTACATTGATTTGAATTATGGTTCTGGAAGAAAGAGAAAGTCTTTGCTTACATACCACACTGTGGAGGACATTACTATCACAAAGAAGGGGTAGAGTGAGCAGATTGACCAATACCTTGATAGGTTAGGTCTATTTTACATTCCCCAAAGATGGAGTTATGACCCTGATGGTATTTTCACTACAAGGAATGTAGCCCTAAATGGAGAAAAGGCTTACAAATTTGAAAAGAGGCCTAGGGCTCATTTTGAACAAGGTAGAAATAATGATGAGACCACTCTTTTGGAGTGGAATGTTTCAAAAATGGGTCAACTACCTCCATGGTTAGATTTCTATGAACAAATTATGGATTATGATCTAGACAAGAAGAAAATTCATCGGCTAATAGAAGCCATCATTCATGATATTGAAGAGAAATCTGGAAAGAAAAAGGACCATCAACCTGATGAGGATGCTGCTGAAGAAGAGGAAAAAGTAGAACCATGGAACATAGCAAAAATTATAGATTGGTGGAGAATGAGAGTTGAAATTGGAAAACCTAAGTCTAGATTTGGCATGAAGATTGATAATGAGTTTTCCAAGAAATATGATGAAAATATCAGAACCTAGAAGTAGAAGGACATCAAAAACATAGTGTTGATAGTTGAAAATTCCAAGGCTAGTTCTGAATCTCTCTCTCCACCCATAGATTAGGAAACTCCTTTAACAATAGTTGAAGTCTTGAAAACTTTTCATCCTACCACTGAACAAGTGGAGAAGTTTCCTAAGGGAGCTCAGCTTCTGAGCAAAATGCAATATTCTGATGAAAAAGTTGTCAGCACTCTAGTCATCGAAGCAGTGTCTAGGCCTAAATGCTTAGCTCTAGGGGACAGCCTCCAGACATAGACATTGACTAGAGATAGAAGGATGAGAGTTTTAGGTTCACCCCCCTTTCTTTCACCACTATAGTATCAGTAGAATTGCATCCCATTTTTGAGCAAGTCTTGCTTTCTAGAGTAGGACAAGGAGATGTATTAGAAGAAGATTCTGAGAGTGAGATGGCTTCCTTTCAATTGATTCATAGAAGAGCTAAAAGAGCTCTAGAAATAAGGGAAAGAGAAGTTTCAAAGAAACAAATATTGGATATGGAGGAGATTGCCAAAGATGTAGCTATTTTAGCTATAGAAGAATTGACTCATCATGAGCAACAATAGGAAATAGAGGTGGAACAAGAGCACCCTACATCTGTAGGTGAAGGTATGGTTTCTAATCCCTCTTCTCCTCTTCATCCTCCTGAATCCCCAAGGAAGTCTCCCTCCCTTTCTGGTCAAGATAATGTGACAAAGGTACCTTCTCCCTCTCATGGTCCACCCCATGTTTCATTGGTCGTCACTAAAGTACAAGTCACCTCATCTCCCCCAAAGTCACCCCAAATCCCACTTTCATCATCTGAAGTTCCCACTTCATCATCTCCCATCACTTCATATTCACTATTACCACCACCCCCATCAAAGGGACAAATTGTTCCAAGTACCACCATTCACCCAATTGTTAGTCTTGCATCAATTCCTATGAGTTTACCAATAGCAACCACAGCAGTAGTTATAGAGTCCACTATTGTTATAGAGACTATTGTAATTACTTCCACACCTCCATTGTCAATAGTTTAGTCCACCCTTGCATTTCTAGTATCTTCATCTCCCCTGGCTGCTAGTTTTTCAAGTCCTATCACTTTGCCAAAAGAGTAGGCAACCACATAGAAAGTAAATGATTTCTGGGTAGAGAAGCTTTCTAAGCCTTCCAACAGGATGGTTGTCAGAAGAAGAAGCATGTATGTTGATCCAGTTTCTAGGAAGAGGGTATCTAGATCTATGACTCCACTTGTAAGTAAGCCTAAAACTGAGATGACTATCCAAGATTATCGAGTGGAGGAGGTCACAGAAGATATTGACAAGCTTCCTGAAGAAGATGAGCTGATTATAGCCAGAGCCCACTTAGACACCTTCTATGTGAAAAATGATATATTCAGAGAGAAGGTGAGCAAACTGGAGAAATAGATTGAAAAGCTTCAGAAGACTCTGAGCAATCAAAAGGAAGTAGAAAAGGCTCTAAAGAAGGAGACCAAGGGCTGGTAGGAAAAGTACCAAGAAGCCAATAAACTCAAAGATCAGCTAGGAGAGCAAAAGAAGTTGAATGAAGAACAAGCAAAAGAAATTCAAAGTTTGAGACAACAACTTCAACTTGAGAAAGCTAAGTCTTCTAGCTTTTCCAAGGCTAGTTTGAAGAAGATTAGAAAAGAATTGCTCTCTGAGGTCCAAGAGAAATGTTCAGGGCTTCAACTTATGATTGATTACCTTGATGATGCCAGCCGCTTACTCCCCAATGTTCAGAGAGATCTAGATCAGATCACCGGAGAGTTGCAGCCTATGGTGATTTCGATAGAATAAATGTACAGGTTGGTTGATAGTAGACTCAGTGATTCTGCTAAACCAATTCCTAATAAAGAATGGAATCTCACTAGAGTTGCTACCAGAATCATGGTCAAGAAGCACAGGGTACTTCAAAGAGCCTGGTTGTTGTTTGATAGGATTGAAGGAGTGATTAGGGATGTTGTGGATGTGAATAAAGAAATGATTCAAGTTGGCTTCAAAGGCCTATGGATGGAGGATCACAACTTGCTATCTATGGAAGAGATCCAGAAGAGCATTGATGAAAATTTGTTGGATGAGTCTGGAATTGATTCTCTTAAAGAGCCACTACCCCAAGAGCAAGTTGCCCAATTAATTGTTAATTTTACCAGATTAAGAGATCTCATGGAAGATCTAGTGAGTAGAGGGAATGCTGCTAATTATGAGGATATTGGAGAATTACAATATGTTTATAAGCAGCTCAAAGAAACATCAAACCCCTCTGAAGTAGCCTGGAAATAGGCTTTACAATATTTAAAATTGATGATTCAGTTGTTTGGTGATGATTCTGGAGGAAGGAATAAAAAACAACCTTCTCCAGAAGAAGAAAATGAATAAGAAGAAGAAGAGAATGAAGAAGAGGTCGAGGAAGAGGCCCATGAAGAAGAAGAGTAGGATGGAGCTGTTACAGGCCCGAAAGGGGCCCACACTTAGTTTGTTTTTGTTTTTGTACATATGCACAAGTTTTGCATTTTTGTTTTTTGCTCTGACAATTGTCAGAAATAAAAAATAAAGGCATGAAGCCTAGAGAGGCTCAGAGAGTAACATATTTTGTATGAAGGTATTTTTGCAATAAGGCCTTATAAGAGGAGTAGAGTTATGCCTATTTTTTGAAGACAATGGCAATATGCCTATATTTTTGGTATAGTCTCCTTATAAGCGGATGAGTCATGATGTTTTTGGCATGATCTCTATATGAACCTTTACCCTCTAAATAAACTATTAGATTTTTTAGAGGGTAGTGTTTATATGGAAGTTATTCTTTAAAGCATATTTTTGAAGATGAACATTTTTTGACTCCTAAGGCCCAATGGATAAGACTCTAAGTTCTATGGCTTTGCAAGCAAATCCACCTGGGAGGCGCTAGAATGTAGGCCCAAAATGGCCACATACTTAGGAAAATTTTGAAAATTTTGCCTAAGTCATGAAGTTCTCATTCCGCACACTTTGTAGTGTATTTTGGAGTGGATCCACAACAAAGGCCACAAACCCACCCAATACTTAGTGAATTTTTGCACTTGGAGCAGTTTCGCATAGTTTCTTATGTTTTTGGCTTCGGATTGGTGACGCATCTTGAATCCACAAAATTTTTGAAGAAGGATGATGTCAGCATAAAATAAGTGTGGATTGGTGACCACTTGATATTTTGAATACCTTGTGAGTGGCTAAGTGTTGGAAAGCCTGATTTCGGAGAGCGCATTGAACATTTTTGCCCGGAATGGTAATAGAAGGTGGAATGCTAAGTCTAAGAGATGCGGATTCATGACTAAGTTTTGTTTTGACTAACTTTCTTTCGGAATGGTGACAAACAATGTTTTACTCTAAAGCTAGTGCGGAATGGAGGAGAAGTCACTTTACACTGTAACAGGTCTGGAATGATGTTCATAGGACAATGCACTTGCTTAGGTCTAGAATGGAATCCATAGAAGTTTTGAAGGAGATATGACATCATCAACTTTTTTGTGTGGATTGGTGAATGCTTCATCACCAATGAAGAGAAATGAAGGATAAGGAGCGGATTTCATCCCACTTCATTTTCAAAGCATTTTGATGTCGGATTGGCGTTCAATAGTTTTTGAAGCATTGAAGGTGACATCATCATTTTTAAAGTGGAATGGCATTGTGTTCTCCCCCACCATTACATCAAGCTTATTTCAGATTTAATCATAGCCATACGATGGGGGAGATCAATGATGGAGATTTTTCTAAGAAATCTGAAGTATATAAAAGCAATTTCTCATCGAAGTTATAATAGTCAGTTGGAGGAGGAAGCCAAAGCATCAAGGGTTTCAAGAAGATGAGAACTAGAGATGGTTGTAGATCGATGGTGGTAGAAGGCTTCCAAGAAATATCAATGATGTATATACAATCTCCAATGGCTAGAACTCTAGTTAGCATCAAACAACCAACAAGTTGTAGAGTTTTCGAGCTACCATGGTGGTCCACTTGCAATGGATTTCTCAGAGGTTGAACCAGTAAGAGAATGCCAGCAAGAACTCTCTGTTGAGCTATCAAAATTTCATCTTTGTAATGTTCCTTGTTATTTTAATTTTGCAAAACTATAAATAGAGGTCGAACCCTCATTTTTAAAGGGTCGGCTCTAGTGTGTTTGCCTGTGCTACTATAAATATTCCCAAGGGCTAATGAAAGGAGCATTACATTGATCTTCACCTCAAATTTTGTGTCTTCATATTTTGATATCAGAGGTTCAAATTCTTTAGTTGCATTTCTGTGAATACTTGAATGGTTAGTTTGTGCCAAATTAATGGATTACTAACTGCTAGGGTAATTGAAATCTGCTTCTGAATTTGATCTTTATTGTTAGGGAGTGCATTTCTGTAAAATCTAGATATTGGTGAATTCTGTTATTTGGATTATCATTGTTTAGATATTGAAATCGTTGTCTGCAATATTTCTCTATTGTTCTTTAATGAATGAAAGTACATTTAATTTGGGATAATGTTGATCTGAGTAATGTGTCTTTAATTTGGTTTTTCGGAGCTTTTTGTTGTAGTGCAATGTTGTTAGCCTATCCGTCCACTATTGTTCACATTTTCTAACCCTAATCCTTTTCTTACCCTAATCTCTAAAACCCTAAGTGAGCATAATTGTGTCAACACCCTATTTGAGTTGACAAGGAACCAGCCTACTCTGGAGGTTGGATCGAAAACTCCTATTTTGGTCCATCCAATGTTGAGTGTTGAGTTGTAGCTATCGGGTGCAAGCCTAGATAGAAAGTAGGAAGATAGACAACCGTAGTATTGAGTAAAACTTGATGCAATTCAGTGCCCAACAATCACTTTGGAATTTTTCCACTTGGGAGCTAGATATTATAGGTAAAATAAATCCTCAATAATTAGATGGCCATAATTTCACTATCACTACCACCAAATATTTCACCAAATGGGTAAATGGTCATACCTCTATCTTATGCAATAGGGATTCAAGTTTCTAAACTCATCACCAACCAAATCATCATTCATTATGGGATCCCATATATCTTTAATATAGATAATGGTATACCATTCAAAAGTAATGAATCTATCAAAATCTATGCCAAATATAGAATTTAGCAAAAATAGCCAACACCATATTATCCACAAGGAAATGGTCATGCAAATTCTTCCAACAAGACATTAATAAAAATCCTTAAGAAATTGGTCAAAAAAATGGTTGAGATTGGCATTTACAAATATCTCTTGCTTTATGCGAATATTGTACTAGCATACGAACCCCCACAAGTGTGAAACCTTATGATTTAGTCTATGGGACTAAAGTATTTTTTCCCTTTGAATTTTAAGTCCCTTCCCTAAGAGTCTTGTTACAATACTCCTCAATCGATGACAAATATTGCCTAGGCCATCCTCAATAATTGAAGCTTTTAGAAGAAAAGTGTATTCATACCCTAGAAAATTAAATAATATATCACAATAGAATTTAACATAACTATCACAAGAAAGTACACCCAAGGTCCTTTGAGGTTGGGAACTTAGTCCTCAAAGAACTTCAAAATAATATCAATGCCAAAGATGAGCTCAAAGGAAAATTTGAGCCCAAATGGCTAGGACCTTTTATCATCACTACAAAATTCAAGTTTGGGACCTAATTCCTAGCCACATTATATGGCAAATAACATAAATAACCTATCAAAATAATGCACCTTAAGAGGTATTACACCTAAACACTCCATGACTTGCTTTCTCATATGACTGGTTGCATGATGCTTGATTGCATAATAGTCTAAAACAATATGTATTCAAAAATATTATCTTGTTTTCAAGATTTCTTGGTTTGCTTGATCATATCATAGAGTCAGGAGGATATTCAATGAATAAAATAAAAATCCTACTCACTACAAAGTCACTTGCATTGCATTCACATAGGAAACCTAATGTTGAGTGATCCTCCTAGTCCAACAATTTACTTGTTTTTACTCCTCTTATTATAATTTTTTCTACATACACTTTTCTTATCTATCATGCTTCTTATCTTATCTCTCTCTTGAGTTAAGTGATGTATTATTTGATCATCCATAGCCCTATTACTTGACCTCCCCCATTTCTTCTGTCCCAATTTTAGGACACCCAACATTAGAAAAATTAATTACTCCTGATATACCTTTCTTCTAACTTTCATTTTTTTTTATCTATCGCACTTATCTTCTTCCCCCTCTATTGGGTTAAGTGATATATGATGCAATCATCCATGACCCTGATAACCTAGCCTTACATCTTTCTTCTATCCTAATAATATCATCATGCATACTTAATACATTCTCTTCCACCTTATGTCAACACTATTTCAATAAATTAATTTTCTCTCTAGTTCTTATGATTATTTAATAGGCCCTTCTAGGGCACTTCTTTCCTCCTCTAATATACTAAAATCCTATAATTCCTTGTAGTTATGTCATGTGACAAAGGAGGATTTAAATACCTTCGCATAACCTATCAAATGTATCATGATATCTATTCATCAGATTCATCAAACATCACTTGTCTAGTGGACCACTCAGGATGAGAATCCCTATTAATCCAATATATTATAGGTCTATACTTATTTGTAAGGCTTATCAGGCACTAGAATAATAGGGTCCTCTTTCCCACTTGGTTTACCAAATAAATATGCAATAAAAAAAAATTCATAATCTCATCAAAATATTGCCATCTAATAGACCATTCGAGCTACAAGGATATGTTAATCCAATATCTCTTAGGCCTACAATCATTTTTAAGTCTAACCAAGAATTGGATTGACAAAGCTCTATTCCCCTACCTATTTTATTAAACAAGCATGCAATTAAATGCAAATCATATCATCCATGTAAAATTTATAATGTAACCTCAAGTACCCATTAAGATAGGAATATATTCTCTAAACATTTATGCACTTTCTCATATGCCTGTAAATGGATAGAGAACTTACTCCATTCTAAATAGAATAATAGGAAAAAATCCTATAACAAGTCCTAATTTCCCTTTTATATCAGTGATATCTTTGGTTTTTCACATCCTATACCTCGTGTATATGCAATCTCTTGTATGTGCATTAGGTAAGGGATGGTCATAGCCAACAGAAACTGTTGATACATCAAGAAAATTAAGATATTATTAAATCACTTTATTTCAAATTCTTCTCTTCCACAACCACCTCATCCATTCATCGTCCAACAAAAAAATGTTGGTAAAATGTGACCCACATCTTGCATGCATAAATAATCTATATGTGTACTAGGTAGCAAATCATTTCGTATCAATGTCTCTTGTCGACCTATGAATTTATGAGCATAACAATCAAATAATCAAACTTCATAATAAACATTCAAATTCCCCTCATAAATTTATAGATCCCAAGAGGGCATTGGAACTCGATAATACACACTTTGTATACTCATAAAAAATTTGTGAGTATGTCAAGTAGTATATTAGGTCTATCAATTGGCATGTGTAACCACCAAAGAGGCTCACACCCAATCTAACTATCACAATCAAAGAAAAATTTACAAATAGGCATGCATAATTTGATAACAAGAAATAATGTGAATACAAAGAATCCTTTATTAATTTCAATGAAGTCAAATTACAGATTTTTCCCTCTTAGGGATAACCATTTGATACATTAAATACAATAGTGTTTAATCCCTATCAAGGGTAGGTGAGATCGAAATTCCCCTCAAGGTGACACAAACTGCTCTAGGGTGTCGATGACCCTCTTCTTCGTAATGGGGAAGAGATTGGATGCTTTATATCTCCTTTGGAACTGTTCCCTGCAGTCAAGAAACAACAAGAATGTCAAAAATTTAGTCAGCCTCTCGTTATAAGGCCCTTTTAGGTAAAATGCATAATGACACCATTAACATGCATAATCAAGAAAACATAAAGAAAGCTGCTAAACTATGCAAAGTGAATTAAGATTCATGTAATAACATAAAGTAAAATAACATCTACACTATGCATGGATCAAATGTAGAAAATGAAACATAAACATGCATAAAGAAAGCATTTTAGCCCTAATTGAAACATAAGCATAAAATGTGAATCTAGCCTAGTTCTACGATCAAAAGTCTTCTAAAATGCTATTAAATCAATAGAATAACTAATCTAACCTAACTATCCAAACAAAACAAAAAAGAGCAAGGTGATATGTCACCTGTTGCAAACCGTAGCTCTGGTGAGTGGTCTACACTATGAACCATGGTTGACAGTCACGGTTTGACCTCTGATAAGTTTACCCTCAAAATCAAAGGTAGTGGGCTCAATATCCTTGTCCAAATTGATGTTCAAGGGTTGCCTTCAGTGTCCTCAGACTGATTTGATGGTCAATTCGATGTGAAGGACCTTCTTTTACCCAGATTTGCATTTCTTGATCCTCCTAAGCACCTAGGGCATCGATAATGAAATTCATCATGAATGGTGGAAAAAGGGTCAGGGATTAAGTGCAATAGTTCTATCTCTTAGTATACTCAGTTTGAGTGTACAATTTGCTAGGGCTTCACTGCTCAAATCTCCAATGCTTGCTCTCTTTTTCTCCCCATTTGGAGGGGGTGTTTATAGCATGCCCCTAGGGCTAGGGGTGGTTTCATGGAGGAGCCAATACCAAGAAGGTTGGTTAGGATAGTTGGGATGGAAGCCTTTGGAATATTCTGTCCTTCAACTGCCTCCTTCTAGATATTTTGGTCATTCCAACCGATTTGGCTCGGATGGAAGGCCTAACTAAACTTTAGTTAAGACCATAGGTCATAGTTGCAGTCCAGACTACAAACCGCAGGTTTCAACCATGGTTTAGACTGAAGACCACAGGTCTAGGCTATGGTTCAGACTACTTAGGCCAAAATTCCTAAATTTAGCGGTTAGAACCACTGCTCTATCTTGGAGTCTTTCCAAGATCCTCCATATGGTCTTGTAGCATGTCCATATGAGTAGTCGCCCTCGAAATGATGTGTTTTAGGTGTCTACGCACTTATTCAAATTCCCCTCATAAATTTATAGATCCCAAGAGGGCATTGGGACTCAATAATACACACTTTGTATACTCATAAAAAAATTGCGAGTATGCCAAGTAGTAGATTAAGTCTATCAATTGGCATGAGGATATCTTCTGACCTCATCAAAAAATTTCTAGGCTTCATGTTATGGTAACACATGCAATTCCTATAGAAAGATGACTTCTTTTATAAATATCATATAGATATACAATCCTTTGTATGTTCGTTAAGAAAATATGAAGGGCTTCATCTTTCCATAGACATCCATGTGATATCCCAGTACAAAACTTATAAATTGATTTTCATTTGAAGAACACAAGCTTATACCGAGAGGGCGATGAACAGTATAAGACCACTTTTTACTTTTCTTCTCAAATCAATATTATGCAGTGTATAGATAGCAATATCAATAGCAATAATCAAAGCAATGCACAAAACAACACACACAATAGAGACATAGATTTAACGTGGTTCACCCAATGTGGGCTACCTCCACAAAAAATATTTCTTCTAAATATTTCTCAAATGATCTCTTGGGAATCCTTCCAAAATTACAATGTTTATGGACCTCGGTCCAAAGGATATGTTGATCCCCTAATCTCAAGTTTGTGGATCTCTTCCATAGGAGAACTCTTTCCCCTTCTACTCTGGCTAGTGATATTCTATAATACTTTGTCTCTATGCTACACTGATTGGTGGATCTCTCTCCACTTGAAGACTTCTCACTCATATCTTGTCTTCAATTATCCTAGTTTCTAGATCTCTATCCACTAAGATTTTATCCTCTATACTCTGTCACCTCCAAATCTCTGTCTCAATACTGTACCAAACATAGTTTATTTGGTCTAGCATAGTTCTGCTCAATCTCTTGCACTAAACATAGTACAGTCGGTCTAGTATAATTTTTCTCAATAGGTTCACTCAGAACCTTCTCAAATATTCTCAACAGGTTCACCCAAACCTGTCTAAATATTCCCAACAGGTTCACACAGAACCTGTCTAAATATGATCAAAAAATCCTCTCTAGAACTTGCTCAAATCTGCTCAATAAGTCCTCTCTTGGACTTGCTCAAATCTGCTCAATAAGTCCTCTCTTGGACTTGCTCAAATATGCTCAATAAGTCCTCTCTTGGACTTGCTCAAATCTGTTTAGTAAGCTTTCACAAAAGCTTAACTCAAAACAGTCCATAAGCCTTCTCAAAGACTTGTCTCAAATATTCTTAACAAGCTTACACAGAACTTGTTCAATCTCATAGAATCATAAAGAGAATTGTTAGAGACTCAATATGTTCTAAGCTCAAAGTACAATCAATATCTCAATTCAATCTCATAGAAGCATAAAGAGAATTGTTATAGACTCTATATGTTCTATACTCAAACTCCAATCTCAACTTAATAGAAGCATAAAGAGAATTGTTAGAGACTCAATATGTCATATTCTTAAATCTCAATCTCAACTCAAATCAATCTCATAGAAGCATAAAGAGAATTTTTAGAGACTCTATATGTTCTATACTCAAATCCCAATATCAACTTAATAGAAGCATAAAGAGAATTGTTAGAGACTCAATATGTCATATTCTTAAATCTTAATCTCAACTCAAATCAATCTCATAGAAGTATAAAGAAAATTTTTAGAGACTCTATATGTTCTATACTCAAATACCAATCTCAACTCAATAGAAGCATAAAAAGAATTGTTAGAGACTCAATATTTCATATTCTTCAATCTCAATCTCAACTCAAATCGGAACATATATTTTATGGAACTTGAACAACCATTTCACACATCTACTTGACTAGGCTTAACCAACTCAACTCAACCAATCACATCAAGGAACAACCCTTTCTCACAAACCCTAGTTCAAGCATGTATCAACCAACTCAAAATGTTTCCAACAATGCTTTATCTCAAATATCACATAACAATGATACTCATGTTCTTTTCTAGATCATGTTCAAGTTCATTTCATCATCAATGGGCTTCAACAACAATGCTAATGAAACAAGGTTTAAATACAACTCACAAATGAGAAAAACCTTGAAGCATTCAACCAACCATCTTCACAAAGGAAACTTCAATTAATCCTTTTCACTCCAATGATATTTCAGAAATCAACCACCACAACTAATCAATAGGAGAATGTGCCCATACCTTTTTGATGCCAAAGATTTGTCCACAAAATCTGCCACACTTAATGACAACTTTCCTTTTTAATATTAATAAGGGTTAGTGGTCTTTTAAATAATAACAATAAAAACATAACTTAATTTACACCCTTTTCACTCCAACTTCATAAATACATCCAACAAAATCTATTTTAATAAAAATATTTATTAAAAAATAACCCACAATAAATCTCTCAAAATCACTTTAACGACAACTCCTTATTTCTCCTAAAATCAATTATCCATTTCCATCAAACTAAAACATAAATCAAATATGCTTTTGCAATAATAATCACAGCCCTAATAATAAAATTTAATTCCCATTAAATACCTTATAACTCTAAACTTTTGGGCTAGTAAAAATTATTAAAGGCAAAACCGTAAATACCTCTCAAGGGGATTCGAACCTCGTCCGCCACACACCACGAGCGTCTTAGCCACGGCTAATATTCCAACCGAGCCAAAGCACTCATTGGAAAAGCAAAGGCCAAAAGGGCCTTTAATATTCTTTTGCTTGCCGTAAAGGACAAAGTGCCAAAGCGCTTCCCACACGCTGCCATCAAGGGGATTCGATCCTTGATATTTGCGCTGCCCACAGTCTTAGCAAAATTGATACGCCAATGTGCCACACCTCATACCATGTTTGAAATTTCCAAATCACTGCACTTTCTTCTTTGCTTCCTTTTCAAAAATTCGCATGAGCTCTTTCGAATTCCAAGGCAATTAACACACGAGAGCAAGGATAATTATTTGGTTTAATTGCCACCCCTTTATATAGTGTTTAATAACACTTTGAATACATCAGAAGAAATATTAAAATTGTATTTGCATGATGATGTTGGTGGGAAACTTTCCATTTAAATTTGAATTTAAATTTTAAATAATTAAAATTTAAAACAAACATTAAAACTCAAATAACTCCATCATCGAGGCACCTTTTTCAACGAAACGAAAGCCCAATGTGGGTTTTAAGAAAAATCCAGATCAAATCTATTGTCCATGGTTTTAAATAAAACATTTTATTTTCCCTACCTTGGTTTTCACAAAAACCCTTCATAGATCCTTTTGACATTTATTGCTCTATTGACATCAATGACAAAATTTCAGCTTAGGGACTCAAATTGTCCAAAAATATCTTCCTTTGTCATTGATGGCAATCCAAATCCTTTTACTGAATTCTAAACTTCTTTTCTTCTCCCCCTGGGACTTTGCTCCCCTGTCTCAATGCTCTCTTAGATATCAAATCTCTCCTCATATCCAAAAAATCTCCCTATAATACAAAAATATCTCCTCCTTTGACATCAACGGCAAAGGGTCACCTTTGGAGCTCGAGGATAATAATTGAGTCTCTTAGCTTAGCCCCTCCCCCACCTCCACATGAGGTGGTGTATTTTGGGGTGGGAGTATTTCTACTCCTCGAAAGCACTGTTCTCTGCCTTTGTCTTTTTCTTTTTCTTTTTGCTGAATTCTCACTGTTTCTCTCCGAGTCATCATCCCTGTTCCTATTCCTGTTCCTGTTCCTGTTCTTGTTCTCATCCATGTTCCTATTCTTGTACCTATTCTTGTTCTCGTTCTTGTTTTCATCCGTGTTCCTATTCTTGTACCTATTCTTTTTGTCATTATTTTTTGAGTCTCTTTTCTTTTATGAGTCTCTATTCTTGTTCATCTTCTTGTTTCTGTTCATGTTCCTGTTCCTATTCCTGTTCATATTCCTATTCCTGTTCATGTTCATATTCTTGTTCTTCTTCATACCTATTTCTAGAATATTTTATCTACACCATATTTCTATGTGACCATAATTATTGCACTTATAACACTTAATGTTATTATTCCTTGGATGTGCAATAGTCTTAGGATTTCTCTTGGTAAAGCCATATCCTCTTCTATCGTGAATCCTGCAATTTATTGCCTTATGAACAAACTCATTACATGAATAACAATATCCTTGGAAAATTTGTTCTCTTCCATATACATGTCTTTCATGTGTCCTGCACTGTGAAGACATGTGCCCAAACCTGTGACATGAGAAGGATCTCCCATTGAATCATCCTTGCCTAGACCTCATTGGTCTCCTGTTCTGATTGTTGTTCCATATGTATCTTCTTTACCCGTTGTCCCTGTTGGACTCACTACAATCTGATTCATCCTTAGAAGTTTCACCTTCACTTACATCTAAGAATCCCTCTTCTAAAGTATCTTCTTTTGATGTTGTTTCTTCTTCTTCAAGACTTGAAGTAGACTTTTCATTTTCTTGTTTCTTTCCAAAACCTGCACCTATTGAACATGATGTTCTTTGTTGTCCATGAATGAACTTATCCAAGTTCTTAGAGCTATTTGTGAAACTCTTCATCTTGATCTTGGAGTCCCGTAGAATATTTCTTTAGAGTAGCCACTTCTTGTGCTAACTTCTCACATTCCAAGATTTTTGCTTCTAGCTTTTCTCTGAACTTACTTGCCTTGGCCTTTGACTTCTCTAAGTCCTCTATGAGCAATAATCCTTCTTCATCACATTATTAAAATTGACTTTCAAGCTTAGAGTGTTGCTTTATTACCTTCTTCACTGTGTCAAGAGCATATATAAGTTCACCTTTGAGATCATAACCATTATCTGCTGAGTAGTCCTCTATTTGTTTGCCTTTGTACATATCATTTATTTCTTTTGACTTTCTTTCTATAGAATCACTCAATTCTTTATCTTCTAAATCCATTAGAATATTCTTATTTGATCTATCAAGTGCATCTTAAAAATCATCATCATTGAAACTATAACCATCTGTTGTGCAATCATATTCAAGGTGTCCAAATTTACCACATCTAAAACACTTGAGAATAATTGGAGTCTTTTTCTTAACTTGATCTTTTTCCTTAACCATCAACAAGAATTCATCTCTATCATTATCTTAAAAGCTAGCATCACTATCAATTTTGTACTTACTTGGATTATCCGCATAGTATCTTCTATTTTGCCTTTGGAAAAACTTCTTCCCATGTTTGTTTTGTCCATCCCTATTTTTATTCTAGTACCTGTAATTTTTAGATTCCCTGTACCTGTGATCCTATTTTTCTTCATCATTGTTGATCTTTGGCTCTTTGCATTCTGTTGCAAAATGTCCAAACTTGCCACAATTAAAGAATTTAAAAAATCTCATAACTATTGGTATTTTGAATCCTTTATCTCTTATACTATAGTTAGCTTCTTCATCACTAGAAGATTCATTGCTTGATTCTGTCTTCTTACCCTTTTTCTTACTGTCCACTTTGAATGCAAATTATTTTGGAGGAATAGGATCTTTTGTTTTTATCTCAAAAGTTGTAAGCATACCAAGCAAAGCATTTCTTATTATATTATCACTATCAATTGATGTTTCTATGGCAAAAACTTGTTCACTATACATTTTTGGAAGAGGCCTCAAGATCTTGCAAGCATTATATTCATCAACCTTCATTCCAAGACCTTTCATCTCATGTATAAGTTCATCAACCTTGTTGAGATAGTCACAAATGCTTTTATCATCCCTCATTCTTAGATTCTCAAATTCTCCTTTGAGATTTCTGATCTTTGCTTTCCTGACACTTTTATCTTCTTCATATATGGTTTGCAAGAGTTCCCACATATCTTTTGTTTTTTTGCATTTCATCACCTTCATAGATTTTGATCTACGTAATCCTCTTATAATTGCATTCATAGCTCTTGAATTTGCATGCATGAGAAACCTACCTTCCTTATTTGTAGGAGGATTAATTTTTGAATTGTACCCAAATTCCATTGCATCCCAAACTTCATTGCCAAGTGCCATCAAGTGAAATCTCATCAGCACACACCATAATAGAAAGTCACTTCCATAAAATACTGGTACTGTATTATTGAAGGCCTCATTATTTTGATCTTTTTGATTTATTGTGTTCTTAGACCGCTTTTCCTTCAAGTTGTCAAACTCTTCTAAAGGAACCCACTCTGATACCAATTGAAGAACACAAGATTATACTGAGAGGGGGGTGAACAGTATAAGACAACTTTTTAATTTTCTTCTCAAATCAATATTATGTAGTGTATAGATAGCAGTATCAATAGCAGTAATCAAAGCAATGCACAAAACACCACACACAATAGAGAAACAAATTTAACATGGTTCACCCAATGTGGGCTACCTTCACAGAGAAAATATTTCTTCTAAATATTTCTCAAATGACCTCTTGGGAATCCTCCCCAAATTATAATTTTTATGGATATCGGTCCAAAGGATATGTTGATCCCCTAATCTCAAGTTTGTGGATCTCTTCCATAGGAGAACTCTTTCCCCTTCTACTCTGGCTAGTGATCTTCTATAATACTCCGTCTCTATGCTACACTGACTGGTGGATCTCTCTCCACTTGAAGACTTCTCACTCACATCTTGTCTTCAATTTTCCTAGTTGTTGGATATTTATCCACTTAGACTCTGTCCTCTATAATCTGTCACCTCCAAAGCTCTATCTCAATACTGTACCAAACACATTTCAGTCGATCTAGCATATTTTTTCTCAATCTCTTGCACTAAACATAGTACAATCAGTCTAGTACAATTCTGCTCAATAGGTTCACTCAGAACTTTCTCAAATCTTCTCAACAGGTTCACCTAAAAACCTGTCTAAATTTTCTCATCAGGTTCACACAAAGCCTATCTAAATCTTCTCAACAAATCCTCTCTAGGACTTGTTCAAATATGCTCAATAAGTCCTCTCTTGGACTTGCTCAAATATGCTCAATAAGTCCTCTCTTGGACTTGCTCAAATATACTCAATAAGTCCTCTCTTGGACTTTCTCAAATCTGCTCAATAAGTCCTCTCTTGGAATTTCTCAAATCTGCTCAATAAGTCATCTCTTGGACTTGCTCAAATATTTTTAGCAAGCTTTACAAAAGCTTAACTCAAAGTAGTCCACAAGCCTTCTCAAAGACTTGTCTCAAATCTCCTTAACAATCTTATATAGAACTTGTTCAATCTCATAGAATCATAAAGAGAATTGTTAGAGACTCAATATATTCTAAGCTCAAAGTACAATCAATATCTCAATTCAATCTCATAGAAGCATACAGAGAATTGTTAGAGACTCTATATATTCTGTACTCAAATCCCAATCTCAAATTAATAGAAGCATAAAGAGAATTGTTAGAGACTCAATATATCCTATTATCCAATCTCAATCTCAACTCAAATCAATCTCATAGAAGCATAAAGAGAATTGTTAGAGACTCTACATGTTCTATACTCAAATCCTAATCTCAACTTAATAGAAGCATAAAGAGAATTGTTAGAGACTCAATATGTCCTATTCTTAAATCTCAATCTCAACTCAAATCAATCTCCTAGAAGCATAAAGAGAATTGTTAGAGACTCTATATGTTCTATACTCAAATCCTAATCTCAACTCAATATAAGCATAAAGAGAATTGTTAGAGACTCAATATGTCCTATTATCCAATCTCAATCTCAACTCAAATCAGAATATAGAATAGTTTTTTCTATGGAACTTGAACAACCATTTCACACATCCACTTAACTAGGCTTAACCAACTCAACTCAACCAATCACATCAAGGAACAACCCTTTCTCACAAACCCTAGTTCAAACATGTATCAACCAACTCAAAATGTTTCCAAAAACGCTTTATCTCAAATCTCACATAACAATGATACTCATATTATTTTCTAGATCATGTTCAAGTTCATTTCATCATCAATGGGCTTCAACAACAATGCTAATGAAACAAGGTTTAAATAAAACTCACAAATCAAAAAAACCTTGAAGCATATAACCAACCATCTTCACAAAGGAAACTTCAATTAATCCTTTTCACTCCAATGACATTTCAGAAATCAACCACCACAAAAAAGCAATAGGAGAATGTGCCCATACCTTTTTGATGCCAAAGAGTTGTCCACAAAATCTACCACACTTAATTACAACTTTCCTTTTTAATATTAATAAGGGTTAGTGGTCTTTTAAATAATCACAATAAAAACATAACTTAATTTACACCCTTTTCACTCCAAATTCATAAATACATCCACCAAAGTCTATTTTAATAAAAATCCTTATTAAAAATAACCCACAATAAATCTCTCAAAATCACTTTAACAACAACTCCTTATTTCTCCTAAAATCAATTCTCCATTTCCATAAAAATAAAACATAAATAAAATATGCTTTTGCAATAATAATCACAACCCTAATGATAAAATTTAATTCCCATTAAATACCTTATAACTCCAAACTTTAGGGCTAATAAAAATTATTAAAGGCAAAAACGTAAATACCTCTCAAGGATATTCAAACCCTCGTCCGCCACACACCGCGAGCCTCTTATCCACGGCTAAGATTCCAACTGAGCCAAAGTGCTTGTTGGAAAAGCGAAGGCCAAAAGGGACTTTAATCTTCCTCCACCTGTCGCAAAGGACAAAGTGCCAAAGCACTTCCTACACGCTACTGTCAAGGGGATTCGATCCACTGCCCACAATCTTAGCAAAATCAATACGCCAATGCGCCACACCTCATACCACGTTTAAAATTTCCAAATCGCTACATTTTCTTCTCTGCTTCCTTTTCAACAATTCGCACAAGCTCTTTCGAATTCCAAGGCAATTAACACACGAGAGCAAGGATAATTATTTGGTTTAATTGCCACCCCTTTATATAGTGTTTAATAACACTTTGAAGACATCGGCATAAATATTAAAATTGTATTTGCATGATGATGTCGGTGGGAAACTTTCCATTTAAATTTGAATTTAAATTTTAAATAATTAAAATTTAAACCAAACATTAAAACTCAAATAACTCCATCATCGGGGCACCTTTTTCAACGAAACAAAATCCCAATGTGGGTTTTAATAAAAATCCAGATCAAATATGTTTCCCATGGTTTTAATAAAACCTTTTATTTCCCATGCCTTGGTTTTCACAAAAACCCTTCATAGATCCTTTTGACATTTATTGCTCTATTGACATCAATTATAACATTTCAGCTTAGGGACTCAAAATATCCAACATCATCAATATCCTAGATTATCTATCAAGTCACATTGAAGGCCTTGACCCTATTTATCCTATACATCATAATCATACAACTACTTGTACATATACCAAACAAGGGATCAATAATGTTAGAACTTTCAATCTAATCTAATAAAAAATATGACACCAATTAAACCTTATCAAACATATTTCATAATCTACATTTGCAATAAGTTGTGAGGCCTATATTTCCATCCAAGAGAGCAGGTACCTTGTTACCATTACCCTACATATTCATAATTATTTATGCATGTGTCATTCATTGGAGGCAAGGTCACTACTTCCTTAGAAGGCATACTTGGAAATACTCTTCTTGCAAAACATTTTAATCTCTCCTATATCAATAGGATAAATGAATCCTCAAGATTAATACCATACATATCTGTAAATATTTTCATATGTGTTAGGTAACAATCCCCAAGCTTCAAACCTCCTATGATATGCTAAGTTATCTAGGACATAATCACCATCTTTAAACTAAGAAAATTTTATATGAGTAGAAGCATATCCTGATATGCTCTTCAAGTAGACTAGTCTACCATATTCACCTATGTTCCATATGCAATATTACATTATGAGTATGATAGTGGAGGACTATGATTCTCTAAGTCATTTTCACTAGCATCTTAGAAATGCTCTTCTCACAAAAATTGTTACCTCCCTTCCAATGTTAGAGATAGTTTTGAGTCTCAAGTATGGTTCATCATGTGTCTAAAAATATTTGCATATCTGTTAGGTAATGGACTTGTAGACCCAAATGTCCCCCTCTGATATATCAAATATCTAAGACACCACCATCACCTCAAATGAATATTTCATACCTATGAGTGAAAGAACATCCTAATGTGCCTTTCAAAGTCGACTAGTCCATCTAATTCACTCATCCTGCATACTCATGATTATATTTTGGGTATGACAAATAAAAATATGATTCTCTAGGTTGGAAGAACTCTTCTCACACAAGTCTTAACTTTCTTCACACATCAAATATGGTATTGGGTCTTAAGTCCAATTCCTCATGTATTTTGTAAATTTTTGTATATGCATTAGGAAATGGACTTATAGACCAAAATATCCTCTCTGACATGTCAAGATATCTAGGACACAATTTTCATACACATATTTCTCATTGACATTCCCACTTTATCTAGGAGCAACCTACTTTCAACATTTCAAATCAAGACACTTTCCACAAAAATTCTAGGGGCAACCTACTCACCACTATTTCACATGCTCATACACTTTCCTTTCCTACTTGGAAGTATCCATTAGGAAAAGCATACATAATCATTTCTCTCTTATGAATTTGCTTAGTAAAGTCCTTTAGGCTATGCTTCTCATAGCATAACATGCATTTGTTGAGTAAAGTTCTTTAGGCTATGCTTCTCATAGCATAACATGCATTTTCTCAGTAAAGTTCTTCGAGCTATGCTTATCATAACATAACATACATTTTCATAGTATAGTCCTTTGGGCTATGCTTCTCATAACATAATATATATTTTCTCTATAATGTTCTTCAAGTCACATCACTCAAAGTGTGACATAAATTTATCAAGTGGTATTAGCTCAACTGGTTAGATTCTTCAATATTTAAATAGGAGACCAAGGTTCAAATATTACCAAGTGATACATGGATAATATCCAAGATTTATTGTAATACCACTATGTGGTGATGATGTAATACGGGTGGGGTCCGTTTCAATCCCATATAACTAATTGAAAAATATGACATACATTTGCTATGTAAAGTCCTTTAGGCTATGCTGCTCAAAGCATGATACACATTTTCTTAGTAAAGTCCTTAAAGCCATGCCACTCAAAGCATGAAATATATTTGCTTAGTAAAATATTTCAGGTCATGTTGCTCAAAGGGTGAAGTATTACTAACAATCACTAACAACTAACTTTTCTAACTACAATATAAATATCTTGTACATATTACAGGTACCTCATTATAAATTAAGTGCTTATATTTTATGTGACATCTTAGACCACCATTTTAGCATGATGAGATTTTATTCCACCTCCCTCAGCATTTTTCCATTATCATGGATCTTAGATCACTACTTGGGAAAGGAATTATCACATCTTTTAAGCACTCTTCTATAAGTGTTTCTAGGCTCAAATTATAACACTAAGGACATAACTTAAAAATGTACATTTACCCCATAAGTGTTTTCTAGGATCAAAATGAGTGCTTGCTCTTTATCATGTCTAGAGACCACCATTCATACAAATAAACATATTTGAGTGTTTGTCTATTATCGAGCTCTCAGGTCATCACTCAACAAAATAATCCTTTTCATTTAGCATTTACCTATTATTCAGTCCTTTAGACCATTGCTAAAGTGACATGATGTTGCTCAAAATTCTTGCTATCTATATCATATTTTCATTTTGTACATTGAGTTATAATCAAACTCAAATCAACAATATCACATCATCAACATTGTAATATAATATATTTAATATAATGTCATAATTGTATATAATACCTCAAAATCATACATGCTTATGGAATAGGTGTATCACAATAACAAAATATATACACTCATTCCATCATAAACAAAAGAGGATGTATCACATGATAAAAATGATACACTCAATCCCAAAAGTATAACCCTAACTCTAGCTAGATCCCAGATCCCCACCTCCAAGTATTGTTGGAGAAGGAGGAGGTCTAAATCCTACTAACCTCTATGAATAATTATTCATAGATTTAATCCTTTGCTATGTACATAATGGTGATGGTACCTTATCTTCTAAAGCTACCATTGAATGATAAAGTTGTTGGTAGTATACAACATGGGTCCTTTCCCTCTCTATCTCAACCTGTAATAACCACAACTCCTCTTTTGCCTTGTCAAAATATTCTTACACCCTATCTATATCTATCCTCTAGATAGCCAAATCCCTCTCCATATACTCTAATCATAACTCCATTATATTAATTACTATGGACATCACACTTGCATCTAATACCCTACCTACTCTAGAAAGGGCCACATCCCTCTATCTAATAATGTTATCTAGAGTAGTTTGTAACCTGGCTAAGGCCTCACTACAATCCTCTCACTCTCATGTCATTTTATCCATATCATATTGTGCTCTAGTTGTATCCTCCTATTTCATATCCTCCACCACTACCAACCACTCTTTAACCTCCTAAATACTCCTTATCAAAGCCTCCAACTTTGCCTAGGTAGCCTTCATAGTTGATCGACTAGTACCAACCTCAATGAATACTCTCGACACCACAAGAACTATAACAAATGGTAGTACATACAATGGGGTATCCCCTACCCTAACCCTCTCCTCTAGTTGGCTACCTCAATTTCATAATCTCCCAAAAATCCTTCCTAAGTCGCCATCATATATCCCTAAGAATATTGGACATCTCCTACATTGCTACATCTTGCTCTACCAGTGTCAATCAAGATGGACAAAATATGGCATACCACTACATGTATCCCTATGCCACCCCAAGTTCATCCATAATCAAGTTAGGTATCTCAAGATAATTTGCATCCATCTCAATATGAGAGTATAGATCAGGAGGCTTGAATAACCTCTCCCATGTAAGTCTATGTACCCATACCCCTCCCAATTTAGGTATCCCTTCAATTTTCCAAAACTAGTGTAGCACCTGATCATATAGGTAAAGCTCATAGCATCATCCTCTATCATCCAACAACTTGATCCTCCTCACTCAAGCCAACTCCTTGCCATCATTTTCCCATATATATCGATCCCTTTAGGGACACCATGTAATCTATCTATCCCCTAAGTCATCAAAAGTCTAGTGAGCCTATGCCAAATAACATCAAATCGTCCTAATAACCCTTGCCTATTGATACATAATAAGTGTTTATATACTTAGTATCCTACCCTCTGCTATCATTGATCTTTTAAATGACATATGTTCCCAAGCCCACACCTTATGGAGAGTGCATCATACTAATCTCTTACCATTATCGTAAGAAAAATGATATAGTGTCTTGTATAACCTAGTCAAAATAGTTGAAGCCCATGCATAAATAGTCCCACAATATTACAAATCAACTTTCACCAATCCCCATACCCAAGGAAGGGTCTACCTACTCATAGCTTCCATCAGAATCCTTGACACAATTGAATATAGTAACATTACAAGTTAGTCTATATGCCCCCCTTATATGCATCATTGATGTGTAATCCCATCACCATCTTCATAAACCTCTCTTTCCCTATCAATAGTTGTTTCCCTATATTATCATGCTTCCTAATATGGATTGAGACTCCTTGCACAAGAATGAAAAAATGTTTCAAACATGCTCAAGAATCATAGTCATCTCTCCCATGGGTAGCTTGAAAGTATTGGTCTCCAAATACCACCTCTTAGCCAACACTATCATAAGCAACTGATCAAACTTGAGCTTCAACTTATATTCCATATGGTCCAAGCCAATGGCCACCAACACTACATAATCATGATCATCAACACCTCTATCCAAGGCCATACTATTATCCATAACCTTTGAACATCACTCCTAGCTTACCAACACTTTTATCCCATGGTAAAAATGTAAACCAAACCTCATCGACATCATTCTAAGCCTTTTGGGTTGCCTTGGAAAAAATACCACAAGTGGCAAAAATACCACTAGAAAAATTGGTACAAGTGACAAACATTCCACTAGTGAATTCACCACAACCTCCAAACAATAACAAAAATTGACCCAAAATAAAAACATTTGGTCTTTTTTATAGTCTTACACAAAATATTCTTTGGATTTGGCAGTGTCCCTTGAACCAAGTTAGCACGATGAGATATTCTCTCATTATTTACCATCAACCTCTAGCCTCCTTCATATGACCTCTCCAACTTCCAATTTTGTCAAGGCACCCATCCTAACCCATTTTCCCTCTAAAATACATCTATGCATTATATCCAATCATTCCCTCTGTAGACACGAAAAATTGACCCACTAAGGTGAGTAATTTTCCCTAGATCCCTTGTTTTCTCCTTGGAAACGTAGGGTCATATTTAAGCCAATTTTTCCCCTACCAAATATTATCCATTCCTATTCTATATTATACCATTTTATCAAGATCAAAAAGAGATTTACAATAGTATATGATATGACCCATTTTAACTCTGTTTGATCCTCCAAAATGCATTAAAACCACATGGGGATTTGGTTGGTGCGATGTCACGTTCCGTATTTTATGGAACATGATTTTGTATTTTGGGGTTTTCTCTTAAGAAAACCCTAATTTTCAAAGTTGATATTTTTAAGGTCAGATGTGCTTGGTTTTTTCCACCCATTCTTATTTCAAATCCACTATATAAAGAGGGTTTGAAATTCATTTTCTCCCCAAGTATCAATGCAATAAGTAATCAAGTTTTCTAACCAAGCAATAACAACATTCTTGATTAAATCTCTATTTTCTTGAAGTCTTCTTCTTCTTCTTATGCAAGCAAGCTAACTCGCAAGTGTAAAGTGTGATCTATTATTTTTTTCTGCATTAGATTGTTGATTGTTGTTGCTCACTTTGATGGATTTGTGGAAGCCCTAAGGAGAGATTGACTACCCGAGAGATCTCAAACCTTTCTACTTGCTTCCTCACTCTCTACCAGGTGATTTCGCTCTTCTGCATGCATGTTTTTGTTTTCTATATCATGCATTAGTCATTTCACTTCAATCTAAGGTTTTTCATATCACTGCTATGAAATCACACCCGATCTTCTGCAAAGTACGATTTTGCATTGCGTTATCGCACCTAGTCTTCTGCGAGGTATGATTTTGCATTGCGTTATTGCACCCAATATTTTATGGGGTTTGATTTCACTTGAGCTCAATATGGGGGTAATTGTTTGTTCCAATTTTCATCATTGTATTATAGACTGCATTTAGAGCATAGTGGTGCATTATGTTTTTGTGGTTTCATCATTCTTTTATATTGTATTGCATTAATATTTTTTTTCCTCCAAAGGTCAATTTCTAATTTTAAGTATCAAAGGTCAGCTAAAAGGACCTAGGGAGCTTTACTGATGTGCCTCCAAGCACTATTGTACAATGGCCTAAGCAGGCCCCCTAACGCTAATCACATTTTAAAGTGTTTGTCAAGTTATCTTACAGAAATAGGGATTATTGATAGCATTGTACAAAGGGATAAAGGCGAGGATAAATCACCGGATAAGTTAATTATTCTAATTAGTCTTTAGGTTATTTTTTGAGTGCTTTATATTTCTATTGTAAATCCTAGATCTGATTTTATACAAATATATTTAATTAATTCTAGGTATTTGAAAGATAAACAACATATTGTGTGCACTTAGGGTTAATCTTGTTTGTGCATCTCTTCTCGAGCCCTTGATTAAAGTTTTCTATATTGAAACACTAGGGTTATAAAGCATTAAAAGGAAGAATCATTCTAGGGTTAGCTCTTGTGTTCTTGCATTCTATATTTTTGCATTGTCCTTTATATTTCATAGCATAGATCTAGAAAGGCCAAATCTAGGTAATTGTCTTGAATCAAATACATTAAACATTATTAAAATTATTGACTTGGAGCAAGTTCTTAAAGCCATTCTTGGTGAACCCTTCCCTCCTAGCACCGAGTATAGAGAACAACACAACCCATATGGTTTTTTTTGTGGAAAATTTTGAATACCCTTATCAACTATAATGCTATTCAAATGTTTGTAAATCCACAAACAGATATGTGAGCTCTGGTGGACTCATCACTTCATCCTAGGATAGCTAGAAAGTTGAATATACCAGGACTAGACATACCAATATGAGCTTCTATGATAAATATTAATAAAATAGCTCAACCAAATTTGTTGATATAGATAGTAATATATCGGTGACCAAGCACAATTTAAGAGCGTTACACTAGCAAGGGCAGACCGGTGCCTCCTCCATTGGGTTATCATAGTAATTTCAATCATTCACATGGCATATAGAAGAGAAAGAAAGAAAAACTGATGAACCTATATTTATTCAAATGTCATAATAAAAATAGATCCTTTAATAAAAAAAGAAGCATTGTCTACACGTTCAAATAATGCAATATGCAAATAAGTTACATACACATTGTAAAAAAAATTATACCAGAAAGCAAGGACCATATATTATGTATTACATTCAATTTGGAATGTTACAATAGAAAGGTCTGAGTAGATTACTCAGGTTCTTCACTGAACATAATAAATAGAATCAAATCATAATAAGGGATTAACATTTACTATCCTAATCATAGAGACATTTATACTTTAGCTCTTCAAACAACTCCTAGAAATGATCTCAGATAGTTCACTTAGCTCTCGGTAAAAACCTGCACAAAGGGGGAGGAAATAAGAGAATGAAAGAAATAAAGACACAAATGGGATATGACAACCTAGGCTTAGTATTCAAAAATACCTCTCACACGCTTGTTGCACAATTGCTTGATGATGAAGTCTGAACACCTCTATTCCTTTTATAACTATACTACTAAAACCCAATTGCAGAAACTTGGTGCAAGTGCTACCACTTGTGCTTTTCCTATTCTTGCATCGCTTCAGCTACCCGGGTTTATTACAATAGATTTAGTTGATGCCAACTATCTTTTTTTTTAAGTGAAAAACCCATTGGGGGACTGCCTTGGTCTGAGAGACCATGAACGGGGGGTTCTACACCATTAAAGTCACCCGGGAGTCGCACCTGACCCTGCCCGCACCAACATTATCAATTGGATTTTGGATACCCAATTCAGATTTTTGGTAGGGTGGAGATTTGAACTTGAGACCTCCCTTGGAGGATTGCCCTCTCCTCTCCAACTCACCTAAAACACCTGGGTTGTTGATGTCAACTATAAAAAACCTTCGTTGGTTGTTTATTTTATTGAGATAACTTTGGTTGTTCTTGGGGTTCATATTTTTTGGGATTTTTTGGTTTGAAGGAAGCTCTTGATAGTGGTGGGCTAGGTATTTTATTATGCTATTCTATATGTGCAAAATATAATAAAAAATATTTCTTTAATTCATGTTATCCTACTCATATGCCTTCTCATATTCAAGTGATTTTGGACTAGGACTGACGTAGTTAGGCTCTTAGGATGACACAGAGGGGAACCCGACATGACGATGAAGAGAAGAAAATAAAATGGGTGACAATGTGGATGGTAGTGGGAATAATTGAACACAATGGACGTGGAAGGCTATAGATAATGGTGGCAAGGTGGTGTGTTGTGGAGCAGACTGTGATGGTGATTAAGAGAGAATGCCCTGAAGGGGAGGGCAAAGGGGAATGAGAGGAAATACATAATGGAAAATGAGATCTGGAAGTGTGCAAATTGATAGGAGTGATAATAAAAGCACACTTCTATAACTATATTCCATCGGGGTGCTCCCTCTGTAACTATACTCCATAAAGATGCTGCTATCCTTTTGAAGCTTTGACAATGATGTTGTTTTGACCTCCTCTTCCTCTTATCATGCCTTTTATGTATTTTGTGCAGGAACTTCTTGCATTGTTTACGGTCTCTCATGGTCATTACCTTTTACATTCTCTGGCCTACTTTTACTCTTGACTCCATTATTCTTACATCCTTCATTTAAAGTCATGTAGAGATAGTCTCCTCTATCAATTGATGATAACAACATCATGCTCTATATATCCAAGAAGATACGCCTATCTTGAGTCTGCATTGAATTCATCCTTTGAGTTTCCTGTTTCATCATTTTTCTTTTCTTGATGTAGTTTAGGGGACTTGAGCTTGTGTGAAAGATTTTATTCACGTGGCTCAATGATCTCTACTTCAATTACATTCCCAATATGTTCAATTTTCATGCCTTCCTTCTAAGTGGTCCAGGGTGGATGGAACTACATTACTCCTTTGAGTCTTTGTACTTTGTTGCAGTCATAATTATGGAACTTGTCATGAATGATCTCGTTGATCCTTGTATGCTTCAAAGTATATGTTCTACTTGGGACACCTTGTGATTTTTTATGCCTTTGGGTTCATAGGATATTTGACACTTACTACTGTCTGTCATTATTTAAACAGTGAGCCCCACATCTCCTTAGGTGAAATCTGCAATGTTGATCATCATAGGAAAAACTGGATTGTCGATATTTCTTTTACCTTTTACCTAGGTCTATCACTAACGGAATGAGCAATAAATTATATTCAATAGTGACATGGATAGGAGAGGATGCATTGTCACTAATGGTTGAGGTTATCATTTATTGAATCGATGATGGTGATTTTTATATTGATTACGCCAAGATTGCTTCACCAATGGGTTAGAAGCTTCATTGATAGGATCGGTGACTATGTTTTAGGCTAGTGACAATCACTTTTTTGCTTTGGGTATTTTTTTTTATTGGGAAGAACTATCATTGATGGGGTAGACTTCAGATCAGTGACGAAGTTGTTGATGAATGACAACTACTTGCATGGACTTTAATTATTCACCGATATGCATTATGGTCATGTATCAAGTCAATGATAGTGTTTTGGGATCCTTTATAACAACTTAATTTGACCAAATTCTATCAGGAGGGGGACCTGTTAGGCTGATTTCAAAAATACCCTTGTCTGACTTTCACAAATGAGGGAGAGTGATTGCTGATCAAGGAGACTTTGGATCAACGACATGAGTTTGGAGGAGCGACGATCAAATTTCCACTTTGTCTTTTCTTCAACTTGGTCGTTGATGAGGGATATCCATCGATGATAGCTTCGATGATGAATGGCTTTGGAAGAGCGATGAAGATTCTTGGGCCAAGACACTATCGTTGATTTCATACCTTGGTTGTTGATTAAATCAACAATGGAGTTCTTTGGAGAGCGACATGGCTAGACAAGCTTAAGTCTTATTGGCGATGGCTTAGAATAGTCAGGAATAGGATCGATGATAGGGTTTATGAAGGGCGACGAAGGATTTTAAGGCTTTTTAGACTTGGCGGGTGGCTAGGGAAAACCTTAGGAAGATTTTTATTATGAATAAGGTAGACTTGGGTAATTTTTGCTTTGGTCTATCTTGGGAGAACCTTATAAACCTCACTTTGCCTTTGAACCTGACTAGGGATTGAGCTCTTTAATAGGTGGTCTAATGGGTAATGAAGTGAATGCATGGACTAAAATGTGGTGACTTATAGTGAGTGAAACGAAGAGTATGAAATACCTTTGTGAAATGAAGATGTGGTGCCCTAACTAATGATGAGGTGGATAAGATGAACTTATGGTGAACAAAAGCAAATTATGATATCCCTTATACACATACTCCTTTTTAATTATCATGGAGGTTTTCCTTTTCTTTTGATTTCAACCTTTCACCCTAAAATCACCTAGACATCAAGAGCTTGTTAAAAACTAGGGGTGTCACTTAAGTTAGGATTTTTGAAGCCCAACATAGGCTCTATCTAGGACAAGAGAACTCTAGAATCTTCGGTTTTAAGTAATATAGATCTAATTAGAAACTTTTGCCTGTAGACTTCTTGCAACACTTATTTGTGAGGACTTCTCCTAAGGACTCAAATCTGAACAAGACTTTTGTAAACTTTCAGCTTCATGGTCATTTTGACCGAGGGTAACATGATTTAAAATAATCAAAATCGAACAACTAATCACCTAAAAGGAAATAGTAAACTTAGAACTAGCTAAATTATCACAAACTGAACTAAAAACACAACACTTAAAAAAATGTAATATATACATATGTACAGAGACAAAAACAAGTAGTTAATTCAAAACTAATCTTCATCCATTGGATGGTAGATCTTCAGGTGCTGGCCATTTATGGGGTATTGCATTTCTTCACCTTGCAGGGTCTGCAACCTGTAGGTGTGTTGTCCTATCTTTTGGAAAATCTGGTAAGACCCTAACCACTTGGATCCAGCTTGCCTTTTTCTCCTAGTTTGTCATTCTTTGGATCCCCGTACAAAATGATGTCTCCTATTACAAATGGCTTTCCTCTAGCTTTCTTATTGAATACTTCCACAGTCTTCGAAGTTCCTTGGATTATTTTATTAAAAGCATTTCTTTTATCTTCTTCCAATTTCACAATTTGATCCATTCTTCTTTGTAGGTTTTCGGGCTTTTTGTGATCTTGGAGTAATAAAGCCAGGGTAGGTCTTTCAACTTGTGGGGGGAGTAAAGCTTGTTCTCCATATACTAACTCATAAGGTGTTTTTCCTATAGCTCTCTTGATGGAAATTATGTCTACCCACAAAGCAAATTTCAATTCGTTGTCCCAACTTTTCTTGTTCTTGCCTAGTGATCTCTTTATCCTGGTTATAAGATTCTTGTTTGAGGATTCTATCTGACCATTCCCTTATGGATAGTAATTTGCTATGTGGGTTAGTTTGATATTGTACTTGTTATAGAAGTCTATCATTTCTTAAGAGATGAAATTGTTGCCATTGTTAGTTACCAGTTTTCTGGGTAGTCCAAATCTGGTCAAAATATTTTCTTCCAAGAATTTGATGATTACTTCAGTAGTAGATCTTCTCAATGGGGTGGGGTCCACCTACTTGGTGAAGTAGTCCGTGGTAGTTATTATCCATCAGTTGTTTCCTGATGAGTGGATTAATCTATCCTATTAAGTCTAGACCCCATTGAACAAAAAGAGCTTCTACTGTCACAGGTTTCAAGGGCATTGCACGTAAATTTCTTCTTGCCATCGAATATTTGATAGTTTTGGTATTTTCTTACTAGCTAGTGAACATCTCTAAACATGGAAGGCCAGTAGTATCCCACCCTCATTATACTGTTGGCTGTTGCCTTAGGTGCAAAATGTCCTCCACAAAATCCAACATGAAATTCTTCAATAACTCCGGCTATCTCTTTTTGAAAAATGTAGAGTAGCAGTACACCACTTGGATGTCTCCAATATAGCTTGTCTCCTTGGATATAATATTTATGTGCCTGCAGTTTGATACTTCTCATTTTGTTTTGGATGCAACTGGTAGGGAATGTCAGTGTTTGCAAGTACTTTACAATATCTCTATACCAGTCATCTTCAGATGCTTTCTTCTCATGAGTTTGATGTATGTCAACATTATTAATTATGTTATTAAATCTCTCTCCCCCTTTTGTTGCTATATATTTTTCTAGGCCTTGTCCTTTGATAGTTTTCACCATCTTAAATTCCACTATATATTGTTGTAGCTTGACTGTCCATCTAGCTGAACTACCTGTAGGCTCATTTTGAGTGAAAATATCTTTGACAGCTAAGGAAGGGATATAGACTATCACTTTATTAGCTCCAAAAATTCCTTTGAAGTGCTCTAAAGCTTTTATGAGTGCAAAGGCCTACTTCTCTATCATGGTGTATTTCAGTTGTGACCCTTTCAACCCTGAGCTCATGAATGCCATTGGTCTTTCCACATTTTGTATCTTTCTATGATAATACAACAACAAATGCATCCTCTAAGGAAAAAGAGTAAATATTGAAATCTTGGTGATAGTCGGGACAGGCTAATACAGGAGCTTGGGTGATAGCATCCTTGATTTTTTGGAAGGCTTGCAAATTTTCTTCTATCCATCTAATAATACCTTCTTTCTTGATCATGTTGTTTATAGGTTTTGTAATTTGGATGAAATTTGGCAGAAACCTTATGACAAAGTTAATTTTTCCAAAGAATGATCTACCTCCTTTTAGATTCTTGGGAGGAGGGATCTTGGCGATAGCCTTAGTTATTTCAGGATCAATACTAATTCCTTCTTTAGAAACAATGTGGCCTAACAGCTTGCCCTGCTTTGCTCCAAAAATACACTTTTTAGGATTAAGTGATATGCCAAATTCCCTTACATAAAGAAAAAACTTGAGTAATATGTTCAAATTGCTCTTTAGGGTTCTTAGAGAACACGGTTATGTCATCTAGATATACCACCACCATTTTAAACATCAACCCTTTGAAAGTAAAATCCATGGTTCTTTGGAATGTGGCCCCTACATTCATCAATCCAAAAGGCATTCTAAGATACTCAAATGTCCCCCAGGGAGTAGTAAAGGTCATCTTATGCATGTCTTCAGGGTTAACCTGGATTTGGTTATAGCCTGAGAATCCGTCTTGCAGAGACATTCTAGATGATCCTGCAACATCCTACAATAATTGTTCCATATTCGATAATGGATAATTATTTTTCAAGGAGTTTATATTTAAATTTTTGAAGTCTACACACAGTCTGATATCTCTGTTTTTCTTCCTTACTAGCACCAAATTGGCTATCCAAGTTGAAAATTTGACTTTCTTGATTATCTTGGCATCCAGTAGCTTCTAGACTTCCTTTTGCATTATAGGGTGCAGTGTTGGATTAAAATTTCTCTGCTTTTGTCTAAATGGCTTGGTACCTTCTTTGAGCAGGATGATAAGCTTCATTACCTCAATGTTAATGGTTTTGAGGTCTTCATAACTCCAAGCAAAGGCATCCTTATGCTTCTTTAGATATTTTATGTAGTCTCTCTTTTCTTTTTCTGACATTGATTTCTCAACTTTGACCATTTTGCGCTCTCGCTCAGTGCCGATATTGATCTCCTCTACTTCCAATCCTTGCAAGGCTGGTTAATGGGCTTTATCAAAGTCATCAAATAGACTTTCTAATGAAATTAGTCCTTTGGGTAGTTTGTTAGTCTTTAATTGTATCACCTCCATAGGCTCTCCGATTACTTCCTTCATTTTCTCTTCATCTTCTTCATCACATATAATATCTACATATTGATTCTATAGTTTCATGAAGTCCTTTATGTCTATGTCATATTGGAAAAATTGTAGATTGAGAACTGAATCTATATCTTTTGACGCTTCTCTCCTTTTCCAACCATTATTTGCATTTTTGCTCCCTTCTTCTCCATTGTTTCTTGCCCAATTTCTATTAAAATTTCTCTGGAATTGGGTTTTGTTATCAGACTGCACTTGGGTTGATTGTTCATCATTTATAGATTTATCCCTTTCAATTCTAGATAACCTATTTTTTGATCGTATTGAACATTTCATTAAATTGGCTAGACAGTCTTTCTAAGGGATCTACCTCAACCTTTTTTAACATTGAGAAACCAAAATTTTTATGTTTCCTCTCCACTTGATCGAAGCTTTTCTTGGATGCGTAGGGCTTCATTTTTCATTGTTTAACATATTTCTCTCTATTTCTATGGCTTGCTCCATTCAGTCATCAACAATGTTGGCTCTATGTTGTCTTAAATAATAATTGAATTCTCCAGAAAAGGTATTCTTATAAAAACATACATCCTGATGATTAGTGGGTCTTAGGATTGTAGGTATTTTGTTTCGAATCTTGAAAAATGGTCTATTAAAATCCTGTACTGAATCATTTTCCTTCTTCTTTACTGTTGCAAGCTTTGTTAACAAATATTTTTCATTATTTATTTCTCCATACTTTCTTAAGAACACTCCTTCCATGGTCTGGAATTTAGGGATCTAGACAACTAGAAGAGAATTAAACCAATCTCTTGCATTATTTTCTAATTTTTGTAGTAAAATGTTGGGAACTACATCCTCATGTTCAACCTCGAGGCTATGTAATGTATATCAAAAAAATTTGATATGATCTTCTCCCTTAACAACTGTGTTGTCATGGAATTTGGGCAAGTACTTATGAGCTTTGGTTGGCAAGGGATGTAAATTCTATGGAAAATGGAATGGTCTATATCTATTATTCCTCCACACTTGCAAGTTTTGATTGGGATGTGCCATAGGGATGATAGGGATACTAACCACAGGTGTGTTAATCACATAATTTATGCTAGGTGCAAACTTCTTAAAATATTTGCTACCAACAGAGTATGTCCTACTTTGATAAATAAGGACTAGGGCTTTTCATGTATGGGTAAATACCTTTGGATCTTTAAATTCTGGGAAGAGCTCTTAGCGACTGTGTCTGGTGTGCACCAGGTCAGATTCTCCTTCTTCTTTTGGGTTCATTAAGAGTTGCCAACACTTTCATGCAGATAGAATCTCACTCAAGCCAAAACTTCTTGGCTTATTAAATTTCTCTCAAATATTTTTGAGAACTCCAGAAAACACAACCTCTTAGAGATTTTTTTTTAAAGAAAAATAAAATTGGAAGGACTCTCCTCGGTACCAAAAAATGATGGCATTGAGTAGATGGGTAAAACTTTGAATACCCTTATTGACTGTCACGTTATTCAAATTTTTTTAAACCCACAAACAGATATGTGAGCTTTGGTGGACTCACTACTTCATCCAAGGATAGCTTGAAATCTGAATAGGTCAAGTCTGGACACCCCAATATGAGCTTCTATGATCAATATTAAGAAAATAGCTCAACCAAATTTGTTGATATAGACAGTAATATATTGGTGACCAAGCACAATTTAAGAGTGTTACACTAGCAAGGGCATACCGGTGCCTCCTCCATTGGGTTATCATAGCAATTTCAATCATTCACATGGCATATAGAAGATAAAGAAAGAAAAACTAATGAACCTATATTTATTAAAATATCATAATAAATAGATATCCTTTAATCAGCGAAGAAGCATTCTCTACATGTTCAAATAATGCAAGATGCAGACAAGTTACATACACATTGTATAACAAATTATACCAGAAAATTCAATTTAGAATGTTACAATAGCAAGGTCTGAGCAGATTACTCAGGTTCTTCACTGAATATAATACATAGAATCAAATCTTAATAGGGGATTAACATCTACTATCCTAATCATAGAGACATGTAGACTTTGGCTCTTCAATCGAATCCTAGAAATGATCTTAGATAGTCTGCTCAACTCTTGACAAAAACCAGCACAAAGAGGGAGGAAATAAGAGAATGACAAAAATAGAGACACAAAGGGGATACGACAACCTAGGCTTAGCACTTAAAAATACCTCTCACAAGCTTGTTGCATGATTGCTTGATGATGAAGTCTGACCACCTCTATTTCTTTTATAACTGCACTACCAAAATTTAGTTACATATACTTGGTGTAGGTCCTAACACTTGTGCTTTTATTGTTCTTGCATTGCTTTGGATACCCAAGTTTCTTACAACATATTTAGTTGATGCAAACTATCAAAAATCTTCGTTAGTTGTTTATTTTATTGAGATCACTCTGGATGTTATTGGGGTTCATATTTTTTAGGATTTTTTGGTTTGAAGGAGGCTCTTGATAGTGGTGGGCTAGGTATTTTATTATGCTATTCTATTTGTGCAAAAGACAATTTGAGAATCTTTATTTCGTTCCTATTATCCTAGTCATATGCCTTCTCATCTTCAAGCAATTTTGGACTAGGATTGATGTAGTTAGGCTCTTAGGATGACACAAAGGGGAACCCAACATGACAGTGAAGATAATAAAACAAAATGGGTGACAATGTAGATGGTGGTGGAAATAGTTGAACATAATGGACGTGGAAGGCTAAAGAAAATAGTGGTGAGATGGTGTGTTGTGGAGAAAACTGTGATGGTGATTAAGAGATAATTCCCTAAAGAGGGAGGGAAAAAGGGAATGAGAGGAAATATAAAATGGAAAATGAGATCTGGAAGCGTGCAAATTGATAGGAGTGATAATAAAAACACACTTCCATAACTATATTCTGTCGGGGTGCTCCCTCTATAACTATACTCCGTCGAGATGCTTCTATCCTTTTGAAGCTTTGAAAATAATGTTGTTTCAACCTCCTCTTCCTCTTATTGTGTCTTTTACATATTTTGCATAGGAACTTCTTGCATTGTTTACAGTCTCTCATGGTCATTACCTTTTACATTCTTTGACCTGATTTTACTATTGACTCCTTCATTATGCTTACATCCTTCATTTAAAGCCATGTAGAGATAGTCTCCTTTGTCAACTGATGACAACAACATCATGCTCTATATATCCAAGTAGATCTACCTATATTAATTTTGCATTGAATTCATCCTTTGAGTTGCTTGTTTCATCATTTTGCTTTTCTTGGTGCAGTCTAGGGGACTTGAGCTTGTGTGAAAGGTTTTATTCATGTGGCTCAATGATATCTACTTCAATTACATTTTCAATATATTTAGTTTTCATGCCTGCCTTCTGAGTGGTCCAAGGTGGATGAAATTGCATTACTCCTTTGAGTCTTTGTACTTCGTTGCAGTTGTAATTATGGAACATGTCGTGAATGATCTTGCTGATCCTCGTCTACTTCAAAGGATATGTTCTACTTGGGACACCTTGTAATTTTTGATGCTTTTGGGTTCACAGGATATTTGACACTTAATACTATTTGTAAATATTTAAATAATGAGCCCCACATCTCCCCAAGTAAAATTTGCAATATTGATCATCATAGGACAAAATGGATTATTGATATTTCTTTCACCTTTTGCCTAGGTCTGTCATTGATGGAATGAGTGATAAATGATCTTCAAGAGTGATGTGGATAGGAGAGAATGCATTATCACTGATGTCTAAGGCTATCACTGATTGAATCAATGATGGTGCTTTTTAAACTAATGATGGCAAGATTGCTTTGCCAATGTGTTAGAAGCTTCATTGATAGGATCGACGTCTATGTTTTAGGCTGGTGATAATCACTTTTTTACTTTGGTATTTTTTTGTTGTTGGTAAGAAATATCACTGATGGGGTAGACTTCAGAACGATTATGGGAGTTGATGAATTATAGTGACTTGCATGGATTTTAATTCTTCATTGATAGGCATTATGGTCATGGATCATGTCGAAGAAAGTGCTTTGGGAGCCTTTAAAAATAGCTTTATTTGACCAACTTCTATTAGGAGGGGGACCTACTAGAATGACATCAAAAAGAGCCTTGTCTAACTTTCACCAATGAGGGAGAGCGATCACTGATCAAGGAGACTTTGGATCAGCGATGTGAGTTTGGAGGAGCGATGATCAAATTTCCACTTTGTATTTTCTTCAACTTGGTCACTAATGAGGGATATCCATCGATGATAGCTTCGATGATGAAAGGCTTGTAAGATCAACGAAGGATCTTATACTAAGACACAATCGTTGATGGCTTATCTTGGTCACTAATTAGATCAATGACAAAGTTCTTTGAAGAGCAATGTGTCTAGACAAGATTAAGCCTATTGATGATGTCTTGGAAATAGGGTTTAGGAAGGGCGGTGAAGTGGACTTAGTGGATGGCTAAGGAAGACCTTAGGAGGATTTTTATTATGAATAAGGTAGACTTAGACAATTTTACTCTGATCTATCTTGGGAAAACCTTACAAACTTAAAATTTCACCTTTGAACTTAACTAGGGGTTAAACTCTTTAATAAGTGGTTTTAAGGGTTATGGGGTGAATGCATGGATTAAAATGTGGTAACTTATGGTGAGTGAAATGAAGAGTATGAAATGCCTTAGTGGAATGAAGATGTGGTGCCCTAACTAATGATGATGTAGATAAGATGAACTTATGGTGAACAAAAGTGAATTATTATATCCCTTATACACATTCTCATTTTTAATGATCATGGAGGTTTTCCTTTTTTTTTATTTTAATATTTCATCCTAAAATCGCCTAGATATCAAGACCTTGTTAAAAACTAGGGGTGTCACTTAAGTTGGGATTTTTGAAGCCCAACAGGTTCACCCCAAAGGTTCTCTCTCTTATGGATTCAGCTTTTGGGAATTGTATGTGGTAGGGTGGTTTTCCCCCTCTACGTCTTTGGTGAACCTGATGTGAACACCTCTTTTTCTTTTAAAATTTTTAAATAAGACCATTAATTTAATAATTTTATTTTAGAACATTAATAACATATTAAAAAACTATCTTGTGTGTTTTTGCTAGTTTTCTCTTCTATCCTTTCACTTCTAATGGATCCATCCTAGAATTCAGTGAAAGCTTCTTGAGTCTAATCATGTTTCCTTAATAGATGATCAGATTGATAGAGAGAATCCTAACATTGATACAGAAGAACAAAGAAATGAAGAAACTAAAACAAACGGTGATCTCCTTGAAGACCCTAAGAGTTGCTACATTTTTAATCATTTGATCATGTTTTGGATTTTGTCATGAAACACCATAAAGAGGCTTTACTTAAGGTTGTGGAATAGAAAGCTCAACTCAAAAAAGGTGAGACTCTTATTCCTTCTCCAATAGTCCCTCCTAGGCATGTTCATGATAACCCTTTTTTTGAATCTTTGAATCATTGTAATCGTTCTATCAACCGATCTATGCCACTACTGTAACCACCAACATTAGAATAAATCCACAAGTTCCTCCAATCAGTAGTGTCACTCAAGATTATATTTATTTTTTCTTCTCAATATTCTATTCCACCAATTGTAAGTTATCCTCTCCAACAAGGAATCACATATCACAATGGTATCAATACTTCCAACATGTGCCAAGTACTCGTTCAACAACCTACCTATACCCCTCCTTTAGGGAATCTGTGGGTATTACACAATAATAATCCATAAGTTAAAAATTTGAAAAATATGGTAAAACAATTAGTTTCAAAAGTGGAGATGATTCAACCTTCTAGTTTTACTTACAGTTATAAAGAGATGTGCAATCAACCCCTAGATCCTATGATTATTTCTAGACCTTATCCTAAGCATTTTTCCATGCCAGTTTTACCTATATATAAGGGAAAAAAAAAATTATTGAGCATCTAAGAAGATTTAGAACAACTTGCCATGATCTCATCTATGATGATATGTTATTACTAAATATGTTTCCTAAGAGTCTTGCTAGCATGGCATTAGAATGGTATTATAGATTACCTAATTATTCTTTGAGGAATTTTGAAGAAACAACAAAGTTATTTGTTCAAAATTTTAGTGCTTATATTGAAAATGATGTGACCATAAAGGATGTTTGTAATTTGAAACAAGATAAAGAGGAAAGTTTTTCAAAAATTTTGGCTCGTTGGAGAAGTCTAGTGGGATGCTTGAGATATACTTTACCTCCCAAATATATGCTTGAGATATTTATTAGAAATTTGTAAGAACAGTTATCTTATGCATTAGAAACTACTACTATCACATATTTTGATCAAGCAATTGAGTTAGCAAGGAAAGTGGAACAAGCTCTTATCATAAGAGGACAACTCAAAGTGAAATAAGATAAAACCATTCAGTCATAGTATAAGAATAAGGACGTGGTTGGTGATGGTGTAATTAATAGTAGGCCTATTAATAATATTTTTAACAACCTAAAAAATATAATACTTCAAAAACCTCCATAAATAAATTTCACAAGACTTGGCTTACCTATGGAAGAAGTCCTAAAGAAACTTTTGAAAGTCAATGCAATTGAGTTACCTCCTATAAGACAACCATATACTACATCTAATTGGAATAAGGTAGGATAACATTGTGCATATCATAGAGTAGAAGGACATTGGACAAATTCTTGTAGAAATTTGAAACATATGGTTCAAGATTTAATTGATGTAGGATGTCTTGATGTAATAAATTCTCAATCTTCAAATAGTCAACAAAAGTCCACTACCAACCAGAATATACCTAAGCAAGGATAACGGGCGGTTAATCAAGTATCTTGTAAAAATGTACCACATCATTATGATAACCATATAGTTGGTATGATAACAACTACTTTAGAATAGCAAGTGCAAAATTGATAGATCCAACGATCTCAATAGGAGATGAGTTTTTTAGAAAATATTTATCTCTTAGAACTTTTACAAAATTCTCCTACTCATGGAGAAGCCTTGATAAATATTTTAAAGTAGAAATTTATCCCTTCAGATATTTCCCCTAGTGATATGACCAATGTTGTAAGCTCTCTTGGGACACATCATATCACATTATTGGATGATGATATTTCTTCCTCAGACCTACATAGGGATTCTTCTCTCTACATTACTACATTTATTGGGGAAACCTTTATCAAAAGGGTTATGATTTATTATGGTTCTTCCCTTAATTTATGCACATATCAATTTATCCAAAACTCTGGATTAAGAGAGAGATATTTAACTACATTTGATGCAATCATAAAAACATTCAACAATGATTCCCAAGAAGCTTGTGGTATTATATCTCTCCCCCTTAAAGTTGGACCTAATATCTTAGATACAATGTTCTATGTTGTACCTTGCATTGCATATTTTAATATGCTTCTCAGACATCCTTGGATCCATGAGATGAAGGTCATCCCCTCTACTCTTCATCAGTATTTGAATTTCAAATTTAAGGATCAAGTTATCATCATTTCGGGTGACCCTCGACCATTTGAATATTGTTCAATGGTTGAACAAGCTCAGTTTGGTCTAAATATTTATCCTTTAGTTTCATCATCTGTTTCTCCAAGTTTCTCATCTTAAAAATCTAAGCAATTCAACAATCTAAAAGTGAGTGAGGAACATTTAATCAAAGTTTCATCATGGGATCAAGAAAATAAGTTTCTTCAAGAACCTCTTATGGATATATCTCATCAAGGTTATGAGTAGAGTAATGAGGATGAGGATATCCCTTATCCCTCTAACATTTTGTTTTGTAATATAATAAATTCTATGTTTTCTAAAGGTAAATATTTTGCTTCTCATAAAGATCTTGTAATTTTAGGGATTTCTCCTCCTTACGTTAAGAAAAATGGTTTTGTTCAAGAATGTATAGGTTATCATGATATGGATACCAAATAAAAAGCTATGAAGAAGCCTCTCCATGATTATAATCATCGAGATAGCTTGCCTTCTAGATTTTTATTTTATGAAACAATCCCTTGAATGCTTTTTACTTTTGTTAAGATAGGAGGAACAATTAAAATATGTGTTGACTATCATTTTGATCGCTTGTTTAACATAACATAAAATAAGATAAAATCAATCATTAATTAGGCATGCATTTACATTCTCATTCCATCATACCTATTTTCCTGCTCATACTGCATTATTATCTGTCATATTTTGCTTGATTTCTTGACATACTATTTTCTTGCACTTTTACTTATCATAATTGCATTGTTGCTTGATCATGACTACTTTATCATATAGCTCTTTGGGGATTCATGACAATGGCAAGTGATGAAACCTAGTTAGGTCATAGTTCACATGCATCGCACTCTCACTAGGGTTATGATGCCTAGCGAAGCCCCAACCTAGGTCCCATGCATTTTCATCCCTTCTTATCTTCTCATTTCTATTTTCTTCTTATCTCTCTTCTTCTTGTATTCCTTGACTTTGAAATTTTTTACAATGATCATATTTTCTCTCCAAAGTCAAGGAATACAATCCTCTTCTTGTATAGCCTTGTCCTTTGCATAATTCTTATTTTTTCTTTGTCTTCTTTGTTTAAATAAGGATATACATTCTTCTATTATTTTATTTACACATTTCCTCCCTCTTGATTTTTTAATAGTTGAAACTTCAAGCTAGGGGCACACAAGCACAATTATTTGCTCTTCATTTTCTTCTCCTTATTTCTTCTAGCACATGCACACACTCACTTTGTGTTATGCTCATATTGATTGGTCTATATATATTTATACACACCCCTATTGGGTAGTACTTTCTAATACATCATTCACATAAATGATGATGTATTCCCCTATCAAGTTACGTTTATTTTGACTCAGTGGGTTCAACACCCCATTGCAAGATAAGCTCTTTGGCCATTTCAATAGCTCTCGGCATATATCCAATTAGGTAATCACCCCACAACAGTCACTAGCAAGCAATCATCCATAGCGGTTTATGCTCCATTATTTTTTCGTTTGAGCAATCATCCATAGTAGGTTATGCTCCATATCTTGCCCATTTGTCCATCCTAGCAAGTACTACACACCTAGTGGGTTTTAACTCCACATCTGGACCTTTTTTGTGGGTATAACACCCTTCATTCAGGGTTCTTTATAAGCTCTTCTCACATTCTATGGTTGAACTTTGGATTATTTTTCTTGTTTTTCTTCCCTTCTTCTTTCTTTCCCTTTATTCTATTCATCCATGCATTTCATGCTAGCTACATTAGATTCATATTGTACCTAGTGATCTTTGCTTTGTTATTTGTTTGCTTACTCTACTCTATGTGTTTCTATGTTTTGCTTTTTCTTTCTGTAACTTTTTCAATTTTCTTAAGGAATTTCCTTTTCTTTCAAAAATTGAGGTGGCACCCTAGCCATAAAGTCATTAATTATAGTAATGTCTCACCCTGTGTGCAAAATTCCAGAGTATCCCTCGTGATACCCCTTTTTCACCATTCCTTTGTCCAAAATTGTCCACCTATTTTTTGTGTTTGTTGTCTTCTTGCCCATAGGACTCTACATATTTCTTTGATACATTTACTTGACCTTAAATACATCAAATAAGGGGTAAAATATAGACACAAAAAATTGACCCACTAAGATGAGTAATTTTCCCTGATCCCTTGTTTTCTCCTTGGAAAATTATTGTCATATTTGAGCAAATGTTTCCCTACCACATCTTATCCATTCCTTCTATATCCTATACCATTGTATTGGGCTCAATAATATCTTTCCAACGGTATATTATATGAACCATTTTGACCCTAATTGACCCTCCAAAATATGTTTAAACTACATAGGGGTCTGGCTGGTACGATGTCGTGGTCTATCTTTTATGGAGTGTGATTTCATATTTTAAGGTTTTCTCTTAAGAAAACCCTAATTTTAAAAGTTTATATTTTTAAGGTCAGCTATGCTTGGTTTTTCTTGATCATTCTTCTTTCAAATCCACTATATAACGAGGGTTTGAAATTCATGTTCTCAATTATCAATGCAATCAAGCAATCAAGTTTTCCAGCCAAGCAATAACAACATTCTTGATTAGAGCTCTATTTTCTTGAAGTCTTCTTCTTATTCATCCACAAGAAAGCTAACTAAAAAGTGTGAAGTGTGATCTATTATTTTCTTCTTCTTTTATTGTTGATTGTTGTTGCTTGCTTTGGTGGATTTGAGGAAGCCCTAAGGAGATATTGACTACCCTGGAGATCTCAAAACTTTTGGATTGCTTCCTTGCTCTATACCAAGTGATTTCACTCTTCAGCATGCATTTTTTTTTATTTTCTATATCATGCATTAGTCATTTTGCTTCAATATGAGGTGTTTTGTCTCACTTTTGAGAAATCACGCCTGGTCTTCTACGGGGTGCTATTTTGCATTGCGTTATCACATTCGATTTTCTATGGGGCACAATTTTGCATTGTGTTATCGCACTCAATATTCTATAGAGTGGTATTTTTCCTGAGCTCAATCTAGGGGTAATCTACTAATCCAATTTTCATCATTGTATTCTAGATTACATTTAGAGTATAGTGGTGCATTCTATTTATGTAATTTCATCATTATTTTATGTTGTATTACATTAATATTTGTTTTCCTCCAAAGGTTAATTTTTGCTTTTAATTATCAAAGGTCATATAAAAGGACCTAGGAAGCTTGAATGATATATCTCCAAGTACTTTTGTACATCATCCTAAGCAGCACCCCTAGTGCTAGTCACATTTTCAAGTGTTTGTCAAGTTATCTTGCAAGAACAGTGATTATTGATAGCATTAGACAAAGGGATAAAGTGAGGATAAATCACCAGATAAGCTAAGTATTTTGATTAGTCTTTAGGTTGTTTGTTGAGTGCTTTAATTTTTTTTGTAAATCCTATAACCAATTTTATAGAAATATATTTAATTAATTCTAGGCATTTAAAATATAAACAACATATAGTGTGGACTTAGGGTTAATCATGTTTATGCATCTCTTCTTGAGCCCTTACTTAAAGGTTTTCTACCTTGAAATCCTAGGGTTAGAAAGCATTCAAAGTAATAAAATCATTCTAGGGTTAGCTCTTGTGTTTTTGCATTCTGTATTTATACATTGTCCTTTATATTTCATAGAATAGATCTAGAAATATCAAATCTAGGTGATTATCTTGAATCAAATACATTAAACATTCTTAAAATTTATGTGGACTTAGAGCGAGTCCTTAAAGCCATTCCTGGTGAACCCTTCCTCCCTAGCACTGAGTGTATAGAACAACACAACCCTCGTGGTTCACCCTAATGGCTCTCTCTCTCTCTCTCTCTCTCTCTCTCTCTCTCTCTCTCTCTCTCTCTCTTATGGATCCAACTTTTGGGAATTGTACGCAGTAGGGCATTTTTTCCCCTCTACACCCTCACACTGAAACTTTTCACCAAATGAGGTTTGGTGAAAACTCTTGAGAAGGCACCCATGGGGCATATGGGGTATGAATTATCAGATACCCACAAAATGTCAATCCAAGGTATACATCACCAAATTCAAGGTATACATACACCAATGATATTAAGCAACCAAAAATGATCATGATTACAATCATCTCTTCAACATAGCATCCCAAGATATTAGCAAGCATCACAGTGTCAAAATTGGATTCCTATAAATTATTTTTGATGCAATTTCATAGAAATTATATGAACATGGGATAAAATATAGACACCAAATTTTAACTTTCTACTTAATCTAAACACATCAAACATCACACCTAACATCAACAAATAATCAATCATCTCAACCTCAGTAATTTGGGCACCATTTCTAGCCTCTATCAAATTTGCCACTCCATGATAAAAATGCCAATGGCAAATTTGCTATCATATGGTATTTTTGAAAAAAGTCATTTTTTAGCCATTTGACTAGTTAGAATGTCCATTAGTTAAAATCCCTAATTTAGGATAAAAATGCCAATGGTGATTTTGACACATAGTGGTATTTTTTCCAAAACAGCCAAAATCCTTTGGCATGATCCAGAGGCATGAGAAATCCTTTGTCCCACTACTTCCTTTGATCTTGCATGCTCCAATCACAAACTAGGTCTACAAATTCAAATTTGGCCTTGTGCCCTAATGACATCTTGAACCTAAATTTTCCTCTCAATCCATCCAAAAATTTATAAATGCATCCCTTGGGGTGAGAATTCAACAAGCAACTCTAGCTAGTTGCACTACCAAATTTTTATACTCTATCTTTCTCATTAGCATTTTCTCACTCTCTCATTTTTATCATTCTCAAAAAGCATTTGAATCAAGTCAAGGGGGCAGTGGAGCAAGAGGATCATCTTCGAGTGAGAAGGAGCATGTGTTAGGACCATATATTTTATTAGCACCTCTCTTTCTACATTCTTCTTATCTTCACTTTGTGCATTTTCCCTCTTATTTTGGCATTGCTACCTTGGATTTTACATCTCCTTGTCTCTTTGTTCATTTAGCATCTCTAACTTATTCTTACCATGTAATGCTTGTTTGTGCTTATATCCTTCCATTTGTAGCAAAATTATTTAATTTATAAGCATTTCTATCTTTATTTTAGTATACTAATCTCATTTCTTCTTTTGATCCATGCATTTTGATCACTAACATCTCTCATTTTTTAGGCTTGATCTCTATTTAGCTTACTTTCATGCTCATTCCCATCTCATTTATAAGTTTATGTGGTCATTTATTTTATTTAAACTTATATTTACATGCTTTTATTTCCATGCACTCTAAATAAGCTTTTCATTTCTTACTTCATGCTATATTTCATCTTGCATTACCATTACAAACTAGATACAATTCCTCTACTTTTTATTTCATTTTTGCATGATCTTTGTGCTCCTTACTTTGTATAAGGTAGCATTGAAGTCTTTTCCATAGCTCTTGAATCCATAATAGTAGTTCCAAAATCTATTATATCATATAGGTTTCCCTCTTGCACCATATTATTTGATCATCCATAAAATTATATATCTTATAGCCTCACTTAGGAAGCATTCTAGGGTCCATATCAGCATCTAGATACCTTCATATCCCTATTTGGGGGTATATTCAAGAATTCAATATTTATTTTATCTTACTCTTGGCTTCATTCATCCCTCTCCATAAGATTTATAAAATTCCTAAGAATTTCCCTTTAAATTTGTAAATCCCCAAGTTGTAGGCCCTAGGGATTGATCTTTTCATCTCTCTCCTTTGATTCCAAGCCAAGTTGACCCAAATAACTTCAAAATTTGACCCAAAACTTAGTTGACCTCTTTTATAAGACAAAAATACCACTACCTATAGCAATTGGAAAAATTGACTCTTTGGAATTACATAAAGCAAAAACACCACTCAATCATAAATGCCACTGGAAAATTTGAGAAAATCTACTTCCATCCCAAAATACTCAGGTTCATACTCAAAATTATTTTAACGAGGGGTGTGATCTATTTGTAAGGCATTATATCACCTCTCCACAAATAAGACAGGCCCCAAAAAAATAAAAAATAAAAATTGCTTGAATCTTGCAGGTTTCAAAAATGCCAATGGTGAATTTAATAACCTATGGAAAATTTTCTCAAACACTGGTTTAGGTAATCCTACCACATGGAACCTCTCTACTCATTATTATTTCATCATTTTTATTTTATTGATATTTTTTTCTTGCTAAATTGTTTGTTTTAAGCCACATTTATCTTAGAAAATTAAAGAATCTTTAGCATAGGTTTTCCTTTCAAAAGCATTTAGGTATACATCTAAAGATCATGTAGTTTGCATCTTAAGATAAAAAATTTGTTGCACATTCCTTTGTTTCCTTGAAAAGGAAAATATCCTTAGCATAGTCATCATTCAAATCCAAAAGGTATACTAGGTTAGCACTTGTTTTCTTGCATTTTGTGTAATTACATTTAGTATACACTTTAGATGATATTATCTTTATGTTATTATAAATTTTATCTTGTGAGCTCGATAGAGTCAAATTAGAGATTCAAAACCATAGGTGTTTATTGAATTAACTCATTAAATACCATGTAAAACTTGAACATCAACACAACATATAGCCACATTTTTTATACATGAGGTAGAGCCTAATTACATGAAGATCCTAATCTTCAAGTTCTCCTTTGGAAAGAGGTATCCTGTGGGGAAGTAGGAGTTCCAAAAGATCCTCCCATGTTTTGAATCTATAGGTTCCCTTAGACACCAAATATATTACCAAGAAATGAAATAATAATCTCTAACTAATACAAAGGAATGATTAGGATGGTTTTTAAATCCAAGGTACATATCCTAATAAATATCAAAGTAACATATGATTGATTAATAATATTATATGGATTACAATACAAAGCATCACACGACCCTATAGATAGAAATGTTAGCATTGAACTACCTAATGGTTACTTCACACCTCAATCCATAATAATATTGAATGACCAACTTTATAACTAATCAACCTTTGTAGATGGCCAAATCCCTAGATTTTTGTATCTTCTAAATAAAATTATGTGGGGAAAAGGGCTAGAAATTGTAAAAAATATGAATGTAACAATAATTTTAGTGATATAATTGGTTTTTATAAATACTGTATTAATAATTGTGCAACATACATTTACAAAAAGGAGTAACATGAGGGGAAGAACCAAAATCAAATAGTTACAACCATATTTTACATTATATACCAACAAGGTGAGAAATAAGCATATAAATAAACTAAGATTGAAAGACTATACATAAGTAGTAAATATTATTATAATATTTCTTCAAAATTTTATAAAACAACAAGGTAATTGATAGGGCTCAACAAGTGTTTCTAGATAAGTATGACATTAAATGCATGCTTATCCATTGTAAAGACTTGGCATGGATTTAATGTCGTACAATAGTTAATGTCATGCTTATCTAGAAACACTTATTGACATCTATCAACATGTTTATCCATTGTAAAGAATTGGCATGCATTTAATGTCGTACAATAGTTAATGTTATGTTTATCTAGAAACACTTATTGATACCTATCAGCATGCTTATCTATTGTAAAGACTTGGCATGCATTTAATGTCATACAATAGTTAATGTCATGTTTATCTAGAAACATTTATTGATCCCTATCAAGAATTACAATTATCTAGATTACCAAAATTATCCCGATATATATATATATATATATATATATATATATATATATATATATATATATCATATAACTTATTTATAAGCAAAATTATTTAAAAAATATTTTATAGTAAACTACTAGTCTAGCTAGGAATCCGTGTGAGCTAGGAATGAGTGTGAGTCAAGAGCAAGTATGAGTTAGGATAAAAGTACCAGTAGGTAGCATGGAAGGAAATCCATATTTGAAAGACCTAATGGGAAGTCAATATTCTAACTAGAAGTATGGATGCCCAAGTTGGAGATAAGAGGAAGAGCAAATATATGGTAAGTTTTATCTGAGTAGATATCACACCAAACATGATTATCAAGGATAAGATGATAAATAATGATGTAATTGTTCTTAAAAGTAGATGGTTAATATGTAAGTTCTATGGATATGAGCCAAGGTTTTTGGAGATTCAAAATTGGTTCAAGAAGAAATGGGGATTGAATTCAAATTACTCTATGACTTTTATTCTAAAGCTTTTTTCTCATCATATTTTCTAGTTCATAAATCAAGGATAAAATAATAGGTAGTTGTCCATTATTTATGGGGAGAGATTCCCTTTATTTAATACCATGGAATGAGATTTTTTCTATTGAGATAGAAACTATTAAAAAGCTTCTAGTGTGGGTTAGGCTTTTTGGATTTCTATATCATCTCATCAATAAGGATATTTTGAAGAATATTGGAAATACCCTAGAGGAATTTATTGAGGGACCAAATACCAAGGATTGAAATCATGTCATATGTGTGTGTGTATTTCTATGGATATTTTAAATCCCTTTCAAAATGCATTAATATTAAGTATGAACCAAGAGAATGGGATCAACAAGTGGATTATGAAATTATTGTACTTTGGTGGCACAATTGTTATGAGGCTAGACACGTGAAAATATATTGCAAGTAAAAATGATGAATAAAGAGAGAAAATTTTGGTAATGAGAAAAATTTCAAGATGAAGCAAGGAAATATACTAAAGCTAAATTAGATGAATGATATTCCACTCCAAATGAAGATGCAAAGAAATACTATCTACAAAATCATATAGGAGAGGCCACAATAGTTCACTCAAATAAACTATTAGAAGAACTAAAAAGGATACAAAGGATGATAAATTTCAATGTGCAAGTTCAAATTCATAAGGAATTAAAGGTGCAAAGGAATATATGGATAAAAAAATTACATTAAAGACCACATAAGAGGTCAAGATTTTTCTAGGTAAACTATCTTCATTTTCTTCAAGTAGTATGGAATCATTTTCTAGCAATAGAAATGAAATTAGTGTAGAGGTTATCCCTTGCATTTTATGGTTTCAAAAGCATAATTATAAGGAAATAAGGATGGAGGGAAATCCATAGAAATTTAGGGTTTTTAGGGCAACATAAGAACGTAACTATTGTGGAGTATCATCCTTGAACTTTAAGGATTCTAAGGTAACATAAAAAAGAAAGTGATTTTAAGGTTATTTTTTGCACTTCAAATTATTTAGAGCAATGCAAACCTATAGATTATAAGTATAACTATGAGTAGTCTAAAAAATTAAAGAGATTAAGGAAGATAACAGTGTTGGTGGGAATGAAAAAGAGAGAGGAAGGCCTAAGAAGCAAAACAAATAGAAAAATAAACTCACATGGATATTGATATGGGAAAACAAAAGCAAATATTGCAAATATTAACAAAAGTGGGACTAAATCCGCAAATAAAAAAATTATAATTAAAATGATATTTTGGAATATTATGGGCATGAATAGTACCTTTAAAAAAAGAGGTATTAAGGAATGGATAGGTTGTTATAAAGAACATATATATATAGATATAGAAATAGATAGAAAATATTTTAGCCATTCATGTTGTTTATTTTTATCTTAGGAAATTTAAATTTTAGAAGGCAATTGGATGAGTGATATTTTATCTCTTAATAAAAATGATATCAAGGATTTGATTACGGAAACATAGCAGTTTGAGGAAGATGGCAAATATATTTGATAGAAAGGCAAATGAAGAATATATTTGATAAAAAGACAAGTTGAATGTGGATTTCTTAATCTGATAACAATGTAATGAGAGCAATTTAATGATTTATTATTTTAATGTGAGTGGCCCAGAATAGAAGCCACACATAGCTTATTAAAAATAAACACTACAAGTCTAGTTTTACATGGAAGATTTAAAAAATTTATCTCCAAAATGCATGAGTTGATATTTTTAATTTTCCAGTGAATCTCCTCTTCAAAGCTATGAAATAATGCAATTTTAGTTAGGGCATTGGATTTATCTCCAAAATAGTTTTTCTTGAAATATGGAATACTTTTCCCAAAAGACTACTCTTCTAGGAGTTTGAATTTTATTTTTATGTTTCCTCTAGTAGATCGACCTTTCTCTACTTTGATTTTTGTGCTTTTATATTTTCTCTTTAAAATTAGATTTTCAACTTCAACTGGTTAGCAGATCAACTAATATTATACTAATGTCAACTTGATCTATCAATACAATAGTGCCTTTATTACTTATCAATTTAGCCTATTTTAGCTTCCTCATCTGCTTATCCTTCAAGTGGTTAGGATTTCCTTTCTCTTTATTCTCCACTTTTCAATATAGGACCTACATTGGTGATGTGCTAGGTGATAAGACTAGCTTTGTACTTTCTATATTCTCCATTAGCATTAGAACATCTCATATTTCTATAAAATTAATTGATCCTTCCTTTTTTCTCTTGAATATGTATGGATCATGTAATGATTGGCATTGTAGATAACAAACCTACTCTTGACTACCTCTTTTCATCTAATAAATTAATTGATCGATACATCAATTTATCTCTAACATCTAGTTTATATTATGTGGTTTCCATATTTATTTCCATGTAAGATGATGTGGTGGAATTGATTTAACTTCTCACCTGACCTTCAACTAATCAATGAATTATCCCTATTATTTTCCTTCAATTTATGATTTTTAACCCATGAGTCCCATGGTTTTTCATGTAACATGTGTTGGAAAAAATGCCCATATCAATCTCCTCTTATTTAAAAAATTAACCAATCAATGTATTAAAATTACACTTTTGCCATGTCATAATAAATAAACATTTATCTTCATCACATTTTTAGCTGTTTATTTTTATTATTGACATATTGCCTAATTCCTAGGAACAACATCATGCTAACACCATCATACTTTGGCATATTAGTGTTTTAGCAAATTGCCACCTTTGATATATCAACATGTTCAATAGATAAACCCCCTTTCAAGACTTGAATATTTTTCATGAAATTTTCATTTGCTTCCTTTGGGGCTTGCCATATTTAATGGTCATTTGGAAATATTTCAACTAATCCATCCAATTTTCCTCATTATCCCAAATACCTTGTTATATTAACCTTATTTTTCTTGATAAATATTATCATTATCCAATGGAAGTAATGGAAATCACTAAAGTTCAATGATTTCTATGGACACAATACTTAATTGGTGATGAGTCCTAGTGTCTTGTTACTAATAATGGTGTCTTATAGAATATGGACTCTAAAAAATTAAATAAATAATGAGAACTAGAATAAATTAAGTTCTTACTTGAATCTAAAGGAAAAGTAGTGCTAGAAATATAGCCAAGTCTAAATTAGAAAGCATTTATGCCTTATTCAATATTTGAAACATGGTATGAAGATAACCATATTCTTTTCATGAAAATAAATTTTTACTACTTGTCTTTCCTTGTTAATTTGATTGTAATTTATCCAAAAATATGCTATTTGAGGTAATTGAACTTATTGCTTGGTTATCAATCAAATTTTATATACTATTCATTCAACTATTTTATTTCTTCATTCTTCAATCGACTTTATCTACTCTTCATTGAATTTCAAATCAATTTATTTTGGTAATAGATCTAGTATCTCTCTATTGACTAGTTGAGTTATCTTATACCTTATTATATTAATGGATTTCTAGAGGTTATTCCAGCCTTGATGCACTCACCTAGTTTCTTCTACTTTTCCTTGATGATTTTTACTTGCACTACTATCTCCCTCTTGTCGGTGAGACATATTTGTCAAATATCACTATGATATGTAACATACAAAGAAGACATAATAATAGTGATAAGGTGAGATTTCCATTGAGTTTTAATCTTATCCCTATGAGTATAACATCAATATCATTGATGATATTTTTATACTTCATGATGTATTTTAGAAATATATTAAGCCTCTTAGCCTTGACATGAGTTTGGTAACAAAGAGAATTAAGAATTATCTTAACAATACCTAAGGATTTCCCTTATTCCTAGCTTATTTAACCTTTTTAGTTTTCATTCTCTAGATTTGAGGTCAATGATCTCCTTATCCTTCTCATATTTTGTTGCTTTGAGCATGTTTTTCCTACTCCAATTGCTTTTTGAGTTCTTTCTTATCCTTTTATTATGTTTCATCCTTTTTCTATGTTTATTCTAGATACTTCATGAACTCATTTTTTTATCTCTACATCTAGATGTTTCTTATGTTAGAGATATTACATTATTTGGTAGCATTAAAGTACCATCTGGTACATTGTACATTTGTAAATATTGTATTAGGAAGTGTCAATACTGTGACTTGGATATTTTGGAGACTAAGCCTCAAGAGGTGGTGGTAGGGTAAAATATTTATAAAAATATTCTTATTTAGGATGGATCACTCTTTAACCTTCATCCTAATACTTTTATAATATTTTTTATATGGAAATTAATGACCAACTATCAAAATTTTCCTACCTAATGGAGATAGATTTTCTCCAATAATCTACTACTATAAATTATTTTATGAACAACGTTCTCATAACTTGAAGTCATGAGTATATTAATTTAAGAATTGTATCTAGTGGTAGCACTAAGTATTATAAATTAAAAAATCAATGAAGTGGTTGCAGTGCATGATCAAAACTTTGAGTCTTCTATGCATGATGGAAAACTCCCAATTGTGGACTTCACCACTATATATAGTCTCTCTATGTTATTCCTAATTTATGTTGTGATTTTAATTTTCCTACTATCATTGAGTATAATTTTCTATGAATTTGTGCTAGTAGCATTCTCTTTAAGTTTTATAAAGTAAAAATATCCATGTTCCATCTCATACAATTTGTCATATGATATGTCAATGAGGATACTTAGGTATAATTTCATCAATATTAAGTGAAATTCATGTTTAGATATATAATCACAGCTTAAAGATATATTACAACATTGCATACAAGTGATTAAGCACATTTTATAATCGAATTATTTCTAATTGTATCAAAACAATCTCTTATATATTATTGTATCAAAAAACTCCACTCATGCTTTCTTCTTCAATATGAATGTATCAGCTTACAATATCTACAAAGGATAAATCTAGATTTTGATAATTGTGGTATGTATCTTCCCTATTCCTTTAATAATTTCATATGGAATTGAGTGTTTGCATGTAAATTTTTCAATATCATGTTAGTGCTATCCAATGTGCCATACAAAATTTCATATAACACTTTTTGTATTTCCCTAAATATTAATAAATATTTTTTTTATTTTTTTGATTAATAGGTTAATAAAGGGATTGAAAGGACCTCATCCCTTTTACATAAACTTACTTACAAGCAGATCATGAAAGATGAATAAAACATGATACCAAGTCCATTTGAACTATTAACAATCATAAAGAACCAACCTAAATCACCTGATAAGAAACATACATACTAAACTACTAATAACAATAATAACCAAACAACAATTGACTTTACATACATAACAATCTACCACATATAGACTGGGACACCCATAACAATTTACCCCAAGAACTGAACCCCAAAATTTGGCTTCTTCCAACTAGAAAGTGAACATAATTGGGTTGATTTGGCTTCTCCTTAGCCACAAATTTAATAATTTGAAGTGGGAAATTATATTCCCATATAATAATATCCTAAGCCTCCACCCCCATGTTTGCCAATAAATTTACAACTCCATTCCCCTCCCAATAAACATGCTTCAACTGAAGGTTGTGACAAGACTACAATATCTCTTTCATCCCCACAACCATATCTAAAATGTTGCAACCAGCTTCCTATATTCCTTTTAGAATATTTATAAGGTTTAAGGAGTCCCCTTCCACAATAATATTTTTATAATGGCCTTATTTTATTAACTTAGCCCCTGTAAAAAATCTTGAGCCTCAGCAAAATGGTTGGACTAGATGGATAGAGGTTCAACAAAGGCTTGCACAATCACTTTTATCACAGTATGAAAAGAGTGCCAAAGCATGTTTATCAATTTATGAAAATTAAAATATTTATTTTTTATAGCAAGAAATAAATAATTTTTGGTAGGCAATAGAAATTTTATACATTTATGCAATTGATTAAGTATAAAAATATTAAACATTGCACTTTGGAATATTTTTAAGTGTTAAATTTTCTTGCACATCATGCATTCTAGGAGGCATCATACTTGTTACTTGCATCATTCATGTATCAAGTATTGGTGCATGTCATGCCTTCCTCTAATGGGGCATCATGCCTTGTTATTTCTTAAATCATTTATGTGTCAAAATTTATTGTATGTAAGGCTTACCTTCTATGAGGCATCATGCTTAGTTACTTAAAATATCTATTATGTCAAAAAAATATAGGATTCCATGCCTTCCTCCTATGGAAAATAATTCTTTGTTGTTGTTTGAATCTTTTTTATGTCCAAATTTATGCATGCCATATTTTCCTTCGAGGGAGCATCATGCTTGGTAATTGTTTGAATCTCTTGATGTCAAAACTATAGCATGTCATGCTTTTCTCCTATGGCACATTGAGATTTATTAGTATACTTTAATATTATTCATCATTACTATCAAATTTAACAACACTTTTCAATAAAATATCTCAAAGCATTCCTCATCATAATATTATGCAAAATAATATACAATTAAAACAAAAGAGAGCAGAATATACAAGGTAGATATAAAGAAATGAAATAGGAGGAATAGGGGACAGGTACCCATAAGAACCCCCATGATCTTAAATATTAGTAATTGATGTAATGGATCAGTCATTGGTGATACGTATAGTCATATAATCCCCAATTATTTGCTAACCTCAAGCCAACATAACATAACTTGAAGGTTACCCACGTGATGTAAGTGAGTTGGAGAGGGTAGGAAAATCCTCCAAGGGAGGCCCCTGGTTCGAATATCCACCCTACCAAACGTACATTGGGTACCCAAAATCCATTTGATAATGTTGGTGTAGTCAGGGCCGGGCATGACTTTTGGGTGATTTTAACGGTGTAGAATCCCTTGGTTGTGGTTTCTTAGACCAAGGCATCCCTTCAAGGGGTTTTTCACTAAATTAAAAAAAAAACATAACTTAAAGGTTAAGTCAAAACACATTAAATATATTAAACCCTTTAACTGAGGTTAACCACAGAGGTGTTTTAACCAATATTACTAAATATGAATGCATTAAAATTAATTGTAAGTTTATATAAATAACACCTATAGGGTTACATAAGTTATACCCATAGACTTTGAAGATAATATGCTCATAAGCTTACATCAATAGTGCCTTTAGAAACTTTATCATTTTTGGCATTGGCCTAATAAGGTTAGATTATGGATACTCTAACATTATCTCATATTTTAATTGAGAAGCCAACAAGAGAAAATATTAGAAATGATAACATATCACCCCATAATGGATTCTCTAATAAGTCTCCAAATAAAAATATTCATCTTCATCTTCTTCATCAAAAATCTTGCATCCTAATATTCTTTAGTGTTTTATGACCTTACTATGTGATTCTTCAACGAATGCACTTTCTTCTCTTTTTACAATAAAAGCATAGATTTGACTTCTTTGAATACTTTAACTTTACTTTGGGTAAATGAGTCATACCCTCCATTAATTTAAAGTTCTTAGAATGATCATGTGTGTTGACGACTAAAAATGTACGCTCACACTTGCACCCATATATAGCATCAACATGGGAATTTTCCTCTCATGTGGGACTGCCTAAGAGGAAAAAACCTCTAGAGAGCTAGCTCTCAAAAATTATAAAGAGAAAAGAGAAAAAGAAAAATAAAAACAAGACAAACAAGAAAAACAAAAGAAAAAAGAGATAATAGCACCAAAAGAAAAGGTTTATTGATTCACCTAAAATTTAATAAGAGACACAATATAGCAGATACGAAATATAAAATAGATCATGAATCAACTAGAAGAGGTAAGGTTAGTGTGAACCAAGGGCCAATGCCACATGCAATTCAACAAAACTAAATATACACAAAATACATCTAAAATTATCTTTGTAATAATTTTGTAGTGTTACAAAGGCCAGCAAGTGATAGAATGAACCAACCCCCCAAAAGACTTGGAAAATCTCTTTTATATATAAGAGCCTTTTTCTTAATCTTCTATTTTCACCTGGATTAATTATTTCTACCAAACTCTATAGATTTTCCCTACCTACTTTCCAAATTTGCAAAATGTTTAAATATTTTCTTGCCTACTTTCTAGATTTGCAGGACTACTACATAATTTCTCACCCACTTTCCATATTTTTAGGACTTTTAAATATTTTCCCACCTACTTTCTATATTTGCAGGACTACTACATAATTTCTCACCCACTTTCTAGATTTATTAAAACTGCTAAATTTTGTTTCTACCTACTTTCCAGATTTGTAAGATTTCTACATAATTTCTCACCCACTTTCTAGATTTGCAAGATAGCTAAATATTTTCCCGCCTACTTTTAGATTTGTAGGATTGCCACATAAATTATCACCCACTTTCCAGATGTGCAAAACTGCTAAATATTTTCCTACCTGCTTTCTAGATTTGAAAGACTTTGGATAGCTCATAAAAGGAGGATATTTAAACAAATTTTAATAAAAATTGCGTGATATTTTTACTAAAAATAGTCTTCATCATCAAAATCTTGGAAGTAGACATCGGTCTAAGTATAGGCACTATTGTGTTGGGTGTAGTTTTGGGTGTAGGCATCACTGTGTGTAGGCACCCTTCTGAGTGTAGGCATCATTGGGTGTAGGCACCCTTCTAAGTGTAGATGCCCCTGGGTGTAGGTACCCTTTTGAGTGTAGGTCCCATTCTGAGTGTAGGTACCTTTCTAAGTGTAGGTATCATTGGGTGTAGTTATAATTCTTATTTTGGAAAGTTATCACAAACTAGTCCACCACATACCACCAAATATTCAATTAGTGTAGTCGTTAATGAATTTGAGGAGGCTAAAAATTTATTAAAAATGTGTACAAGGAATTGCTCTGATCTTCATAGAAACTTCATAATGGATAAGAAATTTGAAAATACAATCAATATTTATAGGTATTGGATCCTTGATAGTCATGGCATTAACTTGAATAACTACGACAACCATATAAAAAGGTGAGGTAAGATTTGAAATAAACTTTACATACTCTTCATCTCCTTTTATATTATCTAATATCATTGCTATCTCAACTCTCAAGGATTTGAAATTATATATGTATTTTTAAAATTATCAATTTCTAAAATATTAAGAATGAAACGCTTTGTCTCTATCTATTAACTTCATTTTAATTTACTCTTCCATATACATTGTTTTCGTATCTTAATGGAATTGATTAACTATCTAATATGAAAATTATGTCTTGTTCCATTCACATGAAGAAGAGACCAAGATCTCTCTCCTTTTTCCTATTACATGATCATCAATACCTTTTATTCCACTATTAAAAATAATTAGAGATTTTTAATTCTAAGTATACCTTACATTTATACTAACCAAGTGATATTTGCATCCATTAATATGAGTCTCATATGCCAAGGAATATATTACACAAAAAAAATCCTTTAAAACTATAACAGATCCTTATATTGATGGCACTAGTGCATGGGGCTCAAAAAATTATGTGATCTTAAAATACGGTCTCTAAATGCTTCCATGTGTAAAATTAATGACCTCCAAAATATTGGGCTAGTTAGCACTCAAAAGAAAATAGAAAATTAGAAAATTAGATTTAAAAACCTTAGAAAAATTCAATGAATCTAAGTCTATCCCTTGTAGCATGCTAACTAAATATATTTTTTTACTTGAAAGTGGGTTTACAACTTGGCATAAAATGATTGGTGGGTTTATCATTAATATAGTAGAATTTTTTTTGAAAAAATATTTTGGCACCAAATGATCCATCTAAATAGGATATTTGAATCTCCAACCTAAGTTTAAATGGTTCCTTACTAATAGGCAAGCTAGCCATGTCCTTGGATATGCCCAACTATCCCTTGAGGTAGGTAATGGAAGACATCGTTATCCAAAGCACTCACAAAAAAGGTTTATTTGAGATTTGAATGAGGCTACAAACCATCATGTCATTGCCCACTATTGGAAGTGGTTATTCCTTCTATATGTATTAATTATGGAAGAACTTTGTAGAGTATAAAAGAAATAGATCCCACAACCTCCTACTCAGGAGATATTTAGCAAAGTTTTTGATAACCATGATATCCTATGTGTTGGCTAGAAAAGAGAATGACAAATGCCTAGAATAAGCCAATATGAATGCCAAAATATATCACCACCTTAAAGCTATAGTATGAGGTTTTGAACCCACAAATTTTAATTTGGAAGGATTTTTGAGGTTGTGTATCCACTATGTTGGATCATCGAACAGAGAGAAAAATGACAAGGATTCATATTCCTTGGAGTCAAATTTATGGGTTCACAAAAGAAAAGAAGAATGGGGAATAGATATTGTGACCTCCCATTGGTGAGGTTTTAGAAATTATCATGCTATTCAAAATTCCCAATTACAATATAAAAATAAATTTACACAACATTACTAAATATATTCCTTTGGATCATATAGTGATATTCACATGCAAAAAAATGTGTAGTTGACGAAGCAACATATTAACCTAGAATATTTAAATAATGTCATGATTGCCACCTTGGAAACAAATATGGATGACACCTAAAATTTGGTCAGACAAGAAATGCAGTGATGGGAAGATGTTGGATCCCAGTAGAAGATTGGCCAATCCAAATTTTTCAATCTCAAAAAATATTTACTCATGGAATCCTTCAAATGAGATCACCTTCATGGTCACAAGTTGAGGACTATATTAGCTAGAATAGTTCAGGGTATAATGAGTACATTGTTGTTTAGGGTTACTTAGCCTTAAGCCCTAATAATCCCCATTAGGGTCAAGATCTTTTCAAGCAGTTATGGGCTTAAAATTTATAGCCAAAAGTTAGATATTTTAGTTGGTTATTGCTTCATAAAAGGGTTCTCACAGGGGAGTAGCTTATGAATAAAGGCTTTAATGGACCCTTTTAATGTGTAATGTGTTGGGATAACAATGAAAATCTTAACCATTTGTTCATAGAATACCCCATAGTTGCAACATTGTGGAAGAAGATGACTTCCCTTCTAAATTTAAGATGGTCCAATGAATAATCCATAGAACAACTATGGATATATTAGAGCAAATAAGAATAAAAATATTGGTATGTGAACCAAATAGTTTGGATAGGTATGACTATTATTTCTTAGAACATCTGGAAGGAGTGAAACAAGTGAATCTTTCAACAAGGAAGTAGGTACATCCACTATGTCTAGCTAAAGACCATAGAAAATGTGAGAGAGATTGTCTAGTATTTATTAACTCATCCAAATATTTCAAATACAACTGTGGGAATAAATGATGGCTCAATTAAAAATAAGAAATGGATATCCCAACACAAAAGGAATAAAGGGACCGATCAAATGATGGATAGAACTCATCAATGGTAGCCTCCCCCAAAGAACTTAATAAAAATAAATACTGATGGAGCATGCAGAGGAAATCCTGGAAGAGCTAGTATAGGAGTGATAGGTAGATTGGAGGATGGTACTCCAATTTTTACTTTTGCAAAAAATTTAGGAATTCTATCCAATAATTTAGCTAAAGTGCAAGGTATTTTGAGAGGTTTGCAGGAGGCTCTAAAGGCAAGGTGGAGAAGGGTGATTGTTGAGTCAAACTCTCAAGTTATTATCAATTATATAAAATCAACTTCAGGGTATAAGTAGGTGGATTGGAGAAACCAAAATATTATAGATAATATTAGGTTAATCATAAACATTTTTTAGGAGGTTGTTTTCAATCATGTGCCTAGAGAATAAAACAAAGTGGTAGATGCTATGGCAATCTGGTATCTTGATAAAGGAGATTTTAAGTGCTATGGTTATCCTCCTAGGTGGTGGCTAGAACAAATTAGGACTGATCTTCTCCTTGTTCAGTCTCTTGATGGTAATACAAGAAGTTATGTTTAAAATGATAAGCAATGTAGAGATTTTTTCATGATAGGATCCCAAACTTAAAAAAATCTTCAATACTATTCATGATAGAGGATGTTAGAGGGTTTTGTCTCATCGACCAAAGCTTCAAAGGTAGTATGGATGGATGGCATCTCCATTTTTGGTGTGACATTTTATATCCCTGCTGTGGTTATGCAATTTATTTTGATATTTTATATTTTGTTGCATTTTTTCATTATTATCCTTGATAGAGATTGTCAAGGGGTTTTATCTAATTAGTCAATAGCTCCAATGGCTTAGTTTTTTTTGGGTGTTTTTGTGTTTTTAGTGTTAATTTAATTATTATTGTTGTTTTTGTATGTTTGTGTTTTTTGGTGTTTTTAGTGTTTATTTAATTATTATTGTTATTTTTGTATGTTTGTGTTTTTTGGTGTATTGGTGTTTTAGTGTTTTTTGGTGTTTTAGTGTTTTTTAGTGTTTATTTAGTTATTATTGTTGGTTTTGTATGTTTGTGTTTTTTAATGTTTTTGTGTTTTTTGTGTTTTGGTGTGTGTGTGTGTTTGTGTTTTTTGTTGTTGTTTGTTGTTTGTTGTTTTTTGTTTTTTTTATAGTTTTTGTTTTTCATGTTTTTGTTTGTTATGTCTTTGTATTGTTTTGTTTTTTTTGTTTTGTTGTTTTTGTTATGTTTTTTTTATGGTTTTTCTGTGTATTTCATGTTTTGTTGTTGTTTATATTTTTATTTTTTGTTGTCTTTTGTTGTTTTGTGTGTGTATGTGGGTGTGTGTTTTTTGGTTGTGTTTTTGTGTTTTTGTGTTTTTTTAGTCTATGTGTTTATGTGTTATTGTTTTTGTTGTTGTAGGCATGCTCCTTGAGTGTGTCGAAGGCGGTAGGCCAAGTGCAATCCATACCTGAAAGTGGAATCCCTTCTGGGATGTTTTCCACAAAAAAGAAATATGCTTGTAGGCTTACATCAAGAGCACTTATAGGCACTTCATCGTTGTTAGTATTTGACTAATAAGAACGTATTACATAAATTCCAATACTTATTGCATCAAAATTTGGTTTCTTTAGAACGAGTATAAAATTTAATATCTTTTCAAAGATAATTTCATGTTTTAATGTCAAAGAATGTCATTTCAATAATTATTGTAGAAAATCATAACAATTGTTCAACTTTATATTGTATCATCAAATGTATCAAACATATTATGCAATATTAAAGTAAATTGCTAAGTAAAATAAAATACCATACAAATGCACATGAAAATGAGTCAAATAAACAATATGCCATATGCGTATATCAAAAAATTCCATATACAAAATGAATGATAGATATATAAATGGGAAGAATTTCAAACCTCCTATATCTAGTCTATCCATTAGCCCTAGTACATATTATCATGGTTCTAAAATACTAGATAAACTACTAGGCTATCATGGCAGCTACAAAAATACACCCAAAAATATTTTTATATATATAAAAAAAAAAATTGATAGCTATAATCATGCCTAACACACCTTCAAATGAGTTTTGGATGTGTCATCCTTAGGTTCTCCAGTATTTAAGTACCTAGTACCTTTTCTCTACATCTTTTCTAAGATCAAGCTCTAACATGAGCCTCAATCTAGAATAGCACATGGTATCTCATGGAAGTTATGATAAGTATGTCATCATACATCACGTCTGACATTACAAGTCTAATGGTTTGTCTATGAAATCCACAACTAGTAAGGGAGCCTCCATGTGGATAGGTAAGCTAGTGTTAGCATCTCACTATTAAAAATAATCACACTCACACAAAATACTAAAAAATAACTCAAATACATCAAATAACACTATGCAAAAATCAAATGCAAAAATGGAACAATCTCACAATAACATAGAATCGCAAGCCTCTTCGAGGGGGCAACCTCCTTCAATATTTAATTAGCTTGAAAAATATGAATTCGTACATGGCTTCATATATTTTAAATAAAAACTTCATGCAACCCTACCTAAAGGCTCAAGAGTTGGCTTACATGCAAAATTCCACTCGAGCTAGAATCTCCTACCTACCATTGGTTACAATCTTGATAAAAACGGTTACATGAGATGGCACCACTTGGCTAGGAATCCTACTTTCCACATACATTACAAAGTATTACAAAATAATATCATAATGGGATCCCCCACGTTGGAAGTGGGTCATTACATAAGTAAACGCGAATTACAAAATGGTATTAGGATAGGATCCTAACAGTTAGTGGGATTAAGGATAGACAAAAAAGATTTTTTATTTAGGCCCTCCATATTAGAATGTCTCTATAATCATAAACAAATACATATATGTAAAAAATATAAAATAAATTAAATACAAATGTCTATCTATAGAAAATGATCTTGAGTATTATAAACTAAAAGATGCATGTTCCAAAATGAAAGGATAGAGTATATAGAACACACCCAAGTCTCTATCCTATCTATTCAAATTGAGATCAATGGTATCCACACTAGTCGTAATCAAGTCAAAGATATAAAACACATCCATAATGAATACATAGCCCATCTTAGGCTCTAACTTATACATTTAAAATTTCATAAGATATATCACTATCAAAGCTTACCATATATGTGTGTATGTATATATAAGGATATGCATGTATGATATCCCTTCTCCTTGCTATATTCTACTACCTCTATATCTTGTGATCTCTCTATAACCTTAGACATAGTCAAGGGGGGCTCTCACCACTTTTTGGCCTTATAACAGTGGGTGTGTTCTTAGGTGTGTCTAGGAAGAGAATATATCTAACTGGAGTTTACTCTCATTAATTCAAGTATATGTTGAAATGGTTAGTCACCCTTCTATTGTATTAGGTGTTGTATGCTAATGGGTAGAACTATATATATTATATCAATTGAATATTTTTAATAGTATTGTTTCTACCTTATGTTTGGTATAGGGGGTTCTCAATATGGTATTGGTCATGGTCCTATGGTTGGAGCATCTACCCTCTCTTATGCATACCAATAGTGGTATTCATGCAAGAGGAGATCCTTGGTAAGATGTGTCTTGCCAAAGTATCCTAAAATTAGCTCTACCTGATGTGGCTCCAAGACCTCATCATAGTGGATTCATAATAATTAGGTAGTCTAGGTAGTTGCAATCTCTCCCTATTCTCAGTAAGTCATTCATTTATCCTATGATAGGGAGTCTACACCAGCTAGGTTTTAGTGATTTGTGATATAGTTATGACCATAGTCCATGGTATCCTTCAAGTGTATCCTCATTTCCATAGCTATATCTCTCTAGGATTTAAGATAAATGGTAGTGTAGGCAATTAATACAAAGGAAAATACTCATATATCGATCCCTCATGAAGGAATATAAGGCCAATTATGTGTACATCATATTACTTAGATTTGGTACATACTATGGTACTATAATTTTATTGTTTTGCATCAATTATTACTTGTATATATATTAACATGGTGGAATCGGTAGCCTCCACGAATCCGGGTAGGCTGTCTGACATTTTATGGCCACCATAGTATTTTGCATTGTTCACCCCGGAAGTCGCCACACAGATCTTCACACTGTCTTCCCCTATAACCACCATGCCACAATCATTTTAAACCTTTTACGCCATTCAAAGCACCAGGAAAGGGACAAGCATTCAGTCCAGCGAGGCTTGAGATTTGAAGCTTGGACCTCTGCCCCCCTTACAGGATTTGGTCGAACCAATTGGTCTACACATTGGACCTCCTAAAATTATTACTTTTTTATATTATTTTCTACAATTTTTTTTAATTCTATGAAAGTAATAGTATCAAAATGAGTCAAATTTTATTTAGCCATTTAATTTTAGGAAAATTTGCTTTAGCTAGGGTATGTTGCTCATTTTTATCTTTTTACCAAGGACTTATGACCTAATATCTTGTTTAGTGTTGCATGGTACTCAAGAAGGAGTAATATATATTCAAAATAGAATCTTTAAAATTTATATTATAGTCAATAAATATCTCCATCCTTTCTAATGAAGCCCATAAATGCCTCATTTGACAAGTGTTTTGAGATGTTCTTTTACCTCTAATTGAAACATATGTATGACTAACATTGGAATTTTGCATAGTTTAGCATGATATTTGAGTTAGACAAGTTAGAATAGGAGAATTACATTTATTAATTGATTTTGGGTTGATTTTTGTGTTTTCTTTGGTTATATTCACTAATGTTTCTAAGGTGGTGAAGAACTATTTCATACTACAAGTTTTGAATCACTTTCCTGAGTTCATTTTGAAGTATAATCTTGCACTTTGGACATTAAACTGGCTATAAAAGTGTGTTTCAAGACGTGAAGAGCTAATAATGCAAAGAATTAGATAGATACCATATTTTATGTGGATTATAGCCAACTAGTTAGAGAGAATATTCCATGGTAGTTGACATCTTGTCAGTTGTGTGTACTAAGGAGATAATTTTATCATTTTATCAAAATTGGACCTATTTGTTACTAGCACATATAGCTATATTTTGTCGATTAACTAACACTATTTTTAGGAGTAAAAGCATTTATCCTCATTGTAAATTGACCAATGTGAAATTGTAGTGACTATTGGTTTTGGTTTTTGTAACATCCATAAGATAATATTAGGTAGAATTAGCCAAATAATAGATGATAATTGTTTACATTTTTTATAGTAATGGCCCTATCGACTAGCATCACAAAAGAAGTTAAAATGTTGATTTATAAATAAGTACCTTGTCAGAATTCAAGGGGTTGGAAATATATAGATATGTATGTAAAGTATTTGAAAGCAAGAGACTACTATAGCAATATTTTAGTGTCTTGTCTTGCAATTAAGAGTATGCTTTATTAACTTGTGTTGTGTGATTTAGTAGTTTTAATTTGAGTTAGCTTTTTTCTTTATCATACGAGAAGCAAGGGCCCACTCTCTTGCATTGATAAAGGGTTATTTACTATTTTTTGTAGCATAACTTATTATTGTGCTTCGTAATGTAATTGGTTATTGTCTTCCTATATATTATTATATTAATGTTATTTTTTGTACTTATCTAAGCACTTTTGTAGCAGTAGATATCAGTCAATTTTAGTGTGCAGTTTTAGTTCTATTTAGATTTACTTTCTACTATTTCTTTTCCTACAATATTTCCATTGTGTTATGATGTTCTTTTCAATTCAATATTTCTTTATATTCCTTAGGAGTTTAGAATCCATTTCTCGAAACACCTCTTATGGAATTTAGTGCATATAGCCAAGGATTCCACCCAGGATTGATAATTTAAAGTGAATAGGAATGATTACACCCATCAGTTTTTGGCATCATTATCAGGTACATTGATGTTGCTAAGGATCTAGTGAGGTATAATCCTATACTAGTTCATGATGTGAAAACAAAATAAAGCTAAAATGATTTCTAGGTGTTATAAGTTACAATTTTATTTCAAATTTTTCATTTTTTGAATGATTGCACTTCATTTGAAAATATCCCTATTTTGAATGCATAGACCTGTAGACATTAGAGAAATATTTACTAATTAGAATCCTCATCCTAACATAGGTTGGAGGCCATTATACTTACCAACAAACTCAAAGGTTGTACCAATAAATGAATTATTTATAATAAGTGTATCTAACCACTCAAGTGAAGGGGGAGGAAGCTCTAGTGGACCACCTTTATCAATTGAAGGATTATTGAGATCTCTCAATGAATCCTTAGAACAATCTAGGAGCCTTCCACCAAGTCTAGACTTATTTTCAATCCCAAAAAAACTCAAGGATATTTATATTTTTTAATATTATTCTAACATGGTAGATAGGCAAAGTAATGCATATGAGAACTGTAATATCCATGGGAGTAATACAATAGGACTTTCATATACCCTATCAAGTTTAACCCCGATGAGAGAGCCAGTATAAAAAATATTTCACCCTTAGCATTACCAATATTTAAGGGGGTTACATCCAAATATCCTAATCAATTCTTGTTTGAGTTTAAGGAGTTGTGTTAAACATATGACTATACAAAAGATAACTAGAAACTTAAACTCTTTTTGGCCATGTTAAAATATTTGGCTATGATATTGTTTATGGTATTTTTGGTCACGAATCTGCCACAGGAAAGGATTTTATGCGAAATGTGCCCTAGACCTGGCCAACATTGAAAGGCCAAGAGAAAGAAATGTCTCCTGGACCAATCTCCAGAGAGGGCTATTTCCCACACTAATCTAAACTGGTTTCAAGACTAGAGATACAGGAAAGAAATGGGAAATGCAAAAATAAATGGGAAATAAATTGAAAGGGATGTAAATATAGTCGAAGCCGATCGTTAATGGGGAGAATAATCGAACAGCAATAACTTCAACTAGATCCTAAAGCTCAGCAGCAACTGACTCTTAGAACACAGAAATTAGATCACACATTAGCCATGAGTTTGCTTCCAAATAAACTTCAAACATTCAAATGCCAATACAGCCAAATTCAAGACAATAGAATTCAACTAATATTACATTGGACTACACAGAAGTAAATCACACAAAAATCCAAACATACACAACAAATTAGATCACCAATTCTAGAAGACACTAAGAATGGAAGCAATTGCATCTAGGATATCTATTTCAATTTCTGCAACAAGATCCTCCTCTTTTGCTTGAGCTTTACATTGGTATTTATAGAGGCCCATCCTCTTTCTTTCATATTACAAAATTTAATACATGAAGCAAATTTTGAAGAAAAATCCCCTTAATCTGCCTCAGAGAAATGACAGTCCCTGCTTTTAATGGATTACAACAAAAACGAGGGCCCATGACTGTTATCAAGGGAAGCTGAAAGCTATAAGAGATCACGAATAGGCGCTTTGAATATCGGAGGCGTTTTTAATTATTGCGGCATAAAAAAATGCTTTAGGTTCTTCCATCTTGCACACCTCGGTAATCAGCAACATTTAATCTTGGAACCGCTTCTTTGACCATGATCTGAAAACCGTTGGAGAGCCTTTAATTGATCCTTATCTCCTCTACACGTTCTCCTATGCAATCTTGAAGAAAAATGCAACAAAATTGTATCGGGCCTTTTATCGTTGATTCTGTCATGAAAATGAGACATGTCACAATATCGCGACATGTTTCTCTTATGCTGTCTTTGCCTCCTTATTACTTGCGAAAATGCGACATGTTGCAAAATCATGACAATTCTTCGTACTTTGCCCTTTCTGTCAAATATGTCATGAAATCGTGACATTTTCTTGCCTTCATCATTATTGCTTCATGTCGCGATATCGTGACATTTCTCTTACTTGGCCTCGTCCTCAAAAATGTCGCGATATCGCGACGTTTTTCTCCATTTGCTCCGTCTATGCTTTTTTGTCGCGATATCGCGACGAGTTTTATTGACATTGCCTTTTGCTCAATTATGTCGTGATTTCATGACATGTTTTATCACTCTGCTCCATGGCCGCCGTAAGTCACGATTTTATAACACGTCGTGAAATCGTGACGACTTTCATTTTAGTGCCTCCGTTGACTGCGTTGACCGTGAAAATCCAACACGTCGCGATATCACGACGGTTTTACCCCCTTGCTATCGTTGACTGTTTTGACCGCGATAACGCAACAGGTCATGAAAATGTGACATGTCGTGATATCGTGAAATTTTTTGTACTTAGCCAAATTTTGCATTTGGACTCGCGAAACTGCAACACGTCACGATATCACGACATGTAGTGATATCGTGGCATCTTACATTTACATTGCTCTAACACAAAACTTATAGAGATTTTTACATTTTCCCCTTCAAAGTGCATGAAGGGACAAACAGAAGAATTAGTATCTCTACAATTCATGCATTCTTTTATATTAACAGTAGCAACAAAAACAATGTGGCAAAATTGCTAACATTCTTGGTGGCTCATGGGGTATACAGTTCTATTGTATGCACAAATCTCAGGCCTTTATCCATTGGGCAACAGAGTCAAGAAGCTGGAGAAGTAGGAAAGTAAGTGCTGGTTGATGTTGGATGCATCTACGGACTACTACAACAAACTCTTGCTGGTATTCAGCACTCAAAAATAGGATCTTCAACAGAAATGTGTGGAATAGCTTAACTTCCTTTATTGTTTTAGAACTACTGCACTTTGCCTAGCTCAGATGAGTTGGGTAAAGACCAGGTGCTATGCAAGGATCTCCAGGGCAGTAGAGAAAAGCACCTGAGATACAAAAATGGAAATGAATGAAGGGATGACCCGTGGATGTGCAGGCCATGGAACGGGGATGGGGAATGATGGAATGGTGGAATATGGAGGAATGGAAATGGTAGATACAACAATAGAGTGCTACTGTGCTACCCGCTATGGAGATGCTACAAAACAAAGAATGAAATGGAAGTGGATGGAATGAATATGGTAGTAGAACCCATAGCTATGACGAAGTACTCACACGACAAAGGACTAGAAGAAATGGAAAGAAGAAATGGGAACATCAGAGGGGGGAGTAGAAACAACAGCAGTGGCTTGATTATGTGCAGAAGGAGTAGGAGAAGAAGGGAATGAAGAGGGGAAGGAAGAAGTAGAGAGGAAGCCACTAATTGCTGGGAAGGAAGGAAAATAAAAAGAAAGAAACGTACCTGCGAGCTCGCATGCAAAAAGAGCCGAAGTAAAAACAAAATCTTTTTTTTTTCCTTTTTTTTTTCTTTTTTTTTTCTCTTTTTTTTTTTTTTGGAAGCAAGGTAACTCCCGAATTAGCTGTGAACTCTTGGGAAAGGCACGAACCCAAACATGGTTCTGTCTCCTAGATTCCAGACCCTTAACAGATAGTCATTAGTATCCTAATTGATAATCAGCTCGGAGTCACCAAAGATCTGCAACTGATGCACTCCAAGTGTCCTAGTGTTAGCACCATTTTTGTATTATGCTCCATCAAAATAGAGTTGTTCTGGCAGAGATTCTGGACCAACTTGATCAGGAGGAAACTTGACTTCAACCTCTTCAGGCCTCATAATAAAGTAACAACCAATCTCAATTTCGATCATGGCATTAAAATTGAGCATTGAAAACTCATCCTCCAAATCAAGATCCTCCAATTCTTTAGTTATCATATTGACAACATGTTTGGACTTTTCTTCCTCTTCCATCTTCTCTATATGAAAAGTAGAAGGCTTCTGATTAAATATATGGACTCTTCTTCCTTTGAAAGGAATATCCAAGTGAGAATAATCCAAAGCAAGGTAGCCTCCCAGCTTAGCAGTGAATTCTCTCGATAAACACATACTGAAATATGGTTCCAAATCAACCACAACTATCTCTTGAATTACTGTAATCTGAGGCATATTATGCAAAGCAATAGGAACATCCTTGATTACACCCACTATTTTCACTAGATTCTCGTCCAATTGCAAGACACCAGGGCTACTTCTTGTATATTCCATTCCCATCGCTTCACAAACTGCCTTTGGCATGACAGTTGTCGTAGCACCAGAATCAATCAGGTAGTTGTGTACAATCCAACCCTCCATCCTGAGTGATAGATAAAATGGGGGTGGTCTATTCTTTCCAGTGGCTAAAGAAGTTATCATTTGAGCCATAACTACCTGGGCTGGAACTTTCCCCTTACTTTGTATGGTCTTCAGGGATTCCTGTAAAAGATTTACCTATCCAGGCAACTGCAAGGTGTCATACAGACTTACCTTGGCTGGTATCCGTTTGAGTTCTTCAAAAATGTTGTACTCCATAGAGATTTGTTCTTTCCCTCCACTAGCAGATTCAAATTTGCTTTTAGATTGCTAGGTAGCCTCCACTCGTTGTCGTTTGGTCAATGATGGATACCGCAACGTCTCTCTGGATTATTCCTTTGTTTCTGCTTGCGACTAGGAAGTAGAAGCTTTTTCCTTCTCTTTTACTGGTGGTGGAAGTGGATCCTCCATCAAAATAGGTGATTTTTGTTGCACTAGGGAATCATGAGCCTTTTTTGGCATTTTTTGCTTCATTGCTTGTATAGGAGGCAATTTCAATGGCTCCATCTCAGTCGAATCTACCAACATTGGTTTCTTGCCACTGCGTATCAGTATTGCTATATGTTCCTCCAGAGACTCCACGTAATTAAGATCCACCTCTCAAATCATGTTTACACGGCTCCCTACAATAACTTGCAAATAATTTTGGTGGACCATGCAAGTGGACTCATCATGTGGGTCATTGCAGGAAGAACACCAGTAAGATGGTTCATGTGAAACTTCAGAAGGGCCAGCCTCTTCGCTTACCAGAATTACTGAGTTCCTTTCAGGTACTTTCTCCATAGCCTTGCTAGGAGCAAGTTGTTCTCTAGTTACTATTGGCATAAATCTTCGTGGCTGATAGTTCCTTGTCGCCTCTCCCTATTCCATAGATGTCACCTTGTTAGTGAGAGATCTCATAGCCGACTGAATTTCTTGTAACATAGCCAATTGAGGATCTGGGATTGAAGATACAGGTGGTGTCGATAAAGGTAATGGAACCTGTGGGTAAGGTAATGCAGGCGTTGGAAGTAGAGAGGCTAACTATGGAATGCTTGATGCAGGAAACTGGGGAATAGTTGGAGCAAGAAACTAGAGAACTGGAATGGGTGCGATCTGAGGCGCACTTGAGCTCCATGATGGGGTAGGATACATGGAATGCATGGGCCATGAAAGCGAACCAGAATACAAATACTTAGGAAGATCAGGTATGATAGGCATTGTTACCTTTGGAGGAAGCCTACCTATAGCAATCAAATCAGCTTCCACCTTTAATGCTTGTTCAAACAGATCTGGAAATGTAGTCACGTTGGACTGCCAGACAGCCCAACCGATGTCTGTGTTAAATGCTCTGAGGTAATAAAATGCAGCTAGCTCATCAGCAGGCCAAATACCATCAGGAATTCTCTACCAGCTTCTGGTAAATCTGACATTGAAGTTAGCTATCTCTTCCTACGGATGCCTTTGAATTACATTAAATTGATGCAATAAAGAGTATGGATCATCTTGTTCATGAAAATTTTTGACTAACAATTCTCCTAATTGATCCCATGATGTAATGGTGCCTGGTTGCAACGATCGATACCAATACAGTAATTTACCTCTCAGTGATAACACCAACAACTTTATCATCACATCCTCATCGGTTATGTCATGAATGGCTACCAAAGAGGCTACATCATTAATATGCTCATAAGCAGTCTTACCAGTACCATCATAGGTCGGCAAAGCTTTCAAAGCAGCTTGAGGAACTGGATTTTGTGCCAGTAAGTTCAAAGCTCCCGAACCATTCCATGCCGAGAACTTCCTTGGAGGATGCTAAGCCATTTGGGCTACTAGATCTGGATATAAGAATCTTGTAGTAGTACTAGGAGGAGTCAAGGATGGCACAAACTGACCTACAGCCTACGATGAAATAGCAAATGATGGATTCACAGGGCTTACCAATCTTGGGCGCTCCCTCCAGTTCTGAACATCAATCTCAAAGAATTCGATTGGATCTTTTGATTCTTTGGCACTTGATCTCGTGATCATGAAGCAAAGATTTTCACCAGCTTCACAATTAAAAATTTCTAGGTGCAATCACCTTCAACAGAGTCACCAGATGAACTTACAATCTCCGCTTTGAGGTCAATACAATTCATCAAGATCTTGATTCCTTCGGGTTTTGATTTGAAATAATACTTGTCCCACCGATTGTGGATCTTTGAGAGACAGAAACAGTCTGTCCCATCGGGCGTGCCAAAATTGTTGGTCACGAATCTACCACAAGAAAGGATTTTATGTGAAATGCGCCCTAGACCCGGCCAACATTGAAAGGCCGAGAGAAAGAAATGTCTCTTGGACCAATCTCCAGAGAGGGCTGGTTCCCACACTAATCTAAATTGGTTTCAAGACTAGAGATACAGGAAAGAAATGGGAAAATGTAGAAATAAATGGGAAATAAACTGAAAGGGATGTAAATATAGCTGAAGCCGATCGTTAATGGGGAGAATAATCGAACATCAATAACTTCAACTAGATCCTAAATCTCAACAGAAACTGACTCTTAGAACACAGAAATTAGATCACGCATTAGCCATGAGTTTGCTTCCAAATAAACTTCAAACATTCAAATGCCAATACATCCAAATTCAAGACAGGAGAATTCAACTAATATTACACTGGACTACACAGAAGTAAATTACATAGAAAGCCAAACATACACAACAAATTAGATCACCAATTCTAGAAGACACTAAGAATGGAAGCAATTGCATCTAGGATTTCTATTTCAATTTCTACAACAAGATCCTCCTCCTTTTGCTTGAGCTTTACATTGGTATTTATAGAGGTCCGTCCTCTTTCTTTCATATTACAGCATTTAATACATGAAGCAAATTTTGAAGAACAATCCCCTTAATTTGCCTCGAAGAAATGACAGTCCTTGCTTTTAATGGATTACAACAAAAATGAGGGCCCATGAACGTTATCAACGAAAGCTAAAAGCTGTAAGAGATCACGAACAGGTGCTTTGAATATCGGAGGCATCTTTAATTCTGGCGGCATCAAAAACTGCTTCAGGTTCTTCCATCTTGCACACCTCGGTAATCAGCAACATTTAATCTTGGAACCGCTTCTTTGACCATGATCTAAAAACCGTTGGAGAGCCTTTAATTGATCCTTATCTCCTCTGCACATTCTCCTATGCAATCCTAAAGAAAAATGCAACAAAATTGTATCGGGCCTTTTATCGTTGATTCTGTCACAAAAATGAGACAGGTCACAAAAATGCGACATGTCATGATATCGTGACATGTTTCTCTTGTGCTGTCTTTGCCTCCTTCTTACCCGCAAAAATGCGACAGGTCACGAAAATGTGACATGTCATGAAATCATGAGAATTCTTCGCACTTTGCCCTTTCTGTCAAATATTTCGTGAAATCATGACATTTTCTTGCCTTCTTCATAATTATCACTTCATGTCGTGATATCACGACGTTTCTCTTACTTGGCCTCGTCCTAAAAAATGTCACAATATCGCGACTTTTTTCTCCATTTGCTTCGTCTCTGCTTTTTTGTCACGATATCGCAACGAGTTTTATTGACATTGCCTTTTGCTCAATTATGTCATGATTTCACGACATGTTCTATCACTCTACTCCATGGTCGCCGTAAGTCACGATTTTGTAACACATCGTGAAATCGTGACGACTTTCATTTTAGTGCCTTCGTTGACTACGTTGACCGCAAAAATCCAACACGTCGCGATATCGCGACGGTTTTACCCCCTGCTGCTGTTGACTGTTTTGACCGCGATAATGCGACAGGTCACAAAAATGCGACATGTCGCGATATCACGACATTTTTTGTACTTAGCCGAATTTTGCATTTGGACTCGCGAAACTGCAACACGTCACGATATCGCGACATGTAGTGATATCGCGACATCTTACATTTACATTGCTCTAACACAAAACTTATAGAGATTTTTACATTTTCCCCTTCAAAGTGCATGAAGGGACAAACAGAAGAATTAGTATCTCTACAATTCATGTATTCTTTTATATTAACAGTAGCAACAAAAACAATGTGGCAAAATTGCCAACAGGTATTAAACTCATACTCGATACATACATGGTACAAGATGGAAAATATATTTTTGAATAAGTGCCAGGAATATTGTAGGGTTAAGGATCAAAAGGAAGAGATATTTTGAATGAAACATTGTAGGGTTAAGGACCAAAAGGAAGAGATATTTTAAATGAAACAAGATGAAGAAAACTTGGAAGACTATATCAATATATTCTTCTTTTTTCTAAACATATGTAGAAAAGGAATCAACAATTGAGTAAAACCATATTTTTGAGAGGGCTACAAGAAGAATTATATGTCTTAAATCTCATGAGGAAAGGTGATATTCATAAAATTGACTTTTTAAACATTGTTGATCTTTGTAGAAACTACTCTTGCACCAAGGTTAGCAAACTATCTTATAAAGGTTAGTAACTCAAAAAAATTAAAACATACATTACAGTGCACCTTGACACTACATTAGATGGAATGTAAGCTAGGAATAATACTAATGAACCCTTAGTAGTAAATTACCCTAGGTGCAGGAGGAAACATGTCCTCCATGAATGCCCTCTTAATAAAAATATCATTTGTAGCATATGTGAAAAGTATCATTCCACTAACCAATATCATTTCTAGCCATAAATAAAAAATACTATCTCCATGAATCAACAAGCCATAGAAGAACTCAACTTCATAGGGTAAAGGAACAACTACAACCCCTACCAACCCACCCCATGATCACATATGAACTGGATAAATAACCTTTGTAATGTCCCTTGGATAATGCCATATCACCCACCAATGGCCCAAAATTCCTATCCGTAAGAATGGTCAAATGTTCCTTGGGGTTCTCAACCACCACAACAATAATGAGGACCTCATACACAACAAAATTAGCCATACCAGGGACAAAAAATATGTCAAAGCTAACAATATTAGATTTCAATATGAAAAGAGAAATTTGATCTTACCTACTAATCTTAGTTGGTTAGACCATCGAATGTTATCCATTATTTCTACCATTCAAATTCTTGGGTTTAGGTGGATTGGGATTAGATTTCGGCCCCCTCTCATCATTAGCCCTATGCCTTGATATGACACTACAAGGTCCCCAAATCACTTGGTATTCTTAGTTTGACATAATAACATGATGGAATGTCGAGGTTATCATACCACATATGAGAAATATACTCCAATAGTAGTTGAAGACACTGATATAAGTAAAAATTTAGAGAAGACATTGGCATAAGGACATACAAACACTCAGGAAGGGAGAATGATGAGGCCTAGAAATACCTCATTTGACAAGTGCTTTGAGATGTTCTTTAGCCTCTAATTGAAACATATGTATGACTAAAATTGGAATTTTGCATAGTTTAGCATGATATTTGAGTTAGACAAGTTAGAATAGGAGAATTGCATTTCTTAATTGATTTGGGTTGATTTTCATGTTTCCTTTCATTATTTTTGCTAATTATTCTAAGGTGGAAAAGAGTTGTTTCATACTACAGGTTTTTAAGCACTTTCCTGAGCATATTTTGAAAGCACAATATTACACTTTGGACATTGGATAGGCTATAAAAGTGTGTGCTAGGTCATGAGGAGCTATTGACATAAAGAATCAGATAGATAACATGTTTTGTGTGTATTCCATCCAATCATTTGGAGATAATTTTCCATGATGGTTGATATCCTATATGTTGCATTTACTAAAAATATCATTTTGGCATTTTATCATATGATGGGATCTCATTTTATAAAATGTGAGAGATAACTCACTATCAAACTAATATCTAGTCTTGTCTAAGTTAGGTAGATGAAAATGCCAACTAACTACCGATAGAGCATTGCATTTATTAGAGGAGAGGAAACACAATATGAGAGTTGTAATCTTCCATGTGATATTTCTCAAGGAGATTCTTAGCATATTTAATTTGTGAAAAAAATATGTGATGACGGTTTGCTTTTACTCTAGTCCTAGGTAGTAGTGTAATAACTTGATATTGGTCATGTTAAAAAAATTCTATCTTTCTTTACGACTAGAGTCATACTTTTAGAACTTTTTATGATGACCAAATAATCTACATACACATTGATAAATACAATTTCTCTCCCTTGCTCTTTGTGATACAAACTTGGATCATACAAATTCCTTTTAAATCCATACTTTCTAAAATGTTCATCTATTTGTATATACCATACTCAACGAGCTTGTTTAAGACCATATAGATATTTGACCAATTTGCATACCTTTATTTCTTTTCCAAGTATGGTGAATCCTTCTAGTTAATTCATATAACATCTTCTTTTATCTCTCCATTGAGAAAGGTACTTTTCATGTCCATTTGATGAATTTTCCATCCAAATTGTGTAGCTAGAGCAAAAATAATTCTAATGGATTTTATTTTTGTTGTAGGGGCAAACGTTTCTCCATAATATGTACCTTCCTTTTGTGCATACCCCTTTGCAACAAGTTATACTTTGTGTTTATCAATACCATCATATTATTTGTATTTGACTTTGAAAGCTCATTTGCATCCAATAGCCTTTTCTCTGGTGGAATATCAACAAGATCCCAAGTATTTTTATATAGTGCTTGATAGTCAGTGTGCATGGCATTTTTCAAAGTAGTAGACTGAAGGGTTTCCTATATTGTAGATGGCTCAACTATACTCATTAGAGCCATATTTTATCCATTATGAGTTATACTTTATATTTTTGTTCTTGTAGAGGAAGTTTTTGGGATTCCATCTATCCCAAATGCTTTCCATGTACTAGTGTGCCACTTAAGTATTCTTCTTGTGTGTTGTGGTGGATTAAAAAGATCTACTACCTAATTGATATTAAAGAAAAATTCTCCATTTATAACTTCTTCATCACTTTCAATCATTACTAGAGCTGAGTTATATGAATACTCTTGTGATGGTGATGAAGGTGATTTTCCTTCATCATCAAAGACAACATCACAGCTAATATATAATTTCTTTTAAGTTGGACCAAATAATTTGTAGACTTTAGATTCATCATTCTAGCCTAGTAGAATGAATTGTTGAGATTTTTCATCCAATTTATGTCTTTTCTCCTTTAGAATGTACATATATGCTATATAACCAAATAACCAAAGATGATATATTGATGACTTGTATCCACTCCATTCTTATTATAGATTGATATGTTCAAATGATGTAGTAGGAGAATTATTGAGTAAATAAATTATTGTATATACTACTTATACCCAAAAAGAGTGTCCAAGTTCTGAATCATTCAACATACTTCATATCATTTCCATGATTTTTCCATTTTTGTATTTTGCAATATCATTTTATTGTGGTAATTAGGCAGCTATCAATTGTCATTGAATTCCATGTTCTTTCAAAAATGTTGAAAATTCATTGCTAGTAAATTCCTCCTAGATCTCAGTGAACAACATGGATCCTTCTTCCTATGGAAGTCTCTACGTAGGCTTTAAATTGATGAAAGTAGAAGAAAGATTTATTTTTGTTCTTTAAAATATATACCCATATTTTATAGGTATAATCATAAATAAAGAAATACTTGGACCCATTATAACTTGGAGCCATGGATCCACATAGATCAGTATGTATCAAATTAAGAGATGTCTTGGCTTGATATTTTATAGTTTTGAAAGAAGCTTGATGTTGCTTCCCAGATAAGCAACAAGAATAAATCTATTTACATTTTTGTAAAGGAAGACCTTGGATCCTTGTTGCTTATACTACGTGACCTTTAAGTTATGGTCAAGCAGTTTATTGATAAAGAGTAGATTTTTAGTGAGTCCTAGAACATATAGGACTTCTATGATTATGCATTTGTGTGATTCAAGTTGCAAATATAAATCACCTATGCCCTTTATTTCATGGGATGTATGATCCCTAAGAGAAAATTTTCCTGCATGTTTGGAATGCCTTAAATGTTTAAACCATTTTTTTCATCCTATCATGTGTCTAGTTGCTCCAGAATCAATATACCATATATTATTGAGTTGAGCATGTGCAACTAATGCATGTTTTTTTTTATTACTTTGTTGATGCTTTATTTTCTAATCTAAATTTGTCAATGAATTTTTTGGTGATGATAATTTCTTCTCCATGTGCCTTTTCTGAATGGTTGCTTCCTTTTGAAAAATACTTGTTCTTCTTTTTGTCTTAAATGTGATACCTCTTCCTTTTGAAGTAGGTTCACTAGAATTTCAAAACTTGATATTTTTTACAGATATTTAATATTATCATAAAAACATTGTACTTGTATGAGAGAGATCTCAAAATAATTGGAACTTATGTTTTGTTAGATACCTGAGTTCCTAATGCTTGTAATGATACTCGTAACTTTGTAATTCTCCTCGTTAATGATTCTAATTTCTCTCCATATTTCATCTTCAAGCAATGGATTTGTATCTAGAGGAATATAATTTTATTTTTATTCTTTGCTTCAAAAACTATTTTTAGCTTCTTCCATGAATCTTTGGTTGTGTTTGAATCTTGAATGTATGATTGAACTTCATATGGTACTCCAAACATTATGCTTAATATTGCCTTTGTGTCTGTCTTATTAAAATTTATTTGGTCTTTCTTTGTTTCTCCAGGATGGGTAGTGGTCTCATCTACTACTTTCCATACTTAAACTCGATCCATATTCTAAGTTTGGTTTTCTAGGTAGTATAGTTATTTCCCCTCAGTAGTTGGGAATATGGAAACAAAAACTTTGGTGCTTCACTAGCCATAGTAAACTTTCACAAAAATTTAATATCTTATTTTCGTTGAATTAGCCTCAAAAAATAATTTTTGATGGGTATATATAATCTTATACTCAATTTTTTATTGAGTTTAAAAACATGAGAAAATTGTCTCGCAAAATAAAATAAATATGAAGGTGAAAAAAATTTCCATCCTTTCAAGATGAATAGTCTCTTTAAAAGAATAATATTTATTCTTTCTATTTTTTTTCTTAATAAAAATAACTTTTAATTTATGTACCTTTTATTTTTCTTCTTCCCACTATGAATGTGGGATCAAATATCTATGTCTTCTTAAATACTATTTATGTGACCTTTGATGAAAATTAAATCCATCCTTTGAATTTGCACCCAACCTTTCAAAAATCGTACCAGTGTATTTGTCCTCTGAAAATACCGTAGAAAAAATATTAGTTTTTGTGCATTCATGAGATGTAGTGAATTAGAGAATCACCCTCTTTCTTAAGCAACCCATTCTCAGGTAAGATCCTTTGCATGCAACATCCTTATTCTAACTATGAGAAAATTTATAAGGCTTTGCTCTTATTCTATTGAATGCATTCAATCCATAACTTCGTTTATAGGTGAGAGCTTTATTGATTCAACCTACATAAGAGTATGATTTATTAACTTGTGTTGCTATGTGATTTAGTATTTTTAATTTGAGTTAGCCTTCCCCTTTATCAGACGAGGAGCAAGGGCCCACTCTCTCACACTGATAAATTATTATTTACTATTTTCTATAGCATAGCTTTTTACTATGCTTTTTAATGTAAATGGTTACTAGTTTCTTGCATATTGTTATGGTAATGTTAATTTTTGTACTTTCTTGGGCACATTCATAGCAGTATTGACCAATTTTAGTGTGCAATTTTAGTTTTGTTCAGCTTTAATTTTTGTTATTTATTTTCTTGCAATATTTCCATTGTGTTATGTTATTCATTTCAATTTAGTACTACTTTAGTTTCCTTAAGAGATTAGGAATCCATTTCCTAGAACACCTAGTATACTAAGTAGGGCATATAGCCAAGGATACCACCCAAGATTGATAATTTAAAGTGAATAGGAATTACACTCATCACTTTCTACATGGGATAGGGGTGGACTAACTTGATTAATACTTGGATAGGATGATGTCAAAATAATTGTTCTAAACATATCCTACCTTATTTAAGGATTTATCCACTTTTCAATGCCATCCATACATTGATCCTATTTCACATTATATTTTTGAGGTTGAAATGCAAGTAATAAGATCTAAACATTAGATGTTTGGCATATAGGTGACATGTGATACATGGTGATATGGATCATGGATTGGATCCATCTAAAAATAAATAGACGATGCCATTCCCACATTGGGTGTTTATGGAACTAAATTTTAGCATTTCTACGTATATTGGGTGGATATATGCATCATCTTGATTGATGATCATAAGAAAAGATCCTACAAAGGTTATTTCTTTACTTTCAATCTAGGGGTAGTATTTATGGTTTTTGTTTTAAATATATAATGATTCAATTAATCATTTTAGAAAGGCATGACATTAAACTATCATGTGAATTATCACTCTTGTATCTCTTATACTATTTGTTTACATAAAATTTTATCACTTACTTTACTTTCTACAGCATTCTTGTTTTTGTTATCTATCATGAAGCAAGATAAAGTCCTTGATTTTTGGTATTTGATACAATTTGATAAACTACTTCAGCACCATCTATCAAAGGAATTTGGGGAACTCTATCAAAACCAAACACATCATCTAGCAATCAATGGTACAAGTCATGCCTTGGTGTCTTGCTCCCCTCAATGATGTTCAAGTAGCTCCCTTTTGATTTATTTTCATGTACAATTGATTGGTTTAGAGAAAGGATAACTTATTTGTGCTTTAGAAAACATTTGTAGGATAGATTATGTATTTTTATTCATCAAAAATTAAAATAATCATTTTATGTTTTGTATTAGGATAGTTTACTAGGGTTCAAGTTTTATATGCATAAATATTTAGTAGCAAAATTTTACTTTAAATTATTGTAGTGTTTCTATTATTGCTTTATTTTTACTCATTGTAGTAATTAGAGTAATATTTAATATTTAGTTGTTCAAAGGCAATGCATTTTGATTATAAGAATAGATTTGTTAGAACTCAATGCTTTAATAATTGTATTATGAAAGTTAAAGGGTATTTAAATACAATGGTTGCTCAAATATGGCATAAAAAATAAAACTACCCTTTTCCCGTAGTGAACCTCACAAACACATGTTGAGTGGTTACTCAACTTAAATTCATATTATACATTTTATAATAACTACTAGCATTCCCACTTTATTAAATCATAGTATTGGAGAGAAAACTTCTATATTTTTTAAATTTAACATGACCAAGCGATTTGGTTAAGATGTCTGCATTTGTTGTTCTTGAGTAGGACATAATTTGAGTTGGATGTTTTGTTTTTTAACATGTTCACAAATGAAGTGGCACTCCATGTCAACGTGTTTGGTCATTTCATGGAATACTAGATTACAAACAAGATTCAATTTTCCTTGGTTGTCATAGTGCATGATTGTAGGTTTATATTGTGGTACTCATATTTTTCAACATATGTTTTAACCATATTGCTTCAAAGATAGATCCTTTTGTTGCACAATATTTTGGTTCAATGGATGATTGAGAAAATATATTTTTTTTTTTTTTCCTTTCCCATGATATAGGTGTAGATCCCAAAAATAATACATAGCTAGAGGTGGATTTTAAATCATCAATGCAGCCTACTTAATTTGCATCTATATAACTTATTAAGAGGAACAAATCACTCCTATTGAATTCTAGACCATACTTAGCAACCTTGTATATATCTTAGAACTCTCTAGACTACCTTCCAATGTGTCATATTTGGTTTCTACATAAAACGTGAGAGATAAATCACTATCAAACTGATATCTAGTCTTTTGTAAGTTAGATAGATGAAACTGCCAACTAACTATCAATAGAGCATTGTATTTATTAGAGGAGAGGAAACACAATATGAGAGTTGTAAACTTGATTCCATAAGAGTTGTTATAGGCTTGCAATCTTCCATTTAATATTTCTCAAGGATATTCTTGGCATATTTACTTTGTGAAACAAATATGTGATGATGGTTTTGCTTTACCTCTAGTCCTAGGCAGCAGTGTAATAACCTAATATTGATCATGTTAAAAAAATTCTTTAAATATTTCTTTACAACTAGAGTCATACTTTTAGAACTTCCTATGATGACCAAATAATCTACATACACATTGATAAATAAAAATTCTCTCCCTTGCTCTTTGTGATAAAAAATTGGATCATATAGATTCCTTTTCAATCCATGCTTTCTAAAATGTTCATCTATCTGTATATACCATACTCAAGGATCTTGTTTGAGATCATATAGATATTTGACCAATTTGTATAAATTTATTTCATTTTCCAAGTATGATTAATCCTTCTAGTTGATTCATATAAACTTCTTCTTTTAGCTGATGATTGAGAAGGTACTATTCATGTTCATTTGATAAAATTTTCATCCAAATTGTGCAGCTAAAGCAAAAATAATTCTTATGGATTTTTTTTTTGTTATGGGGGAAAACGTTTCTCCATAATCTATGCCTTCCTTTTGTGCATACTCCTTTATGATAAGTTATGCTTTGTGTTTATCAATACCACCATTTTTTTTGTATATGACTTGGAAAACTCATTTGCATCCAATAGCCTTTTCTCTAGTGGAATATAAACAAGATCCCAAGTCTTATTTTCAATAGTGCTTGATATTTAGTGTGCATGGAATTTTTCAAAGCAATAAACTGAAGGGCTTCTTATATTGTAGATGGCTCAACTATATACATTAGATCCATAGTTTATGCATTATGAGTTATACTTTATATTTTTGGTCTTGTAGAGGAAGTGTTTGGGATTCCATCTATCCTAGATGCTTTCAATATACTAGTGTACCACTTAAGTATTCTTCTTGTGTGTTGTGGTGGATTAAATAGGTCTACTACATAATTGATATTAAATAAAATTTCTCCATATATAAATTCTTCATCAAGTTAGATGAATATTCTTGTGATGGTGATGAAGGTGATTTTCCTTCATTATCAAAGACAACATCACAACTAATATATAATTTTTTGAATTTGGACCAAATAATATGTAGGATTTAGATTCATCATTGTAGCCTAGTAGAATGCATTGTTGAAATTTTTCATCTAATTTATGTCTTTTCTCCATCAAATGTGCATATATGCTATATAACCACATACCCAAAGATGAGATATTGATGATTTGTATCCACTCTATGCTTATTCTAGAGTGATTTTTTCAAATTATGTAGTAGGGGCATGATTGAGTAAATATATTATTGTATATACTAATTATGACCAAAAAGAGTCTTCAAGTTGTGAATCATTCAACATACTTCATACCATTTCCATGATTGTTCTATTTTTGTATTCTTCAATATCATTTTGTGGTACGTAGGCATCTATCAATTATCATTGAATTCCATCTTATTTCAAAAATGTTGAAAATTCATTGCTAGTAAATTTCCCTCTAGATCTCAACGAAGGACATGGATCCTTCTTCCTATGGAAGTCTCTACCTAGTGCTTAAATTTTTTAAAGTAGAAGAAAGATTCATTTTTATTCTTCAAAATATATACCATATTTCCTAGGTATGGTCATCAATAGAGTTGAAAATACTTGGACCCATTATAACTTGGAGCCATGGATCCACATAGATCGGTATGGATCAAATCAAGAGATACCTTGGCTTGATATTTTATAGGTATGAAATAAGCTCGATGTTGCTTTCCAACTAACCAACAAGAACAAATCTATTTACATTTTTGTAAAGAAGGAAGACCTTGGATCCTTGTTTCTTATCAAACTTGACCTTTAAGTTGTGGTCAAGTAGTTTTTTGATAGAGAGTAGATTTTTAGTGAGTCCTAGAACATATAGGACTTCTATGATTCTGAATTTGTGTGATTCAAGTTGCAAATGTATATCACCTATGTCCTTTATTTCATAGGATGTGTGATCCCTAAGAGAAAATTTTCCTGCATGTTTAGAATGCCTTATTATTTTAAACCATTTTTTTCACCCTATCATGTGTCTAGTTGCTCCAAAATCAATATACTAGATATCATTGAGTTGAGCATGTGCAACTAATGCATGTTCTTTTCTATTACTTTTATGATGCTTTATTTTCTAATCTAATTTTTTTGATGACTTTTTTTTTGGTGATGAGAATTTATTCTCCATGTACCTTTTTTGAATGGTTGTTTCCTTTTAAAAATTACTTATTCTTATTTTTTTCTTGAATGTGATACCTCTTTCTTTTGAAGTAGGTTCACTAAAACTTCAAAACTTGATGTTTTTTACATATATTTAATATTATCATAAAAACATTGTACTTATATGGAAGAAATCTCAAAATAATTGGAACTTATGTTTTGTTAGATACCTGAGTTCCTAATTCTTGTAATGATACCTGTAACTTTGTAATTCTCCTCGTTAATGATTCTAATTTCTCTCCATATTTCATCTTCATGCAATGGAGTTGGATCTAGAGGAATATAATTTGATTTTGATTATTTGCTTAAAAAACCATTTTTAGCTTCTTCCATGAATCTTTGTTTGTGGTTGAATCTTGAATGTATGATTGAACTTCATATGGTACTCCAAACATGATGATTAATCTTGCCTTTGTATCCGTCTTGTTGAACTTTATTTGGTCTTTCTTTGTTTCTTCAGAATGGGTAGTGGTCTCATCTACTACTTATCATACATCCTTAAACTCAATCTACATTTGAAGTTTGGTTTTCTAGGTACCATAGTTATTTCCCCTCAACAGTTAGGAATAGGCAACAAAAACATTGGTGCTCCACTAGCCATAGTAAACTTTCACAAAATTTTAATATCTTCTTTTCATTGAATTAGCCTCAAAAATTACTTTTTGATGGGTATATATAATATTATACTCAAATTTTTATTGAAGTTTTTAAAACATGAGAAATTTGTGCCAAATAAAAAAAATATGGAGGTGAAAAAAAATTCCCTCCTTTCAATATGATTAGTCTCTTTAAAAGAAAAATATTTATTCTTTCTATGTTTTTTCTTAATCAAAATAACTTTAAATTTATGTACCTTTTATTTGTCTTCTTACCACTATGAATGTGGGATCAAATATTTAAGTCTTATTAAATATTATTTCTCTAACATTTGATGAAAATTAAATTCATCCTTTGACTTTGCACCCAACCTTTCAAAAATTGTACCAGTGTATTTGTCCTTTGGAAATACCTTAGGAAATTTTTTAGTTTTTGTACATTCAAGAGATGTTTCTGAGATAACTTTACTTGATGTCATATAGATAGTGAATTAGATAATCACCCTCTTCCTTAAGCAATTCATTCTCACGTAATATCCTTTGCATGCAATATCATTGTTCTAACTATGAGAAACTTTGTAAGGATTTGCTCTTCTTCTATTGGATGCCTTCAATCCATAACCTTGTTTATAGGTGAGAGATTTATTTACAGGTGAATATTTTATTTACAATTAAGTGCTTTGTCTTTCAGGTAAGTTTCCTTAATGTTTGGGTATCTGGATGATTGCTTTTTTCCTCTAGATGATGTGCAATAGGTGATTCTTCATTTGAATAAGTTCCTTCAATGTTGGGGTGTTTGGATGGTTGCTTTTATCCTATGGGTGATGTGCAATAGTTAATTTTTGTTTGGATGAGTTCCTTCAACATTGTAGCAGGTGCTTTTCTACTCTTCAATTCAAATAATTTCCTTGCCTATAAATATAAACAGTGCAAATATCGTTATCTCATGGAGTGCTTGGTAGATGAGAATTTTGTCATTTTTATCACCTACTTTTAACCTATGTTCATGTTGTGTGCATGACGGTTTGGTATTTTTATTCTTATTTAATTGGATACACAACCAATCAGTGCACTTTCTCATGCAAGTGCTTTCTTTGTATTCTTGTGAATGGGTGAAACATGGTTCTAAAACCAATTGATGCTCTTCTATGTATGGAAATGAATGTTGTCCCCCTATCATTGTAAATAGGTGAAACAATTTACCTTTTTTTTGTGTTTTTTGGATGTATTCTTCAAACTTGCACACTATTTAGAGTATTGAAAGTGTCAACTGCTCTTTTTCTCTTGCTCTTATATCTTTTCTTCAAGGAAAAACTTCTTTCCTTGGTAAACTTTAACGTAATATTTTAGAATTTTGGGAACCTTACAAATGTTTTAATTCAAGAACTTTCTTACTTCATGAAACTTTTTAATTCCTCCTTTTCCTCTAAAAATTTTTCCACTTGAATGTAGTGGCTAAATATTTTTTTATAATCCCTAGTTATTATCTTGGCAAAATCCAAATTTTGAGTGCTCCGTGGAATTTTATTCAAGAAGATGTTCTTCCTCTCTTTTGAGGTTTATTTTGAATATCCTTGAAACTATTTTTCTCAAATATAAAAATTTATCTCTCAAACTACTTTTATGGCTTCTTTGTGTCAAAGATAGAGGGTGAGAAGGAAAATTATTTCTTCCTTCTACCTACTCGGATACCATATGTTTTTTTTTTTTTGAATTTACATGGTGGAATCGGTAGCCGCCATGAATCCGGGCAGGTTGTCTAGATTTTATGGCCGCCACAGTATTTTGCGTTGTCCACCCTAGAAGCCGCCACACAGATCTTTATGCAGTCCGCCCCTATAACCACAATGCCACAATCATTTTAAACCTTTTACACCACTGAAAGCACCAGGAAAGGGACAAGCGTTCAGTCCGATGAGGCCCCAAATTTGAACCTTGGACCTCAGCCCCCCTTATGGGGTTTGAAATATTCTCGGATACCATATGTTAAAACTCAATGATTCAATAATTATATTGTGAAAATGAAAGGGTATTTAAATGTAATGGTTGTCCAAATATGGAAACAACCTACAACTACCCTTGTCCTAGAGCAAACCTCACAACCCATGTGTTAAGTGGTTACTCAACTTACATTCATATTTATAAATGACGTATTAACTCCTAACAATTTTATTTTTTGCGCTAAATTTATTAAAATAATCAAACTATATAATCCATAATAAAATTCATCTCAATTACCATAAATAAATTACATGCATTGACCAACATCATACCTTGAAATAGGTAGATAGCATATATAAAAGTATCAGAAGATCAACAAGTGAATTGTAACTATGCAACTACTACCAAACTACTCATAACATGTTACATTATATTTATTACATGTCATAAAGAGTACATATGCAAAAAAACTACATGATGACAATACATCTAACAAAACATATACAATAAATTTTATTTACCTAATGATAATTCATTATCAAGGTAATGCATGTGTTCATACATTCATGAGTCAATCCATTTGCCTTGCAATATCCTAATTTTTCATACCTCTTGGTCCAAAATCTGCCTAAGTGGATGAATTGCACCCTCAAAAACTTGGCCAAGATTGGAAGACCTAGAATAGTTTTTGAGTCAGCCTCCGGAGCAGGTTGATTCCTATGGTTCTAGCTAATCTAACTAAAAGGGGGTGTAGACTAAAGTAAGAAATACATACGGTTAGAAGTTAGGACTTAGAAAATTCAGGATTCAACTACATTAAGAGACTAATGCATGAGAGTATTATTCCCCCAATTAGACAAATTCCTAATAGATAAAATATCATCATATGTTGCAAAAACATTAATTAATCAAGTACACACATCCAACTATTCTATTAATTGAAGTAATAACAATATAGTGAGAAATCTAGATAGCAGAATAACCCTTAATATAATAAACCATCCATTCATATTTTACAAAATAGCTTAATGATAAAGTCATACATACATATTCTACAATAGTATTTGATAGAGGCCAAACAAAACATCAACTTTCATCAAGGGGTGTATAGCCTTTGATCATAAAACATGTACAATTTTAAAAGCTAAAGAGCCAACCATTTAAATGAGCTCCATTCAAGTATATATAGATTTACATTCGCATTTAATTATTGTAGCATCATTGCTTTCAATATGGGTTATAGGCTTGTCAGGTTGGTGTAGTACGTGTGAATCCCTTTCCATATCATTCTATTGCAGCTATTTTGATGCCATGATGTTGATGTGGGTTGATTTGGTTTGTTCTAATAGAGCGGTGCCTTGTGTATCTTCATGTAATACATAGGATTATCTGATGAGTTTGTTGTAACTCAAGTTGCTCCACTATTGGCCCAACTACATTTGTATAGGTATAAATCATGGAATCTTATGGTTGTTAAGATATTCTAACAATAGATCATAACTATCGAGAGTGTGTTTGGATACTTTACTTGCCAAATTTTTCTTTTAGCTAAATTTGTCCAACTCTCCACTTAGCAGACATCAGATTTTTTCTTTCTTACATGACGTTAGCTCTATTTTCTATCTAACTCTATTTTTTTCTTTGCTTTATCTTATACTAGACGTTTTGGCTTTCCTTGATGATGTCACTGCTCTAATGTTTAGAACCCCTTTTTCATGTAGTTGAATACATATGCATAGTGTTGAATGTTAGAAGCTTTGAAGAACACAAGCTTATACGGAGAGTGGGGGTGAACAGTATAAGACCCACTTTTACTTTTTTTCCCAAATAATATTATCCAATATAATCGATGGTAGTATCAACAGTAGTAATAAAAGCAATGCAAAAATCATCACATACAATAGAGACACCAATTTAACGTGGTTTTCCCAATGTGGGCTACTCCACGGAGAAAATATTTTACTAAAATTTTCTCAACAAATCTCTTGGGAATTCTTCCCTATTACAATGTTTATAGACCTCTATCCAAAGGAGACACCAATACCCTAATCAAGTTCGTGGATCTCTATCCATAGGATAAATATTTCCCCTATGCTGGTTCATGGATATCTATCCATAGGAGAACTCCTTATCCTCTGCTCTAGCTGGTGATATTCTAGAAGACTACTGCCTCCATTGCACTAACTTGTGGATCTCTCTCCACTAAATGCCTCTATCTTCACTCAGAAGACCTTTATCCTCACTACCCTGGATAATGGATCTCTATACACTGGATACTATTTGAAGTAGGTAAAAATGGTACACCAAATAAAAATAAATAATGCACGTATCTATGTCCTATCGCTTATGAGCGTCAAACAGAAGCATGTAAGCAAAGTGGAAAGATAACGAATAAAAAGTAGTAAAGAAAAGCAAATAGATTTTTTATTAATTGAACTGATCAAATTACAGGTTACAATGCATCCCCTTGAGGTCTCAGAATGGGTGATACAAATGTTTACAACTCGGGTTCCCAAGGATTGAAATCCTTTAAGAAATTTGGGTACATATCTAATGTCTTTCCTCATACCCACAATCGAGGTGGGCGGGCCAAGGTTACCGCCACTTGTGTTTTTGATCTAGGTGTCTTATGCTCCTTCACAATGTATTGTAATGACCTGCACCTACACACAAGGAAACCAGAAACGTCAAATAGTGAGTGCGTGTGATAAAAAGCATGCAATCCCTATAGGGGCCAAATGGCTAATAATGATAAAACATATTGAATCAACTCCAAATGACATGAAATTATAGAGGAATATAAAACATAAGGTTTTGTGAATATATCACCCAAAATTGTGCCAATATTGAGTCTGAAGGGGCCTCGTAATTGCAATGACCGTGCACAACCTACAAAACCCAAAGCAAACAATTTCTGACCCTACGCATATCCAAAATGTATAAAAATTGGAAAGAATACATAAAATTATATTCTAATAAATCCCATTTTATCATATTTGCAATATCAATTATATTTTGGGTGTTCTCTCAAATGACCACTGGATACCTGCAAGAGACCCTACAAAAGACTAAAAATGCATTATCTTGGCCAATATAGCTCAAAAATACCTAAAATTTGAACCGTAGCATAGTAATAGTATGTATAAAATAACTAATTAAAAAAAATAATGAAATAATGCACAAATTTCTATTCATCATAGGGTGGAACGAATAGAATTGTCACAAATTGGGGGGCACCCGGGGTGGGATGCCCACTATTTTTGCCTAAATTTTACCACCAATTCCACTGAGTATCAATGCAAAACACTCTAAGGGGTATTTTAATCAAATTTGGTATGGGAATTCACTCATATGGTTTGGTTTTGTAACAAATTGTGCCTCCTAGTTCACTTGCAAACCTCCTTCGCTAGGTAGAGATTCCAAGGAAAAATGGGCACAAAATGGTGGAAGGAAATCTTAGAAGCACTTTGTTGCTTTGTCCTCAAAATATCCTCTCCAATTGTGTGGAAAATGCATCCAATTTATATCCCAATGAGGCTTCATGGTTCAAAATGCATTGGAGGGCATGCGAGGCACGAGGTGCCACTTGGCACCAGGGTGACATGCGTTGGAGGGGGAAGAGAATCTCTTGATTTGGCCTCCCTCATGGCCTGGAGCATTAAGATGTTGCATGCCCTAAATTCCTATGCATTGGCAAGTAGAAAAGTAACAGTTTCCAGGCACCATTTATCCAGATTTGACTTTTTGCCAATCAAACCTGCTATTCGCTCCCCCTAGGATGAATACTGCTATTCATCCCAGGGTGGGATGAATAGGTTTTGTATTCATCCCAGCATGGAACAAATAGTATTAGGGTGTCCAAAAGGTGCCAAAAGTGGCCTATAACCTTTCAAAATCTTGTACTAAGTGGTTAGAACCACTATATGCCTCCTGAGGGCTGCCTTAGGGGCCTTGGTGTATCATGAAGTCATTGCTTATGGGAGAAAGTTACTCGGTTGGAGCTTGTGGTGGGTGACCGAGCTTATATAATGGCTTTGATTAGCTTATGGGACACGCACACCAACACCTTCCATCTACCAATGGAGGATATGATGATGTTGTTGGAGGATGTCTATTGAATTCTAAGGATTTCGATAAAGGGGTGACCTATCCAATTGTCACACTACGACCAGAGGGGTGCAGTGTTGACGAGGTACTTTGGAGAATATGCGAAGGCGGCAGATATGGACAGTCGAAATGGAGGTATATTGGTGGGGTATTGGCATGAGGAGGGAGTTTTGGAGGTGAGGCATGCATTGCTAATGACTCTCATCTCCAATATGCTTCTCTATGACTCATCAAGATCCAAGTTCCCCTAGAACCTATTAGAGCTGGTGTACACCCTGGCGAGGTGCACCAAGGAGGAGCCACTGGTGATGGCATGGGGGACTACCTTACTAGCACAACTCTATGATGAGCTATACGAGATCCACTGTCATAAGCAAAAGGGCTTAGGCTATAGCTTCTTATTGTAGTGTTGGGGGTGGCAGCACATAGTTGTGGGGTGACCATAGGGCTTACCCTAGATGACCCAAGCACAACTAGTGGATAGGGAGATAGGATATGGTATCCTATGGTAGACAACGTAGGAGAGAGGGCAAAGTTAGTGGTTTACGGGTGATGTGGATCACTACGCCGATCTCTTCTCTCACCTGGCACCAGGGTAGGTGTTATGGTGACCATACATGGATTGTCTGGTCTGGGTAGATGTTGGGGAGCAGCTCCGATGGGTGAGACAAGGTAGATGGTTGATTGTGTGACATGGGATCGAGTGGGAGTACTTCCCAGTTGGTCATGTCATGCGGTAGTTTTGGTTGCATGGTAGGGGTTTCCTAGGGAGCCAATGGTGTACCGGTGCCATGGGGATGAGAGGACGCTGTTATGGCCTACTGTGGAGGAGGTGGGTGAGGAGTCGGATCCTGTAGTAGTTGTTCCTAACATGGATGACGTTGGGACTATAGGGGAGTATGACTCATGGTGGGTGATGCTCCAGTGGTGAGGTGCAGGGGTGCTAGGGGGTGAGGCAGCTAGGGTGGTGGATGAGATGATGTTGGATGCTCCAGAGGAGGACCAGGTAGAGGGTAGTGAGCAGGGAGATCTCCTAGATTTGGGAGATCAGGGTGATGACATGGGTATGGAGGATCCTAGGGCATAGGTACCACAGGGTGCACAAGGTGACCAGTATGCAGAGTTACAGGCTGAGTTGGCTAGGGTTAGGTAGGAGAGAGATCTCCTGTAGGTACAGACACGGGAGGACCAGGCTGAGATATCCTCCCTACAGGTGCAGTTGAGAGCTCAGGGTCCGAGGTAGGAGGGATCCAACACTGAGGAGATGGAGAAGCTACAGGTAGAGGTATTACGACTATAGTCAATGGTGGATACCTATCAAGTGTGGGGACAGTGGAGGTAGGCATATGTGGATCGGTTGGATATGGAGGTGGTGCACCTCGGGGGGTGGCTATCGGATGATGGGGAGAGTAGTAGATCACACGAGTCTTGGTAGAGCGATATGGTGCAATCCTCTACTAGGTAGAGGGAGGATAGGGCTAGTGGAAGTAGGCATGGGGGGTCTCAATGGACCTAGACTATTGGTGGCAGTGTGAGTCATAGCACCGATCCTGCATGATCATGGTGATGGAGACTCGTGGGATTATTTTTGGGTTTTTTGGATGTTTAGCATTGTGAGGTCTGAGGACCCACTTTATTGTAGCCTATGGGTATTTTGGAAACTCTGATGTATGTGTTTTGCCCCATATATATATATGAGATTTTTCTTGTGGTCATCATGTGTTTCGTTTATTGCTTTATTGTATGAATGCAATGTGTGTATGGATTTATGATTATGTGTTAAATGCTTAGTATGTTATGCATATGGATGCAATGAAATGATGATAGGTAGATATCATGTATGCATGTGTATATTTTGATTTTGATTTGATGTTATCTATATGTGTGGATGCACAGTGAGATGGGATATTTGATTGATTGATAAAAATGAATTGTGGCTAATGATTTGACATACTATGTTAGCACCATAGACTGTACAAAACACATTAACGCTCTTTTTTGTTCCTTTTTTGTTTTTGTATTGTTTTTGTGTAATGGAAATGTGGAAATGTATTATTGCAATGTGGTAGAAATGGAATAATTGACATGAGATGTTAGAGAATGTAGATGAGGTTTTTATGAGACTCAAACACTCTAGCTGACTTGATCAAAGGTTGTATACTGACTATGCAAGACTTTTTGACAAGGTATGAATCTTCTAGGATGACCAAGGTACTTCATATCCCTGTGTGTGCAAGTGAGTTCATTCCTGTGAGACACATAAAGATACCACCATTTCCAGATAGGCTATCCACCAAACCTGGAATGAGGATCACTCTATGAATGTCACGATCCTAGGTTATGTACTTAGTAGGACTAGACCACTAGGCAATCTAGGTTACAAAAGCTAGCTCATCCACATGCAAACATTGGTCTGCACACACGCAAAAGCTAATGTGACAGACATATCGTCATGCGGGAGGCTACCACCATTGACAAGTAGGCTATCCACCAAACCTATAATGAGGATCACCTGATGGTTTTCCAAATGCTGAGAGTTCCAAGGATTCAAGTTCGACTCCCTTATTTTCTTCAATTTTATTGGGATACTTGCTCATATGTAGTGATGAAAATCACTGTTTATTTTGTATTTTGTTTTCTTTGAGCAAGGGATTTGGGATTTGGGATTAGTGGTGAAAACCACTGTTTATTTTTCTTTTGCTTTTTTCTTTTTTGAGGATTTTGATATTGAACTTTTGGGATTTTGATTTTTGACTTTTGATTTCTTTGATTTTTTTTTTTGGTATTGGGATGGGGATTTGTGGGAATTGGGATTTTTGATAGTGGTGAAAACCACTATTTATTTTGGGGAATTGGGTAGGGAAGAGCTTGTCCTTTTTCCAACTCTCAACATTCTTGAACCATTCGCACAGGGGGATGAGCAGGATGACCTTTTCGCTTAAGGTAACCTAGACCACTTCATGGATTTCATATTTCTTTGTGCAAAACTTGGATTTATTAATGTGTAATGGTGTTTGGGATCTGATGTACACAAGGCATAATCTAAGCAAGACTCTACCTCCTAAAAATCAAGATAGCTTTCTACAAGATCTAAAAAGAAAACTAGAGATGGTTGAGTGACCAAAAACCCTAATGACATTCTAGAACAAATGACTAGGTGAAGGGAGTGGACACAAATATGGAATATGGAAAATGTGGGTGAAAATGATAAGTGAAACATTGAACTATGTGAATGATTACTTTCACAACATTGATTTTGAGTGATGATGAGTGTACCATCATGGTGCTAGACATGTATGAGCAACTCTAAAATGTAAAGTGCTAATGGTGAGTATGCCTAAATGCAAGCGATGATAGAATGCAATGGGATGCAATGTGATGCGATGCAATATTTTTGTTTTTTTTTATCAATTTTTATTTTTGTATTTTTGATATTTTGATGATGTTTTGAGATGCAATGTGATGCAATGTTTTTGGATTTTTTTGATATATATAATGATGTTTTTATATTTTTGATTGATATATATGTATGTACATGTGACCAACGGGCTTATTGGGGGCCATTGGGGCATTTGGGGTGACCAAAGGGCTTATGGATGCCTTTGGGGCTTTTTGGGTGACCTAGATGGTTCAAGATCGCCTAGGAGAATTTTAAGTTGACCAAGTGGATGTAGGCACCCTTGGAGAATTTTGGGGTGACCTAGATGGTTCTAGACCACCTAGGAGCATTTTAGGTTGACCAAGTAGGATGTAGGCACCCTTGGAGCATTTTGGGGTGACCTAGATGGTTCTAGACCACCTAGGAGCATTTTAGGTTGACCAAGTGGGATATAGGCACCCTTGGAGCATTTTGGGGTGACCTAGATGGTTCTAGACCACCTAGGAGCATTTTAGGTTGACCAAGCGGGATATAGGCACCCTTGGAGCATTTTGGGGTGACCTAGATGGTTCTAGACCACCTAGGAGCATTTTAGGTTGACCAAGCGGGATGTAGGCACCCTTGGAGCATTTTGGGGTGACCTAGATGGTTCTAGACCACCTAGGAGCATTTTAGGTTGACCAAGCAGGATGTAGGCACCCTTGGAGCATTTTGGGGTGACCTAGATGGTTCTAGACCGCCTAGGAGCAGTGGAGATTTGGGTATAGATTTAGACTACCTAGGAGCATTTTAGGTTGACCAAGTGGGATGTAGGCACCCTTGGAGCATTTTGGGGTGACCTAGATGGTTCTAGACTACCTAGGAGTATTTTAGGTTGACCATCATGCCTTAGGCATGGAATGGCCACAAATGAAGTATGTTCAAGGGTTTAGGATCCTCGACACCTTCAAGGGAGGCTAGGCGATAAGTTTTGGGTCCTATCTGACTAGTAATGACATAGGGACCTAACTAGTTTACCATGAACTTGTCCCTCATATGGGGCGAAAAAATAGAATTTTGTTGGTTTTCCTTCAGAACGAGATCACCAACCTGAAAGTCCCTTAGGTGGACTTTCATATTGTAGGCTCTCTTAAGTCGCTCTTGATAAATGCATAGGTGCTCGAGAGCATTAATACGATATTCATCAAGCAACGTAAGTTGATCTAGGTGAGCCTGCCATGCAGTGTCATCATCGATGAACTCTTGCATGGATATGCACAATGATGGGATTTCGAGCTCTAGAGGCATGACCGCCTCGGTGCCATACACTAGCAAAAATGGAGTAGCCCCAGTGGGTGTCTGAATACTAGTGTGGTAGGCCCATAGAGCAAGGGGTATTTGTGTATGCCAATCTGTGTGATTCTCTCTGATAGTTTTCTTGAGAATGGCAATCAATATTTTGTTGGAAGCCTCTACTTGCCCATTCGCTTGTGGATAGTAGGGTGTCGAAAAACTGTGTTGGATATTATACTTTGTTGTCAAAGCACGCACATATTTGTTCTTAAATGATGTCCCATTATCCAAAATGATCTTGGATGGAATACCAAAATGACAAATGATATTATGTAATAGGAACTCCGCTATGAGGGGTCCCATCGTAGTGGTAAGGGGAATTGCTTCCACCCATTTAGTGAAATACTCGGTAGTCGTTATAATAAATGTGTGGTGGCCCGAGGATGCAAGGGAGATTTTCTCGATTAAATCCAATCCCCATTATGAAAATGGCCACACCGATTGAATCGGTTGCAAGGCCTGAGAAGGCACATGTGTCAAATTAGCATGGTGTTGACACTTCACGCACTTCCTCACGTATGCACAACAATCTCGCTCTAAAGTTGGCCAATAATAGCCCATGCGAAGAATGCACTTGGCAATGGCCATGCCACTAAAATGGCCACCACATGTACCATCGTGTGCTTGGGCGATTGCCCAAGCTGATTCTTGATGCTCTAAGCAATGAAGGAGGATCCCTTCATAGCTTCGATGATACAAAATATCTCCTAGCAAGACATATTTTGTCACCTTCCATCTGAATGTTCTTTTAGCAGCATGCGACAACCTAGGAGGGAGGTTACCAAGCTTTAGGTATTCCCTGATTTATGTGGACCAGTCCTATTGTGAGGAAGCCTCGAGCGCATGAATGACCTGTCCCTCTTGAAGTTCATCCTGAGCAAAATCTGATTGGGAGAGAACATGTAAGAATAGCATTGCACTGCTATCAAAAGGGGCTTGAGGGAACAAAGTCCCCCAATCGGCCTGGTTCAAGCATTCGTGAATGTGTGAGAATCTCTCTTGATGAGGTTCAATTTGAATCAAGTGGACTTCCGGTATGACTTGAGCGTTCTCACGCTCAACCGTAGACTACGAGAGCATTTTGACTTGAATGGTAGTCATCTGATCCATAGGGTCTTGCGGGATCAAGGACCCTAGGGAGGCCATTGTATCCACAAAATGATTAGATGATCGAGGGAGTGCCTCGATGTTATACCATTCAAATTTTTCTAGGAACTTATCCACAAGGGCTTTGTAGGCTTGTAGAACTGGGCATTTGCATTGGTAGATCCCTTTGACCTGGTTAAAAATGAGCAAAGAGTCACCAAAAATGTTAAGCTTTGTTATCTTCATGGTGACAACCATCTGAAGGCCTATGAGCAAGGCTTCGTACTTGGAATTATTGTTGGTGCACAGGAAATCAAGTTTAAATGATAGGGGTATGGGAGCCCCATGCGGTGTGAAAAACATGATTCTTGTGCCACCCCTTGCTCTCATTTGGAGCCATCAAAAAATAGGGTCATATCTTCCTGCATCTCGAGCTCATCAAAATCTAGTGATTCTGATATTTGGAAGACCCCCTCATCGGGAAGCTCCATACTAAGAGGTTGATCATCCTGGAGAGGAGCCTCTACGAGTTGATCGGCGATGACCTGACCCTTAATTGATTTTTTTCCAACAAATTCCAGGTCAAACTCCATCAACAACATGATCCATTTTATCGTGCGACTACTATGATAAGTGTGGCTCATCATGTAGCACAATGGATTCTCTTTAGATACAACATATGTGGTGTTGCTAAGCATGTAATGTCATAGCTTCTTGGTGGTGAAAACCACCGCTAGGCATAATTTCTCAATGTATGCGTACTTGATCTCATAACTGACTAGGGTGCGGCTGAGATAGTAAGTGGCCTTCTCCTTATGAAATTCATTGTTCTGGGCTAACATGGCGCCCAATGCAATCTCAGTGGCTGAGATGTATAAGCGGAATGACACTCCTGGTCTAGGTGGTGCCAACACTGGTGGTGAAGCTAGGTATTGTTTTATTACATCAAAGGCCTCCTGACACTCGTCATCCCAATGGAATGTGACCCCCTTGTGCAACAACTTGTTCATGGGGTGACACTTGTCCGAAAATTGTGCTATAAAGCATTTGATGGATGTGATCTTGCCCTATAGACTTTGGAGCTGCTTGATCATGGTTGGGGGAGGCATCTCGAGGATGGCCTTGACCTTATTGGGGTCCACTTCAATGCCTCACTTAGAGATAATAAATCCCAAGAGCTTTCCAGATGTGATATCGAAGATGCACTTCTTGGGGTTCAGTCTCACGTTGTGCTCGATGAGGCGATCTAGAACTTTGCTCAAGACATCAAGATGCTCATGGTGTAATAAATATTTAGCCAGTAAGTCATCCATGTAATCTTCCAAAATATTATGCATGTAGTCATGGAAGATGTATGTCATGGCACGTTGGTAGGTGGCACCGACATTTTTAAGGCCAAAAGGCATGACCTTATAGCAAAATGTCCCCCAGGGCATTGTGAACACCATTTTGAGCTGGTCCTCTGGATTGATATGAATCTGATTGTACCCAGAGAAACCATCCATAAGGGATAACATTTCATGGCCCATTGTGGCATCTACTAGGGCATCGATGCTTGGCAAAGGAAAATCATCCTTAGGACTCGCTTTGTTTAGGTCTCAAAAATTAGTGCAAATGTGAATCCTCCCATCAGGCTTCTTGACGGGAACCATGTTGGACAACCATGGTGGATAGTCTATAAAAATAACAAATTGGGCATCCAAAAACTTCTGTAGCTCATCTTTGACCATCAAGGCCACCGTTGGATGCATATTTCTTAGCTTTTTCTTGATAGGCTTGGCCTTGGGGTCAAGCATCAGATTGTGGGTGACTAGATTTGGATCCAGTCCTAGCATGTCTTTGTAAGACCATGCAAAAGCTTCCTTCTTCTCTGTGAGAAGGGCTATGTAATCAGCTTGCTCTTTGGGGGATAGACTTTCCCCCAACTTGATACACTATGGATTCTCTAGATCTAAGTCAAAATATTTGTCAATCGTAGGCTCGATTGATATATGTGACCCCTCCTCCATCTGGTGGGGGTAGGGATCAAATGGATGTCATCTGCTAGATTTAGATCATCAATGGGAACCTCGGGTTCCTCTTCAACATGGAAGAAATCATGATCTGGCCCTAGGGAGAAGTGAAATGGTTGTAGCATCTCGTCGCAAGGCCAATACTTAGAAGGTGATGGGGGTGAATCTCCTCGATCAAATTCGATTACCCCCAAGTCGAGGTGCAATGGCTTTAACGGGTTATTCGGATCTTGTAGGGGCTTGAACAGATCTATGGAAATCATATTTATGGATGGATGATTTCCCCTAGGTGGTTGGTGGTGACCATGGACCTTCGGATGTAGCACGACCTGAGGAGGTGGCTGTGGAGGTGGTGGAATGATAGGTGGTGGTCGGTGTGGCTACGGGTGAACTTGCTCTTTGCAAGGTAGAATTTATCTCCAAATGGGATCTTGTAATGGGAACATGCATAGATAGTATTCATCCTCATCATCCCAAGGGATGACCTACGTGTATTCTCCATCAGAACTATCAAATTCAATCGGTGCGACTCCATAGTCTAACTCATCATCTGACGTCCACTCATAAGGGGACCTTGGATCTTCTTCCTCATTATCATGGGGAAGAGTGCATGAACCTTCACCTCTCTCATAGGATTGGATACCATCGTGAGGTGGTTCATCATCTCCCAAGGGCATAGGGAAATAGTCCCCCAATGAGTAGACATGATTAGGGTTGGCAAAGGGATCTCGGGCCAACTCATCTCTATAGTTGAGGCACAGGTGCTCCAGACCATCTGTGAGAACATCCAAGGGCAAGGGGTGATTATGTCCCAATCTTGATTTATCATATGGCATCTGGTACTAGGGTTGAAATGAGACCCGTGTGCCTTGCTCATATAAGCCTAACCCGTAACCATGCCAATTACAAAGGTCAAGGTACTTCAGGGTGAAGTCAGGGTTAGACAAGTAGTTGATGTCTTCTGTGAAGGGCTCCTCATCCTCCTCCTGCTGTTGGTAGGGTTCGATGCCATAGTCTAGTCCCCCATAGATGAAATTTATTTGATTAGGGGGGACGCCTAGGGGCACAATAGTGCCTATGGGAAGACGGGGTCGACCCATGTCTTGCATCGACTCTATAGCAGGGGTAGCTGTGACATTCCTAACCATGTATTCTCCTAATCCGGTGGAAGCCAAGTGCACTATCACTTGAGGCTATGGATAGAAGAGTGATGAGAGTGAGACCTGATCTGATTCATCATCTATCTCCTATGGTAGCTCTTCATCATCTGGGCTAGGTATCTCCTCTATGGAGATGGTGGATATGGTCGGCTGGACCTCATCAATAGGCTTCTTCCCTAGGTTCCTCAACAAAGGATCCATCGGCCCAGTGGGCATCGAAGGAGGTGTCGATGATGAGGAAGGTATGTCATGCGATGATGAGGGGGTCAAACCTTGGCTGGATTTATTCGGTTGGAAATCTAGGTGTGTTGATGGCAAGGTTGACTCGGGGAGCTGTTGCACCATGTTACAGTACTTGTAGGGCTCTAGGTCCATAGGGACGACATGAACTTGCCCTTCATGAGTGTACTTGAGGCACTGGTGAGCAATGGAAGGGATGCACTTCATGTCCCTAATCCATGGTCTACCTAATAAGATATTGTACACCATCTCACCCTCCAGTATGTGGCATAGCATCGAGATGGTCTTTTCTCCTACCTAAATTGGTAGGATGATCGTACCAACTATTGAGCATATGGCATCATTAAATGCTCGGAGGGTGTATGTAGATGCGACAATATGGGATATCGAGAGCTTCAAGTGCTTGAGAGCTATCATGGTGATGATATTTCTAGAAGACCCGATGTCTATCAACACTCTCTTGTATGGTGTCCTATTTACACATGCGACGATGTGCAAGGGAGGGTCCACCGTATCATTTGGAACCGGTTTAAGCTCATCCTCTCGAAAGGTGATTACCGGTTCAGTGCACTATCTTACATGCCCCACAAAATTATTGAAGGAGTTAGACTCCTGGGGTAGAAGCTCTATGGCCTTAAGGATCTCCATCAAAGCCTCTCTGTGAGGTTGCGATTGCTGAATCAGCTCGTAGATGGAGAGTCGGGTAGATGTTGTTCTTAAGCTCTGAGTGAGCTTACTCTTAATGGTGGCCATGGGCCTAGGTGGAAGGCTCAATAGAGGAGGTGGTGGCTGTTGTGACATCGAAGGGACATCACTCTGAGCCATAGGTGGTGCGGCTAGACTTGGGTACCGCCTATTCCTCATGACAATGTTGATCATGCCGACATACCCCTACTGAGGAGGGGCATGGTGAACCTCATTCACCTAGGGCACTGGCTTGGCCTGCTCCACATGGGCAGGTAGGGGATCTTTAAAGACCTCCATCTGTTGGTTGTTTGGCGTGATAGGGTTGTCTACCTGAAGGTCCTTCCTATCGATCATGTCTTGTACCAAGTTTTTAAACTTGTAGCACATGTTCACATCATGCCCATTTTGCCTATGAAATTTGCAATATAGGTCTTCTTTGTACCCTTTGGGCTTGGGTGCATTCGGGTCGATAGGTCGACTCTCAGGAAGATTGATCAAATTTGCCACTAAGAGGCACTCAAACAATGAGTCCATGGACTCTGCAAGGGGCGTGAACTGCCACTTGGGGTGGCGCTATTGATTCTGCCCTTGACTATTCTGATTGTCCTTAGCATAGTCCCGATGTGTGGCCTGATAATTGGGCTTTTGAGGTGGTGCAACTTGCACTGCCCTCGGGATGCTAATGGCAACCTGATTCACTACTATTGGCTTAGACTATGATGGGGTGCTCTTAGTGTTCTTGCTCCACTCCTTCTTGTGAGGTTTCACAATTTCCCCCTCTTGAATCTTGATTTCTTCGATGGTCCTAGCCTGTGCTAGGGCATCTTCAAGAGTCGGATACTATTGCAGTTGCAACAATAAGGAGATTGGCTTCAGGCAGCTCTTGGAGAACATCTGAGTCAGCTCTGACATGGGGAGGAGATAAGGTAGTTTGGCGAGCAAGGCCTGCCACCTATTGCCATAATTTTTTATTGACTCATCATCATATTGTTTTAACCCAGCTACGTTGGCCAGTGTCACCTTCCTCTTGGTATTGAAGGTGAAGCATTCTAGAAATGCATCTACAAGTTGATCCAAAGTGTGGATGCTATGCTTAGGGAGCTGGTAAAACCACTCTGAGGTGGGGCCCGAAAGGGTAGTCACAAATGTCTACAAAAGCAAAGCATCATCATCATGAATGTCGAAGCACTGGCCCAGAAATCTGGTGACATGCTCCTGCGCATCCTCTTCTCCCTTAAACATAGCCAACTGAGGCAACTTGAATTGCTCTAGATAGGGAGGCATAGGAACTGAAGGATGGATGGGCTGACTATGCAGCTGGTGCATAGTGGGATTTTGAGATCCAGACCCAGAGGTCTTGTGCTCCATCGACTCTAGGCGCTCTAGCAGCTCTTTGTATGGGTCTGAGGACTTGATCTCCTCATTCTTGCTCACATCCTGCGGTGGAGGTCTAGGATCCTCCAACCTATTGTAGGGTGGTGGCCTGTCACCCCCTACCTTGATAAGGCATCTCCAAATACTCTACTTTTAGCTCATGCTCATTGTAGGCCCCATAGGGCATCTCTCGAGCTGGTCTATAAAGAGGGGTATCCACCCAATGTGGGTGCCCTGTATCTGGCCTATGAGGTAAGTCCCGATCCAGCCTAGGAGGCCATAGAGGCAATGCTAGATAAGGTCTAGGAGACCTATCTCGAATGAGTGTGGGTTGCCTCGGGGGACTTCCTACCTATGGGTCTTAGGGGTAGGGACCCTCTCCCGTAGAGTCTGCTAGAACAGCTCATTGGTCTGCCATTCAATCCTCTCTTTCTCAAGTTGATGCAAGCGGTCTAGTTGTTCTTTGTCCTACCGAAGCTACTTGAACTAAGCTTGGAATTCCATATACTTTGCAACTTCTTGCTTGATTTTTTCTGATGTGCAAGGCCTAGGGGGTCTAGGGGCCTCACCTTGGGGCCGACCTCATTCAAGATAATCTATGATATCTATCGGGTGCTTGCCTCTTTCGAGGTTCACCGCATTGACTTGAGGTTCGGGCTGGAACATCTGCTCATTATACTCAGTAGGTGTAGAGGCACATCGGGCATGCATAGAATACTGCTCCTGAGGAAAGTCTGGGATTTCCTCATGCCTTCCTTCTTGGATGAGGAAGGGTAGGGTGGAATTGGCTCACCCCGAGCGATGAGTGTCATACCCATCAGGTTGCCTAAGCTGTTGTATTCTATCAAGGTGATGGGTAGGCAAGGTCATATCGACTTGCCCTACCCAGTGTGTGAAGTCATGCTCTTGCCTATGAATAGGCGTGTCAGCCCTGATGGGTATGCGGATGCATGGCACCACTCTGTCTATTAGCGCCTCAGTGCATTGTTACCTTTCATCAAGGAAGGCCTGTGATGCATCTACATACCGGGAACACTCTCCCAAGTAATGTCCATCATCCCTCGGGGTGTCCCATAGAGGGTCCCCTCGGAGGTGTGGCTCGTGCCCTACTATCTTGGGGCTAGGTGGAGTGGAGGCTCACCAAGGAGGTATAACCAAGTCCCTAGGGCTAAAGTGGAGATGACTCATGTCTCCTAACCCACTCTCCATAGCTTTCACCCATGATTGGGCTTGGCTACGGGTGTATACCATCGTGCCTCTCTATCAAACCCTAGATGATTATCTTCTTTACAAATTTTTAATGAAACAAAAAACAAGAAAGGAAACACTCAATAAGATAGATGATTATCTCCTTTAAGTTTTAGATGTGAATCCCTAAACTATTTTGTGTGTTTCAGATGTGTTGCTTGTAAATAATGACCTTGTGTCACGTGTTTGAAATCTCGTTGGATGATGTACTCAAATGTTTAAAGGATTTCACCTATATACTCGCACAAGCTGAATATGGTGATGAAATCCATATCCAATGAGGTAGCATAGGTACTACCAACCCTCACCCAACACCTCGTGCGTAGTGATACACTCCTTCGAAGAGGAATGCATGCTATTTTGCATGGTTAGGACAGTTCTTGGGTCGGCCTTGGCCATGGATGGGTCCCGATGATACTCTTTCACATGAGCCAATCGAGTGGTAATTACATCCACTATTGGTCTCGATCGACGGGTTGGATGTGAGAGCCCAATGCCACTGATGTTAAAATGAAACGTGATGTGTGAGGTTCCTTTTAACTTTAAAGAAAGTAAGCAAAGAAGCATTCAATGATCATTCACTAAATGCATGCATAAGGTGCGTTTTACTTTCAGAAAGGTTAGTATGTAAAAATAACTCACGAATGTATCTAGAAATGCGGAAGCCCTAAATGCTAGCCTACCCATTGGGTAGGCTACAAGCAAGCAATCCAAAGAGATGCATTCCTACTTTAAATTTGTTTTGATTTTTCTCCTTTTATGTGTTTTTGTTATTTTGCGTTTAAGAAAAGGAAACTAGCTTCTAACCTTTCTAAGCAAGCAAATATGCGAGAAAAACCAGATAATATGAAAAATAAACAGTTTCTGTAAATGCAAAACAGAGATGGAAGACTCAGGAACCTACCTCATCACTGCCAAAACTTGCTATTTTTGGAATTCTGCTCTAAAAAATCTCTGGTTTCTATTCACTCTAGGGTGGGATGAATAGCAGGTTTGTATTCATTCTAGGGTGGGACGAATTCGCATTCATCCTAGGGTGGCACGAATAGCAGGTCAAAGTTCGTTTCAGCCCGAACGAATAGCACCTACAACATAAAAATATGAAAAATGAGATCCAAAATTCACCTAAAGCAAAAGGGACTAGGTCCCACCATGATCACCACTGAATTAGGGAAAAATGGTGCACCAAATGATGATAAAAAATATGTGTATCTATGCCCTATCGCTTATGAGCATCAAACGGAAGCATGCAAGTAAAGTGGAAGGATAACGAATAACAAGAAGTAAAGCAAAGAAAATAGATTTCTTATTAATAAAACTGATCAAATTCTAGGTTAAAATGCATCCCCTTGAGGGCTAAAAATGGGTGATACAAATTTTTACAACTCGGGTGCCCAAGGATCGAAATCCTTCAAGAAATTTGGGTGCACATCCAATGTCTTTCCTCATACCCACAATCGAGGTGGGTGGGCCAAGGTTTCTGCCACTTGTGTCTTTGATCTAGATGTCTTATGATCCTTCCCAATGCACTGTAATGACCTACACCTACACACAAGGAAACCAAAAATGTCAAATAGCGAGTGCGTGTGATAAAAAGCATGCAATCCCCATAGGGGCAAAATGGCTAATAATGAGAAAATGTATCAAATAAACTCAAAATAACATGAAATTTCATAGGGATGTAAAAAAGAATGTTTTGGGAAGATATCACTAGAAATTGCACCAATATTGAGTCTAATGGGGCCTTGTAATTGCAATGACCGTTTGCAACCTACAAAACCCAAAGCAAACAATTTCTGACCCTACGCATATCCAAAATGCATGAAAATTGGACAGAATACATAAAATGATATTATAAGAAAACCCATTTGATCATATTTACAATATCAGTCACATTTTGGGTGTTCTCTCAAATGACCGTCGGATACCTGCAAGAGACCCTACAAAACACTAAAAATGCAATATCTCGGCCAATATAGCTCATAAAGACCTAAAATTTGAACTAAAGCATAGTAATAGCATGTAGAAAATAAATAATTAAAAATAGTAATAAAATAATTGCATATATTTCTATTCGTCATAGGGTGGGACGAATAGGACTGTCACAAATTGGGGGGTGCCCACCATTTTTGCCTAAATTTTACCACCAATTCCACTAGGAAATGGTCCAAAACACTCTAAGGGGTATTTTCATCAAATTTTGTGTGGTAATTCACTCAGATGGTTCAGTTTTGTAACAAATTGTGCCTCCTAGTTCACTCGCAAACCTCCTTCGCTAGGTAGAGATTCCAAGGAAAAATGGGCACAAAAGGGTGGAAGGAAATCTTGGTAGCACTCCATTGCTTTGTCCTCAAAATATCCTCTCTAATTTTGTGGAAAATGCATCCACTTTATAGCCCAAGGAGGCTTCATGGGTAAAAAGGCATGCGAGGGCATGTGAGGCATGAGGTGCCACTTGGCCACCAGGGTGACATGCATTGGAGGGGGAAGAGAATCTCCCAATTTGGCCTCCCTCATGGGCTAGAGCATTAATATGATGTGTGCTCTAACTTCCTAGGCATTAGAAAGCATAAAAGTAACCATTGCTAGGCGCCATTTGTCCAGATTTGACTTTTTGCTAGTCAAACCTACTATTCGCTCCCCCTTGGGATGAATACTGCTATTCATCCCAAGGTGGGATGAATAGGTTTTGTATTCATCCCAGGGTGGAACGAATAGCATCAGGGTGTCCAAAAGGTGCCAAAAGTGGCCTAGAACCTTTCAAAACCTTGTACTAAGTGGTTAGAACCACTGTATGCCTCTTGAGGGCTGCCCTAGGGGCCTTGGTGTGTCATGAAGCCATTGCTTATGGTAGCATAATCGGATTGACCAGATTTTAGTGTCTATAGTATTTTCCTCTACTCTATCACATCCAAAGCTTAATTCTCACCTCTGCTCAATCTCTATCTCAAATTTGCACTAAACATTGTCCTTTGGTCTAGCACAAATTTGCTCACAAATCTATCTCTAGTATGGCATAAATCTATCCTTAAATATGTACCAAAATTTATCTCTACTATGGCAAAAATCTATACTTAAATATGCACCATACTCTATCCTCAAATCTATCCTCAATCCTTAACACAAAGCTTGATCCAATCATAAATCAACTCAGTTTAGATCTGCCTCAAGCCTTGCCACAAAGCTTGAACAAATCAATAAATCAATTATGTTCTCAAGTCTTATCAAATACTTACCTCAAATCTATCCACAAGTCTTATCTAGGACTTGTTAAATATTAACAAGTATTTACCAAAACTTACCCCAAATATGTCCAACAAGTCCTCTCTAGAACTTATCCAATCTGCTCACTACGACTTACCTCAAATCTACTCAACAAGTCCTCTCTAGAACTTGTCCACTCTGCTCAATAAGTCTTCACTAAGACTTACCTCAAATATGTCCAACAAGTCCTCTCTAGAACTTGTCCAATCTACTCAACAATTCTTCACTAAGACTTACCTCAAATTTGCTCAACAAGTCCTCTCTAGGACTTACTCAAAACAGTCCACTAGCTTTCACCAAATCTTATTCAAATCAATTGCAAAACTTGCATATACAAATCAACTTAATATTTTCAAATAACCTCTTCAATCACACAAACAAGTTTCACTCAGAATCTTGCTTACCCATAGAAACATATATAGAATGGTAAGATACTCAATATATTTCACACTTCACAAATCACAAATCACTTTCAAACTCACTTTCAAATAAATTCAGATAAAAAGAATAATTTGTTTCACAAATATTGAACTATCACTCCAATGCTCTCAACCAATACTGCTCATTCAACTTCACTCAAAGCATCCACTCAATGAAACACAACTTTCTTACAAACCCTAACCAAGTATCTCACTTTACTTCCAACAAATCACACTATAAACCTTGACTCAAAATAATTCCAATGTCACATAACAATGATACTCATATTCTTTGACAAATCTTAGCTCAAGATAGTTTTCAATTTCACATAACAATGATACTCATGATCTTTCACAAACCCTAATCATGCACATGAAGACTCACTCAAATATTTCCAACAATGCTTATCAAACAATCTCACATAAAAATGATACTCATGTTCTTTCATAAACCCTAATCATACACATGAAGTCTCACTCAAATATTTCCAACAATGTTTATCAAACAAAAACATTTTCACTCCAAATTTGCATTTCACAACATCCAAGCCAACAATATTTCACTCATAAGGAATATGTGTCCATCTCTTTTGTTTTTATGGAGATATGTCTTCAAAACCTATCTTAATCACAATCAAATTCTCTTTGCCAATTTCAATATTAGAAACCAACAACCTATCTCAAAATATTCATAAAATTATTCTCTCCAATAATTAATTCACCTTGCAAAAATATTAGCTCTCAAGTACACCTTATAATCTCCAAACTTCACAAAATAATATTCAATTCACAAACAATCAAAACTCCTTTGATAACACTTTGTGAACCCAATTTTCACACTTATCAACAATAAAACCTAATTCCTTTATTTAACACTTTTAACTTTAATCTTCACATAATTATATTTAACACAATAAAGTTCTTTCAAACACCTTATATCTCTAACCTTTTATTTTTAATGCTAATTAAAAATAAAATATTAAACACCCTTATGACTCCCTATCTTATTCAGCAAAAATTAATCAAAGCACCTTCATAAACTTCACGTGGCCCCTAGCGCTATTCAACCTTTGGCAAAAATAAATCAAGTGCTTACCTCAACGATGACCCATGTTAAAATTAGCACCCTCAAAGACTGCGCTCGACTCAAACCTGTGACCAACCATCATCGTGACACCTAAGCCCTAAGGCTTGGCTACCGTTGGGCCACACACCCAAGACAAAACCAAAGGTGCACGATGTGCCTTTTACTCCTTGCTCTCGGTACCTTTCAAAATCAAACAAAAACCTCTGCCATGCTCAAAAATTAAGGGTATGCGAATTGAACCCTTGACCTACCTTGCATAATGCCTTAACCAACTGCCAATCACTGCTTGCGCTACCAAGCGCTTGGTGAATAATTTGATGCTCCATTTGGTCTTATTACAATATCTGCTTCTTTAACCTTAACACATGCCTCTTTTTTCTCTTAATGCAGTGCACGAATTTATTTTTCTCTCTTGGGAATTCGAATTGCATGGATAATTTAAAATTAAAATATTACCCCTTGTTTATACCTTTTGCTATGCACTCAACACGTCGGTGCTTCCAATTCAAATTTTTAATTCTAATTTTAAAATTAGACTTATGGCACCTTTAATATTTATTTAAATTAAATTTTAACCTATGGTTAAAATTTTTAATTTAAATAAATTAAATAATAACCTTTTAATAATCCCCCAAATGGGTCTTTTAAGGATTTATTTCTTAATGATTCCTTGGACCTCGTTTTTCTTTACCTCAACCTTTTGCTCGGAATATTATAATATTAAATATTATAATATTATTATTTCCTTTTAAACCTGATTCTTCTTTCTTGGGATTTTTTTTAAACCTTCTTCTTCTTCCTTGGGTCTTCAATATTTTAGGTTGCTTTAGGCATATAATATTAAAATAAATATTATATCCTATATCTTTTAACCTCTTCCTTGCCTTTGGGAAAAACCACCAGATGACATTAATGACGAAAAAACTTGAACATCAATCTCTTAACATCAATGTCAATAAAACTTGCTCATATTTCCAACAAGCTTTACTATCAAGCTCTACTCATAAAATCTCCATTCAACACTATTTGATATCTATGTGCCTTATGATGATATCAACATTTAAAATATTCAACACTCTTTGACACTTAATTGATTTTTTTAAAGCATTCTTCTAAACCTCGGATGAGCTTCCACTTTATATTGCTCTTGTGTGTCAAGCCTATTGCCTTAGCATAATTTCTTACTCTATATATATTCTTTACTTTATCAAAATTTTGTGAAGCCTATGCTGATGTCAGCACTTTAAAAATATGGCCCTCTTTGAAACTTAGTCCAAAATATTTCCACACCTGGTAGGATTTTCTATGGCATTGGATATCAAACTTTTATCATATATTTTTTGACATCAACATTTTATATCTTTGCCCATGCCCTATACTTAGTCAAAATTTAAGTCCAACATTACAACAAAAATTAACCGACACTATTTATAGGAGTAAAATTTACTATCCTCATTGTAAAATGACCAATGTGAACTCGCGATGACTATTAGTTTTGGATATTGTAACATCCATAAGATAATCTTAGGCAGAATTAGCCAAAGAAATGATGATAATTGTTTAGTTTTGTTTATAGTAATGGCCTTGTTAGCTAGTAGTGTCGAAGTAGTTAGAATGTTGTTTTATAAATAAGTACCTTGATAAAATTTAAGGGGTTGGAAAATATAAATGTGGATGTAAAGGAGTTGGGAGAAAGAGGTTGTTGTAGTAATTTTTTATTGATTCAACCTGCATAAGAGTATGATTTATTAACTTGTGTTGCTATGTGATTAAGTAGTTTTAATTTGAGTTAGTCTTCCCCTTTATAAAACAAGGAGCAAGGGCCCACTCTCTCACATTGATAAATGAATATTTACTATTTTCTATAGCATAGCTTTTACTATGATTTTTAATGTAAATGGTTACTATTTTCTTGCATATTGTTATGGTAATGTTAATTTTTGTACTTTCTTGGGCACATTCATAGCAGTAGATATTGACCAATTTTAGTGTGCACTTTTAGTTCTGTTCAGCTTTAATTTTTGTTATTTATTTTCTTGCAATATTTCCATTGTGTTATGTTATTATTTTCAATTTAGTACTACTTTAGTTTCCTTAGGAGCTTAGGAATCCATTTCCTAGAACACCTCTTATAGTAATTAGTGCATATAGCCAAGGATACCACCCAAGATTGATAATTTAAAGTGAATAGGAATGACACTCATCACTTTCTAAATGGGATAAGGGTGGACTAACATGATTAATCCTTGGGTAGGATGATGTCAAAATAATTGGTATAAACATATCCTACCTTATTTAAGGATTTATCCACTTTCCAATGCCATCCATACATTGATCCTCTTTCACATTATATTTTTGAGGTTGAAATGCAAGTAATAAGATCTAAACATTAGATGTTTGGCATATACATGACATGTGATACATGGTGATATGGATCATGGATTGGATCCATCTAAAAATGCATCATCTTGATTGATGATCATAAGAAAATATCCTACAAAGGTTATTTCTTTACTTTCAATCTAGGGGTAGTATTTATGGTTTTTGTTTTAAATATATAATGAGTCAATTAATGATTTTAGAAATGCATCAACATTAAACTATCATGTGAATTATCACTCTTGTATCTCTTATAATTTTTGTTTACATAAAATTGTATCATTTACTTTACTTTCTACAGCATTCTTGTTTTTGTTATCTATCATGAAGCAAGATAAAGTCCTTGATTTTTGGTATTTGATACAATTTTATAAACTACTTCAGCACCATAAATCAAAGGATTTCTAGGAACTCTATCAAAACCAAACACATCATCTAGAAATCAATGGTACAAGTTATGTTAGATCACAATTGTCAAGAGTGTGTTTGGATACTTTACTGCTTTGCCAAATTTTCCTTTTAGCTAAATTAGCACAAATCTCCACTTAGAAAACATCGGGTTTTTCCTTTCTTACATGATGTCATCTCTATTATCTATTTGACTCTATTTTATGCTTTGCTTTGTCTTATACCAAAAAATTTGGCTTTTCTTGATGATGTCAATGCTCTAATGTTTAAAACTTCTTTTTCACTTAGTCAAATACCTATGCATAGTGTTAAATTCTAGAATATTTATTGTCGAGCTCTATTCCTTATAAATTCTTCAATCAATACTATTTTATATCCCTTCTAGACTTTTATGTGTCTTATGATGACATCAACATTTAAAATATTCAGCACTCTTTGACACTTAACTGATTTTTTTCAAAGCACTCTGCTGAACATCGAATGAGCTTCCACTTTATAATGCTCTTGTGTGTTGAGCCTAATACCTTAGCATATTTTCTTGCTTTGGATCTATTCTTTTATTTGTAAAATTCGTATAAAGCCTATACTGATGTTAGGGCCTTAAAATATGGACCTCTTTGATACTTTGCCTAAAATATTTTCACACCTGGTAGGATTTTCTATGGCACCGAATGTCGAACTTTTATCAAGCCTTTATTGACATCAACATTTTAATTCTTTTCCCATACCCTATACTTATTTAATATTTAAATTCAACATCACAAAAAAATTGGATTCTTCTACCTTAGTCAAAACCTAAGCTTCAACCACATCAAATTCCAAATAAATTTATGCTTATTGCTAATGTTAGCATCTCAAAAATCTAGCATTTCTCCATACTTGGTAAAATTCAGCATTTTGGTGTAGCTTCGGCCTAGCTGAGTCTTACCTGCCTTCCCTTTTGGTCCAATGGTTTTTTCACACGCTCGACTAATTTTTGAAGCTACTTAGCTTAGAAAAATAACAAAATATTGATAGCAAAATTCTCTTTTTTGAAGAGATAGATGTGGGAAAAATTATTCTACCCACATGATTGGTGCCTTGTAGGGGTTTCTAATTTCTAAATGTAAATCCCATATAGCCTTATTCTATTGGGTAATGTATTTAAATAAAACAAAATCAATAAGGTAAAAACAAAAAATATTTGTAAAAGGGTGGCCTCTCTACATGCTTTCCATCTCTGAGGTTCCAATTGTTCCAGTAGATTATATCTATTCTTCTTCCATGGTTGCTCCAAATGTCTCACCTTGTTGACTGGTTGCTTGAACTACTAAATGAGTTATCAACTGGAATAATTTATACATTTTATCTCATGCCTTTTGAGATAGGACATGTTCTTTAAACTTGCATAGAACTTCCTACAATTCAAAGTAATGATAATAAGAGGGGTTCCCATATTTTTGATCTAGTTCTTGGAATTTTGACAACAACATACAAAGCCTAGGAAGAGAGCAATTACTTGCTCTATTTCTAGAGGTTCAAGGAATGCATTAATTTCATTTCCATTGTTGAGTTGTTGATCCATTCAATTATTGAGTTGTTTTGCATTGTAAAAGTGGTCATTCCTATCCAGAAATCCTAGGAAGTCAAGATCCATGACCTCCTACACTACCAATTTTATTTTATCTATGCTTACTTTGAGGTTGCTCATTATCTCTCCTCCTTCTATGATTAGTTTTTTTCTAGATATTACCTGGGTTGAGTAGAATATTTACTCACTCAGATTTCTCTTAGAACATTTTTCCAGTTGAAGGTATTACCCTTTGTTTCATAGCATATAGTGCAGCCTCTACCTATTGCACTTTACTTATAAATTCCTCTCTTCTTCTATTGAATTCTTCTTTTGCATCCTAGATCAATTTTATAATATATGCTATCCTTCTGATGAGAGAGAAATATTTCATTGTAACGTCCTTAATATTGATCCAATACTAGCCTCTGAATTACTTTAGCAATTCTTTCGAGATTACCTAGATTCATGGCTTTTCCTTCTTTTGTAGCTTTGATTGGACTATGGCCAATATTTCTTCCTACCTCCAAATATTTGACCTCAATTTTTGTAGTCCCTTATCCTATGTTTTAGTCTTAGTACTCTATTATTCTAATGGGCCAATCTCTCTCAGATAGGTTTTGTAAGGATTTAATATGTCAATTAATCCTTTTCCTACAACATGCAAAACATATCAACGAGGCTTGAGAGAGATGCAATTCCAAGGGCTACATCCAAAAATCATACAATAGGGTTCAATACATCCTCAGTAATACTACCATCATCATAGATCATTCCACAAAGCTTCACCAATGCCGGATTCATCCAATCTACCACAACAATGCATAAAACTAACCAAAGCATTCACTAGAAAGTACATGCAACATGATTAAGCCATAAATCATCATTCATCCATGCCAAAATCATACACAACCTAGAAAAAATGTATTCATGCTCATTTGTATCTTATTCTATCATCAATGCAATTACAATATGGCTGATCTACAACAATTACTGCAATAACTCAGAACATACTAGTCTAACTCACTCAGATTCTCACCAGCAAATATCCAACAACAACCAGACCTACGAAATTGAAAATGGGGCCTTATATAACATTGCCCAGGCCATTCCAAAGTGGTTCCTAAGGCAATTAGTTATTTTACAACTGCCCATGCATAACAAAATGCATTAATTAAGGCTTTTACTAAGTCTAACACTTTAATTATCAAACCTATGCACCATTTCAACCTGAAATTACATTTCCCATGCATTTCATTGCATTTCAGTGCACCTTGTATGGTTTGCCTTCACCTTGTACGGTTTGCCCTCCTGGTTGTATGGTTTGCCCTCCTGGTTGTACGGTTTACAATACATTTGTAAAACTTGTACAAACTATCAAAATTGAGCAAATCCATTTGATCACTTTCTCTTCTTCTGGGAGGTGGATTTGCTGCCTACATCTGCCCTCCCCTTTACTTTGGTCGGTGTCCTCATCGACTGACCTTTCTACTTTAGTTGTGCCTCATAGTCCACAATTATCTCCTACAAGTCAGTCACTTTGGTTTGAAGAATTGCACGTTCATTCTTCAACTTGGTTGCGTAGCTTCCCATTTCCACTACTTTCACCCCATGGAAATTAGCCTTCTCTTCAGCAGTCTTCAGGAATTCCATCATTTGCTTTTCTCGATCAGTGGCACTCCTCTTCAACCTCTCCTGCAAGTGGGCTTTTGTTCGAGTCGCCACCTTAAGTTCTTCATTCTTCTCAGCAATGGTCTCTAGGTGGTGATGAATATCAGCCTCCAAGGCACGAACAATATCTTCCCTAGCCTTCAACTGCGCTTGCTTCTCCAGGACCAATTCATTGTATCTTTTGTTGTCCTTTTGAAGTTCTTCTATCTGCTTGGCCTATGTCACCACTTGCTCATTTTTCTCAGCCAACTGGGTTGTCATCTGCTCATCCTTTGCCTTGAGTTGTGCCTCCAACTCCTTAATCCTATCTTCTACTATCTGGGAGATCTATCACTTCTCTTCTTCAAGCAAATTAAGTCTAGTTTCAGACTCAACCTTTATGCTTGTCAGATCTTCCTCCAGTTTCTTTATTTTCTCCTCTACTATAGCCTTACACTTTTGCAATTCTTCCTCCATTGCAATCATTTTTGTTCGAGTGGCTTTCATCTCCTCCTTCTAGCTTCCTTGAGCTGATAAATCTGCTCCAATCCAATGCTCAACCACTCTATCCAATGTGTGAGAAAGTTCAACTTCCTTAGAGTGATAGCCAAATCTGTAGTGACCCTCTTGTACTCCAATTCTCCTATGTTCATTGGACAAGTCGGGTGATTGGTTCTATCCAAGTACAACCTCGGATGCTGCCTGTAGTTGGTTATCACTCCTTCTGGCAAGTCATCTCTTCCCAACATTGTGGTTACCTCTTCCCTAGGTAACTTCCATGGGTGTTGTACATGAATATCTATGATTCTCCTTGTACGCTCCTTGTTACTCACCCATTCTATTATTTTCTCCAATTCGAGAGACACTTGTTCCTCCCACAACTTTAATTCTCCCATGCATCCAATACAAAACTATAATTTGGCACTGGCTATGGCATCTCCTATCTATGAGAAGAAATGTTCCACATCATCTTCTACTCCTTTTGCCTCCTCTTCCATTTCGATCTTGCCAAACTACGGTACCTTCAAAAGGTAACTTGTTCTCATTCTCCATCATTCCTCTTCTATAGGAGTTCATTCTTCCTCTTCCTCCATGTGGTGGCTAGAGCTTCCCCCAAGCTCTCGAAGTGCTCTCTTTGTGTCTATATTTTCTTGAGGTGGAGTCCATTCTACAATATTCTCCTCCTCCTCATTATCTTCTATATTCACAATCTCTTGTTGAGATTGTTGTTGCTCCATCTATTCCTGGGCTTCTTCCTGTTCAGTGGAGCCCACCTGTTGCTCTTCAGTCACCTGCTCTTCCTCCTAATTCTGTTGTGTCTCCTATTGTTGTGACCTTCTCAACAATAGGTTCTTCCTATTCTTGTGATGCTTTTGCCTCTTCTTGCACATCACTTGGGTTATTTTACTTTGAACTTCCTCCCATCACAAATTTGAATAGGGGCTTCTTATTTTTCCTAGACTCTTCCTCTGAGGCTTCCACTCTCACTTCAGTTTCCTCTTTTTCCTCCTGAGTGGTGGTTGTCACTTCCTGTGCTATCTACCCCATATCTATATTCTTCAAAAATTTTGAAGCATCCAGGATTTCAAATTCATCATGTTGGAAAATTTGTGGAGATACCACCATCTTCTCTACTTCTACCCAACTCCAGTCTTCTAGATCCATATTTTTTGAATCTGACTGTTCTTCCTCCTATTGATCCTTTTGTGGAGACTCATCTTGCTTTTCTGTAATGGGATTATTTGCCATTCTTTCCCATTGTCATCTCATTCTTATTTAAATTGGGCTTACTTGTCTCTCCACATTTTCCTCCCTTTCTTGAACTGATGGTTGCTCCTACTACCATTGTTGCATTGCTTGTTGTTCTAGTTTAGGTTCCAATATCCTTGTCCTTTTCCTTCGAGGATGTACATCCTCATCATCCGAAGGAGTGTCTTCTGGTACCTCTATGGCTTGTTGTTCCCTCTTTGTTTGAGGCTTCTCTGGAGTCTCCTTCTTAATAGGTACTAACTTTGCCCATCTCAAAATGGTTGGCTGTCCTTCCTCCACATTCTTAGGTTCTATCAAACCTAGAAAGTAGATTCCCAATTCTGTGATAACATTTAATAATAATCCAATGGCATGGAAAGTCATTCCAAAATTCTTTGGTCTTTTCATCAGTACTTCATGCATTTTCCTTTCTAGATAGGTACCCCAATCATACTTGATTCCTTGGGTGATACCTTCTATATACTGAGCCATCTATATTGGCATCTCTGTAGCTCATGTATCCCCTAATAGTCGAGCCATTACTGTATTCATAGCACATGGCCAATCATCTCCTTTTAGCTGGCTCTATTTGATCCCTCGAGTTCCTACACCTAAGATCTTTGCAGCAGTCGATGACTTCACATCAGTTAATGAAGTGATGATACGATATGACTCAATCAGATCAACCAACTTCTTAACTATCTCTGTGTCGTATGCTGGCAATCCGAATGTCTTCTTGAATGCATCTATCGTCACTTCTATTTTCATCGACCTCTTGTCCACATTGACAAAGGTAGTTCTAGTTGTAGGATTATATACCTGAACCATCTGCAATAGATAATTGTAGAAGAAGGTTTTCTGGTGTGGTGGCACTTGTGCTATTATAGCTACACTAGCCTCCTCAAACTATTTCCTCCATGGATGGTTCTTGTTTATTTTATCATTCCACCATCATCTGCATGTTTCTCCTCCATGTTGTATGAATGAAATATTTGTTATCTCCACCTGACCTTCCTCAGGTCCACTACTCAGATCCTCATCCTAATCTAGAATATGTACTTCACTCCTCAATTCCCTTCTCGAACCCTTTCTTGTGCCATTCTCTCCTCTCGGTATCTTGGTGGTGTTCTTCTTATGTCAGCCCTCCAGTACCTCTGACCTCTCCATGACCTGTATCCTCCTCTTCTCCAAGGATGAGTACCACGCCAATCATGGGACTAAGACTATCACCCTTGGTACTACCATGGTTATGGCTCTCTCTCATGTAAATGTCTTAGTGATCATTCCACCCTATTGGCTGCAATCCTTCTCAACCGGTATCCAAACTCTTCTATTGAGATCATTTTCTCGCCATACCTCTGGTTGTCTTGCTAATCGAACATCACCGATTCTATAATTGGAAGTGTTGGAAATCATACAACTACTACAAATCATACAATATATTAAAAATTGTACAATCTACTCTTCTTCCTACTCTTGTATGGTTTCCTTTAGGAGCACCTCTTCTAGATCATACAATCTTTCAAACTATCATTGTTCGATCTTAAAACTACTCTATCTCCCTCAAATCATACAACTATCACATGAAATCATACAGGCCCATACTACTCTATATGGTCTTCCTCCCTGACTGCTCCCCTTCATCGATTTGTACGATTCCATACGATTTGCTCAAAAATGGCTAAAAATAACCAAAAAGCTATCCGAAATTGCACAAGTTTTCTCCTAAGATCATACACTCCACCACAAAAATCATACAATATATCTTTTCAAACCCTAGGTTGTCAAAAATTCATGATTTTCACTTCCTTTTCTGAATTCTTCACCAACCTAGTTGTCGGATTGCCCCGATCTCTCTTTTTAATGCTTTTCGGAAGCAATTTTCCAACTTTTCCACCCTTGGCACAATTTATCTTCAAAAAAAAATTTTTTTGTATTTTATGGTTGTATGGACTTCTCCTTCTTTCCACTATCTTTTTCCCTTTGTTTTTGGCTTATTTGTTCTATTTAGGGTTTAAAATTCCTTCCTTTTGCAATTTCTCTATTTTGGCTCCAAGTTATCACTCTTTTGAACCCTAACTTATGTTTCTCCACCACCAGGTTCTCACTTGGGTGCCTTCTACTGCTAACCCTCCATTATTTTTGGCTAAAATTCAAATTTTCCCTTCAATGGAGTCAAACCCTAGCTTTTTCTCCCTTTTCCTCTCTAGTTCGATTTTTTTGAGTGTAAAAAGTTCTCCTTGGTGCTAATTAAAATGGGTCCTGATGTTATTATATTATTGATGAATTTTACTACCCATGTGGTCTTCTTCATTTGGTTGCACGCTTTTCACCTTCGTCCTCCTAAAAATTTTGAATTCTCTTTGTACGGTTTAAAGAAAATTGCCAATTTATCCTCTATTTAAATTGTTCATCAAACCCTAACTGAACCCTAATTAATTTATTTTCTAGATTGTGCCACCTTGCATATTTTCCATCCTCCTAGCTTGGATGATTGACAACTCAACACTTCATTTTAAAATTTTGTCTTTTCCCACTTTTTCCTCCAACCGCTCTTTTTCACACATGCCACATTAAATGGGGTAGTTGAAAATCGTACAACATGCCCAAAATCGTACAGTGTATGACCTAAATCATACAACCTATCTTTTTGTATGATTTCTCATGTCCCTTGCCAATTTTACTTGTACGATCTCATAGTTGTGCCTTTTTCATCTTTAATTTTGACTTGTATGATCTTATACTTAGAGAATTTTTCAATTTTCTCTCTTTTTGAAGAGGTCATCATTTCCGGTTTTCAACCCACTTCCTTCTTAATTGCATCTCAAGGGATTTTCACAATTAAGGCACTTTATTTTTTTTTTTTTTTTTTTTTTCAATCCTAGTCTATTTACACTTACCATCGTGGCAATCGTACAGTGACATTCACTTGTACGATCCCATCAGATTCTTCTCTTGGAGGTTCGACTATGATGTTTTGAGTGGTTGTGTCACCTGTCGGTACTTGCTCCCTAGGCCGATTCATCTCCACTTGTGATGTTACTAAATTTCTTGGCCTTCCCCTACCATGTGTACAATTTGGAATTATACAATTGCAAGTTGGAGTATCTTCACCTGGTGTCCTTTCTCCTTGTCGCATAGGTGATTGATCCCTTGGTAGCGGTGTCCTTACTACTCTACTATCATTCGAGCGACTTCTCCACCTATCCCCTCGGATCAATTTTAGCTCTAGACTTGGCGATCGGATCCTTAGTTGTCCCTAGTTTCTTTCATCTACAAAATGCACTCTTCCTCTACCAGCAAGGCCTCTCCTATGCGAGTGTCTTCCCCATCCTATTCCTCTTGACATCGGGTTTCTCTGCACTAATGGTGATTCCTCCCTTTCTTGGAGTAATCCTCTACCACCTACCACTCTTTGAGGTCCTCTTCGGATTAGTGGTGGTCATCCTAATGGATATTGCCTTGCGGGGCTAGGTAAGATTCCTCTCATCCATGGTAACCCTCATAGATTCCTTGTCCAGTTCATACAAGCTAAAGGTGTATCTCCTGGCCATCTAGGAGTAGGGGGTCGAAACCTTCCTCATCCTCTTCCTCCTCTGATTGTAACATCACCTTGTCCTTGCTCATTTCATAGTCGAATACCTCCTCCCCTTCCTGGCTGAAGCCTTAGGGGTCTTTCTCTGTTTCTTCCTCCCATTGCTCGGTTATCAAGAGTTATCTCTACCAACTCAATGTTGGCTAGTGGACTTCTACTTCTTCTTGTGCTTGGTGATAATTGTCATAGTGCTTTGATTCTATGATCTGCACGTGCTAGGTGATATCTCCATATTCTTTCCTCAAAGCTTCTTTGTGGAGATGAGGTTGCCAAGACCTCTCTATATGCATCAGAAAAGTCCATCTCAGAACTTGAGTTATTCTGATTCTCTTCTCTCTGTTCCACCCAATCTATTGGTAAATTCATCAATCTCTCCAATATTTGTACTTCTCTCCTTTGTCTTCTCAACTATCGATAGGCTATTATGTATGCTTGTGGGTCAAGGTTGGTTTGATGTCCTTGTGATCTCCCTAGTTGTCATTGTGTTGTTGTACATGCTAGGGGATCATGATTACCTCAAGGATTCTAGGGGTTCTCTAGACAATCATCCTCATCACTACTTTCTGTACTAGGTTCCATTACTAGCCAAGGCATTCCTTCATTACTGGAGTCACTCACATCTAGTCGTACATTACCTTGTGATTTAGGTGATGTGGTTGCTTCCTCAATGTCTCACCACAACATTTTTGCATCTTCATTCATCATTGGTGGATCACTTGGTGGTACTTGCGAACTTGTGCTTGCTCCCTCATTTCTTATACTACTCCTTGGAGTTATCCCCTCATCATCCTTAGGTTCTCCTTCTAGCTCTTGTAGCCTAGTTATTCTTTGCTCATCCAACCTTCGTATTGTACTATCCAATTCTTGGATGATTTGTTCTCTCAACCTTGCATTATGACCTCACAATGTCTGATATTCTTCTTGTAGTTGTTGAGTCTGTAACCACATTCTCTATTGTAATAGCCCTATCTAATCCAATGGAGTAAGTCCAACCAATTCTTGATCAATGGTCTCATTCTTGTCTTCCTCTAGAACTTCCATTTCAAAGGTGTCCACTCTATCCTCATATCGTACTATTAATCGTATCCTTCTTCTTCCTTCCACTTGTTGGGGTAGTTCCCTCCATTCTACCTGAGGATACATCATATTTCTACTTATCGAGGGTGCTTCTTCCTACCTTCCCCTATTCTTAGGTAATAGTACTATCTCCTGATGTCCTCTTTCATTTGGAGGAATCCAATCTTCATCTTCTTCCTCTATTCATTTGGTCCCATCCATAAATCTGACATGTACTCACAATCTTCTTCTTTCTCTAGGTCGAGGTGCCAACTCTTGCTATTCTATGGTTGGTCGTGTCTCCTCCCCTTCTACAAATAAGTGTGTGAGTCCTATGTCAGGCTCCTCCTGTGATGGACCTAGCTCACTCTGAGCTCCCCTTTGAGCTTCTGCTCATCTTCATCATTCAATCTCTTCTGAAGAAATGAATAAGCATTGTACCTTGTAAGGCTTCAACTTTGAGCCATTTACAGTGTCGGGCACCTCTATCCCATTCAAGTTCTATAACTTGACTACTCCATTATTCATTACTTCAACTACTTTATAGGGACCAAGCCATAACATCTTCAACTTACTAGGCTTGATTTCCCACTTCCCATTAAACTTTAGAACCAAGTCACCCGGACTAAGTTCTAACTTCCTCAAATGTTTGTCATGCCACACCTTCCATATTTTTTGAGCTACCTCAATCACCCATTGTGCCATGACTCTTCTTTCATCTAATTTGATCAGTGTTGTCAGTCACTCTTCCAAACTTTCTTGATCACCCAAGTGATGCTCTACCACGACTCTCAAACTTGGTATCAAGAATTCAACTGGCACCACTGCTTCCTGTCCATACATTAATTGGAAAGGTGTATGTTCTGTTGTAGGTTTAAAAGTTGTTCTATATACCCACAAAATAGATGGTAGCCTTTCCTCCCAATATGCTCCCTCTATTCCATAGGTTTTATACAGAGTAGATACCAGGACTTTATTTGTTGCTTTCACCTGCCCATTAGCTCTGGGATAATATGGACTAGACAATGAGTGTAAAATCTTGAACTCTATCGTCAATATTTTGATAATTTCATTGACAAAGTGTCCCCCTCGGTCACTTGTTATCTATAGTGGAATACCAAATCTTGTGATCACCTGCTCATACAAAAATCTTGTTGTACTTTTTTCCGAGTTGTCAGGTAATGCTCTTGCTTCGACCCATTTTGTTAAGTATTCCATTGCGACTACGATGTATCTGCACTTCCTTCATCGAGATGTTTTCAATGGTCCAACGAAGTCTAACCCCCATCGCTCAAATAGTTCTTGGGGTTGCGATGGATGCAAAGGCATAAAGTCCCTCTTTACCAGCTTTCCTACCCTTTGGCACGTATCGCATGCTTTCACATATTCTTTCGCATCATTATACAATGTGGGCCACCATAGTCCAGCTAGTAATATTTTTCTAGCTGTCACATCTGGTCCCATGTGCCCTCCTGCTAAGCCTTCATGAGCTTCTTTCAATGCTGCTTTGACTTCTTCTTCCATCACACATCTTCGTAGGATACCATCACTTCCCATATTATACAACAATCCTGCTATCAACTGGAAGGGTGTTGACTTCATGATCACTTTCTTTTTCTCGGTTGCCATCATTTCTTGTGGCAACTCACCTGTGGATAGGTACTAGCCAATCAACTTGTACCATGATGGAACAATATTGATGGTGAATAATTATGCATCTAGGAATTCATCCGAAACTCCCATTCCTATAGGCTCTCCTGATCGTATCCGAGACAACTGGTCCGCAATGACATGCTTCTTACCAGGTCTTACTACTACTCAGAATACGAACTCCTGTAGGGTGACAAGCCACCTACTGACCCATCCTTGTATCATCAACTTATTTATCAAGTACAATAGAGCTTGGTGATCGACATAGAAGGCAAAGGGATTTGCCAATAGGTAATACCTAAAATTCTGGACTACATATACCATTCCCAAAGCTTCTCTTTCTATTGTACTATAATTTCTCTCTGGCCTTGACAAAAGGTGACTAGCAAAGAAAATAGGTTGATCTAGCCTAAACTACCCTTCTTGTGCCAAAGCACATCCAATTACAAAATTTGAAGCATCAATATGGACATGGAACTCCTTATCCCAGTTTGGGAACACCAAAATCGGACTACTCACAAGCTTAGCCTTCAACTCCTCAAAGGCTCCTTGGTGCTCCTCCATCCATCTGAAAGGAACGTTCTTCTTCGTCAATGAATCCAATGGGTAGGATACATGTGCATAGTTCCTGATAAACCTTCGATAATATCTCATCGATCCTAAGAAGGTTTTAAGTGAACTCACATCATATGGTTCTTCCATGTGCAATATCACATGGATCTTATCAGGATCTATTTTTAATCCTTCACTGCACACTATGTGTCCTAAAAATTTCCCATATGGTACCATCAGGTAGCATTTCCTAGGATTTAATGATATTTATGCATTTTTGCACCTACTCATACATTCACTGAGGGTAGGAAGATGCTCCTTGATCTTCTCGTAAATGGACCAATCATCCAAAAATGCTTTAAAGTTCCCTATTGCCAACTGATCAAATATATACAGTATGATACGCTGAAATGTAGCTAGGGCATTACAGAGCTTGAATGGCATTCGATTGTATGCATAGATGCCATTCTCCACAATGAATGTGGTCTTCAGTTTATCCTCCTCGGCTATGCTAATTTTATTGTACCTTGAAAACCCATCCAAAAATGAATAGATCTCATGTCCTACGACTTCTTCCAAGATAGAATCTATGAAGGGAATGAGGAAGGGGTCCTTAATAGTTACTACATTCAGACTCCTAAAGTCCACACATATTTTGATCTTGTCTACTTCCTTCTTCAAGGTGATCACTATAGGTGAGACCCATTCACTGGTTGTCACCCTGAAGATGATTCCTGCTTCCAACATCTTTTCTATCTCTGCATTCACTAATGCAGCATACTTTGGATTCATTCTATATGGCCTCCTCCTTATGGGTTGAGCTCTAGGAATTAGCGTAATCTTGTGGACACATAACTCTGGTGGTACTCCCTTCAGATCCTTATATGTCCATGCAAATACATCCTTATATTCCAAGAATATCTTAAAAGTTATCGCTTTCAGTACAGGGTTCCAATCATCACCGTAGTGAATCATCCTAGGTTCCTCCTCCGTTCCTAGATTGATGTCCACTATCCGAGGTCCTTCATATTTGATATTTTTTGGCTCACTCGCTACTTTCTCTACATTCTTTGGGTGTGCCGACCTTGTATCAATCTCCGCATCTCCTACTGTATACTCTGCAAAATTTTTGGGAATGTCCATTTCTCTTCTACCTCCTTCTTAGGTTCTCGACTGACTTTTGGTTCATCTTATTTTTCCTTGATCTCCTCTGACTCAATACAGAGGCATTTGGGCTAAAAAATTTTGTACTCCTCCATTTTCCAATGAAGAAGTCCGCTATCATATCTAGCTTCATCTTCACTACATTCATCTAGGTACAACATTCCTTCTCCATCAGGTTCATACCCTTCATCTCCTAAGGAATTTTTTGATTCATCCATCGTAGCTACATCCTCACTAACTTTTTGATTAGCTAGATTAATCATATATTTATGTTGTCCCTTCTTGAAAGTGATCTGATTCTTTCCCCAGTTGTGATTAACTTTGGCTACTCATAGCCATCCTCTCCCCAAGAGAGCATCGTATGCAGGCTTTTGCATTGTAATCACAATGAAATCCAAGACAAACTCTTGGTCAGCTATCACCACTTGTTGTGCTGTCAAGACTCCCTTTGTCTCGATACCATACTGGTCAGCACCATATAATCGAAGCTCGGTGCCCATAGAGATGGAGCACCTAGTTCTAGCCAAGTTCTTTCAGGTAGCACATTAACGTTGGATCCTCCATCCATAATCACTTGTGTTAATTTGTGCCCTAGGATCTCCATATGAACTAATGCAGGTTTCTTTCCCACATCAATCATCAATATAGTCAGATCCATGAATTGATCTTTCCTTTCCTTCTCTTAAATTGGTTGGCTCTGCACTTCCATCACCTTATGTGGTTGTATTTCTTCCACCATTGCTTTCTGCAATGTTGGAATAGCTTCCAATAGGTTTAACACTTTAATCTCTACTGTGGTGTCCAAAACTTGTGCTTCCAGACTTTGCACAATCACCTTCTCTTCTGATGGCTTTTCTAGTTCCTTTCCTTCAGCTAACTTCACTTGTTTAGCTTTTTGTGCTTCATCTTGTAGTATTTTCTTTGCTACTTGCTAATGTTACTTTTCCTTTGTTGGCTCTGGATACTTATCCTTTTTAGCTTGATTCCTCATCATGACTAATACTTCTTGGGTTTCCTCCTTAACTTGAGGAACCTCAATGTCTAAATAATTGACATTCTATGGGTTACTTGAACTTGCCTACTTTGGGCAATTCACTTCTTTGTGGTTCCTTGGACCACACCATCTACACATATGTGTAGTACTTGCTTGTGGTGTTTCTTGCCTCTGAGGTGAAGGATAATTTTTTATAAAATGCCCCCATTCTTAGAAATTATGACATTGTATGATCAACCTTCCTTCCGAGTCATACTACAAATGGCCCTGGCCTCCTTGTTGATTGCCCTGGTTCGGCCTTCCACCTCACCTACTATTCCTATAACCACCACTTGTTGCTTGTTGCCCACTCCCTTGGGCTTTTGGTTTCTCTTCCTACTCTTGGATTGATAGGACCTATGGATGTACTCTTGCATTATATGGACATAGCATTACCTCATGTCCCATCACATTACAGATATGGCAATAATCATTGCATGGACACTTTACATTTGTATGACCTTCTATCTTACATTTCATGCACCAAATGTCATTCCTGTCAGGTTTTCTCCTTTGTTCTTTCATTATCTTGTCGAACTCCTGATGAAATGATGCTACTATCCTCTGTATAGTGTCATCTTCTCCACTATCTAAATCATTAGACTTGGGGTGAGATAAAATTCTTGTATATATCTATTTTGATTCACTTTCAAAATTCTTTGCATGCTTTAAAGCTTCTTCATATGTTTTTGATGGTACTACCTTCATATTTTTCTTATATTTTGGTAGTAATCCATCAACAAACCACCACTTTATCAGGACATCTTCTAGAGGCATCTGCATCTTATCGACTAATTGCTTTAGTCTACGGTTGTATGATTTCACATCTTCATCATATTTTTGCTTTGTTATGCAAAGTTCAGTAACAATATCTCCATCATCCTTCAAAGGTCAAAATTCTTCAATGAACTTCTCCTTTATCTGATTCCAAGTCTAAAAATCTATGGTATTTTCTCTCTTCAAATACCAATCAATTGCCAATCCTCTCAAAGTAGCAAGAAATAAAGTTACCCAATCATCTGGTCTATCTACACCATTTTCTCTCCAAATGGTTATACAAATTCCAATGTGTCTTGTGGGGTCTTCCTTACCCTCACCTAAAAATGGTGGACATCTCTGTTTGGCTACCTTGTTAGCCATCTTTGGAGAATCATCACTATCACTTGAGGTCTCCCATGGAATTTCTATCTGATTCCTCCTTGGGGGTGTCTTGCTACCATCATCATCAAAATTTTCTATTTGAGGTATCTTGTTCTATCCCACCACTCATTGACCAAACTCTCATGCATCTTCACTCTATGACCTCCTTCATTGATGTGAGGGAGATGGTCTTGGTCTTTCCTCCTGAGACCTCATGCCCTGTTGCTCTGGTGCCTGACTCCCATCCTCTGCACTCCCTTGCAACCCTTCCATCACTTTCTTAGGTGTCACCATCCACTCTTCATCCTCTTGCACTATCTCTCTATCAACTCTCACCTCTACGCTAGGTGGTTCTATTTCCTCATCTTCTGTCTCTATCAACAATACCTCAAAGTCTCCTTCTTTAGATGTCCAAACTTGCTCTATTTTTGGTTCATGTGTACTATGGTCTGAGTTACTTGCATTCTCTCTTTGAGAAATCCTCATGCTCCTTCTTACTAGAATTTTCTCTCATACTTCCCATCTCCTATGCCTTTGTACACTGGTGTCTGTCATTCACCTCTAGTTTTTGTAGTATTCTTTCTTTGTCAATTTGACCCATTTTAACAAAAATGCTAGATTCGATAAGGCAATGACACCAAATGTAGCATAGGGGTGTAGTATTCCTAGTGGGAAGGTGATTTTCTAATGCTTATAATGATCAATGTATTATCCTTAACTTGTTTACCAAATCGTACGATCGTACAATCCCTAAAACTACCCTTTTACGCCCAATGAACAACTTGTACGGAAGTCAGTTCGACACACTGTATGATCCAAAATCATATAGTGGTATGGCTTGTATGATTATACACTCAACCAAACTATCATATTCAGTTTTGGAGGCTATCATACATAGTTTTGTAATTAATAAGTCGATTCCACAAAACTGCCAAATCGGGTAAGTTTCCTTCTATCACCTGAATTGCCAAATCGGGTAAATCATATTTGTACGATTTGTACTCTGGTGTATGATTTGTATGAAATGAAGGTACAACCAAGTGCTAAATTGGATATTCTACTGGGCCAATCTCTCTTAGATATGTTTTGTAAGGTTTTAATATGCCAATTAATCCTTTTCCTACAACATGCAAAACATATCAACGGGGCTTGAGAGAGATGCAATTCCAAGTGGCTACATCCAAAAATCATACAATAGGGTTCAATATATCCTCAATAAGTACTTCCATCATCTTATATCATTCTACAAAGCTTCACCAGTGCTGGATTAATCCATTCTATCAAAACAATGCATAAACTAATCAAAGCATTCACTAGAAAGTACATGCAACATGATTAAACCATAAATCATCATTCATCCATGCTAGAATCATACACAACCTAGAAAACATATTCATGCTCATTTGTATCTTATTCTATCATCAATGCAATTACAATATGGCTGATCTACAACAATTACTGCAATAACTCATAACATACTAGTCTAACTCACTTAGATTCTACAACCAATAAATATCCAACAACTATCCAGACCTACAAAATTGAAAATGGGGCCTTATATAACATTTCCCAGGCCATTCCAAAGTGGTTCCTAAGGCAATTAGTTATTTTACAACTACCCATGCATAACAGAATGCATTAATTAAGGCTTTTACTAAGTCTAACACTTTAATTATCAAACCTATGCACCATTTCAACCTGAAATTACATTTCCCATGCATTTCATTGCATTTTAGTGCACCTTGTACGGTTTACCTTCACCTTGTATGGTTTTCCCTCCTGGTTGTATGGTTTACTCCTACCTATACGATTTGCAAAACTTGTACTAACTATCAAAATTATCAAAATTGAGCAAATCCATTTGATCACTTTCTCTTCTTCTGGGAGGTGGATTTGTTGCCTACAGGATCACTGTTATCGTCAATGGTTCTTGAAATCCATTATTGTCCACTGATATACAAATTAATTTTATTTATCATGAGTTTTTGGAAGGTTCTGGACTATAATCATCGATTCAACTTGAATTTTAACCTTTCCCTTTTCTCAGATTTATGCACAAAAAAATATCAATAATTTGTATGGAAGATAGAGGCTTGATATCCATCGTAGATATGATAATTAGATGACTATGGTTGATCATGTGTAGCATTGCTTCAAATTCACACAGTGATAGTGAAGAGAACAAAGAATCACAACTTTTCACCCTTTGGTCACTTCTTTATTTCAGCCATTTTCTAGTGATTTACAGTTCTTTAGCACTTTTATGTTTTATGCACTATTAACAAAGGAGGTTGAGAAATGCAGCTTCATGCCCCTTTTAAATTTATAATTTTTCTACATTCTCTTATGCTTTTCATATTTACACTAGGGTTACAAAGCAACAATAAAGCACCGCTCAACGAACCCTCTCTAATTTGAGCAAGTTTTGGATCTTATCTATTCTGAATGTTTTTCAATGCTTCTCAGTTTGACCTTATTTCAACAGTTTTTGATTTTACGTGGCAGTTACAAAGAATCAAGAAAGCTCAGCTTATATCTTCTTTAATCTACTCATTTTATAGCACTTCTCTATTTGGGGCACTTTTCAACTCTTTCTCATTTGTGCACTTAATACAAAGGTGACAAAAAAGTGTGGCTCACCCGACTTCTTAAGTTTAGCCTATTTCCAGTATTTCTTAGTTTTGGCTAAATTTTTGTGTTTTTCAGATTTACGTTGCAAATACAAATAGTTGAGAAAATGCAATTTGCACCCCTTCTTCAATTTGGCCCCTTTTCAATGCTTCTCATTTTTTACTCTTTTTCTATTCTTTTATGTTTTAGGCACCTTTCAGACTTGTGCGACGCATACAAAGGAATGAGAAATCTCATCTTGCCTAACTTTTTAACTTTTAGCTAAATTCGGTGCTTCTCTGTTCCGATCGATTTTTAGTGCTTTTGAGTTTCTTCTCCATACTTATTCGAATATTTACAAAATTTTGACTAAGTAGAGATGTAGTCGGTTTTGGCCTACATTATTGGTACCTCCTAGGAACTCTTTTTCATAAGATTTTAGAACTTAGAGCCTTATTCATTGGGTTTATGGAGTCTTGGGAAATGAAAGGGGATGTTGAGATGAAAATACGATTTTGGAAATGGCGAGGAAGTGTGGCAAGGATGAATGGGAATGAATGAAAAATGGAATGGATAGGGAATGATGAAATGATATGCAGGGAGATGGATGGGGAACTAGAATTTGGCTATTTATTTTTTTGAACCTTTTGACTTGACATCTTATGGCTGCTCACAACATTATGGCTCAAAAATTGCTCCTTCGTGACTATAGACTTCTTGATTAAATATAAAATATCCATAAACTTATGGTCATGAATAAACTATTTGTGAAACAAAAGTGTGGTTACCTTGTATTCATGAGGACTTCTCTTATATATGGCTCTCACTTTCCTACAATACCATATGCATGATGCCCTTTGCAGGTTCATATTTTATTCATTTCTATGACCTCTATCATACTGCAAAAGCTTCACCAAAATTATGTTTCTAACTGGTCCCTTTCATTGGACCTATTACTCACCCTACCCTTCATCTTCTTCTTCTTCTTCAATATGAACTATCTCAATGTTGAGCTTTTCAAGAACAATTTCCTAAATTCATCATCTTCCTCCTCCTCTTTCACCTCTTCCTCAATCTACTCCTCCTCTTCATTCTGCTCTTCTTCATCAGACCTACCTTCATCGTATCCATATTCCTCAATTCCTTCCATACTAATGTATGCTTTGTCATTGTCCTCTTTGTTGAGCAGTTGAGTCACATTACTTAGTACGCTCGAAGCTTATTCCTAGGTGTTCTTTGGAATTCGTAGTACTAACAAGATGTTCTAATGAATTACTTTCAAGCTTGACAACCTTTTGTGAAATGGATCTGAACCACCATTACCAAGCTCAGATATAACATCTTTAATCTTCATTAGGCTCTTAATTAATTGAATCACCTACTCTTGTTGAATTGGTTTGGGTCATTTCTCTATTTCAAATCTATCCTCTATGATGGAGTCTAAAAAATTGGCCAATACTCCTCTAATTAATTGATCATACCCAAAGTAATTAGGGAAACTATGCAACCTAAGGTGAGAGATCTTGTTCATCATTTTACTTGTTTTATCTTCCATCCTATCTAGCAATTGTAGACCCATAAATAGTAGTTTTTTCTTAGTAAGGATGTCTTTGGCTATGCTTTTGATTGTACACCACTACTTATTTGAAATGAGTCTAGTTATGACTCTAGACCTATTTTTTTCTAGCCTACAAATCTTCTCTATTGGGGTTACCTTGTGTTGAGGCTCCTCCTTCACCTTTCGAAGGGTATTTCTCGCACTTACTAATTCATTAGTTGCTTCATATAGGAAGATAAAAATTGATCTAGCCTCTGAGTTATTTGTTTTGATTTCTAACCATATTTCTCTTCTAGTCTGTTTTATAGCATCCTTTGAGAATCCAGTAGGTTTGGCTTTTTCTATCAACAACTATTGATACCATTGATTATTCTAATCCATATGAGTTGTTACCTAATATTGAACACTTTCTTCTTGTTCCTTAAAATTGGCCATTTCTTGATATTTGTCTTACCACTCCTTTACCTCATATCTGAGTGTGTTGGCTAGGCCTTCATGTTCTCTGAGAGAAGCTTCTAGTTGTTGTAACCTTTGCTTTAGTTCCTCGTTTTATTCTCTTATCACATATCCTTGCAATAATATTGTATCTATGTGAGCCTTAGCCATTACTAGTTTATCAGCAATAGATAATTGCATGATATCTATTATTTATACAACTATCTCATAATCTTCCATGATAATATCCTTTCCTAGATTATTCACCTTGGGGGTAGCAATAAGTTTTATCCCTTTTCCTGGACACTAGATCAACAATTGTAGTCTTCCTCTTTCAATTTGTATCTTTATAATATTTTTCCAACTGTTCATTCCACCAGGCTACTGCATTAAAGGAAATTTCCTCTATCCTTTGGTGTTGGGTAGTGACAGGGTCAGTGGTCTGAGTAGATGTATCGACCAAATATGACACCAAATGGACAGGGGGATGTGGGGAAGCTAAATTGGTGGGACCTTGACGTGAAGAGGTAGATATTACAACTTCATTTGATGATGGGGAAGGAAGCGATATTGTTATTTGTGGTCATACTAACATTATAACTGAATATGTAGGAGGGTTTTATGGTGGGAAAGGTGGAAGTGGAACCTCAATGGAAATATATGGACGTTGAGTGGATGAAAGTAGAATGGAAGTGGAAACCTGAGAGGTAACAGGTGGGGGAACTTCTACTGACTGAACTTGCCTTTCAAAATGGGATGGAAGTGTCTCTTAGGAACTTAGAGGTGGTAGATCAAAAGAAGTGACAAAAATATACCTGAGTCCCTTGGTGGGGACTGATGTGTAACTTGGTCCAAGATATGGAGCCTAAGTGTATTCTAGTGCTTGAGAAACTTGCTTCATCTCTTATTTTTCCTACTCCTCTTCATATATCCCCTAAGTCACTCTAAAGGTAGTTGCTATAGATTGCAACATCAAGGAATCAACTATTGATTTTTCTCCTTAAACTGATTCATGATGCTTTGCTTGTGATATCTCGAGTTAATATTACTGCTGAGAGGGAGTAGGTTTTGTGAACCTCACTACATAAGTCCTAGACATAATTTTATCTTGATATTTTTTGTGTCTTGGCTTTACATATCCTTTGGTGAATACCCCTAGGGATAATCTTTCTGGCCTGTGTGCCACCAGGATAGGTATTGCACTACTCGACTCGTTAGGGCCTAAACCTCCTTCTTGATAACCTTATATCTACATTAGAATGGCACTTGGCCCATATGTTTGTAATTCCCCTGTCGAGGACTGGAAAATGACTTGTTTACCCTTTCTAGTAAGGATATTCTTAGGGGAGCCTTTTTCTCATGGAGGGAAGGATGGAGGTGTTTGAATGGTGACTGGTTTCAACTTTGGCCTACTAGCCTAGTTATCATTTGTTACTCCTCCTTGGCCCGTAGGTCTCTTGAAGCTTAATGCTAAAAAATTTCCAGTAACTTTCCAAGTATCAGTATGCAAGTCATAATACTCTTCAAATTTTTTGTTGTTCTTGTGGGAAACTTGGATTTTATTGTATTTGATTCTACTCGCATTCTCCAGATTCAAATATTTTTGCAAGTTTCCAAGATTCTTTTTTTATGAAATATTTAACATCATCCTCTATGTAAACACGTATCGAATCACCTTTTGGATCGTGATCCATGACATGGTCATAGAAATCTCTCCAGGGAGGTAATGCTTCCATTGGATATCCTACTCCAATTCTAATGTTTCATTATTATTTCTAAATTTCTTGATGTGTGGTCGTAGATTTATTTTGAATCTTAGATTTTTAGCTTTTGGATCATTTATTTTCTTTGAAAATTTATCTTTGGGTTGTATCTCCACTGGTGGGGAAGTTCTACCAAATCCAATTCTTGCATATATTTAGTGATACTCTTGTGTTGTCCCTTTCTAACAGACATATCATCCACCTTAATGGGTTAGGTGTAGGTGCCCTTCCTGCTTTTTCCTATTCTAAATATGATATCTATGTAATCCTTTTGATGGTAGTACTCCAAAGTGAACATTCACTCAATAATGTAGTAAGGCAAGATAAAAGCTTTCTCAATAAAACCATATATGAGGATAACTATTCCCTTTGTCAAAATGTACCTATCACCTTCCTCTTCACCCTTATTTATCAAGATATCAACTTCTAATTACAATATTTTGTGTATTTTCCCATAAATCAGCTTAAGAGCAGGCTCTAGGAACTCTTTATTGAAGTTGTAATAGAATTCTATTTTGCTCAACGCATTCATCCATGAATAGACAACGAGAGCAGTTCTATTAGAAATTGCATTCTTTACTAGGATAAAAAAATTCTCCATGATTGAAGTAGAGGAAGAGCCAAGAAAAATGGGAATAGTACATGTATGATGCTCCTTCCTTGTTGTATTTCATTTTGGTTAAGAGCTCCTGGGTCATGCAGGACAAATATTGTGGCCAATTAAAGAATATTAGGTGATTCTCATCCCAACAAAATTGTAATTCTTGGGGTTTGAAATGCAATGGGTCATGGTGATTTTCCAACTGTATACCTACCTATCAGAGGGTAACCTAGCTATTATGACCAACATAGAGCAAAGCTCTGCATCCTTAAACTCATTGATCTTTATTGGGGTTGATGGTAGGGTACTGCCACTCAATTTTTAGTCTATCTAGCTTGCTATCCAATTCAAAAAAATTATCCCCCCTCAGCATTCTTTCTTAGCATGTAATATTGTGCCTAAGCTCTTGTGGAAAATGGTCTAGCCTTTAATCCTAGTTTTACTCTTTGGGTGAAAGCAGTATTGAAAGATTCACTCTTAATGTGCATTAGAGTTGTACCTTCGATGCTCTGCAATGTCTTATGCTCAAGATTATAATTCTTCATAATTTCCTAAATCAGTTCAAGGCATGGGTGTATATAATCACACATATAGAAATATAAGAGTAAACTTATCGCTATTTCCCTCAAAATTGAAGCTGATATACCTTTAGCAATTCTTTGCTCTACCTCTATCCTCATATGGACCTTATCCTTATAGGTGGTGGTTTTATCAGCAATTTTGCTTGCATTGTCCTAGAAGTGGTTATTCCATTTTAAAACTGAATCACCAACTTTAAACCTTTTGAAAGTGGCCTTCTTGTTGAACCAATATTTTTTCTGTGATAAGTACCTTTGGAACTTCTTATAAGATTCTTCTCTTTGTTCTTCCAAATATAATAGTTGAATTAGTCTTTCATTTACAGGAAATTCATTATCAGGACCATTATCATTGACATACTTTAGAGCGGACAACTTGATATGGAAAGGTAACATAGTTTCTTTCCCATATACAAGAGAATAAGGGAATGTACCTATATATTTCTTCATAGTAATTCTATCTGCCCATAGGACCTGGTTAATCAACAAATGCCAAGATTTTTTATTGTCCTCTAGAGACCTTTTAAGCATTTTGAGAAGATTTTTTTTGCTTTATTCTGCTAAGCCATTTCCTTGTGGGTAGTAATTGGAATAATTATTCAAGTAAATGCTATATCTGCTAGCAAAATCTATGTACTTAGCCCCTATGAAATTTGGATTATTATCACTTTCTAGAGCTTCAGGAATGCCAAACCTGGTGATTGGAATTTCAAGAAATTCAAGCACTACGTCTTAATCACATTTCTTGGTAGGAATAACCTCAATCCATATAGTAAAATAATATGTGGTGGTCAAAATATATTTGTGTCATGTTGAGGAATTGGTATTAATATCTCCCACAAAATCTAAACCCCACTACTGAAATGGCTTCTCAACTTGTACTAGCTATAGAGGTATTGCAGTGTTTCTATTTTACTTGTGTATCTATAGCATTTATCATAGTATCTAGCAGTTTTAAAGGTATTAGCCAAGATAGTAGCCCAAAAATACCTTGCTATAATGATCTTAAGTATGGTAGATCTTCCTGAATACTTTCCCCCAGATAGTTTGTCATTGAGTTCTTTGTTGGAAATTTTGAGTATATTGTGTTGTCATTGATGTCAAAGGATTGATGGCATAGGTTGATGTCATTGATGTCAAAGAATTGATGTCAAATATAGTTTGGTATGGAAAAAATATAAGGTTTATAAGTTGGTTAATTATGCAAGGCAAGGTTCATCCCAATACAAGGAATTGATAAAAAGAAAAGGTTATAATATTTACTTTAAATATTATAAGCCAAAGAGGTTTGGGATAAAGTTCTAAGTGTTTGATTAAAAGGTTGAAGGCCTAAGTTTTAAGACCATGGTTCAAAAAGAAAGCAAGTAACTAAGGCCCAAAAGAGATAATATTATAATATTTTAATATTATAATATTTTAATATTATAATATTTTAATATTATAATATTTTAATATTATAATATTATAATATTGGGAAAAAGTTTGAAAAATAAAGGACTTAAAATACCACCATGGGCTTAGAGGACAAAGGTTATAATATTTAATATTTTTAAAGATTTAAATATTTCATAAAATTTTGGGCGCAAAAATTTAAAGGTAGGCAATTGAAATTATTCTCAATGGGAGGTGTCGACATCATGGCAAGGAAGGACACGACTTGCATATAAATAAAGGTTCAAAACCTTGGCAAATTAATTGAATGTGCATGTGAATCAAATAATCCACTCGTGTGTTTTGGTCAACAAATAGAAGAATACGAAGGACACATTTTTTGGTGAAGAATTCAAATTGGTCAAAAATATGTTGGTCAAGAGGACATAGTTGGCATGCTAGAACAATTGGTCATAGGGGCAGTGCTAAGGCACTGGTGCAGAGTCGGTCGTAGTTTCGAATCCCTTGGAGGAAGTTTTTGCAAAGAGGTTGAAGGAGCATAGCTTCCAAGGTGAAGATAGCGAAGTAAAAGAGAATTGCACATATTTGGTTCTAGCTATGCAACTAGTCCAGGTGGTAGGTGGGTCCCACATAGAGAACTTGTAACAGATAGGTCTCATGGTCAAAACCCAGTGGCATTCATTTTGATTTTTGATAGGGTAGAAGAAAGATAAAATAGTTTTGGTGCACCTTTGTTCCCAGTGGGTGGGCCAGCCTAGTTGGCACTCTAGCTCGCACTAGAGCGTGGGCTTTGTGAGATCACGAGTTTGACTCGTAGTGGTGGAAACAATAGACGTGGTAAGGGCAAATAATAATTTTTTTAATTATTATTAAAGTGTGGTATTGCTTGGCGCTCGATCTAGGGAAACAAGGTTTAATTTTTAATTTGAAAAATTGCATAGTGTTGACCTAGGGAGATATAAGGATGATGTTTTAAAATCCAACATTGTATGCAATTAAGATTTTTTGTGTGGTTCTATAAAGTTAATATAACTTTAAATTTGGAGATAAAAGGTGGATGAAAGTGGTTTGAAATTTGTTATGTGACTTAGGGTTTTGATTGATAAAATTGAAATTGCATGTGGTTTTTACAAGTAGGAGTTATAAGGTGTGTTGTGGTTGATTTTTGTGTGTAATTTTTGCATGGTGAAAAAGGGTTTGAAGGAGTTTTAAACCAATATTATTTTGCACAAAAGGTTTTTATGTGGATGGTTGAAAAAGTGCTATGATAACTAACCTTTGAAGTGGCATAAGATTGAAAGAACATTGTGAGACAGGTTTTGAAGGATCTTGTCATCAAAGCAAATCAAGAGGTATGTTGACATTATTCCTTCTCTAAGATGTCTGGTTAAGCAAGTATTTCTAAAACATAAGGTGGAGATAAAAGGGTTGTTTGGTATGCATTGTTGAAAATATTTGAGTTAGGGTTTGAGACCTACATGTGCTTCATTATAGAGAGAAAGTGGACACAATTGCATTAGGGCTTGATAACTACTTGTGGTTCATGATTAGAAATACTTGAGCTAGAGTTGAGATCAAGTTTGTACATCATTGTGAAACATTTTGAGCATTTGTGTGAAATATATTGAAATTAGTTGTGAAGTATTTGAGATCAATATTGTGAAGGAAATTTGTGCATTATTGTGTTTTATTATTGAGAGTAAATTTGCAAAGATAGATCAGTTTTGTGAAGTAAAGTTATACACTAGTTTTATTGGATGTGAAAGATTTTGCAAGAGGTAGAGATTGGATTAGATGAATACAAGAGTTGTGAATGTGAAGAACATATTAGGTATTTGATAAATCATATAATTATCTATATGTTCCAGAGGTTAAACAAATTCTAAGTAGAATATGTTATGAATTGCCTAGTTGAAGAAAGTATTTCTGAAAGAGATATAAGCATTGTTTACATGAAATATTTGAAAATATTTGAGCAGGTATTGAGGCAACATTGAGGTAGATTTGAAGCAAGTCTTGTGAGAAGACTTGAGGCAGCATTGAGGAAGATTTGAGCAAGTCTTGTGAGAAGACTTGAAACAGATTTGGGTAAAGATAGAAAACAAATTTGTTCTAGCCTTGTAACTAGGTTTGGTGCAGATTTGAAGATAGAGATTTATAATCAGAGTTGGAGCAGATTTGTGCTAGCCTTGTAATGAGATATGGTGAAAATTTGAGGTAGATATTTGTGAGCAGAGTTGAAGTAGATTTGTGCTAGACTTGTAACAATGTTTGGTGCAGATTTGAAGATAGAGATTTTTTATCAGAGTTGGAGAAGATTTGTGCTAGCCTTGTAATGAGGTTTGGTGCATATTTGAAGATAGATATTTGTGAGTAGAACTAGAGTAGATTTGTGCTAGTCTTATGATAAGGTTTAGTGCAAATTTGATATAGATTTGATATTAGGCTTTGGACCAGACTAGAGCAGAGGGGATAGATTTCTCCCATGGAGAGAGATACACAAACCAGAACAAAGGGGATAGAGTTCTCTTTTGGAGAGAGATCAACAAACCAGAATAAAGGGGATAAATTTCTCCTATGGAGAGAGATCCACAAACTAGAGAAGAAGGGACAGAGTTCACTTGTAGAGGGAGATCCACAAACCAGAGCAAATGGGATAGAGTTCTCCTATGGAGATAGATCCATAAACTAGAGAAAAGGGGATAGAGTTATCCTATAGAGATATATCCACAAACCAAATTTGGGGATTGATATCTCCTTTGGATAGAGTTCCATAAACATTGTAATAGGGAATTGATTCCCAAGATATTTGTTGAAAAAATTTAGAAGAAATATTTTCTCCGTGGACGTAACCCACATTGGGTGAACCATGTTAAATTTGTGTCTCTCATGTGTGTGATGATTTGTGCATTGCTTTAATTACTGCTATTGATATTACAATTGATAACATTGGATAATATTGTTTGGGAAATAAAAGTAAAAAGTTAATTTTATACTATTCACCCCCCATCTCAGTATAAGCTTGTGTTCTTCATTCTTTTAGTATCTTGTTCTTTTGGTTTCCTCTTACACATATTAGAAGGATGCCATCAAGGTTTTTTCTATAAATATATCCAGATAGCATTGTATAATGTAAGGCTTAAAGCCTATATCTTCTCCTTTGTGAAGCATTAAGATTTTGGAGACAGATCTCAGTATGGAAGTAACTTGTGAGTTGATCTACCTAATCTGCTTCTTCTAGAAGAATGTTACTCTCTTGATCTAGCTCTTCAATTTGGCATATTACTTCTTCTCTTGGATTAGCTTTAGCTACCAGTTCTTGACAGAGTGCTCACCCTCTTACCAATTTTGTGGGATGAATATCTATGTCAAATTATTGAATATTTGTGATCCATCCTGCTCTTTTTTCACCAATTTTTCCTTGCAAAATGAAGGTTCTCACATCAATATGGACTACATACACCAGAGTTTTTCTTTGAGCTATATATTACCTAAACTTATTTAATGACATCATGACTACAAAAGCCTATATTTATATGAATTTATATTTTACTTGATGCTCATGTAGTGTTATACTCCAAAAGAAGATGGGATGTTCATTATTTTTATCATCCTTTTGAGTTAATACAATTGTATAACTCTCTTCAGCCCCATAGGCATATAGAATGAAGTCTCTATCAAAGTTTGGGTTGACTAGGACTGGAGCTGTGGCAATGGCATATTTTATCATTTCAAATTCTTACCTCATTTTGTCAATCCACTTATAATCCGTATCTTTTTTGAGTAACTCTGAGATCGACCTAACAATATGAGCAAAATTTGAGATAAATTTCCTTACAAAATTAATCTGCCCAAAGAAGGACTATAGATATTTTTTGTTCATTAGAAAGGGTAGTACTAATATTTCTTTTATCCTATCAGGATCAATGGGCATTCCATATTTTGATACTACATGTCCCAGCAACTTTTTCTTGTGGACTGCAAAAGTGGATTTATTAGGATTTAATGATATGCCAAATTCTCTGCATTTCTGGAAAACTTTTTCTAAATGATAAAGATGATCCTACTTCTCATGTGAAAATATAGTCATATCATCTAAATATATCAAAATTATTTTATTGATAATATTACCAAAATTATAATCCATTATCCTCTAAAAGGTGGCACTAACATTTGATAGACCAAATGGTATTCTTTGATAGGCGAATGTGCCCCGCTTTGTTGTAAATATGGTCTTATGTTGATATTCATGTTTGACCCAAATCTGGTTGTACCCAGAGAAGCCATCTATTAAATATAACATTTTTTTCCCTATTACCATCTACAAAATTTGATCTATTTATGGTAAGGGGTAGTGATCCTTTAGAGAATCTTGATTCAGGTTTCTAAAACCTACACAGAGATGAATATCCCCATTATTCTTTCTTACTAGGACTAGATTGGCCACCCAAGTAGAGTGTTTGACTGGGTGAATTATATTAGCTCTTAATAGCTTAAGCAACTCTTATCTCATGATCACTTCAATTTTGGGATTCATCGATATCTATTTCTATCTAAATGACTTGGCATAAGGTACTAGCTTAATGATATGCTAAATTATGTTTTTATCATATACCTTTAAGTCATCATAAGTCCAAGCTATGATGTCTTGGTACTCATGATATAAAGCTTTAAAACCTTTAACTTCTTCAACAGTGCATTGGATTCCAAACTTTAGCTTTTCTCCATTCTGCACTTCGATTTATCTATAGATTTTATCATCGACTTTCATTTTCTTTAATCTCTTTCCATCCTCCTTATAGAACAAGCTTTATAGAGTAATAAGACCTTTAGGTATGTGGTTGTTTTTTAACTGAATACTTCCCCATTGGTCAATTTCTTGAGAAATCTCACTCTGAGAAAAAGTGCAATATAATTCCTTAATAAAAAATCAATAATTTGATCATCACTTTCAAAGACCTACCAGTATATATGCTTATTAGGCACTAATGGTCTAAAAACCAACTTAACTCTCCTATTTTTAGGATATTTGTAATCTGCAGAAAGGGAAAAATTAGCTCCTTTAACAACCAAGGCATCTGCTAAAGAATTCCATTGCCTAGGAATGACATAAATTTAAAGCATCAAAGGATTCCATCAAATCCCATACTCTATTTCCATAAGCTTGCAGATAATGGTGCTTACTGATATACTTTTTTATGACTTGATTAACAATCAATTTTTAGATAACATAAATGTCCAACATTTTAATGTTCATATGTGTTGCTTGTATTAATCCTAGGCAAGGATCTTCATATTCTATGATATTATTTGTACAAGACCAAGCAAGTCTAAGATAAAAAATCTTCACTCCTTTGGATGGATATTTCAAGACTACGTCTAATCCAGCTCCATTTCTACATCTTGCTCCATCAAAATACATTGTACAAATTTCAAACTCTCTTAATGATTGGTTGGAAATTGTACGAGTTTTTTTTTACTTTCTATGTTATACTGTATGTTCCTAATATTGTTTCTAGAAAATCTTGAACATTTTAGAAAGGTAGTTGATCATCAATTTCCAAATCCTCCAAGAGCTCCACTAGTTTTGGTTTTACCATAACTGAGTGATTGTACATATCTTTTTTTATTTTCTCAATATGGTAAGTGATTGGCTTTTCAGGAATCAACCTTATCCTCCTTCCCTTATAATATATCATCATACTAGAGTAATCCAAATACAAGTATCCCCAAACTTGGCAATGAATTCTCGAGAAAGACATAAGCCAAAGTAGGGCTTAAGATCTACTACTACGATTTCCTTCACAATAGTGACCTCAAGAGCTCTATGCAATTTCATTAGCACATATTTCACCACTCTCACAGTATTTATTGGGGTACCGTCTAGCTGCAAAAATCCTTGACAAGAGCAGGTATACTCCATATCCATATCATCGCAGATAGCCTTAGGCATAACAGTAGTAGAAGCTCCCAATTCAATCATACAATTATGGACTATCCATACCTCCATTATTAAAGATATATAGAATGGGGGAGGTTTATTTTTTAGAGTAGCAAGAGATAGTTTTTCCTGATCATGGGGCTGGTAAGAACAATGGCCATCTCTTTCCCTTGGGATTTCTTCTTAAGAGATGCTTTTAATGAATCGACCTATCCAAAAAGCGTGCACCTATCTAGTGCATCAATCGAAATCAACATAAAAGCATAACATAATGAACAAGATTGCAAATAATGAGAAAATAGATGCTTCTTTTATTAATATTGAAAAGAGTCTCGGTTACAATCATGCCCCTCTTAGGGTCACCCAAATGTTGATACGATTAATACAATTCCCAAGCCCCCAATGGGGTAGGTGCAATACTAATGCTCTCTAAATAGTCACAAACTGCTCTAGGGTGGAGTTGACCCTCTTCTTCGCGTTGAGGAAGGAATTAGATGATTGAATCTCCTTTGAACCTATTTCCTGCGATCAAGAAACAACACAAAAACATTAAAAGAATAGGAAGCCTCTCGTGATGAGGCCCTTTAAAGAAAATATGCATAAAGATGCCATAACACTAATGAAATCAAGAAAGTGGATAAACCATGCTAAACATAAGCCATTCTCATAAATATTGTTAGAAACATGTAAATAAGGACTGCAACTATCAATCTAATGGATCAAATGCATGAAATGAAGCATGTTAGCATGAAAAGAAACCAATTATGTCCTACTTGCTAAAATGAAGTAAATCTAATCAAATCCTTAATCCGATCAATCAGAGTCTCTAAACTACCAAATAAAGTACTAAAATGATTAATCTAACCTAACTAAGCATACTATAAAAGGAATAGTAAGGGGATCTTATACCTGTTGCAAACCGCAGCTCAGATGAGCGGTCTGCACTGTAAACCATGGCTGACAGCCATGGCCTGCAACCAAGTAGGTTTGCCCTCCAATTCTAGGGTAGTGGGCTTGATCCTCCTTGTCAAATTGATGATCAAGGGTCACCTCAGTGTCCTCTGATAGATTTGGTGGTTGAATTGCTCGATAGGGCCTCCGTTTGCCCAAATTAGTGTTTCTTGGCGTTCTAGCTCCTTAGGGCATCCATGGCATAATTCATCATGATGCTTAGGTTGGCAAAGTGATAGCAACAAATCTCTCTCTTAGTGCACTCAAGTGAGTTCACAATTCGATAGGGCTTCGCTGCTCTAATCTCCAATGCTTGCTTCATATCTTTGCCCTAATTCGAAGGGGTACTTATAGGATTACCCAAGGGCTAGGGGTGGCTTCATGGAGAAGCCAAGAACAAGAAGGGGTGGTTAGGATAGTTGGATTGGAAGCTTCCATCCTTTAACCACCTTCTTCTAGATCAAATGGTCGTTCAAACTGATTTGGCTCGGATGAAGGCCAACTGAACTTCAGTTAAGACCATAGGTGATAGCTGTGGTTCAGACTATAAACCGTAGGTGTCAACCATGGTTCATACTGTGGACCATAGGTCTCAGCTATGGTTCAGACTGATTAGGCCAAGGAGCCCAAATTGAGTGGTTAGAACCACTGCTCTATCTTGGAGTCTATCCAAGATCTTCCATATGGTCTTGTAGCATGTCCATATGAGTAGTCGCCATCGACATGACATGTTTTAGGTGTCTACAGATGCCCCTTTTGAGATGCATTGTGAGATCGAACAATGCGTGAGAAAAAATACACCACCTAAAATGATGTCAAAGGTTCTATGATGATCATTAGTCGGATCAACATTAGATGCCCTAGGTCCAACAAAAGGATGCGCATCCTAGAATCATTGCTTCCAACTCTTTGGAAGGCTTAAATTTGAAAGAGTTTGCACTCATCATCTGACATTCGGGTAGCTTTGGTGCTACAATAGGAGTTAGGCCTATATAATCGAAAGGATGAGAGCTACAAACTAATTATCATATTTTCTATTTTCCCCAAGCAAAGGGGTAAGCTTATGATAGTTGTTGACAATGATTCGCAAGGACGAACGCAATTTTGACAAGATCAAGGGATCTACGATTTCAGGGATCTTCTGTTGACTTTGATTATGATTATGATATTATGACTACCCCCTCAAGCGATGAGTCGATGAGGGTAATGACAATGTATGAAGCGACGAGGTCACTTGACCACAATGAATGATCTGAACAAATTTAGAATTGAGCATTTAATTACTTGGCTAAGCCTAGTTCAGCTTATGATTACAACTGTTAATAGTAATTGCACATTCCTATCCCATGGAGCAGTCGGGCTACAATAGCCATCTTAGGGAATCAAAATGATGCAAATCCAATTAGTTTTGTGTTGAATCAATTTTGTCGATGATTTTCTAAAAATATGTCATAGGGGAAATGACATGAAACACCTCATTCCCATGGAGCGGTCCAGCCTCGAAGGCCTTCTTCAGAATTGAAAAGAAGCATATCAGATCAACGATGACAATTTTACCCCAAATGTCCTTATGGTTATTTACTCATCTCATCGGATTGCATGGAGCGTCAGTCGCTGCAACCGCCAAGTGTATAGAGTAAATAACTGAATATGAGGTGCATTTGGCTTTTGATTATTTTAAATGTTTTTGTTAATTTTGAATTTTTAATTGATCCTGGTGCTTGAAAATCACCAAATTTGCAAAATTGATTGCTTTTATTGAAATTTGATCCATTAGGAGACATTGATTTATCATTTAAGATCTTCCCACGATGGGATTTTGCTATTTTTAATGCTAGTTGCAAACCACGGGTTCAATCTACGGTTGAAACTTTCAAATTTTGGGAACCGTAGGTCAGACCTACGAGCGCAAAACCCTAATCCTAGGACCACGGGTGTCAGCTGTAGTCCAACAAAAATAGGAAAAGGTTTAAAAATTTATCATTTTCAAAATTCCTCATTATTCCTTGATAGTGACTACAATTTGAAGAGCTTTGAGAGGTGTGAGAGTAAACTTGATGTAAACTAAAACCTACTACCCTACACACATCAGGATGGCAGACCACGGACAACCTTCTTCCAGTCGAGGCCTCAATGTGGGCAAGGTAATTCAAAACTGAGTCCTCGCATTCATTACCAATTAAAATGAACCAAATTAATTAATTGGTTAAATCAATCTCATTAAACTGTTGGTAATGAACCACACCCTAGATTAGGCTAGCTTTAGATTAATTTATTATTATTATTTTTTTTTTGTTTTATCGGCTAGGAAATGACCCCAAAAGGGTCATGTTCCTAGACCATAGCTGCCAGCTATGGTTCCCCTTTGATAGATTGGGGACCGTAGGTATCAGTTATGGTTAGGTTTGAATTACAACGGTAAAAAAATTGACCATTGTGCGGACCACAAGTTTGACTTGCGGTTCCCTTTTTTGTGAAAATTTTTTAATTTGTTTTATGATTTTCTTGGTAATTAATGCCATTTATTGCACCTATGAGATGTATTATTTAAAATTTTTGATCATGCTTAGCATAATTTTGCATTGTTAGCTATTTTTAGCTTGATCTATCTCTTTTTAGGTCATTTTTAGTTGTTTAGTTAGCCTTTAGTTAGATTTTTCCTTATACTATATCTCTTTGTAGAGATTGACCTCTAGAGCTAGGGAGCTAGAGCTCCTTAACACTCTCCACCCACTATTGACTATCGAGGAGTAGGGTGGTTTAGGGTCATAGGCTTTGACTATGTTTTGGATCTACCCACTATCAGGGTAGATCAAGCTTATATGACTATGTTGGCTCAGAGTTGGAATGCCCGGACCAACACATTTCACCTATCGATAGGTGAAATGACCATCACTCTCGAGGATGTCTACAGGATCTTTAGGATCCCTATTGATGGTGAGGCCATCACCTCCTCTACCTTTCAGAGTAGGGGAGTTATTTTTTATGAGATCTTCGATGATCGGAGCTTGGAGGCCCAATGGAAGATCGACCATGGAGGTGTTCACATTGGATATTGGTACGAGGAGGAGGTCTTCTCTATTCGAGAGGTAGTTTTTATGCACCTGATCATGCATATTGTCCTTCCAGACTCCTCGGGTATGAGGATCCCTTGGAACCTTCTAGCTAGTGTTAGGAGGGTCATTCAGAGCTCCATGGCTCAACCATTGCTCCTAGCCTAGGGGAGCACTTTACTATGCTAGCTCTATCAGGAGCTATACCATATTACTAGTAGGAGCTGAGTAGGCATCAGTTGTAGTCTACTCCTACAGATCTAGGGTTGGTAGCACATCCAGATTGAGAGACCTATAGAGCTACCCCTAGAGATTACTTCTATTGATGATGCACATCAGTGCTATGCTGTATGCTGGCCTCATGAGGAGGAGGGGTTCTGGAGTAGGTCCCATGTTGGGGACATCGAGCATTATATCAGTCGATTTGTAGCACTGAGACTTGATGATATTGAGTGGCATCCATATATGGATTGCCTTGTATGGTCGAAGGCTTGCGAGTGGTTGTGCTAGGCTCGGTGAGATAGATGGCTACTTGGTTATAAGGCCGAGGTCCATGAGTACCAGTTCTACTCGTGGGTCCTATGATAGTTTGGTATGGTGTAGGATATTCTAGAGCTACCTATTATCTATAGGTGGCTAGTTCTAGAGATAGATCTATAGTGGGTGTAGCCTACACCTCTGGGTGATGTTGTAGATGATTTCTAGGAGTCTAGAGTTGTTGTGGTTGGGACCACCCTACGTATGATACTTGGTGGTCCTTACTTTAGTGGTAGGGATCTGGGCCTCTCGGTCGGGTAGATGATGAGGTAGAGGCTGATCCATAGGGGTGCAATGTGCACCCATGGACTGAGGGTGGATGGGGGTAGAGGTGGATGCACCACCGATGGAGGTTGAGGAGGAGGCCCTAGATGAGGGTGAGGTGCCTCTAGATAGTGAGGTAGGGTAGCTGCTAGCCTAGGTGGTAGATTTACAGAGCCAGGTTGGGAGGTTTTAGACTCAGCTATGATATAGGGATACTAGCCTCACCATATTAGAGGTGAAGCTAGCTCATGGGTAGAGATAGTGGTGGGAGTATGAGGAGGAGAGGCCTCTCCTCAAGGCCCATATTACCATAATAGACATAGAGATTTAGTGGCTACTGCAGAGCATGATTTGGCACGAACTCAGCTGGACCTGATGACTAGAGAGAGGTATTTATTGAGGGACTCAAGGGCTATTCCTTCATCTTCATAGGTAGTTATGGCACCACCTATAGCTCCATATCACCTATTACCCTTAGGTCAGGACCCCATGGTAGAGGTTAGGTGACTCACTTCCCTCTTGGAGGAGGGAAATGCATGATCGACTGTGAGGGTAGCTCGCATCTCTATATTGGAGGATCACATTCGATTGATAGGTGGAGAGGTTCTAGAGGACACCCATACCATAGGTACTCATAGGAGTAGCTCTCAGACCAGGACTAGAGAGACTAGATAGTCTTCTGCTAGTTTGAGCCATCGGACCCACAGGATCGAGAGGACACATAGGTCCTCTAGTATGCATGGAGCTAGCTCACATAGGAGTTAGGGGATTGGTTCTCATGTATGGAGCCTCTTTGGATTAGGCTAGACATAGGATCCTCAGTAGGTGCTAGAGTAGACTATAGAGTAGGCTCCTAGAGATAGGGTTGAGGGAGGTGGAGAGGGCTCTAATGGAGGAGGATCAGGCTAGAGCTAGGGTCTCCATTTGATACAGGCTATATCATTTTTGTATGTATCATTTTTGGTGTGAGGTCTGAGGACCTACACGATTGTAGCTTATGGGTATTTTTATGTACCTTGATGTACTCTTTGACACACACACACACACACACACACACATATAATATATATATATATATATATGATATTTGATCATTTTGGCTCATTATGTGTACTTGTATATTTTTATAGTTTTATGTTTATGTTATGCACATGGATGCAGATGTTTATATTAATTTTATGCTATATGATGTGATGTATGGATGACATGCACTAGATAGCTATTTTATTTATGATGATGATGATATGCAGTGATCTAGATGCTTAGATGTGTTATTTATGATGGATGCATATGGATGCGATGTTTACTTAAATGCATATTTGATTTTGCTTTATTGTATGCATTTAATTTATGTAATGCTTTATTTACATGATGGTAATATAATGTAAATGAACCTGTATGCTTTAATCACTTAAAACATAAGGAATGAATGCTATATGTGTTTAACAATCTAATGGACGACACCACATAATGTATAAAAATCATGAATGTAATTGAAAGATCCTCATTACAAGAATTTAATCAATTAATCACCCATATATGAAATGCAATGGTATGAAGATGTTATGATGCGAATGATATAATATGTCATTCTATTTTATTTTGCAATTTTGAAAAATATGCACAATATAGTTAGTGGTCATCTAAATATCATTTTTGATATCCATCCGGTATCTATCCTATATCTTGATTGTGCTTTATATAATGATGTATCATGGATTCGATACTTTGTAATTTGATGATTTGAATGATTTTTTTATGGTTTGTGATTTTTGATATTTTTTGCTATTAGAGAAATTTTTGAGGTTTTCCATGAGACTCAAACACCCTAGTAAACTTCTCAAAAGTCGTATACTAACTATACTAGACTTTTTTGATATAAGGCTTTTGTTAGGATAGGCCCTAATTTTTCATTATCCCTATGTGTGCATATGAGTATATTAAAATAAGGCATAAGAATACCTCGATGTCTAGTGGGACTCTTCCAACCCATATGTAAGATATGGGGTCCTTCTATGTTCGTGTATCCATCCTTGTTTTAGACTTTATTGGACTATAACGCTAGACAACCCCAGGACACCCGAAGCTAGCTCATCCACATTCAAATATTGGACTCCGTACATAAGAAGGTGCTAATGTGTTGGACATATCATCATGTGTAAGGTATAGTAGTGCAAATTCAGGGATTCAAGTCTCCCTCTCTTTTATTTTTGGAGATACTTGCTCATATGTAGTGAAGCAAGGGAGTCGATTCACTTTACTTTGACTTTCTTTGGATCTTCATTTCTTTTTTGATCTTCATTTGATATTGATGTGAATTTATTTTGATCTTCATTTGATCTTATTGTTATTTTTGATCTTCATTAGTGATTAAATCATTTTGAATTTACATTTGATAATTTTTTAAAATTCCCTTTGGGATTTTTCTTGGGGAATTTTTTGAATATGATTTGTATAGATCTATGATATCAATATAGGATATCGGATTGATTTGATATTGGGTTGAAATTTGATTGGTATTATGTGTAGGGAATATTCTTGTCCTTTTGCCAAGTTCCAACATTTCGACCAAACTATTTGCAAGGATAAGCAAGAATAAACCCATCTCTTTAGGATACCCAGTCCTCTTCATGGCTTTCATCCTCCCTTATCCTTATTAGGATTGTTAAATTTGTCAATTAGTGATAGGATTCTGATATGCTAAGGACTATCACTAACTAATGACCTCATCTACAAAAGCAAAGTAAGCTTTCTATGAACTCTTGATAAGACCTCTAGGTATGGTTGAGTGATCGAAAAACTTTAGTATACCAATATCTCATAGCAATATGTGTTGTGTTGAAAAAATACTCACATGAATGCATGGATTATGATAAATGCAAAGGTGCATGATTAAAACACAAACGTGGCATCATTTGTAAGACTAGTAAACACAATCCCTTCTACTATGGAATGCAATGGATGATGAATGCCTATTTGCAATGCAATAATGAAATGTATGCATGTGTAAATGAAAATGCATAATGCAAATGCAAATGTTTTTGGATTTTATGCTTTACCAATTTTTTTTGGATTTTATTGATTTTATAATTTTTATTGATTTTGAGCCTTTATATTTGACCAAACGATGAGTACATGCCTTTGGAGCCTTTAAATTGACCAAGCAATTCTTAAGAACCCTTGGAGCTTTTAGGGTTGACCAAAGGCAGTTTTTCAGAAACTCTTGGTGCCTTTTGATTGACCAAACTACTCATAGATGAGCTTGGAGCCTTTTAGGATGATCGAGCAGTGTTTAGAAACCCTCAGAGCCTTTGGGATTGACCAAGAGGTTTGAATCCTTGGAGCTTTTGATTGACCAAACTACTCATAAATGAGCTTGGAGCCTTTTAGGATGACCGAGCGATGTTTAGAAACCCTTGGAGCCTTTTGGGATGATCAAGTGGTTTAAGAAAACTCTCGAAGCCTTTGATTGACATGACCAAGCGGTTTTAGGAACCCTTGGAGCCTTTTGGGGAGGGTATGCTACCCTATGTACCCCTAGTGTATGTGCCATTCGATGATGGTGAGGGAGGTGCGATACCTCTAGACCCCTCACTTTGCCTTATCGAATTTGGCATGGATGGTGGGGAAGGTATGCTACCTTGAAGACCCCCAGTGCTCATGCTATTCACTGAAATGTAATCAGTTTGTTTAGGAAGAGTGATAGAAATCAACTCTCCCAAATGAGGAATGGACCTCAATGGAGTGCCTATGTCTTGGCAGGGTTGAATGAGTGAACCATCCTCATGGATCGTGTCTCATTCCACTAGGTCTTGGATGACTCTCTTAAATTATTGACAACCTCGAATGTCATGTCCATGCACTCGATGATACACACAAAAGGGACCCCTATCAGGTGACCCAGTCTTGGATGCCCTATGCTTGACTTCGGGTAATATGAATGCCTTTGCCTCGTGTAACTTTTGGAACAAATTTAGAGTAGTCATCTGAAATGAAACTACTCATTGCACTAGCTTATCGGGCTTATGAGGTGACTGACGACCTCGGGGTCACTCTTGAGGAGGTGTGACCTCCACTTCAGTATGTTGTGGCACTATGAGATAACCATCTACATTATAAACCCCCTTATCTATCAAGTTTTGCACCACACTCTTGAACTCATGACAATCTTGAATGCCATGACCTTCTATTCGATGATAGAGACAATAGTGATGCTCCCTGTAACCCATAGGTTTAGCTCTATTTGGGTCTAAAGAGGTGATATCAGGCAAGGTGATGACCTTAGCCTCTTGCAACTTCTAAAATATGTCAGACATAGACTCTTTTAAAGGAGTCCAAATGCGCTATGACTATTTTGGGTGCTCGACCCACCTTGGCTTGCTTTGAGGACCCACTGGTTGGGTTGGCCGCATGGGCTTTTGCTTTTGCTGAGGTTTTTCCTGCACTTGCATAGGAAGTGATTCGGCCTCAAACAAGGGTTGCTTTTGTGATCCCAGGTTTTCAAACTGGTTCTTGATAAAATGCAATGCCTTATCTTGCTCATCCATTCGATGCTCCATTCATTCTAGATGACTTAGAATGGATTGCAAGACTAACAAAGAGTTCATATGTATTTCCAATGACTGATTTGAAATACCTTTGTCTATTGAAGGAAATAGAAAAGTGGATGCTATGGATCCATTAGGTAATTGCAAATCACCTATTTCCTTCATTTGGGTTGATGTGGATGCTTCTTGATGACACACTTCATTAGTGCTATCCACATGCTCATGCCTATGACTCAGCTCAAGTTGTTGTCTCACTTCGTTGTGTTGAACTATGTCAGTTTTAGTACCCCCAATCTGATGTGAGGAACCTACCTATTTGTGCTCTTGAGATGGTACCATGAGAAATGAGTCAGGAGTGACTAATTTCAAAGGTTCTGGCCCTGGCAATGTGGAAACACCATTGGATTACCCCATCTCCGGCTCTATGTGATTAGGAATCACCTGATCTTCTAGCCTAATGTCAACCATTCCCACAAACTCATGAGAAGACTCCACATCTGTATGAGTCATAGGTGACTCATCAACATACTGAGGCTATCTTATTTTAGTCATGATAACTGATCCTTCCTCATACCCATGCGATACCTCCAGGATAGGATCCATAGGTAGAGACTCAACAAAAAGTTGACCTAAATCCTCAATGGACTCTATGGTGGGTAACATCATAATGTTGGCCTCTATCAGCTCTTCATATTCACCATCATCCTCATGAGGACTATCTTGTGACATGATGGATGAAGATGGTGTGATACACTCGGATGCATCCATGACCATGCTAGGTTCTTCTACTTTGGTAGGAGTAAGAGGCTCCTCTAAAGACACATCAGAGATAGTTGTGAGCATCTCTATAACTACATTCATCAATCCTTCCCTGCTAAGAGGTGTTGAGGATGCAGGTGTGATGGGTGAAGCCATAAGGGACAATGGTGGTGAAGGTAAATCCACCACAGTCTATGGGGTTGCATCCAAACTCTGGATAGACTCCTCAGGTTGAATGTTTAGATGCCTAGGTGACCCATAAGATTCCTGAGGGTGATCCTCAGGTTTATAATACTTGAAGGGATCTGGGTCCACCTCAACTATATGGACTTCACTTCCATGGGTGTACTTAATGCACTGATGCACTATGGATGGTACGCACTCCATGGCTCTTATCCACGGTCTTCCAAGCAGCAAGTTATACTGTCTTGAACCCTCTAAAATGTAGCACAATGTAGGAATAATATTTTGTCCTACCTCGATGGGGAGGACTATTATGCCTACTGTAGGGGATTCCACATCATTAAAGGCTTGTAGCATTAAAGTTGTTTCCTTGATGTGGGATGGTGGAATTTTGAGATGTTTGAATGTTGAGGTGGTGATGATATTAATTGATGATCCTGTATCCACCAACACTCGCTTATACACAATCTGCTTTATCCTCACTATGATATGCAATGGAGGATCAGATTCCTTGATAGGGATAGGTTTGACTTCCTATTTATGGAAAGTAATCACAGGTTCCTTATATGGTGGAATAGATTATATATGCCCCAAGGATTGTGATGACTTTCGAGCATTGACATTGCTCACCTATCGGACTTGACTACTCTCAACCTCATGCTTACTCATGGGATCCTTAAACATCTCTTTCTATTGTTCTTCGATAACCCTAGGCATGTCTATCCATCTAGAAGAATGGCTATCTACTTGCTTAAGAGGCAACTCTTGATGATGCATTGGGTGCATCACGTTGACTTGTTGCCTAAGCACTCTAGGTATGAGCTTCTTTTTAGGAGTTACCTCACATGATTGTTCTTCATGTAATTTCTATTGGTAAATCCTCTCTTCACATCGTTGGAGCTCATCCAACCTTTGTTGATGTGATCTCTTTCTCTCTATGCACTCATGCTCTAGATGCTCACGCTCAATGTGCACCTCCTCCAATTGGTCTTGGAGTAGTCACCTCTTATGGGCTGCATGAGACTCAGATTCCCTATATGACCGACTCATGGAGTAAGATCCACAACTCTCTATCTCACTAGGTGGAGACCTAATGATGTGGGTTCTCACTATGTGTGAGGAAACCCCATGATCTGTATGGGTGGACCCCTTGCGTGATGAAGGGGGTTCACGATGACTATCAGAGTGTCGCATTGGGAGGATTAGATCCTCAGGTGAATGATGTGTGTGACACCTAGCAAGGAGGTGTGCAAGGTCTGAAATATCCTCAAGAGAATATCGGAGGTATTTAGAGCCTCTCCATGAACTCTCCGACTCATTAGCTCATGATTGAGCTCTATCATGCCTAGTCATCATGATGAACCAACTAAGCAAGACTCGAGAGGTTTCCTCTCTTACTAAAAATTTTGGCCTCAAGGAAGGCCTTATCTTGATGAATTAAGCAATAAAGAAGCATACAAAGTAAACAATGTGATTATCTCCTTTACATTTTAAAAGTGAGCCCTAAACTGTTTGATGTTGTTTCAATGATTTGTTGTATCAGTAAAGAAACTCCTTATCATGTTTTGCAAAGCTTGTTGGATGATATTCTTAGTTAAATTGGCTTTCACCTATATGCTCATAGCTCGACAACTTGGATGTGACTTCCAGGCCATGTAAATCCCCCATGTGTGGTAATGAAAGTCCACACCTGGACAAGGAGCACAGGTCCTCCTAGATCCTCACCCATTTTCCCCTAGTCAGCGTTATACCCTCTGAAGAGAATACATGCAAATTTTCTAGGGTACGAAAGGTTCTTGGATCCGGTATTGGTCTAGTATCCAAGGGTACGTAGGATTTGGGCCAATGGATGGAAATTACCCCCACCATCGTTGAACCCTACTAGTGGTTGGATGTCACTCCCAACTCACTAGCGTTTAAGTGAAACGTGGTGTGTGTGGTTCATTTTATTCTTTTGCATAAAATGAAAATGCATAATATAGCATAAATGATTATTTCCTACATGATATGCAAAAATAAACATTTCATTTCAAAAAATATGCATGCTATATCCTAAATGATTTTTGACAATGCAATTACGATGATATAGCCTCTGATTGGGCCTCAAGCATGCAAACCAAACACACAATTCTAATCTAGCATGTTGGATTCTAGGGCGGACTACACTCAGAGGTCCGTTGTTCCTAGCAATGCCTAGCTAAAATGCAGAAGAAATAAACCCTAGGACCTAATTCATTTTCATGTTCTTTTTATCCTTAATTATCTAGTTTCAATTTTCTATTCTAGAAAATACATAAGCAAAACATAGAGACAGAAAGTGGAAAAAATGGCCTACCTCAGGTCCTCATTTGATTTAGCTTTGGACTCCTACTATCTGATGTGTCTTCTATGAACCATAGGTCTGATGCGTGGTTTAGACTGTAAACCACGTCTTGAAGCCATGAGCCAACAATGAGACCATAGATGGGAGCTATGGTTTGCACCTGCAATTCCAAAAACATAAGAACAATCAGTTAGATCGCTTGAAATATGGAGTTCCACCATGATCACCTTCTGACCTATCCAAAAAGTGTGCACCTATCTATTGCATCAATTGAAATCAACATAAAAGCATAACATAATGAACAAGATTGCAAATAATGAGAAAATAGATGCTTCTTTTATTGATATTGAAAAGAGTCTCGGTTACAATCATGCCCCTCTTAGGGTCACCCAAATTTTGATACGATTAATACAATTCTCAAGCCCCCAATGGGGTAGGTGCAATACTAATGCTCTCTAAATAGTCACAAACTGCTCTAGGGTGGAGTTGACCCTCTTCTTCACATTGAGGAAGGAATTAGATGATTGAATCTCCTTTAGACCTGATTCCCTACGATCAAAAAACTACAGAGAAGTATCAAAAGCATATGAAGCCTCTCATGATGAGGCCCTTTAAGGAAAATAAGCATAAATATGCCATAATACTAATGAAATCAAGAAAGTAGATAAACTATGCTAAACATATGCAATTCTCATAAATATTGTTAGAAACATGTAAATAAGGACTACAACTACCAATCTAATGGATCAAATGTATGAAATGAAGCATGTTAGCATGAAAAGAAACCAATTATGTCCTACTTGCTAAAATGAAGTAAATCTAATCAAATCTTTAATCCGATCAGTGAGTCTCTAAACTACCAAATAAAGTACTAAAATGATTAATCTAACCTAACTAAGAATACTGTAAAAAGAATAGTAAGGGGATCTTATACCTATTGCAAACCGTAGCTCGGATGAGCGGTCTGCACTGTAAACCATGGCTGACAGCCATGGCCTGCAACCAAGTAGGTTTGCCCTCCAATTCTAGGGTAGTGGGATTGATCCTCCTTGTCAAATTGATGATCAAGGGTCGCCTCAGTGTCCTCTGATAGATTTGGTGGTTGAATTGCTTGATAGGGCCTCCATTTGCCCAAATTAGCATTTCTTGGCATTCTAGCTCCTTAGGGCATCCATGGCATAATTCGTCATGATGCTTAGGTTGGCAAAGTGATAGCAACAAATCTCTCTCTTAGTGCACTCAAGTGAGTCCACAATTCGACAGGGCTTCGCTGCTCTAATCTCCAATGCTTGCTTCATATCTTTGCCCTAATTTGAAGGGGTACTTATAGGACTACCCAAGGGCTAGGGGTGGCTTCATGGAGAAGCCAAGAACAAGAAGGGGTGGTTAGGATAGTTGGATTGGAAGCTTCCATCCTTTAACCACCTTCTTCTAGATCAAATGGTCGTTCAAACCGATTTGGCTCGGATGAAGGCCAACTGAACTTTAGTTAAGACCATAGGTGACAGCTGTGGTTCAGACTATAAACCATAGGTGTCAGCCATGGTTCAGACTGTGGACCGTAGGTCTCAGCTGCGGTTCAGACTGATTAGGCCAAGGAGCCCAAATTGAGTGGTTAGAACCACTGCTCTATCTTGGAGTCTGTCCAAGATCTTCCATATGGTCTTGTAGCATGTCCATATGAGTAGTCACCATCGACATGATGTGTTTTAGGTGTCTACAGAATCGATATGATTAGGGAGGAAGAGAGTATCATAGAGACTTGCTCTAGATTGACTCCTTTTAAACTCCTCAATAATATTAAATTTAGGCTTCTCCAAAGGATTTTTCTCTTCTTTTTTATCCATTTCTCCAAATATTCTCCTATACTATTGTGTTACTTTGATTCTCTCTATTTTAGTAATAGAAGGGAACTACAAATTTTCTCTTGCTTCCTCTTTAGAACCTGGCTGTTCTTTATCCTTGTAGCTCTACTTTGGTGCATCTTTGCTTTTCTTCTACCCCTGAGGTACCAACTCTATTTTCATGGTATCCTTAGGAATAGGGAATCTATATTTGTTTTTTTTTTTGTAGATAAGATACTATAGCATTAATATCAGGTTTTACAGGTTGACCCAAAAACTTTTACAAAAATTAGCCCAATGTTGTTGATGAACATATCCTTACTAAGGATCCTATATATGTAAAATCTACATGCCACCAAAACCATTACATCCGATAAGGCACATAGCCTGTTATCAAAAAGAAACTTCCCATACAACATTTTGGGTATACCCCAAGAAAACACACATGCATCATAATTACAAAAAAGGAACAAACATAGATCCCTTCCTTGAGACAATGGAGAAACAAAAAGTTGTAGAGACACAAAGCAGAGTACTAAAAAAACTCCCAAAAGCTCTGTATTGACAGTTACTCTTAATAATTCTTTGGTAATTGCTTTCCTCCGTATATGACATGCTTTGGTACCACATACTATCTTGGCCAATCAGCCTTGGAGAACTGAACCTGCTGGCTAGATTTATGGCGATGGCTATCTGGTGGTCCACGTGGCTTTGGTTCGAAGTCATATATTATCGTTTCTTTCCTTCCCTATGATTATCAACCAACCTCAAATTACTAATATGGCTAGGAGCCACGTTATCTGACATGTGATTGTCCCCATTAGTATTTGTAGTCTTTCCAAGCAGCATCCATGAAGACTGACATCTCAGATAATTTTTATTGTGAGTCCAATTCAAAAAAGAGACGAGAATACTCCTAGAATTCGAACTTATAGTGCCTTCCTTGTTGTTAAATTTGACTATCATTTTGGGCATTCTTGTTAAATAATCTCCTCTACTTCACTTGGGACACCGTGTTACCATTTGAAAAGTTCGTCACCATCAACACCCAAATTGGCCAGCTTATCAGCAATTTTGTTAGCTTCCCGAAAGACATGTTGGGGTTTTTTTTCCTGTCTTCCCTAGAAAATGATCCTAGACTCTTCAACAATTGTTTTAATCATCCAAGGAGGTGTTTTCCAATTATTAAGGAGATTTATAACATGCATAGAGTCTCCTTCTACGATCAAATTGCCTTCTAAGTCTTGATTCATTTGAAGGCCTCTCCACATAGCTCTAGCTTTAGCTTCGTTGTTCGTCCTTGTTCCCAAATATTCAAAAAATGCAAGCATCATATTCCCATTATGATCTCACACAATACCACCAGTGCCTACTCTACCAGGATTGTCCTTAGATGCTCCATCAAAATTAAGCTTAAACCAACCCGTAGGAGGTGGAGACCACTTAACATTGGCTCTAGGGTTGACTACCCTGGGCATAGACTCATCTAACAAGGTTAAGCTTAAATATTGACCAATCGTGGTCTCTTGCAGATGAGGTTTACGACTATCAAAAGGGATAAGGTTCACATTCTCATTGGCAAAGGATAGGATCCTGGCAATGATAGTTTGATGATCATGGATAGACTCGTTAAAGACTCTATGGTTCCTTTCTAACCACACCTGCAAAAGATAGTGATTGAGACAAATTTTCCACATGTATCTAAGTCTTTGGATTGAAAAGGGGTAAGGCCACTAGACAAACAAATCAAGTACGGTGGCTAGTTTAACCCATGAAATATTGAAGGCCTGAAAAATCCCACTTAGGACAGTCAAGGAAAAAGGGCACTCAAGGAAAATGTGATAAATGGTCTCCAAATTAGCCCTGCATAAATAACAATGATTAGTGATACAAATACCTTTACGCATCATATTATCAATGGTTAGAATTCTTCCTTGGATAACCAACCATGAAAAGACTACAATTTTTTGAATTAAATTTTTTATCCAAACTAAGTCCTTTTGGAGGACAAAATCCTCGTCATCAACAGAAGCTTGTAAGTTGATTTAACAGTGAACTGCCCATTTTCTGTAGGAGCCCAGGTCACTTGATCTTCCTTGGGTCTCATGGGAATAAACTGTTGCCCAAGAATGTTACAAAGATCATTTGATTTCACTTGAAATACCTAAATTCTTATTTGTTTCCACTTCATTCTATCTCTGTCCTCAACCATATAATCGGAGACTTTTCTACCAATGAGTTATTCTATGATATCTCTGATTCAGGCTAAGTTAGGATATTGCATCAGTGGTTCGTCCTTAGCCCACCTATCATTTCAGCAATTTATCCTCTCACCATTGCCTAAAATCCATCTTAAACCTTTTTTTATGATTTCCTTACAATTAAGAATTGCTTTCCAAAAAGCAGAACCTCTGATTGGAACTGAGTCACTTATAAATTCTATATTTTGAAGATACTTTCATTTGATGATAGTTTTCCATTCATTTTCTTCACCAAAAATGAGATGCCATGCCTACTTAGCTAGTAAAGCTAAATTTATATGAGCAATTCTCCTTAGACCTAAGCCCCCATTTTCCCTGGGTCTGCACACTTTGGTCTATCCTACAAGGTGTATCCTTTTTTTATCCTCTGATCCAGTCCATAAAAATTCTTTTTGAAGTTTCTCAATTTTCTGGAAAACCTTCATAGGGGCTTTGAAAATGGAGAGGAAATAGACTGGAATGCTATGAAGAGAGGCCTTAGTGAGGGTTAGCTTTCCTACTTGAGATAGAAGATGACCTTTCCATCCAGCAAGTTTTTTTTGAATTCTTTCAATAACCCTATCCCACATTGACTCTCTCGAAGAACCAATGAAAAGAGGAAGACCAAGATACAAAGTGGGGAGGTTTGCTATATCACACCCTAAAATTTATGCAATCCTTCCTTGCCTCTAAATGGGGGTGTTCAAGAAATATAACTTGCTTTTATTGAAATTAATTTTTTGACCAGCAGCGTCCTCGTAGAGTTGCAGGATGTATTTAATTATTTTGGCCTCAACCATCGATGCCTTAGTCAATATAAGGGTATCATCGATGAATTGTTGGTGAGAAATAGCCCTAGTGAGAGATGTTGCCTTGATTCCCGATATTAGCCTTGAACTGCAAGTATTTTTTATGGTTTTGCCTAAAGCTTCTGCCATAATGATGAATAACATGGGGCTAATAGGGTCCCCCTACCGAATTCCTTTGCGACTTTGAAAGTAACCAGCAGTTGTTCCATTAACTAGAATCGAGAACCATGCTTTAGAAATACATTCTTTGATAAAATTAACCCATTGGTGGTGAAAACCAAACTTAAGGAGGACAGCAATCAAAAAGTCCCAATTTAGCCTATCAAATGCTTTGTTCATATCAAGCTTGAGGGCAAAAATAGACATGTTAGTCTTATGAGCAGAGTGCAGATCTTCATGAACTGTGATAACTCCATCCAAGATTGACTTGCCTTGGACAGAGCTTACCTGGCATGTATCTATGATGCGGGGTAGAATATCTCCCATTTTATTTGCAATGGCTTTAGTTAGGATCTTGTAAGAAACATTGCACAGACTGATTGGCCTGAAGTCAGCCATATATTCAGGGGTTTGCTTCTTAGGAATTAGAGAAATAAAATTATATTTGATACCTTTTGGGATATGATTGCTTTCTTGGAATTCTCTGATAGCAAAAATTACATCCTCACTTATGATGTCCCAAAAATCTTGATAGAAATGAGGGGGAAAGTCGTTGGGTCCCGGGGCTTTGTCTGGCTCCATGCTAAACAAGGCTTCCTTAATTTCCTCATCATAAAAGGGAGCTAGAAGCTTAAGGTTTATATCCTCATTTATTATGCTAGGAATGGATTGCAAGAGATTATCTTTGGCCTCCTCATTGCACTGTGATTCCTGACCAAGGATAGAATTGAAATATGTTACTGCCTCCTTTTCGATTTATGTTAAGTCTTGAGTAATAGAACCATCTACTTTTTTAAAAAAAATTATCTTGTTATTTCTTATGTTTCTAAGCATGGTGACGTGAAAAAACTTGGAATTTGAATCTCCATATTTCAACCAAAGAGCCCTTGATTTTTACCTCCAATAGATTTCCTCACAGGCCAAAATGTTATGAAACTCTGCTAGCTTTGTTCGTTCCTCCTGCCTAGTAGTTTCATCAAGCATCACCATGTTGGATCCTCTGATCAATTATCTTCAAACTTTCAACAACCTATTTCTATTTTCAAATAGGTTCCCAAAGACCTCTTTGTTCCAAGTTCGAAGCTTTTCCTTAACAAACTTTAATTTGCCAGTAATTTTAAAAGCTGCACTACCCGTGACAGGCTGCTGCCACCACTGAATTAAGTTATATCTGAAACTAAAATGTTTGATCCACATAGATTAAAATCTAAAAGGTTTCTTGAAGGACAGAGAGTTAGGGATCTCCAACAAAATGGGATTATGATCATAGGCAATTTTAGGAAGGGCTTGCAGGGTAGAATCACCGAACAAAGTTGTAGCCTCCTTTGATAGAAAAAGCCTATCAAGATTTTCTTGAATGAGATGACACCCTATCCTTCGATTGCTCCAGGTATAATTCACTCCTCTAAGTTTTACATCCATCAACATGTTGGAGTTCACAAAGTCATTGAACTCATCCATGCTCCTGATAGGTGGTCCATTTCCACCCATTGTTTTTGAAGGGTAAAGAGGAGTGTTAAAATCCCCATCCAAAATCCAAGGGACATTATGGAATATTTCACTCAGATTTCCTAAGTACTCCCACAGTAGAGCTCTCCCTTGAATTGAAGTCGGGGCATAAATATTTGAAAGGATCCATGACCTGTTGTTGTTTATTTCCTTAAATAAAACACTAATAACCCTGCCATATTTATGAATAATGGTGTCTTCTACTATCTGGGGATCCCACAAAGTCATAATTCCTCCAGATGCTCCTCTGACTGATTTTCAAACCATCTCCCCTTGATTCTAGATTTTTTTTGCTATTTTTTTTACTGAATCTCATCAGTTCTTGTTTCTTGCAACATGATAATAGTTGGATTCACTTGATTTCTTATTGCACTGACTTCCCTATGTTTGGGTAGGCCATTGAGGCCTCTCACGTTCCATGAGAGAAACTTCATTAATATTGTTTGGAATTTCTTCCTCTCCCCCTCCCTTGAGGGGGTTTTCCTAATTTGTTGTCTTAAGAACTCGGAATAACCTGTTGAAACAAGGTTCTCTGTTTTCCATTGGCAATATCATTATCAGTTTTAATTTTTTGATACTCAACATTTGATACTCTCCCTCTTCTTTTTTCACTGCCAAAATCTATAGGAGACTTCACAGTGCTTCTGGTTTGTTTAGGACTAAACTGAGGGGAGGTAATTTGTTACAGAACTGGACTACCATATTCCTCAGTCTAAATATTTTCACATATCTCCACCCCTACATCCAAATCTTCTCCTTTTTTCATGTATTCCCCTAGTCTGCGGGACGGCCCCTCAGTAGGATTCACTTGGCTCCTAGTGATGATGTTAAGGAGATGAGATTTTTTATTTTCCAATGCCTCAACTTTCTTCTTAAGTTCTTCAACATTAGGGTTTGGCTTTGGGATGCCCACTAGGCTTGAAGTATTTCCAGCATTAGGATTTAAGGATCCTGACTTGGATGTGGATTCTAGAGATCGTGCATTAGGATTTGGATTTGTGATTCCCATGGGGCTTACAGTAATTTTAGCATTAGGGTTTGAGGATCCTGACTTGGATGGGGATTCGAGAGAGTCAGAAAGGTTATCCTGAAGGTGTTGGGTTTCCATGTCTTCTAATAATCCTCCTACTCCCATATTGTATAGAATTGAAAATTTATTTGAAACTAGAGGATTGGAACTTACCTGAGTATTTTGGTTGCCAAAAACCTATTTTTTTCCTTTGTCTTGCTGGGACTCTACACCCTCTCTTTTCATTTTTTGGTAGACATAGTTTGTCTGATTGAAATCACCTCTGCTAGGGAAACTCCTCAAATTTCCTCTGTCTAGCATTCCCTGCTTTTGCTTTTCTCTATTCATTGCCAGGTTAGGGCACTAATTGCATATGTCCTTGATTTTTACATTCTGCATAGAATTTCGGTCTATTCTCGTATTCTACCGGTTGTTTTCTATAGTATTCTCCATACTCTAGCTCCACAAACCTTGGAAATTCATTATTCAAATTAGCATTTATGTAGATTCATGCATGAGTCATCCTTTTCCTGGCCAAGGTCGCATGGTCAATGGAGATCAGGTCCCCTATAGTTATGGCTATGCCTTGTAGCCAATATTCATTGAATAACTAGGTAGGTAGACTCGAGAGACGAACCCAAATAGGGGTAATGTTAATATTTTGATTTTTAGGGTCAAAATATTCACCCCATCATCTGAGAAAAGGCTCCTTTTGTCTAGAAACCAAGGACCTCTTGTTAAAATGTGGTTAGCATCCTCCATATTGTTAAAACGGATAATGAAGAACCCTAGAGTTAGAGATACCAACTCCAAGCTACCTACCAGTCACCATTTACCCATCGCCCAAGCCCTAATAGTCTCCATGTTCGACCTACCTCCCAAAAACTTGCCTACCAGGGATAATTATTCCATTAAAAGAAAAGGGCTCATGGAACTTGTCGGGGCTGAAATTTTATTATTTAATGGAACTAGGGGCGGCAGAGAGAGAACCTCCTTTCTTTTTCCTCTAAGAGTATCAAAAAAATATATCCACTTCTTGGGCCTTGCATTGTCCTTTGTATATTTTTTGTCGGGGTCTTTCTGAGGAGGGTCGGGCCCCCGTGTGATGCTCGCCTCCAAATCTACCGCAGCCTGACCGCCTTCCTCTGGATCCTTGCTTGATCCATGCTCGAGGTTCCTACCCACCCCTTCCATACCTGCTCTACCTCTACCACCCTAGCTAAGATTCCTGCCCAAAAAATTCAAACCCTCACTCCCGCCGCACCCGTTAAACCTCAGCTCACTCATTCCTCTTGCTGAAGGAGAACCTAAAGGGAATCTAGATTTTTTTGGCAAAGGGTGGTCTTTCTTATTTTGAGAAGAGACCTAAAATAAACCCAATTTTTGTAGATCAACTTGTATTGGTTTCTTTCCAAACCTAGTTAATATTGTGATAGGTTATGGTTCAAAGGGGTTAGGCTCAACTACTTCTTGCTCATGCTACCACAACATGTTAACTCTTCCTTTTTTATTTCTCTCAGCCTTTTCCATTGCTTTTTGAATATGATGTTGATACATGTAACAAAAATTAGGATCATGCAGATCATTGCAGACCAAGCACTATATGTTAACCAGAGTAGTCTCAAGGCTTGAATCATATTCTTCTTGAGGAGTGTTGACTCTTGGCCCTGTGTTGTTACTTGAACTAGGCTTTTTATCTTTATTGATGTGGGGAAATCTCCTTTCCTGAGATCTTTCAATCTCTCTTTTTTCTATAGCATTGACCTTGTTGCTAATAGTATTTAAAGAGTTCTAAATATCAAGAAGCACTGAATATTCTTGAGGTGGTTGAGATGGAAGAGGAGGGAAAGGTACAATATTATGCAATTTAGGGGGTGGATTTGTCATAGGAATATGAGTTGCAAGTGGGACAAGATTCATGGCAGGAATGATGAGGCTGAAGACAGTGATTTTAGGAGTGTATGGAGTAACATGTTTAGGAGGTAGTCTTCCTATTGAAATCAAGATATCTTCTGCACGAACCACTATTTGATAAATATTAGGGAATATGGTGATTCTAAATTATTGGATTTGTAAGCAAATATCTGGTCCTAAAGCTCTAATATAATGTCTATAAGCTAAGGTAGAAGCTAGTCTAAATTTTTTAGGGATTCTTTTCCAAGTTCTACTAAACCTAAGATTGAAATTAGAAACTAATTCTTGAGGATGTCTTTGAATAACTGTAAATTGAGTTAAGAGTGAGAATGGATCTGTAGACTCGTTAAACTCCTCTACAAAAAGACCTGCTAAGTCAGCCCATATTTTGATGGAACTATTTTCTAAGGTTCTAAACCAATGTAAGATTTTACCCCTAAAGGAAAGAACCAACAACTTTAAAATAACATCTTCATGCCTGATGTTATGAATGATTACCATTGACAGCACATTTTGGCAATGTTCATACATAGTTCTCTCTATACCATTGTAGGTAGGTATGGCTTTAATTGCAGCTTGAGGAATATCATGTGAAGCTTGAAAAGATAGTGGGGTTGGATTATTCCAATCTATATAATTATGTTGGACTTCATCTCGTTCTTTGGCCATGTTGGCTTAGGTACTAGAAGACTGCAACAAATGGTGATGTTTGGGATTCTTCTATGGAAGTTTCATAAGAAAGATATATTGGATACCTAGATTTTGAGAATAGTTCATAAAAATTGGTAGGGTGATCACATTTCTTAGTTGCACTTCTATTAAACATGAAAGTCTAATAGTTAGGACTAAGGTATTACTAGATTTTATTCTCAGGGAGACCAAGTAAATTTACTCTCTCTGCACATGAGGTCAAAACAGTTCACCAAATCTTGATTCCTCTAGGTAAAATATAAAATATATGTATAGTGGAGTCAGTCCCATCGAGCGTGTCAAAAAATGTTGTAGTCGGGTTTATCATCTAGCCAATGCTATAATTGTGATCATCATCTTTGAAGAATTTAAAGGCAAGCACCCGCTAATCACAACCCAAATTAAACATTGGAAGAATAAAATTGCTTTGATTCAACCTCAAAAAAAATTTGGTATACCTTTTCAACTTAATGGATGTTAACTCTATTTAGCTCAAATAGTAAAATATTAAGGATAGAAATGGTAGGGTTAGAAATGTATGAATAAATAATGGACGGGTGAAGCTAACAACATAGACATCCACAAAGTATCTCTGAAAATCTATATTTTAGAAGCAACACTCAAGACTAACAACATTCAAAACTCTGCAGTTACAGTATTAATGGCCTTTTTGCATGCTTACAAAATTATTCCAAACATCTAAAGCATTAATTATCCAAATTAATAGAATAATATCAATGCCTTAACTAACAAAAATAGAATTCTTGAAAATCATGAATTCAAGAACCAATTATCTCAATGTACTCTAAGTTAGTTGTTCAAATTAATAGAATAGACTAACCATAGCATCAAAGGAAGAGATAATTTCATAGAATTATATCAACCATTCAACACAATGCAAGTTCAAGGTAAACATCCCTTGTCATGCTTCATTCATAAAATTTATAAATAATATACACAGTAGTGCAAGTAAACACTTTAAAGAAAATCATTTAAAATGATTTTGTTGCCTTTATTTATAGATTTTTACAATTATCTTAATTTCTAGGTATTACAAAGGATTTTGATTTTCTTGATCTTCTTGGCCATTTTTTCATTCATGGTGCCTACAAGCTACATCTTCTTGATCTGTTGCAACCACCTTGGGGTCGGGATCATCGTCGTTGTCAATGGTTCTTGGAATCCATTCTTGTCCACTAATCTGCAACTAAATCTAGTTCATCAGGAGGTTCTGGAAGATTTTGGACTGTAACCACTGATTCAACTTGAATTTTAACCTTCCCCTATTCTTAGAATTACGTGTGCAAAAATTTACCAAGAATCTACATGGAGGACAGAGGCTTGATATCCATCGTAGATCTGATAATCAAACAGATGTGGTTGATCATGTATAGCATTGCTTCAAATTTGTGCAGTGATAGTGAAGAGAATAGAGAATCATGGATTTTCACCCTTTGGTCACTTCTCTATTTCATCCCTTTTATAGTGATTTACTGTTCTTCGATGCTTTTATGTTTTACACGCTATCAACAAAGGAGGTTGAGAAATGTAGTTTTGTACACCTTTTAAATTTCTCATTTTTCTACATTCTCTTATGCTTTTCATATTTACGTTGGGGTTACAAAGCAACAAGAAAACGCTGCTCAATGAACCCTCTCCAATTTGGGTAATTTTTAGAGCTTCTCTATTCTGAAAACTGCTTCTCATTTTGACCTTGTTCGATACTTTTTGATTTTGCACAGTGGTTACAAAGAAGCAAGAAAGCTTAGCTTATATCTTCTTTAATCTAATCATTTTTTGGTGCTAATCTGTTTTGGGTACTTTTCAACGCTTTCCCGTTTGTGCACTTAATACAAAGATAGTAGAAAATCATGATTTTCTTGACATATTAAGTTTGTCCTGTTTCCAAATTTTCTCAGTCTCGGCTAACTTTCTGTGCTTTTTATATTTGTGCTACGAATACAAATAGTTGAGAAAACGCAGTTTGCACCCCTTCTTCAATTTGGCCCATTTTTAGTGCTTCTCATTTTTTACTCTTTTTTTATGCTTTTCTATTTTAGGCACCTTTCATACTTACACGGTGCATACAAAGGAACAAGAAATCTCATCTTACTTAACTTCTTAATTTTTAGTTAAATTCGGTGCTTCTCTATTTTGATTGATTTTTAGCGTTTTTGAGGTTCTTCTCCATACTTATTCAAATATTTGCAAAATTTTGGCTACATAGAGATATAGCCAATTTTGACCTACAGGTCCTATATATCATTTTTCATATCACTTTTCTCTACTTCTTTCTTTAGCTTTTTCTCCAAGGATTCAAACTTATTTTTTGTAGTTGCATATTTTTTATCCATCTTATTTTTTTGCAGGAAGAGTGTGTCTGCTTCAATTTGAATAGCTCTGAGTGTGTCTTCACTAGGGATATTGGAGACATCATATCTTTACATTTTAATATGGTAATATGTTATCATTTCTAAAATTGGATTCCTAACATTTGGGTATGCAATTGCTTTGACTCTCTTTTGTAAATGGATCTATACCATCATACATCCAAGTTATTGCTTTATTGGTTTTTGGACGTTTGCTTCAACTTGACAAATTGAATTGAAAACCTCCAGGAGTTGATGACGAGAAGTAGGTAAAGTAATAAAGGTAGATTAGAAAGGGGAGAAAATTATTCATGGGGGTTTAAATGATACCATACTAGTATTTATAGGTGTATGTGAATCTATACTCTTGGGATTTTATTGACCTTCAAGTGTATGTGAGGTGGGAGTTATTTCTAGTGGAATGTTGTGAGAGGGTAACACCTCTCATGTAGGGGAATATGGTGGGAGTGATTTCTCTGGGGAAAATCATGTAGGTGGCATATGAATTTTGTGTAAAGAAGGAGTAGAGATAGGAAACATACTTGGTCCTCTTGCTTCTAGCATTGAGTCCTAATTTGTCATCTCAAATTCCTCAATTTTTGTATCAGTTCTTATAATATCCTACTCTAGTTACTATTTATTGGTATTTTTTGGGATACTCTTTTGCTGAATACTTAGTTGACCTTTTCTCTTTTCCTTATTTCTAGATTTATTATATTTAACATTTGGTTGAGGCTTACTTCTATCAAGATTTTTCACAACTACAACACTTGTTTCTCTTATGTGCAATGTTTTTTGTGGCACCTTAACTCCTACTATGTGTTCTGTTGGTTCTCCTTGACTAGATTCTAACATAATTTTTATTGTTAAAACATGCTCATGAATGCTAGTATTTTCAACTTGGATGTATTATTTCCTATGTAGAGGGAGTTCTTTTGAGCCTGCATCCTCCTCTAAATATTTGTAAGCAACTCAAGATTCTACTTGAGTGGGGTTTTTTTGAGAAACTACTTCCTCTTCTTCATAATATGTTTCTTCTTCTTAATCCCTCAATATCATCAACATTGGAGATCTTTCTCCCTAGTCCTTTTCCATCCAACTATTTGCCATCAAATTTATTTTTGAATAACTTGTTTGAAGTGCTAGGGAGAGCCTTATTTTGCTTGTCTCACTCACATTGTGAAATCCACCACTCTTGAATCTTGTTTTTTATCCATTTTAGTTTATCTTCAATGTTTTCTACCAGTTTCTCGCTTATCATTATTCCTTATTTATTATTGGATCATAAAGTCATTTAAAATCATAGCAATTTCTCCATGGAAATCATTGTTGCATTTCATTAATATAAATATCAATAGCTTTATCTTCTTCAATATTTTTGAATTGCTCAATCTATGGTTATGGAATATGATCAAATGATGCAAGTTTAATGTTCAATTCTATTAACTTAACTTTAAACTTACCATCCGGATCACAATTCCACATGTGTGGCACTATCAACAATTAGAGCCCATAGAGCTTTTCATCCAAAATCTTTGCTTGACCTCTTGTTGTCATGCTTATATCCTTGAATTTGAAAGGATATCGATAAGTGCAAGCCTTTTTTATTATAGACCCAAAATTCTCATCTACTTTATCAATTTATCTACATAGCTCCATTCCAAACACCCAATTTATGACATAATAGGGCAACAAATAGGGATTTCCACGAAAGTCATCTACACTAATAATGTTGTTATATTAAAAAATATACCAATCCCCTAATTCATGCTTCTTATCCCATAGTTTATCAACAAATTCAAATATTTTATGAGGAATTTGACCATAAACGCATGCAAGTGTAGGCCCTAGGAATAGTCTATTGAACTCAAGATATGAAGAGGTTTCTCTAAGGACTAGGGTCCAATCAACTATAGGATGATATTTCTCATTATATTTTACCTAGAGCTTTATATTATGCATACTTGGAGGTATATGAAGGAGGAAAAACCATACTAAATATGATGGGTAATGAAATGAATCATTCTCTTTTAGCTTTAGGGTGACCAACTAACTATGAATTTGACAACTCAAAAAATAGGCCCAATCAAAGAACATAGGGTTATTTGCACTTGAATTGTTATAATTACATATATTGGTGACAACATATGCAATTGAAAATTGGTGGTCATATACATATGTGTCAGTATACAATCCAAGAATTACGACTATCATCAACAATACCATTTGTATAAAATTGCTAAATTTATCAAGCTTCATAGGCTTTTTGAAAAGTCATTTGAAATTTCCCCTATATTTTTACTTAACCAAGCTCTAAGATTATATTTCTTTACATAACCCTTTTGTTCATTTCTTTCAAGTGTCTTGGGTTTTATACCTATTTGAGATCCTCCTATGAAAGCTCTTTTGATTTCATCATTCATAATAACAAATAATCTATTCCATTCTATGTCGTGCACCATTGCTATTTTTGGGTTATAATTCTATGCAATGGCTTTAACTAGATTGAAATAGGGGTGGAGAAAATTGGGTATATATCTATATAGAAGTGAATTCCATGGAGTAGCTTCAAGCATTTTGGATGACAATATTATTCCTCTTACTTCTAACCCTTCTCTAAAGATTTCAACTTGTATTTAATTGTAATTATAGGGTCATGGATGTTGCTTAGCCTATCTTGTACCTCTTTAGTACTCCTCTACACCTTCTACCCTCTCACCATTTTGAACTAGAAATTTCTATCTAAAAATGCAAGCATAGGCTACTATGTAGATCTTCTCTTTGCATGGAATACTTTAGAAATTCTGCAACACTCTATTCTACCAACTTATAATGTTCTCTCATACATTGCACCATTTAAGCCTTGTTTATATAGCAAGCAACCATGAGGAATAATTGTTGCTAATTTAATGTCAAATATCACATGTGCTAGTCTTTTATTGTAAAATCTTTCTCTGAAAGTGGTAGTTTGTATGAACATTTGTGGCACATATCCCTTTTCAAGGTTTTCATGCTTCCAATCAATAGGATAGCTAAAAATTCAAAATCTAGTAGCTACTAGGCATAATCCTTAGCAAATTAGCTTCTATTTCTCATAAAACACTACGGCCACTACTACTACTACTATGATATTTTTGTGTATCACTATTTACATATGTACATATCAAAGGCATGCGCTTCTAAGCATAATGCTTTAAATATTGGTTGTTTATCACTTTTGAGGAGAACTCTATTTTGACTACTCATGTTACTATCAATGAGCTTCAATAGCTAGTTTTTAAAATGCAAAAAGAGAAAACCCCAGGTCCTGATGGTTTTCCCATTGAGTTCTACCAAGATTTCTAGGATATCCTTCATGCTGATTTATTAGAGGTGGTGGAAGAATCCAGGAAAGCCAAAGAAATTTTGAAGTTTATCAATAAAACTTATATTACTCTTGTTCCAAAAGCTCAAGAGGTTGATCATATCTCATCTTTTAGACCTATTGCTTTATGTAATGTTCTTCTCAAAATCATTACTAAAATCATGGCTGAAAGGTTGAAGCCTCTTTTGCATAATATTATTTCCCCATAGCAAGGGGGTTATGTGGAAGGACGTCAAATAGTAGATGAGATAGTTCTTGCTCAGGAAGCCATCCATTCCATGGATATGCAAAATTCTCCTTCCATGTTCATTTGGTTAGACTTATCCAAAGCTTATGACAGAGTGGATTGGCACTTCCTTATCAAAGTTTTGAGACAATTTGGTTTCTCTAAGGATTGGATGGATTGGATTATGGGATGTATATCTTCAGTTTCCTACTTAGTTCTTATCAATGGTAGGCCTTCTCAGTCATTCCTAGCTTCCAGAGGTATTAGGCAAGGTGACCCGCTATCCCCTTATTTATTCATCATTCTTGTTGAATGCTTGGGTAGGACTATAACAAAAAAGAGGGAAAACAAAACCCTTGAGGGAGTTACCATTGCTCATGGATCTAGACCTATATCTCATCTTCAATTTGTGGATGACTCTACTCTTTTAGGTAAAGCTACAGTTAAGGAAGCTTCTAATATTAAGCAAATCATTAGCTATTTTTCTAAGGCTACTGGGCAGATGATCAATAAAGACAAATCTAAAGTTATTTTCTTTCACTGCTCTTCTAGATAGGAATCCATGGTCTTGGATAAATTAAGATATAAGAATACCTCTCTTCCAATCACTTATTTAGGTATTCCCATAAATATTCAAAGGCAAAAAAATAAATATTGGAATTTGTTGTTGGACAAAGTCAAGAAGAAAATTGGAAAGTGGACCAACAAGTGGCTTTCTTCTGGGGGTAGAATCACCTTAGTAAAATCAGTTCTTAAAGCTATTCCTATTTATGTTTCTTCCATTTTGAATATCCCAAAGATTGTTCTTCGATAATTGGATCAAATCAGTCATTGTTTCCTTTGGAGTGGTACTAAGAAGAAAATAAAATGGGCCTTGGTGAATGGGATACTTTATGTCTTCCTAAGAGTGAAGGGGGGTTAGGATTTTGGTCTTCAATTAATAACAACAAAGCTTTAGCTGCTAAATTATATTGGAGGATGTTGCATAACCCCAATGCTCTTTGGGCCAATAATCTTCGTGCTAAATATGTTGAGAACAAAAGTCTTGAAGACCTTTTTCGCTATCAACTTCCTACCAAAGGTTCTCCCATTTTAGCAGTTCTTAAGACTGGTGAGGATTTGATAAATAAAAAATTATTTTGGATCATTCATAATGGTCAACATGCAAATTTTTGGACAGATTCTTGGGATGGTCACAAGCCTTTGATAAAGGTGGCTAATTATTATCGGTACCATACTGGTAATTCAAATGTTGGTAGATATTGGATCCCTATTGAGGATTGGCCTATTCAAATCCCAAAAAGGCAAAGACAAGATATCCAAGGCATCCTTCATATGAGATCCCTCTCTTGGTCCCATGAAAAATATTGTTTTGGATGGAACAACACTACTAAGGGTGAGTATTCAGTTGCTCAAGGTTATTTGACCTTATGCCATAATAATCCCAACCATTCTTCTAACATATTTTCTCGATTGTGGGCTCAAAATCTTTGGCCTAAGGTGAGGTTATTTAATTGGATTTTATTGCATCGTAGGGTGCTTACTAGTGAGCAACTTATGAAGCGTGGTTTTCATGGCCCTTTTAGATGTGAAATATGTGAAGAGAATGTAGAAAATCTCAACCATATTTTTATTGAGTGTACTTTAGCCTCTAAGCTATGGAGAAGAATGGCCACTTTACTTGGCTTACAGTGGTCCAAATTTTTTACTTTTGAACAGCTTTGGAGGGATTGGCCTAATCAAGAGGGTGTTGATCATTTTATTAGGTAGTTAGTTTGGATGGTTTCTACCATTCTTCTTTGGAATATTTGGAATGAAAGGAACATCCAAATTTTTAATCAAGATAGGAAGGATATTCACTATATTTGGCAAAATACCATAGCCAACTTAGTTGAATTAGTCCATCAACTTCTTACTCACCCCCAAAACTCCCACCAAATATGGGATCAAGTGATGCAAAGATTGAATAATAAATCTTCTAAGGGCAACCAACTTAAAGGGAATGTGAGTATTAGTAAGATGGATAGGACTAGAAATTGGCAACCTCCTCCTAAGGATTTTGGAAAAGTCAATACTGATGGAGCCTCTAGAGGGAACCCTGGAAAATCCAGTGTGGGAGGAATTGGTAGACTTTCATATGGCTCCCTAGTTTTTACTTTTGCTGAGAATTTGGGTATTCTTTCCAATAACCTTGCTGAGGGGTATGGTATCCTCAGAGGCCTTCAGGAGGCTACTAAGGTTGGATGGGAAAGGTTTTAGTTGAATCTGACTCTCAACTTATGACTAATCTCTTGAAGACTCCTTCTAAGAATCATAAGGTAGATTAGAGAATAAAAAGAATTATTGAGAAAATTCAATTAATCCAGATGGGATTTTTGAAAGTTGATTACAATCATGTGGTCAGAGATCAAAATAAGAGTGTTGATGCTTTAGCTACTTGGGCTTTGGAAAAAGGTGATCTTCCTTGTTATGGCCACCCTCCTATATGGTGGTCTTCTCAAATTAGGGAAGCTCTTCTTTCTATCATTTCTTTGGATGGCTCCAGTTCTGAAGGTACCTAGTTTCTTCTTGTTTTTTTTTTTTTTTTTTTTTTTTGCTTCTCTTTGGTTCATTCAGTTTTTTTTAGTTCCCTAGCTCTTTATATTCTTTATTTTGTTTCCTCTATTGATTCTTGCCTTAATAGTCTTCTGGTCTAGATAGGTCATTGTTATGTTCAATTATTTTTTTCTTTTTTCTTTTTTGTTTTTTTTGTTTAGTTTTTTAAGGTGGGTGGGTTTTTTTGTTTTGTTTTGTTTTTGTGTTCTTTGTGTTGTTTTTTGTTGTTCATGTGTTTTTGTTGTTTTTTTTTTTTTTTTTTTTTATGTTTTTTGTTATTGTTCTTGTGTTTTTTTTGTTATTGTTCTTGGGTTTCTCTTTGTTTGTGTTATTTCGTGTTTTTATGTGTGAGTGTTTTCTATGTTTTTTTTTTTGTTTATTGTCTTTTGTTGGTTGTTTTTTATTTTATTTTATTTTTTTAGTTTTTTTTTTTAGGTTTTGGTTGTGTTTATTTTTCATGTTTTTTTTGGGTTATGTCTTTGTAGTGTTTTGTTGTTTTTGTCTTGTTTGTGTTTTGTTATGTGGTTCTTGTGTTTTTCTATGTGGTTTGTGTTGTGGTTTCTTTTATCTTATTGTGCGTGTTTGGTTGTGCTTTTTTTTTTTACACACTCAATGAGCATGTTTTTTATTTTATTTTATTATTTTTGTTGTTATTTACTTATTTTTAAATTGGTTTTGTGTGTTTGTTTGCTCCTTGAGTATGTCAAAGGTGGTAGGCCAGGTCCGCGTCCTGGGCATTTTTTGCGGAATGGATACCCTTGCCTCCTTGGGTCTTATCCGAAAGTGGCATCCCTTTTGGGATGTTTTCCACAAATAAAAAAAAAAATCTCACCATGTTAAATATATTATTGATATTTTAAAAAATTATATTGGTTGGTTTGTCCTTGAAGCCATGGCCCAATGTAGTCTTTAGTGAGATTATAATATCATAAAATTGAACACAAAGGTGTGATTTGCAACAATATAGATTACAACATTATCATTACTATCAACGTAGAGCATATAATATATTTCTTACGCCTTAATTCTCCAAACCCCAATCCAATGCACACATTTCATGGATACAATATAAATGAGTTAAAAGTGGGTATAATCATTGATCCATTTTGTCCTATCCAAAATTGCCTCAGATTTCAAAATAAAATGGCATAGATCATCATATTTGAAAATAATATCTTTTTTTTCTTAAACAAGTCTAAAATATTCAAATTTTTATTTATTTTTCATCATGGTTTAATTGAAATTTATTTCATTATTCAACAAAATACAATCATTCAAAATAATCAATCAAAAGAGTTGGGAGAAGACTGCTCAACCTTGTACATCGGTCATAGGGGTTTCTCACAATAACCAAATTAAAAAAAAAAATCAATCAAAATAGTATATTCATACTAAAATAAATTAATCAAAATATAAAGTACTATCAATATCATAACATATCGACAAAAATTAAATATATTTTGATAATTTAAAAATTTTCATTAAAGCGGGTTTTGACAGGCTCCCAAAACCTGATTACAAAAACAACAAAAAGTTGAGAATAGAACAAGGAGAAGAAAAAGGGGGAAACACAGTCCCACAGGACAGGAAAACAAAAGGGAACAGGAGGAGAAGAGGAAGGGTAAACCATGAAGATACCCTGAAATAAAAACCAATCATGAGCCAAAAAGCCTCTAAGCCTCCTCTTCGGCTTCAACATCTGCATCTTTAGGTTCTTCCTTGATATCATCCTCACTATCATCCTCTATAATGTCAAAAGCAAAATTCTTCTTGTCGTCGTCCTTGACATCATCCACAACAATTTCCTTGTCACCATCCTTGAAAATTTTCTTCTTGAAGAACATCAAATTCAAAGAATTGCGAAGGTCCGCAATGTGGGCGACGCAATTGGAAGTCGAGTTGATGATATACTACTTCAGGCATAAATCAAAAATGTCCTTGTCCTCCTCATCCGAATCTAAAACCAAGGTATTCTTTTTATGTGCAAGCTATTGCAATCGTGATGATGATCCTACAACTTTCTCGGTCTTCTCAGGCGCCTCAAATTTTATTTTAATAGCATTTACCATAAACTAAATATTTAATTGGACAAAAATAATAAGTTTTTCCTACACCAATATAAATGGTAATTATGGGGGAAAATCAATACATAATGGTTTTATCTTCAACAAAGAAAAATAAATTTTCTTTACCCTTTCCTTTATCCACTTAAGCCAAATATTGAAATGGTAAACATATAAAAATAAAACAAATTTTCCCTACAATAGCTTATTCATAAGAATCTATGTGGAAATAGTGAAAAAAAAAATTCAATATATAATTGTTTTTCCCCTTAAGAAAAGAAATTTAATTTGCTCTCTTTTCCATTATCCACTCAAGCTATGTTCATCATGTTTTTTTGGTTTGTCATGTTTTTCTTTGGTAATTCATGGCGGCTTATTTTTTTTTGGTTTGTCATGCTTTTCTTTGGTAATTCAAGGCGGCTTCTATCAGGACTTTCTTATGAAAAATGAAATAAAGGATATGCATTGTTGATGTTTATTGGAGAAAGTACAAACAAAAAATATAATATTTAGATCCTATTATGCTAAATTATCAAACTATAACAAAACAAGGCAAGGCAAAATCTCAATACATCAATGGAAATATAAATACATTAGCATGCCCCTTTAAAGTCTTATCACTCTTAGTTGTCAATATCATGAAACAATAGGTCCCCCATCATACCCTAGAATTGTATATCATTGCCATGAATGGATTTATATGGTATATTCAAGTCAATTGTCATTTTTTAAATAATAAGCTATATGTTCCTTTCTATTTTATTTTTTTTTAGGAGAACGTTTACAAATTACATCAACAACCACCCTCAAGGGGTTTGAACACAAGACCACTTAAGAAACAACCATCATCTTAGCCACTAGGGCAACTACCTGTCGGCATATGTTCCTTTCTATTAAGGCCCACTCCCATCAAAATAACACTATATTACACTTGTCGATCAAACCATATCCTATTCTTAATAAATGCATATTTTGTTTATCCCTACATACATTTCTTTAAAGGATTTTTGATATGGATTGATTTTTACAAAGTATATCATTTTCCTTTTATCCCCGTATATAGGTCCATAGTGGACATATGAATGTTATCCTACTTGAAAAATAAAACTATATTCTTAAGAAATGCATATTTTGTTTATTCCCACATACCTTACTTTACAATATTTTTGTAATGGATTAATTTCTATAAAACATAAAAATAAAAATTCAAGTCACATAGATTTCGCATACTAGGCATATGAATGTTATCCTGCATGAAGAATAAAATAATATTATTTTTAAAATGTATTTTTTGTTTATCCCCACATGCCTTGCTTTAAAGTATTTTATCAAAACTATCCTTCATTTCATTTTATCAAATATTTCTTCATCTTTCTCAACTTGCTATGTTTCCACAATCAATTTATTAACATCATTTTCATTAAGAGATCAAATTTTACTTGACTAGTTGGCTTTAAAATTTTAAATTTCATTAAGATGAAGATGAATACCACAATTGGCTAAATTATTTTATTTCTAATTTTATTCTCTATAGATATGCTTACATTTCCTAGATATTATCTCCATTAATAGTAGATGAACATCAGCATTAATGTTATTTTCCAATCTCCGTATCCACCTTATTACTGGAATATTTCTAATCTAACCTTATTAGGCCAAGACCAATCATCCTCAACAATATTGGTTAAACTACCTATGTTGTTAACTTCAATTAAAGGGTTTAAAACATTTAAAATGTTGTAATTTAACCTTCAAATCATGTCAACTTGAGTTTAGAAATTAATTGGAGATTAGATGCCACTATAAATACCCCTAATCACTAATCCATTGCATCAGTTTGTGATATGTAGGATTATGGGGGTGCCTATGTGCACCCACTCTACCTTTAATGTTTATTTTATATCCTTTATTTTACTTTTATATTATTTTGCATAAGATTATGATTGTAAATTCTTTGAGATATGATATTGAAAAGTATTATGAAATCCAACATGGTTTGAGACCCTACTCAAAACAATGACATTCAATCATCCAAAATAATTATCTTTTTCAACCGCATATGGAAGTAGTTAGAAGAAAACCCTTCTTTTTTCTTGTTTTTGGAAGAAATCCTTCTAAATTTTAAAAATGGTACTAGTTTTTCATTTTATTTCAAAAGAATGGTTAAGTACAAAAATTTACATGCCAATGTTATTTCACACTATTATTTGCAAAAGGAGGATTCCAATTCTCAAATCTCATCCACATTTTTTGCCAAGATGGCTAGCATGATGTTCTTTGAATCTCCTAGGTCAAGAAGTCCATTCCTCAACTAGACATATTTTTTATCTATATGTGAATGTCATTTTATGATTCAAAGGAAGCATATTGAGTAATATTATGACTTTGTTTTCATCTAGTAATTAGGTGCATGCATAGAAAGGTGGCTAGCTCACTTGGAACTAAGGCCACTTCCCTCAAGTTGGAGATTCAAATCCTTTGTTTAGTTGGATTTTTTATATCCAAAACAAATTTTATAAATTTATCTATTATAAAAATGAGAAAACCACCAATCATTATATGTAATTGTAAAGTTATATTTATTGAACAACAAAAGATATCCAATCAGTGTGATATAGGTGGTAGGTTCAAATCATTGAATTTTCCTAAGGTTTGAAATCCATTTTTTTCTATTGTTTTCAGTGCTAATTATCCCAACCTTTCAAAGGCCATGATTTTTACATATGGAATTGTTTGAATATTTTTTTAAAATTATAGTTTTTCGATCCCCATGTAATGATGACACCATTTTAAGAACATATTATAGTTTTGTGGGACTTTTTGAATAAACCATATCCCTTGGAATATGTTACTCATATTAATGGATGAAATTATAGCATTTTGTTAGTTCAAATGGTAGGTCTATTTAGAATGAATAATCTCTTGTTCATTTCTAATAGTGGAGTAGAATAAGGTCTTGATGATCATTAAATAGCAAAAAATGGAGAAAGCTCTTTGTCTCTTATTTATGTTGGTGAAACTATATATAATTTTCCATATTAGAGAGTTAATTGATCCCATAAAGGTATCGAAAACTTTGAATGATCTATATAGAAGAGTAAATTCTAGTAAAGTTAACAAATTAGACATGGAGCTCTCATATCTCAAGATTTTAGAATTTGATTATGTTGAAGAATACAACTTGTTTTAAATCCTTAAGATATGGCATAGCTATAATAGAAGGCAATATAAAATGTGATCAAGAGTATGTAAAGTCTATTATTTAAAATCTTACTTCACCTTCACACAATTGTATCAATTATTCATGTGAATTCCATGACTATCAAGTATCCAATACCTATAACTCTTGGAGGTCTCTTCAAGCTTCTTGTACACTATGAAGTTGTTATGAAGACTTATGGAGCACTTTCTTATATACAGACCCATCCTAAAGAATTTAGATTGGTGGAGGATAAGGCTTAGTTGCTCAAATAAAAGTCAAAGTCTTAAAAGAAATCAAATCCATGCACTTATTGTAAAAGGGAAGGACACTTTATGAAGAATTGCATAATAAGTTTACAGAAGATTGAAGTAGAATTTTTGAAGTTAGGGTGCAACGTTTATGATGATGAAGATGAAGATTATCCTTCAAAGGCTCATTAGAAGATATATTAATAGGAGGAATGTTATCATATCTAATATCTCCTCTCATTGACCCAATTGGAGAAGGGTGTTGGAATGTCTATAATATAACCTCATTAGGTCAAGTCCAACAAAAAAGAAGTGCCTACAAGTGCTCTTGATGTAATCCTATGGACATCTTATCTGTAAAATCTATAGGTATCATCTATATAAGCCTATGAGCATCAATCATGTAAGTCTATGAGTAGTTTCAATGTATTCACCCTTAGTGATTTTTATTAAACCATGTATGTGGTTAACCAGAGTTAAAGGGTTTATTATATTTTAATTTAACCTTTAAGTTAGGTTATGTTGGCTTAATATTAGCAACTATTTAGGGATTATGTATCACTATAAATATTTCCCAATGACTGATTCATTACATTTATTTATGATATGTGAGATCATAAGGGTGCCTATGGGCACCCACCCCTTATTTCTTCCATTTCATTTCTCAATATTACTTTTTTCTACTTTCTCTCCTTTGATTTTATTTTATATTCATTTGCACGAGATTGTGATTATGAATGTTTCAAGATAATTAATTAGAAAGTGTTATGCAATCCAACATTTATCATTAGCATTGATGATCATTTGTAAATGTCCTCAATTAAAATTGCATTTCTATAAGAACTTCCCTAGCCCCTACATAGTTGTGAATTGAAGTTTCATATTATTTTGAGTAAGGAGAATTTTAACTTCATTATTTTAAAAACCACCTCCAATAGTTTTTCCTACATTTCTTTTGGAAGTGATTCAAAAGCATCCAGGTTCACCAAAAATTTTGCATCATCAAAAAATTAATAAACTTTGGTAGATGAATCTAGCAGATGAAGAGATTAGATTAATCTAGAAGATGAAGAGACTCTAGATAGAAGCAATTTGGAAGATTTAAAGTATAGCATTTTGGGTAGATGAGGAGTTGTAATGACTTGGCCAATTAGAGAGATATTTTGATATTAAAGGAAGAGAACCCAATAATAAAGGATGAAATAAAATCATTCTAGGTAGAATAAGTGATCATTCATAGCTTAAAAAAATTATCTAATTCATTAAGGCTGATTGGAATATAGAAGTTTTTTTTGGGATTTTGACTTGGATTTGGTTAGTGAGTTATAGTTTCTAACATTTAGATGTTGAACAATTGCTATCTAGTTAAAAAAAATGCAATTAATTTGTTGTTCATTTTTTTTTGTTTATGAACTTATTGTAATATATTTGGGTTGTTCGAAGAGGTCATATTTCATTAGACTACATCATTTGGTATCAGATAATAGTGAGGAGAAGACATGGTGTATATAGGAATATTGATGGGACCTAGATATGCTAATATATTTGGGATGTTAAAAGGTATTATATCTAGATTGGACACAAAGAGACAACACAAAAAAGCAGAGTACATATTGATGATGTAAGTTATTATGAAAAAGTTGAAGAGAAGAGTCTAAATAAGAAGACCATATGGATGAACTTGAGAGCATATTTTAGAAGCTAATTTCAAATATGTGTAGTAGGCCAAAGTTGGATACTTCTTTCTATAGTAGAAGTTTAAATCTTGAGGATCTTATAAATTGGATCATAGACATATAAAAATATTTTTACTATGAGTTGATGGAGGATCAAAAAAGGCGAATTTTTCTTGCACTAGGCTAAAGTATCATGCATCCTTGTGGTGGGATCATGTATAAATGAAGAGACAAAGAAAATACAAGGATAAAATTAAATATTGGGATAGAATGGTTGCTAAATTGAATGTCAAATTACTTCCATTAGATTATCAAATGAGTATGTTGAAGAAATTGCAAAACTTGAATCAAAATAATATAAATGTGAAAGACTACATGGAGGATTTTTATTTTACAAGATCACCATTCAGGTTGTCCATATAGAGAATGATGAAGAGAATTCAAGGTATTTTAATGAAATTCACATAAATATTCAAGATGAAATTAGTATTATAAGATTAAGGGTAGAATAATAAGTCTATCAATATGCTTTGAAGGTGGAGGAGAAGTATCAAAGGGAACAAAATGATTTTAAAGGAAGAGGACAATAAAATAGTGTTGAAGACCAACATACATAAAAAGGAGAAGCTAATACTTCTAAAAATAGTAATTTCATTCAAAATATAAGAGGAAGAGAAATTCCTCAAGAGGAATAGGATACTATGATGGAGGAAGAAGTAGAAGATTCATCGAAGCTTGTTATAGATGTGGATAAGTTGGTCATAAGGTATTTGAGTGTCCACAAGTATATCAGAACGACGATAGAGAAAATGAAGCTAGAAATGATATTGCTCAAGTGGAGGATGAGAGTGTTGCTTCACAAAAATACACAGAGGGACTGGATCAATGATAATCTCTCATGATGAAGAAAGTTTTGTTAAAACCATCCAAGGTGGGGCATGAGCAAATACAAAGAAAGAGCTTATCTAGAACTATATGTAATTAAGAGGTAAATGTTACAAGGTCATTATTGATAGTGAAGTACAAATAATTTGGTGTCTAATGAGATGGTAGAGAAGCTTGGACTGAAGAGGATTGAACACCCAAATTCATACAAAGTTTCATGGTTACAAAAGGGACATCAAATTTTGGTAGGTGAGCAATGCTTGGCAAATATTCAAATTGGTTCATATAATGATGAGAATTTATGTGAAATTATGCCCATGGATTCTTGTCATATTTATTGGTAATGCCTTTGCAATTTGATAGAAAGGTTGTACATGATGGTAGAATGAATACTTACACTATTGTGAAGGATGAAAAGAAATATACATTGAGTCCATTGAAAGACAAAGGAGAAGTGAAAAACAGTCCTAAAATTTATTTAATATTGGAAAATAGTTTCTACGAGGGATGAATAAAAAGGAATATTTATTTGTTGTCATAGCTAAATCCATGGAAGTTGAGATAGTGGATAAAGTGGATGAAATTCCACATGAAGTGAAAATTATGTTGGAGGAGTATGTTGATATCCTATCAAAGGAGTTGCCAAATGGGTTGCCACCCATGAGAAGCATCAACCACCATATGGATTTCATTCCTAGATCAATTTTACTAAACAAGGTAGCATGTAGGAAGAACCCTATGTAGAATGAGGATATTAAGAGATAAGTCCAAGAGTTATTGTACAAGGATTTTATTAGAGAGAGTTTGAGCCCATGTCTAGTACCAATCGTACTAGAACCCAAGAAGGATAGGGAATGGTGTGTATGCATGGATTCATGAGCCATTAACTAAATGGATTGTTTGAGTGGAGTTGAGTATGAAGATATATTTGAAGAACAAATATCACCAAATTTGGATCGAATAAGGGGATGAGTGGAAGACCGCATTCAAGATAAAGGATGGGATATATGAGTGGCTTGTTATGCCATTTGGATTGATAAATGCACCAAGCACATTCATGAGATTGATGAATGAAGTGTTGAAGCCATTTCTTGGTAAGTTTGTAATTGTTTACTTGGATGATATTTTGATATTTAGCAAAATTAAAGAGGAACATTTAATGCATTTGAGGCTTGTTTTGCAAAGATTAAGGAAGGAAAAGTTGTTGGTTAATTTGAAAAGGTATAGTTTTATGAAGAGGGAATTAGTGTACTTGGGTTTTATAATTTCCCAAGAAGGTTTGCAGATGGATCCCAAAAAAGTGAAAGCCATTATGGAGTGGCCATTGCCAAAAAGCATGTTTGAGGTTAGTTTTTATGACCTAGCAATATTTTAAAATAAAATTATTAGAAAATTTACTAGCATATATGCACCTATCATGGAAATAATGAAGAGTGGTAGAAATGAATTCAAATGGACAGTTGTAGCAAAGAAGAGTTTTTAGCTTTTGAAGGAAAAACTGATGTAATCAATTCTAGAATTGTAGAATTTCAACAAGGTCTTTCAAGTGGATTGTGATGCAAGTGGAAAATTGATAGGTGGAGTTTTGAGTCAAGAAGTTAAGTGAAATTAAGAATAAATTTGTGTTCTATGAGCAGGATTTTTATGCGATTTTTTAAGTGCTCAAGAAGTGGAGACATTATTTGCTACCAAAGAATTTGTCCTATGCATAAATCATCAAGTTAATTTGAACCAAATTCATATGAATTTGGTTGATTTTATTTAGATTTATTCATTTATTTTGAAGTATAGGAGTAGTAGATCAAATACAATAGATGATGCATTAATGAGATGTCTCTCATTCAATGAAATTAGAGTGGAGGTTGTTGTTGGATAATATTATATTATTTGGTACATGCTAATGTACCCCCATGGTATCTTCATGGTACAAATGTAAATATGTAATAGATTAGGGTTTGAGTCTATAGTTTAGATAAGTGATTTATATTTTTCCTTTTATGTAAGTGTCCATGTGCAATATATGCACAAGTGTCATGTAAGTAAGAGTGGAAGTGTATTGAGAGAATGTGTACAAGTATCATGTATGTAAGTGTGCAAATATGTAATGTGAGGATGTACACAATTTTATTGTATTAGGAGTGCATGTAGGAGAGTGATAGTCGTGTAGAAGTGTGCAAATGTCATAGAGTCAAGTATGCATGTAAGAAGAGAGAAAAGAGTCTAGTATACAAGTGGCAAGATGAGAATCCAAAGGTCAATAATAGGAAAGGTTGCATCTCCTAGATATGTGAGGAGTGCAATAAACAAGTATTGAAGAGTCACTTTATTATGTCTATATTATGAAGATAAATATTCATACAATGTAAGGTAAAATGGTCTGTAGTGATCACCACATAACAAGCATTGATAATAAAGCTTGTATATTTAAGCAATTTTATTATAAGTATTTTTCATGCATGTACATGAATTATTTTAATCATTTTACATTAATATTTTATATTATAAGTGAATGTTATTTCATTATTATATTGGCCTATATATATATATATATATATATATATATATATATATATATATTTGATTGCTCATATATATAATTCTACTCTTGATTATTGATATTTTGACCTATAATATTGTGGCTTATTTATATTGGGACCTGTGATATTTTGAGATAGTTAGGCTTAAAAGCCAACAATTGTTGGACTTGACTCCATAAATATTTATATAAGGATGACATGGATTTTAAGGAGGCTTGGGAAACATGTAAATAATCCAACCGAAAGGTATAGAACTCCATGGTTAGATTATCTCATTCAAGATGGTTTTTTGTTCAAGGGACAACATTTGTGCATACCTTGTGGTTTAATTAGGGAGAACTTGATGAGAGAAAATAATTTTGGATACCTAGCCAAATGTTTTGGGGTGGATAGGACATTGGCACAGTTGTGTGAGAGTTATTATTGGCCAAGGATGAGTGAAAATGTGAAGAAATTTGTATAGGGTTATAGAGTTTGCCAACACACCAAGGGAAAGAGCTAAAATATAGGTTTATATCAGTCATTATCGATGCTAGAGAGACCTTGGGAAGATGTGAGTATGGATTTCATACTTGGGCTACCAAGAACTCAATGAGGTAATGAATCTATTTTTGTTGTTGTAGATAGATTTTCAAAAATGGCACACTTTATACCTTACAAGAAGTCAAGTGATGCCACTCACATTGCTACACTATTCTTTAGAGAAGTGGTAAGATTTCATGGGTTGCCAAAGAGCATTATTTTGGATAGAGATACAAAATTTGTGGGTCATTTTTGGCATACCTTATGGAAAAATTTGGACAGTATGTTGAGTTTCAACTTAGCCTATCATCCACAAATTGATGGGCAAGCAAAAGTTATCAATAGGAGCCTTGGAAAATTGCTAAGATGTTTGGTTGGAAGGAAGTCAAGACAATGGGATATTACATTGACACAAGTCGAGTTTACTTACAACAACATAGTTAATAAGAGTATAGAAAACAATCATTTTCATATTATGTATATATACAACCCTATAGGGGTTGATGAGTTGAGAAGTAAAATCGATTTATGAAGATTAAGTGTTGTAGCAGAGGATTTTATTGAGTACATGCATGAGTTACATCAAGAGATGAAAGGAAAGTTGGAAAGGTGTAGATACAAATAACAAGTTGATCTCAAGAGGATATAATAAGAACTTAAAGTTGGAGACTTAGTTTTAACTCATTTGATGAAGTAAAGGTTCCCACAAGAAACTTATAACAAACTAAGGTCGAAAATATTTGGGCCTTGTAAGATCTTGAAAAAAATTGCAACAAATGCTAATGAGATAGAACTTCTATAAGGTGTGGACATATCTCCAATTTTCAATGTGGAAATTTTGTGCCCTCTTAATGGGGGATCAACAAGTGAAAAAGATAGTATACATTTATATCATTCAAAGGAAGAGTGGGTATAGCAATTACCATAGAAAGAATAGGATGAGGTAGAAGTGGTGATATATTCATGAGTGATTAAGAAGTCAAGAGGCAAAGAGTATACTTTTGAAGAAGCAACATGGATGAGTGCATCTAAAGTTGCTAAGTATGGACCCTTAGTTTCAAATTTCAAAAAATATTCATAATTTGGATATCATGGTACATTATTCTTACCCAACGTATATGATGTAGGAGCATCTAAATTCATGAGCAATCTTGCATAGTCAAAAAAATAATAAACTTTGGTAGATGAATTTGGAAAATGAAGAGACCAAATTGATCTAGAAGATGAAGAGATTCTATATAGAAGTGATTTGGCAAATTAAAAGTGTGATATTTTTGGTAGATAAGAGTTACAACAATCTAGTCAATCAAAATGAGACATTTTGGGAGTAAAGCAAGAGATGTCAATGATAAAGGAGGAATTCAAGTCATTTTGTGTAGAAAAATTAATCATTCGCAGCTTAAAAAATAATATTGTATTCATTAAGGCAAATCGGAATACATGAATATTTTTTAGGGGAGTCTAATTTTGATTTGGATTTTGAGTCATAATGTCTAACATTTAAATGTTGAACAATTTTCAGCCAATTATTTTTTTAATTTTAATGCAAGTAATTTTTTGCTCATTTTTTGTTGTTTGTAAATTTATTATAAGATATTTGGGCTGCTATAAGAGGTTGTATTTCATTATACCCCCTCATCTAGACTACATTAGGAAGCACCATTAAAATTAATCTTAATAAACCCAATTTTTTGATATTTCTATTTTACCATAGATCAATATGAATCCTTTGTGTTAACTTCATTGTCATAAATAACCCTTCCATGTATATTCAAACACTTTAATCAAGAGGCTAGCACATTTTTTTTACACTTAATACTTCCCATGATGAACACTATATCTATAAATATTCTACAAGAGAGGCAATAATAGGGTCCCAAACTTGGGCACGATTTTGAGATTTATTTTTTAATTTTTTTATTCCTTTCAAGCCATAAATTTCAATAAATAATTGCAATACCAATCCTCCATGGAATATATAACCCTTCAATTTTGAAATAATTAATCCAATATTTCATCAACTCTTTCAATTCTAATGAAACTACTCAATATATTCTCATATTTTTTAAAAAACAATACTAAATGGTGTAAGCAAAGGGAAAACTAAGAATTGAATGGCATGATGTTTATATATCCTTCTCATACAACACACACCTAGAATATCCATCATGTCCTCTTTTTTGTAGGCTCTATTGCAATAATCTTATTTTGGAATAATAAACAAAGGCATGTTGAAGCCTTAGGAAGGGCCTCCAATGACCAAACAATTTTTCAAGGGAAATCATTGGGAGTAGAAATACTTGATTGCTCTAAATCCTTACGTTTAGACTTGACTAAGTATCCATCATCTTTTGATAGATACCAAACCAACTCATCCTTTTGTGTAGAAATAGGCAAATAAAACTCTTGAACCATCTTTTAAAGCTCATCATCTATTTATTTGAGTTCCTCTCCTTCAACTAGATTACTAATAAGAATATATGATCTTGAGTTTTTGTTGCACTAATATAATCTTTGACCTTTACAAACTAAACATGCTTGAGCCAATGGTTTTTATTTTGAATCAAAAATAAGAGGATAAGGATTCAACCAATCCTTAGACCAAATTTTTGCTAAATTCTCCTCACCAGATGATCATCTAATATGTTTCTTGGTAAATTGAAAATTATGTGATATGAAGTTCCATGTTGGAAATCATTTAGGTGATGTTTATTTCTTGAATAATTTCATTGCATTAAGAGAACCTACATTTTTGAAGTAGCAATTTTACCCAACTCTTTCCTTGACTTATGAACAATATCTAGCCAAATTTTTCTCCTAAGGTAAAAGTCATAATTCTACAATTCTATAATATTATCCTTCTAATATCATTTCCTTCACAAACCCTATCCCATTTGCAAAGAAGAAACCCATTTTTCTCATATCTTTTCCAAAGAAAATCTCTTTGCAATTTAGAAATTGATCTCAATTATCATAGGCTAATTCGGCTTATAAAGGTGGCATTGATCTCAATTATTGATGAGGATATCTCATAGCTAAGATTTTTATTTTCTTAGACTTAGGATTATTATTTGTCCTAGAATTTTATTATTATATCTCCTTAATGTAAAATGAGAAGCTTCCAAATACTCATGTTTAGATAGGTTGTTATGTTCTAGTTGTGTTTTAGGTAGGGAATCTTATTTAATTAGCTATTAGTTAGATACTTGGTTTTCTCCTCCCTAATTCTATCCTTTTATTTTATATTTTTTAATTTATACTTATTTAAGTATTAGTTGGCAATGAAAATTTTAAATTATCTTGGAACTTCATCATTGGTATCAAAGCAAGTAGAATCCTGCCTAGAAATACTTCCCTCCTTCTATAGTTATCTATCACAATCACATATAGAATTTTTTTCTATTCTTATTCTTCTTTAAAATCATTTGCATCAATGAGATTATTCATTGAATGTCTACATTGTTCCTATTCAATATTACCATATTGCCCTTGAGTTTAGCTATAGTTGTGTTGGATCTGTAAGTGTGTATTGTAGCTATTGGTGGCAAACAACACTCAAAGGAGATCATATTTCTAAGGCTCAATTTGTATGGTTATAAATATTGAAGATATCATATTGTAGCACTCGAGGGTATACATTGGTATACAAAGCAGACCAACTAACAAGTTATTTGGCAAGCCCATTAGGAAACTCATTTCTAAATATAGAAATGAATGCTTTGAATATGATGAGTGTTCTCCTTCCTTTACACATCCCTTAGAACCTCTTTGTGCCTATGTGATACAATATTCAAATGACCAACCACACATACTCTCTACATTGGTTGCAATATTTTTCATTGGTATTGTTTTGTTTGAAGTTTTCTCACTTTTCCATCTATACCATGTTCGAACATAGAGCACCTCGTGTTGTGTCTCTAATTATGAATTGTGAATTAGTCACATTATGAGTTTCTATTAACGGATCTACAATTAGTGTGAATCTCACCATAGATGCTAGTAAGCAGGCTTATGTTTTCCATTTATTCATGGATGTAATAAAATATATGAATATGAAGAATGGATTGTTGCTATAGATATCTACTAGAAACACATTTTTTGTATTCATATCAGAGTTCTTTATCAAATTTTAAAAGTCCCAAATTATTTTATAGATTTTTGTAGCACGTAGTGTTGAACTAGTATTTGGGTGTATGATCAAGAAGTGATAGAGTATTTTTGTCTCCATCTGGTGGGTAAATATCTTGAAGACTTAACAACACCATCACTTCCATAATGGAGTTTCTGGTCACCTCATGATGCTTGTACTAGAATTGACATTGCTACACTAGACAAATCCCTCCTAAAATATCACTGATAGATTATCTATAGTCATTTGATACCACCAAGAGTAAACTTGAGGACAAGTATAAAATATTCCTAAATTGTTTTGTGGTGCATGAAGGAGATAATTTATGTTTTTGTTTCACATTCTAAGTGCTATGGTTGCATAGTGATACCTGTGTTAATAGAAGATTAAGTTTTATGTAGCCTCACCTTGGAGGTGAAATTAGAAGCCCTACTATGTGCATGAGTTCCTAGAGTCTTTCTTGTATGATATATGACATATTTTGGCTATGCTGAAAGGACTGGTTAGAGAGGAGAAAACCACTAGTGAATTGGTAGGAAGGGAGATATTAAAAATGGACTAGCAAACTAGAGTCACCATGTGACTCAAGAATGTATTGTCCTCTTTGATTGTCTTGACCATAAAATGGGATGTGGACCTGAAAGTTGGGGCTATAATGCCTTGCATGGAGTGACATAGCAAGCTAGTCTTGAGAGCATAAGGTTTGGTTCAGTCAAGGGCCTCTAGGATTTTTTGTAAAGACTAGCTCCTTTATAAAATCTAACCTTGAGCGCATAGTTCCTAATCTAACATCTTTGGGGGAAAGGGTTATAGAAAGAAAAAGCAAAAATAACAAAAAGGAAAAAACCTAAGCTCACAAGAGGTGATGTGCCAAAGATCAAATAAGAACCCCCTACGCAATATATCTAACTGTAATGCAATGGCATGAACATTTCCTCTCCTAGACATATATAAGCATAAATTGAAATACAAGCACACACACATAAAGGATATGGATCATGGCATGAGAACCAAATAGACATGTAGGCCTCCAAAGTATATAAATACAAGTAAAGTATTACAAATATTATGCTAAAATCAAGGGTTTGGGTTACCCACAAGACCACCCAAAAATGCATGTACTATTATACAAAGAAATAATGGAAAAAATATAAAACTCGTCAATCCTTAACTATGCTAAAAAAAACTACTATATATATATTACAATCAATGAGAGTTTCCCTCCAATATTTGTAAGGTTTTTTTACAGTTTCAATTGTTCTTTTCTAGGGATCTTGGAGAATTAAAAAAAGGCATCCTCTACCATCACTTTGGCAAGTTTTGGAATTATTGTTGTTGTAGATACCATGTTGTTATATTTATTAGATCGCCCACTTTTCATGGATTATTGAGTTTAAATGATCCTAGCAAGTGATCCTTGTCTTCCCTTAGTAATGGCACATCGATCTGCCTCACTACTTTTTGTGGAAGTTTTTTCACCATTATTGACACCTTTGATCAAATTCTTGATCCATATTATTTTCTAGAGTACTTTATCACCTTATCAGATATTCCTCTTTGACCTTTTATCAAATCTTTCTGCTTTCAAAAAAATTGGCTTGTATTATTTGCTTGTCAAAACTTTTATCTTCTTCTTCTTTTGGGACTTTTAAAATCTCAATAAGTTGATATATTCATTATTTCTTTCATAACTTTGCTCACTTATTTCTAACTTTAAGGCTACTCCATCAGGACTTTCATCTTCTTTTTTAGTTGAATCTTTTACAAATTAGCAATTTTCCTCTTCATCCATACCTCCAAAACTTTACCAGATTCTAACCCTTAGAAGTTGAATAGTGTGGTCCCGATGAGACTTTAATGGCCCTTTCACATTTTTCTAGCTTTTCCTTTTGACTCAATATTTTGCCAAGTTCTTTTTTAAGGTAAAGTCATCAAAATTCTTTTAAGATGTGAACTGCAAATGATGTCATTTATTTAGAGGGGTTTTCAATTTAAATTATTCTCTATGCTTGCTCATTTGCTCTCATTTAGGCGTACTCCTATTTTTGGATGAATTATTAGTGAATATAATCTTCACCCAGGTGCCCCCCTCCTTTTTGATTATTTATGAGGATTTAGATTTCTTATGATATCTCTAAATGATGAGCTCCGACAAGTTTTCATCTATACCCGATAATCGTTGATTCCTCTTCAACAATATCTTACCACACGATATTTTACTATGAGTGTGATGGAGAGATGATGGATGAGGGATGAAGGGTCATGAACCCAAATAAATATGGATGATAGCTAGACTTGCTAGCTCACCTATAGCCATTGATTGGACTGAACCACCACCAATGATGGAGTTGTTTTAGTTATCATTGAACAAGATCATTAGCTACCATCAATAGAGAGGTTTGGTTTAAATATCACTGAAAAGGTTGAGCAAAAACTACTATGGGTGATTAAATATGATGACTTTGTGATTATCTTGGCCACACAACATGAGGGGTTTTTACACCTATCTTCAACCTTTGAATATATCTTCCAAGTGATCTTATGGCATGGATTCTTGGTAGTTTGTAATGATTTGATGGCTTTTCATTCTGCATAAGGTTCCAAGTCATATTCAGGTATTTTCTTTCGCTATATTGTAATGAAACTTTAATACAGGACATTTGGCAATAGTGGAGAACCAAGTAGGACATAAAAAACTTGATGTATATGAGGGTTCTTGCATGACCATTGGAGGATATTAACATAGATATTGATCATTGAAATCTGACCTAAAATCTGAGAGTGTGTAGATTCACGATCACAAAGGTGAAAATTTAATTTCAAAAAAGGGTATGCTTTAAAATAATCAAGTATTAAATTAATAATATGATTAATTTAATACTTTAGAATCATTATATTAATTATACCTTCTTAAAGAAGAAAAAGCATCACTTTTTTTCACATTCTCAGCAAGGACTAATTCCTTATGATTGCTTATAAAGGGTGCAACCTTTTGTAATTTTCTATCACTTTAGGAACCATTGTTTAACTACATATGACTTTTACTCATTCCACCATGGCCAAAAATTTAGCAAAATAAATTGCTACATTAGCCAATGTAGTTAGTGCCTTGGTCAATTAGTTCAATGACATAACCATCCAAAATTTCCCAAGTGATGTAAATATTTACAATAATGACATTTGCTCTAAGGTTAATTATAAGGTCACGTTGTATAATGGCTCAAGATATCCAAACATCTTAAGCAATTAGATACTTGATATGGATACATGGCTCTCCTATACTCAAATTCCTAGTGAGGAGAGAGTTCCTTTTGCTAAAATTAAGTCTTTTGGGTTAGCAAAATTTTGGTGATGGAACATTAAGAGGGTCAAAATCTACTTTACACCTGGGAAGACCTCATCAAGACCTTAAAGAAAAAAATTAACCTTCTAATTATGAGTAGGATCTCATTATCAAATGGTTTTTCTTGAGGTAAATAAATAGCATGTCTATGTAGGACTATGTTTTCCAATTTAATAGGTTGTAATTTATCCTTGTTGTGGCATATGAGGCTCTCGCGCTCATCATAAATTTTAGGAGTGGATTAAAAGAGCATATATACAATTATTTTAAGTACAACCCCCTTGACACACTAGATGATACCTACAATCATGCACAACCTACCAAAGAGAAACATGCTACTCAATTGAGGAGTACTCAATCTTCATTTTTTGTAGAAGCTTCAAACTCTTAGTAACAGTTATTCTAGGTGAATAAGCCTTCTTCTACTTCTTCTTCTTCCTCCTTTTTTCTTATTCTTTATCTTATCAAAAACCTTATCCTTATTTCAATAGCAAAAAATTATATACTTATTATAATAGGAGAGGTCATGAAGAATCTATATGTTTCAAGAAGAGAAAGAATTTGATTATAAAACCTCATGATGTGGAACCACCACAATAAGTTCTCATTGAGGTTATAGGAGAAGATAAGGAATGGGATGAGATCAAGGGTAAACTCAATAATATCACCTTGATGTATCATCATTTATCTAAAGGTGACCATAATGATTTGTTCATCATAAGAGCTCACCTCATCATAATTTCTCAGTTGATTGTATAATTGACAATTTCTTGCAAAAGAATTTGATTGTGAGATTAATTGTCGGTAAGTTGTAGCTTCCACTAGAATCACATCCTCATGCTCACTTACATGGAAGTATAATAGTTCCATATCACAAATCACACATATTTGCATAGTTTCCTTTACCTTTGCCCCACATTTTATAGATCGAGTCACTTGTGATGTGACTCCAATAGACTATTGTGACTTATTCCTTGGTAAACCCTATCAATATGATAAGAAGGCTCAATATGATGCTTATTATAATATCTACACTTTTCATCATGAGCACAAGATATTTCTCATCTATTGCATCAAGCATACCTCACTTTTGCTCCATAACAAACAACCACAAAATATTACTCTAATATTTATTAGGCCATACTATTAGGACACAATAGTAAATGCTACACCTCCTCCTTGCAAGTAGTGGATCACTTATCCTCCTACACCTATTCCTATTCCTCCCACTACACTTTATTATGGAATTTATTTATTTTATTCAGTAACCAAGTCTATTCAATAAGTGTACACATAGGCATATTCCTCTATCTAGCACTATCCACCTCCTTCATCCCTAAAGGTGTCAATTTTGTAGAAAACTTAGTGATGAAGAACACAAGCTTATACTAAGAGGGGGGGTGAATAGTATAAGACCACTTTTTACTTTTCTTTCCAAATCAATATTAAGCAATGTGTAGATAGCAATATCAATAGCAGTAATCAAAGCAATGCACAAATCACCACATACAATAGAGACACCACAATTTACGTGGTTCACCCAATGTGGGCTACTCCACGGAGAAAATATTTCACTAAATTTTTCTCAATCAATCTCTTGGGAATCCTTCCCAATTACAATGTTTATGGACCTTTATACAAAGGAGATACCAATCCCCTAAATCAAGTTCGTGGATCTCTATCCATAGGATAACTCCTTCTCCTCTATTCTGGTTGGTGATCCTCTAGAAGACTATTGCCTCCACTACACTGGCTTATGGATATCTCTCCACTAAAGACTCTTATCCCCACTCAGAAGACCTATCCTCACTACCTTGGCTGATGGAGACTACTATCCTTTCTACTCTGTCACCTCCAAATATTTGTCTCAAATCTACACTAAACACAGTCCTTCGATCTAGCACAAATATGCTCAACAAGTCCACACAAAAATTTTTCTAATCTGCTCAACAAGTCCACACAGAACTTGTTCTAATCTGCTCAACAAGTCCACTCAGAACCTGCTCAACAAGTCCACTTAGAACCTGCTCAAATATGCTCAACAAGTCCACTCAGAACCTGCTCAAATTTGCTCAACAGATCCACTTAGAAACTACTCAAATCTGCTCAACAAGTCCACACAGAACTTCCTCAAATTTTCTCAACAAGTCCACTCAGAACATGCTCAAATCTGCTCAACAGGTCCACTCATTAATTGTCCAAATCTACTCAACAAGCTCACACAAAACTTGTCCAATCTACTCAATAAGTCCATACATAACTTATCCAAATCTGTATTGTAAGCTTCCACAAAAATCTCACATAAAATCAGTCCACAAGTCTCCTCAAAGACTTACCTCAAATCTGCTTAACAAGTCCACACAAAACTTATCCAATCTCATAGAAGCATAAAGAGAATTGTTAGAGACTCAATATGTTCTATACTCAATGCTAAATCACTTTCTCAACTCAAACCAAAATATGGAATAGTTTCTTTTATGGAACTTGAACAATCACTTCACACACCCACTTGACTAGGCTCAATCAACTCTACTCAACCAATTACTCAAAAAACAACCCTTTCTCACAAACCCTAGTCCAAGCATGTAAACACCAACTCAAAATATTTCCAATAATGCTCAACCACAAATCTCACTTAACAATGATACTCATATTCTTTTCAAACCCTAGTTCAAGTTCTTTGCACAACCAATGGCTTCAACAACAATGCTTTTACATCAATCTTCGCATAATAATGATACTCATGTTATTTTGCACAACCCTAACTCAAGTTCTTCACACAACAAATGGCTTCAGAAACAATGCTTATACATCAATATTCACATAACAATTATACTCCTATTCTTTTGCACAACATTAACTCAAGTTCTTCACACAATCAATGGCTTCAACAACAATGCTTATAAAACAAGGTGTTAACAACAACTCTTTATTCCAAAAAACCTTGAAGCATGAACTCAATACTCTTGAAAAGGAAACCCTAATCAAGTCATTTTCACTCCAAAATTATTTTTAGAAAACCAATCAATCAACTCAACTAAGGAAGAATTTTCCCATACCTTTTTGCTTGACAAGGTGTAGATCTCACAAATCTATCACACTCACAATTACTTCTTTGCCAATCTCAATAAGGGTTAGAAAATAATAATTTCCTCAACACAACACAATACAAAATGATATCAAAAATATTACACCTTATCACTCCAACTTTAAAATAATATCCAATACCCTCATAATAATCTCTTTAGCAAAAATCCTTTTACAAATAAAATCAACACTCACTAAAATTCAAAAACCTCTTATTACCTTATTACTCCAACTTAAAAAGAATATGTCCTCTTTTATAAATCACAATTCAACACATAACAATTTGCTATCACTCCTTATTTCTCCTAACCACTAATTTTATTGCCTAACTAAAAACATTTTAAAAACCCCTTATAACTCCTAATAAAGGCTTTAATTAAAACTTTAGGCAATAAAAATTATTTTAGAAAATTACTTTTGCCTCTCAACGGGTTTCAAACCCTTGACTTTTACCTCCACGAACGCCCTAGCCACGGGCTCCTCAACCACGTGCGCTCAACACACGTTGAGATCTAAAAATCTCTTTGCACACTATATTACTCCTAGCACCTTAAATGACAAACACGAAAACTCAAACATTTCCCTTTGCACACGCACTCCTCAAGATTCGAACGTAGGTTCATCTCTCCACAAATGCCTTAGCAAAAACATGTGTTGCCAATGGACCACCATGTCCAACTTGTCTTGGGCACCAACCTTACTCCGCTATAACCCTTGCACATTAGACAAAAAATCATTCATCTTCTTCCTCACCCGAAACTTTGAATTGCACATGCAATTTACTTTGTCGCATTAATTAAATTCGATGAGGGATAATTTGCAAGGTCTTTTGGCCTCCCTTTTATACATGAAGCTGCCATTGTCTTCAAACGTCGGTGCTCCAAATTTTTTGATGACGTCGACGCATTTAACCTTTGTAATTTATAAATGATTTAAATTCCAAGGAATTTAAATTTTATAAATTATAATTATAACCTTTGGCTTTTAAGGCCTTATCTTATTGCACAACTTTGTATTGATGATATTTATTTATAAAATTTAAATTCCTTTTGAATTTAAATATTTTATAAAATAAATATTAGACCTCCTTTGAACTTTGTAAAGGCCTCCTTGGGTATTTATGAAAACCCTTTTTAACTTATGCTCTCATATAATATTAAAATATTATGGAGCCCTTTTGCCTTTAACTTCTGCATTGTTGAAGATTCTTCCTGGATATTAGTGACACCTTTGACGACTTTATTTCTTGCCAAATTCCTTGACATTAATGATGACTTCATTTGGTGACATCAATGATAACTTTTGACTTAGGGACTCAAAATTTCCAACAATCTCTCCCTTTGTCATTGATGGCAACCCAACTTATTTTTATCGAAAACTTGACCTTTATTTTATTCTGCTCCCCTTGGAACATTGCTCCCCCTGGCTCAAAGCTCTCTCAATTATCAAGTCTCTCCTCTTACTCAAATCTCTCCCCCTTTGACATCAATGGCAAAGGGTCACCTTTGGGTTTCGGGGCTAAGGATGAGCCTCTTAGCTTAGCCCCTCCCCCACCTTCTATTGAGGAGGTTAATTTCAAGGTGGAAGTATTTCTACTCCCATAAGGCATTGTTCTTTATCTTTATCCTCTTCTCTTATTTTTTGAGTTTTCTGATTCCTCTGACTGTTTCTATCCATGTCCATGTCAGCATTCTTGTTCATGTTCCTATTCCTGTTCATGTCATCATTCCTATTCTTGTTCCTATTCATATCCATATTCCTGTTCATGTTCTTGTTCCTGTTCACATTCATGTTCCTATTCATGTTCATACCTATTTCTAGAATATATGATATACACCACTTTGTTGCGTGACCATCGTTATTGCACTTATAACACTTAATTTTATTATTCCTTGGAGGTGCAAATGTCTTACGATTTCTAGTGAAGCCATATCCTCTTTTGTCATGAACCCTGCAATTCATTGCCTTGTGACCAAACTGATTACATGAGTAGCAATACCCATGAAAAAGTTGTCTATTCCCAATATCTTGTCTTACATGTGTCCTACATTGTGAAGCGATGTGCCCAAACCTGTGACATGAAAAGCATATTTCATTGAAGCTTCCTTGTCTTGACCTCATTGGTCTCCTACTTTGATTGTTGTTCCATCTGTATCTTCTTTGTGCATTGTTCTTGTTTTTTTTGAACTCTCTATTGTCCAACTCATCCTCTATTGTCTCACTTTCTTTCACATTGTCTTATTCTAAAGCATATTCATTTGAAGTTTCTTCTCCTCCAAAACTTGAAGTTGACTCTCCTTCCCATTTCTTTTTAACCTATTCAAATCCAAGACTTGTTTTGTTTGTTGACCTTCTTTGTACCTTGACTATCTTATCCATAATATTTGAGCTATTCTTGAATCCTTTCATCTTGATCTTGGAGTCCTCTAAATCTTCTTTTAGTAGTGTCACTTCTTGTGCTAACTTCTCACATTCCAATATCTTTGCTTCTAACTTAGCTTTGAACCTTTTTGCCTTAGCCTTTCATTTTTCTAAATCCTCTATGAGCAATCTTCTCTCTTCATCACATTCTTGAAACTGAAATTCAAGTTTAGAGTGTTGCTTCCTTACCTTCTTTACTATGTCAAGGGCATAAATAAGTTCTTCCTTTAGATCATAGCCATCCTTTTCTGAATATTCCTCTATATGTTTACCTTTATCCATATCTCTATTTTCTTTTGGTTTATCTTCTATAGGATCACTTACTTCTTCTAAATCCATTAGAATATTTTCATCTGGTCCTTCAAGTGCATTCTCATATTCACCATCACTGAAACTATAACCATCCCTTGTACAATCATCTTCAAGATGTCCAAAGTTACTACATCTAAAACACTTGAGAATAATTAGAATTTTTTTCTTAACTGGTTCTTTTTCTTCAATCATAAATAGGAATTCATCTCTATCATTGTCTGAAAAACTAACATCACTATCACTTGAATACTTACTTGCATTATCCGCATAGTAGCTTCTCTTTTGCCTTTGAAAGAACTTATTTCCTTATATGCTTTGTTCATCCTTGCTTTTCTTTTGATGCTTATCCCACCTATATCTTTCTAATTCCTTGTTCTTGTGATCATATTTTTATTCACCATTGTTGTTCTTGGGTTCTTGACAATCTGTTGTAAAATATCCATACCTTCCACAATTGAAACATTTAACAGACCTTTTATCTCTATATATTCTATAGTCCTTATCTCTTCTACCATAGTTAGCTTCTTCATCACTAGATGACTCATTTCTTGATTCTGACTTCTTACCCTTTGTCTTATTGGTTGCTTTTAATGTGGCTTCCTTATAGGACATAGGATATTTTTTCCTTATCTCAAATGATGTGAGCATACCAAGCAACTTATCTCTTGTCAAATTATAACCATCTATTGATACTTCTATAGCAGAAACCTATTCACTGAAACTTTTTGGAAGAGATCTTAAGACTTTATCACAAACATCAGATTCATCAATCTTCATACCAAGTCCTCGCATATCATTAACAACCTCATAAATTCAAAGTAGGTAAGTGCTAATATTTTCCTCTTCATTCATTCTTAATTCTTAAAGTTTTCTTTTGATATTTCAACTTTTTTCTTTCTTGACACTTTTATCTCCTTCATATATATTTTGTATTGTATCCCACATCTCTTCTGCAATTTGAGAATGCATAAATTTCATAGACTCTGTTCTACGCAAACCTCTCACAAGTGCATTCATTTCTTTTGAATTGTAGTGTTGTAGAAGCTTACCTTCCTTATCTGCAGGAGGATTGACTAAGGGATCATACCCAAATTCCACTGATTCCAAAATTTCATTGCCAAGTGCCATCAGGTAGATCTTCATCATCATACTCCAATACATATAGTCACTTCCATCAAATACTTGTGCTAAATTATTTGAGGACACTTTCTTAGGATCCATTGTGTTCTTGTTAACCTTTTCTTCAAGTTGTTAAACTCTTCTGAAGGAACCCACTCTGATACCAATTGAATAACACAAGCTTATACTAAGAGGGGGGTGAATGGTATTAGATCACTTTTTACTTTTCTTTCCAAATCAATATTAAGCAATGTGTAGATATCAATATCAATAGAAATAATCAAAGTAATACATAAATCACCACACACAATAGAGACACCATAATTTACGTGGTTCACCCAATGTGGGCTACTCCACGGAGAAAATATTTCACTAAAATTTTCTCAATCAATCTCTTGGGAATCCTTCCCAATTAAAATATTTATGGACCTCTATCCAAAGGAGACACCAATCCCCTAAATCAATTCCATGGATCTCTATCCATAAGATAACTCTTTCTCCTTTGCTCTAGCTAGTGATCCTTTAGAAAACTATTGCCTCCACTGCACTGGCTTGTGGATCTCTCTCCACTGAATACTCTTATCCCCACTCAGAAGACTTATCCTCACTGCACTAGCTGATGGATCTCTATCCACTAGAGACTACTATCCTATCTACTCTATCACCTCTAAACCTTTGTCTCAAATATGCTCAACAAGTCCACACATAACTTATTCTAATATGCTCAACAAGTCCACACAAAACTTGTTCTAATATGCTCAACAAGTCCACTCAGAACCTGCTCAAATCTGCTCAACAAGTCCATTTAGAACCTACTCAAATATGCTCAATAGGTCCACTCAAAACCTACTCAAATCTACTCAATAGGTCCACTCAGAACCTACTAAAATCTTCTCAACAAGTCCACATAGAAATTTCTCAAATCTTCTCAACAAGTCCACTCAAAACTTGCTCAAATATGTTCAACAGGTCCACTCAGAACTTGTCCAAATTTGCTCAATAAGCTCACATAGAACTTGTCCAATTTGCTCAATAAGTCCACATAGAACTTATCCAAATATGTATTGTAATATTCCACAAAAAATCTCACACAAAATCAGTCCACAAGTCACCTCAAAGACTTACCTCAAATGTGCTTAACAAGTCCATATAGAACTTGTCCAATCTCATAGAAGCATAAAGAGAATTGTTAAAGACTCAATATGTTCTATACTCAATGCTAAATAACTTTCTCAACTCAAAATAGAATATGAAATAGTTTGTTTTATGGAACTTGAACAATCACTTCACACACCCACTTGACTAGGCTCAATCAACTCTACTCAACCAATTACTCAAGAAACAACCCTTGCTCACAAACCCTAGTCCAAGCATGTAAGCACCAACTCAAAATATTTCCAATAATGCTCAACCACAAATCTCACATAACAATGATACTCATGTTCTTTTCAAACCCTAGTTCAAGTTCTTTGCACAACCAATGGCTTCAACAACAATGCTTATACATTAATCTTCACATAATAATGATACTCATGTTCTTTTGCACAACCCTAACTCAAGTTCTTCACACAACCAATGGCTTCAACAACAATGCTTATACATAAATATTCACATAACAATGATACTCATGTTCTTTTGCACAACACTAACTCAAGTTCTTCACACAATCAATGGTTTCAACAACAATGCTTATAAAACAAGGTTTTAACATCAACTCTTTATTCCATAATTTCTTGAAGCATGAACTCAACACTATTGAAAAGGAAACCCTAATCAAGTCCTTTTCACTCAAAACTTATTTTCAGAAAACCAATCAATCAAATCAACTAAGGAAGAATTTGCCCATACCTTTTTGCTTGACAGGGTGTAGATCTCACAAATTTATCACACTCACAATTACTTCTTTGCCAATCTCAATAAGAGTTAGAAGATAATAATTTTCTCAACACAACACAATACAAAATGATATCAAACAAAATACACCTTATCACTCCAACTCTAAAATAATATCCAATGCCCTCATAATAATCTCTATGGCAAAAATCCTTTTACAAATAAAATCAACACTCACTAAAATTCAAAAACCTCTTATTATCTTATTACTCCAACTTAAAAATAATATGTCCTTTTTTATAAATCACAATTCAACACATAACAATTTGCTATCACTCCTTATTTCTCCTAACCACTAATTTTATTGCCTAACTAAAAACCTTTTAAAAACCCCTTATAACTCCTAATAAAGGCTCTAATTAAAACTTTAGACAGTAAAAATTATTTTAGAAAATTACCTTTGCCTCTCAATGGTTTTCGAACCCTTGACCTTTACATCCATGAATGCCCTAGCTGTGGGCTCCTCAACCACGTGTGATCAATGCACGTTGAGAGCTAAAAAGCTATTTGCACACTATATTCCTCCCGGTGCCTTAAACAACAAACACGAAAACTCAAACCTTTCCCTTTGCACACGCACTCCTCGGGATTCGAACGTAGGTTTGTCTCCCCACAAACACCTTAGCAAAAATATGCGCTGCCAATGGACCACCGTGTCCAACTTGTCTTGGGCACCAACCTTACTCCGCTATAACCCTTGCGCATAAGACGAAAATTCGTTCGTCTTCTTCCTCACCCGAAACTTCAAATAGCACATGCAATTTACTTTGTCGCATTAATTAAATTCGATGAGGGATAATTTGCAAGGTCTTTTGGCCTCCCTTTTATACACGAAGCTGCCATTGTCTTCAAACATCGACGCTCCAAATTTTTCAATGACGTTGGCACATTTAACCTTTGTAATTTATAAATGATTTAAATTCCAAGGAATTTAAATTTTATAAATTATAATTATAACCTTTGGCTTTTAAGGCCTTATCTTATTGCACAACTTTGTATTGATGATATTTATTTATAAAATTTAAATTCCTTTTGAATTTAAATATTTTATAAAATAAATATTAGACCTCCTTTGAAATTTGTAATAGGTCTCCTTGGGTATTTATGAAAACCCTTTTTAACTTATGCTCTCATATAATATTAAAATATTATGGAGCCTTTTGCCTTTAACTTCTGCACTGTTGAAGCTTCTTCCTGGATATTAGTGACACCTTTGACGACTTTATTTCTTGCCGAATTCCTTGACATTAATGATGACTTCATTTGGTGACATCAAAGACAACTTTTGACTTAGGGACTCAAAATATCCAACAAGTGACAACAATAGTCAACCATGGTGTTAAAATAGAATATAGCACATCATTTAGATCATGTATATATTCCTTTCTTGATGCATACTCTAGGACATTAGATTACTTTAGGGGAAATTTATCTAGTTACTTCATGCAATGTAATAAATGCACAAGTGTCAATGTGCAAGTTGTATATGTGTAAGTTATCCCTTGCACAACTAGATAGAGTGTTGGCCAAGGAACCTATTTCCTATATAAAGGGCCATAGACATAGATCAAGATACAATAGTAGGAAGTAGTGTAGAACAGTGTGGTGTCATGTAGCAGTGTGATGTAATGTGTTTTTAGTATGATATTCTCAAATCCCATTCTTGAGTAGTAGATTTATTCATGGAGTGTTCATTTCCTTAATAGCTACTTTATAAACATTTCTATTATTTCCATTTATAGTATATTTTCAGTCATCTCACAAATTTACTTTATGTCATATTATTCTGCATCTTATGAATGTTATCTCCCACTACATGTTGCATCAAAAGCTAACAGTGGTATCAGAGCTACAGTAGGTCAATAGAAAAATCACCATTATCATTGACCCTGATTTTTTATCAACCTGATGTGCCATTGGACCAGTCATAGTCAAAAATTCTCATAAGAGTCTAGGTGGTAGAATTAGGGAGAGCCATAAGTAATGACTGAAAGAAATATCAATTTCTAGAATACTAAGATTGCATATGGCTAGAGTCTTTCCACAAAGTTACAAGGGAAAACTCGTGAATACTAGGACTCAACATTTGATCCACTAGTTTGATGAATAAGCTAGTGAAGCTCATCTAAGTGATCTAGAGAAATTTACCTGAAGTTTCTTTTATTGTAGGGAATTAATTCTTATATGACTAGGCACCTACTACAACATAAATCTAGAAGATTTCAACTTCATTACCCGAAGTTCAGAGTGCCTTCATAATGCAGAGATTAGTTACTACAAGATAAGAAGACTATAGAAGAGACTTCTGGAGAAGAATCATGGTGAAGTTGGGAGATAGGAGATCTCCATTACTATATTGAAAATTTTACAAGAAAAATTTAATGGAAGCATTGATCAAGAAAAAGTCCATAGAAGCCTTGATCCAAAAGAAAATGCCAAAGAAGCCTTAATCCATAATAAAAGACCACAGAAGCCTTGATATTGAAGAAAAGGCCATAGAAGCCTTGATATTGAAGAAAATACCACAAAATCCTTGATACTAAAAATAATGCTACATAAGCCTTGATCCTAAAGAAGACTCTAGAAGAGAGTATCTTATTTAGAAGCAAATTTTAGTACTAATACTTTGTTGCAATAATATGGAGATTCAAAGAGTTGGGAAAGCTTCTTACAAGAAAGATAGGAAGAGTATGTTCTTTAGAATCAATCCAGCACCTGAATCAAAAGATATTAGGAGAAGATCTCATTTATGAAATTCTAAAATTGGAATAAGAAGAAGGACTAGGAGAGTCCTACTCGTATCCAGAAGCAGTAGAATCAGAGATCTAGGAGAAGATCTCACCACCAACACTTCTAAAAGCAGAAAGTTGAAGATAAAATCTCAAGGAAGACCAAAAGAAGCTACAAGATCAAAGACCTTGGAGAGGTCTCTATGAGCATCTAGTAAAAGGCTTGGAGAGCCTTACTGAAGAAATCATCAAAGGAGTTCCAAGGAGAACTCATTGGAGAAATTCACTATTGGAGATAGTGAAATATTTGGGATAATTTTTACCATTCGATAATAAGCCCAAGAAGAAGAATTTGGCAAGGAGTGCCAAATCTTAGAATACCTCAAGACATTTAGAATCTTGAGAAGAATATCATGTTTGAAGTTAGAATTTAGATAAAATAAGCCTATCAAATCCAAGAGATATGGAGATTACCTCTCGCAGCAAAAAGGCACTGCTTTAGAAACAAATATATCTTCAAATATATAGCAAACATTGGGTTCTACAAGAGGAGAACAAGCCACCAAAACCCTAGGCTCATGAAAGAGAATTTGAGACCATATTTTGGTGAAGACAAAGTTGTTCAAGGTAGCTTACAAAGAGCTATAATATCTTACTCAAGGCAACAATTTTGTGATCTTAGACACCAATATCTACATCCTCTATAGAAGTGGCAAAAAGGGCTTTCAAAAAAAGAAAAAAAAAGGTAAGCAACTATAGGTGCAAGTAGATTCATTAAGTGGATTACTTATCATATTTGTTTAAGCACCTTGATTGTATTAAAGTTGCAAAAAGGAGAATTGAATTACAGTATTCAAAAGTGCAAAAAGAAAGGTTTATTTAAGGTTCATTTGCACTTTAGGAGTTGATTATATTTTATATTTCCAAACTATCTATCAACTACCTATCATCTAATTTGGAAAGAAAAAGCAAACTATCTCCTATTACATTGCTTATAAGAAAAGTTTAGAATATTTCTTGAATATTTATTACAAATTATTCTTTTTTAGTTGCAGTAAATTGATTAAGTGCATTATTTTTTAGAGTTGATTGGAGTGATAATGTGAAATTGTTAGTGCATTAAAAGTAAAATATTATTAGATTCATTTGCACTATTATATTACTCTCAAAAATATTATTGTTTGTTTTCATGAGGAAGGTACAAAAATAGAATTTTTCAAAGTGTCTAAAGACATTATTAATGCACATATATCTACAACTTTAAGTGGCCTAAGGAAGCCACAAAATCAGTTCAATCCTCCAAGCATTGAAGAAGAAAGTAACCACCAAAAGAGCATCAAAGAAAGCCTCGAACAAGACATGGTGAGTCTCAAGTTCAAAGCACAGGAAATAGTGCAAAAAAATATAGCAAAAGGAGAGCTTCTATCTAGTGGTTACAAGATTGGATCCATTTATAAAATATCCAAGCAAAAGGGAAGGTGTCTAATCAAAGAGACAACCTCAAAACCCCTATATTGCACTCAATATTTACTTCAAAACCATAAATTTAGAATTGAAATGAATGTAAAAGAAGGTGCAAACAAGGACATTTTATATCAAAATATTTTACATTATGTTGCACTATCCTAATATGGTTTATACAGGGAGAGAAGGTAGATTTAAAGGTGCCTCAAAGGCACTACACTCGTTGGAAAAAAACCAGTCAAAAGTGGTCATATGCTAGCACCAATCCAAGAATAGCTCAAGGAGCCACTCAATGGGACCATTCTCCTCACATCTTAAATGACTGAACCTGCAAAAAGCAAGGCATAAAAGCAAAGGGATAAATAGCATCATTCGAAGAGCAACATCATCTATGAAATGAGGACGTAAACAAGTAATAAATGAAGGAAAAATCAAAGCACCATTGGAGTGTTTCTTACTTCACATCCACTGGTGAAAATCGATGCTCAAAGCCTCCAAGTTGCTACTCCACATCCCAGCTAAAAATACTACAGGTGAACGAAAGAAGAATTGGGGAGTTTTAAAGTTAAAAGGATCTCCACAAGGCTCATTTGAACCAGCAATAGTGAAGAACACAAGCTTATACTGAGAGGGGGGGTGAACAGTATAAGACCACTTTTAACTTTTTCTTTCAAAACAACTTTCAATTCAATATTATGCAGTATAAAGATAGCAGTAACAATAGCAGTAATCAAAGCAATGCACAAAACACCATCCACAAAGTGACACAACAATTTACGTGGTTCACCCAAAGTGGGCTACTCCACGGATAAAACTTTTCTCTAAAAGTTATATCACAGTTCTCTGGGAAACCTTCCCAATTACAAAGTTTATGAGCCTCTGCTCAAAGGAGATACCTTCCCCTTAACTCTGCTCTGGCTGGTGATCCTCTAGAAGACCTCTGCCTCTTCAGCCCTTAGCAAGTGGAACTCTATCCACAGAAGACACCTGTCTTCCCTACTCTGGCTGGAGACCTCTGTCCTCACTCTATCACCTCAACGCTGGTCCTCGAATTTGCACCAAAACACAGTCCTTCGGTCTGGCACAAATGTCCTCTTCCTCTTTCTCAGGTCTGCACCAAACACAGTCCTTCGGTCTGGCACAAATCTGTTCTCAACTCTGCATCAATCTCTGTCCTCAAATGGTCCTCAAATCTGGTTCACAAAAATGGTTCACCAACTTGCATTAATGCTGGCTTGATCTTCACCCAAGTCTTCAAGACTTGTTTTAGATCTGCTTTGCAAGTTCTCACTTAGAACCTGCCCAAACTGCTCCACAAGCTTCAACAAAAAGCTTGCTCAATGCTGTCCAACAAGCCCTCTCAATGACTTGTCCAAAACCTGCTCATACATCCCCACCGAAACCTGTCCAAAACCTCAGCAAGCTCACAAAGACAACTTGCTTAGCATGAACTCACAAAGAGAATTGTTAGAGACCCAATGTGATTCATTAACATCATAGAAGCATAAAGAGAATTGTTAGAGACTCAATATGTTCTATACTTAACTCCCAATCTCAATCTCAAATCTCAAAAGAATAAGATATATGTAATATGCTTTTCTTAAGAACATGAAACACAAATCTGTCTACGCAAACACAGCCGCAATCACAGCCGCCCTTTGATTGAAATCCAACCTTTGCACTGTCTTCATAAATACAATAGCACTTCAACACTCTACGATCGAACTCCTCATTCAGCGCATCAACTCGCCACTTCTACGCTATCTACGCTGTTATGGCTGCATCTCGCACACCTCACTCGAATCGACTCGACTCGGTCTTTGCGCATCATGGACTTCACTTGTGCAAGTTCGATACACACATTCGATCATCAAACTCTCCGAATAGCCCTCCTTTTATACTGACAATCTCAAGATTAGATTCTTGATCTTAGTCGGCTGTATATCCCTAAAACAACGTCGACTACACAACCCTACACTTCGTCGGCTCAAGGTTAACTCTGTCGGCTTCAACCGCCTCTGCTGTTCTATAGCTTTTCTCGTGAAACTACAACATGTCGCGATATCATGACACTTTTATAGCCGTACACCTTCTATAGCCTACTGTCACGAAATCGTGACACCTTGGCCTTTGTCGACTTCCTTTGTGCTTCTGTCATGAAATCACGACACCTTTGCCTCTTGCTGACATCATCTCACTTCTATCATGAAATCATGACACTTTAGTCTTCATGGCCTTCCTCTCAGCTTTTGTCATGAAATCATGACACTTATGATTTTTGTTGACGTCATCTTCACTTTGTCATGAAATCGCGACGCTTAGTACAATGAATTGCTTCTCGCTCATCTCACTCTCATGAAATCGTGACGCTTTTCCTAAGCTCTTTTCCTATGCCTGTGAAACTAGAACATGTCACGAAATCGTGACGCTTTCACTTTGAGCTCTTCCTTCTTCAATTCATCGTGAAATCATGACGCTTCTTCTTTTAATACTTGCTAACTATTTCTGTCGCAAAATCATGACACTTTCTTCCTTCTGCACTTTTTCTTCTTCCTTCGTGAAATCATGACGCTGCTCCTTTCAGACTCTTCCCTTTGCTGCATGTCGGAAATCGTGACGCTTCTCATTTCGAGCTTTTTCAGCATGTCACGAAATCGCGATAGTCCTCACCTTGACCTTTGTAGCATGTCATGAAAACGTGACAGTCCTCACTTGGAACTTTGCATCATGTCATGAAATCATGACAGTTCCTGAAAAACTTTCACTCTCTTCGATCTTGTCATGAAATCATGACAGCTCACACTGCGGACTCTCTCTTCTGCAACATGTCATGAAATCGTGACACTTTTTCGTCCGTACAACCTCCTTTGTAGAATGTCACGAAATCATGACACTTTTCTTTCTCTGCCTTCCTACACTTTTCGAGTCGTGAAAATGCGACATGTCATGAAATCGTGACACTTTCCATCTTGCTCTCCTTCTCTGCCAACATGTCACGAAATCGTGATAGTTTTCCCTTCTCTCTTCCAAGATGTCAGAAATGTGATAGTTTGCTAACTTTCTCTCTCCTCAAACATGTCATGAAATCATGACAGTTTTTCCAACTTTCTCTCTCCTCAAACATGTCACGAAATCGTGACAGTTTTTCCAATCGCCTGCATACTTTTTCTTACTTGTCTTTTTCTTGATCTTTTGCAACTGGGCTACTCTGATCTTCTTGGAAACTCACTGTCCAAGCTGAAACCTTCATCAAAACACATTCTTTGACATCAAACCAAAATGCTTCAAGACCTTCTTGACATCAATGACAACATCTACACTTAGAGCAAAGGCAATGTACCCAAGGTACCCAAAATTGCCAACAATCTCCCCCTTTGTCATTGATGGCAAACCTTAACTGAAAAACACTACTCAAGAGCCAAAACTAAAACCAACTGATCCAACAACTGAGAATCTGCCTTTGAAGTTTTTGCTCCCCCTGACTTGAAGCTCTCCTCTTCACTTGAAGCTCTCCCCCTTACTCATATCTCTCCCCCTTTGTCATCAATGGCAAAGGGTCACCTTTGGGGCTTGGGACTAAGAATGAGCTTCTTAGCTTAGTCCCTCCCCCACCTCCTGATGAGGTGGTTAAAACAGGGGTGGGAGTAAAACTCCCATTAGGCACTGATCATTATCAGGGTCTAAAACTTCCTTGTCGGGCCTTCTCTTGAACTCTTTGTCCAAATTCCTATTCTTGTTACTGTTTTGATCCTCGGACCTGTTCATACTACTGTTCTTGTTATCGTTCCTGTTCTTAACCATGTCTTGATCCTTGGACCTGTTCATACAACTTTTCCTGTTCCTGTATTTTGGAAGTACAGCTCTACACTGTCTAGCTGTGTGACCATCATTGTTGCATTTATAACAAGTAATAAAGTCTGTTCTTTGAATCTGCCTGTTTTGACTAACCCAGTTCCTGTTATTTTCCTTGCAAAAAATTGCCTTGTGCCCAAACTGTTGACATGAGTAGCAATACCCTCGAAAGAAACTAGCACTTCTGAATTTGTCGTTAACTTTCTTCACTTGAGCCATGCAATGTACAACCATGTGACCAAACCTGTGACACGCAAAACATCTGCCATGAAATTTTCTTTTATTCGACCTCTTGGGTCCCGAAAACTTCTTCTTCGCATTCTGAATTCTGTTTTCTGTTTCTGCGCATCTGTCATCCACGGATTTTTTCTCAGAAATACTCTCCTCATCAGAACTCTCTCCTTTTTGAAATCTCTTACCAGATTTCCCAACCTGTTCCTTGTGCGGCTTAACAAAACCGAGGCCTGTTTTATCTGTTGTCTTTCTTTGACCTTTGATGAGAGATTTAACCCTTTTGGAGTTATCTTGAAACCTGTACAGCTTATCCTTGTACTCTTTAGTTTCCTTTTTCAAAGAAGCCATTTTCTGTTCTAACTCACTATATTCAAGAGCCTTAAACTCTAACTCATCCTTGAGTTCAGCATTCTTCTTTCTTTCCTTTTTCAAAGCACTAAGAGCATTAATAAGTTCTCTTTCAAGATCCTTTATTTGTTTGCTTTCTGAATCATCAAACCCTTTTTCAGATTTCTTATCACTAGAGGTGCTACCTTTTTCAAAAACCATACAAGCATCTTCCTTACAGTTTTTTGAAGCATCTTCATACATACTCAAAAACAATTCATTATTTGTGCACTCATCCTCAAGGTGCCCAAAATTTCCACATCTAAAACATTTCATGATAATGAATCTATGTTTCGGTTCTTCCTCTTTTTCTGAAATGAACAGCATCTCATTTTCAACATCACTTGAAGAACTTTCAATATCATTACTAGACCACTTACTTGCTTTGTCTAGGTAGAAGCTCTTCTTGTGCTTGTGAGAATACCTCTTTCCTTGATTGCTTTGCTCATCTTTATTCTTCCTGTGATGCCTATGCCTTTCAGAATCCTTGCTCTTACAATCCTGTTTGTCTTTATCACTTTCATCCTTGGTAACAGTACAGTTAGTAGCATAATGACCAACCATTCCACAATTGAAACATTTGACAAATTTCATACCTTTGTGCTTTCTTGAGAACTTGCCCTTCTTGCTGTAATAAGTCTCATCATCACTAGAAGACTCATCAATAATAGGTGTTGTATTACTACATGAATGATCCATTGTGTTCTTTGCTAGCTTTTCCTTCAAGCTATTAAACTTTTCGAAGGAACCCGCTCTGATACCAATTGAAGAACACAAGCTTATACTGAGAGGGGGGGTGAACAGTATAAGACCACTTTTAACTTTTTCTTTCAAAACAACTTTCAATTCAATATTATGCAGTATAAAGATAGCAGTAACAATAGCAGTAATCAAAGCAATGCACAAAACACCATCCACAAAGTGACACAACAATTTACGTGGTTCACCCAAAGTGGGCTACTCCACGGATAAAACTTTTCTCTAAAAGTTATATCATAGTTCTCTGGGAAACCTTCCCAATTACAAAGTTTATGAGCCTCTGCTCAAAGGAGATACCTTCCCCTTAACTCTGCTCTGGTTGGTGATCCTCTAGAAGACCTCTGCCTCTTCAGCCCTTAGCAAGTGGAACTCTATCCACAGAAGACACCTGTCTTCCCTGCTCTGGTTGGAGACCTCTGTCCTCACTCTATCACCTCAACGTTGGTCCTCGAATTTGCACCAAAACACAGTCCTTCGATCTGGCACAAATGTCCTCTTCCTCTTTCTCAGGTCTGCACCAAACACAGTCCTTCGGTCTGGCACAAATCTGTTCTCAACTCTGCATCAATCTCTGTCCTCAAATGGTCCTCAAATCTGGTTCACAAAAATGGTTCACCAGCTTGCATTAATGTTGGCTTGATCTTCACCCAAGTCTTCAAGACTTGTTTCAGATCTGCTTTGCAAGTTCTCACTTAGAACCTGCCCAAACTGCTCCACAAGCTTCAACAAAAAGCTTGCTCAATGCTGTCCAACAAGCCCTCTCAATGACTTGTCCAAAACCTGCTCATACATCCCCACCGAAACCTGTCCAAAACCTCAGCAAGCTCACAAAGACAACTTGCTTAGCATGAACTCACAAAGAGAATTGTTAGAGACCCAATGTGATTCATTAACATCATAGAAGCATAAAGAGAATTGTTAGAGACTCAATATGTTCTATACTTAACTCCCAATCTCAATCTCAAATCTCAAAAGAATAAGATATATGTAATATGCTTTTCTTAAGAACATGAAACACAAATCTGTCTACGCAAACACAGCCGCAATCACAGTCGCCCTTTGATTGAAATCCAACCTTTGCACTGTCTTCGTAAATACAGCAGCACTTCAACACTCTGCGATCGAACTCCTCATTCAGCGCATCAACTCGCCACTTCTGCGCTATCTACGTTGTTATGGCTGCATCTCGCACACCTCACTCGAATCGACTCGACTCGGTCTTTGCGCATCGTGGACTTCGCTTGCGCAAGTTCGATACACACATTCGATGATCAAACTCTTCGAATAGCCCTCCTTTTATACTGACAATCTCAAGATTAGATTCTTGATCTTAGTCGGTTGTATATCCCTAAAACAACGTCGGCTGCACAACCCTACACTTCGTCGGCTCAAGGTTAACTCTGTCGGCTTCAACCGCCTCTGCTGTTCTATAGCTTTTCTCATGAAACTACAACATGTCACGATATCGTGACACTTTTACAGCCGTACACCTTCTATAGCCTACTGTCGCGAAATCGTGACACCTTGGCCTTTGTCGACTTCCTTTGTGCTTCTGTCATGAAATCGTGACACCTTTGCCTCTTGCTGACGTCATCTCACTTCTGTCATGAAATCGTGACACTTTAGTCTTCATGGCCTTCCTCTCAGCTTTTGTCATGAAATCGTGACACTTATGATTTTTGCTGACGTCATCTTCACTCTGTCGCGAAATCATGACGCTTTAGTCTACAATGCCTTCTTCTCTTTTGTCATGAAATCATGACACATCTTCTTGACGTCATCTGCAACTCTATCATGAAATCATGACGCTTTCGCTGCCTTAAGCTCTTTTCTGCCATATGCCCGCGAAACTGGAACATGTCACGAAATCGTGACGCTTTCGCCTTCGAGCTCTTCCTTCTTCAATTCGTCGCGAAATCATGACGCTTCTTCTGTTTAAGACTTGCTAACTGATTTTGTCATGAAATCATGACACTTTCTCCAACTCAGTCACTCAACTCTGAAATCGTGACACTTTGCATCCGTACAACTTCTTTGTACCTGTCAAATCGTGACGCTTTCACTTTAACTTTCCTTGCAATGTCAAAATCGTGACGCTTCTCCTTTTTCTTTTTGCATGTCATGAAATCATGACAGTTCTCACTTCGACCTTTGCAGCATGTCACAAAATCATGATACCTCACTTGAACTTCATCATGTCATGAAATCATGACATTTATTAACTTTCTCTCTTCGATCTTGTCGTGAAATCATGACAATTCACTTTTGGACTCTCTTTTGCATCATGTCATGAAATCACGACACTTTTTCTTCCGTACAACTTCCTATAATGTCATGAAATCGTGACACTTTTCCTTCTCTGCCTTCCTCACTTTTCGAGTCACGAAAATGCGACATGTCACGAAATCGTGACACTTTCCATCTTGCTCTTCTTCTCTGCCAACATGTCACGAAATCATGATAGTTTTCCCTTTCTCTTCTTCCAGCATGTCAAAATCATGAACTTTCCGAACTTTCTCTCTCCTCAAACATGTCATGAAATCATGATAGTTTTTCCAGTACTTTCTCTCTCCTAAAACATGTCACGAAATCATGACAGTTTTTCCAGCCGCCTGCATACTTTTTCTTACTTGTCTTTTTCTTGATCTTTTGCAACTGGGCTACTCTGATCTACTTGGAAACTCACTGTCCAAACTGAAACCTTCATCAAAACACATTCTTTGACATCAAACCAAAATGCTTCAAGACCTTCTTGACATCAATGACAACATCTACACTTAGAGCAAAGGCAATGTACCCAAGGTACCCAAAATTGCCAACAATCTCCCCCTTTGTCATTGATGGCAAACCTTAACTGAAAAACACTACTCAAGAGCCAAAACTGAAAACAACTGATCCAACAACTGAGAATCTGCCTTTGAAGTTTTTGCTCCCCCTGACTTGAAGCTCTCTTCTTCACTATGAAGCTCTCCCCCTTACTCATATCTCTCCCCCTTTGTCATCAATGGCAAAGGGTCACCTTTGGGGCTTGGGACTAAGAATGAGCTTCTTAGCTTAGTCCCTCCCCCACCTCCTGATGAGGTGGTTAAAACAGGGGTGGGAGTAAAACTCCCATTAGGCACTGATCATTATCAGGGTCTAAAACTTCCTTGTCGGGCCTTCTCTTGAACTCTTTGTCCAAATTCCTATTCTTGTTATTGTTTTGATCCTCGGACCTGTTCATACTACTGTTCTTGTTATCATTCCTGTTCTTAACCATGTCTTGATCCTTGGACCTGTTCATACAACTTTTCTTGTTCCTGTATTTTGGAAGTACAACTCTACACTGTCTAGCTGTGTGACCGTCATTGTTGCATTTATAACAAGTAATAAAGTCTGTTCTTTGAATCCACCTGTTTTGACTAACCCAGTTCCTATTATTTTCCTTGCAAAAAATTGCCTTGTGCCCAAACTATTGACATGAGTAGCAATACCCTCGAAAGAAACTAGCACTTCTGAATTTGTCGTTAACTTTCTTCACTTGAGCCATGCAATGTACAACCATGTGACCAAACCTGTGACACGCAAAACATCTGCCGTGAAATTTTCTTTTATTCGACCTCTTGGGTCCCGAAAACTTCTTCGCATTCTGAATTCTGTTTTCTATTTCTGCGCATCTGTCATCCACGAATTTTTTCTCAGAAATACTCTCCTCATCAGAACTCTCTCCTTTTTGAAATCTCTTACCAGATTTCCCAACCTGTTCCTTGTGCGGCTTAACAAAACCGAGGCCTGTTTTATCTGTTGTCTTTCTTTGACCTTTGATGAGAGATTTAACCCTTTTGGAGTTATCTTGAAACCTGTACAGCTTATCCTTGTACTCTTTAGTTTCCTTTTTCAAAGAAGCCATTTTTTGTTCTAACTCACTATATTCAAGAGCCTTAAACTCTAACTCATCCTTGAGTTCAGCATTCTTCTTTCTTTCCTTTTTCAAAGCACTAAGAGCATTAATAAGTTCTCTTTCAAGATCCTTTATTTGTTTGCTTTCTGAATCATCAAACCCTTTTTCAGATTTCTTATCACTAGAGGTGCTACCTTTTTCAAAAACCATACAAGCATCTTCCTTACAGTTTTCTGAAGCATCTTCATACATACTCAAAAACAATTCATTATTTGTGCACTCATCCTCAAGGTGCCCAAAATTTCCACATCTAAAACATTTCATGATAATGAATCTATGTTTCGGTTCTTCCTCTTTTTTTGAAATGAACAACATCTCATTTTCAACATCACTTGAAGAACTTTCAATATCATTACTAGACCACTTACTTGCTTTGTCTAGGTAGAAGCTCTTCTTGTGCTTGTGAGAATACCTCTTTCCTTGATTGCTTTGCTCATATTTATTCTTCCTGTGATGCCTATGCCTTTCAGAATCCTTGCTCTTACAATCCTGTTTGTCTTTATCACTTTCATCCTTGGTAACAGTACAGTTAGTAGCATAATGACCAACCATTCCACAATTGAAACATTTGACAAATTTCATACCTTTGTGCTTTCTTGAGAACTTGCCCTTCTTGTTGTAATAAGTCTCATCATCACTAGAAGACTCATCAATAATAGGTGTTGTATTACTACATGAATGATCCATTGTGTTCTTTGCTAGCTTTTCCTTCAAGCTATTAAACTTTTCGAAGGAACCCGCTCTGATACCAATTGAAGAACACAAGCTTATACTGAGAGGGGGGGTGAACAGTATAAGACCACTTTTAACTTTTTCTTTCAAAACAGCTTTCAATTCAATATTATGCAGTATAAAGATAGCAGTAACAACAACAGTAATCAAAGCAATGCACAAAACACCATCCACAAAGTGACACAACAATTTACGTGGTTCACCCAAAGTGGGCTACTCCACGGATAAAACTTTTCTCTAAAAGTTATATCGTAGTTCTCTGGGAAACCTTCCCAATTACAAAGTTTATGAGCCTCTGCTCAAAGGAGATACCTTCCCCTTAACTCTGCTCTGGCTGGTGATCCTCTAGAAGACCTCTACCTCTTCAGCCCTTAGCAAGTGGAACTCTATCCACAGAAGACACCTGTCTTCCCTGCTCTGGCTGGAGACCTCTGTCCTCACTCTATCACCTCAATGCTGGTCCTCGAATTTGCACCAAAACATAGTCCTTCGATCTGGCACAAATGTCCTCTTCCTCTTTCTCAGGTCTGCACCAAACACAGTCCTTCGGTCTGGCACAAATCTGTTCTCAACTCTGCATCAATCTCTGTCCTCAAATGGTCCTCAAATCTGGTTCACAAAAATGGTTCACCAGCTTGCATTAATGCTGGCTTGATCTTCACCCAAGTCTTCAAGACTTGTTTCAGATCTGCTTTGCAAGTTCTCACTTAGAACCTGCCCAAGCTGCTCCACAAGCTTCAACAAAAAGCTTGCTCAATGCTGTCCAACAAGCCCTCTCAATGACTTGTCCAAAACCTGCTCATACATCCCCACCGAAACCTGTCCAAAACCTCAGCAAGCTCACAAAGACAACTTGCTTAGCATGAACTCACAAAGAGAATTGTTAGAGACCCAATGTGATTCATTAACATCATAGAAGCATAAAGAGAATTGTTAGAGACTCAATATGTTCTATACTTAACTCCCAATCTCAATCTCAAATCTCAAAAGAATAAGATATATGTAATATGCTTTTCTTAAGAACATGAAACACAAATCTGTCTACGCAAACACAGCCGCAATCACAGCCGCCCTTTGATTGAAATCCAACCTTTGCACTGTCTTCATAAATACAGCAGCACTTCAACACTCTACGATCGAACTCCTCATTCAGCGCATCAACTCGCCACTTCTGCGCTATCTACGCTATTATGGCTGCATCTCGCACACCTCACTCGAATCGACTCGACTCGGTCTTTGCGCACCATGGACTTCACTTGCGCAAGTTCGATACACACATTCGATGATCAAACTCTTCGAATAGCCCTCCTTTTATATTGACAATCTCAAGATTAGATTCTTGATCTTAGTCAGTTGTATATCCCTAAAACAACGTCGGCTGCACAACCCTACACTTCGTCGGCTCAAGGTTAACTCTATCGGCTTCAACCGCCTCTGCTATTCTGTAGCTTTTCTCATGAAACTACAACATGTCATGATATCATGACACTTTTATAGCCATACACCTTCTATAGCCTGCTGTCACGAAATCATGACACCTTGGCCTTTGTCGACTTCCTTTGTGCTTCTGTCATGAAATCGTGACACCTTTGCCTCTTGCTGACGTCATCTCACTTCTGTCATGAAATCATGACACTTTAGTCTTCATGGCCTTCCTCTCAGCTTTTGTCATGAAATCATGACACTTATGATTTTTGCTGACGTCATCTTCACTTTGTCGTGAAATCATGACGCTTTAGTCTACAATGCCTTCTCTCGTCAAAATCAGACACATCTTGACGTCATCTACAACTCTCATGAAATCATGACGCTTTCGTTGCCTTAAGCTCTTTTCTGCCATATGCCCATGAAACTGGAACATGTCATGAAATCGTGACGCTTTCACCTTCGAGCTCTTCCTTCTTCAATTCATCATGAAATCATGACGCTTCTTCTGTTTAAGACTTGCTAACTATTTCTATCATGAAATCATGACACTTTCTCCAACTGCAAGTTGCCATCTCAACTTGTCATGAAATCATGACACTTTCTGCTTTCGTACACTTTCTTTGCAACCTGTCGCGAAATCGTGACGCTTCTCCTTTCAGACTCTTCCCTTTTGCTGCATGTCACGAAATCACGACGCTTCTCATTTCGAGCTTTTTTAGCATGTCGCGAAATCATGACAGTCCTCACCTTGACCTCTGTAGCATGTCACAAAAACACGACAGTCCTCACTTGGAACTTTGCATCATGTCACGAAATCGTGACAGTTCCTGAATAACTTTCTCTCTCTTCGATCTTGTCGCGAAATCACGACAACTCACACTGCGGACTCTCTCTTCTGCATCATGTCACGAAATCATGACACTTTTTCGTCCGTACAACTTTCTTTGCAGAATGTCATGAAATCGTGACACTTTTCCTTCTCTGCCTTCCTGCACTTTTCGAGTCGCGAAAATGCGACATGTCGCGAAATCGTGACACTTTCCATCTTGCTCTCCTTCTCTGCCAACATGTCACGAAATCGCGACAGTTTTGCCTGCTTCGTCTCTGCCTTCCAGCATGTCACGAAATCGTGACACTTTTGCCCAAACTTTCTCTCTCCTCAAACATGTCACGAAATCACGACAGTTTTGCTAGCGCTTTCTCTCTCCTAAAACATGTCGCGAAATCGCGACAGTTTTTCCAGCCGCCTGCATACTTTTTCTTACTTGTCTTTTTCTTGATCTTTTGCAACTGGGCTACTCTGATCTACTTGGAAACTCACTGTCCAAACTGAAACCTTCATCAAAACACATTCTTTGACATCAAACCAAAATGCTTCAAGACCTTCTTGACATCAATGACAACATCTACACTTAGAGCAAAGGCAATGTACCCAAGGTACCCAAAATTGCCAACAAATAGAAATGACATCCATGTAGAGAATAAAGTGACACTTGTCACTCAAGGTAAACCCTAACGCTCAAGTCAAGCGAACACTCATCTGGAAGAGAGGAGTTACACGAACAGGTTGGTGCATTGAGTGTATGGAATACACTTGTCTGTTGGGAGATCAAATATTTTGCTAAAGAATGTAATGTTCATGCATTACTTAAAATAAGACAAGCATTTCTTTGGCATATAATTCTCCTCAAGTGCTCGAAGAGAAATGGACATGCCACTTGGCACTTCAGTCAAGAATCTTCTTCATTTTAAGGACATCAATGATCAAGGACAGCATACATTATTTGTCTCCATATTTATCACTACGTCATATGTGCGCATAGGGCTGAGTTGTAGCTTATCAAGAAGGTGTTCAATCTTTCAATGCTCAAGTCAAGCGAGGTCAAAGGAAGTCTCTACGGTACTAGATTTGGAATTCTTTATACAAGGATAAGCTCCAAGTGATTCTATTAGAGGGTACAGTCAAAGCATTCAAATCATCTACATCAATATTGTTGCCCTAGATCATCTAAAAACAGCATCGAATATTGCTTGGTGAAAGGTAAATTTTATTCCCATTCTTATGTGTTTTTTTTCCTTGGGAGCTATAAGGTTAAAATTGAAGGAATTTGAATATATTGAAAGCCATACTCTAAGGGAATATTTTATCAAATAAATATAATATTTGCAATATAAAACCTAGGAGTAACAAGGGTTTCTACTGGAATAAATATTGAATGTTTGAAAATATTATTGTGGTCTAATTTTTCCAAGAAATAGGGAGTCATAAGGGCTACTACATCAAATTTATCAATTGGAAATTAGATACACTTAATTTAATTCCCAAAGAATTTTTTAAAAGAGAGATTTATCATAGCTTTTTCAAAGGTTGGATATTTATCAAATTATTGTCTCAAACTTCTCAAAAGGAGACAAAAGATCCAACATTATAACCTCTTTAAAAATTTGGGAAAAGTGCTTAGTTCAATAAGAGCAATAAGGGATAATAGAAGTTGATTTGGTATCTACAAAACTTTATAAAATCAATCAAATATTGAACTATAATTTACAAAAGTACTATATCTCATCTATAACATATTAGGGAGTCATAAGGTATTCTACAAAACTTGGTAATATCAGCATCCATCAAAGATTATCAAGTTATAAAATATAATCTTTCCTCAAAACCTAAAAACCCTTAATATTATATACTCACATTACTTGGGAGACATAAGGAAGCCTACAAGATAAGGATTACTAAAGGTTTTATCAAATCAAGCTTATATTCTTCAATCATGAATCATATATCCTAATATAGAGAGTCATAAGGTAGACGACAAAGAAAATAGTATCTCAATTATTCTACTTCTTCAAATGGAAAAGGAATGTCATATAATGAAGGTGAAATTTGCTCCAATAGAAATAAGTCTATAAAATATGAAAACATGTCATATAATGAATGTGAAATTTGCTCCAATAGAAATCAGTCTATAAAATATTTCTTTGTTGTTGATAATATCCTAGAGAATAATTTCTCTGTTGTTGATATCCTTGAAAATTATTTCTCGAAAGTGTTATTGATGTCTTATGCCTCTTCTAAATGGATATTTTCCTTTCTTATTGTAAGAATTAATTGTTCTTCTTCTGATGTATATGAGGCCTCTACTTTTTGAAGTAGGTTCACTATCTTTTCAAAGCTTGGTGTTTGTTCAATTATATTTAATGTTATCACAAAAATATTATATTTTGAGGTTGAGATATCTTAAATTAATTGGAACTAATATTTTCATTAGATGACTTTTCTCCCAATGCTTGTAGTGATGCTCATAATTCATCAATTCTTCTCATGAAAGATTTGAGTTTTTCTCCACTCTTCATCTTTAAGCAATGGAGTTGGCTTTGGAGAAATAGAATTTGATTATGATTATTTGCTTCAAATATTGTTTGTAACTTCTCCCATGCATCTTTAGTCATGGTTAAATACTAAATGTATGCTTGTACTTCATCTACTACTTTGAACATGATGATCAACCTTACATTTCCATCTACCTTTTCAAACTTTGTCTAATATTCACCTTCTATAGTAGGACGGGTAATGGTTCTATCTACAACTTGCCATACTTCTTCAAACTTGAGTTGTGTTTTGAGTTTGGTCTTCCATGCAACATAATTATTCCTCCTCAATAGTTGGGAATTAGGCAACAAGAATTTTGGTGCACCACTAGCCATATCAAACTTTCACAAAATATGAATATTTTCCTTTCACTGAATCAACTTCCAAAAATGCTTTTTGACGAGCGTATATAAGCCTATACTTGATATTTAATTGATGCCTCAAATTACAAGAATAATAGTGTCTCACTAGGAAAAATAAAAGGTGGAGTTTCTTTCTCCTATCGAAATCTTTCATGGAATATTCTCTAAAATATTCTTTGTATTTTAAAATATTATATATGCCTTTCCTTTTCACCTACAATTTAAACAAAGGAAAGTGCAATAATTTTAATACCTTCTATTGCTTTCCCACTATGAATGTGGGACTATTCAATTTTTAAACTTTGCTTTATCCATGTGTCACCTTATGCTTTATCTAGGCAATATCTTTATCTTCCACAAAAATATTTTGGTGCTCCTAATGTTTCAAAAATATCTTGAATGACTTTGATTGCTCATAAATCACCTAGACCTCCTTCGATTTAAATGGACCTATGATTCATCCTCAACTAGACAATGCCCATGTTCTTGTAAGAGTGTTTGTTCATTGCATGTCTTCTGCAAACATCATCCAAAAAGCACCCTTATTTTAATTTTGTTGTGATTTTAGTTATTGTCTTCTTCGACATTGGACCTCCATTGGACCTTGTCGCTTTCTTAAGCAAAAGAGATTCCTTTTTAAATGCTCGAATTTTGTTGTAAACATTCTTACGACCTGCTACTCAGTTGATTATGAAAGAGACTGATTTTTAAACACTTGAATTTTGTTGTAGACATTCTTACAACCTGCTATTCAATTGATTATTGGCTTGAAGATGTTTAGTCCTTTCAATGCAGTTGCACTCCTTCCACCCTAACCTTGACATTGCTTCATTGATTAAGCAAATGTAATTGATTACAAAATGTTTTTTTTAATGTCTTGCTCGATTGAGACATCTTGTTATAAATAGTTCTCTCCTCCTATTAGGTGCCTTGCCTATATTCTACAAATGGTTGGAAAAAAAAGGCACCCAAGAGTTGGCTTAACTGAATCATCACTTTCTGCCTTGTGCATGTTTGATCTGATTTAGCATGGAACCTTTGGTTTTTAGTCTTATTCTAAATTTGTACATCAAGTAACAATTTCAATGTCCCTTTATCTCATGATAATTTGTTTACAAAAATGACGTTGTCTACAATCCTTGTGAACGCTTTCCTTAGACAATTACACTCATTTGTTGTTGATACGTCTGATTCTAAAAGGCTTCAACATGTTCTAGTACAAGCTTTCAACATGTTTGGGTGTACATTTCAACGTTAATATTTGAGCACCAAATATTGCTAATTTTATGAGCTCTTTCCTTGCTCTATCACACTCACAATGACTTTGAACGTCCAATGACACGTTAATCTTGAGTGCTAAGTCTATTGCTAATTTGGTAAACTTTTTCATGTTCACAATGCTTTTGAACATCAACGTATCGTTTAAACATTCTTTACTCAAACTCCATGATCAAGTAGTTGAGTAGTTGTGAATATGTGCAAGTGAATGATTCATATGACTACAAACTAGTATGCATACTACTTCTCTTTGAGATGCAATCCTTTTTGGTTTGAATATGCAAGGTATTTTCTTCTTGCTTGGAACTTTAGTTCCTTTTCAAATATTTATATTTGAAATCTTCCATGGGATTGCTTCACAGAGAAAATGATTATCTCTTTTTCTTGAGATTAACTAATCAATATTTAACAAGGTGTTTTACCCTTGAAACTTATTTTCAACAGAGTGCTTCTTGAGCTTCTTTAGATTGAAACAAGAGAAGGATCAAAAGGAGAGATGACTCTTCCTTCTACTTGCTTTGATGCCACATTTTAGAACTCAATGTTTCAATGATTTGCATTATGAAATGGTAGATATTTAAATACATTGGATGCCCATTTTTGGCATAAAAAACCACTAATTAATCTTGCAACTACCCTTGTCCTATAGTGCATGCATATTCCTTGTGATGGGTGGTTATACCACAAGCCATTTTGAATGGGTCCCAACATACCTTGCATACTAACATTCACATTATCTATGATGTAATAATTCCTAAAAAAATAGACTCAAGACTACAACATATTAATTTCGTAGTAACCTTTTTTTTAGGGATCTAATTCATACCCTAATATTTCATGATACTATTTTCATCACTTTTTATTTTAATTTGTGGGATGAGTCCCAATTCTTGTTAACACTAGCAAGATTTGTTTTTGGTTTCCCAAGATATCCCTTTGAGTTTGCTTTTCTCTTTGTTCTTGCTTTCAGAGTCTTCCTCTTCTTTTTCCATTCCCACCAACACTTTTATCTTCATCAATCTCTTCTATTTTTCCATACTATTCACAATTAGACTTATCTTCTAGGGTTTTATGTTGTCCTAGAGAAATCAAGATGTAAGGAATGGCCTCACAAACACTTCCTTTTTTATGTTGTGTTGGAAACCCAAAAGTCCATGGATATCCTCTATATGCATTTCTTTATTATGTTGCTCTTGAAGCCCTAAAGTGCAAGGGATACACTCTACACTACTTTCATTTTAATTGCAAGTAAAGAACTGTATACTACTTACAAAAATGAAGATGATTTACCTAAATTAACCTTTGACCTTGTCTACCTCCTTTGCTTTAAAATTTGGGAGTGAATCCTTGATTTGATCTAGCTTCTATAATATTATCTCCTTGCTCCATATTAGAGTTTGTTGTTGAGCATTTGAGGTGTTGTCATTTTTGTCAACACTTCTACTTTTTCTCCTAGTTGGCATCCTATTCATCATGATGATTATGCTGCAGTTTGGGCAATGTTGTAAAATATTGTGTGTATTTGAACACACCTTTTACGAAGACTTTGGAGGTATCATTTGTGGTTATTGCATATCTTATTTCTCTTGGTTCTATGATTATGGAACATTTATTTATGTAAAGGTGATATAAGGTTGCATTTGTATTTTCTATGCGCCTTGGTGCTATATTGTAACATTCAACATTTATTTATTTCCACTATGTCATCTCCAAGTTCCTTGGAATGTGTTCCAAGACTTAGGAATGGAGGGAAAATTGATTTTAATTATTTTATAATGCATCATAAGGGTTAGGAATTATTTCCAATATTTATTGGAATTTATTTTGTGGTGCAAAAATGGAAATATGCTAATTGGGGTGTTCAACTTGTTGTGGGACCCACTTTATGACATTTGTCATAGTGGTGTAAGGAAAGAATATTTTGTTGCCCTATTTTTGTGGAATTTTGGATATATGGGACGTGATAATTGCCAAATTATTGTTTAGACACTTTGGAATATTCTTTTGGTTGTGTAAGAGCATCTCCACTTTGATTGGCAGCTGGTGAGTGTGTGTAGTGGTGTCGGCAACAATTTCTTTTTTGGAAAATTAGAAATTTCCTCAACTTGGGCGTGATTTTTTGAGTGATTTTCTACTCATGGTTTTGGAAACCATTTATGGTTTCTCTCCATCTCATTTCTCTATAAATTCAGTGTTTGAGATGGTGGTATTATGGAGTTTTTGTTGAGAGTAACAGGGTGTTGCCGGAATGCTGCCAAAATTTTTGTAGAAGACATAAGTGTATAAATTTTAGCATGCAGGTTTGGGACCCTATTGTGGATGGAGAGAGAATAATTTTGATATGTTTATTTCAGGTGTTGGATCAGATTTGATAGAAAAATCATTTTGCAGTGGTTGGGTGCATAGTTGGTTTGCAGTAGTGTTGTTGGTTTTGAGCTTGCAGGCTTGTTAGAGCTTGCTTTTATTGGAAGCATTTTTATGCTTTATTTTTCATAATCTTATTATTATTTTGATCTGATATAGGTGGGTTGCACCCCTCCTTATATTGTGGTAGAGAAACTTTAGTGTATTTCATTTTGAGGCTTGTTCTATGCAGTAGTCATAGCAAGCATTTCTCTTTGGGAGGTTTTTTACCCTTGTGGTTTTCCTCCGACATATCATGTGTTGTGGGTTGTTTCTCTTGCATATATGTTGCTGCTATACATGATTTTATTTCTATTTTAAGTTAGATTTCAAATTGGAAATTAAAGTTTTAAATTGCACAGATTCACCCCCCTCTCTGTGTCATTGTTATACTAACAATTGGTATCAGAGCTTGGTCCTTTTAGCAGCTAAATCAGCTCGGATTGATTCATGGTTCACAATGGCTAATAGGGATGTCAACACTGGCAAGGTGCCATACTTTTATGGGAGTGATTATGCATTTTGGAGTTACAATATGATGGACTATTTGGGTTCTCTTGGTATTGGTGTGTATCTTTCAGTGAAGAATGGTTATGTTTTTCCTGCTACAATTTCTACAGATCCTGATGCAATCAAAGAATATGAAAACAATATGAAGGAAAAATCTACTATCACAAATGCTCTTGCACCAAGTGAATTGGTCAAGGTTATGGGTTTGCAAACAGCAAAAGAATTATGGGATAAGTTGCAAGCTATTCATGAAGGTAATGACAAAGTTAAGGAAGCTAAACTTCAAATTTTTAGAGCTCAATTTGAGTCTCCAAATGGATGAGAATGAGGATATTTCTGCCTACATGCTTCGTGTGAGTGAGGTGATCACTTCTCTTAGAGGTTTAGGAGAGACTATCACAGATAGTATTGTTGTGAAGAAGGTTCTTCGTTCTTTGAATTCAAAGTTTGATTCAAAGGTTTCTGCAATTGAAGAAGCAAAGGACTTAAACAATCTCTCACTATATGAACTACATGGCTCTCTTATTGCATATGAGATGATATTTGGTTGCAGCAAGTCTACTAAAAAGGAAAGTGCTTTCAAAGCATTCAAAAACATGAAATTGAATCCATAATCCGATAAAGAGAGATTCAGATGAAGAGGCTACTGAAGTCCTCTTTATGGCTATTGAAGACAAATCCAATTTAAATGCAAAAAAAGAGGATGATGAATCTGAAATTGATTTTGAGGAAGAGCTTACAATAGCATTGGAACAATATGAAATTGAGAGAAAGAGAAACAAAAGGATGAATGAAAATATCAAGGAGCTAAACAAACTCAATGAAGACTTGTTGATGCAACATGAAGAGTCAAAAAGATTTGCTGACCAAAATATTTCAGATTTAGAGGAGTCCAATAATGTGGCTACAAAAATGATACAAGACTTAAAATTTCAATTTGAAGAGTCCAAGAAAATAATAGATGATCTTAAGAATCGGGTATGTGAAAAATCTGATTTGTGTTGCAAACTAAAAGAGGAGATTGTTACTTTGAGAAAGCAACTTGAAAAGGCTAATTTGGATTTGAGCACTAATTTTAAATTTCATAAAATTTCTAATCATCTTGATGAGCTTATTGGTAGTCAAAGATACACCAAAATCAAGTTTGGTTTGGGGTTTGATGAAGGTGAAAGTTCATATGTTGCCAAAGATGCAAAATCAGTTGGTGAAAGCTTGAAGAATGAGAAACCCATTGTAGAGCAACCCCAAGGAGATAAAAAGAAAGAAGAAAAGGTCTCAAATCAGACCAACAACAGAAATATGCCTTATCATACCATAAATACCAGCAATGATGAGTTTCAAAAGGTAAAACATCAAATGGGAAGAGCACCTAGAAGGAGTTTCAATTCATGGCATCAAGTTTAATACAAGTATACTCCTTCCTTTTCTGGTTATTGTTTTAAGTGCAATAATTATGGTCACAAGATGATGGATTGTAGGCTTAATGTTAGGCCTAAGAGCTTTGTTATTTACAACTCATTTGCTCCTCTTATTGATTTTCATGTTGAGTGTTACAAGTGTAATAAATTTGGTCACATTGCTAGAGATTGCAGAACTGTTTGTGTGACTAATCAAATGTAGGATAGAAGTAGCAACAAGCCTCCAAAGGTGCAAAACAAGAAATCCATGATGCAAAAAGACCATTTTCCCAAGAATGCCATGAGGTATGAGGAAGATAAGAAATCAGAAAACAATCCCAAGATGACATGGGTTGAGAAGGGAAAGTCAAAACAGGAAGACATTACTAAGCATGATTCGTTGATTGTTAAAACTACTTTCAAGGCACAAAGAAAGGCTACATCTTGGATCATTTATAGTGGATGCTCTAGTCACATGACTGGAGATAGAATGCAACTTACAAGATTGCAAGATTATGATGGTGGTTCAGTAAAGTTTGGCAACAATAACAATGCAAAGATTGTGGGTAAAGGTATGGTCAACATCAACAATGGTAAAATCACTTCTCATGATCTTCTTTTTGTTGATGGCCTCAAGCATAATCTTTTAAGTGCTAGCCAAATGTGTGATAGTGGCAAATATGTGATTTTTAAATCATATGGTTGTGAGATTAGATGTGCTATAAGTGGTAAAATATTGGCAAAGGCTACAAGAACTTCAAGAAATTTGTACAATCTTTGTAGTGCAAATGAGAAAACATGCTTGGTTGGACAAGTTGATGATAGTTGGTTATGGCACAAGAGGCTTGGCCATATTAACTTTGATAGCTTGGTTAAGATCAGCTCCAAGAATTCAATAAGACATCTTCCAAAGTTGACTAAGCCAAACAATAGCATATGCGCATCATGTCAACAAGGCAAGCAAACCAAATCACACTTCAAAACTAAGGAATATTCTACAACAAGGCCTTTGGAGCTTGTGCATACCGATGTGTGTGGTCCTATGAGGACTAAAGGAACTAATGGTGAGAGGTATTTCATTTTGTTTATTTATGATTATTCTAGACTAACATGGGTATCTTTCATGAAGGAGAAATCAGAGGCTTTTATTTGTTTCAAAGTGTTTAAGGCTATGGTTGAGAATGATACAGGAAAGAGGATCAAATGCTTGAGATCCGATAGAGGTGGTGAGTTCACTTCTAGTGAGTTTGATCATTTTTGTCATGAGCATGGTATTAGAAGATAACTTTCAGCAGCAAGAACACCTCAACAAAATGGGGTGGTTGAGAGAAAGAACAGAACAGTACAAGAAATGGCTAGAACAATGCTTAATGATTCACAGGTTGCAACTAGATTTTGGAAGGAAGCAATGCATGTAGCAGTATACATACAAAATAGGTGCATGCTTAGAGTTCATAGCCATATGACACCCTATGAACTATGGATAGGAAAGAAAGCTTCAGTTAAGAATTTTAGAGTATTTGGGTCCAAGTGCTACATAAGGAGAGATGAGTACAATCTTGGCAAGTTTGAATATAGAACATATGAGGGGATTTTCCTTGGCTACTCCACCAAAAGCAAGGCTTATAGATGCTTCAACAAGAACCTTGGAAAAGTGGTACAAAATGCAAATGTGAGGGTTGATGAAGGTCATGTTCCCAAAGTTGATCTTGAGGAGTCTTCACCATCACAGTTTGAACCATATGAGGAAGAAGAAGTGCAAGATGAAAACAAGCAAGTTTCAAAAGGAGAAGAACAAAGTGAAGCTACCAAGTCACCTCCAAAATACATCAAGAAGAATCATCCAATGGATCAAATCATAGGTGATCCAACACAAGGTGTGCAAACAAGGAGAAAATTGGTAAGACCAAATGAGCAAAGTCACTTTTCATTGTTATCACAAGTTGAGCCTAAATCTTTTATTGAAGCTTCTAAGGATAATAGTTGGACTCATGCTATGGAAGAGGAGATTAATAAAATTGAAAAGAACAACACTTGGGAATTGGTTCCAAGACCAATGAACAAAATATAATAGGAGCCAAGTGGGTGTTTAGAAACAAGCTCAATGAGGATGGCAAAGTTGTTCGAAATAAGGCAAGATTAGTGTGCAAGGGGTATGCTCAAGTTGAAGGTATTGATTTTGATGAAACTTTTGCTCTTGTTGCTAGATTAGAAGCCATACGAATGTTTCTTTATTTTTTTGTTCATAAGAACTTTAAGGTTTATCAAATGGATGTGAAATCTGCTTTTCTTAATGGCAATTTGGAAGAGGAAGTTTATATGGAGCAACCTGAAGGATTTCAGCTTGGGGATGAGAACTATGTTTGCAGGTTAAAGAATGCTTTGTATGGGCTCAAGCAAGCCCCAAGAGCATGGTATGCAAGGTTGGATAAGTATCTTTTGCAGCAAGGCTTCCAAAAGGGTAAGGTTGATAGCAACTTGTACTTCAAAGTTGTTGATTCCCATCAGCTAGTGATTGTTGTTTATGTTGATGATATTATTTTTGGTGGAAGCAAAGATAGTATGTGTCATAATTTTGCTGCTGCTATGCAAAGTGAGTTTGAGATGTCTATTATTGGAGAGTTGTCTTATTTTCTTGGTCTACAAATTGCTCAACTTGATAGAGGCATTTTCATTTCACAATCAAAATATGTCAAGGAAATATTGAAAAAGTTTAACATGGAGGATTCTCAACCTGTGAGTACACCTATGGTAACCAGATGTAAGCTAAGTAAGGATTATGAGTCTCATCTTGTTGATAAAACACTCTATAGGTCTATGATTGGAATTTTATTATATCTAACTTCTTCTAGGCCTGATATTTTGCAAGTTGTTTGTATGGTTGCTAGATTTCAGAGTGCACCCAAAGAAACACATGTGAAAGTTGTTAAGAGGATTTTCAGATATCTCAAGGGGACTATGGAATTTGGATTATGGTATCCAAGAGGAAAATACTTCACACTTAGAGCCTACACAGATGCAGATTGGGCAGGATGTGTTGATGATCGAAAAAGCACTAGTGGTGGTGCTTTCTATCTTGGTGACATGCTTGTTTCTTGGCATAGCAAGAAGCAAGACTCAGTATCACTCTCTACTGCTGAAGCTGAGTATATTGCTGCTGCCTCATGTTGTACTCAAGTGCTTTGGATGAAACAAATGCTTGTAGACTTGGGTATTCAGATTGGTGAGCCTATCTCTCTTCTTTGTGAGAATACTAGTGCTATTAATATTTCCAAGAACCCAGTTTTGCATTCAAGGACTAAGCACATAGATATAAGGTATCACTTCTTGAAGTAGAAGGTTTCTAATGGTCTGTTTGCTTTGGATTTTGTGCCTACAAAGCAACAAGTTGCTGATATATTCACTAAGCCATTGCCTATGGAGACATTTGAGCATTTGAGACAACTCTTGGGAGTTGTTTCTTCTCCATATCACTAGATCTTTTTGTTAGTGCACATCCTCAGGGGGAGCTTCTTATGGTCTGATTTTATGCTCCTATTTCTGATATTTCATGTTCATATTTTCTTATGTATGCTTGAGGATGATGGTTGCAGAGTTTGGTGTTGTTCGGGTTGATCGGTTGTTGCCTAGTTGCTTGGCAACTTCTTGCAGTTTGGTGAGATTTTGTTGGGTATCTCTTTGCTATTGTAGCTACTATATTTTCATGTTGAATATCAGTTCATATCAGATATATATCAGTTATTTTCACAACAGCAAGGTTTAGTATTGTTTGATGCATTCTATGGTACCTGGTTGTAGTGTTGTGTGAGCTAGTGGCACTGTATCTTGTGTAGAACTTCTTTGGGGTATCTTGTAATCTTTCTCATTGATGTTTTCATCACTACACTCTGTTATTTCATATTCACATCAGTTTCAAGTGTCTTGGTGCTTTGGTTCAAGGAGAGTTGTAATGTTTATCATGTTTTCAGATGCACTGGTTGCCCTTTGTCATTGATTGTCAAAGGGGGAGAGAGTTGGATAATCTGCTTCTTGTGCTCTTTACTTTCAGATCTGTATGGTTGGTGTTAGGGGGAGACATTTGATGTTGTTTCAGGTGTGAGATATGTTGAAGAATGTTGTACTTCTTGGTTTGTGCTTTACAGGCTTTACAGGACCTTCTTGTTGCCTATTTCATGGTCTTGGTTGTAGTTTATCTACATATTATTTGGTGTTGCCAACAATGCCAAAGGGGGAGATTGTTGAGCATTTGAGGTGTTGTCATTGTTGTCAACACTTCTACTTTTTCTCCTAGTTGGCATCCTATTCATCATGGTGATTATGCTACAGTTTGGGCAATGTTGCAAAATGTTGTGTGTATTTGAACACACCTTTTACGGAGACTTTGGAGGTATAATTTGTGGTTATTGCATATCTTATTTCTCTTGGTTCTATGTTTATGGAACATTTATTTATGTAAAGGTGATATAAGGTTGCATTTGTATTTTCTATGTGCCTTGGTGCTATATTGTAACATTCAACATTTATTTATTTCCACTATGTCATCTCCAAGTTCCTTGGAATGTGTTCCAAGACTTAGGAATGGAGGGAAAATTGATTTTAATTATTTTATAATGCATCATAAGGGTTAGGAATTATTTCCAATATTTATTGGAATTTATTTTGTGGTGCAAAAATGGAAATATGCTAATTGGGGTATTCAACTTGTTGTGAGACCCACTTTATGACATCCGGTATAGTGGTGTAAGGAAAGAATATTTTGCTGCCCTATTTTTGTGGAATTTTGGATATATGGGACGTGATAATTGCCAAATTATTGTTTAGACACTTTGGAATATTCTTTTGGTTGTGTAAGAGCATCTCCACTTTGATTGGCAGCTGGTGAGTGTGTGTAGTGGTGCTGGCAACAATTTCTTTTTTGGCAAATTAGAAATTTCCTCAACTTGGGCGTGATTTTTTGAGTGATTTTCTACTCATGGTTTTGGAAACCATTTATGGTTTCTCTCCATATCATTTCTCTATAAATTCAGTGTTTGAGATGGTGGTATTATGGAGTTTTTGTTGAGAGTAACAGGGTGCTGTCGGAATGCTGCAAAAATTTCTGTAGAAGACATAAGTGTATAGATTTTAGCATGCAGGTTTGGGAACCTATTGTGGATGGAGATAGAATCATTTTGATATGTTTATTGCAGGTGTTGGATCAGATTTTATAGAAAAATCATTTTGCAGTGGTTGGGTGCACGGTTGGTTTGCAGCAGTGTTGTTGGTTTTGAGCTTGCAGGCTTGTTAGAGCTTGCTTTTACTGGAAGCATTTTTATGCTTTATTTTTCATCATCTTATTATTATTTTGATCTGATATAGGTGGGTTGCAGCCCTCCTTTTGTTGTGGCAGAGAAACTTTAGTGTATTTCATTTTGAGGCTTGTTCTATGCAATAGTCATAGCAAGCATTTCTCTTTGGGAGGTTTTTTACCCTTGTGGTTTTCCTCCGGCATATCATGTGTTGTGGGTTGTTTCTCTTGCATATATGTTGTTGCTATACATGAGTTTATTTTTGTTTTAAATTAGATTTCAAATTGGAAATTAAAGTTTTAAATTGCACAGATTCACCCCCCCTCTCTGTCATTGTTATACTAACATTTGTCTCATGCCCAAAATTTTCCATCTCACTTAGCAATCTCTTGCCATACATCTAGTCTCGTAACATTTGCAACATTGGAATACAACATTTTCATGATCCACTTGTTGATCTCATTCTCTTGACTTAGATTTGATCCCAAATGACTATGACATGGGCTTTAAAATATCCATGGCAACACATTTTCAGGTGTATATAGTATCAACTCTCCTAGAGTATTGTCAATATTCTTCAAAACCTCCCTATTGATAAACTGTTATGGAAGTCCAAAAAGCTTAATCCACACTCAAAGCATTTTAATAATTTATCTCCATAGAAAAATCCTCACTCCATGGTCTTAAATATAATGTCTCTCCCCTTAAACCATGGACCACATCAATTATTTTATCCATTATTCCCGAACTAAAGAAGAAGATGAGGATAAAACCTTTTCAAAAAAAAATCAAGTAATTTGAATTCAATCCCCACTTCCACTTGACCCAAATTTGAATCTTTGGAAAACTTAGCCAATATCCATGGAACCTACATATTAACCCTTATGCTTTTAAGAACCATTTGTCATGCTCAATCATCTCATCCTTGATAATCACTTCTAATGTAATGTCATGTAACTAGATAGGGTTTGCCATAGATTTGTTCATCCTCTTGCTCATTACTAGGGCATCCATACTTCCAACTAAGACATCCTTCCAGTTAAGACTTTCACAAGTGATTTTTCTTCTATGCTACCTAGGTTTTCTTCATATGAATCCTTTAGTTTTTTTATTGTTCTCAAAGATTTGGAACAAGAAAAAGTGCCTCACTCCTTGCTTACACTTGTTTTCTGCTCACACTCACAACACTTAGTTGTTTTCTAAAACAAGAAAATATGAGGCTTGCTCCTAGCTTGCTAAGTCAACAACCATGTCAAAAAGCTTGTCGAAGCATATGAGGTCTTTAATTATGTCTATGCTTTAGCCTCATATGCTCTTCCATAAGAGTATTAAATTTGCAATTAATAAAGTTTTCTTTTCAAAAGGCTTCAATCATGATCTTTGAGCCCCTATTAACTGGCCACTCTTAGGCTTGTAATCAAACCAACTACCTCCACCCCATTCCAAAATGAACGGCAAAGGACAGAACATGTGCATCGAGCAACTTCCCATTATTATTTCTAAAAATACCTTCTAAACCTATTTGGCTCATGTTCCCAATGGTGGCCCCATCAAAATTATATTTCATTGTCCCAGCTAGTGGGGTATCTATTTTTTTTATTACATAGAAGAGTTGGTTACAACCACTATTTTTAGTAATTGTCCAACGCAGGGTTCAAACCACAAGAACTGCTCCCAACAAACCTATTCGTCTCGTTTTTGTTGACCCGACGTGAGATGGGGACCACTTGTCGCTCGGGGTTCGTATTGTCGCCATCGGTTGGCACACACTCAGAAGATTCGAAGCAGACTACTACCTTTGCAAAGGGTTGGCTCCCCCAAGGTTTAAACCTAGGTCTTTCCTTAGTAAATGCCCGACCACACCTACACTTAACAATCCACCTAACCCTTGAAGATTAGTGGGGTATCTATTACTATTTCTAAAAATACCTTCTAAACCTATTTGGCTCAAGTTTTCAATGGTACCTCATCAAAATTTTATTTTATTGTCGAACTGGTGAGGGTCTTACCTCATCAAAATTTTATTTTATTGTCCCAACTGGTGGGGGTATTTAAGACTTCTTTGTATCCATTTATCATGCTTCCTGTTATCAAGGATATTCATTCTGCTTACTGTTTTTAAATAATTGTCACTGATTTCTCAAGTTCACAATATTATTTACAAATAGTTTCAAAATGGTAACTTCAATAATCAAACATTATAATTATTTTATTTTTTTATGTTACGACTTTGTTTTTTTCCAAATATAAATTTTAACCATGGTCCTCTCACATCTCAAATATCCTTGAATGAAAATGAAATGTGTGTTCAATATGTTAATTTATTTTAATCATTCTTACGGCGTATCTCCCAATCTAAAAATAAAAAATAATGTTTACCTTGACGAGGGTTAAATTGAAATATTCCCTTCAAATTGAAAGAAAAAATAACCTTTGAAAATGAGATTGTATGATATTCAGTGTATTCAAAGATAGAACCTATGTTTTACTTTTACTAAAGGAGGTTTTAAAAAGCATTAGCAATGCCTTCAGGATTGCTTACCTTAAATTCCACGTGATGAAATAGGAAACATGGGCGGGCTCAAATGTATATTTTTAAAAAATATTATTAACACTAATATTATTTTAATGTATAACTATATATACAACTAAAACAATAACGGGAGGTATTAGGTAATCAAACATCTAGTCCCAACCGCTGTCATGTGCCAACAATGTTCTTACAATAATTAACAAACAGAGTAGAACAATTATGTTCTTACATATCTAGAAAACATAGAGTAGAACAATTATATTCTTATGTACCTAAAAAAAAGAGATTAGCACATTTCTAGACTCATCGTCTTCCAATTCACATATGAATTAAAACGTCTTTGTAAAGCCAAAAGAAAGAAACTGAGAACAGTCAAACAAAAAGCATATTTGTTTCCGCACTGTCCTTCATTGAACCAAGACAGCCCTTCAAAAGATTCTGGCAATTAACATGAACCAATAAAGGCTACCTAAGGCCCCCTTAAAAGAGGGTTTCCCAATTTTCTCAGCATGAGCCGCTTTGAAGAGTTAAACAACAATACAGAGACACATGTTCACTGCTGTGTCAATTTTTATAAAAGCAAAAATAAGGCCCCATGGCAAATTATATATTACGTCCTGTCTATATATGTTGGACGAAAATTTTGCAGATACTGCAGCTGCATGACGATAAAAAACCAAAATAGTTGCAGCATATTCTTGGTCTCCCTAACAACAGCCAGCAAGAAATTTGCACCCAAGTTATAGCTGCTCCAATTTTTCAGTAGCAAATTTTACTATTTGCATTTTTAGTAGTGTCTGTTCCCATTCAACCACATGCAGCTAAAATTGAAATATGACGCCAGTAGCCCCCTCTATAAAGTTCTCTTTTATAGCATATAAAAGTATATGGATTCACTACATTATAGCTCAGATCTTAAATTCAAACTGTAGCTGGAATTGAAGTGAAATATAGAATGCTACAGAAATATATCATGTGAACAATATAGAAATATCGAAAATGATTGATTGAGGTTACCATCACTCAACAATTAATTGGAAGTTGTGGCACTCAATTTCTCAAGGGTCAAATCTTACAGTGTGACCAAGGAAGATCATCTCTTCCATCAATAATCTTTTTGGAGTAAAGGAACACTCTGAAACATGAAAAAATTAGCAAATTTAGTCCAAAACAAACAGCCATTACAATGACATCTAAGAATGGGCAGCATGTTGATGTCTATTTCTGCTCATTCCCTCTTCAAAAACTATCTACAAGGCGGCCTTCAAGTAGGCAGCAACAATAAATAATCCTCAGATAGATTTGATTTCAAATGAATAACAATAATAAGAATGGGTGAACTGTGAAAAAATGGGACTGATCAATCAAAATGAATGAAGCTTGATAACTAAAATGTAATTCAATGAATTTCCAAACCCCTCAAGAGAAGGATGCCGGCATGAAATATAACTACACCTGGAAAAAAAATCAGCAAGAATCATGCTATTATACAACGGTTAATGTCTGTGAAACATTCATCTGGCACATGCATTCAGGGCACCTAGGGTGTCTGTACACGCTCCTTGCAATTGGACGAATCTGCACTCGCTTACTTTCCCTGACAGTCTTTCTGACTCTTTCTTGGAATTCATTCCATTCAATTGTAGTATTTTTGGAGAATATGCCAGCTAATCGTTTCTTGTTGGGTCGTACTGTAGGTAGGGTTCCACCACCATAGTAGATCCGATAACCAGACACTAGAGATGAAAGCTGGCTACCTGAGTCTGTCATGGTGAATGCATCAGCAGCAGCACAACCAATGAAGTCCAGAGCTGCCAACTGCACCCAGAAAACAAGTTTGTCAGCATAATAAAAAGGTTTGCAAATCTGGATTCATATAGGAAGCCAAAAAAATCCAAAACTTTGGAATTCAAAAGAAAATCTGAAATTTTTGAATCTGGTGTGTGTGTGTGTTCAAGTTACACTTAATATAAACACATCAATATGTAAAATATATACAAATAAACACAAATACAAAAGACATTCATAATAGTCTATAGAAACCTCAAATCATGTTGGAAATCTCTTTTATTTAATAAAGCTGTGGATCTGACCAGACCAATCCAGATAATCAAAATAACCTGGTTTGATCCAGGTTTTATCCAGATCCAACAAGATTATGTTGCTATATTTGTCAGCACCTTCTTAATTTTTGTATTTGAAGTAGACAAGTTTATAAAACTCACCCACATAATAATTTACAAATTACCACCAGAGGGGAATCTCGCAAAAATCAATAACGTAAACAATGCAACAAAATGGAATGCTTATCTACTACCTTTGAAGATAGATACTATATAACTTTATTGAAAACAATAGTAGTGAAGATCAGCCTACGGAATAATAACAGCATCTTCATAATGGATCTGAAAACATCTAACAATTTTAAATTCCCACCGGAAAAATCATTTTCTGTGACATTGCTAAGACTAGTCTAGATTCTGTGAAAAATTGTGTCAGTCAAATAGAGCAAAATACTTTAATATTAAGATCAACAAATAAAATGAACAGGCTTCAAACATCGCAAAAACAATGTCCATAGTTATTCAACAATTTGAATTGCAACAACCGCTTAAACACAGCTTCCCTCATTCTGGCTGCAGAAAACCCTTAAAGCATCCAGCACTGATAGCTTCAGAGGATGGGATTTTATAGGCATCTATCTTAATTTATGCAGGTATAAAAGGAATGAAAACGTGTACATAGAAGCCTAAACAAGTTGATGAATATGAACTACAAGTGACTGTGCCTACATTGTTACAACTAAAAAGTGGATTCTAGGACATGAGATAGAATCTCATAATGTACATATCATTGTCCAATTTACGTTCTTGCTTTCTTTGCATGTATAACACCCAAAAACAGGTGCCAATAGGAGGCTAAGCATAATGATCTCCTACTCATTATGTGGGAATTTGGTGATTCGGGAGGTGGTGTGGCAGCAGCACTCTAGTGGTACAGAGCTGGTGGTTGTGGGAAGCCGACAGAGGCATGTCATGAAGCGCTGATGCACATCCAATAAGCTCTGGTCCTATGGGTGGCCTGCACCAATTTCAAGGATAGGGTCATCAGCTGGAGGTTCATTGCAGTGTTGGAAATGGTGCCGCCAACAATGATGGGAGTCTTGATCCCTACTCTGTCCATAGGAGTTCTTTGTCTGGTGCTAACAGTCCAATTGTTCTAGGCAGTCGGGAATGTTCCAAGAACATAAAGTGGAAGAGAACTCCACACAAGGTGCCTGTGATCCACGGCATTTCACATAGCACACAACAATTGGCAGCTCCTTTTACTAGCTGTTTGGCCAATTTTAACTTCTGCAATAAGGTTTTGTTGGGGCAGGGATTTTGACTGACACATAGTGAGATGTGGGAGTCCTTTTTTTTTTCCTTGGTGCTTATTACTGGGCCTTAATATGCTTTTTGCTTAGCTGCTGCCGTAGTAGCAGTGTGTATTCTTTGTGTAGTGACCACAGCTGGGCCTAGGCATATGGACTCACCGGTGTGGCAGTCATTGTTAATGTATGAATAAAGATATTTCCTTGGTATACAAATCTAGTTTAGTTTGCTGTACAACTTGGCTACCCCCAAACACTCTGCGTGGGCTCTCTAGTTTGTTTTTATCTTTTATGCTGTTATGTGAGTTGGACCCTTGACACAACTCTCTTTCAACAATTTAAAAATAATAATCCTCCACCAGGATGGACACAAAATTTGACAAAATTGGAAACAGGAATCTGTTCCTGAGAAATGCTAAACAGAGTAGCCAAAATGTTTACATGTGAAAATAAAATAATAATTTCTGCATAATCCCCAAGTCTTCACAAAATCAGTCATCATAGTGTTGGCTGCTATGAAATTTTTGCAAAATACCTGAGATGAAGAATTCGCAAATGGTCTTATTTCTTCTGATGACAGGAGGTCTTCCTTGGTGACCAAGTTAGGGTATAGACTAGTCAAAGCAACCATCCTAGATTGTCCCCCATATATGTGAGCACCTGCAAGATAGATGCGTGTTGCACGCTTGAAACCAAGTGCAGCAAGCATAAGAACAGCTTCTTCTGGTGTCAAAGGACATCTACCCAAGGCTCTCAAAGCTTCAGCAGAAGGCATACTGGACATCAATTAGCAAACCAGCTTGTCATAAATTTTAAATATGCAGCAATAAAACATTCCCCATCAACAGTTTCAGACTTCAGCAATATATCTTGATCAGATCATGTCAAATTGAAGACAATCCTATCATATAAATGTGAAAGGTCAAGCAATCTGTTAAACAATCTGGATACCACTTTAATCTTGATGATAAGATATCTTGTGTCTTTGGGGTACATCATGCATAAGGGATTTAAGCTCTAACACACAAAGTATATCACCTCGTGAATATCTAAGAAAACGCCTTAGATAGCTTACTTGATACTCTTCTTGTAAATTGTCAGTGTTGGAAAATGCATATCCCTGTATGCTTGTAACTCCTTTCTCTCAGCTTCTTCACCCCCAAACTCACACATGGAGTAAGCTGCCATATCAATTTCAAATCTTAGATGTAAAGCCAAATACTTGGAAGACCTGTCAGAAAGATCTTTCCCTTCTTTAACATGTTTATCGAGTAAAGATTCTCCCATCAAATGTTGTTCTAGAGGGCCCCATCTTTGACTATGTTCACGCATCCGTTGAACCAACAAAGCACCAGTTTCCTGAATTTTGGGAATGAATCTCAAAGCATGAAAGTTACATCTGCATCGTAATCTCTGCAAGAGAAAGACAATGGTTTCCTTAATCACAAGATTCTAAAATATATATTCACACATGCACACACAAAGCACTAAAAAAAGGGAGAATATGAAGCACAAAACAACCACTGTGATCGATCCAAATAATTAGCAAATCAGTTAATTATAAGTGAGAAGGTTAAGCAATTAAGCAAAAATAGACTATTTGCAGCCTCAAGAAGTTGTAGCCTTAACAACTAAACTAGCAAATGATACTTTTTATCTGCACAAAGTTCAGAAATTACCAGTTCAATGTTCTGGATGGTGTGATTATCAGAAGGATTGACAACGAATTACTCTGACAGAAGAGGATAACAGATATTGAAAGGCCATACTAGCTTGGAACTCTTTGGAAGAGCAGGTTGAGCAGACTGAGATTGTCAAATATTATTCTTGTTATACCCTATACTGAAATCTGGACAGATAGAAAAGGAAGCTCCAAGAAATGACAGATTGATGGAACTGATTTTGTAGCTTCATTTGCTACACATTATTTGTATTGTCTTTGTAGGGATAACAAGATGAGAAGAGTTCAAAAAAAAAGTTAAAAAAAATTATTTATCCATATATTGCACATGTATTATTTTATATGGAGGATAAACTCAGTTTGGTGTATACCTAAATTTTAAATAATGCCTTTAATATTTACTAACACATGCTTTGGTTTCTGTCAAAATCTTTGCAAAAGTGCTGGCAACCTGGTCTTCTGACAGTATTCATGGGTAACTATATGACCATGAATCAACAGGTGAATGTAACCATGATGAACTCAATATGCTTGGTATGTTCATGAACTCAATACCATCTAAATAATTTGCAACTCTGCCATGATTCCATCCATAACCAACACTGAATGCATTTTCTAATCCAACAGGCCCTAAAGAAAATTAAATTCCTCACTTATCTGGCATTATTTCAATTGAAGGAGTTTCTAATCTTTGTTTGTGCATGAATATTCTCTAATATTCTTAGATATGAAAAGTAATCATTCAAATAGATGATGAAAAAAAAAACATAATATTATCTACATTAGAGTGTAAAAGTGAATATAGGGAGGTGAATTCATATATCCTTAATTGAACACATTTGGTCAAACCAACACAACTAAGACAGTAGACTTTTGACAATAGGATTATGATCAAGATTGGCACACAGGAGTCAAGGATGCTTCATAATAACTTCAATGAAGCAGCTATCAAGCGCAGACGTGCACACACATATAGATAAAGAGAGAGGCACCTATTGTTCATCTACAAAATTTCTGTGTGGGAATGCAGATGCTTTTCAACCATCTCATCTAATGTTTAATATCTTGACAATTAAGGGAGGAGATTTACTGTTTTAAAATGGGATAGAAATATAGAAGAGAAAGGCTATGTCAACAAAAAAAAAGGTTAACCACATCATGATTAGTCACGCAAACTGTTACGTGAACCATCTGAAGCAATCTTTACAACAACATGCATTGTAGACTAACTTGTGCTCATGGATACTATTACAAAGAAATTTCTTCATTAAATATCGATACCTTTCTTATCGTAGTGCATGTTTAATTATAATCTAAACCTGTCTCAAAATACATTTAAAAACTTTCCATATCAGCTCAAGCATACAATGTCTGGTTCTATCAATGCAAAGTAATGATGACAGGGATTTGGTTTCCATAATATAAACAATAAATTAAAAATTGAAGTTAAACTCTACCTCCTAATACTATAATCATATTATATTTTGAGTTTCAGTTGAACTCTCGTAGTTGTTGAAATGCCCTTGCTGAAACATGCAACATTTCCTGGCTTAAAACGGCTGTGTCAGATGTTTAGTGAGCTACGAAAGGGACCAAAACATTGTGAAATGTTTTCCAGCAGTTTCCCAGTTTCAGCTGTTTCACAACTCAAGTAATGTCTAATCTTGAGTTGGCAAATGACTTTGTCAGGCATTTCAGAAGGTGGGGAATGCCACACAGGTGCTTCCTGTCTTCTTATTTTCTTTTAAATTCTTTTTCAAATTGTGTGACCTGTAGAACCCAAAATACAACCCTATACGTGAGCACATGTGAGAGAGAGAGAGAGAGAGAGAGATGGATTTCGTAGACAAATGTTTTGTGGATGGGCCTGGCACCCTCAGCTGCTCTAAGAAGCACCTTAAGAAACAACACACACATAGATATAACCTTAACAGTGCTTTCTTTTTTTAAATAAAAAAGGAAAACATAATAAAATTAGCAACCAGAAGAGCCAGCCAGCATTTTTTGCCTTTGCAGGCCGAAAATGCTAGCAACAGGATAATGTCCTTTCCCAGCACATTTCCTCAAAATTAGACATTTCTTATTTCCAAAATGTCCCAGAAAAGTGATGCTAACCTGCAAAGCTGTTGTCTGTTACATTCATAAGTATACAAAGCCCATTTTGCTTTTTCCAAAATTTTGGAGGTGGTGTTTCATAAGCACATCCCCATCTCAAAAACTTCACTGGTTTCTGTTTTATGTAGCATCATTCAAAACTATAAATATGAAGGGATGTCTATTTTAGATTTTCAGTTTTCTAATGTGTGAAATGAGAACTATAACCCAGTTTTGAGCTAGTAAAATGACAGGAAGCATACATCACCTAAACATCTGCTTATATCATAGTGTCAAGATTCGGACTTGTCTTGAACTCAGAAAGCATGCATTTCTTGATCCGAACTTGGGCTCAACACAAAACTTGGGAGAAAACTCGGCTATGACTCAGAAAATAAGGGGGAAAAAAATTACATATACTACATTTTATAGAAAGACTCACTCAGGGTCAAAATGACTTGTCCAAGATGACTCGGCTTGTGGATTCGCGAGTTTCCGAAGACTTGGGGGGAGTCTGTAATATGTGTATATCATGCTCCTTGCAACAGGTCAAAACAGAACATATGGAGTTGTCATATAAAAAAGCTTTGAACCAATCATGCAATGTAGGCTACCAACTTTTGGCATAACTAAATGGTATGAACTCCAATAAGCACCTACAGCAGACCTCATTTGGTGCAGAGACCTACCTTTTTTTAGGCATAAGATACCATCATACAAACAGGTCTCTGACGTAATACTACTAACCAAAAGGATGCACTGTCGTAGTTGTTTCTCTAGCTTGAATAAATGCTTACAGCAAACTTTATAGATTTTATGGCCCTATGCAATTTTGTCAAGGCTTCACCCCAAAATCAAGACAGATAAAACTGGATGCATTGTGATTTGATGTAGCATCTTTCTAACCATGAAATATGCTTCAGATTATAGCTTTTACATCGTCCTTTTCAAGGTACACAGCGAAATGGTGTTAGAAGTATGGGCCTAGGTTACCATATGATATTAAATGGAAAGTTACTTGGACACGAAGTGCACAAATATTCGGTCTACTGGTATTGAGTACTCAGTGCAGACCCTCAAATCTTATAGGAATGTGTTTATTTTAAAAATATATATCAAAAAATTAAACAAATCTAAAATATGTACATGTCCATGCATTACCCAAAAAAACATTAAAAAGTTCATATGCTGGAAAGATTCGAAATTCAAAATTTTGCACAAAGTTGCAAAAATACATTCATGATTCCAAAAACATTTATTGCAATCATGAATAAAACCTCTGCTGCAGATAGCTGAAAAAAATAGGGGACATATTTTCTGAATGCTATTTAGGGAATGGTTTTCGCATAGGGGACATATTTTCTGAATGCTATTTAGGGAATGGTTTTCGCATTTGTTTTTTGTTATCTTTTCTTCCCCTTGTAATATGGCCGTCATGTTCAGTACTGAGTGAAATGCATCCCTTTTGGAAGGGGGACATAGAACATGGATGAAGCAATCCCATTCAAAATGATTGTTTCACACCATCCAGAATCCAAGTCACGGTAGTACCCCACACCTGCATAACTCATGTATTTGTGTTTACTGTTTCTAGTGCAGCTGTTTTTCCAAGGGGTATGCACATCCTCATAACAATGGTTTGATATCATGAGGATCATTGAAAGCATAAAAAATTATTAGAAGTAATTATATGCAACAATTTAGATGGTTAAATAATTTCTAAATTGCTTTGTAAATTAATTGAATATGAAGCACAATACCTTAAAAGCTCTCTAAGATTAAGGTACAACCTCAAGACTTCAGAGAAATAAAAGAATGTACAGAACATATTGTTGTCTTTTTCAGTAATGATTAACTGCATATGCTTTTGCTGACAATGATTCCTAAGTTGGATGAAGGCTACACACAAATTCAGATTTCATTATTGAACCAGTATCCGCCCTTGATTTGGCATGCACAATATAGATACAACAACTTAGATCACATGTGCAAGACACCAAAGATAAATTAGTATTTTCACTTCTTTAGACCATGTCTTTGCATATCTCCTAGATTTTCTCTATGCCATGAGACCTTAGGAGGTGAAACTGCAACAAGTTTATCCTTTGTTATTTAACTGGTTAATTTTTCAATTAAAAATATGCTTTAAAAATGTCTTAAAAAATCATCAAATATAAAGATCATGCACTTAAAGCCTGCTCCATATACCAGGTTTGAATGAACAGGCAGAATCAAAGAAAGGGATGATTCGATTATAATTCTTCAAAAAGGGTTTAGGACATGCTTGTCATAGACCGTCCAGAAAATATGATCATACTCTCAGTCACACATGTTTCACAAAGTGATAAGCTTCTGCAATTTGTAGATTGTCAGCAATCAATATTGTTTACTGGAAAATAGGAAACAAAAGACACCAGGTATAGAAGTCAAAGGTAACTGGATCTCTGAAAGTAGTTGAAGAAGCAAAGAAAAAAGGTTGATTTGGGCCATGCTTTAAATTTTGAAAATATTTAGTGTTACTATAGTTTGCCCATACATTAAATGCATATCACTGGCTATATAAGCAAGAATTTTTGACACTCCAATCATGGATGCTGGTTGGGACACAAGATTCTCTAATATATGTATATCCTTCACAAAGAATGACTGCATCTCTTAAACATCCATAATTATAATTTCAAACATACCTGCAATTCAAATGGTATTGGATCAAACGCCAAACGATTGCCAAATCCAAGAAAGTGAACAACTCTATTCCGCAGTAGAAGAGGAAGAATATGTTTAAGGTAAAAACTTGGCTTTGATTCCTTCATGATGTCCATGTCAGTTACCTGTTTGGACACAACATTTGTCACATCATTCGATTATTAATGTTGATAACAAGATTTCACATACTTATAGAACTTCCAGTATCACCTCCCTACGGGACTCAGAAAAGCAATAGGAGAGAGGATATTACAAGGCTACCAATTGCCTCTAGGTCCAATGATTGCAGCTCCAAAGGAAGTTCTTTCACAATATTGGCATCTGGCTTGAGGTAGTTTATGAAATATTCCTCTTGATATATATCTCCAAACTGGCTGCATAACCATTCAGGTTTAGATAAAAATCTGAAAATAGTTAATTTGGTATAAAATGATGCCATCATAAATAATGTAATAGTCTTGAATATATATTCATTGTTCTCTGTATAATACAAAAATAAATCCGGCAACACGACCACACAATTGATGGATTATGATAGCCTGTAATATAAATATCAAATCACCTACTTATCCTCGCTGAACATTTTCTCTATATACGGGCAACGTTCATAGGTTCTTCAATCATCAGTTCATACCCAGCTTCTCTCATTACCTTCTTACAGTTTCCTTTTGGAATTCCTTCTATGCAGCTGATTCATAGAGATGCAATAAAAAGTACTGAATAAAATATCATGTTTCTAAATGAGATAAAGCATATGTTGTGTCTTGCATGGAATTATGCAAAAGCATGATTTGTCATGGACCAGGCTTGTAGCTTTTAAAAACTTATGATTCAGTGTTTCTATTTAGCAAAACCTGTTTCCAAAAAAAAACTAATTTGCACTAAGGAGCCTAGACAAAACCTACAATGATAGGCTGACGTTTATGATTCAGTGTTTCTATTTAGCAAAACCTGTTTCCAAAAAAAAACTAATTTGCACCAAGGAGCCTAGACAAAACCTACAATGATAGGCTGATGTTTAACACGATATTTTCAAACTAATAATTAATATAACAGGCTCATAAACTTTGAGAAATCTGTATCAGCAATATTAAAAATAGATTTCTCAAGTGGCATGAGCTCAAATGGTTAAAGAACGTGGGCTTCCAATGTTGAAACCAGTGTTCAAATCTGGCCAGGCAATACAAACATAATTGCAAGTTGTAATACCACTATGTGGTTTGTTGAAATACCGTGGTAAATAATACAGATGGATTTGTTTCAATCTCATATAATCAATATATATATGCATGTGTGCGTGCGTGTGTGTGTGTTACAAATAGATTGTCCAAGGCCTGTACTTGACCATAATTCATGATTCCACTCCTCCAGGGTGGCCTGTACTTGACCAACAAAATGGAAATGTCCTTAGGTCCCAATAGATAGCGGTGGCCTCTCCATCGGCTATTGAATTATAAGGGAGCAATATAGTCTTCTTTGGGTACTTTCTAGGGCATTATTTTTTCACAAGATCATTTTTTAATCCCAAAGACTCACGAGAACCTTGAACAGGTTATCCCTCCTGTCAATGGTTACTACTAGGTTTCTGTTTTTAGGGATGAAACATTTGGATTAGATGGAGTTCATGGTTAAGGCGTTGTGGCTTGCCTCATTTAGGATTGCCTTCACCAAAAGATGTATTTGGTCACATTAGATTATTACTATAGATATATGTAGTTTCGGAAGGGGGCCCACCCACTCTCCAAGACATCTTTATAGTTGTTTGTTATCTTCCTCCAACATACTCATCCTTTATCATCCATTCTGATGGTGACTTGTACTTGATTTTTTCCCCAACATGTCTAATATACTTCTCTGGGTGACGTCATTCTTTTCAATGATTTTAATGCCTCCACTAGGACCCACCAAACAACTTTTCATCATTTTGTGAAAATAAGTTTTGCATTTTCAAACTCAACCCTATGAATCTTGCATTCAATAGAACCCTTGCAAACGAAAAGCATCCTATTACTTTTTACAAGAAACATTTGCTTCAATTGTGCAAATCACACGATCTACTACTACTAAATAGGATCCCTCAATTTCCAAACTCTTCCAAGATTACATGTTTTCCACGTCAAGGAGGTGCAAGTATGCTTGACTACATCCTTGCCAATATGGCCTTGATTTTTGATATCTATGACTTTCAGGCCTCCAATTAGCTTCCATAGGTTGACCACGGAATGCTGACTTTCACTTTGATCTTTCCCTTTGGTACTTCGATCTTATCTTCGTCCCTTGCTAGGTTACCTATCATTCCACAATCCATTTTGACCCTTAGTATGTTGATGACTACGTTGCTCACCTCTTCTAGTTGATCTCTATTATTATTCTCTTAATTCCACCACAACAGCAACCAAATATGAATTCTTGTCTTGCACCTCATGGGGAGCAACCTTTAACATCTTTCCCATACTTTTCCCCAACCAAAGTCAGTTCGTCACCTTTGGTTCTTGCCCCATGAATCATTGGTATGATGAAGAATGTAAGTCATGCACTGGAAGCTACACTTTGCTCTTATCCATCAACCTTTTGTTGTATACTCCACATAGAGGGCAAGCAAATGCCTCCTTTGACATAAGAAACATGAGATTCTTGCTTCTAGGCATGGTGAACTCTCGAATGCGTTTCACCGCTCTCCAAAAGTCTTCTAATGCACTCTCCTTCTGCCATTCCCCTCCAATGGGCATTGATCTCTAGACTTGGATCTCCAATGCCAGTTCCTAGTATGATATACTGAGGCACCCCATTATTTATATCCCTTCACCCCTCACACTATGTCTACTCTTTTCTTCAGCAGACACCAAAGAGCTATATAGAGATTATGCACTAATTTTGAAGGTTTTTAAGCAAAGCTCTTGAAAATGGTGTTGAAGCAATTGCCTATCTCATTTTAGAATTATTCAATGAAGTTGTTTGCTATGGATTTTCATCTTCTTGGTCATCCACAAATTTGTCGATTCTACAAATCCTAATAACTTCATGTCTATTATGATTGGGCACACACATTTGCTAAGCTTTATGCCATAGTATTAAACATCAAACTCTCAAAACAGTTAAAGCAAGGGAAACCTAGAGCAAAAGGGCAAACTAGTTTCAAAGGTGATCATCACACTGTCGATCATGTTTTTACTTTTCAAGCTATTGTTGATGAGGCTCTTTAACAGTCTTTCAAATTGTTTAGTTACTTTGTGGACTATTGGATAGCCTTCGACACTAGACTCAAGCATCTTTTGCTTTAAAGGCTAGAAGACATTGGCATGATTCTTTATTATTGCTACCAAGAGACTTTATGAGGTGGTTGTGGGTCTTTTTCAAAAAGCATTGGGTTTCTCTAATTATGTCTAGAGAACTATTGACATCACACAACAATGTCCTCTTCCACCCACCCCCACACTCTTTGGGATTTACATGGATGAGCTTAAGGAATTTATACATTCAAACACACACATTGACGATTATTACCTTCTACATCATGTCTTGATAAATTTATTACATTTTGTGGATGATTTAGTTCTTCATGGTCATATTTTTGAGGACCTGCAGAGACAACTGGATGTTCATGGTTGCTTTTGTAGCTTAAAGACAACTGGCAATGAGCCTTAGCAATAGAGATCACCACTTCGTACACCTACCTAGGGATTCAGTTTGCTATATTAATTTTCGACCAACCTCACAGTCACGACTTTGCAACGGATACGCATTCCTCTTATTCCTAGAGTGCCAATTATTCAAGCTACACTTATAGGACATACCTACAAAGACGTGCCTCTTTGATTGCATCATTAAACCCATATTACATCACAGATCTAACATTTGGATCCCAAGTATAAGATATGCTGATTGGGTTGGTGTTAAGAAGGTCCAAACTATTTTGCTCCAATAGCTTATCCAATGTAAAAGAACAATTCTGCATTGTATTGTCCAAGCTGAGTTTGGTAGTCATCCTCTTCTCCTAGAAAACAATTTTAATATTATTTTTCATCTTCATCACCTTAGACTCATAAGTAACCGTACAACAAACTAAGAGAGTTATCCATATTTACTTTATGCCACACATTTGCTAAGTTTTATGACATAGTGTTAAACATCAAACTCTCAAAAAAATTAAAGCAAGGGAAACCTAGAGCAAAATGGCAAACTAATTTCAAAGGTGATCATCACACTGTCGATCATGTTTTTACTTTTCAAGCTATTGTTGATGAGGCTCTTTAACAGTCTTTCAAATTGTTTAATTACTTTGTGGACTATTGGATAGCCTTCAACACTAGACTCAAGCATCTTTTGCTTCAAATGCTAGAAGACATTAGCATGATTCTTTATTATTGCTACCAGGAGACTTTATGGTTGTGGGTCTTTTTCAAAGAGCATTGGGTTTCTCTAATTATGTCTAGAGAACTATTGACATCAAACAACAATGTCCTCTTCCCCCCAACCCCCACACTCTTTGGGATCTACATGGATGAGCTTAAGGAATTTATACATTCAAACACACAAATTGACGATGGTTACCTTCTACACCATGTCTTGATAACTTTATTACATATTGTAGATGACGTAGTTCTTCATGGTCATTTTTGAGGACCTGCAGAGACAATTGGATGTTCATGGTCGCTTTTGTAGCCTAAATACAACTGGCAATCAACCTTAGCAATAGAGATCACCACTTCGTACACCTACCTAGGGATTCAGTTTACTCTCTTAATTTTTGACCAACTTCACAGTCACAACTTTGCAGCGGATAAGCATTCCTCTTAGTCCTAGAGTGCCAACGATTCAAGCTACACTTATAGGACATACCTACAAAGCCGTGCCTCTTTAATTGCATCATTAAACCCATATTACTTCACAGATCTAACATTTGGATCCCAAGAATAAGATATGCTGATTGGGTTGGTGTTAAGAAGGTCCAAACTATTTTGCTCCAATAGCTTATCCAGTGTAAAAGAACAATTCTGCAATGTATTGTCCAAGCTGAGTTTGGTAGTCATCCTCTTCTCCTAGAAAGCATTTTTAGACTTATTTTTCATCTTCATCACCTTAGACTCATAAGTAACCGTACAACAAACTAAGAGAGTTATCCATATTTAGCCCTTTCCACCTCTAAATAGGTTTACTCTAATAGCAACTTTGAACATCTCCAAGGTTGGTATTTGGGGGCTACTGTCCTCCTTTACTTTGTTGGCATCTCTCTAAATCAACTAGCTCCATTCAACTACTTCTTGAATGCTACTCCTAGCCTTCTTTTTGTAAAGGAGGGCTACTGTCCTCCTTTACAAATGTTTTGAATATATTGCCTTCTTTTTGATAAAAGGGTGATTCACAAGGCAACTAGGAATGATATATATAGCCAATCACGCAATATATTCAAAACATTTGTATCACTCCGCCTCAACCAGTTAGTCCTATGTTAGCATTCTATGCTGAGCATTTCTTAAGGATTGAGGATGGCATTATTGCTTATCTTGATCATATCCAAAGGCATTGGACACACAACCTCAAAATCAATATTGGTGAGCTCAGAGCCTACTCACATCGGCTCCAAGTGGAGACAGGCCACCATATTCCTATAGGGCATGTCATCTTTCCTCTCTCCGAGAAGTGGAGACTTGAGAGCACTTCATCTTCAAATATCCTATTTACTACGAGATCCAAGGAAGGTACTATTGCTGAAATAGAGACTCAAGTGGATTGCTTACCACTTTTCCCACTATCCTAACCAAAGATGCTTGGGTTTATACCTTCAAGTAGCTATCAATCTTAGGTGTCAAGCCTTATAGGAGAGTTTGTCTACCATTTGATTAATCACCTCTTTCTGTCACCCTATCTCTGTCACTAGGAGCAATAAGCGCCCTTTTGAGGCTATGGCTCAATAGGATGATAATGATGGATTTGTGCATCCTTGCTCCCACATGAGAGAAGCTACTAGGGTTTTAATGCCGCCTCCTCGAATGTGACAGGTCAAGACTATGACTCTCCAACATCGTGTTTCAGCTTCACCTCACTTGTCGAAGAGTTGAAAACAAATGCAACTTACCAACTTCTTCTACTAATAATGTTAGAAGAGTTTGCAAGAGTCAGAATCTTTGTCCTCCCAGAATTATCCAACCAAACTCTTTAGTCTTGGCCATTCTCCTCAGAGCATATCATTAGATCCTATTTTGGCTCTTATGGGATGGTGATGATAGTGGCTTTGCTTCTACTTCACATTCTACCATGGATTTAGATTCACTTGAGTTCTCTATTTCTCTAATTCTCTACGTTTTTCTCATTCCTCTCTTTTCATTTGACTATTACACGTTTAGGATATTAATCCATTTCTGGGTCTTCCTCTAAAGGCTGTGACCTGATGTTGTACTGTTCACGTTTAGGATATTAACCCATTTCTGGGTCTTCCTCTAAAGGCTGTGACCTGATGTTGTACTGTTCAGTTTGGTGTGGTCTACTCTAGTTTAGCTTAGTTACTCCAGTCTAATATATTTTGTTTTACTATACTGCATTGTAACAGTTTCTTTTCAATGAGTCCCATTGGCCTACTTTGGTCATCCATGGATATTAATAGAATTATCTTAACGTATCTTTATCTCCTTAGGCCAGATTTTAAAAAGCTGATTGACATTATACTTTACTGTGCAATCAGTTTCTCATGGATTGATTTCCAATCAACCAACTGTTGGCTCAAATCAGCAACCAGCTATGCTGCATCATTTTTTCAATCAATGAATTTGTTCCTCATTTCCTCTTCCAAAAGTGTGTTCCTACGTTACTTCCAGCCCACCCTTGCTAAGTGTGGACTAATATACGCCCTACAATGTTTTTTTTCCCTTTTTTTCTTGCATAAGTTATAAGTAAAAAGAGTACATGTTGCATTGCTGTTGTTTTCTAAAGTATGTGTATTCTTGCACATGGGTATTTGTCAGAAAAATGTTCTAGCCAGTTTTTATTAATGGATTACACATGGGCCCTTTTCAATTTACCGATTATACAAATTCTTGAACTTGAACATTTTGACATTGACGTGTCTAAGCTTGCCTTTGTCATGTATGCATTTGTCAAATTTTTTCATACACAATATTTCTGAAATTTTTTATGAACATCCCCACAAAATGGTATATATTGAATTGAATTATCTGACATGCATGATTTTGATGAATTTGAAAATCATTGCAAAACAAGAGACGATTGCAAAAACATTTTAAAGTCAAAATATAAAGAAAGAAAAAGTAATTACCATAATCTAAATTTGAGGTATAACTCTGACATGGAAAAATGGGCAAAAGCCAAAGCACATAATTTGAAAGATTTAACAGGTAAGAGCTTAATTAATTGGTTGCTACTCAACCATATATATAGTATAATAACTGATACAAACAACGGAGAATTTTATGCTCCCAAGGATCATTCCAAATAATAAAAAGTTAATGCATGCCACAAGTGGCATTATTCTTATCTCACAAGGATAAGCAATGCGACTACACTGCATGATTATGCATGACAGTAAGTGTCACAATTCTTGACTAATAATGACAAATAATAATATATGGCTAATAATTCACCTAAATATATAATCTTAAGGACTTCAGGTGAATAAGATTATTTAAAATTAAACACCTATATTCTCATTAACTTGTTTCCTCATAATTCTTTCCCACCACAAGAAGCATGTTATGATAATTGTACCTCCCTGCCTTGTTGCCTTAATGAGAGTGATCCCATAAATGTCAAAAGCAAGAAGCACATGAAAATAACCTTAAGTTTGCTTGAGGATGCGTGCAAGTAAGCTAACCAAAACAATTGAAAGAGGAAAAGAGGATGCAAATAGTAAATAACAACATATAATCATCAATCATTAAGGAAATGCCAAAGGAATCTTTGCCATGAAGCAAAATTGTTGCATGTCCATTTTTTTTTTTTTTTTGGTTTAAGTTGAAGTGCATCATATATTAATCATTGCGCATAAAATTGCATCCACTAAAGAACATAATTTCATAGAAATTATATTCCTAAATAAGTAAAAAGGAAGGCTGTTCCTTTTTCTTCTTTTAGGTAGAGAATCGATATCCTTACATATCCATCTCACTTGTGCTTTGACCTAATGAGCTGCATATTGCTTAAATATGCTTCAACTTGTATAGGCTTAGGGGAGAGGTATCTTCCTGAAACATTCTTCAACTTGTTTACGCTTAGTGGAGAGGTATCCTCCTGAAACATCGCTCAACAATGCAACCTCCACAAGAAGAAAAGGCCAGGGCAACAGAACAGGTGCTAGCGGTTTTTTGAAGTGTCTATAATAGGTCCAAGAGTCACCACTCAACACTCCTTTCCCGGGGGAGAGTGCTGAACAAAACAATAGGGGAAATTCTGCCTTTATCCTAAGACCTGAATCCTCTTTAAAGTATCTTCAAGAAGTTAACCTCAGGTTCAAATGTGAAATTAACCAATAGAATATGGCTGATGCAAAATATCTTTAAGAGAGTGAAAGCCACAAAAGTTGCCCTCAAAATCAAATGCAACAGGAACTTTTGATTTGGTCATGTGATGTTGCAGACTGTAAAAGTGATCCTCAGTGCTGTCATCATCAAAATCATTTACATATCCTTCCGTCTCATCAATAGTTTCATCATTAGCTGTGTTTTCAAAGCGTGTAATCGCGTATGAAATCGGTCTCAGATAAGGCCAATCACATAATATCCTATATATTATTAAACCACTGCTAAGCAGAAATCTGAATGAGGAACCAAAAATAGCTGAAAGACATTCTGTTAAGAGGAAGGCAATAAGCAAAAGGACGTCAGAAGAAATAGAGATACCAAATTGGGTCATCTATCTATATTTCTTGAATTAAAATAACAGGAGGTCTACAATACTATGCATGAAGAATCATGAATGACCTAAAAAACAAATGATGCAATTTTTTTAAGAATAATAAGGAAGCTTCCCCGAAATTATATCATTCCACTTCCATGCTTCTTGAAAGGGAAAATGCAGAAATCCAAATGGAGCACCTCCCTTTGAATTTCCATAATGGCAACAGCCATCAAAAATCGCATCTACTTTGTCCCATCCCTTGATTTCAAGCAATTTTTTCTCCCTTTAGAAAAAGCAAAACCACTCGTGTCACATCCATTGTGTGGTCCTCCTCATCAACTTTCTACTTTAAAAAATAAATAAATAAAAAAGCACAGGGAGCCAAGGTATATGTCAATAGTTGAAATAAATGCAAACATGTATGCAATGCACAGCTACAGAGAATTAAACATTAAGATTGCAAATCAAATAAGCTGAATCAGTCGGTTGGTTGGTTGAAGGGGAACTGGGCAACAATAGCTATAAAAAAGATTTTTCAATGCCTCCCTTGACACGGTCAGGTTGGGCATTAGGAGCTTCAGCCAATAGAGAAGAAAAGGAGTCCAAGAAACCATATACAGCAAACAAAACCGGTAATTGGTTGCTTCCCACATGCCACTCATTATCTTGGTAGCTGGCAGACATGACACCTGCCAACATGGCAGCAGATTCAAGGACATTGAGGAATATAGAGAGTTAATACTCCCTCTAGCCCAAAGACTGTTCATGCCCTTTGCCTACATGGCTAGCCATTCAGACTAGCCACATACCCAACTTAGTATACAAGCTCAAAGCTTCCAGGTTCAAGGCACTTCAAGCATTCTTCCTCACACATTTGTGTTCTGTGCAGAGAATCTTCAGCGAGAAGGAAATAGCTTCTTGGCTTTTCACTTGCAAATGAATGAGATGGGCAGGGCAACTTGCTGTTTTTTGTCAACGATTCGCCTATGACATCATCAGCTTACAAGTATATATCTAATGAGAACAACGGAAATAATTCTGTTCTAAATTCTAAGTATTGAAAGAGCAAAAGTGGTCTTAGAAAGCAGTTCAAAGCATGAATTGCTTCAGCGGATTCTTACGCAGAACATTGCAATACTGCACATCATGACACTCATAATGAGCATTTTCGTGGCGCTGATGGCAATGGTAACAACTTAATTTAAACAAGAAAAGTATACTCCTCAAAAGAAACCAAAGGAAATGAAAACACACTGTTTAGGAGAAAAATCCAGCAGAGAAGTTTGAGGCGTTGTGTCAATGGAAGGTAAAAAGCACACCCATTGTGTTAAATGTTTGAAGCATTTTAAAAAATTGTTACAGAAGAACACAATAGACTATGGGTAAAAATCTTTGAACTCCTAAAAGGTCACTAAAATAGGCATGATAATTGTATTATAGCAGCAGTGGAACTTATATTCACATGAATGACTAGTGAGGTGGAGGAAATGGGGTTGGCAGCAATGTAAAATATTGTTAGTCACAACCTTGAGCAAGATTGTATGAAGGAGCTTTAGCAGATGGTAAAGTGCATCCACATTAGGCTGTGAAGATAGGAACATGGCTACAAGGCTCCCAATGCCAAGTTTGCAAAGAACTTGATATTTTCTTTCTGTTTTTAAGTTTTCGTCAAATAGTGTTTTCTCTGGAATGTAAGGCCTAAAGGGACAAGAATTTTTTAAGTGTTTTAAATGGTATACATGTGCTTATTCTATTTATCTTTGTCTAGTCCAACACTGCGACCCCCCGACCTAAGTAGTGACAATGATTTTCTATTCCAATGTCTATATTTCTTATAAAGCAATATAAGATTTTTGTTTACTGTAGTAGCCTGCTGCTACCATCACGCTTCGAACAAGATTTCAGAGCACAAGGGGGGGTTCAAAAACAGATGTTTAAGGAATTCAGCCAATCTAGAAGAAGTGCTTCACCCAATTCCTAACAGTGTCCTTCTCTAACTTGGTACAGCACCCCGGTCTAAGTCCTTACAGTGTCCCGCACTTCTGGGACAATGCCCCGCTCTGGTAATTCACAGCATTCCACTCTGAGGCATGATCGTGCCCAACCTCTTTTTGACAACACTCCGCCCTCAAGAAAGAGTGTTCCGCTTCACAACATGAAGATGGGTCGCAATGTTGTATGGAACCTTCCCGCAAGAACTGAGGCAACGGTTTTTGATGGCGACATTTTGTCTTCTAGTGCCAAGTTACGTGACTAGGGATTGATTCCTTTTAGTACAATTAGAAGTCGAGTAGGCTTGACTTTCCTTATAAATAAGAGCTTTATGCTCATTGTAATGGTCTTTTGGCAATTTCAAGAGAGAGAGAGCTACTATTTGTAATCAATTGTGATGTGTACTCCAATTTTACAATTACTAAGAAACTAGGCATGGCGTTCATAGATCGATTATGTTATATGACCTTTTTTTTCATGAGTGTGTGATGTTAGAGGCTCCACTCTTCAACCTCCTATTAGTCCTTTTCCTCATTTATTGCATGTACACCAAATTTGATGTGCTAAAGTTATTTGGCTACTGTCTATGATCATCACTGGATCATGCTAATCTCACTATAGTTCCAGTCATATTGTTTATGCATTTTGCTTATTTTCTTGCACCTTTTACCCATAAAAGTTAGATTTGCTTTATTTTAGTTCAATTAGCGAGGAACCAGTCTAAATTTGAACATTGAGAAGAATAATCTTTCTCCTCCCTTTGTTGAACTATGGTTTTGTAAATGCAACTGTACAAACGATTCTATGGATCAACAGTTCTTGGCATACCTGGCAGGACCCACCAGCTTAATTTCTTGAAAAAATCAATTGATCCCACTCACAATTCGTCTATCAATTTAGTTTTCAATTTAGATCTCACAAAGTTTTACATCATTATTTGCAAAATTGTTAAATCTTTTATGTACATGGCGACTCCACTTTTGAAGAAAACCCAAAAGTTTGCCTAAATCCGAAGTTTTCGACCAAAAATTGTGTTTCACAAGGAGATTGGAACTACCAACACTGTGGCAGCACAATCAGCTCCACTCTACAAGATTCATGTGAATGGTCCAAACATCAAAGTGCGTTCCACTCCCCAACAAAGCATTTTGCAATCCCCATCAGCGATAGGTATGCTCGGTTTCCCATTTTTTCTCATTTTTCAATACATAAGCACTTCGATAATTGACAAGAGCACCATCCCTAAGCCTCACAAAGACAACTAAAAGATGCGTTCTGTTCTAAGTGAGCAGTGTGTCCTATCCTTCTGAAGGTGCACCTAGATCTAAATAGATAATGTGCTTTGACCCCAAGTGAGAAGTGTGCCTCGTCCTTCTGGAGGTGCACCTTGTCTTCACTTAGGAGTGTGCCCCATATTTTCAAAGAGCGGTCCGATCTTGGAATTTCATTTTCTCGATTCAAAATTCAAAGCCTTCAAATTTCCTTCAATCATACAATGGGTTTATAGATACAAGGTCAAGATCACAAGTAACGGAGGAGACTGAGCCCATCAAGTTGTTTACCTATCAATAGAATGTCCCTAAAGGGAAGAAACTGACTATTGTAGTTTGCATAAACAAACTTGAAAGGCCATCCATAGACTCCCAAACCTAGAGTACCAATAGAGGCAAAGAAATAATTTTGACCTTAGGCGATTCTATTCAGACATGGATCTTCCTGTTATGAGTGTGCCACTATATCCCTCACCCATGTTACAACTTCTACCATACCGTTAAATAGGTCAATCTAGTGGACCACAAAATGTGGCATCTAGCCAACCAATAGTTCAACCTAATTTCCCAAATCAACCAGTTCCTAGATGTCCACAATTATCATTAAATATTCTACAAAATTCCTCTAGTAGACAACAACCAAGTATTCAATCACCGCAACTTGCCCCTGACCCTCAACAAATTATCCAAACTCCACAAATTGTGCAAAATCCAACATGAAGTTCCCAAAGCCTTCAATTGCAACATCATCAATAGTTACACTTGGGCCAACCTCATCAAATAGTATAGAACCCTAATCCCAATGTTGCCCAAAGTCAAAAAATGTTACAAAATCCAAATCCACCTCTAGAGTTTAATCCCTAAAAACCTCTACAACAAATTCAAAACCCTCAACAAGTATATGTAGGCCAGTCAGCCTACCAAGTGCCATTTGGGCACGAACAATATGGACAAATGATACCCTATGGGCAAACAATACCTTATGGCCAAGGACAACCACTCTTCCAAATGCAAATGCAAGCTAGACCAAAAAACAACAATCCCCCAAATTGAAACTATCAAGGGGTCCTCATTCTGCCAATCTATTCACACATTCCAACAGTAGCTTTGAAGTCCCTACCCATGTTCACAAGGAATGATAGTAAAACCGGAAGTGATGATTCTTAAGAAACGAGTAGTTTGGAAAAGGAAAGCAATGTATAGTCCAAGGGTTGGGGTCGAGAAGTTAGTGAGGAAGTGACTCTATAGAGAAGAACGATGACTCCAGGGATGAGTGTAACTAGGCGAGTACAAGCTCATTGCTACAAGCATATGCAACACAAAGGGAGATTGTTCCAAAGAAGACTGTCATCGACAGTGAAATTTGTGATAACTGCCAGGGAACTAGAAGTCGAATTGAGTATGACACAACGTTGGCGAGGGCAAGGGCACTTCACACGTGAATGTCAAAGTACTGCAAGTCGAGATAAACTAATGATATCTAGAAGGTTCGAAGAATCGGGGAAGTCATAGCCTTAGCCAAGAAGCTGAGGAGATGAACTTGATAAACTTAATTGTAATTGGGAAGGTGAACTTGATTACAATCAAGGAGGCCAAGATAGAGCAAATAGTTGAAGTTGCATAGGAAGAGCAGGTTGCACAAGTGATTGAAGCAAATGGCAAAGTTAGTGATGCAGACAAAGAAGTGCATGATGCAAACAACGAAGAGGGAGGTTGTTCGACGTCTAACTGTTTGCTAGGGTCGTCTGGCCATATGAACTTGGGCTGTCTAGACTAAAGCCTCGACTGTTAAGACTTAGGCCATCTAAGTTGGGACCCAGGCCATCTAGGATAGCTTGGCCAAGAGGGAAGACCATCAGGGTTTCTCTCAATCGTTTGTGGGAGAGGACTCAACCCCAGACGACCAACAAGTCGTCTAGCCAACAAGAGGGGTCATCAGGGCCATCCCCTAGCCATCTGGAAGGAGCAAGAGGCTTCCAAACGGCCCTTGGTAGAAGTATGGACTTGAAACAGATCATCTAGCAAATGGAACACCATATAGTAAAAAGACAACTATACAAAACGCCAGTTACATCGTTCAAAGGAAGAAGGGAAGAGGATGGCTTGGGAGAAGTGTGTCGTCTGAGACAAGGAACAAGCAATTCGAGACGAGGAGCACACTATCTGACTAAAGAAGTTGATCATCTAGAGAAAGAGGCACGTTGTACGACAAGTGAGACAGCTGAGTTGGGTCGTCAGTAGAACGTCTAAATATTGCAGTGGGTTGTCTGGAGGGTTTGTCTGAAGATTGTACTGGGTCGTCTAGAAAGTAGAAGTTATTTGATAGAGCAAGGTTGTTTGGCCCAAGAGTTGCGTCTAGGCCAAGAAGTGGTCATCAAGAGATAGGAGTTTGGCCATCTAACCTAGAAGAAGGGTCGTCTAAGGCCAAGGGATGTTTTCCAAAGACCAAGACAAGGTCGTTTGAGGCTAAGGGGTGTCCATCAAATACCATGGCAAGGTCATTTGAGGCCAGTAGAGGCCATCAGGAGATAGGGAGAGATCGTTTGGAGCCAAGAAGAGGTCATTAGGCGTTGAGGGGAAGTTGTTTGAAGCTCTAGTGAAGGCCACCAAAATGCAGACCACGAGAAAATTTTGAAGGCCACCAAAATGCATTGCCCCTCGACCTTGCAAGGGGGCACTGCCCCTTGACCCCCGACAAAGGCAGCAACGGGTCATGTTGGCAATGCAGCTGATTGCAAGAAGTGGAGTGAGTAATCAGAGAACAATGTGTTGTTGGCAACAATTTGAGGTGAAGCCAAATGCAGATGTCTTTGAAAAGGAAGCGGAAGGAGCACAACAAGAGATTCCAGTACGATGTTCAATGCTTCTATCTCCAGTGTTTAGCTCATATGTCATCGAGGACACCAACAAGTTTAGAGGAGGGAATAGATAAGCAGGCAAATTGACATGTTTGCATATTCAATGAATGAATTTTTGTCATTTTGTAGTTTATATAATATTGTTTGACAAAATGACTATCAGACATTAATAGTGTACATGTAATTTGGATATCAAGTAATTCAAATGTCACATAATTAGCATGTCTTGTAATTTGAGGTGTCATGTAAGGGTATCTAGAGTTAAGTACGAGGAAGTTGCGGAAGTTTGGTAACTACCTCCCTTTTCCCACAAATAGTATAAGTAGAGCTATTACATTTTTCGAATCCATCTATTTGTTTGTATCAAAGGGGGAGGGGGTGCATGTTGTTGTCCAAAGTGTGTTGTCGATGGTTCATTGAAGTATAGTGGTTATTGTACAAGATACATGCCATGTGTGCGGTGTATGCATTTGTATTTGTAAGTTATTCCCATTGTATATTTTGTTTATCTAAGGGGTAATGGATTTGTATTGTGGTGTGTAGTATTCCATTTCTACATGGACAGACAGAGAAAATTGTTGACGAATTTGGATACAACACGGAAAGAAAAAGATGATACGAAAGCACAATTGGAACAAGAGAAGCAGGATCAAGAGAAGCAAGTAAAGCAAAAAAACAAAAGAGCTCACCAAACAGGTTGTACAAGAGGAGGATCTAAAGAAACAACTTGAGCAAGAAAAAAATGATTTAAAGAAATAGATGGTGCAGGAAATAAATAGCCTGAAGGACCAAACAAAAAGGAGTAGAGCCAAAGTAAGCAAGAATGTGAGAATAAAGGGCAAGAACTGCAAAGCCAGATAGATCAACTCAAAGCCAGCACATTAGAAATGGAACTAAAGAAAAATGATGAGATCATTGCACTTGAGTGAATTCCTTTTTATTTCAATGAATTAATTATCAAGCAAATTCATAAGGGGCTATGCCAATTGCCAGCCACCAAAATTTTTAGGTATTTAAACAGGTAACTCAATCACTACCAATGGATCGAATAAAGTAACTTTGGGATCAGATATATGCTGAAGTAAACAGCATCAAGGAATACTTGGCTTACCTCAAGGAGTGTATGGTGTGTGTTAGTCAAACTACCTCAAAGATAGACCATGAAAGAACACAGTTGGAAGCCAAGGCAATACATGTTGGGGTGCTACACCAACTATGCAGAATGTCAAGCAATCAGCTTAAGCAAATTGGTTTAGTAGATAGAATGGCAACCATCACCCAGCTAAAAACCATCCCTGATAAATAGAAAAGTTGGAGAATTGCAAAAAATGTTTAGTGCCCTGAGAAAGGTTGTAATAGAAATGCATGCTGTACAACAATTAATGAACAACGGAAAGCCTAACCCTTTTTCAGACCAAGTAGAAGTTCTTACACCAAATCAACTGGTTAGGGCTATTGAAGAAAGGAAGACAAAGGATGCCTAGATAGATCGGCTGCTTAATATAGCCAACAAGCTTGAGGAGTTGATAATGGAGTTAAACAGGTTGTGGACAAGGTAGAAGATCTCCCCAAAGATCAATATGATGTCTTGGTGTCTGACATCTCAAAGTTGGATAAATTTCAGATTCCTTTAGACAACAGTTGGGAGCTTTTGCTTATCTTCGTACAAATTTGAGAATTTGTTTTTTGACTGACTCCATTTTGCAAACTCCATGCCCAAAGGAAAAGGTGTGATCTAGGATCTCCCGTCAAACGAGCTTGACGGCCCCATGAGCCACCAGAATTGTCGTAGCCAGCTACTACCATTGCACTTCAACCAGAATTGTCGTAGCCAGCTACTACCATTGCACTTCAACCAGAATTGTCGTAGCCAGCTACTACCATTGCACTTCAAACAAGAGTTTATCACGCAAGGAAAGCGGGGTAGAAATAGATGAAGGAATTCAGTCAAGCTCGAACAAGTGCTTCACCCAAGTCCTTACAGTGCCCAACTCTTTTGAGACAGCATTCTGCTCCGAGGCAAGACAGCACCTCGCTCTTCTAGAATAGTGCCTCGCTCTGACCTCGGACAACACTTGCTCTAAGTCCTTACAATACCTGCACTTTTGAGACCACATCCCACTTTTTTAAGACAGCAACCTGCTTTGGTAATTCACAATGTTCCACTAAAAGGAATGACTGCATCACACCCTTTTTTGACGGAACTCCAACAATAGATACCCCCACACATGAGTAATGACAATGATTTTGTATTCAATTGTAAATTTGTTTTAGAAAGTAATATAAGATGTCGTCAAAGTCTCATAATTTCTAGCGATTTATCCATGCAATGACAAAGTCATTGCCCCAAAAAGTAATGGTAAAGGCAAAAAGGCAATTAAAATTCCTATTATAGACATTGCCAAGACCACAAGCATGTTGTGCTGAGACCAAATGACATGGAAAAAATACATAGAAGCTAAAGCACATTAACACAAGAAAAGAGGCAGACACTCAAGCATAAGAATATGAAAGATTTGAATGAGTGTATTTCATTGATCTTTACTAAATTACATTAATAGGATAGGATAAAAATTTGATAAAAACAACAAAGATTTTTTACAATACAAAGGATCATTTTGTACAAAGCCTATGCATGCTATAAGTGGTACTATTCTCATCTAATGAAGATAAGCAATGTAACTACATTGTATAATTGTGGATGACAAGTATTCAATCTCAACTAATAATGACATATAATAATAATTGATGACTAATAATTCACCTCAATATCTAATCTTAAGGACCTAAGGTGTATAACATTATTTAACAATTTAAGCATCTATCTTCTCATCAACTTATGTCTCGTCACATTCTATGCAAACTGCATTGTTGAATTAAAGATTAGTTGCACAATCTTCATAATATGTTAGACATTAAGATTGGCCATAAAATCCCTTATGCAATATAGAACCACCAAATTTGAAAGTTGGTTAACAGTTCTCAACTTTGGGGAAATACAGTTATGATACTATTAATATGAGATTATATGTGTTATATATGTCTTAGAAAGAAGGAAATAAAGAAATTATATTAATCTTGGCAAATTACCAAAGTAGGTCAATGGGATTCCAAAAGTATACTTGTTTACAATAGCATGCTTTAAGTTTAGAACTAAAAAGTAAAAATTTAAAAAATCCAGCCCAATAAGATGGTGAACCATGTTTGTAAGTATGAACACAACACAAATAGAGTACAAATTTAATGCACACGTTGTAAGAGTAGAGAGAGCGAGTGTGTCAAGGAAGACCACGGATAGAGCTATAGTTGCAACTTGTCCATGTCCAGGGTTGAAGGATCAATAATGTCATCAATCACAATGAAAGGGCCGATGCAAAAACCAAAGACGTCCAAAGAAGAGTGGCCTCAACTAGAAAAGCCAAGCCAAATAAATCCTAGGAGAATATTTCCTTGACATCCTCCTACCGGAAGAATATGAAAATGCATAACTATCTTGACCTCTTCAACTATGGTTGTGATGGTATAGAAGATCCTCTAAGTTGAAGGATGATAGGTCTACCTTGTTCAAAATACAAAGGTCCATTGGTAGTTGCTTTATAAGAAAGGAACTATCTCACAAATCTAACAACATCTATAAAGATGGTCATACAATCCAACAAGTCTTTTGTATTCCAACTACTAGAAGAGAATGGACGCAGGAAGGACTCGTCCTAGTTGTCTATTGAGTCTACTAAAGCCCACTGAGGGCCTAATGCCTAAGGGTGATCGCTTAGAAGGTATGGATCTGCACAACTCTTGTTGAGGCAGTGAAAGAAGATAGAAAGTGACCTCCCTCAGTCTACACAAACAATAATGTCTGTAATATCACAAAACATATGGTACTTCAAGATAAAAGTGATCCCATCTTCGCCTCCTGTAGAAAGAAAGAAATCCTATCTCTCCCAAGAATATAACAATCAACCTTGATCTATAGATAACCTAGGGAAATTTCAAGACCATGGGACTGGTGACATCAAATATAGTCGGGACAAGTGATGGTGATAAACAATTTGTATAAAGCGCTCAACATAGAAAGATATCTTAGTCCCAAGGTGCAACAAAGGAGAATCTAAGTGACTTGAGTATCTTGCCAATAGATGTCTTTCCTAACTACTTAATTGTTCACCCCTTTCTTAGGAAGGAGATAAGAGTGAGCATCCACTGATTATCAAAAGGGGAATTCAATCTATGAAAATCCCCATCAACTAGAGAAAAAACCTAGTCTCCAAGTACCAACTTTACCTCCAATAAAAAGGATATTTACAAGCAATTCTCTCTACTTCAGTCTTTGGAATCTACATTGATAATCTTGAAAAAATTATTTGTCAAAACATACATGATGTTGGTTGCCTTCTACATCATGTCTTAATAGCTAGATTGATTTTTGCAGAAGACATAGTTCTTATTGCTCATATTCTCGAGGGCTTACAAAGGCAGTTGGATGCTCTTGCTCACTTCTGTTAAAACAATTGGCAATCAACCTTGGCAAGGCTAAGGTGATGATCTCAAGGCATCAACGAATACCCTTTCTAAGTTTTACTTCTTCTATAAGGGTGAGTCGACTGAAATCACCACTACTTACATACTTGGGGATTCATTTTATAGGTCCTTCCCTTAATCCTCAACCAACTTCACAGTCACACCTTTGCAAGAGATATGCATCTCTCAGTATTGGATTGTGCCTACAAGATAAGCCTCTTTGATTACATTATCAAACCCACAATCCTTTATGGATCTAAGATTTGGAGCCCATGTCTAGGGTGTGTTGAATGGGCTCATATTGAGGGGGCCCAAACTATTTTGATTCAATGATTTATCCGATGTAAAAAAAGGTTTCACAATTTATTGTTTAGCCTAAGTTTGACGCTCATCCTCTTTTCCTTCAGAGCATCATCAAAAATATTTTTCAGATTCATCACCTGAAATCCATGGTTGACCACAACTCAAGCTATTTGGCACTCTACCCCTCAAAATGGATTTCGACTAGGAGCACTTCTAGTCATCATCAAGACCGGTACTTAGACATCATTTTCTCTTCTTTAGTCTGTTGGCAACTCCATAGATCAACAAGCTCCATTCAAACTCTTTAAATGCTCCTTGCTTTCCTACTAATAAGGTGATTAATCACGCAATCAAAGATGATGTTTGTCGACAATATAGTCAAATTACTTAGGTCACTTCAGTCCTAATTTGGCCTTCTATACTGAACATTTCATGAGAATTGAGAACGGCATGATTACTCATATTGATTATACTCAGCAACATTGAACACAACCTAAAGATTCCTCTTGATAAGCTTGAAGTTTGCTCACATTAGTCGTGAGTAGAGACCAACTACCATATTCCTCAACAAGATAGGGTATGTCATTTTTGCTCTCTTTGAGAAATGGAGACTGAAGAACATTTCATCTTCAAGTGTCCTATTTAGCTTGAGATTCGATGGAGATACTATTGCTTGTATAATCAATCGCCGACCACTTTTTTCAACTAACCTTTCCCAACATGCTTGGTTGTGTACCTTCAAGAACCTATCACTCTTCAATGTAACGTAGTACAAGGGAGACCAACAACAACTCGAATAATCACCTCATTCTTTCACCCTATTTCTATCATTGAAAATAAAAAGCATTCATTTAAAGCTACAACTCTCCAAAATGTTAAAGACAAATCTTTGTGCCCTTGTCTAAAAGAAAAGTGGCTACTAAGGCTTTGGTGCTTTCTTCTTCTTGCATGTAGCAAGACATAAGTTGTAGACAAGTGCAACTTACCAATTTCCTCTCTTCTATTAGTTTCTCGACTATGGATACTAGGAAAGTCTTGAAGGGTCAAACTCTATGTCCTCCCAAGATCATCCAACCAAGCCCTCTTAGTCCTAACCATTCTCATAGGAGCATCATTAGATCTTATGTTGGCCCTTTTAGGATGGTTGGAGATGATGACAAACCTATTTCTATTTTCCCTCCCACTATAGATGAGAATTGGCGATGGGATCCACTAGAGCTATTTTCTATTTCTCTCTTTTACCTTGATTGTTGCATATCTCTTTTCTTCATTAGTACTTTTAGAAAGTTAGGGTTTACCCATTTTTGGGTCCAACCCTTGAGGATGTAATAGGGTGTGTACGCCCTATAGGTTGATAGCACAACATGAGTGCCTCCTCTCATGCATAGTGTACCCATAGGAGTACAAGGTGGTTTGATATGTGCAATGCTCATGGACCTTAAAAAAGTTACATTACTTTACTTTATTACAATGTACAATTGTTCCACTTTAGTATAGTTTACCCTAGCTTCTTGACACCAGTTTAGTTTATTTTCAACTCCTTTTTGGTTACTATAGTGAAACATAGCAGCTCTTCAAGTCTGATTGGCCTACTTTGGTCATCCATGAACATTAATAGAATTATCTTATCTTTGCACAACAATGGTCAAGGTATAGATATATGTCAGCCTGATTTGCAGTCACTTGTGCAACTAAGCCTATGGAGGTGTCAAAGAAGTCTAAAGATGCACTTAAGATGAAGTCGGTGGGTTATGAACTCAGCCTGGAAAATGCACTATGGAACCATTCATTTATAACAAATCATATGTGGAAGAAAGTAATCTAAAGCCTCAATGCATGCCCAATCAATAGACCCCAAGCCTGGCCCCCATACCTGATACCTATAGAGAATTTTGAATTCAATGATCTAGTCAAAGAGTCGCAACTTCGAGGTGATATCCTCAGATACATGAAAAATTGGCATCCAAGATAAACAGAGGCATATCCCTCACAAATTCATGATTAAGAGATAGACCCATAAATGGAAACCCCAAATAAATGTAGGACATCGCGATCTCGACAAGCTCATCCTTGTAGGAATACTAGAACTTAGAGAGGGCGTTCTTGGAGGTTTCAAAGGTCACAAACTTAGTCTTACTAAGGTTAGCATTGACCTGTCTAATATCATAAAACTAAGCAAGCACATCCAACTGTCTCTTCAATCCTTGAAGTATGCAAGGACAACCATAATATTGATAGAGAATAATATTGAAATTAAGACAGAATACATAACAAAAATGTCCTCTACATGAGTATGTTGTTGAATGAAGTCGTCAAGCTCATCGGTGTACATGTTAAAGGGTTGGTGTAAGCGAGGGCACCCTTGCTTGACATTAACGGAACTCCCAACTATAATTACCAGGTTTGGTTTGATCAAAACCTTTTGAAGAGTCTGAATTGGTTCAATTCTGTCCTCACCAACTTTATTTTTCAATAATATTTTACAAAAGATATTTGTTAATTTTTTTTTGAGGAAAAAAATATCTTAGGGTATTGTGAATGGTTAGCCAAGGCATAGAATGAACACTCATGAAGCCGCACCATAGAATGATGACAATTACTAATCTGCAAGCTAACAGTAAAGCCGCACCATTGAATGAGGGCATCTACTAACCTGCAAGCTTGTGGTCTTATTTATAGAAAAAGATAAATAATTTATTTAATGTTTTTAACCTTGTCAACTTTTATATTATGTGAATGCTAAAAAATATTTTTTAATATCAAATTATCAATAGAATTGTTTTTTTAAAGTATTATCTTTATAATTAAAATATAAAATATGTGGTTTATATATTATAATTTTCAAATTTTTAAATACCTAAAATTATTTTAACATTATATATTTTAAATCCAAGGCACTGGAGTGATAGTATCACGTGCGTGCAACCCAAATTCAAATCCCTGCATTGTGCTGGACGTTCTTGTGATAATGCAACCTCTAATAATAGAGTTTGTTGAAAAATCATGATGATGCAGTGATAATATAGTATAAGCAAGGTTCGTTTTAACTATATATAACCAATTTAAAAAACATTAAATATTTTAAACTATATATCATTTTTTATTTTTACTGATTATATCCAAACTTTTTGAGCAGTCAAAATGAGTTCAGTTTGGTCCTACCCAACTTTTCCTTTAATATTTGTAAACGCTTTCACAAAATACCAAAAAGCAAAAGGCCTTAGAATGCCAATGAGTTGTAACTCCAAATCCAAAGCACTACTATACTCATTAAGCCGAGGCATAGAATGAACACACGTGACACCACATGATAGAATGCAGGCATCTACTAACCTGCAAGTTAATATTGAAGGTCTACCACAAAACGAGGGCATCGATTAACCCACAGGCTTATGCTCTTATGTACAGATGGAGATAATTTATAAGATGTTTTTTACCTTATTAATTTTTATATTATGTGAATGCTAAAAGTGATTTAATGTATCATATTATCAATTGCTTTACTTTTTGGAAGTATTAATCAATGTATTTAAAATATAAATATATGGTTTAAAAAAAATTAAATAGATAGAAATAATATCTTAAGATTATTTTAGTATCACATACTCCAAAATATATATTATTTTTATTTTGAATAATTATTTATATTTTCATCACCCATGAGATTTAGAGCAATTGGGAGGGAAAGAAAGTTTCACACCTTTAACCAAGGTTCAAATTTTGTGGGTAACCTTTGCATTTTATCAAATGGCATGAAATCATCGAGTTAAATTCCTTGACTGTCATGGGAGAAAACCCAAGTTCAAATCTTGCCAAACGATACATGCATAATTGCCAAGTTGTCGTATACCACTATGTGGTCATGATGTAATATGGGTGGGGCCATTTCAATCCCATATAACCAATTTAAAAAAACATTATTTATAATTTATTCATAGGCATTGTGGAGCAACTCATAGATTGGATGCAATCATACAAGCCTAACACAAGTTCAAACCATCACATTATGATTGACACTTTTGCAATAATGCAGCCATGATAATACTATTTCTAATACCAAGATATGTCATTATTAAAATACTGGTATAATGCGGTTACAATGTAATATGGGTGAGGCCCTTTTCAACCTCATATAACCAATTAAAAAAAAAAATCTGGATTTTAATTGTCTAAGGCATTGTTCTCAATGGGTGTGAGCTCAATTGGTTAAATACCTCAACTTAGGAGACCCAAGTTCGAATCTTGCCAAGCCATATAAGCATAATTGCCAAAATGTTGTTTCAATACCACTATGTGGTGACCAATGTAATATGGGTAGGGCCCATTTCAATCCCATATAACCAATTTAAAAGAAAAAAAAGGTTGTCTAAGGCATTGTGGAGCAATAGTTAATGGGATGTAATCAAATGACATGAGCTCAACTGTTTAAATATCTCGACTTTCAAGGAGGAAACCCAAGTTCAAATCATGGAAAATGATATAATACCACTATGTGGTCATAATGTAATATAGGTGGGGCCCATTTCAACCCATGTAACCTATTTTAAAAAAATTGTTAGTGGGATGCAATCATATAAATGTAACCCGAATTCAAATACTTGCATTGTGATGGACACTTCTGCAATAAGGTGGCCCATGATAATACAGTTGGTTATGATACCACAATAATGTGGTTCGTTGAAATACCATGATGATGTGGTCATGGGTGGGATGCATTTCAATCCAATATAACCAATTACACTCACAACTATATATATATATATATATATATATATATATATATATAGACTATTATATTATTATATTTAAATTTTTCTGAACAGATTTGAACCATTTTTAAAAAGGTTTAAAACCAAACCTCCAGATCTTTTTGGTCTTTCCTTCGAACCAAACCACCTGAACATGGTAACTGTGCTCCTAACCTCATCACAAAACCCATGGCTATTCCAAAAATGACAAATGATTCTCATTAAGCATCATGATAGTTGTGATAAGGATCTAAGAGATGCTAATATCCCATAATCTCTAGGATAACAAGTGTTTGGGTACCGTGTCAAAGGCCCTTGCCATATCTACAAAGTGACAAAAGACTTTAGAGAACATGGCCACAGAGTAAAAATGTGGCCAATGTTCTAGAAACCTGCTTGCCCTCCCATTTTAAAACCACCATACTCCAACTGTTCAGAAGGCTTCATGTCCAGCATTGTGGCATATAGCTTAGCAATATGCACCCAATCATAATAGTCTTGTAATTATTCAGCTCTAAACTGTCTCCAAGTTTGTGAAAGGGATGATTTGAACAAGAGGGTGAAAAATCCCTGTAGACAACTTCATTGAGTAACAATGCAATGAGATAGACTAGACAGTCAAGGAATTTTGCCTGAAGCCCTTTACAATTAATTGCTCTGCTAGTATACAATTGCGGGATTGCTCTTAAACATTAAGTCTAGCCATAGCCTAAACATTTGCATGAAGTTATAATTGTTGTCTCAATGTTTCCTCAAACCTTATAAGTTATTAATAGCTTGAATATCTAGCATAACACTTACAGCCAGCACCTGAATAGGGTCCAAAACAACTTTTGCAAGAATTACTATAACTCATATCATAGATACTACAATCTTAGGTTCATTATGAGTTCAGGCAGGGAAAAGTTCTTTTAGAACAAATCCAGGTACAAATAAATAGTTATTGACTGTCACAACTGACCTCTACTAACATCTTACAGCACAAAGTACTGGCTTCTGCTTTCATCCTACAAAATTGGATGGTACATGCTAGCAAACAGAAATGTTTCAGATAAATCTTAAAGCTCCAAACAAAGTAACTAGGTAGAAAATTTGTAAAACTACAGATAGGTTAATAGAATCTGTCATTTCAAAAATAAAATAATAATTATTATAGAAAAAACTGTAAATCATACCTACTGTCTGTCCAAACAGTGCTGTAAAGAAACTTTGGAAGAACCAGAGTTGCATTCAGCAAGCGAGCAACAGCAACAGCATTACAAACCTGCAAAACAAGAGAAAAATCAAGCTATAAAACTCCACTTGAAGACGAAAGGCAGGTTTGTAAGAAGGCCTTACAGAAAAATTTGATAAAACTGTGTGGATAGTGCATATATAGATACAATACCCAAGGTTACATGGGTTTGTATACCTGAAGTGGAAAACCATAGGTATGCCATAATAGGGAGGCCCTCATGCATATTTTATATATAAGGCTTGAAACTTCAAAATATTAAATAATTAAAGCAAGGGATAAATGGTAAGTGAGAGAGGGGCGAGTGAATTCGCAATAGAGGACCTTCAGGTGGCAACCCAAGCACCCAGTTTCAGTGGAGAGGCTCTTCAAGCTGTGTCAGGGGAAATCATACTTGAACTAGAGGATGAGGAACTTAAGCATCAAGCAAGAACACAGTCAACTTTCACATCGACATGTAAGTTCATCCGTTGCTGGCCATCCATGGCTAACTTGGGCCCTGTATAAATGGGTGAAAGAAAAATGGAAAACAAAAAGCGAAGTAAATATCAGCTTTCCACCCAGACGCCTTTTTTCTTGCCACTTTATGGAAGAAAGAGACCAAATTATTCAGGATGCCGCTAGTACTCCAATGACTCAAGGTATATGAGGGGTGATTGGGTCCTGATTTTGATCACAATAAGAAACATCTCTCAAAAATTACAGTAAGAGTGTGATCTTATGATCTCCTGACAATTCTCTGGAATAGATCTACTTCACAAGAGAGGGGAAACAATAATGATGAGTTTGTGTGTGCTGCCAAGGCTAACCTAGAAAGCCATTTGGCAACTTAATACACATATTTGTGTCGAGATTGGATCCATCTCAGCCTGCTGAAAGGAATAAGAGTCAATACATCTATCGGCACTTGGGTTTAAAGCAGTGATTATGAGTGCCTTCCTTTCTAAAGTTATTTATGTTGTGTCTATGAGCATTTGGATGGGAATTTCCCCAAGAAAATGCAAAATCTAGCAACCTCTATGAAGTAGCAGTTTCAATAACCCACTAGGAAAAAAAAACAAAGATACAAGAATAAATTGAAGAGGATATGGGTTACAAAAATCCTTGCAGAAGAAGAAAAATCATCCATAAAAGAAAGAAATCATGATAGGTTCTTTTGAGCTGATGAACTGCCATTCTGCTCCTCACAAGGGTGATAACCCTGAACCACAGCAAATGACAGCAGGCCTTAGCCCTGACAGCCAGCCGCCCAAATCCCAACGTGAACTACATATGGATACCAACCAGGTCTTTTAGATCATAGTTGAGAAAATCTGCAAAAAATCCCTATTCGATCCGATTTTTCCCGATTCACAGGCTAGCCAATTTTTTCCCGAAAAAATCGGGTATGCATGAAAAAAGCTTTTTTTCAATGAAAATTGCATTTTCTTCGTTTCAATGAAAAAATGCCGCTTTTTTGTCCCCAATTTTTTCCCGATTCCCGATTTTTCCCGATTCTTTTCCATGCCGATTCCGATCAGATTCCGATTTTCTCAACTATGTAAATTTAAATTGAGGGGGCAATGGATGTTCAACAGAAAGAAAGTCAAAATTTTGACAGGACCAAATGGATCTGTCCCATCTGATTCACTTGGCATTGGCGGAGCTTGTTAACGGTGTTACACTGCATCAAGACATCGTATAAGACCAGATTGCTCATCAAACTTGGCTGCATGATGAACCTAACTCTATAAGAAATACTAAATATGCAGTACAGATTCATAAGAATAAGTAGAAAACAAACTTCAGAAATTCTTTAAAATAGTAAAGTACTTAAATGTATAGAGTTATAATGCACAATTATTTCAATGCAAGGAAACATGTTTAATACGTCGCCAAAACATGTGCACTCATGTGAAATTGTTATTTTATATTATGGATCAAGATTTGGATATTCCTAAAAGAGGCAGTTCTGTTTGAATTTTCCTACATAAAAACTTCTTATGTCTAGAACTCAGGTCAGGTATTTGTATTTTACAAACACAATTGCAAAAACACATTTTCACTGAATTGTTAGCACTGAAACCTCAACTTCCCTCCTAGTGCCAAGCCAGAATATATAAGTTGTAGTTGCATATCTGAATTTATACTTATTTTCATTTATGAAATTGGGGTTAATTCATAAAAAAGTATCATGTAACACCTGCGTTCTTTGCTTAATCTATGGCACAGCCCTGAGCTGCACATGGACCTCCAGTTGTTTAGAGATGCATGCATTACCAAATTATACATTATGAACAGTATCAAAAAAAATTAGTTTAGTAAACAGCTCACCGCTACACGTTGCTGATTCAGACCTCCATTTGCACTGACCAAAATATAACCTGTGGTTTTCCCTGGTGAGGTAGGTTCTACTCAAAGATAAGTAACCAGAATGTCAAAAGGGTCTCCAAAACCATGTAAATTTATACAATGCAAACTAAATAATGAGTTCAAAAATAACTTGAACACATTACAAAATGTCCTGTAAATTACAACATAAGCCCCAAATCTTGTAAATTGAACTTAATAATTCAGCTTGTGAGTAATAAGCATAAAATCACCTTTACGGTTCAAGCTGCGCTCATCTGCACAAGGTTTCCATGCAGAAGCCTGCAAGAAAGGCTCTTCCCACAAATCTTGTGGTTCAGGATTGTGATCGCCCTAAAGTTCACATCATTATAATTTTCAAGTTATTTCGGATATGTCTTGGCTTAATTGACAGAATATAAAATGTAAGATTGTATAATCTGACCTCTGCAAGTGCATGGGCCGCTAAGGCTAAAAGCCTATCATACATAACTCTTGGAGGTCTTTTCCCTTTCTCAAACTTGCTCCATTCTCCCTGCAAAAAATAACAATTTCACGAAATCCTCAGGTGTCACAGTTGACAGCATTGCTTCTAGAAACATCATACTGTTTTCATTCATTGTGATCTCTTGTCAGAACTTTTTATGTAAAAGGCTTCATGATATTTGATTCAGTTCTGCAAAACATTAACTAAATGATAATAATCACATAATGCAAAGTTATCATCTCATACAATGATAAGCTATTTAGACAATGTATTGCAGCCAAATATAACCCATAAATCCTATCAAATTTTAATCTAGTATTTTTGTGAAGTCTGCAAATGTTATTCAAATTGTATGTGCTGTCTCAATCTTCATCTTAAATATCAAGTGCTTCTTTGAAAGGTATCATAATACTTGATTTAGTTCTACAAATTAACAAAACATTATCTAAACAATAATAACCATCTAATCCAAAAGTTATCATAGCCATACAGTGATGAGGTATTTAAACAATGAATTGCAGCAAAATACAACTCAAACATTCCATCAACATGTTGATCTAGTATTTTCGTCAAGTCTACAAATGTCTTAGACCATCAAATTTGATGTGCTTAGTCTCCCATCTTAAATATCAAGTTCATGAAAACATGATTGGTTACGTGGCAATATCTCCAGGTTGTTTGTTTGAAATATCTTCTTCATACAAACCATGTTCTCCAGGAATCCTCTTTGGTACACAAATCAAATTGATTTCAAATGCTCTAGTAAAAGAGGGACATTTTTGGTTGACATTCATTAAAAGAATAACTTGAAAAAAAAAAGTAAATTAATTGACAAACTTATATACAATCACCTTGAATAGAACAACCAAGAAAAGTAGCAACTCAATTAGTTTGGGACAATATACTATCCCTACTTGTGGCCAACGAATATACCTACAAGCTAATGTCTTCTTTAATTAAGGGAAAGAGAATGGTTCTCATACAGGTGCTCTAACCTCTGATGGACACATGAAACAAAGAATGAATAATGCATGTTCATAGACAGCAAGAAAATAAACCAAGACAGTAGATTAAAAACTGGAGAGATGAGAGAAGATGCAGAAAGAAGACCCCCAACAAAACTGTGTATGAACCTGCAGTAAAATGATAACAGCAGAATGCCCGAACTGGAATGCAAATAGCAGAATGCACAGATGAATGTGTAGTTGGAAGAGCTACTGGACTAGGGGCTAAGGATTGAAAGCCATCACAGACTAGATAGCCTCCCTGCTTCAGAACCACATCAATAGCATACTTAAAAGCATTTGTCTCAAGGATGAACAGTTGTAGGTAAAAAAGGATCAAGCATAGGAGCAATTAAACAAGCATATTCACAGAGGATATAAAGATTAAGAAATTTGTGCAAATTTGACTTGTTTCATTGCAGGTCTACCAGAAAGCAAAGTATTAACAGAAGAAAAAGTTAATTTATACACTTTACTTTCCCTTTGCAGCAGGTAGGTCTTGTAAAGGGCCTCAAAAACAGCCTTCCTATCACATTGATATGGTGCTCCAAGTGGCAAGTTGCAGCAATCCAATGAAGTCACATCACAAACCACTATGTCCTGCAATGGCTCATTGGTAAATGTTATAGAACACTAGTGAGTGATGAGTAGGCTGTCCTTCCTTCTTGACCCATCCCAACAGGTTTGGGCATGATGCTTTTTAGTTGGAAAACACAGGTTGTCCACCAATTTTTATGAAATGGGGTCCTTTAAACCGCCATTATCAAGGATCAGCCCCACCAATCTATCCTTGATTTGAAAATTTTGAGGGAACAAAGCTTCCCATTTTTTGCATCATAATTATTGACCATGAGAATGAGTTGAGGATTTGAAGTGTTGGGATTGGTTACTTCAATTGTTGAATTTTCATGCTGCGGCTGCAACTGAGACTGCAACTCAACTAGAAGGGCTTTGGAATTCTTTGATTGCAAGACATGGCATTCTTCTATAGAATTTCCTACATGATTATAATAAGCACAAAAATTCTTCTTCGTACTACCAAAACCCTTAGCGGAGCCACTTTGATAAGAATTCCCATTGTTGGATAGGGTGGCAGGGTTTGAGGAGTTAGCTCGGGTAGAAGTGCTCTTTTGATGAGAGGCAAAAGAATAATTGGTGTTCTCCTTTTGTTGTTGAGTTTCCACCTTTAGAGCAAGTCGGTAAGCATGCTCTAAAGAAGTAATAGGGATAAACACTATCTCCACGTGAAGACAAGAAAACAATCCAAAGACAAATTTGATGCGGACATTGTCAGGTTCAACAATGCCCAACTTGATAGAGAATTGATGGAACTCCTCAATGTACTGATTGATTGATTGGCAAGATCATTAACAAATATGAAACCAAACAACCAATATTTCCTTGGCATATCCAAGAGGATGAATGGATGCCCAAAAAGTTGCTTTGAACTCCGTCCAGATATCAATGTTTGACTGCTTTGCTGCTTGTAGAAGCTTGACATGGGATTGCCACCAAGTGAGGGCTTGATTGTCCATATGGACCTAAGTCACCATCGTCTTTTGTGTCTCTGTGAGCATTGGTTATTAGAAATATAACTCTAGAGTGTGAATCCAAGCATCCACTTTATCCCCATCAATTGTACCATTGAAATGAGGAATGGCTAGCTTGGTGTCCAATTGAATGCACGTTGGGCAATTGGGACGGCTGAAAAGGTAGAACTAGTCGATTGTTGTCGCATGAGAAGTTGAAATATATTTACCATTTGATCCATGAGTTTCAAGCTGTCGTTGATCATTCAATTCTTGGGTCCGAAACCGAATCAATTCAGAGTTTGGTGTAAAACGGCATGTACTAGTCATCACAATTTTTTTTTTTAAATAAAGCCAATAAGAGAGAACAAAGGGCAGAAAACACAAGGACTCCTTAAAAACAGTAATTTTCAGGAAACCGAGAGAAGAAAATGCTTCTACTAGGCTGATTTGGTTTGAGTGGCAAGGAGATAATGTGGCTGCTGTAGGTGTCAAGTTTGGAACAGCAAACTGAACAGCTGTTCAAGATGACACACACCAGAACACATACAGAATTTTTTTTTCCAGGAAAGAAAACCAGCAAAGACGAGAATGCTGATTTACAAGGGGGAAAAACAGCAGCTTGGGGCAGCAAACAAAGAAACAACTGCATAAGAGGCTGAATGCAGGGCAAAGGAGGCAAGGTGTTGAGAAATGTAGCTCGGACAGGAACTTCTTGCACAGGCTTCGGTATGAACGTGCTAGAAGTGGTTCGAGACATTTCTAATTCTATTTTGAAATTCACTTAAGTGATTTTCTATTTTTAAGTTCACTTAAGTGATTCTATTTTGTAATTCACTTAAGTGATTTTCTATTTTTAAGTTCACTTAAGTGATTCTATTTTGTAATTCACTTAAGTGATTCTATTTTGAAATTCACTTAAGTGATTTTCTATTTTTAACCTTACATCTCAAGATGAGATGAGATCTAATCTTAGGGTTAGAGAGATTAGGGTTACCTTTTTCAAGGATAAAAGGAGAAGATCAAGAGTGTTTTAGACACACAGAAAAGAAGAGGAGGAGAACAGATTGCTGAAGGAAAACTACAAGCTTAGGAGGAGAAGAACAGTGATTGCTGGCTAGAAAAGCAGCAAGAGAGCAGAAGTGTTCTGCTGTAGCTGTAGCCTCTTTTATTTGTAATATTTCAGGTTCAGAAATATATTTAACTTCTGCTGTTCACGCTGTTTATTTTTCCAGCCATCTGTGTGACTGTTGCATGTTTGAATAAATTATTCTCAGATCTGATTTATTTTAAAATAACATAGGACAGCAGTTATCTAGGGCTGGAAAATTTACATGGTATCAGAGCTAGGTTCTGTGATTGAGATCCTCAAGGGTTTACAGCAGTAGATCACTGCTGGATATTAAAAAAAAAAAACAGCAGTTAGAGGGTTTCATATTTTTTTTTTGCTTGAAGGACTAAGCTTATTTGCAGGACTGTTTTTTTGAGTCATTCATATCAGATCTGAAAGTTTGTACAGCAGATCTCAAAGATGGCAGCAGCTAGCCTCAGATTTGAGGATAGATTGGAAGGTGCCTCCAATTTTTTGCCCTGGAAAGTTAGGGTAATGTTCTTATTGGAAGAGAATGATCTCTGGGATATTGTCAAGGATGATGTGACTTTGCCTACGAGATCCGCAGCAATTGGCAGCTCACAAAAAGAAGGAAGTGAAGGCCAAGCGGATGATCTTGGATGCGGTGAAGGATCACCTGATTCCTCACATATCCGAGAAGACTAAGGCAAAGGAGATGTTCGATGCCCTGGTTAGCCTCTACCAGAGCGAGAACATAAACAGGAAGATGATATTGCGGAACAAACTCAGATCTATGGAGATGACCAGATCTGACACCGTTACCAGTTACTTGATGAAGATCACGCAGATTCGTGATCAACTGGCAGCAGTTGGGGAGACGGTTGAAGACACAGAGTTGGTGAACGTGGCACTTAATGGTTTCTCAGCTTCATGGGAACCATTTGTCAAAGGCATTTGTGCTCGTGAGAACCTTCCCAAATTTGAGAAACTGTGGGATGATTTCATCCAGGAGGAGACTCGGATGGAGTCAAAGGCCAGCAAGAAAGGTGGTGACGATAACCTAGCTCTTTTTGGGCAAACCAAGAAGGGCAAAGGTAAAGGACCCAGCAAGGGTAAGGTAAAGAATGAGGAGTCAACCTCACAGTCAGGGAAGAAGGACTTGAGCAAGATCAAGTGCTTCATTTGTCATAAGCACGGCCATTATGCATCACGGTGTCCAGACAAGAAGGGCAAAGGGAAGCAACAGCAGATGCAGGTAGCAGCCTCTGCAGAAACTCAGATGAGTGAGTTTGCTGCCAAATTCGAGAAGGATTTCTCATTGGTCTCTTGCCTTTCTACCAGCACGGTTCCAAGGAATGCTTGGTATGTGGATAGTGGGGCATCTCGGCACATGACATCAGCCCGACAATGTTTTACCAGTCTACAAGAGCGAGGACTCAGGGGTTCAGGTTGAGCTTGGTGATGATACCAAATATCCAGTTGTAGGAATTGGTACCATTCCTTTTCGACTCCAGTCAGGGAACTCTTTAGACTTTGATGATGTTTTGTTTGTTCCAGGTCTCAGGAAGAACTTGCTTTCAGTTTCGGTTATGGAGGATAAGGGTTATGCAGTGGAGTTCAAGAACCGGCATGTCCTTATTAGACCAAAAGAATCTAGCCCGAAAACAGCACAAGTGATAGGGGTTAGAGAAGGCGGTCTATACGGGTTGCAGGGGTGAACTTGTTCGAGCCCTAGTTCATAGGAGTAACAACTTGTGTGAGTTGTGGCACAAGAGGATGGGGCACCTGCATCATAGAGCGTTGCCTATTCTGAGTGAGATAGTAACAGGTCTTCCAGAGTTCAGCATTGAGCAACGAGGAGTATGCAGAGGGTGCACGCTTGGCAAGCATGCCAAGGCTGTTTTCCCAAATAGCGAGCATAGGTCTAAGAAGATACTAGATCTAGTACATTCGGATGTTTGTGGACCGATGTCAGTAGCATCAATTTCAGGTAGCATGTACTATGTTTCCTTTATTGATGATTTCTCTCGCAAGACATGGATCTACTTCTTAAAGACCAAGGATGAAGTCTTTAGCAAGTTTCAAGAGTTCAAAGCTCTAGTTGAGAACCAGACAGAGAAGAAGATCAAGGTCTTGAGATCAGACAATGGGGGTGAATATACCTCCAAGGAGTTCGATGGTTTCTGCAAGCAAGTAGGAATCAAGAGGGAGTTGACTGTTCCATACAACCCACAGCGGAATGGGGTTGCAAAGCGAAAGAATCGATCCATCATAGGGGCTGCTAGGGCCATGATTCATGATCAGGGGCTTGCCGATGTTTCTTTGGGCAGAAGCATGCAACACGAGCAGTCTACATCCAGAACAGGTGTCCTCACAGGATCTTGGAGGACAAGACACCAGAGGAGGCATTCACTGGTGTGAAACCAGAGGTGAGTCATTTCCGCATCTTTGGATGTCCAGTTTATATCCATGTTCCGGTAGAGAAGAGGACCAAGTTGGAGCCCTCCAGTAGGAAGGGTTTATTTGTAGGATACAGTGAGACTTCAAAAGCTTACAGGGTTTATATTCCAGAGAAGAGGAAGACAGTAGTGAGCAGGGATGTAAAGTTTGAGGAGGACGTTGCATCCAGGAAGTCCCATGAGCCTATTCCAGTGATAGAGAATGAGGAGCAAGAAGCTCCGAAGGTTGAGCCAGGGTCACCAAAGACACCGGTGGTTTCCAGTTCAGAACAACAACCTTCAGGTGAGGAGGTGGAGACATTAGCCCCTTCCGAGTTCTATCGGGGAGACCTCAATGGCTTACACGGACATTGAGGGATGCTTGAGGAGTATGTTGAGGCTCCTAGCGGCATGATTAGGGAGAGCGAGACCTCCAAGGAAGTTTTCAAGCTACATGGCATTGATGAGTAACATCATAAATTCAGAGCCTACCGGTTTTCGGGAGGCAACGAGACCAGCGAGGTTTGGCGGGATGCCATGGTGGAGGAGTACACCTCCATCATGAAGAATGATGTTTGGGACATAGTGCCAAGACCGGAGGGGAAGTCGGTTGTGAGTTCCAGGTGGTTCTACAAAATTAAACATGTTGCAGATGGCAGCATCAAGAAGTTCAAGGCAAGGTTTGTGGCGAGAGGGTTCTCCGAGAAAGAGGGAGTGGACTATGAGGAGACTTTTGCTCCGGTCGCCAGATACACTTCCATTAGAGCGAGTTATGTCTTTAGCTTCATCTATGGGATGGCGGATTCATCAAATGGATGTGAAGACAACTTTCCTTAATGGGATCATTGAGGAAGAAGTGTACATAGAGCAGCCTCGGGGCTTTGAGGTAAATGGGAAGGAGTCCCATGTTTGTAGGCTGAAGAAAGCCTTATATGGACTCAAAGAGGCACCGAGAGCATGGTATTCCGGGATAGATGGATACTTGCAGAGTGTGGGCTTCGCCAAAAGTGATGCAGATCCTAATCTATATTACATATTTGTTGGGACTGATCTACTCATTTTGGTGCTATATGTAGATGACTTGTTTCTTACGAGTGCAGAGAAGCTCATTGCGGGGTGTAAAGCAGATATGGCAGCTGAGTTTGATATGAATAACATTGGCATGATGTATTATTTCTTGGGTTTGGAGGTTTTGCAAAGACTAGGGGAGATATTCCTTGGGCAGGGTAAGTATGCAGTTGAGATCTGAAGAGGTTTTGGATGGAGGACTGCAAACCTATGGCCACACCCATGATCACTAATTTGAAGGTGACAGCTTCAGATTCAGAATTGGTGGACCCTACATTGTACAAGCAGCTGATAGGATCCTTGATGTATTTGGTCAACACTCGACCGAGATATATGTTTTGCAGTGAACACCTTGAGTCAGTTCATGGTGGAGCCAAGGCGGGAGCATTGGGTAGCAGCAAAACATGTGCTCAGATACTTAAGGGGCACGGTGGAGTATGGTCTAAGATATCTTGGAGATGGTGAAGTGAGGTTGCGGGGGTATACGGACTCAGATTGGGCAGGCAATGTAGGAGACAGGAAGAGCACCTCAGGGTGTTGCTTTAGCTTGGGATCAGGCATGATATCCTGGTTCAGCAAGAAGCAGACTTTTGTGGCACTTAGCTCAACAGAGGCCGAATACATGGCAGCCGGTATTGCTAGTTGTGAGGCCATTTGGCTTCGCAAGTTGCTTACGGTATTGATTGATCGGGAGTTGGATCCCACGGTGATATATTGTGATAATCGAGTTGTATCAAACTCTCTGAGAATCCAGTATTTCATGACAAGTCCAAACACATAGACATCAAATATCACTTCATACGAGACAGGATTCATAAGGGAGCCGTAAAGCTCCAGTATATTCCCACGGATCAGTAGGTAGCTGATATTCTGACCAAGCCCTTAGTGAAAGGGAAGTTTGAAGCATTCAAAGACAAACTTGGATTGGTGCAGAATTCCTTCCTCGCTAAGAGGGAGTGTTGAGAAATGTAGCTCGGACAGGAACTTCTTGCACAGGCTTCGGTATGAACGTGCTAGAAGTGGTTCGAGACATTTCTAATTCTATTTTGAAATTCACTTAAGTGATTTTCTATTTTTAAGTTCACTTAAGTGATTCTATTTTGTAATTCACTTAAGTGATTCTATTTTGAAATTCACTTAAGTGATTTTCTATTTTTAAGTTCACTTAAGTGATTCTATTTTGTAAGTTCACTTAAGTGATTCTATTTTGAAATTCACTTAAGTGATTTTCTATTTTTAACCTATCTCAAGATGAATAATCTAATCTTAGTAAAATTATACTTTTAAGTGATTCTATTTTGAAATTCACTTAAGTGATTTTCTATTTTTAACCTTACATCTCAAGATGAGATGAGATCTAATCTTAGGGTTAGAGAGATTAGGGTTACCTTTTTCAAGGATAAAAGGAGAAGATCAAGAGTGTTTTAGACACACAAAAAAGAAGAGGAGGAGAACAGATTGTTGAAGGAAAACTACAAGCTTAGGAGGAGAAGAACAGTGAAATTGCTGGCTAGAAAAGCAGCAAGAGAGCAGAAGTGTTCTGCTGTAGCTGTAGCCTCTTTTATTTGTAATATTTCAGGTTCAGAAATATATTTAACTTCTGCTGTTCACGCTGTTTATTTTTCCAGCCATCTGTGTGACTGTTGCATGTTTGAATAAATTATTCTCAGATCTGATTTATTTTAAAATAACATAGGACAGCAGTTATCTAGGGCTGGGAAAAAAAAAATCCAGGAAAGAATACCAGCAAAGACGAGAATGCTGATTTACAAGGGGGGAAAACAGCAGCTTGGGGCAGCAAACAAAGAAACAACTGCATAAGAGGCTGAAAGCAGGGCAAAGGAGGCAAGGTGCCACAACCAATCAACTCAAGACTGAGCAAAACGATAGCAAGGATGTATTTAGAGACCTTAACAAGGCTCTGATACTAAATGATATGAACCTGCAGTAAGATTATAACAGCAGAATGCACTAACTGGAATGTAACTAGTAGAAAACACAAACTGGGGAACAAATCAGAAAAGATAGCAGCCAAAACTGATTATGTACATGCTTCATTAGTAAGGTACAAATAGATTTGCAAAGATGCGGTTGAAGGGTTGCAAACTGCCCTTGAACAAGGCATCCGTAGAAAACTCAATTAGTCTAACTTATATGCAGTTAATGATCTGTACATGGGCTCACTATGGTGTCATTAAAGCCACCTTCCTAGCTTCAAACATACCTTCTTGACCTCATGGAGAAGCCCCAGCAGCTGTCTGTGATCCCTCATTGATCAATATGCAGGCTTATGGAAAACTCATAAAGGAGAATCTCTTAGAGACCTCTCATTTCCAAAGCATGTTGAGTTTAAAAAACCAATGCAATAAAACTTGAAAAGCTGTTTGAGATGACAAGCAAGGATATAAGTTTCAGTAAATGAAGGTGTAGGTAAAAAAGGTAATGAGCAAGAATATAAATAGCTCAGTAAATAATGATGTTGGTGAAGATTGGAGCCCTAATAACAGTCTTTATGAACATATTACTAGTTTTTTTTGGACTTGCCAAGTTTATTCTTTTATGCGCGAGATTTGTTTGACTAGTGAGTCTGACAAAAAAACTCGACTAGGGCGCAAAAATGACAGAAAACAGCATTTTTTTTTCCATCCCCAAATTGCCCTCATTTTTGCTGTTTCCACTTGGAGAGAGAGCAGAGAGAAGGTGAAGTAACACCCAAAAAAAATACACATTTGAATCCTAAACAAAGTTTTTCCAATTTTCAAGAATCTAACAGCCACCCAACTGTTACATTTGAGGTTAAAAGTAAAAAACAAAAGCTTCAGCTATCAATGCTTAAACCCTACGGTTTTTTTTTCTTTTTTCTTTAGTTTCAAACTACTTGATTGTTTCCATGTGCAGCCACGTTGAAATAAAATGACAGGAAAAAGAGACCCAGCTTGGAAGAATAGAAGGGATGGTGCAAAGAAGGGGGAAGAATTTTTGGAGGCATAAACCGCCTCAAATACCACTTGGCAAGGATGCCTGGTCATGATGTCAAGCCATGTCAAGGTGTGGAGCCTGAGGTCATGAGGGAATGCAATGCCCTCCTAACAGATTATAATGAGAAGAAAGAACTGAAAAAAAAAAAAAGCGAAGTAATAGCTACTCCTTTTCGGCCTCCTACAAAGGATAGTACTAGTGTCTTTAGCCGTTTTCAGCGGCGCCACAATGGATTGAGCCCATCAATAGCACATCCAAGGAGTGGGACAAAGGAGTCAGTTTTTGTGGAATTTTCCACTCTAGGGTCATGTCCCATGCTTGCAGGTATGTCTGGATGGAACCAAGAGAGGCTCAAGGCCACAAGGAAGGCTTGTGTAAGCTTTTGGTATTTTTCTAGCATTCCCTTCACTGTGGCAAGGTCTCCATATTGGTGGGGAATGGTGGATGCCCTCACAGTTTGCAGCCCATGATTTAAGACACCCACTTATGATGATTTTATGGGCCCTTTCCTTCAGGAATCCGTGAAGAATATCTAATTTTTGGTTATAGAACATCGCAAGATATGGAGAAAAAGGAGTTGCACAATCATGTTCGATGGGTGGACCAATGGGAAGAATCGGACATTGATTAATTTTTTGGTTGCTTCTACAGGAGGAATTGTGTTCCTCAAGTCAGTGGATGCATCGACACAAGTTAAGAGTGTCAAAATGCTTGCTAGGTTGCTAGAGGAGGTTGTGTTGGAGGTAAGGGAGGAGAATGTTGTCCAAGTTATCACGGAAAATGTAGCAACATATGTGGCAGCTGGAAGAATTTTGGAGGAGAGATTCCCCACTACTTTTTGGACACCATTTGCAGCCCATTGTCCCAATTTGCTTCTCAAAGGCATTGGAAAATTACATTGGGTGTTTGAGGTTGTAAATAAAGCCAAATGTATTACAAAATTCATCTACAACCATACGTGCATTCTCCAACTAATGAGGCAATTCACTAATGGAAGGGAGCTTGTGCAAGCTGGAGTTACACAATTTACCACAAACTTCATTACATTGCAAAGCCTCTTTGATGCAAAGGGGGCATTGAAGAGGATGTTTGTGAGCAAGGAATGGAATAGAGAAGCTATTGCTAAATATCGACTCTCCAATGAGGGCCAAAAGGTGTACGATTATGTGTTTGGGGAGTCCTTTTGGACAGCTAAGAATGAGGCAATTAAGGTACAAGACCTAAGTTTCTTCTTCTTCTTCTTTTGGCAAATTTTAAATTGTAATCCAAATTTCAAATAGCTTGCTAACAAATTAACAATAACTAAAATTTCTCATTCGACTTTAGGTGTCAGATCCATTGGTGAGGGTTCTCCACCTTCTTAATGGAGAAAGATTGTCAATGGGATACCTATACAAGGCCATGGATAGGGCCAAAGAGGCAATTGCCTCATTTTACGATTATTCCCAGCCCAAATACAATCCCATTGAGGAACTGATTGATCGGTGATGGACTTCTCAGCTCCATATCCCATTACATGCAATAGGATACTACCTCAACCTCAAATTCTTTTATGATGATTCATTTGACGCTGACTATGAGGTGATGTCAGGCCTTCAGCAATGCCTTACCCAGATGGTGCCAGGCAATTTGATACAGAATGAGTTGGAAGATTACAAGAGATGTGAGGGCTACCTTTTCACAACCCTACATTGCATTCAGGGAAGGACAACTTTGAGGCCAGGTAACCCTTACGAATCGGATTACTACTGATTTTGTTTTGAAAAATAATCTCAATTTACAATTTTACATAAATTATTAAATTATTTTTTTCTTGGCATCTTTTAGATTTATAGTGGGAGGGCTTTGGTGCCTATATGCCCAATGTTTAGCTCTTTGCCATCAAAATTTTATGTCAACCATGCAACACTTCAAGTTGTGAGCGCAATTGAAGTATGTTTGAGCACATTCACTCCAACAGGCGCACTAAATTCACGCAACAAAAGTTATATGAGCTTGTATTTGTTCATTACAACCTTTGCCTCCACCACAAAAACATTGTGGGGTCAAATTATGAAGCCATTGATTTAGATGAGATTGATCCATCATCTGAATGGATCACAAAACCAACGAAGGAGCAACAAAAGCCTCTCTTTTCAATGGATGATTTTGAAAGTATGGCAGAGGAGTTAGCAACAAAGGCAGAGGAAGAGGCATGGGCACAAAGAGAGAGGACTAGAGCTTCAGCTAGGGCAAAGGGCAAAGGCATTGCTAGTTTCTAGATAGATTAGTTCACTATTGTAGTGGGCCTATGAGGCATTTGACACATTTTATACTTTTTTATATGATAAATCAATACAAAATATTACTTGGCATTAAAATTTCTTTAATTGATGTGTTTCGTCACTTTCATGTGTAGTTTAAGGTTGTATTGCCTACAGCATTAATTTTGGATTTATGTAATGTTAATTAATTGTGAAATGCATGAAAAAAATACTTTTTTTCCAATAAAAGATTGCATTTTTTCTTTTTTTCCAAGTTTTTCAGAGTTTTTTTGCCGAGTCCAAGTCCAAGTCAAAAACTGGCCTTGTCAAGTCTGCATCTAGTCCGAGTTTCTCTATTTTGCTTTAAAGTGCTTGTTATTAGTGACAATTGGACTCACAGCAATGGTATCAAAGCCACTTTCTTATCCTTTTGAAGAAGCCCTGATAATGACAGATCATTTTAAAGAAGTAATATCTATTAGCCCTTAGAGATCAATCTTCAGTCTGTGGAAAACTCACAAAGAAGAATTTCTGAAGGACGTCTCCTTTTCAAAGAATGTTGAAGTTTATGAAGTAAGACAAGAGAGGTGGTTATTGCAACTTGAAGAACCGATCAACAACAGTAACAAGCCAGGATACAAACAATTTAACATATGAAAATACAAGCGATGATTTGGACCTTGATTGAAGTCCTTATGATCATAAAGGTTAACAACGAAGGTGTGGCAAAAAGCTTGCACATTGCAGTATCATCTTTTTAAAATTGCTATTGTTGAAGATAAACGTAAAGCAGTAAGTATCCACCAAAAAGATTAAACACATGTGGGAAAGCACACTCTGAATGCAAAATAATTAGACCAGCAAGAAGTTTCACATGTTACTTCTATCAGAGTTTGGCTTGCTTTGACTTTGCTTTGCTCTCCAAATATTATAAAATACAAGTTGCAGATTTTGGATCAGATTTTAGTCTTCTTTTTTTTTTCTTTTTTTCTTTTCACTTTTAATTTTTCATTTTTAATTGATTTTATGGGATTGGAATGGCCCCACCTGTATTACATCGTCACTACATAGTGGTATTACATCAGCTTGGCAATTATGCTTGTATCGCTTGGCAAAATTTGAACCTGGGTCTCCTTTAAAGTAGAGGAATTTAACGGGTTAAGCTAATGTCATTTGATTTAGATTAGATTTTAATTGAGATGCAGGTTTTTGTCAGTTTTTCTGCACTTAGATCATTTTGATTCGAATTTTTTCTCTAAGTTCAAATTTCAGATCTTGTTTGGTTGAGTTTAGCAGATTTTGATAAGGGGAAGGATGATAAATGGATACAAAGAAGCTTTACATGCTGACGCCCCCCACCAGCTAGGACAGTGAAATTAAATTTTGACAGGGACGCCATGCAAAGTTGGGGCCAGCAGGTGCAATACTTTCAAAGATCATAATGATCATTTTCTCTATGTGTATGCTCTTTGCCACCATCCACTTTGAATTGGACAGAGGCAGTTAGTCTGATTACAGGCCTGAGAGTGGCCATTGAGCAAGGTTTTGAGGAGTTAATTATTGAGGGGGACTCAAAGATCATGATTGAAGCCTTCCAAAAAGAAAAGTTTGTTAATTGCAGACTTAATACTCTCATGGAAGAGTATCTGAGCCTCAAGCATAGAGTGAGAATTAAAGACTTCTCTCATACGCTTACGAAGGTAATAAGGTAGTTGATAAGCGTTCTAACATGGCAATCAACTTGAATATGCCGTATATTTCCATTCATGGCAATGATATGAAATTATGGGGTGTGATGGAGGATATGTTGTCTAATAATGTCACCAACTCAGGGTGATAAAAATTTAAAGTGGCATGATTGGGGCATAGTTTTCACTATCCAATATAGAGGAAACATTAAGGTCCAATATAGTGAGTGACAATGCAGTACACTCCCCTACCTAGAAGGTGAAAGTTGGAGCCATTATTTTCTCATATATGTGGACACAAAATGAAAACACTCATAGATTAATACATGAGATGTCCTTCTAAACAGTTTTTTCCTGAAGAGTCTACAGGTTTGTTTTCTTTGGCAATTTGACTCTAGTGATAATATCACCAAGATTTAGAGAAGTTTCAGGTTGTTGAAAGGGCCCAAAAAGCTTCAGCCTCCCCCACTCCTATTGCTTTACGGCTAAGCAACTCAGGCTTATGAGCCTTTTTGTTATGCGGTACTGCTTGAAGATGATGTCGCTATTTGCAACACAGGTTGTGACTTAAAGTCAGTAATTTGAACAAGAATGATGCTAAACTTGAACTCGCATCAACACTCCGACGCAAAGCATAACGTTGAAAAAGTTCTAGTTTCAGAAGAAATGCTAGTATTTGCACAAAACAATAAAAACAAACACATTCACGAACAACTTCAAGAGCTCAAAGGGCGACATAAAGAAGCTTACGGCGAAGATGAAAACATGAGGCATATAGAGTCCTATGTTGTAAGAAGAGCAACCTATGGACCTCGTTTCTTGGAATTTTGTTGCAAAGCAAAGTGTCTACAATGTTTTAAGCAATAACACCTATAATGCAACCGTTATGAGACGTTATTGTGGCCCCTGGGGTTGCTTTGTTACACCAAAAGGGGTAAAACACTAAGACTCCGGAGCTGCCTTCTGCAAAGAAAAACAATACACATCTATTTCGAAAAAGGAAACCAAAAAAGGGGGCCTACCTGGAACCACCTCGATTTGTGTGGGAACTGATCCTCATGAACTTTCACATCCTGGAGACGGGACAACACCCACCACTCAATCAAGAAGAAGGCAGCCAGCAATCCGAGAACAATGAGGATCCCTCTGAAGTGCCTCCTCTGCCTCCGCTTCGAATCTCCCCTGGGACTGTGCAGTCTCGAATGCCTCCTGTGGTCCAAAACATTCTTCCATCTCGACTTACTCTGTCGGGGAGACGACGATGACAACCTGCTGGCCTGAAACCCTGTTTTCACAGAAGAAGAAACTGCATTGCCGTCCCTGAACGGAGAGGGAATGCCCGAAGGAGAAGGACTTCTGGGGGAGGCCTGCCTGCTCCTAGGAGTTGGACTAGATCTCGTCAATCTCAAAGAACTGGAACTGCTCCATTGCCTCGGGTGCATCCCATCCTCTTCCTTGTCCGAGGATTCGTACCCATACACGATTTCATGTATGTGCTCAGAACCCATATTCAATTTGCATTATTGTAACATAGATATCGCTGATATATACCATCGGAGACTGTTACGCCTGCAAATCATTGTGAGAATGATAGAAGATCTAACTAAAGGAATCAATTTTGAAACTTCCAGGCCAACCGAATCGTCTTCCCCCTTCAGGGAATACTTTAAACTCGTGCAAGGAGCAGAGGCCACGTTTTGAATTTTTCTTTTCAAATTGTTCTTGTTGCTGTTCCACCCGTCGAGGCTTTCTCTCTTATTATATTCCAATAAACCTGGTGGCGTGCAAAGACTCGTCACCCGCTGAGTAGGTAGAAGAGCAAGCTTGGCTTCCAATTTAAGGGAACCAATATTAACAATAAACAAGGGTATTCCATTGCCTGTCCTCGTCCCGCGAAATGTGTGAAAGCCTAACGTCCATTAGAATAAAATTGTTGCTATTGGTAGAGGTGGTTGTACAGTCGTTCAAGGAAAGAATTTTTCAATTTCTAATGGAGTTTTATTTTATTTTTAATCTTTTTATTTTAAAAATAAAATTTAAAAATTTTCTAATTCACAGCTTTAGCTTTAGATCTACTGAATGAATGAATGAAAGATTTTAATTAAGTCCGCGAGACCCAAATGTGGTCTATGGGACCTCAAATATGGAAGTACAATTACTCAAATCATATCATATGATCTTTAATATCTTTGAGAAGGTTGTTCCTTCTCCTGTTGATTTGTGTTAGCAATTCTCCAACTTTTTTTATTTTCTTGTCTTCAAATAAATCTGTAATAAACTCGTTCCCAAGTGTTTCTTTGTATTTGTCACGGATATCTGAAAAATTCGGGCATTTATAGATGAAGTGTTCCTCTGTCTCTCTCGCCCTTGTGTTGCATAGAGTACATATCCTTTCTTCCCATTGTTCTTTGGGCGTTGTCCATCTCCTTGTTTCACATCTAAGCCTATGAGAGCTAGTCCTTATCTGAGCAATGAGTATTTTTTCCTTCCACTTGATTTCAGCGCCTATATACGCTTTTTCCTTTTCCTGCTTGCATTTTTCCACATTCCACTTCTGAACTTTTCATTCACATAATTTTTAATGTCTTTGTTGACATTTGGGCATTCATTTATGTTGATTTCCCAACGTTTCATCCATTTTCGATTTTGTTTCATCCACGTATTCTTTCGCCTATGTAACTCTTCGTCTCTAATTGCTCTAGGCCATCTATCATTTGTCATGTTTTCTGTTTTTTTCAAATAACATAACAGCTTGGTCCGACTACCCAGATCTGTGTTATAAGATGGATTGAGGTTGTATCCCCTTAAAAACATAGATAATGTTAGATTTTTTTGCCCTGAACCCTTAAATAGACTTTTTACGGTGGTCGAACGTAATTATCTTTTATTCTACTGAAAATTTTGAAGTTCTTGCCTTTACTCTTCGTTCCGTAGCATTTGAAATTAATATCTCGTTAAAGGAAAAACAAAAGCTCAAAAATCATTGTACGAACTTCTACTCCAATAAGAATTACATTTGGATTGAGTTTTTTTGTTGTAAATGTCAACTCTCTTAAGATTATTTAAAGGAGCCGTGATGGGGACTTTAGCAAGGCATAAGCCTAGAAGGAAATGTGGAGTAGGAAAAGACTAATTCCGTTTACTAAAAAAGCTTAAATGATAAAATTATATATTTTATTTGTTTTTCTGTCTTGTGTCATGTAACCATTTTCATAATCTCTATTGAATTCCTACTTCCAATACCTAATCTCTATTGAATTCCTACTTCTATAAGGTTTTTAACTTATATAATATTTTAGTATATATAGTTGTTTATTAAATAAAGGGAGTGAAGTTTTATTATTGATGTGGTTGTATTTTTTTAATTTAAATTATTTTTATTATTAATTTGAATAGATTTAATTTAAAATGGTATTAATTTATTTGATTAGATTCTTAATATTTAAAGAGGAGTTTTGCCATCCGCGTGCGTAGAGCAGTTGGTAAATGCCTTGGGTGCTGGTTATGGCCGACCCAGGTTCCATTTCCACTGCCTCCATCCTGTTGGATATGTAGGCATAGCTGGTAAATGTCCTATGTGCTGGTAGAGGCCGACAAGGCTCCATTTTCCCTACGCCCAACTTTGTGGATGTATTAATAATTCAACCCCCTTGTTTGTGATTGATGCCATGTGGTATACCGGATGGGACAACTACGATTGGCCATAGAGCTAGGTTCTTGGGGCTTCTAAACTACCCAATTTTTTATCCGCATGCATAGAGCAGTTGGTAAATGCCTTGGGTGCTGGTTGTGGCCGACCCAGGTTCCATTTCCACTGCCTCCACCCTGTTGGATATGTAGGCATAGCTGGCAAATGTCCTATGTGCTGGTAGAGGCCGACAAGGCTCCATTTTCCCTATGCCCAACCTGTGGATGTATTAATAATTCAACCCCCTTGTGAGTGATGCCATGTGGTATACCCGAATGAGACAACTACGATTGGCCATAGAGCTAAGTTCTTGGGGCTTCTAAACTACCCAACTTTTGTTGGTAAATGCCCTGGGTGCTGGTTGTGGTCGACCTAGGTTCCATTTCCACTGCCTCCACCCTGTTGGATATGTAGGCATAGCTGGTAAATGTCCTATGTGCTGGTAGAGGCCGACAAGGCTCCATTTTCCCTATGCCCAACCTGTGGATGTATTAATAATTCAACCCCCTTGTGACTGATGCCATGTGGTATACCCGGATGGGACAACTACGATTGGCCATAGAGCTAGGTTCTTGGGGCTTCTAAACTACCCAATTTTTATCCACGTGTGTAGAGCAGTTGGTAAATGCCCTGGGTGCTGGTTGTGGCCGACCCAGGTTCCATTTCCACTGCCTCCACCCTGTTGGATATGTAGGCATAGCTGGTAAATGTCCTATGTGCTGGTAGAGGCCGACAAGGCTCCATTTTCCCTATGCCCAACCTATGGATGTATTAATAATTCAACCCCCTTGTGACTGATGCCATGTGGTATACCCGGATGGGACAACTACGATTGGCCATAGAGCTAGGTTCTTGGGGCTTCTAAACTACCCAAATTTATCCGCGTGCGTAGAGCAGTTGGTAAATGCCCTGGGTGCTGGTTGTGGCCGACCCAGGTTCCATTTCCATTGCCTCCACCCTGTTGGATATGTAGGCATAGCTGGTAAATGTCCTATGTGTTGGTAGAGGTCGACAAGGCTCCATTTTCCCTATGCCCAACCTGTGGATGTATTAATAATTCAACCCCCTTGTGACTAATGCCATGTGGTATACCCGGATGGGACAACTACGATTAGCCATAGAGCTAGGTTCTTGGGGCTTCTAAACTACCCAACTTTTAATCCGCGTGCGTAGAGCAGTTGGTAAATGCCCTTGGTGCTGGTTGTGGTCGACCCAGGTTCATTTCCACTGCCTCCACCATGTTGGATATGTAGGCATAGTTGGTAAATGTCCTATGTGCTGGTAGAGGCCGACAAGGCTCCATTTTCCCTATGCCCAACCTATGGATTTATTAATAATTCAACCCCCTTGTTTGTGATTGATGCCATGTGGTATACCCGAGTGGGACAACTACGATTGGCCATAGAGCTAGGTTCTTGGGGCTTCTAAACTACCCAATTTTTTGGAGGGAAAAAAGTAGAGAGGGGAGGGTCCCGATCCCTTCCCTGCTCCCCCTCCCCTGGTTCCTGCCCAGTCCCTGGCTCATCCCAGGTCATCCCTCCCTGGGATTGTTTGTTGCAGATGATCTCCTTGAGGGAGATCCTTCTCCTCTTTCTGCACCTCTCCCAGTCGGTCAGGGTTCCCTTGTTTGAGTTTTTGGCCTGGTGCTTCCCAGGGTTCCTTGTTGTTTTTGGGATCCCTTCCCTTTTTTTCCCTCAGGCTTCCCCCTGGGGTTTTCTGCAGGTTTTTGGCGTGGATCTGGTTCCTTGCGGTTCTCTAGGTGGTGGGGGTGATTGGTTGGGTTTTTGACGGCTTCTTGGGGTTTCCTTTGAGGTCCTTACTGCTTTGGGGGTGGTCTGGGGGGGCCTCTTTCCCCCTTTTGCTAGTGAATCCTCTCTGGGATCCTGTGGTTGTTGTTGGTCCCATCCCTGTGGGGAGGGCCCTCTTCGATTTCCCGCTTGGAGGCTTCTTCGTGCTGGTTCTGCTCCTTGGTGGACACCCTGGGCATTTGTTTGGCCTTGGGGGGGGCTTTTTCTCTGCCTGGGTTGTTCCCAGCCTCAGTCCCAGTTCCCTGAAGTTTCTCCTGTGCAAGGATGGGATTCTTGGCCCCTATTGTTGGGGTTCTTTGGGTTCTGCTGCATTTTTCAAATCATGGGGGGATCTGATCTATGCATGCAGACCCTGGATCCCCCAGGCTAGGCTCCCACGGATCCCATATTTGTGGTTGTTACCTCTTCCCACCTGGAATCCCCAGTCCCTGTATCCCTGGTCCCTTAACTTGTCTTTTCCTGCTGGTTGTCCTGGGGGAGGGATTCTCTTGGTGGTGCTTTCTAGCTGCTTCCCGATGGGCGGGATCTCCTCTTTTTTGGTTTTCAGCTGCTTCCTTCTGGGCGGGATTCCCCCTTTTTTGGGGTAGGATGGTTTCCCATAGGGCGGGATTCTCCAGAACCGTTGGGTTTCCCACTGGGCGGGTTTTTCTCATTTCCTTATGGTTTTCTCGGGAGGCGGGATTCACTTGGTAGAGGTTTTTGCTGCTTCCCGCTGGGCGAGATCTACACTAGGATGGATTTCAGCTGCTTCCCGCTGGGCGGGATTCACTCTTTGGTGGTTTTTCGACTGCTTCCTGCTAGGCGGGATTTATATTATAATGGTTTTTTGTTGCTTCCTGTTGGGCGGGATTTACACGATGGCGGTTTTCAGCTGCTCCCCGCTGGGCGGGATCTTCAAACTTACCTTCCTTCGAAATTGGTGGTTTCCCGCTGGGCGGGATTGTTCAAATTTACCTGTTCCCGTTGGGCGGGATTTCTGTTTGTTTTTCATTTTCAAGGTATTGGTGCCTTGGGCCTAGAATTTTGTTGTAATGGCTTATTCTCGGCATGTTATTTCCAACTCTTATGTAATCAGGTTTTGGGATCCTAGTTAAAACCCGTTGTAAATACAATAGCTACTTATCAACAAAAAAAAAAAGAGTTTTGCCAACTAATTCTTGGATAATATTTTAGTTTTATTGTAAAACTACTATTTAGTGATGATGTAATAATGGTGGGGTCATTTTCAATCTCATATAATAATTGGAATTTTTTTAAAATAGGTTTAATAGTTAGGATTTTAGAAATTAAAAGAGGAGGTTAGAGGTTTGAATTTTAGGGTTAGGGTTGGAACATTGTGCTTTGCTAGAAGCTACTTTAATTTATTTTTATTTCATCTTTATTAAGGTTATTTTTCCAGCTCAAGAGTTGGGCTTTGACTCTTCTTCCTCGGGAGGTTCAAGGTTTAGACAGTGACGTGGGTGAGTGTGTGAGGGGTGGATGTGTGTTCATAAAAAAAACAAGGTTATTTATATAAAGATGTGAGAAATAGATTAAATAAATCACATTTAAGGAAAAATATGGGATTCATAAAGTATCTATATGAAATGTTTAAGTATAAATGCAAAAATTACCCATACATGAACTCTCATATATGTATTTATTGTATTTTTTTTTTCACATTATGATAAAAACCATAAAGTTTAAAACTCAAAGTTTCATATAAGATGTTAAAAATTTAATTAAAATAAATTAGAAACTACGTAACTTTTATTTTATTAATATCTCATAAGAACAAAGTTTTTTATATTCATGGATTTCAACAAAACTAGATTTTTATATTCATGGATTTCAACAAAACTAGATTACATGTAAAATGTATATATCATATATTTTTCCTCAAAAATAATATTTTTGTTAGTTATATTAATTTTTCAATGACGCTTTTATAAGGGGTCTCGATCCCCTCATAGTGAGTAGGGTTTGAACCTTGGACCTTTTAGCCCTTACTTATAAGAGGTCCCGATCCCCTCATATTCAGTGGGATTTGAACCTTGGACCTCTAAAAAAAAACCAAAACCCTTATAAGTATAATAAACTTACAACTTTATTTATATTAAATATACAAATATAAATACAAATTATCACAATATATAATATCTCACACTACTAGCTTAGATATATAAAATATATATATCTATAAACGCCTAGAGTTATCAATTTCGAGGTCTCGAGGCGCCTATAGTGTGATAGATAATTTTCTTAATGTCGGTGGATAATTTTCTTAATATCAGCTTTTTAATAAAATATTAATATTGTTTACGACGTGGCTGACCTTCTGGATACCATTGTAGGACGCCTATTCGCGTAATTATATTTTAAATACCTATTTAAAAACTATAATATTCAAAGTTTTAATAAAATATTAAAAAATAAATCAGTTTAATTAAAAATCCTTACTAAACCTAAACTCTATGCTAAAAACCCTAATAAAGTTTTTTTTTTTTTAAATTAATTTAAGTACCTACTCACTTGGCATAATGTTTCCAAGGAACTTTCATTTTATATTAGAGTGTTCCTTTCAAATCTCTTATTAGAGCTATGCGACACAAGGGCATTTGTTTATTTTTTAAAGTGAAAGTTAAGATTACATTAGGTCAAGAACATGGTGCAAGGGTTTGGGTTTTGGTTTCTAGGTCTAAGATTTAAATTGCAGCGTGGACAAGTGTGTGAGGGGGTGGGTGTTTAGTGGTTGTGTGCTAAATTTCCTATTGATAAGCATAGTTTTCGACTTTACGAGAGGTCATGGTTGGGAAGATTTCTCACATTAACCAAATTATATATAATATATAAATAAATAAAAGCATAATTCTTAGCTTTACAAGGGGTCATGGTTGGGAGGAAACTGCACAACGTTGTGTGTTGGTCGTAAGGGTTTGTCATATTAACCTAACCAAATAATATATATATATATATATATATATATATATATATATATATATATATGGTGCTAACATTATTAAGAAAAAAATAAAACGACGTGAATGAATAATTGAATATGAAGGTGAAACTATAACTATAGAAACAAATAAACTATAACTATATCATGCTCTAATATATCAAATATCATCACTCATTAAAATATGATAAATGATAAAGTTATTTTAATGATAAAGTTTTGAACATGACATTTGTAAAAGACATATTTTAAGTTTTTGCTCTCCTTTATATCAAGTTTATTTTTCTAGGTTTTCAATTTAATTTTTTTTCTTTACTCTTAAGTTGTTTATGCTGAGATGAATTTCACTATATACATTTTACTATTTTAGTTTTCTTAATTTTTTATTAACACTTGAATAAAGTGTTTGAAAAAATTATGTTTTTCAATTCCTTGTCTAAAGGCAAGGATTTAAATATTATATGTTTATATACCAGAAGTTAAATGTTTGTTGTGTTAGTAAAGGATTGAGGAAGTTGATTGAAGAGTGATGTTTTTTACAAGACTGTTTAAATTGTTAAATTTGTTTCAATCATATTTCATTTATCCGGATTCGGATTGAGCTGAAATTTTGAGGGTAGATGCCTGAAAAACCCTAGAACGTCTCCACCAATTTTTATATCATTTGGAGCAACACATATCCTAGTGCATCCCTATGTGTGAATGATATTTTTGGCAAGCGATTGTGCGAGGGTTTCATCTGGGTTGAGTGCAAGCAGCTCCAGAGGTTGGTTTTTAGGGCCTTTGGGTCCTAGCGGCCAATATATTTGTGGTTTATACTCAATATTTTAGCAAGATATATTGTAGGGGATCCAAGATGGGTTAGAAATCTGTCTTTCAATAGATCATGTTGTGAACTTGAGTGACAACGGCTTCCAATTTGCTACACAAAATAAAAGTGAAAACCATACCTTTCCACGACATCTAGGGTAAGGATTAAAGAGATCACGAAATAAGTTTCAAGTAGTTGATCAAAAAATGGCTCAAATCTCAAGTGAATCTGGTGCTAAGGTGCACCCACAAAATAAATCTACTGTGAAAACCCCTATAAAGGGTAAGAATTTTGAAGACTCAGCCCCAAAAATAAATTTTAGGGATGCCCTCCATGGTGGACAGCCTCAACCCAATGCTAATATTAATCTTAGGGCTTCCCATAAACCTCTAAGAATGCCTAAGATTGATCCCAGGAAAATAAAGTCAGGATGTCTTAAAGCAGTTGATGGAACTCCTATTGTTAAGGTTGATATGGGTAACATTCAGATTGGCATTGAAGATCTAGAAAAAAGAGGACTAATTTGTCGGTTCGTGGGTTTTCGTTCGAGCCTATCTGCTTTCAAAGTTTGGGCTGCAAAAAGCTGGAAAACTAAAGGTGAGTTACAAATCTCTATTTATCCAAATGGTTATTTTCTTGTTTTATTTGCTAATAATGAAGATAGAGAGAAAACTTTTCAAGGGGGTCCTTGGTTTTTTGGAAGGGTAGGGCTTTTCATGAAGCCCTAGTATACTAAATTTAAATCCGAAGAAGAGATGCCTTCTACAACTCCCGTGTGGGTTAGACTCTTTGGCCTCCCTATTGAATTTTGGAATCCTACTATTTTTTCTTCAATTGGAAACTCTTTAGGAACTTTTATGATGATTGTTGATTGTACTCAAAATTTTGAACATATTATTTATGCTCGAATTTGTGTTTTAATGGATTTTGACAAACCCCTACCTAAAAATATCATATTACAATTTGGGGAAGACACTTGGGAGCAAGTAGTGGACTATGAGAACATTCATTTTCATTGTAGAATTTACCATGAATATGGTCATTTGGCTAGTGCTTGCCCAAATAAAATTCTTGATCAAAAGAAAGAAGATATAAACTCAACAGGTTTCCAAATGCCTAAGAAGAAGAACACTAAAAAAAATAGTTATGAAGGATCAATCAAAGTCATCTGCTAATATGTTTGAAATCCTTTCCACAAATGATGTCCCAAGTGAGGAAGAGGAAATAATGGAAACAAAAATCTTAGAAACACAATTTAAAGATGAAGGGAAGAACTCAGAGACAAACCAACAAATCAAAGGTTTTCAATAGAAATAAAAGGAAGAAAATTTACACAAGAAAAACAATATTTTAAATGTCAAAACTTCAAATAATACATGTCCCAATATAGACTTTGTTGAACCCTCTAGTAAAATTTTGGTTGTGTACGAGCATTCTTCAAGGTTAGAAGCCATCTCAGATTCAATTGGAGTAAGTCAAGAAACAAGGAAAAAAAATTGAAGATGGATTCTAATCAAAAGGCAAGTCGCAAGACCAATCAATATCATATGGTAAAAGAAGGTGAAAAGCTTGTAGAGGAAGGTAATATTAATGCCCTTCCCAATTTTTTTAGCCCTGGTATTAATGAATATCATCACTTGGAATATTAGAGGACTCAAAGGGAGTCTTTCAAAATAAAATGAAATTAGAAGAATGATTCAGATAAATCATCCACATCTTGTTTTCCTTCAAGAAACAAAGATGTCAATGGAGGATATGGACTCAATTTCTAGTAAAATTTGGCCAGTTGGAAAAGTGGTTTCCCTCAGTTCCCAAGGGACTTATGGTGGCATTGCTTGTCTTTGGGACCCAAAAGAGGTAGTTATTCACCATATGGTTGGCATTTGGGGTCTTTTGGCTATAGCTATTCAAAGTAGACATTCCAACCAACTTATGCTCTCCATTACTATTTATGCTCCGACTGCTTTGGAGGAAAAAAGAAGACAGTGGAAGGATATAACTCATATTATCTCCCATTTTCCTGAAGCTTGGATCTTGATCGGAGGAGATTTCAATACCATCCTCTCTCTAGATGAGAAAATGGGGGGAAATAGAAATTTGGACAAAAGCACCGACCTCATGAGCGAATATATTGCAAACCTCCATCTTGTGGACATCCAACCAGATAATGGCCTTATGACTTGGTCTAACAGAAGGCAAGGCTTAGCTTGTATAATGGAGAGATTGGATAGGTTTTTGCTCTCTGAAAATTTCTTAATCCATGGTCACATTCCTAAAGTGAAGACTCTTAACAATGCTGGTTCGGATCATTGGCCAGTCATGGTGGAAATGTGGAAAACCAATGTGAGTTTCTCTCCTTTTCGTTTTCAATTAATGTGGCTGAGAGACAGTTCCTTTAGACCTCGTGTGCAACAATGGTGGAAGGAAGGTAAGCCTAGGTATGGGACTAAGATGTTCTATTTTTCCAAAATATTGCAATACATTAAATCCAAAATCAAGACTTGGAACTGGAAGGAGTTTGGGGATGTTCATAAAAAAAATATGAAGTTATTGCTCAACTTGAAATTTTGAATAAGAAAATCCGTTTAGATGGCCTCACAGAGAATAGAAGTGTAGATGAAATTAAACTCACAACTCAGTTAGAGGAATGGGAAAAAAGAGAACTCTTATGGAAGCAAAAATCTAGAATTCAATGGCTCAAATAAGGAGATTGAAACACAAATTTCTTCCACAAATCTCTTCTAGCTTGAAGATCTCACAACTTTATTTCTTCCCTAAAATCATATTATGGAGATGTTGTCTATACTTGGGATGGCATGAACTCTATTGTTGTCGATTACTTTTCCAATATTTTTGTTGCTACTCCTCTTGACTCGACTTCTCAACAAAATGTTCTTCAAGCAATCCCTTCTCTTATCACTTATGAGGAGAACTCTATTTTGACTATTCCTATTACTATCAATGAGCTTCAATAGGTAGTTTTTAAAATGCAAAAAGGGAAAACCCTAGGTCCTGATGGTTTTCCCATTGAGTTCTACCAAGAGTTCTAGGATATCCTTCATGCTGATTTATTAGAGGTGGTGGAAGAATCCAAGAAAGCCAAAGAAATTTTGAAGGTTATCAATAAAACTTATATTACTCTTGTTCCAAAAGCTCAAGAGGTTGATCATATCTCATATTTTAGACCTATTGCTTTATGTAATGTTCTTCTCAAAATCATTACTAAGATCATGGCAGAAAGGTTGAAGCCTCTTTTGCATAAGATTATTTCCCCTGAACAAGGGGGTTATGTGGAAGGGCATAAAATAGTAGATGAGATAGTTCTTGCTCAAGAAGCCATCCATTCCATGGATATGCAAAAATATCCTTCCATGTTCATTTGGTTAGACTTATCCAAAGCTTATGATAGAGTGGATTGGCACTTCCTTATCAAAGTTTTGAGGCAATTTGGTTTCTCTAAGGATTGGATGGATTGGATTATGGGATGTATCTCTTCAGTTTCCTACTTAGTTCTTATCAATGGCAGGCCTTCTCAGTCTTTCCCAGCTTCTAGAGGTATTAGGCAAGGTGACCCGTTATCCCCTTATTTATTCATCATTCTTGTTGAATTCTTGGGTAGGACTATAACCAAAAAGAGGGAAAACAAAACCCTTGAGGGAGTTACCATTGCTCATGGAGCTAGGCCTATCTCTCATATTCAATTTTTTGATGACTCTACTCTTTTAGGTAAAGCTACAATTAAGGAATCTTCTAATATTAAGCAAATCATTAGTTGTTTTTCTAAGGCTACTAGGCAGTTGATCAATGAAGACAAATCTAAAGTTATTTTCTTTCACTGCTCTGCCAGAAAGGAATCCATGGTCTTGGATAAATTAATATATAATAAGACCTCCCTTCTGATCACTTATTTAGGTATTCCCATCAATATTCAAAGGCAAAAAAAAAAATTGGAATTGGTTGTTGGACAAAGTCAAGAAGAAAATTGGAAAGTGGACCAACAGGTGGCTTTCTTCTGGGGGTAGAATCACCTTGGTAAAATAAGTCCTTCAAGCTATTCCTATTTATGTTTCTTCCATGTTGAATATCCCAAAGGTTGTTCTTCAAGAACTGGATCAAATCAGTCATCAATTCCTCTGGAGTGGTACTAAGGAGAAAAGAAAATGGGCCTTGGTGAAATGGGACACTTTATGTCTTCCTAAGAATGAAGGGGGGTTAGGATTTTGATCTTCTATTAATAAAAACAAATCTTTAGTTGCTAAATTATATTGGAGGATGTTGCATAACCCCAATGCTCTTTGGGCCAATAATCTTCGTGCTAAATATACTGAGAACAAAAGTCCTGAAGACCTTGTTTGCTATCAACTTCCTACCAAAGGTTCTCCCATTTTAGCAGTTCTTAAGACTGGTGAGGATTTGATAAAGAAAATTTTATTTTGGATCATTCATAATGGTCAATAGGTAAATTTTTGGATAGATTCTTGGGATGGTCACAAGCCTTTGATAACTCAGTTTCCCTATTGGAGGCCTTGGATGGAGGAGCTTCACCGAGCTAACTGGATAAAGGTGGCTAATTACTGTTGGTACCATACTGGTAATTCAAAGGTTGGTAGATATTGGATCCCTATTGAGGACTGGCCTATTCAAATCCTATAAAGGAAAAGACAAGATATCCAAGGCATCCTTCATATGAGATCTCTCTTGGTCCCATGAAAAATATTGTTTTGGATGGAACAACACTACTAAGGGTGAGTATTCAGTTGCTCAAGGTTATTTGACCTTATGCCATAATAATCCCAACCAATATTCTAAAATATTTTCTCAGTTGTGGGCTCAAAATCTCTGGCCTAAGGTGAGGTTCTTTAGTTGGCTTTTATTGCATCGTAGGGTGCTTACTGGTGAGCAACTTATGAAGTGTGGTTTTCATGGCCCTTTTAGATGTGAAATGTGTGGAGAGAATGTAGAAACTCTCAGCCATCTTTTTATTGAGTGTACTTTAGCCTCTGAGCTATGGAGGAGAATGGCCACTTTACTTGACTTACAATGGTCCATTTTTTTTTACTTTTGAATAGCTTTGGAGGGATTGGTCTAAACAAGAGGGTGTTGATCATTTTATTAGGCAGTTAGTTTGGATGGGTTCTACCATTCTTCTTTGGAATATATGGAATGAAAGGAACAACCAAATTTTTAATCAAGATAGGAAGGATATTCACTATATTTGGCAAAATACCATAGCCAACTTAGTTGAATCAGTCCATCAACTCCTTAATCACCCCCAAAAATCCCACAAAATATGGTATCAAGTGATGCAAATATTGAAAATTTAAATCTTCTAAGGGCAACCAACTTAAAGGGAATGTGAGTATTTGTAATATGGATAGGACAAGGAATTGGCAACCTCCTCCTAAGGATTTTGTAAAAGTCAATACTAATGGAGCCTCTAGAGGGAACCCTGGAAAAGCTAGTGCAGGAGGAATTGGTAGACTTTTAGATGGCTCCCTAGTTTTTACTTTTGTTGAGAATTTGGGTATTCTTTCCAATAACCTTGTTGAGGGGTATGGTATCCTCAAAGGCCTTCAAGAGGCTACTAAGGTTGGATGGGAAAATGTGTTAGTTGAGTCTGACTCTCAACTCATGATTAATATTTTGAAGACTCCTTCTAAGAATCATAAGGTTGATTGGAGAATAAAAAGAATTATTGAGAATATTCAACTAATCCAGATGGGATTTTTGAAAGTTGATTACAATCATGTGGTCAAATATCAAAACAAGAGTGTTGATGCTTTAGCTAATAAGGCTTTGGACAAATGTGATCTTACTTGTTATGGCCACCCTCCTAGATGGTGGGCTTCACAAATAAGGGAAACTCTTCTTTCTATCATTTCTTTGGATGGATCCAGTTCTGAAGGTGCCTAGTTTCTTCTTGCTTCATTTTTGCTTCTCTTTGGTTTAGTCAAGGTATTTTAGTTTCCTAGCTCAAACTATTCTTTCTTTTATTTCCTCTATTGATTCTTGCCTTAAAAGTCTTTTGGTATAGAAAAGTAATTGTTATGTTCAATTTTTTTTCTTTTTTATTTTTAGTTTTTTGAGGTGTGTGTGTTTTTTTGTTTTGTTTTTGTGGTCTTTATGCTGTTTTTTGTTATTGTTCTTGTGTTTTTGTATGTTTGTGTTAAGTGTTTTCTATGTTTCTTGTTTTTGTTTATTGTCTGTTGTTGGTTGTTTTTTTATTTTTATTTTTTTTTATTTTTTTGGTAGGTAAAGTAAAATTTATTTACTTACGGGTTGAAGGGACCCGCCCCTATTTACAAGAAGATCATTTGCATTCGAAATGCAGACCAAAAACACTAATTTACAATAGTTCATATGAATTCGTAATGCAGAGCAAAAACACCAGCACCACAGTCGAAAACCAACAAAAACTAACAGCTGAGCTAAACCAAAACAATCTGAACGATGGTGTCGAAGAGACACCTTTTAGGTGGTTAGAACCATCGATAAAATTTGGCCACTAATGATTGGCCTTTGCAAATATTCTAACAGCGTTAGAGAAGAGGCACCCTCCTACTTCGGCAGAGCTAAGTGTTTGATCTTTTGTCATTATCTAGGTTGACTTTCTCGATGACTTTCGTGGGAAAGTTGTCTTCCCAAATGGTGAGGGAGCTCTCTTTGATTGCTCTATTTGCCAAGGTGTCGACCACTTGATTGGCCTCCCTGAACACATGCTTGATCTAGGATTGCTCGCTATTGCAAAGGCCTAGCTAGCATTCTTGGATAATGTTCTCTATATTTTTCCCACCCTTTCTATTTCTTTGGATGAGTTTGACAATGATCTCCGAGTCCCCTTCGTAGATGACAAAGGCTGCCAGGTTTTTGGAAATGTCAATACATCTCCAAAAGGCCATGGCTTCCGCGAAGTTTTTGGTCTGGGACCCTAGATTTTCAACAAAGGCCTTAAGGATTTTGCCACTATGATCTCTGAAGACCCCTCCTGCTCCCGCTTTGCCTGGGTTCCCTTTGGAGGCACCATCGAAGTTAGCCTTGAGCCAACCTTGTGGGGGAGGGACCCAAGTGACTTGAGATCTATCTTTTTTGGGTTTCTGAGACTTACTGCAATCCTGGGGAATTTTGAGGGTGGAACAAAGCAATTATTCAATCCTCGGAGAAGGGCTGGCCTGAAAAGGGATGAGTCTAGAATTTTTGATGGTGTAAGCAAGGGCTCTGGCAACTACGACTTCGCGGGTTCTGGGGCCTTTGTTGAAAACTCATCTGTTGCACTCCAACCAGAGCTGCCATAATATGTGATGGATGAGGACTTCCCACAAAAATCTTAGCCTGGGATGCTTGAAGGGCTTAGGCTATTGGTAAATGAACTCTTTGACAGAGTTTGGCTAGGTCTAGCTAACCTGAAAGCTTTAGGTGGCTAGGGAGAAAACACTTCTGGAGTAGGGGTAATCCATCAAGATGTGGTTAACAGATTCTCAGGCCTGGAGGCATAGGAAACATCTATTCGACACCATGATCCCTTACTGCATGAGATTATCCCAAGTAAGGATTTTGTTGTGGATGGTCGTCTAGCAGAAGTGCACAATTTTGGGAATGAGGGATTTGATCCACACCTTGTTAGCGACCACCTTCTCGTAGCTGGGGGTGCCCTGGGAACCCATATTCTCAATAAGATGGGTTGTGGTCTTGACAAAGAAATTCCCATCATTGGTGCCTTTCCAACACCACTCATCTCTCCTGTTGACATAGGGGAGGAAAGTTGATCGCTAGATCTTCTGAATCCCTTTCACAACTTCCCTGATGCCATTTCTTATTCTGAAATTGATCTTCTTCCACTCCTGGGCTTTCGGGCTGGAGGAAATGAAGTCTGCAACCCTGAGCCTGAATCTGTTGTCAGTCAAATGCCTGGCAGGGATTAAAACTGGATTGTTGATGAGAGGGAATTCCTGACCCAGGTATCTTCCCAGAAGTTGATGTTGGCCCCATTTCCCAACTTCCAGGAAGACCCTTCAAGGATGATGTTCTAGGTATGAGTGATGGATTTCCATAAATGGGAATCATTGCATGGGGGAGGCGCTTGGAGGAAGGTCTGGTGTTGAAGGTACTTTCTTTTCATGATGTTTACCCATTCAATATTAGCCTTAGTCACTACTCTCCAAGCCTGCTTGGCTAGGAGAACTAGGTTGGCAACTAAGATTCGCTGTAGATCAAGACCTCCTTGATCTTTGGGGGAGCAAACTTTATCCCAAGCTACTAGGTGGAGCTTTCTTGAGGCCTCTGATCTAGACCAAAGGAACTGCTTTTGAATTTTTTCAATGGTTTCTCCCATCGAGGTCAGGATTTTGAACATAGACATGAAATATATGGGGTTGCTCTGCAAGACAGATTTTACCAAAGTTTCCTTCCCTGCACTAGTGAGCAGGGCCCCTTTCCACCCAACTAACTTGTTACGAATCTTGTCCACCACGTTTGCCCACATGGTTAGTCGGGCCCTACCATGGAACATGGTGAGCCCGAGGTAAGTGGTTGGGAGCTCAAAAATGAAACATCCCAAGATTCTGGCGATCTTACGCTGTATTTTGGCCGGGGTATGGATGAAGAACAACTTGCTTTTAGTGTAATTGATTTTCTGGCCAACAACTTCCTCGAAGCGGTTGAGAATATCCTTGATCACCTTGGCATCTACTACCAAAGCCTTAGTAGCCATCAACGTGTCATCTACAAACTGCTGGTGAGTGGTGGGGGAAGCCTGGACACTGCCCTGATCCTAGAAAGCTGACTGTAGGAGCAGGCCTCCTTGATAGTTCTCCCTAAACTCTCTACCAGGATGATGAATAGAATGGGGGACAGAGGGTCACCCTGCCTCAGGCCCCGAGAACTCGAAAAGTAACCCGCAGCAGAACCATTTACCATGACAGAGAACTAAGAAGAGGAAATGCAGTTGTAGATCAGGTTTACCCAGACTCATGGAACCCGAACTTGAGAAGGATTTGGCTGAGGAATTCCCTGTTGACTCTCTCAAAGGCCTTGTTCATGTCCAACTTGAGGAAGAAAGCAGTCGTGTCTAAAACCCGGGCTGAATGGATCAATTCATGGATGGTGATGACCCCATTGAGAATATTGTGTCCTTTGACTGTGCTCCCCTGACACAGGTCAATTATGGATGAAAGAATGTTGGATTTCCTAGACACCAAGGCTTTGGTGAGGATTTTGTAAATGACATTGCATAGGCTGATGGGCTGGTAATCAAAGAGGGATCGAGAATTGGCCCCTTTGGGGATGAAAGCCAAGAAGGTGGAATTCACATCTCTGGGAATGGACCTAGAGATTTGCATTTCCCTAATGACGTTAGAAAGACCCTGCCCCACGATGTCCCAAAAGGTCTGGAAAAACTTGGGCGAGAACCCGTCCGGCCCAGGGGCTTTTTCGGGCTTCATGGAAAAGAGGGCCTGGTGAACTTCATCCTGGGAGATGGGGCTGAGGAGAAAATCATTTGATTCCTAGGAGATGATGGTGGGGATGATGGCCAGGAGGGATTCCATGGCCTTGGGGGCTTGGGGCGGGATGGAACCTAGGAGCCTTTTGAAATGATTGATGGCTTCTTCTTCGATTGCATAGATATCCGAAATGGCTGCCCCATCCTACAAGACAAGGTTTTTGATCTTATTGGCACTCATATGCCTCAAGGTTGAGATGTGGAAGAACTTGGTATTGGCATCACCTTCCTTGAACCAAAGTTGTCTTGACTTATGGCGCCATAAAGTTTCCTTCTTGGTGAGGATGTTATGGTACTCAGACAACAAGGCGCTCTCCTCATCCCTAAGACTCTCACTGCCTTCACCTTTCTGAAAGGACTCCTTAATCTGGCTGATTCAGGATTTGACCTGCTATTTATCTTCGAAGATGTTCCCGAAGGTTTCCTTATTCCACTTTTTCAAGTTCCCTTTGATGAACCTAATTTTCTAGGTTACCTAGTTAATAGTAGACCCCGAGAATTTTAGACTCCACCATGACTGTATCAAGCCCTTGAGGTCCTTGTGGTGAATCCACATTGCTTCAAACCTAAAAGGGGTCTTGAACTTCGGTCTAGAATCTGATTCTAGGACGAGGGAACTATGATCAAAGCCTATCTTTGGGAGGGCTCGCAAACTGGCATCCCCAGAGTAGGGGAGGGCTTCCTTAGAAAGCAAAAATCAGTCTAGGCACTCTTGGATCAGATTGGTGCCCTTCCTTCTATTGCTCCAAGTGAAGAGGGACCCCTGAAGCTGGACATCCATGAGAGCGTTGAAATGAATGAAGTTTCTTAGCTCTGCAGTATCTCTATGAGTGATGTTGTTCCCTCCTTTTTTGTCCTTGAGGTGCAAAAGAGAATTGAAGTCCCCTATCAGGATCCAGGGAGTTCCTTCGAAGACCTACCTCATTGAAGTGAGCATTTTCCACAGAGCTTCTCTGCCCACAGAGGTGTTCGGGGCATAGACATTTGACATCACCTAAGAATTATGGGATTCAGTATCCTGGAACAAGATGTTGCTTACCCTATCATGGCCCGAAATAAGGTTTCCATGGAGCTTGGCAAGATTCCAGAGACACAGGAGCCCTCTCGATGTCCCAGAAGCCGGGGATTGAATGAAATCGTAGTTTTGCCAAATATCTCTAGCAATGTTAGGGCACCATTGATCACCCAATTTTGTTTCCTAAATGAGAAAAATGGTTGGATTATGTTCTCTCCTCATGGTTGCAGCCAGTCTCTGTTTGGTTGCCCCATTTAGGCCTCTCGCATTCCAGGAGAGGACTTTCATTTCAAACTCTTGGAAATTCTCTTACCCCCTTTTCCTTGCTGAGCAAGGGGTTTGGATCTTCAACTTTCGTCTTTGGAATTATTTGTTGTTTCATGAAATAGTGTTCTCTAGGTTGCATTGGCTATATCTTCAGTCGCATTTTTGTTCCTTATGTCCTAATCAGAGGGTCTTCCTCTCTTTTTTTCCCCTCCTACATCCATTATGGATTTTTGGGAGCTCTAATTTATATTGGGACTACTTTGCTCAAGGGATGACTGGTCCTTGACTTCTTCATCAGGAGAGACAGAGTCTGAGTACACGGGAAAGGCAGGGTCTTTAGGACCTGGGTGGGGGGACGAAGAAGGAGACAGGGGAGGTGGGTCTTGAGGGATTCTCGAGGTAGTGGGGGCACCGAGGACGAGGAGAGGATTATGGATGGGGGCGATAAGGGGTAGACCAGGGGAGGTCAAGGGGGCGATAGGATGGTCGTTGGTTTAGAGGTGGTCGAGATCTCGCCTTCCTCACAATCCTCACTGATAACAGAACTATGCAAAGGATTGAATTTATTGATTAGAGGAATAGAGGTACTTGCCTTACGATTGAGCGGGCCCAAAGGGGGTCTGGAAATAGCTTTGCTGGCTGCAAGCAAGATAGGCGGGGGTTGATACTGCATCTTCTTTGACTGGTCCTTGGCAGGTTTTGACTGTGGAGAGATCCGGAGTTTGGGCCACTATGACTGAAGATGGCCCTAGGATTGGCACTCAAGGCAAAAAGCTGGCTTGTTTTCATAGAAGAGTGCCTGTTTCCAGTTGAATTCGCCATAGATGAGGTTCAGGTGGTCTGGAAGCTGACTTTCCATTTTCACATTCACGTAAATGCGGGTCTGGGTTAGTCGGGTTCTTGCCCGGGTGGTCGGGTTGCTAGCCATGAGCTTGTCGATCGCCTTAGAAATACCAAGCAAGACATATTCATAGAAGAAGTGGGATGGGAGATATGGAAGTCTAACCCAGATGGGGGCGAAATTGATGGTCTGGGAGCTGGGGTTGAAGTCTGGTTGCCATTTTTTGAGGAACATACTTCACCTTCCATAGAACCAGGGTCCTCCGGATAAGATGCGCTCAGCATCTTCATGGGAATTGAGTTGAATCATGAAAAAACCCCTTGTCATTGCCGAGATCTCCAAGTTGCCTAGGATTTTCCATTTTGAAGTTGCCCATCTGCGAATAGCATCTAAGTCAGGTCGCCCGTCGATGAATTTGCCTACCAAGGAGTTGGTATCCCTAGATTCATAGATTTCCATGAGGGATTTAGGGCATATAACATTATTCCCTTGTGTGATGAATTCGTTGGCCATAGACGACATACAATTTTTTTTTTTAGCAAGTCAACAAAGGATGGCTTGCCGCCTATTGTTGGAACCTCGCCTGGGATATGGGGCCCTTGCTTGGCCATGGTGCCAGGCCTGATGGAGCCCTCGACGTCTATGCTGCAACGATCAGGATCTAAGTGCGTTGCCATGGGGGTTGCCTATGAGAATCATTTCGCTGGCACGACCCAGTTTTGGGAGTCGGGGAAGGCGCCTGACTAGCCCTAGGAAGTGACGAGGATGGGCGAAGGGCAGGAAACAATTCGCCAAGGAAAAACGCAAAATCGAAAACTGAAAAAGGAAGGAAACGGACGGTCGAACACCAAAACCCCACAAAAAAGGCCGAAAGCCGCCAGGAGGCAGAATTTGCTTGCTGCTACGTGGACATTCGATCGCCGTCACCGTGGCTATTCTCTTTATTTTTATTTTTTTATTTTATAGGTTTTTGTTGTTTTTTTTTCATGTTTTTGTTGGTTGTCTTTGTAGTGTTCTGTTGTTTTTGTCATGTTTGTGTTTTGTTATGTTGTTCTTGTGTTTTTTCTATGTGGTTTGTGTTGTGTTTTTTTTAATCTTATTGTGTGTGTGTTTGGTTGTGCTTTATCCTTTTGACACACTTAAGGAGTATGTTTTTAATTTTATTTTATTATTATTATTTTTATTTATTTTAATCTTATTGTGTGTTTGTTTGCTCCTCGAGTATGTCAAAGGTGGTAGGCCAAGTTTGAACCCTAAGCGATTTTGGCAGAATGGATACCCCTTTCTCCTTGGGTCTTAACCGAAAGTGGCATCCCTTCTCGAATGTTTTTCACAAAAAAAAATGTTTGTGTTGATTTTTATTCTAATGAAATTCAAATTTTGGAAGGTAACTTGTCAAGTGAGATTTTATCTCTTAATTAAAATGATCTCAAAGAGCTAAATGTGGAAACATAGCACACTTTGAGGAAGTTAAATAATATAATTAAGAAACAAAAACACTTTGAGGAAGTTAAAGAATATAATTAAGAGAAAAAAAAATGAAAATTTTGTTATAAAAAATAGGTTGGAGTAAAGGTAAAACTTTGATATTTTGATGGGAGTGACTCCAATAAAAACCATATATAACTTATTAAAAATTAATTAAATGCATGTTATTCTATTATATGAGAAAAAATATTAATTGAAATTACAAATAAATGTATTTTTTTATAAACATGCATTTTTAACAATGTTAAAATATTTGATTACAAATTATATACTATTGAACTTTTATGGTGACTTTGTAGATTTCCACGTATAATCAAAAAAATCAATGGTCAAACTATATATATATATCCCAACCATGATCCCTCCTAAAGTTGAGAGTTATACTTATTAATAGGGAATTTAACACAAATCCACCACACACCCACCCCCTCACACACTCGTCCACGCTGTGATTTGAACCTTGAATCGCCTGAAGAAGAGCCAAAGCCCAAACCGTTGCGCTGCACCCACTAGATGCTATAGTTTTTATATTTTTATTAAAACAAAAAACTTCAAAATTTATTATTTGTGGGTAGGTGCATGTTGTGATATTTTAGAAGTTATAATCTCATATATTTAATACTTTTTTAAAAATAGTTTAAAGTGAGCAATATATATTAATTTTTTTAGATTTGGTTAGTATGAGAAACCTTTACGACTTACGTTTATAGGTGAGTATTCCCATCCCATCGTGACCTCTTAGAAGGGGAAAAGTTGAGCACAGTGACCTCTCATAAGGAGGAGAGTTGAACTTATCAATAGGGAATTTAATACACAACCACACACACTCTACGATTCGAACCTTAGACCTCTCAAAAAAGAGCCAAAGCTCGAACCGTTGTGTTGTTCCCTAGTGACTAAAGTAACCAAAATATAATATTTTGAAGGTGAAAAATCAATCTTTTCAATTTATATATAAATTTATGTTTTTTTTAAGAATTTGATTTTTTTATATTAAAACAAAGATCATTTACAAGTTGGTATGAGATTCCTCCCAGCCTTAGTCGACAAGAACACTTGTTTACAATAGTAAAAGAAGATATGAATTCGAGCCAAATCTCCTAAACCATATTTCTACAAGGATTGTTCACATGTTTACAACAGTACAAGAAGATTTGCATTGGAGCCAAATCTCCTAAACCATATTTTTACAATGATTGTCCAAATTAACTAAACATTGGATTTTCTCACCAACCTGTCTAATCCTCTCATCCTTAATATCCATGTCACTATGCCACTGAACCCCTACCTCCTTCTTAGCATCCATCTTAGCTAGGAACTCTGTCACTTTATTTAGATCTTTACTCACATAAACTCGAATCACATCATCTAATTCCCTCCAAAATTCTTTAATTTGGATGACAAGAATCCTCAACCTCTGTAGTTAATAGTTATTAAGAAGATGTAAGAACAATAGATCAACACATTTCAATATAGTATTATCGATTTAATGGTTGTTAAAATTATCAAAGATAAAAACATTTTTTTTAAAGAGAGAGGAAATCGTCAACACAACAATCTTCATCCATTTTAATCAAATACTCAATGATTGTTATAACCTTTAAGAAGATGTAAACTCAATGTCAATTTCTAATAATGATATGTTATTTTTTAATTATTAGTTATTTTCCTTCTTTTTTTTATTAGATTAGTGTGAGCAACCCTTACGACTGGGGCTCAAGGTTGGATATTCCCATCCAACTATGACCTCTCATAAGGAGGAGAGTTGAACTTATCAATAGGGGTCAAACACATAGCCATACACACCCACCCTCTAACACACTCATCCACTCTGCAGTTTGAACCTTGGACCTCCTAAAGAAGAGCCAAAGCTTAAACTGATGTGTTGTCCCCCTAAACCATTATTTTGCTTCTTTAATTTGTTATATATATATATATAACTCTCTTAGTAAAATTAAGTTGTACTAGCATTATGTATTATAAAAGTAGCCCGAACTTGTTCCCTAGGAGCATTATTTTACTTGTCTAATTTGTTATATCTAGTAAAATTAAGTTGTACTAACATTATATATTATAAAAGTAATGAATTAGTGAACGTACATTATCTTCTCAAATTTTAGTAAAACTATCATCAAGTTTCATTTAATCATTTCATATTAGTACCCACTAAAAATCATAAGGCAATCCATTTTCCACGTCAAAACTTGACATTTTTACATGTTTTTCTTATTAAAGCATAAACTTTGTTAGAATGATCAAGACATGACTTTTTTATTTTTTAAATCACACAACATAGATTTTAATTTAAAAAAATAATTGTATTTGTTTCCTATCATCTTGAGATTCAATTTTATATTTTTAACATTTTTATTTTTTAACTTAAACAATATAAATTTTAATTTAAAAAATATATATGTTTCCTATTATCTTGAGGTTCAATTTATATCTTTCAATAATTTAAATAACATAAAACTCAATATTAAATAAACTTAAAAATCTATAAAATTATCCAAAGATCATAAACTTAAAAATCTATAAAATTATCATGACATTTGTAAGATCGTTTTTTTATCTTGTGATGCTTTAATTAACATAAAAATTATACCAATAAGTTGAAAATCGATAAAATTTATAAGGAAGAAAAAATTATATAATATACAAAAGTTTTTATATTTATATAACTAATAAAACATTTTGTTTTACTAAAAATGTGTTATAAAATGACATAATTAAAGAGATAAAAGAAATTACAATATTTTAGTTATTTATAAACTAGCTTTAAATTTGAGAATTATGTGAACATTGTTAACATAGAGTCGTAAATTAGTAATTTGTTAAAAGAAAAGTGCAAGCATGAGTATTTCTAATGGCATTCGTTCTTTATAGTCTTATACTTGTAAGTAATAGTTGAAATAGTAAATTATTTATTATAATAGGAAGTAAATATTATTTAGATTTATTTTTGCTTTCATTTACTTAAACTTTAATGAACTTTTATATCATCTTAAATATATTTTCTTTAAACTCAGGTTGGTGTTGTAGGTGAATTAGAGAGGAGAGGGCAATCTTCCAAGGAAGGTCGGAGGTTCGAATCTCCACCCTACCAAAAAGTTGAATTGGTTACCCATAATCCAATTGATAATGTTGGTGCAAGCAGGGTTGGACACGATTCCCGGGTGGCTTTGACAGTGTAGAACCCCCTAATCATGATCTCTCAGACCAAGGCGACCTCGCAAGGGGTTTTTTGCTTTTTATATATATATATATTTCTTACATGTTCTAAATATAAATTGAATTTTGTTTATGTGATAATTAAAAACATGAAGACCCTATTTTTACATATTATATTCACACAAAATTTAAAATATAGGTGTTGTTGTTTGAACTTTGAATATATATTATATTTTTATTGTGATTAAGCTACATTTGTAAGAAGTTTTTTTTATACACATTTTCACACACCTCATTGTGGTTTAAACCTAGGTTTGCCAGATGAAAGGCCGAAGCCAAACCACTATGGTCCACAATTGACATCTTCAAAAACCTATGAAGATTGAAGTGAAGATCTACATTCTGTTTAGAAGTAACTATTTGTAAGTAATTTATGTAAGTAAAAAGTGGATATGTATAACAATTTTTATGAAACTATAAAACAATATGCTAATGGCAATGAAACTAGAATGGTGTTTTGAATTGCTTCCATCCATTTTAAATTGGCCCAAAAGAGGATGATGTCTTAGGTTTTTTTTTTTTAATTCTAGTGCAAAGGTTGGTACAAAGATAGCAAAAACATAAATGTCAACTACTATTATGGAAATATATTTATTAACAAACGCTTAAGCTCTTCACTAAGTAGTGGTAAATGGACAAGATAGTTTAATGTAATATTGAAATAAAATAAAAATATAACATTAAATTATTAGAAACCTCTAAACATAACATAAGATCAATTAAAGTTGCAATCTTGTTGTAATGGTAAGGGCTTTGACCTCTCTTTCAAAGGTCCAAGGTTCAAACCCTACTCGGTATGAAGGGACAGAGACCCCTCATAAAAACCTGTGTAAACTCATTGAAAAACATGAGATCTATGACAACTCACATACTCTGTAATGATGAATGTATTAAGAGTAATTTGAACTTGTTAAGAAAATAACATCTCCATTACAACATTGTTGCAGAGAGCAAAAGTAGGGGTAAAACAATATTATTTAGTCAAAGCCATTGCTATGGTTTTCCATGGTTAAAAGAAAAAGGAATGGTAAAAGAAATATCCTCTATCACTCTGTTAAAAATGAATTAAATGAATTATATTAATGTCATGTATGAGCAATTAATAATTTGTCTGGTTTTTCATAAAAGGATGTAGTGGGGTCTTAGAAGCAGTAATGTGGAAGATCGATCCATTGAATTGCTGAATTGGAGAAGGTTTGAGGATATTTCCAACTGTGATACCCCTCTTTTTGTATGGGTTTTCAAAACTAGGTACCTTGGTGGTGCTAGCTCCTATGTACCATTCATTTCAATCAGTAGTATGAAGCATAATGAGTTTAGCTTTTCTAGAAAGTGCTCTTTGGCAAGTGTGAGGGTCATTCAAACCTTTTTTTGTTAATTGTTGCTTTCAAAAATTTTGGCTTGAATATGATGTTTGCAGGTGAGCACTTTCCCCAGGTTGTTTTGACCTAGGATAACCACCCCTATCTAGCTGGTGAGTGGATTTTGTTAATGGGAACTAATTTTCGCATTACTGAGGATAGAAGGCTTACAAGGCTGGTGTAGAGCGAGTCACCCATAAAGGTCAATCAAAGGTGCATGTTTGTGTCCTTGAGAATGTATCTCATGATCCTTATTTCTTTTGGTATGAGGTCCATGTATTGAAAATATTGTCTCTCACATGATGTTTTGCATTGGGGTCATTTCCTAGATGTCAAGGCAATTGAGTATGTAGAGACAGGGCACCATGACTTCAATGCTCCTTGTCTAATAGAAATCATCCAGGGTAATGCTTCCATGAAAACGAGGATGGGTTCTCAAATGGTATCTTGGATGACATGTTAGTAATTCCCATGGTAGCTTGGGATAACCACCCTCGTCCAACTATTGAATGAATTTTGTTAGTGGAAATTGGTCTCCACATTACCAAGGACAATAGGTTTACAAGGTTGATGCAGAGCATGTTACCCATAAAGTTTAGTCAAGTGTACACATTTGTATCCTTGAGAATGCATCTCGTGATCCTCATTCTTTTGGTATGAGGCCTGTGTATTGCATTAATTGCCTCTCACTAGATGTTCTGCCTTGGGGTCGTTTCTTGTGTGTTAGGGGAATTGAGTATGTGGGGACTAGGCATCATGACTTCAAGGCTTTCTATCTAATAGAAATCATCTAGGGTAATGCTTCCATGAAAATGATGATGAGTGCTCACAATGGTGACCAAGGTGACTTGTTAGTAAATCCTATGGTGAAAATTCATGAGATGTTGGTGATCTTGGTGACCCATTTTCTTTTTAACCCATAGGATTTGATGGGCAACAACTTGATTTGCAGTAAAGAGATTAATTTCAATCAGAGGAACTTAGTTATGGGAGGTGAGAATCTAAGAATTAATCCATTTATTCTCATGTGGATTAGGAGGTTCAAGGGATTTTGGAAAAATGTGGCTTGTTGCAGTTTTTAAAAATGTTGAATGGGTATGACCTTGAGCTTTCAAAATAGATTGCCCATGCTTGGTTTGATGGTAGGGTGAAAGCTTTCGACTGTAATTTTACTATCAACATTACCTTGCTTGAGGAGGTTTCAGGCTTATCTATTGAAGGTGAGTGTATTAGGAGGGAAAAGCACTCATTGATTGGAGAAATAAAGTGTTTCTTCTTTGAGGGAAAATGTCGAAGAAGAGAAGGAAAGGGGTGGCTACCCGTATATTTACCTCGACCTTGGAGAAGAGTAACTATACCTATTATCGACTATATTACTCTAGATGTGAAGCCTTTTGTTATTAGGAGATTCTATTTGACTTTTTGACCTACTTTTGAAGAGGTAGAAGAATTAACATCCTTGCATTCCTTTTTCAGATATATGAAAAAATAATTTGGGATGTGCAACACGCTCGAGCTTCGAATCGTCCCCACTAAGGGCTTTTGCTTATTATGTTCAAACATGTGATTAATAAAGAGGGTAGGTTGGGAAATATCTTATGGGAACCTAAGGAAAGAAATATCCTAGGTGATGGAGAGTTTCCAATTCAAATTGATCCAAATATTGCTTCTTGTGGTGGCCTTGGAAAGAAGAGAATCAAAGAGGATTTGGAGTACTCACTGCCAAGAACTAGAAAAAGGTCCTCCACACATTTGGGGAAGGCCCAACAGGCTAAAAAGTAGGATGCTACTCACATGATGGATTCACATACAAGTTCAGACAGTGGGGTTAAAAATTCAAACAAGAAAAGGTATTTGGTCGATCTTCCTGAGAAGAATGCGAAGAATCTTGAGTTTGAGAAATCTGATCAAGCTAATAAGGATGTGCCTATGACATTGTCTTCATTGAAGGTTAAAATTTCTCTTAAGAAATAACATAAGCATAACACTATGTTCCTTGGTAGGGACTTGGGTGGTGAGCCCCCAAGGAAGCACATGGTGGAGGATTTAGAGAACACTTATATCACACAAAAGGACCTTAGTGAATCTTTGAGGAGACTAACTCAATGGCTGGTTGGTAATGTGGAGGATGCTCTTGAGGACTTGAATAAATATTACCATTCTCAAGTCCCAGAATGAGGTTGTGAAGAAGGATGGAAATATATAATCTATGTTGATCCTTTCCTTTGTTGCTTTAGTTTGTTTCAATGTTGTTATATCTGTTTTCTAGCTGATCTGTGATGTTGGCTATTTTTCTTAGTTTTAGTTGGTTGTATGGGTATGGAAGGATGACTGCTTATTTCTTATGTGTTTCTCTTTAGAGCATCTGAGCTTATCTTCTTGTAACAATGTATTAAAATATTTGGGGACCCTTTCAACATCCCTTCTTATATCCTAATAAAAAAAATATCACATATGAGCAAAGTAGGTCAACGAGACTCACCTTTACAAAATGTCATGATAGACTATATTATAGTAAGAAGTACCTTGTAACCATTAAGACTAAGAAAAATAATATATACTAAAGAAAATAAACCAAAGGGGTAGTAATACCTAGTACATATAAACCAAAATCAAGTACAAATCATTGCAAGAGGAAGAGATCCATGTTTCAATTATGTCAACTTAAAGATAAATAAATGGAAAGCATTATTTGAATTTCATTTATTTCTATGTTTTATTGTTTTGCCTCTATATTCCATAATGATGGACATGAATTTTAATATTCACAAATGTGGCCTACTAATGATGAAATATTTATTTATTTACTTATCTTGAAGTATGTAAATTTAAATTATATTTTTGTTGTATCTAGTAAAATTTAAATTAATTCTTTATACTACAAAAAAAACTTAGTTTAATTTTTATATCAAGTATAGAATCTAAGAAATATTCTATATACTCTTTGTTAGGAACCTACTACTAAAATAAAGACCACTCACACAAATACTTAAATTAAACATAAATTCATTAAATAATATAAAAATATTATGCAGAAAGTAATTGCAAAATTGAAATATTCTCACAAAATATCTCAGAATCGCAGGCCTCTTCGAGGAGGTAACCTCCTTCAATATTTCATTTATTTGTAAAAAAAACTGTACATGCTCCATGTCTTTAAAAAAATCTCCATGCAACCCTAACCCTAAGCTTAAGAGTTGGCTTACATGCAAAATACCACTCAAGCTAGAATCTTCTACCAAACACCGGTTATAATCTTGATAACGGTTACATGAAATGATCCCACTTGTCTAGGTGCTTTGCTTGCCACATACATTACAAAGTATTATAAAATAAAATTATAGATGGGGTCCCCACGTTGGAAGTGGGTCATTACATAATCAAATGAGAATTACAAAATAATGTTAGGATGGGGTCCTAACATGTCCTTCTGTAACACCTTAAAATTGACTCATCTTAATTCACCCATTTGACACATTTGCATGAAAAACATAAAATTGTAAAAATTATATTTTGCATTTATTATCTTAAAATTCGTGCCTTTTTGGTGATATCATACTACGATCAGCAGGATCGTAGTACGGCCTCCAAAATTGTAGCACGATTTTAGACAATATGATATCTACAATCGACGTACGATATCGTCGATCGTAATACGATCTTGCTCTAAAATAGAAAATTTAAAAATAAGAAAGTGACAAAGTTAGTTGAACAACTTTTTGCCTCCGCCTGTGTAACTACGCGAGATTTACGAGATCAGGTCTGGTCAGTTTCATCCAGCTTGGAAGAAGTTGCAACAATCCAACCTTCTCCCTATTTTGGACACTCTCCCCTGCCTATTTAATTAGAATCTTCCCCCTATAATACTCCTGTCTCTCTGCGTTTAGGAAACATAGTTTAAATTCGCATACTATCGCCTGTTATTTCATTATTTGCATGTAGGATCAGAGAATTTCAACAAGATCGGAAGGATTTTGGAAATATTGGAGGTTACGCACTACGATCGTAGTACGAACTTGCGAGTTCGAGATATGATCTTGCTAGAGATATACGATATCACCTGCAACTAATTTTGGGGCAACACCGAATTCAAGTTTGCATATTCTGATCTTTCCTTGCTTGATTTACATTTGATTTAGCATTTTATCATAAGAAAACTTAGATTAAATCATATGCATTCTTGGAGTTCACCTAAAATCTCATGTAGTTGCATATTTTAGGTAATTAGGTGCATTTATTAATCATTTCCTATTAGTGTTATTACTCAGTAATATTCAATAGGTTAAATTTATAGTTGCAAAGGTAAATAGAATCACAAAGTCCTATTCTTTATCCTTTATCCATGCATCTGTTGTCTTCAGTCAAAATCATATATTTTTTGTATATGATCGTCGTAGGATATCGCTGATCGTCGTACGATCTTGATCGTAATACGATATTGCCCTATACTATACAAAACTAGACTACTTACAAATTTTAGAATCTACATCAGACATCCGAATTCAGGTAAGGTTGGAAATCTCTTCCATAGGCATTGCATTGACTTAAACATTCTATTTTATGTATTATTTGTCTACATTTGAAATTAAAATGCATATAGCTTAGTTTAGTTTGCATACTGGCCAAACTTAGGTGCATGTGATTTGATTAAAAAGAACTCATAAAAACAAATCCCGAAACCTAGGCTCAAAAACAACCATAAATGTTTCCTGGTGAACCCAAAACCCATTCGTCAAAAAATCACCATATATAGAAGGTACGCTTAAGTACCTCTCTTTCGAGGTGTAGACCATCCATTCTTCCATTCCCCTCTAAGGCACTGATCCATCTGCCTTGAGGAAATGAGTGCGATAATTTTTGAGTTACACCTTCCCCTTAGAAAAGCTTTGTCCTCAAAGTTGGAGATGAGGAAACTAGTTTTGGAGTTGTTGGAGAGACTCCCATGTAGCATCTTCTAGTTGTAGACCATGCCACTAAACAAGAACCTTAGTAATGACTTAGTTGTACAGAGTGCGAGTTTGATGATCCAAATTTTTTTTTGGCTCAAGCAAGATAGAACCTTCTTCATCCAATTCTAGGAGGGCAGATTGAACCTATACCTAATTTTCCACAACCTTCTTGCGAGAGGAGACATGAAAAATAAGGTGGAGCTTGGATGTAGATGGGAGGGCCAATTTGTAGATAGTGGTATCAATTCGTTGTAAAACCTAGTAGGGCCCATTGTATTTGGTAGTGAGTTTTTAGCACCTGCAAAGTTGGAGGGATGATTGTTTGTACAACTGCAAGCAAAGGAAGACCATATCATCCACATAAAAGGTACACTTAGAATGGTGTTGGTCATATTGTTGGTGCATTTGGTTCTAGGTCGCTTTCAAATTCATCTTTAGTTAATGAAGGATGTCGGCATGTTGGTTAAGTGTAGTATCAACTACATGGACCTTAGAGCTGCTTGGAATGTAGGAGGAGTGCATGAATGAAGGTCATCCATAAACTGCTCCAAAAGGGATGACCTTGGTTGTCGTGTGATAGAAAGTATTATACCACTACTTAGTCAAGGGAAGCCACTTCGCCCATTATGTATGATGATAAGAAGAAAAGCAATAAAGGTAGGTCTCCAAACATTTGTTGGTAATCTCGATCTAGCCATTTGTTTGCGAATGATAAGCTAAAATCATTTTGAGTTGAGTTCCCTGCAACTTTAACAATTCTTGCTAGAAGTTACTAGTGAAGATCAAGTCATTGTCAGACACAATGGATGTGGGTATACCATGAAGGTGAAAGATAGAATTGAAAAGAAATTGGGCAACTATGGAGGTCATGTATGGATGGGAGGGAAAAAAATGAGCATAATTAGAAAAATGATTCACTACCATGAAAATAATTGATTTACCCCTAAACTTAGATAACCCTTCAATAAATTCCATGTAAATATTTGTCCAAACCTATTCACGAATGGGTAAGGGTTGAAGAGTACCTGGAGAATGCACAAATTCACCTTTCATCCATTGATAGGTGTCACATGCTACCACAAAGTTATGAATGTCCTTCACACCTTTTCAAAAAAATTACACTTAATCCTTTTGTATCTTTTGAGAAACCTTGAATGGCCTATAGAGGGTGAGGTACGCATTTCTTTCATGAGAAGTTCCCAGAGTGAAAACGTGCGAGGAACAAGGCATTGGTGGTAGTGCAAATCTTGTCCATCCCAAGTGTATTTGGCACATGAGCTAGGCTCAGTTTGTAGGGAGGTAACCAAAGTTTGTAATCTATAATCCTTAAGTACCTCCTCATGCAGAGAATTTATCCACTAGGGAATGGGGGAATAAATGACACATAGCATACTGTGAGCCTCAAATTTGTGAGAGAGGGTGTCTACCACAATGTTCTCCTTACCCTTTTTGTAATTCATACTATAATCATAGCCCATGAGCTTAGAAACCCATTTTTGTTGTTCAAGGATGGCAACTCGTTGCTCCGAGAAATATTTGAGACTTTGATGATCTGTTTTAATGGAGAAATAACACCTAATGAGATAAGGTCACGAATGGTTGATCGCACATAAAATTGCAAGCATTTCTTTAGCATAAGTGGATTTGCCTAGATTACAATTGGAGAGTGTTTTACTAGTAAAAGTCAAGGGTCATCCTTCCTACATCAACACTACACCAATACCACAACCTGAAGCATCACTTTCAATGACAAGAGGATTGGAAAAATTAGGCATGGCTAATATCGATGTGGTTGTCATAGCATGCTTCAACTCAAGGAAGGTATGTTTAGCTGGTTCAGTCAAAGTAAAAGAATCATTTTTTAACATGGATGTTAGGGGAGTGATGATTTTACCATAATTATGGATAATTTTGTGGTAATAGACTATAAGTCCCAAAAATACATGAATACCTTTTAGAGTGTGAGGTTTTAGTCACTCTTGAACCGCTTGGATCTTCCTAGGGTTGAATTTTAACTCCTTTGGTGATAATGTCGTCCCAAATACTCCACTTCTATCAACCCAAAAGAACACTTGGACCACTTAGCATAAATTTGGTGTTGTGCCAAAATTTGTAAAGTCTAATCCACATGGATGAGGTGCTCTTCCCACGAGCAACTATAAACCAAAATTTCATTAAAGAAAACTAGGATGAATTTACGAAGGAATGGATGAAAAATATTTTACGTGAGGCTTTGAAATGTGGAAGGGGCATTGGTCAAGAAAAATGGTATCAACAATAACTCATAGTGACCCTCATGAGTACAAAATGCAATTTTGGAAATATCTTCATCCTTGAGCCTAATCTGATGGTACCTAGAACGAAGATCTAAATTGGAGAAAAACATAGTCCCATGCAACTCATCTAGTAATTCATCCACCTTAGGGATAGAAAACTTATCCTTTATGGTGAGCTTATTGAGCTCACAGAAATCTATACATAATTACCATGACCCATATTTCTTTCACACCAATAAGACTGGAGAAGAGTAAGAACTATTACTCAATCGAATAACTCTCACTTTTAACAATTCTTGTACTAAATATTCTATCTCTGACTTAAGAGCATGAGGATATCAATACAACCTGATGTTAGACAGTGCACTGCCAAGTACCAATGGAATAGCATGGTTGTGGGAGCGACATGGTGACAGGTATCCTGGTTTGGCAAAAACTACATTATGCCTTTTCAAAATAAGTTGTAAATCTTCGAGAACTAGGTCCACCTTAGAAGTGAGTGGTTGGATCACAAATATCTGAGCTATGACATCTTGAGAAGATTTTTTCAACAAATTCTCCATATGATTTTGGATGATAATATGAGGAGACCCTACTTTTGAACTTTAAAGAGTATAAAACTGTTCATTCTATGAAAACTACATCTAGAGCTTGATAAAGTTCCATGAGATGGTTCCTAATGTAACTAACCATTGAGCTCCCAACACAATATCACATCCCCCTAATTAGAGAGCAAAAATATCTTGTTTGAGCTCATAATACCATATTTTCACTTTAAAATTGTGACATTTACCTTTGCAAGGCAAAGTCCCTCCATTAGCCACCATAACCTCAAAGGAATTACATATGTGAATGTAACAATTAGCCTGCTTGGCAATGCAGGGATCAATAAAGTTGTGTGTATTGCCTGAATTGATCAAGATTGTATGATGTTGGCCTTTGAAAAAATCCACAACTTTCATCATTTGTGTAGTAGTTATCCCAACAAGAGCATGGACAAAAAATTATGCTCATGGTTCTTCATGTATTTCTTTCTCATTTTGGGGTGGTTCCCCTACTGGTTCCATGTCATCATCACTTTGGTCACTGGTGGTTGGCTCATCGACATCTATGAGAAACAACTTATTTTAGGTATAAATATGTCCTCAAACATATTTTTCATCATAATTGTAGCACAAACCTTGAGCGCATCGTGCATCCATTTCTTTTGTAGTTAATAATTTGGGGGTAACCATTTGATTTTCATTATGAGTGGGGAACTTGGAAGGAAAAGAGGGTCTAGTTTATGAAAATTTAGATGTCCTCCTTTGAGTAGAAAATTTGGATTCTACCAATCGTGCCAAGCTTATATCCTGCATCATTGTTTGTGGTTTGAAAATCTTGACCTTGACCTAGAGATCATTCTTCAAGCCATTAATGAAATAACTTATGAAAAACCCTTCATTCAACCCCCTAATTTTGTTAGCTAATTTCTCGAATTGGGTTTGGTAATCCTGAACTATAGAGGTTTTTTTAAACTTGGTTAGTGCTCATGTAAATTCATCATTGCTGGGCAAAATATTGGTTAAAAATATAGCTAATTTATTGCATTCATTTAAATTGTCAAACCCGAGAAAGCTCGTAAACTTGTGAAGTACCATGCATAGTTTATGCCTGTAAAACCAACGAGATGAGTCCACTATATCCTAAGGTTTGGGGGGTGGTTTGGGGGGTGGTTTGTGGTGTACTATTTCTTGTCCAAACCATTAATCTAGCCTACACTATAAAACACATGATTGAAAATAAACTATGGGAAGTAAAAATATTTGCTAGAAAATATATAAAAACAAGGAAATTACATAAATTAAATAAACTGTAGAAAAGACTAGAAAAAAAGAAAACAAACAGTGAATAAAATAATTACAAAAAAATAGCGAAAAGAGGAGGAATACTATTGAGAGTAGGTCCAGGCTCAAACCGACTTCGCCTAGATCAATTCATGCACTCTGGATGCTTAAATATATATATATATATATATGAACACTCGAATTTTTTTTTATAATGTACAACCTTCCCTTTTTACAAATTTAGGCAATTCTATTTCATACTTGTAGTTATAACAAATACGTGAAAAACAATCATAGATGGTTGATCATAACGAACACGCACTAAATTTATCCTTCCTAGGATAAATTATGCGTGTCTATTTATTCGAACATAATTGTCTAAAATTACATCTCAATCGATATCAATAGTTTTGTACAGATGTTTGTTTTATTTGTGTGTTTTCTTAGCCATTAATGAGAAATGGATAATTTTTTGGTTCATTATGTTGTTCTTCATCTGCATCTATCGCTAGAAATTGCTACACTATTTCATCTAAAAATAGGGTCCTTATTGTACTCTTCTTCAATGGGAGTCATATGTTGTCCAACTTATCGCTAGAAGTTAGGCACCATTGACCTCGAAATCGAGATTTAGGCACCACCCAACCTGTCACTGGAAGTCAAATGCCATTGACCCCAAATTTAGGATTCAAGCGTCATTGAACTCAAAGTCGAGAGTCAAGCATCGCTCTTTCGAAATATAGGAGTTAGGTGTCTTCTAGCATTTAGCCGAAAGTTAGATGCCTAACTTAGTGTACGTAACTCTTTGTTGCAGTCATATTTGTATTTAGTCCTCCACCATAAAACATGAAGTGTCAGGTCCAAATGGGACCTTGATGTAAATATGCAAAAAAGTAGTAAAATCATCAAATCTACACACAAATCACACTTAAAATGCATATTAGAAAATATCCACAATTTCCTATTGAATCTATATAAAACCTTCATAAAAAGTACATTTTTTCAAAATAATGTCTCACAATATGTTATGAATCCATACAAAAATATGAGCATTTTTGGTGCTCATCATCCCCCATGCTTAAGGATTGGCACATCCTCGTGACACCTGGTGCTGATAATCTCTAATTTCAGCAACAAATTTCCAGTAGGCTCTATTTTTTCCTTTCCTCTCTCTGGTTGTCGCCTTGTCCCTCTCTTTGTTCCTTTGCTTTTGACTACTCTATTTTTTAGGAGTGTTGGTTCCTTGTTGCGACATGCACATGCATGAACCATGTTGAACTGATCGACTAGTCCTAGCTCCTAAATTTGGCTATTCCTTACTCCATATTTTTCTCCTTGCTACCTCCTTTACATAAAACCCTATGAAAGTTGAGGCATATTTTTGAAATGCTAGCTCGACCTACTTCTAGAATTGATGGTGTGGAGAGAGGCATTTTTCTTCTGGGATATTTGGTTTGTTCGAGAATGGAAAATGGGATTCATCAACAACTTTAACTTTAGCCACCTTTGGATTAAGTGTAGTATTAGTAGAATCAACTTTTTCTGGTTTCACCTCTATCAGAGGTGCCTTACTTTATATCATTTGAACTGTAGGTTGTATGGGACCTAGTACACCCATTTTTTGAAAGTACTCTTTCATCTTGGATGGCTTGTTGCTAGTCAATCCATAGATATCCCAAAATTTATTTTCCTAGGAAGGATTGATAGAAATCGTTGGCTTCTTGGCCATTCGTTCAGAGGCATTCCTTGACTTTTTTCCTTCTTTAAGGCATTCTTGGAGCTTTGCAAACTGTTCCTTCTGCTTGTCAAAAGACTTCATAGATTCAACCCATTCATCATATGAATTTAGCCTTAGATCTTGCAGTCCTTGCCCTAGTTCTTGATCTTTGTGATTTCCTTGCAGTTTTTCTCTTAGGCCTTAATGTCACTAGCTGTACTTGTATGACTGTGTGAGCAGTGAAAATAGAGGGATTCTTCTTATTAGTTGCTAGTGATGGTGTCACCTCATGGTCATCATAAGAGCTTGAATTATGGTCCATAAAAAATTCTTGTACTAGCTTAGTAGGCATCTTCTTAGGTGATTGATCAGTCACAAGTTGGTCAGCAGGTAGTTGTCCTACTGATTGTTCCTTTTCGGCAAAGTGTGTTGATGCCTGAGGTTGTTCTACCTCCATGTCAGCATCCTATTCTTGCCTTCCTTCCATTTGGGTAGTTGGAGGTGACTATTCAGCCTCACTCTCCTCAATATCTACTATAGGAGGTTTTGTTTGTAGAATTGGGCTCCCCTATTCTTCACAAACTATTTTACCAAAGGCCTTAGAAAGGTCTCCTACCTCAACTTCTAAGTTGATATATTTTTCGGTATCTATCCTAATATGACCAAAAGAAGCAATCCTCTCTTCAAATTCTGGAGGCGTTGTAGGCACATTCATCGCCCAGTCTATCTGGACTACAACATCAACTTTGGCTGGTCGATCAGCCTTTGTTTTCTGAATCTATAACTTCAATCATTGTACTATTTTCTATAGTTGGTGTATATTATTGTACATGTCTTACATATTTTCTACAGTAGCCTTCCTAGATTCCTAAAAGAGAGTCTGCTCTATTTTGTATTTGCCTTCCCAAATGAAGTCTTGCTCCTTTACTGTTTATAACTATTTTTACATATCTTCTCTTTGGATTTTTGGGTGATAAGGTTCACCACTAGCCATGTCCTATAGCATCTAGGCAGTAAGTTCATCCTCGGTCATGCCAATGACTTCTTCATCACAAGACGAACTGGAGATGACCAAGGATGCTCTATTTGTCCTACTTTTGGTCCTTGGGTAGGTCATCATCTAAACAGATCTTGACATGCTTTGTTCTGCTTCCTCATTAAAATATTGAGAAATAAGGGGGCAGAGTTTGCCCTACCTTCCTTGTTGATTGATCATGATAGGAGGCAGGCACCGACTCTATTGGCCCTGATGCACCAACTATCGACTAACTAAGGGAGTCAGGCACCTCAATTGTCTCTTGCTATTTTGGAATAACATTACCTTCTTCAGCTTCTTCAATCGGTGCTTCCCTCTATGCTTCTACATGTCTAATTAGGGTTGAAATCAACCCATGGTGTGCTAGGGCAATAATTTTCCCTGCTTGATATTAGCTAGCCTCATATTTTAGGGCACATGCTAAATAATATGGGACATTGATCTTGTCCCCATGTAGCAGATGATTCAAAAAACAAAAATGGTTTGCATTGACCCATGAAAACCTACCTATGTAGATGAAGAATCAGGCTACTTGCTCAAATACTTGGCTCTAGAGGTCTGGGAGATATTGTCTCAATAGTCCATAGCACTTCAAATTTATCATCGAATGCTCGAAGAACCTTTGTGCACATTGTGTAGGGTTATTTTATTTATATGTACGAAGACCAATGACTGCAACAATATGGGTTTCTGTGATTGAGATTTCCAGTTCGTGCATTCTTACAATATCGTCTCTCAAGGATACTGCAAATATCCAAGGGAAAAATATTTTTATCCATGAGAAGTTGACTTTGATGGCATAGATGAAATGTCGACATGGCTTCGATCGCTTCCCAATGCCAAATATTTATTTCTTATACTGGATACAAGCGCTCATTGGAACGAAAGTTAGGCACCTTTTCGTTAGAAATCAGACACCCATTAGAACGAAAGTCAAGCACCTTTCTGCTAGAAATCAGGTTCCCATTAGAACGAAAGTCAGGTTCCTGCCTAAATAGGGTATATATACATACTAACGTTACACTTTTTTATGAGGACTTTCCAATAATAGGAGTTATGCGCCTTTATAATATGTGGGAGTTAGGCGCCTAACTATCATTGAAAAGTCAACATCTATTGATGTGTTCGTAGTTGAGTGCTTCTGATTGATTAGAATTTTGGCATTTTTTTTAAATACGAAATCAACTTTCATTGTCTGAATTAGCATGTGGGCATTTCTCTCCATGAAGACGTAAACATCCACACATGCGTCCATGCATAGTTATCCCCCTCCAGATGGGAATGAGTGTACTCTATTGAAATTAAACTTCCTAGAAAGTGGAAAATGTGTAGGTTAATGGATCCCATGCCTGATAGGCCTAGGTTTCCTAATTTGCCTACAAATTGCATTTGGGTCATCGTTCCTGCAAAACAAAAACACAACTAAAGAAAGAAAAATATGGGACTTAAAAAGAATAAATTATTTTTGGTTCATGTGGACAAACATGTGTCCACATATTTCTATATTTTTTTTAAATTCAATCGAGTGGGATCTCCTCCATGCCTATTCTGGACTCAATCGCATAATTATCAAGTGCGTGATATGGCCGTAATCGGTGGCTATTGACTGTCAACATAGTGTTGCTTTCATCAATAGTTCTGACACACACAACACCATTATTTATTAGCTCAATCACCTCATATGGCCCCATCCAAAACTGCATGAGTTTTCCCTTTCTCTTGAAGAACACAAGCTTATACTAAGAGGGGGTGAACAGTATAAGACCACTTTTTACTTTTCTTTCCCAATCAATATTATGCAATGTATAGATAGCAATATCAATAGCATTAATCAAAGCAATGCACAAATCACCACACACAATAGAGACACCACAATTTACGTGGTTCACCCAATGTGGGCTACGTCCATGGAGAAAATATTTCACTAAAATTTTCTCAATCAATCTCTTGGGAATCCTTTCCCTATTACAATGTTTATGGACCTCTATCCAAAGGAGATACCAATCCCCTAAATCAAGTTCATGGATCTCTATCCATAGGAGAACTCCTTTCTCCTCTTGCTCTGGTTGGTGATATTCTAGAAGAACTATTGCCCCCACTACTCTAGCTAATGGATCTCTATCCACTGAAGACACCTATCCTCACTACCCTGGCTAATGGATCTCTATCCATTAGAGACTATCATCCTCTATACTCTATCACCTCCAAAGCTCTGTCTCAAATCTGTACTAAACACAGTCCATCGATCTAGCACAAATCTATCCTCAATATTTGTCTCTGGTCTGGCACAAACCTGTCCTCAAATCTACACCAAAATCTATCCTCAAATCTATACTAAACATAGTCCTTCGGTCTAGCACAAATCTATCCTCAATATCTATCCTCAAGCCTTAACTCAAAGCTTGAATCAATCTCAAATCAACTCTGTTGGATCTGCCCCAAACCTTAACTCAAGGTTTGAACAAATCAATCAATCAACTCTGCTCTCAAGTCTTCTCAAAGACTTGTCTCAAATCTGCCTTGTAAGCTTCCACAAAAGCTCACACTAATCTATCCTCAAGTCCTCTCTAGAACTTGTCCAATCTGCTCAATAAGTTCTCTCAAGAACTTATCCAAATCTGCTCTCAATCTGTATTGTAAGCTTCCACAAAATCTCACACCAAATCTGTCCACAAGTCTTCTCAAAGACTTACCTCAAATCTGCTCAACAAGTCCACACAAGAACTTGTCCAATCTCATAGAAACATAAAGAGAATTGTTAGAGACTCAATATGTTCTACACTTATCACAATGCTCAATTACTTTCAATCACTCTCTTAGAAACATATAGAGAATTGTTAGAGACTCAATATGCTTCAAATTCAACTCAATACTCAATCACTTTCAATCACTCTTTTAGAAACATAAGGAGAATTTTTAGAGACTCAATATGCTTCTTATTCACCTCAATGCTCAATCACTTTCTCAAATCAATTCAGAATATAGAATAGTTTGTTTTATGGAACTTGAACAATCACTTCACACATCCACTTGACTAGGCTCAACCAACTCTACTCAACCAATCACTCAATGAAACAATCCTTCCTTACAAACCCTAGTCCAAGTATATAAACACCAACTCAAAATGTTTCCAACAATGCTTATCAACCAATATCACATAACAATGATACTCATGTTCTTTTCAAACCCTAGTTCAAGTTCTTCACTCAACCAATGGCTTCAACAACAATGCTTATAAAACAAGGTTTTAACAACAACTCTTTATTCCAGAAAACCTTGAAGCATTAACTCAACACACTCAATAAGGAAACCCTAATCAAGTCCTTTTCACTCCAAACTTATTTTCTAGAAAACCAACCTATCAACTCAATTATGGAAGAATGTGCTCATACCTTTTTCTTGATGATGAAGGAACCTCAAATATCTGCCACAACCACAAACACTTCTTTGCCAAGCTCAAAGGAGTTAGAAGATACTAAACTCTCTCAAAGATACAATACAAAATATCAAAACACACATACACCTTATCACTCCATCTTAAAGAAAGCATCCATCAACATATACAAAAATGATTGACCAAATACACCTTATGATCTCCCAATTAAAACAATATTCAATACCAAAAATATTGTCAATACAATCTTCTTTTCAAACTAACTCAATGGCAAGAAGTCCTTTTTAATTCACCTTTTGATAAATAAAAAATGTCACAATAACTTTATTTAAAAAATAAATTTCAACACCTTATTCCCTCATTTAATAAAAAATTAACAATTTAAAATAAGCACCTTTCATAACACCTTATAACTCCCTAAACCTTATGTTTACACCTTAGGCTAATAAAAATAATGCAAAATTTATTACCTCCGCCTAGGTGAGAATCGAACCCTCGACGCAACTTCTCCCAATGCCCTAGCCATGGCTCCAACCACCGCATGAGCTAGGTGCTCATTTGGGGAACAAAGAGCACAACGTGCTCTTTGTTCTTCCCCCAATGCATCAAAACAAAAAATAATAGTGCGTCTCTTCCTCCGATGCCTAAGCACAACACGCCAAAACACTCTTGCCATGAATCGAACATGAACCACTCTGCACCCACATGACTTAACTCATGATCACTTGCCACTAGGCCACGTGCCTTGGTGGATATGAGGGTTTAGCCCTCAATGTTCTTTAACACTTTCGTTGGTGCCTTAAGACAAATATTTGTCTTCTTCTCCGCACGAGTATTCACCACAACATATGCCACTTTGATTTCTTTTGAACGAAGGATAGATTTTATGCCTCTAAGGCATATAGCTTATATACCTATTGCCTCCAATAATTTTGAACGTCGACGCCTTTGAAATTTGAATAATTAATTTATAAATTATTTAAATTCTTTAGAATTTAAATTTTATAAATTAATTCTTAAACCCCTTTTGGCTTTATTAAAGCCCTCTTTGATTTTACCACTTTGTATAAATAATATTTATTTATAAAATTTAAATTCAATTTTGAATTTAAATATTTTATAAAATAAATATTAAAACCTCCTTTAACTTTTCAAAATGCTTCCTTGGGTTTTTATGAAAAACCTTTTATTTTGCTTATCCATGGTTTTAATAAAAACGCTTCCATATAATATTAAAAATATTATGAAGCTCTTTTTTTGCCATTAACCTTTGCATTGTTCCTTGACATATTCTTGACATCAATGACAACTTCATTCCTTGACATCAATGACAACTTTGACTCAAAATGTCCAACAATCTCCCCCTTTGTCATTGATGGCAACCCAAATTATTTTTACCAGAAACTTAACCTTTTCTTTGTTCTAATCCCCCTAGGACATTGCTCCCCCTAGCTCAATGTTCTTTTCAAATCTCTCCTCTTTGCTCAAATACCAAATCTCTCCCCCTTACTCAAATATCTCCCCCTTTGACATCAATGGCAAAGGGTCACCTTTGGGGCTCGAGGCTAAGAATGAGCCTCTTAGCTTAGCCCCTCCCCCACCTCCTCTTGAGGTGATTAATTCTTGGGTGGGAGTATTTCTACTCCTAGCAAGCATTGTTCTTTACCTTTATCCTCTTTTCTTCTTATCTGATCCTTCTGATTCCTTTGACTGTTCCTTTCCATGTCCATGTTCCTATCCATGTCTACATTCTTGTTCCTATTTTTGTTCTTGTTCTTGTTCATATTCATATCCATGTTCTTGTTCCTGTTCATATCCATATCCCTTTTCCTATTCCTGTTCCTGTTCATACTTGATTCTGGAATGTCTGCTCTACACCACTTTGTTGTGTGACCATCATTATTGCACTTATAACACTTAATGTTATTATTCCTTGGAGGTGCAAATATCTTAGGATTTCTCCTAGTGAAGCCATATCCTCTTCTATCATGAACCCTGCAATTCATTGCCTTGTGACCAAACTGATTACATGAGTAGCAATACCCATGGAAAAGTTGTTTGTTCCCATATTCCTATCTTTCATGTGTCCTGCACTATGAAGCCATGTGCCCAAACCTGTGACATGAAAAACATCTTCCATTGAAGTTTCCTTGTCTTGACCTCATTGGTCTCCTAGTCTCTCTTGACCTATTCTGATTGTTGTTCCATCTGTTTCTTCTTGATGCATTGTTCCTATCCTTGTTGAACTTTCTATTGTCCAACTCATCCTTAGATGTTTCACTTTCTCTTACACTGCCTTCTTCTGAAGTGTCTTCATCTGAAGTTTCTTCTCCTCTAGAACTTGAGGTTGACCTCTCTTCTTGTTTCTTTTGAGCTTGTTCAAAACCAAGACCTATTTTGTTTGTTGACCTTCTTTGTACCTTGATCATCTTATCCACTATATTTGAACTCTTTTCAAACTTGTGTAGCTTACTCTTGGAGTTTTCTAAATCTTCTCTTAGTAGGGCCATCTCTTGTGCTAACTTTTCACATTCTAAGATCTTTGCTTCTAACTTATCCTTGAACTTCTTTGTCTTAGCCTTTGATTTTTCTAGATCCTCTATAAGCAATCTTCTCTCTTCATCACATTCTTGAAACTGAATTTCAAGTTTAGAGTTTTGCTTTCTTACCTTCTTTACTATGTCAAGAGCATAAATAAGTTCTCCCTTGAGATCATATCCATATTTCTCTGAATATTCCTCTATTTTTTTACCTTTGTCCACATATTTATTTTCTATTGGCTTGTCTTCTATAGGATCATCTTCTCCTTCTTCTAGTGCCATTAGAATATTCTCTTCTAGTCCTTCAAGTGTATCTTCATATTCATCATCACTAAAACTGAAACCATTTCTTGTACAACTATCTTCAAGATGTCCAAAGTTACCACATCTAAAACACTTGAGAATTACTGGAGTCCTTTTCTTAACTTGTTCTTTTTCTTCAATCATAAATAGGACTTCATCTCTATCATTGTCTGAAAAACTAGCATCACTATCACTTGAGTACTTACTTGCCTTATCCGCATAGTAGCTCCTCTTTTGTCTTTGAAAGAACTTCTTTCCTTGTCTGCTTTGTCCATCCTTGCTTTTCTTTTGGTGCCTGTATCTTTCTGATTCCCTATTTCTGTGATCCTATTTTTCTTCACCATTGTTATTCTTAGCTTCTTGAAAATCTGTTGCATAATGACCATACTTTCCACAATTGAAACATTTAATAGATTTTAGATCTCTAGATCTTCTAGAATCCTTATCCCTTCTACCATAATTAGCTTCTTCATCACTGGATGACTCATTGCTTGATTCTGACTTCTTACCCTTTGTCTTCTTAATTGCTTTGAATGTTACTTCTTTCTGGGGATTAGGTTCCTCTTTTGTTCTCAACTCAAATGTTGTAAGAATACCAAGCAACATATCTCTTGTCAAAGAATCACCATCCTTTGACTCTTCTATAGTAGAAATATTTTCACTGAATCTTTTTGGAAGAGATCTTAAGACCTTATCACAAACATCTGATTCATCAACCTTCATTCCAAGTCCTTGCATAGCATTAACAACCTCATCAATTCGAAGTAGATAAGTACTAATGTTTTCCTCATCCTTCATTCTTAATGCTTCAAATTGTCCTTTGAGATTTCATATCTTTGCTTTCTTGACACCTTTATCTCCTTCATATATACTTTGCAATTTATCCCACATTTCTTTTGCATTTTGATAATGCATAACTTTTATGGACTCTGTTCTATGCAAACCTCTCAAAAGTGCATTCATTGCTTTTGAATTGTAATGTTGTAGGAGCTTACCTTCCTTATCTATAGGTGGATCAACTAAGGGATCGTATCCATTTTCAACTGCTTCCCAAATTTCATTGCCAAGTGCCATCAGGTAAATCTTCATTCTCATACTCCAATATATATAATCACTTCCATCAAATACTGGTGCTAAATTATCTAAGGACACATTCTTAGAATCCATTGTGTTCTTATAGTCTTTTCCTTCAAGTTGTTAAACTCTTTCGAAGGAACCCACTCTGATACCAATTGAAGAACACAAGCTTATATTGAGAGGGGGGTGAACAGTATAAGACCACTTTTTACTTTTCTTTCCCAATCAATATTATGTAATGTATATATAGAAATATCAATAGTAGTAATCAAAGCAATACACAAATCATCACACACAATAGAGACACCACAATTTACGTGGTTCACCCAATGTGGGCTACTCCACGGAGAAAATATTTCACTAAAATTTTCTCAATCAATCTCTTGGGAATCCTTTCCCTATTACAATGTTTATGGACCTCTAGTCCAAAGGAGATACCAATCCCCTAAATCAAGTTTATGGATCTCTATCCATAGGAGAACTCCTTTCTCCTCTTGCTCTAGCTGGTGATCTTCTAGAAGAACTGTTGCCCCCACTGCTCTAGCTAATGGATCTCTATCCACTTAAGACACCTATCCTCACTGCCCTAGCTAATGGATCTCTATCCATTGGAGACTATCATCCTCTGTAATCTATCACCTCCAAAGCTCTATCTCAAATCTATACTAAACATAATCCATCGGTCTAGCATAAATCTATCCTCAATATCTATCTCTGGTCTGGCACAAACCTATCCTCAAATCTACACCAAAATCTGTCCTCAAATTTATACTAAACATAGTCCTTCGATCTAGCACAAATATATCCTCAATATCTATCCTCAAGCCTTAACTCAAATCTTGACTCAATCTCAAATCAACTCTATTGGATCTACCCCAAACCTTAACTCAAGGTTTGAACAAATCAATCAATCAACTCTACTCTCAAGTCTTCTCAAAGACTTATCTCAAATATACCTTGTAAGCTTCCACAAAAGCTCACACTAATCTATCCTCAAGTCCTCTCTAGAACTTGTCCAATCTGCTCAATAAGTTCTCTCAAGAACTTATCCAAATCTACTCTCAATCTATATTGTAAGCTTCCACAAAAGCTCACACCAAATCTATCCACAAGTCTTCTCAAAGACTTACCTCAAATCTGCTCAACAAGTCCACACAAGAACTTGTCCAATCTCATAGAAACATAAAGAGAATTGTTAGAGACTCAATATGTTCTACACTTATCACAATGCTCAATTACTTTCAATCACTCTCTTAGAAACATACAGAGAATTTTTAGAGACTCAATATGCTTCAAATTCAACTCAATGCTCAATCACTTTCAATCACTCTTTCAAAAACATAAGGAGAATTTTTAGAGACTCAATATGCTTCTTATTCACCTCAATGCTCAATCACTTTCTCAAATCAATTCAGAATATAGAATAGTTTGTTTTATGGAACTTGAACAATCACTTCACACATCCACTTGACTAGGCTCAACCAACTCTACTCAACCAATCACTCAATGAAACAATCCTTCCTTACAAACCCTAGTCCAAGTATATAAACACCAACTCAAAATATTTTCAACAATGCTCAACAACCAATCTCACATAACAATGATACTCATGTTCTTTTCAAACCCTAGTTCAAGTTCTTCACACAACCAATGGCTTCAACAACAATGCTTATAAAACAAGGTTTTAACAACTCTTTATTCTAGAAAACCTTGAAGCATTAACTCAACACACTCAATAAGGAAACCCTAATCAAGTCCTTTTCACTCCAAACTTATTTTCTAGAAAACCAACCTATCAACTCAATTATGGAAGAATGTGCTCATACCTTTTTCTTGATGATGAAGGAACCTCAAATATCTGTCACAACCACAAACACTTCTTTGCCAAGCTCAAAGGAGTTAGAAGATACTAAACTCTCTCAAAGATACAATGCAAAATATCAAAACACACATACACCTTATCACTCCATATTAAAGAAAGCATCCATCAACATATACAAAAATATTGACCAAATACACCTTATGATCTCCCAATTAAAACAATACTCAATACCAAAAATATTGTCAATACAATCTTCTTTTCAAACTAACTCAATGGCAAGAAGTCCTTTTTAAATCACCTTTTGATAAATAAAAAATGTCACAATAACTTTATTTAAAAAAATAAATTTCAACACCTTATTCCCTCATTTAATCAAAAATTAACAATTTAAAATAAGCACCTTTCATAACACCTTATAACTCCCTAAACCTTATGTTTACACCTTAGGCTAATAAAAATAATTCAAAAATTTATTACCTCCACCTAGGTGAGAATCGAACCCTCGACGCAGCTTCTCCCCATGCCCTAGTCATGGCTCCAACCACCGCATGAGCTAGGTGCTCGTTTGGGGAACAAAGAGCACAACGTGCTCTATGTTCTTCCCCCAATGCACCAAAACCAAAAAGAATAGTGCGTCTCTTCCTTCGACGCCAAAGCACAACATGCCAAAATGACCTCGTCGAGAATCGAACGTGAACCACTCTGCACCCATATGACTTAACTCATGATCGCTTGCCACTAGGCCACATGCCTTGGTGGATATGAGGGTTTTGCCTTCAAATGTCTTTAAAACTTTCGCTGGCACCTTAAGACAAAGATTTGTCTTCTTCTCCGCATGAGTATTCACCACAACACATGCCATGATTATTTCTTTTGAGTGAAGGATAAGTTCTATGCCTTTTAGGCATATGGCTTATATACATATTGCCTCCAATAATTTTGAACGTCGATGCCTTAAATTTGAATAATTAATTTAGAAATTATTTAAATTCTTTAGAATTTAAATTTTATAAATTAATTCTTAAACCCCTTTTGGATTTATTAAAGCCCTCTTTTATTTTACCTCTTTGCATAGATAATATTTATTTATAAAATTTAAATTCAAATTGAATTTAAATAATTTATAAAATAAATATTAAAACCTCCTTTAACTTTTCAAAATGCTTCCTTGGGTTTTTATGAAAAACCTTTTATTTTGCTTATCCATCAAGAAGCTTCCACATAATATTAAAAATATTATGAAGCTCTTTTGTCCATTAACCTTTGCATTGTTCCTTGACATATTCCTTGACATCAATGATGACTTTGTTCCTTGACATCAATGACAACTTTGACTCAAAATGTCTAACATCTATTCCCTGGAATCGAGAATCGTACAACAATGCCCATTCTCCCACCTTGAACTATTTTGGCCAGATGTGAAAATCATGCCACCAGGCTCTCTGATTCTGAATGAATTCTATTCGATGCAAAGCATCACGCCAGTATTCATCCAACTAGTTAAGCTGTTGAATCTGTTCTTTCTATGCTTCATCCAGATTCAAATTCAATTCTACTACGGTTTTGAGATTTTTGATTTCAAATTCTATAGGTATCATAAAATTTTTCCCATATATCAACTAGAATGGTGTAAAACTAGTGATAGTTTTCCAGGTGGTTTTGTAAGACCATATTGCTTCTAGTAATCTCATAGCCTAGTCTTTCCTATGTTGCTGCATCATTTTTGTGAGAATATTTTCCAATTCACGGTTAGTGACTTCTACTTGCCCATTTGCTTGTGGATGGTAAGGAGTGGTCTTATTGTGCCTGATTTTGTAATATTGCATTATTTCTTGGATCAAATTCAAAGTGAATTGGGGTCCCTGATCAGTAGTGATTTCTCTTGGAATGCCAAATCGTATGAAGATGAATGCAAACAGGAAATATGCTATAGTCCTTTCCTTGGAATCATGAAATGCTTACACTTCAACCCATTTAGTCACATAGTAAATACAAACTAAAATATATCTCTTACCTGCTAACTATGGATTAATGGGACCTACAAAATCCATTCTCCATTTTTCAAATGGCTCAATGTGCACATGTGGTTGGAGTGGCATTTCATCTCGAAGAGTTGGTTTGCACATCCTCTACCATTGGTCACATTAACTTACATTTTTGGCTGCATCCTTAAATAATGAAGGCTAAAAATATCCAGCTTGCAATACTTTAAACATGGTCCTTTTACCTACAAAATGACCACCACAAGGTTCATCATGGTAAGCTTTAAGAATTGTTGTAATTTTATTTTTAGCAACACACCTTCTCATGATTTGATCAGGCCCAATTTTAAACAAGCAACCATCAATCCATGAAAAGGCCACACTCTTCTCTATTAATGTCTATTTTTCATGCGGTGAGAGTGTAGGGGATACTTTACTAGTGGCTAAGTAATTAGCCATATCTGCATACCACGGTATTTGTTCATCAAGAGCAAAGAGATGCTCATATGGAAATTGATCTTCTGTGGTTGTATGATCTGGAGGCGTTAACCTGGAAAGAAAATCTGCAACCACATTGTCTTTACCTGGTTTGTCAATAATTATAATATCAAATTCTTGCAAAAGTAAAATCCATCTAATAATTCTACCACTAATTGTAGGTTTATTCATCAGGTATCTGATGGTTGAATGATCAGTATGCACAAAAACCTTGTAACCTGTAATATAATGGTGAAATTTGTTAATAGCATGAACGACTGCAAGAAATTATTTCTCTATGACAGTGTAATTAAACTCAGCACTTGTAAGATGTTTATTGACATAATAAATGGCATAAAATTCTTCACCATATTTCTGTCCTAGTACTACCCCTATCACATTATTGGATGCATCCACATATATGTGAAAGGGAATGGTCCAATTTGGACCTCTTAGTACTGGAGCAGTGGTCAGTCTCTCTTTCAAAGTTTGAAATGCTTGTTCATGTTCATCTATCCAGACAAACTCTACATATTTTGACAACAATGTGTTCAAGGGTTTAGCAATTTTGCTAAAATATGATATAAACCGCCTATAGTATCCCGTAGAGCCAAGGAAACTTTGGATATCTTTCTAAGTTTTGGGAGTGGGAAAATTTTTTATTACCTCAATTTTATTTTTATCTACCTTTATTCCATCTCTAGAAATATGATGTCCTAATACTATCCCCTCCTACATTAACATAAAACATTATTCATGACTTAGGGACAAATTAGTTCCTTCACATCGTTGAAGCACTCTTTCTAAATTTACTATGGCTTCCTCAAAATTCTCACCATAAATGGTGAAATCATCCATGTATACTTCCACAGTTTCCCTAATCATATCAGAGAAGATACTCAATACTTCCCTTTGAAAAGTGGCAGGTGCATTACACAAACCAAAGGGTAAGACTCGGTAAGTGAAGGTTCCCCATGGACAAGTGAATGTTATTTTATCCTGATCCCCTTCCCCAATCTATATCTGATTGTATCCACTAAACCCATCCAAGAAAGAAAAGTACTTTCTTCCTACTAAGGTGTCGAGGACCTGATCCACAAAAGGTAAGGGGAAGTGGTCTTTCTTTGTTGCCTTATTGAGCATTCTATAATCAACACAGATACACCACTTTCCATTTTTCTTGGGCACCACCACCAAAGGTGATACCCACTCACTATCAGATATAGGGTAGATAAATCCAACTATCAAGAGTTTTTGTAATTCATTTTTAACAATTTCTTTCATGGCTGGATTCATCCGACATTGTGGTTGTCTTACCAGTCTTACTTGTTCTTCCAGATATATGCGATGAGTATAGACTTTAGGAGCAATTCCCCTCATGTCTGAATAATCCCAAGCAAAAGTATTTTGGTGTTTGACCAATATCTCTTTTAGGGTGTCCTGTTGAACGAGTGTCAACTCGTTATTTACATTCAATATCCTCCTAGGTGCAACCTCAATTTGTTTGATGTGATGATCTTTACTTCCAACAAGTGGTGATTCTGGAGGAGGGTAGGAGGATTCTCCTTGGAAAAAGTTTGTTATAACTCTCTCCTCATCATTTTCATCCTCAAGCTCATCCAATGCCATTATGGGTTGAATCATTGATAAATCACCAGTATTCTAATCTTCACAGTCGGGTTCTCCCAACAAATCAACGGATTGTGCAGGTGGATGAATAATCAGATTTTTAACATTCTGGCCATTAGAAATGGTCATTTGTCCATTCTTGCAACTTATGTAGGCATCAACTATTGCCAGCTAGGGTCTACCTAAGATGAGTGGATAACCACCCAACCCAAACTTTGATTGCAACACCAGGAAATCTATTGGATATTCCCATGCATCTACTGTAACTATAATGTCCTCCAACATTCCTTCAGGGAGTATTGTAGATCTATCAGCCAATTGAAGAACAATTTTAGTTGGCTTCAGATTTGTGAGTTTAAGTTTCAACATAGTATCCTTGGGCATGACATTAATGGCTGCCCCTAGATCTACTAGTGTGTTGGGTAATGGATAGCCTTTGATTTTGATAGTTAAAATAGGGCTTCTTGGGTCAGAATATTTTTGGTGGTAGGTGTTTCCTAGCATGAGATCAACTAACTGACCCACCACACTAATTTATTTTGTTGGCTTTTGACCTGGTTTTCTCAGACATAATTCCCGTATGGCTTTTGTGTAAATTGGAACGTCTCTTATAGCCTGGAAAAGAGGAATTGTGACTATTAAATTTTTTAGACTGGATAAAATGTCAAACTCCGGTTGTACTAGCTTCCTTGGTTCCTGTAACCTTTTAGAAAAATGTGGAACCTCTTCTCTGTCATTTTTAGTAATTGGTTCTTCCTCTACCTCTTCTACAAGAGGTGATTCCTCAATTTCTACTTCTACATTTTCCTCCTCTTCTACCAAAGGAGCTATTTCTACTCCTACTTGTCTTCTTGATCTTAATTGTATAGGATTACAACCTACTCTGATATTATACATTGGAAACATCTCATTTTCCACTTGGTATGTTGGTTGATTTGATTTGTTGTTGTTGGGATTTGATGTGGGCTATGTAGGAAGTTGAGCAGGTCTCAAAGCAAGGGAGCTAGCAAACTTTGTTGTAGTGGGACTTGTGTTGCATTCTATGGAGTTGGATTCCATGCATTATAGTTTCTCCACTGAGGTCTAGGTTGTTGATATGGCATCCATGGGTATGGATTATAAGGAGTGGTTCCTTGGGGGGTGTTTGTCCAAGGTGGTTGTCCCCACCAACCCATATTGGGTGGCTGAACTTGACCTTGATTCATGTAATTACCTCCCCCATAGGGTGGCATTCTAGTTGGCATGTTGTTTCCCATAGGAGACTATTGCCAGTTTCTCCTATTTCCCATGAAATATGCTTCCATTACTTCAGGATCTTCTCTAGATTTTGGTAATTGTGGGCACAACTTTATCTTATGGTATTTTTGACAAACAACACATACTCTAATCTTGTTTTTTGAACATGCATTTTTGGGGTGCTTCCCTCTACATTTGGGATAGAAATAGGCTAATGCTACCTCGTTCTCCTACTTCTTTTTTGAAGTAGAAGAGTATCCATATGAAGTGCAAGGGATGACAACATCTCACTTTTTAGGTCTTCTAGCATGTTACCTATTTCAGTTTTGGTGATTATGGCTGTTGGTTTGATACTTTGGGAGGTTGGTTTACCTTTCCTTCTTGAATAATTCTGACATAATCATTGGATATCTGACATTTGATGTTGGTAAACATCTCCTCTAGATATCATGTTCAGTGCTTCAAGAGACTCATTGGTGAGTCCTTTTAAGAAGATACTTCTTAAGGACCTATCACTCAGTTTTGCATGGGGAGATCTTTGCAGGTTAAAGCTAAATCTATCCCAGTATTCTTCCAATGATTCATCTTCCTTTTGAGTCATATCAAAGATTTCCTCTCTAGAATCTTGTGCCCTACCAAAGTTTTGGTATTATTCTAGGAAGAGTCTTTTCATATCTTCCCAGGTAGTAATTTGTTTATTTCCTAAACTAATGAACCAATGTAGGGTTGAATCATCTAAAGTTGAGGGAAACAGTTTCAACTTTTGGGCATCAATCTTGTAATCTACTAACCTGCATAGAACATCATACTTAAAAAGGAACAAGTCAAGATCTTCAGTTTGAAATCCTCTAAAAATAGGAAGGTGGGTAGGAGAGATGTGTTTCATTTTTGTGTCTCCTATTGCTTCTTCTATTGGAAAATTAAAACTGGTGGATGTCTCTTCAGTTTCAGCCATCTTTTCAAGAAATGGGGTCTCTACACCTACTGCCCTTAAAGCAGTCTCTAAGGCTCTTCTATCATTTTGAGTATTCTGCACAAGAATATCTAATTCAGCTGCTGATATAGTTCCATCCTCTACTACTTTCCAATGTTGGTTGTACAACAAATCCTCCTCAAATTGGGTTCTTCTAAATTTTCTATTATCTACCATCAATTCTTCATCAAGATTTGGCTATTTTGGTAAAGAAGAACTCTGTGCAAAAATTGGATGTTGACTCCAATGCATTGGTGGAGGTGATGGGGGTGATGAAATTTCAACTTCAAAATTTGGTACAGCTAATTCAGGGGCTTCTTGTGAAACAATATCTTTACTCTTGAGAAAATGACCATCCGGTCCTCTGATTCTTGGTGGACTCATACAAGATTAGGTGGAAAAATTCTGTAGATAAGTTAACCTAAAATTTTTAGATACACTTGCTACAGAATAGGGTATTACAGTTGGTACTTCCCCAACAATGGCACCAAAATGTTGGGAAAAATATTGGTTACAAATACAACTAATTTATTGCCTCCATTTAAATTGTCAAACCTGGAAAAGCTCATAAACTTGTGAAGTACCATGCACAGTTTATGCTTGTAAAACCAATGAGATGAGTCCACTATGTCCTAAGGTTTGGGAGGGTGGTTTGTGGTGTAGTTTTATTTCTTGTCCAAACCATTAATCTAGCCTACATTATCAAACACATGACTGAAAATAAACTATAGAAAGTAAAAACACACACTTGCTGGAAAATACAAAAAAAATAGGGAAATTACAAAAATTAAATAAATTGTAGAAAAGAAAGAAAACAAGAAAATAAATAGTGAATAAATTAATTATAGAAAAATAGGAAAAGGAGAGGAATACTATTGAGAGTGGGCCCAAGCTCCAACAGACTCCACCCAGATCAATTCATGCACACCGGACGCTTAAAAATATATATATGAACACTCGAATGAATTTTATTTGCAGCTTCAGAAATGATTTATAGAAAATGTCTAGGATCCTTTTCTTAGGGGTGGCCTATGTATTTATATAGTGTACAACCATCCCCTATTACAAATTTAGGCAAGTCTATTTCAGACTTGTAGTTATAACAAATACGCAAAAAATAATCATAGACAGTTGATCAAAATGAACACACGCTAAATTTATCCTTCGTAGGATAAATTAGGCGTGTTCTATTTATTCGAACAGAATATATCTAAAATTACACCTCAAATGTGATATCAACAGTTTTGTATAGGTGTTTGCTCGATTTGCGTGTTTGCTTAGCCATTGATGAGAAATGGATAATTTTTTGGTTCATTACGTTGTCCTTCATCCGCATCTGTCGCTAGAAACCGCTACACTATTTCATCTGAAAATAGGGTCCTTATTGTACTCTACTTCAATGAGAGTCAGGCACTGTCCAACCTATCACTGGAAGTTGAGCATCATTGACCCCAAAGTTAGGAGTCAGGCATCGCTCGGCCTATCTCTAGAAGTCAGGGTCATTGACCCCGAAGTCGGGAGTCAGGCATCGCTCTTTCAGAAGACAAGAGTTAGGCGCCTTCCAACCTTTAGCCAGAAGTTAGGCACCTAACTTAGCATACGTAACTCCTTGTTGTGGTCACCTTTATATTTAGTCCTCCACCATAAGACATGAAGTGCCAGGTCCAAATGGGACCTTGACGTAAATATGTAGAAAAGTAGTAAAATCATCAAATCTACACACAAATCACACTTAAAACGCATATTAGAGAATATACACAATTTCCTATTGAATATATATAAAATCTTCATAAAAAGTACATTCTATCAAAATAATGCCGCACAACATGTTATGAATCCATACAAAAATATGAGCATTTTTGGTGCTCATCAATCATACTCATTAAGGCCAATTCGAGTGAGTAATTAGGAATCAAATTCTTTCAAGAAGGATCAAAAGTGGTGTTTTGCAACCATTTGTACCACTGAAAGGCTTCAAATTCCAAGTTGGAGGAATCCATTTAGACCCGATAATATCGAGGGACATTGTGGAGTTTAAAAAATTGATCAATACAACATAACCACCCATATATGTCCTTCCCATTGAACTTATAAAAGTTTAATTTAGGAATCTTAAAAGTAGGATCATGGTAAAAGAGAGGATGAGAGACTTTTACTCCCTTTCCTTTCTCTCGATTTGATTATTTAGTATGGTACTCAAACCCTTTTGGGCCACATTGCAATTTGAACTCAACTTTGATAAGTTATTCTTTCAAGTGGTATTTGGAGTGAAGGTAGTCACCTCTAAAGGATTTAATTTCTACCCTTATGATGTTATTCTCATGCAGAAGGCTATCAAGGGTGTCAGGGTTATGCACAAGGGCGAATTTCACAATTTATAGCGAATTTTAGGATTTTAACATTTTTTATTTTGCTAATTTTGGGACCCTAGAGGTCGGCCCATTCACCCGAAAATTACGGAATTAATTTTTTTAGGGTAAATTCACCCCGGTACAATATGTATTCCCGCCTAATATTCACCCTAAAATTATTTAAAAAAAATTATCCCGCCCAATTTGCCTCTTGTACCCCCACTATATATAGGTAACCCTGGGAGCGACACTCATAGTCTCAAGACGACTGTCACAAGGCGACCGCAAAAAGTGACTGGTAGAAGCGAGTGACAAAAGGCGACCGACAGAAGCGATTGACACGATGCAATTGTTACAAGGTGACTAACACGCTATGATTATCACAAGGTGATTGACACACCTAAATTGTCACAAGGAAACTGACACACCGCGACTGTCACAAGGTGACTAACACGCTATGACTGCCATAAGGTGATTGATAAACCATGATTTTCATAAGGTGACTGACATGTCATGGATAAGGGACTGACAGTTGTGACTATCACAAGGTGATTGTCACAGTTCCAAGGATCAGGATTGTCACAAGGTGACTGTCAAACGATGACTATCACACGATGACTATCACAAGGTGACTGACATACAAGGCCAACCATTTGTCGATAAGTTTCTATTATCAATTATGTTTCTTTTTATACATTTTTGTTCATTGACGCTCAATAAGGAGGTTTTCCTATTATTTGGGCACCAATCTCAAGCTTCCTTGGGTCAGATATTCTGTTGTCTTGAATAGTAGTTCTCTCTTTAACCAGTTATTTCCATTTTTCAAAATGATTTTCTTGTTACTCTTCTATTTATATAGGTAAAATGTCACTTGTTGGCAGTGGAAAGAAGGGAGGCCAGTCTTCCAGTTCTGATAAAAGGAGTATCCTCAAATACTTTCATAATATTTTGAAATCCAGTCAACCATCAACATCTGCACAAATTGAAGGTATGAACGCCTTTACTTACTAACCAGTTAATTTTTGTTCATTGTTAATTTTATATATAATGTCTTCATTCATTAAGAAGGGTGATTTTTGGTGTATGGCTTTGTCCATTGTTTATCTATATTTTTTAAAAGAAGGTATGCTTTTAACAGAATGTATGCTTTTAAAAAGAATAATGATAATGACCCTGGTATTGACCCTAGTATTATCTCTACAAAAAACACTGTTGACCCTCGTATGAATCCACTTCCACATAACTACGATAATGAAAAGTCCACAGATGAAAATTTTCTTAAAGAAATGGAACAACAACAGGAAGAGATTCCTGAAACAAACACGCCAAATGGAAAACAAAGTAATAGTTCTTATGCAGTACCCACTTCCAGAGAATCTTCTTCTAAAAAACATAAACGTGCCAGGTCATCTAGATGGACAATTAACAGATCATTTCAGCCTGATTGGGTTTCAGATTTTCCATTTGTTGAGCCAGTGCTTCCAGAGAATAGTAATGAGGTAATAACAAAATTGAGATGCATAATTTGTAGCTGGAAGCACGGAAAAGATCACAGATTGCAAGTTAAGAAAGATACAGTAGAAAAACATTGTGGAAAGGTTTATATAAAAACAAAAGAAAGTGATGGACCAATACAAAAAAATTATAGGTGGAAGGATGCATCAAGTGTGCCCATATCAGATATGCACAAGAATATGATAAAGCAATGAAAGAAAAACAAACTTTGGTTGAGAAAGGTGCAACGATTCAAGCCCAATTTCAAAAAATGGAAAAGTTCACTTTAGCTTCAAAAAGTTTACAGTTTGTTGTTGTACTCACTATTCTTAAAAAGGGTAGACCTATGTCAGATTTCATTGATTATAAATCTCTATTTTGACTAGCTGATGTGCAGAACTTACCCAACGTCCATTGGTCAGATCGAAGTGGTTGGGAAATTGCAAAATATCTATCATTGGTTGAGCAGGATGACCTCAAAGAGAAAATAAAAAAGGCCAAATTCATATCACTTTCAATTGATGAGGTGACTGTTGTTGACAACACATCTTGGATTTGCATGCATGTTTACACATTGGAAAATCATTTAAGGCAACCTCATTTACTTGGACTACGCAAGATGGTGGAAAATTGCAATGCAAAAAACATCTACAATGTTGTTGTTTCTAGTTTAAAGGAAATAGCAGGAATGAATGAAATGGAAATAGCCACTAAGTTAATATGTGTCGGAGCCGATGGTGTTGCTACAATGCAAGGACACAGGAATGGTCTTTGTGTTAGACTACAAACATCTATTACCCCATATTTGATCCCTATTCATTGCATGGCTCATAGAATTAATCTTGCATATAAAATTGTGGATACATTTACAAATGTAGCTAGAGTGGAAGACCTTGTCCGTGAAATTCATGATTATTTTTCATGCAGTCCAAAAATATTTTTAGAGTTTCAACAGTTTGCACTTGGAGTTACTGATGGTAAAAAACTCTTAAAAGACGTGGATACTAGGTGGATTTCAATGTATCAACCGGCATATAGAGTTTTCAAAGAATATCAATCCTTGGCAGGGTTTATGTATGCAAACCGTAGGGCAGTTGATAAGGCTAAGGATTTGCTATTACGAATGAGTGACTTTGAAACACTTCTCACATTGTGTGGTATTCTTCCAATGTTGGAAGAAATGAATACTTTGATCAAAATTGCACAAGAAAGATCGATTTATATTGTGGATTTCATCAGGGCAAGAAAACGAATTTGCTTACATATTGATACGATGTACGCATCTGGTGAAAGTTTTATGGATCCCATGTTTGAGAGTTGGAGAGCATTGACAAACATGAATGATCCTCAAAACTTTTTGAAGTTCAATATAAACGATCATCTTTGTATTAATGTCCACGGAAAGGAAATTCCTTTATATTGTTTTTGTCAACGAATGGATATTGCTACAAATGAAGTTGAACAAATGCCCATAACATACAACAAATTTCATGTAGTTGTAACATATACAAAAATTAAACTGAAACAAATAGCAGAATCATTGACAAAAGAGATCAGAGACCATTTTCAAAGAGATGAATTGCTTGAGGCTATGGGTGTGGTTAACCTGATATTTTGGAATCCTTGTAATGAATACTAGAATATAAGTGGTTTGTTTCAAAAATACATGGGCAATCTTGCTAGCCATTTCACTAAACCTGTGGTATTCAATGGTATTGAAATCAATGGCATTCTCAACAAAGATCTTTTGACAAACCAATCAAACTATTTTGGAACAACAATGTCTGCTCAAGTTTCACAATTTGCTAATCACCATGAAAGGGGTTCTATTTCACGTTTCTGGAAATATTTATATCCTAGTAGTATCCTGCAACATACTATGAGTGAATATTTTAGTTTGTATGAATTATGCCAAATGATGATTTTAGGATCTGTTGAGGATGAAAGGGTATTTAGTGCATTATCATATGTAAAATCTAAAGTTTGGAATAGATTGGACAAAAATTTGGAAAATTGTTTGAGAGTATATGTGTCGACCTATGAGGTTGAGAAGTTTCCTTATGAAAGAGCTTTGTCATATTGGAAATATTTGGTAGAGAGAAGAGGTGTCATGAATACTCTGGATGATCAGGATAATGGTAACACTGATGACACTGTGATGACAAATTTTTTGGAATGAGTGCAGAAGAATTTGCACAATCTAAAAAGAGTTTGTTCCAGCTTTCACCATTATGATGCAAAGATGCTTTCATTTCCCAATAGTATATTGGGATTTGATTTCAAATATTGAGATTTGATTATATTTTGAGACATGTTTTCATGTATTTTGGAATAGAATATTGATTACTGAATCACATATATTACTATTTTTTACATGTATTTTGATTTCATATATTATGCTATCAGTTGTCAACAGAATATGTGTATATTATGATTTCGTATATTTTGAAAACCATGTATTGAATAAAGTATAGACCATGTATTGAAAACCATGTATTAAATAAACCATGTATTGAATAAAGAATAAACCATGTATTGCAAACCATGTATTGAATAAACCATGTATTGAAAACCATGTATTGAAAACAATGTATGGCAAACCATGTATTGAAAACAATGTATGGCAAACCATGTATTGAATAAACCATGTATTGAAAATAATGTATTGCAAACCATGTATTGAAAATAATGTATGGCAAACCATGTATTGAATAAACCATGTATGGAAAACAATGTATTGAATATACAATTTATTGAAAACAATGTATGGCAAACCATGTATTGAAAACAATGTATGGCAAACAATGTATTGAATATCAAATTGATTGAAACCATGTATACAATAAACCATGTATTGAAAATAATGTATTGAAACCATGTATTGAATAAACCATGTATTGAAAACAATGTATGGCAAACAATGTATTGAATAAACCATTTATTGAAAACCATGTATTGAAAACAATGTATGGCAATCCTTGTGTTGAAAACAATGTATTGAGTAAACCATTTATAACAAACTAGATATTGGTGCTCCATTATTGCATCCACATAATTCAAAATTATTTATTGCATCCACACAACTGATCAAAACATTACAATATTGAAAGAAAAACTAAAAAGTAATATAAAATTTATGTAATATAAAATAATATGTTTTAAAATATGTTAAAATACGAGTCTTTGAAACCATGTTTCTTTTCACCACAATGACACATTCCAGAATCATCAAATAAGGAAACAACAGTTCTACTTTTCTAAGTTTTCTTGTTGCAAAGTGCCTGAAGTGTCAGTTGCATCTACCTCAATATCCTTTGCTTCCAATGCACCAGACCGTACCAAACTATCAGTTGTAGTGTTTATCCCTGATAGCAATAAACCTTCTTCCTTCATGGGATCTTCTTTAAATGGTGCATTCAACTCTTTCTCATTTTCTTTTATTGCAACATCCACATCCAGGCCCTTTTCTTTGATAAGCTTCTTCAACCAATTGTTTTCTCGAACAGTGTATTGTAGTCTCTTCTTCAATTCAATAGCATTAGTCACACTGATTTTTGTAGTCTTGATCCACGTTTTCATGGTTGACACTTGTTGCTTTAAATGCTGATAATTAGACTGCAAAATACAAGAGAAAAATATTAATATTAATTAAAAATATATATTAAAGAAAAAAATGATTTTCAGATATGTGTAAAACTTACATCTGTTGTAAGTCTTGCAGTTTCTGCCACTGCTACTTTCTTCTTATCTAGTTCCCATTCATTGAAATATGCTTGGGCTTCGACATTCAGGTTCTCTAATCGGTCAAGTATAATGGCCAGAACTTCATCATTGCTTGTAGAATCGGCCTTGATGGTGCCAGATTTGGCCTTTAGTAACAGAGCATCGAGCTTTTGTGGCTCATTCTCTACCTTTGAAAATAACTCCTTTCTATGTCCGAAGTTCTTGTATCGACCATTTATTGCTTTGATCATAACCTTGGCCCGATATTCCCATTGTCTTAATGTATCAATATCTACAAGAAGATTATTAGTAACATTAGCCCTACATCTGTTTGCTAATAAAATATTTTCTGAAAAGTTTATTTTATCATCATCGATCGGATGATGATCGGTGTCGACATGCTGGTGGGGGAAGAGGAAACATCGATGACATCTCCTTCAACATTCTCTTGTGCTTCATCACCTAACCCTAGACCATGAAGCAGATCACATGTTTTTAGTGGTAAATTCAAATTATTCATATCTTGATACATAAAATCATCATCCAGATTGGCATCTGGAGGGGGCATCTGAGATGCACTTTCTACATTTGATAAATTATCAAGTGTTAAAATTGGGAACCCCATCCCTAAAACAATAGACTGACCCATAGTCTGAGTCTATGTATTTAAGTGACTATTGGTTCCTTGAAGTGGTTGATGCGGCGGTGTGAGGAACTGTTTCCCATGCATGCGAGATTGGTTCCTCACCGGTGGTGCATGTTGTGGTGATTGTTGGACTTGTTGTAGATGAACTTGGCATTGATGGACTTGCGGTAGGACTGGCTGCTTTTCCTATTGTGCACCCGGTGGAAGCATCTATTTTTTGAGTCTTTTAAATCTAGTCGGTCCCTCTACAAAATTTAACATGAAAATTATAAATTAAAACTAGTTTTAAAAACAATGCCATTAAAATATAATAATTTTAACTAAACATACCCGAATCAGACTCTATAACCATTGTCGTTGATGGTGCAAGTGTTGTCCTTTGCTCTAAAAATAGTTAAAATATTTTCTCAAACTAAATATAATTGAATATTGTTAAAATACATTATTAAAATTAGAACTTTTGAAAAATATGTTTACCTTGTGAGTTGGAGGTTTCATCTTCAATGTTCACTGTAGCAGATGCATGTCCAGAAGTAAGAGGAGCAACACATGTATGTTGTCCATCAGGAGACCTCCTACGTTTACGGGTGGAAGGTACCGATGATGATTGCGACTACGAGTCAGAATCACTAGACGCTTCTTGAATCCTGATGGCGGCATCCCTTTTACTGGACGAGTGAGCTGCTCTTCTCTGTTTTCAAAAGAAAATTAGAAAATAACAAGATTGATTGAAATTTGAAAAGACAGAAAAGAGAGACTATTCCAATATATAATTTTACCTGTATTTCATTCTCATTTAACCCAATACGCAACAAATCTGGGTGCAATGCAGTTGGAGGACTTTTTTGTTGAAGATTGTAATATGCTTCATAAAAAAGACAAAGAATATAGTTGTTGGAGGTTACTGTATACGCAGATTGAATTTTCTGCATAGAAAGGAGGTCCTATTTTAGGCGGTTTGAAATGAGTGTGGACCAATCATATCTCCCTCCATCAATACAATGAATCAACAATGACAAAGCCCAAAAGGGTATTTCTGTAGGTCGGCCCTACAGAATAAGCCTTCCCAAGAACAATTCAATACAGGCATAAAGAAATTTATCTGTAACATTGGAAATGTTCAAACCCCTTTTCGATTTTGAAGAATTAACTAAAAAATAGAGAGAACATTATTAGAGAATGGACATTGGAAACAACAATACATCAAAATTAAGGATAAACAAAAATAAAATTTTCAAAAACTTACCTTTCAAATGGTCTGGATTCATGCCATATTTGGATGCCAACATTGATTTATCAGATTCAATCAACGCGTATTGGTTGTTAACAAGGAGACCATCCAAAAATGGTAGTCTTGTTAATCGCTGCACATCCGAGGGGTTCATAGTAAAAACAACATCCTTGTTATCAACTTGGATCTGTATAGTGGACACATCATGGTCGTAGGAACTAACAATACGTTGCATCAAGGAGACGTTGACGTCCAACTGTGGCATCTTCATGACTCCAACAACTCTGAAGGTGTAAAGCCAGTTGGAATCTCTCCTAGGAGTGTTAAAAATATTCTTGACGTTCGGGCAATAGTAGCTCTTGAATGATACCTTGGAAGGGAGAGGAGAGGAACCACTAGCCATTTCTGATAACCCTCTATAAATATCTAAAAATGCTCTTAAAACACTCTAAAAATGCTAGGAAAATGCCCTAAAAATGATCAGAAAATGCTTAAGAAACCACCTAAAAAAAGTCTAAAAATGCCTTGAAGACACCCTGAAAAAAATCAAAAAACACTGAGAAAATTGTTAGAATAAGTAATTATTCTCTATAGACTTACTTGAGTTTCCACTCCTTCATGAGTCAGGTGAACTCTCAGTTGTAGTTTACATCAGATTTGATGATTTTTTGTAATCCAATGGATCTCAATGATCAACTTTGTTATTTATACAAAGTTGATCCATGAAATAATCAATCAGTTCTATTTTGTTTCTTCAAATCTTGTAATGCTTTGTAGTTCTACTCTTGGGAAATTTTAACATGGTATCAGATCAGGATAGATTTTGCTAGACATTCTCTCTTGAAGGCAGCCTCTTGAACTGGTTCTTACTCTCTTATCTTTTGTTTTGTTTTTTTTTAAAAAGAGGTTTTATATCTATTGTAGATTGTTTTTTTATATCTGCAATTTTTTTTTGAGGAATTTTCTTATGGTAATATCTAGATAAATATGATCTTTACCTTTTTCATAAATTTGTATGAGATACTTTTGATCAATATTCTTTTCTACTTGGGGAGCGAAGCGCATGAACTAGGGTTTCTGGAGCTAGGGAAAAACTAGGGCATCAGTTGGGTTGCCGAAGAGATTTCTGGTTACTGTGGATTTGAAGGCAAGATTGCTGCCCCAGGAGGGTCCAATGGGGACACCTCCGGATCCTCTTCTAGAGAGAAATAGCTCTTATGCAGATTTGTTAAAAGATAAATCTCCATCCAAGACTGACGAAGCACAAAGAACTGCATTTAAAATACTCTTCACGACTGCTGGAAATAGATCAACATCGCAACGAGTTAATGGATGCTTGCCACTATCTGAATCAAGGCCAAAGATTGTCATTGAGCCAAGGATGGTCGAAGAAATAGTCTTATATAGAGCCAATCACGATTTGATCTATAAATTCATGGGTATTCGCCCTACCCTAAATTTTTTGCATTCCTGGGTCCGACAAAACTGGGAGCCTCTTGGTGAGTACTCTTTATGGTTTATTAGCAATGGGTATTTTATTGTTAGTTTTTCTTCACTGGCCGATAGAAATAGGGCTTTCGAATCAGAAAAGAGGAATCATGGTCCGACAGGATTATTTGTTCAACCCTGGAGAGTGGGATTTGATCCTCGAATTGAACCCACTACTGTCCCGGTTTGGATCCGTTTGTATGCACTTCCAATGGAGTTTTGGAGTGAGCAGGTTTTGGAAATTATCGATAATTCCCTTGGAAGACATTTGGGTGTCTCCAAAGACACAATAGAAGGAAACACAACTGTTTATGCAAGAGTATGTGTGGAAATGGATCTTAGCCAGCCTCTACCGACAGAGGTGGAACTTGAACTTGCAGGACTATCTTGGATTCAATAGCTGGATTATGAGGCTCTGCCCTTCAGATGCAGAGTTTGCCACAAATATGGGCATTTGGCCCGATCTTGCCCAAATAATATGAACACAAAAATGGAGGCTCCTCTAGGAATGTCAAATCTTCCTAAGGAGGGTAAGTCAACAATAAACAAAGAACCAACCAATATTTCTCGGGTAAAGAAGCACAGAGAGATGGTTTTGAACAACCCAAAAGAAGGAGAAGGCAAAAGAAAAAAGATGGTAAAGAGCAAACCCAACTCAAGCCCGCCAATAGGTATGAGATATTTAAGACACTAATGGACCAAGAAGAACAATTCATGGAAGGAGTGGATGGGAATAGTGAAAATAATAACATCCACGTTCAAGCTCCTCTTTCTTCTCCCCCGTCATAGAGCAAGTAATTGAGCATAGTGAGTTACCGCAGTCAGAGAGTGCAGGGGCATTGATAGTGCATAACCAAGAGCAGCCAATAATTAAGGATGTCAACATGGGAATAGCAGAAAAGAACAGAGAAAGGCCAACTTTAGGGATAACTCAGGTGGAAAAGAGATCAAAAAATAGCAACTCTCAAGGAGTGGGTAGAAAATCAAATAAGGAATTGCTAGCAGTTCAAGGAGACAAACTGATCACTGGAGGATCGGTGAGGCCAATAGATTCTTACTCGCTCTCAAGGTAACCAATGATTATACAATCATGGAATGTTAGGGGTTTAAATAGTAGAACCCATCAATCTGTTGTTCGAAGACTCTTAGAAAAATGTAAAACAAATTTTTTGCTTATCCAGGAGACAAAAATGTCGTTAGATCTTATGTGTAAAACAGTTAACAGAATTTGGAGGGGTGCTGGTCATATGGAAGTGGCTGCCCAAGGTGCCTCAGGGGGGGATAGTTACTCTTTGGAACTCTCTTGAATGGACTGCAATAGAACATATAGCTTGGAGGGGTGTTCTCACATCACATTTTAGAAATAATGTCACAGTCGAACATGTTTTAATCACAAATTTTTATGGGGCTCAAAACCTAGATGGTCAGAGGCTTCAATGGAAAGTTGTGCATAACATGAGAGTCTCAAGGGAAGATTTAGACTGGATCATTGCTGGGGATTTTAATGCTAAATTATCCTCTAGAGATCAGGAAGGGGGAACCCCAATTTTGGACCCCGGGGATCGACTTATGATTGCCCAAGTCCAGGCTTTACACTTGGTGGATATTAAATGCCCTGGAACCAACTATACTTGGACTAATAAGAGGAGGGAGCCACATAGCAGGAAGGTAAAGTTAGACCATTTTTTGGTTTCAGAGGAGGCATTTGTAAAATGGAATACAAAATTTTAGATTTTGGAGGGTCCAGTTTTAGATCACTTTCCCATTTTGTTGGAAGGAGGGATTAAGACAGGGCAGCATCACAAACCATTTAAATTTGAAAATTTTTGGTTACAAAAAGAGGAACTTCGAAAGAAAATTCCATAGTGGTGGGAAGAAGGTCGCCCAACATATGGGACAACAATGTTTAGATTCCACAAACAACTTCATTATGTCAAAGATCAACTGAAACAATGGAGGCGAGCTAACAAGACAGACTTCCAGGTCCAAAGAGCTCCTTTGGTGGCCAGATGGGATGAGGTTCAAAAACACTTTAGGGAAGGAACAATTATAGAGCAGCTCAAAGTCGAGGATGATGCCTTGCGTAAAGCGGTTGAGGACATTGACAACCAAGAGGAGACCTACTGGAAACAGAGAGCAAGAACCACTTGGTTATTAGAAGGTGATAGAAATACCAAATTTTTCCATCGGATTGCTCGTGCTAGGAGACAGATGAACAACATGGAAGCTCTTCAAGATGAGAACGGACACTCCTTTGATACACTTCCGGTATGCATTCCCATTCAATGGATTATTTTTCTAAACTATTTAAGGAAAGTATGGTGCAAGATGAAGAGGCTCAAAATGATGTTATTGTTGTCATACCTTCCGTTATCTCTGAAGAAGAAAATCAGACCCTTCTTAAACCCATTGATAGAGAGGAACCGAAGAATGTGGTCTTTGGAATGAGCACCGAAAAAACACCAAGTCCAGATGGCTTTCCAATTGAGTTTTTTCGGGCCTTTTGGGATAACTTGGAGGAGGATGTAATGGTTGTTATAGAGGAGCCCAGAGGTAGTAAAAGAATGCTTAAAGCATTAAATCATACTTTCATTACCTTAATTCCAAAAGGGGAGGAGGGGGTACATATTTCAGATTATAGACCTATTGCCTTATGCAATGTTATATATAAAATAATCACAAAGGTAATGGCTGAGCGGCTAAAACCTCTTTTACATAACATTATCTCCTCTGAGCAAGGGGGTTTTGTAGAGGGTAGGCAGATCTTGGATGGGGTGGTTCTAGCTCAGGAGGCAATCCATTCAATGCAAACATCTGGTAATAGAGGAATGTTCATAAAATTAGATATGTCAAAGGCTTATGATAGGGTGGAGTGGAGCTTCTTGTCAAAGATGATGGCAGCCTTTGGTTTCTCTCAGGATTGGATAGAATGGGTCATGAGTTGTGTTTCTACTCCGACATACTCAGTGTTAATCAAGGGTCTTCCCTCGCAACCGTTTGGAGCCACTCGAGGCCTTCGTCAAGGAGATCCTTGCTCTCCCTATCTTTTTCTCATATTGGCTGAAGGATTAGGTAGACTTTTCTTGAGGAGAAGACAACAAGGTTTGCTAACAGGTATCAAGGTGGGTGAGGAAGTTTTGACTCACCTACAGCTTTGTGGATGACACAGGATTGGTGGGAGTGGCCAGCTTCGGGGAAGCAAGAATGATCAGAGATACTCTTAATGTCTACCTTAGGGCTACAAACCAAGTCATCAATGATAAAAAATCCAAAGTGGTCTTTTTCAATCTTGATCAAAGGCTTCAGGATAGAGTTTTAGAGATCTTGGGATTCACAAGGACTTCTCTCCCAATGGTTTACTTGGGGGTCCCTTTGCATTTTAAAAAACTAAAAATAGATATCTGGAGGAATCTTTTGGATTGTATCAAGGATAGAATTAATCATTGGTCTCACAAATGGTTAAGCTATGGGGGTAGATTAACTTTTTTATAGTCAATCATTCAGGCCATGCCAATTTATAAATTCTCTATCATGTTGCCCCACATACTATATGGAAAGAGTTGGACAAGATGGCTAGAAAATTTTTATGGGAAGGAGTAAAAGGAGAGAGGAAATGGGCCTTAGTAGGTTGGGACAAAGTAACCCAACCCAAGGTAAAAGGAGGTTTGGGACTGAGAAGATCCAAGTTAAATAATAAAGCTTTGGCTGGAAAGCTTTATTGGAGGTGGATTTCCCAACCAACTTCCTTATTCAATAGAATCCTAACTAGTAAATATTTGGGACATGTAAACCCAAATGAGGTGGGTCGTTTCCCTTTGGATGGTACTGGATCCTTAGTGTGGCAAGCTCTCAAGTTAGGATCTCAGGTAGTAAAAGATCGATTATTTTGGAAAGTGGGGAGAGGGGAGAAGGCACGATTTTGGACAGATTCATGGGATCAATACCCACCTATCATTGTTGAATTTCTTGAATTGCAACCAATAAAAATAGCCATAGAAACCAAGGGATGGGTCCAAATTGAAAGTTATTTCACCACTAGCTAGCTTGGGGATTATAAGTTTAAGCAGTTTAAGAAGTTGGATGAGTGGCCAATTTCAATCCCTCCCGGTTTTGGCACCCATCATGACTAAAATCTTGATAGAAATATTTCTCACAGGTAGAGACGAGGAGGATGAATTAGCTTGGGGCTATGGGAGCCTTGGTGTCTACATAGTGAAGGACGGATATGATAAGATCCTTCTAGAGCCTCCCCCTCATACATATCAGGTTGAGGATTGGAGAAAGATTTGGCAGTCCAAGGGTTGGCCGAAAGTAAACTTTTTTGCCTGGCAGTTCATGCATAATGGAATTCTCACTTTTGATAATCTCAGATGTAAAGGAATCATCGGTCCATCTCAATGTGTCTTATGCTACAAGAGCGAGGAAACAGTTGATCACTTGATGTTTGAGTGCCCATTCATGCGCCAGATTTGGGAGAGATGGTTTTTATATTATAAAATTCAAGTTAATGGTGACTTGAATCGGATTAATACCTGGGAAATATGGAAGAGGGGTAGATTTAAATCTAAAGCTCTTTGTATTGGTTGGGAGCTTGGATTAAATTTTATTTGGTGGCAAGTGTGGTTGGAGAGAAATGCTAGAATTTTTAGAGAAACTTTTTCTTCTTTAGATGGAGTTTGGCAGGTCATTTGGAGCAAAGTCACAAAAACTGTGGTCGTCTATGCTAAAGAGGAAACTCAGGTTGTTATTGGGGCAATGGAAGAGGAAGTTGAAGTGCAAGAGGGACGAGACAGAGCTAGTTGGAAACCACCCCCAGAAGGTTGGATTAAAATTAATACCGATGGAGCTGCAAAAGGTAATCCGGGTAGAGCCAAAATTGGAGTGGTTTGCCGGAATCATGTTGGAACGAAGGTGCTCTATTGGGAACTGCAAGGCTTGGGAAGAGCCACAAACAATGAAGCAGAAGCCATAGCTATCAAATCTTCTTCTATTTGGGCAGTTAAACAGGGCCACAGGAGGATAATACTTGAATCAGATTCTCAAATAATGGTTGGAGCTCTAGATTGCATGAGGAACTTTGCTTTGAAAGCATGGAGGTTGAGGATTCTTGTCACTCAAATTAAGGAATTATGGAGGGAATTAGATGATGTGATTCCAGTTTATGTGAGTAGAGATTTAAACAAAGTGGCTGACTTCCTGGCTAAGATGGGTGCTGAGAAGGAGGTAGGGGTTCAGTTGCACAGTGACATGGCTATTGAGGATGAGGTGATTAGGCAGGGTCTTGAAAGGTCCCTGAGCTAATGATCAAAGAAAAAGCAAAGGGAGGAAAGGTGTCGCGATATCGTGACATGTTGCTTCGTCACGGCCAAGGGAGGAAAGGTGTCACGATTTCGTGACATGTTGCTTCGTCGTGGCCAAGGGAGGAAAGGTGTCACGATTTCGTGACATGTTGCACCGTCACGGCCACGGGAGGAAAGGTGTCATGATATCGCGACATGTTGCACCATCGCGGCCAAGGGAGGAAAGGTGTCGCGATATCGCGACATGTTGCTTCATCGCGGCCAAGGGAGGAAAGGTGTCGCGATATCGCGACATGTTGCTTCGTCGCGGCCAAGGGAGGAAAGGTGTCACGATTTCGCGACATGTTGCTTCGTCACGGCCAAGGGAGGAAAGGTGTCACGATTTCGTGACATGTTGCATCGTCGCGGCCAAAGGAGAAAAAGTGTCATGATATCGCGACATGTTGCATCGTCGCGGCCAAAGGAGAAAAAGTGTCGCGATATCGTGACATGTTGCATCGTCGCGGCCAAGAGAGAAAAGTGTCACGATATCGCGACATGTTGCATCGTCGTGGCCAAAGGAGAAAAAGTGTCACGATATCACGACATGTTGCTTCATCGTGGCCAAAGGAGAAAATGTGTCGCGATATCGCGACATGTTGCTTCGTCACGGCCAAAAGAGAAAAAGTGTCACGATATCGCGACATGTTGCATCATCGCGGCCAAGAGAGAAAAAGTGTCACGATATCGCGACATGTTGCTTCATCACGGCCAAGAGAGAAAAAGTGTCACGATATCGCGACATGTTGCTTCATCACGGCCGAAAGAGAAAAAGTGTCATGATATCGCGACATGTTGCTTCGTCATGGCCGAAAGAGAAAAAGTGTCACGATTTCGTGACATGTTGCAACATCGCGGCCAAGAGAGAAAAAGTGTCGCGATATCGCGACATGTTGCTTCATCGCGGCCAAAGGAGGAAAAGGTGTCACGATATCGTGACATGTTGCAACGTCGCGGCCCAAGGAGAAAAAGTGTCACGATATCGCGACATGTTGCTTCGTCGCGGCCAAAGGAGGAAAAAGTGTCGCGATATCGCGACATGTTGCAACGTCGCGGCCAGAAGAGGAAAAGTGTCACGATATCGCGACATGTTGCATTTTCGTGGCCAAAGGAGAAAAGTGTCACGATATCGCGACATGTTGCATTTTCGCGGCCAAAGGAGAAGAAGGAAAAAGTGTCGCGATATCGCGACAAGTTGCATCAACAGACCAAACCGATCCCCCTGTTAGCTAGTTAATGGTTTAAGAGATTTGGCTCCATTGCAAATCTTCTTTTACTATTGTAAGCATGTGTTCTCTCTGACTAAGGCTGGGAAAAGTCTCTTCCCAACTTGTAAATGATCTTTGTTTTAATACAAGTTTTTTCAAAATTTTTAAAAAAAATATCTAGATAAATATTGTTTTACCTTGTTATGCAAATATTCTCCTCATTTTTTTTTGGAATTTTATGTGTCCTCTTTGTATGCCTATGTTTTAGAAAATTTTTCTCCATCTCGAGCACAGCTCGCTTCGGCTCCATTTAGCCATCACTGCATATCACTCAAAAGTGGAGACTAAATATTTATAAGCATTAATATTTTTGTGGGCAATATAAATTTTTTTAATTGAAGTTTGGATTTCATTAAATATTCATGATATCTTTAATTAGAGGAAGCAGCGCTCCTCTCGTCAAAATAGAATGGACTTTTGGTCTAACTTTGAATAGACCAAAGTCCATTTATTTTTTAGAAACATGGCTTTTGGCCACCGCTTATATTGGCATGCATAGAGACTACGTATCATAAAATGGGTATTTTCCTAATTAAATATCAATCATTTAAAGATCTTGTGATTTCCAAATCTTCATTCAACTCGAACTTCTTCTATTTTTTTTGTCCTTCGACGCTCAGGAAGAACTTTAGTTTTTTTTGTTATATAATCATCTTAACAATGTTTGAATAATATTATTCTCTTGTTTTGAATAGTGTTTCTTCATTTAAGCATTATACTGATGATTTTTTAGTGGTGCCTATCATCTTCTATCCTTTGAGGATCTCTACAAGTGCGTCATAGATGGATATTCAACAAAACTCGTTTTGTGCTTTGTGTTAGATTTTTTTATGCCTAACATCTTCTATTTTTAAGGAATATCTCTATGTGTGTGGCATCGTTGCCTTCCTCTCATATTTTGGGAAGCCTCTCTTCTCATCGCCTTCTCTGCTACTTTGGGCGCCTTCCTTGCGTTTTGCATACGCAACCACAAGAGACTCTCTGCTAAAACAAAGATTGTAACATCCTCATTCCCGAGAGCCTCTCTAGTGTGTGTCTTTCTGGCATATTCCAGGACTCTTATCTTCTCAACGTCTTCTCTACGTACTACGGTGCCTTCCCTACGTATCGTAATCGCAAAAAAAAGTGGTATTCAATTATTTAATTTTTTATATAGTTCACTTCCTTTATTAACCTTTCAGGTGTAGTGATAAGAAGCAAACATTTGAAAGTTCACATTTTTCGAAGCTCCAATCCAGCTTATTATGGACATCGACCCTTCAGGTATTGTTATAATATTTTATGTTTCTGCCCCACTCAACTCTCAGTGTAGCGAATCATAGCCTTTCAAAGCTCCTTCCTCGCTGCCCATTGGCGTTGCTTGTTCGTTGATAGACGCAACATCAACGTTTCTTTGCTGTCTCTTGTCCTTTATCTGACGTCAATTAAATTTTAGCTCAGATCTGCTAAATTTTTTAAGATAAAAATGTACATCTGATCTCTGTTTAAATTTGTAGCCTTCAAAAATTTCTATCCTTTTCTTTTCGGCCTCTCCTTGGCCCGAAGATATAAACGACAATTGTAATATCTATAATAAACTTTTTTTGGGGGGATTTTATAGGTGCCTTTTTGCACCTATCATAGCATCGAGGGGGGTTGTTATTGCGTCAATTTTTGCCTCTTTTATTTTTGCCTCATTACCTTTGTTATAAATCATTTGTTTATATATCTTGGTAATGAAATATAAGTGAGGATAATTGATTTTAAATTACATTCCTTAATACATTAAAGATATTAAATAAAACTATTTTATTCTTTCTTTAATTCCTTCTTAAAGCAAATCTCTATATTAAACAACTTACTTTGTTCTAATTAATTTTCTTTCCAAAGTTATTTAATATTATATAGATATTTTTTTAGTGGATGAAAGTGAGGATATATCATTAATATATAATATTTTATTATTTCCTTTCTTGCAATAGGTCTCTATATTAATTAATATTTTACAAAGAGTTTCTTAATTTATATAAAAAAAATTGATAAAGGAATTTAAGTGAGGATATCTCTTTAATTAACCCTAGTTAATCTATTTTATTCCCAATTCATTATTCCTTTCTTAAAAATTTCTAAAGAGCAAATATATTAAATCAACTATGCATCTATATTGGAAATTCTAAATAATTTATAGTTTCCCTCACGTAAGGGCAGGTTATTAAGATAACCATTATAGGAGGAGTCTGGTTAATTAAAAGCCTATGTTCCAAGTATCAAATCTACTCAATACTTATAGTTTCCCTCTCATAAGGGCGGGTGTTTGAGGAGAAAAGATATATAGGCCTGACATATATATATATTTTAAGCGAAAAACCCCTTGCGGGGCCGCCTTGGTCTAAGAGACCACAAACAGGGGGTTCGACACCGTCAAAGTCACCCGGGGGTCGCACCCAGCCCTGCCCGCACCAACATCATCAATTAGATTTTGGGTACCCAATTCAGCTTTTTGGTAGGGTGGAGATTCGAACCTGGGACGTCCCTTGGAGGATTGCCCTCTCCTCTCCAACTCACCTACAACACCTGGGTATAGGCCTGGCATATTTGTTCTCATTAGCCTAAGATTAATATCAAATCTCCTCAATTTTACTTATATATTCCCTCTCGTTAGGGCAGGTATTTTGAGATATTTGGTGTTTATTAAAGGCTTCTGTTCACTAATATCCATTGCATTCTCTAAATTAAAGTTAAAGGGGGGAAGTTTGAGTTCACTTCAATTTTCTTTGGCAAAATGAATTCAATGAATACAATTGATCCTCTCACTCCTCATAACTACCATACATGGAAGCCCAAAATATTAAATCTCATTTATCAAAAAGGGCTCACACACCTATTAGAAGAAAAGCAACCTGAGTTTGAAAAATAAAATGAAAAATTTGTTCATAAAGGGAAGATGTATGAAACAATGGGTATTATAAGCTCTAATGTAAATGAAAGCTTATGGTTTCACATTACAGATTGTAAAACTCCTTATGAAAGTTGGTAGAAACTAAAGAACTTGTTTGGGAAAGTAGATCAAATAAGATCAATGTAGCTAGAAGCAGAATTAACAACATTATATCTTGAAGACTTCAGAAATATTGTTGACTTTCTCACCAAATTCAAAGAAGTCCTAACTCAATACAAAGGCAGTGGGAAGAATAAAAATGAAGAATAATACATTTATCTAATTCTCTCTAAACTAAGTGGTGTATTTCAAATCTTTGCAACCACATTTTTATCTACAAAAGATGCTCTTGGTGCAAATTTTAAAATGCCCTCCTTAGAAGAATTTTGTGATAGACTAACTAGGGAAGAAACAAAACTTACAAAATATGAGATCTCTTCCTCTTTCTCAAAAGCCTTAGTAGCCTCCACCTCTACTAAAGAAAATTTCAAAAATAAAGAAAGGAATCCCATAACTTGTACTCACTGCAAAAAGAATGATCATTCTGCAAACAAATGCTGGAAAAGATTACAATAACTAGAGGCAGCTATGAAGGATCAAAATATAGACAATAAAAAGCAGATAGGAAAAGCCCTAAATGTTCAAGGGAAGACCACCAATACTTCATCTAATTATTGGGTCCTAGATTCTGGAGCAACTCATCACACGATTGCTTCAGATGAGTTATTCTCTTCTATCTCCTCAAGTTCAACATGTAGCATAGAAGTTGATGACTCTTCCTTTATCCCAATCAAAGGAAATGGTGACATATCCATTGATGGTGGCTCTATAAATAATGTTCTCTATGTTCCAAAAATTGCAACAAATCTCCTCTTTGTCTATCAGATTTATACTTTTGGAAAGGGGAAAATTGTTCTCTTCTCTCCAACAGGAGTTAAGATAAGAGACTTTCAAGACCCCCATTTTCTTATAGCCAAAGGATTCAAAAATCCAGAAGGGACATCCTGTTTTGTGGCTCATGGAGATCTTGAAAGCAAAATTTGGCATGAAAGGTTTGGTCTTCTCAATTATAACTACCTAAAGAAATTGAACACCCATGAAATAGTAAAAAGTTTACCTCAAGTCTTTTCTATTGATGGTGCATGTCCTGGATGTGCTCTTAGAAAGCAACATCAAGATCCTTTCCACCCAAGTGGTTCTCTAAAAGCCTCATCCCCCCTAGAGTTAATCCATAGTGACTTGATGTTTTTCCCAGAGCTTTCTTTCAAAGGAGAAAAATATGCTCTAACCTTCATTGATGACTTTTCCAGAAGAACTTGGGTCTAATTCCTAAAATACAAAAGTGATGTTCTATCCCACTTCAAAGTCTTCAAAGCCTTAGTTGAAAATCAGACCTCTTGCAACATCAAGCAAATTTGCACATATAATGGGGGGTAATACTACAGTAATGAGTTCTCAATATTTCTATCAAGTCATGGCATCATTAATCAACATTATGTCTCCTATAATCCATAGCAAAATGGCATTGTAGAAGGAAAAACTGAACATTGAAGGAAATGACAAACTGTATGCTCCATTCAAGAAATCTTCCAAAATTTTTTTGGGCAAAAGCTATTAACTATGCAAACTATATTCAAAATTGCACACCTCATAAAGCTCTTGACCATTTAACTCTTGAAGAAGCATGGACTGGCTCAAAACCGGATGTCTCCTTCAATATTTTTGGGTGTACTTCTTGGGTGCACATCCCAAAGAAGAAAAGGAAGGCTCTAGATAAGAAAAACAAAAAACTCATTTTTGTTGGTTATTGTGAGGAAATGAAAGTATACAGGCTCCTTGATCCCTCAACTCATGAGGTCTTTTTTCATAGGAATGTCCAATTTGATGAAACATTCCCTTAGAAAGTGTAGCACCCTAAAATTGGCGCAGTAAAATTATAAAATTTACATTCACCTTAGTAAATAAATTTAAATTCAAATTTAACCTCCCAAACCGCCCGTTAACCGTCGAGAAATCCGTTTCCCCCTTTTTCGTGCCATTTTTAGAGGTTGTTTTGACCGTTTGACGATATCGTCGCCGATCGTACGATATCGCCCTGCATTTGACGATTTCGTCTCGGACTAGGACGTCCGTACGATCTTATCGCAAAATTGAATTTGCATAGTTGGAATCTGTTCCAACGGGTCTCCAATCTGGGCAGAAGCGTGTCTGTGCCATTGGGACCCTTCCCCGTTGGAGATCTCCCAAATTGGGATGATCTCCAACCTCCTAACTACTCCCCCTAAGCCTATTTAACCTCTAGGATTTTCCCTCCCCAACCCCTGGCTGAAATTATCTGCAAAGTGATTCCCTCTACGTCAAAACATCCTAATCTTGCTTTTGCACTAGTCCCATAGCAATTTTGTTGCAGGTACATCACTAATTTTCAACCGGAGCCAGCATCCATCGTCGCCGACGAACCTGTTCAGATCGGAGGCGATCCCGTCAAATGCGAGACGATTTCGTACTGATGCGAGACGATCTCGACTGCAGTCCACATCGAGGCAATCAGTGCCTGGAGTTTGCTTTTCTCAACCTTTTCTTTGTCATTTTATGCTACAAATTAGATCATTTACTCAGTTTTTATGTTATTTTGCATTTGGAGTTCACCCATTTAGCTTAGATTGCATGCTAAGTTCATGATCTGCCATTAAAGTACAGTAATTTGCTTTAATTTCTGTTCTTAAATATTGTTCAGTATTCATATTGCTATTTGGTGTAATTTGCCTCTATTAGCACAGTAGAATTTCTTGTATTTTGCATCTATTTTCTGTTTTGCATGTCTCTGACGAATTCGTCTGACGAATTCGTCAGATCTCAGACGATTCTGTCAGTCTCAGACGATTCTGTCAGATCTCAGACGATTCTATCGTTAGATTTCGATGCAGCGATTCTCGAATTCCAGACCATCCAGACCGCTTCAAACGTCAAAATCTTCTTCAAACATCCGGATCAGGTATTCCCCATTTTCCTCCTATAAATTCTCTGTTTTTTGCTTTTTTAATCTGTTTTCTGTATTCATGAAAGTTGCATTTTCATGTAGTTTAATTTAGATTCATTCGGCCAAACCTAGGATATGAATGCTTAAGATTAAAACGAACTCATCTAAACACATTCCAAAACCTAGGCGTGGAAACTGCCGCTAAATGTTTCCCGGTGAACCCACCATCCGTCGAAAAATCACCAAAATACACCTCCCTTGAGAGGCGGGACCTTCGCAAAGTCCTCTCAGTCCGAGGTACCGCACCATCCTTTTCCCATCCTCCTTCCGGCGCGGATCCTATAGCCTGAAGGTAGGGATGCGAAAAATTTGGAGCGATACATTTTGGTGAACCCGACGTGAATGCATCATAACCTTTTGAAAACAAAAACAAAAACAAAAACAAAAAAATTAGAACAACTAAAACTTAGATGCATTTTAAAACATTTAAGGTTTAAAGTCATGTTTAGATGGTAGCTCCTAAAAAGAGGTTAGAAGTTACTATAAACGTAGAAAATCAATTGGCAGCTATAGAAGTTAATTCTGTCCTTAGTATCCCTGAAACGAGTAGAAATCAATCCTTGTGGGACGAACTTGATAGGAGACTTAGTATCATCTCATCTAGGTCCACACAACTTAAGCAAATTAAGAGGCTAGTCTTGGATAGAATCCTGGATCCTCACCAACTAGTTTTTTATCATGAACTTCAGAGAGCCTGCCATAGATGGTTAGCCTATAGGAGAGCTTTAGTATCTTCAGAATTGTTCACCTTCGAGGAATACCTCGAGAACGCAGCTATTGTGCACCAATTCCTAGGCCTTGTAGAAGACCAAGAGGTTGTTCTTACAGATAGGGAAATATGGAATAGAGTTCCTCGTGCTGTGTTATATCGAGAGTATTGCCATGAGCTTTACTTTTATCAACCAACATCTGAGATAGATAATATCACCATAGCCCTTTTCATCAAATTTTTAAAGGAAAACTTTCAATTTGAAGAAGAACATTTCATGACCCCTGAACAACTCGAACCTATTAATGATATTCATAGATTGTTTATAGAAAACTAAATTATTATTTCAGTATTATCTCTTGCATTATTGTGTTATTTGCTTTATTGTATTGTTTCAAAAAAATTAAAGAAAAAATTAAAAATCAAAAAACTTAGCAAAAACTTAAACATTTCATTTTCAAATATTGTAGTAGGTATATAGTAAATATATACCTCTTAATTTGTTGCATATATATATATATATATATATATATATATATATATATATATATTTGCTGAAATCAAAACTTAGCACCATGCCTAAACTTAGGAATGGTAAAGAAACTTTAGGGGAAGGAGAAGATTGGTTACAAGATACAACCGAAAACCCAAATGTCCTTCTTGGAGATACAAATCCGGAAGGAGAAACCCTAGGTCAATCAGATGAAGACTTAGGGGAAGATAAGGAACAAGAAGCAAGTGTTAAAGAGGATGGATCCTCATCCCCTAGAGTAGCTCCTAATGGAGCTATTGCCTTTGACAATGCAGAGCATTTCAAGAGATTTCTCATGGAAAACATTGATGACCTTAATGTGGCAATTCGCCTTGATAAAGGGCAAATTAGTAAAACTCAAGCAGCCATGGAATATATATGCAATATGCATACTAACCCCTTGTCTTTCATTGATCAAGAAAGTGACAAGGGTGGACCATCCAATACGGATATGGTCACTATAGCCCAAAGCATGTCAAAACAACAGGTTACCCAACCTCCTAAGGAACCTGTTACTCAACCTAAAATCACTCCCGCACAAAAGAAAATTCCCTTCACTACTTTGTTCCGCCAAACTATTGAGCAAAATGCTTTAAATAAACAGAAACCTAAAACAAAGCCAAATACAAACTTTCAACAATCTGGAATACAACATAATACAACTTCAAAATTCCTCCATAATACTTTTCCTACCAATAATTTACACAACAGTAACATGGCATCTAATCTGCATGTTCCTCCATCCTACGCCCATAACACTCATGTCAATGCCCTACCAAACCAATATGGGGGGCAAACTAGTAATCTGGAAGCCATGGTGAAACAATTGGCTTCACGTATGGACCAAATAGATCCCTACCGTCCCTCGTATAATTATCGAGAGATTTGTAGTCAACCCTTGGATCCCATAGTTGTAGCTCAACCATATCCTAAACATTTTCCCATGCCTCGTTCTCGCTATATATAAAGGAACCGAAGATCCCATAGAGCATCTTCGCATGTTTAGGATAGCATGTCACGACATATCGCATGACGACTTGCTATTACTAAAAATGTTCCCCAAAAGTTTAGGTGGAATGGCATTAGAGTGGTACTATCAATTGCCCACTCATTCTTTAAGAAACTTCGAAGAAACAGCTTGAATCATTTGTCCATCAATTTAGTGCCTACATCGAGAGGCATGTAACTATTAAAGACCTATACAATTTAAAACAAGATAAGGATGAATGCTTTGCCGATTTCTTAGCTAGATGGAGGCAATTGACAGGAAAACTGCACTTTGTGCTACCCTATAGGGAAATGTTAGACATTTTCATCAATAATTTACAAGAACAGATATCTTATGAGTTATCGACTGCTACCCTAACTACCTTCGATCAAGCTATAGATTTAGCTCGAAGAGTAGAAGATGCCCTCATTAGGAGAGGCCAACTTAGGAAGAAGGATGATGAGAAAACATCCAGAAATCAATATAAAAACAAACAGGTTGTCGGTGATGGAGTCACTGACAGCAGGAATGTTGCAAATGTCAATACAACAAAGACAACAAAAAAATTCATATTGAAACCTCCTGACAAGCCTCCTCGAGAATTCACTAGATTAAACCAACCTTTGTCAACTATTTTACCTCAATTACTCGAAAGAGGTTTGATCCAATTACCCGCTATCCGGGAACCTGACCCAAGTATACCCGGATATAGAGCCGATTTGCACTGTGATTTCCATAGAGGACCTGGACATTCTACCAACGCTTGTAAGAGATTGAAACATAAAATACAAGATTTGATTGACAATAATGAAATGGAAGTGCAAGCCTTCCAACCTAAACAAAACCCTCCTAATAATACTCAAAAGACCATTCCCCAAAATCAAAATCAAAACGCCAATCAAACTTTAGACATATTTCAACACCCTTTACCAAGACATGGTAAAGAGGTAGCCAATCAAATCGAACATCATAATGTTCCCCCTCCTACCCGATATGTAGGAACCATTAGCGGACAATTACCTGTTCAGGATCCTCAAATATTTGACACGACCTTATCCCTAGTTACGACCAGTGCCCTTACATAATTTTCAAACTTCTGATTCTAGTGATATAGAATCAGATAGTGAAAGTGAACTAGACATTACTTCAAACCAATCGAATAGTTCTGAAAATGAATCAGATCCTATTCAACCTGTCACAGATGATAATGGTTCCGTAAGAACCATTTCCTAGAAGAGTCACTACTCGACCTTCTTCTAATATATTCCTTTCAAATGAACAAGCCATTAATGCTCAACCGAGACCAGTTCAACGTCTTCACTATAACATTGTAGGTACCATTGGAGTCGTTACTCGACAACAAGCTCAAAACTCTCAACAAGAACCAAACCAGAACGATGGATCAGCTCCATTCGTCCTGAAAAACCCCAATAAAGGGAATCATGCTCCTAATATCCAATCTAAACCCCCTTACAGCATTAATGAGCAATTGTCTAACACTACGGCCAAAATTTCCCTCTTAGATTTATTAAGATCCTCTCCCACCCATAGGGATGAGTTGATGCTTACATTGAGCCAAATGATGGTACCTCAAAACATTCAACCTGAAGCTATGGCCAATACTATCATCACTCGAGAGATTGATTGTATTGACTTCCGGGATAAAGATATCCCACAACACAGTTTACATAAGGACAATCCCTTATACATTACTGCTTTAATTGGAGATGTAGTCGTCAAAAGAGTTTTGATTGATAATGGCTCATCTCTAAACATTTGCACCTTTGACTTCTACCAACGATTTGGCTTTAGAAGTGATGAAATGAAGAAAACTGATATGATCATCAAAGCTTTTAATGACGAAACACAAGAAACGTGTGGAGTTATTACCCTCCCATTGCAAGTTGGTCCTAGAACCCTAGAAACAACCGTGTTTATTGTACATTGCCCAGCATCGTACAATATACTTTTGGGTCGCCCTTGGATCAACGCCATGCGAGCAGTCCCATCAACTTTACACCAATGTGTTAAATTTGAGTTTAAAAATAAGTTGGTCACTATTCATGGTGACCCTAGACCTTTTGATATGTGTGCTTTGGCAGAACCAGTTGGAGTGCAATTTTGCCCTGCTCTGTCATCCACACATCCTAGTTCTTCTTTTTCATCTAAAACTATGAAACATAAACCCATAACTTCCCCTATTCCTCCTCCATTAACTTCATCCTCCTATATAGATCAACAACCCTCTAAACAAATTATTCTAGAACCTCAAAAAGATTTTAAATCTACAACCAATCCTTCAACTACTACCCCTACAAATTCAAAACCTCTAGACACATCTATCATACCTTCCACATCTCAAGACATAGGTAATAAGCCTTCTACATCTTATGCCCTTTCTGATGAACTATTACCAGATTTATCTACAACCTTAATATCAGAAAAAATGAATGCTTTCATGCAAGATTCAAACCTTTTAAATAAATTGCCGCCATCTCCTCGTACTTTGGGCCTCCCACAACCTATGGGAAGTACTTACCAAGTCGGGAGTTGTGCCTTCATTTATAAAGGATATGACTAGGGAAGAATCCCTCGGAATATCAAAACTCATCATGAGGGATACGCTCGGTGTTATTTTACCAATGATTATATTAAAGCTAAACCCATGATGCTTAAAATGGGATATGAAGGGAAAGGCTTAGGACCTTTCCAAAATGGCATGAAAGAACCTTTCGAGGTAGAACCGTGGCCTGCCCGCTGTGGTGTGGGCCTATTTCCTAGTAAGGGACAACCCTTTCCTTTTGAAGAGGATGATCACCTCATATGCTATCAAGATTATTTGGATAGGCATGTTGATTTGCCTCTTAAAAATCAGTCATTTTCATGCAACATGCTATCCATAGCATACCCTGAAATGATTGTCGACCCCGATGAAGAGTTGGAAGGAGATATCTTCCATGATGTCTCTGTTGAAGAGATGTTACACAATGGGTTTTATTTTGATGGTTCTATACCAACTATAGCCCAACTTGAGGCCACTGATCCTCGTAATGAATTATCTAAATTAACCTTACAAGAATTACAAGAATTGGGCGTTTCACCCGCCCCACCTAATTTTGAAAGAGATCTACACATGGAGGTAGAAAATGTCATTAAAATTAACATTGGAACTGAGGACAATCCTCACATAATCAATATTGGAGCAGAACTAAGTCAAGAAAAACAAGAACAATACATCGCATTCCTTAAAGAGTATGAAGATGTCTTCGCTTGGACATACGAAGATATGCCAGGTCTAGACCCTTCCGTAGTCATGCATCATCTAGTGGTCCATCCGGATGCTAAACCGGTTAAACAAAAACTTAGAAAAATGCATCCCAAAGTGGCTCTTCTAGTCAAAGGGGAGTTAGAAAAACTCCTGAATGTTATCTTTATACAAGCTATTGATTATGCTGAATGGATCTCAAATGTAGTTCCAAGTCACCAAGAAAGAAGCTACCAAAGTTAGGGTTTGCACCGATTTTAGAGATATCAACGCCGCATGCCCTAAAGATGACTTTCCTCTTCCAAACATGGATCAAATTATTGACTTCACCGCCGGAAGTGGGATGATGTCCTTAATGGATGGATTCTCCGGTTATAATCGGATCGAGATAGCTCCCGAAGACCAGGGCTAAAACAACCTTTATTACCCCCTGGGGTACCTTTTGTTGGAAAGTGATGCCATTTGGCTTAAAGAACGCCGGTGCAACTTATCAACGGGCTATGACCTACATTTTTCATGATATGATGCATGATATCCTACATGATTATGTGGATGATATTATAGCTCGCTCTCTTATTGAAGATCATCATTTGGATGATTTGCGAAAAGTTTTTAATCGATTACGAGAATATCTCATTCGATTAAATCCAAAAAAATGCATATTCGGAGTTAAATCCGGCAAACTATTAGGGGTTTTAGTTTCTTTACGTGGTATCAAAATTGACCCTCTCAAAATTGCGGCTATCACTGATATGCCCGCACCTACTAATATATTCGAATTACGAAGTTTACAAGGTAAACTTCAAGCTATCCGTCGCTTCATTGATAAGTCAGCGGATAAAACTAGTCCCTTTCTTAAACTCCTTAAGAAGGATGTCCCCTTTAATTGGGACACGTAATGTAGAGAAGCTTTTGAACTTCTCAAACAATACCTCCTTAATCCGTCGGTGCTTTCACCGCCTAAATCCGATCGCCCATTTCTCCTATATATTTCAGCTTCAGATTATGCCTTAGGAGCTATGTTAGCTCAACTTGATGATGGAAAATGAGAACGTGCTAATTATTACATTAGCCGAACCTTCATCAGTTATGAAACTCGCTACACAACATTAGAGAAGCTATGTCTAGCAGTCATTTTTGCTACGCAAAAATTATGACATTATATGCTTAGCCAAAAAACGTATGTCATTGCCAAATATGATCCCTTAAGGTATCTCATGAGTCGACCTTATTTATCGGGTCGCACCGCCAAGTGGGTTCTTGCTCTAAGCGAGTTTGATCTCACATTCATAGGACAGAAGTCTGTTAAGGGTCAAATCATAGCAGATCAATTAGCTGCTGCACCCTTAGAGTCTACTCATCCCCTCACCATCGAGTTTCCAGATGAATGCCTTCAATTAGAGGCAGACCATCCTGAACAATGGTCCTTATACTTTGATGGAGCCCGATGCATGAGTGGGGCTAGTGTGGGTATTATTTTAATATCTCCGCAAAAACATCTTATTCCTCTGTCCTTCAAACTGACCTTTGCTTGCACCAACAATACTGCTGAGTATGAGGCTCTAATCCTTGGATTACGAGCTGCTTTAGCACTAAAAATTAAACACCTTTTAGTTTTTGGTGATTCCCAATTGGTTATAAATCAAATTAATGAAGTTTATCAAACCCGAGATGATAAACTGCGCCCATATAAGGCCTATGTTTTACAACTAATGTCCTTGTTTGATCAAGTTACCTTGGAAGCTATTCCTCGCACTAGCAACCGTGCAGCCGATGCTATGGCCGCCGCTGCATCTCTCCTGCCCTTGGAGTTAGATGACGAATATGCGACTATCATTATTCGTCGACTCCAAGAACCCGCTTCAAATAAGTCCTGCTTAGAGCCTTTGGATGTGTTTCTAATCAATGAAACTACTCCTGAACCTTGGTATACAGACATATTTGATTTTCTCCAAAATGGGACTTTCCCTGCTAATTCTAATAGAAACCAACGTCGGTTATTACGTCGACGAGCAAGTCGCTTTGTAATAATTGGCAATACTTTATATAGGAGATCTTTTGAAGGTATCCTATTAAGATGTTTAAACTTAGAAGAGTCTAAATCAGCCTTGAGTGAAGCCCACGATGGATCTTGTGGAGGACACTTTAGTGGTAGTGCCATTGCTAAAAAGCTCCTTCGGATAGGATACTTTTGGCCTACCATGGAAATGGATGCACATGAGTATGTGCGCCATTGCGACAAGTGTCAAAAACATGCCGACCTTGTCCATGCGCCCGCACAAGAGTTGCAGGCTATTTCATCTCCTTGGCCCTTTTCTAAATGGGGCTTGGATATTATTGGCAAAATCAATCCCGTGTCATCCGATGGACACAAGTTCATCATAACTCGCCACCGAGTATTTCACGAAGTGGGTCGAAGCTATGCCTTTAGCTTCCCGCACCGGCACACAAGTTTCTAAATTTATTTTTAATCAAATTATTTGCAGGTTCGGAATTCCCGCCAACCTCATCTCTGACAATGGAACTCCTTTCAAAAATAAAGATGTTAAAAAATTATGCCAAAAATACAAGATTCAACATCGCTGGTCCACTCCCTATTATCCTCAGGGTAATGGTCAAGCATAAGCTTCTAACAAAACTTTAATCAAAATTCTCAAAATATTAGTCAATAAAACTGGCCGTGACTGGCATATTCAATTATATCCAGCCTTGTGGGCTTATCGAACTAGTGTTCGAACCCCGACGGGCACTTCACCATTTGTTTTGGTATATGGTGTCAAGCAGCTTTTTCCATTTGAATTGGAAGTTCCTTCTTTGGCTCTGCTACTTCAAGATACCGAAGTAGGAGATGAATATCGTGCCAGCAGACTCAGTCAGACCACTGGAACTCCTAGATGAAAAATGCATCAATGCTTTGGAGCATCTCCGTGCTTACCAAAACAAGCTTAAAAGATCATATGCTAAGAAAGTTCGTCATCGATCCTTTGAGATCGGCGACCTTGTTTTAAAAGAAAATCAAAAAAATACAAATGCAACCAAAGAACTTAAAGGTAAATTTGAGCCCAACTGGCTTGGACCATACATTATTACTGCAAAATTTGAATCAGGAGCATATAAATTATCTACCTTAGATGGTAAAGAACTTAAAGAACCCATGAATATTTTGCATCTTAAACGTTACTATGCATAAACTTGGTCATTTCATCCATGTATATATTTGTTCAAAATTACTATCTTATATTTCTTTCAATTTATAAAAAATTCAAAAACACCAAAAACATTCATAAATCTCCAAAAATCTTCAAAAACTATCTATTGCATTTGTTTAAGGCAGTTGTTAAATTTTTTGCTCAAAAATATAAAAACAACAATATTCTTGACTTTTTCGAAACCAAAACAATATACAAAAGAAAGAGAGAGTCAACATTCTCAAAACTTCTTAAAATTATTTATATCTATATTTTTCTTCCAATTATTGCAGTTATATGTTTCAACTTATTTTGGATAAAATTAGCATTTATTTGGCATCCCTCACTTGCACACTCACAACAATAAATATCTTGATTTTATCTCGGCATGATTACTAATCTCTCTTATATCAAAGTTCACAAAATTTAATTAAATAAAGTTTGAGCATAGAGAATTGATCTTGTTATTTACTTAAACCAAGCACATCTTTCCACAATAAAATGATTATATTTGTAATTTCCATGTTTTGCTACATAGTAGAACTGATTTCTTGAGTGAAAAGTTTCCCCTGCTATCCTATCATGCACATGGTCTAGAATCTTTGAGAATTGGCAAAAGGACAAGCTCACCCCTACCTAGAATAAAAATCCCTTGCTCTACAGCTAATCCGAGCAAGTATCCCTAGCAAAGAAAAAGAGAAGAAAAATTCAAGAAAGAAGAGAAAAGAAAAATGTTATTTCAACAATGTTCCAAGCATTATCAAGCAAAAGAAATACTAAAAGAAAAATAAGCAAAGTTCAAAAGAAAGCAAGAAAGCAATAAAATCCCTTTCCCTACCCTTTGAAAAGAAAAGAAGGGTTGATGAGCTTGAATCCCCGGAATTCTCAATTATTCGAAAACTGTGAGGTAAGCCCCATAACAGTGGTTTGTGCCCAACCCGCTTGGCCTTGGGTAACTCCTAGCGTGGCGATATGTCCGTCACATTAGCGACCTTCTTTTGTACAGACCTATGTCTCGCTTATGGATTAGCTAGCTCTTGATAATCCGATCTACATAGTAGTCTAATATGGTTATATGCATCTACATCATGGTTAATGAACACTTATTTGGTTTCTTCAAATCACTTGTATCATAGTATCTTGCTCACAACTCGGTAAATGAACAATGCAATTGCACACACATTTGTATTTGAGAGATTTTGTCTATCATTATGATAAATCAAGATCGGAAATGAATTCACATATGCACATGGGATTCCTTATAAATCTAACTTTTGTCTTCAAAATACTTTGAAATATTATTTTTGCAATTTGTTGAAATAAATCAAGTACAATTGTTTACTACAAAGACAACTATATAAATAGAAAAATCAAAAATTTCTTTCAAAATACACAAATCAAATCATATATATCTGGTTGACTTTCGCGACGATGGTATAGTTTCAAAACCAAAATTGGAATTTTATGCCTAGCGCAAGTCCTCATTCTCATATTTTCTGTTCATCAAAAATCAATCATGCAATAAAACTATTTTTTTGGATTTTCGCGATGATGGTATAAGTCTATACCTACATATTCTATGCCTAGCGCAAACCATTGTAACAATTTTTATTCCCCATTTATCAAAAAAACCATATGACTTCATTTATTATGTTACACAAATTATGCTTTTCAAAAGCAAACCCATTTTTTTCACTATTTTATGTCATTATGTCAAACCTTCAACTTTGCAATGATGGTATAATTCCTAAGGAATTATTCACAAATTTTATCACACTTAGGAATTTATGCCTAGCAAAAATCATTTTAAACATTATTTCATGCACAAATATTTTTCATGAAAATCTGAAAACAAACCATCATCATCATCATCATCATTTGCACCATCACAACAAAGTCTTAAGACAGGCCTCTTAAGCACTCTTTTACTTTTTAACAATATTTCTATAACTGGGATTAGCTTGACGACCGAGTGAGCGGCGACTCCATGAAATGGTCTATAATAGCGACAATGTCCTTTGAAATTATTGTTAAAAGTCTCCTTTTATTTTTATCAAATTATTGCATCACAAACAACCACTTTGTCACATCAGATTATTTCATTTACAATGTTATAGCATGACATTCAAATCATAATATTTCCAACGACATAATTACATCCAATTATCAAATCAATCAATCAAACATAAAAGCATCATAAGCATCACAAAATACATAACACAATACAAGTCATATGATCAAAAATATCTCATCTATATATATCACAAATATATATGTACATCATATCAGCTAGATTGGTATGCCACAATCCATATCTTGGCATACTCAATCAAATACCCTCTGTGTAGTGTCTCGAGAGCCCCTCGAGCTCTCCGCCTCATCTCCTCCCCCCGAGGTGGAGGAGGTGGCCCCATCGCAGTCCGTGTGGTGCCGTGAGTCCGGGATGCCGATCGTGATGATGTCCTAGATGACCCCATCATGACAGGCTCTACAATGTGTGCTGGTAATGGCACCCTCTGCTCCGCTGGCACCGCCTGGTAGTATAGAGCCTGATAGAAAGTGATCTGGGTGATAGCGCGTGCTAAATCCCGAGTGCTCGCTCCTCTGCCCCGAGCTCTGAGCCATGTAGCCTCATCCTCGTAGTGTCCGCACTCGAGCCCGCAAGCGGGCAACCTCAGCTCGAAGAGTCACCGTCTCGCTGCTCTCCCTAGTGTCCACGCCCTTGCCCTTATCGGGCGATGGTGGTCTCTCTCTCTGTGGAGATGGGGGTCTCTCCTCCCTCCTCTCCCACCGCCGCGGCCTCTCCCGTGCCTCGTGGCCTCCTCTCCTCCCTCCCACCGTGACCCCGGGCCGCCTCTATCACCGCTCGGCACCGCCTCCCTATCCGACGCACAACCGCATGGATCGGACCTTGTGCCCTCATCATCCATGGAGGGCGGATGCCTACGTACCAAGCATCGTAGCCATCGGCTACTCCTCGTCGTCCCCATCCACCGGCCGGATGGGGGCATCATCTCGTGTCCCGGCTCCGTAACCGCTGCATGTCAGGAGCCCCGCTAACTGTAGTGTTATCTTGGACTGTCCGAGAAAACTCGTAGTCTCTGAGAGATGGGATCCCCTGTTGTAGACCGAACTATCACAAAACTCGGTCATAGCGGTGGAGCTCCACCTCTCCCCTCTCCATCCTCAACCAGCAGACTCGCCTGATGCGAGCCAGCTCCTGTCCATCCTCTGGCCACCCTGGATGCTCTCTCCATGGCCTCCAGGTGATCTGGTCTGGGACCAAATCATCCAGTAGTCTCCGGGACATCGACAGGTCGATCCGCCGCTGTGACCCTCTCCGGAGCCACCAGTAGAAGACTCGGGGCCTCTCCCCGTCAATCCCTGTCAGTGGAAGCCCTACCGGCCTCCGCACTGCAATGTGCTCCCAGAACCAAACTCGTAGGAGCGATGTCATCACCGGACATCGCCCGCCCTTGTACACGACCCCATATAGGATCCCCGTACAACCGGCATAGAACAAAACTGCCCCAACAAAACCTCGTACCCATGGTCCCGCATATCGTAGATCACATCTACGAGCATCCATGGTACCCCGCACCCACTCCGGTGGCACAGAGAAGTCCACCAACCACTCCATCTAGTACTCGTGTGAGTCTGGATGCCCTGCATCTGGCGTAGTGCCTCAATATTAACTCCGCCCTTCTCCAGGGTGAAGCTCGGGTCACCACACAGTCGTCCCATAGCGTGGCCCTGATTGGCCGTAGGAGTGATCATCCGTCCTTGTATGGGGATTCTCATAATCCTCCATACGTCCTCTAGTGTGGGAGTCATCTCCCTGTCGGTAACCAGAAATAGGAAGACCCCGGATACCATCTCTCTGCTAGGGCTGTTAGAAGCCCCATATCTCGTGGATACTTGTGGCATCTCCGCCACATGCCGCAAGCCGGCCCGTGCTAAGATCTCGCTCCGCCTGTGTCGAGCGCCCAAGTCATCTCTCAATCCTCCATATTTCCACTCCCTACTCTTTAGTAATCCTCTCTGCAAACATAAACAACAAAACAATAAACAATCATTAATAACAATTCAAGTAATCAATAATGCAAATTAAAAAATTCAATTTTGTGTAATTGATGATATCGCCCACTATTGGACGATATCGTCCCAAATTTGAGCATAATCGTCTCCGATTTCGTAGTTCGAAATCGTCTCTAATTTGACGAAATCGTCCCCCTTTCGACGATTTCGCCCTCGGGCGAAATTGCCGAAATTGAGACGATTTCATCGAAATCGGGACGATTTCGTCCCGACGACGTCGACGGCCCAAAAACGGCCGCGATGCTCCAAATTCATCTAAAATCTACCTAAAAAGCATGTAAAATCAAATTAAATCAGTTCTAGTTAAGTCTAGGCTCTTACCCGTAGACCGCGCCGGACCTCTCGTCGATCTATGCGTTGTCTCCACCATTTCTCGCTTCGTAGCTCTAAAAACCGAAAATGAACAATAAAAATGAATTAGGGTTTTACCCTATTTTTCTTAATTTTATTCAACAATAATTTTTTGCTTTTTCGCGTTTTTACCTCAAACGTTCGATTTGGGTAAAAACACGGAGGGGGCACCATAGTAAGTTGTCGTACGATTCGACCAAGAATCGTCGCCTAAAAATGGGTATAATTTTTTGCTTTCTCGTAGATCGAGAAGAACTCATCTTTAACGCATTTTCTTCAGAAAATTCGCTAAAGAGGGGGCAAAATGTAGCACCCTAAAATTGGCGCAGTAAAATTATAAAATTTACATTCACCTTAGTAAATAAATTTAAATTCAAATTTAACCTCCCAAACCGCCCGTTAACCGTCGAGAAATCCGTTTCCCCTTTTTCGTGCCATTTTTAGAGGTTGTTTTGACCGTTTGACGATATCGTCGCCGATCATACGATATCGCCCTGCATTTGACGATTTCGTCTGGACTAGGACGTCCGTACGATCTTGTCGCAAAACTAAATTTGCATAGTTGGAATCTGTTCCAACGGGTCTCCAATCTGGGCAGAAGCGTGTCTGCGCCGTTGGGACCCTTCTCCGTTGGAGATCTCCCAAATTGGGATGATCTCCAACCTCCTAACTACTCCCCCTAAGCCTATTTAACCTCTAGGATTTTCCCTCCCCAACCCCTGGCTGAAATTATCTGCAAAGTGATTCCCTCTGCGTCAAAACATCCTAATCTTGCTTTTGCACTAGTCCCATAGCAATTTTGTTGCAGGTACATCACTAATTTTCAGCCGGAGCCAGCATCCATCGTCGCCGACGAACCTGTTCAGATCGGAGGCGATCCCGTCAAATGCGAGACGATTTCGTACTGATGCGAGACGATCTCGACTGCAGTCCACATCGAGGCAATCACGTCTCGGAGTTTGCTTTTCTCAACCTTTTCTTTGTCATTTTATTCCGCAAATTAGATTATTTACTCAGTTGTTTATATTATTTTGCATTTGGAGTTCACCCATTTAGCTTAGATTGCATATCAAGATCATAATTTTCCATTAAAATACAATAATTTGCTTGGATTGCTATTCTTAACTATTGCTCAGTATTCATACTATTATTTGGTGTGATTTGCCTCTGTTAGCACTAGAGAATTTCTTGTATTTTGCATCTATTTTCTCGTTTTGCAGGTCTCTCGACGAATTCGTCCGACGAATTCGTCGATCTCGACGATTCTCGTCAGTCTCGACGATTCTGTCGATCTCGGACGATTCCGTCGGACGATTCGTCGATTGCAGGCGATTCCGTCGAATTCCAGACGATCCAAACTGCTTCAAACGTCGAATCTTCTTCGGACATCCGGATCGGTATTCCCCATTTTCCTCCTGTAAATTCTCAGTTTTTTGCTTTTTTAATCTGTTTGTTGTATTCATGAAAGTTGCATTTTCATGTAGTTTAATTTAGATTCATTCGGCCAAACCTAGGATATGAATGCTTAAGATTAAAATGAACTCATCTAAACACATTCCAAAACCTAGGCGTGGAAACCGCCGCTAAATGTTTCCTGGTGAACCCACCATCCGTCGAAAAATCACCAAAATACACCTCCCTTGAGAGGCGGGACCTTCGCAAAGTCCTCTCAGTCCGAGGTACCGCACCATCCTTTTCCCATCCTCCTTCCGGGCGCGGATCCTATAGCCTGAAGGTAGGGATGCGAAAAATTTGGAGCGATACAGAAAGATCCTCAACCATCCTCTTCCTCTATTGAGCCTTCTCCTATAGTGGAACCTTAATATAATGAAGAACCAACTTTAGAGATTAATTTAAATATTGATGATCAAGATGAGGAACCTATAACTCCAACTCAAAGTCTTTCCACTCCTTCTACTCCTTCCACTATGCCAAAATGGGCCCACACCATTTTTAAAGAAGCTACTCCTTACATCTAAAATCTTCCATCATCCAGATTAACCAACTCCATAAGCACTGGTCTTGTCTGTCAATCTATTTTCTCTGATCCTCAATCCTTCAAAGAAGCAACTGGTATTAAAGAATGGTATGATGCCATGGAAAACAAATTATCTTCCTTAATCAAAAACAAAACTTGGGATTTAGTTCCCCTACCTAAAGGAAGGAAATTAGTTCATTGTAAATGGATTTACAAAACAAAATATGGGCCTAATGGAAAAATTGTCAAACACAAAGCTTTCCTAGGAGCCAAAGGTTTCTCTCAAATTGAAGGAATTGATTATGCTGAAACCTTTGCACTAGTTGCCAAAATGGATTTTGTTAGACTGGTTCTTACTCTGGCTACTTTCCAAAAGTGGTTTGTCTTTCAAATGGATGTAAAAAGTGCTTTATTACATGGGGACTTAAAAGAAGAGATGTTCATAGAACAACTTGCTGGTTTCACTCAAGACTTCTCTCTTGTTTGTAGGCTAAAGAAGTCTCTCTATGGCCTCAAACAAGCTCCTAGAGCTTGGTATGAAAAAATGGACTCCTTCCTTCTTTTCTCAGGTTTTTCTCATTGTGAGTCTGATAAAATAGTCTACATTTGGAGAGATGAAGAAAAACTCACCATACTTGTTCTATATGTTGATGATCTACTACTCACTAGTAGTGACTTTGCTCACATTCAGACTATAAAAGACTCCCTCTCTTAAAAATTTGATATGGTTGATCTGGGTCTAGCTCATTACTTCATTGGGATCCAAATAAATCAAATAGATGTAGGAATGTCATTATGTCAACAAAAATACACTCTAGATCTTCTTCAAAGGTTTAAAATGATAGATTACAAACCTTCTCCTACACCTTTTTAGTTTGGAGTCAATCTAAGTACTTCTTGCACATCCACTCTATGTGATGCAACTCTATAATGTCAACTTGTAGGGATTTTGTTATACCTTACTCATACTCGTCCAAATATCTCATATATTGTTGGCTTAATATCCAGATTCTCACATCAACCTCATTTCAATCACTGGCAAGCAACAAAAAGAATCCTCTATTACTTGCAAGGAACTACTCACTTTGGGCTCTTATATGAAGGAAAATCCATGGATATCATTGGCTACATAGATTTATATTGGGCAGTTTTAGTAGAAGACATATGTTCAACTTCTGGCTATATCTTTTGTCTTGGTTCTTCGCCAATTTCTTAGTTATGCAAAAAACAACAAGCAGTGGCCTTATCATCTATAGAGGTAGAATACAGGGCAACAATTTTAGCAAGTTAGGAATCTCTTTGGCTTCGTCAGATTCTAAGAGAATTTGGTTTTTCCCATGACAAACCTATTACTCTTTGGTGTGACAATCAGAGCACAATTCATATTGCACGTAATCCAGTTGAGCATCAACGCACCAAGCACATTGAGATACACATGCACTTCATTCGATAGTATATTCAGAATAGGGACATATACTTGGACTATATTCCAATTGAAAATCAAGTTGCAAACATCTTCACCAAGTCATTTCCTTCTCCATGTTACATATAGTTGTGAGAGAAACTTGAAGTATTACAACTACATTGAAACATAGGTCTTTCACCTCTCCTTTTATTATTGTATTCTTTGGAGGATGGTTTTTTCCCATGCGGTTTTTTTAATTATCTCTCCCTTACATATTATACATGAGTACCTCATCAGGCTATGTTGCCGAGACTCATTTTTTTTGTTATTAAGGACAATCTTCGCCATCCGAAGACATACCTCTTTATTTCATAGCAGATGGTTTTTCCCATGTGGTTTTTCACCATCTCTCATATATATTGTAAATGAGTACCTCATCAAGCCATGTTGTCGGGACTCACATTTTTTTTGTATTAAGAGGACAATCTTTGCAAACCGAAGATATGCCTCTTCCTTTTTTCTTTTTGATAGATGGTTTTTCCCATGGGGTTTTTACCATCTCTTCAGAAAAGAAACCATTGTACATGAGTACCTCATCAGGCTCTATTTCGGGACTCATTTGCACAATACACCCCTAGTATCACTTAAGGGGAGTGTTAGAATAAGTAATTATTCTCTTAAGTTCTACTAGGATAGACTTACTTGAGTTTCCACTCCTTCATGAGTCAAGTGAACTCTCAGTTATAGTCTACATCAGATTTGATGAGTTGTTGTAATCCAACAACTCTCAATGATCAACTTTGTTATTTATACAAAGTTTATCCATGGAATAATAAATCAGTTCTATTTTATTTCTTCAAATCTTGTAATGCTTTGTAGTTCTAATCTTGGGAAATTCTAACAAAAATCACCTAGAAAAGGTCTAAAACCGCTGTAGAAAACACACTAAAAATACTGTAAAATGCTCTAAAATTGCTTTGGAAATTATCATGCAAAAGGTAAAAATGATGCTGCTATTCTATTTATAGAAGTCTGCATGGCCGAAGTTGATGAATGCATAACACATGGTAGAGGAGAGGACACATGGCAACATCTTATTGATGATATTTAGCGGTCACATTCTTCCTATCGCCATGTGATAGTCACCTTGTGATAGTTGCCATGTGATAGGCGCCTTATGATAGTCACCATGTGATAGTCGCTATGTGATAGTCACCATGTGACAGTCACCTCTTGCCAGTCACTGCTTGACAGTCATCGTTTGATAGTCACCACTTTCCAGTCGCTACTTGACAGTCACCTCTTGACAATCACCTCTTGACAGTCACCACTTGATAGTCGCCACTTGATAGTCACCACTTGACAGTCACCGCTTGACAGTCGCCTCTTGATAGATGCTTTTGTGAGTCGCCTTGTGACAGTCACTTCTGTCATTCGCCATTTTAAAGGTTGAAAAATTTGCTACATAGTTTTCAAAAAATCACCTTTATTTGATAAATTTTGAAAAAATTTGCTCGATGTTTATACACCTTAGGACTAGATTCGCCCCAATTTTATAAGTACACTTTGAGGCTGACCCCTTATGCATAACCCTTAAGGGTGCTTTTTATGGATTCAAACATTGCAGTGGCTTGGTCTACCTCTTTTGATGTCCAGAGTGCCACCAACCATTTTAGGAAGTCTTGAACCTCTTTCACTAAATAGAAGTGAATGTAGGATTTACTATTTTTAGTCAGAAGTTCAAAAAAGTGCTTGGGTGTTATATATCGAAATGATCAACTTGAAAATATGATCACAATGAGCTACATATTTCAACACTAATTTTGGACACCCCACACTTTTTATTTTTACTACTATTTTGACGAGTCTATTGAGGAGGTACTATATCAACTAACTCTGCCCTATCTATTCTAACTACTGACCATGCATGATACTATCCTATCACTTGTATTATGGCCACTATCATTTTTAGTTACTGGCCACTCTGTAATTATTGATTATTATAGATGACTCTTACTACCACCAACTCGATTGTTACTATCACTATTGATCGCATTGTTAGTGCCACTGACCCGACTGTTGATGTCACTGTCTCAAATGTTACTAAATATTTTTGACTATCACAAACACTCACAAACTCTGCCATGACTATTTGGTGCATGTAGTTTTTTTGTGATAGGGAAGTCCCCTCCATATACTCACTTTTGTGGAAAAAATTTACAAGTTTAGTAGAATAAGAAGGCTTTTGTTTTTGTAGGTTGAATTTTTTGACCAAATCAAGGTACGCTAGGAAAAGGAGTATGTAATACCCATAGGCCCTTTGTTATACCATAGTGATGAAAAATAGTGCTTAGACCAATATTTCAAGCCACTACTCAAGGAGGATTCCACACATACCTTTGAGCACACTATCTATAGAATGGAAATACCAAACATGAAGTTGATTATTCATTATGTGCAATAGAATATATAGAACATACAAAGAATCACATAGGTTACAGTGGTTGTAACAATTTTCCATGCAAGGCCAACCACTTATAACTAAAATATATGCAGGGATAACCACCTACCAAACATTAATGCAAACTAAAAACTAACTGCTAGATGATAAAATATATCTCTAACAATCTAACTATGCATCCTAAAAACTAACAAATTAAATCCAACATGGGCATACTATGCCGCATGTATTACAATGCAAGAAATAAGAAATATAATATCTTAGGATTATAATGAAGCCTAAGGTACAATAATATCCTCAACACTCCCAATCATAGAAGCATTGGACCTCGATGCTCTCAACAAAAGTGGAAAGTCATGGGCCATCTGATTGTGAGGAATCCAACGAGCCATATGTGGAAAGTGACTGTGGTGGGCGATAAGGTAAGAAATGGAAGAACCCTATTGAGTGTTATGAGTATCCATGTTGAAAAATCTATCTGTAATGAGCGAAAGCTATGAGTTAGGTGCCACTACTACTGTAGAGCTCACGACAAGTTTAGGTGTCAAAGGAGGGTCCTACTATGGTATCTTTAGAAAGAATTGCTTATCCAAAGGGAGCCAAACTCTATCTCCAACCTGAAATGGATGAGGACTGTGATGCTTGCTCATCGCTCTTGGTTGCTCCTATTGAGTCTTCTGCAAGTCTTGTGTTATCTTACCTAGAAGGCTCTACTGGTATTGTATGAAGGAAGTTACCTTATATTGCTCCTTCTTCATATGTGCAATGGTGGAAGAGGGCAATGCTAAAGGCAAATTCTATGGAGCAAGTGGTTGTGTGTTCATAGGTGTACCCGAATTGATGGCAATGGAATGATTGGTATCTTTCTCATGAGTGAGAGTTATGGGTTCCTTAACCACGAGCTCTTGTGATTGTTCAATTTTTTTAAGTGAAGCTTCTTCTTTATCTTGAGTCTTTAGATGTGCTTGTTCTTTATCTTGTGTGGGACTTATGCAAGTAGGAGTCAATACAAGTGCTTTACTTAATGGCTTATGAGCTTACCTACAACTTAGCATCAAATTTGATGTGGGAGTAGTGATTTGTATCAAAAATATTATATCATGCAAATCCAAAGTGTATGTGTTCTATTTAGCATGACACACTGCATTATTATCAAATTGATAGGGCTTACCAAGCAATAGTCCACAACAATCCATGTTAGTGACATCACATTGTACCTTATCCATAAAATTATCACCAAAAGCAAAAGATAAGGTGCAAGTGTGTGTGATGTTGGATGTAGAGTCTACATCCTTCCACCCAAGTGTATAGGGTTGAGGATGTGGCTTTGTGGGAAGCTTCAACTTATCGACAATGACCCTCACAATGATATTATTTTGTGAGCCATTATCTATAATACAATCCAGATGCAAATCACGAGTAATGTGGGCTTGAGTGATAAACAAATGGTCACGACCCCCTTGTGCCAAAACATTTGACATGATGGTAACTTTGTTTTGTTTACCCTTCAAAGTAGGATATTCTTCTTATGTCCTTGTAGTCACAATGGGATCATATTGTGGTTCCTCATTTTTAGGCTATACAATTAGGGACTTTTTCTTCTTCATTATTTCAAATGTAAAACATCTAGATTTTGTATGACCATTCTTTTTACAAAAATCACAATACAATGTTGAAGAAGAAGAATCTTTAGAGTGAGAAGAAGAAGAATGTGCTTTAGGTGAAGTGGGAGGAGAAGAAGAATTAGGGGAAGAATGAGAAGTGTTCTTCACATTTTGTTGATGTTGATTAAGGCCTTTAGAAATGCTTTCATGTCGAAATTTGTAAGAGGCACCAAATTTATTCTCTTCTAGAATGGCATGTTTGAATGTCACATCTAAAGTGAGGAAATCATTGAATTTTATTTCCCTAAAAATATGATATTGCAATCCACGAGTGAACTTGTTAATCAAATCCTCTTCTGAATCTTTTACACCTCCTTAGCCTATTGAATTGAAAAATATAGTCTGCATATGAAATACTATAGGCTTACCTCAACCTATACCACTTGGTCGTGAGGTCACTTTGATAGTTTGGTGGGAAAAATGTGTTCTTCAGAATTTGGATAAGTTCTTTTCCAAGACATGGTAGAATTTTGACTTTGTCTTTCTACAATCAAAACTTTTTCCAAGCCTGTGAGTTTGACAATGGCAAAATCAACTTGTTCATTTGAAGGGACTTTTGCATAGTAGAACCAAGACTCCAAATCTAAAATCCAAGTAGACAAGACACCAAGATCCCTTGATCCGTCATACAATTTGACCTCACATTTTGCCTTGGCAAATTTGTCGTTATAAATTTTGACATCACTAGGAGTCAATTGAACAGTAATATCTTTCACTTTATCCGTCAAAAAATCTACTATAACGGTAAGATTTGCCATGTTTGTTTGGAGGTCGAAAGCCATTTGATGATGTGTATATGCCAGACTAGGAAAAATATAATGTGTTTGCAAGAACTATCTAGGCAATTGCTTAGGACAATTTGTGAAATTCCTAAAGCAAAAATTGACCTAGATTTACAAAATTGCCTTCCAATTTACAAAAGGGATAAATCTAGTGCTTTTACAAAAATGGCAAAAACCATATTTTTACCCTTCAATTTGAGTGGTAAACAAAAATTAAGCACCTAGATTTTACAATTTCACCCTTTATGCAACAAAAATTAACTTTAATGAAAACAAAAATTGATCGATTTTGTAAAAATAATGTTGAGAAATTTGCAAAAAATTAAAGAAAATTGATTTTCATATTTGCTGTATTGTTTGGCACAAAATTTGAATTTAAAATTTTGAAATTGGGCAAGAAATTATGCTTTCGGTGATAATTTTTTTTTGAATTTCTAGCGATCAACGACCCTTCCAGGATCAACAGTTTATGCAGGTCAAACTGATCCAGTTTCAATAGAGTTTGTCGATTAATGGAATGCGAGCGTGCCCGACTACTGTCAGGTTGTGCGAAAAACCTGCTAGGTGGCACCAAGTGGGACGTTGTCTCGACGTACAAGCATGAGCAGGAAGTGACCAACTCATCACTCCCTTTAGTGAGCGTACACACCTATAAGGGGTAAATTGACCTCCCACAAGCCAAATGTGGGATATATCCCACTTAATTCTTTAAAACCTGTAATATTTTCTTGCTCACCGGAGATGCTTAGGTCGACCGAAAAAACTTGCAATCATTATGAATTAGTTGGGGTAGTTTTTGAAGATCCATCGTTCATCGAGAACATAGGAAAGCTATTAAAACGATTGAACAACGCTAAAAACATTGACGACCATTAGATATTACCGAAAACTTGTCGAAAGTTGGTTTTCTTCATCGAAATTCATGGAAAACACCAAAAAATTAATAAAACATTGAAAAATGCCCTCCAACAGTTATTTTTCATCAAAAACCAATTTTTCTCTACCAAAAAAATGATTTTTAGTACCAAGAACTCAATTTTCTCATTGAAAACATGATTTTTTGGGTCAATTTCATCGAAAAACAGTTAGAAAACTATGAAACATGAAAAATGATGTGTGTGATATTTTGATTGGTCATTACGGGATTATTTGGGCTTCTTCATGATGCCACATGTCATGTGCAGAATGGAAGGTGTTTTAGGGTAGAATCTTGGTCGTGATTGGTCAAAATAAAAACCTTAAAACCAGTTTTAATTTTTCCTTGTGAATTTATTTTTGTCATTCTGCAATTTTGTTGCATTGCGATGGATATCTCTATCTACGATCTATGTGTAGGTGGCAAGGAATGGAGCTTCTCTTACCTAAGATATGGTGATTATAGTATGGCTAAGCCCTCGCATCGAGTGGTCATCGATCAGACTATGGTGGATGTTCGCTTGGTACGATCGTGGGTTGCTTGAAGACAAGCTAAACAACGACTTGATAGGGGTGGGGGAAGGAAAGGAGGGTACGAGAGGATGGTGGAGGGATAATGTGGAGGGTTGAAGGGATAAGGGAGGGGGTAGGAAGGGTGACCATTCCTCCTTTGGCCGATAGGATTTTTGATTGGGAAAATGTCAATAGACCACACAATCGATCGATAAAAAGATAAAATAAAATAAAAAATTTGTTCTAAAGTAAAAGGAAGAGGGTATCTTCCTATTGCAACTTGATGGAACCTTTTGATTCCTCCAAACATGCACAACCTCTAAACTTGTGCACCTCTTAACAACTTGGTGCTCTCTCAATAAAGCATTCAAATGTCCTCATTTTGACCACAAATTGACCTCAAATTGGTGCCACTGATCTTCCAACTACAATAATTTTTATCCTTCATTCTTCTCTTTGATATTCAAAGCAAAAACAAAATTCTTGCCTTTCTCAAGGTAATTTTGGTTACCCTTTGATATTTCGTTAGGGGTTTCGGTGTAGGGGTAATTTTAAACCCTCTACCACCTCAAGAGCTTCACAAAATTGATGCTACGGGCTAGCCCAAGCCAATTCCTTGTAGCAACTACCCTAGGATCTAGTGCACTAGCAACAAAACAATACTAGTCACCTAGCAATGAAGTTGACACCTTGCCTCCCTTCTTGCACAAACTATCCTATGGATCGAATTACCAGTGATATGTAAATATCAAACACGAAGTTGATTATTCATTATGTGCAATAGAATATATAGAACATACAAAAAATCACGTAGGTTACAGTGGTTGTAATAATTTGCCATGCAAGGCCAACCACTTGTAACTAAAATATATGTAGGGATAACCACCTGCAAAACATGGATGCAAACTAACAACTAACTTCTAGATGAAAAAATATATCTCTAACAGTCTAACTATGCATCCTAACAACTAACAAATAAAATCCAATGTGGGCATACTATGCCTCACGTATTACAATGCAATAAATAAGAAATATAATATCTTAGGCTTATAATTAAACCTAAGGTACAATAATATCCTCAACAATCTACCTCTCTGTCAGTACGAGAGGGTAATATTTTGGGATGTTATGTCCCGTGTACTATGGAAAATACAAGGTCAAAAATATTTGTAATGGATAAAAGTTCATTTAACCCTAGATGGTCTCCCTAAATACCTAAAGATACATGGGAGCTCAATTTCGTGCGCAGGTGTTGTCCAAGGTCTGGGTATTGAAACCTTATCGCCCCTCACTTCACTAGATGCTTTATGGGCTATCTAGCTTAGCCAATAACGATAGCTCCTTTGCTATATTTCAAAACCCTCGGGACAAGATTTCTAACCTACACATCTATTGTAGAAAAAATACCAATTTTTTTGTTTGTTTTTGTTGGGTTTTTTTTTATTATATATAAAGGACAAACAAAAAATGAAAAACATAGGAAAATTATACCTAACAATTGGAGTGGATGGGCAATAATTATCATAGTCGCAATAAAAATTGGCCCTAGAAAGTGCTTTTATACCACTTGTTAGGAACCTACTATTAAAATAACTCTCACTCACACAAATACTGAAATGAAATAGAAATTTATCAAATAGCATAAGAATATTAAGCATTGCAAAATTGATCAACTCACAAAATAACTCAAAATCGTGGGCCTCTTCAAGGGGGCAACCTCCTTCAATATTTCATTAATTTGAAAAAAGATACATTTGTACATGGCTCCATGTCTTTTAAAGAAAAATCCATGCAACCCTAACCCTAAGCTCAAGAGTTGGCTTACATGCAAAATGCTACTTGAGCTAGAATCTTCTACCAAACATCTGTTACAATCTTGATAATGGTTACATGAAATGACCCCACTTTTCTAGGTGCCTTGCTTGCCATATACATTACAAATTATTACAAAATAACATAATAGATTGGGTCCCCACGTTGGAAGTAGGTCATTACATAATCAAATGAGAATTACAAAATAATGTTAGTATGGGGTCCTAACACCCTTTGTGGGAGTATATGACCATTTGAAAACTAAAAAAGGAGGAGATATAAAATATGTTAATATAATGTTTGTTGTGAATCCTTTTGGTAAAGTTATTCTCATGCTAAGGCCCATTTTTTGATGGTGTATCTTATGGTGTAGAATTTTGTAATAAAGCATGAGATCCATTTCTCATAAGAGATACTAAGACTAAGGAACTAAGTATCCACAATGAAAAAACTCGTATAATTTAGTAGGAAAATACTTTGTAGGCCATAACTAAAATTGGTAAAGCAACACTATTGATGAAAATACAACATAATCCAAACCATATAAACTTTTGACTACAAGAGACAAATGCTTCTATTCATTGTATCCTTCCTTGGCAATGAAAATAGGGATAAATTGTATGCAATAGTTGTTAGATTCTTTTATGTATGTAGTACATAGTTTAATGTTGCACAATCTTCTTACTTTTATGATATGGTGCATGCCATAAATGAGGGTACATGCCCCTTAATTATAAAAAAATTTACACTACCCTTTTGGACCAAGGCAACCTTTGTGCTTAAAAACACTTATAATAGTTAAAATACGAGTGGGGAAAATAAGGTTGTACAATGACAATGGATGGAGAGATAAATGCAAGGAACATGCCTTTATTAAACATCATTGTTTATTATCCTATGGGTCCTTATTTATTGAGGGCCATTGGTTATAGTCTTCAAGAGAAGAACACAATATTTTAATCAAATGTTTTATCTTCTACAATAGAAGAGGTTGGCCCATCTATGCAAGTTATGGTAGATGCAACTTATGTGTGGAGAGCTACAAGTGTCCTAGTGTAACAAAAGTATAAGGATGTTTATTGGACACCATGTTGTGTTCATACAATTAACAATGTTTTAAAAGACAACTCAAAGTTTGAAGGGGTTGCTACTTATGTTGCAAAGGGAGGAAAATTCAAAGCTTGTATACAACCATTAAGAAGCACAAGTGAAAGTTGATATTTTAGAACTTTATGATACACATTTTGCAAGTTTTTACTTTCTTATATAAATATTTCTTGAGGTATGTGGTGTACTAAGTGGAATGATTTCTAATGATATATGGTTTAATTAGAAACTTTCTCATTATTTTTTGAAGAGGTTGAAAAGCAGGGGCATATTAGGGGCCACCCTTCCCATGAATTGAATTTGGGTCTCTGTTAAAAGAGCCTAATGAATTTTGCCACAGTGGTGTCCCTGTTGGGATAAAATTTCTTATTATGATAGCGCAAAAAGAGTGAAGATATTAATTTTACATGATTTGAAATAATTATTGATATTTTGCATCCCTTAATAGATGCCATCTTATGTAAATGCAAATTCTCCTTGCATAGGATAAATCTATGGTACAATAGATTCTATGCGCAAGAAAATAAAAAGTTGTAGGTAGGGTAAGCCTTGAATATTATAAGCAAATAGATAAAACTTTATTAGAAAAGTAAATAACCTATATAGAAATTTATGTATGGTTGCTTATGTAGTGAGACCTATGATGTTGAAAAACAAAAAAGAGTCCTTCGCTTGTAGATGCATATGTGGGACACTGATTCATGTAGTGCCTAAAGAAGATATTTGGTTGTGGAGAGGACACACAAGAAATTAAACCATAGTTTGCTTACTTTGTTCATAAACATGGTGAATTTGATTCTATGGATGCAAAGATTTAAAATTATGAGAAACATCGCTAATTGGTGGACACTTTATGCATTCATACTAGAGATCCATGTACATTTGTTGTATATTTGATTTCTCAACCAACATGTTCCTCTAATCATGAGAGAAACTTGAGTACATATGGTTTCATTCATAATGTGAAGAAGCATATATTAGAAATAGATATTGTGATTTGTGTAATTTAATATTGTTTAGGCCAAGGCTAAATGTATGATGAGGTGCTTACAAGTGGCGTATATGTAGCCTGCAAACATGTGATTATATAAATATATGGGAATTCTTCATTTATGTAAGCTTACGACCATGTTCATGTAAGCCTATGAGCTATTTTCATATTTCACACTTAGTGGTACTAGTTAATCCAACCTTACTTAAAGGGTAATTTATTATTATTTTATTATAAGGTTAACCTCAAAGTTAATTTTATGTCAATCCAATGTTAACTTCTCATTAAGGATTTGATATCACTATAAATATCCCTCAATGAGGATCCATTTGTATCGTAAATAACATGTGATATATTGACATGTCCACAGGTACCTACCTTATAATTCTTATCGCCTCTCATTTCTTTATATTGTTTATTATTTTAATATTTTAATTACCTTTTCTTCTTTTTGGCATGTAATTGTGGTGAATGCATGTTTTCAATTTTTTTGGAAAATATTGCAAATTCAAACGTAGTATCAGATCAAGATTTGAAACAACTTAACTCACAAGGAAAAGGAAGGATACAATTTTTAGCTGCTAGGGATAACATTCAGGTCTTTTCTTCATCATATATACCTTTAAATTTTTTAATTTAAAAAAACTTTTGACACCATTTTTTAGCACCATCTATAGGCAAATTTGTGTGTATGTGCAAGCCATGGCAATATACATGAGTTGGCATCACATATCTACGTGATTTTGTGCATAAGTGGCACATCAGTGCAAATGGTGTTGTGGCTAGGCCACAATTTTGAGCCATGAGGTTGGGCACTTGAATCTTAGACCCTCCCTCTTTTTAGCCTCACATATGCTTGAGTCATCAACACTCCCACTAGTCAGACAAGGGAGTGATGTAGTGGTAGTCATGTTGCCTAGTTCAAAGCATATCACAAGGTAAAATCTATGCTCCTATTTTGTTGGATTTTTAGCCATATTATCATAGGTCCCAATATCTAGGATCTTGAGTAATCTCAAATATAAGAGCAATTACTATATTAAATGACCAATATAATGAACATAACATTCATAACAATGACAATAATATGAACAAAATGGTCAATATCATTCATGTAACAACATGAAGAAACACTTACATTATATTGCTCAAAATATGCATACAAGATTCAATATTATTAATATATGAATTTATATGAGATACTTTGATAATATTCAATCCATATATAATACATGGAGCTTTATCTCCATAATATAGCCTTCATAGATGACTCTTCAATACTTGACTATTGCTCTCCTCTCACACTTGAGAGATGCAACCTTTCCTATTCCATGCATAAGACAAATCCTCTCATGTATTTTGTCTTCTCATATTGCCACTTGTATACATGATATTTGAATATCTATTTACACACTTTATTCTATGACACTTGCACACTTTACTATATGACACATTGCACACACCTACACACTCTATTACAAGACACTTGTGCACATTCTCACTCTTTACATTTGCACACATAATTACATGACACTTGTGCACATCCTACACATGAACACTTACATAAAGGGGAAATATAAATCACACTCTTAAACTATAGATTCATACCCTAATATATTACATATTTACATTTATACCATGAAGGTACCATGGGAGTACTGAAGAACACAAGCTTATACTAGAGAGGGGGTGAACAGTATAAGACCACTTTTTACTTTTCTTTTCAATTCAATATTATGTAGTGTATAGACAATAATATCAATAGCAGTAATCAAGCAATGCACAAAACACCATACACAATAGAGACACCATAGTTTACGTGGTTCACCCAATGTGGGCTACTCCACGGAGAAAATATTTTACTAAAACTTTCTCAATCAATTTCTTTGGGAATCCTTCCCAATTACAATGTTTATGGATCTCTGTCCAAAGGAGATGTTGATCCCCTAATCTCAAGTTCATGGATCTCTTCCATAGGAGAACTCTTTCCCCTTCTACTCTGGCTAGTGATCTTCTAGAAGACTTTGTCTCTCACATTGATTAGTGGATCTCTCTCCACTTGAAGACTCCTCACTCAGATCTATCTTCAATTGTGTTGGCTATTGGATCTCTATCCACTGAGACTCTATCCTCTATACTCTATCACCTCCAAAGCTCTATCAATAGGCTCACTCAGAACCTGCTCAATAGGCTCACTCAGAACCTACTCAACAAGCTCACATAGAACTTGTCCAAATATGCTCAACAAGCTCACACAGAACTTGTCCAAATCTGCTCAACAAGCTCACACAGAACTTGTCCAAATCTGCTCAACAAGCTCACATAGAACTTGTCCAAATCTGCTCAACAAGCTCACACAGAACTTGTCCAAATCTGCACTAGCAAGCTCACCAAGAACTTGCCCAAATCTGCACTAGCAAGCTCACCAAGAACTTGCCCAAATCTGCACTAGCAAGCTCACCAAGAACTTGCCCAAATCTGCTCTAGCAAGCTCACCAAGAACTTGCTCAATAATTCAATCTCATAGAAGCATAAAGAGAATTGTTAGAGACTCAATATGTTCTATACTCAAATCCAATCTCAACTCAAATCAATCTTATAGAAGCATAAAGAGAATTGTTAGAGACTCAATATGTTCTATCCTCAAATCTCAATCTCAACTCAAATCAATCTTATAGAAGCATAAAGAGAATTGTTAGAGACTCAATATGTTCTATCCTCAAATCTCAATCTCAACTCAAATCTATAATATAGAATAGTTTGTTTCATGGAACTTGAACAACCACTTCACACAATCACTTGACTAGGCTCAAACAACTCTTCTCAACCAACTACCACAAGGAACAACTCTTTCTTACAAACCCTAGTCCAAGCATGTATCAACCAACTCAAATGTTTCCAACAATGCTCAACCACAAATCTCACATAACAATGATACTCATGTTCTTCTCAAGTTCAAGTTCTTTGCATAACCAATGGGCTTCAACAACAATGCTAATAAAACATTCTTCACATAACAATGATACTCATGTTCTTCTCAAACCCTATCTCAGGTTTTTCACACTACTAATGGCTTCAACAACAATGCTTATAAAACAAGGTTTAATAGCAACTCTCAACCCATAAAACCTTGAAACATTCAACCAACTACTTTCGAAAAGGAAACCACAATTAATCCTTTTCTCTCCAATGATATTTCAGAAATCAACCACCATAAACAATCAATAGGAGAATGTGCCCATACCTTTTATGAAGATGAAGAAGCCTTTTGGTTGTCCACAAAATCTGTCTCACTCAACACACTTTCTTTTTCAACTTTCAACAAGGGTTAGAGATCTTGATTAATAACACAACAATAACATCCAAATAACACCTTATTACTCCTACTCAATAACATACACCATGTCACTTCATAAATGAATTAATCTCTTTTGAAAAAGAACAAAGCAACCTTCACTTTTGAACCTCTTTACAAAATCAGAAATATCTCTTTACACACACCTTATTTCTCCCTCTAAGCAAGTTAATCAAATAGCCCTCGGAATAAGATTTCCAATGATATATAATATGATATACTTCTCAAAAATTAAATCATCAAAAATCTCTCCTTTTTAAACATGCATCATAACCCTTATTCCTCCTAGGGCAACTTTAGAAAAATAAAATATATCTAAAAATTATTAACTTGCCTCTGTCACTGATGGGATTCGATCTCGTGACCTTCCTTGCTCAGTGCCTTAACCACAACCAACCTTCCATTGGGCCACATGCCCTCACGTGCTCAAAAGGAGCACACAACAAAACCTTATGCCGCGAATATCTGCGCCCTTCGAAAACAAAACGTGCTTCACGCGTTTCAACACAACAAAACACCTCCGACAAGAATCGAACGTAGGACCTCCTGCTTCACACATAGCGCATGAACCACTAGGCCAAGGAGGCCTATACATTTGGCTTTACTCCACAATAGTCTCTTCAATGAACGTAAAAATCGTAAGCCTTTTAAAACCCTTTTCACACACACTTCGACACACGATGCGCAGGCTCTTTTACCATTCGAATCCAAATATCAAATCGAGCGCTTAGAGAAATAAATCGAAACTTTGGGCATATATATATTTCCTCCTCCTTTCCTTTGACGTCGGTGCTATAATTTAAATATTAGTTTTATGCCTTTTCCTTTCTTTGACGTCGGCGCTATAAATTAAATTTTAATTTTAATTTTAAATAATTAAATAATTTAAAATTTAAACTTAAATATTTAAAATTAAATATCTCCATCATCGGGGCACCTTTTTCGATGAAACAAAAAGCCAACCTGGGTTTTAAGAAAAACCCATTTCAAATCTGCCATCCATGGTTTTAAATAAAACCTTTTATTTTGCCTACCTTGGTTTTCACAAAAACCCTGTATATATCCATGCTCTCCAAAATATCATAAATGCTTATTTATGAAATGCTTTGGCCACCAAAACTCAATGTGATCCATGTGACATCAATGATCCATGTGACATCAATGACAACATAAAATCACTCAAATTTCCAACAATCTCCCCCTTTGTCATTGATGGCAACACCTCTATTGTAAATCACCACAATCACTACAAAAACCATCTCTGAGAATCAAAGTTGCTCCCCTTGACTCAATACTCTCTATGGAGGCTGCTCCCCTAACTCAATGCTCTCTTTGGAGGCTGCTCCCCTAACTCAATGCTCTCCCCCTTACTCAAATCTCTCCCCCTTTGACATCAATGGCAAAAGGGACACCTATGGGGCTAAAATATATGACTCTTAAGCTTAGCCCCCTCACCACCTTCTCTATTGAGGTGATTAATTTTGGGGTGGGAGTACATTTACTCCCATATTACATTGTTTCTTTCCTCTATCAACTTCCTTCCATATTTTTTTGATATCCTTCTCTTGATGAATTACTTGATCTTCTTGTCTTGAACCTGTTTGAACTTCTTGTCTTGAACTTGTTTGGAATTGAGTCCTACACCATTTTGCAATATGTCCAAAGTTATTGCAATTAAAACACTTGATATTGTAGCCTTTGGATGGTGCCCATATCCTGAATTCTTTCTTGAAATAATTTCCATATCCATTCCTTTCTTGAACCTTGTATTGTGAAGTTCTATTTTCATGACCATTATGACCATGACTTCTGATTTGTGTAGCTCTAAAACCAAAACCATGTTGCTCATTTTATTTGCACTGAGAAGCTCTATGACCAATCCTGTTGCATAAGAAGCAATGTCCCTGAAAACCATACCTTCTTCCTTTGAAGTTTCTTCTAGAAAAATCAAACTTCTTTGATCCATGGATCCTGCAGTGTATAGCCCTGTGTCCAAATCCATTACAAGAAAAACAATGTCCTTGAAAAGCCCTTTGTTCATGCCTTGGTTCCTCATACCTTTCTTGATCATTATCCTTGTAATCATCTTTGACTTGTGCATTGTATCCTTGAATGTTCTTTGTAGCATCTAAATCCTCTTCCTTAATTTCTTCCTTGCTTTCTTCTTCAAGAATTTCTTTTCCTTTTGAACTTGATTCACCTATCTCAAAACAAGATCCAAACTGGATGTTTGGAGCCATAGGAACTTTGGAACTTTCTTCATAAATCTTAGGTGCTTCCTTGCTTTCATATTTTAGAACTTCCTTTCCTTTTGAGTGTGATTCCCCAGACCTAAAATATGAGACCTTTGGTGCTTTGGAACCTTCCTCTTCTTTCTCTTCATTTGTGTCAAATAGCAAATTGGCATCCATCTTTGTTGTCTCTAAAATACATGTTTCCTTCTTAGTGAAAATATCTTGACCTTTTGAGTCATGTGATGGATCAAACTTCTCAAGTAGGGAATATCTCAATTCTTTTATATTCTCCTTAACCTCTTGTAGTTGCTCATGGATATCATTGAAGTCTTCCTTTAGATCAACTGAGACATCTGTATTTCTCACAATATTCTCTTGTTTAACTTCTTCTTTTTCTATTTCCAAAAGTGGGATTTCTTCTGTTTGGAGTGAATGTTCTTCTTCTATTTCTTTTATCCCATAGAAAAACCCTTCTTCATATTCACTGTCACTAAGATCATTATAATATTCTATAGCAAACAAACTCTCAAGATTTCTTTGACCATACCTGTTTCCTTGATGTGTCATCTCATCTTCACTATCATTGAAGCCATTGCAATATCCTGATCTGTGATCTCTTTGACCATACACAAAGCACTGTTCTCTTTCACCTTCTATTCCTAGGAATAGATGTTCTTCCTTTTCATCATTTGACTTATCTCTATCATTGTGATCTGAGCTATCACTTGCTTCTTCAATGTAGAAAGTTTTCTTTGTCTTACGAAAACTTTTCTTCTTCTCATACTTGTTTTGCTTGTATCTGTCATCTTTGTCATGTTTATGCTTTCCATATTCTTTTCTTCTGTGACCCTATTTTTCATCATCACTATTTTCTTCATGTGGACACTTGTATGCATAGTGACCAAAATCACCACACTTGTAGCATCTGACTTTCTTCATATCCCTGTAATTTCTTAAGTCCTTTTTCCTTTTGATGAAGTTAGCTTCCTCATCATTATCTGAATCTCTATCTGTCTCTGGAACTTTCCCTTTATTTTTCTCTGAAGCCTTGAATGCAATTTCTTTTATTGGAACCTGATGCTTACTTCTCCTCATCTCATAAGTTGTGAGAGTTCCTTGTAGTTCTTCCATTGTTAGCTTGTTGATATCCATTGTTTCTTCTATTGTTGAAACCTTTGCATCATACTTCATGGGAAGTGATCTCAAAACCTTTTGAGTAACATCTGATTCTTTCATCTCAAATCCTAGACCTCTCATGGTGTTAGCAATCTCATCAACTCGAAGTAAAAACTATGCAATATCTTCAGAATCTTCCATTTTCAATTCCTCAAATATTTTTCTATGAGTTTGTAGTTTTGCCAACTTTACCTTGGAATCTCCTTCATAGGTATTCCACAACTTGGTCCACATTTCATTTGCTGAATTACATACCATGACCTTTGCAAAATCTGTCTCACGTAGCCCACTCAGAATACAATTCATTGCCCTTGCATTGATCTCAACCAATTTCTTGATAGTCTTATCTACCTCGGGATCACCTTCAACCTTATACTCTTTTGCAACCATCTGCCATACCTCATATCCTTGTGATATCAAGTAGTTCTTCATTCTCATGCTCTAGAAAGCATAATTGTTATCGTCAAATAGTGGAGCCTTATTTGTAGATGATCCATTCTGTGAAGCCATCTGTGTTCTTGTAGAATCTGCCCTCAAGTTGTTAGCCTTTCCGAAGGAACCCGCTCTGATACCAATTGAAGAACACAAGCTTATACTGAGAGGGGGTGAACAGTATAAGACCACTTTTTACTTTTCTTTTCAATTCAATATTATGCAGTGTATAGATAATAATATCAATAGTAGTAATCAAGCAATGCATAAAACACCATACACAATAGAGACACCATAGTTTACGTGGTTCACCCAATGTGGGCTACTCCATGGAGAAAATATTTTACTAAAACTTTCTCAATCAATTTCTTTGGGAATCCTTCCCAATTACAATGTTTATGGATCTCTGTCCAAAGGAGATGTTGATCCCCTAATCTCAAGTTCATGGATCTCTTCCATAGGAGAACTCTTTCCCCTTCTACTCTGGCTAGTGATCTTCTAGAAGACTCTGTCTCTCTACTACATTGAATGGTGGATCTCTCTCCACTTGAAGACTCCTCACTCAGATTTATCTTCAATTATGTTGGCTTTGGATCTCTATCCACTGAGACTCTATCCTCTGTACTCTATCACCTCCAAAGCTCTATCAATAGGCTCACTCAAAACCTGCTCAATAGGCTCACTTAGAACCTGCTCAACAAGCTCACATAGAACTTGTCCAAATCTTCTCAACAAGCTCACACAGAACTTGTCCAAATCTGCTCAACAAGCTCACATAAAACTTGTCCAAATCTGCTCAACAAGCTCACACAAAACTTGTCCAAATATGCTCAACAAGCTCACACAGAACTTGTCAAATCTGCACTAGCAAGCTCACCAAGAACTTGCCCAAATCTGCACTAGCAAGCTCACCAAGAACTTGCCCAAATTTGCACTAGCAAGCTCACCAAGAACTTGCTCAAATCTGCTCTAGCAAGCTCACCAAGAACTTGCTCAATAATTCAATCTCATAGAAGCATAAAGAGAATTGTTAGAGACTCAATATGTTCTATACTCAAATCCCAATCTCAACTCAAATCAATATTATAGAAGCATAAAGAGAATTGTTAGAGACTCAATATGTTCTATCCTCAAATCTCAATCTCAACTCAAATCAATCTTATAGAAGCATAAAGAGAATTGTTAGAGACTCAATATGTTCTATCCTCAAATCTCAATCTCAACTCAAATCTAGAATATAGAATAGTTTGTTTCATGGAACTTGAACAACCACTTCACACAATCACTTGACTAGGCTCAAACAACTCTTCTCAACCAACTACCACAAGGAACAACTCTTTCTTACAAACCCTAGTCCAAGCATGTATCAACCAACTCAAATGTTTCCAACAATGCTCAACCACAAATCTCACATAACAATGATACTCATGTTCTTTTCAAGTTCAAGTTCTTTGCATAACCAATGGGCTTCAACAACAATGCTAATAAAACATTCTTCACATAACAATGATACTCATGTTCTTCTCAAACCCTATCTCAGGTTTTTCACACTACTAATGGCTTCAACAACAATGCTTATAAAACAAGGTTTAATAGCAACTCTCAACCCATAAAACCTTGAAACATTCAACCAACTACTTTCGAAAAGGAAACCACAATTAATCCTTTTCTCTCCAATGATATTTCAGAAATCAACCACCATAAACAATCAATAGGAGAATGTGCCCATACCTTTTATGAAGATGAAGAAGCCTTTTGGTTGTCCACAAAATCTGTCTCACTCAACACACTTTCTTTTTCAACTTTCAACAAGGGTTAGAGATCTTGATTAATAACACAACAATAACATCCAAATAACACCTTATTACTCCTACTCAATAACATACACCATGTCACTTCATAAATGAATTAATCTCTTTTGAAAAAGAACAAAGCAACCTTCACTTTTGAACCTCTTTACAAAATCAGAAATATCTCTTTACACACACCTTATTTCTCCCTCTAAGCAAGTTAATCAAATAGCCCTCGGAATAAGATTTCCAATGATATATAATATGATATACTTTCAAAAATTAAATCATCAAAAATCTCTCCTTTTTTAAACATGCATCATAACCCTTATTCCTCCTAGGGCAACTTTAGAAAAATAAAATATATCTAAAAATTATTAACTTGCCTCTGTCCCTGATGGGATTCAATCTCGTGACCTTCCTTGCTCAGCGCCTTAACCATAACCAACCTGCCATTGGGCCACATGCCCTCACGTGCTCAAAAGGAGCACACAACAAAACCTTATGCCGTGAATATCTGCGCCCTTCGAAAACAAAACGTGCTTCACGCGTTTCAACATAACAAAACACCTCCGACAAGAATCGAATGTAGGACCTCCTACTTCACACACAATGCACGAACCACTAGGCCAAGGAGGCCTATACGTTTGGCTTTACTCCACAATAGTCTCTTCAACGAACGCGAAAATCGTAAGCCTTTTAAAACCCTTTTCACACACACTTCGACACACGATGCGCAGGCTCTTTTACCATTCGAATCCAAATATCAAATCGAGCGCTTAGAGAAATAAATCGAAACTTTGGGCATATATATATATGTCCTCCTCCTTTCCTTTGACGTCGGTGCTATAATTTAAATATTAGTTTTATGCCTTTTCCTTTCTTTGACGTCGACGCTATAAATTAAATTTTAATTTTAATTTTAAATAATTTAAAATTTAAACTTAAATATTTAAAATTAAATATCTCCATCACCGGGGCACCTTTTTCGATGAAACAAAAAGCCAACCTGGGTTTTAAGAAAAACCCATTTCAAATCTGCCATCCATGGTTTTAAATAAAACCTTTTATTTTGCCTGCCTTGGTTTTCACAAAAACCCTGTATATATCCATGCTCTCCAAAATATCATAAATGCTTATTTATGAAATGCTTTGGCCACCAAAACTCAATGTGATCCATGTGACATCAATGACAACATAAAATCACTCAAATTTCCAACAGGTACATTAACATATATCAAATAATGTAATATCCTCCAACATCCCCTTGTATTACACTATTTGATATTGAAGACTTTAGTCATCAATATTTATCTTCATTTCTTTAGGAAATTTTGCACAATATCTCTGATTCTTCTTGTGTTCATCCATTGTCTTTGTATGTTGTCTCTGTTGGAAAATCTTGGACTATGCTTGATCCATTTTCTTGTTTCCTATATTTTTGATAAATCAAGCAATTCATCATTAGTTTGTTCTTGAGGCATAAGATGATTAAAAATTTCTTCTAGAAAAAACCATTGTATCTAAGGTAAAAATTCCATTCTCAATAAAACCTGCAGTCTTTGTTTTATCTTGATTCTTGATAATACATTTTTTATGTTCATTTATATATTTAAATTCCATAGTTCTACCTCTTGCAACTAATTGAGCTACAAAAATAAGATTAGTAGATAGACCTGGAACATATAAAACATCATCTAGCACAAAATTTGAAAATGATATGCTAGGTATTACTTTTCTAGCTCCTTGAACATGATAAATCTTATCATCTATAATTTTAAGTGGAATATTTGATCTAACTTCTATCAAGTCAAACCAATGCAAGTTTCGAGTCAAATGATGACTAGCTCTTGAATTAATATACCAATGTTTTCTTCTTTTCTCATAGGTCCTAGCTCTTGAATTAATATACCAATGTTTTTTTCTTTTCTCATAGGTCGAGTCAAATGATGACTAGCTCTTGAATTAATATACCAATGATGACTAGCTCTTGAATTAATATACCAATGTTTTCTTCTTTTTCTCTTTGACATCATCTTCTATTATTTGGTCCTATGAATTGATTTTGATGAAACCTTTGATTTTAAAATTTTCTTCTCATGGGTCTTGGTCCTTTATATGAATTTTGAAAAAAGAATCATATTTCTTTGCCATCTATCCATTTATTCAAATATCAAAGTTTATAAATTTGTAAATTAAATAATCAAATTTTGAGTAGAAGTCCTTTTGACTCCCAAATTTCTAATTTGCAAATTAAAAAAAAAATTAATCAATTTTCAAAATTTTAATTTCTTTTTGGAGTAGAAATCCTTATCTCTCCAAATCTATCAAATTCAAATAAATTTGCAAATTTAATAAAAAAAATTCTAAATATTTTGATGTAGAAGACCTTGTGTCTCCCTAATAATTTATCAAATTTGCAAATTTTTCTAATCAATCTTTCAAATATAAAATTTTAAAAATTTCAAAAATTTATTTGAAATTGAAAACCTTTTGACTCCCTAATTATAAATCAACAATATTCTACTTTTCAATTTTCTTCAAAAAGCAAATATAGAAGTCAAAGCCTTTTCACTCCAATTATACTTTATAAAATTTAATAAAGTTTGATTTTTCTTTCTAAACTTTATTAAATTCTAAATATCATAAAATCATGTGCCAAAAATTAGGTTTTAACCTTATTACTCCAATATTTTGAAAAATATAAAGGTGCCAAAGAATGTTTCCTAAAATTCTTACCTTGACCAATGTGTTGGATAGAAATGAATGCTTTTGTGCTCTTGTCAGGGCATTATGGTAAGTTTATCTCAGGTAAATGATATGTCTCGGTTGACGTTATAATACAAATTCATATGCTACCTCATACTTTTATTTTAAATTTTTTAGGTTACCTTGAATCCAATATGATATCTATCTCTGACATCTTTTCAAACTGCTTTAGGCACACTTTAATAACATCTCAGATGTTTGTCTTGGGCAATAATATCTTCAAGCAATTGTATAAACCAGGTTCTCATTCTCCTTCTCCTCATTCCTTAGCTTTATGTTATCTAGAAACACACTGTAGACGCTTCTACTCTACATGTTATTCCTCTTGGTTGGATGTATAGGATTGTCAATACAAGTGCTACTATTCTTCTTTACTGGTTGAGCAGGTGCAATTGTTTCTTTATTTTGGCTATGAATTCAATCATCCTTCTTGTGGGGCTCTTCTATAATGTTTCTACTCTAGGAAGTGAAGCCAATCATCCCTCTTATGGGGCTCTTCTATAATGATTTCACTCAAGGTAGTGAAGTCGATCATCCCTCTTGTCGGGCTCTTCTATTCAATAATAGGACTAGACTAAATCCGGTGTCTTAAAGTTCTTTAAGACACTTCATTTCTACTACACTTCTTAGGCTTAAACATTATTCAAAATATTGTTCCTAAGGTGCTTCTCAGGTCCTTCTTTGAATTCAATCGTCCTTGCAAAAATTATTATGTTGCTCTTGGATTATGTCAATCGCTCATCCTAGTAAAGATTTGGATAAAAAATTTCTTCAATCAAACATTCAAACCATGGTTAAACTTGATATTAGCATAAAATATTGACTTCTCAAATTTTTGTGGAGTATGGTGGTAGCTCCTATACCATTGTTGGCTTTTTAGTGATATTATCAAAGTTCCAATATCTAGAAAATTGAGTAATCTCAAATATAAGAGCAATTACTATTTTAATTGACCAATATAATGAACATAATATTCATAACAATGAAAATAATATGAAAAAAATGGTCAATATCATTCATGTAATAACATGAAGAAATACTTACAATATATTTCTCAAAATATGCATACAAGCTTCAATATTATTAATGCTTGAATGTATCTAAGATACTTTGATAATATTCAATCCATATACAATACATGGAGCTTTATCTCCATAATATAGCCTTCATAGATGACTCTTCAATACTTGACTATTGCTCTCCTCTCACATCTAGGAGATGCAACCTTTCATATTCCATGCATAAGATAAATCCTCTCATGTCTTTTGTCTTCTCATCTTGCCACTTGTATACATGACTCTTGACTCTCTATTTGCACACTTTATTCTATGACACTTGCACATTTTACTCAATGACATATTACACAAACCTACACACTCTATTACAAGACACTTGTGCACATTCTACACATGAACACTTACATAAAGGGGAAATATAAATCACACTCCTAAACTATAAACTCATACCCTAATCTATTACATATTTAAATTTGTACCATGAAGGTACCATGGGGGTATATTAGCATGTACCAAATAATGTAATATTATCCAACACCTTTTTGCAGATATCTTCTAAGAATAGGATTAAAATAAAGGTTCTTTCCCTCTTTCTATCGTATGTGACAAAACAACATAGCGATAATACTACTTGTTTGCAAGGAGTTTAGTAGATCAAATCTTGTAAGCACTTAATTTTTTGAAGAGCACCCTTGATAGTTGGTGGTATATGTGCTTTGATTAAGGTTACTCCTTTACCTCAACCAACTGCATGGCATAATGGTTGGGCACCTTGCTTGTAGAAGAGTGGTGTCAGGTTCAAACCACAACATTGGCATCCTTCTATTTTTAACTAAATTAGAATGCCTCATGCATCTTATCATATTATGTAAGCCCCTATTTTATCCCATCATGGGTATGCGATGCATTGGTTAACGTTATTGATCACCTACAAGATGTCTTGGTTTCAAGCCCCATCAACTCCAAACCCATAAAAGAATTATTTTTATATAATGTGAAGTAAAAATCCTATCAAACACTTCAAAACAGGCACAACATCCAATCTAGTGGAAATGCATCAAAACAACTAATTTGATATAAATTTTTAAGGTTTGGCATTTAATTATTTTTTAATTGGATATCTCCACTTTGCATGTTGAAGATAATTTTTTGATACGGTCTTTTTCTATATGCATTATTTTCTATTACTCATGATACAAGCTTATAATTTTGTAGTTTAACTTATCATTCATATTATACTATATTCTAATAAAATCTACGATTTCATTATTATATAGCATTAGATAACATGGTGATGACTTGATTTTTTGTTAGATATTAATACATATATAGATTGGTTTCGAGGATGATTCATATGAAGGACAAATTACAAAACTAGCTAATGGTACCTACAAGTTATAGTTAACAAGTCACACAAATGACATCTATGTGATTATTTTTGCCTCAAAACCCCCACCCTTTTGTATCTAATGATATAATAATCCTTGCATTTTCACCTAAATGACAAGTACTTTTATATTTGTATAAGATGATATAATTTAATTGTATAGAATTATGGATTTTTTCATATTTCCTATAATTTGATGTATGTTGGATACTAACGTATCTCATCCTGAGTGAGCCAACATTCTTTTCATGTCACATGTGTATTAAATCCCTATGAGAAAGCAAACATGATGATGAGTTTGGGTTTTGAAGTTGCCTATGTTAAACTATAAGAATACAATAAACGAGAGTGTTGATAAATATACCTAGTGATTGCCAACTGTATAGTGCCACGTGTGTTATTTATATAGAGAAGATAAGACATTCTAATTGTTGCCTACAAATTGATGAATTGCTAGAAAACTAAAAATTGTAATCGTAAAAAGTTCAACGACCATTTTTAGCATATTACGTAGTTGATTAGAGACAGGGACTAAAGGATGACACCAATAACAACCCACCCTTACAAATAATTCTATTCCTCCATTAAGTTATCCCAATCACTTAAAATTGGGATGTTGATTCTCCAACTGTAGGGAATTTCAAGAAAGTAATTTTATTTTTTAATTTATATTTTGTAGAGTATGACCATGGTAGTTCTTACATCCCTTGAGAGCTAGTAAATACTTCAAGGAGTTTTCATGGTCCCCTTTAGATTTTACATGTAATTCAAAATAGGATTTTATTAGTTAGTTAGTTAGAAGAATAGTCTTATATCTAGAATTAGTAGATGAATGATAATTTAATTCTATGTATTTTATTCCATATTAATAAAATTAGATCTATAATTTAATAAAATTCTAAGTGTGTAATTTCTTATTTTTCCATCCATGGGGAACTACACCTATCCTTGAAGTCTAAGCCCACTACAAGCATGCACTTTGTGAGAACCCCCATAAGCATTTTGTGTTTTCCTATGTTGTAGATAGATATCCATTTGTAGTTATGAATAAATCCTTTTAGTTCTACTCTTTCTAGTTTTTGTAGTTAGTTGTTTCGATATGATTAATTTTTGTTACACGTTTCTTGTCCAATTCTATTTTATTTATTTTCTAGTTTTGTAGTTTATTCTTTTATATTATATTCCTATAGTTTCTAGCTTTTACTATTAAATTTTAGATTTGTGTGTGTATGTAAGCTATCCACCTATGGTTATTGGATTTTACAAACTACTTAGCTACAAAAAAACCAACTCAACACTTTTTCCCTAAGAAGAATAATTTCTTGATTAGGTAGGTGCTCTTTATACTTGGATCATGTCAAATTTTACAACAGTTTCCAAAAAGAAATAGAATCAACCATTACCTGGTATTTTTTAGCAAGTGGAATACAACATGAAAAATAACACAAATTATAATAGGGTGTTTGTGGACACCAAAAAATATTCAATAAAGTAAAATGAAATTAAAATCCGACCAATTAAAAAAATATTGATAAGGGGTATTTATACCCAAGTACATGATGTCTTTAGGTCAAGGTAGTGAGATCGGCCCTCAAGAAGTTTTTTTTATAAAAGATTACAAAAGTACCTTTAATCAGCTTTATATGGGCCCAAAGGATGAATATAACAAAAAATGTGCAAAATAGTTGGTTATGGCATCAAGAGAATCTTAACTACCATATATTCCATATCCTCCCTTAAGATAAATAGTGGACATGAAGAAAGACCCTCACTACATCCCCTTTAAGGGACACTCTCCAACTCCAAGAAGCTTTCACATGTGCAGAAAAGTGACATTGAGCATGATCTTGATAAATATATTCACTACTTACTATAATGATGACACAAATACTAGATCTAACATCCCACAAACATGAAGCCATCTCACAAAATGCATCCATATCTCAATGTGCTTTGTTTACCAATGAACATTGGATTATAGTCAAGTTGGAAAGTGCTTTGATTATCATATAAAGGAGGAATAGGAAAGCTTTAAGGAATGTCATTTTTCTTCTAAATCATTAGCATCCACCTAATATGCTTAGCTACCTCATTTGTGGTACAATAGTCAACTCCATAAAAGACTAAGAGATGATGGACTAACATCTAAAACACAATGAAACCAAGCCATATTCCAAGTAGAACACAAAGCCTATGGTGTGTTACCACTTATTCAAATATAGTAATGCTATAGTTTGTCTAATAAATCTAGATCCCTAAAAATAATGAAAAAGACCCAAATATATCATCTCAATGGTAGAACAAAGTCATGACTTCATATTCTCAATTAGAACAGAGGAGGTGCCACTGATGAGAATATCATCAACATATAACATATTAATAAAAAATTTATCATCCCAATGTTTTGACAAAAACGTCATGTTCAACCTCACATAACTGAAGTTTACAACCAATAAAAAAATGGATATTTTCATACAATATGCGAGGATTATATTTAAGTCCATACAAGGACCTAGTCAATTGATACACCAATGGAGTAGGATCCTCGAGCTTAGAATTGGGTGGATGCTACACGTATATTTCCTATTGAATATCTCCATGTAGAAAGACACTCTTTAAGTTCATTTGATGAACCTTCCATCCATAGGAGGCATAATGGATTTGACTATTCCATTCTCGCCACAAGTGCAAATGTATTAGCATAATCCACTCTCCCCTATTGATATAAAACCTTAATGACAAGGTATACCTTGTGCTTTTCTACATGATCATTTGATGTGTATTTTATTATATACACCCATTTACACCCTATAACATTCATCCTTTATGTATGAGGGACCAACTCCCCACTCTTCTTGATTAGATTCTCATACTCTATCAACATAGTATCTTCCTATTTAGGCTTATTTTTAACTTGAGAATATGTAAGGGGATCATCATAATGGGCTACTTCAAAAGTAATGCTCAAGAAGAAGATTTTTTATGTCACTAAAGGGATAGGATAGCCTAAGCATCCTTTAAATATGCCTCAACCCACTTAGGTGTAGGAAAAATAGAAGAACCAAGTGTATGCTTCTTTATCTCAACATCAAAACTAAAACTAAAGGATCCAACTCATCATCACTCATCTCATCATACAAGACTAAATGATTACGAATTGATGTGTCCTACTCATCTTGGCCTACTCCTGAGGAAGAATAAGCTTCATAAGAAGATACTCGTGAAGGGGCCAAAATGATAAGCAGTGAATAACCACTCGAGGAGGATGAAGAGGAATATGTAATTAGAATAGAGCCAACCAAGATATTTGAAGAACATGCTAAATCTAGAATAGTCAAAGAATATAAAAAATCAATAATTTTTTTTTGGTAGGTATGGAAGAAGCAACTGGAATTACCTCATAAAAAATTGCATTTCTCCTTATTAATACCTCATTCCTTTGGGGATCATAAATATGATACTCCTTTAAGGTATTAGAATATACCATAAAGATACATCTATGGTTCTTTGATACCTCCTTCTTTAAAATATTCTTGGGCATATGAGCCTATGGTGAAGACCTCAAAATATAAAATTTGAACACATTTGGCTTATCCCCATTCAATATCTCAAGAGGTGCTATGCCCTAGAATACCTTGGTAGGAATCCTATTAATTATGTATGATGCACAAATGATAGCCTCATCCTAGAACTTATGGTCTAGTCCCTTGGCATGAATAATAAATCCTGGCATGTCCATGATTTCTTTGTTCTTCCTTTTAGCTACACCATTCTATTTAGAAGTATAGTGAACAATCCTTTGATATGCAATCCCATGAGAGGCCAAGAAATCATGAAAAGCATAGCTAAAATATCACCACCCAATATATTCTATAAATTTTGATTCTCTTATCTAACTAGTTTTCAACAAGGGCCTTTAAGGTCTTAAACCTCTCAAAAACCTCGTCCTTAGTACAAATAGTGTATAACCATACATGTATAAAAATAATCAATGAAAAGAAGGAAATACCTATTTTATAAAAAGTATGGAATACCCATAGGTCCATAAATATCACTATGTATGATCTCCAAAGGGTGAGATGACCTCCTAGCAACCCCTTTTGGAAAGGTATCCCTATGATGTTTTTCCAAAATGTAACCCTCACATGCCATTGATGGTATCCCTATGATGGTTTGAATTCCAATAGCCATCTAATGTTGACCCATGTATCTCAAGGAACCATAGTTGGGATGCCCAAGCCTATGATATCACTTTTGATTCTCATTACCAATATGTATAACATTATCAATAAATTTTTTCTTGCTAGAAAGAGTGGAAAACGTGTAACTCTTTCACCCAATTTATACATGGAGTTAGTTTCATCACAATAACTATAAGAAATAATTTTGAAACCATTGTCTATGTAATTAATTGCCTATTTATCAGGTCAAAATTTAACTTTCTTATTTGTATGAATAATGCGATAAATAGAAAAAATATTAGGACCAACATTAGGAACATGAAGTACCTCATCAAATGACAAGGATATGATAGTGATGTCTCCACTCCCTAAAACCTATAATGAAGAGTCATATCCAATAATAACATAATGCTCTGTATGAGGTTTGTTGTAGCCTTGAAGAGGTGCTTATGCTTTTTCATGTGCCTAGTAGCCCTAAATTCGCTATACACTCATCTGAAGAGGTGGATGTCTAATGTGTAGAAGGAATTGCAACATGAGCCTATGAGGTTTCTCCATCAACACTATCCTTACATTGTGCATAAAAGAGAACAACATCAAGATCCCTTTCTTATTGCTTCCTCTAGTTTCTTGATCCAAATCCTGCAAAATTATGCCTTACATCCATCCTTCTTGCAAAATTCACAAGTAGGTTTGTTGAAAGGCTTCTTGGAATTCTTCTCATTCTATTTGGGATTTTTATCATTCTAAACTTTAGCAAAAGTTTGGATGTGCTATTTAAAAATAGAATTTCTCTTATTCCTATTTCTCCTAGCTTAATGGTGCAAAAAGTACTTAAATACTTCATCAATAGGTGGTGTAAGAGAATATAGAAAGTACACACAAAGCATCTCAAAAACCATGGCAACTATCTCATATATTTTAACACATTGTTGAAGATAATATTTAGTTCAGTGTTCCTTTATTTATCCAATACTTCTTATCCTTCCCTTCTCTCCTTATATAGTCCTCTTGGAATTTATTTAACTGAATGATATACTCACCAATGGTATTAAAAGAGTTCATAGAAAAGGTTGCAAGCTCATCCTCCAATTTTCTAAATAAGTGGAATCAAATTTTATCACATAGCCCCTAAAATTTCTCAAACAATGCTTTAGGATCCATGGTGTTGTTGACACGAGTGTTATAGAAATTGTCAACATGAAGAGCAATCAATCCATGAGCCTCATCCTTCTTATCCCTAAAAATTTGCTTTACCTCTTAAAAAATAGCCTCATGAGGTTCCTCATTCATATATTTGAGTAACCCCTTGCTTTAGAGTAGAGATTCAATATTGATCTTCTAGGTAGCATAGTTAGTACCACTCGACAAGGGTACATGATGATCCATTACTATTTTGTTAAAATTAAAATAATATGTGTATTTGTAACAAAAAATAACACCACTAATGTGGAGAGCTTGAAAAATCATGCGATTTGAAAAAATAGGATCAAACGCTTTTACATAAAAAAGTTATGAACCCTAATTGTTTTCCTAAAATTGCAAAAATTACCTCCAAAACCTTTGAAAATTTAATTTTTATTACCTACAGTAAATGTGGACACCATGTGTCATTACATGAGTGGTTGAGGGGGTGTCAAGTGTGTGCTAACTATACAACATATCAATGAATTGTGTGATGCTACTTGTCACAATCTAATTAGTTTTTTATTATACGACCCATATTATGCCATTTGTTGCTTTTTAATTTACTATAAAAAAATTATGTTGCCAAGTCTACTATTGACTATGTGAGTTGCTTATCGAGTTTGATGAGTTGGTGAAATGTGATTGGCCAAACCTATATTTATAAATTCCAAGTGGTATATAGCCTGCCATGTTAGCCTTATCAATGCATGCCATGTTAGTAACTACATCAATTGCTACATCATCAACCACGTATTGCCTCAATATTCATGTTACATCAACACCTCTATGAGTCGCCACATCTCACACCATGTTACCTATACAGACTACCAAATTACATGTATGGATTTTTACACCAACTACCACGTCACCTCAAGATTCATGCACTTGCTGCTAAGTCACTTCTATGGACTGCCATGTGTAACCCTAGAATTCATATGCTTATTGCCACCTTAGATGTACATATTGCCATGTCAACTATATGAATTACTAGATGGCATTTATATAGTCCTGTCATGTCATCACTATTGTGCAAAGGAGATGTCAAATCATCAAAAAGTGCCACATCATTATAGTTGATAACATCATCATAGGTTTTCAATGTAAGATCGTTGATGTCATCAAAGGAGTAAAGGGAGGGGGTTTGAACCTTAGACCTCCCATGGTTAAGGGTTATAAGTTATTACAGCTAGCCATATCCCTAGACATCATGCTTGGGAGATAAATGAGAACACATGAATTTCAAATAAACTTAACTACCTTTTACTTCCCCTACACATCAACAATGTAATTCTACATCAAGATGGTGCAAGTATGTCCCTATTTTATGCACCTCTTACAAAACATTTTATAAAATACTCCATTTTTTAAATTAAAAGATTTAAATTTTGGATGGAATGAAAGGAAATTTTCAAATGCAATCTTGAAGTACCTAGAGGTAAAATGATGAAAATTATAGAACTATAACCCCCCTAAAATTTTGCAAAGAATCCAAAAACACAAAAAAAATATTTATATCTATTATGGTTTATCTTGCACAACAATTTTTCAAACACAACCAACTAAACCATCGTCTCATGCCTATGTAGGAGAAAGTTTATTAAACCATTTTTACAACTTTGTCAAGTGGTTGGTGTTTGATTTTTGAGTGGATAAAGTTTATAAAATGAGTAGGAAGCAGCGATGAGCGAGAAGGTAGCGACGGGAGGGCATGGGAGCAGGAGCACCAGCACTATGAACCTGGGCACCGGCAAGTTGGAGGGCCGCATCAAGGTAGAGGGAGGGCAGTCAAAGAATGGAGGCTCGACGGAGTTACCCGAAGATGGAGGCAGACGCGGGAAGGATCCTCCTGACAAAGGGAGAGACTGCCAACAGAAATCATATGCAGAGGCAGCGGCTTCTGAAACCCCAAATGGTATTTTCACTAAGGACCTCTTTTCATTCGGGGATGAACTGGACATCCCGAAGGAAATCCTATTAAGTTTCGTTGAATTTGAAAAATTTACCCTAATCGGGAAGTTTATTGGAGGGCGTCCCGATATGGAGACCATTCGCAGGTGGGCGGCAGGAAAATGGCGGACCTCGGGTCATATGGAGTTGGCTGCCCTATCCCGAGGTTTTTTTGCAATTAGGCTGAATAATGCGGAGGATTACTGTAAAATTTTTGCTGGGGGTCCTTGGTTTCTGGGACGCAGGAGTCTCTTTCTCAGGAAGTGGGGGATGGATTTTAACCCCGAAACCCAGAGTATTAATATTGCCCCAATATGGGTTAGGCTGTCGAACCTTCCCCTTTTTTGCTGGCATGAAAATGTTATCAGGGGTATCTCCTGTTCCATTGGTGAGTTGGTCACCATTGACCCTCCCACTCGGGCCCGAACCAGATTTGTCCAAGCTCGCTTCTGTGTCCTGGCGAATTTGGAGGTGAACCTTCCATCCTCCATCACTCTTCGGTCTGGAGGCTCTGTTCTTCATAAGCAAGTCATTAACTACGAAAATAGACTAACATTTTGCCCTCGATGCAGTTCCCATGGGCATCTTCAGTCAAATTGTCCTCTTCAAAAGTCGGGGATGAAGGGTGGGGCTTCTGGCAACCCCCTAGAGCAAGAAGGAAAACAACCGAAACACCCTGTAGCGACAGTGCCTGAGTATCCAGATCCTTCTGGGGTTCTCCCCGAGTCGGACGTCATTCTATGCAATGCAAGTTCCCAACCAGAACCTCAAGTGGAAAAGGATCAGTCTCCTTCCCGTATGTCTACTCAGGTTGATTCCCCTATTTGTCAAAACCAGAAACCTCCCGAGTCCCTGCTGGGCAAGAGGGACGAACAACATGGCAACATTAGTTCATGAAACACTAGAAGTCGGAAGCAAGGGGTGGATTTTGGCTGTGAAAGAAAATAGGGGCGACCTCCTAACAAAGAAAGAAGGGATAAGGAAACGGCAACAAACATTGCAAATGGATCCCAACGATTGCTTTTTCAAGAAGATTTCAACTCCCTGATGGGTGATTCGCCTGTCCCAAAACCTCCCATCCAGCAGGGAAAGGGAGGCAAGAAAGTATTTAAAATGTCCAGATGAAAATCCTCTCATGGAATGTGAGAGGTCTTAACGGAGCGGCCAAACGTAGGGTGGTGGCCGATCTCCGAAAGAAGTCTAACCCATCCATCCTCATTTTGCAGGAGACTAAGTCTGATGCCTCTGCCTCTGTCAAGGTTGCCAAGGCCATTTGGGCCAAGGAAAAATTCCTTTCCAGCCCTGCAATAGGTTCTGCAGGTGGTCTCATGGTGTTGTGGGACTCTGACAAGGTCGAGGGTAGTCTTCTATTGGCTTCCAGCAGGACTATCAATGTCCTGTTTCACTCCAAGGTTGATAATTTTTCATGGATTTTGACCAATTTTTACACCTCGAACTCTGCTTCGAAGCAAGATGAGTTGTGGAAAACCATCTCTATGATGAGGGAAAGTTTTAGTGACTTCCCATGGGTTGTGGGAGGGTATTTCAATTGCCCTCTTCATCCCTCTAAAAATAAGGGAGGCGCTGAGCTGGCTAGCCGTAGCATGGAGGATTTCAGATATTTTGTTTCGTCCAATAATTTGCTAGACATTGAACTTAAGGGGACGTACTTCACCTGGAGCATCAGGAGGATTGGGAGCAATCTCATCCAGGTCAAGCTTGACCGGTTCCTCATTTCCCATGAAGCTATTCCCTTCCTGGGCGCTGCAACTCTCTCAGCTTTGCCAAGAATCGGGTCGGACCATAATCCCATTCTGTTAGAGGCCACTTGCAGGCCTAGGTTTAAGATCCCTTTCAGATTTGAGTCCATGTGGATTTCCCACAAGGATTTCAAATAGTTGGTTTCAGAATGGTGGCGGTGACGGTGGTTGGTTCGGCGTCCAAAAGACTGGCCCTAAAACTTAAGATGATTAAAAAAAACTTAAAGGCATGGAATAAGGAGGTTTTTGGCAACATTTTTGAGTCTAAAAGGTCCATCTCTGAGCGCTTGAAGAGTTTAGAGGAAAAGATGGAGGTCGAAGGGTATTTTGAAGGCCTCAAAGAGGAGGAACGGAGCCTCCTAGTGGACTATCATTCCATTTTTGCCAGTGAGGAAATGTTTTGGCATCAGAAGTCTAGGGATCTCTAGCTGAAGAGCGATGATTCAAATTAGAATTTTTTCCATGCGTCTACCATGAGACATAGGGGGGCCAACAATATCATACAGGTGTTGTGTAAGGATGGGCGCACTACCAGGGAGATTGAGGAAATTCGAAGCGAAGCAGTCGATTTCTTCTAGGATTTGTTGGGTGCTTCTCCTGATAGCGTCCTCCAAGTTCAAAAATCCTTGCTTGCTAGTTTCCCTACCAAATTACCCCATGAGGTAAGTATTAAACTCCTAGCACCTTTTTCCCATTCCAAGATTAAGGATGCTCTTTTTTCCATGCAACCAGATAAGACCCCCGGGACTGATGGGTTCCCCCCCGATTCTTTCAAGTTATGTGGGATGTTGTGGGGCCTGATGTCTGCGAGGCTATCTTAGAAATCCAAGCATCAAGATCCATCCATCCGAAGCTCAAATCTACCTTCCTAGCTCTCATTCCTAAGTCGCCCGCTTGCAAAAGTTTTTTTGACTATCGTCCCATAAGCCTTTGCAATGTTTTCTACAAGATTCTTACCAAGACCATTGCCATTCGTCTGAGATCCCTCCTCCCCTCTTTGGTAGGTTCAGCTCAGGGGAGCACCATTAAGGGTAGAAACATCCTTGACGATGTCATTACTATTCACAAAACCCTCCATACTGCCTAATGTTCCAAGAATGCTATGCTTTTCCTTAAACTAGACATGAATAAAGCTTTTGACAGAGTGGACAGGAGGTTCCTCTGTGCTATCCTTTGCAAGTTGGGCTTCCATCATCACTGGATTGACCTTGTGAATAGTTGCATTTCCACTCCATCCTTTTATGTGCTGATCAACGGGTCTCCCACTGGATTCTTCCAGAGTGCTCGTGGCCTCAGACAAGGTGATCCTCTGTCTCCTATTTTATTCATTCTTTTGGCAGAGGTCCTTAGATGGTCTTTGAATGAAGCCCTCCGTCGAAGAAAAATTTCTAGCATTCTACCTACTTCCAGAGTTGATCCTGCCACTCACCAACAGTTTGTGGATGACACACTCATATCCACTGGAGCGTCTGTCACTCAGGCCAAATCTATCAAGCGCATTCTATCCTGGTATGAGAAGGCTTCTGGCCAAAAAGTTAATTATTTGAAGAGCAAATTTTATTTTGTTAATACCCCTCTACGTAGGCAAATTCACATTGCCAGAATCCTCAAATGCACTATTGATTCCCTGCCTGCAACTTATTTGGGGTTGCTACTAGTTTGCAATGGGCAAGGCGGTGGGAACATCTAGAATTCAATTTTGGAACGGCTTCATAAGAAACTCAGCACTTGGAAAGGCAAGTTGCTATCTCAAGCTGGGAAGGCAACCCTCACTAAAGCCTGTCTTCAAGGAATTCCCACCTATTTCATGTCTATTTTCATGCTTCCTGTGTTTATCCATTCCAAAATAGAGCAGATTCAAAGGAATTTTCTCTGGTCTGGCAGCAAAGAAAAATCTAGAATTCCTCTGGTGGCATGGGATAAGGTTTTCCTTCGAAAGGACCAAGGGGGCATAGGATTGAGAAGATCCAAGCTCATGAACACTGCCTTAATTTCCAAACATGATTGGAGAATTCTTATTAATGCACCGGCGAAATGGGTCAATATAGTTAAAAGAAAGTATCCTGGGGAAAATTCTCTCCTGGAAGCGGAGTCTCCTCATGAAGCTTCGACTTTCTGGAAGACGGTGCTTCAGGGCCGTTCGATGATTATCAAGGGTGCTCGTTATATCTTGGGGGATGGATCCATGATCCTTTTTTGGAGAGACAGGTGGGCTACAGATGAAGCTCTTGCTGTAAATCAGAACTTGGCTGGCTTGAGGGCCCAGATTGATCCAAACAGTCATCTCAAGGTTTCAGATTACATTGACCGGAGTTCCCTTCCCCCTCGGTGGAAACTTTCGACGATGGATGGGTTTGATATTGAGGTGAATTTCTTGTACAGTGTCCTCCAATCGATGTTAATTCCTTCGATCATAAGAGACGATAGAATTATTTGGAGCAACACGCAGGATGGGCGATTTTCTATTAAGTCCGCTTATGATCTTCTGTCGTGTGAGGCTGTTGTGGACCCCCGATGGAAAGCAATTTGGAGGAAAGGGATTATTCCTAAGATAAATTACTTTTCTTGGATTGCCTTTTATAACAAAGCCCTTACCATAGATAATCTCCACAAGAGAGGCCTTGTTATTCCCAACAGGTGCTATCTTTGCTTAGCTGATTGTGAAACATCCGATCACTTATTTTTGCATTGCCCCTTTTCCCATTCGGTCCTAAGTTGTGTGTTGTCTTCCTTCCAAGTACTTTGGTGCTCCCCTCGCTCCCTTAAAGATGCCTTCCTCCAATGGCCCAAGCCCTTTTAAGAATTCTAAGCTCCGATTCCTTTGTGAAGCTGCCTTTCACCATTCCATCTGGCAAATTTGGCTGGAGCGTAATGCTAGAGTCTTCGGCAAGATCCCTATAATGGCTCCCTCTGTTGCCCAGTGGGCCTTATCCTTTGTTGTCGAGAATTCAAAAACTATTCCCAGCTCCCGCCCTCACAATCCTTGGGAGGCAATTATTTTCAAAAGACTAGACCTTGGCTCCTCTTCCAGAGTTGACTCAGTGAATGGCCGCAGGGAGGTCACATGGACCAAACCTCCTTTGGGGTGGATCAAACTTAATTTTGATGGGGCTGCTAAAGGCAACCCGGGGCCCGCTGGTTTTGGGGGGCTTGTCAGGGACCATAATGGGAAGCTGATCTTGGCCTACTATGAAAATCTAGGCCCTCAGACCAATCATTTTGTCGAAGCCCGTGGTGTGTTGAAAGGGTTGCAGGTCATATCGAATGATCCTAGGCCTTTAATTATTGAAGGCGATTCTCTAAACATTATCAACTACCTTTGTGGCTCCAAAGACCCATCGTGGCGGGTCCTGAATATCATCCTCGAGGCTAGGATGCTCCTCTCTCGGCGTGCCAGGTGGGAGGCGAGCACATCTACAGAGAAGGTAACCGGGTGGCGGATCACTTGGCCAACAAAGGACTAATGACCATGTTCCCGGTTGTTTGGCGTTCTCGTTTCCCAACTGAGGTGGACAGTTTGGTCAAGGTAGATATTCCCTCATGATGAAGAATTTGTATCATAGGTCTTCTCCCAAAGTTTATTGATATATTGTCTTCGGCTATTATTCTGTTTTAATGTATTTCAAGATCAAGATTTCCAGGACTGTCCGTGTCTTCTGGGGCCCTCAGGAATTTTGTATTTCCCTATATTTTTTATGAACTGCTCTATTTACCCAGCCATTCGGCATGAAATATCTTTTAGCAAGGCTAATTTTGTACATAAGGTTTTTGGATCCTTTATAAAAACCCACAATTAATCTATTCTTATAATTACCAAAATAAAAAAACTTTGTCAAGTGGTTCAAAGGTCTTTTCTAAGCATAAAATCCTTCCCATGACTTCTTTGGCACCAAGGGCCTATAAACCTTTAGCCTTTTCTTTTCTTCTTTCATGATATCCAAGGAGTCTACTCTCTCAAAAATACTAGTATTGGACAATAAAAGCCTAAATAGAAAAGGAAATGAATTTTTTTTTTTTTTTATTTATAAAACAAATGATATTTTTAAAACCTCAAAAAATCCAATCCTAAAATCAGGGCATTCGTTTAGTCAAAAAATATTGAAACAAAATAGGATGGAGTGCTAATAAGAGGGAAGATAAGCCTATCAATGAATATTTTTCTTGGCGCAGATTTGTTGATTCTAGTGATATCCTTGCAATCCAAGTCCACCTAGGGTTTTTGTTATGAAACCTTATTTAGATTATGCCACCAATCTTATTAACTCCTACAAAAAAATACTTCAAGATAAGTTGGATTGAAAATATCCTATAAATAGAAGATTGAGTAATGAAGATTCACATCCACCCTGATACCATGTAGGTCTTCACAACAATTTCTAGAAATGAGTGGAATCAATCATTACCCAATATTGCTTAACAAAAGGAATACACAACATGAAAGTGTCACAAAATACAATGGGGTGTTTGTAGACACCAAAAAATATTCACTAAAGGAAAATAAAATTATACTCCAACCAATTAAGAAAAAAATAGTAAGAAGGGGGTATTTATTCCAAAATACATGATGCCTTTATCTCAAGCTTGTTAGATCAATATCTAAGAGCAAACTATTACAAAAATATTCAAAGTTACCTTTTACAAGGTTTACATGGGTCCAAAGGGTAAATATAACAAATACAAGTGCAAATAGTCAATCGTGGCCTTAAGAGAAGTTTAACCACCATATATTCTAAGATATTAGGGGATATCTCTTTAAGGCCATACTATTTCACATGATAAGGTGATGTGTTTTAGGTTGGAGTTTTTGACATTTTAAGGGTTTGTCATGATGAGCCTTATGGAGGACACTTTGTCGATAGGACAATCACCAAAATCAGAATGCAAGTTACTACTGGTCAATATTGTTTAAGATGTTAAGGATTATGTAGCCTATTATGATCAATGTCAATACATAAGAAGACCTACCTATTCAGATGATATGTCATTATAACTACAATTATCAATGAAAACATTTGAGAAATGAGGATTGGATTTTGTGGTCCCTATTGACCACCTTATAGTCAAAAGGAGTATATTCTTGTATTTACAAACTATGCTACCAAGTAGGTTGAGGTAAAAACACTAAAAATGCTCGAGATGAAAAGTAGTAAATTTATTATATGAATATTTTTTGACATGATATTATATACATAGAGATATTATCACGGATAAAGAGCTATTGTTTTCTTCTAGATTCATTGAAGTATTGGTTAAGGAACATAAACTTTTCTATAGTAGTCCAATTTTTATCATCCATTGAAGAATGAAAAAGTGAAATAATAAATAAGGAGTCTAAAAATATCCTCACAAATATGGTTTAGAATCATTGCTAGGATAGGGCCAACCACCTTATAGAAGTTGTTTAGGCTTATCTGATAACCTAAAAGACTACCATAAGACTTGCACCATATGAGCTTGTGTATGGCAAGATGGTAGTCCTACCTACCAAATTTGAAATAATAAGAACAAATTTTGAGTTGGAAATGTACTATTTTGAAGCATAAAAACATAGGATGGAACAACATAATGCTCTACATGAGATTTCATAGCAAGCACTCTTTCATAAAAAATAAATTAATGACAAAGAGCCACATGGCATGATCACTTTATCAAGAAAAAGACATTCAAAAGTGAATACTGGGTACTATTCTATGATTCTTAATTTGTGAACTTCAAAGGGAAACTATGATATTGTTAGTTAGGGCCCTACAAAATTGGCATTGTCTTTGATAATGGAGCGGTCAACATATAGACACTGATGAAGGTAACATCCTACTTATGGTTAATGGTCACCTACTCCGAATTTATTGAAAACCATTAACCAAGGATGATTTCATGACCTACCACATATCTCAAAATCACTTTGCATTTTTGGAGGTAGATTCTTCTACAACTAGTAGTAAGTGTTATCTAAATCCTTAACGTATAATAAAAACTTGATAATAAAAACTCGTTTGGGTGCTATCAAGGGGAAGAACTTTAGAAAACCATTTTTCTCATTGAAATATCCTAAAAATAGTAGTGAAAACTATTTTTTGGTGCTACTAGGAGTGGAATGATAAACATACCAACTTGTTCGTTGGTCTCTCCTTTAAAAAATAAAAAATAAACAATATTTTTTAAAATATATCATTAATTTTTTTCTTGAAAAAATTTCATCAAGTTCCTTATCCTTACATTCTAATTCGACATACATCTATTCACCAAACTTTATGTAATTCAAATAAAAATATTATATTTCCTATAGATATTATTATTTTATATCTTTCTTATATATTTACAAAATAATTTATCATTTTCCTCTATATTACCTTTCCTTTTCCTAACTACGAGATCCTTTCATAGTTTTTCTTGTTTTCTCATGATATATAGATGCCACTTATTTTTGTATTCTTTCTATGTATGCAAATTCTTGGTTGTCCACCTCTTCTCAACCATGTGTCCTCTTCCCTGGGTTCCTACTAATTGACATTGCCCTTAATAAATATAAATTATTACCTACATCTCCTTGCAGTCCTAAGGGGAATACACCAACATAGGATAGGTTAACTAGACATGATGGTAGGATAACTTGTTGAACTTTTACTATGAGTATATGATAAGATAGATAAGTTATCATGCAATCACAAATGACAAGACTAGCTATTATGACATCATAAACTACAACTAGAGAACTTGCCTTGATCATGCAAATGGAACTTATTTCTATGGAATGAAGTGACTACAATAATAATTGCTCTGAGTTTTACAAAACCAAGGAATCATATCCATATATGGTACATATGCATTCACATTGGAGCTAAAATCACAAGAACAAAGAGAAGAATTACAAATTTAACTGATTGAGAAATAAAATATCCATGGGGTATGGATATAAGTGCAATGAACTAGTGGACACAAGGAAGGTTAAAATAAATCCATAGATATTCCATATTTTAAAACTACAAGTTGTATGGGGTATTTTGAGTTCTTAAGTACACACCATGAGGAAATTTCCCTCGATTTTTCTAGAGCATTGTAAGGAAACACAACAAGAATTGGAGACATCAACTTTATCACCACAAAAACTCCATTGCAAAAGTTATTGGATTGCCAGTTGAAGGAAACCGCTGATATAAAAGCAAAGCCAAGGCCATAAGTCATAGGAAATATTTCCTATAGGTAGGAGAGGAGGTCGATGTTATGTCAAAGTAAATTAAGTTGTCATCATTACCTGCAACTTAAGATAAGGTCACTCTCCATATTTTAAGGTATATTACTTATGAAAGATGCCATGATTTTGTTTTCTCTTACCATTTTTGTATAATGGCCCATCTCTACTATGGGAGGGAAATTAATCTCCTCTACTTCCTTATGAATTCACTATAGGAAGTGGACCACAAAGTCTAGGTAGGCAACGAGACTATTCTCACCCACCACATACTAATCCAACTCTTAGTTAAGAATGCCCTAACTGGAAAAAAACCTAGGATCACTTAGGAAAAATTAATAAGAAATGATAGAGAAGAAGAAAGCACAATGGTAGAAAATCTTACAAAGCCTACTACAAAAATATCAAAAATGCTGCAAAATTTTAAGCAATCTAAGGTTTTAATACAATAAAGAAAGAAAAATACTATGGGAGTTAGTGTTGAAAATCTACAAGAACCTCACCATCCAACAAAAACTAGTGAATCAAGACTGCAAGATAGAAAGGGTGATTCAGTGGCCACAACACCTAGAACTATGAATCCTCCCTTGAAAATACCAATTTAAAACTTAGAACCAAAGGAGGAATATGAGCATGGAAAATTATTAAGGGCATAAAGGCACAATAATAGGGAGCAACATCAATAATTGAGGAAACCTAAGAGAAGAGAAATGATATATCCTCTCAATGACCACTTGAAATAAAATACAAGGTGCATACAATAACAACCATTGTTAACCTTCTAAAAACACTACTAGAAGTTATTTTCCAGCAATTCATAGATCTTGAACCACAAGGGCTTTAGAATAATTAGTTTCAACACCCACATCTAGAGTCTAACCAACAAAATTTAGAAGAACCAAGTAGAACAAGAAGATCTAGAAGACATAGAACCTAAAGAAGTAAAGGTTGAATATCTATAGCTACCTAAGAAAACCTAAAGGACAACAACTTATAAATGATGATGAATGCTAGGTAATAGAACATGAGAAGCAATTAGAAGAAAATGATAAACCCTTGTAAATCCCCTCACATGAAGCATACATGGAGCTTTTAGGACAAATGGAATTCATGTAGATTGAAGATATTACTAGGGTTCTTTCTGATGTTGTTGAGTTATAAGTTTCAAAGCCTTACAAGAATTGATCACTGCAAAATATCTATTAGCTTAGAAATAGTTTTCAAGGAAACTAAACTAAACTAAAATTTAGGAGCTAATTAAAAAATATTGTAGTTTGAATGAAGGCTAGGCAAAAGCTTCTAAATTTTTGAGGAAAGGTGTAATTGGGATCTAATTTGAAGTTAATAGAGAATGGATTGAATCTCCTAAAGATTCTAAATAAACCAGATGGATTGAATTTAAGAAAAATTGAATCCGAATGGGATAGAGTTAAATCAAAATTGTTATATCTAAGTATGAAGTATGCTCCTTTTTAGCCCAAATTTTGTAAGATGTAGGTGTTGAAAGTGATTTTTCTATTCTACAATTGTAAAATGTTTGGGGCCCTTTCAAAAACCCTTCATTTACCATAATAATAAAATTAAAAAACATTACTAGGGTTCCTATAGTTATAGCATAAGCTAAATGAATAGGCTCTAAGCATTATTCAAAAGGATATACACAAAAAAATTGTAGACAATAGAAGAAGATAGCATATGCTAAGGCTAAGGCTACTTATTATAGAAGTAAATTCGAGGATACCAATAGTTTATAATGACAATTGACAATTGCCAAGGGGGGTATTTCTAGATGGAAGATGGAGGTAAAGTCCTGTAACCAAGGATATCATGTTTCTTTGTCCAAATATGAGAAATATATGAAATACATCAAGTAAAAAATCTAGAATCTATTGGAAAAGCAACAATATGACCTTGTAAATATGTTGAAGAAAGTAGATATGGTCATCAATAAGGAAAATAAGTAAATGAAGGAGGTTAAGAGGATAAATAGACTACTTTCCACTAGATTTTAACTAGTTAGGGAGATGGATGACTTTAACCCCCCTCCTAGGCTATACAACTTGTATTTGAAATAAAAATGACTTCAAATACAAATAAAACAAATAGACAAGTGAAAACCATTGGACAACATGGATCCATCCATAGTTAGCTAGGTTTACTTCGTCCTATCTTTTGATCAACAAATTTTTTTTTTTGAATTCTACTTGTATTATTTTATTTTGTCATAGTGCACTTGGTTGAATCCCAACTTTTTCATGGGATATGTGTTCATCTATATCAAATAATCAAAAATAAGGAACTCCATATTGGACCAAAGATGGTAGTGTAGGCCTTTAATGTATTTTATTACATAATGTCTCTAATCTTCTTAATGTGAAGATGATTGAGAAGATTGTTGAACTTTCCAATATACTATTGGATAATTTTTCTATGTTGTAACAACTTTTAAAATACATGTATTTGTTTCAGAGGGGTACAAGGGGTATTACAACTCACAAATTTTATCCATAAAATAATGAGATTGCCTTTATTTTACAAGTAGTATTTCAACTTTCCTCATGAGTTTACTTTGGTAACATGGTCCTATTTAAGACAAGAAAATATTTAATTTTTATTCTAGGTTAAATTTAAATTTCAAACTAAGAATAGAATATCCCACTAAGGTGTATAATGGATCAAAAAATCTAGAATGAAGTCAGTAATCTAAGTTTTCATATACATGCATCAAAATATCATTCTTACCAACAAGCAAGAAAGTATCTTATCAAGATGTCAAAGAACTATATCAAAATGTCAAGTTCATGAATATAGTATATTACCATAGTTATTAAATATAACAACTAGATACTTGTGAACATATACAATACTATAGTTATCAAATATGCCAACAAGATACTCATGAAGAGAATACACTAACATAATCATCAAATACTAGAACAATATACTCATGAAGCGAATACATTAGCAAGCCACTCATGAACTAAATGCTCTATTCAAATTTCAATCTTATAGAGTACATTAACAATTATAACTTTCAGTGAGTACATATTTAAGACATCAACTATAATTATCTATGTATTTTCTAAAGTATGACAAGGTGTACACTTATTTTCTTGGAAGAATATTAATTACAATATTTAAATCATATTAACAAAAAGTGCAAATCAATAAATTCACATCATGTCAAGTATTAATAGTGTACATAGTTCAATAGGCCTTGATATGCACAAGTATTGAAGCTAGGGTTTTAGTGAGGGACAGAGCCAAATGCAATATCCAAAAAAATCATTGCAAAAGAGCAACAGATTCATCCAAAGTTCATTAATGCTCCAAACCCTTATAATGAATGCGTAGAATATTGTTTTTTGAAAACTATTGAAGGTAAAGAATATCAGGAGAAAGAAGAGACAAGTACAAGAGCAAGAAATATGATAGGTGAGGGTTCTATTGTAGTAGAATCCCCTAAGGATGCGGATAGGAGAGATTCTAACCCTTTGGATCCAAGAGTAGTAGATCCAAATTTGATAATAGCAGAAATGTCAAAGGGAGGCACTTCTTGGGTGCAAGTTTTGAAGAGAGGTCAAAATTTGCAAGAATGGGGATTTATTTTTTATTCAAACCAATATGAAAAGGATTTTACTCTTAAGGTCCCAAAAATTTGGTTAACAAAGTGATTTAGAAAGGAAAAATTTCTTTGGTCGAGAAATATTTTGGTAATAGATTGGATCTAAGATACAATAAGGAAGTGGGTTTAGGATGAATGGAAACTTTTGGGGTTGGAAGCAATGGTGGCTTTGCTTAATATTTTTTATTGTTTAACTTTGTAAATCCTGAGGATTTGACAAATGTTTTTTTGAGCGGCCCATGGTTTTTTGGGAGGAGAGGTTTATTTTTACAAAATGGAGCTAGGCCTTTAATCCAACCACAACCACTCTTCAATTGGTGCCCTTGTGGATAATTCTATAGGGGCTTCCAATGGAATTTTGGGATGATGATATTATTCTTGATATAGCTAAAGTGATTGGAAAAATAATTTATTTTTATTTAGCTACTATATCTTGGACCGGAATGATAACGGTTCATTTTTATGTACATGTAGATTTGGTTGAACCACTGCCTAAATCTATCGAGCTAGTTTCATATTACAGGGAATAGAAACAAGATATTCAGTATGAAACTCCCATTCCCTTGTGTAAAATTTGCAAAAGGGTAGGGCATATATGAAAAACATACCTATAAAATCATAAGGAGAAAGTTATGAATAATAGAACTCAACAACCTTTGAGGGTTTAGAGGAAAAAGAAAACTAAGCAAGGAGAAGTTATGGGGCAGAAAGAAATTGGTGAAAGTAGTAAGGGTCCATCTTTAAATAGCTTTGATTTTCTTATTATTCTTGATGGGGATGGCATTTTTAGAGGGGAAGAGGTTGTTCCAAAAACTCAACCTGGAGGTATTAATGAATCAGTGACTGAGGCTTTGATTGAAAAGTAAAAAAAATCTTATTTGCATGTAGAAGAGAATATTGGGAAAGAGACACACTCTCTAGTAGAGTTTAATAAAAATAGCATAGAAACGAGGGTTTCGAGAGAAACCAATCCTCAGCATAATGTGACATTGATTGGCTATGGGAGAAAAATAAATAAAAATATTAACATTATTCAAAATGGATCTAAGGATGAAGAAGATGGAGGAAAATGGACTTCTACTAGTGATTTGGAGTTGGAAAAGGAGGAAAAGGTTATCCATAATTTTTTTGTTGGAAGTAGAAGGAAATCTAAAAATATTGATTTGGGAATTTTACTTTCTTGAGGAAGGCCCAATATTTGGGAATTGAGAACCAGAGCCATTGCTAAATATGTAGCTGATGTGAAATAAATAATATTGTCTTTGGGAGGAGGAAAACTTCCTCAACTTGATACAAAATTAATTTTTTTCTTGGAATATTTGGGTTTTGAATGCCCCAGCTAAACATAGGGTGCTTACTATTACTTTTACTAGTAGGGCGGGTTACTATTACTATTTTGGTCAATGCACTTTTGGTCATCAAAGGTTGTATTTTTCAGAAAATGTAGAATTTGATTTGTAAGAAGAAAAGTTGTTTTTTGTGTCTGGATTGATTCATTTATTATTCTTGAATTTCTAGGAGTTGTCAAAGGGAAAGGTACCTTTCAAAACCCTATTAGTTACCAATAGCAAAAAACAAAATGTACATAGTGCATATCATCAATTCCAACAAATCTCAATAGAGTGTCATCAATCCTCATGGTATTAGCAAAATACTACCAATCAATTTGACTTTAAGAAAAGTGATACATTAAAATATAGGAACACCACTCAAGATGCATCAATAATTTTATTTTTCAGTACAAAAATGTAATAACATCCTTCTTGTTATAGTAATCATTAAGAATTAATTACTTTTATATTTACTAATAAGTTGAAATACAACAAAGTTCTAAGTTCATCACAATTTCATAGTACATTTTGATACAACCAAAGCCTATAACCATAATATCATCAATTTTTAAATTCATGTCTATATCCTATATCTAGCTACCAAATGAGGGACAGAGGAAGGAGAACATCACCAGAGTGTTTTATCACCTGACCAAAGGGTATCCCAACTAGAATATCCTCATATCAACTCCATCCATTGGAGTCTTGACCTTCAACAAAGGGTCAAATACATAACACCAACCAATTATACAGGCAAAAAGTACATGTAATTATAGCTCATGCTTAAACGTACATACAATATTACATTAATAACCTTATGACTACAAACTCACAACTAGATCTAGAATTTAGGTAAAATGATTAATCTACACCTATATGAATACATAAAATTTGTATTACTAATAGCCATCCACATTCATACATATTCTTAATTTCACTTGCACATGCCAATATACCGGGATTTCTCTCCAAAAAAATGATTATTCCTTAGTTTCAATATTTCAACCGGAATCATGACTCTAAAATTGACTTGTTTAATGGGTTATAGATGAAGGCTAATATATTCTAATTTGAAATAGTTTTATCAATCATGTATTGGCAAAATTATGACTAAGGTTATCATATCTCTTAGTCCTCTTAGATTCATATAAGAGAGCAAATTTCATACAACATCAATTTAAAACTTTTAAAAAGATTTGTAGCTCATCAAACTTCACTTATAAGAAGATACAACCTTTGTACTTTGAGGTTAAAATATTTTTGCAAATTATGTCTTATTTATAAGAAAAGAACATTAGTGTTGCTACAAGAAGTATAGTGCCTATGTAATGTCAACCACATCATGTTAATATTCTTTCATAGGGAAGATATAATTAACAAAGGTAGTATTGTAAATGAGACATTGTCATTGGTATGTTATCACTCTAATGCTTTCACAATGCTACATAAATATCACAATAATTCATTAATGCATATACCTTGAATACCACAAGCTTTGAAATAGGAACACAATGCTTATATTTGAATCCTACGTAATATTAAGAAAAACTCTAGGCCCTATCATAAAAGTACCTAGCATAATCTTTCTAATGTATAATGCACAACATTTACTCCAATGGTGTTATTATAGTAAGGTAATATAAAAACAACCCTTGCATATAACATCCCTCTATAAACAATAAATAATGCAAAAGAAAATCCAAACCTCACATTTTTTCATTAGGTTAAATAGCTATTTTATATAACATGAATATATATGCTTAGAATAATTGCTTAATACCAAAGTTTCTATACATGGGGTTTACCAACAATTTCTCCTTCTACATTCTTCATAAAAAAAATTAAGTAAAAATCCAAACTACCCAGTTTTGATATTTTCCTATGTTTTTTTGAACTTTGCTAAGGAAACATAACAATGTCATATTGGATAACTATAAAATAAAATCTATGCATGCATGGATCTAAATTAAAATGATCTTACTATATTTTTTCAATATATGGAGGATACTCAAAAATAGATTCCAATCATAAACTCAAGGAGAATTTTGGATTAATCTTGTTGTCTATAATATTCTCAAACAAAAGGAACAACCTAAAACTTCATGCACATTTTCCAAATGCACAATACAAGACACTCATTTTAGAATTGAAAGCAAGCAACATACCTATTACCAAATTCTTTTTCAAACATCCTCTAAATGATATATGTCAATTGAAGGCAACTCTATAAAATAATTAGCGAAATAGTATTTTGGCTAGAGAAAATAGGCATGTACTTAGGTCCCCCACCCTTGACAAATCACAAATATCTCTTTTATAGCTTGAGAGTTTACAAATAGATTCAATTCTCATCTCAATTGAGATGCTAAAGCTAGATACCTACATATTTTTCATAGAAAGTTTGAGTTGTTAATATTTATTTTTTGGATCTTCTTAATTTTTCTTTGTAGAAATAAATATTTAGCATCCTTGACATTTTCTTTTAGTGAAATAGGAAAAATTTAAAGTTAAAAATCCCTCTAGAGTGAAAATCATACGAGTCATTTTCCATATATATAAAACATAAAAATAACACTCCTTTATTGGATATCCACCCTAAAATCCTATGAGTCACTTTTACATATATATAAACCAAATAAATTCATAAAAAGGACAAACCCTCCCTTTAGAAAACATGTTGATTCACTTTTCCACACACACACACACACACATATATATATATCAGAGTTTTTAAGATTCATTTAAACAATTGATTCATAGATTCATATAAGTAACTTTTCCATATATATGCAGCAAAAAAATAACATACCTAATAATACTTTTAGAGTGAAAGTCTACTCATTCACTTTTCCATATATATGAACCAAAAAAATAGCATTCCATGCTCATAGAGAGGAAGATAAAATCAAGTCATTGAAGAATTAAAGAATCCTTCATAATATGAAAACTCTACCTCTATTGTTTATCCACTACATCCTATTAGAGTAATATTTCCTAAACTTTGTGTTATCATTGAGTGCTTTACCATATTTGGATTGTTAGTTTCCTTTCTAAAGCATAAGTGAAACAAAAAAAACCATAATAAATAGTTTAGCAATCTCAAAAACTTGTAAGTTCAAATTCGTACTATGTCCCATAATCCAACCAACAACTTGTTGGAGTATATTACATTATTTCATACATGTTAATGTACCCCCATGGTACCTTCATGGTATATTTATAAATAATATATTAGGGTTGAGTCATAGTTTAAAGTGTGAGTAATATTTCCCTTTATGTAAGTGTGAATGTGTAGGATATACACAAGTGTCATGTAAAATTGTAATGTGTAGGAAATGCACAAGTGTCATGTAAAGTTGTAATGTGCAGGAAATGCACAAGTGTCATGTGAGTTTGTGTGCAAGTGTAATTCAAGTCTATGTGCACAAGTGTATTATAGGTAAATGATAAAATATGTGATGTAAAGATGTGCACAAGTGTCTTAGGTTAGAGTTTGCAAGTTATAGAAGTGAAAGAGTCATGTATAGGTGTGCATACAATATATAGTCAAGTGTTATTTAAGTATGAAAATGTCAAATATATAAGCCAAGATTCATGAGACTTAGCATATGGAAAGGAATATTCAAGTATCTAAAGGGTCATACTACTATGGATATATATTCCACAAGATATACATCAGAGGATATCACATTACATAGAAAAGAGTAAGTTATTATCATATTTGTAAGAGAAAGTGGAGTCATAAAGATTACATATATTTTGAGCAATTAATATTATAAGTTGTTCTACATGCTTGATACATGTATGATTCAGTCTATTTACATTCACATCGTTGCTTATTATTGAATGTTATTTGATATATTAATAGCCTTGATATACATATTAATTTGTTTATATTACTCTACTCATATCATTATATTTGACCATATTGTATTATGGCTAAGTTATATTCATTCTTATGATATTTATGGTAGTATTAAGGCTTAAAAAATCCACACTGGTAATAAATCTATCACTAGACTGTCTAGATTGATAGAATTTATTAGCCACTTACAGAAAATGAATTTTGTTTAGTTTGATAAAATTGATTTGGAGTTTGTCCACTTTGAATGTAGTGAGACTCAAACTCTATTATAAGGTCATAGTGAGTAGATAGGCTAGGGTATTTCCATAGTTGAAGAATAATAAGTGAATGCTAGGACTCAACTAGATTGAAAGACGTATTAACTTTAAGATAGTTGATCATTTAGGGTCATAGCCAAACCTTGACATTGAAGGTTGAAGGTGAATCAACTTTGGTATAATTGATCATTCAAGGACATAGGCAACCCTTGACATTGATTTTAGATATAGTTGAAAAATCAAGGACATATATATCCCTTAAAATTGATTTTAGATATAGTTGCAAAATTAGGGACAAAGATATCCCATGACATAGAAAGTTGAGAGAAGGCACATGGACATTCAACATCACCTTGACATTGATAGAAGATATAGGGATATTAACATCACCTTGACATTGATGTAATATACAGGGACATTTAGAGTCACCTTGACATTGATAGAATATACAGGGACATTCACAGTCACCTTGACAACAAGAGAGAATTTAGGGTCATTACTAATCCTTGACATTAAGGACGACTATGGAACATACAAAGTCACCTTGAAAAAATATTGAAAGAGTTGCAATAGAAGTGTGAAAATTTTCCTATAGAATATAGGAAATATTTTCAACTTCTAAGTGTAGAGAAGAAGATTCAGGTCAAAAATAAATTGACCTTGATATTTATCCAAGAATAGATGATAGCACTAGATTGAGAAGCATACAAAGCTTCCTAAGGATAGATAACAACATATTGAGAAACATACAAAGCTTCATGAGAAGAATAGATAGTAGCAAAGAAAAGGAAAAGAAATATATATCAAGTCTTGAGAAAGTTACATCAGTATTGAGATAGGTATATCATTTTCAAAGTGAGATAAGGTAAAGCATTGAATGTATAGAGGACAAGAGCTAAAATAAGATTTAAATATACAGAAGAAAGTGATTCAAGAGGTAAAAATACTAAATAAGACTTCTAGAGAAAATAAAAGTCTTATAGAGAAAAGAGAAGAGTCATGAGAAGAAAAGTTTCTATAGAGACTAAAGAGAGGTTAGAAGCCATAGAATGTAGATTTAAAATGGCTCATAGATAAAAGAAATAAGTCTATGATAATAGAGGATAAGTAAAAGGTTTCATGAGAAGATAAGAAGCATAAAGGAAATTATAGAAGGTGATTCAAGCTAAGAATGAAGATTCATTTGTCTAAGCTCCATAGGAATAATAGCTCTCAAACATTTAGTCACCACTTGCAATAAAAGTAAATCATCTGGTTGTCACCTACAATAAAAGTAAGTCATTTGGTTATCACCTACAATAATAAATATAGGTTGAGGTACATTAAGTGTAGAGGCTAAGGTGTAGGGGTTGAGGTACATGAAGAGTAGTAGGAGATATTGGTAAGCAAACATAGAAGAAAGAAGAAGCTAGTCTACATAAATAATAAGATGTTAAAGTGAAGCTATCAAACAAGGAATGTAGCATCTAAAGAAATGTCAAACATCTAAGTGAATGAAGATAGCATAGTTCTAAGCAAAGCTATCAGGGCACAATTAGAAGAGACATTGGATATCGAAGAGTAGAGTTCTAAACATCAAGGAACACAACATATAAAAATTTGAGAAGAGTAGAGTTCTAAGCACAGTGTCTAAGTGTTTGAGGAGAGGAGAGTTTTAAGTGTTCATCCAAGAAATACATTAGTATCTCTTAGTGCTCAAAGGTAGCCTACATTGCACCTAAAAATTACATCTAAGTGTTTAAGAAGAGAACTATTCTAAGCATTTGTCTATGTTCTTAAGGAGAATATTTTTCTAAGCAAAAACATCTAAATAATTGAAAAGCAACACAACAATAGTATATTTTTTAGTAGGCAACCCACACGTAATGAAGAGAAGAGATGGATGAATATGAAAGTGTCAATGGGAATTGAAAAATGAGAGGAAGATCCTTAAAGCAAGAATAAAGACAAAAGGGGCAAAGTACTGTGTGTAGGTTGTGAAGTGGCCTATGGGTGTTAATGAGGGCCCTTCCGGGCCCCTTCCTCAGCCCCCCTTCCCTAAGATATTGTTTGAAAACACATTTAAAGGGAAACAAGATATGGAGGATGTCTTTTTTAGAGAATAAAATCTTCATTCTATTTTCTCTACAACGGCCAAGAATCCAAAGCAACAATCATACCATGAAATGGTTAATGGTTGCCTTTCCTAGGTGGCTCTTTGTCCTAAACTAGTGATAGATCAAGCCCTGGTGGGAAATAACATTCTCTATAGAAGCCAGTATGGCCTAATTTGTAATTTTATTGACATAAGATCATCTTTAGGATTTATGTCCTCTTGGATTCAAAATAATTGGGAGCCCCTTAGGGATACCTCAATCTCTCTTATTAGCAATGGTTATTATATTGTGAGTTTTTCTTCTCAAGTAGATGAAGACAAAGCCTTTGAGTTAGGGAGGAGAACATATGGTGTTGTGAGCCTTTTTTTTTAGTCGTTGAAGTTGGGATTTGACCCTCGGATGGAGCACTCTATAGTGATTGTTTGGGTTCATATTTATGCCCTGCTCATGGAATACATGTGTGAACCAATTTTTGAAAAATTGAACAATTTCTTGGGTCATTATTTAGAATTTTACAGGGACACATTGAGGGATGAATCTATTGTTTATGCTTGGATTTGTGTGGAGATGGATCTCAACCCACCTCTCCCAGATGAAATATAAATTAACATGGGGGACTTATCCTGGATCCAACAGGTAGACTATGAGGCAATCCCATTTTGATGTAGGATCTACCACAAACATGGTCATCTAGCCCGCTTCTGCCTAAAGGAAATTATGAAGAGTCCCATACCTCCAAAGAAAATTGTCACCAATAGTAAGTTTTTTTATAAGAAAGAAGAGAATCTGCCCACAACCTCAAATGATATCCCTAAAAAGGGCTTTGAAGCTCCAAAGAGAAATAAGAATAAAAGGATTAAGACAACACGCTCCAACCAATCAGTAGAAATAAATTTCAACAGGTATGAAATTCTTAATTCTCTCTTAGATATGGAGGAGGAAACCACCTTAATAGATGAACTGCAGAAGGATAACCTTCCCCCTATAAAATTTGAGGAAACTGCCCACCTTGTTTCTTTAAAATTAAATTTGGGGGCTAATCACTTAGCACTGATAAATCTAGGGAACCAAACCCTTGCAATGGTTGTGGTGGATAATGATATTTCCATGAAAGATAGAGAAAAGGACTAAGGGGAACCTAACCTTGGGATCCAACAAGCAGAGAAAAGGTTAAAAAATTCTCAAGCAAAGAGAGTAGGAAGAAAACTAAACCAAGAGAAATTGGCTAATGAGGGATACCAACTAGTCATCCATAGGAAGGTCAAGCAGATTGACACTTACTGGAATCCAATTTCCCAATGATTATCCAATTTTGTAATATAAGAGGCCTAAACAACAAACCTTATAAAATTGTTGTTCAGAGTTCAATTAAAAATCATCATTATGACTTTATTCTCCTTCAAGATATTAAATCTTCCATTAAGAAGATGGATATCATTGTTAAGAAAATTTGGAAATAGGTTGAGTACATGGCAGTTGGATCCTAATGGGATTCAATGGGAGTGGTGGTTTTATAGAATCCTCTTCTCTAGATGACTTTAGATCACTATGTTGGTTGGGGTATCCTTACTTCTCTCTTCAAGAGCAAAAACTTTGGGGAGCTTTTATTGGTTTCCAATTTCTATGGTGCTACAAATTTTGTGGAGCAACAACACCAATGGTCAATTTTATAGGATAGTAGAACTAGAAAAGAGGAAGTGAATTGGATAGTGGAAAGGAATTTTAATGCTAAACTTGCTCTTAGGGATTAATAAGGGGGAAATCCTTCTTTGGACCAGGGGGATAGATTTATGATACCCAAAATTAATCAACTCAATTTAATTGATGTTCAACATGTGGGATCTTTGTATACGTGGACAAAAAAACAAGTAGGGTCGACAAGGAAGAAATTCAAGCTTGATAGATTTTTAGTTTTTGAAGAGGCCTTTCATCGTTGGTATTTTTGGATGGAGATTCTTAATTGCACTAACTCTGATCACTTTTCGATTCTTCTAAAATGGAAACTGGACCATAATTTGCCCCCAAAACCTTTTCATTTTGAAAATTATTGGCTAGAAAATGAGGATCTGAAGGAAAAAATCCCCATCTGGTGGGAGGAAGGTTGTCCTTCCCATGGAAGAGCTATGTATGTTTTTTCCAAACAAATCCAAAATGTTAAATTTTGTCTTAAATTTTGGAAAAGAAGTAGCATATGTGACTTTCAGTCCCTAAAAGCTCCTTTGTTGGCAAAGATGGAGGAGCTTGCCACCCGCTTTAAGAATGAAAAAATCATAGAGGATATGAAATATGAAGATGAACTGGTCATAAAAGAATTAGACTTCATCGATAATCAAGAGGATATTTATTGGAAACAAAGAGCGAGAACTGCTTGGTTTTTGGAAGGGGGTCAAAATACAAGTTTTTTTCATCGCTCTGCATCGACAAGTAGACAAAGGAATTATTTGACTTACCTTCAGGATTCCAATGGACAGGTGATGAACACCATACCAAGTATAAAATATGCAACAAATAGTTTTTTTCAAAATCTTTTTATTGCACCTATTATCCATAATCTTGCAATACAACAAGAGATACTTAACTGTATCCCAAATATTAATTCAATCGAGAAAAACCAATCCCTTTTCAGACCAGTGGATAAAGATGAGGTGAGGAGCATAATTTTTAGCATGAAATCGAAGAAATATCTAGGACCCAATGGTTTTCCAATTGAGTTCTTTAAGGTTTTCTAGGATGTCATAGGAGAGGATTTAACCCAGGCTGTTGAAGAATCTCATTCAAAAAGAACTATACTTCAGGCTCTAAATCATACTTTCCTCACTTTGATTCCTAAAGTAGGACAATTCATTAGCCTTGGAGATTTTTGCCCGATTGCTCTCTGCAATGTGACCTACAAGATAATCACTAATTTGATAGCTGAAAGGCTTAAAAATATTATGGACAATATAATATCCTAGGAATAAGGAGGATTTGTGGAGGGGCATCAAATTTTGGATGGAGTTATTCTAGCCTAGGAGGCTATCCATTCTATGTAGCATTCTAGTCGAAGAGGTATGTTTATTAAATTAGATATGTCTACGGCTTATGATAGAGTCCCCTAGAAGTTTTTGGATCAAATGCTTGAGAAATTTGGTTTCTCTCAGGAGTGGAGATAGTGGATCATGAGTTATGTCTTGATGATTTATTTCTCTGTTCTCATCAATGGCTCCCCCTCAACCCTTTTCCATGCCTCCAAGGGAATTCATCAAGGAGATCCTATTTCCCCATTTCTTTTTATTATTCTAGGAATAAGGATTGGAAATATTCATTCAAAGAAATAAGCAACAAGATCTTTTGGAAGGTGTGTAATTAGGTGAGGAGATGTTAACTCATCTTCAATTTGTGAATGATGCAAGTCTCTTTGGGGAGGCCAACATTCAGGATTCTCAAACGTGAAAAGCCATTTTAAAATCCTACATGGACGCTACTATCAACAGGTGAATGGGGCCAAATCCAAGGTTGTTTTATTCAATATAGACTAAATAATCCAATATCATATTCTATTCATTTTGAGCTTTGCCCAGGTTTCCCTTCTTATTTTTTACCTAGGGATTCCTCTTCATGTTAAGAGCCTAGGGGTAGCCGATTAGAAACCTTTAATGGATAGAATCATTGCTAAAGTTAATCATTGGAATTACCGCTAGCTTACCTTTGGAGGAAGAATGACTCTCATCCAATCAATGATCCAAGCCATGCCTGTTTATAAATTCTCCATCTTAGCTACCCTTATGAGAGTCCTCAAAGATTTGGATTCGCTTATGAGAAAACTTTATGGGATGGCCCAATTTTATCACTGAAAATGTTTTTTTTTTAAACCTTAGTTAAAGCCCATATAATTAAAAGTGGGCCTTTCACTTTATTAAAGAGCTTATATATAAAAAATTATTGAATTAAAATGTCACAACAAAAATCCGAATAGGGTCACCTCCATAGGCATTTGGGGATCTGCCTGTTCTTGCATTCTGATTTTGGTGATTGTCCTATCGACAAAGTGTCCTCCATAAGGCTCATCATGACAAGCCCTTAAAATTTCAAAAACTCCAACCTAAAACACATCACCTCATCATGTGATATAGTATGGCCTTAAAGAGATATCCCCTAATCTCTTAGAATATATGGTGGTTAAACTTCTCTTAAGGCCACGATTGACTATTTACACTTGTATTTGTTATATTTACCCTTTGGACCCATGTAAACCTTGTAAAAGGTAACTTTGCATATTTTTGTAATAGTTTGCTCATAGAGATTGATCTAACAAGCTTGAGATAAAGGCATCATGTATTTTGGAATAAATACCCCGTTCTTACTATTTTTTTCTTAATTGGTTGGAGTATAATTTTATTTTCCTTTAGTGAAGATTTTTTGGTGTCTACAAACACCCCATTATATTTTGTGGTATTTTCATGTTGTGTATTCCTTTTTTTAAGCAATATTGAGTACTGATTGATTCCACTCATTTCTAGAAATTGTTGTGAAGACCTACATAGTATCAAGGTGGATGTGAATCTTTGTTACTCAATCTTCTATTGATAGGATTTTTTCAATCCAACTTCTCTTGAAGTATTTTTTTGTAGGAGCTAATAATATTGGTGGCATAATCTAAATAAGGGTTTATAACAAAAACCCTAGGTGGACTTGGATTGCAAGGATCTCACTAGAATCAACAAATATGCCCCAAGAAAAATATTCATTGATAGGCTTATCTTCCCTCTTATTAGCACTCCATCCTATTTTGTTTCAATATTTTTTGACTAAACGAATGCCCTAATTTTAGGATTGGATTTTTTGAGGTTTTAAAAATATCATTTGTTTTATAAATTAAAAAAAAAAAAAATCATTTCCTTTTCTATTTAGGCTTTTATTGTCCAATACTAGTATTGTTGAGAGAGTAGACTCCTTGGATATCATGAAAGAAGAAAAGAAATGGCTAAAGGTCTATAGACCCTTGGTGCCAAAGAAGTCATGGGAAGGATTTTATGCTTAGAAAAGACCTTTGAACCACTTGACAAAGTTGTAAAAATGGTTTAATAAATTTTCTCCTACATAGGCATGAGACGATGGTTTAGTTGGTTGTGTTTGACAAATTGTTGTGCAAGATAAACCATAATAGATATAGATATTTTTTTTGTGTTTTTGGATTCTTTGCAAAATTTTAGGGGGGTTATAGTTCTATATTTTCATCATTTTACCTCTAGGTACTTCAAGATTGCATTTGAAAATTTCCTTTCATTCCCTCCAAAATTTAAATCTTTTAATTTAAAAAATGGAGTATTTTATAAAATGTTTTGTAAGAGGTGCATAAAATAGGGACATACTTGCACCATCTCAATGTAGAATTACATTGTCAATGTGTAGGGGAAGTAAAAGGTAGTTAAGTTTATTTGAAATTCATGTGTTCTCATTTATCTCCCAAGCATGATGTTTGGGGATATGGCTAGCTGGAATAACTTATAACCCTTAACCATGGGAGGTCTAAGGTTCAAACCCCCTCCCTTTACTCCTTTGATGACATCAACAATCTTACATTGAAAACCTATGATGATGTTATAAACTATAATGATGTGGCACTTTTTGATGATTTGACATCTCCTTTGCATAATAGTGATGACATGACATGACTATATAAATGCCATCTAGCAATTCATATAGTTGACATGGCAATATGTACATCTAAGGTGGCAATAAGCATATAAATTCTAGGGTTACACATGGCAGTCCATAGAAGTGACTTGGCAGCAAGTGCATGAATCTTGAGGTGACGTGGTAGTTGGTGTAACAATCCATACATGTAATTTTGTACTCTGTATAGGTAACATGGTGTGACATGTGGCGACTCATAGAGGTGTTGATGTAACATGAATATTGAGGCAATACGTGGTTGATGATCTAGCGATTGATGTAGTTACTAACATGGCATGCATTGATAAGGCTAACATGGCAGGCTATATACCACTTGGAATTTATAAATATAGGTTTGGCCAATCACATTTCACCAACTCATCAAACTCGATAAGCAACTCGCATAGTCAATAGTAGACTTGGCAACACAATTTTTTTATAGTAAATTAAAAAGCAACAAATGGCATAATATGGGTCGTAGAATAAAAAACTAATTAGATTGTGACAAGTAGCATCACACAATTCATTGATATGTTGTATAGTTAGCACACACTTGACACCCCCTCAACCACTCATGTAATGACACATGGTGTCCTCACATTTACTGTAGGTAATAAAAATTAAATTTTCAAAGGTTTTGGAGGCAATTTTTGCAATTTTAGGAAAAAATTGTGGTTCGTAACTTTTTTATATAAAAGAATTTGATCCTATTTTTTCAAATCGCATGATTTTTCAAGATCTCCACATTAGTGGTGTTATTTTTTGTTACAAATACACATATTATTTAAATTTTAACAAAATAGTAATGGATCATCATGTACCCTTGTTGAGTGGTACTAACTATGCTACCTAGAAGATCAATATTGAATCTCTACTCTAAAGCAAGGGGTTACTCAAATATCTGAATGAGGAACCACATGAGGCTATTTTTTAAGAGGTAAAGCAACTTTTTAGGGATAAGAAGGATGAGGCTCATGGATTGATTGCTCTTAATGTTGACAATTTCTATAACACTCGTGTCAACGACACCATGGATCCTAAAGCATTGTTTGAGAAATTTTAGGGGTTGTGTGATCAAATTTATTCCACTTAGAATATTGGAGGATGAGCTTGAAACCTTGTCTATGACCTCTTTTAATACCATTGGTGAGTATATCATTCAGTTAAAGAAATTCCAAGAGGACTATATAAGAAGATAAGGGAAGGATAAGAAGCATTGGATAAAGAAAGGAACACTGAACTAAATATTATCTTCAACAATGTGTTAAAATATATGATATAGTTGTTATGGTTTTTGAGATGCTTTGTGTGTACTTTCTATATTCTCTTACACCACCTATTGATGAAATATTTAAGTACTTTTTGCACCATTAGGCTAGGAGAAATAGGCATAAGATAAATTCTATTTTTAAATAGCACATCCAAACTTTTGCTAAATTTTAGAATGATAAAAAGCCCAAATAGAATGAGAAGAATTCCAAGAAGCCTTTCAACAAACCTACTTGTGAATTTTGCAAGAAGGATGGATGTAAGGCATAATTTTGCAAGATTTGGATCAAGAAACTAGAGGAAGCAATAAGAAAGGGATGTTGATGTTGTTCTCTTTTATGCACAATGTAAGGACAATTTTGATGGAGAAACCTCGTAGGCTCATGTTGCAGTTCCTTCTACACATTAGACATCCACCTCTTCAGATGAGTGGATAGCGAATTTAGGGCTACTAGGCACATGATAAAGCATAAGCACCTTCTTCAAGGCTACAACAAACCTCATACAGAGCATTATGTTATTATTGGATATGACTCTTCATTATAGTTTGTAGGGAGTGGAGACATCACTATCATATCCTTGTCATTTGATGAGGTACTTCATGTTCCTAATGTTGGTCTTAATATTTTTTTCTATTTATCGCATTATTCATACAAATAAGAAAGTTATTGGTTAGAAAATGAGGATCTAAAGAAATAAATCCCCATATGGTGGGAGGAGGGTTGTCCTTCCCATGGAAGAGCTATGTATGTTTTTTCCAAACAAATCCAAAATGTTAAATTTTGTCTTAAATTTTGGAAAAGAAGTAGCATATGTGACTTTCAGTCCCTAAAATCTCCTTTTTTGGCAAAGATGGAGGAGTTTGCCACCCACTTTAAGAATGAAAAAATCATAAAGGATTTGAAATATGAAGATGAACTGGTCAATTAGACTTCATCGATAATCAAGAGGATATTTATTGGAAACAAAGAGCAAGAACTGCTTGGTTGTTGGAAGGGGGTCAAAATACAAGTTTTTTTCATTGCTCTTCATCGACAAGTAGACAAAGGAATTATTTGACTTACCTTCAGGATTCCAATGGAAAGGAGATGAACACCATACCAAGAATAAAATATGCAACAAATAGTTTTTTTCAAAATCTTTTTATTGCACCTGTTATCCCTAATCTTGCAATGCAACAAGAGATACTTAACTGTATCCCAAATATTAATTCAATCAAGAAAAACCAATCCCTTTTCAGACCAGTGGATAAAGATGAGGTGAGGAGCATAGTTTTTAGCATGAAATTGAAGAAATCTCTAGGACCCAATGGTTTTCCAATTGAGTTCTTTAAGGCTTTCTAGGATGTCATAGGAGAGGATTTAACCCAGGATTTTGAAGAATCTCATTCAAAAAGAACTATACTTCGGGCCTAAATCATACTTTCCTCACTTTGATTCCTGAAGTAGGACAAGCCGCTAGCCTTGGATATTTTTACTTGATTGCTCTTTGCAATGTGACCTACAAGATAATCACTAATTTGATAGCTGAAAGGCTTAAAAATATTTTGGACAATATAATATCCTAGAAACAAGGAGGATTTGTGGAGGGGCATCAAATTTTGGATGGAGTTATTCTAGCCTAGGAGGCTATCCATTCTATGTAGCATTCTAGTTGAAGAGGTATGTTTATTAAATTAGATATGTCTACGGCTTATGATAGAATCCCCTAGAATATTTTGGATCAAATTCTTGAGAAATTTGGTTTCTCTCAGGAGTGGAGATAGTGGATCATGAGTTATGTCTCGATGATTTATTTATCTGTTCTCATCATTGGCTCCCCCTCAACTCTTTTCCATGCCTCCAAGGAAATTCATCAAGGAGATCCTATTTCCCCATTTCTTTTTATTATTATAGGAATAAGAATTGGAAAGATTCATTCAAAGAAATAAGCAACAAGATCTTTTGGAAGGTGTGTAATTAGGTGAGGAGATGTTAACTCATATTCAATTTGTGAATGATGCAGGTCTCTTTGGGGAGGCCAACATTCAGGATTCTCGAACGTGGAAAGCCATTTTAAAATCCTACATGGACGCTACTATCAACAGGTGAATGGGGCCAAATCCAAGGTTGTTTTATTCAATATAGACTAAATAATCCAATATCATATTCTATTCATTTTGAGCTTTGCCCAGGTTTCCCTTCTTACTTTTTACCTAGGGATTCCTCTTCATGTTAAGAGCCTATGGGTAGCCGATTTTAAAGCTTTAATGGATAGAATCATTGCTAAAGTTAATCATTGGACTTACTGTTGGCTTACCTTTGAAGGAAGAATGACTCTCATCCAATCGATGATCCAAGCCATGCCTGTTTATAAATTCTCCATCTTAGCTACCCTTATGCGAGTCCTCAAATATTTGGATTCGCTTATGAGAAAACTTTATGGGATGGTCCAAGGATGGGTAAGAAGTGGGCTTTAGTGAGTTGCGATAAAATATGTCAGCCTAAACCTCAAGGAGGCCTTGGTTTTTATAAAGCAACTTTAAATAATCAAGCTCTTGTTGGAAATATTTAATGGAGATGGATATCCAACAAGGAGGCTTTCTTAAGTAGAGTCATCACTAGTAAGTATTTGGGTTCTATCCCTCATTAATAAGTTGATCGTATTCCTCTAAGGGATCCTGACTCCATTATTTGGAAGGTCCTGAAAGTTGGTGAACAATTGGTAAAGTCTAGAATTTTTTGGAAAGTAGGTAAAGGAGATAAAGCTAATTTTTGGAGTGATTCTTAGGACTAGCATCCCCCTTAATCTATGAGTTTCCAAAGTTGCAACCCTTGCAACAAAGCCTTGAGGGTAGAGGATGGATAAATATGGCTTCATACATTACTTCCCAACAAATTGGATATTTCTCTTTCTTCCAGTGGAAGAGGTTAGAATAATGGCCTATTCATATCCCTCTTCATCAAAGGTTTCTTATTGATAAGATCCTCAAGCAAAGGTGCCTTATAGGGAAAGATGAAGAGAATAGGATTTACTGAGGCCTTGGTACTCTAGGTGTCTTCATTGTTTATGATGGTTATAATTCTTTGCTCCCTCCTCTATTGATCCTATAGGATACCCCATGGGATAGAGTTTGGGTGGTTAAGTGCTGGCCTAAAATTAATTTCTTTTCTTTGGAAGTGATACATAGGAGTTGTCTCACCTATGATAATCTTATGAATAGAGGTTTTTATGGTCCTTACAATTGCATCATGTGTAACTCCTAGGAGGAGACACTTGATCATATGCTTTTCCAATGTGCATTTGCAAGAGAGTTGTGGAAAAGGTGGTTAGACCTCTTTAAGGTTCACCTAAACTTTCAAGTGACTCTTTCCAATATCTCAAAGATTTGGAAACACAAAAAAATCAAGAATACCTCCATTCAACTAGGTTGGTCCCTAGGCCCAAGCTTCATCTAGTGGCACATTTGGTTGAAAAGAAATTCTAGATTTTTTAGAAAGGAGTTCATTCCAATGGAGTTGGTTTGGCATAAAACTGTTACCAAGATTTTTGAAACTGTCAGAGCTCACTTTAGGGATAAGAAAACTCAAGTGAATGAGGGGACTCCCAAGCCATAGAAGTTGGGACCATGGAAGCCCCCTCCCCTAGGTTGGGAAAATATTAATTCTAATGGTGCAGCTAAGGATAACCTAGGGGCTATAGGCATCGGTTTTCTCAGAAGATATTTCAAGGGAAAGATCCTCTATTGGGAGCTAGAGGGTATTGGAAGGGCTACAAATAATGAAGCTGAAGGTCTAGCTATTATGCAAGGTTCTCTAAATGCTTGGGAGAATTTGTTATAAAATATGATACTTTATGTTATTCATTGAAAGGAGCCTTGCTTAAATAGCAAAGGCATACAATATGATCCATTGGATCATAACTAACTGAGCTAATCTCAACCACACAAATTATCCTAGTAACAACTTAGGATATGAAATATTATTATTCTAACACCCCCTTAAGTGGTACTAGGATATACTAACACCCCCCTTAAGTGATACTAGGAGGTAGTGAAAAACAACAAAACTAAAAAATAAGTGGCATATCCACAAGTATGAGTCCTAGAAACAAGGCCTGATAAGGTACTCATGTACAATATATGAATAAGAAAACTTGTTGGAGAGATGATGAAAAACCACCGGCCATAATAGAAAGAAGAAGAAGGAGTAATATGCGCATGGAGGATGAAGGAAGAATCTCAATCCCCCCTTAAGGACAACTTCCATCAAGAAGCCTGCAAAGGATCCATATGCTTCAAAAAAATAGAGAAGCCTCATCATCGAATTGAATGAATTTTTTCTCCCAGACTAGTGCATGTGACAAAGATCAAGGGTGTGAACTATGAGAAAATATCACTAAAGAGAACCCCCTGAAACCAAAGTGTCTCACAAAAAATTTGTGAAGATAGTGTGGAAAGAACCACAAAAATTGCAAGGGATGTCGAAATTGACTCCACAAGCATAAGTAGTGGTTTCCACCTATATGAACACAATGGGATGATAACAAAGTTTGAACTAAGTGGAAAAATAGCTAAACATGGGCACCAATGTAGTTATCAAATTTGTCCTTATGGTGACCTCCTCATCCTACCGGAATGCATGGGTAACCAGCTGCTACAACCGCTAGGTGATATAGAGGAGATGACTAGATACGAGGATCACTTACAAAGTTGTGGGAGTGTCGGGTTCAACCAAGAATGCACTCCATGATACAACATATTTGAGGTTAAAAAACATGGGATAAAGTACCTCAAAATGGGAAATGGACTGCACCATATTGTCTGGCTCGAAAAAAACTTTTCAATGACTATAAATACCCCTATATTGGGTGTAAAATTTGACCTTCATTTGTAGGAAGACAATTGTCTTATCCTTTCCTTCACAAGGGAATATTCTAGAATGCCCTCGGAATAAAGCATGGTTTTTAAAATCTTGCCAATTTTTCCTCGCAGGAGAAAAATACATGTGCTATTTATTTTTTGAATACAATAAAAATTTTAGCTTAAAAAATAGCTTGGGCCCAATTTTATCACTGAAAAGATTTTTTTTTTTAAACCTTAGTTAAAGCCCATATAATTAAAAGTGGGCCTTTCACTTTATTAAAGAGCTTATATATAAAAAATATTGAATTAAAATATCATAGCGAAAATCCGAATAGGGTCACCTCCATAGGCATTTGGGGATCTGCCTGTTCTTGCCGACACCATATAACCACAACCACTTCACCACTCGCTTCTAGGTGTTGGTAGAGAAAACCATATCTTCATTCACCAGGGATTTTTTATTTGGCCTCCTACACTCCGCTGATGAAGAACACTACAATAGAAGTTGATCTAAAAAAATACAGCTAAACTCCATCATGACAGTGGTATTTTTGGGTGGATGTGGCATCAGGTTTTAAAATTATGGTTCTTTCGACGGTGAATGCAGTCTCTATTTGGAGTGCCAAAATTAGTTGCAAGAGCTTGTTACATGATTCAACATCTCACAAACCATAATGACATCCGCCTCTGGTAAAAAGAATCATCTACTTCTTACTCTAGAGGCTAGTCGTAGCACCCCCTTTTTTCATCGTCGTTGTAACCAACTAAATAAGGACCTTACATCTACGTCGTTGAGTGCTAGGAATACCATCAGTGAGTTTTCAAATTGATGTCTGTCAAAAATTGCTCGCCAAGCGCATATAGATAAACAGGAGTAGAAGATCTTTTTTTTGTGATACTTTTGGGAGTTACGACAAAATAAAATGAGATACTTGGCCTGCATTTGGGAAGAGCATGCACTTGACCTCCATTCTAATCTGATCTTCATCAACAAAAAATAGTGCCCTTGGAAAAGTGGCGGGAATGGTGGTTTTCATCTTGAGGAATCCCTCGACCATGTGTGCTTCATTACCTTCAAAAATTGTTCAACATTCTATCATTGCAAAAACTTGACACTCCAAGGTGTATTACGGGTGAAAGAGTTGCATGGGTACTTGATTTCAAATTTATCTCTACTTTGTGTGTCGCACCACCGTCACCTGTCGTGACTTTTGCACCTTTTGAAGAAAGCGACCAAAATATTAGAAGATCACTGCGAGCGTAATGTCATTATTGCATCCATGAAAATATGAGCAGTGATAAGACAGATTTGGAGGGAAAATAGCAACAAAAACCAGCACCTTCTCCATTTATGCATCCATTTTGCAGTCTAGCAACATGCCATAGGATGTGCGCTTGTTTGCTCTCTTCATGTAACATGACACTGTAATTAAACTCCTCCGGTAACATTACCCCGATGTAATGACACTGTAATTAAAAATTTGTCAAATAGCACCAACTCATCGAACAATCCATGTGAGCAAGAGACTGAGCTTAGCACAAAAAATTCTATCAGTGTTCATATGCATCACGTTTCATGAACTAGTAGAGCAACGTCACTTCACTATTGTGCAGGCTGATATCCCTGAACTTGAGGTGGAATGTGGGCCATAACAGTAACTTCTATCTCATCCATCTCGGGTGGCCATCAAACTCTCCACGTATTGTGTAGGATTATCATTTCCATCACCATAGATAGGCATCCACTATAGCATTCCCGATCTTTGCCTCAAACGAGAGTATATGGAAAATAAGAAAAAATATTTTGCAGTAAATGCCATGACAACAACAGCAAGGCATCGACTAATATTCAATGCATAGATCACCAAATAGGAGAGAAAAATGTTTCTCGAGTCTTGAAATCTGATCTACGTAGATCTTTAGCACCAACAGAAAATAGTTTCTTCGTTACCACCTGAGATAAACTAGATGTTGCAACCATCAATAAGGACACACAAAGAGAACACACTCCAATTTGATGTGGGTAAAACAACCATCACGAAAAACCATCATCTTGCCATTGATAAAAAACTTCAGAGCCATTTCTCTGTGTTGGGATATTGCTCAAACCCACCTATGTCTCCGATGAATATTTTATGTAGAAATTTGTTGTTGCCTCCATGGGTGAAATAAAGAGAGGTATCAAAAATCATGAACACAGGTTTTCAACAGCAGCACACCCCGACCACTCTTTGCACAGGACCAAAAAAAATGATCACCTTCTGCAAACCCTAAAAAATCTTAAAAAATTCCATAAAATGGCAGCAATGAATTTTTTCTTAAACTTCTGGTTTCTGATCCATCAAATATGGAGAGCATATTCCCTCGGTTTTTTAAAAAAAAATGCTAAAGCAAAAAAACTAGGGAAAAAAATATAGGTCCCCCCATCAGGAAAAGCTCCTCAGGCTCACAAGGCAAGGAAAGCCTGCTCTGATACCATGTTAGAAAATATGATACTTGATGTTATTTATTGAAAGGATCCTTGCTTAAATAGAAAAGGCATACAATTTGATCCATTGGATCATAACTAACTGAGCTAATCTCAGCCACACAAATTATCCTAGTAACAACTTAGGATATGAAATATTATTATTCTAACATAATGGGGTTAGAAATATCATAGTTGAGTTTGATTCACAAATTATGGTGGGGCTTCTGGATGCTATTAGAAATTTTAGACCAAAGTCTTGGAGGATAAAAAACATTGTGAGCCAAATTAATTCCATTTGGCAGTAGTTCGAGGATGCCATCTTGGTCTATGTTGATAGATAAAATAATGCAACAATTGACTTTTTACCTAAACATGGTAGTGAAAGTCCAATTGGATACATGTTGAATTCTAATCAAGATAAAGACACTTTTGAATGGCTAGAGGTGAACCAAATGGTTCTTAAATTGGCTAGCAAAGACTTAGCTAAGGATGAGGATAGGTCCATATTCCACTGAGTCTTATGGATCAATGGAGGATGAACATTTATTTGTTGGGTTTTTTGCTACCTCTTGTAGCACTCTTTGGCCCTTTTTGGGATAGCACATGTAGTGTTTGCAGGACTGCCAAGCCTGCTAGGTTTCTTAGGATGAATGTAAAGCAAAAATGGGACCAAGTTCAAAGTTTTTGCTCTATAGATGGTACTCAATTTTTTGCTATTTTTGGATATGTTAACCCCAGTTTTATTCATATTTTAGGGCTTGCCAAAAGTGGTAGACCTGTAACTGTAATTTGATTTTTGTTCTATCAATATAATTTTCTACCTTTAAAAAACAACAATAGATTCTGAGCACAAGAATAAGTAGTAAAACACCCAGAAAAGCTTTGAGCGCCATAGGACAAGTTCCAAGCAAATAGTAATGACCAAGAATGAGCTTGAGCATTGATAAATTCCATAGGGCAAGTTCTAAGCAATCAATAACATCCAAGAAAAATATTGAGCATTGGGATGAGTTTTGAGCGTTAAAGAGCGCAATCAGAGCAAAATGTAACATTCGAGAAGAAGAAATGCTACCATGCATGGATACACATGGTTTAGTCTCCAATGCTTATATGAAAGAACATTGAAGCAATCACGCGAGCAAGAGTGAAAAAAGTGCAGTTAGGACAACATGCATTCAAAAAGCATGTAGCAAATATCATGCCATAATCTTAGGTAGGAGGTTACTTAAAATTAGGGTTTAATTTGATTTAAGGACAGATAAGGATTTAGTTGATTAAATTTTTTTCAAAAGTTTATAATTTGATTTTTTAAAAGATAGGAAAGATAAGGCTTGATTTAGGAGTGATAATTTTAGTTAATTATTTTGAGTAATAAGGATTGTTCGTTTAAGTTTAGAAGAGTTAAGATTAAATTTAGTTATTTTTGAAAAATATTTTCATAATATTGGAGTAATAAGATTTTCAACTAGGTTATTTAATTTTTGTAATGTTTTGAAGTTTGATTTGATTTCATATTAAAAAATAAAAATAAATATTGAATATTTACAAATTTAGTTATATGGAAGACAAAAGGTTTTTAACTTCAAATATTTAGGAAAACATAAATTTGCAAAATTTATTCTTAGTTTCTAAAACTAGGAAGACATAAGGTTTACTACTCCATAGGAATTAAAGTTATAAACTTTGAATTTTTTTAAGTATTTAAACTTAGGATATATAAACTTGTTTACTTCAAAGGAAATAGATCACAGTATTTGTTGCATATCATGGAATAAATTATTAAAAATACATTCAATGGGGAAGTAATAACGGGCAAGTTAAAGTCTTATTTTCAAAATATGATAGATGATCTTGATAAAAAGTAAAAATCATTAAGTATTTTTGAGAATTCAAAATTGGATTTTGTTACTACAAAATCTTATTCTAGTAGTTCATCAATAGATTTCCTTACAAAATTAGAAATACTAAAAATATTGAAGACCTTCATCATCTACAACTTATCTACATGGAAAATAAGGAAAGAGTAGCTTTGGAAGTACATAAATGGTTATGTTATTTTACCAAGAAGACATATGAACTTGAAACTCTGATACGGATAAATAAAACAATAAAAATATGTTCAATATGTATTTATTGTAATAGAATTGGTCATAAAAAATCAAATTGTTGGAGTCTTCATCCATGTAAATATTGTGGAAGAAAATCTCATTCTTCTATTTTTTGTTGGTATAAATACAAGTATTGTAAAAGATTTGAAAGATTACTAGTATTCATATTAGATTGTTTTTTTCAAATACTCATTTGAGAAGCATCTTCTAACAATGGATCCAAGTGTACAATCTCTAAAATATAGGAGGAGAAACTATTAAAAAAACAAGAAAAATAAAAATGGATAAAACATGATCCAAAATTATCTTACAAAGAAGGTAGATCTCAAAGTCCTTCTAAGGATAAAGGCAATGGAAATATTCTTATGCAATAATGTGATGACAATGAGAGAGTTCAAGTGGTTTGTAATATTAAAGTTACAAATATTGAAGAATGTGAACATGATGAAGCTCAAGTAGAAGATCATATGCATTGCAATGTCACTTGAAAAATGAAAATGAAGATCATGATTGAAGACTAAAGTTTTCAATAACAAAATAATGCAATACAAGGGGTTGTTAAAGTATATTACATTATTTGGTACATGCTAATGTACCCCCATGGTACCTTCATGGTACATTTATAAATAATAGATTAGGGTTGAGTCATAGTTTAGAGTGTGAGTAATATTTCCCTTTATGTAAGTGTGAATGTGCAGGATATGCACAAGTGTCATGTAAATTTGTAATGTGCAGTATATGCACAAGTGTCATGTGAGTTAGTGTGCAAGTGTAAATTGATGTTAGAGAATATTACATTATTTGGTGCATGCCAATGTACCACCTTGGTACAATATTAGATTAGGTGTGTGTCTTAGATTAGAGTGTGAGTTTATATTTCATGTAATGTAATAATGTATAGGAAATGCACAAGTGTCATGTAATCATGTGTGCAAGTGTTGTGAGTGTAAATGTGCACAAGTGTCCATTATGTAAGAGTGCACATGTGTCCTTAGAATAGGAAAGTGAAGAGTTACAAAGAAGAGTGAAGGTCAAGAGTGCACCATATGAGGAGTCACATACTATTATATATTTGTGACTAAGCATTGTAATTGGTATAAAAAATGCATAGCACATAACATGCATTAGTAGACCTTTATTCTATATCATTTTCACCATTTTTGTGAGCTTTGTTATGTGATTATTCTATGAGTTATTTATGAGTTATTTCTTGAGTTATTCATATTTATATTGTGTTCTTTACATTGCAACTTTATTTGATCATGTTATTACTTTCTTGTGGCTATTTTCTTTAAGTATTAAGGCTACAAAAGCTATCAGTGGTATCAGAGCCACAACAAGTTTACTTGCACAGGTTTTCAAAAGTTGCAAGCAGTCCAAGGACATTTCCACTAAGGAAAGACCGGTGAAGATAAGGATATTAGCATTGGATTAGAAAAACCAATGAAGATAGTATTTCCACTGTGTTGAGGAAAAACTAGTGAAGGCAAGAATTAATACCACTAGGTTGAAGGACAACCAGTGAAGATTTAAAGAGGTAGTTTTTAGAGAACCAACTCAAGAAGAAAAGTTGGTCATTGCTATTGTTGCTTTAGATTATTGAAAAGTTTTATATAAGTTTTATATTAATGCTAGAGAATGTTAACTAAATTTTTGTTGTAGTGAAAATTAATCTTCAAAATTTGAGAAGCTTCCTACAATGGATAGAGAAGACTTTCATCTTCAATTGCTAGAAGGCAATGAGCTTTCTTCATGTAGGGATTGGTTTGAGTTGTAGCTAAGTTTTAGATATTGATATTGATAAGAGTTTGGAGACTCCAGAAGAGAAGTCCCATTAAAAGTAGATTCAGAGACCCAAGAAGAAGGTCCTATTGAAGATTAAAGATAGAGAAGAAGACCTATTGGAAAAGGTCCTAGATAAAGGTTTATTGGTCCTTAGCAAGAAAATAGACCATTAAGGAAACCTTGAAGGTAGAAAGAAGACTTCAAGAAGACTTCAAGATAATAGAGAGTCTTGAGGATAGTCCTAGCTAAAGGACAACACATAGCACATTGAAGACAACATATTGGTAGTCCACTTTGGACAACAAAGTTAGAAGATTCAGGATAGCAAAAGAGCAAGGTAGTATTTGGAAAGAAAAGAGTGCAAGCCACAAGGGTAATATTGAAAGTGAGTGAATGCCACAAAGGCAATATTGAAAGTGTTTGAAAGTCACAAGGACAACATTAAAGAGAAAGGTAGCATTTGAAAGCCACAAGGGCAGCATTAAAGGAACAACAAGTTTAGAGAACACAAGGCAACATTCATAGTATTTCCATAAGCAAGTGAAGCATCACAATAGCATCACAACAAGAAGAATTGAAGCTAGAGAAGGCAACATATTCAATCAAGAAAAATACTGAAAACTAGAAGAACAATCTTGAAGACAAGAAGAGATTTTCAAGAGAGATAGGAGATAGAGAAAGAAGAGCTCCATAAAAGTGTATTCACACCAAGTTTGGGACAATCATCACCATCTGACAACAAGCCCATAAGGTATAGTGGAATTCCATTGAAGGAAGTTTTAGTAAAAGTTGTGAAAGCATAAGGAAGGCAAGTATCTTGCCAAAGTTTGAATGGTAGGGTAGCATCTCCTACAAGCAAAGTGAAAGGCCATAATAAGTGTCATAAGAGCATTTACAAAAAGGTGCAAAGTAAGAGAAATAGAGATAGTATATCTCTATAGAATTGGTTAAGAATAAGCTTCTGAAAGAAATCAACTTAAGGTATCCAAGACAACACATTGCTTAAAGTCCACAAGGGAATATTTAAGTTTTGGTTTCAGCCAACATAAAGCCACAAAATCAGGGCAACAAAGTTAACATTCCAAGAGAACGTAGAAAGTATTTTTCAGAGTGCAATCTAAGGTGCAAAAGGAAAAGTGCCCCCATCTAGTCAATATTTTGGAGAAGTGATCTTCGATGTCTTCTCTATGTATATTTTTACCTATAAAATAAAAAGTATTGTAAGCACCATGTATATCAAAAAGGTATCATTGCTAAAGTAAAGAAAGTGAGTACCATTGCTGAATGAAATAAGAGCACCAAAGAACATCATTGCTAAAGGAGAGAAATCATAGTTGCTAAAGGATAGAGAGTGCCATTGTTGAAGGAAAGAGAGTGTCATTGCTAAAGGGAAAGAAAGTGCCATTAGAGATAGACAACATAATAGATCCGAGAGAAGTGCTATGACAACATAGGTAGTTATCATTGAGGGAAGTATTACTACAGCATAGGTGGTAAGCATGATAGAGCTAGAATATGTGCCATTGGAGATGGCATAACACAAGAGCCAAGTCTGCTTGAGCAAGGGATGCAAAGTATCAACCCAAGAGCTATTCGAGTAATAAAGAACAAGAGTGCAATAGTCAACATTGAGTTGCACCAGTCTAAGCCAAGCAACATTGAATAAAAGGGAAACCAAGTTAGTTTTGTAATAGAAATAATCAAGCATCAGTAAACAAAGTCTACACCTGCAAAATAAAGTTAGCAATGTAGACAAAGAATAAGCATAAGTGAGTGCAAGAAGGGAGACAACAAAAGGATAAAGGTATAGTTTCCATTAGAGCCACACTAAAGGCATCAAGAATGCAAGTATCGCTTAGTCACCTGAGCCAAATGTAACAAGGAAGGCACAACATCATTTCTTAGTGCCATTACATTATCCATTGCAACCATTGAGGAGTGTTTAAATGTAGTACAACATCATCATCCATCGCAGTTCGAAGAAGGACATTGGAACATCGTTGGTCATAGTCAGAAAGGAGAATTGAAATGTTAGGGTTTGGAAAATTGAGTGCCAACTATCAAAAGAGCCAAGCACCATTGAACATGTGAGTAGCCAGCAAGAAGACATTAGGAATCAAGCACCAAGTTGAGCGTTATGAAAGAATATTAAGGTATTGCAATAGTGTAACGTATTCTAAAAGAGCATTAATATCTACCCCAAACGATTGTGCACCATGTTCAAAGGAGGAAGTCAAAACATTAGAAAGTTGAACATTGGACGAAGAGCCACTTGGTAGAAGCCAAGCATTGGAAAGTCTAATACCAAGGTTCAGTGAAACATTTCATTTGCACGTGCCCAAGAAAGTTAAATTTGCCATACGTAGAGCCAAGGTGACATGTAGAAGAATAGAAGGTGAAGGGCAAGAGTTTTGAAACATCCATTTAGGAGAATTCAAATAGAGGTCCATGCAAATATCCTCCAACTAATTCTTGCACGCTTGAAGGAATAAGTAAAGTGAAACCATTTTCATAGTTTGTAGCATCCAAGACGTCATAAAGAGCTACATCCTCAAGGAGGTATTTTTAGGGTTTTTGGTTTATATTCTTTACTAAAGTTAAAGGAGAAATAAGTTTAGTTATTTTTTTCTCTCTAAGGTTTAATGAAACAAAGAGGAGAGATAAGGATACTAATAAAGTATTAAAACCTTAGATTCTTATATAATTTCTTTTGAAGTTCTAATTAGAAGTTATTTTATTTACTTTCTTAAGTTTTTGGAGAGATAAGTTAAAATAGAGTTGATTTATTTAAAGTTTTCAAAGATATTTTGCAAATAATTTAATTGTGGAGAGATAAGGTATTCTACATCAAACATAGAAAAATTATATTCTCAATTTTATAGTTTCTATTCAATTAGGGAGACATAAGGTTGACTACACCAAAGGAAGTTAATGGAGAAATTATCAAGAGGGACTTATCAACATAAAAAACATTATGGAAGGATTCAAGATCACAATTCATTTAACTCTCTTCATAATTCTTATCAACAATGCAAGATAACATCAAATAGAGATAATTATGTGGTTCAAAAAGATAGAGATATTTGGTACATAGATTATGGTGCTAGCCATCATATGACTAGCAATTTACAATGGTTTGATTGTCTAGAAGTCAAAGAAAAATTGCAGATGGTAAAACCTATCTTGTTCATGGTTGTGGATATGTAACACCTAGTATATCATTTTTTGATTTTGTGTTACATGATGTCATGTATGTTCCTAGATTGACATCTAATCTCATTTTAGTGACCAAGCTAGTAGAAAAAAAAAATAATGATTGAGTTCAAATATGTAAATGGAGTTAATAAGTGTCTCATTAAAAATTAAAATGAGATAGAAGCTACAGGATCAATCAAGAATGGAATATATGCTTTAGAATCAATTAGCTTCTCTCAAGATCTTGTTTTAGTTCAAAATAACATTGTTGAACATTCTGAGAGACAGATTACAGGAAATGAGAATCAAGGATCTTTCTATCAATGAAAATGTTGGGTCAATCCGAAATTCAAGATGATGAAAATATGCGAGGTCAACAACAAGTTACATTCCAAAGTCATTTGCAAATCAAAGAAGAACAGGATAAAGACTTTCAAGAGGAAGGAGAACCAGATCAAGATCTAGTTCATTATAAAGTCATATCAGGATGGAGATTGTATTGAATACTAAAGTCTTCAATAACCAAATAATGTAATACAAGGGGGTGTTAGAGAATATTACATTATTTGGTGCATGCCAATGTACCACCTTGGTACAATATTATATTAGGTGTGTGTCTTAGATTAGAGTGTGAGTTTATATTTCATGTAATGTAATAATGTGCAGGAAATGCACAAGTGTCATGTAATTATGTGTGCAAGTGTTGTGAGTGTAAATGTGCACAATTGTCCATTATGTAAGAGTGCACATGTGTCCTTAGAATAGGAAAGTGAAGAGTTACAAAGAAGAGTGAAGGTCAAGAGTGCACCATATGAGGAGTCACATACTATTATATATTTATGACTAAGCATTGTAATTGGTATCGAAAATGCATAGCACATAACATGCATTAGTAGACCTTTACTCTATATCATTTTCTTTCACCATTTTTGTGAGCTTTGTTTTTTTTAATGTGTTTATACAGGTTTTAATGAGGGATCCCAATCCCCTCATACTAATTAGGGTTTGAACCTTGGACCTCTCAAAGAGAGGCCAACACCCTTACTATTCATATCTATATTGTGTTCTTTACATTGCAACTTTATTTGATCTTGTTATTACTTTCTTGTGGCTAGTTTCTTTAAGTATTAAGGCTACAAAAGCTATCAGTTGAGTCTATGTGCACAAGTGTATTATATGTAAGAGATCAAATATGTAATGTAAATATGTGCACAAGTGTCTTAGGTTAGAGTGTGCAAGTTATAGAAGTGTAAGAGTCATGTATAGGTGTGCATACAATATAGAGTCAAGTGTTCATCAAGTATGCAAGTGTCAAATAGATAAGCCAAGAGTCATGAGACTTGGCATATGGAAAGGAATAATCAAGTATCCAAAGAGTCATACTACTATGGATATATACTCCATGAGATATACATAAAAGGATATCACATTACAGAGAAGAGCAAGTTCTTATCATATTTGTAAGATAAAGTGGAGTAATAAAGATTGCATATATTTTGAGCAATTAATATTGTAATTTGTTCTACATGCTTGATTCGTATATGATTCATACTATTTACATTCATGTTTCTGCTTATTTTTAATGTTATTTGATATATTATTAGCCTTGATATACATATTAATTTGCTCATATTACTCTACTCATATCATTATATTTGACCTTATTGTATTGTGGCTACATTGTATTCGTTCTTGTGATATTTGTGGTAGTATTAAGGATTAAAAAAGCACCACAACCAACAAATCAAATAATCCATCTAGTCATGATGTCTATCTGATGTTATCTTCTTTTTCTTCAATATACAAAATTTCTACTCGCTTCACAAAACCATAGTCCACTTTACCAAATTTATATTGTTAGTTTCATTTAATGCATTGATCTATAAATGGATCCCATAAAACATTTTGTAGTCCTCTAGAATATTATTTTGAATTTACTCCTTTCAATATTTTCTTATGAGATTCAACTAAACTTACTACTTCCTCTAACCATGGAAAAGATAATTTAACTTCATGATCCTCTATTAAAACCCCTCTATTGGCTATTCTATTTGCACATTCATTCCCTTCCCTTAACGTATGTGTAAACCTATTTTATCCAAACTTTGTAGCAAGATCTTGTATTCCCAAAATGACCTCTTGTATGTTCCATAGAGCCTTTGCTTTCCTCAAAATGGAATTTATTATCTATTTCATTTGTCTACATGTTTTAAAATGTTCAAAAATTGCCCAGGCTTTAGCTTCATTATTTATCTTAAATACACTATTAAAAGTGTAATGTGATAAAATCTCACCCCTAGTATTTATTATTATTCATCCTCCTCTTGTTGGTCCTGGATTTCCTTTAGATGCTCCATGAAAATTCAATTTGACCAACTCTGCTTTTGGTGGTTTTCACTTTATATTCTTTTATTTCTTTTTTTTTCTCTTATACCCAACATCATAATTCCATTTAATGACTTCACTCTGTTTATCAAGGCTCACTGCTTCAATATTAGGAATTGTATCTTTCGATATATCCTAGATTGTCTGTAATGCCTCACTAAAAGTGCCCTACCATTACTTTAATTGTTTTTTAATTATGTGACTCATCATCATGGATTTACCTAACAAATTGAGAAATCATTGCCATTGTTTCAAGACTATTGAGCAATATTTTAAGATATGGTCTATACTCTCATCCTCCTTGTTAAATAAAGCACATTGAGAGGGGCCATGAAAATCCCTTTTCTTTAGGTTATCCCCAGATAAATTTTTCTTGTGACCTACTAGCCATACCAACCTTTCAACTTTTGGAATGCTCAAGTTATCCCCAATATTTCTCCATATTCTTTTGGTATTCTTATTTTGTTGGTGTTTTCTATTATATCCATTTCTTGTTGTGTATTCTCCTAAGCTATTCAACTCCTAATTTAGCTTATCCTTTGCTCCCATTAGAACAATAATTGTTGTTATCTTTCTACTTAACTGCCTCCTAGCAACAATGTTTGATATACTTGTAAAAATATCTTCTTTCCATTTGTATATTCCTTCTTGATCCTTGTACATAATATTTGAAACCCTATCACCATATTTATCTTGAGGTAATCTCATCCTATCTCAAAATTATATCTAGATTGAGTGGCTTTTTATCACACCAAGTGTCCATCCAAATAGAAAAATTCTCCACTTTCCACCACCCATCTTAAACCTTTAATCACTATATCAATTGATTTTTTAAAATTATTTCATGGTGTAGAACCACTTGGTAGTGATAATGGAGTAAAGTTTAAGCTTGGATAATTGGGCTCAACATACTTACTTAGAGGAATTCTTGTATGTTGTCTTTGAATATCTTGGTACAAAATTTATTTACTTTTTCCCTTAGAGTTAAGTTTGCATCCATAAGAACTATTAAACCAAGACCTCCCCTAGTTTTATCATCACACACCTTGCCCCATTTAACCAAAGAAATTTTATTTTTATCATGTAATTGTGACCACAAAAATAACCATATAATATAGATAAACTTTTTTCTATCGATTTTGGCATAATATGCAAGGACATATAGTATGGTGGAATGACCTATAAGACTAATTTAATTAGTTGCACTCACCCTTATTATGATAACCATATACCTTTTCCGTATCGATCATTTATTCTAAACCTTACATATAATTGGGTTCCATAATTCTATCCTAATTACCTTCTCATATAAGGGTATTTCTAGATATGTTGTTGGTAAAGTTAACCCCTCCATTTGACTTGCATATTCATGATCTAATTCTAGCTAGATTTTTTAGGAAGTATATTTTGGATTTTGTCCTATTAAATTTTTGCCCTTACACTCTTTCATTTTCCTTTAACAAGTTATTTAGATCTTTGGCCTCAATTTTTCCTACCCTCCCAAAAATGGTTGTATCATCTACAAATTATTGATGGGTGATGTTGTCAATGTTATTAATAGCTTTAAGTCTGCTTATTAGCCCATCTTTGTATGTATTATTTAGGTGCCTTCTCAAAACCTCTTCCATAATAATGAATAGATACAACGATAAAGGATCTACCTATATAAGATCCCTCTTGGCTTTAAATGATTATGTTACTAGCCCATTGACCACCACTAAATATGATATTGTAGGGACACAAGCTTTAGTCCATCTAACACATTTATTCCCAAATCCAAACTTTTCTAATTCTAAAAATACTACAAAAAAAAAACCATTTAACCCTATCATAATATTTATTCATGTCCAGTTTTAAAATCATTCTTCTCTCTTTTCTATAAATTGTTACATGCATTACTTCAAGAGCTACTATGTGAACACAATGAAAAACAGACTAAAAGTCTATAAAATACATATATCCAAAAAAGGGGTTACAAGAGGTTCTCCTTTTTTTCAATGTGTTTTTGCCTTAGAAGGCTACAAAGGAGGATTTCATGGGATGAAAGCCCCTTTTATCCAATGAACAATTCAATGACGTGCTAAATAGGTCTTCTAAAGATCCTCAAATTTGGGTGGGCTTACTGCTTGTGTGCCACTGTTGATCAAACTTGTCCTCAAGACATGTATGACCTGCAAAAAGGGGTTAGTGCATTTGGGGGCCTATCGTGGATCAAGCCTCGTATTGATGAAGATAAAATACACTAAAGAAAGCAATAAAATGCTTAATGACAATAGTTGAATATGACTGTAAGTGCTAGAAAAATAGTAAAAGTAACTTGTCGGGAGGGTTTGATGGCTTGCTGTCACTTGTGATTTGACTCTATCCAGAGTCACACCCTAGGGTGCGACTGAATATGGTGATGAGGTACCTTGTGACTCTTCCTGTAGATGTTCTTTTTTTATTTTGGTGGAGGATAATGTTGTTCCACGGTAATTGAAACTCCTGGTCGACATCAAAACTGCTTCTATAGCTATCAAAACTTGTCAAAATAGTACACAAAGGAGGACAAAGGGAATGTTTGTCATGATGATTTATGGATGATTTATGGATGATGGTCTGATGTGATTTTGATAGAGTTTTGTTATGTAAAATGAGGGTGGATGGATTTTAGAAGAAAAGGACTACTATTTATAGAACTTTGGAGAGGCTAGGGGGTGAGGTGTCCCCTATGAGGTGTCCATGGAGCATGGGTTAAATTCCAATTGTGGTGAGGTTAAGGGTAAGGTGGAAGGTGATTCATCCTTTCACATGCCTTGAGAAAGGATATTTTAAATATCAATTTGGAAGATAAGTGCATGAAGAACATGTGCTTATACTAAGAGGGGGTGAACAATATAAGATAAAATTTTTGCTTTTTAATCCATATGATACCATCAACAATATTAAAGCAATAAATATCACACAAAGCATCACACACATGAGAGACATGATTTAACGTGGTTCACCCAATGTGGGCTACTCCACGAAGAAAATATTCCTTATAAACTTTTCTCAAATAAATTCTCTTGGGAATCCTTTCCCTATTACAATGTTTATGGACCTCTATCCAAAGGAGACACCAATACCCTAATCAAGTTCGTGGATCTCTATCCATAGGAGAACTCCTTTCTCCTCTGCTATGGTTGGTGATCTTCTAGAAGAACTATTACCCCCACTACTTTGGCTAATGGATCTCTATCCACTGAAGACTCCTATCCTCACTACCCTGGCTAATGGATATCTATCCATTGGAGACTTTCGTCCTCTATACTCTGTCACCTCCAAAGCTCTATCTCAAATCTACACTAAACATAGTCCTTCGGTCTAGCACAAATCTACTCAATCTCTATCTCTAGTTTGGCACAAACCTGTCCTCAAATATGCACCAAACTTGTTCTCAAATTTCAATTTATCCACAAATTTATCCTCAAATTACACTAAACTATCTTTCTACACAAATCTATCCTCAATATTATCTAACCTTCACAAATCTCTCATAATACCACACACAAATCTTTCCACAAGTCTTCTCTAAGACTTGCCTCAAATATGCTCCACAAGTCCTCACTAGAACTTGTCCAATCTTCTCAATAATCTCTATCCTCAAATCTGTATTGTAAGCTTCCACAAAATCTCACACAAATTTGTCCACAAGTCCTCTCTAAGACTTGCCTCAAATATGCTCAACAAGTCCTCACTAGAACTTGTCCAATCTCATAGAAACATAAAGAGAATTGTTAGAGACTCAATATGCTTCACATCAATGATCAATCACTTTCACTCTCTTTTATCACATAAACATATAGAGAATTGTTAGAGACTCAATATGCTTCACACTCATAAACACTCAACCTCTTTCTCAAATCAATTTAGATTATAGAACAATTTATTTCATAGAACTTGAACCAACACTTCAACACATCCACTTGACTAGACTCAACCAAGTCTACTCAACCACTCACTCAATGAATTTAATCCTTGCTCACAAACCCTAGTCCAAGCATATGAACACTCACTCACTTATTTCCAACAATGCTTATCAAACAATCTCACATAACAATGATACTCATGATCTTTGCAAACCCTAGTTCAAGTTCTTCACTCAACCAATCACTTCAACAACAATGCTTATAAAATAAGGTTACTCTCCTTAACCTCTATTCTAGAAAACCTTGAAGCATTAATTCAAAACACACTCAACAATGCTTACCAACCAATCCTTTTCACTCCAACTTAGCATTCACAACACTCAACAAACACTTACTAGAAATATGTGCCCATACCTTTTTGATTGATGAAGAAGTGTCTTCAAAACCTGTCTCAAAATAGCCAAACCTTCTTGTGCCAATTCAAGTTTAGATAACAATAATTTTATCTCAAAAATATTCACAAGGATATTCTTCTTGATCAAAAGGTACAATAAAATTTAATCCAAATTTTACACCTTATAACTCCCTCTAACTTTCTAACCACTCACAAATATCAAGGATATAACACTTTACCACTTAAATGCCCCTTACAAAAATTAAGCACATAAAAATAATTATCAACACCTTATAACTCCCCTTAAAACCTTATAAAATAAAATTATTTTAAACTTTAGGGCATAACTTTATTTCTCCAAAAATTTCGGTGCTAACTCAAAAAGGGCATACCTTTGTCTTTTCCCCAAAATGGGGTTCGACGGGTTTCGAACCGTCGTCTCCCAACCACCAAGTGCCTTAGCACTTTGGTGCCCACCACGTGGGCTATAGGCACCCATGAGAAGGAAGGGAAGCTTCCTTCCTCTTATCTCCTTCATCCGCCATCGACGCTTCCAAAAAGAAACTCACGTGGATTCGAACCTCCGCCACTTGCTACCCTTAGCACTTTGCTTTCGCCATGGTTTCCAACTGCGCTACCCATGCTTGGTGACCAAGGCACCTTCCTCGGTGGGTGTTGTTCTTTCGCCTGCCACTTGGAACTTTCAAAGCCAATGAAAACCCTCTTCCTTTCGTAGATGATTCACATGTTTTTCCTTCGCATACCACACGATTAATTCAAATGCATGTTAGACTTTAGGCTAAGGTGGAGGACTCCCTTTTATACACGCTTTGCCATATGACTCCCACATCGGTGCTCGATGGTCGAATTCGAAAATTCAAATTTTGACTTTAATAACCCACCTTAGGGTTATTAAAATAACCATAAATTAATATATAATTAATATTAAAATTAATTAATAATTAATTTAAATAACTTATAAGTTAAGTAAATTAATTAATAAATTAATTTAAACTTCCCTATATAATATTATAAATAAATATTATAATATTATTTGCTTGGGCTTCTTCTTTTCACCTTGGACCTTATCTTGACCTCCTAGAACCGGATTTGATCAACTAAAAATGGACTCTCCTTTTGCACTGATTGGAGAACCTAAAACTGATGTTGCCCACTAAAACTACCACTGACTGGTGCTAAAATCTTGACATCAATGACAACTCATCTACTCAAAATTTCCAACAATCTCCCCCTTTGTCATTGATGGCAACCCAAATTCCTTTTACCAAAACTTGGCCTTTTTCCTTCCTGCTCCCCTGAAGATCTGCTCCCCCTGACTGAAAGCTCTCCCCCTTACTCAAATCTCTCCCCCTTTGACATCAATGGCAAAGGGTCACCTTTGGGACTCTGAGCTAAGAATGAGTCTCTTAGCTTAGCCCCTCCCCCACCTCCTCTTGAGGTGGTTAATTTTGGGGTGGGAGTATTACTCCCAGTTTTCTTCTAAGATACTCAAAAGTCTCTTTCGAAAGTGGCTTAGTGAAGATGTCTACTATCTTCTCCTTTGTAGTAACATATTCCAACCTGACCTGTTTATCTATTACCTGTTCTCTCAAAAAATGATATTTGATCGGTATGTGCTTTGTCCTGGAGTGCATCATTGGATTCTTTGAGATACTTATTGCACTTGTATTATCACATAATATGGGAATAGGATGATCATGTTTTATCTTGAAGTCCTCTAGAGTTCATTTCATCCATAATACCTATGTACAATTAGCTACTACTGCAATATACTCTGCTTCTATTGTAGATAAAGATATTGATGCCTGCTTCTTACTCAGCCAAGAGACTAAATAGTCTCCAAGAAAGAATGCTCCTCCACTTATGCTTTTTCTATCATCAATGTTGCCAACCCAATCTACATCTGTATACGTTGTGAGTGTGAAACTATCACTTTTGGGATACCAAAGCCCAAAATCCATAGTTCCTTTTAGATACCTGAGAATTCTCTTTACTGTTGCCACATGTGTTTCCTTAGGTGTTGCCTGAAACCTTGCCACTAATCCCACTGACTGCACTATGTCTAGTCTTGTAGCTGTAACATACAACAAGCTGCCAATCATAGATCTGTATAATCTTTGATCTGCCTCTGGAGATTCATCATCCTTACTTAACTTACATCCTATGACCATGGGGGTACTTACTGGTTTGCAATCTTCTAACTTGAATTTCTTTAGCATCTCTTTTATATACTTGGTTTGTGAAAGAAATACTCCTTTCTCTGATTGTGAAATCTGAAGTCCAAGAAATAAGGACAACTCACCAAGCATAGACATCTCAAATTCATTTTGCATGTTCTTTGCAAATTCTTTACACATCTTATCATTGTTTCCCCCAAAAATGATGTCATCAACATAAACAACCACAATTAGTAGATTATTCCCTTCATTTTTTATGTATAAGTTGTTGTCCACTATTCCTTTTCTGAATCCTTGTTCCTAAAGATACTTATCCAATCTTGAGTACCATGCTCTAGGAGCCTATTTTAGACCATACAATACCTTTTTCAATCTGCATACATGATCTGGTTTATCTATTAATATGAATCCCTCTGGTTGTTCAATATAGACTTCTTCTAGAACACCATTTAGAAATGCTGACTTAACATCCATCTGATATACCTTGAAGTTTTTAAAACTTGAGAAGGCTAAGAATATTCTTATGGCTTCAAGTCATGCCACTGGAGCAAATGTCTCATCAAATTCAATTCCCTCTACTTGTGCATAACCTTTGCATACTAATCTTGCTTTATTTCTGACTACCTATCCATCTTCATTTAACTTGTTTCTAAATACCCATTTTGTGTCGATCACATTTTTGTCCTTTGGTCATGGAACAAGTTCCCAAGTCTTGATTTTCTCTATCTGATCTAATTCTTCATCCATTTCCTTAATCCATAACTCATCTTCACTTGCCTGATTGAAGTCCTTTGGCTCAATCTTAGATAGCAAAGAAAAATTTGCTTGTTGAGATGGTGTTATTATCCTTCTCCTTGTTTGTCTTTCATCTGGATTCCCAATGATTAAATCTTTTGGATGATGCTTTTGTACATACCTGGATGGAGTTTTAGGAAGAAGTCTTTGTGTTTCTTCTTCTTCTTCATCTGATTCCTCATGAAACTCTTCTTGACAACTCCCATCTTCCTGATACACAATTTGTTGAACTGGTTCTCTTGAATCTATCTTCTCATCAATTATTACATTTATACTTTCCACAATAGTGTGTGTTCTCTTGTTGAAGCATCTATAAGCTTTACTCTTAGTGGAATAACCAAGAAAAATTCCCTCATCACATCTTGGATCAAACTTGCCTAAGTTTTGATCTTCTCGTCTTATGTAGCACTTGCTTCCAAAAACCTTGAAGTGTTTTACAGTGGTCGGTCTTCCTTTCCAAAGCTCATATGGAGTCTTGTGATGGTTTACCCTCATTTGAGCCCTAGTGATTATATATACTGTTGTGTTGACTGCTTCCCTCCAAAATCCATCTAAAATTTTGGACTCATTTAACATAGCTCTAGCCATATTCTCAATAGTCCTATTTTTCCTTTCAACTACTCCATTTTGTTGAGGAGTTCTTGTGGTTGAGTATTCTCTCTTGATTCCATGTTGTTCACAAAAATATACAAATTCATTTGAGGTAAATTCTCCTCCTCTGTCAGATCTCAAACACTTAATCCTCTTGCTAGTTTCATTTTCAACCCATTCCTTAAATGCTTTGAATTTTTCAAATGCATTTGACTTCTCTTTCAGGAAAGCTACCCAAACCATTATGGAGTAATCATCTATAAACAATATAAAGTAACTCTCACCCTGAATACTCTATGTTCTGGTAGGACCACATAGATCAGTATGTATTAGACTTAATGGCTCAGATGACATATATCCCTTTGACTTAAAGCTTGTTCTAGTTTGCTTTCCATGTTGACAAGGTGCACAGATTATGTTTTGTGGCCTTTTTAGCTTGGGTAAATCTCTGACAGCCTGCTTATTGCTTATGTTGACTATGTTGTCAAAATTCAAGTGACCCAGTATTCTATGCCACAACCAACTCTCATCTTCTTGTGATAGAAAGCACTTTTCCCCTTTGATCTCACTAAGCATGTATAGATTGTTTGGAGTTCTTCTTGCATTTGCAATGACTTTTCCAGTTTTTGATTTTCTTATCTCACACCTATCTGGGTGAAATGTAACCATATGACCTTGATCACAAAGTTGACTTACACTTAGCAGATTATGTTTTAACCCTTTAACATACAACACATTTTCTGTTCTTGTTTTCCCATTATCTAAACTCAAAGTTCCTCTTCCACCAATCTTTGTTGATCCATTATCACCAAAACTTACTGATCCTCTATTGGTTTCTTTTAGTACAATGAATTTGTCTTTGTCTCCTGTCATGTGTCTAGAGCAACCACTATCAAGATACCATTGTTCTTCTTTATCCTGAGCATGAAGGGTTGTTTGAACTAACATTGATCTAGCCTTTACATTTCCCCTTTCCACTTTCCTAGTTGTTGAAATTTTTTTTCTTTTACTAGACTTAGGAAGTATCATTTTACACCATCTAGCCTTGTGCCCAAAATTATTGCATTTGTAACATATAATATCATTATCCATAAGAGGTGCAAAAGAATTGAAATTTCTATTGACATCCTGTTTCTTGCATGACCAATACAATGTACAACTCTATGACCATATTTGTTACAAGAAAAACAATGACCATGGAAGAAATTATGTAACCTATTTGGATGTCTTTGAGATTGTGGTTGAGTGCTTCTCCCTTTGTGATTAACTCTCATCCAAGGTTCTTCTTTGCTTTCTTCCTTTCTGATGTCTTTTTCTTTTGAAGTATCCTTTACTTGCCTATCTTTATTTGAAGTTTCTCCTTCTTGAAGACTTGACTCCTCTTTTTGTTTCTCATACTCTATATCTTGTAGTACCTTGGTCCTTTCAACTTCATTCCTTAGATAAATAATTTTTGCTTCTAATATTTCACATTCTGTTTCTCTTTCTCTTAATATATCTATCATATCTTACTCAATTTTCTTTCCTTCTTCTACCTTTATCTTGAGTTTTGTGAGACTTTGTAGAAGTTCCATCCTTGCTTCTTCATCCTCTTGAATTTGTTCCTTCAAGCTTGAGTTCTTCTCTCTAATTCTTTCCAAATTCTTGAGAGTAGTAAAGAATTCCTCTTTTATATCGAACATGGTCTCTTTTTCATTTTTTGAAGTCATGTGTGTTTCTGATGGATCCTCCTCCAAGTTGTTAGTCTTTTCATGGAGAGACCCACTCTGATACCAATTGAAGAACATGTGCTTATACTGAGAGGGGGGGTGAATAGTATAAGATAAAATTTTTGCTTTTTAATCCATATGATACCATCAACAATATTAAAGCAATAAATATCACACAAAGCATCACACACATGAGAGACATGATTTAACGTGGTTCACCCAATGTGGGCTACTCCACGGAGAAAATATTCCTTATAAACTTTTCTCAAATAAATTCTCTTGGGAATCCTTTCCCTATTACAATGTTTATGGACCTCTATCCAAAGGAGACACCAATCCCCTAATCAAGTTCATGGATCTCTATCCATATGAGAACTCCTTTCTCCTCTAGCTCTGGCTAGTGATCTTCTAGAAGAACTATTGCCCCCACTACTCTAGCTAATGGATCTCTATCCACTGAAGACTCCTGTCCTCACTACCTTGGCTAATGGATCTCTATCCACTAGAGACTATTGTCCTCTATACTCTATCACCTCCAAAGATCTGTCTCAAATATATACTAAATATAGTCCTTCGGTCTAGCACAAATATTCTCAATATCTATCTCTGGTCTAGCATAAATCTGTCCTCAAATCTGCACCAAAATTTGTCCTCAAATTTAAATTTCTATCCTCAAATATGTTTGAACAAAACTCAAATCTATCTTCAATATTTGTCCTCAAATTTGTATTTTAAGCTTTCACAAAAGCTCACTCAAATCTATCCACAAGTCTTCTCTAAGACTTACCTCAAATCTGTTCAACAAGTCCTCACTAGAACTTGTCCAATCTCATAGAAAATAAAGAGAAAAGACTATATCTCAATTTACCTTTATCATAGAAACATATAGAGAATTGTTAGAGACTCAATATGCTTCATACTCATAAACATTCAACCTTTTCCTTAAATCAATTTAGGATATAGAACAATTTATTTCACAGAACTTGAACCAACACTTCAACACATCCACTTGACTAGACTCAACCAAGTCTACTCAACCACTCACTCAATGAATTTAATCCTTGCTCACAAACCCTAGTCCAAGCATATGAACACTCACTCACTTATTTCCAACAATGCTTATCAAACAAACTCACATAACAATTATACTCATGATCTTTGCAAACCCTAGTTCAAGTTCTTCACTCAACCAATCACTTCAACAACAATGCTTATAAAACAAGGTTACTCTCCTTAACCTCTATTCTAGAAAACCTTGAAGCATTAATTCAAAACACACTCAACAATGCTTACCAACCAATCCTTTTCACTCCAACTTAGCATTCATAACATTCAACAAACACTTACTAGAAATATGTGCCCATACCTTTTTGATTGATGAAGAAGTGTCTTCAAAACCTATCTCAAAATAGCCAAACCTTCTTGTGCCAATTCAAGTTTAGATAACAACAATTTTATCTCAAAAATATTCACAAGGATATTCTTCTTGATCAAAAGGTACAATAAAATTTAATCTAAATTTTACACCTTATAACTCCCTCTAACTTTCTAACCACTCACAAATATCAAGGATATAACACTTTACCACTTAAATGCCCCTTACAAAAATTAAGCACATAAAAATAATTATCAACACCTTATAACTCCCCTTAAAACCTTATAAAATAAAATTATTTTAAACTTTAGGGCATAACTTTATTTCTCTAAAAATTCTGGCGCTAACTCAAAAAGGGCATACCTTTGTCTTTTCCCCAAAAGGGGGTTCGACGGGTTTCGAACCGTCGTCTCCCAACCGCCAAGCGCCTTAGTACTTTGGTGCCCACCACGTGGGCTATAGGCACCCACGAGAAGGAAGGGAAGCTTCCTTCCTCTTATCTCCTTCGTCCATCATCGATGCTTCCAAAAAGAAACTCACACAGATTCGAACCTCCGCCACTTGCTGCCCTTAGCACTTTGCTTCCATCATGGTTGCCAACTACGCTACCCATGCTTGGTGACCAAGGCACCTTCCTCGGTGGGTGTTGTTCTTTCACCTGCCACTTGGAACTTTCAAAGCCAATGAAAACCCTCTTCCTTCCATAGATGATTCACACATTTTTCCTTCGCATACCACACGATTAATTCAAATGCATGTTAGACTTTAGGCTAAGGTGGAGGACTCCCTTTTATACACGCTTTGCCATATGACTCCCACGTCGACGCTCGATGGTCGAATTCAAAAATTCAAATTTTGACTTTAATAACCCACCTTAGGGTTATTAAAATAACCATAAATTAATATATAATTAATATTAAAATTAATTAATAATTAATTTAAATAACTTATAAGTTAAGTAAATTAATTAATAAATTAATTTATAATAAAATTATATTAATTAATTTATAATTAATTTAAACTTCCCTGTATAATATTATAAAGAAATATTATAATATTATTTGCTTGGGCTTCTTCTTTTCACCTTGGACCTCATCTTGACCTCCTGGAACCGGATCTGATCAACTAGAAATGGACTCTCCTTTTGCCTTGATTGGAGAACTCGAAGCGATGTTGCCCATCGAAACTGCCACTGATTGGTGCTGAAATCTTGACATCATTGACAACTCAAAGTGCATACATGTGTGAGGCAAAGGTTGATGTTAACCTTAATTAAACTGACCCTAGATTGAACCAAGGTCAAGGGGGTGAGGTGGAGGGTGACTCACCCCTTCCCATGTCTTAAATATTAAGCATCTTTAAATATCTATTAATATCATGGGTGCACACATGTGTGAGCAAAAGGTTAATGTTAACCTTAATTAAGCTTAATTAAACATGTAATTAACCCCTTAAGTGTACTTTAGTGATAAAGTAACTTTTGTCCAAGGTAAAGGTTTACCAAGGTTAAGCCTTTTATGGTGGTCACATGAGGACCATGGTTAAACGTAGAAAAGGGCTTAAGTGGCCTAAGGAGCTTATGCATAGTCCTTTTAATAAATGTAAGGTTTTCTAAGGTTAATTAATGTAATTTTATGGCTTTTACAATTTAATCAACCGTGGGGATAGGGCGAGTGACCATGTGAGACTTTTAGGTGTCTACATTTACCCCTTTTTGTACTATAGTGTGTGAAGACACAAGGCAATGCAAAAATTTATGACACCAGGTGATGATTTGATTTGGAGAAAGAAGAATTGATGATGGATGATTGTGGATGATGATGGCCTTTGTCATGCCATGGTAGTTGTTGGGAGAGTAGATGCAATATTGCCTTACTATCATGATCAATGTAAGATGCCCCAATTATGAAAGGAGTGAATATCTTCAAAACTTTACCTTTGATGCTTTGTTAAGATTGATTTGATTTGATGAGTCATTCAACTTGTGATAGGTCTTGATCAGGTGCTTCATTCATGAGTGGTCTTACGACTACCATTCTGAATGAAGGAAATCCATGATTAACCTACATGCATAGTTATTGGGTTTATCAGATGTTCATTTAGATTGGAGTTTTGATGATAAGAGAATTCATTTGGATTGGAGTTTTGATGAGAAGAGAAATTTTGCTTTTAAGTTACCCCAGCAAAGGAGGGCTTAATATGATCTCTGACAAAGGCTCTTGGAAAAAAACGATTTTCAATATTGAGTGTTTGGTTATTGATCATGCATAAAGCGACTTTAGTGAGATGTCTACCCCCTCAAGTGATGAGATAATGAGAGGTGAAATAGAATCAACAATGAAACACTTGACAAAGTGGTCGATGAGGTGAAAGAATAAGTGAAATGACAAAAATATGGGAGAAAGTGAGGAATGTGCATGATAGAAAGGTGAAAAACACCATGTAGGACTAAGAGGTAAGTTTTGTAGCAGATTGGGCTCGATCGCATGATAGGATGCAACTCAAATGGGTTGCAAGATACCATGCGACTGTGTAGGGTTGTAGGGTACCATGCGACCATGCGATGCGATTATAAAAGGCACGGTTGCAGGATGCATGTATCATTTACGCACCTACGAATTGTGAGAGATGAGAGAGAAGAGAGAAATTTACAACAAAGTGCTACCATATTATGATTATGGAGGACATGATGGCTAGAAATGTGGTGTAAGATATTAGTAGAGGGTGAGTGGTACGGGTAAGTGGACTTCAAAACTCATGCAATTTGAATTTGGGAAATTAAAAAGAACCCTAGGGCTTTTTTAGATATGCACAAAACGAAAGGAAAGAAAAATATAGATGTAGAAATGTATGCATGGGAAAATGAAATTGCATCGATGTGTGCGCATGTGTGAAGTGTTATTTTTTTTTGTTTTTTTTGTTTAGAAAACACATGTTTTTTCAAGAGGCATGTGTGTGAATGCATTGGGGCTATTTTTATGTGTTCGTAAGATGTTATGTAAAAAAGTGTGTAGATTTATGGGTGAATGAGCCAAATGGGTGTCCAAAATGTCATTTATTTGTGCTTGTGAGTTGTTGCACATTTTCGATGTATGTGTATGAGTGGAAGTTGACACTTGTGGGGAGGGAATAGGTAAAAATTATTGCCATAAGGGGGTAAAATTTTTACAACCCAAGTCTACCCACTTGGTTGTCCTAGCACAAAATGAAAATTTTTCAACCAAACCCAATATTTATTCTAGTACGTGCATGCTAAATCTTCATGAGTGCCATTCCGCTGTAGTCGAAATACTCATGAGATCGAGATTGGCCAAATATTGGTGTGGTTGCCTCTAAAAAACCCAAGATTCCAAGTTCAGGCAAGGTTTTTCCCTCTAGGGCCCATTTCACCTAGAGTTTGGATGCGTATTTCCCCATATTCTATCATAACTTCTAGTCATGCAAATGTTAGCGTATGCATGCTAGAGCTAGACGAACCACCACCTTACCTGGAGCTCATCTAGGGTTTACCACTACCTTGGTAGTTATGTCTTGTTTTGTTTGTTCAAATAACGTCCCATTCCATTATGTGATGATACTTTACTAGTTGTACAAGCACAAGGATCACCACTCTGTACTTATCAGGGGTTGCCTAGGAGAGATGCCCGTTTCATTCTCCTTTACCTCCTGTCCTAACCTTCTCGTCAATAATACGGCTAGCCTTGAGAAGATGTTTTCTACCCACAACATCGTAATGGTTGAAGTAAAGATTTTCTGCCCATAATCTTTTTTAAAAGTATGGTTGTCCTACCAACAACCTTGGTTGATTCATCTTTGTCATTACAGTGTCAAGGTTCTCCTAAATTTTGGGTTTGCATTAAAAGTTTAAAAGGTGCTAGTTAAAAGAACTTTCAATACATATATCCAATATATCCTCTAAATTTAATATTCTAGATAGTTGAGTTCGTCTATATATAAATTCACGTATCATGTTGCCCATCAAGAAATTAAAGAAACTCTATAAATTTCAAGTCTAATAATATTGTCTTTAAAACAAGAAATTAAAGAAACTCTAAAAATTAAAAGAAACTTACGCATACCTAATTTAAATATCACTTGATAATATTTTTGTTTTATATTCTAACAAATGTTTTTTTAAAAAGCATTTAATTGAAAACATGTGAAGGTTATCAAGTACTAAAAGACAATTTATTTCTCTATTGTGCGAAACAGAAAGATATCAAAGAAGTTTTCGGATCCTAAACATCCTGAAGTTTAATTTTTAAATTTTATATACTTATTATTATATTTTCTTTTAGTTGATTAATTTATTTAGTGAATCTACAATTTATATACTTCCAATCTAAACACGAATTCTCTACTACTTCCTAAAGGGAGAACGAATCTTGTTTTCTATTTAATGACACTATTGACCATTCATTAGCAATGGAAACGTCTGTTTTCGGATAACATGATTAAGCTATACAAGTCTCTTAATTGAATTTTAATTGGTAACCATACTAAAGTGCAGGTTTAATTATAGTTTTTAGATAATTCTTCTTTTCATACCAACCATTTTCAGGAGTTCTCTTATCAATCTAATCTCTACTTTGCGTTCGGAAACGGCCATGATAGTTAAGTGAACAACTCTATTTTTTATCCTTTTAATTTTTGGACTGACTAGGTGATATGAGATTTGTTCGGGCTGTTATATGACATTTAAAACTCATGTGTATCCAGGCATAAATTTAATAATATAAGACTAACAGGTTTTCCCATACGTTTGTTTCCTTACAGCCGTACCCATTATCCATAAGTGAATTGTCTTAAAGTACACAGAGATCAATATCTAAGCTCGCATTTCAGAATACGACAGAAGGGATACCAAAGGTCGGTCTACGATGCCCTACCTATTTACAAGGCAAGACGATTTCCCTATACGAACATTTCTATTCTCATGGACTACCTAAGTTCATGGATTGCCTCTTGAAAGCACACTTCTGGGCACTATTATCTTGTGCAGTTTTCAGACATGGGTAATTTTGTCAATTAGATAACCAACACCATGGCATCTAAAATTTTTGTGTTTCATTCTTCATATCAAAATATTAGGTTTTAAATTTATAAAATTAATTTTCTTCACAATTCAAAGTGTAGCTAGCCATACATATTTTAAAGAAAACTCATTGCATCTGCTTCAGTATGAAACCAAAAAAAATATTTTACTGTCTATTAAGTTACATTTTGCCAATATAAAGTGAATAATATCATAGGAGATTTATCCTGACACTCAAGACTATTTTTATTTAAAGTTAATAACATTATTTAAATGAGTATCTTTCTCTACAGAAATAACTGACTGTGACATTATATAATTGTCATGAAACTCGTACGATTTTAAGAACGTCTATCTTCTCGAACCACAATCTTTTCTAAATTTAATCTATATACAGCTTACTTAAATATTAAGTGACATCCATTTATATATATATATATATATATATTCTTCATTCAACTGACTTAAAAGCGCTTTCGCCACTAGAGTAAAATCCTCTCGAATTTAGTTAATGAAGTAACAAAGATATTATCCAGTGAATACACATTCCTTGTTGTGAATATGGACCAACATTTATAAGAGTATACACAGCTCTACGTCCTCTCACAGATCCCAATATTTATACCAGTGATTGCCGGTGTAACCAAGGGTCAAGCCGACCTTTATAAAAATGATATGCAACTAGAGACTATATGCAAACAATCATGCATTCTATCCCATATGCAGTTTGCTAAAATAAAATGGTTTTGTACAGGCAAAGAAATATTGTTTCCAACAGTTACTCATTGATAAATAATTTCCTTTTAGTTTTTTTTTTAATATATGGAATTCATTCTCAGACTAATTTCCTTAACAATTCGGCAATCCCACATTCGTTTTATCCATAATATTATAACCATTAATCAAACAGTTTCAAAAACCACCATTCATTTTAACATAGTTCTATAATATTATAACCAAAACAGTTTCAGAAGCCAACTTATTGAAAGACGCTCCTCTCCTTGCACAAACAATTACTTAGTCCTTCTGTTAATACTCTGCCAGCAATTGAAGATGCCCCTTTCCACCTTTCTCCATTTGAATTTATGGAAGAAAATGTCACTTTCATGTTTAACATTTGTTAAGCCCCTACAAACCTTCCATCTGAGAGCTCGCCATGTGGTGTGCCAATTCACCACGGATTATGTTATATAGAATGATTTTTTATTTATTACTTTGAAATGTAACTTAAATCTCCATAGCTTTATCTTATTTATTTTTATTATTATTTATTATATTTTCATAATTTATATATATAAACATATTTTATAGTATTATTTATTTAAATTATTATTATTATTATTATTATTGCTATTATTATTTTTTATAAATATTTTTTTTTATAGTTTCAAAATAAGGCATACAAAATAATCTAATGATGCAGCTACATGAAGTGCATCTACATGGACCGTTGGAAGAAGTATCACTAGTAGGGATTCTTTGATCCCTAATTTAGGCAAATACCCCATCGCTCATCATTTCCCTTGTCTTACCTTCCATCGACTATCAACTGGAGAGAACATCCATTCTTTTTAAATTGCTCCCCGCCATTAATGACACCTATCCCTGCATCCAAAAATGGCTTAGTAGTATCTCATTCTTGCAAAAAAATAGGCAAAACAAAAAACAGACTTTGAAGGGTCGTTACAAAAATGAAGAAATGGATATCCAAAAATACCCATATTTGTACAGTCGAGGGGTACCCTACGACTGTTTTTTTTTATTTTTAAATTTTATTTTTTGGATGCCATTGAGGGGGGCACAAAATGGAATGTATGGATGTATGGATGAAGTGTGTGTGATTTTGTTTTATGGACTAACAAAAAGTGTAATGTGAAATAGGAACCTGAGATCAATTTGAGGCATTGATTTTGTCCATTGTTGGAGGATCTAAAGGACATGTTGGGTGCTGAGGACAGGCAGTGTTTGTGAGATGTAGGTTTGCATAGATTAGTGGAGATGAAGACCATACATTGTGATCATGCATATGTAGAGGCTTTGTGTGAGCGATGGGATCCAGACCATAAAACCTTTCATCTCCCAACGAGGGAGATGACGATCACATTGGAGGATGTATTCCATAACTACATATTGCTAGTGGAGGGATTGATTGTGATAACTGTTGGACAAGGTTAGCAAAAGACCATGTTGTAGAACCTATTGAGGGATATATGGAAGGAGGTGAGATTTATTAGTGGAGGAGTTGACTATGAGGACTGTTGGTATGAGAGGATGATCTCATTGAGACATTGTGTGACTATGATGGTGATAGCCAACTATGTGTTGCTTGATGTGTCAGGTTATCGATTCCCATGGAGGTTGATGGGAGTCATTTGTGATGGGTAGAGCAGGATCATGTGTTTACATGGGCATCCACCCTATTAGAATAGGCCTTTAGAGAGTTTCATGATGTACGACGAGCAGGGTAGTGGATGATGGAAGTGGGTCTGCTCATCCAGATATGGGGATGGGAGCATATCACCATGGAGAGACTAGAGAGCTTACCCTATAGGGTGCATGAGTTTATGGGGGTATATGTACCCGATGCATTATGGTGGAGGATAGATATGGAGGTCCAATTACATAGGTTGCATAAGAGACAGACATTGTATTATAGAGGTGTATTCAGTAGGTTAGGGCCATAGGATATTATCTAGCGACTATAGAGGGGGGTGCCAAATTGGGATGAGGTTGGATGGGAGTTATGTCAAGTGAGGTAAGGATAATGGGTGATTGGGTGGGAGGCCACCCAGATAGAGTGATTTCCATTCAGTTGTGTGTTAGACAGTTTAGGTTACAACAAATTGTACCTGAGGCATCCATCATTATTTGGTGGGTGAAGCGAGATCCTGGATAGTGACCATTGGTGGAGCCTCTAGACCCTACATTGGATGTAGTCATGGATATCTTGGATATGGAGGATGTAGAAACCACACCAGGATATGATGTATGGTGGGCTACCCAGACTTAGGAGCTAGGCATGGGTGTTATTGATAGATATGCAGAGGCCATAACTAGGGAAGGTGGTAGCTTGGAATGGATTGGTAGAGATGTTGAGGAAGGAGTAGAGATTCAGGATGGATCCCTTGATGTAGGAGCGAGTAGTCCTCCTTAGGCCGGTATAGGGACTAGGGTGCAATGGATGAAGGGGATAGTGAGGAGGATACTTATACCGATATACTACGACAAGTGCAATAGTGTGTGGAGAGGAGAGGAGCTCCTAGAAAGGGATGGTAGGATCCAGTGGTTGTCCTATGGGGGAGTGAGGGTGCAGTTGTGGGTAAGATATATTTGAGTATCTATCTACACAACATGATGCATACGTGTGAGGATATGCACATGTTGCAAGGCAAATTACATCAGCTATAGTTCCAAATGATGTAGTGAGAAATGATGTGGACTTAGGAGTGAGTTGCATTGATGATAGAGAGATATGGAATTCATGTAGAGGCTATGGAAATTGAGGTAGTGTGATTATGAGAGGAGGTTTTTTAGGAGGGGGCCCTGGGAGAGACTATGGTTGTAGATATGGTTCAACTACGAGAGGTGGTTTCCTATAAGAGGGCTTAGAGGGAGGCCATGGCAGTGGATATGGATGGGATACACTAGGCAAAGGATCACCTAGAAGGTTTTTCTACAAGGAGGGGAGGAAGGTACATTGAATATAGACACATTGATGATTCATGGGATTAGAGTCCTATAATCGTCTGAGTTTGGATCACACGATACCATTAGAGTAGGATTGTGCAGTCTTTGAGCTGGTCATAGGCGAGCACGATTGCCCTAGGTCAAAGCAGCGAAGGAGGATTGAGGAGCCTCCTACCCCTCGAGAGGGTAATGGAGATACTCGTGGTGAGGCACAAAGCTAAGAAAGCCTGCATTGTATTGTGTTGTATTTTTGTTTTTTTGGTGTGGCAAGAGAGCCATAGGTTTTTGTATATGATAGTCGAGTGAGGCATAGTGTAGCATATTGTATATGTTGTGTAGCCTACGGGTGATGTGATTATGTATAGTGTATTCTTTTTTGATATGATATATACATGATTATTTTTGTGTGAGTATATACAATATGATTGTTGTATGTGATGTATGTTTGTGAATTTAAATACACATGATTGTGCAGTGATAATATGATTTGATACATGATGAATGATAGGTAAAATGAACCTAAGTGATTGTGAATATGCACAAATGGAGATGTACAAATGTAATATGTGATAATATGTGTACATGTGGGACATAAAATATTATAATATGGATAGCAATCTGCCTTGCATCTATACTATCTCAAGTCATCTATACTATCTCAAGTGTGATGATTAATAAAAAATAAATGGATAATCGCATTACCTAGTGACCATGAAATGCAATAAGCAAACATGAAGTGTACAAATAGATGATAATGTACAAGACATACATAGTGAAAATATAAAATATGGGTGAAACATAAAAGGAATGAGAGTGTACAAATGTGGTGAAAAGATACATGTTATAGGCAAAGTCAATGGTGATGTTGTTCGCTCCTAATTTTTAGGTATGGTAGTTGTGTAGAAGAGTTTCTAGACACTCAAACAACATAGTTCGAAGAATCAAACTTATCTAGTAGACAATCAGTATCCTATAGACATATTGACTATCCTAACTAAGGTTAAGTCTATCATGGACTTGTGTGTGCACATGATGTTTATTTATCCATTTTGAGGGAGTTTGGACTAACCCATTGTAAACCTAGCCAAATTAGCTAGCTCATCCATAAGTGCACAATGATTTGTACAAGAGAAGATCGCTAATGTGACAAATGTGTCACCATTTATAAGGCTTACTCCACTACCAGGCAAGTTCTTGAAATCTACTACTGGTGATGGAAATAGCCCCATGATGTTATTTTGGACCTGAGGACCTATGGGATTCAAGCTTTTGATAGTACTCTTAAGGCTTTCCCTTTTGTTTTCTGCCACTTTATTGTTTGATCCTCTTTTTTGTGGGCGTTGGCTTTTGTTTTTTTCCCTTTTTCTATTTGATTTTGATTATCCCTTTTTTTATCCCCAGGTTTATGTTGATCACGCAAATTATAGGATGAGCAAGGGAAATTGTTCGATGAATGGAAAGGCCTCCACAAGGTGTTATATTCTCTACACTCAATTTTTTCTTAAGATGTGAAATGTGTGAGTGGTCCATGAATGAACTCAATTCAACTAGGGGTAGCTTTGAAATCCTATAGAATTTGATGACATTCGATATAGGTTGATTATACTGACTATGAATGGTTGAGCAATAGAAAAGCTTCCTATTACCATGCAACTAAAAATAGAATCGGATATCACAATAGTCATGCTAACAAATGCATTTTTAACTCCTCAAAATGGTACTATATACAAGTGATGGATGGCCTATGTACAAGAAAGATATGAACATGACTACAACCAATGCATGTAATATGATATGTACAAGAGGACATGACACAATAAAATGCCTAAAAATGCATGGTAGTATGTGACTAACTAATTTTTAAGAGAAACAAAACAAGAGAGACAGATAAACGTAAGGCAGTGTGTCCCAATGTGATGTTCAATGTACTAGACCAAATAAAAAATTTGTAGATGTATGCACATGTGAAGTGAAATGAATGCCAATGTGTGGCAGTAGAAATCATGAGTGATGCAAGTGAAAGAGTGATATAATGATGAGTGGATAAAAAAGAAGGTGTGTATAGAGGGCCCTGATGATGGGGCAGGTGAAGAGTGTGGAAATGGAGAAGGATGAGAGAAGGAAAAGAAGAGAGGACAGAAGAAGTGGAGGAAGAAGAAAATGAGGAGAGAAGACAAAGAATGGAAAAGAGAAAATAAATTTTGAATCAAATCAAAGGTATGTAGTTGCTCGTAGCGTGACCATACAACATTGACATGGTTCTAGAGGAAAAGGTAGAAAATAGAGGAAGTGGGGATAGAAGATGGAAAACTCCTCCAATTGTGAAAGAGGAGGTGGTAGGAAATGAAATCCATAATCTATAGAAGATGTGATAGAGGAAGATAAAAATTCTGCCTAGTGTTGGAATATGGAGTTAGGAGGAGATAAAATTCCCCCCAAGTGTGAAATATGGGTTGGTAGAAGAGGGGAACACCCCTCCTCCAATCATACAAATGATGTGAAGGCGTAGAACTGATGATGGAAATCAAGGGGTTGAAAAGATAAAGTGAAAGAGGAGGGAAAAAGAAAGAGAGGGGAAAAAGATCAAACCAAACCAAAGGTATGTAGTCGCTCGTAGCATGACCATACAACATTGACAAGGTACTAGAATAAAGGGTAGAAAATGAGAAAAGGAAGAAGAAGAATAGAAGAAGGAAAATTTGCACCAAATCAAAGGTATGTAACCACTCAAAGCGTGACCATACAACATGGACAAGGTACTAGAAGGAGAGATAGAGAAGGAGGAAAGAAGAAGGGATAGAGAAGAAATGTTAAATATAACATGTAAAATGTGTGATAAGTTCAGAGTAAACTTATTACAAAGGTGAGGAGGTTGACTTTTGTTGGTTTTCTTTGAGGACCAAATCCCCAATTTGAAATTTGCATGGGTGAACCTTATTGTGATATGCACGTCGAAGGTGGTCTTGATAAACACGTGTGTGTTCAATAGCATGAATGTGACACTCATCGAGCATATTAAGTTTATCGAGTCGTACTTGTCGAGCTATATTGTCATCGATGAATTCTTGTAGGGAAATTCATAAAGAAGTAATCTTGAGCTCAAGATGTATGATGGCTTTAGAGTCATAAACCAAGAATAATGGTGTTGCCGCTTTTGGGGTCCATTTGCTTGTTATGTAAGCCCAAATTGCTAAGGGTATTTGGTTATGCTAATCATGATGTGATTCTACAATGGTCTTGTGAAGAATAGTACAAATTTTTTTATTTGTAGATTCATCGTGGTCGTTGCCCTGGGGGTAGTATGGCGTAGAGAAATGTAACCACCAAAAAGGCTCACACTTATGTCTAACTATTGAAATTGAAGATAGATACACAAATAAGCAATGCATAAATTGATGATAAGAAATAAAACGAATACAATGAATCTTTTATTAATTCCTATGGAGTCAAATTACATATTCGTCCCTCTTAGGGATACCCATTTGATACAACAATTACAATAGTGTCTCTATATAATCCCTCTCAAGGGTAGATGCGATCAAAATGCCTTCTAGGGTGACACAAACTGCTCTAGGGTGTCAATGACCCTCTTCTTCGTGATTGAAAGGGATGGAAAGCTTTATCTCCTTTAATACTTTTTCCCTGCGGTCAAGAAACAAAAAATTCTTGTTAAAAGCAAAGGTAGTCTCTCTTGATGAGGCCTTTTGAGGAAATTATGCAAAGAGATGCTATAACATGCATAGAATCAATAAAATGCATAAAACATATTAGATCCATGATAAACTTAGTAAGATTCCTTGAATCATGTAAATAGAAGATATATCTAACTATCTAATGACCTAATTGTATGACATGAAGCATGGAGACATGAAAATTAGCCATTAATATCCTAAATACTATAATGAGAAACATTTATCAAAATGACTAAATCTACGAATCAGAGTCTCTAAAATGCAAATTAAACTGATGATAAGTCTAATCTAACCTAGCTATCTAATTTGCAAAAAGTAAAACAAAGGGATCTATCCTCATTTTCTCATTATGGGTCTGAAGCACGGGTGGCACTATGCATTGTGGCTAACAGCCACGACGGAGCTTTGAGTAAATTTGCCCTCCAAATTAGGTCTTACTCTCTGATCCACCTTATCAAATTGATGGTCAATGGTTGCCTCTGTGTCCTTTGATAGGTTTGACGGTTGAATTGATCTAGTAGTGCACCTATTGCACGGATTAGCGTTTCTTGGCTCTCTTAGGCTCCTAGGACCTCCATTGCAATATGATCTCTAATTGGGTAGCAAAGGTGTTCCTCTCAATGCATGTAGATGGGTATGAAATTTGATATGGATTCGCTGCTCAATTGATAAATTCTCTTCCAAACTTATCCCCAATTCAAAGGGGGATTATATAGCATTGGCCCAGGGCTAGGGGTGGCTTCCTCATGAGGCCAAAATCAATATTGGGTGGTTAAGCTTGTTGGATGGAAGGATCCAGAACCTTCCTCACTCAAACTACTCCAATACACAACCAATTTGCCATTACAACCAACTTTGGGTCGGATAAAGGCCAACTGATTCTCAGTCCTGATCATGGATGACAAGGGTAGGCAGAACTGCTAATCACAGGTGTCAACAACAGCTAGCACTGACTAGGAAAAGGTGCCCAATTGAGTGGTAAAAACCATAGCTATACCTTGCATTTGTCCAAAGTCTTCCATATGGTCTTCTAGCATGTCCCATATGAGTAGTCGCCTCGACATGACATATTTTAGGTGTCTATAGATGTCCCTTTTGAGATGCATTGTGAGATCGAACAACGCTGAGCAAAAATAAACCTCCTAAAATGATGTCATAGGTTGGATGATGATCATTGATCTAATCAACATTAGATGCCCCGAGTCTAGAAAAGGACGAGCATCCTCAAATCATTGCTTCCAACTGGAAGGTTTAATTTTGAAAAAGTTTGCACTCGTCATCAAACATTCGGATAGCATCAATGCCAAGTAGGCTTTCACGCCTGTCAATCTAAAAGGAAGAGAGTTACAAACTAATTGTCATATATGTTATTTGACCCAAGCAAAAGGGTAAGCTTATGATAGTCTTTGGTAATGATTCGCAAGGACGAACACAATTTTGACAAGATCAAGGGATCTTCTGTTGACTTTGATTATGATTTTATATTATGATTTTCCCCTCAAGCGATGAGTCGATGAGAGTAAAGACATTTAAATGAAATGATGAGGTCTCTTGACCACTATGAATGATCTTAAAAAAATTAAGATTTAGCATTTGAATACTTGGCAAGGCCTAATCAGCTATGATTGCAACTGTTAATAGTAATTGCATATTTCTATCCCATGGAGCGATCCAGCCATGAAGGCCTTCTTAGGGAATCAAAATGATAACAATTTCAATTAGGCTTGTAGTGAATCATAATATCGATGATATGCTGAAAAAAATCATAGAAGAATTGCGATGAATACCTCGTTCCCATGGAGCATTTCGGCTGTGTAGGCCTTCTTAGGGATTGAAATGAAGCATAACAATTCAAAAATGAGGAATTTGCCCCAAATATCCTTATGGTAATTTACTCATCTTGCCGGTTTGAATGTATCACAAGTCGCTGCAACTGCCAAGTGTATAAGGTAAATGACTAAATACGAGGTGCATTTGGTTTTTGATTATTTGATTCTTTTGTTAATTTTGAATTTTTTGAATTATATGGTTCGATGAACATCTTTAATTTGACCTTTTAAGGCTCTCCACGGTGGGAATTGGGAGCATTTAATACAGTTTGCTAACCATGCCTGTCAGAAGCAGGTAAAATCCTTAACCATGACTAAAACTTGCAGGAAAAAAACCCTAATTCGGGGATCACAGATGTCAACCGCGGGTCGACCTAAATTCAAAAATTATATAAGGTTTTTCACTTTGTAAAATTTCATTATTTACCTAACAACGACAGTAAAACTAAGAGCTTTGGGAGGTAAAAATTGAATTCTGACATAGAATGTTGTCGAAAACTCGACCAATTCCTGCTATCCACATCAATGGCTGACCAGCCAGAAGCTTCGACCAGTGGAGGAACCGACGCCTCAAAGGTAACTCAAAAACTAAGACCACACAATCACATTACTGATTTAAAATTAACCACACTAAATAATGGGTTAACGAATCTCATCAAACTACCGATAACAAACCTCACCCTAGCTAGGTTTTACATAGGTTAATTAATTTAAATTTTATTTTAGTTTTGGGTTAATTTTGGGAGGTCATGACCCGGGGGCATGGAGGTCAATGATCAAAGGACCTGGAATAGCTACGAGGAGGAGAGGAAAGCTCTCCAGGCATGGTTAGCTATAGCAAATATAGAGATTAGGAAGATTACTGGCGAGCATGATCTAGCGTAGGCACAACTATCTTCCATCACCATTGAGATGGATCTACTAAGGGCGACAAGGGGAGATCCCTCACCTAAACAGACTATCATGGCACCTCGCACGATATCATCTACTTTACTGCCAGTAGATCATGACCTTATGGCAGAGATCAGGAGGCTACATACCCTCGTGGAGGAGGATAATGAGTGGCATATGGTGAGTGTATCGTTCATCGCCCAACTGGAGGGTCGCATCAGGATAATAGATGGGGAGGTACTAGAGGATACTCGCACCATAGGTACCCATAGGAGCGAATCCAGGTCCAGGACCAGAGAGATAGGGCAGTCATCTGCTAGCTCTAGCTATAGGACTCATAGGACAAAGGGGGTTGTCTCCCATGCACTAGGCATCTTTGGTTTGGATCGAGCATAGGATCCATAGTAGGCCCCACAACAGGATCCAGAGCAGGCTCCAAGGGATGGGGCTAAGGGAAGCGAAGAGGGCTCCATGACATATTGACCAGGGATTGTAGGCCAGAGCTAGCTCATTGCTTTGGCATAAATTTTGCTTTTGTGTACCAATTTTGAGTGTAAGGTCGAGGACCTACACAGTTGTAGCCTACGGGCATTTTGATATACCCTGATACTATGTACTCTTGACACACACACACACACACACACACACACACACATATTATATATATATATATATGATAGTTCATCTCATTATATGTGTACTTTATTTTTGGTATTTTATGTTTATGTTATGCACATGGATGCAATGCATATATTTGATTTATTGCTATATGATGTGATGTATGGATGACATGCACTAGCTATATGATGTGGATGTAGATGGATATACATGTGTAGATGGACTACTTTATGATGTTATGTATATGAATGCAATATTTTGATGTTAAATGCAATTTTGATCTACTTCACTTGTATGCATTTACTTTATGTTGCTTATGACATGATTCATGCCATGTTTGTATTGCATGTATATTTGATGATATTGATTTATTGTAAATGGACATGTATGTTTTAATCACTTAAAACATAATGTATGCAATATGATATGAGGTTAACAATCTAATGGATGACACCACAGAATGTATAACAATCATGCATGATAATTGCTATATTTGGTTATGAATCTTTATTGATTTGACACTCATATGTGAGCTGCAATGCACTGTTTCTATTTATAAGTTTTTGTAAATTAAAATATATGCATAACATAGTCAGTGGTCATTTAAATATCATTTCTGACATCCATCTGGTATCTAACATATATCACAAATAGTTCTAATAAACAAACTCTCATAAATGAAATTTGATATTTGATGATTGCATTTGAAAATTTGATTGTTGCTTTTTGGGAATTTTTGAGGCTTTCCATGAAACTCAAACACCCTAGTTGACTTATCAAAAGTTGCATACTTACTATACTAGACTTCTGAAATATAAGGCTTTTGCTAGGATAGGCCCTAACTGTTCATTATCCTTGTGTGTGCAAATGAGTATATTAAGATAAGGCATAAGCATACCCCGATGTCAGGCGGGATTCTTTCAGCCCATTGCTAAGATTGGGGATCCGCATATGTCTATCCAATCCTAGGTTTAGATTTCAGCTAGACTAGACCACTAGGCGATACAAGACACCTGAAGCTAGCTCTTCCACATTCAAACATTGGTCTGCACACAAGCAAAATGCTAATGTATCAGACATATCATCATGCGTAAGGTACAATAGTGCTAATAATTCTAGGGATTCAGGCTCGCTCCCTTCTTTTCTTCAATTTTTTGGGATACTTGCTCATATGTAGTGACAAAAATCACTATTTATTTTTGTACTATAGTGATAAAAATCATTGTTTATTTTGTACTCTTTTTCTTTCTTTTGAGCAAGGGATTTGATACTAATTTGACTTTCTTTGTACAATTTTTTCTTCATTTGACTTGTCTTTGTGGAATTTACATTTGATAATTTTCTTCAAAAACTTCCTTTGGGGATTTTGCTTTGGGGGAACTATTTTTGGGATATCGATCTAGGATATCGATCTTATGATATCAATATGGGATATCAATCTAGGATGTCGATCTATGATATCGATCTAGGGTATCAATATGGAGGATTGATCTAGGATATCACTCTGGGATATTGCTCATTTTAACATAAGCAAGGGATTCTGGGTAGGGAATAAGCCTATCCTTTTGCCAATTGCCAACATTTCCCATACCGTCCACATAGGGGGATAAGCAAGAATAAATATTTTCACCTCAGGATACTTGGTCCCGCTTCGTGGTGTTCATCTTCCCCTAGTCCTTATTAGGATTGTTTAATTTTTTGATTAGTGATAGGCTTCTGATATGCTAAGGGCTATACTAACTAGACCTCATCCATAAAAGCAAAGTAAGCTTTCCACTAAACTCATGAGATGACCACTAGGTATGGTTGAGTGACCAGAAAGCCCTATTATATTCTTCATAGCAACATGATTGTGTTGAAAAACACATTTACTCACAAGGGTGACATATGATAATAATAATGCATAGATGCATGCTTGAAACACAAACGTGGTGTCGTTTGTCTGATTGTAAACATAACCTCACCTAATGCAATGTGACGGATGGAAATGCCTATGCAATGCAATTACATGAGTGGAATGCAAAATGAAATGCATGATGTAAATGAAATGCAATGTATTTTGAATGAAATGCAATGATGCAAATGTTTTTTATTTTTATGTTTTGCAATATTTTTGGATTTTCCATATTTTTGACCAAGGGATTTTAAAAACCATTGGAGCCTTTTGCTTTGACCAAAGGGGTTATAGATGCCTTTGGAGCCTTTTGAACTTGACCAAAGGGCTTACAGATGCCTTTGGAGCTTTTTGATTTGACCAAAGGGCTTACAGATGCCTTTGGAGCCTTTTGAACTTGACCAAAGGGCTTACAGATGCCTTTGGAGCCTTTTGAATTTGACCAAAGGGCTTATAGATGCCTTTGGAGCCTTTTTATGGTTTTAGGCATAAAACGCTTTAAGATGAAGGATTTTGAGAGGTTCAAGCTCTTCAACTCCTTCCAACGATGTCAAGCGATATGTGCCAGGTCCAATCTTCTCAGAGATCATATAAGGACCCAACCAATTAGCCATGAATTTGTCTCACATTTTTTGTGGTAAATTTGAGTTCTGTTGGTTCTCTTTCAGCACAAGATCACCAACCTCAAAGTCTCTCAGATGGACTTTGGTATTGTAAGCTCATTTTAAGCACTCCTGATAAACATGGAGATGCTCAAGGGCATTCACACGACGTTCATCAAGTAGCATCAATTGATCTAGGCGAGCTTGTCACGTAGTGTCATCATCAATGAACTCTTTCAATGTGATGCACAACATTGGAATTTCCAACTCTAGGGGCATAATGGCCTCAGTGCCATATACTAGTGAAAATGGAGTTGCCCTAGTGGGTGTCCGAATGCTAGTCCTATAAGCCCATAATGCAAGGGGTAGCTGGATATGCCAATCCTTATGGTGTTCTTGTACCATATTTTTCAAGATGGAAACCACCATCTTGTTTGAGGCCTCAGCTTACCCGTTTGCCTACGGATAATATGGAGTCACAAAACTGTGTTTGATCCTATACTTGGATGTCAAAGCTCTCACAGTTTTGTTCTTAAAAGAAGTTCCATTATCCAAAATGATCTTGGATGGTATCCCAAAATGACTAATGATATTGGTGAGTATGAACTCAACAATACGTGCTCTGGTTGTCATTGTTAAGGGAATGGCTTCCACCCACTTTGTAAAATACTCAATAGCCATAATAATGAATGTATGTCGACCCAATGATGGAGGAGAGATCTTGCCTATAAGATCTAATCCCCACTGAGAAAATGGCCAAGCCGCTTGGATGGGTTGTAAGGCCTATGATGGCAAGTGCGTAATATTAGCATGATGCTGATATTTAATGCATTTCCTAACATACACATTGCAATCCTTCTCCATTGTGGGTCAATAATAACCCATGTGAAGGATGCACTTGATGATAGCCATGTCACTGAAATGGCCATCACACGTACCATCGTGAGCTTCTAAAATTGCCCAAGATGACTCTTGGGGCTCAAGACAATGAAGGAGAACTCCATCGTAGCTTTTGTGGTATAGGATGTCTGCTAACAAGATATACTTAGTCACTTTCTATTTGAATGTGCATCTTGCAACACATGATAATCCCTGAGGGATCACACCAAGTCTAAGGAAGTCATGTATCTGTGACATCCAGTTTTGATAAGCTTCAACCTTGATCGATAAGATAGCATGCTCCCCCTACGGTTCTACATTGGCAAATGCAGACTGGGAAACAACCCTATGGCGAATGGTAGTACCATTCCCTATTGGATCCTATGAGATCAAAGACCCCCAGGACGCTCTCTTCAGAAAGTCTCTGGCTCTGTAGAACCATTCATGGTTTGGTTCTACATGAATCATGTTGATTGACTCTTTGTTATCCAATGCTTCGCGTTGCACAACGACATGTGACAACGTATTTACGTGGATGGTAGTAAATTCGACAGATGGATTTTGAGGGATTAAGGATCCCAAATATGCCATTGTGTCTACAAATCTATTAGATGAATGAGGGATTGCCTCGATGTCATACCACTCCAGTCGAGCTAGATATGTGTCAACAAGATCCTTGTAAGCTTTCAATACTGGGCATCGACATTGAAATAGTCCCTTAACTTGGTTAACAATGAGAAGGGAATCACCAAAGATATTTAGCCTCTTAATATTCATGGCGATAGTTGTTTGGAGACCCAAAATTAGGGCTTCGTATTCAACATTATTGTTGGTGCAAGGAAAGTCCAACTTGAATGACAAGGGCATTGGAGCACCTTATGGCATGAACAACACTATTCCTGCGCCACCCCCTTGCTCACACTTCAAACCATCAAAGAACAAGGTCATATCGGCTTTGTTATCCGGTTCTTCGGGTTTGGGTGCTTTTGATAAGGCAAAGACTACATCATCAGGAAGCTCTATGGTGAGGGGCCTACTATTCTCGAGAGGTGCCTCAACCAGTTGATCAGCTATGACTTGTCCCTTAATGGAATTTTGGCTAATGAATTCTAGATCGAATTCTATCAGTAGCATGATCCACTTTGCAGTACGTGTATTATGATATGTCTTGCTCATCATATACTACAAAGGATTTTGTTTTGATATGACATATGTCGTATGACTTAACATATAGTGTCACAATTTCTTTGTAGCGAACACTACTGCTAAACACAACTTCTCCACGTATGCATATCCTAGCTCATAGCTCACCAAGGTTCGGCTAATATAATATATGGCCTACTCTTTGTCTTGCACATTCTTTTGGGCTAACATGGTCCCTAGTGCAAATTCAATTTCCGATATATATAGCAAAAATGGCACATCTGGCCTTGGTGGAGCTAGCACTAGCGGCGTCGCCAGGTAGTGCTTGATTTCAGCAAAGGCTGCTTGATAGTCCTCGTCCCAATTAAATGGGACCCCCTTGTGTAGTAGTCAATTCATGGGTCAACATTTATCCGATAATTGAGCAATGAATCACTTTATGGATGCTACTTTGCCCTGAAGGCTTCTTAATTCTTTGATGTTTGAGGGAGGACGCATTTCTAGAATAGCCTTGACCTTTGCTGGGTCAACTTCGATGCCTCATTTTGAAACGATGAATCCTAAGATATTTCTTGAAGTTACACCAAATACGCACTTCTTAGGATTCAACCTGACATTATGCTCTATCAGGCGATCGAAGACCTTTCTCAGGACCTCAGCATGCTCTGCACGTAGTAATGACTTTGCCAATAAGTCATCGATATAATCCTCTAGGATCTTGTGCATGTAGTCATGAAAAATATATGTCATAGCCCGTTGATATGTAGCACCAACATTTTTAATGCCAAATGGCATAAATTTGTAACAGAATGTCCCCCATGGTATTATAAACATGGTTTTATGTTGGTCTTCGGGCTTAATCCAAATTTGATTGTATCCAAAAAAATCATCCATTAGGGAGAGCATCTCATGACCCATAGTTGCGTCTACAAGAGCATCAATATTCAGCAATGGAAATGAATCCTTTGGTGTTGCCTTATTTAGGTCTCTAAAATCCGTACAAATATGGATCCTTCCATTAGGTTTTCCTATAGGCACCATATTGGATACCCATTCTGGATAGTCGATGGAAATGACAAATTCTACATCCAATAGCTTTTGCAATTCATCCTTAACCATTAAGGCTACTATTGGATGCATCTTCCTGAGTTTTTTCTTGACTGGCTTCTTTGATAGATCTAGCGAAAGGTTATGGGTAACCAATTTTGGATCTAGACCAGGCATATCTTTGTAAGTCCAAGAAAAAATATTGGGTCTCTCTTTCAGTAGAGGGATGAGGGTGGCACGCTCATCGGGAGTGAGACTCTCTCCAAATTTAACCTTCCTTGGATTGGTGGGATCATTACTGATATCCACATCGAAGGTTTCCTCTACTGACATATGTGACCCCTCCTCAAGTTGATGAGGCATAGGGATCAAATGGATGTCATCTGCTGGGTTTATAGGTTCCGCATTGGAAGCATCCTCAGCATGATAGACATCATAAGCACAACCTGGTGCAAAATGGAAAGGTTGTAACATTTCTTCATTAGGGAAGAAATCTTCAGGCTCTAGGGGTGAATTAGCATGATCCCAATCAATAGCATCTACATTAAGATACAATGGTTTGGAAGGATCGACTGGATTACGGAGTGGAGTGGTCAAATATATGGAGATCATATTGATGGAATGGATGATGTCTCTAGGACCACGTGCATGTGACTCAACATTAATAACACTTCCATCCTCGAGATGTGGTTCTAGGGGTATGGGGATCTTCGGATCCGGTCCATAAATAGACTATCGAATGGGATCATTGGGCTCAAGGAGCTCCATATAAGTCGATGGATCAAGAAATACCATATGATAAATCACATCAAAATTCGGTGGTCTTCCCCTAAGGCAAGGGTGGAGATTGATCTCTCTGCGCATATCCTCGGTCGTATATGGTGCATTATGGTGACATAAGTAAGGAGGTCCTAAATAGGCTCTCTCCATCTCATCTTCATCATCACTATCATAATATAAATCCTTCACCACTACCCACTGGAATTGGGTGATCAACGAGATGAGGCCCTAAGTAGGCCCGCTCTGTCTCATCCTCATAGTCACTCTCAACTATGAAGCACTCTTCGATCTCATCCAATTTTTCCCTGGGTAGCAGATGACGTAAGTTGAGTGGGCCTAAATAAGCCAACTCAGTCTCATCCTCATATGACTCATTGTTTGAGGAGGTCTCAGTGTCATCTATTCCAGAATTATAGTCTGGTCCATCACTTTTGGTGATGGATACTGTCTGCACGTCCTCAGAAGCAACTTTTGATTCAGTGTCTCCTATTGTATCTAGACTCTGGATATGCATACCTATGTCATCGATAGCTCCATGACTTTGATTGTCCAAGTTGGCTCTTGGAATGTGTTCTGGACCGGTTCCCACCAAGATGTTTTCATGGTATCTTTTGGGTGGTTCAATAGTGACATAGGACACTAGCCGGTTATCCCTTCAAAAATAGAAGGAATAGGGTGATAAGGATTGTAATCAACTTCATCCCCTAGACTGAGGTACAGGTGGTCTAGAGATGTCGCAAGGAGTTCGTCCTGTCCTCCACTATAAAACCCTACACCGAACCTATCAGTATCTAACTGATATCGTGGTTCGATAGGTATCCTGCACCCCTGCTCGAATAGTCTAAGGCCGTAACCATGCCAATGGTGATGCTCAAAATATCACATGGCGTACTTAGGGTTGGAAAGATAACAAACATTTATAGCAAAAGGTTCATCATCATCTTCATCCATGGGCATGCGAGGTGTTATCTGGTCAAGACCTCCATAGATGAAGTTTGTTTGGTTAGGTGGCACCCCTAGTTGTACCACAGTCCCTATGGGAAAGTGATGGGCTCATGGTCGGCCCATGTCCTATGTAGTCTCAATGATCGGAGTGAACGTCACTCTGAACGTCACATTTTGCACAATGTATTCCCCTAAATCGAGATTAACCAAATGGACGGTCACCTATGGTGCAGATGACCCTACTGAAGATGCAGGTGAAGCAGTATGAGGTGCCTCTTCGACTTCTGCTTGAGCTTCCTCTACTTCCATGGGAGTAGGGGCCTCAATGACAACTGGCTTGGGTGCTGACTTGATCTCTTTTTTACCCATTTTAGCTTTTAACTTCCTATCATCTCGTTGCATCATGGATGCATTCGGTCTAGTGGAAGCAGTTGTTGTGTGCTCTGATATTTGAGATATAGATATTGTGGGCTCGACACACACCTCTTTGATTTTACCTCCTGGTGTTTGAATTGGCAACATTGGTTGTACATCCAAGTGCATTGAGGGGAGTATGAAATCCCTCGACAAATCAGCTAGATTCACGTATTTAAAGGGTTCTTCATCCGAAGGCACTACGTGAACCTGTCCCTCATGCACATATTTGATACATTGATGTAAAATAGAAGGGATGCAATACATTTCTCTAATCCAAGGCCTACCCAAAAGTATGTTGTATTGCATAGCACCTTCGATGACATGACACATCACGGAGATGGTCTTCAATCCTACCTGAATAGGTAGAACTATAGTACCTATAGTCAAGCATAATGCATCGTTGAATGCTCTCAACATGAAGGTCAAAGGTATAATATGCATCTTAGGTAGCTTTAGGTAAGTTAATGCCTTGGTTGTTATAATTTTGATTGATGACCCCATGTCAATCAATACCCACTTAAATGGTATGTGGTTTACACATGCGATAATATGTAGTGGTGGGTCTGCTATAATAGTGGAGACCATCTTGACTTCATGGTCATGAAATTGAATGACCGGCTCCTAGCACTACTGCACATGTCCCACAAAGTGTGTAAATGCTTTGGGATCTTGGGACTGAACTTCAATGGACCTTAGGATATCCATAAGCATCTCCCTATGCTTAGGAGATTGTTGAATAAGCTCATAGATCGACAACTTTGTTGGAGTTGTCTGTAGGTTTTGAACCAACCTGCTTCTGATGGTCACCACCGGTCTAGTTGGTGGATCGGGCACATTCTTGGGCTGGCCTTGGAGGAGGCACAGCTTGGACCCTAATAGGTACAGGAGGTTGAGCAGGACATTCATACCTCACGTTCCTCATGACAACGTTGACCATGCCAATGAACCCATGGGTAGGTGGTTTGATGCGCACTTGGTTGACCTAACCAACATTATTCCTCGGTGCCTCATGATTAGGTAGAGGATTCTTATAAATCCCCATATTTTTGTTATCAGGCGCTTGCGGGTTGTCAATGAGAAGCGTACCCCTCTTGATCATGTTTTGCACAAGGTGTTTGAAGGACCAACATACTTCGATGTTGTGGCCCTTCATTCTATGAAATATGCAATATTGATCATCTTTATAGCCTTTTGGCTTAGGCTGATTAGGATCTACTAATTTTACTTCGGGTAAGTTTATGGCCTTAGCCTCGCATAACTGATGAAAAATTGAAGCCAATGACTTCGATAATGGCGAGTAAATATGCGAGGTGGACGTTGCTCTTTATTTTTACCCTTGTAGTTATTGTTGCACTTTTCATACTGCGTAAGAGGAGGTTGGGCCTGATAATTTTGCTTTTCTTGCCCCTTATCCCCTTTCTAGAGGTTCAACACTACCTGATTGACATGGGTCGGCTTGGCCTATTGTCGCTTAGTACTTTTCTTGTTCCACTCCTTGTTATGTTGGAAGTTACATTAGGTAAAAAATGTTTTTACCACAGTGAAAGGGTGGACTTACCTTTTACCTCATGGACGACGGGAGTTTGGACGGCATGGGCGGCAGAGAGAGAACTCAAATTCAATTTCCTTTTCTTCTTTCCTCCCTATTTTCCTTCTCCCTATTCTCTTTCCCCTAAGTTAGGCGTATGGTTAATTAGCTCCTATTTAAACTTTGTAACCTGATTATTATTGTTAATGGTTAATGCTCATTTGATTTTTATTGTTTCGACTCTTTGGTTTCTAACCCTAAGCTCCTGATCTCAATATCTGGTATCAGAGCAGGTTGGAAGCGAAGCTGGTGGGCGTTGCCGAGGTAGGCACGGATCTCGAGGAGGAGGTCAGCCCATAGCACGTGAACCGAGGTAGGCACGAATCTCGAGGAGGTCAGCCTAGCCCGTAGCACGCGAACCGAGGTGACCCTGGAGAGGCACAAAGATCGAGGAGCAGACAGAACCAGAGACGTGGACACGTGGCACGAGGAGACCAGACTAGACACGACACGTGGCATGACCAGACAAGAGCAGACCAGACTGACACGTGGCACGAGGAGGCACGACTTGCACGGGGAGGCAAAAGGCAGTCCCGATTGCCCGTAGGCAATCGAGAATCTACCGACGACGTTAGGCTTTTAAAGCCTACAAAAACATCCGCACAACGGATGTGGGACTAAAGTCCCAATTTTTTAATCCTGTAGCTAGCACCGACAGGAAATAAAAGGAAGGACTCTTCCTTCCTTTCCCGTCGGATACGCTAGCCCGACTGGCTATTCGGGCCAGCGTTAAGTTGAGGCGCGGGAGGTCGCGGGGTCGAACCCCACGCGCGCCTAACAAAGTTTTTTTTGCTTATAAAATATAATATATATATTTTTATTTTCTTTTAATCATTTTTAATTTTATAAATTTATATTATATAGATAAATCTTTTAATTTTTTTTTTAAATTTTTATCTATAAAAATATATAGTTTATAAAAATTTTGATTAAAACTAAAAAAAAAATTTATATATATTAAAATTTTTTAAAAGAAAATCTCTAGCATTCTCTTTCAAATTTGATTCTTAGAACTAGAGAAAAATTATTTCCTAAGAGGAAATAGATGTAAAAGTTTTTACGCTTTGACAGGTAAAAACTTAGAAAAATTTCCTAAGAGGAAATTGTTGTAAAAAAGAAATTTCGGGGAAATTTTCTTTAAAATATCTAGATGATCAGATCTGGTGGGTGTTATCATGCTCTATGTAGTTTGTTACTAAGAACAAACGCAGAAAATTTTGACGAGCATGTAAGAACGCTTGGACTTAACATTGTATTTTCACAATTACAAAATGCAGTAATTGCAAATCAACGAAATCCTGAACTAGGCTACGAAGCAGATTCAAAAGATAATTCTTTTGGAAGCAGATTTGAACAATCTGAGTCAATACCAATTGCTCCAATAGAATCGAAATATACTCATTATAGTAATTCCATTGAAATTATTGAACCAGATTCACCAGAAATCATCTTAATCAGTGACGACGAGGAAGAAGTTGCAGACAATTTTGTGCACCAGGAGATAGCAGAGTCTCATCAAGCAGAATAAAGCCCTTTGTGAAAAGTTAAAATCAAGCAAGGCTTGATCTTTGTAATTTTCTTTATTTTCTTGTAATTGCACAATAATAGTAGTTTTTTGTTATTGTTTGTAATGGCATCAAACTACAATCTACCCATCCCTAAATTTGATGGGGATGATTATGAGTACTGGTCCATCAAGATGAGGACACTACTCATTGGAAAAGGCTTATGGGATATTGTCGAAGATGGCTACACAACTCCAACGGATTGGACTACTTTGAATGCAAGCAGACAAGAAAACCCTAAAGGAAGCCCAAAAAATAATTCTTCCGCCCTATCCCTACTTCAAGCGGCATTAGTTAAAAGTATCTTTCCTAGGATTGCATCAAGCACAACTGCTAAAGATGCATGGAAGGCCTTACAAGAAGGTTTTCAAGGAAATGATAAAGTGAAGCAGGTCAGGCTTCAAACACTGAAAAGAGATTTTGAAAATCTCATAATGAGAGACAATGAAAGAGTCGGAGATTACTGTGTAAGAGTTAAAGCAGTAATCGATATGATGCAAACCTTGGGTGATGACACAAAACCTGAAATAGTGGTGAAGAAAGTGTTGAGAACACTTCTTCCTAAGTGGAATCACATAGCAATCATAATCGAAGAATCAAGAGACCTTTCTACTCTCACGTTTGATAACTTAATAGGTTCATTAACTTCTCATGAGGAGAGGTTACAGGGGGCACCTTCCACAAGCTATGGAGGTGAAGACAATGCCTTCACTTCAAACAAAGCCACAGGGCGAGGACAAGGAAGAGGAAGAGGCAGAGGACGACAACAGAGAGACAGAGGCCGAGACAACTCAAGAGGAGCAAACTCCTACAAAGGAGGAAATCAAAACAGAGGACAAAATCAGAACAGAGGAGGTAACCAAAATCAAAGCGGCAATCCAGGCCGGAATGGAAATCAAGGACGAGGAAGCAACAAGTCCAAAACAACATGTTTCAATTGCGGTAAACCAGGACACTTCGCTCGTGACTGCTGGTCGAAAACTTCACAAGGACAAAGCCATCAATACGGTTCCTTCTATGGAGAAGAAGAAGACCCCTCAAATATTTTTCTTTCATATGGACAATCAGATCACAATCTAGATGATACATGGATTCTAGATACTGGTTGTTCCAATCATATGAGTGGCAAAGAAGAACTCTTTGCTACCTTAGATTCAAATTATAAATCCCATATTAAGTTAGGGGATAATAAGACATTGCAAGTAGAAGGCATTGGAGCCATGGAGGTTCCAACAAAAGAAGGCCTTAAAAAAGTGAATGACATTTATTTTACTCCCAAGCTCCAACACAATCTCCTCAGTGTTGGGCAAATGATGGAGAGGAATTACAAACTTGTTTTTGATGAAGGTAGATGTACCATACTTGATAAAAACAATTGTAATAGAGTCATTACACAAGTACCTATGACAAAAAATAGGTTATTCCCTCTAAAATTTGGTGAGCCAGGGGGAGCACAACTTGCGAATGTAGCTATTTCAAATCCAAGTGTACTGTGGCACTTGAGATATGGTCACCTTAATTCCGCTAGCTTGAAAATGTTAACTTCACAAGCTATGGTGACAGGACTACCAAAGATTTCAGATCACAAGAAAGTATGCGAAGGTTGTGCTTTGGGAAAGCACTCCAGATCAAAGTTTCCTAAAAGACAAGCCTGGAGAGCCAGTTATCCTCTTCAGCTAGTGCACTCGGACATCTGTGGTCCTATGCAAACAAAAAGTCTAGGAAACAATTCATATTTTCTAACTTTTATTGATGATTATTCCAGAATGTGCTGGATTTATTTTCTGAAACATAAAGATGAAGCATTTGATTGCTTCATAGATTTCAAAAATAATGTAGAAAAGCAGAGTGAATATCATGTAAAATGTCTAAGGACAGATAGAGGAGGTGAGTACTCCTCAAATGAATTCTTGCAATACTATAGAGAGAATGGGATTAAAAGGCAGTTCACTACTGCCTATACTCCTCAACAGAACGGTGTGGCAGAGCGAAAGAACCGCACCCTTGTAGAGATGGCAAGAACTATGCTACAAACAAAGCATCTAACACACACATATTGGGCAGATGCTGTTAGAACCAGTGCATACATAATAAATAGAAGTCCAACTTCTAGTTTAGATGGTATCACTCCTTATGAAGGATGGTACGGCAAGAAGCCAAATGTAAAGCATTTCAAGATATTTGGTTGTTTAGCCTATGCACATATTCCAAAAGAGAAAAGAAAGAAGCTTGATCCCAAGAGTCAAGCATGTATATTTGTAGGGTACTGTGAATCCACAAAAGGATACAGACTCTACAATCCAAAGACCCATAAAGTAATTATTTCAAGAGATGTAATTTTTGATGAAGGGGGAGAATGGGGTCATCAAAAATTTGCTAATGTAGAATCTGATTCAGCCAGTTCTTCACAGGTACAAATTAAGAATAGCAGTGGTACCCCACCACAGAGTCCTCAAAATGAATCTTCTTCGAGTACATCGAGTGGTACACCAAGTCCTAGAAGAAGTCCTTTGAAGGCACCACCAAACTCTCCAAGAAGATTTCAGAGATCTGTAAGTGCTCCAAGTCCTATGGATATTGATCCATCTTCTCAAAGGAAAGAGACTAATAAAGGAAAAAGAACACTACAGAATCATCCATCTTCTCAAATGTTGGATAGGAATTTCCAACGAAGATACACTAGAAGTCAAGCTAGTGAGATGGATGACATATTATCCAGACTTGAAAATCTTCACATGTCTGGAGATGATGAATCTCACGAACCAAGAGGAGATGTAGTCAATTATGCTTTATTGGCTACTGCACAGCTAGAACCATCTAGCTATGAAAAAGCATGTACATAAAGTATATGGCAAGATGCCATGAAAGAGGAAATATCCTCTATTAACAAAAATGATACTTGGGAGCTTGTGAAGCTACCCAAAGGTAAAAAATGTGTTGGTTGTAAATGGGTCTATAAGACCAAATTCAATGCTGATGGAAGCATTGAAAGACATAAGGCAAGACTAGTTGCAAAAGGTTTTACTCAAAAATATGGAATAGACTATGAGGAAACCTTTGCTCCTGTAGCAAGACAGAGACAATTAGAACAGCTTCTTTCCTTAGCTGCTCACAAAGGTTGGGCAATACAACACATGGATGTGAAAAGTGCATTCTTAAATGGATACTTAACAGAAGAGGTGTATGTTCAACAACCTCAAGGTTTCCAAGAACAAGGAAAAGAAAACCTTGTTTATAAATTGAAAAAGGCACTTTATGGCCTCAAGCAAGCACCAAGAGCTTGGTACTCACGCATTGATGGCTATTTTAATGAGCTTGGATTCACTAAAAGCAAAAGTGAACCAACTCTGTACTACCTCAAGAATGGAACAGACATCCTCATAGTTTGTTTATATGTGGATGATCTTATATTTATGGGTAGTAATAATAAAATGAACATGGAGTTCAAAAACTCCATGATGAATCAGTTTGAGATGAAAGATCTCGGATTAATGAGATACTTCCTAGGCATGGAAGTACATCAATCAAAGAAAGGGATCTTCATATGTCAACATAAGTATGCAAGTGACATGATCAATAAGTTTGCTATGCAGCAGTGCAAATCAGTTACAACACCAACAGGACATGGAATCCAACTGAGCAAAGATGATGGATCACCAAAGGTTGACATGACCACTTTCAGGAGTATGGTTGGGAGTCTGATGTTTCTTACCAACACAAGACCTGATATTCAGTACGTTGTTTCTCTTGTTTCAAGGTTTATGGCTAGCCCATCTGAGTTGCATCTTCAAGCAACCAAAAGAATTCTACGTTATGTAAAAGGTACATTGGATTTTGGAATCCATTACCACAAGAGTAACTTTGTGAAGTTACTTGGTTTTAGTGACAGTGATTGGGGCAGCAATATAGATGACAGGAAATCTACATCAGTGGAACCTGTTTTAGTCTAGGTTCAGGACTAATAACTTGGAGTTCCAAGAAACAATCTGTTGTAGCATTATCATCTACTGAAGCTGAGTATATAGCCATTACACATGCTAGTACTCAAGTCCTCTGGTTGAGGAAAATCCTTGAAGAGATTGGCGAAAAACAAAGTGGTCCAACAACTCTGAATTGTGATAATATTAGTGCCATTCAGTTGGCATATAATCCAATCCATCACAAAAGATCAAAACATTTTGATATGAAGTATCACTTCATTCGAGATATGGTGGATCAGAAGATAGTTGAGCTTAAATACTGCAGCACTTTGGACAATATAGCAGATATCTTCACCAAAGGCATAGCTACAACTCAATTTATAAAGCTGAGAGACTGTATAGTCAGTCCTCTCAACTTTAAGGGGGAGAATGTTGGAAGTTACATTAGGTAAAAAATGTTTTTACCACAGTGAAAGGGTGGACTTACCTTTTACCTCATGGACGACGGAGTTTGGACGGCATGGGCGGCAGAGAGAGAACTCAAATTCAATTTCCTTTTCTTCTTTCCTCCCTATTTTCCTTCTCCCTATTCTCTTTCCCCTAAGTTAGGCGTATGGTTAATTAGCTCCTATTTAAACTTTGTAACCTGATTATTATTGTTAATGGTTAATGCTCATTTAATTTTTATTGTTTCGTCTCTTTGGTTTCTAACCCTAAGCTCCTGAACTCAATATGTTCCTTAGCTTCAAGTTACCCTCCTGTAACTTGATGTCCTTGATTACCTTGGCTTGTGCTAAAGCCTCCTCGAATGTCTGGTATTGTTGTAGCTGCAACAATAACGAGATGTGCTTCATGCAACTCTTCGTGAACATTCAAGTCAATTCTAAGGACGATATGGGGAATGGCAACTTTACCATCATTCTCCTCCATCGCTTTCTATAATCCATCACTAGCTCATCGTCGTGCTGCGTTAAAGATGTCAGGTCTAATAGATTTGTCTTTTTCTTGATGCCAAAGGAGAAGCATTTAAGAAATACATCAGCTAGTTGACTGAAACTAGTGATGTTGTGTCTTTGTAATTGGTTGAACCACTCTCGAGCTGGACTTGAGAGGGTCATGATGAAGGTACACAATAGTAAGGCATCATTGCTTTCAATCTGAAAGCACATATCTAAGAAAATCATCACATGATCTTGTGCATCTTCCTCTCCTTGAAATCTTTACAACCTAGGCATCTTGAAATGCTCAGGGTATGCTGGGATAGGCACTGACGTGCATAGAGGTTCATTGTGGATTTTTTTTAAGGGCAGCTTTTTGTAAGTCATCCCTTGCTTCTCTATGGCTTGGACCTTCTCTTCCAAGGCTTTGAAGACTTGTGAATAAAGTATCTCCTCTTCTCAAGATCGCCTCAAGGATGGCTTCAAAGGCAGATTCCTATTCTATCATGGTGGCATACTAGGCTTGTACTCCTCAACTAGGGAGATCTCTGGATATTCTTGGTCTAATTTCTCCCCCACTTCCTCCTCATACTGCCTATGCTCATGATATTTGGATGTTGGGCATCGATTTCATTGTAGTGACGTATGGCGAGTATGCAGGTTTACCTGCTCAGGGCATCATTCAAGTAGTGACGCCTCATGTCTCAAAATATGCTCTTTGATCTCATTGCGAGGATGCAAACTTGAAATAGCCAATATATCCTCTCTCTCCATGTACTCCTTTTGGTCAAGGATGCATTTTTCATGCATACGCTGCTCATATAAGCGTTGCCTCAGCAGCCTTTGCCCCTGGATGCTCTCGTACTCGAGGCATTATCGTTCTACATGAACATCCTCCAATTGATTCTTAGAGGATCTGACTTCTTTGTTTCGACACCAGCCTATGCGATAAGTCTATATGATTGACCGTGTGAGGCCTTTGGTGCATGCGCTCTGTGCAAGCAACTTTATGTGTGTGTCCCACCATGGACTGGTTTGCCATGCTCCTATCCTTGTTTGTAAATATGGCATTCGCGTCAAGCTATCTAACATACTCTGTACCTGCATGGGATGCAGGATCATGCATGTTACGAGAATGCTTGGAGTACTCTCCAGGTTCTTGAATAGTCCTAATAGTACTTTTGCTGCACACACTTGCAGAACGAGAGGGTGCGAGCATAGGATTGTATACCAGATGACCTATAACTCTTTCTAAACCAACCATGGCTCATGAGGTGGAGTGCCTTTAGCTCCCACTTTGGATATATCTATGGTGATCTTCCATGGTTCACCTTTGTGGGGAGTCTATTTGGGTATACGCTCAGAAATGCCCCTATCCAATTACCCCTGAATGGGCAGATCTTGAGCTATTATATGCTCGGAGGGTGGAGGTCGTGAGCCTCCCTTAGCTATAGGTCGAAGGGGTACCAATCTGGATCCCTCGATGACATATTCTTCGACAAACCATGTGGAAGCACGAGGAATGTGGTCCTGGTACATTACGATATTGGGGACCTCCCTGTTGGGAAGCCCTAAGCTTTGATCTATGCCTAGAAGAATGTCTAGCACTCCCTCTAATTGGGGTATTCTCGATGGAATACCCTTGTGTAGAATTATCTCCTCTAATGCTCGTCGAACAATGTTCGAGAGGATTCTATGGTTGAGGAGGTTCTACATTATGTTGTGCAGTAGGTGGAGCTTGGGCTTCGATCTCGGGTCTATGCTCAAATCGGCCCCTCCGTGTTCACACCATTGAATTATCTTTTAAGTAAATTATGTTCTAGAGCAAGCAAAGTAAACAAAAATGATTATCTTATTTTAAATTTTGCTTGTGAACCCTAAACTATTTGGTGTGTTTGCAAATGTATTGTATCAATTTGAAACTCTCATCATGTTTTCAATAGTTGATGATATACTCAGTTTAAGGGCTTTCACATGTATACTCATAGCTTGACAACCTGGCTATGAACTCCAGGTCACGTAATACCCCCAAAGTGTGGCAATGAAAGTCCACACCTGGGCAGGGAGCACAGGTCCTCCCAAATCCTCACCCATTTTCACCCAATCAGCATCATACCCTCTTAAGAGGAGTATATGCAAATTTTCTAGGCTACAAAAGGTTCTTGGATCTGGTATTGGTCTAGAACATAAGGTATGTAGGATTTGGGCCAACGGATGGAAATCACCTCCACCGTCATTGAAACCCTACTAGTGGTTGGATGTGACTTCCAACTCACTAACGTTTACTTTGGAACGTGGTGTGTGTGTGTTCGTTTTAATTTTGCACAAAGGAAATATGCATAATACAACACTCACATGATCATTTCCTACATGATATGCAAAAAAGAACATTTGATATTCAAAAAGTATGCATGATACATCCTATATGACCTTTTGACCATGCAAATTTATGATGAAAATGGCCTTTGATTTGGCCTCAAGCATGCAAAATCAACACACAAATTATCCTAGCATGCTGGATTCTAGGGTGTACTGCAATCAAAGGTCCACTGTTCCTAGCAGCACCTAGTGAAAATTAAGAAATGACAACCCTAAGGACCTTAATTCATTTTATCCTTCTTTCATGGTTATCCTACTTAACTTTCATTTTTCAGTATCTAGAAAAACATAGACAAATAAATAATGCACAGAGAGTGAAAATGGGGCCTACCTTAGGTCCTCATCCAATTTAGCTTTAAATCCCTACCCTGTGATTGGTCTGTTGCTGACCGCGGCTCTGTCACGCGGGTGAGACTGTTGCCCATGCCTGTCAACCATGGACCAACTTTTTGATTTTCGTTGTCAACCGGGACGAGTACCTGCCATAAAAACATGAACCATAGTCATTAAATCATGGTTAAAATGTGGGGTTTCACCATGATCGCCTTCTATAACCACAAAAAAGGCTCACACCTATGTCTAACTATTGCAATTGAAGAAATATACACAAACATGCATGCATAAATTGACAACAAGAAATAAACGAATACAATGAATCTTTTATTAATTTCGATGAAGTCAAGTTACAGATTTGTCCCTCTTAGGGATACCCATTTGATACAACAATTACAATAATGTCTATATATAATCCCTCTCAAGGGTATATGCGATCAAAATGCCTTCTAGGGTGACATGAACTACTCTAGGGTGTCGATGACCCTCTTCTCCGCGATTGGAGGGGATGGAAAGCTTTATATCCTTTAATACCTATTCCATGCGGTCAAGAAACAACAAAAATTTGTTAAAAGTAAAGGTAGCCTCTCTTGATGAGGCCTTTTGAGGAAATTATGCAAAGAGATGCTATAACATGCATAGAATCAAGAAAATACATAAAACATGTTAGATCCATGAGAAAATTATAAAGATTCCTTGAAGCATGTAAATAGAAGACATATCTAACTATTTAATGGCCTAATTGTATGAAATGAAGCATGGAGACATGAAAATTAGCCATTAATATCCTAACTACTATAATGAGCAAAATTTATCAAAAATACTAAATATATCGGTCAGAGTCTCTAAAATGCAAATTAAACTGGTGATAAGTCTAATCTAACCTATCTATCTGATCTACAAACAAAGGGATCTATCCTTATTTTCTCATCGCGGGTTTGATGAGTGAGTGGTATTGTGCACTGCGGCTGATAGCTGTAGCAGAGCTCTAAGTAAATTTGCCCTCCAAATTAGGGCTTACTCTCTGATCCACCTTGTCAAATTGATGGTCAAGGGTCACCTCTGTGTCCTCTGACAGGTTTAATGGTTCAATTGATATGGTAGTGCACCAATTGCATGGATTAGTGTTTCTTGGCTCTCCTAAGCTCCTAGGACCTCAATTGCAATATGATCTCTAATTGGCTAGCAAAGGTGTTCCTCTCAATTCATGTAGATGGGTATGCAATTTTATAGGGCTTCGTTGCTCAATTGATAAATTATCTTCCAGACTTATCTCCAATTTGAAGGGGGATTATATAGCATTGGACTAGGGCTAGGGGTGGCTTCCTCATGAAGCCAAGATCAAGATTGGGTGGTTAAGCTTGTTGGACGAAAGAATCCAGAACCTTCCTCGTGCAAACCGCTCCAATCCGTAACCAATTGGCTGTTGCAACCAACTTTGGGTCGGATGAAGGCCACCTGATTCTCAATCTTGACCACGGATGACAAGCACAGGTAGAACTGCTAACCGCGAGTGTCAGCAGTGGCTAGCACTGACTAGGCAAAGGTGCCCAATTGAGTAGTAAAAACCATTGTTATACCATGGATCTGTCCAAAGGTCTTCCATATGGTCTTCTAGCATGTCCCATATGAGTAGTTGCCTTGACATGACGCGTTTTAGGTTTCTAAAAGAAGCTATGTTGGATATTGTATTTAGCGCATAATGCACGTACATTCTTGTTCTTGAATGATGTACCATTATAAAAAATGAGCTTCATAGGAATACCAAAATGGCATATGATATGTTGGGTAATGAACTCAACAATTTTGGGTCCAGTGGTTTGGACCAGAGGGATCACCTCGATCCACTTTATAAAGTACTCAGTGGTGGTAATGATGAATTTATGATTACTTGAGGAAGTGGGAGTGATTTTCCCAATGAGATCCAAGCCCCATTGAGAGAATGACCAGGTGGATTGGATAGGTTGTAGAGCCTACGATGGTAGGTGAGTGAGATTGGCATGTTGTTGACACTTGACACACTTTTTCACATATGCACAACAATCATGCTCCATGGTGGGCCAATAATAACCCATGCAAAGGATATGCTTGGTAATAGCAATACCACTAAAGTGGCCACCATAGGTGCCATCATGGGTAGCCATAATGACTCGGTGTGCTTCCTGTGTTTCAAGACATCATAGGAGAATGCCATCATAGCCATGTTTATACAAGATATCCCCAAAAAAGTAAAGTGTATGGCTCTTTGTTTGAAGGTACGCTTGGTTGTTTGGGATAAATCAGGTGGAAGCAAGCCCAATTTGATGTAGTCCTTGACTTGAGAAAACCAAGGATTTAGAGGTTCGACTTGAATGAGATTGATGGTAGCGGTAGAAGAGGATGTTTGTGGTGCAATGGATGACTGAGAAAGAATTTGGACAAGCACACTAGTGGTTTCATTGTGTGGATATTTGGGTATCAAAGACCCGAGTGATGCCATGGTATCGACAAAGTGATTGGTAGAGCATGGGTCAGCCTCAATTTCATACCACTCAAATCGATCGAGTAATTGAGTGGCCACATCCTTGTATTGCTTGAGCACAGGACATCGACATTGAAAAATACCTTTGACTTGATTCACAATAAGCAAGGAGTCACCCCAAATTTAGATTTTCTTAACACGTATAGCAAGTGCCATTTTGAGATCGAGAATGAGTGCTTCATACTCGACATTATTATTGGTGCATGAAAAGTTTAATTTGAATGAAAAGGGGAGTGGTACCCCCTACGGTGTAATGAAGACAACTCCTGCATCGATCCCTCATTCGCATCGGGAGCCATCAAAAAAGAGTGTCATATCTATGGTAGACTCAAGTTCAACCTATTGTTCAATTTTAGAAGTATGAAATACAACATCGTCTGGAAGGTCAAGGACAAGTGGGTGAGTAGTTGGTAAAGGGGCTTCTACAAGATGGTCAACGATGACCTACCCTTTGATGGATTTTTGACTAATGAATTTGAGATCAAATTCAGTTAGGAGCATGATCCATTTAGTTGTTCGGCTATTGTTATAGCTTCTACCCATCATGTATTTGAGAGGATTATCACGCACAATGACAAAGGTCATATGATTGAGCATGTAGTGGCATAATTTCTTGGTAGCAAAGACTAATGCCAGGCAAAGTTTCTCCATATAAGCATACCATGTTTCATAACTGATGAGTGTGTGGTTGATGTAATAGATTGCTTGTTCTTTGGATGCCTCATTTTTTTGGGCCAACAATGTGCCCAATGCAAAATCCATGGTGGATATATATAAATGAAAAGGAAGATCGAGATAAGGTGGTGATAAAATAGGTGGTGAGGTGAGGTAGATCTTGATGTCATCGAAGGCTCATTGACACTCACTATCCCAGTGAAATGGTACTCCTTTTTGTAGGATATGGTTGAACGACTTACATTTATCAGAAATTTGGGCAATGAATCAATGAATCGATTGAATTTTGCCCTGTAAGTTGTGTAACTATTTGAGGTTGGTAGGAGGTGGCATATCGATGATAGCCTTGACCTTGTTAGGGTCAACTTTGATACCTTTGGAAGAAATGATGAATCCGAGGAGCTTGCCTGAGGTAACACCAAAGACACATTTCTTGGGATTGAGGTGAACATTGTGCTCAAGGAGGTGATCAAAAATCTTGTGCAAGTCATGAATATGATCTTGACGCTTCTTTGACTTGGCCAACAAGTCATCTACATAGTCCTCCATAATTTTATGCATATAATCATGGAAAATGTAGGTCATGGCATGTTGGTAAGTGGCACCAATGTTCTTAAGGCTAAATGGCATGACCTTGTAGCAAAAAGTCCCCCAAGGTGTAGTGAAAGATGTCTTGTGTTGATCTTCAGGATTGACCAAGATCTGGTTGTATCCCAAAAACCCATCCATGAGGGACAACATTTCATGACCTATTGTGGAGTCAACTAACGTATCAATGTTGGGAAGGGGGAAGTTATCTTTAGGACATGCTTTGTTTAGATCTCTAAATTTAGTGCATATCTGGACTCCTCCTTTGGGTTTTGGAATGGGGACCATGTTAGACACCCATTCAGGGTAATCAATCGGTTGTATGAATCCCACATCTAGGAGTTTTTGTAGCTCCTCTTTGACCATTAATGCAATTGTAGGATGCATTTTTCATAGTTTTTGTTTGATCGACTTAGCACTATCATCAAGCGTAAGGTTATGAACAACCAAAGAAGGGTCTAAACCTAGCATATCAGTATATGACCATGCAAAGATGTGCTTGTATTCCTTGAGTAGTGTTGTAAGACTATCATGCTCTTCGATGGAGAGACCTTTGCCAAGTTTGATAATATGAGGATTTGATGTGTCATCCCCAATGTCAACATCGATAGTATCCTCTATAAGCATGTGTGACCCATCCTCAAGTTGAGTGAGGATAGGAATAAGATGTAAGTCATCCATAACATTAGGGAGAGGAATCTCATCATCATGCATGATCTCGATGTTATAGATACAATGGGCCTACAAAGGGGTGGAAGAATAGGGAGCATTAGCTGAATATAGCAAACACTTGGAAAGAAGGAACTCCTATGGGGATGGTTTGGAAGAAATGTGATCAAAATCAATGTTATCTGGATTGGTACAGAGAATTTGATCGGGATGGGTATCATAATGAAGTGGGGTGAAAAGATCTATAGAGATCATGTTCACCGACATGGTAGAGGGAGGAGATGATGGTGTCACAGATATTGTTGTGTTGGAAGAAGAGGAAGGCATAGGTTGATTGGGATGAGGATGCAGGATGACAAGGGGAGAGCATGGTTGATGCAAAGAGGATCGAATGCGATGTTGATTATGCAACTAGGTGATAGAGAAAGTGAGGAAAATTATGGTAGAATGGGGATGACATCCATGGGAGGTGATGTAAGGGATAATGTGGTGAAATCCTAGATAAGGTCCTCGATGTCATAAGTGGGAGGAATGACATATGGTGATGAATCGAGAAAGAAATGATCTAGGATTTCTATGGAAGAGTGAGATGATGAGGTGTTGCTTTGAACGTCAAGTTTGAGATCCATGGTATATCCTTCCTCGAGTGGGTCCCAAGAGGGGTATGAAAGGGTATCATCTAGGATGTGAAGAGCTAAATGTTGGTAACCTAAACCACACCTATCTCCATGTTGTTGATAATGGGGGTGAAGGAAATCTCTAGACCCTTGCTCATAGTGACCTAGACCAAACCCTTGCCAATGGAAGCATTGGAAGTAACATTTTGCAAAATTTGGATTTGACAAGTAGTCAAGATTACCACAAAACTTATCTTTAGGGGGCTTTGGCTCAAAAGTGGAATTCAATGTATCCAAGCCCCCATAAATGAAGTTGGTACTATTGGTGGGTGGGCCAAAGGGGATGACAACTCTGACGGTGAGAGGGACATTGCGAGGGTGACCAAAGTCATGAATAGATTGGAGGTTGGGAGGAGAGATGCGAGCATTGCGTATGTCGTATTCTCCTAGACCTGAAGTAGTCATGAGTATAGACACATGAGGTATTCCATAATACTCCTAGTTGGGTGATGATTCATGGTGTGATGAAGAAGAAGATGATGGTTGTGACTCAAGGGGAAGTGAAATTGAAATATGAGATGCGGTGAATGGTGGTGATTCTCGAGATGATGATGAAGATGAGGGTTGTGATTTAGGAGGAACTAGAAGTAGAAGAAGGGGGTGGAATAGATAATGAGGCCTGATTCAGTTGGGTGTCAAGGTGAGCATGTTGTTCCCATGAATGACACTCTAATGGAGTGGCTAGGATGGGATGATTAGCCTAGGGGAATTGTGAAGAAGATGAGGATATAGAGCTATGTGGGCGCAAATCAGTGTGAGAGAGGTCTAGAAATGTTGGTGGGTGAGTGGGGGGAATGATTGGAGTGATCAAGATGGGGGTGTTTGGCACAATGGTGACAGATGTGAGAGGTTGTAACCCTAGAGAAGTGGAGTAAGAAGATGGTAGTGAATGTTGTTGAAGGCATGAGGGAGAAGGTAATGCTGATGATGGACTAGATGTGGGTGATGAAGATGATGAGGTCAAACCAAAAGGATTCACTGATGTGTTAGCGAAAAGAGGGGTAGGTAAGAGTGGTGGTAATGATTGGTCGAGCGCTGATGAGGATGAAAGATTTGGCTCGACAGGATGAATGGAGATAGGTGTGAATTGAGAAGAAATAAATGGTGAAGTGGATGGTAGAGTGACCATGTTGCAAAACTAAAAGGGGTCATCATCCACCTCAATGTGGTGGACTTGACCATTGTGAAGGTATTTCAAGTAGTGATGAAGTGTAGAAGGGATGCATTGCATGTCCCTAATCCATGGGTACCCAAGGAGGATATTGTATTGCATCTCTCCTTCGATGACATGACATAGAGTGGGTATTGTCTTAGCACCAGCTTGGATTGGGAGGACAATAGACCCAACTATTTTGTGCATCGAACCATCGAATGCTCACAAATCGAAGGTAGGCATAGCGAGGTGAGTAGGTGGGATGTTGAGATGTTGGAGGGCCATAGTGGAGATGATACTAATAGAAGATCTAGTGTCGATCAAGACACGCTTATAAGTAGTATCATTAATACTAGCTAGAATGTGGAGGGGAGGATCAATGCCCTCTCCTTCAAGAATTGTAATCTCATGGTCATAAAAGATAATGGATGGTTGCATGCATGTTTCCACATTGCCCACGAACTGTACAAAGGTATTGGTGTCATGTGCTTCCACATATATTGATCATAGGATCTCATTTAGAGCCTCACGGTGAGGTTATGATTGTTGTAAGAGGTCGTATATGGACAACTTAGCAAGAGTTGTGCAAAGTTGGTGTGTGAGGCTACTACAAATAGTAACAACATGAGGTGGTAATGGTGGTGGATTGGCTTGTGTGGGCGATGAAGATGTAGTAATAGTGGGTCGATGTTCTTGATGACCAAGGTGAGTGGGGTAGCACTGGTTGCATGTGGTGACATGAATCATACCCATGAGACCCTTCTGAGGTAAATTTTTGTTGACCTGATTGACCTACCGAGAGGTAGGTTGAGAGGTAGAAGTGTTCTGTGGTGGCCTATGGTCTAGGAAAGGCATCTTATAGATCCCTAAGTTTTGATTTGAAGGGGCCAATGGATTTTTGGTGTGGATGACCCCATTGTCTATAAGGTCTTGTACCCAACTACGAAATTGATGATAGTTTTGGATGTCATGCCCACATTGCCTATGATACTCACAAAAGGTGTTCTCATTGAAGTCCTTTGGCTTTAGGTGATTAGGATCTTCTTGCCTTATTTTTGGTAAAGCAATATGTCCTACATCATACAACCTTTGGAAGATGTTTTGTAATGGTTCCAATAAAGGAGTCCAATTGCATTGTGGGCATTGTGGATGTAGTTGTTGATTTTGATATTGATTTTGAGTAGCAAAGGGAGAAGCTCTCGATTGTTGACCTCCCTAGTGATAGGGTTATGATTATTGTGAGAGTGAAGTAGATGTCGAGCCAACAGTAACCTGATTGGCCTAGGGTGGCCATGGAGGAGTTTGATTTTGGCCACCTTTACTAAAGCGGGTATTTGGGATGTAATCAACCTTTTTGTGAAGCATGATTTCACCCTCTTGCACCTTGATATCTTTGATAATTTTGGCTTGAGCAATGGCATCCTCGAAGGAGTGATGTTGTTGTATTTGGAGAGTGGCAGAGATATGTTTGGCACAACTTTTGGCAAACATCTTGACCAACTCTGTGGGTGGGATTGGAAATGTGAGATCATGAATGACCCCATGCCACCTAGCAACATATTCATTAATAGGATCATTGTCGAATTATCGTACATACTGTAGAGGTCTGGGAGTGATGTTTTCCACTTTTTGTTAATGGAGAAATGTTCCAGAAATTGATTGGCCAACTATTCAAAAGTAAACAAACTATGTTTAGGCAGATTGTTGAACCAGTCAAGAGCCTGACCATCAAGAGATAGAGGAAATGTGTGAAGCATAAGTGCATCACTACCCTAAAGCAAGTGGTAGGCATATCGGTATATATATCCAAAAAGGGGGTTACAAGAGGTTCTCCTTTTCTTTAATGTGTTTTTACCTTAGAAGGCTACAAAGGGGATTTCATGGGATGAAAGTCCATTTTATTCAATGAACAAGTCGACGATGCCTTGAATCGGTATTCCAAAGATCCTCAAATTTGGGTGGGCTTACTGATCATGTGTCACTATTGATCAAACCTATCCTCAAGACCTGTATGACCTACAAAAAGGGGTTAGTGCATTTGGGGCCTATCATGGATCAAACTCTGTATTGATGAAGACAAAAGACACTAAAGAAAGCAATCAAATGCATAATGAGAGTAGCTAAAAATGATTTTAAGTGCTGGAAAAATAGTAAAATTTACCTATTGAGAGGGTTTTATGGCCTACTATCACCTGTGATTTAACTATGGCCACAGTCACACCCTAGGGTGCGACTGATTATGGTCGTAGGGTATCGTGCGACTTTGCCTGTAGATGTCCTTTTTCGATTTTAGTGGAGGATGATGTTGTTCCCTGATAGTTGAAACTCCTGGTTGACACCAGATCTGCTCCTGTAGTTGTCGAAAACTATCAAAATAGTACATAAAGGAGGACAAAGGGAATGTTTGTCATGATGATTGATGGATAATTTATGGGTGATGGTCTGATGTGATTTTGATATAGGTGTATTATGTAAAATGAGGGTGGATGGATTTTAGAAGAAAAAGACTACTATTTATAGACCTTTAGAGATGCTAGGGGGTGAGGTGTCCATGGAGCATGGGTTAAATTCCAACTATGGTGAGGTTAAGGGTGAGGTGGAAGGTGACTCACCCTTTCACATGCCTTGAAAAAAGATCTTTTAAATATCAATTTGGATGATAAGTGCACACATGTGTGAGGCACAAAATATCCAAATTGATCATGGGTGCACACATGTGTGAGGCAAAGGTTAATGTTAACCTTAATTAAGTTGACCCTAGATTGAACCAAGGTTAAGGAGGAGAGGTGGAGGATGACTCACCCCTTACCATACCTTAAATATTAAACATATTTAAATATATATTAATATCATGGGTGCAAACATGTGTGATCAAAATGTTAATGTTAACCTTAATTAAGATTAATTAAACATGTAATTAGCCCCTTAAGCGTACTTTAGTGATAAAGTAACTTTTATCCAACATAAAGGTTTACCCAGGTTAAGCCTTTGATGGTGGTCACATGAGGACCATGGTTAAACATAGGAAAGGGCTTAAGTGGTCGAAGAAGATTATGCATAGCTCTTTTAATAAATGTAAGGTGTTCTAAGTTTAATTAATGCAATTTTGTAGCTTTTGCAATTTAATCAACCGTGGGGATAGGACGAGTGACCATGTGTGACTTTTAGGTGTCTACACTATGATCCCATCTAGAATCTATCTACCTTTCACAAATCCTCCTTGCTCTTCTAAAATTAATTTTCCTAATAGGGGGCTTAGCCAAATTTCCATCACTTTAGAGATTATCTTATATGATATATTACACGTGCTTATGGGCTTGAATGAATCAAACAATTCCACATCCTTCTTTTTTGGAATTAGGGTAAGATATGTTGCACTTATTCTATAAGGTATGTACTATTTTAACCTAGACTATTCCACTACCACCAATAAAGGATCCTTCACCATTTCCTAGTTATGTTGATAGAATGCTATAGAAAGTGCATTCAAAACTAGGTATTATCCTTATCAAAAGATAAATGATTTGAATGAACTTCTTCTAAATTAATATGGTCTATTTATTTGTTATTATCTTCATCTATTATAAGATAAGGTACTTCTTGTAGTAGTTTATCAATAAGAATTTCAATCTCCTTTGATCCTAGAATATTCTGGTAAAAAATCTTTGCCTCCTTTCTAATTTCACTTTTATCTTCAATAAAAACCCTTTCGAGTAATTTAATTCTACTAATTCTATATGTTGATCTCTATACTATCGAGATGCTATGAAAAAAAAGTGTTTTTATCTCCTTTTAACCAAGTCTCTTGATTTTATTCTCTAAAATTTATCTTCTTTACTCAAAATATTATTATATTTGCTAAACAACTCCCCTTCCTCTGAGCTCTGATTATTGTGCTTGCCTTTTTGGAATTTTAAAATTTTATCTTTTAGTTCTTCTTTCTTCAAAAAAATGTTTCTGAAAGTGTTATTCCATTTTTTTTAATTTAGATGTTATTGATTTAATTTGTTTTGGAAGTGTATACAACCTATTGTTTCCTAAAGATTTCCATATTTATGCCATCCTATCAACAAATTGAGGATGGTGTTTCCACATCCACTCATATTTAAAACGTGATATTTTTAATTCACTTACCACCATTGTAACTCTTATTGGCCAGTAATCTAAACCAATCCTTATAAAGGTATTAATTTTAGTAAAATTCCCTTCATCTAGCTAATGATCTAAGAGTATACATCTATCTAATATTTCTACCATTAGGTACTAGTCTATCCTATTGTTCGTCAATGTATAGTTGTCCTCTTCAAACTTAACCTCTCATAGATTATAATTTTGAATAAAATATGATAAATCTCTCATACATTGGGTCACTTTCTTAATTCCCTCAAAATATTTATCCAAGGTGGCTATGGCATTAAAATATCCTATGATCATGAATTAGGTTTCTTGGTCTTTACTTCTCATAAAGGCTTCAATCCTACTCCATGCTTTTGATCTGCTTCGTTGAGTTGTAGGTCCATGGACATTGATAAGGATGAAATAAATAACAAAGTAGCATAAGACTAATGAAGCTATCTAATGCCCAATTTTATGAATGGTTTCACAAGAGGTTCTAACTAGGTTCCTAATGATCTTATGACTATTGAAGATGTTGCTTGATTAGGGATATCTAATATTTCATCTCTCTAAGAATGTCTTACATTATCATTACTTGTTCATCCAACTATTTACAACTAATCCTCCATACCGTTTTCATAGTTTTGGAAACTTATTCCTTTATCATTTTAGTTTCCTGGATACAAAGAATATTAGGCTTATTACTTAAACAAAGGTCCCTAATATAACTTTGCTTTGATGGGGTATTAGTACCCCTTATATTCCATGATATGGTACATGTCTCATTAGGGGCTGCTAACCTCTCCTACAAATTATCAATATCATTTTGTTGCTTGGTAAAGAGAAGTTAAACCAACTCAGATTGTGTTCCTTTCTCTATGATAACTCTTTGCTTCCTTGGATCTCAATTGATAATTTTAAGGTTTTCTTATTTTTGCCTTGCTAGTATCAGGGGTAGGTATTATTATTCTATTCCTCAATATTCTTTTACAACTTTTATTTTTATTATATTTATCCTCTCTTGGCTTTACTAAGGAATATTTTAACTTGTCCTCCTCATTTTTTGTATTTCCTTGTTAATGGTAGAGGTATTAACATCATACACTACATTTTCTCTACCACTTTTCTTCTCCTAAACAATGCATGGTACTTCAAGAGAGACTTTAAGATCTAATGAAGCACATTCCTTAGGATCAACAATAATGTTCATCCCTAATTCAGGTTCAAACCAAGTAGACAATTTCTTGTTTGGTTCTATTGTACCATGTAGTCTAAGCTATCATTTTTTTTTTCATAGGCTAAAGCCTCAAAAGAATTGGTATTTCTTCCAATATCCTTACTTATTGGTATCCACTATTTATTTACTTTCATATGTCTAGACCTATTTTTTGAAAGTTGAAAACCATCCTCATCTATATCCATTTATAAGTTTCTCTTGTAGTTTTCTATATATATTTATATTAGACTCTTATGAGGGCATGATCTCTTAATATGCCTCGCATTTGAAATATGTGTTCATAATACATGGTTTGGGTCCACAACTTACCCTCATACTTAATAATGATTATAGTAAAGGTTTTTTGATATCAATCATGACCAATATTCAAGCATAAATAGCCAAGACTTTGTCTTTTGTAGTTTCTAGAATCTCAAGGAATTCTTCAAGAGTGTTGCCTATTGCCTTGTGTAGACACCTAAAATATGTCATCACAATGAGACTCCCAAAGAGCCTTCCTAAAACATACAACTCATCTTGGGTAATATTAGGGCTAATTTAGTGTCTTTCTCTAGCAAAAGGTACTTTTCCCCCATGGGAAGCATGACCATCTCAATCCAAGATGGTCTTGAACTCATGATTGTATCGACTTGAGATGGTATTAAAGTCAAGATCATATTAACCTGAGATAATTGTGTTCATGTGAAAACAAAACAATAAAACAAATAGTAAACTACCTGTCAATGTGATGACTGTGTTGGTGCCAAATGACCTACAAGCATCAAAAGTTTTCCCTACCACCTATAGTCTATTGTAAATTAACAATCAGGCTACCCTTGATTTCCACTTACCTCTTTGTCTATGTGCCAAGGGATCTATAAATGGAGGTGCTCCCCCTCTAAAAAGATCCAAAATTTGAAGCCAAAGCAATGAAGTGCTACCAAAATGACACGCAAAGCTCCCTTGCTATCGAATCCATACCGCTAGATTGCCTCGCAGGTTTTAAAGGAGCATTCCTCCCATTCGCATGATCTATTCCTTCGCTCGAGTGAATGATCACATCAACTAACTCGCATCCACAATCACCAAATTCATCGACAAAACACATCCCTAGGTCATTTGAATCTCACTCAAACCTGGTTTCATAGAGTTGCAAGTTTGCGAAAACAATCATCTCACCCTGAGACTATTTGCAGATAAGACTATCTTGGTCCAAGATGGTCACAATGAAAATCATCTTGACTCGAGACGGTCACGATTAGGTGACTATTTTTCAATTTTTTATTGCATGCTAGCTTAGATATTGTTTTTTATTACATCTTAAATTGAATATTTCACATTTCATGCACTTCATTTCCTATTTTAACTTGATTTGATACGATTTCAACTTTGGTGGGCCCTTCAGATGCTATTGATTTACTTATATTTCCTTGTGTGCATGTAACAGGGTTGAAAGACAACAAAGGACTCGGGATCTAACTCTCATATGATGATTGTAGAAAATCCACTCTCCAAACATTTTGCTGGCACAAAGATCTTCACATTGCACCCAAAAATACTCTTTTTGATGACACATTGTATCTATTGTATCATTGGTGAAATCCCCTCAAAGGGGATCATTTTGTAACACATTGAAAGATCAATATAAATCATAAAATTCATTTTCATTGATTAAGCATTGTGTTCTATTTTATCTTGTGGTGCAATTTTTCATGCTTTCAAATGGAAATCATGGTGGGACCCCTTATGGGTTTCATTTTTCATCATTTTTTATTTTAATAAATCAAAATGACTAAGTTTTGTCATTTGGTTTGGTGATTTGCAGGTACACAATCACAATCATTTAAGACGACCCCTCTACTATCTTAATCATCTTAGACAACCCCTATTCTACAACTGTCTCAAGATAAAATAATATCCAGCTAGAGACAAAATAGCTGCAAATCTGCAAGGATCGACATCAAATGAAAGGAATACAAGTTCCATTTCCACACCTTAGGATAATTTATTTCATGTTTGATAACGAATACTAAGAAAACAAAAAAAATACATCATCTACTTGAATGCATGTTATTTATTTTTAGTTTTAAAGTTTTCAAATAGTGATCGTCTCAGGTCGAGATGACCTCTGGTATGTGACCGTCTCATATTGAGATGGTCCATATTTTGCAGCCATCTTAGTCGAGATGATCTCTAAGTTCTCCCTATTTTTTTTTTTGCATTTATTGTTTGAGAAAAAGATAGATCCTCATGTAGTGAAAATAAATGCACTTTTCTTCATAATTTGCATTAATTAGAATCATTTATGCGCTCTTTGTTTCCCTTTTTAGTAACATAAGGAACATCACACACCACGTATCAATTAAACATTGGTAAGATTGGTCTTCATCGCCAACCCCCAATTGAGACTAGTGATGTTGGATTTCACCTCCTTTTGCTAGCTTGCCCCTTTAAACACCATAGTAGCCCCCACAAGTAGTTTCTTAGACTCCATCATCAAGGAACCCCCTACTTATGGGTGCATCCTGATGTAGGTTACAATTAGATGCTTCTTAACCACACGTATCAATAATTTGTGGAATGCAACTATCGTTCATATCCAACCACACCTGAGTGTGAAGCGAAAGCTTGATTGGGCAAGTAGCAAGATTTAGAGAGTATGGCTCCCCTTTTGGGAGGGTATTTACTATTCCTATAACATTACCTATTATTGATCCATCATCACAAGAAGTCATTTTTACCGTTTGTATCACATTCTTCGATACAGGTTGTGCACAAATGACCCTTCTTTAGCTTTCATTTCATCTACCTTAGAATTTAGGAATAAAGTTCCAAAAACACACTAAAAAATTAAAAAAAATCAAAATCAAAATCAAAAATCAAAACACACAAAAATAAAAAACAAAAGTGCTTTCTTGATTGTGTTGTTTTTTTATTTTTTGCATAGCTTATAACGTACTTGAAAGTATTGTCGTGGTTCTTCATGCACCAATTTCCTAGCATATGGTTGTAACACGTAGTCAGGCTCAATCATGAGCACATACTATCAATCCATCACCATGAGTCATGGATCATTTTCAAATTGATCCAGAGGACCTTGTCATACCTAAATGATATCCTAATGTCTGACATGACTCGCATATCACATATTACACCATGAACACTAACATGACAAGCGTGCCCATGCAGGACCCATTCACGAGTCCTGATGATGATCAAGGCATTAATTATCCTAATTATGCTACCTTATATGCCTTATATAAATACAACTATTTTTCCATTGAGGCACCAAGGAGGTTGTTACCACGTATTCGTATTCCAACTTGCCCTACATCCCCATTAGATCAATAATAGGTGTACATACTACACCAAAATAGTGATACTCAAGATATCATAGTTGAGCACCTCAATTTGAATCATGAATATGAGCATGTGGAAACATACACTAGAAAAAATCATAATAAACCATTCACATTTGCTCATGTGTTGAGGGATTCTTATCCAAATCATCCCTCTATTTCTTGTGATATATGACCCGCTCAAGTTCGTTGTGCTCGATGCCACCTACCTATGTGAAACATATTAGTTGCCCCCAACATCATGGTAATGGGACTATGTGTGGTCCTAGAAATCAAAGGCATCAAATACAACATCAAAATCCAAGGTGGACAACCAACATAACTTGGCTATAAGCTTATCAATTACTAAATAAGTGCATGAACTTCCTTGAAAGGCAAGTATCTGGTGCAAGATATCAAAAACCCACCTTATGGCAATTAAAACATCAACCCATTCATCCATATATTCCTTCACCCCCATGAGCTACAATGGAGTCACCAACACACTCCTCTTATTCTACAACAAATCTTGAATTGACTCACGAATATTGAGCTATAATTGAGACATCATCAACCTCATATACTTCTTCTACCTCATCAACCTCATCAACCTCATCAATCTCATCAAATTCATCCACCTTATCAAACTCATCCACCTTGTCCACCTCATTAAAATCACTAGTCTCATACCTAGACCCCTCTATTCGAGCCTATGTCGACAATCTTTCACAAATTTTAGGAGTCAAAAGCAATCATTTTATCTAACGTATGACTCACCGATCCCAAATGACCTAAACCCAAGTTGTATAGGGAAGATCACTTTTGCCTTTATCATCGACAAGTGGGCCACAATATCAAAAATTGCTACGTATTTAAAAATATGGTCCAAGATCTTATTGACAGGGTAAGTCTTTCCCATGGATGGTCTACCCATCCCATCCAATTAGAATCTCAATTGCCACTAGAACCATAGTGGGGACGCTCAAGGTATCACACCTTCCCCGTTAGCCACATCATAGACATAAAACAAGTTGGGGATGCTCAAGGTATCATACCTTCCCCACACATTAAAACAAAAACAAAAATAAGAAAAATAAAAAAAATACAAAAACACATCTTCTCATTTCATCATAGATCACATTCATTGCACATTACCACTGCATTGCATATCATCATTTATTGCATCATGCATTTTTATATCTTCATTTTACATTCCACGATGTTTAGTTGCACTAGTCATCATATTGCATTAGACATTTCTACCACTGCATTTGCATTAGTCTTTTCTTATGATCATTAAGCATAGAAACACGTTTATAAGATTGTCATTTGTCTTTATTAAGCTTATTCTCTTGTCATCGCTTACAAATTTCCTTATGGTCTTTTGATTATTAAGTGGTCCTCATAAGATAGGATAGATACCATATAATCATCAACAATGGTGTTCATACGTCCACTCACTATCTTACACACACCTCTTAATTTTTGAAAGCTCATAGGGAAAGTACCTATCTCGTTGATCACTCCCATATATATTCACCTTTTTTATGCTTATTTCACTCTTTTCTACTTTACCTTTAAGTAGTTGTCATAGGGTGTCTAATAAGGTCTTTTGGTCATTCAGTTGTTCCTATTTTTCCTTCAAATTTTGTAAAACACCATCTAGATTTCTGGTGGTAGGGTCTTGCTTTGACTTTACCTTGTTTATCTCAAAATCCCAACACATTTTCACACTCTTAAATACAATTTTTGAACAAGGAAATATGAAGCTATAAAGTAGTTCTTGCCCCTTAAAGAAAAGGTTTTCCTTGCTCTCCTATTATGCGCATGGTCTAGAAGGCTGAGAATTGATAATAGGACAAGCTCCTCCTCTACTCCCCAAAAAAATATCCCCTTGCTCTTCTACAAAAAAAACAAGTCCCAAAAGCAATAAAACCCTTGCTCTTCTAAAACAAGCAAGCCCCTAAAAAAATCCCTTTTGCTCCTCTCCAAAATGAGAAAAACCCTCAAAAAGCAATAAAAATCCCTTGCTCTCCTTCAAAACGAGCAAGTATCCCCCAAAAAAAAGAGGACAAAGAGCTTGAATCCCTAGAATTCTCAATTTTTCAAAAACCATGGGGTAATCTCCATCTCCAACAATGGGTTAATAACATCAGATTGACAATGGAGTAGCCTTACGCATAGCGACATGTTTGTCATATTAGTGACCTTCTTTTGTACAGACCAATGTTAGCCTACGAATGAGATAGATTTTTGATGGTTTGCATTACCAAGTAGTTGAGTCCAACCATTTACAAAGTCGAAGTAATGAAATTCACTATGCACACACAATGATATTAAATATCTTGGTCCTCTTAGCATATTTTTACCCCTCAGGTTATTGCATGGTCATTATACAACTTTTGATTGGTTAAATAGGGTGTTTGACTCTCCTGAAAGCCTTGTTGTTCCCTTGTGACCTCTCGTTGTCCATCATCCATTACATTCACATGTTGTCATTGCACACTTTGTTTCACTTAGTATATATTTCAATGTATGCCTTAAATGAAACTATTTCAATCTTGATTTGTGATATTCATACATTTAGTGGTGCTTACACTTAGTTTGTTATTACATCTTAGATTAATCCATTAAATTTTATCATTTAAACATGCATTCATATTTTACATCATCTAAAAAATCACATACATACCTGGTTCAATGCATAAATAATAACTCTATCATATCACAAACATTATCATATCTACAAGTATAAGCATATTTTTAGGGTCATCTACCATTCAATTCATTCATGCCTAATAAAACACAATAGGCATCAACAAAAAACATGAGCCAAATGGGAGGGTTCAAGGTCTCACACCTTCCCTACCAATCACATCAAGCAATCATCATCAACCAACTAGGGGGATTTAGGGTCTCACACCTTCCTTGTTCGTCATATTAAATAATTATCAACATCTTGGGAATGCTCAAGGTATCACACCTTCCCTATAAAATCCATCAATCACTCAATCAAGTCCTTTTGCCTCACCATCAAGTCTTTGGTGTGGTTTTATCAATGCACACATTCAATCAAGTCATTAGTTTCTAGGTTCAAAAATATTGTATCCTTTTATCAAAGTTTGTGCCCTTTGCCTTGCATTCACATCAATCAACAAGTCAGCTACTAGGTTAAAAAAGGTTGCATCCTTTTGTCAAAGGTTGCACCCTTTGTCTTGCATTCACATCAACCAACAAGTCAATGCTAGGTTCAAAAGGTTGCATCCTTTTGTCAAAGGTTGCACCCTTTACCTCGCCTTCATAGACACAACATAGTTGATTCCATTTACTTTCCCACTTTTTCTTATTTCCATTTATCCACTACATTCACTAGACAAGATGCTCAAGAAAACCTTGTATCTAGTGGTCTACTTTAGTCACCTGGCGATCGCAATGACTAGTTATATATGCATTTCGATGAGATGGGTAGATTACCATAAGGACACGTGTTTGGATATGGTCCTAATCCATTCAATTCAAAGGCTCCAAAGGTACCCAACCCCTTTGGTCATTTTCAATTCAAAGGCTCCAAAGGCACCCAACCCCTTTGGTCATTTTCAATTCAAAAGGCTCCAAAGGAACAAAACCTCTTTTGGTCACATTCAATTCGAAATCTCCAAAGGAACAAAACCCCTTTGATCAATCGATTATTAAGTGAACCTTGTATCTAGTGATCTACTATAGTCACTTGGTGGTTGCAACAAATGGTTATCAAAGCAATTTGGTAGGATGGATAACTTACCATAAGGACACTTACTTAGATCATCATTCATACAATTTAGTCAATGCAACTCAAAATGCTCCAAAGAAGGCATCTCCTTGATCAAATTTAACTCAAAATGTTCAAAGAGAGGCATCCCTTTGGTTAAATCTAACTAAAAATGCTCCAAAGGAGGCATCCCTTTGGTAAAAATTAACTCAAAATTCTCTAAAGTAGGCACACCTTTGGTCAAATTTAACTCAAAATATTCCAAAGGAGGCATCCCTTTGGTCAAATTTAACTCAAAATGCTCCAAAGGAGGCATCCCTTTGGTCAAATTAACTCAAAATGCTCCAAAGGCACCTAACCCCTTTGGTCAAATCAGTTCAAAAGGCTCCAAAGGCACCTCACCCCTTTGGTCAATCCAATTCAAAAAGCTCCAGAGGAACCAAACCCCTCTAGTCAACATTTAGAATAACTTTTTCTTTCATGCAATAGCTTAGGATTTGCTTTTCGATCATAGATTAGCTAGTCTAGTTTCTCAAGTGAACCTTGTATCTAGTGATCTACTCTAGTAACCTAGCAGTTGTAGTGATTGGTTATCCATGCAATATGGTAGGATGGGTAGATTACCATAAGTCCACTTAAAAAAAAAACAAAATTCACCACACTAATTTTCATGCTAACCACTTCATATTTGTCAAGTGCTTTATCGCTCTCATCATTTCATCATCTTCTCCATTGACTCATCGCTTGAGGGGGTAGTCAATACCCATAAAATTATCATCTCAAATCAAGTCAATACTCAAACACTCAATACTAGAAATTGTGCACGTCCAAGAATCATTACCAAAGACTATCATAAGCTCTTTTTGCTAGGGCAAACAACAAGGAAAAAAAATAAACCAAACGATAATGGCCAGTTGAAACTGCCTATTTGGTATACCTAAAGCCATTGCCTTAGACTTAAGCTTGTCACTTGAGCTTGTTTATCCATGGTTGAAAGGTTACCAAAATTTTGGTATACTCAAAGTCATCGTCTGTAGACTAAAAATATCTACCCATGGCTAAAAAATCTACCAAAAATTAAGTGCATCAATTTGTCGAAAGTAATGATTCGATGACGTGCATCTTTTCCATGATTAGGGCATCGCACATTGATTTTTATTTTTGACCATCTTACACCACTTTCCTTCAACATTATCCATCCCCAACTCAGCCATTTTAGATCATCTAATTTTACTTTGCATTGTGCTTGGGCACAAAGCATCCCAAAAAGGGACATTTGTAGACACTTAAAATGCGTCATCACAAGGAGACTCCCAAAGAGCCCTCTTTCTAACCTATACAACTCATATTGGGTAGCCTTAGGGATAATTTGGTGTCTTTCTCCAACAAAAGGTACTTTTCTCCCATGACCATCTCGACCCGATATGATCTCAAAGTTGTGACCGTCTCGACCTAAGATGATCTCAAAGTTGAGACTGCTCGACTCAAGACAGTCGTGCACATGCAAAAATAAAAAATAAAACAAACAATAAATTGGTTTTCATTGGTGCTAGGTGACCTATAGGCAGCAAAAGTTTCCCCTGACACTTGTAGTTTGTTACAAATTGACAATCAAGTTGTTCTTGATTACCACTTGCCCTTTGGTTGTGTGCTAAGGGGCTATAAATGGAGGTGCTCCCCCCACTAAAAAGGATCTAAAATTCAAAACCAGAGCAACGAAGTGCTATCAAAATGACATACCAAGCTCCCTTGCTATCAAATCATTGTTATTATATTGCCTCGTAGGTTTCAAAGGAGCATTCCTCCCATTTATATGATTCGTTTCTTTGTTCAGGTGAACGATCATGTCAACTAAATCGCATCCACAATCACCAAATTCATCGACAAAACACATACCTAGGCCATACAAATCTTGCTCAAACCTAGTTTCATAGAGTTGCAGGTTTGTGATAGTGATCTGTTGGAAATTTTGAGCTAGTTGTGTTGTCATTGATGTTAAGAGTCAGTATCAAGAATCAGTGTAGGACTTGGCAAAAGAAGGGTTAAAATATTTATATTTTAAACCCAAGAGATTTGTTTTAAGAGCTTCACATGATTGGTCAAAAGGATAGTTAAATACCCTGAAGAAAAGGCCTAAAGGAAATAATATTATAATATTAAAGGCGGTCAGAAAAGGTCTAAGGGCGAAAGAGAAAAATACCTAGGCCCAATGGAAATAATATTATAATATTAAAGGTTATAATAATAACCCACTTTTAATCTAACAAAAAAAAATATTAAAGGTTAAATTAAAGCCTAAGGTAATTTATAAATAATTTATAATATTTATATTATAAATTAATTTATAAAAATAATATTATTAAAACCCAAAGTTGGGTTGGGCGTAAATTTAATTTAAACTTTTATTCCCTTGCCGACGTTCGAAGGATAGAAGCATATGGTATAAATACCATAACATTTGTCTCACAAATGCAAGTCTCCGAATATTTTAGAGCACATGCGATTATTGTGGAATGTAAAAAATTCATGAGCAAAACAAGACAAGAGGAAATTATTTTATTTGCAACTGAAATGTGAAGGTCAAAGTGACAAGGGCATAAAGGCTTAACACCAACCAAGCGGTTGGGCTAGTGGCAAGTTGTTGGCATGTAAGGCGCAGGGTACGTGGGAGACCCACGTTCGAGTCTTGGTGGCTACGAAGGGACAAAGCCTTTTGGTGGCTTTGGCGCTGGTGGAAGAGACAAAGCACTCAAAGCGCTTTTGCCTCTCATGAGCGCCTAGCTCACGTGGCAGCTTGGCCATAGATAGGGCGTAGGTGGTGGCTTGACCTAGGATCGAATCCCACCGAGGAGTGCAAAGGTACTTTATTTTTGTCATATGTGCATGTGGTCTAAAGTCGTATGTTGAGTGCCTTGGGAGATATAAGGTGATTAAAAGGTTTTTAATTTATTTATTGTTTTAAAGTGAATTGCATTATTTCTGGATAAGAGGTGTTAATTATTTTGAAATGCAATTTTAAGTTGGGAGATATAAGGTGGTTAAGATATATTTTATTTTTGTCTTAAGTTGAAGATTGAGAAAGATTTAATTTGGCTTAAAAGTGAATTGAATTATTTCTGGAAAGGTGTGTTGATTATTTGATAATGCATTTTTTAGTAGGGAGATATAAGGGAGTTAGTTTGATTGTTTTATGCATTAAAATTCTGAAGTGGATTATTGTGAAATTAAGTTGATTGAACCTTTGTTAGTTTGGAGATTATAAGGTGTACTTGAGACTTGGTATTTGTGTATGGTGAAATAAATATTGAGGAGAATTTTAAGTTGAGATTTTGAGATAGATTGTTGCTACCTAACCTTGGAATTGGCAAAGAGGTTTTTATTGTGATTAAGACAGGTTTTGAAGACATATCTCCATCAAAGAAAAAGGTATGGGCACATCTTCCTTGTGAGTGAAATAGTGTTGGGTTGAATGTTGTGAAATGCTAAGTTGGAGTGAAAAGGTTTGTTTGATAAGCATTGTTGGAAATACTTGAGTGAGCTTTCATGTGCATGATTAGGGTTTGTGAAAGAACATGAGTATCATTGTTATGTGAAAACTGGAATCATCTTGAGTCAAGGGTTGTGTTCCATAAGTGAGTTGTTGGAAGTTTTCTGAAACACTTGGTTAGGGTTTGTAAGCAAGTTGTGTTTCATTGAGTGGATGTTTTGAGTAAATTTGGTTGAGCATTAGTGATTGAAAGCATTGGAGTGATAGTTCAATTTATGTGAAACAAATTGTTCTTTATTTTTGAATTGATTTGAAAGTGAGTTTGAAAGTGATAGAGTGATTTGTGAGTGTGAAAAATATTGAGTCTCTTACCATTCTCTATATGTTTCTATGGTTCAACAAGATTTTGAGTGAAACTTATTTGTGATATTGAAGAGGTTTTCTAAAAGAGATTAAGTTGAGTTTGTATATGCAAGTTTTGTAATTGATTTGAATAAGCTTTTGTGAAATCTAGTGGACAGATTTGAGTAAGTCCTAGAAGGGACTTAAGGATAAAGTTGAGCAAGCTTTTGTGAGAGCTTGTGTGCAGATTTGAGTAAGTCCTAGAGGGGACTTAAGGACAAATTTGTGTGAGCTTTTGTGGAAGCTTACAAGAAGGTTTGAGGCAAGTCTTGGTGAAGACTTGTGGATAGATTAGTGTGAGCTTTTGTGGAAGCTTACAAGCAGGTTTGAGGTAAGTCTTGGTGAAGACTTGTGGATAGATTAGTGTGAGCTTTTGTGGAAGCTTACAATGCAAATTTGAGGCAAGTATTAGTGAAGACTTGTTGAGTAGATTAGACAAGTTATAGAGAGGACTTGTTGAGCATATTTGAGGCAAGTCTTTATGAAGACTTGAGAGTAGAGTTGATTGATTGATTTTTTCAAGCTTTGAGTTAAGACTTGGGATAAATATAGCAGAGTTAATTTGTGATTGAGTCAAGATTTGTGTTAAGACTTGAAGACAAAGATTGAGCAGATTTGTGCTAGATCGAAGGACTATGTTTAGTGTAGATTTGAGATAGAGTTTGAGCAAATTTATGCTAGATCGAAGGATTGTGTTTAGTGCAAATTCGAGACAGAGATTGAGCTAAGTTGAGAACAAGCTTTGGAGGTGACAAATCAGAGGATAGTAGTCTCTAGTGGATAGAGATCCATTAGCCAAGGGAGAGAGGACAAAGGTCTTTAATGGAGAGAGATCCACAAGCCAGAGTAGTGGAGGCAATAGTCTTCTAAGAAGATCACCATCCAGAGTAGAGGAGAAGGAGTTCTCCTATGGATAGAGATCCATGAACTAGCAAAGGAGATTGGTGTCTCCTGTGGGTTAGTGCCCATGAACCAACAAAGGGGATTGGTGTCTCATGTGGATAGGTATCCATGAACTTGATTAGGGGATTGGTGTCTCCTTTAGACAAAGGTCCATAAATATTATAAAATGGAAGAATTTCCAAGAGATTTATTGAGGAAATTTTAGTGAAATATTTTCTCCATGGACGTAGCCCACATTAGGTGAACCACATTAAATTGGTGTCTCTATTGTGTATCATGATTTATGCATTACTTTGATTACTACATTTGATATTGACATTGATAATATTAGGTAATATTGTTTGGTAAAGAAAAGTAAAAAGTGGTCTTATACCGTTCACCCCCTCTCAGTATAAGCTTGTGTTCTTCACGATCGTCTTGCCTTGAGATGATCTATATACAAGACTGTCTTGATCCAAAGCAATCACAATTAAAATCATCTTGACCCAAGATGGTCACGATCAAGTGACTAGATTTCAAATTTGTATTGCATGCTAGCTCAGATATTGTATTTTTGTTGCATCTTAGATTAAATATTTCACATTTTATGCACTTTATTTCCTGTTTTAACTTGATTTGATATGGGTCCTACTTTGGTGGACCCTTCAAATGCTATTGATTTGTTGCTATTTCCTTGTGTGCATGTAACAGGGTTGAAAGACAACAAAGAAATTAGGATCTGACTCTCACACGACAGTTGTAGAAAACCCACTCTCCAAACATTGTGTTGGCATATAGATCTTCTCATTGCACCTGGAGATACTCTTTTTGATGGCACATTGTATCTATTGTATCATTAGTGAAATCCCCTGAAAGGGGATCATTTTGTAACACATTGAAAGATAAATATAAATCATAAAATTAATTTTCAATGATTAAGCATTGTGATATGTTTTATCTTGAATGGTGGAAGTTTTCGTGCTTTCACCTTGGTGTCCATATTATAGAATTCAAAATGCATCCCATGCATCTTGATCTAAATTGGTATTAGGGATATATTTACGTTTTGAAGTGTAAGGCCTTCATATCAGAAGGTAAGGAAGAGTTCTTCTCTTCCCATAAACCAAGGACCCCCTTTAAGATTTTATCTCTTTCCTCTACATAATAAAAATGTCTAGGAAGAAACCTTTGGGAAGAAAGAATAGACTCGCTCTTGGAGAATTCCAACTCGTAGCAATTCATTTTCTTAGAGTTGAAGTCCTTGGCCAAGACCCATTAAATTTACCAATGATTGCCTTATCTTTGAGCAACAAGGATCATTGCTCTGTGAGGTCCATCCTAACCTCTACTATTGGGATGATATTAAGGATAGTTGTAAATTGATCCATGGGAAGGATATTATTACTCGATATCTACTCAAATTTACCAATATATCCTATAACAATTATATTATTTGAAAATAAACCTACAATATTCTACATGCAAAACTTCGATGACTAATTAGCTGTAAAATTATACATCCAAATGAAATATACTATCTCATTGATGCCCTAGCCTTCCATTGCTCCTCTCCTCATCCAAATCATAGTTGATAGATATTTGTAATTTCGTTTCCCACATGTTGAAAAATTGTCATTGCCCTTGTTTCAGATGGTCAAATTCACAATATCATGTCTACCTCAATACTACTTGAATTCCTTCTTATAACCATTCATTCTAAAGGTATTCAAAATCAACACATATTAGTCTAATAATCATCTAAATTTGACAACCCTTCGCAAAGATATGGCTCCTGAAAGATGAGATATTTTTCTAGAAAAAAAGAAAAAAAATTCCCTAACACTACGTTTAAATAATTACAGAAATATTAATTCTCAAGTGTTTTTTTAAAAACATGTAGAGTATGTCAAGTGATATTAACTCAACCGATTATATTCCTCAACATTTCAAGGAGTAGACCCAGGTTAAAATCTTGTCAAATGATACATGGATAATATCCAAGCTTTGTTGTAATACCACCATGTGGTAACAATGTAATATAGGTGGGGCCCATTTCAATCACATATAACCCATTAAAAAAATAAGCAAAGTATAGAAAATCATTCACCATATTTGAAACTAATATTTTTAAAGCCAATACAAGGAAAAATGTGTAACCTAGAGATTCCCATAGAAAACCAAACAAAACCCAAGAGTATCCTTTACTTCATCTAAGTATATCTTAGTGACATCATGACCATATTTAGAAGAACCTCCATGAGCACCTCAAACATTCCCCTTCTTCCTCTACAAAAGTTCCAAAAGTAGGCCATTTTGAAACATTCAAATTAAATTAGAGGGTAACTTATTATCATTTGAAACATTCAAATTAAATTACTGAATTAAAAATAATATACCACCTAATTAAAAAAAAAAAATTAAGATTACTAATTTTAAAATGTTGAATTAACAGTTATAAGTTGTAAGTTATCATTTATTTATAAATATAAATACTACAAAATTTGGGATGTTACATACTTTCCCTCTAAAGGAGAATTATTATTTTTTCAATGAGTTACACAGGTTTTTATGAGGGATCTTGGTCCCCTCATACCAAGTGGGGTTTGAACCTTGGACCTCTCAAAGAGAGGCCAAAGTTGTTACCATTGTAGTAATCTTGTAGCTTAAAAAGAAAATTATTGTTGTGATGAATACAAAAATTTATAAACCAAAAAAATAATACAAACATATATCATAATTTATACATAAAATTTTTTATTTGTAGTATATACAAAAGTCTAAAATTAGAAATATCTAATTGTTCATAATATATATGTGTGTATGTGTTTTTATAAGCTACATATGACTTCTATCGGGAGCTACTCCCATCAAAATAATAAAATATTACATTTTGTATTAGGTCAATTAAACCATATCTAATATGCCTTTTTATCACAAATATTTTTCATTTCTTTTGCTATCAAATATATTCTTCATCTTTCTCAAAGTGTTTTTTCAATGACTCTACACAAGTTTTTTTGAGAGGTCTTGGTCCCCTCATACTGAGTGGGGTTTGAACCTTGGACCTCTCAAAGAGAGGCCAAAGCCCTTACCACTATAGTAAGCTTACAACTACCATCTTTATCAAAGTGATGTGTTTCCAACTTTTCATAATAAGCTCCTTGACACAATTTGTATTAAGAGACAAAATCCCACTTGGCCATTTATCTATTAAAATTTATATATCACCAAGACAAAGGCTAAATTATTTGTTACCCAATTTCCTTCTCTATAGATATATGCTAAAATTTCCAAAATATTACCTCTACTAGTAAATGATGAAAGTCAACAATGATGTTATTTCTTATCAAATATTCACATTCATTTTTTGTTGATAGTATTAATGATAATAAAAAGTGCCCTAGCGTATACATGGTTTTTAGCTTAAGTTCCATATGATTATAAGTAAGTGAGGAGAATTTTTCCTTCATTATTTCCATAAACACCACCTACATTGGTTTTCCCATATTTTTTTTGGAAGCACCCTCAAAACTAATTTGATAAACCCAATTTCTAGCCAATTCCATTTTACCCTAGATTAAAGCAAATCATTTGTTTCAATTTCATTGTAGATGCCTATTTCATATATGTTTAAATCATATAACAAAGTTGTTACCATCTCTTTTCCTACATTTGAGACTTCCCATGATGAACATCATATCTTTAAACATTCTGCAAGAGAGGCAATAATATGGCTCCAAACTTGGGCATGATTTTGAGATTTATTGTTAAAAAATCTTTTATTCCTTTCAAACCATAAATTTCAACATAATAGTTTAGAGGTAACGAAAAAGAAGATATATTTAGCCATAGAGGAGTCTAAACCAACCCTAACAACTCACCCAATCCCTAATTTGGAAGCAGAGTCTTGATAGATGGAGTCAAGTCATTAAATGGAATTATGATGTTGGGTACAAGAGAAGCAAAAATAAGGTAAAGAATATAAAGTGGAAACCACCAGATGTGGAGTGGGTTAAGTTGAATTTTGATGGAACATCTAAAGGAAACCCAAGACCAGTAGGAGGAGGAGGAACAATTAGAAATAATAGAGGAGAGATTTTATCTCATTATGCTTTCAATTATGGACTTAAGAAAAATAATGAAGTTGAAGCTTGGGCAGCTTTAGAAGGGTTAAAAATATGTAAACAAATTAAATGGAATAGAGTTTGGATGGAAGGTGATTCTCTCATATTAATAAATACAATTTTGAGGAAATCAAAGGCTCCATGGAACATACAAGAGATAATTATGGAAATTCAAGATCTTGCTAAAGAGTTTGAAGAAATCAGGTTTACACATATTTTAAGTGAAGGCAACAAATGTGCAAATAATCTAGCTAATAGAGGGGTTTTGGTTGAGGATTGTGAAGTTAACATCTCCTTTCCATGGTTAGAGGAAGTAGAAATTTTGGTTGAAGTTGACAAAAATTGTTGATTGTCTAAATAAATTAATGATTAAGATTTAATTTAATGTTTTCCATTGGTAATATCTATTTTATTTTGTAACAATAATGTGTGTTCGTTTAGACTATTTATTATATTTTTTGTGGTTGCTTTTGTGTTTCAGGAAGGAAACTAGCAATCCAGATTTGGTAAAGCAGACTATGTTAGTGCGATGTTTTGGAAATATTACTCTACTAAGAAGCAAGGCATAGATAGTAGAGGTGAAGTTTTGGCATTGTGAAGACTGCTATAGGAAAATGTCAAGAAATATGCTAAATTTTGGAGTAATTGTATTCATACAGAGATTTGAAAAGATCCTAAAAATGAAAATCAAGAATTCAAACATTTTATGTAAAATGATGTAGCTTTCTAACTATAGCATCTCAATTGAGATAAGAAGTATATCTATTTGTAAACTCTCAAGCTCTAAAGAAGAAAGATGTAATTTGTTAAGGGTGGGGGACCCGAGTACAACCCCTTTTTATCAAGCAAAAAATAAATTAACAAATAATGGTTGGACCAATCCTCCATGGAATACATAATGCTCTTGCTTCAAAATAATTAATCCAACATTTCATCAACTCTTTCAATGTTAACAAAGCTACCAAAAATATTTTCATATTTTTAAAAAATTATCCCAATTGGCATGAGGAAAGGGATAATGATCAAGTATATGGTATGATGCTGAGACCTTTGAACTACAAACCAAAGGAATATCAAGGCCTTAGCAGAGCCTCTAGTGACCAAACATTCTTCCAAGGAAAAACTTTGGGAGTAGGAAATTTCAATTGCTCTAAATCCCCATATTCTAAATTAATTGAGTATCCACCATCTTTTGATAGATTTCAAACCAAATCATCATTTCATATAAAAATGAAAAAATAAAACTCTTGAAGAATATTTTGAAGTTCATTTCCAATTTGTTTGAGTTTGTCTCCTTCAACTAGGTTACTAATAAAAATCCATGATTTGGAGTTGCTCACATTTATATAATCTTTAGCCTTTGGACCTTTACTAGCTAGTCATGCCCGAGGCAATGGTTGCTTCATGGATTAGAGATATGAGGATAAATATTCAACTAATCATTAGACCATAAATTTGCATAATTACCCTCACTAATTAACCATCTAATATGTTTCTTGATCAAACTTGCAAATGATAAAAAAATCATTATATTCAAACTGTTTGTAGATGATACAATTATTTTTGGAAGGGAAAGGATAAATGAGGTCAAATATTTGAGTAAATTTTTAAAGAAATATGAAAGAGCATCGGGGGAAAAAGTTATTAGGACAAAATCCAAAATCTACTACCATAACACTCTAGCTAATATCAAAGCAATAATTTGCAATTTACTTCAAATGGAGGAGGCAAATTTGCTAGCAACATATCTAGGGATGTCTTTATTTTAGGGGAGAATGAGGATAGAATTATGGAATCCAATTATTAGTAAAGTTCATAATAAACATCCAACTTGGAAAGGTGGATGGTTATCATTTGTTTTAACAAAAAACCAAGACTTTTATTTTGGAAAAATACAAGTACAAAGAAATCGGGTGAGAAAAGTATGCCTCAACACCCTACATGAAAAATACAAGTGCTACACAGTGTTCAATATTAATCTTGGTTCATTATGAATTACTCATTATTCAATCTTACTCCTTCATTAGCCTATTTGTCTGCTTTAGAATTCAGACTTCTTGGAATATGGATAATTTCCCATATCTAGAATTTTTCAAATAGCTCTTTTGCCTCATCTTAAGAATCATTTATTAAATCATCCTATGGAGACCATAAATATTTCATGATGTTGAAAACCAACAAGGAATCACCCCTTATAACCACATCCTTCAACTCAAATTGAATAGCAATTCTCAATCCTTGTATTAGGCTTTTAAATTTTACAATATTATTTATGTTGCAACCTATTCCTTCTTTGAATAAGATTTTTTTTTGGGGGTAGAACCAAATAATTCTATCTCCTACACCCGCTTGCCCTGGATTTCCTTTGGAAGCTTCATCACAACACATGTGCTTTGTCTTTGTCAAGATGTATCTTCTCAACTTCAATTGGTTCAACGATTTGTCTAGTCAACTTATCCTTGTATAGATCTAGCATCTTTAGAATTTTGAGATCCGATTGGTTCCAATAATCCTCATAAGCTACCACACTTCTTTTCTATACTCTAAATTGTTCCTCCACAACTCTCAAAATTTTATTTCAAGTTCCTTCCATTGTGACTATTTTATTGTTAAAACAAATATTGTTCCTACAAAGCCAAACGTTCCAAAATGTATTTATCATAAGCAATAGTCATGAAATTTGCATGACTTCATTACATTTATCATTGCTCACCACACTATTCCATACAACCATAAAATATTTTATTGACTATTCAATCAAAGCAGCATTGATGTCTTTGTTGCACATGTTTGCATAGTTAGACCACAAAATTTACATAAATGGAGAGTGAATAAAGACATGGATACATGTTTTGTTATTTTCTTTGCATAGGTAGCAAATTTTTGGCCCAACATAACCTCTTTTTTGTCTATTTTCTCCAACTAGAATCACCTTCTTAATCAACAACCAAGCAAATAACTTATATTTTGGAATGGCGACAGAACTCCAAACCAACCTTAAAGCCTTTTTAAAGCTTGCTAATTGTCCTCATATTTGTTGAGCTAACAGGGCAGAGTACCCTCTCTTAATAGTATACACCATCAACATGTCCTTTTCAACCCATCTAACAATGTCTTTGCTTTTCCTTAAAAACATTGTTTTGTTCTTTAATAACATTAATAAATCCATATAAATAGGATAGAGGTGGATGTGAATATTTAGTTCTTATGTTATTTTTCAACTATGAGGATCAATATCAAGCATCACAACCCTTCAGAGGTCTTTAGCTATGTCGTGTCCTTTGTTATTTAACCTATTAATAATTTGAGCAAGATCTCTACGATGCATTATTGGGGATTTTTCATAAAAGGAATGAGAGAAAGAATCTATCTCTCCCTCCTTGATCGCCCAAGAACAATTTGCTTTAAATATTTCCAAAGCTTCTAAAATGTGTCCCCAATTTTTTGTTCCTTTTCTACAGGGATTCACTTTGAACAATAGGTTTTTTGAAGGACACCCCACGCCATACTTGCTCAACAAGACCTGAACCTAGAGATTGTTTGCATTTTGAAGCATCCACCACACCAATTTTATTGGTAGGGATTTGGCCATAAGGTATGGATAATACCTAGTCCACCTTCATTTTTAGGATAACAGACTGTGGACCACTTTACCAAAGGTAATTTATTCGATCCATCTTTCCCTCCTTTCCAAAGAAAATTTCTCATTTTTTTATACTTCTTGCATTACCGATTTTGGGGTAGCCATCATATAAGACTAGAATATAGGTAAAGAGGACAAAACCAATTTGTGCAAGGTGGTTATTCCATCCATTTTTAGAAATGAAGAAGTCCAATAATCTATTTTTTTGTTTATCTTCTTTATAAAGAAATCCCAATCCACATATTTGGTGATATTGGATCATATTGGGACTCCCAAGTACCTGAAACTTTCTTTGGTGTTTTCTAATTAAAAATTCAATACTCTCCAAATTTTATTTTGGAGCCAGGTACTATTGTTATAAATGAAGATATGGCATTTTTCACAATTCATCTTGCCTATTGGGGCTATTAGAAACACATTAAGGATCTCCTTGCAAGTTCTAGCATTAAAAATGGAAGCCTTTCCCGTCATAAGAGTATCATCAACATAGAGAGTATGGTTGATAGATCTGGCCCTTGAGGATATTTTTACCCCTTCTAAAAGATCTTCCTCTACTTTAGCTTTGATAACTTTGCTAAGACAGTTAGCCACCAATAAATATGGGGAAAGTGAGCATCCTTGTCTAATCCCTCTCCTATATTCAAAAAAACTTGTCGGACCTCAATTTATAAGGACAACAAACTGGGGATAATTTATACATGCATGGATCCATTTGATCCAATTCTCACTGAACCCATATTTTTATAAAATTTTGAGAATAAATATTTGGTTAACTTGGTCATAAGCATTGACCATATTTAGTGTTAATATCATTTACTTTTTCTTTCTATGTTTAATTGAATGCAATACTTCCTAATTCAAAATCATATTGTCAAAAATTTGTCTACCTGTAACAAAGGCTTCGTGCTCCTTTGAAATTAGATTTGGCATAATGCATTTCAATCGATTTGCCATTAACTTTGCGATGATTTTATAACTTGTGTTACAAAGAGATATCAATATGAATCTAGAGAAGCAAGTTGCATCTCTATATTTTGGAATAATTGCCATAAAAGTGGAGTTAATGGCCTTGAGGATTTCGCTCGGGTTTCTTGCTTCTTCTACCACTTCCAATAAATCTTTTTCAAAATTTCCCAACAACCTGTGTAAAAATTGACTTGGAACCCATCGAGACGAGGGACCTTGTCCTTTTTCATACCTTTTATTATGGTCCACAACTCCTCCATTGAGATCTTCTTTTATAACTCTCTGTTTTGCTCTTCGTTAACCATCTTGTTTATGTATTTTAGGGCTTCCTCCTAATCTAGAATCCTATCAACTGGTTCTTCTTGTAAAAGATTTTAAAAAATTTAAGAGCCTTTGATTTGATGTCTTCCAAGTCTATAAATGTGTTTCCATCATCCCTCTGAATAGTTTTTATGTAGTTATGATTTCTTCTTTGGATTATGGAATTGTGGAAAAAACTAGTGTTATAATATCCCTTATGTAACCAGATTATCCTTGATTTAAGTTGATATAGCTCTTATTCTTGATCTTAAAATTCTTCCAACTTTGTCAATAACTTTCGTTCTTTACAAGACAACTCTTCCTTGTTCCCTTCGTCCAAAATTGTTTTATGGATTTCCTCAAGTTCTCTGTTCAAAGCTTTGTTTTCTTTTTCCTTTAATTTTTGTACCTCTTTTGCCCATTCTTATAGCTTCAACTTTTTTGTGAAATCTATACATGGTTGTTCCATATTCTAGTTCACATTCTTGTCACCACCTCTTTATTTTTTCTAAAAATTTTGAGTGTTCTATCCAAGTGGGGTTGAACTTAAAGGGAACATTATTTGCAATTATGACTTGATATGCCTGGAGAAGCACTGACCAATGATCCAAGTGAAATCCCCCAAAGTTTCTTGTTTTGATCACCTTATTATAAGAAAATAACTCCTGTGAGATTAAAAATCGATCCAACCTCTCTGATATTGCCTCTCTCCCAATTCTTCTATTTGTCCAAGTAAACCAACCTTTTTTGGGGCACAAATCTACCAATTTGAATTATTCCATACCATCTTTTATTAAACTTCTAATACGATCTTGTGAGAAGACTCCCTCTTTCTTATATTTAGGATTTAGTATAGTATTTAAGTCTCCTCCAATGATAACATTTTGATTATTATCATGTTTGATTTTTCTCCACATGGAGTTCTAGCATAGTAACTTGGTTGTCATTGAACTGCATTATAAATCACATAAGCTTTGGGATCATTTGCTAGATCAAACCTGATTTTTATCCAATTCAGGTATGTTTTACTCTCTTTTACTTGTACACATTCTTTGAACCATAAGAGGAAAAGACCCCTTGACTATCCACAAGCATCAATCTTTAGGAAGTTACAATATTTCCACACTAGTCTTGAAATTCTGTCAACTCTATATGCTCCTAACTTGGTCTCTTGAATGCATACTATCCATGGTTTTACCTTTAAGATCTAGTTTTTAAGGATTTTTTTATTTCTGAGGGGTTCCCAGTCCCCTCACGTTCCATGTCAAAATATTTATTTGGAGGCAGATTTAGCCTTGGCTAGAGGCATCCTATCTATGCACTTTTGGATTCCATTTTTAGTATCCTCTTTAGCCTTTGCATTTTGCAACTTTACTTTTTTTCCCTACCCACATTCTTCTTGTTGGTCCCCACATCTAAATTATAATCTAAGCACTCTTTTGTCCCTGAGACTCCATCTTCTAAATTATTCGAGTTAAAATCTAATAGTATACCTTTGCGTTGACTTTTAACCATCGATTGGATAGAGAGATTTTTATCTATTATTTCCAAGGTTGAATGTGTTGTTTTGAGACTTTTGTATTCCTTTTTGATGAAGAATATCCTATTTTGATAGGGTACTAGAGTGGATTTGTGTGAATGGAGGCCTGTAAAATGACCCCATATTTCATCATTGATGCCCCTACATTATCTTATGGTTCTCCTTTTGAAATGACAAAGTTTGTATTATTCAACTTTAGAGTGTTATGCTCATTGGAGATCGATGTGTCTAGTGAATTGTTTTGATGATTAGAAGACTGACAAACTTCTATTACCCCTTTATACTCGAAGAGCTCATATGTAGAATGGACTTCTTGCTTGGTTCTTTGCCTATTATCTCCTTATTTCGAATGATTTTTAGATTTCAAAGTGTCTATTTAATCAGTATTGGATAAATCTTTAGCAGTCTTTGAGATTACCTTTTGGCTTCCTTCTTCAATTACTATGCTTGTGCGTTGATGCTCTATGTTTCGAGAGTTCAAAGCCTTTGCTAGAGAGGTCGATGAAGTAATTTTCTTAGCCAAAATTTCTATTGTATTTTCTTGATTTAGGATCTTGAATGAGTTATGAAGAGTTTTTTGGTCTTAGTATTGATCTCTTCTTCTTGGATTATTTATTTTTTCTCTAGCCCATGTATAACCATTATTATTTTGTTTTTCTTGAGTTTACTATTGAGAATTCAGAGGGAAGACTCTTACGAAATGGCCATATTCATGGCATTTTTTGCAATTGAAGGGAATACTTTCATATTCCATTTTTTGTGAATATTCTTTAGATTCATAATTAAGACAAAGAATATAAAGTAGGAACCACCAAATGTGGAGTTGGTTAAATTGAATTTTGATGGAGCATTTAAAAAAATCTAGGACCAAGAGGAGGAGGAATAATTAGAAATAATAGAGGAGAGATTTTGTCTCGTTACGCTTTCAATAGTGGATTTAAGACAAATGATAAAGTTGAAGCTTGTGCAACTTTAACAAATGAAATGGAATAAAGTATGTATGAAAGGTGATTCTTTCATAGTATTAAATGCAATTTTGATAAAAGCAAAGGCTCCTTGGAACATACAAGAGATAATTGCAAAAAATCAAGATCTTGCTAAAGAGTTTGAAGAAATTAGGTTTACACATACATTAAGGGAAGGAAACAAATGTGCGGATAGGCTAGCCAATAGAGGGATTTTGACTGAGGATCATAAATTTCAATTCTCTTTTTCATGGTTAAAGGAAGTAGTAAGTTTAGCTTAAGATAACAAGAATATGTTGACTACCTGAATCAAATAATGATTAAGATTTACTTTAATGTTTTCCACTGGTAATATCTATTTTATTTTGTAACAATAATGTGTGTTCATTTAGACTATTTATTATAATTTTTGTGGTTGCACTTGTGTTTCATGAAGGAAACTAGCAATCCATATTTGGTAAAGTGGACTATGTTAGTGCGATGTTTTTGAAATATTACTCTACTAAGATGCAATGCATAGACAATAAAGGTGAAGTTTTGGTTTTGGGAAGGCTGTTGTAGAAAAATTTCAAGAGAGATGTTGAATTTTGGAATATTTGTATTCATACAAAAAATTGAAAAGTTCCAAAAAATGAAAATCAAGAATTCAAACATTTTATGTAAAATGATGTAGGTTTCTAGCTATAACATATAAATTGAGATGAGAAGTATATCTATTTGTAAACTTTCAAGATTTAAAGAACAAAGTTGTACTTTGTCAAGTGTGGGGGACCCGAGTACAACCCCTTATTATCCATAAAAAAAAAGATATCTAAAAATCCTTTAAATTTCTTTTATGGGACAAAGGAATATCCAAGTAGGTTGATGAAATATTTTCAAATTTAAACCCTAAAATATCCATAATAATTTGTTGTAAACATAAGGCATTATAAATGAAAAATATTGGATTTTGCAGTATTAATAAACTATACAGTAGCCTTCTCATAGCATGATAATATTGATTTAAACTCCATGGCCAAGTTGATTAAGGGATGCCCCAAAATAAAAATATCATCAACAAATTGGAGATGAGATATGAAGGGGCCATTTTTTACAACTTGAATACCTTTGACTTTTCCTTTCATTTTTGCCTTTGAGAAAGCTCTTCCTAATGCCTCCGCAAGAATGTTGAATAGACAAGAAGATAGTGGATCACCTTGGTAGAGTCCACAAGATGACTTAAACCAACAAGAGAACCATTGATTAAGCTATAATATTTTGCAATTCTATAACAATATTTAATCCATTTACACCAATTGTAATTAAAACCAAAATTTTTGAGAATATGTTGTAGAAAACTCTAGGAAATCTTATAATATGCTTTGTTCATATCTAACTCATAAGTATGTCTAGCTTTTTCATGGAATGAAGAGAATGTATGGCCCCTTGTGTAATGATTACAACATCAGGATTTTGTTTACAATGAATAAAACTGCCTTGTTTCTTTGAGATAACATAATCTAGAATACCTTTCAACTTGTTTGCCATAATTTTTGGAATTTTGGTATAAATCGTATTACAAAGGTTTATTGGAAAAATTATCAAAATATTTTATCTCACCTTTGTTGGAAACCAATGCAATAAAAGTGGCATGACATTGATCTCACTTATTATAGCCTTCCTTTTTTAGACCTCTTCAATTGCAACCAACATACCACTCTTTAATAAATCCTAACTTTTTAGAAAAACAATTGTAGAAAACCCATTAGGTCCAAATGCCTTGTTATGATGGAAAGAGAAAAGTGTTTCATGAAGCTCCTCCATATATATATTCTTCATTAAGATTTCATTTTGTCCATGTGTGGTAATTGATGAAATATGTTGTAAAACATTTTGGTTTGCCTCCTTATCTTTCCTGGTATTTGAAAAAGTATTTTTTAAATAATTAATTACTTTATTTTTTATATCTTCTTTCTCAACATTTCTTCCATCTAGAGTTTAAAATATATTTTGATGTAATGAAAATAAAAAATTGCTTTTGTTGTAGTATGATTTATTTATGTATTTCTAAGTCCTTCCTTTATCCATTTCTCCATATATTTTTAGAAACAATACAAAAACTTCTTTTTCAATGCATTATGATTTTCATAAAGTTATTATTTTTCTTTTACATAAGAATCCTGGTCCATTCCATTGATTTCAACTATCTCTTGTAAATTTTTGGGTTTGGATTTTTTTTAATGTTACCAAAAATTATGGCATTTTAAATCTTAATTTGCTCCTTTAAATATTTCATATTTTTAAATAAAATATACATATATGATCCTTTAAAATTTGCTTCATCCCACCCTAACATAACCCTATCAAAGAGAACCAAAGTCTTGGAGCCACATCAACTGGAAATGAAATGGATTTGAATGACCATTATTGGATAAATCACAATTTAAAAGGATATGTTTATGATCCAATCCTACTTGTAACATAATATATGAAGAGACTGTATATTTTGTTTGCAACCATGTGTTGGATAACAATAATCTATCCAATAATTTTTCTATATGAGTTTACCCAATGCATCTATGAGTTGAAGCATATAGATTTATAACCCCAACTTTGATTTTCCTCTTTTCTACAAATTTAGTCTAGCAACCCAATTACTTTTTGCTTCGAACAATTGTCCATCCCATTTGCATTTGTTCCATATTGTTGCAATACCACCTAAAGCTCATATAGAAGAAACTAATAGACAATCACCCATATTCTAAATCTTTTTAAAAGTATTTTTACATCCTTCACTACTTAATTTCTTCCTTGAATTAAAATAAACTCAAGACTATAACAACCTGTTAATTTCTTTATGACTCTTTTTTTAGGGGTCTTATTCATACTCCTAGTATCACATGATATTATTTTCATCATCACTTTTTATTTGTATTAGTGGGCTTAGACCCACTTCTTGTTAACATCTATAATATTTTTATTTAGCTTCCCCAATTGATATCCCTTTGAGTTTCATTTTCTCTTTGTCCATACTTTGGTAACCTCATCTCCTCTTTCCATTTCCACCAACACTTTCATCTTCATCATTATCTTCTATTTTTCCATATTGTTCATAACAAGACTTATCTTCTAAAGATTTATATTGCCTTATAAAATTTTGAAATTTAAGAAATAGCCCAACAAACAATTTCTTCTTTATGTTGCCTTAGAAACCCTAAAGTGCAAGGATAATCCTCCACAATATTTACTTTCTTATGCTTCTTAGAAACACTTAATTTATTGGATATCCTCCATGTGCATTTCTTTATTATGCTACTCTTTAAACCCTAAAGTGCAAAGGATACACTCTATATTATTTTCATTTTTGTTACAAGGAGAAGATTCTATACTACTTTCACTATAAAATTTACCTCCCCATCACATCTTTAATTCCTTATATATTTGAACTTACACAGTGTACTTCCTTGTTTATTGTGTAATTTTTTTCTTTTATTGGTTAGATTCCAGTGAACTACAATGGCTTTTTCATTTGATGATTCAAAGGATTTTTTCTTGCCACTTTATTAGGAGTGGAAAATTCTTGAAAGTCTCTTTTAGTTCTTATTTATTCTAAAAAATTGTTTTTGTTCCATTCATTTAATATATATATATATATTTTAAGTAACTAGAATTTTATATACAAATTGGGTTTTTTAAGAGGATCCCAAAACCTTATAACAAAAAGGGCCGTAGCACCGAGATTTAAAAAAAATTCCTTAGTACATGAAAATAAACACAAACTATAAGAGAAAGGGCCAGAAACAACCCTTGAACCAACAAAATACCAGATTCTAGTACCAACTAGTGAGGCCCACTTCACGAAAATATCATCCTCCCATTACTGGTAGTCTGGGATCCTCCTAGGGGTGGATACAACAATCTGGGATCCTCCTAGGGGTGGATACAACAGTCTGGGATCCTCCCAGGAATGGATACAGCAGTCTAGGATCCATCTAGAGGTGGATATAACAGTCTGGGATCCTCCCAGGGAAGGATACAATAGTCTGGGATCCACCCAGGGGTGGATACAACAGTCTGGGATCCACCCAGGGGCAGATACAACAGTTTGGGATCCTCCTAGGGGTGGATACAATGCACCTGCCCAGACCTACGTAGGGAGAGCGGGAAGGCCAAAAATAGCCTACAACCAAAAATCCTACCCAAAATTCAAAAGCAGTGAATTATAAGAAAGTTGTAGAGGATCCTCACCCAAGGATGGCTCAGGATGCAACCCAGGGTGTAGCGGGGCAACAAGAAACTACGCGAGCAAATCAACAAGTAACATCAGGATAAATGCCAAGGATCAGCAGTGGGACAGCCTGGGAAATGGCTTTAGGATCCTCAAAGAAAAAAAATGGGAAGCCTCCGCATGAGCCTGAAAAGTGGAACAACACTATTGGGGATATCTACAAGCTAAGATATCCCTGTGCATAGTAAGGAGAAATACGAGGAAGCCAAAAGGATCTAGGGAAAACAATAATAGGCGCAAAGACAAGATCTTAGAAGCCAATATTGGAGGAAGGAGGGGCCACAACTGCAAATATACTGATCTCCCCCCTAGACCAGAGAATACAGAAGGAAACCCCCACCACTCCAGCAGAAAGGACCAGGAACCACCATCCTTGCTCACAAACAGATCCAGGGAACTAGGACTAGGAGCCCTTGAACAGGAGCTAAAACGAATAACCTGAGGATCCCAGGCGGGAAGTAGAAATAGACACAAAGATGGGATCCTTAGAAGCCTAACCTGGGGGAACCAGGGTCTACATGCACTGATCATGGGTCCCCCCCAAGATCCATACATGCAACAGAAACCCTGGGAACCCCAAAAGAAGGGACTAATATCCCCCATCCATGCTCATGGACAGCTTCAGGGAACTGGGATTGGTACTGGGAACAACCTAGGTAGAGGAAGAGGCCCACATTGAAGGGCAACTAATGCCTTGGGTGTCCACCAAATTGCAGATCCATCAAGAAGAAGTCTTCAAACAAGAAATCGAAAAGGGCCCTACCCATCGGGACGGGATCGGGACCAACAACAACCATAGGCATCCCAGAGAGGATTTATTAGCAAAAGAGGAAACTGGCCCCCCAGACCAACCTCGAAGCAGAGAGGACCTCATAGGATGCACCAAGAAGCAATCGAACTCCAAACCTACCACCACCACCAATCGAGGAAGCCTTGGGAACCGGATCTACGAAAATACCCTGCAAAAAATCCTAGGGGAAAACCTGAGGGAGAACGGGGAAGGGATCCCGAAAACATGCAGGAGACCCCTGGGATGCACCAGACCACGGGCTCAAGCAGGGAAACCCTGAAACTACTAGAAAAGGAGCAAAAAGTGGAGAAGGATCTCCCTAGAGGGAGATCATCTACTACAAAGCATTCCCAGAGCGGGACCTAGGATGAGCCCCATTCCTTTAATCTTGATGTCATTGATTTAATTTATTTTGGAAGTGTATACAACCCACCATTTCCTGAATAATTCCATGTCTATGTTATCATATCAACAAATTGAGGATGGTCTTCCCACATTTTTTGGTGTCTGAATTCACTTACCATCATTTAACTCTTATTGGCTAGTGATCTAAACCATTCCTTATCAAGGTATTGATTTTAGCATAAGTCCCTTCATTAAGCCAATGATTTGAGAGTATACATCTATCTAAGTTATTTGCTATCAAGTTCTGACCTGTCCTGTTGTTGGTCCATGTATAGTTGTCCTCTTCAAACTCAAACTCTCAAAGATGATTGTTTTGGATAAAAGTTGAGAAACCTCTCATACTTTAGGTTAATTTACTAATTCCTCCAATTTTTTCATCCAACTTGGTTATGGCATTAAAGTATCCTATGATCATGAATAAAGTTTCTTGGTCTTTACTTCTCCTAAAGGCTTCAATCTCACTCCATACTTATGATTTGCCTGATTGAGTTGTAGGTCCATAGACATTGATAAGATGAAACAAATATCTACAAAGTAATAAGAGACAAATGAGTCTATCTAATGCCTAGTTTTATAAATGGTTTCACAAGAGGTTATAATTGGATTCAAATTCCTCCTATCATTCCTTTTGAATGCACAAAATCCAATTCAAATTTGGAAATGTCTTCCTTTGTCATTTTAGTTTATTGGATACAAAAGATATCATGCTTATTACTTAAACAAAGGTTCCTAATACACCTTTGCTTTGATGGGGCATTACCACGCCTTATACTCTATGATATGGCAATTATGTCTCATTAGGGGTTGTTGGCCTTGCTTGTGAATTATGAATATCATTTTGTTGTTTGGTAAAGAGAAGTTCAACCAACTTAGATTGTGTTCCTTTCTCTATGTTAGCTCTTGCTTCCATGGATTTTGCTTGATAATTTGAAGGTTTTCCTCTTTTTGCCTTGCCAATATAAGGAGTAGCTCTTATGATTATTTTCTCAATATTCTTTCACAACTTTGATTTACATTAGATTTATCCTTTTTTGTCTCTTCCAAGGAAGCTTTTGACTTATCTTGCTCATTTTTTGGTATTTCCTTGTTAATGGTAGATGTATTAACATTTAACACTACATTTTATCTACCACTTCCCTTCTCCTAAATGGTGTATGGTACTTCAAGAGAGTCTTTAGAATTTGATTAGGCACATTCCTTAGGTTCATCAAGAATGTTCATCCCTAAATTGGGATCATACTAAGTAGATGGTTCCTTGTTAATATTCTAATCCTATTGTATCATGTCCTCTAAGCTTTGATATGCTTTTTCTTCATAGGCTAAAGCCTCAAAAGAATTGGTATTTCTTCCAATATCTTTACTTATTGGTCCCCACTATTTTTCTAATTTCATCTGTCTAGACCTATTTTTTGGAAGTTGAAAACCATCCTCATTCATATCCATTTATAAGTTTTTCTTGCGGTTTATTACATATGTTTATGCTAGACTCTTTTTAGGGTATGATCTCTCAGTATGCCCCACCTCATGACATCTTCTACATCTAAAATATATGTTTTCATAATCCATGGTTTGGCCCCATACTTAAGAATGGTTAATTATGGTAAAGGTTTACCAATATCAATCATAACCAATATCCAAGCATAAATAGCCAAGACTCCATCTTTTGTAGTCTCTAAAATCTTAAGGAATTCTCCTAGAATGTTGCCTACTATCTTGAAGGTATCCATTTACTATAATTCAATGGATAACCTATACATTTTGACTCATACAGGTACCAAGGATAGATTTACATTGATGTAAACTCTTCATACCATCGGGTACGGAAGAGTCCTACTCTTCCCATAAACCAAGGATCCCTTTCAATATTCTATCTGTTTCCTCCCTAGAACATAAAATGTATAGGAAGAAACCTTTGGGAAGAAATGGTAAACTCACTCTTAGACACTTCCATCTCCTATCAATCCATTTACTCATAATCGAAGCTCCTGACCAAGACCCATTAAATTTACCAATGATTATGTTATTTTTGAGCAACAAAGATCACTCATCTACGAGGTCCTCCCTAACCTCTACTACTAGGAATAATTTTAAGGATTTAGCAGTCAAGTGGTCCATGGGAAGGAAATAGTGTCTTGATATCTACTAGTATATCCTATAGCAATTAAATTAATAAAAAAACAAACCTATTACTAGTATATCCTATACCAATTAAATTAATAAAAAAAAACAAACCTATTACTAGTATATCCTATAGCAATTAAATTAATAAAAAAACAAAACTATTACTAGTATATCCTATACCAATTAAATTAAATAAAAAACAAACCTACAAAAATGTACATGTAAAACTTTATAAAAAAATAACGGAATAACGAAACTTAGTTGAATAATTCTATATCCAAACTATAACCACATGGTAGTGAAGGAAGACTATTATTTGTTTAAAGAAGTTTACACATGTTTTTATAGGTCCTCATCCCCTCATATTGAATGAGGTTCTATGAGGGGTCCTGGTCCCGTCATACTAAGTGAGGTTTGACTTTGGGAAAGAAGACTAATATTACTTATTTATCAATTTCATATATATATATATAGATCTTGGTTAGTGTGAGAAACCCTTATGACCGATACTTAGGGTGGGGCATCTCCATCCCTACCATGATCCTTCATAAGGATGAGAGCTAAACTTATCAATAGGACCAAACACATCCATCACACACCCACCCCTTCGCACATTCGCCCACACTATGGTTTGAACCTTAAACTTCCTAAAAAAAACCAAAACCAAAATCTTTGCGCTATCTCCCAAAAACTATCAATTTTATATTTATTAACTATAATATTATAAATATTAATTATTATTATCTCTACAATATAACAAGGCCTACAAATTTTATATTTATCACTTTCTTTATTATATTTAAAATCTAAAAATATTTACAATTCTATTCTCGACCATTATTTATATAAAAACGGTATATAATAAGTTTTATAAATTAAAAAATAAATAATATACAATTTTTTTAAATTAATTATATCGAATTGAAATATAGCCATTCATACATTTTTTTAACAATATTTAAATAATTCTAGAGGACAACAACGCAACTATATGAGATTTGGTTCTTCTTAGAGAGAGATTTAAACAATGGCATGGACGAGTGTGTGAGCGAGTGAATGTGTTGTAGCCCGTACGTTGGTCGTAAGGGTTTTCACACTAAACTATATATAAAGAATATATATATATATATATATATATATATATATATATATATATATATATAAAAGAATATATATATATATATATATATATATATATTAATATTTAAATAATTATAGGGCCCTCCATAATTATATAGGCTTTTGCAAGGTTCTAACGACGACTTATGTAGGCGTGTTAATCTCTATAGGAGAGTTGGTCACAACCACACTATTTTTAGTAACCGACAAGTGCGAAATTCAAACTATAGGGGTTGCTTCCACCAAATTTAGAGTTGATCATAACCATATTATTTTTAGTAATTGACAGCTGCAGAGTTCAAACCACATAGGCTGCTTCCACCAAACCTATTCCGCTTCGTTATTGTTGACCCCTTCCACCGGTTTGTCGGAATTCGTATTAGCGGTCGAGATTTATATTGTCATTGTCGGTTTAGTGCACACTCAAAGGATTCAGATAAAATTACTACTTTTTGCAAACAGGTGCCCCGAAATTTAAACCTAGGTGTCTTCTTAATAAGTTGCTGACCAAGCAAACCCTTATCAATCCACTTAACTCTTTACACTTATTTCTTAACCTAATCTTCTCACACTATCTCAATAAAAAAAAATTAAATTCCATAAATGTTTTTATTACATATCATAAATAATGAGCAAGCAACTTCGTGATGATTTTTTTCGAAAAGCACAAAGCTAAACCGAAGAGTGAATTTACCTTCTAGGCATCTCCCTCTAACCTGGCCTGCGGCAAGAAGAGTTTTTGGGTTTTGCTCAAGCCGGACGGTGTGGCGGTGGTTTTACCTTTTACATGCACTTGGCGCTGTTTTCTCGAGTGCAAAGGAGAGCGCAGCGTAGAATCCTATACCATCGGTAAATCTCTTGTTTTCGAATTGCAATGTCTGAACTCGAGCTTTCTCTTGGTTTTCTTTAGTATTTTGAATTTACCGGGTTTTTTTTTTTTCAATCAAGTAAACGGTTTATCTAGGGTTTATGGAAGAGGTGAAAAATATGGGCGATCCAGAGTTATGGAATGGCAAGGAGTGTGAGGATGACGTAGAGTTGGAGGATGAGGATGAGGAGGAGGAGGAGGAAGAGGATATGGAGGTGGCGGATGCATTAGAATGGCTGGACTTGCGGGACGACCTGCAGGAAAGGGGCAATAACACCAGCGGAGCCTACGCTCATGGCTACTCTGCAGCGGGCACTATCGTTAGCAGGCGCCCCAATGCTCACGGAGGTCTTCACTCCGCTTCCCATGCTCCCAGTTCACTTCAGCCACGCACCAATCAGCAGCAAAAGCTCTTTACTCACGTCCATGCCGGACCTCTTGAGGTAACAGACTCTAATCTCATCACATTTTAACCTAGAGCTAGGAACCAGCCGGAACCCGAGTTTTATAGTAAAAAAGGCAGAAGCAACTAGCTCAAACCAGAAGCGTGCCATTGTATTTGTGAGGTTAAGTTTGATTTTGAGTAAAGGTTTTATGATGTTTCCATTTTAGTCATATCCATTTTCTGGCAAATTCTTTGTTGTTTTTAGAGAAATTGCAGATCAAGTAGAAATAAAGGGTAAAGCCTCTAAAAGAAACATGTGCTAACGTCTCACACTATGCATCATTCGTCTGCCCAACGTCTCACACTATGGATACTTCAAAAAACAAAATCCAAACCATTCCATGAATTCCCAATTCATTTGATCAATCCCTCAAAGCAAATATCTATTATTTTCTCAACGTACAACAACTAACTCTAATTCTTCCTGCTAAAGATAAAAACCTACAGCCTACTTAGAGATGAAGTAGGCAATTCTTGAAATGAAAGATTTTAATTACGTCCGCGAGACCCAAATATGGTCTATGGGACCTCAAATATGGAAGTACAACTACTCAAATCATATCATATGATCTTTAATATCTTTGAGAAGGTTGTTCCTTCTCCTGCTGATTTGGGTTAGCAATTCCCCAACTTTTTTTATTTTACTGTCTTCAAATAACTCTGCCATAGACCCGTTTCCAAGTGTTTCTTTGTATTTGCCACGGATATCTGAAAAACTCGGGCATTTATAGATGAAGTGTTCCTCTGTCTCTACTGCCCCTGTGCTGCATAGAGTACATATCCTTTCTTCCCATTGTTCTTTGGGCGTTGTCCATCTCCCTGTTTCACATCTAAGCCTATGAGAGCTAGTCCTTATCTGAGCAATGAGGATTTTTTCCTTCCACTTGATTTCAACGCCTATATACGCTTTTTCCTTGTGGTCATACGTTGGGTTAAACTTTGCAATATAATATTGTCTTTTCCTGCTTGCATTTTTCCACATTCCACTTCTAAACTTTTCATTCACATAATTTTTTATGTCTTTGTTGACATTTGGGCATTCATTTATGTTGATTTCCCAACGTTTCATCCATTTCTGATTTTGTTTCATCCATGTATTCTTCCGCCTATGCAACTCTTCGTCCCTAGCTGCCCTAGGCCATCTGTCGTTTTTCATGTTTTCTGTTTTTTTCAAGTAACATAACAGCTTGGTCATAGCAATTGCTTCTAAAGGGAACATTCCAGTTTCAGCTAGAATAATTTCATAAGGGGTTGTGGCCTTAATTTTGAGAAAATTTGTGATTAGATATTTTTGAATCCTTTCTATTTGCCTCCATTTTGCATTTGTTGTGCCACTAGCCCACACCTCGCAACCATACAACAAAACCGGTGTAACAAGTAGGCCAAATAAGACCTTGGTGGTCTTCCAGTCCCACAACTCGACATTCCTACACCTGTTTTGAAGTGCATATAGTGCTCTCCAACCACTTTGAGTTCTTTTCATCCTACATGTATTCCAATTAAGTTTGTCATGAAAGTCTATGCCCGAGTATTTGTATTCTACTACTACCTCAAGCGGTTCTCCTGCAAACTGAAATTCGAGTTGTTGCTTCTTCTTTTTTGCTGAAAAAATCATAATTTTTGTTTTGCTCGTGTTCACCTGCATCCCAACTTCCTTACAAAAGAGTTCTAGAGCTCGAAGGTGATCTTCTAGATCTTTGGCTGTTTTGGCCACAAGAATTACATCGTCTGCATACATGAGGAGTTTTACCACATATTTGGCTAAGTGCACACCCTCTCCCCCAAATTTGTTTATCCATTCTTCTAACTTGTCAATGTACAACCCAAATAAGGTCGGAGATAGAGGGCAACCTTGTTTGACACCTATGTCACTACCAAAACATTCAGATAACCCTTCCTGTGTTCTGATTCTAGCCTTTACATGCTCATATAGTCTATGAACTGCTGCCCTGTAGTGAATTGGAACCTCTAGCTCTTCCATTCTGCTCCATAATTTTTTCCTTGGCATCGTGTCAAATGCCTTTTTGAAGTCTACAAAACAACAAAAAGCCTCCTCTTTTTTGTCCCATATTTTTTCCACTATGTGTCTGAGCGTGATACAATGATCAATAGTTGAGTGCTTGGGCCTAAAACCCGCTTGCCCCTTTGCTCTCTTTCCCTTTTCTTCTGCCCATATGTTGATCCTACGCTCTATCATACTCCCAAACAACTTTGCAAAGAGAGGGTTGATCATGATAGTTCGATAGTTTGAGGGATTATTTACATCTCCACTTTTAAACAAAGGAATGGTCAAGCTAGTTGTCCACTCGGTAGGGAAGCCATTTTGTATGACCTCATTGAAAATTTCTTTGATCTATGGTGCTAGAATATCTACCCCCCATTTTATATGCTCTGCCTGAAGATTGTCTATGTCACGGGCTTTACCAGTTGCTAACTTTTTTATCCCTTGAATAATGTCTTCATTTGTGAAAAGTTCTTTCTTGACAATGATAGTAGGGGGTGTCTCCTGCTGGTTACTACGTTGATACAATTGTTTTGAATACTCCAACCACTGATTAACTGTTATGTTATTTTCAGTTTGCATCCTTTTCACGCTTAGTTCCTTCCAAAATTTCTTTGGTTCATGCTTCCCTAAGTAAATCAATTATTTCCTCCTTGTTCTAGTGTATTCTTCTTTTTTTGCCCTTACCAGTTTCTCATATGCTTTTCTGTTTGCTCTTGTTTTACCCGTTGGTTCCTTTAGTAATCTTCACGCTTTTTTGCAATCTTCATCGAACCATGGGTTGGTTGGGAAGCTATTCCTTTCTTTCTTTTTAGGTTTAGCTCTCTTGCATTTGTTTAGAGCTTCTTGGATAACGTGCATTAACCATTCACTCTTATTGTAATCTCTGCTACTGTGAGGTAGTTCTTCCCTTTCCTGTAACTTGTTATTTAATACTGCTCTAAAATTTTGCCGATTTTCATCTGTTAAGAGAATGTTTCCCTTGTGAGGATATTTATTTTGATTGCCTTGCAAGTGTTTTTCCCTTGGTTTGTCTCCATGCATTCGAAGTTTCATAACAATTGGGTTGTGATCTGACTTAAGTTCCATTGGAGAATCTTCCACTTCTAGCTCCTCTATTTTTGGTATGTAATTTTGTGAGCATATTACATAGTCTATTACACTTTGTCCCTTATATGTTTTGCATGTATACTTTCCTGAATTTTTCCATTTGTTCATCCCATTGCAAATAATCAAGTTGTGTATGCTGCAGAGGCCTAACAACTCTTCTCCATATTGCGTGATAGCCCCATGCTCATCTTCTGAAGTCCTGGTCCACTGCTGATTTTCCTCTTCTGGCATCCAAAGAGGATTAATCTCAATATCTTCGCTACCTTCTAGAATGTTAGCTTGCTTATTTGTTGTCCTTGCATTGAAATCTCCAATTAATATAATCTCCCCCAACTTACTGTATATCGAAATGTCTCTTTTTAGGGAGGAGTATGGGTCTTCTCTGTTAAGGTCATGTTTCTTATAGAATTTAGAATTCTTGGGAGCAAAATAACATGCTGCTATGCTAATAACTGACTTATTTTCTAGGATCTTTATCCAGATGTACTGTTTGTTTTCATCTTGTTTTTCAATTTTAATGACCCTATCCCATTCCTCTTTTATTAAAACCATAATACCCCCATGCCCTTTGCCATTTTCCGCTGCTTTATTCCATATTGCTATTTTTTTGTATCCCACAAATTCTGGAGTCCTACATCCATCGTGTTCATGTGTTTCCATCGGTATGATTATATCTTTGTCTCTAGCAATGGGCCCTAACCCGGGTCCTCTTCTCCAAGGGTAACCTCTACAGTTCCAACTTACCATCGTAAGATGTTCCCGGTGGGCCATACTCCCTATTTGTTTTGGGTTTGTTTAGATGTGATGTATGCCTTTCCATTTCTTAAATATGCCCGTTTCCCTTCATTCCTTGCTGCCCTCACCTTTTCCCATTCCTTATTTCTTTCTTCCTGTTGTAAAAATGTTAGGTCGTCATCTAAATAGAATTGTGACCCTCTCAACATGCCTCTGTTTTTTAGTAACCTTGTTTTATCCTCGTAGCTCATCAATGTGACCCGAATATGCCTATCTCCGCCTCCTTCTCTTAGCCTCGCCAATTCTGCTTGCTTTTTTTATCCGACCTTTCCATTGTAATCGATCTGACAAGAAGTCCCTGGTTAAACGATTTGTGTCTTCCCTATCCCCATAATCTTTCAACCCTTTGATGATTATATTTGATAACTTCTCATGTCTTTCTTTCTCTTCTGTTATTTGAATTTTTACTTGCTTCTCTATCAACTCTTTTTGTTGATTGACTGGTTCTTTTACTACTTGAGACCATGTCTTTGCCTTTGCTAATTCATTTCGTAGCTCATTTTCTCTTGTTTCCATGTTTTGGAGTGTTTCCCGTACCTCTTTTATTTGATTTGCATTTGTTTTTTCCACCTCTATTGCATCATTGATTGGGGGTGGATGGCTTGTTTGAGGACATGCCATTCACGTTGACCCATGTTTGCAAGGTTTTGTAGCTTTGACACTTGCTCCTTGAGTTGGTTGTTTTCCTTTTCCAGCCTCCGAATGGTGTTTATAACCTCATCTGATTTAGTATCTCTTAATTTCTCCCTCCTTTCCATGCTTTCAAGTTTCTCTTTCATCTTCATTAGCTCTTGCACATAAAGTCTTGGTGCCCACATGAGTGGTGTGGTTGTGGGACTGTAAGTTTCTTCCTCGTTCGAAAACTCATTTTGGTGACCTCCATTTTCCATGTTGAATGCTTTCTTGCGGTTATTTCTGATTTTTTTCTCCTCGCTTGTTTTTCCTTCTGTATTCTCTTGTGTTGTCATTTTGCCTTCGTTTCTTTTATCTTCTCTCTTTTGTCCCCTCTGTTGGGCTAATTGATCTCCTCGTTTGATGATGGTTAGTGCCTTTGATTGTTCCTTATTCTCCACCTGTTTATGTGGTAGAATATTTTTTATTTTTATTTTTCGATATGTCCTCTTCATTGTTGTTGCCCTTGCTCGAGCTTGTCGACGCCTTAATATCCTCCAGTATTGTTTCTCATTGACATATATCGGTTCTTGCAATTGTTGCTTCCCTTCTTCCATTGCCGAACCCTTTATACTATTGATCCGATGAAATAGATGTGTAATAAAACCCTCCATTGCAAACCCTCCTTGCTCTGCAAACCCTCCTCCGTTGCAAACCCTTGCCGAACCCCCTATACTATTGATCCGATGAAATATATATATATATATATATATATATATATATATATATATATATATATATAATAAAACCCTCCGTCGCAAACCCTCCTTGCTTTGCAAATCCTCCTCCGCTGCAAACCCGTTGAACGAATTTGTGTATATATCTGTGCAAACCCTCCTCTGCTGCAACCCTCCTCCACTGCAAACCCGTTGAAACAGACTCGACCCTCACTGTTTTGTGATGGGAAAATATTTGTCGTATGTTTTGCGTTGTTGTTTTTGTCGTATGTTTTTTTGAGGGTGACTAAAACCCTTTTCAAATTTTTTGTTCTAGCTAAAAGCTAGTGGAGCTCGCAACTAGGGTGCTGAATGAAGGAACTATATGTCCACGTATTTCTCCTATCTACTTAAATTGTTTTATAAATCGAAAGAGGATGGAAAATGTGCTTACCCGATGAGATAGATGTGTAATACAACACTCCACCGCAAACCCTCCTTGTTCTGCAAACCCTCCTTGCTCTGCAAACCCTCCTCCGTTGCAAACCCTTTAACTTTTTATCCGCACTGTTTAACTTTTTATCCGTTAACTTTTCGCACTTGTAGATTAAAGATTATAGAAGTTTTTTATACTTTAAAAAATATTTAATGGGAGAAGGCGAGTTTGGCCCGTTGGACGGGTGGTTCACGGTTTGAATATATCGACTTCCACGCTCCCATGCTCTTTCATGTGCGTCACACGAGACTCTTGTTGCCCCCTAGACCTCTCTATATGGAAAGAGCTTGTGATTATTAATTACGAATGTTGTCAAATTAAAAATCAAAGAAAATAAGTGTGCTAAAACAAGGTAACTATACAATATTGTATAGTCATTATGTGAAACCTACTTAGATATGATACTAAACAAACAAACAAACGCATGTGAATACAATAATAAACTTATAAGAGGCAAATTGTAGGGTTAATCCTAATGACAAAGAAGTACAATCATTTTTTTTTTAAATAGTTGTGGATACAATTATACAATGTATAATACTTTTTAAACAAGTATACATTTTGTGGTTTAGAGCATCCAAATACCCATTGACTAATAAACCTACAAGCTTGTCATAATTATGGTCATCCTAATGTGTTCCTTTGTCTTTATGTAAGCCTTCAATGCACATTTTTCTATTTTAAAAGAAACTCATGTTGATACAAACTTCATACAAAACTCATATGTTCAATATTATCAGATTTTATGGAAGGGAAAGTATATAAATGTGAAGATTACTTTGACAGTGAACATAGGCTTCTTATTTCGTATACATGATTAAAAATATTAACAGAATTGGTATTTTCAAACAGACCAAAATGCATGGCTTCACTGTATGTTATGAATCTGATTTCATAAGACTGTCATCAAAGAAGTCTGTGCCTAAGACAGTTGTTAAGCATGGACATATTGTTGCTTCTATGCCTCCGGCTCAGCAGGGTTGCCTGCTGTTAAATTGAAAACAGGAGATATACTCCTCCTTTCGCGAAAGAAGTTGAAACATATACCCGTAGTCCACTCCCTTCATGGTTGATCATGCTTGATCGTGAGACTTCTATATATTACTGCCATTTAATCTTTCATTCAAAGAGCCTTTCTTTATATTTCAGCTTCTACTGTTTATAAAGTTTGGCATTGCTGGCATAATTTTGAACGCCGCCATCGACTTACCTGTGTCCTACACCGCTACCCGGTCCCGAAGGCAGTCTATTAATAGAAAAAATCTTTATAGTCTTCACAGGCCCAGCATTGATGAATCCGTGACCCACTCCCGGACTTGACCCTGAAGGGAGTTTATCTTGTAACGTCGTTGTTGCCTCACTCGCCTTCACGGGGCCGCCGTCAACATATGCGTGGCCGACGCCGGGACTCGAACCGGAAGGAAGTTTATTCTTCAATATGTTTGCTCTCCAACTAGCCTTCACAGGTTCCCGGACTTGAATCAGAAGGAAGTTTATCTTCTAATGCTGTTACTGCCTCTTTAGTTTTCACAGGACCGGCATGTAAATTTTCCAAAGCCTAGATGACTGCTGTCCTATGTTTCTTCTATTAAATAAATCAGATCTTAAATTTATTTAAAGACAAATAAATTTCTGAACATGCAACAATTACACAATAGCTGGAAAATGAACAGCGGAAGCAAAAGAACGGTCTGTACAAAAGAGTACAGCTACAGCAGGACGGCCTGCTCTATTTCTGCCTTTTCTGGACAGTAAATCACTCTTCCTCTCCTCTTAACCCTGAAGCACACTCAAGCATCAACAGAAGATGATGCACGACCTGTAGATCTGAAGGTGTACGGCCTGTGCATGGCCTGCTTATCTTGCAGTTCTCTTCAGCAATCTGCTCTTCTTCTCCTCTAAGCACTCTTGCCCTTCTCCTGCTCTCTTGCTCCTCTTCAAAGTATATATCTATATTTTTTCTTCATCTTGTCTGCCTTTTATGCTTGAACAGAACCCTAATCTCTTTAATCCTAGCCGCCCATATCTCATCTTCAGATGTACGGTCAAGATTAGATCCTATCTCATCTTGAGATGTACGGACCAGATTAAATCCTAGTCTAAGTCATGAATGTTCTAGAACATTTCCTTTAGACTCCTAAGACTAAGTCAACTTCAAGAGAAAAGACTTTCACCCCTTCTAAAGTGAATTACAAAATAGAATTAGTTCCCACTTTTCCTAAGTGGTCACTTTACAAATAATGAGAGAAAAAATGAAATAATAGGAAATCTAAACCTAAGACACAACTTGACTTTGACATGAGGTACTTCTCCTGAACTGATACACCAAGTGCCATGTAGATTCTCCCACTCTCCGTTGTGGGTCCCACTATGCCATATCATCCTCTAAATGTCTCGAACCACTTCTAGCACGTTCATACTGAAGCCTGTGCAAGAAGTTCTTATCCGAGCTACATTTCTCAACATGGCATCAGTGTATGGATGCCGACTCCAGGACTTGGACCAGATGGAAGTTTATTCTTCAATATGCCTACCTTCCAACTAGCCTTCACAGGTCCTGCATTAATATATGCATGGCCTACTCCAGGACTTGGACCAGAAGGGAGTTTATTAATCTTCAACCCGCTGGATTTCTGTGGCCGCATAGGCGCCACGTGACCACCTTCCATATTATCACAGCCTTATGAGCTAAATTGATTAAGCAGGAAACAAATGCTGTAGCAGTTCTATGCGTCATCACTTTGATCAGAGCAACAACACTTGGTAAATGTTGCTCTTACAACTTAATTGAATTCTATTGAAATGGTAAAGCATCTCAAAAAATCATATGCTAACATCTTACACTGTACATCATGCAGGAAATTAATCTCTGCCCACTGATACTCAAGATATTTTCTAGAATTTAAACCAGTACTTTATGTATTTAAAATAAACAGTTATTTTACTTCGTATACAAAAATATGCATTTATCGTGGTATTCTATCTCTTTCAATTTTGCTTCTGCATTCTCCTATGTTCATTATTAGCCATTTAGTGCTTCGATTTGAACTAAAACCTCTGTTCTGAGGCACAATGCTTCAGTGCAATGCAGTCATTTCCAAGTGGGAAGGGGTGATGAGTGAGGAGCACTGCTAACAAGAAACAAGATTTAACTGTCTAGCCAAAAGCATCAATTTAGATCTTAACTTCCATCTCCCCAGAGGACAAAGTCTCATCAGATGCCACACAGAATGATCAGAATTTTATCCAGGAATATGTTTATAGGATCACTCTAGTTTACACACTTCAAACAATTACATCTATGGGCCTCATGGCATGGCCTAGACATGAAGGCAATCCATAGGATATGTTTATAGTGGCCACTAAAATCCAATCAGGGAGGAAGGGGTTTGTTGTTGTCTTAACCCATAGTCATCAAACAATATAGCAAGTGTGGTCCACCAGGGTTCTGTCCATAGCTATAACAATGCTGTTGGCGATCACCGTCAGTCATGCATATCGTCAATGCACATTCTGGATCTGTCCACCCTGTGAGTAGCTGTTCCAAGTTCTTAACCGATATGGGATGTGGTTCCACTCAGGGCTTCCAAGTCATGTCCTAGAGTTTGACATAGCTTTGATTGCCTACAGACAGCATTTTTTTAACTGAAATCTGAAATACTCAATTTTTTCCAAAGATGCTTAGGAAAATGGGAAACCAATTGATCAAAAGATGAACATTCTAGGATTGGATTTTTGCACCAACCCTGTGATTGTAATTTTTTCTTCCAACAAAAGGGTTTAGTTTAGAACTGACCCTGTTTATGTCGATTGGGTAGTTAAGATTCTATCTGGTCCTGGAGTTTCCTCCCAAGAATGTACAGTGACTCAAAGAATGCTGAACAGGCAGCATAAACCTAAGGAAAATGCACAAGGAAACTCCTGATATCAATTGGAAGTTGATCTGTTATCTTGCTTTGATGTAAACAAACCCTTGTATACTATGTTGCATGAAAACAGATATGGTATCTGATATGGACACAGCATCGGATATGGATATGGCAGATTTTCAGGACTCCTAAGAGGGATACTGCTAGATACAGAATTATAATAAGCATATATATTTTATATATCAAAAGAAAAACATAGAATATAAAAACCTTTTTGCAACTGTAAGTTTGTATAGGATATTTTCATTAATTAAGATGAGGATTGTCATTGTTTTTTAATTTAAATTTATTTTGCTTTTAAAAAATTGTACGTCCTTTTTGTCTCATGCCATGGATACAGCTCTAGACATACCTAGGCCACACGTATTACCTATGGACCAAATACACGCGTGTACTTGGATAGGTTAGGATACAATATCCTTGTATTCTGATATATTTGGATACAGTTTGCAGAAAGCATTGTATCTGTATCCATATCTGATAAGCTAATGTGAGTTTCGAGGCAGGAGTTCCAGATATGGTACCTCTGGTTGTGTCATATCATTCAGTTATGCTTAATTTTAGATTGAAATTGATTGATTTAGAGGGTCGAGTACTCATGGTTTTGTGTAGCCATACTTTTGGCATGTGCCAATCAGATTTGACAACACATTTCATGACGATCTTTATAATTGCTACTAATGTAATGGGTCCTGCCAACATTTATTTTCAATGCATTTTTCTTTCAGATGCAAGAGAAATTGCTGATCTTGATAAGCATGCGAAATAAATGTTTCTCTGTGCAATTATTATGGGTTCTTGGAAATGTGATTATGTAGTTGCGTGATTATGCTAAGACTTTTTGTACTAGATGTTGTCTGTCTCATTGCTTGATAACATTGGAATTTAATTTGTAGGAATGGGAAGGAAGGACGGATTTTGGTATGTCAAACTCTGTTACCAAGGAAATTCGTGAAAGTGTTCATAAAATTTCAGTGGGACGCATTCGTAACAATGAGAGAGCAGATCGAGCTACTGTTGAACAGGTTATTTTAATAAATACCTAATCAAATTGTATTTTGCTAGCTTAGATTATTCCTCTCTGGGTGAAATATGTTATGTTGCATTAGTTTGGATGTCAATTTACTTAGATCATGTCTTCTACTTTTCATAATGAATTGCCATTAAATTTTTTCTTTACTTATTTCTTGTGCACTTATGCTGCTCATCTGTTGAATATGAACATATTTCATATGTACGGTTATTTTCAGACATGGTATTAGAGTGAATTTCTTCTTGGTACTTGTGGAGGTTGGATGAGCTAAGCTGTTTGGTGAATTCATACATTATTATTACTTGTGAGAAGAGAATAGTTACTGCCATTGAAAAGAGGAACAAATTAAATACTGTGTGGAAACTACTTTCTAAATGTGATCATATTGAACGTTTATACAGAAGGCTATGGTGGATATGAGAGACAGCACTAGCCTAGAGATGTTTGGCATGGTTCTAATTTATGAAAATATTGCCAAATTTTGAGAAATTTGTGTGGGTCTTGAGGAATTTTTTGTTTCAAAAAAGATTGGCTACTAGATGGCATAAACCAGCGAAAGAGTGGATCATTCTGAACTTTGATGGGGCTGCCAAATGTAACCCTGGGAGGGCTGGTGGAGGGGGTGTTGTCAGAAATGATAATGGTGAGGTCATTTGGGCTTACGCTGAAGATTATGGTATTCAGATCAACCACCTAACTGAAGCTAAGGCGTTTTTCTCGGGTGTTCATCAGGTTTTTGAGAGGGGCTTCAGAAGATTTCTTGTACAAGGTGACTTCTTGAACATCATTCGGGATTTGTAGGCTGGAAAGACTGACAATTGTTTCATCCTGAATATTATTAAGGACACTTTGAAGATTTTGGAAGGTATGTTTTTTTTTTTTTTTGAATTTACATGGTGGAATCGGTAGCCGCCACGAATCTGGGCAGGCTGTCCAGCTTTTTATGGCCACCACAGTATTCTGCGCTGTCTGCCCCAGAAGCCGCCACACAGATCTTCGCGCAGTCTGCCCCTATAACCACCATGCCACAATCATTTTAAACCTTTTACGCCGCTGAAAGCACCAGGAAAGGGACAATTTTGGAAGGTATGTTAGAAGTTAAAATTGAGCATATTTATAAGGAAGGTAACCAGGCTGCTGATGTTATGGCCAATTTGGGGGTGGATAGTGGCCAATTCAGAATTTGGGAAGACAATATCCCTCCGCGGTTAATGACAATTGTTGCTTTGGAAGCATTGGGCCTACCTATCCAATAGGCCTTTTTATTGTCTTTCTACTTGGATGAGGTATCCTTTGTGTTGTAGTGATCCTCTCTCTGGGGGTCTTTTTGGGGGGTTGGTCCTTTTGCTCCCTGGTGGTTTCCATTCTCAGGGAATATGCTTGGTGTATTGCCCTCACCCTTGCTCTTTGGGATTGGGGTTTTGTTATTTGCATCTTGATGTATTTGCTGCCCTTCCAATCTTATGCAAAAATGGAGCAGGATCTTTGGTGCCTCTAAAAGAAAGTTGAAACAAAAATTCTCCTTTATGCCTTGTTGGGTGGTGGGCTGGTCTATGTTGTATCATGGCGTTATCTTTCTCTTTTGTTCTCTTGGATGGTTGTTGGGTTTAGTTTCTATTCTTTTGGCCTTGGAGGCTGGCTTGTGCTTAATTGGTCTTCTCTTTCTTTACCTCCTCTAATGTAAAAGGTTCTGGGACCCTTCAAAACCTTGCTTTTTTCACCATTAATAAAAAAAAAGTGCCAATATCATGAAGAAAATTTAGCATCAGTTATTATAGAATATATATATATATATATACACAATTTTTATTTTTTAATAATTTATGTGTGAAACGTGCTTGGTATATTATTTATTTATTTATTTTTGCTTGAGAAAAAGGGGTTGTACTCGGGTCCCCCACCTTTGAAAAATCACAACTCTCTTCTATAGAGCTTGAGAGTTTACAAACATATTCAATTCTCATCTCAATTGAGATGCTATAGCTAGATACCTACATCTTTTTTCAAAAAAGAAGTTTGAATTCTTGATATTCATTTTCTGGGTCTTCTTCAATTTTCTTTGTAAATACAAATATTCAGCATCTTTCTTCTTGACATTTTCCAATCTTGTTCATCCATCCATCCAAGTGAAATATTGATTAGTGGTGGTCTTTGATGATGCCAAGTTGCCATTGTGCCACTTGAATATCCATAACTACTCTGTTGGCTCCATGCTTCTGCTGCTCTGCTTTGATATTTTGAACAGTTGGTCCTATTGTTCCTTGATGCTACTGCACCCCTTTGAAATCCAAAACCACTATGTTTTTTTTTCCAAACACTACCATACTTGATGCCTTTCTGACTCCATGTAGATCTATAATATTGATGCCTTAAGCCATGCCTCCAAGATTGTTGCCACTTAGGGTGGTGTGGGTGTTGATATGCTACAACCTTAACCTGACATTTTGTTTTCTTTGATTCTTCAACAGTTTTTTTAATTTAAAATTCTTCTTCACAATTTTCTCTTTTATGCCCTTCTTTTGATGTGTCCTTGTGCATTTCTGACAGGGCTTCCTTGGACTTTGTTGCTGTGTCTTTCATAGACTCTATTGTTGTTGCTACTGTAAATTCAACTTTTGAGTCTTCTGTTGGTTCTTCAACTTGTACCCCTGTCATAAATGCTTCTTGCTTCTCCTTTGATCCTTGCTTATGCCCTTCTTTTGATGTGTCCTTGTGCATTTCTGACAGGGCTTCCTTGGACTTTGTTGCTGTGTCTTTCATAGACTCTATTGTTGTTGCTACTGTAAATTCAACTTTTGAGTCTTCTGTTGGTTCTTCAACTTGTACCCCTGTCATAAATGCTTCTTGCTTCTCCTTTGATCCTTGCTTCTTAAGCTTTTCCCAACCATGAACTTGCACATTGTCATATGTATTTTTTTCTTCAGTTATATTCTCTTTATTTATTTCTTTCAATTCCCTCTGAAGCCTTTTTATTTCATCTTCATATCCTTTGATGGTGACCTTCAAACTAGTTGTCTTTTTCTATGGGTCCCATTGACTCAAGAATGCATTCTCCATTTTTTCTGAAGTGAAATTATAATTCCTTCCTTTTTAACACTTTCCCACCAAACATAAGCTTCCTCTCTTAAAATTTTCATAAGTTGAATTTGCTAGAAACAATCACTAGAATATAGAGATCTAAACTTCATCCACCATTCTCGAGCATCAATGTCATCCTTTCCAGTGAAAACTGGTAACTCCATGATCTCAACCCAAAAAATTTCCTAAAGCAGCTAGGGTTTTGGAAAAAAAAAAACTAGGGTTTTTCAAAAAATTTCAAATCTCCTCTATTCCTTGCTATCAACAAATAATTCTATAAATTTTCTTCAAAAACAAATTAAACTGCAACTGATTTGCTTACCTTGACTGACAGATATATCTGTAATTTTTTTTTTTTTTTTTTTCGCGATTTAAAAAATCATCACTATTTTGGTCTGGACGACTAACTTCATAGTGTTGTATCTCCCTCAATACTGCTCGGATTCCTTCATATGACCACTCTTTTTAAAGCTTTTCAAATTCCGCACATATTGGTCCAAGAATCATTTGTGCTTGGGATACTGTTCACTAGTGTTATTTTTTTTTAATTTTTGGTCAAAGGTGATATGATGGAGTGGGAGACAATTATTGACCAATTTTAAACCTAGGTTCCACAAAGTTTTGGGACAGGGACGATGGGATGTCTTTTTGGGAAGTTGGAGACACAGGACAGGGACGGTGGGATGACTTTTTGGGAAGTCAGAATGCATCTCAAATCCCACGACAAGTCCTCATGGAACATAGTTTTAAACTACCCATGGAGTGAGATTTTTGTTGGACTGTTGCAGTCAAAACAAGGGTGCTTGGCATCTCTCTTTTGGCATTTACTTAGATGATGTAAATTATTCATTGATAACAGACTTGTTTCAATAATGGCTATACATTGCATCAATTCTTTTAATTGCTATGCTACTTTTTGCTGAGGCTGTGCTCCTCATGTTTCAATCTCCTTGACATTTATAGAAACGACTTGATGCTCTTGCTTCCCATATATGAACTTTGCCAAGTAAGGTTAGCCTTAGTACAACTAAGGTCATGATCTTCAATACCTTTAGCAAACGCTCTTTCAAGGTCTTAGTTCTCCTACAAAGGAGAGCTTGTGGAGATTAGAGTTGAAAAAAAATTGTGATTGACAATTTATCAAGAAGGCTTGAGAAAAAAATCAGATCAGCAATTAAATGGAAAAAATAGGCCAAATAAAAAATAATAAAAATAACAATATTTAATACAACTTTGGAAACAACTTCTATCCTTCCCTTTCGTTTTTTGAATAAAAGCAGTTCAGGTTAAATAAATCACAATTTCTGTGATTGTTTCCCGAATCAAGAAGCTTCAAACTGAGGGATAGGCTAGTAAACATAATTACCGCTTTCTTTCATCATGTCTCAACTACCAGGAGCAATAAGTGCCCTTCGAAGGGTACAACACTCCAGGATGATAATGACAGATTTGTGCATAACTCCCTGCACATACCAGAAGCTACTAGGGCTTTGGTGACTCCTTCTCACATGTGGCTGGTTGGGGAAATGGCTCTCTGATGTCAGGTTTCAGCTTTGTTTCTTTTCGAGAAATCCCATTGGCCTACTTTGGTCATTTATGGACATTCATAGAATTATCTTTTTTTTTTTCTGGGAGATGTGCCTCTTTAATGCAGTCATTGTGCACACAGTTCTTAATCAGTCAGAAGCCAGGAGATTTAATTTATGGTTTATTGATTAGGCACATCTTGGGAGGGTGCAGACTTCATCCTTTAGTGTATGATCCATTGCAAATAGATGGTTCCCATGTTCTGTGTCCAAGCTAAGTTTGTCACCCAACCCATGTCTTGAGCCTCTCTTTAGCTCATTTTCTATATTCACAAATGTGTCATGAGAGGTACTATTGTTTACCACTTTGTTTATTTGAGAGAGTTAGCTTTTTAGGTTATTGGATGTCGATGTTTTTTATACTTCAATAACACATTACTTCTTCAGTATATTGGCATCACTGATAACCGTTTTCATTGATTCAGATTCTCCTTGGAAGCTCCTCCATGCCCTTTTATCATGAAGGATGTGATCAGTAGATCTTTTAGAAAAGATATATCAGCCCAAAGATGACTTTCTACGATGAGCATTTCTTTGAGATTTTTGATGCACCTTCATCTAGGATCATTGGTTCCCTTTTTCATGGACAGTTGAGGCTTTGTTCAGAAAGGTTTCAAGTTGCAGACCACCATATTTTTAGTGTTGATAGGATATGCCATATTTGTTCTCCATAGGCGGTTGAGAATAAGGATTTCCATTTTTAGGTGGTCCTGTCTAGTGAGTCTACAATGAGGTCTGGAAGAAGTTATGTTTTTTGTGTAGTAGTGCAGGAGGTCCACATCCACGTATTTACCCTAATCAAAGGAACTTGGCCGTTGTGCCTTGGGAGTTTGTCATTTCCAAATGCAAGGCTTTGCAGGGATCTCATTACTCTTGTTATTTCAGCCTTTCTCAGGTGTTGGAGGTTTTAAGCACCCTTTGAATCCTATAGATTTCCTCACAGATGGGACAAGCGGGACAATTAATGCCCACCTTTGTGTGCTACAATCAACTTATTCCTTCACTCTCATACACTATCATCGGTTGGGCTCAAGCTATGTTACAAGTATGATTTCTAATCTTCTACATGCGGAGTTTTGTTATCCTTCAGTATTAGTTTTAGGGGCAGTACCTTGCTTCCTTGCAGGATTGTTCATCTTGGCCCTCTTAGCTGTGGACATTATGAGATCATGTATTGGCCATATCATAGTGCTGGATGGTGATGCCTTCATTTTTTCTTTTGCTTTGACCTTTGCTACAGACATGCATAAATGCTAATTTTTAGCCTGGATTGTTAGCTTTGGTTGTCCTTTGCTCGTTGTTTCCTATATGGATCTTCTCCTTACATGGCTGTTAGCACTCAAATTTGGATCATACAGTTTGGGTTTACCCTATTTGTGTTTACTCCCTCTAGTTATGTTTATACTGTTTTAGTGTGTTTTTACTTTTTAAGATCCTAGGTACTTTTTATCATAGTACCTTTCTTCTGTAATTAGATTTGTTGGAATATCAGTAATCTGACCTTAGTGGCCACGGCCAATGGTAGTGATGTAAGCCTCTCGGCATGTGCAATGTAGGGCTAGGGGCATCCTCTATGTAAGCCTACAGGCTTTCTCAATCTTGATATATTCACCCCTAGCGGTATTGGTTAAACCACTTGTATGATTAACTTTTAAGGAAACCTTTATTAAGGGTTTAGTAACTTAACCTTTGTTAACTAAACCTTTATTAAGGGTTTAGTAACTAAACCTTTATTAAGGGTTTAGTAACTAAACCTTCATTAAGGTTTAGTAACTTTACTTAATCTTGAACCTTATGTCGGCCTAGGCTAATGTAAAATGTAATTATAATTTAGAGATTAGGTATCTACTATAAATACCCCCCAACCTTCATTAAGGTTTAGTAACTTTACTTAATCTCGAACCTTATGTCGGCCTAGGCTAATGTAATATGTAATTATAATTTGGAGATTAGGTGTCTACTATAAATATCCCCAACCACTAATCCATTGTATCAGCTTATGTAATGTGATATCATGGAGGTATCTGCAGGCACCCACCCCTTCTTCCTATTTCAGTTATCTATATTATTTTCTTTCATCTACTTGCTCTCTTATTTTGCTTCTATGTTCTTTTTCAATATGATATGAATGCATGCTTCATAATGTTTCTGGAAAGTATTCTAAAATCCAAAAGGATCTACTTTGAGTTCCATTTGTTGTAAATAATTTCTTTATTTCTTTCGTTTTTTGATTCTTCACATATCCTGGAACATACTATTAAAACATTGAATTAGTTGGAAGCATCAAATAATAGGAATTCAGTTCCTCTGCTTCGGGCCTTGCTACAGACATGCAGCAGTGATAATTTCTAGGCTTGATGTTCAACTTTGGATGTCATCAGCTTCTTGTTTCCTATATGGATCTTCCCCTCACATAGCTATTTGCACTCACACTTGGATCATATAGTTTGGGCCTACCCCTTTTGTGTCTATTTCCTCTTCTTATTTTTAATTTTCTTTGGAATACTGGAAAAATGGGCCTATGTATGTAATCTGTTGATGTGGATATATTGAGGAAAATTATTCTCCTCTTGACTAGATTAATTATGTCAAGACTGAAACTTTTCTATTCCCAAAATCATAATATGGTTAGACTATATTCGTCCCAATTTTTTGAGTGCTTTCAAATCCTCATCAAATGATATGGTCACATTTTTGTTCCTCAAAAGGTCATACCTAGCAACCATGCATTGCGTTATTTCTTGAGTAGGCTTTTTTATCTATCACATCCACATTAATGCCATTGCTTCTGAGGAGTGGATCCATATTTAACAATTGGTCATTTCACTTATAAAATCAGCTATCATACATCTTAACAACTTGCAGCAAGATCTCTCCCTTCATCTCTAGTTGGACTCTTCACAAGAGGGGGATTTCATTTGTTCCCTAAATTATCAAATTTATCTACTTGTCATTTGTCTTGAAGGACTTTAGATCAATCTTCCAGTATTTCTCGACAGGAAATGTCTTTGCCTAATTTTGTTTAAACTTTTTATCTCCCTTCCTTTAATTTGTCAATCAATCTGAGATGCCCTGTATACTGGTCAATTGCTTTTCTGCAAAGATCCAATCCTCCCAAATGGCTTATTTGTGAATTCAATGATGGTCCTTTTTGTATGGCAAAATTTTCGAGCTCATTGAAATCACCTTTCTCCTCTATGACCACCTTGCTTTTCTTCTTCTGTGCTTGAAATTTTCTCCTTTTCCTACCGGATGGTGACAAAAATCTGCTTGTGAAGACTGGCCATTTCATCACTTTTTCCTTCTTAAAGGTATTTCTATTCAGGGTTTTCTTCTCTAGAAACAACAGATTTCTCTACCAACCTCATCAAATAGTATTGTTTAGCTTCAATTTTGGCTATTTTGCTTACCCTTTATTCCATACTGCCTTGAGTCAACTTGAAGGTAGACTTTAATAACCCCATGGCCCCTTGGTGGTCAAGTGAGGATGTTCATGAGATGTATGTTGTATTATTGCATGGTTAGTTTTTGTTGATGGGTGTTCCACGATTTGAAGATTCTTGCTTAACCGTCAACTTTTTCTTCTCCTTGTTGCATGCAATGTTAGATTTGATGTGCCTTTTTGTGGTATTTACCAGTATGCTATCAAATAATGCAGACAAATCAATGGTCTTATTTGTTCTAGCTATGTGTTACTCTATTTGGAATGCTTTTGTTGATGTGCCTTTGGTATTTTTAATATATCCTTCAATGATAGGAAACGCCTGTTCCTTTGGGTTTTCCTTCAACATTAGTTACTTTCCTTTTGTTGGAATGTGTAGGTGTTTTTTGATATCTCCTCATCATTTTTTTTTCTTTTTGTTTGGGTCAACATCATCGTCATCTCATCCAATCCCATTTTTAGTTTTTGAGATTCCTTTCTGCTTGATGGAAATTTTTGTAACACTTCCTTTTTGACTAGACCCTTCTTTGGGGGACATTTTTTGTGACATGGTGGTTCTTAGCCTTGGGGTTCTAGTAGACTTTGAGTGTGATCTTTTGTGGTCTTATTTGTTCTAGCTATGTGTTACTCTAGTTGGAATGCTTTTGTTGATGTGCCATTGGTATTTTTAATATATCCTTCAATGATAGGAAACGTTTGTTCCTTTGGGTTTTCCTTCAACATTAGATACTTTCCTTTTGTTGGAATGTGTAGGTGTTTTTTGATATCTACTCATCATTTTTTTTCTTTTTGTTTGGGTCAACATCATTGTCATCTCATCCAATCCCTTTTTTAGTTTTTGAGATTCCTTTCCGTTTGATGGAAATTTTTGTACCACTTCCTTTTTGACTAGACCCTTCTTTGGGGGACATTTGTTGTGACATGGTGGTTCCTTAGCCTTGGGGTTCTAGTAGACTTTGAGTGTGATCTTTCGTTGCCTAAGACATGCCATGGGGTTTGTCTATTTTATTTGATGTCTCCTCATCATTTTTTTTTTCTTTTTGTTTGGATCAACATCATTGTCATCTCATCCAATCCTATTTTTAGTTTTTGAGATTCCTTTCCGCTTGATGGAAATTTTTGTACCACTTCCTTTTGGACTAGACCCTTCTTTGGGGGACATTTGTTGTGACATGGTGGTTCCTTAGCCTTAGGGTTCTAGTAGACTTTGGGTGTGATCTATTGTTGCCTAAGACATGCCATGGGGTTTGTCTATTTTATTATAGAGAACCACTCACTAGATTGGTCCTCGTCACGAGTAGATTATGTTTTTTCAAAGGCCTTTGCTATGCCAGTTAAAAAGTTGGTACTAGATGGTTCTTTAATCGAAACATTGGGTTCTTTGGATGGAGTTATTTCATAAGAACTCGCTGTTGGGTTGTTACGCCGATAGGCGTCCTACAATGGCAGCCAGGAAGGTCAGCCACGCCGTAAACAATATTAATATTTTATTAAAAAAGCCGACATTAAGAAAATTATCCGCCGACATTAAGGGTTACGGTGGATTTAAACTAGCTTAGATATATAAAATATATATATCTATAAACGCCGAGAGTTATCAATCTCGAGGCGCCTATCTCATTTCTTGGGGGTGTGATAGATAGGCACCTCGAGATTGATAACTCTCGGCGTTTATAGATATATATATTTTATATATCTAAGCTAGTTAACTTGTTTCTCTTAATTAGATATGTCATCACTAATCTTCTCTTTTTTGTCCAAAATCTTAATCCATGTTGGCAATCCTATTTCGCTTGTTGCTTAATATTTTACTCCTTGATTTCCATCATGGTTAGCCCATTGATCTTCATCATTTAGCTTATGATTGTATAAGACATCACATTGATTGGTGTACGAAGCCCTTCTTATGCCTTTTCTATCATAGTTCATCTTTTCTTTTATAGAACTGAAAGAGAAATCTAAAATCAAAGCTTCAATGTTGTTAATGTCTCTGATAGACCTACAATTACAATTTCCAATTGAAAAGGGAGAAGAAACGGGACCCTTTAACTGCTTGCCACTTTACTTCTTATGAAATGGAAGTAGTAACTTATAGAACTCCATTAGGACCAAATTTTCTATGGGTCTTATTAGGAGATCCAATGGCTTGCTCATAAATAAATAAACAATCATTAAATAAAATACCCATGGTGGTACTGAGCAATCCCTTTTTACTTTTATTTTTTAACCTGTTGGTATTAGGATGGAGCTTCAACAATATATAAAAGAGATATGGAGACATATAATGTCTTGATTTGAATGATTTGAGTGTATCAACAATTCCTAGTTGATGAGATGAATTTAGATGATTGGCTTGTTGTCCATGAATATCAACTTCGAAAAAGGAAACATCCATGGTTGAATTATTTGGCCTCCGTATCCCTATGAATTCATCTAAGGAGGACGATAGAATCATTGATATCTTTTAGGAATTTGACATTTTGACATTTGAGGATCATTTGGACTAGTTAATATTTTCCTTTGTATTTCAAAACTCCTGTTCCCTCTGCTACCACAATTGAGGGCTTGTGATTTGTTTAGAGTGATGATTTCATCTATAAGAGGGTCCAAATTAAGTATGGTAGATACAATGACTAGTCTACCATCTGCATATAACATCATATTTGCAAAAAAGATGTTTCTCTTCATGGTATAGGAGCACTTTGCACATTGGAGGACCAACTGTGGATGGGAAAAGCATCTTGAAATACAGAAACACTTGGTATCTCAAATCTTTAAAATTTCCATACACATGTTCAAGGGAGACATCATCTCAATGCTTACTTTTCTTGGCTTAGCCAGTCATATGGTGGCTTTGGTAAATGAAAATGGAGTTAAACAATGATATAATTGATATTACTGTGGTGAGATGAAATAAGGTACACAACGAAAAGAGTGATCTCAAGGTTTTCCCAAGGTTATATAGAGTATGCTATTAAAGAAAGAGGAAGCCCCATTTAATGAGATTAGCACGAGTTATATGGTGACAGTTTCTTGTGGTTTTGATAAAGAGGAATAGTCTAGGGAATATGAAAAGTTAAGTTTGGTGTTGCTAATGATAGGGTTAAAAGATGATTGTGGTATATTGCAGAGATCAAGAGTCTGGTCATAAACAAAGAATGTGTGCCCCAAGGGAGTTATGATTACAGGTGAAATATGTTGCCAGAATTTGTGTTGATAGATAAAACATACTACCTTTGTATTTTGCTACATGGTATTTGATTTATTTTGAAGAGATCCCAATTCAACTTTGTTTATGTTAATTGTTATTGAAGCTTGGAAGTAGGGGCAGACTGCATGAAGTTGAATAGGTTGGACTGAGTATCTATGTTTTTATTGACATCTCATAGTAGCATAGCCAGTTTGTGAAAAATTTGTATTGACATAGGATGAGAACTTGTTGATGCACTGGGGTGCACCACATCAGATCTCCTTAAATCTTAGGGAACCAGGTGTAGGGTGACATGTCAGTTACAGCGGAGTTCATAGTAAATTTGGGCATTGATCCGACATTAATGATTTGAATGAGCTAGGGGGAAGTCAACACACTTTGAGAGGGAGTAGAGAAAAACAACCATTGTAAAGTTGTGAAAGGAATGAAGAAATCAAGGTTCTTTTGTTTGACCATTCTCTTACATACATTCGGCGTGTTCGATTCCTAGCTGTTTGTTTCTTTTACAGGGAATATCTGTTTTTCCACTAATTTAATTTCTGCTTTAAGATAGGTGTTGGAATATGTTATCAAACTGTAGATTAATTTAAAGGGTCTAGCGGCCACATGTAATGGACAAGTGGTAGGTAGTCAGTTGTCAGTTCAATTGTATGTAAACCCATAAGGAATATAAGAAAACACGTGGTGAAGTGTCAATTGCATATAAGTTCATGAGGTGGAAGGTCATACACTAACTTTATATGTAGGCATTTACTCGTTCATGTAAACTTGGAGGATATGAAGATTGTATGTTTTACGTATTACTGTGGGAGGCTCTTTATTAGAAACTGTTGCTTCTTGGCATATCACAGTGTGATTTTCCTTCCTTTTATGCTTAGTTTTGCTATTTTTATTTGTCACTTACAAGGAAATTGACAATACACACCTGTCATAGTTTTCTCTATTTTGCATAAATTATGAGGACCTAAAAGTGCAATGCTCTTTGAAAAATGATACATTGTTCATTATATACAGTTTGACTTTTGATATTGAATTACTTTGCAGGTGCTGGATCCTAGAACACGCATGGTGCTGTTCAAAATGCTCAATCGAGGTGTTTTCCAGGATATAAATGGTTGCATTTCTACGGGTAAAGAAGTATGCTTCTGAAATCCAATTTACTGATCTGAATTGATTACCTGTGGAATTAACTTAGAAAACAAACAGTGTTTGTTTGTCATTAGGAAAGCAGACCTATTCCTGCTTTATTTGCTGTCACATAAATATTTATTGCAAAATATGCATTCCTCTTACTTTCTAAGCAGTCATTTGACAAATAAATGGCCCGAGCTGAACAATCATGATGAAGCAGGATACCCCTTACATGCCTCTCCTAATATTCATGGTCTATAATTGTCCAGCCATCTAAAGAAATTTGATAATGCACATCTGTTTGTGTAATCTGAATTATGAATGAGGAAGCATGGCTGAATCCATGTCAGGTGTGAGATTAAGAAGTCTAAGGTGCTTTGGTGACCACTAGTAAAGAGTGATGATGTCTCGTGGATCACAACCGCTGACTGCAATAACCAACAGGCATTCATCATGTATGAAGCTTTGAATGTTTGCATGAGCACTGTATAGTCCCATAACTTTACCTTTAGCCAGCTTTCAACTTCTTATGGGCTACAGAAAGATCAAATTAATGAAAGAAGGTAGTCAGGGAAGTAAATACACATAGCCGTTGGAGATTTATTAACCCAAAATATAGTAGCCATGAGATGAGTATGTGTACAGCCTACATGTATGAAGAGACATAATGAGTATGGGTGCAACAAGTTCCCAATAACAAGAGACGGGGAGATGCCAAAACACGAAAATATTTATGCATATGTAAAGTTTAGTGCACAAATCTATCTATCTATATATATATAAATTTTAGTCTGTGCATCTTTTATGCAGAGTACTTCAATGAATCAATGATATGTACAGGTGAATGATTAAACTTGTGAACTCTTAATTTTACATTTACATGCAGAATTAAAAGTTCAAAGCAACAAGCAAGTTTAATTATTCATCTGTACATATTGAATGTAAAATTAAAAGTTCACAAGTTTAATCAATTCACCTGGACATATTTTTGATTCATTGAAGTACACTGCATTAAGATGAACAGAGATACTGAAAGAGAAATTATATGAAAATAAATATGATGGCATCATGGGTTCATACTAATATGCCAAAAATTTGACATGTTGAAAACAAAAATGATGTACAGGTAAAAAGTAAGATTCACTCAACTTCAGGAGCAAAATGTGGTTCAGTGAGGGTGAATTGAGATGTTTTAGTGTTTCGGTGAGTTAGAAGGGATGGTATCCATTTTTATTTTATACTAGTTTTGTGTGGGGGAATCCATTTTTGAACAGACTGGGACAGCAAGCATCTCAGAGACGGGTCTTTATCTTTGGAAAATGTATTGGGGATTGGGAGTTTCATCTTCCTGCTACTATGGTCTGTATTCATAGGAAGGCAGACGGGATAGCCCATCCCATATTTAAGACGAAATATTAATCATGTTATAGGTATTCTTCTTAGGTTAAGGATACTAGGAAATTTGTCTCTCACATCTTCATAAATATGCTAGGAAATTCCTCTCTAACTCCTTAATAGATGACTGCAAGCACTACAAGTCCCATAGTGGAGTCCACATTGACCACACAAGGAAACAAGCAACACAAAATAATGACCAAAAATTCTATGTGGCTTCCATTACAAAATTGGGAGGTTAGATCAAATTAGAATAGACCATTAAACTTAAGGAGAGGCAAATAAGCTATTAACCAAAACGGGGTTTTATATTCATCCCCCTTTAAGAAGATCATGCATCTTGATGGAACGTTGATGTCACCTGTATGTCATTCTTTGGTTCGATTTCTTATATCAGTACCATTACATTTGACATCTGACACATGGATAATATTCTATGGAAATCCATATCTTGCTGCATTTAATAATCAATTAATTTTCATAAACAACCATTTCAATACTAATTTTATCCTTCTTTTTTGCATTTTGACATCCGATTGGATGTTTAAGTGCCAGAAAGAGATCAAATGTATGATAATAATATTTCCTGGATGCAGGAATGATTATTTCCATCTCCTGTATGTCACCCAATACGTGTTCATGCGTTCAAATCTATGTGCAAAGGGTTGAACACATAATATATATAAGGAATGGATATAATTCATTTCAATTGTCCTTGATCCAAAAGAATGAACAGAGCGTATGCCAGCCTCTAGCTTAACATGTTTTCAATAATTTTGTGGCCAAGGGATAGATCAAAGTGCCATGAAAAATCAAATATAAAACTGCAAGGAGTTCTAATCCAGAAGTATCAGACTCCAGCATTTTTTCTACGATTGTATAAATTACTTCATGGTGGCCCATCATATGCATTCTCATCAGATAGACATGGCGAGTAACACTTCTTAATGTAACAACGGAACATGTTATCAAAACAATTTGACCATAAAAGATATTTTTTTCATAATGATCACAATTACAATAAGGTAAGATGTAGGGTGACTGTTCCCTTACAAAGGTGATATGGCTAATACGCTCCTGATACAAGCCTATGGATGATGAATGATACACATGGACTCTTCTATTGTCAGTTTAGAGCTCTGCAAATCTGCAGCATCTTATGGGTTTCTTAGGTGATTACTAGTTTTTTAATGTAACAAGAACTGAGCAAGGTGCCAAAACAAAGCAACATAGAAGATATATTTTTTTATTATTTCACAATGATTACAATTATAATGAGATAAGAGATAGGGTGAAAATGCTGCTTTACAAAGGTGATATGGTTAATAAGCTTTTCATCCAAGCTCACAGATGATGAGTGATATAGATACAGACTCTTCTACCTGCCCGTTTACAAAATCTGCTCCATCTCGCAAGGGACTACAATGTTATGGGTCTTTCAGTCTCACGAACATAAAACTCCTATACTAAAATATTCTTTGTCCACAATGCAGGGTTCTGGGTCATTTCTATCCATGAGGTTTTTTATTTTTTATTTTTTATTTTTTTGATTTAATAATTTAACACAAATTTCCTGTATATGTAGTCGCAGTTTGGAGCTTCCTGACTTCTACATGGGCTTTCCACTCACATGCTTTAGTATGTGGAGCACCCATTGGGTGGTTGCAGCTTCCAAATCTTTAATCAGTTTCCTTGTTTTGTGAACTGATGTGAATTCCTCCTTGTAGGGTCCATATATCTTCATGGACTCATCTTTTAGAATATAATACTTAAATTTCTATTTTATAACGTCAAATGAATTCCTCTTCGATAAACCCAAGAGAATAAGCAAACAGTAAGCTGTCATGAATATTTTGGCATCATTTAATCCTGAATTCAGTGAAATTGGCAACCCAACTGCAGGTCCAAACACCCATAATGAAACTTATTTATGCGATCATGGATCTGTAGTCATGCATATGAGAGGGATGGTTCATGCTGAAGTCTCATAAATCTTGACCAGGTTTACAACATAAAGTTGTGATCTTGTTAACTAAAGCACATAGACTAACCCCAAGTTGCTTAAGACACAACAAGGTTTACAATATTCAGTTATGACCTTATTGATTGCAAGTATTTAAAATTACACATAACATTCATGACATTAAGGTATGAGTTCATTAATTTCAAATACATCATATGCAACTATATCGTTAAGGATCCAAAGTAAGTGTTAGCTCCATCAGATCTAATGAAATGCAATTTTAGGCATAAGCTGCTTAGTTGTTATCATCTTCGTAGGAGTAGCATATGCATAAGGACCTTATCTATTTGGCTTTCCTGTAGTGAGAAGATGTATGTGACCAATTCTCTAGTAGCTTATTTTTCACCTCGAAGTAGAAGCAGCAGAAGCTGCCATGGATTTTTGTTCATTGAGAGAGATCACACTGTGCAATATATGATATTTTAAGTAGTTGTAGTGTTTTAAGAATTTAACAATATGAAGTTTCAATTTTGTTACAGGCAAATGTGTACCATGCGACGAAAGACAATGGAGTGGAGCTCGCCATCAAAGTCTACAAAACTTCTATTCTTGTTTTTAAGTAAGTTTCCTAGTGATCAACTACAAAAAAATGTAAACTGAACAATACATATTTTGCAGCAATTTTTTTTTTCTAATAAATATATATATGTTGCATTATGGCTAATATTACTCTTTTGCTGTTCATGGATTCAGTATTTAGAGTTCTGAACTTGATTAATTTGTGCTTAACTGTTTGCTTTTTCCCTGATTCAATTGTTTTATTTGTCTTGATCCTATCTTTTCAGAAGATGCTGAACTGCATACATGCAATATTCAGCATATGCAGAAATCCATAGTAGTTTTTAAGCGTGTTGTCATAAGTAATAAAAATAGTAGGCAATTGTCTTTGACTCTGCCTTTTTTTGTTTGTAATAATTACTGCTTTATACTGTTTGCCAAGCTGAACTTGAATGGTTGGGATGACGTGAAGTTAGATGTTTTGCACTCATTGTAAACTAAAATCTGTGGCAGCCCTTTGAAAAAAATAATGAAATAACTTTTAGACATATTATCAGGATTCCATGATTTGGCTACAATGCTCTAGGCTCTAGCCGATAAATTTAAGAAAGGGCCTGAGATTCAGTGGTAGCCTATACAATTGTTCATCAGCATTACAGGCACACATCTGGGACATGACAGAATTGGGGGCATTACAAGAGATTCATAGACAGCCATAGACTTGCCATAAACTAGGCATGCTTTTTTAATGCAGTACAATAAATGTAACAAAAACCTAGCATATTGGTATATAAGATATGCAGAAATTAGAAGAGATCATTGTTGATGTCTAGCTGTAGTACAAGAGGGCCATCAGTTCGCTCAGCATCATGAAGAGGTTACTGCAGTCTGACTGAAGAAAACCTACTGGCCCATCTTGTTCTGACCACTGCACTTATGCATGCTTGATTTGCTTGTATCATCTGTGACACCTCGCAAACTTCCTCACAGTCCACTGACATGTCTATTGTGCTGAACAATAATAGTGGAAATGCAGTAGTTGTATTATAGTAATCTGTTATCAATGCCACAGTTCATTAGATTATTGCTGAATATGCTCGTGGTATTTCAGAGACAGAGAAAGATACGTTCAGGGAGACTTTCGTTTCAGGCATGGGTATTGCAAGCATAACCCAAGAAAAATGGTGAAGACATGGGCTGAAAAAGAAATGAGAAATCTTTCAAGGTAAAATCATTTAGAATTGGGTCAATAAATGTGCTTGTATGGAGTTCTTGAAATTTATGAATTTGCTTTCTACATTGTTAGGAGAAAAATGTTCATATTCTTTTCTTTTTCCTATTATTCTATTTTTTTTCCGTGCATTGTAAGGTTGTGGGGTAAATGCCTTTATTGTCTGGCCTTATTTTATAGCTTATACTTTTTCCTAACTAGCTGTTATACATCCTTTTGCCTTTCTTATATTCAATTCTTAGAGGGAATTTTTTTTTTTTTTTTGAGTAATACTTCTTATACACATCCACCATGGGGATTGAACCCGGGTCACATCACCGATAATGCAAGTGGCGTCCTTGCCGGTAGACCACACTTACGGGGTAGAGGGAACATTATTGGACTTCATTGAGAAGTTTTTATATACTGTTTGAGGAGCATTGACCCATTTCCATCATTCATGGGCATACAAAGAATTTCTTTTCTATTTTTCGACGGAACAAAAAAGAAGTACTACAGCAAACTAATGATTCTGTTTGTTATGTCAGTAATTAATCTTTTTATTGAATCTCATCATTTTGCCTCTATTCCTATGGAACACTGCTGTTCATAATGCGTTGTTTTCTCTAGTGTAATGTTGTGTGTGGGCATAAATAATCCCACATTGAACCGGTTGTGGGACTTGAGTGGTTTATGAGCCCCACCACTTGCCAAACTCTTTGCCAATGGGGTAGCAGGCTTAAAGGTGCAAGCCCTTGGTCCTCTCATGTGGGATTCCTCACCCCTATTAACGTCGAGTCGCCACATGTGTGTGGGGTGTAGTTGGCCCTCTTGCTTTCTAACCGGTTCATTGTGATGCTCTTCTTATACAAGCTGTTTATTTTCAGTGGCATATTCCTATGATGGAATTTCGTTACACATTAATACCTCTACTTCTTCTTCTTCTATGTGCGTTTTGCCTTTGATTGTGATTGTAGATTTACAAGCAACATCTCATGGTTACCTTGGGCTTATCATAATCTAAAAAATCAATTATCGCTAACAACAATTCCTACACCAGCATTATGTCCTTTGTTAGAAGTTGAGGCATACTTACCTGATCCTGGCTTGTGGCAATGTGAGTCTTTTTTATCCCCGTGAGTGTGGTCTACCGGAAAGGACGCCACTTGCATTATCGGTGATGTGAGCCAGGTTCAATCTCCATGGTGGATGTGTATAAGAAGTATTACTCAAAAAAAAAATGTGGGTCTTTTGAAATGATAAAATATTGAATGGATGAAGGAAAGCCTTTATGCTTTTAATTCTTATGAGTCTTTTTGTTTTTGAATTTTGTATTGTTTCACATAAAAGACATGTTGTATACTCTTCATGGTGTTTTAGATGATGTTACATCCCTGGATATCAGCCTTTATTAAACCATCAGTCTTATTTTATATTGCAACACCTACACAGATGCATACATTTTTATAAATGAACTATTGCTGTGTACGTATACAGGCTAAAGGCAGCTGGTATCCGGTGTCCGACACCCATTCTCTTACGACTTCATATTCTTGTCATGGAATTCATAGGTTTTTTCTTTTATCCTTCTCTTCCTGTTTTTGATGTTCTATTCAATAAGCACAGTCCTCTCTTTTTGAATAAAACTTCCTTATATTTATACAGGACAAGATGGTTGGGCTGCACCTCGCCTCAAAGATGCTGCCTTGTCAGAAGAAAAATTACGTGAAGGTTATCTGGAGGTAATAACTTGCTTATCTGTTTACAATGTTTATTTGATTTCCTTTCAAGCTTTGGGGATCAACTTACTGATCTGGGTCTTTTGTTAATTGTTTTGGCCGGGAAGTAAATTTAGTGGTTTGTTCATCAGTTTTGGCCTATAGAAGTTAATTTACTGATTTCTTCATGAGTTTGTTCTTAAGCCACCGTTTTGTACCTGTGAGACAGATTGTTATCATGATGCGTACCTTGTATCAGAAATGCAAACTTGTACATGGAGATCTAAGTGAATACAATATTCTGTATCATGAGGTATGCAATAGAGGTCTTTTTGTCATATGTAAAGTGCAGAAACTATTGATTCTATGCTTGTCCAATTGGCAAGTCATGAAAGATAAATGAACTATTTGACATGTTTATAGAGGTGCTTTCTGTTTTGGTTAGCTTGGTATTGTGTGCCCTAATGTTGGTATATTTTTTGTCGTTATGTCTTAGGGCCATCTGTATTGCATTGATGTTTCTCAATCTGTAGATCTTGATCATCCGCGTGCCCTAGATTTCTTACGGGAGGATTGTCTTCATATCTCAGTAAGTCCATGGAACAATGTGTTTTTTAATTTTTTTAGGGCTTCATGCCCAGTTTTGTATTTCGGAAACAACTTAATTCTATCAATGGTGGAAGAGAGTTGCAAAAGCTTAAAGTTGTGAAGAAATGTTCCTAGAGAAGAGGCCTCTGGTTTATGATTATCTTGTTGATACTTAACATTCATTAAATTTTTTGGTATAATAGGTGAGAAATCTAATTTTAGGTAGCTAGGAACAACTAGTGGCAACGAACTGTATGTTGGAAATAAATATGACTAGATCAAGGGCACAAGCCCATGCAAGAATATTGACTAGAAATAAACTTACCTTATCCTACGGATTGTAGGGTCTTTACTTCCTGAAAAACCCTTGCAACTTATGTCTCTTTAACAAATCCAAGTTTTTTTTTATAAGCTTCCAAGCGATGAAGAAGTTTTCAACTTGAAGAATGTGCTAGAATCAAACAAAGAATAGCATTAAAAAGCATGAACCATTGTCTTTTTAGCATGGACATATGGTACAATTGATCTGGATATTGAACTTAGCTAACTTCACACATGGTCATTGCATTCTCTTAAAACACAAAAGAAATCATGATGCTGTCAAACAATATGGATTCTTCTAGACCATTTTTGAGGAGAATTATGCTATATCTTAGATTTTAGTCGACCTGTTGAATGTTGACCGTAGGTAGAAGAAGCGAGTATATCCTTTTTATGGAATTGTGAAAAAAGGGGTACAGTGGATCCATGTATATGATGCTCACACCGATATGAATAGTTCGTTCACTTTGTTAAAATATACAACCCAAATAACTTTTCCTAGTTGGCAAGAAAGAGGATGACAGAAAATAGAGTATTGTAACCTGTGTTACCAGGTTTGGGTTCACGTTCAAGTTTAACACTAATAAAAATCGTAAAAAAGTTTCGAAAAAAATAGCTATAAAATTAAAACTTTACTTATTGAAATGAACTAAAATAAATATAAATATAAATGTGTATAAAGAATTTCACATTTCATATAAGAATGAGGTTGACTTGCAAATGCCTCTATAAATGAGTTGCCCTAAGATTGTTTTACCTTATTGAGTTTGTTTCCACCTTTCCACTGTTTCTTTTTTCAGATGTCGGAAGAAGTCTTAGTTGATTTTAACCCTATTGAGATTGTTTCCACCTTTCCACCTTTTCTTTTTTTTAATAACTTTTCTTTGGTTGATTTTCCACTTTTTGTTTTTTAGATGTAGGAGGAAGTCTTAGTAATTATGGGAATGAATTACACAAATGTGACAAGTTTTTGTTTTTTATTTTTTAAATTCCATCTCATTTGCTATTGACTACTGTCATCAAATTAAGTTAGCTGAATTTGTTCATGTGGTGTAGAAATTGCCAAAGTTTATTCAACATTGATGAAATTTGATGAATCTGATAACAAGAGATTGTAACTCCGAAGGTGTGGTGTCTGGATTTTAGTGTACCCAAACACAACATACTTGATATGGGTTTCCTGAATCATTGTCAAATAATTTGAACTAAGGTCTGGGACTCTGATGGAACTAAGTAGATCACTATTGCTATGAACATATATGGAAATAGTTGATTACTGCTATGGACATATATGGAAGATTTACCACTTTGAGTACATTTCATGTTCGCTAAAATTTTATTACTGAAACCTGGAGCTGCATACCCTGGGGTAGTATGCACATTTCATAGGCAGGTATCCATTTGGGCGATTGAGAAACCTGGAGGAGAAATCTTCTTCCTAATGTAGGAGACACCCCTAGCAATCAGGGGATGTCCCTTAATATCTCTTGATGCTTAAGTGGATGCATGTTGCTACATAAAAAAGGAAAAGCATAAAAGAAAAAGGCAAATGTCAAAAGGCATCTCATTGAAATCAAGAAATTAGCAGGAAAATTGGAAAGTGTGCATACAAATGCCAAAAATAGTTGTTAAAAGCAGTGAGTAAAATTTGAAGAAATTGCAGGTTGGAGAATTTTTTATCCTTGTGTCTTAGTCAACTGCATATGCACCTTGCAAAACCAACATCCAAAAGTGTACCACTTCCTCCGTGGTTTAAAGGGTATTACTACTGTCATTTGCAATCCCTGTTAACTTCAGGGTGGACATAATTGAAGTCAATCAAGAAAACCATATTTGCTTTCCCCGGAAGGACACGAGGGTCTTAAATCAACATTATGTGCAGTGATTTGTCAACAATGAGCATAGCTAGGTCTAGTTATTAGTTATTATTTTTAAGCTGTACTAACATTTGGATAGCAATACAAGTGCTGCATGTAGCTCTGTTGACACTGCAAACGTTTCATCCTTAGCTTTGTACTTGTCTATAAGTATTTGCATGGAGATGTATTAAAAAAGGAAGATAGCGTTATTAATTAGAAATCCCAATTTTCTGGATGCAGGAGTTTTTCAAGAAAAAAGGAGTGGCAGTTATGACTGTCCGGGAGCTTTTTGACTTTGTGGTAGATCCATCCATTGCAGAAAAAGACATCGATGAGTATCTTGAAAAGGTTTATCTTGATTTCTGTTCTTGCTTGAATTTAATTTATTTTTAATAAGCCATTTTGAATTTAACATTTCCATCAAATATGGTTGTAGATACAACAAAATATCCAGACAAGAAGCATGCAATCGTCTGCAGAAGATGAAATTGCTGAAGCTGTTTTTGTGCAGGTAAAACATCTGTTTTTCTCAATTTAAGTTTTTGGGGTTTCTGGAGTAAGGCCTCACATACAAAGCATTTGGTTTCTTATATAACTTGCATTTAGGTCCTACATAATTGAAAAAAACCAGTTCCAGTTTTATGCTTTCAAATGAATTTAGTGGGTTCAGATCATTCTGGAACTTGCTAAGGCTTATGTAGTGACTGTACTAGCGGTAAATAATGTTGGCGTGCCTTTTTCCATTGCACTACCTCTCGATGATCAATGATGACAGATATGAAAAAGTTTTCAGAATGGATTTATAGAATCTTGATTTATAGAATCAAGATTTATGTAATTCAATTAGAGAAAATAAGGAACTGGGAAGAACTATTACTAAAACTAAGGGAATTGTCCTTGCTTGTGTAAGGGCTCCAATATAGCCACGTCGGTTATCTTTATTTTTATTAGCTCAGGCCCTAGGTTTAGATAGTCGGCCCTTGAGCATTAGGGTTAGGGTTAATGTTGATTTAGTCTATAAATAGGAAGAGTTATGTGGTATTTGGAATCATTTTTCCATATTTGAATCTTAGTCGCCTTTGTTGCGCATATGAAACTTTGCCCTTTCCAAGTGGCTATGAGACTTCACCCTCTCTAAGTGGCTAAGGATTTATATTGATTTGAATCTGGAATCTGATTATTGCATATTTGATTTTTTGGCAATTGGATTTGAATTATTGTTATCATTGGATATTGTTTATTGCACATTATTGGATTGCTACTGCTATTGATGTATTTCTTGAAATTGTTTCATTACAAGTGGTATCAGAGCTTCGTTCTTGGCTCCTTGTGGTGGTGGAAATTTGCAATAGAAGGGCACGTGAACCATTCCAGAACCTTTGTCAAACATTATTTTCGTGTTTCTTGGTAACTTTTTTGTAATTTGTTTTTGGCTTATCTTCTAGTGCATTCATCTTCTAGAATATTGAGAGTTTGTTGTATTGGGTGTTGTCAGACCCTTGCGTGAGACCTATCCCATTGCAATTGTCTCTTCAAGCTGATCAAAACAAGGGGTATTTCCAACAACACTTTTTTAGGAAGCGAGTGTGGTAGGACCCTTGCGAGAGACCTATCTCTTTGCGATTGTCTATTCAAGCTGATATTTCTCACAACTATTTTTCAGTAGCATTCCAAGGAGTTATTGGGTTTTGCAATGCCCCTAGTGTATGAATGAACCTGTTGCCACTATTGGTTGGTCGCGAATCTATGGTTGATTGCAGCGAATTGGTCATTCAAAGGTTGGGTAAGCAAAAAGAAGCGCCAACCAAGAAATAATGGTAAGCATTACAACACTCCCCCAAATATCATTAGTTTTGAGGAGCGTCTTCTTTCTTCCATAAATGTCATGGCTTTGCCTCCCCCAACATCTCTCGCCCTTCTTCTCCTCTTCATTAAACCCTCCTCCTGTCACTCCTACTATCCCTTAGATTGGTAATCATATTCCTAATACTAGTGATCCTGGTCTACGTGTCTATCTTGAGAATAAAAAAAAGTGGTTGCTTCCATTGTAAAGTCGTTAGTTGACATCGAATGTGTCCTACAAATATCTTCTACTACGCATCCCCTTGCCCATGGGTCTCAACAAATCGTTGAGCAGCAGTCTTCGATCATTCATTAGGCACCAAATACAAGGGATACTAGCATTCTTTCACAACCGCCATTTGGTCATAGTCCTCCAATTTCCTATGGAAGTCACTCAACTCCCTATGCTACCCAAGGTACTCCTCTAGGTATGGGTGGTTACAACTCAGGCTTTGCTTTTGATCTAGATTCCTTTGTAGGAAGTGCTTCTAATTTCCTTAACTGGCCTCATGATGTTCCTGTTCCACTCATCGACATGCCCACCTTTGAGGGATTCGATCCATGTGGGTGGCTGGCCACGATGGATATTATTTGTCTCCACCATGTTCCTGAAGAAGATCAGGCCACACTAGCGGCTATGAAGTTGGGAACCCATGCTCATCAATGGTTGTTATGGGAGCTTCACCAACTAGGGGCTTCTCTTTTGTGGCCTGATTTCAAAGAATGATTCCTTTGAAGGTTTGACAAAGGATCTTCCACATTGTATGTGGTCTGTCTTATGTAATTAGGAACGGTTGAGGAGTATTACACAGAGTTCACAAGTCTTTTCAGCTACACCCACCAATTGAGTACAATGGTGGTGGTTTGAGCCTTTTGCCATATGGTCTTAAGGACAACATTTGGTGGGAAGTTGATATGCTCGATCCCTATACTCTTGATAATGCTCAATGTATAGCTTTGGCAGCAGAACATAAGCTCCAAGAGCCTAGTCCCAAATATAGACGTGACTTCAAATCTTGATGTCCTTACTTCAATAATCACAATAACGAGTGTTCCTAGGGATTATTTTGTTTCAAATGTTGTTCTCACCATCCTCGAGATCAGGCCTACAAAGAATATCGTAACTTTCAAATGGAAGGTCAAGACACAACGATATCAAGATGAGGTGGAACATGAGGATGTTACCATGGCTCTTTCTGCTCATGCTCTTTTGAGTATCCAATCTCACCATACTATCAAGGTCCAAGGATTCATCAAACGAAAAGTGTCAATTTGTTGATTGATTTAAGTAGCACACATGACTTTATAGATAGTAAGACAACAAAGTCTTTGGGCTTGTATATCAATTCTTCAAATTAGGGCCCTTTGTTTATGGTTACCTTGCAGCTTCATATCATGCTCTAAAATTGCAGCTTCATGTTGATCTTGTTTATCAGAACAGGCCCTTAGTTTATGGTTACCTTTGTGTTGCTGCCTTTGTATCTCTGACCTTTTTTAGTTGTTTGGCTTGTTGCTTGAATCTATTGTCTTGTCTTACCAAGGCCTACAACCACATGTGTTGAAGCTGTTTAGGCTTAAGGAAGCTGTCTACAGTGATTGTCTCTTAATTCCAGGGTTTCACCATTCAATCTCTTAGTGGATTCGATCTTAGAGTTGAGAGGATTCTGTCTCTAAATCTGCGGGCCAAGTAAGATGTCTTGGGAATTCGCAAAGTAAGATCGTCAGGTATGTGGGTCTTGGGATTTCCCTATCTCAACACCAGACCTGTTATTTGTACATCCAATCTGAGGATCAGCAATAGGACCTGGACCATTCCTTTGAATGAATGAGTTCTCAAAAAGTTCATGTTATTATAAACAGCTTGTTTGTGGCCCTTTCTGAGATATAATGTCGTCTGTACCACCAGTTAGTGTTGTATCGAAGACGTTTTTTCTTTGGCTCAAGAAGTACTCTCTTCTTTAAAAATATTATGCAGGCCGAACAAAAAAACTTTTTTCAGGCGATATAATTTTTATAGAAGAGAGTACTTCTTGAGCCAAAGAAAAAACCAAAAAACTTCTTCGGTACAACATTAACTGGTTGTACAGATGGTATTAATATATCTCAGAAAGGGCCACAGACAAGCTGTTTACAAAAACATGAACTTTTTGAGAACTCATTGATTCAGAGGAATGGTCCAGGTCCTGTTGCTGATCCTTAGATTGGATGTACAAATAACAGGTCTGCTGTTGAGATAGGGAAATCCCAAGACCCACATACCTGAAGATCTTACTGTGGGAAATCCCAGGACAGACTTGGCCTGCAGATTTAGAGACAGAATCCTCTCAACTCGGGCCCTTTGTTTATGGTTACCTTTGTGTTGCTGCCTTTGTATCTCTGACCTTTTTTAGTTGTTTGGCCTGTTGCTTGATTCTATTGTCTTGTCTTACCAAGGCCTACAACCACATGTTTTGAAGCTGTGTAGGCGTAAGGAAGCTGTCTACAGTGATTGTTTCTTAATTCCAGGGTTTCACCATTCGATCTCTTAGTGGATGAGAGTTGAGAGGATTCTGTTTCTAAATATGCGGTCCAAGTCTGTCTTGGGAATTCCCAAAGTAAGATCTTTAGGTACGTGTGTCTTGGGATTTACCTATCTCAACAGCAGACCTGTTATTTGTACATCCGATCTGAGGATTTGCAATAGGACCTGGACCATTCCTCTGAATGAATGAGTTCTCAAAAAGTTCATGTTATTGTAAACAGCTTGTCTGTGGCCCTTTCTGAGATATAATGCCATCTGTACCACCAGTTAGTGTTGTATCGAAGAATTTTTTTTTGTTTTTTCTTTGGCTTAGGAAGTACTCTCTTCTATAAAAATATTATGCGTGCCGAACAACAAAAGCTTTTTTCAGGCGATAGAGTTTTTATAGAAGAGTACTTATTGAGCCAAAGAAAAAACAAAAAAACTTCTTCGGTACAACACTAACTGGTGGTACAAATGGCATTAATATATCTCAGAAAGGGCCACAAACAAGCTGTTTACAAAAACATGAACTTTTTGAGAACTCATTCATTCAGAGGAATGATCCAGGTCCTATTGCTGATCCTCAGATTGGATGCACAAATAACAGGTCTGCTGTTGGGATAGGGAAATCCCAAGACCCTCGTACCTGAAGATCTTACTGTGGGAAATCCCAGGACAGACTTGGCCCGCAGATTTAGAGACAGAATCCTCTCAACTCTCAGATTGACTCCACTAAGAGATCGAATGGTAAAACCCTGGAATTAAGAGACAATCACTGTAGACAGCTTCCTTATGCCTACACAGCTTCAAAACATGTGGTTGTAGGCCTTTGTAAGACAAGACAATAGATTCAAACAACAGGCCAAACAACTAAACAGGTCAGAGATATAAAGGCAGCAACACAAAGGTAACCAGAAACAAAGGGCCCGTTCTGATAAACAAGATCAGCAGCATGAAGCTGCAAGTTTAGAGCATACTAGGTTTCCTCTGCTCTTGGTAACATTATATGTAGATGATCTTCTTATTACAGGTGATGACACAGATGGAATATGGTTCCTCAAAGAGGACTTGTCCAATTTTTTTGAAATGACTGAGTTGAGCCTACTTTACTATTGCTTAGGCATAGAAGTATGGCAACAGCCTGGTAAAATCTTCATCTCCCAGGTAAAATATATTCTCTCTATCTTGGACAGGTTTCGCATGTTGGAAGGTAAACCCTCCTTCCCTCCCATGGAAACCCGATTAAAATTGTTCAATAGTGATGATGAAGAAAGGGTTGATGGCACCCTCTACAGGCAACTAGTTGGAAGTTTGATTTATTTGACTTCAACTAGACCAGATATTTCCTATTTGGTTGGCCTTGTTTCCAGATTTATGCAAGATCCCAAAAAGAGCCATTGGATATCCGCTATGAGGATTTTGAGATACCTCAAGGGAACCCCTCATCATGGTCTCACGTACACAGCATTTGAAAATTTCTCATTGACAGGATATATAGATTCAGATTGGGCTAGTTGCCCTGAATCCAGGAAATCAACTTCTAGTTACTGCTTTCAGTTGGGTCAAGGTACCATTTTGTGGAGCACCAAGAAACAGAATACTGTTTCCTTGTCTACAGCAGATGCAGAGTATAATGCAGCAGTTGAGGCGAGTAAGGAAGCTATTTGGCTGAGGCAGCTACTTCAGAATGTTGGGCTATCCATTGAGGATCCAACACGCATATATTGTGACAGTCAGAGTGCCATTAAAATGGCCAAAAATCCTGTCTTCCATGCTCGAACAAAGCATATTGAGATCCGTCATCACTTTATCGGAGACATGGTCCAAAATAACATTATACACATGGAGTATGTGCCTACTCAATATCAAGTGGCTGACATCTTCACCAAGTCACATGGACTTGACAAGTTTTTCAAGTTTTGCAAAATGCTCTATGTATGTTGTAATGAGAGTCAACATTAAGGGGGGACATATGTAATGTTGACTTACTTTCGTGATTTTACGGAAGTACACATTAGGGGGGATGTTAGGAATATTATTTAATGTGTACTTTAGTAGTGGTTAATCAGGTGCACTAATGGTTAGTCATGTGCATATTCATGTGCGCTTACATTAGGGTTAGGGTTTGTGTGTATGAGATCCTGTCTCATGGTGACAAGTGGCATCATCCTAGTACCTCTTATCTCCAACCCTATCTCGCCTTTGCACTATATATACAATGTAATACATGAAGATAAGGGTAATGCGTATGCATTTTTCAGCCAGGCTAAAGCCTGTATTTTTGCCTCCATTGGAGTTTGTCAAGCCAGGCATAGCCTGTTATTCATTAGCCAGTGTATGCCATATTCTGTAATCTTGTGCCCTACATTAGCAGGGCTCTGCCCCTAGCAATTGCAAATACAAAATGGATAGGAGTTTAGAAAATAGAAAGGGAGAGAGCAAAATGACACAAATATACAAAAGTACATGCAAGATGTGAAAGGAAAGGCTTCCAGCAGCTACTTTAAAGACCTTTAAAGTAGCATTCCAATTACAATAATTCAATCATCACTTATTAATGCAGATTGGACTGGATTTTTTGAACTGTCAAAATTAGTCTGATCTTATCCAGATCTTTTTTTAAGAAAATAAAATTCCAATACTATTCTAAGCATTTCAAACTATTATGAATGTTTTTAATATTTATATTTATGTGTATTTTATATATTGAAGAGAGAGAGAGAGAGAGAGAGAGAGAGAGAGAGAGAGAGTACTGACGAATTCTATGACATTCTTAAGACGGGCATGCTGAAGCTGAGAGTACTCTCAAAATTGATCCAATGGTAAGTCCAATTCTGAATAAGCAGTCGGACTCATTTCCATTGAATACCCAAAGAGAACTAAGTTCTCATCAACCCGGTCATGAACCGGACTCATCAACTATTCAATGGTCTTTTCACTGATGATGGATAAAGTCTCAAAACTAAATGGCTTTCCAACACAATTCTATCATGAATTCTTGAGCATAAGTGAAATTAATCTTCTGGAAACTAAATGGCTTTCCAACACAATTCTATCATGAATTCTTGAGCATAAGTGAAATTGATCTTCTGGAAATCATTGGTGAATCTAGGCAATGCTAAAACCATATTGAGAATTTGAAAGCAAGAGAAGGGGAATATCTTGGATGCATCACAGCGTACAAAATAAGTTGCAGCATCTGCTACACAAGCAAATTTTGTCTGCCCATAAAGGCTTCATCAGGGGGTCAAAAATTCAAAATACTATTGTAGTAGCTTAGGAGATGTTACATTCACCTAAAACCCAACAATTGTCTGCTATATTGATAAAATTGAATACATAGAAGGCCTTCCATTGGAGCAGCTACTCAAAAGAGGTAGTTTGAAAAGACAATTTTGTTGTCTAGTGGTAACATGGGGTAGAGGTGGTTACATCTATTTATATTTTGTGGATGGTATTGGCTACTCCCCCTAATCCAAGAACATAAAAGCAAGAAAAGATGGGACAAAATGAATTAAAAAATTAACAGAAAGACAAAACCAGCTTACACTAAGTTCCATCAAAGGAACTCTTTAGCTATTAGCGAGGAAGAGCAAGAGGTGACTGCTCAGTTCCAATGCCCAGCCAACAAGAAAGAATAAATGCATGGGTTGTCTACATTGCAAAGAAACAGATCAAGAGAATGATCTGCTTGACACTATTTGCTGTATCTGTTTAGAATTGCCTCCAAACAGCCCAAACATCAGTAATGATCATTTTTCTTGAGGCTTGTTTTACATCCACAAGCTTTCAGAGAACAATAAAATGCATAGCAATGAAGGCATCAACTACATTCAACCTGAAAAATAAATGTTAAAGTAGTGAAAATTATATTGAAAAAAATGACCGTGTACACACATATACACACACTAAAATTTGAGGAAGAAAAACTTGAAGAGTCACCTTTAACATCTTCAATTTCACAAACTGCCTATAAATGGCTTGTGACTTGATGTTTTGCAACAATCATTTTAAAATTTTTGTCTTAGGAGATTCTCCCAATTTTTTGAAACACAAGGGGTCCAAAAAATGTGGGCATAGCTTGCCTCCACAATCAGTCTTGTTGCCCTACACACTTTGGCATTGTTTGTGATGACTTGGACAATGTTTATTGGCCCTACTGATTCAATTTGCCTCAATAAGAATGTTTGCAATAAATTGGGCATCCTTTTATTCTGCTCCATTTGGGCACATGGCAAGTGCATTGACCGATGGTCTATTTCTAATATCTTTCCATCTATCAAAAATGGAGACCCTTGAAACACTGAATGAAGCCCAAACTAACTCTAGTGTTCTATCAATGATTTTTCTCTCTTCTACTCTTTGATATATTTTTGTCACTTTTCAATTGACAAACCCTTATTTTTGGATGGCAATTGATAATTGGACCAAGACAGGTTTTGCATCCTAAACTTGATTTGACACAAAGGCGGGCATGGATTGTAATATAGGAACCATTATACTGGATTTGTTTCTCTTTTGCTAAAAGGGTGGGCTATGGACCATTTCGTAGCCTGGATTTTTGCATCCTTCTAGCTATGTCCTTCTGGGTTTGCAAATTAAATGGTATTTCAATAGGTCCTAAATTGGACATCTTGTGACCTGCGGATGTGGCCATGCTTGGATACAATGGAGATCTATGTAAAAAGAAACTTAAAAGCTTTTTGTTTTGTTGCTTGAATAATAACTTTGGCTTCCTTTTGCTCTTTATTGCGTTTTGGCATCTTTTCAATTGGCAACCCCCTTCCTAGATGGCCGTCAATATCTGGTCTAGGGCATGTTTTGCACCCTAAACTTGATTTGCCACAAAGGTGGGCATGAACCTTAGTGTAGGAACCATTATACCTTTTTCTACATTCCTTTGCATATTCATGTGTAAAACCTACCACCTTGGATTTTGCCAACAAATATGGCATATTTTCAAAATGGGGATTCAGGTGGCATATGACAACTATTCAATAGCCTTTTCGGTGGCGACTAAAGCAGGGTTTTGATAATACTTGGAATCCTTGAGCCATTCCAGTAACGGCTAACGGGGAACCACTCTTATTGGGGGCTTGCTTTGATCGTAGTTAATGGCCTTTTGTCGCCTTCATTTAACAAACTAGTCCCTCCCCTTGACCAAGGGGGGACCTTAGTCCTAGGTATCTTTCCAAATTGATACGACTGAATCCTGAGGACTAAGGCCCTCCAAGTGATTAGAAGGGAGGAATACTCGAGGAAACCAAGTGAAGAGGCGACAAGGCAAGCCTTCGTCCTTTTTAAGGAAGGGCTTCATACCTGAAGGTCAGGAAAGAATGGAGCAGACCAAAGAAGTTCCAATTGCAACGTTCCCCCTTTTCCTTCTAGTCTGCCGACCCCACAATGGTCACCCCGCGATACATGGTGGAAGAGGAGTCCTCGAAAGCAGATCAGCTCAAAATATGGCAAATGTCATCCCCATTGGGTGTATTGAAGGACATCTTCACCAAGGAAACTGTTGGGAGCATGGATGAACCAGACTTTGAACATTGGAACCTCGGACCGACCCAAAGAAACCGGAGGCGAGGGAAGGGATGATGATCCGGTTTTGGTCTTAACACTCCACAACTGGACGTAGTTCCCCAAGTTGTAGCTGAAGCTTTAAAGGGGCAGCAAGGAGGATGGCCCAAGGGGCAATGCATGCTCAAGACATTAATTATGGACGCGAGGCTCTAATTATGGAGATTTGTCACGAACCTCTAGAGCCCCAGATCATTCATTATTGATGCCGACTAGGTTGGGCAACATTTTGAAATCTTGCATGTATTTTGGAGGGAATCTTCTCCCATTTCTTCTTATAAATATCTCTCTTCTCATTGTAAGCATTGAAAGCCCTCCATCCTTCTGAGGGGTGCTTTCCTTCATTCTCCTCCATGTCCTGGCCTAGTTCGAGCCTTGTGCGCCTGTTGGGTAGTTTTTGAACATCTTCCCTCTGTGTGTAACTTGGAGTTCGCGTTAGTAAAGAATTTGTGACTATTTTCTTATCTCTATCTTGGTTTTGGCATGGGTGTGGTCTTGTGTTCCTCATGCACTGTGGGCTGCTGCCCATGTGTTTAGTCAAGCCCGTTGGGGCGTCGGGGGAGTCTTATTCTCTTTTCTTTGGCGCATTGCCATCCCTTAGTCTAGGCTAGATAGGTTTACTTTTCCCTCATTTTACCGCTTTCCTTTACTTTCCTTGCACTTAATTGCTCTCAACAATTTGTTTTATGTCCCCTCGTTCCCTTTTCCCCCTCCGAGTTAGCCTAGGACTAGGAGTAGAGTAGTGTAGCAGGAGCAGAATGACGAGCACCAAAGAAGAAATCCAAAAGGAAGGAACTGACCTTGGGTAAAAAACCTTGGAGGTTGTCCGGTGAGAGCCGCGTCCCACGCTTGCTTGGACTTCCCAAGACCCGACTCCACATGAGGCACAAGGTCACGATGCCGTGGGAGTTCCAGGGGGTCACAACATTCCCCAACAGTTCAGAATGACACGCCTAATGGGACACAAACATGATAACCTATCTCCCCTAATCTTGAAGTCAAGTTGTGGTTCCTGTGAAGGTCGTGGTCATTTGCTTTTTGAACCACTCTGCAGATTCAGTTGGCAACTCTGTTGCTAAAGAAAAATCCAAAAGAAGAGAAGCCATCATCCCAGGCGAGGTTATGGTGGGAACCTTCTTCTGGCGAACACTCTACCTACCTGGTGACTCTGCTGCAAGAAAGAAGAACCTGAAGTAGCAGCCAAAGGAGCGCAAAACCGAGGTCCCAATAGAAGCCACCGCCTCCAGCCAACCAGCCGAAGCAAAGAGATCAAAGCAAAGGTATGGTTAGGAATATTCCAACTTGGAAGTATTAGAGCCCCTTGATAGTCGCAATCCCCTCCCTATTCTTGGGATGCGATTCCTGAAGAGGCTTTGGGTTCTTTGTCGGAGTTTACTAGAGAAAGCACCATCACCATGTTGGAGCACTTGTAGCACATGGCTAGATATTGCAATGTGCACAATGTCACAGAGCAAGATATAGCGCTCGGGCTATTGGTGACATCTTTCAAAGGGAAGGCTTGAAGGTGGTACGTCTCCCTGCCTGCACAATCAGTAAGGAATTGGGAACATATGGCCTTCTAGCTGATGGATCATTTCGAGGAAAAGGGACCCCTGCTGCTGGACTACCTGATCGACATTAGACAAGATTCTGGTGATATAATGGAGGATTTCAATGCATGGTTCCTTGAAGCCTGGCAAAGAATCTTGAGTGAGATCAGACCTTCCCCAGATATGGCATTAATATTCTATCTCGAAGCTATACATTTAGAGATTGCCATAATTATTATAACCCGAGGGGGAAATTCTCTCCCTGTTGACTATGAAATCACCCCTTAAAACAAAAGATCTCATTCTATTAGGCAAATTTCCCCCAAGACTCCCAAAAGCCTTCTTCCCTCCGACTCTGATTTAGTCCCATTACCCTTCACATCCAAAACTCCCCCACTCCCTTCTAACCGAAATTCCACCTTCATGCAATCGGGTTTCCCACTAGGAACTAGATTCAAGTCCAACAGAGGTCTCCGAGGAAGTAGAACCACTAACGAGGCAAAGGTGTCGAATTGCACACAAGCACTAGAAAGGCAACTGTCGGCTCTATTGGATGATGTTGGCGACCACACTCAAACTTCCTCAGAGAACTTTAGGCCTCCACTGGGATCCACGAAGGAGGAAGATTGGTTGTAGGAGGAAAGTGAGATAGGAGAACCTACGCAAGCAGAGATGCGGCCACCCTACTTGATCCTAAGGTATAGAGGAAAGCCATTTCAAGTGTGCCAAATGGGCATAGTTCATACATCCTACTTGCCTAAGGTAGTGGCCCACATGCTAAAGGCGGCCTGACATTTGGTCAAAAGGGAGACAAACTAGACAAATAACAAGCTTGGCTTGACGATCGATCTCCCGTAGGCGCACTACTAGTCTTCCTTAAAGAGCTTCACCAAAAACTGGAAGGAAATCAAAGTGCTAGACAAGCTCTAAAGGATCTGCGGACTGTAGTCGAAGTGGGTCCAATCCCTTGAAAGCTACCTATAACAAAGGTAAAGAGATGGATACCCCTGGAATTATAGTGGAGGAAGAAAAGGGGACTCCACCTCATCGGAGAGAGCACCCAGCTTGCAAAAGAAGACGATGCAATACGAAAACCTGGGAGCCCAATCTGGTCGGAGTTTTTAAGCAGATTGGCATAGGATGAATGTTAGTGCTGAGGACCCACCGACCTTGAGGGCCTTCGTAAAAAAAAAAGAAAAAAAGAAAAAAAATTCTATTTTCACAGACCTACCAAGTAAATACAGGACATGAGCGAACTCACACAAATTGCATAGAAGCTAAAGTCGGATGTTCGACAACCCCTCAAAACTAGCAGAGCCCCTTTTTGATCAGTTGAAAGACAACTGCCATGCCAAAGCAGAAGGAAGCCTAGATGATGATGTCCCCCAAATCCTAGGCATGAGGGAACGAGTTTTCACGTGATTGTATGACGTCAATTGATCTAAAGAACAGAGGTGAGCCTTTGGAGTCGTCCAAGCGACGTGATCTATAAAGCAAGGATCACCTCATCTTGGCCTTCGCAAAATCTTGAGCGAAGTGATCCCCAATGACTTCTCCTCTAGCTAAAACGTCACTATTGCAGAAGCCTCAGGATTTGCCTAGATCAGACTACACGCCTAATGGATAAGGAAGCCCTCCTTGGGTTCCATAACTCCTGCTAGCAGGAGTTCCCTTGTGAGTTGCCAAAACTGTAGTGAGGTCTCACTACAATGGGTAAATCTTGCTTCCAGCGACAATTTTGACCAAAGCACCTACCTGAAGACGAGATGAAAGGGCCCAACGTCCCTATTACCTACGATGCAGTCGAAGCCAGAAGATCGTTTAAGATGTAGCTAGGGAGGAGTCACCGCCATCAACTGATCTTGCGCCTAAATCTCACTTCACCACGAACCTTAGCCTAAACCACCGAACTAGAATCAAGTAGCAATTCAATAGCCTTTTCGGTGAAGCAGGCCCCGATAATACTTGGAACCCCTGAGGCATTCCAGTAATGGCTAATGGGGAACCACTGTTATTGGGGACCTACTTCGACCGGAGTTCATGGCCTTTTTTCGCCTTTAGCGAGTAAAGCTTTGTAAATCTGTCCTCCCCTTGACCAAGGGGGGACCTTAGTCTTGGGTATCTCTCCAAATAGATACCACCAATGAATCCTGAGGACTAAGGCACTCTGGTTGATTAGAAGGGAGGAGTACCCGAGGAAACCAAGTGAAGAGGCGGCAAGGCAAGCCTTCCTCCTTTTTAAGGAAGGGCTTGATACTTGAAGGTCAATGAAGAATGGAGCAGCATGAAGTTCCAACTGCAACGTTCCCCCTTTTCCTTCTAGTTTGTTGACCCCACAACGGTCTCTCTGCGATACGTGGTGGAAGAGAAGTTCTTGAAAGCAGAGCAACTTAGAAGATGGTAAATGTCCATCCCCACTATGTGCATTGAAGGACATATTCACCCAAGGAAACTACCTAGCGTGTGGATGAACCAAGCTTCGAACATCGAAACCTCGGACTGACCTGAAGCAACCAAATTCATTTGGTTTTGGTCTTGACACTCCACAATTGGACGTAGTGCCACAAGCGGTAGCTGAAGCATTAAAGTGGTAGCAGGGAGGATAGCCCAAGGCGCAATGCATGATCAAAACATTAATGATGGACGATCGCGATGGTCTAATTATGGAGATTTATCACAAACCTCCAGAGCCCCTGGATCATTCATTGTTGATGCTGACTAGCCAGGGTGAAATTTTGAATTCCTGCATGTGTTTTGGAGGGAATCTTCTCCTATTTCTTCTTATAAATCTCTCTTCTTCTCATTCTCTATCCTTCAAAGGGGTGCTTTCCTTCATTTTCCTTTGTGTCTTGGCTTGGCCCGAGCCTTGTGCGGCTTGCCCGGTAGTTTTAGAATCTCTTTCCTCTGTGTGCATGTAACTTGGAGTTCACGTTAATAAAGAAATTGTGACTATTTTTTATCTTTGTCCTGGTTTTGGTGTGGGTGGTTCTGTTTTATTGCATGCTCCTGAAAGGGTCTTGTGTTCCTTGTGCATTGTCGGTCGTCACCTTGTGTTCATTCAAGCCAGTTGGGGCATTGGGGGAGTCATATTATTTTTTCTTTGATGCATCACCACCCCTTAGTCTAGGCTAGATAGGTTTATTTTTCTTGCACTTTACTACTTTGCTTTTCTTTTCTTGCACTTTACAACTTTTCGCAATTTGTTTTATACCCCCTCTTTCCCTTTCCCCCCTTTGAGTTAGCTTAGGACTAGGAGTAGAGTAGCATAGTTGGAGCAGAATGACGAGCGCCAAAGAAGAAATCCAAAAGCAAGAAAGCAGCCTCGGGTAAAAAAAATCCAAAAGCAAGAAAGCAGCCTTGGGTAAAAAGCCTAAGAGGTTGTCCTGTGGGTGATACTTCCTATGCTTTGCCGGACTTTCCAAGATTGGTGCCTCCGCACGAGGTGTAGGGCATCGGATGCACTTGTTCGGCCGTGAAGCTGTAGATGCCAAGGCTGCAACCGTCGGGGGGTTGCAACACTCGAGGAGTGCAAGGGGGTCACTCTTGACCCCCAACACTTGGGTCCAAGATGCTAAAGAGAAGATAACCATGTAGCTTGAGTGTATTATAATAGATATCCTATGTGATGGTCTTATGAATCACCCCTTTCTTGAAGAGAAGATGAAGGGGGTCCCATTGAGTAATTAAAGGGGGAAGGTGATCTATGGAAATCCTAGTAGATTGGAGAAGTATACTAGTCTTAAAGTATCAACCTCCTCCAACCAAGGAGATTTATAGAGATGATTCTCTTTGTGCAGGAAAGGGCTAGAAATATAGATGAAGGGGGGACCCTAGCGAATTTCAAAGGGGGAAGATGATCTATGGAAGTTCCATTAGATTGGAGAGGTATGCTAGTCATCAAGTACCAAACTCTCCTCCAACCAAGGAGATTTATAGAGATACTCTCTTTGTGGAGGAAAGGGCTAGGAATGGGTCTCTCTCCCTTCAAGAAGCACAAACCCCCATGCATCACAGTTGATGGAGATGGAAAGTGAGTTTGAATATGCTCTAAAGATGAAATGGGTGGGATGCAAACTTGGCTAATACAATGCATTGAGGGATTGTATGCTTGCTGTAAATCATATGCTTACGAAGTAGTCTGAACTCTCTCGATGTGTATCCAATTAGCAAGTTTCAAACTTGGTTCCTAGATCTGGTACCTGTGAAGAACTATGTGAAAAAGTTGCGTCTTTGAGGCGACTTCCAAAACTTGTATATGAAAACATCCTTTTTGAGTAATAGAAAGCTTTGCATATCCTTTGCTAAGTCATGACAAAGAAATGGGTTTGAGACAAGGGATGGGCTTGACTAGTTAACCCCCAAAAGAGTGTGATGCTGTGACCTCAATAGGCTCACCCTTGAAATAGAATTGGAACAGGGAGAGCGCATATTTGGAGGTATACAAGATTATAACTTTGGTATGACTAAGGTTGACCTTAGGATTCCTAAGATTTCAAAATATAGCAAGTGGAACCAATTGCTTTTGCAAACCCTGGATGCAGTGAGCAAGAAAAACTACATCAGTGACAAAGAGTAATAGGCAATTTAAACATGGTGTAAAAGACATGCATCCTTTGCATGTGTGTGCTGATGAATGAAGTCCTCAAGCTCATCAGTTATATGCCAAAGGTTGACAAAAGAGGAAATCCTTGCTTAACCCCAATAGTGATTTAAATCTCATCTAAGAATCCATGAGCAGATTGGAATCAACCAGATACTATCTCATAAAGCTTCGTGATAGCTGTGATAAGGAGCATGGAGATGCCATGTCTTGTAGTTTGAAATGGAAAGCAGAAGGTCACTCTATCAAAGGCCTTTCTAAAGTTGGTGATAAAACAATTTTTTTTGTTTGAAGAGGACCTAGTGCAGACCTCCTCAATGGTAGCATGGAGACCGAAGATATGATTTCTAGTATGAGATCCTATCGCAAAAGCAGCATGTCCTCTAGCTTTGGATCCACTATGTTCAAGCCTTTTAAATAAGATAATTCTATTGATGGCCATGAATGACCAAAGTAAGTCAATAGGACTGAACGTAAAAAAGCTATTAAAAAGCAATGTAGTTACCGTGAAAAGTATTAATAAAGTAAGATAAAGACTAGACTGTACTTCATAATTTTCCTTTTGTATGGATCTGAGCAGTTTCTAGCTTTATGGATGTTAGAAATGATATGAAGAGAAAAGAGAGATGTGTGAAGCATGGAACCAAATAACAGCATGCTCTTCTAGCATTGGACACCATTTTTGTGGAGCTGATTATATGGCTGACCAAGACAATAAAAGGAGTTAATCCGTCACTTTGCATTTTCCCTTGCTGAACTATTGGATTACATTCAAAGCTTTGCCATCTATGCGATCATGCAACGCAGTAACACAGGAATAAAGAAAAAGAAACTAAAAGAGAGGGTAATAAAAGGGTAGAGTAGTTTTTAATGTCGACAATGTCATAGGCCATATGAGACGGATATTGTTTACCCAACCATACTCCTGTTACCAAAGTGGGGTGTGCAACCCTACCCTCTGCAGGATTCAATCCTTAAACCTCTATTCAGAGTTCCAAAGTCTGCAACGTTAGGCTACTCAGGATGTACCCACAATTCTAAGACTATGTTCCATGGGACCTGACTTGGGTTTTGGGTCCCAAAAATAATGTCCCATTCCATCATCCTAAAATAATGTCCCAGCATCCCGGAAATATGTTCGCTGTCTCATGCCGCCTGTGTCCCAAAAACTCTATGGAACATAGGTCTAAAATGCTTATTGAATTATGTGATTCAACTCTTGCCTCCTTTGAGTTTATTTATTGCAGAGTAAAGCGTCAGGTAGTGCATGCCCAACTAGGTGATTTCTAATATCAGCCATGCTAGTATGGTGGTACTCAGGGTGAATTGGCATTTTAAGAATATCAGAAGACTCAAAGGCAATGACAGTTACTAATGTAATAGCACTCAACCCACCCCATATTTAAGGAAGCATCATGACATACCACAAAAGATCTTGCAGTTAAAGGTTATTGGACAAGCAGCCCACAAGAGGTGTGGGTATAACATCATCTGCTCAAAATATCTGATTCTTCACTTATGGGTTATTGGGTATGTAGGTTTTTCCTTTAAACCTTAAACTATCTTTGTACATCTCATACCCTTCATAATTTCATCCTTTTTTTTTTTTCTTTTTTCTTCAAAGCATTCTAATTAGGTTACATAAAACATATGTTGTAGGCTTTGAAGGCCCTGTACTAATCTCAAAACTCTACCTAAAAGGGAGTGCCTTCACATTTGGAGAGCATGCATAACAACTGCCATGTGCCAAATCCAGCTCATGTGTAACATAATGTTATTTGTTATTCAGTAAAATTCAAACGCAATGACACTTTATTTTGTGATAGCACTCCATCTAACCTCTCTTTAGAGCATCACTATATACATACCCGAAATTTTTCTTGGAGTTTGCAGACATTGGAGAACAACTCCATGGCTATTTTAATCTAGCTGAAGGTTTTAAAAATAAAGTAAATTCTAGCATGTTAATTGTTTCAAGTCTACTAACATTTTCTCACCTGATGGAGACGAAAACTATAGAAGGAAATTTGTTTTTATGTTCAATTTCATAAACATTGATCATGACAATGACTCACATATACAGTGTGCTCTCTCTCTCTCTATATGTATATTCATTTTGAATAGAACAATTTTTACTGAATTTTGGGACATTTCTTTTTTAACACATTTAATTTGAGAAAATTCTATTATGGAAGATGGAATTTGAATTTTGGGTCATTGTAATGCTGATATATGGTGTTTATTTTGTAGTCATTCATCCCGAGGACATTGGGTCAGGTAAAGGATTTTGAGAAAGACATAGATCAAATTACCAGTGGCAAAAATACTGAAGGTATATACTATCAAACAATCACTGGTATGAAAGAGGACCTTTCTGGAGTGCGTCTTGTTCCTGCTATCTTGGAAAACATAAATGGTCAGGCTGCAGGGCAAATTGAAGATTGCCGTACAGATTCAAATTCTGTTACCGATAGGTTCAATGAAGCTTCAGAGAAGGTTTTGGAGAGTGCTATTTTAGATCAAAGTGACACTGATGAGCAGGGTAGCTCAACTGAATCTGAGGATGACAAGGAATCTGAAACTGAAGACAAGCACTTAGCAGGTGAAAAGAAAGAGGCTGATAGAAGAACTGCACGCAAGGAGCATAAGAAGGCAGTAAAGGCAGAAAAGAAAGAAGCTCGGAAAAATAAGATTCCTAAGGCTGTGAAAAAAAGAAAAAAGAAGACATCCAAAGAGAAGATGCGGCGCTGAGTTTTCATCTGGTTATCATGTAGATATAGTCTGTGTATTATGTAGAAGCATAACCTTTGGTCAGTTCAACTCGAGTAGTGTTCTTGTGCGGATTGGTGGTTGTTCCTATATCTTAAATAACCAGTCAGGCCAAATATTTAACTTATTTTTGTCCAGATTGAGTGACATTTCAAAAGGCCAAATGTTTTCAGGACAAGAAGGAATAATTATTTAACTGTGTCTTTTTGACTGCATCTTTTTGATCTACCAGAGAAATTGGTAGATCTTCACACTTACTATTTTTATTTTTTTATAACATAATTCTTCGTTGTAACCATTAGTCACTTGACTACATGGCTTGTGCTAAAGCGTTTGCTAGCTTGGATTTGGCTGCCGCCATCCGAAAGTATTGGAGGAGTAGAAATTAGGAATTGCAGTTTGAGCAACAGGAGAAATTTTCCAATTTTATACATGGCTTTATTATTTATTCAAGACGGGCTTAACATGAGATTGATGCTAGTAAAGTAAGTCCTGCATAGCAGGTAGTTTATCATCATATTGATGCTAGTAAAATAAGTCATGCACAGTGGCTAGTCCGTTTTTATGGATGTATTAAATTAGGATATTTGTATGCTGAGTTTTTAAAGTAACATAATTATATGCTAATGAAATGTAATTGCATGATAACTTTTTTTTTTTTCAATAAGTTATATGTGGTTTCTAATGGGGGCATTCCTCTCAAAATATTACCATTTTTTTGCAGCATACCTTATTATTACAAAATTTTCATTTTTTTTTTTTCTTTTAAATATATTCTTCAACTTCTTAGAAGTGCTATGTTTCCACAATCAGTTCCTTGAAATCATCTTGATCGAGAGATTGGGAGATAAAATCTCACTTGGCTGGTTGCCTTCTAAAATTTGAATTTCACCGATGAAGATCAACATCGCAATTTGCTAATTTTCCTTCTGTATAAATATACTCACACTTCTAAGAGATTGCCTCTAGTAATAGATGATGAACGTCAACAATAATATTATTTTTTATCAAGTCTCTACATCTATTTCTGTTAATGACATTAATGATAATTTGTAAATATATTTCCGTGCTTTTTATATTTGCAATTTTAATCCTTGTAAGAAGTGCCTTAGCCAATGCATAGGTAGTTGAAGTTCCATATGATTTTGAACAAGTGAGGTAATTTCTTTCATTATTTCTAAAAACACCACCTCCACCAGCTTTTCCCGAAGGAAATCAACATAATTTTTTTTTGATTTTTTCAAAGTAGGGTTTTGAAAGGGTTACCCTATCCCTTTTACATTGATTTAGTCACATTGAACTATTTGGTGCTACCAAGATTTGAACCTTAGTGTGGGCTACATGAACTATTTGTTCCAATTGAGACTTCCCATGATGAGCACTGTATTTGTAGACATTTTGCAAGAGAGGCAATAATACGGTTCCAAACTTGGGCATGATTTTGAGATTTATTTTTTAAAATTTCTGTAATTTCTTTCAAACAATTTTTTTTAACACATAATGGTAGGGCTAATGCTTCAAATAATACATAATGTTTTAGCTTTGAAATAACTAATCCAATATTTCATCAACTCTTTCAATGGAGTTACCCAATATAATTTCATATTTAAAAAAAAATAACCTCAAATGGTGTGAGCAAACGAACAATGAAGAAATAAATGGTTTGATGTCTTTAAATCCTTCTCTCACAAGGCACATGTAAAGGGTACATAATATCCTCTTTTGAACAATGAAGAAATAAATGGTTTGATGTCTCTAAATCCTTCTCACACAAGGCACATGTAAAGGGTACATAATATCCTCTTCTTTGTAGACTCTCGCTTGTAAGATTCTTACTTTGAACTATTAACCAAAGGATTGTTGAGGCCTTAGGGAGAGCTTTTAATGACAAAACATTATTCCAATGAAATTTTTTGGGAGAAGGAAATTTTGAGTTGTTCTAAATCATCATATCCCAATTTGATCAAGTATCCACCATCCTTTGATAAATTCCAAACAAACTCATCATTTCGTGTAAAAATCGACAAATAAAACTTTTGAAGCATCTATTGAAGTTCATCTGCAATTTGTTTGAGTTCCTTTCCTTCAACTAGGTTACCAAAAGAAATCCATGATTTGGAGTTGTTGTTCATAATAATTTAATCTTTGACCTTTGGACCTTTACATGCTAGGCACACTTGAGCCAATGGTTGACATTTTGAGTTAAAGATAAGAGGATAAGGCTTCAACCAAGCATTAGACCAAAAACTTTGTATAACTCTCCCTCATTGATTGACCATCTAATATGTTTATTTATCAATTGCAAACTCTTATAAGAAGTTTCATCTTGACGATCCATTGGGTAGAGTTCTTTTTCTAAATAATTTCATTGCATCAAAAGAACCTATGTATTTTTGAAGTAATATTGTTGCCCAATTCTTTTCTTGATCTCTAAATAAACTACACCCAAGCTTTGCTTCTAATGCCAAATCCATAAGTCTACAATTTTGCAAGCCTGCTGCTCTAATATTCTTTCCTTTGTAAACCCTATACCACTTACAAAGAGGAAACCTAAATTTTTCCTCACAACCTTTTCATCGAAGGTCTTTGAATTTTATCAATTTTTGATGCTATACCTATTGACAGTCTTGAAAGTGACATCATATATAGGGATGGATTGCAATGTAGTCTTTATGAGTTGTAGCCTTCCGGCCATGGTTAACTTACCTTTCCAACTTGCCTAACAAGCCTTCATTCTATCCAAAAAAGAGATCCAAAGCTCATTTTTATTTCCTTTAGTAGACAAAGGAATACCCAAGTAAGTTGATGAAAAATTTTCAATTTTAAACCCTAAAATATTGACAATAATTTGTTGTAAATCTTAATTTTTTTGGTTGTAAATCTAAGGTAGTATTAATGAAAAAAATCCTAGATTTTGTAGTATTTACCAACTGTCTGGTAGCATTCTCATAGCATGATAATATTGATTTAAACTCCATGGCCTCATTGATTAAGGGATGGGCCAAAAGAAAAGTATCATCAACAAATTGGAGATGAGATTCAAAGGGACTATTTTTTGCAACTTGAATGCCCTTGATTTTTCCTTCCAATTTTGCCTTTGAAAATGCTCTTCTTAATGCTTCCATGAGAATAATGAATAGATAATGAGAAAGTGGATCACCTTGACAAAGTCCACAAGATGACTTGAAGTAACCAACAGGAGAACCATTGATCAAAATAGAAAAAATTATAGTGTCATAACAACATTTAATCCACTTACACCAACTATAATCAAAGCCAAACTTTATGAGAATAGCTTGAAGAAAATTCCAAGAAACCCTATCACATTCTTTGTTCATATCTAATTTCAAAAGCATACTTGGTTTTTCCATGGAATGAAGAGAATGTATGGCCTCTTGTGCAATAATTATACCATCAAGAATTTGTTTACCATGAACAAAACCACCTTGTTCCTATAAGATAAGACACCCTAGAATGCCCCTCAACTTGTTTGCCATAATTTTTGAAATAATCTTATAAATCATATTACAAAGGCTTATTGGACGAAAATTATCAAAATATTTTGTCGCCTTTCTTGGGAACCAAGGTAATAAAAGTAGCATTGATCTCACTTATTATAGCCTTCCTTTTTCGGGCCTCTTCAAGTCTAACTAGCACCACTCTTCAATAAATCCCAAAACATTGAAAGAAAATTGCAAGAATTCCATCGGGGCTAGGTGCCTTGTTAGGATGGAAAGAGAAAATTGCTTCATGGAGCTCCTCCATAGAAATATTCTTCATTAAGCTTTTATTTTGTTCTTGAGTGATAATTGATGGAATATTTTATAGATGTTTTTCTTGGGCCTCCTTATCTTGCCTAGAATCTGACAAAACATTTTTGAAATAATTGATTGTTTCCTTATATCTTCTTCGTCCTCAATATTTTTTCCATCGTAGAGTTAAAATATTTTTGATATAACAAACAAAAAAATTTGTCTTTGTTGTAGCATAATTCTTTTTCTTCTAAATTTCTCTCTTCCTTTGAGCCATTTCTCTCTAGATTTTAGAACCCATATGACTCATTTTTCAATGCATTATGATAATAAATAAGTAATTGTTTTTCTTTCACATAGGAATCATGATCCTTTCCATTAATTTGTACTGTCTTGTAAATTTTTGAGCTTGGATTCAATTTCTCTTTTCTTTAAAAATGTTACCAAAAGATTTGGCATTCCAAATCTTCATTTTCTCCTCTAAATATTTCAACTGTTGAACAAAACAATAAATACAGGACCCTTCAAATTTTGATTCATCCCACCATAACCATCTGGAAAAAATCAGGATCTTGGAGGCACATACTGGAAGCAAAATGGCTTTGGATGACCATTATTAGGTAACTCACAAGTCAAAAGAATGGGTTTGTGATTTGATCCTGCTCGCAATAAAATATCTGAAGAGTTTTGTTTGCAATCATTTATTGGATAACAAGAATCTATCTAGTCTATTTGTTATATGATTTTGCCTAATGCATCTATTAGCCCATGTATATTGAAAGCTTGAGGGACTAACATCCCAAAGGCCATTTGAATTGACAAATGAAGCAAAATTTTGCATTGATTTAGACTATCTTGGATACCACCCTTCTTTTCCAAAGGAGATAGAACAATATTAAAATCACCCATAAGAATCCATAGATCACAATGTATCATCTTTGTATTTGATAAAAATATGTTAATGTCCTTCCAATATCTTTAAGGAGTAACTATAGTTGGAGCATATACATTTATAACCCCAACTTTGATGTATTCCTCTTTCCTAGGAAATAATCCAACCCAATTACTTTTTGCTTCTAATAATTGCCTATCCCATTTGCACTTGTTCCATATTATTGCAATAACGCTTGAAGCTCTTATAGACGAAATTGCTAAACAATTACCCATCTTCCAAATCTTCTTAAAGGCATCCTTACATTCCTCAATGCATAATTTTGTTTCTTATATTAAAATAAATTCAAGACTATAACAAACTATTAATTCCTTAATAACTTTTTTTTAGGGGTTTTATTCATACCCTTAATATTTCATGATATCATTTTATTTTATAATGGTAAAAAAGAGGTTTTTTATATAGGGTCCCAAAACCTGTTTACATAGAGTGAGATATTATAATGCCAATTTACAAAATATGACCAAAGAACAACAAAATTGCAATGTTCCTATTCCAACTCTCAATGACCAGCGATCAAACACAATCTGCGACTTGGATAGTCTAGCCATTTTCCTTTCTGACTCCATTTTATCCACTACCCTTCCCACTTTCACCTCTTGAAACTCGTGCGACTTTAATGAAAATTGTTTCAATTGACACCTTCGAATCCTTGGATAAATTTTCTCCTTACCAGTTGTACACCACACATTATAACTCCAAGTTTTTCCTTTTGGGTCTGGTGACTAGATCGGGGACATGGCTCCATTGCCTTTTCTATCATGATTACCACAATTCATTTTTATTACAAGCCTGCAAGTCTTCCTCCTCTTCATTCTTATCCTCCTACAGTTTAAGGCTTGCATTTTCATCAATCATGATTTTAATCCTCTTGGCCAACACATTTTCATCAAGCATTTCTTCCTTAAAAATCCTTCTATTAAGTTCCTTCCATATGGTCCAGACATAGTGCGGTAAGGCCATATCCCACCAAGACCGCTATTTTTTTAGTTTTTTTAGAATCTTCAATTGGTATATCAACTGTTGAAACGTTTGAGGCATGACCCGTGTTATTTGCAGATGTTGAAACACTTCCCAGAACACCCTCCTGGAGTAGTTGCATTGTAGTAGTAAGTGATCCACATCTTCAAATCCTTTTAAACACAAAATGCAACAACTAGACAATGGCATACCTTATTTTCTCAAATTTTTGGTGGTTAGAAAATTGTTCAGGAAGGCCAGCCAAAAGAAGACAATTTTTGGTGCTAAGCCTTTTATCCAAACTTTCTTATCAGGAAACTCCAGGTCATGATTGTTCCTGGTCAAGACTTATATCCTTCTTTTACCAAATAGGAGCCAAAATTATGTCCCAGCCAAGACATATTATCCTTTCCACTCAACTCACTTATGAAAAACCTTTATAATCTCATATTGAGTGTGTTTGCTACTTCCATTAGCTCTTCTCTTTCTAGGAAAATTTGCTTCCATTCTTTCTTACCATCCCTTATGCAGATATAGGAGTTTAACATAGCCCCCAGATGGCTTGATGCCTAAACTGCCAACTATTAGGACTTGAGCTAGTGGAACCTACTCCAACCAAATATCATCTCAAAAGTAGGCTTGAGAGCCTCCCTTAACATTCCATTTTATTTGATCTTGAAACATTTTCTTGCATTCAACTCCGTTCCAGAAGGCTGAGCCCCTTAGAAGGGATTCCAATTATGCTGCTCCTCTAGGTATTTGGCCTTACACTTTTGAATCCAAGTTGTTTTTTCATCAGCACCGAGTCCAAGCAAATTTGAATTGAAATGTTTTATTTTCCTAAGGCCTAACCCTTCGAATTTTCTAGGTTGGCATACCTTCTTCCAAGCCACTAACACCAATCGTTTTTTTTCTTCCACTCTAGTCCACAAGAAGTTGTTGCATATTTGATCCATGATATCATTTTTATCATCAACACTTTTTATTTTTATTAGTGGGATTAGCCCCACTTCTTGTTAACACCTATGCAATTTTTATTTGGCTTCGCATATCAATATAATTTTGAGTTTCTTTTTCTCTTTGTTCTTGTTTTGATGACCTTCCTTTCCTCCTTCTATTCCTACCAACACTCTTACCTTCATCAATCTCTTCTATTGTTTGTATTTTTTCATTTTGTTCATAATGAGGCTTATCTTCTAAAGATTTATGTTGCCTTAAAGAGTCGAAAGTGCAAGGATTAGCCTCATAAGCATTTTCTTCTTTATGTTGCCCTGAAAACTCTAAACTGCATAGATGATCCTCCATAGTCATTACTTTCTTAAGTTGGCATGGAAACCGTAAATTATCTTGGACATCCTCCATAAGATTTTCTTTACTGTATTGCTCTTGAAACCCTAAAGTGCAAGAAATACACTCTGCACTACTTTCATTTTATTGTAAGAAGATTTAATGGTACTTGAGGAGAATAAAGGTGTTTTACTTGGATTAAGCTTGACCTCCACCTCATTTGCTTTAAAATTTGCTGACCCATCTTCCTTTGCTTTAAAATTTGCTTTCCCCTCTTCCTTCGCACCTTTAGTTCCTATATTTGAACTTGTGCATTGTACTTCCTCATCCCTCATATCATTTTCTTCTAATGGTTGATTCAAGTGAATTGTAATGGCCTTTGCCATCCGATGATGTAGAAGGGTTTTTCTAACCACTTTCTAAGGAGTGGAAATTCTTTGATTTGACTTAGCTCTTCCTTTGATATGATCTCCTTGTTTCAAATTGAAGCTACCCTCATGCCCAAAAATTTCCTTCTTTTCCTATATTTTCACTTTGCAGTCTCTTGCCATGCGCTTGGTTTCATGACCTTAACGACATCGAAATGCAATATTTTTATAATCCACTTGTTGATGTCATTCTCTAGATTTAGATTTAATCCTATTCGATTGCTTGGAAGAATTCACCTAGAGTATTACCAATATTCTTTAAAACCTCCTTATTGATGAGTTGATAAGGAAGTCCAAAAAGTGTAATCCATAACAAAAACCTTTTAACAGTTTCTATGTCCATAGAAAAATTCTCACTCCAAGGTCTTAAATATAATGCATCTTTGCCCCTAAACCACATACCTCCATCCATTATTTTATCCCTTATTTTTGAATTGGAGAAAATAATGAGAAAAAATGTTTTTGGAAGAAAAATCATAGAGTAATTTGAATTCAATCCCAACTTGGCTAGTATCCATGAAACTTACATATTAAGCCTTTGATTTTGAGAACCATTATATCATGCTCAATCATCTTATCCTTGATAATCACTTTTGGTGTAGAATTTGCTACCTGGACAAGGTTTGCCATTAATTCACTCTTCCTCTTATTGCTAGCTAGGGCATCCATACTTCCAACTTGACCATTAAGACTTTTACAAATGACTTCCTTTCCATCTTACCTAGATTTTCTTCAAATAAATCTTTTAAATTCTCAAAAATCTGAACAAGAAGTGACACTTGTTCCTTGATCGTACTTTACTTTCTACTTCATGCTTCCTTGCTCACACTTCCTCTTTGCTCTCATGTCACACTTACTCCCGAAACAAAAAATGGCATTTGTTCATTAATCAAGATTGCATGATGATATTTATAAGCATATTGCATTTCAAATTGGTTCTTTTTATGTATTTGCAAAAACCATTGAATGTGACAGATAGACCATTTTTTTTTTTTTTCATGATATCCACATCTAGCATAATAAATGCTAGGATATGACTTTTTTTTTTTTTTAATAAGTTCAGGATATGACAATTTTTACATCAATGGCAGAATTAAATAAAGTAAATATACAAAATTTTTAACTTCGTAAAAAAAACTATAGGCTTTAACTCCCCTGTTTTTTGAACACACAATTTCATTGATAGACGGAAGGTGAAATAATTTAAGATAGAGCACCTGCTGGTCGCTATATTCCTGCAGGGACTAATATATTTGGAAGAACAAATATTTAAGACAGATGCAAGTAATCTTTGATGTTTTGTCTTTGAGCTATTTCATTAGACTACGAGTTTCTGTGCATAAGGAGTTCTGAATATTGATCGACCTTCTCCTGTTCACGGTGTTTTAGTCTGATTCACATACCTCTCTGGTATCTGGACACGAACTATTTTCTTGTAGATTAGCATAAAAGATAAAATAGGCATACGTGGAAACTTTTTATATGTCCTCTCGTGTTCCGTTGGCTTGTTAAAACGTTTAATGCCACGCCTGAAGGTGGTTCCTGTCATTGATTTTTTTTTTTTTTTTGGATCGAGTGCTTCAGCATTTATTTTTGAACCCTAGGTCTGATTATTGTGCACCTGTGGTGGTATTTGGTTTAGGGGATACTATTGGGTTATGTTTGTGTTGTAGACTTTCCTTTGTGTTTTAGGTTTTTCTTTATAGGTTCTGGTAGTGAATCCTGAAGGCTCAAAAACTTTGATATAAAAGAATGTGTATGATAAAATTGATCGTGTAGATATCAGTTTTAAGAAGAAATGAATATTCAGAAATGTTTGATAATATATTTATTTTTGTTTTGAAAATTTGATATAAAATAATGTTTTGTAATATGTATAGTTGACCATTATATTGTTACGGCCTAATTAGTAAGATTTTGGAATGAACATTAGTTATGCACAAATTAGCCATCATGAACTTGTCTAAAGTTGTTAAGGACTGATTAGTCATGCTTTAGATTGATTAGTTCTAGGTAGGATTAGTTAAGTGTGTAACAAGTATTCGGTTGGGGACGTTGGGGGACTGGTGGTTGCTATAACTGCCAGGGCCATCCTATATATAGACCCCCCATTCATTTTGTAAAGACATCCATACATCAATGAGAATTGTTCTACTATTGTGCAAATCTGTGTGTGAAGAGCATTGTCTTGTGTTGCAGGTATCCAGGTTATGAATGCTATGAAGTAGATTGGAAGTAGACTTGTGTTGTCAATGTTGTGTGTGTTGTGCAAAGTTGCAGGAAGGAGCGCTCAGGGACATGTTCGAGGATTGATAGAGTAATTACGAGATTATAGGTTATCTGGCATCAAGGACCTGTCCAGGCCTATCTGTCTAGGCCTACCTGTCTAAGCCTTACAGTCATTCGTCTAGGCCTTCCTATTTGACCTTGCAGCTACTCATATAGACTAGAAGTTACTTTTCTGGACCTTGCAACTACCCGTCTAGTATGGAGTTACCCGTTTGACAAATACCCGTCATTAGTCCATACCTTCAGTCATCCTTCTAGGCCTATCTGTCTGATCGCAACCCATCTAGACTCATCAATCCGTAGCTTACTCGTCAAGTGCAATTCATCTGGACTAACTCGTCTACAGTCATCAGTCACTGGCTATTTGTCTTGTCCAATCAGTCATCCATCAGGGTGAACTGTAAGGATAGTTTAGCATTATGATGATTAACCAAGTTTACCATCCTTTCCTCTCCTAAAACCTGTCATTCCCTCATCTCGGGAAGGTACTCACCCCTATCTACATTTGGCGTCGTTGCCTAGATCAACTTTGGGTCAAGGAAGAACTAAACGTGACAAGGCAAAGAGGTGAATGACAGATTCTAGGCTACAAGGCCAATGAGGAAGGAATCAGATACCACTTAGGCGAAGTGCGAGACTGGCAAACCAGAGAACACAAGTTCAAGATGAAGTTTCACAACCAGAGGTGGAACGAGTGTGGAATCCCTTGGACGACGAGAGTCCAAGAGCAGAGCGAGAAAGGTGGGAAACATTATTGTTGACAACAGAGAATGAAGTACAAAATCAAATAGCAGAGGATGTACCTAACATTGGAAGCGAGGAGTGGATGGTAACACCTGATCCAACGGAGAGGAGTTGGCCAATGGGTGCAGAAGATCGAAGTTTTGTACCGGAGCAACCATGCATGGGTTCTTGGGAAGGAAGACTAGAATCACACCTTGTGTACTCATGAAGAAGGTCATGAAGTAGTGACGTACGTGAGTCAAGGAGAAGGCTATTTGAACATGTACTTGAATGAGATTTTGAACCACCTACAATGGAAAGGGAGTGGAATAGAACTCCACAAGAGTCATCATCAAGTGATGCGGATATTGGAAGAGTTCCGATGGTAAATGTTGCCAATAGAGCGGTCAAACAAAAATGCCCACCCTTCACTTGGGAAGGGAAAGAAGACCCAACCCGCCATATAGGTACTTGCATTACAATTTGGGGGGCAAATGGAGTATCACAACCAACATAATGGTTGCAACTATTTTTGGCCACCTTACGAGGTATGGCTATGGATTGGTACCTAAAGAGAGAGAGTACCCAACAATTTACGCAATGGAATATCTTAAGAGATGCATTTATAGAGGAATTTTGGCCACTAAGGGATGATACAGAGATCATCACTAAAATTTTTGCAACTAAACAAAAGCCAAATAAAGATGTCAAAAGTTATAATAGGAGATTGAAACAACTGGTTGATAAAATGCAAATGCCACCAGTGGATGGAATGGTGAAACATTGGTTTTTAGATGGACTTCTACCAAAATATAGAAATAAAATGAAAGTAGTACCATCCTCCACGTACGAAGAAGCTCTCAAAAAAGCAAAAAACTTTGAGAGTGAAGCTAAACAAATAACAACAAGAATCGGAGGACATTCAAGGAATGATGATTTCGACAATGATATAGAAGACAAAGTCCAAAGTACCATACACTCCTTTAGAAGAGAATTCGATAAAATCATGAAAGAAGTTAAAGGAGAAGTGAGGAAAGACCAAAAGGATATTTGGTGCTCAGACTGCAAAGTGGAAGGACATACAAATGTCAATTGCCCAAAGAATGCATATTGCAACATATGCGACATAGCAGGGCATCTAGTGGTAGATTGTCCATTCAATCTAAAAGGAGCAAGGCATCAAATTATGATAGTACAATAGGAGGAACAACCAAACACCTCAAGAAATGGGTAAGGTGCAATGAGCAATGAATTTAGGAATAATCATCGAGGTGGAAGATAGGGTGGACAAAGTCATCTATAGTATGACTTCGAGGGAAGACCAATCATCCAATGCTAAAATTGTCAAGAATGGGGACACTTTGCAAAAAATTACCCCAAGCCTCAAAATGTAGGCAATACCAATGGTAGCAATGCTACCCAAATGTGTAGATGGTGTGGACCAAGAAACCATAAAGAGATAAACTGCCCAAATAAAGCAAGTACGAGTGGTACACAAAATATCAATTGGATTGACATTGGGGAAGTTAGTACTGAGATGGAAAAAGGAAAAGAAGTCCTAGCGGTAACTAGAGCTCATGCTAGGAAAATGGAGCAATATCCGAATCTTGCCAAGGAGAAAGAGCGATGGCAGGAAGCTCAAGAAATGATTAAGATGGAATTGGACAAAGAAAAGCAGGAAAGGCTAGTCCAAGAGAAAGCCTTGAAGAAGATGGAGATCGTAACAGATAAACAAGCATTAGTCGAACGCTTGGTAACACAAGTACTCAATACGACTTTGGAAGTAAAAGTATCAAGTCTATTTAGTGCAGTACCTGAATTATACGCTACAGTCAAGGAAGTGATAAAAGCAAAGAAGAGGGAGGAAGTCCGATAGGTAGCTAATATCAAGCAAGAACAATTTATCGATCCTACGATACTAATGATTGAAGCAGGGAAAAAGCCAGCTTTGGTTCACATGGAGATATTGGACCATAAGCTAAATCAAGTAATCGTTGATGGAGGATCGAGTGTAAACGTGATGCTAGAGAAAACATGGTGAAGTATTGGCCAACCAGCACTAAGATCTCTGAATTTTAGGTTATATGGAGCTGACCAATATGGTATCGAAACAAGAGGAGTGTTGATGAGCCAAAAAGTGCGCATAGCGGAACAAGATTTTATTATGGATTTCATTGTAATTGCTATGCAAAAACCTGCATATGATGCATTACTTGGATGTGGGTGGCTAAGAACAACAAAGGTGAACCATAATTGGGAGAAGGAACATCTTACCTTCAAGAAAGGCTAACATAGGTACTTGATTAATCTAAAGAACCAAGTAATAAGCCAAGATATTGCAACTTTAGATGAATTAGAAAGTTCCTCATCGGATGGAGAAACGAGATATGAACTAGATGAAGGAGTATTGCAATTAGAAGAATGCACTAAAGATGAGAATGATGAGGATAAAGGCTTACTCCACTGGCATATGGAGGATTATGAAGTATTTTCTCCATAATGTTTATGCATCAATGCAGAAGATGAGATTCAAGAGAATGGAAAGAAAGAGCTTGAGAGGAGAAAGCAGCAAAAAGAAATCAGTAGTAGAGAAGGACCAAGAATGGGAAAAGTGGACATTTCCAAAGAACTTCGTAGAATATACGATGGGAGATGCAGTAATTGAGGATAAGCCAACCCATCCTATTGATGTCCTGAAAGTGGTAGAAGAACCTGAGTCCATTAAGTATGAAGGACCAAGAATGGTTCAGGTTAATCTTGGAGAAGGCGAAGAGAAAATGATTAAATGCGGGGATGATTGGGATCCTGTACTAAAAGCAACAACATTCAAGATTTTTGTAGAGTACAAGGATGTCTTTGCTTGGACATATAAGGATCTGAAGGGAGTACCACTAGAGTTGTGTGTACATAAGATTCCTTTGATTGAAGGCGCACAACTAGTAAGGAGGCGACCATATAGAATGAATCCAAAATACGCAGCCTTGGTGAATGCCAAAATCGAGAAAATGTTGGATGCAAGCATAATATTCAAAGTTACGATGAGCGAATGGGTGTCACCAATTGTGATTACCTTGAAGAGAGAGGCAAATAAAATCTGGATTTGTGTGGATTTTCGAAGCCTCAATGTCGTAACTATAAAATATCCCTTCCCAATCCCCTTCATGGATTCCATTTTGGAGGAAGTAGCCGGTCATGAGATTTATTCATTTTTAGATGGATTCTCGAGGTATAACCAAATAAGTATTGCAGAGGAAGATAAGTTGAAAACCACTTTTATAGTGGAAAATGGAATATATGCTTATAACCGCATGTCGTTTGGATTGTGTAATGCACCAACTACTTTCCAAAGAATCATATTATACATCTTTGATAAAATATCCACAGGTAACTTCAAAGCCTTTCTAGATGATTGGTCCCTATATGGCAAGATGCAAGAGCATTTGAAGGCACTGGAAGAATGTATGAGCTTGTGTAGGAAAGCTCAAATATCATTAAATCTAGGCAAGTGCATATTAATGGTGCCATATGGGAAGTTGTTAGGGCATATTGTATGCTAGGAAGGTTTGAAGCTTGACCTAAATAAAATACGAGTGATATTGTTGATGGAAGAGCCACATGATGTAAGTTCTGTGAAGACCTTCTTAGGAATAATTGGTTATTATAGAAGGTTTATCAGAAACTATGCACAAACCTCTCATCCACTAGATGCTCTTACATGCAAAAATGTTCCTTTCAAATGGGCGGAGGAACACCAAGAGGCTTTTGAGGGCTTGAAGGCGCATTTGGTGAAGGCGCCTATCCTAGTTTATCCAAACTAGGAAAAAGAATTCCATGTTCACGTGGATGCCTCGAATTTTGCAATTGGCTGAGCATTGGCTCAATAAGGGCAATTTGGACTAGACCAGCCCATATATTTTGTGAGTTGATTATTGTCTAGAGCAGAGAAGAACTACAACACAATAGAACGAGAAGCACAGGGAATGGTGTATGCAGTACATAAGTACATGCACTATTTGTTGGCTAACCCATTTGCTTTTTATGTAGATCACTAGGCACTATTGTATCTGATCAATAAACCGATAATTTATGGATGAGTAAGTAGATGGCTCGTCACTCTACAGGAATTCATGTTTCGGGTGGTAGTGAGACTAGGGAAGAAGCACGTGATAGCGGACTAGCTATCGAGGATTCGCTCGAGAGAACCTGTAGGAGGAGTATAAGATGAATTCCCTGATGCACAACTATTCATGATAAGTACGATACCTACATGGTATAAGCATATTGGGGAATATTTATCGATAGGAGAGCTGCCAAAGGAGATGATGACAACTGATCAAAGAAAAGTTATTACAAAATCGACACCTTTCACATTGATTGCAGGTTTGCTATATAAAATGGGGGAGGACCACATTTTGAGAAGATGCGTAATGGAAGATGAAGTACAACAGACATTGAAGGAGGCACACGAGGGACTAGTAGGAGGCCATATGGGGCTAGATGCAACAACTAGGAAGGTGTTGTTGGCAGGGCTATGGTGGCCTACCCTTTATCATGATGCCAAGGAGTATGTCAAGGCATGTGATACATGTCAAAGAATGAGAAAGCCATTAAGAAGAGACTTCATGCCATTACACCCATTGCAACCTTAGGAACTCTTTGAAAGATGGGGTTTAGATTTTGTGGGACCATTGCAAACCAACCATAAGAGAAAATGTTGATACATTGTAGTAGCAATAGAATATTTAATGAAATGGGTAGAAGCGAGAGCCTTACCTGATAACTCTGCAAGGAGCATGACTCGATTTTTGTATGAGTAGGTTATCACACAGTTTGGAATTCCTCTTCAATTGACAAGTGATCGAGGAGGCCATTTCGTTAATGAAATTATTCAAAATTTGACAAAGGAATTTAGGATCTTTCATTCCTTGTCAAGCCCATATTACCCTAGGGCAAATGGGCAAGTAGAGGCAACAAATAAGGTCTTGGTTTTGATTATGTACAAAACATGTGGCGTAGAAGGCATCGATTGGGAGGAGCACTTGTCGATAGTTCTGTGGGCATATAAGACCACCTTCAAACCAACCACAAACCATACACCCTTTTAGTTAATGTATGGGTAGGAGGTGGTGGTACCTATCAAGTTTTTGGTACCAAGTTTAAGAATAGCAGTAGAGCACTACTTGAATGATGAAGAGAGCATGGAAGAAAGGCTCACAACACTAGTACAATTAGGAGAAAAGAGGGTGATGGCACAATGGGTGATAGAGATTGCTCAACAAAGATGTAAGTATTGGCATGATAAGCATCTTAGGAAGATGGATTTGAAGATCGATGATTTAGTGCTCAAATATAATGGAAAATGAGAAATCAAGCCAAGAAAGTTAAAAACTTTATGGCTTGGACCCTTCCAAGTGGAAGAAGTATTGGACAACGGGGTTGTCCGATTAAAGAAATTGGATGGCACAATTTGCCCTAAAACTGTAAATGGTTCTAAGTTGAAAGTATACAAGGCATAGGCACAAGTGAATGTGATCAACTTAGAAATATCGAGAGACACTTCTGGAAGAACAATAGAGGAATCACGACCAGGGATACGATCCTATGAACATGGAGAACCAAGTGGGATTGTTAGAGATGAAGAACCAACAAACTTGGAGTGGTTGTTTGGAGTAGAAGGAGAACCTGTAATCAAGCAAAGGGAGTTGGAACCTCACGAAGGAGAGCAAAGGCGATTACAAGTTCATGTTAAATTTCCAAGTGATGAAGCAGAAGAACGACTTTGAACCCTCACGAATATCACATTGCAAGAGCAAGAACCAAAAGTGGAAGAAGAGAGAAATGAGGAATCAAGAGTTCTACAACAGATGATTAGGGAGACACATAGGTTGTAGGAGGAATATGAAACTTTAAGGATGCACAATGCACGATTACGAGAACAAGTGGTTCAAGAGTTGGATGAAACCATGCAACGAATGCATGAACGAGAAGAAGTACAAAGAGCCAAATTGGATGAATTTGAACAACTAGAGAGGCAACAAGGAGAGCTAAGGGGAAGCACAAAAGGCAATGAGGAAGTACCTTCGAAAAGCAACCTATTTTCCTTGGACTCTAATAGTTCATCTTCAACAACATTGAGGATTCTTTTGAATACTGAAGACTCTTCGAGTACTACTTCACCATTGATAAGATGTTCTAGAAGACAATGAACCATGAGATTATTAGAATAAGATAGGATAAGGGAACCACATCAAGGTCTTGCTGATAATACAGGACATCAGATAAGCAGGGAATAAACAATTACCATTTTATGGAGGGATGTTAGAGAAGTACCCAAACAACCTAGGAATGGAGGATGGTTGGAAGAATCAAGTAGTGATGAAAATCTTCCTAGGGACCCTAACACACCCTACCCAAGTCCCAATCTAGAATGAAGAAGGCAAAGGGATGAAGTCCAAAGTCGGCAAGTAGGGGTTCGATTCCTCGAAATGGTCCAAGTGATTGAGAATGAGGAACCACTAATACCTCAGGAGGAAGAGGAAAGGAGAATGGGGAATCATTCAAGTAGTGAAGATGAATCAATCAAAAGACCAATAGAACATATTGAGGTGGTAGTATATTGACTTGCTATGTATGAATTACGAAGACAAAGGAGAGAAGTGAGGTGATTGCAAAGAAGGGTTCAGGAAACCTCAAATTGGCCAATGAATATTGTAGGAGAAGGGAATGATTCAAGCATAGATTTTGCCTTCTTAGACCAGTATAGAGATGCCTTAGCTCAATGTGCACCTTAAAGATGCTTTGAAGAAGTGAGGTGGAGAAGAAGATTGATAAGGGTAGATAGAAGATTAAGGATTTTGAGGTAGTTGACACCTGAAACCCAAGATCATGTAGAACCAAGCACTAGAGTAGAACTTATTGACCAGGCCAGAAATAGAGGTGACTTGGGTAACCCTAGAAGTTCATTAGGACTGTTGGGTAACCCAAGTATGCCTAACCAAGGGGGGAGTTTGGTTGGTCTCCTTCTTGGTAGCTTGAGAGGAAGAAATTCCCCTCTTGCTACCCATAGGTCGACTAGTCCATGAAATGGACCACAAGGGCCATCTGTAGACATAGTTCAAACCAACCAATAACTATGAATTCATGAGGATAGACCATCAGGTCTACCTCAATGAGCTCATAGAAATTGAAGATGTCATCATGAGTGATTGAGGGATCGACCAAATCTTGGATAGTTGGGAGTGTGACAACCCAACATTAGAGATATTTGATTGAAAAGGGGGAGAGGATGATTCGAGCAGGCTTGGGGAAGACATGGATTTAGAAATAGGGATCAAGTACCTCCAAGGAATCCAACCCAAAATCAAGCATACCAAGAAGGAGTAGAAGTCCGAAGATAGGAGGGTAGACTTCGAGGTAGAGGGTAAGCCATAGGAAGGATCCATCAAAATGTCGGATGATGAGGAAACCACCATCCGATTAGAAGGATAAACAATCATTAGGAGCAAAACAAGAATAAATTCTACATGGATGACAGCATAATTATCCATCAAGAGGATGAAAGGATTGAAAGAATCAGTTAGAAAGATGAAAAAACCTGTATGGATGACAACTGTCAAGGATAGATCCATCATATAGAAAAAATGACTCATTTGGATGATGCTACCCAAGACAAATCCATCCTATAGATAGCAAAACCCATTAGAAGGACAAAAAAATTGATGGAATTAGCTATAATGTCATAAGAAAGGGAAGACGTCAACATACCAGTAGTAGGACTGATTTAAGGGACCTTCATCATCCGCCAGTGGAAGGAAGAAGTCATTCGATAGAGGAGGATAGGGTAGATTGGCGTATCATTCGGATTGGAAATGATAGGCAAGAAGAGCAACCATAGATGGAGACTCCCCAAAGTTGAGGAAATCATCGAAATCACCAATAGATTGAAGCAATGTATGGTGATGATGATTTTAGCAGTCAAGGGACTCACAGTTATCAATAGGAGGAAATGTCATCAGAAACACTGGAAGTCCACATTGGTGTTTCCATGTGCTTCACTAGGCAACGATGAAAGAAAAGAAGCATTTTTGAAAAAATATATAATAAAATAAAAATAAAAATATAAAAAAAGAAAAGGAAAAAAAAATAAGGAAAAATATAAAATAAGGAATTGGATGGAAAAGGGAAAAATACGACAATTGCATGCAAATATGATGAGGTGACGCACATACGAAATCCAGGGATGAAGGTGGTAGTTAAATAGGAAGTTGCATGGATGACAACAAAGTCTATAAATTGGATGCTAGGGTGAAGGATTGCTTATTCACTGTAGAGCATTCACAGGTTGTAGCACACAAAGGAAGCATTCGCTGAGGAGAATGGGGTTGGACATGAGGTAAAATCACCTGCATACTAGGAATTTGGCCAAAACAAATCTATTTAGACACCATAATTTATCCAAAAAATGGTAAGCTTTGTAAAAATTTTAGAATTCATAATGCAAGTGCAAGCTATTCTATCCCTCAATTCGTAGTTAGATAAAAGGTGAACACTACAAGTCATGTGAATCAGTTATGGCTATGATCCGTTCTAACTATCTGAGAAATATAGTCATCTAGATCTATAGGCATCTAAGGAGCATTGAAAGAGTTTATAGGGAGGAGATTATGAAGAATTTGAGTTATCATAGGTTAGCATTATAAAGTTGTGGAGTATAAATGAGGTGTTTGGATCTAAAGATATTATTTGATCTACATATAAGCTGCCATTCATTTGGACTACAGTTGTTTGGACTGTAGTCATGAAAAATGTAGTCGTTGAGGCAAAGTCATCTGGCAGAGAGTCATCAAACATGAAGAGTTGTTTGATAGAGAAGCCATCCTAATAAGAGTTGTCTAATGGAGAGACTATCAAGAAAGAGGTGCCATCAGATAATAAAATTATCAAGAGTTGGAAAGAATGAGTAGGCAAAGATTGAGCCAGATTCAGATCAATGAGCCCAAATATTTTGGAGGATGTAGAATATCGATAGCCCCTAGGAGTGAAGAATTGTTAGAGTTAGTCATAGGAAAATGACTCTGCCATCATTAAGAACATGGTCAGACTGAAGGAGTGATGCAAGGACAACTATCAAACCTAGAGCAAGGGAAGGCTCGGGGCAAACAAGGGCATGTGCAAGAAGCAACACCCAAAAAGAAGAGTAAAGAAGTGCAACAATTTGAAAAGGATCAGGTACCAATTAAGGAGATTACATGGATTCATGCTAAGGGAGATTTTTGTCGGCAATGGTGGGAACAAGCACCAGTAGATGATCCAATTAAGCAAAATATCAAGGCAATTGGAGTACATTTCATTCTATAGGTCCCTAATTTTGACAAAGACTTCTTTAAGGAGTACCTAATGTAGATGTTGTTGAACTATGATATAGCAAAAAATATCAACAAAGTACAAGTGGAAGATAAAGAACTAGTGGTGGATTTCTCAACCAAGGCATTTTGAAGAACTTTTGGATTGCCAAGAAAGGGACAACCTATATTAAATGAACGAGTCGACCCCAGGAAGACCCCACAACTAATTTAGAGTATTACAATCCTGATGAAGGAAGAGGTCGAAGCCTTGTTGACACATGGTAGTCGAGGGGTCAAACAGACTCAATTGTTGAATACGAGGTTGCAGTGCATCATGAATGTGTTGATGGTCAGGTTATCCGAGGAACAAAGAAGCTTAGATCTACCAATATGGTTGATCTTGTATCTGCAAGGAATTGAGAAGGGAGTTGCCTATGATTGGGCAACTTACTTGGCACTCTGTATTCAGAATTTCTTGATGAGGACCACCAAGAATTTTTTGATGGTCTTCCATGCCATCGAATTATTTCTAGATACAACATTCAGAGCAGGAGTGCAGATTCTAGGATTGGACCCTCCCAAAGAATTACCAGAGTTAGCACCAACAATTTTGCGGTGGAAGGATGCAAAACCATAGGTGAAGTGGAGCACATTGGTGAAAAAGCAAAGAGTAAAACAATGGTTTAGTAAGACTTCATTGGAAGACGACCCAGTGGAAGATTCAAAAGGGGAGGATGTTGCACCACAAATGCAAGAAAATATATTGCCAGCAAAGGAAGTTGTTGCACCTACACAGGAAGCAGTAAAATTGATAAGGAAGAGGTAAAAATTTGATCCACCATCACCATCACCATCATCAGAACTAGTGGTAGGAGAAACAATAGAGAAGATAGCACAAAGTCAAGTAGTGGCCCGTAAAATCGAGCAACAAATGAGGTCACAAAGTAAGGGGACCAAAATTACAGAGGTAGACTTTACAATCCCTTGTTCTCTAAGATGTACCATTGGGATTCAGTATTATTGTATACGTGGGGCCTACAGAATATCTGGTAGAAGCATAATTTTGGGATCATTCAAAGTCACCTGAAGTACCCTCGAAATCCTTGTTTGCAAGGACTTATTTTATAGACACCCTACGGGCTTTCTCATTTGAGGATATGCTCATAACGGTGGTAGCAAAGGCAACAGGTAGATCTACAGATATAAGCACCATAAAAGAAGCAAAAGTAGGTACGATAAATAAAGAACCACCACTCATTCCACAAGCCGCTAAAAACTTGCTAGAAGGAACACAACATCCGATTTCAGTGGAAGAGGAAGTGTCTCCAGAGCATGAGACTAGAACGGTGCATGGAAAGGACTCACAACAGACTAAAGTACCTCAGCAGGATGTTATGACAGCCGATGAGAGTAGCCAATCATAGATACTGATAGAACAACCGATGATCATAGAAGGAAAAGTGGCTAAGAAGCCCATTGATCTTTTTGAGAAAGGAAAGGAGCCTCTCAAAACGAAGGAAGAGGAGGAAATCAAGGATGGATGGTCTGAACACATAATGCTAGAACTACCCAACTTTCTAGATCCACCAGACATGGGTGCCCACATTGATCAACAAGTGGTAGCATGTTTTACCAAATTAACCCATGCGATGGACAACTTGTGATTGCAATTTGATGCAACTTGTGTAGGGCAGTGGAAGAAATGGCAATTGATGGCAGAAGAAGAGTTGGACAAGTTGGTTAAATGGGCTGGAAAGGGAGGTTGGCGAGCAGAAATTTCTAGCATTTACCAAGAACAACCATGGACCTTGCCTATCGAGTACTTGAAGACTATGGAGGGAGTCGAGAAATTGCAAGACAAGACACCTACCCTCTATTTGGAGCCAACACAGGTGTATGTTCTCAGCCATGGTAATAATCCCCCTTCCCAACGCACCACAAGGCCATAGGTGGAGTTGGTACTAAAATTACTATCAATGTATAGTTAGATTAACTTCATAGCCCACTTGTTGTGTTGGCTAGCTGAGGGGATCAAGCAGTTGAATCTGACAAGGCAAAATCTTGACAAAGACCTACAACTAACAAAAGCAGAACTACAGGAAAAAGAATGATAGTTGGCAGAAGATGTCATACAGTTGGATGATACTCTATGACATATTTGAGAGAAACAACAAGAGCTCTTGAACCTTAGTGACCAACTTAGGGAAAGGGAGCAAGTGATTGTGACCTTGGAGGAAGAAATGTTGCACCAAAAATCAGCCAAGGAATTGCTTTTGCAACAAAACACAAAATTAGTGGCCCAGAAGAGTCAAAGTGAGGATACTTGGCAGAAGGAATGAGAGGCTTTGCATAATGAATTGCTTCAATCATAGCAACACGAAGCAACTCTTAAGGAGGATCTAGAACAAAGGAAACCATCTTCCTCAACCCTGACACCACAACAGATGAAGGAAATATTCATTCAACATGAATCAGAGTTGTCAAAACTCCAAGAAATGGAAGATAGGGCCAACAATATGGGAGTTGAATGGGCCAAGTATTTCAATTATGCCAAGAGAGTTCATGATGAATGAGAAGCCTTCAAGCTTCAGGTACAGGAATTGGAAGGACTCCAGGTTGCTAAGCCAAAGGATGCTGAAACCCTGATAGGACAACGTAGAAAGTCGTTGAGGACATCGACTACTTCAAAGGGGAGGATAGATGTAGACAACAGTTCTAAGAAGAAATGAATATTCAGAACTGTTTGACAAAATGCCTACATAATGTTTTGGAATTTTGGATATAAAATAATGTTTTGTAATATGTATAGTCAACCGTCATATTGTTACGGTCTAATTAGTAATATTTTGGAATGAACATTAGTTACACACAAATTAGCCATCATGAACTTGTCTATAGAAGCAACCATTTGAGAAAATAGTCATCCAAATTGATAGACATCTAAAGAGGATCCATCTATAGGAGTTGTCTGAGAGGAGTCATCCAAATTTTGAGGTGCTTAAGGTGGAGCCATCTAAAGCATATCCATTTGAGCTGCCACCCATATGAGCTGCCATTCGTTTTGACTACAGTCGTTTGTAATGTAGTTGTTGAGGCAAATTCATCTAGTAGAGAGTCGTCAGATAGGAAGAGTTTTATGATAGAGAATCCATCCTAATAAGATTTGTCTAGCGGAGAAACTATCAAGCAAGAGGTGCCATCAGATAAGACAATTATCAAGAGTTGGAAAGAATGAGCAGGAAAAGTTGAGCTAGATTTAGATCAATGAGCCCAAATATTTTTGAGGAGGTAGAATATCGATAGCCCCTAGGAGCGAAGAATTGTTATATTTAGTCGTAGGAAAATGACTCTGCCATCATCAAGAACTTGGCTAGCCTAAAGGTGTGATGCGAGGAAAACTGTCAAACCTAGAGTAAGGGAAGGCTTGGGGAAAACAAGGGCATGTGAAAGAAGCAACTCACAAAAATAAGAGTAAAGAAGTGCAACAATTTGAAAAGGATTAGGTACCAATTAAGGAGATTGCATGGATTTATGGTAAGGGATATTTTTATTGACAATGGTGGGAAAAAGCACCGGTAGATAATCCAATTAAGCAAAATATCAAGGTAGTTGGAGTACATTTAATTCTATAGGTCCCTAATTTTGACAAATAATTCTTCAAGGAATACCTGATGTAGATGTTGCTAAACTATGATATAACAAAAAATGTCAATATTGTACAAGTGGAAGATAGAACTAGTGGTGGATTTCTCAACCGAGGCATTTCAAAGAACTTTTGAATTGCCAAGGAAGAGACAACCTATAGTAAATGAATGAGTCAACCCCAAGAAGAAACCACAACAAATTCAGAGTATTACAATCCTGACAAAGGAAGAGGTTGAAGCCTTGTTGACACATGGTATCCGAGGGGTCAAAAAAAATCAATTAGCGAATACGAGGTTGTAGTGCATCATGAATGTGTTGATGGCGAGGCTATTTGGGGAACAAAGAAGGTTGGATCTACCAATATAATTGATTTTGTATCTACAATGAATTGAGAAGGGAGTTACCTATGATTGGGCAGCTTACTTGGCATTCTTTATTAAGAATTTTTGATGAGAAGCAACAAGAATTTTTTGGTCTTCCATGTCATTGAATTATTTCTATACACAACATTCAGAGTTGAAGTGCAGATTCTAGGATTGGACCTTCCCAAAGAATTACCAGAGTTAGCACCAACAATTTTTTGGTGGAAGGATGCAAAACCATAAGTGAAGCGGAGCACATCGATGAAAAATCAAAGAGTAAAACAACGATTTAGTAAGACTTAATTGGAAGACGATCTAGTGGAAGATTCAGAAGGGGAGGATGCTATACCAAAAATGCAAGAAAATATGTTGCTAACAAAGGAAGTTATTTCACATGCACAAGAAGTAAAAATGACAAGTAAGAGGTAGAATTTGATCCACCATCACCATCACCATCACCATCACCATCACCATCACCATCACCATCACCATCACCATCACCATCACCATCACCATCACCATCACCATCACCATCATCGAAACCAGTGGTAGGAGAAACAACAGAGAAGATAGCACAAAGTCAAGCAATGACCCGTAAGATTGAGTAACGAACGAGGTCACAAATAAAGGGGAGAAAATAGAATTTACAATACTTGTTCTCTAAGATGTACTTTATAATCCTTTTTTAGTAAGATGTTATGGAAGCCAATGAGAGTATCCAATTGCAGATACCGATAAAACAACCGATGATCATAGAAGGAAAAATGGCTAAGAAGCCCATTGATATTTTTGGAAAAGGAAACGAGCCTCTCAAAACTAGGGAGGAGGAAATTGAGGAAGGCTGGTATGAACACATAATGTTGGAACTGCTAAAATTTATAGATCCACCAGGCATGGGTGCTCGTATTGATCAACAAGTGATCACATATTTTACCAAATTAACCCACGTGATGGACAAATTGCAACTATAATTTGATACAACTTGTGTAGGGTAGTGGAAGAAATGACAATTGATGGTAGAAGAAGAGTTAGACATGAAAAAACCTTATTCAATTATGGAAATCCTAAAATATTTCTAGTTTTAGTACCATCCTCAACAATTTCAATAATATTATTTAAAATCCTATGTCTCAAGGTTGTGACATGAAAAAACCTGGTACTTCTATCTCCATATTTCAACTAGAGAGCCCTGCATTTTTATCTCCAATAGTATTCCTCGCAGAACAAAACATTATGGAAATCTGCCAACAAACTCATTTCAAGATTTCTATCAACCTCTCATGGGGGAAATATTATTTAGCAACTTCAATGGTTGAAAGTTGGAGTTACTAGGATTTGTTATTTTAGAAAATGTTATCAAAGATATTTTTATTCCATTATTTTAAATTGCTCTTCACAAATCTTAACTTATTGTCAACTTGAGATATTAGGGGACTTAGAAAAATCCTTCTTCCACCAATAAGCTATTAGGGCCTCAAGCATATCATTTTTTAGCCACATAACTTGAAAAAGGAAAGGAAACTTAAAAATTCTATTCCCAACTAAAACATCTAGTACCAAAGGATTGTTATCCGATCCTATTCTTGGAAGAGAAGAGAGAACATGGTCGCCAAAATGATGAAGTCCTTCTTTACAAAAAAAAATGTTAAGCTTTGATTGGATAAGATGTTCCTCCAAATTATTGTTGCTCCATGTGAATTTACTTCCTTTTAGCTCAAATCCATTAGCTCATTAGTATTGACAAAAAATTCAAAGTCCTCCATACCATTAGAGGGGGATTGGATTTTTTTTTTTTTTGAAGGAAAGAGGGGGGAATTAAAATCCCCAACCAACAGCCAAGCAAGGTCAACAAAAGCATTTCTATTCACACTCAACTCCTCCCATAGTATTCCTCTTCCTGAAACTAAATTTTGAGCATACACATTGGTTAAAACCCAAGATATTTTAGAAAATTTGTAGTAGAAAAACATGTTAATGGACCTGTCAAAAAAAGAAAACACTCTGCCTTCAATTTTTTAATTATCTTAAAGATACATTAAGACCATAGAAGCTCCTGAAGCATGGCTGGCAGAATAACAAACCTCATTCCATATGACATTCTTAACCTTATCAAAATTGTTCTCCTTAATTATAGTTTTTTAAATAAAAAAATATGAGGTTTCAAATATTTCCTGATGAAGCAACCACTTGTTGCTTCAAAGGGGTCTTCAAACCCCTTAGGTTCCAAAATAATATTTTTATTTATGAGATTTTGTGGGGTGCTTCTTCCCCCCCATAGAAAGTGTCATGTGGGTTCTATTAGCTATGTCTTTTAGGGTCTCCCTCAGGCTTGCGTCTTGGTATGAAGATCGCCCCTTCTTAGAGTCAGCTCTCATATCCACTTCCCCTTTTTTGTTGCTCCTCATGATGCGATTGGGGCTAGATTCTAAAACTTTCCCATTAGGTGGTGAATTTGTAGCACTTGCCTATTTTTTTGGTAGGCTTTGAATGGAATAAATAATAAAAGCTAATGTTGAGCTAACTCTTAAACCTTTCCCTTTAAGAGATAAATCTAAAGCACTATACTGTTTTTCTAGTTACCTTTGAATGGAAGAAATAATAGAATTTGAGGCTGGTATGGATTTTAAACCTTTCCCATTAAGAGGTAAATCTGAAACACTATCATATTTTGTAGACAACCTTTGAATGAAATAAATAACAAAATTTGAGGCTTGGAGGGAGGTCCTTAGAAATTTAGGTTGGGGGAGGTCCATAAGCAAGGTTATCTCCATAGAAACTTCCTCCAAACCTTGAAAGAGTGGGGTTGGGGATTAAAATGCAAGGGATCTTGGGATTAAGTCAAACCCATGGGTAATACTTGAGACTGCCTTCCCTGCTTCCTTGACTTCCACAACTTTCTTAGGCTACCATTTTTTGGACTAGTTTTGGATTTTCTTCTTGGGACAATACTTAAACACATGCCTCATATTATTGTAAATCCCACACTGAATAGGTATATTTTCATATTCTATAGAATTAATGTGGGTGCCAAACATCAAGACTAGCTCCATTAAGATTGTCAAGGAGACCTCCATATTAATATTAACACAAAATCAGACATAGACAAGTCTTTATGGGGCATAAGTAGTTGGGTCAATGGTGAGGAGCTGACCCAAATGCTTAGCAATTTTAGCAAAAATATCTTCATGCCATAGATAGAGAGGTAGACACAAAAGGCGAACCCATGGAATTTATTGAAGACACTAAAAATGAGGGTCAAAATCGCATGACCACCATTTCATAAATAATACTCTTCTACCAAATAACCAAGGACCTTAAAGTAGGACTTTCTCCAGGTCTTCTTTGTAGATAAATTTGGCCAAAAATAAATTCTTAGGTAAAGCAATAATATCCAAATGGCCATAGGGTCTCCACTTATTACAAGCCCATTTTTGGATAGCATCCAAATTTAGCCTTGCTCCCAAAAATTTCCCAATCAAGCATAAATCCCTTTGTGTAGGAGCTATCTTAGAAAGATCGTTAGGAACTTTGATTCGATGTCCTACATGAGAGATATGATAGAAAAGAGAAAAAACCTTCTTTTTTCCTACCATTGCTTGCAACCGAGGCCTCTCACATAGGGTTTCCTGCTTGCTTACCATTTGAAAATTTAGTAGAATGAAAACCTGCTTAACCAGCTTCCACCTCACATTTTTTTGCCACCTCCACTGCTCATCATGCTCTGCATACTGTCGTTACTATGCTAAAACCTAGCTCTTTGCTATGTTACTATGCTAAAACCTAGCTTTGGATACCATTATGCAACAATGAAATTTGATTTGTTGGTTGGGCATAATGTGAAAGTTAAAATTCAATAATCTTTCTTTATATATTTCTTTGGTACTTGTGAATGTCAGAAGTTAAAAAAAAATTAATAACCACAAGATATGAACAAACAAGGACCTTAGAGGGTTGAAATTGAAAGCAAAAAAACAAAATACTCACAATAAGATTTAATTTGTTTGTTACATTATATGGAAGTTAAAATTCAAAAATCCAAGTTTATATTAATTAGTGTCTTTATAACTTAAAAATACAAAGTTCAAACGTAAAAATCTTTTTTTATATAATAAGTTGCTCACAGTACAATATAATTTGTTTGTTAAATATAACGTAAAACTTAAAATTCAAAAATCCACCTTTATATTGCATTATGCTTTTGATAATTTTAAAATACAAGGTTCAAATCTAAAAATTCTTTTTATATAATTTTTTTTAAACTTTGATAAATAGTAGCTTTTAAAAGAGTTAGTGAAACATGGTGGTGTTTTAGTTAATTTGAAAAAAAAAACTAACTTGCTTGACCACTATCATCTCCTCTTGTGAATATATGGACTTTGAAAATCCATTAACAAAAAAATTAAGTCCCTTAGTTGTGATTTTAAATTTAAGTTTTTTTTAAGTCTTATTTACCTTTGATTGTGCTTAAAAGCAATAGGGATCTCTTTTTCTTTATGTATAGATAATACCATTCTTGGCTCACGACAAGGTTATGCATTTTGCAAATATTTTTGATACTTATGTTAAGTTATTATATTGATCAAAGACCTTTTATTAGTAAAATTATAAATCATAATTTGCCTTTTTTTTATATAAGTTATGTAAAAGTTATATATGGATAGTATGATATTGAAATGGATTTTATTTGTATTATATCATTAATTATATATATTATAATTGTATTATATCACAATCATATATATTATAATAATTTGATAATTATGTATTCATTGTTTTGTAATATTTGGACTTGGTATTTCTATTCACAAATCAATAAATTTAATTGGTTAAACTAATATCTTTGTAATTTTAAATTGAATTATATTTTTGTAATTGAATAATTATAATGATAAAAATATTTGTATATACATAAAAGGATTTGTTTTTTAGTTTTCTTTTTAAACATCTCAATTATCCATTCCTAGGAAATTATATATGCGATGTGTATGACTATAAAAATTGGATATGTTTTCACAAAACTATATGTGTGTCACCATAGATTTATCATAAGTATTTATATATGTTCAACCTTATGATATTATTAGTTTCATTTGCTTAATTTTATTGAAGTTAAACTATAGCTTACAAAAGAATATTAATTATTAAATACTAGAGCTTAATGATAGGTTGAAAAATATTGTTGTTAAAACGGGATTGGTCTTGGTAAATTTTCATGGATAATATTTTTGGTCTTTCATAAATGATTTTTAATTTTTTTTTTTGGTTACATAGGAGAGTTGGTCACAACCACACTATTTTTAGTAACTGACAAGTGTAGGGTTCAAACCACAGGGGCTGCTCCCACCAAACCTATTCCACCTCGTTATTGTTGAATCAACATGAAGGATACCACTGGTTGCTTAGAATTCATACCATCATCGTTGATCTAGTGCACACTTAGAGGATTTAGATCAGACAACTACCTTTGCAAACAAGCTGCCCCCAAGGTTTGAACCTGGGTGTTTTCTTGGTAAGTGCCTAGCCAGACAAGCACTTACCAATCCCCCTAGCCCCTTGGGGGCCAGTTTTTTCAATTTTGATATAAATGTTTATAAGTTTTATATTTAGGAAGTAGACGTGTTATTGTTTTTAATTCATTTTTTAAATAGTTACTAAAATGATGGTTTGTATATTGTTGAAAAGATTTTATAATATATATTGTGACAATATATGTACTATTCAATGTTATTAAAGGTTGTTTATGAAATTAAATATTTTAATGAATCTATTTTTTTACAACCCACCTATATGAGTAGTTAATGTTACTATGGGCATCAAGAGTTATTTATGAGGTGCATAGTTGTACTCTCTTTTACGAGCAATTAGGGGAATTTTGAATAAACTAGGTAAAGAAGAGAAAAACAAAAAACATAGAAAATAATCGTGAAAGTTATATGGGTACAAAAAGAGAAGACTTAATTTATCTAGAGCAACATGATTTAAAATAGTAATTGAAGGAACTTCAACAAAACAAAACACAAATGGGTTGGAGTATCAAAGCAATTATATGAACACCATCAAGAAAAGGAAGCTCATCCCACAATTAACATTGAGGTAAGATGAGTTCATGTTAAAGGGGGTTAAAGAGGGTATTGAGATGTTGGAAACAAGCCAAGCCAGAGATGTGGATACACAAACAAAATATTTAAAATGGGAAATAAAAAAACTAGCACCACATATCAAAAGATTTTAATGATGTCATTCAACATGGTTTTCCAAAATATTGAATACGAACTTTAGTATTACTTCTCTTCAAAAGTTATGATATAAGCAACCCTTTAAATTATTGAATCATAATGGTGATCAATCCTATATTTGTAAATCTATTTTCTAGTATGGTTTAACGCAAAATAAATAGTTAGTAGAACAAGAAAACATGACAAAAAGACATTGGCTAAAACATTCAACAATAGCCCATTTCATTACATTGAGAAATATCATTGAAAAAATATGAGGTAAATGAGAGTGCATGTTGCTTTTTTGTTGAATTTTAGAAGGCATTTGACACAATGCTTAGATGTAAACTATGGAATAAGATGGAAGAATTAGGCATACCAACAAATTCATATGAAAATGATTCATAAAATTTATGAAGAGGTTCAAGATAAAATCATAACACAAGGTCACTTAGAATTATTTGGAAGTGATATAGGAGTTAAATAAAGATGTCTATTGTCCCTTTTTAATTTTGGTTTGTGTAAATAAGTTAGAAGAATGATTAAATGTGAGTGGAGGGAAAGGTGCACAACTATGAAGGTATGTGGTTAAGCTACTTTTGTATGTAGATGATTTTATTTTGATTATGAGGAAAACATAAGGGTTAAGAGAGCATTTATTGGCCTTAAAACACTTTTACAAGGATTTTTACATGCAAGTAAATACTAAAAAAACTATTATAGTTGCTTTCACAAACAAAAAGAAAAAACAATACAAGGGCTAAGAGAGAATTTAGGGCCTTAGAACACTTTTGCAAGGAATTAGGCATGTAAGTAAAAACTAACCAAACTAAAGTAGTGTATTTCACTAACAAAAATAAAAGAAAACAACTAAGATTCCAATTTGAAGGCGATCTCTTAGAAGTAACAAAATATAAGTATCTTGATGCAAATTTCAATATCATACTTAGTTTAATAATGAGCATATTGAAAAGAATAATCAGAGGATGGAGAGCACTCTTTGCATTGCAAAAAAAATGTTGAGAGATAAAACTATACAATTAATAGACCATCCATGTAGTACCAGTGACGTTGTATGGGCTAGTAGTATATTGAGCTTGAATTGAAGGAAAATAGAAAGAATTAAAAATCATTTTTTTTCTTGAGAAAAAGGGGTTGTACTCGGGTCCCCATCCTTGAAAAATCACAACTCTCTCCTTGAGAGTTTATAAACACATTCAATTCTCATCTCAATTGATATGCTATAGCTAGATACCTACATCATTTTTCAAAAACGTTTTGAGTTCTTGATATTAATTTTCTACGTCTTCTTCAGTTTTCTTTTCAAATACAAATATCTAGCATCCTTCTTCTTGACATTTTTCAATCTTGTTCATCCATCCATCCAAGTGAAATATTGATTAGTGGTGGTATTTCATGATGTCAAGATGCCATTATGCCACTTGAATATCCATAATTATTCTATTGGTTCCATGCTTTTGCTACTTTACTTTGATATTTTGAATGGTTGGTCTTGTTGTTCCCTGAAGCTGCTACACCCCTTTGAAATCTAGAACCACAATGATTGTTTTGCCAAAAATTTCCATGTTGGGCCTTTTTGACTCCATGTAGATCAATAATATTGATACCCTAATCCATACATTCAATATTGTTACCTCTCAAGGTGGTGTTGGTGTCGATATTTACAACCTTAACCTAACATTCTATTTCCTTTGATTTAACAGTAAATTATTTCTTTATTTATTTATTTTTTCACAATATTCTCTCTTACACCCTTCTTTTGGTGCATCCTTGTACACTTTTGAGAGGGATTCCTTGGAATTTGATACTACTTCTTCCATGGACTCTATGTTTGTTGCTACTGTAAATTCAAATTTTGAGAGCTATGTTGGTTCTTCAACTTGTTCCCCATATTTACTTCTTACTTCTCTTTGGATCCTTTATTCTTAAGCTTTTTCTTCTGAATGCATCCATGAATTTGCACATTGTCATTTGCATTTTTTCCTTCTATTATATGTTCTTTATTTATTTATTTAAGTTTCCTTTGAAGCATTTTTATTTATTCTTCATATCCTTTGATGATGACCTTCAAATTAGCTATCTTTTTATATGGGTCCCATTGACTCAAGAATACATGCTTCATTTTGTCCCAAGTGTAATTATAATTCCTTTCCTTAAAAACACTTGCCCACCAAACATAAACTTCCTCTTGTATACGATGATAAAACCTCATGTTATTTTCCTTTTAGATCTAATTAATGTCAAGTGTGCGTGGGGGAGATTCATTAGAATATCTACTTCCCCACTTGAGGATCTCTTTCCAAAGGAGATCCCGAGGATATGAAAATCCTCAACACAACTAGACCCCTACTTTTATGATTTTTTCTATGGTTGTATGATAGTTGATGTAATGCTTTTTTTATGGTGTTTATGGGTTCAATTAAGACAAACACCTAAGAGTTTTTGGATCTCTATTAATCTTGACTCTTTATCGAGCCTTAACGGTTATTTGAACCTAAATCATCAAGAATCATCTAAAATGCAATGCTTAGTTTAAATCACACAAATGCAAGCAAACAAGAGCTAACCTATATGCACTTCAAGTTTTGAATGCACTAGACTAAGGAGATTTTGATTTTAGGGCAAACAAGAGGAAATGCAATCAAACAAGCTAGCCTAAATGCAACTATATGCTTTTCAATTTCTTGCCTAAGTACTTGAATATGAAAATTGAGCCTAGGGTTCCTTTATTGATTAGTCTTTTAGTTTTTTGTAAGAAAATTAAAGCATTTTATAAAGAAATTGTAAGGTTTTGTAAATAATTTGGCTTTTCTAACTAGAATTCCTTAATTTGCCAAAATAGGTGTGATTTATGTTTCAAGACAACTGAAAAACAAAAATAGAACACATAAAAAATAAGATTTCAGGGCTAAGGGTCAAGTGGTCAGATTACCTCTCCCGAAGACTATATACCAAACTCATCACAGGAAGTGCCAAATTTGCCACTGCTGCCAAATTTGCCACAAGGGTGACAAATTTGGTAAATCTGCACAAAAACTCAAAAAAAATAATTTGGTCTAATTTGGGGGGTATGTCTGAGTGTAGTGAAGTGGTAAATTATCTTCCCCAGCTTATCAGAACCCCTGTTGATGAAAAAAATGATTTTGCTTACCTCTTGGAGTGGAATTTGGCCTGTTGCCAAATTTACCACTAGGTCTGCCAAATTCACCACTGGCGAATTTGGTCTGAGTGGTGAATTTGGTTCTGTTATTCTGGTTGCCAAATTCACCATAGGGGTGGAGAATTTGGTCCTGGGATGAGTTTTTTAAGTTTTTGAGGTATATCTTGATAGATTCTGATTGTGATTTTGGGTTGAAACTTGTTGAGAAGGATCCTACTATGATTAGTGAAGTCTAAAAGTGATAAAATTAGAGGATTGAGCCTCTAAAACTGTGCTTTACCAAATTCATTTGGTCTTGAGGTAAATTTTTAAAATTTTGGGCATATTGTGAGCTGATTTGAATAGGTTTCTGGATAATATTAGAGGAGAAGAATCCCTATATTCTTTGCAAGGTTTGTATGTAAGAAATTAGATAATAAAACCTCCGAACAAAGGATTTAAGGACTAAAATTTTAATAGTAGAGGAAAAGATAAAATCCTCCCAAGGGCCTGTAAATATGAAAAATTAGGGCTGTAAGAGGCTAGGGAATATAATCCAATGGATTAAGAATGCTATTAATATCTAATCTAACCTCTAGCAAGATTAAATCAGTAAGGTATAATGGCAAATTAGATAAATTGATGGAATGTATCCAAAAACTCCCTAAACTAAAAAGGAATGGGCAACATGAAAATATGATAGAAATTTGATTAAACTAAAGTGCAGGAGTTCTCAAAATCAGATGCTAAGATGTTAGGAAATGTAAGAAGTAACTAATATAACTTAGTGAAAGTAAACTAGAAACTAGTTAATGAAATTCTAATGATAATTTTCCTTAAAATAGGGTTAAACATAAATATGTAAAATGGAAAGAAATGCTATTGAAATGCTTGAACAAGGGGAAATAGAATGCAAAAATGCTTAATATATGAAAGTAAAATAGCATGGAGGAAGATAAAAAAGGAATTAGTATGTTGTAGTCAGGAGATTTAGTAAGGATTTTATCCTAGAAATATGCAAAAGGGAATATGATGAAAATCCTACAAAATAAAGGATTAGAGATAAAATGTAATGATGAAATGAATGCAAACTAAAGTAATCCTACAAATAGATGTTAGGGATGATAAAATATGCTACAAATCCTTGAAATCAGACCTACAAGCAAAGATGTTAGAGCCTACAAAACAAAGGTGAGCTCAATAATGATGAATATGTAATAAGAAATGAAATAAGAGCAAGTAAATGGAGTTAGTCAACATGCAAAGCTAAAATGAGGAAGCTAAAATGTAAAAGGCAGCAAGAAAATGAAGGAAAGAGCTATGCTAGATTTCACCTAGCTATGGCCCCTTCCTAGGATGGAGATCTCCTTGCCACCAAGCCTCCTTGCCTTGCCTAGTTGCCCTCCATAAATGCTTGCAAAATGACTCCAAATGCTTGAAATCCTTGAAGAGAACTCTAAGAAGGCTTGAAAATAGAGAATGCTATGAAGAATGAGAGAGAACTTAGAAATCTTGGCAGAGCTTTGCTACAATGGAATTGCTTGGAGAATGCTTGCCCCATGACCTCCTTAAATAGGATTTGGGAGGGGACTTGGAGGGAATGAGAGGATAAGATCAATTCAAAAAAATTCATCCTAATCCTTCTTGAAGCATGCAAGATCAATGGTAGAGGTGAAAGGAGGCTCAATCCATGCCCAACTGGTTTGTGTGGAAGATTCTCGATTATTTTTTCCAAATTTACCACTATTTACCAAATTCACCACAGGTGTGGCAAATTTGGTTCTGAGTGGCAAATTTGGTAAGGAATCAAATCAGATTCTAGATAGTTTGAAATTTTTGAAAAATTTTGCCAAATTTACCACTAGCCAAATTCACCATAGGGGTGGTGAATTTGGTAAAATACTGATTTTGAGTGAAAAAGGTTGATTTTGCAGTTTTGCCAAATTCACCACTCAACTTGCCAAATTCACCATTGGTGAATTTTTGGTAAAGGTGAAATATAGATGCCCAAAGTGATGGGGAATGATCAAATTGAGTTTTTGTGATGTTTGGAATTAATTTTGGGAAGTTTTGGAGTGTTTGTGACTAGTTTTGGGAAGTTGCGACTAGTGTGTCAAAATTGGGTGTCTACATTTTGCCCTAGTTTTGATGTGATATCTGAGATGTTACATCAAAAGTTAAGTTGTGATACTCAATTTTGATGTTATGTTGTATTGTTGTTGTATTGCTTTGTTGATTTGAAGAGTTGATTGAGATTTTGCTAGTTTTGATGATTTTGTATATATATGCCTCATTTTGCATGCCTTGATATTTGGAGAAAATTGTTTTACCCTATGAAAATTTTTTGCTATAGAAACATGATCTCATTTGAAAAATCATGTGCTTGGTGATAGGTTTCAGAGAAAATTTTTTAGATATGGGATGCTTAGATTGGTTAGCATCGATGGGTTGGAGGTTTAAAAGGCAAAAGGAGAGGTGAAAGTGACCTCATTTGCACTTTTACCTATTATAGAAAGTTGGAGAGAGAGATAGAGTGGTTGGAGAGGATGGCTCATATCCGAGGATGGATGTATCGTGTGAATGTAGTTCGAGGGATGGTTGATGTATCAGAGCGATATCGAGAGGTAGGCCTTCATTCTAATTCAAAAATTTTGCATTTTGGGTATTTTTTTCTATTTTTTTGAAAGTTGTGGTGAATTTGGTGCCAGTGGTAAATTTGGTAGAGGTGCCACTGGTGAATTTGGTGCTAGTGGTGAATTTGGTTTAGGATAGCCAATTTTATTTTGTATTTTTTGACCTTGATATGTGTGCAAATATAGGTATATTTATACTTGTTAAAAAGCTCTTTTTGAGGGCTATCCAATGGTAGTATTTTTGTGAAATTTTGAGATGATTTGATGAGCTTTATAACTCAATATTTTGGATGGATTTTTGGTAGGTGATAAAGGTTTTGATGAGTAGGGAGCATCATCCTAAATGCTTGGGGAGCATCCTAGAGGGTGAGCAAAGTGTTGAGGATGTGGTGGTCTTGTCGGTGATAGGGCTATATTATGTTGCTTATATGCCTAAGTTGGAGTTTGATCACTCCTTGTTGATAGCCCTTGTAGAGAGGTGGTACCCATCCACCAATACCTTTAGGTTATCAATGGGTGAGATGATAGTTACTTTAGAGGATGTGTGGTGCATCCTCAAGGTGCTAGTTTAAGGTGTACCTATTTTCTTGGGGATGAGTGTTAGTATTGGGAAGTTAGCCTTTTTAAAGGATGGTGACTTCTCAAGGATGAAGAAGGGGTTGAGGATCAATGATGCTTATGTAGGAGGGCACATTGATTGGAGGACTACACTTTTAGCTATAGTGGTGTCTGGATTGATGATGAGTGACACCAGTAGGAGTTTTATGCCATGGGGATGGGGATAGATTATAGTAGGTTTGAGGGATAGTCAGATAGTTTATGCTTGGGCTCTAACTATCTTAGCTAGATTATATCATACTTTGTATAGGGTAGTCTATAGGCAAGGTCAGAGTCTGACATGCTGCACTTTGCTCTAGGTTTGGGCATGGGAGCATATAGCCATCCGATGACCCATTGTGGTGATGAGGGGTATTGACCCTGAGAGTCCTATGGTTTATAGATGGGTGTGACATCTCATTGATGATATATGGGTAGCACATGTTACATGGTGATCATGGAGGGATGTATATATGTGGTTTGAGGATCACAAGGAGCTAGCTAGAGTGAGATAGATTTGATGGTTGGATGATGGGAATAAGGCTTATGAGTTATATCAATATGATCATGTGACCCATTAGTTTGGAGAGGTACAAGGGATATTAATAGTGGGTGAGATTTGGATATGATGAGTGCATCATGAGACCTGGTGGGATCCTATGGATCCTCTTACCTTCCTAGAGGTTGATGAGGATGACCCCATGGTCTTGACCCCTACATTGGATGATGTGGGAGTGATAGTAGATTATGGTGCTTGGTATAGATAGTTTAGACCTTATCGATTGATAATGGGCCCACCATTGAGGGATCAAAGGTAGGTGTTTCAGGATATGTTGAGTGCTCTACGAGCGACTAGGCACTATTGTAAGAGAGAGGGATGGTAGAGGATGATGGCTAGATGGAGGATGAGGAGATCAACTCCTTTAGATGTAGCTCCATTGACTTCTATCCCATTTTGTGTGCCCCAATTGGTGGAGGGGTGTCGAGTCTAGGTGGAGTAAGGTAGGATTTTGGTGGAGTAGGACTAGATCTTAGTGGAGGTGCGGGTCCTAGTAGGATAGTGGAGGAGGCTATGATGGTAGAGTTGAGGGTTCTCCATCATACTTTGGAGGAGGTGAGGAGCTAGTTAGTAGCTTCTAAGGTTTTGTGAGTGGAGGATGTGACCAGGATTAGGGATGAGGTGGCTTAAGTATGGACAGATAGTGAGGGGACCATTTCTAGGCTTCAGTCATCTTTAGATCAAGTCATGGAGGAGCAGGCTATAGATTAGGTGATCATTGCTGGTCTTAGGTCTGATCTAGAGTAGGTGATGAGAGAGAGATGAGGCTCAAGCTAAGATTGGGTGAGGTTTGGATAGTACCATGGTGGCCATAATTATGGGACCACTTGAGCGTGAGCTGGGAGCTTCTAGGGTAGTGATGGAGACTATGAGGTTGGATCTTATAGAGTAGTTATGATATTTGTTAGCTTGAGTTGAGAGGGATGGGGTATGACCACATATTATCTTGAGTTGTATCATTTGGTAGTCCTTGTGGAGTAGTGAGCACCATCTCCTTTGAGATCATGATCGAGAGCTCCATCGATGAGTGATACCTCTTGGAGGACTACTAGTTATCAGCCTCCTCCTCCTCCTCCACTAGGGGATGCTAGGGAGGTTGGGTCTTCTTGTTAGGTGGTCTTAGGGGTATTTAGGAGTGAGTGTACCAATTTTGAGGTTGTGGTACACCTTCCTATCATGAGTTGAGTGTATCATTTTCCATTTTTGTGATACACCTTCTCCATCGACATGTATAGTGTGAGGTATATATATGATGATACTTGTTATTTTGGGTCATGATGAGATGCTTTGATTCTTGTGGCTTGTCTTGATGATATGTTATGTGTTGATGTTTTTGATGTGATGTTGATTTGATGTAATGATGCTTTGATGTGGTGTAGATGACTAAGTAGTTGTATTCTTGATTGATTGATTAAATATAGATAAGGGGAGATGCCCCATTTGAGAGATGTGTTGAGTATTTTGGATGATAGATGACCATCCTGAAGTGTATGCTATGAGAGGTGGTCTCTAGACCTGATATAGGAGAACACTCATGTTTCTTTAGAGGTAAATATTTTACCTTTTATGTGCTCCCATAGGTGGGAATATGATCTCATTATGTTTAAATGGTGGCCTATGATGCCATATTCATGATATCATTTAAGACATAATGAGGTACCTGTAATATGTACAATGAAGTATATTGTTTTGAAAATATTTTTCCTCTCATCAATGTTTAAGTGCCATACTCTATGAAACACTTAATTGCGTAGATGAGGTACCTATAGTATATACATGAGATATAATATGTTTTCCTCTCATCAATGTTCAAGTGCCATTCTCTATGAAACACTTGACTGCGTAGATGAGGTACCTATAGTATTTACATGAATATAATATTTTTTTCTCATTAGTGTTCAAATGCCATTCTCTATGAAACATTTGATTGCGTAGATGAGGTAACTATAGTATATTATGTTTGCTCATCAGTGTTCAAGTGCCATTCTCTATGAAATATTTGACTATGTAGATAAGGTGTTTGTTTTTTATCAATGTTTAAGTGCCATTCTCTATGAAATACTTAGCTGCGTAGATGAAATGATTTGATTTTCATTAGTGTCTAAGTGCCATTCTCTATGAAACACTTAGCTATGTAGATGAAATTTAGATTTTCATCAATGTTTAAGTGCCATTCTCTATGAAACACTTGATGTATAGATGAAAATTTAGGATTTTCATCAATGTCTAAGTGCCATTCTCTATGAAACACTTGACTAGCGTAGATGAAGTTGTTTGATTTTTATCAATGTTTAAGTGCCATTCTCTATGAAATACTTGACTACGTAGATAAGATTTTATTTTCATCAATGTTCAAGTGCCATTCTCTATGAAACACTTAGCTATATAGATGAAGATGTTGAGTTTTCATCAATGTTAAGTGTCATTATCTATGAAATATTTGCTAGATGAAGAGTTTTATTTTCATCAATGTCTAAGTGCCATTCTTTATGAAACACTTAGATACGTAGATGAAAATTTAGGATTTTCATCAATGTTTAAGTGCATTCTCTATGAAACACTTGTACGTAGATGAAGATGTTATTTTTATCAATTTCTCAAGTGTCATTCTTTATGAAACACTTGACTACGTAGATGAAATATTTAGATTTTCATCAATGTTAAGTCCATTCTTTATGAAATATTAATTGAGTAGATAAAATTATTTGATTTCTTATCAATGTTCAAATGCCATTCTTTATAAAACATTTGACTATGTAGATAATTATATTGATTCTTCATCAATGTTTAAGTGCCATACTTTATGAAACACTTAACTGTTAGATGAAAGTTTTTATTCTACAAGCCTTTTGCAAAGCTTTGATATGAATTTGTGAATGCTTTTGATGTTGATTGTAAGATATTTTGCAATGATTGCAAAATGCTTTGTAAGTTGTGCAAGTGTTTTGCAAATTGATAGGAATATCTTTGCAAATGTTTTTGCAAAGTGATGGAGAATGATCTTTACAAATATTTTGTAAAGTAATAGAATGATTTTATGATAACTGAATTTGTGATCTTTTGCAAAGTATCAAAGATATGCTTTTATGATTGATCTAAATCTTTTCAAAGTGATGATATGTTTTATATTTTATGTAATGAATTTATAATTGCAATTATTTTGCAAATTGTTATGGTTTTGTAAGGTTTTGCAAGATATTAAAATGATGTTTGTAATGTTTTCTAAATATGTTGAGATGTTATGATTTTGCAAAAGGCTTGTGGAATGATTTTTTGTTGTTCTTGTAAAGTAAATTTTTTTATGTGAATGTTGTTGAATTTCTTAACATATGAGAAAGGGTAACAAGAGTATATAAGTTCATTACCTAATACATATGCAAATATTTACATGTATGTGAGGAATTGGACTTAATACTTATTGCCACCTCTGATGTGTTGAAATATTTGAGGATTTTGTATTGTAAAAAATATTTCAGATTGAGGGTAATGCTCCCATATGGATAATCCAAGAGAAGAAGAATCCCTTCTCCTATGCCCGGTGTGTACAAAGAAATGTATATGTACATAACATGGGAAAAAGAAATCCCCTTATCTAGGAGGTCCATATGATAACATTACCTTGAGTCTGAAGGATCTTGTTTGTATGAATGAGTAGATGACATCCATGCTAGCTTATAGGTTGTTAGGATGCACAGGGATCTAATAATCAACTTCTTGATGCAGTCATAAATGATTATGGGTACGTAAAGTGCTGATTACTAAATCCTAATGTTCTTAAAGAGTCTATAAGTTAGCTAGGATGTTTTAGTTTTGAAGGAAAGAAGAATTGATAATTTGTTATCACATATCAAGAGGGAGGAAGTTCTCTATCTATTTTTTGTGAATATATAGAGAATATCTAGCTTGATAGGTGATTTTTTGATATTTTGATGTTTTATTGCATATTTGCATAACAAGCTAGTTGGAAATAGAACTTTGTTTGATCCAATAGTATTATTAGGAAAATAGTTGATGGTGAGAGTATGATTTATGGATGTTCTATTGTTGTAGAGGCTTAGGCGGCTATGAAGATAATATAGATCTAGTATCTGGTGAAGCATACAAATGATTGCATGCTCACAAGGCATTGGATATATAGAGCCTCATAGTTCGATAGACCCTTTTGAACAATAGTTTGTGAGAGACTATGATTTTGTTTGATAGAGTGTCAATGATAATGAACTAGGAGGCTATGAGGATAATATTGATCTAGTGCCTAGTGAGATATACAAATGATTGTAGATCTACAAGATATTGGATCAATATAGTCTTCGATAACCTCATGGACTATCGAAGGTAATCATTGAGATTTGTGAAAATGTGATAGCATGTTGATGCAATAAATCAAAGAGAAGGTAATGATAACATTGATCCATTGCCTAATGATATTTGTAAGGAAGTTGCAAACTTATGGGATCAATGGATCAATGGAAATCCTATGATTTATTAGAGAGAGACATGAGAATTATATTTATGTTTGATTGCATACTTAAAAATGGTATGTCGAATGGGAAAGAGTACCCTTAATCATCCATCCTTATATAAAGTTGACAAGTAATTGTTAATCCATAGGAGAATGGATGATTAAGGGACTCTTGGCCCATGTGACTAATCGAGTGAGTAAGAGTGATGATATATTAGGTATGATTTTGTGAACTCGAATGATAGGCCAATCAGGGAAGAGAACCCCATTCAACCAGTAACTAGTAAAATTCACAAATGATTATGAATTTATGAGAGATTGGTTGAATGCAATTTCTCATCTAAATGGACTATCAAATGAGTTATATGTGAAGAATGTGATGAGTAGATATCATGACACATTCGATAGACTGCTCTTAAATTCTCTTATACAATACATCATTTTGCAAGATGCAAAAGTCATAGATGCATTATAGAAGAGAAAAAGGTGTCTTTGAGGAGTCTATTGAATAATCATGAGTGTTGATGGAACACAAAATTATTTTGTTGAGAAATATTGTAGATATGTATTGTTGATAATGTTGTGAAATATTGTTGATATTAATGATGTGATTGTGTATGAAATAGAGGAAAGTAGGTTATATGTAGTGTTTATTTTGAAGAGATAGAAGAAGTGAGATAGATGAAGATTGAAGTGATTTTTGGTTGCCCCAATATTGGGATAGAAGAAAGGGAGAAGGTTGGGTCATCAGGGTTGTGGATGATCACATCATACATCACTTAACCCAAGAGAGGGAGAAGAAGAGAAGAAGTATGATAGTAATGAAGCGGGATGTAGAAGAAGATTTTAGAGGATAAGATTTTTGGATTGAGAGAGTTTACTCAACATATAGTTAGCCTAGGTGGATGCAATGCAGATGTATTCATAATAAGGATTGGCCTTTGCATCATAGTAAACCCTCCTGACTCGATGGTATGATCAAGAAAATGAAGCAAACATGCAAGGGGTGAAGTGTATATGATTATATGATGATTTTTGTCATGTATTCAATCAAATGAGCAAGCAAATGACTCGATGTGTTTTATGCATAATATCATTTAAGATGAATGATATTAATTGGTTCTTTGTGTTCTTGGCCATCCAATGTGGCTAGGTGGTAGGCTCCTGATCCAAACTTGGCTGTGATAATAAAGGGTCCTAACCAATTAGGCTCAAATTTTCCTTTTAGGTCAATGTCAGCGTTAGTATTCCTTTGATTTTCTTTGAGGACTAAATCCCCAACTTCAAAGGATCTATGATGCACCTTTGTTGTAGGCATGCCGAAGTCTATTATGGTATGTTCTGAGATGTTCTAGGGCATTGATGCACTTTTCTTCTAAGAGTTCTAGTTGTTGTAAGCGACTTGAGCGGTATTCATCTCCTATCGAAGAATCTTGTAACAAGACTCTTAGAGAGGGTATCTCAAGTTCGAAAGGAAAGACTACTTCGGTACCATAAACTAAAGCATATGGTGTTGCCCCAGTGGGAGTACACACACTTGTGTGATATGCCCATAAGGTAGGATAAAGTTGTAAGTGCCAATCTCGACCATTTTTGTTGACTAGTTTCTTAAGGATTTTGATTAGCATTTTGTTGGAGGATTCAACTTGTCCTGTTTCCTTATGGATAGTAAGGTGTAGACCATTTCTATTGAATTTTGTATTTGGTGCACATCTTGGAAACCTATTTATTTTTAAAAGGGGTACCATTATCTATAATTATGGTAGAAGGGATACCATATCGGCTAATGATTTGATTTAGGATAAATTTTGATACTTGGATGCTTATGGTAGAGGATAGAGGTATTGCCTCAACCCACTTAGTGAAATATTTTATAGCTGTAATAATGAATTTATGTCCATCAGATGATTGAGGGTTAATTTTACCTATGATATCCAATCCCCAAGAGGAGAAAGGCCAAGGAGATGTGATAGGTTGAAGTTCTTGAGATGGAGCATGAACAAGATTGTCATGTCATTGACATTTATCACATTTCTTGACATAGTTGTGAGTATCCTTTTCCATGGAGGGCCAATAATAGCCCATCCTAAGGAGCTTCTTGGCTATAACTAGTCTACTAAAGTGGCCACCACATGATCCATCATGGGCTTATTTTATGAGAGCTTGGGCTTCATCTATATTTACGCATCTGAGGAGTATACCTTCAAAGGAGCATCGATATAAGATATCTCCAATGATGACATATTTGCAAGATTTTAGCCTAAATTGTCTATGCTTTTGAGAGTTAAATCCTTCAGGGAATGTTCCTTCCTTGAGGAAATTGAAGATGTCTTGATACCAAGGTTCTTGAGGTATAGATGTTTTGATATTACATATGTTAAGAGGTTGTAAGCATGATTTGATTATGGAAGGCTCATTGATTGATCTTATGATGATAGTAACTTCTTCATATTCCAATTCTAAAGGTATGAGAGATGCAACTGTTGCCATAGCATCAACATGGTGATTTCTAGAATGTGGTATGGCTTCTATAGTTATTTGATCAAAATGAGTTTTTAATATGTCTACAATATCTTTGTATGGCTTTAGCTTTTCATATTTGGTTTGATAGGTATCATTTACTTGGTTGATCACTAGTTGTGAATCACCATATACTATTATGTTTTTGATATTTAGTTTTGTTGTGGCCCTAAGACCTAAAATAAGTGCTTCGTATTCTATTGTATTGTTGGTGCATGAGAAATGAAGTTTAAAGGATAGTGGGATGAGTTGTTGTTGTGGGGTGACTAGGATAATTCCTGCCCCTACACCTTTTGCGCATCTAGCTCCATCAAAGTACAAGACCCATGTTTTAGGTTCTTGGACTTCTATTGATGAGACCATCTCATCAGGGAAAGAGATGTTTATAGGATGTTCTGATTCTAAAGGAGCTGTGACAAGTTGATCTGCTATAACTTGCCCTTTTAGTGATTTTTGGTTTATGAATTCTATGTCGAATTCATTAAGGGCTATGACCCATTTTGTAGTTCTACCTGATAGATAAGGTTTTGACATGAGGTAGTGTAATGGATCTACCCTTGCTAAGATGTAAGTATTTTGACTAAGCATGTAATGTCTTAGTTTAAGAGATGAGAAGACCACTGCTAGGTAAATCTTCTCTAGTGGTGTGTATTGAGTTTCATAGTTCACTAGAGTTCTACTAATGTAGTAGATTGCCCTTTCTCTATGTTGTTCATCGTATTGTGCTAATAAAGCTCCTAAGGCATGTTCAGTAGTAGCTATGTATAGCAATAATGGTTGATTTAAGTTTGGTGGCACCAAGATAGGTGGTGTTAAGAGATAAGTTTTTAGGGCTTCGAAGGCTTCTTGACACCCTTCATCCCATTCAAATTTAGCTCCTTTCTTCAATAATTTGGAGAAAGGTTGACACTTGTCTGCAAGTTGTGATATGAATCTATGTATAGCCTATAATTTTCCTTGAAGGCTTCGTAACTCAGTCAAGTTTTTGGGTGGTGGTATGTTTGTTATAGCTATGATTTTAGAGGGATCAATTTCAATCCCATGATGAGATACGATGAATCCAAGTATATTTCTTGATTTTACCTTAAAAATATATTTTAGGGGTTTTATTCTAACTTTATAGTCTTGTAGTCTTTGGAAGATGCATCTAAGGTCTTGAGTATGGTCTTTCCTTTTTTGAGATCGACCTATGATGTCATCCACATAGTCTTCTACTATTTTATGCATGAGGTCATGAAATATGTATGTCATGGCCCTTTGATATGTGGCTCCTACATTTTTAAGGCCAAAAGGTATGACTTGATAGTAGAAGGTTCCCCATGGGGTGGTGAAAGTTATTTTAGATTGATCTTCTACTATGATCTTGATTTGATTGTAGCCTAAGAATCCATCCATTAAGGATAGCATTTCAGATCCTATGGTGAAGTCGACTATCATGTCTATGTTTGGTAAAGGGAAATTATCTTTAGGATAAGCATTGTTTATATCTCTAAAGTTGATGTAAATTTGAATGGACCCTTCCTTCTTGGTGATAGGAATGATGTTGGAGATCCAATCCGAATAATCTATGGCTTTTATGAAGCCAACATCTAATAGTTTTTGAAGTTCATCTTTTACTAGAAGGGTGACTCTTGGATGTATTTTTCTTAATTTTTGCTTGATGGGTTTGGCATCAGGATGCACTACTAGATGGTGGACTACTAATGAGGGATCAAGTCCTAGCATATCATCGTATCCCCAAGTGAAGATGTCAGAGAATTCCTTTAATAGGTTTGTGTATTCTATTCATTCTTCTTGGGTTAGGACTTTCCCTAGTTTGATAAGGCATGGATCTTGATCTATTCCAATGTTGACTTCTATGGTCTCTTCGATTAAAGCTTGTGACTCATCTTCAAAATGAAGAGGGGCATCTATAATCCCTAGTTATTTAAGTTCTTGAGGGTCTATAGATGTTTGTTCCAAGTCAGGAGGTTGGGCTGAATTTAAATTGAAGATCTGTTTGAGAGATTCTTCTATATGACAATTATCCAAAGATTCTTCAAGATCTTCGTTGGTTGTGATTGCTTTAGGATGGACTAACTCTAACATGTTAATGCTCCCAAATCATATAGTTTTATGGGGTGTTTGGTTGAGGAGTGACCATAGTTCTTCTTCATCCTCTTCACCCCATTGAGAGCCATGTATTGATTTGGAGTAGTCATCCTTGTCTTCTTCTCCTAATATAGGAGAGGGTTCATTTTTGTTAGGGATAAATCCAATCCCACATCATGTTGGCCAAGGTATAACTTCTAAGGGTTCTTTAATACCTTGTTCATAGTGACCTAGGCCTTTACCTTGATAACCCATATTAACAAGCATTTGTTTAACTATGGGAAAGGAAGGTGACATGTAACATGTAGCATAGGTTCATTCACTTGGCATGAGGTTGCATCCTTGGATATTCTCATCGAAGGTAGTCCCTCCATGGATGAAAGTACAAGATCCTATTTGGATTTTGAGTCCCTTTCTACTAGGCATACCTATGTCTCGAGGAGAAAGGAACATGCTTACTAGTTCTATGAAAGGATCTAGTTTTTGACAAATATGGTTAACTTGATTATTGGAAAAGGATGGTTGGGGAGTTTCCTCTAAGTTTATGAGAGGTTCCTCTAATATTTCCTTTCCTTTATCTATCTTTGATTGATCATTTGACTTAGTCGATTGTATGGAAGGGCAAATATTAATCTCTTGTAAGTCTATAGAATTACACATGGTGAAAGGTTCTGGGTCTCTAGGAATATGGATGACCCTTCCTTGATATTCATATTTAAGGCATTGATGTAAGGTAGAGGGTACAACCCTCATAGCATGTATCCATGGTCTTCTAAGGAGCATGTTATATGTTACATCACATGATATGACATAAAAGAGGGTATTTAAGACATGAGGCCCTACTTTGATAGGTAAAGTAATGGTGCCTATCACCTCTCATTCTTCATTATCGAAGGCCCTAATAATGAGGTCTAATTTTTGTAAATCATTTTTGGTTAAGTCAAAATTTTATAAAAATTTGACATTACAAATGTTCAAGGCTGATCCATTGTCTACTAGAACTCTCTTGATATATTTATCACCTATTTGAGTTATGATGTAGAGAGGGGAATCCCCTGATATGGTTTTGAGAGGAGTGTCTTCCTCATGAAAGGCTAAGATAGCATTATTTATTCTAGTTAACCCAACCATGTTGGTGATGTCATTTGGAGATAGGTCTTGAGGGACTTCTTGTTCACTTAAGAGTTTCAACAATATTTCCCTATGAGCAGGTGATATTTTTAGGAGTTCTAGGAGGGAGATATTTGTGGGTACTTCCTCTAATTATTGATGAAGATCGAATGTATGCAAGGTGTTTTGAGAAGGTGTAATCACCAAAGGTGATTTATTAGGAATATTGATTTTTACCTTTGGGACAACCAATGGAGGTTGATCCAAAGATTGATTCTTTGCTTGTTGTCTAGTTATGGCATGGGAAGATCTTGATAGATGAATGGCACCTACAAAGTTAGCTAATTTTTTATCATGTGTTGGTAGGGGATCTTGAAATATTCCCATACCTTTGTTAGGGTTTTGTGGTTTATTAATTGCCACTTTTCCTTCCTCAATGAGGTCTTGGATAATGTTCTTTAAGGTTCTACACTTGTTGGTAGTATGTCCTTCTATTTGGTGATAGTCATAGTATTCATCTTGCCTATACCAAAAGGGGGCTCCTTTTGATAAGTCCCAAGGTCTAATGGGTGGAAGTTCTATTAGTTTAGATTCGAGGAGCATTTTTAGCATGGTTATTTGACTTTGTCCCATGTTGGTATATTGCCTTTGAGGTTTGTCCTCCTTTTGGATAACCAACTTTTGAGGAGCATTTTGAGTAGTGTTTATGTTGTTGTTTTGTTGAGAGTCAGTTACACCATCTCCTACAACATGTTTATTTTTGTATTACCCCTTGTTAGAGGGATTTTCATCTTCTTTCTTGTTATAGTTGAGTTGGCCTCATCTTATGAGGATGACCTCTACCCTTTTAGCCATGTCGATGGCTTCCTCGAAAGAGGTTAAGTTTGTCATCTCCAAGGGATATGACAATTGTTCATGAAGGTTTCATATGAAAATATGTAAGAGTTCCTTAGGAGGAGGAATATATTGAAGTTTTCCTATGAGACCTCTCCATTTGGCCAAGAAGTCTAAGAATTTCTCATTCTTACCTTGTTTAAGTTGATAAAGGTCATCTATGGTAACCTTATCTTCAATGTAGATTGAAAATTGTTTAATGAAGGCTTCCATAAGTTCTTTGAATTTCTTGATGGAATGATGAGGTATTTGGAAGTACCATTCTAAGGCTAAACCACTAAGACTTTTAGGGAATAACCTAAGGAGAAGTTTTTCATCATGATTGATGTCACTACAAGCTATTTGAAATAGCCTTAGATGGTTGATGGGGTCTTGTTTTCCATTATACATTTGAAACTTGGGAGTTTCAAAATTCTTTGGAAATGGGTGATTAAGAATTTTGGGATCTAAAGGTTCATTATAGAACTCTTCAAAAGAGTATTTAAGTTTAGATGTTCCTTGAAGGGAGGCAATTTGATGCTCAAGTTCTTCAAACTTGGCATCTCTCTTTTCTAAGTCTAAAATTTTGGTATTGATATTTTGAATATCATTTGATGGAGGTTGAGTATGTGATTGAGCAAAGGTTTGCATCATAAAAGGTATACTTGTAAGATTTGAAGCATTTTGATTTGATGTTATGATGGGAGGGACTTGACTAGGTCCCATGTTGAGAGTGAAAAAGGGATTTGTAGAATTAGTTGTTTCACTAGGAAATATTGAAAAAGGATTTCTTAAAGTGGGCATTTCTATGGATAAGGTAGGAGGTGTTGTAGAATCAGTAGGTTGTGTCATAGCCACATTGAGACTTGCCAAGTTGTTTTGAATTTCATTGATTTGAGTAGTAGTTTATTGTTCATTAGAATATCCTATATTATCGTACATTGTGGCATATTCCACTTCTGCTTGTTCTCTAAGTTCATCTTTAAGAACATCCAAAATGATGTCCTTGTTTCTTTTGATGTAATATCTAACATGGTCTATAGTTTGATAAGAGATTTGTTCAATAATTAATTGTTCCCTAGGTACTTGTTGTGACCAAGGGTTTACTTCTTGTTCAATTTGTCCTTGAGAGGATGATCCTTCCTGAGAAGTGATAGGTACACCCTTATTTCGGGTGTTATAAGGATGTTGAGACATGGCTTGAAGACTTAGCTTCGAAAGGGGGTTAATTTATTAAAGTTTTGTTTCTAGAGTACTTATAGCAAATAAGAGAAGATGTTTGAGATCCTTATGTCACCTAGATAAGTAGCCCTCCTTATGACTCCCACTAATCCACCATAATATACTTTCCAAAGAAGATTGCTCCCCTAAGGTTCATACTTCGGTTTACTCAAGGGGTCGTTATCCTTCCCCCAGTAGGATTAGCAATTGGTTATGTTCTTGTTATCTTAATTTAATGTGATGTAAACTAAGCAAACAAATTAGATGGTCTTGTTTAAGTTCAACAAAATTTTATCTTTGTTAAGGCAAAAGGAAGTGTTCACGTCGGGTTCACCAATTTATGTAGATGGTGGGAAAACCTCATGTTCTTTTCCCTTTAGATCTAATTAATGTCAAGTGTGCATGGGGGAGATTCATTAGAATATCTGCTTCCCCACTTGAGGATCTCTTTCCAAAGGAGATCTTAAGGATATGAAAATCCTCAACACAACTAGACTCCTACTTTTATGCTTTTTCCTATGGTTGTATGATAGTTGATGTAATGCTTGTTTTTGTGGTGTTTATGAGTTCAATTAAGACAAACACCTAAGGGTTTTTGGATCTCTATTAATCTTGACTCTTTATCGAGCCTTAATGATTATTTGAACCTAAATCATCAAGAATCATCTAAATGCAATGCTTAAGTTTAAATCACACAAATGCAAGCAAACAAGAGCTAACCTATATGCACTTCAAGTTTTGAATGCACTAGACTAAGGAGATTTTGATTTTAAGGTAAAAAAAGAGAAATGCAATAAAACAATCTAGCCTAAATGCAACTATATGCTTTTTAATTTCTTGCCTAAGTACTTGAATATGAAGGAAATGCTAAAATTGAGCCTAGGGTTCCTTAATTGATTAGTATTTTAGTGTTTTGTAAAGAAATTAAAGTATTTTGTGAAGAAATTGTAAGGTTTTGTAAATGATTTGGGTTTTCTAACTAGAATTCCTTAATTTTCCAAAATAGATGTGATTTATGTTTCAAAATAATAGAAAAATAGAAATAGAACATAGAGGAAATGAAATTGTAGGGCTAAGGAAGGGCCAAGTGGCTGGATTACCTCTCTTGAGTCTACCAAATTCACCATAGAAAGTGCCAAATTTGCCATTATTGCCAAATTCACCATAGGGGTGGCAAATTTGGTAAATACACAAAAACTAAAAAAATTAGGTTTTCTGATTTAAGGGGTCTGTCTGAGGTTGGATAGGGTAAAATCTTGTCTAAGCTGATCAGACCCCTTTTGATAAAAAAAGTGAGTATGCTTACCTCCTGGAGTGGAATTTGGCTTATTGCCAAATTTACCATTGCAAATTTGTAGTGGAAAATTTGTTTTTTTTTTATTATGTTGTGGGTTTGGGTATTGCTGTAATTGGGAAGGATAACTAATGTTTTAAGGTTCTATAAGTGGTAAAATTAGAGGATTAAGCCTCTAAAATAGAGAATTTAGGGACTAAAATTATAATAGAGGAAAAGATAAAATCCCCTCAAGGGACTATAAATTTGATAAATTAGGGTTGTAAGATGATAGGGGATGCAATATAATGGATTAGGAATGATATATAAGTGGTAATATAACCTCTATTAAGATTAAATTAGTAAGGTATAATGGGCGATTAGATAAATTGATGGAATGTATCCAAAATCTCCCTAAACTAAAAAGGAATGGGCAATATGCAAATATGACTAAAATTTGATTAAACTAAAGTGTAAGAGTTCTAAAAATCAAATGCTAAGATGTTAGGAAATGTAATAAATAACTAATTTAACTTAGTGAAAGTAAATTAGCATCTAGATGATGAAATTATAATGAGAATTCTGCTTAAAAATAGAGTTAAGGATAAATATGTAAATGAAAAGAAATGCTATTGAAATACTTGAAAAAGGAAATAGATTGCTAAAATACTTAATATATGAAAGTAAAATAGCATGGAGGAAGATAAAAGATGTTAGTATGTTGTAGATTAAGATATTTAGTAATGATTTTATCATAAAAATATGCAAAAGGAATATGATGAAAATCCTACAAAATAAAGGATTAGAGACAAAATGTAATGATGATATGAATGTAAACTAAGATAAGCCTACAAATATATGTTAGATATGATAATAGATGCTGCAAATCCTTGAAATTAGACCTACAAGCAAATATGTTAGAGCCTACAAAACAAGGGTGAGCTCAATAATGATGAATATGCAAAGGGAAATGAAATAAGAGCAAGTAAATGGAGTTAGTCAACTTGCAAAGCTAAAATTAGGAAGCTAAAATGTAAAAGGAAACAAGAAAATGAAGGAGAGAGCTATGCTAGATTTCACCTAGCTATGGCCCCTCCCTAGGATGAAGATCTCCTTGCCACCAAGCCTCCTTGCCTTGCCTAGTTGCCCTCCACAAATGCTTGCAAAATGACTCCAAATGCTTGAAAGAGGCTTGAAGAACTTGAAGAAGACTTGAAATATGAATCTATAAGAAGAAAGAGAGAGGCCTTAGAAATCTTGGTAGAGCTTTGCTACAGTGGAATTGCTTGTGGAATGCTTGCCCCATGACCTCCTTAAATAGGATTTGGGAGGGGACTTGGAGGGAATGAATGGATAAGACCAATTCAAACAAATTAATCTCAATCCTTCTTGAAGCATGCAGGATCGATGGTAGAGGTGAAAGGAGGCTCAATCCATGCCCAACTGGTTCGTGTGGAAGATTCTTGACCATTTTTGCCAAATTCACCACTGTTGACCAAATTCGCCACAGGGGTGGCAAATTTGGTTCTGAGTGGCAAATTTGGTAAGGAATCAAATCAGATTCTGAGTAGTTTGAAATTTGAAAATTTTTCCAAATTCACCACTAGCCAAATTTGGTAAAAGATTGATTTTGGGTGAAAAGGGTTGATTTTGTAGTTTTGCCAAATTCGCCACTCAACTTGCCAAATTTACCACTGGCAAATTTGGTTAGAGTGGTGAATTTGGTAAAGGTGAAATTTGATGCCCAAAATGATGGGGAATGACCAAATTGATGTTTTGTGATGTTTGGAATTGATTTTGGGAGGTTTTGGAGTGTTTGCGACCAGTTTTGGGAAGTCGCGACTAGTGTGTCAAAATTGGGTGTCTACACCTCTCTTAAAATTTTCATAAGTTGTATTTACCAAAAATATTTACCAAAGTATAAAGAAATAAACTTCCTACACCCTTCTTGAGAATTCATGTCATCATTTACAATAAAAATTGGTAACTCTATGATCTTTAACCCCAAACCCATGATTTTTAACCTAATTTTTTTTCTAAAGCAACTAGGGTGTGGGAAAAAAATAGGGTTTAAACTAAATTCAAATATTATCTATTCCTTACTATAAATAAATAATTTTGTATATTTTCTTCAAAACATATTAAACTACAATTTATTTTCTTACCTTGACTGACATATATGTCTATAAATTTATTTTTTGTGATTTAAAAAAATCCTTAGTCTTTGTCCTGGATGGCTGACTTCATAGGGTTATAACTCCCTTAATACTACCTCAATGCATAAAATTAAGTAATAAAACAACTTGGAAATTTCAAATGGTGACAGCTCTAACTCAACAGTTCATCAAATCCTAGGTATTTCTTTCAGTGAACTAAAAACATTTGATTACAAGCAAATTAAAAATGAAAATTTTAGTTCAATATAAAATCATTCTCCTAAAAGCATGAAATTTTCCTATAAAGAAAACCACAATGATTCATATTTTAGAATAATTATAAATGATTGAACAAATAGGTGTAACTAGGTGGTTTAAAATTATAATAGAAGATGAGCTAAAAAGAAAAAATAAGATGAAATAAAATATCAAATTGATGAATAAGTAGAATATCAATTTAATATAATCCTTAAAAAAAATAAAGATACAAAATTTTATGAAGTGAAATATTTTAGGATAGTAATGTGGACAAAGGAGTAGTTCAACCTCACATATGAGCAACATAAAAAAGACTATATAAATGCAAATATCAAATAGAAAACAAAGATACTTATAACCCAATTGAGGACTAGCTCATATTGTCTCAGATGCGAAACAAGTAAATGTAAGAGACATAAAGAGATTGAAAGAGAGAATATATACCTTATCTTGAAATGCAAACCTTATAATGATATTTGAAATAGTTATTTGTTACATTACCAATGAATTCTATGTATTATTTGTTTGAAGAAACGTGAATAAAGAAGCTAGAGAAGTTTATGAGTAATATTAATAGCAAAAGATCAATTCTTCGAAAAGAAAGAATGATGATTCAACTTTGATTTTTTAGATAAAATTTTTTCCTTTTAAAGAAACAAGCAAGATAATATATCATGTTTGAAAATAAATCTTTATTTTCCCATTGGTGGTTTCACCTCACAAATGTTAAAAGCCTTCTAATATATTATGTTATCCTTCGTGATGATTTGAAAAGTTTATGTTCCAATATTAGATTCAACTCCTATTTTTATTTAGAATTATCTTTTTTTAAGCTTATGCATTTGGATAAATAACACTATTATGTTACATATATACATATATACACATATATACACACATCACATATATGTTACACTTGGATTCTTCTATTGACAAATACTCCCATCAAAATATCAAAATATTGCATTTATTATTTGGCTAATTAAACCATATCTAGCTTGCTTTTCTACCAAAAACATTCTTTAAATACTTTACAAAATGCAAAGTTTTACCTTTATAAAATGTAAATCATTAAATTTACAATTTTGAAATATATTGTTAGATTAAGGGCAATAGTCTTAAAACTTGATCAACTAAAACTTGACCCATATACATAACACTATCTATTTTTTACATCCTTTAAGAGATCTATTGCCTTGGATTTCATGAGGCTTTTATCTATTATACTTCACATTGTTAATACATAAACACCATCTACTTAAACCTCTTCAAAGGTAGCACTTTCAAATTTATTATTTAAGTTATATTGTGGTGGATTATCATTCCTTGCTTATAGATGGAGGGTAGGGCTTGTATTCTATGTTTTTCTTTTAATAAAATAATTATTTTTTGGAACTTATAGTTTTGGATTTAGATTTTAAATAATTGTTTAATTAAATGGGAAGGTGTTAGACACACTTAAGAAAAAATTAGGTATTTGAAGCATTTAATGTTAAATAATGTAATTATTTTAGTTGATTTATTATATTTTACGTTTAATGTGGGATAACCTTTTCGTAGTCAATATTAAAATGTCAACCCTTTAACAATAAAAACCTTTCCAAGTAATATTTTTTCTTTATGATTTACATGCTATAGGTTGTTTTTAAGATTTTAAGTACTTTATAATGAATTATTGTTTATGACCAAAGGCATGAGCTCAATTGGTTAAATCCCTTGACTTTCAAAGAGGAAACCAACTTCAAGTTTTATCAAATGATTTATGCATAATTGCCAAGTTGTTGTCATACCACTATATGTTCATAATGTAATATGAGTGGGACCCATTACAATCCCATATAACCAATTTATAAAATAAAAAATATTTATGTTCTCTTTATATATCTAGTACTCTTTCCAAAACGTTTTATGTTTTTTTATAAGTTAAATGTGGCATTCATTGGGGGCCACTTTTATCAAAATAAAATTTTTACATTTTTAGAGAAAATATACCATATTTCACATAAAACATATTCTTATAATATTTATCTTCCTCAAATTGCTTTATTTTTCCAATCAACTCTTTGGTATTGTTTTTATTAAGAGATATGATCTCCCTTGGCCATTTTCCTTTTAAAGTTTAGATTTTGCGAAGATGAATATTATCATCATGATTAGATAAATTATCCACTATCTTGTTTCATCTTCTATAGATATGTTGAAACTTCCAAGATACTATCTCCAATAACATTGGAAGGATATAAAAATAATTTTATTTTTGATCCAATCTCCACATCTATTTTTATTAACAGTGGTAATATTAATTTATGAATCCCATTCAATTGAAATCTATCTCCATCCTTATTCAATGCCAATTTTGATCTCTATAATATTAGAATATTAATGTGCACTATGCATTCAGTTTCAATTTGACACTTGTCATGTATTCATATAGGCCTTCTGCTTATAATGTTAGAATATAATGTGCATTATGCCTTCTATCTTGACACTTGTCAGTTTCTCTTGACAAGTGTCATATTTTTTCATATAGGCTTATGCCTATATATTTTAACACATTTTGTATCAATATATATCATCTATTCAAATCCTAACATTTGGTATCTTGGAGGTGGCGGCGGTAAAGATGTCCCACTTTGTAAGCTACCAAAATTTGAATGCTCTAGGTGCATTTTACCTATTGATGCCATGCCAATCACTGTAGCTATAACTAGAAAAACGAAAGTAGAGTTTCTACCATTTGAAGCACTTGCCAGTTTGTACATGGCAAAAGTTTTAGTTTATTCGAGGCATCCAAGTGTGAACCTGCTCATCCCTGGTTTTAGCCAGTATGGGGTCGATGGTCTACGTGCAATATTACCACTTCAGAAGGTGGAGGGGTCAAAATGGAAAGAGACCTCATCAAGACATGTTCACAGAAACCTATTCCAAAATTACATCACATGCGTAGTGCCAAAAAAAGTACTCAAATGCTTTTCTTGGATTTGGACTTGAGGACTCCCATTTTTTTTGTGCTCGAGGTGGTCATGGACAAAAATGACCTCGTGTGCTTGGATAATTAAGAATTGTTTTCGACTTATAAGTTTTGACTGAGCACATGATTTTGCTGCGATGTTATTTGTTGACATGGTGGCAGTCGTTGTTAATTATTTATACATGCCTGGTTTTGGAGTGGATGAATCACATGGAAGTGTCCGTTATTTCTTGATGAGAAGCACATTTTATTCTCATATTGATCAAACACTACCACCTTGCCATTTTTCCCATGTCGTAGATGGTTGTTATCTACACCCTCACGATGGGCACTTTTTTGCATTAGGAGATTTCCATACCGAGGTGCATTATTTTTTGTAGTGAAGGGTGTGCTTGTTTACCATGTTAGAATGATTCCTGCATGTTGACTACTTCTAGATATCAGTTGAGCTATGATGTGGGTGTAACCACAGCAGAAATGGTGCAGTAAATGAGGTGCACATGGAGTTCCTACATGCACACGAACATTGAAAGAAGTTTTTTTACCTTGGAGTTCTTAAGACATGAGGCCCTACCTTGATGGGTAAGGTAATGGTGCTTATTACTTCTCATTATTTATTGTCAAAAGCCCTAATTATGAGGCCTGATTTTTGTAGATCATTTTTAGTTAAGTCAAAATTTTGTAAAAATTTGACATTACAAATGTTTAAGGTCGATCTATTGTCTACTAGAACTCTCTTGATATATTTATCGTCTATTTGAGTTATGATGTAGAGAGGGAATATTATTATATGGTTTTGATAGGAGTGTCTTCCTCATGGAATGCTAATATGGCATTGTTTATCCTGGCTAGCCCAACCATGTTGGTGATGTCATTTGGGGATAAGTCTTGGGGGACTTCTTGTTCACTTGAGAGTTTCAATAGTATTTATTTATGGGCGGGTGATGTTTTAAGGAGTTCTAGGAGGGAGATATTTGTAGGCACTTCTTCTAATTGTTGATGAAGATCGAATGTATGCAATGTGATTTCTTAGGAATGTTGATTTTTACCTTTGGGATAACCACTTGGAGTTGATTTGAAGTTTGATTCTTTGCTTGTTGTCTCGTTATGGTGTAGTAGGATCTTGATATATGAATAACACCTACAAAGTTGGTTGATTTTTTATCATGTTTAGGTAGGGGATCTTGAAATATTTCCATGCCTTTGTTAGGATTTTGTGGTTTATTAATCACCACATTTCATTCCTTAATGAGGTCTTGGATAATGTTATTTAATGTTCTACACTTTTTGGTAGTATGTTCTTCCATTTTGTGGTAGTCACAGTATTCATATTATCTGTAGCAAAAGGGGGTTACTTTTGATAAGTCCCAAGGAATCAGGGGTGGGAGTTCTATTAGTTTAGAATCAAGGAGTATTTTTAACATAATTGTTGACTTTATCCTATGTTGGTATATTGCCTTTGAGGTTTATCCTCCTTTTGGATAACCAACTTTTGAGGAGCATTTTGAGCAGTGCTTACGTTGTTGTTTTATCGAGAATCAGTTACATCATCTCCCACAACATGTTTGTTTTTGTATTACCCCTTGTTAGAGGGTTTTTTTTCTTCTTTCTTGTTATAGTTGAGTTGGCCTCATCTTATAAGGATGGTATCTATCCTTTTAGCCATTTTGATAGCTTCCTAGAAAGAGGTTAAGTTTGTCATATCCAAGGGGTATGATAATTGTTCATGAAGGTTTCATAAAAAAATATGTAAAATTTCCTTAGGAGGAGGAATGTATTATATTTTTCCTACAAGACCTCTCCATTTTGCCAAGAAGTCTAAACATTTCAGTCTTACCTTGCTTGAGTTGATAAAGGTCATCTATGGTAACCTTATCTTCAATGTAGATTGAGAATTTTTTAACGAAGGCTTCCATAAGTTATTTGAACCTCTTTATGGAATGATGAGGTATTTGGAAGTACCATTATAAGGCTAAACCACTAAAACTTCTAGGAAATATCATAAGGAGAAGTTTTTCATTGTGATTGATGTCACTACAAGATATTTGAAATAACCTTAGATGGTTAATGGGGTCATGTTTCCCATTATACATTTTAAACTTGGGAGTTTCAAAGTTCTTTGGGAATGGGTGATTAAGGATTTCAAGATCTAAAGGCTCATTATGGAACTCTTCAAAAGAGTATTTAAGTTTAGATGTCCCTTTAAGGGAGGCGATTTTATGTTCAAGTTATTCAAACTTGGCATCTCTTTTTTCCAAGTATAAATTTTTGGTATTGATATTTTGAATATCGTTTGATGGAGGTTGAGTATGTGATTGGGTGACCGTATGCATCATAAAAGGTATACTTGTAAGAGTTGAAACATTTTGGTTTGATGTCATGGTGGAAGGAACTTGGCTAGGTCTCATGCTCAAAGTGAAAAAGGGGTTTGTAGACTTAGTTGTTTCATTAGGAAATATCAAAATATATTTCTTGAATTAGACATATTTATGGACAAAGTGGGAGGTGTTTTAGAATCATTAGGTTGTGTCGTAGCCACATTGAGATTTGCCAAGTTGTTTTGAATTTCATTAATTTGAGAAATGATTGATTGTTCATTAGAATATTCTATATTATTATGCATTGTGATAGCTTTTGCTTATTCTATAAGTTCATCTTTAAGGACATCCAAAATGATGTCCTTGTTTCTTTTGATGTAATATTTAACTTGATATATAGTTTGATGAGATATTAGTTCAATAATTAGTTGTTCCCTAGGTACTTGTGACCAAGGGTTTACTTCTTGCTCAATTTTTCCTTGAGAGGATGATCCTTCCTGAGAAGTGGTAGGTACACCCTTTTTTTGGGTGTTATAAGGATGTTGAGACATGGCTTTGAAGACTTAGCTTCGAAAAGGGGGTTAATTTATTAAAATTTTTATTTTCAGAGTACTTATAGCAAAGAAGAGAAGATGAATGAGATCCTTATGCCATATAGATAAATAGCCCTCCTTGTGACTCCCACTAATCCATCATGATATACTTTCCAAAGAAGATTTATCCCCAAAGGTTCATAAGTTGGTTTACTCAAGGGGTCATTATCCTTCCCCCAATAGGATTAGCAATTGGTTATGTTATTGTTATCTTAATTTAATGTGATGTAAACTAAGCAAACAAATTAGATGATCTTGTTTAAGTTCAACAAAATTTTATCTTTTTGAAGGCAAAATAAAGTGTTCACGTTGGGTTCACCAATTTATATAGACGGTGGGAAAACCTCATGTTATTTTACCTTTAGATCTAATTAATGTCAAGTGTGCGCGGGGGATATTCATTAGAATATTTTCTTCTCCACTTGAGGATCTCTTTCCAAAGGAGATACCAAGGATATGAAAAATCCTCAACACAACTACATCCCTACTTTTAAGATTTTTTCTATGGTTGTATGATAGTTGATATAATTTTTATTTTTACGGTGTTTATGTGTTCAATTAAAACAAACACCTAACGGTTTTGGATCTCTATTAATCTTGACTCTTTATCGAGACTTGATGATTATTTGAACTTAAATCATCAAGAATCATCTAAAATGCAATGCTTAGTTTAAATCACACAAATGCAAGTGAACAAGAGCTAACCTATATGCACTTCAAATTTTGAATGCACTAGACTATGGAGATTCTTGATTTTAGGGCAAACAAGAGGAGATGCAGTCAAACACGCTAGCCTAAATGCAACTATATGCTTTTCAATTTCTTTTCCTAAGTACTTAACTATGAAGGAGATGCTAAAATTGAGCTGAGGATTCCTTGATTGATTAGTCTTTTAGTGTTTTGTAAGGAAATAGAATCATTTTATAAAGAAATTATAAGGTTTTGTAAATAGTTTGCATTTTCTAACTAGAATTCCTTAATTTGCCAAAATATGTGTGATGTATGTTTCAAGACAACAAAAAAATAGAAACACAACATAAAGAAAATAATATTGTAGGGCTAAGGAAGGGCCAAGTGGTCAGATTACCTCTCTCAGAGTTTGTCTGCCAAACTCACAATAGGAAGTGCCAAATTTGCCACTATTGCAAAATTCGCCATAGGGGTGGCAAATTTGGTAAATATGCACAAAAAATAAAAAAAAATAATTTGGTCTGATTTGGGAGGTCTGTCTGAGTGCAGTGAGGTGGTAGACTATCTTCCCCAGCTGATCAGACCCCCTGTTGATAAAAAAATGATTTTGCTTACCTCTTGGAGTGGAATTTGACCTGTTGCCAAATTTGCCATCGGGTTTGCCAAATTCACCACTGCCAAATTTGGTCTGAGTGGAAAATTTGATTTTGTTGTTCTGATTTTCAAATTCACCACAGATCCTAGGATGGGATTTTCAGTTTATATATTCTAACTGTGTTTTGGGCTAAATTTTTTTGAGAAGGATCCTACTATGATTAGTGAAGTCTGAAAGTGATAAAATCAAAGGATTGAGCCTCTAAAATTGTGATTTACCATATTTTCCATAGGGGTAATGAATTTGATCCTGAGGTGAATTTTTGAAAGTTTCCTGAGGTGAATTTTTGAAATTTTGGGGTAGATTGTGAGTTGATTTGAACAGGGTTTTGGTTGATATTAGAGGGGAAAAATCCCTCCATGTTTTGTGAGGTATGTATGTAATAAAATCAAAGAATAAAACATCTAAAATAGAGGATTTAAGGATAAAAAATTTAATAGCAGAGTAAAAGATAAAATACCACCAAGGGCCTGTAAATATGGTAAGAGGCTAGGGAATGTAATATAATGGATTAGGAATGTATTTAAGAGATAATATAACCTCTAGCTAGATTAAATCAGTAAGGTATAATGGAAGATTAGAGAAATTGATGGAATGTATCCAAAAGCTCCCTAAAATAAAAAGGAATGGACAACATGAAAATATGACTAAAATTTGATTAAAATAAAGTGTAGAAGTTCTAAAAATCATATGCTAATATGTTAGGAAATGTAAGAAGTGACTAATTTAACTTAGTGAAAGTAAAATAGCAACTAGATAATGAAATTCTAATGAGAATTTTGCTTAAAAATAGGGTTAAGCATAAATATGTAAAATGGAAAGAAATGCTATTGAAGTGCTTGAATAAGGAAATAGATTGCAAAAATGCTTAATACATGAAAGTAAAATAGCATGGAGGAAGATAAAATAAGTTAGTATGTTGTAGTCAAGATATTTAGTAAGGATTTTATCCTAAAAATATGCAAAAGGGAATATGATGAAGACCCTGCAAAATAAAGGATTAGAAACGAAATGTAATGAGGGAACGAATTTAAACTAAATTAATGCCTACAAATAGATGTTAGATATGATAAAATATGCTGCAAATCCTCAAGATCATACCTACAAGAAAATATGTGAGAGCCTACAAAACAAAGGTGAGCTCAACAATGGAGAATATGTAATAAGAAATGAAATAAGAGCAAGTAAATGGAGTTAGTCAACATGCAAAGCTAAAATGAGGAAGCTAAACTGTAAAAGGCAACAAAAAATAAAGGAAAGAGCTATGCTATATTTCACCTACCTATGGTCCTTTCCTAGGATGGATATATCCTTGCCACCAAAGCTCCTAGCCTTGCCTAGTTGCCCTCCATAAATGCTTGCAAAGTGACCCCAAATGCTTGAAATACTTGAAGAGAAATATAATAATTCTTGAAATGAGAATTCTAAGAAGAAAAATAAAGCTTAGAAATATTGGCAAAGCTTTGCTATAGTGGAATTGCTTGGAGAATGCTTACCCCATGACCTCCTTAAATAGGATTTGGGAGGGGACTTGGATGGAATGAAAGGACAAAATCAATTTAAACAAATTCATCCTAATCATTATTGAAGCATTCATGATTAATGGTAGAAGTTCAAGGAGGCTCAATCCATGCCCAATTGGCTCGTGTGGAAGATTCTAGACTATTTTATACCAAATTCACCTTTGTTTACCAAATTTGCTACAAGTGTGGCAAATTTGGTTTTGAGTGGTAAATTTTGTAAAGAATTAGATCAGATTATAGATAGTTTAAAATTTGAATTTTTTTCCAAATTTTACACTATCCAAATTTGCCATAGGGGTGTCAAATTTGGTAAAAGATTGATTTTCGGTGAAATGGGTTGATTTTGCAGTTTTTCCAAATTCACCACTCAACTTGCCAAATTTACCATTGGCGGATTTGATCTGAGTGGTGAATTTAATAAAGGTTAAATTTGGTTCCCAAAGTGATGGGGAATGACCAAATTAAGTTTTTGTGATGTTTGGAATTGATTTGGGGATATTTTGGAGTGCTTGTGACCAGTTTTAGGAAGCTACAAATGGTGTATCAAAATTGGGTGTCTACACCTCTCTTAAAATTTTCATAAGTTGTATTTACCAAAAACATTTACCAAAGTATAGAGAAATAAACTTCCTCCACATTCTTGAGCATTCATGTCATCATTTCCAATAAAAATTGGTAAATCTATGATCTTTAATCCCAAACCCATGATTTTTGACCCAATTTTTTTTCTAAAGCAACTAGGGTGTGGGAAAAAAATAGGGTTTAAAATAAATTCAAATCTCCTCTATTCCTTACTATAAACAAATAATTCTGTATATTTTCTTCAAAACAAATAAAACTACAATTTATTTTCTTACCTTGACTGACAGAGATGTCTATAAATTTATTTTTTGTGATTTAAAAAATCCTTAGTCTTTGTCCTGGATGGCTGACTTCATAGGGTCATAACTCCTTTAATACTACCTTAATGCATAAACTTAAGTAATAAAACAACTTGGAAATTTCAAACGGTGACAAATCTAATTCAGCGGTCCATCAAATCCCAGGTATTTCTTTCAGTGATCTAAAAACATTTGATTACAAGCAAATTAAAAATGAAAATTTTAGTTCAATATAAAATTCTTCTCCTAAAAGCATGAAATTTTCCTATAAAGAAAAACACAATGATTCGTATTTTATAATAATTGTAAATGATTGAACAAATAGGTGTAAGTAGGTGGTTTAAGATTATAATAGAATATGAGCTAAAAATAAAAAATAAGATGAAATAAAATGTCAAATTGATGAATAAGTAGAATATCAATTTAATAGAATGCTTAAAAACAATAAAGATACAAAATTTTATGAAGTGAATTTTTTGAGGATAGTAATGTGGATAAAGGAGCCAAGAATAAATAAGACATACTATCTTGCTCAGTTCAACATCACATATGAGCAACATAAAAAAGACTATATAGATGCAAATATCAAATGGAAAACAAAGATACGTATAACCCAATTGAGGACTAACTCAATTGGCTTAGATGCGAAACAAGTAAATGTAAGAGACATAAAGATATTGAAAGAGATAATATGTACCTTATATTGAAATGCAAACCTTATAATGATATTTGAAATAGTTATTTGTTACATTACCAATGAATTCTATGTATGACTTGTTTGAAGAAATGTGAATAAAGAAGCTAGGGAAATTTATGAGTAAGATTAATAGAAAAAGATCAATTCTTCAAAAAGAAAGAATGATGATTCAACTTTGATTTTTTAGATAAACATTTTTCCCTTTAAAGGAACAAGCAAGATAATATATTGTGTTTGAAAATCAATCTTTATTTTCTCATTGGTGGTTTCACCTCACAAACGTTAAAAGCCTTCTAATCTATTATGTTATCCTTCGTGATGATTTAAAATTTTTATGTTCCAATATTAGATTCAACTCCTATTTTTATTTAGAATTATCTTTTTTTAAGCTTATGCATTTGGATAAATAACACTATTTAAAGTTTGGATTTCCTCTAGTTGTAACTTTATGTAAATTATCCACAATTCTCTCTATATATACATATATACACACATTACACATATATGTTACACTTGGCTTCTTCTATTGACAAGCACTCCCATCAAAATATCAAAATATTGCATTTATTATTTGTCTAATCAAACCATATCTAGATTGCTTTTCTACCAAAAACATTCTTTAAATAATTTACAAAATGAAAATCATTACCTTTATAAAATGTAAACAATTAACTTTACAATTTTGAAGTATATTGTTAGATTAAGGGTAATAGTCTTGAAACTTGATCAACTAAAACTTGACCCATATACATAACACTATCTATTTTTTACATCCTTTAAGAGATCTATTGCCTTGGATTTCATGAGGCTTTTATCTATTATACTTCACATGGTTAATCCATAAACACCATCTACTTAAACCTCTTCAAAGGTAGCACTTTCAAATCTATTATTGAAGTTATATTGTGGTGTATTATCATTCCTTGCTTATAGATGGAGGGTAGGGCTTGTATTCTATGTTTTTCTTCTAAGAAAATAATTTTTTTTGGAACTTATAGTTTTGGATTTAGCTTTTAAATATTTGTTTAATTAAATGAGAAGGTGTTAGACACACTTAAGATTAAATTAGGTATTTGAAGCATTTAATGTTAAATGATGTAATTATTTTAGTCGATTGATTATGTTTTACATTTAATGTGGGATAACATCTTCAAGTTTTATCAAATGATTTATGCATAGTTGCCAAGCTGTTATCATACCACTATTTGATCATAATGTAATATGAGTGGGGCCCATTACAATCCCATATAACCAATTTAAAAAATAAAAAATATTTATGTTCTCTTTATATATCTAGTATCTCTTTCCAAAATGTTTTATGTTTTTTTATAAGTTAAATGTGGCATTTATTGGGGGCCACTTCTATCAAAATAAAAATTTTACATTTTTAGAGAAAATATACCATATTTCCCATAAAAAAATATTATTATAATCTTTATCTTCCTGAAATTGCTTTATTTTTCCAATCAACTCTTTGGTATTGTTTTTATTAAGAGATATGATCTACCTTGGTCATTTTCCTTTTAAAGTTTAAATTTTGCGAAGATGAATATTATCATCATGATTAGATAAATTATCCACTATCTTGTTTCATTTTCTATAGATATGTTGACACTTCCAAGATACTATCTCCAATAACATTGGAAGGATATAAAAATTAATTTTATTTTTGATCCAATCTCCACATCTATTTTTATTAACAATAGTAATATTAATTTATGAATCCCATTCAATTGAAATTTTTCTCCATCCTTATTTAATGCCAATTTTGATCTCTATAATGTTAGACTATTAATGTGCACTATACATTTAGTTTCAGTTTGATACTTGTCATGTATTCATACAGGCATTCTTCCTATAATATTAGAATATAATGTGCACTATGCCTTCTATCTTGACACTTGTCAGTTTCTCTTGACAAGCATCATATTTTTTCATATAGGCTTATGCCTATATATTATAACACAACTTGTATCAATATATATCATCTATTAAAATCCTAACATTTGGTATCTTGGAGGTGGCGACGGTAAAGATGTCCCACTTTGCAAGCTACCAAAATTTGCATGCTCGAGGTGCATTTTACCTATTGATGCCATGGCAGTCGCTACAACCATAACTGGAACAACGAAAGTAGAGTTTCCACCATTTGAAGTGCTTGGCTAGTTTGTATGTGGCATAAGTTTCAATTTATTCGAGGCATCCATGTGTGAACCTGCTTGTACCTGGTTTTAGCCAGTATGGGGTCGATGGACTATGTGCAATATTACCACTTCAAAAGGTGGAGGGATCAAAATGGAAAGAGCCCTCATCAAGGCATGTTCAAAGAAACCTATTCCAAACTTACAACACATGCGCAGTGCCAGGAAAAGTACTCAAATGCTTTTCTTGGATTTGGACATGAGGACTCCCATTTTTATTGTGCTCGAGGCAGCCATGGACAAAAAGGACCTCCCGTGCTTGGAGAAATAAGAACTATTTTCAACTTATAAGACTTTGACTGAGCACATGATTTTGTTGTAATGTTATTTGTTGACTTGGAAACGGTCGTTAATTGTTTATACATGCCTAGTTTTGGAGCGGATGAATCATGTGGAGGTGTTTGTTATTTCTCGATGAGAAGCCCAATTGATGCATAGATTAAGTGAATGCCACCACCTAGCCATTTTTACCATGTCGTAGATGGTTGTTATCCACACCCTAGTGATGGGCACTTTTCTGCATCAAGATATTTCCATACCGAGGTGCATTATTTTTTTGCAGTGAAGGTTGTGCTTGTTTATCGTGGAGGGATGATTCCTGCATGTTGACTACTTCTAGAGATTAGTTGAGTTATGACATGGGTGTAACCATAGGGAATTTGGTGCAGTGAACGTGGTGCACATGGAGTTCCTACATGCACACAAACATCAAAATAAATTTTTTTACCATGGAATTATTATTGGTGGTTTATAAATGTTATTTTATTTTGATAAGAACATGAGGCCGAACCTTTGTTACCGTATTAGTCTTCAGTAAATTGTGGCATTTTCTTATCTTTTATTAACTAGTATTTAATAGGTAGAACTAGGACCATGTCTTATAAAAGTGGAAGGGCCATTTTTTTCAAATTGTATGGGGAAGGGAAATTGGCCGAGCACACAGTCCTATTATGCAATTTTTTATTTTTTTTCCACATGGGCAGTGGAAGTGGAAGGCCCACATGGCCACTTTATTCCATTGCGAGGGAAAATTTTAGAAGTTTGTTTTTTTTATGCCATTGAGTGATGCAAGGAGAATATTCCTGAAGAGGCAAGTTGGTTTTCGGTAAATGAAAGCCCCATTCATACCCAAATATAAAGGTATTTATAGTTGTCAAAAAGGATTTTTTGAGATGGATACATTGGTGGTGTCCAATTATAATTTTGAGGCTATTCCATTTGTATTTTTAGCCTCAAAGATGTTGTATCATGGAGTGCACTCTCAAATGAACCCAATTGAGGCTGTTCCATTTGTATTTTTAGCTTCAAAGATGTTGTATCATGGAGTGCACTCTCAAATGACCCAACACTCCCAAGACAAATTTTAGGTGAACCTAGTATCTAGTATTCTCCTCTATCACACTTAATGAATGTAGCGGCTGGTTACCCATGCATTCTGGTAATATGAGGTGATTACCATAAGGAAAAATACTCTAGGGAATACATACATAGACACCCTAGACTCTATTCGAGGACTTTTATAGATCTACTTATGAAAACTATAAACGAAGACACTTCAGAATATTCTATCATCTTCTTTCTACTTATCCTCCACATTTGGATTCAATTTATTGTATTTTTTGAGTGCATTGTTGGCAGATATCGACACTCTTATATGGCTCGCATTTTATTTTATATGAAGGTTCATTTTCAGCAGAGATTGACACCTTCTAGATTGAGTTCACCATGAGGGAGGATGATATTCATAGTGAATCTAGTCAGTGACCTATGAGAGGCAACATACCTAGAGGATGACCTACAAAGGCAATAGATCCATGGAAGTGGTTGACCTTGAGACACCTAGGATGACCCTGAGGTACTTAGATGGCTAACCTAGTGGTAACATATCCAAGGAAGTGGCTAACCCTGTGGCAACAGATCAAGATGTATACATCGTTGATCTAGCATTATTCATAGTTGGAGAGCCAAGTGCAAAGAGCACGAGCCTACACCAAATCATGTAATAAATAAGGATGATAGGCTTTTTTAGAGAAGTCAACATTAAGGGGGAATGTTACCTAATGTTGACTTGTTTCTTTTCTATAGTTAGGATAGTGCACATTAAGGGGGAATGTTAGAATATAATATGCACTATGCCGTCTATCTTGACACTTGTCAGTTTCTCTTGAAAAGTGTCATGTTTTTTCATATAGGCTTATACCTAGATATTGTAACACATATTGTATCAATATATCTCATCTGTTCAAATTCTAACATATAAGAAGTGCCCTAGCCTTTATATAGTTGTTAGTTGAAGTTCCATAAAATTATAAGTGAGGATATTTCTACCTTCATTATTTCAAAAACACCACCTCCTCTAGTTTTCTCTAGATTTACTTTTGTAGCACCATCAAAGTTAATTTTGATGATACCAACTTCTAGACATTTACATTTTATCATAGATCTGAGAAGATCCTTTATGTTAACTCCATTATTATAGATGACCTTTGCATGTATATTTAAAATATTATAACCAAGAGTCTAGAAGCACACTTGAGACTTCTCATGATGAGCACCATCCTTGTAAATATTATACGAGATACAATAATAATATTTTAAACTTGGGTATGCTTTTGACATTATTTTTAAAAATTCTACTATTTTTTTAAATCCATAGATTCAATTGGGAGGACCAACCTCCATAGAATATATAATACTTCAAATTTAAATTAATGTTGATGGATCTATCCAATATTCTCATATTTTTGGAAAGGTATCTCCAAATGGAATCAAAAAAGAAAAAGTTAGAAGTAAATAATCCAATATTTCTAGATCCCAGACACACCTAAAATATCCATGATATTCTATTATCTATAAAATCTCACCTATAAGAATTTTGTTTTGATTTTCTAATCAAAAGAATTCTGAGGCCTTAGGGAGGACCTCAAGTGACCAAAAATTCTTCCAAAAAATAAGTGGAGTAGGAAATTCTAATTGCTCTATATCCTCATATCCCAACTTGATCGAGTATTTTCCATCTTTTGATAGATTCTAAATTTAATCACACTTTTGCATAAAGATGGGCAAATAGAACTCTTGAAGCATATTTTGAAGCTTATACACTATTTATTTGTGATCCTCTCCCTCAACCAAGTTATTAATAGAAATCCATGATTTGGAATTAATGCTCACATTAATGTATTTTTTTATTGTTTAACCTCTATGAACTAAACAAGCTTGAGTAAGTGGTTACCATTTTTGATCTAAAACAATCATATAAGTCTTCAACCAAGCATAAATTTTGTTTTTAATAGAACTTCCATCTATAGAGGATCAAAAACCATACACCTAAACATGTAATATAAAATCAAATTGACAAGATAATATCATGTAACCATATTGAGACAAAGAATTAAGAAAATAACACCCTTCTCATTGATATTTAAAATTGTCTATTACCAAACGATTACAAAGACATCCCTCTCAGGGATTGCATCAATTTTATACAAATTACAATTGAGCAACAAAGGGTAGGTGTAATTCGTAGAGTCTTTGCTCTCCCAAAAATGATTATGGAGGGTTTCTTTGCGACCTCCACTTGATGATGTAAATATTGAAGGATATTTATGATGAAGAGCTCCTGATAAGGCCTAAAACCTGCACACAAAAGCACTTACAAGAAATTAGTATTTAATGTGGAACCTCTCAGGATGAGTTCCATTTCCATGAATAGCAAATGAAATAAAAATGCTTAAAACGATAAAGAAATGCATGCAAAATGTACTGAAACTATGCTAAAATAGAAATAAGGTGTTGCTAAAGCTACTATAATTGAAAACACAGAGAAAATATATTTTATAGAGATACCATTTTAGGGTACAATGACTAGCTCTATTAGCCATCAGAGGGTACAATAGTTGCACCTACGGGCCACTTCAGGGCAAAGCGATCGTTGAATAGAGAGCTTGTTCTTCGTGCTCGATGTGGGCTGATGTCTGATCTATATATCAAATTGATGTTCAAGGGTATTTCTCTTCAAAGCATATCCAAATCATGAGAATTGGATCAAATTTAGGATGATTGATGATGCACAATGGTGGAATTTTATCTTCAAGCTCCAAAGGACTCCATTGATGTGAATGCAAGCTTCATGGTGGGATTTGGGTAGAACTCCATTACTTATGAGAGAATGTTATCTTTGTTACTCAAACTGGAAGTACTTCATTGCATTCAAAATTGATCTCACTTTTTTGATGAGGTTTTTGGTCTCCTTTTATAAGATTTTGCAATTGCAATATTAGATTACAAGAGAAGCCAAGATCAAGATTCGATTAGGATCTAGGTAACCTAAGCATCGCATCTAGAATCTTCTTGCTATTAGTCGTTATGCTCAATATGATATATAATTAACTTGGCTTAACTCAAGGAGCCTGAGTTTGTTACAGGCACAATCATCCCAAGGTGGAGCTACCAAGCTTGGGGGCTATCACAAGGTCCAATGACCGTTGAAGGCCGCTCCTGGGTATGACGATCTAGGTTGTAAATGGTGAGTTTGCCATTTTTTGAGTGGTAAGAACCATTTTTAGGTATTGGGAAGGCCAAAGATGAGTCATATGACCTAAAAATATGTCCATATAGGTAGCCTTCTCAATATTACATGTTTTAGGTGTCTACAGATGCCTCTTTTTGGGATGCATTGTGTGAAAGCACAACATTGAGAAAAATAGACAATCTAAAGTTACATTGCAGGTTGATTGATGTTCATTAATTTGGTCAAATTTAGATACCCCAATAATAAAAGAGCATGCATATTTGAATCATTATCTCCAACACTTTGAAGAACTTGAGTTTTTGGTAAAATTTTTAGCCATGGAGTAGACACATGGGTCTACAAATGTCATGTTTCAAGAATACCAAGTATTTGTTTGGTTGAAAATTGTTTTTGCTTATTTTTTGCCCCAAGCAAGGGCATAATTGTCTTTGGTAATGATTCACAGATGAACACAATTAACATGATTTATTGTTTAATTATTAACTTGAATTATGAAGGTTGTGATTATGTGATGTGGGAAGAACACTCAAGAGGTGAACATGAGAATGACATGATGAAAATTATTAATTGCATTCAACAAAAACATATTTATAGGCATGTTTGCCTTTACAAGGAGGCATTTAATATGCACAATTCGTGTCAATATTAAATGTAATACATGATCCATGTCAATATTAAATGCAATACAATACTAATCCCTATCATTCCTCCCCACTAAGGAAGCATTGGTCCCCAATGTGTACAAGTGTGGAAGAGAAAGAGGAAAAGCAAAGGAGTGTCGGGTACAACCGAAAATGCACTCTTGTACAAAAATAGAAAGACCAATGATGAACTGGAGCAAGTCTTTAGAAAATAGAAAATAGATGTTGGCACTGAGTCGGGCTTGGAAGAACCTTTCCAATGACTGTAAACATTGCTATGCTAGCGAATGGCTAAAGAGTCCCTCGATTTGATAGGAGAATAAAACAACAGGTGATGTGGCGAAAAATAAAAAATATCAGTACAAAAATTAAGTGCAATGGAGTGGAAGCCGAGGCAACGGGCAATGCAAAAAGCTGAGGGCAATGGTCAACACAAGGTACGAAATTCAGCGATGGAAGTTATGGATTAAATTAAATCAAATAAAAATTTATTTAATTTAATTATGGGTTTATGGATGATTGGATTAAAATAAATTAAATGAAATTTAATTTAATTTAATTATGGGTTTATGGATAATGTGAATGGACAACGATCAATGGAGATGGAAGTGATGGATTAAATTAAATTAAATTTAATTTAATTATGGGTTTATGGATGATGTGAATGGGCAACAATCAATGGAGAATATTTAATTTAATGCATAATTATGGTATTTAAAAATAAGTGCGATATTAAATATTGTAATTTTAAATTAAATTAAATAAAATTTAATTTAATTTAAAAATTTCTCCAAGGGAAAGGGAGCAACGACTATTGTGGAATGACAATGACTAATTTGATGGCAACACGGGCAAGTGGCAAGTGGCAGGCATGTTTGACCGGTGATAATGACTAGCAACCAACATGGGGTGAGAGGGGGAGGCCATGGGGGTGCACGGGCTAGGGGAGGCAGATTGAAAACCCAACAAAAACTAGTGGCCAGAAGGATGGAAATGGGGCTTGAAAATGGGCAGTTGGTGCTGAAAACAAAAATCCATTGTTGGAATGTGGGAAAGACAAACGAGTGCCACGGGGAAGGATCTTGACACTGTGGAATCTTGTCAAAAAATAATAGAGCATGGAATCTTGATAATAGTGTTGAAAACGAAGATTCGGAGACCGAACGAGAGATGCATCGAGAACAACAATGATCATTGGAGCTTCGTTGTTCAAAATTTTTTGTGTTCGTGGTAGCATAATGTTATTTTCTTATTCATCACATAGATGCTAAAAAATTTCAGCATGTTCTTCTAAGAGATCAACAGTAGACAAAAAATCAATATTATGAGCAACAAAGTCTAAAAGTCGAACAAGTTTTCCTTCAATAATTATTTGAACAATATCTTCTTTCACAGTAGGAACATCAGTAGCAACGACCATTTTGGTGAGTCTAGCAACTTGGATCTATTGAATTTCAACAGTGAGATCTCTTAGTTGGTGTGCTTTATCAGCAAGAAAATTTTTATTAGCAACAATCATGGCAAGAAGAATTTTAGCTTGGATCTATTGGATTTTTGCAAAGAGATCCCTAAGTTGGTGAGAGACCTCATTGAGCGAAAGCTCGAGGTTTGACATCATGGTGTCGAATATGGAAACTATAAATAATGTAGATCAGACCAAGCGAAATTGGAAATACTGCACAACAATGTGAGCTAAGGGTCGAGGATTGGAGAGACACCAGCTATGAACAGGATCAAGTACATAGGTTGAGCAAAGATATGGATAGAAACAACTGTGGAAAGCAAATAGTGGATATTTCCACCTCACTTGTGTTGGAAACTAAAAAAAGAAATGCATATCAGATCGAACGAAATCAAAAAGACTGCACTACAATGTGAGCTAAGGGTCGAGAGTCAGAGGGACTCCAGTTGAGAATTTTAAAAAATATGAGTGTTCGAAAGTGTTCACAATAGGGAAAGAGCGTTCACCCATAAAGATCCAAGGGTTGGATTTCTCATTCCTTTCTGAACCAATTTAGTCTCAGGAAGAGGATACTTTCCAAAAACCCTTGCACCTTGCTCTGATACCAATGATGTGGGAAAAACTCTTAATAGACGACACAAAATGACACAAATAAAAACTATTAATTGCATTCAACAAAAACATATTTATAGGTATGTCTACCTTTACAAGGAGGTATTTAATATGCATGATTCATGTCAATATTAAATGCAATACAATACTAATCCCTATCATTATGACTACCCATTAAAGTGATGCATTGATGAGGAGATGATAAATGATGAAAGCAACGAGTCACTTGACCAAGATGATTTTATTTAATTTACCAAAGGTACAAGCTTATTTAGAGCTTTTTGGATTTTGGCTAAAGGAAACTAGGCATCTTTGGAACCTTTCAAAATTAAAATAGCAAGGCAAAGAAGCAGGTTAATGAAAATAATAATATTATAATATATAATATTATAATATTTTCTGATCATAAGTTGGTGTGAAGAGAAATGAAGGCCAAGGAGTGATAAAATTATTACTCCTCCAAAAGACCCATGTGAAAGTTTATAATGCCCTAAGTTTAAATTATTTAAATTTAAATATTTTACCCTAAGGTAATGTTTGTGATGACGTATGAAAAAATTGTGGTGGCACACAACATGTAGTTATCTCATTGGTTTCATTTGAGGAAGCCATTTGATTTCCATGAATTTTATGTAAAATTTTGTGTTTTGAGTTTATATTGTAAGGTAAATTAATTGTCATCGTTTGAAAATGAAGATTCAAGAAAAACAATAGTCCAATACAAATTACTAGTCAAAACGTTAACTGTGGCACAAGAGTCCAATCTTTAAATTTTTTTTTTTTAAAATAAAAATTAATAAATTTAACGTATAATTATATCATACATATTATATGATACAATAAGAAATTAAGAACATATTTTTATGGTATAATATATCTTTTAAATAAAAATGAAGTCGATTAAATTTTATTATTCTGACAAACTTGTCGATGACTGTACAAAAAAATTTACGCAGCAAGGACGATCGCCATGTGAAACCAGCTATACAATACCACCATTAGGGCCAAAGTATGCATAGAATCCACACCACCTGAGATCAACAATGAGCCTGGAAGCATCATCCCTGCTAATGGGGGTAAACTCTTCCCATCCATAGATGCCCATGTTGGAAAGGACCATAATTCGAATTCAAATTATTTCATGCACCGATGTGTTTGAAAATATTACCATACATATAAAAGGGGTTAATAACCCACCTTAGGAAAATTATCCATACAATATATTGAATGCCAAACAAAATCGAGCGCCAAGGTTGAAGGGAAATCACATGTGGTTGAAACGTTAAGGAGGCAAAAAAAGGTACAAGTGTGTGAGGAGCGTATTTCACAATGTAAGGTGTTGGATAGCATGGTTAGTAGCTAGGGTTGTGCTAAGTCGCTTGCAGGTGATAGGTCGTGGGTTCAATCCGTGCGATAATATTTTTTGCAAGTCAAAGATGAGTTTTATTTTTTTCACACTATTGGAGGAAGGTAAAGAGAGATCTATAAGCCTCAACTATCACGTGAGGGCACGTAGCCCACTTGGTGGGTGTGCACTGTGAAGAGGCACTTGGGAGAAGGGGATCAAATTTTCGAATCCCACCAAGGTCCTTTTTGTTGCAATTAAAAGGTATGCACTCATTTTCTAAGGTTTAACATTGCATCTGAAATGTGTGAAGGTGGAAATTAAATTTTTAATTTCCTAAAGGTTTTTATTTTTGAAAATTGTATATTTAAAAGGATTTTATGAGCTATAAAAGGGAGATAAAAGGGTATGCAAAGTTTTAATTTTTGTGGTTGATTTTTAGTGATTAAAGTTTATAAAAGGAGCAATAAGGTGTGCCAAGGGTGTTAGATGTTATTTGTTGAAATAAAGTCATATTATAAATTGATTTGAAAGGAGAAATAAGGCATAGTTGATTTTTGATATTTTGGCATGGTGAAATATTTTTGAAAGAAAATATTAAGGACAAATTTGTGATATCTAACCATTGAGATTGTCAAAGAGGTTGAGTGTGATTGAGACAAGTTTTGAGATCCAATCTTCTTCAAAATAAAGGTATGGGCATATCTTCCTTGTGAGTGAAATATTGTTGGATGTTGTGAATGCTAAGTTGGAGTGAAAAGGATTTTTTGATAAGCATTGTTGAGTTTGGTTTTGAGATACCCAATGTTGAGTGATGTGGGTTTTATAGAATAAAATTTGATACTAGAAACCTTTTTTGATAAGCATTGTTGGAAATATTGAGTAAGCTTTCATATGCTTGATTAGGGTTTGTGAAATATCATGAGTATCATTGTTATGTGAAGTTGAGAACTATATTGAACTAGGTTTTTATGAAAAATCATGAGTATCATTGTTATGTGAGGTTTGTTTGATAAGCATTGTTGACTAAGCTTTCATTCAGTGATTTGTTGAGTGGAGTTGATTGAGCTTAGTTAATTGGAAGTGTTGGAGTGATAGTTCAAGTTCTATGAAAAAAATTATTCATTACTAATTTTAGAAAGATATTGAAAGTAATTAAGTGTGAAACATATTGATTCTCTAATCATTCTATATATGTTTTTGTGGTTAAAAAAATGAGTTTGAAAGTGATTGAGCATTGTTATGAGTGTGAAGCATATTGAGTCTCTAACCATTCTCTATATGTTTTTGTGAGATTAAAACAAGATTTTGTTTGAAATTTGTTTATGTGATTGAAGAGGTTTTCTATGATAGATTGAGTTGAGTTGAATAAGCTTTTTTGAAAGCTTGTGAACTGATTTGAGCAAGTCCTAAAGTGGACTTAAGAACTGAGTTGAGTAAGATTACAATGCATATTTAAGGTAAGTCTTAGTGAAGACTTGTTGAGCAGATTGGATAAGTTCTAGTGAGAACTTTTTTAGCATATTTGAGGTAAGTTTTAGTGAAGACTTGTTGAGCAGATTGGACAAGTTCTAGTGAGGACTTGTTGAGCATATTTGAGGTAATTCTTAGTGAAGACTTGTTGAGAAAATTGGACAAGTTCTAGTGAGGACTTGTTGAGCAGAGTTGAGGTAAGTCTTAGTGAAGACTTGTTGAGAAGATTGGACAAGTTCTAGAGAGAACTTGTGGATGGATTTGAGATAAGTATTTGAGTAGACTTGTGAACATAGTTGATTGATTAATTTGTTTAAACCTTGAGTTAAGGTTTGGGGCAAATATAACATAGTTAATTTGTGATTAATCAAGCTTTGTGTTAAGGCTTGAGAATAGATTTGAGGATAGGTTTGTGCCAGACCAGAGATAGATATTGAGAAGATTTGTGCTAGACCGAAGGACTATGTTTAGTGTATATTTGAGATAGATATTGAGCAGATTTGTGCTAGACTGAAAGACTTTGTTTAGTATAAATTTGAGATAAATATTGAGAAGATTGGTGCTATATCGAAGGACTATATTTAATATAGATCAAAGATAGATATTGAGTAGATTTGTGCTAGACTGAAGGACTGTGTTTAGTGAAAATTTGAGATAGATCTAAGAGCAAGATTTAGAGGTGATAGAGCAAAGGATAGTAGTCTCCAATGGAAAGAGATTCATTATCCAGGGTAGTGAGGACAAAGGTCTTCATAGTGAGGATAGAGTCTTTTATGGATAGATATCCACAAGCTAGAGTAGTGGAGGCAGTAGTCTTCTAGAGGATCACCATCCAGAGCAGATGAGGAGTTCTCCTGTGGATAGAGATCCACGAACCAGTTGATGGGATTGGTGTATCCTATGGATAGAGATCCATGAACTTGATTAGGGGATTGGTGTCTCCTTTGGATAGAGATCCATAAACACTATAATAGGGAAAGGATTCCCAAGAGAATTTTTGATAAAATATTAGTGAAATATTTTCTCCATGGAGTAGCCCACATTAGGTGAACCACGTTAAATTGGTATCTCTATTGTGTGTGGTGATTTATGCATTGCTTTGATTACTACTGTTGATATTGCATTGATATATTGGATAATCTAGTTTGAGTAAAGAAAAGTAAAAGGTGTTCTTATATTGTTCTCCCCCCTATCAGTATATGCTTGTGTTCTTCAATTGGTATCAGAGCGAGTTCCTTAAAAATAGTTTAAAAACTTGAAGGAAAATCTCACAAGAACACAAATGGATTCTTAGAATGGATCTCCATCTAATTCAACACCATTGTTCAATGGAAACAATTATGCACTTTGGAGTACAAGGATGAAGTTTCACCTAATGGCACTTGGAAATGAAATATGGGAAGCAGTTGAGAATGGATACATACCACCAGCAACTCCACCTATAGATAAATATGGTAAGCTCCTACAACTAATTAATTCAAAGGAAATGAATGGAATCTTAAAGGGTTTATGTGAAACAAATTTTATAAAGGTTATGCATTACACATTAGCAAAGAAAATTTGGGATAAGTTGAAAGGTATATATGAGGGAGACAAAAAGGTAAGAAGGATAAAGTTACAAAACTTCAAGAGAAAATTTGAAGACCTAAAAATGAAGGATGAAAATATTGCTGCATATCTACTTCATGTGGATGAGTTTATTAACTCCATGCAAGGACTTGGGCTTAAGGTTGAAGAAAGAAATATTTGTGATAAGATTTTAAGGTCACTTCCAAAAATATATAGTGAAATGATTTTAGCTATAGAAGAGTCAAAAGATATTGAACTTTTGACAAGGGATGAATTACATAGAATTCTCATAGCTTTTGAGATGAGAATAAAAGAGGAACCTATTTTCCAGAAAGAATCAGCCTTCAAAGTTACTAAGAAGATAAAGGGTAAGAAGTCGGATTCAAGCAATGAGTTATCTAGTAATGAAGAAGCAAATTATGGCAGAAAGAACAAATACTCAAGAAAGTATAAAGGTACGAAATCAGTTAGATGTTTTAATTGTGGTAAATATGGTCACTATGTAACTATTTTTCTAGAGGCTAAAAATAGCAATGATGAAGAAAAACAGGATCATAAGAACAAGGAAGCAGGAAAACATGGGGATTGATAAGACACACAAGAAAATAAGTTTTTCCAAAGGCATACGAATATTTTTTATGCAGACAAGGCAAGTAAGAGTTCAAGTGATAGTGATGGAAGCTCTTCAAGTAATGAAGAAGAAGAAACTCTATTTATGACAATAGAAAAAAAAATGTTAGAAAGAGAGGTCCAATGATTCTCAAGTTTTTTAGATGTGGTAACTTTGGTCATCTTGAGGATAGTTGCACAAGGAATGGATTCAGCTTCAATGAAGATGAATATGGTGCTCTTCAAGGACTAGAAGAAAGTCTTCTTATGACAATAGAAGAAGAAAGTACTTCTAGTGGAAATAAATTAGAAAGGAATGAATATGATCCTAAAGGTAAACAAATAGAGGAATAATTAGAGGAAGGAGAATTTGATCTTGAGGGTGAGCTCATTTTTGCCCTTGATGCATTAAGAGAGGTAAGAAAGCAAAACTCAAACTCAAATTTCAAGAATGTGATGAAGAGAAATGAAATATTATAGAGGATCTAACCAAATCAATAGCTAAGACAAGGAGATTCAAAGAGAAGTTAGAATCAAAGGTTTAAGAATGTGAAAGGTTAGAGCATGAGGTATCTTCACTAAGTAAGGAAGTAAAATAATCTAAGGATAAGTTACACAAGTTTTGGCGAATCTCAAATATCTTGGATAAGATTATCAAGGTACACAAATCTTCATCAAACAAGACATGTCTTGGTTTTGAACAGGTACAAAAGAAACAAGGAGATGAGTTAATCTCAAGCTCCAAAGAAGAAGAACCTTCAGAAGAAGAGAGTGTAAGAGAAAGTGATACTTATGAGGATAATTTGGACAAAAGAAAGTTCAACAAGGAAAGGAATAATGCACAAATGAGGAACATATGGAACAGGAAACAACATAGGATAAAAGAGACTAAAAGACCAATGGGATAAAGGCAAGGTAGTTTTAATAAATGATGTTTCTCATGTCACAAGTTTGGGAATAAGGCTACACAGTGCAGGACACATGAGAGACAGGAATATAAAAATTTCATAATTGGCAGGTTTTCAAGGGTATTTCTACTCTTGTAATCAGTTTGGTCACAAGGCAATAAATTGTAGGGTTCATGATAGGAATAGATATGCCTTCACTAGGAGAAATCCTAAGACATTTGCACCTCCAAGGAATAACAAAATTAAGTTTTATAAGTGTAATAATGATGGACATACAAAAAAGTGGTGTAGAGAAAAAATTCTAGAGACAATCAGGAACTGGAATAGTTAGAGGAATTAGAAGGATCAGATGAGGAAGAAAGTGGACAAAGGTAAAGATCAGTGCATGCTGGGAGTAGAGATACTCCCACCCTAGAATTAACCACCTCAAGAGGATGTGGGGGAGAGGCTAAGCTAAGAGTCTCATTCTTATACCCGAGCCCCAAAGGTGACCCTTTTCCATTGATGTCAAAGGGGGAGAGATTTGAGTTAGGGGGAGAGCATTCAGTCAGGGGGAGCAGTTTCTCAGGGAGAGCAGAACAAAAAAAGGTAAAGAAAATGGTAAAAGGAAAATGGTTTGCCATCAATGACAAAGGGGAAGATTGTTGGAAATATGAGCAAGGTTTGTTGTCATTGATATCAAGAAGAAAGCAAGGTGTGTCATCATTAATATCATGAGGATGATGACCAAGTTTCAATGTCATCCATGCATTTATATCAAAAGGTTGATGACCAAGTTTCAGTGTTATTAATGTCCTCCAGTGGTTTTTCCAACAAGGCAAAGAAGCAGGTTAATGAAAATAATAATATTATAATATATAATATTATAATATTTTTTGGTTATAAGTTGGTGTGAAGAGAAACAAAGGCCAAGGAGTGATAAAATTATTACTCCTCCAAAATACCCATGTGGCCCTAAGTTTAGATTATTTAAATTTAAATATTTTACCCTAAGGTAAAATTTAAATTTAAATTAATTTAAAGGGCCATAATTCAAATTAATTTGAATTTGAATTATTTCATGCATCGATGTGTTTGAAAATATTACCATGCATATAAAATGGGGTAAGAACCCACCTTAGAAAAATTATCCATGCAATAGATTGAATGCCAAACAAAATCGAACGCCAAGATTGAAGGGAAATTGTATGTGGTTGAAATGTTAAGGAGGCAGACCAAGGTACAAGTGTGTGAGGAGCACATTTCAAAATGCAAGATGTTGGATAGCATGGTTGGTATTATTGTGTGATTGAAGAGGTTTTCTGTGATAGATTGAGTTGAGTTGAATAATATTTTGTGAAAGCTTGTGAGTTGATTTGAGTAAGTCCTAGAGTGGACTTAAGGACTGATTTGAGTAAGCTTTTGTGGAATCTTACAATGTATATTTGAGGTAAGTCTTAGTGAAGACTTGTTGAGTAGATTGGATAAGTTCTAGTGAAGACTTGTTGAGCATATTGGACAAGTTCTAGTGAGGAATGTTTGAGCAGATTTGAGGCAAGTTGTAGTGAAGACTTGTTGAGCATATTTGAGGTAAGTCTTAGTGAAGACTTGTTGAGTAGATTGGACAAGTTCTAGAGAGAACTTGTGGACATATTTGAGGTAAGTCTTTGAGTAGACTTGTGAGCAGAGTTGATTGATTGATTTTTTCAAACCTTGAGTTAAGGTTTGAGGAAAATCTAGTAGAGTTGATTTGTGATTGATTCAATCTTTGTGTTAAGGCTTGAGGATAGATTTGAGGATAGAGTTTGATGCAGATTTGAGGATAAGTTTGTGTCGGACTAGAGATAGAGATTGAAAAAATTTGTGCTATACCGAAGGACTATGTTTAGTGTATATTTGAGACAGATATTGAGCATATTTGTGCTAGACCAAAGGATTGTTTTTAGTGAAGATTTGAGATAGAGATTGAGTTGATTGGTGCTAGATCGAAGGACTATGTTTAGTACAAATTAGAGATAGAGATTGATCATATTAGTGCTAGACCGAAGGACTGTGTTTAGTGCATATTTGATATAAATTTGAGAGCAAGCTTTGGAGGTGACAGAGAAAAGGATAGTAGTATCTAGTGGATAGAGATCCATTAGCCAGGGCAGTGAGGATAGATATCTTCTAAGTGAGGACAAAGTCTTATGTGGATAGATATCCACAAACCAGAGTAGGAGAGGTAGTAGTCTTCTAGAGGATCACCAACCAGAGTAGAGTAGAAGGAGTTCTCTTATGGATAGAGATCCATGAACCAGCTTGAGGGGATTGGTGTCTCTTATGGATAGAGATCCACAAACTTGATTAGGGGATTGGTGTCTCCTTTGGATAAATGTCCATAAAAATTGTAATAGGGAAAGGATTCCCAAGAGATTTGTTGAGAAAATATTTATGAAATATTTTCTTCGTGGAGTAACCCACATTGGGTGAACCATGTTAAATTTGTGTCTCTATTGTGTGTGGTAATTTGTGCATTGCTTTGATTATTGTTGTTGACATTGCATTGATATATTGGATAATCTAGTTTGAGTAAAAAAAGTAAAAAGTGGTCTTATATTGTTCACCCCCTCCTCTCAGTATAAGCTTGTGTTCTTCATCTTCAGTAGTTGATCATCATAACATGAGCTATCACATAATTTGTACACTTGTACGATGAGCTATATGAGATACATCATTGAAGGTGTACTAGATTGGGGTGCAGTCTACTGCTCCATGTATGGGAATGGGAGCAAATATGAGTGGATCAACTAGTAGGATAGCTGGTGCCATGAGCCAAGCTATGGGACATAGATATTGGATATGCAACTTTATGGCCATGATATCAAGAGATCAGGCAGAGCCAGCCAGATGTAGGTCAACTAGCACATTATGTGAAATCATCAAAAAGACTACAACAGGATTAGGTCATATGAAGGCCCTACTTGGATTACCCTGAATGGCCAAAGACTACAATGTATTTGGCTTGAGTGAGGCAAGGGAGGTGGTTTATTGGGTAGCATGGGATCAATCCAGAGTATTTCCACTACTCTCAGGTGACACAATAGTTTCGCATCTATCAGGATATCCCAAAGGAGCTAGTCCTCTATCACCACTAACATGATAATTTATAGTTGGAGGTGTCTCGAGTAGATGTACTCTTAGAGGAGGATGATATAGTAGTGGTATATATCAGATTAGCTGACCTAGGGATTAGTGTAGAGTATGAAACCTAGTGGATTACCCGATTATGGTAGGGAGGCAACCCTATGGGTAGGCCTATAGAGGTGGCAGTGGAGGAGGGTGTCGATGGGTATGAGCATTGAGTACATCATAGGATAGAGGGAGATTGGGGTCAGGTTGCAATATCAATAGAGGAGCCCTAGACTAAGGAGGAGTGCAAGGAGATACCCCAACTGATGGGGTGGTATAGTTATGAGCACATCTATAGACTGCATAGGAGTGGTTAGTAGAGTAGGATATGAATCTCGTTATAGTCCAAAGCTAGCTAAGTTTTGGACAACAATGATGTAGGGGATACTCTAAGGAGAGAGATATCCTCAAGGTCTAGGTGACTACAGTCCAAGTAGAGATTGATTAGGTTACTAATAAGAGGGATAGGGCCATAGTAGAGTAGGATGCTTTGTAGACACATATGATAGTCTGGATAGTTGAGCGAGATGTCAGGACAGTAGAGCAAGATTCTCTACAGGCTCAAGTGGATACCTTAATTACAATATATGGGTAGATAGTGATATGTTGATAGACCATGGGTGATGTGGTGACTTTGCAATCATAGGTGGCTCAATATTTTTCTCATCAATGATAAAATCAAGCCTACATTAGCAACTTAAAGGATGAGGTAGAGTGGTGCGAGCTATATTACTGATGTGATCCTCATCAGGGGTATCACATTAGAGCTGATAGACTAAGTTAGGGTAATTTTTAGTGAGGAAGCAGGTGCCTATATTTTGAGATCACTTGTAGAGGTTAAAGGCTAGTGGATCTCAGCCACATCAAAGAAGGTTTGAGGGTGAAGGTGAGAGAAGCAGGAAAAGTCTAGCCTAACTTATTTACATATGCTCTATATTTTGAGAGTGCAAGGTCCGAGGACCCACTCTATTATAGCCTATGGGTATTTTGTATCAATATGTACTTATGAATATTGGAAATATGTTGAATATTTTCCATGTTATTCTGGTGGGGTTAAAACTAAAATGTACTGGATACTATGTAATTTATATTTAGACCCATATGGGCTTTTAGAGTTACTATATTTGAACCCTTGTTTTTGTGTCCATGATTTTTTAAAATTCGTGCATGTGCCTTTGTTATATATATCACACTTGCATTAGGGTTTGGAGTGAGACAGAAGGAGAATATTATTATATTGGATATGGTCAAGTTAATGCAATAATAAGATAATACTATGCTGGTTTTTGCCTGGTTGATTGTATGTTAAATATTGTGTGATGTGTGAATTTGCAATCTTCTTCTTTTGATTATGTTATTACTATTTTTCTATTTTAGTTTATTGGGGCTCTTTATTTCTCTTTAATGAAATTTCACACACATATATATATATGATCTCCTTTATGGCTCATCATTATGTTGTGCTTTGATTTTATGTTATGTATGCATTGATGGATGTAATTATTATATGATGATGTATTTTTCTATACATGAAATGTACTAGTGATATGCAATAGTTAAATTATGGATGTATGTTTAGATTTTGTGATCTAGATGTATGTATGCAATACTATGTATTTGTATATGGATACAATATCTAATTTTAAATGCATGTTTTTAGATTTTTTTAATTGATTATGCATTTAATTTTTTTGTGTGATATAGCAGATGTAATGTGTATGTAATGAATTAATTTTATGTGAATGATCTAATGCACATGTACATGTATGCTTTCATAATTTAAAACATAATAAATGAATCTAATTTGTGTTTAATAGACTAATGGAAGACACCACATAATGTATAAAAATCATAAATTAAAATTCTAGCCCTTATCATAAGCATTATACATTTATACATGCATATGTGCGATGAATTATGTGAAATGTAGGAGCTTTCCCTATAAGCTTTTGTGAACTAAAAGGTATGCATAAAATAGTCCGTGGTCATCTAAATATCATTATTGATATCCATCCGGTATCTACCTTATTTTATGAAGACCCCTTAGTAAACAAAGTTCATAAGAAAAATTGTGCATGTTGATGAGATTATTTGTTGCTATGAGGGGACTTTTGAGGTTTTTCGTGAGACTCAAACACCTAGTTGATTAATCAAAAGTTGTATAATGACTACACAAAACTTTTGAAAGATACAAGCCTATTAAGAAGACCCAAATATTCACTATCCCTGTGTGTACAAAGTAAATATATTAGATGAGGCATAAGACTACCTCATTGCCAGGAGGGTTTTATTCAATCCATTACTGTAATGAGGATCACCCTATGGTCATCCTAATCCTGAGTTTGTATGCAATTAGATTTTACTACTAGGCAATACAAGCCACCAAAAGCTAGCTCATCCATAAGCTGACATTGGTCTATACAAAAGAAGGCTGCTAATGTGACAGACATATCACCATGTGTAAGGCTACTCCATTGCCAGGCAAGTTTCATTCAACCCATTGTTGTAATGGATATCACCCCATGGCATTGAAATACTAAAACTTCTAGGGATTCAAGCTCATTAAACCCTTCTTTTATTTTGATTATTTGGGATACTTGCTCATGCTTAGTGGTGAAAACCACAATTTTTTTTTTATCAAGGGTTTTGCTTAGTGATGAAAATCACTTTTTATTTTATTTTGTTTTAGTAACTTGTTCATTTTTTGAAAGAGCAAGGGATTGATTGGGTAGGGGGGAGCTTGTCCTTTTATCAATTCTTAGCATTCTAGACCATGTGCATAATTATATGATCAAGGAAAAACCTTTTTCTTAAGGTGACAAGGAACACTTTGTAGTGTCATATTTCCTTGTTCAGACTCAAATTGTTAATGTGTAAAATTGTGTTAGGATTTTGACATATGAAAGGTACTATCAAAACTAGACCTTACCTCCTAAATCTAAGATAACTTTTTATAAAATCTGAAAAGATAAGTATGGATGGCCAAATGACTATAACACCCTAGTTTACACCCTATAGAAAGTCATAAGTTGTGTTGAAAACATATTTACTCACAAGGGAAAATATGAATGATAAAGATATGTGGATTTATGATTGGCATACAAACATGGTGTCATTCGTAAGACTGCAAACACAACTTAACCTAGTGCAAATGCAATGGATGAGGATGCCTAATGCACTGCAACTAACCAATGCATATAATGCAATGCATGATAACATAATGCAATTTTTTTTTATATTTTAATGTTTTGTATTGTTTTTTATGTTTTCTGATTTGTTTGGTATTTTTGATGATTTTTGTTGTTTTTGTGATTTTTGATTGTTTTATGATTTTAGTGGGAAGGTGTGATACCTTAGGCATCCCCAGTGTGTGTGGTGATTGATGAAATTTGGGAAGGTGCAATACCTTCAAAATATTCAATTTGCTTCATCGCTTGTGATGTGGATAGTATGGAACGTGTGACACCTTAAATACCCCTAGTATACATTGTGTTTGATGCATTGTGATTATCTTGACTAGGAGGAGTGGTAGAAACTGACCTTACCTATTGTGGTACATAATCTTGTGCAATGTCAATGTCTTGATGAGGTAAAACAAGTGACCCATTTGTGGATGAAGCCTCCTTATCAATAAAGTATTAGACTTACGTGTTTAAAAGCATAACAACTATTAATGTCATGACATTTTATCTGATGATAAAGGTAAGATTGATCCTCCCTGTAATCCCTAGGCTTGAGCTTGTTCAGGTCAAAAGGGTGTATGTCTGGTAATATGATTGCTTTTGTTTCTTACATATTTTGAAAAATGGTTGACATGGGCTCAGATAACAGATTCCAAGTATGAAGTTGACATTTTAAGCAAGGAGGATGTAGTGGATTTGTTCGATGATGCGGATGGGCTACATATATCTCAATCACCTTCTTAGGTTTCTCTTTTTATTTTTTTGGTATAGGTACTAGATCATTAACTATGCTTACTTGTTGATTTTTTGTAATGAGAAGGTTATCAATTTGAAGTTGATTCTTATCAAGCATGTCTTGTATTTTATTCTTGAAACTGTAGCATGATTGAATATCATGACCATCCCATCGATGGTATAGATAATTAAAATCTTCTTTATATCCTTTATGCTTCTTACAGTTTGGATTTGGGATGCAAATTTTAGGTAAAGTAATGGTATTCGCATCACATAATAGATTGAAGATCGATGCCAAAGGTTTGGGCAGTGGCATATAAATGCGGGTTGGTCAGTGTAGCCGAATTTGAATATAATAATGTTAGGGTTTTTCTTGTGGTTGTAAATGAGGAAAATGGCCTCAGATGCAATTTTATTTTGTAGCTCTAGGTTCATGAGCTGGTGCATGATTTATTGTAAAGCATATTTTGATGATCGAATTGTGTCTCAATTTTATCTAGGCGATCTAGAATATGTTGTAGGATTTATTGCGATAATTGGTCACTTTCGATAGGTTATTGAAATGATTGTACTATTGTAGCAATGATAGATGGAGTTTCAGGACTCTTGTCCTTTGTTACCAAACTGATCATTCCAACGAATCCTTCATCTAGACAAGGTATGTATACCTCATTAATATGTTTAGGAGGCTCTTGACAAGAATCTTGTTCCCCATTTTTAGGTAATAAATCAGGAATGGTACCCATGGATGAATATTTTATGGGAGGCTAATCTAAGTCTTTTACTGACTCTATGAGAGGCATGAATATCCCGTTATGCGTTATGTGCTCACCAAGATCGAGACTAGTTAGCTGATTTATGGCCTAACATAGGATGGATGTCGATAGTATAGGGTGTCCCAATTTAATTGTAACAATTGTGGTTTCCTCTTCATCCATAGGGGTGATGATATCTTGTGTTAAATTTATGGGAATATATGATGGAATCTCCTTGATTGGCCCCTTTGATTTTTCTCCACCAAGGTATTCTAACGATGTAGAAGGGGTATTGGGAGGAACCAATAACAAAGATGAAGTAGGTGATGATGATTTAACAAATGGTCATAATGATAGAGTTAGGCATTTTATGATGTCCTCTGAGTGTATATCTAGGTGAATATATGGTGAAGGAGGTTCTTGTGTTTCATTGATCATTTTGTAATATTTGAAGGGTTCTAGATCGGTGTAAACCACATGGACTTGACCCTGATGTATAAATTCTAAGTGCTGATGTACTATATATGGAACACATTCCATATATCTCATCCAAGGCCTTCCCAAAAATATATTGTACTATATTTTTCCCTCCAAGATGTGGCACAACATAGGCATAATATTTATTCCCACCTGAATAGGTAGGACTATTGTACCAATAGTAGAGGATAAAGCATCATTAAAGGCTCGTAAGGTGAATGTAGATGCGGTGACGTATGAAAGTGGAACATTAAGATGTTTTAGTGTGGTGGTAGTGATGATATTAATATATGAACTAGTATCAATCAAAACTTATGTATACGAAGTCCAATTTATGCTAGCTATAATATGTAATGGCGGATCGGGTTCGTTAATAGGGGTTGGTTTAATCTCTTGTTTGTGAAAAGTGGTCATAGGGACCTTGCATGGTTGGATTGGACTTAATTGTTGTGAATATTGTGATGTATAATGAGCCTTGGTTGGATTCACAAGTGATGCAGATCGGTTAGGGTGTTTCTTGAACCCCATCATGATATTGATTATGCCAATAAAACCCTCATTGGATGGGGCTATATGCACTTTATTTATATGCTCTACTTGATCTTCCTTGACCTTATGTTTCGGTAATGGATCATGTTGATTTGTTGATTGTCTATAACAAGAGGATTTTCTATTTGAAGTTGATTTTTATCAAGCATATTATGTACCAAGTTTTTGAATGAATAGCAATCCTGTATATCATGGCCATGTTATCAATGATATATGCAATATAGGTCCTCCCTATGACCCATAGGTTTTGGGTGATTAGGATCGAGGGGATGAATCTCAGGTAGGGTAATAGCATTGGCCTTACATAATTGATTGAAAAATAATACCAAAGATTTGGGTATTGGCATGTAAGTGCGAGGTATGTAGCGTGGCCATTTTTATGCCTGAGTCTGCTGAAGCTGATTATAATTTTGTGTTGGAGAGGGTTGAGCCTGATAGTTAGTCTATTGGGGCACTTTCTCCATTTTAGGAATATTTAAAACAATCTAATTAAGTAGAGCTGGTTTTGTTTTATGGCAATTGTTATGGGGATTCATGTTCCACTCCTTGCAGAATTTTATGTCTCCCTCCTGGATCTTGATATTCTCAATAAATTTGGCGTGTGCTAAAGCCTCAAAAGAAGCAATATGTTATTTAAGTAGCTTTTTGTAAATATTCATGTTGGTTCTAAAATAGGTATGGTGAAAGGTAGTTTTAATATTATCTTTTACCATCTATTTCCATAGTTGGCTCATCATTGAATTGACATAAGTTCTATAAGTCAGTTAAGTTTACCTTCTTCTTGATTCCAAAGGAGAAGCGTTCAAGAAAGTTATTTTATAGTTGTTAAAAGCTATAGATGTTATGTCAGGGTAATTGGTTATAGCACTCTAAAGCTATGCCAGAGAGTGTTATCACATATTTTCTTAATAATAAAGCATCATTATCTTATAACTAAAAGCACAATTTCATAAAACTTGTGACATGCTCTTGGGCATCCTCATCCTAAATTTATCTAGCTTAGGCATTTTAAAATTCTCTAGGTAAGCATGACAAGGAACTGATGGTTTAAGGGGTTGATTGTATACTTTACGTAATATGGGCTTTTGGTAACCTACTCCTTGTTTTTCTAGCAATTGAATTCACTTTGTGAGGACTTTATATGCCTGGGACGAGATAATCTCATTCTCATGAAGTGGTATCCTAGGAGGACGAGGTGGAAGGTTCCTGTTTGAATGAGGTGGCATATTATAATCATCTACCACATCCTAAGAAATCAACTCAGGATACACTTGATCCTGGTCCTCTTCTTCTATCTTTTCCTATGCCTGATATTTTGGTGGATTTGGTTCTTGACACTATCTTGGCCAATACTGATGAATAAATATGGGAGGAGGATGGTTGTTAGTTGGCCTAGAGGGAAATCCTGATGTTGCATTATGCACCTTGTGTCAAGTTATTGCTAATAAGTTATAGGCATAGGAATTTCATCATAGGCTACCCTACGTGATTTCTCCTCGTTCAATATCTATTCTAGGATTCTCTCTTCAACCTATGCTCATACCACCATTGACAATGTATCATCTGTTGTTCTATGTGTTCATGATCTAAGCACTCTCACTCCCTACACAATTCATCCAATTATGATTATATTAATTGCTCTTTTTGATTGGTGTTGGGCCTAGGTAGTCGATCTATTCAATTCGTTGTATGTGGTCTATGACTTCTCATCTCAATATGAGGGGTTTTGGCTATTTTAGTGCATGTAGAAGGGATGGCTACCCTATTCTCTCGATCAATCAAAGCTGCATTAACTCTTTGCTTGACCATAGAGGTGTTGTCCTCATATAAATAAGGCACAGGAGTATGTCGTGTTCATGTAGTACACTCTCCATGTGTATGGATAGGATTCACTAAATATTCATTGCAACCATCCTCAAAATGAGTACAAATGGAAGAAGGTGCTCTACGAGCTGCATTAGGACCATACTTATCTATATGGTTTAGCTTATGACTCAAATAAGGATGATAAAGAGGAGTGCCTCCTCTATATAGACTAGGTAAAGGTATGTATCCCTGACCATACTTATATGGGAGTGCTGATCAGTTGGGTATACGAATTCATTCTACCCCTCTGCTTGGTCCCTCAATGGGAGGATCTTGTCTAGAAGTAGCATGAGCCAGATGAGATCTGATAATATCCTCTTCTCAACTATGGGGAGGTACCATAGGTGTCCTCCTAGTAGGGGTATCTCGATGATCAAATCCCCATGAGCGAAATTATTTCTACGATGGCTGCTAGGACACAATTCAAATAAGAGCAAATATGTTGGGCTATAATGAAGGCATTATGTACCTTCATGTGCATTCCATATAGCCTCAGTCTGTTACTGGGCATGGCTATGTTTTGTGACCATTTTATGTTGATTATGCATAAAGTTATAAAATAGACAAAGTATACATAATTATTATCTCATTTAAATATTCTTTGTGTTTCCTAAACTGGTTTGTGTTATGATTCATTATTTTATTTTTTTTCTCTTATTTGAGTTTTGATTTTGTTGATGTAAATACTTAGTTAAATGGATTTCACTGTATCCTCTCACACACAGTCCTAGTGATGAATTCCAGGTCATGAAACCCACCGAGATTTGGTGATGAAGTCCAAATCTAGTGAGAGAGTCTAGGTCCTACCAATCCTCACCCAATTAACCTTAATCAATGATATACCTCCTCTAAGAGATATACATGCTATATTCCTTGGCTATGATGTTTCTTGGATTAGTCTTGGCTAAAATGGGGTGCAAAGAACCATAAGCAAGCTAACAAGGTGGTTATTAAAGCCACCATTGTTAGTCTTGATCAGTGGTTGGGTGTGAATTCTAACTCACTAATGTTTAGTATGAGACGTTGTGTGTGTGGATTATTTTTACTTTATGTGAAAAGAAAGATACAATATACAACAATCAGTGATATTTTTATAATGCATAAAATAAGTTTCAAATTTCCAAATTTCTAAATAATAATGTTTAAATTTCAAAATATTTAAAGTGCAAACCCTAAATTAAGTTAACATTTAGACAAATAACAAGCAAGTAAACCAAAACAAACAACAAAATAGGGGTCATATCTATGTAGAAAATTCTGTAGTAGAGGCCTTCTGACACAAAAGTAGTTAGGAATAGGGGTTTTTGTACCCTATAGCAGCCAGAAGCAAAGGTCACTGGACCTAGGAGCGATCACAGACAAAAATATTGAAATCTAATATTTTCTCTAAATTTCTCAATTAAAAATTGCTATTCTATTTTTTTGTGAAAACAATATAATCAAGTGCAAAGGTACTCATAGGCAAATCCTACATTGGATGAAGTTGTTGCCTCTTTGGTTTTGTGACTCTGATCTGAGGTTGTCATAGGGTAGAATGGTGGGATCTACTGGCCATCATAGGGTAGGACGATGGCTCTTGTGAGCCATTCCAGCTTAGAGCGATGGTACCTGTACATTCATGAAAACAAGAAAAAATAGTTAGCGACAAATTATGAAGGTTTATTTGAGGTTCAACCATGATCACCACTATAGAGTAGTAAAAACCATAAACCTAAACATGTAATATGAAATCAAATTGATAAGATAATATCATGTAACCATATTGATACAAAGAATTAAGAAAATAACGCCCTTCTCATTGTTATTTGAAATTGTCTATTACCAAACGGTTATAAAGACATCCCTCTAAAGGATTACATAAATTTGATACAAATTACAATTGATGTACAAAGGGCAGGTATAATTCATAGAGTCTTTGCTCTCCCAAAACTGATTATAGAGGGTTTTTTGCGACCTCTGCTTGATTATGTAAATATTGAAGAATCTTTATGATGAAGAGCTCCTAATAAGACCTAAAACATGAACACAAAAGCACTTACAAGAAATCAGTAGTAAATGTGGAACCTCTCAGGATGAGGTCCATTTCCATGAATAGAAAATGAAAGGAAAATGCTTAAAATGATAAAGAAATGCATGCAAAATGTATTGAAACTATGCTAAAACATAAATAAGGTGCTACTAAACCTACTGTAATTGAAAACACGGAGAAAACAAATTTTACAGAGAGGCTATCATAGGGTAAAATGAATAGTTATTTTAGCCATCATAGGGTATAGTGGCTGCATTTGTTGGCCACTTTAGGATGAAGCGACTGCTAAAAAGAGAGTCTATTCTTCATGCTCGATGTGGGGTGATGTATGATTTATTTGTCAAATGATGCTCAAGGGTCTTGCTCTTCAAAGCATAACTAAATTATGGGAATTGGCTTGAATTTAGTGTGATTGATGATGCACAATGGTGCAATTTGATGTTCAAGATCCAAAGGACCCCATTGATGCAAATGCAAGCTTCATGTCTAGATTTGGGTAGCACTCCATTTCTTATGAGAGAATGTTCTCTCCATTAATCAAATCGTTAGCACTTTGTTGCATTAAAAAATGATCTCACTTCTTTAATGAAGTTTTTGGGCTCCTTTTATAAGATTTCCCAATTGCATTATTGGATTGCAAGAGAAACCAAGATCAAGATTCAATTAGGATCTAGGCAACCCAAGCATCGCATCTAGAACCTTCTCGGGTTAGTTCTTACGCTCAACTTTCTCTATAACTAATTTTTCTTGGCTTAGGGAGCCTGAGTTTGTTACAGGCATGGCCATCCCAAGGTGGAGCGACCAGGCTTAGGGGCCATCATAGGGTCCAACGACCACTCTGGATATGACGATCCAGGCTATAAAGGGTGAGTTTGCCCCTGTTTGAGCGGTAAGAACCACTGTTAGATCTTGGAAAGGCCCAATATGAGTCATATAATCTGAAAATATGTCCATACATGTTTTAGGTGTTTACACCATCACTGAATAAATATTTAATATGTTTCTCGATCAATTGAAAACTCTTAAATAAAGTTCTATGTTGTCAAACTCCTATGTAGGGTTTGTTTCATTAACAATTTAATTACATATACAAACCTTATATATTCTTGAAGTGATATTTTTGCTCAACTCTTTCCTTGACCTTTGAATAATATTCAACTAATTTATGCCCCTAATTCCAAACTCATAAGTCTATGATTTTGGCAGCATGCTTCTCTAATATTCTTTCCTTTCTAAACCCTATTCCTCTAAAAATAAGAAACCTAAAGTTTTTCTTATAATTCTCAAATAAAGTGTCTTTGAATTTTGTCAAATTTAAATTTTATACCTATTGGTATTCTTGAAAGTGAATTCATATGTATATTTAGACTATAGTGTAATATGTATAAGTTGTAGCCTTCCATCCAAGGTTAAGAACTTACCATTCCAATATACTGAATAATATTTCATTCTATTTGAAATTAAGTTTGGAATCTCATTTTTATTTTCTTCATCATACAAAGGAATGCCTAGATATATTCATGACAATCTATCAATTTTAATCCTAAAATATCTAAAATTATCCATTGTAAATCTAGGGAAGCTTTGATAAAATAATATTAGACTTTATAATATTAACCAACTCCACAAAGACCTTCTCACAATATGATAATATTGATTTAAATTCCATGGCTTGGTTTATTGAGGTATGACCTAAAAGAAAAGTAATATTAACAATTTGGAGATGCGATTCAAAGTGATGATTTGTTACATCTTGAATACCTTTGATTTTGTCTTCCATTTTTCCTTCGAGAAAGCTCTCCCTAATGCCTCAACAAGAATAATGAGCATAGAATAAGATAGTGGGTCACCTTGGTAGTGTACACAAGATGATTCAAAGTATCTAACATAGGATTCTTTGGTCAAAATAGAATATATTTGAAGCATTGTAACAACATCTAATCCATTTACACTAATATTGATGAAAACTATTTTTTGATAATATCATGTAGAAAAATTTAGCAAACCCTATCATATGCTTTGTTCATGTCTAGTTTTACAAGCATACTTGGGTTTTTCATATAGTGAAGATAATGTATGACCTCTTATGCAATGATTTTAACATCAAAGTTTGTTTACTAGGAATAAAACCACTTCATTCCTTTTAGATTACATGCCATAGAATGGTTTCCGATCTATTTGTCATAATTTTTGAAATTATCTTATAAATCATATTACAAAGCCTTAATAGACAAAAATATTATAATATTTTTACTTTTTTGTGAATAAATTTAATAAATGTGGCATTGATATCAATTATTATATATTTTATCCTATTGTCTTCAACCGTAGCTAACATATTTATCTTCAAAAAATCCTAAATTTCTTGAATATAATTGCATGAAATTCAATAAGGCTTGTTACCTTATTAGAATTAAAAGAGAAGATTAAGCTCTCATTTCTTCTTTGTATGGTACTTGATATAATATTTTGTAAAATCTTACCTTAAGCCTCCCTATCTTGCCTAGATTATAATTGAATATATTTGAAATAATTAACTTCTTCCTTCCTAATATCTTTTTCCTCAACACTCCTTCAAAATGGATTTGAAATAATTTTGCTCTAACAAAAAGCCATATAATTTAGTATTAACATGAAAATTTTGGTAATTTGCTATTCCCTTTCTTGATCTATTTATCCCTAGGTTTTTGGGCCCAATATGACTTTTCTTTTTGTAATACATTATGATAATCAAAGAGTAATTTTTCTTACACCACTTGGTCAATCACATTACTTTTTGCAATCCCTTATTTTTTTTAATGGTTTATATGGAATTGAAATGGATCCCACCTATATTATATCATCACCACATAGTGGTATTACAACAAAGCTTGGATATTATCCATGTATCATTTAGCAAGAACTTGGATCTCCTTGAAATATTGAGGAATCTAACTGGTTGAGCTAATGCCATTTGATTTTACAATCCCTTGTTAATTATTAAGATTGGATTTAATTTTCTCTAATATTTTAAAATATACATTACTAGAATATTTGATATTTCAAGTCTTCATTTGTCTCTTTAAATATTTCATCTTTTAAATGAATGTGTACATACATGATCCTCCAAACTTGCTTCATTTGACCATAACATAACCAATTGAAAGAAATTAGGTTCTTGTAGCCACATATATTTAATTTGAAATGGATTTGGATGGCTATTATTAAGTCAATCACATCTCAAGAGAATGGGTTTATGACCTAATATTGCTCACAATAAAATATTTGAAGAGATTGTATAATCAGTTTGCAACCATACATTAGATAATAAAATATTGTCCAATCTTTCTACTCTTTGAGTTTCTTCAATACAACTATTATCCATGTATATTAAAATTTTTAAGGAATATCCCAAAGGCCATTAAATTGGCAAAGAAATAAAAATCCTCCATTGATAACAATCATCTAGGAGTATCACCCTTTTTTATGAAGTAATTATAATTGAATTAAAGTACCTCCAAGAACTATTAGATTGCAATTATGAATCATCATTGAATTTTAGATAAACAAATTGCGATCCTTCCAAAATTTATCATGAAGAGTAAATATACTTTAAGAATATAGTTATGACTTCAACTTCAATGCTTACTCCCTTATAAAAATACCAACAACTCAATTACTTCTTGCTTCTAGCAACTACCCATCCCATTTATGATTGTCACATATTGTTATAATATATAAAAAAGATTTCATAGTTGAAATTTTTAGATAACCCTCTTTCTTCCATTTTAAAAAAATACATCCTTACATTCATCACTCATTTTTATTTTTTGTATTTAAATAAAATTTTAACTATAACGACCTGTTAATTCCTTGATAATTCATTTTTAGGGGTCTTATTCATATTCTTACTATGATAAGATACAATATTTATAAATTTTTATTCTTATTTGTAGGATTAGTCCCACTTCTTAACACTTGTGATATTTTTCATGATTTCCAAAATTAATATCCCTTTCAATTTATTTTTGGTCCTACTTTAAGGGCCTTCCTCTATTTTTTCCATTCCCACAAAAAATTTTATTGTCTTTAATCTCTTCCATTTTTCTAGATTGTTCATAATGTAAAGGACCTAAAGAGTAAGGGATAACCTCAACAATAATATCTTCTTTATGGTATACTAAAAACACTAAAAGGGTCATCCTTCATAGTACTTACTTTCTTACATTGCCCTAAAACCCCAAATTACTATAGGTATCCTCCATACTATCTTTGTTATGTTGCATTTTAAACCCTAAAGTGCAAGTGATACACTCTATACTACTTTTATATTATTACAAGGAGATGATTTTTTGCTACTCGAGAAAAATAAAAATGCTTTACCTAGATTAAAATTGACCTCTTCCACCTTAAACACTTTAATATTTTTCCCTGCATCATCCTTTGCAACTATAATTCCTTTTGAATTTGAATTTACACATTGCGATTCCTCATTCCTTTCATTCTTCTCAATTGCTTCTTTCATTTGCTTTGAATAAACCATAATATCCTTTACCATCCGATGAGGTACAAGCACTTTCTTTGCAACTAAAAATGGAAAATCCTTGACCTAAGCTAGATTATACTATATTATGATCTCCTTTATTCATCATGAAGTTTTTTACATGATCAAAAATTTCTATCTCTTTCTCAATAAGCTTCAAATTTGCAATCTCTTACCATGTATCCACTCTCAAAATGTTTATAATATTAGAATGTAATGTATCCATGACCCACTTGTTGATCCCATTCTTTTGATCCAATATAAATATTAATGGACTTTGGGAAAGGATTTGAAATATTCATGGAAACATACATTAGAGTACACACAACATGCTTTTGCTCCTTACTAGTTTGGCTCTCCAAGATGTGCTCCTTTGAAGTATCGCTAAAAAAATTTAAATCCTCCCTATTAATAACCTGACATAAAAGTCCAAAAAGTCTAACCCATAATAGAATCATTTTAATAAATTTTATCTCCATAGAAAAAAATTCACTCTATGGTCTCAAATGCAAGTCATCTCCCCCCTAAACCTTGGGCACCAATCTATTATCTTATTCCTAACTTCAGAAGTAGAGAGTATAATGAGAAAAATTCTTTTGGTAGGAATTTTGATGAATAATTTGAAATAAAATCACATTTCAATTGTAGCCACCTTTGAAAAATTTTCCTAGTATCCTTTGAACTTGCATATTATTCCTCTACTTTTAAGAATCACCATATCATGATCGATCATCTCATCCTTGATAACCACTTTTGGTATATCTTCTACCACCTAGATAGTCATTTCTATAGATTCATTCTTCCTTTTGGCACCAATTAGGGTATCCTTAGTTCCACTTAGGAATTTCACATATGACTTTTCTTCCTTCCTACCTACCATTTTATCATGAAAATCCTTAATTTTTAAAATTTTTGTATAATATGGAATGAGAACTTCAAAGGATAGAGTCATCCCATACTTGCAATCACACTCAGTCCTTGCTTACACTCATACTTATAAAATTATTATTAAAAATATTATGTCTTTTAATATTGGTATCAAACTATAGTATTTTGAGTTGTGTTTTTCACATTTTAAAAACTTAGAAAGGAAATATGTCTCCTTTATATAATTGTTTTAAGCACTATTTTAAAAATTATTTTATTAAATTTTGTTTAAAATATTTAACCAATTAAATTTTTTTTTTTCATTTTTTTTAGAATATGTTTATAGATCTTTAATGCTTTTATTTTTATGTTTTATATTCTTCATTAAATTCATACATGTTTTTATATATAATCTAACTGGTTATATGGAATTGAATTAGGTCCCACATGTATTACATCATGATCACATTGTGGTATTATAACAACTTGAAAATTATGCATGTATGGTTTGGAAAAAATTGAACTTGGTTCTCATCGATGAAAGATGAGGAATTTAACCAGTTGAGCTCAAATCATTTGAGTTGTATATTTTAAAAAGGAAATTATTTTCATAATACTATGGAAAATTTAAATTTTTTAAATAATCCATATGTGGCTTCTATTAGGGACCACTTTCATCAAAATATTAAAATATTACCTTTGCTATTGAGTTAGTTATACCATCTAGTTTCATTTTTATCAAAGATATTCTTCACCTCCATCAAACGACTATGTTTCTTCCATCATCTTACCTTCTAAAATTTGATTTTTAGCAATATGTTGATCAACACTATGATTGACTAAATTATCTACTACCATATTTCCTTCTCTATAGATATGCTAACATTTCCAAGATACTTTGTCCATCAATAATTGATGGATGTAAAATATAATGCTATTGTTGATCTAATATCCACATCCATTTTTCTTGATAATAATAAAAAAAAAAATATGAATCTCCACTTAAAATATATCTTAATCCTATTTTAATTGCAATTTTGATCCCTATAAAAGTGTCCTAGCCTTTATATAGTTGTGAGTAGATTTTTCATATGATTTTGAGTAGGTGAAAATAAAATTTTCTTTATTGTTGCAAAAAATGCCACCTTTGCCAACTTTCCCTATTTTTTCTTAGGATGCACCATCAAAATTGATTATGATAAGCACAAATTTTAAACATTTCTATATTATCATATAAAAACAAATATCATATGCTAACTCCATTGTTTTTTTATTAGATAACAAAAGGGGTTTTGAAAGGGTCCCTAAACCTTATTACATAAAAAAAGAGCAGCATGGTTTCCAAACTATCCTAAAAAAACATGTGAGATTACAAACCAACTTAACTGAAAGATACCAAAAAATATACTAGCTGTCCAACCACCCAACAATAATAAAACTACCCAACCCAAAATTGAAAGAACCAAACACTAAAATATACCATAGGGAAAACACCCAAGACTTACACCAACGAAGATGGATTGCAGCCTTTATCAAATCCTTAAGGGGGAAAATCCCTTTATGATTATGGGTTATCGCTTGGATATCCTCGATATAGATAATGACCACATTGAGAGAGCCATAGAGGGCTTGATGTTTATCCTCCAAAGAGTTGAGAAATGAAATAGTACCATTTGAATCTAGCTCTGGTACTTGATCTTTAGGTTTAGCCAAGTCAATTGAAGATCTACTTTTATTTCTACCTGGGGACTAGGTGTCTTTGTCAAACATATCCAACATCATTGGAGAAGATGAGTTTCAGGTTGCCTTCAAGGAGAGCCTCTTGGATCATCTGGTTCAATCACCCTGAACGCCTTTGACAGAAATAGAAACCCCTATAGGCTATATAGTAGCATTCTATGTAAGACAAATTTTTAAAGGAATATCTTTTTGTCATATCAATTCAATCATAATGACTCATAGATATTGTTAAATACTTAGCCATAAGAAAATTCTATAATACTTCTCTCATCAAGAGTGTCATCCCTTGATCAAATAAAGTGCTACCTATACTTGGATTGGAGGGTATCATTTCTCAACTAGACTAGATAACATGATGTGGTGGTGTATTTAAAATGATGAGATTTATGAAATCCTAAAAGAATACCATGACAAGACATACGAGGAAAATTTTGTTGCTAAAATAATGGCTACTAAAATTTTATACATAGGATATTTTTTTACTTTGTTTTATAAGAATACCAAAAACTATGTTATCCAATATGACCAACGTTGGTGCATAGGAATTTTATAAAACTGATAAAATTCAATCATAACCATTATTTTTTTGAAACCTTTTATAAAATCAGGCATTGGATTTTTTTTTTTGTAGATAAGATACTATAACATTAATACCGGGTTTTACAGGTTGACCCAAAACCTTTTACAAAAATCAGCCCAGGGTTGTTGATGAACATATCCTTACTAAAGATCCTATATATGTAAAATCTACATGCCGCCAAAGCCATTACATCTGATAAGGCACATAGCCTGTTATCAAAAAGAAACTTACCATACACCATTTTGGGTATACCTCGAGAAAACACACATGCATCATAATTACAAAAAATAAACAGACACAGATCCCTTCCTTGAGACAATGGAGAAACAAAAATTTGCAGACACACATAGCAGAGTACTGAAAAAAACTCCCACAAGCTCTGTATTGACAGTTACTCTTTATACATAGGATATTTTTTTTACTTTGTTTTATAAGAATACCAAAAACTATGTTATCCAATATGACCAACGTTGGTGCATAGGAACCTTATAAAACTGATAAAATTCAATCATAACCATTATTTTTTTGAAACCTTTTATAAAATCAAGCATTGGATTTTATAGAAACAATAGATCCACCTTTACATAAAAAAGAATATGTTTGTACAAATATTTGTGTATGTACAAAATATATCACAAATTGTGTAGAAGTCACGAATTGAAACATGCATAGGATGGAAGGTCATAAACTCCTATATGAAAAGATCTTCATCTAATATAGAGTGCCAAGAAATATTGTTACCAACTAGAGACCTACTTTAGCTCAAATATCATTGAATAATTGGTTAAATAATATGATATTTTCCATTTAAAAATATTATTTATACCATTTTTAGAAAAAATGGACATGTGGAGGTCATAAATAATAAATTCAAAAATATTTTTACAAATATGGTTAATATCCATCATAAGGTTTGAGTCAAATACCTTCCTAAAGTAATATGTTACTACCATACTACATAGAAAAACATGGGATTCACACTATATGTAGTTTTCTTAGTTAAATTTGAAATCAAAACCCCTAAGATTGTACTCTATATTGATATGGACCTTTTCAAATTTAAAAAAGAACAAGTAGATAATCTTAATACATTGGATGAATTCTATCAATGGTACTTGTTCGATATAGAATAGTTTAGCACAAGAAATTATTATCTCATGACGTCTTTATAAAATACAAATAATTTAAACATGATGGTCAAAAACTATTTTATATATTCTCAATTTATAAGCTTCAAAAAACTACAAACATGATGGTTGTGATTATATGATACCAACACTATTCATAATAATGGACTAGTCAAACTATGAACTGTTGACTCATAATGGACTTTTTTATGGTTAATGGTCATTGATTAAAGTTATATAAGAAATTTTTTTGAAGGAGAAATTTATAGCTCGGTCTCACTTTGTCACTAAATTATATATGATTTAAGATAAAAATTCCTCATGCTTTGGCAAGTAAAACTCCATACTTGTAATTGATTTCAAAATATGATTGTGAAAACTACTATAGCAAGAGAGAATGACCTAAAATCCAATAATATGGTAGGAATCCACTTTTTAAAAATGAGACTCTAATAAACCTATTACGGAACCTCTAAGAGAGCATCGCTTCAAACCAAGGATTTGGTAATTTATCCTCTTAAAATGGAGGGGATTAAGGAACATTATTTTGTAGGTGATATGATTGTATGGAGAATTACTTGATATTACAACTTTACAATATTTACCTCTTTTTCTAACTATGCATATGATAATTAAGTAAGTCAAGTAAGTTTACTTCAGTTCTTTATGAAAATCAATAATTTTACTTAATTTACAAAAATTCTTAGATTGGGTCCATTCTTGTTACACATATTTTATATATCTCCAATATGTTATCTATTACCTAATATATAGCACCCCTATTATATTTCTATCTATGTTGACTTTTATTCCATAGGTGTTTTCATATCTAATAGCATGTCATTCTATTAATATATCTTAAATATTAGTTTGCTAAATCCTTATGCCTAAGTGATCCTTCTCATTGTTGGTATCTTATGACATCCCTTCACATTACCACTTATTGTTTTATTTTGTAATACTTTTCAAAAATATTTTGAAACATACATTCACTACCATTGAATCCAAATAAGATGCAAGAGCAATTTAAAGATAACAATGGTAAACGAATCAAGAGAGAGAGAGAGAGAGAGAGAGAGAGAGAGAGAGAATTTAAATATAACAATGGTAAACGAATCAAGATCGAGAGAGAGAGAGAGAGAGAGAGAGAGAGAGAGAATTTAAAGATAACAATGGTAAACGAATCAAGATCGAGAGAGAGAGAGAGAGAGAGAGAGAGAGAGAGAGAGAGAGAGAGTCACTTTTATGATACAAATAATTGATCATTGAGGGGTATTTATAGTGGTACCAAAACCCCACCCTGATTAAAATCAAGTTGGCATTGACTTGACCTTGAGGTTAACTTACAATAAAAATAATAATTAAAAACACCCTTTAACCAAGGTTATCCATAAAGGTCAAAAATCCAATATCACTAATGGTGAAATATGAAAGGTGCATATTCCCATAGGCTTACATAAATAATTAATTCCAATAGGATAACATAATAACATGCCTATAGGCTACATTAATAGTGCTTATAAGCACTTCTTCAAACTCTTGGCCTTGGTTTAACAAGATCAGATTACACATATTTTAGCAACCCCCAATAATCTAAATTGAAGGGCCAAGGAGAGGAGGCATTACAGTTAACACATCCTCCTATAATGCATGCTCTAGTGGGCCTCTAATTTACCATCATCATTGGAAAGCTTATATCTAAACCTCAATAATTATGTCTCAATATTCTTCAACATTGTAATACAATTTTGATGGAATGTATTTCCATTTTATAACACTCATAAGGATTTGACTTCTTTGAAACCTTATACTTTCCCTTGGGAAACTGAACCTTAGATTCCATTGATTTGAAGTCTTTTGGATGAGCCTATGTATGAGAAAGAGATCTACAATTTTTCATCGCAACTTCATAATGAATTATAAGCTTGAAAAGTCCTTCAAGAGAGATGAGCTATGCATCCTTGATAGTCATAGCAGTCACATAAAGAATCAGGCAAACTATAAGGAAGGATAAATATTGGAAGTAATAGATTTAACATACTCTTCATCACTATTGACATTGAATTCTACCATGTCTAGGTCATATTTTAGTGCTTTGAAGTGATATATATAGTCTTAAACTATAAGGGAGGAGTAATATTGAAAAGTTCTATCTCTATTTTGTCAATTTCACTAGCACTTACATTTCCATAGAGATATTTTAAAATAGACCACACCTCAATAGGATCAATTTTCTCTTTTACATGAAAAAGTACATCTTGTTACACTGACATGAAAAATATTCCAAGAGCTTTATGCTTTCTCTTACTAAGTTCATGAGCATTAAGACCTTCTTATTCATTAGTAAATATGAACTAGATACTCTTGCTTCTAAGTAATCTTACCATTTGAATTGATATAGTGTTGTAGTTTACCATTGAGACAAGAAACACACTCCAAGGAACCTACTTTAGATACAAGATATCATATAAAAGTATGACATATCCATAAACTTATGTCACCACTATGTAGAACTCAATAAATAACACAATCTAGAAAAATGAGAATCTAAATATTTTTGTACGCAAAATTTTTGGCCTCTATAATATTTGGTATATTGGCACTTAAATAAAATAAAAATCAAATTATAAAACTTTAGAATAAAAATTAAATTAAAATTTCACTTGGTGTAATTAGACTAGATATTACTCCTCCAATCGATGAATTATGAATTGACAAGCTGATCATTTTGATTGGTTGGAGCCCCTCATGCTTATATATATATATATATATATATATATATATATATAAATAAATTTTGAAGGGTTTGAAGCTAATGGTACTTGATCCTAGGCCCTTACCCAAGAGAGTGGGCAACCTTACCAATGCGCTATGCATAGAATTTAAAATTAAGCCAATAGTTACCTTGTCAAGAAGCTTTATGTTTATTAAAAAACATAAGCATGGGGTTTAAACCCTTCACCTAATAGCCATAGTTGAGTGCTCCAACCATTGCCCCATGCCACTTAGCTTGTATCTAGACCAAAAGAAAGGGGTCTTCAATATTATTGGGGTCATGTTGCATATAGTAATAACCTAAACCTATAAGCATATAGTAACAATGACATACTTTGAAGATACACCATTCTTTTAATAAGTAAGATGACCAACTATTGCACCACATGCCCAATCTAGATATTGAAGGAAAGAACTATTGATAGATAAATGAGAAATAACTTCTAAGATGGTTACAAAAAGGATGTTCCCGAGAATCAAACTATTTATGCTTGGTTATTAAATCAATAATATAACCACTATTCCATAGATTTGCTTTATCTTTTCAATGCAAGGTGCTCTATTTTGGGATTCAAATACGACATGTATTCCAATTCCTACATCTCCCATGAGAAATGTCATCCTAGAAGACTACACCAAAAAAATATTCTAAATGATCAAATTGCAACCTATGACCTGCCACTAAAATTCCTAACTATGCATTTTTGTATTATATGTGGGGGAAGGTAGTTTACAAGACCAAGAAGGTATTGTGAAGGAGAGTAAAACAAAGGGCAAAAAATATGCACATGGGATTCAAACCTATGATATCAAGAAGACAAAGGAGGGTATAAACCATTGCACTTTTTTCCATACACAAACTAGGGCTTGCATGAAGGAGAAAAAATAGCAGACACAAAGGAGGACAAGGACATACACAAATAAACATGCATGCAAAGAGGCATGACATGGATAAAAAAGGTCTTGATACCCATTTTTTGAAAATTGTAGAATATAGACCTTAAGAGAAATAAATGTCATTTGTTACCTTCTAAAGATCTTTTCTACTTTGGAGTGATGCAACTTGGTTCTATACTTTGATACCATGTTTGAATTTGTAATATTTCCATATACATTTTGAAATATACATTCACCGTCATTAAATCCAAAAAATATGCAACAAAAATTTAAAGAAAACAATGGTAAATAAAATATATAAAGAGAGAGGGTGTTTATGGACACCCTAATATGTCAAATTTTATTCACTTTTATGATACAAATGATTATTTATTGAGAGGTATTTTTTGTGATACCAAAACACCAATAAGTGGTTAACCTCAAGTCAATATTGACTTGACCTTGATGTTAACTTACAATAAAATAATAAAACTTACACCCTTTTAAATAAGGCTATCTACAAATATAAAAGTAGTTTTTAATGTTGTTAGGTATAAATCGAAACTAGTTTTGAAAGACTATCTCAAGGTTTTTTTGTGGGTGTTTGAAGGATGCATAGGGTAGCATAGTGCAAAACGAAGCATGCTCTGTTAGGCTCACATAATACATAGTTGAGCTATGATGGATGTTGGTGGCATTTACCTATAGACACCCTAATATGTCAAATTTTATTCACTTTTATGATACAAATGATTATTTATTGAGAGGTATTTTTTGTGATACCAAAACACCAATAAGTGGTTAACCTCAAGTCAATATTGACTTGACCTTGATGTTAACTTACAATAAAATAATAAAACTTACACCCTTTTAAATAAGGCTATCTACAAATATAAAAGTAGTTTTTAATGTTGTTAGGTATAAATCGAAACTAGTTTTGAAAGACTATCTCAAGGTTTTTTTGTGGGTGTTTGAAGGATGCATAGGGTAGCATAGTGCAAAACGAAGCATGCTCTGTTAGGCTCACATAATACATAGTTGAGCTATGATGGATGTTGGTGGCATTTACCTATAGTACCATGAACTTGATACCATGACCTCTTTTAGATTAGGGTTTGTTTGGTGGGCATTTTAAGGGCACATAGGGCAGCACAATGTGAAGATTATAACATAAAACACAGATAAAAAACAAAGCAGATTCCAAAACTGGAAAACATAGTAAAAATGAGGATGAAGCAGTTTTTGGAAGAAAAAATGAAGGCCTTCCACTTATCATAATCATGTGAAATTTATACATCTTAGAGAGATAAGTAATTTCAATAAACTATCCAAAAATAAGTGGAAAAGGATTTGTAAATTAAAATTTATAGCCTCTCAAAGTAGGCTACAAACCACTTTTCCAAAAATAGGACTTGAGCTTCGTTTTTCATTTTTCGCTATTCCATTCAAATTCTCCTCTCTACAAAATGTTACCATAATACGTTTTTACACTATTCTCCCGAATACAAAGATTATAAAGTTGTTATAATAAGTGTAATAGTCTATAGTTGTTACAAACTAAAATCTTCCTACAATTACATATTCTTTTATTCTACAGTTACAAAATATGGGACATATTTGTTTTACTTCATTTTTTATGACTTGGAAATACCACATGGTCAGCATCATATTCCAATATTCTCCCCCTTGATATTAAGAGGGCCAACATTCAAGTTTCTCAGTATCAAAAACTGAGTCTTTGCAACTGGTTTTGTGAATATGTCTGCAATTTGATCTTTGGTGTTACAATATCTCAGTTTGATCATCTTCTTCTCAACCACATCCCTGATGAAATGGTACTTGATGTCAAACTGTTTTGACTAGACATGGTGGACATGATTTTGTGCCAACTTAATGGCACTTGTTTTGTCATAAAAAAGTGTATTAGGAGTTCCTTGCTTCTCCCCAATCTCTCCAAGAACTTTCCTAAGCCACAAGGCTTGTGCACTTTTTGATGTGAGTGCAATGTATTCAGCTTCTATAGAATACAATGCAACAATAGATTTTTTTGGAACTCCAAGTAATCAATCCTAAACCAAGGGAGAAACAATTTCCACTAGTGGACTTTTGGTCATCAAGATTACTTCCCCAATCACTATCACTGAAACCAATCAAATTCAAATTCTGATATGAGGAGTAATGAATGCCAAAATCAATTGTGCCTTACACATACCTTAGTATTCTCTTGGCTGCATTCAAATGTAATATAGAAGGATCAGCCATGTACCTTGAACAAAGTGATACTGCATAACAAATATTAGGCCTAGTATTGCAAAGAAACATTAAACTCCCAACAATGCTTCTATATTTAGTTTTGTTTGCATTATCAGCCCCATCATCCAAACACAAAATCTCTCCATGTGTAATTGGAGTAGCTACAGGCTTGCAATCAATCATACCAAACTTCTTCAACATGTCCTTTGCATACTTTGTTTGACAAAGAAAAATTTCATTACTAGTTTGATGTACTTCCATGCCTAGAAAGTAACTCATCAAACAAATATCAGTCATATCAAATTCTCTTTTCATATCCTTCTTAAAATCATAATTCATTGAAGGACTACTTACCATAAACAACAAATCATCAACATACAAGCACACAATGAGAATATCATTACCTTGTGTCTTGTAGTACAATGTAGGCTCACTCTTGCTTATTTGAAAGCCACACCTTTGGAAGTATTCATGAATTCTTTAGTACCAAGCTGTTGGAGCTTGCTTCAACCCATACAAAGCCTTATTCAATATATAGACCTGATCTTCTTTGCCATGGACCTGAAAACCTTGAGGTTGTGTCATATACACCTCTTCATCAAGATACCCATTTAGAAAAGCACTTTTTAAATCCATGTGGTGCACACTCTAGCCTTTGTGAGCAGCCAAAGAGAGCACCATTCTCACTGTCTCTTGCCTTGCTACGGGAGCAAAAATCTCCTCATATTCTATGCCAAAATTTTGTGTAAAGTATTTGTTAACCAATCTAGCCTTGTATATCTCAATGGAACTATCACTGTGCCTTTTGATCTTGAAGACCCATTTGCAGCCAATACATTTTCTATATTTGGGCAGTTCACACAATTCCCAAGTGTCATTATTTTCAATAGAATGCATTTATTCATTCATTGCCTTCATCCACAACTTGTTAGAAGTGGCATATTCATAACAAGAAAGTTCAAAATCATCAACAACTTTTGAAACAAGAGCATAATTAACAATATTGCCTTTGGGGTCTCCATTGTCTTCATCTCCATACAAGTGTAAATTCTCAAGCCTTTTCAAGACTTGGTTCATTTCTTAATGTTGGCCTCTTTTCAATCTTCTATTGAAGTTGGTGTTAATGATTTGAGATGGTGGATGATCCTTCAACAATATCTTTCCCTTCATATTTGCAGTTGGTGATGGAGGTGTGGAAAAGCTTGTAGGAACTTCTTCTTGGCTTGCTCTAGGCCTTGAAGATGAACTTGTGGATCCCATGTGAGATGGTGACCCAAAGAAGTGCTTTTGTAAAAAGAATTATTAGTAGAAACATGGTCGGGCTGAACACTTGCTTGGCTACTTGGAACAATCTCTTCAAACACATCATCATCAACACACAATTTTTGATACTTCCAATTTCCTCCTTCATAGAAAATTGCATCTCTAGATACAACAATTTTTCTAGAATGAGGATTAAAGAATCTATAGGCCTTATATTGCTCACTATAACCAATTAAAATCATCTTCTCACTCTTAGCATCAAGATTTTTTCTCTTCTCATCATTCACATGCACAAAAGCAACACTCCCAAAAACTCTAAAGTGTTGTACATTTGGCTTCTTTCCAAACCAAAATTCATAAGGAGTACTATGCTCTAGACTCCTAGTAGTACATCTATTAAGAATATAATTAGAAGTCCTAGTTGCTTCAGCCCAATGAAATGAACTCAAACCTTTAGTTTACATCATACATCTTGTCATCTCCACTAAAGTCTTATAATTTCTTTCAGCCACCCCATTTTTTTGAGGTGTGTAGGGGCTAGTATTTTACCTCTTGATGCCAAACTCCCTAAAAAACTCTTCAAATTAATTAAAACAAAATTCACCTCCTCTATCACTCCTCAAACATTTGAGGGTATGCCCACTTTCATTCTCAACAAATGCTTTAAAATATTTGAAGCAAACAAAAGTCTCATATTTATGCTTAAGGAAATAAACCAAAAAATATCTTTAAAAATCATCAATGAAAGTGAGAAAATAGGAAGCTTTACCAATACTTTGAGTTGGTATTGGTCCACAAATGTCACTATGAACCAAATGAATTGGATATTGTGCTCTCCATGCTTCACCTTTGGGAAATAGCCCCCTTGTTTGTTTACCAAGAGCGCACCCCTCACAAATCTTCTTGGTATCTTCTGCTTTTGGCAAACCATACACAAGTGGTGAAATCATCCTCAAAATATGAAAATTCAAATGCCCAAATATCAAATGCCATAGCCTCCTTTTATCTTCAATATCCACACAATCAAGTTATCCCCCTTGCTCAACAAACCTCAATGGAAACAATTTATTCTTATTCATCTGCACTTTTGTGATCAACCTTCTATTCTTATCATAAATCTTGCACATTTTATCCTCAAAAACCAATTTGTAATATTTTTCTAACATTTTCCCAATGCTCATAAAAGAATTCTTCAAATCAGGTGCATAATAAATATCTTTTACCTTCAATTTACCTCTTTTTGTAGGAACCTCCATGTCCCCTTTTGCAACCACCTCCAAGCTCTTCTCATCTCCAAGCTTGATACTTGAATGATAAGAATGGTCAAGAGAAGAAAATAACTCCTTGCCAATCATGTGGTTTGTGCACCCACTATCAAGGATCCATGTCTCATTGGTGAAACTTTTTAGTCTATCATAGAAGAGAAATGCTTACTCTTCATGGAGCGCTCCATCTTCATTTGAGTAGAACAATGTCTCATCTTCAAAGAATTCTTCCTCTCCATAATTTGGTGATCTATTCGAGGATTTTTTCAGCCTACAATCCTTCTCAAAATGGCCATATTTGTTACAATGATAACATTGAACATTTCTTATGTCTCTACCTCTACCTCTTCCTCTTGCATTTGATCCTCCTCTTGAAGCATGGGCTTGATGATCACCTTCAGAATTATGATCTCTGCCTCTTCCTCTACCAAAGGAGTCTCTTCTTCCTCCTCTTCCATTTATGCCTCTTCCTCTAGAGCCTCTTCCTTATCCTCTTCCATGTGCATCATTTCCTTTTATATAAAATACTTGTTCTTCACTAGAAATAGCTTGTTTTTTCTTTTCTTCTCTCTTACAAATTCTTTCTTCATGAGATGTAAGAGTACCAATTAATTGGTCAAGGTTCATGGTGGAAAAATCCTTGGATTCTTTAAGTATAAGGCAACATTATCCTATTTCTCTGTCAAAGTTCTGAGAACTTTATTAATTACAACTGGTTTCTCCACATCTTCACCAAGAGTAGACATTTTATTTACCACTGCCTTTACTCTCACACAATAATCTCCTACATCTTCATTATCTTGCTGCTAGATGTTCTCAAATTCTCTTATCAAGGTCTGAAGCTTGACCTCTTTCACTTTATCATTTCCTTGATAATTTTCTTTCAAGGCTTTCCAAGCATCTTGTGCAGAAACACAATTTGCAATCCTTGGAAAAATGCTCTTAGAAAGAGCATATTGCAAATGGTACAAAGCAAGATAATTCTTGCTCTCTTTCTCCCTCATATCTTTAGTTTCATGTGATGTTAACACAGTCCAAAGATGATGGTTATGTGTAACTTTTGGGCACTGAATTGCACCAAGTTTTACTTGATACTACGGTTGTCTATCTTCCTACTTTCTGTTTAGGCTTGCACCCGATAGCTGCAGCTCAACACTCAACATTGGAAGGACCAAAACCGGGGTTTCCGATCCAACCTCCAGAGTAGGTTGGTTCCTTGTCAACTTAGCAGATTGTTGACACAATTATGCTCAATTAGGGCTTGGAGTTTAGGGTAAGAGAAGGTTAGGGTTAGAGAGATGTAGATATCAGTGGATGGATAGGTTAACAACATTGCATCACCATAAAAAGCTCCCAAAAAACCATATTAAAGACATACATTCAGATCAACCCTTATCCCAAGATAGCTCATTTCAGATATTAAAGCATAACAGAGAAATGTTATAGCAAGCAATTTCAATATCCAAGAAATGATAATCCAAATAGCAAAATTCACCAAAACTAGATTTTACAGAAATGTACTTACTAATAACACAGAACAAACTTCAAAGCAGATTTCAATTACTCATAACAGCTAGTAATCCAAGATAGGCACAAACTAACCATCTAAGTATTCACAGAAATACAACTATGAAATCCGAACCTCTGACATCAAGCATGGAAATGCAGCCTTGAGGCGAAGATCAATGTATTGCTCCTTTCATTCAGCTCTTCAAAAATATTTACAATGGTACAGGCAAACACGCTAGAGCCGACCCTTCAAAATGAGGGTTCGACCTCTACTTATAGTTTTTCATATTACAAATCAAGAAACAATACATCAAATCTTGTTACAACAGCTCAACAAAGAACTTAGCTGGCATTAGCTCATTGGTCAAACCTCCGAGAAATCCATTGAAAGGGAAACCACCATGGCAGCATGGGTTCTCTACAACTTGTTGGTCGCTCATTAGAACTACAGTTCAGAACATTCTAGATCATGCACTTTCATAGATATTTCTTGGGAGTAGAGCGCCACCATCGATCTGCAACTGCCTCTGGTTTGATCTTCTTGGAAACTCTCGATGCTTCATCTTTCGACCAATATGTTACAGTTCTGGTGTAGGAACATCCTTTTAAATGGCCCAGATTTAGCAGACTAACCTCCACCATTGATCTTCTTTATCCCATGGTCCAGATTAGATCCGGTATAAGTTGAGAGCCCATCCGCTGGATGACGTCACTTTAATTAGCAGCAGAACATCCAATCCGGATCTTGGAAATTCGAACCTTGAATCCACTCTGGAGCTTTTATCTTTTCTAATCCGCATTAAAAAATTGATGACATCACCTCTTCTTTATAACTTGTGTGGATTCCATTCCGGATAGAATGAGCATCTTCCTTAGTCCGGATCCGGAGTCAAGTTCTTACATCATTCCGCCATTCCGCCTTATCTTCATTCCGGATAGAAAAAGACTCGTTTATTCTTCGGATTGTCAATCCACACTTTTCCTCTGCTTACATCATCATCTCCTTGAGACTTTTGTGGATTTGAGGATAACGCTAATCCGGGGTGGGGAGCAAAAGAGTTTTCAGAATCGGGTATATGCAAAAGGGCCATTCCGCACTTTTTTCTTGCTGACGTCACCACCTTTCACAAAATTTTGTGGATTTTGCAATCCTACTCCAATCCGGACCCAGAATGGAGTTCCTCGAAATCATTTTAAACAAGAAAAATTGCATGACTATTGAGCGGATTCATCTTATCAACCTTGTTCCGGAGCGGAATGGCAGTTTTATCACTTAGTAAAAATCACACAAAATTTTACTAAGTATGTGGCCATTTTGGGCCTACATTCTGGCGCCTCTCGGGTGGATTTGCTCGCAAAGCCAATCGAATCCAGAGTCTTATCCATTGGGCCTTAGGAGTCAAAACAAAACTAATTTTTTGAAGATATGTTTTAAGGAATAACTTCCATACAAACCTTACCCTCTGAAAGCACAAATTCTACTTAGAGGGTAAAGGTTCATATAGAAACCATGCCAAAAACATCATAAAACCCACTTGTTTGGTCATAGACTTGTGTCCATAATATCAGTACTATTACTGTCTTCCAAAACTATACACAACTCTACCTCCTTTATAAGGCTTTATTTCAAAGAATGCCTTCACACAAAAATGTTGTTCTATAGACTTCATACCTTTATTGCTTATTTCTGACAATCGTCAGGGTAAAAATAGAAATACAAAACTGATGAATATGTACGAAATAAATGAAAATGATTTAAGCATGAGCCCCTCCTGGGCCTGTAAATGCTCAATATTATCCTTATTCTTCCACACCCCCTTCATCCTCATCTTCTGGAGTTTGTACTCTCTGATTATTCTCACCGGAGGTGTCCCCCAACAACTTGACCATTGATTCCAAATACTGGAGGACATGTTTCCAATCTTCCTCAGAGGGATTTGATGTCTCTTTAAGCTGCTTATAAACATATTGTAGCTTCCCAACATCCTCATAATTAGCAGCATCCCCTTTAATCACCAGATCTTCCATGAGATCTCTTAAATGGGTGTAACTCACAATTAATTTAGTAGCTTGTTCTTGTGGTAGTGGCTCTTCTAGTGAATCAATCTCAGCCTCATCCTGCAAGATATCTTTAATGTTCTATTGAACTTCTTCCATAGATAACAAGTTGTGGTCCTCCTTCTAGAGTCCTTCGAAACCAACATGAATCATCTCCTCATTTATGTCAATGATTTCTTTGATTCATCTGTCCATCCTATCACACAACAATCGAGCTCTCTGGACTGCCCTGTGCTTCTTCACTACTATCCTTGAAGCTACCCCAACTATATTCCATTCCTTACTAGGAATTGGTTTAGCAGCATCACTGAGCCTACTACCAACCAATCTATATATTTTCTCTACCGAAATCACCATAGACTGTAACTCTCCCATGATTCGATCTAAATCCTTCTGAATGGTGGAGAGCAATTGGCTGGCATCCTTCAGGTAGTCGATTACAAGTTGAAGACCTGAACACTTTCCTTGGATTTTAGAAAGTAACTCCCTCTTTATTCTTTTCAAATCATCTTTGGAAAACCCTGAGGATTTGGTTTTCTCAACCTGAAGCTGATGTTTCAAATTTTGAATTTCTCTTGCCTGATCTTCATGCAACTTCTTTTGTTCTTCTAATTGATCCTTCAGCTTATTAGCCTTTTGAAATATTTCTTGCCAACTCTTCACCTCTTCTCTCAAAGATTTTTCTACTTCCTTTTTATCATAGAAGCTCTTCCTAAGCTTTTCAACCTGTTGTTCCAGCTTATCTACCTTATCTTTAGCTATATCTGTCTTCACATAAAAGGTTTCTAAATGAGCCTTGGCCATCCCCAATTCATCTTCAGCATGAAGCTTGTCAATATCTTCTATGACTTCTTCTGCTTTATAATCCTGAGCAGTCATCTCATTCTCGGGTTTGCTTACCCATGGAATCAAAGACCTTGAAACCCTTTGCCTAGTGATGGGGTTAACATACATACTTTTCCTAGTCACAGCCATCCGGCTGGAAGGCTTAGTAAGCTTCTCTGCCCAATAATCATTTATGCTCTGAGCGCTTGCCTGCTCTTGGGATATAGCAATAGATCTTGAAACATCAACCGCCAAAAGAGATACTGGCATTAAAAACATAAGGGTAGACTGAATTTTTGTTGGTAGGGATGAAGACACTTTGACAACAGTTTCTGTTACAATGGTGGATTCCATGATTACTGCCACTGTAGATACAGGTAAATTCAGAGAAATAGGGACCAAACTAATAGTGGATGAGATGGATGGACTCAGAACGCAACTTCCTATTGATGGTGATAATGAAGGAGGTGAGAGAGCGACAATGGTGGACACAGGAGTGGGTATCTGAGAAGTGGAAGGTGGGTTCGGAGAAGGTTGTGACACCATAGAACTGACCGACACCTCCATAGCTAATGATAAAGCGAGGGAAGAACTATCAGGTGGAGGAGGTAAGTTTACCACATCTTGACTAGAAAGGGAGGGAAACCCTTTTGGGGACTTATGGGGATGAGAAGAAGAAAAGGGATTAGAAACCGTACCTTTGCCTACAGATGTAGGGTGCTCCTTTTCAGCTTCTGTTGCCAGCTGTTGTTCTTGGTCAACTAACCCTTCTGTAGTAGCAACAACTACCTCTTCAACAATTCCTCCTACACTTATTTTTTGCTTCTTGGAGACCTCACTCTCCTCTATTTCCAGGGCCCTCTTAGTCCTTCTGTACACTATTTGATAAGTGGCCTTTTCCCCTTCAGAATTTTCCCCCTCTTCGTCTCCCTGTTCTACCCTTGAAAGTAGGGACTGCTCAACTATGGGTAGTAATTCAATTGAGACTATGGGGATAATAGAAAAATGTGGGGATCTTATTTCAATTAGCAGGATATTGACCACTATCTCTTTGGAACATTGTGTCTCATTTGTCAATTTAGCCCTCTCGGGAAGCTTCTCCACCTGCTCAGAGATAAGTTTAGAGATCTTAGGTATTTCAGCTATGGTCGAAGGAACTTCCCGTACTTCTATCTAAATTCTCTGATGTGTTAGAGGAAGTAGAGATTCAGAATCATTCTGGGGCTTTTCACTTATCAAAACCATATTCCTGACATCCTTCGGTCTCCAGGTTTCAAAATTTTCATTATAAATTCTAGAAAATTCCTTATCCATTTTCATTCCAAACTTCGATTTGGGAAAAATTTTTCCAATTTCGACCCTCATACACCACCAATATGCAATATTTTTTACCTTCCATGGCCCTTTCTCTACCGGTTTTCCTCTCTGCGATATGTCTTCTTTAGAAGGAAGGTCTTTCAAATTAGTAGATTCAATTCTTACTTTATCAATCACATTTTTTGTAAGTCGATGACTGAGCTCATGTTCTGGATCAAAATCTACCACCTGTTCATAGAAATCCAACCATGGAGGCAACTGACCCATCTTTGAAATCTTCCACTCTAACAATGTAGTTTCATCATTATTCCTCCCCTATTCAAATTTAGCCCTGGGCCTTCTTTCAAATTTATAGGCTTTGTCTCCATTGAGGGTTTTATTTCTCATAGTGAAAATACCATCAGGATCATAACTCCACCTTTGAGGAATATAGAACAGACCTAATCTATCAAGGTACTGCTCAATTTGTTGGCCCTACCACTCGGATACAATAATATTATTTTTAGGGTGGTAAGTAATTAAAGACCTCTTCTTCCTTCCAGAACCATAGCTTGCATCAATGTATACCACCTGCCTTAGATATTCTAGGGTGAATAGCCTTTTTGTGACAAAGTGAGGTAAGAGAAAGGGTTTACCTATGAAACCGTACAACCTGATTACTGTGCCCTCTGTTAGCAGATACCAATCTCCCTCTTCAGAGTATTCCTTCCTCAGAATCTGCTTAGCTAAGGAAGGCAACCTAGGGCACTCATTGTACATTATTTTAAGGATAGGTTCCAAAAATTCCAAATTGAATCTGTAATGGGACTTGCTACTTTTCAAAATATCTATCCAATAATAGACTGGCAAGGGTTCTCCATCACTGGTTTTATCCCTAGCTAGAATCCATGGCATTCTATCTCTGATAGCTGCATAGAACATCCATACCAGACTCGAGCAATGCCTAAAACTGGGAGCACCAACACCTTTCTTCATGTTTACCATCTGCTCATGGATTCTTTGAGCGAGAAAAGTTGGCCAGTCAAAGTAAATTACTCTGGTACCCCTCTCTCTCGCCCCTTTCTTGTACATTCTCTCATCAGACATACAATATGTCATGATGATTTGCCAACCGTGTACCATCCTGTCAGAGTCCAAACCCTCTATACAAGCCAACATAGAAAATAATTCTGGGTATGCAATTTCATCAATATGAATTGGGACTTCAGGCATCTCGACTTCATTCCTTATCCTTATGAAATTAAAGTGAAGCCATTTTTCTAGTGCCTCCCTTTTCTCTTCTATAGCCATCATGTTATTATAAGCCCTATTTAGCTCTGCTATGCTAAATGTTCTGAGATTTGATGGTGGTCCTACCCCTATGATGAATAATTCATAGCATGCCTCTCTGGTAATAGAAAATAGGGGAGTGCCCTCAGGGGTTTTGACTATTCTATTATCAGGATCATAGAACTGAATCATAGCAGAGACCAGTTCGGGATAGTGGTGCACAGAATCACATATATAAGAGAACAAAAAATATTTTATGGCTACCATACCTTGCCATTGCATCGACTTCCCTTCAAAATATGGAAATTCAAAATTAGTCCTGAGGCGGGTCCTCCCTACTCTTGCCATCACTGTATCTGCAACCCGACTGGTGCGATGTGCATGCACCTGCAACCTTGTCACTATTTTCACTGATTCAATGGATGATTTCTTGGGTGCCATCTTGACAGTAGCAAGCTTCGTCCTCCTGATTTGTAGTAAATCCTTCAAGGTATGGTTGTACCTCTTCTACCTTTCTGTAGATGCAAGGGCCTCTAAATGAATTTGGCATATATTTTTCATTACTTCTCTCTTCTGGAGACCATGTATCTTTCACCATTAATGCAGCTGTTGCATGATATCTTTGTAGGCACACTTTCCAATCCATTTCATTATTTCTTTGATGGCTCAAAAAGTGGCGTCTTCCCTTCTCATTGGCCGAATTTTGAAATCGTGTTGCCAACTCATCGCATCCCTTCGGCTACTCTTTAGTCCTCATGCGAGTTTGTTAGAATTGAATGCACGAGCAATATTTAGCCTCCATGTGTCAACTTAGAACTTGTTGTTTGGCTTTACCCTGATTTCGCTCCGGCTATCTTCAGCTTTGGGAGGTTCTCGGATTAGTACCATTCTTGTTTTTCTTTTGATGGACCTTTCTTGCGGAATCACCAATCCGGATCCGACCATGCAGTCTTGAGGGCGGAATGTCACTCCGGGGAGTTTCACATGACACAATGTGTGGGATGGAAGATTACCATGAATCCGGCCAATACTTAGTCATTTCTTGCAAAACTTCTTCTTTCTCTTTCTTCTTTTTTTTTTAGCATTTCTTCGAAAAAGAACTAATTACAAAGTGCAGAAATAAAATGAAATAGAAAGTGTAGAAAGGAGAGGGAAATATTTGTACAATATATATACATATGTTATAATGAGCCTATTTCTCATATATAGTAAAGCTTAAGGTGGAAACCATTCACCGAAATTGGTTGTATGTTTCCTTCTAAGTCTTTCAACTGAAATACATTAGACTCTTTTGCTTCCATAATTTTGAAAGGACCATCCCAAAAGGAATCAAACTTTTCATGCTTACCCGACTTTGCTCTGTCCACATTCCACCTGAGAACTGAGTCTCCTACTTGAAGTTTTTTGAACCTAGCCTTTTTATCGAACCATGCTTTAATGTCTGATGAATGCTTCTAAAAATGATCATATGCTTGAGTTCTGCTCTCTTCCAGTTGTAGCAAGTGTGTCAACCTAATTTTTACTGGATCATCCTCCAATTCTTCTTCTGTACTGACAAGCTTAAGTGTTGGAATCTCTAGGTGAATTGGTAGTACTACCTCTTTTCCATATACCAGTGCATAAGGAGAAGTTTTGATAGAATTTTTAATAGTAATCCTGTCTGCCCATAGAGCATGGTCGAGCAATAGGTGCCAACTCCTTTTGTTACCTTCTAGAGACTTTCTCAAAATCCTTAATAGGTTCTTGTTGGTAGATTCTGCAAGTCCATTACCTTGTGGATAATAGTTTGAAGTATTTTTAAGAATGATGCCATACTTGTTGGCAAACTCAATGTACTTAGCTCCTATAAAAGTAGGGCCATTATCACTCACCAAAGCTTTCGAAACTCCAAATATGGAAATTAAACTCTCCATAAAGTTGATCACAACTTCCTGGTCTACCTTCTTTGTAGGAATAGCCTCTACCCATCTGGTAAGATAATCTGTAGCTGTCAAGATAAACTTGTGCTCTGCTAAAGAATTAGGATTTATGACTCCTATGAAATCTAATCCCCATTGTTGAAAAGGCTCCTCAAATTGAATAGGCTTCAGGGGGATGCAACATTTCTAGTCTTTCCAACATACCTTTGACACTTATCATAGACCTGGGTGACTTTAAAAGCATCATTGAACATAGTAGGCCAATAATAGCCTGCTCTTATTATCTTCAAAGTTGTAGTTCTACCTAAGCTATGGCCACCTACTGACCCTCCATGGAATTCTTCAATGACTCTTTTTTGTTGGTCCTCCTTCAAACATTTCAGGAGAATACCATCCAAGTTTCTTCTGAACAACCCTTCAGGAAGTAATACATATTTTAGAGCATGAAGTCTATACCTCCTTCTTTGAGAAGGATTCAGATCAGGTGGGAAAATTCCCATTTGGAAATACCTGGTCATTTGTTCGATCCAATCAGAATCCAGAGTGTGGACAATCTCTACTTGATCCTCTTCTGTTATCTGACAAGTTGTCACTCCAGTCAATGCTGAAGTATCTATCAATCCTTGGCACAAGGCTCTACCTCTTACCAGCTTGGTGGGGTGTATTTCCATGTCGTACTCCTAGATCTTAGTAATCCAACCAGCCCTTTTATCTCCTAGGTCACCTTGTAAGATAAAACTTCTCACATCTAGATGAACCACATACACCAGAGTTTTGCTCTGTACTAGATATTGTCTAAACTTCTTAAGTGACTTCATCACAACAAACACTTGTTTTTCAATAAAGTTATATTTTACTTGATAGTCATGTAAATTATGGCTCCAAAAGAATATAGGGTGTTCATCCCCTTGATCATCTCTTTGGGTGAGCACCGAAGCATAACTTTGCTCAGCTCCGTAAGCATAGAGAATAAAATATTTGCTGAAATCAAGATTTATCAAAATTGGGGTTGTGGAAATGGATTGCTTGATGATCTCAAAAGCTTGCTTCCTAACCTCAGTCCACTTGAATTCTACCTTTTTCTTGAGTAGTTCAGATATAGGTCTCACCTTCTATGCAAAATCAGAAATGAACTTCCTGACAAAATTGATCTGACCTAAGAAAGACTGCAACATCTTCTGATTAGTAGGCAATGGAATAGCTAGAATTGCTCTAATTCTATCCGGCTCTATGGCCATACCTTCCTTTGAGACCACATGTCCTAGTAGTTTTCCCTCATGTACTGCAAAGAATGACTTCTTAGGATTTAGTGAAATACCAAATTCCCTGCATTTTTGAAAAACCTGTTCCAAATGAGATAGATGATCATTTTTATCATGAGAAAACATAGTCATGTCATCTAGGTAAATCAGAATAACTTTGTTTATAAGTGTACCAAAGGCATAATCCATGGCCCTCTGAAATGTAGCTCCTACATTAGATAGACCAAAGGGCATCCTCTGATAGGCAAATGTACCCCATTTTGTAGTAAATGTTGTTTTGTATTGATCTTGATCTTTTACCCAAATTTGGTTATATCCAGAATAACCATCCAATAGCGAGAATCTCTCTGCTCCAGCTACCACTTGTAAGATCTGGTCAATCTGAGGAAGGGGATAGTGATATTTGAGGGAAGCTTGATTCAGATTTCTAAAATCCACACATAGGCGTATATCTCCATTCTTCTTTCTTACGGGTACCAAATTGGCTACCCAAGTGGAATGTTTTATCGGATATATTATCCTAGCCTTTAGCAACTTTAAAAGTTCTTCTCTCATAATGGCTTCTATCCTTGGATTGACAGGCCTCTATTTTTTTTGGAATGGTTTAGCATCAGGTTCTAACTCAATAGTATGTTGGATAATCCTTTTGTCATAAACTTTAAGGTCCTCATATGACCAAGCCACAATGTCTTGGTATTTTAAGCACAAAGCTTTGATTTCTTCTGCTTCCTCAGGAGAACATTGGATCCCAATATTTAGCTTCTTTCCTATTCCAACTTCTACCTCCTTATAGATCTTCTCACCAACCTTCATAGCTCCAACCTTCTTCCTATCTTCATTATCGAACAAACTTTCAAGGGTGACCAATCCCCTCGGGATATGATTGTTTCTCAGTTGGATGAAGTCTTGTTGATCTATCTCCTCCAAGTCTTCCTCTTGGATAGTTGTGAGGCATGCTTATTTTATCATAAAGTCTAGAATATATTCATCACTTTTGAAAACCTGCTAGAATATTTGCTTATCTGACACTGTAGGTCTGAAAACCATTTTAATTCCCTTGGTCTTCTTAGTCCCAAAATCCATAGGAGGATTGAAATTAGCTCCCTTTGTTGCCAATGCATCTGCCAGGTGATTCTCTTCTCTAGGCACAAAATTTAGGTTTAGGGCATCAAATGAATCCATTAGGTCCCATACTCTATTCTTGTAAGCCTTTAAGTAATGGTGCTTACTGCTACACTTATTCCTTACCTGATGCACAATTAACTCAGAATCACCATATATGTTCAAAATCTTGATGCCCATGCTTTCAGCTTGCATTAATCCAAGGCACAAAGCCTCGTATTCGACAGCATTGTTGGTACATGACCATGTCAATCTATAAGAAAAATTCTTCGTTCCTTCGAACTGTGATTGTAAAACCACACCAGCCCTCGCACCATTTCTACATTTAGCACCGTCAAAGTGCATAACCCATGTTTCATTGTTTCTTAGGGATTGATTAGAAATAGCAGGGAGTTTCTTTTCCAATTCATTTGTGATGTTGTATGTACCCATACCAGTTCCAAATTGATTGTAATATTCTTTGAAAGGTAACTCATCTTCAATGTCTAGTTCCTCAATGTTCTCTACTAGCTCAAATTCCTCCAAAGGGTTAAGGTTGCACATATCTTCTTCAATTTTTTCAATATGATAAGCAACTAGTTTTTTAGGAGTTATCCTTATCCTCTTTCCCTTGAAAGGTATTACCATACTAGAATAATCCATATACATACATCCTCCTAGCTTTGTAGTAAATTCTCTTGAGAGACATAACCCAAAATAGGGTTCTAAATCCACCACCACTATTTCTTGTACTACTGTCACCTTAGGGGCTCTGTGCAACCTCATCAGTACATCTTTAATAACCCCAACTATCTTGATAGGTGTCCCATCTAACTCGTAACACTCCAGGACAAGACCGGGTATATTCCATACCCATTTCTTCATAGACTGCCTTAGGCATAACTGTGGTTGATGCTCCTGAATCAATCATACAATTCCAGACTACCCATCCCTCCATTCTTAGGGATATATAAAAAGGGGGAGGTTTGTTCTTTAGAACAAACAGGTGTCATTTCTTTCTTTTCTGATGGTATACTGAGGATGGTAGTGGCTGGTCTATTCTAGGGATTTTTGCTGAGGGAAGCTTTAAGCAGGTCAATCTGGCCCGGGATGAAAAGGGTATCATATAGGCTAGCTTTTGATGGAATCTTTTTCATCTCTTCCACAATGTTATACTCAGACTTGGTTAGGGATAGTCTTTCCAGTCCTCTATCTGGCTCACCATACCTCCTTTTGTATTTTTGGGTTACCTCTAACCTTTATATTTTGGTAATAGAGGGGAACCTGAGCCTTTCTTGTTCTTCACCCTTGGATTTCATTCTGTCTCCTTCCATTATTCTTTCTGGATTTTTAGGGAAATTATCAGTTTTCTCCTTTCCCTTGGCTCGAGGAATAGGAAAAGTGTCACTATTCTGAGGAGGGAAGTCAGCCTTCTTTTGAGAAGGGACCTGGAATTGTCCCATCTTCTGAGGGTCTACTTGTAAAGCTTTGTTTCCAGACCTTGTCATAACAACAATTGGGCTTTCTTCCTCCAACTCTTTTCCAACCATGATCTGATCAGGGTGCCATAACATATTAACTCTCCCTTTTTGATTTCTTTCAGCTTGATCCATGGCTTTTTGAACATGGTGTTGATACATCACACAAGACTGTGAGTCATGGGGGTCATTGCATACTAAACACCAGATATTTGCAAGAGTGGTATCTGCAGAACATTCTGGATCTTCATATGTTGCATTCACCCTAACCCTGGTATTATTACTAGGGCTAGGCCTTTGATATTTGTTTACATATGGGAATCTCCTCTATTGTGACCTTTCCTGATCTCTCTTCTCCATTGAATTCATTCTGTTACTCAGAGTTTTCATGGTATTTTGTATGTCTAGAATAGCAGATAATTCTTGAGAAGGTTGAGAAGAAAGAGGGGGAAAAGAGGGTATGGAGGACACAAGTTTAGGTCTAAGAATCAGATTTATCTTAGGAGATGGTAAAGAAAGGGGGTCCATGTAGGAAGGTTTTGTGGATTGCTCATGGCTACTACTAGTTTCTGAATTGTAGGGCAACACGGTCTTTGCGGGAATTCTTCCTACATTGATCAGGATATTCTCGACATGGACGACTACATTATAAACTTGAGGGAAAGTTTCAATTCTAGATTGTTGTGTTTGCAGACCTAGCTCTGATCCCAGGGCATGGATGTAATACATATAAGCCAAACAAGTAGCTGGTCTAGCAGTAGGGGGAATTCTCTTCCATGTTCTACTAAATCTCAAATTAAAGTCTGAGATAGTTTCTTGCTGAGTTTTTTGCATGGCTGTAAACTGATTCAATAGAGAAAAGGGGTCAGCAGATTCATTAAATTCTTCTATGAATGGCTCAGCCAAATATTGCCATGAAGTGATAGAATTATCTTCCAGAGTTCTGAACCAATGCAATATCTTTCCACGAAAGGACAGGGCTAGAATTCTGACAATAACATTTTCTTCTTTTATGTTGTGGATTGCTGCCAGATTCAGGATATCTTGGCAGTGCTCGTAAGCTATTTTCCCAAATCCATCATATGTGGGGGTTGCCTTAGACACATCCTGAGGAATGGCATCCATTTGTGCTAATCTAAGGGGCCCAGTTGAATCCCAATTAGGGTACTTCTATAGTGGCTGATTGGGAGCCACATTTTGTGCCATATTTCTGGTTGTAGGTCTTCTTGGGGGAACTATTGGGTTTTCTTCTAGAAGTTCTTCTTCTTCAATAAAATCTTGATCTAAACTTTTGATAACAATAGCCCCTCTCTGAGGTAACTCACAATGAAAGAAAGAATCAGGGTTGTTCCTCTTATAAGACCTGGTATACATGAAAGGGTACTGGTCTACAATACTTTTTTAGGGTCTTCTAACCAGGGAGTCACCAGGTGAACTTTCTTTTCTCCGCTAATAAGGTCAAGATAATTCACCAAATCTTGATTCCTTCGGGATGAGATAATATTAACTCTTCTAGATGGGTTTCGTGTTCCTTGTGAACGGTCCCACCGGGCATGCCAAAAATTGTTGGGCACTGAATTGCACCAAGTTTTACTTGATACTGTGGTTGTCTATCTTCCTACTTTCTATTTAGGCTTGCACCCGATAGCTGCAGCTCAACACTCAACATTGGAAGGACCAAAACTAGGGTTTCTGATCCAACCTCTAGAGTAGGTTGGTTCCTTGTCAACTTAGCAGATTGTTGACACAATTATGCTCAATTAGGGCTTGGAGTTTAGGGTAAGAGAAGGTTAGGGTTAGAGAGATGTAGATATCAATGGATGGATAGGTTAACAACATTGCATCACCATAAAAAGCTCCCAAAAAACCATATTAAAGACATACATTCAGATCAACCCTTATCCCAAGATAGCTCATTTCAGATATTAAAGCATAACAGAGAAATGTTATAGCAAGCAATTTCAATATCCAAGAAATGATAATCCAAATAGCAGAATTCACCAAAACTAGATTTTACAAAAATGTACTTACTAATAACATAGAACAAACTTCAAAGCAGATTTCAATTACTCATAACAGCTAGTAATCCAAGATAGGCACAAACTAACCATCTAAGTATTCATAGAAATACAACTATGAAATCCGAACCTCTGACATCAAGCATGGAAACACAACCTTGAGGTGAAGATCAATGTATTGCTCCTTTCATTCAACTCTTCAAAAATATTTACAATGGTACAGGCAAACACGCTAGAGCCAACCCTTCAAAATGAGGGTTCGACCTCTACTTATAGTTTTTCATATTACAAATCAAGAAACAATACATCAAATCTTGTTACAACAGCTCAACAAAGAACTTAGCTGGCATTAGCTCATTGGTCAAACCTCCAAGAAATCCATTGAAAGGGAAACCGCCATGGCAGCACGGGTTCTCTACAACTTGTTGGTCGCTCATTAGAACTACAGTTCAGAACATTCCAGATCATGCACTTCCATAGATATTTCTTGGGAGTAGAGCGCCACCATCGATCTACAACTACCTCTGGTTTGATCTTCTTGGAAACTCTCGACGCTTCATCTTTCGGCCAATCTGTTATAGTTCTGGTGTAGGAACATCCTTTTAAATGGCCCAGATTTAGCAGACTAACCTCCACCATTGATCTTCTTTATCCCATGGTCCAGATTAGATCCGGTATAAGCTGAGAGCCCATCCACTGGACGACGTCGCTTTAATTAGCAACAGAACATCCAATCCGGATCTTGGAAATTCAAACCTTGAATCCACTCCGGAGCTTTTATCTTTTCTAATCCGCATTAAAAAATTGATGATGTCACCTCTTCTTTATAACTTGTGTGGATTCCATTCCGGATAGAATGAGCGTCTTCCTTAGTCCGGATCCGGAGTCAAGTTCTTACATCATCCCACCATTCCACCTTATCTTCATTCCGGATAGAAAAAGACTCGTTTATTATCCGGATTGTCAATCCACACTTTTCCTCTGCTTACGTCATCATCTCCTTGAGACTTTTGTGGATTTGAGGATAACGCTAATCCGGGACGGGGAGCAAAAGAGTTTCCAGAATCGGGTATATGCAAAAGGGCCATTCCACACTTTTTTCTTGCTGACGTCACCACCTCTCACAAACTTTTGTGGATTTTGCAATCCTACTCCAATCCGGACCCGGAATGGAGTTCCCCAAAATCATTTTAAACAAGCAAAACTGCATGACTGTTGAGCGGATTCGTCTTATCAACCTTGTTCTGGAGCGGAATGGCAGTTTTATCACTTAGTAAAAATCACACAAAATTTTACTAAGTATGTGGCCATTTTGGGCCTACAGTAACCTTCATCAATAATGCTCCACAAATGTTTTCCTTTTAACAAAATACTCATTTTGATGCTCCAATATTCATAGTTTGATCCATCAAACTCTGGAAGTGGAAGTGAGTTTGAGTTGCTTGCCATTACAACAATATGCAACAACGAACTGAAATCTCCAAGAGATTTTAAATTAAAACTTTAATAAAAACATACAGCCTTGAAACCCAACAACTCAATCTACCAAGCTTTGATACCAAATGAATATTATAACATAAAACAGATAAAAAATGAAGCAAATTCTAAAACTAGAAAACACAGTAAAAATGAGGATGAAGCAGTTTTTGGAAGATGAAATGAAGGCCTTCCAGTAATCAGAACCATGTGAAATTTATACAGATTAGAGAGCTAAGTAATATCAATAAAATTTCCAAAAATCAGTGGAAAATGATTTGTAAATCAAAATTTATAGCCTCTCAAAGTAGGCTACTAACCACTTTTTCCAGAAATAGGACTGCATAGAAAATATCAAGACTGGAGCTTCGTTTTTCGTTTTTCACTATTCCATTCAACTTCTCCTCTCTACAAAATGTTACCATAATATTTTTTTACACTATTCTCCCTAATACAAATATTCTAAAGTTGTTATAAGAAGTGTAACAGTCTATAGTTGTTACAAACTGAAATCTTCCTACAGTTACATATTCTTTTATTCTATAGCGCAAAATAGGGGACATATTTATTTTGCTTCGTTTTTACTAACTTGAAAATACCACATGGTTAGCATCATATCCCAACACAATGTGTAACCAAGTGCACTCTACTAGGCATACATAGTACACAACCAAGCTATGTTGAACACCCATAATGCTTAGTTGTAGTAGATAAAATCCGATCTTGTGACCCCTTGCTACAAGTATACCTAATAATAAGATAGGATTCAAGTAACATAGACTCGGCCCTCTAGAAAGGAGCAACCATGAATACTAATTCATTCTTAAATAATCCTACCAATGGGACTTTTTTTTTTTTCTCCTAGCTACCCTTGTTTGATCAAGGAAAGTCGGAACCTATGGATCACGTGCTTAAAACAAGACAACCAATCTAGCCATAAATAAGCTTAATACCCAATCTTGATGAAGCTCCCATAGTTAAAGTTCCCATGAATTTATCCAAATTTCAATACTTTCACTAACAACACAACCTCTTGCATGCAAGTCATCTCATAAGATGTAAAATCTATTGAAAAATTCAACCCATGGTGTTATGTCCCAACTATTTTCTATACAATACGTACATAGTAGAGACAATGATCATCCAAAGGAACTACAAATTTTATTGTAAAAATATGCTGCAATTTTTGGGGAACCCAAAGGACTACTCCCTTCTCACACTCACATGCAATTCCACTTATTTAAGGTAGTCTTCCTCCAAATGTTTGCCTTTACAGGTATCCATATAACCAAAAATAAAAAATAGAGATGATATAGGAACTTCTTATTGCGGGGGTTATTCGACCTAACGTTAGTCTCTATTCTTCCCGAATATTGTTGGTACAAAAAAATGAATCTTGGCGTTTGTGTGTGGATTTTAGAGAACTCAATAAATTTGTTGTTAAGGATAAATTTCTCATTCCAGTAATCGATGAGTTGTTATATGAATTGCATGGTGCTTGTGGGTGAAATTTTGTGCCCTCTCATCCACTCTTTCCTTTTGTTAAGAAAAGGTAATGATCCTTAGATATGGCTAAGTTATGGGAGCTCGAATCTTGGGCAACGAACATTGAGTACTGAAAAAATGGGCTTCATGGTGTGACAAAAGGTGTTGGAGTCAGCTGCAATGAAGATGGTAATATTTTAAGGATGAGGGACGAAAAAATAGAACTTTATGCTCTAAAACATCACCTAGAACCCCACTAGCAATAATCCTGTAGAAGGTTAGTAAAGTAATGAGTGGGTAATGAATTGGGTGCTCATAAGTTTATGCGAAACTCAAAACCCTACCCTAATTAGTAGGAGGAGAATTGGGATCCTAAATGCTCACCCCATGCAAAGGGCAGATAATTGAGATGACGGTAGGTCAAGGTCAGCTCCTAAAGCTCCACCCTAGAAGCAGGACATAGGATCATCCAAATTTGAATCCCGATGGAAGTTTCAGCATCTGTCATCCCAAAATTACACCCAAAATGAAACTAGGGTAGAGGCCCAAAAGCATACCCTATTGAATATAGAGCATAATGGGTAGATTTTTAGGTTGGTAGTAAGCAGCAAACGGATCCAAAAGTTTCGCCCATCATGGAGCTTTTGCTAATAACAAGGATTTCTACAAAAAGTTTGCACCCCTATTTAAAATGGTGCAAGGTAGATAAGTGGTATTAATTAGGCTCGGTACCCCACTCAGTGCATGAAGGCTAATAGAATCATGCATCAATCAAAGTGGTCAGCCTAAAATCATCTTCTTGTGCAATTAATACCCCAAGTACAAGCGAATAGAATTTATTGTCTGACAAGTGTTGCTAGGAGCAATCGAACTAGTCTGGAGTCCAGATTCACGTAATCTAACTGGCATAATCTTGGTAGCCATTTTTCATTATAGTCTATAGAATATTTATAATGGATTCATGGCATGACCATCCCTATTGGTGTTGCCTGATGGTCTCATCCACCAATCATTGTATTCAATGTAAATTTTCTTGTAAGGTCTATATATACAGGAATGCAAGGCATTATAGAGCATGGCTAAAGCTTATGATGTTTTGAAATATAAGTAAATTATTGTTTGATCTCCAATTTGACTCTTGTATGTGTGTGTAAATGTTGTAAGTTTATTTTTGCTAAAGCTAGTCGAATGTGCATGCAATAATTATGCTATCTGGATTTCTTGTATTTCATTCATTGGTTTTAGAATTCGCTTGTAGCAGAGGGTGATAAAGGGTATACAAGATTAAGGTTGGTTTATTTGTTAGGTCCTAATTGTGTTTTCTATGGTAGTATCTACTTATCATGCATGTGTCTTAGTGCAACCAAATCCATCCTTGTTAGTTCTAGCTATGACCTCTTTTCATTTTCTTTTCATTTATTTTTCCCTTCAATTTTAGGCAAGTAGCTAGGACCCCTTAGGAGCTAGCATTCTTTGAAGATCAACCACCCGATCTTCCCTAGGCTCGGTAGTCATTCAATTTTGGTGCAGATCTGTAGGTGCACCAATATTCCCCTATCTTTATGTTAGGACAGATTTACCACCAAATTTTTTTGGCACACCCAGTGGGACTCGAAAGGTCTGTATATTTTAAAGGATATCAAAGTTTTTTGATACTTTGGTTTGCTCGTATCTTGTGAAATCACTTGGTGACTCCTTTGAGCGAAAATCCATATGTCACAACTAGTTTCCTCTTCATTACTTTAAATATCTATTCCTCAAAAGAATCAGGTTTTGATGAGTAGCCATGACCTTACTAGCAGAGAAAGTATGCTCTTTTGGTGACTCCAACCTACAAAGAGAACCCAATACCTATAACAAACCAATGCTATAATGGCTCACTACAAATGTCCCCATTGGAATTTTGCAGAACCTCTAAATATTCAAAATCTTCATGATATTCCCAGGGTCTCCTTGAAGTCCTTGCCAAGTTTTATGGGGTAGGTAAAGTTGTGTTTAAACATTGCTAGGATGTGGCTTCCCTATAAGTAATTCATAATATCATGCATGAAGTTGTGATGCTTAGGCTACTCATTATCTCTCTTAATGGAAGGGCCTTGCTATGGTATAAATATTTGGAGGATGGAAGTATCAGTATGTGGATTGATCTAGTAGAGGTGCTCATCGGCACATTTGATGATTCAGGGGATCCCCTCTTAAAGCTCAGTTAGTTATCATTCATTAAACGTGACCCTCAAGAGAACACCATTGACTTCAACATTCGCTTCAAGAGATATTGGAAAAGTATTCCTCATGAGTTGCTTCTATACTCTACTCAAATGTACTTGTATTATACCTATGCCTTGTGCCTAGATATAAGCCTTATCATTCAGTAGTTTGGAGAGAGGATATTCCCACTAATTTACAAGGAGGCTATATGGGCTGAAAATATGCTAATTCAAGTGGAAAAGTTACCCCCAAAGGATGTTCCTTCTTCATATAAAAATTTTGCAAGCTCATTTCTAGCCCTCCCCATGAAGGAATCAGGTTAGACCTATCCAAAGCCATGGAGAATATTATCCCCGCCAATATCTTGATAAATCAAGGATCATTGGCATAAACTTGGATGTTGGTAGAGGAAAATATAGCCCATATGACCTTCTTCTATGAGCAAAGTTCTAGCATCGTAGCTTTGCCCCAGCCAGTGCACAACATAAGTCCTTGGGGGCTAGTGCCTTTGTGACTCTCCCTCCCACCAGACTCTTCCATGAGTCAACAAATGCCTTTATTCCCTATCAATGATCCCAAGCATGAATAAGGGTCGGTGCTATTTTATGCCTTATTTAGAGAGTCTCCTCTTCAACCCACTGGATTGAGGGGTAGTGTGAGCTCTGATGAGGTGCAATGAGGATGGTCATTCCAACCTAGATCATGGGATGTAGTCCCTACCTCAGCACTCTTTGGAGAACCAATTATTGATTCTCGAGCCCAAGGCAACTAATAAATGATAATCATGATGGTTGGATGAAAACTCAAGTTGTGATGGGAGCAAATTAGAATGGGACATGGGCCTTGAATCAGGTGATTCCAAGTAGGAGGTACCCCTGGTTCCCTTCTTTGGATGGCTCAAGTGTTGGAATTGATCGGATGGGCACTCGCCCTATGTTGATCAGTTATGACCTTGTCTACTGATCTTGAGGGAAAGTACTAGATCTAGGAGGTGTTTTGTGATATTTGAAAGAGTTCACAGGTAGCACTAGGATTAGCATGAATAACAACTTAGGTTTAGTGTCATCTGGTCCGAACATTACAAATTCACAAGATGACCTACAACGGTATTTACTACCCAGGTGTGCCAGCCATACCAAAATTTTATGTAAATAATTAGCAAGTAAATAAAATCTATGGTGGAAGCCTCGCTGCTTGGGTGGTGTCATCATCTTGTTCGTGGATTGCAAGGACAATGCTCTAGTAATGAATTTCCAACTAGCCAAGGTATCAAAAATTATGAAGAGGCATAAGAAAATTTTCTAGGTCACATTTTGGAATCAGAACACTTTCATTTTGCCTCCTCATTTTTTTCTATTTTGTTCATTGTTTGTTCTTTTTCATTTTTTTTGTTGTGATCCCGTAGCCCAATGGATAAAGCCCAACAAGTACAAAATATTAACATGTTGTCCTTAGAAATCTAAAATCACATGGATAAAATCTTGGAACTCGTGTAAGCAGAACAATATGCCATCCCTATATGGACATGAAATTTCTAGCAGAGAAAATACCTAAAAAGAAGAATCCAGGCTCACATACCTCTAAACAATTTGAAACATGCAAAATCTATCCAAAATGGGGCAAGAATTCTATAAATAGATCCCATGCACAATTGTAGAAGTAGTCAATAAATATGAGCCTTGGAGTGCAGCTTATATCGAGTGTGCTCATGATGAGTGGTGATAAGCAAAGAAAATTATTACTGGACTACATCAAAAAGAAACTCTAGAGCATGATAAATATGTACCTTTGGCATTCTATCTGCTCTTGGAATTTCATTGGGGGTATGTTTTTGGAAGCCTAATCTGTGGGGGTGTCCCATGGATTAACTTCCATTTTGTTTTATTACTTTTCTGCATCCTTACCTTTCCTATGTTCTCCCCTCTTATTTATTGCCACTAACCTCTTCAGTTAGTGGCCATCATATTCATGCCTCTATTGCTTCTGATTTTCTTTCCTTTTTTCTTGTGTCTTTTGTTTCTGGTTTTTTAGTTTTGCTTATTGTTTTTGTTGTCGGTCCTTCTTATTTTCTTTTTCTCTATAGTTTTTCATCGTATCGCCCTTCCACCATCACCCACCATCCTCCTTTATCTTGAAGTCTCATCTAACTACAATTGTTTGTGCCCTCTCTGTCCCTTTCTTCTTCTTCATTCCCCTATTTGAAAGTGTTATGTGCCTAAGTTGCCTACTTGGGTTTATTTTTCCACAAGATGGAAATCCCCTATGAGTCACGAAGAGTGTGGGTGAAATTTTATGCCCTCTCACCCACTCTTTCATTTTGTTAAGAAAAGGTGATGACCCTTAGATATGGTTAAATTTTGGGAGCTCGACTCTTGGGCAGCGAACATTGAGTACTAAAAAAAGGGATCTCATGGTGCGACAAAAGGTGTTGGAGTCAGTTGCAATGAAGGTGACTATATTTTGAGGATGAAGAGCAAAAAAATGGAAATTAGTGCCCTAAAGCATCGCCTAGACCTCCTCTAGTAAGAAGCCTACAAAATATTGATCAAGTAAGTCCAGGCAAAACTCAAAACCCTACCCTAATGAGTAAGCAGAGAATTGGGATCCCAAATGCCTAACCCATGTAAAGGGTGGATAATTAGGATAACCGAAGGTCAGGGTTAGCTCCCAAAGCTCCACCCTAGAAGCAGGATGGAGGATATCCAAATTTGGAGCTCGATGGAAGTTTTGATATTTGTCATCCCAAAATTACACCCAAAATGAAACTAGGGAAAGGCACAAAAGCCCACCTTGTTGAATATGGAGCATAATGGACGGATATTTGGGTCGGTAGTAAGTAGCAGACGGATCCCAAATTTTTTTCCATCATTGAAATTTTGCCAATAGCAAGGATTTCTACAAAAAAAAATGTGCCTCCATTTAAAATGGTATAGGGTGGATAGCTGGCATTAATGAGGCTTGATGACCTGATCAGTGCACGAAATCTGATCGAATCATGCATCAATCAAAGTGGTCAGCCTAATCTCGTCTTCTCATGTAATACACCAAGTGTAGGCCAATGAAATTTATAGTTTGACAAGAGTTTCTAGGGGTAATCAGACTAATCTGGAGTCTAGATTCATACAATATGACTAGTGTACTCCTGGCAGCCATCCTCTGTTACAATCTACAAAATATTTAGATGGATTTGTGGCATGGTCATCCCTGTTGGCACCGCCTAATGGTATCATCCTCTAACTATTGTATTCAATGTAATATTTATTGTAAGGTCTATATCATCTGGAATGAAAGGCATTCTAGATTGCAGCTCTTTAGACATTACAATTCATATGTAAAGCTTATGTTATTCTAAAATATAAGTATTTTACTATTTAATCTTCAAATTTACTCTTGTATGTGCGTGTGCATGTTGTAATTTTATTTTTTCTAAAGCTATTCAAATGTGCATGCAATAATTCTGCTATCTAAATTTCTTGCATTTCATTCATTGGTTCTGGAATTTGCTTGTAGAAAAGAGTGATAAAGGGTAGACAAGAGTAAGGTTGGATGATCTATTAGGTAACCTACTTGTGTTTTCTATGGAAACATATACTTATCGTGCATGTGTCTTGATGCAGCCAAATCCATCCTTGTCAATTTTGGCTACGACCTCTTTTCCCTTCCTTTCCATTCCTTTTTCCCTTCAATTTTAGGCAAGTAGCTAGGACCCCTTAGGAGCCGACCTTCTCCAGAGATCGACTGCCCAATATTCCCTAGGCTTGACGGTCGTTCAATGTTTGTGCAAGTCCATAGGCACGTAAATATTCTCTTGCCTTTTCGTTAGGTTGAATTTACCACCAACAGTGCCCAACATTTCTCAAAAGTGGATTTACGATCAAGATACCATCAGATCATAATCAAGGATGATGACATCCTTAAAACTGCTTTTAGGACTCATGAAGGACACTATGAATTCTTGGTTATGCCATTTGGTTTGACCAATGCACCCTCCACTTTTTAAATTTTGATGAATTCCATTTTTTGGCCCTTCCTTCACAAATTTATTCTAGTTTTCTTTGATGATATTATGATTTATAGTTGCTCTTGGGAGGAGCACCTTAAACATTTGGATCAAACTTTGCAAATTTTGTTTGAGAATCAAATTTATGCCAAGAGGTCTAAGTATTATTTTAGGTTGCAAGAAGTGGAGTATTTGTGTCATATTATCACCAAATATGGAGTTAAAGTCGATATTAAAAAAATTCAAGTTGTTCAAGAATGACCAAAGCCTCGTGGAGTATTACTATAAATTTATACAAAACTATGAAAATATAGTGGCTCCTTTAACAACCATGTTGAAAAATAATTATTTTATTTGGTCAGAACCAATGGAGAAGGCTTTCAAGTAATTAAAGCAAGACATGACAACCACCCCCATGTTAGCAATGGCTAATTTTTCTAAAAATTTTATAATTGAAAGTGATGCTTCAAGCAATGGAGTCAGGACTGTTTTGATGCAAGAAGGAAGACCACTAACCTTCACAATTTGAGCACTTTTAGGTCAAATTTTGGGTAAATCTACTTATGCAAAGGAGATGTTATCTATTTTACATGTTAATCGTTGGAGTCCATATCTCATTGGGCATCATTTTCAATTACAAATTACCATCAAAGTATTAAGTACTTATTGGAATAACAAGTAGCCACACCCGAACAACAAAAGTGGGTCTCTAAATTTATGGGCTATTATTATGAAATCAAATATAAAAAATAAAAGGGGAATATCATGGTCAATGCACTATCTTGATAGTTTGAAGATCAAAGTATGTTAAATGTTATCTTTTTACCAATCCCTAAATGTTATCTTTTTACCAATCCCTCAATGAGTTTATATTCTTAGAAAAGAAATGGCCAAGGATTATAGCTTGCAAACTTTGATCGACAAACTTCAAGCAAATCCTAACTCATGCCCTAGATATACATGGGATGGTCAATACTTGAGGTATCATGATTGACTCGTTATTTCCGAAGTCTCACAAATGTGAGAATTCATCTTGCAAGAAATACATACCTCATCAATAGTGAGACATTTCGGGTTTATAAAAACTTATGAAAGGACCAAGCATACTTTCTTTTGGAAGGGAATGAAGAATAATATTTAAAATTTTGTGGCTGGATGTGATAAGTGCCAAAAAATGAAAGGATAAATTGTGTTCCCTGTGCAACCCTTCAACCCTTACCAATTCTAGATCAAGTATGGGCAAATAATTCTATGGATTTTATTGAAGGGTTACCCTAATTGAGAGGAAATTAAGTTATTCTGGTGGTAGTGGATTATCTCACAAAGTATGCTCATTTTTGTTCCTTATCACATCCCTACACAACCTCCGTAGTTGCCCAAATATTTTTAGACTGCATCTTTCACCTTCATTGAATGACCAAATCTATCACCTTCATTGAATGACCAAATCTATTGTGTTATATAGTGACCCTACTTTTACTAGTCATTTTTGGCAAGAAATATTTAAGTTGTAGGGAACTCAACTCAAAATTAGTTTTGTCAATCATCTTCATACTGATGGCCAAACAAAATTTTTTAACAAATATTTAAAAACTTACCTCCATTGCTTTACATTTGAACATTCTCCATAATGGGAAAAATGGATCTCTTTGGCCGAATGGTGGTATAATACTTCATATCACGTTGTGACCAAAGTTACACCCTTTGAAGTAGTATATAGTACTCCATCAACACCATTATCATACATTCCAAGAAGCTCCAAGGTTCACATTGTAGACATGACTCTCAGTCATCATGTCATCGTCCTCCCACAACTTAAGATGAATCTTGAATTGGCCTAGAATTGTATGCATCAATAAGATAATTAACATCATTTTGAGCACAACTTTGAAATGCTGGATATGGTTTTTCTCTTCCTACAACCCTATAAAAAATCATAACTCCAACTCTGCAGATGCCAAAAACTAGCCACTAAATACTATGGACCTTACCAGAAATTATAGCGAATTGATTCAAAAGCCTACAAATTGACCCTTTTGGCTACGTACAATATCCATGTAGTATTTCATGTCTCTTCTCTCAAGAAGGTTGTTGAAAACAAGTTATATGTTCAATCCACTTTACTAGTGCTATATGAAGAAGGATCCATCATACTCGAGCCTAAACAAATTTTGGACTAGAGATCGCACACCCTTTTCAATCATGTTATCACTAAGGTTCTTGTTCAATGGCAAGGACTACAACCATAAGATGCCACATGGGAGTCTCTCCAATAGTTATAGTAGTAGTTTCCTCATCTCTAGCTTTGAGGACATATTTTTGAAGGGGAAGGGCATGTTAGGACCCCATCCTAACTGACCCCTTCCCAACATAGGGGCCCTATTCTAATGATATTTTATAATATTTTGTAATGATATGTGGCACTTGAGACGCCTAGACAAGTAGGGCCATTTCATGTAACCATTATAAAGAATGTAATTATTTGTTTGGTAGAAGATTCTAGCTCGGGTGGCACTTTGCATGTAAGCCAACCCTTGAGCATTAGGTTAGGGTTACATAAAATATATATTTAAAAGACAATGAGGCATAAACAAATGTATCTTTTTGCATATTGATTCAAAGTATTGAAGGAGGTTGCCCCCTCGAAGAGGCCAATGATTCTATATTATGATTTTGTGAGATTAATATAGATTTTTACAATTCCACTTCATATGGCCATATTTTGTTCATTAATTATTGTTTATTGCAATATTTATGTGGATGTGTTCATTTTATTTAGAAGGTTCTTAACAACATTATTGAAATTGGTGTACTTTAATATGAAAAAAAGTTGTTAAATATGTACTTTTTTCTCTACATTTATTGTTTAGTAGCATTGGTATACTTTATAATGAAACAAAGTTATTGAATATGTACTTATTCTCTATTACATTAAATGAACTAAAAAAAATGTTAACCCTTTTTTTAGTGTAGTAAAACATGTTATCATACATTATGTGAGAATTTTTCATTATTTGCAAGATATATACCATTTCAATGAAGGAAATTTTTCTCTAATAAACTTCTAGTTTAGGTTTTTGAAATCCCATATTTTTTCTTTATTGCTAGTATAATATTAACTATCCGTATAGAAGATAAAATTGAGACTTTTCTTGAAGTTGCATGCATTCTAATAAATTCTCATTTGATTGTTTTCTCAATAACAAGATTAAAATCCCTTTGCTTTGTCTCTAAGGCTTTGCATATGGTATTAAATGCGTTCTATTCTATAACTCTTCAATCCATTATATGACCAAGTCAAGAGATCTTTTTACTTTAAATAATGAAGTAAATTTAGCCCTTTTTTTAAGGGTGAAGTTTATACAAGGTTTGCAAACTTCAATCAATTCTTATCAAATGGCATTAGCTCAATTGGTTAAATTCATCAACTTTCAACTAGGATACTAAGGTTTAAATATTGACAAGTGATACATGCATAATTACCAAGTTGTTGTAATATCACTCTGTGGTCATGATGTCATTTTTCATGTTATTTGGAGGAAATTTGGTATTATTGAATATGATATTAATAAGTATTATTTTGTCATGTTATTTGGAGGAAATATCCACAAAACATGCAATTGAACATACACATATTATTTGGTAGAGAGGATATTGATTCACCTTTTCTTTATATGTTTTATTCTTTATTGAATCCTTTATGAATTTCACATAAATCACTTATTGGTCTTTTTGAAGTGGTATCAAAGCCACTCTTTTAAAACATCTAGTTCAAATTCTTGATTGTGGGAAGACATGTTTTGTCCGTGTAAACCATAATGGTTTAGAATTTTGACTGTGGAAATTTTCATCCTTCATTGATATGGCCTTCAAGTTTCAAGTGGTTATCTTCACCTAGTGATTTTATGTATTTGTCTCAAATATAGCTTCTACCTAACAATTAACATCTATCTAAATGCGTAAAGTAGTGTGACCTAAAGTATGAAACAACATGAACAAAGAATTAAATCAATGCAACTCAAGGCATAAAATGGTATGAGTCAATGTACAAAGGGTTTTGACCTTCAATGTGAAAATATGTGATCTAAGAAGTGAGAGTACGACCTAAGACATAAAAGGGTGTCACTTGAGATATAAGAGGTATAACCAAAGACATGAAAGAAGTTGAACCAATACTAAAAAAGGATGTGAACCAAGAGGTAAAAGGATTTGACCCTAAATGAAAAAGGATGCAACTTTCAAAGAAAGGATATGACTCAAGATATAAAAAGGTTTGACTTGAGTCACAATATTATCTAATAGATAAAAATTTATTAGTTGAAATGCAAGAGGGAGATTGTAAGCATGATAGTATGCAACTCAATATTCAAAGGAAAATGACCCAAAAGAGAACAGGATATTGCTCAAAAAACCAAATGGTGCAATTTGGACTTGAAAGGTTGTAATCTAAACTTTAAAAATGTACAACCTAAAATAAGAGGTATGTTTTGAGAATCAAATAAGCACAAGATATCGAGAGTGATTAGGAATACAAAATTTTAACAAATACAAAAGGACATAAGAAATTAAAACATAATGACTCTTATACCTATCTTTTCAAGAAAAAAAGATGTATATATTGGGTGGAATCTAAAAGGAAAATACAAAGTATGAGCTACTTAGTATATATTTATTTTATAGATGGGACAAAAGAAAACAATGGAACCTCAACTCTTAAAAGGTCTAACTTGGGCCAATATTTAATAGTATTTCTGAAGAAAATACTCAAAGAAAGCCTTAGGTAAATAAAGCTATGTCAAAAAACAAATCACTAAGGGCTAAATCAAAAGAACAAAATAGGTTGAAAGACCAAATAATTTTTTTTTCAAAACAAAACACAAGTTCTAAGTTAGAATATGAAACTCTAAAAAATCTTATAGAACATTTTAATAAAATTTATACTAAAGAGGATATCATATTCAAGTTTTGCTCACAAATTTAAAAAATGATCAAAAGCATTTAAAATTAATTTACAATGAATTAATAAAGGAGCTTCTGAAGTGAAATTAAAAATAGAAATAAATTTGTTCTTATTGATGATGGAATTACAACAATGATTAAAAGGTTTAACAATGCATCTAAAATCCAAGATCATTATTTCCAAACTATTTCCAAAATCATCTCAAAAGTGAACCTTATAAATTTCTTAATGATGAAAATTACAATCATTTAGATTTAGTTTACATCGTCCTAGAGAATGATAAAGCTTTGAATATTTAAGGAAAGAAAAATATACCCATGTTTATGAAGATATACATGGATTAATGAGTAGGGAATTTTTTCAAGGAATTAATATTTAAAGATAAAGCACCTCAAAGTTGATGTGGAATAAATTACTCATGTTTTAATAATTTAATAGGATGATTTTCAAAGTATTCGATATGTTCATATCTTCATACAAATTTGTGTACTTCCAAGGTAAATCAACTAGTTATGAGTTCATATTTTATGCAAAGGAATTAAATGTAAAAAGAAAAATCCATCTTTAGTTTGAAGGTTCTCAAAGTCAGGTTTTTTAGAAAGAGGGTAGAACAAAATTTTATAGATTTGTTATCTTTATCTTATATTATTATATATCTTGCACTTTTTGTTTTGATTAGGGTAAAAACAAGATTTTGAAAGGGCCCGAACCCTTTTACAACACAAATTCAACCCATCAATTACATAGCTGCCAAGGGCAAATAGCCAGAGATCCCTTGGACGCAAGACAAACAATATCCATCCTAGACCCCAATTAGTTGCAGTCCTCCGTCGTGAACTTTTCTAAGTCGTCATGGACCACCCTAGGGGGAATCTATCTCGTATCCTCTTCTTCAATGGCACCAAAGTTCGCTAGCCAGTCTGTTGGTTTGTTACCTTATTTATAGACATGAACATAGTCAACTTCTTCAAAATGTTTTACAATCTCTCTAATATCTTGCACAATGTAATTGATTTGCCAATTAGCTTCTCCCTCTTTTTTCAAAAGATTGATAATACTCAAGGAGTCTCCTAAAATGATAACTTTTTTAGCATGTAGGTCATTGGCTAGCTTTACACCCAGATGTAAAGCATTAACTTCAGCTTTATGACTAGTAGTAATTCCCAAAAACTTGTAGGCTACCCCCACCAATCTACCTTGATTGTCCCTCAAAATTGCTCCTGCTCCAGACTTACCTGGGTTACCTTTGGATGCCCCATCAAAATTTAACTTCAACCAGTCATCTTGAGGTGGTTTTCATTTTACATCAATTCTAACCTGAACATTTGCCTCTCCACCATTAATAGGTTCTAAATTCTAAGCCTTAGCTATCATGGTCTCTTTAGTATTCTCTGGCTTGATAGGGTACTTGATAGATTTAACATTCTCCTCTATCAAGTGGGTGATACTTCCAAAACTTCTCATTGTAGACCTTTTTCCCCTCTAAAAATTCTCTTGTTCCTCTCTAACCAAACTCCCCACACAAAATGAAATGGAATCAGGTTCCAAATTACATTAATACGAGGAGTGAAAAAGGGATTCTCCCATTGTTGTAACCTAGAACCATATTAGAAGGCATCATCCAAGAGATACCCATCCTGTTGATGAGGAGCTGGAAAATATTTAGAGCATAGGGACATTCCAATAAGATGTGTTCCACTGATTCTTCTGCTTTTTCACATAAACTACATCTATTAGGAAACCGCAAACCTCTCTTCTTAAGATTATCCACTCTTAGGATCTTATTCTAGACTACTTTCCAAAGAAAAATCTCCACTTTAGGAATAACTTTCTAATCTCAAATTCTATTCCTAGGGAAACCATTATCTACAACAGAATCCAAAAGATCATTGGTTATCTTCATGCTGAATTCACACTAATAATAACCTATTTAATGATAATTTATTAGAAGTTAGATATAACAAATCATAAGTTTTTAAGTTTACCTATCTATGATTTGGTGGAAAGTGCATTCATTATTCTATTGTATATTTATTTATTTAATGATCATTTATTAAAAATAGATATAACAAATCATAATTTTTTAAGTTCACCTATCTATGATTTGGTAGAAAGTGCATTCATTACTCTATTGTATATTTATTTATTTTATGAACTTCGTAGGTATATTGATCTTTTACATCTTTTAACTATTTATTTATTTATTTTTTAATTAAATAAAAATTATACATATTCATTAGATAATGTATCATGATTTTTTCAGTTCATCCATCTATCATTTTAGTAGAAAGTACATTCATTAATCTATTGTATATTTAATTCTTTTTTGTTATAAACTTCACAAGAGACCTATTGATCCTTTACATACTTTTATTATTTATTTTTATCCTTTCTAACTAATTTTTAAATAGAAGTTAAAGGAATAAGAATAAAATTAAGTAGTTATCTCTCTATAAATAATTGTAATACAGATAACATTTTAAAACTCCACATGTTATACATACTTTAATTTAAAAAATATTACAGCAAAAGCAAAAGTAAGAGTAATGTCCTTACGTGGACACCCCAACGGTATGTCGATGGCATTCTCTTTCAATGACTTGAATTCAAAATCACGAAGAAGAAGGTCCCTTGTTGTTATGCCCTCAAGGAATGTGGCCCCTAGTTGTGCCACCATTGTATTTCACTTTACTTAAAAAAAAAAAGAAGTAAAAGTAGTTTTTTTAACATCCACTAGGACTTAAGCTATATGAGACATTGGTTTGACTACAATATGGTATACAACCCTTCCTCAAAATTTTAACCTTGAACCTTTATTTAAAGTTCTAAAGTCTCTATAACCAAACTACTAAAAATATACATAAACTACACTACATTCAATTTAACAGAAATTTTAAAGATACTTAATTTTTATATTTGTTTTCAAATAAGTTTTCATCTTATATTCTATTGCCTCAAAAATATAATTGACGTATAAATATAGATAAATAGTTCTTTTTGTTCCAATTTTAAAATTTTAACAACAATTTTAAAGTTGCTTAATCTTTATATTTGTTTGGAGATAAGCTCTCTTCTTATATTCTGAAATATGATTGACATATAAATATAGATAAATAGTTCTTTTCGTTCCAATTTTAAAATTCAATATTTTGGCAATTGTTTTTAATTTGTTTTTTTTTTTATAAGTTTTTGGTAAGTTTTTTTTTTAATTCTATTTTAATTTATCTTTAAAATTTAATATTTTTGATAGTTATTTATAATATATTTTTTAAAAATACAAATCTTTGGTAAAAAAATTTTGATATTCTATCTTAATTTACTTTTAAAATATAAGTATTTGCATGGAAATAAAAATTGATAATGTGAAAAATATAATTTATAATTTAGAATAGTATAAAATATTATAAAAATCCAAAAAAAAACTAATGGAGGTGATGTTTTTCCAAATAATAAAGGAAGATATGGAACTTTAATTAATAAATATACAAAAGCTAAGAAACTTCTTACAAGAATCAAATTTGTCATTTAAAACAAAAAACAATGAAAATATAATTCTTTCTTCTTCTTTTTTAATAAACTATGCATGGCTTTTATTGGGGTCCACTCCCATTAAAATAATAAAACATTACATTGTTCTATGTTCTTCAATTGCCTTTCTATTGAAGATATTCCTCATCTTTCATAAATTGCCATATTTTTGCAATCAACTCCTTGATATTATCTTTATTAAGAGAAAATCTCACTCATCCAATTGCCTTCTAAAATTTAATTTTTCCAAGATGAACTCAACATCGATACCTCTTTTTCTAAAGGTTTTATTCATACCCTAATATTCTAAGATATCATTTTCATCATTACTTTTTTTTATTTTAGCTCCACTTCTTGTTAACACATGTGATATTTGTTTTTGTTTTCCTATATCAATATCCTTCTAAGTTTATTTTTCTCTTTGTTTTTGCTTTTTGGGTCTTCCTTTCTTTTTTCATTCCCACCAACATTTTTATCTTCGTCAGTATTTTTTTATTTTTCACATTGCTCATAGTGAGACTTATCATGTATAGGTTTGTCTTGCTATCAAGGATTCAAAATGCAAGGAATAACTTCAAAGGCACTTTCTTCTTTATATTGCCCTATAAACCCAAAGTGCAATGGCACTCCTCAATAGCAATTACCTTCTTATGTTGCCTTAAAAACACTATATTGCTATGGATTTTCTACATCCTCATTTCCTCATTATGTTGCTCTTGAAACCCTAATGTGCAAAGGATAACTTCTATATTACTTTCATTTATATTGCCAAGAGAGGATTCCATACTGCTTGATGAAAATGAAGATAATTTACCTCGAATAAACTTAACCTCTTCTATCATCTTTAATTTAAAAATTTCCTCCACATCTTACTTTGCACCTTTAATGCCTTCTAAATGTGAACTTGCACATAACACTTTCTCATCCATTGTATCCTTCTTTGTCTCCTCTAATGGTTGATTCGGCTAAACTATGGTGGTCTTTTCCATATAATTTTCTAGATAGGTTTTCTTTGTTTCTTTTTTTGGAGTGGAATATCCTTGATCTAAACCAATTTCTATCATAGTATGATTTCCTTGCTTCATCTTGAAGTTTGTTTCATAACCAAAATTTTCTTTCTTCATCATTTTCACGTTGCAATCTCTTTCCATGTATCCAGTCTCAACATTGTGACATCGAAATACAATATTTTCATAATCCACTTGATCACATTCTCTTGATTTAGAGTTAATCTTAAAGCATTATGGTAAATGATTTGAAATATCCATAACAACACATATTCAAGTATATATATGATACTTTTGCTCTTGGTAGTTGGTCCCTCCTTGATGTATTCCCCTAGGGTATTTCCAATATTCTTCAAAACATCCTTGTTAATGAGCTAATATGGAAGTCCAAAAACCTAACCCACACCAGAAGCTTTTTAATAGTTTTCATCTCAACAAAAATATACACTCCATAATATTAAATAAAGGCCTCTCTCCCCCTAAACCATGGGTCACCACCTATTATTTTGTTTCTGATTTTTGAACTGGAAAAGATGATGAGGAAAAATCCTTGAGGAAAAAAAGTTATAGAGTAATTTGAATTCATTTCCACTTGATCCAATTTTGAATCTTTGAAAACGGCCAGTATCCATGGAACTTACATATCGACCCTCGAATTTTAAGAACCAATATATCATGCTCGGTCATCTCATCTTTGATAATCACTTTTGGTGTAACATTTGCTCGTTGGATCAAACTTGCCAGATATTCGCTCTTCGTATTTTCTCCAACTTGGGCATCCATACTTCGAGCTAGGGCATCACATGACTTCCCATTAGGGCTTTCGAATATGACTTCCTTTCATGTTATCTAGTGGAACTCGCTCCTTGCTTGCACTCACTTCCAGCTCACACTCACTCTTGGCTTGCTGGGGGGTCTATTTTAATCTTTAAACAATGAAAATATATTTCAATTGAGAGGGATTCACAAAACAATTAATGCTAACAAGAAAAATGAATGTATAGATTGCAAAAACAACATTATTTCTAATGTATGCTATCATTGGAGGTAGTATCTTAGAAATGGCAATACATCTATAGAGAAGAGAATTGGGTAGCAAATAATTTAGCCAATCATGATATTTGTCTTGGTGAAATTCAAATTTGAACAAGCAACTGTTTGAGTAAGTTTTTCTCTCTTAACGAAAATAATGTCAAGGAGCTTATTGCCAAAAAATAGCAATTTGAGGGAGATGAAAAATATTTTTGATAGAAAGGTATATTTATCTTTGATAAATTAAAAAAATCAAGTTGAGCATGGTTTAATTCACCAAATAACTAGTAAACAAATTCTTGATGGTGTAATCATTGTGTAGGAGGTCATACATTCTCTTCCATGAAAAAGCAAGGTATGCTTATCAAATTACATATGAACAAAGCATATGATATGTTTTATAGGAGTTTAATGTATGATATTCTCAAAACATTTTTTATCAAGGTTGGTGTGAATAAAATAGATGTTATAGCACTCAAAATGATTCTATTTTGATTAATGGATCCCTTGTTGGATATTTCAAATCATGTGGACTCCTTTAGGGTGATCTACTATCTCCTCTATTTATTATTCTTGTGAAGGCATTGGAAAAGTTCTCTCAAACGCAAAAATTAAAAGAAAAAATAAAAGTATTAAGGTTGCAAAAAATGGTCCATCCCAATCAAACGGCATTACTCAACCTGTTAAATTCCTCAACTTTCAAAAGTCTCATGTTCAAAACTTGCCAAAGTTACATGCATAATAAATTGAAATTAAAAGTTAATACTAATGTCCACAGACGACCAAAATGGTCAATGGGACTGAAGAAAAGTACATATAAGAGGAGCAGGGGAGCACCTAAAGCAATTCCAATATGTAAGAATGAAAAGTAGATAGAGAAAAAATAGCAGCAGTGGTCTTCATAGTGCCATATCAAGACAGTCTACAAAGCAGCAATAGACCTTTCAATGATAGCACGTAGTGTGAGGATGCGATCAATAGTGTGTAATTTCTACAATAACCTGCTTGCCCAGGTGCATGAAGATTGCATTCTTCAACAAAACCAGATATGAAAACATCAAGAGTTATGGTGAAGAGCTTTGGTAGGGTGTGGCCGACCATGAGCATTCTGTAGTTACTAGGGTTCAGGGGGTTGCCAGATTTGTAAATGGGATGAATGGTATTGGAAGGCCAAGAAGGGGAAACCCATGAGAAGAGATGTTGAAAATTTTAGCAATATGGACAGCCAAAACTGCGGGACTATGCTTGAGGAATTCAACACTTAGGTTTTTAGAGTCAACAGCTTTGCCAATTTGGAGTTTGTGGATAGCTCGCATGATTATCTTATCAGTGAAGAAATGGCAGGGATAGGTTCATGGGTTGGGGATAATGGGAGCTTGATTCGGGATGTCATAAAGAGTAGAGACATAAGTGAACCAAACATGCGGGTCAGTGATAGAGCATGAGCGAGACCTAGGGAGATAGAGACTCAATAAGCTTTTAGCATTCGTATTCAGCATATTGATGATTTTCAACCTTTTTGCAATAATATATTGCCTCTTATTTTTTTCTGAGAAGGTTACAATAAGTTCTTTGGGCTTCTTTAGCATAGAAGGGTTACGATGTATACCAGACTGATTATGTTTATGGAGGAACTTGCATTCATGATCAAACCATGAGTTACGGGGGCAGTGACCATAGTGAGGGTGAGGGGATGGGGTATTGATTGTATGAGGAAAGGATTCGAGAGTCGTAGTCCATAATGCTTTAGAAAAATTATGTCTTCAAAATGGGGTCTCGAATAAGGTGGAGATTAGCAAGATGGTTGTTTAGATTTTCTGTGTATATGTCATTAGGATTATATGGTCGAAGTGGATGTGGGTGGTAGCAGGACGAAGAGAGAGGGTGTGGATGGAAAGGTGTGTGGTAAGTGGTAAGTGGTAAGTGGTTGAGAAAGGGTGAGGTAGGCATGCTCGGATAAGGGTGGAGTATCAGATATGCTAAAATCGATGATGACAAAGGCGAAAGGGAGTTTGGCAAGAACATAATCAACCACACTAGTACCACCAGCAAAAGGAAAACAAGTAGAATATCTGGAATGAGGGAATAGAGCAATGCCATTTAGGATTATCAAATCATGTTCTTCATCCAAATTGAGCAAGTGTCTTCTAAGGCAAGATGTTTTTCCTAGTATCATCTGACTATCGTGTTAGGCCCAAATCATGGAGGTCAGTCTCTAACAACCGAAGAGGGTCTAAAGAAATATCATGTAAGCGGCATTGGGACGTGCCTATTCATGCATTGAAGTCCCCTAATAGCATGATATCACCCAAAAGTGAAAATTTGGAGATCTTGGGATAAAGATCAAAATAGGGTGAGTCACCATCATCTACAATAGCATGTAATGAGTATGCAGGAGGAAAATAGCATACTACAATGTAAAGACATCGAAATGTTGGCTTCCTATCAATGGAGATCCACATGTATCTAGCATGGAGATCTGAGCATTCCAAACGAATGCATGAAGCCAAGCGTTCATGGTATAAGCAAGCAATACCATCGGAGCCTTTGATACCTTGGTGAGTCTCTGGTCTATATGTAGAAAACCAAGAATAGCCTGTATAATATGGTAGTGGTATTAGTTGTTTTTCATGAGTTTCAGTAAGAAGAATAAGGTCCCTATCACCAATTACATCATTCGATGATCCTGGAGAAGAGAACAAAGAGCCACCACAATTTCATACTGCAATTTTGATGTGATATTGTATACCTGATGCTTGGCGTCATGCTAATGTGGGCGAAGGTTTATTACATCCCGAAGGAGGTCTATCACGTATCCAGACTACCATTTTGAAGAACAGCCCATTTGCCTTGTTTTTTGGCTTCAGTTATTTTATTCTTTTGTTGTCTTTGAGTTCTTCATATTGTAGCCAAGCCAGGTCCTCATCTTATCTGGAAGACTGAAAAGAGTCTTTTTAGATTTAAGAATGAGAAACCTGTCTTGCAGATTCTTGAAGTGGATGATTAAAGTGTTGTCATGTGTGAGCCACAGATGATCAGGAACAATATCAGGTTGTTGCAATGTATTATGTAAGAAATGTGTAGCGGTATGTTAAGAAAAAACTCCAAGATTCCACACCTGTAAGAGGAAGCACAATAACAAAAATATAGAACACGGAAACAGTAACACAAGTGACACAGAGATTTTATGTGGAAACCTGCAATGTGCAGGAAAAACCACGGGGCAATGGCAACTTCTTTTTTTATTATTTTCAGCAAATATTACATTCACATCCTTTGACGTTTTTCCAACAACTTCATGCTCTATTACATTATGCAAGGGATCACATCCCTTTTATAGAGCAGAGGAAGACACCAAATTGTTCGTTTCATCTTCCAACGGAAGCCTCCAAAAAACTATTCATTTCAGCTTCCAAAGACTCTTCGTCTTTCGCTCCCAAGATTGTTCGTCTTTCGCGTTTTGTCGTCTACCTAGACATCCACTACATGACGTCTATTGGGCATGACATCTGGCCTAGACGTTTTATAGGCCAGACATCTGGCAACCTAGATGTCTGGTCTAGACATCTGGCAGCCTAGACGTCTGGCCTAGACATCTACTAGACTAGACGTCTGGCAACCTAGACGTCTGGCCTAGACATCTAGCAGGTCAGAAGTCTGACCTGTTGCCTAGACGTCTAGCAGGTTAGACGTCTAGCTGACCTGTATACTGCCTTCATACCTAACATTCTCCCACTTAAAGTCAGTATTCGAGAATTCTTCTGCCAAAAGATTTCATCCAGTGTCAATTGCCCAATGTTGCCCTTGTTACTTTTTCAGCAAGCCCAGAGAAGTTCTGCACCACTCAAACTTCTCTACCTTTACCGGCTTTGTAAGCATATCTGCAAGATTCACTTTAGTGTCGATTTTCTGCAACATGATCCTACCTTCTTCCACCACATTTATGATAAAGTGGTACTTGATATCAATGTGTTTTGTGCGATCATGGAATGTTGGATTCTTCACTAACTGAATAGCACTCTAGCTATCATAATGCAGCGTAATTTTCTCTTGCATTACCTTGAAGTCACCCAACAATCGCTCTAGCCAAATTGCCTCTTTGTTGGCATGAGTTGCTGCAATGTATTCTGCTTTAGTGGTTGATAAAGCCATAATAGACTGCAACTTAGAAGCCCAACTCACCGCTCCTCCAGCAAGGGTGAAGGTATATCCTATAGTGGATTTTCTCCCATCTCTATCTCCACCATAATCAGAATCCACAAAACCTATAACTTGCAAATCTATCGATCTAAAGTAAATGGCAACATCTGAAGTGGCTCTTAAATATCAAAATATCCACTTCACCGCATTCCAATGCTCCTTACCAAGATTTGCCATGTACCGGCTGACTACTCCCATTGCTTGGTCAATATTCGGTCTGTGCTCACCATGGCATACATGAGGCTTCCTACTACTGATGAATACGGTACACGAGACATGCTTGTCTTCTCTACTTCCGTTCTAGGACATTGGTTGGAAGACAACTTTAAGTGTGGAAGAAGTGGGGTACTAACTGGTTTAGCATTTTGCATATTGAAGCGCTGCAGAATATTTTCCACATATGACTTTTGACTTAACCAGATATTTCTTCCTTTTCTGTCCCTATGTATCTTCATCCCTAAAATTTGGTTTGCTGCTCCTAAATCCTTCATTTCAAATGTCCTAGCCAATTGAGCCTTAATATCAATGATTTTCTTCATGTTGGGGCCTGCAACCAACATATCATCAACATACAACAACAAAATAATAAAATTGCCATTGTCAAACCTCTTGTAGTATGCACAATGGTCAGCTTCACTCCTGCTGAAACCTTGGCTCTTCATGAAGGTGTCAAATTTCTTGTACCACATCCTTGGCGCCTATTTCAACCCGTACAGTGATTTCTTCAGTATGCAAACCAAATGCTCTTTGCCTCTTTCTTCATAGCCCTTAGGCTGATCCATATATATCTCTTCCTCGAGATCACCATGCAAGAAAGCAATCTTTACATCAAGCTGCTCCAGTTCCAAATCCTGTGCAGCTACAAGTGCAAGTAGAACTCTGATAGTAGTCATCTTCACAATTGGAGAGAAAATTTCATTAAAGTCAATACCTGACTTCTGCACATAGCCCTTTGCCACCAAGCGAGCTTTATAGCGTTCCAACAACCCTTCTTCACTTTGTAGACCCGCTTGTTTCCAACAGTCTTTCTTCCAGGTGGGAGATCCACAAGTTCCCAAGTTTTGTTCTTTCAAAGTGCCTCGATTTCCTCCTCCATGGATTTCCTCCACTTTGCTGCATTCTCAGACTCTCTAGCTTCCTAAAATGAACTAGGTTCACCATCATCAGTTAACAAAGCAAAAGAGGATTGATACACATGAGAATACCTTTTCGAAAACTTTTGTGGACGTGTAGATCTTCTAACCTAATGATCTATCCGTTCTGGCTCTTGGTCTTGTGATAGTTGTGGCTGCTCTACTTCTTGTTCTACTTGTTCTGCATGCTGATCAAAAACTTCAGCATGTTCATCTTCATAGTCATCTTCACTCAATTTTACTTCAACAGGTACAACATTAGGATTTTATTGTACCTCCTTCCTTTGCATGGATTTTTCATCAACAATTACATCCCGACTAATAATTACCTTGTGGGCAGTAGGATCCCACAGTCTATACCCCTTCACTATATCTGCATAGCCGATAAAAACACGTTTGCTTGACTTCGAGTCAAGCTTGGACCTTTTTTCTTTGGGTACATGAGCAAACGCGTCACAGCCAAAAGTGCACAAATGAGAGCAATCAACTGGCTTACAACACCAAACCTCCTCTGGAATCTGTCCATCCAATGCAGTTGTAGGTGACTTGTTAGTAAGATAAACAACTGTATTAATAGCCTCCACCCAAAACTTTTTCTCCAACATGGCTGCGCTAAGCATGCTTCTTGCACGTTCCATTATTGTGCGATTCATCTTCTCAGCCACACCATTTTGCTGTGGAGTGTATGGTATAGTCTTCTGGTGCTTAATACCTTCCTGCATGCAAAATTTATCAAATTCCTTGGAGCAATATTTACCTCCATTATCTGACCTGAGACACAAAATTGACTTTGCCCAAACTCTTTTCTACTCGTGCTTTGAACTCCTTATATTTTTGCAAAGCTTTCGACTTCTTCTTCAGAAAATAAACCCACACTCTCCTATAATAATAATCTATAAAAATAAAAAAATAGATGGTGCCATTCAAGGACTGAGTGGGGACAGGTCCAAATATATCTGAATGTATAAGTTGCGGAAAATCATAACTCTTACCAGGACTTGCAGTAAACCGAACCCTCCTCTGTTTACCAAAAATATAGTGCTCACATAAGTCTAAATTGCAAGACTTAATCCCAAAAAGCATACCTCTGTCATGCTGAATCTTCAGGCCTTTTTCACTCATATGGCCTAGGCGTTGATGCCATAGCAACAGGTCAGACGTCTGACCTGCTAGACGTCTGGCCCAGACGTCTGCTAGACTAGGCAGACGTTTGGCCTAGACGTCTAGCAGGTTAGACATCTGACTTGTTGCCTAGACGTTTGACCCAGACATCTCGCAGGTTAGACGTCTAGCTGACCTGTATACTGCCTTCATACCTAACATTATCCCACTTAAAGTCAGTATTCAGGAATTCTTCTGCCAAAATATTTCATCCAGTGCCAATTGCCCAATGCTGCCCTTATTACCTTTTCAGCAAGCCCACAGAAGTTCTGCACCACTCAAACTTCTCTACCTTGACCGACTTTGTAAGCATATCTGCAAGATTCACTTCAGTGTCGATTTTTTGCAACAGGATCCTACCTTCTTCCACCACATTTCTAATAAAATGGTAATTTACATCAATGTGTTTCGTGAGATCATGGAATGTTGGATTCTTCACTAACTGAATAGCACTCTGGCTATCACAATGCAGCGTAATTTTCTCTTGCATTACCTTGAAGTCACCTAACAATCGCTCTAGCCAAATTGCCTCTTTACTGGCATGAGTTGTTGCAATGTATTCTACTTCAGTGGTTGATAAAGCCACAACAGACTGCAACTTAGAAGCCCAACTCACCACTCCTCCAGCAACGGTGAAGGTATATCCTATAGTGGATTTTCTCCCATCTCTATCTCCACCATAATCAAAATCCACAAAACCTGTAACTTGCAAATCTGCTGATCCAAAGTAAATGGCAACATCTGAAGTGGCTCTTAAATATCAAAATATTCACTTCACCGCATTCCAATGCTCCTTACTAGGATTTGCCATGTACCGGTTGACTACTCCCATTGCTTGGGCAATATCCGGTTTGGTGCTCACCATGGCATACATGAGGCTTCCTACTGCTGATGAATACGGTACACGAGACATGCTTGTTTTTTATGCTTCCGTTCTGGGACATTGGTTGGAAGACAACTTTAAGTGTGGAAGAAATGGGATACTAACTGGTTTAGCATTCTGCATATTGAAGCGCTGCAAAATCTTTTCCACTTATGACTTTTGACTTAACCATATATTTCTTCATTTTCTGTCCTTGTGTATCTTCATCCTTAAAATTTGGTTTGCTGCTCCTAAATCCTTCATTTCAAATGTCCTAGCCAACTGAGCCTTAAGATCAATGATTTTCTTCATGTTGGGGCCTACAACCAACATATCATCAACATACAACAACAAAATAATAAAGCGCCATCGTCAAACCTCTTGTAGTATGCACAATGGTCAGCTTCACTCCTGCTGAAACCTTGGCTCTTCATGAAGGTGTCCAATTTCTTGTACCACATCTTTGGCGCCTGTTTCAACCCGTACAGTGATTTCTTCAATCTGCAAACCAAATGCTCATTGCCTCTTTCTTCATAGCCCTCAGGCTGATCCATATATATCTCTTCCTCGAGATCACCATGCAAGAAATCAGTCTTTACATCAAGTTGCTCCAGTTCCAAATCCTGTGATTTCCTCCACTTTGCTGCATTCTCAAACTCTCTAGCTTCCTAAAATGAACTAGGTTCACCATCATCAGTTAACAAAGCAAAAGAGGACTGGTACACATGAGAATACCTTTTAGGACACTTTCGTGGATGTGTAGATCTTCTAACCCAATGATCTGTTGGTATTGACTCTTGGTCTTGTGATCGTTGTGGCTGCTCTACTTCCTGTTTTGCATGTTGATAAAAAACTTCAGCATGTTCATCTTCATAGTCATCTTCACTCAATTCTACTTCAACAAGTACAACATTAGGATTTTGTTGTACCTCCTTCCTTTGCATGGATTTTTCATCAACAATTACATCCCGGCTAATAATTACCTTGTGGGCAGTAGGATCCCACAGTCTATACCCCTTCACTATATCTCCATAGCCGAGAAAAACACATTTGCTTGACTTCGGGTCAAGCTTGGACCTTTTTTCTTTGGGTACATGGGCAAACGCGTCATAGCCAAAAGTGCGCAAATGAGAGTAATCAACTAGCTTACAACACCAAACCTCCTCTGGAATCTATCCATCCAATGTAGTTGTAGGTGACCTGTTAATAAGATAAACAATTGTATTAACAACCTCCACCCATAACTTTTTCTCCAACATGGCTGCGCTAAGCATGCTTCTTGCACGTTCCATGATTGTGCGATTCATCTGCTCAGCCACACCATTTTGTTGTGGAGTGTATGGTACAGTCTTCTGGTGCTTAATACCTTCCTACATACAAAATTTATCAAATTCCTTGGAGCAATATTCACCCCCATTATCTGACCTGAGACACAAAATTGACTTGCCCAAACTCTTTTCTACCCGTGCTTTGAACTCCTTAAATTTTTGCAAAGCTTCCGACTTCTTCTTCATAAAATAAACCCACACTCTCCTAGAATAATCATCTATAAAAGTCAAAAAATAGATGGCGACATTCAAGGACTGAGTGGGGACAGGTCCAAATATATCCGAATGTATAAGTTGCAGAAAATCAGAACTCTTACCAGGACTTGTAGTAAACCGAACCCTCTTCTGTTTACCAAAAATACAGTGCTCACATAAGTCTAAATTGCAAGACTTAATCCCAGAAAGCATACCTCTGTCATGCAGAATTTTCAAACCTTTTTCACTCATATGGCCTAGGCGTTGATGCCATAGCATTACTGCATCTTGAACAGAAGTTGTTGTTGTTGCATGGTTTGTCACCGTATCACCGCATAAATGGTATAAGGTCCCATAAGATTCTCCCTTTGCTACTACAAGAGCTCCTCTGGTAATCTTGCAGTAGTTGTTACAGAAGGTGACAAAATATCCTAGCTTATCCATCATTTTGATTGATAGCAAATTCTTCCTCAAATCGGGCACATGTCGCACATCACATAGCATCCTTTCTCTACCATCGTCTAGCCTGATCCTTATATCCCCTCTTCCCACAATTTCTAAAGGATGATCATCACCCAAATAGACCTTTCCACCATAGTATGGCTGATATTTGTCAAACCAGTCTCTGTGGGGAGACATGTGGAAGGATGCACCTGAGTCCAAAACCCAGGTATATAAAATTGATATGTTGTTACTGATACATAAGGCTTCACATGTTGCCGTCTCTCCTGAATCTGCTGCATTGGCTTCAGCTGATGGCTAATCTTGCTTTTCACCATTCTTTAATTGCCAACAATCCTTCTTGGAGTGTCCTCGCTTCCCACAATGCCAACACTTCCCTTTATGCTTATGTCCTTTAGACTTAGATCTGGATTGCTTTCTACCTTGTTTACTCCCCTCGAACGATTGACCTCTCATAGATAGGGCTTCATTGGTTGAGGGTTCCAGAGACGTTTTTCGCCTCAACTCTTCTGCCAACAAAGCGACTACCACATCATCAAAATTGAGAGTTCCTGATGATGAATTACTGATGGTCATCACCATATGATCCCAAGTGTCCGGGAGGGAACAAAGTAGGGTGATAGCTCTATCTTCATCGTCCATCTTCACATTAACTGAAACCAGTTTACTGATCAGAGTATTAAACTCATTCAAATGATCTACCATGGATGAACTTTCCTTCATCCTCAAGCTATAAAGCTGCTTTTTCAGAAAAACCTTGTTAGTTGTTGATTTTGTTTCATACAACTTTTCAAGATTTTGCCAAAGGGCTTCCGCGGTCTTTTCTTCAGCTACATTGAACAAGACGGAGTCCGCTAGGCAGAGACGGATTGTAGAAACCACCTTCCTGTCAAGCGTTACCCACTCCTCATCTTTCATGCTGCTTGGTTTACTCGTGACCCCTTTCAAGGCTTGCGCTTGGTCATTCTGAACCAGCAAATCCTCCACCTTCATCTTCCATAAAGCGAAGTTCCTGCCATCAAATTTCTCAATCTCAAACTTAGTTACACCTTTTGTCATTGTTGCAGCTCCCACTTGCACAAAACCTTAGCTCTGATACCAGATGTTAAGAAAAAACTCCAATATTCCACACCTGCAAGAGGAAGCACAATAACAAAAATATAGAACACGGATACAATAACACAAGTGACAGAGAGATTTTACGTGGAAACCTGCAATGTGAAGGAAAAACCACGAGGCAATGGCAACTTCTTTTTTTATTATTTTCAGCAAAGATTACATTCACGTCCTTTGATGTTTTTCCAACAACTTCACGCTCTATTACATTATGCAAGGGATCACATCCCTTTTATAGAGCAGAGGAAGACTCCAAACTGTTTGTTTCATCTTCCAACGAAAGCCTCCAAAAAACTGTTCATTTCAGTTTCCAAAGACTCTTCGTCTTTCGCTCCCAAGACTGTTCGTCTTCCGCGTTTTGTCGTTTACCTAGACGTCCATTGTATGACGTCTACTGAGCATGACGTCTAGCCTAGACGTCTGGCAGTCGAGACGTCTAGCCTAGACGTTTGTCAGACCAGATGTCTGGCTACCCAGACGTCTGGCCTTAACATCTAGCAAGTCAAACGTCTGGCCTGTTGCCTAGACGTCTGACCCAAACGTCTAGCAGGTCAGACGTCTGACCTGTTGCCTAGACGTCTGACCCAAACGTCTAGCAGGTCAGACGTCTAGCTGACTTGTATACTGCCTTCATACGTAACACGGTATCCAATGGATTACTTTTCCTAGTTAAACCCCTCACACGAAGGTTGAGGGATTTAACTTGTCTTAGCCTTTCTTCTTCAAACTTGGCTTGAAGTACAGCTTCAAACAGAGGAGGTGGTTTAGCATGTTTGTTACCTTTGACTACTTGGGCCCAACCCAAGTAGTTTCAGTTTTCACTAATTCAAGTTTGGAGGCAAGGTCTTCATAGTTAGCTGCAACTTCAGCACGCAAATTAGCAAAAATAACCTGTATTTATAAGGTCTGACTTGTATGTTTCAAAGTTGGCAATAAGCTCAGCTCGCAAGTCTGTGATTTCATTGGGTAGGCAAACTTTAGGTTGTATCTCAGAGATACGTTTTTCCAGCCGTAAAATTTGCTCAGCTTGCATGCTTATAGTAGTTTGATAGTCACGAACGGTTTGAGAGAGGTCTGAAGTATGTTGTTCGAGCAAGTCCATTTTGCTCTTAAGCTCCTATTCAAAGAAGTCCAGCCTGTCCATGGCGTGTGAGTCGATTCTCGTTGTGAGATCCTGTTCTAAGAGGTTCAATCTGTATGTGTGTTGCCAACACCATCATCCTTGTTTCTGCTTTTTCTTCTTCGAATCCGACAGCATAGTGATAGCAAGGAGTTTTTTATTAATTTTGGTTTATAGAAATTTTTCTAAAGCTGGCGCACTTAAAGCCCTTATTCCTTGACCGAAATTAACTCTCGATCACATAGGAAAAGGCCAACAACCTTCAACTGTAGAGAAATAAAGTCTAAATGGATGCGGGTGGGAAAGGAGGGCCACAATCTAGAGCCTAAGCGGACAAGGATTAAAGATATATATATATATATACATATATCTAAATCGAAGAGAAAAATAAAAGAAATAAGCGAAATAAAAATTAAAAGTTAAAGGCGAAAGGGGTCCAAAAAGAAAAACTAAGGCAAGGAGATCACGGCTGCGTGGAAAAGGAAGGGCGTGGACATCGTGGTGTCCATACTCGCGGCCCTGGTCAACGCGAGTGAAAAAACGGCTAAGGCAGCTAAGGTAGGTGGAGGCGGAAACCCTAGGATAAGATATGGGAAACAGCTCAGCAGCAGCGAGACAGCAGAGCAGCAGCGTCTAAAAAGCTGGGAGGAGAGGAGACATGCAAATGCTACCTCGGAGATACTACTTGGTGTGGGCCTGTAGAAAAATAAGAACGCAAACCTTCAGCCTCCACATTACAGACACCTCCGCTGCCAAACCATCCTCTCGATGAATATATTTTTGCTCAGTTAAAAGAAATGAGAGCATACCTTGGAGTCACTACTGGGTGTGGGCCTGTAAAGCAGTAAGAACGCAAACCTTCAAGAACCCTCACCTGCTACCCTGGAGATACTACTGCGTGTGGGCCTTGGAGTCACAACTAGGAGTGGGCCTGTAGAGCAATAAGAACGCAAACCTTCAAGAACCCTCACCTGCTACCTTGGAGATACTGCTGGTGTGGGCCTTGGAGTCACTACTGGGTGTGGGCCTATAAAGTTGTAAGAACCAAACAAACCTTAATGAATGATATCATTATCTGGTCAAAATGTAATACTATGGGTTTGTTTCAATTTATATAACTTCAAATCTTATCTTTAATATTTTTTTCGGGTCATCTTATAATCAACCAGGTAATAGATTTTAATTTTTAAATCAATATTATCATGTTAAAGAAAAAGGTGTTGGATAGTTGGTTAATAGTAAAAAATCCAATATTTTTTTTTATTGACATTATCATAGATTTACAACTGATTATTGTGGACATGTGGAAATTTTTCAAGACTACATTCCAATACATCCCTATATATATGATGTCACTTTTAAGATTGCTAGGTAGTATAGTATTGGAATTTGATAAAATTTAAAAGAGATTTTATTGAAAAGGATGTGAGAAAAAGTTTAGGTTTCTTTTTTGCAAGTGAGATAGGGTTTACAAAGGTAAGAATATATCACGGATAGGCCTGCTGAATTGTAGATTTCTGAATTTGGCACTAGAGGCATTATTTTGGTTGGAGATTATTCAAAGATTAAGGAAATAGTTGAAACCTGCTGAATTGTAGATTTCTGAATTTGGCACTAGAGGCATTATTTTGGTTGGAGATTATTCAAAGATCAAGGAAATAGTTGAAAAATAATGCTACTTCAAAAACAGAGAGCTTCTCTTGATTTTATAAAATTTATCAAGAAATGAACCCTACTTAGAGGATGGCCAACATGGAATTTTACATCAAGTGGTTTACAATTGATCAAGAAATATATTAGATGGTCAAACAATGAGGGGGATTCTACAAATTTTTGGTTTGATGTTTGGTTGAAGTCTTACCCTCTTAATTGTAATCACAAATGACAATTGTTGGCTCAAGCATGTCTAGTTTATAAAGGTCCAAATGTCAAAGATTATATTAATGTAAGTAACAACTTTGTATCGTGGATTGCTATTGGTAACCTACTTGAATGAGAGGAACTCAAACAAATGGTTGATGAGGTTCAAAAAATGCTTCAAGTATTTTATTTGCTCATTTTTATATGGAAGGATGAGTTGGTTTAGAATCTATCAAAAGATGGTAGATACTCAATTAGATTGGGATATGAAGATTTACACTCTCAATGATTTCCCTTGGAAGAACATTTGTTCACTAGTCTCCCTCCCTAAGGCCTCAACATGCTTTTGGTTCACAATCCAAAGCAAGATTCTTATAGGAGATAGTATGCAAAGAAGAGGATATCATAGACCTTTCAAATGTGTCTTGTATGAGGATATAAAAACACCAAATCATTTATTTCTTCACTATCCCTTTTCTTATGTCGTTTGGGGTTGCTTTTTCAATAATAAGAATATATTGGATGGCTTCATTGATAGGGAAAGAGTTGATTAAATGTTGAATTGATTGTTTCAAAGCTAAAGCATTATGTATTCTAAGAAGGAATAATTCTACCATTTTTTGTTGGAATTTATGGCTTGAAATGAATAATAATTTTTTTAAACAAATCTCAAAATCACATCCAATTTTGGAACCGTATTATTGCTCTCTTGTAGAATGCTTACTAACATGGTACACATCATGGAAAGTCTTGTAGAAAAAGAGGTGCTAGCCTCTTGGTTATAAGATTTGAATATACATGGAAAGGTTGTATGTGATAATAGAGTTTAACAAAAAGGATTTGCTTCAATCTATGGTATAATAAAAATGTCCAAAATTTGGGTTTATCAAAATTAAATTTGATGGTGCCTCTAATGGAAATTCAAGAAAACCTAATGGAAGTGGTGTTTTTTTGGAAACAATGAAGGCAAAATTCTCCTCACCTACTTACTTCAACTAACAACCATGCAAAGGCTAGGGCACTTCAAACATAGGTCAAAATTGCAATTGAAAAAGGATGGAAATATGCTGCCATTGAGGGGGGTTCATTAGTAAACTTTACTGTTATCAACAAAATTAATGTGAGGATTGAATAAAAAACATTAATTTTTATGTTCATCAACTATTGTTGGTTGCACTCTTGGAAATATGAGCATGTCTATAGAGAATGAAACCGAGTATTAGACAATTTAGCCAATAGCAATGTTAATTTTCATTTTGATGAAACAAAAATTTTAGAAGTTGGTTGAGTGAGATTTTAACCCTTAATGAAATTGATGTCAAAGAGTTGATTGCGAAAATGTAACAATTTAAGAAAGACGAAAATATTTGTTAAAAAAGGAAATGAAAATATATCTGATAAAAAGGCAATCTAGCAATGGTTTAATTGTCCTGACAACAAATTTAATGTTTTGTTGTTTTGATGGGGGTGAGCCCTAATAGAAACCACAACTTGTTAAAAGAAAATTGACCTATCAACAATATAAAATTTTGTTATTTTGATGGATGTGGTCTCAATAGAAGTCTCACAACTTTTGTATAACATTGTCATTAAGAGCTCAATTATTTAAACACCTCAACTTTGAAGGAGGAGACCCAAGTTTGAATTTGCTAGAGGATACAAGCATAATTGCCAAAATGTTATAATACCATGACGTAATACAAGTGAGGCACATCTCAATCCCATATAGAAAGGCAAGGAGAAGCAAAGTTTTACACCATAGACGATAGTTCCAATCCCATTCGTTAGCCTTAATATTTTATTAATGGCATTAGCTCAAGTGGTTAAGAATATGGGTTCCCAATAGAAAGATCTATGTTCAAATCCTCCCATATTGTATAATTACTAAGGTTTATGGGATCCATTTGAATCCCATATAGACAAGCCATAAGAAGCAAAGTTTTACACCATTAACCAAGGTTTTTTTTTTTTTTTTTTTTTTAAAGCGAAAAAACCCCTTGTGGAGCCGCCTTGGTCTGAGAGACCACGAACAGGGGGTTCTACACCGTCAAAGTCACTCGGGGGTCGCACTGACCCTGCTCGCACCAACATTATCAATTGGATTTTGGATACCCAATTCAGCTTTTTGGTAGGGTGGAGATTTGAACCTGGAACCTCCCTTGGAGGATTGCCCTCTCCTCTCCATCTCACCTACAACACCTGGGTACCATTAACCAAGGTTCAAATCCTATTTGTGGACCTTAATATTTTATTAATGGCATTATCTCAAGTGGTTAAGAATATTGACTAATATTGATTTCCTATGAAGACATGGATTCAAATCCTACCATATTGTATAATGGCTATGGTTTATAAAGTATCATGGTAACATGGTGATGATGTAATATGTGTGGGTCTTAATTCAATTCAATATAATTAAATTGTGTGCATGTGTATATATGTAGTATTTTCCAAGGGACTCGAGCAATCATAAATAGGATGCAATTATAGAAATGTAACTCACTTCCAAAACCCTGCTATGCAATGAACACATACAATTATAAAAATGTACCTCACTTTCAAACCCCCCTATACGACAAACACTTCCCTAATAAAAAAACTCATGATAATACAATTAGATGTAATGCCATAATAATGTGGTTCATTGAAATAGAGATATAACATCATTTAGGTTATCTTTCAACCCTTCGTAACCAATTGAAATATTAATACTAATATATCATTGTAACAAATCACACTCATGTTACATCATGACCACATAATGTTATTACAACTTGGAAATTATACATGTATCATACTTCACAAGAATTACCATGTGTCGCCTCCTCGAAAGTTCAAGAATCCAACCAATTGAATTCATGTCATTTGATAAATGTTATGGTTCAACCATGAGATTCAAACCTTTGATCTCTGGTGTAAAATTCTTCACTTCTGACCACTTGCTCAAACCTCATGGGCTAATACTAATATATAAAATATTAAAAAATTATAAATATTTACTTATTATTTATAGTATTAATAGACTTCCCCTAAAAGTACACCTAAATTCTAGGTAAAATTGAAGGGAAAATTTGTCCTTAGATATAAATTTGGGATCACCATTAATTAGAGGTATTTTTTAAATAAGAATATGGGTTCCCAATAGAAAGATCTATGTTCAAATCCTCCCATATTGTATAATTACTAAGGTTTATGGGATCCATTTGAATCCCATATAGACAAGCCATAAGAAGCAAAGTTTTATACCATTAACCAAGGTTCAAATCCTATTTGTGGACCTTAATATTTTATTAATGGCATTATCTCAAATGGTTAAGAATATTGATTAATATTGATTTCCTATGAAGACATGGATTCAAATCCTACCATATTGTATAATCGATATGGTTTATAAAGTATCATGGTAACATGGTGATGATGTAATACGCGTGGGTCTTAATTCAATTCAATATAATTAAATTGTGTGGGTCTTAATTCAATTCAATATAATTAAATTGTGTGCATGTGTATATATGTAGTATTTTCCAAGGGACTCGAGTGATCATAAATAGGATGCAATTATAGAAATATAACTCACTTTCAAAACCCTGCTATGCAATGAACACATACAATTATAAAAATGTACCTCACTTTCAAACCCCCTATATGACAAACACTTCCCTAATAAAAAACTCATGATAATACAATTAGATGTAATGCCATAATAATGTGGTTCATTGAAATAGAGATATAACATCATTTAGGTTATCTTTCAACCCTTCGTAACCAATTGAAAGATTAATACTAATATATCATTGTTTTTTTTTTGTTATCTTTCAACCCTTCGTAACCAATTGAAATATTAATACTAATATATCATTGTAACAAATCACACCCATGTTACATCATGACCACATAATGTTATTACAACTTGGCAATTATACATGTATCATACTTCACAAGAATTACCATGTGTCGCCTCCTCGAAAGTTCAAGAATCCAACCAATTGAATTCATGTCATTTGATAAATGTTATGGTTCAACCATGAGATTCAAACCTTTGATCTATGGTGTAAAATTCTTCACTTCTGACCACTTGTTCAAACCTCATGGGCTAATACTAATATATAAAATATTAAAAATTTATAAATATTTACTTATTATTTATAGTATTAATAGACTTCCCCTAGAAGTACACCTAAATTCTCGTTAAAATTTAAGGGAAAAATTGTCCTTAGATATAAATTTGGGATCACCGTTAATTAGAGGTTTTTTAAATATGAAGGTAAAATTTTCCTCACTGAAATTGACATAGCACTTCTACAACATTGTAGAAGTTATGGTACTTCTTAGGCAGATTAAAATTGCAATTGAAAAATGATGGAAATATAATTCAATTGAAAGGCATTTACAAAAATATTATTAATGCTATCAACAAAAATGGATGTAAGATCGCATGTGTGGGGTCTCATGGCAAGAACGTCGTGTAGGATCTCCTGGCAAGAACATCACTTGATGAGACCTAATTTCAACCCCCGAGGCAAATGTGTATAAGAAGTATTGATCAAAAAAATGGATGTAAAGGTCTTGAAAATGTGAGGGGTAGCAAATAATTTAGCTAAATGTGGTGTCTTAGTGAAGTTCAAATTTTAGAAGGCCATCGGTTGAGTGAGATTTTCTCTGAATGAAAACTATGTCAAGGAGCTGGTTGTGGAGACATGACAATTTGAGAAAGATGAATATATTTAATAAAAATACTAGTTGGATATTGTTTGACTAACTTGATAGTAACTTGGTATTTCGATCAAAGTGGCCTCTACTAAAAGCCACATATAGCTTATTAAAAAATAATAACAACAAACAAATTATGAAGGGATTTGCATTATGACATAAGACTTGAACCTTCCACATCGTAAAACATACATCAAATTTGCTCTGAAAACATATTTAATTGATCAACCACAAAAAATATATATGTGAGTCCCACCAAAGGAACTAGAAATTCATTAACGTTTATAACATAAATTTATCCTCTAGAGGATTAAAGAGAAACTAGAAATTTGTTAATTTCTATAACATTAATTTATCATATGTAAGATTTTATTGTTAATAAATAACAAACATATGAGCATAAGACATTGATAAATAACGAACATATAAGCAGAAGAGAATTTCATTTTTTATTTTTTATAATTTAAGAGTATGCCTTCCACCGAGCTATGGTGCATCTATATGGGGTGTACTCTTATCTCCTCCATTTTTTCTTGTCTGTTTACTCAACATATAATGATCAATTTTTTTGTACAAACTATCAGATTTCATAATTTATTCTAAAAACTCCTGGAAAGATGGTCGGATTTCCAATTTGTGGCCAATGCAATTGATACTCCAGAGGGGGCAAAAAGACATAAACCAGTAGGTACATTTTGTTACTTTTCAGGCCATCTTTGCAACAATAGGAACAACTACTATTTGATCTTGTTCTCAATGACTAGAACAACACAAATGTGTTGATTGATGCATGCATTAATCATGGAACAAAGAACACCCGATTCAATTCAAAGTAGGCTTATAATTTACATGTACATGCCCGTTCCTTGGATCAACTTTCATCTAAATTTTCTTCCTTCACATCTGGGGAGACTTGCTCTTTATAAATGCCTGCTACATAACAATGTGCATTAGAATCACTCCTTTACATCTGGGGAGACTTGCTCTTTATAAATGCCTGCTACATTACAATGTGCATTAGAATCACTCCTTTCCTTTGCCAACTTACTTCGACCAAGTATTCAAAATCCAACAAAATAAGTTATTTCTAAACTTAAATTCTACTTGATGACATGGGATAATTCCTTACCAAACAAATGCTCAGCAGGGAAAAGAAAAGTCGAAATAAACCAATAATGATGATTGAACAAAAAAATCAAATGGCATGAGCGCGACCAGTTAAATAGACTTTTGATGAGGAGATTTAGGTTCGAATCTTGCCAAGCTGTTGTAATACCACTATGTGGTCAACGATGTAATACGCATGGGACCTGTTTCAACCCCATATAACCAATTAAAAAGATGATGACCAAAAAAGAATCACATGTCACCAGGGTATGAATAGTCGACATAGAGTATGGAATTGTCATCTTTTATTTAGGATATTTATTGATGCTTTTTGCTACAGGTGAGACATGACTACTACACAATGAAAATATTTCTTGTAGGATATGTGAAAATTTGCAGCAACATACTGGTGGTTGCAAATATTATTTAGTCATCAAATGGCATGGCTCAACCAGTTAAAAACCTAGATTTTGAAGGAGACCCGGCTACATACATGGCAATACCACCATGGGGCCACGACATAATATGGGTGGGACCCATTTCAATCCCACATAACCAATTTAGGAAAGAAAAAATTAAAAGTATTATTTAGTTTTTTGCACTAATAGCAGGTGTAAACAAAGATTATATTTAGAGAAAAAAGGATGCTATATATTCGAAGATATGTAGCCGGAACTTTGGGAACAAGCTTGAAACTTTCCAAGTGCATGCTCATCCCCAGAGAGGCATGCAATGAAGAAATTCAAGTTCAAGCGCCTGTCATCTTCAGCTGCAACCTGAACATCTTCCTTCTCTGAAAAACATACTCCAAACTCACTACGCCAAATGATCAAATAGTCCGAGACTTTCACCAGGACCATTAGTTTCAAAGTAAATCTCATCGACATGCAACTTCAATTATGCTCCTTCAACATAAATCTAATTTCACAAAACTAAAGCAATATATGCTCCCAGCTTAATGCATAGGCCTGTATGAAAAGATTACATCAATCTTCAGATAGTGGAAGGAACACATGTACACCATGATCCTCCAATGACCAGCGATGTATCTCATAAAGGTTGCTGGTAATTGAGGAATAGGCCTTCGTAATCCTTGTGTTGGTTGAAATCTGTGTCTTTTCCTCAGTTTTATGTCTACCATGACCTGGTAGTTGGTCAGCCATGTGACAGGTTATGGTATTTGTCTATGTATTTGCATCAGTTTTTTTACCCTTCGCAGGCATTTTTGTTCCTCTGATATTTGCAGAATATGATCCCATAAGGCTTTATATACAGTTGACTCAATTCCAATGCTTGCACACACCAAATGCAACTGCAATATAATTTTGTTTTTCTTTGTTTTATATAAAAAATGCATCGTATTTAAAATATACTTTCTTACAAAAAGCATAGCTCCAATTTGAATAAGAGTGAAAAGTAAATTGAGGCACTTCCATTCTTAATTGGATTGAAAATTTTAAAGTAAAGGAGGTAGTTATATGGTTCGACCAGTCTATAAACTTTTTGTAGAAAAAGGATTTAAGCTTATTTAACATTGTAGCTAAGTTGCCGCATTCGAGTTTGATAAAGATAAAAATTGACAAAAGTTTGCCACAAAAAATAATGGCAATGAAGTTCACAATTAAATTTGAGAGTATATATATATATAAACAGATAAATGGATAGATAGATAGATAGACAGATAGATAGATATAGATATAGTTAGATAGATATAAAAATGAAATATAATAACAGCCGAATTAAATGGGCACTCAAATTTAAAAGGACAAACAAAATTAAATTCGGCAAACTTATTCTGTTGCAGTTTTCGGACATATTTTCAACAAACGCGGCAACATATCATTGTAGAGAGTGTATGTGTTCTTAACAAGAAAATAAAAGAAACTAGTTTGTCTCATTTTATTGTTCTCAGTTCTTTTGTCATGAGTTTTTTGTCATGAGTTTTGCATCTGTTGATTTTTTGTACAGCATCTACTTAAGATGATCATGGATATGTAATGAAAATGAATGAATGGATATATAATTGTTATGGTGCTGATAAAAGAGCTCATCCTACTTTTCCTCTTTTTATCAGCCGAAATTGGCACTGGATAATATTTCTAAGAACAATATTAGTCTCAATGAAAGTTTTCTTTACCCAAAAATCTATTGTGGATGAAAGAATCTAAGCTAGTCTAACCTTCATGAAAAGCTATGTGGGATAAAGAAGCACCAAGTCCCTCTTCAATGGCTTCCAAGTTTGCAGGTAACTGTTGCATGAAAGACCTAAAACTTTGTATCATAGTAACAATGTTTTTTTTTTGGGTGCATATACTAGAGGAATCGGTAACTTGTAACATTTTATCATCGCCTCATCGTGGGTTTGAATCCTGCTCCTTGTTGCCACTATAACCTCCAGTTGCGCCAGGTAAACTTTTTAACATAGCCGGCGGCGCTGGTGCGATCCGCCGTCCAGTACTACGAGGCCCAAGGATTCGAACCAGGGTCTCCACACTCCCACAGGAGTGCTTTGACCAACTGGCCTGGCCCTCAGACCTATCATAGTAACAATGTTGGTGACCATAAATTAACCAGTTAATCTGAAATTCCACGTAAGAATTCATACTTGCATAAGTCATGTGGAATATTACTGCAGGTTTGTAAATAACTTCTGCAGGCTTGGTCCATCTATTACATTATTATTTCTGCAGGTTTGTAAATAACTCTTGCACACTTGGCAATTTAGGTGACATACATTATTACGACCACAACTCGCGACACATACATAAACAACAAACTCCTAGTCCTACCTACTAAGTCATGTAATCGAGTTGGCCCCCAACAAGATGCACCTTAAAACCATCTCCAGAAGAATTAACAGATCAACTCCTCTCCCACATCAAATGTAAGAATCATCTGAAATAGAAGCCTTAAAAAACCACATCTTGACTTCTAGCCCTTGACCAGAACTTGCAACACACACACAAATACAACAAACTCCTAGTCCTACCAAGTCATGTAATCGAGTTCAGTGCCCACAAGATGCAGATTAAAACCATCTCCAGAAGACTTAACTGATCAACTCCTCTCCCACATCAAATGTAAGAAGAATCTGAAATAGAAGCCTTAAAGAACCACGCCTCGACTTCTAGCCCTTGATGAAGAACTAACCACCCCAACTGTTCGCATCTGAAGGATCATGTTTCTTCCAAATAAATTTGCAATGCCTTTTCCAATGTATCTCAAGATCATCTAAGGCCCTCCTACTAGTTACACTGCTATGGAAATTCTTACTATTGCTCTACTTCCAATTCTTCCAATAAAGACTATATAGTAAAATTGTAGTTTGAATGGAATATTTGCAGGTATCATTCTATAAAGCTCATGATGGGTTGCTTTCTTCGTCAGATTATTATATGAGCTCAATTTAGGTCATGCCTAGTGTGCCAATATTGTAGCTCGTGATTCCATAGATCTGCTCATAAAATTTTTCTTTCTTATCCTAGCACTTACACACAAAAGGCAAATGACCAACCTATGCATAATGAGAAGGAAAAGTCCACATAGGAAGAGCAGCTAGGTCCCAAGCATAGGCAATGGATGTCCTCTTGCCCCATATCTCTATGTGAAGGCCCTCATTATGCTTAAGATCTAGCTGCTCTAGAGTTTGGGATCCAAATCTTTGTGTCAAGGCACTCTCTATGCCTTAGGAACTACGGTTTAGACTGGTTGGAGATAGGGTAGTAATCTGATACACTAAAAGTGAAATTTACTAGAACTATCAGAGTGAGGTTTGTCATGCTTACTTTGTGACACAATTGGATGGAAACTGCCCATCACGCACATAATTGATGGTCGCATCCCTATATTTTAAAACCACATAACTATGAAGCATATGCTTCCTTGGCATAAGCCATCTTCTCTTGGCTACAGCTTCCTGCACACTTGGCAGGTTACTCTGATTGTTGGCTAGATATTACTTGGACTACTGAGCATCATGTAGTCCACAATTAGGCTCCTGTCCATCTTCCATCATGGATTGCAGACTATAACTTGGTTTCTCTATTGTTCTTGCGGTTTGGTTACCTCCAATTTGTAACATGAAGCAAATAAGTCATAATGTTTTCTGCCAATAAGTTCGTTGTTAAAACTTTTCGTAATTCGCTAAGACATCATTTTGGTGAAGAACTCCCTCCTTTGTTGAATTTATGTCTGCCACTTTGTTTATCCCTTCATTTTTTATATTTGCACTCTCTTTCATTATAATGTTGGATAGTTAAGGTGTTGCAGTGCCAGTGACAAACTAGCTTTGTTTGCCTCGCTCATGAACAGTCAAGCAATTATACTTGATAAATAAACTTGGTTCAACAAAAATTTAACCTCCCACTTCAAACCCTTGCACAGCAAGAGCTCTAAGAGAGTACGTCCAGACTTGATTTGTCATTCATGGTCAAAATTTGGATGGACATGCTGTTTGTTTGTTCAGCTTGTACCTTCTCTATGAAAATATTCGCCTTGTAACCTCAAGCTATGGCATTTGAGGATTTAGATACTGTGTGTGGCTTCCAGCATTCAAAATCATTGCATTTAGATAGAGAACCTTTCATCTTTTTTATTAGTGACATTTTACCAAGAACATTAATCTAGGTATAGATTTCAACAATGTGTCTAGCAAAAACATCTGGGGCACTGTTAGGACCCTCCTAACATGTCCTAATCCTTATATTATTTATTAATTATATTCTAGGGTCACAACCCTTCACTCTTACAACTATTAGACTAGGTATTTAAATGCAATCCAAATATGATAATAAGGCATCATCGAACAAATATATAAATTAAGTCTATTGTGGGTTTTCTACCTTACAATCAAAAAGCGATTCAATATAAAAACGATCCTGCTTCCCGCACCATTTAGTTTCATACCATCTGGATCAGAGCTAGATCAAGGAGCAAATTCACCATTAAAATTTTTTCCCACCGCACATTTCAACCAGTCCACATTCGCGAGGACGCAAACAGCATTCACGCTTCACGGATCCATGTCAAAATCCTCGCAGAAAATTAAACCTTCTCCTAAGGTACGAATTAAGTTCCATACCAGGCACTTTCTCTACAACTGCAACCACAACCCAACTCCATGACAGATCACTTGGAAGCATAGAAAAACAAAAGAACGGCCAAGTGACGGTGAACCGATGCATCAAGCTTCCAAACAGGGCCTCATCTTCTTTTGACCACAGCTTCCAAGAAGGTTTTGACATTAGAAGCAATGCTCTGAACTAATTTGAGCTCAAATTCTCGCGTTCAACCCCCAAAACAAAGTGTAGAACAGTTCAGAACAAAGATTTGTTTTTGGTGTAAAACTCAACCAATAAAATCCAAGTGGAATGATGCTGTTTCTAGATGAAAGATAACTCAGAGGACTATATTCCATACCATAGTTCTCACAATTTCTCAAACAACTCATGAGAAAACAAGGCCAGCAAGAAATTAGAGGCATTTTCTCGGGGCCAGGAAATTGCCAAAAAAACGCCAAGAAATCACCGAAATAGCTTTAAAAGGGATAAAACTTGTCCATTCTGCACTTTTTCTTCTTACCTGCTCCTGATTGCAAAATTTGTAAAACCTAACCAGACATTCTCCAATGCAGTTGGACAAGGAATTGATGGATTTAACAGTTGTTTTTGAAGATTTCACACCTTGGGGCAAGATTTCAAAGGTAGGGTTTCTGATTTTTTAAGCAATTTTCAAGGCTGTTAGGGATTTTTTCCTTTTGTTTTCTCTCTTCTTTATTGTTCCTAATGCCTCTAAGGCCATGTCTTAGACTCTTTAACACTTACCTTTTTTGGGGGGGAAACAAATGGAGTCTTCAGGTGAGGACCAAGGAACCGGCAGCAATGACCCAAAACCAACAGCCCAACTCCAAGTCCAGGAAGGAACCGAATGTGGAGATACAACATAAAAGGGATTTTCCTTGAGTATGTTGAAATTTGTTGTTTTTTTATGATCATTCACGATATTTCCTACTATGTTCTATACAATTTCAGCCCACAAATGCATCTGTTTTATCCTTCAAAATGACAAAAATCACTCTGTTGGAGTGATCAAATTTCACTCATACTGGGTCAAAATGAGTCATAATTTTATTCAAGGTTCTTGATATCATAAACCACATGCATGTAAAATTTTAGGCCAACCGTTATCCATTTGGACATTCAAATGTCCAAAATACAATCCAGTAAACAAGCTAGCAATGTATTGACTGAACTAGCATGTCTAAGGTGTCCAAATTTGAAAATGGACTAGTGTTAAGAGAAATATGAGCAGGGACAAACATGACAAATCACCCTCAAGCACCTTTACACCTTCAAAAAAACTCATAAACCAAGAAATATCAGTTACTCCCAAATTTGAAACAGAAGGAGAATATATAAAGCATGTATGACCAAGACCAGAAAGGAAGATAGGCAGTTTTGAAGCCAAGAATAGGAGCAAGCAATTTTCTCCAAAAAGAGAGCAAGAAAACAAATGACAGACACTGTTATGCTGCAAATGGGCGTATAGTAGCTGTACATCCTAGCAAGTGCCATGTTGATGGCCAACATTTCTTATATTTTCTCTACTTTGCAAGGAAAATGAAGCTTGAAGGATTTTTCATGTGTGGGTTTTTTTACCAAGAGGGATTTTCCCACATTAAATCAGTATCTCATTATTGATGTGCGTATGAATTTTTGTTAGCCTGTCAATAGTTCATTTGCATTCCACTTTATTTTATGGAATTTACATTATTTATATGACTTCCCTGCTTGAAAACTAGAAGTATACAATAGTTTGACACAACAACATAGCATTCCATTATGACATATTGCATGCTTCATTAGTATTTCTATCCAGCTCTCTATGGACTATTTTGCATGAAGATTATTGAACATAAAAGAGTAAGTTTGATGCAACTTATAGAGTTTCACGAGTGACCAGAGACTAGTTTTACAAGCATTCAAGTGAGACTCATAAAGAGCACTTAAAATGTTGTAAAAGGATCTGATTGAGGCTTCCATTAGTGGGAATTTCAAATAATGCTCCGTCTGAGATTTAGAATACCACCCATACCTCCTCTCATTTTAGTATCCAATTTAGTTCTTTCATCATTTTTGTCATATCCATTCTCGAAGCTACAATGGCTAGTGCTCGTTGTCATTGTCATATAATGAGTCTTACTTCACATGCATGTTTTTTTGTTTGTTGTCTCCAAAATTAATGCTCTAGCGATCAATTATTATGTGAAGTGTGTGGGCACTGGGCACACCTTCAATTTCTTGTACTTTGGCATGATGGAACTAATATCCAGAAAGGTGTCATGGGCTTTGGCAAAGGAAAATGAAAAATATTAGAACTAAACTGTGTAAAGGCAAAAGATATACTCACACTTTTGAGTTGCCTTTAGTGTAATAATGACAAATTTTGGAGAATTGCCTCAGCTTGCATTTGTTTTTCTGAAAAACTCTTTTAGAATATAAATATACAAATATTAGAATTGATAGTGGCAATGTGTTTAGCAAGGTTAGAGGATGTCACGAGTGAATTAGGCCAAGTTGTTTCAGACAGAATTCTTCATTCATGACAGCTTGTGCTAGGTATTTACCCAGAAAGAAGAAAATATTTATGGAATATGTACAGCTGCCATGGACAAAAATAAAGTAAAACACAATATGACAGCCTCCAAAAATGGCCCAGCCAGAAGGGCTAAACAGGTAATTTTGGCCTTGCCAATCTTATAAACCTAAGACATAAAGTTTACTGCCATATAAACCAAAGTGAGGATTCTCACAAAGCCAGACTTTAAAAAAGCTCCCATATCCTTGGATTCATTTTCTGAAAGGCATTTTAACAATCTGAAATTTCAGCCTGAGCTAAGATAACAAAAATGCACATAAATCTGACTGAAACTGGGACATTGATAGAATTTGTAACAAAAATGCATAAATCCAGCTGAAGACCACAATCTGAGATTTAGGACTGTATAGGCACTATTCAGGATGAGGAATTAAAATTTTCAGATCCGTAGAAAGGTCCATCCATGAATGAGCTACCAACAACTTAAGAATCTTCTCTATCTCAGGATAATATTGTTGCATTTCCTCAAATAGGATCACTACCTTCGAATAAGCAATCATCTTAGAAGTTATCTTTTTCACCTAATTGAAAACTTGAAAAGAAGACTGAAAAAATGACCCTAACACCTCAGGAGGAAGAAGTTTGGCCAATATATGAATATTCCACTTGGAACAATGTGTTCCTAATTAGGAAACAGAGAATAAATTTTATAAAAACATTAAGATATGATGCTATTTTTGTAAGGAATTCAAATCCATAAATTGCCTTAAACAGAGTCATAGTGGTGGTGTAATGTACACCGTTGTTAAAAGCAATTTCTACAAAAACTAGTTATTCTTGAAAGCGTTTAACTAGTTGCAATGTGGAAACATTACATATATCTTCCATGATTTGATTGGTTCTATATGTAAGCTTTTACGTTTGCATCAGGTTGGTTATTTGTGAAACTTATTTCTGTTAAAAACCTGTTCGCTGGAATTTTGTTCAGTATTTTGAGACCTCTAACGGGGCTCATGGTCAGAAACAAGACAAATTCCGTGATAATTGGCTCTATATGTTTTCCCATCTTGTTGTAAATGATCTTTATTGATATAGATTGATTGCATTTTGAAGAGCCAGAAAAAACTCTTTTTACGGATTTCTGTGAGGTCTGGGACCCTGTTGCTCATACTGTTCTCTGACAATCCATACCTTGAACATTTCAATTAAGTGCTAGTACAATGTCCGAGGCCTTATGGGTCAGTTGAAGGATTGAATCTAGCCATTTGCTTCAGTCTATTAACTACTACCATAACAGGGTGAGTGAAAGATGAATTCAATAGATAAACTTTCATGTGTTATCAACTACCAGTAAGGGCAATACGTTTCATGCAGTAGCTAATATTTCAGATTTGTTAATGTGACACTTATTGCAAGTAGTTACATGCTTATCTATGTTTTCCCACATCATCTTCTAATATACAGACTTTTTTGCAACCTGTTCAGTTTTGTTCCTTCTTATCTAACTTGCAAACGAATTATCTTGAAGTTCATATGAGATAATTTTATTAATGACTATGGATGGCCAAAGCAGGCCAAAGACCATGAGGTACTACAATTGCACTTGTGTAATAAAGACTGTTCTCTTCTAGTCTGTGTCCTAGTATGAAATTATTTTCCTCAAGCTTGATCACATTTCAACATTTGCAATCATTTATTTGTTCTTATACAGTCCCAACTTTTCTCATTACTACCAATTATAAATACCTGAGATAGTGTGTCAGCTACCTGATTTTTTTCATGGTCTGTAGTTCAGGTTTGGTTTGAATTCTTGAAAACTAAGCGTCATTTATATCATTGCCTGTTGAAATTGTAGGCCTACAATTGCACACGTCTACATGAATGCATGTTGAGCATAGGAATGTAAATGTGAGAATGTGTGTGCACAAAGTGTTTGTAGTAAGTAGTCATATAGTGTTGTCTGTGTACATGACAAAATGTTTGTAGTAATGTGCATGTGGCAATGTGTTTGTAATAATGCGCACCTGGCAAAGTGTTTGTAATAATATAATATAATGTTGCATCTTTAATATTTGATGTAAACGGGTAGTTTGGAGGTAGTTGGGTAGATGCCAGCTGCCTACTGATACCGTTATATCTATAAGTATGCATCTGTGCGAGGAATGCAAGAGTGCTTGTTGTTGTTCGCCGAAGTGTACTGTTGGCCAGAGTTGTTTGGTGGTAGATTGTTTGTCAATGAAATTGTATTGCAATGTGTTGTATTCCATTTCTACATTTTGGCACCTTTGCCTATTTGAAGTGGGGTTGCAGTTGGTGACATAGAATTGTGATGCTCGAGAAGGTATGAAATAACAACAATGGGATGATTACAATGCAGCTAACAAACAACATAGTTTCCCGTAGAAGAGGAGAAGAGAGGAGATTGCAATAGAAGAAGATATAGACTTGTTTGTTGATGCTAATAAAGAACTGACACATGAAGCAAGCACTCAAATGGATACACAACTAGACGTGTAAGTAGATGTGCAAGTGGATGTGCATCAACGAGGCACACAAGTGTTCGCACATGAAGGAGACATGCCATTGTCTACACACGAAGGAGATGCACAAATGTTCACCCATAAGGAGACATAAGAGTGTTTGCACACGAGGGAGACGTGCAAGTGTTCGCATGTGAAAGATGACGTATGAGTGTTCGTGCATGAAGTAGATATGCATGTCGACGAAGAAGTTTGTACAAGTGGAGATGTGCGTGTCAACATTGAAGTGCATGCTAACAAAGGTGTGCATGTTGACAAAGTTTGCACAAGCATCTACACAAACAAACAAGTGCACAATAAGATGCATGGAGGTGACAAAGAAACATGCACAAACTGATAAGTTTGCACAAGTGGAGACATGTGTCCAAACGAATGAGTTTGCACAAGTAGAGACATGCCTACAGATATGGAACTTCCTCCCAATGAAGTTGGGCGTGACAAAGTTGACAACAAGCTTGATGAAGGAGAAAACCTGGTTTCGCAAAAAAAGGTTGGGAGTGGTTGCAACAGGTGGTGCAATAGACAATACGCATGACAAATGTTTGGCATCAAAGTAATTGCAAGTTGGTGTGTCTAATGGTGAGCAGAACAGGAGTTTGACATTGGAACAAATGCAAGATGGCGTGTTCGAGAGTGCGTGTGACTAAAGTCTGACGCTAAAGCGACTGTTGGTTAGTATGCTCAATGGTGAGTGGGACGGGAATCCAACATCGGAGCAACTACAAGTTGGCACATTTTACAGTTTGCAAGATAGGGAAATGGTACTAGAGCAATTGCAATGTGGTGCATCCAACAGTACATGTGATGAGAGTGAGATACACAAACAACCACTACCTATGTCAAATCAACCTGTCATGACAATGACCAAATTTGGCATATCACGCAAGTATCCCATGTTTCATGGTGGTGAAACAGAGGACCTAATCAAGGATTGGAAAGTTTGTCTTACAATGTGGAAGGCCAATAGGCGGAAGAATGATGTAGATTAGAGGAGGTTATTCCTTATAACATTTTGTGAAATCAAAATGGACTGATACATGAGATTGCCAAAGGACAAGTACTAAACTTGCAAAGAATTGTGCAAAGCATTTGTGAAGAAGTTTTGGTTGTTCCGCAATGACAATGAGGTCATTGCTAAAATTTATAGAATGGAACGGGGTGAGAAAGAGTCAATTCAATCCTACAACCGGAGGTTGAGTGGGTTGTTTACTCATCTGGAGGAAGATCTTTCGAATGCATTAAAGAAGCGGTGGTTTATGGAGGGACTTTGTCCTACGTACAGGAAAAATGTTGAACATGGTGGTCCCTCCGTTGTCATATCAAGAGGCCTTTGAGTGGGCCTTGAACATGGAAAGTGATGCAAAGATGTCATTCAAATGTTGGGGTTAATGAGAACTAGAGCAACCCTGAAAATGAAAATGACTTTGAAAATGAGAGTGACTCTAACAACGAAGATGATGATTCTAAAAAGATGAGTAGTTTAGAGGATGACTTGAGCACATCATCCTAGTGTTGGGGTTGAGAAATCAATGAAGAGAGTGGGTCTAAAGAAAAGAGTGATGACTCCAAGGATGAGTGAGACACAAAGAACACATGTAGAGACGTGAAATCATCATTGCAGGTATGTGCCACACAAAGGGAGGACTATACCAAGTAGGGATGCCATCAGTGATGGTGTCTGTGACAACTTCAAACAATTGAAAGACACTAAATTGAGTATAATACAGAGGGCAAACCCACTGTGCAATATTGGTGATGGCACTTGTGGGAGCACTTCACACATGAATGTGAAAGTATTGCGAGTCAAGACAAACCAATAAGTGTAGAGGGTTCAAAGAGTCAAAGAAGAGTTACAACCCTAGTTGGGAAGAAGAGGTAGTGAACTTGATAAACTTGATTCCAATTGAGGAGGCAAGCCTAATTACAATCGAGGAGGTGAACATTGTGTAGATAGTTGAAGCTGCACAAGAAGAGGAGGTTGCCTAGGCGGCTGAAATTGCACAACCAGTTGAGATTGTGTAAGTGGTTGAACTACACAACTAGGTGGAATTGTTTAGGTGCTAGAGAAAGAGAATGTGGTGGATGATGCAATGACCATGCAACTCAATCCAAATCAGGAAGGATGACGTGCACAAGACTCCAAAGGAGAAATTCATCAAGTGTTGAGTGTGGATGGCAAAGTGAGTGATGTATACAACGAAGTTAGTGATGCAAACAACAAAGAGGGCGATTGTTCAGTGTTTGACCATCTACCAAGGCCATCAAGCCATTTGAACTTGAGTCATCTAGACCCAAGCCCATGCCATTAGGACTTCGACATTTTGAGCTGGGACCCAATCTGTCTGGCCCAAAGTCGAAGTGTTAAGTGTTGGAGAGCACGAGCCAAGGTTACACTGGAGTAAAACCAATTTGAAAGAAGGAAGAGGAAGAAACAACCATTTCGAAGAGATTTCAATTGCAATGAAGTAATAGCTAGGTACAAAGTTGCAGAAAAGGAATCAAGGGTTTTTGATTAATCACTCAATATAGAAGTAAACCCTCAAATCAAGTTGCAAAGCCCAATAAAAATCTCAAGACAAGGGTTTGGCCACCACAAACACCATGCACAAGGGTTGCAACAGTTGCAAGAGGCTATGTTGGTGAATGCAATTGTTGGCAAGGGGACAAGTCAAGAAAGTGTTGTTGGAGTTCGATAGACAAGGAAATGTTGGAACATGCTGTCTACTATACAATACAAGCTTATGTTTTGGAAGAGAAACACTTACCATTGTAGTTTGGCAAGTTTTGATGCAAGTTGGAGGGATACACAGAAAGTGTCAAATAACCCTAAGCATAATGGCAGTAACTTACCAAATAATGATTTGTTGAATAACCCTTTGCATGGCAGCCATTCACCAGATAATGGAATGCACAAGTTGATGGAGAGCAATAGCATGACCTTGAAGAGCTTGAGCATTCAAGAGGAAGACGGGAGTAGTGCCAACAATTGCTCAGGGTCAAATGGAGGAAATCCAAGGTAGTTACATTAACCATCAAAGACAGTTATTAAGTGTGCACAATTACTATTGTCAAGAACAGTAACGACAACGTTGATATATGTCAATGAGGTAGTGGGAAACCATTCGCCAAAAGAAGTTGCGCGCATAAGGGTTGATAGAGTTCAACCATGCCTACAAAGCATCTCCGATGGCAAGAAGATGAACAAAGGACTAATATGGCGAAGAGGACAAGGATTTTAGAGGAGTTAGTGGAGGCAAAAACAATGAGTAAGACTAGTTGGAGTTTCGACCAACAGAGGAGGCAAGCATGCTTGAGATTGAGAAAAATCCCAAGTGTTCCAGTGACAGCACTGTCACAAATTGTCCACAAGCACTAAACTGCCTACAAGCAACAAGAGGAATGTCTAGTTTTTCAAGTTGTCTAGAAGCCATCAGGCCTCCCAAGCCATCCAAAACATTTGTTTGGACTCTTGGGCCATCTGGGTGGGCCATCCAACCCCTAGGCCATCCGAGACAGTCAAACGACCTCTTGGGTTGTCAAGCCCCCCAAGACATTCAAGACAACTAAACGACATCCTAGGGGTGTGGGTAGGTTGTCAAGCTCCCTAAGCTGTCCAGGATGACCATTAGGCCCCCCAAGCCATTTGAAAGGGTAATCAGGCACCCCAAGACGTCAAAGAGGATCATCTGGCCCCCTAGACTGTTAGGGACCCTCACCAGGTATTTGGCCCCTAAAGGGGCCATGGATCATTTGGTCGTCGACTTGGGCCATTTGGCCACTTGGCTAGGTTGTTCGATAGTTATACCAAACCATCTAGACACCTAGAGTTGTCTAGGCCTCTAGGTTATCTAGGCCAAAACTAGGGTTATCATACCAAGCCATTTAGTTGGGCCATCTGGCCGACAAACCCTTCCTCCTTCCCAATGAGATGTTGTCGATGATGAGGCCGTCTAGAAGATGTGTCATCAAATATGGAAACAGTGTCATCTAAAAAGGCCATTAGACCATCCGAGAGGAGTTGATAATTGAGGAGGCAGTCAACAAGAGTGAGGAGGTCATTAGTGGGAACGTGGTCATCTGGGAAGTGTTAGTTGCATCTACTGTGGAAAAGCAAGCATCTATTAGATGGGTCATTTGACTGTCTGAAGCTAAGGCCCTTTGCCCAATGACTATGTCCATCCACGAAGAGCCATCAGGGTCATATAGTTGTCAGACAGTCATCTGGAACAGGTCATCAAGACCGACCATTTGGGACTAGCCATCGACGACAGTCATCCAAAGCGGGTCGTCAATTTGTCTATCTCGGTCGTTAGCAACAATCGTTTAGAATTGTCTGTCTGGGATTGGCCGATGGCGATGACCATCTAAAGCAAGTCAGTTGTCTACGTTGTCTGGTCGACAACAATGGATGTTCAGAACAAATCGTTAAAGCCAACTATTTGAAGTCTGGCCAACGGTGATGACCATCCTGATAAGGTTGCCTAAGAGTGGCCAAAATCGACAATCATCCTCATTGGGTCATCTAGGAGTGGTCAACAACGACATTTGTCTGAAACAGTTGGGCCAATCGTCTAGGAGTGGACAACGAGGTCTGCAATCAAGGGTCTGTCGTCTAACCCAACTAACTAAAGGACCATTGTCAAAGACTAAGTCTAAACATGTCATGCAGTCTTAGGAAACAATTTGGGGAATGTCATCAGGGTTGGAACAAAAAATTTAAGTGTAAAAGTGGGTCAAGTGGAAGCTATAAAATTGTAGATGATGGAAAAAATTAGTTTAAATAATAAGGGTTTCAATGGTTCTACCATTGAGGTTTCGAGGGGTTGCTAATATGTGTTTTAAGTGTATCTAAAAGTCGTCTATTTTGAATAGGGAATATTAGTCTCTTATTGTGACATTGTTTTATGACCATTAATCTATGTGTGTCCTTATGGGCCTAATCATTAATCTATGTGTGTCCTTATGGGCCCCATCTTTATCTTGACTATGAAAGTAAGAGCATTGAAGGGATATTTGCATGCTTCTATGTATCCCTTAACTATGAAATTAGGAGCATTGAAGGGGATATTTGCATGCTTCTATGTATCTTTTTTCTATTGGTCTTAAATTTCCTTTTAGATGTCTTGTTTTCCAATTAAGCTTACTCTATACTAGGCTTTAAATGCTAGTTTGACATCGTTCATTTTGAATATCTACTTTAAGCTCTAGTTATTATCTTTTCTGATTACTTAGGAGCATTACCATACTTCGAATGGTGATGAGAAGAACAATAGACATATAGTGAAAACACGGTAAGGTAATATTTCATTAATGTGGAACATAACACATGGAGATGGAACATCTCGTAGTTGTCATCATGGTGTATCTCAATAGATCAGACCCAATTTTTATAATACATGGCCTTGAAGTTTCAGTCGAGGATTTTCAAGAGATTGTGCACAAACCAATTGCTAAAACATAGATGGGAATGAATGCAAGAATTGACCCCATTGGTCTTGCAACAACCACCATGAACCAAATACACTACCACATGAACATAACATATCCATTTCATTAATTTTATGCCAAACACTTCATTATGTTTTATCATGGACTATACATAATGATAACAAAATAAGAGTCTACATTTACCCACCTACTTTAGACATAACAATGATCCCTGAAAACGAAGGCAAAAAACTAGGAGGTCAATAAGGGTGTTAGTACACAATTAATGATTAAGGCATGCTATAAGTAGTGAAGACAATTGGAATTGTATAGGTTGCTAAGGCTTTTGTGGATAATAGTATCACCACTCTCATTGAAGAAACTCCCATGAAGACCAATGTAATTAAATAACTTAGTAATCCTTAAATGTTTCAACTCCTAAAGGGTGAGTTAACGAAATTGTAAATGGTAAAGGCTACAACAAATTTGCCTTCCCACCCTCTGATATTGCATCCACTTTGGCACAACCCTCTACGAGACCAATACATCTCTTATGTAATATCCATAGAGGATTCGATATACAATATATTTATAAAAGAAAGATGAATGAACAAATACTCTTCAACAAATGGCAGAGTGGTATATATATTATACCCAAGGGTACGAATTAGACAGCCATAATCCATCCTAACTATTTCTTAACAAATAACCATTTAATAGACTCTTAATAAGGTTCAATAGATATGTATATTTGAATAATACCAGCATATATAATATGAAAGTATGATAAGGTAGTAGTTAGGTTAACTAGATTTGCCCCCCGCCCTTACCTTTCTTACAAGCTTCAACATCAAAATGTCATTAGTCACTAGAAAATGCCAAATAAGCAATGAACATTTTTTTGTTGATCCCATTTATTGCTTATTTCCCTGAAAACATTGTTCAGGAAATACTGATTCTTCCACAATGCACAATAAGATATATGATGATATGAAGGCTGTAAATACTAAGAATATTGCCTAATGGAATTGGAACTAATCCATCCGAGATCAATATTAAGAGGCATCAGATTTGAGTAGGAATCTCATGAGAATTTGATTCAATTTTAAATCCATGCATGTCTTTAAAAATTTGGAATATATGATTGCTTCTAATAAGAACACAACTTTCTCATCTTTCAAAATGAAGTTGGTCTTGATTATTTGATTTTCAATGTTGATGGTTGTCATGATAAGTATGTCTACAAACTTCAATCTTAAGATGTTTTTCAGGTGAAACTTGCTTAAGCTTGATTTAATCCCCCCAAAAAAAATTGAATTCTTGACTGAATCATATAATCATAACACATAACTTTCCTTATAGATGGTCCGACAGGGACACCGCAATGGAAAAAGTCATTGGACTCTCTTAACAGAGACCCAAGTTCAATTCATGGGAAGGGTGGCCCCTAATATGCCCCGCTTTTCAACCTCTTCAAAAAAAAAACTTTTCTTATGGATGCTGAGATCAAACATACAATAAAACAAATCTGAAAAGTAAACTCCTATTAGAAAAGCAAAAGAAATATATTCTGCTTACAACCAATAAACAGAATAGCCCAAGCTCACACATGAGCCACTCCAGATTCAAGAAGACAACCAATCTTCTTTCCTCTCCTATGTGAATACCAATTATCTGTTTGCAAGAAGATGCCTTATTCACGAAACACTTCATACTTATAAATGAGGGAATGCTTTATTCTATTCTTGCTTGATTCCCCAGCTCTACTTGCTTTAACCTTCCAGCAGCACTTTCCATATTTTTTCCAAATGCACTTGCTTTATTCTCTTATCTGAACTTGCTATGTTTTCCAGCTATACTTGTTTTATTCTCTTAGTTTGCTTACCTTATCCTGTCTTTAGCTATACTTTCTTAATTCTCTTCCTCAAAACTAGTACTCATTCCCTACGCAATATATGAGCTCATTACAGTCTGCTTTGAGAATCCTCCCTTAATAAAGGTGCATTGTCCAAGCTCTTCATAACAATTGCAATGGTGTCCTTAGTACGCAGCAAACTTGTCTATATGCTTAATCTCACTTGTAGAAGTTTCTTTATCAATAGACCGTGAATTGCTTTTAGAAGGCAACATTTGATCACTTCTCAAATTCTTGATTTTTGCAAGTGCAACTTGATTGTGATTCTTCAATCGAGCAATTTCCTTGTCCTGGTCAAACAAACCATTATAGAAATCTTTTGATTTATTATTGTATATTTCATGTTCTTCTTTGGACTTCTTAGATATTGATGACAAATGTTTATTTTATCCTTTCATCTATAGATCTCCTTCTTTTCTTTTTTCAAATTGACATTTAATATAGCAATTTCTTGGTCTAGCCTTTCTTTAAGACTTTCTTAAACCATTTGCCAAATAAGTGCTTTTCAAATTTTGCCAAATTCAGATTACAAAAATGGAGTGCATTCATTGAAAACCGGTCCAGTTTTTTCTAATTTTATAAAAACAATCTTCTTCGAAATTTATCACAAAGTTAAGAAAAAGTCCATTTTAAATATCCTCAAAAGTTCTGAAAAAATATAAGTTATGGATCATGAGGTTCATTTCTAAAACCCTCAAATTTTGGAAGAAAAACATTAATAAGCACAAAAAAATTGAAGTCTTCATGCGCTTCGACATGAACAAATCATTTTTCTTAAATAGAAACTTTGGTCAAATCCGTTATCTCGGCAGATGAGCCGACAAATCTCCATTCCCAGAAGAGGAAACAACCACAAAATAAATATTTCCCCACGTGTAAGCTTCACCCCCGAACCATTGATACCTTAACTAGGAATTTTAACCCTGACGGGCCAAAAAAAAAAAGCCTAAAAATTCCAGATTACAGAAAAGAAAGGCCGCCGACCTGAAACCAGCCACTGTAAAACAGCCCTGAGCTACTCCAAAACTGCCTTGGCTCCCGCGGCCTTCAATTTCTCCACAATCTGATCACCCTCCTCCTTGGTAAGCCCCTTCCGCAAAACCGCCGGCGCCTTCTCCACAAGCTCCTTCGCCTCCTTAAGCCCAAGATCTGTAATAGCCCTCACTTCCTTAATCACCTTTATTTTCGACGCGGCATCGAACCCTTCAAGCCTGAGGTCATATGCGGTCTTCTCAGCCTTGGCCTCGGGCTGGGCAGCGTCTTTTCCGGAGGCAGGATTAAAGCTAGCGGCCACCGGCGAGGTCCCGGGCTTCATCACGGCCATGGTTGGAAGTTCGGAGATTCTGAATTTTTTCATCAGAATTTGGCTGAGCTCGGAAACTTCCATGAGGTTGAGGGCCGCGATCTCGTCGACCAGTCGGAAAACCCTTTCCGGCGGGGGACGCCGGTGCTCCGTTGGGTCAAAGGTCGCGGGAACGTAGTCCGCAGGGAGTTTTCTCTGGTCTATTTCAATTTCTTCGACTTCTTCTTCTTCTTCTGATTTTACTTGGGCTGCTGCACTCGAGTAGTTTGTGTGGTTTTTTTGGTCCCATTGCGGTAGCCGGATTTGCCTGAAAAATGTGTGATTTTGGGTTATGGAATGCAGAGATCTGGACCTCAGCTGGTTCATGGCGTTAAATCTGCAATTGTTTCGAATGATCGGGTTTAAGAAGGGGTTTTGTTTCTGGGCTCCCCGTTTCGGTATGATTTTTTTTTTTTTCCTCCAAAAAGACTTGCAAATATTTCTATTATAAAGGAATGAATAATTCATCCGTGTGACGTGCATTGCAACATTTTGCAAGTCTATTTTATTTTATAAACTTTGCCATTTTGCAACTTTTATGAAGTTTAGGATTAAATAATTAAGTAAAACAGTTTTATGCATAGACAATGTTCAAGTATTTGAAGTACGGAATAAATTTATTTATTTTTTAATTCGAACTTTAGCCTTTTTATTTTTAATCTTTTTATTTTGAGTTTTAACCTATTTCATTTGGTTCCACATTAATATTTATCTAATTAGATAAAATATATTTAAAACATTAAAAATAAAACAAGTATAATTTCATAAATAAAGTTTAATATTTTATAGAATGATATAGGTTTTACTAAAGTTTAATACTTTAACTTTTGAGGAGTTATCTAATTAGATAAAAATATATTTTAAACATTAAAAATAAAACAAGTATAATTTCATAAATAAAGTTTAATATTTTATAGAATGATATAAGTTTTACTAAAGTTTAATATTTTATAGAATGATATAGGTTTTACTAAAGTTTAATACCTTTAATTTTTAAGGAGGACATCCAAGTTGTTTATTAATATCAAAAAAAAAATTGTTGTAATATTACTTTGTGGTGATCACGGTGAAACTCATTTCAATCCTATATAATCAATTGAAAAAAAAATATATATATATATATATATATATAGCTAGTGTTATTGTTGATTAAAATTGTAACTTTGGACATTTTTAAATGTTATTTTATTTTTGAGATTAAGGAAATAGAAATATCAACAAATATTTTTGTTGAATTAAAAATATTTTAGTTTTATATTGAAGAAGTATAGAAGAAGATAGTGAGCAGGAAGTAATTAATTGTTTTAAAGATATCATGTCAAATGTTAGGCAAAATGATCGTTTTTTTTTTTTAGTGTGAACTAAGAGGGGGTGTGAGCCAAGAGGAAGTGTGAGTTAAGAGGAAGTGCAAGCCAAGAGGAAGTGCAAGCTACGAGGGAGTACGAACCTACATTCAGTCATGGTAGAAGAGTGGGGGGTTCATCCAGAGTGCATCAATGCTTCAAACCCTTACTACAAATGCGTGGAACATTATTTTCAAAAAATTGTTGAAGCAAAGGAACGTTAAGAAAAAAAAGAGATAGGGGTTATTACAAGTCAAGAGGGAGTGCAAGTCGAAAGCGAGTGCGAGGTAGGAGAGAGTGTAAGCTAGGAGTGAGTGCAAGTTGAGAGGGAGTGCGAGCCAAGAGGGAGTGTAAGCCAAGAGTAAGCCCCATTAGCTAGTATGGAAGGAAAGTCATATTTGAAAGCCCCAATGGGAAGTTAGGATACCCTAGTTGGAAGTATGGAGGTCTAAGTTGGAGATAAGCAAAAGAGTGAATACATGACAAGTTTGATATAATGGTTCTTAAAAGTAGAGGGTTAACATGTAAGTTCCATAGATCATGGTCAAGATTTTTGGAGATTCAAAATTGGCTCAATTGGAAGTGGAGATTAAATTCAAATTACTCTATGACTTTTCTTCCTGAAGATTTTTCCTCATCATATTTTCTAGTTTAGAAATTAGGGATAAAATAATGGTTGGTGGCCCATGGTTTAGGGGAAGAGATGCACTTTATTTGAGACCATGAAATAATTTTTTTTTTGTTGAGACAAACTATTAAGAAGCTTCCAGTATGGGTTAGGCTTTTTGGACTTCCATATCAGATTATAAATAAGGATGTTTTGATGATTATTGGAAATACCCTAGGGGAATTCATTAAGGAAGGATGAACCGCTAAGAGCAAAAGTATGTTATATATACTTGAATATGTGTTGTTATGGATATTTCAAAGCCTTTACCACAATCCATTAAGATTAAATATGAATCAAGAGAGTGGGATCAACAAGTAAATTATGAAATTGTATCTTATTGCCACAATTGTTATGATATTGGACACATGGCAAGAGTTTGCAAAGTGAAAATTATGAAGAAAGAGACAAAAAAAATCTAGCGATGAGATAAACTTCAAGACAAAGCAAGGAAATCATATAGTAATAGAAGCTTAGATAGATCAAGGATATTCCACTTTAAAAGAAGAGTCAAAGAAAACCTATCTACAGTATCATTTAGCAAGTTCAAAGGAATTAAAGGTGTAAAAGAAAATGTGGAGAGAAATCCTATAACAAAGATGACAAAAGAGGTCAACTTTATTCTAGGTAAATCATCTTTGTTTTCCTCAAGTAGTATAAAATCCTCTCCATGTAATAAAAGTGAAAGGGCTGAAGATGTTATCCCTTGCACTTTAAGGTTTTAAGAGTAACATAATAAAGAAATGAGGATGGAGGAAACCCATAACAATTTAGGTTTTTTAGGGCATAATAAGAATGTAATTGCTACATAAGAGCATCCTTGCACTTTAGGGTTTCTAGGGCAATTTAAACAATATTGTGTTTTTGAAGTTATTCCTTGCACTTCAGATCCTTCGGAACAAGGCAAACCTAAATATTTTAAGTCTTACTATGATCAATGTGAGAAGAATGAAGAGATTGATGAAGATCAAAGTATTACTGGGAATTAAAAAAAAAAAGGAAGAAGAAGCAAAAACAAAGAGGAAAAAGACCCAAAGGGTAATTGATATGAGAAAACAAAAGCAAATATCACAAGTGCTAACAAGAAGTGGGGCTAAAACCACAAATAAAAACAAAAAATAACAATCAAAATAATATTTTGGAATATTAGAGGAATGAATAAGAACCCTAAAAAAAATATTAAGAAATTGTGAGGTTGTTATAGACAAGATATTTATAGATATAGAATCTAGGCAACAAATATTTTAGTCATTCACGGTGTTGAATTTCATCTTGACAAAATTTTAATTTCGAAATGCATCTAATATAAGAGGAGTTGATTATGGAAACTTAACAGTTTGAGGAAGATGAAGAATATCTTTGATAGAAAGGTAAAGTTGGGTATGCTTTAATTAACTTGTTAGAAATGTAATGAGAGCAATGTAATATTTTGTTTTTGTAATGGGAGTGACCCCCAATAGAAGCCACACATAGCTTTTAAAAAAAAATGTTAGAAAAAATAAAGAGATTTAGGTAAGTTTTTGAAAATATTCCATCAATTATTATAAAAAAAAATGTTAGGCAAAATAAAGAGATTTAGGTAAGTTTTTAAAAAATATTCCATCAATTATATATAAAGATAAAATGAAAGTAATATATTACGTGAAAGCATGAGATTCCGGAAGTAAAAGAAACACTATGCACAAAACAAAGAAAAGAGATAAATAAAAGAAAGACGTATTAAAGCACAACCCTCTTTATTCAAACTTCTTATCCTCGGTTACAAAGACGTCTCCTCCCTTTTTAGAGGCTAGGAACGTTAAATGGATCTCTGTTACAAATGTACACAGTCTTCTTCCTTCCGCATGCCCACATGCAAAATGGGCGGGCCAAAGTGTTGCCGTCGCTGATGTTAATGAGCCCTTGCTTGCTGCTGCTTATCCTGCGTTCACAGAAACAATAAACTGTTTAGTAGCACCTGCAACAAGAGGATAGAACGTTTGTCTTTGGGAAATAATGAAAAATGCATGTGAAGGATTGTTTATATGCGTGAATGAAATAACTCTACGTAAACATGTAACTTTTACAGAGAACAGAAAACAACATGCATTCGAAACAACATGTATTCGAAAACATAAAACGTAAACTGTTATTTCAACATATTCAAAAACGACATATATTATAAAACGTAAACTGTCATTAAAACAGTCGGCCGATTCTAACGCTGTTGCCTGTAAGTTAGTATTTCATCGTGTTGCATGCTAATATTCAATAAGACGCACTGCAAGATACATTCGGACGTATAGCGTATTGCAAGATATGTTCTAACGTAAAGCTTGAGTTATTTAGACAACATAAAACGTAAACCTTTTAAATACAGCGTACGACGTAATAAGAAAACTACGTGATAGCAGAATAGTTTAAGATGAATTTAAAGCTTGCGGGGCACCCGAGCGGGCTGCCCACTGTGAGAATCTGATTTCGACGCCAATCCACTAGGAATGGGCCCGAAATCTCAAAGAAAAGAATTGTCGTCGAATTAGTGGGATATAGTGATCCACTGTCGGGTATGAAGGTTCAGATTCACCTTCTGGAAAACCACCCACCAACCTCTCTTTGCAAGAGATTCTGGATGTGAAGAAGGAGAAATCCAAACTGATGCAATCGGGTATCGAGTTCAACAACACTTCGTTGTGTTTCGAAAATGCTTCGTCGGTCCCTTTTACATTGCATTGAGCTAGTTTTTATAGAGGATTTCGCCTCTGAAACATTAATGTCAAACCCTAAGTCCGTAGGGGCCGCTGAGATTTGACCCTTGTCAGGTGATTTATGAGACATGGCTCGCACTGAGATTATCGCTAGGAACTCACGTCAGTAGTTATGAGGCATGGCCTCGGATCGGATTTGCTGTTGAAACTGCTCGTCTCATTAATGCAGTTGGTGAAGTCCGCCGTTCTTCAGACCCACGGGGTCTCTTCAAAAAAGGGTATGCAGTGACGCCACGTGGCGGCCATACCTTATTGCTTTGAAGTATGCAATGATGCCACGTGTCTGCTTTTAATTGGTAATGCCTTTGACTTGTTTGCTAAGCGCAAAATGTCGAAGTGTCGCGATATCGCGACACTTCGGCCGAGCCTTCCCTTTGGGCCTTAGGTGTCGCGATATCGCGACGTCGCGATATCGCGACACCCTCGGCCGAAGCTCCCTTTGGGGCCTTAGGTGTCGCGATATCGCGACACCCTCGACCGAAGCTCCCTTTGGGCCTTAGGTGTCACGATTTCGCGACGTCGCGAAATCGTGACATCTAAGGCCAAGGCTCCCCTTTGGGCCTTAGGTGTCGCGATTTTGCGACGTCACGAAATCGTGACATCTAAGGCCAAGGCTCCCCTTTGGGCCTTAGGTGTCGCGATTTCGTGACGTCTAAGGCCAAGGTTCCCCTTTGATTAAGGCTTGCTTGCATTTGAAGTTTGCTTAAGATTGAGGCTTCTGCTTAAGGCTTAAGAAGTTTAGCTTTGATAAGGCTTGCTTTTGACTTTGTTTTAATAAAGGCTTGTTAAAGCGACCAACTTTGCTCTGCTCATTTTTCGACCTTCTAAACTGCTGTGTGAGTGGCTAGGACCACTGTTTGACCTCTGAGGGCTGCCCTGAAAGTTGTGTATGTCAATGCGATCAGTGTTTGTAGTCACTTAATCGGATTGGTGCTGTTTTGGTGTCTACAGATGCCCCTTTTTGGGAAGCGCTGCGGGTGACGCAATGCTGAGCAAAAATAGACGACCAAAGCACTAATGATTAGGGTTTCTTGGTAACCTAACCAACTTTTGATGCCCCAAGTATGGAAAGGGCATGCATTCTTGAATCCTTGCTTCTGACGAGCTAAGGAATTTGATTTCAAGTGTTAACCTATTTTGGTGAGGTGTGACTTGAGCTTGGACATTGATCAGTCATGATTAGGCAAAGGGCGTAACCTTTTGTCCACAGGGGAAACCTTGTGTTCATGCTTCGGGAATGCCAAGTGTTTGATCAATTTAATGATTGCTTGTTTACTGCCCCAAGCAGGAGCGTGATTGTCTTTGTCAATGATTCTTTGAATGCATGTCATTGCCTTGATTGGGTGTGTGCTTGTTGATTGGTGACTAAGTGTGACTACCCCCTCAAGCGACGAATCGATGAGGGAATGACCTTCGTGAGAAAAGCGACGAGTCGCTTGACCCAAGATGACTTAGGTTAGGGTGCCTTTAGATGTTTTACCGTTTAAGCACGTGCAGTTTCTCGACATTTGGACCTATTTTTGGTGGGTGTTAACCCTTTTGGTGATGCCATAATGGGGTGAAATTATCAAAAACCCGTCTTCCCGTGGAGCGGTCCGGCTATGGTAGCCTTCTTGGGGAAGTAGGAGAGTGACAATTTGAGCCCCGACATCGATTTTTTTATGCCAAGAGGTTAAGTGCAAGAGCACTTGTGTCTGGCAATGCTTATTGCTATGTTTTTGTGTTGCATTTTTGTGATGTTTTTGTTGTTTTGATTTTCTTTCTTTGTGTATATGTCATGATATTATGGTATGCATAATGATTGATGTTGATGGATGCATGCTACTTTATATTGATGGATGCATATGGTATGATAATGATGTTGTTGTTGATTATTTGAGAGATGATGAATGCAAATGTTTTGATGATGTGATATGCAGGAATGAAATGGATGGATGGACTTTGTGATGTTTGGCTATGGCACCATAGACTATTTTAGAACTCTATTATTTTGTTTTTTAGGCGATTGCTGTGATGCACGACTTTGTATGTATACATGTGGTTTGTTCTTTTTTTTTGTATTTTCTGATGGTATTGTAAGGATGAAAAGTAGCGCAGTTGGTTTAGAAATGTAGCTAAGGTTTTCTGAGACTCAGACGGTTTTAACTTACTAGCCATGACTGTACTTTATCTTACAAGACTTTTGAACAAGGTATGAATCGTACTTGTTTTTGACCAAGTTATTTCACATCCCTGTGTGTGCAATTGAGTTCATTTATGTGGTATTTGTCAGGATACCGCCAATTGCCAAATGGGCTTTCAACCGAACCTATACTGAGGATCACCTAATTAGCTCCACTAACTCCTTTGTTGTATTTAGTTAGATTAATCTGCGGTGTTATCCAGGATACCATAAGCTAGCTCATCCTTATGCAAACATTGGTCTGCACACACGCAAAGCGAATGTGACAGACATATCGTCATGCGGGTAGGATACCACCATTGCCAGATAGGCTATCAACCAAACCTGTAATGAGGATCACCTAGATGGTTTTTCGAATGCTTGAGAATTCCGGGGATTCAAGTTCGGGATGTTTGTGGGCTGAATGATTTAGAGGGTTGCTCGTCTATATAGTGATGAAAATCATTGTTTATTTTCTATTAATTCTTTTTGAGCAAGGATTTTGAATAGTGGCGATGACCACTGTTATTTGATTTTGTGTTTTGAGTATTGTGAATGGTTTTGATCCTTGTGGCCTTGGGGATGACTACCCATCCTGGTTAGGGGCGGATAGTACGAATCCTTACGACGTTGGGGACCAAGGGGATGATGGAGGTTATGGAGTAAGGGCATTGATCCGTTAGGCCTTGGGGATGACTACCCATCCTGGTTAGGGGCGGATAGTACGAATCCTTACAACTTGGAGACCAAAGGTGAATGGAAAGTGTTAGGATGATGATTTGTTGGAATTTTGTTTGTGAATGGTGTTGATCCCTTTAGGTTTTGGGGATGACTACCCATCCTTGGCAGGGACGTGTAGTACAAATCCTTACAACTTTGGGAACCAACTATGATTGGGATTTGGTAGTGGTGAAAACCACTGTATATGGAGGTGAGTGGATAGGAAAGAGCTTGTCCTTTTGTCAATTCTCGGCATTCTAGAACCATTCGCACGGGGGGATGAGCAAGATAACCGTTTCGCTTATGGTGACCTGGATTACTTGTGCGGGGTTTCATCTTTCGTTCACACAACTTGGGAATTTTTATGTGTTTTAATTTGTGTTGGGATGTTACGTAACAAGGTGTATTTCAAGTGTAACTCTACCTTCATAAAATCTGTTTGACTTGATACATTACATGGCTAAAGAGCAAAATGATGACTGAATCACGAAAACCCTTGATACATTAAAAGACCACTGACTCTAGTATGGTAAAAGCAATGCATGGTGTTTTTGTTGTTTTTGTAAAATGGAACAGTGTGGAACAAGGTGGACTAGCGGAGCAATTACGACCTATGGTGCCTTTGACCTATACGACCACAAATATGCAATGTATGGATGCAATGCTTTAATGCGGCTATGTATTTTTGTATTTTTGATGGATTGATTTTTGTGAATATGAAGATGAAGTGCGAGAAGAACTCTCTTATTGATGAATTTGAGTATGCCTAGAAATGAGATGCAAATTTTTGTTGTTTTTGATGATTTTTGTTGTTTTTGAATTTTCTTGATTTTTGACCAAGCGATTGTGGAAATCCTTGGAGCATTTTGGGATTGACCAAGCGATTGCAAGAATCCTTGGAGCCTTTTGGGATTGACCAAGCGATTGTAAGAATCCTTGGAGCATTTTGGGATTGACCAAGCGATTGCAAGAATCCTTGGAGCATTTTGGGATTGACCAAGCGATTTCAAGAATCCTTGGAGCATTTTGGGATTGACCAAGCGATTGCAAGAATCCTTGGAGCCTTTTTGGGATTGACCAAGCGATTGTAAGAATCCTTGGAGCATTTTTGGGATTTGGCTCTCTTAGATATGAAATGGTCGCAAATGACTGATATTCAAGGGTTCTGTTTCCTTGATACCATCAAGAGAAGCTAGCCGGTATGTCCCGGGTCCTATTTTGCTATCAATGATATATGGACCTAACCAATTTGCCGCAAACTTGTCCCTTAGGTGGGATGGCAAACTAGAATTTTGTTGGTTTTCCTTCAAAACCAAATCACCAACCCGAAAGTCCCTCAGGTGAACTTTCATGTTGTAAGCTTTCTTAAGTCGCTCTTGATAAATACGTAAATGCTCGAGAGCATTAACGCGTCGTTCGTCAAGCAACGTAAGCTGGTCTAACCGGGCCTGCCACGTAGAATCATCATCGATGAACTCTTGCATTGATATGCGTAGGGAAGGAATCTCCAACTCTAGAGGCATGACTCCTCGGAGCCATACACAAGCGAAAATGGAGTGGCCCTAGTGGGTGTCCGAATGCTAGTGCGATAGGCCCATAGGGCAAGTGGGATTTGAATGTGCCAATCCTTATGACTGTCTACGACGGTCTTTTTAAGGATGGCAACTAGCATTTTGTTTGACGCCTCTGCTTGCCCATTCGCCTACGGATAATAGGGTGTTGAAAAGTTGTGCTGAATCTTGTACTTTGTGGTCAAAGCACGCACGTCTTTGTTCTTGAAAGGCGTCCCATTATCCGAGACTATTTTGGATGGAATACCAAAACGACATATGATGTTATGCAAAATGAACTCCACAATGCGGGGTCCTGTCGTAGAGGTAAGCGGAATTGCTTCCACCCACTTGGTAAAATACTCTGTGGCCGTTATGATAAACGTGTGACGGCCTGACGATGTAGGGGAGATCTTTCCAATTAGATCGAAGCCCCACTACGAGAACGGCCAAGCAGACTGGACTGTCTGCAAGGCCTGAGAAGGTACGTGCATCAAATTGGCATGATGTTGACACTTCACGCACTTCTTGACATAGGTGCAACAATCTCGCTCTAAAGATGGCCAATAATAGCCCATGCGAAGAATGCGCTTTGCGATAGCCATACCACTAAAGTGGCCACCACATGTACCATCGTGCGCTTGGGCGACTGCCCAAGTGGACTCTTGCTGGTCCAAGCAACGAAGGAGGATTCCTTCATAGCTGCGACGATACAAAATGTCTCCTATTAAGACATACTTAGCCGCTTTCTGCTTGAGTGCTCATTTTGCGGCATGAGTCAATCCAAGTGGGAGATTACCTAGCTTGAGGTAGTCTCTGATGGGTAAATACCAGTCCTGTTGATCAGAAACCTCGACAGTATGAACAACCAATCCCTCTTGAAGTTCATCCCTAGCAAACGTTGAATGGGATAGAACTTGTAAGAATAGCGTTGTGTTGCTATTAATGGGAGTAGGGGAGAACAAGGACCCCCAGTTGGCACGTTTCAGACGATCTCGGATTCGAGAGAACTTATCCGAGGATGGTTCAATCTGGATCATGTGGATTCCTGGCGTCAAGTCTGAGCTTGCACGCTCCATCGTGGATTGCGATAAGGTTTTGACTTGAATGGTTGTCATATCACCGGAAAGGTCTTGCGGAATTAGTGACCCCAAAGAGGCCATTGTGTCCGCAAAATGATTCGATGATCGAGGGAGTGCCTCGATGTCATACCACTCAAGTTTTGCCAGGAATTTGTCCACGAGGGCTTTATAGGCCTGCAGGACTGGGCATTTGCATTGATATACCCCTTTGACTTGATTGACTATTAACAGCGAATCACCAAAGATATTCAGTCGTTTGATGTTCATGGCGATTGTTGTCTGAAGACCTAGGAGCAAGGCTTCATACTCTGCATTATTGTTGGTGCATGGGAAGTTTAATTTAAATGACAGGGGCATTGGAGCACCCTGCGGTGTGAAGAATACAATTCCCGTGCCACCACCTTGCTCACATTTAGAACCATCGAAGAATAGGGTTATGTCGGCCTGTGACTCGGGCTCATCAGAATCTGGTGATTCTGAGACATGGAAGACCCCATCATCGGGTAGTTCTATGACGAGAGGTTGATCGTCTTCAAGAGGAGCCTCTGCTAGTTGATCGGCTATGACTTGTCCTTTGATAGATTTTTGTCCAATAAACTCTATGTCAAATTCCGTCAACAACATGATCCATTTCGCCGTGCGACTACTATGATAAGTACGACTCATCATGTATCGCAATGGATTCTCCTTAGACACAACATACGTAGTGTTGCTCAGCATGTAGTGGCGTAGCTTTTTGGTAGCAAACACCACTGCCAAGCATAGTTTCTCAACGTATGCATAGTTAAGTTCATAACTGACCAGGGTGCGGCTAAGATAGTAAGTAGCTTGTTCCTTGTGAAGTTCATTCTTCTAGGCTAGCATGGCGCCCAGTGCCACCTCAGTAGCTGAGATGTATAAGTAGAACGGCACTCCTGGTCTAGGTGGTGCCAATACTGGTGGCGAAACCAGGTATTGTTTGATCTCGTCAAAGGTTGACTGGCACTCGTCATCCCAATGAAATGTAACCCCCTTGTGCAATAGTTTGTTCATGGGTCGGCACTTGTCAGATAATTGCGCTATGAAGCGTTTAATCGATGCGACCTTGCCCTGCGGACTTCGAGCTGCTTGATTGTAGTTGGGGGAACCATTTCGAGGATTGCCTTGACTTTCTTTGGGTCCACCTCGATTCCTCGCTTTGAGACTATGAAACCCAAGAATTTTCCGGATGTGACGCCAAAGACGCACTTCTTGGGGTTTAGTCTAACTTTATGCTCCATGAGGCGATCGAGGATCTTGCTTAAGTCATCGATATGATTTGAGCGCAAGAGAGACTTGGCTAACAAATCATCCATGTAATCTTCCAAAGTTTTGTGCATGTAATCGTGGAAGATATATGTCATGGCACGTTGGTAGGTGGCGCCAACATTTTTAAGGCCAAAAGGCATGACCTTATAACAAAATGTCCCCCAAGGCGTTGTGAACGCCGTTTTTAGTTGGTCTTCAGGATTGATACGAATTTGATTGTATCCTGAGAAACCATCCATTAGGGAGAGCATTTCGTGACCTGCTGTAGCGTCTACCAATGCGTCGATGCTTGGCAAGGGGAAATCATCCTTAGGACTCGCTTTGTTTAGATCTCAAAAATCGGTGCATATGCGAATCCTCCCGTCGGGCTTCTTGACGGGAACCATGTTGGACAACCATGGCGGATAATCCACGCGAGATGACAAACTGTGCATCCAACAGCTTTTGCAATTCGTCTTTGACCATTAAGGCCATTGTTGGATGCATCTTACGTAGTTTTTGCTTTACAGGCTTGATTGTCGGATCAAGCGTTAAATTATGCGTGACTAGCTGCGGGTCTAGTCCTGGCATATCTTTGTACGACCATGCAAAAACCTCCTTCTTCTCTTTGAGAAGGGCAATGTAGTCGGCTTGCTCTTCGGGGGAAAGACTTACCCCCAACTTGAGAATCTATGGATTCATTGGATCTGTGCCGATATCTACATCAGTCGTTTCCTCGACTGACATGTGGGATCCGTCCTCCAATTGATGTGGAGTCGGGATCAAATGGATATCATTAGCTGAATTTAGATCTGCATTGGGAACCTCGGGTTCCTCTTCAACCTGAAAAATATCTTGAGTTGTCCCTGGGGTAAAATGATGCATTTCATCGAAAGGCCAGTACTATGATGGTGACAAAGGTGAATTGACGCGATCCCAATCGATGGCATCTATGTCTAGATGCAATGACCTTGCTGGATCGGCCGGATTGCGGATGGGTGCGGTCAAATCAATGGAGATCATGTGGATGGAATGAATTTGGTCTCCATTACCATGGGTGTGATAACTTGATTCTTCTAGATGCTCCCTATACTCTGGATCTGGCTCTAGGGGAACGGGCACGAACGGATCGGCCCTATGTGCTGAAAGGAGGACAGGGTCTTCCCTCGGCACTGTTGTCATGATAGGGTCTCGGGGTGGACGGTGTTCATCGTGAATTTGGAGCCATGGATCCAACACTTGGTCCCACCTCGCTGGGTCTACCCACCATTCATGCCCTAACCTTATGCCCATTTGTCCCATTAGGTCTTCATGAGTTAAAGGGCGATAATTCCGTCTCGCATGTCTGAGATAGATCATCTCAGTCTCATCTTCTGAATCACTTTCGGAGGTCCAAAAATGTTCATTTTCTTCAGCAACTGTTACTTGCGACATTGAGGGTTCTCCTTGTTCCAGTAAGTTAATCTGGTCCCATTGCGGTTGTTCCACTCTTGGTGGAGGGACCTGATTCTCTTGACATGGTATTGACTCAACTGGAACCTCTAAGGGGAATAGCTTCAAAAAGATGTCTGGACATCGTTGATGTTCTCTTTGAGGATTAATGTCCGAACTTTCACCTCTTGCTAGCAAAGGAAAGGGATTACTGTTGTTGCCAAGGGTGTTTGTTGACCATGGGAGGTAGTCTCCCAATGTATATTCTGTATTTGGGTTGGCATAAAGATCTAGTGCCAATCCCCCTTGTTGCCTATTTCTAGGCCTTGCATATTTTCTACCAAGATGTCTAAGGGCAGGGGGTGGTTGAACCCTACTCCTGACTTATCATATGGCATCTGATATCTTGGTTGGCAAAGGACCCGCATCCCTTGTTCATATCTGCCTAGCCCGTATCCATGCCAATTGCATTGGCCGAGATATTTTAGGGCGAAGTCTGGGTTTGACAGATAGTTGATGTTTTCAACAAAAGGCTCTTCGTCTGCTTCCTTTTGTTTGCATGGTTCAAGACCATGATCAAGGCCCCCATACACAAAATTTGTCTGGTTGGGTGGGTGACCTAGAGGAACAACTGTTCCTATGGGAAGGCGAGGTCTCCCCATATCCTGTACTGATTCTACTGTAGGCGTTGCCACAACATTCTGCACTAAGTACTCCCCCAGGCCTGTACTGGCCATTTCAACAGTGATTGTTGATGCTTGGGAGGGAGGGAACGGGAGTCCTTCCTGAGTCCATTCCATGTTTGGTGGTTTAGGAATCTCAGCTTTCGTAGTGCTAGGTGTTTCTTCTGTTGATACCGTTGAAATTGTGGGCAAACCCTCTTCTAAGGGCTGAGCCTCTTCCATGATCTGTTTTCCCTTGTCCTTCTGTTTAGCCATGATAGGTGGCATTGGTAATGAAGGAGCAGATGATGAGGATTCACCTGGTTGGGATTTTGGTGATTTGGTCACCGAGTGGTGCCTACGGTATTGGACCCTGTTTAGATGGATTTAACTGGAAATCCAAATGCGTTGAAGGGAGGGTCGATTGAGGCATTAATTGTACCGCATTGCAATACTTGAAGGGTTCTAAGTCCATCGGGACTACATGTATTTCTCCTTCAAAAGCATACTTTAAGCACTTGGTGAGCGATGGAAGGGACACACTTCATGTCCCTGATCCAAGGTCGCCCTAGCGATATATTGTAAGCCATCTCGCCTTCCAACACATGGCACAATGTTGGTATTATCTTTTGTCCTACCGGACAGGTAGAACAACTGTGTCGATTGTCGAGCATATTGCATCATTGAAAGCTCGCAATGTGTATGTGGAGGCTGTGATATGAGAGGCTGGCGACTTCAAATGTTTTAAGGCTGCAGTGGTGATGATGTTACTTGGACGAACCAGTATCTACCAACACTCTCTTGTACGGGATCCCATTGACCCGTGCAACAACGTGCAGGGGTGGATCTGCCGTGTCATTCGATATTGCTTTGACTTCATCCTCTCTGAAGGTGATGACCGGCTCCGTACATCGCTTCACATGTCCCACGAAGTTGTTGAAAGAATTTGCTTCGTGAGGCTGTAATTCGATGGCTTTTAATATTTCCATAAGAGCTTCTCTATGAGGTGTTGATTGTTGAATAAGCTCGTAAATGGAAAGCCTAGCCGATGTGGTCCGCAAACTCTTCGTGAGTTTGGTTCGTATCGTGACCTCGGGTCTAGGCGGAGGCAACTGCGTTGGGCGTTGCTTGAGGCTTGTGATGTTGTCGAAACTTCCCTCGTAGCTACCTCGGGGGCAACTGCTGGGTACTTTTTGTTCCTTGTCACTATGCTGATCATTCCCACAAATCCTTGCATGGGAAGATTCTGTCGCACCTCGTTAATCTGGAGAGGTTTTGCCTGTGCCTCGTGAGCAGGCAAAGGGTCCTTGAATACCCCCATTTGTTGATTATTTGGCGCTATGGGGTTGTCCACGGCCAATGTTTTATTGTCGATTAAATCTTGGATTAATCCTTTGAATTTCCAGCATCCATTTAAATCATGTCCCCTGCGCCTATGGAATCTACAATACAATTCCTCTCTGTATCCCTTAGGCTTGGGGGCGTTAGGGTCTATAGTTTGGATTTCTGGCAAGGTGACTAAATTTGCCGCTGACAAGCGGTCAAATAGGGAGTCCCTGGACTCCGTGTAAGGGGTGAATTGTCGCCTAGGGCGACTGCTGATTCTGCTCCTGTTTCTTATTATCTTTTTCATAACTAGGAGGCACTGCCTAGTAATTAGCCTTTTGGGGCTGCATTTCTTGCACGAGGCTTGGGAACATTTATCGCAACTTGGTTAACCGCAGCGGGTTGTGATTGCGTTGTCCCAGTCTTAGTGGTTTTATTCCACTCTTTCTTTTTAGGCTTGGCGATTGCGCCTTCGCCTATTTTAATCTCTTCTATAACTCTGGCTTGCGCCAAAGCGTCTTCTAAACTGTCGTATTGCTGCAGCAACAATAGACCAGAGATTGATTTTAAGCAACTCCGTGCAAACATCTGTGTAAGATCAGACATAGGGGGACGGTAGGGTAGCTTAGAAAGCAAAGCCCTCCATCGATTCCCGTATGTTGTCATTGTTTCTTCCTCATATTGCTTGAGGCTGGCCAGATCACTCAGTGATGCCTTCTTCTTTGTGTTGAAGGCAAAGCATTCAAGAAACGCATCTACTAATTGATCTAGGTTGTTTATGTTGTGTTTGGGTAATTGTGTGAACCAATCCGAGGCAGGGCCTGCGAATGTGGTTATGAAAGTTCGAAGCAACAATGCATCATTATCTTGGATGCCGAAGCATTGACTTAGGAACCTTGTCACATGTTCTTGTGCATCCTCTTCACCTTTAAAGACTGCCAATTGAGGCAACTTGAAGTGTTCGGGGTAAAGAGGTGTGGGCACTGAGGGATGTACTGGGTGACTGCGGAGTTGACGTAATGTGGGTTTTTGATGCCCAGAAGCTTTTGTCTCCACAGACTCCAAACGCTCTAATAGCGCTTTGTATGCATCGAAAGATTTTATTTCTTCCTCTTTTGTTTGCTCCCGTTGTGAGTTATGGGAGACTGGAGGCCTATGGGGGGGTGGCCGAGTGGCAGCCCTCCCGCCTTGATGGGGCATTTCGGCCCGCTCTATTTCTGGTTCGTACTCCTCATAAACTTCTTGAGGAGTCTCTAGGCGAGACCTATGACCTTGATTGAGTCCCCGTTGGGGGTACCCATCATTGTTTCGGGGAGTGGCCTCCCTCTCGGGTCTATAAGGTCTCGGAGGCAAAGCTTGACGAGGTCGTGGAGACCTGTCCTGCATCAAAGGGTTGTGCCTCTCATATTGTTCTTCTCTGTGGGTGCGAGGGGTTGGCACCCTCTCAGGTAGTTTATAGCGCAACTCATCCGCTTCGTGCTGCATGCGCTCTTTATTCAGGCGGTATAAGTACTCTAACTCCTTATGACCTTGCTCAAGCTGCGTGATTCGGGCTTGGCGAGCGGCATGTCTGGCGACTGTCGGGTCAACTTGGTCTGCCCTCTTTTGCTGAGGAGGCTTGAATGTTTTTCCTATGTGTTTGCCTCGATCTTGATGATCTAAAATTTCAATGGGTTGCTTCCCTCTGTCGAGGTAGGCACCATTTACTTGAGGCTCCGGCCTCGATGTGTGATCATGATACCTAGCAGGTGCGGAAATGCAAGGTTCCCGCGCTGTTTGTTGTCCTTGAGGAATGCGATGGCTTTCCTCGTACTCCCTTTCATGGGTTTGAAAGGGGCGGGCGGAGTTAGCTCGCCCTGTGTAAAGAGCCCTGCGCTCTGGATTTTGTCTTTCTGTTCTGATGGGAGGCAAAGGAGAGATACCATATCCACGTTGTCTCTCCAAATGAATACTATGCCTCTCTAGCGCTTCATCGCGCTGCGGCCACTCAGATCTAACCTCAAGAGGCGGTTGTCTATTTACATTGAGATCTACATGTAAAGCTTCTTCCCGAAAGGGACTGTGTTGAATGGGCATACCCCACAGAGGGGGTTCCCAATAAGTTCTTTTTGATGGGGCCTGATATGGACTCTCTTGTAGGCTGGACCGCCAAGGCGGTATGGCCAAGTCCTCAGGGCTAAAGCGAAGGCGACTAGCGCCCTCTCTTTGTGCACCTTCCGCGGCGTCCGCCCTTGATTGGGCTTGGCTACGGGTGTACACCATTGTGGTGCTTCTCTACTATCTAAGCAGATTTTATCTCGTTTATGGTGATTTGTCTTTTTGTCTACACTAAGTAGAAATGAACACACTCATACACAAACCGTGATTATCTCTTTTAAGGATTAATAGTGTGTCCTAAATTGGTTTAGTGCATTTTGATATTTTGTTTTGTTTTTGCAAGTTTTGAAGAACGTTTAAATGCATAATGTTGGCTCATATGACTCCCATAAATGGTCGCCCCTTCAATATACCATTGCCGGACCGATATACCAACCTCTCTATATACCCGCCCTTACGAGAGGGAAACTATAGGTACGTGAGAGCAGATGGTACGTGGAACATAGGCGGTACGGAAGGGGGATTGTCCTGTTAATGACACCTACCATAGAAGACTTATCCTCGCGTGCATGGGAATCACCCCAGCAACACTCGGTCAGCTTTCGTTAGGATTTACGCCTAACAATAGTGACAATCGGGGAAATGGATGCAAAGCTAAGCCAAGGTGGTGATGAACCCACCGTTGGTCTTGCTCAAGGGCTGGGGTTTTACGACCAGCTCCTTGGTTTAATTTACCACGTGAAGTGTGTGGGGTTCATTTTATTTTTAAAAATGAAACAAGCAGCGAAAAAGAAACCTTTCCCTATGCCATACAAACACTACAAACCGGAAAACAACAAGTAGAAATTTTTTTTTTTTTTTAAAAAAAAAATATTACAAGAAATATTACAACTAAAAAAAAATATAAACAAATAAAATAAACAGAAATATCACAGCAGAAAATGAAGAAACTGTTACCTCTTTCTGCCGGACTTCTTTTTCGACCTTCGACTTAAAAAAGGTACTGTTAAGCACAAAACACAACAAATCTGATTAGTTTCTTGATTTAAAAAATCAAGAGAACGGTCCCATCGTGATCGCCATTGAAAGCATGAGATTTCGGAATAAAAGAAACACTAATATGCAATAACAAAGAAAAGAGATAAATAAAAGAAAGAGATTAAAGCACAACCCTTTTTATTAAATCTGATCTCGGTTACAATACGTCTCCTCGTTTTTCTCTGTTACAAATGGAAATAGTCTTCTTCTTTCCGCATGCCCACATGCAAAGTGGGCGGGCCAAAGTATTGCATCGGTGTTAATGAATCTTTTTCTCTGCTTATCTTCGCGTTCGACGAAACAATAAACCGTTTAGTAGCACCTGTAACAAGAGGATAGAACGTTTGTTGAGAAGTAAGTGAAAAATGCATGTGAAGGATTGTATTATATGGTGAATGAAATAACCTACGTAACATGTAACTTTTAGAGAACAAAATAAATGATTAACATAAAAAATAAAAAAAATAGATTATGGGATGTAATATTCAATAAACGATGAGATATATTGAAAAGTAGATATTAACTAAACATATTTAGACAACATAAAACGTAAACTAAATAAAAAGAAAATAGATATATAAATGAAAAAGCTGGGGGTGCCCAAGCGGGCTGCCCACGTTAGAATCTGATTTCGACGCCAATCCACTAGGAATGGGCCCAAAATCTCAGAAAAGAATTGTCGTCAAATTAATGGGATATAGTGATCCAATATCGGGTATGAAGGTTCAGATTCACCTTCTGGAAAACCACCCACCAACCTCTCTTTCACAAGAGATTCTGGATGTGAAGAAGGTGAAAATCCAAACTGATATAATCTAGTCTCGAGTTCAACAACACTTCGTTGTGTTTTTAAAATGCTTCGTCGGTCCTCTTTACATTGCATTGAGCTAGTTTTTATAGAGGATTTCGCCTCTGAAATATTAATGTCAAACCCTAAGTCCGTAGGGGCCGCTGAGATTTGACCCTTGTCAGATGATTATGAGACATGGCTCGCACTGAGATTATCGCTAGGAACTCACGTCAGTAGTTATGAGGCATGGCCTCGGATCGGATTTGCTGTTGAAACTGCTCGTCTCATTAATGCAGTTGGTGAAGTCCGCCGTTCTTCAGACCCACGGGGTCTCTTTAAAAAAGTGGCACGTAGTGACGCCACGTGGCGGCCATACCTTATTGCTTTGAAGTATGCAATGACGCCACGTGTCTGCTTTTAATTGGTCGAATTCGCCTTGACTAGTCGCAAGTCTGTTTAAAGCGCAAAATGCCGAAGTGTCGCGATATCGCGAGGTCGCGATATCGTGACACTTCGACCGAGCCTTCCCCCTTTGGGCCTTAGGTGTCGCGATATCACGACGTGATACGTGACACCCTCGGCAAGCTCCTTCGGGCCTTAGGTGTCACGATATCGTGACGTCGCGATATCGCGACATCTAAGGCCAAGGCTCCCCTTCGGGCCTTAGGTGTCGCGATATCGCGACGTCGCAATCGCGACATCTAAGGCCAAGGCTCCCTTTGGGCCTTAGGTGTCACGATTTTGTGACGCGAAATCGTGACATCTAAGGCCAAGGCTCCCCTTTGGGCCTTAGGTGTCACGATTTCGTGATGTCACGAAATCGCGACATCTAAGGCCAAGGCTCCCCTTTGGGCCTTAGGTGTCACGATTTTGCGACGTCGCGAAATCGTGACATCTAAGGCCAAGGTTCCCCTTTGGGCCTTAGGTGTCACGATTTTGCGACGCGCGAAATCATGACATCTAAGGCCAAGGCTCCCCTTTGGGCCTTAGGTGTCGCGATTTCGCGACGCGAAATCGCGACGTCGCGATTTCGCGACGTCTAAGGCCAAGGTTCCCCTTTGATTAAGGCTTGCCTGCATTTGAAGTTTGCTTAAGATTTGTTCTCGCTTAAGGCCTGAAGTTTAAAGTTTTGCTTTTGATTAAAGGCTTGCTTTTGACTTTGTTTTAACGAAGGCTTGTTAAAGCGACCAACTTTGCTCTGCTCATTTTTTGACCTTCTAAACTGCTGTGTGAGTGGCTAGGACCACTGTTTGACCTCTGAGGGCTGCCCTAAAAGCTGTGTATGTCAATGCGATCAGTGTTTGTAGTCACTTAATCGGATTGGTGTTGTTTTGGTGTCTACATTACGACTCACATCCAGTTACGACAAACGCAAAGGATGCGACCAGCTACGGGGAACGTGAAGGCTATGGCAAGCACAACAATGGACATGGGAAGCATGCAACGAGCTGCAATGAATGTAGAGGTTACAAAAAGAACAATAATGGACATGGGTAGCATGCAGCTAGATGTGGTGAATGCAGAGGCTATGACAAGCACAAAAATAGACATGGGCTAGAAGGCTTCTACGAAGATGCAAATGCAGACAAGGGCAAAGTTGGTAGGAACCTAGTTCCTAGATTTTAGAATTATAATCCAACCTAGTTCATGGGAAACCAAAGGATTATAAGAAGCACCAACAGTCGTGATGTGGGTTGGATGAACCATCCGTCGTGTGTAAACCCTAGGTGCACTCAAGCATTGAAGGGAGAGGGTTATTCACAGACCATCTCTTCAGTTTATGAGAAAACCTCTTCAATCAGAAGAAATATCTTTGAAGGATCTTTGGGTTCTCGGGTGGATGAAACTCTACCCTCTATCAAGATTTCAGAGGATGAATTTGGGTTGGATCTGATTGATTATGAAGCTCAAACAATTATTTACAAACTCAAGGACAAAAGACCAGGCTTGGAGGAGCTCAAAGGATACATTAAATTTTGGTGGAGTATAGAATTCCAAGTAACTCTCCTACCCAAAAAATTATTTTTTTGTTTCCTTTTCTAATTTAGCGGATAGAGATGAGGTAATGGACTATAGATATAATTGGTTTTTTGGACAAAGGGGTGTCTATATAAGACCTTGGACTCCTAGTTTCAACCCCTTTATAGAAAAAGTTAATGGCTTCCTAGTTTGGGTGAATCTTTATGCTCTCCTTGTGGAGTTTTGGGGAGAGAAGATATTCACAAAAATTGGTAATGTCATTGGTGCATTCTAGTATATGGATGCCCAAACAGAGGAAAAATTATCTAGTAAAATTAATATGAGTAAAGCAAGATTGGCTGTTCAGATGGATGTTTCAGTTCCTGGACCTCAATCCATTACTATCTCCTTGAGCAAAGGGGAATGGATCCAAAATATTGAATATGAAAACTTCTCCCTAAGATGTTATGGTTATCAGCAATATGGCCACATGAAGAAGAGATGCCCAAACATCCGATCATGCTTTGATTCCTCCATGGTGGAGAAGGCCTTGCATGTGAATGATTCAAAACCTTCAAATGTCTTGGTTCAAAATAAAGAAGCTCATCTTCTAGAGGCACCAATTGTCTAGCAAGAACCAAGTGAGCAAGAGAAGACTCAACTCTAAAAGGAGAATTTGAAGCATATCATTGATAAAAGCCAAACAATTACTAAAGACCATCTAGATGGTTCCATGAAAAAGATTAGCACCTCAGATGGTATTCTTGAAGCTAATTATGAAACAATCGATGATGGTCAATTTTCTAAAAATGAAGATCCTACAAAATGTGTTACAACTAGATATTACCTTAGGAGCTTGAAGTGCAAAAATGCATTCTCAGATCTTGCCACTCTATAGGAGGAAGAACCTATGCTACAAAAGAAAAATAGTCAAAATGGATGACTAAAGGAAACTAGCAATCCAAATTTGGTAAAGTGGACTATGATAGTGCGATGTTTTGGAAATATTACTCTACTAAGATGCAATGCATAGATAGTAGATGTGAAGTTTTGGTATTCATATAGAAAATTGAAAAGATCCAAAAAATGAAAATCAAGAATTCAGACATTTTATGTAAAATGTAGGTTTCTATCTATAGCATCTCAATTGAGATGAGAAGTGTATCTATTTGTAAACTCTCAAGCTCTAAAGAAGAGAGTTGTAATTTTTCAAGGGTGGGGGACCCGAGTACAACCCCTTATTATCCAGCAAAAATAAAAAGATAAAATGAAAGTATAATTAGGAATTGTGGAGGAGCTATTGGGATTTGTTGAAGATATGTATGTTGATTGCGGTAGAAGAGGTTAGAAAAGAGAAAACTATAATAAGTGAGATCCATGTCACTTTTATCGCATTAGTTCCCAAAATAGATGAAGTAAACAAATTTAACAATTTTTGTCTAATAAGTCTTTTATGATTAATTTATAAGATTGAAAAATATTTTAGATTGTGTTATCTCAAAGGAACAAGGTGGTTTTGTTTATGGGAAATAAATAATTGATGGTATGATCATTGTACAAGAGGCCATACATTCTCTTTCATTCCATGAAAAAGCTATGCTTAAAAAAATAGATATGAGTAAAACATATAATATGGTTTATAAGAGTTTTTTGCATGATATTCTTAGAAATTTTGGTTTTGGTTAAGGTTCGTATGAGTGGATTAGATTTTGTTATAGTACTACAAAATATTATATTTTGATCAATGGATCCCTTATTGGATGTTTTGAATCATCTTGTGAACTCCTCCAAGTTGGTCCACTATCTCTTTATTTATTTATTATTCTTATTAGGACATTTAGGAGAGCTTTATCAAAGGCAAAAATGGAAGAAAACCAAAGGTATTCAAAATACTACAAATGGCCCTTTGAAGTTTCATCTCAAATTTTTTGGTTGCACTTTTCTTTTGGGTCATTCCTCAGCTAACAAGGCAATGGAGTTTAAATATTATCATGCTATGAGAAGATCGTTAGAAAAATGGTTAATATTACAAAATACAATAACTTTTTCATTAATATTAACATATTTATACAACACGCTATTATAGAAAATTTAGGATTTAAAGTTGGAAATTACCATCAACATAAACTTTTTTTAAAAGAAAGGAAAGAAAAAAGAGTTATTGGACTCATGGACAGACAAATTATTGACCATGGTTGGAAGGCTACAACTCATAAAGACTATATTACAATCTGTGTATGTTCGTGTGTGGGTGTGTGAGATGTCACTTTCAATATTGCCAATAGATATAGTATCCAAATTTATAAATTTAAAGAGATTTTCTTTGGAAATGATGCAAGAAAAATTTTAGGTTTCTTCTTTGTAAGTGGGATAGGGTTTGCAAAGGAAAGAATATTGGAGAGATAAGTTTACAAAATTATAGACTTATGATTTTGGCATTAGGGGAAATTTTGGTTGGAGATTATTCAAATATGAAGGAAAGAGATGGATAAAATGCTACTTAAAAATATATATAGATTTTGTAGACATAATAAAATTATTCAAGAAATAAAATTATTCAAGAAATGAAACCTACCTAAAGGCTCAACAACATGGAACTTTATATCAAAGAGTTTAAAATTGACCAAAGAACATTGATTATCCAATTATAATTTTTTTGTTTGATGCTCGGTTGAAGCCTTATCCTCTTATTTCTAATTCAAAATGGCGATGTTGGCTCAGACATGTTTATCTTATAGAGGTTTTAAGGTCAAAATCTACATTAATGTGAGAAATAATTTTAGATTATGGATTTTTATTACCAATTTGGTTTAAAGAGAGGACCTCAAACATATAGCGGATGGGATTCAAAAGATTATTCAAGACTTCTATTGGCCCATTTTTACATGAAAGAACACGTTGAATTAGAATATATCAAAAGATGGTGGATAATCGATAAATTTGGGATACAAGGCTTTAGAGCAATCAACTCTTTCTACTCCCAAAAATTTACCTTAGAAGAATGTTCATCCACTTGAGACCCTCCCTAAAAGGCTCAGCATTCCTTTAGCTAGTTGTTCAAAGCCAAATTCTTATATGTGAGATTCTACAAAGAAGATTGTATGATGGACCTTCTATGCATGCCTTATGTAAGAAGGATATAGAAACATCATATCAATCACTTCATAATTGTTCGTTTGCTTACACCATTTAGGGTATTTTTCAAAAAAACAAAATATATTGGGTGTCTTCATCAACATTGAAAAAATGATGAAAAATTGTATCAATTGTTTCTTATATTAAGGCATTGTTTCTTATATTAAAGCATCATGTGTTTCATAGAGGATGTTCTTCATATATTTCCATCAACTATGATTATGAAAATTAATCTCAGTGATCATTCTAAAGGAAGTCTAGAGAAGGCTAATAAAGTTGGCGTTTTTCAAAATATGAAGGATTATTTTCCCTTGTTTACTCAAAATCATAAGGAACTTCAACTAAAAATTATGCAAAAGTTAGGGCAATTCTTACATGGATCAATATTGCCACTAAAAGATACAAAGATATATTTTAATTAAGGGAGGTATACTTTTAATATTATAAAAAAAATGAATGTGAGAATTGATTTAGTAATGACATTATTTTTTATGTGCATCAATTATTGATTTAGACAATATATTGGAATTGTCAACATATCTATAAAGAATGAAGTAAGGTAGGAGATAGTTTAGTCAATTGTAATATTGATCTTTGTAGATACCTAAGGGATATTTTATATATTAGAACGTGATATCAAGCAATTGATAGAAGAAATGTAGTAGTTTGAGAAAGATGAAGAATATCTTTTATAGAAAGGCAATATGGTTTTGGTTTGATTAACCTAATAGCAATTGTGACGTTATGGTATTTTAATCAAAGTGGCCCCTCGTGGTAGTAACATTTTCCTTATTTAAAAAGCATAAATTCAAGTACAAGTAAGAAGCATGGTATCAACGAATTTTACAAAAGAATATGATTTTATTTACATATATGCATATTATTCAATTGGGTTTTTTAATCTAGAAATAGTGCTAGTAGAGGCAAACACACAAGCTAGAGATTTGAAGAACTACTTCAAGATTGGATTTTTTATAAAATCCAAAATAAAGTTTGTATGAAAGATCTAGAGAGAATATTCAACCTCTTTCAAGGAGGATTAACCAAAGCCAACACCTAGGATAACATGCAAAATTTATAGTGTCACACACAAGAGTTCTAAAGGCTTTTGCACTTATTCAAAGGATGTTTTGTCAATGCCATCACTTGGGTTGACATGCAAGGTCTTTAATGGAGACCAAGAGCCAAGAAAAGTTGAACTAAAATCCTTAAAGCATTGTTCTTGAGGTGACATTAAATGAATGTATAATATCTTTAGTAGAAATCTTGGTCAACATAATTGTGGTTTCTTATATGGATCTACTAATTTTATTAGCATAAATATTACTCTTCTTCCTACTTATAGATAAGGGTTTATTATTGAAAAAGCTTTTGTACACATTTTTATTTGTTTGAAAAATAAAGAGATATAAAGTTTTCTACTTCACTCCTTGAGAGAGATATGATGTATAAATTTAATGGGTTTTTGCCCACTCTTCCTCCCTTGAGTTAGTGGATACGCAAATAATGATCACCTCTTATTTCAAATTTAAAAAATTACCTATATGTCCAAGGGTCTTTCATTATGCTTTTTGTAGAAGAGGCATATGGAGATGCAATTTATAGTGCTACACCTGTATTCCATGAGGGTCTAGGCTATTTATAAAACCATAGTTTCTAGATTTTCATCCTTAAAGAAAACCCTCACTTCTAGCCTAATATGTAATAGGCTACCAAATTTGATATTGCATTTTTAGGTGCCTTGGACCCTAGAACAAATTGTTAATGCTATAAGGAAATGTATTTCCTTAGATAAATCAACAAGAGAAAGTTCAAGACTACATGTGTTCATGTATGTGTGCAGGTTGATATGAGTAAATATTTTCCAACAAAATTTACCTTAATATGGATGGTTCAAATAGAACCCAAAAAGTGCATTGTGAAAAATTGCTTTGTTGTAAAGAATATCTTGAATATTATCATCTAGCCAATATTTGTGCACAGATAAAGAATATACTCCGCTAGAGTTTAGATATAAAATTGCTTTTACAGATAAGTATTTCCAGATGGTTCACTAAAAAAGAAAACAAAAATTTACTTGATGGAAGGGCACTTCAGAGAAATGTTATTAGGTTACATGATACAAAAAAGAGAAATGACTTTTAACGAAGATCGAGCATATCTTTCTACATAAGAGATAGGTGAAAGTCAAAGCATAAATTAATCTATGGTTTCAACTAGTATCAAGTTAAAAATGCAATATGCACTTTCAAAAGAGGTGCACAAGAAAAGTATGAAAATAAAACAATATTTTAGGATCCCTCCTACTTTGAATCTTTGTCCATCAAAGTTTTATAATGGCCATTAACAATTGCACAAAATGGCTCCAAAAAATATCGTAATTAGGGCAATTTTTTTTGAAAAATCATCTCATCTTTCAAGAGCTATATCTTTGCATACATTTACCTAATTAGGATGATTCTTATTCTATTTTATGCAGAATTTGAAGAGATTTGAAATGAATGGTCATACAAAAGAACCCAAGTAGTATTGAGGGAGATACATCCATGCAAAGGAAACCGTTTGAAATAACTGCAACATTAGGGTAAATTTTTCTTAAAAAATGTCATATCTTTCAAGAGCCATATAACTATGAAGGGTTATCTGATTCAAATGATTCTTGGACCAATTTATTCAAAATTTGAAGATTTTTAAAATAAGTGGTCATATAAAGGAATCTAAATGATATTGAGGGATATATGATCCTATGAAGTCAGCCATCTAGAACAAGGGTAGTGACAATTTTTCAAGTCATAGAAAAACAAAATTGTCGATAGTCAACTAGGGTTTGGATGATAGAAGGAGCAATGAAGGGCTAGAGCATTAATGAGGTAGGAAATTTTGTCTAGGATAGAATTGTTTCGACTAAGTTTCATTTATTCCTTCATTATCTTTGAAGTTTTGCATATAGATTATTGTAGGTTTATTTTCAAATAATATAATTTCTATAGGATATATTGGTAAATTTTAATAGATGTTGAGTTATAGTGTCCTTCATATGGACCGATTTACAACTAAAACCTTAGAATCATCTCTAGTAGTAAAGGTTAGAAAGGAATTCATAGAGCGGTGATCCTCGTTGCTCAAAGATAGGGTAGTCATTGGTAAATTTAATGGGTCTTGACCCTAGAAAAATAGCTTGATAGGAGGTGGAAGTCTCCAGGAGTGATTGTATCCTTTCTTCTCAAAGGTTTCTTCCTTGTCATTTTTTGTTATAAGGAGGAAATAGATAGAATCCTAAAATGGGGTCCTTGGTTTATGTGAAGATCATGACTCTTCCTTACCCATTGGTATGAAGGATTTCTACCTAAAACGTAAATCTATACATAACACCAGACTCGGTTAAGTGTATGGGTTACTCATTGAATTTTGGAAAATGGATAACTTCAAGGTAGTAGGCAACACTTTGGGAGAATTCCTTGATATTTGAAAAAACTATAAAAGATGGAGTCTTGGCTATTTATGCCCAAATATTGGTCATGATTGATATTAGTAAACCTTTACCATAATCAATCATTCTTAAGTATGGAGGTAAGTTGTGGACCCAAACCATGGATTATGAAAATATATATTTTAAATGTAGAAGATGTCATAAGGTGGGGCATATTGAGAGATCATGCCCTAAGAAGAGTCCAAGATAAACATATGTAGAAAACTGCAAGAGAAACTTATAAATGGATATGAATCAAGATGGTTTTCAACTTCTAAAAAAAGGTTCAGACAGATGAGAGTAAATAAATAGTGGAGACTAGTTGTACGCATGACAAAATGTCTTGCCCCTTTGGGTGGATTGTTTGTCTTTACTTACTTCAACACATACATTGTATATTTACTTTCTAGTAGTTGTTGGATGATTTTCCTAGTCGTGGGTTTGAATCCCGTTATGGTATTTTTAAACAAAATAGTTTTGTTATTTCACTTTAATTTGATTGCAAAGATTTTAAAAATTTTAGTGAGATTTATTTGTTGATAGAAAATCAAAGAAAATTAAGACACTAGGGAGAGATTTCCAATGAATATAGTAAAAGATCTTGAGACAAAGAAGTTTAAGAAGAATTTTTTGGAAGATTTAAATTTTATTTATTCACAAAAATGTAAAAATGACAAAATGCCTTACCCCTTCAAGTGAATTGTTTGTCTTTCCTTACTTTAACACATACACGATATATTTACACATGGAAGGGGAGATATAGTATACGAGAACACTTACATGTTAGTTTATCAACATAAAATAATGAAGATAAACTAACGATGGTAGTTTGCTAACTAGTAACAATAAGCAATAAATTATACTTGTATTTCAAATAGAAGCATGGATAAAATGGTAAGAAATAGAAATGTGTTATACTAAGAAACAATCATAAGTGGTACGAGGCAAAGAGTGATTATATTGAGATTTTCTCATTTTAAAAGAACAATCATAGCTTGTTGGGCCATGCAGACTCCTACCTACAAAGAAAAGCAGTAAAAACTTTTGTGTAGGAAATAACAAAGAGTGTGAGTGTTTTTAGGGACTGCCAAAATCAAGATAGATGAGGCATATCCTTGATCAAATAGTCAACCCCCAGTTCCATAAATAATGATTTTTAAAAATAAATAAGTGATTGAATATGGAAGCATGCAGACTATGAATTAAATAAAACTTAGCAATGCTAATATATTGTAACAATAGAATATATATACAGAGAAAAGAATATCACCAATTGTAATATCTCTACTTGGCAGAACTCTTTGTGGACAATAAACTATGTATTGAGAGGAATGATTAATGACATGATTTACTATTTGATGTCTATATGAGTACATTCTTTTGGGCATAGATTATGGTATTACTAATGCATTTATGGATGTAGGATCCGGTACCTCTCTTCGATAGGAATATATGGGTAAACCACCTACAATGAGAGATATGTTGGGGAAGTGATGGTGATGAATTGTTTATTGGCAATGTAGAGTAACATGGAAAATTACTCTTCACATAAATGCATATCATATTGTTTGTTTTCATATCTACACCATTGGGTAAGGATGTTTCTTGTGCAACGAGCCCCCTCAACAAGGTTGGTGATAGCATTGGACTATATTTAAAAAAAAGACCTCCCTCCTGAGGATAAAACAATGGTGTAGGATATTAATATGATGCCATGCTTGTTTATGTTTTGCATTATGGATAAAAATGACTATGTTTGATTAGTAATTTTAGATATTTTTCTATTACTTGAGTGCTAGCCTATTACCTTAAGTATAATGTAAAGTTCCCATAATAATTATATATCACCATGGAATGGGAGTGGTTATCTATACTTTGGATATTATTATTATGTGATTGATGATCAAGCCACATTGGAGGTTAAGGTGCTTAGGTTTTGTTAAAGGTTAGAATGAAACTGCCAAGCACACCAAATAGGGTGGTGTGTAACACTCCTAGACATTTGGTGTGCATCTCATGCAACATCATGGCCCTTTTTAAAATCTAATGGAAGGTTGGGTGATTGGGTTGTTTGAGATAAGAGGAGGATGATAGTAGAAGCAACGACAAGGAAGGAAGTGTGGAGGTGAGCAATGGAGTCTTTGGAAAGCAAAGTTTCATGTGCTTCTATTGCTTTGTTGAAACCTTCTTTTTACTGCCTATTTTTGGGTATGTTGCACTTGGTTTTGTGTTTGTTTCTTTTTTAGATGCTTTAGTTTGGCATCCTATTCCTTTACATCCTATTAACTGTTGTTGTGGTAGTTGCTTAGCTTGTGTGAGATGTAGGGTAGTCTCACCTTGGTTTTTATTTAGTTGTTGGTTGCTTCGTGTTAGTGCCCTTGTGTTGTTGGTTGTTTTGTGTTAGTGCCCTTTTGTTGTTGGTTGTTTCATGTTTAGCACCTTCTCTTGTTGGTTGTTTTGTGTTAGCACCCTTCTATCATTGGTTTACTTTGGTATTAGCTTATCTCTATCGTTGGTCAAGTGGGTGACATCAACCAGCTTAGAAACCTTTGTTTTTCCTCTATTTAGAACTCACCTTTCGCCTCAGTGTCACACGCATTTCTTTTATGTGCTTGGACGTAGGTCTCTATGGTTTCTAGGTTTCATTCTCTCCAGCTTGGAAGCCTTTGTTTGCCTTGTTCATTGATATTATTTTCCTTTTGCACGAACGTTAACTTTAAGTTTTATTTAAAGATTTATGTATATTGCTTTGGTAAGCTTTAATATAGTTTATTCTATGATTTGATTAAAGCTTTGCGTATATTGCTTTGGTAAGCTTTAATATAGTTTATTCTATTATTTGCTTAAAATTTTGTGTATGTTGCTTTAGTAAGCTTTAATATAGTTTATTATTTGATTTGCTTAATGCTTTGTGTACATTTTGGTAAGGTAAAAATATGGAATAGTTCTATGTTTTAATAAAAGCTTATGTTAATGCATGGAATGCTTTCATAAAACTTTAGTAGAATGGTAGAGGAGTTCTATGTCTAATTGAGCTTTACATCATTAACTGAATGCCCTTGCTAAGTTGAAAAGAGTATAAGCTAGTTTTATGTTTTAGGAAAGCCCATGCATGCTTTGTTGGGAAAGCTCTTGTTTAAACTTATGTGGGTTGGTTTATGATTATCTTTATGGGTAACGAAATCCATAAAGGGGTAGATGTTATAAGCTTTGTGCAGGCTTTATTTTTTTAAGTAAGAAGCTTCACTTGTATGTTGGTTTTGAAAGAAAACAAAATCTCAAGACTTGTGTAAGTTGAAGGATTACTATTAGAAGTATGGGATTCTCTTTGGTTGAATGTGTTTCTTGTGTGTTGGTTTTGAAAGAGTAAATAAAATAATAATTCTTGAGACTTGTGTAAGTTAAAACTATTAAGAGAAGTATGAGATTCTCTTGTGTGGATTGTATTGCATGTATAATAATTCTTGAGACCTTGGTGAGTTAAAGAATTCTTATCTAGAGAAGTATGAGATTCTCCTTGGTTGGTTGTTTATGTTTTATGCATGGTATTTTGCATGTTGGATTTGGCATGATTCAATTGCATCGCATATAGATTTTTTCTTATCCCTAAGTAAATCTCTCATGTTGTGGGTGGTTCTACCATCAAAGAAGTTGCAGAGGCTCGATTGGTAGGGGATCCTGGATTGTTGTTTTCTTAAAATCTCTTCAAAAGTAATATTGATGTAAATAAGCAAAGGCTTACATTTGCTTGAAAGATTTGTAAAACTTGATTACTGTTATAAAGAAGGATTATATTTTTTCCTTTGTGTCGTGAGCAATGAAGTAATTGGTTGAGCAATTTTATTTCTTTAGTTAGCTTGGAGTAGCTTTGATTGAGGAATTAGATTAATGGTTAATATCTTTAGCTTCATTATATTAAATGATGAAATATCTTCTTGAAACCCTTTTGATAAGTGTTGGAAATAAGTAATGTGGTATAATTTTATCATGGTATTGATAACTTTTAATTAAATATTTATATTAATGCATGGATGTGACTTTTGGTTAAGAGGAACTCTTAGATTATATCTTCTAGCATTTATTTTTATGGTTTATATCATGCTTCTTATTATTGAAATGTTTATCTAACCTTGGGTTGAGATAGAATGTTCCTCTAAGTAAGCCATAAATCCTACACTTGGGATGATTTATGCGAAGGCAATAACCAGGTAGATATGAGTCCTAGAAGGGGTTGCGTGAATGCAATAGCTAGGAACTCATAAACCTAGAAAATTTGTGAGAAGACAATAGCTAGGGTACTTGTGAATCGTTGTACCTTGAATGTGTAGATTTGGGTATGTTCCATCTAATTATTGGGAAATCCATTCACAAGATAGTAGTGGTGATCCCTCAATCGTGTAGGATCAAGTGATCATGTCAAAAGTGATAATGACCTTAGTTAACTTGTGAAGGTATGGTAACCAAGAAACAAGGCTCTACGTTGTTGAACCTGCCTAAATAGGTTTAGAGTTAGGATAGAGAATGAGTGTCCCCCTTTAAGCAAGTAGATATTAAAGAATAATTCCTACATCATGGTCATAAGATCCTATGTCAAGGAGTATGGGAAAGGTGGGGGGACCACTTTATGCATCCTTCTAAATGTGTAGCTTTAATAAGGTAAATCCCATAAAACATAAGAGCTGGCCACTCCTATCCACTAAGTGTCGTTTGCATCGACTTGGAACTTAAATGCGGTAAAGCCTTATATGTTGAGTTAAACAAATTAGAGGTGTTTCCCTTGTTTGACTTTGTTTGTAAGTGTTCTTTAAAAAAAATTGGGTTGGTAGTTTTGGGTTGTTACACCAATAAAACTTGAGAGTCATTAGTCATTAATGGTGGTTCCCGACGAGAACTTGATAGTGTTTTACGAGTGACTTGTTGATTTTTAGGTTACCAATTTTTGTTGATTAACCCACCCTTTTTCTCAAGGGGGTATTTATAGACAACATTTTAAAAATTCTATTTTTGAATCATTATAGAAGATGTGACACTAGTTTGAACATTTTTGCACTAGACTAGAGGTCGTTGATACATGGTGACTTGGTCTGATGAACAATTTGGATGTTTCATTATGATTTGACATGGTTGAATTAGGCTAATTTGCTTAAGCGGTCATGATCAATTTCTAAAATAAGTTAAACATTGTTTTTAGGAGATTAGAAGAAAAAGTCTAATATTTTTGCTTAATTTGGTTAACAAGTGAATATTTCAAGGGGTACTCTACTTGGGCAACTTGCAACAAGATAGATAGTGCATTTATGATGCAACAATAGATGCAGGCGAAGATTCAAAATTTGCTAAGTTTTTACGACTAATTTAATTTTGTAATTTTAACCTATTTACGAAATTTGAGTTTCAATTTTAATTTATTCTCATTTTTTAATTTGTAAACAGACTCTATTAAACAAAGTTTTAGAATTGATTTTAAGAAAAGTTTTTTCTTAATTTTAATTTAACAACTATAGCAGATTTCTTGAACTTCGTTTTTAATTCTACAATTTATATCGATTCCCAACGTTGTCTAGTAATTTTCAATGATTTTGGCTAATTTCCAACAATTTTTGCATCTTCCAACAAAGTTTGGGTAATTTTGATGTGTTTCACCATGTTCCAACATGTTCCTATATGTCCTATGGTTCCATCCACTTTTCTAGTGGCTCCATCTACTTTTTTGACAACTTTGTCTATTTTTTCAATGGGTATCTGCTTTTTGTGCATCTCCATTCACATTTTTGATAAGTATCCATTTTTTGATGGATTTGTCTGCTTTTTCTATGTCTCTATCTGCTTTTAAGCACTCATAGCTCAAATGGACATGGTTGACTATGGATTGATAGGTTACTACATCAAGTTTCAAACAACATGCAGGATAAACCATTTTTAGGGAATCATATGTTATCCATACATAAGCACATTTATACTCATTGAAAATATCTATTAGATTTATACATAGGGAATTAAAAAGAGATTTTATAAAAAAGAGAGGTTGGCAATACAAGCGTAGAGATAATGGATTGGCGACAAGAGGAACCTAACTTATCATGGGAAGAATTTGGGCATAATGATAACAACTCCAAAGAAAAGTGTTTAGAAAAACTATCAAACCTAGTAATCAGTCGTGAACCTTTCCAAGGCCTAAAAAGTTATAGGTGTCAATTATTTTGGTCTCTAAATAAAAAATATGACCAATATGCAATGAGAGGAGGGAATACAATAAATCCTAAATTAATGATAAGTATGTTCCTCAAGACTCTACGAACAACATTTACGAGTCTAAGGCTAAAAAAAATAAGACTTAATTTACCTTTTTTAGATCAATAATCTATGGTAGCTTTGACAATGGACTCAGGATAACGACCCTAAAGAAAAGAGACTCCCATGGGCATTCAACAAGAAATGGAAAGTATTCTTAATCATGTTCAAAATTTACACACACAAAGCAAAAGAGTAGATTTGCGATCGTATGTTCAAAGACTAGACCTTGAGGTATAACCATTAAATCTAAGAAGGATTGAAATGTATAAAAATTTATATTTCATAGCTATGACTCGGGACAAAGAGAAGAAATAGTTGAAAAATTTCGAAGATTATTCAAAGTGTTGGTCTCAAGGCATGAACTCTTAGGAGAAGCAAAATATGACCCTACAAGAAAAATTAGCGATCTAAGAAGAGATTTGTGAGTAGTTGGAAAAGTGGATTTAGTCATATTGGCTCTCATAAAATTGACAAAAGATAACCCCTAGATCCCAATGATAAAATAACTATCATTAGGTATAGAGAATTTTTAGCCCATCCCTTTCTATTTATCTCTTTTACTAGAAGAGCACATACTACACAATTGTATGGTTGACCCAAAAATTGAAATTACAATAATATCCTAAGAAGTTTGCAAGAGCATGGGTTTAACTAAGTATAATAGAAAGTGGTATTAGCTCAACCGATTAGATTCCTCAATATTTAAAAAGAGAAGACCAAGGTTCAAATCTTGCCAAGTGATATATGGATAATATCCAAGCTTTGTTGTAATACCACTATGTGGTGATGATGTAATATGGGTGGGGTGTATTTTAATCCCATATAACCAATTGAAAAAGACTCTTAGTATAATAGAGCCTAAATGACTCCAATTCAAGGGGATCTCAGTAAAGGTAATTGGTCTTATGAAGGAACTTCCAATGATGATATATGAATGTCTAGATATTGTGGTGTTACAAGATGTAGTGGTTGCTGATGTACCTCCTTTGTTTAGCATGTGTTTGTCTAAAGTTTTCATGGAGCAAATGAGAGGACACTTAAGCCTAGACCAAGGTCACATGATTATTCTATACATCAAGAAACTAGTCTAGATACCCAGGCAGGGTTTGCAACCCTTCTATATTGAGGAATATGAGGAATTAAAAAGATATTTTAGAAAAACATAAAAAAGATATTTTAGAAAAACAAAGGTTGGCAATACAAGCGTAGAGATAATGGATTGGCCATAAGAGGAACCTGACTTGTCATGGGAAGAATTTGGGCATAATGGTCACAACTCCAAAGAAAAGTGTTTAGAAAAACTATCAGATCTAGTAATTAGTCGTGAACCTTTCCAAGGCCTCAAAAGTTATAGGTATCAATGATTTTTGTCTCTAAATAAAAAAAAAGATGACCAATATTCAACGAGAGGAGGGAATCAAATAAAGCCTAAATAAATGATAAGTATGTTCCTCAAGACTCTATGAATAACATTTATGAGTCTAAGGCTTATAAAAATAAGGCCTAATTTACCTTTTTCAGATCAATCATCTATGACCACCACTAATGTTCAAGGTCAAGAGATGCTCGAAAATAGATTAAAGCCAAACTAGTATCTAAAAGTGTTCAAAACAATTGTGAGTTCCAAGAATCTATCAAGAGGAGAAACTCAACTTTAGCATCAAATTTAGTATCTAAAATGTAGACTCCTAGGATAAATTAAGAAGTTTACTTCTACCAGGCATGGGCGAGCATACCACATTTTTATGTAAATAGTTGACAAGTAAATAAAAGGTTGAATATAGCTTTTAAAAATAATACATTTAGCCAATGAGATAGTTGAATGGCACACATAAAAAGGTATTAAAAGGTAAAGTTCATGGCTTCAATAGCAAGATAAACAAAAAAGAGCAACTATGTCTAAAAGTTCTCTTCTTGAAAACATGCACAAGGTGGACACAGGAAAAATAGGGTTAACTTGGCAAGATAGAGCAATGCCCCTACTAGACTAACAAGTATATATAAGATGTCATTTGATTGACATTTCCTTTGCAAGACTCCCAAGCAGAGTATACAACAAAAAATAATATGGGAGGATGGATGCGACAATTGCAAATAGATTTGAAGATCCTTGCACCTAAGAAAGAGTCTAAGACCCCTGAGGGAAATGGTCACAAAGTTGTTTAACAAAATTTGAGGGTTGTTTGTAGTTACACACATCGAAGCAAATCTTCATAAATGTGTAACTGTGAACACTCTTCAAATTTGACAAGAATAAGGTCCCTCCAAAGCTTCAAGATAAAAGAAGTTACATTGCTCAACCAGGGAAAGAAGATTCATGGCATGAATAGAGGTGAAACATCAAACAAAGGTAGAAAAAGGAAACTCATCACCCTCAGGTATTATCTCTCCAACACTATTTACTCATAGCACATACCCTACAAACATCATATCTTCCCCTCATGCATTTTGTCTCATCCCATTACTTAGCTCTTACACACGACATCCCATTTGCTATTCATTTTGTCACCCTTCTCATGACTTTGCAGCCCAATGGATAAGATAGGAAGGGTTGACGATTAGCATAAAGGTACCCAAATTTCATGATATGGCATGAGTTGAGTCAAGAAGCAATGCGTAAAATGTGCTACATAACATTGTGTTTGCTACATGATGAAGGAAGAACATAAGATGAGTAAGCCAAAAGTGCCTAGCTAGCATAAAAACATTAAATAAAGCATGTGAACAAATTTTCTAATGCAAGTGTCAAATATTTTGGAAAAGAAGCCAAGTTAGAAGAAAGCATCATTCAATCATTGTGAGACTTAGCTATCATATCTCAAGTCTTATATAAGGCTATGAGAGGTTTAATAATCCAAAGTACAACAATCACTAGCACAACTATGAGTCCCATTGAAAGGCTGAAATATTACACTGTTGTTGGTAATAAAGAGAAATAATTCTTGCGTGGTATTGTGAAGAAAGGAATAATACTTCATGATTAAAGGCTCTAACCTACAAGTGCTTGGAATATTTGCCTAAGACATCTTGCCTGGACCTAAAGCAACTCTTAGATATGGTAGAATATGCTCATGGAGGTACCATTTTCATTGGGATACGAGATATTGGGTGTCCCCATTTGCCATCCATTCTTTTCTATTTCATATATTCCTTTTTTTTCCACTTTTCAAGTCCCCATTCATTTGTATATTGCTCCATCAAACTTGTCCATCAACCCTGTCCATCCCATTTTTCATTATCCCTGCCTTTCTCGCTTTCTGTAATAATCATCATATATTGTATCACCTTCCTCCTTCAAATTTTGGCTAGCTTATCTTCTAGATCCTTCCCTTACCTATTTCATAACTTGAGAATAAGGTTATCTAGGTTCATTTTTTGCAAGCAGAAAATCTTGGGAGGCGCCAATAATGTAGGTCAAATTTATGACTACATTCACAATTCAAAAGGTCAAATTATTTTTCTTAAATTTGGCTAAGTGTTTTGACGACTTGAGAGGTTGCATGAAGTCGCGATGCATAAATCTAGGTTCTTCTTGGTGGTGATATTAGCTCTTTTGCACCAAATCCCAATACCTTGCAAAAGGAGTTAATGGACAAATCCAAGATGAATAAAAATAGACCTTCTTGGTGCTAACACCAATATGATATCAAGCAACTCTAAAGATACACAAAGCTAGGATGCATAAAGTCATGATGCATAAGGTCGAGGCTATTTAAGCAGTGATGTCAATAGAGGTAAAGAAGGGCCCAAAACCATGCAAGAGAAAGCTCTCAAAGATGATTGAATAAATTTGTGAGGTGTAAAACTGTGATGAACAAAATTGGGTGCATTTTAGTGATGACATCAACACCTCGTGTAACAACCTAAAACTACCAACCCAATTTTTTTAAAGATGATTACAAGTAAAAGTTCATAAGGGAGACACCCTTATTTTATTTATCTCAACATACAAGGTTTCACCACATTTGAGTTCCAAGTTGTTTTAGACAACACTTAGTGGATAGAAGTGGTCAAATTTCATATTTTTTTGGGTTCACCTTACTAAACCTACTCTTTTAGAAGGACGTAAATAATGGTCCCCCCACCTTTCTTATACCCTCATTGACATTGGACCATGTGACCATGACATAGGGATTACCCTTTAAGGCCCATAATACTTAAAGAGGGATGCATATTCCCTAACCTGACTCTAAGTCCATCTAGGTAGGCTAATAACGTGTAGAGCCTTGGTGCTTAGTTACCACACCTATGTGGGTTAACTAAGGTCATTGCCACTTTGATGATAACTAACATGATCATTTGATCCTAAACGATCGAGGGATCACCAATGCTAACTTGTGAATATTTTCTCAACTCCTAGTTGGGATACACCTAATCCTACTTGTTCAAGGTGCAAATATTCACAAGATACTTGGCTATTGTATCCATACAACTTCTATTTTTATGAGTTCTTAGCTATTGCATCCTTGCAACTCCTTCTAAGACTCATATTTACCTGGTTATTGCATCCACACAACTCCCCCTAGGATTAGATTTTATTATGTTTTAGTTTTCAATAGAATTCCTAACCACACCTTCCCAAGGTAATAAAACTTGCATTGAAACATAATTCTCTAATAAAACATTACATATTACACTATATGAAAGCATTTATTAGAAATACATGATCCAACATGTTGCTATGATGATTCAACATGAAACAAAACCAAATTGCACATAATACAAATGCTTATCATAAAACTCCAAGGATCCTTTTTGTTAACATGCATACTTTAACATAAGAGATCCAATTATCATAATGATGAATTCTAGCAATCACAAGAATCTATTTCTAACTATCCATGGCTAAGATTGCTGAACACACCTTAACGTACAAAACCCATGACATCATTAAAACAACACAATATTTAATTTTGTACAATAATCAAGTTTACAATACTATTTGAACATAGTGTTTCTTTACATAGCCTTTAATTTTTTTCATCAGCTAAACATTTATAGAGCTTATGAAACCATTCACTAATGATCTTCAAGCCACTAAGCATTTGCAACCCTCCTTGATATGGGAAAACCACTCACAGTTCATAAGGAATACTTAGGGATCAAGATGACTCTAGATGCAATGCAATTTAAAACATGACACTTTATATTATGAAAGCAATCATGCATAAAAATATATTGAAAGTAAGCCAACATGGAGAGATCCCACACTTCTCTTTATAATGATTCCTTAACCCACAAAAGTCTTAGGAATTGTTATAATAGTTTATCTTTCAAAACCCACATACAATAGTACATTTAATAAAAGAGAATTATATACTTCTATTTATAATGATTCCTTAACCCACGAGTCTTAGATACCACTATAATAGATTCTCTTTCAAAACCAACATGCAATAAACCATCTTATAAAAGAGAATCCCATACTTCTCTTTTTAATGATTCCTTAACTCACATAAGTCTCAGGAACCATTATATAGTTTCTCTTTCAAACTAACATGCCATAAAATAACTTATAGAAGAGAATCCCATACTTCTCTTCATAATGATTCCTTATCTCACATAAGCCTTAGGAACCATTATATAGTTTCTCTTTCCAAACCAACATACAAACTTCCATTTAAAAATAAAAGCTTCCTTACTATATTATTTTCTTTAAACAAGGATCAAACCTTCCCATGCATCAATCAAGAGCAATTAAAAATAAAAAGTTCTATAATGCAAACCCACTTTCCTTGTCAAACAATGAACCAATGGAATGTTTCTACTCTAGAACCATCTCTCATTAAAACAAAACCAAACTAGCACTTTGCTACCATTAGAGAGCCATAACATTAAAAGAGAACAATTCAAACGTCTTTTAATAAGGAGAAAACTTAATTCTTTCTATCCATTAAATAATATCAATAAAGCTTAACATATCTATCAAGGCTAATCATTCAAGCCATCCCCTAAAGCTTAAACTTAAAAGAAAGCCTAACCTTACAACACTACTTCTAAACATAGAGACATAAAGCAACCAAAATAAAACTTATAGAATACTACTCAAGCCGCACACAACCTGGACAACCCAACCATAAATCTACTAGGATCAGGTTGCCACACGGGTTACAAGGCTCAGGAGTGGGATGAAGGTTAACATAGGAATCTAAGCTTATAGTCTCAATAGAGGTAATACATCTCTGCCCCTAAGAAACCCTTACCAGATATATAGGCCTTGACTAAAAAGCTCCTAAAATATAAGATAAAATCACTATATAGAGATGATAGAGCGCTTAGACTAGTATGCAAAACAACAAGGAAACAAGGCATGACTATGGTATACTAGAAAAACCACAAACCAATAAGAACCAACACACCCAAGGAAAGGTTAACCAATGTAAACATAAAGCATAGACTTAGGCCCACATCAAGCAACACAACCATTGGGTATCACAACATTACATAGGTCAAAAACTAAGGTATGGCAATAAGACAAAATAACACGTCAAAGCCAAAATAAAACACCAAGGTAAAATACCAGCTAGCATTAGCTAAGACCTAAAATAGCACCTGGAATCCCATGCTTGCCTATGTCTTACAAGGGATCGATGTGCTCCTCACGAACTCCTCCTCCTTTTGTCCTGTGTTCCCCTTCAATTGCCTCTCTTTTCTTCTTAAACCCCATTTCTTCCTCATCACAGGTTTTAAAACAAGGGAGGATTGCAAGCATGATTTACATGGAGGAGGACATCCACAAAATGCCCAAGAAGATGTTACTCTAAGACATCTGCCACCCTAGACGTGCAAAGGAGTAACACACTCCTAAAAGAGCTAACCCTAAAAGCCTATTAAAATATTAATCAAAATTACCTTTTCATTAACATTAAAACCAAATTAGCACCTTTTGGAATTAATTAATTTCTTTTTAACATTATCAAATTAATTAATACTTTATCAAAGAATTAAAACCATAAAAAATTAATTTAGTACTACAAAAGTATTAATATTATCCTCAATTGAATCTATGTGTAGACACCAAAACCTAGCCACTTGTCGTCCATTCAGGTCTTCCCACCATTTCCACCCATTATTCATATATATTTAAATATTAATATTTTATATATTATATTTTATATATATTTAATAAATATATATTTATATAAGTGAATTAATCCCAACCATTCGATTTCACTTAATCATATCCATTCATCCACATCAATTCATGCCACACCCCAGATTTAATATCCACCCTCTGATATGCTTTTATCTCAACCACACGATTAGTGTCGTTGAAACCCTAACATGCCCTAGGTTGGATTATTTATAGGAGCCATTTTGATGGCTCAACCCTTGAGTAAGCGCCCTAAGTTTTCCTAGGAAATTCATACCCTAATATTTCCTAACTATTTTTGAGCCCTAAGATTCCTAATAATATTTGGGTTCTCCCTTGCATCCTCGCCTTCACTTTCGCTCATCGCTTCTGCATTCATCGTCGTCCACCTCATGCAAACCAGATCTGGTTCTACTACATTCCCTGTAACCCCCGGAGCGCCCATAGGAATTTCCCATTTTCCCTAAGTACCCATGGGTGTTTCCCATTTTCCTTGAGTGCCCACGAGCATTTCCTGAGCGTCCATGGGCATTTCCTATTTTGTCGAGTGCCTACAGGCATTTTTTGCAGCCACCGTCATTGCCATTTGAAGAGATAAAAATGCAACACCAAATAACAAGATATAAATTGAACTCAAAAATACAATATTGCACAATGAATGATTTTTATATTAATGGGGGGAGCCTCAAAACTCCATTGTTACAATAATAATCTTTGAATCCTTGATACAAATATACACAATGCTAGGGTTCTCCAAAACCCTAGCTACAACGTTGGTGGTGTCTCAAAATACATCTTTACTCCCAAAAAAAGTGAGTGGGCTTTGTGCTATCCAATACTAGGCCACTCCAGCTTAAACATCTGCTCAATACTTATGTATCTCCAGATCTTGTGATGTTTGCTATTTTTTGGTCTGATGTAATTGTTGCAAGAAATCGGTGTGACAATGCCCTAGCATCACTCGAGGGCTATTATGACAATAGATCTAGGATTGGAATACTCGCGGGTGCTTGGTTGTAGCAGGAAACACCCATGAATCCCTTCATATGTTGGGGCAAAGAATAGACACAATCATTTCATTACATTTTCACCATTTAATAAACCCCTTCATCTGTTAGGGCAAAAACAGACATAGTCCCATTTCAAAAACCCCTTCATTTTTAGGGCAAAAATAGACACAATTTACATTCAACATCATCCATTTCATTCATTATTACACCTTCATTCATTTGCAAATACAAGTGAACCTTGTATTTAGTGGTTTATCCTAGTCACCTGGTGGTTGCAGTGACTGGTTATCCATGCAATTCAGTAGGATGGATAGATCACCATAATGAAACTTACATATAAAAAACCCCTTCATATGTTAGGGTAAAACCAGACACATTCATCACATTTTCCTTATTTCAAAAAACCTTCATTTGTTAGGGCAAAAACATACACAATCATCACAATTTTCCCCATTTCAAAAACCCTTTATTTGTTGGGGAAAAGAATAGACACAATCATTACATGGCATTTTTTCCCATTTCAAAAATCCTTCATATGTTAGGAGAAAGAATAGACACTTTCATCTCATTTTTCCATTTAAAAAACCCCTTCATATGTTAGGGCAAAGAACAGGCACAATCATTTCATCACATTTTTTCCCAAATGCCTTCATTTGTTGGGGTAAAGAACAGACACAATCATTTCGTCTCATTTTTATCCATTTTAAAAATCCCTTAATATATTGGGGAAAAGAATAGACATAATAATTTCATCGTATTTTTCCCATTCCAAAAACCCTTCATCCGTTAGGACAAATAACAGACACAAGTACAAGTGAACCTTGTATTTAGTGGTTTATCCTATTAACCTAGTGGTTGTAGCAACTGGTTATCCATGCAATATGATAGGATGGGTAGATTACCATAAGGACACTTGCATTGTCAAAACCCTTCATCTTTTGGGGCAAATAATAGAAACAATCATTGCATTTTTCACAATCCTTACATTTTCCCATGTCAAAAATTCTTCATTTGTTGGGGCAAAGAATAGATACAATCATTGCATTTTACAATCATTGTATTTTTACATGTTAGAAAACCCTTCATCTATTGGGACAAAGAACATACACAACCATTGCATTCAACATCATCAAATTCCTTGGCACTTTACAAGTGAACCTTGTATTTAGTGGTTTATCCTAGTCACGTGGCGGTTGTAGCAACTGGTTATCCATGCACTTTAGTAAAATGGATAGATCACCATAAGGACACTTACATATCAAAAAATCCCTTTGTCTGTTAGGGAAAAGAATAGATATATTCATCGCATGTTACCCAATTCATAAACCCTTCATCTATTAGGGCAAAGAATAGACACAATCATTTCATCGCATTTTTATCCATTTCAAAAACCCCTTCATCTATTAGGGCAAAGAACAGACACAATCATTTCATCGCATTTTTCCCATTTCAAAAAACCCTTCATCTACCCAGGTGTTGTAGGTGAGTTGGAGAGGAGAGGACTATCCTCCAAGGGAGGTCCCAGGTTTGAATCTCCACCTTACCAAAAATTTGAATTGGGTACCCAAAATCCAATTGATAATGTTGGTGTGGGCAGGGCCGGATGCGTCTCCTGGGTGACTTTAATTGTGTAGAACCCCCTATTCATGGTCTCTCAGACCAAGGTGACCCGTAAAGGTTTTTCGCTTTAAAAAAAAACCTTCATCTATTGGGGCAAAGAACAGACACAAGTACAAGTGAATCTCGTATTTAGCGGTTTATCCTAGTCACCTGGTGGTTGCAGTGACTGGTTATCCATGCAATCCGATAGGATGGGTAGATCACCATAAGGATACTTGCATTGTCAAAAATCCTTTATCTGTTGGGGCAAAAAATAGACACAATCATTGAATTACGTTTTCCTATGTCAAAATCCCTTCATCAGTTGGGACAAAGAACAGTCATTGCATTTTTCACAGTTATTGTATCATACACATGTCAAAAACCTCTTTCATATGTTGGGGCAAAAACATACCGAGACACTTGAATCCATATATTCAAAAATGTAGCTTACCTCCAAAAAATCACTCCACATTGCATCCAGCAATACATTTCTCATCATACATTTCATGTCACCATAAAATCCATCAACAATTACATTTACATTCAACATTTATCAAGTTCACCTACAATTTTAAGTGAACCTCGTATCTAGTGGTTTATTCTATCTCCTTGGTGATTACAGTGATTTGCATCCATGCAATCCGGTAAGATGAATAAATCACCATAAGGAAACTTGGCCATCTTCATCATCAAATATCTCATTGTTTGAAAACAAAATCACTTTTGGTACTTCACCTTTCGGGTGAGACTATGCCAAGACCAATTTGCTCAAAAGTTGTCATTGATGGCCTTGTTCACGGGGCTTGAAACACGGATAAAATCATAACTTTTCATCATCTCCTTTGCAATTACACCAGTCTCTGAGGATGTAGTTCGGGTAAAGTGATTGAGAAACCATTTAGGGATTCCATGTAGGAATTGCTACAATCATGAGTGGCCCCAAGGATAGACTATTTTTTTTTCTTTTTGCATTTGCATACTTGCATTTCAATGACGCCATACAATATTTTCTTCAACAACATCGAATCACCCCAAATTTAGGGGTAACCATATTTGATTTTGACTTTCCCACAATGGGATACATCTTACATGATCATGGCATCTAAAATTGGAAAAAATCCCTTCATCTAGTGGGGCAAAAATAGACACATTTTTTATCACATTTTCACAAAACCCTTCATCTATTGGGGCAAAAACAAACGCAATCATTTCACATTTTTCACCAATCCTCTTTCTCATTGAGGCAAAACGATATCACATTTACATTATTCATATCATCCATCATTCATTTGCACAAATTTTTCAATTGGCTCGTGAGATTCATCTGTAAAATCACTCGCCAAATGAGGGGGTAAGCTATGCAAAATCCAAATTCTTTATTCTTTTATTTGCAAGATCATCTCCATATCCCAAGAGAAAGTTGCTTCTGCATCTAGCCAAAATAGGTGTCTCGTTTTTTTATACTGCATTGTGTTTTACGCAATGCAGTACAAAAAGGGGCATCTTTAGACACCAAAACCTAGCTACTTATCATCCATTCATGTCTTCTCCCCATTTCCACCCATTATTCATATATATTTATGTATATTTAAATATTATTATTTTATATAATATTTAATAAGTATATATTTATATAAGTGAATTAATCCTAGCCATCCGATTTCATTTAATCATATCCATTCATCCACATCAATTCATGCCACACCCCAGATTTAATATCCACCCTTCGATATGCTTTTATCTCGGCCACACGATTAGTGTCATTGAAACCCTAGCATGCCCTACGTTGGATTATTAATAAAAGCCATTTTGATGGCTCAACCCCTTAGTAAGCGCCCTAAGTTTTCCTAGGCAATTCGTGCCCTATGCTTTCCTAACACTTTTTGAACCCTAAGATTCCTAACAATCTTTGGGGTCTCCCTTGTATCCTCGCCTTCACTTTTGCTCATCGTTGATTTTGCATTCATCGTCACCCACCTCGCGCAAACCAGATCTGGTTTTGCTACATTCCTTGTAACCCCCCGAGCGACCACTAACGTTTTCCATTTTTCCCAAGTACCCACGAGCATTTCCCATTTTTCTTGAGTGCCCATAAAAATTTCTTGAGCATCCATGAGCGTTTCTCATTCTGTTGAGTGCCCACAGGTATTTCCTTGAGTGCCCATGGGCATTTCCCTAAGTGCCCATGGGTGTTTCCTGCTGCTATCGAGCACCCATGGATGTTTCAATCCTACATTTGTTGTCCTACTAGCCCTCGAGTGACACTAGGGCATAGTTGCATCAATTTCCTACAATAATTACATCAGACCAAAAAACAACGAGCATCGCAAGATCTAGAGATACATAGGTATTGAGTAGCTGTTTAAGCTGAAGTGGCCCGATATTGGATAACACGAAGTCTACTCACTTCTGTTGGGAGTAGAGACGCATTTTGAGATACCACCAGCGTTGTAGCCAGGGTTTCGGAGAACCCTAGCGTTATGTATATTTGTATCAAGGATTCAAATATTATTATTGTAACAATGGAGTTTTGAGGCTCCCCCCATTAATATAAAAATCATTCATTGTGCAATATTATCTTTTTGAGTTTAATTTATATCTTGTTATTTGGTGTTGCATTTTTGTCTCTTCACTATGATATTAATGCTAACATAAGCAAACATAGATTTACTCAAACAATGTTTCACACCATTGTTTTATCCCTAATTAGGTGGTCTCCTTTAAGATAGTCTAATGTTATCGCCAACCTATTAAGGAGACTCATTGCACAAGCAATTTCTTAGCCCAATGGTGTGAACACAAAACAAGCAAAATGTAATGCATCTACATGAAGGTACTTCATACCCTAAGCTATCGATGAGCAAGTCATTACCATCATTTATCCAAATATCTTTCTTTGTAATTGGTTCACCCTTATGATCCCACTAGTCAGAGAGAGCACCTGGTCCTACATCCACAATTACATTAGTAATACAATATTCTAAGCTCAAAATAATACAATCATTCCATCATATAAACATAATTAAATAAACTATGCCATAAAACATTCACATCAACACATAGTTGATTGTCCATAAGAGTTCTTTGAAAGAGGGTTGTTACACCTCAACACTAAATCTCGAAATCATGCAAGAGGAGTAAGATGCACAAAGCCAGAGTGTTCAAAAACATGATGGTCAAAGTTGAAGCTCACTTAGTAGCGATGCCTCCAAAGTGATGAACAAAGCCGAGATAATTTTGAAGAGTATCACAAGAAAAATAGGAGCCCATACTCAATACACATTCCTTTGAAAGGCCATAACCACCTTAGTGCTTTCTAGCTAGCCAATTTAGCACCATCAAAGCATAAAAACAATGGCTTTAACAAATTAGTTGTAATCGTCCAACCACTTGTGATAGGCACTTGTAGATCGACATAGCAGGTTACACAAAAATTCAAATTCAAATGCATAATGAGATCCGAAACAACCACCTCAACATTTGGATCTTTCTTTGCTAGACTATTTTTGTAACTGTTCTGTAACTAATTGTAAATATTCCATTATAGTTTTCAAAATGTAGCTTATAAATAAGCCATTATACCTCTAGTTGAGGGGTTGGATTTCTAGTCTTTGCTTGGATACTTGTTTAATTTTATTGCTAGTTAGTGAGAAGCGATAGTTGTTTGGCCTCCATTGTTGTGTACTTGTAGTTTTTTATGAATACATATTTACTTTAAGTCATTTCAATTAAACTTAGATGTTTAGTCTATTCTATTAAAGCAAAATTTGCTATTTGGATCGTTGTTGGATTACTATTTGTTAATATTTGGAATGACTAGAGCAGATAATTAAAGTTTAATAAATATGAGTTGCATCTGATGATGTGTAGTCTATTAAGTATCTTTTAAATTAACTGTGTTAGCTCATTATACAATAATATCTAATGTTGTTACACTACATCCCATCCACCTTTATGTCACATCTCTAAATACTTATCTTCTCTTAACACTCTCTCTTTACCCTTAAATATTTGTTTTGCTTCATAAGCATTCTAAGGAACCAACCTTCTTCAAAGGTTGAAATTGAAAGAAATATCATTTCATCCAATCAAACCATTGGATGAAGTCTAGGGCGCATTGCTTATCCATAGACTAGGTGGATTTTAGTCCAACAATACCAGGTAGGTTAGATTATTTGTAGGCACATAAGTTATTAGCCCATTCAAGATCTCATACTTGATTGGCCTATATAAGAGCACATACTTAATTGGTTGATTTAAGAGCATATGTGATATTGGCTTATTTAAAAGCACATAAGCGAAGAGCACATGCTTAGTTGGCTCAATTAAGGGCACATAATTTGATCAGCTTATTTAAGAGCACATTATTGATAAACTTATTTAAGAGCATATGTTTGTTTGGCTCATTTAAGAGCACAAAATTTGATTAGCTCATTTAAGAGCATAAAATTGATTGACTCATTTAAGAGCACATATTTGATTTGGCCTATTTAAAAGCACATAGTACGATTTGGCATATTTAAAGGCAAATACTTGATTTAGACTATTTAAAGGAATATAATTGGATTAGTGTGACCATTTTGTATAATTGCTTTTAGATTTTAATAAATGCATTACAAAAAATAATAGCTTGTTATCTATTTTTGAAACAAATACTTAGGAAAGCAGAAAAATATAATAGTCTGAATATTGAAACATGTGCCTTATGATATTTTATTTGGATTTAACTAGCATTGATTGGAAACCAAATTGATATATTTTACCTTTTAATTTCAAAGTACAAGCAAAATAATAATTGGAGAAATTGGACAAGTAATTAAAATTTTAGACGATAATAAAAGGAGACAAGTAAATTCATGTAAAGAAATGAGAAAACATGGTTTTAATGATTGAGAAGGATGAGCCATAATTCTTGAAATATTTCACAGGAGTCATTTTGTCTCCCTATTCAAGGCACCACAAGAACCTACAAACAAAAGAAAGCTGAAAGAAGATATGGATCAGTGTGTTGGGACATGTTGAACTTCAAGAAGAGAGATTGTCTTCCTCTATTAACTGATCAAGCCCCAATTTCATTTTTAGGTGACATAACAAAATAGACTAGATAAATGATAATAGGTCTATCTCACAATTTCACTAAGGCCATAAGAAGTAAATAAAGACAGATGGGCGGCTCTCGTCCCGACGGGATGACCCCGTTCCATTTGCTCGCTCCCCCACTCTTCTTCCATGCTCTCAATATTCACCTAGAATATTCCAGGCTTGTTTTTTTGTGTTTGACTGTATCTACGCATTTATTTGGACCATCCCAGTGACCTTGTATCAAATGCATTGGTTTGGTTGGATTCTAGTTTTCCCAGTTGGGGGGTTGTGGCTTCTGGAAGAGAGTTCAACTTTTGTTACCTGTTTTTGGTGCTCAGGATCCCAGTCTATGTTTTTTCTTGGCTTTGGGAGAGCTCTACTTTTATCGTCCACAGATGGTCATATTTTCTTGCTCTAGATCTAGGTTTGCAATACCTCTTGCTTTATCTGTTTCAAAAATTTTTGGTGGAGCCTCTACTATATTCTATCTTTTTGGTATTGGGATGGGACCTTGTACTTCTTCGTGCAAGCTGTGGTTTTGGCTCCCAAGGTTTATTCCCTCAATGGACTTGGTGGGACTGTGTGCTTTTTTGATATGGATGGTTGTATGATGGTTTGGCTTTGTAGTTTTTAAAAGGTCTTTGGGTGGGGACCTCATGTTTCATCATTGTTGTAGTTGTCAGGCCCCTGTTGACAATCCCTATATCTAGGATTGCTTTAGTCATAGGACTTCTTAGTGGTTGGTGTCTTTGGAATCTCTCTTTAGCTTACATATCCAGTCTTCTATGCAGAGAGATCTTTTGGCTTGTCGAGATCTCTAGTGTTTTCTGATCCACTTTCTAGGTTGTGTTTTCTCTTTCAGCTATTCATGGGATTCTTCATGCTGCATCTGGGTTTTAGATCTACCCGTTTGCTTCTTGGCTCATGCTGGTTGGGTCTATGGTTTTTCTGTGTCTTTTTGGATGAGCTTTTCATTACTGGACTAGACTATGATGGTCTAGTGGCTTTCTGGTCAGAATCCTCCTTGTTGGGACAAATTTTGTTGGTCCCGTGGCTTTCTGGTTGGGATCCTCCCTACTGGAACTATTTTTGATGATCTCATGCCCTCATGGATGGGTTTCTCCTTAGCTATTGCACATTTCAATTTTATATTTTAGTTTTCTCTGGTCTAGTTGCCTCTCTTGGGATGGTTTTGAATTTCGGTTTTTCCTTCATGGATTTAGTTTTCCAATTTTCCCCTTGGACGAGATTTTTTAATTTTAACTTTTCCAGTCCTGGGTAGGATTTTTTAATTTTAAAATTTTTAGCCTTGCGTGGGATTTTTAATTTTTAATTTTTGCAATCCTGGGCGAGATTCTCTTTTTTAATCCCTGGGATCAGTTGGAAGGTCTTTTTAATTTTTTTTTGTACAAGTCGATCCCGCGTCCCTATTTGATCTCGCGTTCAGTTTGATCCCGCGTACAGGATGATCCCACGTACGGGTTGATCCCGTGTCCCAATTTGTAATGAATTTTGGTGATGGTCCCTCCGACATCGTACCCCTGTGCTCCTTTTAATTCTCAAAGGCCTACCTTTGACCTTATGGTTGGTCTGTTGACGTGTTGTAAAAAGGTTTTGGAACCCCTTTCAAAACCCACTTTTAATAAAAAAAATTTAATGACAAATTTTTTTTCACTAAGGTCGTAAATTAATTATAGAGCCAACATAGAACTATTAGTGGATTAGCAAGAATATGAGCATTTAGGGTAACATAATATATGATACAATGTAAGCTAATACACATCACATATGGGATATCATTAGTAGATGAACACAAAAACATTATAGGTGATAGTGTTTGCTTGGTGGAGATTGAATGAATAATCCCTAAATAAAATATCTTGTAGTTTTTGGATGGTCTACTTGGTTGTGGGTTCAAATCCCACTATGGTATCTTTGAAAAAAATAGTTTTGTTATGTCAGTTTAACCTGATTGCACAAATTTTAAAAATTTCGATGAGCATAATTTCTTGACGAAAATCGTAGAAAATTAAGACACCAAGGAGATATTTCTAAAAAATATATTGAAAGATCCTAATATGAAGAAGTTTGAGAAGAATTGTTTGAAATATTTAGAGTTTATTTATTTAGTATTATAACTCATGTGGGGTTCACCTAAATGTAAGGACAAAAAAATGCCTTGCCCCTTCAGGTGGATCATTTGTCTTTCCTTACCTTTAACACATACACATTATATTTAAACATAGATGGGGAGATATAGTATACGAGAACACTTACAAGTCATTTTATCAACAAATCATACATAACCAAATATATCATTACATTACATAAAATAGTGAAGATAAACCAACAATGATAGTTTGCTAACTAGTAACAATAAGCAATAAATGAGACTTGTATTTCAAATAAAAACAAGAATAAAATAGCAAGAAATAGAAATACATTATACTAAGAAAATATTCATAAGCAATATGAGGCAAAGAGCAATTATACTAGGATTTCCTTGTTTTAATAAGATGATCACAACTTAGTAGGGCACATGGACTCCTACCTATAGATAAATGCAATAAAAAAAATTGTGGAAAAAACAACAAAGAGTGTGAGTGTTTTGGGGACTACCAGAATCAATATATATGAGGCATATCCTTGATCAGACAATTAGTCTGATCAAGGATTTCTCTTTAGGGTGATTTTGAAAATAAATAAAAATGATCGAATATGGGAGCATGTAGGGTATGAATGGAACAAGACCAAGCAATGCTAATATATTGTAACAATAGAATATATAGAGAAAATAATATCATCATTAAAATTCGAGAGTCGTTAATCATTAATGGTGGTTTATAGCAAGAACTTGATGGTGTTCTATGAGCATTAGTTATTGATTTATCAATTTATATGTTACCTTTTTACCGATTAACTTGCCCTTTTTCTTAGGGGGTATTTATGGATAAAATTTCAAAACTCATCTTTCTAAATCGTTATAGAAGATGTGATACTAGTTTGAACATTGTTGCACTGGACTAGAGGCAATTTATTCATGGCGACTTGGTCTAATGAATAGTCTAGATGTTTCATTATGATTCAACATGGTTGATTGAGGTTAGCTTAAGTGGTCATGATCAAGTTTTGAAACAAGTTAAACATTGCTTTTAGAAGGAGATTAGAAGAAAAAGTCTAGATTTTTTCCTAATTTGGTTAACAAGTGAAAATTTTGAGAGGTAGTATGCTCGAGCAACTTGTAGTAAGGTAGATAGTGCATTTATGATGGAACAATGAATGTAGACCAAGATTCAAAACTTGCTAAGTTTTCAAGGCTAATTTAATTTTTAATATTAGCTTGTGTACGAAAGCATAGTTTCAATTTTATTTTTAATTTTTTTATTATCTATAAACATACTCAGTTAAATAGAGTTTCGAGATTGATTTTAAGAAAAATGTTATTTTCAATTTTAATTAAACTGTAGCATATTTCTAGTTTTTTTTTTTTTTTGTAATTCTACGATTTATATTGATTCCTAGCACTGTCCAATAATTTTCAGCGATTTTGGTTAATTTTTAGCGAATTCTTGGCAATTTTTGCATCTTTCAACAAATTCTAGGTAATTATGATGTGTTTCACTATTTTCCAACAATTTCCTACATGTTCGATGGTTTTGCTCCATCTACTTTTTCGATGGCTTCAACCATTTTTCTGGTAGGTATCACTTTGTTTTCTTTTCCAATGGGTATCCATTTTTTTGGTGGCTTCATATGCTTTTTTGATGTTTTTTTCTGCTTTTCTAGTTAGGCACCTACAACTGGATAGGGTTGATTGCATATTGACATAGTTAACTACCAATTGACAGGATACTATGCTAGGTCTTAGAGAACATGTGTTAAAAACCATTTTTAGGTAATCATATGTTATCAAAACATAGACATATTTATACTTGTTGAAAATAATATTTTGAGCCCAATCCAATGGAGGTGGTTTCATGAATTTTTATGAAGATTTGAAAGAGATATGTGTTAAGTCTTATGTTAATATTATTAATAATTGTGTAGTCATGTGGTACTTTGGGTGCCTAGGTTTATGGGCCCATATGATGTAACCATTATTTGTTATAAAAACACGTTATTTAAAGATATAATGGTTATTATTTAGGAGGTACTAGCTCGGGCTCCCACTTGCACATGGATGGGAGCCCTTGAGTGTTAGGGTTAGGGTAGCTAAGTCTATAAAAGTACAAGTGGGCAAGAGAAGAGTCATCTCATATTTTGTTGTATGGAAGATCTACTTCTAAGGAGGTTGCCCCCTCAAAGAGGCTTGCAAATTTTTAATGTGTTATTGTTTTCTGCAATATAATCTATTGCATTCCTATTTTGCATTACAATACTGTTAATTTCAAGCTTATTCTATGTTATTATTATAATATCGTGTGGATGTGCTTTTATATTACTGTAAGATTCCTAACAAGTGGTATTAGAGCGCTTTCTAAGATCGTATTTTACTATAGTGTAAATAACTTGTCCTTCCATTTTGACCTGTTATGTATAATTTTTTATTTTTTAATTTTATTTTGCTACTTATTATCGTACAAATAAAATTTTAGCCATTTTTTTATTTTAGTTTATTAGGTTAGAAACCCTTTGCTGGGGGTTTTAAATATCACAAAGGAGATATCAATATTGGTTAAGCTAGATTTTCCATAAAGCATCTAGGGAAGTGAGGGATGATCAAACTCTAATACCCAGGCCTTAAACAATACCCACATACAAAATTGAACTCCCACATAATTTCGGGTATATAGGGAAATCCCATAGGTTTAGGAGATACCTTTAGCATAGGAATATTCTGGGCCATGTATCTATCCATAGTTCATAAAGCATAACACTTGAGAAGATTACTCTCTCGTACTGTTAGAGAGGCAGGTAGTGCACTCAAGGGTATGTGTGGAACCCTCGAGTAGTAGCCTAAAATGTTGGTCCAAGAATTATCGTTCGTAGTTGTGATATAATAAATGGCTATGGGGAATGCGCACACCTTGGCCTAGAATTACCCTATTATAATCTTTCAAAGCCTAATATCCACTGTTAAACCTCCAAAAACCCTAAAAATATATTTGAGCATACTGAGGAGACTACACCTATCATGAAATTGATCACATCATAAAAATTATTGGTTGGTGAAGATAACTGTTGGGGTCAGTGATAATTGGGAATAGTGTCAGATAGGGTAGTGTCAATAATAATCAAAACAATGTCTACCAAGGTAGTTATCTATAATAGTAAAAAATAGTGTTAGGCAAGGTAGTTGCCAATAATAGTTAAAACAGAATCTATAGGGATACTTGTCAATAACAATGTCAAATGAGGTAGTGTTAGTGATAGACAAGATAGAGTCTAACAAAGTAGTTATTGATAACATACCAATTAATAATACATATGGCAGGTGTTGGGGAGCAGAGAAGAAAGATATTTTTCTAGGTGAAGAAAAACTTTAGGAGAAAACAAACACTTGACTATAAAAAAGTTTGGGGTGCCAAAAAACATCATTTGAGACTTAGTCCATCACAATTGTCTTTTCAAACTAATCATTTTGATATACAACACCCAAGCATTTTTTTTGGGCCATCAATAAAAATAGTAACTCCTAAAATATTACCTATGTTTAGTAAGGTAGTTAGGGTGGTCCAAATCACAAGTCCATGGTTGGAGGGACTATAGGAGCAATGAGGGAGTTAGATCAAAACCAATTGAGTGAAGAAATAGGGTTTTTAAGTCAACAACTTACTAACCTGCATAGCCAATTTGGACAAGAAGTTAAACATTTAAAAGATCGCATGCAAATCTTGAAAACTAAATATATTAAAATGAAATCGGGGATTGAGGAAAAATTCCATGAGGTTTAAGGGTGCTTAAAAGGAGCCACTAAATTACACCAACAAATTAAAAATGAAGGAACAATTGGCAGTTTGAAAAATATGTATGAGGAAACACATTATTTTCTTTTTAATAATAATACCCCGTATAAAATGCCCAAATTAAACTTCCCCATGTTTAATGGAAAAGACCCCAATGATTGGTTGTGTTGGGCATATCAGTTTTTCAATATCCATAATATACTTTACTACTTATGGATTACAATGGCATCCTTTAAATTTGAATTTGAGGCCCTTAAATGGTATTAGTGAGTGCAACATATGACTCTTGATCTTTCTTGGGAAGAATTTGAGTCCCAATTACTCTTTCATTTTAGCCTAAGTGAGTGTGAGGAATTTAAAACAAATTTAACAAAGTTGAAATAGATATTTATTGTTCGTGAGTATCATACTTAGTTTGAAAAGTTAGCTAATAGGACAAGGGGTTTGAGTGAAGGATTTTTTAGAGTTGTTTATCAATGGGTTGAAGAATGATAACAAAACCGAGGTAAAAATGTTCAAACTACAATCCATGATGTAAGCCATAGGATTAGCTAGACTACTAAAGGAAAAGTTTATTGCTCAAAGGTGTTCATCTAAATTCCCACATGCCAAACCTTTATTTCCATATTAGATCACATTGAATACATGTAATAAATCTCCAATAATTTAACGATTGACGAGGGAGGAAATGGATGCCCATAAAGCATAAGACTTATGTTATAATTATGATGAGAAATATTCTCTAGGGCATAAATGTGTACAAAAAAAACTATATCGGTTGGATGTGGATGAATATATAGTAAATGAAATTCTTGATAAAGTAGAACTACAAGAGGAAGAGCATCAAGAAGAGGGTGAAGCACAAGAAGAATCATAACCAAAGATTTTTGTTCATGCACTATCGATCCCTCAAACTATGAAGGTAGTAAGATATTTCAAGGGGTAAAGAATTATAATTATAATTTATTTAGAGAGACATAATTTCATTGATCCCCAAATAGCTAAATAAGCAAACTACTACATACATTCTTGTAATTCTTTTGAAGTCATGTTGGAAAATGGATATTACCTTGTAAAGGGAAATATTTGAAATTTTAAGTTGAAGATAGGGGATTATGAACTTAAAACAAATATATTTGCACTACCATTAGAAGGATGTGATTTTTTATTGGGGGTATAATGGATTTGTACCCTAGGAAAAATAGTTTGGAAGTTTATCAAACTTTAGATGCAATTCACTTTGAGTGGGAGGTCATACACTCTCCATGGTTCACTCATGGGATCCTTGTAGGTTATCAGTTCAAGTCATATGGAGATATTATTAAAAAATCCTCACATGGGGTAGGATCCTAATTGTTTGCAATTCAACCTTAAACCATTGAAGTAGCTAAACCATAAGGGGATTTGCAACTCATTTTGACTAAACATAATGTTATTTTTATGGAACCGACATGATTACCTCCATGTCATTCCCATGATAATGCAATACAATTTGTTCCAAGTAGTTTTCCACCTAGCATTAGACCCTACAAATACCCATATGCACTAAAATTAAAAATTGATAAGTTGGTCCAAGAGTTAAGGAAAACAAGGATAATTTGACCCAATAACAATCCCTATTCTTCACTAGTACTATTGGTAAAAAAATATGGGTCGTGGTGGCTATGTATAGACTTTTGTGAACTCAACAAGCTCACCATTAAGGATAAATTTCCTATTCCTTTGATTGATGAGTTGTTGGATGAGTTACATAGTGCCAAGGAAGAAGATATTTAAAAAAAAATATTTAAAACTCATGAGGACCATTATATATTTTTAATCATGCCTTTTGGCCTAAGTAATGCATCTTCAACATTTTTGAGCCTCATGAAGAATGTCTTTCACCAATTTATTTGCAATTTTATTTTGGTCTTCTTCGATGATATTCTCATCTATCACACTTGGGTAGAGAACCTACAAAATATAGATCAAACTTTGCAACTATTATAGGACCATCAGTTATTTGTCAAATAATCCAAATATTCCTTTGGAATGAAAGAGGTTGAATACTTGGGGCATATTGTTTCATAAGAGGGATTTGAGGTTGACCTAGAGAAAATTGAAGTCATACAAAATTGGCCTAATCCACAAACTCTCAAGGCACTTTGAGGATTTTTGGATCTCACTAAATACTATCAATGATTTATAAAAGGTTATAAAAAAATAGTAGCCTCACTTATTGCTATGTTAAAAAAGAACTCATTTATGTGGTCAACTCTAGCAGAAAAAGCTTTTCCAAACATTAAGGAAGCCATGAATTTGAAATCGATGTTAGCCATTCCAAAAATTTTTAAATCCTTTATAATTGAAAGTGATGCTTTAGGCCATGGTATTGGTGTCGTGTTTAATGCAAGAAGGGTGACCCCTAGCTTTCACTAGTAAGGCATTATCGAGAAAAAAATTGGGGAAGTCTACTTATGAAAAAGAAATGATGGCCATCCTCCATGCTGTTAGTCGTTCACAACCTTATCTCATTGGGAGGCATTTCTCTATCAAAATAGACCATCAAAGTTTAAATTATTTTTTGGAACAATGGGTATCTACTCCAACACAACAAAAATGGATTTTAGAATAGTTGGGGTATGAATATGGCATTGTTTATAAGAAAGGGAAGGAAAATATTGTGGCATATGACCTCTCCCACCAGTTTGAGGATTAGATGGCATTATGTACCCTTTCATACCCACTTCCTCAATGGGTCTCCCAACTACAAGAAGAAGTAGCTAAGGACCATTGTAAACTTTACAAGCATTGTTTATAAGAAAGGGAAGGAAAATATTGTGGCATATGACCTCTCCCACCAGTTTGAGGATTAGATGGCATTATGTACCCTTTCATACCCACTTCCTCAATGGGTCTCCCAACTACAAGAAGAAGTAGCTAAGGACCATTGTAAACTTTACAAAAACAACTCCAAAGGAATCCCAATCTACACAATAAATATTCATGGGATGGACAACTGCTAAGATACCAAGATCACATTATTTTTAAGACCTCACCACTCTATGAGGACATCATGATGGAAATACATGCTTCACCCATGACAAACCGTTCAATATTTTTGAAGATATATGAGCAAGCTAAACAATTATTATACTAGGAGGGAATGAAATAAATCTAAACTTTTGTGATAGAATATGAATCTACCAATAATGAAGAGAGAAATAGTTTGTACTCTAGGAACTTTGCAACTATTACCAATCCAAGAAAATGTATGGACCGATATCTCCATGTATTTCATTGAAAGGCTTCTTACATCTAGGGAAAATCAGTCATTCTTGTGGTGGTGGACTATCTCTCAAAGTATGCTTATTTCTGTTTCCTCATCCATCCTTACCATACCTCCACCATTTATCAAATATTTTTGGACTCCATTTTAAACTCCATGGTATGCCAAAATCCATTGTGTTTGACCATGACCCCACCTTCATCAATTGTTTTTGATAAGAATTGTTTAAACTATAGGGAACACAGTTGAAAATGAGATTAGCCTACCATTTATAGACTGATGGAAAAAATCAAAATTTTCAATAAATGTTTATAAATCTACCTTCACTACTTTACCTTCAAGCACCCAACACAATGGGCTAAGTTACTACCATTAGCTAAATGGTGGTACAACATGTCATTCCATACAACTTCTAGAATGACCTTTTTTGAGGTATTTAATGGGTACCTACCTTTTTTGCCCTCTTCATATGTTCTTGGAAACTTTAAAGTTTAGGAAATGGATGCACTCTTCAAGAACATACCCAACTTTTAGAGTAGTTGATGGAGAAATTTGTTATGGATCAAAACCAAATGTGATAATAGATCGATCAACACTGTTCCAAGTGCAACTTCAATGTAGGTAATATGGTCCTCCTTTGACTACAACCCTACAAGTAGTCTTTAGTGCAACTTTATGCTCATCAAAAGTTGGTTCCATAATTTCATGGACCTTAACAGGTATTACCATATATTGGACAACAAGCCTATAAGCTCATGCTACTGCCTTCCAAAATATGTTTGGTCTTCAATGTCTCTTGTCTCAAGAAGGTACTCGACAACTACATTCAAGTCCAATCAACACTCTTTGAGTTGGATGATAAATGATTGATCATATTGGAGCTATTAACACTTTGGACTATAGAATATACATTCTTTGTAACCACACCATCATTGAAATCTTGGTCTAGTGGTAGGATTTATAGCCAGAAGATGTCACATGGGAGCCTCTCTAGCAACTCCAACAATAATTTCCTCATCTCCAGCTTTGAGAACAAAGCTTTTTTGAAGGGGATGAACATGTTAAGACCTATTTTAATATTATTAATAATTGTGTAGTCACGTGATACTTTGAGCGCCTAGGTTTATGGGCCCATATGATGGAACCTTTATATATTATAAAATAACATTATTTAGAGATGTAATAATTATTATTTATGAGTTACTAGTTTGGGTCCCAACTTGCGCAATGATGAGAACCCTTGTGCATTAGGGTTAGCGTGAAAAATCTATAAAAGAGCCAAGGGGACAAGAGAAGACTCATATCATATTTTTTTGTCTCAAAAGCTCTGTTTCTAATGAGTTTTTCACCTTGAAGAGGCTTGCAATTATGTAATATATTCTTATTTTTTAAAATATAATTTATTGCATTCCTATTTTGCATTGCATTTTGTTAATTTCAAGCTTATTTTTTGTTATTATTACAATATTATGTGGATGTGCTTTTATTTTACTACAAGGTTCCTAACAATATGAGCTTCAAAAGTGATGCCATCCCTATTGCCAGGAGCATTGTCAAACTCATAGTGTCTAAATTTTAGCAATTTTAGGGTGTTGTTGTTAGAGGGATATATGTGTATTGTACTCATTGGAAATATATTTTTAAGCCCATTCCAATAAACATATTTGTTTATAAATTTATGCAAGTTTGCATCAAATGTTAATGATGCAAGAAATGCCATTGCCCTTAGGAGCAATAAATGTTGTAAATTGTGTATGAAAAAGCAAAAATGTTTTTTGGATTTTTAGAGAGATGGTAGATAAGGCTTATGGAGGATTAAAGCATGCAAAAATTGAGTGTTTACATTTTGTCCCATTTTATGCATTCATTGTACAATGAACACATCAAAATAATTGATGTAAATGCTCCTAACTTTGTGTTGGTGCTTAATGGATAAGAAGGTGGCTTTGTTAAGGATTGCACTTTAGGTAGTGTTAAATGTTGTCATATCACCTTGAGTTTCAAAGGGGAGACCAAGTTGAATCAAGGAAACTCGATTCATATGAGTATGATGTTGGCAATTTTGGGTACCTTGGGTACATTGCCTTTGCTCAAGTATAGTAGTTGTCATTGATGTCAAAGAAGTTCTTGAAGCAATTTGATTTGATGTCAAGGAATTTGTTTTGTTGAAGATTATTCAGAGCATGGACAGTGAGTTTCCAGGAAGTTCTCAGTAGCCCATTTGCAAAAGATCAAGAAAAAGACAAGTAAGAAAAAGTTTGCAGCAGGCTGGAAAAACTGTCGCGATTTCGCGACATGTTTGAGGAGAGAGAAAGTGTTGGCAAAACTGTCACGATTTCGCGACATGTTTGAGGAGAGAGAAAGTTCTGGCAAAACTGTCATGATTTCGCGACATGTTGGAAGAAAGAGAAGAAGCTAGCAAAACTGTCACGATTTCGCGACATGTTGGCAAAGAAGCAGAGCAAGATGGAAAGTGTCACGATTTCGCGACATGTCGCATTTTCGCGACTCGAAAAGTGCAGGAAGGCAGAAAAGGAAAAGTGTCGCGATTTCGCGACACATTGCCAGGAAGGTTGTATGGACGAGAAAGTGTCACGATTTCGTGACATAATGCAGAAGAGAGAGTCCGCAGTGTGAGTTGTCGCGATTTCGCGACTAGATCGAAGAGAGAGAAAGTTATTCAGGAACTGTCACGATTTTGTGACATGATGCAAAGTTCCAAGTGAGAACTGTCACATTTTTGTGACATGCTACAGAGGTCGAGGTGAGGACTGTCATGATTTCGCGACATGCTAAAAAGCTCGAAGAGAGAACTATCACGATTTCGTGACATGCAACAAAGAGGAAGAGTCTGAAATGAGAAGCGTCACGATTTCGTGACAGGCTACAAAGAAGTTGTACGGATGCAAAAAGTGTCACGATTTCATGACAGGTTGAGATGGCGACTTGAGTTGGAGAAAGTGTCATGATTTCATGACAGAAATAGTTAGCAAGTCTTCAACAGAAGAAGCGTCACGATTTCGCGATGAATTCAAGAAGGAAGAGCTCGAAGGCGAAAGCGTCACGATTTCATGACATGTTCCAGTTTCGCTAGTGCAAGCAGAGAAGAAGGCCATGAAGTCATAAGGGTCACGATTTCATGACAGAGTTGAAGATGACGTCAGTAGAAGTAGATGTGTCATGATTTCATGACAAAAGCAGAGAAGAAGGCAATGAAGACTAAAGTGTCATGATTTCATGATAGGAGTGAAGATGACGTCAGCAAAAGTTAGAAGTGTCACGATTTCGTGACAAGGACGTAGTCAAGGCAGACAAAGGCAAAAGTGTCACGATATCGCGACAAAAGCCAAAGGTAGTGTACGGCTGCAAAAATGTCGCGATATCATGACATGTTGTAGTTTCGTGGTAGAAGCTACAGGAGAGTTCCAGAGGCGGTTGAAGGACAAAGTTAACTTTGAGCCGACAAAGTTAAATCTGGGCCGACGTAAATTAGGGCATGCAACCGATGGAGTTAGGGTTTGCATTTGCATAACAGCCGACTAAGATCAAAGTTTTGATCTTAAAAGTATTGCTATAAAAGGAGGGCTGTTTGAAGAGATTTGATCATCGATCGAAGTGTGCGTTCGAAGTGCGACTTTCGTAGAAGCAGAGTGCGGGGAGAAGTTCGATCGTCGAGGAGCAGAGTGTGCGAAGACAGTGCTGCTGTGTTTGCGCAGAGGTGCATAAGTGGATGTTTGATCGAGTGCTGTAATTGCGTAGAGGTGCAAGTTTCGAGGACATTAGTGCCAGACCGAAGGACTGTGTTTGGTGCAGATAAGAGGACCAACTTTGGAGGTGAAAGAGTTGAGGACAGAGGTCTCCAGCCAGAGCAGGGAAGACAGGTGTCTTCTGTGGATAGAGTTCCACTTGCTAAGGGTAGCAGAGGCAGAGGTCTTCTAGAGGATCACCAGTTAGAGCAGAGCTAGGGGAAGGTATCTCCTTTGGGTTGGTGCCCATAAACTTTGTAATCGGGAAAGGTTTCCCAGAATTTGAGGTGATAAAATTTAGTGAAAAATTTTATCCGTGGAGTAGCCCGCGTTGGGTGAACCACGTAAATTGTTGTGTCTCTATTGTGGATGATATTTTGTGCATTGCTTTGATTTCTATTTTTGATACTGTTATCTATTCACTGCATAATATTAATTTGAAATATTGAAGGAAAAAGTAAAAAGCGGTCTTATACTGTTCACCCCCCCTCTCAGTATAAGCTTGTGTTCTTCAATTGGTATCAGAGCGGGTTCCTTCGAAAAGGTTTAACAACTTGAAGGAAGAACTAGTTAAGAACACAATGGATTATTCAAGTGGCAATGCAGCACCCATCCTTGATGGATCAGATTTCGGTCTATGGAGTGCCAGAATGAAGGTTTATCTAATGGCTCTTGGTAATGAGGTATGGGAAGTGATTGAAGATGGGTACACTATTCCTAAAAATGGTCCTTATACTAAAGAAGATAGGCTCCTACATCACAACAATTCAAAAGCAATGAATGCAATCTTGAAGGGTTTACAGAAGGCAGATCTTACCAAGGTGATTCACCGCAAGACAGCTAGTGAAATGTGGAAACAGCTGCAGGTGGTTCACACAGGTGATGTAAATGTCCGAAAGGCCAAGTTGAGACACTTCAAAGGTATGTTTGAACAACTCAAGATGAATGATGATGAAAAAATTAGTGACTACATGCTTCGTATGGATGAGGTTGTTAACTCCATGAAAGACTTAGGTCTTGAGCTTGCTGAAAATGATGTGTGTGATAAGATTTTAAGATCTCTTCCTAATAGATTTAGTGAAAATATTTCTGCTATTGAGGAAGCTAAAGATTTAGATAAGTTGAAAAAGGATGAGCTCCATAGTATTCTTGCAGCATTTGAGCTGAGAACTCAAGTGAAAGTTGATGTCAAGAAAGAGGCAACTTTCAAAGCTACCAAGAAATCAAAGGGCAAACAGATTCAAGAGAGTGATGAGTCTTCTAGTGATGAAGAGGCATATTACAGCAAGAAAGGCAAGTTCTCTAGAAAGCACAAAAGCAAGAAAAATATAAGATGTTTCAACTGTGGAAAGTTTGGTCATTATGCTACTGACTGTACTGTTTCCAAGAATGAAAGTGATGAAGATATACAGGATGTTAAGAGCAAGGATTCTGAAAAGCACAGGTATTACAGAAAGAACAAAGATGAGCACAACAATCAAGGAAAGAGGTATTCACACAAGAACAAGAAGAGCTTCTACCTAGACAAAGCAAGTAAGTGTTCTAGCAGTGATAGTGAAAGTTCTTCTAGTGATGATGAAAATGAGATGTTGTTCATTTCAGAAAAGGAGGAAGAACCGAAACATAGATTCATTATCATGAAATGTTTTAGATGTGGAAATTTTGGGCACCTTGAGGATGATTGCACAAATAATGAATTGGTTGCTAGTATGTATGAGGATGCTTCAGAAAATGATAAGGAAGATGCATGTATGGTTTTTGAAAAGGGTAGCACCTCTAGTGATAAGAAATCTGAAAAAGGCCTTGATAATTCAAAATGCATTCAAATAGAGGAACTTGAAAGTGAACTTACTAATGCTCTTAGTGTTTTGAAAAAGGAAAGAAAGAAGAATGCTAGACTCAAGGATAAGTTAGATGAATGTTGTATGGAGAGAGATGAACTTATAGAAAGTCTTGACGTCTCTATGGCTAAGACACAAGAACTCAAGAATGAGTTAGAATCTAAGGTGCTTGAGTATAGTGAATTAGAACAGAAAATGGCTTCCTTGAAAGAGGAAAATAAAGAGTACAAGGATAAGTTATACAGGTTTCAAGAAAGCTCCAAAAAGGTTAAATCTCTTATCAAAGGTCAAAGAAAGACAACAGATAAAACAGGTCTTGGTTTTGTTAAACCACACAAGGAACAGGTTGGGGAATCTAGTAAAAGATTTCAAAAAGAAGAGAGTTCTGATGAAGAGAGTGGTTCAGAGAAAGAGTCCGTGAGTGATAAATGCGCAAAAATAGAAAACAGAATTCTGAATGCGAAGAAGAAGTATTCGGGACCCAAGAGGTCAAACAGAAGAATATTTCATGGTAGATGCTTTACATGTCACAGGTTTGGTCACACGGCTTCTCAGTGCATAGATCAAATGAAGAGGGTAAACAACAATTTCAGAAGTTTTAGTTTCTTTCAAGGGTATTGTTACTCTTGTCAACAGTTCGGGCATAAGGCAATTTTTTGCAAGGCTAATTACATGAACACGGTTAGTCATAACAGGCGGATTCAAAGAACAGGTATGCCGAACAGAAATAACTTTGTTACTTGTTATAAATGCAACAATGCAGGTCACACAGCTAGACAGTGCAGAGCTGAACTGCCAAGGTACAGGAACAGGAAAAGTGGTATGAACAGGTCCGTGGATCAAGGCATGGACAAGAACAAGAATGAGAACAAGAACAAAAACAGTGACAAGAACAGAAATACGGACAAAGAATTCAAGAGAAGGCCTGGCAAGGAAATTGTAGACACTGATGATGATGAGTGTCTAATGGGAGTTTTACTCCCACCCTTGTTTTAATCACCTCATCAGGAGGTGGGGGAGGGACTAAGCTAAGAGGCTCATTCTTAGTCCCGAGCCCCAAAGGTGACCCTTTGCCATTGATGACAAAGGGGGAGAGATTTGAGTAAGGGGGAGAGATATGAGTGAAGAAGAGAGCTTCAAGTCAGGGGGAGTAAAAACTTCAAAAAGAGATTCTCAGCTGTTAGCACAGTTGGTTTCAGTTTTAGCTCCTAAGACGTGTTTTTAATAAAGGGTTGCCATCAATGACAAAGGGGGAGATTGTTGGCAATTTTGGGTACCTTGGGTACATTGCCTTTGCTCAAGTATAGTAGTTGTCATTGATGTCAAAGAAGTTCTTGAAGCAATTTGATTTGATGTCAAGGAATTTGTTTTGTTGAAGATTATTCAGAGCATGGACAATGAGTTTCCAGGAAGTTCTCAGTAGCCCTTTTGCAAAAGATCAAGAAAAAGACAAGTAAGAAAAAGTTTGCAGCAGGCTGGAAAAACTGTCGCGATTTCGCGACATGTTTGAGGAGAGAGAAAGTGCTGGCAAAACTATCATGATTTCGCGACATGTTTGAGGAGAGAGAAAGTTTTGGCAAAACTGTCACGATTTCGCGACATGCTGGAAGAAAGAGAAGAAGCTAGCAAAACTGTCACGATTTCACGACATGTTGGCAGAGAAGCAGAGCAAGATGGAAAGTGTCACGATTTCGTGACATGTCGCATTTTCGTGACTCGAAAAGTGCAGGAAGGCAGAAAAGGAAAAGTGTCACGATTTCGTGACACATTGCCAGGAAAGTTGTACGGACGAGAAAGTGTCACGATTTCGTGACATAATGCAGAAAAGAGAGTCTGCAGTGTGAGTTGTCACGATTTCGTGACTAGATCGAAGAGAGAGAAAGTTATTCAGGAATTGTCATGATTTCGCGACATGATGCAAAGTTCCAAGTGAGAACTGTCACATTTTTGACATGCTACAGAGGTCGAGGTGAGGACTGTCATGATTTTGTGACATGCTAAAAAGCTCGAAGAGAGAACTATCACGATTTTGCGACATGCAACAAAGAGGAAGAGTCTGAAATGAGAAGCGTCATGATTTTGTGACAGGCTACAAAGAAGTTGTACGGATGCAAAAAGTGTCACGATTTCATGACAGGTTGAGATGGCAGCTTGCAGTTGGAGAAAGTGTCACGATTTCATGATAGAAATAGTTAGCAAGTCTTCAACAGAAGAAGCATCATGATTTCACGACGAATTGAAGAAGGAAGAGCTCGAAGGTGAAAGCGTCATGATTTCGTGACATGTTCCATTTTCGCTAGTGCAAGCAGAGAAGAAGGCCATGAAGTCATAAGGGTCATGATTTCATGACAAAGTTGAAGATGACGTCAGCAGAAGCAGATGTGTCACGATTTCATGACAAAAGCAGAGAAGAAGGCAATGAAGACTAAAGTGTCACGATTTCATGATAGGAGTGAAGATGACGTCAGCAAAAGATAGAAGTGTCACGATTTCGTGACAAGGACGTTGTCAAGGCAGACAAAGGCAAAAGTGTCACGATTTCGCGACAATAGCCAAAGGTAGTGTATGGTGCAAAAGTGTCATGATATCGTGACATGTTGTAGTTTCATGGTAGAAGCTACAGGTGAGTTCCAGAGGCGGTTGAAGGACAGAGTTAACTTTGAGCCGACAAAGTTAAATTTGGGCTGACGTAAATTAGGGCATGCAGCCGACGGAGTTAGGGTTTGCATTTGCATAACAGCTGACTAAGATCAAAGTTTTGATCTTAAAAGTATTGCTATAAAAGGAGGGCTGTTTGAAGAGTTTTAGCATCGATCGAAGTGTGCGTTCGAAGTGCGACTTTCGCAGAAGCAGAGTGCGGGGAGAAGTTCGATCGTCGAGGAGCAGAGTGTGCGAAGACAGTGCTGTTGTGTTTGCGCAGAGGTGCATAAGTGGATGTTTGATCGAGTGTTGTAATTGCGTAGAGGTGCAAGTTTCGAGGACATTAGTGCCAGACCGAAGGACTGTGTTTGGTGCAGATAAGAGGACCAGCTTTGGAGGTGAAAGAGTTGAGGACAGAGGTCTCCAGCCGGAGCAGGGAAGACAGGTGTCTTCTGTGGATAGAGTTCCACTTGCTAAGGGCAGCAGAGACAGAGGTCTTCTAGAGGATCACCAGTTAGAGCAGAGCTAGGGGAAGGTATCTCCTTTGGGTTGGTGCCCATAAACTTTGTAATCGGGAAAGGTTTCCCAGAATTAGAGGTGATAAAATTTAGTGAAAAATTTTATCCGTGGAGTAGCCCGCGTTGGGTGAACCACGTAAATTGTTGTGTCTCTATTGTGGATGATATTTTGTGCATTGCTTTGATTTATGTTTTTGATACTGTTATCTATTCGTTGCATAATATTAATTTGAAAGATTGAAGGAAAAAGTAAAAAGCGGTCTTATACTGTTCACCCCCCCTCTCAGTATAAGCTTGTGTTCTTCATATGAGAATAATTGTAATACCTCTCCTTGGAAAAGATCATTATGGAGAGTAAGCTATGAGTTGATGTGTTTATATTATGTCATAACTAAATTTTATGATATCTTTTGATAAGATGATTTCATCCTTTTGAGATAAGAATATGGTACTGCTAACATATTTGTGGGTGTAGGACCAGGTACTCTCTTTGGTGGGACTGTATGAGTGAACCACCTACATAGAGAGATACTTAGAGAAATGATGATGATGACTTGCTCATTGGTAGCTCAGGATAACAAGGAAAACTACCCTTCATGTAGATGCATTGGTTGCTTGCTTAATTAGTTTGTGTTCACACCATTGGGTTGGAAAGTTGCCTGAGCAATGAGTCTCCTTAATAGGTTAGTGATAGTATAGGATTATCGTAAAAAGAACCACCTATTTAAGGATAAAATAATGATGTGTAACAATTTGGATATGAATGTCAAACTATGTTGTTTATGGTTTGATGAGCCTTTTGGTAAAAGCATTATTTAGGCATTAATATTGGTGATATTGATACTTAAATCAATATTAGTATTTGAAAACTAATGAAATGAATTATTGAATTAATTCAAAAGAAAAGAACTTTAATTGTTGTATGATTTTATAATTTTTCTTATTTTAGACTATTATTAATAAAGTATTAATAATGGTAACCTCCAATAATCAATATCATGGTTGAATTAATTATTGGACGAATCATTAAAGAATTCTGAAGTGTTGCTTTCTTTGAGCATTTATGGTTTGGATCACTCTCATTTTTAATGCTTCCAAAGAGTGTTACTTACCCCTAGGCTAGCTTGGGAGGCCAAAAGTGAAGGAGGGGAAAGAGATCTTGAACAATGTTAGTTGACATTGGTTTCAACAATTTATCGTCATTCTTACCCGTAGGGGCTATTTGTACATAGCCCATAGGTAGTTTTGGGAGAACTTTTGGGGGAAGGAGGTAGAGAAGAATGAAGCTGGAAGAGTGATTTGGAATGAATGAACACAAAGTAACTCGTTTATTGGATAGTGGATCCGTTTGAGGTAAGTAGTAGGTGTATCTCTTATGATTTGGTTGTTTTACACCATGCTTGAGCTCTAGCTTTGTTTTAGATTGATTATTCACATTCATTGAGTGTTTTGCTTTACATTTTGTTCTTAGTTTTGTTTTGAGATCACCCAAGTCTAGCTTTTGCTACAAACTTTGTTGTTTCCTCTTTGTTGAGTTTGAGTTGTTAATTGAAGAACACAAGCTTATACTGAGAGGGGGGTGAACAATATAAGACCACTTTTTACTTTTCTTTACTCAAACAATATTATCCAATATATCAATGCAATGTCAACAATAGTAATCAAAGCAATGCACAAATCACCACACACAATAGAGACACCAATTTAACATGGTTCACCCAATGTGGGCTACTCCACGGAGAAAATATTTCACTAAAATTTTCTCAACAAATATCTTGGGAATCCTTTCCCTATTACAATATTTATGGACCTCTATCCAAAGGAGACACCAATCCCCTAATCTAGTTTGTGGGCACCAACCCATAGGAGACACCAATCTCCTTAGCTGGTTCGTGGATCTCTATCCATAGGAGAACTCCTTCTCCTATGCTCTAGTTGGTGATCCTCTAGAAGACTACTACCTCCACTACTCTGGCTTGTGGATCTCTCTCCACTAAATACCTCTATCCTCTCTGCCCTAGCTAATGGATCTCTATCCATTGGAGACTACTATCCTCTTCTCTATCACCTCCAAAGCTTGCTCTCAGCTCTGCTCAATATCTATCTCAAATCTGCACTAAACATAGTCCTTTGGTCTAGCACAAATCTGCTCAATATCTATCTCAAATATGCACTAAACACAATCCTTTGGTCTAGCACAAATCTGCTCAATATCTATCTCAAATCTGCACTAAACACAGTCCTTCGGTCTAGCACAAATCTGCTCAATATTTGTCTCTAATCTACTAAACATAGTCCTTTGATCTAGCATAAATCTGCTCAATCTCTTTAGTCTGGCATAAATTTACCCTCAAATCTGCACCAAACTCTATCTCAAATCTATCCTCAAGCCTTAACACAAAGCTTGATCTAATCATAAATCAACTCTACTAGATCTGCCCCAAGCCTTAACACAAAGCTTGAACAAATCAATCAATCAACTCTGCTCTCAAGTCTTCACAAATACTTACCTCAAATCTACTCAACAAGTCCTTACTAGAACTTGTCCAATCTGCTCAACAAGTCTTCACCAAGACTTACCTCAAATCTTCTCAACAAGTCCTCACTAGAACTTGTCCAATATTCTCAACAAGTCTTCACCAAGACTTACCTCAAATATGATTGTAAGCTTCCACAAAAGCTCACACAAATATGTCCTTAAGCTTTCACAAAAGCTTCCTCAATTCTTAAGTCCACTCTAGGACTTGCTCAAATCAGCTCACAAGCTTTCACAAAATCTTATTCAAATCAATTGTAAAACTTGCATACAAAAATCAACTCAATCTCTTTCAAAAAACTTCTTCAATCACTCAAACAAGTTTCACTCAAAATCTTGTTTAACCTCAGAAACATATAGAGAATGGTTAGAGACTCAATATGTTTCACACTCACAAAACTCAACTTAATCTCTTTTAGAAAACCTCTTTAATCACACAAACAAATTTCACTCAAAATTTTGTTTAACCTCAGAAGCATATAGAGAATTGTTAGAGACTCAATATGTTTCACTCACAAACACTCAATCACTTCCAAACTCTTTTCAAATCAATTTATAATAAAGAACAATTTGTTTCACAGAACTTGAACTATCACTCCAACACTTTCAATCAACTATGCTCATCCAACTTCACTCAACAATTCACTCAATGAAACACAACTTGCTTACAAACCCTAATCAAGTGTTTCACAATACTTCCAACAACTCTCACTATGGAGCTCAACCTTGACTCAAGATGATTCCAAATTCACATAACAATGATACTCATGATCTTTCACAAACCCTAGTCAAGCACATGAAAGCTTACTCAAATATTTCCAACAATGTTATCAAACAATCTCACATAACAATGATACTCATGATCTTGCACAAACCCTAGTTCAAGATAGTTCTCAATTTCACACTCAATTGTCTTCACAAACATTCACCAAACATGCATGTGAAAACTCACTCAATCATTTCCAACAATGCTTATCAAACAAAACCTTTTCACTCCAACTTGCACTTCACAACATTCAACAATATTTCACTCACAAGGATGATATGCCCATACCTTTTGTTTTGAAGAATATTTGACCTCAAAACCTATCTCAATCACAATCAATCTCTTTGCCAATCTCAATGGTTAGATAGCAAAAATCTTCACCCAAATATTCTCTCAATATTAATTCACCATTACAAAATTAACAAAACTCAAGTACACCTTATTATCTCCAAACTTATCAAATAAATATTTCAATCACTCAGTTTCACTATAACCCCTTTCAAAAATTTAATGCATGAAGTAATCCAAAATCCTACTTATGTCTCCCTACTCAAAATTGCATTTTCAAATAATTAACTTTATAAAACAATGCAATTTATTTTTAACTTTCAATAAAAATATTTCTCACTTTTTGTCTAAGGTAAAAATAATTTACCTTACCCCTTTTAACTCCCTAAGCACTCAACAAAATCAAATACACCACGTGCTCATAACATTCCCACTATACACATTAACCTAGGTGCAAAAATTAAATCATGCACTTCAAGCACCACCAACAACCATAGACTATGCACTTTTAATAAAAATATTAAATACCTTGTGCACGCTCCTTGTGGGACTCGATCCTTGGTCGAAGCACCACCTACGCCTTAGCCATGGCTACCCTACCGTGTGAGCTAAGCACTCACATGGGAGGCAAAAGCACCTAGAGCACTTTGTCTCTTCCTCCCATGCCAAAATCCAAAAGGCTTTGTCCCTGCGTCACCATCGAGACTCGAACACAACACCTCTGCGTTCTCAATGCCTTACACACCTCAGATTCACCACTAGCCCAACCAGTTGGTTGGTGTTGAATCTTCCCACCTTGGTCGCTTTGTTTTCCATGTATTTTAGGGGCAATTAAAAATTAAAACCTTTTCCTTTGTTTGCTCATGAATTATTCGCCTTCTCTTTTCACAAATCGCATGCACAATATTTTGGAGACTTACCTTTGTGAGGTAAGTGCTATGGTATTTATACCATATGCTTCTATTTTTCAACGTCGATGGAGGAATATGAAATTTAAATTAAACTTGGCTCCCAACCCAACTTTGGGTTATAAAATTATTATTTTTATAAATTAATTTATAATATAAATATTATAAATTATTTATAAACTACCTTAGGCATTAATTAAAATTTTAATATTATAATAAAATATTATAATATTATTTCCATTTGGCCTAGGTATTTTTCTCTTTCACCCTTAGACCTTTTCTGACCACCTTTAATATTATAATAATAAATATTATAATATTATTTCCTTTAGGCCTTTTCTTTAGGGTATTTAACCATCCTTTTGACCAATCATGTGGAGCTCTTAAACCAAATCTCTTGGGCTTAAAATATAAATATTTTAACCCTTATTTTGCCAAGTCCTGCACTGATTCCTGACACTGACTCTTGACATCAATGACAACACAACTAACTCAAAATTTCCAACAATCTCCCCCTTTGTCATTGATGGCAACCCCTTTTTTTGTGACCAAACATTTTCCTCTTTCAAAATTGCTCCCCTTGATAAATCGCTCCCCCTGACTGAATGCTCTCCCCTAACTCAAATCTCTCCCCCTTTGACATCAATGGCAAAGGGCCACCTTTGGGGCTTGGGGCTAAGAATGAGACTCTTAGCTTAGCCCCTCCCCCACCTCCTCTCTTGAGGTGGTTAATTCTAGGGTGGGAGTATCTCTACTCCCAACATACACTGATATTTACCTTTGTCCACCTTCTTCCTCAATTGATCCTTTTGATTCCTCTGACTATTCATGTTCCTGCTTGTCTCTAGAATTTCTTCTCTACACCACTTTGTTGTATGCCCATAATTATTGCACTTATAACACTTAATGTTGTTATTCCTTAAAGGTGCAAATATCTTGGGGTTTCTCCTAGTGAAGCCATATCCATTCCTATCATGAACCCTACAATTTATTGCCTTGTGACCAAACTGATTACAAGAGTAGCAATACCCTTGAAAGAGATGCCTGTTTCTAAAGTTTCCATATTCTTATATTTCATGTGTCCTGCACTGTGTAGCCTTGTGCCCAAACCTATGACATGAGAAGCATCATCCATTGAAACTACCTTGCCTTGACCCCATTGATCTCTTAGTCTCTTCTACCCTGTGTTGTTTCCTATTCCATATGTTCCTCATTTGTGCATTGTTCCTTCTTTTATTGAACTTTCTATTGTCCAACTCATCCTCAGAAGTCTCACTTTCTCTTACACTCTCTTCTTCTGAAGCTTCTTCTTCTTTGGAGCTTGAGATTGACTCCTCTCCTTGTTCTCTTTGTTCCTGTTCAAAACCAAGTCTTATTTTGTTTGATGAAGATCTTTGTACCTTGATAATCTTATCCAAGTTCTTTGAGCTTCTCCCAAACCTGTGTAGCTTATCTCTAGACTCTTTTACTTCCTTTCTTAATGAAGCTACTTCATGCTCTAATCTTTCACATTCTAAAACCTTAGCTTCTAACTTCTCTTTAAATCTCCTTGTCTTAGCTATTGAGTTGGTTAGATCCTCTATAAGCTTTCCTTTCTCTTCATCACATTCTTGAAATTGAAGCTTGAGTTTTGAGTTCTACTTTCTTACCTTCCTTAATGCATCAAGGGCAGAAATAAGCTCACCCTCAAGATCAACTTCTCCTTTCTCTGATTCTTCCTCTATTCCTTTGCCTTTGAAATCATCTTCATTCCTTTCTGATTTATCTTCAATAGGAGCACCTCCTTCTTCTTCTATTACCAAAAGTAGACTTTCTTCTGGTCCTTCAAGTGTATCTTCATATTCATCATCACTGAAACTGAATCCATTCCTTGTACAACTATCCTCAAGATGACCAAAGTTACCACATCTAAAACACTTGAGAATTATTGGTGACCTATTTCTAACCACTTCTTTTTCTTCTGCTAGAAATAGAATTTCATCTTCATCATTATTTGAGGAAATTTCATCACTATCACTTGAACTCTTACCTACCTTGTCTGCATAGAAACTCTTCTTATGCCTTTGGAAGAATTTCTTTCCTTTCTTGTTTTGTTCATCCCTACTTTTCTTTTGGTACCTGTGTTTTCCTATTTCCCTGTTCTTATGATCTTATTTTTCTTCATCATTGCTATTTCTAGCCTCTGGACAATCAGATGCATAGTGACCATATTTTCCACAATTGAAACATCTAACTGATTTTGTACCTTTATACTTTCTTGAGTCCTTGTTCCTTCTGCCATAATTTGCTTCTTCATCACTGGATAACTCATTGCTTGAATCTGACTTCTTACTCTTTGTTTTATTAGTAGCTTTGAAGGTTGCTTCTTTCTGGGAATAGGTTCCTCTTTTATTCTCATCTCAAAAGTTGTGAGAATTCCATGTAATTCATCCCTTGTCAAAAGTTCAATATCTTTTGACTCTTCTATAGCTGAAATATTTTCACTATACCTTTTTGGGAGTGACCTTAAAATCTTATCACAAACATCTATTTCTTCAACTTTAAGCCCAAGTCCTTGCATGGAGTTAACAACCTCATCCACACGAAGTAGATATGCAACAATGTTTTCCTCTTCCTTCATATTTAGGTCTTCAAATGTTCTCTTGTAATTTTACAACTTTACCCTTTTGACCTTTTTGTCTCCCTCATATATACCTTTCAATTTATCCCAAATTTCCTTTGTTGATGTGCAATGCATAACCTTTATAAACTTTATTTCATGTAAACCCTTTAAAATTCCATTCATTGCCTTTGAATTATTTAGATGTAGGAGCTTACCATATTTATCTATAGGTGGAGTAGTTGGCAGTATGTATCCATTCTCAACTGCTTCCCATATTTCATTTCCAAGTGCCATTAGGTGAATCTTCATTCTCATACTCCAAAGTACATAATTGTTCCCATCGAACAATGGTGTTGAATTCCTTGAGGATCCATTCTAAGAATCCATATATGTTCTTGAGAGATTTTCCTTCAAGTTATTAAACTCTTTCGAAGGAACCCACTCTGATACCAATTGAAGAACACAAGATTATACTGAGAGGGGGTGAACAGTATAAGACCACTTTTTACTTTTCTTTACTCAAACAATATTATCTAATATATCAATGCAATATCAACAATAGTAATCAAAGCAATGCACAAATCACCATACACAATAGAGACACCAATTTAACATGGTTCACCCAATGTGGGCTACTCCACAGAGAAAATATTTCACTAAAATTTTCTCAACAAATCTCTTGGGAATCCTTTCCCTATTACAATATTTATGGACCTCTATCCAAAGGAGACACCAATACCCTAATCTAATTTGTGGGCACCAACCCATAGGAGACACCAATCTCCTTATCTGGTTTATGGATCTCTATCCATATGAGAAATCCTTCTCCTATGCTCTAGTTGGTGATCCTCTAGAAGACTACTACCTCCACTGCTCTAGCTTGTGGATCTCTCTCCACTGAAGACCTCTATCCTCTCTACCTTGGCTAATGGATCTCTATCCACTAGAGACTACTATCCTCTACTCTATCACCTCCAAATATTACTCTCATCTTTGATCAATATCTATCTCAAATCTACATTAAACATAGTCCTTCGGTCTAGCACAAATATGCTCAATATCTATCTCAAATCTACACTAAATATAATCCTTCGATCTAGCACAAATCTACTCAATATCTATCTCAAATATGCACTAAACATAGTCCTTTGATCTAGCACAAATCTTCTTAATATCTGTCTCTAGTATGGTATAAATCTACCCTCAAATATGCACCAAAATTTATCCTCAAATCTGTCCTCAAGCCTTAACACAAAGCTTGATCTAATCACAAATCAACTCTACTAGATCTTCCCCAAACCTTAACACAAATCTTGAACAAATCAATCAATCAACTCTGCTCTCAAGTCTTCACAAAGACTTACCTCAAATCTGCTCAACAAGTCCTCACTAGAACTTGTCCAATCTTCTCAACAAGTCTTCACCAAGACTTACCTCAAATCTGCTCAACAAGTCCTCACTAGAACTTGTCCAATCTACTCAACAAGTCTTCACCAAGACTTACCTCAAATTTTATTGTAAGCTTCCACAAAATCTCACACAAATCTATCCTTAAGCTTTCACAAAATTCCTCAACTGTCCTTAAGTCCACTCTAGAACTTACTCAAATCTGCTCACAAGCTTTCACAAAAGCTTATTCAAATCAATTGCAAAACTTGCATACAAAAATCAACTCAATCTCTTTCAGAAAACTTCTTCAATCACTCAAACAAGTTTCACTCAAAATCTTGTTTAACCTCAAAAATATATAGAGAATGGTTAGAGACTCAATATGTTTCACACTCACAACACACTCACAAAACTCAACTTAATCTCTTTCAGAAAACCTCTTTAATCACACAAACAAATTTCACTCAGAATTTTGTTTAACCTCAGAAGCATATAGAGAATTGTTAGAGACTCAATATGTTTCACTCACAAACACTCAATCACTTCCAAACTCTTTTCAAATCAATTTAGAATAAAGAACAATTTGTTTTACATAACTTGAACTATCACTCCAACACTTTCAATCAACTATGCTCTTCACTCAACAATTCACTCAATGAAACACAACTTGCTTACAAACCCTAATCAAGTGTTTCACAATACTTCCAACAACTCTCACTATGGAGCTCAACCTTGACTCAAGATGATTCCAAATTCACATAACAATGATACTCATGATCTTTCACAAACCCTAGTCAAGCACATGAAAGCTTACTCAAATATTTCCAACAATGCTTATCAAACAATCTCACATAACAATGATACTCATGATCTTGCACAAACCCTAGTTCAAGATAGTTCTCAATTTCACACTCAATTGTCTTCACAAACATTCACCAAACATGCATGTGAAAACTCACTCAATCATTTCCAACAATGCTTATCAAACAAAACCTTTTCACTCCAACTTGCACTTCACAACATTCAACAATATTTCACTCACAAGGATGATATGCCCATACCTTTTGTTTTGAAGAAGATTTGACCTCAAAATCTGTCTCAATCACAATCAATCTCTTTGCCAATCTCAATGGTTAGATAGCAAAAATCTTCACCCAAATATTCTCTCAATATTAATTCACCATTACAAAATTAACAAAACTCAAGTACACCTTATTATCTCCAAACTTATCAAATAAATATTTCAATCACTCAGTTTCACTATAACCCCTTTCAAAAATTTAATGCATGAAGTAATCCAAAATCCTACTTATGTCTCCCTACTCAAAATTGCATTTTCAAATAATTAACTTTATAAAACAATGCAATTTATTTTTAACTTTCAATAAAAATATTTCTCACTTTTTGTCTAAGGTAAAAATAATTTACCTTACCCCTTTTAACTCCCTAAACACTCAACAAAATCAAATACACCATGTGCTCATAACATTCCCACTATACACATTAACCTAGGCGCAAAAATTAAATCATGCACTTCAAGCACCACCAACAACCATAGACTATGCGCTTTTAATAAAAATATTAAATACCTCGTGCATGCTCCTTGTGGGACTCGATCCCTGGTCGAAGTGCCACCTGTGCCTTAGCCATGACTACCCTACCGCGTGAGCTAAGCACTCATGTGGGAGGCAAAAGCACCTAGAGTGCTTTATCTCTTCCTCCCATGCCGAAATCCAAAAGGCTTTGTCCTTACATCACCACCGAGACTTGAACGCAACACCTCTGCATTCTCAACGCCTTACACACCTCAGATTCACCGCTAGCCCAACCAACTGGTTGGTGTTGAATCTTCCCACCTTGGTCACTTTGCTTTCCATGTATTTCGAGGGCAATTAAAAATTAAAACCTTTTCCTTTGTTCGCTCATGAATTATTCACCTTCTCTTTTCACAAATCGCATGCACAATATTTCGGAGACTTACCTTTGTGAGGTAAGTGCTATGGTATTTATACCATATGCTTCTATTTTTCAACGTCGATGGAGGAATATGAAATTTAAATTAAACTTGGCTCCCAACCCAACTTTGGGTTATAAAATTATTATTTTTATAAATTAATTTATAATATAAATATTATAAATTATTTATAAACTACCTTAGGCATTAATTAAACTTTTAATATTATAATAAAATATTATAATATTATTTCCATTTGGCCTAGGTGTTTTTCTCTTTCGCCCTTAGACCTTTTTTGACCGCCTTTAATATTATAATAATAAATATTATAATATTATTTCCTTTAGGCCTTTTCTTTAGGGTATTTAACCGTCCTTTTGACCAATCATGTGGAGCTCTTAAACCAAATCTCTTGGGCTTAAAATATAAATATTTTAACCCTTCTTTTGCCAAGTCTTGTACTGATTCTTGACACTGACTCTTGACATCAATGACAACACAACTAACTCAAAATTTCCAACATTAAGAGTCGTAGGTTGGGTTGATTGCCTCTAGCTTGGGGTAAATTGTCAAGTCAGCTTCAGACTGTTGCATTAATATCTTATGTATGTTTATGTTGGTCTGAGTGATATGTCTACCCTATACATCGCTCTTAGTATTTGTTTGGTTATGCATGCATTGGTGTGATATACTTTTATCTTGGTTTGGCTTTGAGTGTAATTTTTATGCGATCGATGTTCCTATTTCTACTTTTTCTTGCTTGGCATTCACTCTTTTCCTGTTTGCATGTAGCATGGGTCATACACTTTTGTGTTAGTTTGGTACTTAGTTTTTGGTTACCCCCTTTGCTTTGAGTTTAGTGCTTCATTGGTGTCTTCCTAGCTGTGTCGTCTGTTTAGATGTTTAGTCATCTTCATAGTTTTGTTTTTGAAAGCACACCTATTTAGCAAGGAAATATTATTGTTTTGGTTTGTTTTAACTTTTGAAGTTAAGGAATGACCTCTCTAAGGGTATGGATTTTATTATTTTTTTCAATTTTACACATGTTTTTACTAGGGGTATTGGTCCCATCACACTAAGTGGGATTTGAACCTTGGACCTCGTAAAGAGAGGTCAAAGCCTTTACCAATATAAATTTACATAGGTTTTTATAAGGGGTCCTGGTCCCCTCATATTGAGTGCGGTTTGAACCTTGGAATTCCCAAAGAGAGGCCAAAGCCCTTACCACTAAGCTTGTAGCTTATATGGCTTTTCTTAAATAATAGATTAGATAAATCTCCTTTCTAGTTTAATTTGGGCGTTGCCTTCTCTTTTATTTTGTATTAAGATACTTTGTTTATAGTTGGTTTAATAAAGTATATTAATTATATTGTTATGAATTAAGTGCTTTGATTATTATGTTTAATAAAGTACTTTGCCTATTTTTAATTATAGGTTGTTTAATTAAGTACTTTGATTATTATGTTTAATAAAGTACTTTGCCTATATTTAATTATAGGTTGTTTAATTAAGTACTTTGATTATTATGTTTAATAAAGTACTTTGCCTATATTTAATTATAGGTTGTTTAATTAAGTACTTTGATTATTATGTTTAATAAAGTCCTTTACCTATATTTAATGATAGGTTGTTTAATTAAGTACTTTTATTATTATGTTTAATCAAGTACTTTGCCTATTTTAATGATAGGTTGTTTAATTAAGTACTTTGATTATTTTTATTTAATAAAGTACTTGCTTATATTTAATTACTTTGATTATAGTTGTTTTAATAAAGTAATATTTTGGTTTGAAAGAGAAACTAATGTAATGATTTCCGAGACTCTTGTGAGTTAGGGAATCATTATAAAGAGAACTACGAGATTCTCTTGTTTCAATTAGAATATTTGATGTTATAATACTTTGATTATATCTGTATAATAAAGTGTTTAGATGATTTGGAATGTATGATTTTGGTTTTGAAAGAGAAACTATTGTAATGATTCTTCAGATCTATGTAGATTAAGGGATCATTATAAAGAGAAGTATGGGATTCTTTGGTGTTGATTTTGTATGTTTGTTTGTTAGTTTTTGAAATAGAAACTATTATTAATGATCTTTGTGGATTAAGAATAAATGGATTATTGTTTGCTTGTTTTGAAAGAGAAACTATTATTGATTCAATAGGAAAATGATGGAGCCTATTTCTCTAGAAGAAGTTCATTTAATTCTTTTCTCTTTTAATAAGGATAAATCCCCTGGTCCATATGGGCTCTCTGCAAATTTTTACCAACATAATTAGGATATAGTGAAGGATTATTTATTGGTGGTAGTGGAACAGTCTAGGGTAAAACAATACATTCCTTATATAATAGATGCAAGTTATCCTACCCTAATTCTAAAAACGAAGGATGCAAAATTTGTTTGATTATTTTAGACCCATAAGCCTATGTAAGATGGCTTATAATATTATTTCCAAAATGGTGGCGAATAGATTAATGCCATTGTTAAAAAAAATAATTTTAGAAGAGTAGAGAGGATTTGTGAAAGGGGGACAAATTTTGAATGGGATCGTAGCAGCTCATGAAGTTATACATTCAACAGTTTCAAGAAAAGAGAAATCTATGATCTTAACACTTGATATGAGTAAAGCCTATGATAGGGTTAAATGGGATTTTTTTTTTGCAGTTTTAGATAAGTTTAATTTAGGAAAGAAATGGATTAGATGGATTAAAGCTTGTGTCTCTATAGTTTCTTATTCAGTGTTGGTCAATAGGTTAGTGATAAAATATTTTAAAGCCAAGAGAGGCCTTAGACAAGGAGATCCTCTATCTCTTTATTTGTTCATTATTATGGCATAAGTTTTGAGTAGGAACTTAAATAAGACTTACAAATATGGGCTTATAAGTGGACTTAAGGTTAGTAATAACATCAATAACATTACCCATCAACAATTTGTAGATGATAAAACCATTTTTTGAAGGGCAGGGATAAATGAGGCTAGAGCTTTGAATAAATTTTTAAGAGAGTACAAAAGAGCTTCAAGGCAAAAAATTAATAAGACTAAATCCAAAATTTACTTCCTTAACACTCCTACTAATATCAATGCAAGAATTTATAGGTTGCTTCAAATGGAGGAGGCAAACTTGCCAACAACTTATCTAGGGATGCCTTTATTGAGGGGAGAATGAGGATAGATTTATGGAATCCAGTTATTAGTAAAGTTAAAAATAAACTTCCAGGTTGGAAAGGTAGATATTTATCATTACCAGGAAGAGTGTAGTTAATTAAGTTAGTCTTACAATCCATTCCAACATATTATATGTCATTGTATTCTTTGCCAAAAATAGTTGAAAAAAGTTTAATCTTTATTATGCGATCCTTGTTATGATCAAGTTTACATGATAAAAGGTTATTTTATTTGTGAAATGGAGCAAGTTATGTGATGAAAAAACTAGGGGAGGTCTTGGTTTAAGAGCTCTTATAGATGCACACTTAGCTCTTAGGGGAAAAGTTATCTAGAGATTGTACAAAAAGAGTCAAAGACAATGGGCAAGAATTATTCTAAGTAAGTATGTTGATACCAAAACCTAGGTTTTGTAGGTGATTTGGAGAGGAGATGGCAACCTCCAAGGGAGGTCCCAGGTTTGAATCTCCACCCTACCAAAAATTTGAATTGGGTACCCAAAATCCAATTGATAATGTTGGTGTGGGCAGGGTCGAGTGCGACTCCCGGGTGACTTTGATGGTGTAGAACCCCCTGTTCATGGTCTCTTAGACCAAGGTGGCCCCACAAGAGATTTTTTGCTTAAAAAAAAAAATTATGTTGATCCCAATGACCTAAGTTTAATATTTACTGCATTATCTCTTCCAAATGGTTATACTCTTTGGAATGGTTTAAAAAATCTATTTATCTTATGATTAAAGGTTTAATATGGGTGGTCGAAACTGGAGAAAATTTTTCTGTTTGGATGGATACTTGGTGTGATAAAAAACCACTCAATTTAGATCCAGTTTTGAAACCTTGGATAAGATTGCTTCAAGACAAATACGGTGATAGGGTTTCAAACATTTTGTACAAAGATCAAGAAGAAATATACAAATGGAAAGAATATTTTTTTACAAGTATAAAAGACATTGATGCTAGGAGGCAATTGAGTAGAAAGATAATAACTGTGATTATTCTAAGAGGTGCCAAGGATAAATGGATTTGGGAGTTGAATAGCTCAGGAGAATACACAACAATTAGTGGATATAATGTTCAACACCAACATAATAATAATATCACTAGAATATGGAGAGATATTTGGATAGCCCAAGCATTCCTAAAGTCAAAATATTTGTTTGGCTAGTAGATCATAGAAGTATTTTATCCTGGGATAACCTTATGAAAAGGGGTTTTCATGGCCCCTCTCAATGTGTTTTATATAATAAGGAGGAGGAGAGTATTGACCATCTCTTGGGACATTGCTCAATAGTCTAGAATCTATGGCAATGGATTCTTAATATGTTTGGTAAATGCATGGTGATGAATAGCAAAATTGAAGATTGGTTAAAGCAATGGCAAATCACTTATAAAAGTGAGGCTTTATAGACAATATGGGATATATCAAAAGATACAATACTTTGGACTATATGGCTAGAAAGGAATAGAAGAATATTTAAAGGAAAGGAAAAAAATTTAGAGGTAATAAAAAATAATATATGTTTAACCATAGAGGAGTCTAAACCAACCTTATCAACTCACCCAATCCCTAATTTGGAAGTAGAGAGTCTTGATAGATGTCAAGTCATTAAATCGAATTATGATATTGGGTACAAGAGAAGAAAAAATAAGGTAAATAATATAAAGTGGAAACCACCAGATGTGGAGTAGGTTAAATCAAATTTTGATAGAGCATCTAAAGGAAATCTAGGACCAACATGAGGAGGAGGAATAATTAGAAATAACAGAGGAGATATCTTGTCTCATTATGCTTTCAATTGTGGATTTAAGACAAAAAATGAAGTTGAATCTTGGGTAGCTTTAGAAGGGTTAAAAATATGTATTCAAATGAAATGGAATATAGTATGGATGGAAGGTTATTCTCTCATACTAATAAATGCAATTTTGAGGAAAGCAAAGGCTCCATGGAACACACGAGATAATTATGGGAATTCAAGATATTGCTAAAGAGTTTGAAGAAATTGGGTTTACACATATATAAAGGGAAGGAAACAGATGTGCAGATAAGATAGCCAATAGAGGGGTTTTGATTGTGGATCGTGAAGCTAACATCTCCTTTCCATGGTTAGAGGAAGTAGAAATTTTAGTTGAAGCTAACAAAAAATGTTGATTGCCTAAATCAATTAATGATTAAGATTTACTTTAATATTTTCCATTGGTAATATCTATTTTATTTTGTAACAATAATGTGTGTTCATTTAGACTATTTATTATAATTTTTGTGGTTGCACTTGTGTTTCAGGAAGGAAACTAGCAATCCAGATTTGGTAAAGTAGACTATGATAGTGCGATGCTTTAACAATATTACTCTACTAACATGCAAGGCATAGATAGTAGAGGTGAAGTTTTGGCATTGTGAAGGCTACTATAGGAAAATGTCAAGAAAGATGCTAAATTATGGAGTAATTGTATTCATACAAAGATTTGAAAAGATCCAAAAAATGAAAATCAAGAATTCAAATATTTTATGTAAAATGATGTAGGTTTCTAGCTATAGCATCTCAATTGAGATGAGAATTGTATCTATTTGTAAACTCTCAAGATCTAAATAAGAGAGATGTAATTTTTTAAGGGTGGGGGACTCAAGTACAACCCCTTATTATCAAGCAAAAAAAAGAAATTATTATTTATTCTTGAGACTTGTGATAGTTAAATAATCAATGGATTATTGGTTGTTGGTTTTGAAAGAGAAACTATTGTTAATGATATTTATGGATTAAGAATCAATGGATTATTGTTTGTTGGTTTTGAAAGAGAAACTATTATTGATTCTTGAGACTTGTGATAGTTAAAGAATCAATGGATTATTGTTTGTTGGTTTTGAAAGAGAAACCATTATTAATGATCTTTGTGGATTAAGAATCAATGGATTATTATTTGTTAGTTTTGAAAGAGAAACTATTATTGATTCTTGAGACTTGTGATAGTTAAATAATCAATGGATTATTGTTTGTTGGTTTTGAAAGAGAAACTATCTATGATTCTTGAGACTTGTGATAGTTAAAGAATCATTTAAAGAGAAGTATGAGATTCTCTTGTATTGTTATTGAATGCTAATTTGGTTTTGAAAGAGAAACTAATATAATGATTCCTGAGACTTTTTGGGTTAAGGGATCATTATAAAGAGAAGTAGGATTCTCTTATTATAGCTTGCTTATATTTTTGTGCACGATTTTTTGCATAATATAGTAAGGCATGTTTTAAATTGCATGACATATAGGGTTGATCTAATTCCTAAGTATACCTTATAAGTTGTGGTGGATTTCCCATCATGAAGAAGTTTGTAGACACTTATATGGCTTGAAGATCTTTGAAGGATGGCTTCATAGGGGTTTGATCAGATAGATGATGTGGAAAATCAAAGGCTTTGTAATGATTGAGTTGATCAATAAGTTTTGTATATTTGATTATTGTACAAATTGAAAGATTATGTTGCTTAATGACAACTTGGGTTTTTGTACTTTATGTGATTTTGAGTAATCTCTTTTGATAGTTTTTATCAAGTTCTATCAAATATGGAAAGCAAATATTATTTTAGAGATATATTATATTGTCTATGCATTTATGTTGTTAGAAAGTATTTGAATCAAGCACTTGATAAATGCATAGTTGGATTATGGTTAAGAGGAATTTTTTGTTGCACATTTCAAATTTTATGTATTATGTACTGCTTTTTATTAAGCTAAGTACATTATTTAATTTTATGGTAAATAATTTAATGATTATCTATCCTTGGGAGTGGATGGAATATTCCTCTTGTAAACCATAAAATCCAATCTCAGGAGGAGTTGCGTGGATGCAATAACCAGGTAGATATGAGTATTAGGAGTTGTGAGAATGCAATAGCTAAGAACTCATGAACTTGGGAGGATTTGCATGAATGCAATAAATAGGTATATATGAGTATTAGGAGTTGGGAGGATGCAATAGCTAAGAAATCATGAACCTAGAAGAAGTGTTAATACAATAGCCAAGATACTTGTGAATCATCGTACCTTAAACGTGTAGGATTGGGTGTGTCCCATCTAAATGTTGGGAAGACCATTCACAAGACAACAGTGGTGATCCCTGGATCAAGTAGGAACAAGTGATCATGTCAATTATCATCGAAGTGGCAATGACCTTAGTTAGCCCATAGAGGTGTGGTAACTAAGCACTAAGGCTCTACATTTGGTTAACCTACCTAGATGAGCTTAGAGTATGGTTAGGGAATAAACATACCCCTTTAAGTGTTATGGGCCTTAAAGTATAATCCATATGCCATGGTTAAGTAATCCCTAGTCGATGATGGTATGGGAAAGGTAGGGGAACCGCTTATTGGCATCCTTATAAACATGTAGGTTTTATAATGTGAAACCCCAAAAACATGGGAGTTGGCCACTCCTATCTATTGAGTGTCATCTACAGCAAATTGGAACTCAAATATGGTGAAGTCTTGCATGCTAGAATAAATAAAAGTAATTTTTTCTCCCTTATGAGCCCTTGTTGTAAGTGCTATTTTCAAAAAAATGGGTTGGTAGTTTTGGGTTACAACAACCTAGTGAAGATGGGTTGAAATATATAGGAGAAATAAAAACAAGATGAAGGATTGGATTATTAAAGGAGAAAAGCGATTGTTTAAGATAACATAAGTAGCTAGGAAGATATAAAAAGGAAAATGAAAAGTGATTAAGGGAGAGAAGGAAAGAAAACAATGGAAAAAGGTACCAAATTCTACTAAACCCACAATAGAGTGGTCTATTGAAGGATACAATTTGATAATGGTCATGTATAAACTGGTTTATTTAAGGACACATGATGGGTTGATCTATTGAAAGACAAATTATGATTGTATTTATAGCTAGATTGGTCCATTTAAGGACACATCATAATGTTATTTATGTGCAAATCTACCCATTTAAGGGTACATTGTAATACTATTTATGTATACATTGGTCCATTTAAGGATACATGTTGATTTTGTTTATGATGCATTTATACACATATTGGTCCATTGAAGGACACATTTTAATTTATAAATAGATTGGTCTATTTAAGGACACAATGATGTGAGTGCCCTTTTAAAAGGAGGTACAATTTTATTTTGATAATTTGAGTTGTATTTACATTACGAGTTTTGAAAGGAACCCAAAACCTTATTACATTCAGGGTTGTATAGCCATACGTAGGGACAAAATTTTCATAGAGGTACTAACGACCATCACAAAACCCTCTAAGACCCAGAGGGAAAACCACTTGAAATAGAAATTAAAAATAAACAGTTTCCCATCAGACAAAGGCATAACCCAAAAACCAGTTGTATCAGCTTCAAAAGTCCCGCTCGAACACTGTCGCACCCAAAAAGGAGCTGTTAATCCAGATCCACCAGTGAAGAAACAAAGCCATCCTGCATGCCACCGACCCAGAGGGAGGGTCCCACGCCTGTCAATTTTTGGTGTCATCCTTCTTCCTTGCAGCATATCGAGACAGAATCTTGGAGGCCTCCTCCAGGTACTTGATAGATGTGCCTATGGTGGAAGCCACTAGCTCCAACAACATCTGGGAGCACGGGTCCTCCTTGTCACTCATGGAATTGGATATGACATGAGTAGAGGAAGAGGAAGGCTCCACTTTTGGCCTTTTGAGCCTGGTCGAGGATCTGGCCATCGGAGGAGTATTTGATGTAGCCACACACTTCTTCTGCTCGCTTCGCCTAGCACTCCTGAGGGGGGAAGGCTTGGAGCGACCCCCAACTGGACCAGGGCCGATAGGGGAGTCAACAGGATGACTGGGAGAAGGGGGACCTCATCGGGGGGACTTGCAGACACAGGCTTGACATTGTGGATAGGGGGCCTATTGGCTAGGGCATGCTTGAAGATGATAGGTAAGAGCCCTTGGTGAAGCGGCTTCCCATTCGAATTTTGATATTTTTCAAGGGTCAGGGAAAGGGAGTACAAGAGGTAATCAGGGACACAGACTGCCTTGCCATCCTGGAGGTGGTTGATGAAGGCTAGGTGGAAGCTTCGCAGAGGCTTCTCCGGGTCATCGCAGGTCACATACTGCATTATGGGGACAATGGCAATATTCCAAGGAGCCGGGAGGGAAGAAACATGAAGGGTGGATTTGTCCCAACCCAAACTCTTACCTTTGTTTGGGAACTGATCCATCTCCTCTTCCCAGTTGTGCTTATCATGTAGGAGGTCGATGATTTCTACTAGCATTTCAATCATCACCTTGAAGTGAACTCCTTGGATGGTGACCTCACCCTGGTTCCAAGAGGTGATAAAATCCTTGGTGATTTGATCCTCGGCTCTAGAGAATTTTTGCAAGAAAGGAGTGAATCCTTTGGCATCCATGAAGATCTTGGTTGTTGGGTTGAGGTTCAGCTGAGCTGGTTCGACGAAAGCCATGCTCTTAGTAGGGGAAAAGGGGCAGAAGCAGGGAGACGGGAGGTGGAGGGAGCCAAAGTGAAGGTTCTACAAAGTCGAGGTAGGGGTGGCAATGGAGGGAGCATGAGCAGATGGGCTAGAGCCTTTGCTAGTTAAAAGGGAGTGGGTCGAGTGGAGAGAGCCGAAAATGATGGAGTCGGGTTGGATGATAATGCGGTGGGAGAAGGTGTGACTCGGGCCTTGGGAGTGATTGGGAAGGAGCAGACAATCATTCCAAAATATGGAAAGATCGACCTCGACCCGCTTAAGATTTGGAAGATCGAAACACGTGTGAGAAACCTGGGAAGCTTCTAGAAAATACTCTACGAGGGGAAATATGGGGTGTTGGGAAAAGCAACGGATAACTTGGGATGGAAGAAAAAGCTAGAGAAACTCGCCATGATTAGTGGGGTAGGGGTGGAAACACCTTCCCAGCTTCTTGCGATTAGCCATGTAGTAGAAAAGATGTCGAACTCTGATAACTTGGAACACGATGACTTTGATGGCACGTGTGCCATTGGCCTTGAGGTTTGGGCAACACCATAAATCAACCAAGTGGGGAGTGTGAAGGTTTTCCCATATTTTGCCACCCATGAGCTTAAACCTGATGGCATACCCGATCCACTCATGACAATTGCCCACATTCTGAGAAGAAGGTCTAAGAAATCTAGCAATGGTGAGGAAAGCTCCTGTGATAAGCTTTGATTCAAAATTCAATTCATTGGGACTTGCCATTTTGAATATTATCCTTTTCATGACTTGCTGCATTGGTGATGTCTTGGGGAAAGTTATCTCTCCAAACTCTGAGGTTGTTGGATGATGCTGCCAGGTTGGCCATGAGATCGACTAGTTGATTAGCCTCCCTATAGTTATGGTGGATAGTCATCTATGGACGACTTCAAAAGATCTTCCTAGATTCTTGGATGGTGTTGAAGACTTTCTAGGAAGGAGTCTTGTCATTCATCATGTAGTTGATTATATTTAAGGAATCACCCTCTATGATTACCTTTCTGGGGTCCTCTTGGAGCAAGACAAGCCCCCTCCATAGAGCCATGGCTTTCACAAAATTGTTAGATTGAGGCCCGAGGAACTCTGCAAACGCAAGGATCAGGTTGCCATTATGGTCTCTGATGACCCCTCCTACCCCAACATTGCCAAGATTTCCTTTAGAAGCCCCATCAAAATTCAGCTTGATCCACCCTTCCGGAGGTGGCATCCACTTGAGATTGGCTCTAGGATTGGGCCTTGGCTGAGCTCCAGGATCCTCTTCAGGTATACCAAGAGATTTGAAAAGGGCACATTCGAGAGCCTGGGAAGGGGCCATGGAGCAAGGGATGAGCTAGATGTTTTCAATAGCATAGGCAATGGATTTGGAAGCCATAGATAGGGGGTCCCTAGAGGAGGATGAAAAGGCCCTGTTGTTGCACTCTAGCCAGATTTACCAAATGAAGTGATGGAGGCAGAAGGACCAGAGGGAGCGAAGCCTAGGATTGTTGAAAGGGTTTGGCCATTGGGAGAAAAGGTCAATGATTGAATTGGGTTGGACCCACTGGATGTGGAAGGAATTGAGCAAGTGACCAAGGGTTGTGGAGGAAAAAGCATAGTTGGTGAAGATGTGATTCATAGATTCCCAGCTTGAAAGGCATAGGTAGCAATGGTTGGGGATCATGAATCCTCTTTTGGCCAGATTTTTGATCATGAGGATCTTATTTTGGATAGCAGTCCAAGAAAAGAAACTTATTTTGGGGATGAGTTTCTTCTTCCAGACGAGGTTGAAAGGGATGGTTGTAACCTGGGCCTTCTCTTGGAAGGTGTAGGCTGACTTTATAGAAAAGGACCCTTCATCAGTTCCCCTCCAGATGGGCCTATCTTCCACCTCTCCCGTTGGAATGGTGACTGCATTGAGCAAGCTAGATAGGGCAGCAACTTGATGAGGGAAGTTGGCCACGTCAATGGTTCTCCATTTAGGGCCTCCATTGTGACTGGTGATAAATTTTACAACCTTGCTCCCCAGGTTGGCATCAGTGGATGGTTTAAGGACCACCAGCTCCCTGTTTTCACTCAGAGGTTCCTCTTGAAGCCATCTGTCATGCCAAAATTTGATGGTGTTCCCGTTACCTAGAATCCATCTGCTACCTTTCTGGATGAGACTTCTAGTCTGGGTGATGGACTTCCAAAATGTTGAACCATTTTGAGGCCCCTGATCATTCAAGAACTAGTGGTTTTGCATATATTTCTTCTTGACTATCTCGATCCAATTTGCATCGTTGTTGGTGTAAATCTTCCATGCATGCTTGGCTAGGAGAGCGAGATTCATTTGAGTGACTTTCCTAAGTCCAATGCCTCCTTTGCTTCTACTATGGCAAACCAAGTCCCAAGCCACCAAGGGGATTCTCTTCTTATCCTCACTCCTGGACCAGAGGAACCTCTTTTGGATTTTCTCAATCTTGGAACTCACAGAGGCTAGGATTCTGAAGATAGATAGGAAGTACACTGAGATGCTCTAAAGACAGGCCGAAGTAAGGGTGGCTTTGGCTACCTGGGAAAGGAGGTGACCTTTCCAAGAGGCCAATTTTTTCTGAATTCTTTCAATGACATTATTCCACATGGGGGCAGTGGGATTGCCAGAGAACAGGGGGAGCCCAAGGTAGGAAGTGGGGAGAGCCTCCGGGGAGCATCCAAGGATCCATGCAATTTTGATTTGTCGGGTATGGGGAGTGTTGATGAAATATATTTTGCTTTTGAGGAGGTTGATCTTCTGACCTGCAACATTCTCATAAAGGTGGAGGATGTGTTTAATGGCCTTGGCTTGAGCAACTGAAGCTGAAGTGGACAAAATGGTATCATCGACAAACTGCTAGTGGGTGACAGGGTTAAGACCAGAAGTAGTTTTGATCCCAAAAATAAGGCCTCTCCTACCAACACTTGCAATGGACCTCCCTAGAGCCTCAGCCAGGATGATGAATAGGATTGGGGATAGAGGATCTCCTTGTCTCAGACCTCTAGAGCTAGGGAAGAACCCAATAGGGGACCCATTGACTAAGATGGAGAACCATGGAGAGGATATGCATCTTTTGATGAGATCAACCCATGTCGGGTGGAAGCCAAATTTGAGGAGGACATCAATGAGAAACTCCCAGCTGACCCTATCGAAGGCCTTGTTCATGTCTAGTTTTAGCAAGAAAGTTGGTTTCTTGGCCAAGGTGGCAGAGTGCAGGGCCTCATGGATGGTTATCACTCCATCTGTTATGATCCTTCCTTTGATAGAGCTACCTTGGTAGGGATCAATGATAAGGGGAAGGATCTCCTTGAGCCTGTTTGCTAAGGCTTTGGTTAGGATCTTGTAGAGAACATTGCAGAGGCTGATGGGGTGAAAGTCAGATAGAGCTTTGCAAGCCGACACTTTGGGAACCAAGGCAATGAAGGTTGAGTTGATCCCTCGGGGAATGGCCTTGGAGGATTGGAGGTCTCTGACTGCTGCACACACTTCGGGCCCAATCAGGTCCCAAAATGCTTGGAAGAAGTGCAAAGGGAACCCATCTGGTCTGGGGGCCTTGTCAGGTTGCATAGAGAATAGAGCTCCTTTGATCTCTTCAATGGATAGAGGGCTAATGAGCATTTCATTAGTGGAGGAGGAGATGGAGTGGGGAATATTGCCCAAGAGAGCTTCTGCAGCCTAAGGGGAGCCAGGAGAGGATGTGCCCAGAAGGGACTAGAAGAAATTGATAGATTCATTCCTGATCTCAGAGATTTCCCTTGTGACCCTTCCATCGCTGCAGGTGAGCTCTAAAATTTTGTTGGAGCTTCTATTTCTCAGGGTAGATGCATGAAAGAATTTGGTATTCGAGTCACCATCCTTGAGCCAAAGGGCTCTCAATTTTTACCTCCAATACATTTCTTCTCTGGCTAGGATGTTGTGGAACTCAGCTAGGAGCTTGCTCTCTTCAGCTCTGATGTTGTTGTCTTGGTTGCCTTCTTGGATTTGTTGTTCTATGATCTCTAGTTTCTCTTTGATTATCCACTTGCTTTCAAAAATATTGCCAAAGGTTTCTCTATTCCAAGTCCTAAGATTTTCCTTGATGAATCTAAGTTTTTGGTATAGTTGCCTAGAAGGGGACCCCTTGAAGGGCTGCTGCCACCACTGAGAGACTTGGTTCCTGAAGTCTGGATGGTGGAACCACATCGCCTCAAAGTGGAAGGGGCTCTTGAAAGAGGGAGCTTTGGTGGCTTCAAACAGAAGGGGACTATGATCAGAGCCAATTTTAGGGAGGGATTTGAGGGTGGCATCCCCAAAAATAGGGATAGCCTCTCTTGAAAGTAGGACCCTATCCAATTTGACCTAGATGAGATTGTTTCCAGCCCTTCTATTACTCCAGGTGAACTTTTCTCCCTTCAGCTGAACATCCATGAGTTCATTCGCATCTATGAACTCCCCAAGTTCCTCCATGCTTCTGGTAAGCAAGGTGTTACCTCCTTTCTTGTCATATGGGAACAGGGGGTTGTTGAAATCTCCTGCAAGGATCCAGGGGATGGTATTGAACGAGTTTCGCATATGGCTAATTGAGTTCCATAACGAGGCTCTTTCGAGAGGGTTATTAGGAGCATAGACATTGGAAAGGATCCATGTGTTGTTGTTTGTTTTATAGTGAAAAAGCATGTTGATGATCCTGCTTGAGGAGGAAATCAACCTTCCTTCAACTTTAGTCGGATCCCACATGCATAACAACCCTTTGGACGTTCCTTGGGTGGGAGTGAAGATGAATTCACTTTTATTCCATATTGCTTTGGCAACTTTGGGGGAAGAGATCTCATCTACTTTGGTTTCTTGCAAGATGAGAATTGTGGGGCTGTAATATTTTCTTAGATTTGCAGCCAGCCATTTCTTGGGGGCACCATTGAGCCCTCTCACATTCCAAGTGAGAATCTTCATTTAAAACTTTTTGAGGGATTTTTTGCCTCCCTTCGCCTGTTGAGAGGGAGGTTTGGATTTCTTGGGTTCATCTCTTATCAGGTTGAGAGAGTCAGACAACAAGGTGGCTTGGAAGTCATTTGCTATATCCTCTTCGACCTCTTTCCTTCTTTGCTCAGCAGCGGATGACCTTCCTCTCTTTCTGTCACTTCCATAGTCAATGAGGGATTTTTTGCTCCGAGTCTGCTTGGGGCTGAAGCTCTCTGGGAGGGACTGGGATGGGACAGGACTTCCCTCATCTTCATCATCAGAATGAATGGATGCTGGTCCAAAAGCTTCTAGTGGGGGGTGGGATGGACCAAATTTATATGGGGACTCGAATGGAACTATCTCTGCCAAAATGGCCTAGGGAGGGTCAGAGTGAAGAGGGGGAGGGGGATCAGCCGTAGGGGGGTCCATATTACCCTCAAATAAAATAGGGTTAGATTCAAACAATAGATATACCTGATCATTATCCGGGGCCGGAGGAGGATCAACAATTTTTTCCCTTTGTCTTCTGAGGAACCATCCCTCCTTTGACTTGGGACCTGGTTTGCTTGCGTAGATGAGTTGTTCTTCCTGGGAAAGGGTTGGACATTCTTGGGATGATTATTCCTTGACGAAAGAGGATGGAACCAATTTTGGGATCTTGGAGGAGCCCTTGAAAAGAAAGAGTCACCATCCTCGGTTTCCTTTGAAGGTTTAGCTCTGAGAAGAGGGCACTGGTTTCTGAGGTGGCCTTGCATGTGGCACTGGACACAAAATGCTAGTTTGTTTTCATATTCTAGAGGTTGATGCCATCTGAAGGATCCCAAAATTAGGTTTACGAATGTGGGTAGCTCGGTCTCGAGATTGGCGTTCACGTAGATGCGATCGTGGACCATTTTGGAGCACGCTTTGGTTGCAGAATCGATAGCCACCAGGTCACCAATAGTTCTAGCAATAGCTCTCAGGATGTCCTCGTGCCATAGATGGAAAGGCAGATCTGGGATGCGGACCCAGATGGGTGCAAAGTTGATACTCTGGGTATTGGGATTGAAATCCATCGCCCACCACCTGAGAAACAAGCTCCTCCTACCTAGGAACCAGGTCCCCCTGTTAGGATTCGACTTGCATCATCATGGTTGCATAGCTTTATGGCAAAAAACCCTCTGGAGAGGGCTACAATCTCCATGTTTCCTGAGGTTTTCCATTTGGAGAAGGCCCAACGCCTTATTGTCTCCATATCTGGTCGTCCCCCAACAAACTTGCCGATTAGGGAATAAGATGCCTTTGAAACATTGTTGGACATTTTGAGTAGATGAGTTGTCATTGATGTCAAGAGTGAGTGGTCATTGATGTCAAAAGTCAGTTTCAGTGAGCAGTGCAAGGAGAAGCAGTTCCACAATCAGTGCAAAAAGGAGAGTCCACTTCCAGTTGGTCAGATCCGGTTCCAGGTAGTCAGATGTGGTCCAAAGTGCAAAGAAGAGGCCCAAGCAAATAATATTATAATATTTTATTATAATATTAAAAAGGAAATTTAAATTAATTATAAATATAATTTATTAATTAATTTAATTAACTTTCAAAAGTTACTTAAGTTAATTATAATTTAATTTTTAATTTAATTATAAATTAATTTATATTAATTTAAATAACCCTAAAGAGGGTTATAAGGTTAAAATAAAAATTGAATTTCAAATTCGATTCAAGCACCGACGTTTATGGCACAAGAGGCTTCGTGTATAAAAGGTGGCAAAAACCTTTGCCATTACTCCCCAATAATCATCGATCGAATTTCCTAAGCCCAAAGTGTAATGCGCAAGGAGGTTAAAGAGTTTCCACATTTTTTGAAAGGTCTCTGATGGTAGAGGGTTAACAAATAGGAGCGAAGCTCCTTATACCATGCACAACGCTGTGTAGCGCAGGTGGCAATGACGGATGTGCTAAGTCGTGTGGCAGGCAAGGTGTGCAGGGTTCGAATCCTATCGATTTCATTTTGCAAGGCAGTGAGAGGGCATTTGTTTTTGAGTAGCATCGAATGAAGGGATAAAGGGAGGCTTGCACCTTCCCTTCCCCGTGGGAGCGCTTAGCCCACGTGGTGGGCTAGCACCTTGATAAGGCACTCGATGGGAGTGGTCTCATGTTCGAAACCCATCGAGGCCTTTTTGGCTTGTATAAGGTATGCACTGATGTCATTTGTGTTGGTCGCTTGATTATTTCGGATGTGCTAAGGTTGAGAAAAATAAAATATTTTTGATGCTTATAAAGTTTAATTTTTTCCTGAATTAATTTGGATATTGAGTGTTTTGAGGGAGATAAAAGGGTAGGCAAATATTATTTTGAAAGGTTAATTTTTGGAGATTGATTAATTAAAGTTGGAGATTATAAGGAGCAATTGAGTAATTATTTTTATGTGTGATTTGATGATTGCTAATTTCAAGGAGTAATAAGGTGTATTTGAGTTTGATTATTTTTGTAATTGAGGAAATATTTTGAGAGAGTGTTAGTGTGATATTTTGTCATCTAACCATTGAAATTGGCAAGGAAGAAAATTGTGATTGAGACAGGTTTTGAAGGGCACTTCTACATCAAACAAAAAGGTATGGGCACATCTTCCTAGTGAGTGATTGTTGGATGTTGTGAATGCTAAGTTGGAGTGAAAAGGATTGTTTGATAAGCATTGTTGAGATTGATTGTTGAAGGTTTTTCTAAGTAAGAGTTGATGATAAAAACCTTGTTTTATAAGCATTGTTGGAAATATTGAGCTATCTTGAGCTAGGGTTTGTGCAAAGAACATGAGTATCATTGTTATGTGAAGTTGTGAAAGATCATGAGTATCATTGTTATGTGAGGATCACTTGATAAGCATTGTTGTTGAAGTGATTGGTTGAGTGAAGAACTTGAACTAGGGTTTGCAAAGATCATGAGTATCATTGTTATGTGAGATTGTTTGATAAGCATTGTTGGAAATAATTGAGTGAGTGTTCATATGTTTGGACTAGGGTTTGTGAGCAAGGATTATTTCATTGAGTGATTGGTTGAGTAGAGTTGTGATTGAGCCTAGTCAAGTGGATGTGTTGAAGTGATAGTTCAAGTTCTGTGAAACAAATTGTTCTATATTCTAAATTGATTTGAGAAAGAGGTTGAGTGTTTGTGAATGTGAAACATATTGAGTCTCTAACAATTCTCTATATGTTTCTATGGTAAAAAGAGATATTGAAAGTAATTGAGCATTGTGGTGAATGTGAAGCATATTGAGTCTCTAACAATTCTCTATATGTTTTTATGAGATTGGACAAGTTCTAGTGAGGACTTGTTGAGCATATTTGAGGTAAGTCTTTGAGAAGACTTGTGGATAGATTTGTGTGAGATTTTGTGGAAGCTTACAATACATATTTGAGGATAGAGATTGTTGAGAATATTGGACAAGTTCTAGAGAGGACTTGTGGATAGATTAGTGTGAGATTTTGTGGAAGCTTACAAGGTATATTTGAGATAAGTCTTTGAGAAGACTTGAGAGTAGAGTTGATTGATTGATTTGTTCAAACCTTGAGTTAAGGTTTGGGGTAGATCTAGTAGAGTTGATTTGTGATTAAGTCAAGCTTTGTGTTAAGGCTTGAGGATAGATATTGAGGATAGATTTGTGCTAGATCGAAGGACTATGTTTAGTGTAGATTTATGATAGATTGGGTTGTTTAGTGGATAGAGTTTGGTGCATATTTGAGGATAGGTTTGTGCTAGACTAGAGATAGAGTTTGAGCAGATTTGTACTAGACCGAAGGACTATGTTTAGTGTAGATTTGAGATAGAAAAGCTTTGGAGGTGATAGAGTATAGAGGATGATAGTATCTAGTGGATAGAGATCCATTAGCTAGGGTAGTGAGGATAGGAGTCTTTAGTGGATAGAGATCCATTAGCCAATGTAGTGGAGGTAACAGTTCTTCTAGAAGATCACCAACTAGAGCAGAGGAGAAAGGAGTTCTCCTATGGATAGAGATCCATGAACTTGATTAGGGGATTGGTGTCTCCTTTGGATAGAGGTCCATAAACATTGTAATAGGGAAAGGATTCCCAAGAGATTGATTGAGAAAATTTTAGTGAAATATTTTCTCCATGGAGTAGCCCACATTGGGTGAACCACGTTAAATTGGTGTCTCTATTGTGTGTGGTGATTTATGCATTACTTTGATTACTATTGTTGATATTGCTATTGATACATTGCATAATATTGATTGGGAAAGAAAAGTAAAAAGTGGTCTTATACTGTTCACCCCCTCTCAGTATAAGCTTGTGTTCTTCAATTGGTATCAGAGCGGGTTCCTTCGAAAGAGTTTAACAGCTTGAAGGAAAATCTTACAAGAACACAATGGATTCTAAGAATGGATCCTCAGATAATTCAACACCAGTATTTTATGGAAGTGATTATATATTTTGGAGTATGAGAATGAAGATTCACCTGATGGCACTTGGCAATGAAATATGGGAAGCAGTTGAAAATGGATACACACCACCAGCTACTCCACCTACAGATAAATATGGTAAGCTTCTACATCATTACAATTCAAAAGCAATGAATGCAATTTTGAGAGGTTTGCATAGAACAGAGTTCATAAAGGTTATGCATTGCAAATCAACAAAAGGAATTTGGGATAAGTTGCAAAGCATATATGAAGGAGATAAAAGTGTCAAAAAGGTAAAGATACAAAATCTCAAAGGACAATTTGAAGATTTAAGAATGAAGGATGAGGAAAACATTAGTACTTATCTACTTCGTGTAGATGAGGTTGTTAACGCCATGCAAGGACTTGGACTTGAGATTGAAGAATCTGATGTTTGTGATAAGATCTTAAGATCTCTCCCAAAAAGGTTTAGTGAAAAGATCTCTGCTATAGAGGAATCAAAATATGGTGATATTTTGACAAGAGATGTATTACTTGGTATTCTTACAACTTTTGAGATGAGAACAAAAGAGGAACCTAATATCTGAAAGGAAGCAACCTTCAAAGCTACTAAGAAGACAAAGGGCAAGAAGTCAGATTCAAGCAATGAGTCATCCAGTGATGAAGAAGTAAATTATGGTAGAAGGAATAAGGATCCAAGAAGATTTAAAGATGTAAAATCTATTAGATGTTTCAATTGTGGAAAGTATGGTCACTATGCAACTGATTGTCAAGAAGCTAGAAATAGCAATGATGAAGAAAAATAGGATCATAAGAATAGGGAATCAAAAAAATATAGGTACCAAAAGAAAGGTAAGGATGGACAAGGCAAACAAGGAAAGAAGTTCTTTCAAAGATAGAAGAGGAGTTACTATGCAGACAAGGCAAGTAAGTACTCAAGTGATAGTGAAAATAGTTTCTCAGATAATGATAAAGATGAAGTTCTATTTCTGATAGAAGAAAAAGAAGAAGTTAAGAAAAGGTCACCAATAATTCTCAAGTGTTTTAGATGTGGTAATTTTGGACATCTTGAAGATAGTTGTACAAAGAATGGTTTCAGTTTCAGTGATGATGAATATGAAGATACACTTGAAGGACTAGAAGAGAATATTCTAATGGCACTAGAAGAAGAAGGAGGTGATCCTATAGAAGACAAGTCAGAAGAGAATGAAGATGTTTTCAAAGGTAAACAAATAGAGGAAGAATCATAAAAAGGAGAAGTTGATCTTGAGGGAGAGCTTATTTATGCTCTTAACACATTGAAGAAGGTAAGAAAGCAAAATTCCCAACTTAAGCTTCAGTTTCAAGAATGTGATGAAGAGAGAGGAAAGCTTATAGAGGATCTAAATAATTCAATGGCTAAGACAAATAAGTTCAAGGATAAGTTAGAAGCAAAGGTCTTAGAATGTGAAAGATTAGAACAAGAAGTAGCTCTACTAAGGGAAGAAGTAGAAAAGTCTAAGGATAAGCTACACAAGTTTGGAAAGAGCTCAAAGATCGTAGATAAGATGATCAAGGTACAAATAAGGTCAACAAACAAAATAGGTCTTGGTTTTGAATAGGTACAAAAGAAACAAGAAGAGGAGTCAACCTCAAGTTCTGAAGAAGAAGAAACTTTAGAAGAAGACAGTGTGAGAGAAAGTGAGACTTCTGAGGATGAGTTGGACAATAGAAATTTCAACAAGGAAAAGAACAATGCACAAAAGAGGAACAGATGGAACATGAACCAACACAAGGTAAAAGAGACTAAGAGACCAATGAGGTCAAGGCAAGGAAATTTCAATGGATGATGTTTCTCATGTCATAGATTTGGGCACAAGGCTTCATAGTGTAGGACACATGAAAGACAGGAATATGGGAACTTCAGAAATAGGTAGCTTTTTCATGGGTATTGCTACTCATGTAATCAGTTTGGTCACAAGGCAATGAATTGTAGGGTCCATGATAGGAATAGATATGGCTTCACTAGAAGAAATCCCAAGATATTTGCACCTTCAAGGAATAACAATATTAAGTGTTACAAGTGCAATAATGATGGACATACAACAAAGTGGTGTAGAACAAAAATTCTAGAGACAAGCAGGAATAGGAATAGTCAGAGGAATCAGAAGGATCAGATGAGAAGGAAAGTGGACAAAGGTAAAGATCAGTGCATGTTGGGAGTAGAAATACTCCCACCCTAGAATTAACCACCTCAAGAGGAGGTGGGGGAGGGGCTAAGCTAAGAGACTCATTCTTAGCCCCGAGCCCCAAAGGTGACCCTTTGCCATTGATGTCAAAGGGGGAGAGATTTGAGTAAGGGGGAGAGATTTGATTTAAGAAGAGAGCATTGAGTCAGGGGGAGCAGGGACAGAAAAAAGGTTAAGGAAATTTGAAAAGATAATTGGGTTGCCATCAATGACAAAGGGGGAGATTGTTGGACATTTTGAGTAGATGAGTTGTCATTGATGTCAAGAGTGAGTGGTCATTGATGTCAAAAGTCAGTTTCAGTGAGCAGTGCAAGGAGAAGCAGTTCTAAATCAGTGCAAAAAGGAGATTCGTTGGTGATCGGTTGTAGTAGATGTGGTCCAAAGTGCAAAGAAGAGGCCCAAGAAATAATATTATAATATTTTATTATAATATTAAAAAGGAAATTTAAATTAATTAATATAATTTTATTATAAATTAATTTATTAATTAATTTAATTAACTTTCAAAAGTTACTTAAGTTAATTATAATTTAATTATAAATTAATTTATATTAATTTAAATAACCCTAAAGAGGGTTATAAGGTTAAATTAAAAATCAAATTTCAAATTCGATTCAAGCATCGACGTTTATGGCACAAGAGGCTTAATGTATAAAAGGTGGCAAAAACCTTTGCCATTACTCCCTAATAATCATCGATCGAATTTCCTAAGCCCAAAGTGTAATGCGCAAGGAGGTTAAAGAGTTTCCATGTTTTTGAAAGGTCTCCGATGGTAGAGGGTTAACAAATAGGAGTGAAGCTCCTTATACCACGCACAACGCTATGTAGCACAGGTGGCAATGACGGATGTGCTAAGTCATGTGGCAGGCAAGGCGTGCAGGGTTCGAATCCCATCGAGTTCATTTTGCAAGGTAGTGAGAGGGCATTTTTTTTGAGTAGCACCAAATGAAGGGATAAAGGGAGGCTTGCACCTTCCCTTCCCCATGGGAGCGCTTAGCCCACGTGGTGGGCTAGCACCTTGATAAGGCACTCGATGGGAGTGGTCTCATGTTCGAAACCCACCGAGGCCTTTTTGGCTTGTATAAGGTATGCGTTGATGTCATTTGTGTTGGTCGCTTGATTATTTCGGATGTGCTAAGGTTGAGAAAAATAAAATATTTTTGATGCTTATAAAGTTTAATTTTTGCCTGAATTAATTTGGATATTGAGTATTTTGAGGGAGATAAAAGGGTAGGCAAATATTATTTTGAAAGGTTAATTTTTGGAGTTTGATTAATTAAAGTTGGAGATTATAAGGAGTAATTGAGTAATTATTTTTATGTGTGATTTGATGATTGCTAATTTCAAGGAGTAATAAGGTGTATTTGAGTTTGATTATTTTTGTAATTGAGGAAATATTTTGAGAGAGTGTTAGTGTGATATTTTGTCATCTAACCATTGAAATTGGCAAGGAAGAAAAATTGTGATTGAGACAGGTTTTTAAGGGCACTTCTACATCAAACAAAAAGGTATGGGCACATCTTCCTAGTGAGTGATTGTTGGATGTTGTGAATGCTAAGTTGGAGTGAAAAGGATTGTTTGATAAGCATTGTTGAGTTGATTGTTGAAGGTTTTGTGAGTGAGAGTTGATGATAAAAACCTTGTTTTATAAGCATTGTTGGAAATATTGAGCTATCTTGAACTAGGATTTATTGGGTTTATTGAGCTAGGGTTTGTGCAAATAACATGAGTATCATTGTTATGTGAAGTTGTGAAAGATCATGAGTATCATTGTTATGTGAGGATTACTTGATAAGCATTGTTGTTGAAGTGATTGGTTGAGTGAAGAACTTGAACTAGGGTTTGTAAAGATCATGAGTATCATTGTTATGTGAGATTGTTTGATAAGCATTGTTGGAAATAATTGAGTGAGTGTTCATATGTTTGGACTAGGGTTTGTGAGCAAGGATTATTTCATTGAGTGATTGGTTGAGTAGAGTTGGTTGAGCCTAGTCAAGTGGATGTGTTGAAGTGATAGTTCAAGTTCTGTGAAACAAATTGTTCTATATTCTAAATTGATTTGAGAAAGAGGTTGAGTGTTTGTGAGTGTGAAACATATTGAGTCTCTAACAATTCTCTATATGTTTTTGTGGTAAAAAGAGATATTGAAAGTAATTGAGCATTGTGGTGAATGTGAAGCATATTGAGTCTCTAACAATTCTCTATATGTTTCTGTGAGATTGGACAAGTTCTAGTGAGGACTTGTTGAGCATATTTGAGGTAAGTCTTTGAGAAGACTTGTGGATAGATTGGTGTGAGATTTTGTGGAAGCTTACAATACAGATTTGAGGATAGATATTGTTGAGCAGATTGGACAAGTTCTAGAGAGGACTTGTGGATAGATTAGTGTGAGATTTTGTGGAAGCTTACAAGGCATATTTGAGATAAGTCTTTGAGAAGACTTGAGAGCAAAGTTGATTGATTGATTTGTTCAAACCTTGAGTTAAGGTTTGGGGTAGATCTAGTAGAGTTGATTTGTGATTAAGTCAAGCTTTGTGTTAAGGCTTGAGGATAGATATTGAGGATAGATTTGTGCTAGAAGGTTGTTTTGTTGGAAGGACTATGTTTAGTGTAGATTTGAGGATAGATTTTGGTGTATATTTGAGGATAGGTTTGTGCTAGACCAGAGATAGAGTTTGAGCAGATTTGTGCTAGATCGAAGGACTATGTTTAGTGCATATTTGAGATAGAGCTTTGGAGGTGATAGAGTATAGAGGATGATAGTCTCTAGTGGATAGAGATCCATTAGCCAGGGTAGTGAGGATAGGTCTTCTGAGTGAGGATATGAGTCTTCAGTGGATAGAGATCCATTAGCCAGTGTAGTGGAGGCATCAGTTCTTCTAGAAGATCACCAACCAGAGTAGAGGAGAAAGGAGTTCTCCTATGGATAGAGATCCACGAACTTGATTAGGGGATTGGTGTCTCCTTTGGATAGAGGTCCATAAACATTGTAATAGGGAAAGGATTCCCAAGAGATTGATTGAGAAAATTTTAGTGAAATATTTTCTCCGTGGAGTAGCCCACATTGGGTGAACCACGTTAAATTGGTGTCTCTATTGTGTGTGGTGATTTGTGCATTGCTTTGATTACTGTTGTTGATATTGCTATTGATACATTGCATAATATTGATTGGGAAAGAAAAGTAAAAAGTGGTCTTATATTGTTCACCCCCCTCTCAGTATAAGCTTGTGTTCTTCAAACATGGCTAGAGAAAACCTCTTATGGGATGAGGATATCCATTCTGATAGGAGTTAGGTGGATATTTGAGGTTTTTGAGTTATCGCCCCATTGGAGATGACATGTGCATATGAAGGCCCACCAGGGCTCCCAAGAACAGGTTCCTTATTGGGTATGGGGCCCTCGGTAGGTCTTTTTTCAGAGGCTCCTTGTCCCAAGGGCCCTCGGGGGGCTTCCCGTGAAAATCCACTTCACCATCAACAACACCATTCTTACTTGGTCTAGGTGTTTCATCTGCTATTCCATAAGGATGGATCCCACCATCACCATCGCTACCCTCTATCTCTTTCGTCCTTTGCCAACAAAATTTATTACTTTTTTGAAAGGAGGTAAAATTTTGATCAGTCTATTTAAGGACACATGATTTTGTTAGCTATAAGTGAGTGCTTAGATATCAATTTTGCATATTTTAAAGCAAAATTGATACCCCCAATTGAGAGGTCTTTCTTTGGGTAAGATCTATTTCTTAGATTTAGAAATTTTTAAGCAAGGTGCTTAAAAGGACATTGTTTTTCTTGATTTCCCTTTAGGTGGTGCCTAAAGAGGATTATTTAATATGTTCAAATTGATAGGTCTATGTAAAGACACATGGCATGATTTATTTATGAATTTATGTACCTATTTAAAGGCACACACTTTTTACCAACATATATTTGATTTAATTAAAGGTATAGACCAAGTAGGCTAGCATATTTATAAGAAAATTAGTTATTAGCTCATCCAAGAGTGCATACTTGATTGGTTCATTTAAAAACATATACTTAATTGGCTCATTTAAGAACATATGGGAGATTTGCTTATTTAAAAGCACATAAGTGAAGAGCACATAATTAATTCACTCATAAAAGGGCACATAAATTGATCAGCTATATTAAGAGCAAATGATTGATCAAATAATTTAAGATTATATATTTGTTTAGCTCATTTAAGAGCATAAAATTTTATTAGCTCATTTAAGAGCACATAATTGATTGGATTATTTAAGAGCACATGTTCGATTTGGCCAATGTTAAGACACACAGTATGATTTGGCCTATTTGAAGGTGCATACTTGAATTGGCCTATTTAAAGGCACATAATTGGATTATTGTGGCCATTTTGTACAATTACTTTTAGATTTTTAATAAATGATCTTACATAAAGTAATAGCTTGTTATCTCCTTTTGAAATTAAAACTTAGAAAGGAAAGAAAAAAGATGTAGTAGTCTAAATATTGAAACATGTACCTTAATATATTTTACTTGGAGTTAACTAGAATCAATTGTAAACCAAATTGATATATTCTACCTTTTAATTTTGAAGTACAAGTAAAAGAACAAATGGAGAAACTAGACAACCAATCAAACTTTCAAACGATAATAAAAGGGGGTAGGTAATTTATGTAAAGGAATGAGAAAACATTTTTTTGATGATTGAGAAGGAAGATATTTAATGCTTAAAATATTTCATAGGAGTCATTCCGTCTCCTTGTTCAAGGCACCACAAGAACCTGAAAACAAAAGAAAGATGAAAGGAAATATAACAAAGATATGGTTTAGTGTGTTGGAGCCTGTCGAACTTTAAGAAGAGTGGTGGTATTCCTCAATTAATTGATCAGGACCTAGTTTCCTTTTAAGGTGATGTAACAAAATAGACCTAATAAATCATGATAGGCCTATCTCACAATTTCACTAAGATTGTAAATTAAGTTATAGAGCCAACAAAGAAGCATTAGTGGAATAATGAGAATGTGAGCATTGAGGGTAACATAATGTGTGATACAATGCAAGAAAACATAAGAAAATAAATATCATATATGGGATAGCGTTAGTAGATGAACACAAAAACATTATAGGTGATAGTGTTTACTTTCTAGAGGTTGAATGAATAATCCTCAATTAATATGTCTAGTAGCTATTGGATGGTCTACCTAGTCATGGGTTCGAATCCAATCGTGATATATTTGAACAAAATAGTTCTACTATTTCACTTTAATGCAATTGCAAATTTTAAATTTTTGATGTGCTAACAAAAAATTCATGAAAAGTAAGACACCAGGGAGAGATTTCCATCAAACATATTGAAAGTTCCTGAGATTAAGAAGTTTGAGAAGAAATTTTGAGATATGTAGAGTTTATTTATTTAATTATTTTTATAACTCACATTGGGTTCACTAAAATGTAAGGATGATAAAATGCCTCCCCCCTCCAGCGGACCGTTTGTTTTTTCGTACCTCAACACATACACTATATATTTACACATACAAGGAGAGATACAATATATGAGAACACTTACAGATCAATTTATCAATAGATCATACACAACCAAATATAACATTACATTACATAAAATAATGAAGATAAACCAATGATGGTAGTTTTCTAACTGTTAACAATAAACAATAAATGAGACCTATGTTTTAAATAGAAGAAAGAATACAATGGCTAGAAATAGAAATACGTTATACTAAGAAAATAATCATAAGTTGTATGAGGAAAAGAGTGATTATACCAGGATTTCCTTATTTTAATAAGATGATCACAACTTGCTAGGGCACACAAACTCCTACCTATAGAGAAATACAATAAAGCTTGTGTGCATAAAACAACAAAGAGTGTGAGTGTTTTTAGGGATTGACATAATTAGAACAAATAAGGCATATCCTTGTTCAGACAATCAATCCCTCGTTCCTTTTATAAAGATTTTGAAAATAAATAAATGTGACCAAATATGGGAGCATGTAGTCTATGAATGAAATAAGACTAAGCCTCATATATCCTGATTTTAGTAGTCTTTAACTTTGTTTAACTAATATCATCAATAAAATTCAAGAGCCATTAGTTGTTAATGGCGGTTCCAAACGAGAATTTTAATGTGTTATGTGAGCATTATTGATTTGTCAATTTGTAGGTTGTCAATTTTTAACCCACCATTTTTCTCAAGCGAAGTATTTATAGATTGAATTTCAAAAATTATTTTTCTTAACTATTATAGAAGATGTGACATTAGTTTGAATGTTGTTGCACTAGACTAGAGGCCATTGATTCATGGAGGCTTAGCTTGATGAATATTCTAAATATTTTATTATAATTTTGCAAGGCTAACTAAGGTTGGATTGTTTAAGCTATCATGATCAATTTCTAAAACAAGTGAGACATTACTTTCAAGATATCAGAAGAAAAAGTTTGAGATTTTTGTTTGATTTTGTTAACAAGTGAAGATTTGAAGAGGTGCTCTGCTCAGGCAACTTGCAACAGGGTAGGTAGTGCATTTATAATGCAATAATAAATGCAAGCCAAGATTTAAAATTTGCTAAGTTTTTGTAGCTAATCTAATTTTTATTCTCAAACTATGTATAGAAACAAAGTTTCAATTTTATTTATTTATTTATTTATTTTAAATTTGCAAACAAATTCAGTTATTGCGAAATTTATTTTAAGAAAAAAATATTTTTAATTTTAATTTAACAATTATAGTAAATTTCTTGAGTTTTGTTTTTAATTCTACAATTTATATTGATTCCTAGTGTTGTCCAACATTTTTTGATGATTTTGGTTAATTCACAACAATTTCTTGACAATTTTTGCATCTTCTAGGATGTTCCAGATAATTATGATGTGTTTCACCATTTTCTATCAAGTTCCTACATGTCTAATGGTTCCATCCACTTTTCTAGTGTCTCCATATGCTTTTTGATGACTTCATATGTTTTTCAATAGGTATTTGCTTTTTTTGTAGTTCCATATTTTTTTAGATGGGTATCCATTTTTTAGTGGCTCTATCCACGTTTTTTATGGCTTCGTTCACTTTTCTTGTTAGGTACCTATAACTCAAATGGATAGGGTTCACTATGGATTGACAAAGTTATTTGCAATTTTTTTTAATAAGCTATGTGTGGCTTCTATTGGGGGGCACTTCCATTACAAAAACAAAACATTACATTGATCTCATTACATTTTTAACAAGTTAATTAAAACAAATCCAACTTTACCTTTCTATCAGAGACATTATTCATTTGCCTTTCTATCAAAGACATTCTCCATCTCCCTCAAATTGCTAATTTTCCACAATAAACTTCTTTTATATCAAATGCCTTCCAAAATTTAAACTTTTCCAAAATAAAATTCAACACCACGAATGGCTAAGATATTTGATGTCCAAATTATATATCTAAAAATATCTTGTCTATAACAACCTCACAATTTCTAAATACCTTTTTTTAGGGTTATTATTCATTCCCTTAATATTCCAAGATATTATTTTCATTGTTATTTTTTAATTTTATTTGTGGATTTAGCCCCACTTCTTGTTAACACTAGAGTTGTCTATAGATTGAAAGGGTACTACATCAAGTTTTAGACAACATGCAGGAAAAACTATTTGTAGGGCATCAAATGTTATTCAAACATTGTCATATTTTTACTCATTATAAAGATCTTTTTAATCTTGATCCGATGGAGGTGGTTTCATAATTTTTATGAAGTTTTGAAAGAGATATAAGCCTCAAAAGTGATGCTATCCCTATTACCATGAGCGTTGCTAGAATCATAATGTCTAAATTTTAGCAATTTTAGGGTTTTATTGTTAAAGGGTTATAGGTGTATTTGTATTCATTGGAAATATATTTTTGAGTCTATTCCAAAAAATATATTTGTTTGAAAATTTATGCAAGTTTGCATCAAATATTAATGTTGTAAGAAATGCCATTACCCTTAGGAGCAATAAATGTTATAAATTGTTTATGAAAAAGTTGAATTTTGTTTGGCTTATTAGAGAGATGGTGGATAATTCTTATGGAGGATTGAAGTGTTCCAAAATTGGGTGTCTACACTAGTAAGTATATTAGAAGAAACAACAATTGTTTTTAGGCTTTACTCTATGAAGAAAATAGATTAGAGCTTAGAGGACATGGTACAAAACAATTATAATATTAACAAGGAACGATCAACTCAGCTTGAACCCAATTTAGGGATGAACATTCCTACTGAACCTAAGGAATGTTCCTTATAAAATTTTGAATACTCTCTTAAAGTACCATGCGCCATTAATGAGAAGGAAAGTGGTAGATAAAACACAGTGTTAGATGTTAATACCTCTACCATTAACAAGAAAATACTTGAAAATGAGTAAGATAAGTCAAAAGCTTTCTTAGCAGAGCTTGGAGAGGATAAATCTAATGAAAAAAAACTAATGAAATAAAATTGAGGAATAGAATAATAAGCCCTACCCAAATAATGACAAGGCAAAAAAAGAAAACCTTCAAATTATCAAGTGGGAACCAGAGAAGCAAGAGCAAATATAGAGAAAGGAAAATAATTCTAAGTTGGTTGAACTTTTCTTTACCAAATAGTAAAATGATATTTGTAATTCGTAGGAGGGGCCACCAACCCCTAATAAAACATGATGACCATTTCATGGAATATAATGGGTGCTAATGCCCCCTCAAAGCAGAGGTGTATCATGGACCTCTATTTAATTAATAAACCTAATATTATTTGCATCTAGGAAACTATAATGATAAAGAAAGAAGTTTCTAAAACTATGAAAGCAATAAGGACAAGATGTGAATGAGATGTTGTATATTAAGGAGTGATAAGGGAAATTCTAACATGTTGGAATCTAGTTAAAACCTCCTTAAAAACCATTCATAAAACTAGGTATTAGATAGCTTCATTAGTCACATACTACATTGCAGATATTCATTTCATCCTTACCAATGTCTATGGACCTACAACTCAGTCATGTAGATCAAAAGTGTGATGTGGGATTGAAGCCTTTATGATAAGTAAAGACCAAGAAACCTAATTCATGATTATAGGAGATTTTATTTCATAACCAATATAGATAGAAAAGAATGGAAGAATTAGGAAAATAACCTAAAGTATTTCTTAGCTTTCTTTTAAAATAATAAACTATGGTAGGTTGAGATCAAAGAGGACAACTATACATGGACCAACAACAAGATAGGCTAGGACTTAATAACAAAAAAATTAGACAGATGCATACTCTTAGATCATTGGCTAGATGAAGAGACTTGTGCTAAAATTAATACCTTGACAAGGATTGAATGAGATCACTAGCCAATAAGAATTACAATGGTGGTAAGTGAATTAAAAAAAATATCATATTTTGAATATGAGCAGATGTGGGAAGACCATCCTTAATTTTTTGATATGATAGCATAAACATATAATTATTTAGGAAATAGTGGGCTACATATATAACAACCTAGTCAAATACACATTTGTTGTAATGACTTAATATCACTTATAGGTTTGGGAAACAAGAAAGATGGTTCGACAAGGATAATTTTATTTATTTATTTTTCTTTTTTGATATTTATTTTGCACCCATTAGTAATTAGTACATAGCATTGAATACCACTTTTGGGATTATGACTGCTGCAGTTGGCCTTCTAAGTGGATGAGACTAGCTGGATCCTGTAGAAGGTGCCCTTAGTGATCTTATCCATATCACCCTTTTTTTTGTGAATCCAAAATCATGACATGGGTTATCCTCTAGGGCCCATAACACCTAGAGGGTGAACGCATAACTCCCTTCCTTAACATGTTATGTGGAACCTTGAGTATATATTAACTCATTTGTTGCCAAACATGTAAGGATTTTAGCGTAAATGCTATGGTGCTTAATTGGTGACCATGCATCTAGATTAATATCTAGTACCATGGACAATTAAGATCATGCTATTCACCTGGCATTGATCATGGTTTCCTTGACAAAATTACAAATAATACAATGGTTTGTACCATACCAAACCACCATGGAATCTTATCTTAGATTCATATTTATCTCACCGAGATTCCCTATTTGACAACTTCATACAAGGGCCACCACCGTACTGCTCGTACAATGACCTAGATGGACTTTCTATACCACACATCCTTAACAACCATTCTCGATACTTCATCGATTACATGTAAAAAATCCAATGATATTGGATATTTAATTATTTTCGATTATTCACCTTCCATGATCCAGCCTTATGAGGTTTTGTTCTTAAACAATGATAAAGCCTCTAAGATAATTCAAGAATTCTTTTAACTATGTTTATTTTAGTCTAGCCAAGTAAAAAGTCATGAAATCATCAATCAATGAAATGCCTGCATTAAAGATACCCTATTCTTAATCAAAGTAAAGTTAGAATTATAAAATAATTAACATCAAATTTTAGAGTATGGATCACTACCCTTTATGAATACATTTCATTTTTACCTGCAAATAAAATCTATACAAGGGAACATTTAGTTTATCCCATATAAGGAAAGTAGTTGACTTAACATATCATAACACCCATTTTCCAAATGATTTTTCTACTCTTTCTTAAAAAATAAGGAATCTATATTAATCTAATCCTTCGTTGTTGGATGTTAGAGAGTTTAGATAATTTTCTATATGAAAGTCAATTAAAATTTTCTCATTTTTTTTTGATTTAACATGGTGGAATTGGTAGCCGCTACGAATTTGGGCGGGTTGTCTAGCTTTTTATGGCTGCCATAGTATTCTCCACTGTTCGTCCTAGAAGCCGCCACACAGATATTCGCGTAGTCCGCCCCTATAACCACCATGCCATAATAATTTTAAACCTTTTACCTTGTTGAAAGCACCAAAAAAGAGACAAGCGCATTTAGTCCAACGAGGCTCAAGATTTGAACCTTGGACCTCCGTCCCCCTTACAGGGTTTGGGGGAACCAATTGGTCTTCACCTCGAACTTAAATTTTCTCCTTATAATTTGGATAAAATAAATAATAATTTACAATTCATGAGAAAAATTTAAACAAAAACTATAATAATTTATAATTCATGAGAAAACTTCAAACATAAACTATATTCGTGTAGAAATGAAAATTTATAAAGATACTCTCCTTTTTAGAAGAAAATAAAAGTAACTAAATCAAATCCTCACCCTTTTTTTTCTCTTTTTATTTTTATTTCTTAGACTTACATATTTTGAACATATTAAATCCAATAATAGGTTATTGTTTATTCCGACTTAAGAAAATAACAACCTCGACTAATAAAAATTATCTTATCGTATGTACATATATCCATTAATTATCTCTCTTGATTTAGAACAAACCACTACTCAATAAGACATAAATTAAAATCTTCCTTGATATTTAAGAAACTATTCTGACAATGTTTATATTAATTAAAGATCAGTAAGCTATACCGTTTAAAATTATCCCAATACGATGCTTACATCCACGCTTGAGAGGGCCTGCATGGTGCTGTGCGCTGTAGACCCTGATTTTTGGAAAATATCCCTACAACCTAGTGGATGCTTTTTTGGGCAGAGAACCATTTTGACAGATACCCCTACAATAACTTCTTGGTTTATCGAGAGGAATACTGGATAGTTGAAGGATTTGTAACAGCTGGTATTGTTGTTGGGTGGTCGGTTGGGGGTTGGGGTAAGGAGGAGGGGTTAACTGAAGGATCTGTAATAGTTGACAGTGTTTTTGGATGGTCTATTGATTTAGTCTATTTTGGGTTGCTGGGTATTCTAGTTTGGCTAATATTATTACAACAATAGACTGGCTTACTGGGTGGAAGGCTGGGGTTAGCTGAAGGAGCCATAGTTGGGGGGTTGGGTGGCAGGCTGGGTTAGCTGAAGGAGCCATAGTTGAGGGGCTGGGTGGAAGGCTGGGTTAGCTGAAGGAACTACAACAGATGACCTTGTTGTTGGGTGGAAGGCCATACTAGTTTTGTGGTTGGGTGCTCTATTTTCCTGCTTCTCTGGGGGAAAAAGTTTTTCCAGCCATTTTGTTATGGTTTGTGGTTTTTCTCCTAGTTTTAGTAGGGGGTTTGGTTCCTAGACTCGTCTCCCTTGTTGGATAAGTTTTGTGCAATTTTTTTTTCTTTTTGATACCCAATTATTCTTTGGTTCTTCTGGCCTAGAGGGCCATGGTTCTTCTAGAGCGGTAAGGTTTTGTATTATTTTTAGTACTCCTAGGGTTATTTGAAGTTCTAGGGTCTTCTTTAAAATCCTATGTTCCTTGGTGCGGTCATGTTCCTTGGATGCTATTTTTTCTAAATTCCTCCTGGCGTTGGACTCTAGATCTTAGTGCCCTGCCTTGGACAGATTTGCTTTGCTCTGAAAGACAGGTTTTCCCGATTTATGTTCTATTTTAGATGGGAAATATTTTTTTTTAAATGTTTTTTTAGCATTATGATCTGTGTGAGATGTTTAAACTATTATTTTAAAACTAGATTATAACGCCCTAGACCCAAATTTATTGCAATTGCTTGTGAGCTGGATTACAAATTTTATAGTTCAAGCTAGCTCCTGGATGTGGGCGTTTTTATTATGCAAGAAGGCCTAATCTGTTTTCTCTTTCAAGCACCCTTGGGACTCCATAGGTTATTTCTTTTTAGTGGGTTGGCCTATATTCAAAGCTCCTTGTTCTTTTTTAGAGTGCACCCAAATGTATTGTGGTTTATTTAGTTCTGTGCACTCAGTATCAATTTTATTGTTGGATTGTGATGGATTGCAGTATCTACATGTTTTAAATTGTAAAATCTTTTTAAATGCCTGCACCAGGTTTAGTTTGTTGGTATTTGTAGTTAAATATCTCTTGGTATTGGTTGTTTCTCTGGTGAGCCTTCCTGGCTTTCCATCTAGGTTTCCTGGTAGGTGGGATTGCTAATGGATGGTTGTTCTGGTGCTGGAAGACTAGTTTTTCTCTTCTCTAGCTAGGCGGGAAGTTTCAAATTTGAAATCTTTAGTTCGAGCGAGAAGTTCAAATTTCTAAATATTTTTTTGCACTTAGGTTCAAATTTGGGCTGATGTTTTTGCTTGAGTTTAAGGATGGAACCCTCATCTCTGATAGTCTTATTTTGTAAAAAAGGGTCAAGGTCCCTTTCAAAACCCCATATTTTATCTAATAAAAAAAATTACCCCATATAAATTAAACTCTAAACATATCTTTGAAAAAGTAAACAGAACTAAAGCTCAAATTATCATGGCTGAAGATTTTATAAAACCCTTTCATTATTTTTAAATAAATGAAGGAATTCTTAGAAGAGTCGTGTGCATGCAAAAAAAAAAAATGACACTCCATTTCAAACTCTTTGGATATAAATTGACAGTTCTCTCATAAGTTTGATTAGGTATACATTTTCATATCTTCGGTGATGATTGTGCCCAAGTAAAAAAAATAATTAAAAAAATAATAAGATACAAAGTATCTATAAAGTTTAATCGGTCGTGTGTACTCTGGTTATCTAAGTATAGCTCAAATATAGAGGGTATTATCATTCGTACACAACTAGGCATAATTCCACAAGTTGCAAGACTACATGTAATATTTGTGCTCCATCGGTAACTTCCAACGGAACCTCCATCGGATCTCTTCTCGATAATAGGAGAGTCTTTGGGATCAGATGGCTCAACAAAAGCAAGGAGTCTTTACCATATGATTAAAAAGGAATGCATTAATTATTCTAAATGCATCTCCTACCGTGCAATTTTGAAAAGAAAAGATAACATAGAAAAATAAAACTTCATACAATGCAGTTATGCATTTAAACAGGAGATATGGCTTTATAAAGAAATATCTCTAAGTAATTAATTTATCACACATCGCGCCCAAGGCAAGAAGTTGAAATGAAACATAGACAAATTACGTTAGCTAAACCCGATCTGATGTGCATAGGTATATCAAAATGCAAGGTAAAGACTTGCATAAGTTTTAAAAACTATAAATGATAATGTTTATAGTGAGGGAATATCCCAACAACACTATGTTGGCTAAAACAGAGGTAGATTATATTTCCTTGTAAAAAATAAGAACATATATAGTGCCAATGATAATTTATAAGGAAATAATTTATCAACACCAAGAAGCCAACTCAAGCGGCTATTTATATTGCCAATTGCAGTAAGAATATGAATTTAATTTTTAGATGGTTGGGCAATACCAACCATAATCTAAGAAAATAAAGCAGTGATTAATATTTTCAATGGGTTATAATTTTTTACCCGATGGCATCAAGCTCGTAAAATTTACCAAAGAAATCAACCATCATTCACTTCATAACATTTTTGTGACCAACAATTTAATTATCTAAAAAGACATAGAGTTAAAGAATATAGAGCCATTAAGATTATTGAGGAATGTAAACCATTCAATTACCAAAAAAAACACACACTAATAAATAATATAGAGCCATTAAAAGTATTGAGGTATACACAACATTCAATTACTGAAAAACACATACAATTAAAGAATATAGAGCCATTAAGAGTATTGATGAATACACAACATTCAAGCCAGGTAAAAGAAATTTAAGCAACATATTGTTTAATATAATTCAATCCCATGTAAACAGCTCATATATTAGATAAGAAAGATCCAACCTGCAATAATGACTATTAGTTTCGGAAGACTCCTCAAATTCCTTTCTTTCTTCTCTATCTCCTTCTCCATGTCCTTTGTTCATTCCCCCTATTCACTTATCCTTATAATTTCTAAAATGGAGCTTAAAGAGGGTGGTTAAGCACATGTAAATCCATGCATACGACCAACTCAAGTCTACAACTTCTCACCATGTGGTTCTTTTGTTTGTTTTTTTAATTAAATAAATATAAGCTTTTTCCGAAGCATTTTAAAATCTTACAATAAATTTATATATACTTGAAAGAAAACCTTTTAATTACATTTAAAAATATTATAATATATATATATATATATATATATATATATATATATATATAAAGAACCTTTTAATTATTTTAGTTTATTTTATTAATAAATATATATATTTAATTTTTTAATAAATCCAAATCTAAGCAATTAAATGAATAAATAAAATAAATAACCAACAAAATAAATAAATAATTAATTATCACATACGTCTATACCTCTAATAATTTTTCCTCGTACAGGTAACCTGATAATAACAAATGTTATCATCTGCTAGACAAGAATAGCTTCCATGCTTGTGGCACTTTCCTTGCCATTGAAGGATTTGAAGATAAGCATTTATGATAAGATATATGCATCCGTAATGTAGCTAAACGAATGCATCTAGGGCTTCTATGTACCCTTGAGCCATTGGTGAGTGTTTCGTTACCTGGGCTATCTTGCCCTTTAGTAAAAGCGAATACCTCACCTCGGCAAGAATTTACATCGCCATGATTTATTATTCTACCTCTTATGATTGATCTTTATTAGCTCGTTGAGGAAGTGTACCTAGTCCTGCAATCATAAAAGTCATCAACAATACCATATTCTAGGAGCAGAAAGCAATGTACAACTCATCAATTCATCTATACTTAAATTAAATAATAGTCGTGCTAGGAGGGTCATTACATACTTTCCCTAAGATTAAACATAGTCCTTGTGTTTAGTTTATATTGAAAAAGAAATACATACACATATATTTACTTGAGCAAAAATGGAAATTTTTATCTACTCTTTCAATAGCACAAATATTGAAAAATAGCTTCACTGGGCCCTATTCCAATCAATTAGCATGATCATTAAAAATTTAGAAAATTAATAAACCTTTTATCCACATATTGAACATATTCCATGTTATGTTTCTAAGTTGAGATGTGTGGAAAGTATCATGGTTCTAAATAATCGATTATGGTTATGATTTCAAGGGTTTTGTAAATCTAGGATCAAGTTAGATCTCATCCTTAAGAAGACTCTGTCTCCCACAAATAATTCCCTCGGTGGCCTTTTCAATTCAACATAGCTCTTTTGTTGGTCTATGGCTTATTTGAGCCGTTAGTGGATCATTCTAAGTTGTTCCTCCATCTTCTTTACAGTATCTGATCTGATTATTACTCAATCCTCTAAATTGTTCCAAGATGGAGGAGCTTTGCATTGTCTCCCATATAGGGCCTCAAAAGGAGCCATCCCCAAAGAGGTATGATGTCAAATTCAACTAGGTAAAGATAACCTTCAAAAGGAGCCATCCCCAAGGAGTTGTTTTATTTTCTTATGCTTTTTTTGAATTTCACTCTTACGAAGACCCTGCATTCCTACAAAGAATTATCTTGGTGATCTCTTTTAAGTCCTCATAACTGCTCCCTGAATTCTCATTGAATTATCCTGAGTTATTTTTCTATGTTCTTAACAATATCTGGTCTGATCCTTCCCGATATCCTAGTCTTCTTCCTTGCATAACAATCTTGATTAAATGTAAGTGGCCTTCTGATCCATGTAATAAATACAAAGTATAATTTTGAGAATTTGGTCAACCCTCTTCGGTTGGTATCTGTAGAAAAAATATTTAGTATCCAAGACTCAATATAGAGCTTACCCAAAATTCTAACATAAATTTGAAATTTTTATTTGAAATGATGACTTTAGGGAATCCATGGAGTCACACAATCTCTCTAGAAAATTTGTTAGCAATAGCAGGTGCATCATCCTTGTCGTTTCTCAAATTAAAGTGTGCTCCCTTGGTCAGTTTATTGACCACAATCAAAATTGCATCGTGTTGAAACCTGGTCTTTGGTAAACCTATAATGAAATCCATAGATATGACTTGCCATTTATGTTTTGGAATATCATAAGGATAAAGTTTTCCAACTAGATGCAAGTGTTTAGTTTTAACTTTTTAGCATTTGAGACATCTAGGCACAAAATTATTGATATCTCATTTCATTCCTGGCCATTAAAATATTTTCTTCATAGTTTTTTCTTATTTTAGTCTCTCAAGGGTGTGTAGAATAACATTTTTTAATCTTCCTGATTCAAGGATAACAAGCCTATCTTTGAAGAACAATGAATCATTCTTAATAGTGAAGTCCTTGCCCTTGTTGGGTTCTAGCTCAACCCATTCTCAACATCTACCACAATAACTATCACCATGTTGTTCCATGATCCTGTCAAACAAATATACATGTCACTTGGACGTAGTAGCTATGTTTCTTCTTCGGATTAAGGTGTTTGTATTTAATTCCAAAGTCATACTCGACTAGTAGGAATTTCATCCATCGATGTTATCTAGAATTTAAGTGAGATTGGGTGAAGATATATTTTAGACTTTGATGATTGGTCTTTAATTCAAATATATTTCCCAATAAGTAATGTCTCCAAATCTAAGTGCATGGACCACAACTTCCAACTCCAAATCATGAGTAGCATATTTAAGTTTATGATTTTTAAGCTTTCTAGACTCATAGGTTGTGATTGCCTCATTTTGAGTTAAAATTCAACCCAATCCTTCAGTAGAGGCATTAGTGCAAATTGTAAACTCTTTTGATGGGTTAAGTATTTTTAGAACTGAGGTAATTATCAAAATTTCCTTTAGTAACTTGAAAGCCTCTTCATGTTGTTTTGTCCATTTAAATGCTTTTATTTTTCTTTGCAAATTAGTGATTAGATAGGTAATATTTGAGAAATTTTTTACAAAATGCCTATAGTAACTTGCCATTCCCATGAAACTGCATACTTTTAACACATTAGTGGGTGTAGGACAACTGATTATAGTTTCAACCTTCTTAGGATCAACAATAATTCCATCAACAGATATAATATGCCCTAGGTATTGAACTTGTAGGGTATAAAATTCATACTTAGAAAGCTTCCCATAAAGCTAATTATTCCTAAGTATTTCTAGGAAACTTCATGATCGTGCTCTTTCTTTTTCTAAAGGTAAATTTTGTATCTTCTTCTCTGATCCTTAACTGATAGTATCTAGTTATGAGATTAATTTTTAGATGGTTGAAAAATACTAGCCATAATCTAAGAAAATAAAATAGTTATTAATATTTTTAATGGGTTATAATTTTTATCACGATGGCATCAAGCTGGTAAAATTTACCAGAGAATTCAACAACCATTCACTTAATAACATTATGGTTATCAACAATTCAATTACCAAAAAACACATACAGTTAATGAATATAGAGCCATTAAGAGTATTGAGGAATGCACAACATTCAATTACCAAAAAACACATATAAAGGATATAAAGCCATTTAGAGTATTGACGAATGCACAATATTCAAGCCTGGTAAAATAAATTTAAGCAACATATTTTTTAATATAATCCAATCCCATGTAAATAGCTCACATAATAGAGAAGAAAGATCCAACCTGCAATAGTGACTATTAGTTTTAGAAGACTCAATTCCTTTATTTCTATTCTATCTCATTCTCCATGTCCTCTGTTCATTCTCCCGCTATTCACCTATCCTTCTTCTTTCTAAAATGGAGCTTAAAGAGGGTGGCTAAGCATGTGTAAAGCCATGCATACGACCAACTCAAGTCTACAACTTCTAGCCATGTGGTTCTTTTTTTTTGGTTTTATTAATTAAATAAACATAAGCTTTTTCTAAAGCATTTAAAAATCTTACAATGAATTTATATATTTTTAAAAGAAAACCTTTTAATTACATTTTAAAATCTTATTACACATACATACATAGATACACACATACACACACACACACACACATATATATATATATATATGAAAATATTTTAATTATTTTAGTTTATTTTATTAATAATAATATATATATTTTTTATTTTTAATAAATCTAAAATTAAGCAATTGAACGAACAAATAAAATAAATAACCAACCAAATAAATAAATAATTAATTATCACATGTCTATACCTCCAATATTTTTTCTTGTAGAGAGTATCATGGTTCCACGAAATTGGTTATGGTTATGATTTCAAGGGTTCAGTAAATCTAGGATCAAGCTAGATCTCACCCTTAAGAAGACTCCATATCCCACAAAGAATTCTCTTGGTGGCCTTTTCAATTCAACATAGCTCTTTTGCTAGTCTATGGCTTCTTTGAGCCATTAGTGGATCATTCTCAACTATTCCTCCATATCCTTTACAATATCCAATTTGATCATTACTCGATCCTTTGGATAGTTCCAAGATGGATGAAATTTGCATTGTCTCCCATATAGGACCTCAAAAGGAGCCATATTCAAAGAGATATGATGACAAATTCAACTAAGTAAAGATAACCTCCCACTTACTCTTATGGTCCATGTAATATATGTGCAACATATCCTCAAGGACGTGGTTTATTTTCTCACACTTTTCTTGAATTTCACCCTTACAAAGACCCTATCTTCCCACAAAGAATTCTCTTGGTGATATCTTTTATGTATTCATAACTACTCCTTGACTTCTCCGCTGAATTGTCCTGAGTTGTTTTTCTATGTTCTTAACAATATTTGGTCCAATCCTTCCCGATATTCTAGTCTTCTTCCTTGCATAGCAATATTATTTAAATGTAAGTGGCCTTATGATCCATATAATACATACGAAGTATGATTTTGAGAATTTGGTCAATCCTCTTTGGTTAGTATCTGTAGAAATAATATTTTAGTATCCAAGACTCAATATAGAGCTTACCCAAAATTCTAACATAAATTTAAAATTTCTATATGAAATGATGACTTTAGGGAATCCATGTAGTCATACAATCTCTCTAGAAAATTTTCTAGTAATAGCAGGTGCATCATCCTTATCATTTCTTAGAATAAAGTGTGCTCCCTTGGTCGGTTTATTGACCATAATAAAAATTACATCGTGTTGAAACCTGGTCTTTGGTAAGCTTATAATGAAATCCATAGAGACGACTTACCATTTCTGTTCTAGAATATCATGAGGATAAAGTTTTCCAACTGGATGCAAGTGTTTAGTTCTAACTTTTTAGCATTCAAGACATCTAACCACAAAATTATTGATATATTATTTCATTCCTGACCATTAAAATATTTTCTTCATTTTTTTTCCTTTTTTTAGCCTCTCAAAGGTGTGTAGAATAATATTTCTTAATCCTCCTGATTTAGGAATAACAAGCCTATTTTTTTTTGGTAAATTAACAGATTATATTACTGAACGAGTTTTAAGGATCCCTTAACCTTAATACAAAAGCAGCAGGACAAGCTATGACATGATAAAGGACGCACTTTTGACCCTCTTCAAAACTTAGACTAACAAGATTCACCACTGAGGACGCAGCCTCAGGCTTGAGGACCCACGAAGCATAGAAGAAACTTAAAAATGAGGTCAAATCCTCAGACTTGAAGACTTTGAGGAACAAGACAGAGCCTAAAAACATGAAAACTACAACTGAAAAAGTAAAAAACTTCATGCTGGGATGACATAAAACCAAAAAGTGACCTATCCTCAAAAAAGACCAGGCTCCACGCAGGGTAGCCTTAGAAGCAAAAAATATGGAAGAAAGGAAATTAGTCCTCAGCTGAGGTCTTATCCTCATCCTTGGTGTCCTCCTTATCAGTGTCCTTGGGCTCATCATCCTTAGGTTCTTTGACAACAAACTTCTCCACTTTGGAGACCCCATCAACCTCTTGGCTTATCTTCCCATCGAAGAACAGTTTCAACAGACCTTCCCGGATGTCCAGAATAGAATTTACCATCGCATTCATCATAGCAGTGGTGGAAGAGATGAACTCTTTTAGGTGCTTGGTTTCATCCTCTTTTTCTTCTTCCTCATTCTTGATCTCGATGATGTTGCGCTTGGCTACCAAGTTTTGAAGCCAAGCAGACTTCCTAACAGGTTCCTCCATGCTATCAAAACTAATGCTCTTCTTGGCCCTCAAATCAGTGACATCCTCAATAATTTTTCTCTTTCCTCTCATATAAAGAAGGGTGAGCTGATGACCCTTCTGGATTCATAGAGCTAGGGATATTAGGGTTGTTTACGAGGATGTAGGTGTAGATGACCTTGAACAAACCCTGATGGCGAGGAAGGTCATGGATTTTCTTATTCCTGCAATTGTCAATAGACTTGTTCATGGAATTGAAAAGGAAGAGGGGAATGCTGAGCAGATTGATGTCCCAAAAATGGTTAACAAAGGCTAAGTGGTAGGTTTTGAGGAGCCTATCAGGGTCATCAACAGTGATGAATTCCATGATGGGCTTCATCACAACATCCCAGGGGGAATTGAGGTCACTCCTAAAAATCCTAGAGCTTTTAGCATTCTTGAGAATTTTCTCGTTTCCTTTAAATTTGGTGAGCTCAACTTCCCAATTATGCTTATGCCTATGGATGGAACGACCTTCAGGATTTTGGCCAGTAATGGAGGACAACAGGCGGATATCAACCATAAAGATCCTACCATGCACAGTAACAACACCATTATCCCAAGTCTCTAGGAAAGCAAGCATAATCTCATGATCAATACCAGTAAACATATGGAGGAAGGGGAAGAAATATCTATCTTTGAGAATTTTATCCACCATAGAGTCACAAACATAGGAGCTAGGCTCAATAATGTTTTTTTCCATGGTGGAAAGGGGGAAAAAGGGATAACGGGCTACATAGGTAGAGGGAAGCAAGCTGGTGAGTGAGGGTGGAGTGGGGAGGACCAATGATGATGAAAAGGACAGGGATTTGGGAGAAACACCAAAAAGGGTGGGCAAAACAAAGCAACATGATTACCGAGCAATGTAGGGAGAGGTAAATGCAAGCATGGAGGTAAGTGAAAGGTGGCTCATGGGGATAGGGAGGCTTGCATAGGAGGAAAAATTGCCAACTCAGAAAATGACACACAACCAGGCAAAAGGGGCATTTTGGAATCATGCATTTGACAAAAATATCAAAGATGATTAGTCTAGGAAATTTGGAAGGTAAACATACGCCACCAAAAATTATCGAGAGCCAAAATTTTATATTTCGAAGAGCTAGCTCATGACTGTTGGCCTCAACAAACTCCCTCACCCTATGCCACATCCTCAAGTTGAAAATGGTAAATGTTTCTCGAGCAGCCATGCTAAGTTGGAATGTGAGATTACGTGGCCCCGAGAAAGTAGTTTTCTGATGCCTCAACGGGTGCATTGGTTGAATAAGGTAATGATATTTGGGAGATATATTGATTTTGCAATTAAACATCATATAACGATACCTGCACAAGTTAGACAAAGGATTGCAAAGTTTGAAAATCTTGTTAGTGTACATTCCAAAAATGATTTCCCATATAAAAAGGACTTTTTGGTGGAAGGTGATGTGTATGGGAAGATGAAGATTATGACAGTGGAGGGTGATGTGGATGGAAATATGGATAAAATGGTGTTGATAATTGATATTGATCAAAAGGGACATGTGGACTCTCTACTGGAAGTAACATGGAATGAAGTGAGGAGACACGTGGACCTTATCATGCAGAGGGGTGTGAAGGACTTTCAACTTGCCATTCTGATGAGGAATGAGTACATGGCTCATGATAAATCTTGAGAATATAATGGTGTTACACATGAGGGGAAAGTTGAATACCCTGGAGGATAGCCTCCTAATGAGGGAGATTCCTTTGAGGTTTTTCTTGTTCTGCAATGGCTTGGATATCCTTAGGAATGTCATCATACCAAGTCTGAAGGTTGACCATATTAACTCCAAATTTGGCTAGTCTGTCAACAACTTTATTTTCTTCTTGGTAAGCATGTTGGAAAATAACTTGTTGCATATCAAGGACCAAGGTCCTAGCTTCTTCAATGTAGTCGCTGACTCTCCAGGACAATATGCAATTGCTATGTCTAAGGTAATTGATAATGTTGAGGGTATCTCCTTCAATACCTTCAATAATTAGGTTGTTGGTAAGATTCTTAGCAAGGCAAATACCCCTCCACATGCTTTTGGCTTTAGCAACATGATTAGTCTATTCTCCTAATCCTTCAGCAAAGGCAAGGATGATATCTCCTTGGTGATTTCTAAGGATACCTCCTACCCCATATTTCCCTGGATTCCCTTTAGCAGCTCCATAAAAATTGAGTTTGAACCAACCTACTAGTGGAGGAGCCTAGTGAGAATGAAGTCTAAGGTTGGCTGGAGGACGAAAGACCTCTAAGGAAAGACCAAGATCCTTGCCAAGATTAGATTTAGACTTGGAGGCCGACTTAGAGGCAAGGGGAATGAGAAAGAAGTTCTCCAGGGCATTGGCCAAGATTTTGGAAGAAATGAGCTTGGGAGCGCTAGGCCTTTGGGAGAAGATTCTATTGTTTATTTTGAGCCAGATTTTCCAAAGGAAGTGGTGAAGGCAGATTTTACAAAAGAATTTGAGGCAGGGGTCATGGAAGGAGGAGGGCCAATGGATGAAAATATCACCTATGGAGCTGGGTTTGACCCACTAGATATGGAAGGAATGGAAAGTGGAAGGTTTGGCCCACAAGCCTATCTTTGAAGAACAACAAATAATTATTAATAGTGAAGTCCTTGTCCTTGTCAGGTTCTAGCTCAACCCATGCTTGACATCTACCACAATAACTATCATCTTGTTGTTGTTCCCTGACCGTGTCAAACAAATATACATGTCACTTGGACATATTAGCTATGTTTCTTCTTTGGATTGGGGCGTCTGTATTTAATTCCAAAGTCATACTTGACTAGTAGAAATTCCATCCATCGATGTTATCTTGCATTTAAGAGATATTGGGTGAAGATATATTTTAAAATTTGATGATTGGTCTTTAATTCGAAGATCTTTCCTAACAAGTAATGTCTCCAAATTTAAGTGCATGGACCACAATTACCAACTCGACATCATGAGTAGCATATTTGAGTTCATACTTTTTAAGCTTTCGAGACTCGTTAGGTTGTGATTGCCTCAATTTGATTCAAAATTCCACCCAATCCTTCAATAGAGGTATTAGTGCAAACTGTACACTTTTTTGATGGGTTAAGTATTTTTAGAACTGAGATAATTGTTATTTTTTCCTTTAATAACTTGAAATCCTCTTCACGTTGTTTTGTCCATTTAAATTATTTTCTTTTCCTTTGCAAATTAGTGATTAGACAGGCAATCCTTGAGAAATTCTATACAAAATACCTATAGTAACCTACCATTCCCATGAAACTGCATACTTTTGACACATTAGTGAGTGCAGACCAAATGATTATAACTTCAATCTTCTTAGGATCGATAACAATTCCATCAATAGATATAATATGCCCTAGGTATTGAACTTGTGGAGTATAAAATTTATACTTAGAAAGCATCCTATAAAGCTGATGCTTCCTAAGTATTTCTAGGAAACTTCATGTGATGATCATACTCTTCCTTGTTCTAAAGGTAATTTTTGGAAGTATCTTCTTCTCTGATCCTTAACTGATAATATCTGGTTCTAAGATTAATTTTTGAGAATATAGTAGCTCCTTTTAACTGATCAAATAGATCATTAATTCTAGGCAAGGAGTATCCATTCTTGATAGTTACTTTATTAAGTATTCTATAGTCAATACATAGTCTTAAGGATATGTCCTCCTTTTAAGTAAATAACATAGGAGTTCCCCAAGGTGACGTACTTGGCTTAATCAAGCCTTTTTCAAGAAAATCTTGTAATTACACTTTTAATTCTTCTATCTCAATGGAAGTCATTTGATAGGGTGATCTGACAATGGATCCAGTTCTAGGTATGTGTTTTATAGAAAATTCAAACTCTCATTGTGGTGGAAGACCAAGTAAATCTTTAGAAAGTACATCCTTAAACTCTTATAGCATAGAAAACTTCTTGAAAAGTTCCATATTAGCTTCGTTCTCTTCATATTTAACTATTTTGACTACATAAACAATCCCATACATTTTTAAGCTTTAAAACAGATATAAGATGTGGTCAAAAGGTATCCCGATCACAATGAACTCTTACCTTTTGGTTAGTCTCTTCAGTGAGCTCCGCCTACCTTTCTTGGAAATCAATGAGGGCTTTATGGGTTTTTAGCTAATCCATTCCAAGAATAATATTAAGGGGGCTACATACAAATGCCAATTAGTTTTTCCACTAGGAAGAGGCTAACAAAGTAGGTTTATCCAGATCCATATTCTACCTTCCACCCATTTTCCAAAAATCTAGGTTTTTCTGGTATATCCTTGACTAAATTTAAAGAAATGAAACTATTTGTTGCACTACCATTTATTAAAATATTCATATCTTTATAAATTTATTTACCTTTTAGGCATAGAAGTGGCTTGAATATGTGACTTCCAATATTGAATTTCCATCTATGACTTGTCCATATAAACTTGAATTTCCAACTGTATCTTATTCACTCAGATTTGAATTTTTAGTTGTCCCATAATTTTGTTGGGGTTGTCCCTCTAATGCTTTCCTTTGATCTATTCGTAGAGGAAAATTATTAGCATAATGTGACCCTCCACATATGAATCAACCTAGCTTTGGAGCTCGATATTTTCCTTCACCAATATCTACTATATGATCTGACACACTTACTTTCTAAGTGATGTTTTTTAGATTATTGTTGTTCTTAGTTCTTTTGCTTGTGGATCTTATTCTCAGCTTTTTCTTGTTCTTTTTACCTCTAGGTTTTTGATCGATAAACAATTCCCCATGGTACTGAAAAAAGAAACACTCTTTTTATTAAAAAAAATTTTGCATTATTTTTTTAAAATTATTAAAATTAATAAATTAAATATTTGTTTGATTTTTTAAAAATTTAATTAATTAATTAGTTAGTTTTATTAATTAGTTAGTTAATTATATTGAACAATTAATTTATTTAATTAAAATTAAAATGCATTTTTTTATATAAGGAAGATGGGAGGCATCTCAAAATCTTTGCACCATCAACACAAAACAAAGGGGACCATTATTTGTTTTTACCATCCACACAAAAATAAAAAGAGGGCTGCATCAAACAAAGACAACATCATTTTGTTGTGACAAAAGGAGGCACAAATTTGCAAACAAAACTCACAAAAAAGGCTACAAAAATTTGCATAAAATATTATTATTTTGCAAAACCAAAACAAAGGGGGCAACACAAATTTTTTATTTTTTTGCTATAAAAAAACAAGAACAATTGCACCATACATTAAACCAAAGGGAGAATAAAATTTGTTTTTGATGCAACATTGTGGAGGAACAATATTGATTTTGTTTTTGCAATTATACATCAAAATTTATTGCACAAAATCAACAAATTGAAACAAAATTGGCATTGTAAAAGGTGCATTTTTGGTGGAATCCGACACCTTCAAAAATCATAAATTTGTGGGCATGATGAAATTGTGAAATGCATTTAATTTTTTGTTTTATGCATTGAAATATATATTGTGGTAGCAAAAGATCCCAAATTTATATCTTATTTTTGTGCAATTTATTGCTTAAGGTAATGTTCGGTAAAAATGGTACCTCTAGCCCACATTACAAGTGATGCTATCGTTCTTTGGGCTATTGTGTCTACCATATAATATAGTTATAAAAATGATATCTGGGCTAATGGTTCATATAAAACATCGGGGAGAAATAAAGAAATACAATATTGATATTCACTCCATTATTACCCTATTCACTACTATTGCGATGTAAATCTTGAAATTAAGTTCTTCCAAGTATTTAGGGGTCTTGTTACCCTACGTATGCAAAGGTTTTTTTAAGAAGGTGTTAAATTAAAGTGAATCCCTTTCAGTACTACTTATGTTCTACAAATCAATCTATATAAAATACTTTTAAGTCTTCCTTGCGTACGACCACATAAATTGAGGGGAAAATCTTATTCCACGTATCGATGGGTATTATAGGAAAATCAGGTATATACAATAGATCATATCTATCGAACTAGTGGTATAAATAAAGGGGGATTATTTGGTGTTATAAGAAACCCTCACAATGATCATTGCAAAAGCATATTTGTTAGATTCACAGCTACTCAAAGGTCAAAATTTTGCTCCATGGAAGACAAAGATAAAGGTAATATTGTATGCTGAAAAGATGTAGGACATAATGATTGGGAAAGTCACACACCCAATAATAGTAGATGATACACAAGAATCATATGATGATGCCAATGATAGAGCACTGATGATCATAGTTCTTACCACTACTGATGAAGTTCAACCATATATATGTGAAAAGGAGAATGCAAAAGATGCATGAAATACATTGTCAAAAATATATGATAGAAAGAATCAAGCCATGATTCTTAATATTCAATCCCAACTTCACACTCTCAACATGAAGAATGGAGAAAGTGTAGAGGTGTTTCTTTGTAGAGTTGCTAATTTGAGAGCTAAATTGCATGCCATGGGAGAAAAAGTGGAAGATAAGATCTTAACCTCTATTATTTTGAGAGGTTTACCAATTTTTTTAGAATGATGAACACTTCCCTTCAAGTGTCCAATAGATAAGTCTCTTTTGAAGAGTTGGTTAATTTTCTACAATAAGAAAAAGTAAATAACAACCAAAGAGATCAAACGTCCAACGCTGTATTCTTTTCTAAGAAATATAGAGCTAAGAAACAAGGCTATTTTTAGGAGGGATCATTCTCTAAGGGTTAAAACACCACTCCCTCACAAAAGACACCTCAATAACAAAAGAGGTACTACCACATTTGTGAGATGGATAATAATGACACCAAAAAATGTTGGTTCAATTCTTCCAACAAAGGTGATAAAAATAAGCCACCACCACAGAAAAAGGGTAATACAAACCACGATGAAGAAATATACAACAAATAAGAAATATTTTTGTTGAAGAATTAGATTCAAATTTTGAGAGAGCACACAAGGTGCTCATGAATTAAACTGATCCCAAAAAAAAAATATAATTTTTAGAATATTAATTTTGGTTCCAAAAAACATATGACTAGTCATAAAGGGTGGTTTGACACATTTGAGGCCAAAGAAGGCAAACCGGTGACCGTTGCTGATGATAAGACCTATCAAGTCTAAGGAGAAGAAGATCTTTCAATGACACTTCCAGATGGACAATATAAAATTGAGAAGGTTCTTTATGTGCCAGGATTGACCAATATAGGGTTATGCATAAGGGGTCGACCTCAAAATCTATTTATAAAATTTAGGTGAATCAATATCAAAATACTGGTAAATTTTGTCCAAGGAGAAATGGTGAATTGCATTTATATTTCATAAAAAATTATAAAACTATGGTGAATTTTTTTGTGTTGGGGACTATGCCTATCACTTGTAGCAATGTTGATCTATTGCAGGATTACCGATTGGTTGTAGTAATGTCGATGGGATGCAACAATCCAGATCAGATGCAACAATGCCAACACACCATAAATATCAACCCAAATTCTAGGCTTGTAAGACAAAATCAAAGGCTAATAAACCCTAATATAGAGTCATTATGTTGATTGGATGCAACAATGCTGATTTGTTGCAACCTTGTTGATCGAACTATATCGATTGGTTGCACCCATGTCGATGTATTGTAGCCATATCAATGTGTTGCAACTATGTCGATGTGGTTTAGCTATGCCAATGTGTTGCAGTTATACCAACCAAACTATAATGATTGGTTGTAGCTATGCCGATGTGGTGCAACTATGCCAATGTGTTATAGCTATGCTGATCACTTGTAGCTATATCGATGTGTTGTAATTATGTTGATAGGTTGCAACAATATCAACACCATAAATATCAACCCAAATTATAGGTCTGCAAGACAATATCAAAGGTCAATAAATTTTATAATAGTCATAATATCGATCAAAAGTAGTCGATGTGTTGCATCAATGTCGATCGGATGTAACCTCTATGTTGCAACTATGCTAATAAAACTGTATCAATGTGTTACAATAATGCTAATGTGTTGTATCAATACCGATCAAATATAACAATGTCAATTGGTTGCAACAATATTGATCAGATGTAATAATACTGATGTGTTGCAACAATGCTGATGTGTTGTAGCAACGTTGATGTGTTGCATTTTTGTCGATCGAATGCAACAATGATTATCAGATGCAACAATATCGATCAAATACAACAATGTTGATTGGCTACAATAATGACAATCAATTATAGCAATGATAATAAAATGCAATAATGATAATCAGATGCATCAATGCTGATTGGATGCAACAATGTTGATCGAATGCAACAATACTGATTGGATTTAGTAATGCTGATTGGATGTAACAATACTGATTGAATGTAATAATACCGACGAGTCACAAGAATACTAATCAAATGTAGCAATGACAATCTACTGCATGATGCCGATCAGTGGTAGGAATATTGATCTATTGCAGTGATATCAATCAGTTGTAGAAAATGGTTTCATTACCGATGGGTTACATTTGTACCATGTGTCAACCATGCATTAAATGGTTACATGCAAATACCACGTGTCAATCATTTATTCGATGGTTTCATTCAAAAAGTCTATATAAAGGCATAAATAGTCAACCTTTCATTTTAACCTTTTTTTGACACTTTCCAACAAATTTCCAATACCTTCCACCCTACACCCTAATCCAGAGTCCCTCATACCCTATGAAATAAACCAATGGCATTCCATTCCACCCTTGTAATGTAACCAATTAATTTCAAAAACCTTATTTGCCCCCTAATTTCCAAAATTTTAACAACACCGAGTTACGACATGTCATGGATCAAAGAATCTGGTCTTTAGGGTCTTGTTTCAATATCACAGTTCAACACAGACACAAAACTATTGCAGAGGATAATTGTATGTTACGAAAATGATTCAACCATGGTAATTATTGTTATAGATAACAAGAATATCAAAATTTCTGTCACAACCTCAAACATCTCCAGATTGATAGGATTGCCTCACACTGGTTGTGATCTTGTCACATCAAAATTTATTTTAACTGATGAAGACAAAGAGTACTTGAAGGACAACTTCGATGTCCCCTCAGAATATTTTATAGGTATAACTGTATATTTTTATATTTAATTTAATTTAAAGTCTAAGGTTTTACAATTACTAGTTTTTTTTTTGTAGTTACCACTACCAAGTCCAGAAGGGGCTTAATTGTAGCAAATATTCATAACAAGTTTCTTCGAGCATGTTGCGAATTCTTCCTATCCATACTCATTCTACAAGGAAGACCAATAAAAATTCCTATGTGGGCATTGGCATAATTGGTTCATTGTATTGCACACTAATAATTCAACTAGTGCACCTATGTCTTGCATCACATCAGAATGGATATCCAAAACATGAAAACCCCCACTTCTCCGACTCCAACACTCAACACATGCAACTACATTCTTTGTTTCTTTTATGAATCATATTATAATTTGCAGAATACTAAAGTATTGACTTCATGGCACCCAAACCTAGCCACTACAACCATGACAGTACAATAGGTGCAGGTAAATTTTACTTAATATGAAACTAATAATTTTTTATATTCAATATGTTTTTCATTTTTATTATTTTAACAATTTATACCTAAATACAAAAAAAGGTATCCTCTTCCACTTCAAAGAAGGATGTTACTATTAGAGGTCATAATCCAGAGGAATCAGGAGACTCAAAAACACCTATGGAAATGATGCTACGACCAAGAAGAAGATGCATCAAATACTTAAGATCTAATTCTCTTAATTCTCTATAACCTCCACCTACACATCCACTGCCAACTAGCGTAGTTGTGCAAGAGGTTTCATCTTTAGCCAGTAAGTTTTACAATCTACCTTCACAAAATTTATTACCAAATTTTGTTGTATTTTTTTATTAATTTTTATAATGTGTTTTCAGATGTACTACACACCAAAATTCCATTGCATCTGTAGTTGTGCAAGAGGTCTCATCTTCGATTGGTTAGTGTTATACATTAACATCAAATTTTATAGATTGCCTTCACAAATTTTGTAACCAATTTTTTTTTTTTATGTTTAATCTTTACAACAATGTTGTCAAGGAAGACAATAGTCAATGCCACCCCCTCCACCACGACAACCTCAAATGTGAGGTCAACAACAGTTTATGGGTTGAAAAAAATTTCTTCCATTCAGGCCGCAGGGAGGATCATCTAAACAATTTTTAGGATTTGAAAATATATCTTTTGGTAATTTTACAAGTGTACAGGAAGCTTCTGCTATTGGGTTACCTAATCCTCCACTTGATGAGGATTAATTTTTACAAAGCAACATCCCCTTTGTGTTTCAAGCAATATATTTACTTTGAGATCCTCAAAATGAAGCAGGAGCAGAATATTCAAGTCCATCTCCTATGACCTCATCTCCTCCAAAGTAAAATGACACCCCTCATACTCTAATAGAGGATGAGATTTGTTTTTAAAAATGTATTAGTTTCTAACAATTGTCAAGCCACCATTACAGATTCATTCATTCCAGATGTAAAAGAAATGAAAAAATGGGAGTATCGAGCCAAAGTTTTGATAAAGGAAATAAATACCCTATTAAAATTTTTTTCAAAAAGGGGAACTTTTTTTTCTTTAGTTGAAAATAATTTGGAAAAGCTTGATTTTCTACTACATCAAGCTAAATCAAGCATGGTGAAGGTTGCAACATCTTATAATGATGAAATTTTAGGCATTATGTTGAATAGATTGGAGAATTTAAATGTTGAAGCCCAGGCTTATTTTAATGAATGGGCTTGTGATAAGGAAAATGCTGTTGTTGTTTTAGCTGCAAGGAATGTTGCCAAGGTTAGACTAATGTCTTCTAATTTTTTTTGTTTTTTTTCTTTAAAATGTAACTGTATGCTGATTACTTCTTATTTTTTCTTTTGTAGGCCAACCATGATAATATAAGGAAGCATGTTCAAAACCTACAAGACTATCTCCAAATGAAAAATGATTACTTAATGGATTCTATGGGAATGAAAAATGGCTTAAGAAGCAATTCAAAAAAACAACACTTTTAGTAGATCATTATCCTAAATAGATTGGATATTGATATTTTGCTTAAGGAGAAGGGTAAAGAAGTTCTTGCACCAATATCCAAAGATGCTGTGAGAGAGGAAAATACCCTGCTCGAAGGCTTGCAAAATGTAGAGAACGTCTTGGTTAGATTTGGAGTAATGGAGGAGAGGACTGATAAGCAACATGAGGAAGGACTTGTAGCAGAGGAGGTGGGGAGATTAGATTCAGGATCTCGACCCCTCGAAATGCAGATTGTGGAAGTAGTAGAAAAGGGAAAAGAGGTTGAAAGTGCCTCTAGACCTCCATCTACGGAATGAAAAGATAACATAGATGTGTTATTGCTGTTAAAAATTTGACTTTATCAAAAAGATAATTTTATGATATGTTTTTGTTTGAAATCAAATATTTTCATAAATGTTTTACGTGTATATTTTTTGAGTTATTTCAATGATTGTTTGTTGTGGATCCTAATTAATTTAGAGGTCTTTTTTTCAGTCACACTTGGACCCACTTCATGAAGGAGGGGGGTGTAGGGGGGCATCAGCCCCCCCCACTAGGCTCGCCATGGGGGTCCAGGTGGTAAGCCAAAAATAAATGCTTTTTCCTCTATGTAAGTTTGGACTGTTTGTTATTAGGTCATAGATCGGACGGTAGATTTTAGGTGGGTTTTTGCCCTAAATTTGTAATGCACTTTTATAAGAAGATGTTGTATAGTGGTTGATTGTAATGTTCGATGTGCAACTATGTAGAGAAGAGTTTTCAAGACAAAATAAAAGGCCTGATTATTTTCTTCGTGGATGTAGCTCAAATTGGATGAACTACGTTAAATCTGTGTCTCTTGTGTATTGCATTATTCTTTTGTGTTTTATTTTCACATTTAATTATTGCTTGTGTTTTGTTATTTAATCCTAAAAACTGGTATCAGAGCTTAGGGTTTGAAAAATGCACTTGAAAGGAGGGTTTTTAGTTCGAGTGGGAGTAATGATAAAAGAAGGCAAATTTAGGGTTGAGAAGTTTAATGGCCAAAATTACCAGCTATGGAAGATGAAAATGGAGGATTATATTTATCAGCAAGATCTTTACCTACCATTAGGCAAAATAACAAAGAAACCAACAACAAAAATAGATGAAGAATGAGAAGTTTTGGATAGAAAATTACTAGGAACAATACGACTGTGCCTGGCATTATTGGTGGCCTTCAATATTTCAAAGAAAAAAACAACGAAGGGTTTAATGAATGCGTTGGCTAAAATGTATGAAAAACCCTCAGATTCAAACAAGGTATTTCTTATGAAACATTTAGTATATATGCAAATTTCAGAAGGTAGGTCTATTACTGATCATTTAAATGAATTTAACATGGTTACCAATTAGTTAAGTTATGTAGGAGTAAAATTTTATGATGAGGTTAGGGCTCTCTTGATTTTGTGCTCATTGCCAAAAAGCTGGAATGGCTTGGTAATGACTGTGAGTAATTATATCTTTGGTTCAAATACTTTAAAGCTTGATGATTTTATTGGTGTTATCCTTAGCGAGGAAATGTGATGGAAAAACACAAGTGAGACATTAGATAATGATTTGACTGTGGAGAACAAGGGGAGACAAAGGAAGAGAGGAAAAATCCCAAGGAATCATGGAAAATCAAAGAAAGGTAGATCCAAATATAAAGGGAAGTAGTTGGAATGCTGACATTGCGGAAGAAAGGACACTTGAAAAGAGATTGTTGGACTCGAAAAGAAAAACAAGGAAAAGAAAAATAGGGTAATCAGGAAGTAAACATAGCAGGTGATGTATTGCAAGATGCTTTAATCCTTTAACTAGATAATATTAATGATTATTGGGTGCTAGACTCTGGTGCATCATATCATGCCACACCCCATAAGAAATATTTTCTAGATTATGTTCAAGGTGATTTTGGACAGGTCTATTTAGGTGATGATAGACCATGTAAAATTGTTGGAAAGGGTAACATACAGATAAAGTTACAAAATAGAAACCAATGGTTGTTGAAAGAGGTAAGGCATATTCCTGATTTCCATAGGGCAGTTGGAATGTGAAGGATGTATAGTTACATTCTCAGCAAATTCATGGAAGGTTGCTAAAGGATCACTGTTATTAGCAAAAGGAAATAAGGAATGTACATTGTATGTATGTACTAGTAATATTGATCTTTCTAATGATTTAGATTCTATAAGAGCGAATACAACTTCGTGGAATCATAGGCTTGGGTACATGAGTGCAAAGGGGATGTATATTCTCTACTCAAGGAATTTGTTGCGAGGTTTGAAGCAGGTTGATTTAGACTTTTGTGAGTACTACATTTATGGAAAAAATAAAAGAGTCATATTTCTTAGAGTTAGAAAAGAAAATAAGAGTGAAAAGCTAGAGCTTGTACATATAAATATATGGGGACCAACTCAGGTATCATCTCTTGGTGGCTCTTATTATTATGTTACATTTATTGATGATGCAACTAGAAAAACTTGGGTTTATTGTATTTGGAAGAAATTGAATGTCTTTGATACCTTTAAGAAATGGAAAGCTTTGGTTGAGAATGACATAGAAAATAAGCTAAAGTGTCTCAGATCTGATAATGGAGGTGAGTACTATAGTAAAGAGTTTGATAGTTACTATTTATACCATGGGATTCGTAGAGTGAAGACGGTTCTAGGAACTCCACAAGAAAATGGTGTGTCAGAAAGGATAAACAAGACTATCATGGAACGTGCTAGGTGTATGAGATTACATGTAGGATTGCCCTTACAGTTTTGGGTAGATGTTGTGGATACTATAGTTTATTTAATAAATAGAGGGCCTTCAAGTTCCTTGGATGGTGGGATTCCAAAAGAGGCATGGATAGGTAAGTCTATTAACTACTCATTTTTGAAGACTTTCGGTTGTGAAGCATTCGTGCATATTAGTAAATAAAATAGGACTAAACTTGAGGTAAAATCCAAGAAGTATTTTTAATTGGATATGGAGTTAATGATTTTGGTTATCACTTTTGGGATTATGCAAATCACAAAATCATTAGGAGCAGAGATGTGATATTCAATGAGAAGGTCATGTATAAGGATCAGTTGCAGGAAAATAAATAGGAAAAAACAAACTCAGAATACACAGTGCTTGATGAAATTGAAACTCCAAAGGTGCTAGAAAATCAACAACAGCAGCAACAAGCACCTCAAACTCCCACAACTATTGTTAGAAAATCTACCAGGATAAGTAGACCTCCTGAAAATTACTCTCCATTATATTATGTATTATTGTCTGACTCTGGTGAACCAGAAACATATGAAGAAGTGATGCAGGTAGAAACCAAGAAGAAGTGGGAGCAAGGCATGAAAGAGGAGATGGACTCCTTGATAAATAATCAGACTTGGGATTTGGTTTAGTTTCATGCAGGAAAAAGGGTATTGTAGAATAAATGGGTTTATAGGGTGAAAGAAGAAGATGGAGGTAAAGGAGGTATAAAGCTAGACTGGTTGTAAAGGGGTTTGCATAGAAGAAAGGTATTGATTATGATGAAATTTTTTCTTCTGTTGTTAAAATGACTTCAAATAGAAATATTTTAAGCTTAGTGGCTATAGCGGATTTACATCTTGAATAGTTATATGTAAAAAAAACTTTTCTCCATGGGTATTTGGAGGAAGAAATTTATATGAAGCAACCACAAGGGTATGAGGTCAAAGGAAAGGAGGAACTAGTATGCAGGTTGAAAAAGAGCTTGTATGGCCTGACATTTGATAGGTTTATGTCAAATCAAGGTTATAGTAGATGTTATTTTGACCACTATGTTTATTTTAAGAGACTAGATAATGGTAACTATATTATCATGTTATTGTATGTAGATGACATGCTTGTTGCAGGGTCTAACATGCAGGATATAATTATGCTCAAACAAAAATTGATAGATTCGTTTGCAATGAAGGATTTGGGTGCTGCAAAGCAAATCCTTGGTATGAGAATAACAAGAGATAGGAAAAATCACAAATTAAAATTATCTTAGAGTGAGTACATTGAGAAGGTGTTGGAAAGATTTAGTATGCAGGATGTAAAACTTGTTAGCACACCTTTGTCCAATCATTTCAAATTGAACAAAGAGATGTGTCCTGATACACAAGAGGATATAAACTACATGTCCAAGGTTCCTTATTCATTATTAGTTGGTAGTTTGATGTATGCGATGGTGTGCGCAAGGCCAAATATAACACATGTAGTGGGAGTTGTGAGAAGGTTTATGATCAATCTAGGAAGAAGGTATTGGGAGGCAGTGAAATGGATTCTTAGGTATTTGAGAGGTACTATCACTCAGGCATTATACTTTGGGTGTTCTAATACTGCTTTACAAGGATATGTTGATTCAGATATGGTAGATGATATAGATAATATGAGGAGTACCATAGGGTATATTTTTACTATAAGTGGAATTGTAGTAAGTTGGATTTCAAAATTACAAAATGTTGTTGCACTCTTAACAATGGAAGCAGAGTATCTTGCTATTATAGAGGCCAGTAAGGAGATGATTTGGTTACAAATGTTTATGAAGGAGTTGGGAAAGAAGTAAGAGAATAGCATATTATATAGTGATAGTCAGAGTGTCATTCATCTTGCAAAGAATTCAACTTTCTACTCCATGAGTAAATGCATACATACCAAGTATCATTTCATACGCTAGTGTTGGAATATGGATAGTTAAAATTAGAGAAGATACACACTAGCTAGAATCCTGTAGATATGTTCACAAAGGCAGTAACCAAGGAGAAAATGAGTTCTTGCTCAGTTTTAGTTGACCTTCAAGCATGACAGTAAAAGATGAGAAAATTTCTAGGTCTAAAGTTGAAGCATAGTCCAGTAAGTACAGTAGCAATGGAGTTACTGTGATCAATCTCCAAGTGGGAGATTGTTGATTGTGGAGCCTGATTAATTTAGAGGTCCTATTTTTAGCCACACTTGGACCCACTCTATGAAGGAGGGGGGGTGTAGAGGGGGCATCAACCCCCCTACTAGTGTTGCCATGGGGGATCCAGGGGGAAGCCAAAAATAGATCCTTTTTCCTCTATGTAAATATTGACTGTTTGTTATTAGGTCACAGATTGGACGGTATATTTTAGGCGGGTTTTTGTCCTAAAATTGTAATGCACTTTTATAAGAAGATGTATGTCAGTTTATTGTAATGTTTGGCGCGTGACTGTGTAGAGAAGGGTTTTCTAGATGGAATCAAAGGCCTGGTTATTTTCTCCATGGATGTAACCCAAATTGGGTGAACCACGTTAAATCTGTGTCTCTTGTGTATTGCATTATTCTTTCGTGTTTTATTTCCACATTTAATTATTGCTCGTATTTTTTTATTTAATCCTAACACAATGTATGTTATTGTGCTATTACGTAACTTGAGTATTATGCTATTTACATTTATATTTGTGTGTTATTTCTATCGCTTGAGTACTATGTTGTTTCAATTGTACTTGAGTTTATGAAGGATACATCTATACATGGGTTTAAATTTTCATTTTATTCAAATCCAATCTTACTATGATATAAAAATGAGTATTATATTGTGTAGTATGCTATATTGTTTTGTTATTTCCATATCTTGAGGATTATGTTATTTGCATTTTGCCTTCTAGACTACATACAACACTTTCTAAAAGAAATATTTACTAATGATACATACATGTATGGTTTTAAAATTTCTAGTTTATTCAAAGCCAAAGCATATATCATAATATTTTGTCAACATTGACAGTTAATTCAATAACAAAGCTATGATATACTAATGAGGATTATCTTGTGCTATTTCCATTACTTGGATTTCATTCTATTTCCATTTATATTGTTTTGTTATTTCCATAACTTGAGTTTTATGCTATTTACATTGTGCTCTCTAGACTACATACAACACTTTCTAGAAGAAATATTTACTAATTATACACGCATACATGGTTTTAAAATTTCTAGTTTATTCAAAGCTATAGCATAAATCATAAAATTTTGTCAACATAGACAATCAATAACATTAAAAAGCAATGGTATGGAAAATAAAGTCATATCAACAAATACAAATGATATCAAATACGGAAAATCATTGATTATATAATTTTTTTAAATCATTAAAATTTTACAAATGATATCAAATATGAAAAATCATTGATTATATCGCTTTTTTAAATCATTGAAATTTTACAAGTGATATCAATTTCGAAAAATCATAGATTATATGAATTTGTTTAACTTATTGAAAATTTACATTGTTGGAAGTTGAAACAAAGTCTTCTTGACTTCTCCAAAAGAACTAGAAAGCATTTGTGAATTCTATGTCTCCATAATATCATCACTGCAAGCGTCATTATCCTCATTATCAATAGTATTAGTGAGACCTCTTCTGTCCGCTAGGGACTTCCAATATGCCAAATATCTATCATAGAGAAACTTATCCAACTCATACGATGACATACATTCTCAAATAATTCTCCAAATTTTTGTCCAACCTGTTATAAACTTTAGATTTCACAAAATATAGTGCACTAAAAATCCTTTCATCTTCAATAGATTCCAAAATCATTGTATGACATAATAAATATAAAATAAAATATTCACTCATCGTTTCTTGTAAGAAACTACTTGGATACAATTTTTACCACAAATACGTGATGGAACCAGACTCATGTGGGTTATTAAAATGTATAATTTTATTAACCGTTGTTATTCCAAAATTGGTTGATTGTTGTCTCAAAATTTCTTTGTTTAGAATACCATTGATTTGAATACCATTTACTTCCACACATTTAGAGAAATTTCTCAAAGAGTGCCTATATATTTTACAAACAACTCACTTTTACTACTATATTCAAGACAAGGATTTCAGAACATGGGGTTAACCACAACCATTGCCTCAAGCAACTAATATTTGTGAAAATGATCTCTTATTTCCCTTTCCAATGATTATGCAATTCTTATCAATTTATTCTTAGTACTATGTAAAACCACATCAAATCTGCTATGTGTTATGGGCACTTGTTCAACATCCTCTATAACTATATATAACCACTTTTCATAATGATATAAAGGAATCATCTTTCCATGGATAGCAATACAAAGATTATCATTGATGTTAAACTTTAAAAAGTTATTATGATAATTGATCTTAACTAACGTATTCCAACTATCAAATAAAGGATCCTTAAAATTTTCTTCAGACAAGTAAATATTATCTATAAGCATACATATTTGTTTTCTCATCTTGATGAAATTGACAATATAAATTTCTCTTTCATGTGTGAGTTTAATCAAAGTATTCATTTTTTGCAACAATGGAAGAATACCACATAATGTGAGAAGAGTTTCCAAGTCAATCATACAATATAACAAATCTTTTGCCTTGTCAACATCCCTATGATGTTCATACATAAACCCCACTAAGGATTGATATTCTAAAAAACCCTTTTTGCAAAAAGAAACAGTGAAATCTACCTGGTGTCCACATATTTTAACAATTTTTTGCTTTCACTTACACCTAGAGAAAACTATTGAAACTCTACAAAACTTTTTGGATTGCATGAAAAGAAAACGTGTATTTCACGGATGATATCTTCCACTTTGGAAACATTTTCAAATGTGCTCATAATTTTATATGCAAGATTTATTCTATGTGCCATGCAATGAATGAGAATCAAATAGGGGACAATTGATGTTTGAAGTCTAACACAAAGACCGTTCTTTTGTCCTTGCATTATAGCTACACCATCAGATCCAACACTAATTAACTTTGTGGCCATTTCTTTTTCATCCATTCTAGCAATGTCCTTTAAAATGGTTACAACAACATTGTAATTACTTTCCACATTATATTTTTCCATCATATTATGTAGTGCTAGTAAATGAGGTTGTCTTAAATGATTTTGGAATATGTAAACATGTATGCAAATCCAAGATGTGTTGTCAATATGCGTTACCTCATCAATAGAAAGTGAAATAAATTTGGCTTGTTTTACATTCTCTCTCAGGTCCTCCTTCTCAACTAGTGATAGACATTTTACCATTTCCCAATCACTTTGATCTAACCAATGAGAATTGGGAAGGTTTTGTACATCAACTAGTTGAAATAGTTTTTTATAATGAACAAAATCAGATATGGGTCGAACCTTTTTTTTAGAATACTGTATACAACAACAAACTGTAAATTTTTGGAGGATAATACAATCTTATCAATTTTTTGAAATTGGGTCTAGATTGTTCCACACTTCTCAACGAGAGTTTGTTGGTGTTTCATTGGTTTTTTGTATTCAAACGCATATCTAACATGTACACATTTTGATGCATCCTTCTACCTATGAGATTTCTTAATTGTTCCATCACTTTGTATTTCTTTGATATAAACTTTTCCACAATGTTTTTCTATTGTGTCTATATTATTTTGCAATGTATGATCATTTCTCAGTTTACAACTAAAAAAAATGCATCTACATAGTTTCTTTATCTCAACTTGCTCAATAAAGGGGTATAACCATGCCCATTCATTTTTAAAATCTCTTTCAATAGTCCAGCCGCTTATCTTTTGATGTTTAGATTTTTGACTATAAGATTCTCTAGAGGTCTGCATTTAAATTTTACTCATTTTATTTTTCGGTTGATGTGTCTATATAAGGCATCTTGTGAAGTGGTTGTTGAATGTAGTTATTATAAAAATTATTATGTGGTCCCATTTCATCTCTTGGAATATCTTCAAGTGGAGACATATCAGGGTCAAAAATGTTCACTGCATTCAATGTTTGGTGTTCTATATTATTTTTGGATGTAAAAAGATACTATTTTAAAGAATTAATAGAATACAGTTTTACAAAGCATTAAAAAGAGGCAAATAAGTAAACCATTTATCTATTAAAAAAAAAAGCTTTATATTTAAGAATAACATAATAGAAAAAGTAATGATTTGATGGTAAAAGGTGTTTGTACCTTCAAGTTGTGCAGATGTGGATGCCTCACTGTATTTTGATATTTGTGTAAATATTTTAGAATTATCTTTTTACCAGAAGATCGACCTCCATTATTTCCATATTTAGTAGATGACATTGTACCTATAAAAAAAACCCTTTAGATGTTAGAAAATAAATATGAAATTGAAGGAAAATCACATACTTTCCTCAATAATAATTTGCATTTCTAAGTAACCAAGGTTAAACTATAATTCCATAAAGAATCTATGAGTATTCAGATGAACCTACATTACCCTTTAGAATGACCTCTGTCTGCGTGCTAAGAGAACAAAAACAAATCAAAGCAACACTAAGAAAACATACTCTACCAGATAAAATCAATCTTTGACTATAAAAATGCTCCTAACACACAATAAGATCATGAATACTTGTCTCTCATAGTTGTAGATATTGCATCTACACTGCCTATGAAACTAAAGGAAAAGAGCTTTGGATAACAAAACAATGGAAGAAGAATTCTCTACCTAGATATCTTAAATAAATTTACAAAGGTTAAAAAGAAGTAACAAGGCTACAACAACAAGTAGGCATTAAGTCAAATTTATTGCTAGAGATTATCCAAAACAAAACAAGCACACTAATATTTTTAGAATCTTTCAATTTACCTATTATCATAGTTATCACAACTTTCTATCACCAATAGTCACTTTAAAGTTTCTACAATCGACAACCATGACCGATTGATAATACTCTATAACAAATCTTCCTCTGCAATATATCATCACACTATCAAGATATCTACAATCGATTGGTATTTGTCGATTTATAATCTTCTACAATCTATCAATATGTGTTTATAGGTAGTCCTCTACAAAATATTATCACATTATAAACATATTTGTAACCTATCGGTAACTATCGATTGGTAATTCTCTGCATGTGATCGACCACAACTGATCGACAATCCTATGCAATCGATCAATTTATGTCAAGAGGCTATCCTTTGAAATTGATTCACCTTTTTAGGTTCTTGCAACCGATAAAAATATATCGATTGAAACTCCTCTACAATAGATCAATTTATGTTGAGAGGCTATCCTATGAAACTAATTCACCTTTTTAGGTTTCTATGATTGATCAGCATATGCCGATTGACACACCTCTGCAATAGATCAATTTATGTTGAGAAGCACTCCTCTACAACCTTGTCAATTTTATGGAACTGATCGATGTCATCTAATTGATAATCCCCTATAATTGATTGAAAAATATGTCGACTGAAAATAGGTTTTTTGCTGCTTCAAATCTATTTTTGAGTTAGAGTGTTTTAGATGTATATTTATCAGTACCCTGTTAAGTATTTATACAAGTAGTATATGTGGTGAATTGAGCGATAAAAACAAAATTATTTATAATTTGAAGGTGAATGGTCAGTGGATTTGGGTAAAAGTGGTTGGCAAATGAAAATAAAAATAGGATAATTATTATCACCATCGGGTGAACTGACCCCACAAAAATTTCCACCTCAAAAATTTTGGGCGAATGGGCCCTAGTGAAAGGTCCCAAAATTAGCAATTTTAAAATTTTGAAAATCCTAAATATAGCCAATTTGTGATGAGTAGCACTTATGCATAACACTAGGCCAACATCTTGTTGGCTGTGCCTCAAATATTGGTCATAAATATGGTGGTTGACTTTAAATTTGATGGACAAAATCGTTGCTTCATTACCAAAAAGGGTAAACATATAGAAACAATTTTCTACAAACATGGATTGTTTGTTTTAGATGCTCTTTATATCCCTTATGTTGTCATGGCTACCAACTCAAAATAAGCTACCTCATTACAAACAATATGGGCATCTTAGTTCAGGCTATTTGCTTCAAATGAGTAAGCATGATATGGTGTTAGGTCTACCCAACCTATAAAATACTTAGCTTGTATGCTCGGATTGCTTAGCAAGGAAGCAACACCAAGTTCCATTTGAGTTGAGCTCTTCACAAGCCAAAGCATTGTTGGAGTTAATCCACATTGATCTATGCATACCCATGCCAAACAATTGTGGTGGAAAGAAGTATTTTTAGTTGTTTGTTGATGATTACTCCTGAAATATGTGGGTCTTCTTCCTATAGTTGAATTCAAATGCTTTCCTATATTTTCAGCAATTTCAAAAGCTTGTGGATAAAGAATCAGGATGTTCCATCAAGACCCTCCACTTAGATCAAGGGAGGGAATTCACCTCCAATAAATTTTCAAGGTTTCTCACTAAACATGGTATGAAAAGACAACTTACTATAGCATATACTCCTTAGAAAAATAGAGTTGTTGAGAGAAGGAATCATTCCATCATGGAGATGGTTTATTGTATGCTCATAGGTGCACATCTTGGGCAACAATATTGAATAGAAGCTATCACTATAGTTGCGTATCTCGTGAATCTAGAACCAAAAAAAGCTCTTCAAGGAGTCACACCAGAAGAAGCTTGGAGTGGAAGAAATCCCTCCATTTATCATCTAAGGATATTTGGATGTAAAGCCTTCATGAACATTCCAAAGAAGAAAAGGAGTAAACTAGATGAGAAAAATATGCCATGCACATTTCTTGGTTATGATGAAAAATCCAAGGAGTATCAATTGATTGATCCTATAACGAAGAAAATTCATATAAATTGAGATGTGGTATTAAATGAAGCTCTCAATTTGGATACACCAAAATATAGCAAAGCCACATCTCTTGCTATACACCTGGAACTTGAGGAAACTAAAACAAGGACTCCCCCCAATAGAATAAAATTTCAAAATGGTATACTAGCACTATAAGAGATGTAAAATTGGATGCACCTCCTAATATCAATTCTAATCGACCATGTACTTAATGTATGTCACACCAAGAAAGATCAAAATATGAAGAAGATGATGATGAAGAATAAGATAGGAGTGAAGAGGAAGATAGAGGTTTTATGACTTCAGTGGTGGAGCATGAACCCACTTTATTGCAAGAAGCACTTAGTGTGTATCAATGGAAGGCCACTACAGATGCATAACATTTGTCTCTTATGAAGAACAAAATATAGGATCAGTTGATCTGCCTGTTGGTAAGAAATCCATTGGTTGCAAATGGGTATACAAAGTCAAGTATATGGTAAATGAAACTATTGATAAGCATAAAGCCCACATTTTTGCAAAGGGATATCCTAAAAAAAGGTATAGATTATGAAGATATATTTGCACCAATGACAAATATGACAACCATTTGTGTACTTTGTGCAATTGCAACTTAGTTCAGATGGAACTTCATCAGATGGATATGAAGAGTGCCTTATTGAATGGTGATATCAAAGAAGTTTACATAACTCAACCTAAAAGATATGTTGCTTAAGAAAAAAATAAAAGGTTTGCAAATTGATAAATTTATTGTATGGGTTAAAACAAGCTCCATGAGCTTGGTACATTAAGATTGATAATCACCTTATACAACATGGTTTCATGAGAAGTCCCTTAGATGCCAATCTCTATTTCAAGAAAGTTGGTTATGATATAGTTATTCTTGTGCTCTATGTTGATGATCGGATCATCACTGGCAGGTTAGATAAGATGATAGAAGTAGTGAAGGGTGATTTGAAGAAGTTATTTGAAATGATAGATTTAAGACTTCTACATTATTGTCTTTGATTAGAAGTGGTGTAGAAAAAGAACCACATCAAGGTTACACAAATGAAGTATTCCAAGGCACTAATTGAAAAATATGAATGACATATTGTAAGTCCATAGTAACTCCAATGGAAACGGGTTACAACTATCTCCATACGACAAATATCCTTAGGTAGATGTTACTCTCTATCGATAGTTGATTGGGAGTCTCATATTTTTGAATAATACTAGGTCGAATATCAGATTTATTGTGAGCTATCTTTCGAGGTTCATGCAAGCCCTAAGGTTAGTCATTAGAAGGCAGTAAAGTGAGTTCTACACTATATTCATGGAACAAAAAAATATAGCATGGATTACAAGAAGAATGATAAGTTTTTTTTGCAAGGATACATGGGCTCAGATTATGCTGGATCTATTGATGATAGAAAATCAACATCATGATACATATTTCATCTTGGATCTGGACCTATCTCTTGGGACAATAAGAAGCAAAAAGTAGTTGTACTTTCATCTATAGAGGTAGAATATCATGCGGTACGAGGAGCAATGTATGACGCGATATGGTACATTATATTATTTGAAGTACATGTCTTCTAAAGCATCTTCCAATACACTTGAATTGTGATAACCAAGGTGTTTTAAAACTAGTCAAGAATCGAGTGTAAGTCATTTCCTATTAGTTTTCTTTTATAGAGGTTTTCCAACTACTCTATTTCAAGAAGAAATAACAACAACGTGATAAACATATAGTTACTCAATTTCCAAACTGAATAACATAATTAGTCTTCTGTCTCATTACAACTATGGTAAAGGATTCATACTTAACATAAAATACCATCACATTGGGTTTTTTTCCAAAATAGAATTCAACTAAAGATATTTCAGCATCTTAAGCCTTTCGATGAACAAAAAATCTCAGTAATACATACATGGTTTCCATAATGAAGACTCTGCATGAAGTACAAGGGTTGCAAAATATTTCACTTGCTTTCTTTTCGACTCTTTTCCACCTTCTTTCCTCTCTCACCCTAACACTCCAAAATTATTTTATCGCTTTCCTTCGATCCCTCCAAGCTCCACTTCCTGAAGTTTACGTCAGGAAATAAACGTAGCAACCGATTTAGCTCTCATGTCCCCCCTTTATTCGGTGTACAAGAGTGGGTACAAATTCATCGAATGGGAAGGTCCATAACCCCAGACTTAAGCATGAGTGTAGCTTCACTTTTCCGCCATGACCAAGATAACATAATCGTTCAACACAACCAATGTTCTCATGGGAACTAAAATAAAGAAAGTACAATGATCTTCTTCGACATCGAGGGCCTTAGAAAAGAGCATGTGTATATATATATATATATAAGAAATCATCGTTCTAAATAAAACTCTATTATTAATGATTTCTCTTTATTTTATCTTATATATAAAAGAACAAGACAATAGCATTTGTATTATAAACATAAATATACTCATTTATTCTAAGCTTCTTTTAGACCTATTGAATCTCCTTAAAGTGGCCATAAGCTGAAAATACAACAAGAAGAAAATTTTTGTTAGCAACTAAACTTTCACCTAAGATTTAGTGCACTTTGCCCAAGTAGAACATGATAATCTAAAAAAACCATCACAACATTTCACTTATACATTTCTAGTGGTTATACTCTTCTCCTACTATGGAGAACCTATTCCTGCAAGGGTAATAATTTATCAATCACTTCAAATTATTTTCATTAAAACAATTGCAAAACCAATAAATATGGAATAGTCAATCATTCCATCATCAAATAACACATCCAAAAAGAACAAGTCTATCTCATGAATGAGTTTGCCTTGGGAAGGTCATGACATGTCTATTTTGTTAGGTTGCTTTATTCGCTCATTATTTCATTTAGTATTGTAGATAATTCATTTTCCACCTCATGTCATGATTCTACTTGGTTATTAGTTGTAACTACCTATCACCATTATGATATATTAGTTGTGATTAGGGATCATTAGTCCCAATCTCTTAATAATCATTAGGAATTATTAGTTGTAGATCCTGATTACTATTAGGAGTTATTAATTGTAACTCCCAAACACCATCGAGAGTTATTAATTGTCATTTGTGACTTTCGACTCTATTTTTTTTGTTATAAATAGAGGGCGTCATTCATCACAATACTATTATGTATGTGCATAACACAATTATATTAATTTTATTATTGTCCATTTTCTCTTTCTATTCTTCCTTTTATGAATCATTACAAGGGGTGAAGGTGTTTTGGCCAAGTGGGTTCCTTTAGAAAATTTGACGAGTCTATGTCAAATTTTAACATAGCAATAGAGTCAAACACCTCTTCCCTCCTCCCTTCATCCTCTAGTTTGTTTGTTATGTTTCTAATTTGAATCTTTATTGTGAAAGGAAAGACATTGTATATTTACCATGTTAAATATTGTTGGACAAAATTTGATCGTACCATTGTGTTTGAAGCATCTTAAAAGTTATTTTTTGTTTTTTATTCACCAAATCGAGTTTAGGTGGTGCGTTTAACATTTTTGGTTTCATGAAATGGAGGAAGTTGCATGTTTATTATGTTAGAACATTGTTAAGAAAAAAATATTAGACCATTATGTTTGAAATGTTTGAGAAAGTTGGTTTTGGTTCTTTTTCAAAAAATGGAGTCTAGACAATAATTTTATCAATTTATTTGGTTCTCCAATTGCAACATTTGGATCTAGCCCCTTAAATTTTTTTTTTTTTATATTTATGAAAATAAAAAATAAAGAGATATCCACACGAAATATTTTATTAAAATCTATCATCCCCTAATTATATTAGAGAAGTGCTTAGCCAAGAGGGCCAAGTTATTTTCGCTCACTATTATGAAATAATTTTTGGTGCTTGTTGATATTTGTCTCTCATGTATATATACAAAGTAATATTTTAGTCTTTTTACAATATTTGGAAAGTTGATTAATATGTATGATATGGTGTTGTTTGTTTTTGGAAATTGTACAATCTTTGATAATGTATTTTACTAATTTTCTAATAAAGTTGCTCATCCATGTTTCAAAATTTCAAATAACCATAACTTCTTCAAAAGAGTTAGAAGCCACTATTTTTTATAGTATATGTATTTTTCTATTCTCTTAAATTCCATGTAGAGAAATTAACAAAATTATGTTTTTATTTTCTAATTAATCATCTGTAAAATATCTCCTCTTGGGAAAAATTTGTAATTGGATCAATTTTTTTGAGGGGGATTTCACATTGCACTATTTAGTATATAATAAAATAATGGGGGTTGTAAGGCATATATTTTAAATACCAATCTCTTTATTTGAATTTTAACTATACATTTTGCATTTTAATGGCATATATAAATAGTGCTTCACTTGTGTTCTAAGCACTTAATTTTTGGTTTATAATAACTCCTAAGCATAATTTATAAGTTTATTGCATAAAACTAGTTGTAAATATTGTACCGATATAATGGTTGAATTGAATCTTCCCATATTTTTATCTCCACATAACTATCATTCATGGAAATTTGCCATGACTAAATTGTTGAGACATAAAGGCCTTTGGAAAGTGACTCAAGGAACAAAACAAAAATCATCAAAAATATGTTGAAAAAATCTATTGGTTCCATAGATGTGTAAAATACAAGGACTTTTGAGTGTCCATGAAAGTTTGAAATTTCACATTAGAAGTTTTGATTCACCTAAATCTATATGAAACAAATTAGTTGATTTATTTGGAAAGGTCAAAAATTTAAGGGCTTTGCAGTTATATAATAAACTTGCTACCTCAAATTCAAGTGATTTATCTAGTATTGAGGACTTCTGAATATAATTCAAATATATATGATCTTTGTTGGAAGATTATGAGATTAAGATATACGTTTAATATATTATAATTAATTCAAGTTTTTATCAATATGACATTAACTATCAATTAAGGAAAATGTATCACTATAAATTACCCCAATGACTAATCCATTGTATCCATTTGGAATATGAGATCATGGAGGAACCTAGAAGCACCTACCTCTTACTTCAACTCTCTCTCTTTCTCTCTCTCTCCCCCCTTATATGCTTTTTTTATTTTGATTTTATATTCTCTTTTATAAGATTATAATGGTGAAATGCTTTGTGATGATTTTATCAAGAAGTGTTATGAATTTCAACATGGAATTACATCCAAATCAAAGTGCCATAATTCAATTAGGCAAAAAATATATATTTTTAGATGACTAAAGAAGCAAAAATGAAAGAAATCTCCCCTTCATTATTTTTGAAGTTTTTTTTTTGAATTTCATATTTGAAACTAGACACTAAATTATTCTTCATGCCAAATCATCCTTGATATAATGGTTTAATATATTTTTAAGGAAAATTTTCTTGGAATTGTGATTATCATTTTTCTATGTCCTTCACTTCAACATAAAGCTTATCATTTATTTTCAAATTAGATGTCTTTTTATCCTATAGTTACAACTAGTGAAAGCTTATAGGATATATTGCTTAGAAGGAATTATTTTTCTCTCTTGTGTAGGTTCAATTTTCAATAATTAATTTCTTTGGTTGCATGAAAAAAAATATTGTTTCTATGGGTATGGAATTTTAGATTCCATTCTAGGCTTTAAGATCTTTGTTTAGTGGATTATTTTTTCAAAGCCTCCTTACTGAGAGGTCATGGGTACCAATATCCACATATTATCTTTATTTTTATACACTAACACCCTTATTTGGCTAGACAAAATACTATCTAAGGTATTTTATGTTTCCATATAGTAATCCAACATATTGGTTAGTGCATGCTTCTTTTAAAGCCTTCCTAATAGGAAGGTCATTGCTTCAAATCCTACCTTGCATCACATTTTTTTACAAGGTATAGTATTGCATATTCATAGGGTGCTAAACAATATCCAACTATAGGTATGTCATAATGGTTGGAAGGTTGCTTTGTATATCGTAGGATAAGGTTTCAATTCCTCCATGTGTTTCATTTTTATTCAAGATTACTTCACATAAAATTAAAGTAATTCCATATTGTCTTAACATACATTTTTAATTGTTGCTTTGCAATATTTGACAACATAATCACTATTTTAAGCCTTCCTATTACAAGGTTATAGGATCAAATATTAGTCCATAAATTTTCCTTGCAAAACAAATTTATCTTTAAGGAGCACTATATCAGTTATGCCCAACAAGCTTGTTGTTGTAGCAGTTATTTTGCATCCACTAGATGGCTATTTAAAATCTCATGCACTAAATTCTCAAAAGAATTGGTTGTTTTATTGGAGTAGTAAATATAATTATTTATCATGACTCATGTATTTCATCCCTAATCATGCTAACTATTGTTTTTTCTAGATTGTTCCTTTTATTTTTTTCTTATGCCTATGGTCACCAAGTTAAGTCCATATGGGGCACCCATTTTATGGATATAGATACCTATTTTTAGTAAGCATGAACTTATATTCTATTATCTAACACCATCAATTATAATTTTTGGAAAGTGTGATGAGGTAAAAATTTAGCCAAGAAAGAGGTCATTGGTTAAAGTCCCATCTAGTTTTGCTTAGTAAACAAGTTTGAATAGATGTGTGTTGAATGCTTTTATCTTGCACCTTCTTAATAAACTAAAGGATCTAAAATGTATGAACAAAATAATCTATAGACATCTTGGCTAGGTATTTAGTGGCTAAAGCTAATGTAGGTGGTAATAAATGGTTCAAGCTATAACCTTTTTTTAGTTTTGAATGAAAAATTGTGGTTTATGTTGTTTCCCTCAGGGGGACAATCCATTTCAAGTTTCAAAGCATGTATAGGAAAAATTGTTTATCTTAACCTACTTAGCATGGTTCCAATGCCTAAGCTATGGGTTCAAACCTTGCTACTTCTAGGTCATATGGTTTTTTTCTTGACTTGACAAGACCTGTGACATCTATAACTTTTTATGCATGGAAAGGTATGATTTACCAAAATATTCCTAATATTTGGAGGCTTAATATTTTAATTTTTCCCTACTAATATGCCCAACCTTTGAAAAGTCATAAATTTTGCATATGAAAGCATTTTAGGCCCTTTTTAGATTGTATTTTTTTTAGCTCTACACATTAGAGACATCAGTTCAAGGACTTATTACAGTTTTCTAGGTGTTTTTCAATCTGTAAGAGTAGGTTTTGGATAATTAGTGTAAGGTATATCTTATACCTATAGACCCCTTTCTAACCATAGGAGATGAGTGTTCAAAAACTTTCATATTGCTTAATTATTTAGTTTCTTTCTTTAAAGTTTGAAGGATAGATTGTGGTCACCATATTGAATGTTAGGAATCTTCTCACAAGAAGATCAACCTATTTTATCTAGAAGGCGGAGTCATGAATTCATGTTTGATGAAATATTTGATCTAGTTCATGTACCTTTGGTGAGATAAGACAACAAGATTCTTGATGAAAATTCATTGGACCATTTGAGCATTCATTATTGGTGGATATTCACAATCTCTAATTTCTTCTCTTTTTGGCCTCTTAACTTCAAATTATGGATGGGTGTTGATATATTTGTAAGTTGATTTTATCAATCCAAGGCCAATAGTGATAAAATGCCTATGGGCACTCTTAGTGCACCCTGTGGGTGAGTGCTATGTAAGCCTTTAGCCATTTTCTATGTAAGTGTACAAATATATTTAAGTAAGACTATAAACATTTTTGATGTATTCACCCTTAGTGATATTGGTTAAACCACCTCTATGGTTACCCTTAGTGACATTGGTTAAAATACCTTTATGGTTAACCTTGATAAAAGAGAATTAATACATTTATTAATTATAATTTAACCTCCAAGTTAAGTTTATGTTGGATTAAGGTTAGCTATATATTAGGGACTAGGTATCACCATAAATACCATCCAATAAATGATCCATTTTATCTATTTATGATATGAGATAGTGTGGGTGCCTATGGGCACCTGCCCCTTATTCCTTTTATTTTGACCCCCTCTAAGTTATTTGTCTGTTTTAAATTTTTTACTTTAATATTCTCTTGCATAAGATTGTGATGGTGAAAAGCTTCGAGATGATGTTACCAAAAAGTGTTATAAATTTTAACATTAGGGATTTTCTACTCCCCACAAATAAATCCTCCATACCTTATCATATGATGAAGAACATCACATAAACTAAGAAGGACATCTAGGATGAGAAATTATAATATTTAAGTTTAAATTCAAAAGGACTTCAAGCAGAGAAAGGAGATGTAAAGTCGATTTTCAAAGCATAAAATATGGAAGAGGTTAAATTTGATCCAAGTAAATCATATCCATTTTTTTAAATAGAAGAATTTCATCTCTTTATAGAAAAATTAAATAGTATTATTCCTTACACTTTAGCATTTATGTTAGATTAACATTTATTACATTATTAAGTTATGTATTTTTAGGTGGGAGATTATTTTAATAATTCTTGAATGTAACAATATCCTCATTAGGAGTATTGATATTCTAGTTTATGATCCTAAGGCATGTATTAAATAAGATCTTTCCTCAATGAATGAATAACTAATTTACCATCACTAGTATCAAAACAAGGTTAATTCGATTATGCTCTAAACCTACAACATTATATTAGAAAGAAATGTTTTCCTCTATATTTGAGCCATTACTGGGAGAGTGTGTTAGGTTTGAGAGAAGAGACAATAATTACCATCCGATGACATGCCCTTATATTTATTTGATAATTACATGTTTTGATTCAAAGATCAACTTTGATGTGGACCCTCCCAAATCAAGAAACTTGAAGCTCAATTAAAGTCAAATCTAGTAAGGTAAAAGTCTACGATAATGTGCATAAGGTTTCCTATATTCGGTCCATAAATGACATCACTCTTGGCCCAAACTAGTCAAAGGAAAACCCCAAATTCCACTCCAACATTTAGAAAGAACTAGACAAGGGTTTCAATAAATGAATTAAAATTTGGGCCCTAATCAATTCTTGAAATCTCATCAACTTTGCTAGGTTCGAATTTTTTTAGTAATGCACTTTAATTTTGTTTCTTTTAAAGGAAGGGCAAAATTATTTTAAGCACTTATTTTATATGCATGAGTTTTTTTTTTTAAAGTGCCTATTTATTTTTAAAGATCAAAAGGGGCATTTAAATATTTAAAAAGGGGCCATATATCTTATATGCCTTGTTTTTTTAAATAAATCGTTATCTTAAAAAAAGGTGCTTTTTAATTTTTTAAAACAACTAATATTTTTTTAAAAAGCGAGGCAATGTTTTAATTAAAAAAAATGTGCATTTGGAACCCTTTTAAGAAAAGGGATTATAAAAAAATTAATTTTTTTTGGGGTGATTTCTTAGCTAAAGATACCATGACAAACTAGCCTGAATTCATGAAGGATAGACTGCAGGATGATTTTTAGAGGTGAAGATGCTAAGGATTGCAGGATTGAATCTATACTAGGATTGGTGATGGATTCAAATTTATACCAAGTCAAATTACTACAAACAAACCCCCTGAGGTAGGCCATTACCTGTACAGTGATTAATTTTCTCTATTTTTGCATGTGTAGAAGATCCATCCACATGACATTTGACCTTGTGTAGACCTGAGCGCATGAGTGACAGCTTGTGAAAGGAAACTAACTTGTCAAGCAATGTTGTTGTAGTAGACAAAGAAGACAAATTGTGGTTAAGTATTGTAACATTATTTTATATATCCAACGAGTAGACTAAATATCTCTTCCTTCCATTACTTAAAAAATAATAATAATTTTATTTTAAAAAAATTAAGGTGTTTGTTTTTTAAAACATGCATTTATTTTTTTTTAAAAGGAGTCAATTTTTTAAATTTTAAGTGCTTCTTTTTAAAAAGGGGGGCTTTTAAAAAAAAATAAGTGCATGGTATTCGCTTGGGAGGCATTTTTATTAAGAAAAAGAAGGAGACATTTTAAATTTAAGAAAAAGGTTATTTTATGTTAATTTTTTTTTATATATAATTTTTATAATAAAAAATGAAAAGGAAATTTTTAATGCAGTTTAATTTTAAGTGAATTTTAGAGGAATAAAGTTCTATGAATTATTCTTTTGCCTTAATTTGCATTGATGAGGGTGTAATTTCAAATTCTATTTTGTAAAATTACTAAAGCTTTATGATTGTAAAAATGTGTATTTTTGGAAGAGTTTGACACCTTCATAATACAATGCAAATTATGAGTTCATCCTTAGAAGGATAAATATTCATGGTCCACATGAGACAATAGAATGAACCTCATAAGAAATAGTCTACTCTATTACACCCAATAGTTACAATGACTAGTTATCCATGCAATTTGATAGGATGAGAAGGGTACCATACAAACACTCATAGTTGAAGAAGTAAAGTGAGAGTAATCTCACTATTGCTGTGTACTTGATATACTTGGATGAACCAAAGGCAATCACAAATGTAGTAGACCCAAAGGTAGACACAAAGGCAAAAAACCTAGAGGCAATAGACCTAGAGGTAGACCTAGAGATAGAAAACCTAGAGTCAGACCTAGAGGTAACTGTTAGGATTCAATATCCTAACCCCTTATCATTTAACTAATTACTCATTTATATTTATTATTTCATATGGACTATTGTGTCCTTTCATACATAAAATTAGAATAGGTATAAAATATAACTATATAGGACATAGGAAAACATCCATCAAGTATAAAAAATATAATTCATTTTAATTCATTGGACTGATCTCTTTACTAGTGCAACAATGATTCATTTAAAATAGCGATTCAATATTTTCTTATGCATATTTTGATATTAAATTCCAATTATTTCTTGCATAAAAATATAGGTACAAGGAACCTATCATCTGGTATTAGAGCGGTTAAATTCCTTTGACTTCTTATGTCCTTCTCATACACCATACACTCCTATTCGTAAACCACAACATATTATACATCTTGCACCCATTGCATAGCATATTACACATAACAGTGATAGCACCACTTAAGCCACCATATCATCTATGATGTTTCATATTTGGTAGTAATAGCATCTCTCACAAATTCCATAAGCCACCATATCATCTGTCACTTCATTTTCAAACCTTTATAAGCCATTGCCCACTGTAGCAAGCATTTGAAAGCGATTCCAGTTCATTTCTCTGCATGAAATCATTTCTAGCTCCATATCATGCTCGATGTCATCGACACATCAATCTTGAAGCATCATTAGAATATTTTTTCAATCTCATCTCTGCTCGGTGTTTTTCTCCAATGATAAATCATTGCCAGATCCTAAAAAACATTGTCAAAATCATGGAAAAACTCGATATGATGCACGACGACTTTTTCCAAGAAACCAACAAAAAATCAATAAAATAAATTAAATTAAACATAAGGTTTAAAAAAAATTTTGATCATTGTATTAATCTCCATCACCGAAATCTTGTGCGATATATTTTTTGTTTTATTTAAGGGATATTAGTCCCACACTGGCAAGGAAAAGGAGGACTAAGTTTTTATATACGTGAGAAAGTGTAAAAGAGGTTGTGACTTAGGTCACATGCCCCCTCCCATACCTTACACAATGTACATCACTTACCGTCATTCCCTTGCCTATGCCTTGTGCTTATCATTCCCTTGCCCGCTCTGATACAAATTTTTATTCAAGCGATAGTGTCATGACCCATTACCTTTGTACCTTATTTAAAGAACATTAATTGATCTTGGGGATCAATTAATGCCTAATAGAAGGGGCATGACCCTAAAGAATCCTACAAAAATTCTAATAAAAGAATTTTATAAGGGATAAGAAATATTAATTAATTTATGGGTTATTTATGAGGTTTGGTAAAAGATAAATTTGAGAAATAATATTTTACAAAATTAAAACCATATAATAAATCATGAGTAGATTTAGTGGACCCAAGGTGGATGGGACCTAAAAAGGACTAAGGAATTCTTAAATTACTTATAGGTCATCCTATATTTTGGGAAGTACTCATGTGGCTACCCTATATTGGTGGGAATCTCCTAACTTATCAAGAATATTTCAAACATTGTAACTATCTTATGCCTCAATAGTTTAGGTTTTGTCACTCACCTCATCCCTAGAGAACCCTTAGAGGACATGATGAAGTCATAATGGTCCTAGGCATCTATTTAATATTATTATAATGTGGCCACTATTTGGCCCATGAGGGAAGAATTTCCCTATAAATAGAGGGTATTTTTGTGAAGAAAGGCTATCTAGGTTCTAGGAGTCTTAATGGTCTAGGGAGTATGCTCTTCACCCATGGGGTGAATAAGAAACCAAAAGATTTGAAAGATTCCCTAGTTAAATTGAGGATTATCTAGGAAGTCTTGGTAAAACCTAGGGAGTATGCTCTCCACCTATGGTGGATCAGAAACTAGAAGGTTTGAAAGACTCCTAGTTGAATATGGAGGCAATAATGGAAGGGTGGTTGAAGACTAACAAGGCAAGGCATGAGGGAGTTCAACCTTGCAGGAGTTTGAGTGGCAGTTTCTTAACTCTCTGTTGGAGAATATTTCATTAATATGGAGTCACTATGATAGTTAACAAACTTTGTTTTTATAAGCTTCATTTGTTAAATGAACATAATTATTTTTAAAATGTTCAAATCTATTGGAAAATCCTTAATCCTTTCGATTTATATTATAATTATCAATGATTTAAAAGTGAGACCTTGCTATTTTACTTTGAATATGCATCTCTTGTTTAGAATATTTATTAAGGCACAAACAATTTTTGGTTCTAATAATCCTATTTATGTGTCTAACTTAGATGACGTAAAAAGGATAGCATGGCTTGGTAGGCCGTAACATGGTTTTTACTCGCAACCTTACTTCTATGATAAAACTAACCACTCTCTGTTACAGAGTCAATCATCATCGCTAGCAAGGGTTTCTACCCCCTCCGCAAAATGGATACGCCTCATATTATGTGAAAACACCTTTATTAAACTTATTTTCTCCACATAACACATGGGGAAATTATTTCTAGGGTTAGATAGGTTATAAAACATTTTTGTGATAATCATCGATGTATGGACAAAACTAAGAGAGGTTTGTAAATTGACACCCAATGGCGAATCTGCGAACAATTGGTCCTACACTAGCAAACAAAAATACCCATGGATTACCCAAGACAAAAACAAAGTCCCTAGTTTTGATGGGATGATGCGTAAACCTGAAACTTTTGCATGCCTTCCAATGGCGATCTATCATGAAGTCGAGATCCTCTACCAAGTAGAAGAGTGAATCGAATAGTAGAATATTCAAGTAGGGTTAATGAGTGATGGCCTGTTTCTATTTCCTTGGATGAGATGTTCTCGATAGGAAAAGGGCCCATAATGACTATGAAGTTTCCTATACACCTTCAGGTGTGAGTAGTGTATACCAAACTACATCGTCTCCACGAAGGTTTTGAGCTCTGAAATCCATCACTGTTTCCTATTAAAAATCATTAGACCACGTATTACTTCACAACGGGTTAGTGAATACTATGCTAAACAATGGTTTATGGTAGAAAAATGGGAAGTTTTGGATGATTTGATCGTCTCTTCTTTCTATTGATTAAATAAAAGAGCAGTATAGGTATACCAATACTACTAAACTTCTAAAGTGCCTCCCTTAATGAAGCTCCAATCCTATTTTCATCACACAGGGAGTGTCAAACTCCCTCGGAGTCACCAATAAGGACGTGGTATTACATCGAATGACTAAAGAAAACACGAGGGCTATGGTGAAGACCCATCTAATCTAAAGGTCACACCACTTAAGATGATCAAAGACGAGTGTCATGTCGCTCAAACAACTGAGATCTTGATATCGCCAAATCATCACTAATAATAGTAACACATAACAAGAGTTTAAACATGCACTGGGACCTACGTGGGAGTGAATATCGAGTCTCGATATATGGGAAGTCAAACATCGTAGTGATTTCGGCCTGTTTGGGGTATTCACAAGGACAACATAGTAGGTCACATGGGTATGGAACTGCATTATCGATAGTCGACTATATCGCGTCGATCTGCCCTAGATGACTTAGGTATAGTAGTAAGTAGTGTACTAGAAGGACAAGTAATAGGAAAGCATGCTACCTTGTGTATCATGTTGGGAAGAATAAGTGATTAGCAACTCAGGAATGACATAAGATGGCTTGGGATCCATTATGAAAGTGAACCGAAAGAGAATATTGTTACAATCCAAAGCTAAGGGGGCTTAGGAATGTCTTTAGGAATAACCCCTTAGTAGTACATTATAAATAGGTATAAAGGTTAGATTAAAGTCATGTTCACAAAGAATAACCCGAGGAGTATCAATGGTGGTATTTAATGGTTGTTGGGATAAAGACAATTATTCTTATGTTTAAAGGATAGATAAGAAAACTAGATGTGTTTCAAAGGGTTTATGTGATAGTCTATTTAATGGCTTGTTTACCTTAGAAAATTTCTATAAGTGTTTATTTTTTTGAAAGATAGATATGGTTTAAAGGATTGGTCATGTAAGCATTTATAATGATGGTAAGCATTGGAAATGAGTGACATGGATGGATATAATTATTAATGTAGACACTACAATAAGACCAAATAAGAAATATGTATATTAGTTAATAGCAATAAGTTGGAGATTACCATGAGTTGTTTTAGTGGAAAGCATTCTTTATGTAGAAATAAAGCAATCTTATAAGAAACTTATTAAGTTCATGAATGGGTAAATGTGGAATAATCATGTTAATTGCATATTAAGAATAAATGCTTTATAAATTAGAGGTATGAGACTCTAATTTTATAAAGCAACAATTAATTATTTATTACCATGAAATGATGGAATATTGGGATTCATTCTTAAGAAAATTATTATGGGGGAAATTTAAAGGTATGGGACCTTATATCCCCTTACTGAAGGGATTAATTTTATATCAATTATGAATAGTGAATTTTGGGAAATTCATTCTTGAGGGAACTTATAGGACTCCCTCGAAATACAATATCTCCAAAATATAATTCCAATGACTTTCATGAACAATGTAGGATGTTAAATGACTTAGAAAAAGGAACCTAGGAACTAGAGATTCCTCAATGGTATTGTGAATTTTATATTGATGTCATAGAAGAAGGGATTGGGTGATTCCTTAATTACATCAATAGGTCAAAAGGAATTTGTTGTATACCTTGACCTATATTTGGAAGAGAAGGGTCAGTAGATGCCCTGCTATTATTGTAAAAGTTACCATTTAAGTTTATGAAAATGAGGAAGAAAATATTTTGGAGGCTGGGTTTTTCCCGTAAGGGTTTCCCAGGATAAATATTGGTGTCACTCTATTTTTGTGGTTTGCTTTATTATATCTTGTGAATGTTGCATTTACTTTCAAAATGAAAATGATATATGATAGATGTAATGTTTATTTTTATGCATTGTAATATATGATTTTTAGTAGATTAAATATGTATGGATGCTAGAAATGTATGCTCAAATTCTATTATGTTGATAATTTAATGTAATGCAATTGTATCATTTTTTGGAATGTAATGATGAATGATTTTAGTAGGTAGAGTTGTTCAAATAATAATCTTATGTGATGGATGGATGCTTTACTTAAATGTGATAATGATTCCAAGGCATTTGTCTTAACCTTATAACATATGGGGATATTATGAATGATGCACCTTTCCATATGCAACACCGTTATATTCTTGTTATAGAAACCAAATCTTAAGGGGATAAATCGGATTTATGCATTATATCCTTGTTCTTGAATGAAACACAAACCTTGTTTAAGAAGGAAGTCTATTATGGTTCTTCAAACCTAAGGATAAGATGTAATGAATCTTGCTTCATGGATTAAATGCACTCAAGATGGTTTAGTTGAAATCATATTGTGGAATGAAGCTCTCAAGATGGCACTATGACCTTGATTTACAAACCAAGATAGATCCTCCACTCTACACTAAAGAATTAAATTTACATGGGACTAGTATTGTCCATTTAAAAGGAATTCAATAGAGGGATTGCCTAATCAAGGGTGTAATAATGTGTAAGGAGGATTAAAGATAGATGTTCCATGGATTCTTATCACAATAGTGATATAGTAGTCTTAGAACTCCTTTCTAGATGGATTGGATCGGAGCTAAGATTTATGGATAACCATAGGTGTGGTTATTCCATCTATGATGGTTTACCATTGGTGTGGTTCACCATCTTCAAGGCATTCACCTGGTCTGGGTGGACCATTTGGTGATTTCCTCCTTTTAAGAGGATGAAACCAGTATGCTAGGCCAGCGTACTCATACCAAGTGGGGTATGAAGGTTTCATAGAAGCTGATCACTTCTACTTAAAGAGACTCTGATCAAGTCTCTATAGCTCTTGAAGCTATATGCCTTGAAAGATACAATCCAAATGGAATATGCCTATCTTAGGTTATGGATTAGGTCTTTGCCACATGAACAAAAAAAAATTATGTGGATAAGAAGGAGTAACGATAGGGGTTCGTTACAGTTGGTATCAGAGCCCAGGCTAACTAATAGGCTCTAGTGAAAGTCTAGGTTAGCAAAGACTTGGGGCATGAAATTAAACTTGAGAGAAAATTCCACAACTTTAAAATACATACTTGATTAAGACGAGATTATTGCTTGGGATGATGATGTCCAAGTACCTATTCCCCACGAGTAGATCCATAGTCGTTCAAAAGTGGAAGAGCTAAGTGAACCCTCCTATATGGATTTTAAGTGGTGTACCTTAGACTCTTTTGGGAAAATTACTTGGCATTTAAATTCCTTGACTACTTAATCCTTGCAACCAAGTGTATACAAACCATAGGATGGCTCAAGGATGAATAGAAAATTCCAGTCTATGGATGACTTCGGATTTAGTTTGGCATGTTAAAAGAATATTTTTCTTAATTAATTATTGTTACAATTTGGGCCTTTGGCCAGAAAGTTGAACGTTTCAACCATGACGAACTCTGGCAAGTTAACAATATGTTATAGATAGTACACCTAGAGATAGCTGCAACCCGAACCTTTACCATGGTTAAAATGTTGCCTTGCTTTGTCGTGATCTAATAAATGTGCTTTGCATTATTTAAACATTGTCATATGTCATAAAGCGGTGCATGTGGGATTATTATCAATGAGCAAAAACTAAACAATGTTTTCTTTATTTGATTTTTGATCAATGTTACAATTTACTTTGGGGTTTTCCCAATCAGAGGTCAAGGTGTAGGAAATGGCGGAAGAAGCCACACAACAACACCAGAACCTGAAACCCTAGTATGGCGAAAGGAAGCAAGGACACATTTAGGCATGGAAACCACCCCAAATTTCACCCAAAACTTCATACATTTCTTGATATGAAATTTTGGGGAGACCTGTATCAGAACTCCACCAATCAACTCCAATAATCCGAGTATCCTAGCTTGATAGTAAGGTATGCCACCCGACCACTCGGGTGGTGGTCGAAAGCATAGGAGCATACTACGCTATTTAAATTAGGAAACTCATCAACTCATCATACATGTGGTATTATTTTTCAAAGGAAAATGGAACATCAAATAGTGGACCAAAACATAGAATACTTTATTAAGTAGTACTTTGAATACAAAGATGCTAGAACTAACATCTGGACATAGTAACAATGATAAATTATTATACTAATCCGAATCTGAGCTATCAACATCCTGGTTTAGGGAAACATCATGCTCAAAATAAATAAATGGAGGTGGAACATTGTAATGGATTATCAAGTATCTATCAAATGCATAGTATGGCCAAGGAGTGCCATGAGATCTATGCAATAAAAGATTCGTTGTTGCTGGACACCGAGTCTGAGAAAATCTATTTTCAATCTCCTAGAATGAGTGAGTCTGCACATACCTCTGATAAAGAAGGCTCTGGTAAAGACCACTACAGAAAGCTGCTTCTCCGATGGGGACATATTTCTTCACTACCTCCAAATAACATGATGGTAGGAACTGAAAGGGAATAATTAGAGGATCACCTATGGGATGTAACCAGGAATCTTCGAATGAGACATGGAAAGTCCAGTTAGGCCAACTAAAGAATATATCAAACCATTCAAAAAGACTTAAAGGACTCTCAAGTGCTAAGTAATTATGGGAATTGCATCTTAACCAAACATCACAGTGAGAATCCTGGATAGAAGTATTGCAATAAATCTGATCCATGGATAAGAGGGCATCTCGAGCGATGATAGCTTGATCTTGTAGGAGACTATGCAATTCTTCCCTATGTCGAAGCAAGTATCGAGGATTCCAAACTAGAGACTCATAGAATTCATGTTGAGCTTCCTCATAGATAAACATTGTGGCTAAATTGGTTTTCAATCAAAGGAAGGTAAGGGAATATCTTTCACTTCAAGAATGCTTGATTTCATTTAGATTTTGAAAAGCATACTAGAAATAAGTGTGCACGATAAAAGCTAATGGAATTACGAAAGAGGACAATGATAGGACTTCACATGAAAACAAGAGGACACGTGCCATATCAAAAATTGAAAAAGGCATGATGTGCCTTGGTTAGTCAACACAAAATCATCTATAGGACAATCAAGCCGAAGAAAAGGGTGATGAATGATTCACCTCGGGGTTGTCAGGATACGATTGATAAATGTGTGAACAAAAATCGATATAGACGGACCTAACGATCATTTGAGTATTGAAGAAGTTTTATGCCCATGACGTCCAACGCGATCATATTTATGGCAGGAGTCACCTGGATGATATTGGTGTTAAGTGGAATGAATCCCATTCTATGCTTTATGATTCTTTTGCTTCTGATTACCGATTTGTTGTTGCACATACCCTGAAGAGTAGAAGTTGATCTGAAGCAGCACCTAATTTAGCAGGCATAATAATCATGGTAAGAATTAGGAAAAACATCAATGCAACAAAGAGGAAATCTCTGGTGCAACATGCTTAGGAGGATGCTTGGGCACAGGAAATATTGAGGTTAATATCAGAGAGAGATGTTGCCATAGTAGAGCGGGATCGGCTCAGATCAGAAATGTTACAAAGAAATAACTGGAGAGCAACAACGATGGCAGCCATGCTCACAAAAAATCCCTAATTTCGACAGCTAAGGGAAGAATTTAATGTTGTATTTCTAGAATCTTGTTTGGTAGCATTGTTAAATCATGGTATGCTTCTTCCACCACAACCAACTTTGGAGTAGTAGCTCCACCACCATCTCCAGCCGTAAGTACCAACATAGTACAAGGAGGAAAACAGACCCAGGAGAATCGACCCTAAGGTCCTTCAGACCACCACTCTGTAGACCATCATTTTGTAGTAGTCTATTAATGCCAAGGATGAGGCATAAACATTAGCAACTTTTGAATTTTATATTTTTGTTTGAAGGTTATCTGAATATTATTGTTTATGGTAAATTTGTGAAACAAAAGAATGCATGAATCTTGAATTTTGTTTGACTAAAATGAATATGAGGAATGGATTGGTGTCCATTCTTGGAGAAGGTATGGGACTTCTCCATGATTTTATAATGATATAAACTAGGAGACATCTTGGTGGATGCTCTGGCATTGAAAATGCATAATAGGATAGATGTAAATATCCTAAATTGAGATACTGAAATTATGTTGTGTCCTTGTTAACACTAAAATTTTATCAGGTTAATGCATGCCAAAGGTTAACTAAATTGTGATACTCCTTGGTGGGAGTTTTGATAAAATTAATAAGACTTTTTATGTTTAAAGTGCATAATTTCATGATATCTCTATAACATCATTTTGCAAACTCTAATACTACAGTTCTTTAGATCAATTGTTTGTGCAATTTGAAATGGGTTAAAACTATAGTTTTTTGTGTATTGATGATGCTTTCAATACTTTTTGATATGCAAAATGGATGTTATATTGTTTACAAGGACATGGTACTGCTGATATTTTACATTTTTGTAGGTCCAGGTACTCGCTTGGATGGAAGATGGAGCTTGCTATCAAGATTGAAGTACTGGATGAAAGAAGATCTGATTGTAAAACAACAGAATAAATGCTAGCTTTTGCTAGACAAATGTGTTTTTGTAAGGTAGATGTTCAAACACAGAGGACTGTGTTTAATCTAAGGGGGGTGTATGTCATGACCCGTTACCCTCCTACCTTATTTAAAGAATATTAATTGATCTTGGGGATCAATTAATGCCTAATAGAAGGGGCATGACCCTAAAGAATCCTACAAAAATTCTAATAAAATAATTTTATAAGGGATAAGAAATATTAATTATTTAAGGGCTATTTATGAGGTCTAGTAAAAGATAAATTTGAGGAATTATCTTTTACAAAATTATAACCATATAATAAATTATGGGTAGATTTAGTGGACCCAAGGTGGATGGGACCTAAAAAGGACTAAGGAATTTTTAAATAACTTATGGGTCATCCTATCTTTTGGGAAGTACTCATGTGGCTACCCTATATTGGTGGGAATCCCCTAGCTTATCAAGAATAGTTCTAACCTTGTAACTATCCTATGCCTCAATAGTATGGGTTTTGTCACTCACCTCATCCCTAGAGAACCCTTGAAGGACATGATGAAGTCATAATGGTCCTAGGCATCTTTTTAATATTATTATAATGTGGCCACTATTTGGCCCATGAGGGGAGAATTTCCCTATAAATAGAAGGTATTTTTGTGAAGAAATGACTATCTAGGTTCTAGGAGTCTTAATGGTCTAGGGAGTATGCTCTTCACCCATGGGGTGAATCAGAAACCAGAAGACTTGAAAGATTTCCTAGTTAGAGTGAGGATTATCTAGGAATTCTTGGTCTAGGGAGTATGCTCTCCACCTATGGGGTGGATCAGAAACTAGAAGGTTTGAAATACTCCTAGTTGAATATGGAGGCAATAATGGAAGGGTGGGGCGTGAGGGAGTTCAACCTTGCAGGAGTTTGAGTGGTAGTTTCTTAACTTTCTATTGGAGATTATTTCATTAATATGGAGTCACTTTGATAGTTAACAAGCTTCATTTTTATAAGCTTCATTTGTTAAATGATCATAATTTTTTTTAGAATGTTCAAATCTATTGGAAAATCCTTAATCCTTTCGATTTATATTATAATTATCAATGCTTTAAAAGTGAAACCTTCTTATTCTGCTTTGAATATGCATCTCCTATTTAGAATATTTATTAAGGCACAAACACTTGTTGGTTCTAATAATCCTCTTTATGTGTCTAACTTAGAGGACGCAAAAAGGATAACACAACCTGGTAGGCCGCAACATTGTTTTTACTCGCAACCTTAATCCTATGATAAAAAGACATTTCTTAAGGTATTTCAAAACTAACCACTCTCTATTACAGATTCAATCATCATTGCTAGCAAGGGTTTCTACCCCCTCCATAAAATGGATATGCCTCATATTGCCTGAAAACACCTTTATTAAATTTTTTTTCTCCACATAACACATGGGGAAATTATTGTTAGTGTTATATAGGTTGTAAACCCTTTCTGCGGTAATCACCTATGCATGAATATAACTAAGAGAGGTTTATCAATTGACACCCAATGTTGGTTCTACGAACAATTGGTCCTACACTAGAAAACAAAAATGCCCATGGATTGCCCAAGATAGTCACCTCTAGACAAAAATGAAGTCCCCACTTTTGATGGGATGATGTGTAAACCTAAAATTTTTGCATGCATTCCAATGACGATCTATCATGAAGTCGAGATCCTCTGCCAAGTAGAAGAGTGAGTCAAATAGCTGAAACTTCGAGTAGGATAAATGAGTGATGGCCCATTTTTGTTCCCTTGATGAGATGTTCTTGATAGGAAAAGTACCCATAACGATTATGGACTTTTGTATACATCTTCAGGTGTGAGTAGTGTATACCAAACTACATCTCCACAAAGGTTTTGAGCTCTGAAATCCATCACCGTTTTCTATTAAAAATCATCAAACCACATATTGCTTCACAACGGGTTAGTGAAAACTATGCTAAACAAGGGTTTATGGTAGACACATGGGAAGGTTTGGGTGATTTTATAATATCTGCTTTCCATTGATTAAATAATAGAGTAGTATAGGTCGACCAATACTACTAAACTCCTATAGTGCCTCCCTTAATGAAGCTTCAATCCTGTTGTCATCACACAAAGATCGTCAAACTCCTTCGGAGTTGCCAATAAGGATGCAGTATTACATTGAATGACTAAAGAAACCCGAGGGCTATGGTGAAGACCCATCTAAGCTAAAGGTCACACTGCTTAAGATGATTGGAGATGGGTGTCATGTCGCTCAAACAATCAAGATATTGATATCGCTAAATCATCTCTAACCATAGCAACGTGTAGCAAGAGTTTAAACACACATCGAGACCTGCGTGAGAGTGACTACTGGGTCCCAATCTATGGGAAGTTGAACATCATAGTGCTTTCATCTTATTCAGGGTATTCACAAGGACAACATAGTAGGTCACATAGGTATGGAACTACATTATTGATAGTCGATTGTATCACATCGATCTACCCTATATAACTTAGGTATAGTAGTAAGTAGTGTACTAGAAGGACAAGTAATAGGAAAGCATGCTACCTTGTGTATCATTTTGGAAAGAATAAGTGATTAGCAACTCAGGAATGACATAATATGGTTGGGGACCCATTATGAAAGTGAATCTAAAGAGAATATTGTTACCATCCAAAGCTAAGGTGGCTTAGGAATGTCTTTAGGAATAACCCCCTTAGTAGTACATTATAAATAGGTATAAAGGTTAGATTAAAGTAATGTTCACAAAGGATAACCTAAGGAGCATCAATGGTGGTATTTAATGGTTGTTGGGATAAAGACAATTATTCTTATGTTTAAAGGATAGATAAGAAAACTAGATGTGTTTCAAAGGGTTTATGTGATAGTCTATTTAATGGCTTGTTTACCTTAGAAAATTTCTATAAGTGTTTATTTTTTTTAAATATAGATATGGTTTAAAGGATTGGTCATGTAAGCATTTATAATGATGGTAAGCATTGGAAATGAGTGACGTGGATGGATATAATTATTATTTTAGACACTACAATAAGACCAAATAAGAAATATGTATATTAGTTAATAGCAATAAGTTGGAGATTACCATGAGTTGTTTTAGTGGAAAGCATTCTTTATGTAGAAATAAAGCAATATTATAAGAAACTTGTTAAGTTCATGAATGGGTAAATGTGGAATAATCATGTTAATTGCATATTAAGAATAAATGCTTTATAAATTAGAGGTATGGGACTCTAAATTATAAAGCAAAGATTAATTATTTATTACCATGAAATGATGGAATATTGGAATTCATTCTTAAAAAAATAATTATGGGAGGAATTTAAAGGTATGAAACCTTATATCCCCTTACTCAAGGGATTAATTTTAAATCAATTATGAATAGTGAAGAACACAAGCTTATACTGAGAGGAGGGTGAATAGTATAAGACCACTTTTTACTTTTCTTCTCAAATCAATATTATGTAGTGTATAGATAGCAGTATCAATAGCAGAAATCAAAGCAATTAACAAAAATCCACATACAATAGAGACACAAATTTAACGTGGTTCACCCAATGTGGGCTACCTCCACAGAGAAAATATTTCTTCTAAATATTTCTCAAATAATCTCTTGGGAATCTTTCCCAAATTACAATGTTTATGGACCTCGGTCCAAAGGAGATTTTGATCCCCTAAATCTCAATTTCGTGGATCTCTTCCACAGGAGAGCTCTTTTACCTTCTGATCTAGCTAGTGATATTATTGAAGACTCTGTCTCTCTACTACACTGAATTGTGGATATCTCTTCACTTGAAGACTCCTCACTCAGATCTGTCTTCAATTGTCTTGGCTTCTGGATCTCTATCCACTAAGACTCTGTCCTCTATACTCTATCACATCCAAAGCTCTGTCTCAATACTATACCAAACATAGTTTAGTCGGTCTAGCATATTTTTGCTCAATCTCTTGCACTAAACAAAGTACAGTCGATCTAGTACAATTCTGCTCAATAGGTTCACTTAGAACCTGCTCAAATCTGCTCAACAGGTTCACACAAAACCTGTCCAAATATACTCAACAGGTTCACACAAAACCTGTCCAAATCTTCTCAAAAGGTTCACACAAAACCTATCCAAATCTACTCAATTTCACACAAAACTTGTCCAGATCTGGTCAACAAGTTCATACATAACTTGTCCAAATTTGCTCAAAAAATCCTCTCTAGGACTTGCTCAAATATGCTCAATAAGTCCTCTCTAGGACTTGCTCAAATTTACTCAATAAGTCCTCTATAGGACTTGCTCAAATCTGCTCAATAAGTCCTCTATAGGACTTGCTCAAATCTGCATAGCAAGCTTTCACAAAAGCTTAACTCAAAACAGTCCACAAGTCTTCTCAAAGACTTGTCTCAATCACATAGAATCATAAAGAGAATTGTTAGAGACTCAATATTTTCTAAGCTCAATGTACAATCAATATCTCAAATAAATCTCATAGAAGCATAAAGAGAATTTTTAGAGAATTTATATGTTCTATACTCAAATCCCAATATCAACTCAAATCAACCTCAATCTCAACTCAAATCAATCTTAACTCAAATCAGAATATTGAATAGTTTGTTTCTAGGAACTTGAACAACCACATGTATCCACTTGACTAGGCTTAATCAAATCAACTCAACCAATCACCTCAAGGACCAACCCTTTATCACAAACCCTAGTCCAAGCATGTATTAACCAACTCAACTCAACCAATCACCTCAAGGAACAATCATTTTTCACAAACCCTAGTCCAAGCATGTATTAACCAACTCAAAATATTTCCAACAATGCTTAAGCACAAGTCTCACATAGCAATGATACTCATGTTATTTTCTAACTCAAGTTCAAGTTCATTTCATAATCAATGGGCTTCAACAACAATGCTAATAAAACAAGGTTTAAATACAACTCACAAACCAGAAAACCTTGAAGCATTCAACCAATCATTTTCTCAAAGGAAACCATAATCAATCCTTTTCTCTCCAATGATATTTCAGAAATCAACCACCATAAACAATCAATAGGAGAATGTGCCCATACCTTTTTGATGCCAATAAGTTTTCCACAAAATCTACCACACTTAAACACAACTTTCCTTTCCAATCTAAACAAGGGTTAATGGACTTAAAATAATCATAAAATAAAGCATTACTCAAATTACACCCTTTTTACTCCAAGGTAATAAACACATCCACCAAAGTCTCTTTTATTAAAACCCTTATCAAAAATAATAAACCTCTCAAAATTGCTTTTAAAAAAAACAACTCCTTATTTATCCTAAAATTAATTCTCCATAACCATCAAATAAATCATAAACCAATTATGCTTTGCAATAATAATCACAACCCTAATAACAAACTTTAATTTCCATTAACTACATTATAACTCCAAAATTTAGGGCTAATAAAAATTATTTAAATGCAAAACATAATTACCTCCTCAAGGGGATTCGAACCCCGACTTGCCACACCACGAGCGTCTTAGCCATGACTAAGATTCCACACGAGCTAGGTGCTCGTTGGAAAGGCAAAGGCCCAAAGTGCCTTAAACCTTCCTCCACCTTCTGTAAAAGACAAAGTGCCAAAGCACTTTCCACACGCATTTAAAAACGTCGTCCAAGGGATTCGATCCCTAGTGTTTGCATTGCCTTGTCCCTTAGCCAAAATGATTTGCCAATGTGCCATGCTTCCCACCACATTTTGAATTTCCAAGCGCTGCCATTTTCTTTGCTGCTTCTCTTATCAAAATTCGCACAAGCTCATAGAATTATTCGAATGCCAAACATTTATCACAAGAGCAAGGATGAAACTTTGATTCATTTACCACCCCTTTATATAGTGTTTAAAACACTTCGAAGACGTCAATGGAAATATGAATTTATGTTTGCTTGATGACGTCGACGAGAAACTTTACATTTAAATTTAAATTTGAATTTAAATTTTAAATAATTAAAATTTAAACCAAATATTAAAACTCAAATAACTCCATCACCAGGGCACCTTTTTTGATGAAACGAAAGCCCAAATTGGGTTTTAAGAAAAACCTAGATCAAATCTATTGTCCATGGTTTTAAATAAAACCTTTTATTTTTCTTGCCTTGGTTTTCACAAAAACCCTTCATAGATCCTTTTGACATTAAATACTCTTTTGACATCAATGACAACATTTTAGCTTAGGAACTCAAAATGTCCAACAAATAGTGAATTTTGGGAAATTCATTCTTGAGGGAACCTATAGTACTCCCTCGAAATATAATATCTATAAAATATAGTCCAATGACTTTTCATGAACAATGTAAGTTGTTACATGTCTTAGACACTAGATTCCTTAATGTTATTGTAAATTTTATAATGATGTCATAGAAGAGGGGATTGGGTGATCCCTTAACTACATCATTAGGTCAAAAGGGAATTGTTGTATACCTCGACCTATATTTGGAAGAGAAGGGTTGATAGATGCCCTGCTATTGTTGTAAAAGTTGCCATTTAAGTTTATGAAAAAGAGGAAGAAATATTTTGGAGGCTGGGTTTTTCCCGTAAGGGTTTCCCAGGATAAATCTTGGTGTTACTCTAATTTTGTGGTTTGATTTATTATATTTTGTGAATGTTGTTTTTATGTTCAAATGAAAATGATTTAAGATGTAATGATTATTTTATGCACTGTGATATATGCTAAACTTTCATTAGGTTAAATATGTATGGATGCTAGAAAGTGTGCTCCAATTCCATTATGTTGATAATTTAATGAAATGCAATTATCTCTTTCTTTTTGTAATAATGATTGATTTTAGTAGGTAGAGTTGTACAAATAATGATCTTATGTGAAGGATGGATGTTACTTCAATGTGATAATATTGTGGGGTAATCATTTATGAATGATGCACCTCTCCATATGCAACACCATTTATATTCTTGTTATAGAAACCAAATATTGAGGGGATAAATCGAATTTATGCAATATATCCTTGTTCTTGAATGAAACACAATCCTTGTTTAAGAAGGAATCTATTATGGTTCTTCAATAATAAATATAAGAGGTAATGAATCTTGCTTCATAGATTAAATGCACTCGATATGGTTTAGTTGAAATCATATTATGGAATGAAACTCTCAAAAGGGCACTATGACTTTGATATACAAACCAAGATGAATCCTCCTCTCTACACTAAAGAATTAAATTCACATGGGACTAATATTGTCCATTTAAAGGGAACTCAATAGAAGGATTGCCTTATCAAGGGTGTAATAATGTATAAGGAGGATTAAATATAAATGTTCCATGGATTCTTATCACAATAGTGATATAGTAGTCTTAGAACTCCTTTCTAGATGGATTAGATTGGAGCTAAGACTTAGGAATAATCATGGGTGTGGTTATTCCGTCTATGATGGTTTACCCTTGGTGGGGTTCTCCATATTCAAGGCATTCACCTAGTCTTGGTGGGCCAAATGGTGATTTATTCTTTTAAAGGGAATGAAACCGATACACTAGGTCGGCGTACTCATACCAAGTGGGGTATGAAGGTTTCATAGAAGCTGATCACTTCTACTTAAGGAGACTTTGATCAAGTCTCTATAGCTCTTGAAGCTATATGCCTTGAAATATACAATCCAAATGGAATATGCCTATCTTAGGTTATGGATTAGGTCTTTGCCACATGGATAAAAAAAATTATATGGATAAGGAGTAACGATTGGGGTTCATTACAGATAGGGATAGAGATCGCAAGACCTTACTCTCAAAAAATTCCACCAAGAGTTTCACCAATTTAAGGACCAAATTTCTCAAGAAAATTTAACTACGAGGTAGGAATTTGAGCAAATAATGTCAACAATGGACTTGAAAATGGACACCTAAAATCACTCTGTTGATATGCTACATCAAAATATGGCACTAGTTCAAGCTGGCCAAACCTACCGGAGGGCCAACACACCTAACACCACTTGGGAGGCCACAAACTTCCATCCTTTCCAGAACTACTAAATTGGATTTTCCCAAATTTTAAGGAGGTGACCCCACTAACGAGATTTATTTGGTAGAACAATACTTCTCCCTCTACCATATCCTTGAGGCACAAAAGGTTCGTATTGCATATTTCCACCTTGAAAATGATGCCACCCAATGGTACCAGTGGTACAAAAAAACTAATGGCACCCCTACTTGGCTAGACTTTACAAAAAATCTATTAGTATGATTTGGCCCTAGTAAATTCGAATATTTCATGAGAGCCCTTACCAAGCTTTGTCAAACCACTTCGGTGCATGAATACCAAGCTCAATTTGAAAAATTGGCCAATCGTACATCAGGGTTGGATGCCTCATTCTTTCAAAGTTGTTTCATCAGTGGCTTAAAAGAAGAAATTTGGCTAGAAGTACAAATTTTCAATCCCACTACCATGATGCAGACCATTGGATTGGCCAAATTGGTGGAAGATAAATTCAATGCTCAGTGTCAACTAGGAAAACCACCTATGGGGAAATCACAAAATACTTACACCACCCCAAGACTTAATCGAACCTTACCAATTAAACGTATCAACTTTGAGGAAATTAAGGAAGGACGAGAAAAAGACCTCTATTATCATTACGATGAGAAATTTGTACCCAATCATAAATGTATTACACCAAAACTATATATTTTGGATGCAATTGATCCCTGTAGTTCAAATGAAAAAATAATATCGAGGTGGAAGTGGTGATGGATACACCCAAGGATAGCGTAAAAGATACACCAAAAATCTCTTTTAACGCCCTTGTTTTTTCTTCTCCACAAACTATGAAATTCAAAGGGTACTTCAAAAAACAAAATCTCATTGTGCTTATTGACTCTGGTAGCACACATAATTTCATCAACCCACGGGTGGCAAAATAAGCTAACTACTATATACAACCTTGTAATAGTTTTGAGGTCATGATTGGCAATGGAGGAAGGATCACATGCAAAGGGAAGTGTCAAAATATTAAGCTCACCATGGGTGATTACAATATGAAAAATGACATGTATGCACTTCCATTAGGAGGATGTGATATTGTCTTAGGAGTGCAATGGTTATGAACACTCGAAACAATCCAATGGGATTTTGAGGAATTATGGATGAAATTCACAATAAAATATCAAACATATACTCTTAAAGGATTACAATCAGGCCCTTCCCAAATAGTAAGTTCTCACCGAATGGAGAAAATTATTCGCAAGGGAGGCAAGGGTATGATTGCACAATTATTTTCCATCCAACCCACCAATGAGGAACAAAAAGAGGTGCCTGAATTACAACTACTTATAACACGTCATTCTTGAGTATTTAATGAACCAAAAGGGTTTCCCCATCATCGTAGTCATGATCATGCAATTCAACCTCTTCCTAGGCATCAACACCCAAATATCCAACCTTATCAATATCCTTATCTACAGAAAATAGAAATAAAAAAACTTGTGCAAGAATTATTAAAAGTAGGGGTTATTCAACCTAGTGTTAGCCCTTACTCTTCCCCAATTTTATTGGTTCATAAGAAATATGGATCATGGCATCTATGTGTTGATTTTTGTGCCCTTAAAAAACTCACCATCAAGGATAAATTTCCCATCCTTGTTATTGATGAGTTGTTAGATGAGATTCATGGGGCTAAATACTTTTCAAAATTGGATTTATGATCAAGATATCATCAAATTCGAGTCAAAGAAAATGATATTCCAAAAACAACCTTCCAAACTCATGAAGGGCACTATGAATTTTTGGTTATGCCTTTTGGCCTTACCAATGCTCCTTCAACATTCCAAAGTTTAATGAACCAGGTATTCCACCCTTATCTTCAAAAATTTATTTTAGTTTTCTTTGATGACATTTTGATTTATAGCAAAACATGGGAGGATCACTTGCTTCACTTAGAACAAGCCTTAAAAACCCTGGGGGAAAACCAACTATATGCCAAAAGATCAAAATGTTCTTTTGGACGACAAGAGATTGAATATCTTGGCCATATCATTTCCAAATATGGTGTTAAGGTGGACCCTCGTAAAATTGAAGATATAAAAAATTGGCCTACCCCCAAATCATTGAAGGGCTTGCATGGTTTTTTAGGATTAACAGGGTATTATCATAAATTTGTTAAAGATTATGGCAAGATTGTTGCCCCCTTGACAACTTTACTTAAGAAGAATGCTTTTCTTTGGTCCTCCAAGGCTGATGATGCTTTCACAAAATTAAAGAATACCATGTGTTCCACTCTTGTGTTAGCCATGCCAGATTTTTCCAAACCATTCATGATTGAAAGTGATGCTTCAAGATTAGGAGTGGGAGTCGTTCTCATGCAAGATGAATGACCTTTGGCTTTTACTAGCAAGGCATTTTCCAGGAAGAATTTAGCCCACTCTACATATGAGAAAGAGATGTTGGCTATTATTCATGCCATCCAACATTGGAGACCTTACCTCATTGGCCAACATTTTATTATCCAAACCGATCACCATAGTTTAAAGTATTTTCTTGAGCAATGTATATCCACTCTTGAACAACAAAAATGGGTTACTAAACTATTAGGGTATGATTATGAGATCATATATCATAAAGGGAAGGACAACATGGCCATCAATGCCCTTTCACAAAAATTTGAAGAAGTGCCCCAGTTGCACGCACTCTCATCCCCTATTCCCCAATGGGTAGACCAGGTAACAAAAGAATGGTTTAATGATACTTCAACGCAAACATTAATTCAGAAAATCCAACAAGATCCCACAAGTAAGACTCACTACACTTGGAGCAATGGCATACTTAGGTTCAAAGGGTGTATTGTCCTATCTCCTACCTCCTTATATCGAACCAAAATACTCCATGAGTTACATGCCACATCCATCGCAGGACATTATGGATTCCTCAAAACTTATAAAAGAGTGGCTTGATCTTTTTATTGGGTCGAAATGAAACAAGATATCGAGATATTTGTGGTTGAATGTGAGACTTGCCAATGAAAAAAAGGAGATATAGTAGGCACCCCTGACCTTCTTCAACCTCTCCCTATTCTAAACAAAATATGGGTCGATATTTCGATGGACTTTATTGAAGGTCTTCCAAAATCATCAAGAAAAACTACTATTCTAGTTGTGGTGGATCGCTTGTCTAAATATGCTCATTTTTGCTCCTTAGCCCACCCTTACATGGCTAGTACCATCGCCCAACTCTTTCTTGATAATATTTTTAAACTACATGGTATGCCTTCCACCATCATAAGTGATCGTGATCCCACCTTCACTAGTAATTTTTGGAGGGAATTGTTTAAACTCCAAGGCACTCAACTCCGTATGAGTTCTGCTTATCATCCCTAAACTGATGGACAAAAAGTAATTGTAAATAAATGTTTGGAAACTTGCATTGTTTTATTGCTATTCAACCCCTTCATTGGGTCAAATGGCTTCCTTTAGCGGAATGGTGGTATAATACCTCATACCATACCACCATTAAGATGACACCATATGAAGCTTTATATGGCCAAGTACCACCTTCCATCACATATTATATTCCAGGAAGTACCAATGTGCCAACCGTGGATTTTGAACTCTCTACTCGAGCTAATATCCTTCACCTTCTCAAAGATAATTTACTCAATGCCCAACATCGTATGAAACAATAAGCAGATCAACATAGGATCGAACAAGAATTTCAAGAAGGTGATATGGTATTTCTTCGACTTCAACCTTATCACCAAACTTCTCTCAAGCTCAAGGGTTCACAAAAGTTAGCTCCCAAATTCTATGGGCCTTATAAAATTTTACAACGCATAGGACCCATTGCTTATAAACTAGAGTTACCAGAGTCTTCCAAAATTCATCCCGTATTCCATGTATCTTGTCTTAAACTAGTAGTCGGCACACACATTACCACACAAAATCAACTACCTGAATTCACAGAGGATGGATCACTCATGGTTGAACCTGAAGCCATATTGGATCACTACACTTGTCAACTATGCCATCGCACCATCACTGAGATTCTGATTCAATGGTGGGGCTTACCTTCTGAAGATGCTACATGGGAAACACTTCATCAATTCCAACAATAATTTTCTCACTTTCAGCTTTGAGGACAAAGCTTCTTTTAAGGAGGGTGGCATGTTAGGATTCAATATCCTAACCCCTTATCATTTAACTAATTACTCATTTATGTTTATTATTTCATATGGACCATTGTGTCCTTTCACACATAACCTTAGAATAGGTATAAAATATAACTAGATAGGGTGTAGGAAAGCACCCATCAAGTATAAAGAATATAATTCATTTTAATCCATTGGAAGGATCTCCTTACCAGTGCAACAATGATTCATTTAAAATAATGATTCAGTCTTTTCTTTTGCATATTTTAATATTAAATTCCAATTATTTCATTGCATAAACAAGATAGGTACAAGGAACCTATCAGTAGCAAACCCAAAGAAATACCTAGAGACTAGTCTAGTGGTATACCTAAAGGAAGAAAACCCAGAGGTAGCCCCAAACATAGTAGACCTAGAGGGAGACCCAAATATGTTTAATCAGGCAAGATCCAGAGCTAGATCCAAGAGCCAAAGTTAGGAACCAGGGCCAAAATCTAGATCCAAGAGCCAAATCTAGAGGAAAATTCAAAGCTAGAGTTAGAGCCAGAGCCAAGAGCTAGATCCATAGCTAAAGCCAAAGAGAGAGCCAAGAGCCAAGAGCCAAGAGAAAGAGCCTAAAATCATCTAAATTAAAGGGGGTCCTACTATTTCCTATCCCAAAAAATGTAATAAGGGGGATGCTAGGATAAGATTTATTACATTATTAGGTCCTGTATATTTAGCTAGGATATTATTTTTATTATTATTTCATGTAACAATATCCTAATTGAGAGTATCAATATTCCAGTTTGTAACCCTAATGTATGTATTAAATAGATTCTTATCCCAATCAATGAATTGCTAATTTGAATCAAATTCATAATGAAAGAATGAAAAGCAATAATGCATAGGATCGAGGACACATTTTGATAGGAGTTTGAGTGGAGAGCATCAACGTGCAGAGGGAAACAATGCATAGAAGCCAGGGCATAGGAGCTAGAGCATAGGAGTTTTCCATCAAGCTAGGGCATAAGAGTTTGAATGTATAGTAGCAACATGTAGAAGCTATGGCATAGGAGTTTGAATGGAGAGTAGTAGTGTGCAAAAGTTTGAATTCCATGGAGGCAAGAAAAATTGTAGGATGCTCAATGGCATTATAGGGGATGCTGAGAATTTTAGAATTAGAGAAGAGGATGCCGATGAGGATGGGTTGGAGAATGATGATAGACATACTGGGTACATGGGGGCCCTTCGCAAACTCAACTTTGAAAAACCCCTTTTGTTTCCTTTGTGGATAAACTCCACAATGGACTCGAGTTAATGTTCCCACCTCACAAGAATCGATTCCTCTTACAGTGTATGGCAGGGAAGTCATTATTCCACTTGAAGTCATGTCTCCCTTGATTTTTTAGGAATCCCTATCGCTTATAGGGAAATTTGTGGGAGCATGACCTAATATTGAGTCTGTTCAAAAATGGACCTTCATGAAATGGTGGCCTATAGGCAACATGGAACTAGTTGGCTATCCTAGGGGTCTTTTTATGATCAGACTAAATAATATCTAAGATACTAGTCAGTTTCTCATTGGAGGGCCCTAGTTTTTTAGTCAAAGAAACCTCTTCTTGCATTGTTGGGGAAGACTTTGATCCTGAGACCCAAAGCATCAACATGACACCAATTTGGGTTAGATTTCTAGGATTACCAAATAAATTTTAGCCATTAACTCAGTGATGAAAGCCAAATATCACCTTACATACGTCCACATTTGTGTAACTACTAACCTTTATTCTGAGCTTCCCATGCATGTAGATCTAATCATAGGAGAAAGTACAAAAATAAATCAACTTTTTGTATTGAGTGCAAAAAACAAGGGTATCTTAGAAATCAATGTCTTGTGCTTAAGAAAGAGTTGAAGAAGGATGGGTTCCAAGGTAGGAATGGGTATGGGAATAAACAATTGATGCACTATATCCAAAAGAAGAATCAAGGTAAAAAATGCAAGCAACCAATCTCCTCACAGGTAACGACTTAGGAAAATCCCACTTAGGCATGATCACTATTTACAAATCCCAATCCCTTCTTACCTCTAAATAACTTTGATACCAACATAGATGCTAAAGCTATTTATGAAGTTGAGGCAAATGGTTGTGAAGCAAATACTTCTAGAGTCACTCCAAGAGCAGAGAATGAAGCCCCTACTAATCCTATTCAAAAATGGATGCCACCCCTAATAGAAATTAGTCCCCTACTAAGTCAAAATCATCAGGTCTTTTATTGTTCAATGAGTCTTTTAAACTCATCAATGATTCCCACCATTCCCCTATTCTTCAAGAATTGCTCTGTTCCCCCAAATAGGTGACAAGGAGTCAAAATAAATTGGTTTCTAATGTAGGCAGTGACAAAAAGAAAGGAAGACCAACTAGTCAAGAAATAAGGTACAAGGAAACTAAGAATGATATCGCTAATGGTGTCTAGCCTACTATCATATCATCTCTTACAAAATAGTCAAATACTAAAGTCTTGGTAGATGATGGAAAATAATCCAAACCTCCTCCAACCTCTGGCAGGGAAGGGAGGAAAATATTCTTCAAGGAACCATAGATGAAGATCATCTTATGGAATGTGAGAGGTCTCAATGGGTAGTCCAAACAAATATTGGTCAAGTCCATGAGGAAAGAAAATAAACCCAATATCATTTTACTACAGGAAATTAAAACTAATATGGATAATAGTGATAAAATTGCTAAGTCTATGTGGAAAGATAATGCTTTCATTTATAGTCCAGCCTGTGGGTCATCCAATGGTCTCATGTGTTTGTGGAACCCAGATATTGTAGAAGGCAAATTCATCTCCAATTCAGAAATAATAATCAAATATTCTATTTTATAACAAAGATACCCAAGCTCAATGGATCATGTCAAACATCTATGCTCCCAATGATCCGAGATACCGTAGGGTATTATAGGACACTTTAATAAAAATGAGAAGCAATTTCCAAAACCATCCTTGGATGCTCGTAGGTGATTTCAATAGCCCACTCTATCCTTCAGATAATAAAGGAGGGAACCCCATCACATCCAGGTGCTTTGAAGAATTTGCAGAGTTTATGGAATAGAATGAAATCATGGACATTCAGTTAAAAGGAGTAAAATATACTTGGAGCAATCGAAGAATAGGAAACCAGCTCATCCAAATGAGGCTTGATATATTATTGGTATCCAAGGAAGTAATCCAAATTTTTGGTGATGCCACCCTCCACTCTCTTCCAAAAATTGGATCAGATCACAGTCCTTTAGTCTTGGAAAAAATAGGTAAGGCTCAACCTTCAAAAAACCCTTTAGATTTGAATCAATGTGGTTACAACATGAGGGGCTTAGGAACTATATTTTTGAATGGTGGAGAAGTCTTTTTCAGGAACACCCATAGCTCAAATCGGTAAAAAACCATGCTTTATCAAAAATAACCTGAAGGTATGGAACACTGAAGTATTTGGGAATATTTTCTAAGACAAACAAGAGATTTTTCATCAGTTAAATTGACCGAATCTGAGCAGAGTTAACTTTAATAAAGAGACAAAAAACAATTTAATTAAAACAAAATAGCCTCCTTTATTAAAATTTACGCAACGACCTTCGATTACATATTATGCAATATAACATAGGTATTTATAAGCTATGGAGGTTAGAGAAGGGTGGAGGAAGAAGGGACGTGGAGGGATAAAGGAAGGGAGGAATAAGGAGGACGTGGAGCGGGAGAAAAGGAGAAATAAGGGGAATGAGGAGCGGAGGGATAAGGAGGAAAAGGTGCTCGAATATAGGAGGAATAAGGAGGCGAAGAAATAGGGAAGCAAGGAGAGAATGACGGAGAGGAAAATAAAAATCATGCCGACAAACACCTTGTCGACAAATACATGAAGTGTTCACACTGTGGCTAAATAAACAAATATTGCTAAGCCACTTTATTCTATATCCCTCTTCACACTTGCAACATGAATGTCATAAAAATAAATATTCAAAATAAGAGTTTGGAACCTGATATGAGACAAAGAGAAAAATAACTTCTATTAGAGTATCACAACATCCTTTCTAGGGAAGAGGTTTTTTGGAGGTAAAAATCATGTGCCCTATGGCTAAAGGAAGGTGATTCCAACACCAAATTCTTCCACGCATCCACACTCAAACACAGAAGCAATAATAAAATAAAAAAATTATCTAGAAGTGATGGGACAGTAACCTCCAACATTCATGAGATCAAGGAAGATGATGTGTCACACTTTGAAAATATTTTAGGGCCTTGCCCTCCTTGCCAGCATCAATATTGAATTGATCTTTTGCAAAACATTCAAACTCTCATATCCCAAGAGTTCAATGATAGAATCCTAAAATATTTTGCCAATGATGAAATCATAGATGCAATGTTTTATATGAAACCCAATAAAGCTCCTGGACTTGATGGCTTTCTTCCTAGGTTCTTCTAGCACTACTAGGATATAGTGGGTTAAGATATTTCTGGAGTTGTTCTATATTTCCAATGGAACAAATTGTTACCCAGGGACGTTAACTCAAATTTATTAGTGCTCATTCTCAAATCCCATAACAAAAAATCCATGTTTGATTTCAGAACAATAGGTCTCTATAATGTCTTATATAAGTTCATCTCAAAGGTCATTTCTAATAGGCTCAAAGAAGCACTCCCAACCATTATAGATCATTACCAAGGGAGCTCTGCCCGAGAGAGATATATCACTAATGGAGTAATAAAAATCCATCAACTCATCCACTCAGTTGCAAAGAGTAAGAAACTTGATCTTTTCTTGAAACTTGATATGAACAAAGCTTTTAATAGGGTATCCTAGGAGTTTCTCTTTTCTATCCTTGCCAAATTTGGATTCCATGATGAGTGTGTGAATGCAAATAGAACAACACCAAAATATGAAATATAGAATTAAATAAGTAGTGTAATATACAAAATTGCATAATGAAATAGACTTTTATTATGATGCATGTGGATCTTCAATGTTACAATAAAATGTGCCCCAAATATGAGGTTACAAATATTATTATGCTTGATACAATGATTATAATACACCAGGGTTCTTTGAAACCCTAGTAAAAAAATAGTGGTTGTGTTTTTACATTTGATCTTATTCCAATAGAGGTGAGTGGGCTTTCTGATATCCTATGTAGGACCACTTCAGCTTCAATAGATACCAATGATATGATCCTTGCACCTGCAAACAATAGACAACATACAAATAGTCAATAATACCTATGAGGGCTCCACTGCGTGAGACCCTCTAAAAATATGATTACTAACCCTAGATGTTGTAGAATAATATTGAAAGAAATAATATAGGAATGAAATAAATACACACAAATATTTGCCTTATCTCATGCTGACTTGTTATCTTCTAATCTTCATTGTTGTTGCAGAAAATGGTGCACAGATGCCCTAGCAACACTCTATGGGTAGTGGGATTGCAGAACTAGGGTTATGAACTCCCGTGGATGCTTTGTGATGGTAGGAGATACCCAGAGGTGCTTGATGATGGTATAAAATTCCCAAAGGTGCTCAATGATGGTAGAAAGCACCCATAGGTACTTCAAGGAACTCGAAGAGGCGTTCAAGGATTGAACCAGAAGTTGCAGAAGTAGATCTGATTCGAGTGAGATAGGCGACGATGGATGTGAAGATGACAATGAGCAATGAGAGATAGAAATGATTGGATGTTTGAGAACTTCAAAAACTTAGGGTTTGAGTCATCAAAATAACTCCTCTTTATAATCTCTCCTAGGGCATGTTAGGGTTTCAATGACACAATTTGTGTGGTCAATATTAAAACATGATGGAGGGTGGAAATTAAATCTGGGTATGTGGCATGGATTAACATAGATGAGTGGATAGGATTAAATCACGATGGATGGCTGGGATTAATTCATATAAATATATATTTATTAAATATATATAAATAAAAAAATGTAAAATATTATTATTTAAATATATATTAAACAAATATATATAAATATATAAACAATGGGTAAATATAGCTGGAAACTATGGATGGACAATAAGTGGCTATATTTTGGTGTCTATAGATGCCCCTTTTTATATCGTGTTGCGTGAAACACAATGCGGTGCAAAAATACAAGACACCTGGTTTGGCCTGATGCATAAGCAACTTTCTTGTTGGAATGCAAAGATGAACTTGGAGATAAAAAGTTTTTGATTGTGTAGCTTACTCCCTCAATTAGCGACTGAGTATGCATATCACAAGCCAATTAACAGATTTGTGCAAATGATTATGTGAAATGTATGGTGTAATTGTGGATGATATGAATGATGTAAATGTGATGTTGTTTTTGCCCCAATAGTAGAAGAGGATATGCACGTGATTGATTCTGTTTTTATCCTAACAAAGAAAAAGGGTTTTTTGCCAAGTGTAGATGCTATGATCATGTAAGATGTATCCCATTGTGGGAAAATCTAAGTCAAATGTGGTTTCCCCAAGTTTGGGTTATTCCATTTTTTTGAAGAATGTGCCTTCCAACATCATTGAAATGCAAGTATGCAAATGCAAAAAGAAAAAAACATTGTCTTGCCCTCGGAGCCACTCATGATTGCAGTAATTCCCACATAAAATTCCTAAATGGTTGCTCAATCACTTTACCCAACCTATATCCTCGAAGACTAGTGTAATTGTAAATGAAATGATGAAATTTATCCATGTTGGGAACCCCATGGAAAAGGGCATCAATGATAGTTGTTGAGAAAATTGGTCTTGGCATAATCTCACTTGAAAGGTGAAGTACCAAAATTGATTTTTTTTCAAACAATGAAATATGTGATGATGAATATGGCCAAGTGTCCTTATGGTGATTTACTCATCTTACCGAATTGCATGGATGCAAATCGTTACAATCACCAAGGAGATAGAATAGACCACTAGATACGAGGTTCACTTGAAATTGCATATGACTTGGCAAAATATGCAAATGCAATGATTTATGGATGAAAATGATGTTGGAATGAATATGTGATGATGAGAAATGCATTGGTGATTTTTTTGTATGGTTTTGTGAACTTTTGCATTGATTTGGAGCATTTTGAAGCAATTTTGGACAATTTTGTGCCTTGTGGGCGTAAATAATAATTAGTCCTCCAAATCAATTCATATATTCACAAAAATAGAAGCTATGGTGGTGGATGGAGTGGATGCGGCTGTGGGAGTAGGTGTGCACTTTGCCAAGGTAAGAATTTTTGAACCTCTTTTTGTTTTTGTGCAAAAATTTCTTCTTTTTATTTATTTTTAAATAATGCAATGTATTTGACATTTTGTGTTGTGTTGTAGCTGAAGATTTTGGAAGCTTGGAATCGGTTCTCACCTATCATCCCTAGGGTGAGGAAGGCATTACGGGAGGATGAGTGGGATTGGTTGGAGGCTTTTGGGCTGGCTAGGACAACCAATATAGATGTGGTGAGGGTGGATGAGGGGTATCTCTCTTCCTTGGCTGAGAGATGGGATCCAGATAGGGGGACATTTTAGCTCCCTACTAGAGAGGTGATTGTGATACTTGAGGATGTATACCACATCCTCAAGTTTCTAGTTGAGGGTTTGCATGTCAAGGTTAGACATGATAAGAAACATGAGTTGATCTACATGTTCAGAGATAGGTGGGAGGATGTGGAGGTGATAGGTGGAGGTATACCATACTTGTCTATGTATGTGAACAATAAGTTGGATGCCCTTCCCACATAGGTGATGTTTGTGTTGGCCAACATAGTGGCCCTGAACAATACTGGCTATCAGTTCCCATGGAACCTTATTGGGTTGGTGTGCGATATGATCACTACACCTTAGGTGTATGCATGGGCTCTTGCATTATTGGTGTAGTTGTACTAGGATCTATATGAGGTGAAGAGGAAGAGGCACTAGGGATTATGTTGTAGTCTACTACTACAATGCTAGGGTTGGAAGCACTTTAGTGTGGCTCAACCTGTGGATTTATCGATTATGGAATAGGATAGGTAGAAACCCTATATGATGAGGTGGCCTATGGTAGAGGAGGTGCAGTCGAGTCATCTTGTTTATATAAGTTAGTGGTATAGGGATTTATGGGTTGGATTGACAACAACCTAGGTGGTATGGAGGCCATGGTGAGGTACCATGTGGATAGGTTATGGGTAGCATATATTATGGGTACGATAGGCTAGATGGGTGTTTTGGAGGTACACAAAGGAATTGGAGTTGATCTAGTTCTCACGGGTTCTACGATAGTTCAAACTGAGGTTGGGGGTTCTTGAGGCACCAATGCTCTCCAGGCATCATCAATATGAGATGAGTCTCCCTTGTGTTGAGGTATGGCGGACTACTTATGAGTATGATGAGGATATGCATATCTTCGATGTGTATGATGCAAGGACTACTGAGGAGTATGATGCATGGTTCATGAATCATCCACCATGGATACCAAGTTCGAAAGTAGATGGGAGAAATGAAGATGGGGATGAGGTTGAGGATGCATATGAGGCTTCTAAGTGCTAGAAGCACCTTCAAGCTAGTAGTTGGAAGAGGTGGACTAGGAAGATAGCATAGCAGGCTCTAGAGTTTTGAGGAAATGGAGGGAGCACAAAGGATAGATATGAGGTTTCATATGGGCCTCATCGTCAAAGTGAGAAGGTTTGAAGGAGGACGGAGGATAGCATTCCACTGATGATTGAGCAGAATGCTATGGTACTAACTCAAGATGTAGATATAGCTAATCTATGGGATAGTGAGAGGGCTTAGGATGCTAAGATAACAACTTGAGATAAGCCCATAATTCCAACGAAATTTGTGTATGCTAATATCTATGATTTTCTTTAACAAGTTTCTTGAGAATAGCAATTAAGGTCTTTTTGGTAGCCTCAGCTTGTCCATTTGCTTATGGGAAATAAGGAGTCGAGAAACTATGTTGGATGTTATTTTTCTTGCAAAGTGCTAAAAAATTCTTGTTCTTGATATACTTGCCATTATCAAAGATGATTTTCAAGGGGATACCATACCAAAAAATAATATGATGAAGTATAAACTCCACAATTCTAGGTCCTATCATACTGGTTAGAGGAATTACCTCTATCCACTTTATGAAGTATTATATGGCTGTGATGATGAATGTATGTTGTCCCAAGGAAGAAGGTGATATTTTAACAATTAAATCTAGACCCCATAATGAAAAGGGCCATATGATTTGAATAGTTTGTAATGCTTGTGATGGTACATGAGTTAAATTAGCATGTTCTTGACATTGCTTACAATGTTTGATGTATGTGCAACAATCTTGTTCCATTGTGGACCAATAATAACCCATTGTGTAGAATACACTTTTTAATGGCCATTTCACTAAAATGACCACCAAAATTACCATTATGAGCTTCAACTATGGATCTTTGTGCCTCAACAAAATTGTTACAATGAAGGAGGATTCCATCATAACCACATCTATACAAAACGTCCCCTAATAGATTAAAATGAGCTACCTTTTTCTTGAAAGTGCATTTAGAAGTTCATGACATATCTGATGGGAGTGTTCCAAACTTGAGAAAGGCTATAATTTAGTTTGACCAAGGCTCACATGACTCCAATGGATAAAGAAAACATCCTTTTCATCCTTATATTCAACATGGAAAATTGTTTATTTAGAGATTGTTGTAATTATGAAGGGTTGTACCTCTCGTAAGGTATCCTTTGAAATCAATGATTCAAGAGAAGCCATCACATTTGCAAATCTATTAGTTGAATGTGGTAAACTATAAATTTCATACCAATAAAACTTAGAGAGAAATTATTTTATTGCTACTTCATTGTAAAGCTTAATGGTAGGATCTTTGTATTGGTATTATTCGATTACCTATTTTACAACAAGTTGAGAATCACCAAATATCCTGATACACTTAATGCCCATAGCTATAGTTGCTTGAAGACCTAAGATTAAGGCTTCATACTCTGCATTGTTGTTTGTGCATTGGAATTCTAGTTTGAATGATAAGGGGATGGGAACCCCCTGGGGTGTATGAAACACAACTCCAACACCTTGATATTTTTTGCACTTAGAACCATTAAATAATAGTGTGATATCAACATATTCCTTTGGAATGAAATCTTCTTATTAAGTGACAATAAATATCAAATAATCTAGGATATCAATAATCAAAGGATGATCACTAGGTAGTGGAGCTTCTACAAGCTTATCAGCTATAACCCGACCTTTAATGGATTTTTTGGCTAATAAAATCAATATCAAATTCAGTGAGAAGCATTATCCATTTAGTGGTGCAAGTGTTATTGTAAGTGCGAGATATCATATAATGCAAAGGATTTTATCTAGCTATGACATATGTGGTGTGACTAAGCATGTAATGTCAAAGTTTCTTAGTGGTAAAAACCATTGCTAAGCACAATTTTTCCATGTAAGCATATATGGTTTCATAGCTTACCAATGTTCGAATAATGTAATATACAACTTGCTCTCAATTATTTTAATTCTTTTGTGTAAGAATTATCCCTAATGCAGAGTCCATTGCTGAAACATACAGATGAAAGGGAACCCCCATATGAGGAGGAGCTAAGACTGGTGGAGAAGCCAGGTATTGCTTAATATCATTAAAGGCTTTTTGACATTCATATATCCATAAAAATGGTACCCCCTTTTGTAACATGTGATTGAATGGCCTGCATTTATTAGAAAGTTACACAATGAAACAATGAATTGATTGAATCTTTCCTTGTAAACTATGCAATTCCTTCAAATTAGTCAGGGGAGGCATCTCCATGATGGCCTTGAATTTGTTTGGGTCCACCTCAATGCCTATTTTGGAGACAATGAACCCTAGTAGTTTGCTAGAGGTAATACCAAAGACACATTTCTTGGGGTTCAACCTTACATTATGCTCTAGAAGTCGATCAAAGACTTTTTCCAATACACCAATATGCTCTTGTTGAGTTTTCAATTTTGCCAAGAGATCATCTACATAATCTTTGATGATATTATGCATGTCATTGTGGAAGATGTATGTCATGGCACTTTGATAAGTGGCACCTACTTTTTGAGGCCAAAGGGCATCACCTTGTAACAAAAAGTCCCCCAAGGTGTAGTGAATGTTGTTTTGTGTTGGTCATCAAGATTTATTCAAATATGGTTGTATCTTGAAAAACCATCCATGAGAGAAAGTATTTCATGGCTAGCACAAGTTTTGACAAGAGTATCAATGTTTGAAAGAAGAAAATCATATTTAGGACACGCTTTGTTAAGATCTCAAAAATTAGTGCAAATGCATATCGTCCCATTAGGCTTACGAACGTGTACCATGTTTGAGATCCACTTAGGATAATAAATGGGTACAATGAAACCCACATATAATATATTTTTAAGCTCTTCTTTTACCAAGAGAGCAATGGTAGGATGCATATTTCTAAGTTTTTGTTTGACCGACTTGGCATCAGGGTGTAAGGTGAGATTGTGGATAACCAAGTTAGGATCAAGACCATGCATGTCTTTGTAAGACCACGTAAAAATTCCCTTCTTATTCTTGAGGAGAGAAATTAATTGCTCTTGTTCATCAGTGGATAAAACTTTGCCAAGCTTGATAATTTAAGGATTTTTTGCATTTGAACGAAGGTTCACATCGATAGTATCTTCAATAGACATGTGCGAACCTTCCTCAAGTTGATGGGGAGTTGGGATTAGATGAATGTCATTTATGATGTAATCAAAATATTATGACTTATCATCATCTATGTCTGCTTGGAAAACCTCGGGATCTAAATATGAAGGTGAAGGTGAAGGTGGAGGTGATGGAGGAATGTAGTTGGCTGAAGCTCTTAATAATTCCTTGAATAGGAATAACTTAGGAAAATATGGTGATGAGGAAATTTGGTCCATATCAATAAGACTCATGTCAATAGGAATTGGTTTTTCCAAATCTTATGGATTATGGAGTGAGGTGAATAAATCAACAGGATTCATGTTGACTTAAAGGGAAAATGGATGGGTGGAAAAGGTGAATGGAATGGATCCTGTTTGGTAAAACCAATGCTAGAACTCTGTTAAACCTAGACAACAATAAGCAACACAAATAAATGCAATGTACATGCAAAATATTTTTGTTTTTGTTTTGTTTTTTTATTATTTATGAGTTATGTATTACAAGCAAAATGGCTGGTGAGATGGATTAATGAGATGGAGGTGGTGGTTCACCGATTGGGTCGACTTGCTCTTATGGAAGAAGTAAGTAAAATATGGCCTGATGGATGGAGAACATTCTAAGGTATAACTCATATTGTTTAGTGTATGGAATGATGGGGTTTGATTCCTCTTCAAATTTTTTAAAAGCTATTGACGTAAGGTCAAATTCTTTGTAGATATCATCTTTGGAGTCATTGACGTGATGGACATCTTCTTCTGAATTTAAATTTAAGCTTTGAAAAACTTGTTCAAATGAAGAGATGGATGAAAGTGGACGATAACATAAACCTAAACGGTCATGAATTTCTTGATATGAAACATAAATAATCTCATGCATTCCTTATTCATATCATCCTAGGCCATGTCCTTGCCAATTAACAATGTGAAAATATTAGGATGAAAAACCTGATATATGTTCTATATTGGCTAGTATTGGTGATTTGGGTTCATCTAGGGTAACTATATTGGATGATGAATCAAGTCCCCCATACATAAAATTAATGCTATTAGGAATTGAACCCTTATTATATACCGTTCCTATAGATAAGGTGGGTCATATGGGTGACCATAGTCCTTAGAAGTTTGAATATTGAGTGGTGTAACTATGATGTCTTGGACCACATATTCACAAATATCAGGATTAGTGAGGTGGATCTCGACTTGGGATGATGTGAATAGATTGGATGTGGATGGAACTCCCTCTTTGATCTCTTTATCAGTTTGTGGGTTCAACCATCATCCCTTTGTCAATCGTTAGAACAATGTCCAAAACACTTTTCCAATACCCAATTAAAGTTTATTTGATCCAATTGTATACATCATTACCTATGACAAGTATCGTTGAAGTGTAATAATAGAGTGTTTAATAGTTTGAGCAAAAATCCTTTGTCTATCTTCCACCGTGTCATCACTCTTACCTTGGAGAATGTCCAACTTGTTTCTACATATGAAGTCCCCAAACCTAACCTTAAAACTCGCTTGTTTAATATGTTTAAGTGCAATCCCTCTATGGAATCCTAAACCCACATTGATAGATCTATTATTAATTGGAATCCTCTAGTTGGTTGGTTAAAACTAAATTTTGATGGCACGGTAAAAGGGAATCCTAGGATGGTTGTTACTGGGGGCATTATAAAAAATGATAGGCATCAAATAATCTTTGCTTATGCATATGATATTGGGATTCAATCCAACAGCCTTGTAGAAGTGAGAGCCATGTACCAAGGTCTAATAATTATGCAAGAGTTTGATTGTGACCACATCATTGTTGAAGGTGATTCCATGCTTGCTATCAATTGGATCAAATTAATTCAAGTCCTGCCATGGAGTGTTCACAATATGTTTAATGAATGCAAAATATTATTGTGCAGATACACAAACATCATTATTCAGTATGTGTATAGATAAGGAAATAAAGCAATAAATTTAATTACAAACAAAAGAGTTTTGGAATAATCCCTTCACATTTGGTGGTCTACCTTTCCAGTGGGACTCGTGGAGGACAACCATGGTGATAGAATTTGTTTACTTTAGCAAGTATGGTGGTCCAAGTAAGCCTATTAGACCCCAAATGAGACTCCATTGCCTCTAGCCTGGGAGTAATCACTTCCTGCATGGTATTTTATTCCTCATGAGAATTTTGAGATGTAGGTCAATGTTAGCTCAAGTGACAATTATGGTTTCCTATTCTGGTTTGCATGGTTCCTATTCATGGTTTGCTTGTTTTGATAGTTTCTCTTGTTCATTTTTTGGGTTTTCTAGGTTTTTTGGGAACTACTAGGTTTCCATTTTTGTCTTGTTGGATGGCTTGGCTGGGGTTTTCTAGATGCTTTTTTGTTTTTTTTTGGATTTCAGTGTTGATCCTATTTGGTTTCACACCCGTTTCTCTCTGGAAAAGGTTTTGGGTCCTTTCAAAACCCCTTTATCAATAAAAAATTGCTAATTTGACATCAATTTTCAAGGCAGTATAATAATAAAATCATCATGGAGGTTGTCCATTATAGTTTAGGGTATCTAAGAAAATATAAGAAAAAGTACTACTATTAAATGACATTAGCTTAATTGATTAAATTTCTTTAATTTCAAGGAGGAGATCTAGGCTTAAATATTGCTAAGTGATACACGCATAATAGCTAAGCTATTATAATACTACTAGGTTGTCATGATGTAATACGGGTGGGACCCATTTCAATCCCATTCAATCAATTTAAAAAAAAAGTAGTATGAATGCTACTCATTATAGTTTAGGGTTAATAGGGAAACATGAAAAGTAATATATTTTCAAGGTTATCCTTTCATTTTAGGTTCTCTAGGGCAAAACAAACCTATAGATAATAAATCAAATTATAATAAAGGTAGAAAATGGAAGAGATTGATGATAGTGAATCCATTAGTGGAAAGGAGAAAAAAATAAAGGAACACCCTCAAAGCAAGAACAAATAAGAAAAGGAAATCCAAATAGAGATTAATTTATAAATCCCAAAATAAATATTACAACTATTTAAAAAAAGTGGGCCTAGGCCCAAAAATAAGAATAGAAAATGTTAATGATAATGGTATCTTAGGATATTCTAGTTATGAATATGGCCCCAAAAAGGAATTATCAAGGAATTAATAGGCCATTATTGTATTTAATATATTTTGATATAGGAAATAAAAATAGGTAGTGAGGAATATAAGTACACATTAAAATATTTAAAATATGGAGGATTGCCTAGCAATTTATATTATAGGAGCTTCAAGACATATTACAATAATACAGGGCAATAAAAAATGATATGGATGTACCACAAGCAAAAATGTAATTGGGTTATATTCTAGGAAAGAGAAATATATGAAATTTGAATTCACAAATATATATATTTTCATCTAAAATTATTATTTGACATAGATATTGGAAAGACCTCAATTTATTCATGTCAAATTTAATAATGATTTACAATTGTGATCTTTGGGTACTTGGAATGGTATTCCTAGATGGTCAAGATCAATGGAGGATTTTAGTTTCTCTAACAATTTAAATGGTATGTAAGTTGTTATTTCTTCAAGGTTTCAATATACATAGGATAAGATACATATCAAGTAATTATGAATAATTTTCAAAGTGAGCTAGGAATAAGTGTGAGTTGTGAGCAAGCACGAAGTGTGAGCAGGAAGTAGAAAGCAAAATGTGAGTGGTACTTCCTCTCGTTCTATATTTTAGGAGAAACTCACAAAATAAAGGATTCACATGAAGAAAACCTAGGTAACATGGTAGGAAAGTCAAATTTTCCTTACTAAAAGTAAGGATGCCATAGTTCGAAGTATGGATTCCCTAGTTAATTATTAGAGGAAAAATAATTCTACGGCAAACCCTATCCAAGTAGGAGAGATTAAACTAGAATTGATTATCAAGGATGAGATGATCGAGCATGATATAAAGGTTCTTAAAACTAGATGGTTACTATGTAAGTTTTATGGATACTAGCTCAATTTTTCTAAGATTCAAAATTGAATCAAGTAGAAGTGGGGATTGAATTTAAATTACTCCATGAATTTTCTTATAAAAGGTTTTTTTCTCATTATCTCAATTTTAGAAATAAGAGATAAAATAATAGATGGTGTCCCTTGATTTAGAGGTAAAGATGCATTATATTTAGAACCATGGAGTGAGAATATTTTGTGGAGATAGAGATTATTAAAATGCTTCTAGTATGGATTAGGATTTTGGACTTCCTTATCAACTCATTAGTAAGAATGTTTTGAAGAATATTGAAAATACTCTAGTGGAGTTCATCCAAGAGGGATCAAATACTAATGAGATAAGGCATGTTGTGTACACTCAAATATGTGTTGCTATTAATATTTCAGAACCCTTAGTACAATCCATGATGATTAAATCTAAATCAAGAGAATGAGATGTGGATAATAGAAATATTACATTTTGATATCATAAATGTCACGAGATTAGACAAATGGCAAGAGATTTCAAAGTAAAAATGATGGAGAAAGAGATGAAAATTTTGGGCATGAGGTAAAATTCCATATGAAACAAGGAGATCAATCATGGTAGAATTAGGTTCAATTCATGGATTTTCCACTCCTAAGAAAGTTACAAGAGTTACCCCTCTAAATAACCAAATGGGAAAGACCATTATAGTTCACTTAAATAAACCCTTACAAGAAAAAATAATACAAGGGATGAGGAAGTACAATGCACAAGTTTAAATATAAGAATTAATGGTGAAATAGAATATGAGGAGGATTAAAACAAATGAGGTGAAAGAGACCAAGTTTAATCCAGGTAAATTATCTTCATTTTCCTCAAGTAGCATAAAGAGTCATCCTTGCAATAAAAATAATAGTATAGAGTGTATCCATTACACTTTAGGGTTTCAAGAGCAACATAATGAATAATGTATATGGAGGATATCCATGGAAATTTAAGATTTCCAGGACAACATAAGAAATTAATTACTATGTAGGATTACCCTTGTACTTAAGGGTTTCTAGGGAAACATAAAGAAGAAAGTGTTTATAAGGCTATTCCTTGCATTTTAGATTCTTTAGGGAAACATAAATTTTCAGAAGATAAATCTCATTATGAACAATGTAGAAAAATAGAAGCTAAAAATATTGGTGGGAATGGTAGGAGAGGAAGTCCATCAAAGCATGAACACAGAGAAAAATATTCAAAGGGATATTAATGTGGAAAACTAAATAAAAATATCATAGGTATTAATAAGAAGTGGGGCTAAGGCCAATAATTAAATTAAAAAATGATGATGAAAATATTATCATGAAATATTAGAAATATGAATAAGATCCCTAAAATAGAGTTATTAAGGAATTAATAGGTTTTTATAGTACTAAATTTTTTTAATACAAGAAAAAAAATTAAGTAGTAAAGAATTTAAGGATGCTTTTAAAAGGATTTGGAAGATGGGTGATTGTCTAGAAATTTCTTCCCTAGGAGCTTTAGGTAGTATTGTAATAATATGGGACAAATATAAATGGGATGGAAAATTGGTAGAAGCAAAAATTAATTGGGTTGTTGGTCTATTTTGTAGGAAATAGGACAACATAAAAGTTAGGGTTATAAATGTATATGCTCCAACTATACTTATACCTCATAAAAGATGTTGGAAGTACCTTAACATTTTTTGTAAAATAGAATGATGATTCATAATACCTCTTCTTCTAAGCACTCCAAATAAATGATTATCTAAAAAAAAAATTGTTAGATAGTATGCAAGATAAGGACACACATGACAAGATTTTGTAAAATATTCCATGAATTATCAGATAGGGATAAAATGAAAGCTTGATGAAGATGATATATATGGTTGAGATACATGAAGTACTTTTCTATATCCATCCTAACAAGGCACACAGACTTGATGTATTTATTATAATTTTATTTCAAATGATATTTTGGTTGTAGTTGAAGAGGCTTGAAAAAGGAAGGCTACAATAAGTGAAAACAATACCACTTTTATTATATTGGTTCCTAAGAAAGGTGAGACAAAATATTTTGATAAATTTTGTCTAATAAGACTTTATAATATGATTTATAAGTTTATTTCAAAAATTATGGTAAATAGGTTGAAAGGATTCTAGATTGTGTTATCTCATAGGATCAAGGTGGTTTTATTAATAGTAAAAAAATTCTTGATGGTGTAATCATTGCACATGAAGCCATACATTCTCTTCATTCCATGAAAAACTAGGTATGCTTATGAAATTAAATATGAACAAAGCATATGATAGGGTTTCCTAGAGTTTCTATATGATATTATAAAAAATATTGGTTTTGATTAGTTTTTTTTGGTATAAGGTAGAGGTGGTTATAAGGTCCACAAACCTTTTACAAAGTCAAAATGGGCTGGTTCTAGCATCAAGCCCGTATAATCAAAATACAAAATGGATCTTTCTAAGACTCACATTAAGCCATACTTAGAGTCCACGGTCCTATACTTGTCGCTTGACTATTCAGGATAAAACAAAAACCAAACAACACCTAGCACTTACTAACACTAGGTTGCTGTTCTGTACACTTGTCACCTCCCGGGCCCCAACAAATGGGATGCCTTTTCCGCCTAATTCCATCTCGTCGGATTACTCATCATCAGCCCCTCCGATCTCCCGATGCTCTAACGAGTTTGATCTTAGCTCTTCTCTAGCAACCAACACCAATAGTTCTTGAGGGAAGTTATCCTTCCAAATTTGCATCTCCCCAACAAAAGCCGCAATATTTGCCATTAGATCCGCCGCTCTGGTTCCCTTCTCTCGAAGGTGTGTTGGATTCGGGCATTAACCAAATGAGATTTATGAATCTTTGCTTCTAGGATAAGCTCCAATATGGTCCAAGTGGGGTCTTTATCCTCCTTAATTGCCTTGATTATATTAAGCTGAATCCCCTTCAAAGATAACTTCCTTATAACCCTCAAGTCCGGCAATTCTCATTGCTCGCATGCGAGCTCGGGCTTCGCAAAATGATTTGTTTGAGTTCCCAAAGGCTTCGCAAAGGCAAGGACCACTTTTCCTTCCTCATTTCTCAAAACTCCTCCTCGCTCCTGCAGCCCCGGATTTCCTTTAGTCTGCCCCGTCAAAATTAAACTTAACCCACTTTTGTGTGGGGGTATCCACTTGACACCATCCCGTGGGTTGGTTGTAATGTCTAGGTCCGGAAGTTCCTCTCCCCGAGTTCCGCAAAATCCTCCTTTCCCTTAGAGACATGGTCTCATTTTTGAAGAAGAAAGTTTTCCGAATTTTCTTTCAAAGCTCTGATTATTTTATTACCACATAACCTGGGATCTTTCTTACGTCCTTTAAATACTCTCTTATTTCTCTCATTCCATATCCCCCATAAAAAATGGGGTAAGCTGAGCTTCCAGAGCCAAGTCAAAAGCTTTGCCCGGAAGGGGGAAGCCCATTGTATGCAGAAGTCAGACATGCTATTTGGACAGACCCAATCTATATGAAATTTGGACAGGATCATTTGGAAGACTGTACAAGAAAAATCACAAGTTAGAAATATATGACTTACGGATTCTATTGCTTTCTCACACAAGATACATCGATTGATGAATTGGAAACCTCTCCTTTGCAGATTATCCGTTGTCGGGATCTTATTTTGAACTCGCCAACCAAAAGAAGAAAGCTATTTTTGGGGTTAAATTATTTAACCAAATAACGAAGTCGGAGTCCAACCATTGAATCCCGAGTGGATTAACTTATAGGCGCTTTTACTTGAATAGATCCCACTTGTAGTTTTGCCCCAAATTGCCTTGTCTCTTCCTCCCCAGGAATGATCGGGAACACCCTTAAAGCATCATTGAGTTTGGTTAGGGCCACCTTCTCTTGCTCGACAGATTATGAACTGTGATTTTCTTCCAAGAAGAAGTTTCTGTGCTACGACAATAAAATCCCCTACTTTTCCTCCCATTTCCTTCGAAAGTTTATGTTGGAGGACCCGAAGGTCTAAGTTATCTTTCGGAGGGGCCTCTTCCAACCACGGGTCTTTCCAAAAGTCCACTTGTCTTCCATTACCAATTCTCCATCCGATGCCTTTCCCGACTACCTCCCGACATTCGAGCAAACAATTCCAAAAATAGGATCCTCTAGGAAGATTATCGACTTTCGGGAAGTCCCGATTATTTCGATATATTTTGCCTTAAGAAGTTTTACCCATCCCAATTGATCATTATTGATAAATCTCCATACCTGTTTGCCAATCAGAGCTTGATTCAATTCTTTCATTCTCTTTAACCCCAGGCCCCCCTGATCCTTGCTTGCACACACCTGATTCCATGCTACCAACGAAATTCTCTTTCTCTCCTCTGAACCTGACCACAAGAAGTTGCGTTGAATTAGCTCCAATGTAGCTCGGACCTTTGCAGGCATTCTAAATAGAGACATGCGATGAAATTGGAATGCTCCGCAAAGTAGTTTGAACTAATAAGGATTTTCTGCGTGAGCCGAGAAGGCTGCCCTTCCACCCTGCTAACTTTTTGGAGATCCTGTCAATGAGTGAGTTCCACAAAGTAGCCTTCATTCTTCCTTCGAACATAGGCATACCTAGATAAGTTGCTGGTAGAAGCTCCTTTCCACAACCGAAGAGGTTAGCTATTCTTTCCTCCCTCCCACCAGGCGTGTTAAAGAAATAGATGCTACTCTTCTTATAGTTTATGTACTTGTCTCGCTTCTGTCTCATACTTGGTTAGAATTCTCTTCAACTTCCTAGCTTGAGGCACCGAGGCTTTGGACACAATGATTGTATCATCCACAAACCGTTGGTGAGACATTGGCTCTGTTATTGAGGCTGGTTTAAAACCTTCCAATTGACCATCTGCCACCGTTGCTGAAATGTTCCTACCCAATGCTTCCGCTAAAATAATAAACAAGTATGGAGACAAAGGATCTCCTTGTCGCAACCCCCTTTCACTCTTAAAGTAACCGGAGGGTGACCCATTCACCATGACAGAAAATCTTGTAGTAGAGATACAACTAAAAATCAACTTAATCCATTTGGGACAGAAACCAAACTTACCCAAAATCTTGGTGAGGAACCGCCATGAGACCCGGTCGTAGGCTTTATTCATATCAAGCTTTAGTAACATACCTGCTTCCTTACTAGTCACCATTGAATGAATAACCTCATGAATTGTGATGATACCATCCAATATTTGTCGCCCTTTCACAAAGCCACCTTGGTTCATATCAATGATGAAAGGAAGGATAACCTTCAGCCTATTGGCGATTGTTTTTGTGAGAATCTTCATCAGAGTGTTACATAAACCGATAGGGCGAAACCGGAAAATTCCATTGCTCCCACTAGTTTAGGGATGAGAACTAAAAAAGTAGCATTAACTCCTTCCGGGATTTCCATGTCCTTTTGAGCCTCAATTATAGCTTCCACTACATCATTGCCTAGGATATCCCAAAACTTCGGAAGAAAGCCGCTGGGGAAGCCATCCGGTCCTGGGGAGTCGTTACCATCCATGTCAAAAACGACCTTCTTGATTTCCTCCTTTGTGAAAGGACTAAGTAAGAATCCATTAAGATTATCAGTTACGAGGGGTGGAATGGCTGCCAACAGAGAGTCCTCTTCTTCAATAGTCGGATTTACATCTTCTAGCAACGATTTAAAGTACTCAACCGCTTCCCTCCTTATGTCTTCCATATCTTTGGTGTTAGACCCATCGGCCATCTTGATCTCCTTAATTTTGTTAGTACTCCTGTGGCGAAGAGTAGAGACATGGAAGAACTTTGTATTTCTGTCACCCTCCTTTAACCAACGCAGCTCTGGATTTCTGCCTCCAAAAGGTTTCTTCAAATCCTAGCATCGTGTGGTATTCGGCTAACGACTCCCTCTCCCGGTTTCTCGGATCCTCTCGTAGTCGCTCTGACTTCAACTTCTCCTGTAGTTCATTGATCTTGTCTTTTAGTTCTGCCTTTTTAACAAAAATATTGCCAAAGGAAGTTTTGTTCCACTCTCTAATGTTAGCCTTCACATTCCTTAGTTTACATGCCACTTGGGCCAGTTTCGAACCATTATACTTTTTGTCCCACCATTGGGCAACCAGATCCTTGAGATCCTGATGTTGGAACCACATAAGTTCAAATCGAAAGGGTCTGATGTATCTTTTCTTAGAGTCCTCCCCTGTTTCCCACAGAATTGGGTTGTGATCAGACCCGATTCTTGGGAGTGCCGTTAATGAAGAGTCCCCAAACCTCTCCGGGCATTCTTGAGAAAGAAGAAACCTATCTAATCTGATCCGAATTTGGTTTTCCTTCAATCTTTTGTTAGACCATGTATAGGAGAATCTACGCGAGTCCACATCCATCGACTCATGTTGCTCAACAAAATCTCTAAACTCGTAGATATCAGGAGTTATTCTTTGAGAGCCCCCCAATTTATCTACGGGATTAAGGTAGCAATTGAAATCCCCCGCCACAATCCAAGGGTAGTTGGGGACCGTCTCCCTTAATTCAGCTAGTCGACTCCAAAGAACCCTTCTCGGTCCCTCGTCTAATCGGAGCATATACATTCGTTAAGATCCACTCTTCCCGTGTGGTTTTATCCACACATAAGAGACAAATAAACCAACTAGACATCAGAATCACTCTACTATCAATCACATTTTTGTTCCACATAACCAGTAACCCTCCTGCTGTTCCAGTGGCCTCTTGGCCTACTACTTCAACTTCTCGCCAAGTCCTATTCTTAAAAGGAATAACTCTACTCTCCTCCATTTTAGTTTCTTGCAGTAAAATCATATCCGGTTTGTGTTCTTGTCTAAGAGCATACAAAGCTCTTATTTTTGTAGGATTACTCCCACGAATATTCCATGAAAGGATCTTCATTTATGGGCTTTGGATCCTCGAGCCTTCGCCCCAAAGAGCAATACTTCTTGAGTGCCATCGACCACTCCTCGCTCCGCTTCTTTCCCGCCTTATGGCAGCATTGCTAGGTTTCCCTCTTCCCTACCGAACCATATCCCCATACATCCGCTCTAGGTTGAAGTTCCTTGGGATTCACTTGGCTTCTAGTAACCATCTTGGGTAGGTCGAGTCTTGGTATTTGGGGTAACAATCGGCTTTCCGGGTTAAGCGGTCTTTTTGACGGTGGAGATGATTCCGTGCTCTTAGCTTCTTGATTAGTAGATTCTTTTTTCCCCTGCTTTGGGGTTACACCGATCTTGGTGGTTCACCTCTTCCTCCCGAGTATCCTTGCTCGTATTATTAGTTTCCTGCTCCTTCCTCCGATTTTTCTCCTCTAAATCCTTCTCTTGAGTCTCCTCTACCTCAGATTCCACTTCTTGGCTGTCCATCCGATCTCCCTTCAAATGATTTAATGCATCAAAACTGTTCTCCACTGGGATGTTGATCTCCTTGGAATTTCTTCCCATAAATTCCTCTGCGAGTACATGGGACCACTTCCACCGAGCCTCCATAGGCCTCCCGTATCACCCAATCAAACTTACTTGCCCCAGGGCGTTGATCTATGGGGTTCTTTCCTTTGTGATTTGGCTCTGAGGCTTGCTGTAACATCTTAGGAGCAGGTTGAGCTTGAGGGTTCCCATCAAAGGGACCAGCTCCCCTGTGAGAGGGTTTTGGGGCATAGGAATTTTTGGGAGGAGGGTTAAAACGTTGCCTCTTGCTTACAATAGGGCGAACAGGGTCTCTGATATTCGGATTTCGAGCTCCACATCCTTGAGGCCCAGGTTGGGTAGGAATGGAGATCTGCGGGGGAGGGATATTATTCTGGTTTGAGGATCGGTATTTTGGAGTGGGGGCTGGTTCTTGGAAATGGAGTGGATACCCTGGTGCCCTACCTTCCCACAAACACTACACTTAAAAGACATATTTTCATATTCAAATACCTGAGTATGAAGGCCAAACATAGACGACAAAATAATGGATTTAGGGAGCTCTTTACTCAGGTCCGCCAACACACACATGCGAGCAGACAGGAGTCTTGTTTTGCTCAAGGTTGCAGGATCAATAGCTATTAGTTCTCCAATCTCTGTAGCTATCCCAACCAATATTTGTTCGTTCCAAAAAAGCAGAGGTAATCCTGGCATCTTAACCCAAATAGGAGCCAAATCCAAGCACTCGAGTCTGGGGGTTGAAATCGGGGGACCAACGCTTCAGATACAAGCCCCTTTTCCCAAAAAACTAAGGACCTCCTTGGAGAGTCCTTTCCATGTCCTGTTCACATTGAAATGTCACCAAAAGAAAACTCTTGGGTAAAGCCTTAATCATCATACCGGCCCTTGGCTGCCATTTTTGGATGGCCCATCTCCTTATGACTTCCATGTCTGGCCTCACCCCCATAAATTTAGCCACCAAAGATGTTCTCGCCCTCCATAGCCACATGCTCGAGCTAAGGAATCGGGACGTGCAACCTACCATTGACTGATTTTAGATTAAAACAAGAGTCGGATAATTTTTGCTTACCACGAAGAGCATTAAGATATGAAGGTCTCCAGTTGCCAGGTTTCTCTTTGTCTCCTTCTTGGGTCTTCCTTTGATCCTGACGCATAGAGTCCTGGTCCCCCTCAGAGAAATCTTCAACCGCATCCGCCCAACGCCCTTGGACCGGTTCCAATAGAACTTCCTTGTCCACATCCTCCGCCCTGGGGGCTCGCTATCTTGCCGAGCCCCCACCTGCCGCGTCTGCTGATCTGCCCTTTGAAGTCCCACACCTAGGGTTTGATGCCCCTAGACCTCTCGCTCCTCCTCCTTGCTGCTCCATCCGTCACAACTTGTTGACCACCAAAAAAAATTGTTTGGGTAATCCAAGCAGCATTCAGAAACACTGCCGTTGTGGAGCAGGATCGTGTTAGATTCCCTGTCCCCCTCCCGTATCGCCAAGTCCCCTATTGGTTTTGATTAGTTGGTGTGAATATATTAAATAATATTGTAGCACTATGGAATATTATATATTGATCAATGGTTTTCTTGTTGTTTACTTTAAGTCATCTTGTGAACTTTTCCAAAGTGATTTTCTAACTCATTATTTGTTCATTAATTTTTGTATAGGTATTAGGGAGATCTAAGGCAAAAATGGAAGGAAACATCAAATGTATTTAGGTTGTAAAACATGGTACCTTCAAATATTATGTCTAACTTGTTGATGATACTTTTATTTTGGGTCATCCCTCAATCGATGAGTCCATTGGGTTTAAATCAATATTATCATGCTATGAGAAGGCTACCAGACAATTGGTTAATACTACAAAACCCAATATATTTTTCATTACATTGCCTTAGATTTTTTATTAGGTTAAAAATTGGGTTTTTGAAAGGGCCCAAACCCTTTTACACTTTTCAACTAGCATCACTAGTCCTATTATAGAAAACCTCTTCTTATAGGAGTACCTAATTTTGGGGCATTTTCATTAGTTTTCAAACATTTTCAATTTATTTTAAATGATCATCCTAATTCCAAAAATATATTTGAGATGACTCTTGGGACTTACCCAAAGGTCAAATGGATTATAACCCTCATCTATAGACCATTTATCTACCTCCAATCCAAACCACTATTAGACCACACCAACTACCAACCCTTAATACTATCCTTGAGTTCAACTATTTGTAGGGACTTTCCTCGAGTAGTTGATCACTACAAATTTTATGCCCTTAAAATATTTTTCTTATTCCCATAAATCATTTATCATTGTGATTGAACTATCTTCCCATGTATTTAATGCAGTTACCACATGTCTAGATGGGGAAATCTATGGGTTTTATATCCATTGAGGGACAACAAAATGCCACTACATCTACCATGTTGTAAAGATTACCAATGATGAAAAATTATGCTAGCAAGTCCATCATTAGAATTTCACAATTGAGAAGACCACAAATCAACTATATTGAGAAAATAAGTCTCGATGCATTCCCACATGACCCTAAATATACCAATGATAGGGTTTACTCCTAGGAATTTACTTCTTTGATCTATGAAAAAGTATTAGCCATTAGATTAACATTTGATTAAATCATAAACAACCTATTTATACCTCTTCTTTTTCTACTAACTCTTGGAGGTATTACATTATTTGGTACCTTGCAATATTAATGCAAGGACCTTGTAAATAATTTAGATTAGGGTAATGTTTAATATTTGATTCTATAGTAGGTGTCATGTTATTAAATGTGAGTTATGTGTCATGTAAATAAGTGTGGAGTTATGTGTTAGAGGTGTCATGTTAGTAAGTGTAAGTGAAGAAGTGTCATGTTTATAAGTGAGGAGTTATGACTTATGTGCAATCATGACAATCTTTATCGTTAGATCTCTTATGAATTTGAGGAGATGAATAATTCAAGTAAGTGCAAAGGTCAAGAGTCTTGTGAATATGAAGAGTCTCATGTATGCATATATTGAAGCAAACTATTTGTAATATGTAATCAAACAAGCATTGCATTTATGCATTGCTTATAGTAGATATATTTTCAATAATATTTTAGTGAGATTGTTATTGTTATTGTGTGAGATTTGCATTTGAGATATTGTGAGATATTATGAGATCCTATGGAATTATCCTATGAGAATAAGAATTATATGATAATAGTGGTACAAGATTTATGTTGTAGGTAGGAAATATCTACATATGGAGTGCTTGGAATAAGAGGTACAAAAGAAAAAGCTAGTGTTTATAAGCAGTTGAAGAAAAAACCTTGTATAGGAACAAGGAAGAAAATAAAGGTTGTATAAGCTTGTAGAGAACCAAATAAAGGTTGTAAATCTTATAGAGCACCTAAGAGAGGTTGTCCAAATATGTAGATTACCCAAGGAAGGTTTTCCAAGCCTGTAGAGTGCCTAAGATAGGACATGTTCAAAAAAAGGATGATTAGAAGCTAAGTCTGAGAAGGAAAGTGCATGAGAAAGAATTGAATGTATGACTTGATCGAGAGAATACATGTGCAAGAAAAACATTTGAAATGAAAAAATGTTGGTCTATGCTTGAGGAGAGCATCTAGAATGGAGAACCTAGTCTACTCTTGAGGAGAATATCTAGGATAGAGAACCTAGTCTAGACCTAAGTAAAAGTCTAAAAATATCTAAGATAATGTTTGAGGAAAAATTTAAGATAATGTTGGTGCAGTCAAGTTGGAACAAAGGAAACATACACAATAATATATGATGTCATAAATACCAATAAAAGTTTTTCCAGTGCAAAGTTTCTAAGGTATTTGCAATCATTTTCCACATAATTATTTAAATTATGCATACAATTATTAAATTTGGAAAGGTTATAAAGATTATATAAGGAAAATTACTTGAGAAAGTGAATTTTGGAAAAGAGAAATATTTAAATAGAATTAAATTGGGAGAATTAAAAATAAATAATGATATTTGAATTAAATAAAATTATTATTTTTTGATTGATTTGTGGAAGGGGTTTTGAAAGGATCTTCGAACCTTTTACAAGAGATAAAGGATCCATAAAGATAATTCTAAAGGATAGCCTCCAATAGAATACAAATATGGGAATAAAACAATCATCCTTTACAATGATGAAATATAGCACACAAAGGGAAGACCTTGTTAGAATAAGTAATTATTCTCTTAAGTTCTACTAGGATAGACTTACTTGAGTTTCCACTCCTTCATGAGTCAGGTGAACTCTCGGTTATAGTCTACATCAGATTTGATGAGTTGTTGTAATCCAACGACTCTCAATGATCAACTTTGTTATTTATACAAAGTTGATCCATGGAATAATCAATCAGTTCTATTTTGTTTCTTCAAATCTTGTAATGCTTTGTAGTTCTACTCTTGGGAAATTCTAACATGGTACCAGAGCAGGATAGATTCTGCTAGGCATTCTCTCTTGAAGGCAGCCTCTCGAACTGGTTCTTACTCTCTTATCTTTTGTTTTTTTTTTAAAGAAAGAGGTTTTATATCTATTGTAGATTGTTTTTTTATATCTGCAATTTTTTTTGAGGAATTTGCTTATGGTAATATCTAGATAAATATTGTTTTACCTTGTTATGCAAATACTCTCCTCATTTTTTTCTGCAATTTTATGTGTCCTCCTCGTATGCCTATGTTTTAAAAAAATTTCTCCATCTCGAACGCAGCTCGCTTCGGCTCCATTTAGCCATCACTGCGTATCACTCAAAAGTGGAGACTAAATATTCGTAGGCATTAATATTTTGGTGGGCAATATAATTTTTTTAATTGAAGTTTGGATTTCGTTATATCTTCATGATATCTTTAATTAGAGGAAGCAGCGCTCCTCACATCAAAATAGAATGGACTTTTGGTCTAACTTTGAATAGACCAAAGTCCATTTATTTTTTTAGAAATATGGCTTTTGGCCACCACTTATATTGGCATGCATAGAGACTACGTCTCATAAAATGGGTATTTTCCTAATTAAATATCAATCATTCGAAGATCTTGTGATTTCCAAATCTTCATTCAACTCGAACTTCTTCCATTTTTTTGTCCTTCGACGCTCAGGAAGAACTTCAGTTTTTTTGTTATATAATCATCTTAACAATGTTTGAATAATATTATTCTCTTGTTTTGAATAGTGTTTCTTCGTTTAAGCATTATACTGATGATTTTTTAGTGGTGCCTATCATCTTCTGTCCTTTGAGGATCTCTACAAGTGCACCATAGATGGATATTCAGTAGAACTCATTCTGTGCTTTGTGTTAGGTTTTTTTGATGCCTAACATCTTCTATTTTTAAGGAATATCTCTGTGTGTGTGGCATCGTTGCCTTCCTCTCATCTTTTGGGAAGCCTCTCTTCTCACCGCCTTCTCTGCTACTTCGGGTGCCTTCCCTACATTTCACATACGCAACCACAAGAGACTCTCTACTAAAACAAATATTGTAACATCCTTGTTCCCGAGAGCCTCTCTAGTGTGTGACTTTCTGGCATCTTTCGGGACTCTTATCTTCTCAGCCCTTCTCTGCGTACTACGATGCCTTCCCTACGTATCACAATCACAACAAGAGGTGGTATTCAATTATTTAATTTTTTATAAAGTTCACTTCCTTTATTAACCTTTCAGGTGCAGTGATAAGAAGCAAACCTTTAAAAGTTCACATTTTTTGAAGCTCCAATCTAGCTTATCATGGATGTCGACCCTTTAGGTATCATTATAATATTTTATGTTTCTGCCCTACTCAACTCTCAGTGCAATGAATCGTAGCCTTTCAAAGCTCCTTCCTCACTGCCCATTGGTGTCGCTTGTTCATTGATAGATGCAACATCAATGTTTCTTCACTGCCTCTTGTCCTCTATCTGACGTCAATTAAATTTTAGCTCAGATCTGCTAAGTTTTTTAAGATAAAAATATACATCTGATCTCTGTTTAAATTTGTAGCCTTCAAAAGTTTCTATCCTTTTCTTTTCGGCCTCTCCTTGGCTCGAAGATATAAAGGACAGTTGTAATCTCTATAATATAATTTTTTGGGGGTTTTATAGGTGCCTTTTTGCACCTATCATAGCATCGAGGGGGGTTGTTATTGCATCAATTTTTACCTCTTTTATTTTTGCCTCATTACCTTTGTTATAAGTCATTTGTTTATAAATCTTGGTAATGAAATATAAGTGAGGATAATTGATTTCAAATTACATTCCTTAATACATTAAAGATCTTAAATAAAAATATTTTATTCTTTCTTTAATTCCTTCTTAAAGAAAATATCTATATTAAACAACTTACTTTGTTCTAATTAATTTTCTTTCCAAAGTTCTTTAATATTATATAGAGATTTTTTTAGTGGATGAAAGTGAGGATATATCATTAATATATATTATTTCATTATTTCCTTTCTTGCAATAGGTCTCTATATTAATGAACTTATTTTGATTAATTTTTTACAAAGAGTTTCTTAACTTATATAAATTTTTTGATAAAGGAATTTAAGTGAGGATATCTCTTTAATTAACCCTTGTTAATCTATTTTATTCTCAATTCATTATTCCTTTCTTAAAAATTTCTAAAGAGCAAATATATTAAATCAACTATGCACCTATATTGGAAATTCTAAATAACTTATAGTTTCCCTCACGTAAGGGCGGGTTATTAAGATAACCAATATAGGAGTCTGGCTGATTAAAAGCCTATGTTCCAAGTATCAAATCTACTCAATACTTATAGTTTCCCTCTCGTAAGGGTGGGTATTTGAGGAGAAAATATATATAGGCCTGGCATATTTGTTCTCATTAGCCTAAGATTAATATCAAATCTCCTCAAAATTACTTATAGTTTCCCTCTCGTTAGGGCGGGTATTTTGAGATATTTGGTGTTTCTTAAAGGCTTATGTTCACTAATATCCATTGCATTCTCTAAATTAAAGTTAAAGGGGGAAGTTTGGGTTCACTTCAATTTTCTTTGGCAAAATGAATTCAATGAATACAATTGATCCTCTCACTCCTCATAACTACCATACATGGAAACCCAAAATATTAAATCTCATTTCTCAAAAAGGGCTCACACACCTATTAGAAGAAAAGCAACCTGAGTTTGAAAAAGAATATGAAAAATTTGTTCATAAAGGGAAGATGTATGAAACAATGGGTATTATAAGCTCTAATGTAAATGAAAGCTTATGGTTTCACATTACAGATTGTAAAACTCCTTATGAAAGTTGGGAGAAACTAAAGAACTTGTTTGGGAAAGTAGATCAAATAAGATCAATGCAGCTAGAAGCAGAATTAACAACATTATCTCCTGAAGACTTCAACAATATTGTTGACTTTCTCACCAAATTCAAAGAAGTCCTCACTCAATACAAAGGTAGTGGGAAGAATAAAACTGAATAAGAATGCATTTATCTAATTCTTTCTAAACTAAATGGTGTATTTCAAATATTTGCAACCACCTTTCTATCTACAAAATATGCTCTTGGTGCAACTTTTAAAATGCCCTCCTTAGAAGAATTTTGTGATAGACTAACTAGGGAAGAAACAAAACTTGCAAAATATGAGATCTCTTCCTCTTCCTCAAAAGCCTTAGTAGCCTCCACCTCTACTAAAGAAAAATTCAAAAATAAATAAAGGAATCCCATAACTTGTACTCACTACAAAAAGAATGGTCATTCTGCAAACAAATGCTGGAAAAGATTACAACAACTAGAGGCAGCTATGAAGGATCAAAATATAGACAATAAAAAGTAGATAGGAAAAGCCCTAAATGTTCAAGGGAAGACCACCAATACTTCATCTAATTACTGGGTCCTAGATTCTGGAGCAACTCATCACATGACTGCTTCAGATGAGTCATTCTCTTCTATCTCCTCAAGTTCAACATGTAGCATAGAAGTTGGTGACTCTTCCTTTATCCCAGTCAAAGGAAAGGGTGACATATCCATTGATGGTGGCTCTATCAATAATGTTCTCTATGTTCCAAAAATTGCAACAAATCTCCTCTCCGTCTATCATATTTGTACTTCTAGAAAGGGGAAAATTGTTCTCTTCTCTCCAATAGGAGTTGAGATAAGAGACTTTCAAGACCCCCACTCTCTTATAGCCAAAGGAGATATTGATCACAACACTCACCTATTTCACTTCAAAGGATTCAAAAATCTAGAAGGGGCCTCCTATTTTGTGGCTCATGGAGATCTTGAAAGCAAAATTTGGCATGAAAGGTTTGGTCATCTCAGTTATAACTACCTAAAGGAATTGAACACCCATGAAATGGTAACAGGTTTACCTCAAGTCTCTTCTATTGATGGAGTATGTCCTGGATGTGCTCTTGGAAAGCAACATCAAGATCCTTTCCACCCAAGTGGTTCTCTAAAAGCCTCATCCCCTCTAGAGTTAATCCATAGTGACTTGATGTTTTTCCCAGAGCCTTCTTTCAAAGGAGCAAAATATGCTCTAACCTTCATTGATGACTTTTCCAGAAGAACTTGGGTCTACTTCCTAAAATACAAAAGTGATGTTCTATCCCACTTCAAAATCTTCAAAGCCTTAGTTGAAAATCAGGCCTCTTGCAACATCAAGCAAATTCGCACAGATAATGGGGGAATATTAGTAATGAGTTCTCAATATTTCTATCAAGTCATGGCATCATTCATCAGCATTCTGTCTCCCATAATCCATAGCAAAATGGTATTGTAGAGAGGAAAAATTGAACATTGAAGGAAATGGCAAACTGTATGCTCCATTCAAGAGATCTTCCAAAAGTTTTTGGGAAGAAGCTATTAACTATGCAAACTATATTCAAAACCACACACCTCATAAAGCTCTTGACCATTTAACTCCTGAAGAAGCATGGACTGGCTCAAAACCGGATGTCTCCTTCTTCAATATTTTTGGGTGTACTGCTTGGGCGCACATCCCAAAGAAGAAAAGGAAGGCTCTAGATAAGAAAAGCAAAAAGCTCATCTTTGTTGGTTATTGTGAGGAAATGAAAGCATACAGGCTCCTTGATCCCACAACTCATGAGGTCTTTTTCATAGGAATGTCCAATTTGATGAAACATTCCCTCAGAAAGATCCTCAACCATCCTCTTCCTCTATTGAGCCTTCTCCTATAGTAGAACCTCAATATAATGAAGAACCAACTTTAGAGATTAATTTAGAGATTGATGATCAATATGAGGAACCTATAACTCCAACTCAAAGTCTTTCCACTCCTTCTACTCCTTCCACTATGCCAAAATGGGCCCGCACCATTGTTAAAGAAGCTACTCCTTACATCCAAAATCTTCCATCATCCAGATTAACCAACTCCATAGGCACTGGTCTTGTCTGTCAGTCTATTTCCTCTGATCCTCAATCCTTCAAAGAAGCAACTGGTATTAAAGAATGGGATGATGCCATGGAAAATGAATTCTCTTCCTTAATAAAAAATGAAACTTGGGATTTAGTTCCCCTACCTAAAGGAAGGAAATTAGTTCATTGTAAATGGATTTATAGAACAAAATATGGGCCTAATGGAGAAATTGACAAACACAAAGCTCGCCTAGTAGCCAAAGGTTTCTCTCAAATTGAAGGAATTGATTATGCTGAAACCTTTGCACTAGTTGCCAAAATGGATTCTGTTAGACTGGTTCTTGCTCTGGTTGCTTCCCAAAAGTGGCCTGTCTTTCAAATGGATGTAAAAAGTGCTTTCTTACATGGGGACTTAAAGGAAGAGATATTCATGGAACAACCTGTTGGTTTCACTCAAGACTCCTCTCTTGTTTGTAGGCTAAAGAAGTCTCTCTATGGCCTCAAACAAGCTCCTAGAGCTTGGTATGAAAAAATGGACTCCTTCCTTCTTTCCTCAGGTTTTTCTCATTGTGAGTCTGATAACATAGTCTACATTTGGAGAGATGAAGGAAAAATCACCATACTTGTTCTATATGTTGATGATCTACTACTCACTGGTAGTGACTTCGCTCACATTCAGACTATAAAAGACTCCCTCTCTAAAAATTTGATATGGCTGATCTGGGTCTAGCTCATTACTTTCTTGGGATCCAAATAAATCAAATAGATGCAGGAATTTCATTGTGTCAATAAAAATACACTCTAGATCTTCTTCAAAGGTTTAAAATGATAGATTGCAAACCTTCTCCTACACCTTTTTAGTCTGGATTCAATCTAAGTACTTCCTGCACATCCCCTCTATGTGATGCAACTCTATACCATCAGCTTGTAGGGAGTCTATTATACCTTACTCATACTCATCCAGATATCTCATATGTTGTTGGCTTAATATCCAGATTCTCACATCAACCTCATTTCAGTCACTGGCAAGCAACAAAAAGAATCCTCCACTACTTGCAAGGAACTACTCACTTTGGGCTCTTATATGAGGGAAAATCCATGGATATCATTGGCTACACGGATTCATATTGGGCAGGTTCAGTAGAAGATAGATGTTCAACTTCTGGCTATGTCTTTTGTCTTGGTTCTTCACCAATTGCTTGGTTATGCAAAAAAAACAAGCAGTGGCCTTATCATCTATAGAGGCAGAATACAGGGCAACAATTTTAGCAAGTCAAGAAGCTCTTTGGCTTCATCATATTCTAAGAGAATTTGGTTTTTCCCATGACAAACCTATTACTCTTTGGTGTGACAATCAGAGCACAATTCATATTGCATGCAATCCAGTTGAGCATCAATGCACCAAGCACATTGAGATACACATGCACTTCATTCGACAACATATTCAGAATGGGGACATATACTTGGACTATATTCCAACTAAAAATCAAGTTGCAGATATCTTCACCAAGTCATTTCCTTCTCTGTGTTACATACAGTTGCGAGAGAAACTTGGAGTATTACAACTACATTGAAACATAGGTCTTTCACCTCTCCTTTTATTATTGTATTCTTTGGAGGATGGTTTTTCCCATGTGGTTTTTTATCATCTCTCCCTTACATATTATACATGAGTACCTCATCAGGCCATGTTGTTGGGACTCATTTTTTTGTTATTAAGGACAATCTTCACCATCCAAAGACATGCCTCTTTATTTCATAGCAGATGGTTTTTCCCATGTGGTTTTTTCACCATCTCTCATATATATTGTAAATGAGTACCTCATCAGGCCATGTTGTCTAGGACTCACCTTTTTTTGTATTAAGAGGACAATCTTCACAAACCGAAGACATGCCTCTTCCTTTTTTCTTTTTGATAGATGGTTTTTCCCATGGGGTTTTTACCATCTCTTCAGAAAAGAAACCATTGTACATGAGTACCTCATCAGGCTCTATTTTCGGGACTCATTTGCACAATACACCCCTAGTATCACTTAAGGGGGGTGTTAGAATAAGTAATTATTCTCTTAAGTTCTACTAGGATAGACTTACTTGAGTTTCCACTCCTTCATGAGTCAGGTGAACTCTCAGTTATAGTCTACATCAGATTTGATGAGTTGTTGTAATCCAACGACTCTCAATGATCAACTTTGTTATTTATACAAAGTTGATCCATGGAATAATCAATCAGTTCTATTTTGTTTCTTCAAATCTTGTAATGCTTTGTAGTTCTACTCTTGGGAAATTCTAACAGACCTTAACATCCTAAAGAAAAAAAGGGAACCCCTCTAGGTCTGCATATTTTGAAGACAACCATCAAAATTTCAACAAAAACCATGAGACTTAAATTTGAGAATTAAATTTCTTTTAAAAAAAATTTCTCGCTCAAAAATTTAACAATGAGATTTCCCACCCATGAGAAACCTTATGACCAAGCATTTAGAACAATAGCAGAAGGTCCCTTGAACTAATAGGAATCCAAATTAACAGATGAGCCTACTCAGGAAGAAGGATAGGTGAAAAACTATAAAAATTCCTCAAAGAGAAAGAGGGTACGGTAAATCCAAAAACTCTGCTACACCCACAAAGGTTCAAAAAAATTTGTGGGCTTATCGAGAAGCCCTCCAGATATTAGGGGCCCAACTAAATTACATCCAAAACCCGCATAGACCACCAAAAACCCACCACCATTGCAACAATGGGAACCCTCTATTGAGACCACCTCAGAATCTCTTGGCCCCTCCCAAAGGCCAAACTAATCCACCAAGAATATCCTCAGCAGGAGAGATCCGTAACACCACCACCAAAGATCCTAATGGCCCCTTCTTGAAAAGAAATATTAATTGAATAAAATAATTGAAGGAATTTTATGAGGAGTTATAAGAAGATTTTGTTAAGAAATATTAATCTACTTGCTAGGGAGGAAACATTTTTGGTGGTAAAAATCAAGATCTTTATGGTTGAAGGATGGAGATAGAAATACAATGTATTTTCATATGTCCACATTGAAACATAGGAGTGCAAATAGGATCAGGGAAATAATTTTGAAGACGGGTAAATTTTTGAAGGAAGAAGAGGAGATTGCAATGGTCACAATCTATTTTTTTCCAAAATTCATTTTCCAAAGACAAAGAGGAAGATCTAAAAGATACAAAATATCTCTTATTGAATATCCCCACCTTGATCTTTGAAGAAATGAATGCTAGGCTATTGATCCCTTTTTCATATGAAGATATCAATAATACTATAGTTGGTATGGAGAAGGATAAGGCACCAAGACTAGATGGATTATCGAAAGGCTTTTTTTAGAAATATTGGCATATAATGAGGAAAGATATTTTAGATGCTTTAAGGGAATTTTAATCTTCTAATTATTTTCTCCAATAATGGAATACAACTTTTATAGTTTTAACACCAAATAAATATGGTGCATTATCTCTAAAGGATTTAAGACCCATAAGCTTATGCAACACTCTCTAAAAAATTCTCACAAAAAATTTGGCTTATAGAATAAATTTTTTTTTGCCTCTTCTAATCTCTCCTCTTTAAGGAGGGTTTGTTTAGGGAAGACAAATATTAGATGGAATAATCACTGTTCATGAGACAATTCATTCAATAGAGAAGAGAGGAGACCCAGGCATGTTTATTAAATTATATATGCATAAAGCCTATGATAGAGTCTCATGGAATTTCCTTGATAAGGTTATGCATAAGTTTGGTTTTAGTGGCCAATGGAGGAAATGGGTTAATATATGTATTTCTTTAGCCAAATTTTTAGTCATTATAAATGGAAAACCTTGTGGTTTCTTTGGGAGCCAAAGAGGTATAAGACAAGGGGACCCTCTATCCCCTTACATTTTTATTTTAATGGCTGAAGCATTAGGAAGATCAATGCAAGCAGCCACAACTATAGGTAGAATCAAAGGTATCAAACCAGCAAGGAGTTCGAAACCAGTTTCATGTCAGCAGTTTGTGGATGATACTTTCATTATGGGAGAAGCTACATGTAGAGAGGCAAGGGAAATCAAAGAGATTCTCCATAAATATGAAAGGGCATCAAACCAATTGATAAACTTCATCAAAAGTAATATTTATTTTGTGAACACAAAGAGATAGTTACAATTGAGGATTGCAAAAAAAATTGGTTGTAATATTGCTAATCTCCCATCCATTTACCTTGGTATGCCACTTTTTTCAGGATGCATGAAGGAGGAAATGTGGTCTCCGATGTTGGATAGGATTCAAAGGAAGTTGGCTGGGTGGAAAGGCAACCTCCTTAGCCAAGAAGGAAAAATACAACTACTTCAAGCAACCTTACAGAGCATGCTAATTTATTATATGTCTCTATTTAAAATGCCCTCCAAGGTTAGAAGGAGGATGGAGAAGATATTTAAAATATTCCTATGGACTGGGGCTGAAGACAAGCAAAGAATTCCTTTAGTGGCTTGGGATAGAGTTTGCACTCCAAAGAAACTTGGTGGGTTAGGCCTAAAAAATTTACAATTCTTTAACAAAGCCTTAATCTCAAAAACTGCATGGAGACTTTGCACAGAAGGAAGTTTGTTGTGGCAAAATATTATGAAAGTGAAGTACTTAGAAAATCACATTCCCTTTTTTAGAAGTGCAATTTCTCCTAGAGGATCAGCCATATGGAATGCAGTGCTAAAAATGAGAAGTTTTCTAAGGAGCAATATAAGATGGCAGGTAGGAGAAGGGAAGGAAGTTTTCTTTTGGGAAGATTCTTGGATCCTTCAGGAACCTCTAATAAATAAACAAGATTTTCAGGAGTTGTGGGTTCCACTGGTAGCTAAATATGGGGAAAAAGTCAAGGATTACATAGAATGTCTTCATGGTAGAAAGAAATGGAAACACCTTTCTTTAGATTCAGATGAAGTTCATATTCAATAGGGTCTCCTAAATTTAAATAAGTTGATTAGGAGCTTCCACATCTCCCAAATCAACAAGGAGGATTCTTTGCTATGGAACCATTCTCCGAAAGGAATCTTCTCTATCAAATCAGCCTATGAAGCTCATATTCCCCCTAGAGGAGGAGCTTATCCAGTGAAGAAGGTTTGGTCCCCTGATTTTGTGCCAAAGACTGCTTGCTTTCTTTGGTTATGCCTTCAGAATAAGATTTTAACAATAGATAATTTATGCAAAAGAGGGTTCCAAATGACAAATATATGTTCTTTATGCCAGAAGGATGTTGAGTCATTAGACCACTTATTCAACCATTGTGAGGGTTCAAATAAAGTTTTCTATGCTATAATGAACTCTCTTTCAGTCAAGTGGAGCATGCCACAAACCTTTAGAGATTTGTTTAACCAATGGAGATCTCCCTTTGTAAGTGAGAGCCTGATGAGATTATGGAGCCTAATTCTCCCTCACTATATATGGGGCATATGGTGGGAAAGGAATAAACACATATTTAGGAATGAGATGAAGGATGAAGTATATATATTCAAAAGAATCAAAGCTGCTATTGAAGAAAATCTATCCATTCTCCCAGAGGTTGAAGGGTATGACAAAAGAGAAGAAATAATGATTGTTGAAGGGTGGAAGGTAAAACAATCCAAACCATGCATAATGGACTCAGCCCAAAAAAGAATGAACACAAGATGGATGAAACCAAGACAAGGTTGGATAATACTTAACTTTGATGGGGCAGCCAAAGGAAATCCAGGAAGAGCAGGAGGGGATGGAGTGATTAGAAATGATAAAGGTCAAATTTTATGGGCTTATGCAGAGGATTATGGAGTTCAGACCAACCATATGGCAGAATCCAAAGCTCTTTTTTCAGGAGTTCAATAGTTATATGATAGAGGTTATAGAAAAGTTATGGTCCAAGGGGACTCTCTAAACATTATTAGAGATTTGAAATCAGGAGAAACAGAGAATAGGTTTATACTTAACATTATAAAGGACACTTCAAGGATCCTAAAAGAGATGAGTGATGTTGTAATTGATCATATCTATAGAGAAGGTAATCATGTTGCTGATGTTATGGCCAATATGGGGGTGGATAGTGGTCAAAACAGAATTTGGGATGACAACTTTCCACTGCCATTACAAAGAATAGTTGCATTGGAGGTTGAAGGTCAGCCTGTTAGAATGAATAATATCAGAAATTGAATGAAGTGGGTTGTCAATTTCGATCAAGGTCATTGAGCTGAAAGACAATGCTTAATCTGAGTCTAGTCTATCTGGGCAGTATCTTTGTAATTCATTTTTTTGTTAGTGTATCTTTAGCATCATTCATTCCTAGGAGGAAAGGTGTGTGATTTTTGCTAGGATCTCTTTTGTTGGCCTGTGGTTTTTATTTTCCAATATGATCAGGCCTCTCTTGTAAAAGGGTTAGGGCCCCTTTCAAAACCCTATTTTTTCACCCAATATAAAAAAATAATAAGAATTTAATAAAAAATTGAGAAGAGATTAAAGAAAAAAAAATTTATTGAATGATTAAAAATGAAAAAGAATGATTGAAGGGAGTTATAAGAAGAATATTATTGATTAAAGAAAGAAAAGTAGTAATTATTTGAATGAAAAATTGAAGGAAAGTAAAGATTTGAAATTTGAAGAAAGAAATTGAAAATTGAAATTGAAGGGGAGAATTATTTGAAGGAAAATAAATTGAAGAAAGAAGAAGAATATTAAAATTTAAGATTTAAGATTGAAGAAGAATAAAAAATTGAAGAGAAAGACTAAAATAATGCAAAATTGAAGGAAGAAAGAAATTAACAATTGAAAATTGATTTGAAGAAAGAAATTGATGATTGAAGAAAATTGGAGAAGAATATCAAATTTGAAATTTAAAATTGAAGAAAAGAAAGAGAAGAATAATTGAAGAAAATTTTAATTTGGGAGTAATAAGGAATTCTACAACAAAGTAAATTAATTGAAATTGAAGAAGAAATTTGAAGAAAACATTTGTGTGAATAAGAGAAGATTGCAAAAATATTTTGAATATATTAAATATTGATCAAAGGCAAATTACCATGGAAATAAAGCAAAAAAAAAAGATAAATAGATATTCAAAATGCATCCTAAAAAGTTGCACACAATGCATGATAGAGAACATTGAAAAACAAAAAAATATATCAATAAAATTAAAGAGGGTCTTGCAATCAATTTTTAGAGAAGCCAAAGATACAAAGTTTACAACATTTGGTTATTATCTAGGCTCAAAAATTACTAAAGAAATTGAAGATTCTAAATGTAGTATTACATTACTTATTGATATAGAAAAAATAATGTATATGGCATTACTCTCTCTCAAAGTTTTTAAAAACAAAAATAAAAGGAAAGAAGAATTGATGAAAGATATCAACTAACACAAATTATATAACAACAAATAATTATTATAACCATGTTTGCAAAATAGATAGAAAGTATGACAAAAATAACTTGAGCATTGAAAAGAATGTATAAAAGATATATGTATTGATATAGAGCATGTTAGGAAAGATTTGAAGTCTTCAAATAGTACATTCATCATGATAATTTTGAAAACAAATAAAATCAATTGGGACTCAAATGGATATGATAAAATAGGACATACAAATAGCAAGAATAATGATATAAGGCATGAGTTATATTATTGTGATGACTTGTTGAGAAATATGATAGAAACATGTAATAGCTCAAAGGGATAGATGAACTTGAAGAAATACTCAAGTCAAAGTAAAAAGACCAAGGCCAATAAAAATAATCATATGCACATAAAGGTAAAAGGTCTTCATATAAAATAATGTAATATGAGGGGGTGTTAGAGGTATTACATTATTTGGTACCTTGCAATATTAATGCAAGGACCTTGTAAATAATTTATATTAGGATGTATTTAATATTTGAGTCTATAGTTAGTGTCATGTTATTAAGTGTGAGTTATGGGTTATGTAAATAAGTGTGAAGTTATGTGTATGTTAGGTGTCATGTTAGTAAGTGTAAGTTATGTGAGTGAAGTTTCATGTTTATAAGTGAGGAGTTATGAGTTATGTGCAATCATAAGTCTTTATATTTATGTAAATATGTGAGAAATATGAAGAGTTAGATCTCCTATGAGTTTGAGGAGATGAAGAGTTTATATAAGTGTAAAGGTCAAGAGTTTTGTGAATATGAAGAGTCTCATGTATGTATATATTGAAGATAAAAATTTGTAATATGTAATCAAACAAGCATTGCATTTATGCATTGCTTATAGTAGATATATTTTCAATAATATTTCAGTGAGATTGTTATTGTTATTGTGTGAGATTTGCATTTGAGATATTATGAGATCTTGTGGAATTATCCTTTGAGAATAAGAATGATTTTATAATAGTGGTATTAGAGATATGTTATAGGGAGGAAAGATATACATATGAAGTGCTTTGAAGAAGAGGTACAAAATAAAAATCTAGTGTTTGTAAGCAGTTGAGGCAACAACCTTGTATTGGAATGAGGAAGTAATATCTAGAGTTTAAGTGCCCAATAAAGACTTTTCAAGCTTATATAATGCCAAATAAAGGTTTTAAAATCTTGTAGAGGATCGAAGAGAAGTTGTCTAAGCTTGTAGAGCACCCAAAAAAGGTTGTCCAAGTCTAGAGAGCACTTAAGAGAGGACAAGTTTAAAAAAATGATGATTAGAACCTAAGTATTGGATCCAATTTAGAGAAGGAAAATGCATGAGAAAGCACTACAAATTTGAGATGATATAGAGAAGAAATGCTTGAGGAGAGCATCTAAAATGAAGAAAAACTAGTATATGCATGAGGAGATCATTTGGAATGGAGAAACTGGTCTATGCTTAAGGAGATATTTTGGAATAGAGTACATGGTCTACACCTAAGGAGAAGTCAGGAAACGTATGAGATAATGCCTAAGAAAATGTTTAAGGGATGCTAGTGTAGTCAAGTTGGAACAAAGGAAACATACACAATAATGCTTCGTGTCAAAATTCCAACAAATTTTTTGATAGGGCATAGTTTCTGAGGTATTTAAAATTCTTTCCCACATAATTATTCGAACTATGCATGCAATTATTAAAGTTGGAAAGGTTATAAAGGTTTTAAAAGGAAATTTATTTGAGGAAGTGAATTTTGAAAAAGACAAAGAATTAAATAGAATTAAATTGGGAGAATTGAAAATGAAGATTGATATTTGAATTGAAGAGGATTATTAATTGAAGAAAAAAATTGAAGGAATTTTATTGGGAGTTATAAGAAGAATTTTAAAAAAAAATGAGAAGAAATTAAAAAAAAAAAATTGATTATTGAATGATTAAATATAAATAAGAATGATTGAAGGATTTCATAAGAAGAAGAAGAAGATCACTGATTAAATAATGAAAATTAAAAATTATTTGAATGAAAAAATGAAGAAAAATAAAGATTTGAAATTTGAAGATTGAAGAAGAGAAGAATTATTTACAGAAAAATAAATTGGAAAAAGAAATAGAATATTAAAATTAAAGATTGAAGATTGAAGAAGAACATAAATTTGAATAGAAAGACTAAAAGAATGAAGAATTGAAGGAAGAAAGAAAGTGAAAATTGAAAATTGAATTGAAGAAGAAATTGAAGAAATGAATTAATGATTGAAGAAAAGAATTGAATTAAATATTGAGGAAAAATTGAAGAAGAATATCAAATTTAAAATTAAAAATTGAAGAAAAGAAAGAGAAGAATAATTGAAGAAAATTTTAATTTGAGAGTAATAAGGAATTCTACAATAAAGGACAGTAATTGAAATTGAAGAAAAAATTTGTGTGAACAAGAGAGGATTGCAAAATTGTTTGAATATATTAAAGATTGATCAAAGGCAAATTACCATGGAAATAAAGCAAACAAAAAGAGAAACATATATTCGAAATGCATCACTAGAAGATAGTGAGGAAATGTTGAAAAACCTAGAACATTGCACACAATGCATGATAGAGAATACTAAAGAATAAATATATATCAATAAAATTAAAGGTCTTACAATCAATTTTTAGAGAAGCCAAAGATATAATTTTTACACTACTTGGTAATTATATAAGCTCAAAGCTTGCTAAAGAAAATAAAGACTCTAAAGGTACTATTACATTATCTATTGATATAGGAAAAATAATATATATGGCATTACTCTCTCTTGAAGTTATTAAAGACAAAAATAAAAGGCAAGAAGAATTGATGAAAGATATTAGTTGTGACACAAATGATATGACAACAAATAAATGTTATGACCATGTTCACAAAATAGATAGAACATATAAAAAAAGGACTTGAGCATTGGAAATGAATGTGCAAAAGGCATATGTGTTGCTATAGAGCATGCTAGCAAATATTTGAAGTCTTCAAATAGTATCAAGGATCATGTTAAACTTGAAAAATAAATAAAATTATTTGGACTAAAATGGATATGATAAAATAGGACATACAAATAGCAAGAATAATAAATTGTTATATTCTAGATCTGATAGCAAGTTTGATAGCAACAAAGAAAATAATGATATAAGGCACGAGTTATATTATTGTGATGACATGTTGAGAAATGTGATATAAATAGGTAATAGCCCAAAGAAACATTTTTAAAACCTAAAGAAGTACTTGAGTCAGAGTAAAAAGACCAAGGCCAAGAAAAATAATCATATGCACATAAAGGTAAAAGACCTTCATACCAAATATTGTAATATGAGGGGGGCTAGGGGGTGTTGGAGGTATTATATTATTTGGTACCTTGCAATATTAATGCAAGGACCTTGTAAATAATTTAGATTAGGGTGTGTTTAATATTTGAGTCTATAGTAGGTGTCATATTATTAAGTGTGAGTTATGTGTCATGTAAATAAGTGTGGAGTTATGTGTGTGTGAGGTGTCATGTTAGTAAGTACGAGTTATGTGAGTGAGGTATCATGTTTATAAATGAGAAATTATGTGCAATCATGAAAGTATTTGTCTTTATATAAATATGTGAGAAATATGAAGATTTATATCTCTCATGAATTTGATAAAATTATTGCAAGAAAATTATTTAAGATGATTGCACATGATATCAAAGATACTAAAAGGAATAATTTTTTCAATTGGTTATATGGGATTAAAACGGGCCCCACCCGTATTACATCATCACCACATAGTGGTATTGCAACAAAGATTGGATATTATCCATGTATCACTTGGAAATATTTAAACCTTGGTCTCCTCTTTTAAATATTGATGAATCTAACTAGTTGAGCTAATGCCACTTGATGATACTAAAATGAACAAATTATCATACAATAAAAAATGATTTATAATAAATGTTATTATAACTTCATCTTTGAGCAAAAAATAACTGGTTTAGAAGTGATGGGGATAGAGAATCCCACATATGGGTAGGATTTTTTGGATTTGGTTCGCTGGGTAGTGAAGGGGATGTTAATGGTGGAGGAACCTGATAATTTGACTTGGGAACATCCCATGACAAGGGTAAAATTTTTATTAATTGGGTTAATAAGCTCAAAGGGAAAGATTTGTTTTTTGTAGAAATATACGATATCTCTCCATTTTATGGATAAGGGGGTTTTTGTTTACAGGTTCTAGATAAGCTCACAAAAAGGCTAGTTTCTTAAAGGGCTAATAATATAGTTGAAAAATTTGTAGGAACTCGCTTGGACCTAAAATCTATAAGAAAGTGAGTGGAAAGGAAATGGGAACCTCAAGGACACATGAAGATAGCAACTCTTCCTAAATGATTTTCCCTCATCACTTTCTCCAACTATGCGAACAATGTTAAAACTTTGTTGCGAGGACCCTAGTTTTTTAGAAGAATGGATTTTTTTTTAAGAATGTGGAAACCAGGATTCAACCCAAAAATTGAAGATATAAATCTTGTCCAAGTCTAAGTAAGACTTCTAAGATTACCTATAAAATTATGGAATGAAGATATAACTATAGGAATCACAAAATCAATAGGTTAGCTTTTAGCCTTGGAATCATTAACTAAAGCTTGAACTAGGCTTATCTTTGCTAGATTCTATGTCAATTCTAACATGGAGAAAAAATTACTAACATCTATAAGGATTATATCTAAATTTAGGTTTTGGAAGTAACAAATTAAATATGAAAACTTGTTAGATTAGAGTAGAGTGTGCAATAAATTTGAATATTTAGCTAAAAATTATCCTTTAAAGAAATGCTTGAATAAATTTTGGATAGATAAAGAAAAATTGATGAGGAAGACATAGGAAAAACCTTTTATATGGAAGGTATTAAGAAATTTTCTTTGGATGAGGAGCAGGAAGGAGAAATAGAGAACAAACCAAATGTGGAGAAAGAAACAATTTGTCAACTTGATGGTCTAGTAGAAACTGAAGCCCAAGAGCATAACCAAAAATAATATATCCAAGATAAAGAATATAAGGATATCTGCATGGAAAAACCTAAGTAGATATTAATTTATGAGAAAGCTAACTTAGGACAAAATTAGCAATTGGAAGGTACCCCTTTTGATAGTCCAAATCAATCAAAAGAAGATATGAACACATTGTTTGATTATGAAGAGATGGTCTCCTATTATTTTGATGTTCTTGATATTTCCTTGACAAAGTCTTTGGCTAACACTTTGGCTAAAAAAAAGGAAAAAATCCCATCTATGAATCCCACTAGAAATTGAAGAAGAAGAACAAATGTAGGAAGTGAGACTAGAGTAGGAAGACCTAAATAAACTAAAGTTAAAACTAAAAGAATTGCTAAGATTATAGCAAATGAAACACAAGGCATTTTATATTTGAGTGGAGGAAAACCCTCCATCTGGGGTAAGAAATGAAAATCATATCTTGGAATACAAGGGGTATGAATACCCCTTCAAAACAATGGGTAATTAAAAATCTTAGGAATGATAATTACCTAGACATTCTTCTTCTACAAGAGACTAAGATTGACAACAAGAATATTTTAGTAGTTAAGAATAACATCTAGAAAATGTGAGGTATGTAGATAGAGAAATGAATGGAGCATCAAGAGGCCTATAAATTTTATGGAACCTAGATTTGAGTGATGGGAGTTGTATTTAGAATTCTAAAAGATATATATTAATTGTTTTCTTATCTAAATTATCAAACTTTAGTAGGGTTCTAACTAATATATATGCTCCTAATTATCTCATAGGGAGGAGAGCTCTATGGGAAGAGTTAAAAATAATAGTCAAAATACCAATGATCTCCCATGGGTGTTGGCAAAATATTTTAACACTGCTCTATCCCCAAATGATAAAAAATGGGGAAATCAAGATTTTAATGATAATATGGAAGAATTTGGTAATTTTATTGGCCTATGTGGTCTTATGGATATGGAATTAAGAGGGAATAAATACACTTTGTCTAATATAAGAATGAGGGACAACTTAATTTAGATTAGATTGGATAGATTTTTGGTGTCTCATGATTGGTTAACGAGGAAAAATAATTCTTATCTTTGGTCTTCCAAAAATTGGATTTGATCACAATACATAGATTATTGACATAGAAGAAAGCAAAAAATGGTAACAAGTCCTTTCCATTTTGAACTCATGTAGATTTTTCACCTAGGATTAGAGGAAAAAATAAAGGAATGGGGGAATTGTGAAGTTGTTGGAACATGTATATTCAAAGTGGTAAATTTTTTGATAAATGTTAAAAACAAAATTAAAAAATGGAATAATAATATTTTTGGTAGTATTTTATCACAAAAGGATGTTTTTGTTAAGAATTTATAGGTTATTGAAAAGAAAAGTCAATCTCAAGGAATATCAAAAGATATAGCCAGATAAGAAAAATATTTCAAAGCCTTAACGTTGGAAGAAGGTGATAGAAACTCTAGTACCTTAAGACATACAAGCACTATCAAAATAAAAGATATTATTAAAATTAAAGTAGTATAATAAATGAAGAAGAAATTAAAGATGCAACAATGAGTTTCTTTAAAGAATTATTTTCAAATAATAATGATATAGAAGAAGAGGTGGTAAATTACATGCTAAGTAACATCCCAAACTTGGTATTAGATGAGATGAATGAAGCTCTAGTGAAACCCTTCTCATAGGATGAAATCAAAGATATTGATTTTAATATGAAAAAATATAAGGCCCCGGGTTTGGATGGTTTCCCAATTTTTTTCTTCTAGTATTTTTGGTACGTAGTTCATGTTGAGATTATGACAACAATAAGATAATTTCAAGTTATTAATAGCATTTTAAGATATTGGAATTCCACATTTTTGGTTCTCATTCCAAAAAAACAAGGTGCAAAGGATTTTAAATACTTTTAATCTATTAGTCTATGAAATACTATTTATAAAATTTTAACTAAAATTTTGGCCAATAGACTAAAAATAATTCTTTCTAGAATTATTTCCAATAAGCAAGGGGGCTTTTTCCAGGGTAGACATATTCTAGATTCAATTATCTCAATTTATGAATCTATTCGTAAGTATGATTCTCAAGCTAGATATGAATAAGGCCTATGATAGAGTTTCATGGTATTTTTTGGATAAATTATTAGAAAATTATGGTTTCCACCTTCAATGGAGATCTTAGATCCAATTATGTATTTCTTCTCCTATGTTTTCTAAATTTTTAATGGCTTACCTACAAGTTTTTTCCAAGTGAGAAAGGATAATACAAGGGGACCCCATATCCCTTTATCTATTTATTTTTATGGAAGAAGCACTAGAAAGAGCATAAGATGCAACATAAATGTAACAATAATCAAAGGTGTTAAACTAGCCTCAATAGTAGATGAATGAGTAGTTTGTTGATTCACCGTCATAGTGGGTCAAGCTTTAGTCAAGGAAGAAAAAGATATTAAGAATATATTGGAATATTATGATAAGGATGCAAACCAAAAAATAAATTGTATAAAGAGCAAAAATTTTATATCAATACTCCAGTTAAAAGGCAACAAAAAAAATTCAAGGATTTTTAGTTATAGCATTGATAAAATTTCTAGCCACCTATATTGGTATGCAACTCTTTAAAGGTAGGATGAAAGAGTATTTGTGGAATATGATCATATACTAATTTCAAAAGAAAATAGCAGAGTGGAAAGGAGTTATGTTGAGCCAAGCAGGTAAGCTTTAGTTGGTTAAATCTACTTTACAAAGTTTGTCGATCTTTTTATTATTATCTATTTTCAAAATCCTTGTTAAAGCTACAGAAATAATTGAACATATGCAATGCACATTTCTATGGATAGGAGTAGAAGATAAAGAGACAATACCCTTAGTTTCCTAGGAATAAGTCTACACTTCCAAGAAAGATGGAGGTTAGGGTTAAGAAAGATGAAGAATCTTAATAGAGCTTTTCTAAGTAAAGTGGGATCAATGCTAATTCAATATAATGATTATCTTTCAAAAAAAATTATTAAGATTAAATACTTATATTGTAATAATTTATTTATGAGATATGAAAATTCCACAACACACTTTACCTTTTGGAATAAAATAATCAAAATTAGGCCTATGTTATGGAAGGGCCTTAGATGGAGAGTGGGAAATGGAGATCAAATTGATTTTTGGGAAGATACTTGGTTAGTGGACAAACCTCTCATATCTTTTGATGACTTGGTTGTCATTAAATAACCCTTGGTAAGGTTTAATGGAATAAAATTTAAGGACTACATTGAGATGGATAACAAATTCAAGAGATAGAAAATTCCTTCTTTACAATCAAATGAGCAAATAACTCAACAAGCTATGATGAAACTCAATAGTTTTTTAAAAATTTATTATTTAATTCAATCCTTCCACCATGATGTATTCATTTGATCTTTTAGATATTCTAGAATTTACTTTGTTAAATTAGGATATGAAAGTTTATCTTCTCCTTCTAGTATATATTTTCCAGCCTCTAGAATTTGGTTGAAGCATTTGACTCCTAAAATCTCCTTTTTCTCTTGGTTAGTTGTGCAAAACAAGATTCTAACTATTGATAATTTGAGAAAAGAGATTTATATTTCTCAAATATGTGTATTATGCAAGTCGAATGAAAAATAAGTGGATCATACCTTTGTGCACTATCCTTGTTCTTCTAAAATTTTCCAGCTATTGTTAAGGCCTTTATATTTATGTTGGGCTAGTCTAGACAATTTTGTTGAGATATTTGAATAGTGGAATTTTCCATTTATTAATAGCAGGCTAACCATTTTATAGAAGATGTTATTACCTCATTTCATTTGGCGTATTTGGTTTGAGAGAAATAATATAATCTTAAAGGAAGTTTTTAGGAATGAGATGGTTACTTTCCATAGAATAAAATCAACTGTTAAAGACAACTTTTCTATTGTAGAAGATGTTAAAGGTTGGGGAAATGTTTAGGAGGCTAGGATAGACTCTTTTTGGGATCTTACACCTCTTCATGATCAATAAATAAATCTAAAAATTATTGCTAGAAAAAATACCTTTTGGTGTTCCCCTAGATTTGGTTGGCTAAAACTTAGTTTTGATGGTGCTAAAAAAGGAAACTCATGCAGGGTAGGAGAAAGTGGAATTATAAGGGACCAATTGGTATAAATTTTTGTCTATGTAGAACCTTATGGGATCTAGACTAACCATTATGTGAAAAATGAAACTTGGTATACAAACATCAAATTAATTAAAGAATTGAATATTAAGAAAATAATTGTTGAGGGTGATTCTATGAACATTCTAAATTGCCTATAGAATAGGAATGCAACTAGTTGGAACATTAAAGAAATTATTGAGGATGCTAAGATTATTCTATCCTCTCTTGAGTGAGTGGAAATTAATCATATTTATAGGGAAGGCAATGGGACAACCAACTAGTTAGCAAATAAAGGAGTTGAGAGTCCTCAATTAATTGTCTAGAGGGAAGATATTCTTGGTGTCTTGAACTCTATTATTAATAAGGAGAAATATAATGCTCCTCATAATTGTGAAAATAGTAATGAATAGTAAAACTAATCAAGGGAAGAATAATATTATATCCTATAATGGTTTTATAGTTATTAACCAGTCGATATTTGGCCTTTGCTATTAAAGGTTTCTTTTTTTTTTGGTTTTTGCAATTTTGGAAGAGAGTTAGCATGTTTAATGAGCTTCTTGAGATCCTTTATTTCATTTGGAGGTTTATGTTTTTTATCAATTTCAATGAAGATTTAGTTCCATTGTTGTGGATGGAGTATCTCTAGCAAAGATTTAATTATGAAAGCTATCCATTTTTTAGTAATGTAGTTGTTCACTTGTCTATATGTCCTTGTGTCTGGTTGTGTTTATATCCAATTCATACCAAAGAGATAGTCTATGAAGAAAAAAGTCAATTGAGGGTGATCAGTCCATTGAGAAGTAGAGGAAAGTTGAGGCGAAAATGATTATTTTGCATAATGAACATTTTTAGATGTTAGAGGATGTGAAGAGTGCTAAGCCAACAAGGGAATCAACTAACTTTAGCTCCATTTTAAAGTTACAAGAAATTAAAATTGACTTTATTAATCTAGAGAGGATCTAAATAATATTATAGAAAATATGAAAGATTGTTTGGATATTCTCTACTAATATTGGGATGCTACAAAAGTGTTTCTTTGGGACCAAATGAACAAGGGGGAGGGTTAAATATTCTAGCCATGTTTTAGGTTCTTTCTATTTTGAGTTCATTGTAGATGCTTTTATATAATTTATTTGTCTAGGTAATTAATTGTAGTATAAGTAGAGTTAAATGAAACAATGTTATAGTTTCTAAATGTAGCATTTTGGCTATTTTTGTTATATTTGTATCATATGCAGTTACATGTTCATATTTGTCAAAGAGACTCTAGTTGTAAAAAAGGGTTGGGGCCATTTAAAAAACCTTCTATTTTCATGCTTTAATTAAAAAAATTCTCCCATGAGTTTGAGAAGATGAAGATTTTATGTAAGTATAAAGGCCAAGATTCTTATGAATATAAAGAGTCTCATGTATATATATTGAATACAAATCTTTGTAATATGTAATTGAAAAAACATTACATTTTTGCATTGATTATAGTAGATATATTTTAGTGAGATTTTTATTGTTATTGTGTGAGATTTGCATTTGAGATATTGTGAGATCCTATAAAATTATCCTATGAGAATAAGAGTTATTTTCTAACAACTCTTTTATGTCAAGATGAAAATTATATGGGGTAATCCACCTATGATCATCTTCATGAAGAACCCCCTAGTTTGCTAGAAAACCCACCACACTATTACCTTCTTTGAAAATAAGATTCATCTCCAAGTGCTCTAGTGAGTTAAGGATCTGTAGATTTTTTGTTATTATACTTGAAAATTTCCATATCTCTATAGTCCTCTTGTTAAGGTAATTGATAACGTTAAGAATATCCCTTCATTTTCAACTTGCTTACTCTCAAATGCCTTGCCAATTTTTCTCTAGCCAAGGCCGCTTTGGATTCTACTTGATGACTCATCATAAAGTCTATAAATTCACTAAAAACACTAGTTAGGATCCCTTTGCTACCCCTTATTACTGCTCCCATCCCTTCCTAGGGTTCCCATTAGAAGATCCATCAAAATTGAGCTTTAGCCATCCCTCACTAGGTGGATGTCATTTTATCCTTTTTCTTAGATTTTCTTAGGGACATTTATTGATCTCAACTGGGTTAAGGTCCCAATATTTACTAATCCTTACCTCCTTTGTTGATTCCCTAATTTCTTTCCTACTTAGGACTTTAAAATTTTGCACTATAGCCACTTGAATTGTCTACCTAATTATTAAGGAAGATCCCTTTTCCTCAAATATTCTTCTATTACACTCTAACCAAACCTCCCAAGAATAGTGGAAAGGAATTAGAGCCCATATCTTATTCAACCTTGCACTCCTAAAGCATTTTTCCCACTATTCTATCTAATCCACCATTATATTTGGTAGTGCCCAAATAACTCCCATATCCTCAATTAACCTTGAAGAATTAAAAGTAAATAGCTACATCCTAACATTAAGTGTTCCACTAACTCTTCTTGTTCTTCACATAGATAACATCTATTAGGAAATTGAAACCCTCTTTTATGTAAGTTATCTATTGTTAGGATATTATTCTATACAACTAGACAAAGGAACATTTCTATTTTTGGCATTGCCTTTGTTTCCCAGAGCCTCCTCCATTGAAACACATCTTCTAGCTTAACTGATAGAATCTCACAGGTTAATTTTACACTAAACAATCCATCAAGAGTAGCTCCCCAAACTATAGAGTCTTCACCCATATTTACACCTACATAGAAGGTGCCTAGTTTATTTTTTAGCTTATCTAAAGTTCCTTCACAATGAATACTACCACGTAAGTCCTTCCACCTTTCCACTCCCTCTTCCTAGTCTAGATAGCCTATAACCATACTCCCATAGCTTTGTTTTAGATTTGTCTATACTTCAACTAACTCCTCATCCAAGCTTAGGGTTTGGTTCTCTAGACATGCATCCTCCCAAAAGTGAACTAACCTATCATTCCCAAATTTTCATTGATATCCTTTCCATAGCAACTTTATTCCTTCCACAATATGGTTCCATACAATCCTTTAGAGATATTTAAAATGTTTAGAAATATTATTTTTTAAAATTATGGCCCAAAAATAGTGTCCTTCCTTCATAAGCCTCCATCCTACTTTAGCAGCTAAGATCTTATTCAAATCTCTAATCCTCCTTAATACCAAACATACTTTATATCTTGGTCTACACACTTTCTCCCATGCCATAAGGGGAATTCTACTCTTTTCCTCTACACCTAACCACACAAATTTCTTTTGCATAATTTCTACACTATTTACAATTTTTGCTAGTATATTAAACATAAATAGAAGATAAACTAACATGGCTTAAAGGGTACTATTTAGTAGTTGAAGCTCTCATACCTTACATAGTAAATTTCATTTCCAACCTACTAGATTACATTGAAAATTATTTATCAACATATCCCATACATGGTCCTTACACACACCTATAAACAAAGGTATTCCTAGATAAGTGGATTGAAGGCTTGATATATTACAACCTAATACCTACGATATCCTTCTTTATCACTTTTCCAGAGTGTTGATGAAGAAGACATTAATATTTTCCAATTTAATCATCTATTGGAAAGCCCTATTGTATAGATTTAGGATATATTTGAACTCCTTGACTTTGAGTAAAAGGGCACTACCATAAGTTAGTGTTTCTATCTCCTTCCATAAGTCATTTATTCCTTTATTTATGCTTCCAATAAGTTTTCTCTTAAGCCAAAGCATTATGAAACTCTACCTAGATCTCCTTATCTCTATTATACAGGGCTTGGTCCATCCCAATCATCCTCAGTTCCTCCTCCAATAAACTCAATTCCTTCCTAAGTCTTTCCTTCTGTCTAAAAATATTTCCAAGAATTGCTTATTCCATATCTTCACTTCTTTCTTCACATGTTTAAGTTTCCCTACCAAAATAAACATATTAGAGCCTTGGATCAGAAGCCTCCACCACAATTCCACTTTTGCATAAATATTTAGGTGTTGAAGCCACATGTATTCAAAATTGAAAGGGCTTCTACCTTTCCACATTTCCTAAAATTAGCTAAATAACATTGAATTATGATCTAATATTATCCTAGGTAGAGATACTAATGGGTGCTCATAATTACCCTCAAAACCAATCCATAGAGAGCAACATTATATCCAGTATTACTGGGATTAAGTTGTCTCCTATTCTCCTATTTTTCCATGTAAAATAATTACCTCTTAAATCAACATCATATAGACTAGATTTTAATAAAAAGTTGCTAAAATACTCCATGCTCTCTGAGAAGCCTTGGGATCAACCTTTCTTCTCTTTAGGTATAAAAGAGTTGTTGAATTCCCCTACCACTATCCATGATAGACCTCTTATACACTGCACCATCTACATTAATTCCTTCCACAACACCTTTCTTTCTCTATTACACTACCTTAGATATACAATGAATCATTATGTATTTTTTATGGTTTAAAATATTTTCATCAACCTACTTGGGTATTCCTTTGTTCATAAAGGGAATAAAATAAGCTTTGGATATCTTGTTTGGATAGAATAAAAGATTTTTTGGTAGGTTGGAAAGATAATTTATTATCCGTGGAAGGAAGGCTACAACTCATAAATGCTACATTGCAATCCATTCTTATTTATATTATGCCACTTTCAAGATTACAATAGTTATATCATTAGAATTTGAAAAATTAAAGGAGTATTTCTTTGAAAAGGATATGAGGAAAATTTCCTTTTTGTAAGTGGGATAGGGCTTACAAAGAAAAAACTATTATAAGAGCAAGCTTGTAGAATTATAGATTTATGAGTTTGGATTTAGGGGTAAAATTTGGATGAAGATTATTCAGAGATAAAGGAAAGAATTGGAAAAAAAATATTACTTAATAAATATATAGGTTATCTTTATGCAATGAAATTATTCATGACAAAAACCCTACCCATAATATTGCCAACATGGAACCTCATACTAAACAGTTTACAATTAATCAAAAACATAATAGATGGTTAGTATATTAGGGAAATTATGCAATTTTTTGGTTTGATGCTTGGTTGAAGCCTCATCCTCTTATATCTAATTCAAAATAGAAACCTTTTTCTTAGGCATGCCCAGCTTGTATAGGTCCAAAGGTCAAATATTAAAGTAATGTGAGCTAACTTTGTTGTCTTTGTAAGCCTTATTACCATAAAATATCATAGTCCTATAAGCACAAAATATCATATACTTAGAAAATATTTTGTTAAAATTTCTCTCAGTACAAAAATGTGCTTTGGATCGGAACATCGACTTAGTACAACATGTCCTACACTATAGTCAACTTGGTCAAAAGAAGCTCTTCACACAATTCAAATCGTGGTTCGAAATAAAATTCAAGGGTTTGAATTAGGAAAAAGGTTCTATACTGTGTGGCCTAGAGCATGGTTCTATGTTACAATCAGCACAATCAAGGATGGTATTGTAACATTTTGTATCATGACTCAAAAAAGGGTTTCCCACCTCATGGATCAATGCATTGTTCTACACCACACAAATTAGCACAATGCTCTATGCTATAGTCAAAGTGGTCAAAACACTCAAAGTTGAAGATCCAAATAATAGATCAAAGCATGTTCTATGATGTAAGAGGTGAAAAGAGCTAAATTTTGATATGTCATAGGTTGCAATGTGCTCCATGCCATAGGATGTTCCAGATCATTAACAGTGAAAGCATGCTAAGATTAGTAAGGCTCTAGTCTTAGCCATACAAAAGTATATCAATGATCCACATTGAATTGGGCATGAGCCACGTATAAATACAAGATTCAATGGAACATAGAGTTGCAAGTTTCTATCTAATTTGGTTCTAATTTGAAGTGGATGATCTGAGAAGATGAAGCAATGAGATCCAAGATCCGTAAGATCTTTCTATTTTAGATCTATGGTGAAAAAGAAATATCAAGAGTAGCTCCCAAAACTATTGAGTCTTCACCCATATTTACACCTACATAGAAGGTGCCTAGTTTATTTTTGAGCTTATCTAGAGCTCCTTCACAATGAATACTACCATGTAAGTCCTTCCACATTTCCACTCCCTCTTCCTAGTCTATATAGCCTATAACCATACTCCCATAGCTTTGTTTTAGATTTGTCTATACTTCAACTAACTCCTCATCCAAGCTTAGGGTTTGGTTCTCTAGACATGCATCCTCCCAAAAGTGAACTAACCTATCATTCCCAATTTTTCATTGATATATTTTCCATATCAACTTTATTCCTTCCACAATATGGTTCCATACAATCCTTTAGAGATATTTAAAATGGTTAGAAATATTATTTTTTTAAATTATGGCCCAAAAATATTGTCCTTCCTTCATAAGCCTTCATCCTACTTTAGTAGCTAAGATCTTATTCAAATATCTAATCCTCATTAATCCCAAACAACTTTTATATCTTGGTCTACATACTTTCTCCCATGCCACAAGGGGAACTCTACTCTTTTCCTCTACACCTAACCACACAAATTTATTTTGCATACTTTCTACACTATTTACAATTTTTGCTAGTATATTAAACATAAATAGAAGATAAACTAACATGGATTAAAGGGTACTATTTAGTAGTTGAAGCTCTCATACCTCACATAGTAAATTTCCTTTCCAACCTACTAGATTACATTGAATCTTATTTATCAATATATCCCATACCTGGTCCTTACACACACCTATAAACAAAGGTATTCCTAGATAAGTGGATGGAAGGCTTGATATATTACAACCTATTACCTATGATATCCTTCTTTATCACTTTTCCAGAGTGTTGATGAAGAACACATTAATATTTTCCAAGTTAATCATCTATTGGAAAGCCCTATTGTATAGATTTAGGATATATTTGAACTCCTTGGATTTGACCACCAAAGGTTTTCCAAGTAGGATTATGTCATCCACAAACTTATGGTAAGTGATACCTCTTATAGACACAAAAGGTTTCAACCTGTTTAATATTTTTATCATTTGGACTACATCTATACATATTCTAAAGGATTTTTCCATGATAATAAAGAGGTAAGGAGAAAGTAGGTCCTCTTTCCTTAAGCCCTTGATGCTCTCAAATAATTTTTTTGGGGAATTTATTATAATAACTGAGAACCTTGGTCCACCATAGTAATTTCTCACCCATCTTCTCCATATCCTACTAAATTCAAACTTAGTTAGAAATTTGTCTAGGAAGCTCTAAGAGACCTTATCGTAAGAATCATTCATATATAGATTAAAAAACATTCCTTCCATCATACTTTACACTACCGAGTGTAGTATTTCATGGAGATAGATGACACCATCCAATATTTACCTTCTCTTCAAAAAACCCCTTGTTGGTCTACTATAATCCTTGGGAGGACTTCTTTCAACCTTAATGCTATCACTTTAATTATGATATTATATACTACATTACATAGGCTTATCAACCTATAGTCCTGAAATCTCTTTTTTTTCTTTGATATGAGCACTAAAAAGGTGTTAAATTCTTTTAGAACTTTTCCTAACTAGTGAGACTCTTGAACTACTTCTATTAAAATCATCCTTTACTATATTCCAAAAGACTTGGAAAAAACCTACTTGAAAATCATACAGGCTTGGAGATTTTTCCTTCCCTTAAAAGAACACCACTTCCTTAACCTCCTCTTCACTAACATATCTCACCAAATCTTCATTCATTCCTCTTGATATTCTCATTGGTATATATTGAAAAATTTCTTCCACAACTTCATGGTCTTCCCCCCTTTCATCCAATAACAAAAATCTAAAGAAGTCAACTACCTATTTCGTAATCCTTTCTTTATCTTTGACTATTTCACCATACTCATGTAGGATTTCAAAAATCCTTACAAGACTTTTATGTTTTATCATCAAGACGTGAAAGAATTTAGTGTTTCTATCTCCTTCCATAAGTCATTTATTCCTTTATTTATGCTTCCAATAAGTTTCCTCTTGGGCCAAATCATTATGAAAATCTACCTAGATCTCCTTCTCTCTATTATACAGGGCTTGGTCCATCCCAATCATCCTCAGTTCCTCCTCCAATAAACTCAATTCCTTCCTAAGTCTTTCCTTCTGTCTAAAAATATTTCCAAGAATTGCTTATTCCATATCTTCACTTCTTTCTTCACATGTTTGAGTTTCCCCACCAAAATAAATATCTTAGAGCCTTGTATTAGAAGCCTCCACCACAATTCCATTTTTGCATAAATATTTAGGTGCTAAAGCCACATGTATTCAAAATTGAAAGGGCTTCTACCTTTCCACCTTTCCTAAAATTAGCTAAATAACATTGAATTATGATCTAATCTTATCCTAGGTAGAGATACTAATGGGTGCTCATAATTACCCTCAAAACCAATCCATAGAGAGCAACATTATATCCAGTATTACTGGGATTAAGTTGTCTCCTATTCTCCTATTTTTCCATGTAAAATAATTACCTCTTAAATCAACATCATATAGACTAGATTTTAATAAAAAGTTGCTAAAATACTCCATGCTCTCTGAGAAGCCTTGGGATCAACCTTTCTTCTCTATAGGCATAAAAGAGGTGTTGAATTCCCCTACCACTATCCATGATAGACCTCTTATACAATGCCCCATCTACATTAATTCCTTCCACAACACATTTATTTCTCTATTACACTGCCTTAGATATACAATGAATCATTATGTATATTTTATGGTTTAAAATATTTTCATCAACCTACTTGGGTATTCCTTTGTTCATAAAAGGAATAAAATGAGCTTTGGATCTCTTGTTTGGATAGAATAAAAGATTGTTTGGTAGGTTGGAAAGATAATTTATTATCCGTGGAAAGAAGGCTACAACTCGTAAATGCTACATTGCAATCCATTCTTATTTATATTATGCCACTTTCAAGATTACAATAGTTATAGCATTAGAATTTGAAAAATTAAAGGAGTATTTCTTTGAAAAGTATATGAGGAATTTTTCCTTTTTGTAAGTGGGATAGGGATTACAAATAAAAGACTATTATAAGAGCAGGCTTGTAGAATTATAGATTTATGAGTTTGGATTTAGGGGTAAAATTTGGATGAAGATTATTCAGAGATAAAGGAAAGAATTGGAAAAAAAATATTACTTAAAAAATATATAGGTTATCTTTATGCAATGAAATTATTCACGATAAAAACCCTACCCATAAGATTGCCAACATGGAACCTCATACTAAACAGTTTGCAATTAATCAAAGATATAATAGATGGTTAGTATATTAGGGAAATTATGCAATTTTTTGGTTTGATGCTTGGTTGAAGCCTCATCCTCTTATCTCTAATTCAAAATAGAAACCTTTGGCTTAGGCATGCCCAACTTGTATAAGTTCAAAGATCAAATATTAAAGTAATGTGAGCTAAATTTGTTGGCTTTGTAAGCCTTATTACCACAAAATATCATATTCCTATAAGCACAAAAAATCACTTAATTAGAAAATATTGTGTTAAAATTTCTCTAATTGCAAAAATGTGCTTTGGATCGAAACATCGACTTAGTACAACATGTCCTACATTGTAGTCAACTTGGTCAAAAGAAGCTCTTCACACAATTCAAATCGTGGTTCAAAACAAAATTCAAGGGTTTGACTTAGGACAAAGGTTCTATACTGCATGGCCTAGAACATGGTTCTATGTTACAATCAACACAATCAAGGATGGTATTGCAGCATTTTGTATCGTGACTCAAAAAAGGTTTCCCACATCATGGCTCAATGCATTGTTCTACACCACACAACTTAGCACAATGCTCTATGCTATATTCAAAGTGGTCAAAACACTCAAAGTTGAAGATCCAAATGCTAGATCAAAGCATGTTCTATGATGTAAGAGGTGAAAAGAGCTAAAGGTTGATATGTCATAGGTTACGATGTGCTCCACGGCATAGCATGTTCTAGATTATTCATAGTGAAAGCGTGCTAAGATTAGTAGGGCTCTAGTCTTAGCCATACAAAAGTATATCAATGATCGACATTGAATTGAGCATGAGCCACGTATAAATACAAGATTCAATGGAACATAGAGTTGCAAGTTTCTATCTAATTTGGTTCTAATTTGAAGTGGATGATCCGAGAAGATGAAGCAATGAGATCCAAGATCCGTAAGCTCTTTCTATTTTAGATCTATGGTGAAAACAAAATAGCAAGAATAAAGAATGATCTGGATCTCTTTGGTAATATTCTACAACTAGAGGCTATGAAAAGACAAACAAATTGTAAAGGCCAAGTTGGAGGGCGTCAATGGAGCACACAGTTCTCTTCTTTCTTGAATCGAATAAGAGGCTGCCACCTAAACATCTTGTTGATCTAGCATTCCACCTTCCTTGTAATGTTCCTAATACTTTCAAATCTTTCAAATTTATTGTAAAAACTATAAATAGAGGTCGAACCCTCATTTTAAAGGATCGATTCTAAAGTGTTTTCCTGCACTACTGTTGTATACTTTCTACAAATTAATAGAAGGAGCATTACTTGGATGTTTACCTCAGACTTGTATCTTCTTTTCTATGGTTTATGAAATATTAAAGTCATTCCTGCTACTGCTGCTATGGTTAGTCTATTTTTCTAATTTGGATTGCTAACTTAGAGTAAATTGGAATGCTTTATGTCTAAATGTATGCTCGAAAAGAATTTATTTTTTTGTTATACAGAGTATTAATCTAATTCTACTATCTAGAATTTTAATACCCTGTACATTTAAAATAATTCTTGAAGCATGCTATTGTGTCTTATTGATGAAGATGAATAGTTTTGAATGTTGTTAGTCCTAAGTATTACCTACTAGAAATTGATTTATCAAAGGTTCTTTGTATATTCCAATACCATTAGCTTTATCTGTTCACTATTAATTCATTACTTTCTTAACCCATTTACCCTTTCTATCCCTATATTTATACATTTAATCGAGCTTAAGTGAGTCAAAATTTAGTAAGTTGAAAAGGTGTACCAACGTACTCTGGAGGTTGGGTTGAAGTAATTTTGACCCATCCAATGTCAAGGTTTGGTTGTGATTAGCAGGTTCTCACCTTTCAAAATTAGTGTAGATTATAGTCATAGTTCAAGTTTACCTTGATGTCAATTCAAACCCCAACATTTTTGGCATGCCCAATGGGACTCTATTCATAGAATATTAATTTACCCACTAGATGTTATTTTACATTCACCTAGAGGAATCAAGGTTTAGTGAATTACCCTAACCTTAGTAAGTGGATATTTTAAAATAACTTGGCAAATCTATAATATTAAGATCAAGGAAGCCCTATTTCACATCATTGTTTCCATAATTTTAGATTGATTTCTAGTTTATATGCTTACTTGGTAGTCTTGCATAGATCCCCATCATCATATAACACAAGGAAATCATAGAAGTTAGGTTCTATTCTTCACTAGCATTATCCCTCCTAGTATGATACTTGTCCACTCAACATATCGATTCTACATGAAATTCTCAATATTTCTCTAAAGAACCTACCTAGCTATGAAGGGAGAGAGAAAGCTACAACTGAACATTGTCAAGATATAGTTTCTTTGTCCTTCATTTATAACATCACATTTGAATATCTAATAGTTATACTACTTGTTCTATCCTTCAAAGACAAAGTGTTGTTGTGGTACAATTATTTAGAGTATAAAAGTATTTCTACTTGGGTTGACCTAGCCAGAGCTCTTATTGATGAATTTGATGATCTTGGAGATCCATTTTTGTTGCTTACTCAATTCTCATTCATCAAGAAATATTATTATGAAAGCCTTATTAATTTCAATGTTCGATTCAAGATAATGTGGAGAATAATCCCCCAAGAATACCAACCCTCTCACCCTCAAGCTTATATCTACTATATCCATGCATTTCATATTGATTTATGTATCCTCATTTAGTAGTCTAAATAAAAAATATTTCCCCATATCTTTCGAGAGGCCATCCAAGATGAAAATATGTTGATCACAGTTGGTAAACTGCCTCCCCGAGTAATAGATCCCTCTTTTGATAATCCTCTCAACCATACCCATTATAAACCCTAGGGGAGGTAAAGTCATGGCCATCGCAAGGAATTAGAGATGGTGTTATTCCTAATGATCTAGCTAATCAAGTCTAGAGAGAACAATAATTTATGATGGTGATGAAACACATAAAGTAATATGTAAAGGAAAAAGAACCACTTCTTTAGTAAGATCAAAGGAGAGAAGCCAATAATGATATACTTCCATGGAAACCACCTCATCAAAGTTATGGGTTGCAACTCATCAAAGATAGCTTCAACAAAAAGGAGAAGCAAAAAAAACACAAAATACAACAAAAAATAAAGTAATAACAGGCTCACCTCACCCTAGTCTCATCACTTGGTCTTATCTAGATAGATATTCGAGCCTAAGAAGCTTTGAGAGTATGATGGCATTCAACACAACTCCCAAAAAGGAGGGTAATAGTGATCAATATTCTTTGGACTCTGAATACAAAGAAGAGTATAAGAAGTATCAGATATATATTCAAGAACAAATGCCATAAGTGATATCTCTAAATCAAGAAATATTGAAAGTGTATACAAATTTATATTTTCTAGCTTTGACCCTAGAGGAGAGGAAAGAAAATATGATCCAAAATAAAATCTTATTCAAATAGTATTTTCCACCAGAGCAAGAATTGAGAGAAGATTTACTAGTACCTTTAAAAGTGAATTTGGTTGATCTCTCCTTGAAAAAATAATAGAAAATAAGTATTTTAGCCCATTTTATTTACCTATATTTTTGGAGAAATGTGTATTACACAATTGCATAATTGATCCAAGAGATAAAATTTCAATAATACCACTTGGTATTTGTGAAATTTTAGAATTGATCGTAGATATCGTTCAACCAAAATGGATACAATTCAAAAAGAGACTCTTGAAGCAGTTTGTAATGATGCTATATGGACACCCTAATTTAGTCATCTTACAAGACGTAATGATTGTTAATGTTTCTCCATTATTTGGCATATGCCTATTTGAAGATATACTTACACAATCTAAAATTTATCTTAATTAGAAGTCCAATCAAATGAAGATATTTGGTATGAAGAATGTAGCCAATATATCCAGCCAAGGACTTCATCATTTTTTTTAGAAATATACAATCAATACCAAACTAATTTGTTGAAGTAAGTTGACCATGGTATAGAAGTAGAGATGAAGTTTCTTCTAAAAGAATATGGGCCAAAACACTATCAAGATTTAGATCAGAAGTTGTAGACCACACTTGCTATTAGTTTCTTCCCTTACTAGGAAACATGAGAGTTTTTTTAATCAAATCTTACGTAAGTGATCAAAGAAAATTTTCAAAAACTAGAAATGAGTTTAAAAAGTTATATCAGAAGCCTTTGTACATAAATGAATATTTCCAAAAAATCTTAGAATCTACGATTCTTAGAAAAGAAACACTTGTTACTAGCTTATATACCGCAATATGGACAATGTGTTAGAGAGGGAGATATTCAGAAAAAAATAAAGAGGTAGAATGGATTCAAAATGAACTCAAATATAGTTATGAACTATCAAAAATTATATGTAAAGAGAGGCTTAAGTTTGGTGCTATCTGGTCTAAGCATTGTATATTTATAGGATGAGCTCACAACATATTTTGAAGCTAGGCATGGGCAGAAACATTGCATTTTTGTGTAAATAGCCAATAAATAAAAAAAAATGGATGACTACGGTTATGATGAATAAAGTAGGGCAAACTCATATGACTTACTTAATTTTTTACATATACTTAAGGTAAATAAGAGGAGAGACATAAATTTGATCGAGCAAATCATGAGATGCTTTGGATAAATGGAGGATCATTGATAATTAAAATGTATTATTTTCCAAAATTATCAAAACATATCACATGACTCTATAGCCCAATGGATAAATATAAGCTATTTCCATAATAATGTAAGGTATTCCCGAGAACCTAATCTAAAAAGGGGTGTGATCACTAGAAATTTGTGTGGAAAAAAGAAAGTGTCATAGGATGTCACCTAAATGCAGAAGTAGTATGAGTGAAGGGCCCAATTGACAGATGGATGAACAACTTAAGTGAGCCTAACATTTTTGAAAACCAGGAATGGTGATTCTGTAGTCGTCAATTAATGAAACCTCATCTCTTAGCGTGGTCATATATAAGAAAATATTTTCAAAATATGAAATCTTAAGCTTAAGAAATAGATCATATGATGTAGACAGGAAAGCACGGAGGGGAATATGAGCATCTAAAGAAGTTCTTGCTAGCTTACCTGAGAAAGTGTAGGATACACAAGAGATGGACGATCGCCTGATCTATGGCAATCTATATATCATTGAAATGAATCTAAACCATGATGGAGTATATATATGGAGGTATGATTTTGTTAAAAAATTTCATAGTTTGTGTAACTCCAATTCTTATTTTTTATCTTCTCTTTTCCCATATCTAGCACTCTAATGCTCCTTCATCATGCCCATCTATGAAACACTCCACAATATCCTTAGTTCATTAGCACATCTATCACCTATCACCACTATTTTATGTGAAATATGAGGTATGTTTTGTTCCTATCCTTTGTATCTCCAAATAATTAACCATTTTGTTTTCTTTCATTTTCATCTAGCATCCTCCATGTTGTACCCATTAGTATGTGCATTTATTTTGGTATAGTCCCTTCTTCCTCCCCTAGTGTGTCTCCTTGACTTCTTATATACTTTAGAAAGTCTTGGATTTGGGACAAATCTATCTAAGTTTTAATTTACAAGAAAAGTTTCCAAGGAGGCACCAAAATATAGGCACAAAATGCCACATACTTAGAAAATATTTTGCAAAATTTCCAAAATTTCTCTCAATGCAAAAATGTGCTTCGGACTCGAACAACAAATCAGTACAACACATCCTACACCATAGTCAACTTAGTCAAAAGAAGCTCTTTGTGCAATTCAAATTATGGTTTGAAACAAAATTCAAGAGTCCAGCTTAGCACAAAGGTTCTATACCACATGACCTAGAGCATGGTTCTACACCACGATCAACACAATCAAAGATGGCATTACAACATTTTGAACCATAGCTCAGGAATGTGGTTCCCCATCATGCAATTTAGCATATTTTTTTTGCACTGTGTAGCTTAGCACAATGTTCTATGCCAAGGTTAGAGTGGTCAAACAACTCAAAGTTGAAGATCCAAATATTGGATCAAAGCATGTTCTATAATGCAAGGGGTAAAAAAATCTAAAGGCTAATATATCGTAGGTCATGATGTGCTTCAAGCCATAGTATGTTATAGAGAATGAATAGTGAATGTGTACCAAGCTTAGTAGGACTCTAATCTTAGGCATCCAAAACTAGATCAATGATCCACATTGAATTGGGCATGATCCACATATAAATACAAGATTTAATGCAATACATGGTTGCAGGTTTCTATTTAAGCTAGTTATAAGCTTAAGCGGATGATCTGAGAAGATGAAGGAATGAAATCCAAGATCCATAAGCTCTTTCCATTTTATATCTACAATGAAAAAATAATAGCAAGAATAGAGGATGATCTGATCTCTTTGGCAAGATTCTATAGCTGGAGGCTGTGAAAATTCAAACAACTTGCAATGGCCAAGTTGTCAAGGATCAATGGAGCATATAATTCTCTTTTTTATTGAATAAAATAGGAGGCGACCACCTTAGCATATTTATGATGTAGCACTCCAACTTCCTTGTAATGTTCATAATACTTTCAAATATTTCAAATTTATTGTAGAGGTCAAACCCTCATTTAAAGGGTCGACTCGAAATTTTTTTCCTACTTTATTATTGTATATTCTCTACAAATTAATAGAAGGATAATTACTTGGATGTTTACCTCAAACTTGTATCTTCTTTTCTGTGGATTACAAACTCTTGAAGTCATTTATGCTACTATTGTTATGGTTAGTCTATTATGCTAATTTGGATTGCTAACTTAGAGCAAATTGGAATGCTTCATATCTAAATGTATGCTTGGAAAGGATTTTTTTTTCTATTAGTCAAAGTATTAATCTAATTCTATATTTGAATTGTTAATACCTTGTACATTTGAAATAATTCTTTTAGCATGCTATTGTATCTTAATGATGAAGACGATTGGTTTTGAATGGTGCTTGTTCTAAGTATTGCCTACTAGAAATTGATTTGTTAGAGGTTCTCTGTAGATGATAATATTAGATTTACCCATATACTATTAATTAATTACTTTCTTAACCCCTTTTCCCTTTCTATCCATATATTTATACATTTAACCAAGCTTAAATGAGTCAACATTCAGTAAGTTGACAAGGTATACCAACCTACTCTAGAGGTTGGGTTGAAGCAATTTTGACCCATCCAATGTCAAGGTTTGGCTATGATTAGTGGGTGCTCACCTTTCAAAATCATTGTAGATGATAGTCATAGTTCAAGTTTATATTTATGTCAATTTAGACCCCAACAGGTTCCAATATAAAATAGCCATAATATTAAAGGTCATAATAATAATAATAATAATAATAGTAGAATAATATGAGCAAATTAATATGTATATCAAGGATTATATAATAAATAAAATAACATTTATTTATATACTAAAATATGAATGTAAATGGCCTAAATAATTCATGAACTATGCATGAAGAAAACTTACAATATTAATTGCTCATAAATTTGTATACAAACTTTATTCCTTATTTCCCTATTACAATCAGATAATATGACTATCCGACCTTATCTCTTTGGATTTCCTTCTCATGGAGTATTGTCTCCATAATATAGCTATCGTAATATGACTATTCAATTACTTGACTATTGCTCTCCATATGCCAAGTCTCATGAATCTTGGATTATCATCTTACCACTTTCATACTAGATGGTCACTTGAATCTAAGACTCTTGGACACATGAATCTTACACTTTTGCATGCAATCCTAATCTAAGACATTTGTGCACATCCTCATATTACATATTTTCACACTTACATACAAGAAACTTGTGCACATTATCTCAATATACACTTGCACTCTAACTTATATGACATGCATTTCCTTGACATGACACTTTTACATGACACGTGCATTTCCTACACATTGACACTTACATATAAGGGGAAATATAAATCACACTCTAAATTATAGACTCAAACCTAATATATTATATATTTACAAATGTACCATGAAGGTACCATGGGGGTACATTAGCATGTACCAAATAATGTAATATACCTCAACACCCCTTGTATTACATTATTTGGTTATTAAAGACTTTAGTATTCAATATTGATCTTTATATTTGTCTTCAATCTCCATATTTGTTATTTTTTTGGACTATGTGATACATTAGCCTCTTGATTAGGTACTTGCTTTGTATTTTTTTTGCTTTCTTCTTTTGTACTTTCTTAATATTCCTTTTCTATTTTTTTATCTTGTTCTATTCGGTCTGATCTTAATCTTGCCATGTCATTTTTTGAAGTTCCCGTATACTAAATTTCTATAGAAAATTCAACATTAGTATCTTTAGAATTATTTGAAAAATGTACATATTCAATGAGTTTTATTGTAAGAGCTTTGAACTCATTTTCTTCATATGATTCTTCTAATTATTGTATTTCATGAATTTCTTGAACCACATTTCCTTTTTGATTTTCTTCTCTAAACTATAGTTAAGGTTGTTGAAAACCATATTGGTACTAAGGATGATATTGATATTGTTGGTATTATGATGGGAATTGTTGTTGTCATTGAGGATTATATTGATATTGAGATTGATATTGTCTTTGTTGTACTAGTTTGTTCATTTGGCCTCCTTGATTCATTTGATTTCCTTGATTATGACTTCCTTGGTTATATCTATAAAAACTTGTATTATGACATTTTTATTGCATATATGGTAGAATATTGAATTCCATTTAGATCTATACTTGGAATTCATAGCTATATTACTTGGTATATTTTCTTTAGATACCAAGGCATTATTAGTCATTTCATATTTGACTAAGTTTTCTACTTCATATTCCTGAAGAATGTTGACTAAATCATCAAATGTAGTTTTCTTTATTAGAACTTACAAAAAAGTAACTAAATGTTTATAACTTTTAGGAAGTACCCTTAATGTTACTTAATCAAGAAATTTACCTTCTACTTTTTCTTCCAAAGTTAATAGTTTTGCTTTTATATCTGCTACTTTACGAAGAAAGAGCTATACTTTCTCTGCTATTAAATTTTAAGGAATACAATTGGGATTGTAAATTCAGAATTGTAGCTTTATTTTTCCCTTTAAATATTTTGCATAATGTATTCCATGCTTCTATAGAAGTTTTTGCTCCACTTAAATATGGTTGTATTTCATCAATTATTCCAAATGTTATTAACATGAGAGCCTTTGCATCTCCTTCTTCAAATATTTGTATTTCTCTTTCATCCTCACTAGGTTTTATCTTTGTTCCACTTACTATATCCCAAAGTTTTTCTACAACTAGGATTGATTTCATTTTGTTTTTCCATGATGCAAAATTTGGTCCTTTCAATAATTGAGATTCAAAAAGAAAAATTGTATTATTTGACATAATGGAATTCATTCAAGGTTTTGAAATCCTTTGATGTAGTAAACCTTATAACTCCCAAATATTAAATTTGTAAAATTTCAAGAGCTTCAAAATTTTTAAAAATATTTAAATTCTAAATTTTTCAAAATTTTAAAATTTTCAAAATTTTCAATTTTTTCAAACTTTCTAAAAGCTTTAAAAATTTCTAAATATCTCAAAAATCCTTAAAACTTCAATAATCACACCAAATCAAAAATTAAAAAAATTATCTCCTTATTTCTCCTTTCCTTTTATTTTTCACCTTCTTTAAATATTAAAAGTGCAATTAATTAAAAACTCAACTTAAACCTTATATCTCCACAATTATAAAATTTTGCACTAAATTCAAATTTACTCCCTCCAAATAATTATGCGCTAGAAATAGTAGTAATTACCTGAAGACTCATTGATGATAATGTAGTTGTCCTCATTTGTAATGCCTAATCAATGTTCCTCCTTCAGTATTGGAAATTGCATGCAATTTTTTGGCTTGTCCATTCATTTCCTTCAATTCATTTTGTGCTCATACAATATGAATGTCTCTTGGCACATTCATTTCTCTGGTTTCTTCTCAGTTGGAGAAGACTCAGGTGACTTTGCTTCACCTTCAAGTGGATCCAAATGGATAGATTCTATGCTGACGATGCTTCATATTTAAGTGCCTTTAGCTGGATAGTTCACAAACAACTCCATGTTTGGTTCTCCTGACTACATTGTTCTCAAGTGGCTCCATGTTTGGTTCTCATTGCTATATAGTTCACAGGTGGCTCTAAGTCTAGTTATATTTATTGGATAATTCTTAGTTGGATCTACGCATGGTTCTCCTTCCTGGATAATTCATAGGAAACTCTAAATTTAATGCTCCTTCTATGGTGAACCAATTTTTTGCTTACCTTAATAGATCAATACACCTTGTAATATGATTTATGTAACTAGCTCACTTTCTGGTCTGTGTAACTAGTTCTCTTTTCCTTGGGTACACTATGTAGGTTTTGAATATAATAATTCTTGCTTCTTTATATTTTATTATTGACCTTTCCTTATTTACAAAGTATGCTCTTTATTCAATGCTAACCTTCTATGTTGAATATGTTTTTGGTCAAATGTACCTCTATCTCTTTGTTAGATTGGCTTCTTACACTGGTCGAATGAGCCTCTATTATTTTAGCTTCTTTATGTTGACAAAATAACTCTTTGTTATATTAGCTTCTTATGTTGCTCAAATGACACTTTATTACATCGACCTCTTATGTTGGCCAAATGACTCTTTGTTATATTGACTTCTTGCATTAGCCGAGTAAGCCTTTGTATTTCTGTATTGTATAGACTTATAATTTTGTGTTATCTTCTTATACTGGCCAAATGAATCGCCTATACTTCTATTATAATATCTTGGGCCTATTTTTCTCTATCTTATTAGACTATTTTATTTATTATAGTCTTATTGACCATTTCTCTCCTATATTGATTTCTTGGTATTTTCTTGTATAATGACCTCTTAAGCATCTCTTCTATAATGGCCTCTCGAGCCTCTCTTCTATAATGGTCTCTTGGGCCTCTCTTCTATAATGTACTCTTGGGATTCTCTTCTATAATGGGCTCTTGGGCCTTTATTCTATAATGGTATCTCTTAGAAGATTCTACCCCTCTGTTAAAAAAATGTCTACCTTGAATAACCTGCTTCAAAACTATGATTTGCAACCAAGACTGAAATGATATATAGATATATTCAATCAGCCTAGTTCTTCAATGTATTATTTGTTCTATGCTTTATTCTTCTTTGCTTTCTTCTCCATCTACTTTATTCTTCTCTCTTCTCTGTTATATTTGTCTCTCTTCTTTGCTTTTTTCTATTGTCTTTGCTATCTTAGGAAGCTTTATATGTTTCTCAATCTAATTTAACTTTAATTAATCTGATGCTTCTATTCTATCTACTTTCTTCTTCACTATGTTTATCCTTTGTAATATTCCATGTCAGGATGTATCTAAACCTGAATGACCAACTTTCTCCTAATCTAGTTTTATCTCAATATTCAAATCTTCAATATTTAACTTTTCTCTAAATTGTCATCCTTTATCAATGTCCTCAATGTCCAATTTTTATCTAAGTTAGCTTCCTTTATCAATGTCCAAATTTTCTCCAAGTTGGCTTACTTTATCAATGTCCAACTTTTCTCCTAATTTAGATTCCTTATTCAAAGTAGTTGAGTCCTAGTCTTCATTGGTTTTCCTTCAACAAATTGGAAAGTTCCTAAGCCCATTCTATTCAATAAGACCTTTAAAAAATGGATTCCAAGTATGCACTACCTTCAAAGTGGATAGACTCTAAAACAATTTATCAAAATTGAAGAAACTTAATTAATAATGGTGTCCAATAGATAACTCTATCAAACTAGACAAAGTTAGGTGATAACTCTAATACCATTGTTTGATTTTTAAGCCTTATTACCACAAAATATCATAGGTCCTGATATAAAATAGCCACAATATTAAAGTTCAAATAATAATAATAATAAGAGTAGAATAATATACGCAAATTAATATGTATATTAAGGACTATATAATAAAGCAAATAACTTTCATTTATATACTAAAATATGAATGCAAATGACCTAAATCACTCATGAACTATACATGAAGACAACTTACAATATTAATTGCTCAAAAATCTATTACAAGATTTATTGCTTCTTTCCCTATGACAATAAGATAATATTACTATAAAATATTCTCTATTTGGATTGCCTTCTTTTGGAGTATTAATATAGCCATAGTAATTTGACTCTTCAAGTACTTGACTATTGTTCTCCATATGCCAAGTATAATGATTCTTGGCTTATCATACTAGATGGACACTTGACTATAAGACACTTGCACACATGACTCTTGCACTTCTACATGCACTACTAATCTAAGACACTTGTGCACATACTCATATTACATATTTGCACACTTATATACAAGAAAATCATGCACATTCTCTCAATCTACACTTACACTCTAACTTACATGAAACTTGTTCATTTCCTACACATTGAAACTTACATAAAAGGAAAAATATAAATCACACTCTAAACTATAGACTCAACCATAATCTATTACATATTTACAAATATACCATGAAGGTACCATGGGGGTACATTAGCATGTACCAAATAATGTAATATACCTCAACAAACACTAGATCATAAATTTTGATTAGTAACCTAGTTGAAGGAGATGATATCAAACTAATTATAGATGAACTTCAAGAGTTTTATTTTTTTATTTTGACAAAAATGATTATTTGGTTTGTAATATATAAAAATATGGTGGATACTCAGTCAAGTTGGGATATGAGCATTTAGAGCAATCAAAATTTTTGACTCCCAAAGGTTTTTCTTAGAATAATGTTTGGTCACTAGAGACTCTCCCTAAGGCCTTAATATTCCTTTGGATAGTAGTTCAAAGTAATATTTATATAGGAGAGAGTCTACAAAGAATAGGATATCATGTACCTTTTATAATTTCTTTGTGTAAGAATGCTTTAGAAATATGAGACCATCTACTTCATTGCCATTTGCTCACACCATTTGGGGTTACTTTTCTAAAACTATGAAAATATATTGGGTAGGTGATGGGGATCCATATTGTCTCCATTTGTACAAATTTTACACTTCTTTTTGTTCCATCTAACCTTGGATTATGTTGTAATTTACCTAGATATTACATATAAGCATAATTAATAGGAGGAATATGACACCAAGTTGGATAGGATATATTTTATGTGATTTTTAAGGAATATAATTCATGGTTTGGAACCTAACTAATAGGTCTTTTGGGCTAGAAAATATGTTTTACCTTTTGTAGGATTAAAGGACAATCAACACCAGAGAATATTTGCCAAGACTAGCACTAGAATACCTCTAATGAACTGGAATTGGAGTAATTTTGCTAGGATAGAATTGGAGGAACTTCATAGTTAGAGCCTCATAGTTCACCACATAAAAAACCATGCTAAGATAACAATAAAAACTATGCCAAGTTGGCACTATTGCATTGACCAACACTGAGAGGATTGTATTGGTTAGAACTAGAGGACTTGAGTGCTAGAGACAATGATTTGATTTATTAGAATTTAGGGTATGTGGTGATGTTAGCATCTACTATGGAATAACCATAAAATTGGTGCCATTAATTGACCACCTAGAGATGTAACTCACATTGAACCACAAAGAAACAATGAATTCTATAAAATTTGGTGAACCTCATATTCCCTGTTAAACAAAGCATTCATTTTTGGCTTAATGAAATTACTAATAATTTTGTAAACCAAAAATTGGTGGTTGTTTCCACCATGATGTAGATCAACCATTTTTAGACATACAAATTATGAAGTTGGCTTAGCTAGATTCTAATGTTTTGTTTTAATTTACGGTCAAACAACATAACTACTAATTTTGTAAACAAAAAATTGATGGTTTTTTCACCATGATGTAGATCAACCATTTTAAGAAATACATATTATAAAGTTGGCTTAGCTAGATTCCAATGTTTTGTTTTAGTTTATTGGCACTTAGATAGTTAAGGGATCCTATTAGGGAGGGTCATTACATTTCTCTTATTTTGGATCTCTAAACATTTCATGAAATATTATTTACTCTATTTTTTTGTTAATCTTACTTGTATATGCACTTACAATCTTTTAAAAAATAGGAAATTATGTCCTTGTGCTTATCTACTCATGTTTCTATGTCTTCTATATATTTATTTTTTGTAAATATTGTCTAAAAGATATCTATTTTGGATAGATTAAGGAATCTCTCAGATAACTTAAATCTTTTCATTTAAAAAAGAAATTAGGTAAGGAATTGAAAGCCATTTAGTTGCAATTTAGGCTAACTTATTTGTTGCATTATCCATTATTTTACTTGGAAAGGAAAAAATCTCACTAGTTTATAGTAACTCATTCAAACTGAAGAGCATGGTAGTTTAGGAATCTTGTTTGTTGCATTCATGTATTATTGCATCTAGCTTTCAAAATTAGTAGTGATTTTGCTTAAGTCAGTTATTTTATCTTACAAGGATTGTTAGATATAAAAACTTAGGTGTTTACCAATATACCCACCAAACACCACATGAACATAAACATATACATAAGATATGCATGTACATGGAGGTATCACCATCTGCCATGAAATAAAATTTCAGGTTTCCTTTGGAAAGAAAATCAAGTAATTTTCTCATGCCACAAGTTTTGAAGCTATAATCATTCTTCTTTATATCTATTTTTTTTGAAAGAAAATTACAAAAACTCCACTAGAACCAAATTTAATATCATGATGGAAAGATAAATCTACCTCTTATAGTTCCTACATCAAGATATTTCTAATTAGGATTTCATTCTATCTTTATATAATGATTGATAAAATGTTTTTAAAAAATATCATCCTAAGCCTCTTTTTATATACAATTCATAATATAATAACTTGAATTCATAGGCTTCTTCCTTTTTGATTTCTACTTCTTCCTTAATAAATCTTGAGTTAAAATATTTTTTATTTGATGAAAAGACAAGAATGTTTTGATGGCAACATGAATATTTGATATTTCTATCACCTTTGCTAAGCCATATCTCCTTGGAGTTTTGGTCACAAGATGACTCTCACTAAATTGTAATATGCTATGATAATTAATAGATAATTATTTTTCATACACAATAGTATGTTGGTCCAACACCTTGATTTCCACTATCTCTTATAAATTCTTGATCTTAGATTTTATTTCCTCATTTTTTAAAATGTGTTTGCAAAGCATTTCATATTCTAGATCTTCACTTTTTTTATTTATCTATTTTATCTTTTGAATAAATATGTACATACATGATCTACAAACTTTGCTTCTTCCATGATAAATTGTTAGTCTCACAATGACACTGAGAGGGGAGGGGTGAATTAGTGTAGCTCTTTTAAACTTAAATCTTCAACTCTTAAAGCCGAAATAATGAAAACTTAAAACCAAATAAAGCAAGTATAACAAGAGAACATCACACAACACAAGATGTATCGAGGTTCACCGATTTTGCTACATCCTCAAAATGACTGTTTGGACTCCCATCCAAATCCAGCCTTTGCAAAGCACCAACTTTACAATCAGTTTACCAGCACCCACTGGAAGGAGCACCAACCCCTGATTTATCTGCAAAAATAGAAAGGAGCACCAACCCCTGATTTATCTGCACCAATAGAAAGGAGCACCAACCCCTCTACCAAGCACCCACTTGATTTTGATATTGATAATAAAATGACATATATGAATCTTATCTTCTCACAAAAATTGACCGTTCTCTTATCTCGTTTTATAAAATGATAAACGCTTTCTGGGTATTGTGCATAACTCTGTTTATGACTTCCTCTCAAAATTTCAGCCAAAAATAATATCGTATGAGAAAGTTATATCCAAAATACTAAAGTGACATTTTTCACCTTTTTCCCAAAAACATGGATTTTCACTCTTTATTTTTCTCCACACACTCTTCTCACTTCACAAAATAAAATCCCCCGACAAAAATTCTCCAAGCAACACTCCTTTTATAACTATATTTTCTCTTTGTAACTCCTTTTGTAACTTCCATATTCTCACATGCCACCTATCAATTGTAACTCCTTCTTTCATATTCTCATATGCCACTTGTCAATTGTAACTCCTTTATGTAACTCCTTTATGACACAATATTCTCCTATTTATGACTGTTCATTTTCTCCTTCCATGACTGTTCATTTTCTCCTTCCATGACTATTCTTTTTCTCCTTCCCTTGTGCATGCATGTGTTTTGGTTTCCAAAAAGGCTTTTCGTTTCTATTTTGTGGCCCTTCATTTCCTTTTCTCCACATGGGCATGCATCCACTTATTTCCATGTGTAACGACCATCTTAGATGATTTCAAATCATTAAAGATTCTTTATGTAACGTTTTGTCTTATTCATTGAATTTTGTCCTTATGTGACAAATTACCTTATTCAATCTTCAATTTATTCCTTATAGGTCCACGTCACTATGCATTCTTCAGTTTCACTATCCTGGTGTTCATCACTAATATCAGACGCACTATCAACTACTCTGTTCCTTTAGCGAAAATGCAACATGTCGCGATATCACGACACTTTTGTTTCTTTGCCTACCTACCTTTTTTGAGTCACGAAAATGCAACATTTTCTCTGCCTGCCTGCCCTTTTTGAGTCGCGAAAATGCTACATGTCGTGATATCGTGACACTTTTTCCTTCTTGCTCTTTCTCTTTGCTTTGGAATACAAAAATGCTACATGTTGCAATATCGTGACACTTTTTTCTCCTTGCATTTTCTCTTTGCTTTAGACCACGAAAATGCAACATGTCGCGATATCGTGACATTTTTTTCTCCTTGCATTTTCTCTTTGCTTTGGACCGCAAAAATGCAGCATGTCGCGATATTGCAAAACTTTTTTCTCCTTGCATTTTCTCTTTGCTTTGGACCGCGAAAATGCAACATGTCGTGATATCATGACACTTTTTTCTCCTTACATTTTCTCTTTGCTTTGGACCGCAAAAATGCAACATGTCGTGATATCGCGACACTTTTTTCTCCTTGCATTTTCTCTTTGCTTTGGACCGCGAAAATGCAACATGTCACGATATCACGACACTTTTTTCTCCTTGCATTTTCTCTTTGCTTTGGACCGCGAAAATGCAACATGTCGCGATATCATGACACTTTTTTCTCCTTGCTTTGTCGCTTCTCTTTTTTTCGTGAAAATGCAACATGTCACGATATCATGACACTTTTTTCTCTTTGCTTTTTCGCTTCTCTTTTGGCCGTGAAAATGCAACATGTCGCGATATCGCGACACTTTTTCTTTTCTCTTTTGGCCGTGAAAATGCAACATGTCGCGATATCACTACACCTTTTTTTTCTTTGTGGTGTTTTGCTTTTTCTTTGATCTTTAGCATATGGGTCACTTCGGTCTTCTTGGACAACCTGTAACAACTTCACCCAAACATCAAAAACATCCTCATAAGCATTTAACATCACTGTACATACTCTGAATAACCTTTGAACTCCTGTCCACTGCATCAACCGATCTATCTGATTGTGTTGACAACAATGACAATACTGTCGCTACACCTTGCTCAACATAAATAACCATTTGGAATAAATTAGGTTCTTGTAGTCACATAGGATGAAAAAAAAATGGATTTAGATGACCATCATTGAGTAGGTAATATCTCAAGAGGATTTTCTTATGATATGATCATATCCATAACAAAACATATTAAGAGATTGTGTACTCTATTATAACCAAATATTACATAACAAGAAATAATCCAAGCTTTGTGTTGCATGAGATTTCCCAATATTCTTACTAGCCTATGTATATCAATAACTTTGATAAATAGCATCCCAAAGGCCATATGAATTATTTATTTGAGAAAGTACAAGATTGGGCAATACAAGAGGAGAGAAGAATGGGCCCTAGAGCTAACATGGGACCTACAAGGGAATTCAACCATTAAAAAATAGAGCATATGTTTGGACCATCATTTGCTTGTTTGAGGGGCTAGGTCATGGTTCACTTGCTTCCACTAGGGCATTTCACCTAAAATCTTGCTTCCTTATTCACAAAGCTCTATTTGGGTGTTGTGCTTTATATACCACCATGAGGACCATCATGGGATACATGTGGGATAATAGATCAAGAGTCTTGCAACATTGCTCAAGCTATTTTAAATATTTTTTATTTGAGAAAGTACAAGGTTGGGCAGTACAAGAGGAGTGAAGAATGGGTCCTAGATATAACATGGGGCCCACAAGGGAAATCAACCAATGGAAACCATACATGGGGAGAACTCCATGCTCACAAAAATAGAAAAATGCTCCCACAAGAGAGTATGGAGCATACGGTTGGAACATGATTCACTTGTTTGAGGGGCTAGGTCATGGTTCACCTGCTTCCACTTGGGTATTTCACCCAAAATCCTGCTTCTTGATTTACAAAGCTCTATGTGGATTTTGTGCTTTATATACCATCATAAGGGCCATCATGGGATACATGTAGGATAATGGATCAAGACTATCACAATGTTTCTCAAGGTATTTTTAGGAGTTTTTATTTGAGAAATTACGAGACTGGGCAATACAAGAGGAGCAAAAAATGGACCCTAGAGCTAAAATAGTGCCCATAAGAAAAATTAGCTAAGGGAAACCACACATGGGGAGAACTCCACATTCACCACCATTGAGTGATGCTCCCACAAGAGAGGATGGAGCATATGGTTGGGCCATAATTCACTCATTTGAGGGATTGGGTCACGGTTCACCTGCTTCCACTAGGGATTTCATCCAAAATATTGCTTCCTGATTTGCAAATGTCTATGTGGGTTTTTTAATTTATAGACCAGCATGAGAGTCATCATGGGATACATGTGGGATAATGGCTCAAGACACTTGAAATTTTGCTTAAGGTATTTTTTAGAATTTTTTATTTAAGAAAGTATGAGACTGGGAAGTTTGAGAGGAGCAAAGAATGGACCCTAGAGCTAACATGGGGTTCACAAGGGAATCAACCAATGGAAATTACACATGGGGAGAACTTCAAACTCATCACAATAGAGCGATTCTCCCATAGGAGAGGATGGAGCATACACTTGGGCCATGATTCACTCATTTGAGGGGTTGGGTCATGGTTCATCTGCTTCCACTAGGGAATTTCACCCAAAAACCTACTTCCTAATTTGTAAAGCTCTATGTGGATGTTGTGTTTTATATACCACCATGAGGGCCATCATGGGATACATGTGGGATAATGGCCCTAGAATCTCACAACATTGCTCAAGATATTTTTAGAATTATTTATTTGAGAAAGTATGAGATAGGGTAGTACGAGAGGAGTAAAGAATAGAAACTAGATCTAAAATAGGATCCACAAGAGAAATCAACCAATGAAAACCACACATGGGGAGAACTCCACACTCACCACCATAAAACAATGCTCTCATAGAAAGGATGGAGCATACACTTAGGTCATGATTCACTTGTTTGAGGGGTTGGGTAATGATTCACTTGCTTCCACTAGGACATTTCACCCAAAATCTAACTTCCTTATTTGTAAAGCTTTATGTGGGTGTTATGCTTTATATACCACCATGAGAGCCATAATGGAATACAAATGGGATAATATCTCATGACTCTTGCAATGTTGCTCAGGGTATTTTTAGAACTTTTTATTTGAGAAAAATTGAGACTAAGCAGTACGAGAGCAACAAAGAATGGGCCCTAGAGCTAACATGGGGTCCACAAGGGAAATAAACCAATAGAAACCACACATGGAGAAAACTCCACACTCACCATCATTGAGTTATGATCTCATAAGAGAGGATGGAGCACATGGGTGGCCTATGATTCACTCATTTGAGGGACTGGATCATGGTTCGTCTGCTTCCACTAGAGCATTTGATCTAAAATTCTACTTCCTAATTTGTAAAGCTCTATGTGGGGTTTGTGCTTTATATACCACCATGAGGACCATAATGGAATACATGTGGTATAATGGCTCAAGAATCTCACAAAGTTGGTCAATATATTTTTATAATTTTTTATTTGAGAAAGTATGAGACTAGGTAGTATGAAAGGAGCAAATAATGGTCCCTAGAGCTAACATGGGGCCCATAAGAGAAATCAACAATGAAAACCACACATGGAGAGAACACCATACTCACCACCATTGAGTGATGCTCTCATAAGAGAGGATGAAGCATATGGTTTTGCCATGATTCACTCATTTGAGGTGTTGGGTCATGGTTCACTACTTTCAATAGGGAATTTCACCCAAAAGCTTGTTTCCTAATTTGCAATGCTTTATGTGGGTGTTGTGCTTTATATACCACCATGATGGGCATAGTGGGATACATGTGGTACAAGGTTATGCATAGTGGCAAATCATCATTAATTTATGATTATTAGGAATTTTGAAATTGAAAATTGGCAAATATGGGGACGTTAGATGTCAATCCATTTGCCCATAATTTTTTAAAGCAAATTTATTTTAGGGTTGGTTTACCCCCCTTTGATAATTTTATTTTATTTATTTTAAATCACCAACCACTCATTCCTAAATCATGGACCTTTTTGCATTCAAATTAAACTCACCTCTTATACCACCATTATATATACCTAACACGATAATGATACTCCTACATTTATCATATTTTTATAGGAGATAAAATTTGTAGTTGGATTTTGGGGAGTATTTACAGTCCTTATTATCAAAAAGAGTTAAAGGAGAAAATATTTTTAGTTTTTAGATGACATTGTTTTGTATCTAGCTGAGTTCTTCAGTTGTACAAGATAATACCATTAACTGTTGAAAATATTTGATATTTTTAAGAGTCTATGTAAATTTTTTAAATATTAGTTTGTTATTAATATTTATTTTGAATGAATTATTTGTTCTTAAAACATTATATATTTGATGTTAAATATTATTTAAATTGATCCATTAGTCTTTATTCCCATTATTTGAGGAACTAAAAAATGATCCATCCTCCAAGTTATTGAGGAATTTTAAAAAGCAATCGATCTACTATTTCCATTCTCACATACTAGGGTTGGGGCATGCCTTACCAAAAATCTGACACTGTCACCTTTTAAAATGTATAATGGTGTTGTCTAGTTGTAGGTGGTGGCTGCTTTGGGTTCAATTTCCATTTTGGAAACCTTTTAATCTGAGATCGGATTTCTCATAAGCTTTATTTATAAAATCCTTCAGCTCAACTTCTTTGAATACATTTTAGAGTTTGAAATAATAGTTTTTATAAGTTTATATTAATAATAGTGGATGGCAAGCTTTGCAGTTGGATTCTAGGGAGTATTTGCACTCCTTATTGCCAAAAAGAGATGGAGGAGAAAATATTTTCAGTTTTAGATGACATTGTTTTGTATCTGGCTGAGTTCTTTGGTTGTACAAGATAATCCCATTAGTTGTTGAAAATATTTGGTATTTTTAAAAGTATATGTGAGTATTTTTTTATTATTAATATTTATTTTGAATGCATTATTCATTCTTAAAACATTATATATTTAGGGTTAAATATTATTTAAATTGATCCATTAGTCTTTCTATAGTTTAAATTTTGAAATAATAGCTTTTATAAGTTTATATTAACAATAGTGGATGGCAAGCTTTGCAATTGGATTCTGGAGAGTATTTGTACCCAAAAAGAGATAGAGGAAAAAATATTTTCAGTTTTTAGATGACATTGTCTTGTATCTGGCTGAATTCTTTGGTTGTATAAAATAATCCCATCAACTATTGGAAACATCTACTATTTTTAAGAGTATATGTGATTATTTGTTTATTATTAATCTAAACTGACATCTCTTCGAGATAAGTGGGAGGCAACATCTCCCCTTGCAGTGGTCACCCCATTATTTTTATCTTCTTTACTCCTTTCTTATTCTTTGTGGTTAGTTTCATTCTTCAATATTGCTTGGACAACTTCGACTTTAGTCTACAGTTTTACTGGCTAGGCTTTGACATCATAAAAATAATTTAGTGAAGTGCAACCAACAATTTAAAAAGAATATGAAATAGAAACACTTGTGTGTTGCACATATGGCCGATCCTTAAGATTACTTAATTGCAGCTAAACCTTCCTAAAAATATTTGGTATTTTTAATATTATTATGAATCTTTATTTGAATGTATTATTCATTCATAAAATGGTTAAATATTATTTAAATTGATCTATTAGTATTTCTATAGTAAAATTTTGAAATAATAGCTTTTATAAGTTTATAGTAATAATAGTGGATGACAAGATTTGCAATTGGATTATGGGGAGTATTTACACTCATTTTTTTTATTAGGGTAAAAATAGGATTTTTAAAGGGCCTAAACCCTTTTACAACACAAATTCAGCCCATCAATTGCACAACTACCAAGGGATAATAGCCAAAGATCCCCTGGATGTAGGGACAAATAGTATCCATCCTAGATCCCAATTAGCTGCAGTCCTCCATCGTGTGAATTTTTCTAAGTCCTCATGGACCACCCCAGGGGGATCCATCTTGTATCCTCTTCTTTAATGGCACCAAAGTTTGCCAGCCAGTTTGTTGGTTTGTTACCTTCTCTATAGACATGAAAAAAGTCAACTTATTCAAAATGCTTTACAATCTCTCTAATATCTTACACAATGTAATCAATTTGCTAATTAGCTTCACCCTCCTTTTTCAAAAGATAGATAATAATCAAGGAGTCTCCTTCAAAGATAACTTTTTTAGCACCTAGATCCTTAGCTAGCTTTGCACCCAGATGTAAAGCATTAACCTCAGTTTTATGACTAGTAGTAATTCTCAAAAACTTGTAGGCTACCCCCACAATTCTACCTTGATTGTCCCTCAAAATTGCTCTTGCTTCGGCCTTACCTGGGTTACCTTTGGATGCCCCATAAAAATTTAACTTCAACCAATCATCTCAAGGTGGTTGCCATTTTACATCAGTTCTAACCTGAATATTTGCCTCTCCACCACTAATAGGTTTCAAATTCCATGCCTTAGCTATCATAGTCTCTTCAGTATTATCTAGATTGATAGGGTACTTGATAGATTTAACATTTTCCTCTAAAAAGTGGGTGATAATTCCAAAAATTTGCATTGTAGACTTTTTTTCTCCTTTAAAAATTCTCCAGATCCTCTCTAACCAAACTTCCCACACAAAATGAAATAGAATCATGTTTTGAATTACATTAAGATGAGGACCGAAAAAGGGGTTCTCCCATTTTTGTAACCACAAAACCATATTAGAAAGCATCACCCAAGAGATGCCCATCCTATTGATGAGGAGCTAGAAAATATTTAGAGCATAGGGACATTCCAAGAATATGTGTTCCACAAATTCTTCTACCTTTTCACATAAACTGCATCTATTAGGAAACTAAAAACCTCTCATTTATTTGCACTCCTTGTTGCTAAAAAGAGACACAGGAGAAAATATTTTTAATTTTTAGATGATATTGTTTTGTATATGGGTAAGTTCTTCAGTTTTACAAGATAATCCATCAACTATTAAAAATATTTGGTATCTTTAAGAGTCTATGTGAGTCAAAATATTTGTTTATTATTAATATTTATTTTTAATGCATTATATAAAAATATTATATATTTAAGGTTCAATATTATTTAAATTTATTCATTAGTATTTCTATATTTTAGAGTTTGAAATAATAAACTTTATAAGTTTATATTAACAATAGTACAAATCATTTTCTTATTATTATTACTATATATATATATATATATATATATATATATATATATATATATCCAAAGATAATTAATGAAACTTAAATATATAATGTTTAAATATATATAATTTAGAATTTAAAAACTGAGAAAATATTTTTAGTTTTTAGATGACATTATTTTGTATTTGACTGAGTTCTTCGGTTGTATAAGATAATCCCATCAACCATTGAAAATATTTGGTATTTTTAAGAGTTTATGTGAGTAGCATGTGATATGGGTTAAATTCTCAATTATTATAACAAATATTGTTGAACTTAGATGAAATTTTCTTTTAGAATATATTTTTGCGTATAAAATATTTGTTTGATATTAATATTTATATTGAATGTATTATTCATTTTTAAAATATTATATATTTGGGTTAAATAGTATTTAAATTATTATTTTTGATTGATAGAGGGGTTTTGAAAGGACCCAAAACCTTTTACATAGAGAAATAGGTGTGAACCCAACTGGGATCAACACTAAAAGTAAAAATAAATAAAAAAGCATCTAGGAAAACCCAGCCAAACCATCCAAAAAGACAAAAAGGGAAACCTAGCAGTTCCCAAAAAACCCAAAAAATGAACAGAAGAAATTGTTAAAACAAGCAAACCATGAATAGGAACCATGCAAACCAGAACAAGCAGAACAAGAAATTATAACTGTCACTTGAGTTGAAATTGACCTACATCTCAAAATTTTTATGAGAAATCAAATACCTTGCATGAAGTGACTACTCCCAGGCTAGAGGCAATGGAGTCTTATTTGGTGTCCAATAGGCTTACTTGTACCACCATACTTGCTAAAGTAAAAAAATTCCATCACCATGGTTTACCTCCACGAGTCCCACTGGGAAGGGATTCTTTCATAACTCCTTTGTTTGCAAGTAAATTTGTTGCTTTATTTCCTTCTCTATACACGTGTTGAATAATGATGTTTGTATTTGTTTAGTAAGCTTTTACATGCATTAATCATATTGTGAACACTCTATGGCAAGACTTTATTTCCTTTGAGACAATTTATAGCAAGCATGGAATCACCTTCAAAAATGATGTGGTCACAATTAAACTCCTGCATAATTATCAAATCTTGGTACATGGCTCTCACTTCTGCATGGTTGTTGGATTGAATCCCAATATTATCCACATAAGCAATACTATCCCAATTTAAATTCACCCATTAGTTTTTCTACATTTTAGAGTTTGAAATAATAGCTTTTATAATTTTATTAAACAATAGTGAAAATCATTGTCTTATCAGACGAGCCCAATGGTAAAAGGTTCCTTGAAGGAAAGCCCCCTGTTTAGGAACCAGATAGGAGAGGTGAACCAAAACAAGGCTGAGGATGAAGAGGGAATTGAAAACCCCCAAAATGAGGAAGAAGGTTCAAGCCCTAGACTATCACAAGGATATGCCCCCTCATTTCAGTCCAAAATAGACTAGAAGCACTACCAAGCCTCCGATAGATTATGGAAGTGAAAGAAAGAAAGGGAGAATATCTACAACAGAGCACTATAGAATGAGAATCAATGAAGAAATTGCAAACGGAAAGCAAAGAACATTGTTACAGACAAGCTATTCCTGGCCAGGATAATAGCAAAATTGACAAACCCCCTTTGGCTCAGGGAAGGGGGCGGGGAAAAAATATCAAACAGTCTAAATGAAGGTTCTCTCATGGAATGTGAGAGGCCTAAACGGCCCACCAAAACAAAGGATGGTGAAGTCTATAAGGAAGGATTGGAATCCTACTATCATTTTTCTTCAAGAAACCAAAACAGATGCGGCACAATCAACACTTATAGCTAGAAGGATTTGGAAGCAAGGGGAAGTGGCCTTTCAACAAGCGAGAGGAGCATCTGGGGGCCTCATGATCTTATGGGATCCTATTAAAATAGAAGGAAGTATTATTCAGGAAAATGAAAGAGTCTTAAGCGTATTATTTCATGATTTTGATACTAATAAGAATTGGATTATGTCAAATGTTTATGCCCCCACCTCTGTCCAAGGGCGGTCTGAACTGTGGGAGTTTTTGGGGCATTTGAGCCAAGCTTTTAAAGACATTCCTTGGGTGATTGGGGGAGATTTCAATACCCCCCTTTACCCATCTGATAAGAAGGGAGGATCTGGGTTACCCTCAAGGAGCATGGAGGACTTCAATGAATTCATTAACACAAATGAATTGATGGATGTAAGACTAAAAGGAGCCAAATTTACATGGAGTAACAAGAGGATAGGAAGTCACCTGATTCAAGAAAGGTTGGACAGGTTTTTTTTATCCAAGGAAGCTACAACAATGTTTGGTGATTCAACATTACAAGCCCTTCCTAAATGCGCTTCAGACCATAATCTTATTCTATGGGAGGCATTTCAGGCTAACTCCTTTAAAAAGCCATTCAGATTTCTGTCAATGTGGGTTAAACATCCGGACTTCAAGAAACGAATAGAGGAATGGTGGCAACAGCCTATCCAGGGAAGTGCTTCCTTCAAACTATCTCAAAAACTTAAGATGGTGAAAAACAACCTTAGAATATGGAATAAAGAAGTCTTTGGAAATATTTTTGAGAATAAGAGAGCAGTGGGGGAAAAACTGAGAATAATAGAAAGCAAAATCCAAAATGGAACCTATGATGAGGCGACAAGGACGGAAGAGAAGGAAACCCTTTGTGAGTTTTATAATATTTTAGCTTGTGAAGAGATGTATTGGAGGCAGAAATCAAGGGCATTATGGCTAAAGGAAGGGGACTCTAATTCAAAAATTTTCCATGTTACCACATTGAGCAATAGAAGCAACAATAATATTAGAAATTTAACTAAGGTGGATGGATCCTCAACTCAAAACATTCAGGAGATCAGGGACGAGGCTGTTAATTTTTTTAGTTCATTATTGGGTGAAGAACGGGCCTGTAATGCCCAAGCAAAGGACTCTCTCCTTCAATTCATTCCACAACTCATTGATGAAATGATTAACGAGTCTCTTACAACAGCTTTTTCAGATGAAGAGATCAAGGAGGCTTTGTTTAACATGGATCCTAACAAAGCTCTTGGGCCGGATGGGTTTTCACCATGGTTTTTCCAAGTTTGTTGGGATATTGTTGGAGCAGAAGTTATTGCCGCAATCAAGGAGTTCCAAAGTTCAAATCATATTCCAAGGGGTTTCAATTCAACTTTCATTGCTTTGATCCCTAAAGGCCCCAACCCCAAGACTATGGCTGACTTTAGGCCGGTTAGCCTGTGTAATATATCCTATAAAATTTTGTCCAAAGTTTTAGCCAACCGTTTGAAGAAAGTTCTACCGGTTATCATTGATCCAAGTCAAGGAAGTTCTGTACAAGGAAGATCAATCTTAGATGGAGTTATTACTGTTCATGAGGCTCTTCATACAGCCACTCAGACCAAAAAAGTAGTCATGGCTTTAAAGTTAGACATGAACAAAGCTTATGACAGGATAAATTGGGAATTCCTAGAGGCAGTTTTATTAAAATTTGGCTTCAACATGAAATGGGTCAAGTTAATAAGAGAGTGTATTTCTAAGCCTTGTTTTTCAGTTTTGGTTAATGGGTCTACTGCAGGTTTTTTTCAAAGCAAATGTGGTCTAAGACAAGGAGATCCCATAAGTCCTATGTTGTTCATCATTGTAGCTGAGGCCTTGGGAAGAACCATTAAGGCAGCAACGGTAGCTGGACTCATATCAGGTATCAAGGCCACGTCGCTAACTACCCCGATGACACATCAACAATTTGTTGATGATACATTGCTACTGACTTTGGCTTCTGTGGTTGAGGCAAGAAGGATTAAAAATATTCTCATAATGTATGAAGAAGCGGTTGGACATAAAGTGAATTTTGATAAGAGCAAACTTTATTTCATCAATACCCCCATTCCTAGGCAAAACAACATAGCAAGGATCATGGAATGTCAGATTGCATCCCTTCCCACCTCCTATTTAGGTCTTCCCCTATTTACGGGGAAACCTGAAGGATCAATGTGGAACATAGTTCTGGAGAGGATCCAAAAAATCTAGCAGGTTGGAAAGGACATCTGTTATCTCAAGCAGGCAAAGCAGTTTTAACTATGGCTTCACTTCAAAGTATACCCATTTACTTCCTATCAGTGTTTAGAGCTCCCAGCAAGGTGTATCACAAAATTGAGCAACTTCAAAAAAATTTCTCTGGTCAGGGACTGAGGATAAGAAAAGGATCCATTTAGTAGGTTGGAACAAGGTTTGCAAACCTAAAGCCGATGGGGGGTTAGGATTGAGGAGAGTTGCTCATCTCAATACAACTCTGTTAGCCAAACAAGCATGGCGGTTATTGACTAAGGTCGATAATGAATGGACCGCCATAGTTAGGAGGAAATACCTCCAAGGTGTGAACTTCCTTAATGACAACTTAGCAAGCAGGGGGTCTACTTTTTGGAAGGCAATCCTCACGAGCAGGGATCTTGTCAAGAAAGGTCTTAGATGGATTCTAGGAAATGGGCAAACAATAGACTTTTGGAAGGATCGATGGGTGAGAGCTGAGGAGTTATCCCAGAATCCTCGTTTGGCTAGGATTCAAGAGCATATGGAGCAACATATTGGGAAGAAGGTTGCAAATTATATGTGGTAGGATATAAATATCAACAGGTGGAAACACATCAGAGTACAGGGTTTTGAAGCGGAGTCTGAAGAGCTTTATAACATTTTAACTCAACAAATTATTCCCTCTGGAGAGGATGAAGATCACATTGTTTGGGCTGAGACTGAAAGTGGTGACTTCACAGTTAAGTCTGCCTATAATTTGCTTCTCAATGTGGAAGGTCAACAATTTCAACCGAGTTTGGTTTGGATCAAAGGCTTAATTCCTAAAATATCCTTTTTTTCATGGCCAGTGATTCAAGGAAAAATCCTCACTATGGACAATATGTTATCCAAAGGTATGGTTATTGCTAACCATTGCTACATGTGCAGGGCAGGATGGGAGACAACCCAACACTTGTTTCTGGAGTGTCCGATAGCGGAGTCCATCCTGGATGAACTTTTCCAAGCCTTTAGGATCTCATGGGTTAAGCCTGCTCTTATATCCGAAGTGTTCCATCAATGGCCTCAACCCTTTGTTAGCCTAAAACTTAAGTACCTATGGAAAATCTGTTGGCATCATTTTCTCTCGCAGATTTGGCTAGAAAGGAACCATAGAGCCTTTAAGGATACCATTCACAACCCAAAAACCATCCTCAACAGGATTATTGTCTTTGCGAAAGAAAACCTTAGCACCTTAGTGGATGAGAACCACTCAATTCCTCCCCAAGAAAAACAATTAGCTCGGGCCTTAGGTATTGAGGACAAACCTTCCATTCCTTTGCCCAATCCCAAAAATGGGATTTCTTGGGAGCCACCCCCCAGGGTTGGTTTAAACTAAATTTTGATGGTGCAGCCAAGGAGAACCCGGGAAGAGCTGGAGCTGGAGGAATAATCAGGGATCATCAAGGAAATCTGGTCAAGGCCTTCGCTGAACCATTGGGAATCAGAACTAATAACGAAGCATAAGCTAGAGCCCTTTGGAGAGGGTTGCAAGTAGCCCAAGCAACTCAAGGTAACTTGATGATTGAAGGTGATTCTATGAACATCATCAACCTGTTAACCAATGGCAAAAAACCTCCATGGAGAATCGAGGGAGTCATCCATGAAGTGAGGATCCTTTTTGCGGCAAGACAGAACAGGAGGGCTCGTCACGTGTACCGTGAGGCCAACAGGTCAGCTGACAAATTAGCCAACATAGGTGTTGATGTTGGTAGTTTGGTGACATGGACACAAGGTGTGCCACGTGAAGTGGAAAACATTATTAGTCATGAAAAGAAACCTACCCGTTAAGGAGAAATATGAATGGGTGTTCTTTCCCCATGGAGCTGGTAATAACTATGGGGTTTCCCTCTAAATCATACCAAATTGGAAATGAAGGTAACAGGGTGTAAGCCTTGGAAGATTTCGACAGAGAATAGGAAATGGGCAAGCAACAGGTTTCACAAGTGCAAAGTTCCAAACTTCAATTTCCTATCAATGTAAGTAATGTTTACAGTTATGTTTAGGTATGGGTGTGCTTTGTTAGTAAGGTGTTGTAGGGGATTCAACACAATTTCTGGTAAGAAAGTTTCAAGGATGACTAGGATCTACAATCTCAGCAGAAGGCTGGATATTGTAATAGGTTTTGGGTTAACCTGCAAAACCCGGTAATTAATGAAGACTTTTATTTACCAATATATATATATATATATATATATATATATATATATATATATATATATATATATATATATATATATATATATATATATATATATATAATTTAGAATTTTAGGATGGTCAAACATTAAATATATACAATTTTTAAAGATATAATGAAGTTATAAAAAGAAAAGTTAAAAAACTAACTACAAAGTAATATATTTTACTACTAAATATTTTTAATTAAACAACCAAGAACATCAAATTATGGTACATAAAAAATATCCTTTAAAGATGTTAAGCTTTTATTTTATATTTACACTCATAAAGACACTTGGAATAAAATATTGCCCTAAGTTGTAAATTTGCTAAATCACTTTCAAACCTCTTATGTAAATAGACAATACACTAGACCTAATATTATAAAATATGTGTAGGGTTTAATTGAATGTCTACATATAACATGAAGACCTAGGAAAATACTAAACAAAATCTAAGAGCATTGTGTTTTGAAGAGTAGGAGACTAGTGAGAGTTGGATTTATCATATTCTTCCTTTCTAATTTTTTATTATTAGATTGATAATAGTGGAGAGATTGTATTCATTGATTTCCTTGAAGAACACAAGCTTATACTGAGAGGGGGGCATGAACAGTATAAGACCTCTTTTTACTTTTTCCTTTATACTTCAAAATAGTAAAGCAATATACCCAAAGCAATATCAAAGCAATGCACAATATCATCCACAAAGTGACACCAATTTTTACGTGGTTCACTCGTAATGGTCAGGCTACATCCACAAAACTTTTCTCTAAAAGTTATCTCAAAGTTCTTTGGGAATCCTTCCCAATTACAATGTTTATGAGCCTCGGCCCAAAGGAGATACCTTCCCCCAATCAAAATTTATGAGCCTCTGCTCAAAGGAGATAACTTCCCCCAATAAAAATTTATGAGCTTCTGCTCAAAGGAGATACCTTCCCTCTCGCTCCGGAAATGATCCCTCGAAGATCAACCGCCTCTACCTCTTGCCGAAGACGTGGAACTCCTTTTCATCGAAGACCTCTTATCCTTAATTCTTAGCCTAAGATACCTCTGCCTTCTATGATCATGTCCACAGTAGCTCAACAACCTGTACCAAACACAGTCAGTCGGTCTAGTACAAGTATTCCTATGTCTGTCAGATCTGTCCAACTCTTGAACAAATAAATCCTCTGCATACAAGCCTTCTCAAAGACTTGCCAAATATGTCCTTAGGTTCTTCTCATAGAACCAATGCACCTCTGTCCTCAAGTTCTCTGATAGAACTATCAAACTCAGCTCACAAGTCCTCTGCTAGGACCTGTCCAAATATGCTCACAAGTCCCCACCGTAACCTGTCCAAAAACTACTCACAAGTCCCCATCGTAACCTATCCAAAAACTACTCATAAGTCCCCACTGGAACCTGTCCAAAAACTACTCACAAGTCCCCATTGGAACCTATCCAAAAACTTAGCAAGCTCACAAAGAAAAACTTTCTTAGTAGGAAATCACAAAGTGAATTGTTAGAGACCCAATGTGATTTTTCAAACTCATAGAAGCATAAAGAGAATTGTTAGAGACTCAATATGTTCTATACTCAAATCCCAATCTCAAAACTCAACTCAAATCAACTCAGCTCAATCTCAATCTAAAATCTGAAAACTCAACTCAATATCTGAAATGGATAGGATATAATGTTTTCTTTCAAGAACATGAAACCCCAACAATTACCAACTATGCAAAGAATCACATAACAATGATACTCATGTTCTTTTCACCATCAATTAGGGTTTCAACAACAATGCTCATCAAACAAGGTTTAGTCAACCAACACCATTCAACTCAACATCAACCTTGAAGCATTCAACCAATCATCACAAGAAAAGGAAACAAGTAGAAATTCTTTTCCCTCCAAAGATATTTGAACAAAACAACCACCAACACAATATCACCAAATGCAAAGAATAACTTGCTCAAATCAACTCAATGGAGTAAGCCCAATATCATCCTCCTATCATGAATCAAGTAAAGCAATAACTTGATCAAACAACCTCTATGGAAGCAACTCAACCATCAAACTCAAAACAACCAACCAAGGGTTCCACCAACTCAATGCAAGTAGCTAGACTCACAAATATAAACCCTAGTGCACAAAGCTTCCACTATCTCAAACCAAAAATTATGCATTCACCAAAAACTCTCCTTAAGGATAACAATGCATAAGTAGTCTTCAACAAACCATAAAATAGGATTTACACCTAGCCAAAGGATACCTAGTAGAATACCTTTTCACTCCAACCTTATTTCAGAAAACATACACCAATCATACTCATAAGGAAAATGTGCCCATACCTTTTTGGAGTAGAAGAAAATTGATCCTTAAAGCTGTCACCACACACAACCCTCAAACTTCCAACCAAGTTAGGGTTAGAACCAAGATAAATGAGTGTATATAAAAACTTTCCTTAATACACCTTTTAGCTTCTCTTCTTTAAAAACAACCACCAAAGAAGCCAAAAACACAACAACCAAAGCTTACACCTTAAATCTCCATTTTTAAATTTAGCATAGCAAAAGACTAATCTCAAAAATACAACCAAAGAAATATCCCCTTATTTCTCCTATGTCTTTTAAACAATGTTAAAAAATGCCAAAAATCATATCAAGAAAATAATCACACCTTATAATGGCTGCCCTTGAAGAATTCAAAATTCACGGCACAAAACACATTTTAATAAAAATGTGACTAATCCATGCACAACTCCCTCCGCGGGGATCAAAACACAGACCTCTACCTACGCAAGGCCCAAATGCAGCCTTCGCTGCCACTAGCCCACAAGGGGCTTACGAATTCCAAGACAGACTTCCTTCCACATAAATAGTCAAGCTTTTCGAAAGCTTTTCAAACCACGAGCTCTCCTCTTTTGCAGCGTAAATAGAACATTCGATCGCAGCCAAACCAATTAATTGCCTTCGATTTTTCCGATTGAGTTTAACCTTAGGAACCTTATCATTTTTATAGTCCATACGTGGACTTTAGAACACGTCGGCTGCAAAGAAAAGTAATTTCGAATTTAATCAAAATTTGCTTTCTAAAGGGTTTAAAAACCCTTAAAGTATTTTTAATAAATTAAAAATAATTTCTCCCTTAATTAATTAAATAATTAATTAATTAAAACCTTGAAGGGTTTTAAATAATAATTAAATAAATAATATAGAGAACCTCCATTGGTTTTAATAAAAACCATTGCCAATGGAATCTTTTCGGATTCTCTTAAAAATATTCTCTTGGAATCTTCCACCTTTGAAGCCAACACATCCTCTTAACATTAATGTCATTTCCTTTTGACATCAATGACAACTCATAGACAAGAAGCTAGGATCTCAAACCCAAAAATGCCAACAATCTCCCCCTTTGTCATTGATGGCAAACCATGCTTCTCAACAACACATAAACTCAACATAAACAACTCCCCCTATCTTGAGGCTCTCCCCCTTACTCATATCTCTCCCCCTTTGTCATCAATGGCAAAGGGTCACCTTTGGGGCTTGGGACTAAGAATGAGCCTCTTAGCTTAGTCCCTCCCCCACCTCCTGTTGAGGTGTTTAATTCCAAGGTGGGAGTAAAACTCCCAATAGGCACTGATCATCATCAGTGTCTATAGCTGCTTTACCATGTCTTCTCTTGTTCTCCTTGTCCATATTCTTGTTCCTGTTCCTATCACTATTCTTGTTCCTATTCTTATCCATGCCTTGATCCTTGGACTCGTTCATACCACTGTTCCTATTCCTGTACCTTGGAAGTTCATCTCTACACTTTCTAGCTGTGTGACCTTCATTGTTGCACTTATAACAAGTAACAATGTTATTTCTTTTAGGCATACTCGTTCTTTGAATCCACCTTCTCCCAAAAACCCTATTCCCGTTATTAGCCTTGCAAAAAATTGCCTTATGCCCAAATCGTTTACAAGAGTAGCAATACCCTTGAAAGAAATTACCACCTCTGAAACTCGTCATTTACCTTCCTTACTTGAGTCATGCAATGTGAAGCCATGTGACCAAACCTCGTGACAAGCAAAACATCCGCCATTAAACTTTCCCCGTAAATGACCTTCTAGGTCCTGTAAAATTTCTCCCCTTTTTCTGTTTCCTATTTTTTGTTTCTGTGCATCTATCACTCAAGGACTCTTTCTCTAAAATATTCCCCTCATCAGAACTCTCTTCTTTTTGGAATCTCTTACTAGATTCCCCAACCTGTTCCTTGTGTGGCTTAACAAAATCAAGGCCTGTTTTATCTGTTGTCTTTCTTTGAACTTTGATGAGTGACTTACCATTTTTGGAGCTATCTTGAAACCTGTAAAGCTTATCCTTGTACTCTTTAGTTTCCTCTTTCAAAGAAGCCATTTTCTATTCTAACTCACTATACTCAAGAACCTTAGACTCTAACTCATCCTTGAGTTCTTGTGTCTTAGCTATAGAGAAGTCAAGACTTTCTATAAGATCATCTCTCTCCATACAACATTCATCTAACTTATCCTTGAGTCTAGCATTCTTCTTTCTTTCCTTTTCCAAAACACTAAGAGCACTAATAAGTTCACTTTCAAGATCCTTTATTTGTTTGCTTTTTGAATCATCAAAGCCTTTTTTAGATTTCTTATCACTAGAGGTGCTACCCTTTTCAAAGACCATACATGCATCTTCCTTATAGTTTTCTGAAGAATCCTCATACATACTAGAAACCAAATCATTATTTGTGCAATCATCCTCAAGGTGACAAAAATTTCCACATCTAAGACATTTCATGATAATGAATCTATGTTTCGGTTCTTCCTCTTTTTCTGATATGAACAACATCTCATTTTCATTATCACTTGAAGAACTTTCACTATCACTACTAGAACACTTACTTGCTTTGTCTAGGTAGAAACTCTTCTTGTGCTTGTGAGAATACCTCTTTCCTTGATTGCTGTGCTCATCTTTGATCTTCCTGTGATGCTTGTGCTTTTCAGAATCCTTGCTCTTAGAATCCTGTTTATCTTCATCACTTTCATTCTTGGGAATAGTACAGTTAGTAGCATAATGACCAAACTTTCCACAATTGAAACATCTTATATTTTTCATACTTTTGTGCTTTCTAGAGAACTTGCCTTTCTTGTTGTAATATGCCTCTTCATCACTAGAAGACTCATCACTATCTTGAAGTCGTTTACCCTTGGATTCCTTGGTAGCCTTGAAAGCTGCCTCTTTCTTGACATCAACCTTCACTTGAGTTCTCAACTCAAATGTTGCAAGTATACTATGAAGCTCATCCTTTTCAACTTATCCAAATCTTTAGCTTCCTCAATAGCAAAAATATTTTCACTAAATCTATTAGGAAGAGATCGTAAAATCTTATCACAAACATCATTTTCAGCAAGCTCAAGACCTAAGTCTTTCATGGAGTTAACAACCTCATCCATACGAAGCATGTAGTCACTAATATTTTCATCATCATTCATCTTGAGTTGTTCAAACATACCTTTGAAGTGTCTCAACTTGGCCTTTCCGACATTTGTATCACCTTGTATGAACCACCTTCAACTGTTTCCATATTTCACTAGCTGTCTTGTAGTGAATCACTTTGGTGAGATCTATTTTCTGTAAGCCTTTCAGGATTGCATTCATTGCTTTTGAATTGCTGTGATGTAGAAGCCTTTCTTCTTTAGTATTCGAACCATGTACAGGAATAGTGTACTCATCTTCAATCACTTCCCATACCTCATTACCAAGTGCCATTAGATGAACCTTCATCCTTGCACTCCAAAGACCAAAATCTGACCCATCAAGAATAGGTGTTGCATTGCCACTTGAATGATCCATTGTGTTCTTTACTAGATTTTCCTTCAAGCTGTTAAACTTTTCGAAGGCACCGGCTCTGATACCAATTAAATAACATAAGCTTATACTGAGAGGGGGGTGAACAGTATAAGACCTATTTTTACTTTTTCCTTTATACTTCAAAACAATAAAGCAATATACCCAAAGAAATATCAAAGCAATGCACAATATCATCCACAAAGTGACACCAATTTTTACGTGGTTCACCCAGAATGGCTGGGCTACGTCCACAAAACTTTTCTCTAAAATTTATCTCAAAGTTCTTTGGGAATCCTTCCTAATTACAATGTTTATGAGCCTTGACCCAAAGGAGATACCTTCCCCCAATCAGAATTTATGAGCCTCTGCTCAAAGGAGATACCTTCCCCTAATCAGAATTTATGAGCCTCTGCTCAAAGGAGATACCTTCCCTCTCGCTCTAGAAATGACCCCTCGGAAGATCAATCGCCTCTACCTCTTTCCAACGACGTGGAACTCCTTTCCATCGAAGACCTCCCGTCCTTAATGCTTAGCCTAAGAGACCTCTACATTCTATGATCATGTCCACAGCAGCCTCAAGAACCTGTACCAAACATAGTCGATCGATCTAGTACAAGTCTTCCTCTCGTCCGTCGGATCTGTCCAACTCTTGAACAAATCAATCTTTTGCATACAAGCCTTCTCAAAGACTTTCCAAATATGTCCTCAGGTTCTTCTCATAGAACCAATGCACCTCTGTCCTCAAGTTCTCTGATAGAACTATCAAACTCAGCTCACAAGTCCTCTGCTAGGACCTGTCCAAATCTGCTCACAAGTCCCCATTGGAACCTATCCAAAAACTGCTCACAAGTCCCCATCAAAACTTTTCCAAAAACTACTCACAAGTCCCCACCGAAACCTGTCCAAAAACTGCTCACAAGTCCCCACTGGAACCTGTCCAAAAACTGCTCACAAGTTCCCACCAGGACCTGTCCAAAAACTCAGTAAGCTCACAAAGAAAAACTTTCTTAGTAGGAAATCACAAAGTGAATTGTTAGAGACCCAATGTGATTTGTCAAACTCATAGAAGCATAAAGAGAATTGTTAGAGACTCAATATGTTCTATACTCAAATCCCAATCTCAAAAATCAACTCAAATCAACTCAGCTCAATCTCAATCTAAAATCTAAAAACTCAACTCAATATCTGAAATGGATAGGATAGAATGTTTTCTTTTAAGAACATGAAACCCCAAAAATTGCCAACTATGCAAAGAATCACATAACAATGATACTCATGTTCTTTTCACCATCAATTAGGGTTTCAACAACAATGCTCATCAAACAAGGTTTAGTCAACCAACACCATTCAACTCAACATCAACCTTGAAGCATTCAACCAATCATCACAAGAAAAGGAAACAAGTAGAAATCCTTTTCCCTCCAAAGATATTTGAACAAAACAACCACCAACACAATATCACCAAATGCAAAGAATAACTTGCTCAAATCAACTCAATGGAGTAAGCCCAATATCATCAATCAAGTAAAGCAATAACTTGATCAAACAACCTCTATGGAAGCAAATCAACCATCAAACTCAAAACAACCAACCAAGGGTTCCGCCAACTCAATGCAAGTAGCTAGACTCACAAATATAAACCCTAGTGCACAAAGCTTCCACTATCTCAAACCAAAAAATATGCATTCACCAAAAACTCTCCTTAAGGATAACAATGCATAAGTAGTCTTCAACAAACCATAAAATAGGATTTACACCTAGCCAAAGGATACCTAGTAGAATACCTTTTCACTCCAACCTTATTTCAGAAAACATACACCAATCATACTCATAAGGAAAATGTGCCCATACCTTTTTGGAGTAGAAGAAAATTGATCCTTAAAGCTGTCACCACACACAACCCTCAAACTTCCAACCAATTTAGGGTTAGAACCAAGATAAATGAGTGTATATAAAAACTTTTCTTAATACACCTTTTAGCTTCTCTTCTTTAAAAACAACCACCAAAGAAGCCAAAAACACAACAACCAAAACTTACACCTTATATCTCCATTTTTAAATTTAGCATAGCAAAAGACTAATCTCAAAAATACAACCAAAGAAATATCCCCTTATTTCTCCTATGTCTTTTAAACAATGCTAAACAATGCCAAAAATCATATCAAGAAAATAATCACACCTTATAATGGATGCCCTTGAAGAATCCGAAATTCGTGGCACAAAACATGTTTTAATAAAAACGTGACTAATCCATGCACAACTCCCTCCACGGGGATCGAAATGCAGACCTCCGCCTACGCAAGGCCCAAACGTAGCCTTCGTTGCCACTAGCCCATAAGGTGCTTACAAAGTCCAAGACGGACTTCGTTCCACATAAACAGTCAAGCTTTCTAAAAGCTTTTCAAACCACGAGCTCTCCTCTTTCGTAGCGTAAACAGAACATTCGATCACAGCCAAACCAATTAATTGCCTTCGATTTTTCTGATTGGGTTTAACCTTAGGAACCTTCTCATATTTATAGTCCATACGTGGACTTTAGAACACGTCGGCTGCAAAGAAAAGTAATTTCGAATTTAATCGAAATTTGCTTTCTAAAGGGTTTAAAAACCCTTAAAGTATTTTTAATAAATTAAAAATAATTTCTCCATTAATTAATTAAATAATTAATTAATTAAAACCTTGAAGGGTTTTAAATAATAATTAAATAAATAATAAAGAGAACCTCCATTGGTTTTAATAAAAACCATTGCCAATGGAATCTTTTCGGATTCTCTTAAAAATATTCTCTTGGAATCTTCCACCTTTGAAGCCAACACATCCTCTTAACATTAATATCATTTCCTTTTGACATCAATAACAACTCATAGACAAGAAGCTAGGATCTCAAACCCAAAAATGCCAACATTCCTTGTAATGTTGTTTAAATTCTTGATCTTAAACAATTATCTACAAATGAAGACTACTTGTAATAGAATTAGGAAAATTAGATATTTTACCATATTTAGTTGTTTGTATCATGTATGTGTACATAGTTATTTCTCTTTTCATATAGTATGTATAGCTGGATTTTTTTAATATTTAAATTAGAATTTTTTTTTTTAAATTTATAAAATGTTCTACTAAGTCTTCAGATAGTTGTTCACTTGTACGTGTGTCTCATTGTAAGTCTCATATACCTATATTTTATGTTGTTCTAATATACCTAAATTTTATATATTTTTTTTTTGAATTTAGCTAAAAACCTCTTGCGGGACTACCTTGGTCTGAGAAACCACGACCAGGGGGTTCTACACCATCAAAATCACCTAGGAGTCACGCCCAACCCTAATCGCACCAACATTATCAACTGGATTTTGGGTACCCAATGTGTGTTTAGTAGGGTGGAGATTCAAACTAGGGACCTCCCTTGGAGGATTGCCCTACCCTCTCCAACTCACCTACAACACGTGGATAAATTTTATGTTATTTCAATTCTTATTACAATTTTTTTTAAAAGAAATTTGGTTTATTGAACAAACAATCTTAAAAATGTAAAATGTGTCAATAGAGGATGGGTATACTATTCATCATAATAATCATGTTTATGGTTTAAAAAAAAAACCATTGTGAATTCTAAATTTTATTATATTATTAGCCTTTCTATTTATCTATATTATTTTCATTTTGGTACATTCAACCTGTAATGATTTATGGTTCAAAGAAAGAACCTTTGCCTCATAGCTCTATTATTTCAATATGGTATCTTAAATGAAGTGTCTACGTATTTTAAATTTAATATTTGTTCTACTAAATAATTAGATCAATATGGGAGGCATGATATGTTTATGCAATTGTTTTATTTTCCAATTAACTGGTAATTTTTAATTTTATATTATAAGACATTAAACTTCTTCATCACTCATCTTTCACTTTAAAGTGAAGTTTTCTACACTCATGTAACTTCTTCATAGAGTTTAAGTGCTTGCATTTATCATTAAAATATAATGACAATGAAAACATTTATTTATTATCACTATATAGTATGTGTAAATTCTAATTCAATGTCAATATAGGAGAAACAAGTGATCAATATCAATTTAAACTAGTCTCGGGGGACAATGTAATGGTTTGGGCTTTGGCTCTTCTTCTTTAAGAGGTCTAAGGTTCAAATCGCGGTGTGGACAAGGGTGTGAGGAGGTGAGTGTGTGTATGGCTATGTGTTTATCCTTTGTTGATAAGCTTAGATCTTGGCATTACGAGGGGTCATGGTTGGGATGGGAATGCCCAAAGCCCTAAGCATCAATTTAAACTAAAACTAAAATAAAATAAACCTACAATGTACCAATTTTTTATTTGAGTTTTAGTTTAAATTGATTGAATAGTCAACCTAAGCAAGGAGAAACTAATCTCCCAGTTTACTATTATACTTTTAGTTTAAATTGATTGAACAATCAACTTAGGCAAGGAGAAACTAATCGGCCACTTTACTATTAATCTCCATAGCAACTTTGTTTTTATGAATTTCATTATTTATGAGTTTCTAATTATTTAAAATTTATATATATTTTAAAATAATTATATTCTATTTCAAATTAAAATGATAGCAGGTTAAGCATTTATTTAGTTTTTGTGGGATAGGACAATGGTTAAGGTCTTGGATTCTCTTTTTAAATACCTAAATGCAAACTAAGGTAAAGTCAAAATAAACTTGCTAAAAACAATTAAAATTTTGATTTTTAAAATTCTTATTATTTCCTTTAAATTTGTAGTGGATGCACTACTTTAAATATGAGGTGTGGATACTTTAATAATTATGAATTTAAACATCATCTTAAGTAGGCCTATTGAAAATACAAGCAAACAAGAAAGGTAGTTAATGATTCATTTGAGTAGTTGAAAGTTGAAAGGAACACTGCAATATCATGAAAATTATTGAAGGACCACGTAGTTTCCATCTACATTACTCCTTTTCAGTCATTCTAAATATTCTTTGATGGTTGGGATTTGCTAGATTTTATATGAAGGCAGTTTCATTCTTGTTCTATTCAAATGAAACATTATAAATACAAATATATTCAAAAATCCTATTATTAATGTGTTAATGAAAGACACTCACTTAATAATCTATGATAATATCAATAGTTGTATTTTCAATTTGGATCTCAATTATTGGGAAATAATATAAATAAAAAGAGAATTTCTCACAATTAAATTTAGTATTTTGATACTGAAATCTAAAAGCCACAACAACATGTATCAAGAAACCTGATACATACATATTTGCTTGATATAAATTGCATGGATGAATATGAGAGTAAAGCACATCTGAAATATTTTTATTATTAATTAATATAAAATTTTGCTACTACTCCATAAGTTATATTGATGCATACTTTGGATGATTTACCCAAAAAATGAATTTTTAAATCAATTCATGCAAATAAATATATAAAATCTTATTATTAAGCACTAGGATATTTTTTTGAAATTATATTTAAAATAAAAATAATAATTATTTGTCTATCCTTAAATTTGTTGTTGGTGTCTTTGTAGGGAAACTCCAATAGTATGTCGTTGTTGTTTCATCTCCATGACCTCAATTCGAATCACGGGAAAGGAGGATTTTTATTGCTATGTCCTAGGAATGTGACCCCAATCATGCCACCCATTATACTATTTCAAATATTATTATAAATTCATCACATTTTTATATTTTTTGGTGGAAAAAAGACAATTCACCATATCTTCTACATGAGTTTGGACACTATTTTCTTGTCTTTTGAAACTAATTCACCATATTTTTATAAATACATTTTGAGGTCGATCCCTTATGTACAACCCTGATGTGGAATAATGACTCAAGACTCTCATTGCGTTCCTCAAGGTAATTTTAGAATTTTTTATTTGAGAAAGTATGAGACTAGGTAGTATGAGAGGAGTGAACAATGGTCCCTAGAGCTAACATTAGACCCATAAGGAAAATCAACCAATAGAAACCACACATGTAGAGAACTCCACACTCACCACCATCGAGTGATGCTCCCATAGAAGAGGATGGAGTATACATCTAGGCCTTGATTCATTCATTTGATGGGTTGGATCATGGCTAATCTGCTTTCACTAGGGCATTTCACACAAAAGCCTACTTCCTTATTTGCAAAGATAAATGTGGGTGTTGTGCTTTATATACCATCATGAGCACCATAGTGGGATACATGTGGGATAATGGCTTAAGACTCTTGCAGCATTGCTGAAGGTATTTTAAAAATATATATTTAAAAAAGTACGAGACTGGGCAGTACAAGAGGAGCGAAGAATAGGCCCTAAAGCTAACATGGGACCCACAAGGGAAATCAGCCATTGGAAACCACACATAGGTAGAACGCCAAACTCACCACCATCAAGCAATGCTCCCACAGGAGAGGATGGACCATACGGTTGGGCCATTATTTGCTCGTTTTAGGGGTTGGGTCATGGTTCGCTTGCTTCCACTAGGGATTTTCACCCAAAAGCCTACTTTTTTATTTTCAAAGATCTATGTGGGTTTTGTATTTTATATACCACCATGATGGCCATAGTGGGACACATGTGGGATAATATCTCAAGGCTCTCGCAACATTGTTCAAGGTATTTTTAGAATTTTTTATTTGAGAAAATATGAGACTAGGTAGTATGAGAGGAGTAGAGAATGGACCCTAGAGCTAACATGGGGCTTATAAGGGAAATTACCCAATGGAAACCACACATGGGGAGAACTCCACACTCACCACCATCAAGTGATGCTCCCATAAGAGATGATGGAGCATACGATTGGGACATGGTTCACTTTTTTGAGGGGTTGGGTCATGGTTCATATGCTTCCATAAGGGTATTTTACCCAAAAAATTTCTTCTTGATTTACAACGCTCTATGTGGGTGTCGTTCTTTATATACCAGCATGAGGTCCATCATGGGATACATGTGGGATAATGGCTCAAAAATCTCATAGTGTTACTCAAAATATTTTTAGAATTTTTTATTTGAGGAAGTATGAGACTATGCAATACAAGAGGAGTGAAATCCACACATGGGGATAAATCCAAATTCACCATCATTGAGTGATGTTACCATAGGAGAGGATGTAGCATACAACTAGGTCATATTTTGCTTGTTTAAGGGGATGGATAATGGTTTTCCTACTTCCAATAGGACATTTCACCCAAAATGCTACTTCCTTATTTGCAAAGATTTATGTGGATGTTGTGTTTTATATACCACCATGAGAGTCATGATGGAATACATGTGGGATAATGGCTAAAGACTCTCACAATGTTGCTAAATGTATTTTTAGAACTTCTTACTTAAGAAATTTTGGGACTGCGCAATATGAGAAGAGTAAAGAATGGGCCCTAGAGCTAGCATGGGGTCCAAAAGGGAAATCAACCAAAAAAAACCAAACATGAGGAGAACTCCACACTCACCATGATTGAGTGATGATCCCATAGGAGAGGATGGAGCATACAACTAGGCCATGATTCACTCATTTTAGGGACTGGATCATGGTTTACCTGCTTCCACTAGGACATTTCATCCAAAATTCTACTTCTTGATTTGCAAATATCTATGTGGGTGTTGTGCTTTATATACCAATATGATGGTCATCATGGGATACATGTGAAATAATGGATCAAGACTCTCATAGCATTGCTCAAGGTAACTTTACATTTTTTATTTAATAAAGTATAAGACTGGACAGTATGAGAGGAGCGAAGAATTGGTTCTTGTAGCACCCTAAAATTGGCACAATAAAACTTAGCAAATAATCAAAATTACCTTAGTAATAATTCAAATTCAAATTCAACCCCCAAAACCGCTCCCAAACAGCCTTTTACCCGCTCCCCTTGTTTTTCATGCCATTTTTAGGATTTGTTGTGACCGTTGGACGATATCGTCGCCGATCAGACGATATCGCCTCAGATCGAACGATTTCGTCTGGACTAGGACGTCCAGACGATCTTGTCCCAAAACTAATTTTTCATAATTAGCTTCTGTTTCAACAACTTCTCTAACTCGGGCAGAGACGCGTCTGCACCGTTAGAGACCTCCCCCGTTGGAGATCTTCCAAATTAGGATGATCTCCAACCTCCCAACTTCCCTCCTAAGTCTATTTAAACCTTAGGACCCCCCTTGACTTTCCCCTGGCTGGATTTTCTGTAACTTGACCTTTACACGCATTAGAACACCCTGGATTACCATCTGCACTTGTCCTATCCAAATTTTGTTGCAGGAACCTTGTTATTCTTCAGTCGGAGCAAGCTCAGATCGTCGCAGATGATCCTGTCCAATTCGAGATGATTTCGTATCAATCCGAGATGATTTCGACTACAGTCTGCATTGGGGCAATCAGTGCCTAGAGTTTGCACTTTTCCTATACTTTGCTGCTACTTTATTCTGCATTTAGTCAGTTTTATTAGTATTTCCTATTATCTTGCATCTTGGAGTTCACCCATGTAGTTTAATTGCATAATAAGATCATGATTAGCTATTAAAGAATCGTAATTTACTTGTATTTCCATTTGGGATTATCTTGTTAACATTCTTATTGTTATTTCACATCATTTTCCTCTATCAAAATAGTTGTATTTCTGGCATTTTGTATCTATTTCTCTGTTTGCAGGTCTCTGACGAATTCGTCTGACGAATTCGTCAGATCTCAGATGATCCTGTCAAATTCCAGATGATCTGGACTGCTTCAAAAATCAGAATCTCCATCAGACATCCGGGACCAGGTATGGATTTCTTCACTTAGTTTGCTCTCTATGTTTTCTGTTAAATCTATTTTTTGTATTTAAATTTGCATTTTCATATAGAATAACTTAGATTCATCTGGCCAAACCTAGGACTTGGATGTTTAAAGCTAAAATTGAACACATTAAACTCATTCCCAACCTAGGCGTGGAAACTGCCACTAAACGTTTCCTGGTGAACCCCACCATCCGTCAAAAAATCACCTTAATACACCTCCCCCGAGAGGCGGGACCTTCAAAGGGCCTCTCAGTCTGAGGTATTGTCCCATCCTTTTCCCATCCTCCTTCCGGGCATGGATCCTTTAGCCTGAAGGTAAGGATGCGAAAAATTTGGAGCGATACATTTTGGTGAACCCGACGTGAAACTAAAACCTTTTGAAAAAAAAAAAAACAAACCAAAAACATAGATGCATTTCAAATCATTAGAAAAATACTAAGTTGCATATCATGTCTAGATGGTAGCTCCTAAGAAAATATTAGCAGTTACTATAAATGTTGAAAACCAATTAGCAGCCATAGAAGTTAATTTTGTGCTTAGTGTGCCTAAAACAGATAGAAACCAACTTCTGTGGAAAGAACTTGATAGGAGGCTAGGTGTCATTTCATCTAGATCAACCGAACTTAGACAAATCAAGAGGTTTGCCCTAGATAGGATCCTGGATCCTCATCAACTCATTGTTTATCATGAACTTCAGAGAGCCTGCCATAGGTGGTTAGCTTATAGGAGAGCTCTTGTGTCTTCAAAATTGTTCACCTTCGAGGAATACCTCGAGAACGCAGCCATTATACACCAATTCCTAGGTCGTGTAGAAGATCAAGAGGTCATTCTTACGGATAGGGAAATATGGAATAGAGTTCCTAGGGCTATGTTATATCGAGAGTATTGCCACGAACTTTATTTCTACCAACCAGAATCCGAGACAGATAATATCACTATAGCACTTTTTGTCAAATTCTTGAAAGAAAATTTTCAATTTGAAGAAGAACACTTCATGACTCCCGAAGAACTTGAGCCCATTAATGATATTTATAAATTGTTTATAGAAAACTAGATCATTGCTTTCATTATTATTATTTCTTGCATTTAGTGTGTTGTTTGTTATCTTTATAATATTGTTACAAAAACAAGAAAAACCAAAACATAACAAAAACCAAAAACATTTTATTTCAAATACTATAGTAGGTATATAATTAAAATATATACCTCTTAAGCTTGTTGCACACAACACATATATAACTATATATATATATATATATATATATATATATATATATATAGTATATATATATTTGCTGAAATCTAAATTTAAGCACAATGCCTAAACTTAGGAATGGTAAACAAACCGAACAAGAAGAAGAAGATTGGTTAGAAGACAAAACAAAAAACCCAAATGTCCTTCCCGAGGAATCAATTCCGGAAGGAGAAACTCTAGAACAGCCGTAAGATGACCTCGGTCAAGGAAAATGAACAACAAGAAAATCTTAAAGAGGAAGGATCCTCATCCCCTAGAATAGCTCCAGATGGAACTATTGCTTTTGATAACTTAGATCATTTCTGGAAATTTTTCAATAATAACATTGGTGCTCTTAATATGGCAGTTCGTATTGATAAAGGGCAAATTAGTGACACTCAAGCAGCCATGGAACATATGTTTGACATACACACTAATCCCTTGTCTTTCATTGATCAAGAAAGTGATAAAGCTGGACCATCCAATAGAGATATGGTCACTATGATTCAAAACATGCCAAAACAATAGGTTACCCAACCCCCTAAGGAACCTGTTATTGAGCCTAAAATCATTCCCACACAAAAGAAACCTTCCTTCACTGCTTTACTTCGCCAAACTATTGATCAATATGCTTCAAGTAGACAAAAACCTAAAATGAAGCCAAACACCAATTTTCAACAATCGGGCATACAACATAATACAACTTCAAAATTTCTTCATAACACCCTTCCTACCAACAATTTACACAATAGCAATATAGCATCTAATCTCCATGTCCCTCCATCATATGCTCACAAATCCCATATTAATGCCCTACCGAACCAATATGGTGGGCAAACCAAGTAATCTGGAAGCCATGGTGAAACAGTTAGCTTCGCGCATGGACCAGATAGATCCCTACCGTCCCTCGTACAATTATCGAGAGATATGTAGTCAACCTTCGGATCCCATAGTTGTAGCACAACCATACCCTAAACACTTTCCCATGCCCATCCCGCCTATATATAAAGGAACCGAAGATCCCATAGAGCATCTTCGCATGTTTAGGATAGCATGTCATGATATATCACATGATGACTTGCTATTACTAAAAATGTTCCCAAAAAGTTTAGGAGGAATGGCATTAGAGTGGTACTATCAATTGCCCACTCATTCTTTGAGAAATTTTGAAGAAACAACTGAATCGTTTGTCCATCAATTTAGTGCCTACATCGAGAGGCATGTCACCATTAAAGATTTGTACAACTTAAAACAAGACAAAGATGAATGTTTTGCTGATTTCTTAGCTAGATGGAGGCAGTTGATAGGAAAACTGCACTTTGTGCTACCTTATAGGGAAATGTTGGACATTTTTATTAATAATTTACAAGAACAAATATCTTATGAGTTATCAACCGCCACCTTAACTACCTTCGATCAAGCTATAGACTTAGCTCGAAGGGTAGAAGATGCTCTCATTAGAAGAGGTCAGCTCAAAAGGAAAGATGATGAGAAAACATCTAGAAATCAGTATAAAAACAAACAAGTTGTAGGTGACGGAGTCACTGATAGTAGAAATGTTGCTAATATCAATACAACGAAGACAACAAAAAAATTTATATTAAAACCTCCCGATAAACCTCCTCGAGAATTTACTAGATTGAATCAACCTTTATCAACCATTCTTCCTCAATTATTAGCACGAGGCTTGATTCAATTACCAGCTATCCGGGAACCTGATCCAACTATACCCGGATACATAGCTGATTTACATTGTGATTTTCATAGAGGACCTGGACATGCTACAAACTCTTGTAAAAGATTGAAACATAAAATACAAGATCTGATTGATAATAATGAAATGGAGGTGCAAGCCTTCCAACCTAAACAAAATGCTCCTAATAATGCTCAAAAGACCATTCCCCAAAATCAAAATCAAAATGCTAATCAATCATTGGATATATTTCAACATCCTTTACCAAACCATGGTAAAGAAGTGGCCAATCAAATCGAACATCATAATGTTCCCCCTCCTACCCGATATGTAGGGACTATTAGCGGACAATTATCTGTTCAGGATCCTCAAATATTTGGCACAACCTTATCCCTGGTCACGACCAGACCCCTACATAATATTCAAACTCCCGATCCTAGTGATGTAGAATCGGATACTCGAAAGTGAAATAGACATCACCTCAAACCAATCGAATAGTTCTGAAAATGAATCAGATCCTATTCAACCCATCACAGATGCTATGGTTCCATAAGAACCATTTCCTAGAAGAGTTACTACTCGACCCTCTTCTAATCAGTTCCTTCCTAATGAACAAGCCATAAACGCTCAACCAAGACCAGTTTAGCATCTTCAATATAACATTGTAGGTACCATCGGAGCCGTTACTGCACAACAGGCTCAAAAATCTCAACAAGATCAAACTCGTAATGATGGATCAGCTCCATTTATTTTGAAAAATCCCAATAAAGGGAATCATATGTCTAATGTTCAACCAAAACCTCCTTACAATATTAATGAACAATTATCCAATACTACAGCCAGAATTTCCCCTTTGGACTTGTTAAGATCTTCTCCTACCCATAGGGATGAGTTAATGCTTACATTAAGCCAAATGATGGTACCTCAAAATATTCAACCCGAAGCCATGTCCAATACTATCATCACTCGAGAAGTTGATTGTATTGACTTTCGGGATAAAGATATCCCACAACATAGTTTACATAAGGATAACCCCTTATATATTACTGCTCTAATTGGAGATGTAGCTGTTAAAAGAGTCTTGATTGATAATGGTTCATCTCTAAACATTTGCACTTTTGACTTCTACCAAAGATTTGGCTTTAGAAGTGATGAAATGAAGAAAATTGACATGATTATCAAAGCTTTCAATGACGAGACACAAGAAACGTGTGGAGTCATTACCTTACCCTTGCAAGTTGGTCCTAGAACCCTAGATACAACCGTGTTTATTGTACATTGCCCAACATCGTACAATATACTTTTGGGTCGCCCTTGGATCAATGCGATGCGAGCGGTTCCCTCCACTTTACATCAGTGTGTTAAATTTGAATTTAAAAATCAGTTGGTCACTATCCATGGTGACCCTAGACCCTTTGATATGTGTGCTTTGGCGTAACCTCGTTGGAGTGCAATTTTGCCCCGCTCCGTCATCCACACATCCTAATTCTTATTTTTCATCTAAACGTGTGAAAAACACACACATAACATCATCTACTCCATCAACTACACCTATACATTTAACTCAACCATCTTCTGAACAAACCACACTAAAACCTCAAAAATATCTTCAATCCACAACCAATCCTTCATGTTCTATCCCTATAATTTCAAAACCTATAGACCCATTTATTGACACTTCCACATTATCAACATCTATCATACCTTCCACATCTAAAGATATAGGGAATGATCCTTCTACATCTTATGCTCTTCCTGATGAACTTTTACCGAATTTATCCACAATCTTAATATCAAAAAAACAAATGCTTTTATGCAAGATTCAATTCTTTTAAATAACTTGCCACCATCTCCTCGTACTTTGGGCCTCCCACAACCTATGGGAAGTACTTACCAAGTCGGGAGTTGTGCTTTTATTTATAAAGGATATGATTGGGGAAGAATACCCAGGAATATCAAAACTCATCATGAGGGATATGCCCGATGTTATTTTGCTAATGAATATATTAAAGCTAAACCCATAATGCTTAAAATGGGCTATAAAGGGAAAGGCTTGGGACCTTTCCAAAATGGTATGAAAGAACCTATTGAGGTAGAGCCATGGCCCGCCCGATGTGGTGTGGGCCTATTTCCTAGTAAGGGTCAACCCTTCCCTTTTGAAGATGATGATCAACTCATATGTTATCAAGATTATCTAGATAAACAAGATTCTTTGTGTTCAAAGAATAATCCCTTTACCTCGCAACATGCTATCCATAGCTTACCCCGAATTGATTGTTGAATCCGATGAGGAGTTGGAAGGAGATATTTTCCATGATGTCTCCGTTGAAGAGTTGTTACACAATGGTTTTTATTTTGATGGTTCTATACCAACTATAGCCCAACTTGAGGCCACCACTCATCAAGACGAATTATCCAACTTAACCTTAAAAGAATTACAAGAATTGGGCGTTTCACCCGCCCCACCTAATTTTGAAAGAGATCTACACATGGAAGTAGAAAACGTCATTAAAGTTAACATTGGAACTGAGGATAATCCTCACATAATCAATATTGGATCAGCATTAAGTCAAGAAAAACAAGATGAATACATTGCATTCCTTAAAGAATATGAAGATGTCTTCGCTTGGACATATGAAGATATGCCGTGTCCTGACCCTTCTGTAGTCATGCATCATCTAGTAGTCCATCCGGATGCTAAACCTGTTAAATAGAAACTTAGAAAAATGCATCCCAAAGTGGCCCTGCTAGTCAAAGGGGAGTTAGAAAAACTCCTAAATGTTATTTTCATACAAGCTATTGATTATGCTGAATGGATCTCGAATGTAGTTCCAACTCACCAAGAAAGAAGCTACCAAAGTTAGGGTTTGCATGGACTTTAGAGATATTAACGCTGCATGCCCTAAAGATGATTTTCCTCTTCCAAACATGGACCAAATCATTGACTTTACCATCGGGAGTGGAATGATGTCCCTAATGGATGGATTTTTCGGCTATAATCAGATCAGGATAGCTCCTGAAGATCAGGCTAAAACAACCTTTATTACCCCTTGGGGTACCTTTTGTTGGAAAGTGATGCCATTTGGTTTAAAGAATGCAGGTGCAACATATCAACGAGCTATGACTTATATCTTTCATGATATGATGCATGATATCCTACATGATTACGTAGATGATATTATAGCTCGCTCTATTAAAGAAGATGATCATTTAGATGATTTGAGAAAAGTATTTAATCGGTTAAGAGAATACCTTATTCGATTAAATCCAGCCAAATGCATATTCGGAGTTAAGTCCGATAAACTATTAGGGGTTTTAGTTTCTTTACGTGGTATCAAAATCGACCCTCTCAAGATTGCGGCTATCACTGATATGCCCGCACCTACCAATATATCTGAGTTACGAAGTTTACAAGGTAAGCTTCAAGCCATCCGTCGCTTCATCGATAAGTTGGCGGACAAAACCACTCCCTTTCTTAAGCTCCTTAAGAAGGATGTCCCTTTTAACTGGGACGACGAATGTACAGAAGCTTTTGAACTTCTCAAACAATACCTCCTTAACCCACCTGTGCTTTCACCGCCTAGACCTGATCGCCCGTTTCTCCTGTATATTTTAGCTTCAGATTTTGCTTTAGGAGCTATGTTAGCTCAGCTTGATGATGAGAAGAAAGAACGTGCTAATTATTACATTAGCCAAACTTTAATCAGTTATGAAACTCGTTATACCTCATTAGAAAAACTATGTCTAGCAGTCGTATTTTCTATGCAAAAATTATGCCATTATATGCTTAGTCAAAAAACATATGTCATTGCTAAATATGATCCCTTGCGGTATCTTATGAGTCGACCTTATTTATCGGGTCGCACAGCCAAGTGGGTTCTTGCTCTCAAGCGAGTTTGAACTCACATTCATAGGACAAAAGTCTGTTAAGGGTCAAATCATAGCAGATCGCTTAGCTGTTGCACCCTTAGAGTCTACCCATCCCCTCATCATTGAGTTTCCAGATGAATGCCTTCAATTAGAGGCAGACCATGTTGAACAATGGTCCTTATACTTTGATGGAGCCCGATGCATGAGTGGGGCTGGTGCGGGTATTATTTTAATATCCCCACAAAAACACATCATTCCTCTGTCCTTCAAATTAACATTTGCTTGCACCAATAATACTGTCGAATATGAGGCTCTAATCCTTGGATTACGAGCTGCCTTGGCATTAAAAATCAAACATCTGCTAGTTTTTGGTGATTCTCAACTTGTCATAAATCAAATTAATGAAGTTTATCAGACCAGAGATGATAAATTGCGCCCATATAAAGCATATGTTTTGCAATTGTTATCCTTGTTTGATAAAGTTACTTTGGAAGCTATTTCACGAACTAGCAACCGTGCGGCTGACGCTATGGCCGCAGCTACATCTCTTCTGCCCTTGGAGTTAGATGACGAATATGCCACCATCATTATTCGTCGACTCCAGGAACCCGCTTCAAATAAGTCATGTTTAGAACCTTTGGATGTGTTTCTAATCAATGAAACTACTCCTGACCCTTGGTATACATATATAGTTGATTTTCTTCAAAATGGGACTTTCCCCGCCAATTCTAATAGAAACCAACGTCGGTTATTACGTAGACGAGCAAGTCGATTTGTAATAATTGGCAATACTTTATATAGGAGATCTTTTGAAGGTATCCTATTGAGATGTTTGAATCTAGAAGAATCCAAATCAGCTTTAAGTGAAGTCCACGATGGATCTTGTGGAGGACACTTCAGTGGTAGTGTCATTGCTAAAAAGCTCCTTAGGATAGGCTACTTTTGGCCTACCATGGAAAAGGATGCACATGATTATGTGCGCCATTGCGACAAGTGCCAAAAACATGCCGACCTTGTCCATGCGCCTGCACAAGAGCTGCAGGCTATTTCATCTCCTTGGCCCTTTTCAAAATGGGGCTTAGACATTATTGGCAAAATTAATCCCGTGTCATCTGATGGACACAAATTCATCATAACCGCCACTGAGTATTTCATGAAGTGGGTTGAAGCTATGCCTTTAGCTTCCTGCACTGGAACACAAGTCTCTAAATTTATTTTTAATCAAATCATTTGTAGGTTCGAAATTCTTGCAAATCTCATCTCAGACAATGGAACTTGTTTCAAAAATAAATATGTCAAGAAATTATGCCAAAAATATAAGATTCAACATCGCTGGTCCACTCCCTATTATCCTCAGGGTAATGGCCAAGCAAAAGCATCTAACAAAACCTTAATCAAAATTCTCAAAATATTGGTCAATAAATCTGGCCGTGATTGGCACATTCAATTATATCCAGCTTTGTGGGCCTATCGAACTAGTGTTCGAACTCCCACTGGAACTTCACCTTTTGTCTTGGTTTATGGCGCTGAAGCCGTTTTTCCTTTTGAATTAGAAGTTCCTTCTTTGGCTCTACTACTTCAAGATACCGAAGTAGGAGATGAATATCGAAATGGCAGACTCAGTCAGCTGGAACTTCTAGATGAAAAGTGCATCAATGCTTTGGAGCATCTTCGTGCTTACCAAAACAAGCTTAAAAGATCATATGCCAAGAAAGTTCGTCATCGATCCTTTGAGGTCGGCGACCTTGTTTTAAAAGAAAATAAAAAAAATACTAATGCAACTAAAGACCTTAAAGGTAAATTTGAGCCCAACCGGCTTGGACCATATATTATTACCGCTAAATTTGAATCAGAGCATACAAATTAGCTACCTTAGATGGTAAAGATTTAAAAGAACCTATGAATATTATGCATCTTAAGCGATATTACGCATAAAATTTGGTCATTTCATCATTTGTACATATTTTGCATGTTGTCTCATTTAAAAATATATATATATATATATATATATATATAATATATATATATATATATATATATATATATATATATAACTGTTTACACAAAAACAAATGAAAAAAATAAAAAGTCAAAACAACAATATTATTGACTCTTTTGAAACCCAAAAAAAATAAAGAAGAAAGAGAGAGTCAAAATTATCAAACTCTTCACAAATATTTGTTGTATATATTTCTTCTTCAAGCATTGCAGTTATATTTTCAAGTTATTTTGGATAAATTAGCATTTATTTGGAATCCCCCACTATCACAAACACAAAAATAAATATCTTGATTTTATCTGGCATGATTACTAATCTCTCTTATATCAAAGTCCACAAAATTCAATTAAATAAAGTTTGAGCATAGAGAATTGATCTTGTTATTTACTTAAACCAAGCATATCCTTTCACAATAAAATGATTATATTTGTAATGTCCATGCTATGCTACATAGTAGAAGTGGTTTCTTGAGCGAAAAGTTTCCCCGCTATCCTATCATGCACATGGTCTAGAATTTTTGAGAATTGGCAAAAGGACAAGTTCACCCCTACCCAGAATAAAAATCCCTTGCTCTACAAACTAATCCGAGCAAGTATCCCTAGTATAGGAAGAAAAGAAAAGTTCAAGAAAAAGAGAAAAAGAAACAAGTTATTTCAGCATTATCTCAAATATCAAGCCAAAATACAAAAATACAAAAAAAAAAAAAGAGAAAAAGAAAAGCAAAAGCAAAGAAAAAGAAAAAAGCAAAAGCAAAAGCAATAAAATCCCTTTCCCTACCCATTGAAAAGAAAAGAAGGGTTGATGAGCTTGAATCCCTGGAATTCTCAATTATTCGAAAACTGTGAGGTAAGCCCCATAACAGGTGGTTTGTGCCCAACCCGCTTGGCCTTGGGTAACTCCTAGCATGGTGATATGTCCGTCACATTAGCGACCTTCTTTTGTACAGACCTATGTCTCGCTTATGGATTAGCTAGCTCTTGATAACCCGACCTACATAGTAGTCTGGGTATGGTTATATGCATCTAAATCATGGTTAACGAACACTTATTTGGTTAATTCAAATCACTTGTATCATAGTATCTTGCTCAAACCTGGTAAATGAACAATGCAATTGCACACACATTTTGTATTTGAGAGATTTTGTGTATCATTATGATAAATCAAGATTGGTAATGAACTCACCTACGCACATGGGATTCCTTATAAATCTAACTTTTGTCTTTAAGATACTTTGAAATATTTTTGCAAATTGTTTGGAATAAATTCATTTTCCTCTTTAAAGAACAGTTGTTTAGTATAAAGACAACTATATGCATTATCAAAAATCAAAATCATTTTCAAAACATGCAATCAAGTTACATTTATATATAACTTTTGACTTTCGCGACGATGGTATAGTTCCAAAACCAAAATTGGAATTTTATGCCTAGCGCAAGTCCTCATCTTCATATTTTCTGACTATTTCAAAAATTAAAAATCAACCATGCAATAAAACTATTATATTATTTTCTTCTTTGGATTTCGCGATGATGGTATAAGTCTATACCTAAATATTCTATGCCTAGCGCAAACCATTGTACCAATTTTATTTTCCATTTATTCAAAATCATAAAAACATATGACTTAAATCATTATGTTACACAATTATGCTTTAAAACAAAACAAACACTTACTCTATTTTCATGTCATTATGTCAAACTTCAATTTTGCAATGATGGTATAATTCCTAGGGAATTATCCAAAAATTTTATCACACTTAGGAATTTATGCCTAGCAAAAGTCATTTTAAAATATTTCATGCATAATATTTTCATGAAAATCTGAAAACAAATCATCATCATCATCATCTCATTTGCATCATCACAACAAAGTCTTAAGACAGTCTCTTAAGCACTCTTTTACTTTTAACAATATTTCTATACTGGGATTAGCTTGACGACCGAGTGAGCGGTGACTCCATGAAATGGTCTATAATAGCGACAATGTCCTTTGAAATTATTGTTAGAAGTCCCTTTTCTTTTTTATCAAATCACATCACAAACAACCAATTTGTTTACATCAGATTATTTCATTTAAATTTTAAAAGCATGACATTCAAACCATAATATTTCCAAACGACATAATTACATGAATCATCAAATCAATCACACCACAACAATAAAGCATCATACAAACACATAAGACAAGTCATATGATCAAAAATATCATATATATATATATATATCTCAACAATATATGTACATCATATCAAAATTGGATTGGTATGCCACAATCTACATCTTGGCATACTCAATCCTCTCAAATCATATAATCAGTCTGTACAGTGCAGTAGCCTAGCCTCGAGAACCCCTCGAGCTCTCAGCCTCATCTCCTCCCTAGCCTTGAGGTGGACGAGGTGGCCCCATCGCAGTATGTGTGGTACTACGAGTCCTAGTCGTCGATCGAGATGAAGTCCTCGACGACCCAACCTTGATCGGATCCGCAATGCCGACTGGCAGCTGTACCTCTCGGCCCTCTGGCACCATCTAGGAAGTAGATACCCCGATAGAACGCGGTCCGAGCAATCGACCGCGCCAGCTCCCGAGTGCTCGCTCCTCCGCTCCATGCTCCGAGGCATGTAACCTCATCTCTGAGCTGTGTAGCCTCTACTCGATGGCATGCAGCCTCATCCTGTAGAGTCTGCACCTATGCCTAGAGATGGATAGTCTCCTCCCGGAGAGTAGCCATCTCACTACTCTCTCCTATGTCCACACCCTTGCCCTTATCGGGCGATGGTGGTCTCTCTCTCCATGGAGAAGGGGGTCTCTCCTCCCTCCTCTCCCGCTACCATGGCCTCTACTGAACCCGTGGTCTCCTCCGCTCTCTCCCTCTGTGACCCTATGCCACCTCAATGGCCGCCTGGCGCCGCCTCCCCATCCGATGCACAACTACATGAATCGGACCCTGAGCCCTCGTCATCCGAGGAGGGCGGATGCCCGCGTACCTGCATCATAGCCGTCGGCTACCCCTACATCGTCCCCATCCACCGGCTGAATGGGGGCATCATCTACGTCCTGACTCCAGAAGCGCTACATATCTGGAGCCCCGCTAACTCGTAGTGTTATCCCGGACGGTCCGAGAAAACTCGTAGTCTCTGAGAGATGGGATCCCTTGCTGTAGACCGAACTGCCTCAAAACTCGATCGTAGCGGTGGAGCTCCACCTCTCCCCTCTCCATCCTCAGCCAACAGACTCGCCTAACGCGAGCCAGCTCCTGTCCATCCTCGGCCCACCCTGGATGATCTCTCCAAGGCCTCCAGGTGATCTGGTCGGAGACAAGGTCGTCAAGTAGTCTCCGGGACATTGGCAGATCTATCCGCCACTGTGACCCTCTCCGGAGCCACCAGTAGAAAGCTCGAGGCCTCTCCCCGTCAATCCTTGTCAGTGGGAGCCCTACCGGCCTCCGCACCGTGATGTGCTCCCAGCACCAAACCTGTAGTAGTGATGTCATAACCAGACATCGACCGCCCTTGTATACGACCCCATGCAGGATCCTATACAATCGGCATAGTACATAACTCCCCCAAGCAAACCTGTATCCATGGTCTCTCATGTCGCAGACCACATCTGTCAGTAGCCATGGTACTCTGCATCCACTCTGATGGCATAGCAATAGACCACCTACAACCCTAGCCAAAACTTGTGTCTCTAGATGCCCCATGCATCCGGCATAGCGACTCGATGTTCACTCCGCCCTTCTCTAGGGCGAAGCTCGGATCTCCGCACAGCCGCATCATCGCGTGGCCCCGATTGGCCATGGGAGTTATCAACCGTCCTTGTATGGGGATCCTCAAAATCCTCCATACATCCTCTAGTGTGGGAGTCATCTCCCTATCGATAATCAAAAACAGGAAGAACCCGGATACCACCTCTCTGCTAGGGCTGTCAATAGCCCCATGTCCGTAGAAACCCGTGGCATCTCTCGCCACATGCTCGCAAGCCGACTTGTGCCAACCGATCTCGCTCGCCTGGAGATAGAGCGGCCAAGTCATCCCTCAGCCCACCGTATTTCCATTCCCTACTCTTTAGTAATCCTCTCTCCAACATAAACAACAAAACAATAAAAATCATTAATCAAAATCATTAATAAAACAGTGATTAAAAATGCAAGTAAAGTAAGTTCAATTTCATCAATGATGATATTTGTCCCAAATTTGAGCAAATTCGTCTCCGATTTCGCAAGCCAAAATCGTCCCTTTTTTGACGAAATCGTCCCCATTTTGTCGATTTCGCCTCTGGACGAAATCGACGATATCGAGACGATTTCGACGAAATCGAGACGATTTCGTCCCGACGACGTCGACGGCCCAAAAATGGTCGCGATGCTCAAAAATCATCAAAATTTAATCTAAAAAGCATAGAAAATCAAAATTCAAGCATTCTAAACTAAGTTTAGACCCTTACCCGTAGCCCGCGCCGGACCTCTGTCGATCTGTGCGCTGTCTCGACCATCTTGTCTGCAGAGCTCTAGAAAATAGTAAAAATGAATAGTAATAATGAATTAGGGTTTTTCCCTATTTTTCTTAATTTTATTCAAAAAACAATTAAAAACATTTTAATTTTGCTTTTTCGCGTTTTTACCTCAAACGTTCGATTTGGGTAAAAACACGGAGGGGGCATCATAGTAAGCTATCGTACGATTCGACCAAGAATCGTCGCCTAAAAATGGGAATAATTTTTGCTTTCTCGTAGATCGAGAAGAACTCATCTTTAACGCATTTTCTTCAAAAAATTCGCTAAAGAGGGGGCAAAATGTAGCACCCTAAAATTGGCACAATAAAACTTAGCAATAATCAAAATTACCTTAGTAATAATTCAAATTCAAATTCAACCCCCAAAACCGCTCCCAAACAGCCTTTTACCCGCTCCCCTTGTTTTTCATGCCATTTTTAGGATTTGTTGTGACCGTTGGACGATATCGTCGCCGATCAGACGATATCGCCTTAGATCGGACGATTTCGTCTGGACTAGGACGTCCAGACGATCTTGTCCCAAAACTAATTTTTCATAATTAGCTTCTGTTTCAACAGCTTCTCTAACTCGGGTAGAGACGCGTCTGCACCGTTAGAGACCTCCCCCATTGGAGATCTTCCAAATTAGGATGATCTCCAACCTCCCAACTTCCCTCCTAAGTCTATTTAAACCTTAGGACCCCCCCTTGACTTTCCCCTGGTTGGATTTTCTGTAACTTGACCTTTACACGCATTAGAACACCCTGGATTACCATCTGCACTTGTCCTATCCAAATTTTGTTGCAGGAACCTTGTTATTCTTCAGCCGGAGCAAGCTCAGATCGTCGTAGATGATCCTATCCAATTCGAGATGATTTCGTATCAATCCGAGATGATTTCGACTGCAGTCTGCATTGGGGCAATCAGTGCCCGTAGTTTGCGCTTTTCCTATACTTTGTCGCTACTTTATTCTGCATTTAGTCAGCTTTATTAGTATTTCCTATTATCTTGCATCTTGGAGTTCACCCATGTAGTTTAATTGCATAATAAGATCATGATTAGCTATTAAAGAATCGTAATTTACTTGTATTTCCATTTGGGATTATCTTGTTAACATTCTTATTGTTATTTCACATCATTTTCCTCTATCGGAATAGTTGTATTTCTGGCATTTTGTATCTATTTCTCTGTTTGCAGGTCTTCGACGAATTCATCTGACGAATTTTTCAGATCTCAGACGATCCTGTCAAATTCCAGACGATCTGGACTGCTTCAAAAATCAGAATCTCCATCAGACATCCGGGACCGGTATGGATTTCTTCACTTAGTTTGCTCTCTGTGTTTTCTCGTTAAATCTATTTTCTGTATTTAAATTTGCATTTTCATATAGAATAACTTAGATTCATCCGGCCAAACCTAGGACTTGGATGTTTAAAGCTAAAATTGAACACATTAAACTCATTCCCAACCTAGGCGTGGAAACCGCCACTAAACGTTTCCCCGGTGAACCCCACCATCCGTCGAAAAATCACCTTAATACACCTCCCTCGAGAGGCGGGACCTTCAAAAGGCCTCTCAGCTCCGAGGTATTGTCCCTATCCTTTTCCTCCTCCTTTCTCCTCCTTTCGGGGATCCTTTAGCCTGAAGGTAAGGATGCAAATAATTTGGAGCGATACAGTTCTAGAGCTAACATAGGGACAACAAGGCAAATCAACTAACAAAAATCATGCATGGGTATAATACCACACTCACCACCATCAAGCAATGCTCCCATAAGAGAAGATGGAGCATCCGACTAGGCCATGATTCACGTATTTTAGGGGTTGGATCATGGTTTACTTGCTTACACTAGGGCATTTCACCCAAAATCATGCTTCTTGTTTTGCAATGCTCTATGTGGGTGTTGTGCTTTATATATCACCATGAGAGCCATCATGGGATACATGTGGGATAATTATTTAAGACTCTCATAGCATTCCTTAAGGTATTTTTAGAATTTTTATTTGAGAAAGTACAAGGCTAAGTAGTATGAGAGGAGTGAATAATGGGCCATAGAGTTAACATGGGGACCACAAGGAAAATCAACCAATTAAAACCACACATGTGGAGAACTCCATTGTCATCACCATTGAGTGATGATCCCACAAGAGAGGATGAAGCATACAGTTGGGTCAAGATTTGATCATTTGATAGATTAGGTCATTGTTCACATACTTCCACTAGGGCATTTTACACAAAAGTCTGCTTCCTCATTTGTGAAGCTCTATGTGGGTGTTGTGCTTTATATACCACCATGAGGGCCATCATGGGATACATGTGGAATAATGGCTCAAGGCTCTCATAATGTTGCATAAGGTAATTTTAGAATTGTTTATTTAATAAAGTACAGGATTGAGGAGTATGAGTGGAGTGAAGAATGGAACCTAGAGCTAACATGGGGCCCACAAGGGAAATCAACCAATAAAAACCATGCATGGGGATAACTCCAAACTCACCACCATTAAGCGATGCTCCCATAGGAGAGGATAGAGCATATGGTTAGGCCATGATTCACTCGTTTGAGGGGTTGGGTCATGGTTCACTTGTTTCCATTAGGGGATTTCACACAAAAACCTACTTTTTGGTTTGCAAAGATCTATGTAGATTTTGTACTTTATATACCACCATGACTGCCATCATGGGATACATGTGGGATAATATCTCAAGACTCTCACAACATTGCTCAAGGTATTTTTAGAATTTATTATTTGAGAAAGTATGAGCTTAGGTAGTACAAGAGGAGTGAAGAATGGGCCCTAGATATAACATAGGGAGCACAAGGGAAATCAACCAAAGGAAACCACACATGGGGAGAACTCCACACTCACCACAATCGAATGATGCTCCCACAAGAGAGGATGGAGCATACAGTTGGGATATAATTCACTCATTTGAGGGGCTAGGTCATGGTTCACCTACTTTTAGTAGGGTATTTCACCCAAAAGTTTGCTTCCTAATTTGCAAAGCTCTATGTGTGTGTTGTGCTTTATATACCACCATGAGGGTCATCATGGGATACATGTAGGACAATTGCTTAAGAATCTCACAATGTTGCTCAAAATATTTTTAGAATTTTTAATTTAAGAAAGTACGAGACTAGGGAGTATGAGAGGAGTGAAGAATTGACCCTAAAGCTAATATGGGGCCCACAAGGGAAATAAATAAATAGAAACCACACATGGGGAGAACTCCACATTCACCACCAATGAGTGATGCTCCCATAGGAGAGGATGAAGCATATGACTAGGCCATGATTCGTTTGTTTGAGGGGTTGGATCATGGTTCACCTACTTCCACTAGGGCATTTAACCCAAAGGCCTACTTTCTTATTCACAAAGCTCTATGTGGGTATACCACCATGAGGTCCATCATAGGATACATGTGGGGTAATGGCTCAATACTCTCACAATTTTGCTCAAGGTATTTTTTATTTGAGAAAGTATGAGACTGGGTAGTACGAGAGGCTAAGAATAGGCTCTAGAGCTAACATGGGGACCATAATGGAAATAAATCAACAAAAACCATACATGGGGAGAGCTTCAATATCACCACCATTAAGCAATTCTTCCATAGTAGATGATGGAGCATACAACTAGGTCATGATTCGCTAATTTGATATATTGGGTCACGATTTACTTGCTTCCATTAGGGCATGTCATCCAAAATTCTACTTCTTAATATACAAAGATCTATGTGGATGTTGTGATCTATATACCACCATGAGGGCCATCCTATGATACATGTGGGATATTTTTTCAAGACTCTTACAGTGTTGGTCAAGTTATTTTTATAATTTTTTATTTTAGAAAGTATGAGACTAGGCAATGGAGGAGTGAAAAATGGGCCCTAAAGCTAACATAGGGCAAACAAGGTAAATCACAAAATGGAAACTACATATGGATAGAAATACACACTCACCACCATTGAGCGATGCTATCACAAGAGAGGATGGAACATACAGCTAGGCCATGAATCGCTCATTTTAGGGGTTGGATCATGGTTCACCTGCTTCCACTAGGGCATTTCAACAAAAAGCTTTCTTCTTTATTTGCAATGCTCTTTGTGGGTGTTGTGCTTTATCTACCACCATGAGGGCCATCATGGTATATGTGTGGGATAATGGCTCAAGAATCTTACAACGTTTCTCAAGGTATTTTAGAATTATTTATTTGAGAAAGCATGATATTGGGTAGTACAAGAGGAGCAAAGAATTGGCCCTAGATATAACATGAGGTCCACAAAGGAAATCAACCAATAGAAACCATATATGGTTAGAACTCCACACTCACCACCATTGATTGATTCTTCCACTAGAGAGGATGGAGCATTTTTATAGGCCATGAATTGTTTGTTTGAGGGGTTGGGTCATGGTTTGCCTACTTCCACTACTAAACCCAAAAGACTACTTTGTGATTTGTAAAGCTCTATGCGAGAGTTGTGCTTTATATACCACCATGAGGGCCATCATGGCATACATATGGGATAATGGCTCAAGGCTCTCATAGTGTTTCTCAAGGTACATTTAAAATATTTTATTTTTAGAAAGTACAATAATATGTAGTATGATATGAGTGAAGAATGGGCTCTAGAGCTAACATAGGGTCCACATGGAAATCAACCAATGGAAACCACACATGGGAAGAACTCCACACTCAACACCATCGAGAGATGCTTCTGTAGATTAAAGATACAACGCCAAACAAAAGATAAAGAAATCACGATAAAAAGTAATGCAGAACACAATTGTACAAAACAAACGATTTTTATTAATCAATGGAGTTTAGAAACTCCTTTTGAGTACAACAGGGCCTGTAACCCTTTCCGTGATACAAGATTACAATTTGTGCTAGGGTTCTCCAAAACCCTAGCTGGCACAATATGGTGGCGTCTCCGAAGAATGTATCCTTAACCTCAACAGAATGAGTGGGCTTCGTTGTATCCTTTGGCTCGGACCACTCCAGCTTAAGCAACTGCTATCATCCAATCAAATCTGCCATTAAAATCCCGCACACATTAAAACTACAAAAAGGTTAGAAACTAGTAAGAGGGCTCCACTGTGTGAGCCCTCAAAAAAAGTCTAAAACCCTAGAAATGAAATAAATAGAATGCAGAATCTAACGGCGGATTAATACATAAAAATATTACTTGCTTTAGAATCTATACCTCTTTTTCTGTTAACGCGACGAGACCAGGCGGCACCTGGAAGTGATGTAACTATCAAATCGGCTGCGAAAGGTGCCTTGGTGCGATCGCTGAACGCCCGCGTGCTTCTGGATCGGGGTTGCAGACGCCGGTCTGCGTTTGTGGCTGCGGGTAAACGCCCACGGGCACTTGCGACAAGAATGGGGGATTCTGCAGAATGCTGCAGAAGGGATGGCGGCGAAGTTGGCGACGGATGCGGCGATGGATGCGACGAAAAGGGACGGCGATGGATGGGTAGGTTTAGCTGAAGAAGAGATAGATAGCGATAGATAACAAAAGAGAGATAGTAAAATAGATCGAGGTTTGAGCCATCAAGGTGACTCAATTTATAATCTACTCTTAGGGCACACTTTAGGGTTTTAACGACACTTTGAACGTGTGGCTAAGATTAAAGTGGATCCAAGGGTAGAGAATAAATCTAGGTTGTGAAACGGATTAAGATGGATGGACGGATGAGATTAAATGAAGGATGGACGGCTCAGATTAAATCACTTAAAGTATCTTTATATATATATTAAAATATATTAAAATATTAAAATATATATATAAATATTAATTTAAATAAATTTGGGAATGAAAAATGGTGGGAAAGGTGAAATTGGGCCAAATAATGGCGGGAAGGTGTGGATTTGGGCCAAATAATGGCGGGAAGGTGGATGACTGACACGTGGCTAACAGGAAGGTATAGATGACTTACAAGTGGCTGGATTTTGGTGTCTACAGATGCCCTTTTTGAGCCGCTTTGTGTGAAGACACAATGCAACACAAAAACTTAAGACACCCGAAAAGTCGGATCGGACGCAACTCTCTCTCAAGACTAAAGCACAACTTTGAAGACCAAAGAATAAAAGAATATTTAAAATTTTATCGACTTACCCCCTCAATTGGCGAGCGAGAATGGTTCTCACAAGCCAATTGGAAGAAATTTGGAAGAAAATGAACCGTTTTTGCCCCAACGGTGAAAAAAGGGGTTGGTGTATGAACCATCTGTTTATGTCCCAACAGGAAAGGGGTTGGTGTACAAACCAGAAAAGAATATGATTGAAGACGATATGAGTGATGTGAAAGATGGACCGTTTTCTGCCCCAACGGTTATAAAGGGATTTTTGCCAAATTGTAAGTTCCATGATCATGTAAGATGAATTCCACTATAGGAAAATTAGAAATTGATAACGGATGCCCCAACTCCTGTGTGTGAGTCCATACTGTTAATGAAATTGCCTTGTTGGCGCCATTGATATGCAGAGATGAAAGATGCATGAAAAGAGTCCGAACTCAGAGATGCTCCTAGTGATTGTATGGATAATTCCTCGGGTCGAAACCAATCAACCTAGGTAGCCTCAATCTCTAGCAAGACTCAAAATAATGATGATATTAAAGATTGTCCATGTTTAAGGCCCCATGAACTAGGCCATCAATGACAACCGTTGAGCAAATTAATCTTGGTATGAGGTCACTTGAAAAGTAGAATATCCAAAATTGATTTCCAATTTTCAAATAGTGAAATAGTTGATTATGATAAATGGTAGGTGTCCTTATGGTGGTTTAATCCTCTTACCGAATTGCATGGATTCAAATCGCTGCAATCGCCAAGGTGATAGAATATACCACTAGATACGAGGTTTACTTTAATTTGATTTGGCAAAAATATGCATGATGAAAGAAGAATGAATGAAATTGACGATAGATCGGAAGAATTGATGAATGTGGTTAATTTTGTGAAGGTTTTGAATATTTTTAACCCAATTTGTAAAACAATGATGAATGATGCGCTTTTTGAGCGAAATGACAAAATTTGTGTCCAAAACTCGTTGTAACCTTCACAAAATGTTTTATTATGATAAGAAGAATGGATGAATGGAATTTGATGAAATTTGGAGGAGGTAAGCTTCAATTTTGCAAGTTTTGTTCCTTTATTCAATACCGACACCAAACGCCGGTCTGCATTTGTGGTTGGCAGAGACGCCCGCCGGTGTTTAGGCACTCTACAAATGCAAGACTGCGTCTAAATGCGCCATGAAATGCCCCACTGCGTTTCAGGGCGCCAAAACCAGCTATTTAAACAGTTTCAACGAGAATTTCGCTCATTTGTGCGTTCGAGCTTGAGAGAAGTGCGTCTGAGGGAGTGGAGTGAAAGGTTTGTGTGGGAGCTATGGCGGAGATAGGAGCGGACGCGCCAGTGCAGCCAGCTGAGGTATTTGTTCATTTAAGCAAGTACTTATTATGTGTTTTTTTTTTTTTTTTTTTTTTTTTGGGAAAAATTTGTAACAAATTTTTGTTTTGTTGTTTTGCAGCTTAGGGTGTTAGAGGCACGACACCGATTCTCCCCTATCATTTCGGGGATGAGGAGGTCGTTGTCCCAGGCAGACTGGGAGATATTGGAGGCACTAGGTCTAGGGCTCCTACTAGGTCTCAGGGGTCCTCTTTTGATGGTTAGCTTAGTGCTTAGATGCACTCTTTATGAGCCTTGGTGCTCTATTGTATATTGTAGCCTTTTGGCATTCATTGTACAGTTTGACCTTTATACATATATATATATACATGGCTTTTATTTATTTGGTGTTTTACTCTCTTTTGTGTGAATGCTTATGTTTTTGTGATGCATGTTTTTATATGTTTTAATGTTTTTGATGCATATGTGATGGAATGGAATGCAAACTTATAGATGATTAATGCGAGACTAAGTATATGGAGAATGTAATAGACTAAGTAAATGAAATATGCACTAAGAAGCACTCATACTTTTAGATAGTTAGATTTAGCGAACTGTTATCATAATTGTTTAATCAGGGGCACCGAACTTGGTGGCTTGTGAATGGATGACGTATGGAATGACATGAATATGGAAGAAGATATGGAGGGTGATATGGAGGTTGATATGGAAGACTGCTTTTACAAAGACTCAAACATGCTAGTGGTATCAAACAAACTTACTAACACCGCCTAATTCAACTAGGACCAAATGTGTGTGCATGCGAGTTCATTAACCAAATCCGAAGCATGGTAGTGACTCTAGGCAATCAAAAACTCGTGTGTGTGCAAGTGTGTTCATTAACCTCATCTTGCATAAATTAGGTAACCCCGTTATGGAGAAGACCCCGAAGCTAGTTTGTCCGTATGAGCATTCAGAGGCCTCTTTTTGAGGAGAGACATGTCGCCACGCAATGAGTATACTCCACTGCCAGTCAAGCGTCTATAGCCCCGATGAAGGTTAACTCCATAGTCCATGTTGTTTTTGACCTTTGTAAGCCTTGGGGATGACTACCTATCCGTCTGACTGGACAAGTAGTACGATCCTTACAACTTATTTGGGATCAGTGGTGTGTGAAAAATGTTCATTTCCTTAGAGCTTTGGGGAATCGGATTCTCAACCGAAGTATGATGAGAATTTTACCCTATCCTTACTACTCTATTTATATTTATATTTTGTGATTGCTTGTGATAGTGGTAAGAACCACTGTTTTATGGACTATGTTTGCATGATAGGACAAACGAGGATTACCCTTTTCACTTCAAGGCACAACCCAAGGATGGTGTTATCTCTCTTTGACACAAGATGTTTTTAAGATGTGAAAATGTGATAGGTTCAAGACCGCTTTTGAAATCATTTCCCAATACTCAAGATTTTATTTAGTGTAATTTGTGATATGGCCCTAGAGAACTTTGACATGCATTTCAAAGTTTGCTTAAAACACTAGGAATGGTCGAGTGATCGAAAACATTTTGGCAATGTAAATATGTGCAAATGGAAAATGGGTGTACGAATGACAATTCGGTTTGATGGATTTTATGAAGGTGCCCCCGATTAAGGCAACATGACTTTTGCTTGACCAAATTTTATATCCAAAAGATAGAATGGTCTCTAACATGATATGCAACTATGGCTGAAAATGAAATGTTATGGTTTTCAATGAGATGTATGCACATGAAATGCAATGTTTTTGAATGAGATGTATGCAACTAACAATGAAATGCAAATTCTTTTTATTTTATTTGTTTTTTTTTTTTTTTTGTTGTACAAGCCATGTATATATGTACATATAAAATTCAAACTATGCGTAGAATGCCCTCAAGTGTATAACATTAAGTGGTTCGGGTTCTTCCTCTCCCTCTAAACTGGCAAGTCTATAAGTTCCATTACCCACTCTTTCAGTGACCATATATGGACCTAACCAATTAGCCGCGAATTTATCTCGAAGATGCGGCAATGCATTGGTGTTTTGTTGATTCTCTTTAAGGATGAACTCTGAAATAGATGGAGGAGATGAAATCCGATCCATGTCAATCAGGCTTGGGTTGATCAGGATTGGCTTATCCGGATCATATGGATTATGGAGTGGTGTGAATAAGTCTTCAAAATTCATTGTCGACTTATGGAAGAAAGGATGGGCGGAATGGAAGGGAAAACCGGTGAAGACCTCGGAAGACCTGAGATGCAAAACAACATAGTTTTTGAGTTTTTTTTTTTTTTTTTGAGTTTTTTTTTTTTTTTGGTAGTGGTGAAAACCACTATTTTAGTATATACATATAATACAGGTTTGGATTATGGCTTATGGATGTGGCGGAGGGGGTGGTTCACCTCGTTCTTGTGGAATAAGCAAGCGAAAGATGGCCTCTTGGAGAGGGAACAATTGGAGATAAAACTCGTCTTGTTCAATGAGGGGAACAATGGGCGCCGACTCTTCTTCAGATTCATCACCATTTGACATGACGTCAAATTCTTCATAGGCTTCATCTTCGGATTCGTCGGGGTGGAGGATTTCTTCTTCTGAATTAAGATTAATGCTTTGAAAAGCTTGTTCAAAAGAAGAAAGGGATGGAAGTGGTTGGTAGCCCAGACCAAAACGCTCAGTGGGTCTCTGATATGGCATATCGATGCGTTCAGTTACCCCTTGCTCGTATCGACCTAGGCCAAATTGCCGCCAATTATGTCTGTGGAAATAGCGAGAGGGAAAACCCTCCATCCTTTCGATATTGGCGGGGACTGGATGCTTGGGTTCTAGTATGGTGGTAGGACTAGAAGATGACTCTATTCCCCCATATACAAAATTAATGGAATTTGGCATAGAACCCATGTTATAAACCGATCCAATGGATAAATGTTGGTCATGTGGACGACCAAAATCTTTAACTGTTTGCACATTGAACGGTGTGATGTGGACATCTTGGATGGCATACTCACCAATACCTACATCAGTGAGATGGACCTTGACTTGGGAGGGAGATGGACTAGATGATGGAATAGAAGAATGTGGGATAGAAGAATTGGAAGGATTTGGTTGGGTTGATGCTTCACTAACTTGTGAAACATCAGCCGGTGATGGTTGGGAAGATGGAGGAATAATAGGTGATGTTGAAGAAGGTGTAGAAGAATGGGGTAATGACGTGGAAAGAGATGATTGGTCATGGCCACATGTGCATGTGGTCACTGATGAAGAAGAAGGAAGATTAGGAGATGAAGAAAGTGGTGAATGAGATGGAATAGCGGAAGAGGAAGATGGTTGCGATATGATGGGTAGCTCCTCAAGAATGGGAGCTTTAGAAGAAGATGGTATAGAAGAAGTAGATGGGGTCAAGAAAAGATGAGTGGATGGCAACACAATCTCATAAGGATTTGAGACATAGTTGCAATGTTTGAAGGGTTCAATGTCACGAGGTACACAATGAACTCGTCCCTCATATACATACTTCAGACATTGATGCAAGTATAGAAGGGACACATCTCATCTCCCTAAGCCAAGGCCGTCCAAGCAATACATTGTATGCCATGGACCCTTCCAAGATGTGAAACAAGGTATGCAAAGTTCGGGCCCCTACCTCAATGGGCAAGATAACCGTGCCAACCGTGGAAGATAAAGCATCATTGAATGCTTTAAGAGTAAAAGTCGACTTGGTGATAAGGGATGGCGACAGACTCTAGATGACTCAACGCCGATGTTGTAATGATATTGATTGAGGAACCGATGTCAATTAAGACTCTCTTGAATGGCTTGTGATCGATCTTGGCCATGATATGCAGTGGAGGATCTATACTTTCTGTTGACAAAGGTTTGATTTCAAAATCATAGAAAGTGATGGAGGGCTCCATGCATGTTTGAATACTCCCCACAAAGTTGTTGAAGGCATTAGTATCTTGAGTTTGAAGCTCGATTGACTTTAATATTTCCATTAATGCCTCTCTATGCGGGGGAGATTGTTGAATGAGGTCATAGATCGATAACTTGGCGTAAGCCATTTTTAAACCGGTAGTTAATCGGCTACTCAATGACATGATGGGTCGTTGGCGTTGAGTAGAATGATTTAGCGGTTGTTGAGAAGTACTAGCACGTCGTTGGGTCACTGTTACCCGAGGTGGACTGGGAGTTTGTACAGTGTGGTCGTGGTTCAACCTGATTTGGTTGGTTCGCCCTTTGACCCCGGGTTACTACGTTAATAGTACCCACAAAACCTTGGTATTGTTGTACATGGTTGACTTGATTAGGAGGAGTTACCTGAGTTACTCCCCCTGAAGTTGTTGGAGCTTCCTCCCGATGTGGAAGGGGTGTTTGAAATACACCAAGATTTTGATTTTGTTGGGCTAAGGGGCTATCCAATTTAATGGCTCCAATCTCAATAAGATCTTGGATCACATGTTTGAAAGCTATACAATTATTGATATCGTGTCCATTTTGCCTATGATAAGGACAAAATAGGTACTCCTTGTAATACTTCCCCCTTCTAGATGGTTCTAAAGGTTTAAACTCAGGTAAAGTTAACTGATTTGTGCTATATAACTTGTTGAATATGACCGCATATGGTTCATCTAAAGGTGTGAACTGTCGCTTGGGACGATTTGTTTGCCAAGGTCGAGTTTCCATGGTTGGCCCAGTATTGTGAGCTGGTTGAGGAGGGGCGGGTACCGCATGATAAGCAATTGGTTGCGGTTGACTTTGCATTACTTGTTGTTGTTGAGCCATTACGGGCTGACTCGCCACCACTTGATTAACTTGGTTAACATTTGAGGCTGTACTAGCCTGTGCTTGTTTGTTTTGGCCATAATTATTATTTCGTTGTTGGCCCTTTTGTTGCCATTCTTTTCTATGGGGTTTTAAAACACCCTCTTGGACTTTAATGTCTTCTATGATACTTGCTTGGGCCAAAGCCTCTTCAAAAGTCCTGTATTGTTGTAATTGGAGTAACCAAGAGATAGGTTTTAGACAACTCGGGTGAACATTTTGGTTAACTCCTCCATTGGTAGGGAGAATGGCAATTTATTAATGATAGCCCTCCAACGGTTTCCAAAGTCATAAACAGTCTCATCGTCATGTTGCTTGAGCTTGTATAAGTCGGACAATGAGACTTTCCTTTGTACATTTAGGGAGAATCGTTCTAAAAATAGATTAATCAATTGCTCGTAAGCATAAATGCTATGGTGAGGTAAATGATTGTACCATTGTACAACATCTCCTCCTAATGTCTAAGGAAAATTTCTGAGCATAAGAGCGTCATTATTTTGGATTCTAAAGCGAGCATGCATGAATGAGCTCACATGTTCATGAGGATCCTCAGTTCCTCAAAATTTGTCAAACTTCGGTAATGTGAAATCAGTCGGATATGGCGGTGAAGGTACCGAAGGATGAATTGGTTGATTGATCAACGACCTTAGCGTAGGTTTCTGACTAGATGAGCCAGGCATGTTGAGCATAAGGTTGTCAATCTGTTGTTGCATAGCATGGAGTCGAGAATCTTCATGAAAATTTTGATTCGTTTGATGATTATGATGATGCAATGGAGGAGTGGAAAAATGATGAGATGGGATGAAATTGCCTGGATTAGGCGGTGTGGAATGGACAGGTTGTTGGTATGGATGATACCGAAAAGAAGGTGATTGGTTTGAATGATGAACTGGACTGGGTTGGGAGAAAGGTGGGGTAGGAATGGACACCACCGAAGATTGGGGTACCTAGGTGGGGCCCGAGCTAAGAAAAGTGGTTCGGGTAGAAATTGGTTGGGGTGTAGGATTTACTACGACAGGTGGTTGGGCATTTTGTTGTTGTTGTTGCTGAAGCAACTTGTCGAGGTACTCCCTAACCTTATTAATCTCTAACCCAAGGGAGGTGGGATGATTGGATGAAGGTGGAGGGCAGGCTGCCATGGTAGTCACAGGAGACTGCGTAGCAGGGGCAATGAAGGTGGCTGAAGTAGGCGGTACATGGGAAGAAACAAGAGACTCGTGCCCCGGGTAGGGTGAAACCATAAATGGTTTGGGAAGAAGAGGGTTGAAATTGGTCATGGCTAGAGGAGGTTCCACCAGACTCATAGAGAGAATTGGTGTACACCGGGTAAATGGAGGAGATAGTGGTCGGGAAGACACTACATTTGTCTCCAAAGGAGGACAATTGAGCATCCGGGAAGATGTTGGAGATGAAGCCGACTCGAGCGAGATACAACATTAGCCTCAAAAAAGGGGTTAGTGTAGACTCGAGTGAAACCAGCGGGTATGGTTGATGCAATATCCTGCCGAAAAATAGAATCTTGCATAGGGGAATCTTGGATTGGCTCAAGGACATAACCAGTGCCATCTCTTAAGTGAGTTTGCACTTGGGCCATATCAATGTGGGTAATATGACAAGAATTGTCTTCCTCCATGGGCATGGCCATGCGATAGATCGATAGAAGGACGTGAAAGACCCGTAGGCGAACTCTGCCTGAAATTCACTAGGATAAGTGGTCATGTTGGTGGTGGGGATGTTCCGTGAATTATTCATTTGATTATTTAGATTTAACACTTTAGATTGATTCCTTGTTAAGACCATAACGCAATAAATCTAAACAAATTCGGAAAAGAAGAATGCAAAACTTAAATGATAAATTTACACTAAAGAAATTATCAGAAACAGTCACAACCTAGGTTTCAACCAATATGTCTTACTTGCGGTTAATTAATTATTTTCTGATCTTAATCTGTAGTAAATTTTAAGTGTCCGGTTTATGAGTTTTGCATGTGATCTAATCTTGAATTATTCACAAAAAAGGTAAAAACTATGGCTAGGAAAGGACAACGAGATTCTTACTGGTGATGAAATCCAACAAGTTTGCTCGGGGGTGACCTATGGTGTCTAAGGTAGAATTTTAATGGATGGAGATGAATTCCACCGTCACTAAACTTCAAGCAATACCTGGTGATGAAATCCAGATATTACTGTTTTAAATGCAATATGAAATGCAGTGAATTTTATTTTAAGTGTTTTAGTTGTCTAATGTATACATACAAAGCTATAAATCAAAAGTTCTAATGATCTAAGCAAGAGGCCACTAAAAATATGCCATTTCCTCTGAAGAAGTGGAGTACACCGTTTAAAACCCCCTGCCTACCAATGATATCAGATATCAAAGGAGCAACCGGAAGGTTCATTCCACTTCTCTCGCCTCGGAATCACCCAATGGCAGGAGTACTATTGACATCCAATCAATAGTCCTACTTAGATAACTAAAACAGATAATTCGTAGCTATTCTAATATGCAGCTAGGTATGCAATTTTTTTTTTTATGCAAGCAACAACCAATAATGCAATGCAAAAAAATGTAACTAAAAATGTAACAAAAAAAAAATGTATATACAGCTTAACTGTTCTTTTCCAGATTACTTAGTTTTTGTTCATTTTAAAGCAATGATCTAAAAAAGAAATAGAATACGGCAGAAAAACCAAAAACGTAAAAAGTACAGCACTTACTTGGAAGCCTACGCTTTTTCTATAAAACTGCCTTCAAACGCCCAAGGGAGTTCACAGCAGTGAAACGCACCTCTCGCGTTTCGGATCGGACTTCCATACGCCGCTCTGTGTCTGCTGCGTTTTCTGCAAACTCCTCAAAAACCCTAGTTCGCTGGAACAACGAATTTCGTGATTTCTGAAACTTGCAAAATAAAACAAAAATAGGAATAGATCAGTAAAGCAAGTATTAAAAACATGAAACCCTAGGGGGTCCCACCGTGATCGCCATTTGTAGATTAAAGATACAACGCCAAACAAAAGATAAAGAAATCACGATAAAAAGTAATGCAGAACACAATTGTACAAAACAAACGATTTTTATTAATCAATGGAGTTTAGAAACTCCTTTTGAGTACAACAGGTCCTGTAACCCTTTCCGTGATACAAGATTACAATTTGTGCTAGGGTTCTCCGAAACCCTAGCTGGCACAATATGGTGGCGTCTCCGAAGAATGTATCCTTAACCTCAACAGAATGAGTGGGCTTCGTTGTATCCTTTGGCTCGGACCACTCCAACTTAAGCAGCTGCTATCATCCAATCAAATCTGCCATTAAAATCCTGCACACATTAAAACTACAAAAAGGTTAGAAACTAGTAAGAGGGCTCCACTGTGTGAGCCCTCAAAAACAGTCTAAAACCCTAGAAATGAAATAAATAGAATGCAAAATCTAACGACGGATTAATACATAAAAAGATTACTTGCTTTAGAATCTATACCTCTTTTTTTGTTAACGCGGCGAGACCAGGCGGCACCTGGAAGTGATGTAACTGTCAAATCGGCTACGGAAGGCGCCCTGGTGCGATCGCTGAACGCCCGCGTGCTTCTGGATCGGGGTTGCAGACGCCGGTCTGCGTCTGTGGCTGCGGGTAAACGCCCGCGGGCACTTGCGACAAGAATGGGGGATTCTGCAGAATGCTGTAGAAGGGATGGCGACGGATGCGGCGATGGATGCGACGAAAAAGGGACGACGATGGATGGGTAGGTTTAGCTGAAGAAGAGATAGATAGCGATAGATAACAAAAGAGAGATAGTAAAAGAGATCGAGGCTTGAGCCATCAAGGTGACTCAATTTATAATCTACTCTTAGGGCACACTTTAGGGTTTTAACGACACTTTGAACGTGTGGCTAAGATTAAAGTGGATCCAAGGGTAGAGAATAAATCTAGGTTGTGAAACGGATTAAGATGGATGGACGGATGAGATTAAATGAAGGATGGACGGCTCAGATTAAATCACTTAAAGTATCTTTATATATATATTAAAATATATTAAAATATTAAAATATATATATATAAATATTAATTTAAATAAATTTGGGAATGAAAAATGGTGGGAAAGGTGAAATTGGGCCAAATAATGGCGGGAAGGTGTGGATTTGGGCCAAATAATGGCGGGAAGGTGGATGACTGACACGTGGCTAACAGGAAGGTATAGATGACTTACAAGTGGCTGGATTTTGGTGTCTACAGCTTCAACAAGAGAGGATGGAGCATACGATTGGTCCATCACTTGTTTAAGGGCCTAGATCATGATTCACCTACTTCCACTAGGGAATTTCACCCAAAATATTGCTTCTTGATTTGCAATGCTCTATACGAATGTTGTGCTTTATATACCACCATGAAAGCCATTGTGGTATACATGTGGGATAATGGATTAAGACTCTCATAGCATTTCTTAAGATATTTTTAATTTTTTTAATTGAGAAAGTACAAAATTAGGTAGTACGAGAGGAGGGAAGAATGGGCCCTAGAGCTAACATGGGACCCACAAGAAAAATCAACAAAAAAAACCACATATGGGGGAACTCCACACTCACCACCATCAAGTTTTGTTCTCATAGGAGATGATGGAGCATATGGTTGGTCCATGATTTGCTCGTTTGAGGGGCTGGTTCATGGCTCGCCTACTTCCACTAGGGAATTTCACTAAAAAACCTCCTTCTTTATTTGGAAAGATATATCTAGGTGTTGTATTTTAAATACCACCATGAGATCCATCATGGGATACATGTGATATAACGACTCAAGACTCTCATAGCATAGCTCAAGGTAATTTTAGAATTAATTTTTTGAGAAAGTAAGATATTGGTTAGTACAAGAGGAGTGAATAATAGGTCCTAGAGCTAACATGGGATCCACAAGGGAAATCAACCAACTAAAACCATACATGGAGAGAATTCCATACTCACCACCATTGAGCAATGTTCCCATAGAAGAGGATGAAGCATATGAGTGGGCCATGATTCACCCATTTTAGGGGTTGGGTCATGGTTCATCTACTTCCACCAGGGCATTTAGCCCAAAAGCCTACTTCTTGATTTGCAAAGCTCTATGTGGGTGTTGTGCTTTATAAACCACCATGAGGGCCATCATGATATATATGTGGGATAATGGCTTAAGACTCTCACAATGTTTCTTAAGATATTTTTATAATTATTTATTTGAGAAAGTACGAGACTGGATAGTATAAAGGAGTGAAAAATGGGCCCTAGAGCTAACATGGGATCAACATGAGAAATGAACCAACAAAAACCACACATGGGGAGAAATACAAACTCACCACCATCGAGTTATGCACCCATAAGAGAGGTGGAGCATACAGTTGGGCCATGATTCACTCATTTGAGGGCCTAGGTCATGATTCACCTACTTCCACTAGGGTATTTCACTCAAAAGCCTACTTCCTAATTTGCAATGCTCTTTGTGGATGGTGTGCTTTATATACCACCATGAGGGCCATCATGAGATAAATATGGGATAATGGCTCAAGAATCTTGTAGCATTGCTTAAGACTTCAAGGTATTTTTAGAACTTTTTATTTGAGAAAGTACAAAACTAGGTAGTACAAGAGGAGCAAATAATGGGCCCTAGAGCTAACATGGGGCCCACAAAGGAAATCAACCAATGGAAACCACACATGGGGAGAAGTCGACACTAACCACCATTGAGAAATTATTCCATAAGAGAGGATGGAGCATTCGACTAGGCCATGTTTCACTCATTTGATGGGTTAGGTCATGGTTCACGTACTTTCACTAGGGCATTTCACCCAAAATCCTACTTCTTGATTTGCAAAGCTCTATGTGGGTGTCGTAATTTATATACCACCATGAGGGTCATCATGGGATACATGTGCGATAATGGCTCAAGACTCTCACACCACTACTCAAGGTATTTTTAGAATTTTTTTCTTTAAGAAAGTACTAGACTGGGTAGTACGATAGGAGAGAACAATGGGCCCTAGAGCTAACATGGGGTCCACAAGGAAAATCAATCAATATAAACCACACATGGGGAGAACTCCACACTCACCACCATTGAGCGATGCTCCCAAAGGAGATGATGGAGCATACGATATGGTCATAATTCACTCATTTGAGGGGTTGAGTCATGGTTCACCTACTTTCACTAGGGTATTTCACCCATAAACCTGCTTCTTGATTTACGAAGCTCTATGTGGGTGTTGTTATCTATATATTACCATGAGGGCCATCATGATATACATGTGATATAATGTCTTAAGAATCTCGTAGTGTTGCTCAAGGTATTTTTAGAATATTTTATTTGAGAAAGTATGATACTAGGAAATATGAGGAGCAAAAAATGGGCCATAGAGCTAACATGGAGCCCACAAAGGAAATCAACCAAAAAAACCACACATGGGGAGAACTCCACACTCACCACCATCAAGAGATACTCCCATAAAAGAGGATGGAGCACATAGTCAGGCCATGATTTGCTCATTTGAGGGGTTGGGTCATGGTTCACTTGCTTCTACTAGGGTATTTCACCCAAAAGTCTGTTTCTCAATTTACAAAGCTATATGTGGGTGTTGTGCTTTATATACCACCATGAGGGTCATCATGGGATACATGTGTGATAATGTATCAAGACTCTCACACCGCTACTCAAGATATTTTTAGAAATTTTTCTTTGAGAAAGTACAAGACTGGATAGTACAACAAGAGAGAACAATAGGCCCTAGAGCTAACATGGAACCCACAAGGGAAATAAAAAACCAAAAACCACATGTGGGGAGAACTCCACACTCACTACCATCGTGTGATGCTCCTAGAGGAGAGGATGAAGCATACGGGATGGCCATGATTCATTGATTTGAGGGGTTGAGTCATGGTTCACCAGCTTCCACTAGGGTATTTCACCCAAAATCCTGCTTTTTGATTTGCAAAGATCTATGTGGGTGTTGTTCTCTATATATTACCATGAAGTTCATCATAGGATACATGTGGGATAATATATCAAGACTCTCACAATATTTCTCATGGTATTTAAAAAAAAAATTATTTGAGAAAGTATGATACTAGGAAATATAAAAGGAGAAAATAATGGGTCATAAGACTAACATGGGGTCCATGAAGGAAATAAGCCAATGGAAACCACACATGGGGAGAACACACTCACCACCATTGAGAGATGTTCCCATAGGAGAGTATGGAGCACATAGTTGGGCCATGATTCGCTCGTTTGAGGGGTTGGGTCATGGTTCGCCTGCTTCCACTAAGAAATTTCACCTAAAAGCCTTCTTTCTAATTTGCAAAGCTCTATGTGGGTGTTGTGCTTTATATACCACCATGAGGGCCATCATGGGATACTTGTGAGATAATGGCTCAAGACTCTCATAGTGTTGCTCAAGGTACTTTAGAATATTTTATTAAAGAAATTACAAGACTAGGTAGTACAAGAGGAGCAAGGAATGGTCCCTAGAGCTAACATAGGGGCCACAAGGAAAATTAACCAATGGAAAATACACATGAGGAGAAGTCCACACTCACCACCATCGAGTTATGCTCCCACAAGAGAGGATGGAGCATATGATTGGGCCATGATTCACTCATTTGAGGGGATCAGTAATGGTTCACCTGCTTCCACTAGAGCATTTCACCCAAAAGCTTAATTTTAAATTGCAAAGCTCTATCTGGGTATTGTGTTTTATATACCACCATGAGGGACATTGTGGGATACATGTGGGATAATGGATCAAGACTCTCACAATGTTGCTCAAGTTATTTTTAGATTTTTTTATTTGAGAAAGTATGAGATTATGTAGTATGAAAGGAGTGAACAATGGACCCTAGAGCTTAAATGGGGCTCTTAACCAATGAAAACCACATATTGGAAAAAATCCACACTCACCACCATCAAGCGATGCTCCCATAAGAGAGTATGGAGCATACAATTGGACCATGATTCACTCATTTGAGGGGTTGGATCATGGTTTACCTCCTTCCACTAGGGCATTTCACCCAAAATCCTACTTCCAAACTTGCAAAGCTCTACGTAGATGTTGTGCTTTATATACCACCATGAGGGTCATCATGGGATACATGTGGGATAATGGTTCAAGACTCTTGCAGTGTTGCTCAAGGTATATTAGAAATTTTTATTTGAGAAAGTATGAGATTGGGTAGTACAAGAAGAGAAAATAATGGGCCCTAGAGCTAACATAGGGCCCATAAAGTAAATAAAACAATGAAAACCACACATGGGGATAACTTCACACTCACAACCATTGAGCGATGCTCCCACAAGAGATAATGGATCATATGATTGGGTCATGATTCGATTGCTTGAGGGGTTAGGTAATGGTTCACCTGCTTCCACTAGGGCATTTCACCCAAAATCCTACTTCTTGATTTGAAAAGCTCTATGTGGGTATTGTGTTTTATATACCACCATGAGGGCCATCGTGGGATACATGTGGGATAATGGCTCAAGACTCTCACAGTGTTTCTCAAGGTATTTTTAGAAATTTTTATTTAAGAAAATACAAGACTGGGTAGTATAAGATAAGCAAATAATGGACCCTAGAACTAACATGGACCCCACAAGTGAAATCAACCAATAGAAACCACACATAGAGAGAACTCCACATCACCACCATCAAGCGATGCTCCCATAGGAGAGGATGGAGCATACGATTGGGCCATCATTCACCCAAAAGCCTACTTGATTTGCAAAGCTTTATGTGGATTTTGTGTTTTATATACCACCATGAGGGACATAATGGGATACATATAGGATAATGGATCAAGACTCTCACAACATTTCTAAAGGTATTTTAGAATTTTTTATTTAAAAAAGTACGAGACTGGGTAGTACAAGAGGAGAGAAGAAAGGGTCCTAAAGCTAACACGGGGTCCACAAGGGAAATCAACCAACAAAAACCATAAATGAATAGAACTCCACACTCACCACCATTGAGCGATGCTTCCACAAGAGAGGATGTAGAATACAATTGGGATATGATTTGCTCATTTGAAAGGTTGCATCATGGTTCACTTGCTTCCACTAGGGTATTTCATCCAAAAGCCTAATTTCTTATTTGCAAAGCTCTATGTGAGTATTGTCCCATAAGGGCCATCATGGGATACATGTTAGATAATGACTCAAGACTCTCATAGCATTTCTCAAGGAATTTTTAGAATTTTTTATTTGAGAAAGTATGAGACTAGGGAGTACAAGAGGAGTAAATAATGGGCCCTAGAGCTAACATTGGGCCCACAAGGGAAATCAACCAAAGGAAACCACACATGGAGAGAACTCCACACTCACCACCATTGAGCGATGCTCCCACAGGAGAGGATGAAGCATACGATTGGTCCATGATTCACTCATATTAGGGGTTGGGTCATGGTTCACCTGCTTCTACTTGGGCTTTTCACCCAAAATTTTACTTCCCGATTTGCAAAGCTCTATGTGGGTGTTGTGTTTTATATACCACCATGAGCACCATTGTGAGATACATGTGGGATAATGGTTTGAATTTTGCAATGTTGCTCAAGGATTTTTATATTTAAGAAAGTACAATATTATGCAGTACGAGAGGAGCAAACAATGGTCTCTAGAGCTAACATGGGGTCCACAAGGGAAATCAACAAAAGAAAACCATACATGTGAAGAACTCCATACTCACCACCATCGAGCGATGCTTCCATAGGAGAGGATGGAGCATATGACTGGGCCATGATTTGCTTGTTTGAGGGTTTGGGTCAAGGTTTATGATTCCTTAGAATCCCTAAAGTGTAATGGACATCCTCCATCGTACTTTCATTATTATGTTGCCTTAAAACCTTAAAGCATAAGGGATAAACTTTATAATATTTTTTTATTTATTGCAAGGAGATGATTTTCTATTACTCGAGGAAAATGGAGATGATTTTCACTTTCTTAGCTTAAGTCTTGACATCTCATCCTTTATTTGTAGTTTTGATCCCTTCTTCATTTGAAAATTTGCATTACAATTATTCTTATTTCCTTTTAGTATCTACTACAAATAAATTATGAAAATCTTTACCATCTTATGTGAAAGAGGAACTTTCTTTAACATTTTTTGGGAATGAAAAATCCCAGAGCTAAATCATCTTCTGCTATTATATGATTAACTTGTTTCAAATTTCATTTTTCTCCTAACTATTTTTTTTAAATTTATTTTTTTTATATTGCAATCTCTTGTTCGCTTGTTGGTCACATTATCTTGATTTATATTTAATCTTAATAGATTATGGTAAAGGTTTTTCATGACAATACATTTTTGGGTATATATAGCATGTTGTCACTTCTAATAGTTGACCCATTATAAATGAGCTCCCCTAGAGAATTTTTAGTTTTTAAACCTTCTTATTTATAAGTTGATATGAAAGTCAAAAAATCTTGACCCACACTAAATATTTTCAAAATTTGCCTCCACTAGAAAAATTCTTACAATATAATCTTAAATACAACCCATCTCTCCTTCCTAAACCATGAGACATTGCCTATTATTTTATTTCAAACTTCTAAACATAAACAAGATGAAGAGAAAAAAATTGGAAAGAATGTCATTAATTAATTGAACTCAATCCCCACTTCCTTAATCCATGTTTAAATCTATAAATAAGTTTGGCATTAACCCTCTATTTTTAAGAAGCATTATGTAATGTTCAATCATCTCATATTTGATAATCATGTTTGATAAAACATCTATCAAATGAATAGATATTATCATAGCTTTGTTCTTCCTTTTTTCCTCAATGAGGACATATTTACCTCTAACTAGAGCATTCATACTATTTTTAAGAAGCATTATGTCATACTTGATCATCTCATCTTTGATAATCATGTTTAAATTTTTTTTTATCAAATGAATAATATTATCATAAATTTATTCTTCCTTTTTTCCAAAACTAAGATAGCTTAACTTCTAACTAGAACATCGTTACCTCTAAATAAGGCTTCCATAATGACTTTTTCTATATTACCTAAATTTTATTTATAAGAATTTTTCTATCTTTAAAGTTTCTTTATATACCAAGAAAAAGAACTCTAAATGACTTTTTATATGCTACCTAGATTTTATTTTTGAAAAATTTCCATTCTTTAAAATCTCTTCAAATACCAAGAAAAAGAACTCTATAAGTGAAACTCAATCCTCTACTCACTCCACTAAAATGTGTGTTTTTTTTTTTTTTTTAATATAATTTTTTTAAGTAGGATTTTGAAAGGTTGTTGTTTTCCTTTTTACATCAACTTGTCACATTGAGCTATACAACCCCTCCACTAAAGTGTGTTTTTTTCTTTTAATATATTTTTTAAAGTAGAATTATGAAAGGTTTACCCTTTTTCTTTTTACATCAACTAGTCACATTGAGCTATATAACCCCTCTATAACCCCTCCACTAAAGTGTGTGTTTTTTTAAATATTTTTTAAAGTAGGGTTTTGAATGGGTTGCTCTTTCCGTTTTTACATCAACTAATCACATTGAACTATACAACTCAATGTGATGTCGTTGAGATTTGAACCTTGGTTTGAGCTATGTTACCCATATGTCTCAACCATTGAACCAAAGCTTGCTGACACTCCACTTAAGTGTTAAAACCCATAAGATTTAAAATATGGTTATAATATGAAATTCAATTATATAATTTTTTTTTATCAAATAACATTTCTTAATATTATAAACAAGGAAACAATCCCATTGACTTAGTTTTTAACTAATGGAGTAGATTAACAAATTTTATTTTGTAAGAATTAATAGTTCCCTATTAAAAAACAAATTTTGTTTTATAAGAATAAAAAAACATTTAAAAACTTATAATATTAAATTCAATATATTTGGTAATTTTTTTGTCATAAAGAATCTATAACTACCTTTTCTTTTTAATAACTGGTCACGTGGTCAAGTCGCATTGCTTTCAATCCTAGAATCAAATCATGATACTACCACTATAACCCCTATCCCACCTCCGTAAACATGACCCAGGTTGACATCCTGGTACCTTTGACATGCACCAAAGTTTGAACTTAGGTCTCCTCTTAATAAATATTCAACATCTTGCCAATCCACTACCATTGAAATATTTGATAAATTATTTATAATAAATATTAAGAAAACATGCTATTAAACAATTTCAACCAAACCACTATCTTACAGTAAATATTATGTTATGTCTGAATACGATATTAATTAATTTTAACGTAGTAAACTTTTTTATAGTCATGCATGGTTGGATTTCTTATATGTTATGTCAAATAATGAATCAATAACTACTCCAGATCATTACTCAGGGAGCTACATTTGGCTAGAAGCTGCTAGGTGAGATATTATCCAGCTGGAGGGGACTCTACTTGGAAGGATATGTCTTGACTCTTCACTTCATACGTCTGCGTAATAAGCAGTTGAACTTTACCCAAAAATACGCTGGTGGGTAGAGTTCAATTTTATCAATAAGCTGGTTAATAGGGGTTAAGTTTATCAATAAGTTGTTCAGTTTCGATTATTCATAAATTTTGTTGATTTTATTTTTACCTTGTAAAACAAATACACGCAGTTGGACTTATAGTGAAGTAAAGAGAGGTGAGGGAAAGCCTCCTTTAAGGAGGGCGGCGTCCATCCACTTAGGGCGAAGAAGCAGCGATGGTGAAGATGATGATGGGATTGGGGCCTCTCAACTACCAAGATGATGAACACCGCCAATGTCATCCTAACCGTTCACCCATCACAGAGTCAATTTGATGACGCAGCACACGTGACTCTCGCTATTGATTTCGAAGGCTCTCCTTTAATTACTACAATTCAAGGCCTGGGAAAAGCAGCATCTTTCAGACCCTGTCACTGTCCTTTCCTAAAATCTAGAACAGTTCGCCTGTAAATGTCAGAGTTGGCTAAATAGAGCGATATACGTGAACTACATTAATATTATAGCAATATAAATACCTATTCTACTAGTTTAATAGATATTAAAGTTTTTAAATATAATATAAAATTTATTTAATTTTGTATATAATGAAAATAAAAAATATATTATTATATTTAATTTTTTATATAATAAAAATAAAAAATATATTATAATTTTTTTATTTTATATATTTTTAATTCCTTGTAATTTTTTATTGGAGTTACTATAACCTCTTGTGATATATTCCATAATTAAAATTCCGTTCACATTAATATCTATTTATCTACTCACTTTCACGGGAACATTTAAACCACACATTTACACCACCCCTCATACCCGAATATACTTTGATTTTATTTTGAATAATAAGCATTAAATTTTTTAGATATTAAAGTTTTTTAATATGATATAAAAATTATTTATTTTTTTATATAATTAAAATAAAAAATATACTATGATTTTATTTTGAATAAGATGTCTTAATTTTTTAGACATTAAAGTTTTTAAATATGATATAAAAATTATTTAATTTTTTATATAATTAAAATAAAAAATATACTATGATTTTAATTTAAATAAGATGTATTACATTTTCCGAGGAATTCGGTTGTGTAAAACTCTCAAGAAGAGAGGTCCCATGTTCAAAACTCTTCCCCTCACATGCATGTTGCGGATATAACTTAATTCAACAAAAAAAAAAAGATGTATTACATTTTTCAAATAAGTAAAATATTTAAATAAACTTACATTATTTTCTCTAAAAGATATATGACATTAATACTTTTAAAATTTATGGAGGCAAGCATGTTTGGGGTAAAAAAAATAGATTGTCCCCACGTAAACCTGACCACAACGTTCCAGTCTTGAGCCATGATGGTCTCCCTCACATCGGGTACTTAATAGCGGGATGAGGTAGGGGTTATAGAGGTAGCTGGAAAGATTTGAACCTAGGGATGTTACTAATTCTCCTGTATAAAAATATATATACTTTTAAAATTTATTCTTTAAATATGTTGTTCACCTCTTTAAATGTTTATATTTTGAAATATGTAATTTTTTTGTGTGCACAAGCTCACTCACACATGGAATCCCAAAGCCCTAACCACGTGGGTGTCCCATGTGGACAAATATGTAAACTTTGATATATTAACAAAGTAAACTTTTAAATAATAAAATATTTTTATAATACATAAGGGAATCAATTACTGCCCTTAGGTTCTACCATTATAAATGTTGGGTTAGACATCAGTTAGACAAAGTCAACTAACACCCAACCCTTGACAACATCAAACTAGGGTAGCTAAGTGGCAAACACTCAACTGCCACCTATCCTCTCCTAAATACACTTGTGATTTAACAATAAAATAAACTTAATTTTTTTAAGTTTATTTAATTTTTGTTTAATAATATAAGTGGCAAACACTCAATTGCTACCATCTCCTAAATATACTTGTGATTTAACAATAAAATAAACTTAATTTTTTTAAAGTTTATTTAATTTTTTTTTAGTAATGTAAACATCAACCATTTATTGCAACCATAAAGGAACTATTTTGTAAATAATGATAAGCATTTTAATCTTAAATTAAAATTCGTTCAACCGATTAGTTTTTAGTTTTTTTTGTTGCTTTTAAAGGAAACCTCTATAATTTCTAGCCTGCTCTGTAAGGACAAAATCATCTAGACCCCTACCTTCTAAGAATTGAGACCCCCACCCTCTAGGAATCAAGCTAGGACAATGCACTAATAATCACCCGACTGCTACCAACCAACCTATCCCTTTTTAGGAAAATTTTGATTTTTATGACGGGTTTCGATTCTTGTACCAGGGTTTGAACTTAGGTTTCTTAAATGAAAACCCAAAGACATACCATCATGATATCTCTCACAGGATGATTTAACTAATTAAGTTCCTCAAATTTCAAGAAGGAGAAAATTTTTTGAATCTTAGCATCCGCAAGTCGTTCCCATCTCTCGATTCTTGCCAATTACAAAGGTGGAGGTCGAGATTCGTCCCAATGTCTAAGAAAAAAATATTGGAGGTGAAGTTACGAAAGAAGATGCTAAGGTTTTAAATATCATTATGGTCCCCAACTTTGGTGGACCAATGCACAACATTGGTACCACAAAAGAGAATGCATGCAATAATGGCTCCTCTCATTCAACTGTGCAGGTTTGTGCTGAGAATGGTCTACAAGGTAACCTTTGTTCTCCTGATGTAATTCTTTCTTTGCTTGAAGTTGATTTTGCATGTCACAATTTAGAATCTCTCACCCTTGTCGGGTATTTTGTTGGACGCATCCCTAATGAGTCTTCCCTTAGGGCCTAGGTTAACACAGCTTGGACTCCTCATGGAGTCAAGCTAACAATGGTTCAAAACCTTACAAAAGGATTTTTCTATTTCACTTTGTTCGCTTTGCTTTGTGAAGACAACCCATGTTAATGTGATTTACAAACTTATTTTTTTCCTTGAACCCGTGACTTTTTTATTTCTAAGGAAAGATCTACCAAAGTCTCTGTGTGGGTGGAATTCCCAAGACTCCCTCTACCTTTGTGGCCCTTTCTCAGTTGCACAGCAGCCCGTATTAGACGTGTCATTTTGGTGGAAGCAGATACATTTTTCCATGCACGCCCTCAAAGTGTGTTTGCATTGAGATTGATGTTTCTCTAGATCTCAAGGAGTCTATTGACATACAAGTTGGCGATACTATGTTATCCCAACGGGTCCTCTACATTAATTTTTCCAACACTTGTTTTCGGTGCCAATCCTCAACACACAAGATCAAAGATTGTGCCGCATAACAAGGACAAGCAGAACCCCACCACACCAAGTGCACCCACTCCTCAACCTTAGGAGGATGGTTGGATGACTGTGGGAGGGTATAAAAATGCATATTTGGCTACTTTTAAAGGTACACAGTCCAAGTCGACACATGTATCACAACCAGTAAAAATGATATGAAAAGGAAAAAGTTGATCCTGCAGCTGAAATTACCAACAATGAGGCTCCTCAGTCTCAAAAGAGGGTTGCAGTAGTGCTTGCTTCAGATTCCTCTAGTACATTTCCCCCAGCTAACACCGGGTGCTCCTGCAACTCGAAAAGGGATTTGTAGAAGAAGATGTTGCTCCAAAAAGCGACTTCATATGACCAATGTTCAGTTGGGCAACAACTACAATGTGTTGGAGTATCTTAACTCTGTTTGAGTATATTAGTGATATGGATTAAATAACAAAAGACTCGTTTCCCCAACAAATTATATAACATCTATAATAAGTTATATTCATCTAAGAGAGTTAAAGGAGTTATATTCATATTTACTAAATATTTTACAATAGTTTATTTTTAAAAATATTGAATGGAGTATCATTTAATACAAAAGCGAATAAATGATATAACATACATATTCAACTATCAATTTTTCTTATTTAAATTTATTATGACTTTAAAAATTGCTATGATCTCTAATTATTCTTTCATGCATAAAACATTAGAGTTTTTTTATTAATATTTTGTATTATGATTTAATGTAAATTAACATACTTTATATTAAAACAAAATTTATTATTTTTATAGCTTTAAAGACACCACTATTATTTTCCTAATATTTTCTCAAAGGCCATATCAAAACTTAATTTAGTTCATCCTTATTTAATTGGTTTTTATTTAATGCAAGTCCTTTCTTGTTTTTTCTAACATGAAATCTTATATGAGATGAAATTCTACTTCATTCTAATGTTGAATAACCTAATTTACAATTTTATATTTATAAAAAATTAATAACTTCAATCTTTTGAAAGTATAATGAAAATTTTACACACATTTAAACATATTTATTACCAACCAATAATTTTAAACAGATCTAATTTTTTGTGAAGATAATTTCATATTTCATTGTCTAAGTCATAAGATAACTAAACTTAAATAATTGAAATCGTATTAAGGATTCATGTTTCTAAGATGTTTTACATCTATTCATAATCATCCAACATAATATTAATATGCACATGAGAGAGTAAAATATTTTAAAAAATTTACATTCACCTAGAAATAAAATTTAACTCCTTCCATTCTATAGTCCTAGATTCAAGGACATTGGTCTTCAATCCTAGAGGTCAACACTCAAATGAAGAATCTTACCCAAATCCCATCATGGTTTTGTTTCTTTTGTAGGGAGGAAGGGTTCACCAAGTGTGTTCTATGGATTCACTCTAAATCCTATGTTTTGATGTGTTTAATTTGAGCAAACGCCTACATTTTGATGACTAACAATTTAATGAGTTATAGGCTTTTGAAATGCAATGCAAGACAATGATGCAATCAAACAAAATTTGTCCTATATGCACTTCTGATTTCTTTGTAAAAGACTACATTAGACTAGAATAGGAAAAAAATATCTTTCTCTTTGAAGTAAGGGTGCATGGGAGGATGCACAAATAGAAATTAGCCTAGTTATGCAAAACTACATGCAATTTGATTTAATGCCTTACAAATACAAAAGGAATGTAGTCAATCCTAAGCTCTTTGATTTCTCTTTGTTAATGTATTAATATGATTTAAGTATAGAGCAAATATTAATTAAAAAAATTATATTAATGCAAAATAGAAGAGAAGAATACTTGTAAAACAACAAAGGATAAATTCACCACTTGAAATGGGTTTACCGCCTACAAACAAGCTCGTTGCTTGTATTGCGTCCATTGCTTTCTGACCTATGAATTTGCAAAAACAAGTTTAAAAGGGGAAAAAAAAAAGGTGTTAGTTTTAGGGGGCTTGCTTGATGCTTGAGAAGTTAAAATTTCTTGTTTTATAGTTAAGTCCATTGTTGCTTTTTACAAAAGCAAATATGAACTGATGAAAGATGATTATCTGCATTAAACTAAAATAAAATTGCTACAAAACCAAATTAAACTAGTTGATAATGTGCTATGATATCCCTAGGCTTGAATGAGAGTTGTTTTGATGTTGAAACTAATAAAAGCACTAAATAAAAAAAGTATCATAGCCTACAATGTGAGTGTATCACCTGTAGGACAAGTTTGTAGCCTATAGAACCTATGACCTACAAACTTGTTTTTAGGAATGAAACAAAAGATTTTTTGGATGCAAAAGTAGAGGATTAACTAAAATAATGTTATCGAATAAAAAAATAATAAAAAACTTAGACAATGAGTGTCCTAGATGAATTCACAACCTACTAGTCCTATTGGTTATGAACTCATAGTGTGTAATTCTGTGTAATTCTAAAATGTGAAACAAAAGTTGAACATGCTATGTGTTGACTTAAGAAAGAGGAAAGGAGGTTTCATGTTAATACCTACAAATATTGTAGGGTGATTTAAAGCAAATTTGAAAAACTTAATGCAAAAATTAGCATTCTATAATGAAGTAGATAGGGCAACTAGAATCTTGCAAAAGTAGATCAGATGGCAAGGTATAATACAATTTGTCAGAGCAAAAGGGCCTAAGAAATAATATAATACAACAAGAAAATACTTCTTTCTATCATGAAGAACAACATTCTAAATTCAATGTTTGAGGAGGCATGGAGGAATTTTTTTTTTTGAAGAGTAATGCTTGTTCTAAAGTGCAAGAGAATTTCGATAGACCTTCATTGTCAGTCAATAACTTGTTGTTTTCAAGAGGGAGATACCCTGATTTATAGATTTTTGGGGCTTATAGGAGAGCAAGAGACAATATTACTAAATCTACATGAAATTAGAAAGAAGTCAATTCCAACTAGGCAAAAAACAAGGTTGAATAGGTGGCATAGGCAAACGCATCCTAATTTGGAAATATCTGGAAGTACATCGATCCAAATTGAGTTGTCAAACTGTTGGCATGGATAAGCATGGGTGACAAGATGAGAAACTTTTCATTTTGTAAGTTTGGAGACAAATTTTTCACCCATACAAATTTGTGGTTGTGAACTTGTCGAGGTGGCAAATTCATCCATTTGACTATTGCATGGAGAGGAATTTCAAATTTTATCTCTAAATAAGGTTCATCATCAAGAAGACAAATTCACTACCAGTAAACTTGGTTGTAAGTGAAAATTTTATTTTGAGAGCTCAGTTCCTATAACAAAGGCTAAAAATAATTAGGATAGGTTACCAAAATTTACTAGAATGTTGGGATGTGGTGGGATGAACAAAATTGGGTGCCTATATTTTCCATTCTTTTGAGGTATTTAATAAATGCTTCAAAAGTACCTATTGATTATCCAAATTTTCTGAAAGAAGTAGTCCTAAGGTATCTACTCTTCAATGTGGAGGCAACTATGTGATTCCCAAAAAACAAATTGAAATCTTGGAGGGGCTATATTAGGTAGTGATGGGGTAAAATTAAATTCATTTTTATTGCACAACTTGGAGGATTCAATGGCTCAATAATAGTGACCCCTCTATTAGATGGACATGATTCAATAGATAGGTGGTCACTAGAGAGTACCTTTACAGGTATGTGTAAAAAACTAAGATCTTTTTCATGCTTTTTTTTTCAAAATTTAATTTTTATTTTTGGGATGTGATTTTATGTTTAAGTCAAAAAATAATTAATGATGAATTTGCAAGTAGGCAACGAATTCATCGAATTTTAAAAAAATTGCCAAGTGAAAAAATTGTTTGAAGATGGAAAATTTTTTAGTAGTGAATTTATTAGTGGGCAATGAATTACCAAAAAACCAAAAAATTGAATGTTATCAAGGTAGGATAGGCTAACAAGTAATTTTGAATAAAGATGGGTATTTTGGAGTACAAATAGCTATAATTTTGTGTCCTATTGGCTACCTTGCACAGGATGACCCTAATTGATAGGGTCATCTTAGATACTCTCAAACTTGGGTATCTAGTAGTGATGCCTAAGTCCGAGTTTGGTTGTGCCCTTCTCACAACACCAGCCATGAGGTGGCATTTTGAGTATAGTACATTCTTCCTACCAATAGGTGAGATGACTATCACCTTGGAGGATGTGTAGAGGATTTTTATGATACCTATTTGAGGGGTCCCCATTAGGATGAGTCTAGATCAAAGAATATAATTTTAGAGCTATTGTGGACATGTAGATCAACAACAAAATCAACATGGGTTGCATATCAATTGGATTCTTGTCGATGGGTGCATTTATAGGTTGATAGATTTGTTGAGTATCATTATCTTTAGCCTACTACGGGAGACATGAGTGGTTGTCTTTTTCCATGGGGTTCATATGGGATCATATGGATGAAGTACAAACATGTCAAATATGACTAGGGTCCTTTTATTTTGGATTATCTCTATAGAGTATTTTATTGAATTATCTATAGAGGAAAAGAGCCTCATTTGTTGCACCCTTCTTCAAATTTGGTGTTAGGAGCATATTGCTATTTAGATCCCATTTGGTTTACTTTATCAGGTGGTAGATGTAGGGGATCCAACAACATATAAGTAGGCCCATTCTTTTGAGATGTATTATCATCCATTAAAGGGCATGTTGATGATAGTCAAATGGGCCATAGATGATTTGGGACCCAATCAAATTATATGGAGGCCATGGAGGCAACATCTAGGATGGGCTAAGGATGGCTTTGAGTTGGATCATGTTTAGAAGATTCGATGGATCATTGGTCCTAGTGACAACAAGGAGGTATATAGACTAGACCAAGTTTTAAGATAGTTCAATATTTGATAGGATTTCCCATAGATGGGAGAGTTTTGGTATAGGCACATAGAGCAATATGAGGGAGATGTAGGAGATTGTTCTGATCCTACTTTATTTCTAGAAGAGGATGTTGATCAACCTCTAGTGGTATATCTAGGTGTAGATCTAAATATTAGAGGAGCTACCATTATGTATAGGCAGTGGTGCATAAGTGTTCAAACTTAGATATTGACACTAGATCTACCTAGACAAGGGGTTGAGTTATTTGTTAGGTGACACTTCATAGAGGTCAAGAGGTGACAATGAGAGAGGGATCATGGAGTTCTTAATGTTTTTCCATTGATATCATTGTTGTCACCTCAAGGAGGTGATCCAAGAGCAGACAATAGAAGGGCCACTAAGGAGATGGATAATTCAAAGACATTTGTTGTCTAGGGTAATATGGAAACTATGGCAGTTGAGTTAACTTGACTACAAGATGATTAAGACCAGGTCATGTTGTAGACCTCCCAGTTTGCATTAGAGAGGGATGTAGCCATAGCCCATGTGGCTCAAGTGACTCTAGAGAAAAACTACCAAGGAAAATATGTATTATAAGATAGCTTAGTTTAATTATTAGAGGGATGAAACATTGGTTCAAGTGGCATAGGTGACTCAAGAGAGATATTATGCTAAGTGGCATAGGTGACTCAAGAGAGATATGATGCTAGGGAAACAACTACAGCCCCAAATATGTTAGGCATGTTAGATCACTTGATCATAGTCAAATATGATCTAGATATATAACAAGGAGTGCTCACTATAGGGCATTATACCATAAGGTAGATCCTCTAGAGTAGAGGTAGAATTCTCCATCTCGTGCCCCTTCTAGGTCTTATTCCACATCACGTTCTACAACTCAGTCTTATCAGTGGTTAGTGCATAGGCCGACACAAGACATAGGGTCATAGAGCTAATATTTTGTAAATTTTTGATGAGATTTGGTAGGCCCTTTAGCCAATATTGGAGGCTAAGTGCATCGATTTTGTGATTGTGGTGTACTAATTCTTATGATTTGTATATGGTCAAGCATGCCAATTTTATCATTATGGTATGTTGAACCACTTGAGCAATGTACATGTGTGAAAGAGGAAATACACCATAACCATGAAATAGACAAAAAAAAAGAGATTTGATATTTGGTATTAATAAACTTTATTTTTACAAATAAACCCTTTCAGTTAAATTGACCTCCCAAAATAGAGGATTTTCCTTTGCAAATTAATTATATGGTGTTGTAAATTATCTCCTCGATCACACAACAAGTTGTGGTAGGGTTTTGAATTCATGTTGCTTAACCTCCCAAGCCTCTATGTAGATCCTAATACCTACACATAAAATCATAATGAAAGCATTAGTAGCATTTTCAGGGCCTTTCAAGATGAGGCCCAAAATCATGAAAAGGGATTACCAAAGCTTACAAAAATATTACAAAACCTTACAAAATCAATTGCAAAAATTACAAAATTGTATGAAATGCTTACAAAACCTAATAAAATACCTAATTTTACCTTTTTGGGTAATCTATTGCTAATCCAAAGTTAATGTTTGCCTTTGAGGCTCAATCGCCCAGGGTGGTTGGCTTTGTGTAATTTACCAAGGTAATTGTACAGTTGCCTAGGGAAGTTGTGCTTCTGTATAACTACCCAAGTAGGTTGTGCTTTTGTGTAACCACCCAGGGTGGTTGTGCTTCTATGTAGCCACCTAGGGTAGTTGCTACTATTTTTTGATAGAGATTTCAAGGTTTAATATAGACCTTTTTGGATTTATTTTAGAGCCTCTAATTAAAATCCGATGTAGTTTGGATATCAAAGTTGGGTTTGGATACAAAAAAAAGGATTAGCAAACACTTCAAAAATACTCCATGATCAATGCCTTAAAGCTTTACAAATGGTATATCTTCAATCACAAAGTTAAAAGCATATACATCAAATACAAGGAAATATAGGCAAAGTTTTGTTAGTATTTTTTGTGCTCATATCCAAGTGAAATGAAATTGGGGCATATTTGTAATATTTTCCAATGGTGGAGGAGAGTGATGAGGGGGGAAGAAGATGGGTGACAAGTGGCTTGGGTGAGGAAGGGAGGAATCTTAGGGTTTCCTCACTTGGGTGGAAAAATGTGCAACTTTCTCTATTTGGGGTTATGACACCCTATGATGCATTATGACGTACCATGATACATTATGACATGCCATGATACATTATGACATATGATGACACATTATGATATTCCATGATGCATTATGAAGTGCCTCACTAATGCTCTTTGTGTGGAGAGATTCCTCACCCACCAAAATGACATTTCTCATCAATGTGTTTGGGTGGAGGGAATCCTCATCCAAATGCAATAAATGAGACTAGAATATGGAGGAAAGAGAGGAATTAAATTCCAACTAAAGTTATGTGAACCAGAGTTAAAATAGCAGAGTGGTCTCATCATGACCATGGTTAGGCATAGGAAGGGGCTCAAGTGGTTCAAAGAGGCTAAAATAATCAACATTAATAATTTATAAGGTTACAATATATTAATTAAAATAATTACACATATTTTTAAATATTAATATTAACCATTGCAAATATGAAACTTTTAGGTGTCTAGAAATGCCCCTTTTTGTACCACATTGTGTGAAAACACAATATGGTGCAAAAATCGATGACACCGATTATTGGATTGACGATGGACAGTGACAATGATTGATGAATGACAAAGAATGACCTTCGGCTTAAGGGAAGTGATGTAGAATTATATCAAATCAAGAACATTGTAAGATGCTCCAGTCATGGAAGTGACAAATTCCCTTGAATATTTGCTTTGGATAGATTGATGAGTTCATTTTGATTAGAATTTTGAGTTAGAGTTTGATTAGAATTTTGATAAAATAAGACGAGTTCTACTATTTTCTCCAATATAGAGAGTGTTAATGATAGCCTTGGGCAAATATTCTTGGACACATGTAACTTCAAAATTGGGTGTTTGAGTATTAAACTGATTTGAGACAAAGTTTTATGGGTATTGTCTACCCCCTCAAGTGATGAGTTGATGGAGGAAGGAACAAACAACAATGATGAACTACTTAAAAAAATGTGGAATAGACAATAGAATAATGGATGAGTGTAGATGGTAAGCAACACAAACTTGAGTTGGATTATGTGGGTGAGAATTGTGCATGGTGTAGGAGGGTGATGTAGAAATGTGTGTACATGGTGATGAATGAATGTGATTGGAGGAATATGGGTGGTTAAGGTTGATGGCTACTAACATTGATATTGTGGTGTGTTGTGGAGGTGTGGAATTAGTTCCCTCAAGTGGGAAGAATTTTGATGGTATTCCAAAATTTTATACCTTCAAGGTGTGGTGAAAACTAGTAGAATATGTGGGAGGCGATGGAGGATAATAGGGCTTATAAGAGTGCACCTGGGAGAGTGGAGGATTAGTGCAAACAAGAATGTGCAATGGGGGTAAGTATGGAAGGAATGAGCTAGGTGGTTGGAGATGTGATGAAGAGGGATTATAGTTGGTGGGAGGTTATTAGGGATGGTAGATCGAATTGGTATAGAGAAGGTGGCCAGCTTCAAGATCAATGGGTGTGAAATTTGGATTAGGAAAATAAATGGGGGTATCAAGATGAGGTGATCTAGGAGGGGTGGTATGGATGGCATGGTTATTCACACCTAGATCATATCTAGTGTAATATGTCTCGGGGGGGTGAAAAATGTAATTATGGGCTTCACTGAATAGGCTACCATGGTGGCTTTAGGACACATCCCCCTGACAAGTCAAGGGAATAGTGGGTGAATAGGAGGATTGACTTGAATGGTCCATGGAGACTTGGGATTGGGATTGGATATTGGATTGATTATGGGTCAATACCATAGGCTACCAAGAATGTAATGGGATGTAAATAGAAGGTTCCTAGTGACGGTGTTTATGGTGGCTTCTTTTTTAAAATAGAAATACACTATCTATACAAACAGAAAGTAAACAATAAATTAAACAAACATTGATTGTTTTAGTGTTTTTTTTATGTTTTGATGTTTTTTATGTTTTCATAATGCTACTTTTTTTTTTGGTGTTTTTGATGTTCCTAGACCTAAGAACTATAAAGGGGTAATGGAATGAAATCTAGAAAGGTGTGTTTATACCCATTCTCCTAGATAGGAATGAGATGCAAATGGCTAAAAAGGCTTCCTAGGATGGTGGGTTAGCTTTGGGTATCCTAAGGGGATAAAACAAACCTCTCAAGAGAGGTTGCATTATATAAGTCTTGCTACTTGCCCAGTCGGGCTTTCACTTCATCCTCAGATAGGGTTCGATATAAACGACATCTACGAGACCAAAAATGATTAAGACTTGCAAACAAAAGGGTGTCTAATCTTAAAATTACCCTGAGCTAGCCCTAAGGGTAACCAACTTATCGATGATGATATCCAGGAAACTATGTGATCTAGCTATGGTATCTAAAGGGCTCAATCAATGGTTGGTGGTGAAATCCAATGTCACTGAGAGTTTTTCCTTAAAAAGCTTTGCAGAATGTAATGTGAAAATATGTGTGATTTGGTGTCCTTTTTATTTTTTATCTTGATTTTTTTTACATGGTGGAATTGGTAGCTGCCACAAATTCGGGTAGGTTGTTCGAATTTTTTATGGTCACCATAGTATTCCATGTTGTCCACTCCAGAAGTCACCACACTAATATTCATACAGTCCACCCCTATAACCACCATGCCATAATAATTTTAAACATTTTACACCCCTGAAAGTACCAGGAAAGGGACAAGCATTCAGTTCAATGAGGCCCGAGATTTTAACCTTGGACCTCCACCTCCCTTACAGGATTTGGGGAACCAATTGGTCTACACCTTAGACATGATCTTGATTTATTTATTTATTTTGTGGTGTTTTGGTTTTGTTGTTTTTTAATCTTTCACAACTAATCTAATGAGCTTGGAAAGGCAAATAACAACTAAGCTATCGAGTATTGAAAAATCAAATAATAACTAACCTAACGAGTCTTGGAAAATAAATAATGACAAAACTAATGAGTCTTAAGTTTTTTGAAAAACAAATAACAACTAAGCTACTACACCTTGAATCTTTGTGCAAAAATCATAAAATAGCTATGCTAATGCTTTTGGAAATTTAAAGAAAGGGGGAAAAGATATTCAAGCAAGCAATAAAATGAACTATACCATAAATTTATATGGAAAACTAAGATATATGAGCAACTAACCTATGAGCTTGTGCTAGAAAGAAAGGAAACTAAGCATGTTGTGCCTTTGAGTCAGAGTTTGTGTGACATCCTATGTGTTAAGGGTAAAGGATCCCACCATGATTGCCATTTATGTGAAAGAGAAAATGCACCATAACCATAAAAATAGAAAAGAAATTTTGATATTGATATTAATAAACTTTATTCTTTACAAATCAGCCCTTTCAGTTACAATCAACCTTCCAAAATGAAGGATTTTCCTTTGTAAATAAGTTCTATGGTGTTGCAAATTATCTCCTTGATCACACAAGTTGTGGGAGGGTTTTGAAGTCACATTGCTTGACCTCCCGAGCCTCTATGCATAACATAATACCTACACACAAGCTCACAATGAAAGCATCAGTAGAATTTGCAAGGCCTTTTGAGATGAGACCCAAAATCATGAAAAGGGATTACCAAAGCTTAAAAAAATGTTACAAAACCTTATAAAATAAATTGCAAAAAATATAAAATTGTATGAAATGCTTACAAAACCTAATAAAATACCTAATTTTAACTTTTTGGGAAGTCTATTGTTGATTTGGAGTCATTGTTTACCTTTGAGGCTCAACCACCCAAGGCGATTGGCTCTATGAAGTTGCCCAAGGTGGTTGTGCTTTTGTATAACCACCTAGGGAAATTATGCTTTTGTGTAACCACCCAAGGTGGTTGTGCTTTTGTGTAACCATTTAGGATGGTTGTGCTTCTATATAGCTACCTAGGGTGGTTGCTACTATTTTTTTCTAGAGGTATCAAGCTTGAATCTGGATCTTTATGGATTTGTTTTGGAGCCTTTGATGTAGATTCGATATAGTTTGTATATTGAAGGTGAGTGTGGCTACAAAAAAAAGGATTAGAAAGAAATTTTAAAAGACTCCATGATCGATGCCTTCAATATTTTTAAATTATATACCTATAATACCAAAGTTAAAAGTATATACATCAAATCCAAGGAAATTTGGGCAGAGTTTCATTAGTATTTTTTTGCACTCATATCCAAGTGAAATGAAATTGGGGTATATTTGTAGTATTTAAAAATGGTGGAAGAGAGTGATGAGGGGGAAGAATATGGGTGACAAGTGGCTTGGGTGAGGGAAGGGAGGAATCTTAGGGTTTCCCCACTTGGGTGGACAAATGTGCAACTTTCTCTATTTGGGCTATGACACCCTATGATGCATTATGACATGCCATGACACATTATGACATGCCATGACATATTATGACATGCCTCACTAATGCTATTTTTATGGAGAGATTCCTCACCCATGAAAATTATATTTCTCATCAACATTCTTGGGTGGAGGGAATCCTCACCCAAATGCATTAAATAAGCTTGGAATGTGGAGGAAAGAGGGGAATTAAATGCCAATTGGAATTAGGTGAACCAGAGTCAAAATAGTGGAGTGGTCTTATGATAACCATGGTTAGGTGCAGGAAGGGACTCAAGTGGGTCAAAGGGGCTAGAATAGTCAACATTACTAATTTATAAGGTTGCAATATATTAATTAATATTTGCACACATTATTAAATATTAATATTAACCATTGTAAATATGACATGTTTTAGGTATCTACAACATGATTATTGATATATATGTGTGTGTGTGTGAGAGGTTATTATAATTTGATTATTTGTGATGTCTTGATGATGCGATGATACATTTTTTTACTTCAAAATTTTATGTATGATGACATTCTTTGATTTTAGTATTAAGTTTTTGGTGGAAGAGATGCATGTTACTATTGTAAACAAGTTGCTTAGATGACACCAATAATTTGGCCTTGAGATAAGTCTTTTTATGGATTTTCAAAGCCTTTATTTGTTGTCTGAGATGGTCTAAAGGAATTTTATATCATTATGAATTATGTGAAAGTCATTTTCATCATAAAAAATCATATGTATGTGCCTAGGCTCCCTAGTGATTTTAATATGAAAATATCATTGTAAACCTACAAAATTATGTACATATGCCTAGGATTGCTAAGGCTTTGCTTATATAAATATCACTGTCAACCTGTATAACCATTTGTATGTGCTTATCTTTTCTCATATGAAGCCCATTGTCAACCTATATAATTATATACATGTGATTAGGATTGCTAGGGATTTGCTTATATGAAAGCCATTATTAGCATATAGAACCATTTGTATGTGCCTAGGCTTGCTAGGAATTTTGTCATATGAAGGCCATTGTTAGCCTATAGAATTATGTACATGTGCCTAGGCTTTCTAGGAATTTGCTTGTATGAAGGTCATTTCTAGTCTATAGAACCATTTGTATGTGTTTGGGCTTGCTAAGGATTTGCTCTTATGAAGGTCATTGTCAACCTATAGAATTATATACATGTACCTTGGCTTGCTAGGGATTTAATATGCCTAGATTACTAGGGCTTAAAATTATTATCATTGTTGATATGCCTAGACTTAGCTAGGGATTTTATGATAGATGCCTCTTACTTAGAAATAGGTATTGTGATTTATTTGTAAGATCTAAATTTTTTTTGGTGATTTTTTAATCAAAGTTGTTTTCTAGAGAAATTTCCCAATTACTAAAGGAATAAAAAATCCCTAGTCATTTTTCTAGGCACCTTTGCAATGCTCTATGTAATCATAAAGAAACATGGTCGGGTCACCACTCTATGAGAGTAAGGTGAGCTTTAGATTGTATTGATAATGAAGCAGTAATAAATAATACATGTGGTTGATAACTTCCCTAACCACCTTGATAACCACTATGCCCTAACCACCTAGTGTATGTGCTAACATAATGTAATAAACTATAAACTATACTAACATCCCCCCTTATTACATTATTTTGAAATACAAAGAGTGTTGCAAAACAACTCAAATTTGACACATGCAAGTGCCTTAGTGAAAATATCCACAACTCGTTCATCAGTGATAATGTATTGGACCTATATCTTGTGTTTTGGAACATCATCTCGAAAAAAATGACATTGAGTGTCAATGTATTTGGTGTGTTCATGAAACATTGGATTCTTGACGAGCTTCAAAACACCTTGGTTTTCGTAAAACCAGTGGATTAAAAGTTTCTTGGGAAGACCTATACTTGAAATAATATGATGTAACCATATCATCTCGCAGACTGCTCCATGTTCTACATGATATTCTATCTCTATAGATGATAAAAAAACCACCTATTGCTTTTTACTATTCCAAGAGACAAGATCGAAACCAATATGAAAAATATATCCAGAATTTGATTTCCTATGATCAATTGACTCGACATAATCAAATTTTGTGTAACCTTGTAAGAAGAAGTTATCATTCTTCTTGTATTCCAGGCCATATTCTGTACTACCATAAACATAATGAAGAACTCATTTTTCTACTTTCCAATGACTAACCTTAGGTTCCTACATGAACCTCGAAAGATAATTCATAGAAAAACTGATGTATGGCCTAGTGTTGGTTAGATATATGAGACTCCCAATCAAATGGTGATAGAGAGTACCATCTACCTATGGAGAAGTATCATATCACAATAATTCTAGCTCTATTTCCATTAGAGTTGTTTTAGGCTTACAATTAGTCATATGATATTTCTTAATCAATGTCATGGCATATTTCTTTTGTGTCACTCCAATGCGATTCTTCTTTTGTTCCACTTCTAAACCAATACAATAATGAAGAAGTCCTAGATATATCATCTCAAATGACTTTTTTAAGTCACCTTTCACTACATCTATCGATTTCTCTAAACTACCAATGATAATCAGATCATCAACAGAGTACTAGAATCACTATTTTAGAACCATTTTTCTTGATATAGAGATTATAATTCAAAGGAATTCTCTTGAAACCATGTTGCAGTAGGTGATTATCAATTTTTATGTACCAATCTCGTGGAGCTTGTTTTAACCCATACAAGGATTTAACTAATTTGCAAACCTTTTACTTTTGGTCTTCAAACACAAATTATTTTGGCTGATTCATATACACTTCTTCCTTGAGATCACCATTTAAGAAGGCACTTTTTACATCCATATGATGTATCTTCCATCCGAACTAAGCTACCATAGCACAAAGTACACGAATGGTAGTCATTCTAGCAGTGGATACAAAAGTCTCTTCATAGTCAATACCTTCTTTCTATGCATAGCCCTTTGCAAAAAGGTGGGCCTTATGCTTATATAAAGTTCCATATGCCTTGTACTTCACTTTGTATATCCATTTGCAGCCAATGGGTTATTTCTAGGAGGTAGATCAACTAGATTCCAAGTGTTTTTTTTTATGAGATATGTTCTGCATCCATAGATGCCTTCCAATGAGGCTCACTAAGTGCATCTTGGACTGTGGTAGTTTCATGCTCATACAATGAAGACATAAAAATACTATCATCATCCACATCCATATCTTCTTCTCTATATTCCTCTGCATCTATAGAAAGTTCTTCAAAGTGTTGGTAAATCTCATCAACCTCTGAAGTCAATGCTTCTGCTCTATTTTGATGAGTCATACTGCGTGTATGGGATCGATCTAAAGTTATATTTGGATGTGTAGTCACTTTTGAATCTCTCATTGTGCTGGTATACCATTTGGAAATATTCTTTTATGGGGATGAGTCTCTTTCTTAGGCTCCTCATCATCCAAGTATACAATTGAATATGTGTTATATGGTGTGAAAGCTTCATCAAATACCACATCTCTACTAATGTGAGTTTTCTTTGTTTTAGGATCTATCAAATGATATCCCTTGGATTTCTCATCATAATCAAGAAAAATACACTACAAGGATTTCTCATCTAACTTATTTTTCTTTGCTTTTGGAATGTGCATGAATGCCTTACACCTAAAAATCCTAAGATGAGAAATGGAGGTTTTTCTACCACTTCATGCTTCTTGTAATTTCATTCCCTTAATATCTTTTGTGGGTGCTCTATTTAGGAGGTATATTGTTGTATTGACAACTTTTACCCAATACTGTTACTCAATATGTGTCCCTGTAAGTATACAACAAACCATTTCCTGTTGCTCCAGATGGTAACAAAGGGGAAGCACTTTGTGTTTATTCCATTATATATATATTATATAGAAAAAAATATTTAGGACTTTAGCCCCACATGTAGCATGTTGTTGTAATTTGGAGGATTTAATATCTCTTATGCTCACATTGATATTCGATTACCTTTGGGTAATCAACCACCAGGAAGATATTTTTGTAGCCAATGACAACCAATAAGGTCATGCCACATCACCACCCCAAACAGCTACATCATCACCAATTAGTGATTACCACATCAGATGGATCACACCACCATATCAATGCTTCACCAGCAACACCACGTCAACCAGTCCTACCACGTTAGCTAGGTCCATGTCATACCACCATGTGTTTACCTCGATTTGCATGCCATTCACCAAGTTAGCTCTACCACATGTTCACCATGTCATAGCCTTGAGGTTCATGCCAAGAATCCAGATGAGTCAATCCAGGATCTTGCTCCTTGATATTTGTGCCCTACCTTAAAAACATCACCTACATCCAGCTTTTCCCAAAACTAGTCATTGCCTCGAATATTGTGTAAAAGATAGCATGACCAAAGACCTTTTATGATACCATGTGAGAGTAAGGTGAGCATTATATTGTATTGAGAATGAAGCAACAATAAATAATACATGCGGTTGATAACTTCCCTAACCACCTTGATAACCACTATGCCCTAACCACCTAGTGTATGCGCTAACATAATGTAATAAACTATAAACTATGCTAACACACTCTCCTTTAAAGAGAGGAAGTTAGTGTTTATATTAGATTGTTGTGAGATTTGTATTGTTCAAATTCAAGTTTTAATATGGACCACGATCTTGTCTCCCATAAAAAACCTAACAAAGAAAACAACATTATACCAACTTTTGTTAATAATCCAAGGTTGTTACTATCCTTTAGTCAGGGTTTATAGATAATGTTTTGTTACCTTTGTTAAAGTTATTGAAGGAGATAAGATAAATGCAATGCGATTCCAAGTGATGAGTTAATGTCAAAGAGTTATTGAAGATGAAGGAAAATGAATATGAGAAATGTAAATATGATGTATACAAATACCTGATTTTCTTATCTATATATATGATAGAATTTCTAGGTGACTACTTCCATAAATAATTAATGAGAATAAAAAGTAATGTTATTATTCATTCAATTTCCACATTCATTTATAGCAAAGCATTAATAATAAGATAAATATCCAACTCAACTAAAATATATATGTGTCCCTCTTCAATGTAAATATTGATCCCCATAAGTACCCTAGCCTTTGTATATTTGCATGTTGAAGTTCCATATGATTCTAGAAAAAATATTACTTTATCATTTTTTATACTGTATCCTTAGCACCATTAGAACTACGTTTAATGTACCCAACTTCTGGATATTTATATTTCACCATTGATTGATGTAGATCCTTTACATTAATACATGATCATGAATGACCCTTTACATGTATATTCAAATCATATAACCAAGAGGCTAGCAATAATTTGTCCATGTATAAGACTTCCCATAATAACCACAATATGAGTAAACATTCTCCAAGATATGAAATATTATGATTTTATTTTTGGATATACTTTTGGAATTTATTTTGAATATATGTTATTCTTTGCAATACATGAATTTCAAAAAAAAAAATCATGAAAAATACTTCATATAATGTTAAATGAAATAGCTTTGAAATAATCAATTAAACATTTCATCAACTCTTCCAATATTTGATGGAGCAACCCAAAATAAAATCCCCAAATGGAGTAAGTAAATGGACAATAAAGAATTTGATATTTCTAGTTTCTCCATACACATGGTGCACCTAATAGCACATAATATCTTCTTCTTTGTAAATTATCACTTGTGAAAGCTTGGATTTGGACTTCTATACAAAGGAATTTTGAGGCCTTTGAAAGGATCAAGTGATCAAAAATTATTCTAGAAGGAAATATTTATGAGTAAAACAAAAATCTCAAAATTATTATATTCCAATTTGATCAAGCATCTATCATCTTTTGATAGATTCCAAACCAACTCACCGTTTCATAATAAAATGTGTAAATTTTTTTTTTGAAACATCCTTGGATCTTATCCACTACTTGTGTAAGGCCCTCTTCCTTAACTATATTTCTAATAGAAATCTAAGATCTCAAACTATTGCTCACATATATATAGTATTTGAATTTTTATCATTTACATCCTAGAAATACATGAGAAAATGGTTTCTATTTTAGACCCAAATAAAAGAAAATCATCAAAAACAAATCAGTCTTTAATCAAGCACCAAGCCAAAAATTTGTAGAATCCTCCTTATTGACTAACCACCTAATATATATGAAATGTAATTCTATGTTACCAAACTCTTAGGTAGGGTTGATATCATTTAACATATTTATTGCATCACTAGAACCTATTGAAATATGTGTAATCTAATCTTATTTAGGCCAAGGTCAAAAGTGTGAAGAAATGCTTATGAACACTAATAATGTAGCCTATAAGCATTCTTTTATTTATGTAAGCCTACAAGCATGTTCATCTAAGCCTAAGGGCCCCTTTCATATTTCACCCTTAGTGGTATTAGTTAATCCACTTTTTTGGATAAACTTGCTTAAGGAAATTTATTATTATGTTATTGTAAAGTTAACCTCAAAGTCAAGTCAATGTTATCTTGAGGTTAACCTCTTATTAGGGTTTTGGTATCACTATAAATACCCATCAATTTGCACATATATGTGAATATATGATATATTAGGGTACCTAGGGGCACTCACCTTATACTTCTTCTTGTCGTATCCTTTTATCTCTTTACTTCATTTGCTATTGCTATATTTTAATCACAATTTTTTTACATATGATTGTGGTGAATGCATGTTTCAAAATGTTTCTAAAAAATATTATGAATTCAAATAGAACCTATATATTTTAAAACTAACATTTATTCCCAATTTTTTCCTTAATATTTGAATAATCTCTATCCAAGTTTTGTCCCTAATGTTGTATTCATAAACTTGTAATTTTAGAAGTTTGTACCTAAAATAATCTTTTCACTATAAATTATGGAAAATATTACATTATTTGGCATATTTAGCATTATGCATTTATTTTTCATTATGTAATCATTCAATATTTGTAATTAATGAAAGTTATTTACATATTTGTCCCATAAGAAAATTGAATAGTCATGTCTCCCATGAGAGTGAGAGGAGATGAAAAGACAACTAAAGATGAAGATGAAATATAAATATTGAATAGTCTTAAGAATGCAAAGAGACCTCATGATCTATAAAACAATGGTTGGAGAGAAAGAATGTATCTGTGAGAAAAATATGTATCATATATGAAAATATGTAAATATTTTGTGAATATATATTTTTTGTGTTTAATCTTATAAGTGTGGAATTATTGAATCTAGATCTTAATCTTACATTGGTATCAAAGTAGTGTTAACATCCTGAGGATAGGAGCTATGTTGTTCTATTGTAAGGTTTCTAAGAAGGGATAACCATCACCATCCAATGCCATGCCCTGTGTTAAAGACCTTTAGTGAGATGTAAAGATTTTTGTTAGCTTTTCTTTATAGAGATATTTTGCTTTGCTTTCCTATATCCCATCAAGAATCATGTCGGTATCCTCTGTTTTTTAACCTCACTAATGTTAATTTTTCTCTCTCTATTCCATAACACTATTCCATAATACCATTAGACTATATCACTACTTGACTATGATGAATGATCATTTTTCTCTGATGTGGTACTTCTAATTTTTCAAACATAACTTCTTTTACAATGTGCAGTTCATGTCTCTTGTTGAAATTGGTTTTTAATTCACTATTTGAATGGATCTATTATAGTTGTAATGTTATAAATATATATGGTGGTGGCAGAAGCTAAGGTAAACTAAGTAACAAGGAACACAAATGCAAGTCTTGCCTATGAAAATAATTAAAGTTGTTGTTACTAGGTAGTTTGGATCTTTTGTTGTAGAAGACGTTTTCTTCCAATCACATATCCATAGGTATTATATGAATTGTCCTTTTCCCATACTGTTATTGCATATCCTCTTCCATAAATAGGATTTGTAGCTAATATAGAACCTATAACTTCAATGTTGGAGCCATTACATCTGTTAAACAGAACTTATAGCTAATATAGAACTTGTAACAAATACAAAAGCATCCATTACACCTCCTAGATCCATTGGAATACTTAAAATTTATGTGTTTTCACTAAAATCTATAATTTGTAAACTATTATTTCTTGATTGTTGCCAACATTCAGTGAAATAGGATATATATACATGTATTGCACAACACATATAGGGTTTTCATGTTTAGAGGAAAAAATGTGGTGTTATTTTGATGTTTTTTGTGGAAGATATAGATAGTGGTACACGTGATCGCTAGGCAATAGCTACAACAGTAGATTTTATGGAGAGCATTAATTTATAGGTGTTGAAATATAGAAAAGCTAATTTGTTGCCACACAGGAAAAAAAACTTCTTTAAATGCGGCTATGCAAGGTATATTTTAAATTGGAAATGTTTTTCATTTCAGTCATGAAATGGATGGTGGAATAGTTGGTTAGAGAAACAAAGTAAAAAAAAAATGAATGGTAATTTTGGGTTCAATTCTCATCGAGCATAATTTTAATTGAAAGTTTGCATTAAATTGAATAGTTGGGATTTAATATTTGCAAAGAAAAGGTTATAAATATTGTTAAAGAAGCTTATTGGGGATTTAAAAGGGATACAATTAGAAATATATGTTATAAAATAAATTCAAGTTGCATTAGGGAGACAAAAGGAATTCAATGGGAAAAATAAAGAAAATATGGTATATGGACAAAGAACACAAATTAAAAAAATTGTTCAAGAGGAAAATTTAAAAGAAGAATTGATAAATGTCCAAAATATTAGAAGTTTGTTATTCTTTTGACATAGATTTTAAAAGTGAGAAATAGAGTAAATATTATTAGGACCATAAAATTATTTTGAAGAGAATTTTTTATTAGAAACTTTTGTAAAGTTGATAATGTTGCCAATTTTTGTGAATAGGCATCATCTTCAACCCATATAGTGAATATCTTAGTAAAAAAAATGCAAATATTTACATATATTTTCTTTCTTTTTCTAGACTGTTAATTTTTTATAAATGCTTTCCCCTTGTATTTTGATTTTCACTTTGAATATTCTATTTTATTTCAAAAAATTTACCATCTTATCTACTTCTTCCTCTAGGATGAATGTGATTAGCCTACCATTTCATTTTTTTCTTGTTAATTAAAAAAATGGAATGGATGAGTGAATCACTTGCAAATATGAATGAAGCACTTTCCAAGAATTTCAGTCACAAGTTGATTTCCTAAACTAGAAAAACATTTGATGCAAAAGCATCACATTCTAACCCTCTTCCTCTTAAATTCCTAACAGTCATATTTTCTTTCAGTTAGTTATTTTTGTAATCGTTCCCTTGCAATTGTCTTCTCTCTGTAATGACCATATTGTAACAATCATGTTGTAACGATCATATTGTAATGACCATATTATAATGGTCATATTGTAATGGTTGAATTTATTAGAGCCTATAAATGCTTGATTCAATCAGTAGTTAGGGGAGTGGACTGTGAGCTTCGTACCACCACTTGGTAGCTTGGAGTTTGTTATTTTATCTCTTGTGTGATTTTTGAGTCTTGTGGTGTTCAAAAATAGAGTGATATTGACATATCCACCCCTTGAATCTGTAATAGCATCTTGAAATATTTGTAATCTCAAGATTGTTATTTTAATAAAATTATTTTTTTAGTCTTTGCATTGTGTCCGTGTGTGTTGGTCGAATTCTATTATGGTGTTGCTGACATCAAGTGGTATCAAAGCTCATAATATTTTTTCACAGTTGTGTGTGCATTTACCTGTCGATTGAGTGGGTTGCATGTGTGAAATAGAATTTTGTACGTGGATTATAATAAGTGTGAAACAAAACTTACCTAAGGACCTATGTGAATGGTGAAATAGACACTCGATGTTTTGTGAATTATTGTAAATGTGTTGCATCTGTGAAACAGAATGTGTACACAAATTACAATAAGTGTGAAACAAAACTTGCCTAAGGATCTACACAAGTGGTAAAACATACACTCAATATTTCATGAATTATCGTAAGTTTGTTGCATGTGTGAAACAGAACATGTACGTAGATTACAGTAAGTGTGAAATAAAAATTACCTAAGGATCTGTGCGAGTGGTGAAACTGATATTTGACATTTCATGAATTCCCCAAGTGTGTTGCATGTGTGAAACAGAACATGTATGTAGATTATAGCAAGTTTGAAATAGAACTTGCTAAAGGATCTACGCAAGTGGTGAAACAGACACTCAAAATTTCATGGATTACCATAAGTGTGAAACAAAACTTGCTTAAGGATCCGCTTGAATGGTGAAAAAGATGCTCAAAATTTTTATGCATGACAACAATGGCATACACACACCCTATTGGTCAAGGTAGAGATGGTAGACACGTAAGTCAAGCTTCAAAACAATTAAAAAAATCATGATTAGGATCTTATGAAATTTTAAAGCATGGGAAAGTGATGCAGGAGCATCACATTCTAACCCTCTTCCTCTTAAATTCCTAATGGTCATATTTTCTTTTGGTTAGTTATTTTTTGTAACTGTTCCCCTGCAATGATTTTATCTCCGAAATGACTATATTGTAACTGTCATGTTGTAACGATCATATTTTAACGACCATGTTGTAATGGTCAAATTTATCAAAGCCTATAAATGCTCAATTTGATCAGTAGTTAGGGGGTGGGTTGTGAGCTTCGTACCACCACTTGGTGGCTTGGAGTTTGTTATTTTATCTCTTGTGTGATTTTTGAGTCTTGTGGTGTTCAAACACAAAGTGACATTGACATATTCACCCCTTGAATCTATAATAGCATATTCGAGTATTTGTAATTTCAAGGTTATTATTTTAATGAAAGAAATTGTTTATTCTCTACATCATGTTTGTGTGTGTTAGTCAATTTCTGTTGTGGCACTGCTGAGATCATCATCCTTAAATGGTCCGACTACCTACCTAAGCAACTCCTATGCTAGGCATAGGAATTATTAAGTGGTTCAATACTATGTGAGGCAAGGTCTATAAACCCCCCTTTCTAAACCTTTTTCATCACTTCCATGCTCTACACGAACAATAGACTTGCATACCTCCAAGTGCATAAAAAAAGTATGCTCTACCTAATCTATCGACCCTCTTAATAAATTCACTTGATATTGCATTCATCCTAAGTGGGTAAAATAAATAACATCCTAGAGCTAAGTGGACCACTACTATAACCTTACTTTATTCCTTGTCTTTTTAAAAAGGCTAGGGTAGAGCCTCATTGTAGCTTCCCTTTTTCAAGTCTAGTTGCACCCTTCTAAAGGGATAGGTAGAAAGAGGGGAACGTCCAAACCATATTTGCTAATAAAACTAATTGAATAATTCAAATGGTAATTAGAACTATTATTTGTTAGGGATTTAAATATTAGTTCAATTTTTTAGGAATTCACTAGCCTCCACCAAGCAAATCGTCTCTTTTATTCATTCCACCTCTAAGTACAAATAAAATTTCCAAGTACCTCTTTTTTAATTGAATCACTCAATTTGTCAAGTGGATTGCCTAGAAATTAAAAAAATCTAAGCCTCATTTGGAGAGCTTTGTAAAGAAAATGAATTGCTTGTTAAAATGAGTGAATCAATCCTAGTCTCAAAGTTGGAAGAAAATTTTCCCGTCTCCCCAAAATTTATCTTTCCCATTTTTAGCCATAATGGATACTTCCTCCATCTCTAAAGGTCATTCCATGCTTGAAGCCAACCCTACATAACCACCATCCACTACTATCACCTTGCTCACATTTGCACCACACTAGTGCTACTAGAGGAAGCTAAAACATCAAAAGGTAAGATAAAGAAGAAATTAGGTAAGAGAAAGAGGTAGGATTCCCCTCCCCAAAGAGACCTAAAGAGCTCTTTAATGATCCTATAGAAGGATTGAAGAGGGAATATGCACATTCAATCAACCATACCAAGAAAAATAATTTAAGGATATTCAATCTAAGCCCTTAGATTAACTCTTGGAGCATGAGTTGAATTTGTACATCTAAGCTAATAATGAGTCTAGTGCCCTAAGTGTAGATCTACTTGGAACTTATCAAAAATTATGTTGAAATATATGACCCATTTTAGACATAGATTCAAACCCCTCAATGGAGCGAGGAATAATTTTAAATTAGAGAGGAGATATCATAAATATTATTAAGGAATAAAATGATCTATCTATATAGGTTTTTTGCAACCCTAAAACATAAAATACTTTTATTACTATAGGATAAACACCTGCTAGAGGGACTTCATAGTCCAATACCTAAAGAAGCCTAACTTGTTATCTGAATTCAATATCTGATTAGAGTTAAAGATGTTCAAAGATGATGTTTAGATGGTGTTATCATGGATTACTATAGTATTAGAAGAGAGGAAAAACATGAATATATAGGAAGAGAAATTTTCCTTGCTCCATGCCCTACAAACCTACCCTAGGATGATTAATTATGATAAATGCATTATGAAATCAAATTGACAACCAATTGAAATTCTTCAATAAGAAAGAAAGTTTACCTACATCTCATACCTAGTTTGACTCACCCTATACCATAAGAAACATTGGTTCCAACCCTTTAGTTAGATGAGATGGGGTAGATGTAAAACCTCTATTAATGGTATAAAGCAAGGATGTATGTACCTTACAAAGAAGCAAACAAGACCTCCTATCACTTCTTTGACAAGGTGTACGTGGTCATACTAGATAACATCAAGAGAAACCACCAAGGCTACTAGATGAGGTCTAATAACATTTAAACAATATAGAATGGTCAAACAAAGACTTCTATTTGGAGAGGAAGAGATAATTTATAATTATTTATGGATTTTTAGTCGTACCTTTCAAGTTGCTTGCATACATTCAAAGTTACATGTCCAACCTCTAATATATGAGGTAAATAAACTATGGATGTAAATACTTTTAGGGGTTTAAGAAAACCATCTTCTACCCACTCAAACAACATATAATGAAGATCACATCTAAGTTGTGTAATTTCCACCAAGTTATGGAGGTAAAGATGAAGGACATGGAAATGAAACAACTGAGAGACTAATAGTCCTATGACCTAATATGATTTTTAAAGAATACCCTAAAGACTAGGAAGTTGGACACCTTCGTCATGCATGAGAAGTGATACCATATTTAGAAGGAGATGAGTCCAAGTGATGAGTTGGCCCTCACCACCTTGGTATGTAATAATGGATATGAAGATAAGTTCTAGGAGATAATAATCCACTATAATAGAATACTTTCTACATTAATGCCAAGGATGAATTTGACATAGATATTGAGATAAATCATCAAAATTTAGGGGCCTTGAGGAAGTTAGGATACACTAACAACCAAAACCTAGAATAGCAGAAGATGAAATACAAAATGGGTATGTTAATAACAAAAACTATGGATGGCTCATTCAGTGACCAATTCTCTACCATATGGGATTGCAAGCATTCTAAGACTGCCAAGAGGGATTGAATAACTAGTGAAGCTATATCTAGTATATCTATCCCATGGCAACAAAAAAAAACACCAATACATAGGTCACCGTTGTTGCACCAAAAACAATGATGGTGGTCAGCTTAACAATGAGATAATTGGCCATTAAAGTGTAGAAGAGACTTGGAATATATGGGTCTATGTTTGACAAGGTCAAAGTGGTGTAAGAAGTATAACACGGGTATAAAACTATTCCTTTCTCAATTAGGAATAACTAGTATTATGGCCACTACAACATCCATTTCTACTTTCAATCCCCTCCATTGCTCTCACTTATTTTTCTATCTTTTCTTCTATTCTCGCTTCTTCTTCCCACCCTCCACCAGTGCATCCCATGGTTTTTCTAAAGGTATTCAACCTCCAACTATTACTATCTCACATAGCACTACACCTATCATGATATTTCCATAACTATCCATTGAAGGGTCCACCTCACAACCGTTAGTTCCATATACAATATTATCATCACCATCATCCACCTCCTCATCAATGGTGTCCCTGCTAGAAAAAATAATAGTGCAACTAGCATTAGGGCCAACACCTTTTTATATTCACCACATTCATCTTCATTTCCATCCAATTTGCTCCATTGACTATGTTTACACATCCACCACACCCACCATCCAAAGTGAGGCAACTCCTCTTGTATGTGATGATGTCATCTAACCTAATAATGATAAAATATATAGAATTACCCGTCAAACTAGCATATTGTAGGTCCAAGTTAGGCCTTCATTTATAAATTTTATTGTAAGCTAAAGGATATAGGTGTTAAAAAGGTATTTAACATCCTTACCATTAAGAAGAAGAAATGGAAGAAGGACTACAAGTAGGTAAAAAATAAAATCTATGAAGTCTCACTTTAAATGTAGTCATAGTTTTCCAGAAAGGGGGATACGATTGATATTGTTGAAGCAATAAAATTTGATCCATCCATAGTGGCAATTTTCCTTATTGACTTAACTACTAGTGTTTTCAAGTTGGATTTGAACCAAATAGATAGATACGAGATTATCCAACTTGCAAACCAACTCATAGTCAATGCAGCCATGAAATTCAATTGACTAGTAGTTAAGGATGAAACACTAAAAAAAAAGAACTAGAAACAAAAGTGGCACATCTCAAAGCATAGAAAGAACAAGTCTAGAAAGAAAATGAGGCCTTGCAAAAAGATGCCTTTGAAAGAGATAAGCTAAAGAAAAAAGTTGAGAACCTTATATCTTGACATGTCAAGGCTAAGAAGAGCACATGGTAGCTAGAGAATCTCTTTGAACAACTTGAACAAGGGAAAATATAAATTAAGCATATTCAAGAATCCTTATAGGAGAGGGATTATAGAATTGAAGGGTTAATAGCTTCAATATTAGAGGAAGCAACTATAGACCCTAAGAAGGCTTTTGACTTCTAATGGGTCAAGTCCCTTTCGAACAAGAGTAGGACAAAAGTTGAGAATACATAGGGATACTTCCTTTTAATAGCCTATATAGAGCATAGCTTGAGCAAAATTATGGAAACCATTGATCAGGTGGAGGAACAACTGACTACTAGGCAAGAATACTAGGAAGTATTAAAACTTTTATCCTCCATGTTAGCATCGTAGGCACAACAATTGGGAATAGATAGAAGGGATTTGGTTAGAAAATTTAAGAACATCTTGGATGCCTAGAGAGACCTATAGACTTGTAAAAATACTTTAGCATCTATAAAAAAACCTAGTTCAAGAAATAATCTAGAAAAATTAGGGGTTAGTTGCTACCAAATTGTCAAACATCTGCGACCCATAAATGAAGATCCTTAATGATGATATTATTGATGCTATGTTTGAGAAATAAAATAATCAAACTAACAAGGGGTATACATTTGAAACATATAAGAAGCTAAAGCCTATGTATACCAAACTTCAAGAGATTAAGAGGAAGCTAAATGAGTTATAAGAGAATTCATTTGAAGATCTTATGGGAGAAGTTGAAGACCTACTATCTATCTAATTTCTAGGCAATAACGAGTCTCAAAAATTGTTGACGTTACTGCCATGAAATACAGAATGAGAAAACCAAAATTTTAACAATTTTATGGTAGGTATCCTAATTTTGTAGACTTCATGCCCAAGGATAAAAGCAAGATATAAGATCTCTTGTTAATTGAGCTTTGCATCCCATGAAAGTATGACATTACTACCATGACATACAAAATGACAAAACTAAAATTTTAACAATTTTATGGTAGGGATCCTAATTTCGTAGACTTCATTCCCAAGGGTAAAAGCAAGATCTAATATCTCTTGTTAATTGAGCTTTGTGTCCCATGAAATTGTGGCATTACTACCATGAAATACAGAATAAGGAAACCAAAATTTTAACAATTTTATGGTAAGGATCCTAATTTTGTAGACTTTAGGCCCAATGATAAAGGCAAGATCTCAGATCTCTTGTTTATTGAGCTTTGCATCCCATTAAATTACTAAATATATAGTGCCTTGACACTACCTTGGAACTTATAATTTTAGAAGGGTACAAAATAGTGAAATCAAGTAGTTAATGTCTTCTAAGACCCTTCAAAATTTAACTAAGTCTAACTCAGGTGTTGACTGGTTCAGGAGCAATTCACTTGTAGAGAGAGCTGATTGGCTTAGATGAGAAAACCACTTAGGGTCAACTAGTGATTCACTAGCAAAGTCGAGTGATTTGTTCATTTTCTAGAACGAATCGATCACCAACCAACAAAGGGATAAAATTGAAGGTACGGATCCTAAGAAGAATCTTTTGAGAGTGATATTTTGGCATGTAGTGGTACATTAACTCATTTTAGAAGCCTTCTAAGCTTGTTAGAGACACATTTAGAGGCATGCAACATTTGTTAGTGCATCATTTTGTTAGAGATGCCCCCAAATATTTACTTTTACTAGGAGTAATAGTTTCTCATCTTAGATAACTTAGGGGTAAAATCCTACTATAAATAGGATCTATGGGCTCCAATGTATATATCTTTTGGCCATGAATATTTAGAGCTACAATATATGAAATCTAGATTGTGCTTTGTATCTCATAAGGTTGTTAAGAAATTGATAAGTCCTTGGCATTTCATCAATGATACCACCCTCCTAGTTTTTTAACTCTATGATGATTAAAGTATAGCCTTTTTACCCATTTTACTATTCAGTTAACAAATACTTAAGGAATGAAAGAAACATTAATATTATTTAAATTCTCATGAATAAAAAACGAACTAAAATATTGGCCTTTATGCCTTGCTGGGTGGTAGGTTGGTCTTTGCTTTTGGACGACTATTTTGTTCTAATTTCAGTTTCTTTTGACTCTGGAAGCTGACCTATGCTTAATTGGTCTTATCTTTTTCTACCTCTTCTATTATAAAAGGTTCTCAAACCTTTCAAAACCTTGTTTTTTTCACCATTAATATAAAAAAAACTAACAAACTAAAAAGATTATGAAAATGTCATTTGAATATAAAAGTGTACCACGCTCGGAACATAAAAGCTATCATCTTACCCGGCCAACATAAACAGTCTAAAATGATGTCCATATGAAACAAGGAAGCCACTCTTTTTGAGTAAGGCAAACCACTCTCTCAAATTATTGGTTATGCTTAAGACACCTAATCTAATTTCTTGGTAAAGCGTCTATATCTCAACTACCATGGAAGTGACTATTTTTTTTTTTTTTTTTGAAAGCAACAAAATATATATACAGTTATGTGGACCTCACAAAGGCTATACGTGACACCACATAATTGATTGCTTCAATTTTCCTTAAAAAATATGGTGGTAGTTTTCAAATAAAACTTTAGTGTTCCATCCCAATGCGTTTGCTCCGACTCTTACGCCCCAGTTAAGTTAAACTCGAGAAGGCGTAAGGATCCAATAAGATCGTGCAACCTTTCCGTTGTAAAATATCTAATAAACCCAAGGCTTTTAAGATTTTATTTATTTATTTTAACGGGTGAAAATGGAGTTTCCAATCACTTTTATGATTATGACATCATTGCTGCATCATTATTCAATTTGAACAGCCCTCTATACCGAAAACTCTAAAATGGCGTCAACGGTCACCCGCGTCACGGGGCCAGGTGGAAGGTTCGTGTGGCGCGCCGTACAATGGGGGGTGTTTGGAAAGAGGACGGTGGAAGGTGAGTACAGAGCACATCCACCCTTCGTTTGACTTTCCGTCGAAGATGAGCTGGCACTTTCCGATATTATTTTTCGTTTATTTATTCGCCAGGGACGCTTCCATATTGAGTCTCTGAGAATGGGTGCCCCAGAACTGGTCGGACGGCCCATGGATTTAAAGAAACAAAGCAGCAAAAGCATATTGCTGGGCAAGTATGAAGTGGGACGGCTGCTGGGACAGGGCACCTTCGCAAAAGTGTACCTTGCTCGCAACATAAAGACCGGGGAGAGCGTGGCCATCAAGGCGATGGACAAAGCCCAAATCCTCAAGGTGGGCATGATCGACCAAATAAAGCGAGAGATCTGCATTATGAGAATGGTGAGGCACCCTAACATCGCAAGGCTCTACGAGGTTATGGCGACCAAGGCTAAGATCTACTTCGTTATGGAGTACGTCAGGGGAGGGGAGCTCTTCCAGAAGATAGCCCGCGGTGGGCGGCTCAAGGAGGACGCCGCGCGCAGGTACTTCCAACATCTCATCAGCGCCGTGGACTTCTGCCACGGGCGGGGCGTGTATCATCGGGATCTAAAGCCCGAAAACCTTCTAGTCGACGACAGGGGCACCATGAAGGTCTCCGACTTTGGCCTCAGCGCCCTGCCGCAACAGCTGCGCCAGGACGGCCTCCTCCACACCACCTGCGGCACCCCGGCCTACGTGGCCCCCGAGGTGCTCCTCCGCAAGGGCTACCACGGGGCCACTGCCGACGTCTGGTCGTGCGGCGTCATCCTCTTCGTCCTCCTTGCCGGCTACCTGCCCTTTCACGATGCCAATCTGGTGAGCATGTACAACAAGATCTACAGGGGCAAGTTCGAGTGCCCGCGCTGGTTCTCGCCGCAGGTCAGGAGGCTCATGGCCAAGCTCCTCGACCCTAATCCGCACACCCGCATCACCATTTCCCAGCTCCTGCAGGTCCCCTGGTTCAAGAAGGGCTTCAAACCCGCTCCCGTTCCCGAGTTCGACGACGTGGATGCCGACTTCGATGACGTGGGTGCGGCCTTTGATGAGTGTGCGTCCGTGCCAAAACCGGCGTTCCTCAACGCCTTTGATATTATTTCGCAGTCGGTGGGGTTTAATCTGTCCAGTCTGTTTGAAGGGGAAGACGCGGCTAAGCAAGAAACGTGGTTTACGTCCCGGGAGCCCGCGTCCGTTATCATTGCCAAACTGGAGGAGATGGGCAAATTACAGGGATTTAATGTGAAGAAAAAGGAGTACAAGGTGCTGTTGCTGGCGTCCGATGTGGGCCGCAAGGAAAACTTGGCGGTTGCTGCGGAGATCTTTGAAGTGACCCCTTCTGTATTTCTCGTGCATGTCAGAAAAGCTAGCGGTGACAGTTTGCGGTTTGTGGACTTCTGTAAGCAGGGCCTCAGAGCCGGCCTCGACGACATCGTCTGGACGTGGCAAGATGAACCTAAGACTTAAATTTGTGCAATTTAATCATCGTTTGTGTAGTTTGCTTATGCATATGGTGGACCCTCAGATATCCCGACATGAGATGTATGTATATGTAAAGGCCAAATGGAGAAAAGGCTTAATCATCATTTTAAGATGAGGCAGTGGCAGACCCTTGGCATAAACATCATGTTCCACCTTTTTGTGAGCAAATCCCGCTTATCATATAAAACCCATTTTAAAAGCCCTCTCTTAAAAAAGAATTTATATGTTTAATAAACTTCCTCTTATTATAAAGAAGAATTTGAAGAGAATCATCCTAGTAGATTTTATTTGAAAATTTGAAAAAATATAATAAAAAATCCTCGAGTAACAACGTCAGCTTTATGTATCTCAATCTTACTCTCCATACTAAAATAGGTTTTATATCTACCCATTTACAACCAATAACATTTTTACCCTGAGAGAGTCAACATTTGCGTCTAGTAACTTCTTATACTTCTACTTAAAACGTCTTTATATGAAGTGGAAAGTCCATCCACACCCACCTTATGGAGAAGAGAACAAGATGGAAGTGACTTTTGCTCGATTCTCAATTGACACAATTCCTTGACGGATTTAAGCATGGTTATATTGAATTTTAAAATAGTCCTTGCCAAGACTAGAGGGGTATTGAAATGTAGAAAACCATAAAATCTATATCATCATTGATAAACATAAATAATCAAAATTTATTGATTAATAATAAGCAACCTCTTTTACAAAAGAATCATCGTGTCTCGAAGACTTAAACATTAATTAGTGCACCACTAAGAATGGCTTGTCCAACATTGATAATTATAACGACTAACATCAACATGTATAATATGAGATGTAAAAAAATAAGACTTGGAAGATATTCAACAAATCCATGAGAAGGAATCTCATCAAAAGTAAAATCACTTCTAGTGATAACTTTACAAGGATCGTAGATTCAATAAGCCTTTTACTTATTACTATATCTAAAAAGATACATATGTGAATCTTAGACTACAGGTTATTCTACTACATAATAGGGCTATGGGTAGGGTTATGCATAGTGGTGAATATTCGTAAATAGGGTAAATATTAAGATTTCCAAAATTGGAAATTGGCAAATATGAGGAACCTTAATGTCAGCCCATTCACCTAAAATTTTTGGGACCAAATTTTTCTTAGGGTTAATTCACCACAATATAATTTCCAAACATAGGCATATTTGTACTTGTTGGAAAGCTCTTTTGAGCCTAATCTAATGGTGGTATTTTTATGAAGTTATAAGGTGATTTAATAGGTCAAAATGTGCCCCAAAGATGACCTTACTTTTTAGGGCTTCAAATGCCCTAAATTTTGGTGTGAAGATGATTGATTTGATTTGCTTAGGATTCACCTTGATTCACCTTGATTTCAATTAGGATTCACCATTTTTTTACAAGTACATTTCAAGTCCAACCCCTTATGCATAACCCTGAATATGAGCCTATGAAATTGATTCAAAAAATGTGACAAACTAATGGCTGATCTCTTATCCATAACTCAAAGAAAATCATTTCTTAAAAATATTAATTAATGTGATGTTTATGATACAAGTAATGTAAAAGAAATTGCTCTTCCTCAAGGATTAAGGTCTACTTGATTGATCAAATAACATGAGTTCAAGTGGTTAAAATTGTGAAATATGTATGTGGAGACCCCAAGTTCAAATCTTGCTAGGCAATGTAATACCACTATGTGGCTCATTGAAATACCATGGTAATATAGTCACGAAGTAATATGGGTGGGGCCCATTCTAATCCCATATAACCAATTGAAATAAAAAAGATCTTCTAGCTTGGATTATCCATTACATAAGGGCCATCTTCATAACAGCCTAATTCTTCCACTCAAATATCCCATTTCATTGTAGGATGTATCAAGCAATAATTTGTCAATAAATGCCATGGTAAGTGAGAAATCCCTCAAAATCATTGTTGACATAATCTCTTTCTTGAACCATCCTAAAGCACTTGATTTTTTTCTTATTCTAATTCTCCACCAATGCTTTAAAATCCTAAAAATTATTTAAGGCTTTCTCATTGGATTTAATGGCATGGATTCAAATATACCTAGAAAAATCATCATTAAATGTGATAATGTATACTATCTTCACTAAATGTGATAGCCATAGGATCACAAATATCATTATGGACTGACTCTAAGGGATAATAAGCATATCATGCTTTATACATAGGAAAGAAAGGACTCTAATAATTTTTTCCTCACAAACACCAACAAATGGATCAATTATAGAAAGATATTGAACCATGTGAAGTTGACTTATGTGTCTTAAGGACCCATAATTGGTATACCCAAGCATTGGAGCACAACCCATAAGTATTGTTGGACTTAAATATCTTAGCAACAAACCCTTTTTTTTATCAAAGGACTAGGAGGTATTATCAATCTTATAAATTTAATTTGACTCTTTACAATATGCTAAAGCAACAATCTTAATTCATCATCAATTTTTTTACCATCAATTTGGCCAAAAATCAATATTTTTTTATAAGTGATGCATGTAGTGAATTCTCATTACACTCCAAAATGTTACCTCATAAAGATTTGGAAAGATGGCCTAAGTGAAGGAGAAGCAGGAAAGAAGTAGAAAATGAAGTGTCAAATTATTGCAAGAAAAAATATAGAAATTGAAAGGCAGAGAAAAGTTCCAAGGGATATATCTTCTCAAATATTAAAAGTTTCAATCAAACCACTTTACAAAAGTTCCAACCAAAGGAAGAAGGCAGAAGTTCCAACAACTCAGACTATCTAAAGTCCCAAAATTCAGAAGATGGCAAAAGTTTTAGAAGATGCAAGAAAAAGGAAAATGATCAAAGATTGAAAGTTTTTTAGAGTTTCAAAGGAAGAGGAAGAAGAAAAGTCTTGACAGTCCGCGAAGCATCTAAAAGCTCTAAGGTCAAAAAACTAAGAAAATTTTCGAGCGTTAATCTACACATGCTCCAATATTTTAGGATACTTATTGGAGAATATTATATTATTTGGTACATGGTAATGTACCCCCATGGTACCTATGGTACAATGTAAATATTAGAATAGGGTTTGAGTATATAGTTTAGGAGTGTGATTTATATTTTCCATTTATGTAAGTGTCTATGTGTAGGATGTGCACAAGTGTCATGTATTAGGTGTGCATATATAAGTGTATAAGTGTCATTTAGTAAAGTGTGTGTTGGAGTATATTATATTATTTGGTACATGTTAATGTACCCCCATGGTACCTTCATGGTACACCTTGTAAATATTAGACTAAGGTCAAGTCTTATATTAGAGTGTGAGTAAATATTTTATGTAATGTAATAATGTGTAAGAAATGCACAAGTGTCATGTGTGTAAGTGTGCAAGTGTGATGTGTATATATGTGCACAAGTGTCATTAGATTAGAGAGTGCTAAGTGAAGAGTCATGTATAGGTGTGCATACAAGATAGAATCATGTGTATGCAAGTATCAAATAGAGAAGCCAAGAGTCATGAGACTTGGCATAAGGAAAGGAAGAGTCAAGTATTCAAAGAGTCATCCTACTATGGCTATATATTACTCCATGCAAGAGTGTAGTGAATATAGTGAGCATAGCGAGCACAACGAGTATAGAGAGCATTGTTATCATCATTGTAATATAATTTATGATACATTTGTAAGAGGAAGAGGAGTAATAAAGATTGCATATATTTTGAGCAATTAATATTGTAAGTTGTACTACATGCTTTATACATGTGTGATTCAGGCTATTACATTCATATTTTTGCATATTAATGAATGTTAGTTTTTTAAATTGGTTATATGGGATTGAAATGAGCTGCACCCCTATTACATCATCACCACATAGTGGTATTACAACAAAGCCTGTATATTTTCTATGTATCATTTGGCAAGATTCGAACCTGGATCTCCTCCTTGAAATATTGAGGAATCTAACCATTTGAGCTAATGCCACTTGATTAAAATTTAAATGACTTTACACAAGTTTTTATGAGGGGTCCTAGTACCCTCATACTAAGTGGGGTCCTAGTGCCCTCATACTAAGTGGGGTTTGAACCTTGGACCTCTCAAAGAGAGGCCAAAGCCCTTACCACTACAGTAAGCTTACAACTATTATTAATTAATGTTAGTTGATATGTTGTAAGCCTTGATTTACATATTAGCTATCTCATATTATTCATATTTACATTATCATCTTGATCTTACTATATTGTGGCTATCATATATTTGATCCATGAAATTTATCCTATGAGATTTACATTAATATTAAGGCTTCAAAATCCATCAATGTGCAAGTGTGCATGTAGGAGTGTGCAAGTGTCATAGAGTTAAGTGTGCAAGTAAATAGAGGGTCAAGAGTCATGTATACAAGTGGAACGATGAGAAGCCACAAGGACATGTGAGATCCATATTATGTATGGAATATGAAATGTTACAACTCCACGATATGTGAGGAGTACAATAGTCAAGTATTTGAAGAGTTATCTTTCTAAGGTTATGTAGTGGAGATAAATCTCCATGAAATGTATCAAATATTGAAGATGATATTCAAGCATCAATATTGAAGCTTCTATGCATATTTTAAGCAATTCTACTATAAGTTTTCTTCATGTTATTGCATGAATGACATTGGCCATTTATATTCATATTATTGTCATTTTTATGAATATTATTTTTAATTATTTTGGCCATTTAATATATTGATTCCTCTTATATTTGAGTCTACTCAAGATCCAGAATATTGGAACCTGAGATAATCTGGCTAAAAAGCCAATAGTGGTATTAGAGTGTTAGGACCCCATCCTAACACTATGATGTAATATTCCTTATTAAACATAGGGGACACCCATAATAATATTTTGTAGACATGGGGGACATCCATGATAATATTTTTTAATAGTTGTGGCTCTAGAAGCGCCTATACAAGTGATGTCATTATATGTAATCGTTATCAATAATGTAACTATTTTGTAGGTAGGAGATTCTAGCTTGGGTGACATTTTGCATGTAAGTCAACCTTGAGAGTTAGGTGGTAGATGAAGTCTTTAAAACTATGAGGAGAATGAATGCATGTATATTTTTCATAATTGAATAAAAGTATTGGAGGTTGCTCCCTTGAACTGGCCTAAAATTTTGTGTTACTTTGTGAGATTGTTCATTTCTGCATTTATATTTTGTATTGCAATAGTTGTGTTTTGAGCATTTATGTTTATTTGCAATATTTGTGTGAGTTTATTTTTAATAGTAGGTTCCTAAAAAGTGGTATTAGGGCACTTTATAGGGTTGTGTTCTACTGTGACTATGATAGTTCTTGCCATTATGAATGTTAGGTATAAGATTTTGTGTTTATGCTTTTTGCTAGTTTCCTTATAAAAAAATCTAGCCTTTATTTTTTTGCATTAGTTATTTAGGTTAGAAACCTAGTTCTAGGGGTTTTAAAATATTACAGAGGAGCTATTGTTATTGGCTAAGATATATTACCCATAAAGTCTCTAGTGAAGTGAGGGGTGATCAGGCTCCAATACCCAAATCTCAAACAACACCCATCTACAAAATTGAGCTCCCATGTATCTTTGGGTATATCGAGAGACCCCTTAGGATTTGGAGAGACCTTTAGTCCTTAGAAATATTTTTGGCCTTGTATTCTCTATAGTACATCAAACACACCATTTGAGAATATTACCTCCTGATACTAATAGAGAGACAGGTAGTGTGCTCAAGGGTATGCGTGGAATCCTCCTTGAGTAGTGGCCTAAAATATTGGTCCAAACATTATCGTTCATCACTGTGGTATAACATAGGGCCTATGGGAAGTACATACACCTTGGGTTAGCATACTCTTTTATGTTGAATATTAAATCTACAACAAAAATCCTTGCAATAAAAAAAAATATTTTGTGAATCTCGAACTTGTTACCATAACCTTGTCACAAAAATTGAGCATATAAAGAAGACATCCCTATTCCAGAGTTCCTGCATGAAAAAAATCACAAAAAATTTACAAAAGAATATTATAGGCAGACAAAAACCACTAGAGTCAAATTTCATGGGAACAAGGGGGTCAAAGGCAGTAATAGTTAAGAAATTTAGTTAGTAATAGTTAGTATAGGATCATCAGTTATCAATGTCAGAACAATTACTGTGACAATAAAAATTTAAAAATAGACAAAGAATATCTATGATAGAATCAGACCAAACAAGTGATAATACAATGTCAAGAGTGATTAGTAGTCAAAATAGATAGTACAAAGTGTCATAAAGGGTTGGTCGACATTGAACCTAAATTTTAACCAAACCTCCAGAGGGAAAACTGACCACAACAACCTCAACAAAAAAGCAATATAAAAAAAGTTTGGGGTGCACAAAAACTAGTGTTGTGGTATATAGCTCATTGTGATTGTCTTCTCGAGCTAGTCATTTTTATATATAGTTCCCAAACCACTTTTTTGGATCCTTACTAAAAATAGTAACCCTTAAAATCATATTTCTATTTTTAGTAAGTATCACCAACAGGTCATAACTCTTAGAACATGGGAAAACAAGAATTAGATAACCATATTGCTAAACAAGTGGAGAGTATGAGCAAACAACTATGGTCCTCATTCTCCAACACCTTAGACAAGATAAAGATAAATTAAAAACTTCCAAGAATTTGAGTGTGGTCACTGAGGCATAGAGGGAATTGAAGGTAAAGTTGGTGTTGGAAATATCAAGCATATTGAGTTGTCATTGATGTCAAAGGTTTGATGTCAAAGGGTTGATGTCAAAAGAAAGCTTGGTCAGAAAATTATGCATGGCAAGGTTTATCTCATATTAAAAGAAAATTGGTAAAAAGAAATGGTCTATAATATTTATTTTTAAATATTATAGAAGAGGTCCAAGAGGTTTAAAGTTGTTTGGCTTTAAGAAAAAGCAAGGTTCATTTATTATTTCTTTAAGAGCAAAAGGTTTAAAGAAAAGGTAGGGTTAAAGTTTCTTTAAGAGCAAAAAGGAAGACCAAGGCCAAAGGTTTAAGAGCAAGGTTTAATTTTGGACAAGGTGGCAATGTTTCTAAAAGGGATTTTAAAAGAAGACCAAGGTTTAATATTTCCTTGTGGGCCAAAGTTTTAAAAGTCTTATTATAATATTTTTTTAAATATTATAATATTGTCATAAGGTTTTTGGTGCCAACGTCAATTTGAAAGCAAGGTCTAAAATCCAATTCAAGCATGTGAGCTACTCAACTAATAACATTGAAGTGCATATATATATGAAAGACAAATGGTTGTATTTCTCCCAACTCCTATGTGTGCTAATGTTTATGCTTTAATATTTTGATGCAAAAATTGATTATTATCTTGTGTTAAGGTTGAAGGACAGTGAACGGCAGAAGGACAATATTTTGAGAAGGGTGCAAGTGCTGAAAATTGATATACTTTGCACACCTAAGACGTTTCCAACCACCTGGGGTGGCCCAGTGTCTGGATGGCTAGTGTGAGCGTTGTTACAATAGAGGTTTTGGGTTTGAAACCCTCTAACGTCCTTTTGGCTATGAGCATTGAAGGTTGGGTAATGTAGATCACAGATATATTTGACACCCCCATATTTGGTGCTACTTGTTACGGTAGCATAGCTAGTTGAAGGTGCTTGTGTGAGTGCTGGCTCTTGGAGGTCATGGGTTCAAATTGCAAAAGTGTTAAGGTACATCGAAATTTTATTTTATTAAACCCGCATGCATCGTGATGGTGAAGAAAGGTGTTTGATTTAATTTTATTAAAGAGCCTAGTGGGAGATGTTTGGTGCATGCATTGGATTAATCTAAAAAATATTTTATAAGGTTTATGAGAAGTGGGAGTTGTGTAATATATTGGTTTTGGTTATAATTTGCATATTATTGTGAGAAGGGTTTGTTGTTGAAAGGAGTTTTATGGTGTATAAAGTTATTTGATATTTGTATTATTGTCTAAGTGTAGAAGGGTTTAGGTTGATAATTTTGAAAGAGGGAGTTACAAGGTGTATTGAGTCTTTTTATTGTTTGTAATTTTCACTTGATATTTTTGAGGGTTTGGTTTATAATTGAAGGCATTATCTTGAGAAACCAAAGGAGAGTTATAGAGGATTATTTTCAGGAATTATTGTGCACATATTTTGAGAAGAGGTTCATGTGAAAAGGGTCTTGCTAATATTTTGAAGTGCATGAAAAGAATATTATTTGAGACAGGTTCTTAAGAGGCACATCATCTTCAAGGTATTGTTGAGGTATGTTGATTTAACTTATTTTCAAGGTGGTTGTGTTTTGAGAAAAGTATTTTGAAATATTAAGGTGGAGATATAAGTGAATTATTGGAAATATAAGAGATAGAGTTTGAGAACAAAGTATGCATTATTGTTGAATGGTTGTGGAAATATATGTGCTTGGGTTTGAGAACAAGTTGTGCTTCATTGTTGAATGAGATTGAAATACATGTGCTAGGGTTGAGAGCAAGTTTTGTGCATAATATTGATTGATATTGGGATAAACTTGCAAAGGTCAAAAAGCATATTTGTGAAGTAATTTGTGCATTGGCCTTGAGTGATATTTTTTTTTGAAAAAAATTGAAAATCTTGAATTAAATCAAAGAGCAAGTACAAGAGGGAGCAAGAACATCCCAACGAAGAACCCAGAGACACAAGACCTCAGCAGAGAGAGAGGGCAGCACAAACCAACACTAAGCACAAGAGACAAACAAGGCGCGAAATCGTGACATGTCGCGAAATCGCGACATGTCACGAAATCGCGACAGACAAGCCGACCGAGGTCACAACCGCACAACTGGCCGCGAAAACGCGACATGTCACGAAATCACGACATGTCGCGATGTCGCGACAGACAAGCCGGCCGAGGTCACAACCGCACAACTGGCCGCGAAAACGCGACATGTCGCGAAATCGCGACAGCTAAAGCCAGCAGCCCCCAACCGCAAAAAAATGTCGCGAAATCGCGACCGAACCCACACAAAGCGGTCAGTCCACAGAAATGTCGCGATATCACGACGAATCAACCAAATACCACCAAAGCTCCAGAAGTGTCACGAATTGGCGACATGTCGCGAAATCGCGACATGTCGCGAAATCGCGACATGTCGCGAAATCGCGACATGTCGCGAAATCGCGACATGTCGCAAAATCGCGACAGCCAAAGCCAGCAGCCCCCGATCACGAAAGATGTCGCGAAATCGCGACAGAAACATCACCAAGCTGTCAGACCTCAGAATTGTCGCGATATCGCGACGAATTTTCCAGTTGCCACTTTTGCACCAAAAGTGTCGCGATTTCGCGACATGTCGCAAAATCGCGACATGTCGCAAAATCGCGACCACCAAGTCCAGCTGCTCCCGACCACAAAAGATGTCGCGATATCGCGACGGGAACATCACAAAGCAAACAGTCCTCAGAATTGTCGCGATATCGCTACGCAAGTTCCAAATGCCACCAATGCGCCAAAAGTGTCGCGATATCGCGACAGGAAGTCTCCAAAGGCCGTGGCGACAAAACCTGTCGCGATATCGCGACAGGTTGCCACCGAGGGTCGCGATAACACAGCAGGTCGTGAAAACACGACGAAAAACTCCCAAGACAGAAATAATCATTTTCTCGAGAATTTTGCAAGACCTTGTCTAATCACGACATTTTCCACGGGCAAGTTCTTGTGCAAATTGAACTCCAACCTCCTTTTCTGCACCCAACTTGGCAAGGAAATCGGCCGCCGAATTTGAATCCCGATTCACATGGATAGGGATCACATCCTCAAGTTCCCTCCAAAGGACCTTGATTTGAGAGACTAAGATATGAATCCTCCACGCTTTCAAAGCAAAATTTCTCATACAATCAAGAGCGCCAACCAGAATTTGAGAATCAGTCTCAAGGATTATCTTTCTGTATCCCTGAGAGACAGCCCAGAAAGAAGCAACTTTGATGGCGAAAGCTTCGGCTTCGTTATTGGTGGCTCTTCCCATACCTTGGAGTTCCCAATAAAGAACAGATCCAGTATGATCACGGCACACAACACCGATTCCAGCATTGCCCGGATTGCCCTTAGCAGCTCCGTCCGTGTTAATTTTGATCCAGCCAACCGGGGGGGGTTTCCAACTAACCATGTTTTCTCTAACGTGAGCAGCAACTCTCTCTTCCTGTGGGCCCAGCTCAACCAGAATATCTTCTTCAACATGTAAGGCAACCGTCTCAGTGACTTTGCTCCAGATAACCTGCCAAATTCCATCAAGAGAGGAAAAGGTTTCTCTAAAAATTCGAGCGTTCCTTTCCAGCCACACTTGCCACCAGATGAAGAAGAGACCAAGCTCCCACCCCAATCGAAGGGCTTTTGATTTAAATCTAACTTTCTTCCATTTTTGCCAGATATTATTCCGAGTCAGAGCACCATTACCCTGGAGATTAAAAAGAGAGAACCATCGATTCCAGATCTGCCTAGTGAAGGAACATTCGAACATCAAATGGTCAGCAGTCTCTTCATGCTTACGACACAAAATACACCGAGAAGGACCAATAATTCCTCCGCTTCGAGATTATCATAGGTGAGGATGCCATTATGCATAAAGCGCCGGACAAAGAAGTTCACTTTCGGCCGGCACTTGGAATGCCGATTTTCTTCCGGTCATGAACCGGAAATAAATGCGGGGAGGCTCTGGGAGAAGCTGATCATAACCAGCCTTCACAGTGTAAATTCCAAGATTCCTATGACCCCAAGCTAACTCGTCTTCTTCATCTCTGCCCGTGAGAAATCTTGCAGAAAAAATGTTGGTCAGAGTGGTTGCCAGCTCCGGAGGGATAGTGACAGGCCACTCCTCAAGTCGCTTAAATTTATTGAATTTATACTCACCCAATTGACTAGTGAAGAAATAGTTCTCAATAGTGACCCAACCCTTGGATTCTATGGCAGTTTTAATTGGAAGCAGTTCAAGAAACTCCGCAATGATGGATGGAAACTGGTCCCATGAATCAGTCCAGAAACGTGCTTTCTCCCCCCTTCCCACTTTCCAGAACAATTGATTTTTAATTACTTGAGAGCCCAACTTGAGAGCTTGCCAAACTAGGGAACCATTACCATCCAGAGGGAAACGACAAATTTCATGGGGGTGGATGTTACCCAAATATTTGCTGGTCAAGATTCTGCTGAATAAAGATGAAGGCTGGGAGATCCATATCCAATACAATTTACCTACCAGGGCTTTATTGTTGAGAATAGAGCTTCTCAAACCCGAGCCCTCCTTTTTCTTTGGGCTGAGTAACTTTGTCCCGACCAACCAAGGCCCATTTCTTCCCACCTTTTGCTCCTTCCCATAAGAATCGCCTGCCGGTTTGTCCAACTCTTTCCAAATAGAAAGAGGAGCAGCCAAGATAGAAAATTTATAGATAGGCATGGCCTGAATAACTGACTGTAAGAAAGTTAAACGGCCACCGTAGCTTAACCATTTGTGAGACCAGTGGTTCATTCTATCTTTGATGCCATCCGGAAGATCTTTCCAAATGTCATTTTTCAATTTCTTGAAGTGCAAAGGAACCCCCAAATAGAGTAAAGGAAGAGAAGATCTAGAGAAGCCCAAAATCTCTAAGATTTTGTCCTGCATCCGTTGGGCAAGATTGAAAAAGACAACTTTAGATTTGTTATCATTGATAACTTGATTGGAGGCCCTAAGGTAAACAGAAAGAGAGTCTCTGATTCCCCTAGCTTCCCTGAGACTAGCCACTCCAACCAAGCCAGTGTCATCCACAAATTGTAAATGAGTCAAGACTTCATCCCCAACCTTAATACCTGTTATCAAGCCTTGAAGTCTTCTTCTCAAGAAGAGTCGGCCTAATCCTTCAGCTAAGATAAGGAATAGATAGGGCGAGCAAGGGTCCCCTTGTCGGAGGCCACGAGAGGCTCCAAAGGGAGGCGAGGGAATCCCCTTGATGAGAACCGAAAATGAAGGCGTCGAAACACAACTCATAACCCGATCAATCCATTCCCGGGAAAAGCCAAAGGCGAGCCAACATCCTTGACAGGAAACTCCACTCAACCCGATCGTAAGCCTTAGACATATCCAGTTTGATGAACATTCCTTTGTTACCAGAGTTTTGCATTGAGTGAATAGCCTCCTGAGCAAGAATCACTCCATCCAAGATCTGTCTACCCTCAACAAATCCCCCCTGTTCTGAAGAAATAATGGAATGAAGGAGGGGTTTAAGACGTTCAGCTATAATTTTTGTGATAATTTTATAAATTACATTACATAAAGCAATAGGTCTGAAGTCAGAGATATGAACTCCTTCCTCCCCCTTTGGAATTAACGTGATAAAGGTATGATTTAGAGCCTTGAGCATTCTCTTATTAGATCTGGACTCCTCAATTACAGCCAAAACATCTTCCTCCAAGGTGTCCCAAAAGGCCTGAAAAAACTCAATAGGAAAACCATCTGGACCGGGAGATTTGCCTGTGCTCATTCCAAAGACCACAGTTTTTAGTTCATCACGATCAATAGGTCTGAGGAGAGCCTGATTTTCTGCTGGAGTGATAATAGGGGGAATAACATCAAGAACTTCATTTTGAGCCCCCACATCTTGGTCCCTGTTTTCAGCAAAAAGCTTGGAGAAGTAATCCACAGAGTGGGAGTGCATACCTGGAAGAGTATCAAAGGAATGACCATTCTCATCTTTTAAAACTGCCATATTATTCATCTGTCTTCTAGCACATGCTGAACGATGAAAAAATTTTGTATTTCTATCTCCTTCCAAAAGCCAAGAATTTCTAGCCCGCTGCTTCCAGTAAATTTCCTCTTGGTTATCAATGTCCTCAACAGCTTTGCGCAAGGCATCATCTTCAGTTTTAAGTTGTTCAGAAATTAAACCTTCCCTAAATTGTTTCTGCACCTCATCCCAGCGGGCCAACAAGGGGGCTCTTTGCAGCTTGAAATCCGACTTATTGGCGTGCCTCCACTGTTTCAATTTAAATTTGACAAAAAGAAGTTGTTTGTGAAATTTAAACATTGCTGTCCCAAAAGGTGGGCGACCTTCTTCCCACCATTGCGGAATTACCTCATAAAGGTCCTCCTTCTGAAGCCAGAAATTCTCAAATCTAAACGGTTTATGGAACTGCCCTGTCATAGTCCCACCCTTCAGCATGATGGGAGAGTGATCAAAAACAGGACCGTCCAAAATCTGTAATTGCACATTCCACTTAACAAAAGCCTCCTCCGAGACCGGAAGCGATCCAACTTTACCTTACAACGAGTGTGGATCCCTCCGTTTGTTAGTCCAAGTGAAAAAAGTTCCAGGACCTTGGACATCAACTAAGTGAAAAGCTTGAACCCGGGCAATCGAAGCCGATCCCCGGATCCAAAACATGGGAACCACCTTCCCCGATCCCGAACGGATAATTTGGCATTAAAATCTCCAAGCAATGATCCGAGTCAAAAGCTTGTCTTGAGGACCTCATGTTATGAATCGCTTTCCATTGAAGCCTCCGGCCATCATGGCTTTGAGCCCCATAAAAATTTGTAATTAAAACTTGCTCCGGTTGTGATATTATTCCTAAAAAGAGATGTGAGAACACCCCTCCAAGCTATATGTTCTAAAGCAGACCATTCCAGGGGGTTCCAAAAAGTAACAATTCCTCCTGAGGCCCCTTGAGCTGCCACATCCATATATCCAGCTCCCCTCCATATTTTACCAACTGTACTGCACATAAGATCTAAAGACATTTTTGTCTCTTGGAGGAGTAAAAAATCTGTTTTACCCTTCTTTATGAGTCTTTGAACAGCAGATTGATGGGTTCTGCTGTTTAAACCCCTAACATTCCAAGATTGAATAATCATTGGAAACCTTGAGAGCAGTAAGAGTCAATTGTTCTCACTGATCCATCAGTGACCAGCTTGTCTCCTTGCGATGCTATTAGGTCCTTATTAGACTTCCTGCTTGCACCTTGAGAAATGTTATTCTTGGACCGTTTTTCCACCTGGGTAATCCCCAGGGCTGGCCTTTCTCTATTCTTTTCGGCACTTCCCATGATGACATCCTGAGTAACTGGCTGTGCTGAGGGATGGATAGCCAATGCCCCTGGGTTCTCTGGCTGTAAAAAATCAGTGGGTTTAAGAACCTGCTCGCGGGCAGGAGTTGAAGAGGGAGAAACATGAGAGTGGATGTTAAAATCCTCAATGTTCCCATCCACTCCATCCATAGCTTGGTCTTCCTGATCCACCAGGGATTTAAAGATTTCATACCGGTTGGTTGGCTTGAGTGAAGCTTGGTCCTTGCCATTTCTCTTTTTATTTCTTCTTCGTTTCTGCTGTTCAAAGCCATCTTTCTGGGCTTCAGAACCTTGGGGGGTGTTTTGTGATTCTTTGACCGGGGTGAACTTACCCTCTCTGGGTCGATTTGAGATTCCTAGCGGGGCCTCCACTTTTGTGCTCAAGGTATTCGGACAGAACCTAGCCAAATGGCCATGCTTATGGCAGACCCTGCATCTAAAAGGTAGGGCTTCGTAATCTAACTGCTGTATCCAGGATTGTCCTGCTAACTCCAGTTCCACCTCGGTGGTAGTGGCTGGTCGATATCCATTTCAACGCAGATTCTAGCAAAGACAGCAGTGTTTCCCTCTATGGTATCTTTGGAAACTCCCATAAATCTACCTAGAGAGTTACCAATCATCTCAAGAATCTGCTCGCCCCAAAACTCCATCGGGAGAGCGTACAGTCGGATCCACACTGGAACAGCCGTGGGCTCAATGCGAGGATCGAAACCCACTCTCCATGGTTGGACAAATAACCCTGCCGGGCCATGGGTCCTCTTCTCAAATTCAAATGCTCTGTTTCTATCTACCGGAGAAGAGAAACTAATAATGAAATACCCGTTGCTTATAGGCCATAAGGAGTACTCACCGATAGGTTCCCAGTTCTGTCTAACCCAGGTGTGCAGAAAGTGCAAAGTGGGTCGGATTCCCATGAATTTGCGAGATCAAGTCATGGTTAGCACGGTAGGTGATCGTATCCTCAACCATCTTTGGTTCTATGACTATCTTAGGTCCGGAAGGCGATTGCGGGAGGCATCCATTAATTCCGTTTGCGAGAAGAACCCTTGCCAACATTCTTGAGAAGCGCTTGGAAAGCACCCCGCTGGACTTCATCAGAAGAAGACGCAAAATTTTCTTTTAGAATCTCGGCATAAGAGCTCTTCTTCCCGTCAAGAGAGCCTGGAGGAGACCCCATGGGGCCCTCCCTGGGAAACGAACGAGCCTGCAGAGGGGAACGAGGTCAAACCAACAGAGATCTAGGAAGAAGCCGCGAGCCAGAATCCAAGAGCTTCGGCCGCCTTGAGTGATATTTAGAAAGAACATATTGTGAAATTATATTGCATATCATTTTCTATGTGTTCTTGAACAATAATTTTGGGTAGAATATGTCTGAAGTAATTTGATCAAAGCATGTGTTATGAGAAAGTTTTGAGCATGTGTTAGAGCAGTTTTGGGTAGATTTGAGCAAGTCTTGTGAGAAGACTTGAAGGAGGTATGAGGCAGATTTGAGCAAGTATTGTGAGAAGACTTGAAGTAGGTTTGGGCAAGAGTTGAGAGTAAATTAAAGCAAGCCTTGTGAGAAGGATTGGTGCAAATTGGAGAAGTGAGTTGAGTAGATTTTGTTGCATATTTGAGCAAGCCTTGTGTGAAGGCTTGGAGCAGTTTTTGAGCAGAGTATTGAGCTGGCTTTGGAGCAGACCAAAGTTGAGGGGATAGAGTTCTCCTATGGATAGAGGTCCACGAACCAGAGTTGAGGGGATAGAGTTCTCCTATGGATAGAGATCCATGAACTTGAGCATAGGGGATTGGAGTCTCCTTTGGATAGAGGTCCATAAACATTGTAATAGGGAGTTGGTTCCCAAGAGATTTGTTGAGAAAATTTAGAAGAAATATTTTCTCCATGGATGTAACCCACATTGGGTGAACCACGTTAAATCTGTGTCTCTTGTGTGTGATGATTTGTGCATTGCTTTGCTACTGCTATTGATGATATTGGTTAATACTGCTTTGGAAAGATATTGCAATTGATAATATTGGATAATATTATTTTGGAAAGAAAAGTAAAATTTTATCTTATACTGTTCACCCCCTCTCAGTATAAGCTTGTGTTCTTCAATTGGTATCAGAGCAGGTTCCTTCAAAAAGTCTAACAACTTGAAGGAAGATCTTACAAGAACACACAATGGCCACTAAAATGATAGAAGTTGCTCCTATGGTTGAAATCAACAAAAGAGACTCATAATTGGATGACTTAGAGAAGGAATTTACTGCTACTCTAGTTGAATTGGAGGTTCAAGTTCAAAAGGATGAAGAAACAAAGATAAGGTTTCTACAAGATCTCAATGACTTAAAGGTTAAAGTTGAAGAGGCAAGAAGAATTGAAGAAGTAATGATTGAGAAATTAAAGGCAAAAGAGTTGGAATGTGAAAATTTGGAAAATGAGGTTGTCTCTTTGAGAAAGGAAGTTGAAAAGTCTAAAAGGAAGTCACAACAAGATATAAGGTTACAAAAGGAAGAATCAAGCTCAATAGGGATATCAAAGAAAGCAACTGGTGATGGACCCATGACCTATGTTGATATACTAAAAAGGAGTAAAAGCACCAAGGAGGAAGAGAGCAAAGAATCATCATGGACAAAATTCAATCACAAAAATAAACCATATCATCCAAGGAAATCAAACAGGTTTCAATACTTCTTCCATGGTTATTGTTTCTCATGTAATGAATATGGTCATAAAGTTGTACATTGCATGATCAGTATGTAAAATGATGTTAGAAATTTCAATTCATTTACACCTCTCATGGATAACAACATCATATGTTACAAATGCAATAATTTTGGGCACAAGGCCAAATGGTGTAAAATAATGTTTCCTGAATCAAGCAAAAAGAGGGAGGATCAAAAAGTTCAAAAGGATACAACCTCAAAAGTTTGGAAAAGGAAAGAGGAACAAGAAAAAGAGAAGTCAATGTTGGTACAAACAACTCTTCATGTACAAGATGAGGGAAATCAGTGGTATGTTGATAGTGGTTGTTCAAGCCATATGATAGGTGACAAAAGTAAATTTCTTTCTCTTAAAGAAATCAATGGAGGATCAATAAAATTTGGTGATAATGCTTCAACTAAAATTGTTGGAAAAGGGACTTTGAGTTTAGATAATGGAAAATCAAAAATAGAAAATGTGTTGTATGTTAAGGGATTGAAGCACAATTTACTAAGTGTAAGTCAGCTTTGTGATCAAGGGCACACAGTCACTTTTCATCCAAATGGATGTGAGATCAGGAGATCCAAGATAGGAAAGCTTGTTGCAGATGCCAGTAGAACTACAAATAATCTCTACCTGTTAAGTGAGATTAAAGGAGAAAAATATTTTTTATCACAAGAAGATGAGAGCTAGTTATGGCATAGAAGAATGGGTCATCTAAACTTTGACAACATAGTAAAAATAAGCAACAAACAGGTAGTCAGATATTTACCTAGGATAAAAAGACCCCCAAGTACAATTTGTGCACAATGTCAGCATGGTAAGCAAACAAGAACAAGTTTCAAGTCAAAAGAGTTTTCTTCATCCCAACCATTGGAACTAGTTCACACTGATTTATGTGGTCCTACAAGGACAAAGAGTTTACAAGGTGAAAGTTACTTCATGCTATTTATAGATGATTTCTCCAGAATGACTTGGGTAACCTTCTTAAAAGAAAAGTCATAAGCTTTTGAAAAGTTCAAGACATTCAAGGTTCTAGTAGAAAATAAAATAGGTAAAAAGATCAAGTGTCTAAGATCAGATAGAGGAGGAGAATTCACTTCAGGTGAATTCATAGAATTCTATGAACAACATGGAATCAAAAGAGAGTACTCAACAACAAGGACTCCACAACAAAATGGAGTAGTTGAAAGAAAAAATAGAACTATTGAGAATATGGCCAGAGCTATGCTAAATGAGTCTAAGATTTCAGATGGTTTTTGGAGAGAGGCAGTTCATACAATTATTTATATCATCAATAGAGCTCAAGTAAGAGTAAATCATCACAAAACCCCATATGAGCTTTGGAAGGGAAGACCAACTACTGTGAAGTATTTCAGAGTTTTTGGGAGCAAATGCTACATTAGAAGAGAAGAGAAAAATTTGGGTAAGTTTGATTCAAGGTGCGATGAGGGTATTTTCCTTGGCTATTCCACAAAGAGCAAAGCCTATAAATGCTATAATAAAAGATCACATACAATTGTGGAAAGTACAAATGTAAGAGTTGATGAAGAAATAGGGCCAAGAGAACCAGATCAAGAGATTGTATATCAAGAAGGAGAAAGTTGCCAAGAAGAATTAGGTGAAGAATCAGAAGAAGATGAAACACAAAGAACACCACCTAAGACACCATCCAGGTATGTGCAAAAGAATCATCCAAGAGATCTGATTATTGGGAATCCAGATGAAAGACAAACAAGGAGGAAGATAATAGGAACAGGTGAACATGCAAATCTTTCTTTGCTATCTAAAATTGAGCCCAAGGATTTCAATGAGGCAAGAGAAGACAAATATTGGGTCAAGGCAATGGATGAAGAGTTGGATCAAATAGAAAAGAGTGAGACTTGGGAACTTGTCCCATGACCAAAATATAAGAATGTAATTGGCACTAAATGGGTTTACAGAAATAAGTTAAATGAAGATGGTCAGGTAGTCAGAAACAAAGCAAGACTGGTATGCAAAGGCTATGCACAGGTTGAAGGGATTGATTTTGAAGAAACATTTGCTCCTATTGCACGTCTTGAGGCCATAAGAATATTTTTGGCATTCTCAAGTTTCAAAAACTTCAAAGTATATCAAATGGATGTAAAATCAACTTTTCTCAATGGTTTCTTAGAAGAAGAGGTCTACATTGAGCAACCTGAGGGTTTCAACCTGACAGATAAGCCAGATTATGTATGCAAATTAAAGAAGGCTCTTTATGGACTAAAGCAAGCCCCTAGGGCTTGGTATTCAAGGTTGGATAAGTATCTTCAAGAATAGGGTTTCAGAAAAGGAATAGCTGACAACAATTTATACATCAAAAATGAAGGAAATGACTTGTTGATTGTGGTGGTCTATGTGGATGATATCATTTTTGGAGGCAGTAATGATAAGATGTGTCAAAAATTTGCAAAGTGTATGCAAAATGAATTTGAAATGTCAATGCTTGGTGAGTTGTCCTTCTTCCTTGGATTGCAGATTTCACAATTAGAAAAAGGTATATTTCTCTCACAAACCAAGTATATAAAAGAAATGTTGAAAAAATTTAGACTGGAGGATTGCAAACCAGTGAGTACCCCCATGGTTACAGGATGCAAGTTGAGTAAAGATGATGAATCTCTTGAGGCAAATCAGACATTGTATAGATCCATGATTGGAAGTTTACTATATGTCACAACTACAAGACCAGATATAATGCAGGCAGTGGGATTAGTGGCAAGATTTCAAGCAGCGCCAAAGGAAACACATGTACAGGCAATAAAGAGAATCCTTAGGTATCTAAAAGGAACTATGGAATTTGGACTATGGTATCCTAGGGGTAATAATTTCACTCTCACAACATACATAGATGCGGATTGGACAGGCAATATTGATGATAGAAAAAGTACGAGTGGAGGAGCATTCTTTCTTGGAAATTGTTTAGTCTCTTGGCTAAGCAAAAAACAAGCATCAATATCCTTATCTACAATAGAAGTAGAGTACATTGCAGTTGCTTGTTGTACACAGGTTTTATGGATGAAGCAAACTTTAAAAGACTTCAAAGTAGAGCATGATCATCCCATCTCCATACTTTGTGATAATACAAGTGCCATAAACATTTCAAAGAATCCAGTGATGCATTCAAGGACCAAGCACATTCCAATCAAATATCATTTTTTGAGAGAGCAAGTGACGGATCAACAAGTCAAATTGGAATATGTTACTACAAAGGAACAGATTGCGGACATATTTACTAAGCCACTTCCAAAGGAAACTTTTGAGTATCTTAGAGGAAAGTTGGGAGTAGTCTTACTCCCATCCCAAACTTGATCACCTCAAGGAGAGGAGGTGGTGAGGGGGCTGAGCTAAGAGTCTTATTTTTAGCCCCAAAGGAGCCCTTTGCCATTGATGTCAAAGGGGGAGAGATTTCAGTAAGGGGGAGAGAAATCAATAAGGGGGAGCAACTTCTCAGGGGGAGCAGATTTGGAATCCAGTGGTAGTAAAAGGAAATATTTTAGAAGGGTTGCCATCAATGACAAAGGGGGAGATTGTTGGAAATATTGAGCATATTGAGTTGTCATTGATGTCAAAGGGTTGATGTCAAAAGAAAGCTTGGTCAGAAGGCAGAAATGTAACGATATCACAACAAAAGAATAGAGAAAGCGTACGGAGGTGAAAGTGTCACGATATCACGACATGTATTTTCATGGCAATAGCAACAAAAGAAGCTACAGAGGCAGAAATGTCACGATTTCATGACAGGTCGTAAAAGCGCAAGTCAAGAAGGAGAACCCGATGAAGACCGATGACAACCGACTAAAATTAGGGTTTACAGTTGTTATGAAAGCCGACTAAGATTAGGATTTACAGTTGACTAAGATTAGGGTTTTCATCATAAAAATATTGTTATAAAAGGAGGGCTGTCTAAAGAATTGTTATGTTGTTGAATGTGTGTGAAATACGATCATTGTGCACAGAGAGCAAGTCGTGTCCAATCATGCTAAGTGCAAAATTCGTAGAGCAGAGTGCGCAAAAGGGAGAATACGATCGTGAATTTTGATTGTAACAAAGCAGAGTGTGCGAAGTGATTGCGCAAAGAAAGTAGAGTGCGTAAAAGGGAGAAGACGATCGTGAAGTTTGACTATAACGAAGTAGAGTGTGCAAAGTGATTGCACAGAGAGAGCAGAGTGCGCAGAGAATGCAAAGGTGAAGAAGACTAGTCAGGGTCTTGCAAAAGCAAAGGTATCTTACTATCAAACTTATAGATTTAAATTGAAGTCCAGGTTGCAGCTTGGCATCAGGGGTTGGTGCTCCTAGTTGGTGCTAGTAAATTAGGGGTTGGTGCTCCTTTTTGTTGATGTAGATAAATCAAGGGTTGGTGCTCCTTCCAGTTGGTGCTGGTAAATTGATTGTAAAGTTGGTGCTTTGCAAAGGCTGGATTTGGATGGTAGTCCAAGTAGTCAATTTTTGAGGAGTAGCCACATTGGTGAACCTCGTTAAATCTTGTGTTGTGTGATGCTCTTTTGTTATACTTGTTGTATCTAGTAATAAGTTTTAATTGCTATGGTATTAAGAGCTGTAAATTCAAGTTTAAAGAGCTACATTGATTCACCCCCCCTCTTAGTGTCATTGTAAGACTAAAAATTGGTATTAGAGCTAAGTTCTTGTACAAGCTTAACCGAATAGGGTGATCTTGGAAGTAACACAATGGCATTTGAAGAAGTAAAATCAGAAAAGGAAGAAGGAGTGAACTCTGAAGTATGTGGTGAAAACCCTGAGGCTGAAGTAGATCTAGAAGGTGAATTGATAGCTGTACTTGAAGAGTGGAAAATAGAGAGGAAAAATAATAAGAAAATTTCAAAAAGGCTTGAGGATGCAAACGAAATCATAACCAGTATGAAAGTACAGATAGAAGAATACAAGAAAATATCTGAAGATCTCGAAGTACAAATTACCATGAAAATAGATTATTGCTACAAACTAGAAGAAGAGAATGTTGGTTTACGGACGTAGATAGAAGAGATGAATCACAAAATTAGTTGCTATAATAAATGCGAAGAAAGTTCTATGAAGCTGGATAAGATTATAAATGACCAAAGGCCTACAGGCATCAAATTTGGTCTGGGTTTTGTCGAAGGAGAATCTTCAAATGGATCAAAGGCCAGAAATGTAGAATCCATAAAGAATGAAGATAAGAAATAGGTTGATCAAGGAAAAACGTCTCATGCAAAAGAAAGCAATAATGCCAGGCACGAAAGGAGAATTGACAATGATGGATTCACCAATGTCACACATCAAAGAAGAAGAAGACCTATGGCTCCTACGACAACATGGCAAAGACCATCACCCAAGTTCAATTATCCCTTTTATGGTTTTTGTTTTAAATGCAATGGCTATGGACATAAAATCTCAGACTACAAATATAATATAAGACCAAGGAATTTCACCAGTAGAAATGTTTTTTCTTCTCTGATGAATTATACAGTAGAATGTTATAACTGTCATAATTTTGGGCACATTGCAAGAAACTGTAGTAGTACATTTGCATCAAATCAATTTTAGGGAAGAAAATTTCAACCAAATAGGATGAGATAAAATAGAAAACTTTTCAAAAAACATGCACAAGCTATTGATAAGGGAAAGGCAAAATAAGAGCCCAAAACTACTATAAAAACGGAGTGGAAAGAAAAAGAGCGACTTAAGGACATTTAAAGCACAGAATAAATATATACCATGGATTATTGATAGTGGATGCTCCAGTCATATGATAGGTAACAAACAAAAATTTGAGAAGTTACAGAAATATGAAGGTGGTTCAGTAAAGTTTGGAAATAATGATGGAGCTAAGATAGTTGGCAAAGGTTCAGTTAAAATTATTGACAGAAAAATTAAGTCAGAAGAAGTCTTGTTTGTGGATGGTTTGAAACATAACTTTTTGAGCGTAAGATTTGTGATAAAGGTCATGATGTAGTTTTTATGAAGCGGGGTTGTGAAGTCGGAAAAACAAATAGTGGAAAATTGATAGCAACTGGATCAAGGACATCTGGAAACTCTGTACACGCTCTCGGAGACTTCGAGAAGGAGCTTGTTTTATTGGAAAGGAAGAAGAAAGTTGGTTGTGGCACAAGAGACTCGGTCATATCAATTTTGATAATCTAGTAAAAATCAACTCAAAAAGGGCAGTGAGAGATATTCCCACCATCAGCAAAACTGCAAACAACATTTGTGCTTCATGCCAAAAGGGGAAGCAAACTAGAGTCACATTCAAAACAAAAGAGTACTACACAAGCAAACCTTTGGAACTAATACACACTGATTTATGTGGACCCATGAGAACACAAAGCATAAATGGTGACAAATATTTTATGTTGTGCATTGAAGACTATTCCATAATGACATGGATATTTTTCTTGAAGCATAAATCAGAAGCTTTTGAAAGGTTCAAGATTTTCAAAAACAAAGTTGAGAATGAAACAGGAAGGAGGATAAAATGTTTAAGATCAGATAGAGGAGGAGAATTCATTTCAGAGGATATTGCAAAGTACTATGAAAAATACGGTATTAGGAGACAATTTTTAGAAGCCAGGACACCTCAGTAGAATGGAGTGGTAGAAAGAAAGAACAATACAGTGTAGGAAATGACACGGACTATGTTGGTTGAAAGCAGAGTAGCAGATAGATTTTGGAAAGAAGCAGTCCATACTGCGGTGTATATCCAAAATAGGTACATGCTAAGAACACATGAAAGCAAAACTCCTTATGAGTTGTGGTTCGATAAAAGGGCAACATCAAAATACCTCAAAGTTTTTGGCAGCAAGTGCTACATCAAAATAACTGAAGATAATCTTGGTAAGTTTGAAGATAGAGCGGATGAAGGTATTTTTGTTGGTTATTCCTCAAAAAGCAAAGCTTAAAAATGCTACAACAAGAGGCTAAAGAAAATTGTGGACAGTGCCGATGTTAAATTTGATGAAGGTAGAGAACGAGTAATTAGATATGAAAAGAACTACCCAATTTATGAAGAGGTTATTGAAGGAGATGAGGAAAACGAAACGGAAAAGATACATAAAGTTGACTCAGATGATTTAAGTTGTGATTCAGAAGTGGAAGAAAATAAGAAATTCAAAACAGCAATGTGCAGAAAAATCATCCTAGAGAGCAAATAATTGGAGACCCCAAAGTTGGTGTTCAGGACAAGAAGAAGAGTAGTAAGTTACTACTCTCTATTATCCAACGATTGAGCCCAAAAATGTTGCTGACACAAGCAAAGATGAAAGTTGGATGAAGGCAATAAATGAAGAATTAGATCAGATCGAGAAAAACAAAACTTGGGAGTTAGTACTTAGACCTGTAAATAAAAATATAATCGGGACTAAATGGATTTTTTGAAACAAATTGAATGAATACGGACAGGTAGTCATAAATAAAGCAAGATTTGTATGTAAGGGTTATGCACAAGTTGAAGGCATTGACTATGAGGAAACTTTTGCACCAATAGCTAGACTAGAGGCAATTAGAATTTTTTTGGCTTTAGCAGTCTACAAGAATTTCAAAGTTTATCAAATGAATGTGAAATAAGCATTTTTTAATGGGAAACTTGAAGAAGAGGTTTATATTGAGCAACCAGATGGTTTCCAACTTGGTGATGATCTCAACTTGGTTTGCAAGTTGAAGAAAGCTTTATATGGCTTAAATCAGGCACCCCGAGCATGGTATGCAAGGCTAGACAACTATCTCACTCAACAAGGGTTTAAGAAAGGTATGGTGGATAGTAATTTGTATGTCAAAACAAAAAATGGGCATCTTATTGTTCTTGTTGTATACGTAGATGATATCATATTTGGCAGCAACAAAGATGAGTCATGTAAAGATTTAGCAAATAAGATGCAGAAAGAATTTGAAATATCAATGATTGGTGAAATTTCATATTTCCTCGGGTTGCAAGTTAATCAAAATAAGAAGGGCATATTTATTTCTCAAGTTAAATATGTGAAAGAGATATTAAAAAAGTTCACAATGGAGGATTGTAATCTAGTTAGCACTCCCATGACGATAGGTTGCAAGTTGAGCAAGGATGACAAATCTCCACCTGTTGATCAAACCATGTACAGATCTATGATTGGGAGCTTATTGTACCTGACAACTACCAGACCAGATATTTTGCAGGCAATATGCATGGTAGCACGATTTCAGGTTAATCCCAAGGAGACTATGTGACAGTAATGAAGATTTTTTGGTACCTCAAGGGTACTATGGAGTATGGGTTATGGTATTTGAAAGGTAAAGACTTCACCCTTATTTCGTATTCAAATGCAGATTGGGCAGGATGTGTAGATGACAGAAAGATTACCAGTGGAGGTGCATTCTATCTTGGAGACATATTGGTCGCGTGACATAGTAAGAAACAAGAGTTAGTTTCTTTATTGATAGCAAAGGCAGAATATATTGCAGCGATAAAATTTTGTATGTAGGTATTGTGGATGAAACAAACTCTAAAAGATCTTGGTATTAGCTTCAGTGAGCCAATATCAGTTAAGTGTGATAACACCAGTTCCATTAACATCTCCAAGAATCCAGTTATGCATTCACGTACAAAACACATTGCTATCAGGTATCACTTTTGAAGGAGAAAGTTGTAGAAGGTGAGGTTAAGTTGGATTTTGTTCCAACTACAGAGCAAGTAGCAGATATCTTCATAAAACCATTGCCCAAGGAAGTTTTTGAGTACCTTCGCAATAAATTGGGAGTGGTCACACTTCCCAAGAATTGACTAGCTACAGGGATCACATTCTTAGGGGGAGCATTTAAGTATTTTATTATCTTTTTGCTCATGTTCATGATTGTTGCTAAGTGTAATAAATTTTGCTTGAGAATGTTGTGCATGGAATCAGGGGGAGTCTACAGTAGCCCTTTGGTATTATTGTCAAAGGGGGAGAAGAGTTACAGGAAATTGCACATGTGTTGCCAACAATTCCAAAGGGGGGAGATTGTTGAGCAAGGTGCAACAACAATATTGTCATTGTTGTCAACACGATCAGATAGATCTATTGATGCAAGTGGACGGGAAGTTCAAAAGCTATTCAGATCCAGAAGATAGGAGTTCAAAGGTTATTCAGAGTATGTACAATGATTTTTCAAGAAGACCGAAGTGGCCCATATGCAAAAGATCAAAGAAAAAGACAAGTAAGAAAAGTGTCGTGATATCACGACATATACAACAGGCAAGAAAAACTATCGTGATTTCACGACATGTTGGAAGAGAGAGAAAAACAAGGAAAAACTATCACGATTTCGTGACATGTTGGAAGAGAGAGAAAAAGCAGGAAAAACTGTCATGATTTCACGACATGTTGGAAGAGAGAAAAAGTAGGAAAAACTGTCATGATTTCGTGACATGTTGGAAGAGAAAAAGGCAAGTGGAAAAACTATCACGATTTCGCGACATGTTGGAAGAGAGAGAAAAAGCAAGAAAAACTATCGCGATTTCGTGACATGTTGGAAGAGAAAAAGGCAAGTGGAAAAACTGTTGCGATTTCGTGACATGTTGGAAGAGAAAGAGAAAGCAAGAAAAAGTGATGCGATTTCATGACAAGTTCGAAGAAAAAGAACAAGTAAGAAAAGTGTCACGATTTCGCGACATGTCGCATTTTCGCGACTAAAATAGGAGAGAGAAAGTAAGTTTGAAAAGTGTCATGATTTCGTGACATATCGCATTTTTGCGACTAAAATAGGAGAGAGAAAGTAAGTTTGAAAAGTGTCATGATTTCGCGACATGTCGCATTTTCGCGACTAAAACAAGAGAGAGAAAGTAAGTGTGAAAAGTGTCACAATTTCGTGACATGTCGCATTTTCGCGACTAAAATAGGAGAGAGAAAGTAAGTTTGAAAAGTGTCGTGATATCATGACATGTCGCATTTTCGTGATAAAAGAAAGAGAGGAAGCATATGGAAGCAGAAATATCGTGATTTTGCGACAAAAGTAGAAAGCAAGACTTCGAAGGCAGAAGTGTCGTGATATCACGACAAAAGCAAAGTCGAAGTCTATGGAAGCAGAAGTGTCGCGATATCACGACAAAAGCAAAGACGAAGTATACGGAGGCAGAAATGTCACGATATTGGGACAAAATAAAAGACGAAGTCTGCAGAGGCAAAAATGTCACGATATCACGACAAAAGAATAGAGAAAGCGTACGGAGGTGAAAGTGTCATGATATCATGACATGTATTTTCATAGCAACAACAACAAAAGAAGCTATAGAGGCAGAAATGTCACGATTTCATGACAGGTCGTAAAAGCACAAGTCTAGAAGGAGAACCCGACGAAAACCGATGACAACCGACTAAAATTAGGGTTTACAATTGTTATGAAAGTCGACTAACATTAGGATTTATAGTCGACTAAGATTAGGGTTTTCATCATAAAAATATTGTTATAAAAGGAGGGTTGTCTGGAGAATTGTTATGTTGTTGAATGTGTGTGAAATACGGTCGTTGTGCACAGAGAGCAAGTCGTGTTGAATCGTGCTAAGTGCGAAATTCGCAAAGAGAGCAGAGTGTGCAAAAGGGAGAAGACGATTGTGAAGTTCGACTGTAATGAAGCAGAGTGTGCGAAGTGATTGCACAAAGAGAGCAGAGTGCGCAAAATGGAGAAGACGATCATGAAGTTTGACTGTAACGAAGCAGAGTGTGTGAAGTGATTACGTAGAGAGAGCAGAGTGCATAGAGAACGCAAAGGTGAAGAAGACCAGTCAGGGTCTTGCAAAAGCAAAGGTATCTTACTGTCAAACTTATAGATTCAAATTGAAGTCCAAGTTGTAGCTTGGCATCAGGGGTTGGTGCTCCTTCTAGTTGGTGCTGGTAAATCAGGGGTTGGTGCTCCTTTCTGTTGGTGCAGATAAATCAGGGGTTGGTACTCCTTCCAGTTGGTGCTAGTAAATTGATTGTAAAGTTGGTGCTTTGCAAAGGCTGGATTTGGATGGTAGTCTAAGCAGTCAATTTTTGAGGAGTAGCCACATTGGTGAACCTCGTTAAATCTTGTGTTGTGTGATGTTCTTTTGTTATACTTGCTGTATCTAGTAATAAGTTTTAATTGCTGCGATATTAAGAGCTATAAATTCAAGTTTAAAGAGCTACGCTGATTCACCCCCCCTCTTAGTGTCATTGTAAGACTAACAACCCAAAGGTTGGGTTTAAAGGTTTAAGACCAAAGAATATTTTAATAAATCCAAAGGTTGGATTTAAAGTTTTAAACAAGGCAAAGTTTATTTTCGTCGATGTCATAGAAGCCAAAGGGAAGTACCAACATTTTTGAATTAATGGAAATGCATATAAATACCATGCCCAAAGTTGATTTTTGAATAATCTTTTCTTGAATTGGAAAGATAAAGCATACGAATTAAATGCAAAGCTCGTGAGATAGAATTGCAAAATTCGTGTTTGACTTGATGGCAAAAGGAAACAAAATCAAGTGCGTTGATTAGATGGAAGCTAACAAGGCACCTTGGCCTAGTGGCAAGTGGGATGCAAGCTTACGTTTTGGTGTGCGTAGTGGATAGTGTTCGAATCCCGTGAAAGATTTTGGTGGACGTGTTGAATGTGCCAATCGTTAGGCACATACATTTTGTAATGCAAGGCGTGTTGAAGCACGTGGTGCTTCTTCCTTCCCAATGTGCTTGTAGCTCGTGTGGTGGTTTGCATTGTGGGCAAATAAATTTGTGTGGGCTGCGTTGAGAGTTCAAAACTCTCCAAAGGCACAGGTATATTTTTATGTTTTATTTTAATTAATGCCTAATTTGGAGGTATAAGGTATTTTGTGGTTTAAGTATTTGCATTGTGATAAAGGTTGGTAGTTGAGAAATACCATTAGGAGTTATAGGGAGAAGTTTGTTTTTATTTTCAAGTCTTAAATTTTGCTATTGTGGAATATTGAAAGGTTAAGACTTTGTGGGTTGTATGTTATTTTGAATAAAGGGTTTTGTGAATATTGTGAGGATATTGCTTATTGTTTAAGTTGGATTGATAAGGTGTAATTGTGATATTATTTTTGTGATATAAAAATTATCCTCTAACCCTTATTGAGTTTTTCAAAGAAGTAATTGTGAGTGTGGTAGATTTGTAAGGGAAACTACTCTTCAAGAAAAGGTATGGGTAAAATTCTTCTTTGTTGAGTTAGGTGATTGACTTGATTGAAAATTAAGTTTGGAGTGAAAAGGATTTTATTAGGGTTTCCTTTTCGAAGGTGTTTGAGTTAATGCTTCAAGGTTTTCTGGATTGAGAGTTGTGATTAAACCTTGTTTGATAAGCATTATTGTTTAGACCATTGGTTGAGTGAAGTACTTTGATTTTATGCTTCAAGGTTTTCTGGATTGAGAGTTGTGATTAAACCTTGTTTGATAAGCATTATTTTTTAGACCATTGGTTGAGTGAAGTACTTTGAGTTTATGCTTCAAGGTTTTTTGGATTGGGAGTTATTATTAAATCTTGTTTGATAAGCATTATTTTTTAGACCATTGGTTGAGTGAAGTACTTTAAGTTTATTCTTTAATGCTTTCTAAATTGAGAGTTGTCATTAAAACCTTGTTTTATTAGCATTGTTGTTGAAGCCAATGGGTTATGCAAAGAACTTGAACTTGAGTTAGAAAAAAACATGAGTATCATTGTTATGTGAGATTTGTGTTGAGCATTATTGGAAATATTTTGAGTTGGGAGATACATGCTTGGACTAGGGTTTGTGAGGAAGGGTTGTTTATTGAAGTGATTGGTTGAGTAGAGTTGATTTATCCTAGTCAAATGGATGCATGTAGTGGTTGTTCAAGTTCCATAAAACAAACTATACTATATTCTGATTTGAGTTGAGATTAAGGTTTGATAATAGAACATATTGAGTCTTTAACAATTCTCTTTATGCTTCTATGAGAATGAGTTGAGAAAGTGATTGAGTATTGAATATAGAACATATTGAGTCTCTAACAATTCTCTTTATGCTTATATGAGATTGATTTGAGAAAGTGATTGAGCATTAAGTATAGAAAATATTGAGTATCTAGCAATTCTCTTTATGATTCTATGAAATTGGACAAGTTTTGTATGGACTTGTTAAGATGATTTGAGGTAAGTCTTTGAGAAGGCTTGTGGAATGTTTTTGTGTGAGATTTTATGGAAGCTTGCAATGTAGATTTGAGCAAATCCTAGAGAGGAATTATTGAGCATATTTGAGCAGGTTCTGAGTGGACCTATTGAGCATATTTGAGCAGGTTCTAAGTGGACCTATTGAGCAGATTTGAGCAGGTTTTGTGTGGACTTGTTGCGAAGATTTGAGTAGGTTTTGAGTGGACATATTGAGCTAATTTGAGTAGGTTCTGAGTGGACCTATTGAGCAGATTTGAGTAGGTTATGAGTGGAACTGTTGAGAAGATTTGAGCAGGTTATGAGTGGACCTGTTGAGCAAATTTGAGCAGGTTCTTAGTGGACCTATTGAGTAGATTTGAGAAGGTTTTGAGTGAACCTATTGAGCAGAGCTTTGGAGGTGACAGAGTAGAGAGGACAAAGTCTCCAGTGGATAGAGATCCATCATCCAGGACATTGAGGACATGTATTCTAAGTGAGGACAAGAGTCTTCAAGTGGAGAGAGATCCACAGTTAGTAGAGTGGAGGCAGTGTCTTCTAGAGGATCACCAGCCAGAGCAAAGAAGGAGTTCTACTATGGATAGATATCCACAAACCAAATTTAGGGGATCAACATATCATTTGGATAGAGGTCCATAAACATTGTAATTGGGAAGGATTCCCAAAATATTGATTGAGAAAATTTTAGTGAAATATTTTCTTCGTGGAGTAGCCCACATTGGGTGAACCATGTAAAATTGATGTCTCATGTGTGTGTGATGTTTTGTACACTACTTTGGTTTCTGCTGTTGATATTGCCATTGATATATTGCATAATATTGATTGTGATAAGAAAAGTAAAAAGTGGTCTTATACTGTTCACCCCCTCTCAGTATAAGCTTGTGTTCTTAAATTATTTGAGATAGGTTCTTAAGAGGTACATCATATTCAAGGTATTGTTGAGGTATGTTGATTTAACTTATTTTCAAGGTGGTTGTATTTTGAGAAAAGTATTTTGAAATCTTAAGGTGGAGATATAAGTGAATTATTGGAAATATAAGAGATAGAGTTTGAGAACAAAGTATGCATTATTGTTGAATGGTTGTGGAAATATATGTGCTTGGGTTTGAGAACAAGTTGTGCTTCATTTTTGAATGAGATTGAAATACATGTGCTAGGATTGAGAGCAAGTTTTGTGCATAATCTTGATTGATATTGGGATAAACTTGCAAAGGTCAAAAAACATATTTGTGAAGTAATTTGTGCATTGGCCTTGAGTGATATTTGGAAAGAACATATTGTGAAATTGTATTGCATATCATTTTCTATGTGTTCTTGAACAATAATTATGGGTAGAATATGTCTGAAGTACTTTGATCAAAGCATGTGTTATGAGCAAGTTTTGAGCATGTGTTAGAGTAGTTTTGGGCAGATTTGAGCAAGTCTTGTGAGAAGACTTGAAGCATATTTGAGATAGATTTGAGCAAGTATTATGAGAAGATTTGAAGTAGATTTGAGCAAGAGTTGAGAATAAATTTGAGCAAGCCTTGTGAGAAGGCTTTGTGCATATTGGAGTAGTGAGTTGAGTAGATTTTATTATAGATTTGAGCAAGCCTTATGTGAAGGCTTGGAGATATTTTTGAGCAAAGTATCAAGTTGGCTTTAGAGTAGACCAGAGTTGAGGGGATAGAGTTATCCTATGGATAGAGGTCCACAAACCAAAGTTGAGGGGATAGAGTTCTCCTATGGATAGATATCCATGAACTTGAGCATAGGAGATTGGAGTCTCCTTTGGATAGAGGTCCATAAACATTGTAATAGAGATATGGTTCCTAAGAGATTTGTTGAGAAACTTTAGAAGACATATTTTCTCTGTGGATGTAACCCACATTGGGTGAACCACATTAAATATGATTCTCTCTTGTGTGTGATATGTGCATTGCTTTTCTACTGCTATTGATGATATTGATTAATACTTCTTTGGAAAGATATTGCAATTGATAACATTGGATAATTTTGTTTTGGAAAGAAAATCAAAAGTTTATCTTATACTTTTCACCCCCCTCTCAATATAAGCTTGTGTCCTTCAGTTGGATAGTTGTATCTCTTGTGTTTCCTTTGGTCATCAGGGTCAAAAGGATAGATGTATGAGTCATAGTCAAAAAAATGTATAAGATAACAATGGATTTAAACTACAAAAATTAGACTTCTAAAATTTTTATGGAAAAGATCTTGAGGGTGGATTTGTAAATCCAAACAACATTTTAGTCTCCATAATGTCCCACGCTACATGTGTTTGATAATTACCTCTTTCAATTTTGAATCTAATGCACTACATTGGTTTTAGTGGCTTAGGAATTCCAAACTTGACCTTTTTTGGCAAGACTTTGAGTAGTGTCTACTCACTCATTTTGGTCTTATTGATTTTGAAGATTTTAAAGGAGCTCTTTTTACACTTAGACAAAACTCAACCATTTTAGAGTATCAAACTCAATTTGAAAAACTTTTCAAGCATAACATTGGTCTAAGTATCGAATCCTTTCAAAGTTGTTTTGTGAGTGTTTTTAAGGATACCATTAGGGTTGAGGTTATATTGTTGAGATCCCAAACATTACCATAGGCAATACAATTGGATAAATGGGTATAAGAGAAATCCAAGGCTTTAGGAAACACCTCTTAATTTCCACAATCTCTGCCATATTTTTTATCCAATCCTATGACAAGTCCTACCACAAAATTTCCCACTATAAAAAAATTGACTCATGAAGATATGGAGAGTAGAAGGGCACAAGGGTTATGCTATAATTGTGATGAAAAGTATTCCTAGGGGCACAAATGTGTGCAACAAAAAAATTATCTATTGGATATGGATGAAGTACCAACTATAGAACCTTCAGAGGGGGAGGAGGATCCTCAATAGGGATAAACCACATATCAGATAATAGATCTAGAGGAATACCAATCAAAAATATTTATGCATACTTTAGCACGAGTATCCACTTCCCAAAAAATGAAAGTAATTAGCTACTTCAAAGGATAATGGGTCATCATTCTCATTGACTTTGGTAATACACATAACTTCATCGATCCATGTGTGGCCAAATAAGAAAATTGTTATATTACTACATGCAATTCATTTGAAGTCATGATTGCTAATGGAGACACCCTACCATGCAAAGGAAAATATCATGATGTCAAACTTCAAATTGGGGGCTATAATCTCAAGATAAACATGTTTTCCCTACCATTAGGTGGATGTGATATAGTTTTGGGAGCACAATGGTTGTGAATGTTAGGACTAATTTTATGGGATTTTGTTGAGTTGTGGATGAATTTTAGTCAATATGGGAAGGAATATACTTTACATGGAATGAAGGTTGGTGCAACTCAATTTGTTTCTCATGGAGTGATGTCATCAATTTTGCTATCAATAGCCCTATATAAGGGGAACGAGACCATTCAATGCAATTACAAGTATTATTAAACAAATATGTTCAAGTTTTGTAGGAACCCAAGGGACTACATCCTCATAACTCACATGACCATGCAATACAAATTTTTCTTGGTAGTCTTCCTCCTAATGTCCATCCGTATAGGTATCCTTATGCTAAAAATTAGAGATTGAGAAAATAGTGCAAGAGCTTCGTGCTTCCAGGGTTATGATCTCCAATGTTATCCCCTATTCTTTTCCAATGTTACTAGTATAGAAAAAGTATGGAACTTGGTGTTTGTGTGTGGATTATCGGGACCTCAATAAGATCACTATTAAAGATAAATTTCCAATTCCAGTGATTGATGAACTACTTTATGAGTTGCATGGGGCTCAATATTTTTCTAAGTTGGATTTGTGGTTAGGGTATCATCAAATTGGAATCAAGGATGAGGATATTCTAAAATAAACTTTTAGAAATCATGAAGGAAATTATGAATTCTTGGTTATGCCATTTGGATTAACCAATGCACCTTCTACATTCGAGAGTACGATGAATTCTATTTTTTTCCCTTTTGTTTACAAATTCATTCTAGTATTTTTTAATGATATATTAATTTGCAAATATTCATGGGTAGAGCATCTTCAAAACTTAGATCAAACCCTAAAACTTTTGTCTAACCATCAAATTTATGCAAAGATATGCTAATGTTCTTTTATCCAACAAGAGGTTTAATAGTTGGGTCACACCATCACTAAGGATGGATTTTAGGTTGACCCTAAGAAAATTCAAGCTATCCAAGATTTGCGTAAGACTCGTACCCTAAAGGGAATTCATGTATTATTGGGACTCACGAGTTATTACATGAAATTTATGAAGAATTATGGCAAGATAGTGGTTCCCTTAACAATCAGGCCGAGTAATAATTCTTTTTTATCGACAAAACCTATCGAAAAGGATTTTGTCAATTTGAAGTATGCCATGACCACTACCCCTGTGTTAGAAATGCTAGATTTCTCTAAACCTTTTATCATTGAAAGTGATACATCAAAACTAGCATTGGGGCAATTTTAATACAAGAAGTTAGACCTTTGGCCTTCACTAGAAAGGCACTCTCAGGCCTAAATTTGGATAGGTATCCTTATGCAAAGGAAATGCTTTCCATTTTACATGTGGTCAATCATTGGTGAACATGTCTTATTAGGATATATTTTTCATCAAGACTGATCATCAAAGTATCAATAATTTATTAGAACAAAGGGCGACCACACAAAAATAACAAAATGGATTTTAAAATTGTTGGGTTATGACTATGACATCACCTATAATAAGGATAAGGAAAATGTGGTGGTGTATGCTTTGTCCTGACTACATGAAGAATATGTTATACTCCATGTTATATCCACACCATATCCTTAGTGGTTTCATCAACTACATGAGGAGCTGATCAAGGACTTGTCTTTACAAACTCTCACCCATAAGATTCAAGCAGATCTTTATTCATGCCCTAGCTATACTTGGGATGGTCATGATTTATGATACCATTACTATATTGTTATACCTAATCAATCATAAATAAAGGACCTCATTCTTCAAAAATGCATGCTTCCCCAAATTTTGGCCATTCAAGGTTTCTTAAAACTTATACAAGGACAAAGCATATCTTTTTTTGGAAGGGAATGAAATAAGATATTCATACTTTTGTGGCTAAATGAGATCATTGCTAATATATTAAAGGTGAAATTGTGAGTTTCCCTGGTACCCTTCTACCCTCGCTGATTCTTGAACAATTTTGGACATATATCTCTATGGATTTCATTGAAGGATTGACTAAATCAAGAGATAAATCAATTATTCTAGTGACAGTGGATCGTATTACAAAGTATCATCCTTTTTGTTCCCTATCCCACCCATACATCACATCCATTGTCGCTTAAAATTTCCTCAACTCTATATTTTATCTCCATGGAATACCTAAATTCATTATATTTGATAGGGATCCTACCATCACCAGTTATTTTTGGCAAGAATTATTCAAGTTGTGGGGAACACAACTCAAGATGAGTTTGCCCTATCACCCTCTAACTAATGGCCAAATTGAAATTATGATAAATGCTTGGAAACATATCTTTGTTGCTTCACCTCTAAACATCCTACACATTAGTCCAAGTGTATTTATTTGGTCGTATGATGGTATAATACAACATACCATAGTACCACTAAGACGAGTCCCTTGAAGCAGTCTATGGTTAGCCTCATCTAGTACCATCTTCTTACATTTTAGGTAGTTCCAAAGTTCAAGTTGTGGATTCTACCATTTTCTAGTATGATTCTAGTCTTCACCAACTCAAGGCCAATATGGATGTGGTTCAGAATGTATGAAACAACAAGCTGATCAACACCACACTAAACATAACTTTGATGTTGGAGGTATGGTTTTTCTTTTCTTACAACCATACAAATAATCCTCTCTCCAAATTTGTAGTTTTTAAAAACCTGTCATAAAATATTTTGGTCCTTATCAGGTGTTGCAAAGGATAGGGTTGAAAACATACAAACTAGCCCTTCTGCCTAGTTTCAAAATTCATCTAGTCTTCCATGTATCTCCTCTCAAGTAAGTTGTTGACAATAGGATCTAGGTGAATTCTACACTTCTAAATTTGGATGAGGAAGGTTCCATAATTCTTGAACTTGAATTCTTTCTTGATCATATATTGCTTACCCTTAATTGATGTGTCCTCACTAATGTTCTTGTCTAATGACATGGATTACAACCTTAAGATGCTACATGAGAACCTCTTCAATAGCTCAAGCAATAGTTTTATCACATTCAAATTTGAGGACAAAGCTTTCGTAAGGGGAAGGGCATGTTAGGACCCCATCCTAACACTATGATGTAATGTTCCTTGTTGAACATGGGGGACACCCATAGTAATATTTTGTAATGTTTTGTAAACATGGGGGACACCCATGATAATATTTTATAATAGTTATGGCTCTAGAAGTGCCTAGACAAGTGGTGCCATTATATGTAACTATTATCAAGAATGTAACTATTTTGTAGGTAAGAGATTCTAGCTCGGGTGGAATTTTGCATGTAATCCAACATTGAGAGTTAAGTGATAGATGAAGTATTTAAAACTACAAGGAGAAGGAATGTATGTATATTTTTGCATAATTGAATGCAAATATTGAAGGAGGTTGCTCCCTTAAAGTGGCCTAAGATTTTGTGTTACTTTGTGAGATTTCTCATTTTTGCATTTATATTCCATATTGCAATAATTATGTTTTGAGAATTTATGTTTATTTGTAATATTTGCGTGATTTTATCTTTAATAGTAGGTTCCTAACATAGAGCTAATTCAACTAGTCTCTATTGTTAGCATTAGAGGAAGTCTTCAGTGTGAATTTATATTAAAATTCATATGAAGGAAATGTACTCATATTTCTGTAAATTTGGAATTTATATATTGACATATGAAAGGGAGCTATTACAAAGATTCCAATATTTGAAAATGTTTAAGAAATATCTCATTAAATATTGGAGTCTATCCATTATGTTCTAAAGATGAGTGAAGACAAGGACTCTATATAAAGGTATTTTTGAATATCAATGTATGTTGTCACAAGCTTAGACATTTGAAAATTTATTGAGGGGACAATCAAAGTCACCTTGATATTAGTTGGATTCTCTTTGAAGAAAAAGAACCACATAAGGAGTGGCTTAAGCCACCAAGAAGCAAAAATTATTGAGTGGTCCAAACCACTAGAGAAGGTAGCCCAAAGAAAAGAGGGAGCTATTGAAGCTTCCCAAGGTGATTTATAGTTAGCAAATAAGCTGAAGAAAATATCCAAAGAAGACATTGAAAATTAGAGATAAACCATGGTGCAAAAATTGAAGCACCACAACATTCAAAGGCACATCCCTAGCCAATCAATTTGAAGGGAATCAAAGCACCATAGCATTCAAAGTAACATCCCTAGCCAATAAATTCCTGTTAAATAAAATTAACATGATAGCTTGTATTATCTTGCATGATATATTATTTCATCATTGTCACATTATTGTAAGCTAAAACTATTGATGTGCTTTCTGTAAATGAACATTGATGATAGTTTTGTGAAGTAAAGAATGGATTTTTGTGCTAGATTTTTGACATTTGTCTAGAGTTGAGTTATGATTTAATATTTCATTTTGGTTAATTTGTTTAACTTAATTTGATTAAATAGTGTGATTGTTTGACTTGTGATGATTATCTTCGTGTAAATTTGATGGGATGTATTTTTTTGTCAAGTACATTTGAATATTAATTATTTATATTAGAAATATTACACATTAGTTCTTCAAATGTGTTGTATTTCTTAAATAAATTCCTCTTGTTAATAAATGGATACTAATAGATATGTGATAAATAGCCCTATCTTCACAATATTGATAGTAAGGAATGTTGACTATATTATAGAAATTAACCCTATTGCCTTAAAAGGACTAAGTTAATATACTCTTAATTCTAAGTAAGGAGCATTGGGAAGGCATATCAAAATGGTTACAATGATATTCAATTATTTAAAGACTATATTATACTAAAATTCAAATACTTGAACAAAGATCAAAAGTTATTATCACATTGATAATGGTGGTGTACGATGTATTGTTGATGATCTTGGCAATAGAAATATAGTAATAATATTTAATAAATTTTAATTACATGTGAAATCCATCAATAATGTAAAATTAGTAATTTACCTTAAAAGGAGTTCATATGAGAGGTAGAACAACCATACCCAGGTGTTGTAGGTGAGTTGGAGAGGAGAGGGCAATCCTCCAAGGGAGGTCCCAGGTTCGAATCTACACCCTACCAAAAAGTTGAATTGGGTACCCAAAATCCAATTGATAATGTTGGTGTGGGTAAGGCAGGGTGCAACCCCGAGTGAATTTGATGGTGTAGAACCCCCTGTTTGTGGTCTCTCAGACCAAGGCGATCCCGCAAGGGGTTTTTTGCTTAAAAAAAAAAAAGAGAGGTAGAACAACCATAGGAATATAAAATGATATGGAGCATTCAATCATTGGATCTTCACTTAAAAGCTAAGATACCCTATCCTAATTGCTAAAAGAAATATTTTTAAGAGTGTGTGAAGGAATCTTTGGCACCCAGGATATTAATAATGAAGTTGAGAAGATAAAAACTTGGATATTCATGAATCTCAACAAGGATTTGATTAGTGAGAAGGACATGGAAGATGTCGCTATCATACTGAGCTCAGCGGAAAATAGACGTAAAGTCTATGAAATTATATTATATTCAAAAAGAGGTTACAAGTGTTTCTTTTCACAAATCTGCCTTAGAAGGCTATAAAACAAGGGTTCAACATGGTGAATATCCCTTTTCTTGAAGTTAACTATCGACTACATCCTGGATTTGTATTCCAATGATCCTCAAGGTGTGTGGACCTAGCACATGCGTGCCACAGTTAGTCAAACCATCCTCTCAACCTGTATGACCTACAAAATGGGGTTAGTACATTTGGGAACTTGTCATGGTTCAGATTCCATAGTAATGAAGACAAATGACATTGAATAAAGCGATAAAAAACATGTTAAAAGTTGCTAAAATGGATTGAAAATGATAAATAATAGTAAAGTATCCCTGCAAGGAGGGTTTTGTAACTTTATTTCAATTTAAAGTGCACTCTGGATAGAGTCGCACCCTACCTAGAGACCGTATTGGGTCGCTGGGTACCTAGCAACCAGGATTGAAATAGTATTTTTTAGGATCTGGTAGAAGATGATGTTGTCCTATGACTGTAGTAGCTCCTGGTTGGCATCGAATGTCCTCTTGTACCTAGAAAGACCTATCAAAAGGGGAGATAAAAGGGTACAAATGGTGGGATTTTCATGGTGATTTGATGATTTATGGATGGGTATAAGTCTAATGTAATTTTTGTAGAGTTATGTCATGTAGAATAAGATGGATTATTTTAGGAGGAAAAGTACTCCTATTTATAGCTTTTGGGGAGCTTAGGGGGGGATGAGGTGTCCCTTGTGAGGTGGCATAAACCCTAGGTTAAATCCCAACCATGGTAAGTTTAAAGAGTGAGGTGGAAGGTGACTCATCCTCCCACATACCCTGAAAAGGAATCTCCTAAATATCTATATATATATCTAGGTGTACACATGTGTGAGAAAGGGTTGAGGTTAACCCTAATTAGGTAGATCCTAGGTTAAGTCATGGTTAAATTAAGCATCTTTTAAATGTCTTAAGCAAGTCATTGGTGCACACATGTGAGGATAAGATTAATGTTAATCTTGATTAGTCTTAACTAATTATGTGTTTAAGTCATAAAGTGCACTTTATCATAAAGTAACTTTAAATCAAGGTTAGAGTTACCATGATTAGAATTTTTGAAGGTGGTCACATGAGAACCATGATTAGGCATAGGAAAGGGCTTAGATGACCTAAAGGGGCTTATGGAGAGCCCTTTTGTGAATACAAGGTGTTTTAGGATTAAGTGGTGTAATTTTATAAGGTTTACAACTTAACTAATCACGAAGGATGAATTTATGACCATGTGCAACTTTTAGGTGTCTACATTTACCCCATTTTGTACTACAATGTGTGAAGATAGGATAGTGCAAAAAATTGATGACACCAGAATATGATTTAGTTTTGGAATGGAAAGGAAGAATTTGATGATGGAAGATTGTGGGTGATTGTGGCTTTCATCATGCCATAGTGATTGTTGAAAGAGTAGACATAATATTACCTTACTGTTGTGATCAATGTAAGGTGCCCCAATTGTGGAGGGAGCGAATGTCTTTGAAACTTTACCTTTGATACTTCGTTGAGCTTGATATGACTTGATGAACTATCTAACCCTAGGTAGGTTTTTATCAGGTGCTTCATCCATGAGTGGTCTTATGACTGCTAGTCTTGGAGAAGGAAATCCATGATCAACCTAAAGACTAAGGTATTTTGGTCAATCAATTGTTCATTTGAGTTGGAGCTTTGATGAGAAGAGAAATTTTACTTTTGTGCTGCTCCTGCAAAGGAGTACATAAGATGATGACAAAGGTTCTTAGACAAACACAATTTCCAATATTGAGTGTTTGAGTATTGATCATTCATAAAGTGACTTTGATGAGACGTGTACCCTCTCAAGCGATGAGGCGGTGAGAGGCGAAAATGAGGTGACGATGAAACACTTGACAAAAATATTGATGAGGTGAGATATTAAATGATATGGTATGAATATGAGAGAATTGTGAGGCAAGGGTATGTTAGATAGTTGAAAAGATGCATGGTGGACCTTGGGAATTATTTTGGTGTAGTTTGAGCTCGATCGCTAGATAGGGTGTGACTAGATTGGTTGCTAGGTACCTAGCGACTCAGATTTTGATGTGACCCATCTACAATTTTTCTACATTTTGAGAGACCAAATGTGGTCAGAATATAGGTAAACCATATAACATAAGAAAGCTCTTTTCAAGCCTAATACAATGGTATTAATTTTGTAAAATTTGGAGTATATTTAGTGGGGGAAAATTGGGATCAAAGTTGACCTAACTTTTCAATATGATAAATGCAAAAAAATTATGACACCTAATGATGCTTTGATTTTGAGAGAGAAGAATTGATGATGGATGATTGTGAATGACGGTGGCCTTCATCATTCCACAATGATTTTTGAGAGTAGACATAAGATTACCTTACTATCATGACCAATATAGAATACCTCAATTGTGAAAGGAGCTAATGTCTTTGAAAATTTTCTTTGGATACTTCATTAATCCTGATTTGATTTGATAATCTGTTTGACCCTAGGTAGGTTTTTATCAAGTGCTTCATCCAAGATTGGTCTTACAACTACCAGTATTGGAGAAGGAAATCCATGATCAACCTAAATACTAAGGTATTTTGATCCATTAAATGTGCAACCGAGGGCATAAGATGATATTTGGAAAAGGTTTTTAGACAAACACAAGTTACAGTATTGATCATGCATAAAGCGACTTTGATGAGATGTCTACTCCCTCAAGCAATAAGGCGAGGAGAGGTGAAAATGAAGTGGTGATGAAATATTGGATAAATGAGTTTATGAGGGGAGAAAAAAGTAGTGAAATGGGATGACAATGAAATAATTTTGCAGAAAGGGTATGCTAGACAAGTGGAAAATCATCTAGGAGACCCTGGAGAAGATTTTGGTGTAGTTTGGTTTCGGTTGTGGGGTACCTAGCAACTAAAATGGGTTGCTAGGTACCTAGTGAGCAAAATTTGAGGTATAAATGATGCAATCACTAGGTGGGGGATGCCATTTGTGCACCTGGGAATTTCTAGAGAGGAGTGTGAGTGGAGGAAGGGTAGTAGAAAGTAATACAGAGTGCTACAAGAATCACAAGTGAGGGACGATATGGTAGGTCAAGCTGGACAGGGTCATGAGTGAGGGGTAGGGTAAGTGGATTTCGAGACCCGTATCGTTTGAATTTAAAAAATATTAAAAGAACCCTAGGGTCTTTTTTATAGATGCACAAAAATGAAATGAAAGTGTAGATGTAGGATTGTATGCATATGAAAGTGAAATTGCATCGATGTTTGTGCATGTGTGCAATATTTTTTGTGTTTCTATTTTTTTGATTGTTGTGTGTGAAAACTGCACATTTTTCAAGAAGCATGTGTGTAAATGAGTTTTTGTATTTTTTGTATGTTTGTCAGCTATTTTGTGAAAAATTGTTTTGATGTATGAGAAAATTAGCCAAATGGGTATCCAAAAGTGCCATTTATTTTTTTTGCATGGCGTGGCACATTTTTTGAGGTGCATGCATGAGAGTGTTTTTGAGTCATTTTATGTGAACTTTTGTTATGTGTGGACAAATGAGCCAAATGCGTATCCAAAAATACCATTTGTTTGTCAATGTGTGATGTGGCACATTTTATGATGTGCATGTATGAGTGTGTTTGACATGTGTGGGAGTGTTATTTTTAATTTTTTTTTCTATGGGGGGCAAAAATAGGTAAATGGGTATCCAAAAATACCCTTAACTCTCTTGTCACCGGGTACCCTGCAACTTGATTCGATCACTGGATGCCCCGCGATTGAGATATAATGCTAAAATTCTTATGTTTTTGAAATGCCAATCAGATGACGGTATAGAGTGCAAGCTTGTATGCATGAATTGAGTTTTTATTTGTTTTGATTTTTGTGATTTTGACTAACAAAAAGATGTGTGTTTGAAACAAGCGCTAGTGGAGATTGATCTCATGCACTGATGGGGCTTGTCTTGGTTTATTTTATGATGTTATATTAATGATTGGTCATGAAACTTAAAGAGAAAAAAAAAATGTTATTGGACCTCATATGACCACGATGTAAAGCCTTAGTTCATTTTATCTTGAAGATTTTTAGGTAGATTTTATCTTCTTTTGGTTAAGAATATTTTAAACAAGTTTTATCTTGTATTAAATCCTACTTTAAGCATGAAATAGAATATTAAAATCTATCTCTAGATGTGAACCTTAAATGATGATTGGATTCATTTAATGTTACCTTGAGCATGAAAATAAAGGTAGCCTTTGATATAATAAATAAATTACCCCTCTTTGATGAAATTAGAATTTTCATAAAGAGAAGTCAATTTATGGCTTAAAAAATAATGGCCTTTGAAATGCCATATAAATCACTCCCCTTTAAGGAAATTGGATTTTTCATAAAGGAAAGTTAATTTATTGCTTGCAAAATAAACATGCAAAACTTGAAATATAATTTGCTTTCAAAATGCAAAATTATGTAAAATCTGAAATTATAAAATGCTTGTAAAAACAACTTCAAATAATTTTTATAATTTCAAAATGGCTTTAAAATGAAATTGAATTTTCTTAAAATGAAATATCGAAGCTCATTATTCACACCCGTGCATCTATTTTTAGAGTTTTAATGTTTTTTTAATTTTATTTTAATTGTCGAAGTTTAAAAAAAATATGCAAAAGGGAAGGGTTAGAAAAATAAAAATAAAAAGAAGTTTGAAAAAGGACAAGAACCATGAAAATACTAAAAAGCAAACAACTACAACATGATGCTACCCTATCCTGCAAAATCGAAGATGTGAGAGTTTATGAATATAACCTAGTTTATCCAAATCTACATTTTCACAATCCACAATAACCTAGGTGCAATCTTCTAAGAAAAACAAAATGAAATTCCATGTTCCTAAATATTCAATAATGCTACCATTAAATGTATAAAACATTAACTATAAGCCTAAGAGAATGGAAGAAAGAAAATATAGACAGTCAACCCAAATATCTAGAAAATTTCTCCTCCAATCTTATTAATAAAGTATAAATTCCTGCAACATATTGCATTAAAATAGAAAAAGACAGTTTATGTTACAGCAGATTTTCAGCTTTCACCTCCAAAATGTCCAACCCTTGGGAGTGGATAAACTTCTAGCCTTTTAAATTTTTCCAATAAACCTCTTTTTTTTCTTGGCGTCCTTTGTTTACTAGTTTCATCTCTCCTACGTTTCGAAACTACTATGCCTCCCATACGTAACCACTATACTCAATACTCTCCATACATTAAAAGTTGTGTGTACCTCTATCTCATGGTACTATTTGTGCTTGATAACCACCATGGAGGCATGGTAGTTTCAGAATGCAAGTGAGATGAAACAGTAAACGAAGGACGCCAAAAAAAAAAGAGGTGTATTGGAAAACTTTAGAAGGCTGGAAGTTTATCCATTGCCAAGGGTTGAACATTTTGGAGGTGAAAGCTAGAAATCTACTGTAATAGAAAATTTTTTATTCTGTTTTAATGCAAGATGTTGTAGGAATATGCACTTTATTAACAAGATTGGAGGAGATTTTTTTTGAATATTTGGGCTGACCGTCTATCTTTTATTTATTCAATTCTCTTAGGCTTATAGGCAATGTTGTATGCATTTAATGGTAGCATTGTTGAATGTTTAGGAACATGGAATTTCATTTCATTTTCCTTAGAATATTGCACCTAGGTTATTGCGGATTGTGCAAATGCAGGTTCGGATAAACTAGGTTATATTTAGAAACTCTCACATCTCCGGTTTTGCAGGATAGGGTAGCATCATGTTGTAGTTGTTTGCTTTTTATTTTCAGCGTTTTGGTCATTTTCTAGACTTTCTTTTATTTTATTTTTCTAACCCTTCCTTTTTTGCAAGTTTTTTTTAAAACTTTGACAATTAAAAGAAAAATCGAAAAAAATTAAAACTCTAAAAATAGATGCACGAGTGTGAAGAATGAGCTTCAATATTTCATTTGAAGTAAATTCGATTTCATTTTAAAGCCATTTTGAAATTATAAAAATTATTTAAAGTTGTTGTTTTTACAAGCATTTTATAATTTCAAATTTTACATAATTTTGCATTTTGAAGGCAAATCATATTTCAAGCTTTGCATGTTTATTTTGCAAGAAATAAATTAACTTTCCTTTATGAAAATTCTAATTTCATTAAATGGGAGTGATTTATATGGCATTTCAAAGGCCATTATTTTTAAAGCAATAAATTGACTTCTCTTTATGAAAATTCTAATTTCATCAAAGAGGGGTAATTTATTTATTATATCAAAGGCTATCTTTATTTTCATGCTCAAGGTAACATTAAATGAATCCAATCATAATTTAAGGTTCACATCTAGAGATAGATTTTAATCTTCTATTTCATGCTTAAAGTAGGTTTTAATGCAAGATAAAACTTGTTTAAAATCTGCTTAACCAAAAGAAGATAAAATCTACCTAAAATTCTTCAAGATAAAATGAACTAAGGCTTTACATCATGGTCATATGAGGGCCAATCACATTTTCTTTTCTTCTTTAAGTTTCATGAACAATCATTAGTATAACATGATAAAATAAACCAACACAGGCCCCTTGTTAACAGTTACTTGTAAATCACTAAGGTATTCCTAGCACTTATTTGATACATTTTCATAAGATTATAAATACACATGTGCAATGCTTATATAGCGGAACCTTGGAGAAGTTTTTTTTTTTAAATTCTTTGCAAGAGAGGGTTTTGTGATCAAAATCCTAAGTGTGAGTGTGGTTTTGCAATTGGGTAAAATTACCACCCAACATTTTGGCACTAGAAGGAGGACTGAATTGGTTTACTTTATTGCTATTTAGATGCTAAATTGTTCATGTTTACTTAAAAGATTTATTTTAAGGTATTGGTCTTGACTAACGAAGTTTTGTTTACATATGATCACTTTCATTGATTCAAATATTCTCTAATTGATGATGCATTAATGCTAACCTTTTTGGCAAATTTGAGAATATTCTTTAATGTCATGGTTTAATTGATGCATATCTTTTGGTTGATATACATGATGATTCATATGTTAAACATTTGATATTTGTTAGTCATTTCATGCCTCTTTGCAAGATATATTTATTTGACTAACAAAATTGGTATTAAAGTTGTATTCTTTAAGGTCCATTAATGGCAATGTGTACTCCAATGATGATAGGTAGTCCCTTAAACATACCTGGGCCTTCACATGATGTGCCTATGGATTTTGTGTCTTATCTACCTCAGTTTAGGCATGATGGAACTAGGTCAGCTGAAGCACACATTCGTGCATTCATAAATATGATGAGTTGTTTACACATAATGCATGAAGATGTTGGATGTGAAATATTTTCATACACGTTGGATAATATTATGCATGACTGGTTTATCAATCTTCCTACAACTTCTATCACTTCATGGGCTCAATTAGAAGCAATGTTTCTCAACCATTTTGGAACATTAGATGATTGGGATACGATATCAAATCAATTTACCTCTATCTATAAAGAACCTAATGAATCCATGAGTCAATTCAATGATAGGTTCCATAGGTTGTATATCAAAATGGATACACATTACATCATTTCAGAAGAAGAAGCCATTCAAATGTACAGGGGAGCCTTAGATCCCTTAATTGATACATTGCTAGGAGAAATGCTTGAAGAGCCATCCCTGCCTAGAGCCTACAATGCCACAATAATATTAGAACAATGGAGGATTTTGCATAATCAAACACCACCCATGAGTCAGGCTAAGGCACAACCTTCTCCCATGATGAACTATTCTTTAGGAGTTATGGATTCCAACCAATACCAACCATCTAATCTAGCACCCTCAAATCAAATGATGTCTAATGTGAACAATCAATGGGATGAAGTTGAATGTCCAAATGTTACAACCACCTTAGATATTGTTCAAGAGGAGGTGCAAGTTTCAAAGCCAATGTACACCGATGAGAATTATGGTGAACAAGCCCATCAAAATGTTGAGATTAATTCATTTTTTGGAATGTATGAACCTTCAAGTGATGGAAGAGTCCTAGAGTTAACTAGCATGGAGATATGTGATAGGATATGACCTTCCATAGAATTGAATGAAGTGGTTGAAAGTGAGGTTGAAGGAAAATCAATAAATGAATTTGAAGACATAATATAATTTCACCACTTGTTCTCGAAAGACAATTTGGATGAGATTGTTGAAACTGATGGTCAAGAAAACCCACACCTTCCAAATTGTGATAAAATTGAATCATGGGTTACAAATGTGGATTGTGATCTTGCAATCTTGAATACAAAGAGTATCCCACTTTTGAAAATAATTGAACCATCTAAGGAAGGTGAAGGTGAATTTGATGAGAAACACGTTGATGAATTGGAATATGGTGAAGAAGTAGTTGAGCATCACAACTTGATTTTGGAAGATGATTACTATGATTCTTGGGAGAAATGGGAAGAATATGCTCACTCTAAACCTTCTAATGAAATTTTTGTGTCAATTGATATGTAGGATAATACAATTGCTTTCTCGCATGAGGATATTACAAGTCCTGTACAATCTGAGAATGTTTTGGAAGAAGGGTTGGAATCTCATCAAGTGTTGGAAAATGATAATGATTCTACTACCATGGATAAAGAAGAAAAAGAATTGATAGATGAATCAAAATATCATGTCAAATATACAATAGAGTTTCATCCCACAAATTTAGATGATAATTTTTATAATGGTTGGGGAAGATATGAAGAATCATTGGCTTTTCACACCCCTATTGATGAGATTTCTATTGACATGCAGGATGCTGAAAATGCTATCTCACATGAAGATCTTGTAATTCTTGTACAAGAAGAAAATGGCATGCCCATTTTAGGAATAGAGAAGGTTCCAAATTTTGATCATTTTGAATATGAGTTTATGGAACACCTTGCTGAAATAGAAGAGGAAGAAATGATAAATGTTTCCTATGATTCAATTGTTTGGGATCAGGAAGAAGTAAAATCTCCTCTTTCATTTTGGAATATTGAAAATTTGGGTACAAATTCACATGATTTTCTTGAAGGAAGAAATACCATGGATGGTTAACAAGGAATGGGAACCAAATGATAAAAATGTTGCCTTATTTGAAGCAACTCAAGTAATTGATCATGGAGATGTGTTATTTGACACATCCCTTGATCAACAAAAGTTATGTTTTGAAAAGGATGGACATGCTTTTGATTGGGTGCCTAATTTTGGTGTTTTTGATGAATAGGTAATTGATGAAGATGAAGGGTTACAAGATGATAATAATGGATCCCATCATGAAAAAAAAGAGGAAATTACAAGTTCTCACCAAGATTTGGTAAATGAAAGTGCATAAAAGGTAGAATATCATATTTCATGTTTAGCCATGCAAACTCTAGGTGAAAACTTACCTAATTGTCTAGTGGATTCAAATGTTATTTATGATGAAATGCCATTGGAGGTGAATGAAGAACTAGAATTGATTTCTACTCACACCTCTAATAAGATTGCTTTGGTGAATGAAATAGAAGTTGATGTGCTTGAATTGTTGAATCAAGTTCATCAACAATTAATAATCGAATCTAGGATAAAATATTATAATGATACTCATTTAGTAGATATCCTAGATGCTTGTAAATTATTGCATAAGTTTGATTGGCCTAAAAGCATGAAAATGAAGTGGCTTTAAATTTTTAGAAATAGGCTCTTGTTTGTAAGATATCATATTTGAAAAGGAAAACCTAATTCTAAATCATGAATCGAATTGTGAAATTGACATCTTAAGGAATAGACAAGAAAGAATTGAAAATCAATTATTGTCTAATCAATTTAATGATTTGAAGCTCACCTATGGGATTGTTAATGGAACTAAATAAAATTGGTGGGGTGAGAGAGGTAAGATGAAAATTGTTGCATTGTGTGGCCTAATATTACTATCATTGGATTCCTATAAAGCTTGGCATGCATATCATGTTATATGTCTTTTGAAATGTGCTAATCATGTTTGGGATCCAGGGAAGTGATGGCTCAAATTTTTGCATCCTCTTGTACATTATTGTATATTTTTGTATATAGTTTTGGTTTTCATGTTTTTGTTTAGCTTTGATGTTTTTGTGCTTTGTCCTTATTTTTTGATTTTGTTTCCTTTCTTGTTAGTTTGAATTAGGATTAGGATTTGTTTTGTGTTTATTTGTTCCCTTGTTTTGAGGTGATGTTTCATGGTCGCTAATTTATGGCCTCTTGACTGTTTTTTGTGTTCCTTTGTTAAGTAGGTTGGAATACCTAATCTGAAAGTAGGTGAACTTGAGAAAAATAGGATGAGTTATTTTGTGATCATGCTCAGATCTTGGGACTAAAATGGTGGAGAGTGGAACAATGAAACATTTTTCTAGAGCTCCACTTATAAATCACATGTTAAAGGGTATTTTTGGAAGTCCTGAAGGATGAAGTTATCTTGATTTGCAAATTAAGGCTAAATTCTAACATGCTCAAATTCAAGTGTTACATAGAGGTTTGCAAAGTTTTCTATAAAAGAAGAATACAAGCAATGCAAAGATTGATCAAATATGTCACCAAGTTTAGATAAACTCCATTGGGGCTATAGATGCTTGACTGGTAGTGGGGCTCTGTCTAGACAAAGCTTGATATATATATAAATGAGCATTGAAAAGCTTGATCAAATCAGTCACCTAGTTTAGAAAATCTCCATCGGGGCTATGGATGCCTAACTAGCAGTGGAGCTCTGTCTGAACAAATTATGCTCAAAAGAGACTTTGCAAAAATATTATTCAAAATGAAATATTATGAGCAATATTTTATAGCCTAATGCAAGTCAGGTGATGGAATCTAGATGGTTTTCAAGGATACAAAATTAATCACTTTATCACACACTGAGCAAAGGCAGATGTATTAGTTGCTTTCATTTGAAGTTATCTACTCCCACATTCTCGGGACATCATTAAATAATTCATATTTCACTGATATTATGTGTTCTTATTTTTAGATTGGGTTCTTCACCTAAAATGTTGAGGAGTATTTCTTAGCAGAGCCACCATTTTTTGTGACTGTTGCACAACTAACCCCAAATCTTGGGGACCCACCTTGAAATTTTGGTTTTGGGAGCTTTTGTTTGCTTTGAAAAGTAGGTTCCTGTTGACAATTTCGTCACATTTCTCAAGGGGTAGAAAAAAGAAAACAAATTTTGTACAGTGTTGTGTAAAGTTTTTCTTTGTTGTTTTTTATTTTGAAAAGTTGCAGCAATTTTGGCTTCCAATGCCACCCCTTTGTATATAAAGTAGAAAAGAAAGAACTTCGCTGCCGAACAAGCTAGAGAAAAGAGCTTCGCCGAAGGAAAATGAAAAGAGCTTCGCACCCGAAGCATTTCCAACACTACTTCGGGTAAAAGTTTTGCGAAGTAGTTTCGTCGAAGTAAAATACAAGGAAAAGAGAATGAAACTACTTCACGCCCGAAGCATTTCCAGCAGCTACTTCGGGCGAAAGTTGAGCGAAGCGACGTTCAGAAGAAAGAGCTTCGCACCCAAAGCATTTCCAACATTGCTTCGGGTAGGGTTTTTTGCGAAGTAGTATTGCCGAAGAAGAATACAAAAGCGACGTTCGAAAGAACAACTTCACCGAAAAAGCGAAGGCAAGAAATCTACTTCGGGCCCGAAGCATTTTCAGAAGCTACTTCGGGTGAGATTTCTGCGAAGCGGTGTGCCGAAGTGAAATACAAAGAAAAGAGGGTGAAACTACTTCGCACCCGAAGCATTTTCAGCAAATACTTCGGTCAGGAAATCAGCGAAGCGGAACTCAAAGGAGCATTGAAAGTACTTCGCCAGAAAGTTGCCGAAGTACTCACTTCGGGCCCCTCCATCAGCGAACCATTTTTACTTCGCCAAAAGCTCATTGCGAAGCATTTGCTTCGGCTAATTTTGTGCGAAGTACTTCTACCCGAAGTGAAAGGATGCAATGTCTTTTGAAGACAATTGCTTCGGCCGAAATCTTCCCGAACCACAGTTTCGAAAGAGGATCACAGTGAAGCATTTCTCTAGGGCGTCAGCGAAGCAATTTAGTCAGCGAAGCGGCAAAGACGAAGAGGCCCATTTTGCGAAGTGAATATGCTTCGGCACTCCCCACCCCCGAAGCAGTTTTGCGAAGCTCAATTTTGTGAAGTACAAACCAAAGAGGAGTTTTTGCTTCGGCCCAGAACCATTGCGAAGCGAAGTTGTGAATGAAAACTTAGCGAAGCGCTTCACGGGCACGCGTTCCAAGCCGGGTATTTTCTCGAGGCGATCAAGTGCCTCATAAATGCAATTTTTTGTGCCCGGTAAGCTCGCTGCTCATTTTTGGCAATCAAAAACGAAGTATCAAGCCATGATGGAGAGCCCGACGAGCATGGCGACCACTCGAGCACCGCACCCAGAGACCAAGGACGTCCAGACGGCTCATCAATGCACCTTTCCATGGTTGACCCGGTCACGGTTGCCAATTTTGGTAACAGATTTGAGAGCTCGATCACGAGAGCCTCGAGGAGCCGAATTCTCAGGGCTCGAGGGCGTACTTCTCATTGCTATGTAATTATGACTCAAAGGCCTGGGTCCTCTATAAAAACCTAGGCATTGTAATAGAAAAGGGGGGAACTATCTGCTAGAAAGTTGTTGTAACTTGATGTCCTGCGATTAATACTAAAGAGCTTTGAGCTCAATTCTTCTCTTTTATGCTGCCTTCTGTGCTTGATTCTTTTGTCTTTCTTCGTTTGTATACCGAGATGTTGAACTCTGCGTCCAGTGTGTGATCGGGGACTGTACCCTAAAACTCGTTCTGAAGGATACATAGGAATGGAAAAACGTCGTATTGGCTTTCTTTTATGCTGCCTTCTGTGCTTGATTCTTTTGTCTCTCTTCGTTTGTATACTGAGATGTTGAACTCTGCGTCCAGAGTGCGATCGGGGAATGTACCCTAAAACTCGCCTGGAGGATACATAGGAAGGTCGATATTACATTTCTTTCATTTATTCTTGGTGTTCTTTGCTTCCATTCAAGTTGTCTGTTAGCGATCGTGCTTCCTGTTCTCTCCCACCTTAAATCACCAATTTCTCTAACCCTAACTCCTTTTATCTCTTTCCTGCACCCTTATCTTCAAACACCCAAGTAGTTTAGCATAGGAGCCGGCCTTTCTCCAGAGATTGGCATGAGGGGCATCTCTTCCCTTCGGCCTTTCAATGTTGGTCCAGGTCTAGGGCGCATACACTCACCCAAAATCCTTTCCTAGGCAGATTTGATGACCAACAGTTTTTGGCACGCCCGGTGGGACCGACTGTGTCTGTCTCAGTAAGATCCATAACCAGTCAAGGTCCCATATTTTAAATCTCAAACCCATCTTCACCGGGGCCAATAGTTCTAACCAGTTCTCGGTGTGACCCGGTCAGTCTCACTTGACTAGTGGTAGTGAGGACCGATGCCCTCATTACTGAAAGACTCTTAGCATCTGGCGACTCTGTTTACCCAAGAATATTTAAGTCGTAAAGACCAGTACCAAAAGTTTGTGCCTTCATGCAAACAAGATGGAGAGTTAAGAATAGAGGAGAGGAAACCGAGTTCTTTGAGCTAGATATTGACGCCTTTGGGGAGCAATCAAGGTTGGTCACCCCCGAATCATTGTTACATGGAACATCCTCACAAGAGGCTATGTTGGTAGACAAGGCCTAACTTCTGATAGTACAACATCTAGTTTTCCTCCCAATCCTCCCAACTCACCGAAGCGTCCTAGTCCCTCCATTCCTATTAGTTGTCCTACTAGCAATCAAGGGGGAGCTTTAGGAATTCCTGTTTCTCAAAATCCAGGAGCAAGTATGGCACAACAACAACAACAACAACAACAACAAATGCAGTAGCCACCGCCACCTAGGTTGTGCCCAACATGGGATTCTTTGTCACCACTGAATCTAGCAGGACAAGGGCAAGTGCCGCCTGTTGCCATAAAGAAGATCCCAACGTTCGATGGAACTGGGAAGACTGCTCTAGAGCATATCCAGGACATAATATCTCTGGCGGCGATCCATGACATTACAGAAGAACAAATTATGGTAAAGCTTCTGGTTCTTTCCCTTAGAGGAAAACTCCTCTACTGGTATAGATCTCTACCACCCGGTAGTATTACGGGATGGGACCAGTTAGCTAGGCAAATGATGGGAAACTTCAATGAGTCTTCCGATCCTACTTCTCTCCTACATCAGTTCACTTCGATCAAGAGACATCCACAAGAAGAGATCATAGATTTCAATGTTAGGTTCACTCGAACCTGGTAGAGAGTGCCAATTGGACTTCGACCAACCGACGAAGCTGCAACACTCTATTTCCTTCGGGCTTTCAATCTCGATATCAGTCTCATGGTAAGATATTCTAACGTTAATACTTTTCCCGAGTTGTATGAGTTAGCCAAGAGGGCAGAAATGGATTTGATAGCTATGGGCAAGCTTCCCCAAAGGATGCCGACACCCATACTTCTCGAATTCCTTCAATTCTAGTATGCAAGCGCAGCCGCTTCGCAAATCTCCACAACCCCTACACTCCCGATTTCATCTTGGAACCCGAATCCTATCGTGTCTCAAATCACCGCTCCACAAATCCACTTCCCTACATTTTCAACTCCACAGCCCACTGTCACTTCGACATTTCCTGTACTGCCAGCACCACCTCAACACCCCGCCCTTCCTCCAATACCGACGATGGCTTCATTGCCACTCGTTTCGAAAGCCGATGATATACAAACTAAAATTCTGTAGGAGATGCAGTCTCTGAACTCTATAGTTCAGATGTTGTCCAATGACATGACCATTGTGAAGAAGAAGCAAGCGCAACAGGAGTTCCTACCGAGAAGATCTTATCCTATGCCTGCGCTTACCAAAGACCAAGCAGTCCAACAAGGGAAGGCTTCGACGAGAAATGCTACGATTGATGAAGCTCCGAGCACTTTCGATTATGTATATTGGTGCTCTACGTGCAATGATCCGCATGAAGAGAATACTTGCACCCTACACCAACACTATGTACAAATGCTGGCAAACAGTAGTCATAGCGGTCAAGTCAACGTCATTAGGCAGATGAGTCAGAACCTGACAATTGGCGAGGAGGAGCCGGTTGCAGTGCTTACCAGAGGAGGAAAGAAGGCAATAGAAGTAGATGCTACTCAAATGGCTCCTTCAAAAGAGCAAGTTTGACCCGAGAAAGGACAATCATCTACTTCGGCTTCGAGCGAAGCTCCTCCACTCGCACCGATCAAAGAAAAGGCTCAAAAGGCCTCTGTCGAGCCACCTCAGGTAGAAACTAAGGAACAGGCTAAGGAAAAGCTCAAGTTTCCTTCACTAACTAAGCGACAAAGAGTTGAAGCTACGGAGCAGTATCGCACAAGATATGAACCTAGAAAGGAGCCCGAAGCACTCAAATCCCTGGCGTACAACATTGTAGAGGAGTTGAAGAAGATTCCAGCCAAGATCAGCCTGTACGATGCACTGCAACTACCTGGACAAGTGGACCTGCTGCAAGAATCATTGAAGACAATTAAAGCAAAAAATGCGGCACCGCTTGCTCTTGTGCAGACCCTATCCACATCCATCACGGGGAAGAATAGACCACCTCCGTTCTACCTATCCCTACAAATGGAAGGGTATATTGTACATAATTGCATGATCGACTCTAGGGCCGCTACAACAGTAATGCCAAGAGCAGTCTACGAAGAAATAGGGATGGAATATACGCGAAGCAGCCAAGGTGTACTCCAGTTGGATGGTACTCCAGTGAAGACTGTAGGGGTGATCAAGGACATTCCTATCCGACTACATAAGATGCCTCAGATCATGGTCATACAAGAGGTAGTGGTAGTCGACTTGGAGCCATATTTTAGTATGTGCTTGTCAAGGGAATTCATGGCAAAGCTGGGTGGATATCTGTCTATGGATTACTCTCATCTGGAGATTCCATTCAAAGGAAAGAAGGTGAAGATCTACAATGAAAAGCCTTCTTCCTTTCTTGTGCAGAAGATGTCCGAGGAAGAAAGTAGCGAACCAGTGAATGCAATGGTGGAGGAGATAGAGCAGGTAGACCTGGTCGAGGAATCTCTTGCGCAATTAAGTTATGAAGATGAGTTCTCATTGGCAGACTTCAACGCCATGGTGGAGACCGAGATAGGATGTTATGCGATCGCCAAGCCTAAAAATCACTCCCAACTAGAGAATAGAACAAGTGCCCAGGAAGGACTATGGAAGTTGTTCTTCGACGGTGCCCGATGTAAAAATGGCGTTGGGGCAGGGATTCTTCTAATTTCACCCTCCGAAGAGCAAAAGGAATATTGCTACCGGTTGACATGGAGCTGCACTAACAATGCAACAGAATATGAAGCATTATGCCTAGGACTCAAGAAAGCTGATAAGTTAGGCATAAAGCATCTCCAAATCTTCGAAGATTCCGAACTGGTTTGCAACCAGGTCACAAATAAGTGTACTTCAAAGAAGCATTATCTAAAATCATACCGCAATAGGGTATGGGACCTGTTCGACCAGTTTGAATCTCTCAATCTACAGTCAATCCCACGAGAAAAGAACCGACATGCCGATGTTCTGGCATCCATCGCAGCCAAGTACTCTCCAGCAAAAGACATGGTGCACAAGCCCAAAGCTGTGAGGATGATCTACAGACCCTCTATCCTAGACAAAGATCTACATTGGCAAGTCTTTGACAACGATGAGCAGATTGTAAATTTCATGATCCAAGAAGCCGCCACAGTCGAAGACAGAAGCTCTGATGAAGGAGAATATGAAGGGCTGATTCAATTGAAGAATAACCACGTTCCCAAGGGACTAATCACCCTTGAAAGCCTCTTTGATCGGAATGACCGAGCCCTCTCTCACATGATCAAAGTCAATGAAAAGCAGTATCAGGATTTAGAGCTTGAACCTGGAAAAGCAATAAAGGTTGGAACCGATTGCACTTCAGAAGAGATAGAACAGATACAGAATCTATGCAAAAAGTTTTCCGACATAATTGCTTGGTCTTATCAAGATCTCAGGGGATACAATCGGCAACTGGTTCAACACACAATCGAATTGCAGGAGGGGGTCAAACCCTTTCGACAAAAGCAAAGACCGGTTAATCCTAAGATCGAGGTCCTAATGAAGGCCGAACTCCTAAAGATGCTCGAGGCGAAGATCATATATCCCATCAAGCACTCTTCATGGGTAGCGAACCTGGTCCCAGTAAGAAAAAGAATGGAGATATACGGTTATGCGTGGACTTTCGCAACCTAAACCAGGCTTCCCTCAAGGACCACTATCCTCTCCCACAAATCGATCAAATCTTGCACTCGATGGCTGGAGCTCAACGCTTCTCTCTGCTCGATGGTTTTTCTGGATACAATCAGATCTGGGTCAGGGACGAAGACCAGCACAAAACAACATTCACCACCAAGTGGGGGACATTTGCTTACCAGCGAATGCCATTTGGCCTTTCGAATGCTGGTGCCACTTTCCAGAGAGCGATGGATCTTGCTTTTGGTGAGCTTCTAAATAAGGTTATCATCATCTATCTGGATGACATGACCATTTTCTCCCGAAGAAGGGAAGATCACCCCACACATATACAACAAGTTTTCGAAAAATGCCGAGAGTTCGGCATCTCGATCAATCCAAAGAAGTCCATATTCGCAGTCAGCGAAGGAAAGTTGCTGGGACATGCGATATCAGAAAAGGGCCTCGTTGTAGATCCTGACAGAGCCGAGGCTCTAATGAAGCTCCCACTCCCAGCAGACAAGAAAGGACTTCAATATTTCTTCGGCCAGATCAACTTCGTGAGGAAGTTTGTCCCTGACTTCGCCCAAGTCATCAAGCCAATGTCCCAACTCTTGAAGAAGGGCATCGAATTTAGCTGGACAAAAGAAAGAAAGGAAGCATTCGAAGAGATTAAGGCTCGAATCGCTCAGGCACCGGTCTTGATCAATCCTGATTACAGTAGGGATTTTATCCTATATGCTATAGGGGAGCCCGAAAGCTATGCTGCTGTCCTGACACAAAAGGGGGAAGATGGCGAGGAGCGCCCCATCGCGTTTCTGAGCCAAGTGATCAATCCCCATGAAGAGAAATATAATTTCATAGAACGTCAGGTGCATGCAGTAATGAAATCCCTCAGAAAGTTCAAACAGTTCATCTCTCAAAGTCGGGTCACAGTCTTTGTCATTCACCCCGACGTGCGCAATTTCATCATCCAAGGAGAATTGGGAAGCAAAAGAGCTGGTTGGGTGAACAAGATACAGGAGTTTGACATTGAGATCAAGCCCACCAAATTGGTTCACGGTCGTGCATTGTGTCAAGAATTAGCAAAGAGCGCAGCGGTCGAAGCTGCAGAATCTCAGTGGGATGACTTACCAGCTGAAGAATGCTTCACTAACCAGGAAGAGGACGAGAAAGACTGGGTCAGTGAAATAGTTGAATACTTCCACACTGGCAGTTGTCCTTCACATCTAAATGCTTCACAGCGAAGACATTTCAGGATGCGGTCCTCCCGGTACACTCTGCGCCCCGAAGGCCTATTTTTTAGGAATATTGATGGGATCCTTCTCAAATGCATCAAAGACGATGATAAAAGAAAAGTCCTAGGAGAGTTCCATTCAGGGCTATCTGGAGGTCACTTCGTAGGAAGAACAACGACACTAAAGATTATCAAAGCGGGTTATTATTGGCCCACACTCTTCGCCGATGCCTTCGCCGTTTGCCGCAAATGCGAGCAGTGTCAGAAGTTCATCGACCGAAGCAAAAATGCTTCGATGCCCCTTCATCCGATACAAGTAGAAACTCCCTTTCAGCAATGGGGATTGGATTTTATAGGGGTCGTATCACCGAACTCCTCCATGGGACATAAGTTCATCCTGACCGCAACTGACTACTTCACCAGGTGGGCCGAAGCGATTCCCACCAAGCATGCAGATCAAGAGACTGTAGTCACCTTCCTAGAAGGATTGATCACCAGGTTCGGCATCCCCGAAGCAATCATCACAAACAATGGCCCTGGCTTCACAGGTGCCAAAATTAATGAATTCTTCTACAGATATGGGATATACCATAAAGTATCCTCCAACTACTATCCACAAGGCAACGGCTTGGCAGAATCCACCAATAAGACTCTGTTGAGGATGCTAAGAAAGCTCATAGAGACGAACAAAAGGACTTGGCACCTCCTTCTAGATCGGGCCTTGTGGGCCGATCGGATTTCTGTCAAAAGGTCAATCAAGACTTCGCCTTATGCCCTGGTCTACGGCAAGGAGGCCATCTTACCCATCCATGTGGAGATCCCTGCACTGCAGTTGTTAGAAGCAGAAGATGGAGTTAGTCCGATGGAAAATAGGTTAGCTCAGCTACTACGACTAGAGGAAGATCACGAAGAAGCATACCAAAACTTCGCTAAGCATACTCAGGTCACCCGAGACTGGTTCAAGAAAAAGTCATCCGATCGCACATTCAATGTGGGAGATCTGGTATTGAAGTGGGACTCTTGGAAGGCCAAGCCTGGGAATCACGACAAGATGGACGCCTTTTGGGATGGGCCATTCGAAATTATGAAGGTGAACTCGGCCAATTCATTCATCCTCAAAGATGCAGATGGTCAAGTTCTGCCGATCTCTGTCAATGGTCTTCATCTGAAGATTTTTCACCGCTAAGGTAAAAGACCATTTCTTTCTTTAAAAAAAAAAAAATGTGTGTATATATACTTTTGTATATAATTTGCATTTGTATATACATCCTCTTCCAAGATCACAAAAGCCAAGTACCACTTCCAAATCCTCTTCGGGGACTTTTGATGCGAAGTAGCAAGTGCAAGGAGGTTCACTGCGAAGTAGGTTACTCTCAAAAGGACCGAACCAAAGGCACAAAAAGAGCTTCGCACCCGAAGCATTTTCAGCAGACACTTCGGGCAGCAGTTTTGCGAAGTAGATTTTAAGAGTGTCCTGGCGAAGCAGTTTCCAAAGGGGTAAAGCTTCGGTAAGCGACCTTCGCAAAGCAGAGCGGCAACGCGACGAAGAAGAAGTACTTCGGGCCCGAAGCATCGAAAGGCAGTCCGAACCAAAGGTTCACCGTGAAGCATTTTCAACATTAAGTTCAACTTCGCCGAACCGAACACGCGCGAGGTGGAGAATTTGAAATGTGCCTCGAAGAACGTGTCGACAACAGCCTTGAAAGGAGTACAAAGCGGACGAATTTAAGGCAAAAGGTGGTGGAGCACTTCCCGAGGTAATTTAGTTAGAAAAAGGGAAGAGAAAAGCTCACACCAAGGTACGAGGTGGCAGCAGGTTGCGTCTCCAATACAAAATGTAATCATCAAAGCATGTGGCCCCGCGTACTACGTCGCTATAGAACTGATCAAAGGACATGGTCGCTCCTTCCGTCCGAAGTGTAAATTTAATTTTGGTAGGTGCCATAAATTAAGGTAATTACCTATTTTAGGCTATAAAACACGAAGACCTATCAAGGAAAGTTATTTGTTCATCAATCCATGCAAAGCTAAGAGCCTTCAGTTACTCTATCCTTCGCATCCAAGCTCGTTAGCATTAAGGCCCTCTATATCAAGAATTCTACTGCCATCACTCGCAACATGGGGAAGAAGAATTCCAAAGAAAAGGGGAAGGAACCCGAAGTTGCAGGCCCTAAAAAAACAAAGAAGGGCAAAGAAGAGAAAAGGCATACTCCAAAGAAGGTCGACCCCGCCACTCGCCCTGAGAAGCGGCCGATGGATCAAGGGGATGATTCTGAAGAGGAGCAGCTTGTGGACCCACCAATTGATGGGTGGGAAAATATTAGAGACACGGAGCTCTCTAAGGATGTATCCGAGCTCCGACGCACTATTGAATTTATGGTGAGCAGACTCACCCCGAGAGAATAAAAGGGTTGCTGCCTATTATTCTCAGATTTACTGGTATTTGACCCCGCCTGCTCACCACTGCCCAGAGCTAATCTATGCTATCGCACAGAATTACCAGCCTGCATCCAGGCAGGTATTAGACTCTTCAGGCCATAAATTGTTTTCCATTCTGAAGGAAGATGTGCAGGCAGCATTTGCACCACGGCAAGGGCCACCCAAGGGTTATGCAGTTCGCAATGTTATTCTAAGCGAACAGATGGAGAGGTTTACCTCCAATAACTTCATATTGAAATTTTTGTGCGAGAACCTCAAAAGCGGGCTCCCTTCAAGCAAGCTGCCCCAAATGCCTCTACCTTTGGCAGCTTTCAAGAACACCGATATTTTCTCCATCATTGCATGGGTGGCGGGCCTGTCGACAGATGCTTCGGTTCAGCCCTGGCAGGTGTCTTTGGCCGAATGTATTTCAAGAGGGGAATTCTATGCCCCTGACACCGCAAGACCGAGCACCAACCCAGTTTTCTTTGATTGGGCAGAATGGGTGGCCCGAACCCTGCATACGCGACTTACCAGTATGAAAAATTCGGCGACGGGTCAGTACTTCGCACCCTGCTCCCTCCTAGTCTGGTTGTTTTTCTACCAGGTTCATAAGCAATTCCCTCATATCGCCATCTCTTCGAGTGATAAGGATGGGAATCCTTTGCCTGTATACCAGTGGACTCCCCTCCTGTTGAGGACAGAGTCCTATTATTCTTTTAACCAACAATTCTTGGGGCCCGCCATGCATTTGTTGAAGGGTTCTTGCCCTCGGGTCCCCCTCAGTCTGAGAGATAAAATAGTGCAAGAAAAGAAGGGAGATGTGTTTCAATTGACACAGGGATTGGTCATTCGTATGTTTGGCTTTACAAGAAAGCCCTTCCTGCTTCCTGTTTTCCCTTTTGAGTATCAATTTGCATTGGAGGTCGCTCGGTAGAGCGACGCAACCAACGTCGTGTATGGCCATGGTCGAAAATGGGCACATACTTGCGACTTCCCCTTCAGGATGGGAGTAATTGAGGTATCTACCTTGAAGCAGAACGTTTTCCTGGAGGAGAAACTTGCCAATTTTGGTCTGCTCCAGATCCCTCAGCAATGGCTCTATGATCCCTTGGGAGTAATGAGGGATCACCTAAAATTCAAGAATTTCCACATCTGCCCTCACCCTAAAATTGTGGAATAGAGGAACAACCCGAATGGGAAAGATCTGGAGTGGCATTTGGAGAAGATGAGGACATTGCCGCCCTGGCATGAATTCTATCCTATGGAGGTCGAATTTGACCCTGACTAGTACCCCCTCCCAACTCCAAGCTCCACGTTTTGGAGGAAAGCAAAGGATGATTTAAAAGAGGAATTGAAGGATTGGAGCGAGGAAAAGTTAGGAGAATGGTGGATAATGAGAGTCCATCACCAGAAGATGAATTCCTATGGACTCTTGGCAATAGATAAAGACTTCGTGATTCTCTATGATGCCAACGTTGAAACCTGGAAGTCTATATCCTTCGCTGATTTTGTTCCTCTAGCTCCCCCGGGATCGGGTGAAAGTCCAAAAGGAGTCGAAGATACCTCGAAAGAGGAAGAAGCTGAGGCTACTCTAGAGGCACTGCCACAAGGACCATCAGAAAGCCATGACACAAGTGCCGAAGAGGTAGAACAACCATTGGAGAGAAGGAAAAGGAAGAGGTAGGAGCAGATTCAAGTGCCCCCGAGCCACCCGAAGCGACCTCGCACAAGGCCCCCAAGCGCTCATGCTGAACAACCTGCATCAGATCCAGCCGAAGCAGGTGTTGAAGGTGCAATGCCTCCAAGTGCTGAGACGGTCCCAGACATAGATGTCATCGATGTGGAGGAACTCCTCCAACAAGAAGGGGACCCTGAAGTAGAAGTCATGGAGGTCAGAGATGCCGAAGCCCAAAAGGGCCAAGAGCCGATCACGCAAGAAGTTACCACGACCGCTTTTCCAGGAGGGCATGCAGGTACGCACTCTCTCCCCTTCGCCTCGATCTCTGACACGTCCACCATGGTCCCGGTTGAAGGTCATCATCAACCCCTTCCCCCCTACAAGGCCAATCATCTCCCCAAGCATTGCCTATTTCTCTACCTAGCCCCACTCCACCCAAGTCTTCTGACCAAGCCAAGCCGATTGAAATCACTTCGCCCACCCATTCCACTGTTCCTTCAATCCTAAGCCAAGGCGAAGGTAGTGTCCCAACGCCAAGCCCCTTAGCCCACTCTCCCATCACTCACAGTTTAATCCCACTGGCCGAAGCCCCCGCTACACCTGTCATCGAACCTTCTGGTGGGGCATTCCCCATTAATTCTTTGTATTTGTTCACACCTTTGGCTGGAGATCCAACCTTTTTTGAGACGGATTTGTCTCTAATAAAGGAGCGCCCCTTAGCTGAGAAGCTACTCTTAGCTCGACAAAACACAGAGAAAATGTTGAAGGAGGCAAAGAAGAAAAGAGGGCGATCTCTGGCCCAAGTTGAAAAATGTGCGGTCTTTGACTTAAAGGCGGAAAATTACATAAGGTGAAGAAGGTCCCTAAAGTTCAGAAACCTCTGGATGAAATGACTCCAGCTGACTATGAGTACCAGGAGAAGACCAAGGACCTGGAGCATCTGAATATAGATAATGAGTCTGCGTCCATGCATGTCGGGGTCGAGACCTTTCGAGCGCATGCAAATATCGCCAATCAATGCAGGTTTGAAGCAGAAAATGCCAACATCAAGTTGGAGGAAGAGTTGGCTAGGATCCGCTCCGAGCTGGAGGATTCACAAAAATAGTGCAAGTTGTTGAAAAAGGAAACACACACCCTCAAACAACAAATCCTACAACTGCAGTGTTCAGCCGAGCAACAAGCGCAAAGGCAGGCCGAGAACGAGCTGAAGGCCAAGGAGCTTGAAAGCAAGATCTTGCAGACGCAGCAGCAGTTGTTTGAAAAGGCAAACTTGGAATTGTTCGACAAAAATAGAATCAAGGAGATTCGCTCGCACCTGCTTAGAAACTTCAGATCTCGGGCTTCCAGTGCCTTGTCAATTTTGGCCTATATTACAGAAGCTCGAAGTGCCACTATCGAGGGAGGACCAATCATCGATCAGATAACCCAAAAAGCTAGAAGCCACCTCAAACTAGCTTTCGATGTCCAGAATGCTAAACATCAAGACTTGCAGGTCCCTGCAATGAGTCGGATAGCTAGGGATTGGTCTACAGCCCGGGCCACAGTTCGCGCTTTCTTCTCTAAGGTGCAAAAAACATAGAAGGTGAAGGACCTCTTAGACATGTTCGAGAACGAGCAACGCACATCAATGGGCTACTTTCAAGACCTTTCTTCCATGGGCTTCCCAAGCTTCACAGATGACAATGGGAACCTCCTGACTAAAGAAGAGATTAAGCCAACATGGCTTCAATTTGAAGGTGACGTCTCGGAGATAGACGGATGGGCAGAGCCAATAATAGAAAGGCAGATCATAGATTACCTCTTGAGGTACTGCAAGATCGTGGCCTGCCTAAATGATCTGTATACTAGAGCCCAACATGCAGATATCGGGCAAATTGATCGGTTTCGCGTGTTGATCAAGGCACTACAAGATCTAGAACCTTTCTCAAAGAGTGCCTGGTCCCAGGTCCGTCGAACCATGAGAAAAATCCATGAGCGTCTTGCCCCGTCGCCGCCATAGGAAGCTGCTCCCGAAGAGGCTGCACCAGAAGAAGAGGGTGAAGAAGAAGAGGAAGCAGAAGAAGAAGGAGAACAAGAACCAGCTACGGAAGCGCTCCCAGAGGAAGAAGGAGAAGAAGGATCGGGAAAAGACTCTGGCCCAATGGATCAAAATTAAAGGGTTCTCCCACCGAGACGAGCTCGTTGCCCCGCGAGCCACCAAGAATGTTGACAATTCCGTCACATTTCTCAAGGGGTAGAAAAAAGAAAACAAATTTTGTACAGTGTTGTGTAAAGTTTTTCTTTGTTGTTTTTATTTTGAAAAGTTGCAGCAATTTTGGCTTCCAATGCCACCCCTTTGTATATAAAGTAGAAAAGAAAGAACTTCGCTGCCGAACAAGCTAGAGAAAAGAGCTTCGTCGAAGGAAAATGAAAAGAGCTTCGCACCCGAAGCATTTCCAGCACTACTTCGGGTAAAAGTTTTGCGAAGTAGTTTCACCGAAGTAAAATACAAAGAAAAGAGAATGAAACTACTTCGCGCCCGAAGCATTTCCAGCAGCTACTTCGGGCGGAAGTTGAGCGAAGCGGCGTTCAAAAAAGAAAGAGCTTCGCACCCGAAGCATTTCCAGCATTGCTTCGGGTAGAGTTTTTGCGAAGTAGTATTGCCGAAGAAGAATACAAAAGCGGCATTCGAAAGAACAACTTCACCAAAAAAAGTGAAGGCAAGAAATCTACTTCGGGCCCGAAGCATTTCTAGAAGCTACTTCGGGCGAGATTTCTGCGAAGCGATGTTGCCGAAGTAAAATACAAAGAAAGGAGGATGAAACTACTTCGCACCCGAAGCATTTTCAGCAAATACTTCGGTCGAGAAATCAGCGAAGCGAAACTCAAAGGAGCATTGAAAGTACTTCGCCAGAAAGTTGTCGAAGTACTCACTTCGGGCCCCTCCATCAGTGAACCATTTTTACTTCGCCAAAAGCTCATTGCGAAGCATTTGCTTCGGCTAATTTTGTGCGAAGTACTTCTACCCGAAGTGAAAGGATGCAATGTCTTTTGAAGACAATTGCTTCGGCCGAAATCTTCCCGAACCACAGTTTTGAAAGAGGATCACAGCGAAGCATTTCTCTAAGGCATCGACGAAGTAATTTGGTCAACGAAGCGGCAAAGACGAAGAGGCCCATTTTGCGAAGTGAATATGCTTCGGCACTCCCCACCCTCGAAGCAGTTTTGCGAAGCTCAATTTTGCGAAGTACAAACCAAAGAGGAGTTTTTGCTTCGGCCTAGAACCATTGCGAAGCGAAGTTGTGAATGAAAACTTAGCGAAGCGCTTCACGGGCACGCGTTCCAAGCCGGGTATTTTCCCGAGGTGATCAAGTGCCTCATAAATGCAATTTTTCGTGCCCGGTAAGCTCGCTGCTCATTTTTGGCAATCAAAAATGAAGTATCAAGCCATGATGGAGAGCCCAGCGAGCATGGCGGCCACTCGAGCACCGCACCCGGAGACCAAGGACGTCCAGACGGCTCATCAATGCACCTTTCCATGGTTGACCCGATCACGATTGCCGTTTTGGTAACAGATTTGAGAGCTCGATCACGAGAGCCTCGAGGAGCCGAATTCTCAGGGCTCGAGGGCGTACTTCTCATTGCTGTGTAATTATGACTCAGAGGCCCGGGTCCTCTATAAAAACCCAGGCATTGTAATAGAAAAAGGGGGGAACTATCTGCTAGAAAGCTGCTGTAACTTGATGTCCTACGATTAATACTAAAGAGCTTTGGGCTCAATTTCTTTCTTTTATGCTGCCTTCTGTGCTTGCTTCTTTTGTCTCTCTTCGTTTGCATACTGAGATGCTGAACTCTGCGTCCAAAGTGCGATCGGGGGCTGTACCCTGAAACTCGCTCTGAAGGATACATAGGAAGGGAAAAACATCGTACTGGTTTTCTTTTATGCTGCCTTCTATGCTTGCTTCTTTTGTCTCTCTTCGTTTGCATACTGAGATGCTGGAACTCTGCGTCCAGAGTGCGATCGGGGACTACACCCTGAAACTCGCCCAGAGGATACATAGGAAGGTCGATATTACATTTCTTTCATTTATTCTTGGTGTTCTTTGCTTCCATTCAAGTTGTCTGTTAGCGATCGTGCTTCCTGTTCTCTCCCACCTCAAATCACCGATCTCTCTTCCCTTACCCTTTTTATTTCTTTCTCTAACCCTACTCCTTTTATCTCTTTCCTGCACTCTTATCTTAAAACCCCCAAGTAGTTTAGCATAGGAGCCGGCCTTTCTCCGGAGATTGGCACGAGGGGCATCTCTTCCCTTCGGCCTTTCAATGTTGGTCCAGGTCTAGGGCGCATACACTCACCCAAAATCCTTTCCTAGGCAGATTTGATGACCAACGGTTCCATAGTTTCCATTTTCATGGAATTTCAATGCATGTTGTTTGTTGGTCAGTATTGGCCTATTTCATTCAAAGTGTGTTGTTGTTGGTTATCTTCTCTTCCCTTTGTCTTGGTTCTATTGTTTTGGGTCAAAGTCAATGTTGAATCCACCCATTTTAATGTGTGAAAAGTGTTTAAATCAAATTTGATTAAAATAATAAAATATATATATATATATATATATATATATATATATATATATATATTTAATATAAAGTGTTCTAGTTTTAATTTATAAAAAAATAACAATATATATATATATATATATATATATATATATATATATATATATATATATATATCATAAGAATAAAATAAAATAAAAACAAGAAAAATAAATAAAATAATAGAAGAAATGAAAATTGATTAGAATAAAAAGTGTAATGTTTAGATAGAGAGCGAGGAAGAATTCTACCTTACCCCCGTGGACTGCAAATAACATATTATGTCCTTTAAAGGTTCATTTTGATCAATATTCTAATAGTGGTTTCGTTTAATTGACATACATGATTGTCTTGGAAGTGATATGGAGAGTGACATATTAGTGACACAATGGATGGTGTTTCAAACGGTGACCATGATGGACGTATGAGGCAACGATGACGTGGACAACCACGTGGTGGCACCAAGGATAAGGGCGACAACCCATTTAGGATAATGATACAGAACACTACACATACGTAGCCATGCAAATGACACCGTGAAGCATTAACATGGATGGGTGCAACTAGAACAGTGGTAAAACTATAGATGGGATTACCATGTGCGCTCCTAGAGTCAGATGTAAATGATAGATGGGAAGTCGATGGGCCGTCCAAGTGCCTGCGTGGATGAATATCAAGCTGGGTAGATGCCACAATGGATAGTAAGACAACCCAATGGACACAACGACAAACTGGAGGCACTGTTATTGATGATGATGTAGTGAATTATTGATGTACCAGGTCAAACAACGACTTGAGGGGTTGTTGGATTTACACACAGACAGAGGTATGCTTGGATGTGACATGGATGACACCTCAAAATAAGAAGCTAAATGCGTTGTTCATATTGGCTATTTTGGATGTAATGGTGATAAAGCATATGGTAGTGATGGAGCACATCTTCGAGAGGTAGTAGGTGCACCAAATACCAGGACGAACAACCACAACCATGATCGAATCATACAACAAGATAATGCAAACGTAGATACAATGGCATACATGAGTCCCACACTATGTGAATCAAGCATTCGAAGACAACCAATGATGTGTAGTTTGCTAGATTCTACATATGATAGGGAATAAAATTCAAACGTGGGTTATGATGGGTAGCAACAACTCAAGAGAGCAGACTGGTTATCCATCATTCATGCGTAAGCTAAGGTTTAGTTCGAGTCATTGAATATAATGAACAAAATAGGTAATGAACCCCATCTGGCAGGATGACTATGTAGACGACCCTCTTAGCTTCATAATATCCAAGTCCACAACTCGTATTTGTAGTACCCTAAAACATGGTGAGCAACATAGGTTTTGGGTGCTCGGTCTAGGTATAAGTTTTCGTAGGGTGCTACATAAGGCACTGGCCAAGTAATGGAGGACAATAATTCTATGCTTAACAATATTGTCCTTTACACCATGGATGAATGGCTGAGTCAAACAATAGGTGTTGTATCCAATAGAATAATATCTTATCCCCCTCCTTCATGACAAAAAATTCCTATACGGGTTCAAATCCCTTTTTCTTAACAACAATTTAGATTAATTAGAGACAACAAAAATGTAGATACACGCAAAAGCAGTGATGAAGGTAGGAGCGAGGTTGATATAAGGGAAATAATCCATCAAAAGTAACGACACAAATGGTGAACACCATGGTGGCTAATCATGGACCGACATGGCAGGAAGAATGTTACGTCGACTGGCTCATGGATATAGGATGAATATGAATCATAGATGGACATAATGGGGATGTTGGCATCTCAAAAATGTGAAAATACAGAGGTAGATAGTGAACAGAAGTAGAGAGTCATTTTGGGGGATTCTGTTGGCAATAATATCGATATGGCTAGCACATAAGATATTCGAATAATGTGGAACACTTGGGTGATGCATCTCCTATAGAATACAATCTGTGGTGTTTGCTCAATAGAAGATAAAATAAAGATAAGACCACATGGAAATATTATCGAGACTATTTTACAATAGAAGCATTGGCCTAGATGGGCATTGAATTTTCCAAGAATGATCGAGTTTGGTGGATGTGATAGGTGATGTCCTTGGAGAGTTGGGCTCCCTCCTCGACATTAGTTTGAGCGTTACTCCCAATAGTACTGCACATTTGGTGTTACTTGTCAGAGCAGAACAGAGAAATTCTCATCTTTGGCTTTATTCACTTCAATTGGAAATAATGTAAATGATCATTTCATGAATATGAAAGCACCTAATTTAATATATATATATATAGATGTAAGTCAATGTAATGCAAATTTAACAAAGCCGGATGAAATTTAACAAGTGGAAGAAGCTTTATCAAGATAGACATGCGAGAGAGGGGAAGTGATCCATAGTGTAAGCTTCTCCGAAGAAGAAAACAAAAATCCAATTGAAGGCCAAAGGAAGTGAAGCGAAAGGGGAAAAATGAAAGTCAATAGTTGGAAAGCAAAATGAAGACAGAAAAATGAAGAGTTGGATACAAAAATTTTAAAAACCCATAGAAATGCAGGCATAAGGGACTGAAAGTTTATCCAATGCCAAGGGCTGAACATTTTGAGAACATGCTACTAGAAATATGTTGTAACAGGGATGGTATTTTCTACGGTTTTTAATGCAAATGTGCCAGAAATTTGCATTTTATTAGTAAAGCTGGAGGAGAAGTTTTGCATGCATGTTTTAACTGCTTATCTTTCCTATTTCATGTGTTAGGTTTATAGATAATGTTCAATGCATGTGGTTGCATTATTGAATATTTACAACATGAAAGTCATTTTATTTTTTCTTAGAAGCTCGCACCTAGGTTATTGTGAGTTGTGCAATTGCAGATTTGGATAAACTAGGTTGCATGCAAGAATTTCTCACATCTTCGGTTTTGCAAGAATAGGGTGGCATCATACTGACGGTATTTTGTGTTTATATTTTCAGCATTCTGGTCCATTTCCATATTTTATTTTTATTTTTCTAACCCTTTTTTTTTGCAGATTATTTTAAAACTTCGATGATTAAAATAAAAATCGAAAAAAAAAAAAATCCAAAAATAAATGCACGAATGTGAAGAATGAGCTTTAACATTTTATCTTATGCAATTTCAATTTTATTTTGAAGCCATTTCAAAATTACAAAAATTATTGAAAGTTGTTGTTTTACAGACATTTTATAATTTCAGAATTTTACATAGTTGTGCATTTTGAAAGCAAATATTTTTTTTTAAGCTTTGTATTTTTATTCACAAGCAATAAATGAACTCCCCTTTATGAAAATTACAATTTTATTAAAGGGGGTAATTTATATGGCATTCCATAGGCCATCGTTTTTAGAGCAATAAATTGGCTTCTCTTTATGAAAATTTTGATTTCATTAAAGAGAGGTAATTTATATATTATATCAAAGGCTATTGTTTTTAAAGCAGTAAATTATTTCTTCTTTATGAAAATTATGATTTCATTAAAGAGGGGTAATTTATAATGACATTTTAAGGCCATTACATTTATAGTTAGTCATGCATATTTGTTTCCTTTTCATTCATCAAACAATAATTAAGGAATTCAACCTTCATTTCACATTCACATTTAGAGATAGATTTTAATCTTTATTTTCATGTTCAAAGCAGAGTTTAAGGAAGATAAAACTTATCTAAAATCTGCTTAACAACAAGAAGATAAAATCTACCTAAAATTCTTCAAGATAAAAGGAACTAAGGCTTTACATCGTGGTCATATGAGGGCCAATCACATTTTTGTTTTTCCTTTAAGTTTCATGAACAATCAATATCATAGCATAATAAAATAAACCAACGCAGGCCCCTTTTTAAAAATTACTTGCAAATCACTAAGGTATTACTAGCACTTATTTGATAAATTTTTATGAAATTACAAATATACATATGCAATGCTTATATAGAGGAACCTTGGAGAATTTATTTTTATTTTTTAACTTCTTTACAAGAGAGGGTTTTGTGATCAAAATCCTAAGTGTGAATGTGGTTTTGCAATTGGGTAAAATTACCACTCAACAGAAACCTATCGTGATTAGGCGGGTGAAGGGAGATCCCAGGTGAACACTAGTTTTGATACCTCTTGATATGACTATGAATTCTGACATAGATATCCCTAATGTAGATGATGTAGGGACCACCCCAAGGTATGAGGTATGGTGGGCAACTTAGAGTTGGGAGCCAAGGATAGGCATGATAGATAGATATGTAGAGGCTATAGCGGTTGGGTCAAGTAGTAACTTAGGATGGATTGGAGGGGATGCTTAGAGTGGAGGAGGTAACCCTAGAGGACCTCTTATGGTAGGGGTGAGTAGTCCATAATAGGTCATGATGGGACCAGATAGTACAAAAGGTGAAAGATCGAGTAGTCCTCATCAACCAACGATGGAGCCTGATGATGGAGAGAGTGAGGAGGAGTTATATGGGAAGCTATTATGATGGGTGAAGTAGTGTGTGGAGAGAGGTGATGTCCTTGTAGAAATATGGGAGGATATGATAATTAACCCACAGGAATACGATGTACTTACCCTAGGAGGGATGGACTTGTTTATCCGTCTATGCAACATTATGAATGTCTGAGGATAATGATATATTGCAAGATAGGGTGTGACAGGTGGAGAGTGAGCTAACCCATCAAGAGATGACCTGGTCATAGGAGCAGGGTATCTTTATAGGATAGCAAGATGGTGCAGTGATGGGGTACTTAGAGGTTGAAAGAGAGGTGGCCTGTGTGATAGAGTAGACGAAGACTATGGAGGTTAGCGTGGGATTATTGTAGGAGGAGGTCGCACATGAGCAAGGTTAGAGGGAGGCTATGGTGACCTATAAGCCTAACTACAAGAGGTATCCACATAGATAAAGGCTCTAGCAGCAAAGTTAGAGTGGTTATGAGAGGAGGCTGCTCAGGAGAGGGCACAATGAGAGGCCTTGAAAGCTGAGATGGATGTGATGCATCATGCTAAGGAGCACATGGAGGGTTTATTATTTTGAGAGGGGAGGAGGGTGCACCTATTGGAGGTACATTTGGTAGCCCATGGGATTAGCATCCCAAATATTTTAGAGTCAGGATCATGATCACTGAAGCAAGGGCGAGCGATCAAAGAGACAACCACACGTGATTAGGGTTAGTCCCAACTATAGTAGACAAGGTGGATCAAGGAGAGTAGAGGAGCCTCCTCCTCCATGAGAGGTGAATTAGGAGACACATGATGACATGCAGAGCTGAGATAGCCCACAATATTGTATTATTTTGTATTTTGTTGATGTGGCAAGAGTAGCACTAATTTTGTATATGATATCCCAATATGTCAATGTATGATTGATGTAGCCTATGGATGATGAGATTATGTACCGTGTACACATATTTTTTATATATATAATGATAATTTGGTTATTATTATATATTGCGTGTAATGTGCACAATGTAATGAATACAAATTATGTATTTAATGTATGCATTTGATTTGATTGACATGAATGATGAAAATGATATATGTATGTGATGTAAGACACAAATGATTGAGTATGTATGATGTGATATGATTCAGGATAAATGTTAGGTAAGATTAACCCAATGATGTCATGAATATGCATAGATGAGTGTGTGACAATAGAAGATAGTGAAATGTGTGCATATGTGAAATACAAGAATGTATTATATGATTAGTTGTCTGTGTTGCGTTTGAATTGTCTCACTGTGTGTTGCGAGGTCAAAAAAAAATGGGGTTGTGAACTAAAATCCTAGATATACAATGGGTAGGTATTAAGTGCATGAATTGATCTGTGTGTATAAGAAATGCATGAATGAAATGTAGCTGACGATGATGTGTAATCATAATGAAGAGATATTTACTATAATTAGAGGCAAAGATGATGTTTTTTACCCCTAATTTTGAAGCATGATGGATTTTTAAAAGAGTTTTTAAACACTCAAAAAACATAGTGTGAACAATAAAACTTGTCTAATAGTCACACAATATATTGTAAATATCTAGACTAGCCTAATCAAATCTAAGTCTATCATGGACCTATGTGTGCACATGATGTTCATTTATCCATTTTAAGGGAGGTTGGACTAACCTATTGCAAACTTAGCCAAAGTAGCTAGATCATCCACAAGTGTGCAATGATCTATACAAGAGAAGGTATCTAATGTGATAGATATGTCACCACCTGTCAAACTATTCCACTGCAGGCAGGCTCTTGAAGCCTATTGCTTGGCGATGAAAATCACCTCGTGATATTATTTTAGATCTAAGGACCAAAGGGATTCAAGCATCTTGATAGTACCCCTGGAGGTTTTTCCTTTTGTTTTCTATCCCTCTTCCTTTTGATTCTCTTTTTGTAGTGCTCTTTTTTTGTAGTGCTATATTATTGGGCGTTGTCTTTTGTTTTCTACCTATTTTTAGTTGTGCTTATGCTTGTCCCTTTGTTTATACCTAGGTTTATTTTTATCATGCAAATGATAGGATGAGAAAGGGAATTTTTTTGCTAAATGGTGAGTCTTACGCAAGGTGTTATCCTCCCTAGACTCAAAATTTTATTAAGATGTAAAATGTGAGTGGTCCATGAATGACCTGAATTCAACTAGGGGTAGCCTTAAAATATTGTAGAACTTGATGATGTTTGATACAAATTGATTAGACTAACTATGAATGGTTGAGAAATAGAAATCCTTCCCATTGTCATCCAACTAAGAACAAAACCGAACACTAGGACAATCATGCTAGTAAATGTGGTTTTAACTTCTCAAACTAGTACTATATACAAGCAATGGATGGGCGATGCACAAAAGAGATGTGAACATGACTACAAACAATGATGATACTATGATATATACTAGAGGACCTAACTTAAAAAAATACCTAAAATGCATAGTGGTAGACAATTGACATATGTGTGAGAGACCTAATACAAGTGAGATAGGCAAACGTAAGGTAGTGTGTCCTGATATGATGCTCAATATGTTGGATGTGATCATGTAGACGTATTTGGAAATGTAGTGAAGATAATATCAAGGTATGGTAGTAGCAACTATGAGTGATATGTGAGAATATGTATAAAATAATTATGTGAGTAAGCCAAAGGTAGTAGATGCATTTGGAATGGAGATAATGACGAAGTGAAACCAAAGGGATTTGGTTCCTGTGGAATAAGTAAAGAAATAAAGCAAGTGTGTGAGGTTAACACAAAGAGGTATATACCCATATGATGTCCAATGTACTAGACCAAAGAAAACAGATGGGGAAGAATATACAAGCAAAGTAAGAGAATGCCAATGTAAGGTTGTAGCAAGTGTGAGTGAAGCACATGAGTGTGTATGATAGAGTATTATGATGATGAGTAGGTAAATGCAAAATGAGACTAAGAGGCTTTGATGATCGAGTGAGTAAAATAGGGAAGAAGGTAGAGAAAATGGAAAGAAAAGAGAGAAATAAGAGAATAAGGTGAAATAAAAAATGAGAAAGAAGAAGCTCAAAATAAAAAGCATGTAGCTGCTCGTAGCGTGACCATACAATAATGATATAGGATGAGAAAATAAGAAGTGAAGAGAATAAAATATGATCAAACCAAGTCAAAGGTATGTAGTCGCTCGAAGTGTGACCATACAAAGTTGATATTATTCTAGAAGAAAGAGTGAGGAATGGAAGAAAGAAGAAAGAAATAAAAACAAATGCTGAAAGTGATATGTATAGTGTGAAAGAGGGGGATGAGAGAATGAAACTACCCCCCAATATTGGGGAATGTGGGAAGAGGGAGATGAAACTCCCCCCTAGTATGATGAATGGGTTAGAAGAGGATGAAATCATCCTCCACCAATATGTAAAAGAAAAGCATAGATGGGGAAACGTTGATAAGTAGTGAGGGAATGTACAGATGCAAAGAAAGAAAATGAAGAACAACGAATTCTAGATTCCAAGCAAACATGCTAAGTAGGTGGAGGACATTTTTATGAAGATCGTGAAAGGCTAACCACAAGATCAGTGTGACTACCATCTCAATAAGAAATGTGGTCATGGACTTGATGAATATGATGAGGTTTAGATGAAGATGATGAAGTGCTACTATGTGATCTAGGTGGCGTTGCATAGGGTGATGAATCTGGAGATGTACCTCAATGATAAATGGAAGAGGGAGAGTGATGCATGTATTACAAGTTCTCCTTCTCCATAATGTTATGAACTAGGAATTAAAAAATGCAACAAGTATTGAAATTATGTCCCTATTGGTGATGATAAACATAGAAGTAGTAATCATTAAATTATCTTAGTTTTGGGTGATGTGGATCAACTAGTTTGACCTCAAGTAAAACTACAAGTCTTGCATGATGCAGTCACTAGAAAGTATGGGATAAGGGCTCAAGGAGAGTCGGTGTAGGATGAGTGGAGCATGTAGGCTGTGATAACCGAGTGGGGTGGAATGAGTAGGGATGGAATGGGTGCTTTCCTAGGTTGTGGATGATCTCGTGATGGAGGAAATGGGATGGATGGAAGTGGAGGTATCAAAGAATATGTCATAAATGAGTGATGAGTGGATCCATGACAATTGTAATGGCTAAGATGTAACTCTATATTATTAAGATATACCAATATGGGTTGCAAGTCGATGAACAAGGATAATGATGGATATGGTGGTGTAAATATGGGATGAGTGGAAATGCCAATCGCGGTGGATGATGGATGATATGAAAGTGAATATGAAGATGAATGAGAGGAAGAAAGTGAGAATGGGGGCTAATGAGGTTGTGGTGATGTGGGTACCAATTATGTGATGTGAAATGATAATTAAGATGCAGGGGGAAAAGGAGATGAAGGTGATGCTCGGGTAGACTGACGATAACACAAAAGAGATATGCATGAAGATGAGAGGATGAGGCTCGCATGTGAGCTCAAAGGTGAAATGATACGACTAGCCTAACACCTAGGATCACGATCATATGATGAAACCTGATTGACTGACCTATGAGGTGGTCTCAAGGGATGATTAAGGGTGGATGACCTAGATAAATGCTTGTGGCAAAGAGGAGAAGATGTAGATGAGTTTGTACTGCTCAAAATAGAGGAAACCGATAATAGGTCATCATTAGAATGAGAGAATACTGGAAAATCTGGTTTGCATGGTTGAGAAGAGATGGATGGAGGGTTGTTATTCAAATGTGAAGACATAGATGAATGTCAAGAATGGGTAGAGGTAGTGTCCTCTAGATGAACTGGTGAATTGTTTTATGGAGGAAGTAGCATAGGAAAAGTTTCCATAGCTAGGAATGTATGTGTGTGGGAGTCAACCTTAGGTAAGGAGACTTAATTGAAGAATACAAGACTAGAAAAACCTTAGTTTCTACCAAATTTGAGGTGAAAACATGTTAGAATGATGTTTTAGAAGCAACTAGACCTTTCTATGCAATAAAAATTTGGGTCACTAGGTAGGGTGCAATTGAATTGGGTCATTGGGTACCTATAAACTACTCCTAAAACTGATTTAAAAGACTAAAAAATGTTGGGGCAGTGTCTAGGGATGTGGGAAACCAGTTTTTGTAAGTTTTGTAAGTTGTTTAGGTAAGTTTTATAACCTATTTTTGTATGTTTTGTGAGATAAATCCGATCAAAAATAAGAAACAAATATGTATTAACTGAAAGTTTGCAAAGTGTGTTTTGATGTTGGAATATACTTAAAGCTAAAATAAAAGAGAATGTGATGGATGTATCCTAAAAAAAAAGGTGATTTGTAGCATAGAACCTTTTACAAAACCTAAGGGTGCATAAAATAGAACTATGTGTCCATCAGGTGAATGGTGTCTAAATGGAGGTAATGGATCAAGGTATAACCTAAGGAAATAAGATGCACCAAAATTTGAAATCCTCTATAGAAAGAGGTGGCACTGTCTAAGACCTACTATCAACATACCCATGCTTTTGCTTCACCCTCAAGTGGGCTTAGTCAAGAATGATAGTTGCACACTCACTGATTATAATGAAGCCCTATGAGTAGGGGCATCTAATCCTAACCTACCATGAGGATATCTCAATAGTAGGGGAATTTATGGTGATGAAGTCCAGAAAACCACTCGTGGGGGCCACTGAGGTGTGTAGGGGGTGAGCTGGTGGAATGAGATGAACGCCAACATAACCAGTATCAAGTGGGGATTAGTGATGAAATCCAATATTGCCATTGTTTAAGTTGAATGTGAAGTGTGTGAATTCTACTCTAAGAAAATAGGAAATGACTTTTTAAAAATGAAATGCTCTTTTTGAAAAAGAAAAACAATACAACAAAGAATGATGCAATATTTTCCTTCAAATTTTCTTTCATTTTTAAAAATGAAATGAACTTTGAAAACTAAAAGAAAGTGTAATGAACCATGCATAATGAGTTTTATAACACCAAATAATTCAAAAAGCATAAAAAAATGATCCACAATCCCTTTGAATTTTTATTTTTTCTAAACTAAACATAAAAGTTTTATAGAGTTTACTATATCTCCAGCTCTTGCAAGTCCTTTTGGATGGATTTCTATGATTTAATTACACTTTTGTTTGTATCGTTAGGTACCTAGCGATTGGATTGGGTCACACCCTACCTAGCGATTGTGATAAAAATACACTTTCAAACCAGATCTAAGTTTTGGGATAGTGAATCTTGTTGTAGATAGGTACCTGCAAACACAAAAATTAGTAAATCACCTTCTATGGATATAATAAGCATCTAAACAAGCTAAATATGAAGTAAAAACAATCTTGCAAAGGTGGCACAGTGCCGAATATTGCAAGAGTACAAGATATAGCAATTTTACAAAGGTGGCATGGTGTCGAATATTGCAAGAGTACAAGATATAGAAATTTTGCAAAGGTGGCACAATGCCAAATATTGCAAATAATCTTACAAGGTGGCGTGGTGCTGAATTTTGTAAGAAGACTAGAAACATCCAAGTGTTAGTAAAATAACATGATATCAAGTTATGCTAAACATAAAATGGTATCCATATTACAAAGGTGGTGAGGTGTTAAATATTGCAATCACACTTACAAGGTGGTGCGATGCTGAGTTTTGCAAGAGGTCAAGAGAATCAAGATGTTAGCAATGGTGGTGCGGTACTAAATATTACTAAAAATAATCTCACAAGGTGGCATGATGCTGAATTTTGTAAGGGTTACAGATTCACAAAGAATGGTTGATTATACCTTTTTATGATGCCAGTTTCTCTAGGTGGTTTGTAGCTGTGGTGGCCATCTTTTGATAAGGGGGATAACATTCCCATATAGGGGTAAATCTGTCCCCCAGACTCACCTACAATACTGTAGTTGTTGCAGGATGTATTAGAAGTGGCTTTTGCACCATTTTCATGAGTTTTTACTTTGGTTGTAGGGTACCTAGCAACTGGATTGGGTCACACCCTACCTAGTGACTAAAATTTACAAAACAAAAACATAGCTATCTTAGGTCTGAGCTGAGTTTTCGAGATTTTGTAAGATTTCAGGAGGTTTTGGAGTTCTTGTGACACAAAAATAGTCAAAATTAGATAACTAATAAGATGAGATAACTAATAGGAAATAAAGCAAGTGGAGGTTAATTCAACTTGCCACTGTTTATGCTAAACATGAAGTGTGTTAATTCTACTCTAATAAAATAGGAAATGCCTCTTTAGAAATGAAATGCTCTTTTTGAAAAAGAAAAGCAATACAACAAAGAATGATGCAATATTTCCCTTCAAATTTTCTTTCATTTTTGAAAATGAAATACGTTTTGCAAACTAAAAGCAAGTGTAATGAACTATGCATAGTGAGTTTTATAACACCAGATATATTCACAAAGTATAAACAAAATGATCTACAATCCCTTCAAATTTTTGTTGTTGTTGAACTAACCAGAAAGGTTTTATAGAGTTTACTTGTATCTCCAGGTATTGTAAGTCCTTTGGGTGAATTTATACGATTTAATTGCACTTTTATTTGGGTTGCTAGGTACCTAGCGATTGTATTGGATCACACCCTACCTAGAAACTATGATAAAAATGCAATTTCAAACTGGATCTAAGTTTTGGGCTAGTGAATCGTGCTATAGATAGGTACCTGCAACCACAAAAATTAGTAAATCATCTTCTATGGATAGAATAAGCATCTAAACAAGCTAAATATGAAGTAAAAACAATCTTGCAAAGGTGGTGTGGTGCCGAATATTGCAAGAGTACAAGATATAATAATTTTGTAAAGGTGGTGCGATGTCGAATATTGCAAGAGTACAAGATATAGCAATTTTATAAAGGTGGCACAATGCCGAATATTACAAACAATCTTACAAGGTGGTACGATACCAAATTTTGTAAGAAGACTAGAAACATCCAAGTGTTAGTAAAATAACATGATATCAAGTTATGCTAAACACAAAATGGTATCCATATTACAAAGGTGGTGTGGTGCCGAATATTGCAATCACACTTACAAGATGGCATAGTGCCGAGTTTTGCAAGAGGCCAAGAGAATCAAGATGTTAGCAAGGTGGTGTGGTACCAAATATTACTAAAAACAATCTCACAAGGTGATGTGGTGCCAAATTTTGTAAGGGTTCCAGATTCACAAAGAAGGGTTGATTATACCTTTTTATGATACTAGTTTCTTTAGGTGGTTTGTAGCTATGGTGGTTGTCTTTTGGTAAGGGGGATAACAATCCCATACAAGGGTAAATTAGTCCCCCAGACTTACCTACAACACTATAGTTGTTGTGGGTTGTATCAGAAGTGGCTTTTGCACCATTTCCATGAGTTTTTACTTTGGTCATAGGGTACATAGCGACTAGATTGGGTCACACCCTACCTAGTGACTAAAATTTGTAGATTAAAAAAATAGCTATCTTAGGTTTGAGATGATATTTTAGGATTTTGTAATCTTTCAGATGGTTTTGAAGTTCTTGTAACATAAAAAATAATTAAAATTAGCTAACCAATAATATGAGATAACTAATAGGAAATAAAGTAAGTGGGGATCCCACTGGGTGTGCCAAAATGAACTCAATGAAAAACGGGTGTAAAAATTATATATATTCAAAAGGGGTTAAAAGTGTTTAGTTTTCAAAAATTTACCTTAGAAGGCTACAAAAAAAGGGTTTAGCATGGTGAATGTCTCTTTTCTTGAAATTAATTATCGACTACATCTTGGATTGGTCTTTTGATGATCCTCAAGGGGTGTGGACCTAGTGCATGCATGCCACAATTAGTCAAACCATCCTCTAAACCTGTTTGACCTACAAAATGGGGTTAGTGCATTTGGGAACCTATCATGGATCAGATCCCATAGTAATGAAGACAAATGACACCAAATAAAGTGGCAAACAACATATTAAAAGTTACTAAAATTGATTGAAATAATAAAAAATAGTATACCTATAGGGAGGGTTTTGTAATTTTCTATCGGTTGAAAATACACTCTGGCAAAAGTTGCACCCTACTTGGTGATCGAATTGGGTCACTGGGTACCTAGCAAATAGGACTAAAATAGTTTTTTCCAGGATTTGGTAGAAGATGGTGTTGTCCCGTGACTATAGTAGCTCCTGGTTGGTGCTATATGTGCTCTCATACCTATCGAGACCTATCAAAAGGGGAGATAAGAGGGTAAAAATTGTGGGGTTATCATGGTGATTTTATGATTGATGGATAATTGATTGATGGGTAGAAGTCTAATCTATTTTTGGTAGATTTCTGTTATGTAGAATGAGATGAATCCTTTTATGAGGAAAAGTACTCATATTTATAGCTTTTGGAGAGCTTAGGGGGGTGAGGTGTCTCTTGTAAGGTGGCACAAACCCTGGGTTAAATCCCAAAAATGGTAATATTAAAGGGTGAGGTGGAAGGTGACTCATCCTCCTACATACCCTGAAAAGGAATCTCCTAAATATCTAGAAATATCTAGGTGCACACATGTGTGAGCAAGGATTGAGGTTAACCCTGATTAGGTAGATCCTAGGTTAAGTCATGGTTAACTTAAGCATATCTTAAATATCTTAAGAAAGTCATTGGTGAAAACATGTGTGAGGATAAGATTAGTGTTAATCTTGATTAATCATAACTAATTATGTGTTTAAGTCATAAAGTGCATTTTATCATAAAGCAACTTTAAATCAAGGTTAGAGTTACCATGATTAGAATTTTTGAGAGTGGTCACATGAGAACCATGATTAGGCATAGGAAAGGGTTTAGATGGCCTAAAGGGGTTTATGGAGAGCCCTTTTGTGAATACAAGATGTTTTAGGATTAATTGATGCAATTTTTTAAGCTTTGCAACTTAATTAATCATGAAGGATGAATTTGCAACCATGTGCAACTTTTAGGTGTTGATACATACATTACAATTTAGGGGATGAGAAATATATTAGCTAGATATCTAATGATAGTCTCACTATATACCCAAAGTTATGATATAACACTAGGATTGAAACATAGATTATGATAAAACTAACTAGGATAAAACAAAACTTTGTAAAACAACTAGATGGATAATTCATTCATTCATTAGTTTATGTGGAAATCCATCACCAAATAAAAATATATGCATGGGGTGATACTAGCTCATTACTTTATTTAATGAGTTTTTCTCATATATAAACGCATATGGTATAATATACATACCACTATATGTGTGTGTGTGTGTGTGTGTGAGAGAGAGAGAGAGAGAGAGAGAGAGAGAGAGAGAGAGAGAGAGAGAGAGAGAGAGAGAGAGAGAGAGAGAGAGAGAGATTATACCTGAGCATATTTATCCTCCTTGATTTATCAACTTTTATGCTATGGATGTAATTATCCTTTAATATACCTCTCACAAGAGCATGTAGTCATATGATTGATATTATATGGCCCTAGATGACTAGGTAACTATCTAATATGGTAGATATAGTTGATTAGTTGAAATTGTCATTATTAAGGGTTAGTTAGTCCTTATGGTTTATTTATGTGGTATAGTTATGGTTGTAGGTGCTTTAAGAGTGGCACAATTGAGAAATATGGTTCACATCCACTTTACGAATATATTCATATTCATAAAGTGATGTTGAAGGACAATTAAGCTATATTTAAAAAGTTACAAATTATCTAAAAATATTATACTTGTACATATTACAAAAATATATTCTTTTACATGGTTGAAAAATTTAAATGTATTTGAATGTTTGGTTATATTACTTAAAGAAAATGTATTTTAGATATCATGTACTTATTTTGATCAATACATAATATTTTGTAAAAAATATTTTGCTTCTATAGACATTTGTGTGAAAATTCTTTGTTCTTGTTTTGTGGTCAAATTTTGGGTATTACACTTCTCAACCTTGCTATGTTCATAAAATTTATGTATTATCATTGGGTCATCTAGGAGAAAGATAGGTTTATGTATAAAAGATATAAAATTTATAAATACTTAATAAAAATAAGTTGCAATTTGTAACTTTTAATGTAGATTAATTTAAAAAATACTATACAAAATATTCTTTATTGTTGTAGTAGAAAAGTTTTCATGCTATACCATGTACACTTTTGTATGAAACATGATATGTATTAAATATGATTTCTTTAATTAGGTTTTACAGGAAGCCTTAATTTTTATGAATGAAATAATGGAATATAAAATTTCCTTTACCAAAACTTAGACCTTTTGGTAATAATTGCTTAGGAACAATATGTTTGTTCATATGTATTTCAAGAAAGAAATAATAAATTTTTAATTATTAATTCAAGAACCTTGTAGAGTTTCAAGAAATAATTCAAGTGTTTGAGGATCCTCAAACATATTATAACCTCACTAAAATTTTAAAAGTTTAACTAGGATTATTTAAATATGGAATCAAGTGGAATTTCATATCCTTGAGAAAATATCATATTGATACAAAAGATAAATCTTAACATGAAGTGGACACCAAATAAATAATAATATACATAAGAACAATCTTGGAAATGCCAACGTTATTTTTTAAGGACTACAAATAAGAGCATTACTTTTATTGTTAGACGATTAGAATTTCATCAAATAATATAACAAAAGCAAAAATATTATGCACAAACATTCAAAGCAATATACTTATACATGAATATTTTACCAAATAAAAAATATGCTTATACATGAATAAAACAAATGAGAAGTATAGATTTGGATTTTAAAATCATAGTAAAATATAATGAATTAAGAAACCAAAACCAAGTTTTGGCAAAAAAATCCAAATAGTTATGATGCTTTTATGCTTTTCTCTCAAATATTATAAATACCTAATTTCGCATATTTTTGGAAATGATAACCAAATTATAAATGAATTAGCAAATACAAAAACATTTTTTTAAACATGTGTCAATGAATATAATTAAAAGATTGATTTTCTTAGATGAATATAGTTAAAAGATTGAGTTGCTTACAATATTAACTAATACAAATAGAAAGAAATCTATATTTTAATTCATATCTCTTTTACCAATGCTTAAATTCAACTCTTCAACTCTTATAATTTTTCAATAAATAAGTTTATCACTTGGTTTTAGCATATGGTGTTGTATGTTATGTTTTATCTCATGTCTTACATTAAAATATTTTCTTACATAAATATTATTAATTTGTTGTGTGCTTGTCAAGAGTGATTATCTTAGCTTGTGATATATATATATATAAAGATGATAAGAGGATGATCAAATTTTTTTATTTGGTTAGTATGATAAACCCCTACTACCAACACACAAGGCTGAGTAATCTCCTCCCAACCATCCCCTTGTAAATTTGAGAGCTATGCTTATCAATAGAGAATTTAACACACACCCACCCCCTCACACACTCGTCTATTTCGTGGTTTGAACCTTGGACCTCCCGAAGAAGAGCCAAAGCTTGAATAGTTGTACTGCCCCCCACGACATGATTAGTTTTTTTTTTTGACTTTGTTGAACAATTTTCTTTCTTAGATGTTATTAAACTTTGAAACTCTCAATAATAAATCTAAGGTTTGAATTCAAAAGGAAGTAAGGTTGTGCACCATACTCCATCTTGTATTAAAGCTCTTGGATTTAAAAATTATTTTGGTCTCATAGATACATAAATATATTTTTATTTATATGTATATAAATAAAATAAATAATTTAAAAATAATAATATAATTATAAAATATTTATTTTAAAAAATCTAATGTAAAGGCAAATTTTTAAAGATTTAAAGTAAACTTTGCAGCACTTTATATGAGTATGAAAAGGATTTTGTTTGCTTTAATACAAAATAATAGTGTATTATTGTTTCGACGAATTAGTATGTCTTTAGAATTGTATTAAGGAAACCCAAAGTGAAGTGAAAAAAACAAAATGTATGGTTCATGTTGGATATATATAAACTTTGTCAATTACATGTTTACGTAAGGTACATTATTTGATGAAAGATTAGAATGCACTGGATCCAACATAATTATAATTATAAATTTTAATGATCTTATAGGAAACTAATGCCGGGGACGCCCATGTTGACATGCAAGAAGGTACTCCAGCGAAAGGCCCGACTTTTGCAGTGACGCCATCTATTCGCCCACTTGGGCAGTTCGACCATGGTCGGGTGGTAATCCGTCTGGAAAAGACAAAAATTGAAAATTAGGACGTTGGCAAATATGAGAATTGCCAAATAACCGTTTCGGTATTAACGAAAGTGATGAGAAATCCTGGCGTGGACAGGAGTTCCGCGAAATTCATGACAGCGTTAACGTGACGCTCTGCAGGACATGGCACGACCACGGCGTGCAGAACATCTCTGTTCATCATTGTGGTGAATCTGCTTTGCATGATATGATATGCATTTTGCATTTTTCTACTCTGGGTGAGCTGATTGAAGCCAACGGCGTAACCTGTGTAACTAACTGGCTTACAGATTTTTATGGGTAATGTTTGAGTGATTTACATGGCTAAGGTGTTGAAGTTGAGGTACAATAAGTTATTGGGACAACACGTTTTCCACCAGCAAGCAAGATCTCTCTCTTGAAAGGGTGACGGGCAGGTATGTTTGAAAGATCTGATAAATAAATAAATAGAGATGGGAAAGCTGTAATTCAAGATTTGGCCAAATAGCTTCCAAACAGTCAAGGTGTCGCTTCTGGAGATCTTTGAGAGGGCCATAAATTATACTATCTAATAGAGTGTACTCCCCCGTAGCTCCATTTTTTGTCCAAACTAATTGATCAGTTTCCTCTCACAACTTGATATGTCTAGCTTTACGTATCTTCACATATTCTTCTCACTGGTGTGCCTCCTGGCTCTTAAGCCCTAACATTGTTTCTTCCTTCCATCCTTGACTCCAATTTGTAGAAGATTCTAGGTTAGTTGATTGGAAAAGATTTATAATCCCTTGAGCTCTTAGGGTCTGAATTATATTATTTGGTAATCTATGCACATAACCACAACTGATCCAAGGGTTTAATCCTAGTCTTATCCTTGAACCATCCCCTAGTTTCTAAGTAAGCCAATCACCTATAATATAAAAGGCCTGAATCATTGTTTCCAATAAATTGAAATATTATGGGTGTGCTTCATTTGGACCCTTATCCACTCCTCTACTATCATCGGCTCTAAATACTTTTCATGTATGATCTTATTCCATAAGCCTTTCTTTGATATTATCTTTCAAACACACTTTGTTGCTAGAACATTGCTAAATAGAAAGATATTCTTATGTCCCCATCCTCCATTTTCCTTGGGCTTGGCTAAGGTTTTCCATATAACCAAGGGAATACCTTCCCTTTCCCTTTTCATTGTCCATAAGAACTTATAGCTTAATTGTCTCATTTATTCCAAAAATCCTTTTGGTATATGAGTCAAAAATTACCAATATATTGGTATTGCCTCCAACATAGACTTGACCAAAGTCAATGTCCCTCCTAAAGATAGCCATTTGTTGCACCATATATTAATTCTTCCTTCCACCTTCTTCATCAACCAATTTCAATCTTGTATAGTGTAGTCATTGGATTTCAAAAATAACGCCAGATATTTAAACTCATTTTGAAGATCAAATCTGTTAAAATAAAAAAGTTGACCTATTATTATGGTTTGATTTTGATCCATATAGTTAAAAGAGATGATTGACTTCTATGTATTAATCTACATATATATTACCAAACAAGAAATATCTAAATATTTTTTAAATATTTTGTAACTCTTACTGTTCCATCTATGAAAGGAGAACATCATCTACAAAAATTAGATGGGCGACTTCCATTGTTCTACCTATTATAATTCTCTTTATTTCTCCTTTCCTCTTGGCTTCTATAATACACCTACGTAATCTCTCAACTGCAAAAATAAATATTACTGGTAATAAGGTTAACCTTGTCTAATCCTCTGAGAAGCTTTGAAGAATTGAGAGGCTGACCCATTAACCAAAACTACGAAAGAAATAGAACAAAGACTTCCCATAATCCACTTCATCATCTACACACACCCAATATGAGTAAGTATCATTCTTAAATATAGCCAATTTATTCTGTCAAAAGTCTTAGAGAGATCCAACGTCAACACCATTGCTAGTAGTTTCTTTGATTTTATGGTATGAAGACTTTCCTAAGCAGCACCAGTTGCTTCATAAATTTTTCTACTATTTAGAAAATCAAATTGCTCAATAGATATAGAAGCAGATATGAACCTTTAAATTCTTGATGCTATTTTTTTTGCTATGATTTTATACATACAATTACACAAATAAATGAGCCTAAAATCATCAAAGAAAGAAGAATTATCATTTTTTGGAATAACAGCAATGAAGGTAGAGTTGAATATTGCATTTACCCTTTTTTTTTTACCTATAATCCTCCACAACTTTGAGTAGGTTAGACTCCAAAGGATCATAGAGACCAAGAAAGAATTCAATAGTCCACTTGTCAAGTCTTGGACTCTTATCTTTCTAGAAGGAGGTTAAAACAACTTTGAGCTCCTCCTTTGAGATTTTCTTAATCAACTCACCATTCTATTTCTCATCTATAAATTTGGAAAAGAAAGAAGCAATTCTAACTTTTTTATTTATATTAACTTGACTAGGATCCTTGTATAGTTGACTAAATTGCCTTGCACCCATGTATATTATTCCTATAAAGGAGGAGACTTTACTTCCATCTTGTCCCTATAGCTTCCAAATTGTATTTTATTATTTCTATGATTTGTAAAGCTATAAAAAAAATTAGTGCTCTTATACCCGCTTGCAATCTATAGTTCTCTACTTTTGAGCCTCCATCATGCTTCTCTCTACCAACAATCTTATCTTATCTTATTCTAAACTTTTATACTTAAGCTTTATTTCCTCATCCATTTTTTTTCAAAGTCATCTCCTAGAAACACTGCAACCCCCACAATCTCCCTCAGTTTTTTCTCATCCATTAGTTTCTTTTATGGGTCCACTGAACCACTACTATCTTAACCCTTTTTATATTTGTTGTAAATTGTATAGTAGCAAATTATCTCATACTAGGATCAAACTTCGTCCATTCTGATTTGACTAGAGTTACAAAGCTATCATATTTTAACCACTCAAAATTGAATTTAAAAGGACAATGTGGTTTTTCCCTCTCTTTTTTTAAGAAGCATGATAGGGGAGTGATCAAAGTCTCCTCCGACTTCAATCTATAAGTGTCATTTACCAAAATCTCTACTACTAAGAATCTATCTAGTCTCTTAGAAATTCTATCAACTCTTGTCCTCATGTTTCTCGAATTTTGGATAGATTTTATAGGTACCAGGTCTACTATCCCCTTGGATTAAAACTTTTGGATGAATTAATTAGCCAGGGGATCAATTCTAGTGGCAATAACCCACACTTCATTCCTCAAAAGAGTTAAGTTTAAATCACCTCCTAAAATTAAATTATTAGCTTCTAAAAAAATGTTATCCATAAGTTTATCCCAATGCTACATCTTGTTTTTATAGGGGCCATAAATGTTCACCACTATTATTATTTTCCCAAGCTCCACTAAAAATAATTCAGTCCCTACTTCTAATTCAAGCAATGCAAATTTGGTTACCCTAAACCAATTTTCCTTCCATGTTGTGGCCACTCCTCTTTAGGCTCCTACAACATCAAGAGCCAAACAATCCCATCCTTTAAGCAATTTACTATGTTCTTCCATTACTTTCATAGCTAGCCCTTTTGTTTATTGAATTAGAAAAATCTTTGAATTATGAATTTCTACCAACCTACATAGAGTTGATTTTATTACAAAGTAGCCCATCCCTCGACTATTAAAGAAAAGTAATTTTACTGAAGGATCATACCTACTCTAAGGATCCCCTTTAAGGATGGTTGCTTGCCTTGTTGAACTTCACATAAGCTTTTATTCTTAGCCAATGAAGTAAACAATCTCCTACCCCTCCTACTAGTAAGACTTCTATCCCCCATGTCTTTACTGGGGGCTCCTCCAAATATTTCTTCCCTTAGTTTTATTCTTCCTTTTAGGGATATTAGGGGATACCTATGGGTTTCTAGAGACACACCTTCCTGATCATATGTAAAATGAAGTGGGGAAATAATTTCAAAGTTATTTACTTGTGAAGCATTCTCAAAAAAATTACAAGAGTCTGAACCAAGGTCTAAATCTACTTCCTTCAAGGGTCCTCCTTGCCCCTCAACTCCACCCTTACCTTCTTCTAGTGGAGACTTTGTTTTACAGATTGGTAAATGTAGCCTGTGGTTAGTTGAGGGACTCAAAAGATACCTATAATCCCATATGAGAAATGATATTTTGCAATAGATTTGCCTTGAAAGCTTGTATTTGAGTCCAAGATGATGACATCTAAATTTTTCTCTAATAATCCTAGTCTTACTTTAATATGATATGATTGTCAATCCATTACTTGATCTAGTGCAAAAAGTTGTGTCTCCATTTTCTCAACATTTTTTATTTTTTCCCCTTATTTCTCTAGCTTGTGTTCCTTATGTATTGAATCAATAATATAATCAGTCTATAAGTTATGTGCCTAAAGGGAAAATTTCATCATTTTTACATATGTTATCTTAAGATCCAACAAGCAAAAAATATTCAAACCAAATAAGTTATTTTTATCATATCTATAGTTTGTAGCTCTCAAGAATTGATAAGTTATTCGATTATAAAGACTTTTGGCAACAATGGTATTGCTTGGAAGTGGTTAATTTTTTTTTACAATCTTGTACTTAGCACCAAATTAGGATCTAAAATAATTGTAAACCTTTGTTCGACTCACTAACAATGATGTCTTCTAAAAATAATGATAGTGTCTTTCATGATACAATACGTCAAATTCCCCAAATTCAACCCTATTTTTCCAAGGAACTTTCCCCTCACAAACATCCTTCCTTTTCACTGTGTCATGATAAATAGATCCTCTTTGTGGTGTTGTCCATGCATGTTTTTATTTGAATAATTATAGTTTTCCCTCTTACAATTTAACAAAATTTAGCCTTTGATAAAAATTTTGAAGTGATATAAAACATATATGTTTGAGACATCATAAAAATATTTGATAATTATTTTGGTCACTTGTAGCCTTTAAACTAGTATAAGGATTTAACAAAATATAATATTTAGTAATAAAACCCAATTAAGTTACATTAAAGTAAAAATCCTTTTAAATTGATCATGTGTTCATTGAATTGTCAACTCCATCTTATCCAAAAGTAAAGTTATTAGTAATGTAACATACTTTAATTCAAAAAAAAAAATAAGAAACCCTGCATTTATCCAAATTATTTATACCAATAAAATCAATAATGGTTCTTAATGCAAAAATGATAATATCATCAAAGTATCAATCATAACTAATTTTAGAAGAATATATGTGTGAGCTTGAGGACAACAAAATTAAATATAATAATATGAACATACCAATATGTTCACCACATCAATATGTATTTCTTGGTTGGTGCTCACTTAAATGCGATAAAATATAAATGTATTTTAATATGGGGTTGTTGTTAGAGAATATTACGTTATTCAGTACCTTGCAATTACTTTGTAAAAATATTGTAAATATCTTTGATTTCATGTGATCATTAGGTTTTATAATTATTAGAAGCTTAATAAAGTATTTATCCTATGATAAATATGAAGAGTCATATCTTTTGTGAGTTTGAGAAGATGAAGAGATAGTTGAAGATAAAATATCAAGAGACTCCATGTAAAGGCTTTAAATAGGGGTTGCAAGAGAGATTGTATGCATTGAATTCTAGAGCATAATTTGTATTTTAATATATTTTATCATCTACTTGAATAGAGAGTGTTTGTTTTATTTGAGTCATGGCTTGAATATGTGAGTTGCATTTTGGTAAATTGAATGTAACCTTATCGTCAATGTTAATTTTCCAATAGATGTGAATCTATTACTGAATATACGCCTTAAGGTAACATTGGTATCAAAGCTAATTTGTATGAGGACTACCAGCTAAATGCTCCTTTATGTATATTGAGATTAGAAAACCATATGTAAAGAAAGAGAGCAAGTTATGAGAAGTTGTTAATAGCAACAATAAGTTCATGTGAGGGACAATTAAGCTTTAATATTGGTGTGTGTAGGGGAAATTGTTTCCATATGATGACACACCTTGATTTTTTCCAAAATGAGGTCAAGTTTCTTGCTAGTAATGAGTAAACTATAATTTCAAAACTAAAATATTTTAAATTATATGATATAATCTCCTTTGTTGACTATAATAAGTTCTAAATATTTGCAAGAGTTTCTAGAGTTGATAACAAAATTCTTGTCTTTCTTGAATTGAAGGTAATCCATGAGTTCTCCTAGCTAAAACATACACATCATTTAAAGGTTGTGTTAAATTTTTGTGAGTTTTATTATTTTCCAAGGTATATGTATTTTTTTGAGCCAAAAGTTACACTTTGAATGAGTCTCTCATTCCTTCCTGAGATGTTACATCTGGAAAAATTTAATTTGATAACTTAAACATTGAATTCATGTCAAAATTCCAGGGTACATTCTTTTATATTTAGTCGTTCTATTATTTTGGCAGATTAAGATGGTGTAGTATAAAATAGAAGGATAAACTATTTTAAAGTCCTTGTTAAATATCAAAGTATTTTAAAAGTACATAGTATAAGTGTTTATAAAGAAGCTCCATATATGCATTATAAATTATTTACAAGATGAAATTATGTATTAAAGTTAACATTTCATTATTCAATCTCAGTGTCATGACATTGGTACAATGGCTTGTGTAGGAGATATATTTTGAAGAGTTTTATCTTTGAATAACATGATTATTTTTAAATGCCCACTAAGGTACATCTAAATCACTTGATTCCAATTCATTTTTTCTCCTACTTAAAAAGGGACAGATTAGAGAATTAACTCTACCAACAAATTTATACATTTTTATTGAAGGAAATATTGAAGGAGAATAGTTGATTTATTCAAATAATTTTAGTAAAAGAGATAAAAAAATATACAAGGGGAAATAATATTTTATAAAAGAAAAGAAAAATAATTTGCTACCTTAGTAAATAAAATTGAAGAAAAATTAATTTAAATTAATAAGGGATTATAACAAAAAGTCAAGGCAGAAAGAAAAAAGGAAAATTTATAAAAGGAGATATTGAAAGGAAATATTAGCTTGCTCTTTGAGAAGAAAAATTCATTCAAAGAATTTTTTTCGAATATTAAACTCCATTTAGTTTTATAAAGTGATTTTTTTAAAAGGATATTTTTAAAGGAATATTGGAAAAGTACATTTTTGAAGGAATATTTTCAAAGGTAGAATATTGAAGGTCATTTCAAAGATAAAGTTAGATTATTGAAGCACTTAAGGTATGAGATATATTTTATTTTGCTATTTTTTTTCTAAAGTTGATTGGTATAAAAAAAGAAAAAATAATAAAATAAAATTGAAGGCTTATGGGATTTAATATTCTATGAAAGACATTTTTTTTAAGGAAGAAAAAGAAAAGGAAACATTGAAAAGAAATTTATTTATGAAAAAGGAAATTCCAAAGGTGGAAAATATGTCAAAATGTAAAAGAATTCATTTTAAAAAATTTCTATTAAAAAACTATAATGAATTAATTTGGGGGTCAAAAGGTTTTCTACTAATGAAGGAAAAACAATGTTGGGTCCATAAGGAGTTTTAAAGTGAACATTTTGGTTTTTTAATATAAAGAAAGAAAATTAGAATAGTTGAAAAGAAGATTAGTTTCTTGAGGCTAATATGATTTAGGGGTTCCACATTTATTTAAAGAAAATATTGCAAAATATTTTTCCAAGACATGTTAAACACAAATTTTTCTCACAAAGTTTCATTTGATCAACAGGCCAAATTTTGTTAGAAAAGCTTAAAAAATAAAGAAAATTTTATCAAAAATAAGAACGTGTTCAATTGGGTCAAACCACCACATTATTTAAACAAAAATGAGAAATCAGATTTAGAACAAAAATATAAAATGGTAAATAATTGTTGGTATATTGATTCAAGAGCAAGTAATCACATGACTAGCAATTTGAATTGGTTTGATCCTCTTCAAGTAAAACAAGATATAATTATCAAAATTATAGATAATTAAATCTTTCATAGATAGGTAGTAGGAAATGTTTCACTCAACCTATATTTTCTTGAATGTACACTAAAAAATGTACTTTGTGTCTGGACTAACCAATAGCTTGATATCAATGTCACAGTTATTATGTAAGGGAAGATTAGTTGAATTTAGTATTGTTAATGGAAATAAAAATATTTCATGAAAAAAAAAAGAGAGCTTGAAGACTTTGGTTCTTTTAAAAATGAATATTTTCTCTAAGATATGATAACACTTTCTCATAAACAATTAAATCAACTACGACCACAAGAGAAATATCAATCACAAATGCAATACCAAAGAGGTAGTTTAAATCATCAAAGAGATATTATTGCACACATGGCTCTAAAGAAAATTATCAAGACTATATGGTATCAAAAGATAGTATAAAACAAGATGGTAAAGAATATTCCAAATAAGTAAAAGTATCTATAAGTACATTACATATGGTTTCTTGGTGATCTACAAAACCAATGTCAAGAACAATAAGAAACTATAAATAAATTGAAAAGTATACTCATGATGAAAGAAAAAAATTATAATACAAATGAAATATTTCAAAGGATATATGTGAGGTGTAATTTGAAATTAGAAATGATACATATATAGTGTTACACTAGTGATTTTGAAAATGTTCATGATAATGCTTGTACAAAGTATATTTGTATTGATTGTTCAGAGTGTGTTGGTCAAAATGAAGGCCAAATTGTTAGATTTGGTGAAAATAAAGTTCATTTTTGTTAATAAACATTTATATAATATAATATTTTTAATGGTAATAAGGATATAACTAGATGTAATTCTACAAAGAATTATAGTTTGATGCATTTTGAGTTTGATAGTCATAGTTTCAGATGTGTTAAAACAAAGAGTGTTGATAATTGTTTGGAGTCTTTAAGTAGTGATAGGGACAATAATGGTATAAATCATTTAGATATTGTTAGTGATATTGATAAAGATCATTTTTTCAATGATTTTACACATGTTTTTATGAGGGTTCATGGTCCACTGAGTGGGATTTGAACCTTGGACCTCTCAAAGAGAAGCCATAGCCCTTACCACTACAGTAAGCTTGCGGTTATAGTGATAAAGATCATTATGAAATATTTTTAGAATTTATTAGTAATGGTCTAATTTATGATGATTTTTGTATGATGAAATGTAATCAAAATTTATTAGAAAACAAGGTGATGATGAATGCATGACATGGAACATAGAATCCATGACATAAAATATTGTGATATATAATAATGTGTAAAATTAGATTTAGAATAGGTACAAGTTACAACTACTATGGTAGATATTGACAAATAATATATAAGTGTTGGGACAAAGGCAGATCAAGGAGAAATTATTTGAACAAATATAGAGGCAGATATTCAAATATGATCAAGGAGCAACAACACTATGAAACATATCAAGAAACAATCTAGGAAGGCATAACAAATAAATATTATGAAATTTGTACCAAATAAATATTACATTATTTGATACCATTTAAGTACTTTGTAAATATGTTTGGTTTCATGTAAGCATTAGGTTTTATCATTATTAGATGGTTAATAAAATAATTCTCCTATGAGAAATATGAAGAGTCATATCTTGCATGATTTTGAGTAGATGAAGATGAAGATGAAATGTCAAGAGAATCCATGTAAAAGCTTTATGTAGGGATTTCAAGAGAGATTGTATGCATTGAATTATAGTGAATTATTTATACTGCAATGCATTTTATTATTTACTACAATAGAGAGTATTTATTTCATTTGATTCATGGTTTGAGTATGCGAGTTGCATTCTGGTATATTATATGTAACCTTGTTGTGAATGATCATTATCTAATAGATATGAATTTATTATTAAATTTGGTCCTCAAGCTAACATTGGTACCAAAGCCTACTTGTATTAAGACTACTAATTGAATGCTCATTTGTGTGTCTTAATATTGGAAATCCATGTGTAAAGAAATAAAGTAGGTTGTGAGAAGCTATGAGGAAGTTGTGAAAAACCATGATGAGTTCATGTGAGGAATAATTAAGCTTGAAGACTAGTGTGTGTAGGGACGATCATTTTCATCCAATGATATGCCTTGATTTTTCCTAAAATAAGTTCAAGTTTCTTGTTACTAATGGAAAAATTATAATTCTAGTGCTGGAACATTTTAAATTATATAACATGTCTCCTTTTTTGACTAAACTAAGTTTTAAATATTTGCTTAACAAGTTGATAATAAAAGTCGTATATTTCTTGAGTTGAAGGTAATCCATGAGTTCTCCTATCTAAAACATCTACATCCATTTAAATCCTATGATAAACATTTATGGATTTTCTTTCTTCTTTTCCAAGGCATATGTGTTTTTTTTGTTTTAGCTAGAAGTTACACTTTGAATAAGCTTCTAATTATTGCCTAAGATGTTATATTTAGAAAAATTATATATGAGAGATTAGACATTACAAAGTATCTAAATTCATGTGAGAATACCAAGGTACATTCTTCTATCTTTAGTCATTCTATTATTCTTGTAAATTAAAGTGGTGCAGGATAAAATAGAAGGATAAATTATTTTAAAGTCTTTGTTAAATATCACAGTATTTTAACAATGCAAAATATAAGTTTTTTTAATAAGGATTATATATGTATTGCAAATTATTCACAAGGTAAATTTATTTATAAAAATCAACATTTCATTATTTAGCCACAACGTTATGACATTGGTATGATGGCTTGTACAAGAGATATTTATTTTGAAGAGTTTTTCCTTTGAAGGACAAAATTATTTTTAAATGCCCACTAAAGTACATCCAAATCACTTGATTATGATTCTTTTTTTCTCCTAATTCAAAGTATATAATAGAAAAATAAAATTTAAAAATGGATAGGCTAGAAGATTAATTCCACTAGCAAATTTAAACATTTTTTTATGAAGGAAATATTGGGAAATAGTTGATTTATTCAAAGAATTTTTTTTAAAAAAGAAAGAGAATTTGCCTTAGTAAATGAAATTGAAGAAGATTTGATTTAAGTTAATAAGAAGGGATTGTATCAAAAATTCAAGGTAGAATGAAAAATAAAAAATTATAAAAGGATATATTAAAAGGAAATATTAGTTTGCTTTTTGAGAAGGAAAATTCAAAGTATTTTTCCAAATATTGAAGTTTATTTGATTTTCTAAAGTGCATTTATTTTGCAAAGGATATTTTTTAAGGAATATATGGAAAGTGCATTTTTGAAGGAATATTTAGAAAGTACATTGTTGAAGGAATATTTTCAAAGTTGAAACATCGAAGGCTAGTTCAAAGATAAGGTTAGATTATTGAAACACTTTTTATAAGGTATCAGATATATTTTATTCTACTTATTTTCTCTAAAGTTGACTAGTATAAGCAAAGAGAAAATATTGAAGGCTTATTTGATTTAATATTCTATAAAATATAATTCTTTTAAGGAGAAAAAAGAAAATAAAACATTGAAAATAATTTTTTTTATTGGAACCAACAATTATATTCAATAAAAAATAAGAGGTTACAACAAAAAGGGAGCTGGAAAAATCACAGCTCGAGATGCAAGGCCACCCAAACAATCAACATCGTAGAAACCTGAGACCAAAAACAAAACCAACCCCTAAAAGGGTGAATAAAAAGAATAACTAAACAAAGGGAGCCACTCCAAGAGGAGACCAAGCCCTATTGTGGGCACTAACAAAACAACTTGATGCTATAAAATGTCACCCCCTCAACCTGCTACGTCGAGGCCTCAAAGAAATAGAGGGACCTTAAGGTAGAAGGAGGTTAGGTGAAGCCATATTGATAGTGCATGGAACCTCATGCCAGAACCTGATAAGATTTATCAAATACGCTAACCCATGAGTCAACTTGGAAGCCTACGAATGGAGTTGAACAGTAATAGCAAAAAATACTATAATATTTTCATGTAAGGAAAACTAACTAGAAATTGAATCTCTAGAATAGACAACAACATTCCTAGCTTTCCAAAGTTGAAACAAAATAATAGCATGGAAGAAATTCCATAGAGCAACAATATAGGTAGGCCAACAACTATTATCTCCAAAAAATATCATCTACCATTTGAAAAATTTAGGATGAAAGGGCTTGAACAATGAGTGAATCCAGGACCAAGCAGATTGAGCACAAGGGAAAAACCAAAATAGATGTTTGAAAGTCTCAAAATAACCACAAGATGGACACTTAGGATTAGGAATACCAACCCTACTAAGTCTCTCTCCCATAGGAAGCCCTTCATAAATAAGAGACCAGAGAAAAAAGGTAATTTTGGGTTTAATTTTAGACTGTCAGATATGGTTCAGATAAAAAATCCGAGTATATGAGGTAGAATGAGTCTACCATCTCTAATTAAGATTATCAAAACCAAGGAAAATAGGGCTAAGTAGCTGATAAATCAAGGAATAAGAGTAGTTATTTAAAGGAGTATCCAACCTAGGTGTTGTAGGTGAGTTGGAGAGGAGAGGGCAATCCTCCAAGGGAGGTCCCAAGTTCAAATCTCCACCCTACCAAAAAGCTGAATTGGGTATCCAAAATCCAATTGATAATGTTGGTGCGGGCAGGGTCGGGTGCGACTCTCGGGTGACTTTGATGGTGTAAAACCCCCTTTTTGTGGTCTCTCAGACCAAGGCGGCTCTGCAAGGGGTTTTTCGCTTAAAAAAAAAGGAGTATCCACATTCTAGCATCAATCCCTCCACCAGGAACTTGGGGGTTGAAGGCCGAGCTTATGAAGCATGACATTAGGTATGAGATCTTGAATCTTAAGAATAGAAGGAAGATCTAAATTCTAAAGATTAAATTTCTATTTGAGATCAGGCCAAGGAATCCAATCTCGAGAGCACACTAAATCATTAATATAGCAGATGCCCTTATGAAACAACATCAAAGCTTTAATCCCTGGCATATCAACAAGAAGAAATGAAGGATTTGATAGAATAGGAGACTACCAGATATTCTAATAATTGAAGGAAATACCATTACAAAAATCATCACCAATCCAATAAATATGAGGTTTCACCACCTCAAAAGTTCACCAAATACTTTTGAGAACAAAGGAACCCTTAATCTTAATTGGAATAGAAGTAATTATGAGAGTGTGAAGGCCAATATTGGCCCAAAATTTGCACCCATAAGGTAGCCTTGAATAAATACAATGACGAATCAAAACCTTCCAGGATTTAGGGCTTTAATAGCTTTAACCACCCACTTAGCACACAAAGAAATGATTTACCTATAAATTTCAATGATGCCCAATCCACCCTTATTAGTAGACGTGCAAAAAATATCCTAAGAAACTTGATGAAAACCATGTAAATTATTTCCCTTGGCCCAAATAAAATCCCTAAGAAGTATGGCCAAATTATTATAATAGTTCTTAAGGGGGGGCCGATAGTAATAATCTTTATTCAAACCTAAAACTTACCGGCAAGAGAAAGGGGATGCGAGACCCGACAAGAAATATTCTTTTCAATTTTTTCAATTACATACTCCCAGAGTTTAGAGGGTGATCTATCAAAATCAAAGGGGATTCCTAATAACTTAAAATGCTCACCCTTTTGAAGCCAATGCTATGAAAAATATCTAAGCCAAGCAGGATTAGAAGAAGAAGGAAGGTGAAAATAAAGGGACTTAGACCTTTTGATGTTGGATCCTTAGGCCTTACAAAAAGTATCCAAACAAACTAAAGTAGTTAAAACTAAAACCTTATCCTCATTGATAGTGAGAAAATAATCATCCGTAAAGTGCCCATTAAGAATTTGGGTGGATATATCAAGCAAAATAATACCTTTGATCAATCCTTTAGATGCTTTATTGGCAAGAAGATAACTAAAATTTTCAGTAGTAAGGATGTAAATTAAGGGGACCAAAGGATAGTACTAGAAAATAGAAAAAAATAAACCAAAATCCTCTTACATAATTCCATTAATATTAAGACAAGTTGAAGTATCAACAAATAACATACTGACAACCCTGATAAAAAAGGGGCCAAAGTTAAGAGCTTGGAGCATGTTAAGAATGCAAGACCACTCAATACGATCATAAGCTTTCTCAAATTCTACTTTAGGAAAAAAAAGTTTTTGGCCAGAGATACAAACTCATTCTAAACCTTCCTAGATAGCAATAAGATTATCTATGATGTAACGTCCTTTAATGAAGCCCGTTTGCTCTAGTCTGATAATCACAGGGAGAATTTTGTGAATACAGAGAGCTAAAGCTTTAGCCAAAATCTTGTAAGAGATATTAAGTAGAGTAATAGGTCTCCAACTAGTGATAAGATCAGGATTACCCGCTTTAGAAATAAATTTAATGTTTTCACGATTGAAAATATTTCCCAAAGAATTATTTGCTAATGCTTAATTATAGACATTGAGTAGATCAGGCCCAATAAACTTCCAAGTGGCTTTATAAAATTCACATGGAAAGCCATCAAGACTAGGGAACTTATAATATGACATAGTCATAAGAGAATTATGAATCTCATCAAGTGAAAGAGGAGCCTCACAAAGAAGTTTGTCATAAGTAGACAACTTAGCAGGAACAACATCAAGACACTATTGGAGTGCCATATGATGTTCTAGAGAATCCTATTGAGCTTAAAAAATAATCTTATAATGATCCATAAAGGTTAAAGCAATATCAGGAAGAGAAGTCAACCTACCATGAGAGACTTGAATAGCTTTGATCTGAATCCTAGCCTACCTAGAATGAAGAGACTTGAAAAAGGCTTTGTACGGGTGATCACCAACCCTCAGCCAGTGCAGATGATCTTGAATCTGAGCCCCCCTGGCTTCATATCCATCATGGACTATAAGCTAGTGACAAATACCAACAACTATGGTTTGCAACTATCAATCATATGAATCATATTCTGGCAACCATATATTTCATTGATACTCCTTCGTAATAGCCAAATGAGCATGCTTTCTGACCTGTACCACCTATTTTTTAAAATATCACATGAAATAAGTAGTACGTTAAATTACTTCATTCCACCAAGAAATCCAACTAACAGATTGAGGAGGCTAAGGTAATAAATTCTATATTTTCTCAATCATAGTAATTGTACCAAGGTATTGCAATAAAGAAGTATCTAAATAAAATTGCTTGCACAAAAAATTAAATTGGTGACCACTCCACTCAATTTGAAAGAAAATTGGAAAATGATTTGATAATAGAAATTGATCCTAGACTGTCATAATCTTGTTATTGATGGAGGAGAATAAAAAAATTGCTTCTTTGACATCATAACTCGATCAAGGCACTTGCAGACTCTGTCATTACCCACATGAAAATTGGACCATGTGAACCAAGGTGGAGGTGTGCAATTATGTTGACAAAAAAGAGGATAAAAAATATCCCATCTGTGTTTAAGAAAAAACAAGCCTCACACTCTCCAACACACTAGCGCATCAAGAGGTGACAAAATTTATCTTCAACATGCTCAACCATATTAAAATCACCACAAAAAATCCAATATGCCATTAGTAGGTGATCATCTAGGTACCACCAAAGGGCAAAGTGACTAGGCCCATAATTAGGTGCATAAATGTTGGTAATTCCTAGGGTGTTCCCATTAATATTCAACAAAATATAGACCACATGATGAGGAGGATCCTTGCCAAATCCAAGAAGACAATCCTCAAGTTTAGATGAGATAGAAATAGAAGCACCACCCAGACCATCTTCATGGTGAGTAGTGAAGTGCATAAAAGAACCTAGAATACAGTTGAGAGAAACATCTAATAAAAAAAGAGAAGTCTTAACTTCTTGTAAAAAAATAATATCAACATGGCTAATACTTTGTAGAGCAGATCAAATAAAAAAATTTCTTGAGGAATCTGTAAGTCCTCGAACATTCCAAAAAAGGAAATTGATGGAGGAGGAATACCCATGGAGTCATCTCCCTTAGGAATACCCCCACTATAAGCCAACATTGAAGAATTATTAAATATAGAAGTTTGAGAAGGTTGAAGTAAATCACCAACAAATGAGGGACTACCCACATTGTCATCTAGTACCAAAAACCTATTAAATAAAGAGGTTTGAGAAGGTTGAAATATGTCACCAACAGTCAAAATATGATACTTAGCCTCTTGGCTTCCCCTCGACGATGGTGAGCCATCCCGAGATGGACTACATGAACTCCTAGAGGGTGTAGGTATTATAAATTAATTATCTTCTTCTGAGGTTGATTTATGCTTGAGAGGTTTCTCAACAGGTGGAGCCTAAGGAGCCAAAATAGGATGAACATGAATAATAGGAGGCTGATATGGTGGTTTCACAACCTTATCTCTGTTATAAAGCATCGACATAGGGCTGGTTTCCCCCTTCTTATTAGAAATTGTAATCCAATCACCCTTAATAGAGGGTATGGAAGGTGCATGCACAATCTAAGGAGCAAGAGCAACTACCAAAGGATTTCGAGCAACCAACAAAAAATCCTTGATACAATGCATGGTGGATTGTCACTGAAAACAAGTATTACATAAATTATAGTAAATAATTTTTTACATAAAATGCTCTGTTCCAACCTGAATGTCCATAAATTATCTGATATCTTGTGTGAGGTCAACCTCAACACTTATCATGTCATGTTGATAATAATCACTCTTATTTCTAACAGACCACCTGACCAATGGTTTTAACAATATCATAATAAAATCCCATAAAGGTAGTGGAAGACCAAGAAGTTCAAGCCAAACTAGCACTTTCAAGGCAACTTGATCTGAAACTCAGAAATGAGTCGAAGAAAATATGACCATCAATGTATTACGAAGAAACCAACAAATGGACTTATCAACCATAGTTTACACTTGTGAGGGTTCTTTAAATAAAATCCAAAAAGAAACCTTAGTAAGATTACAGATACCCGCAACCACAATACCATAAGCTTCCTAGTGAAGTTTCATCCAATTTTAAAATATTCTTGTGACAGGATTTGACCAACAAAATAAACTATAATACAGTGATTCTCATACCATTTTACAATGGGAGAAACAACATCAAGAGAGCACATCATTTAGAGAACGATCATTGCCTCATCCATCACTTCCAAAATAAACTTTCGAGCTCACTTCGATGCCATGAGTTCTACTATATGTAACACTTGTTACATTTGTGGATGGTGAAGCCATAAAAAAAGAGAGCAACCACTAAAGTGGCAGTAATATCAGTATCCAAAACTAAAGTAGTAACATCATTTCATCAAATATTCATTTTTTTAGAAAAAAACTCAAAAACAAAGGAAAATTTGTCACAAAGAACATGTTCAACATCGTCAAACCAGCACATTCTTTAAACAAAAAAGTGGGAAATCAGATTTAGAACAAAAATATGAAATGGCACTTGGAATAGGAAAGTTAGAGGATAATTGTTGATGTATTGAATTAGGAGCAAGTATTCACATGAATAGCAATCTACATTGGTTTGATTCTCTTCAAGTAAAACAAGGTATACCTAGAAAAATTGTACATAATAAAATTTGTCACATCTAGATAGTAGGAAATATTTCACTCAACCTATATTTTCTTGAATGCCCACTAGAAAATGTACTTTATGTACCTAGATTAATTAACCAATAACTTGGTTACTTGTGGAGAACTTTTAGATTTACTACTATGGAGGTTTTTTAGAGCTAGGGTTTTCAAACCTAGGATTGTGGAAAGCTTTCAAATATAAAACTATGGAGGTTTTTCAAATATAGGGTTTTCAAAGCTACGACTATGGAGAGCTATTATGGAGGTTTTTGTGGAGCTAGGATTTTTGGAGCAACAAATATGGAGAGATTTCAAAGTTATGACTATGGAGGTTTTTTAGAGCTAGGGTTTTAGGCTATGACTATGGAGAGATTTTAGAGCTGCAATTATGGAGAGCTACTGTGGAAGTTTTTTTTAGGAGCTAGGATTTTTAAATCTAGGGTTTTTAGAGCTATGATTGTGGATATATTTAAAGCTACAAATATGGAGGTCTTTTTGGAGCTAGGGTTTTTGAAGCTATAACTATGGAAAGTTAGGATTTTTAAATATACAACTATGGAAGGGAAGATTTTTGAGGCAAGTACATATACTCTAGTGGGAGATATATGTTTCTAGGAGTTACAAGGTTGGTACATTTGCATCATTATCTATGTCATTGGAATATTTACGAAGGCTAGTACATTTACATCATTGAGAGATTTATGTCATTGGAAGATCTATGTCATTGGGAGAGATATGAGGTAAGTACATATGTACTGGTGGAAGATATATATTATTAGGATATTTGTGAGGCTGGTATATTTATATCACTTGGAGAATAGTACCATTGGAAGATATGGCTAAGAAGAAACCCTATAAATAGGAGGCCAAAGGGGTATTTGGAAGTGATAACATTGCCCAAAGGCTTTATACTCTTTAATTTTAAGACCTCAGAAGACATGCAAGTTGTGGTTATGAAGGGACCATGGTTCTTTGGTTGAAAAGACCTCTTTTTGAGGAAATGGTCCTCGAACTTCAATTCATCCATCGAGAATGTCAATAGGGCACCCCTTTGGGTGCATCTACTTGGGTTACCTATGGTATTCTAGGATGATAAAATACTTAAGGGTATTACTAAATCAGTGGGTGAATTTATTGCGATGGATTTGGCCACTCGAGAAAAAACAAGGATGGTTTTTACCAGGTTTTAAGTTAACATTGATCTCTCTAAGCCTCTTCCTTTTTCTGTTAAGTTGGTTTCATATTCTAGAGTTTGGATCTAGGATATAGAATATGAACCCTCTATGCACATTTGCATTGACTATAAAAGGGTTGGTCATTTATGGACTAAATATCCTAAGAATAAACCTCCTTATAAATAGGAGGCCTATATTTGGAGAAAAAAAAATAAGACTACTATAAAGGTGTTAGGGATTTTATAGAAGTTGGTGGGCATTCCAAGGGTGCAGAGGTGAATCCAAATATTTTTTTTGTATTAGGAGAGTTTTTACCTTCTGGTCTTGAGGTTGGGTTGGACATTATTATGGATAAAGGAGTTGAGATCCTAGATCATTAAGAGGATCAACTACCTTCTACTTAGGTTCCTTTGTACCCCCTTTAGGAGGCTCATGTTGAGGTTTTCTTGTGAAAAACTACCCATATTTTTTATAATGATAGGGTTGCTACTCCTCTTGATAAGGAAATGATGAATTTTATCATGGAGTCTGTTTGGGATGTAGAAGTGGAGAGATATTTCTTCAAATGTATTGGATAGAGAATCATAGGAGGTCAATCATCCTCATAGGAAGATGGATTTTAAGAAGATCTAAATAGGTGAAATATGATACTAAAGAAAACAATTTAGTAGTAGCAACTCCTTCCTCAATTAGTAGAATAAAGCAATAAGGGAATGAATGGCTCTATGCAGTCCATCAAAAACACCCAAAAATAATGAATCTAAGTAGTGGGAAGGGTCCAAGAAGATAAAAAAAATATGAGGTGCTCTTAAATAAAATGGGTCAAGATGTGGCTAATGTCTCTAAACCTACATTACCTTTGAGTGGAGGGAAGGCTTTGCAATCCTTGAAGTAATGAAGATTATCTCATGGAATATTCGGGGTCTGCATGCCTTGACTAAACAAAGAGTGCTAAAATATTTTTAAAAAAGTTTTAGTTTTGATATTATTTTCTTACAAGAAACTAAGATGGGTGATGAGGATTTTGATAGATTACAAAAGTTTATTTGTAAGAGGTGTGAAGGTGTGATTAGGGCTACTCATGGTTCTTCTAGAGACTTGTGGATGCTTTTGAATTCTAATTCTATGGAGGGTAAGCTCATTCATCGGGTTGATAGGTTCTCTTATTTTTTATTTTGCTATAAAAAGACTCATTATTTTTGGATTTCTACCAATGTGTATGCTCCCAATATTGTTGTGGATAGAATAAAACATTTTATTAACTTAAAATCCCTTGGTTCTTCATTTAACCCTCCATGGATGCTTTCTAGTGAATTTAATTCCATTCTTATCCCTTGTGAGAAACTTGGAGGCTTGATTATTGTTTTGGACAACATGGAGGAGTTCGGTGAGTTCTTGACCTCCATGGGACTACTAAATATTGATTTGCAATGTTATAAATTTATTTGATCCAACATAATAATGGGAGGGGGTCTAATTCAATCTAGGATTGATAGGGCCCTTACTTTGATAAGTTGGCTCACCATGTTTTAGGATTGCTCTTCAAGGACTTTATCGATAATTTCTTTTGACCACAACTCGTTATTGTTAGAATTCATGGAGGAGAGACATTCAAAATTTTATCCTTTTAGGTTTGAGAAAATGTGGATTTCTTATCTAGATCTTGAAGGCTTGATTAAGGCTTGGTGGAATTCAAATATCTATGGCACTAAGATGTTTCAAGTGTCTAAGAAGTTGAAAATCAACAAATCTAACTTGAAGAGGTGGAATCAAGAGGTCTTTGGGAACCTCTTCCATAGGAAGAAAAAAATATTTCAAGAATTACAAGAAATTGAGGAAAAATGCCAAAGTGAAGGTTGGTCAAAGGATTTGGCCAACAAAGAAAAAATTACTCTTGCAGAATTTCCTAATATTCTTGTCAACAAGGAGTGTTTTTGGAGGTAAAAATATCGAGATACATGGATTAAGAAGGGGGATAGGAATACCAATTTTTCCACCTCTTAACCTTGAAACATAGGGGTACTAATAAAATAAGATAAATTACATCGGACTCTAGTGAATTCCTTAAAGATAAGGAAAAACTTGATACTACCACTATATACTTCTTTTAGGATATATTTTCTTGAGATAGGGAGGAATATGGGGATGCTTCAAAGGAAATTCTCGAGAACATTCCCTAGGTGGTGATGGTTGATATAAATAATGCTTTGAATCCATAATTTTCTAATTATGAGGTTAGGATTAGCCTATTTAGTATGAATAAGGACAAAGCACCTAGGTCGGATGGGTTCCCTATTATTTTTTTAGAGGTTTTGGCACCTTCTTGGTTTGAACAAAAGCCTTAATAAAATTCCAATATTCTTCCTCTTTTTTGAAGGTATGGAATACTACCTTTATTGATCTGGTTCTTAAGAAACATCATGCCTATTCTCTAAGGGAATTTAGACCTATAAGCTTATTTTTTTATTGGTAATAAAGGGGTTTTGAAAGGATCCTAAAACCTTTTACAACCAAGTGAACACAGATAGTATAAATAAAACTAGACTATCAAACAAAACAAGCAAGCAAATAAACAAATGCAAACAAGGAAACCCCAAAACAAAAGGAAAACCAAGATAAGCTAAGCAGCACAGAAAAATCCAAATAATGCGATAGCTAGGGAACACCCTAGGAACAAAATTGATAAACCAAAAAGGATGACAGTCCCAAATTGAGCTAGTTAGCTAGATTTGGAGGAGTGATATAAATACCATCCGCTTATGCAATACCCTATATAATTTTATTACTAATACACTTGTTAATAGTTGAAAAGGATTTCAAGGTGGTTTCATTCATGGTAGGCAGATTGTGGATGGAATAATTACGATTTATGAGACTTTACATTTTATGTCCAAAAGTAGGTTGGTTGAAATACTTCTTAAAATAGATATGCAAAACGTTATGACATGGTCTCCTGAGAGTTCCTTGATAAGGTGTTGTAGAAATTTAGCTTTTCGGATCTATGGAGGAAGTGGATTAGAGTTTTTATTTCCTCTGGTAAATTTTCTATCATCACCAATGGGATCCCAAGAGGTTTTTTTTGGTGTCAAATAGGTATTAGGCAAGGTGATCTCTTGTCTCCATATATTTTCATTTTGATGGTTGAAGCTTTAGGAAGATCGATTCTTGCTTCTACCTTGTCTTCTAAGATTAAGGGTATTAGACCTAGAGGTATTGTGGAGGTAGTTTCTTATAAATAGTTTGTATATGATATTATACTTATTTGTGAAGCTACTATGATAGAGGCTAAGGAATTCATGAAATTTTTTTAGCTTTATGAGAAATATTCTAGCCAAAAAATTAACTTTCATCAAAGTCAAATATTTTTTGTGAATACTAGGGGTAACTTCAGCATAGAATTGTAGGGATTTTTGGTTATGGAATTTCTAACCTTCCTTATTTATATCTAGGTATGTCATTGTTCACTAGTAGGATGAAGGAGGAGTGTGATCTCCTGTGTTGGATAAGATTTAACATAAGCTGGCTGGATGGAAAGGTAATCTCCTGAGCCAAGTAGGTAAATTGCAATTTCTTCAAGCTACCCTTCAAATATTTTTTTCTATTATATGTCTCTTTTTAAAATACCCTTCAAACTTAGGAGGAGGATTGATCATATATTTAGGAGATTTCTATGGGTTGGGATGGATGATAAAAGAGGGTGTCCCTTTTATATTGGGATAGGGTCTACTCTTCTAAGAAATAAGGTGGTCCTAGGATTAGAAATTTGTTGTTGTTCAATAAGGTATTGATTGTAAAAATAGCCTAGAGATTATGTGTTGAGGAGGATCAACTGTGGAAAGATATTATGAGAGGTAAGTATCTAGAAAATCACATTTATTTTTTTTAGAAGTGTTTCTCCTTCTAGGGGCTCTATGATTTGGAATGGTTTGATGGGGATACAAATTTTGGTTATGGATGGGATGCAGTGGTAGATTGAGAATGAAAAATATGTGTTATTCTAGGATGATACTTGGATTCTTCCTTAACCCCTATTTCCTAGACCAGATTTTTATGAGTTGAAGGCTCCTTTATCACTAAAATATGGAGAAAAAGTAATTGGTTATATAATCATCACTAATGGCAAGAGGATTTAGAATCATCTAACTTTACATACAACTGAGCTTCAGATCCTTCAAATTTTGGCAAAATTGAACATGTTGCTACAACATTACTTTCTTCATCAGTAGAATGATATAGGGACTTCCTTCTATGGACTCATTCTCCTAAAGGTCTTTTCATTGTCAAGACTACATATGAGGCCCATGAAGAACACAAGCTTATACTGAGAGGGGGGGTGAATAGTATAAGATAAAACTTTTACTTTTTTTCCAAAGCAATATCATCCAATATTATTAATTAAAATAATGAAATAATGCACAAATCACTACCCACATAAGATACACAAGTTTAACATGGTTCACCCTATGTAGGCTACACCCATAGAGAATTTTTTCTTAAAAATTTCTTCAACAAATTTTGTGGAACTCAATTTCCTATTACAATGTTTATGGACCCTAATCCACAGGAGACACCAATCTCGTTTACTCTAGTTAATGGACCTCTATCCATAGGAGACACCAATCCCATCTACTCTGATTCATGGACCTCTATCCATAGGAGACATCAATATCCTCTACTTTGGTCTGCTCCAAAGCCTACTCACAACTCTGCTCAAATCTACTCCAAGCCCTATCACAACTTTGCTCAAATATGGTCATGAAACCCGCTCAATCCTGATCACAAAAACTGCTCAAACCTACTCATAACTTTGCTCAAATCTGCTCACAAGCATGATCAAAAGTCCTACTCAAATCATCTCCAAAACTTGCTCAAATCTGCTCAAATATGCTCATAAAAACCTGCTCAACTCTACTCACAAAATCTGCTCAAATCCACTCACAAGTCTACTAAGAAGACCTACTCAAATCTGCTCCAAAATCATGCTCATCCACTCATACAAAAAATGCTCATCAATTCTCAAATCTTGCACACAAACAATGTTCATAACTTTCTCAATGTGCTTTCCTCTACTCTAACAATTCAGACATATTCTACCTAGTATTATTTTATCTTCATGAACATATAGAGAATTATATGCAATAACAATTACCCAATATGTTCTTCTTCTCAATCGAATCTTTTCCAACTATCCTTGCACCATGTGACACTTTGACTTACTTTAGAATAATTATTCTATATGTGTAAGACTGTTTGCTTATTTCCTTATGCACTTCAAATCCAATCACAATGCTCAAATATTCCCTCTAGATCTACTCCCAAAATTAATCATGAAAAATGCACAAATTTTGCTTTCAAATATATTCTATAAACCTTGTATATTTACTCCCGATATCAATCAAAACCAATTCACAAGTTTACTCACAAATTTGACCTATAACCTTTGCACATTTACTCCCAATTTCAATCAAGACCAATGCACAAGTTTACCCATAAAATTGACCTATAATATTTGCACATTTATTCCCAATTTCAATCAATACTATTGCACTTCAAATCAATACTTATACCTCCAACCATATGACATCAAAAATATTTTCCTCTAACAAAACCACCCTTGAGAAAGGAATTAAATCACCATACCTCTAAATCTGCCTCAATAATGATAGTCTTCTTTTGCATGTGCCAGTCTTGACAAAAATAATTTTCTTTTCTTTTGCCACTTCAAAATTGGTTAGCAAATCTCTTTTTCTTGAATAGATATCAAATCATTCACATTAAAAACCCTTATAAAAAATGTGCATAATAAATCTTAAAAATAATAATACCTTATATCTCCCTTTTTATAATATGCCAAATACAATATAACATTAATCACAATTACACCTTATTTCTCCTTTTTCTAACATGCAAAAATACAAATAAACTTGACCACAATAAACCTTATAACTCCATTTTCTAATTTGCAAAAATCACAATTTCTTATGCTAACACCTTGACCTTTATTTTTCCTTCAAAATTAAATTTAATAAAAAAAATTAATACCTTTGCACAATTGAGAATCCAACCCCTGATCTCATGAAATGCAGTGCTTTCCTAAGCACTTTATGACCAGCTATGCTACCACAGTAGCTAAGACCAAAAGGGAGGTTCCCAATATATATTTATGTCCTTGTGCTTTTATCAACAAAAAAATCTCATCAAAAATGGTGTTGACCTGATTTGACCCTGTGGCCTCCTACCCAGCAATGCTCCACATAAAGCCAAGAACCAATTGTACTACCTTAGTAGTGCAAACCAAAGGTGCTCGCAATGATATTTATCCATGTCTTCCTCATTTATCAAAACTCAAAAAAAAATGACATCGACCAGATTCAATCCTGTGACCTCCTACACAAAAGTGCTCCACGCAAAGGCACACTACTATTTGGGCTATCCAAATGAATGAAACCTCAGGTACACACAGTGATATTTATTTTTTCCTATCTCTACCTCAATTTTGGTTGTTTTCTCTACGTTTTATTCCTTCCGTTCGCATCCACGATGATGAATTTTCAATTGCAATTTTCATTTCACTCCAAGGTTTAATAATACCATGTATATATATGCTTTCCATTTCATTTTATTTTATTTTGTAAGGTTGTCTTAATTTATTTTCAATTTTTGGTGCCTTTTTATTTTTCAAACTCTTTTGTTTATAATATTTAAATTTATAATTTGAATATTATAAATATTTATCTTTTTAAAACTTTGTCCCTCTCTTGTGATATTTAAACCTTTTTGTCCCAAGCAACTTTTTAAACCTTTATCCTTCTTTTTGTCCAAGCAACTTTTAAACCTTTGTCCCTCTTATAATATTTAAACCTTTTTGTCCCAAGCAAATTTTTAAACCTTTATCTTTTTATTTTTGTCCAAAGCAACTTTTAAACCTTTGTCCCTCTTGTAATATTCTCTTTATAAGATTAAAATAATATATTTAAATATTATAATCCTTTGATTGAAAAATATTTAATTTTTATTTAAGATATACCTTGCCTTGAATAATTATCTATTGTTTGCTATTCACAATAGTCCATTCTTGACACAATTGATATATTGTCCAACCTTGTAAACTTCACACCCTTGAAGAATATTTCTGCCTTGAATGCCACACACCCTTTGACATCAATGAAAACTCAATATTTCCAAAAACCTCCCCCTTTGTCATTGATGGCAATCCTACAAAAATTTCTTCTACCGCAACTGGATTCCAAATTTTCTCCCCCTAAAAAGCTACTCCCCCTCATTGAATTCTCCTCCTTTTACATAAATGGCAAAGGGCTCCTTGGGTCTAAAAATAAGACACTTAGCATAGCCCCTCACCAAATCCTTTACTTTAGGTATTCAATTTTGAGATGGGAGTAAAACTACTCTCAATTTACAATGCTCTTTTTATTTTTGCAATTTTCTTTTTCCACACCTTTGTAGTCATACCCTTTTGAACATTTTGAGCATCATTTTTCTTGCTTGTCTTTGGAAGTTCCGAAAACTCTATTCTACACCATTTAGCTTTATGCCCAAAATTATTGCAATTGAAACACATGATTTTGTAGTCCTTGAAAGGTGTAAATGAATTGAAGTTTCTCTTGATGAAGCCATAATCATTCTTACCATGAACCCTATAATGTATAGATTTATGACCAAAATGATTACATGAGAAGCAATAACCCTGGAAGAAGTATTCATCTTGCCTTGTAGGATATGGTCGCATGATTCTTTCTTTGATTTTTTTGTGTTGGTCCATGTTCCTTGATGGTGCATTATTTTATTCCTCATTGATGTTTCCACTTCTCATATCATAATTATAGGTCTTATATTCTTCTTCAAATACCTTCTTTTATTCTTCTATTTATTTTGAGCTTGACTCCTATTTTTGTACTTCTTGACCTTCCTCAAAGTCAAGTTCGATCTTCATAAATGGATATCTCTGTGTTTTGATAATATCATCCAAATATTTTTAGATTTTCCTGAATTGATATATCTTATTATTAAAGTTTTCAAGCCCCTTTATTAAAATGTCAGCTTTATGTTCTAGTCTTTCACATTCTAGATATTTTGCCTTTAATTGTTCAACCATACCTTCTTCAACTTTTCTTACCTCTTCAACCTTAAATTTTAAGTCAATGAGATCTTGTAGAAGCTTTGCCTTTGTTTTCTCATCCTCTTGTACTTGAGCCTTCAATCTTAAATTCTCCCTTTTCAACTCTTCAAGATCAATAACAAGTTCCTATTCCATATCAATTGTGGCTTCCTCTTCATATTCTTAAACTTTCTCTTCTTTTTGATCTTCAATATCAGGGACATCTTTTTTTTCTTTTTCTTGGTCTTTGACAACAGGTGCATCTTCTTTCTCTTCTACTTGGTCTTTGACAACAAGAGCATCTTATTTCTCTTATATGACCAAAAATAGAATTGCTTCTTTTTGACTATCGAAGATAATTTCATTACAGTCACTAGAAACACTGCTTGCTTCTTCAAAGTAAAAAACAAATTTGGGCCTTTGACAGATCTTCTTCTCATGCTTGCCTTGACCATACCTATTTCTCTTTTCATGATAAATTTTTCTTTCTTTCTTTTTCTTATATTCCTTTTCCTCTTCATTGCTACTATTTTTAGCTTGTGGACAATTATCTGCATAGTGACAAATATTACCATAGCTAAAGCATTTCATAGTCTACATATTTTTGTGTTTTCTTGGATCCTTCTTATTGCTTCACACAAATTTAGCCTCCTCTTCACTACTTGATTCATCACTTGATTCTAGTACTTTATCATTTGCCTTCTTTGAATATTTGAATGTTACCTCTCATTTGGATGTTTGATCTTTTTCTATTCTCATATTATAAGTTGTGATAATCCCATGTAGCTCATCCATACTTAAGGTGTTGATATCATTCATATCTTCTATTGTTGAAACCTTTGCATCAAATCTCATAGGAAGTGATCTTAATAAATTTTGAATAATCTTAGAGTCTTCAATATTTCTCCAAGTCCACGAATGGTGTTGACAACCTCATCAACATGAAGTAGATACCTAGCAATATATTCCTTATATTTCATCTTCAAGTCTTCAAAATTCCTCCTATGGGTTTGAAGTTTTACCATTTTAACCTTGTCATCTCCTTCATATGTTCTATATAACTTGTCCCATATTTCTTTTGCTCAAGTGCATTGCATAAATTTCATAAAATTTGATTCCTTGGAATTATTTTCATATGGTTTCTTACCATTTGCATCTGTAGGAGGATTAGTAGGTGGTGTGAACACATTGTCAATGGATTGTCATAGATCATATCCACGTGCCATCAAATAAGTCTTCATCCTCGCACTCCATAAAGCATAATTAGTCCCATAAAATAATGGATCTATATTTTATTAAAACCCTTCTTGATGTGCCATTTTTGTTCCTATAAGATCTTTCTTCAAGATGTTAGGCTCTCACGAGGAACCTGCTCCGATACCAACTAAAGAACACAAGCTTATACTGAGAGGGGGGTGAACATTATAAGATAAAACTTTTAATTTTATTTTCAAATCAATAACATCTAATATTATCAATTTCAATAATTAAATTATGCACAAATCACCACCCACATAAGAGACATATATTTAACGTGGTTCACCCAATGTGGGCTACATCCATGGAGAAATTTTTCTTATACATTTCTTCAAAATATTTTATGAGAATCAATTACCTATTACAATGTTTGTGGACCCAAATCCATAGGAGACACCAATACCTTCTACTATGTTTTATGGACCTCTATCCATAGGAGACATCAATACCCTCTACTCTAATTTGTGGACCTCTATCCATAAGAGACACCAATATCCTCTAGTCTAGTTTACTCTAAAGCATGCTCACAACTCTGCTCAAATCTGCTCCAAGCCTACTCATAAATCTACTCAAATCATCTAATTAAACCTACTCAATACTGCTTAAAAACACTACTCAAACCTACTCACAAATCTGCTCAAATATTCTCACAAGCCTGCTCAAAAGGCCTACTCAAATATGATCCAAAACCTGTTCAAATCTACTCAAATATGCTCACAAAAACCTAATCAAATCTACTCACAAAATATTCTCAAATATATTCACAAGCTTGCTAAGAAGGCCTACTCAAATATGATAAAAAATCATGCTCATCCACTCATACAAATAATGCTCATCAATTCTCAATTCTTGCATACAAACAATACTCATAACTTTCTCAATATGCTTTCCTCTACTCTAGTAATTCAGACATATTCTACCTAGTATTATTTTATCTTCATGAACATATAGAGAATGATATGCAATAACAATTACCCAATATATTCTTCTTCTCAATTGAATCCTTCTATATGTGTAAGACTATTTTCTTATTTCCTTATGCACTTCAAAGTCAATGACAATGCTCAAATCTTCCCTCTAGATCTACTCCCAAAATTAATCATGAATGATGCACACCTTTTGATTTCAAATATATTCTATAACACTTGCATGTTTACTCCCAATATCAATCAAAACTAATGCACAATTTTACTCATAAATTTGACCTATAACCTTTGTACATTTACTCCAAATTTCAATCAAGACCAATGCACAAGTTTACTCACAAATTTGACCTATAATATTTGCACATTTATTCCCAATTTCAATCAACACTAATGCACATCAAATCAATCCTTATACCTCCAACCATATGACATCAAAAATATTATCCTCAAACAAAACCACCCTTGAGAAAGGAATTAAATCACCATACCTCTAAATCTGCCTCAATGATGATAGTCTTCTTTTGCATGTGCCTATCTTAAAAAAAATAATTTTCTTTTCTTTTGCCACTTCAAAATTGGTTAGCAAATATATTTTTCTTGAATAGATATCAAATCATTCACATTTAAAACCCTTATAAAAAATGTGCATAATAAATCTTAAAAAGAATAATACCTTATATCTCCCTTTTTATAATATGCCAAATATAATATAACATTAATCACAATTACACCTTATTTCTTCTTTTTCTAACATGCAAAAATACAAATAAGCATGACCACCATGCACCTTATAATTCCCTTTTCTAATTTGCAAAAATCACAATTTCTTATGTTAACACCTTGACCCTTATTTTTCATTCAAAATTAAATTTAATAAAAAAATTAATACCTTTGCATAACTAAGAATCGAACCCCTGAACTTACAAAATGCAACACTTTCCCAAGCACTTTGTGACTAGCTATGCTACCACGGTAGCTAAGACCAAAAGGGAGGCATCCGATATATATATGTATCCTTGTTCTTTTATCAACAATAAAGTCTCATAAAAAACAACATTGACCTTATTTGACCCCTTGACCTCCTGCCTAGCAACACTGCATGCAAAGCCAACAACCAGTTGTACTACCTTAGCAGTCAAAACCAAAGGTTCTCATAGTGATATTTATCCAAGTCTTCCTTGTTCAGCAAAACTCAATAAAAAATGGCATCGACCAAATTTGACCCCATGACCTCTTTCCTAGTAGTGTTCCATGCAATTCACACTGCTAGTTGGGCTATCCCAATGAAAAAACCTCAAGTGCACATAGTGATATTTCTTTTTATCTATATCTGCCTTGATTTTTGTTGTCTTCTCCTCTATGTTTTCTTCCTGTCGTTCGCATGCACGATGATGGATTTTCAATTGTAATTTTTCATTTCACTCCAAGGTTTAATAATGCCATGTATATATATGCTTTCTATTTCCTTCGATTTCATTTTGTAAGGTCGACTTAATTTATTTTCAATTTTTTACACCTTTTTATTTTTCAAACTCTTTTGTTTATAATATTAAAATTTAGAATTTAAATATTATAAATATTTATATTTTTAAAACTTTGCCCCTCTCTTGTGATATTTAAACCTTTTTGTCCCAAGCAATTTTTTAAACCTTTATCCTTCTTTTTGTCCAAGCAAATTTTAAACTTTTGTCCCTCTTATAATATTTAAACCTTTTTGTCCCAAGAATTTTTTTAAACCTTTATCCTTTTTTTTTTCCAAGCAACTTTTAAACCTTTGTCCCTCTTGTAATATTCTCTTTATAATATTTAAATATTATAATCCTTTGCTTGAAAGATATTTGCTTTTTCTTTGAGATATACCTTACCTTTAATAATTGTCCATTGTTTGCTATTCACAATAGTCATTATTGACACAATTGATATATTTTCCAAACTTGTAAAAATCACACCCTTGAAGAATATTTCTGCCTTGAATACCATGCACCATTTTACATCAATGACAACTCAATATTTCCAATAGCCCAAACATTGTCCAAGGGAGGATATTTTTTGGTGGAAAGGCTTTGGTATCCTCATTTGATCCCTAAGATTGCATTTTTTGTGGTTGTGTTTGCAAAATAAAATTTTTATTGTTGATAATTTATGTAAGTGTAGACACCTAAAATTCACACATAGACGCACATAGATGCATTTAGTCATGCGTAGTCAGCCATAGTCATGTGTAGTCACACATAGTTGTATGTGGTCATATGTAGTCATGCGTAGTCACATGTAGTAGCATGTAGTCACCTGTAGTTATGTGTAGTCACACGTAGTCGAATGTAGTTACCTATAGTCATGCATATTCATGCATAGTTGCATGTACTCACATGTAGTCATATGTAGTCATGTGTAGTCACACATAGTCGTGAAACTTACAAAATTATACTAATCATACCCAAAACACCGCCTATTCATGAAAGGGTTATCTATAAGCCCCTATATGCCATCTAATACCTTTCCTACACCTAATCATGGTCCCCATGTGACAATTTCCTCCAAAAACTAATCATGGCAATTCTAATTCTATTTTGAAAGTCACTTTATCATTAAAGTGCACTTTATGACTTAAACATGATTAATTAGGGATAATCAACATTAACCCTAATTTTATCCTCACACATGTGTGCACCCACCACTTAGTTAAGATATTTCTAAAATATTCTTAACTAATCACAACCTAACATAGGATTTGCCTAATCAGGGTTAACCTCAACCCTTGCTCACATATGTGTGTACCTAGGATATTTCTAGATTCCTCTTTAGGGCATGTGAAGGAATGATTCATCCTCAACTTCATCCTTTAACCTCACCATGGTTGATATCTAACCTAGGATTTATGCCACCTCACAAAGGAAACCTCACTCCCTAGACTTGGACCACTCTATAAATAATTGGACATTTTCACCATGAAACTCTCTCACCCTTTTGGCTTATTGATCAAAACTTTGCATAAATCATTCTAGAACATATTTCATCACTTTAGTATCCATAAAATATCAAACAATGGTTCTATAAGATCATCCTAACAAAAATCCACAAAAACAATCAACTATAGAAAGGTTTGCACACGATCATGTGAACCCGATAAGAGGTTCACTCACCACCATGCAAAATGGGTCTAAAACAACCCTATAGCAATAAAATAGGTCAATATTAGTTGTTTACAGTTTCTACAAATTCATTTACAATTTTCATCACATTTCCTTTCATTTAATATCATTTTTGTCTTCATAAATAAGGGATATAATCAATGATAGGTCCCCAAATGCACTAATCCATTTTTTAAGGCCAAAATAGGTACACAATATATTTCCAAGAATCCAAGTGGTGGCACACATGCAAATAATCCCACCTACATTGAGGAACTAGAAGAAATCAAAAAATGCATCTACATTCATATTGAAAAAGAGAGGAAAACATTTTTTAAGAGAAAACTCATTTTGTAATATCCTTTTGAAATCAATAAAAAATAGAATTTAGCATATTATTCCATTATCTTTGGAATTGGTGATCATCCGTGTGTTACATTATGGTACGCCCGATCGGACCCCCAAAAAACTATTTTAGACTAGATTTCTTGCTATCTAATTCATTGTATGAACTTTTTTTTAGTGTTATAGGAATGTAAATCTTGAATAGAGTCTATAACAGCCCTGAAACACACCTCACGTATTTTTTCAAGAATTTACAACCGTATACACTTAGTTTGCACACCGTCGTATGAACCCTGAGCCAAGTTCCCACACTACCATGCAAACCTCACAAAACGGCTTCAAAATAGTCCAAAAATACAAACCTCTACAACACATCAACAAGGAGGATCATCTAGTATACTCGAAGTCAGGTATTTCTCTCAAGAGCGACTATTTTTCCTTTTTTTTATTGCAAATAATGTTCACATATTTGATCCTCTTTCAAAATAACTAGACTAGGATTTTTAAACTCTTTTCAAAAGCACTAGAATAGATTTTCAATCTCTTTCCAAGAGAACTGGAATAGATTTTCAAATCTCTTTCACAAATCCTCAGGGTGAATTTCAAGTCTCTTTTCAAATCACTAGATTAGACTTTAAATTTATTTCAAAACATCTAGATTAAATTTTCAAGTCTTTATCACAAATCCTCTAGGAAAATTTTAAATTTCTTTTCAAATCACTAGTTTAGATTTGAATCTCTTTCAAGTAATATAGATTAAATTTTCAGGTCTCTTTCACAAATTCTCTGGGTAAATTTCAAGTTTCTTTTTAAATCACTAGTTTAGATTTTGATCTCTTTCAAGCAATCAAGATTAAATTTTTAGATCTCTTTCACAAATTCTCAGGGTAAATTTCATATTTCTTTTCAAATCTATAAAAAGAGCATTTAGTGTATTATTCCATTATCTTTAAAATTGGTGATAATCCATGTGTTACATTCTAGAATTCCCAATGGGACCCCCACAAAACTATTTTATACTAGCTTTATTGCTATCAAATTCATTGTATGAACTTCTTTTCTAGGTTATAGGTATTGTAAATACATAATAGAGTCTATAACAACCTGAAATACATCTCAGGTCTTTTTTCAAGAAGTTAAAGCCATCTACACTCTATTTGCACAATGTCGTGTGAACCCCAAGCCAAGTTCCTACACTACCATGAAAACCTGACAAAACTGCTTCAAAATAGTCTAAATTGTAAACCTCTGCAACACATCAACAAGGAGGATCATCTAGTATACTCGAAGTCATGTATTTTTCTCAAGAGTGATCATCCTTGTTTTATTGCAAAGAATATTCTCATCTTTGGTCCTCTTTCAAAAGCACTAGATGAGGGTTTTCAATCTCTTCTCAAAAGAACTAGAATATATTTTCAATCTCTTTCCAAGAGCACTAGAATAGATTTTCAAATCTCTTTCACAAATACTCAGGGTAAATTTCAAGTCTCTTTTCAAATCACTAGATTAGACTTTAAATTTCTTTCAAAACATCTAGATTTAGTTTTCAAGTCTCTGTCACAAATACTCTAGGTAAATTTCAAGTTTTTTTTCAAATCACTAGTTTAGATTCCAATCTCTTTAAAGCAATGTAGATTAAATTTTTAGGTCTCTTTCACAAATCCTCTGGGTAAATTTCAATTTTCTTTTAAAATCACTAGCTTAGATTTCAATCTCTTTCAAGAAATATAGATTAAATTTTTAGATCTCTTTCACAAATCCTCTGGGTAAATTCTATATTTCTTTTCAAATCACTAGTTTCGATTTCAATCTCTTTTAAGCAATCTAGATTAAAATGACCATCTCTTTTAAAGCACACTTAGGGTAGATTTCCAATTTCTTTAATTCACATTTCATATTTGATTTCTTTCAAGCTTTCTAGAATATATTTCTCTTTCAAAAGGCATCCATGTTTAATTTATTTTTCAAAAAGTATCTCGATTTAGTTTATTTTTTCAAAAAGCATCTAGGTTTAGTTTCTTTTTCAAAAGGCATCTAGGTTGAGTTTCTATTTTGAAAAGGCTTTTAGCTAGTTTTGCTTTCATATCATCGGTAGGCAACTCACCACCACACACTCAAGTTTCAAACATAGTGGTAAGATTAGACTTCATCCCCACTCCCCACTCGATATTAGTGATGTTAGAATTCATCTCCTTCCACCAGATCACCCCCTAGATACCATAGTAGCCTCTAGGAGTGGTTTTTCGTACTTCATCATCGAAAGATCCCCTACTCTTGAGATTTCTTTTCAAGAATTAATTACTAGAATAGACATTCTAAGTAGGATAGGATTAAATGCCTTTGTTCACAAGGCTCATATAATTAATGAACAGGTAACTATTATTCTTGACTAAGCCTTCTTGAGGGTGAAGCAACTACCTGATTGGGCCAATAGCAGGTCTTAGACAATGTCACCTCTTCTCGTGAGAGGATTTGCACTCATTAGAATATTTTGAGTCCCTCCATTTTGGATATATTTTTATTGTATCTTCCATTTAGTCACCATTCACCTGGTGTGCACCCTTAGGTGTTGCAAGAGGTTCTATGCTGACGACATTTCTTTTTAGATTCTTACCTCACTCCCAGTGTGATATCCTAGAGCAAGTACTATCATCAAAATAAACAAGAAAATAAAATATTTGCTTTTATTTGTGTAGAATTGATTCCAATTGCATTCTTGTATTACATCTTCACAAAAGTGGTTTCAACACATTCACTTGCTAGAAAATCCACTTATTGGCTATTCACAGTTTGTCACTATCATTTTTATCAGATTTACCTTCTACTATAGGTGCACATAGTTGTGTGTGAACTAGGTCTTCATAGTACAGGTTCATGTAGCAGTGTGCAAAATTTCTTCTAGTACACAAAAACACACCAAAACACAGAATTATGTATAGAACACATAAACATGTTCATATTTTTATTTTTGAATAATTTTGAGCATCCAATCATGGTACATATTACCATACCTATTTTCACTCATAGTCATGCACATGATCTAGCATACCTTGCTAAGGAGGTTACCCATGCAACCTCCAACTAGTCTAGTACTCACCCTTAGCTCACGAGAGGATCTTCCACTCTCACGTTTGATCTCCACAATGGTTTTGAACTATCTTGCATGCACACCATGACCTAGGGTGAGACATCCATTTTTAATAATATGCTTGCCACATATTCTAGCAAGGATCATCCTCTTCTTCCTCATTCACCTTCACCTAATCCACCATACACATTTTAAAACCATGTTATCTATACAGCTCCAAGAGATCCATCTCCATTGTTCACTATTGATGAGGAGACTCCACCTACCTCACCCACATCTGCTCATCAGTTTATTAATGATCCATCTCATTCTCTTCTTGGGGATGATACCTCTTTACTTAATAATCCTCACCCCTGTTGTGTTTGCTCCACAATGTACCCCAAAATTGGGGATCCACCTTTTAGATTTTGGTTGATAGGGTTGTGAGTGGTCTTGAGTGATAGTTTTGTTGCCTCCAAGGTTTGTTTTGGGCATGGTAGTGAGATTGTTTTCTTTCAAGGTTTGTAAAAGTGATCGAGGTCTCCTTCATTTGCTTGTAAAGCCATTAATGTAGAGGTTGATTGCTTTTTGTGGTTTTCATTAATTGTTAGGTTTTGGAATTTAATAAAATTGTACATTTGAATTTTATTTAAATCAAACTTTACGATAAAGTATAATTAATTAAATGAAAATAAAAATAAATAAAAATGTATATTATTATTATATATGTTGTATATATAATAATAATTAAAAAATCAAAAGAAAGTATCATGATAATAATAATACAAAAATGAAATACAATTTCAATAATAATAAAAGAAACATATATATTTATATATATGTTGAAATCAAAATATAATAAGGTGTATTTTTCTTATTCTTTGCATGTCCATTATGTTGTCAGGGTTAATTTTATGTTGGTAGTATAAAGTCAGCATATGGTAGTTTTAATTTAACTATTTATTTCCTATGGTGGGTAATGTTTTAATATTGAAGTTTAATTAAATCACCATGTTTGTGGTGTAGGTCACGAATGGATGATGTTGAACCAGGGCGATTGACCCGCGTGGATGGAATTCAAGGAAACAATGGCATGTTAGAGGAGTGAATGACAAGGCCATAGGGAGTATGTTGACGTGGATAAGATGTTGGTGCATATGTTGACAAGTAGCAAGTAGGCCATCGATTTCAATGATGATTTGTGCAAGCACGGGTACAACAGAACGAGCACACCGGGCTATATTGAGGAGCTAATGTCATTGGGGAAGCAGTAACATATCGTAATGGGTATCGATGAGGTGGCACATTGTGTGGTGACATTATAGAGATGTACCAATGGCCCTGATGAAGCATAATAATGTAACAATGGATGAAGAATTCAGGAGCTCCATGGTAGCTCAAGCAGGAGAAGTGATGAAGACTTTGATTGAGGATGCAAAGCCTGACATGGTACATTTGAGAGATGGTCCCACCATAATTTTTAGGATGTTGTGGCCAGCCTACATGTCGACGAGACACAGTCAAGAATAATTTGAAGTAGCGTGTAAGTTTCATCGAATAAGGAATGATAACATGATGGAGGTGTTTAAGATTATCGATGCAGATGGAGGTGATCATAGCACGATGTATAGAGATGAGTCAATGGATGATAATAGAATTTTCATATCTTCTACTAATGCAATGTAACAATAGTGGGTGGTGCAATTTTCAATATGGACGATCACAGGTGTGTCTACAATAATACGATTGTGACACCATGATAAAGGTCGGGATGTGGGTGTTAACATAGCGATATCTGGCATGCTCTCAAGCAACAACAAAATCGACACCAAGCATTTTTATAGAAACAGCCAGTGAAGTGAAAGGGACATGACAGTGAATACGTAGTGGATATGATAAAATAATTGTATAGTGGTAATCACAGTAGGGCTTCAAGAGGTATATGATAATAAAGGTAGCATCAAGCATTGCCAACACAATGTATCAAAGTAATAAGACACAACATCCATCACACCAACCAATTGCTACGCCATATGCACATATGATGTGGATGGTATACAACTACAACACCACGACAATCCCAACTCTTTCATCGGATGACTCGGCTCATGGAGGGTTTTTAAGGATTTGACGAGTATTTACGAGGTGGACGGTGATCCAACGTACAACATCATTAGGCCCATATTAAATGGTAAATAATAACTCATCACCAGGATGTAATGGAGGTACAATAGAATTAAATAAAAGTACTAAGTGGCATTGGCATGGGAGGAAAGCAGTAGTGAGGTTTTTAGATGTGATGGTGCAGATGAAATTCCAATGAGAGCGAACATAACACTTCACATTAAAGTAGCCTTATAAGCTTACATAATGGACCCTTGACTGTATGAAGATGCCCATGTGGCAGTCTTCATTTTGGGTATATTGGTGGCATAATTTCCATACATGGTGTTTCAACGAAACAAACCCCTTCCAATAAAACAAAAACGTATTGAGAGTTTAGGGTTTGAAATTAAAAGTGAAATAATTTTAATTTTAAATATGGTGTTCTCTCCAACATAAAAGATAGAGCATTTTTCAATATGTAGGATGATAAAACAAAAATAAAACAAACATTACAGTTGTAAGATTGTGTGAAATAATATTATCATTTTTACTACAGAAACGGAGGGCCATGCAAAGACGAAGAAAAATAAAATTTTGGAAGACAGAACTTTTGGAAGGTAAAACGAAAGGAAAAATGAACAGTTTTTTTTACGCTTTCAAATATAACCTCGAAAAGTGGAACAAGGGTTGTATTTTTTAGGACCTGGTTGAATCATGAAAGCCAGATTTCTGAATGTTTTTGCCAAACTGTTGGACTGTACTTTTACAACATGATGCCTATTTAGGGGCTGTAATTTTATGCACCCACGTTAAACATTGAATACCCTTTTTTTGCAATATAATGGAGATATAGCAGATTTCAATGCATATTTCATGGTTAATTTATTTTATTTCCAGTCTATTGCACCCTTTTCCTTAGAATCTTGCACCGCATTAGTTATTTAACTGCATAAATTTGGGTAGTGTTAATGTTGGTTTTTGTGCAGAATATTCATGCTTGCAGGGTTTGTGGAGAAATTTGGAGTTGCAACATTTATGTTTTCACTTTTTCATTTTTTTTCATTTTTCTAACCTTCTTTTTTGCAATTTTTTTTTAATTTTCGAAGATTAAAATAAAAATGAATAGAAATTTCAAAATCCAAAAATAATTACATAGTTGTGTAGAATGAACTACAAAGTTTATTTTTACACATTTACGTTTTTGCTCCGAAGTCATTTCGAATTTATAAAATTATTTAAAGTTGTTTTAATGCAGATTTTTATAATTTTGAAATTTCATTTTTTTACATTTTGAAGCCAAATCAGATTTTTTCAGTTTTATATTTTATTTGCAAGCATAAAATGAACTTCCCTTTATGAAAATTTCAATTTCATAAAAGGGGGGTAAATTTTAATGGCATTTCACAAGCTACCATTTTAGAGCCTTAAAGTGCCTTCTCTTTGTGAAAATTTTGATTTCATTAAAGAGAGGTAATTTATAATTACATCAAAGGCTAGTGTTTTAAAGCATTAAATTATGTCTCTTTATGAAAATTCTGATTTTATAAAAGAGGGATAATTTATGATGACATTTTAAGGTCATGATTTCAAAGCAATAAATTGTTTCTCTTTATGAAAATTAATTTCATCAAAGAGGGATAGTTTATGAATTATATCAAAGGCTTTCTTTATTTTCAAGATAAGAAGCTACATTTAACGAGTGTTTCCATCATTTAAAATTCACATTCATAGATAGATTTAGTATTCATTTTCATGTTTAAAGTAGGATGTAATGCAAGATAAAACTTGATTAAAATCCACTTAATAAAAGAAGATAAAATCTACCTTAAAATCCTTAAGATAAAAATAATTAAGGCACTACATCGTGGTCATACGAGGTCCAGTTCACATTTATTTTTATTTAGTTTTCATTAACAATAATTAATTTAGCATGGTAAAATGAACCAACACATACCCCTTGTTATCAGTTACTTGCAATCACTAAGGTGTTCCTAGCATTCATTTGATAGATCTTTGTTGATATTACTAATACACATATGCAAATGATAATATAATGGAGACTTGGAAGAAGTTTTTTGTTTCAACTTCTTTACAAGATAGGGTTTTGAGAACAAAATCCTAAGGAAGAGTGTGATTTTGTAATTGTGCAAAATTACAACTCAACATTTTGGTGCTAGGAGGGCATGAGTTGGTATTCATTGATCTAACGTGTTTGGATTGTTTATATAGGAAATAATGTGATTTGGTATAATCATAAGGTTGTGAATTGCTAAATATTTCAAGTCCATTTGATTAGCATCTTTGACCTCATTTAGCACTCAACACTTTGAGAGCTAGGAAGGCATGAATTGATTTATTTTATTGCTATTTAGATGCTAAATTATTCATGTTACTTCAAAGATTTATTTAAAGACATTGGTCTTGACTAACGAGGTTTTGTTCCATATGATTACTTTCATTGATTCTAACATTCTCTATTTGATGATGCGTTAATACTAACCTTTTTTCAAATTTGAGAATGTTCTTCAATTTCATGGTTTAATGGATACATATCTCTTGGTTGATGCTAACATGATGATTCATATGTTAAAATTTTGAGATTAGTTAGTCACTTCATGCTTCTTTGTAATAAATCTTTATTTGACTAACAAATTGGTTTTGAAGTTATTCTTTGAGTTTCACTAATGGCATCGATTTTTCAAACTAGGGCAGAGACTTCATTGTGGATAGCTAGCTATTATAGTCACTTAGGCAGGCCTACTCACCAAATTCCTCAAGGGGTAGAAAATCATTTACCCATATTTAAGCATGATGTGACCTCGACTAAGGAACATATTCAAAGATACAAGGACACCTTAAGGCAATTGTAAATATGGAAAGGATATGTTCCTTGTATATTATTTTCATACACATTGGATGAAGTTGCATATGAGTGGTACATACACCTACCTATAGATTCCATTACTTCTTGGGCTCAACTAGAAGCATCTTGATGTTAAATCAATTGGTATCTATCTGTAGGGAATCTAATGAGTCCATGAGTGAATTTAATGATAGGTTTCGTAAGTTGTATGCCAAAGTGGTATCCCATTTCATCATCTCACAAGAGAGAGCTATTGAAATATACATGGGAGACATACAACTCATAGTGGCTATATTTTTAAGGGAAAATCTTGATGACCCATCTTTGCATAGAGTCTATGAGGCCATGATAGAATTAGAACAATGGGTTATTTTGGAAAGAGAAAATGTGAACCAACTATAATGGCTTAACCCTAGGGTGAACGGTCAAGGGGATGAAGTTGAATGTCCAAACATTACAACCACCTTAGATTCCATCCAAGAGGATGTGCAAGTCTAAAAGCCAGGGTCCATTAATGAGGATTAGGATAAACAAACCCATCATGATATGATTTGGTCATGTTTACTTAGAATGGAATATTTGGACAACTATTGGGAGCAAGATACAAGAGTTGATCCTATTGAATAAATCCTTGACTCAACCAAGGTGGTTGAGACTAAATTTGAGAAGTCAATAGAGGAATCTAAAGATATGGTGGAATATCGTCACTTAGTTTTGGAAGATGACCATTGTAAATATTAAGAAAGCCAACATGAGTCAGTTAGATATGATTTGGAGATGAGTGAATTAAATTTTTGGTTTACAAGTGAGGAGGGGTATGATCCCATTTTAGAAACCCCTAAGCCATCAAAAGTGGTTGAAAGTAATGTTGAAAGAAAATCAATGAATGAATTTGAAGACATAATAGAGTTTCACCACTTGTTCTCGGAAGATACTTTGGATGATATCATTGAAATTGATAGCCAAGAAAAATCACACCTTCCAAATTATGATAAAATTGAATTTTGGGTTACAAATGTGAATTGTGATCTTGCAAATTTGAATACAAAGAGTAACCCGCTTTTGAAAATAATTGAACCATCTAATTAAGGTGAAGGTGAGTTTGAGGATCAACCCATTGATTAATTTGAAGAATGTGAAGGTATAATTGAGCACCACACCCCAAGTTTGTAATATGATAATTTTTGGTGGAATAAATGGGAAAACTTTGTTGATATTTCTAATTAAGCACTCACTTCGCTTGATATGTAGGACAAGATGCAAAGGCTAGTTCTATAGCTTAAATAAAATAACTCTCGACTACAATAATAAAGGCCTCAAGATGCATATCTAGATGATGCTCCAAATCATCCTCATGATACAAAGATCAAAGATACTAAAAGTGATATTTTTTGAAAAATGGAGGAATCCTAGAGTGGTCTAGTTTTGAAACATGTGATGAATTAGGACCTTCCATAAATTTGGATGAGATGATTAAATTGGGTGATCAAAGCCTTCAACATGTTAGAGATGGTGACAAAGAAAATTTTGAAAAATAATTTCTTGAAGATTTTGAGAAAGAAATAGTATGGATGGTCAACAAGAAATGGGAAGAATATGCTCATTCCAAACATTCTAATGAACTTTTTGTGTCAATTGATATGTAGGATAATACAATTGCTTCATCACATGAGGATATTACAAGTCCTATACAATTTGAAAAAGTTTTGGAAGAAGGGTTTGAATCTCATCTAGTATTGGAAAGTGACAATGATGCTACAACCATGGATAAAGAAGAAAAACCATTTGATTTGGTCCCCTTTGAGGGGTTTGGAATTAAAAATATTGATCCATTTAATGGTTCTACAATGTCTATTTCATCTCAAAATGAGGAAATTTCAGAACCTGAATGGTTTGGGTTTGATATCAATGATGATCCAATTAAAAATTTTATGTTATCTGAAACAACCCAAGTGATTGATCATGGAGATGTGTTAGTTGACCCATCACTAGATAGACAAGACTCATGGTTTGAAAAGGATGGACATGTTTTTAATTGGGTTTCTAATTTTGGTGTCTTTGATAAATAGGTCATGGACAAAGAAGAAGTGCTACGAGAAGATGATGATAAAGATCATGAGAGAAAATAGGAAGTTTCAAATCCCCTCCAAGTAATGGTAAATGAAAATGTGCCAAAGGTAAAATCTCACCTTTTGGGTTCCACTATTTGAAATCTAGGTGAAGGTTTGTCTAATGGATTGTTGGATTCAAGTACTATCAATGATGAAATGCCATTTGAGGTTGATAAAGAATTTGAGTTAATTTCTCCTCACACCACTAATGATATTGCTTTGTTGAATGAAAAGGAAGTTGATATGCTTGAAGTGTTAAATCACGTTCATAATCAATTAATAATTGAATCTAGGATATAAAATCGTGAGGATTTTCATTTAATAAATTTCCTAGATGCTTGCAAGTGGTTGTATAAATTTGATTGGCCTACAAATTTGGAAAATGATTTGGCTTTATAGTTTTTATAAATAGGCTCTTGTTTGCAAGTCCTCATGTTTGAAAAAGAAAGCCTAATTCTAAAACATGAATCGAATTGTAAAATTGACATAATAAATAATAGACATCAAAGAATTGAAGATCAATTATTGTCTGATCAATTTGATAATTTGAATCTCACCCATGGGATCATTAATGGAACTAAATAAAATTGGTGGGGTGAGAGAGGAAAAATGAATATTATTGTATTGTTTGGCCTAACCTTGTTTTTATTGCATTCCTGCAAATCTTGGTGTGTGTATCATGTTATATTTCTGTTGAAATGTGCTAATCATGTTTGGGATCCAGGGAAGTGATGGCTCAAATATTTGCACCATCTTGTACCATATTGTACATTTGTATATAGTTTTGGTTTGTATTTTTGATTTTGTGTCATGGGTTGTTCCCTTTGATTAGAGGAAATTTTTTGTAATCGCTAACTTTTGGTCTCTAGAACTTTTTAAGCTCCTTTGTTTAGTAGGTTGGAGTACTTGATCTGAAAATTTATGGACCCGAGAAAAGGGGGATGAGTTATTTGGTGATTATGCTCATATTTTGGGACTAAAATGGTGGAAAGTGGAACAATGAAAGATTATCCAAAGCTCCGCATGGGGATCACAAACATTAAATGGTGTTTCTAGAATTAAGAAGGATGAATTTATCTTGATTTGCAACCCTAGGCAAAAATCTAAAATGCTACACTTGTAGGCTACCTTACCCCAGTGATGCTTGAAGTTTTGCAAGGTTTTTCTTTTGAAAAAGAAAAAAATATTATATATATAAGAGAAGGAGCACCAAAAATCTTTATTAAATTAGTCACAAGATCTAGATAAACTCTACCGAGGCTATTGTCATCTGACCAAAAGTAGGGCTCTATCTAGATATAGCTCAAGTAAAAGGAAAGACTTTGCAAAGCATTGAGCAAACACAAGGATGAGTTAGATAAACCCCATCGAGGCTATAAATGCTTGACTGGCAGTGGGGCTCTATATATAGCTATTTTGTTACAAGCGATACATTATAGCCTAATGCAAAAGGGATGATGGAATTTGGAGGATTTTTAGAGATGCAGGAATGAATCACTTTTGCACACACTAAGCAAAGGCAGATGGATTAGTTGTTTTTATTCCAAAGCTGTTTACCCCCACCTTCTTAGGGTGTTGCTAAATTATTGTGTCTCGTTGTTCTTGTGTGTTTTCATTTCAGGTTAGGTTCTTACTAAAATGCTCAGGACCATTTTCTAGCAGAGTCACCATTTTTTGTGGCTACTCCACAATGTACCCCAAAATTGGGGACCCACATTTTAGATTTTGGTTGATAGGGTTGTGAGTGGTCTTGAGTGATAGTTTCGTTGCCTCTAAGGTTTTTTTTGGGTATGGTAGTGAGTTTTTTTCTTTCAAGGTTTACAAAAGTGATCGAGGTCTCCTTCATTTGCTTGTAAAGCCATTAATGTAGAGGTTGATTGCTTTTTGTGGTTTTCATTAATTGTTAGGTTTTGGAATTTAATAAAATCATACATTTGAATTTTAATTAATTCAAATTTTATGATAAAGTAGAATTAATTTAAAGAAAATAAAAATAAATAAAAATGTATATTAATATTATATATGTTGTATATATAATAATTAAAGAAATCGAAATAAAATATCATGATAATAATAATACAAAAATGAAATACAATTTAAATAATAATAAAAGAAACATATATATGTTGAAATCAAAATATAATAAGACATGTTTTTATTATTATTTGCATGTCCATTATGTTGTAAGGGTTAATTTTATGTTGATAGTATAAAGTTAGCATGTGGTAGTTTTACTTTAGTTATTTATTTCATATGGTGGGTAATGTTTTAATATTGAAGTTTAATTAAATCAATATGTTTGTGATGCAGGTCACGAATGGATGATGTTGGACTAGGGCGACCAACCCACATGGATGAAATTCGAGGAAATGACGACATGTTAGAGGAGTGAATGACAAGGCCATAAGGATTATGTTGACGTGGACAAGATGTCGATGCACATGTTGACGAGTAGCAAGTAGGCCGCCAGTTTCAATGATGATTTGCACAAGCACAGGTATAATAGAACGAGCACAGTGGGCTATAGTGAGGAGCTATCGTTGGGTAAGTGGTAACATATCATAATGGGCATCGATGAGGTGGCACATTGTGTGGTGACATCACAGAGATGTGTTAGTGGCCCTGATGAAGCATAACAACGTGGCGATGGATGGAGAATTCAAGAGCACTATGGCAGTTCGAGCAGGAGAAGTGACGAAGACTTTGAATGAGGATGCAAAGCCTAACATGGTACATTTGAGAGATGGTCCCATCGTACTTTTTAGGATTTTTTGGCCAGCCTACGTGTCAATGATATGTAGTCAAGAATAATTTAAAGTAGCATGTAAGTTTCATCGAATGAGGAATTATGACGTGGTGGAGGTATTTGAGATTATCCATGCAAACAGAGGTGATCATAGCACCATGGACAGAGATGAGTCGGTGGACAACAATAGAATTTTCATATCTTTTGCTAACATAGCATGACAATAGTGGGCAGTGATGTTTTCAATATGGATGACAGCAGGTGTGTCTACAACAATACAGCCACGATGCCACGATGAAGACTGGAACGTGGGTGTAAACATAGCGATCTCCAGTATGCTCTCGAGCAATGAAAAAATTGACATCGGGTAGAATCATACAAGTGGCCAGTGAAAAAAGCATCGAACTCTTTCATCATATGACTCAGTTTACTGAGGTTTTTAGGGCTCCAACGGGTATTTACAAGGCAAATGATGATCCAACGTACAATAGCATTTGGCCCAGATTAAATGATAAATGATAAATCATCACCTGGGATGTAATGGAGGTATATCAAAATTAAATAAAAGTGCTAAGCGGCATTGGCGTGGGCAAAAAGTAGTAGCAAGGTTTTCGGATGTGATGGTGCAGACAAAATTCCAACGAGAGTGGACATAACGCTTCACGTCAAAGTGGTGTTATAAGCTTACATAACGGACCCTTGACTGTATGAATATGCCCACATGGTAGTCTTTATTTTGGGTATATTGGTGGCATAATTGCCATGCATGGGGTTTTTACAAAACAAACCCCTTCCAATAAAACAATAAAGTGTTGAGAGTATAGGTTTTGAAAGTAAAAGTGAAATAATTTAAATTTCAAATATGGTATTCTCTCCAACATAAAATATAGAGTGTTTGTAAATATGGAGGATAAACAAAAAGAAAAAAAATGTTACAATTGTAATATTATGTGAAATAATATTATCATTTTTACTACGGATTAGTGGCCCATGCAAATATGAAGAAAAATAGAATTTTAGAAGGCAAAACGAAAGGAAAAATGAATAGTTTTTTTTACGCTTTCAAATATACCCTCGTAAATGGGAACAAAGGTTAGATTTTTTAGGACTTGGCTAAATCATGAAGCCAGATTTTTGAATGTTTTTACCAAACCACTGGACTGGATTTTCACCACATGATGTCTATTTAGGGGCTGTAATTTTCTGCACCTATGTTAAACATTGAATACCTTTTTGTTGCAATATAATGGATATATAGCATATTTTAATGCATATTTAATGGTTAATTTGTTTTATTTCCAGTTTATTTCACTCTTTTCCTTAGAAGCTTATACTGCATAGTTATTTAACTGCGTAAATTCGGGTAGTGCGAATGCTGGTTTTTGTGTAGAATATTCATGTCTGCAGGGTTTGTGAATATATTCGGAGTTGCAGCATTTATGTTTTCACTTTTTTATTTTTTTATTTTTCTAACCTTCTTTTTGCATTTTTTTTTTAATTTTCAGAGATTAAAATAAAAATTAAAAAAATTCAAAATCCAAAAATAATTACATAGTTGTGTAGAATGAAATACAAAGTTTATTTTTGCACCTTTACATTTTTTCTCCGGAGTCATTTTGAATTTATAAAAATTATTTAAATTTGTTTTTTTAATGTAGATTTTTATAATTTCGAAATTTCATTTTTTTACATTTTGAAGCCAAATCAGATTTTTTCAGTTTTATATTTCATTTGCAAGAATAAAATGAACTTCCCTTTATGAAAATTTCAATTTCATAAAAGGGGGGTAAATTTTAATGGCATTTCGCAACCTACCATTTTAGAGCCTTAAAGTACCTTCTCTTTGTGAAACCTCTAATTTCATTAAAGAGGTAATTTATCATTACATCAAAGGCTAGTGTTTTAAAGCATTAAATTATGTCTCTTTATGAAAATTCTAATTTCATAAAAGAGGGATAATTTATGATGACATTTTAAGGTCATGATTTCAAAGCAATAAATTATTTCTCTTTATGAACATTAATTTTATCAAAGAGGGATAGTTTATGAATTATATCAAAGGCTTTCTTTATTTTCAAGATAAGAAGCTACATTTAATGAGCCTTTCCATCATTTCATATTCACATTCATAGATATATTTAGTCTTCATTTTCATGTTTAAAGTAGGATTTAATGCAAGATAAAACTTGATTAAAATCCACTTAATAAGGGAAGATAAAATCTACCTTAAAATCCTCAAGATAAAAGGAATTAAGGCACTACATCGTGGTCATATGAGGGTCAATTCACATTTGCTTTTATTTAGGTTTCATGAACAATCATTAATTTAGCATGGTAAAATGAACCAACACATGCCCCTTGTTAACAAATACTTGCAATCACTAAGGTGTTCCTAGCATTCATTTGATATATCATTTTTGAGAATACTAATACACATGTGCAAATGCTAATATAATGGAGACCTTGGAGAAGTTTTTTTGTTTCAAATTCTTTGCAATAGAGGGTTTTGAGAACAAAATCCTAGGGGAGAGTGTGATTTTGCAATTGTGCAAAATTACAACTCAACAACCCCGATACTACCTCCTCTACCCCCATAGTAGGGATGATTTCAAATTCCCAATCCTTCATTTCTGGAACTCGGGTGCCTTTATTGCAATCAACCTTGTAATAATCATCGTTCACATCATCCCATAAATATACTTTACAAGCACCCCAAAAACCACCTTCCCATCAATCGTATTTTTCATCTTCTTCTTCAACAGTGCAACCCCCATCTCAATCACAATAATTTTTTTCCCAATAGTATCAACAAGTCCCATATTCACAAATCTTTGTGGATATGTTCACCACTCTTTCTTCTCAGGATTTCACCTGTGATTCCTATACTCCTTCATCACTTGCACCACATGTGTTCCCCTCTTCTAGGATGTATGGTATGCCATCTTCTACTCCACTTTCTCTTTCATCTACTTCCACCTTTCACCTTCCTTCATCTCATCCATTTCAGGATCTCCCTTCCATTCCTCTTTCTTCTTATAATCTAATTTATCTATATTATCTTCAATACCCTATGCTATTTTACCCAATTTGAGTTTTCTATTCATCACTCATCCATACCAATGTAGATACCATCTTTTGGCACTTCATATCACCATCCATATTCATCCTCTATTCATGCACAACTTCCCCTACTACAATCCACTATGCCTACTTTCTTTACCTCACCTCATTCCTCATCTTCCACACCAACTACACAACCACCACAACAGGTATCAATGCACCAGGTATAGGCCTCCCAACCACTATATTTCCATTCATAAAAAAGGTCTACCCCATAATAGATTCTCCCATCTACTCCTATATTTCACACTATTCAAAAACCACATCCACTGGAACAATTTCATTATACCCCCCTTTCACAATGGGAGGAGAAACAACTACAATACCCTCCTCATTCTCAGTCCTCCACTATTTCATCATAGCTCATCGCACCCCCATAAATTGAACTCCAACTCTTACAAGAATAAATTAAGATGTTTGATCTATGCACGACTGGTTATGGGCCCTAAAAACCCACTAATAATGAGTTGTGCAATGATATCATTCATCCTTTAGTTCACATTCTTCCTTATCCATATCATTTCAAATTTTAGAAATACAAGGGTAAATATGATCCTCGAGAACATATAAAAAATTATCACTTTGCTTGCTACCAGCTTCATGACATCGATCCGCTCATGTTGTGTACTTTCACTCTTTCGCTTGGGGTACAATCCCTTGATTGGTACAACATGCTCCCATGCCATAGCCTATTTACATTCGAATAATTGGCTAACTCATTTATAGAACACCTTTCCATCAAGATCAAGAAAAAGATAAAAAAATTGATGTATATGTCTTACGATAGGTTGATGAAAATCCTATCGATGACTTTTTTCTCTATGGATATTGGTCATTCATGACCTAGCCTATAGCCTTCTGCCTATTGAAATCATCACACTATTTTCTAAAAGTTACCACAAACACATTTCTATGTCGTTGCAACTCCATAAAAGCCACACATTTGATGAAGTTATTGCTTAGGAAAAAGTCATTTAGGACATCAAAGTCCAATCTATAAAAGTCAAAATTCATCATAAAACATCCTATACATAAAATTTTTGCTTCAATCACAATATTCCTAATTTATATTTTTCCAAACTACCACAAAAAAATCAAGTGGAAGTGGCCTCTCTAGCCTCTGTGTCGATCTCACAATCCCCTCCTCCATAACAACAATTGTTTCATACTGGTGTGCCTCCTCCATCTAATCCACAACAAGATCATGGTCTCTATCCTCAACCCCCATGATGCAATTGGACTCTGCTTTCTAAACCTATTCTAGTCTTATTCTAGAGGTTGTTTTATGCTAGTCATATTATGTTGTCCAACATTAGACCCATTGACCTAAATCAACCCAAATATTGTGGGTTCAATGAATAGGTCTTTTGTTCTTACCATCGACAACATGACCATGATGTAGGATATTGTAGATCCTTTCATGGATTGGTACAAGATCTTATTGATCATGGTACTATCCAAGTTGCAAACCCTCTCACACCACAAAACCAAAATTTGGGTATTTATCAGAACCCATTACCTGAACATGGGGGTACTAATCCTCAAGGGGCTCAACCTACTCAAGAAGTCCAATCGAGGTAATTCAATCATGTCCACCATGATTCTTCGTCACACAGAGTGGTTTGCATGATTAACCTCACTACTCATACTGAAAATTATTATCCACATCAACATGCACTCATTTCTTCACCTTACCCACCATTTACTTCTCCTCAATCACTTGTACCATCAAATGTTCCATATCTACCATGTAATATCATCATCGTTCGTGGTAGTATCACCCATAATTCACACAAATCCCTAGCTATATTGTCTATTTTCAATATTTTACAACAATCTCACCCTCATCGTGAAGCTTTAAATGATATTCTTCACTCCATTGAACTCAAAATCAATGATACCAATGCATTTGTAAATTTTATTTGGAACATACCTCGATGCATGTAACCTTTGATTAGCTTCCATGATCATGAAATTATTGAGCTTATAGGTGATGGAGTTGATCCTCCATTAACTATACAAGCAACCATCAATGACATTACTTATAAATGTGTCCTCATTGATATTGATTCTTCCATTAGCATCATCTCTATTGCTACCCTTCATCACCTCCATATTCCACCTATATATTTCACTACACCATCACTCAACCTTTGATCTTTTGATGGTTCTATGCATCCCATAGTAGGTTCCATAATCTTTCCCATATATACAGATGTGAGTATCATGTCTACATTATTCCACATCATTAAAGGTGATATGCAATGAAAATTCTTAAAGGGTGGAATTTTTAGTTGACCTCGATATTTCACCAGTTTTAATGTCTCTGATTTGCATGAATTTCATGGTAATATTGTATTTGTTGAAGAGGAAAACACCATAGCTTTGGAGAAGCAAATCCCCAAGAAGAAGAAGGAATGAATTGCATAAGTCCTTGATAGGAAAGTGATCACCACACATAATGTAAACTATAGTAAATACTTGGTATAGTGGGAAGTTTTATCCCAGGTTGATAACACTTAGATTTTCGAGGAGGAACTAAAAATGCTTGAGATTGACAAGCTTGAGGTATTTCATTGGCAAAACTCATAGGAGCTGAGTTCATTTTCAACCAAAGGAGAATAATGCACCTTATTGGGGCCATAACTTTTGCTCCGAGTGTCTGTTTTACCCTGTTCTTTTTTTAAAACATGCAAAATTGCATTGAGAACTTAAAAAAAATTCCACTTGCATTTTGGATAAAAAACACCTCTAGTAGATCTAAAATTATATTTTAGTGTGATTTTCAGTTTTTGCAACTAAAAAATTTATCATAACTATTAGTGTAGAACTAGAGTGGGGTTGCTATTTTGGGATAGTGGTTATTATTGAATAACGGATGCATGATTCCATTTTGGATGCCATCCGAGCTCTTTTTTTGGGTTACTAAAAATAGCAAGTGAGTTGCTAAAAATAGAAAGTGACTAAAAATAGTAAGGGGGTAGTGTAGGCTAGGGTTTTTTTGGGGAATATAAGGAGTGGGAGACTCTATTGTAAGGGGATGTGAATTTAGATAATGAAAATAAGTATTTGCAAGTTTATTTTTTACTAGTGTATTTTTCCTAATTTCTTGTCTTGCAATTTATCCTTGGAGTTAATTGTGGGTATCTTGCAATAAATTTACATCAATTAGTATCAAAGCAGGTGATATATCGCTAGTGGGAAAAAATATGAATAAAATAGGAAGAGTACAAGGGATCTATGCCCAAATAAATAGGTAGATGGAAGATTTACATGCAAAAATAGCACGGTTGACAGGTGCAATTAACCACATGATGGAGGTCCACACCAATATGGACTCAGATCTGGGATCTGATAATGAGACTATGGCTAAGGAAGGTAGATCTAAGGATCAAGTAAAAGAAGAACCAAAATGTTTTGAAAGTAGGCTAATTTGAGCCTTGGAAGGAATTAAAGGAAACTAAGGTGGAGTCAAGATCAATTTTTTTGAGTATGTTGGTGGGTTAAAACCAGAGGAGCTAATTGATTGGGTAAATAGTATGGAGAAATATTTTGAATGGAGTAATTTGGCTAAGTAAATGAAGGTGAAACTCGTATGCATGAAGTTGAAATGGTATGCTTTAATTTGGTGGGATAATTTATAGACGGAGCGATAGAGGAGAGGAAAGGAAAATATCAAGGCTTGGGATAAGATGTAGAAGAAGTTGCAAGAAAATTTTGTGCCTGCATACTTTTCCTAAACTTTATTTCGTAGATTTTAGAACCTTCGATAGAAGGACCAAAGCATCGAGGACTACACCAATAATTTCTACAAGCTATCTATTCATGTGGAGCATAACAAGACCAAAGAGCAAAGGGTTGTGAGGTATGTAAATGACCTAAGTTATGCTATTCAAGATGAGTTGAGTATGCATCATACCTTTATTGTAGAATATGAATATCAGATGGTCTTGAGGGTTGAAGAGAAGCATAAGAGGATTAATTACAGAAGGGGGAAGAAGGTATTGGTATCTTCTTCAAATTGGAAACATGGTAGATCTGGCTCATCAAAGGGAGAATCCTCAAATACAGAGAAACAAGAAGAAACAAAGCAAGGTCATGGTACCTACCAAAGAGGAAGAGGAAATCAGAGAGGTCAAGGCAATGGGGGAGTTCAAACTTGGAATGGATCATGGAAGCCATATACCTATTTTAGATGCAGTAAGGAAGGTCATAGAGCATTTGAATGCACCCACTACAATGTTGAAGAGAGAAATCAGGAAGTATAGGGTAGAGTCAACCTGGTTGAGTAAAAGGAGGGAAATTAGATAAAAAAATTTGCAGACATGAGTGATAATATCATGATAAAGAGAACGTTGATTGCTCCAAATAAGGTAAAAATGCAAGCAAATGAGGATGGTGAAACCCTGGCTACGAATACATATCTTTCATACAAGATGCACATTGGAAGGAAAGGTATGCAAAGTAATCATTAATGGTGGTAGTTGTGAGAATATGGTCTCTAATGTAATGGTAGATATAATGAATCTAAAATGTGAGAAGCACCCACACCCCTATCCCATTTCATGGATCAAGAAAGGAAATAAGGTGACTATTGATAAGATATGTTTAGTAAAATTCTCAATCGAGAATACTTACAAAGATGAAGTTTGGTGTGATGTGATTCCTATGGATACCTGCCACATACTATTGGGGAGGCATTGGTAGTATTATAGGAAGGCCATCCATAATGGGGGTCAAAATACATACACTTTTTGGAAAGATGGTGCTCAGGTAGTATTGTTGCCTCTTCAGGAAGAAGGGAAGAGTGATAGTATGCTGACTGTGAAGGAGTTTATCATAGAGGCACAAGAAATTGGTTAGTACTATGCATTGAAAATGAAGAAGATAGAGGTAGAGGAGGTTCTTATACCACCGACAACATCTAGGTTGTTGAAGGAGTATGTTGATGTCATACCAAATGAGTTACTTGATGGGTTACCACTGAAGAGGGATATTTAGCATCACATTAATTTAATTCATGGGTCAGTTATTTCGAACCAAGTAGCCTATTAGTTGAGACCAACCCAAAATGCAGAGTTGAATAAGCAAGTGATAGAATTGATATAGAAAGGATTAGTAAGGGAGATCATGAGTCCTTGTGCAATTCCTGCCCTATTTACTCCGAAGAAGGATGGCTCATGGTGGATGTGTGTAGATAGCAGGTCCATAAATAAAAGTACTATCAGGTATAGGTTTCCAATATATAAAGTGGATGATATGATGGATGTCTTAGTAGGGGATAACTACTTCAACAATATTTATCTATGGAGTGGTTATTATCAGTTCAAAATTAAAGAGGGGGATGAGAGGATGACTGCTTTCAAAACCTGATATGGATTGTACGAGTGGATGGAGATACCATTCGGGTTATCAAATGTATCCAGTACCTTTATACGATTGATGAACCGAGTGTTGCAAGAATACATTGGATAGTTTTTAGTTTTCTATTTTGATGATATCTTGATTTTTAGTAAAAGTGAATAAGAGCACTTGCACCATGTGAGATTGGTATTAGAGTTATTATAGAAAGAGAAATTGTACGCTAATTTAAAGAAGTGTAGAGTTCTTCAAGAAATTTTAGTGTTATTGGGCTTTGTAATTTCCAAGGATGGCCTGAAGATGGATGAGGAAAAGGTCAAGGCAATTCTTGAATAGCCTATTCCAAGGAATGTAACAGAGGTGAGAAGTTTTCATGGTTTGACAACTTTTTACAGGAAGTTCATTAGAAACTTTAGCAATATTTTTGCACCCATAATGAAATGTATGAAGTAGAAAACTTTGCATGGAAAAAATAACAACTTGGAGTTTTAAACTCTTAAAGAAGAAGGTTTCAGGAGCACTCGTGTTGGTATTACCTAATTTTAGCAAAATATTTGAAGTTGACTATGATGCTTCACATGTGAGGATTGGCACTATTTTGAGCCAAGAGGGGTAGCCAGTAGCATTTTCGATGAAAAGTTGAATGAGGTAAGAAAGAATTATTCCAATTGTGATGTAGAATTTTATGCAATTGTGCAGGCACTAAGGTATTGGTGATATTATTTTTTATCCAAGGATTTTGAACTGTACACTGATCATGAAGCCTTAAGGTATGTCAATTCTTAGAAGAAATTAAACAGCAAACATGTCAAGTGGGTCTCTTTTTTGCAAGAATACTCATTTGTATTGAAGCACAAGCTCGATAAGAAGAATAAGGTTGTTGATGCATTAAGCAGGAGAGTACTATTAGTAATCACCATGGAGAATATCGTGATAGGATTTGAGGGGATTAAGGATTTGTATGAATCTAATGCATATTTTAGAAGCATTGTACAATAGTATAAAACTCTAATGGTGGGTGAGATTGGTTGAATGCTTATTGAGTATGTTATGCATGATGGTTATCTATTTAAGGGGAAACCATTGTGCATACCTATTGGTTCCATGCAGGATAATATCATCTGTGAGCTACATAGTGGTAGTTTTTAAGGACACTTTGGTATAGATAAAATAGTTGCTCTTATGGAGTAAAAGTACTATTGGTCATGGTTTAAATATAATTCAATTTTTGTCCATATGTAGAGTGTGCCAAATGGCTAAAGGTTATGCACAAAATATAGGGTTGTATACACCCTTACCAGTTCCCCTAGGATCATGGACCGACTTGAGCATGGATTTTGTGCCAGGGCTACCCCATACTCAACGAGGTAAAGATTCATTTTTTGTTGTAGTAGATAGGTTTTCTAATATGGATCATTTTCTTTCTTGCTAGAAAACCAATGATGCAACCAAGATTGCAATATTTTTTTTGATTAAGTGGTGAGACTGGATGGAGTTCCAAAGACCATCACTTCAGATTAGGATGTTAAGTTCTTGAGTTATTTTTGGCAAATATTATGGAAGAAACTGGACACAAACCTACAGTTCAGTAGTGCTTATCATCCATAGATTTATGGACAAACCAATATCATGAATCAGAGTTTGGAAAACATTTTGAGGTGCATATTTTTTGAGAATCCACAACAATGGGATTTAACCTTGTCGCAAGCAGAATTTGCATTTAACAATTCATTGAACCGCTCGATAGGAAAATCACCATTTCAAATTGTTTATGGCTAAAACCCCAAGGGTGTTCTAGATTTGGTTGAATTACCAATCTATGAGCATGTTAGTGATGATGTAGAAGCATTTGCTAAACATATACAACAATTGCAGGAAGAGGTAAGTTGTAGAATAGTAATACTAAGTACAAAAAGGTCACTAATGTGCACAGGTGCATCCAAGTGTTCCAGGTTGGAGACATAGTGATGGTTCACCTTTAAAAGGAGTGATTTCCCAAAGGGACATATAGTAAATTGAAAATTAAAAAAATTGGCCCTTGTAGGATTCTAAAAAAAATGAATGACAATGCTTATAAGGTGGAATTGCCAGTTGACCTTGATATTTCACTAGTTTTTAATGTCTCTAATTTGCATGAATTTCATGGTGATATTTTAGTTTTTGAAGAGGCAAACACCATAGCTTGGGAGAATCAAATCCCAAAGAAGAAGAAGGAATGCATTGCGCGGGGCCTTGATAGGAAAGTGATCACCACATGCAATGACAAATATAGTAAATACTTGGTACATTGGGAAGGTTTATCCTAGGTTGATAACACTTGGATTTTCAAGGAAATAAAAATGCTTGACATTGACAACCTCGAGGTATTTTATTAGTAGAACTCATAATATTTGAGTTCATTTTCAACCAGAGGAGAATAATGCACCTTACTAGGGCCATAACTTTTGCTCCAAGTGTCTATTTTGCCCTGTTATTTTTTAAAACATGTAGAATTGCATAGAGAACTTAAAAAACATGTCCACTTATGTTTCAGGAAAAAAATACCTCTAGAAACCAGGTTTTGTAGGTGAGTTGGAGATGAGAGGACAATCCTCCAAGGGAGGTCCCAGGTTCGAATCTCCACCCTACCAAAAAGATGAATTGGGTACCAAAATCCAATTGATAATGTTGGTGCGGGCAGGGTTGGGTGCGAATCTCGGGTGACTTTGACGGTGTAGAACCCCCTGTTCATGGTATATTAGACCAAGGCGGCCCCACAACGGGTTTTTTGCTTTAAAAAAAAATACCTCTAGGAGGCCCAAAATTATATTTTAATGTAATTTTTAGTTTTTGCATTTGAAACAGTTATCATAACTATTAGTGTAGAACTAGAGTGGGATTGATATTTTGGGATAGTAGTTATTCTTGAATAACAGATGCATGATTCCATTTTGGATGTCATCTGAGCTCTTTTTTGGATTACTAAAAATAGTAAATGAGTTGCTAAAAATAGAAAGTGACTATAAATAGTAAAGGGTAGCATAGGCTAGGGTTTTTTGGGAGGATTATAAGGAGTGGGAGACTCTATTGTAAGGGGATGTGAATTCAGATAATGAAAATAAATATTTGTAGGTTTCTTTTTTATTGGTGTATTTTTCCTAATTTCTTGTCTTGCATTTTACCCTTGGAGTCCATTGTTGGTCTCTTGCAGTGAATTTACATCACTCTCTTTAGGCAGGAGATTAAATTTGGTCAAGTCTGTGTTGAAGGCAATACTAGTATATTAGAAATCATAATTTGGTTCATATACCAAAAGGAGTTTTGGAAAAAATAGATATTTAAGCTATAGGTTCTTATGGATAGGAAAAAGGGAAAGGAAAGGTATTCCCTTGGTTAAATGGCAATCCTTATCCAAGCCCAAGGAAAATGGAGGATGAGGACTTAAGAACATATTTCTATTTAGCAAGGCTCTAGTAGCAAAGTGTGTTTGGAAGATAATATCAAAGGAAAGCTTATGGAATAAGATCATACATAAAAAATATTTAGAGCCACTCACAGTTGAGGAGTGGATAAGGGACCCAATGAAGCAAACCAATAATGTTTTAATTTATTGGAAGGTAATGATTCAGGCCTTTTATATTGTTGGTGATTGGCTTACTTGGAAAATAAGGGATGGTTCAAGGATAAGACTAGGATTAGACCCTTGGCATTGGTTGTGGTGATATGCACATACTACCAAATAATGTAATTCAAACCCTAAGAGCTCAAGGGATTAAAAATATTGCTCAAGCAAATGACTCAGAATATTCTACAAATTAGATTTTATAATGGAACAAAGCAATAATGTTAGGGCTTTAGGGCTAGGAGGCACACCAGTGGGAAGAATATGCAAGGAGACTTAAAGCTAGATACACCAAGTTGTGAAATGAAACTGATCAATTGGCCTAGACAAAGAATGGTGCTACGAGGGAGTACACTCCAAAGTTGGGGTATAAGGAAGATAGCAATGACAATCCACTATGGTGGTGGAAGACACTATAGAAGAAGAAAGCCCTATTGAATATATATTGTTCCTATGGATTTCCATAAAAAATAAGGTTATAACATGGGAGGTATTACAAAATAAGAATTAGAATGGTTCAGGAAGGTGTCATTTATGTAAGTCAAGCAATGAAAATTTTATCATTTACTAGTTTTTTACTCCTTTCCTAGATAGGTTTGGAGGGAGGTTTTATCACAGTTAAAGCTCTGTATAGGATGGCAAAAATATTCCTTAGGAGAGAGCTTAAAATCTTGGTTTGAAAATAGGTCTTACAAAGGTTTTATAGCTCTCCCATTGTTTGTGTCTTGGGGAGTATTTTTTTATAAAATATAGAAGGGGTTTTGAAAGGATCCCTTAACCTTTTACAAGACAAGCCAAGACCAAAAAGAGATTGGTCGAGGGTCAAAAATCCAACACAACCAAACTAGCAACACACAAACAAGAAACCAACAGAGCTTCCAAGCCCTAGCTCCACAACCACCAGGAGAGAATAGAGAGAAATGCCAAAAATAGATTAAAAGTTTTTTGAAAATGACTTCCATGTAAGGAAGTAGGACGACTGAACAATAAACAAAAACAACAATTAACCATGCTCCAATTCTCTACCAGGGAAATTTGTTGTCTCCAGAGAGCACAAACCCTTAGGGAAGTCCTCCCTCAAAATATGGAGTCTAGGGTGGTCCCTACCCAATTTTACCATGAAGTCCGTGAACTTATTACCTTCCTAAAAAGTATGCTGAAATGTGACATCTTCTAAAAGTAAGGCGACTCTTTTATCTTCAAGAATCATATTTTTCATTGACAGATTTCTTGGGGACCATCCTATCATTTAATTTATGATAGTAAGGGAATCCCCTTCTATGATAATTTTATAGAGTCCCCCCAATGAGCTGGCCATCTGGATGCCTTGGTAAAGGGCCCTGACTTCCATAAACTGAGTCCTTCCGCAAACAATTTTATAATGTCTTGGGAAGTATGGTTATCTATGAATGTAATATTTTTTCAATCTCAAAAAAATCCTACTTGGCAAGTCTCCTCTCAAATTATTGGAAGTTTTAATAACTATAAGGTTTAAAAAAAAACATAGATAAAAAAACAAATCATCCCTCCAAATATTGATAAATCAAGGGCCTTGGAATTTTTTATGGGGATAGACTAGGGGTCCCTAGAGTTTTTGGAGCAGGAGGATTACTATATTTTTTACTCTCATTATTTTAAATTCAAGGTTGGATTGGGAGAAGGTTCTAATAATTATGCTGAAATTATGACCCTCAAATTGTTGGTTCAGTTGGTAGAATCAAAAGGAATACAAAAAATTCAAATTTACGGAGACTCACAAGTGGTAATAAACTGGATGCTTGGTGATTTTAGGATGAAAAACATGATTCTACAGGTTATCTTCTCTGAAATAAAAGAAGTTGTGGAGTGAAGTGCAGATTTTACTTTTTGGCTTATTTATAGAGAACTAAATAGGGAAGTAAATAAACTCTCAAAGGAGGCACTTCAGATTGATCTAGGTATGTGCTTAATACAAGAATTCAATGAGGGCAATGCTACAGCTGATCCAAATCTCTATTTAGGGGTATTAATACACTCTAGTTAAAGCAAGCATAGATAAAGCAACTTTTTCAAAAAACTTAAAAGTTAGTGATTTAAATGATATTGTTGGCAAATTGGAAATGTTTCTAAGGATATAACTTAGCATGATAGAGATAGCTAGTTTTTTTTATATTGATAGAGGGGTTTTGAAAGGACCCAAAACCATTTTCAGAGAGAAACAGGTGTAAACCCAACTGGGATCAACACTGAAAGCTGAACAAAACAAAAAAGCATTTGGGAAAACCTAGCCAAATCATCCAAAAAGATAAAAATGGAAACCTAGCAGTTCCCAATAAACCCAGTAAACCTAGAAAATGAATAGGAGAAACTATCAAAACAAGCAAACCATAAATAGGAACCATGCAAACCAAAATAGGAAACCATAATTGTCACTTGAGCTGACATTGACCTACATCTCAGAATTCTCATGAGGAATCAAATACCACGTGGGAAGTGATTACTCCCTGGCTAGAGGCAAGGGAGCCTTATTTGGGGTCCAATAGGCTTACTTGGACCACCATACTTTCTAAAGTAAACAAAATCCATCACCATGGTTTCCCTCCACGAGTAGGCAAGGCAGTCTTATTTGGGGTCCAATAGGCTTACTTGGACCACCATACTTTCTAAAGTAAACAAATTCCATCAACATGGTTTCCTTCCACGAGTCCCATTGGAAAGTCATACCACCAAATGTGAAGGGATTCTTCCAGATCTCCTTTGTTTGCAAGTAAATATGTTGTTTATGATGTATAAAGGACTTGAATTTTAGGTCACTATTGAAATTTTGTAAAAATGTCAAAAAGGTATATGAAGAATGTAATTTCATATTTAATTAATATAAAATTATGACTTTATTTTCAAGGAAAAAAACAATAATACACATTTTAATTATCTAAAAGTTAAATTCATTAATATTTTTTTAATATAAAAAAGAATGTTGTTATTCACACTTAATTTTTTTTATATGACTTCAAATTTTGAAAAATAAAAACCATAATTTTTAATTAAAAATTATTCATAAAAAATGAATTAATTATCTTATCCAAACTTTATTATCCGATAAAATAAATTTAAAAAATAATAATAATTTTATATATTTTAAAATGAGTGGAAAAACAAATTTACTATATATATAAATTTAAATTAATATAATTTATTAATCCAATAATGCTAGTCATCATTATAACATGTCAATATTATCATAAAAATAATTTAACTATGGGTATCTCTTCCTTATTGATGTGTCCAACCAATAAGAGCCTTATTAAAATGTTTCCTATTAGCCTAAATCACTTGTGAAAGATTCTGCTCGACAACAGATATAAAACGTGCATAGAATGTTGAATGAATTCACATTAAAAATTGCAAAGGATGAAATTTTTTAAAATAAAAATACCATTTTAACTCTTTTTTTTTTTCAATTATTAGATATCAAATAAACGTAGATTAAGAAATGGTGTTTCCCTGACCCCGATTGCACCGATGGCATGTGTAGTCGTTGACGTTGAGAACCATGCATCAACTAATAATGTACCTTACGTACACATGTAATTGACAAAGTATATATATATATATATATATATATATATATATATATATATATATATATATATATATATATATATATATATTATATCATGAACCATGCATATATTTTTATTTTATTTTTTTAAACACTCGCACACCTAAAGACATACTGATGTGTCGAGTCAATAATACAATATTACTTTGTATTAAAGCAAACAAAATCCTTTTCATACTCATATAAAGTACTTTACATCTTAAAAATAAATTTGCCTTAAGTTTACTTTACTTCTCAATGTGGAAGGTCAACAATTTCAATCGAGTTTAGTTTGGATCAAAGGCTTAATTCTTAAAATATCCTTTTTTTCATCACTAGTGATTCAAGGAAAAATCCTCACTATGGACAATATGTTATTCAAAGGTATGGTTATTGCTAACCGTTGCTACATGTGCAGGGCATGATGGGAGACAACCCAACACTCGTTTTTGGAGTGTTCGGTAGCGGAGTCCATCCTGGATGAACTTTTCCAAGCCTTTAGGATCTCGTGGGTTAAGCCTGCTCTTATATCCGAAGTGTTCCATCAATGGCCTCAACCCTTTGTTAGCCTAAAACTTAAGTACCTATGGAAAATCTTTGGCATCATTTTCTCTAGCAAATTTGGCTAGAAAGGAACCATAGAGCCTTTAAGGATACCATTCACAACCCAAAAACCATCCTCAATAGGATTATTGTCTTTGTGAAAGAAAACCTTAGCACCTTAGTGGATGAGAACCACTCAATTCCTCCCCAAGAAAAACAATTAGCTCAAGCCTTAGGTATTGAGGACAAACCTTCCATTCCTTTGCCCAATCCCAGAAATGGGATTTCTTGGGAGCCACCCCCCAGGGTTGGTTTAAACTAAATTTTGATGGTGCAGCCAAGGAGAACCCGGGAAGAGCTGGAGCTGGAGGAATAATCATGGATCATCAAGGAAATATGGTCAAGGCCTTCGCTGAACCATTGGGAATCAGAACTAATAACAAAGCAAAAGCTAGAGCCCTTTGGAGAGGGTTGCAAGTAGCCCAAGCAACTCAAGGTAACTTGATGATTGAAGGTGATTCGATGAACATCATCAACCTGTTAACCAATGGCAAAAAACCTCCATGGAGAATTGAGGGAGTCATCTATGAAGTGAGGATCCTTTTTTCGGCAAGACAAAACAGGAGGGCTCATCACGTGTACCGTGAGGCCAACAGGTCAACTGACAAATTAGCCAACATAGGTGTTGATGTTGGTAGTTTGGTGACATGGACACAAGGTGTGCCACGTGAAGTGGAAAACATTATTAGTCATGAAAAGAAACCTACCCGTTAAGGAGAAAGATGAAAGGGTGTTCTTTCCCCATAGAGCTGGTAATAACTATGGGGTTTCCCTCTAAATCATACCAAATTGAAAATGAAGGTAACAGGGTGTAAGCCTTGGAGGATTCCGAAAGAGAATAGGAAATGGGCAAGCAATAGGTTTCACAAGTGCAAAGTTCCAAACTTCAATTTCCTGACGATGTAAGTAATGTTTACAGTTATGTTTAGGTATGGGTGTGGCTTGTTAGTACGGTGTTGTAGGGGATTCAACACAAGTTCTGGTAAGAAAGTTTCAAGGATGACTAGGATCTACAATCTCAGTAGAAGGCTGGATATTGTAATAGGTTTTGGGTTAACCTGCAAAACCCGGTAATTAATGAAGACTTTTATTTACCAAAAAAAATATTATTATTTTTAAATTATTTATTTTATATATATATACAAATAAAAAACAATATTTTTATTTTTTATTCATAAAATAAAATGATTTTAATGCATGCATGAGACCAAAACAATTTATAATATTAAGAGTTTTAATACAAGATGGAGTATATGGTGTACAACCTAGTCCCTTTTGAATTCAAACCTTCGAATTCCAATTGAGAGTTCCAAAGTTTAACATCTAAGAAAGAAAATTGTTCAACAAAGTCAAAAAAAAAAAAACTTAACATCCTCTTATCATATTTTGGAGTAATTTTTTTCTATTTTTAATTTTGATGAGAAGTTCCTTAATTTTTTCTATTCTAATTGTTCAACAAAGTAAAAAAAAAAAACTGAACATCCTCTTATCATCTTTTGGAGTAAGTTTCTTCTATTTTTAATTTTGATGAGAAGTTCCTTAATTTTTTCTATTCTCAATTCTTCAAAAAGTTATATATATATATATATTAAAAATGTCACAAACAAAGACAAAAGACAATCACTCTTGACAAGTATACAACAAATTAATATTTTTATGTAAGAAAATATTTTAATGTAAAACACATTCAACATCATATGGTAAAGCCAAGTGATAAACTTAGTTATTAAATAATTATAAGAGTTGAGGAGTTGACTTTAAGAATTGGTAAAAGAGATATGAATTAAAATATAGATTTATTTCTATTTGTAATAATTAAGATTGTAAACAACCCAATCTTTTAAGTATATTTATCTAAGAAAATCAATATTTTAATTTTATTCATTGGCACTGGTTAGAAAATTGTATTTGTATTTGCTAATTCATTTATAATATCGTTATCATTTTCAAATCTATACTTTTGAATTGTTTTATTTATTTTATTTGTATTGATAATATCGTTATCATTTTCAAATCTATACTTTTGAATTGTTTTATTTATGTATAAAAATATTGATTTGAATTTTTGTGCATAATATTTTTGCTTTTGTTATATTATTTGATGAAATTCTAATCATCTTACAATATAAGTAATGCTCTTCTTTGTAGTCCTTAAAAAATAATGTTGGCATTTTCAAGATTGTTCTTATGTACATTATTGTTTAGATGGATTCCACTTCATGTTAAGATTTATCTTTTGTATCAATGTAATTTTTTCTCAAGGATATGAAATTCCACTTGATTCCATATTTAAATAATCCTAGTTAAACTTTTAAAATTTTAGTAAGGTTATAATATGTTTGAGGACCCTCAAACACTTGAATTATTTATTGAAACTCGACAAGGTGCTTGAATTAATAATTAAAAATTTGTTATTTCTTTCTTGAAATATATGTGAACAAACATATTGTTCCTAAGCAACTATTACCAAAAAGTCTAAGTTTTGGTAAAGGGAACTTCATATTCCATTATTTCATTCATAAAACTCTAATTTATGGTAAAAGGAACTTCATATTCCATTATTCCATTCATAAAACTTAAGCCTTCCTGTAAAATCTAAGTAAAGAAATCATATTTAATACACCTCATATTTCATAGGAAATTGTGCATAGTATAAGCAAGAAAAGTTTTATATTACAACAATAAAGAATATTTTGTATAATATTTATTAATTTAAATTTTATATTTTTATTTTTATTTTGTTAGTGTGAGCAGGCTGAGCAGGATCCCCCCAACCATGATCCCTCCTAAATTTGAGAGCTATGCTTATCAATGGGGAATTTAACACACACCCACCACACGCCCATCCCCTCACACACTCATCCATACCACGGTTTAAACCTTGGACCTCCCGAAGAAAATCCAAAGCTCAAACCTTTGTGTTGTCCTCCCTAGGACTACAAAAAATTTATGGTTATTGTGATAAACCCCTTTGACAAACGTATAGAGTTGAACAGTCTCCTCCCAACCATGATTCCTCGTAAGGCTGAGAGATACGCTTGTCAATTGGAAAATAACACAGTCATTTAGGTATCAACAGGGTGGGTACAGGGAGAATGGAGCCTTGTCGACCTCTACCAGCACATAGGACATTCCTAGCTACACCTTGTATCTGTAGGGTGGATGGTAGAAATGGAACCTAGGTCAACCTCTACCAACACCCAAGACTTTCACCAACTATGCTACACAAGCATATAATTATATTTTTTAAATTAATATACTTTAAAATTTACAAATTGTAACTAATTTTTATTAAGTATATCAATTTTATATATTTTATACATAAACCTATCTTTCTCCTCGATTGAGAAGTGTAATACCTAAAATTTGACCACAAAATAAGAACAAAAATTTTTCACATAGATGTCTATTTGTCTATAGAAGCAAAATATTTTGTACAAAATAACATGTATTGATTAAAATAAGTACATGATATCTAAAATACATTTTCTTTAAGTAATATAATCAAACATTCAAATACATTTAAATTTTTTAGACCATGTAAAAGAATATCTTTTTGTAATGTGTGCAAGTATAATATTTTTAGATAATTTATAACTTTTTAAATATAGCTTAATTATCCTTTAACATCACTTTATGAATATGACTATATTCATAAAGTGGATGTGGACCATGTTTCTCAAATTTTCCACTCCTAAAGCACCTACAACCATAACTATACCACATAAATAAACCATAAGGGCTAACTAACCCTTAATAATGATCATTTCAACCAATCAACTATTTCTATCATATTAGATAGTTGCCTAGTCATCTAGGGCCATATAATATCAACCATATGACCGCATGCCCTTGTGAGAGGTAAATTAAAGGATAATTACATCCATGGCATAAAAATTTGAGGAATCGAGGATAAATATGCTTAGGTATAATCTATCTCTCTCTCACACACATAGTGGTATGTATATGATACCTATGATTTTATATATGAGCAAAACACATTAAATAAAAGAAAGAGCTAGTGTCACCCCATGCATCTCTTTTTAATTTTGTGATGGATTTCCATCTAAACTAATGAAGGAATGCATTATCCATCTAGTTATTTTACAAAGTTTTGTTTTATCCTAGTTAGTTTGATCATAATCTATGTTTCAATCCTAGTGTTATATCGTAACTTTGGATGTATAATAATACTATCATTAGGGATCTAGCTAATATATAGTTGTTTTATTCTTTTCATTGTAAATAAAGGAAATGCTAAATGCTAGTATTATATTTTGAAAAGTATTTAAATTTCTAGTCTTTAACAATGTGTTATTATGCTTTGATATAACACTTTATTTTTGTTTGGGAGAGATGTTTATTTCTTTAAAATGTTAAAAATCTTGGGTCTAGATGGGAGTTTTAGGTATGAACTAGAGCCATATTGGAAAACCTTTGAGTTAAGATGTGTCCAATTCTAAGAGGAGTTATAGTGAAGCAATAACCAGGTATTTGTGAATAATACATCTTGAATGGTGAGACTCATGTATCCCAAAGTAGTGAGGCTTGGGCATATTCCTAGCGTTGAGGTCTAAGAATTTAAATTTTGGATTGGTATGGGATAATTGTAAAATTTCCAAACCCTAGATAATTGTTTTCCTATGTTATTTTAAAATAAATCAGATCTACGAATAATTTATTCAAACATGCAACAGTCACATAGATGACTGAAAAAAATAAACAACATGAACAATAGAAGTTAAATATATTTTTGAACTTGAAATATTACAAATAAAAGAGGCTACAGCTACAACATAACACTTCTACTTTCTTGCTGCTTTTCTAGCCAACAATCATTGTTATTCTCCTCCTAAGCTTATATTTTTCCTTCAACAATATGTTCTCCTCTCATTCTTTTTTGTGTATCTAAAACACTCTTGATATTATCCTTTTATCCTTGAAAAAGGTAACCTTAATATCTCTAACCCTAATATTAGATCTCATCTCATCTTCAGATGTAAGGTTAAAAATAAAAAATCACTTAAGTGAATATCAAAATAGAATCACTTAAGTGAACTTGAAAATAGAAAATCACTTAAGTGAATTTCAAAATAGAATCACTTAAGTGAATTACAAAATAGAATCACTTAAGTGAACTTAAAAATAGAAAATCACTTAAGTGAATTTCAAAATAGAATTATAAATATCTCGAACCACTTCTAGCACGTTCATACTGAAGCTTGTGCAAGAAGTTCTTATCCGAGCTACATTTCTCAACACTCCCTCTTAGCGAGGAAGGAATTTTGCACCAATCCATGTTTATCTCTCAATGCTTCAAACTTCCCTTTCACTAAGGGCTTGGTCAGAATATCAACTATTTGCTAATCTATGGGAATAAACTGGATCTTTATGACTCCCTTCTGAATCTTGTCTCGTATGAAGTGATATTTGATGTTTATGTGTTTGGAATTGTCATGAAATACTGGATTCTCAGAGAGTTTGATACAACTCTGATTATCATAGTATATCATCATGGGATCCAACTCCTAATCAATCAATACTATAAGCAACTTGCGAAGCCATATGGCCTCACAACTAGCAATTCTAGTTGTCATGTATTCGATCTCTATTGAGCTAAGTACCACATAAGTATACTTCCTATTGAACCAAGATATCATGCCTAATCCCAAGCTAAAGCAACACCCTAAGGTGCTCTTCTTGTTTGCTACATTTCCTACCCAATCTGAGTTTGTATACCCCTGCAACCTTACTTCACCATCTCCAATATATCTTAGACCATACTCCACCGCACCTCTTAAGTATCTGAGCACATGTTTTCCTGCTACCCAATGCTCCTACCTTGGCTCCACCATGAACTAACTCAAGGTGTTTACTACAAAACATATATTTGGTCTAGTGTTGACCAAATACATCAAGGATCCTATCAATTGCCTGTACAATGTAGGGTCCACCAATTCTAAATCTAAAGTTGTCACCTTCTTCAAATTAGTGATCATGGGTGTGGCCATAGGTTTGCAGTCCTCCATCCAAAACCTCTTCAGGATCTCAACTGCATACTTACCCTGCCCAAGGAATATCTCCCCTGCTATCTTCCAAACCTCCAAACCCAAGAAGTAATGCATCATGCCAATGTCCTTCATCTCAAACTCAGCTACCATATCTACTTTTCACCTTGCAATGAGCTTCTTTGCACCTGTAAGAAACAATTCATCTACATATAGCACCAAAATGAGTAGATCAGTCCCAACAAATATGTAATATAGATTATGATCTGCATCACTTTTGGTGAATCCCACACTCTAAAAGTATCCATATATCCTGGAATACCATGCTCTCAATGCTTGTTTGAGTCCATATAAAGCTTTCTTCAGCCTACAAACATGGGACTCCTTCATTTACCTCAAAGCCCTAAGACTGATCTATGTACACTTCTTCCTCAATGATCCCATTAAGGAAATTTGTCTTCACATCCATTTGATGAATTCGTCATTCCATAGATGAAGCTAAAGATATAACTGATTTAATGGAAGTTTATCTGGTTACTGGATCAAAAGCTCCTCATAGTCCACTCCCTCTTTTTGGAAGAACCCTCTCACCACAAACCTTACTTTGAACTTCTCGATGCTACCATCTACAACATGCTTAATTTTGTAGAGCCACTTGGAAATCACAACTGACTTCCCCTTCGATCTTGGAACTATCCCAAACATCACTCTTCATGATTGAGTAGTACTCCTCCACCATGGCATCTCGCTAAACCTATTGGTCTGTTACCTTTTGAAAATTGGTAGGCTCTAAATTTATGGTGTTACTCATCAATACCATGTAGCTTGAAAACTTCCTTGGAGGTCTACTCTCCCCAATCATGCTGCTAGGAGCCTCAACATACTCCTCGACATCCCTCAATGTCTATGTAAGCCATTGAGGTCTCTTGATAGAACTAGAAGGGGGTAATGTCTCCACCTCCTCACCTGAAGGTTGTTGTTATGAATTGGAAACCACCAGTATCTTTGGTGACCCTGGATCAACCTTCGAAGCTTCTTGATCCTCATTCTATATCATTGGAATAGGCTCATGGGACTTCTTGGATGCAACATCCTCCTCAAAATTTACATCCCTGCTCACTACTGTCTTCCTCTTATCTGGAATATAATCCCTATAAGATTTTGAAGTCTCATTGTATCCTACAAATAAACCCTTCCTACTAGAGAGCTCCAAATTGGTCCTCTTCTCTACCAAAACATGGATATAAACTGGACATCCAAAGATGCAAAAATAACTCACCTCTAGTTTCACACCAGTTAATACCTCCTCTGGTGTCTTTCCTTCAAGATCCTATGAGGACACATGTTCTGGATGTAGACTGTTGTGTTGCATGCTTCTACCCAAAGACATTAGCAAATCCTGGTTATGAATCATGGCCCTAGTAGCCCCTATGATAGATTGATTCTTTTGCTCTGCAATCACATTCTATTATGGGTTGTATGGAACAGTCAGCTCCCTCTTGATTCATACCTACTTACAAAAACCATTGAACTTCTTGGAGGTATATTCACCCCCATTGTCTGATCTTAAGACCTTGATCTTCTTCTTTGTCTGATTCTCAACTAGAGATTTGAACTCGTGAAACCTTCTAAATCCTTCATCCTTAATCTTTAAGAATTAAATCTATGTCTGTTGGAAATTTTGATTCCCTAAGCTAAAATTTTTTCATTGATGTCAAAAGGATCTATGATGGCATGCACTATGTTTTGTGAAAAGTGCAAGGAAGGGTTTTTATGAAAACCAAGGTAGGAAAAATAAAAGGTTTTATTTAAAACCATGGTTGGCAGATTTGAAATGGGTTTTTCTTGAAACCCAAGTTGGCTTTTTGTTTCATCGAAAAAGGTCTCATGGTGATTGAGATATTTAATTTTAAATATTTAGTTTAAATTTTAAATTATTTAAAATTTTAATTTTAATTTTAAAATTAAAAGTAAAAGTTTATCTGCCGACGTCATGAGGAAGCGCCGATGTTTCCAAGCGGAGGGAAGGCATATATATATGCCATTAAATTATTCAATTTAAATCATCCTTGCTCTTCATGTTTAATGCGATCGTTGGAAATTGATTAAGAGCTCATGCAAGAAATTTAAGTGGTGGAAGTAGTGAATAAGTTGGACGGCATGTGAAACTCAAGACATCTTGGGCACTGTGGCCTGTTGGCAACTCAGGCAGCATAAAGGCATTGTGAAGCACGAGGTCGTGTGTTCGAATTTGGCAAGGTTTGTTTTTGCATTGCGTTGGGAGCGCCCAAGGCACAAGGTTTATTTAAGGCACTTGGGCCTGTAGCATATAAAGTGAAGTCGTGTCCCTTTTGCATTGCAAATGAGTGGGTAGCTTGTTTGGCTACCTTAGCTGCGGCTAAGGCACCCGCAGTGAGGCAAGTCAAGGGATCGAAAGCCCTTGAGGGAGGTATGCTTTTTTTTTAGTTAAATTTTTTTTGAATGCTCTAAATTTTGGAGGGATAAGGGTTAGGAAAATATTTTATTTTATAAACCTTTGTTGTTATTAAAAGGTTAATTAATTATTTTGTTGGTGAAAACCATAGATGATTAATTAAGCCTTATGATAGTGATTTAAATTTTTGAGAGCATTATATTAGGATAAATAAGGGTTTTGAATAAAGTGGAAATTGAATAGTGGTTTATTGATTATTATTTTAGAAGGTTTTTCTATAAAGGGACTTTGGTGGATGTGATTATCGAGTTTGAGTAAAAAGGTGTAAATTGAGTTATAATTTATCTTGTGATTATTATTTGAAGTCCACTAACCCTAATTGAGATTGGAAAGGAAAGTTGTGTTGAGTGTGGTAGATTTTTTGAACAAATTCTTGGTATAAATAAGGTATGGGTAATATTCTCTATTGATTGATTATGGTGGTTTATTTTTGAAATATCATTGGAGTGAAAAGGATTGATTGTGGTTTCCTTTTCGAAAGTGATTAGTTTAATGCTTCAAGATTTTTTGAGTTTAGAGTTGTGATTAAAACTTGTTCTATAAGCATTGTTGTTGAAGTAGATTGTTGTGCAAAGAACTTGAAATTGAGTTAGAAATAACATGAGTATCATTGTTATGTGAGAGTTGTTGAATATTTTTGGAAACATTTTGAGTTGGTTGGACTAGCGCTTATGAGAAAGTATTGTTCCTTAAGGTGATTGGTTGAGTTGAGTTGATTGAGCCTAGTCAAGTGATTGTGTGAAGTGGTTGTTCAAGTTCCATGAAACAAACTATTCTATAATTCTGATTTAAGTTGAGATTGAGATTTGAGTATAGAACATAATTGAGTCTCTAAAAATTCTCTTTATGCTTCTATGAGATTGAGTTGAGATATTAATTGAGCATTGAGTATAGAACATATTGAGTCTCTAACAATTCTCTTTATGATTCTATTGGACAAGTTCTATGTGGACTGGTTGAGCTGATTTGAGATAAGTCTTTGAGAAGGATTGTGGAATGATTTTGTGTAAGCTTTTGTGAAATCTTGCTATGCATAATTGAGCAAGTCCTAGAGAGGACTTATTGATAATATTTTAACAAGTTTTGAGCGAGCTTGTTGAGTAGATTTGGGCAAGTTTTGAGTGATATTTTTTAGTAGATTTGAGCAAGTTTTGAGTGAGCTTGTTGAGCAGATTTGACTAGGTTCTAAGTGAACCTATTGAGTAGATTTGACTAGGCTCTGAGTGATCCTATTGAGAATATTTGAGTAGGTTCTGAGTGAGCCTGTTGAGCAGATTTGAGTAGGTTTTGAGTGAGCCTATTGAGCAAATTTGAAAAAGTTCTGAGTGAACCTATTGAGCAGATTTGAGAAGGTTCTAAGTGAACCTATTGATAGAGCTTTGGAGGTTACTGAGTACAGAGGACAGAGTCTCAGTGGATAGAGATCCAACAGCTAGGACAATTGAAGATAGATCTGAGTGAGGAGTCTTCAAGTGGAGAGAGATCCACAAGTTAGTGCAGCATAGAGAAAGAGTCTTCTAGAAGATCACTAGCCAGAGTAGAAGGGGAAATATTTCTCCTATGAAAGAGATCCATGAACTTGAGATTGGGGGATTAGAATCTCCTTTGGACAGATGTCCATAAATATTATAATTGGGAAGGATTCCCATGAGATTATTTGAGAAATATTTAGAAAAAATATTTTCTCTGTGGAGGTAGCCCACATTGGGTTAACCACGTTAAAATTAGTGTCTCTATTGTGTGTGAATATTTGTGCATTGCTTTGGTTATTACTATTGATAGTGCCATTGATTATATTTATTAATACTATTTGGTAAATAAAATTAAAAAGTGATCTTATACTATTCACTCCCCCTCTTAGTATAATATTGTGTTCTTCAATTGGTATCAGAGTCGGTTCCTTTGGAAGAAGTTTAATAGCTTGAAGGAAGATCCTACAAGAACACAAACGACAAAGAAAGGCAAAAGTAGAAGTATGAGACACAAGAATAAAAGAACACCTATGGTCATGAAAGAAAAGGAAGATGAGTTTAATATTTTTATGTTGGGAGGACACATGGAAATAGATTCAATAGATGAATCAAGTAATGGAGAAATATCTAGACTGATAAAGTTTTGTACCAGATGTGGGAACACGGGTCACCATGTAGCTTATTTTCCACAAAAATATTTTGTTTATGGTCAACTTGGCTATGATGCAAGATATTGTAATGGGTTTAGTAGTAGTGAAGATGAAGATGATATTCTTAGAAATGAAATCCTAGAGACTGTTTCAAGAAAGGATATCAAGGATAACCAAAATAGGTATAAAGAAGAAAATCTACTTTCAATAATAGAAGATGCTTCAAAAAAAGAAAAATGGGAATCCACTCTTAAGGAGCTTATTGAATTGGAAAAAACGAATTTAGAACTTGTAGACACCAAAATCCAGCCACTTGCAAGTCATCTATACCTTCCTGTCAGCCACGTGTCGGTCATCCACCTTCCCGCCATTATTTGGCCCAATTTCACCTTTCCCGCCATTTTTCATCCCCAAATTTATTTAAATTAATATTTATATATATATATATTTTAATATTTTAATATATATATTTAAATAATAGTTTAAGTGATTTAATCTGAGCCGTCCATCCTTCATTTAATCTCATCCGTCCATCCATCTTAATCCATTCCACAACCAAGATTTATTCTCTACCCTTGGATCCGCTTTAATCTTAGCCACACGTTCAAAGTGTCGTTAAAACCCTAAAGTGTGCCCTAAGAGTGGATTATAAATCGAGTCACTTTGATGGCTCAAACCCTATCCTTCTTCCCTAGTCTTTTGCTACTTCTATCTACGATTCTAATTCTTCTACGGCTATCTCCTCTCTTCCGCTACCCTTTCGTCGCATCCATCGCCGTTTCGTCGCCGCTTTCGCCGCCATTCCTTCTGCAGCATTCTGCAGAATCTCCCATTCCTGTCGCAAGTGCCCACGGGCGTTTACCCCTTCACCAAGTGCCCACGGGCGTTTACCAAGTGCCCACGGGCGTTTAACAAGTGCCCACGGGCGTTTACCTTCAACCACAGACTCAGACCGACGTACGTCAATCCAGATCCGAAGCACGCGGGCGTTCGGCGAGTGCACCCGGGCGCCTTCCGCAGCCTATTCTGACAACAACATTACTTCCGGGTGTCGCCTGGTCTAGCTGCGTTAACAAAGAACAGGTATAAATTAGTTTAAAGCAAGTAGCCGTATTTTATGTATTAATCTGTTATTGATTTCCTGCATTCCATTTTTATAAGGTTTTAGATTGTTTCTGAGGGCTCACGCAGTGGAGCCCTCTCATTAATTTCTAACTCCTTGATAGTGTTAATGTGTGCGGGTTTTTGATGACAGATCCAGTTTATTGATGGCGGTGATTAGGCTGGAGTGGTCCAAGCAAGGGATACGACAAAGCCCACTCACTCTGTTGGGATTGAAGATACGTTCTTCGGAAGCGCCACCATTCGTGTCAGCTAGGGTTTCGGAGAACCCTAGCATAATTTGTAACTGTGTATCACAAATAAAGGGTTACAGGCCCAGTTGTATTCAAAAAGGAGTTTTTAAACTCCATCGATTAATATAAATCGTTTGTTTTGTGCAACTTTCCTGTATTCCATTATTGTGGTTTTATCTTTTGTTTGGCGTGGTATTTTTAATCTACAAATGGCGATCACGGTGGGACCCCCTAGGGTTTCATATTTTTAAATACTTGCTTTACTAATCTGTTCTTGTTTTTTGTTTCATTTTGCAAGTTCCAGAAATCGTGAAATTCGCTGTTACAGCGAACTAGGGTTTCTGAGCTTGCAGAAAATGCAGCAGACGCAGAGGGGCGTCTGGAAGTCCAATACGAAACGCAGAGGTGCGTTTCGGCTGTGCGGACTCCGTGGGCGTTTGAAGTCAGTTTTACAAAAAAGCGTAGGCTTCCAAGTAAGTGCTGTACTTTTTACGTTTTTGGTTTTTATGCCATATTTTGTTTCTTTTTCAGATCATTACTTTAAAATGAACAAAAACTAAGTAATCTGGAAAAGAACAGTTATTTTTAATTACATTTTTCTTTGCATTGCATTATTGATTGTTGCTTGCATTTAAAAAAAAAAAAAATTTGCATACCTAGCTGCATATTAGAATAGCTACGAATTATTTGTTTTAATTATCTAAGTAGGACTATTGATTGGATGTCAATAGTACTCCTGCCATTGGGTGATTCCAGGCAGAGAAGTGGACCGAACCTTCCGGTTGCTCCTTTGATATCTGATATCATTGGTAGGCGGGGGTTTTAAACGGTGTACTCCACTTCTTCAGAGGAAATGACATGTTTTCAGTAGCCTCTTGCTTAGATCATTAGAACTTTTGATTTATAGCCTTGTATGTACACATTAGATAACTAAAACATTAAAAAAAAAAAAAATCATTGCATTTTCATATTGCATTTAAAACAGTGATATCTGGATTTCATCACCAGGTATTGCTTGAAGTTTAGTGACGGTGGAATTCATCTCCATCCATTAAACTTCTGCCTTAGACACCATAGGTCACCCCAGAGCAAACTTGCTTGGATTTCATCACCGGTAAGAATCTCGTTGTCCTTTCCTAGCCATAGTTTTTACCTTTTTTTGTGAATAATTCAAGATTAGATCACATGCAAAACTCATAAACCGGACACTTAAAATTTACTACCGATTAAGATCAGAAAATAATTAATTAACCGCAGGTAAGACACATTAGTTGAAACCTAGGTTGTGATTGTTTTACGATAATTTTTGTAGTGTAAATTTATCATTCTAGTTTTGCATTCTTCTTTTCTGAATTTGTTTAGATTTATTGCTTCATGGTTTTAACAAGGAATCAATCTAAAATGTTAAATCTAAATAATCAAATGGGTAATTCACAAAACATCCCCACCACCAACATGGCCACTTATCCTAGTGAATTTTAGGCAGGTTCGCCTGCAGGTCTTTCACGTCCTTCTACCGTCTATCACATGGCCATGCCCATGGAGGAAGACAATTCCTGTCATATTACCCACATTGATATGGCCCAAGTGCAAACTCACTTAAGAGATGGCACTGGTTATGTCCTTGAGCCAATCCAAGATTCCCCTATGCAAGATTCTATTTTTTAGCAGGATATTGCATCAACCATACCCGTTGGTTTCACTCAGGTCTACACTAACCCTTTTTTTGAGGCTAATGTGGTATCTGTTCAGCCGGCTTCATCTCCAACATCTTCTCGGATGCTCAATTGTTCTCCTTTGGAGACAAATGTAGTGTCTTCCCGACCACCTTCTCCTCCATGTACCTGGGTGTACACCAATTCTCTTTATGAAGTTGGTGGAAACTCTTCTAGCCATAACCAATTTCAACCCTCTTCTTCCCAAACCATTTATGGTTTCACCCTACCTAGGACACGATCTACTGTTCCTTCCCAGGTATCGCCTACTTCAGCCAACTTCATCGCTCTGCTATGCAGTCTCCTGTGACTACCATGGCAGCCTGCCCTCCACCTTCATCCAATCATCCCACCTCCCTTGGGTTAGAGATTAATAAGGTTAAGGAGTATCTCGACAAATTGATTTTGCAACAACAGCAACAAAATGCTCAACCACCTATCGTAGTAAATCCTACACCCCAACCAATTTCTACCCGACCCGACTTTTATTAGCTCGAGGCCCCACCTGGGTACCCCAATCTTCGGTGGTGTCCATTCCTACCCCACCTTTCTCCCAACCTAGTCCAGTTCATCATCCACCCCAATCACCTTCTTTCCGGTATCATCCATACCAACAACATGTCCATTCTACACCGCCTAATCCAGGCAATTTCATCCCATCTCATCAATTTTCCACTCTTCCATTACATCATCATAATCATCAAACGAGTCAAAATTTTAATGAAGATTATCGACTCCATGCTATGCAACAACAGATTGACAACCTTATGCTTAACGCGCCTGGCTCATTTAGTCAGAAACCTACGCTAAGGTCATTGATCAATCAACCAATTCATCCTTCGGTACCTTCACCGCCATATCCGATCGATTTCACATTACCGAAGTTTGACAAATTTCGAGGAACCGAGGATCCTCATGAACATGTGAGCTCATTCATGCATGCTTGCTTTAGAATCCAAAATAATGATGCTCTTATGCTCAGAACTTTTCCTCGAGACATTAGGAGGAGATCTTGTACGATGGTATAATCATTTAGCTCACCATAGCATTTATGCTTACGAGCAATTGATTAATCTATTTTTAGAACGATTCTCCCTGAATGTACAAAAGAGAGTCTCATTGTCCGACTTATACAAGCTCAAGCAACATGACGATGAGACTGTTTATGACTTTGGAAACCGTTGGAGGGCTATCATTAATAAACTGCCATTCTCCCTACCAATGGAGGAGTTAACCAAAATGTTCACCCGAGTTGTCTAAAACCTATCTCTTGGTTACTCCAATTACAACAATACGGGACTTTTGAAGAGGCTTTGGCCCAAGCAAGTATCATAGAAGACATTAAAGTCCAAGAGGGTGTTTTAAAACCCCGTAGAAAAGAATGGCAACAAAAGGGCCAACAACGAAATAATAATTATGGCCAAAACAAACAAGCACGAGGCTAGTACGACCTCAAATGTTAACCAAGTTAATCAAGTGGTGGCGAGCCAGCCCGTAATGGCTCAACAACAACAAGTAATGCAAAGTCAACCGCAACCAATTGCTTATCATGCGGTACCCGCCCCTACTCAACCAGCTCCCAATACTTGGGCCAACCATGGAAACTCGACCTTGGCAAAACAATCGTCCCAAGCGACAATTCACACCTTTAGATGAACCATATGCGGTCATATTCAACAAGTTATATAGCACAAATCGGTTAACTTTACCTGAGTTTAAACCTTTAGACCCATCTAGAAGGGGAAGTATTACAAGGAGTACCTATTTTGTCCTTATCATAGGCAAAATGGGCACGATATCAATAATTGTACAGCTTTCAAACATGTGATCCAAGATCTTATTGAGATTGGAGCCATTAAATTGGATAGCCCCTTAGCCCAACAAAATCAAAATCTTGGTATATTTCAAACACCCCTTCCACATCGGGAGGAAGCTCCAACAACTTCAGGGGGAGTAACTCGGGTAACTCCTCCTAATCAAGTCAACCATGTACAACAATACCAAGGTTTTGTGGGTACTATTAACGTAGTAACCCGGGGTCAAAGGGCGAACCAACCAAATCGAGGCTGAACCACGACCACCTGTACAAACCCCGGTCCACCTCGGGTAACGGTGACCCAACGACGTGCTAGTACTTCTCAACAACCGCTAAATCATTCTACTCAACGCCAACGACCCATCATGTCATTGAGTAGCCGGTTAACTACCAGTTTAAAAATGGCTTATGCCAAGTTATCGATCTATGACCTCATTCAACAATCTCCCCCGCATAGAGAGGCATTAATGGAAATATTAAAATCAATCGAGCTTCAAACTCAAGATACTAATGCCTTCAACAACTTTGTGGGGAGTATTCAAACATGCATGGAGCCCTCCATCACTTTCTATGATTTTGAAATCAAACCTATGTCAACAGAAAGTATAGATCCTCCACTACATATCATGGCCAAGATCGATAACAAGCCATTCAAGAGAGTCTTAATTGACACCGGTTCCTCAATCAATATCATTACAACATCGGCGTTGAGTCATCTAAATCTATCGCCATCCCTTATCACAAAGTCGACTTTTACTCTTAAAGCATTCAATGATGCTTTATCTTCCATGGTTGGCACGGTTATCTTGCCCATTGAGGTAGGGGCCCGAACTTTGCATACCTTGTTTCACATCTTGGAAGGGACCATGGCATACAATGTATTGCTTGGACGGCCTTGGCTTAGGGAGATGAGATGTGTCCCTTCTATCTTTGCATCAATGTCTGAAGTATGTATATGAGGGACGGGTTCATTGTGTACCTGTCGACACAGAACCCTTCAAACATTGCAACTATGTCTCAAATCCTTATGAGATTGTGTTGCCATCCACTCATCTTTTCTTGACCCCATCTATTTCTTCTATACCATCTTCTTCTAAAGCTCCCATTCCCGAGGAGCCACCCATCATATCGCAACCATCTTCCTCTTCCGCTATTCCATCTCATTCACCACTTTCTTCATCAACTAATCTTCCTTCTTCTTCATCAGTGACCACATGCACATGTGGCCATGACCAATCATCTCTTTCCACGTCATTACCCCCTTCTTCTACACCTTCTTCAACATCACCTATTATTCCTCCATCTTCCCAACCATCACCGGCTGATGTTTCACAAGTTAGTGAAGCATCAACCCAACCAAATCCTTCCAATTCTTCTATCCCACATTCTTCTATTCCATCATCAAGTCCATCTCCCTCCCAAGTCAAGGTCCATCTCATCGATGCGGTATTGGTGAGTATGCCATTCAAGATGTCCACATCACACCGTTCAATGTGCAAACAGTTAAAGATTTTGGTCGTCCACATGACCAACATTTATCCATTGGATCGGTTTATAACATGGGTTCTATGCCAAATTCCATTAATTTTGTATATGGGGGAATAGAGTCATCTTCTAGTCCTACCACCATAATATCGAAAGGATGGAGGGTTTTCCCTCTCGCTATTTCCACAGACATAATTGGCAGCAATTTGGCCTAGGTCGATACGAGCAAGGGGTAGCTGAACGCATCGATATGCCATATCAGAGAGACCCACTGAGCGTTTTGGTCTGGGCTACCAACCACTTCCATCCCTTTCTTCTTTTGAACGAGCTTTTCAAAGCATTAATCTTAATTCAGAAGAAGAAATCCTCCACCCCAATGAATCCGAAGATGAAGTCTATGAAGAATTTGACGTCATGTCAAATGGTGATGAATACGAAGAAGATTCGGCGCCCATTGTTCCCCTCACTAAACAAGGCGAGTTTTATCTCCAATTGTTTCCTCTCCAAGGGAGTCCTCTTTCGCTTGCTTCTTCCACAAGAACGAGGTGAACCACCCCCTCCGCCACATCCATAAGCCATAATCCAAACTTGTATTATATGTATATACTAAAATAGTGGTTTTCACCACTACCAAAAAAAAAAAATCAGAAAATTCAAAAAAAAAAAAAATCAAAATATATAAAAATACTTTATTGCTTTATGTATGTGTGTAATAGTGGTTTTCACCACTACAAAAAAAAAAAAAAACTCAAAAAAAAAAAAAAAAAAACGAAAAACTATGTTGTTTTGCACTTCAGGTCTTCCGAGGTCTTCACCGGTTTTCCCTTCCATTCCGCCTATTCTTTCTTTCATAAGTTGACAATGAATTTTGAAGACTTATTCACCTCGCTCCATAATCCATATGATCCGGATAAGCCAATCCCGATCAACCCAAGCCTGATTGACATGGATCGGATTTCATCCCCTCCATCTATTTCAGAGTTCATCCTTTCCGAGGAATTGTTAAGGGCTTCCGCCAACTACATTCCTCCTTCACCTCCACATTCACCTTCATCTTCTAAGCCGAGAGGTCTTCCGAGCGGACATAGATGAGAGCAAGGCACGGGAGCTTGATGACATTTTAGATGACATAAATCTGATCCCTACTCCCCATCGGCTTGAGGAAGGTTCCCACATGTCTATTGAAGAAACTATCGATGTAGACCTTAGTCCGAGACCAAGATGGCACCCAAATTGTGAAACTGGCTAAAAGTCTATCATCAGAGGAACAAGAGCAAATGATTGCTCTACTCAAGCGGAAGAAGGAGATATTTGCATGGTCTTACAAAGACATGCCAGGCCTAGACCCTAATTTGGTTGTCCATAACCTCACCTTACAAAAAGATGCTAAACCTGTCAAACAGAAACTTAGGAAAATGCATCCTACTGTGGCCCTCCTAGTTAAATCGGAGATTCAGAAACTTCTGGATGTTAAATTTGTCGTCCCGATTGATTATCCTGAGTGGCTTTCTAACATGGTACCCGTTCGCAAGCCTAACGGGGGGATACGTGTTTGCACCGATTTTTGAGATCTAAATAAAGCGTGTCCTAAGGATGACTTTCCTCTTCCAAACATTGATACTCTTGTCGACACCTGCGCTGGTCATGAAATGCTTTCGTTCATGGATGGATTTTCGGGATACAACCAGATTCGAATAAACCATGAAGATCAACACAAAACAACATTTACCACACCTTGGGGAACTTTTTGTTACGAGGGTGATGCCCTTTGGCCTTAAGAACGCAGGTGCAACCTATCAACGAGCCATGACTTATATTTTCCACGATTATATGCATAAGATTATCGAAGATTATGTGGATGATTTATTGGCAAAATCTAAAACTCGACAAGAGCATTTTGATGTATTGGAAAAAGTTTTTGATAGGCTTCTAGAGCATAAAGTAAGGTTGAACCCTAAGAAATGTGTCTTTGGTGTTACCTCAGGCAAACTCCTAGGTTTTATTATCTCTAAACGAGGTATTGAGGTGGACCCAAACAAGGTCAAAGCCATTATGGAAATGTGTCCCCCAACTAATTTGAAGGAGTTGCGTAGTTTACAAGGAAAGATTAATTCAATCCGTCGCTTTATTGCACAACTTTACGATAAATGTAGGCCATTTTGCCACCTACTACAAAAGGGGGTACAATTTTCATGGACGAGATGAATGTCGAGAAAGCCTTTGATGACATCAAGCGAGTACTTAGCATCTCCGCCGAGTCTTAGCTCCGCCTCGTCCGGGGGTCCCTTTCAACCTTTATATCTCGGCAACGGACTTTGCCTTAGGGACAATGCTTGCACAAAAGAATGAACAAAATCGCGAGCAAGCTATCTATTATATTAGTCGAACATTGGTAAGCTATGAAACCCGATATGCTTATGTGGAAAAGTTGTGCTTAGCAGTGGTTTTTGCCACTAAGAAACTTCGTCATTATATGCTTAGCCATACAACATATGTCATAGCTAGAGAAAACCCTCTGCGTTATATGATGTCTCGCACTTATAATAACACTCGTACCGCTAAATGGATAATGTTGCTTACCGAATTCGATCTTGAATTCATTAGCCAAAAATACGTTAAAGGTCAAGTTATAGCCGATCAACTTGCGGAAGCTCCACTACCTAGTGATCATCCTTTGATTATTGAGCTCCGAGATGATTCGGTATTTGCTATCCTTTGAACAAGAAGAGGACATCATTCCGGAGGAAGATGTTGACATCACGCTATTCTTTGATGGCTCTAAGTGCGCGAAAGGTCGAGGTTTGGAGTTGTGTTTCATACACCTCAAGGGATTCCCATCCCTTTATCATTCAAACTAGACTTCCAATGCACCAATAATACAGCCGAGTATGAAGCCTTAATTTTAGGTCTTCAATCAGCCATAGCTATGAGCATTAAGCGTATTCGGATATTTGGGGATTCTCAACTCGTGGTTAAACAAATTACGGGAGAATACCAAGCCAAAGAACCTACCATTAAGCTTTATCATGATGTAGCAATGAAGTTGCTCTCTAAGTTTGATTGGTATGAGATCACTAGTTTGCCTCGTTCGACTAATAGATTTGCGGATGCCATGGCCTCTCTTGGATCATTGATTCCAAAGGACTCCCTTGGAGAGGTACAGCCCCTAATCATTTCCACAATCTCTAAGTCTGCAATTGTCCGTCTTGAGTCTAAAGATGAAAAAGATGTTTGCTTTATCCATTCGGATCCATATGAGCCTTGGTCTAGTGAGATAGTAGCCTTCCTCAAGTTTGGAACACTTCCACCTGATTTGTCTCGAACTGCCCGTCGCTGCTTTAAGCAAAAGGCGGCTCGTTTTGTTCTTTTGGGGGATGTGTTGTATAAACGTGGATATGATGGAGTACTCCTCCGCTGTCTAGAAGCAGGTGAAACACATAGAGCTATTGCTTGAAGCCCATGATGGTACTTGTGGTGGTCATTTTAGTGGAATGGCCATTGCGAAGCGTATTTTACGTATGGGGTATTATTGGCCCACTATGGAACAAGATTGTTGCAAATATGTTAAACAATGTAAAAAGTGTCAAGAACACGCTAATTTAATCCATATACCATCACAAGCTTTACAGCCCATCCAAAGCCTTTGGCCCTTCTCACAATGGGGTCTCGATTTAATTGGCAAGATTTCACCTGCCTCTTCAGGACAGCATACTTTCATCATTACAGCCATTGAATACTTCACAAAGTGGGTTGAAGCTATTCCTCTAACCAGTATGACAGGTCCTAGAATTGTGGAGTTTATACTTCACCATATCATTTGTCGTTTTGGTATTCCCTCTAAAATCATTTACTGATAACGGCAAGTCTTTTAAGAATAAGGATGTTCGAGCTCTTTGCGAAAAGTATAATATCCAACATAGTTTCTCAACTCCTTACTACCCACAAGCCAATGGACAAGCTGAAGCTTCCAATAAGACCATAATTGCTATTCTTAAGAAACTTGTTAAAGAAAATCATAAAGATTGGCATACACAAATCCCCTTGGCATTATGGGCTTACAGAACAAGCATCGAGAACTCCCATTGGGGCAACGCCATTTTCTTTGGTCTATGGAGCTGAAGCAATCATGCCTCTTAAGCTTGAGATCCCTTCCTTGCGAATTTCTTTGCGAAAATTTATCGATGATGATCTTGCTAGACAAGCACGTCTTGATCAACTCACACTCATAGATGAAAAACGAATCAATGCTTTAGAGCATTTGCGAGTTTATCAAGACCGATTGAAACGTGCTTACAATGCCAAAGTTCATCTAAGAGAATTTCAAGTAGGGGATCTTGTCCTTAAAGAGAATCAACAAAACACCAATGCATTGCCGCATCTTCGAGATAAATTCGCGGCTAATTGGTTAGGTCCATATATGGTCACTTTGAAAGAGTGGGTAATGGAACTTATAGACTTGCCGAGTTTAGAGGGAGAGGAAGAACCCGAACCACTTAATGTTATACACTTGAGGGCATTCTACGCATAGTTTGAATTTTATATGTACATATATACATGGCTTGTAAAAAAAAAAAAAAAAACAAATAAAATAAAAAGAATTTGCATTTCATTGTTAGTTGCATACATCTCATTCAAAAACATTGCATTTCATGTGCATACATCTCATTGAAAACCATAACATTTCATTTTCAGCCATAGTTGCATATCATGTTAGAGACCATTCTATCTTTTGGATATAAAATTTGGTCAAGCAAAAGTCATGTTGCCTTAATCGGGGGCACCTTCATAAAATCCATCAAACCGAATTGTCATTCGTACACCCATTTTCCATTTGCACATATTTACATTGCCAAAATGTTTTCGAGTCACTCGACCATTTCTAGTGTTTTAAGCAAACTTCGAAATGCATGTCAAAGTTCTCTAGGGCCATATCACAAATTACACTAAATAAAATCTTGAGTATTGGGAAATGATTTCAAAAGCGGTCTTGAACCTATCACATTTTCACATCTTAAAAACATCTTGTGTCAAAGAGAGATAACACCATCCTTGGGTTGTGCCTCGAAGTGAACAGGGGTAATCCTCGTTTGTCCTATCATGCAAACATAGTCCATAAAATAGTGGTTCTTACCACTATCACAAGCCAATCACAAAATATAAATATAAACGAGTAGTAAGGATAGGGTAAAATTCTCATCATACTTCGGTTGAGAATCCGATTCCCCAAAGCTCTAAGGAAATGAACATTTTTCACACACCATTGATCCCAAATAAGTTGTAAGGATCGTACTACTTGTCCAATCAGACGGATAGGTAGTCATCCCCAAGGCTTACAAAGGTCAAAAACAACATGGACTATGGAGTTAACCTTCACGGGGCTATAGACGCTTGGTGGCGGTGGAGTATACTCATTGCGTGGCGACATGTCTCTCCTCAAAGAGAGACCTCCGAATGCTCATACGGACAAACTAGCTTTGGGGTCTTCTCCATAACGAGGGTTACCTAATTTATGCAAGATGAGGTTAATGAACACACTTGCACACACACAGGTTTTTGATTGCCTAGAGTCACTACCATGCTTTCGATTTGGTTAATGAACTCACATGCACACACATTTGGTCCTAGTTGAATTAGGCAGTATTAGTAAGTTTGTTTGATACCACTAGCATGTTTGAGTCTTTGTAAAATAGTCTTCCTCCATATTTTCTTCCATATCAACCTCCATATCTTCTTCCATATTCATGTCATTCCATACGTCATTCATTCACAAGCTACCAAGTTCGGTGCCCCTGATTAAACAATTATGATAACAGTTGGCTAAATCTAACTATCTAAAAGTATGAGTGCTTCTTAGTGCATATTTCATTTACTTAGTCTCGCATTAATCATCTATAACTTTGCATTCCATTCCATCACATATGCATTAAAACATATAAAAACATGCATCACAAAAACATAGGCATTCACACAAAAGAAAGTAAAACACTAAAAATAAAAGCCATGTATATATATATATAAAGATCAAAACGTACAGTGAATGCCAAAAGGCTACAAAATACAATAGAGCACCAAGGCTCATAAAGAGTGCATCTAAGCACTAAGCTAACCATCAAAAGAGGACCCCTGTGACCTAGTAGGAGCCCTAGACCTAGTGGTGTGCCTAGACTCACTACGCCTAGAGACAGAGGAGGATGGAGGATCAGGCAACACAATGTGATGCCTAAACAATGTGTCCTCCAGAGCCTCAATATAACGAGTCCTAGACCTAAGTCTAGATATGTCTATCCCGTGTCGTCGCTCTCGCTCCGCTAGCTCTGCCTGGAGTCTCGTCACCCTGTCATCCTGGGGCACCCTAGTCGCTCCATCCAAGTCCGCCTGCATCTGGGCCATCCTCCCCTCCTGAACAGCTATCAGGGCATCCCGCTCTGCAACTTGTTGCTCCAGCCGAGCTATCCTCTCATCTCGGACCGCTAGCATAGCATCACGCTCTGCTATCTACTGCTGCAGCTGTGCCAGATCATCCTCGTGCCCGCTAGGGGGTACCTCTCTAGTCTCTCCAACGGCCTCTCCTAGGCCCTCGCCATCATCCTCCTCGTCATCTCCGCTCCCCGGTGCCTGCCGCACCATCTTCCCCTTTCGCCTTCGACTGTCAGCTCGAAGGCGGGGACCCTCCCTGCGCTTGGGAACCTCTGCGGTTCCCTCGTCCTCTCCAGCTCCAACAGCCACTAATGGTGGCTCCCACCTCGGCTCTGCGGCCATCCATGCTGCATACTCAGCTGTTACCCCGACGTCGTCCACGTCGGGGATCTCCATGTCCTCATCGTCCTCTGTCGCCTCCCTCCATGGCTCGGCACAGGACAAATCCCCCTCTGATCTGTGCCTCCGGTAGCGCACTGGCTCACCGGGGACATCCTGTCTCAATCCGACCTGGCGGAGCACTCGAGACATCTGTATGTACTCCGCCTCGCTGTGGCCTCGACCCACTACCCATCTAGCCTGTCGCACCCGTCTCAGATGCTCTCCATCACCGATCCACCGTGCCTCCCGCCAGGGCCTCCAAATGACTTGGGCATCTGTCAAGTCCGCCCATAAACTCCTATACCATTGCCCCGATCTCACGGGGCGGCTCGGCTGTCTCTCCTCCGCCACTAGCCATCTCCTACCATAAGCCTGGCTCATGTCCCAGTAAGCACATGGCAACCCCTCCGGTCGAGCCACTCTGAAGTGCTCCCAGCCCCAGCACTGGAGAACCAAACTGTAGCCTAGGCCCTTCTGGCCCCGTCTCTGAACCTCATACAACTCCCGGTACACCTGCACCAATAAAACGGGCGCCCAGGCATACACTACCCTATTAGTGAGCATCTCTCTCACTACACCCATCGAGTTCCATGGAAACCTGCACCGGTCCTGTTCGGGGCCACAATGTTGGCCAATACGAACATCATCCGAGCCTCCACCGCTACCAACTCCTTGGCCGTATACATGGCCAAGTAAGGAATCCCATCGCTCTCCGTCCGGATCTCCCTCCAGTCATCCCCAAACAACTTGGCCATCTCCGTGGCCCTATCTCGTCCAACCTCCACCCGCGCCCCCTCCACGGGCACCTTGAGGATGCGGTATACATCCTCAAGCGTCACCGTCATCTCTCCGGTCGGGAGGCTGGAATGTCCCCCGATCCGGATCCCACCTCTCGGCCAAAGCCGAGAGGTACCCCTCATCTGCCCGAACTACCTCCAACCGGGCTGCCTCCGCTAGCCCTACGCTTCCAATGTCTCCCAGTCTTCCTGGGACAATGACCTCCTCATCCCCGGAATGATAGGGGAGAATCGGTGTCGTGCCTCTAACACCCTAAGCTGCAAAACAACAAAACAAAAATTGGTTACAAATTTGTTTCAAAAAAAAAAAAAAAAAAAAAAAAAAAAAACAAATAAAAGTACTTGCTTAAATAAACAAATACCTCAGCTGGCTGCATTGGCGCGTCCGCTCCCATCTCCGCCATAGCTCCCGCGTGCTTCACTCTCCTACACAACCTTTCACTTCACTTCACTTCATTTCACTCCCTCAGACGCACTTCTCTCAAGCTTGAACACACAAATGAGCGAAATTCTCGTGAAACTATTTAAATAGCTGGTTTTGGCGCCCTGAAATGTAGTGGGGCATTTCATGGCGCATTCAGACGTAGTGGGGCATTTCATGATGCATTCAAACACCGACGGGCGTTTCTGCCACCTCCAAATGCATACCGGCGTTTGATGTCAGTATGGAATAAAAGAACAAAACTTACAAAATTGAAGCTTACCTCCTCCAAATTTCATCAAATTGCATCCATCCATTCTTCTTATCATAATAAAACATTTTGTGAAGGTTACAACAGTTTTGGAAACAAATTTTGTCATTTTGCTCAAAAAGCGCATCATTCATCATTGATTTACAAATTGGGTTAAAAATGTTCAAAACCTTCACAAAATTAACCACATTCATCAATTCTTCCGATCTATCGTCAATTTCATTCATTCTTCTTTCATCATGCATATTTTTGCCAAATTAAATTAAAGTAAACCTCGTATCTAGTGGTATATTCTATCACCTTGGCGATTGCAGCGATTTGCATCCATGCAATTCGGTAAGAGGATTAAACCACCATAAGGACACTTACCATTTATCATCATCAATTATTTCATCGTTTGAAAATTGGAAATCAATTTTGGGTATCCTACTTTTCAAGTGACCTCATACCAAGATCAATTTGCTCAACAGTTGTCATTGATGGCCTAGTTCATGGGGCCTTAAACGTGGACAAATCTTCAATATCATCATTATTTTGAGTCTTGCTAGAGATTAAGGCTACCTAGGTTGATTGGTTCCGACCCGAGGAATTATCCATACGGTCACTAGGAGCATCTCTGAAGTTCCGGACTCTTTCATATTGCATCTCTGCATATCAATGGCGCCAACAAGGCAATTTCATCAACAGTATGGATTCACCCACGGGAGTTGGGGCATCCGTTATCAATTTTTAACTTTCCTAATAGTAGAATTCATCTTACATGATCATGGAATTTAAAATTTGGCAAAAATCCCTTTATAACCGTTGGGGCAGAAAACGGTTCATCTTTCACATCACTCATATCGTCTTCAATCATATTCTTTTTTGGTTTGTACACCAACCCCTTTTCGTTGGGACATAAACGAGATGGTTCATACACCAACCCCTTTTTCACCGTTGGGGCAAAAACGGTTCATTTTCTTTCGAATTTCTTCCAATTGGCTTGTGAGAACCATTCTCGCTCGCCAATTGAGGGTGTAAGCTGATAAATTTTAAATATTCTTTTATTCTTTGGTCTTCAAAGTTGTGCTTTAGTCTTGAGAGAGAGTTGCGTCGATCCGACTTTTCGGGTGTCCTAAGTTTTTGTCGTTGCATTGTGTCTTCACACAAAGCGGCTCAAAAGGACATGTGTAGACACCAAAATCCGACCACTTGCAAGTCATCTATACCTTCCTGTCAGCCACATGTCGGTCATCCACCTTCCCGCCATTATTTGGCCCAATTTCACCTTTCCCGCCATTTTTCATCCCCAAATTTATTTAAATTAATATTTATATATATATTTTAATATTTTAATATATATATTTAAATAATAGTTTAAGTGATTTAATATGAGCCGTCCATCCTTCATTTAATCTCATCCGTCCATCCATCTTAATCCATTCCACAACCAAGATTTATTCTCTACCCTTGGATCCACTTTAATCTTAGCCACACGTTCAAAGTGTCGTTAAAACCCTAAAGTGTGCCCTAAGAGTGGATTATAAATCGAGTCACTTTGATGGCTCAAACCCTATCTTCTTTTGCTACTTCTATCTACGATTCTAATTCTTCTACGTCTATCTCCTCTCTTCTGCTACCCTTTCGTCGCATCCATCGCCGCTTCCGTCGTCGCTTTCCGCCATTCCTTCTGTAGCATTCTGCAGAATCTCCCATTTCTGTCGCAAGTGCCCACGGGCGTTTACCCCTTCACCAAGTGCCCACGGGCGTTTACCAAGTGCCCACGGGCGTTTAACAAGTGCCCACGGGCGTTTACCTTCGACCACAGACTCAGACCGGCGTACGTAATCCAGATCCAGAAGCACGCGGGCGTTCGGCGAGTGCACCAGGGCGCCTTCCGCAGCCTATTCGACAACAACATTACTTCCGGGTGTCGCCTTGGTCTAGGCTGCGTTAACGAGAGAACGAGGTATAAATTAGTTTAAAGCAAGTAGCCGTATTTTATGTATTAATCGGTTATTGATTTCCTGCATTCCATTTTTATAGGGTTTTAGATTGTTTCTGAGGGCTCACGCAGTGGAGCCCTCTCATTAATTTCTAACTCCTTGATAGTGTTAATGTGTGCGGGTTTTTGATAACGAGATCCGGTTTATTGATGGCGTTGATTAAGGCTGGAGTGGTCCAAGCAAGGGATACGACAAAGCCCACTCACTCTGTTGGGATTGAAGATACGTTCTTCGGAAGCGCCACCATTCGTGCCAGCTAGGGTTTCGGAGAACCCTAGCATAATTTGTAACTATGTATCACAAATAAAGGGTTACGAGCCCAGTTGTATTCAAAAAGGAGTTTTTAAACTCCATCGATTAATATAAATCGTTTGTTTTGTGCAACTATTCTGTACTCCATTCTTGTGGTTTTATCTTTCTGTTTGGCGTGTATTTTTAATCTACAGAACTGAAGGCTCAAATACAAGAAGATGAGAAATTTAAGACAAAGCTTCTACAGGATATCTAAGACTTGAGAGATGAGGTTGAAAAAGCAAGAAGAGTTGAAGAAGGTATGATTAAACAATAAAATGCAAAATATATAGAATGTGAAATGCTTATGATTACTCTTGAAGAACTAAAAAGGGAGAACTCGGGATTAAGGTATTAAGATCAAGAATATGAGAAATAAAAAGCAAGATTTCTATAGGAACTCACTAACTTCAAAATCAAAGTTGAAGAGACAAGAAAAATTGAAGAAGGTATGGCCAAAAAATTAAAAACAAAAGATCTAGATTGTGAAAGATTAGAGCATGAGATAGTTTCACTGAGGTTGGAAGTAAAAGGTTCTAAGGAAAAGCTACACAAGTTTGAGGAAAATTCAAAGACCTTGGAAAGGACTATCAATGCACAAAGGTCATCAGTCACCTTAACAGGACTCAGTTCTAAATAAGGACAAGGGAAGAAGTTCTTCCAAAGGCAAAAGAGAAGCTACTATGCGAAAAATGCAAGTAAGTACTCAATTGATAGTGATGCTAGTTTTTCAGACAATGATAAATATGAAGTCCTATTTATGGTTAGAGAGAAAAGGACTCTAGTTATTATCAAGTATTTTAGATGTGGTAAATTTGGACATATTGAAGATGATTGCACTAGGGATGGCTATAGTTTCAGTGATGATGGTTTTGAAGATGCACTTGAAAAACTAGAAGAGAATCTTCTAATGGCATTAGAGGAAGAAGTGAGTGATATTATAGAAGACAAGCCAAAAGGAAGTAATGATAATAACAAAGGTAAACAAATAGAGGATTATTCAATAGAGAATGGTTATGATCTCAAGGGAGAACTTATCTATGACCTTGACACATTAAAGAAGGTAATAAAGCAACACTCTAAGCTTGAAAGTCAGTTTCAAGAATGTGATGAAGAAATATTATTGCTCATAGAGGACTTAGAGAAGTCAAGGTCTAAGTCAAGTAAGTTCAAGGATAAGTCAGAAGCAAAGATTTTGGAATGTGAAAAGTTAACATAAGAAGTGGCACTACTACAAGAATATTTAGAGGATTCCAAGAAAAAGTTATACAAGTATGTGAATAGTGCAAAGAGTGTAGATAAAATAATCAATATACAAAGAGGAGCAACAAACAAGACAGGTCTTGGTTCCAAACAGGCTCAAAATAAATGGGAAGAAAAATCTACTTCAATTCTTGAAGAAGAAGGAACTTCAGAAGAAGATACTTCAAAAGATGACAGTGTAAGTAGGAATGAGACATCAGAGGATGAGTTGGATAATAGAGAGTTCAACAAGGATAGGAACAATGCACAAAGAAGATACAAATGGAAAAACAATCAAAACAAGAGACTAATGAGATCTAAGCAAAGAAGCTTCAATGGGAGATGCTTCTCATGACACAAGTTTGGGCACATGGCTTCACAGTGCAGGTCATATGAAAGACAGGAATATGGGAAAGGATATCTTTTCCATGGGTATTGCTACTCATCCAATGAGTATGATCACAAAGCAATGAATTGTAGGGTTCATGGTAGAAGAGGATACGACTTCACTAGGAGGTATCCTAAGATATTTGCACCTCAAAGGAATAATAACATTAAGTGTTATAAGTGAAATAATGATGGATACATAGCAATATGGTGTAGAGAAAATATTCCAGAAGAAGGTATGAATAGGAACAGGAACATGGATGAGAACAGGAATAGGAACATGGATGAGAATAGTAACAGGAATAGGAACAAGAACATGGATGAGAACAGGAACAGAAACAAGAATAGAAATAGAAATGATAACAAAAACAGGGATGATGGCTTAGAAAGAAATAGTGAGAGGATTCAAAAAACTCAGAAAGGAAGAGAGAAATATAAAGGTAAAAAGTAGTGCTTTTGGGAAGTAGAAATACTCCCACCCCAAAATTAACCACCTCATGAGGAGGTGGGAGAGGGGCTAATCTACGAGTATAATTATTAGCCCTGAGCCCCAAAGGTGACCCTTTGCCATTATGATAAAGGGGGAGAGATTTGTGTATATTGGGGAGAGTTTTGATATGGGGAGAGATTTGATATTTGAGAGAGCATTGAGCCAGGGGGAGCAAAGTCCTAGGGGGAGCATAAGAGAAGGTCATGTTTCAGTAAAAGGATATGGGTTGTCATCAATGACAAAGGGGGATATTGTTGGGCATTTTGAGTCCCTAAGCTAAAATGTTGTCATTGATATCAAAAGGTTATTTTATGTCAAAAGGATCTATGATGGCATTCACTATGTTTTGTGAAAAGTGCAAGGAAGGGTTTTTGTGAAAACCAAGGCAAGAAAAATAAAAGGTTTTATTTAAAACCATGGATGAGAAATTTGAAATGGGTTTTTCTTAAAACCCAAGTTGGCTTTTCGTTTCATCAAAAAATGTGCCCCGATGATGGAGATATTTAATTTTAAATATTTAGTTTAAATTTTAAATTATTTAAAATTTAAATTTAAATTTTAAAATTAAAAGTAAAAGTTTATCCGCCGACGTCATGAGGAAGCACCGATGTTTCCAAGTGGAGGGAAGGCATATATATGCCATTAAATTCTTCAATTTAAATCATCCTTGCTCTTCATGTTTAATGCGATCGTTGGAAATTGATTAAGAGCTCGTGCAAGAAATTTAAGTGGTGGAAGCAACGAATAAGTTGGACGGTGCACGAAACTCAAGACATCTTGGGCACTGTGGCCTGTTGGAAACTCAGGTAGCGTGAAGGCATTATGAAGCAAGAGGTCGTGCGTTCAACTTTGGCAAGGTTTGTTTTTACATTGCATTGGGAGCGCCCAAGGTGCACAGTTTATTTAAGGCATGTGGGCCAATAGCATATAAAGGGAATTCATGTCCCTTTTGCATTGCAAATGAGTGGGTAGCTCGTTTGGCTACCTTAGCCATGGCTAAGGCACCTGCGGTGAGGCAGGTCAAGGGATCGAAACCCCTTGAGGGAGGTATGCGATTTTTTAGTTAAAATTTGTTTGAATGCTCTAAAGTTTGGAGGGATAAGGGTTAGGAAAATATTTTATTTTATAAACCTTTGTTGTTATTAAAAGGTTAATTAATTATTTTGTTGGTGAAAACCATAGATGATTAATTAAGCCTTATGATAGTGATTTAAATTTTTGAGAGCATTATATTAGGAGAAATAAGGGTTTTGAATAAAGTGGAAATTGAATAGTGGCTTATTGATTATTATTTTAGAAGGTTTTTCTATAGAGGGACTTTGGTGGATGTGATTATTGAGTTGGAGTAAAAAGGTGTAAATTGAGTTATACTTTATCTTGTGATTATTATTTGAAGTCCACTAACCCTCATTGAGATTGGAAAGGAAAGTTGTGTTGAGTGTGGCAGATTTTGTGAACAACTTCTTGGCATCAATAAGGTATGGGCAATATTCTCTATTGATTGATTATGGTGGTTGATTTCTAAAATATCATTGGAGTGAAAAGGATTGATTGTGGTTTCCTTTTCGAAAGTGATTGGTTTAATGCTTCAAGGTTTTCTGAGTTGAGAGTTGTGATTAAACCTTGTTCTATAAGCATTGTTGTTGAAGTGGATTGTTGTGCAAAGAACTTGAACTTGAGTTAGAAAGAACATGAGTATCATTGTTATGTGAGTTTGTTGTTGAGTATTGTTGGAAATATTTTGAGTTGGTTGGACTAGGGTTTATGAGAAAGTATTGTTCCTTAAGGTGATTGGTTGAGTTGAGTTGATTGAGCCTAGTCAAGTGATTGTGTGAAGTGGTTTTTCAAGTTCCATGAAACAAACTATTCTATAATTCTGATTTGAGTTGAGATTGAGATTTGAGTATAGAACATAATTGAGTCTCTAACAATTCTCTTTATGCTTCTATGATATTGAGTTGAGATATTGATTGAGCATTGAGTATAGAACATATTGAGTCTCTAAAAATTCTCTTTATGATTCTATTGGACAAGTTCTGTGTGGACTTGTTGAGCTGATTTGAGATGGATCTTTGAGAAGGCTTGTGGACTGATTTTGTGTAAGCTTTTGTGAAAGATTGCTATGCAAATTTGAGCAAGTCCTAGAGAGGACTTATTGAGCATATTTGAACAAGTTCTGAGTGAGATTGTTGAGCAGATTTGAGCAAGTTCTGAGTGAGCTTGTTGAGCATATTTGAGAAAGTTATGAGTGAGCTTGTTGAGTAGATTTGAGCAGGTTCTGAGTGAGCCTATTGAGCAGATTTGACCAGGTTCTGAGTGATCCTATTGAGAATATTTGAGCAGGTTCTGAGTAAGCCTATTGAGTAGATTTGAGCAGGTTCTGAGTGATCCTATTGAGTAGATTTTAGAAGGTTCTGAGTGAACCTATTGAGAAGATTTGAGAAGGTTCTGAGTGAACCTATTGATAGAGCTTTGGAGGTGATAGAGTATAGATGATAGAGTCTCAGTGGATAGAGATCTAGCAGCTAAGATAATTGAAGATATATCTAAGTGAGGAGTCTTCAAGTGGATAGATATCCACAAGTCAGTGCATCAGAGAGATAGAGTCTTCTAGAAGATCACTAGCCAGAGCAGAAGGGGAAAGAGTTCTCTTGTGGAAGAGATCCATGAACTTGAGATTAGGGGATCATCATATCCTTTGGATAGAGGTCCATAAAAATTGTAATTGGAAAGGATTCCCATGATATTATTTGAGAAATATTTAGAAGAAATATTTTCTCTATGGAGGTAGCCCACATTAGGTGAACCACGTTAAAATTGATGTCTCTATTATGTGTGATGATTTGTGTATTGCTTTGGTTATTGCTATTGATATTGCCATTGATTATATTGATTAATACTATTTAGGAAAGAAAAGTAAAAAGTGGTCTTATATTGTTCACCCCCCTCTCAGTATAAGCTTGTGTTCTTCAATATCTTACGAGAGAAATCATAGATAAAGGAAACATAGTACATGCTACCTGAAATTGATGCTACTAACATTGGTCCACAAACATTCGAATGTACTAGATCTAGTACCTTCTTAGACCTATGCTCATTGTTTGGGAAAACATCCTTGGCACACTTACTAAGCATGCACCCTCTACATACTCCTTGTTGCTCAATGTTGAACTCTATAATATCTGTGACTATCTCCCTCAGAATAGGCAACGCTCTATGATGCATGTGCCCCATCCTCTTGTGCCACAAATCACACAAGTTATTACTGCTATGAACTAGGGCTCAAACAGGTTCATCCTACAACCTGTATAGACTGCCTTCTCTAACCGCTATTACTGGTGTTGTTTTTGGGCTAGATTCTTTTGGTATAATAAAGACATGTTGTTTCTTGAAATCCACTACATAAACCTTATCCTCCATAGCCGAAACTGAAAGCAAGTTCTTCTTGAGACTTGGAGCAAACAAAACATCATCAAAGTCTAAATATTTTCTTGACTGGAGTCGAATAGGAATGGCACCAATTCCTACAACTGGATATTTAGTATCATCACCAAGCTCAACCTGAACCCTTGAGTCCTGCTCTTGTAGACTGGTAAAATATTATCAGGTTGATGTCATGTGCCAAGATGTATCACTATCCACATACCAAGCATTCCTTGGAACCGTACTGATAGAAAGGTAAGAGTCCAATGAGAAATCCTTCTTGAATTAGCAACAAACTCACTCATTTGAGTTTTTGCAGAGGCTGCTATCTGCATCTGTTGTTGCTTCCATTTACCCTTCTTATCTGGACACTGTGATTCATAATGGTCATGCTTATGACAAATGAAGCACTTGATCTTGCTCAAGTTCTTCTTCCCTAACTGTGAGGTTGACTCCTCATTCTTTACCTTACCCTTGTTGGGTACTTTAAATTTACCCTTTTTGGTTTACTCAAAAAGAGGTAGGTTATCGTCACTACTTTTATTTCTGGCCTTTGACTCCATACGAGTCTCCTCCTGGATGAAATCATCTCATAGTTTCTCAAATTTGGAAAGGTTCTCACAAGCACAAATGCCTTTGACAAATGGTTCCCATGAAGTTGAGAAACCATTAAGTGCCATGTTCACCAATTTTATGTCTTCAACCTTCTCCCCTACTACTACTAGTTGATCATGTATCTGCATGATATTCATCAGGTAACTGGTAACGATGTCAGATATAGTCATCTCCATAGATTTGAGTTTGTTCCGCAATATCATCTTCTTATTAATATTCTTGCTTTGGTAGAGGTTAACTAGGGCATCAAACATCTCCTTTGCCTTAGTCTTCTCGGATATGTGAGGAATCAGGTGATCCTTCACTGCATCCAATATCATCTGCTTGGCCTTCATTTTTTTCTTTTTGTGAGCTACAATTTTTTGCGGATCTATAGGTAAAGTCACATGATCCTTGACAATATTCTAGAGATCATTCTCTTCCAATAATAACATTACCCTAACTTTCCAGGGCAAAACATTTGAGGCACCTTCTAATCTATCCTCAAATTTGAGGCTAGTTGCTGCCATATTTGAGATCTGCTGAAATATTAATGACTCAAAAAAATAGTCCTTCAAATAAGCTTAGTCAGCCAAAAAAATATGAAACCCTAACTGCTATTTTTTTTCTTTTTCTTGAAACCCTAATTGTTGTTTTTTTTTAATATCCAATAGTAATATACTGTTGTAAACTCTTGAGGATATCAATCATAGAACCTAGCTCTAATACCATGTAAATTTTCCAAACCTTAGATAACTAATGTCCTATGTTATTTTAAAATAAATTAGATCTGAGAATAATTTATTCAAACATGCAACAGTCACATAGATGACTGGAAAAAATAAACAACGTGAACAACAAAAGTTAAATATATTTTCGAACCTAAAATATTACAAATAAAAGAAGCTACAACTACAGAAGAACACTTCTGCTTTCTTGCTGCTTTTATAGCCAACAATCATTGTTCTTCTCCTCCTAAGCTTATATTTTTCCTTCAACAATATGTTCTCCTCTCATTCTTTTTTGTGTATCTAAAACACTCTTGATCTTCTCCTTTTATCCTTGAAAAAGGTAACCCTAATTTCTCTAACCCTAAGATTATATCTCATCTCATCTTCAGATGTAAGGTTAAAAATAAAAAATCACTTAAGTGAATATAAAAATAGAATCACTTAAGCGAACTTGAAAATAGAAAATCACTTAAGTGAATTTCAAAATAGAATCACTTAAGTGAATTACAAAATAGAATCAAGTAAGTGAACTTAAAATAGAAAATCACTTAAGTGAATTTCAAAATAGAATTATAAATATCTCGAACCACTTCTAGCATGTTCATACTAAAGCCTATGTAAGAAGTTCATGTTCGAGCTACATTTCTCAACAATAATCCACCGAATCATTCACAAGATAGTATAGTGGTGGTACCTTGAACGATGAGGATCGAGTGACCATGCTCATTACCAAGTGAGTGGTAATGGCCTTAGTTAGCCTATAGAGGTGTTGGTAACTAAGCACTAAGGCATCATGCCAAAATAATCCTACATAGATAGACTTATATAAGGTTAGATAATAGGCATCCCCCTTTAAGTGTTATGGGCCTTAAAAGATAATCCGTACAATGTGGTCATGTTGTCCTATAACAATGAGGGTATAGGAAAAGTGATGAGACCACTGATGGCATCTTTTCTAAACAATTTTTTTTTTATAAAAGTGAACCCCAAAAGTACGAGAAGTTGGCCACTCATATCCTCTTGAGTTTCATCTATAGTAACATTGAACTCAAAATGCGGTTATGCCTTATACTGTTAAATAAATCATGACTTCTTTGTGAGTTATTCCTTGTGAAAATAAAAATATATATTTCTCCCTTGGATCGAGTTGGTGGGTTGTTACAAATATAGGGTCTCTAGGTTGAATCACATTCAAGACACCCTTTTTAACATGTTTGATAGAGAAAAGATGTTATGAGTGGGAGTGGTAACTCAAGATTTTCTTCTTTTTTCCTAAGGTTTGAGATGGTGCTCTATTTCGTGAGCAGCCCAATGAGATCGATAAAATAACAACTCTGTCTAAGTTAACAATGGATCAATTATGATCCAGATATAGTTTGTCAAAAGCCTGAGTTAACAATGGATCAATTGTGATCCAAATCTAGTTTGTTGGGGTCCATTAGGGCAAAACTTCTAGAACCCATAACTTTTGCATACATGCGCATTTTACATTTTACATTTTAAATTTTAAATTGGATGATTTTTTGAGCTCTATTTATTGGTGGCATCAATTCATGAAGTTGTCATGGTGTTAGGGATAAAATTGTATAATATGGATAACAAATTCCTAGTTACTTCTCTCAATGGATGAAATTGTAGTTTTTGGTCAATACAAATGATTGGCTTACATGAAGTAAGAACCTATGGTGCATCTTTGAAGAAGATAAAACACCTATTCTTGATGAAGAAAATTTCCATTAGAGAGAAGAGGCTCTTAGCCTAATTTCCTTGTTGATTGAACTGGATTTACTTTCCATATCAAATAGAGTGACCCTATCAAGGTATGGTCAAAATTGCATGTTATTTTAGAAATTTGATACTATTAAAGTATGTCATTTAGAATTGGATCTCTCATGTATTAAGTTGGTTGAATTTTATAATGTTGATAACTATTTATAAGATTCAAGGTATTGGGGGTAAATATTACATCTTCTAGAGAAAAAAATAAAGATTATGTAGAATGTTGAAGATTATTCTTTCTAGTCTCTTCCTTTTTTAGATGTTGAAGCTAATGTTTCATATGATTCCTATATTCTTAGAATTTCAAGGGACTCCTACTCTTAATCAATATGTTTCTCTTCTATTTCATCTTCATATGGATAAGACCTAGGGGATCAAGGGCTAGGCTAAGTCTTCAAAGAAATCAAAGATCACTTGTGGACACTGTAAGAGGGAGGGACATCTGATGAAGAATTGCTTATCAAAATTACAAAGGATTGAAGTCCAGCTCCAAAATATCACTAAACATCTACTATATGGTGAAGGAGATTTTGAAGGATTTTCATCAACTATAGAGACCCACAAAATCATGCATTATGGGGAAAGATATTATTGTCACTAATGTCTTCTCTCCTTAACCCCCTTAGTTTATATTAGAGGAGTGTTGAAATTGTTATTTGTTTCATGGCCAAGGATGATATTATATGATGCAATATTGGATAGGCCTAAAGGTATTCATTGTACAATGTATTGACTTTATTGTAATATTTTATTATGTAAGCTCCATGGGCTTTGATTAACCTTGTTATGGCTAAACCCACTCTATAGCTTATAATTAACCTTAAGCCCTCTTTTTTTTTCAATTTGTTATAAGGGATTGAAATAGGCCCCACCCGTATTACATCATCACCACATAGTGGTATTACAACAAGGCTTGGATATTATCCATGTATTGCTTGGCAATATTTGAACCTAGGTCTCATCCTTGAACACTGAGGAATCTAACCAGTTAAGCTATGTCGTTTGATACCTTAAAATCTCTTGTTATGTCTACATAGGTAAAATTTTATTATGTAATTGAGAATTTTGTATAGATATAAATACCTCCACTACTTCTCATTTAATTATTGGAGTGTAGTGAATGTAATCTATGGATTACTTATGTTCATTTATAAAAAATCTTGTGAATTTCAATAGTGTGCACAATAATATTATGTTGGATGATTATGGATGGATGTAAAAACTTCGAAGAGTGGATACTTAAGATACATTCATTTATTTAGGTTTAAGTACCTTATGTCTTGGATAATGGAAAAAAAAATTTCTTCACAAAATTTTAGATTCATTTAATATTATTAGTTGGTAATAAAATATGGTTAAGTGCAAATAAAATTATCATTATACTTTTAAAAGCTTGAAATTTAACATTTTTTCTACATACAAAATAGTAAAGTGGGCTATTCAACATCAGAATTAAGTAGAATTTTACATCCCATATGAATGTTTTATGCTAACAAAAAAATAAAGGACTTGAATTAAATAAAAATCAATTAAATAATAATAGAATAAATTAAAACTTAACATATACTTTGATAAAATGGTAGGAAAAACAAGTCTTAAAGGTGTATTAAAGGCTCCAGAAGAGATACTTTTTATTTTCATTGAAAATATTCCAATTTATATTGAATCATAACTTAAAATATTACTAAGAACTCTAATATCTTCATGAATGAAAGAATAAGCTGGAGATCATAGTAAATTTTAAAGTCATAATAAATATAGACAAGAAAAAATTGAATTAATTTTATATGGATATGTATGTTATATCATTTCTTCTATTTTAAATTGGATGTTACTCTATTCAATATTTTTTAAAATAAACCATTGCAAAATGTTTAGTAAATGTAAATAGAACTCCTTTAACTCCCATAGATGAATATAATTTATTAAAAATGTTATATAATTTAGAAAAATGAGCCTTTTTGTTATTTCATTAATATTAATAAAAAAATCAATTTTAAAATATATTTTTAGATGTATCATACAATGCTTATCATTATTTACAAAATAAATTCTTCGCCAATTTAATAATAGTTCATGTTTAACAATAATATATCAAAGTTTATATTTTATTACATATTTCAAAATTATGTTTTAAAAATATTAATATAACACATATCTTTAAAATAATGAGCATTTGATCAAATGTTTTAATTACTTAAAAAATCAATATAATATATACTGTTCAAAATAAATGATATGCTCTCAAAATCTTACTAGTTTGCTGAAAGATGATATGTTTGGATGACAAAATTTTGTTGTAATTTGATTCTTGGGTCTTGTATACTTTTCTGATTTAAAAAAAAAAAAATTAGCCTTTTTATAAAAAAAACATTTTATATTTTTTATTTAAATTATATAAAATTAATATTATTTATATTTAATTAAAAAAACTAAATTTTATAATTAAAGTTTATTAATATATTTACACATTTAATTCATGGTTGTTGGTGGATAAATAATTCCATAATAACATTGTTTTTTTTAAACTGTATATGAAATTAAATCATGTTACCATTTTTTTTTTGCTCTCGTTTCGCTGCAGATGCTAGAGTCAAATAGCTTTTTCCCTAGGGTTTTCAAACCGCATTGTTTCTCGTGTGGGATGTACTTGTTCAGGCAGTGCACCACCTTTCTTTTATAATACATGCAGGTCAGTTTCCAACTTCACATTTTGGTGGAGTTGTGGCTGATAACGATGGCTCCGTGCAAAGGACCGAGGAAACTGGTTTCGAAGGTTTACCATGAGGTAATGATCTTATCCCTGATGTTGATATTCCTCTTTCAAATTTTAATGAATATTGTGAATGGCTTGAAGGACACACCCTTGTTGGGTATTTCTTGGGTCGTATCCCTTCGAATTCTATAATCTGTGGTTGGGTTCAGCACTATTGGGTTGCTTATGGCATAGAAGTCGAGCAAATTTAGAATTTGACTCGTGGGTTTTTCTTGTTTCACTTTCCTTCGGTTGATACTGTTAAGCAAGTGTTCAACCACGGTCTGTGGTATGTTTGTAATTCCCTATTAGTTTTTCAACCTTGGTCTAAGGATTTTTCTGTTGATAAAGATGCTTCTTTGTGAATTCTTGCGTGGGTTGAGCTCCCTGGTTTTCTTGTACCTTTTTGGAATTTTTTGAAAACAATTGTTGAGCCTCTAGGCCAGTTTGTTTGTGTTGAGAAGCCTCGCTTCTTTTGTATCCGACCTAATAAGTGGGTTTGTGTCAAAATTGACCTCCATAATGAGCTGAAAGACCATCTGGTCATGTGTATAGGTAATTTTACCTACTGTCAAAAGTTGATTTACATAAACTTATCAGATTCTTGCTACCATTACCAGTCTAGAGACTAAGATTAGAGATTGTCTGCTCATGAAGGGTCGGTTTACTGGTCAAGGTCCCAATACGCCTTCTCCCCCGTCAACCCAACATGCACCACCCTTAGGTGATCAGGGTAATGGTAACTTTGATGGCCCTTGGATTAGTGTTGGCAAAAAGAACCGTCAAGAATGACAAGGTGACAAGTCATTTGGGAACAGTTTTGTTCCCCCCTTGCATGCAACCTCCTCTGCTACAACGCAACATGTATCTTCTGCTGGTGGGTCTCAACGTGCTACTGATAAGCAACCATTACTTTATATTTCCTCTCGAAGTGAATTTGCTCGTAGTGGTGTAGAACAGAGTTACAAAGATACTTTAGCCTGACCCCATCGGTCTCGCAGTCCTAGAGGACATGTTGTTGGTGTTCACCATGTTAAGCACTCTTCTACTGTGTTTGCAAGTAATGCTCCTAGTCGTTTCTCAGCCAAATCATATGATTCACTGACAGGTCTAGGAGATGATGAGGAACTCAAGGATGATATTGATGATGAGCTTGAGGGTGATATGCACCTTGACCCTGCTCAATGATTTTTCTATCCTGTAATGTCAGAGGGTTGACGAACTCAGTCTGTAAATATCAAGTTCGTAGAGAGTTTGAGCAGATGTCTCAGGAATATGACAAGATAGACTTTCTTTGTTTACAAGAAGTCAAAATCTCAGATTTTAATTTGCAGTGTGCATGTTCTTTTATTTGGCTGAATAGTGTCATTTTTGCCATGAAACATTCTCTAGGAAAATATGGTGCAATTATTTTGGTTCCTCCAAAGTGGTATTCTTGTTTTGTGTCTTGGGGTGCCGATCCTTCAAACCAAGCGGTATGGGCCCTTTTTGATCTTGATGGGCAGTCGTTTGGGATTGTAAATATTTGTGCTTCTAATAATGGCTCTGATAGGTGTGCCTTGTGGCAGTGGTTAGCCTTGTCTCTTCCCCAAGAATTTTGGCTTTTTTGTGGGGACTTCAACATGATTGAAAAAGATGCAAATAAGGTTGGTGGTATGTCAGGATCCTCAATCCTAACATTATTAGTTAGTATTAATTAGTATTATTAATCATTTAATTATTATATTATTAACTTATAAAGTGAACCATCATAACCCTTCATAATGTGAACCCTCACGTCTCTTCATACGTGAACCATCATGTCTCTTCACCAACGTAGCTTTAAGGTAGATATATATATTAGGTTGGCCATCCATATCAAATCATCCATGAATAATAAGAATAAGAATCATATATTCCAAGGAGGGAGCCCCCTTTGAGTGGCCTGCGATTACATTTACATTAATTTGTTAATAATTTTATAGTAAGACCTTGGGGTCTTACCATTTGGTATCAGAGCCTTATGGATCCAACCATATTGGTCAAGGAAATTAAAAATGACATTGCAAAAATTAGAATAATGATTGAACAAAAACAAAAAAAACAAATGGAACGTTTTGATCGTATTATACAATATTTAATGTAAATGCAAGAGGAGGAGACCCTAGCCATGGAATCTCAGGTAGAGGAGAAAGAACCCATAGCTGATGAATCCTAGGTGGTACCCAGTACTCTTCCCAAGAAATAAAAAAATGCAACTGAACATATTGCTCCAAACCCTAAATTAATTGTTTCTCTAGATGAGCCCATAACCAAAGAACTTTCAAAAATACATATTGCACTTCCAAATCAAATTCAAAACCCTAAAAATGTAAATATTTTTCTAAAGAAGTGTACCAAGAAGAAAGGGATATCAAGGAAAAAGGTTTCCAAAAAATAGTGTTTTACATATTTGCATATGGGTGATGCACATAACCATCAATGTGGAAAACAACCTAATATAACCCTAAAGCAGCAAATAAGTTTTTCCAATATCTCCAATACTGTTCGCAATGATTTTTGGAATAATTTAATTAATGTTAAGGAAGTAAGTGTATTTACAAAATCAGCATACGATCCATTGGGAAGATATATACTACCAGTAGCACATGATGTCACTACCAATGGATGTCTATCTCCTTCGAGACCTCCTCCATGGCCACCTCCTCTTAGTTGGTTTAACGGGACTTCCAGAATTACTGTCTGCATTTTATTTTATATAGCATATAGAATCCTTCGACCCAGGCTAATCAAGCTACTGAATGGATAAAAATAAATAAAAAATTTATTAGAACTGATTTATGTACATTCATATTGGAAATCCCAACCATTAATTGAATACAATGTTTCCTATTTCTTCTATATACGTCCATCGTCACCAATAGAATTTTGTGCATTGCACCAATTCCAGCACCCATTTTTTTCTCACCTTGTATTTGGCCTATAACTAAGAATTAGGTTAGTCTTATCACTATTAGAATCCAAGCATCTGGAATCCTGCAAAAACAAAAAATAAAAAATTCCAAGGAAATGGAGGCACCATATTTATTATTACTATAATGATTAATATTACTTGAAGGTGCTCTTGTATTTTCAACCTCATTAACTGTAGAATTGGTACCAACATGAACATCAACATCCTACCACTGCATGAGAGTTCCCAATGAATTGGGCACCAAATGATTCATTTCATTTTGAGAAATACAGAGAGTTGACGCACGCTAATTGGGCATGGTTGTCTTGTCTCATCTCATATCGTATAATGTGAGTTGCAAGGCTTGCAAAATATTTTAGAAAGGAGGCAGAAAAATGTTCTAGAATTGGTAAAATTTATGGAGCAACAACAAAAAGTGAATAAGGATTTGGTTGAAACTCACTCTAACTTAAACCATTTGCCCAACTTCTCCATTTTGGGTTTGTATGTTTTGTTTATCATACAATATGATGACGAAGCGTGGACGAGAAGAAGTAAAGTACAAGTGTGCATGAAAATAGGATGAATCATATTCGAACAAGGCATATTTGTCTATTGTAAAACTTCATCTATATATGTGTATCCATTTAAAGAGAAAATAACAACTGTGTACAATATACACCAAAAAGGAAATACAAAAAATTGAAATTCAATGATGCACTTCTGGTAGGATGAATGCCTGGTAACTTCAACGATGCACTCCACCAATGAGTATGCCCTCTGATGAATTCCTAGTAATAGCTATGATAGCTAAAAATATTAGGTTCCTACCATCTGGTCAAGGAAATGAGAAGCTTCTCAAGGAAATGAGAAGCTTCTGATTTTCAAAGTGGTGTTTTGGAAATGAGAAGCTTGGTTTTTTATGAGGAAACAACACCATTTGGTGGATCCCAATGGTCATTTTTCTTTTGTTAATTTTCCCCACCACCTATGGTTTACTTGGTATAATTTTCAAAAAGGGGATAGCAAAATTTTGAAACGTCTTGACAGAGCTATGCTTTTAGAGCATTCAGATTTTACCTTTCATATTATTACTCGTTCTGCTCTACTTGTGTTAGTTATTTTGGGAACGACATTTTTTGACCATGCACCCATTCTTTTCAATGTTACTTGCTCCCCTCCTCCTTCGTGCAACTTTTGTTCACCTTTTTTTATCAATGTTTCTTTTCTACATCACCCTGCAACTATTTCTCATATTCATAAAATTTGGAACCTCATACCTCAGCCCTCAGGAGAGGTAGGTTGTATTGAGTGGTGGAATGAGGAAATTTCTTGTACCACCATCACATTGAGAGCCTTAGGAGTCAAGTTAGCTCAAATTAGGAAACATTCTTCCAAAGTTCTTAGGGTTGAGTTTGTTACAACCACCCTTTGGTTAGAAGTCAATCCTTTGAGCCCATCCTTACAATAGGAGGTTGCTACCATCAGGCATGAGATATGCAAAGCCAAATTTTATGAAGCCAAAGGGGCTCAGATTCGTGCCCGACTTCATTGGCTTAAAATTGGTGATCGAGTCACCAAGGAGTTTTTTCAAAGGCTTCGGCCTTAGAATTATGTGTCTCAATTTAAAGCTATTATGGATGCTGACAATCATATCACTGAGCCTCAGGCTATTTCTCAAGTCTTTGTTAAACATTATCAGAATGTTTTTGCTTCCCAAGCCCTTACGCCTGAGCGACAAGTTGCTATTGATGAGTGTTGTGCAGTGGTTCCTAATAAGCTTTCTGATACTCAAAAGGCCACCTGTGATTTTCCTCTTACTCTCAAAAATTTAGAAGAAGCTCTTGCTTGCATGGCTAATGAAAAAGCTCCTGGTTTAGATGGCTTCCCTTGTGAGTTTTATAAAGGTCTATGGGATCTGGTCGGGCCTGACCTTCTATGTGTCTATCAAGAAGCTTTAGCTATAGGTTCTCTTGGTTCTTTGATAAATAAAGGTAATATTAAGTTCATTCCTAAGCTTGGGGATCCAGAGCTTCTCACCAATTGGCGACCAATTACTTTTCTTAATGTGAGTTATAAGATTATTGCCAAGGCTCTTGCTCTTAAGCTTTGACCTCTACTTCCCTTGATTGTCCATCCTAAGTAGACTTGTTTTATTCATAATAGATATATTCTGGATAATGTAATTGCAGTGTAGGAAGGCATGGAGTGGGCTAGAGCCTCTCAACAAAATGCCTTGTTTATCAAAATAGACTTTGAAAAATCCTATGACCGAATAGAATGGAATTTTATTTCTTGTGATGCTCAAAGCTCTTGGATTTGGCCTAGCTTTTCTGAATTTTGTTGCTATGCTTTTCAATCATGCTTCTGTAGTGCTTACATTAAATGGGGTTCAGTCTGAGACTATTGGTTTGTTCAGATCAGTCAGGTAGGGTTGTCCGTTGGCTCCCTCGTTGTATGTTTTAGTTGTTGATGCTTTTGGTTATCTTCTTGCTAACCGAGCTTCTCAAGGTCTTGTCAAAGGCATCACCCTTCCAAGGAATCAAGGGTAGTTAATTAATGGGCATTTTGTCGATGACTCTTTTCTTACTTTGGTAGAAGAGGAACAATCTGTGAGCCAGGCTCTTTTGTGTTTGGATCTCTTTTGTCAAGCTTCTGGCTCTAGCATACAGTGGAGGAAAACTTCTTGTTTTAGATAGTCCCCAGAAGAGCTTCCTAGTTGGTTAGTTAATTTTTAGTGGCATTGGATTCAACCAGGTGAGATGTTTAAATTCTTAGGCATCCCCTTTACTTTTCAAAGCTCTCCTGCTCAGTTATGGTAGTATGTCCTTCATAAGGTTGAGAAAAAGCTCTCCTATTGGGTCACTAAGAAGCTTTCACTTGTTGGCAAGTTTCAAATATGTTCTAAGGTTTTAGCTTCAACCCATGTCTACTACTCTTCATGTTGGGTGCCTTCTCAGTCTTGTTATAAGAAACTTGAAAAGCTTCTCAGAGATTTTCTCTAGGCTAGCTCTAAGGAGAAGCGAGGTTTTCATCGGGTGGCCTAGGAATTTTGTTGTCTTCCTAAGACTTCTGGGGGTCTTGGTTTGTTTGATTGCCAACGACAAGGGTTTGCTCTAAGTGCAAAATGGATTATTCATGCTTGTAAAGGTTCAGAGGCTTGGAAAATCCTTATTCGTCATATTATTTCTCAAGGTCTACCTTATGGAAAAAATAGTGGACAGGTATGAACTTACCTTCTCTCATTCTTGCTCCTGCGTCTATTAAAGTGTCTAGCTCATTTGTTGTTAAGAGCATTTGGAAAGCTTGGGAAGTTGTCAAACCTTGGCTCCAATGAAAATGCCTGGCAAAGGGCCGAGGCACTCCTCTTGCCTCGCTCTGTGTGTGGTGGTCTCCTATTATTCAATTTCAGTCACAACCATTAGCTAACATTCAGTGGATTCATGCTTCTCGGTTTTTTAGAAAAGGGATTTCATCCCTCTCTAATTTTTTCAGTCTCTCTTTGCGGGATTGGATCCCTTGGGATGTTTTCAAGAGGACCTTTTCCCTTAAGCAGTCAGATAAGAGCACTTATGATATAGTGGTTACTTGTACGCCTTTCTCTCTTTGGCCCAAGATGGGGCAATTGGCTCAGAGACCTTGGTGGTCTGAATGGCATTGGTTCAAAAGCACTCCTTTTTTTAATTACAGAACTAAGAATGGCTATAGTTGGCTTTCACCAAATTTGTCTATGGTTCCCAAGCTCAATGAGCACTGGGATTTGTTCTCTTCCAGAGCTAAATGGCGGGATCATTTTTGAATGCTTTGGGCCAGCTATGTGGAACCCAAACAAGCATGTTTTGCTTGGAGCTTGTTGTATCATGGTCTTCCTCTTGGTCATCGGCTTACCCATTTGGGCATTGTTCATCCCACTTGTGCTTTTTGTGGGGAGGAGGAATCAGTTATGCATGTTTTTTGGCACTGTGTTAAAGCTCGACAAGCATGGACATGGATTGATTCCTTTTTCAATCCTTTTCTTCAAAGGCCTTTACAGTGGTTCCATAACCTACTTGGTGATAAGCCCATTTTTTCAGAGCTTCTTGTTGTAGTTTGGAATTTGTTTCGACTCAAAATCCTTTTCCATCTCTGGAAATGCAGGAATGATATTGTATTTAATGATAAGCCTCAGTCTTCTGATTTTACTATTGCTGATAAGCTTTCTATCTTTTATGATGTGTGGCTTCAGATTAATGCACAGGCGAGAAAGGTGCAGATAGAACTCAACCATTTGCAGGAGCTCATTGATCATTGGGGGAATGCCCCTTGTTCGATGAGTCATGAACCACCTGAGCATGATGCTCGTCCGAGGTCTCGCTCCCATCCGTTCCATTGTCCCCCTCCTCAGAGGTGAGACCGGGCGTCGGAGGGACCGCATGCATGGACTCCCACTCATCGCTCAGGCGGATGGAGCTCTTCCCGCCATGGTGGTGGCTGGGGTGATCGCCTGACATCTTCTCGACAGAGTGATGTTTGGACCAATGGAGTAGTTGGAGGAAATGATGGTTGGAATGATACTGGCGCAAATGGTGGCTGGAATGATACTGGCACCGACCTTACAGTTAATGCAGAAGGTATGGCCGATGATCAGCCAACCAAGTGGCCTCCAGACATCCCCGGAATGTGTGGCGCCATAATGAGGATCCTGATAATTCGGGCGAAGCAACTCCTCCCACTTCGTAACGCCTTGAGGTGTTAATGCTTGGTGGTTTTGGGTTTTAATGCATAATTATGAAACTGTTGATCTTGGTGCTCCCGCCTTTGGCGGTATGATGTTTTAGACTATGTTTATTTTTTGGCTTTCGATTTTCGGACGGTTTCGTAGCTGCGGTGGCAGCCTCTTTTGTGGACAAGTGGCACTTGTTTGGTTGTCTTTTTGCAAGCGTTGAACGCTCGGGGTGTGATTCGTCCACCTAACCCTCTTTTTGTATGATATGTTTATACTTTAATACAAATTTTTCATTTCATTCAAAAAAAATTATGTTACCAAATTTGTTATCGTTTAAAAGTCTTATATTTAATTAACTAATATTATTATAGATCGAGAAAACATATATCCTCAACCATATTACCTAAAAATACAAACAATAACAAATATTATTAAAAATATATATAAAGCACTTATTAAATTAAATATATTTTAAACTCTTATGGCTAAGTACGACTCAGGACAATGACCTTCGAAGGCTAACAATAAAAAGATGTTAACAAACAGCTAGAAGGCTAATGATATTTAAGCGGCACCTACGATCCACTTATGCTTCAGCACCGCAAATCATTCGTACGCCAATTTTCTTCGTAGGTATTAAGATGAGATCCCAGGTACTCTATTAACTCAATTCTCGGGGTTTGGCTTTTTCCCGCATATGGTGGATGAAGACGTCCAGGTTTGAGAAAGAAGAACCTCCGGGCATTACTGTCTTGGCTGCGGCCTCCTTCAGCTGCAGGGCCCTCATTCTCAGCTCCATCCCCTCCGAACTCTGCATCAATTTCTTCACCGCTGTCTCCACCTCCTCCCTTTTCACCAACTTGAGATCATTCACATCCACATCATCGAAATCCAGGCCAACCTTCCAAATATCTTTGGCGAATCTGCAATTAAGAAACTGGTCGCCGAAATAAGGCCAACCAATCATGGGCACACCCGTGCTAATGCTCTCAAGCGTAGAATTCCATCCGCTATGCGTAAGAAATCCTCCCACCGAAGGGTGGGAAAGCACTCTCAACTGAGGCGCCCAACTCACAAAGAATGCTCGAGCCTTGGTCCTCTCTTTGAAGCCCTCAGGTAAAACACCAGACTCTCCTTGAGCAAGGTCCGAGCGGAGAACCCACAAGAAAGACTGTTCGCTTCTTTCCAGCCCCAGCGCCAACTCCTCCAATTGTTGTTGGGATTTGACGGCAATACTACCAAATGATACATACAGCACAGAGTTTGGCGGATGCATGTCAAGCCAGTTGAGGCAGCTTTCGTCTTCTTCCCACATACTGCTCTTCACTTTCTTTCCTTGTAAAACGTTGTCGAGAAATACAGGACCTATAGCCATAGCAGGACACCCATTAGCAGAGAGTGCAGCTACCGCATCTTTCCCTTCTAATTCTTCAATTGTGTTGACAAGGACGTAGTCTCCTATGCCGGCAAATCGAGCTTCGTAAAGAAAGGCTTGGAAGATGGGGTCGGATGCATGCTGCTCACGGTAGAACGACATTAAATCCGTTGGACTTTTTGCTTCGCTCACTGAACAATAACCGAGGTGTTAATATTAATGTAGGTCGAAGGATAAAAAAAGATAGCGAAGATAAAATATGGATATGAAAATGAATACCTTTGACGGGAATGAGTCCTTGAGAAAGAAGTAAAGGAGCATATTTTTGGGAAATAGAGAAGACGGCGCACATAGGCCAGAAGAGAACCCTGGGAACTTCCATGTTGGCTGCAACGGAGTTTGTGCAAGACATGAAAGCGTCGGAGACGATGCACGTCAACGGAGGAATCTCCAATTTCTGACGGGCGGAGCGCAGCAGCTGCTCCAGCTTGGAGCCCAGCTTTTGCACTGCGCCGAGATACTCGCCCAGCTCTGCCGTGCGACTGTGCTCGGCCGGCAAACCGTCCGGAACGGACAAACATCGAAAATTCGGCCGTTCAAACGCAGGAGAATCGCCAAAAATGCGTTTCTCGCTCCATTCTGTATTAACGAAGGTGATGAAAAATCCTCGCGTGGAGAGTAATTCAGCGAAATTCAATAGAGCATTGACGTGACCCTGTGCAGGAAATGGCACGACCACCGCGTGCAGAACATGGCTATCTTCATCGCCGTTCCTCATCATGGCCATTCGTCTTTGCTGGCTATGCAATTTTGCACTGTGGATAAGCAGATTGAGTTCAACGGTAGTAGCCGACAATTATATAATTGAATGGTTGAAATTCACGCTATCAACAGATGGTCGCCCTAATAGTCCTCACTCCACACCTAACAACTTCCTAAAGTCTCAGTCTAAAGTAACTCCGGAACGAGAGTATGCAACAACCTTACTAAATAGGTGGGTTTACTAAGTAGATGCAATTGAATGTTCGTACTAGACTCCTCCGCACACGACCTGCTATTCAAGTTAGGCTTGGGACCAGCTGATAACCGAGAGACTTGCATTGAATACTTATTAATTCATTATTTTATATGAAATAAAATTTTTACTTTTGGCCTTCACTTTCAAAAGTTTATTACTTGAAAACAAATTAACATTCTATTCACACTTAATATAATATTTACTTATAAGACGAGTGTTTTGATTGAAATTGTTGAATGACATGTTTTTCTAAAATATTTATTATAAATAATTTATTAAATATATTAAATTTAATATTACAAGTTTTTAAATGTTTTTTTTGGATTTAGTTATTATAATTTTTTTTACAATTAATGTTTAATGCTTAGGGTTAGATATTCTTATCCCAGTCTAACCTTTCATATGGGGAGAGTTGAGCTTATCAATAGGGAATTTAACATACAACCACACATACCAAACCATAAACCTTTCGAAAAAGAGTCAAAGCCCGTACCGTTGCGTTGTTCCCCTAGGACTCAATTTTTTTTTTAAGATTTGGTTAGTGCGAGGAACCCCTATGGGCTGGGCATCTCCATCCCACCAACACCTCTCACAAGGGGAGAATTAAGCGTATTGATAGGGAATTTAACACAACCACACACACATCACAGTTTGAACTTTGAACCTTCCAAAGAAGAGCCAAAGTTCGAATAGTTGCGCTATCCCCGAGACAATTTTGAAGTGTTTTTATTTTTATAAAAAAAAATTGTTTTATTGTTTATAATATTAAAAAATGTTAATCCACACCAAGTACCTCGCTGGCAAGTTCCCCCAATCCTCTAAAAGAGGTCTAGGGTTCAAGTCTAATGGCATGCACCGGATATACAAAAAACTCGACTAGCATGAGGGGTTCACTCGGATGGGATAGGCCCCATGGAACAGAAATTTTTGGCCTACAAGGGATACGGGGAATGGTTTTCCTTAACAAAATTTTTAATCCATACCAGGTACCTCAATGGCAAGTTCCTTCAATCCTCTAAAAGAGGTCCAGGGTTCAAGCTTGACGGCCTGCGTCAAGTACAACAAAAAAACCTTTGGCTAGCTTGAGAGGTTCACCCGAATGGGACAAGCCTCATGGAATGTAGCTCCCAATGGATATGGGGAATGGTTTTCCTTAACAAAGGTTTTATCCACACCAGGTACCTCATTGGAAAGTTCCCCCAATCCTCTAAAAAAAATCCAAGGTTCAAGCCTAGCGGTATGCATCGAATACAAAAAAAAACTTCGACTAGCTGGAGGGGTTCACCCAGATGGGACAAACCCTATGGAATTAAAAGTACTGGCCCCTAGGGGATACAAGGAATGATTTTCCTTAACAAAGGTTTTGCACCAGATCGACGAAAATGATAAGAATCCTAAGCGACCACTGGTCCCCTTCATGTCGGGTCAACAATAATAAGGTGGAATAGATTTGGTGGAAGCAATCCCTATGGTTTGAACCCTCCGCTTGTCAGTTACTAAAAATAGTGTGGTTATGATCAACTCTCCTATGTAATCAAAAAAATATTATTTGATAAAAATATTAGGAATTGAGTTTCATATCATAACCATATTTTAAATCGTATGGATTTTAACATTTTAAGGGAGTGAGCGTGAGTGTGGATTTACCTTCGATTTTAGAGTTCTTCTTGATACTTGCAAGTATCAAGAAGAACTCTAAAGAATAAAAAAAATATATGAATAAAATCTAGGTAACATAGAAAAAGTCATTAATGGAAGCTTTACCTAGAGGTAAGAGGTTTTAATTAGAAGTAAAAAGGAAAAACAATTTTGTGATAATATTTATTTATTTGATAGTTCTTTCATGAAACATGACTATAACGATGAGATGATCGAGTATTACATAATATTTTTTAAAAGCAAAGGGTTAATGTCAAACTTATTCATAGATTTAAATGCAGATCAAAGAAAGGGGGATTGAGTTCACACTATTTAATGGTAATATTTTCATTTTTTCCTCTTCAATTCTCGTTTAGAAGTTTGAGGTAAAATAATGTGCAATGTCCCATGGTTTAGGAAGGACATATTGATCAAGATTTTTGGAGTTTTATATTAACATATAAATAATATTGTTTGAAAAACTAAAAATTCTTTAGGTAAGTTCATCTATAAGGCATCAACTATTAGAAGTGACATGTTATTATACCAAAAAAGTATTGTCACGAATTTTTTGCAACTTTTACAATAATTTGTTAAGATTAAATCTGAATCAAGATAATATGATCAATAAATAAACTATAAAAACATTTCGTTTAGAGGCAATAAATATTGAAGGTTGGACACAGTAAAATATTGTGTTGTTAAAAAATAAAAAGTGAAAAAAAAAAGAAAAATATTGGTTAGGAAACAAAATAAAAGTTGAAATAAGTAAATCATATAGTAGCAAAAGATGGTTTTATACTAGTACTTTTCATTTCCAATTGTTTTTAAAGAAATCTCCTCTTCCACATCAGATGGTAAATTTCTTCACAATTTATTTTGAGTAGGTAGCATAAGAAACTAAGAATAATTGCAATGCAAAAGTTTGAATGAAGAAGGGAGCAAAGCTACAAATAAAGGATGAGATATCAAAATTTAATTTAAGAAGGTAAAAAAAATTAAATTTGATCTTAGATAAATCATCTCCATTTTCCTTTAGTAATAAAAATGCATCTCCTTTTGGTTATCCTTATATAAGGTACAAGGTGTAGACCAATTGGTTTGACCAAACCCCATAAGGGGGCGGAGGTCCAAGGTTCAAATCTCGGGCCTCACTGGATTGAACGCTTGTCCCTTTCCTGGTGCTTTCAACAACGTAAAAGGTTTAAAATGATATTGGTATGGTGGTTATAGGGGTGGACTACGCAAAGAATTGTGAGGTGGCTTCCAGGGTGGATAGCGTAGAATACTGTGGTAGCCATAAAAACCGAACAACCTTCCTGGATTCATGGCGGCTACATATTACACCATGTAAATTAAAATAAATGCATCTCCTTGAAATAAAAACAAAAGTATTATAAATGTTATTCCTTATGCTTTAGGGTTACTAAGACAACATAATAATGAAAGTAGGATGGAGGATATTCATTACAAACCATAGATACCTTGCAATTTAAGGTTTCTAGTGTAGCATAAAGAAGGTAGGATTTTGCATGTTACTCCTTGTACTTTAGGATCTCTAGGAAAACATTAACCTATAAATGATAGGTTAAATTATGAATTTTTTTGTAAAATAATGTGATAGAAGAGGAATAAAGCACTAGTAGAAATGAAATATGGAAAGAACCACAAAGTAGGAATAAAGATAAAATGAAACCTCGAGGTAATTTGATTTGTAAAATATTAAAAAATACTATGATAATTAACAATAAGTGGTCTTCATACCATAAACAAAAAGAAATGATGATGAAGATGATGTATTAGAATATTATCAATATGAACAAAAAATAATTATCAAGTATTTAATAATTTGTTGTAGACTTGGATTTATTTTAATATAGAAAATAAAGTTAGCAAAAAATAAAAATAAAAATTCAAAAATATTTTGAATATGGGGGATTATCTAGAAGTTTCTAGTATAGAATATTCATTAGGTATTATGATAGTATGAAAAAATTATATATGAGATGGATGATTCCTAGATCCAAGAATTGAGTGGGTTGCTAGTCTTTTATTTGGAATGAGGTAAATATGAAAATTTTGCTCATACACATATATGCTCCAAATATAATTACTCTTTGGCATAGATGTTAGAAGGTCTTCAACTAAATTTCTATCAAATTCAATAATGATTCATAATTGTGATTTCTATATTCTTGTGGAGACTTCAACATGGTTATATCTCCTTTGGAAAAGAAATGTGATACTCTTGTACGGTTTAGATAATTAAAGTATTTTTATACTTTTTTTAATTCATATGGATTTTTTGGGATGTTATTTATTGAATCTATTGATATACGTAGTCTAGTAAGCATATTGGAAAATATCATGTGGTACAAAGCTTGGATTATTTCTTGTTATGTAATAATTGGTTATAATAGAGTATGTCATATCTTTATATATTTTTTCTATGGGTAGGATCATATCATAAATAAATTCTCTTGAGATGTGACCTACTCAATGATGGTCATCTGAATCCATTTTGTTTTCATCCCATGTGACTATAAGATCCTAATTTCTTCTAAATGGTTATTTTAACATGAAATGAAGTGAAGTTTACATATCATGTATATATTGTTGGCTTTTAAGGCTTACTATCTCAAAATATCACAAGTCCCTTAATAAATAAGCTACAATATTAAATGTCCAAATATCAATAATAAGAGTAGAATTATATATGCAAGCAATCAAATGTATATATAGGCCAATATAATAATGAAATAAAATTCACTTATAATATCAAATATGAATGTAAAATGGCCAAATACATTCATGTACATGCATGAAGAATATTTACAATATTAATTGCTCAAACTTTGTATACAATATGTATTATCAATGCTTGCTATGTGGTGATCGTTTATAGAAAAATTTCTAATACATTTTTTATGGAGCTTTGTCCCCATAATATAGACATAGAAGATGAATCTTCATATACTTGACTATTGCTCTTTATATGACAACTCCCACGACCTTTGACTTACCATCTTTCCATTTGTATACTAGACTCTTCACTCTCTTTTTACGTGCATATTTGGCTCTATGACACTTGCACACTTCTACATGACTCTTACTCTCTTACATGCACTCCTAATACAAACACTTGTGCAAATACTCACTTTACATATTTACACACTTACAAACAAGACACTTGTGCATATTCTCTCAATACACACTTGCACTCTTACTTATATGAAACTTGTGCATTTCTTAAAAATTGACACTTACATGAAAGGGAAATATAAATCACTCATCTAAACTAAAGACTTAAACCCTAATCTATTACATATTTACATTTTTACCATGAAGATACCATAGGGGTATATTTGCATGTACTAAACAATGTAATATTCTTCAACATATCCATGTATTACATTATTTGGTTATTGAATATTTTAGTCTTCGTCTTTGATCTTCAATCTTCAATCTACTTTCTTCATGCCTTTATATAAATATTTAGTATATTATCCTTCTTTGGTTTTTGATTCATGTCTTCTATTATACTTCCTTTTGTGCTTTCCTCTATTCTTTTTCTTTGCTCTTCTTTTCTTCATCTTTAGTGGTGATATACTTGATGATGTGTCTTCTAAACAATGAGTAATTAAATCATCACAATAATACATCTTAGATTTCAATGATTCCTCGTTGCAGCTAACATAAGATTCATTTAAGCCATGTGTGCCACAATTTTCATTCTTCTTCTCTTATCCTTTTTCTTGAAAGATCTCAAAGGTAAGTATTGACAATGACATAATTAATCATTTTTTTGAGGAAAATGTAATAGTGTTTCGTGAATTCCACCATGTTCTAAAAATTTTTCATGAAGATAACTTATAAGTGTTGTGAACTTTTCATCTTTTGCATATTTGAGAAATAAAGATAATTTCTCTTTTAAACCATTTGATATTTGCTTCTTTCCATCAAATTCATCTATTAAATTTTGAGAATAAAACTTTAACTTGTTCACCATTTCTTCACTATCCTTTTTTTTTATTAGATTTAGAAGAGTGTTTTGAAATGGGCCCCACAAAATTTTACATTAGAAGACAAACATTACTCATAAAGTTTTCCCACCCAGTAATAGCCCTCAATAACCCATAACAACCCAAAAGACCAAAATATAATATCCCATAATAGACAACACATCCCTACCACTCAACTACTCATTAACTCGAGTCCTTCCATTTAACCTGCCAATAGTCTTTCAGTCCAACCAAAAGGGATGCATTCCAAGACCAAAAATCCCATCCTTCATGCAATGAAAAGAAGATCTTCTTGAAGAAAGGAAAAAGATAACCCATCATAAGAAAAGAGGTGCAAACATTGATAAAAAAATACAATCACCCTAGGAGGCATAGAATATCTCGAGGACCTGACACAGATTCCAAAGAGGCATTGCCAACCACCCTTCCCAATCAAGCACCAAAAAATGGAGATATATATAAACAATTTAACTCAAATTCTAAATCCGACATCAGATCCAGTATGACTACTACTAAAATCTAGACAACCAACAATTAAAGAGTCATAAAGAACATTAAAAACTTGGTTATAAAGGCCACTATCCCTCCCATGGGACAAACTAGAAATTTGAATTTGAATAAAAGTTTTCCACCAAAACCACCGGTTGAAAAGCGACACCAAAAATCACTTTCTACGTCTCCCTACTCCTGCTTTAGAAATCGAAGTTGAGAGAGCATCCAACAGGGATTTTTTAGTATTACCTTTAATTTATCCACAAGTTACAGGGCTTGGGGACTCAATTTTTTTAAGAAACCTAGTTTTGATGAAGGTGGAATGAGCTCCTTTAGCTTAATCAAATCCAAATTCACTACAATATTTTTTGTCATTTCAGGAGCTAACTCAATAGCCAAACAAGCAAAAGGATTCTCTAAAATCTACATTGAAGGAGGGGCTGAGGCCTTGCAACTATTCCTTTCTAAAATGTTAATGTGATTCTAGTCTCCTAATGTCATCCTTTCAAACTAAACCGCAACTGCAGTGAAGGTCTTTAGTGTCGGGGACTAGAAAAAAATTGATTTTTTGAGATATCGATGCACTCACGTGAATTCACCACAAATCTTATTTAATCCTTAATATTAATTAATTGGCTGCTATGATGTTTAATTTTTTGTGTAAATGGAATACGTCTCTGTGAATCCTGCATTGTAGCTGATGAATCTTGTGTTGTAGTTGGTTAGCACTTTGGACCTTGAGTCTAGTGACTTGGGTGACAGTCGTATACCTCTTGTTTGGAAGCCCTTGTCTATGATAAATGACTTCTCCAAGCCAAATATATTTTGCTCTCAATAACCTGCCTCCCAGGGAGTTTATAAAAATTCCTACAAATGTGGATGCTTCTCTAAAAAAATATCTGAATCAAAAAGAATAAATTATGAAAGAAATGTACACAGCTCTGCGAGCTATTGAGTCCCATATTACATCCATTACACCACATCCCTCTCTCACAAACTACTTTAAATATAGAACCTTTAAATATTTTCCAAAGACCAGTTGCTACAAATCAACGCTTTGTTAATGATTTAGACCTAGAAGTAGGTGGTGCTTCCCAGTACTTGGAATGGGCTCATGATATCCACATTCCTCGAGTCAACATTCCCACATTTAAATGTTTTGACCCTCATGTATGGCTATCAAATATTAAAGGACTTATTCGTTTACACCATATCCCTGAAACAGGTCATATTACGTTCGTAGCTCCTAAACTGGGTACACAATAATATCAATGGCTATTATGGCAACTTCATGAAAATTAGTGTCCTATTTTATGGCTTGAGTTTAATGAGAAATTTCTCATAAGATATGACAAAGGATCATCCCAATCATATGTTGTTCGCCTTATGCAAATCAAGCATACAAGATCGATAGACGACTATATCTCATAATTTACTAGTCTACTAACCTATACCCATGAATTAAGTCTAGTAATGGTGGTTTCAGCCTTTCACTATGGTCTTAAGAACAATATTCACAAATAATTTGACATGCATGATCCTTATACCTTAGACAAGGCACAACGTATTGCTCAAGCAGCAAAAAAAAACTCTAAAATATCGCTCCTCCATGTCATCGAGACTTTAACTCTCATCAGCCATATCGCATCTTCGAGCATCCTATAGGATTCTTCTGCTATAAATGTCACTCACATAACCCATGAGAGCAATCTTATGTACAATATTAGAACTTTCACTTAGAATATGAAGATTCCCCAGTAGCTAAAGAAGAGGATACACCTTAACCAGAGCCATCTACAAAACCCGCAAATGAGGAAACACTAAAAGATGATACAATGGCTCTATCGGTACATGCACTTATGGGTATTCAAGCCCATCATACTATCAAAGTGTAAGGATACATTAGACACCAACATGTGAATGTGTTTATTTACTTAGGAAGTACACATAACTTCATCGACTATAAAATATCCAAATCTTTAAATTTGTATATTTGAACTTCCAATCAAGTTAAATTCTAAGTACTTATTGCCAATGGAGGCAATTATCAATGCGTGGGTCGAACATCCAAGGTAATAATCCAAATGGGAAATTATACATGGATAGGTACACTTTTTGTTATGAACCTAGGTAGTTCGGATGTCATTCTAGGATCACAATGGTTATCTCAACTTGGTGATGTTACTCTTAATCTCCAAAAATTATAATGGAAAAAATATTTACCTTGAAGGAATTCAACCTCCTCCTTCTCGCAGAGTGAGTTCACATTGCATGGTAAAAATATTGTGAAAAGATGGTTACGATTATATTGCTCAAATAAATTCCCTTGAAATTAATTCCTCAGATTCTTCAACTCCAACTCTACCTAAGGACCTCCAAAATGTTGTGGATAATTATGAAGTGGTATTTAGCAAACCATATGGTCTACCTCCTAAAATATCACATGATAATGCTATCCATATAATTCCTAGTAGTCTACCTCCCAATATACGTCCTTATCACCATCCACAACCAATAAAAATTGAAATTAAGAAACTTGTTCAAGATATACTAGAACACGGAATCATTCAACCAAGCACTAGTCCTTATTCATATCCCATTGTGATGGCACACCATAAGGATAATTTATGGTGCATGTATAGATTTTTGTCCTCTTAACAAACTTACCATTAAAGACAAATTTCCTATTCTCGTCATCGATGACTTGTTAGACGAACTTCATGGCGCACAATATTTCACTAAGCTAGACTTACATTTAGGCTTCTACCAAATTAGGATTAGAGATGAAGACATCCCAAAAATAGCTTTTCATATTCATGAAGGCCATTATGAGTTCTTAGTTATACCTTTCGGTCTCACCAATGTCCCATCTACTTTTCAAAGTCTTATAAACCATGTTTTTAGACCATGCCTTCACAAATTTGTCCTTTTTTTCTTTGATGATATCTTAATTTATAGCAAGTCTTGGAAGGACCATTTGGTTCATGTTGAAAATTTCCTTTATTACAAAAGGAGTAATTATTCATTAAAATATCCAAATGCGCTTTTGGGATATAGGAAGTAGAATACTTGGGTCACATAGTCTCTCATGAAGGAGTTAAAGTGGATCCTAATAAAATCAAGGCTATTCAATAATGGCCTTTACCAAAGACACTAAAAAAGCTTCACAAATTTTTAGGACTCATAGGGTATTATCAAAAATTTATCTGCAACTATGGGAAGATTGTGGTACCCCTCACAGCTCTTATAAAAAAGGATACTTTCCACTAGAATGATGCTGCTTCACAAGCTTTCAATACCCTAAAAGAGACTATGTGTTCCACATCCATATTGGTCACTCTCAACTTTGGAAAGCCCTTCATCATTGAGTGTGATGCTTCGGGGATGGGTATTGGAGTAGTTTTAATGTAGGAATGTCATCCCTTAGCTTTCGAGAGTAAATAACTTTTAGGAAATAATTTTCGAAGATCCACTTACGAAAAATAAATGCTAGCTATTCTAAATGCGATAGAAAAATTGAGGCATTACTTGTTAATCAGTCGCTTCATCATAAAAACTGATCACAGTAGTCTTAAACATTTCTTGGAACGTCTTTCCTATATCGAACAAAATAAATGGTTGACAAAAATATTAGGTTACGATTTCATCATTGAATACAAGAAGGATAAATAAAATGTAGTAGCTGATGCCTTGTCCCGTCAATACGAGAATGAAGTAACCATAAATGCAATCTCAGGTCCTTGTTCTCCATGGCTTACCCAACTTCAAAAATAATGGATGGCCAATGAAGAGACAGCTCAACTAATCCATGATTTGAAGTCAGGATAATCCATGCATCCATACTTATCTTATGAGGATGGAGTACTTCGCAAGAAATATCAGATTTATCTCTCTCCATATTTCGCTCTTAAATCCACAATTCTCCAAGAAGTGTATGAATCTTCGAATGTAGGACATTCAGAATTATTGAAAACATAACAATAAGCAAAGTAATCATTCTTGTGAAAAGGCCTAAAATCTGATTCAAAATATTTGTGGCTAAATGTGAAGTATGTCAGCATAACAAAGGAGAAACAATCAAAGCTCCTGGCTTATTACAACCATTACATGGGAACACATTTCTATGTATTTCATGGAGGGGCTACCCAAATTTGAGGGTAAAATAGTGATTTTCGTAGTGGTAGATCGTCTCTCCAAATATTCTCATTTTAGTGCATTACAACATTCCTATTTGGCATGTAATGTGGATAAAGTATTTTTTATTCAATCTTAAAACTACATGGTATGCCCAAAACCATCGTTAGTGATCACGATCCTATCTTTACGAGCAATTTTGGATGGAATTATTTTACCTTAGTGGTATCAAGTTAAATATGTCTTTCGTATATCATCCTCAAACGGATGGCCAAACCGAGATAGTTAACAAATGTCTACGAACTTACCTCTGATGTTTTTATTAAGACAAGCAATATCACTGGCTTCAATTTCCTTAGGAGAATGGTGGTATAATACCTCTTATCGCTCCTCCCTTCAGATGTCACCATTTGAAGTCTTGTATGGTAAAAAACCACCATCCCTCACAGACTATGTGCATGGTACTTCTAAGGTGGCTCAAGTTGATGATTTGTTACAACATCGTCAAATGATGCTTAAGCTTCTTAAATAAAATTTGATCCAAGCACAAAATCATATGAAGCAACAACATTATTTTTTTTTTTTGAATTTACATGGTGGAATCGGTAGCCGCCATGAATCCGGGCAGGTTGTCCAGCTTTTTATGGCCACCACAGTATTCTACACTGTCCGCCCTGAAGCCGCCACACAGATCTTTGCACAGTCCACCCCTATAACCACCATGCCACAATCATTTTAAACCTTTTATGCTGCTGAAAGCACCAGGAAAGGGACAAGCGTTCAATCCGGTGAGGCCCGAGATTTGAACCTTGGACCTCCGCCCCCTTATGGGGTTTGGATGAACCAATTGGTCTACACCTTGGACCCAAAGCAAAAACATTATTTAAAACGTTTGGAATGACATTTTAAAATTGGTGGCATGGTTTTCCTATGCTTACAACCTTACAAACAATTGTCTTTGAAGATCAAGTCTAGTCAAAAATTGGCTCCTTGCTTTTATGGACCTTACAAAGTCATTTGTTGCATTGGTGAAGTAGCCTATCAATTAGAGCTTCCTCCTTCATCTTGCATCCATCTGGTGTTCCATGCATCATGTCTCAAAATTGTTCTTGGTCAAAATTTAAGATCTCAAACAAAGCTTCCAATACTTGATGAAGAAGGATGTATCACTCTCCAACTAGAAGCCATTCTCCGTACTAGAGAATGAAAAATTTGCTCACATAATATTCAGGAATTTCTCATTAAATGGTAAGACCTTCCTGAATAAGACACTACTTGAGAGTCTAAGAGTATTCTATAGTATTTTCCAGCTTTGAGGACAAAGCTTTTTGATGAGGGGAACTATGTTACGAATCAATATTATTAAGGGTTGTGACCCTTCACACTTTATATCATATTTATATTATCACCATTCTTTTTTTAATTCATCATCATATATATTTATTAAACATTGCTTTAATAAGCAAATAATTGCCCTCTCTAAGTGGTGTAAATATTATCCATCTTTGCACTTTATAATACTATTGTTCTAAATTCAGCATGAAAGGAGTTAATAACCTTTCAATTTTTAACTTATGTTCCACCTCATGCCCAAAAATTTATTCCACTAAAGGGTCTTCTTGACCACCCACAAAATGTTCTACCACATGTTCCACCTCATGCTTAATATTTTGTTCCACAATAGGATCCGCTTAACCAACTACAAAGGGTTTAATCGCATGATCCACCTCATGCTTAGTAATTTATTCCACAATAGGGCCCACCTCAGCCCTTGAGAAGGACCCCATACGAGTATCCTCTAACTCACAAACTATTATTGCTTGATACACTCCCATATCAGAAAGAGCCAAACCTGGAATATTCTCATTACCCTCCAACACAGGTTCTATCCAAAACAACTCCTTCGGTCCACCCCCAACCTCTTCGAGGAGAGATATGGCATTGTATCTTGAGGGCAAGGGAGAAGATATCCAGATAGAAAATTTTCTAGCTATATGGAGTGTACCTGACTCGATCGGATCAAACACATGTGAAGCAGGATCTAAAGCTTAGACCACCGACAAAGAAGTAACCTCAATAGGACCAAAAGAGGAAGCAATGGAAGTACCAAAACCAGTGGGTTCAAGGGAGGTTTACTTTTTCATGGCCTGCAAAACAACCATTCTCTCCTTAGAATATTTTTCCCAATCAAAACCTGTAGGTATGGTGGTGACCCCCAAAGAGCTATCGCAGATAAATATCTCATCCTGCCATCTCCCATGACCTTGAAACCTACCTCAATTCCTACCACTTAGACCTCTCACTTCTCTCATTGATTACATTCTCAATATTTATTCACTATCTTCACTAAATACATTTCTAATAATTTATTTCATTATTTTTTATTCAATTCCTTCGAAGTTGTAAACCTTATATCTGCCAAGTTAAAAAACACTCAAATAAGAAATTTATAAATTTTAACTTTTCTAAACCTTTGATGTAGAAATCCTTTTAGCATCCTAATACATTAAATTTGTAAATTTTCAAATTTTCAAATTTTTCAAAAAATTTAAACTTTTCAAATCTTCAAAATGCTTCAAATAACTTTAAACCAAAAAAACCTTCAAATTTCAAAAAATATTCAAAAACTCAAAAACTTAACTCCTTTTAACTCCTCCAATCTCTATTTCTTCAAATTAAAAAACTTTATTAAAATTCAAATAGATTCTAATCTTCAAAGACTTAAAAAGAAACTATTTATCTTTCAAACCTTATAAAAAATTAAATCTATATAATAACCCTTTCACTCCATATCTAAAAAGCATAAATTTAAAAAACAACTTTTGAAAACTATTAATATCCATAAACCTTATAACTCCATCTTGTAGCAATTCAAATTTATTTATTTCCCTCCAAAATCTAATATTATGCACCAAATATAACATATATATGTTACCTAGGATTGTGTCAGTGAATTTATCATTGTTCTCAATGCAATTCTCAATGCCACTCTTAGTGTTATACTCAATGCCTCTCTCAATGTTTCAGCATGTTAGGTGATAATTAGTGTGTTTTATTCCTCCAATGTTCCTTAATATTTGTTCTTCCTTATAGTGAAGAGAATTATTTATGTTGGTTCTTGCCTAGTCTCTTTGTCTCCTATCTCTTGTTATTTAGATGTTGCTTGGTTCATGCATTGCTTACAATACACGTTGATGAGGCAAATAGATGCTTGGTATAGGAAGATTCAACCATGATTACATCAAAAACCACAGACTCAAACTTCTCGTTGTTCTACGTATCCTAGTAGCATGTCCTCCAATAGCTCATCCTCTAATGGCTCATTCTCTAGTAGCGTGTCCTTTAGTGATTTTTCCTTTGATGGCTTGCTCTTTGGTGGCTCACCCTTCGATGGCTTGTTTTCCTACCTCTAGCACACTAGTAGCACTTGCTTTCTACCTCTAGATCCCTGGTAGCACTTGCTATCTATCTCTAGCACCTTCTGAGCACTTGCCAATTTTTATCTAGCACTCTATGAGTGCTTGCTAATCTACCTCTAGTGCTCTATTAGTGCTTTTCTAATCTACATATAGAACCCTATGAACACTTGTTATTCTTCTTCTATAGCCCTATTAGTGCTTGTTAATCTATATAGGATTTTGTTGTATCAAGTGGCTATACAGTTATGCTCTTAGGTTGTAATATTTCTACCTACATTACCTATCTATGTTGACCTCTATATAATGACATTTTTCTTTGAATATTCTTAACTATTGCATTGAATATTATTCTTGAAGAACACTATTCTAAGGCCAATACTGAATTGATATTTTTAGATAGCTTAGTTCTTCAATATTTTCTTACCTTAGGAAGCTCTTAATGCTTCCTTATTCTCTTCTTTGTGCTTTATTTATTCTTTGTTCAATAGAATATTTGTATTACTTCTTCTCTAGAAGATTAATTGCTCCTCTATCTCTATAATCTTAGGTTATCCTCTATTTGAAATCTTTCTCCAATGTCTAAGGTTGCATCTAAGAACAAAATACGATTCTCCTCTTTTCTAGAGAATCCAAAAATTAATATCATAGTGTCTATCAATATCCCTATATATCCAACTATATTCTAATTTGTTTTTCTTTAAATGTCCAAATTTCTCCTGAGTTGACCCTCAATCAATCTTCAAAATAAATTCTCCTCTTCTTCTCTAGAGAATCCAAAATATTATCAGGGTGAATTTGAATGTCCCCAAACTTCCAAATTCCTTCTGAGTTGGCTCTTAATTAGTCTTAGCTAATTCCTAGTCTTCATTGGTTTTCCTTCAACCAAGTGGAAATACCCTAGCATCCAAATTAGGGTGACTAATCCTTTTTCCTCAATCTCTACTCAATTAGATCTTCAAAAATGGAGTCTAAGTCTTCACTAATTTCAAAGTGGATAGACTCTAATATAACTCTATCAAGAATGGATAGAGTGAAAATGGTGGTGGCTAAGATAAAATAACTCTACAAAAAATGAATAGATTTAAGTGGTAGCTATGATACCACTATTGGATTTTAAGCCTTACTATCTCAAAATATCATAGGTCCCTATTAGTCAAAAAGTGACTAACTACAGAAAAATAGCTGATGCACCTTTTTGCATAATTTCCAAGAAGACCGAAGTGGCCCATATGCTAAAGATCAAAGAAAAAGCAAAACACCGCAAGGAGGAAAAAGTGTCATGATATCGCGACATGTTGCATTTTCACGGTCCAAAGCGAAGAGAAAGAGCAAGGAGGAAAAGGTGTCGCGATATCGCGACATGTTGCATTTTCGCGGTCCAAAGCAAAGAGAAAGAGCGAGGAGGAAAAAGTGTCGCGATATCGTGACATGTTGCATTTTTGCGGCTAAGAGCAACAAAAGGGAGCAAGGAGGCAAAAGTGTCGCGATATCGCGACATGTTGCATTTTCGTGGCTAAGAGCAACAAAAGGGAGCAAGGAGGCAAAAGTGTCGCGATATCACGACATGTTGCATTTTTGCGGTCCAAAGCGAAGAGAAAGAGCAAGGAGGAAAAGGTGTCGTGATATCATGACATGTTGCATTTTCACGGTCCAAAGAAAAGAGAAAGAGCGAGGAGGAAAAAGTGTCGCGATATCGCGACATGTTGCATTTTCACGAGCAAAAGCAAAGAGAAAGAGCAAGGAGGAAAAAGTGTCGCGATATCACGACATGTTGCATTTTCACGGGCAAAATCAAAGAGAAAGAGCAAGGAGGCAAAAGTGTCACGATATCGCGACATGTTGCATTTTCGTGGCTAAGAGCAAAAAAAGGGAGCAAGGAGGCAAAAGTGTCGTGATATCGTGACATGTTGCATTTTCGCGGCTAAGAGCAACAAAAGGGAGCAAGGAGGCAAAAGTGTCGCGATATCACGACATGTTGCATTTTTGCGGCTAAGAGCAACAAAAGAGAACAAAGAGGCAGAAGTGTCGCGATATCGCGACATGTTGCATTTTTGCGGCCAAAAGAGAAGAGAAAAAACAAGAAATAAAAAGTCTTGTGATTTTGCGACATGTCGCATTTTCACGACTAAAGATGGCAAAAGTGTCCAAGCAGGAAAGAATGTTGCAATTTTGTGACATGTCACATTTTCGCGACTGAAGGCAGCAAAAGAGCAACGTGAAGGAAAGAATGTCACGATTTTGCGACATGTCTCATTTTCACGACTGGAAGCGATAGAAGAGCAAAGCAAGAGACGAATGTCACAATTTTGTGACATGTCTCATTTTTGTAGCTGGAAGTGACAGAAAAGCAAAGCAAGGAAAGAATGTCACGATTTCGTGACATGTCTCATTTTTGCGACTGGAAGCGGCAGAAAAGCAAAGCAAGGAAAGAATGTCATGATTTCGTGACATGTCTCATTTTCGTGGCTGGAAGCGGCAGAAGAGCAAAGTAAGGAAAGAATGTCGCGATTTCATGACATGTCTCATTTTCACGGCTGGAGGCGACAAAAGAGCAAAGCAAGGAAAGAATGTCGTGATTTCATGACATGCCAGCTGTAAAGGAATAAAATATATTTTTGGCAATCAAAGGCATGCACTGACACCAAGAAGTGATTTTTGACATGATTATCAGAAATCTAGGATAGAGCAGGCTTGCCAGATGATTGAAAATGTGACAGGCTCATCTAGAATCTAATCTGTAGAGAAGATATCTAATTCATAGAAGACTTGTGTATTATTAGAAACTGTAGATGATTACTTGTAAAATAGTAAGATGTACTTAGAAAAAGATACTCTTTTAGGGTATATATAGGGGTGAGCGACTCCAAAAAAAATGTCGGCTCTTGGACGTTTACAAGCTTGATGTACATGTACTAGATTACAAGCAATAAAAGATTTATTCTTCTGGCTTTCGAAACTTCTGTGTGCAAGTGTATGTATCTGGTGTTTTAACTTTTATTCACTCTAAGTTTTATAATGTATCCGTTCTAAAATCTGGACTGTGCACGTATAAATCTTGTTTCTAGAGTTGAACATTAAAAGATAGTTACATGCTTTTAGACGAATATCTAAAAGTCACACTCAAGAATTCGTGTTTTCTATAAGAAGATATAAAGAAAACTCTAAAAGTAGTAATCTGCATTATCAATGTTTGTTGTTGTCCAATTTGTACCATGAGAAAATTTCTAGCTTAGGATATATTTCCCTTATCTCTTGTTCCCCTTTTCTCTAAAAAACTCAAAGGAACCAGCCTTCTTTGGAGACTAGACAGATGATCTCAAGCAAGATCTGTCTATTCAATGTTGGCAAAGTCTAAGGCGCAACACTATTAACCAAAGGTAGATTTTATTCCAATAGTTTTTGGCATGCTCGGTGGGACCAGCAATCCCACAGTATTGTATAAATTTTGGTGTTTTACCTTAAGAGCCTTTTTGTTTGAAAATCTCAAGAAAAACAACCTGGCAACTCCATTTCAATTTAGACCATAAAAGAAAGACCTTGTCTAGAAACCTTCTGGTTATATAGCCATATGATAACCATATCCCGAGCTAGAAACTCTGAAGAACCTATCGAGTTCTTTGAACTACATCTCAGAAGCCTAAAGGCACACCCTGTGCTAGCCGCACGATCAAATCCACCCGACACCATTAGCACCTCTTTAACACCCATTGTAGGAGCATCTACAAGAAATCCTATAGTAGTTGTAACTCCTTTAGCAATCATGGCAGCCACCCCTACCCCAGCCCATCTTGTGTGGAATCAAACTAGCCCTTTGAACTTGGGAGCACACCACCAAATTCCACAAGCTGCACTAAAAGCATTACCAACCTTTGACGAAATAGGCAAAACAACATATGAGCACTGTTTAGATGTATCATCGCTAGCATCTATTTACAACATCACTCAGGAAGATGTAATGGTCAGATTTTTGGTTATATCTTTGAAAGGAAAGATGATCTATTGGTACAGAGTGCTTCCTATTGGATCCATTACTTCTTGGGCAATACTTGCTAGCCATCTGGTCGATGAATTTAATATACATGCAGATCCTTTCACATTGCTGAATCAATTCACTATCATTGAGAGGCATCCACAAGAAGAAATCCAAGATTTCAACATTAGATTTACCAAAACTCGTGGTAGAGTACCGCAGGGCCTAAAACCCATGGAAGAACAAGCTATATGCTATTATTTAAGGGATTTTGATTCAGATCTCAGTATGATAATAAGGCAATCCCATGTAACCACTTTTCTTGGGATCTATTTAGAGGTAGCAAAGGGTAAAGCTGATCTCATCGCTACAAAAATATATCCATCAAAGAGTCTATTGCCAATTATACCAGAGCTTTCCCAAGTGTCAATTTCTAAACTGCCTGTACTCCCATCAACACAAGCTCTCCCATCTATAGTCGCACCTCCTACATTCCTTGCATTACCAACCACACCCCTTGCATCATCTCCCCCCAATGATCAATACACGACCATAATTGATACAATGAAGACATTGTCAAATGAAATGGCATCCATGAAAAAGAGAGGCAGAATGGAATATCCAAGCAAGAAGATTTCCACAGATATAAAAGGAAGGTGCTTTGAAAAGCAATAGGGGACAAGAGATACCGAGCATGGTATATACAAATGATATAGTGGAGGCCGAAGAGCCTCCCACTAATTCTAACTTTTGGTGTACTACATGTAACGATCCACATGGGGAAAGTTCATGTATGATACACCAGCATTATGTACAAAGTATAGCAGTTGAAAAGAGTAAAGAAAAAATGAAAGGCCATGTAAATATAATTAGAGAGAAGGACCACAACTTCATGATGCCTATAGTAGAACAAATTTCAATTTTGACAAGATCAGGTAAGAAACCACTGCAAGTAGACCCTAAAGAGCTTCAGCCATTGAATGTTTCCCCTGCTCCCAAGGAAGTTCCCAAAGAAACTCCTAAGAGAAGTCTCCCTTAGGAAAGAAAATATCAGTTTCCATCCAAAATTCAAGGGCAAGAAACCTACAAATAATTTATTCCTCAGGGGGAAAATGAAACCCAAGAATAGGATAGGGAAAGGTTGAGATTCCCCTCACTGACAAAAAGGCAAAGAATTGAAGCTACCTAGGGATACAAAAATAAATATGAAACTTTTGCCAAAGAAGAGAAAGAATAGTTGATTCACCTACATTTAGTATAGTAGAGGAAATGAAAAAGACTCCTTCTAATGCAAGTATGTATGATACTCTTCAAATCCTAGGTCAAATCGATCTCCTACAGGAATCCCTAAGAACAATGAAAAATGGAGGTAGGACTGCATCATCTTCAAAAATGGTTCTAATGAACTTGACATCTGCCACTAGTAAGAACAGGCCACCACCCTTTTATTTATCCCTTCAAATGGAAGGATGGGTTGTCCACAACTGCATGATAGATTCAGGCATTGCTACCACTGTGATACCCAAAGCAATATGTGATATTATGGGAATGGAGTACACTAGGAGCAGCGTAGGTGTCCTACAGTTAGATGGTACTCCAGTAAAAACTATAGGAGTGATAAAGGATATTCCCATACGGCTACATAAAATGCCTCAGATGACAGTCATACAAGAGGTAGCAGTCGTAGACTTGGAGCCCTATTTTGGTATGTGTCTATCTAGAGAGTTCACAGCAAAGATAGGAGGATACTTATCCTTAGATTATTCTCATTTGGAGATACCTTTCAAAGGTATAAGGGTCAATATTTTTAATGAGAAACCATCTACGTTTCATGTAGAAAATATTGGTGAAACTGACCGTGTAAATATGATGACTGAAGAAACAATAGAAGATCTAATGGAAGAAACATTAGAAGAGCTCCAAGCCGAGGACGAGTTTTCTCTACAGAATTTTAGTGTCATGATAGAAACAAAAATAGGAAACTATTATATTGAGAAACCAAAAATAAAATTGATACCCTCCCTAGAAAAGGATGGTTTTGTGAATCAATTGTGGAAGCTTTTCTTTGATGGGGCTAGGTGCAATAATGGAGCTGGTGTCATAATAGTTTTGATTTCTCCCACTAGAGAGGAAAAGGTTTTCTCTTACAAGTTGACTTGGAGTTGCTCCAATAACGCAGTAGAATATGAGGCCCTATGCTTAGGGTTAAGAAATGCTGAGAAATTGGGAATCAAACAGTTACTCATCTATGGAGATTTAGAACTTATTGTGAATCAAGTCACCAAAAAATGTATAAGTAAACAACATTATTTGAAGGCTTACAGGAACAAAGTGTGGGATCTCTTAGAGGCCTTTGAGGCCCTAAATATAAATTTTATCCCTAGAGAATAGAATACCCATGTAGATTTGTTAGCTTCAGTGGGAGCTAATTTTTTTCCTGTAAGTAATGTTATTCAGAAGTCTAAAACTGTTAGACTTATATACATGCTTTCAGTGCCTGATAAAAATATTTTCTGGCAAGTTTTTGAAAATGATGAACAGATACTGGATTTCTTAATCCATGAAATGAATTGCTCAGCCAACCGAGATCTGCAGGATGAAGAGGAAGAGGGCATTATTCAGTTAAAAAACAATCATATTCCTAAGGGTCTCATCACCCTTGAAAGCTTGTTTAATAACAATTATAGAGCAGTTGGCCGAAAAATCAAGGTCGATAAACAAAGATACAAATATGTAGAGTTGGAGCCAGGAAAAATTATTAAGGTTGGAATTAGTTGTACAGAAGAGGAAGTGAACCAGATCAGAGAATTGTGTAAAAAATTCCCTGACATCATAGCTTGGGTGTATAGTGATCTAAAAGTGTACAATAAATATGTTATTCAACATACCATAGAATCAGAAGAAGGAGCTAAGCCTTTTAGGCAAAAGCAAAGACCAGTGAATTCGAAGATAGAATCTTTGATGAAATAAGAACAGCTAAAACTCCTTCAAGCTAAAATAGTATACCCTGTTAAACACTCCATCTGGGTGGCAAACTTGGTACCAGTCAGGAAGAAAAATGGAGATATCAAATTGTGTGTAGATTTCAGAAATCTGAATAGAGCATCACTCAAAGATCATTACCCGCTACCTCAGATTGACCAAATTCTACACACAGTTGCAGGAGTAATGCAACTCTTACAGTTAGAAGAACAAAGAGAGCAATCATACAATCACAATCAGAAGCATATGGCAGATCATCGAAGGATGGTTCAAAAAAGAGACAACTGCCAAAAAAATTAGAGTGGGAGACTTGGTTTTGAAATGGAATGTAAAGAAAGCTAAGCCAGATAACCATGATAAATTCGATGCTTTCTGGGAGGGACCATTTGAAATTGTTTCAGAGAAATAGTTCAATGATTTCGAGTTGAAAGATCAAGATGGATTGGTTCTTCCCATCACGGTGAATGCATTTCACCTAAAGTTATATTTCTGTTGAGAAAGTAGAAAAGGAATTATATGTACAATATAATATAAGTATATTCAGACAATATTTGTAAATATTACCATTTTTCGGCCTTAACAAAAATTTCAATCACAGCCAATCAGAAGTCGATATTTTTTTTTGAATAGAGATACTAAGGTATAAAGGGAGTTTTGACGAAGTAATGTTCACTTTTAATCTAAGTGCATTTTCCTATGTTCTTTGTCTTTCTCTGAAAGATTCTTTTTACAACTGCGTTGTTGACTCCGTTTCCCAATGGATGAAGGCCTGGTTCAAAATTTTTGCAAGCAAAAAATCCCCCGAAAGGCATCAAGAATGTTAGTCAAAAAGTGACTAACTACAAAAAAAAAACTGATGCACCTTTTTGCATATTTTCCAAGAAGATCGAAGTGGCCCATATGCTAAAGATCAAAGAAAAAGCAAAACACCGCAAGGAGGAAAAAGTGTCATGATATCACGACATGTTGCATTTTTGCGGTCCAAAGCGAAGAGAAAGAGCAAGGAGGAAAAGGTGTCGTGATATCGTGACATGTTGCATTTTTGCGGTCCAAAGAAAAGAGAAAGAGTGAGGAGGAAAAAGTGTCATGATATCACGACATGTTGCATTTTTGCAGCTAAGAGCAACAAATGGGAGCAAGGAGCAAAAGTGTCGCGATATCGTGACATGTTGCATTTTAGCGGCTAAAAGCAACAAAAGGGAGCAAGGAGGCAAAGGTGTCGCAATATCGCGACATGTTGCATTTTTGTGGTCCAAAGCGAAGAGAAAGATCAAGGAGGAAAAGGTGTCGCGATATCGTGACATGTTGCATTTTTGTGGTCCAAAGCAAAGAGAAAGAGCGAGGAGGAAAAAGTGTCACGATATCGCGACATGTTGCATTTTCACGAGCAAAAGAAAAGAGAAAGAGCAAGGAGGAAAAAGTGTCGCGATATCGTGACATGTTGCATTTTCGCGGACAAAAGCAAAGAGAAAGAGCAAGGAGGCAAAAGTGTCATGATATCGTGACATGTTGCATTTTCGCGGCTAAGAGCAACAAAAGGGAGCAAGGAGGCAAAAATGTCACGATATCGTGACATGTTGCATTTTCGTGGCTAAGAGCAACAAAAGGGAGTAAGGAGGCAAAAGTGTCGTGATATCGCGACATGTTGCATTTTCGCGACTAAGAGCAACAAAAGAGAACAAAGAGGCAGAAGTGTCGCGATATCACAACATGTTACATTTTTGCGGCCAAAAGAGAAGAGAAAGAACAAGAAAGAAAAAGTGTCACGATTTCATGACATGTCGCATTTTCGTGGCTAAATGCGGCAAAAGAGTCCAAGCGAGAAAGAATGTCATGATTTCGCGACATGTCGCATTTTCTTGGCTGAAGGCAGCAAAAGAGCAACGCGAAGGAAAGAATGTCATGATTTCATGACATGTCTCATTTTCACGGTTGGAAGCGGCAAAAGAGCAAAGCAAGAGACGAATGTCACGATTTTGCGACATGTCTCATTTTCGCGGTTGGAAGCGATAGAAAAGCAAAGCAAGGAAAGAATGTCATGATTTCGCAACATGTCTCATTTTCACGACTGGAAGCGGCAGAAAAGCAAAGCAAGGAAAGAATGTCATGATTTCATGACATGTCTCATTTTCATGGCTGGAAGCGGCAAAAGAGCAAAGCAAGGAAAGAATGTCACGATTTTGCAACATGTCTCATTTTCAGCTGGAGGTGGCAAAAGAGCAAATAAAGGAAAGAATGTCGTGATTTCGTGACACGCCAGTTGTAAAGGAATAAAATGTATTTTTGGCAATCAAAGGCATGCACTGACACCAAGAAGTGATTTTTGACATGATTATCAGAAATCTAGGATAGAGCAGGCTTTCCAGATGATTGAAAATGTGACAGGATCATCTAGAATCTAATCTACAGAGAAGATATCTAATTCATAGAAGACTTGTGTATTATTGGAAACTGTAGATGATTTCTTGTAAAATAGTAAGATGTACTTAGAAAAAGATACTCTTTTAGGGTATATATAGGGGTGAGTGACTCCAAAAAAAATGTCGGCTCTTGGACCTTTACAAGCTTGATGTACATATACTGGATTACAAGCAATAAAAGATTTCTTCTTCTAGCTTTCGAAACTTCTGTGTGCACTAAGTGTATGTATCTGGTGTTTTAACTTTTATTCACTCTAAGTTTTATAATGTATCTATTCTAAAATCTGGACTATGCACATATAAATCTTGTTTCTAGAGTTGAACATTAAAAGATAGTTACATGCTTTTAGACGAATATCTAAAAGTCGCACTCAGGAATTCATGTTTTCTATAAGAAGATATAAAGAAAACTCTGAAAGTAGTAATCTGCATTATCAATGTTTGTTGTTGCCCAATATGTACCATGAGAAAATTTTTAGCTTAGGCTATATTTACCTTATCTCTTGTTCCCCTTTTCTCTAAAAACTCAAAGGAACCAGCCTTCTTTGGAGACTAGACAGATGATCTCAAGCAAGATCTTTCTATTCAATGTTGGCAAAGTCTAAGACGCAACACTATTAATCGAAGGCAGATTTTGTTCCAACAGTCCCTTAATAAATAAACCACAATATTAAAGGTCTAGATATCAATAATAAGAGTAGAATTATATATGTGAACAATCAAATGTATATCTAGGCCAATGTAATAATGAAATAACATTCACTTATAATATGAAATATGAATGTAAAATGGCCAAAATCATTCATGTACATGCATGAAGAATACTTACAATATTAATTTCTCAAAATTTATATACAAGCTTTATTATCAATGCTTCCTATGTGGTGATCATTTATAGATCATTTTACTAATACATTGTATGGAGCTTTGTCTCCATAATATAGATATAGAAATTGATTCTTCATATACTTGAATATTGCTCTCCATATGACAACTCCCATGACTTTTGGATTATCATATTTCCACTTGTATACTAAACTCTTCACTCTCTTCTTACATGCATACTTGACTCTATGACACTTGCACACTTCTACATGACTCTTACTCTCTTACATGCACTCCTAATACAAGATACTTGTACACATCCTCACTTTACATATTTGCACACTTACATACAAGATACTTGTGCACATTATCTAAATACACACTTGCACTCTTACTTACATGACATTTGTGCATTTCTTGCATATTGACACTTACATGAAATGTAAACATAAATCACTCACCTAAACTAAAGACTCAAACTCTAATCTATTACATATTTACATATGTACCATGAAGGTACCATGGGGGTACATTTGCATGTACTAACTAATGTAATATTCTTCAACATGTACATGTTCATTTAAAATAGGAAATACATATATAGAAAAATGAATATCTAAAATATAAAATCCTTTGGAAACACATTCAAAGGAAATGAGGAAAAAAAATTTAAGATCAAGAATTTATAAGAGATAGTGGAAATCAAGGAATTGAACCAACATACTAATGCATAAGACAAAATAATTATTTTTAATTATTATAGCATATTGAAATTTAGTAAGATTCATATTCAGACAAAAAATCCAATGAGATATGGCTTCATAAAGGTGATAGAAATAACATATTTTCATGTTACCATCAAAATATTTTTGTCCTTTCATCAAATAAAAAATATTTTAACTCAATATTGGAGATTTACTAAGGAAGAAGAAGAAATCAAGAAGGAAAAAACCTATTATTTCAAAGATAGTGTATTATAATTTGTATAAGATAAGAGGCTTAGAATGAGATTTTGTAGAACATTCCATCAATCTTTACATAACATAGAATGAAATCCTAATTATAAATATCTTGATGTAGGAGCTATAAGAGGTAGATTTATCTTTCCACCATGATAATGAACGTGGTTCTAATGGATTTTTATAAATTTACTTTCAAAAAATTGGGATACAAAGAAGAGTGAAATGTTGGTTACAATTGAAGAGGTAAATAAGGCTATAATAAGAGTAGTGACAACTTTATTGCATTATTTCTAGGAAAGGTAAGAAAAAATATTATAATATTTTTTTTTTGATAAGCCTTGTAAAGATCATTAGAAATAGATTGAAAATTTTTCTACATGGTGTTATCTAGGGGAAATAATGAAGTTTTCCTCATGGTAATAAAATATTTGATGATGAAACTGGAAAAGTTGGAAGATGCTGGTTGGGTTAATATTCTTCAAGCTAAATACTTTAAGGATATCAAATTTCTAGTGGAAAGGGACTTTCTCATGGGTTTCAGCGTTTGGAACAGTTTGTAAATGATGAGACCTTTGTTGTGAAAGGGAAGCAGATGGAGGATTGAGCATGGTAGACATGCTTACTTTTGGAATGATGCTTGGCTGAGAAGTTTTCCTCTGAAGGTGGATATATATTTGGGATGCCTTGAGTAGGAGTTATCTCAAAATTTTAGGATTTGGGTTCATGATTACATCAAGTGGGAGAATGGTACACCATTATGGAAAAACATCCAAGTTGATAGGCAAGATCAAAGGAAATTTCAAGCAGCTCCAAGGTTAAATAGATTGTTGCAGGTTTATACCCTTAAGAGCCAAGATGTTTAGGATTCTAGGTGGTGGAATCCTTCTAAGCAGGGTCTCTATACGATTAAATCAGGTTATAATTTGCTCCAAAAGAAAGAAATGGGATGATTTCCAATATCTAAGGTGTGGGTGAAAAACCTTATCCTAAAATATCTTTCTTCTATTGGTTGGCTATCCAAAATAGAATTTTGACTTTGGATAACTTAGCAAAAATAGAATTTCATCTTCCTAATCATTGTAGTCTTTGTGAAAGGGATATGGATAATGTGAATTACCTATGTCTTAATTATCCATTTAATTGGGAAGTCCTTTTAGTTATTTTAAGAAATTTTCAAATAGTAATTGAATGAGCTCCAAGCCAAGAAAGTTATCACTGAAGGGGATTCCCTCAATATGATTAAAATACTAGAAAAAAGTTTAGATGTCACTTGGAATAGTTCAAAAATGTTTTAGGAAGCATGGAAATTGATTGAATACATGGAAAAGGTATATTTTACTCACATTTATAGAGAAGGTAATAATGGGGCTGATTATATGGTGAATCTAGAAGTTTCTTAGGAAGGGCTTCGTGTTTCGGATCAAGATTTCCCTCTTTAGATTATTTCAATTTGTAAGAATGAAGGAAAAATAGAGTGTGAGTTTATTTTTAGGATTATTCTTCCTAGATAGATCTAATGATGTTTCAATTGGGAAGCTAAAAGGGATTCTAGATGAGTGCAAGGTTAATATTAGAGTTTCATCATGGAATAAAAGTGATGAGAGACTCAAAGGAAGTGGGATCATCTGACTAGATATTTTTACTATTTGGTGGGCTCAAAGCCCAAGTTGGCATAGGATTAGCAATGAGATCTAAAAGGTCAAATATAATTGGGAGAAGAGATATATGAGGAAGTTCAACTTTATAATTTTTTGTATTTTTCTCACAAAATTTGGTGTCGTGGGGAAACCAGTGCTTTTAAGAAATTTGATTCCTTTTTGGGGATAGAGCTTTGATTTTTTATAGAAAATGGTTGAAAGGGAGTCTAAATAAGTATAGAAGTGAGAAAAGTTTGGGTTTCTAGAATGAAATTGAGGAGGTCAAAAGGGTTAAGTTTGTTAGGACGAAGATCTTTTTGAAGAAGCTCAAAAATTGTAATATTTTGATAATTTCAAGCTCTTGTTATTTTTGTCTACTGCCTAGAATTAAAAGATTGGTGCTTTTGTGAAATTTGACCATGATATTTTGGATAGGGTGTTGATGTTTCCTTAAAAGGTTTGAAAAGGTGTTCTTTTGATAATGATGAGTGCCCTCATCAGGAAGAGATAAAGTGGCTGGAGATTTGCTCCTGATGCCCTAGAGAAGAGTACTTTGACCCATTATGGACTATGATGTAAATCCATCTGCAAGAGGTCAGCACAAATACCTCCACTGCAATAAAAAAATTTGGTAAAACCCTCCATTCACATAAACACTGTGATAAATAGAAATATTCAGTAAAAACCCCAATCACATAAAAACTACAATAAGTGGAAATAAACCAGTAAATATTTTTTTTTCTCATTCCTAGATTCACCGCCATAATGCAATACAAAGGGAATATATATAAATATCCCAAGAGAAACCCTTAAGCTTAAATCCCTAAAGGTAAAAAAAAAATACTATTTTTGGCAAATTATTTTTTCATAAAAAAATACCATTTATAGTAATTACTATTTTCGACAAATTAGTTTTTCATCAAAAATTATTATTATTATTTTTCTTTTTTTTTTTTAAGCGAAAAACACCTTGCGGGGCCGCCTTGGTCTGAGATACTACGAACAGGGGGTTCTACACCGTCAAAGTCACCCGAGAGTCGCACCCAACCCTGCTCGCACCAACATTATCAATTGGATTTTGGATACCCAATTCAGCTTTTTGGTAGGGTGGAGATTTGAACTGGGACCTCCCTTGGAGGATTGCCCTTTCCTCTCCAACTCACCTACAAAACTTGTGTAAATTATTATTTTTAGTAATTACCATTTTTGGCAAATTGTTTTTCATCAAAAATTTCCATTTTTAGTAATTACTATTTTCGGCAAATTGTCTTCTCATAAAAAATTGTCATTTTTAGTAATTCACAAAAAAACTTGGATTGACATGCAAATTAACACACAACTTCGTAACACCCATATTAGGCATCCTAGAAAATCTTGACACCTAATCATGCATAAAAAAATATTTAAAAACTTCTAAAAAAACACCCTCTAAAAGATAGGCTCTCGCATCATTCTCCTATGGTTGAAAATAACTCTGCTTCTGTGAGTTCCTCTGATCAAACTCCTACAAATTTTTGCTATCAATATTTTTTCCAAGTGTTTGAATCCTGGATCAGATTAGTATGATGTTGAATATCCCTTTACAGGGGTAGTCCATCTGGTAACTCCTCTGGTATGACATTTGCATACTATTTTAGCAACTTTGCTATTGCAAGTGGTATAATAACATCCACAATATCCACCTTTTATGCTATCAACACAACAAAAATCAACTTTATTCATCCCTGTGACAAATTCCTTAATTGTCAATAGGTTTTTACTTTGCCCTTCCTTATGTGGTAACAAGACCACTTTTACTCCATTCTTCCATAATGTGTAAGTATTCCTTCCCCCATCATGGGTAGCCTTCCTATCATATTGCCAAGGCCTCCCTAACAATAAGTGGCATCCATCCACCAAAATTACATCACACCATACTTCATCCTTGTAGGTGTTCCCAATTGAGAACTAAACCAGATACCTTTTATCTATAGTTACCTCATTCCCTTTATTGAACCACGATATGTGGTAGGGATATGGGTTCTTCTCAAATTTCAAGTTATTTTTCTCAACCATTTCATTTGAAACCATATTTTCACAATTATCATTGTCAATAGTTATCTTACATACCTTTCCTCCATATGTGCACCTAGTTCGAAAGATATTTGTACGCAACTAGAAATCACCACCATTATTATCCTGTGCTTTCTCCTTCCTTGGTACAATCATTATTCTCCTTATCATGAGATTGTATCCCATGTCTACAACAACTTTTGTCTTAGTTTGTTCTTCTACCTCAACCATATTGACTCTAGCTTGTTCTTTGTGCCTTCTTTCTTGTGTAGAATAGTGTAGATACTCAAAAGCTCTATGCCCTTCCTCATTGCATCTGTAACAAGTATATTACCTCTATGGGCCATCCCAATTTTGTCCTCCACCATATCCTCTTTATCTCTAAAATCCTCCACCTCTCTAGTGGTTACTGTGATCTTCTCTAGACTATTATGTTTTCCTATATTAAAATATTATTCCTTTAAGAAATTAAATCCACTACCCCTTGACTGGTGACGATGGCCCTTTATTTACTTATATTCTAAAATTAATCCTCTTATATTTCTCTTTTGCCTTTAATGCAAACTAATATGCATCCTCTACATGATGGATTCAAAGCATACTCAACTCATCTTGTATGGCATAACGTAATCTATTCACACACCTTGCAGCCTTCTGTTCTTATGACTCTTCAAACTCCACTCAAATTGATAACTTGTAGAATTCATTAGTGTAGTCCTCGATGCTTTGATCCTTTTGTTTGAGGTTCTGTAATTTACAAAACAATGTTTGGGCATAGTCTTTAGGCAAGAATTTATCCAATTTTTTTTTTTCCATTTTCTATCAAACCCTAATATTTTCCTTTTATTTCCTCTACCTCTCCTTCTGTAGATGATCTCACCAAATTAATGCATGCCCTTTTAACTTCATGCATGTAAGCTTTACTTTAATTTCCTTTGAAAGGTCTCTCCACTCAAATAACTTTTCCATGTTATTCATCCAATCTATCAACTCTTCTGGTCTCAACCCTCCTGCATACTCAGGGACATCAACATTTATCCCATTTGTATTTCCTTCCAAGGCCCTAATCAATATATCCTTGAAATGATGCTCCTCTAGCTTCCCCTTTGGTTCTTCCTCTACATGAACCTCTGATCTATTGTCTTCTCCCATAGTCTCATTATCAGAATCTAGATCTACAAAATCTACTAGATATCTTTCCCTTATACCGACTATCATTCTAGTCAACTGAGTAACTTGTATCTGCAGCTCTTGTACATCCCTGTTAACCTAGGCATAACATCCTCTTCCTCTCCTCATGCTAATATGATTTGTGTTATTCTAAACAAAAAATAAAAATAGTTAAATAATTGTAATCAACAAAAGCACCTTTTATTCCCCAGCAAGATCCAACTTGCTTTGATACTAAATGATGTAAATCCAGTTGCAAGAGATCAAAACAAATGCCTCCCATCACATAAAAACTACAATAAACAAAAATAAACAAGTAAAATCCTCCATTCACATAAAAACTGCAATAAATAGAAATAACCGGTAAAAACCTCAATCACATAAAAACTGCAATAAGTGGAAATAAATCGGTAAAATATTTATTTTCACATTCTTAGATTCATTGCTATAATGCAATACAAGGGGAATATATATAGATATCCCAAGAGAAACCCTAAAGCTTAAATCCCTAAAGATAAAAAATAAAAAATAAATAAAAAAAAAAACTATTTTCGATAAAAACAATTTCATCAAAAATTGCATTTTTAGTAATTACCATTTTCGGCAAATTATGTTTCGTCAAAAATTACCATTTTTAGAAATTACTATTTTCAACAAATTGTCTTCTTGTCAAAAATTGCTATTTCTAGTAATTCAAAAAAATACTCAAATTGACATATAATTTAACACACAACTTTGTAACACCCATATTAGGCATCTTAGAAAATATTGACACCTAATCATGCATAAAAAATTATTTAAAAACAAGAGGTTAAGGATGATGAAGTTGTGGAAATTGAAAAGGACGTCTTCAAGGACATCCCAAAGGATGATGTTAAGGATGTCAAGAAGGATGACATGGAAGACTCTCTAATTTCCTAAACGGCTTATGTAGGATGGTCTTATGTTTTTGTCCCTCTTGGGTTATTTTCTTGTCTCTTTTTAGTTTGTTCATGTTTTCCTTACTGTTCCCAGGTCCTCAAGGATACCTGTTGTTTTTTGTGACCTGTGCATCCATTTTGTTAGTTGATGTATCAAGGTGTTAGGGAGCCTTTCAAATGCCCTCATTAATATAATATCTTTAACTTACCAAAAAAAAATATTTAAAAACTTCTAAAAAAACATCCTCTAAAAGATAGACTCCTCCATTAGACTACATCACCCTAGATGTGAAGGTGCCCATTATCCATATTTTTTATTTTTCCTTAATTTTCTAAGATGAGGAAGGAAAATGAAAATTCTAGCTTTTTATTCAGGTCCATTGAAAAATAGTTTCAAATGTGCAAAAAGGGAAGGTTTTAGATTGACTACACCAAGGCCTATTTTTGATTATCTTTAAACATGTTATTGCCAAGGATGGTATTGTTGGTAAAATCCATTGGGAGCCCAAGGATATTAAGTTGTAGGGCTTGAGAGATTCAATGACGAAAAATATGAAGAAGTGGGGACCCATAGATGCTGAGAAGAATTCCTAGAAGGATGACTCTGATGAGTCAAATATGGAGCCTATGTTTAAGGAGAAGGATCCTAAAATGAAGTCCCTACTTGGTGGGAAAGGTAACGACAATCAAAGGTCCTTTAGACATCATTGAATGGCAAGCCTAGTCTTGAAAGCAAAGTTGATTGATCTTTTGGACCAGGGAGATAAAACTGAGGAGGATAGCAATTTTGATATCGATGCCCATAATTTGCTTGGTCATAATATTCCAAAAGACTACACTCAGATGAAGCTTGCAAAGGCTACTATTAGGAGACATCCTAGTTCTAAAAAGAGTTACAAGGATAAAAAAATAAGGTTTATTAGTTTATTGTTCCTAAATGCACTATCAGGTGGCGTGGAATGACCAACTCGAGCTAAAAATGAAATCAAGATAGAAGGAAAAATAAGACAATAAATATCATATGGACTCTAGGAATAGAGGTTTGCATATCCCCGATGCTTCCTTAGATTTGAAGCAAGGTCATATGGGAAAAAAGACAAAATTAAAAAGGATTTGAATGGGGGTCTTTCAATAGAGTATTTGCTAGAAGTTTGCATCATGGTTACTTGATCCTTAAAGACATGCTAGAATCCAGGATGAGATTGAGCCAGATGTTAGCCCATAATTTTGAGGAGTATGTATCTCTGCTGGAAGATATCAAAAGCAGAACAAACTCTATGGCTATTGTGCAAGAATTATGTGGTATATTGCAGGTCTTTTTCTAGGTTCTTATGGATGTTTTTCTTTCTTGGGATCATGTTTTGTGTGGTCTTAGTAGACCATTGTACTTTGGCTAGTTTAGTTTTATACGTTTTTCTACGTATGTTGTTTCTAATATGATATTGCTAGGTTTATGTGCTCTCTTATAAAATGTTTGGGGTTCCTTTCAAAATCCCTTCTTCCACATATATATATATATATATATATATATATATATATATATATATATATATATATATATATATATATATATATAAAGGATGGTATAATCATTTCATAAGAGTCTAATATAGGGAAAAATATGGAAGCTTGTAAAATTTAATATGAAAAAACATATGATATGGTTTTCATTTTTTTAAAAAAATATCGGAGAAAAAAGATAAAATTTTATCAAATAGAAACCAAATTACATAGTCATTGGGCCTTCCTATATGGGTTGCATCCTCGAAGTACCTCTAGATATACATGGCTATAATCCCATGAAGGCTAAGTGCCCAATTAGTGAATAGAACAAAATTGCACAAAAAAAACATTGCTACACCTAATCACTTATATTAGAGGACTCCTAAGAACTGCAATAAGATAAAACCATAAATTTATTTTTCTTGTATACAGCATACCCTCTCAAAATAATATTCAGGAGGTCTTTATTTCCAATGCTGATTGCAAATTCTTGCAGCTCCACCAACTCATCTTGCTAATCTCCATTGTTATTTGTCTATCCTCTCTCCACCTTCCCATGTACACAGTAAAATAATTCCTAAATAGAAAACATTGAAGCCTTCAATCTCCTTGTGTGCAATTTCTCATCCCAAGAGTTTCCACGCTGGTACTTATTCCTTCCCCATCATTGGTTATATTTTTCAAGGTTAGTCTGAATGTACTAACTTTTGTAACAACACCCAAAATATTCCATTTTGGTCAATGATCTCCTATTGGATACTTTGAATTACAATTTGGACTTGACCATAGTGGAAAACTAATTATTTTTTATTTAGTTTTCTTAGAGGTATTCAAATTAGCTATATTAAATGAAAATACAAAAGGTAAAATCAAAGTTATTCATGTTGTAATAAATGATTCCTTTAAATATTATTTCAAATTTATTAATAACACTTATCTTTTGAATCATGCATCAATTAACAAGGCTAGGGTATTTAGGTCAATAAGATCATGTTATGAGAAAGATTTTGGATAGCTGGTTAATATCATAAAATCCAAGGTATTTTTCATTAATGTTACCTTTGATGTGGATCAGAAAACCTTACTATTTACATTCATATTATATTATTTATATAGGCATATGACACACCTTTACAAGAGAAAAATACACTAAATGCAATGCTTATAGGCTAAAACTAGTGACCAAGACTTGGTATGAACAACAAACAAGCAACCATGAGCATTTATCTGCATTTAATGCTATAACTATAACACTGTGTAATACCCAACTAAAACAACAAAAATACAATCTATATTTTTATTTATATATTATTTATATAAATATACATAATGTGGGATCCATCTAGATGTACTTTAGTTAGTGATAAAGAAGAGAGGAAATATAGAAAGTCAATTCAATAGGTAAACTTTCAAACATGAAAAATCAAGGACTCATCAAAGATATAAATGTAAATAGACTAAAAATGAATGTAAATCTATAGAGTTTTGAAACAAGGTAGTACAATGTTTTGAATGTCCTATATCCTTCAAAGATAAGGTATTTTGGTTGGTAATATTGGAAAAACCAATCTAGGAATGTGAAAGGGTTCAGGCCCTTTCAAATCCCTATATTTTACCCTAATCAATAAAAAATAAATTGTAATCTAACTCATGGCCAAGGCCAACATTGTATGATGTAATATTAAATGGGCCTAAGGATATTTATTGCATGATATATTTAATTTATTGTAATCCCTATGGGCAGAAATTAACCTTGTCATGGTTAAACCCACTTTATAACTTGTAATTAATATTAATCCCCCTTGTTATGTTGGCTTAGGTTATACTTTATTATGTAATTGAGATTTTTGTATTGGTATAATACCCCCCAACTCCTTATTTCATTCTCAGAGTGTAGTGAATGTAATCTATGGATTGCTTCTATTTGTTGATACTATGAATTCTAACATGGTATCAAAGTGGGTATAAAGTCTCATTTGGTCATGTTAAAGCGATATTTAGAGACTTTGATTCTTCTTTCGAATTCTAGGATAATTTTATCTATGTCTTTTCAATAACCTTTTACATTTTGATTATCCTTCTCAAGAGTGTTAAAAAATGACCCTAATTTCTCTTTCAAAAAGGAACTTCAAATAGTTGGTATGCATATTGCCATGGATACTAAGCTTTTTTGGCCAAAATTTATATTTTGAAAGAAGGTGCTTCTTTCCTTTATTCTTTATCTTGGTGCATGTGCAAACAAGAGTATGCAATGCCCTTCTTCATAGAGAAGGTGCATATCCCTATGTAGTCTATAATGAAACCACTATGGCTAGGAGGTTAGAAGATAAATGTTTCATCTTGTCATTTCCAAGTTCAAATATCCACATAGCTATTTTGGTCAACAAGAGTAGTATGTCATTTACCTCAAAATAAAATATAAAGGAACATCATTTTGGATCTTATTGCTACTATTTGTCTATTGGTATGTATGGTGATGTGTTGTGCATGGGAGAGAAGAGGGCATAGGTTCATATCATGCCCCTTCTCTTCATAGTTGAACAAATTACTAACATCTATAGGAGGTCAAGGATATTGCATGACATCACACATTATGGATGGATGGCTAGTAAGATTTTTTTTAGGTATATAGGGTCTCTATGTTGAATCGCTTTCAAGACACCCTTTTTAACATGTTTGATAGAGAGAAGATGTTATAAGTGGGAGTGGTAACTCAAGATTTGCTTCTTCATTCCTAAGTTTTGAGAATATAATTTTTTATTTTGTTTTGGGATCCATTAGGGATAAACTTCTAGAAGCCATAACTTTTGCATACATGAGCATTTTGAGTCATTTTTTAAAGTGAATAATTTTTTGAGCCTTACATATTGGTGGCATCAATTCATGAAGTTGTTATGGTGTTAAGGGTAAAATTGTATAAAATGGATCATAAGTCCCTAGTTACTTCTCTCAATGGATGAAATTATAATATTTGGTCAATAAAAATGATTGGCCTATTACAAAGTAAGAACCTATGGTGCATATTTCAAGAAGATAAAACATCTATTCTTGATGAAGAAACTTGCCATTAGAGATAAGAGGCTCTTAGCCTAATTTCCTTGTTGATTGAACTAGAGTTACTTTCCACATCAAAGAGAGTGATCCTATCAAGGTATGTTCATAATTGCATGCTATTTGATAAAGTTAATACTACTAAAGTATGTCACTTGGAATTGGATTTCTTGTTGGCAATTGGAGTTTTTTTATGTTGTCATTGATGTCACATTAATGTCACAAGGTAACATTGAGTTTTGATGACCAAAGCATTCATATTTCAAAGAGCATGGATATATACATGGTTTTTGTGAAAACCAAGGCAGGTAAAATAAAAGGTTTTATTTAAAATCATAGATGACAGATTTGAAATTGGCTTTTCTTAAAACCTAGGTTGGCTTTTCGTTTCATCGAAAAAGGTGCCTCGAAGATGGAGATATTCAATTTTGAATATTTGGTTTAAATTTTAATATTTAAAATTTAATTTTAAATTTTAAAAATAAAACTACCTCAGCGCCGAAGTCATCATCAAAAAGAAATTAATTTAAAAGCATCGTCGACGTTTGCAAAATTAAAGGGAAGTTGAATATAAATGCAAAGGCTTTTATTTCAAAAGCCTTGGAATTGAATGTAGAGGAGGTAAGACAAAAAGCGTCGAAATCTTCGTATGGCAGCATGGTCCAACGACGAGCGAGGGGAGTGCAAAGGTTTTTGCTTTTGAAAGAGATGAGGTTCGATTCCCATGGGTTAGATTTTCGAGCAAGATAATTGACCCACATTTTTTTGACGTGAGCAAGGGGAGAAGGACAAAAGCGCATTCTGCACTCTTCATCCTATGCGAGTGCGTAGCTCGCGTGGTCTTTGGCATCGCGGTTGAGGATTGTTTGGGCAGATACGAGGGTTCGATTCCCTCTAAGAGGAAAGTAACGTTTTTATTAATAATTTTTTTTATTATTGCCTAATGTTGGAGGAATAAGGTGATGAGGGTTGATTTGATTTTTTATTGGAAGGTAAGTTTAAAAGCACTTTTAGAAAAGAAGATATTTTTGGTATTTTCCTTTTATAAAAGTATATCATATTATATATCGTTGGAAAGCTTATTTCAAGGGCTACTTGATTAACTTGTTTAGAAGAAGAAATAAGGTGTATGTAGAGAGATATTTTTGTTTTTATAAAAAGGTTCAAAAGTGAATATTGTTGTGCTCTTTTTTAAAGTGTGTTGAGTATGGCAGATTTCCAAAGGGGTTTCTTCACTTCATAAAAGGTATGGGCACATTATCCTATTGATTGTTTATGGTGGTTGATTTTTGAAATATCATTGGATGAAAAAGGATTGTTTGTGGTTTCTTTTTTGAAAGTGGTTGGTTGAATGCATCAAGGTTTTATGAATTGAGAGTTGTGTTTAAAACCTTGTGTTATAAGCATAGTGGTTGAAGCCCATTGGTTGTGAAATAACTTGAGTTAAAAAAGAACATGAGTATCATTGTTATGTGACATTTGTGGTTGAGCATTGTTGGAAACATTTGAGTTGGTTGACACATACTTGGACTAGGGTTGTGTGAGAGAGTTGTCCCTTGTGATGATTGGTTGAGTTGAGTTGATTGAGCCTAGTCAAGTGATGTGTGAAGTGATTGTTCAAGTTCTATGAAATAAACTATTCCATCATTCTATATTGAGTTGAGATTGAGGTTATAACATATTGAGTCTCTAACAATTCTCTTCATGGTTTTATAAGACTTGAATTGAGTTGAGGTTGAATTGAATTGAGTTGAGGTTGATTTGAGTTGAGAGTGAGTTTAGAACATATTGAGTCTCTAACAATTCTCTTTATGCTTCTATGAGTTGAGTTGAGATTGATTTGGGTTGAGAGTGAGACTTGAACATATTGAGTCTCTAACAATTCTCTCTATGCTTTTATGAAGTGGATTTGAGTTGAGATTGATATTCATTGTTGAGTTCATTTTGAGTACTACTTGAGCATTATTGATTGATCTTTTGAGAAGGCCTTTGGTACAAATTTAAGAACAGTGTTGGGATAAATTTGTGGATAGTTTTGGATAAGTTTTTGGTGAGCTTGCTAGAGAAGATTTGGGCAAGTTCTTAGTGAGCTTGCTAGTGAATATTTGGACAAGTTCTTAGTGAGCTTGTTGGAGCAACATTGGACAAGTTTTGTGTGAGCTTGTTATTCAACATTGGACAGGTTATGTGTGAGCTTGTTATTCAGCATTGGATAGGTTTTGTGTGAGCTTGTTATTCAGTATTGAACAGGTTATGTGTGAGCTTGTTATTTAGCATTGGATAGGTTTTGTGTGAGCTTGTAAGCAGGTTCTATGTGAACCTATTGAGCAGGTTCTTAGTGAGCCTATCCAGTATCCAGCACAGTTGAAGATAGATCTGAGTGAGGAGTCTTCAAGTGGAGAGAGGTCCACCAGTCAGTGTAATAGAGAGACAGAGTCTCCTAGAAGATCACATAGCCAGAGCAAAAGGCGAAAGAGTTCTCCTTTGGACAGAGATCCATAAACATTGTAATTGGGAGTGATTCCCAAAGATATTGATTGAGAAAGTTTTAGTAAAATATTTTCTCCATGGAGTAGCCCACATTGGGTGAACCACGTAAATTGTTGTCTCAATTGTGTGGTGACTTGTGCTCTTGCTTACTACTACTATCTAAGTTATTAATGCACACTGCTATATTTTGTTATTGTAATTAAGGAAATTAATTGATATTGGTTTGGAAAGAAAGTAAAAAGTGGTCTTATACTGTTCACCCCCCCTCTCAGTATAAGCTTGTGTTCTTCATTTCTCATGTGTTAAATTGGTTGAATTTGATAACGTTGAGGACTATTTATAAAATTCAAGGCATTGAGAGAAAATATTACGTCTTCTAGAGGAAAAATGAAAGATTATGTAGAATGTTGAAGATTGTTCTTTCTAGTCCCTTCCCTTTTTTTAGATGTTTAAGCTAATGGTACATATGATTCCTATGTTCTTGGAATTTCAAGACTCCTCCTCTTAATCAATAATTCTCTCTCATAGCTCATCTTCATATGGCTAAGACCTAGGGGTTTAAGGGTTAGGGTAAGTATTCAAATAAATCAAAAACCACTTATGGATACTATAAGAGGGAGGGACATTTGATGAAGAATTGCTTGTTGAAATTGCAAAGGATTGAAGTTCAGTTTCTAAATATCACTGGACATCTACCAGATGATGAGGGAGATTTTGAAGGTTTTTCCCTAATTTTAGAGACCCACAAAAGCATGCATTATTATGGAAGATATTATTGTCGCTAATGTCTTCTCTCCTTGGCCCTTTAGTTTAGATTAGAGTGTTGAAATTGTAATTTGTTTTATGGTCAAGGATGACATTGTATGATGCAATATTGGATAGGCCTAAAGGTATTCATTGTATTGAATTTAATGTAATATTATATTATGTAAGCCCTATGGGTTGTGATTAACCTTGTTATGGTTAAACCCACTTTATAGCTTGTAATTAATCTTAAGCCCTCTTGTTAAGTCTACTTAGGTTAAACTTTAATATATAATTGAGATTTTTGTATTGGTATAAATACCCCCACTACTCATTTTATTATTGGAGTGTAGTGAATGTAATCTATGGATTGCTTATGTTCTTTTCTAGATAATCTTATAAATTCCAATAAAGTGCACATTAATATCATGTTGGATGATTATAGATGGATGTAAAGCATCTTAGAAGAGTGGATACTTAAGATGCATTCATGTATTTAGGTTTAAGTACCTTATGACTTAGACAATGGAATATGTATTTTTTCACAAAATTTTAGATTCATTTAAAATTATTGGTTGGTAATTAATATGGTTAAGCGCCAGTGAAGTGTTATGGGCTTATGTAGAAAGTTATGGGATACAAACCAATCACTATGCAGAATCTAAAGCCCTATACTATGGTGATATGTTGTTGAGACATAAGAGTTTAAGGAAGGCCATCATAGAAGGGAACTCTATGAATATTCTTAGGGATCTTAATAAAAGAGAAGTTGAGAATTGGTAGGTATCAAATTTAATTAAGGATACCTCATCTCTATTAAAAGAAATGACAGAGGTGAACATATTACATATTTATCGGGAAGGAAATGATGCAGTTGATTGTTTGGAAAACATTAGAGTTCATTTTGATCAAAGGAAGATATGAGAAAATAATTTTCCCTTATCTCTTTTAAGAATTACCTCATCAAAGGCAAGAGAAAAGTCTATTCCATAGGGTGTTATATTTTTATGTTATTGGTATTGCTATTGTTTTAAGGTCTTTTGGTGCTCCCAATGTGACTGTATGCTATTGTTATTATAGTAGTTGTAGTTCTAGCGAATGGTACTATAGTGTGATTTTGTTTTTGTTGTTACTACTTCTATTACATGTTGATAATCAAAGCAACTACTACTACTGTTGGTGTGGAAGGAGAGGAATAAACAACAATCGAGTCAACCTTTTTACCCTTTATTAGAAATAGTTTTCAATATCATCCAAAGTGCTATTTTTTGTCTGGTTCTATTTTGGGGTTTTTGTTGCACCTTTGTTTTTATCTCATGCTATCTAGGAAGATTTATGTTTATCTTGTAACCTTGGAAAGCTTAATTATATAAAAGGGTTGGGACCCCTCCAAAACCCCTTTTTTCCACCATTACCAAAAAAAAAATATTGTTAAGCACTAATAAAATTGTCATTATATATTTTTTATAAGCTATGTGTGGATTCTATTACGACCCGCTCTCATTTTAAAAACAAAACATTACATTACTCTCGTTACATTTCTAACAAGTTAATTAAAACATATCCAACTTTACCTTTTTGATCAAAGATATTCTTCATTTCCCTTTCTATTAAAGATATTCTCCATCTTCCTCAAACTTTTCTACAATCTACCCCTTTTATATCATGTCTTTCAAAATTTAAATTCTAACAAGATAATATTCAACAGACCACTAATAACTAAAATATTTGCTATCCAACTTCTATATCTATAAATATCTTATCTATAACAACTTTACAATTTATTAATACTTTTTTAAAATTCTTATCCATTCTTTTAATATTCCAAAATATTATTTTCATTATTTATAAAATTAAAACCCACTCATTCTTACCACTCCTCACTCTTACACCTAACAACTTCCTAGAGTCTTTTAGGTAACTGCAATTACAACAACCTTACTAAAGTCTTTTAAGTAGCTGCAGTTAAATGTTCGTACAACTAGAGCGAGACTATACACGAACCTTATTAAATAGGTGGGTCTTATCAAGGAGCTGCAATTAAATGTTCGTACTAAACTCCTTTTCACAGGACCTGCTCTTCAAGTTAGGCTTGGGACCCGCTGATAACAGAGAGACTTGCGTTGAATAGTTATTAATTTATTATCTTACATGACATATAAAGAAATCTAATTTTTTTTTAATGAAATAAATTATATTAAATTATAAATACAACTTTATCATACAAAAATAGGTGGATTCACACATCTCAGTAGGGTCTCCAATATCACTTTAAGAAATCTAACTTTGTATTTTTATAGATACTTACCCACAAGTTTTAGGTGAGTTGAAGAGGATAGGACAATCCTCCAAGGCGGGTATTTGGTTCGAATCTCCACCCTACCAAATACACATCGTGTACCCAAAATCTAGTTGATAATGCTGGTGCGATCAAGGTCGGGGTCACTCCCAGTGATTTTGACAATGTAGAACCTCTTAGTCTTAAATCTAGTTGATAATGTTGGTGCGGTCAAGGTAGGGTGTCACTCCAAGTGATTTTGACAGTGTAGAACCCCCTAGGCTTAGTTTACATAGATGACCCCACAAAGGGTTTTTCGCTAAATTGAAAAAATATTACATGTAGTAAATTTCTTTTACCTTTATAAGGTGAAAATTTTGAAAAAAATTCCTTTTTGAGGAGAGGGCTGCCCTTTTCAAAAAGTTTATTACTTAAAAACTATTTAAGGTCCTAGGGGACAGTGCAATGGTTTGGGCTTTGGTTCTTTTTCGAGAAGTCCAAGGTTCAAACCGTGGCGCAGGTGAATGTGTAAAAGGGTGGGTATGTTTTCATCAAAAAAAAATAAATAAAATTTTATTCACACTTAATATAATATTTACCTATAAGACGAGTGTTTTAATTGAAATAGTTGAACGACATGTTTTTTTAAAATATTTACTATAAATAATTTATCAAATATATTAAATTTAATAATTTTTTATTGAGTAAATACTTTTTATACATATATATCCCCGTGGGAATTGAACCTGGGTCGCATCACCAATAATGCAAGTGGTGTCCTTGTCGTGTAATATTAAATTTAATATTACACATTTTTAAATGTTTTTATTTATTTAGTTAGTATGACAAACAAACAAATAGGTATTAGTATGAGAAACCTTTATGATCTATGCTTAGGGTTGGGCATTCCCATCCCACCATGACCTCTCATAAGGGGGGGCTAAGCTTATCAATAGGGAATTTAACACATAACCACATATACTTTGCAGTTTGAACCTTGGACCTTTTGAAAAAAGAGTCAAAGCTCGAACCATTGCAGTGTGCCCTCGAAAAGTTTTTTTTAGATTTGATTAGTGTGAGAAACTCTTATGACCGGGTAAGGGCTAGGCATCGCCATCCCACCATGACCTCTCATAAAGAGGAGAGTTAAACTTATCAATAAGGAATTTAACACACAACCACACACGTCACGATTTGAACTTTGGACTTCTCGAAGAAGAGTCAAGGCCTGAACAGTTACATTGTCCTTCGGGGATAGTTTTTAAATATTTTTATTTATTTAGTTAATATGACAAACAAATAAATAGGTATTAGTATGAGAAACCTTTATGATCTATGTTTAGGGTTGGGCATTCCCATCCCACCATGACCTCTCATAAGGGGGGAGATGGTGGGATGGGAATGCCCAACCCTAAACATAGATTATTATGAGTTGTTTGTTTGTCATACTAACTAAATAAAAACATTTAAAACTATCCCGACATCGTAACTGTTCGGGCTTTGACTCTTCTTCGAGAAGTCCAAAGGTCAAACCGTGACATGTGTGTGACAGTGTGTTAAATTCCCTATTGATAAGTTTAACTCTCCTCCTTATGAGAGGTCATGGTGGTATGGTGATGCCTGGCCCTTAGCGTCGGTCATAGGGGTTTCTCACACTAATCAAATCTAAAAAAAACTTTCGAGGGCACATCGCAACAGTTCGAGCTTTGACTCTTTTTCGGAAGGTCTAAGGTTCAAAGTGCAAAGTATATGTGGTTATGTGTTAAATTCCCTTTTGATAAGCTTAGCTCTCCCCTTATGAGAGGTCCAAAGTATATGTGGTTATGTGTTAAATTCCCTTTTGATAAGCTTAGCTCTCCTCCCTTATGAGAAGTCATATACTTTGCACTTTGAACCTTGGACCTTTCGAAAAAGAGTCAAAGCCTGAACTGTTGCGGTGTGCCCTTGAAAGTTTTTTTTAGATTTGATTAGTGTGAGAAACCCCTGTGGCCGACGCTAAGGGCTAGGCATCACCATCCCACCATGAACTCTCATAAGGAGGAGAGTTAAACTTATCAATAGAGAATTTAACACACAACCACACACATGTCACGGTTTGACCTTTGGACTTCTAGAAAAAGAGTCAAAGCCTGAACAGTTACGTTGTTACATTGTCCCTCGGAGATAGTTTTTAAATATTTTATTTTTATAAAAAAATTATTTTTATTGTTTATAATATTATAAAATATTATTTGATAAAAAAATATACTGCCCACCATGACCTCTCATAAGGGAGGAGATCTAAGCTTATCAAAAGGGAATTTAACACATAGCCACATATACTTTGTAGTTTGAACCTTGGACCTTTCGAAAAAGAGTCAAAGCCCGAACCGTTGTGGTGTGCCCTCAAAAAGTTTTTTTAGATTTGATTAGTGTGAGAAACCCCTATGATCGATGATAAGGGCTAGGCATCATCATCCCATCATGACCTCTCATAAGGAGGAGAGTTAAACTTATCAATAGAGAATTTAACACACAGTCACACACATGTCACGGTTTGACTTTGGACTTCTCGAAGAAGAGACAAATCCCGAACAGCTACGTTGTCTCTCGAGGATAATTTTTAAATATTTTTATTGTTTATAATATTATAAAATATTATTTGATAAAAAAAAATGTCACGGTTTGACCTTTGGACTTCTTGAAGAAAAGTCAAAGCCTGAAGAGTTATGTTGTTCTTTGGGAATAATTTAAAAAATATATATATTTCTATAAAAAAACTATTTTTATTGTTTATAGTATTAAAAAATGTTATTTAACAAAAAAATTATATAATTGAGTTTCATATCATAACCATATTTTTTTTTAGTAATACTTCTTATACACATCCATCGTGGGGATTGAACCTGGTAACATCACTGATAATGCAAGTGACATCCTTGCCGGTAGATCACATTCACATGGATCATAACCATATTTTAAAATTTATGGGTTTTAACATTTTAAGGGAGTGAGTGTGGGGACTTAGCTTCATTTTTAGAGTTCTTTTCCTAATACTCAGAGAAAATAAAGAATAAAAAATTCTTATGAATAAAAGCTAGGTAACGTAGAAAAGGTCATTTATGGAAGGTAAGAAGGTTTTAATTAGAAGTAAAATAGAAAAATAATTTTTTGATAATATTTATTTATTTGATAGATGTTTCATGAAACATGATTATAAAGATGAGATGATCGAGTATGGTATAATGTTTCTTAAAAAGTAAAGGGTTAATGTCAAACTTATTCGTAGATTTAAATGTGGATTAAGGAAGTGGGGATTGCATTCACATTATTTATTGATAATTTTTTCATTTTTTTCTCTTCATCTTGTTTTCGTTTAGAAGCTTGAGATAAAATAATATGCAATGTTCCTTTTGTTCTCGTTTAGAAGTTTGAGATAAAATAATATGCAATGTTCCATGATTTAGGAAGGAGAGATGGGTCAAGAGTTTTAGAGTTTCATATTAACATATAAATAAGATTATTTAAAAATCTAAAAATTCTTTAGGAAAGTTCATCTATAAGTCATCAACTATTAGAAGTGACAACATGCTATTATACCCAAAAATGGATTATCACGAAATTTTTGAAACCTTTACAATAATTTATTAAGATTAAATCCAAATAATATGATCAATAAGAGAACTATAAAAACATTTCATTTTGAGGCAATAAATATTGTAAGGTTGGGCACATAGTAGATTGTGCTCTAAAAAATAAAAAGTGAAAAAGAAAAAAGATTGGTTAGAAAACAAAATAAAAGTTGAAATAAGTAGATCATATAGTAGCAAAAGATGGTTTAATATTAGGATTTTTCATTCCCAAAAAATGTTAAAGAAATCTCCTCTTCCACATGATAAATTTATTCATATTTTTTTTGAGTAGGTAGCAAACGAAATGAAGAATAATTGCAATGCAAAATTTTGAATGAAGAAGGGACCAAAGCTACAAATAAAGGATGAAATGTCAAAATTAAATTTAAGAAGGTAAAAAAATTAAATTTGATCTTATATAAATCATCTCCATTTTCCTTAACTATTAAAAATTTATCTCCTTGCTATAAAAACAAAAGTATTATAAATTTTATTCCTTATGATTTAGGGTTTCTAAGACAACATAATAATGAAAGTAGGATGGAGGATATCCATTAAAATTTAAGGTTTCTAAGGAACCATATACACCTTGCACTTTAAGGTTTTTGGTGTAGCATAAAGAAGGAAGTATTTTGCAGGTTACTCCTTGTACTTTAGGTTCTCTAGGAAAACATTAACCTACAAATGATAGTTTAAATTATGAAATATTTGGATAAATGATGTGATTGAAGAGGAATAAAGCACTAGTAAAAATGAAATATGGAAAGAACCACAAAGTAGGAACAAAGAGAATAAAATCTTGAGGTAATTTGATTTGGAAAATATTAACAAATACTATGAGAATTAACAAGAAGTGGTCTTCATACCATAAACAAAAAAATGATGATGAAGATGATATATTAGAATATTCAAGGTATGAATATGAACAATAATAATTATCAAGGAATTAATAGTTCATTTAGACTTGGATTTATTTTAATATAGAAAATAAAGCTAGCAAAGAATAAAAATAAAAATTCAAAAATATTTTGAATATGGGGGATTATCTAGTAGTTTCTAGTTTATAATAATCCAATAGGTATTATAATAGTATAAATAACTTCTATATGGGATGGACAATTCCTAGATCCAATAATTGAGTGGGTTGCTAGTATTTTCTTTGTAATGAGAAAAATATGAAAATTTGGCTCATACACATATATGCTCCAAATATAATTACTCTTTGACATGGATATTAGAAGGACCTCAATTAAATTTCTGTCAAATTCAATAATGGTTCATAATTGTGATTTCTATATTCTTGTGGAGACTTCAACATGGTTATATCTCCTTTGGAAAAGAAATGTGATACTCTTATATGATCTAGATAATTAAAGGATTTTTATACTTTTGTTAATTCATATGGACTTTGGGATGCTATTTTTGAAGTTATTGATATACATAGCCTAGTAAGCATATTGGAAAGTATCATGTGGCACAAAGCTTGGATTATTTTTTGTTATGTAATAGTGGTTATAATAGAGTATGCAATCTCTTTATATATTTTGCTATGGGTAGGATCATATCATAAACAAATTCTCTTGAGATGTAACCTACTCAATGAGGGTAATCTAAATCCATTTTATTTTCATCCTATGTGACTATAACATCCTAATTTCTTTCAAATAATTATTTTAACATGGAATGAAGCAAAGTTTGCATATCATGTATATACTATTGGTTTTTAAGGCTTACTATCTCAAAATATCATAGTTCCATTAATGAATAAGCCAAAATATTAAAGGTCTAAAATCAATAATAAGAGTAGAATTATATATGCGTGCAATCAAATGCATATATAGGCCAATATTTTAATGAAATTAAATTCACTAATAATTTCAATTATGAATGTAAAATGGCCAAAATCATTCATGTACATGCATGAAGAATACTTACAATATTAGTAGCTCAAATTTTGTATATAAGCATTATTATCAATTCTTTCTATGTGGTGATCGTTTATAGATCATTTTCCTAATATATTGTATGGAGCTTTGTCTCCATAATATAGACATAAAAGATGACTTTTCATATACTTGAATTTTTCTCTCCATATGGCAACTCCCACGACCTTTGACTTATTATCTTGACACTTGTATACTAGAATCTTCACTCTCTTCTTACATGCATACTTGACTCTATGACACTTGCACACTTCTACATGACTCTTACTCTCCTACATGCACTCCTAATACAAGATACTTGTGCACATCCTCACTTTACATATTTGCACACTTACATACAAGACACTTGTGCACATTCTCTCAATACACACTTGCACTCTTACTTACATGACACTTGTGCATTTTTTGCACATTGCACTCTTACATGGCACGTGTCCATTTATTGCACATTGGCACTTACATGAAAGAGAAATATAAATCACTCATCTAAACTAAATTCTTAAACCCTAATTTATTTCATATTTATATTTGTACCATGAAGGTACGATGGAGGTATATTTGCATGTATCTAATAATGTAATATTCTTCAACACCCCTTGTATTACATTATTTGGTTATCGAAGACTTTAGTCTTCAATATTGGTCTTCGTCTTTGATCTTCAATCTTCAATCTACTTCCTTCACACATTTATCTGAATTTTTAGTATATGATACTTATTTGGTTTTCGATTCATGTCTTCTATTATACTTCCTTTCGTGCTTTCCTCTATTATTTTTATTTGCCCTTCTTTTCTTCATATTTAGTGGTGATATACCTAACGATGTGTCTTCTAAATAATGAGTTAGTAAATCATCACAATAATACATCCTAGATTTCAATGATTCCTCATTGAAGCTAACATAAGCTTCATTTAAGCCATGTGTATCACAATTTTTATTCTTCTTCTCTTATCCATTTTCTTGAAATATCTCAAAGGTAAGTAGTGACAAGTACATCATTAAGCATTCTTTTGAGAAAAATGTAATGGTGTTTTGTGAATTCCACCATGTTCTAATTTATTTTCATGAAGATAACTTATAAGTGTTGTGAACTTTTCATCTTTTGCATCTTTGAGAAATAGAGATAATTTTTATTTTAAACCTTTTGATATTTTCTTCTTTCCATCAAAGACATCTATTAAATTTTTGTTAATAAAACTTTAACTTGTTCACAATTTCTTTACTATCTTCACATAATGCATTTCTAATAATTTATTCCATTATTTGTAATTCAATTATTTCGAAGTTGTAAAACTTATATCTCCCAAGTTAAAAAAACACTCTTATAATAAATTTACAAATTTTAACATTTCTAAACCTTTGATGTAGAAATCCTTTTAGCATCTTAATACATTAAATTTGCAAATTTGCAAATTTCAAATTTTTTGAAAAATTTTAAAATTTTAAAATCTTCAAAATGCTTCAAATAACATTAAACAAAAAAAACCTTCAAATTAAAAAAAAACTCAAAAACTTAACTCCTTTTAACTCCCCTAGTCTCTAATTCTTCAAATTAAAAAACTTTAATAAACTTCAAATAGATTCTAATCTTCAAAGAATTTTAAAAAGAAACTAGTTATCTTTCAAGCCTTATAAAAATTAAATCTATATAATAAACCTTATCACTCCATACTTAAAAAGGATAAATTTAAAAAACAACTTTTGAAAAATATTATTGTGAATAGATCTTTTAACTCCATCTTAGAACAATTCAAATTTATTTATTTCCCTCCAAAATCAAATATTATGCACCAAATATAATGTATAGATGTTACCTAGGATTACATCGGTGAATTTATCATTGTTCTCAATATCGTTGTCAAGGCAATTCTCAATACCACTCTTAGTGCTATATTAAATTCCTCTCTCAATGCTTCAACATGTTAGGTGATAATTAGTGCGTTTTATTATTCTAATATTGCTTAAAATTTGGTCTTCTTTATAGCAAAGAGAATTCTTTGCATTGGTTCATGCCTGGTCTCTCTATCTCCTATCTCTTGCTATTCAGATATTGTCTGGTTGATGCACTATTTACAGTGCACATAGATGAGGTGAGTAGATGCTTGGTGTAGGAAGATTCAACCATGGTTACATCGGTGACCACATACTCAAAATTCTCCTTTTTCTATGTCTCTTGGCATAACGTCCTCCAATAGATCATCCTTTGATGACTCATTTTACAGTAGTTTGTCCTCTAGTAATTTATCCTTTGATGACTTGCTCTTTGGTGGTTCACCCTTCGATGGCTCGTGGTCATGCCTCTAGCACCCTGATAGTGCTTGATCTCTACCTCTAAATACCTGGTAGTGCTTGCTATCTTTCAATATTTTCTTACCTTAGCAAGCTTATAGTACTTCCTTCTTCTCTTCTCTATGCTTTACTTATTCTTTTTCCAAAATAGAAGCTTTGTATCGCTTCTTCTTCTCTAGAAGCTTAACTGCTCCACTATCTCTGGAATCTTAGGTGCTCCTCTATTTGAAATCTTTCTCCAATGTCTTAGGTCACACCTAAGAACAAAATATTATTCTCCTCTTTTCTAGAGAATCCAAAAATTAATATCATGATATCTATCAATATCCCTATACATCCAACTATCTTATGAGTTGGCTTTTCATAAATGTCCAAATTTCTCCTGAGCTGACTCTCATTCAATATTCATTAGTTATTATCCTCTTCTTCTCTAGAGAATAAAAAATATTATTAGGGTGACTTTGAATGTCCTCAAACTTCCAACTTTCTTCTGAGTTGGCTCTTAAATCAGTCTTAGCTGAGTCCTAGTCTTCATTTGTTTTCCTTCAACCAAATGGAAAAACCCTATTATCCAAATCAGGGTGATTAATATTTTTTCCCTCAATCTCTACTCAAATAGACCTTCTAAAATGGAGTTCAAGTCTTCATTTTTGTAGGCCCAAAATGGCCACATCCTTAGAAAACTTTGAAAACTTTTTTCAAAGGCATATAAAATCTCCAATCCATTGAGGATAGAGAGTATTTTGGAGCGGATCCATGCAAGAGGTTCGATTTGGCTCAACACAGTATTTTTTAATAAAGTTTCCATTTTGATCGATGCTTAGTGTATTTTGTAGTAGATTCCAGTAAGTCTCTCAATCCATAAATCTTTTGAGCTTTGGTGAAGTCAGCACAAAATAAAGTGTAGATTGACGATCTTTCTCTACTCCGCGCACTCCATTAACTAAGTGTTGATAAGATGTATTCCACTGAGTTCCAATACTAAAAGTGAGTGGAATAGATATAAGTTCCTCGCAGCTAGGCAAGAAGGTAAAAAATTACCTCAAAGGAAGTAAAGGTGGCAAAATGGTGACAAGGTCATTTTACACTACTTTTTGTGCAGATTGACTATTCTATAGTCAAACCAAGTCATAGTTGACGATAGTATGATTTTTGAGCGAATTGTGATCTTTTTCTTTATACCATGGGAGTTGAGAAAGAAGTTAGAAAATTTGAAGGCTAAGTAAGCAAATTAACATCAGACTCCATTCTGCTCATGACTCAATGTATTTCTCGTCGAAACTTGATTCTGTTGGTCAAAGCCATCAAAGCTGATGTTAGAATTAATAAAGTATGGAATGTCATTTTGTTTCTCCCCACTGCTTTACAAAGCCTTTCTAATATTTAATCACCATTGTTCCTTGAGAGCATCAACGATTGAGATTTTGCTAACATTGTTATAACATATAAAGGCAGATTCTTACCAGAACAGTCAATTCGAGGTGGGAAGGTAAAGCATCTGAGGGTTTATAAGAAACAAGAACTAGAGTGATTGTAGATCTATGGTGGAGCAAAGTTTTAAATAATGTTAAGTGGTCCAGATTCAATTTTCGATGACCTAAACCATAACTTCCATTACTGGACTAGTAGGTTACAGAGTCGAGTTGCCATGGTGGATTGCTTCCAGTGGATTTCTTGGACTCCACGAGCGAATGAGATAATGCCAGCAAAGCTCTCTATTGAGTTGTTAAAATTTTAATCTTTGTAATGTCTCCTTCAAATATTTCATTTGTAAAACTATAAATAGAGGTCGAACCCTTATTTTTTAGGGTCATCTCTAGTGCGTTGTCTTGCCCTATTGTAAATATACTCTATAAACTAATGGAAGGAGCATTAATCTGATTTTTGACTCAAGAACATGTTATATTTGCTATATTTTGGCTAAGAGGTTCGAAGTTATGAATTACATTTTTGTTGATGCTATAACGGTTAGTTCATTCTAGTTTATTGGATTATTAGTTGTGAAAGTAGTTGAAATATATTCATAGTTAGATCTATGTTGGTAGAGAGTTTATTTTTGCTAAATTTGATTATTGGTCTATTTTACTAAATTGGATTATCAATATATTGGATATTGGAATTGTTTCTTGCAACATATCTCTATTTTTATGCTTTAATGTATGAAGATTTCATGGTTTTGGGTGCTTCTAATCTTGAGTAATGGGACACTGGAAATAGTTTGTTGGAGTTTCTATTGTAGATGCCTATGCTGTTAGCCTATCCGACCATGGTTTTCATAATATCCCTAAAACTAAACCTTTTATAACCCTATTATTAAAATTCTTATTGAGCTTTAATCAATTCAATATCTTACTAATTTGACAAGGAACCAACCTAATCTAGAGTTTGGGCTAAAATAATATTTGGTCCATCCATTGTTGAGTGCTAAGATGTGACTATCGAGTGCAATCATGGGCAGAGAATTGGAATATAGACAGTTGTAATGTCAAGTAAAACTTGATGTCAATTTAGTGCCCAATAGTTTTTGGCATGCTCGATGGGACCTATTTGCAAGAAACACTAACACCCATCATATGCTTTATTGTTTTACCCTTTCCCAAAGGAATCAAGATTCGGTGAATTATCTTGACCTTGTTAAGAGAAGAATAGAAAATTCACCTAGCGACTCCCTGGTCTGTAAACCTAAAAAAAATTATCCCTGTAGACCATAGTTTTTCATGTATACCAGGTCATTCAAGAGGAATAATCCAAAATCCTATTTCTACTGTGAGCTACCTTATAGAGGGTCTACTTTTATAAGGAATTTAAACCAAGATTTTCATTTAGAAGAAAATCCTCACGAGGATAATCCTATAGTTAATACAACACCCACTCGAGTAGTAGCTACACCTGGAAACATGGCACAAAATGTAGTTCCAAATCAACCCTTATAGAAGTACCCCAGTTGGAACACAACTAGACCCCTTAGACTAGCCCATATGCATGATATTCCTCAAGCTGTGTCTAAGGCTATTCCTACTTATGATGGATATGGAAAAACTACATATGAGCACTACCAAGATATTCTAAATCTAGCAACAATCCACAATATAAAAAATGAAGATGTTATTGTTAGAATCCTAGCCCTATCCTTTAGAGGGAAGATTTTGCATTGGTTTAGGACTCTTGAAGACAATACCATCACCTCATGGGAAGCATTAGTTGAGCCCTTTGTGGATGAATTTAATGAATCTATTGATCCTTTTTCCCTCCTTAATCAGTTCACATCTATGCAGAAACATCAGCAAGAAACTATCTCAGATTTTAACTTGAGGTTTAGTAGGACCTAGAAGAGAATTCCTCCTGCATCTAGACCAGCTGCAAGCCTTGATTACATTTATTATATCATATCTCTTGGATTAGATCTAGGCCTGCAAACCCAAAAATCTGGGGTGGAGACCTTTCCATAGGTCTATAATGCAGTAGTTCATGCAGAGAATGTCCTAATTAATATGGGAAGATTACCCCCAAAAGTTGTGCTACCCTACAATCTGGAAACCACTAATGTCCAAATTCAAACTAATAATTCATATTAGATGGACCATGATCCCTTGTCATCCCCATTTCTATAGATGACTCCTATTCCTCAATTAAAAGAACCATCTACTATAGTTCCTTTCCCTCCACTTCCCTCTTGGATCCCATAAGAATATTCTATCATCTTTGATATTTAAAATACTTTGAAAAATATTAGCAACAAGATGATTTCAATGGAGAAGAGAGAGATGGAGAGGTCTCAACAAAGGAGATTTCCTTATGTGAATAAAGATCAAAGACCTGGTCCTAGCAATAATATTGGGGTCAGAGTAAATGCAACATATGAGGAACCTGAGTGTTCTTCAAAAACAAGTCTGGTGAATGTATGGTGTTTGGTGTATAATGATCCTCATGATTCACAATCTTGTGTTATGTACCAACACCATGTACAACAAGCTATGGATCAAGCAGAAATAAATCAAAAATGAAGAGTGAATATGCTATGGCAACATGACCATATCATGGTTGGAAAATATCTTGATGAGGATGGACCTATTGTTGTCATGACAAGGTCAGGCAAGAAAACAATGCAAGTTGATCCATAGAAGTTGGGTCAATTTTAGGTCCCTTATCAAAAGAAGAAGGGCCCACCTACCCAAAGTAGTAATACTTTCCCTATCCCCCAAGCCAATGAAAAAGAGACATGGCTCCTAAGGGCCAAGAAAATGCAGTCAGTTTTCCCAAAAGAGTTGAGAAAGAAACTGAGGGAGATAGAATGAGGTCTAAAGATGAAGCCCAAGAGAGGCTTAGGTTCCCTTCCATTACCAAAAGGTAGAGAATCAAGGCCACTCAATAATATAAGAGAAAATATGGTGAGCCAGAGATAAGGCCTGAGAGACCCACCTCTGCCACATCTGAATACAACATTGTAGAGGAAATGAAGAGGATACCATCCAAATCTAGCCTATATGATACTCTCTTCATTCCTGGACAAATAGACTTGCTAAAATAATCCTTGAACAAATATCCGTAAGAAAAGTAGGCCACCACAATCCTCAACATACCCTCTAAAAAGAAAGAAATATCCCCTATTATTTTAAAGAATAAATCCCCCCTAATTTCTATATCTCTCTAAGGATGGAAGGTTGGCTTATCCAAAATTGTATGATTGACTCAGGGGAATCTACTATAGTTATGCCTAAAGTAGTCTACAAGGAGATGGGTATGGAGTATACCCGATCCTGCCCTAGAGTACTACAATTGGATGGAACATCTGTGAAGACAATGGGAGTGATAAAAATATGTCTTGATGAGGCTACATAGAGCACCTGAGGTAACTATAGTACAAGAAATAGTGGTGGTGGATCTAGAGCCTTATTTTGGCTTATACCTTTCAAGAGAATTCACTGCAAAGTTGGGTGGATGCATGTACATGGAATATTCCAGCATGGTGATTCCTTTCAAAGGAAAGAGGATAATAATAACACCCAATAAGCCTATGTCTTATCACATAGAAAAAATAGAAGAGAACATGTGCAATCTCACTCCTCTTGAGGAATTTGAACTAGTTGACAATTTTGAAGAGTTGGAAATTGAAGATGAGTTACCTTTCAGAGAGGATTACAGCCAGTTTGGGATAGGTATGGGCACATACAATATTTTTACAGAATCAGAGAAGAGATTTTCTACTATATCTAATCAGTATCTGAGAGAAACAGAAATATGGACCATGCACTTTGATGGTGCTATATGTAAAAATGGTGCTAGTGTTGGTGTAGTATAACAGTCCCAATAAAAAAGGACAAAGAGTTTTGCATATAGGTTAACATGGTCATGCACTAATAATGCTATAGAATATGAGGCTTTATGCCTTGGACTAATGTAAGTTGAAAGCATGGGCATTAATATTTTGAACATATATGGCGACTCTAATTTAATCGTAAATCAGGTAAGAGAAAGGTGCAGCAGTAAGCACCATTAATTGAAAGCATATAGAAATAGGGTATGGAATTTGATGGAATCCTTTGATGCCCTAAACATAAATTTTATTCCTAGAGAAAATAATACTGTGGTAGATTTCTTAGCAATAAGGGGAGCTAATTTCAACCCTTTTGTAGACATAGGAGTCAATAAGGACAAAGGGATCAAAATGATTTTATAATACCAGATAAGCAAATCTTCTGGCAGGTCTTTGAAAGTGATGAACAAATAATTAATTTTTGGTGAGAGAAGCATGTTTATCCACTGTTCAAGAAGAAATATCTAGAGGAATTTTGATCAACAAGATGTCATTCAACTCAAAAACAATCATATACCTAGAGGTTTGGTTACTCTAGAGAGCCTGTTTGACAATGAAGATAGAAAAAAAATCAGATCCATGGAAGTCAATGAGAAAATATATAAAGAAATTGAAATTGAAAAATAAAAGAAGCTCAAGGTTGGGGTCTGATGTTCTCAAGAAGAGGTAGAAGATATCAAAGCTTTATGCCTAAAGTACCAAGACATTGTAGCTTGGTCATATGAGGACCTCAAAGTATATGACAAGAAAGTTATCCAACACACCATTGAGCTAGAGCCTAATGCAAAGCCTTTCAGGTAGAAGTAAAGGCATATAAATCCTAGGATTGAAGCCATAATGAGAGAAGAACTATTGAATTTTCTAAAGGCTAAGATCATTTATCCAATTAAACATTCAACTTGGGTAGCCAACTTGGTACCTGTGAGGAAAAAGAATGGTGATATTCACTTGTGTGTAGATTAAAAAACCTTAATCAAGTGTCACTAAAGGATCACTACCCCCTCCCATAGATTGGTAAAATATTATAGATAGTGGCAGAGGCAGAAAGGTTCTCACTATTATATGGTTTCTCTAGATATAACCATATTTGGGTGAAGAATGAAGATCAGTATAAAATAGCGTTCACTACCAAATGGGGCATATTTGCCTATCAGAGAATGCCTTTTGTGATATCTAATGCAGGAGCCAACTTCAAGAGAGCCATGGAATATGCATTTGGGGAACTGATTAACAAGGTCATTCTGATCTATTTAGATGACATGACTGTGTTTTCTCACAACAAGCAAGACCACTTAGCACACCTAGAACAAGTATTCCAGAAGTACAAAGAATTTGGTATCTCCCTCAATCCTAAGAAGTCATTCTTTGCAGTTCATGAGGGAAAGTTGCTAGGCCAAGTGGTCTCCAAAGAGGTTATTGCCATTGATCCCAATAGAATAAAATCCATTCTTGATCTTCCACTACCTGTTAATAAGAAAGCCTTGCAATATTTCTTTGGTCAAATAAAATTTATTAGGAAATTCATCTCTGAATTTGCTCAAAAGGTGAAGACTATATCAAAATTTTTGAAGAATAATGCAAATTTCAAATGGACTGAGGTAAGAAAGAAAACCTTTGAATTTATCAAGCAATCCATTTCTACAACTCCAATGTTACTCAATCCATACTTTAGCAAAAACTTCATCCTTTATGCTTATGGATATGAGGAAAGTTATGCATCAGTGCTCACCCAAAATAATGATGAAGGAGAGGAGAACCCCATATTATTTTGGAGCCAGAATCTTCATGAATATAAGGTTAAGTATAATTTCATTGAGAAACAAGTATTTTTTGTAATGAAATCCTTGAAAAAATTTAGGCAATACTTGGTTCAGAGAAAGACCTTGATTTATGTGGTTCATCTAGATGTAAGAAGCTTTATTTTACAAGGTGAACTAGGAGATAAGAGAGTTGGTTGGATCACTAAGATCCAAGAATATGATGTGGAAATCCATCCTACCAAGATGGTAAGAGGAAGATCCCTATGCCAAGGTATGGCAGAAGCAATAGTTTCAATAGAAGTGATAGCTTGTCAGTCAACAACAGATGATCAGGCTAGAGAGTTAAATACAGATGAATCATACTGGGTAGATCAGATGACTAAGTAATTTCAAACTAGGGTATGCCCTCATGACCTTAATGCATCGTAAATAAGGAGATATAGTCTTTAGGCTTTGAAGTATGTCTTATTTCTAAAATATATATAAAAGAAATCTTGATGGAGTTCTCCTTAGGTGCTTAAAAAATGATCAGCAACAAAAGGTCATAGAGGAGTTCCATGGAGGACTATTAGGAGGCCACTTCTTAGGAAGAGTAACAACATTGAAAATTATTAGAGTAGGATATTATTGGCCTACCATATTTTTTGATACCTTCAAAGTCACTAAATCCTATGATCAATGCCAGCAATATGTGGGAAGAACAAGGAATGCATCATTTCCCCTTAAGCCAATTCAAGTGGAAGAGCCCTTTCAGCAATGGGGGCTAGAATTTATAGGGGTTATCAATCCATATTCCTCAGCTGAGCATAAGTACATTCTAACTGCTATAGACTACCTCACCAGATGGGTAGAAGTTATTCCTACAAAGAAATCAAACCAAGAAGTGGTGATAAATTTTATGGAAAGCTTGATCTCAAGGTTTGGTGTTCCAAAATCTTTGGTGAGTGACAATGGACCAACATTTATAGGAGCCAAATATATTGAGTTTTCCAACAAGTATGGAATCACCATAAATAATACTTCAAATTACTACCCCCAAGGAAATGGACTTGTAGAATCAACTAATAAGAATATGTTAAGGATTTTGATATCACTAGAGGGTAATAAGAGAAGTTGGCACCTATTGCTAGAGCAAGCTCTTCCGGTAGACAAAATTACTATTAAGAAGTCCATCAAGACCTCCCCTTATGCCTTAGTATATGGCAAAGAGGTAGGTTACTTGTCCATTTGGAGATTCCAAAACTCAAACTGATAAATACAGAAGAGGAATCTAAGCAAAATCTAGTAGAAATAAGGTTAACACACTTGCTACAACTGGAAGAGAAGAGAACTCAGGCATATGAGGACTTCAAAAAGCATTCAATTGATATCAAGGCATGGTTTGACAAGAAGGTAAGGTTCAAGAAGTTCCAGGTGGAGATTTTGTACTCAGGTGGAATGTTGAGAGAGCTAAACCAGGACATCATCAAAATTTTGACTCCTTCTAGGATGGCCCTTTTAAAATAGAAAAAGTTAAAGAAACCAATTTTTTCCAACTTGAAGACCTTGAGGGAAACATACAACCGATTTCGGTTAATGGTTTTCACCTTAAACTCTATTTTGATTAAGCTGAGCTCATTGTAATATATGTACATACTTTGTATCATAGTATTTTCATTTTATTTTGAGTTTTTATTTTTGATAAAATGTTATAAAAAAGAGATAAAAAAATTTTGCTTCAAGAAAAAACCAAGTAATGAGTTGCAAAATAAGATGTGTCAAGGGAAAGCATCATGTTCTAATCCACACTCAAATACACAAGGCAATAGCAAAATACTGTATGTGTTATATTCCACTCTTAAAATGTCTACGATGGTAGCGGATCACATCAGATGATCTAATCCACTGGAGTTCGTGACTATTCTTGAGTAGAAAATGAACCCTGCACCACGCATACTTCCAAAATAGCAAATGTTTGCAAATCAATTTGTAAGCTTCCCGTGCCACTCTGAAAGAAATGAAAAGGATAAATGATGTCATGAGTGTAGAAAAGTGCTTTGTGTTCCAACCAATCAAAAAATAGTGTAACGCCTCCAAGCCACCAAAATGGATGGTATTAATTTGAAAAATGTGCAAACGAGTAGTCCTCACAACGACTGCATTAATGGCGAAGAGCGTGCATGCATGAGAAATTAAAAGTGCTAAAAATATGTAGAGTGTATTCATTCGATGAAAGCAGTACCTAATGAGAAGAGAGTGGAGGAAAATAATTGAACACTATCTGCAAAATCTAGAAGAGAACATTCTAAATATTTCCTGTTAAAATATCTTCTAAGAAAGCTATGAAGGAGATGCAACAAAAATAAGCAAAGCTAGATGACTATGTGAATCAGACAAGATAGTTGGCAGACACAGTAATGACCAAAGTAAGGAGGACCTTATTAAGGAGAAATTTTAAATTTAGATACTTCGAAGGGAGATCAATTCGGCCTCAAGGTATCATTACTGTAAAATCCTTCTATTTTCTTATATTTATGATTATGTTCACCATTGCCTTGAGTTAGTTAATGCAATGATTAAATTTTATGACCCTAAGAAAAGGACAGTGAAACCTCCTGATGGCATACCATTATTCACCATTACCAAAGATATTTGTCATGATCTGTTTATCGTAGGGGTGAGTCCACCATTAGAGCCTAGACAATTTGATATAGCATAATAGGCTAGGGTATATGCTTCATTAATGGCTACAAAAGAAAATAATTTCATGGAAATATGGCTTTGTATCCAATTTTTAAGGATTAGAGAGGAATATGAAATACCTAAAACTCTAATACCCATTGATGAATTTGCTAACCCAGAGCTTTATTCCATGCTAGCTTGTATGGAGGGTTTGGATTCTGATCGACTCATGAGAGATTGGAAAATAGCCATTGCATATTATATTTCCAATGAGAGAATGTATGAGGAATATGTGGAAAGAAAGGTGTTAGGGTCATTTATTTTGATTGGATAGCTTTCCTAGCTCAAATAATTCATGAGCAATTAGTGAGAATGAAAAGGAATTATGATACACCCTATTTCTAGAATTGCTCGAGTCTAGTTTATATGTTCTTCATTGTTGTAAATAAAATGATGCCTTGGATTTTGGTTAAGGAAAAGAACGATAAGGGAAACCCTATCCCCATATACTATTAGACTTCTCATTTGAGGAGCACCAAATCTGCTTATAGATTTAATTTAGAATTTATAGGACCAACATTGAAGATAATGTATGGGAAATACCCTAGGCTACCACCGATGACTAGAAAATTACTAAGAATAGAGGGTGCCAAGGAAGGTGATTGGTACATCCTTATAGGAGGAACAATCATCAGATTATATGGCTTCACTGGTAAGACTTTTACCTCATTTTGTTACAGACATATTACTAGCCCTAGAATATTTAAGGCAAGAAATGTTCATTAATATGAACTATGGTTCTGGGAGGAAAAGGAAGTGTTTGTTGACCTAATGTAATGTGGATGATATAACCATCATCAAAAAGGGGAAAGGTGAGAAAATTGACTAGTATTTGGATAGGCTAGGCCTGTTCTACATTCCACAAAGATGGAGATATGACCCAGATGATATATTCTACAAGAGAAATATTGCCCTAAATGGAGAAAAGGCCTACAAATTTAAGAAAAATCAAGGCCTCAATTTGAACATGGCAAAAATAACAAAGAAAATGCTCCCTTAGAGTAAAATTTCACCAATATGGAACAACTTCCTCCATGGTTAGATTTTTATGAGCAAGTAGTGGATTTTGATTTAGATAATAATGAAAAACATCAGTTGCAGGAGTCTACCATTAGAGAGGTTGAGAAAAAAATAAAAGGTAATGAAGACCTTCAATTGTAGGAGTCTACCATTAGTGAGGAAGAGGATAAAAATAAATGGAATGAGGCAAAGATAGTAGCCTGGTGGAGGATGAGAGTTGAAATTGGTAAAGAAAAATCCAAGTTTGGACTAGTAATTGACAATGAGTTTTCTGATAGATATGACAAGAATATCACAACTTGAAAAGCAAAGGACCCAAAGAATATAGTGCTAATTTATAAGAAGCCAAAAACTGGATCAGATTCCCCATATCCACCTTCTCAAGAAGAAGTTCAAGAAGAAAATGGATGATACTCCATTGACTGTTGGTGAAGTGTTGAAAACATTTCAGCCTTCAACTGAATAATTAGAAAATTTTCCAAAAGGGGCACAATTGATGAGCAAGATGCATTATTTAGATAAAAGGGCTATTAGCACAGAGGTCATCAAGATAGCAAGCAAGCCCAAATACCTAGCTCTAGGTGGAGAGCCCCTTGCAATGGAAATAGACTAGAAAAATAAAGATGAGAGCTTTGTGTTCACACCTACGAGTTTCACCACTGCAGCTACAATGGAGCTCAATCCTATTATTGAGGAAACATTGCATGAGGAACCACCACAAGAAGAAATTTCTAGGGAAGATACAAAAAATAAAAAAGTTACAACATTACAAGTATTTAAAATGAAAGATAAAAGGGCACCTAAAGGAATTCAAAAGGACATTAGTAAGAAATAGAAGTGGAAAAAAGAGAAAATTGCTAAGGAAATCCTTGTTTTAGTTGCAGAAGAATCAATAGAACAAACACAGAAAGAAGCTAAAGAAATATATCTAGAGCTCCCTACATCAGTAGGTGAAGGTATGGTCTCTATTTCCTCTTCTCTTTCTCCTCCTCTTTCCCCAAAGGAAGCTCCTACCCTTTCTCAAGAAAAAATTGTAACAAAAGTGCCCTCTCCCCCTCACAATTCACATCCTCCTTCACCAATATACACTTAGGGGAAAACCAATTCATCACCTCATCTATCACCTAAAATCCCCCATTATTCATCTCCTATCATTTCATCTTTGACATCTCTATCACCCCCATAATCATAAGTCCAAGCTGTTTCATCCACAACAACCCACTTTTCTTCTGGTTTTACTTCAATTCCCATGACTCTTCCAGTTGTAACAACAACAATGGTTACAAATTCAACTCTAGTCACTACCACCCCTTCCCAATCAGCTATTGAGTCTGCCCTCTCTCATATTATATCCTCTCCTTCTCCCGTGAGTTATCCTACACTATCAATTTTACAAAAAGAGAAGGAAACTACATGAAAGATTCAAGATTTTTGGGCAGAAAAGCTATCCAAACCTTTGAAGAGGATAGCCACCAAGAGAAGCACTATGTTTTTTGATCCTATTTCAAGGCAAAGAACATCTAGATCCATTATTACTCTTGTGAGTAAGCCTAAAACTAATATGACTGCTCAAGACTATCATCTAGAGGAACATACAAAGGATATTGAACAACTGCTTGCAAAATATGAATTGGTCATGGAAAAAGCTCACTTGGACACTTTTTATGTCAAAAATGATATATACAAAGAAAAGGTGGACAAGTTGGAGAGAAAAATAGAAAATATTCAGAAGACCATCGATAATAAAAACAAGTGGAAAAGGCCCTAAAAAAAGAAGCAAATAACTAGCAAGACAAATTTCAAGAGGCCAATAAGCTCAAGGAGAAGGTAGAGGAACAAAAGAAGAAAAATGAGGAACAAGCCAAGGAAATATAGAGCTTGAAGCATCAACTTTAGATTGAAAAGGCTAAGTCTTTAGGTTTCTCTAAAGTAGGGTTGAAGAAAGTAAGAAAATAACTATGGTATGAGGTTTTGGAGAAATGCTCAGATTTACAACCCATTATTGACTACATGGATGATGTTAGCCACCTACTCCAAAATGTTCAGGAAGACCTAGATAGCTGCACTAAAGAACTACAACCTATGGTTATTCCAGTCGAGCAGATTTATAAGATGGCAAATAGCAAGCTCAATGAGACTGCTAAGCCTATTCCCAACAAAGAATGAAACACTGCCAGACTAGCTGCCAGAGTCATAGTGAAGAAGCACAAAATGCTATAAAAGGCTTGGATGTTTTTTGATAAAGTGGAGAATGTGATCTAGGATGTAGTAGACATAAATAAAGAGATGATGTAGAATTGCTTCAGTGGGATATGGATGGAAGATAAATCTTTGCTATCAATAGGAGAGATTAAGAAGAGAGTTGCCATAGACCTCCAGGATGAGTTTGATATTGATGCTCTGGAAGAGATAATTGATCAGAAGAAGGTTTCACAAATGATAATTGATTTAACTAGGCTTCGAGATCTTATGGAGGACTTGGTGAATAAAGAAAGTGCATAAAACTATGAGGACATTGGTGAGTTGGAGTACATCCATAAGAAGTTAAGAGAAACTTCCAAACCTTCTGAGGTAGTTTGGAAACAAGCTCAATAGACCTTAAAGTTGATGGTGCAGTTGTTTGGAAAGGATGTTGAGGAAGAAAATGATAAAGATTAAACTTCACTTGAGGAAGAGGAAGAAGCTGAGCAAGAGTAGGAAGATAATGCTAAAGAAGATGCTCAACAAGAAGGCAAAATACCAAATAGAGTTGCTACAGACCAACAAGGGACACAATATTAAAAATATTTTGTTTTGTACATTTTTGTAGTCATGTAGAAGTATTGTATTTTGTTTGATTTATTTTGACTCTGACACTATTAGAAGATTGTAATAAAAGCATGAAGCTAAAAAGGTAGAAAATGAGAATTTTGTGAAGGCATTCAAGTCATTTTGAAGAAGCTTTAAAAGGAGAACATAGCTGCATTTTTTCTGCTAAAAAATTGGAGCAGTTTTTGAAGGAGTAATGGAGATATTCATGTTTCCAGTATGATCTCGATATGAACGTTTATCCTCTAGGATGTTTCATGAAGTTTTCAGAGGGTAGTGATCATATGAAAATTATTCTTTGAAGCATTTTTTAAAGATTGGTAAATTTTTGACTCCTGATGCCCAATGGATAAGACTCTGAGTTTGATGGCTTTACGAGTAAATCCACCCGAGAGGCACTAGAATGTAGGCCCAAAATGACCACATCCTTAGAAAAATTTGAAAATATTATTCTAAGGCATGGAAAATCTCCAATCCGTTGAGGATATAGAGTATTTTGGAGAAGATCCGCATAAGAGGTTCGATTTCACTCAACACTTAGTATTTTTCAATAAATTTTTAGTTTCGCCTGATGCTTAGTGTATTTGGAAGTGGATTCCAGCGAGGCTCTCAATCTGTAAATATTCTAAGCTTTGGTGATGTCAGTATGAAATAAAGTGCGGACTGGTGATCCTTCTCTACTCCACGTGCTCCAACGACTAAGTGCTGGTAATATGTATTTCATTGAGTTCCAAGATTAAAATTGAGTAGAATGGAGATAAGTTCCCCGCAATTGGGCAAGAAGATCAAAAAGTACCTCAAAGGAAGTAAAGATGGTAGAATTATGACAAGGTAATTTTACACTACTTTTTGTGCAGATTGGCGATTCCGCAGTCAAACCAAGTCAAAGTTGATGACAACATGATTCTTGAGTGGATTGTGACCTTTTGCTTTATACCACGAAAGTTGAGAAAAAAGTTACACAATTTTAATGCTAAGTAAGAAGATTAATGATAGACTCCATTCTGCTCGTGACTCAATGTATTTATTGCTAGAACTTGATTCCATTGGCTAAAGCCATCAAAGATGATGTCAGCATTAATAAAGTGTGGAATGGAGTTTTATTTCTCCTCACTAATTTAAAAAGTATTTTTGAGATTTAATCATCATCGTTCATTGAGAGCATTAACGGTTGAGATTTTGCTGACACTGTTATAACATATAAAGATGAATTCTTGCCAAAATAGTCGGTTTAATGTAGGAAGGTGAAGCGTTTGAGGGTTTCCAAGAAACAAGAACTAAAGCAGTTGTAGATTTGTGATGAAGTGAAGTTTTAAAGAATGTTGAGTGGTCGAGATTCAATTTTTAATGGCCTAAACCCCAATTACCATTACTAGATCAGCAAGTTATAGAGTTGAGTTGCCATGGCAGATTGCTTCTAGTGGATTTACTGGACTCCATGAGTGAATGAGATAATGCCAAAAAAGCTCTCTATTGAGATATTAAAATTTTAATCTTTGTAATGTCTCCTTAAAATATTTCATTTGTAAAACTATAAATAGAGGCCGAGCCCTTAGTTTTTAGAGTTAGCTCTAGTGCGTTTGCTTTCCCTACTATAAATATACTCTACAAACTAATGGAAGGAGAATTACTCTAATTTTTGACTCAAGAATGTGTTATCTTTGCTATATTTTGGCTAAGAGGTTCGAAGCTATGAATTGCATTTTTGTTGATGCTGTAACGATTAGTTCATTCCAGTTTATTGGATTACTAGTTGTGAAAGTAGTTGAAATCTATTCATAGTTAGATCTGTGTTGATAGAGAGTTTATTTATGCTAAATATGATTATTAGTCTATTCTACTAAATTGGATTATCAATATATTGGATATTGGAATTTCTTCTTGCAACATATCTCTATTTTTATGCTTTAATGTATGAAAATTTCATGGTTTTGGGTGCTGCTAATCTTGAGTAATGGGACATTGGAAATAGTTTGTTGAGGTTTCTACTATAGATGCCTATGTTGTTAGCCTATCCAACCACTATTTTTCATAATATCTCTAACCCTAAACCTTTTCTAACCCTATTCTTAAAACCCTTATTGAGCTTAATTGAGTCAAAATATTGCTAAGTTGACAATGAATCAACCTACTTTGGAGGTTGGACTAAAGTAAATTTTGGTCCATTTAATATTGAGTGTTGACCTGTTACTATCAGGTGCAAGCCTGGACCAAGAATTGGGAGATAGACAGTTATAGTGTCAAGTAAAACTTGATGTCCAGAGAATTGGAAGATAGACAGTTGCAGTGTCAAGTAAAACTTGATGTCAATTCAGTGCCCAACAATTGCTTTCAAAGTGGATAGACTCTAATATAACTCTATCAAGAATGAATAGAGTTAAAATGGTGGTGACTATGATAAAACAACTCTATCAAAAATAGATAGAGTTAAGTGGTAACTTTGATACCACTATTGGCTTTTAAGCCTTACTTTCTCAAAATATCACAAGTCCCTTAATAAATAATTTGTAATATTAAAGGTCTAGATATCAATAATAAGAGTAGAATTATATATGTGAGCAATCAAATGTATATCTAGGACAATATAATAATGAAATAACACACTTATAATATCAAATATAAATGTAAAATGGCCAAACTTATTCATGTGCATGCATGAATAATACATACAATATTAACTGTTCAAACTTTGTATACAAGCTTTATTATCAATGCTTGCTATGTGGTTGTCATTTATAGATCATTTTACTAATATATTGTATGGAAATTTATCTCCATAATATAGACATAGAAGATGACTCTTCATATACTTGATATTGCTCTCCATATGACAACTCCCACAACCTTTGGCTTATCATCTTACCAATTTTACACTAGACTCTTCACTCTCTTCTTACATGTATACTTGACTCTATGACACTTGCACACTTCTACATGACTCTTACTCTCCTACATGCACTCCTAATACAAGATACTTGTGCACATCCTCACTTTACATATTTGCACACTTACATACAAGACACTTGTGCATATTTTCTTAATACACACTTGCATTCTTACTTACATGACACTTGTGCATTTCTTGCACATTGGTACTTACATGAAAGGAAAATATAAATCACTCATCTAAACTAAAGACTTGAACCCTAATCCATTACATATTTACATTTGTACCATGAAAGTACCATGGGGGTACATTTGCATGTACCAAATAATGTAATATTCTTCAACATGTACATGTTCATTCAAAATATGAAATACAAAAATAGAAAAATGAAGATCTAGAATATCAAATCCCTTGGAAACACATTTAAAAGAAATGAGGAAACAAAATCTAAGATCAATAATTTATAAGAGATAGTGGAAATCAAGGGATTGGGCTAACATCTAATGCATAAGATAAAATAATATTTTTTAATCATTATAGCATATTTAAATTTAGTAAGAGTCATATTCAAATAAAAAATCCAATGAGATATGGCTTGATAAAGGTGATATAAATAACAATTTTTCATATTGCCAATAAAATATATAATCCTTTCATCAAATAAAAAATATTTTAACTCAATATTGGAGATTTACTAAGGAAGAAGAAGAAATCAAGAAGGAAGAAACTCATTATTTCAAATATAGTCTATTATCATTTATATATGATAAGAGACTTAGAACGATATTTTGTCAAACATTCCATCAATATTTACATAAATATAGAATGAAAGACTAATTATAAATATCTTGATGTAGGAGCTATAAGAGGTAGATTTATCTTTCCACCATGATACTGAACTTGGTTCTAAATAATCTTTGATAATTTGCTTTGAAAAAAATTGGATACAAAGAAGAGTGATATGTTGGTTGCAATTGAAGAGGTAAATAAGGCTATAATAAGAGTAATGATAATTTTATTGCATTAGTTCTAGGAAAGGTAAGACAAAATATTATAATTTTTTTTATTTGATAACCCTTGTAAAGATCATTAGAAATAGATTGATTTTTTTTCTACAAGGTGTTATCTAGGGGAGATAATGAATTTTTCCTCATGTTAATAAGATATTTTATGGTGAAATTAGAAAAGCTTGAAGATGTTGGTTGGGTTAAGATTCTTCAAGCTAAATACCTTAAGTATATCAACTTTCTAGTGGAAAGAGACTTTCCCATAGGTTATAGCCTTTGGAATAGTTTACAAATGATGAGATATTTGTTGCAAAAGAGAAGCATATGGAGGATTGGGAATGGTAAACATGTTCACTTTTGGAATGATTCCTAGTTGAGAAGTTTTCCCCTTAAGGAGGATATGGATTTGGGATGCCTTGAGCAGAAGTTATATCAGAATTTTAGGATTTGGGTTCATGATTACAACAAGTGGGATAATGATACATAATTATGGAAAAGTATCTAGGTTGATAGGCAGGATCAAAGGAAATTTCAAGTGTCTCATATGTTAAATAATTTTTTGTAGATTTATACCCTAAAGAGCCAAGATGTTGAGGATTCTAGGTGGTGGAATCCTTCTAAGTAGGATCTCTATACAATTAAATCAGGTTATCATTTGCTCCAAAAGGAAGATTTGGGATGGTTGTCAATCTCTAAGGTGTGGTGGAAAAGCCTTATCCCTAAAATCTCTTTCTTCTATTGGTTGGTTGTCAAAATAGATTTTTAACTTTGGATAACTTAGCAGAAAGAGGATTTCATCTTCCTAATCACTGTAGTCTTTGTAAAAGGTATATGGAGAATGTGAGTTACATATTTCTTTATTATCCATTTACTCGAGAGGTCCTTTTAGTTATTTTATGAAAATTTTAAATATCTTGGGTTTTCCCATATTCCTTAGTAGATTTGTGCTTGCAATGGTGCCCATCCTTTAAAAGCAAAAGATTGCAAATGCTTTGGAACCTCAATCTTCCTCATGTTTTGTGAGGAATATAGAATAAAAAAAATGGGTATATTTTTAAAGAGAAGAAAAAGGTTAGTATGCTAGTTTTAGATAATATTATTTTTCTCATTAAATAAAATTATGAGATTGTTAATTAGGAAGGAGTTGAAGAATCAAAGCAAGAAGGCAGAATTTGAAGAATACAAGCTTATACTGAGAGGGGGGGTGAATAGTATAAGATCAAATTTTACTTTTATTTCCTAAACAATATTATCCAATGTTATCAATTGTAATATCAATAGTAGTAATAAAAGAAATACACAAATCATCACACACATGAGAGACACAAATTTAACATGGTTCACCCAATGTGGGTTATGTCCACGAAGAAAATATTTCTTCTAAATTTTCTCAAAAAATATCTTGGGAATCAATTCTCTATTAAAATGTTTATAGACCTCTGTCCAAATGAGATCTCAATCTCCAATGCTCTAATTTATGGATCTCTCTCTATAGGAGAACTTTATCCCCTTTGCTCTAGTTTGTGGATCTCTCTCTATAGGATAACTCTATCCCCTCTGCTTTGGTTTGTGGATCTCTCTCCATAGGAGACATTTGTCCCCACTGCTCTAATTGGTGGAGCTCTATCCACAATAAACCTCTATCTCCCCTACACTGTTTGATGTATCTCTATCCACACGAAACCTCTATCTCCTATACATTGGATGATGGATCTCTATACACAAGAAACCTTTATCTCCTCTGCACTGGCTAATGGATCTCTATCCATAGGAAACCTCTATCTCCTCTGCATTGGTTGGTGGACCTCTATCTATAGGAAACCCTTGTCTCCCCTACACTATATAGTTAGCCCCAAAGCCTTCTCACAACTCTACTCCAATATACCTCAAGCATTCACACAAGGCTTGCTAAATAAACAACCATAGCTGCTCTCAATGTTATCTCAAATCTGCATAAATCCTCATCACAAGGCTAGCACAAATCTATCTTAAATCACTCTTTATATCTACCCAAACCTGCACCAAATCTTATTACAAGGTTAGCACAATTATGCCTTATATATGCTTTCTATATTTGCCCAAACTTACACCAAACCTCATTACAAGGTTAGCATAAATTAGCCTCAAACCTATTCTCTATATCTACCTAAACTTAAACCAAACCTCGTTACAAGGTTAGCAAAAATCTGTCTCAAACCTACTCTCTATATCTGCCCAAACTTGTGCACATTACATGCACAAATCTATCTTAACTTTGTCCCAAATCTGCACACACTATATGCACAAATCTGTGTCAACTCGGTCCCAAGTCTTCTCACAAGACTTTATCAAATCTACCTCAAAGCTACTCCAAGTATTATCAGAAGACTTGCTCAAATATGCTCACTATCTTTGTTTAACTCTATTCGAATACATGCTCAAAACTGATCATAACATATGCTCAACCAATCATAAATATTGCACACAAATGATGTTCAAAATAATGCTTATATCTCTTTTAGAAATGCTTTCTTCAACTAGGCAGTTTAGACATATTCTATCTAGAATTTGTTTAACCTCTTGAACATATAGAGAGTGATATGTACTATCATAAATCCCACAATGTTCTTCACATTCACATATCTTGCATTTATTAAATCAGATCTCTACTTCTTGAAAATTATTTTCAAATCAAATAAGACTAGTGCATAAATTTATTTCACAAAGCTTATCTCAAACACATTCACAATTGCTTTCAATGTCTTTCAAACTAATGCCCAAAAAGTTTTACAATGATGCACAATCTTGGTTCTCAACTCTAGCTCAAGTATTTCCAATCATGAAGCACAAATAGTTCTCAAACCCTAATGCAATTGTTTCAAATTTCTCTCAACAATTGATGCACATGTAGGTCTCAAACCCTAACTCAAATATTTTCAACAATGCATACCAAAAAACCCTCTTATATCCACATTATGTTCCAAAAATATTTACTCAACAAAACACCTTAAAAAAGGAATGATATGCCCATACCTCTTATTTTTCTCTGATGAAGATATGTCCTCAAAAACCTGTATCACAAACAACTGATATTTCTTGTGCCACTTCAAGGGTTAGATAGCAAAAATACTTTTTCAAAACACCCACATGAACTTTCTTCTCAAAAATATGTGCTCAAAGAAATCTGAAAATGATCTTCAATAACTCTTCTTTGTTCTCAAAATATAGGAGCATTAATACTTATCAAAAACCCTCAAAATCACTTTTCACCATACAAGAATTACAACAAAATGTCAAGCCACTATTACACCTTATTACTCCTATTCTTTGTCTCCCCACTTCGTATCTTGGTCTCTCTCTTTTCATTGGTTCTCTGAGAGAGTCAATGTGGGACAGGGTTATTGAAAGAATTAAAAAAAAACTTGCTGGATGGAAAGTCATCTTCTATCTCAAGCAGGAAAGCTGACCTTCACTAAGGCCTCTCTTCAAAGCATTCCAGTCTATTTCCTCTTCATTTTCAAAGCCCTTGTGAAAGTTTTCCAAAAAATTGAGAAAATCCAAAAAGAAGTTTTATGGACTGGATCAGAGGAGAAAAAAAAGATACACCTTGTAGGATGGATCAAAGTGTGTAGACCTAGGGAAAATGGGGGCTTAGGTATGAGGAGAATAACTCATATAAATTTATATTTACTAGTTAAGTAGGCGTGGCATCTCATTTTGAAGAAAATGAATGGACAACTATCATCAAACGAAAGTATCTTCAAAAGATGGAATTTCTAAGTGACTCAGTTCCAATCAGAGGTTCTACTTTTTGGAAAGCAATTCGTAATTGTAAGAAAATCATCAAAAAAGGTTTAATATGGGTTTTAGGCAATGGTGAGAGGATAAATTACTAGAATGACATGTGGGCTAAGGATGAACCACTGATGCAATATCCTAACTTAGCTCGAATCAGAGATATCACGGAATAACTCATTGGCAGAAAATTCTTTGATTATATAGTTGAGGACAGAGGTAGAATGAAGTGGAAACAAATAAGAACTCAGGGATTTCAAGCACAATCAAATGATCTTTGTAACATTTTTGGGAAATAGTTTATCCCCATGAGACCCAAGGAAGATCAAGTGACCTGGGCTCCTACGAAAAATAGGCAGTTCACTGTTAAATCGGCTTACAAGCTTCTGCTTGATGACGAGGATTTTATCCTCCAAAAGGACTTAGTTTGGATAAAAAATTTAATTCCAAAAATTATAGTCTTTTCATGGCTAGTTATCCAAGGAAGAATTATAACCATTGATAATATGATGCATAAAGGTATTTGTATCACTAATCGTTGTTATCTGTGCAGGGCTAATTGGGAGACCATTTATCACATTTTACTTGAGTGCCCTTTTTCCTTGACTATCCTAAGTGGGGTTTTTTAGGCCTTCAATATTTCATGGGTTAAACCAACCACCATACTTGATTTTTTCATCCAGTGGTCTTGCCCCTTTTCAAGCCAAAGACAATACATGTGGAAAATTTGTCTCAATCACTATCTTTGGCATGTGTGGTTAGAAAGGAACCATAGAGTCTTTAATGAGTCTATCCATGATCATCAAACTATCATTTCCAGGATCCTATCCTTTGACAACGAGAATGTGAACCTTATCCCTTTTGATACATATAAACCTCATCTGTAGGAGACCATGATTGCTCAATATTTAAGCTTAACCTTGTTAGATTAGTTTGTGCCTAGGGTAGTCAACCCAAAAGCCAATGTTAAGTGGTATCCACAATCCTGGAAGAGCAGGAGTTGGTGGCATTGTGCGAGATCATAATGGTAATATGATGCTTGCATTTTTTGAATATTTGGGAACAAGGACAAACAACAAAGCTGAAGCTAGAGCTATGTGGAGAGGCCTTCAAATGACTCAAGACTTAGAAGGCAATTTGATCGTAGGAGACTCTATGCATGTTATAAATTTGCTCAATAATTGGAAAACACCTCCTTGGAGGACTAAAATAATTGTTGAAGAGGCTAGGATCCTTTTCCAGGGAAGACAGGACAGAAAAGCCCAACATGTATTTCGGGAAGCTAACACAATTGCTGAAGCTGGCCAATTTGGGTGTTGATGGTGACAAAATTTTCAAATGGGAACACGGTGTCTCGAGTGAAGTAGAGGAGCTTATTCAACAAGAATACCAAGAATGATAGTCAAATTTTACAACAGGGAAGACACTGTAAGTTCGAAGGCTAGGAGTATTCCCATCTCTTTTTGGAATTGGACTCACAATAAAAATTATCTGAGCTATCAGTCTTCGTGGATGTTGCTTGGAAATACCACAAAGACTAATGGGGATAGTCACATGTCAGATAACATGGCTCCTAGTCATCTTAGTAATTTTAGGTTGGTTGATAATCACAAGGAAGGAAATAAATGACAATATAAGACTTCAAACCAAAGCCACGTGGACCACTAGATAGCCACCGCCATAAATCTAGCCAATAGGTTCACTTCTCCAAGGCTAATTGGCCAAGATAGTATGTGGTACCAAAGCATGTCATATATAGAAGAAAGTAATTACCAAAGAATTATTAAGAGTAACTGTCAATACAGAGCTTGTGGGAGTTTTTTTAAGTACTCTGCTATGTGTGTCTACAGCTTTTTGTTTCTCCATTGTCTCAAGGAAGGGATCCGTGTCTGTTTCATTTTTGTAATTATGATGCATGTGTGTTTTCTTGGGGTATACCCAAAATTTTGTATGGGAAGTTTATTTTTCATAATAGGCTATGTGCCTTACCGGATGTAATGGCTTTGGCGACATGTAGATTTTACATATATAGGATCCTTAGTAAGGATATGTTCATCAACATCCCTGGGATGATTTTTGTAAAAGGTTTTGGGTCAACCTATAAAACCCGGTATTAATGCTATAGTATCTTATCTACCAAAAAAAAAATTACTCCTATTCTTGCATGTAAAACATATTTTTCATTTATGCACTTTGCAAAAATAAAACTATATAAAGCACTCTTATTATTTATGTTTTGCAAAATAGAAGGCTTTTTAAAACATATCTTTGCACTTAATATTTTATTAATTCACACCCTTATAACTCCCTAAGTGCAAATTTAAACTTTATTAAACTTAACCCTTATGACTCCCTAATGGAAAAAATCATGCTTTATTAATCTCAACCCTTATGACACTCTTAATCAAAACCTAACCCTTATGACTCCCTAAAAACCAAGCAAAAACTTTATATAAAAATTTGTCCTTACCACTTTTACTACCATGGGGATTCGAGCATGCAATATTACGAAGCCCACACTCTAGTACGTGCTAGAGCACCATGTGGGCTAACTACCCACACAAAAACCTCAATGCATAAAATTATTTTTAAACCATCGTGATCCTTTGATAAAATAAAAAAATACGAACTTGTCACCATCGAGTCTCGATATTGAGACCTCCTCCATGGCACGCCTTACATAGGGTTTGCCTACCACCTAAGCTACTCGATCGGTTGGAAACAAACATGTGCTTCTACTAATTAAACTTTGTGCACTGTTAACCTACTTTAAAATATGTGTGTCACTCTTTCCCCTCTTGCTGCCTTCATTCAAAAACTGTGTGTTGCGCTTTATGAAAGGAAAAAGTAAATATATCTTCGTCGATTAATCTTATTTTTTGCACTTCAAATGATTTTTGGCTCCACCTTATATATGCATTTTGACTTAGGAAAAATGTCGGTGCTTTCCCACTTAAAAGAAGATTTGAATTTTGGCACCAAAGGAAATTCAAACTTTTATTATAATATTTAATCTTTTAATTTAAATATTATAATTAATATTTTTAAAACCTTTGTATTTTGCCTTGGGAACTTCTTCAACCTTGCAAATAATGAACCTTTTTCAAAGGAGCTTTGTCTACCTTGTCTTCCTTTTTCAATGGAGAAATTTGCCTTGCAAGAGGATTATTTTCAAACATTTTACCTTTGACATCAATGACAACCAAAATACTCAATATTTCAAAAAATCTCCCCCTTTGTCATTGATGGCAACCCTTTATGAAAAAAAACTTCTTCAACCACTGGATACCAAAATTTATCCCCCTAACTGAATGCTCTCCCATTACTCAAATCTCTCCCCCTTTGACATCAATGGCAAAGGGACTCCTTCAGGTATAAAAATAAAACTCTTAGAACAACCCCCTCACCACCTCCTCTCCCTGAGGTGATTAATTTTGGGATGGAAGTAAGACTAATACCAAATTACAATGCTCTTCTATTTTCTCATCTTTCTCTCTATACCTTTGAAGTAATTCCTTTTTTAACCTTTTGAGTATCCTCTTTCTTGCCTATCCTTGGAAGTTCTAGAAATTCTGTTCTACACCACTTTGCTATATGCCCAAAATTATTGCAATTGAAACACTTGATGTTGTAGTTCTTGAAAGGTGCAAATGTCCTAAAATTTATTTTGGTGAAGCCATAATCATTTCTATCATGAACCCTCTAGTGTATAGCTTTGTGACAAAAAAGATTATATGAGTAGAAATGACCTTGAAAGAAATATATATCTTAAAATGAATCGAAGTTCCTCTTAGTGAAGCCATAATCCTTCTTTCTATGAACCCTACAATGCACTGCTTTATGACCAAACTGATTACATGAGTAACAATAACCCTGGAAAAAATATTCATCTTGCCTTGGAAAATATGGTCTCTTGGTCCTTTCTTTGCCTTCTCTGTGATGATCCTTGTTTCTTGATTGTGCATTATTTTCTTCCTCTTTGATACTATCACTTCTCAACACATCAACGTAAGTCTTAGGTTCTTCTTCATTCACTTATTTTGATGCTTCCTTTGAGACTTCCTTTTCTTTTGAGCTTGAATTTTCTTCAAAACCAAGTCTTGTCTTCATAAAATAAGATCTTTGTGCTTTGACAATATTATCCAAATATTTTGAGCTTTTCTCAAACCTATGTAGCTTATCATTAGAATATTTCACTTCCATTCTTAGAGAAACCACTTCATGTTCTAATCTTTCACATTCTAACTCTTTTACCTTTAATTATTCAGCCATACCTTCTTCAATTTTCTTTGCCTCTTCAACCTTAAATTTTAAGTCAATGAGATCTCGTAGAAGCTTTACCTTTGTTTTCTCATCATCTTGTACTTGAGCCTTCAAACTTAAGTTTTCCCTTTTCAACTTAACAAGTTCCTTTTCTATATCAACTATGGCTTCCTCTTCCTTTTTTGAATCTTTCTCTTCTTCTTGGTCTTCAAGAGCATCTTCATACTCTTCTACTTGATCTTCAATAGGAGCATCTTATTTTTCTTCTATTATTGAAATTAGAATTTCCTTTTTTTCACTATCTAAGAGGCCTTCATCACTGTAACTTGAAGCAATGCTTGCTATTTCAACATAAAAACTCTTCTTGTGTCTTTGAAATACCTTCTTATCATGCTTGCTTTGATGGTGCTTGTCTTTATTTTCATGACTGAATTTTCTTTCTTTATTTTTCTTGTATACCTGTTCATATTTACTGCTACCACATTCATCTTGTGGAAAATTAGTTGTATAGTGGCCACGGTTACCACAACCAAGACATTTATTTTTTCTTTCTTCCTCTGAGTCCTTGAATGTTGCCTCTCTTCTGGATGTTTGATCTTTCTCTATCCTTATCTCATAGGCTGTGATATTTCTATGTATCTCATCCATGTGTGTTCTTGTAAGATCTTCACTGCTACTATACCCAAATTTTGAATAATGATCTACAAGGTGACCAAAGTTACCACAAATAAAACATTTGAGTATTCTTAGTTCCTTCTTATTCCTTTTTTCAAAGTTAGTTTCCTCTTCACTGCTTGATTCATCATTTGAATCTATTTCCACTTCTCCTCTTAGAGCAACAATCTCTTTGAGAGAAAAATCAAAATCCTTTTCCTCTTTACTACCACTATACCCATTTTATGGACAATAAAGTGCTATGTGACCAAGTTTACCACATTCAACACATCTCACAAGATTTTCTTCTTTCCTCCTTTTAGTCTCAAGATCAAATTCTTCTTCCTTTTATTTCATGGCCATGTGTGTACCTTCCTTCTTAGGTCTCATGGTTATTATTTTACCTTTCCTTGCCATGTGTGTTCTTGTAGATATTCCTTCAAGTTGTTAGGATTTCTTGAAGGAACCCGCTTTGATACCAATTGAAGAACACAAGCTTATATTGAGAGGGGGGGTGAATAGTATAAGATCAACTTTTACTTTTCTTTTCCAAACAATATTATCCAATGTTATCAATTGTAATATCAATAGAAGTTATCAAAGTAATGCATAAATAATCACACACATGAGAGACAAAAATTTAATGTGGTTCACCCAATGTGGATTACATCCATAGAGAAAATATTTCTTCTAAATTTTCTCAACAAATATCTTGGGAATCAATTCCCTATTACGATGTTTATGGACCTCTATCTAAAGGATATCCTAATCTCCAATGATCTGATTTGTGGATCTCTCCACAAGAGAACTCTATCCCATTTTATTTGGTTTGTAGATCTCTATCCATAGGAGAACTCTATCCCCTCTACTCTGGTTTGTGGATATCTCTCCACATAAGACATCTATCCCCACTAATCTAGCTGGTGGACCTCTATCCATAGGAAAACTCTATCTCACCTATACTAGTTTATGGATATCTATCCATAGGTAACCTTCATCTCCTCTGCACTGGTTGATGGATATCTATACAAAGGAAACCTTTGTCTCCTCTACACTAGCTGATAGATATCTATCCACAAGAAACCTTGGTCTCATCTACATCGGTTGGTGGACCTCTATCCATAGGAAACCTCTATCTCACATGCACTGGTTGATCAGTCCCAAAGATTTCTCATAACTCTACTCTAATATACCTCAAGCCTTTACACAAGGCTTGCTCAAATTAACAACCATACCTGCTCTCAATATTATCTCAAATATGCACAAAGCCTCATCATAAGGCTAGCACAAATGTACCTTAAATTGCTCTCTATCTCTACCCAAACTTGCACCAAACCTTGTTACAAGGTTAGCATAATTCTACCTCAAATATACTTTCTATCTCTACCCAAACCTATACCAAACCTCATTACAAGGTTAGCACAAATCTACATCAAACCTGTTCTCTATCTCTATCCAAACTTACACCAAACCTCATTACAAGGTTAGCACAAATCTGTCTCAAACCTGCTCTCTATCTCTATCCAAAATTGTACACATTACATGCACAAATATGTCTTAACTCTATCTCAAATATACACACACTATATGCACAAATATGTCTCAAATCTGTCCCAAGTCTTCTCACAAGACTTGCTCAAGTCTACCTCAAAGCTACTCCAAGTCTTCTCACAAGACTTGCTAAAATCTTCTTATTATATCTGTTTAACTCTGTTCTAATACATGCCTAAAACTTCTCACAACACATGCTCAACCAATCCCAAAGCTTGCACAAAAATTATGTTCAAAATAATTCTTATATGTCTTTCAAAAATGCTTTCTTCAATAGGCAATTCAAACATATTCTACCCAAAAAAATATTTAACCTCTTGAACATATAGAGAGTGATATGTACTATCAAATACCCAATATGTTCTTCACATTCACATATCTTGCATTTATCAAATCAGATCTCTACTTCTTGCAAATTCTTTTCAAATCAAATAATACTAGTGCATAAATTTATTTCACAAAGTTGATCTCAAACACATTCACAATTGCTTTCAATGTCTTTCAAACTAATGCCTAAAAATTTTCACAATGATGCACAATCTTGGTCTCAACTCTAGCTCAAGTATTTCCAATCATGAGGTACAAATAGTTCTCAAACCCTAATGCAATTATTTCAACTTTCTCTCAATAATTGATGCACATGTAGGTCTCAAATCCTAACTCAAATATTTTCAACAATGCATACCAAACAAACCTTTTATCTCCACCTTATGTTCTAGAAAAATTTACTCAACAAAACACCTTAAACAAGGAATGATATGCCCATACCTCTTATTTTGCTCTGATGAAGATATGTCCTCAAAAACCTATCTCACAAACAACTGATATTTCTTGTGCCACTTCAAGGGTTAGATAGCAAAAGTACTTTTTCAAAACACCCACATGAACTTTCTTCTCAAAAATATGTGCTCAAAGAAATCTGAAAATGATCTTCAATAACTCTTCTTTGTTCTCAAAAGATAGAAGCATTAATACTTATCAAAAACCCTCAAAATCACTTTTCACCATACAAGAATTACAACAAAATGTCAAGCCACTATTACACCTTATTACTCCTATTCTTGCATGCAAAACATATTTTTCATTTATGCACTTTGCAAAAATAAAACTATATAAAGCACTCTTATTATTTGTGTTTTGCAAAATAGAAGGCTTTTTAAAACATATCTTTGCACTTAATATTTTATTAATTCACACCCTTATAACTCCCTAAGTGCAAATTTAAACTTTATTAAACTTAACCCTTATGACTCCCTAATGGAAAAAATCATGCTTTATTAATCTCAACCCTTATGGCACTCTTAATCAAAACCTAACCCTTATGACTCCCTAAAAACCAAGCAAAAACTTTATATAAAAATTTACCCTTACCACTTCTACTGCCATGGGGATTCAAGCCCGCGATCTCATGAAGCCCATGCTCTAGTGCATGCTAGAGCACTATATGGGCTAAATGCCCACACAAGAACCTCAATGCATAAAATTTCCTTTAAACCATCATGATCCTTTAATAAAATAAAAAATATAAACAATTTGTCACCAATGAGTCTCGATCTCAAGACCTCCTTCATGCCATGCCTTACGTAGGGTCCGCCTACCACCTGAGCTACCCGCTTAGTTGGAAATAAACATGCACTGATCCTACTTAAACTTTGTGTGCCATCTACCTGCTTTAAAACACATGCGTCACTCTTTACCCTCTTGTTGCCTTCGTTCGAAAACCATGTGTTGCACTTTGTGAAAGGACAAAGTAAATATATCGACACAAATTAATCTTTTTTTGCACTTCAAATGATTTTTGGCTCCACCTTATGTATGCATTTTGACTTAGAAAAAACATTAGCACTTTACCACTTAAAAGAATATTTGAATTTTGGCGCCAAAGGAAATTCAAACTTTTATTATAATATTTAAACTTTTAATTTAAATATTATAATTAATATTTTTAAAACCTTTGTCTTTTGCCTTGGAAACTTCTTCAATATTGCAAATAATGAACCTTTTTCAAAGGAGCTTTGTCTATCTTGTATTCCTTTTTCAATGGAGATATTTGCCTTGCAAGAATATGATTTTCAAACATTTTACCTTTGACATCAATGACAACCAAAATACTCAATATTTCCAACAGAATTGCCATAGACTAAAATTTATCTCATGCTAATGGTAAGGTTGTTCATACTTCAAATAATGCTAGAGAAATATCTAAATGGAATACCCCTCCTGAAGGTTGGCTTAAGCTAAATTTTGATGGAGTTGTGAAAGGTAACCCTAACCCAATAGGTATTGGAGGGATAATCAAGGATGAGAATAGTAAAATTGTAAGATTTTTTTCTAAGGCTCTAGGAAAAAAATCAAAGCTATTTTTCTAAAGTTTAGGCTGTGTACAAATAAATTAAGCAATTTAAAGAGTTTGAATCCAAGAAAGTTATCACTGAAAGGGATTCCCTCAATGTGTTTAAAATTCTATAAAAAAGTTTAAATGTCAACTAAAATAGTGCCAACATGTTTGAGGAAGCCTGGAAATTTATTGAATACATGGAAAAGGTATATTTTACTAACATTTATAGATAAGGTAATAGTGGGGCTGATTATATGGAGAATATAGGAGTTTCTCAGGAAGGGCTTCATGTCTATGATCAAGCTTTCCCTCTTTAGATTATTTTAATTTGTAAAAATGAAGAAAATAACTAGAGTGTGAATTTATTTTTAGATTTATATTTTGTGTCTTCCTAGATAGAGCTATTGATGTTTCAATTGGGGAGCTAAGAGGGATTCCAAATGAGTGCAGGGTTAAGATTGGAGTTTCATCATGAAATAAAAATGATGAGATACTCAAAGAAAGTGGGATCATTCAACTAGATATTTTTACTATTTGGTGGGCTTAGAGCCCAAGTGGGCTCACAAAAATAAGGTTTATTAGTTTATGGTTCCTAAATGCACTATCAAGTGGTATGGAATGGCCAAATTAAGCTTAAAATTGAAATCATGGTAGAAGAAAAAAGAAGACAATGAAGACCAAATGGAGTTTGGGAATAGAGGTACACCTATCCCATATGTTTCCTTAGATTTTAAGCAAGGTTGTATAGGAAAAAGACTAAAAATTAAAAAGTATTTGAATGGGAACCTTCCAATGGAGCACTCATTGGAAGCTTTACATCAGAGTTACTTGATCCTTAAAGATATGCTAGAATCTAGGATGATATTTGAGCCAAATGTTAGCCTATAATTTCAAGTATGTCTTCTTGTTGGAAGATATCAAAAGTAAAACAAGCTTTATGGCTAGTGTGTAAGTCTGATGTGGTATGTTTTAGGTATTTTTCAAGTGCTTATGGATGTTTTCCTCTCTTGGGCTCATGTTTTGTGTGGTCTTGCTAGACCATTTTACCTTGTTGACTGTTGTACTTTGGATAGTTTAATTTTATGGGTTGTTCTATGTATGTTGTTTCTAATATGAGATTGCTAAGTTTCTATGTTACCCTGTAAAAGGTTTGGGGCTCCTTTAAAAATCCCTTCTTCTACATTTTATGGTATAATCATTTCATAAGAGTCTCTAATATAGGGATAAATATGCAAGCTTGTAAAATTTAATATGAAAAAGCATATGATATGGTTTTTTATATTTTTCTAGATTTTTTTTGACCAAAAAGACTAAATTTTATTAAATAGAAACTATATTACATAGTCGTTGGGCATTCCATACATGGGTCGCATCATGGAAGTGCCTCTAGATATACATACCTATAATCCCATGAAGGCTAAATGCCTAATTAGAGAATAGACAAAAATTGCACAAAAAAGCATTGCTACACCTAATCACTGAACAACATATTAGAGGAGGAGGACTCCTCAGAACTGTAATAAGATAAAATCATAGGTTTTTTTCCTTGTATACAACATATCCTCTCAAAATTATATTCAAGAGGTCTTCATTTCCTATGACAATTATAATTTCTTGTAGCTCCACCAACTCATCTTGCTAATCTCCACTGTTATTTGTCTATCCTATCTCCACCTTCCCACACACATAGCGATTCAAAAAAATCATAAATATAAAATATATAGGCCTTAAATATCCTTGTGCATAATTCCTCCCTCATTCTAGGAGTTTCCACGCTAATACTTATTCCTACCCTATCATTGGGGTTACATTTTTCTACATTGATATTGTTATAAAATTTGATTTTGATCAAGGTTAGTTTGAATAGACTAGATGTTGTAACAACACCTAAAATATTCCATTTTGGTGAATGATACCCTATTGGATACTTTGAATTATCATGTGGACTTGACCAAATTATAAAACTAATTTTTTATTTCTTAAATTTTCTTAGGGGTATTCAAATTAGCTATATTAAATGAAAATACAAAAGGTAAAATCAAAGTTATTCATGTTGTAATAAATGATTCATTTGAATATTATTTCAAATTTATTAATAACACTTATCTTTTGGATCATGCATCAACTAACAAGGCTAGGTTATTTATGTCAATAAAATCATGTTATGAGAAAGATTTTGGATAACTGGTTAATATCATAAAACCCAAGGTATTTTTCAATAATGTTACCTTTGATGTGGATCGTAACCATTTACATTCATATTATATTATCTACATAGGCATATGACACATATTTACAAGAGAAAAACACATTAAATGCAATGCTTTTAGGCTAAAACCAGCAGCCAAAACATGCTATGGACAACAAACAAGCAACCATGAGCATTTAAGGTTATGTCTAGAATGTATCCACATCTATAATAAAATTATAACATATTTGAAATACAAAATATAACATCCTAATCATATTATAAATTCATTATACAATTCTAGAAGGTGGCTATTGACATATTTTACTCATCATTCCTTCGAACAATAGAAGCATTGGACTCCAATGTGTACAAAAAGGGAAGGAAAAAATATGAGATAGTTGGGGATAAGAGATCAAATGAGTCCAATGTGAAAGCTATGAGAAAGACAATGTGTCTAATGTGGTGTTGTCGTAATAAGCCAATGATGATATGAAATATAGAAGATATAAAGACAAATCCAAAGTTGCAATATCAATTTGATTCCCATGACTGGAAGAAAAATCTAAATCATGACAAAGAAATCAAAACAAGGGACATAGTCTTGAAGAAAAGTCTTCTTAAGTAGTGTCAAGTACTACCAAGTATGCACTTGATAAAATAATTCCATATATTTTGGAAATTATAAAATATTAGGACACTTCTAGAGAAAATTTACTGAAGAGATCCTTAATACAAATCTAAATTGGTGGATCAAAAAAATAATCCAAATCCTTAAATCAAAAAAATTATTGCAATAGTTGGGAGTTAGAATTTGATGTGCCACTAGCCATATGATACTTTTATAAAAAAAAAATATCTTCCACTGGATTGGCCTCAAAAAATGATTTTCAATGAGTATATATAATCCTATACTAAAAAATGGAGTGATGCCTTGAATTGTAAGAGTATTCCAATTATTCAAAATATTAGATGTGTGTTTAATATTTACACAAGAAATATCATGACTACACATGCATATGAGGACATGAAAGTTTGAAAGAATCCTAATCAAGATATGGCAAGTGCATAGAGAGGATATTTCATGGGATATATAATGCCATAACCATCTACCATGTGGATGTCCAACTGAACCTTTGGAAGTGGCTAGTAAAAAGGCATCATGCATATACCTTTTGATGGATATTTCTAATGGACATGTGATATAGCCATGGTACTGCATTGAGTGTGGAAAAATAAAAGGGCTATCTATATGGGCTATGCAAATCTACTGCTCATAGATGACCTACTAGCTATCATGATATTGCATAATCCTAAGCATTCTAAGAAAATGAAAAGGATCAAAAAGGAATTTATTAAGTATTTGGATGAGGACACAAAGCCTTTAACATGAGGAAAAATACTTGTTTCTCTCGAGAAGAGATCACTCGTTTGTGCCACCACATACAAATTATTTTCTTATATGTCAAATTCAAATGCAAGTCCTATAGAGGGAAAACTCTTGTGAAATTTTTTAAAGCCTATAGAATGTTTGACACAATCACAACTAGATGATATTTGTTGTGCAACTATCAACTATAATTTTAGCAAAGCCACTTACTATTAAAGAGATAAGATGGTGCCCACATAGCCATAGATGTATGACCTAAGGGGATTCCATGGGATAGTGATTCAATTATTTATGGAGACATTAATGAAACAGGTGATAGGAAAACATAGTGATATAGGTCTCCACATGACATTTGAGATGGAGGATTTCAAAAAAGTTAAGCAAATTTTGAGTGCGACTTCAAACTTGTAGGAGGATGCATGTGTCTGTGTGGTGATCAAGATTGAGGATGTGAAGGTCAAATGTAATCTAATAATCATGGAAATGAATTAGGAGAGATAACACTATATATTGCAATGGGATACAACCACATTGAGGTCATCTAGGAGCTTAGAAAGTATGTCAATATCGAAGCTATGATACATGCATATTATGTCCTTGAGAGGGCCTTCCATGAGCATCCATGACTATGTGAAAAGGGTATCATGGGGTATCTTGAAATAAATCTTGGAAGGAATAATACTCATTCTCAAGCATGTCATTTTAGATATTATATAGAATCTTGGTCGTCAAACCCTCTATAGATATTGGGGTAGGTGGATAGGTGAGCTAGTGAAAAAGGTCCATTTCCATTTTTCTTCCTCCAAAAATTTAATAGGTAATTCAAATAGTAAACAAAAGAATATTTTGAAGGCTTCAAAATACTATGGAAATAGGGGGATTTTCCAAAGAAGAGTGTGCCCAATTCAATGTATTTTCTTTAATTTCCTATATATACTTTATTTCCCTTAGCATGCTTGACTTATATGTGGAGATATCATTGTATCTCATTTATGTTTGAGGAATAACTAATTTGTATATTATCTCATATTAGCCTCATATGAAAATTAAAATGGATTATGTAATGAATCTTATTTCATTTTATAGGATGTTATGGTAGGAGTAACCATTTTTTTAATATTTGAATGGGTGCATAATTGTGAAATCAAGTAGGATAACAAATGTTAATGTAGTTGAGTCCTTTGAAGCTATCCTCAAATATTATTTATTTTTGTAGTTTATGTACTAATATTATGTTAAATGATTAAGGTATAATAGGACCCTAATAGTATCTTTAGTTAATAGGACATACATAATGGTAAGGGGACTAGTTCTAAATATTATTTATAAACCTTAGATGTGGTAGATGATAAGATAGGCTTTTGGGTGGTATAGGTTAATGAATGAATAGAAGCTGTAGATTAAAAATACAATGCCAAATAAAAGATAAAGAAATCACGATAAAAAGTAATGTAGAACACAGTTGTACAAAACAAACGATTTTTATTAATCAATGGAGTTTAGAAACTCCTTTTAAGTACAACAGGGCCTGTAACCCTTTTCGTGATACAGATATTACAATTTGTGCTAGGGTTCTCCGAAACCCTAGCTGGCACAATGTGGTGGCATTTTCCGAAGACGTATCCTTAATCCCAACAGAATGAGTGGGCTTCGTTGTATCCTGTAGCTCGGACCACTCCAGCTTAAACAGCTGCTATCAACACACCGGATCTGCCATTAAAATCCTGCACACATTAACACTATCAAGGAGTTAGAAATTAATAAGAGGGCTCCACTGTGTGAGCCCTCAAAAACAATTTAAAACCCTAGAAAAATAGAATGCAGGAGTTCAACAACAGATTAATAAAAGAAAAGAAGTTACTTGCTTTAAACTGATTTATACCTATTCTCTGTTAACGCGGCTAGACCAGGCGGCACCTGGAAGTAATGTGGCTGTCAAATCGGTTACGAAAGGCGCCCTGGTGCACTCACTGAACGCCCGCATGCTTCTAGATCGGGGTTGCAGACGTCGGTCTACGTCTGTGGCTGCGGGTAAACGCCCGCGGGCACTTGCGACAAGAATGGGGGATTCTGTAGAATGCTGCAGAAGGGATGGCGGCGAAGTTGGCGACGGATGCGGCGATGGATGCAACGAAAAGGGACGGCGATGGATGGGTAGGTTTAGCTGAAGAAGAGATAGATAGTGATAGATAAAAAAGCAGAGATAGTCAAGAGAGATAGGGTTTGAGCCATCAAGGTGACTCAATTTATAATCTACTCTTAGGGCACACTTTAGGGTTTTAACGACACTTTGAACGTGTGGCTAAGATTAAAGTGGATCCAAGGGTAGAGAATAAATCTAGGTTGTGAAACGGATTAAGATGGATGGACGGATGAGATTAAATGAAGGATGGACGACTTAGATTAAATCACTTAAAGTATCTTTATATATATATTAAAATATATTAAAATATTAAAATATATATATAAATATTAATTTAAATAAATTTGGGAATGAAAAATGGTGGGAAAGGTGAAATTGGGCCAAATAATGGTGGGAAGGTGTGGATTTGGGCCAAATAATGGCGGGAAGGATGGATGACTGACACGTGGCTAACAGGAAGGTATAGATGACTTACAAGTGGCTGGATTTTGGTGTCTACAGATGCCCCTTTTTGAGCTACTTTGTGTGAAGACACAATGCAAGCACAAAAACTTAAGACACCTGAAAAGCTGGATCAGACGCAACTCTCTCTCAAGACTAAAGCACAACTTTGAAGACCAAAGAATAAAAGAATATTTAAAATTTTATCAGCTTACCCCCTCAATTGGCGAGTGAGAATGGTTCTCACAAGCCAATTGGAAGAAATTTGGAAGAAAATGAACCGTTTTTGCCCCAACGGTGAAAAAAAGGGGTTGGTGTATGAACCATCTGTTTATGTCCCAACAGAAAAGGGGTTGGTGTACAAACCAGAAAAGAATATGATTGAAGACGATATGAGTGATGTGAAAGATGGACCGTTTTTTGCCCCAACGGTTATAAAGGGATTTTTGCCAAATTGTAAGTTCCATGATCATGTAAGATGAATTCCACTATAGGAAAATTAGAAATTGATAACGGATGCCCCAACTCTTGTGTGTGAGTCCATACTGTTAATGAAATTGCCTTGTTGGCGCCATTGATATGCAGAGATGAAAGATGCATGAAAAGAGTCCAGAACTCAGAGATGCTCCTAGTGACTGTATGGATAATTCCTCGGGTCGAAACCAATCAACCTAGGTAGCCTCAATCTCTAGCAAGACTCAAAATAATGATGATATTAAAGATTGTCCATGTTTAAGGCCCCATGAACTAGGCCATCAATGACAATTGTTGAGCAAATTAATCTTGGTATGAGGTCACTTGAAAAGTAGAATACCCAAAATTGATTTCAAATTTTCGAACAAGTGAAATAATTGATGATGATAAATGGTAAGTGTCCTTATGGTGGTTTAATCCTCTTACCGAATTGCATGGATTCAAATCGCTGCAATCGCCAAGGTGATAGAATATACCACTAGATACGAGGTTTACTTTAATTTGATTTGGCAAAAATATGCATGATGAAAGAAGAATGAATGAAATTGATGATAGATCAGAAAAATTGATGAATGTGGTTAATTTTGTGAAGGTTTTGAATATTTTTAACCCAATTTGTAAAACAATGATGAATGATGCGCTTTTTGAGCGAAATGACAAAATTTGTGTCCAAAACTATTGTAACCTTCACAAAATGTTTTATTATGATAAGAAGAATGGATGAATGCAATTTGATGAAATTTGGAGGAGGTAAGCTTCAATTTTGCAAGTTTTGTTCCTTTATTCAATACTGCCACCAAACGCCGGTCTGCATTTGGGGGTGGCAGAGACGCCCATCGGTGTTTAGGCACTCTGCAAATGTAGCACTACGTTTGAATGCACCATGAAACACCCCACTACATTTCAGGGTGCCAAAACCAGCTATTTAAATAGTTTCAACGAAAATTTCGCTCATTTGTGCGTTCGAGCTTGAGAGAAGTGCGTCTGAGGGAATGAAGTGAAGTGGAGTGAGAAGTTGTGAAGCACGTGGGAGCTATGGCGGAGGTGGGAGCGGACGCGCCAGTGCAGCCAGCTGAGGTATTTGTTCATTTAAGCAAGTACTTATTATGTGTTTTTTTTTTTTTTTTTTGCAGTTTTTTTTTTTTGTAGTGGTGAAAACCACTATTTTAGTATATACATATAATACAGGTTTGGATTATGGCTTATGGATGTGGCGGAGGGGGTGGTTCACCTCGTTCTTGTGGAAGAAGCAAGCGAAAGATGGCCTCTTGGAGAGGGAACAATTGGAGATAAAACTCGTCTTGTTTAATGAGGGGAACAATGGGCGCCGACTCTTCTTCAGATTCATCACCATTTGACATGACGTCAAATTCTTCATAGGCTTCATCTTCGGATTCGTCGAGGTGGAGGATTTCTTCTTCTGAATTAAGATTAATGCTTTGAAAAGCTCATTCAAAAGAAGAAAGGGATGGAAGTGGTTGGTAGCCCAGACCAAAACGCTCAGTGGGTCTCTGATATGGCATATCGATGCGTTCAGTTACTCCTTGCTCGTAGCGACCTAGGCCAAATTGCTGCCAATTATGTCTGTGGAAATAGCGAGAGGGAAAACCCTCCATCCTTTCGATATTGGTAGGGACTGGATGCTTAGGTTCTAGTATGGTGGTAGGACTAGAAGATGACTCTATTCCCCCATATACAAAATTAATGGAATTTGGCATAGAACCCATGTTATAAACCGATCCAATGGATAAATGTTGGTCATGTGGATGACCAAAATCTTTAACTATTTGCACATTGAATGGTGTGATGTGGACATCTTGGATGGCATACTCACCAATACCTGCATCAGTGAGATGGACCTTGACTTGGGAGGGAGAAAGACTAGATGATGGAATAGAAGAATGTGGGATAGAAGAATTGGAAGGATTTGGTTGGGTTGATGCTTCACTGACTTGTGAAACATCAGCTGGTGATGGTTGGGAAGATGGAGGAATAATAGGTGATGTTGAAGAAGGTGTAGAAGAAGGGGGTAATGACGTGGAAAGAGATGATTGGTCATGGCCACATGTGCATGTGGTCACTGATGAAGAAGAAGGAAGATTAGGAGATGAAGAAAGTGGTGAATGAGATGGAATAGCGGAAGAGGAAGATGGTTGCGATATGATGGGTAGCTCCTCGGGAATGGGAGCTTTAGAAGAAGATGGTATAGAAGAAGTAGATGGGGTCAAGAAAAGATGAGTGGATGGCAACACAATCTCATAAGGATTTGAGACATAGTTGCAATGTTTGAAGGGTTCAATGTCAACAGGTACACAATGAACTTGTCCCTCATATACATACTTCAGACATTGATGCGAGATAGAAGGGACACATCTCATCTCCCTAAGCCAAGGCCGTCCAAGCAATACATTGTATGCCATGGACCCTTCCAAGATGTGAAACAAGGTATGCAAAGTTCGGGCCCCTACCTCAATGGGCAAGATAACCGTGCCAACCGTGGAAGATAAAGCATCATTGAATGCTTTAAGAGTAAAAGTCGACTTTGTGATAAGGGATGGTGACAGCTTTAGATGACTCAATGTCGATGTTGTAATGATATTGATTGAGGAACCGATGTCAATTAAGACTCTCTTGAATGGCTTGTGATCGATCTTGGCCATGATATGCAGTGGAGGATCTATACTTTCTGTTGACATAGGTTTGATTTCAAAATCATAGAAAGTGATGGAGGGCTCCATGCATGTTTGAATACTCCCCACAAAGTTGTTGAAGGCATTAGTATCTTGAGTTTGAAGCTCGATTGACTTTAATATTTCCATTAATGCCTCTCTATGCGGGGGAGATTGTTGAATGAGGTCATAGATCGATAACTTGGCATAAGCCATTTTTAAACTGGTAGTTAACCGGCTACTCAATGACATGATGGGTCGTTGGCGTTGAGTAGAATGATTTAGCGGTTGTTGAGAAGTACTAGCACGTCGTTGGGTCATCGTTACCTGAGGTGGACTGGGGTTTGTATAGGTGGTTGTGGTTCAGCCTGATTTGGTTGGTTCGCCCTTTGACCCCGGGTTACTACGTTAATAGTACCCACAAAACCTTGGTATGGTTGTACATGGTTGACTTGATTAGGAGGAGTTACCTAAGTTACTCCCCCTGAAGTTGTTGGAGCTTCCTCCCGATGTGGAAGGGGTGTTTGAAATACACCAAGATTTTGATTTTGTTGGGCTAAGGGGCTATCCAATTTAATGGCTCCAATCTCAATAAGATCTTGGATCACATGTTTGAAAGCTGTACAATTATTGATATCGTGCCCATTTTGCCTATGATAAGGACAAAATAGGTACTCCTTGTAATACTTTCCCCTTCTAGATGGTTCTAAAGGTTTGAAATCAGGTAAAGTTAACTGATTTGTGCTATATAACTTATTGAATATGACCGCATATGGTTCATCTAAAGGTGTGAATTGTCGCTTGGGACGATTATTTTGCCAAGGTCGAGTTTCCATGGTTGGCCCAGTATTGGGAGCTGGTTGAGTAGGGGTGGGTACCGCATGATAAGCAATTGGTTGCGGTTGACTTTGCATTACTTGTTGTTGTTGAGCCATTACGGGCTGACTCGCCACCACTTGATTAACTTGGTTAACATTTGAGGCTGTACTAGCCTGTGTTTGTTTGTTTTGGCCATAATTATTATTTCGTTGTTGGCCCTTTTGTTGCCATTCTTTTCTATGGGGTTTTAAAACACCCTCTTGGACTTTAATGTCTTCTATGATACTTGCTTGGGCCAAAGCCTCTTCAAAAGTCCTGTATTGTTGTAATTGGAGTAACCAAGAGATAGGTTTTAGACAACTCTGGGTGAACATTTTGGTTAACTCCTCCATTGGTAGGGAGAATGGCAGTTTATTAATGATAGCCCTCCAATGGTTTCCAAAGTCATAAACAGTCTCATCGTCATGTTGCTTGAGCTTGTATAAGTCAGACAATGAAACTTTCCTTTGTACATTTAGGGAGAATCGTTCTAAAAATAGATTAATCAATTGTTCGTAAGCATAAATGCTATGGTGAGCTAAATGATTGTACCATTGTACAACATCTCCCCCTAATGTCTGAGGAAAAGTTCTGAGCATAAGAGCATCATTATTTTGGATTCTAAAGTAGGCATGCATGAATGAGCTCACATGTTCATGAGGATCCTCAGTTCCTCGAAATTTGTCAAACTTTGGTAATGTGAAATCAGTCGGATATGGCGGTGAAGGTACCGAAGGATGAATTGGTTGATTGATCAACGACCTTAGCGTAGGTTTCTGACTAGATGAGCCAGGCATGTTGAGCATAAGGTTGTCAATCTGTTGTTGCATAGCATGGAGTCGAGAATCTTCATGAAAATTTTGATTTGTTTGATGATTATGATGATGCAATGGAGGAGTGGAAAAATGATGAGATGGGATGAAATTGCCTGGATTAGGCGGTGTGGAATGGACGAAGTTGTTGGTATGGATGATACCGGAAAGAAGGTGATTGGGGTGAATGATGAACTGGACCGGGTTGGGAGAAAGGTGGGGTAGGAATGGACACCACCGAAGATTGGGGTACCCGTGTGGGGCCTCGAGCTAAGAAAAGCTGGTTGGGTAGAAATTGGTTGAGGTGTAGGATTTACTACGACAGGTGGTTGAGCATTTTGTTGCTGTTGTTGCTGAAGCAACTTGTCGAGGTACTCCCTAACCTTATTAATCTCTAACCCAAGGGAGGTGGGATGATTGGATGAAGGTGGAGGGCAAGCTGCCATGGTAGTCATAGAAGACTGCATAGCAGGGGCAATGAAGGTGGCTGAAGTAGGCGGTACCTGGGAAGAAATAGTAGACTGTGCCCCAGGTAGGGTGAAACCATAAATGGTTTGGGAAGAAGAGGGTTGAAATTGGTCATGGCTAGAGGAGGTTCCACCAGCCTCATAGAGAGAATTGGTGTACACCCGGTAAATGGAGGAGAAAGTGGTCGGGAAGACACTACATTTGTCTCCAAAGGAGGACAATTGAGCATCTGGGAAGATGTTGGAGATGAAGCCGACTGAGCAGATACAACATTAGCCTCAAAAAAAGGGTTAGTGTAGACCTGAGTGAAACCAACGGGTATGGTTGATGCAATATCTTGCTGAAAAATAGAATCTTGCATAGGGGAATCTTGGATTGGCTCAAGGACATAACCAATGCCATCTCTTAAGTGAGTTTGCACTTGGGCCATATCAATGTGGGTAATATGACAGGAATTGTCTTCCTCCATGGGCATGGCCATGTGATAGACGGTAGAAGGACGTGAAAGACCTGCAGGCGAACCTGCCCGAAATTCACTAGGATAAGTGGTCATGTTGGTGGTGGGGATGTTCTGTGAATTATTCATTTGATTATTTAGATTTAACACTTTAGATTGATTCCTTGTTAAGACCATAACGCAATAAATCTAAACAAATTCAGAAAAGAAGAATGCAAAACTGGAATGATAAATTTACACTAAAGAAATTATCAGAAAACAGTCACAACCTAGGTTTCAACCAATGTGTCTTACCTCGCGGTTAATTAATTATTTTTTGATCTTAATCTGTAGTAAATTTTAAGTGTCCGGTTTATGAGTTTTGCATGTGATCTAATCTTGAATTATTCACAAAAAAAGGTAAAAACTATGGCTAGGAAAGGACAACGAGATTCTTACTGGTGATGAAATCGAGCAAGTTTGCTCGGGGGTGACCTATGGTGTCTAAGGCAGAAGTTTAATGGATGGAGATGAATTCCACCGTCACTAAACTTCAAGCAATACCTGGTGATGAAATCCAGATATTACTGTTTTAAATGCAATATGAGATGCAGTGAATTTTATTTTAAGTGTTTTTAGTTATCTAATGTATACATACAAAGCTATAAATCAAAAGTTCTAATGATCTAAGCAAGAGGCTACTGAAAACATGCCATTTCCTCTGAAGAAGTGAAGTACACCGTTTAAAACCCCCTGCCTACCAATGATATCAAATATCAAAGGAGCAACCGGAAGGTTCGTCCACTTCTCTGCTTGGAATCACCCAATGGCAGGAGTACTATTGACATCCAATCAATAGTCCTACTTAGATAACTAAAACAGATAATTCGTAGCTATTCTAATATGCAGCTAGGTATGCAATTTTTTTTTTTTTATGCAAGTAACAACCAATAATGCAATGCAAAAAAAAATGTAACTAAAAATAACTGTTATTTTCCAGATTACTTAGTTTTTGTTCATTTTAAAGCAATGATCTGAAAAAGAAATAGAATACGATAGAAAAACCAAAAACGTAAAAAGTACAGCACTTACTCGGAAGCCTACGCTTTTCTGTAAAACTGCCTTCAAATGCCCATGGGAGTCTGCACAGGCTGAAACGCACCTCTGCATTTTGTATTGGACTTCCAGACGCCGCTCTGCGTCTGCTGCGTTTTCTGCAAGCTCAGAAACCCTAGTTCGCTGTAACAGCGAATTTCACGATTTCTGGAACCTGCAAAATAAAACAAAAAACAAGAATAGATTAGTAAAGCAAGTATTAAAAACATGAAACCCTAGGGGGTCCCACCGTGATCGCCATTTGTAGATTAAAAATACAACGCCAAACAAAAGATAAAGAAATCACGATAAAAAGTAATGCAGAACACAGTTGTACAAAATAAACGATTTTTATTTATCAATGGAGTTTAGAAACTCCTTTTGAGTACAACAGGGCCTGTAACCCTTTTCGTGATACAGATATTACAATTTGTGCTAGGGTTCTCCGAAACCCTAGCTGGCACAAAGTGGTGGCATTTTTTGAAGACATATCCTTAATCCCAACAAAATGAGTGGGCTTCGTTGTATCCTGTAGCTCGGACCACTCCAGCTTAAACAACTGCTATCAACACACCAGATCTGCCATTAAAATCCTGCACACATTAACACTATCAAAGAGTTAGAAATTAATAAGAGGGCTCCACCGTGTGAGCCCTCAAAAACAATTTAAAACCCTAGAAAAATAGAATGCAGGAGTTCAACAATAGATTAATAAATGAAAATACATTACTTGCTTTAAATTGATTTATACCTGTTCTTTGTTAACGCGGCGAGACCAGGCGGCACCTGGAAGTGATGTGGCTATCAAATCGGTTACGGAAGGCGCCCTGGTGCACTCGCTGAACGCCCGCGTGCTTCTGGATCGGGGTTGTAGACGCCGGTCTGCGTCTGTGACTGCGAGTAAACGCCCGCGGGCACTTGCGACAAGAATGGGGGATTCTGCAGAATGCTTCAAAAGGGATGGCGGCGAAGTTGGCGACGGATGCGGCGATGGATGCGATGAAAAGGGACGGCGATGGATGGGTAGGTTTAGCCGAAGAAGAGATAGATAGCGATAGATAACAAAAGAGAGATAGTAAAAGAGATAGGGTTTGAGCCATCAAGGTGACTCAATTTATAATCTACTCTTAGGGCACACTTTAGGGTTTTAACGACACTTTGAACGTGTGGCTAAGATTAAAGTGGATCCAAGGGTAGAGAATAAATCTAGGTTGTGAAACGGATTAAGATGGATGGACGGATGAGATTAAATGAAGGATGGACGGCTCGGATTAAATCACTTAAAGTATCTTTATATATATATTAAAATATTTAAAATTTAAAAAATATATATAAATATTAATTTAAATAAATTTGGGAATGAAAAATGGCGGGAAAGGTGAAATTGGGCCAAATAATGGCGGGAAGGTGTGGATTTGGGCCAAATAATTGCGGGAAGGTGGATGACTGACACGTGGCTAACAAGAAGGTATAGATGACTTACAAGTGGCTGGATTTTGGTGTCTACAGAAACTATAATGTTAAAAAATGCATTCTTTTTATATAGATATAAATAATACAAAAATGTCTCTTAGGGTATATAAATATACATAGCTAATTTTAAATCATTAATTCAGTAATAATAATTAAAAATGAGTTAGTAAAATAAAAAATGAAAAATTTGAAATGATATTTCATTAAGAAATCATGAATTAAAAATCTAGCTATGGGGAACCATATTATATTACAATAAAACTTTAGTTTGAATAATGTATCCATCATTATGTGGAATTTTATTATTATTTAAATAATATGTATTTGTATATAAGGTCAAATTGTTAGTCTCACAATGACACTGAGAGGGGGGGTGAATTAGTGTAGATCTTTAAAACTTAAATCTTAAACTCTTAAAGCCAAAACAATGAGAACTTAAAACCAAATAAAGCAAATATAACAAGAGAGCATCACACAACACAAGATGTATCGAGGTTCACCAATTTGGCTACTCCTCAAAAATTGACTATTTGGACTCCCATCCAAATCTAGCCTTTGCAAAGCAACAAATTTACAATAAATTTACCAGCACCCACTGGAAGGAGCACCAAACCTTGATTTACTAGCACCAACTGGAAGGAGCAACAACCTCTGATTTACCAGCATCAATTGGAAGGAGCACCAACCCCTGATTTATCTGCACCAACTAGAAGGAGCACCAACCCTTGATTTATTTGCACCAACAGAAAGGAGAACCAACCCCTGATTTATCTACACCAATAGAAAGAAGCACCAACCCATGATTTACCAGCACCAACTAGAAGGAGCACCAACTCCTAATTCCAAGCACCAACTTGGACTTCAATCTTGAAACTATAAGATTGACATAAAAATGCCTTCACTTTTATAAGACCCTGACTGGTCTATTGCTTACTCAACATTGCTCACAATTCACACAACACACATCCTTCTCACTCGCTTGTCACATACCTCTCGCTCTCCTCTTGCTCTCTTCGCAAGATAAAATCCATGATGCTTTAATCCCCCGTGCATCGTAAATTCTCCAAGAAACACTTCTTTTATAACCATCCTTTCTCTTTGTAACTCCAGTTGTAACTCCTTTTGTATATTTTGAGAAGGCATTTCGTCAAACACGTCACATGCAAATAATTGACACCATGTTCTCCTACCATGACTATTCATTTTCTCGGTCATTACTGTTCGTTTTCTCCTTGTATGACTGTTTATTTTCTCTTTGCATGTCTGTTCATTTTCTCTTTGCATGTCTGTTCGTTTTATCTTTGCATGACTGTTCATTTTCTTCTTCATGACTATTTGTTTTCTTTTCCCTTGTGCATGCATTTGTTTTCTCCTTTGATGATTGTTCGTATTCTTCTTCATGAATGTTCGTCTTCTTCTTCATGACTGTTTGTTTTCTTTTCCATGATTGTTCGTTTCTATTTTGAGGCTTTTCTTGGGTCGCGAAAATGTGACATGTCACGATATCGCGACACTTTTGTTACTCTATTTGCCTGCCCTTTTTGAGTCACGAAAATGCGACATGTCGCGATATCATGACACTTTTGCTTCTCTATCTGCCTGCCCTTTTCAAGTCATGAAAAAAATGACATGTCATGATACCACGACACTTTTTCTTCCTCTGTCTGCCTGTCCTTTTTGAGTGGCAAAAATGCAACATGTCGCGATATCGTGACACTTTTTCTTTCTCTACCCGCCTGACCTTTTTGAGTCACAAAAATGCGACATGTTGTGATATCGCGACACTTTTTCTTTCTCTTCATTCCTACCCTTTTCGAGTCACAAAAATGTGACATGTCACGATATCGTGACACTTTTTCTTTCTCTTCCTTCCTGCCCTTTTCGAGTCGCGAAAATGCGACATGTCACGATATCGCAACACTTTTTCCTTCTTGCTCTCTCTCTTCGCTTTGGACCGCAAAAATGCTACATGTCGTGAAATTGCGACACTTTTTCTTCCTTGCTCTTTCTCTTCGCTTTGGACCATGAAAATGCTGCATGACGCGATATCACGACAATTTTTCTTCCTTGCATTTTCTCTTCTCTTTGGACCGCGAAAATGCTACATGTCGCGATATCACGACACTTTTTCTTCCTTGTATTTTCTCTTCTATTTGGACCGCAAAAATGCTACATGTCACGATATCGCGACACTTTTTCTTCCTTGCATTTTCTCTTCACTTTGGACCGCGAAAATGCAACATGTCGCAATATCGTGACATTTTTTTCTCTCTGCTCTTTCTCTTCACTTTGGACCATGAAAATGCTACATGTTGCGATATCATGACACTTTTTCCTCCTTGCATTTTCTCTTTTCTTTGGCCTGCAAAAATACAACATGTCGCGATATCACGACACTTTTTTCTCTTTGCTTTTTCGATTGTGAAAATGCAACATGTCGCGATATCGCGACACTTTTTCTCTTTGCTCTTTTTATTTGCTTAGGCCCGCAAAAATACATGTCGCGATATCGCAACACTTTTTCTCCTTGCATTTTCTCTTCTCTCTTGGTCGCAAAAATGCAACATGTCACGATATCGCGACACTTTTTTCTTTTGCTTTTTTTTCGCTTCTCTTTTATCTTTTGCATATGGGCCACTTCGGTCTTCTTGGACAACCTGTAACAACTTCACCCAAACATCAAAAACATCCTCATAAGCATTTAACTTCACTTTACATACTCTAAGTAACCTCTGAACTCCTGTCCATTGCATCAACCGATCTAACTGTGGTGACAACAATGACAATATTGTCATTGTACCTTGCTCAACAATCTCCCCCTTTGGAATTGTTGGCAACACATGTGCAATTTCCTGTACTTCTTCTTGAATTTCTTATAACTCTTCTACAATTTCATGTAACTCTTCTCCCCCTTTGACAACAATACCAAAGGGATGTTGTAAACTCCCCCTGAGTCCATGCACAGCATTCTCAAGCAAAAATTATTATAGTTAGCAAAAATCACAAATATGAGCAAAAAGATAAACAAATACACAAATGCTCCCCCTGCGTACAACATGCTGTCGCTGCAATATATTCTGCCTCTGCTATGGATAAGGAGACTGACTCTAGTTTCTTACTGTGCCATGCGACCAACCTGTCTCCAAGATAGAATGCACCTCCACTGGTACTCTTTCTGTTATAAAGTCTTCTTGGATAAGCACTCTAATCTCTGCTCATCATATTATAATTCTTGTTGTACCTTGCTTTTACTTATTTGGTATAGTTTGATCAACACACAACTCTCAGCTGCGCAAAAGTTACTCCCAAATCAAAAGTGATCGACTCTCCAAGGAGCCTACACGTAATTTCTTCAACCTTTTGACTACCACCTCCTCCATGACTAATGACTTTGCCTCGCATCCTTTATGCAGCTCAATGTCTCTGGTTACTAATGGCTACCATGAATATTTTCATCATCTGCATAGGTATTGACAGTGGACCGTTACATCTAGCATTGGAACCTCAATCTACGTGTAGTTATCAAAACTCGATATTCTGCTTCTTGCTAGGGCATATGTCAGGGCTACTCAATGTCTTGGACGAACGTTCTTCACATGATTCTAGGGAGCATTTCTCCTCGCTGCGATCAAGGGATTCCTCAAGCAATATCTCACATTTCTCAAATAATGTAAGACTTTCTTAGGTGCATAGGCATCTTGTCCTCCTTGGCGCTTCACCACCTGGGCGCTATTCTCTCAATGTCTCTGCCTTGCATGTGCCACTTTTTGCTTTGAATCTGGCTTCTCTTTGATAACGTCTACTTCTTTAGAGAAAATTAATGCTCTCTTATACCAAATGATGTGTTGTATTTTTGGTTAAGAAACTCACACCTTCTCACTTACACATTGGCAGTAATTTTCATAGCGATCATGAAGAGCTTTATCATAGTCCTCCATTGATATTGGTAGATGAATTGAGATGTACTTACAACATGGATTCTATTTTATCTATAGATTAGGAATGTTACAGGCTTCAAAACCAGCACCTACCAGCTTATTCTTCCATGACACATTGACCTGTGCTGCATGTTCTATCTCAGATAACGCCTATTAGCTGTTGCATCAAAAACCTAGCTATTCACCATGTTTTTCTGTTGAAGCACATCAGTTTGACACTATATTCTATTGTAACCGCCATCACCAGAGAGATTTCACACTAATTGAAAAATGGATTTGTCAAGCCAACATCTCATGCTCCTGCTTATTACCTCCACAAACAACTACATGAACTGAAACACATTTTGACAACTATACGACAAATCCCCCTGACTAATTGCCTTTCATCCTCAGATAACCAAACAACATAGGAGAATTAAAATAAAACTTTAAGATTGCTCCCCCTGAGGATGTGCTACCTAGAGTTGCTTAGTGCAATAGAGGAGTAGTCTCCTTCAGTCCAAGGAGACACGCTTTCATTTCTTCTTTCTTTCTCCACTCTGGTTTGATTACCGTTTTGGGCTCTCATTTTGAATTTTCTTTTTTAGTAGCTTGTGCTTGTTTTTTGGAAATTTTCTATTTTGTCTCATTCCATTTGGTTGAAATTTTCTTCCCTAAAATTGATTTGATGCAAATGTACTTCGACAATTTCTTGCAATGTGCCCAAAATTATGACAGTTATAACATTCTACTACATAATCCATCAAAGGTGAATTTTTTTTTCTACTGGATGGTTGTTTCTTGTGCATCCTTGATGGATGATTATTTTCCTTTCTTTGATGCACATGATTTCTTCCCTGTCTGTGTTGCATTCTTTGTGTTTGATGAAATATGTTGTCTTGCCTTAGATTAGATACAAAATTTCTTGGACAAAACCTTGCTATGTGCCCATGACCATTACATTTAAAACATTGCACATGGTGTTCAATCGGAAAAGTAGATGTATTTCTATCATCATAACTCTTTGATCTATTATTCAATCCATAATAAATTGCCTTGTGACCATAATGGTTGCATCTAAAACAATAGCCATTAAAAGCATTATTATGAATAGAGTGAGAGTGATAGAACCTCTTTTGTTGTGGTTGCTTTGCAATAGATCTCCTTTGATATTTTATTCCTTTTGAAGATTCAGCTTTAGATTTTTCTTGCTTCGATCCTTCAACAGTGAACTTCTTCTTCTCTGCATATTTGGAAGATGAAGGTTGTTCAGCTTTATATCCAAGACCAAGCTTAGACATGGGGATTATTTGTTGCCTTATCATTTCATCTAGAAACTCTGTGCTCTTCTCAAATTTGAGATTTGTATTGGCATATTCTAGTTGTTTCTTCAATAAAACAATCTCCTCTTCTTGTTTGCAACAAACAATCTCTTTCTTATTGATTTGTGACCTGAGAGTTTCTTCAATCCTTTTGGACTCTTCTTCTTGCAGCTTTAGATCACTAATAAATTTGTTAGATTCCTCTTCACGTTTGCTACATACATCAACTTTATCATCCAGGTGTGACTTCAAGGCTTCTTCTATTTTCTTGGCTTTATGAATTTGTAAGAAGAGATCTTCAATCTTATCCCCATATTCTTCCAAATTCTTGGACAGTATTTTGTTCTTTTTCCTTTCTATATTCAACTCTTCAAGTGCAGCGATCAACTCACCTTCTAGATATACTTCACCCTCAAGGTTTTCATCACATACTTCAGAATTCACTCCTATATTTTCTAGTTCAATTTTCTCTTCCACAGGAACTGAAACTGACTGAGATACCTTATTTGAGGAGGATCTATTCTTCTTACCCATTGCATACTAATCCAAAATCAACCCTAGTTGATTTAGCCTGACAAGGGAAACTGTATCTGATACCAATTGTTAGTCTCACAATGACACTAAGAGGGGGGTGAATCAGTGTAGCTCTTTAAAACTTAAATCTTAAACTCTTAAATCTGAAACAATGAGAACTTAAAACCAAATAAAGCAAATATAACAAGAGAGCATCACACAACACAATATGTATCGAGGTTCACCGATTTGGCTACTCCTCAAAAATTGACTATTTGGACTCCCATCCAAATCTAGCCTTTGCAAAGCAACAACTTTACAATCAATTTACCAGCACCCACTGGAAGGAGCACCAACCCCTGATTTACCAACACCAACTAGAAGGAGCACCAACCCCTGATTTACCAGCACCAACTGGAAGGAGCACCAACCCCTGATTTACCAACACCAACTGGAAGGAGCACCAACCCTTGATTTATCTGCACCAACAGAAAGGAGAACCAACCCCTGATTTATTTGCACCAACAGAATGGAGCACCAACCCCTGATTTATCTACACCAATAGAAAGGAGCACCAACCCCTGATTTACCAGCACCAACTGGAAGGAGCACCAACTCCTAATGCCAAGCACCACCTTGGACTTCAATTTTGAAACTAGAAGATTGACATAAAAGTGCCTTTACTTTTACAAGACCCTGACTGGTCTATTGCTTACTCAACATTGCTCACAATTCACACAACACACATCCTTCTTGCTCACCTATTGCACGCCTCTTGCTCTCTTTGTAATATAAAATCTGTGATGCTTTAATCCCCCATGCACCCTAAATTCTCTAGGAAACACTCCTTTTATTACCATCCTTTCTCTTTGTAACTCCAGTTGTATATTTTGAGAAGGCATTTCGTCAAACACATCACATGCAAATAATTGACACCATGTTATCCTTCCATGACTGTTCATTTTCTTGGTCATGACTATTCATTTTCTCCTTGTATGACTGTTCATTTTCTCTTTGCATGTCTGTTCATTTTCTCTTTGCATGACTGTTCATTTTCTTCTTCATGACTGTTCATTTTCTTCTTCATGACTATTCGTTTTCTTTTCCCTTGTGCATGCATTTGTTTTATCATTTGATGACTGTTCGTCTTATTCTTCATGACTGTTCGTCTTCTTCTTCATGACTATTCGTTTTCTTTTCCATGACTATTCATTTCTATTTTGAGGCTTTTCTTGAGTCGCAAAAATGTGATATGTCGCGATATCGTGACACTTTTGTTACTTTGCCTGCCTGCCCTTTTTGTGTCACGAAAATGCGACATGTCGCGATATCGTGACACTTTTGCTTCTCTTCTTGCCTGCCATTTTTGAGTCACAAAAATGTGACATGTCACGATATCGCGACACTTTTTCTTCCTCTGCCTACTTGTCCTTTTTGAGTCACGAAAATGCAACATGTCACAATATCGTGACACTTTTTATTTCTCTTCCTGCCTGACCTTTTCGAGTCACAAAAATGTGACATGTGATATCGTGAAACTTTTTATTTCTCTTCCTTCCTGCCCTTTTCGAGTCACAAAAATGTGACATGTCACGATATCACAACACTTTTTATTTCTCTTCCTTCCTACCCTTTTCGAGTCACAAAAATGCGACATGTCGCGATATCGTGACACTTTTTCCTTCTTGCTCTCTCTCTTCGCTTTGGACCGCAAAAATGCTACATGTCACGAAATCGTGACACTTTTTCTTCCTTGCTCTTTCTCTTCGCTTTGGACCGCGAAAATGCTACATGTCGCAACACTTTTTCTTCCTTGCATTTTCTCTTCGCTTTGGACAGCGAAAATGCTACATGTCGCTATATTGCGACACTTTTTCTTCTTTGCATTTTCTCTTCGCTTTGGACCGCAAAAATGTTACATGTCACGATATCACGACACTTTTTCTTCCTTGCATTTTCTCTTTTCTTTGGACCGCAAAAATGCAACATGTCACGATATCACGAAATTTTTTTCTCTCTGTTCTTTCTCTTCGCTTTGGATCGTGAAAATGCTACATGTCGCGATATCGCAACACTTTTTCCTCCTTGCATTTTCTCTTTGCTTTGGCCCGTGAAAATACAACATGTCGCAATATCGCGACACTTTTTTCTCTTTGCTTTTTCGGTCACGAAAATGCAACATGTCACAATCCCACGACACTTTTTCTCTTTGCTCTTTTTCTTTGCTTAGGCCCACAAAAATACAACATGTCACGATATCACAACACTTTTTCTCATTGCATTTTCTATTCTCTCTTGGCCGCGAAAATGCAACATGTCACAATATCGTGACACTTTTTTCTTTTGCTTTTCTTTTGCTTCTCTTTTATATTTTGCATATGGGCCACTTCCTTCTTCTTGGACAACCTGTAACAACTTCACCCAAACATTAAAAATATCCTCATAAGCATTTAAATTCACTTTACATACTCTGAGTAACCTTTGAACTCCTGTCCACTGCATCAACCGATCTATCTGATTGTGTTGACAACAATGACAATACTGTCGCTGCACCTTGCTCAACACAAATGTTGGGATCACCCTATAAATTGGATTCTAATTTGTAAATATGGAGGGTTAGAGGTGCTACCTTGTAGGTTAAATAGGTAAAAAATATTTAAAATATTTTCTTGACTATTTAAAATTTCTAAGCTTGTAGGGTAATAGGGAAACAATATTTAAAATATATTCTTGACTACTTGAACTTCTTAAGGCTTATGAAGTCTTAAGGATCTTGAAAAATTGCAACTGATAAATCATGGTACAAGCCACTTATATGATTATTGATGCAATGGAACTCAAGAAATAAGTCACATGTGCTGTCATACTAGAAGAAACACTTTTTGATGGAAAAACTCAAAAAATTTCATGTCCAAATCTCTTTATGGATTGTCTTAGTTTCTTGGTCATGATTTGTCAGCTCAAGTTCATAAGATAAACTTTTATTATTACATCCTTCATTGTTTATCTTAAAACTTAATGCTTTTGTTCTCTAAATTTGCTATAATAGTTTTTAGTTGTTAATATTTGAGTAATTTAGAAAAGAAAATTTACATGCTTAATGTGTTTTAGAATTTACTTTTTAGTGTCTCATAATGTGCATCATAGAATAGCAAATAATAAAGGATAAGATAACAAAAATCATGGAATGGATATAGAAGGAGAAAATTACCAAAGAAGTACACAATAAGAAATAACAAAAAGGTTCAACCGAAATAAGTATAAGAATAATAGAAAATGGATTAGATTGAATATCATAAGAGAAAAGTAAGTAAAGTCTACAATTTAATCCTAAATATTTACTTTGATCAATGAGGATGAAACAAATCATAAAGTAAAAATGATGAGCTTTCCCAAAAAACAATAGAAAAATCATGAGTATGGTCAATGAGATACATTGTCAACTATGCATTCTATATACTATAATGAATTATATGGTGGGTCAAGTCTACAATATTCCTCAAATAAATAAGAAATCTTGATTTCTTCTTAATAGAGTATATGATGTAAGTGCTGACATAACAAAAATAAAATTAAAAATCTATACTTTAAAAATTGAGGAATAAATAAGAGATAATAATAAATATGTTGAAGAAATATTTGTTAGTGATCTTAAGGAGGCAAAAGAAAAATGGAAAAAATCCATAAATTTCAGGATTTTTGGGATTAATTAAGATTATGAAGATATTCTTGAAGTAACTAGTAAGTTCATTTGAAAAACTATGCACATTTTAAAACAAGAAACAGTGGATGTTTTTAATTCTAAAAAGAAAGGAAGTAGGCCACACTTTACAGTTGTAATGTTTTAAGATGCAATATCATGATTCAAAGTATTAATTCCTTCTTAGTTAAGTCAGCTTATAGGTTCATTGACTCTAATCCTTCACAATGAAATCTATCGGGTAGAGTCTGGATGAAGAATCTAACTCCAAAGGTGAATGTGTTTTATTGATTAGATATTAAAAATAGATGCCCCACCCTTGAGAACCTTTGTAGAAGAGGATTTTTTATTCCTAATAGGTTTTATTTGTAAAAATTTTTTTATGAGTCCTACCAGCACCTTTTATTTCACTGCCCCTTATCCACTGAAGTGTTGAACCATGTCTTTATGTTCTTAGGGGTTCAATGGATTTCTCTGTTGACAATTACAGAAGTTTGTCTTCAATGGGCTACTATCTTTAAATATCCTCGACTAGTTAAGTTATGGAACTTCCTTCTACCTCATTTATTATGGAGTATTTTGTGGGAGCGAAACCAAAGAGCCTTCAAGAATACCAAGAGAGATTTAGAGTCAGTTTTCTTGAAAGCTATCGGAGCGAGTGGTAAATGTTTCTTCTTGTTTTCTTCATATGGATGGGGGATCCATTAAGAAGGCTTGGTTTAAAATAGACTTGGATTCCCTCAAAATAATCAGTCTATAGATATACCTCCAACATCATTGAGAAGTACAATGAAATGGGTCCCTCCTCCTAGGAGTTGGATTAAGCTAATTTTTAATGGTGCTTCTAAGGGAAACTCAAGACTTGTAGAAGTGGTAGGTATTCTTAGAAATGATAAAGGAGAACTTATTGGTGCTTTTTATGAACTCCTATCAATACAAAATTCTCATTTTGTGAAAGCTAGGGCATTGTTCCAAGGTCTTTTGTTGATCGAATCTTTGGGCTTCCAAAAAGTAGTTGTGGAGGGGGACTCTTTGAATATTATTAATCTTGTAAAGTTTTCAAGCCCATAGAATTGGAATATTATCAATATTATTGAGGAAATTGTTAGAATCCTTAGCTGAAGATCTGAGGTGCAAGTGCAACACATCTTCCATGAAGGGAACAAAGCAACAGATCTAATTGTGAATATTGGCCTGACTTAGCAAGGTCTTATGGTGTGGACATCCAACTTACCCCAAAAAATTCAAAACTTGATCGTGGATGACCATGGATAGGTGCTGGACTTTAATTTTATAAGGATTAGGGGGAAATTATATTTTTTCATCTTTAACCCATTCTCAGTCAACCATTCAATCACAAAGGAGTATGTGTGTCAGGTATTTTTTATTCTCCTACTAATTGGGAGGTTATTGGACCCTGTCAAAAGGCTGGGTCACTTGTATTGGCATTTGCATGTGATATTATGAACTTTTCTAACTTGGCAACCCTGCCACCTTCCTTGGACCAATGGGGCAAGGGATAGAAGTGGTTTCCTTTGGGTACTGCTAGGATCGATGAAAGTGGCTATTATTATTGTTAACGATATTAAGGATATTGTTAAGAAGCATTTGGATTTGAAAACCCCTTAGGGCATTGGAGACCAAAGGAGTTGTAGGATTTTTTTTATTCTTAATGTCCTTCCTATAGGTTTTGTTTGTCTGGTTATCTCCTGTTTGTGATTTTTTTGGAGATTCCTTCTCTAGCATATTGTACCCTTCTTAGATTGTGGTCTTTGTTGTGAAAGTCTTAGCCTCTACTATATGGATTTCTTGTTTTGTATGTACTAGGGTTTGGGGATCCTCTCAAAACCCCTACTTTTACCTAATAAAAAAGAGTATTCACTCATAGGTATTATATTAAAGAATAAAATATTTGGCTAAATTAAGATCTAACCTAAGAGAATTATATCAAAAGGATGGAAGAATGGATAAAGGCTAAAGTAGTAATGAAGGTGTTACATGCTATATTTTTAGGATAGAATAGGTTTTTGTAATTAATAAATCAAAATTTAATAAACCAAACCAAGAAATAAAATAGGAATAAAGAAAATGGGTACCTTGATTGTTTGTGTATGGAACATGAATGGTTTATTTTCATATAAGGTAGAAGTTTTACATTATTTTTTAGATATTTTGGCTTGTTATTTTCTTTTATGGAAAACATCTCAGAAGGGATGCCACTTTTGGGTAAGACCCAAGGAGGCAGGGGTATCTCTTCCACCAAAATTGCCCAGGTTTCGGACTTGGCCTACCACCTTTGACATACTCAAGGAGCAAAACCTGAAACAACAAAAAATAAAAACACACAAACACAAACACACAAAAATATTGAAAAACAAAAAATAAAAAAACATGCTCTTGAGTGTGTCAAAAATATAAAGCATAATCAAACACACACAATAATATAAAAAAAGCATAACATGAACCACACAGAAAAACATAAGAAGAACATAACAAAACACAAACATAACAAAAAACAATAGAATGCTACAAAGACACAACCAACAAAAACATAAAAAACAAAAACAACCAAAACCTAAAAATAAAATAAAAAACAACCAACAACAGACAATAGAGAAAAATAAAAACATAGAAAACACTCACACACCAAAACACAAAAACATCAATTAACACAAACATATAGAAACACAAGCACAAGAAAAACAAAAATACAAGGATGACAACAAAAAACACAAAACAACAAAAACACAAGAACAAAAAAAAAAATACAAAAAACACAAAAAAAAAACAAAAAAAAAAAAAGAACACACATAAATAGAAAAGAAAAAAGAAAAAATTAGAACACAACAATGACCTTTCTAGACCAAAATACTATTAAGAAAAAAATCAGTAGAGGAAACAAAAGGAAGATTAGTTTGAGCAAGGGAACTAAAATACCTTACCCAAACCAAAGAGAAGCAAAAATAAAGGAAGAAGAAACTAGGTGCCTTCATAACTAGAGCCATCGAAAGAAATGATAGAAATAATATCTTCCCTTATTTGTGAAGCCTACCATATAGGAGGGTGGTCGTAGCAAGTAATATTACCTTTGTCCAAAGCCCAATTAGCTAAAGCATAAGCACTCTTGTTCTGATCTCTAACCACATGATTATAATCAACTTTCAAAAATCCCATCTGGATTAATTGAATATTCTCAATAATTCTTTTTACTATCCAATCAACCTTATGATTCTTAGGAGTCTTAAAAATATTAATCATGAGTTGAGATTCAGAATCAACTAGTACCTTTTCCCATCCATACTTATTAGCCTCTTGAAGTCCTCTAAGGATACCATACCCCTCAGCAAGGTTATTGGATATAATACCCAAATTCTTAGAAAAAGTAAAAACCAGTGAGCCATCTGAAATTCTACCAATTCCTCCTACACTAGCTTTTCGAGGGTTCCCTCTAGAGGCTCCATCAGTATTAACTTTTCCAAAATTCTTAGGAGGAGGTTGCCAATTCCTTGTTCTATCCATCTTGCAATTACTCACATTCCATTTAAGTTGGTTTCTCTTAGAAGAGTTAATATTCAATCTTTGCATCACTTGATCCCATATTTGGTGGGAGTTTTGGGGGTGATTAAGGAGCTTATGGACTGATTCAACTAAGTTGGCAATGGTCTTTTCCTAGATATAGTGAATATCCTTCCTTTATTTATTAAAAATATGGTTGTTCCTTTCATTCCATATATTCCAAACAAGAATTATAGAACCCATCCAAACTAACTACCTAATAAAATGATCAACACCCTCTTGATTAGGTCAATCCCTCCAAAGTTGTTCAAAATTAAAATAAATTGGACCACTATAAGCCAAGTAAAGTGGTCATTCTCCTCTAAATATCAGAGGCTAAAGTACACTCAATAAAAATATGGGTGAGAGTTTCCACATTCTCTCCACATATTTTGCATCTAAAAGGACCATGAAAACCATGCTTTATAAGATGCTCCCCAATAAGCACCCTACGATGCAATAAAATCTAAGTAAAGAACCTCACCTTAGGCCAAAGATTTTAAGCCCATAATTGAGAAAAAAATATCAAATTGGTTGGGATTATTATGGCATAAGGTCAAATAACCTTGATCAAATGAATACTCACCCTTAGTAGTGTTTTTCCATACAAAGCAATCTTTATCATGGGACCAAGACAAAGATCTCATATGAAGGATGCACTAGATATCTTATCTTTACCTTTTTGGGATTTGAATAGGCCAGTACTCAATAGGGATCCAATATCTACCAACCTTTGAATTACCAGTATGGTAACGATAGTAATTAGCCACCTTTATCCAGTTAGCTTGGTGAATCTCCCCCATCCAAGGCCTCCAATCAGGAAATTGAGTTATCAAAGTCTTGTAACCATCCCAAGAATCTATCCAAAAATTTCCTTATTGACCATTATGAATGATCCAAAATAATTTTTTCTTTATCAAATCCTCACCAGTCTTAAGAATTGCTAAAATGGAAGAACCTTTGGAAGGCAATTGATAACAAATAAGGTCTTCAAGACTTTTGTTCTCAGAATATTTAGTACAAGGATTCTTGTCCCAAAGAGTATTGGGGTTACAAAAAATCCTCCAATATAATTTAGTAGCTAAAGATTTGTTATTATTAATAACATACCAGAATACTAACCCCTCTTCATTCTTAGGAAGACATAAAGTATCCCATTTCACCAAGGTCCATTTTCTTTTCTCCTTAGTATCACTCTAGGGGAATCGATGACTGATTTGATCCAGTACTCAAAGAATAGCCTTTGGAATACTCAAAATGATAGAAATATATATAGGAATAGCCTGAAGGACTGATTTTACCAAGGTGATTCTACCCCCAAAAGAAAGCCACCTATTGGTTCACTTTCTAATTTTCTTCTTGACTTTGTCCAACAACCAAGTCCAATCTTTTTTTGTCTTTGAATATTGTTGAGAATACCTAAATAAGTGATTGGAAGGGAGGTCTTATTATATATTAATTTATACAATACCATGAATTCATGTTTGGTAAAGAAATGAAAGAAAATGACTTTAAATTTGTCTTCATTGATCAATTGCCTGGTAGCCTTAGAAAAATAGCTAATTATCTGCTTAATAGTAGAATCTTCCTTAACTATAGATTTACCTAAAAGAGTAGAGTCATCAAAAAATTGAAGATGAGATATAGTTCTAGCTCCATGAACAATGGTAACTCCCTCAAGAGTTTTATCTTATCTATTTTTGGTTATAGCCCTACCTAAGCATTTAACAATAATGATGAATAAATAATGGGATAGGGGGTTACCTTACCTAATACCTTTGGAAGCTGGGAAGAACTGAGAAAGCCTGCCATTGATAAGAACTAAGTAGGAAAATGAAGTGATACATTCCATAATTCAATCTGTCCAATCCTGAGAGAAACCAAATTACCTCAAAACTTTGATAAAAAAGTGCTAATCCACTCTATCATAAGCTTTGGATAAGTCTAACCGAATGAACATGGAAGGATATTTTTGCATATCCATGGAATGGATGGCTTCCTGAGCAAGAAATATCTCATCAACTATTTTATGCCCTTCCACATAACCCCCTTGTTCATGGGAAATAATATTATGCAAAAGAGGCTTCAACCTTTCTGCCATGATCTTAGTAATAATTTTGAGAAGAACATTACATAAAGAAATAGGTCTAAAATTTGAGATATGTTTAGCCTCTTGAGGTTTTGGAACAAGAGTAAAATAATTTTTATTGATAACCTTCAAAATTTCTTTGGCTTTCCTACCTTATTCCACCACCTCTAATAAATCAACATGAAGGATATCCCAAAACTCTTGGTAGAACTCAATGGAAAAACCATCAAGACTTGGGTTTTTCCATTTTTACATTTTAAAAAATACCTGTTGAAGGTCATTGATAGTAATAGGAGTAGTAAAAATAGATTTCTCCTTAGAAGTGATAAGAGAAGGGATTGCTTAAAGAACATTTTGTTGAGAAGCCGAGTCAAGAGGAGTAGCAGTAAAAATATTGGAAAAGTAATTGACAACAATAGAGTTCATGCCATCCCAAGTGTAGACAACATCTTCGGAATCTAATGTTAGGGAAGAAATGAAGTTGTGAGATCTTCGAGCTATAAGGTATTTGTAGAAGAAATTGGTGTTTCAATCACCTTCTTTGAGCCATTGAATTCTAGATTTTTGCTTCCATAAGAGTTATTCTCTTTTTTCCCTTTCCTCTAACTGAGTTATGAGTTTAATTTTAGTTGTACTTGTACTCTCTATGAGGCCATGTAAACTAATTTTCTTATTTAAATTTTCAAGTTGAACAATAACTTCATATTTTTTATGAACATCCTCAAACTCCTTCTAGTTCCAAGTCTAGATTTTGGATTTAATGTATTGTAATATTTTTGCAAAACAGAACATCTTAGTCCCATACCTAGATTTACCTTCCTTCCACTATTGTTGCACTCGAGGTTTAAAGGAACTTTCTCTAAGCCACATTAACTAAAATAAAAAAGGAGAGAAACTCACATTGGTTTTCCACATTTCCACCATGACAAGCTAGTGATCTGAACCAACATTGTTAAGAGTATTCACTTTAGGAATGTGACCATGGATTAAGAAGTTATCAGAGAGCAGGAAACTATCCAATATCTCCATTATACAAGCTAAGTCTTGCCTTCTGTTAGACCAATTCATAAGGCCATTATCTGGTTGGATGTCCACAAGATGGAGGTTTGTAATATATTCGCTCATGAGGTCAGTGCTCCTATCCAAATTTCTATTTTCACTCATTTTATCATATAGAGAGAATATGGTATTGAAATATCCTCTGATCAAGATCTAGGCTTCAAGAAAATGAGAGACAATATAAGTAATATTCTTCCACTGTCTTCTTTTTCCCTCAAAATTAGTTGGAGCATAAATAGTAATGCAGGGCATAATTTGGTTGGAATATCTACTTTGAATATCTATAGCCAAAATACCCCAACTACCAACCATATGGTGAATAACTACCTCTTTTGGGTCCCAAAGGCAAGAAATGCCACCAAAAGTTCCCTAAAAACTAAGGGAAATCACTTTTCCAACTGGAAAAATTTTACTAGCAATTGATTCCATATCCTCTATTGACATCTTCATTCCTTTAAGGAAAAAAATATATGGATGATTTATCTGAATCATTCTTCTAATTTCATTTTGTTTTTAAAGACTCCCTTTGAGTCCTCTAATATTCCAAGTTATGTTTTTCGTTAATACCATGGCTAAAAAAGTTAGGAAGGGCAGTAATTAAGGGATTGGACTCAAAATGTACTTTTAAAAAATGGTGAATCTTAATCAAAATCAAGGTGAATCCTAAGAAAATCAAATTGAGCATCTTCATACCAAAATTTGGGGTATTTGAAGCCCTAAAATGTAAGGTCATATTTGGGGCCAATTTTGACCTATTAAATCATATTATAACTTCATAAAAACACCACCATTATATCAGGATTGAAAAGAGCTTTCCAACAAGTACAAATATTCCTATGTTTAGATATATATTGTGGTGAATTGACCCTAAGAAAAAATTGGTCCTAAAAATTTTAGGTGAATGGGCTGACATCGAGGGTCCTCATATTCACAAATTTCTAATTTTGGAAATCCTAATATTCACCCAATTTGCAAATATTAACCACTATACATAACCCTAGCATTAATATTACCTTTCTCTATAAGCTTTTCACCTTATTTTACCATATGATATTGATTAGTCTTACGACTTACCTTTTGATTAGAATCCATCTTCAGTTTTTTTTTTTCCTATTTCTTAACTTACTCCAATTGAATTTGAGATGGCTTCCAGCCTTGAATAATGTTTTTACATAGTCAAAATATTACCATAAGGTTCAAAAAAGTCTATATTGGGACCTGTATCATTTGAATTTTTAACATTTAAAAGATTGTTTTTCTTGTGAATATTTTCTACCTTTTTTTCTATTGAAAACCTTCGATTTGTTGGTTTATATTTGATTTCTTCCCTTTATATTTAAATTGTGTTTGTAAGATTGTTTTTTCCATTATTTCCTCTTCCTCACTTAGGACCTCATTTGTGGAAAGAGTTTCAAATATATTAGAATATAACTTTGGTTGATACTTCATAACTGGTTTTTTCAGAGTGTTCTTCTTAGGCATTTGGAAACCTACTAAATTTATATCTTCTTTCTTTTGATATGGAATTTTATTTAGGCAAACACTAGCCAAATGACCATATTCATGGTAAATTATACAATGAAAAGGAATGTTCTCATAGTCCACTACTTGCTCCCAATTTTCCTCCCCAAATTGTAAAGTTATATTTTTAGGTAGGGTTTGTCAAAATCCATTTAAACACAAATTCGAGCATAAATAATATGTTCAAATTTTTGAGTACAATCAGCAATCATCATAAATATTCCTAAAGAGTTTCCAATTGAAGAAAAAATAATCGAATTCCAGAATTCAATTGGGAGATAAAAAAGGCTAACCCACATGAGATCTGTAGAAGGTATCTCTTCTTCAGCTTTACATTTAGTATGCCAGGGCTTCATGAAAAGCCCTACCCTTACAAAGAACCAGAGACCCCCTTGAAAAATTTTCTCTCTATCTCATTATTAGAAAATAAAACAAGAAAATAACCATTTGGATAAATAGAGATTTGTAACTCACCTTTAGTTTTCCATATTTTTGTAGCCCAAACTTTGAAAGCAGATAGGCTCGAACGAAAACCCATGAAACAACATATTAGTCCTCTTTTTTCTAGATCTTCAATGTCAGTCTGAATGTTACCAATTTAAACCTTAACAATAGGAGTTCCATAAACTAATTTAAGATATCCTAATTTTATTTTCTTGGGATAAATCTTAGGCATTATTAGAGGTTTATGAGAATCCCTAAGATTAATATTAGCATTAGGTTGAGGTTTTCCACCATGGAAGGCATCCCTAAAATTCATTTTTGGGGCTGATTCTTTGAAATTATTACCCTTGATAGGGGTTTCCACAGTAGATTTATTTTGTGGGTGCACCTTAGAACCAGATTCACTTGAGATTTAAGCTATTTTTGATCAGCTTCTTGAAACTTATTTTGTGATCTCTTTAATCCATGCCCTAGACACCATGGAAAGGTATTATTTTCACTTTTATTTTGTGCAGAAAATTGGAAGTCGATTTCAATCAAGTTCACCACATGAAGATATATAGAAAGATAGATTTATAACCCATATTGGATTCCCTACAATATTACCTGCTAAAATTTTCAGCAAAAACCACAAAAATATTGGCCACTAGGGCTTGGATGCCCCAAAAATCAACCTCTAGAGTTGCTTGCACTTAACCCACATGAAACCCTCACACAATCACTTGTCAAAAATCTTGTTTACACATAGGGTAGATGTATGAAAAAATCTAAAATACATTTGACAATTTGGGAAGTCCTCCGAAAAATGTCTCTCACAATTTTTCACATCTTCTTTCCTCAGTCCATTCATGAAAGCTCTAAAATACTTTTATTGAAAATATTCTTGGCTTGTTACTTGAACTAAAAACTTAGGAATGCCATTGTAGATAAATGCCTCATGTACATAGATTTTATAAATGATATTTTTTTAACTCAAAGGTCAATATTAAAGGTAATCACTTTAATGGTGTGGCTTGTTACATTCATAATTGCAAGTAGAGACTTATATCTATTATAAAAATTTATGCTAAAAAGCAATATTTATGGATTGAAGTAAATAAAATAAAAAAAATATGAACTATATACTTTGATTCTCTTCTATTTTTAATATATAAAATATGAAATCTATCCATCAAAGATCCCGTTACATTTTTAGCAAATGATATTTCAAAATTTTTACAGCTAGAAAAAGGCATTTTCATTCTAGACTTCAATGTGAGGATAAACAGTTGGCAAGAAAATATGTATATAAAGGGCAATGAATATTTACGGATGAAATAACTCAATAAATAAAATATTATAAACAATGGATGTTCAATGATTTAATATAGGGGACATGCTAACAAAGGGAAATAACTCATTATAATTATAATTATGTGGATATTTCAATCTTTTAATTATAACACGACTTCTCATTTCAAAAGGATAAGAGGGGATACTTGCCAAATTTTAGAATGATCTAGTGTGATTGACTTCTTAATTGTACAATAAATAAGCATCACATAGATAGGAAATTTTAGGATTGAAACTAAATTTCAAGAGTTCCCTCAATTACCTATTTTTTTCTCAACCAATGATGTGGTCAAACATGAGTCTAAAAACATATTAATTAAATATCATTGTTAGGTGCAAATACTAAGTCATGATAACAATAATATTTTTGCATATAAAATGGAGAATAAAACCGAGAATATATTATGGCATCAAAAACATGAAAAAAGGTAAAACCATAAAAATTATTTTATTGAAAGTGAACGAAGAATACTTTCTCATTGTAAAAAGAAAAAAATATAAATGAAGGACATGTAACAAATGGTTTAGTCATGAATGTAAACTAGATAAAATGTAATATTAAGTTCAGATATATATTATGAGGCATATTGGGTGAAAAATTACAAAAAATTCAAATTAAGTTGGAGTAAGAGGTGACTAGGGAGTCAAAATATTCAAATTAATTTGGAGTAACAGGTAACTAGGGAGTCAAAATATTCAAATTAAGTTGGACAAAGTGTTAATCATGAAGGAAGTTCTACCTTTTTTTGGAGATGCTACCTTGAGTTATTTACCCAAACTAGGCTCAGACCACAAACCTTTAATTTTAGGATCAGAGTTTCTTTCCCAAACCATTCAAATTTGATGCTATGTGGTTGCAACATCTAGACCTAGAAAGAAAAATCAAGGAATGGTGGCCACGTGCTTTCTTGGGCCCACTAATTTCTCAGGTGGCATCCAAGTTGAGGTATGTAAAGGCCAACCTTAAAATTTAGAACAAGTATATTTTTGGTGATTTATTCATAAGTAAAAGAAAATTGCTTACCAACTTTTGGAGTTTGGAACTTCCTTTGAATTCGAGGAAGTGATTGAAAGAGATAGACTAAAAGGAAAATAATTGTTATCAAGGTTTCACAATTCTCTAGATGAGGAAGAAAATTTTTGGCACCAAAAGCCTAGATACCTATGGTTTCAAGAAGGTGATAGGAATACAAAGTTTTTTCATACATCCACCTTGAGGCATAAGAGTAACAATAGAATCAGAGAAATTATAAAATCTAATGGGTCTATTTTTGAAGATATTGAGGAAATCAAGGATGAAGTAGTGGCATACTTTAAAACCCTATTGTGTTCAAGAGAAGCTAGGGATATTCAAGCAAAGGATAGGATCCTATGAAATATTCTTGCTCTGGTGTTAGAAGAAATGAATTTGGAGCTAGATGTCCCCTTCAGTGATGAGGAAATCAAGACAATGACTTTATCCATGGGCAGGCTTAAGGATCTGGGTCTTGATGGTTTCCCTCCATTTTTTTCAAAGGTTTTGACACATAGTGGGGAAAAATGTTTGCAAAGAATTCAAGGAAATACAATCGATGAAGGTTATTCCATCAGATATCAACTCCACCTTCCTTGTGCTAATTCCCAAGATAAAAGGAGGTAAGGAATTCAAAGACTTTAGGTCCATAAGTCTTTGTAACATGCTATTCAAAATTCTTACAAAATCCTTAGCAAATAGATTGAAAGCCCTTCTTCCAAATATTATTGATCATTCTCAAAGTGGTTTTGTTATGGGTAAACAAATCCTTGATGACATTATCATAGTTCATGAACTCATTCATTCTATTGATAGGAGTGGTAGGTTGGGCATATTCCTAAAACTCAACATGGATAAAATATATGATAGGGTCTCATGGGGTATTTAATTTAAATTATAATCAAGTTTTAATTATCCCAAGCTAGATTAATTTGATTAAGGTCTACATTTCCTCAACCAAATTTTTAGTTATGATCAATGGATCCCTAATGGGATACTTTCATAGTTACAGGGAAATTTTGTAGGGGGGTCCTTTATCCTCATATATGTCCATTATTCTAGAAGAATCATTGGGAAGGGCTCTAAAATTTGATATTACTTGAACAGGTATTAATCCAACAACTAATATAGATCTAATCTCTCATCATTAGTTTACCAATGATACATTGTTGTCTTTATTGGCCTTGATACCCTAAACTAGAGCTGCAAATACTATTCTTTCAGATTTTGAGAAAGCAACAGGTTAGAAAGTGAATCTCAAGAAAATATATTTTTTCTAACACTCCTCTAAGGAGGCAGAGGAAAATCATAGATATTTTGGGATGTGAGATAGATTCCCTCCCTTTTGTTTACCTAGGATTACTGATGTTTAAGGATGAAGTTAAAGCTTTTATTTGAAATTTAGTTGTAGAAAGAGTTTAGAGGAAACTCACTGGGTGGAAAGGGGTGCTCTTGAGTCAAGATGGTAAATCCATGTTAGTAAAATCCACTCTTAAGAGCATTCCAATTTATTTTCTATCCATTTTTAGAATGCCAAGGAATATTCTTCAAAAACTTGAGCAAATTCAACATACATTTCTCTGGTATGGATCACAAGAGAAGAAGAAATTCCCTTTGGTTTCTTGGGAACAAGTTTACAACAAAAAAGAGGAAGGAGGTTTGGGGTTAGGAAGAATGAAAACTATGAATCAAGCACTTCTATCCAAATAGGGATGGAGATTAGCACATAATGAGAATGTAAATTGGGTTCAAATCCTGAAAGCTAAATATTTAAACAATGAGTATTTTATCCTTTTGGATCTCAATCCATCACAGGGGTCTACCTTGTAGAGAAGAATTGTTAAAAGTCACATAGATATAATGTTTGGGAGGTATTGGCTTTTAGGAAATGACCAACGTATTGATTTTTATAATGATAAGTGGGCTGCTAATAGACCCTTAATTTATTTTCCAAATTTTATTCAGGTTGAGCCTTTTTGAGATAGATATTTGGGTTGAGGGTCAACAATTATATTGAGGTGGTGGATGGTAAAAAGTATTGGAAGCCACTCGAGTTCCCTAGACTATCACCAGAGGAAGATAGCCTACAAATCCCTTCATAGCATTCTGAAGTGAATAGTTTTTCCTTTCAAAAATAAGCATGATAAGCTAAATTAGGAATCTAAAAATGGTGGTTTTTTCTTTGTTAAATTGGATTATGCCTTGTTAGACGCTCATAATGATCCTTGGTTCTTGGCTCGATATGTGTGGGTAAAATACCCAAAATTAATATTTTCTTTTGGCTAGCAATTTAAAAAAAGTGTTTGACTCTAGATAATATTCAAAAAATAGGTATAATGGTTCCTAATAGATGCTATTTTTGTGGTGCGAAGAATTTCCCAAGAACCTTTTTCCATGTGCACTTTTTCCTAGGAAGTATTAAGTATGTTGTTGAGCTATGTAGGTTTGGATTGGGTATTCCCTAGAGAGTTGACTACTTTCATGGATCAGTGGACTTCCTTGTTCATATCTCCTTGACTTTTATCCTTTTGATCCTTTGATCTATCACATTTTTGGTGGTGCATTTGGAAAGAAAGAAACTCTAAGGCTTTTAAGAATATTACCCATACTATGGAGTCTGTGTTTCTACAGGTGATAGTAGCTACTATTGAGAATGTGTATCTCTTATCTTTGGATAAGGGTGCTTCCAAAAAGAAATTAGAGTTTGATAATATTTTGGGATTTAAGTCTCCTACTCATGTTCCTAGGACTCACCAATATTCTAGGGAAGATACAATTTGGGAACCTTCCACCCTCGGCTAAGTGAAACTAAAATTTTATGGAGCATCCAAAGGAAATCTAGGCTCGGTGGGAGTGGGGGAGTTTTCAAGGACTCTCATGGTTGAATCCTGCTAGCCTTTGCTAAAATCCTTGGAAGTCATGGTGGAAGGCAGAGAAAGTTTCCAGGGTGTTTTGCAACTGAGCTTTCTAGATTGTAGGTGGATTATTGTTGAAGTTGATTCCCTTAAAATTATTAATATGGTCAAAGGAAATCATCTTCCAACCTATACTATTTTGAATTTGATAGAATAAGTTCATAGGATCACCCAAACTTTGGAAATTGTCTAGTTTAAACATGTGTTTAGGGAAGGTGACAGGTATGTAGAATTCCTAGCTAATTTGGGATTATCTCATGAAATATTGTTAATTTGGTTGAATAAATTCCTAGAGGAATTAACACAATTATTCAATTAATAAAGAAGAGGATAATCTAGCTTCGCTAGCATGTTATATCATAGGGATGGGCCTATGTTGGTTTCTTAGTTCCCTCTTTTTGTGGAATATCCTCTATTTTTTGTGGTCTATTTTGTCTATGTATCCCCCTACATGGGTTGTTTGGTGGTCTTTATCCCTTGTGTGGGGTGGTAGCTATAGTTGTGTTCCTTTCTCTCCTTGTGTTTTTTGTTTGGATTTTGTTGTTTTCAGGATCCTGGGTTCTCATGGCGGCCTACATGCCACTTTTTTCTAGTTAGATTGGCTATATCCACTTTGTACAAGGTTTGGTATCCCTTTCAAAACCCCTTAATCCACCTAATAAATAAAGAGCACAAAAAATACTTATAGATAAAGAGTACAAAAAAGCTTATATATAGACAAGAGAGTATTCCTTACAAAAAAAACAAGAAGATCTAATAAAAAATTAAACTAAAATACTCAATTTTTTTAAAATATATTGCATTCATAGGGTATATTATTTCAGGATATAAAAGAGAATGAAATTATTGCATACATCTATAAATTCTATGAAAACAGTATATGAAAAATTGTTAGAAGATGACTTTTACTATCAATATCGTATAAGTTATTTCTAAACATGATGGTGGGACAAGTATTAAGCACCTTACTAAAGGAAAACACAAGATCTAAATGGTTTGAGAGATAAGCTGAATAGTTGAGGAGGTTCTTCTTTATTAAATATCATAAAATATATGCATAATCAACCAACATGGAATAGGTTTCCTCTACACTAGCAAGTTAGTAAGGTCATACCTATACAAAAACTAGGGATATAAATAATGTAAGAAATGATAAAATGATCATGATGAGAAACCTTTTTTCTAATACATTTGGTACTATATTAGAAAATAAAATTTGTGAGTAGGGAAAAGAAAATAAGGTAAAGGCTCCTTCTCAAGTTGTTTTTTGACCTAAATACTTAACTATTGACCATCTAGTTATCCTAAGCTATTGTTGATAAATTTAAAGGAAAGAATAATATCAATCACCTTTGGTTTGCATATTTTTCTAGGGATTTTGATATAGTTCCATGATTAAAATTATGGAAAAAATAAATAAAAATAAAATATCCCAACTAAATGGAGACAAGCAAAACTACATTTGTATGTAAAGGTCTAGCAAAGCTAAACTACTAATAAATGATGTCCACAAAACCAAAAATACTGCTATCGATAGTAATATTGGTTTAAAGCATGGTTTCCTTCTCACCCATATTATTTGAATTATTTATAGATATATTAGAAGAGTGAATCATAAAATAAATGGAAGGAAGGGTATACATTATAGGATATGCTTTATTATTGTCGATTTATGTTGATGAAGTTGTGCTACTAACAAAATATAAAATAGCTTACAAAGACATAAGGTACATTTAGATAATATTTGTTGTTACTCTAAAATTAATGTTAATGTAAGTAAAACAAAGGTAATGGTTATTTATTATTAAGATAATAACATAAGTATCATGTTTAAGGGTGATAAATTTGAGTTATTTCCTTCATATGTAAGTATGTGCAACTTGAATTATTTACTCTAGCTACAAGTAGAATTATTTCATGGAGAAACAATAATAGAAGGTTTCAAATCTTGGTATGACACGATAAAAAATGTAAATGAATTCAATTATGGAGTTGGAAATTAAGAAAATTAATTTTTAAAACAATGGCACAAATAATTATCTTATATGGTTGTCTGGGTTAGGATTTTGGCCCATCAAAAGAAGCTTGAAAAAAGGTTTGGCATGTGGAGAAATAAAATTTGCTCAAATAAATAAGGGTCAAGTTTAAACTCCTCACCCTATAATATTAGAAAAAACAAGAATGTTACCATTAGTAGGAGAAGTATTGTATCATATATATATATATATATATATATATATATATATATATATATATATATATATATATATATTTAACTAGAAGAAAGTTGATAGATAATGGAATATTACCATATCAAATTATGCTTGCAACTCAAGAGAAAGTTTTTTTTTATTATTAGCAAAAAATCTAGGTTTTTGAAAGGGCATGGACCCTTTTAAAATTTTCTACTGGCATCACCATTCCTATTTCACAAAATCTCTTCTTATAAGGCTATATGATTTTGGATTATTTTCTTTAGTTTTCACCATTTTTCAACTTATTCCAAACTACCATCATAAGTCCAAAAACATATCTAAAATGACTCTTGAGCCCTAACCAAAGGTCAAAAGAGATGCAACCCTCATCCATAGACTATTGATATACTCCCCAATCCAAACCACCATCGGACCACACTACCTACTAGCCCTTAATACTCTTCCTAAGTTCATTTGTTTGTAGGGACTTCTCTCAACAAGTTAATTGTTGAAAACTTTATGATCTCAAACCACTGATAATTGCACTTGAACTATCTACATAAGTCTTTGATGCAATAACCAGATGTCTATGGGATATTCCATGAGCTTGTTGTCCACTAAGGGACATATTAAAAAAACTACTACTACATCTACCATGTTGTAAATGAATGTTGTAAATTACTACCAAAAATATCATCCAAAATTTGTTTGAGGCACACTTTATTTCTTGGAATATTTCCAACATAGTTTTGGAGCTAAATTTTTAATGAACTCTTTCACAAATGTTACTTTCAATCATGTATTCCATGAAGGAAACCGTGTTGCTGATTTCCTAGAAAACATAGGGATTTATGAACTTAGTCTCACCATATGGAGAGACTTTTTCCTCCATCCCTCAATGATATCAATGCTCTGGATGTTCTTTCTTAGTAAGGTCCCTAGTTTGAGCTGAGATCCATGGTGGAATCCCATTTTTTCCACGTGGAGCAGTGGTCAAAATTTTCACCATCATGTGGCAAGTAGCACCCACATAAATAGCATGATTGGAGGACCCATCATGATTTTTAATAATATGTATCACCTCAAAGGTTATAATTTATCCACGTCTTTGCATTCCACTACTGATATCACTTTTTATAAGCCACCAAATATTCAATATTTGGAAAGATATCACCTCTTGATTTGCAATAGCTATGACATGGGACACATGCCACTTCATGATGCCAATTTCACCAATCAAAGCATTCTTGCAAATATTTTTCATGGGAATCCTATGGTTAATGCGATGATCAACATTTCTTCTCTCCACTATTGGTAGAATCACCTTTAGGGGAAGACATGGCAAGTTCATCATATAGTTTGAAATTCTATCAATTCTCATAAAAATCATGTGGAATACCATTAGACTTGGCACTTATATGTGGCTAATATTGTGAAGCTCAAGCTCATCTGTGATTGGTCCATTTACACCCATGCCATCAATGGTGTTCCTCCCAATATTTTTGTTTCCATAAATATTGTTAGTCATGCCATGAAAATCGAAAATCACCATTTATTTACCTCGAGAGACTGCGTGTTGGATCATCATGATCATAGATGGAGCCTTTTCTACTATTTTTGATAACACTTGCCTCTAAATCTGGTCGTACTCCTATGAGATATCACTTTCCCTTGACCTATGTGTCTTAGTATTCAGTCTTGCATTTCTATTGGAGGTTCCATAATCATGTCAACTTGCTCGTGCCAAATGTTTCAATCCCAAACACCATAATATCCCATGCTTTTCTAATGCATGGTTTATGTGTTCTATGCCACTACAAATGGAGATGTTTTTTGGAAGGATCCTTTGCCTTCTTATCCTCTATTTTTTGGCCCCTCATATCATTATTATGTATCCTACCGAAGCTAGTGTATTTCTCCTCTGCCTCCTTCTCCCTGTCGAGCCCTGTCTCGATGGCCAAATTTGAATATTTTGTGCTTCACCTTACTGCACTTATAAATGATATATTCAGAGACCATGGTCTCTTTAATTTCCTATAATTATTTAATGGCCATGACTCTAACCTTTCCCTAGATTTTATGTGGATGTGGGACAATGACCATGCATTCATCACTGGTTTATGTTTTATGGTTACTGCTAACCTTCTTGCTGAGGTAATGGTGAATCTGAATGAAGGAGAAATCATTAATAGAGAGAAGCATTCACTTCAAGGGGAGCTAGATCTTTTTCGATATTGGGGTGAATCCTTGGGTAGAGACAAGGGTAAAATTCTATGGGAAATACTCCCAAAGCCATGGGATTTCATGATGGTGATAATCCTACAATACTTTATGTTGGATAGCCTCGGAGTGGCCTTGAGGAGCTTCCATTTGGTGTTCCTCAACCATTTGTAAGGAAAAAAATACTATCAACTTCCCGAAGTATCTTTTTTGGTCTGTTGAGAGGTCAAATCTTAAATGTTAAGGGGTCTCATCCTTCTCCCTACACCAAGGCCTTCACTTGGTGTTATACAGACACGTTCTGGAGCATTAAATTTGTATATTTGTGGGAGTAATGGTCTCTAGCATGGGACCTACAGATGATGCTGGTAGAGCTAGTGGAGACACAACTGTGTCTTCCAAAACCAATCAAGCCTTGTAATTTAACATAAAGTTGGAGGGAACTCTCAGCATGTAAAAATCTGAGCCCTGACACTGACCAAGAGTAAAGCTAGTAGTAGAAAATGTAAGGCCTCCATTGTTGTTGAGAATGATTTTTTTGATTAATCTCTTTCCTTCTAAGTTAAACCAAATACTGTACCTAAGAAAAATCATCCTATTGAAGGAATATCCACCCAACCTCCCCCTCTACTGGCATCTCGAGTTTCCTATTGGTCTAACCTATCTTAACATGGCCATCTCTAGGATCTCCATAATATTATGAAGACCTTGAGAAGAGTGGCTAGGTTGACCTCCTCTCTCCTCTCTCAGGTGAAGACTCTCCTAGATGAATATAAGGATCAATCCAAGATCTTGCAGAAATTCAAGAGCCTAGTGGGAGCAAATAGATATGTTCGTGAAACCAAGAAACCCGACATATAATGTTTCTTGCAACTCTTTGGTTCTTCTAGGTGTACATTTTTTTTCCTGTCTCATGGCTTACCCTTGCGTGGGTTTCTTTTTGGATGATTCTATTGGTTGCTCCTTTATTCCCCTGTGAGGGCTTCCTAATATTACTGTGTTTTTTTGTAATAACCATAATGGGATTACTTTCATGTTGTTTTTCTAAGTATTTGTTTCAGTTAGACTCCATTTTGTAAAAGGTTATGAGATCCTTTCAAAACCCCTTTACCAATAAAAAAATGACTACCAATGGTAAAACTTTATGCTGGAAAATTTATCACAAGGATTTCATAATTATGAAGGATAAAAATCAGCTATAGCAAAAAATAAGCCCTAATAGGGTTAGTTTTTACCTCTAGATCTGGAGCAAAGCTAGTTTTTACCTTAAAAACTAGGGTTTTTCAAAATTTTTAGGTATTTTATTTGAGGGAAATGCTATGTGTAGGCTATGGAGTGGCCTATGGATGCTGATGAGGTCCCTTTTAGGCCTCTCCTTGATACCCCAAGAGATTGTTTCTAGATATGGTTAAATAGAAACAAGACATGGGAGACATATTTTTTAGATACTTAGCCCTTTATTCTATTTTCTCTGTAGTAGACAAGAATATAGAGCAATAATATTTCTAGGAAAGGGCTAATGGATGTCTCCCCTAGGTGGTGCTCCATTCTAAACTAGTAATAAATCAAGCCCTAGTGGTGGATAACATTCTCTATAGAAGAGAGAATGATCTAATTTGTAATTTTATAGGCATATGATCATCTTATGGATTTATGTACTTTTGGATTTGAAAAAAATTGGGAGCCCCTTGGGGATACTTCAATCTCTCTTATTAGCAATGACTATTATATTGTGATTTTTTCTTCTCAAGCAGATAGAGACAAAGCCTTTGAGTTAGGGAGGATAACATATGGTGTTGTGAGATTTTTTTTTCAGTAGTTGAAGCTAGGATTTGACCCTCAAATAGAGCCCTATGTGATGGTTGTTTGAGTTTATCTTTATGCCATACCCATGGAATACTATTGTGAACTAGTTTTTGAGAAATTGGGCAACTTCTTGAGGCACTATTTAGGAGTTGCCAAGGACATGATGAGGGTAAACTCTACTATTTATGCTTGGATATGTGTGGATATGGATCTCAACCAACCTATCCTAGTTGAAATAGAAATTAACATGGGGGACTTATCATGGATCTAGCAAGTGGACTATGATGCAATCCCATTTTGGTGTAGGATCTACCACAAACACGGTCATCTAGCCTAAATATTATGTGTAAGGGGTTGGCCATAAAATGTATTTATAAAAATGGGGTGAAAAATTTTGAAATTTAAATTTTTTTATAATTTCACAGTGAAAAGGTCCCCTATTATTAGGGGTAATATTGGAGATTTAAACTTAAAATGGTCTAATTATTATAAAATTGGGGTGAATCTACCCAAAAAAAATTTACACTCAAAATTTTTGGGCTAATGGTCAAGGGTCCCCAATATTAGCCAATTCTAAATTTTAAAAATAAAAAAATTCATTAATTAACGATGATTAGCCGCTATGCATAACCCTTTCTGGCCTACTTCTTCCTGGAGGGTATTACGAAGATCTCCATCCCTCTAAAGATAATAATCATGAATAGTAAGTTTTCTAAGAATAAATAAGAGGATCAAACCACAAACTCAATTGTTAGTCCCCTTGAGGAGGGTTTTGAAGCTCCAAAGAGAAAGAAGGAAAAGAGCAAGACAACATACTCTAACTAGTCGATAGAGTGAAATTTGAACAAGTATGAAATTCTTAACTCTCTCTTGGATATGGAGGAGGAGAGCACCATAATGGATGATCCTTAGAAGGATAAAATTCCTCCTATAAGGGTTGAGGAAATTACCCATCATGTTTCTTTGAATTTAGATTTAAGGTTTGATCACTTAGTGATGATAGATGTAGGGAACCAAACCATTGCAATGGTTTTGGTGGATAGTGACAATTCAATGAAAGATAGAGATAAGGACAAAGGAAAACTTGATCTTGGGATCCAACAAGTGGAGAAAAGGTTAAATAATCTCAAGCCATAAGTGTAAGAATAAAATCAAACTAGGAGAAGTTGGCTAATGAGGGAGACCACCTAGTCATATAGAGATAGGTCAAGCAGATTGATAATCCAGATTCCCAATCATTATCCAATATTAGAATATAAGAGGTCTAAAAAACATACCTCATCAAATTGTTATTTAAAGTTTAATTAAAATCAACAATCTAACTTTATGCTCCTTCAAGAGACTAAAGCTTTCATTTAGAATATAGATATCATTATTAAGAAAATTTGGAGATAGGATGAGCACATGGCAGTTGGATCCTTGTATACATGGACAAACAAACAAGTAGGATCAGAAAGTAGGAAAGTCAAGCTTAACAGATTTTTGGTTTCTAAAGGGGTCTCTCTCTATTGGTCTTTCAGGATGGATATTCTTAATCGCACTGACTTTGATCACTTTTTGATTCTTTTGGAATGGAATATGTGCCACAATACCCACCCAATATCTTTTCGTTTTGAGAAATTTTTGTTGGAAAAGGAGTATATGAAGGAAAAGTCCCCTTCTAGTGGAAAGAGGGTCATCCTTCACATGGGAGAGCTATGTCTTTTTTTCCAAACAAATCCAACATGTCAAATCCTATCTCAAATTCTGGAAAAGAAGTAGAAAAATTGATTTTCAATCCTAAAAGAATAATTTTTTGGTAAATATGGAGAATTTGGCCACCCACTTAAGGAATGGAGCAATCATAGAGGACCTAAAATATAAAGATGAACTGGTTAGAAAAGAATTAGAGTCCATATAAAATTCGGAGGAATTTTATTAGAAACAAAGAATGAGAACTACTTGGCTATTGGAGGGGAATCAAAATACGAGTTTCTTTCATCATTACACCTTATAAAGTACATAAAGGAATTATTTAACTTACCTTAAAGAATCTAATGGATAGGTGATGGACACCATACTAGGTATACAATAAGTAGCAAATAATTTCTTTCACAATATTTTTACTGCCATTGCTCTCTCTAATCTATTGGGATTTTAATTGACATCAAGGAAAACTCAAAACTATGATTATTATCTTCAATTTTTTTATTAGGTATGCACCCTCTAATAATAGTCCAAACCTCAATATTATATGAATTAAAAATTACTCTAACCCAACCTCCAAAGTAGGCTGGTATACCTTGTCAAATGATAGGGTGTTGACTCATTTAAGCTCAGTTAAATATTTAAGAGATAAGGATCGAAATGAGTTTAGGGTTAGAAAAGTAATGAATAAACAATGATCGGATAAAGCTAACAACATAGGCATCTATAGGAAAAACCTTGAAAATAAATTTCCAATATCCCACACTTGTGACTAATAGCACTCAAAATAGGTAGTATTCATCAATTAAGAAACAGAGACATGTTTCAAGAAATCATTTCAAACATCTATGATACTAATAATCCAAATAGCAAAATTAGATCAGTAGCAAGACTAAAAGAAAATAATTTCTTGCAAGTACAAATTTGATAGTGAAATATTTCAAAGTTATCTAAGCTAGCAATCCAATATCAGTAGAATAGACTAACCATAGAAGCAGTAGTAGAAATCCATTCACAACTTGAACCTCTCAAAAGATACAGAAGACACTAGCTTGAGGCAAACATCCAAGTAATGTTCCTTCTATTGATTTATAGAAAGTATTTACATAGTAGGGCAAGAAAACACTCTAGAGCCAATCCCAAAAAATGAGGGTTCGACCTCTATTTATAGATGTTTTATAGATTAAAGAAAAATAATGGAACATTACAAGGGATTGAAATGCCAGATCAACCAAGTGCTAAGGTGGTAAACTCTTATTTATCTTGGATGAATGAAGAAATTGCGTGATCTTGCGCTCCTCTACAACTTGGCCTCGACAACCTACTAGAATTTCATGGTGTTTGGCTCTAGACTATGCAAAATTGTCATCCAAACTATTCACTATTATTGTAGGTGATATCTAGCCATAGATTTACAACTACCTTTATTTATTGGTTCTTGATCTATCCGATGCTTCACCTTCCAGTTCACTTAAATCGACCAAGTTATATTACAAACTTCTTACTTTTATGTGCTTTGGAGAGTGTTAAAATAAATAGATTATTTATTCTTATGGATGATTGAGATTAATGCTTTAATATATCATCACCTCCATGGCATAGAACCATGTTGTAGCATACTCCTAAAAAATGCTATTCACACTAGTTTACCACTTTGACCATGGGCTAGAATAAAGGATGCTTCAGTGTATAAATATTCTCTAAACCACATAGGGAGAGAGCCTTACACTGAGTCATACCTTTTAGTCTTTGGGTTGTCTTTATTTTTTTAGAACCATAATGTAGAACAACATTCTATCCATGTCATAACCCGTTATTTGAAATTTCCATGTGTGGTTTTGGGTAATTCTAACCATGGGGTAGATCATTACACTAAGCCACGTGATATATAACCTTGCTCTGGCCTGCATGTGGTGGAACCTAGCACTGGCCCATACCCTAAAATACTTGTTTGTAAACTTTGACTCCTTTGACCATGGGATGGAGCATTACGTTGAGCCACGTAGTATAGGACCTGTTATTATTCATACGATGTGGAGCATGTTGTGAACCACAATTTGAAATGAGGATATATCAAGGTTGAATGAGTTGACCATGAGTTGGAACATTATTTTGTGCCACGCAGGATGTAACATTGTTGTGAACTACCACATCTTGAATGTTTTGTGGCCTATGATATTAAAATTGCTAATTGCAATGTTGACTACCTTGACCATGGGGTAGAAAATCATGCATTGTGCCACTACTATAGGGTAGAACTAGCTTCTTCATGATAGAAATTTTTTCAAAAGTTTTCTAAAGATGTGGTCATTTTGGATCTACATTCTAGTGCCTCCTGGGGGTTTTTCTCACAAAGCTTGAGAACTCAGAGTCTTATCCATTGGGTATTAGGAGTCAAAAAATGATGAAGAGGAATAATCAGTAGAGTGAGCTAGATGAATGGAAGAAAATTTTCACAAGAAGATATGTATGAAGTGGGAGAAAATAAAACATGGAACAAATGAGATAGACTATAATTTTTAGTGAGCTATGTTTCGTAGAATAAATTCTATATGGCCATCACTCTCTAAAATATATGTGAAGATACTTGGAGAGTAATGGTTCATATGGAAATCGTGTAGGAAGCAATAAAAATTTGTAACTTTTTTCATGATTATAGACTCACTCTGGTTATATAAAACTATGCTCTTTTTATAACCTCAACCAGATCAAACCTTCCCTTGTAAAATGTCTCCATGGCCTTTTCATGTTCCTTGTCACAACTTTATGCTTTATGAATCTTTTTTGACAATGTTAGAGTCAAAAAAAATAATCCAAACATAAAAATATAGCCTCATTTGCTGGCCAATGATACAAAAATGCTTTAGTCCACTTACACCATAAGACTGTCTACTTTTATTCATTCTCTTGTTGATCTTGCACTTTGAGTTGTTAATATTGTACCTCTTGGGTATCTTCAATAACCTTATTTTATTGATCCTCTTCCTCTTGGTGAGTTTCCTCATTTATTTCTTTTTTCTCTTCTTCATCATCATCTTCTTGCTCCTCCTTTTCTTCTTCTTCCTCCTATGAAGTTTCTTCTTTATCCTTAGCTTATGGCTCTGCTCCAAACAATTGGATCATTTGTTTCAGGGTCTGCAGTTCTTGATTCCAAGCTGACTTAGTAGGATTGGTTGTTTATTTGATTTTCTTATGCATGTACTTCAATTTAAAGGTCTCTTCATAAGACATAGAATTACCTCTATTCACCAATTTCTCCATTAGATCTTTGAGCCTAGTCAAGTCTTTAATCATATGAGAGACCTAATCTTGATCAATCAGATCTTTCCAAGCATCTATTTCAAACTTATCCTGGATGATTGAGGCTACATTATTTTGGATGTATTCTTATGTTAATAATATCTTATTTTCAACGCAAAGTCCTCCAAAAGCATATTGAATCATCTCTTGATGATTATCTATAATTTCTTGTAGTTTACCCTCAAATTATCTGCTAGTAACTAGCCCTTTTGGAGCTACTTATTATTATCAATAATGATTCTAGTGGCCAATATGGAAGTGTTCCATGCCTTATTTGAAATAGGATTAGTAGCTTCACTAAATATGCTCTCAGCTAGTTTATGTATTTTCTATGTTGGTATCACCATAGGCTATAGCTCCTTAGTGAATTTATCTAGAGATGGCTTGCATTAAATGGCTAGCATCATTCATGTAGTCAATTATAGGTTGGATTTCTAAAACATTTCTCAAGTATTTTAGACCATATATATTTTCTAACATTTTTTATCCCTTCTTTAGAAAATCCTACAACTCTAGCCTTTTCAATATAAAGTTGATGCTTCAAATATTGTATTTCTTTGGATTGGGCTTCGTTCTTTTTATTTCGCTCTTCCACTTGGTCTTTGAATTTTATGGCCTTATAATATTTATTCTACCAAATATTGACCTCATTTCTTACAGTGTTTTCACTTTCTTCTGATTTCTAATGCTTTTCTCCAGCTTCTCAATCTTTTCCTCAAGTTTTCCACATTGCTCCTTGTAGATGTCATTCTTGACATAAAAAGTTTCAAGATGAGCCTTTGCTATAACAAATTCATCCTCCATTGAAAATTGATAAATATCCTTTGTATGCTCCTCCAATTGATAATATTATATAGTCATATCCTTTTCTGGTTTGCTTACAAGAGGAGTGATGGGCCTAGTTCTCCTTTGCCTAGTCACTGGATTAATGATCATAGTTTTCCTTCGTCTAGACATCTATTTTGAAGTCTTGGACAACTTATCAATCCAAAAATATTGAATTTTATATGAAAAATCCTTTCCTTTCTATAAAGAGGCTACTGTGGATAATTTTTAGGAGTAGGAGTAGCCATAAGTGAAGGGAAAAATGACTCATACGCTGATGAAAGGGGAATGGTTGTGAGGACAATGAAGTTTGTGCTTATTACAAAAGTTATAGCTATGAAGGAAATGGTGGTGGATGTTAGAATCATGTAACGAGTTGGGGGGAGGTGAAAGAGATTGCCCTTCTAATTTTACTAACAACAATGAATTTGGGAGTGGAGATAAATGAATGGGCAAAGATGTCACTGGAATTTCTAGTGAATATAGAGGAGATGGATTGGTTTGACCCTCTATAATGACTTATGAAGTAGGTGGTGAACTATGAGGGGGAGAGGGTGATTTCTATTCCAACATTTATTGAGAATGGGATGGGGATTATTTTGGGAAAGGAGAAAAAGAGGAAGGGATATAAATCATACTTTCACCTACCAAAGTAGTTTGTTGGAAAATATAATTTGCACTCTGATGTTGTGTTTGCTGCACTTGTTGCTCTACAAATGCTACAAGGATTTATTTAGTAGTTTGCTTTTGATCCATTAGTTTATTCTTGCAGACTTTCGTACGAGCCTCTCCTACTTCGTTAGCCTTTATCTTGAAAATAATAGGGATTTTAGGCTTATATTTCTTTGTATTCTCCTCATGTTACATTTCTTGTGATGCAACTCCAGTAATAGGGGTTGACTTTACTTTAGATACAGTGGTGAATTTTATAGGGGTGAACACAAAACTATCATCCTTTTTCTTTCCCTCTGTATCTTCTAGAGGAGGTTCTCCACCCAAGGCTAGACATTGCATACTTTTCATTGCTTGAATATTTTTTTATTTCTTGCTTTGTCCTTATCCAGGCCACCACTAGAATAATGTATTATACTCATAATCTGAGCACCCATAGAATATTTCTATAATTGCTCCTATGAAGGCTCAAATGTAGTTTGGATTCCTTTGATTATTGATTGAGCATCTATCACTAATTCTTGCACTTCTTATTCTAAAGGTGGAGAAGGGAAATCTGATGATACTTGATTTTTTCTCTTTCCCTTTGCTCCTACTTTTTTATAACTCAATAAAAAATTCTTGCCATTTTTGGCTTTCCATGTTTTGATATGCTTTTCATATAGCTAAAAAAAATTATTGTCCACTTGATGATCGAATCTAGACTTTTTGTACCTGTTTTGACTCTCATATACCACCATTCCATAATTTTACCATTATCCCATTTATTTTTATTCTCCATTTATTTAATCTTGGACTCTTTCAATTGGTGGATTTTGTTGTTTTCAGGAACTAATTACTCATAAAATCTCTCCATGGGGGAAGCTATTCCATTTTGCTGATATTCCACTCCATTGGAGAAATTTCCTTATTATTTATACCCTTTTCAAAATGAGGCCTCAAATTTTTCTCAAATTTGAGGGCCCTTTTCATATTTAGGGAAATATTACTTTGCAAGAACTGGTCATTAGGGTCATATCTCCATATTTGTGGAATATATAAAAGATCCAGTCTCTCCAAATATTGAGTAATTTTTTCATGTTGACCCTTTTTAGCTATAGTTATATCATCCACATTTTGAGAATAAATTATAGTTCCCTTCCTTCCCTTATCGGTACCAAAGTTGACATTGATAAAGTAATATTACCTTACATATTCCAGAGCCAATAGATTCACCAATCTATCGATAACAAAATGATGCAATAAAAAGGGTTTACCAGTGAAGTCATAGAATTTGATGATGTTTCCCTCTGTAAGGATATACCAATATCCCTATTTAGTGTTCTCTACTCACAATAATTCCTTAGCAAGGGGTGGTGGCCTAGGACATTGACCATATATAAATTTTAGAGCTGGATCTAAAAATTCCATGTTGAATCTATAATATGATTTATTGTTCCTCAAATGGTTGGTCCATTAATAAACTAGAATAGGGTCTCAATTATCATTCTTATCCATCATTGGAATATAGGGAATCATGTGTCTTACGATGCAGGAGAGAGCATGTTATTAAATTTAGCCATCTTGGCTCTTGGTTAACGACATGTTGTGAGCCACTATACTACCTTTCATTTTTTGTACAAAAAACTTTAGAAAAGAAATAAAAGTATAATACAAATATATACATATGTTACATGAAATGAACTCTTACTCAAAGTAGAGTTTGAGATGGAATCCATTAAAAGAAATTAGTTGAATGTTTCCCTCTAGATATTGTAGCTGAAAATAATTATTGTCTCTAACCTCATCTATTTTGAAAGGACCATCCTAGAAAGAGTCAAATTTTTGGTGATTGCTTTATTTGGATTTGTCTAGATTCCACCTTAGGACAGAGTCACCCAATTTGAACTTATTGAATTTAGTTTTTTTTTTTTTTTTACATGGTGGAATTGGTAGCCACCATGAATCTAGGTAGGATGTCTGGATTTTTATAGCCACCATAGTAATCTATGCTATCCACATCATAATCCTCCACATAGATCTCTATGTAGTCCACCCATATAAACACCATGCCACAATCATTTTAAACCTTTTACATCACTGAAAGCACCAGGAAAGGGACAAGTATTCAGTCCAATGATGCCTGAGATTTGAACCTTGGAACTCCACTCCCCTTATAGGATTTGGGGGAACCAATTGATATACACCTTGGACCTTAATTTAGCTTTCTTGTTGAATCAATTTTTGGTGTCAATTGGGTGCTTCTGGAAATATTTATATGCTTGAGTCCTTTTTTCTTCTAGTTGTAGTAGATGCATCAACCTATTTTCAACTGGGTTTTGACAAAATTCTTCCTCTTGGTTTTCCAACATTAAACCTAGTATCTCCAGATGAATAGGTAGGATTGCTTATTTATCATACACCAACGTTTAAGGGGTACTATTTATATATTTTTTGATAGTAATATTTTCTACCCACAGATCTTGCTCTAGAAGTAGATACCAACTCATTTTGTTATCCTCTAGTGTTCTCTTCAAAATTCTAAATAGATTTATGTTAGTTGACTCATCTAATCCATTCCCCTTAGGGTATTAGTTAGAGGATTTTTTTAAACTTATACCATACTTTCTTGTAAACTCAATATGTTTGGATCCTATAAAAGTTGAACCATTGTCACTTACTATAGCTTCAAGTATGCTAAACCTTATGATTATACTTTCCATGAATTCAATGACCACTTACTGATCTGATTTCTTAGTGGGAATGGCTTCAAACCATATGGTAAGATAATATATGGTAGTCAGGATATACTTATGTCCTACTGAGGAATTAGGATTTATTATTCCAATGAAGTCTAGTCCCTACTATTGAAAAGGTTCTTCTACTTGAATAGGTTTGATGGAAAATTATGCATTTCTATTCCTCCCCACATACCTCTTGTATTCATCACATGTCCTTTTTATCTTGAAGGTGTCAACAAAAATTGAAGGCCAATAATAGCCTATTCTAATAATTTTCATAGTTGTGACCCTTCTTGAAAAATATCCTTTAGATAATCCTTCATGGAATTCCGTAATGACTTTTTGCTTTTGATCAACTTTCAAACATATTAGGATAACTCCATCAAGATTTTTTTTGTATAATCCTTCTAGAAATAGGATATACTTTAAGGCTTGAAGCCTATATCTCCTCCTATGTTATGGGTTAATACCTTGAGGATATATGCCTATTTGAAAATAGTTTATAATCTGATCAACCCAATCTGGACCATCTGATGAAAACGCTTCACCCTAATCTACTATTTATGGTTGAAAATCTAACATTTGTTCTACAACCGCCTTTTTTGTTAACCCTTGACACAGTACTCTACCTATGACTAGCTTGGTAGGATGGATTTCCACATAATATTCCTAGATTTTAGTAATCCATCCAACTCTTTTATCTCCTAGTTCTCCTTGTAAAATAAAAATTCTTACATCTATATGGACCACATAAACAAGGGTTTTACTTTTAGCCAAGCATTGTCTAAACTTCTTCAATAACTTCATGACTGCAAAAATTTGCCTCTCAATAAAGTTGGATTTGATCTGATACTCATGGAGGGTTTGACTCCAAAAAAATATGGGATATTCTTCTCCATAATCATTCTTTTGAGTAAGCATAACTGCATAGCTCTCTTAATCTACATAAGGATACAAAACAAAATTCTTACTAAAATTAGGATTCACCAAAAATGGGGCAGTGGTGATGGCTTGTTTAATGGATCAAAAATCTTATTTTCTTACTTCTTCCCACTTTAAATATACATTCTTATTTAGCGGCTTTGATATAGGTTTTACTATTTGAGTTAAGTTTGAGATGAACTTCCTTATAAAGTTGATCTTCTTAAAGAAATATTGCAAGGCCTTATTATTTATAGGCAGGGGGAGAGCTAGAATTGACTTTACACTATCTGGGTCTATAGACATTCCTTATTTAAACACCATATGTCCTAATAGATTTCCTTCATGGACTGCAAAAAATGACTTCTTTGGGTTAAGAGAGATACAAAATTATTTACATTTCTCAAATACTTGCTCTAGGTGCTCTAGAGCAAGTAAGTAAAACTTTACCATTTGGTGGTAAATGTTGTCTTGAATTGATATTCATCCTTTACCTAGATCTAGTTATACCCAAAGAAACCATCTAACAATGAGAACATTTCTACTCCTATAATCTATAGAATTTGGTCAATCTAAGGGAGAGGGTAGTGGTCCTTTAATTATGCTTGGTTGAGATTCTTAAAATCTACACAGAGATAGATGTATTCATTCTTCTTTATGATAGGGACCAAATTAGCCACCCATGTGAAGTGCTTAATTGGATATATAATCTTAGCCTTCAGTAATTTGAGCAGTTCCTCTCTAATTATGGATTCGATCCTAGGATTTATAGGGTTTTGATTTTGTTTGAAAGGCTTTGCATCAAGCTCTAACTCAAAAGTATGTTGGATCACATTTTTATCATACACATTTAGATCTTCATATGAACAGGTCACAATATCCTGGTATTTAGAGCATCAGGATTTGACCTCCTCTACCTCTTCTAGAGAGCATTGGATACCAACTTTGATCTTCTTTTCCTTTTCAATTTCAATTTATTTATATATTTTTTTATTGATCTCTATGGCTCTAGATTTTCTCCCATATTTATTATCAAAGAGGCTTTCTATGGTGACCAAACCCCTAGGGATATGATTGTTCTTCAATTGGATGATGACTTGCTAATCTGTCTCATGAGGAAGTTCCTCTTCAATAGTGGATAAGTAAGCTCCCCTTACCAGAAAATCAATGATTTGATCATCACTTTCAAAAAAATACCAAAAAATCTATTTGGTATTGTAGGCCTAAAATCCAGTTTGATCCTCCTATATTTAGATGATCCCATATCTAAATAAGGACCAAAATTGAAACCTTTAACAACTAAGGAGTCATCCAACATGTTCTATTTTTTTGGGATAAAATGAATTTTTAAGGCATCAAAATATTCCATAAAATCCCATACCCTATTTATGCATGCTCATAGGTAATGGTGCTTACTGCTGCATCTCTCTCTTACTTGATTGACTATCAATTTAGAGTCACCATATATGTTTAGTATTTTGATACCCATGCTTTCAGCTTACATCAAACCTAAGAATAGAGCTTCATATTCTATGTTATTAGTACAAGACCATGTCAATCTATACACAAAACTTTTTACACCCTCTGAGGGATATTGCAAAACTACATCGACACCAGCTCCATTTTTGCATATTGCACCATCGAAATGCATGGTCCAATTTTTTCTCTCTCAGGTACTGGTTGGATATAGTAGGGATATTTTTCTCTACTTTTGAAGAAATACTGTAAGTACCCAATCCTGTCCTAAACTGTCTATAATCCTCTCTAAATGGTAATTCATACTTCACCTCTAACTCCTCAAAGCTTTCTACTAGCTCTGTAATGAACCTCTTTTCTCATTCCATATATCTTTCAAAAATTTATCAAAATATTCAACATGCATCCACAAATAAATTATTTGCACAAAAAATTACTCAAAAAAAATATTAAGGAAGATTATACCCTTGAGGTAGAACAACATCATACAATGCTCATTTTGGAAGGAAGCCACTCCATAAGATCTCTAGCTCCACGAGCCAAGACCTCTCCAAGAATAAATCTTGGATATATTTTATAATGAAGGTACATCTCTCTTTATACAAGAGTTATGGTTCACCTTCCATGAGTTACAAGATCACCCATGTGGCGATTCACCTTCCATGAGTTACAAGATCACCCATGTGGTGGTTCACCTTCCATGAGTTACAAAGTGCATAGTCATATAGAAATATTACTTGTAGTTACATATGACAATATTTCCCCAACGTTTACAAATATGATCCTATGACATATCTATTTGTATTTTGACATGTGGCCTTCCTTAATCAATAATTAATTTATAGCTCATACCATTATACAATATAATATTAAATTATTCAATATTAGATACCTATATTGGTACCTAACATTCCACCCTCCTTACAAATATTTCATCCTCAAAACATTAGAAGAGGCTAAATAATATGATCTTCTGAGCCATGTTGAATAATGGTACCAATCTCGATCATCCATCCATCTGAGTGGAACTATGATTAAATGTAACAAACCGTTACACCAAAACCTTGAGGTGAAAGTGAAATCTGAATACACCAGGATCATAACATTTCCATCCACTTTAAGACCAAAATATATATGGTGGGCCTGACTCTACATCCGCTCCCACACGAGGACTCTAGCATGACAAACCTCTTTGTCCGCTCCCACATGGTGACTCTATCACGACAACCCTCTCCGTCCGCTCCCACGCAGGGACTCTAGCATGACAAACCTATCCATCTGCTCTCATGCAAGGACTCTAGCATGTTAAACCTCTCCATACACTCCCACATAGAGACTCTAGCATGCAAAACCTAGCTTATCATTCGCTTCACGACTCAAACCTGGGTGGTTGCTCCTTGATTTTCTTTTCTTGAACTTGCAACCTCATTGTTTGGCCTTGGCACACAAGGTTTAGTTTCTATAGCATGCACATTTTCATCATTTTTATTTTATTCCAATTTTATTAAAAATACAACTGGATTGAAAGTTATGAATTTTATTTTTCTCTTTTTTCGGTTACCCAAAAACAACACCAAAAGCCCAACTTGCAATAACTATAACTTCCTCAATAATTATCAAAATTTCATAACTGACTAGTCATTGTTGTAGTACTCAAAATAACCTGCATGTTGATGTAAAAATATTCTGAAAATGACTGCTACAAAATTTAATACAATTTTTTTCTTTTTGAAAAAAATTCGTGCAACCAAAAAACAGCTTGAACAACCCAACTTCAAACAATTGTAAATATCTCAAAACTTATCAGAAATCCACAAATGAGTAGTTATTTTATAGTACTAAGAATAATATATATGTTGGTGCCAAAATATTCTACAAATAACTACTAAAAATTTTAATACAAATTTTTTATTTTTATTTTGAAAAAAATTCGCATGGCCAAAAAACAACAAAATTAACTCAACTTCAAACAACCATAACTTTATCAATACATGTAAAAATTTGACAAATGAGTAGTTTTTTTTGTATTACTCAAAAATATCTACATAATGGAGTATATTTTTTTTTAAAATAACTGCTGAAATAAAAAATATGGCCTCCACAAAATGTGATGTTTTCTAAAAAACGTTACCTAGATCTACAAAAACAAACCCACTTTGCCCAAATTATGGATCTGATACCAAATGTAATTAAAATATTTTCTCATTCCATATATCTTTCAAAAATTTATCAAAATATTCAACATGCATCCACAAATAAATTATTTGCACAACAAATTGCTCACAATAAAATAGAGATTGATTATACCCTTGAGGTAGAGCAACACCATACAATACTCCTTTTGGAAGGAAGCCACTCCACAAGATCTCTAGCTCCAAGAGCTAAGACCTCTCCAAGAATACATCTTAGATAGCTTTTACAATGGGGGTACATATCTCTTTATACAAAGAGTGTGACACCTTCCATGAGTTACAAGATCACCCATGTGGCGGTTCACCTTCCATGAGTTACAAGATCACCCATGTGGCGGTTCACCTTCCATGAGTTACAAGATCACCCATGTGGTGATTCACCTTCCATGAGTTACAAAGTGCATAATAATATAGCAATATTCCTTGCAATTACATATAAAAATATTTTCCCAATGTTTACAAGTATGATTCTATGACATATCTATTTCTATTTTGATATGTGGCCTTCCTTACTCAGTAATTAATTTATAGCTCATACCATTATACAATATAATATTAAATTATTCAATATTAGATACCTATCTTAGTACCTAACAAGCTCAAACTCATCGAGAGGTGTGAGGTTGCACATATCCTCTTTGATCTTCTCAATGTGATAGGACACAAGATTTTTAGGTGTTATCCTTATCCTATTTCCTTTGAAAGGGATTATAATGCCAGAGTAATCCAAGTACATATAACCTCCTAGATTAGCAGTGAATTCTCTAGAGGGGAATAAGCCAAAATAAGGCTATATATATACTACCACAATTTCTTGCACAATGGTTACCTTTGGGGCTCTATGTAATCTCATTAGTACATATTTTATCCCCAACTATATTAACTGGTGTCCCATCCAATTGCAAAACTTTGGGACAAGATATGGTATATTCCATACCCATCTCTTCACATACTACTTTGGGTATGATTTTGGTACAGGCCCCTAAATCAACCATACATTTACGGGCTATCCAACCCTCCATTCTCAAGGATATGTAAAAGGGAGGGGGCTTGTTTTGCAGAGTAGCAGGATCTCTTTACCATAAGGTATGCTAGGAATGGTGGTAGTCTACTTTTCTTGGTAATTTTTACTAAAAGAAGCCTTAACTAGATCTATCTGACCATGGATAAAGAGAGTATCATAGAGACTTACCTTGGAGGAGATTCTTTTCATCTCTTCCACAATATTATACTCTGATTTTTCTAAAGGGGGTCTCTCACACTTCTTTTCTGGCTCACCATATTTCCTCTTATTATGCTATGTAGCTTCAATCCTTTGTATTTTAGTTATGGAAGAAAATATTAGCTTTTCTTGTGCTTAATTTTTGGATCTCATCTTTTCTTTGTCATATTTCGTAGGGAAATTAAATTCTCTCTCTTGGATTTTAGGAAGTATGTCCCTCTTTTCAGCTGCTTGGAGAATAGGAAATTGATCATTACATTACAGGGGGGATATTTTTTATTTTGATAGGGGACCTAAAACTAATCCATATTTTGGAGATCAACTTGCAATGTCTTTTTACCTAATCTTGTCATAACAAAAATGGGTTCCTCTTCATCAAGATATTTCTCAATCATAATCTATTCAGATTGCCATAGCATAATAACTGTACCTTTTTAGTTTCTCTCCATATTTTACATGGCCTACTAGACATGATGTTGGTACATAACACATGACTCTAAATCATGAGGATCATTACATACAAGATACCATACATTCACAAGATTAGTTTAAGGGGAATATTCTTGATTCTATTGATTCACATTAACTCTAATCCCTACGCTATTTTTAGTACCAGGATTTTGATCTCTATTGATATAGGGAAATATTCTTTGTTGAGACCTATCTATCTCTCCTTTTCTATTACATTCATCTTGTTATTGGGTGTTTTTAAAGTACTTCAAATATCAAAAAACATAGTGGATTCCTCATGTGTTTGATATGGAAATGGTGGAAAGGGAATTGAAGTAGATGGTATTGCAGGGGATGGAATTAGAGCCATATGATGAAGTGGGGATGAAAAATGAGAGGGGTCCATGTAAGAATATGTAGGCATATGACTTTGGACATGAGGGATATCAAAACAATAGGGCATCACAGTTTTTGGAGGTAACCTTCCTACATTAATGATGATATTTTCAGCTTGCACAACTCCATTGTAGACCCGAAGGAAGGTGTATAATCCTAACTATTGTGTTTATAAAACCAATTATGATCCAAGGTCTATGATATAATACATAAAATAAAGGGGGCACATGGAATAGCTTTAAGTGGAATCCTTTTCTAGGTTCTACTAAATCTTAGATTAAAATCTGAATCTGACTCTTGCTGATGCTTTGCATTGATGTAAACTGATTTAGGATAGAAAAGGGATCAACAGACTCATTGAATTATTCTATGAAGGGCCCAACTAATTCAGCCTAGGAGGTAATGCTATTATCCTCTAAGTACCTAAACCAATGTAGAATTTTCCCTCTAAAAGATAGGGTTAGAATTCTAACAATCACATCTTCATTCCTAATGTTATGAATTACTCCTATATTTAGGATATCTTGGAAATGCTCGTAAGCAATTTTACCTGATCCATAATAAGTAGGTATAGCTTTGGATACAACTTGAGGGATATCATGCATTTGGGCAAGTATTAGGGGACCAATTGTATTCCAATTAGGGTATTTCTATAGAGGCTGGTTTGGAACCACATTTGCTTGCCCAACCATATTTCCAGGTATTGTTCTTGCTGGAGGTGGTCTTGGAGGTACTTCAAGTGGTGGTTCAGCTGGAACCTCTCCTGATTGAAAATCTGAGAATAAATTTCTTATGATATTGGATTCTCTTAAAAGGAGCTCATAAAAGATAATAGGATATGAATTTTTCTTTGCAAACAACCTAGAATTTATGAAAAATTATGGGCTATTGGAATGACTTATCCTGGTTTCTTGCATTCAGGTATTCACCAAGTGAATTTAATATTCACATCTTAATAAGGTTAAGACAATCCACTAAACCTTGATTCATTTGAAAAAAGGTAAAAAAATGAAACTTCGTGGGATAGCCAATGTTCTTGTAAACAAGGTCCCATCAGGCATGCCAAAATTGTTGGGATCTAAATTGACATCAAGGAAAACTCAAAATTACAACTATTATATTTAGCTTTCTGATTAGGCATGCACTTTCTAATCACAGTATAAACCCCAACATTGGATGGATTAAATATTAATTTAACCCAACCTCTAGAGTAGATTGGTATACCTTGTCAACTAATAGGGTGTTGAATCATTTAAGATTAGTTAAATGTTTAAGAGATAGGCAAGGTTATGCATAAGGGGTCAACCCTAAAATCCATGGTTATGCATAAGGGGTAGTACCGAAAAAGTATTTATCTAATCGGGGTGAATCAACATGAAAAATGTATAAACAGTGGGGCAAATTTTTCCAAATTTTTGAAGAAATTTTTTCAAAACATGGTGATTTTTTTTTCAACTACAAGTATCAACAAAATTATCAGAAGGAGACTGATAGAAGATGATTGACAGAAGGTGACTGGCAGAAGGTGGCTGATAGAATGTGACTAGTAGAAGGTGATTGACAGAAGGCAACTGACACAAGACAACTGGCATAAGGCGACTGGTAGAAGGCGACTGGTAGAAGGCGACTGGTAGAAGGTGACTGACACAAGGTGACTGATAGAAGGTGACTAACACAAGGTGACTGGCAGAAGGTGACTGACATAAGATGACTAGTAGAAGGCAACTGACATAAGGTAACTAATAGAAGGTGATTGGCAAAAGGCAACTAGCAGAAGATGACTAACATAAGGTGACTGGCAGAAGGCAACTGGCAAAAGGAGACTGGTCGAAGGTGACTGACACAAGGTGACTATCACAAGGTGACTGACAAAAAGGTGATTGGTAGAAGGCATCTGACACAAGGGGACTGGTAGAAGGCAACTAGTAGAAGGCAACTGGCAGAAGGTGACTAACACAATGCATCTAGCAGAAGGCGACTGGTAGAAGGTGACTGGCATAATGTGACTAGTAGAAGACGACTTGCAAAAGGTGACTAGCAGAAGGCAACTGACACATGGCGACTAAAAAATGGTGAGTGGCACATGGTGACTAGAAGATGGTGAGTGGCAAAAGGTGAGTGGTACTAGGTGATTGGTAGAAGGTGAGTGGCACATGGTGACTGATAGATGGTGAGTGGTGTAAGGCAACTGATAGATGGTGAGTGGTGCAAGGCAACTGACAGATGGCGAGTGGTGCAAGGTGACTGATAGATGGCAAGTGGCACAAGGTGACTGGTAGATGGTGAGTGGAACAAGGTGACCACCATAATTATAAATAAGATGGCACTACAGTTCCTCCCTTCTGCCATATGTCGTTCATGCATTAACTCCTACCATGCGAAAAATTTATAAATTCATTTACAGGGTCATTTACAGCTTTTCCTAGAGCAACTTTAAAACCTTTTTCTAGCATTTTCAAGGTGTTTTCCACAACGGTTTTAGAGCATTTTTAGAGCATTTCTGAGCAATTTTGGTGCATTTTGACAACATTTTTAGAGCATTTTGGCATCATTTTTATAAGGTTTTGCTAGCATTTTCTTGCTTTTTAGAGATGGCTAGTTGTTCCTCCCCTCTTCCATCCAAAGTTCATTTCAAGTACACCTTCTGCCCTAATATCAAGAGCATTTTCAACACTCCTGATAGAGATTCCTAGTGGATTTACACCGCTGGACTTGCTGGTGTGTTGAAGATGCCTCAGTTGAACATTAATGTTTAGTTGATGCAACAAATCATTTCTTGTTACAACCATGATGTGTGCACTGTTTCGATTCGTTTGGATAACAATGAAATTGTTTTTTGTTAAACCCTCCAATGTGTAGCGACTAATAGGGCTACCATTTTTAGATGGTGTACTGGTGAACAACTAGTATGCCTTAATCGACGATGATAAATCCACCCTAGGAAACCTTTACGCTATTCATCCTAACAATCTAAAAGGTATAATTTGAAAATTTATTTTTTATTTAACATTAAATATTGTTCTGCTATAGTTTCATTTCTCTAAAAATGTTCTCCTTGTTTTATTTTTTATTTTCTAATAATGTTCTCTTTTTCAGTCAATTCTTCTAATTCCAAAAGGGGCTTAAACATTTCGAATGTTGGAGACAAATTTCTATATGCTTGCATTGAATTTTTTTAGGCAAGGCTTATTCTACAGGGATGACCTACAAAAATGCCTTTTTGGGAACTTTCTTTATTGCTTCATTGTATTGATGGCAGTAAATTTGACTGGTGCACACACATTTCCAACCACATGAAGCACAAAATTTTGAGTGCCCAAAAAATTCAAGCATCTGCTTACATAGTGACTACCAACAATTTTATTCTTTGTTTATTTTAGGAAGCTTATTTCAACCTTCAACAGAGCAGTCCTCCCACTACATTGCACCCTAGTTTGTTGTCTATTGGCATGTCTGATGGTGATATATAGGTAAAAATATTTGTTGAAATATATTTATTTTATTTTTTTAATTTTATCTTTTTATTCTCTAATTTTGTTTTGAAAACATGAAAGAGCATCCCAGTATTCAAGTAAGAGGGATGTCACATTTAGGATTCTGGAAGTATCTTCTGATTCTGACATGCAATAGCAGTCATCACCAATGACTCCCAACAAACGTGTGAGGTCTTATGATGGTCGAATTCAGCATACACCTACGACACCTTTTATTGGAGAAACAGTTACAATGGACATAGAAGAGGTTACCTCCAACCCACAAGGTAACATTAATCTGTATTGTTCAAAAATGATTTTTTAAATGATTTATTTTTTTGACTTAAAATTATATTTTTTAGCGTGACGTATTTTTTAGACAAAGGGCAAATGGTTGAAACATCAATGAATGTAGAGTTTGAGTCAGGTATGTATATTTTGAATAAATATTTTTTAATGCTATTGTTATTTAAAATTTATTTATTTTATGTTCTTGTGTGAAATTTAACAGAGGGACCTCATAGATTCAAAAGGCTAAAAAAATGATGGCTCCACCATCTGACCCTCCATGACCACAATCACAACCACAACCACAGCCACAGCCATAGCAGGTTCAGGTCCACCCAAAGCAAGTTAAGGTCTGTCCACTTTAGGTTCCACCTACGAGGAACCAATCACGCATGCATGGTAAAACGTTCCTCACACCGCCACCTCACAATGCAAGAAGTTCTACAGAGACACAAAATATGTCATCATCTAATATTTTTGTTGTATCGATTTTAATCTTGGAGAATTTTTCAAATGTTGAGAGTGCATCTCAAATGCCCTCCGAAACTCTTGATTGTGACTTTATTTATTAGGGTATGAATCCTAAAAATTTCCCTTTAAAGGCAAGTGATATTATTGAGGATGAAGAGGGCATTGATGGAGAAGAATATGATGTCAATGTAGATGCCACCGAAGTTTCCCCCTCTACCACACAACAAGTCATCGCTCGTACTATTACAGAAGATGATATCCTAAACATTTTTGAAAATGTGTTATTAGCCGATGCATGTAAAGCTATAGTTCATAATACTCTTCTTTTAGATATTGATAAATTGAAGGAATGGGAATATCGGGCTAAGGTTTTTATTAAAGCCATCAATGGCCAATATAAGGATTTTTCAAAAAGAAAAGAGTTGTTTCTCAATATGGAGAATAAGCCACAAAAGCTCGATGCCTTGCTACATAAAGCTAAATCTGGCACTATGGAGGCCGAGTCTACATACAGAGATGAAATTCTTGTCATTTTTATGAATCATTTGGAAAACCTTAATACAGAAGCCCAAGCATATTTTAATGAATGGTCACTTGATCAGAACAAATTAGTAGTTGCAAAAACATCACGACTTATAGCTGATGTAAGTTCTACATCTAACTAAAAAATAATTTTTTTTGTTAAATATGTTTTGTTTATAAATATTAACCTTTTTTTATTTATGTTTTGTAGTCTAATTTCCAGCACCTAAAGCAACAAGTCAGTGCCATGAAAGTTTTGATCAATACTGCCAAAATTAGCATTTTTAATGCTATTGAATTGAAGAAGAGGTTACAACAGACGGTTAGAGAAAATAATTACCTAAAGAAGGTTATAAAAGATAGGGTCCTGGATGTCGAGGCTAAACTAAAAGAAAAGGAGAAGGAGCTGAATGCACATTTCAAAGAGTATATAGCGAAGGAAGAGAGTGCCTTGTTATCGGGGATTAACACTACAAAAGAAATTTTGGTTAGGGTTGGGGCATTAGAAGAAAAGGATATTGAGGTAGATGTGGGTGGACCTTCAGGAAACATTGAAAAACAATAGATCTTTGTTGTGTTGGGTTTCAAGTGAAACAAAAATTCTTTACATCTTTATATTTTTATAAATATTTAAGGCTGGTATTTTTTTGAAAATTGAAATCAATGTTAGAGGCAATTTCTGAAAAATTCATATTATCATTTTGAAGTTTTGTTTTTAATTATTTTTATGTTTTAATTTAAAGCGGAATAAATAATGTTTGATATGTTTTTTTGATATGTTTGATATCCTTTTTGAGAATTGAAATCAATGAATGAGACTATTGTCAAAAATCAATGAATGAGACTATTGTCAATTTTTTTTTTATCTATTGGAAAATTTGTTTTCAATGTTGTTATGTTAAGATTATATGTGTTGATGTATTAAGTAATTTGAAGTGGAAGAAATAATGTTTGATATTTTTTGTAAATTGCAAATGAATGGTATCATTTTTTAGAATTGAAACAATGAATGAGACTATTTCTGAAAAATATCTTATCTATTTGCAATTTTGTTTTGAATGTTGCTATGTTATGATTATGTGTTGATACATTAAGTAATTTTAAGTGGAAGAAATACTGTTTGATATTTTTTGTAAATTACAAATGAATGGTATCATTTTTGAGAATTGAAACAATGAATGAGACTATTTTCAAAAAATGTGTTATTTATTGGAAATTTTATTTTGAATGTTGTTATGTTAGGATTATATGTGTTGATGTGTTAAGTAATTTGAACCAAAAGAAATAATGTTTGATATATATTGTAAATTGTAAATGAATGGTATCCTTTTTGATAATTGAAACAATGAATGACTATTTACGAAAAATATGTTATCTATTGGAAATTTTAAGTGGAAGATATAATGTTTGATATGTATTGTAAATAACGAATGAATAGTATCTTCTTTAAATATTGAATTCAATGAAAGAGAGTATGTTTTGATTATTTATGATGACGTAAAAGTTTGTTTTTCTTAATTTAAAGTGGAAGAAATAATTTTTGATGTGTTATCTTTTTAAAACTTTGTTTTGAATGTTGTTATGTTTTGATTGTTTGTGTTGATATATTAAGTAATATTGAATTATGTGAATGCAGTAAGATGTTCTTTTATGTTATATCAATTAATTTCAAATTTTAGAAAATACAGCATAGGAAATTACTTTCACGAATAACAAATATTACAAGAAAACATCCTTTCATTCAGATATGTGAAATCAAATCAAATAATAACATGTGAACTCAAGTTAAATCAAATGAAAACATCCTTTCATTCTGATATGTGAAATCAAATCAAATGATAATATGTGAAATTAAATCAAATAATAACATGTGAACTCAAATCAAAACAAATGATAACATCCTTTCATTCTGATATGTGAAATCAAAACAAATGATAGCATCCTTTCATTCTCGATATGTGAAATCAAATCAAATTATAGCATCCTTTCATTCAGATATGTGAAATCAAATCAAATAATAGCATGTGAACTCAAATTAAATCAAATGAAAACATCCTTTCATTCTGATATGTGAAATCAAATCAAATGATAGCTTCCTCTCATTTTGATATGTGAAATCAAATCAAATGATAATATGTGAAATAAAATCAAATGAATGCATCCTTGCATCATAATGTTGGAAGCTGGAACAAACTCTTTTCAAATTGTACAAAATATTCTACTCATTCCCAATATTTTTGTCATCATAATTTGACTAGTGTTACCATCATCTTCATCATTATAATTATTCGTTACACCTCTTCTCTCTGCCAAACAACTCCAATGTGACATTGCTATTTCATAAGGAAACTCCTCCACCTCATATGTCGACACATATACTCTCAAGCAATTCTCCAAATTTTTGTCCAACCTATTTCAAACTTTAGATTTTATGTATGAAAGTGCACTGAACACCCTTTCATATTCCATGGATCCCAAAATCATCATTTGACATAATTCATGTAAATAAAAATATTCACTCCTAGTATGTTTTAAGACAGTACTTGGTTGTAATATTCTCCACAAACGAAATAGAACCTGCTTCATGATGGTTAGAGAGCTGTGAAACTTGAGCAAACATTGTTGTTCCAAAACAGTTGGATTGTTTTGTCAAAAGATCTTTGTTCAAAATGCCATTGATTTCAATGCCATTGACTACAACAATTTGACTAAAATGGCCAGTAATTCTACCCATGTATTTGAAGAACAAAGAATTTATAATCTAGTATTCATTACAAGGATCCCAAAACATTGGATTTACCACACCCATAGCCTCTAGTAATTCATCTCTTTGAAAAAGGTCTCTAATTTCTTTTGTCAATGATTCTGCTATTTGTTTTATTTTAAGTTTTGTATCGTCCATAACCACATGAAATCTATTGTAGGTTATGGGAATTTGCTCAACTTCATTTGTAGCTATATCCAATCGCACACCATAACAATATAAAGGTATTTCATTTCCACAGACATTATTACACAGATGATCGTTAATATTGAACTTCAAAAACCTCTGAGGACTATTCACACTTATTAATGCTCTCCAACTCTCAAACAAGGGATCCATAAAATTTTTACCAGATGCATACATCATATCAATATGCATGCAAATTTATATTCTTTCCCTAATGAAATCCACAATATAAATCGATCTTTCTTGTGCAATTTTTATCAAAGTATTCATTTTTTCCAACATTGGAAGAATTCCACACAATGTGAGAAGAGTTTCAAAGTCACTCATTCAAAAAAGAAAATATTTAGTCTTATCAACCACCCTAAAATTTGCATACATAAACCCTATCAAGGATTGATATTCTTTGAAAACTCTTAATATCGATATATACATCGAAATCCACCTAGTATCCACATCTTTCAATATTTTTTTACCTTCGGTAACTCCTAGTGCAAATTGTTGAAACTCTAAAAATATTTTTGAACTACGTGAAAAATATTCATGAGTTTCACGGACAAGCTCTTCCACTCTGGCAACATTTGTAAATGTATCCACAATTTTGTATGCAAAATTCATTTTGTGAGCCATGCAATGAATAGGGATCAAATATGGGGCAACTGATTTTTGTAGTCTAACACAAAGACCATTCCTGTGTCCTTGCATTGTAGCAGCACCATTAACTCCTACACATATAAACTTAGTGGCTATTTTAATTTCATTCATTCCTACTTCTTTTAAACTAGTTACAATAACATTGTAAATGTTTTTTGCATTATAATTTTCCACCATTTTGTGTATTCCTAGTAAATGAGGTTGCCTTGAATGATTTTCCAATGTGTAAACATGCATGCAAATCTAAGATGTATTTTCAACTGCAGTCACCTCATCAATTTAAATTGAAACGAATTTTACCTTTTTTACTTTCTCTCTAAGGTCATTCTACTCAACTAATGATATACATTTTACCATTTCCCAACAACTTTGATCTGACCAATGAGCGTTGGGTAAGTTCTACACATTAGCTAGTCAAAATAGAGATTTATAATCTATGAAATCAGACATAGGTCTACCCTTATTAAGAATATAAAATACAACAGCAAACTGTAAAATTTTTGAAGCTAAAGTTAACTTATTCATTTTTTGAAATTGGGCTTGAATCGTTACACCTTTCTCAACCAATGTTTGCTTTTGTTTCATTTCTTTATCATATTCTTCCGCATATCTTATATGTGCACACTCTGATGCATCCTTCCACGTATAAATTTTTTGTGTTGCTCGATCACCTTCTTTTATTTTGATATAAACCTTTCCACAATGTTTTTCTACTGTATCTTTCTTAAGTTGCAATCTATGCTCCTTTCCGTGTTTCCAACTGCAAATTACACATCTTAATTATGTTATATCATCACTACTATTCTATGGAAGCACTAGCTCAATAAATGGAAATTCTAATATCCAATGAGGCTAAAATGATCTGTTAATTTTCCACCTAGATAACCTTGCACGTTTATTTTTTTAGATGAAGATTCTCCGAAAGTAGGGACTGCATAAGAACTATTAGTTTCTTTTCCACTTTGTGTGTTAGATTCAGGAATCTCTTCATGTTGTTTGATTTTATTGAGATTATATTCATGTGTGGACTGTTGATTATCGTGGATATGTGTAAGTGGAGGAATACCAAGGTTAACAGTATTTTATGTAGAGATAATTCTAGTGTCAATAGTAGATTCATTATAACTATGGCATTTAAAAGCATACTAGTGTTTTCTACAGATAAAAGTGAATAAAGCCATCAACCAAAAAACACACTTCTTTATGAATTGAGGACATTATATTTAAAATTAACAAATTAAAAAAATTAATTGGTGAGTAAAGGTGTTCATACCTTTAGTTTGTGCAGATTTTGATGGCAGATTGGGTTTTGAAATACTAGGAAAGTATTTGAGGATACTCCATTTATTGAAAGACTCTCCTTCCTTCTTTCCACTGCATGTAGTTGACATTTTTACCTATATGAATAGAATAATAACATGAAAAAAGAACATTTTTAAATATGAAAATAATAGGTATAAAAGAGAAGTACTTCTAGAGACAATAGAATTTGTGACTGTCCCATGAATATTGTTCGTAGGAAAAATAAACTTCCTTATTGAGTGTCCATTAATAAAATGAAAAATGAAATTTAATGGTAAAAGAAGCATACGGATAAATTGAGTCACATTCTGCCAGTCACCTTATGTTGATCACCTTCTTCTAGTTGCCTTCTTCTAGTCGCCTTCTACCAGTCGTCTATTGTTAGTTGCCTTCTGTCAGTCACCTTTTGCTAGTCAACTTCTATCAGTCACCTTATGTTAGTCACCTTATGTCAGTAACCTTCTACCAGTTACCTTCTATCAGTCACCTTTAGTCAGTCACCTTCTCCCAGTCACTTTCTTTCAGTTGCCTTCTATCAGTCACCTTATGGTAGTCGCATTCTGCCAGTCACCTTCTATCAATCGCCTTCAGTCAGTCACCTTCTGCCAGTCACCTTCTACCAGTCACCTTCTGCCAGTCGCCTTCTTTGATCACCTTCTGCTAGTTGCCTTCTATTAGTCATCTTTTGTCAGTCCCCTGCTATCAGTTGCCTTTTGCTAGTTGCCTTCTGTCAGTTGCCTTTCGCTAGTCACCTTCTATCAGTCGCCTTCTGTTAGTCACCTTCTGCCAATCGCCTTCTGCTAGTCACCTTCTTCCAATCACCTTATGGTAGTCGTGGACTCTGGTTTTGTCAGTACTCTACTTTGTATCACTCGTTATCCAAAAAAAATGTTGTAATTGTATGGGATTTGTTGTTAGGGTTAGCTATATATAATGGGGTACAAGGGGTGATTTGGGTGGGATATTTCTTATTTTAAATAAATTTAGGGCAAAAATTGGGCAGGAAACATTATGACAACAAGGTGAATTCACCCTAAAAAAAATTAGATCCCGAAACAAATGGGATGAGCTTTATGGTCCCAAAAATGGTAAAATTGACATTTTGGAAATCCGAAAATTCGTGCTAAATTGCAAAATTTGCCACTAAGCAAAAACCTGCTAAAATCTATTTATAAAATCAAGGTGAATCATATCGAAATCCTAGCAAATTATTGTTGGACATTTTGAGGAATATTAGTTGTCATTGATGTCAAAAGGTTCTAAGAAGAATTACAGTTTGATTGGTTCCAAAAGAGCTTCATGGGAAGCATGATCAAAGGTTTTTATGAAAACCATGGAGGGCAAAAATCAAAGGTTAATTATCCATGATGGGCAAAAATAAAAGGTTTTTATTAAAAACCAAAGTGGCTTTTCGTTTGGTTAAAAAAGGCCCAAAGATTAATTATTTATTTAATTTATAATATTTAAATTCCAAGAGAATTTAAATTATTATAAATAAATAATAATTAAAGTTAATTTGAATATTTGAAATTTGAATTACTAATGCGTCGATGTGTAAGAAATTTCTTCCATTCATGTAAAAAATGTGGATCGTTTCACCTTAGAAAATTACCATGCTCATTTGATTTAATACCCCTGAAACCCTTGCAAAAAGTATCTTCGATTTTTGTGCGCTAAAGTGCTATGGCTAGTGGATAGCGTGTGGTGTTCGAAGGAGGTCAACGTGTGTGAAGAAGAGCATAAGGTGAAGGAAGCTCCACTTCCTTCACGTGGGCATTGCTAGCCCACGCGGTGGACTCCCAAGTGCTAAGGTGCTTAGGCTTGTGGAGATGGCGGTTTGATTCTTGTCGAATCCCTTTTAGGGATCAACAAAAAGGTATGCACATTATTTGAGCATTGGGTTTGTTGGAGAAGGTTGTTGGAACATTAAAATTAATTTTTGGATTTATTAAATGATTTTATAAAGTGACGTGGGAGTTATAAGGGATAGATAAAAAGTGTTTTTGCTTGGTAATTATTTTTGGTAAAAAATAATTAGGAGGAATAAGGAGTTAATTTTTTTATAAAGCCTTTTAATATATTTAGCTTATTGGAGAGATAAATGCTTTTAAGTGTTAATTATTATTGAAGATGTCTTCTTGCCATTAAGAAGTGTTGAGAAAGTAATTATTTTGAAATTATTTTCTAGTGGTTGATATTATTTTAATTGGGAGATTATAAGGTGTTATTGGACAAATATTATGTATGTTGATGGTTGTTTTTAAATATGGAGTGATAAGGTGTAATTGAGTTTTTGCATTATATTGTGAGAGAGATTTATCTTCTAACCTCTTTGAGTTTGGCATAGAAGTGTTTGTGGTTGTGGCAAATATTTGAGGTTCCTTCATCATCAAAAATGGTATGAGCACATTCTTCCATATTTGAGTTGATTGGTTGGTTTTCTGGAAAATAAGTTTGGAGTGAAAAGGACTTGATTAGGGTTTCCTTTTGAGTGTGTTGAGTTAATGCTTCAAGGTTTTATGGAATAAAGAGTTGTTAAAACCTTGTTTGATAAGCATTGTTGTTGAAGCCATTGGTTGCATAAAGAACTTGAACTAGGGTTTGAGTATCATTGTTATGTGAGAGTTGTCTTATAAGCATTGTTGTTGAAGTGAGTTGGTTGAGTGAAGAACTTGAACTAGGGTTTGAAAAGAATATGAGTATCATTGTTATGTGAGATTGGTTTTTGAGCATTGCTGGAAATATTTTGAGTGAAGATGATATGCTTGGACTAGGGTTTGTAAGGAAGGATTGTTTCATTGATTGATTGGTTGAGTAGATTTGGTTGATCTTAGTCAAGTGGGTGTGTGAAGTGATTGTTCAAGTTCCATAAAACAAACTATTCTATATCCTAAATTTATTTGAGAAAGTGATTGAGTATTGAGGTGAATAAAAAACATATTGAGTCTCTAACAATTCTCTGTATGTTTCTAATAGAGTGATTGAAAGTAATTGAGCATTGTGATAAGTGAAGAATATATTGAATCTCTAACAATTCTCTTTATGTTTCTATGATATTGGACAAGTTCTTGTGTGGACTTGTTGAGCATATTTGAGGAAAGTCTTTGAGAAGACTTGTGGACATATTTGAGTAAGCTTTTGTGGAAGCTTACAATACATATTGAGAGTAAACTTTGGACAAGTTCTAGAGAGGACTTGTAGAGCATATTTGGACAAGTTATAGAGAGGACTTGTGGAGAAAATTTTGACAAGTTCTAGAGAGGACTTGTGGACATATTAGTGTGAGCTTTTGTGGAAGCTTACAAGGCATATTTGAGATAAGTCTTTGAGAAAGACTTGAGAGTAGAGTTGATTGATTTTTTCAAACCTTGAGTTAAGGTTTGGGGTAGATCCAGCAAAGTTGATTTGAGATTGATTCAAGCTTTGAGTTAAGGCTTGAGGACAAATATTGAGAATAAATTTGTGCTAGATCGAAGGATTGTGTTTAGTGCAGATTTGAGAATAGAGTTTGGTGTAGATTTGAGGATAGGTTTGTGCTAGACTAGAGACAGAGATTGAGCAGATTTATGCTAGATCGAAGGACTGTGTTTAGTGCAAATTTGAGATAGATCTTTGGATGTGACAGAGTAGAGGACAATAGTCTCCAGTGGATAGAGATCCATTAGCCAGGGTAGTGAGGATAGGTCTTCTGAGTGAGGACAAGAGTCTTCAGTGGAGAGAGATCCTCAAGCCATTGCAGTGGAGGCAGTAGTATTCTAGAGGATCACCAACCAAAGTAGAGGAAGGAGTTCTCCTATGGATAGAGATCCATGAACTTGATTTAGGGGATTGGTATCTCCTTTGGATAGAGATCCATAAATATTGTAATAGGGAAGGATTCCCAAGAGATTGATTGAGAAAATTTTAGTGAAATATTTTCTTCATGGAGTAGCCCACATTGGGTGAACCACGTAAATTGTGGTGTCTCTATTGTGTGTGGTGATTTGTGCATTGCTTTGATTACTGCTATTGATATTGCTATCTATACATTGCATAATATTGATTGGGAAAGAAAAGTAAAAAGTGGTCTTATATTGTTCACCCCCCTCTCAATATAAGCTTGTGTTCTTCAATTATGTCTAAGGAGAAATGGTAAATTGTATTTATTTTTCACTAAAAATTTTCAAACTATGGTAAAGTTTTCTATGTTCTGGGCTATGAATATCAATTGCCAAATTCTAGCCCTATACAACAAAATCAAAGGATTTATGCCAATAGGAAAATCTATGTTGATCAGATTATGCCTATAGGATAGTGTTGATAGGAAAAAGCTATGCTGATTGATTGTAGATATGATGGTAAAAAAATACCTATTGGTTATAGATATGATGATTAAAAAATATTGATTTATTACAGACATTATGATAAAAAAATATCAATAGGTTACATATATGTCGATCAAAAAATGATGATTAGTTGTAGTAATGCCAATCAGTTACAACAATACCAATTAGTTATAGTAATAATAATCAGTTAGTAATACTGATCAATTGTAGTAATGTAGATCAATTATAGCTATGTCGATCAGTTACAACAATGCTGATGTGTTGCATTGTTATCGATTGAATGTAGCAAAGTCGATCAATTGTAGCAATGTTGATGCATTTAATTAGTGTTGATTGAATGCAATAAATTTGATCAGTTGCAACAACACCGACTAGGTGTAGCAATACCAATCAATTGTAGTAAAGTTGATTGATTGTAGCAATATCAATCAATTACAATAATGTAGATCAGTTACAATAATACCAATGGGTATGTTTATCAGTTTTAGTAATACCGATTTGTTGCATTAGTGTCAATCAATTATAGTCAAATTGATTGGTTGTAGTAATGTCGATGCATTGTATTTGTGTTGATCAGATGCAAAAAATTCAATTAGTTGTAACAACACTGATCGGATGCAACAATACCAATCAGTTGTAGCAAAGTTGATTAATTGTAATAAATATAATCAGTTGCAACAAAGCTAATCAGTTGCAACAAAGCTGATCGATTGCAGCAAATATGATCAATTACACTACTACCCATTGGATGCACCCAAGTTGATCGATTGCACTAATGTCGATCGGATGCAACAAAGTCGATAATTTGCAACAAAACCAATCAATTGTAGTCCACCTGATTAGTTACACCAATGTTGATCAGATGCAATAGAGTCGATCAGTTACAATCAATTTGATCAGTTACATCACACCCAATCGGTTGTAGCACACCCGATCGATTGCAACACAACCGATTAGTTGCATTGATGATGCGTTGCATCTATACCACGTGTCAACCATCCATTAAATTATTGCATGTAGATGCCACATGTCGATTATTTATTCGATGGTTTCATTCAAAAAATCTATATAAAGGCATAAACAATCATTTTTTTACCTTTTCTAACGTAGTTTTAACCCTTTTCCTTCCGTTTGAACCCTTTTTTGATGCTTTCCATCAAGTTTCCAATACCTTCCACCCTACCTCCTGATCCATATTCCCTCGTACACAATGAAATAACCCAATGGCATCCCCTATCACCCCTGCAATGTCAAAAATTAATTTCAAAAACCTTGTTTGCCCCCTAATTTCTAAAATTTTATCAACACCGGGTTACGACATGTCATGGGTCCAAGACTCTGGTCTTTGGGGTCTAGTTTCGATGTCGTAGTTCGACACAGACATTAAACTATTGGAGAAGATAATTGTAGGTTACGACATTGATTTGAGTAAGGTAAATGTTGTCATTGACAATAAAAATATCGTATTTTCTTTCACAACCTCTGACATCGCTAGATTGACAGCATTACCTCACACTAGTTGTGATCCAATCACATCGAAATTCACTTTAACTGATGATGACAAACTCTACCTGGAGACCACCTTCAATGTGCAACCAGAATATTTTCAAGGTATAACTACATATTTTTATATTTAATTGAATTTAAATTCTAGGGTTTACAATTACTGATTTGTTTTTTTTGCAGTTACGGCTACCAAGTCCAGAAGGGGTTTGACTGTACCAGCTATTCAGGACAACTTTCTTTGGGCATGTTGTGAATTCTTCCTAGCCAGACTCGTTCTACAAGGAAGACCGACAAAAATTTTGATGTGGGCCTTGGCATATTTGGTTCGTTGTATTGCACACCAACAATTCGATTGGTCCACCTATGTCTCACATCGGATCAGAATGGATATCCAAAATGTGATAACCCACGCTTCACCTTCACCAACAATAAGCACATGCAACTACATTCTTGGTTTTTTTATGAATCTTATTATAATTTGCAGAACACTATAGTACCGACTTCTTGGCACTCAGCCCTAGCCACTGCAGCCATGACAAAACAACAGGTTCAGGTAATTTTTAGTTAATATTAAACTAATAATTTTTTATTTTTCATATGTTTGTCATTTTTATAATTTTAACATTTTATACAAAATATAAAAAAGGGCATCCTCTTCCTCTTCAAAGCGGGATGCTGCTTTCAGAGGTTATAATCTAGAGGAATCAGGAGACTCCAAAACACCTACAGAGGAAACAATACCTCCACTAAGAAAAAGAACAAGGAAACACGTAAGATCTAGTTCTCCTAATCCTCGACAACCTCCACCTGCACGTCCACTACCAATGGGCATTGTTGCGCAAGAGGTCTCATCTTCGGGAAGTAAGTTTTACATTCTACCTTCACAAAATTTGTTACCAAATTTTACTATTTTTTATTAAATTTTATATTGTGTTTTCAGATGTACAACGCACCCACATTCCATTTGCAGTTGTGGCTATGCAAGAGGTCTCTTCTTCGGTCGGTAAGTGTTATAACCAATTTTGTAACCAATTTTTATAATCTACCTTCACAAATTTTGTAACCAATTTTTATTTTGATTTTTTAAGTTCCTATACAACAATTGCATCATGGAAAATAACAATCGATGCCCCCCTCCTCCACCATGCCAACCTCAAATGCGAGGTCAATGCTTCCTAGGTGGAAAATAATTTCTTCCATCTAGGCCACAGAGAGAAGCAACAAAGCAATTTTCAGGATTTGGAACTATATCTTTTGGTAATTTTACAGGTGTACAGGAAGCTTCTGGTGTTGGGTTAGATAATGTTCCACTTGATCAGGATTTCTTTTTACAAGGGAACATACCCACTATTTTTCAAGTAACAGATCTACTTCGAGATCCTCAAAATGAAGAAGGAGCAGAATGTTCAAGCAAATCTCCTCCTAAGGAAACTAGCACCCCTCAGGCTCATCCTCTACCAGAGGATGAAAAAGTAATTTTTTTTGAAAATGAATTAGTTTCTGACAAAGTTGAAGCAAGCATTAAAGATTTTCTAGTTCCAGATGTAATAGAAATAAATGAAAAATGGGAGTATCGGGCCAAAGTTTTGATAAAGGAAATAAATGCCCGATTCAAAAAAATTTCAAAAAGAGAAAATTTTTTTCTTTAGTTGAAAATGAACCGAAAAAGCTTGATGTTCTACTACATCAAGCTAAATCTGGCATTGTGAAGGTTACTACATCTTACAATGATGAAACTTTAAGGGTTATGTTGAACAGATTGGAGAACTTAAATGTTGAAGCCCAAGCTTATTATAATGAATGGGCATGTGATAAGAAAATGGTTGTTGTTGTTGTAGCTGCAAAGAATGTTGTCGAGGTTAGACTAATGTGTTCTAATTTTTTTGTTCTCTTTTTTAAAATTTAAATATCTATTGACTACTTATTTTTTCTTTTGTAGGTAAAGTTTGATAATCTGAAGAAGCAGGTTCAAAACCTGCAAGACTATCTCCAGATGGTGAAGGATTTCTTAATGGCTTCTATGGCAATGAAAAAAAGAGCTCAAGAAGTAGTTCGACAAAACAACGCTTTTAGGAAAATCATTATCCAAAATGGATTGGATCTTGATGTTCTGCTTAAGGAGAAGGGTAAAGAAGTTCTTGCACCAATATCCGAAGATGTTGGGAAAGAGGAAAACACCCTACTCGAAGGCTTGAAAAGTGTAGAGAACATCCTTGTCAGTTCTAGAGCAATTGGGAGGACTGTTAACCAGCCCGAGGGAGGACCCCTTGAAATGCAGAATGTGGAAGGAGCAGAAAAGGAAAAAGATGTTGAAACTACCTCTAGCCCCCCATCTAAGGAATGAAAAGCCAAAAGACAATTGGTTCTGTTATTGCTTTTGAAAATTTGATTTTTCAAAAAGACAATTTTATTATATGTTTTCATTTGAAAACAAGACATTTGCTATAATTACTTGACTATTATACTATTTACATTTATATTTGTGTGTTATTTTCATCACTTGAGTATTATGGGGTTTCAAATATGCTTGAGTTTATGAAGAATATATGTATGCATGGGTTTAAATTTTCATTTTATTCAAAGTCATTCTTGTTATGATATAAAAATGAGTATTGTCTTGTGTATTATGCTATATTGTTTTTATATTTCAAGTGAGTTTATGAAGGATATATCTATGCATGGGTTTAAATTTTCATTTTATTCAAAGTCAATCTTGTTATGATATAAAAGTGAGTATTGTTTTGTGTATTATGATATATTGTTTTTATATTTCCATATCTAGAGTAATATGCTATTTGCATTTTGCCTTCTAGAGTCAAAGCATACATACTAATGATACATACATACATACATTCAAATTCAAAGCATAAATCATTATATTTTGTCAACATAGATAGTTAATTCAATAACAAAGCATTATTGTATTGTATTTTTGTTTTCGTAACTTGAGATTTATGCTAAATGCATTGTGCTTTCTACTATTCTAGACTACATACAACACTTTGTAAAAGAAATATTTACTAATTATGTATGCATGCATGGTTTTCAAATTTCTAGTTTACTCAAAGCTAAAGCATAAATCATAAAATTTTGTCAACATAGATAGTCAATAACATTAAAAAGCAAATATGAGAAATCATTGATTATAGAATGATTATATGAATTTTTTCAAATCATTGAAATTTTACAAATGATATCAAATACGGAAAATCATTGATAATATGAATTTTTTCAAATCATTGAAATTTTACAAATGATATCAAATCCAGAAAATCATTGATTATATGAATTTGTTTAACTCATTGAAATTTTACATTGCTGGAAGTTGATACAAAGTCTTGTCGACTTCTCCAAAAGAACCGGGAATCATTTGTGAATTATGCATTTCCATAATCTCATCATCACTGCAAGCTGAATCATTATCATCATTATCAATAGTATTAGTGAGACATCTTCTGTCTGCTAGGGACTTCCAATATGTCAAAGCTCTATCATAGGGAAACTTACCCAACTCGTAGGATGACACATACATTCTCAAACAATTTTCCAAATTTTTGTCCAACCTATTATGAACTTTCGATTTAACAAAAGATAGTGCACTAAAAACCCTTTCATCTTCAATAGATCCCAAAATCATTGTCTGACATAATTCATATAAAATAAAGTATTCACTCATAGTTTCTTGTAAGACACTACTTCGATACAATTTTTCTAGAAATGCGTGATGGAACCAGTCTCATGTGGGTTTTTGAAATGTGCAATTTGATTAGCCATTGTTATTCCAAAATTGGTTGATTGTTGTCTCAAAAGTTCTTTGTTTAGAATACCATTGATTTGAATACCATTTACTTCCACACGTTTAGAGAAATGTGTCATAAGAGTGCCCATATATTTTATAAACAACTCACTTTTACTATTATGGTCAAGACAAGGATTCTAGAAGATGGGATTAACAACAACCATGGCCTCAAGTGTCTCATCTCTGTGAAAATGATCTCTTATTTCACTTGTTAATGTTTTTGCAATTCTTTTCAATTTATTCTTAGTACTATCCAAAACCTCATTGAATCTGCAATGTGTTATGGGCACTTGTTCAACATCATCTGTAAGTGTATCTAACCACTTTTCATAATGATATAAAGGAATCATCTTTCCATGGATAGCAATACAAATATTATCGTTGATGTTGAACTTTAAAAAGTTGTTAGGATCATTGACTTGAACTAACGTATTCCAACTATCAAACAAAGGATCCTTAAAATTTTCTTCGGATAAGTAAATCTTATCAATAAGCATACATATTTGTTTTCTCATCTTGATGAAATCGACAATATAAATTGCTCTTTCCTGTGCGAGTTTAATCAAAGAATTCATTTCTTGCAACAATGGAAGAATACCACATAATGTGAGAAGAGTTTCCAAGTCAGTCATATGAAATAGCAAATATTTTGCCTTGTCAACATCCCTACGATGTGCATACATAAACCCCACCAAGGATTGATATTCTGAAAAAACCCTTTTTGCAGGAAGAAACAGTGAAATCCACTTGGTGTCCACATATTTTAACAATTTTCTGCCTTCAGTTACACCTAGAGAAAACTGTTGAAACTCTACAAACCTTTTTGGATTGCATGAAAAGTAAGAGTGTATTTCATTGACGAGATCTTCCACTCTGGCTACATTATCAAATGTGCTCACAATTTTGTATGCAAGATTCATTCGATGAGCCATGCAATGAATGGGAATCAAATATGGGGTAATTGATGTCTGAAGTCTAACACAAAGACCATTCCTTTGTCCTTGCATTGTAGTCGCACCATCAGCTCCAACACAAATTAACTTTGTGGCAATTTATTTTTCATCCATTCTAGCAATATCCTTTAAACTGGTTACAACAACATTATAAATATTTTTCGCATTACAATTTTCCATCATCTTATGTAGTGCTAGTAAATGAGGTTGTCTCAAATGATTTTGGAATGTGTAAACATGTATGCAAATCCAAGATGTGTTGTCAACAACCGTTACCTCATCAATGGAAAGTGAAATAAATTTGGCTTGTTTTACATTCTCTCTCAGGTCCTCCTTCTCAACCAGTGATAGACATTTTACCATTTCCCAACCACTTCGATCTGACCAATGGGAATTGGTAAGGTTTTGTACATCGACTAGTTGAAATAGTTGCTTATAATCAACAAAATCAGACATGGGTCGACCCTTTTTTAGAATACTGTATACAACAACAAACTGCAAATGTTTTGAGGCTAATACAGTCTTATTAATTTTTTGAAATTGGGCCTGGATTGTTCCACCCTTCTCAATGAGAGTTTGTTGGTGTTTCATTGCTTTTTTGTATTCAAGTGCATATCTCACATGCACACATTCCGATGCATCCTTCCACCTATGAGATCTCTTAATTGTTCCATCACTTTGTATTTCTTTGATGTAAACTTTCCCACAATGTTTTTCTATTGTGTCTTTCTTATTTTGCAATAAATGATCCTTTCCCAGCTTCCAACTACAAATAATGCATCTACACACTTTCTCTATCTCATCTCACTCAATAAAGGGGTATAACCATGCCCATTCATTTTTAAAATCCCTTCCAATAGTCCATTCGCTTATCTTTTGATGTTTAGATTTTTGACTACAAGATTCCCTAGAGGTCTGCATTTTAATTGTACTATCATTTCCTTTTTTGGTTGATGTGTCTGTATTAGGCATCTCGTGAAGTGGTTGTTGAATGTCGTTATTAGAAAAATTATCATGTGGTCCCATCTCATCCATTGGAATATCTTCGAGTGGATGCATATCAGGGTCGACAATGTTTATTGCATTCAATGTTTGGTGTTCTATATCATTTTTGGATGTAAAAAGGCACTATTTTAAAGAATTAACAGAATACAATTTTACAAAGCATTTAAAAAGAGGTAGATAAGTAGACAACCATTTATCTATTAATAAATAAAGGCTTTATATTTAAGAATAATAGATAGAAAAAGTAATGATTTGATGGTAAAAGGTGTTTGTACTTGCATGTTGTGTAGATGTGGATGCCTCACTACATTTTGATATTTGTGTAAAATATTTTAGAATTATCCTTTTACCAAAATATTGGCCTCCATTCTTTCCATATTCAGTAGGTGACATTGTATCTATAAAGAAAAAACCTTTAGATGTTAGGAAATGAATATGAAATTGAAGGAAAATCACATACTTCCCTCAATAATAATTTGCATTTCTAAGTAACCAAGGTTAAACTGTAATTCCATAAAGAATCTATGAATCTTCAGATGAACCTACGCTGCCCTATAGAATGACCTCTAATAGACAAGAAGCAGTCTCTAACAAGAAAAATGCTCCTAACACACAACATGACATGGATACTTGTCTACCATAGTTGCAGATAGTGCATCTAGACTACCTATGAAACTAAAGAAAAAGAGCTTTGGATAAAGAATTGTGGAAGAAGAATACTCTACCTATTATCATAGTCATCACAACTTTTTATCATCGATAGTCACTTTAATGTTACTACAATTGCTTGATCATGATCGATTGACACTACTCTATAATCGATCGACCTATACCGATTGATAATCCTCTATAATCGATTGACCTATGTCAATTGACACTCCTCTATAATGATGATTACTTGATATCCTCTGTAATCGATTGGCTTATGTTGATTGACATACTCTGCAATCGATCGACTTATGCTGATTGATACTCCTCTATAATCGATCGACTTATATCGATTGACACTCCTCTATAATCGATCAACTTATATTGATTGACACTCCTCTACAATCGATCATATTATGCCAATTGGTACTCCTTTGCAATTGATTAGCTTAGGCGATTGATACTTCTACAATCGATCGACTTATGTCGATTGACACTCCTCTACAACCGATCGAATTATATCGATTAGCACTCCTCTACAATCGATTAGCTTATATCGATATACACTACTATGTAATGATTAGGTTATGTTGATTGACACTCCTCTTCAATCGATCAGATTATGCTGATTGACACTCCTTTGTAATCTATCGACTTATGTCGATTGACACTCCTCTACAACCGATCGACTTATGTTGATTGACACTCCTTTGCAATTGATCAACTTATGTCGATTGACACTCCTCTATAATCGATCGACATATACTGATTGACACTCCTCTGCAATCGATCAGCTTATGTTGAGAAACACTCCTCTGCAACCTTGTCAAGTTTGTGGAACCGATCGATGTCTTCCGATTGATAATACCCTACAACCAATCGATAAATATGTCGATTGACAATAGGTTTTTTGTTGCTTCAGAGCTATTTTTGAGTTAGAGTGTTTTAGATGTATGTTTATCGATACCCCCTTCAGTATTTATACGGGTAGTATATGTGGTGAATTGGGTGGGAAAAACAAAATTATTTATAATTTGAAGGTGAATTGTCCATGGAATTGGGTGAAAGTGGTTGGCGAATTAAAATAAAAATAGGATAATTATTATCAACGTCGGGTGAATTGACCCCAAAAAAACTTCCACCCCATAAATTTTGGGTGAATGGGCCCCAGTGAAAGGTTCCAAAATTAGCAAATTTAAAATTTTAAAAATCCTAAATATAGCAAATTTATGATGTTTCATGCTTATGCATAACACTAGAGATAGGGATAGAAATGGGTTTAGGGTTAGACAAATAATGAATAAATAGTGGCCAAATAAAACTAACAACTTAGGCATATATAGGAAAACCCTTGACAATCAATTTCCAATGTTCCACACTTGTGATTAATAACACTCAAAACAGGTAATCTTCATTAATTAAAGAAATAGAGATGTGCTTCAAGAAATCATTTCAAACATCTAAGATACTAATAATCCAAATAGAAAAATTATATCGGTACCTAGACTAATAAAAAATAATTTCTTACAAGTATAGATTAAATCATGAAATATTTAAAAGTGCTCTAAGCTAGAAATCCAATATTAGTAGAATAGACTAACCATAGCATCAGTAGCAGAAACACATTCACAACTTGAATTTCTTAAAATATATAGAAGACACCAGCCTGAGGCAAATATCCAAGTATTGTTCCTTCCATTGATTTGTAGAAAGTATTTGCATAGTAAGGCAAGTAAAAACTCTAGAGCTGATCCTAAAAAATGAGGGTTCAACCTCTATTTATAGATTTTTTACAAATTAAAGAAAAATAATGGAACATTATAAGGGATTGAAATGTCATATCAATCAGGTGCTAAGGTGGCAACCTCTTATTTTTCTTGGATGAAATACGAAATCGCGTGATCTTGCACTCCTCTACAACTAAACCTTTGCAACCTGCTAGAATTTCATGGTGTTTGAATCTAGACTACATAAAACTATCATCTATATTGTTCATTGTTCTTGTAGGTGATATCCATCCATATATCTGCAACTACCTTCACTTCTTGGTTCTTGATCTATCCAATGCTTCATATTCCAATTCACTTCAATCGACCAAGTTATATTATAGATTTCTTGCTTTTATGTGCCTTGGAGAGTGTTAAAACAAGCAGACCATTGGTATTCTTATGTATGGTTAAGATTAATGCTTCACTATATCATTAAATCCATGGTGTAGAACCATTTCATAGCCCGCTCCTCAAAAATGCAATTCATACCAGTTGACCACTTTGATCGTGGGATGGAGCAAATGATGCTTCAGTGTATAAATGTGCTCTAAATCACGTGAAGGGAGAGCCTTATCCTGAGCTACACATTTTATTCTTTAGGTTATATTTATTTTATTTATAATTGTAACACAAAACAACATCCTAGCCATGTCATAACCCACACCTTGAAATTACCATGTACAATTTTGACTGATGCTAATCATGGGGTAGAGCATTGTGCTGAGCCACATGATATATAATTTTGCTCTGGCCTACGTGGGGTAGAGCCTTGCACTGGCTCATGTCTTAAAATGCTTATTTGTAAAATTTGAATCCTTTTACCATGGGTTGGAGCATTCTGCGGAGCCATGTAGTATAGGACCTATTATTTTTCATGTGGGGTGGAGCATATTGTGAACCACTATTTGAATAGAAAATACATCAAAGTTGACTGAAACTTTTTTTTGTGACATGCAGGATGTAACATTGTTGTGAACCACCACATATTGAATATTTTATGGCCTATAATATTAAAAATTCTAAGTGCAACATTTACTACCTTGACTATAGGATAGAACATCGTGTATTGTATCGTTGTTGTGGGGTAAAACTAGCTTCTTCATGACTTAGAAAATTTTGTAAAAGTATTCTAAGGATGTGGTCATTTTGGGCCTACATAATATTATAGCATAACAAGATATAGTTAAATGTATCCCACATATTATTTTAGTCAAACAAAACCAAGCCCTTTTTAGTCTGGTGGATAAGGATGAGGTGAGGAGCATATATTTTAGCATGAAAAAAGGAAATCACCAAGGTCTAATGGTTTCCCAATTAAGGATTTTTGGGATGTCATAGGAGAGGATTTAACCAAGGTTTTTGAAGAATATCATTCAAATAGAACTATGCTTTGGGCTTTAAATCATAATTTTCTTGCTTTGATTCCAAAAATAGTACGAGCCTCCAACCTTGGATATTTTTTCCCAATTGCTCTCTGTAATGTGACCTACAAGATAATTACTAAGTTTATGGCTAAAAGGCTTAAGAAGATTATGGACAACATATTATCCTAGGAACAAGGAGGATTTTTGAAGGGGTGTCAAATTTTGGATGGATTTATTCTAGCCCAAGAGGCTATCCACTCAATGCAGAATTCTAGTTGAAGATGTATGTTTATTAAACTAGACATGTCTAAAGCTTATAATAGAGTCCATTGGTAGTTTCTAGATCAAATGCTTGAGAAATTTGACTTCTCTCAGTAGTGGAGAGAGTGGATCATGAGTTTTGTCTTGACAATTTCCTTCTTTATTCTCATCAATAGTTCCTCCTTGACCCCTTTTCATGCTTCTAGGGGTATTCATCAAGGAGACCCTATTTCCCCATTTTTTTTATTATTCTAGCAAACGAATTGGATAGAATTCTTCAAATAAATAAGCAACAAGGTCTTTTGGTAGGTGTTCAACTAGGTGAGGAGATGCTAAATCACCTTCAATTTATGCACGACATAGGTCTCCTTGGGGAATCCAAAATTCATGAGGTTAGAATGCTCAAAGCCATATTAAAAACCTACATGGATGCTACTGGTCAGTAGGTAAATGCGGCCAAATCCAAAGTTGTTTTTTCAATGCAGATAGAATAATCCAAGATTATATTCTATCTATTTTGATATTTTCCTGGGGTACCCTTCCACTTGATTACCTAGGGATTCCCATTCATTTCAAGAGTCTAAGGGTGACTTATTGGAAAGGTTTAATGAATAGAATCACTACTAAATTTAATCATTGGATTTATTTTTGGCTTGCCTTTGAAGGAAGAATGGATCCATCAAATTGATGATCCAAGCCATACCTATTTATAAATTCTCCATCCTAGATGCCCCTATGAGAGTCCTTAGAGAGTTGGATTTGCTTATGAGAAATTTTTGTGGGATGGCCCAAGGATGGGTAAGAAGTGGGCTCTTGTTATTTGGGATAAAATATTTCAGCCTAAATGTCGAGGGGGTCTTGGTTTTCACAAAGTAAATTTAAACAATCAAGCTCTTACAGGGAAACTTTATTGGATATGCATCTCCAAAAAGGAGGATTTATTGAATATAGTCATGACTAGTAAGTATTTGGGTTCTATCCCTCATTAAGAAGTTGGTTGCATTCCTTTGAGGGGCCCTAACTCCATTATTTGGAAGGTCCTGAAAGCTGGAGAATAATTTATTAAATCTAAATTTTTTTGGAAAGTAGGTGTAGACAAAAAATCCTAGCCACTTATCTCCTATCCTCCTTTCCCACCATTCAATTGGTTATTCCATGCCTTTCCCGCCATCCAATGGCCCACTTTAGTCCTTTCCCACCATTTTTTGACCCCTATTTGACTTATTTATATTTATTTTATATTATTTATATTTAAATATAATATTTTATATTATATTTTAATATATTTATTATAAAACATATATTTATAAGCCAAATTAACCTCAACTATCCAATATGATCTAATCTCAGTCTTCCATCTCCCTTAATCTGTGTCACACCTAAAGTTTAATATCAACCTTTGGATCCGCTTTAATATTAGCCACATGATCAAAAGTGTTAAGCTAAAAACCTAAGAAAACCCTAGGCTTGATAACAAATAGGAGCATTCTCAATGCTCAACCCCTGAATCCTTAACCCCTAGAAAACTTGAATGCTGGAGCTTTAATTTACTTGTGAGATCTAACCTTGCTTAGAGCTAGTTTCTTGTGAGTAGGTTGTACCCTAGATTAACCTTCCCCAAAAACCCTAGTCTGTCTTAGGATTTTATGATTCCAACCATCTTCGTAGCCCATTTCTATCACCACCATTTTTTCTCATCCATCAAGCCCTTTGTAACCTCCTAATATGCTTTTGTAGATTTAACCCTAATCTACAGGCACTATCGAGTGTTTGCTTCATCCCATAGGTGTAGCAACACACCTGCTATATTTTGTAGGAATAGTGCAAGCTTTTTATCTCCATAGCCACAAACCAAAACTTGTAGCGTAAGATCATCAGGTTTCATCAAGGCACCCTACCATCAATTTGCAACAGAGCAATGAAATAACATCATCAATAGCAAAGTAAGTATTTTATGCATTTTTATTTGATGTTATTTGGATTCAACATGTTTTATTTACTTAGATATAAGATTTTTAGTTTAAATTTTTGAGGGTTCACACTGTGGAACTCTAATTTTTTTAGCTAATGACTTTATATTTGTTGTATGTGCAGGATCAAGTAGCATCAACCAAGGATTGATGAGTAGCTATTGAAGCTAGAGTGGTCTCATTACGAATAACTAGAAGCCCACTCATCTTGTTATAAGCAAGATACATCAAAGACACTACTTGTTTTGTAGCTAGGATTTTGGAGAACTCTAGAACCTATATTTATTGTATAAGAATTAGTTCTTTTGAACAAAAATATTGTAACAAATGAGTTTCTTAACCCCCTCCCCATTTATTGAATAAAATCATCTTTTGTGCAGTCTCTTGTTCATTGAAATTATTTTACCTTCATATTTTTTTTAGTGTCGTATTTTCGCTTCATAAATGGTGATCATGGTGGGACCCCACAAGGGTTCTACTTTTTGATTTAATTTACTATACTAATTTCATTCTATTGTTCCATTTTTTATAGGGTTTTTTGAAGCAAAAAACCAACTAAAATCACATATTAGGGTTTTTATAAGGTCCTATGATAATTTGTATAAGGTGCGTAGGCACTCTACGACACCTGTTGATCCCTACATGTGCCTTGTTGTGCCTAAAAATGCACTCTACTACTCCTAGATAGATGCCTAGATGCACCTGAAAGTGATTTGAAGTAGATCTTAGGCTTTTGGGTAAGCCCTACAACCATTCTATTTCAATTTTTGTTCCTATGTATTTCATTATTTCACTATTTATTTTCATATTTTTAAGCTTAAAATGAACACACATTAAGTAATATGGAAATAAATTCATATTATATTGCATCTGAGGAATCTGTGCATTCAGTCATCACATATTTTAAGTTTTCTATTTTGAAAAAGAATTGCAAATTCAAATAATTCTTGCATTTTTTTGTTTGCATTTGAAAGTAAAAATCATTAATTAGAATTTGCATCTTAGGAGTTAAGGGTTGCTTATTTTACTTATCTAAATAGGAAAAATACTTAAATGTAAAAATTATTCCTACCCTTGGGTGACTCCTTTGGCATAGAGTTGGACGAATCCTCCGGTTGCAATTTTGGTAGGGGGTTTTAAGCGGTGTACTTCACACTCTTTAGAAGAAATTTACATTTATGTGTTGGATTCTAATTTAGATTTACAAAATCTATTACCTTTAAAATTGTTTTGCCATAATAGAAAATAGAAAATTTAAAATTAATCACACACAAGCACAATGCATTCTAAACAGTAGTAACTAGATTTCATCATCGGTTGTTGCTTGAGATTTGGTGATGGTGGTAGTCATTTCCATCCACAAATATCTGCTCTTAGACACCTTAGGACTACCCCTGAGAAATGTTTTTGGATTTCATCACCAACAAGAATATCGTTGCCCCATCTAGCCATAGTTTTTCACCTTTATTTTTCATTAAGAAATATTAGGATACATAAAACACACAAAATTGTCATCTCTAAAAGAAATTTACACTAAAAAGAGATAATCAATGAAATAGTTAAGCCACACAAGGTGAAACTTAGGATTGATTGTTTTATTTTTTTAAATTCTTTATCTCTATTTTTAGTTTTGGAGATTTAAGCAATATTAGGGTTTAGGGGTTATTGCTTGAGATTTGGTGATGGTGGTAGTCATTTCCATCCACAAATATCTGCTCTTAGACACCTTAGGACTACCCCTAAGAAAAATTGTTGGATTTCATCACCAACAAGAATCTCGTTGCCCCATATAGCCATAGTTTTTCACCTTTATTTTTCATTAAGCAATATTAGGATACATCAAACACACAAAACTGTCATATCTAAAAGGAATTTACACTAAAAAGAGATAATCAATGAAATAGTTAAGCCACGCAAGGTGAAACTTAGGATTGATTGTTTTCTTTGTTTAAATTCTTTATCTCTATTTTTAGTTTTGGAGATTTAATTAGATAGTCCAACATTGCATGTTGATTTAATTACTTTATGGTTCTAACTCAAAATCAAACAAAGGTATTAAGTCAAAAGAATCTAATTGAAAATACAACAAACATACCCGCTACTTCAGTAGCCAACCTTTCCAATTCCATCCAACCTAGTCCATCTAGGCCCATTTTCCCATATCTCCCATAAGAGAGATCCCTTCCCAAAAATATTGAGCAACCATCCATCCAAATTGACATGGACAAGGTAGAGGCCCTCTACAGGTCTTCTAGCTATGTCCTTGAACCCATTAGCCAAGACTATGTTGCACAACCAGAATTGGTTACATCTTGTCCATCCAAGCCCACCCAAGGATATCCTAATTCTACCTACAAATATGGTATACCCTCTTCTCCTAATACATCCCCAAAAAAATGTTTTTAACACTCACCCTCCATATGGCTATACCCAAGTCTGTTCCAATCTTTTGTATGAGGAGTATGTTAATGTTACCTCATAGGTACCAACATTCCAAGTTGCCACATCAAGTGCAACTTGTTCCATACCAATTTCATCCAATCCATCCACATCCATACCTTCATATTCTAATCTATCTACAACCTTGTCAATTTATTCTATGTCCGAATAAGAAATTCATGACACGTTGAGTCTCGTGAATAGATTGTTTATACAAAATCAAAATGCTAGACAATAAGTTCATGTAAATCCTATGCTTCCTATAGTTTCAACAAAACCAATAATGGCCAACCAAAATTCAACCTGGGTACCCCAATATTTGGTGGTGTCCATCCCCAATCCACCTCTAATTTGAAATCCAACTCCTCCAATCACAATTTCTTCTGGCCAACCCACCCAATTCTTCCAAAATATTCCTCATAAATCTTCTCCTCTCAACCATCAATCTTCCCCCCATTATTTTCAAACCAATAAATTCCATCAAAACCATATAATCACTCCCCAATATGTTTCTTCTAGTCCATATCCAAATCATCAAGTTATCCAAGGCTTCCACATTCCTGGGGAATATCTTAGGATTCAGGCCATGCAAAAATAATTAGATTAGTTGATGCAAAATACTCTTGGCATGTCAAGCCAAAAACTAACTTTAAGCCAACTGATCCATCAACCAATCCATCCTTTGGTACCATCACCACCATATCCAACAGACTTTACAATACTAAATTTTGACAAATTTAGGGGAAGCGAGGACCCTAAGGAGCATGTTAGTTCATTTGTTCACACATGCTTTCGGATTCAAACCGATGATACTATCATGCTTTGAAAATTTCCTCAAACATTAGGAGGAGATGCCATAGAGTGGTATAAACAGCTACCTACTCATAGTATTTATACTTTTGAACAACTGATTGAACTTTTATTTGAGTGTTTTGTCCTAAACATAAAAAAATGTTTCATTATCAGAATTATATGCCTTAAGACAATGGGATGATGAAATTATATATGACTTCAAAAACAATTGGAGGGTATTCATTACCAAATTATCATTCTCCCTCCAAATGGATGAAATCATCAAATTATTTACCAAGACTTGCTTAAAACCCATATCTTGGATGCTCCAGCTTCATACCTATCATTCATTTGAAGAATATTTAGGACAAGATAGCATCATTGAGGAGATAAAAATCCAAAAGGGCAGAACAAGGGCCAATTTATAAGAAATAAATTAGACTAAAATAAGTCATCACAAGCCTCTTCAGCTAGTCCATCTAATCAAGTAAATCAAGTAGTGATGAGCCAGCCTGTAATGGCTCAACAATCCATGCAACAACCATAACAAATTTCTTACCATGCAGTCCCCTTGGTAACTCAAGCACCCATGGTGCAAAACACAGTGCCAACTATGGAAAATCCCTCTCATCGATAATACACTCAACTCCAATGCCAATACACTCCTTTAACGAAGTCGTATGCTGCCCTCTTCCGAAGGTTGTATGACACCAACAAGTTGGATTTACCTGAAATCAAGCCCGATGATCCTACCAAACATGGCAAAAATTATAAGGAACATATATTTTACCCATACCATAGGCAAAATGGTCATGATATCAACACATGCAATATTTTTAATTACATCATTCAATACCTCATAGACTTGGAGGCCATTAAAGCAAATAAATCCCTAGCTCCACAAAATCAGAACTTGGGAATTTTTCAAACACCTCTTCCCAATCGTAAAGAGGCCCAAACTAATATAGGAGGTAATAATCATCACACATCTCCTAACCGAGTTAATCATGTCCAACGTTACCAAACTTTTGTAGGAGCTGTCCATGTGGTCACAAGAGGTCAAAGGGAAAATGAACAAAATTCACACCAACCAACAGTGTCACAACCTTCAAATCCACCATACATTCAAACCTCTCCAAATCCATATTCGTCAATCCACCTTTCTAGTCTATCCAATTATCCCATCCATCATCCTATAAGGCCAATAGTATCCTTAAGAAGCCGGTTAACTACAAGTTTAAAAATATATTTAGCCAATTTTTCCATATATGAGCTCATCCAACAATATCCTAGGCATAGAGAAGTCCTAATGGAAATTCTTAAATCTATTGAGTTTGAATCTCAAGAATCTAATGCCTTCAAGAATTTTATAGGTAGCATTAGAAAATGCATGGAGCCATCCATCACCTTCTTTGACTTTGAAATAAATTCAATGACCTCAGAATCCATAGATCCTCCATTGTATATCATGGTCCTGATAGACAAAAAGCCATTCAAGAGAGTCTTAATTGATATTGGATCATCCATCAACATTATCACTACCACTACCCTTAGCCATCTCAATCTTATGCCTTCCAATATTCACCCTCAAAGCATTTAACGATGATTTATGTACCACAATTGGCTTTGTTGTTTTGCCCATTGAAGTAGGGGTCAAAATGTTGCATACTATATTCCAAATCTTGGAAGGGGCCATGGTGTACAATGTACTCCTTGGTAGACCTTGGATTAGGGAGATGAAATGTGTTCCATAAATTCTCCATCAATGCTTGAAATACGTTCATGATGGTCAAGTCCATTGCATCCCCATAGATGTAGAACCTTTCAAGTATTGTAATTTCATTTCAAACCCCTATGAATCCATGTTGCCTTCCACCCACCTATTCTTATCCCCATCATATTCAAATTCATTGGCTTCATATTCTAATCCATCCACATCTTCTTCCAAAGCTCCTATTCTTGAGGAGTTACCCATCACCAAACCCCCTCAGTCATCCATTTCTTCTTGTACATATGGTCAAGGTCAATCCACTTTCACCACATCGTCCACCTCAACCACTCATTCTACAACCATTTATTATTCATATTTATTGCCTTATCCATCTTCTTCTAATTCCAAGACATCACCCAATATTTCTCCATCAGCAAATGTTTCACAAATCAAACTTTCAGATTGTGAAATATTTAACTCCCCACCACTTTCCATGATCCCCTCCAATCCTGAGCCATCCATTTCCACATCATACACCACCTCATCCCAAGTCGAGGTCCACATCACTAGCCTTGGTATTGGTGAATATGTGGTCCAAGACATTACCATTACCTCTCTTTCCATCCTCATAGTCAAGGATTTTTGTCACCCACATGACCATCCTTTAACCATAGGTGATGTCTATGATATGAGCTTTTCCCCTAATAGTATTAATTTTTTTATGGAGAGTTGGATTCCTCAATTGAGTCAAATCCTCTCAAAGAACCAAAAGAGCCAAGATGTTCTAACTATAGCGACCTCGGGATGCACACACCGCTCTTTACTCTACTTGCGATGTTATTATTATACCCAAAATGAAGCTAAAATATTACGAGAAGCATATAACATGAAAATGACAAAGAATGGATCTTTCATTAATATTGAAACCCGGTTACATGTCGGTCCCTCTTAGGGATACCCATCTTGATACAATGATTTACAAGTGGATGAAGAGATGTCCCCTTTTGCAAAATGGGTGGCACACTCTAAAATGCTTCCCGGTTCCACACACAAAAATGTTTAAGGGCTTACAGATGCCTCCTTCTCTAGGTATGTCTCCCGGACGGATCCTCTTGCTCTCGTATGTCATGGATTATGTCTCGTGAACTTGTGGCCTTGTATGCAATTGAAATAACAATACACGTTTAGTTGTCCGAGATTGCCTCCTCGGATGAGGCTTGTTAGCAATAAATTTTATAATGAAAGGAAATATGCTCAATGTAATGAAACTAATGCTAAAATGGATCTTATGCTAATGACATGAAAACATAAGGAAAATAGAATGAAAGAAGCTAATACCAAAACCCTAGACTAGGCCTATGGGCCACTGTCCAAGACAGTGGCCGCTAGAATGAAACTTGTTCTCTTGCTCCAAGGCTATGGATCTTAAGCTTGCTATTAATGTTAAATGATTATTGTATGTGTATGTATGATTACCTCTTAATTGGCTAGCACTTTGTTGCTCCTCAAGGGTGCTCAGATCTCCTCTCCAATCTAATAGAGCTTCGTTGCGTATTCTTTCCAAGAAAAAGCTCTCTCAAAGAAGTCTGCTAAAAGATCATCCTTGGTCTCAGAATTGATATTTGATCCTCTTATGTTCCTTTGGTGCTCTCAGGATTGCACCTTTTATAGTGTGAAACCCTAGGTCTATGTCCAAGCCCTAGGAATGAATTTCTCATGCATAGTGAGAGTTAGCATGAGAAGCTTTTTGTCTTTTGTCTATGTTTGGAGGCCAGTTAACTGAAATATAACTACCAACTTGAGTCCCCTATGCAAACTGGTTGTTAGCATGAGAAGCTTTTGTCCTTTGTCTATGTTTGGAGGCCAGTTAATTGAAGTCTAACTGCCCACTTGAGTCTCCTATGCAAAATGGTTGTTAGCATGAGAATATTTTGTCCTTTTTCTATGTTTGAAGGCCAGTTAATTGAAGTCTAACTTTGGACTTGAGTCTCCCATGTAAACTGGTTGTGAGGGGGAATGCAAAGTTGTCCCCGCTCACTTTATTGTATGCAAACTAACACTTCCACCCCTAATTAGGCTTGTTTGTCGGCAAAATGCTTTTTATGACTTAGCCACTATCATATGTAGTGACTAAGATTTGGCCACTATCATCTGTAGCAGCTAAGGTCTGGCCGCTCTCAGCTTGAGCGGCCAGGATCCAACCGCTCTAGTTTACAACGGCTAAGCTTGGATGGGTTAAAACTACCATTTTGAGTGGTTAGGACCACTGATTGCTCTTGTAAAGGTCCAAAATTGGACATATGGTCTTCAGATGTGCTCATATGAGTGGTTTCCTAAACATGACACATTTTAGGTGTCTACAGATGCCCCTTTTTGTGATGCGTTGTGTGGAAAAACACAACGCTGAGCAAAAACATAGACTGCTATGTTTGTGGGGTGATTTGACCAAAGGGTTTGTGATTCCTTTGGGGCATTTGTTAAGGGCATTTGTTAAGTTGACCAAAGGGCTTATGCTCTTTGGGGCATTTTGTTAAGTTTGACCAAAGGGCTTATGTCCTTTGGGGCATTTTGTTAAGTTGACCAAAGGGCTTGTGTCCTTTGGGGCATTTTGATTTGACCAAAGGGCTTATGCCCTTTGGGGCATTTTTGTTTGACCAAAGGGATTATGCCCTTTGGGGCCTTTTTTTTTGACCAAAGGGCTTGTGATACCTTTGGGGTCTTTGATTTTGACCAAAGGGCTTGTGTTATTTTGGGTATTTGTTAAGTTGACCAAAGGGCTTGCATCCTTTGGGGCATTTTTAAGTTGACCAAAGGACTTGCATCCTTTGGGGCATTTGTTAAGTTGACCAAAGGGCTTGTGTCCTTTGGGGCATTTGTTAAGTTGACCAAAGGGCTTGTGTCCTTTGGGGCATTTGTTAAGTTGACCAAAGGGCTTATGTCCTTTGGGGCATTTTTTAAGTTGACCAAAGGGCTTGCATCCTTTGGGGCATTTGTTAAGTTTGACCAAAGGGCTTGTGTCCTTTGGGGCATTTGTTAAGTTGACCAAAGGGATTATGCTCTTTGGGGCATTTGTTAAGTTGACCAAAGGGCTTATGCTCTTTGGGGCATTTTTTAAGTTGACCAAAGGGCTTGTGTCCTTTGGGGCATTTATTAAGTTGACCAAAGGGCTTATCCTTTGGGGCATTTGTTAAGTTGACCAAAGGGCTTGTATCCTTTGGGGCATTTGTTAAGTTGACCAAAGGGCTTATGTCCTTTGGGGCATTTTTTAAGTTGACCAAAGGGCTTATGCTCCTTGGGGCATTTTGTTAAGTTGACCAAAGGGCTTATGTCCTTTGGGGTTTTGTTAGTTGACCAAAGGGCTTGCGTCCTTTGGGGCATTTGTTAAGTTTGACCAAAGGGCTTGCATCCTTTGGGGCATTTGTTAAGTTGACCAAAGGGCTTGCATCCTTTGGGGCATTTGTTAAGTTGACCAAAGGGCTTGCATCCTTTGGGGTATTTGTTAAGTTGACCAAAGGGCTTGCGTCCTTTGGGGAATTTGTTAAGTTGACCAAAGGGCTTGCGTCCTTTGGGGTTTTTTTTAAGTTGACCAAAGGGCTTGCGTCCTTTGGGGTATTTTTGTTGACCAAAGGGCTTGTATCCTTTGGGGCATTTGTTAAGTTGACCAAAGGGCTTATGTCCTTTGGGGAATTTGTTAAGTTGACCAAAGGGCTTGTGTCCTTTGGGGCATTTTTTAAGTTGACCAAAGGGCTTGCGCCTTTGGGGCATTTTTAAGTTTTGACCAAAGGGCTTTGTCTTTGGGGCATTTGTTGTTGACCCAAGGGCTTGCGTCCTTTGGGGCATTTTTTATTGACCAAAGGGCTTGCCTTTGGGGCATTTTTTGTTGACCAAAGGGCTTATCCCCTTTGGGGCATTTTTGTTGACCCATGGCTTTCCTTTGGGTTTTTTTCCAAAGGCTTGGTCCTTTGGGGCCTTTGCAAATTGATTGCTTAATTGTTTGATTTCTGACTAGGGGAGGTATGATACCAATATTGCCCCAGTCGATGCTTGAAAATATTTTTGTTTTGATTTTATGTTATGGATGCAATGATGAATGCAATGCCTAGATAATGATTTGATTATGCTATATGTATGCAATGTATTGATGTCATGTACTAGCTAGATGATAGATATATGATTAGATGGTATGATTTAAATGATGATGATGGATGCATATGTGAATGCATGTTTAATTTTGGTGTTATTGTATGCATCTAACTCATGTTGTTATGATATGGTAATGTGTGTGATTTTTATTTTTGTTTTCTACTGGTTTTTTGATGTAAATGAACCTGTATGCTTTAATCACTTAAAACATAAGGGATACATATGATATGAGTTTAACAATCTAATGCGGAGACACCACAGAAAGTAAAAAAAATCATGAATTTAAATAATCACTCTTATCATAAGAATTGATTAAGTACTCATATGTGAGATGTAATGGCATGAAATGTATGTATTTTCTAGATAAGTTTCTGTAAATTAAAATATACAAAATAGTCAGTGGTCATCTATATATTATTTCTAATATATATGCGGTATCTAGCCTACTCTGTTGATACCCCCTAATTTATAGAATCTTATAAATAAAATGGATGATGTGATGGATGATATGATTGTTGCTATATAAGAATTTTTGAGGTTTGTTCTTGAGATTCAACCACTCTAGTTACCCTATCAAAAATTGTGTATTGACCAATTAAGGCTTTTGAACAGTAAGGTTTTCATCATGGACCTAGATACTCATTATCCCTATGTGTGCAAATGAATATATTTAGATAGAACTCAAATATTTCCTTCGATGTCAGGCGGGATTCTTTCAACCCATTGCTAAGATCGGGGATCTTCAAGTGTTCATCTGATTCTTGTGTTGGACTTAGTTGGACTATACCACTAGGCAGTATTGGGTTACCTAAAGCTAGCTCATCCACATTCAAACATTGGTCTACACAAATGCATAGCTATTGTGTTAGACATATCGTCATGCGTAAGGATATCACCATTTCCAGGCTGGCTATGCACCAAACCTGTAATGGAGATCGCCTTCCAGTTTTGTATAATGTTGAGAATTCCAAGGATTCAAGCTCCATTCCCTTCTTTTCTTCCTTTTGACTTGGGATACTTGCTCGTGTTTAGTGATAAAAATCACTGTTTATTTTTGACTGATTTTTTTTCTTTTGAGCAAGGGATTCTTTTAGTGATGATAATCACTATTTATTTTGTTTTTTTCCTTTTGATACTTTGAACTATGACTTTGGATGTCGATGTATGACTTTTGAGGATTTTGAACTTTGCTTTGACTCTGGGATTTTTGCTTGTTTTGATTAAAGCAAGGTATTTTTGGGTAGGGAGGAGCTTGTCCTTTTGTCAATTCTCAGAACTTTTGAACCGGTTGCACAGGGGGATAAGCAAGGAAGACCCTTTTTGCTTTAGGTAACCTAACCACTTTTACAACTTTCATATTTCCCTTGTACCAACTAGAATTTAGTGTTTGTAATTAGTGATGGGATCCTGAAATATGCTAAGCTTTGTCACCACTAGACCTTACTCTCTACTAACCAATATGGCTTTCCACAAAAGTTGATAGGATCACTAGGTATGGTTGAATAACCAGAAAACCATAGTATATTATGTATAGCAACAAGTAATGGTTGTGTTGAAAAACACAATTACACACATGTATGAGTGGATGTAGATGGATTTGAGTATTGTGATTGTGATACAAACTGTGGCATCGTTTGCTAGATTGTGATCATAACATATGCAAATGTAATGGATATGAATGTTTAATTCAATGCAACTATGTGGATGCAAATGTGAGATGCAAATGTTTTTGTATTTTTTGATTTTTTTGTCATTGTTTTAATGTACTTTTTGAATTTAAATTGTTTTTATGATTTTTGCTTTTGACCAAAGGGCTTTAAGATGCCTTTGGAGCCTTTTGTGATTTGATTTGACCAAAGGGCTTTAAGATGCCTTTGGGGCCTTTTGTGATTTTATTTGACCAAAGGGCTTTAAGATGCCTTTGGGGCCTTTTGTGATTTGATTTGACCAAAGGATTTAATATGTCTTTGGGGCCTTTTGTGATTTGATTAGACCAAAGGCTTTAATGAATGCCTTTGGAGCATTTTGTGATTTGATTGACCAAAGGCTTTAAGATGCCTTTGGGGCATTTTGTGATTTGATTTGACCAAGGGACTTTAATATGCCCTTGGAGCATTTTGATTAATTTGACCAAGTGGCATAAAGATGCCCTTGGAGCATTTTGATTAATTTGAATTTGACCAAGCGGCATAAAGATACCCTTGGAGCATTTTTTTTATGATATTTGACCAAGCAACTTAGAGATGCCCCTGGTGCCTTTCATTTTTGACTTTTTATGTTTTATGATTTATTTGTATTTTTGATATATTTGAATGTTTTTGAATTTTTTATATATTATGGGGGGGAAGGTGTGACACCTTAAATACCCCTAATGTGTGTGCCACTTAATGAAAGTGAGGAAGGTGTGATACCTTCAGAACCCTCACTTTGTCTCATTGAACTTGATGTGGATGATGGGGAAGGTATTTTACCTTTAAGATCCCCAGTGCACATGTTGTCCATTGCAATGTAATCAACCTTCTTAGGAAGAGTGATGAAAATCAACTCTCCTGATTGGGGCACATATCCTTGTGAGGTGCCCCTATCTAGGTAGGGAGGAATGAGTGAACCATCTGGATGGAGCTCATTTCGCTCTAATAGGTCTTGGACCACATTCTTTAATCCACGACAATCGCAAATGTCATGGCCCTCTATTCGATGGTAGATGTAGTAATGGTCCTCCCTATAACCCTTGGGTTTAGCTCTATTTGGGTATAGAGGCTTTATGTCGGGTAAGGTGATGACCCTAGCTTCCTATAGCTTTTGAAAAATATTTGACATAGACTCGTTTAAAGGAGTCCAAATGCGTTGTTGTTGCTTTGATTGTTTAGCATGCTTTGGCCTGGTATGAGGACCAGGTTGAGCCCTAGGTATGTCACTTGCTGGCCTAGGGGGATCTTGTTGAGGCTTCTCTTGTGGCTGCCCAGGAGACACTTTGACCTTAGATAAAGGGTGCTTCTGTCTCTCAAGCTGGTTCATGATAAAATGCAATGCCTCATTTTGCTTATCCATTTGGACCTCTATATTGTAGAGGTGATTTTGCATATGCTCCAATATTGATATGACTTTCATGTGTATTTCTAGTGATTGGTTTGAAATACCATTGTCTATTGAAGGAGGTGATAAAGTAGGTGCTAAAGATACACTAGGTAATTGTAACTCACCCATTTCCTTCCTTTGAGTTGATGTGGAGGCTTCATGATGATCCACTTTGTTAGTGGTATCCACATGCTCATGTTTATGACTTAGTTCATGTTTCTGTTTCACTTCGTAGTGTTGCATTGTACTAGCTTTGATACCCCCTATCCGATGTGGGGGGAACAATTGTTCTTGTTCTTGAGGAGGCACCATGAGAAGTGAGTTAGGGGTGACTAATGCCAATGGTTTTGATCCCTTCAATGGGGAAGCAACATCTGATTGCACCACATCTTGTTTTATCTACTTTAGAGTCACTTGGTCCTCTATCTCGCTATTGACCATTGCCACAAACTCTTGAGAAGGCACTTTTTCTTGTGTCTCATCAACTTTCTTGTAATACTTGAATGGCTCAGGATCATGGGGGACCACATAGACTTGTCCTTGATGTATGAATTTTAGGTTTTGGTGCACTATGGAAGGTATGCATTCCATATCCCTTATCCATGGTCTGCCTAGCAATATGTTGTACTGCCTCTCACCCTCCAAGATATGGCACAATGTAGGTATCATATTTATCCCAACCTATATAGGTAGGATTATTGTGCCAATTGTTGGGGAAGTAGCATCATTGAAGGCCCTCAATGTAAATGTTGTGTCCTTAATGCATGAAGGTGGCAGATTTAAATACTTCAAAGCTATAGTTGTGATGATGTTGATGGATGACCCAATGTCAATCAAGACTCTCTTGTACGGAATTTGATTGATTCTTACTATGATGTGGAGCGGAGGATCAGGTTCATCCTGAGAGATTGTCTTAATCTCCTACTCATGAAAGGCAATCACATGGTCTTTTTGTAAGTGCATTGAACTTATTGTTGGTATGGACTATGATAGATTATCAGCTTTAGTTGACTTTTTTGGTATGTTGGGTTGATCAAGGCATATTTTGCTTCTTATTGTAGTATTGATCATACCTATAAAACCCTCCTCAGGTGGGGCTATGTGCACCTCATTGACATGCTCAACTTGATTTTTGTTGGCCCCATGATTGGGGAGAAGATTTTTGAATATGTTGATGTCTTGCAATTCATTCTTATCCAACATATCCTGCACTATATTCTTGAATGCAACACAATCCTGGATATCATGGCCATTTTCTTGATGGTAAACACAATAGAGATCTTCCCTATACCCCTTAGGTTTGGGGTAATTAGGATCTAGGATGCGCTCCTTAGGCAAGTTTAAAACCTTGGCCTCGCAAAGGCGATTGAAAATTGATGCCAAGGATTCAGGCAATGGTGTATAGTTGTGAGGGGGTTGTTTCTGTTTGCCCCTACCTTGATTCTTGTTGCATTGGTTGTAATGCACAGTTGGAGGTTGAGCCTGATAGTTTTCTTGTTGTTGGCTCTGTGCTATTTTTGGAATGCTTAACATGATCTGGTTGACATCTATAGGTTGGGCCTATTGTGATTGATGTTGCGTACTCTCGTTCCATTATTTCTTGCTATAGAGCTTTAGGTCTCCTTCTTCGAGCTTTATATCTTCAATAAGCTTGGCTTGAGCCAAGGCTTCTTTGAATGTATCATACTTTTGTAGTTGCAATAGTAATGAGATATGCTTGGCACAACTTTTTGTGAACATTCGGATTAACTCTTCGATCGGGATGGAAAATGACAACTTTGCCATGATTTTTCTCCATCTATCCCCATAATCCATGACTGGATCATCATCATACTGCTTTAGGTTGGCCAGGTCTGAGAGGTTCACCTTCTTCTTAGCACCAAAAGAGAAAATTTTTAAGAATGCATTCACTAGTTGTTCAAAACTGGATATGTTGTGCTTGGGAAGCTGGTTGAACCATTGGGTGGCAGCCCCCAAAAATTTCATAATGAAGGTTCTCAACATAAGGGCATCGCTATCTTCTAGATGAAAGCATGCATTGATAAATTTGGTGACATGTTCTTGTGCATCCTCTTCACCCTTAAAATTCTCCAACCTAGGCATCTCAAAATGCTTAGGATATGCAGGGCTAGGAACTGATGGACACAATGGTTGGTTGTGTATTTTGCTTAATGTTGGTTGGTTCCCAGCCGTCTCTTGTTTCTCAAAGGACTTCATACTTCTCAGTGAGTTCTTGGAATGCCTTTGAGGCAAGGAGCTCCTTTTCTTGCAGACCCACTCATGGTGGTAATGGAGGTAACCCTCTATCCACTTATCTTGTTCTATGCTCCTCCCTCCTACGAGGGGATTCAAGATGTGTCTGATCCTGATTTATCATGTTTACCCTTTCACCACCAATTTGATTTTGCTCATGATTTGAGTGGTGGTTTCGTTGTGGGCTTTCTTCTTGTCTAGTGTGCTCCTCTCTTGGTGAGTCAACACATTTATCTCTTTGATGATCATTTCTATTTTCTTGTTGGTTGCTATGAGCTAGCTGCTCAGCTTGCTCCCTTAAACATTGCTCATGTTGGTGCAACAACCGTTCTCTTTGTTTATCATGTTTGAGAGCTTCTACAATCTCTCACTCTTTATGCAAGGCATTTTCTAACCATCACATGCGGTTAACTTGCATGGTCATAGAAGACTCATGCTTATCTAACTTTGTTCTTGTAGTTCTAATTCATAGATTCCTCAAAGAGGTTTCTATTGTTTCTCTGCTTTGGCTAGCTAGTGTAACTTGCTCTGTGTGGTGATAAGTGTCTCTGTGGTCAGACTCTGTATGAGATTTATGGGGTCACTTTGAAGCATCCCTAGGTTGAGTGGTGCATTTAGCAGTCACGCTTTGTGAGCTTCCAGATGTAGAATATTTTGTGGCTATGGTTCTAGAAGTCGGTCTCGAATAAATTTTATCCCACTCATCCAATTGATCTTGGAGCATTTGTTCTCTCTGAATTTCATGTGACCCATGTGATTGATTTGATCGATTTTTTGTGTTGGGTCTATGCCTCTACAACTCCGTGTGAGGGTTCTTGCCTACTTCAAATTGTGCAACAAGGTCGGCAACTCTCTTCCCTCTATCTTACCCCTCATTGGGCTGATTTGAACTCTCAGTGTAATGAGATGTGGTGGGTATGGAACCTGATTCCCTCTCTATATCGAAGGTCTTGCTCACCATGGGAGGTCTCCCGGCCATAATTTTTGTTATAAAATTTTTTGACTTTCGAAAAAGGTTGTGGGTGTTATAAATTTCTTTGAAAAATTAGGGTTAGGTTGATTACCCCAGCAATGAAGAAACACACCAAGCAGACAATATGATTATCTCTTTTAAGGATTAAATGTGTATCCTAAGAACTTGTTTTAGTGTGTTTCAGATGTGTTGTTGCTTTTTCTTTCTTGCTCTTGCTTTGGATTTAGAATGAGGGGACTCATCCATAGTGGGAACCAAGAACACCCATGCCAAACATGATTTTCTCAAAAAGAGACTAGGGTACACCGCTTAAATCCCAGTGGGGGGTTCGCCTAGCTCTTCCACTCTGAACCAATGATTGTTCCAATAGTGGGAGACAGTTTGAACATAAGTAACTAGTACCACTATGAGTAAGTGCCTTACTCCATTCTAGGATATCTAGGGGGAAGCCGATGGAAGGAGGTGAATTCCAACGTCACCGGACTGAATTGGGGGTTGGTGATGAAATCCAACTCCCCAATGTTTAAAATGATATGTGTGAATGTGTGTGATTCTTTTTAGATTTTGAAATAGAAAGTGATGCATCAACCAACATTCATGACTATTTTCCTACAATGCCTAAAAAGAATATTTCATTTTCAAACAAATGCATCTATAACTAGTCTATATGATTTTAATGCACTCTCCTATTTTGTGATGAAAATAGCCACTGATTGGGCCACATGCAAGCAAACCAAAACACAATGGCCTAGCACATTGGAGACTAGGGTGGACCTTACAGGCAGAGGTCCGCTATTCCTAGCAACACCTAGAGGAAATCTAAAAGAAACCTAGGAAATGCAAAATGCAGTTTTTATTTCTCTTTTTCTTTCATTTTCCCTAATTAATCTATGTTTATGCTTGCTATTTCTAGAAATAAAATGCATATAGAAAATTATAGAAATACCAATAAGGGGTACCAACCTTGAATCCCACTCAGATGACAAAAATTCTACCCTCTGCTGCACTTCTCTGCTGGCCATTGTTGATCAGAGTGGCTGAATTTCGGCCGCTATTAGCAGGAGCAACTAAGATTGTTGGCCGCTGTAGACTAGAGTGGCTTATTTATGGCTATTGTAGACTAGAGTGGCTAGGACTACACACAAAAATAAGTTAGTATCCAAGTAGAAAAATTAAAAATCAATGGAGGTCCCATTGTGATCTCCATCTGTAGCGAACCCAGGATGCATGCACTGCTCTTTACTCTACTTGCGTTGTTATTATTATATCCAAAATGAAGCTAAAATATTATGAGAAGCATATAACATGAAAATGAAAAATAATGGATATTTAATTAATATTGAAACCCGGTTACATGTTGGTCCCTCTTAGGGATACCCATCTTGATACAATTATTTACAAGTGGATGAAGAGATGTCCCCTTTTGCAAAAGGGGTGGCACGCTCTAAAATAATTCCTGGTTTTGCACATGAAAATGTCTGAGGGCTTACAGATGTCTCCTTCTCTAGGTATGTCTCCTAGAAGGATCCTATTGCTCTCATATATCATGGATTATGTCTCGTGAACCTATGGCCCTTGAAGAACACAAGCTTATACTAAGAGGGGGGTGAACAGTATAAGACCGCTTTTTACTTTTTCCTTCAATTCAAATTTCAATTCAATATTATGCAGTGTATAGATAGCAGTACCAATAGCAGTAATCAAAGAAATGCATAAAACACTATCCACAATAGAGACACAACAATTTACGTGGTTCACCCAATGTGGGCTACTCCACGGATAAAATCTTTCACTAAATTTTATCAATCCAACTTCTGGGAATACCTTTCCCGATTACAATGTTTATGGGCACCAACCCAAAGGAGACACCAATCCCCTAGCTCTGCTCTGGCTGGTGATCCTCTAGAAGACCTCTGCCTCTGCTGCCCTTAGAAAATGGAACTCTATCCACAGAAGACACCTATCCTCCCTGCTCTGGCTGGAGACCTCTGTCCTCAACTCTATCACCTCCAAGACTAGTCCTCGAATTTGCACTAAACACAGTCATTCGGTCTAGCATAAATGTCCTCATTCATATTTTTCTGTTGTGCTCACTATGCCCTCTGCTCTCTCTATGCAAAACACAGTAGCATCGTCTTCGCACACTCTGATTCCTTGTGATCTCTCTCACTTAGAAGATTCGACAAAATGCACTCTGTACATTGTTATCAAAATTCACACTCTGCTCTTAGTGATCGAACTTCTTCTCTATGCACTGTCTGTGAACGCCACACTTCAACCACACATTCGAACTACACTCAACTCTCCAAACAACCCTCCTTTTATAACAAAGTTTTCATGATTAAAAACTTGATCTTAGTCAGCTGTCATGCAAATGCAAATCCTAATCTCTGTCGATCGCAAGCCCTAATATTTGTCGGCTAGAATTTAACTTTGTCGGCTTCACTGTCTCTGTAACTTCCCTGTAGCTTCTACCGTGAAACTACAACATGTCATGATATCATGAAATTTTTGCAACCGTACACTTTCTTTTGGCTTTTGTCGTGATATCATGACAGTTCAGCCTTTGTCTACTTTGTCTTCACTTCTGTCACGATATCACGACACTTCTCGCTTTCTCAACATCTTCTTGGCTTGCACCTGCGAAAACAGAACATGTCACAAAATCATGACACTTTCGCTTCCTTGCACTCTTTTCTGCTTGCACTAGCAAAACCAAAACATGTCACGAAATCATGACACTTTCGCTGCCTTGTGCTTTTCTCTGCATTACGCCCACGAAACTAGAACATGTTGCAAAATTGTGACGCTTTCGCCTTTGAGCTCTTCCTCCTTGAATTTGTCACAAAATCATGATGCTTCTTCTTCCATGCTCTTTTGATTTGCTTCTGTCACAAAATTGCGACTCTTCTTTTTTTGAAGACCTGCTAAGTGTTTCTGTCGTGAAATTGCGACACTTTCTCCAACTGTATGCCACCATCTCAATTTGTCATGAAATCGTGACACTTTCTACATCCATAAGCTTTCTCTTCAACCTGTCATGAAATCGTGACACTTTCTGCATCTGTACGACTTCTTTGTAGCCTATCACTAAATCATGATGTTTTCAACTTTCGTACGTCTTCTTTGCAATTTGTCGCAAAATCGTGATGCTTCTCATTTCAGACTCTTCCCTTTGTTGCATGTCATGAAATTGTGATAGTTCTCACTTCGAGTTCTGTAGCATGTCACGAAATCATGATAGTTCTCACTTTGACTTCTGTAGCATGTTGCAAAATTGTGACACTTTATCTTGCTACTTTCTCTCTCTTCGAACTTGTCGCAAAATCATGACAATTCACACTACGGACTCTCTCTTCTGCATTATGTCATGAAATCACAAAACTTTTTCTTTCTGACTCCCTCTCCTACAACATGTCACAAAATCATGACACTTTTTCTTTCAGACTCCCTCTCCTGCAACATGTCACGAAATTGTGACACTTTTCTTTCGGACTCCCTCTCCTGCAACATGTCACGAAATCGTGACACTTTTTCTTTTGGACTCCCTCTCCTACAACATGTCACGAAATCGCGATACTTTTTCGTCCGTACAATCTTCTTTGCAATATGTCATGAAATCACGATATTTCTGACTCCGTACATTCTCTCTCCTCTATGAGTCGCGAAACTGCAACATGTCGCGATATCGCGACACTTTTCTAAATTGCTTTCTCTCTCCTGCTTAAGTCGCGAAACTACGACATGTCATGATATCACGACACTTTTCTAAAATGCTTTCTCTCTCTTGCTTAAGTCACGAAACTGTGACATGTCATGATATTGTGACACTTTTCTCAAATGCTTTCTCTCTCCTACTTAAGTCACGAAACCGTGACATGTCACGATATCATGACACTTTTCCAACTTACTTTCTTTTGAAACTGTTAGCTTGGGGTTTGCCAGAGACCTTTGAAACTGTCATGCTGTAACCTTCATCAAAACAAATTATTTGACATCAAATCAAATTCCTTCGAAAGCTTCTTGACATCAATGACAACTTATTCACTTGAGCAAATGCAATGTACCCAAAGTACCCAAAATTGCCAACAACCCTATATGCAATTGAAACAATAATACACATTTAGTTGTCCGAGATTGCCTCCTCGGATGAGGCTTGTTAGCAATGAAATTGATAATGAAAGGAAATATGTTCAATGTAATGAAACTAATGCTAAAATGGATCTTATGGTAATGACATGAAAAAATAAGGAAAATATAATGAAAGAAGTTAAAACCCTAGACTAGGCCTAAGGGCCACTATCCAAGACAACGACTACTAGAATGAAACCTATTCTCTTGCTCCAAGGCTATGGATATTAAGCTTGCTATTAATGTTAAATGATTATTGTATGTGTATGTATGATTACCTCTTAGTTGTCTAGAACTTCATTGCTCCTCAAGGATGCTCATAGCTGCTCTCCAATTCGATAGGGCTTCGTTGTGTATGCTCTCCAAGAAAAATCTCTCTCAAAGAAGTCTACTAAAATATCATCCTTGGTCTTAGAATTGATATCTGATCATGGATGGATTATTATGGATTCCTTGGTGCTCTCAGGCTTGCACCTTTTATAGTGTGAAACCCTAGGTCTATGTCCAAGCCCTAGGAATGAATTTATCATGCGTAGTGAGAGTTAGCATGAGAATATTTTTATATTTTGTCTATGTTTGGAGGCTAGTTAACTAAAATATAACTACCAACTTGAGTCCCCTATGCAAACAAGTTGTTAGCATGAGAACATTTTGTCCTTTGTCTATGTTTGGAAGCCAGTTCAATGAAGTCTAACTACCCACTTGAGTCTCCTATGCAAATTGGTTGTTAGCATGAGAAGTTTTTATCCTTTGTCTATGTTTGAAGGTTAGTTAACTGAAGTCTAACTTTGGACTTGAGTGTCCCATGTAAACTGGTTGTGAGGGGGAATGAAAATTTGTCCCCGCTCACTTTATTGTATGCAAACTAACACTTCCACCCCTAATTAGGCTTATTTGTTGGCAAAATACTTTTTATGACTTAGTCACTGTTGTATGCAGTGACTAAGATTTGGCCACTACCATCTGTAGCAGCTAAGGTATAGTCACTCTCAGCTTGATCAGCCAAGATCCAGTCGCTCTAGTTTACAACGGCTAAGCTTGGATGGGTTAAAACTACCATTTTGAGTGGTTAGGACCACTGATTGCTCTTGTATAGGTATAAAATTGGACATATGGTCTTTAGATGTGCTCATATGAGTGGTTTCATAAACATGACATGTTTTAGGTGTCTACACTAACTTTCAAAACATGACAGGATTTCCATATCGTTACTTCCACATAGTCAATTGGTAAGGTCAAGGTCTAGGTTCCCATGAACAAGGGATACATGACATAATTGATTTCCCATATCGAGGAGCACATGATCATTCAAGCTTTGGATATACCCCACTTTCCACAACCGCTTCCCTTGAGGAAGCCTTCCAAAGGCTTAGCCTCAATGAAGAAGACAAAGCCCCCCTTCCATTTCCCTCAACCACTTCTCTTGAACAAGCTCTTCAAGAGCTTAGCTTCAATGAAGAAGAAGACCCACTAAATTTTTCCTACCCACTTCCAGATTTTTATGATGAAAGTTATGAAGAGTATGAACTTATGTCCAATGCTTCCAACGATTCTGAAGAGGAATCTCAGCCCATTGTTCCCCTTACCCAACAGGATGAGTTTTACCTCAAATTGTTTCCCATCCATCAACCCATATTTCGCTTGCTTCTTCCACAAGAACAAGTTGACCCACCTGGTGAACCACCCCCACCTAGGTTCCATTGAGCCATTCAACCAAGCCAAAATTTGTAACATATGTATATAAACAAAAAAAAAAAATCAAAATATTCAAAACAAAAAAAAAACAAAATTTTTCTTTGCATGTACATAGCATTTAATTTCATGTTTTTTTGCTGCTATCCAGGGTTAACAAGATTCAACATCGGTTCCAATCCAATCATTCCACCCATCCATTCTTCCAATCCATCTTCTTCTACTAAGTCAGTATGAATCCTATTGACTTATTCACCCCACTCCACAATCCATACAATCCGGCTAAGCCAATTCCAATTGACATAAGCCTTGTTGACATGGACCAGATTTCTTCCCCACCCTCCTTTTCGGAGTTCATCCTATCCGAGGAATTGTTAAGGGCTTCTGCCAACTACATTCCTCCTTCCCCTCCACCTTCACCTCCATATTCTACCAAGAATCTCGAGGTATTTCAAGTAGAGTTAGATGATGATAAGCAGGAAGAGTTGGATGACATCTTAGATGACATTCATATAATCCCAACACCACATCAACTTGAGGAAGGTTCACATATGTCTATTGAAGATACCATCGAAGTGAACCTTAGTTCAGATCCTGACAATCCCCAAATTGTCAAGCTTGGAAAAAGCCTATCATCCGATGAACAAGAGCAATTCATTGCTCTCCTCAAGAAGAAGAAATATGTGTTTGCATGGTCCTATAAGGATATGCCTGGTCTTGACCCTAGTCTTGTGGTCCACAACCTCACCTTACATCCCGATGCCAAACCGGTCAAACAAAAGCTTAGAAGGATGCATCCTACCGTGGCCCTCTTAGTCAAGGAAGAGCTTCAAAAACTTCTAGATGTCAATTTCATTGTTCCTATTGACTATCTTGAGTGGCTTTCAAACATGGTACCCATTCACAAGCCTAATGGGTCGATACGCATTTGCACTAATTTTTGAGATCTTAATAAGGCGTGTCCTAAGGATGACTTTCCTCTTCCAAACATTGATACTCTTGTCGATACCTACACTAGCCATGAAATGCTTTCCCTCATGGATGGTTTTTTAGGATACAACCAAATTCACATAAATCCCGATGACCAACACAAAACAACATTCACAACACCTTGGGGGACCTTTTGTTACAAGGTTATGCCCTTTGGCCTCAAAAATGTAGGAGCTACCTATCAACGAGCCATGACTTACATCTTTCATGATTACATGCATAAGATTATCGAAGACTATGTGGATGATCTCTTGGCTAAATCTAAAACTCGACAAGAGCACATTAGTGTATTGGAAAATATTTTTGACCGACTTCTAGAACATAAGGTGAGGTTAAATCCCAAAAAGTGTGTCTTTGGTGTTACCTCAGGTAAAATTTTAGGATTCATTGTCTCCAAAAGAGGCATTGAAGTGGACCCAAACAAGGTCAAGGCCATCATGGAAATGCCTCCCCCAACTAACATTAAGGAATTGCATAGTTTACAAGGAAATATTCAATCAATCCGACATTTTATTGCGCAACTTTTTGATAAATGTAGGCCATTCAATTACCTACTACAAAAGGGGGTGCCATTTGCATGGATAGATGAATGTCAAAAAGCCTTCGATGACATCAAGCAATACCTAGCTTCTCCACTAGTCTTAGCTCCTCCTCGTCCGGGGGTCCCTTTCTATCTTTATGTCTCAGCAATGGACTTTGCTTTAGGGACAATGCTTGCACAAAAAAATGAACAAAATCGAGAGCAAGCCATTTATTACATTAGTCGAACATTGGTAAGTTATGAAACCCGATACGCTTATGTAGAGAAGTTGTGCTTAGCAGTGGTTTTTACCACTAAGAAACTTTGACATTATATGCTTAGCCATACAACTTATGTCATAGCTAGAGAAAATCCTCTGCGTTATATGATGTCTCGCACTTACAATAACACTCATACCGCTAAATGGATAATGCTCCTTACAGAATTTGATCTCAAATTTATCAGCCAAAAATCCATTAAAGGTCAGGTTATAGCCGATCAACTTGTGGAAGCTCCACTACCTAGTGATCATCCTTTGATTATAGAGCTCCCAGATGATTCGGTATTTTCTATCACTGAATTAGAAGAAGATGTCATTCCGGAGGAAGACGTCGATATCACCTTATTCTTTGATGGATCTAAGTGCGAGAAAGGTCAAGGTGTTGGAGTTGTCTTTCATACACCTCATGGGATACCCATCCCTTTATCATTCAAGCTAGACTTTCCATGCACAAATAACACTATAGAGTACGAAGCCTTAATCTTAGGTCTTCAATCCACTATAGCTATGGGCATCAAGCGTATTAGGATATTTGGGGATTCTCAACTTGTTGTCAAATAGGTAACCAGAGAATACCAATGCAAAGAACCTACCATTAAGCTTTATCATGAAGTAGCAATGAAATTGCTCTCAACATTCGAATGGTATGAAATCAACAACTTGCCTCGTTCGACTAATATATTTGTAGATGCGATGGCCTCTCTTGGATCATTGATTCCAAAAGATGACTTAGGAGAGGTACAACCCCTAATAATCTCAACAATCTCTAAAGCAACCATTGTTCGTACTGATCCTAAGGATGGAAAAGACATTTGCTTTATCCATTCGAAACCATATGAGTCTTGGTCAAGCCAAATAGTGGCCTTTCTAAAATTTGGAACACTCCCATATGATATGTCTCGGTCTGCAAAATGCTCTTTCAAGCAAAAAGTAGCCTATTTTATTCTCTTGGGGGATGTGTTGTATAAACATGGTTATGATGGAATCCTTCTTCGTTGTCTCAAAAAAAGTGAGGCTCAAAGAGCCATAGCTGAAGCCCATGATGGTACTTGTGGTGGTCATTTTAGTGGGATGGCCATTGCAAAGCATCTTTTATGCATGGGTTATTATTGGCCCACAATGGAACGCGATTGTTGCAACTATGTCAAAAATTGTAAGCAATGTCAAGCACACGCCAATTTAATTCATGTACCATCACAAGCTTTACAACCTATCCAAAGCCTTTGGCCCTTTTCACAATGGGGCCTAGACCTAATTGGAAAAATTTCACCTCCTTCCTCGGGACAACATACATTCATCATCACGGCCACTGAATACTTCACAAAGTGGGTTGAGGCCATTCCTCTAACTAATATGATAGGACCTCGAATTGTGGACTTCATACTCCACCATATCATCTATCATTTTGGTATTCCCTCTAAAATCATTTTTGATAATGGCAAGTCTTTCAAGAACAAGGATGTTCGAGCACTTTGCGAGAAATATAATATCCAACATAGTTTCTCGACTCCTTATTACCCACAAGAAAATGGACAAGCTGAAGCTACCAATAAGACCTTGATTGCTATTCTCAAGAAACTTGTTAATAAAAATCATAGAGATTGGCATACAAAAATCCCTTTGGCACTATGGGCTTATCGAACAAGCATCCGAATGCCAATAGGAGCAACACCATTTTCCTTGGTCTATGGAGCTGAAGCTATCATGCCTCTTGAGCTCGAGATTCCCTCATGAATTTCTTTGTAAGAATTCATAGATGATGACACCGCTAGACAAGCACGTCTTGACCAACTCACTCTTCTTGATGAGAGGTGAGTCAATGCACTAGAACACTTACGAGTTTATCAAGACCACCTAAAGCGTGCTTACAATGCCAAAGTCCATCTTCATGAATTTCAAGTAGGAGATCTTGTACTTAAAGAGAACCAACAAAACACCAATGCTTTACCACACCTTCATGACAAATTCATGGCTAATTGGTTAGGTCCATACATAATTTCCCAAAAAGTGGGTAATGGTACATATAGACTTACCGATTTAGAGGGAGTGGAGGAACCCAAACCACTTAATGTTATCCATTTGAAGGTATTTTATTGTTAATATGATGTTTATATGTATATATATACATGGCTAAAAAAAATAAACAAAAAAACAAAAAATCATTCACATAGGCATGTTCCCATTGCATACATCTTGCATTTACATATAGGCATATTTACATGCATTTTTCACATTGCATTCATACATATTGTACATATATTCCATTTGCATTCATTCCACATGCATTCCATTTACATTCATTCCACATGCATTCCATTTACATTCATCAATGCATTTCACTACATTCCTTCATTTTGCAAATTGCATTCATCCCATCCCACGTTCAATGATCTTTTATAGTAGTGATGATATGGCCAAATAAAAAGTCAAGTTTCCACAATTGGGGGTACCTATTTTTGGCATTTATGCAATTTTCTCCAATATCATAAGCCAACAATCCCATTTTTCAAAAATCATAAACCCCAAGTTTTCAGTCACTCAGCCACTACTAGTGTGTCTAGCAACCTCCAAAAAGATGTCCAATTTTCTTTAGGACCAAAAGCACTTTTTCACATTAAGAAAATCTTGAGTCTTGTCAATTGATTCCAAAAACAATCTTGCACCAACCACACTTCTTCACATCTTAAAAACATTTTGAGTCAAAGAGGGATAACACCATACTTGGGTGGCACCTTGAAGTGAAAAGGGTATTCCTCGCTTGTCCTATCATGCAACATAGTCCAAAATAAAAAATAGTGGTTTTCACCACTATCACAGTTGCTCTCCAAATATAAACACAAAATATAGAGTAGTAAGGATAGGGTCACATTCTCATCACACTTCGGTTGAGAATCCGATTCCCCAAAGCTCTATCCAAAGTTAACAATTTCTATGCACACACCATAGATCCCTAAAGTTGTAAGGATCGTACTACATTTCCCTCAGAAAGTTATGTAGTCATCCCCAAGGCCTAAATATCAGATCATTGGACTATGGAGTGAGTCTCCACCAGGGCTATAGATGCTTGACTGGCAGTGGAGTAAGCTCATGCGGGGCGACATGTCTCTCTTCCAAAAAGGGAGACCTCTGACCGCACATACGGACAAGCTAGCTTCTTGGTCCTCTCCATAATAGGTCATGCCTAATTTACTCATAATGGGTTAATGAACTTCACATGCACACACATTGGTTCTTGATTGCCTAGGGTCATTGTCATGCTCAAGATTTGGTACATGAACTTCACTTGCACACACATTGGTCCTAAAGAAAGTTAGACAACCTTTAGTGAGTTTGGTTGATAACACTAGTATGTTTGAGTCTCTAAAAATCCTTCAGTATTCCATATCAACATCCATATCTTCTTCCATATCAACATCCATATCTTCTTCCATGTCAACATCCATGTCTTCATCATGGATCAACCCGCATAACGCCACCAAGTTTGGTGCCCCCGATTGCAAAACAATGAACAAAAATGGCCAACAAAATTTTGAACTATAAATGATCATTCGAACATCATGCATTCCTCTCATATAGTTTACATTCATTATTCATATACATGCCATTTAGCTTGCATTAATCATCCATACATTTACCATATAGCTTGCATTAATCATCCATATAAGCACTACGCATACACATCATGATTAGCTTGCATTAATCATCCATAAAACATTTTCATAAAACATGCATTGCATACACATAAAAACATTCACACAAAAGATAACACAAATATAAAATCCATGTATATATATATATCAAAAATATTATATGTACAATGAGTGCCAAAAAGGCTACAATGGAGCACCAAGGCTCATATACAAAAGTGCATCTAAGCACTAAGCTAATGTCTATGAGAGGACCCCTGAGACCTAGTAGGAGCCCTAGACCTAGAACTCTACCTAGATGTCGTATGCCTCGATGACTCGGTCCTAGAGGATGATGGAGGATCCAACAATGGAATGTGATTAGCCATGCACAAATCCTCCAAAGAGTGTGCATATGTCTCACTAGCCTGTAGTCATCGTAAGTCAATCTGATGTCGATGCTCTCTCACCAAAATCTCTACTCGAAGCCTCATGACCATCTCCTGATCACCTACACTAGCCCCATTTGTTAGTCGCTTCTACCTCCATCCAAGCTATGGTAGCCTACAACCTAGCTATGACCACATCTCGTCCTGCTAGAGACTCCCTATGAGCCTCCAATATAGTCTCTCACTCCTCATAAAGCTGCTCCACCTCAACCCATAGCCTAGCCACCTTAGAGATCTCCCCCATCTCCTCATCATCCTCCCCCTCATCCTCTACTACCTCCACCTCAGGATTCTACTGTGACACTCCCCTCGATCTCCTCTAACTCATCGATCATTGAGACCTCATCCTCTTTGGAGTCATCCTCGACTCCATAGCTATCGCATCCCCACCCATCACCACCTTTGGCACCCATACTGGTTGGGTACCAAACCATGCTGTATACTCTAGAGTCACCCTACATCATCTATATCTGGGACCTCCAACTACTCATCATCCTCTATCTACACCCTCCATGGCTCTACACATGGAAGCCCCACCTCATCCCACCGATGTCGATACAACACTAGCTCATCAGGCACACCCTAAGGTAAACCAAACTACCTCAACACCCATGAGTACTAAAAGTACTCCACCTCCTCATCTCTCCTCCCAACTAACCATCATGCCTACCTCACCCACTATAGCTGCTCCTCATCACCCTCCCACATGGCTCCCTACCATGGCCTCCATATCACCTGAGCCAAAGTCAACCCTACCCACATATCCCTATACCACTAGCTGGTATGCTCCTCCCGACTCGATTGCACCTCCTCCACCACTACCCATCTCCTAGCATAGGGCTCACCCATCTACCATGCCTAGCAAGGTAACCCCTCTAGCCGAGCTACACTAAAGTGCTCCCAAGCCCAACACTGAAGAAGGAAGTTGCATCCAATCCCCTTCCTCCCTCTCCATGTAATCTCATATAGCTCCTAGTATAACTACACCAATAACGTAGGAGCCCATGCATACGCCCTTGAATTGGTGAGTAGGTCACTCACCAATCCCAATAGGTTCCAAGGGAACCTACACCCCATGCTATTGGGGAGCACTATGTTCGCTAACATGAACATGATCAAGGCTGGGAGTGCATCCAACTCCTTAGCCTTGTACATGCTCAAATAGCATATCCCTCCATCTCCCATCCTCACCTCCCACCATCACTCACCAAACATCTTCATCATCTTCACCTTCTTATCATGCCCAACCATCACCTTCACACCCTCCACTAGCACCTTGAGGATGCGGTATACATCCTCAAGTGTGATAGTAGCCTCCCTAATCGATAGCTGAAATGTCCCCCTATCTGAATCCCATCTCTCTATCAATTATGAGAGATACCCATCATCCGCCCTCACCACATCCAATCGAGCCACTCCCTCCAAACCCACCTTCTTCAAAATCTCCCAATCACCCTCCGTAAGCTTCTTCCTCATCCCAGGAATGAGAGGAGAGAACCGATGTCGAGGCTCTATCTCCCTCAACTGTAACAACAAATATTTTTCAATTAGTATTAATTTCAAAAAAAAACTTCAAAATTTTTGCACAAAAAGAAAAAGTGTTTTTCAACATTATCGAGGCAAATCGTGCCTCAGCTCCACCAACAACATTCGCTCCCTCCACCACCATAGCTCCCATGTAGATTTCCACCAACCTCACTTCCCTCACCAATTCACTCCACTCCTCAGGCGTAACTTCACAAACTCTCAAACACATAAATGAGCCTCAAAATCCACCCTACAAGCTATTTATAGCTATAGCAAGTGCACTCAGGCATAGGGTGGCACCTACGGTCCACAGGTGCACATGGGCGCCTACAAGTGAACCCAAGAGTAGTAGGGTGCCTGTAGGATACCATAGACACAATAGGGCACCTAGCACAAAATGACATGAAGACAAAAGGGATCAAAATAGTAGCTTACCCCCTCAAAATTTCACCAAATTTCACCCACACATCATGCACATCATAAAATCATGTTTTGTGAAAACAAAAATCATTTTGCACACATATTTTTTGAATACAATGCAAATTTATAAAATACATAAATCAAGTTACAAAACACATCAAATGAATCCAAATTTTCACAAAACTAACACTCAACTCTTCTACTCCATATTCTTCATCATCCCACAAATTTTCACAAAAATTGGAGTTGATTTGACCATCGAATCAATTGTTTCCATCCAAAAAGTGCAAAATCAACCACTAAAAGCTCTAACATTTACAAATCGACTCCAACTTTGGTGACATCATCACATTCCTTCTATCACATTCTTCCATCAACATTCTTCCACTATCATAATCTACCATCATTTCTTCCAACACATGTCAAAATTACAAGTGAATCTCGTATATAGTGGTTTATTCTATATACTTGGTGATTGCAGCGATTTGCATCCATGCAATTCGGTAAGATGAATGAATTACCATAAGAACACTTGGTCATCATCATCATCACTTATCTCCTTGCTCAAAATCACAATCATATTTGGTACTTCCTCATCTTTAGAGTGAAACATTACCAAGAACAATTTGCACAACCGTTGTCATTGATGGCCTAGTTCGTGGGGCTTAAAACATGGATAAAACTCAAATTTCATCATTCAAAATCTCCTTAACACCTTAGAGATAGGCACTAGCTAGGATGATTGGTTCCAATTATGGGAATTATTCAAATAGTCACTAGCAAGCCATCCAAGGTTGATTCTTTTTCCTTTGCATCATCATTTTGCATATCAATGATGCCAATAAGGTATTTATCTTCAATAACATTGAATCACCCCAAATTTGGGGTAACCACATTTGATTTTGATCCTCCCACGATGGGATACATCTTACATGATCATGACATCTACATTTGACACAACCCCCTTTCCACCATTGGGGCAAAAATGGTATCACATTTTACATCATTCATATCATCCACATCACATCACATTTGCACAAAACCCTTCATCCATTAGGGTAAATACAGACATCATATCACATTTTACACCAACCCCTTCACACCATTGGGGTAAAAATGGTATCACATCATTCATCATTTGCACAAATTTTTCAATTGGCTCATGAGATTCATCCATAATCTCATTCACCAATTGAGGGGGTAAGCTACACAAATTCCAAAATTCTTTATTCTTTTGTCTTCAACATTATTGCTCAAAAATCCAACGAGAGAGAGAAGTTGCTTCTATACCCAAAGCCCAACCAGGTGTCTCATGTTTTTGCACCATATTGTGTTTCATGCAACATGGTACAAAAAGGGGCATCTGTAGACACCAAATCCTAGCCACTTGTCCACCATCCCCCTTTCCCACCATTCAATTGGCCATTCCATGCCTTTCCCACCATCCAATGGCCCACTTTAGCCCTTTCCCACCATTTTTTGACCCCTATTTGACTTATTTATATTTATTTTATATTATTTATATTTAAATATAATATTTTATATTATATTTTAATATATTTATTATAAAATATATATTTATAAGCCAAATTAACCTCAACCGTCCGATCCGATCTAATCTCAACCATCCATCTTCCTTAATCCATGTCACACCTAAAGTTTAATATCAGCCTTTGGATCCACTTTAATATTAGCCACACGATCAAAAGTGTTAAGCTAAAACCCTAAGAAAACCCTAGGCTTGATAATAAATAGGAGCATTCTCAATGCTCAACCCCTAGAAAACTTGAATGCTAGAGCTTTAATTTACTTGTGAGATCTAACCTTGCTTAGAGCTAGTTTCTTGTGAGTAGGTTGTGCCCTAGCTTATCCTTCCCCAAAAACCTTAGTTTGCCCTAGGATTTTTTGATTCCAACCATCTTCGTAGCCCATTCCTACCACCGCCATTGTCGTTCATCCGTCAAGCCCTTCACATCCCCTCGATCTGCTTCTGCAGATCTAACCCTAATCTATAGGCACTGTCGAGCACCTGCCTCATCCCACAGGCACTGTAGAGTGCCTACTGCATTCTATAGGTGCAACATAAAGCCTACTGTCCCCACAACCACACACCAGAGCCTACCACATAAGATCATCAGGTGCCATCGGGGCACCCTGCCATCAATCTGCAATGGAGCAACAAAACAACAAAGTAAGTATTTTATGCATTTTTATTTGATGTTATTTGGATTCTGCATGTTTTGTTTACTCAGATCTAGGGTTTTTAGTTTGCATTTCTGAGGGTTCACACTGTGGAACCCTCATTTTGTTTGCTAACGACTTTATGTTTGTTGTATGTGCAGGATCAGGTAGCATCAATCAAGGATTGTTGAGTAGCTGTTGAAGCTAGAGTGGCCCGATTACGGATAACCAGAAGCCCACTCACCCTGTTGGAAGCAAGATACATTGGAGACACTACTTGTTTTGTAGCTAGGGTTTCAGAGAACCCTAGCACCTGTATTTATTGTATCAAAATAATTTCTTTTGAACAAATCAATTGTAACAAAGGAGTTTCTCAGCTCCCCCCATTTATTGAATAAAATCATATTTTGTGCAATCTCTTGTTCATTGGAATTATTTTACTTTCATATTTGTTTTAGTGTCATATTTTCGCTTCCAGTAGGTATTGGAGACAAATAACTTTTAGACTAATTCTTGGGACCAAAATTCCCCTTTAATATATGATTTTCTAGTGTTTCAACCCTTGCAACAAAATATCAAAGGTAGAGGATGAATAAATATGGCTTCACACATTACTTCTAGGCAGATTGGAGAATTCTCTTTCTTTTAGTGGAAGAGATTGGAAGAATTGTGTGTTCCTATCTCTCTTCATCAAAAACTTCTTATTGATAATATCCTCAAGTAGAGGTTCCTTACAAGGAAATATGGAAGGGATAGGATCACATGGGACCTTGGAAATCTAGGTTTCTTCATTTTTCATGATGGTTATAATGCTTTTCTCCCTCCTTCATTGATCCCACAAGATGCCTTATGGGATAGAGTTTGGGTGGCTAAGGGTTGGCCTAAAATAAATTTCTTTACTTGGGAATTTATGCATAGGAGTTGTCTCACCTATAATAACCATATGAAGAGAGGTTTTTATAGCCTCTCCAACTACATCATGTGTAATTACCGGGAGGAGATGTTTGATTATCTACCTTTCTAGTGTGAATTTACCAGAGAGTTGTGGAAAAGGTGGTTAGACCTCTTTAAGGATCACTAAAAAATTTATATGACTCTTTCTAACATATGAGAGATCTATAAATGAAAAAATTCAAGAATACCTCCATTCATCTGGGTTGGTCCCTAGGCTTGAGTTTCATCTAGTGGCACATTTGGCTAGAAAGGAATTCTAGAACTTTTAGGGAGGAGTTTGATCCAATGGAGATGGTTTCACATAAAATTTTTACCAAGTTTTTTTGAAGTATCAGACCTCAGATTAGGGACAAGAAAACCAAGGTGAATAAGGGGATTCCCAAGTCATAGAAGTTGGGACCATGGGAACTCCCTCCCCCAAGCTAGTAAAATATTAATTTTTATGGTACAACTAAGTATAATCTAGGGGTTGCAAGCATTGGTTTTATTAGAAGATATTTTAAGGGGAATTTATTTCATTTGGAGTTGAAGGGTCTTGGAAGGGCTACTAAAAATGAAGCTAAAGGGCTGGATATTAGACAACGTTCTCTCAATGCTTGGGAGAATGGGGTTAGAAAGATCATAGTTGAGTTTGACTCACAAATTATGGTGAGTCTTCTAGATGTTATTAGAAATTTTAGACCAAAGGCTTGGACGATAAGAAACATTGTGATTCAAATTAAGTCCATATGGTAGTAGTTCGAGGATTCCATCCTGATCTATGTTAATAGGTAAAATAATGCAAATACTAACTTTTTGGCTAAATGGTAGTGAAAGTATGATTGGATACATGTTGAATTATAATCAAGATAGGGACTCTTCTAAATGGTTGGAGGTGAACCAAATTTTTCTTAGTTTGACCAACAAAGACTTATGTAAGGATGAGGACAAGTCTATGAAGAAACACACACTTATACTGAGAGGGGGATGTGAACAGTATAAGATAATTTTATTTTTTTTTCTTCTCAAAGTAATAACTTGAAATAATATCAATGCAATAATGAAACAATGCACAAATAACCACACACATAAGAGACAAATATTTTATATGGAAACACCCTCTTGGGAGAAAACCATGACAAATTATTGCTTATATTTTTTTCAATAAATTTAATGGGCACCAAACCATTGGAGACACCAATCCCCTATACAAGTTCATGGGCACCAACCCACAGGAGACACCAATCCCCTATACAAGTTCATGGGAACCAACCCATAGGAGACACCAATTCCCTAGTATAATTTTATGGGCACTAACCCATAGGAGACACTAGTACCCTTGTGTAATTTTATGGGCACAAACCCACATGAGACACCAATACCCTATACAAGTTCATGGGCACCAACCCATAGGAGACACCAATCCCCTATTACAAGTTCGTGGGCAGAAACCCACAAGAGACACCAATCCCCTATACAAGTTCATGGGCACCAACCCACAGGAGACACCAATCCTCTAGTAAAATTTCATGGGAACCAACCCATAGGTTTTGATTCAATATATGATTACAAATACTGCTCAAATTTGCTCTCAAAATTGATCACAAATACCACTTAGATCTGTTCAAAATCTGATCAATAATGCCATACAGGACTGCACATAATTATGTCACAAGGTCTTCTTGAAACTGCACTGATTTACTTATTCCCACGTGTATTTCAAAACAACAAACTCTTTTCTAACTCATTTCATTACCATGTATCTAATAATTCCTTATACCTCCCACTTTATAAAACCAACAATTATGGTAAAATATTTACTTCAAATAATATAACCACCTGTTGTGGTTGATCCACAACACACCCCAAAATTGGGGACCCACCTTTTTGCAGGCTTGCAGAGAAGAATCTCGGTGACCCAGATGCTAAAATTGAAGAAAAGAGAAAAAAATGCCCAAGTGTAGAAAGGGGTCGCGAAATCGCGACAGGTAGCGAAATCGCGACAGGTAGCGAAATCGCGACATGTCGCGAAATCGTGACATGTCGTGAAATCACGACCGAAGCCGGAAAACGGTAGCGAAATCGTGACATGTCGGAAAATCAACGACAACAAAACAGAAAAAGCGGTAGCGATATCGCGACAGAAAGCTGCATGAAGGTCCGAGGGGGAAAAACGTCGCGATATCGCGACAGGTTTTTCCAAGACGTACGGATGATGAAAGGTGTCACGATTTCATGACGCATTTTGGCATAGTTGTATGGTACAAGGAAGATGTCGTGAAATCGCGACGGAAATGAAAATCAGGCCCGACAGAGAAACGGTAGCGATTTCGCTACGCCTTGCGGAAAGAAGACTCAAAGTTCAAAACGGTAGCGATATCGCTACAAATTTCATAAAGGCCAGTCTCAAAGTCAGAGGGTAGCGATAGCGCTACAAGTTTAGTGAGAGAGGGCTTGAAACAAAAATGGTAGCGAATCGCTACCATGTCACAAGGAGAAGGCTTGAAACGAAAGTGGTAGCGAATCGCTACCACATTTCAAAGGGACGCGGCAAGGCCAAGGTGGTAGCGATATCGCTACCACATTTTGAAAAGGGCTCAAAGTTAGAAAGTGGTAGCGATATCGCTACCATTCGAAGAGGAGGGCTCAAAATGTTAAAAGGGTAGCGATATCGCTACGAGAAGTTGCCGGAGGTAGACAAATGAAAAACGGTCGCGACATCGCTACGGGGAGCTGATGAAGGCGTACGGTAGGAAAGCAGGTAGCGATATCGCGACATGTCATGATTTCATGACATGTCGCCATATCGCGGCTAAGAAGGTGAACAGGCGGACTTGTAGTTTTGTCAGGTTTTTGCGTAGGAAAGCGTTACAGGGGGCACAAAAAATGCATGACACGTGGCGTGCAGGTGTCAAACTTGCAGAGGCGTTACATGCAGAGATGAATTTTGAAGCGTTTTCAAATTTGAGCGTGAATCAAAGCGGGAAAAAGCAAGAATTTGAGGGGTCATGTGCAGGAAGGTGAAATGAAGCGACAGAGAAGATCGAAGAGCCGCGTCAAACATTATAAGACCAGAATTGCAAATCGAAGAGGGGGTTGGAAATTGCCGAATACGGAGTTGCAGAGACGAGAGCTTTGTGCTATTCTGGGCCCGTACTTGGGCAATTTCCTTCTTTTTGTTCTGGGATTTTCTTTTGCACCTGGAACATTTTTTGAATGTAATCGAAATATTCTTTAATACAAAATACAGAGAGTTGGCATCTTTTGGATGAGAAAGAAGGAGTTACTTCTGCATGCATGATTTAATGTCTATCTTTCCCTTCCAGATTTCTTAGGTTTTTAGGTGAATTTAATGCAAGATCTCTTGGTTGCTTCATGCGAATGCCTATTTTTTGGAATTACCACAGAAACCCTCGAGACTCGCACCTGGCCTATTTGGATTGTGTGAAAGTGCAGGTTCATTAGGTTAGGTTGCATGTAGAAAGCCTCAGTATCTTCGGTTTCATCAGATTAATGACAGCTTTCTGACTGTAATCTATTCTTATTGTTACTTTTGTTTACTTTTGTCTTTGCTTTTCAAACCCATATTTTATTTTCAGCAGCTTAATTACTGTGTTTGAATAAATCACTAAAAATCCATCAGAATTAAAGGTTAAAATAGATTTTATTCATTTTGAGTCCATTGAAAGTTCAAAATTAATAAACCACAGTGCCCCTTGTTAACATCCACTTGCAAACCCTAAGGTGTTCTTAGCATTTCATTTTAAACAGCATCCTTGATAATCAATAATTAGCATAATAAGAACCTTGGAGAAATCGTTTTTCTTTGCAAGCAGAGGATTTGGGACTCGGATCCTACAGGAGAGTGTGTTTTCACAATCGGGTTAAAACACCACTCAACAGATTGGCGCTAGAAGGAGGGCCGAATCGGTTTATCTATTTCAATTTTTATATCTGAATATTTTGTTTTTGATTTAATTCTAAAATTATTTACGGCTAAACTGCAACACTGTTTTTGTGTTTGTTGCAGGTTTTCTTCGAACTAGCCGAGGGTTTCCTCAGGCAGGCTGGACCCACCACGCCGTATTGCGACCAGGTCTCAAACAACCGGAGAAACCATTTTTCACGACCTTACTGGTACTCCCAAGGGTAAAGTCAAGCAAGTCGTAAGCACTCCAAAGAGCAAAAGGCCTAGTTTTCTCCAGGAACGTCGAGTGGACCTACGCCAGTAATATCCGTTGCCCCTAGTGTGCCTATAGTTTGTAATATTTCTTCTGCTATTGTAGGTCTGTCTACATCAATTCTGAGTCAAATGGCTCAAGCTCCAGCAGCTCCTTGGTATGGAGCTAACAATACTCCTTTGAATATTGTCGGGGATATCCATGAAATCCCCAAGAACATTGAAATATTTCTGCCTAAATACAAGCCAAATGGCCTAAGAACAGCATAAGAACATATCCAAGCCTATAGAGATGTTTTAATTAGGCTGCAAGTTCAACATGAAGATGTAGCCTACAGACTTTTCCCCATGAGCTTGGATCCAATAGCATATGAATGGTATATATGCTTGTCAACCGGTTCAATCACCTCTTGGACACAAATGGAAAATGCATTTGTCAATCAATTTAGGTCGCCCTTAGATCCCGCAACTATTTACAATCAGTTTATTACATGCAAACGGGGCCAAGGGGAACCAATCCGAATGTTTAATCAGAGATTCCAAAAGAACTATAATAGAGCAATTAGACATTTTGCCATCGATCCTGCAGTAGCTTTGCAGATATATTTTGGGGCATTGGACCCCATGACAACCATGTTTGCAAGGCGTAATCCTCAGGTCACCACGCTGGCTTTGGCCTATAATGAAGCCATGACTATTGAGCAGCAATTGACACCGCAAGGCTACGGGTTTACCTAGATGCCTATGTTGGGATAGTGTGCTCCATATGGTCAAGTTCCCTAGGCAAATCAACTCATGGCACCACAAATGCCAAGTATGAACGCCTTCCCATATCAGTAGTCGTATCCACCAAAGACCTGCATATGCACCCATTCCAATCCAACCAATCATAGCCATTCCACCTGCTCCTCGCATTTTTGCAGAAAAGTCAATCAACTACGCAGAAACTAGTCAAGTCAATCCTCAAGCCATAGTTCCTGTTTCGAATCCAATCCCAATTCAAGGTATCAATCCATATGGGAATCCAATTCCTCATAACCCCACCCAAATGTGGAATCAAGACCCCATCAATTATGCAAATCCAATGGGGGTTAACAACAATGTGGTTCCACCGAAGGATGTCTTTTCGAAAGTCGAAGAGCTCAAGAAACTAGTGCATAAACTAAGTAATGACAGGGTTCAACAATAGAAGCATGAGTCCCGTGCCCCTCACCCAAGTCAGAATTTTAACAATAGAGGGAGGCACTGGAACACTAAGCCAAACAATGGGGGAGTTCCTGCTCCCATTGCTAATCAATTAGATGCTTCTGCAGGCCCTAGCCAATCCAATTCTCTTTTGAATCTTTCAGATTTGGCATGGGAAAGAGGGTGCAGGTTACATAACACAAAAGAACACAATGAGAGGAATTGTCCTGAGATCGCTAGATACACTCATTGTCTTCAGGCACAAGTTGATGATTTGGAACTGGTATCAAATGAGGATCCATCGTATCAGCAAGATGAAAATATTATGGTGATGGAAATAGTATATCACCAAGAGGGTGAGAGCGAGGAGGAAGAAGACGAAGTTTTGGAACAGGAGGTGCAAGCTTTTCGAGATTTCAGAAAGGGGACTCATGGGTACCATTTGAGGAGTAAGTCTAAAGCCCCTAAAACCTCATCAACACCTCCAAAAAGTTCTATTCTTCCTCCAGATACAAAGGCAAGTAACAACCCTCCCCCTCCACTCAGAAGAGAAATGTCTAATGACGTCCAAAAGACAGTCAAATTCAAAAACCAAATTATGACGTAGTGGAGGATATGAAGAAGTCCAAATCTAGCCTTTCATTCCCGGACGCAGCTAAATTGCCCGGTCAAAAGGAGGCGTTGATAAGAGCTTTGAACTCACCTGATCCGATGTGGAAGGAAAAAAGAGCTGAATCCCATCTGATTTTGCGAAAGGAGAGAAGGGATGTCCCGCCATTCTTATTAACTCTGAGAATTGCGGGTAAGAACTTGCATAACTGTTTGGTAGACATAGGAGCCATGAGCAACCTCATGCCTACAGAGATATGTCAAATGCCGGGTCTACAACCGGTTTCATCCAAATGCACGGTCTTGCAATTGGACCGTTCAGAGGTAAATGTAGTAGGGACCTTATATGATGTCAAGATTCAATTAAATTCTGAACCCAGGGTCCAGAAGGTTGTAGACATTTTGGTGGTTAACATCCCAAGTAGGTATGGAATGTTACTTGCGAGAGATTGGATGAAAACGTTGAATGGCTATTTTGCAACAGATCGCTCGCATATGTGGCTGCCATGGAAGGGCATTGCTAACCAAATCCGAGTGGAAAATGAACCGAGGCTTAAGGAGATTATAACGGATTTTAACAAGCCGAATGAGGTTCAGTTTTCTGAGCCAGACCTAGGGGTCTATGCTCTTGATGTTGAGAAAGCTACTGATGAACTTAAAGAAGAAGTGTGTCATGGTGGTTCTTCTGAGGAGAAGGATTACACGTGGTTGCTCAAGTTTGATGGATCAAAATCTAGACAGGGAGCAGGAGCTGGAGTCGAGCTCACTGGTCCAGGAGGTAAACCATTATTGGCTGCCTACAGATCGCAATTTCCTTGCACAAACAATGTGGCATAATACGAAGCATTGATCTACGGTTTACGTCTAGCATTGAGCAAACATGTTAAATGCTTGAAGGTTTTGGGAGATTCTGAGTTGGTTGTCAAGCAAATCAAAGGACAGTATACATGCCGTGACAAAAGACTGAGCCTTTATAGGACTAGGGTTATGGACCTCATGGAGGAGTTTGATGCATTCAACATAGCCCTTATTTCTAGGAGAGGAAATCGAATAGCAGACTCTCTTGCAGTCGCCGCGGGCATGTTAAACCCGATGGATATAAAAAGATGTAAAAATTTTTCCATTGAGCTGGTTCCTTGTCCATCAATACCTGATAATGTGAAGAATTTCCAGGTTTTTGAGTGTGACAGCACATCTTCAAGTTTGTCACAAACTCGGGTATTTTTGAAAATCAAGTGATCGATGAGGAACAAAGGTGGCAGGATGAAACAGAAGAAAGTGAAACTGCGTATCAATCCAACAAAATTCCTAAAGACGTGGTTTCATTAGAAAAGATGTTCGACATGGAATGCAAGAACAAGAAAAGAAAAAGAGTCCCGCTCCCCAAAGATGCATGCGATTCAATTAATCTGGGGAGTGCAGACAATCCAAAGGAGGTGTACATAGCAAAGGCATGTACAGAGGAAGAAAGGAGCAATATAATACAGGCTTTGAAGCATTACATAGATTGTATTGCTTGGAACTACAATGAGCTAAAGACTTACAACCAGAACATTATCACGCATACCATCCCTTTGAAGCCAGACTCCAAGCCTTTTAGGCAAAGACAACGAGTTGTTAACCCGCTATTGGAGCCTTTGATCGAAAAGGAGGTTAAAAGATTATTGGAGGCGAAAATCATTTTTCCCGTTAGGCACTCAACCTGGGTGGCCAACCTCGTTCCAGTAAGAAAAAAGAGTGGAGAGATTAGGCTGTGCATAGATTTTCGAAATCTTAATAAAGCCTCTCAAAAAGATAATTATCCATTACCATCAATCGATGAAATTCTGCAAATGGTAAATGGATCTGAAATGATGTCCTTTCTCGATGGATATTCTGGGTACAACCAAGTTCTTATACATCCAGATGACAGGATGAAAACAACCTTCACTACCAAGTGGGGGACATTTGCATATAAGAGAATGCCATTCGGACTGTTAAATGCTGGTGCAACTTTTCAACGCGCCATGGATTACGCATTCAAAGGGCTAATAGGCAAATGCATCATCGTGTATGTGGATGATATCCCAGTTTTCTCGAAGAAGAGAGAGGATCATGTTAAAGACTTAAAGAAGGTGCTTCAAAGATGCAGGGAACATGGAATTTCATTAAATCCCAAGAAATGCATTTTTGGAGTGACAAAAGGGAAACTGCTAGGTCACATTATTTCAAAGGAGGGAATATCCATCGACCCGTAAAGGATACAAGCTATCCAAGACCTACCTCTCCCGAGCAGTAAAAAGGAATTGAGGTCTTTCTTTGGGCAAGTCAATTTTGTGAGGAAGTTCATTTCTAGCTTTGCTGAGATAGCTAAACCTCTAAACCAGATGCTCAAGAAAGATGTGGACGTAAGGTGGAACGAGGAAAGTAGAGTGGCTTTCCATAATATCAAAGATGCCATTTCCAAAGCCCCGGTCTTGATAAGCCCAGACTATTCCAAGCCTTTTTACATTTATGCTTTTGCATCGGAACACTCCTTTGCGAGTGTCTTAACCCAAAAAGGTGAGGATAGTGCCGAAAAGCCCATTGCATTTTTAAGTGCCCCCCTAAAAGATGCCCAATTAAGGTATTCAATCCTTGATAAGCAAATGTATGCACTTTTTAAAACCGTGAAAAAATTTAGGCACTACATCGTGCACAGCAGAATTATCGCCATCGTGCCCGATTCTGCTGTCAAGACCATGTTTTTACATAATGAACTAGGTGAGAAGAGAGGAAAATGGATTTCGACCATCCAAGAATTTGATCTCGAAATCCAACCAATGAAACTAGTTCGAGGACAAGGACTGGCAAAGGCGATCGCAGAAAATGATCCGCAAATAACAAGTCAATGCTCAAATACATAATACATGGCTAAGGAGGACTGGTATGTTGATATTGTGCAATTTTTATTGACCGGTAAGTGCCCTTCTAATTTGAATTCAACACGAGAGGAGAGCTTTAAGGCTTAAATCTGTTAACTATCTGATAAAGTCTGGTGTGCTTTACAGGAAAAATCATGAAGGTATCTACCTGAGATGCTTGAGCAAAGATGAAGCCGCCAGGGTGTTGCAAGAATTTCATGGCAAGCATGGAACTGGTCATGGTGCAGCCAATGCTACAACACACCAAATCCTACGAGCAGGATATTACTGGCCACATATTTTCAAGGATGCGCATACCCATGTACGATCTTGTCACATCTGTCAAGTGGCTGCAAATAGAGAAAGAAATGCAGCCATGCCGTTGCAGCCTGTAGTCGAAATGAGACCGTTTGCACAGTGGGGACTGGATTTTATCGGGGTTATTAACCCAAATTCTTCTGACTCTCACAAATTTATTTTGACAGCTACAGACTACTGTACAAGGTGGACAGAAGCGATTCCCACTAAACATGCCACCACAGACGTTGTGATTAAATTCCTTGAGGATCAAATTATCACAAGATATGGAATGCCCGATTCTATTGTCAGTGACAATGGTAAAGCTTTCATTTCCACACAATTTGCAGAGTGGGCATATGATAATAAAGTGAGCTTGAAATTTGCATCCAATTACTATCCTCAAGGAAATGGGTTGGCCGAATCTTCAAATAAGAATTTGTTGAATACTATTAAGAAGTTGCTGGAAAAGAACCCTCGGGACTGGCACAGTCAACTAAAGTTTGCCCTTTGGGCAGATAGGACCAGAGTGAAAGAATCCATAGGGAATACTCCCTATCATTTGGTCTATGGGCAAGACCCGATATTTCCAGCAAATTTGAAGTTGCAGACCTTACATTTCATACAAGAGTACTTGGGGACAGATGATCAAGTTGAAGCCAGGTTGAGCCAGTTGTTGCACCTTGATGAAAAGAGAGAAGAGGCCATGAATCACATGAATAAACACCAGGAAGTTATCAAGAGATGGTTTGATAGAAGGGCCAAAGTTAAATCATTCAGAATTTCAGATTTAGTATTACTATGGGACAAAAGACATGAGGAAAAAGGAAACCATCAAAAGTTTGATTGTCTTTGGTTAGGCCCATATCAGATTTCAGAGATTCTTGGGAAGAATACCTTCAAGCTAAAAACCTTAGAAGGGAAATATTTCACGCTGCCGGTTAATGGGCAGATTTTAAAACATTATTTTAGCCCTTAGGTTGTGGGACTTTCATATCATTCTTTGATTTTGGTGGGATTTTCAGATCTTGTTTCATTGTTTAGGATTTTCAGATTTTGTTTGATTTAGGATTGTTAGCTTAGCTAGGATTTTGGTTGTGGATTTGATTTCAATTGTCATGTTGTTAATTTTGATAAAAAAATAAAAAAAAAAAAAAAAAAATAAATAAATAAATTGAGATGCCAACTTATGCTTAAGGTTAGGAGAATATGAAATATTGGAATTATCTTGTAAAGGCTCCACCAATAACATAAAACATTTTAAGTTATATTGTTTGATTTTGTGATACATGAAAGAATCAGTTTTGCATGACATATCATTTCATTTGCAAAGATAAGGCATTCATATTCCATCTCACCTCACATACATTTCATTTTAGTTACATATGCATCTTATGTACAAGCCATGAAAGTACGTCAAATTCTCTTAGGGTTATGTTATAACATAAATGTAAGTAGCTCCTAAGGTTGGAAACTGAGTCTTGAGATATCTAGAACCAAGCACGTCTCATAAATTAAAAAGGATCTTGAGCAAAATGATCAAAACCTAGCTTGGAGGAAAAGGTTGAGCGAAAGTGGTTTTCATGTCTATCCTATTATGCAACATGATCCTAAAAATAGTGGTTTTGACCACTTCCATAGAACTTAAAGCCCACATGGAGTAGTAAGGATAGGGTGTAAATTCTCATCTCGGTTGGTTGAGAATCTGATTCCCCAAAGCTCCTATGTTTTCATTTCATAATTAGTCTTGGATTGTAAGGATCGTACTATTTGTCCTCTGCAAAGGATGGGTAGTCATCCCCAAGGTCTAAGTAATAAAATTAATATTCTCCATTCTCATCAGTCTTGGATTGTAAGGATCGTACTATTTGTCCTCTCGCAAAGGATGGGTAGTCATCCCCAAGGTTTAAGCAACAGAATTAATGATTTATATCTAAGGTTTGGATTGTAAGGATCGTACTACTTGTCCCTAACCAGGATGGGTAGTCATCCCCAAGGTCCAAGAAATAAATAAGTAAATAAATTTTTCCCATCTCATCTTTATTTTGGATTGTAAGGATCGTACTACTTGTCCTCTGCAAGGGATGGGTAGTCATCCCCAAGGTCCAAAGAAATGGAGATAAGTTTTGGATTGTGGGGTTAGATATGCCCATGCATGGCATCATGTCTTGCCTAAAAAACAAGACCACCGATTGTCTAGAGGGTTAGACTAGCATGACCATTTCTTCCATAACTCGGTTTAATTATTTTGCTTAAAGTGAGGTAATGAACTCTAAATCAGAATAGTAAGGATAAGGTTAAACTCTCATCTCGGTTGGTTGGGAGTCTGATTCCCCAAAGTTCTGATTTCACATTCACTTGCACATGGGTTCTAGATAGTAGGGACTCATAACCAACTTTGGGATACAATAAGATAATGAACTAGTGGATCCTAAGAGGGTTTGGCAATCTTGAATGCTTGTACATAGTATTAGAAGAAGTACCATGCCCTTTATGGAAGCAAATCTCCTTGCACATTCATTAGGGTACACAAATCATTCACCATCCCATATATGCATTCATGCAAAACTGATAATGGAATGTTGATCAATTTCAAACGATAGGGAATGAAAACACATTGCACACACTGAGCTAATACTTGATGATTCTGATGATTCATGTACTTCTGATCTTTGGGCATTTGTTATTTTGCTTATGTGCTAACATGTATTTGCGAGTTTGTGATATGTTTCAGGTTGGGTTCTTACTAAAATGCTCAAGAGCATTTGACAGCAGAGTCGCCATTTGTTGTGGTTGATCCACAACACACCCCAAAATTGGGGACCCACCTTTTTGTAGGCTTGCAGAGAAGAATCTCGGTGACCCAGATGCTAAAATTGAAGAAAAGAGAAAAAAATGCCCAAGTGTAGAAAGGGGTCACGAAATCGCGACATGTCACGAAATCGCGACCGAAGCCAAAAAACGGTAGCGAAATCGTGACATGTCGGAAAATCACGGTCAACGCGGTCAACGGAAACAAAACAAAAAAAGCGGTAGCGATATCGCGACAGAAAGTTGCATGAAGGTCCGAGGGGGAAAAACGTCGCGATATCGCGACAGGTTTTGCCAAGACGTACGGATGATGAAAGGTGTCGCGATTTCACGACGCATTTTGGCATAGTTGTACGGTACAAGGAAGATGTCGTGAAATCGTGACGAAAATGAAAATCAGGCCCGACAGAGAAACGGTAGCGATTTCGCTACGCCTTGCGGAAAGAAGACTCAAAGTTCAAAATGGTAGCGATATCGCTACAAATTTCATAAAGGCCAGTCTCAAAGTCAGAGGGTAGCGATAGCGCTACAAGTTTAGTGAGAGAGGGCTTGAAACAAAAATGGTAGCGAATCGCTACCATGTCACAAGGAGAAGGCTTGAAACGAAAGTGGTAGCGAATCGCTACCACATTTCAAAGGGACGCTGCAAGGCCAAGGTGGTAGCGATATCGCTACCACATTTTGAAAAGGGCTCAAAGTTAGAAAGTGGTAGCGATATCGCTACCATTCGAAGAGGAGGGCTCAAAATGTTAAAAGGGTAGCGATATCGCTACGAGAAGTTGCCGGAGGTAGACAAATGAAAAACGGTCGCGACATCGCTACGGGGAGCTGATGAAGGCGTACGGCAGGAAAGCATGTAGCGATATCGCGACATGTCGCGATTTCGCGACATGTCGCCATATCGCGGCTAAGAAGGTGAACAGGCGGACTTGCAGTTTTGTCAGGTTTTTGCATAGGAAAGCGTTACAGGGGGCACAGAAAATGCGTGACACGTGGCATGCAGGTGTCAAACTTGCAGAGGCGTTACATGCAGAGATGAATTTCGATGCGTTTTCAAATTTGAGCGTGAATCAAAGCGGGAAAAAGCAGGAATTTGAGGGGTCATGTGCAGGAAGGTGAAATGAAGCGACAGAGAAGATCGAAGAGCCGCGTCAAACATTATAAGACCAGAATTGCAAATCGAAGAGGGGGTTGGAAATTGCCGAATACGGAGTTGCAGAGACGAGAGCTTTGTGCTATTCTGGGCCCGTACTTGGGCAATTTCCTTCTTTTTGTTCTGGGATTTTCTTTTGCACCTGGAACATTTTTTGAATGTAATCGAAATATTCTTTAATACAAAATACGGAGAGTTGGCATCTTTTGGATGAGAAAGAAGGAGTTACTTCTGCATGCATGATTTAATGTCTATCTTTCCCTTCCAGATTTCTTAGGTTTTTAGGTGAAGTTAATGCAAGATCTCTTGGTTGCTTCATGCGAATGCTTGTTTTCCGGAATTACCACAGAAACCCTCGAGACTCGCACCTGGCCTATTTGGATTGTGTGAAAGTGCAGGTTCATTAGGTTAGGTTGCATGTAGAAAGCCTCAGTATCTTCGGTTTCATCAGATTAATGACAGCTTTCTGACTGTAATCTATTCTTATTGTTACTTTTGTTTACTTTTGTCTTTGCTTTTCAAACCCATATTTTATTTTCAGCAGTTTAATTCATGTGTTTGAATAAATCACTGAAAATCCATCAGAATTAAAGGTTAAAACATATTTTATTCATTTTGAGTCCATTGAAAGTTCAAAATTAATAAACCACAGTGCCCCTTGTTAACATCCACTTGCAAACCCTAAGGTGTTCTTAGCATTTCATTTTAAACAAAGATCCTTGATAATCAATAATTAGCATAATAAGAACCTTGGAGAAATCGTTTTTCTTTGCAAGCAGAGGATTTGGGACTCGGATCCTACAGGAGAGTGTGTTTTCACAATCGGGTTAAAACACCACTCAACACCACCTTAAGTAAATAATTAACTCACTATACCTCCATATCTGTTAACAACAATATCAAATGAATAATATTGCATCTCATTTTGCCAAAAGAACTTGCATGTGACTTGAATTTGGATCTCTTGATTGTAGTCCTTACTAATGGAAAGCGAACAATCTTAGCTACACCATCTGATGGAGAGTAACTTCACAATTTTCAATTTTAAGTCACGTGCTGGAAATATCTCTAACTTTTGTATTTGGTTCTACTAACTCTTCATGTAAACACGTAGGCCTGCACTTCTTTCTTAAACCAATATTTCATATACTAAAGTCATGTGAGATCGTTACTCTTTCTTTCTTGCGGATGATATCATAATGAGCGTTATTTTTACACTTTGAGCCACTCTAATTATTTTCTCCTTCATAATTTCCATTGCACCACTCTAATTTGGTAAATCCCTCTCCAGTAATTGAATATCAACAATCTCATACCCTAGCTCGATAATATATATGATCAATATCTACATTACATAAATATGCTCATAGCATATAATATTCCTATCAAAATTTAGGAAAATACTTTCCTTTGAAATGGCTGGTCTACAATCTCCTTCGTGTCTTTTATCCAAGTAGAAAGCACTTCTCTTCCATGTGAAATGAATGGTTGTTTGTCTCTCCAAGATAGATAGTCAACCAAGCATACCTCTTCAATAATAATGATGTCTCTTTGGGCTCTAATGTAACATCTTCCCTTCTATCATAAATGTGGGTTCCTTTCAAATTTTACGTGCACACATTCTTCACACAACAACACTTTATAACATGATCAAAATGAGAGTAAAATCTTCTTCACACAATCAACACATTGTGCTTCTTGTCTCACAATATCAAATAAAGGAAAAATACCTTCACACTTCCAACACATTGTGTTACTTGTCTCACAATATCAAATGAAAGAAAAATACCTTCACACTACCAACACACTGCACTGCTTGTCTCACAATATCAATGAAATAATAATACCTTCACACTGCCAAAACATTGCACTACTTGTATCACAATATCAAATGAAATAAAAATACCTTCACATTGCCAACACACTGCACTACTTGTCTCACAATATAAAATGAAAGAAAAATACCTTCACACTACCAACACACTGCACTACTTGTCTCACAATATCAAATGAAAGAAAAGTACCTTCACACTGCCAACACTATCTCCTATTGCACTGTTACCATTGCTATCAAACTAGGAGCCATCATTGTTATCAAAAAAGTAGCCACCATTATCTTTACTTTATTGGAAGCATTTGTCTTCTACTGTGGTAGAACTTCCTCAGTGTACGCAACTAATGCTATCATTGTGCTCCTACTATTTTCTTTCTCCATGCCTCCACGCTGTTTGTTGTCTTTCAAAATTTGCTACACCATCAAGCTCTCGTGTCTTCTACTATGGTGGTAATTCCTTGGTATGCACAACCAATGCTATCATTGTGCTCTTTCTGCTATATTCTTCTTCGAGCCTCCATGCTATTCGCTTGTCTTTCAAATTCCAATTCTCTACTACACCGTTGAGCTCCCGCATCTTCTATTGCACTACCATTTCCCTTACCACCACATGTTATGCTCCTTCTCCATGTTCTTTGCAATGCACACTTATATTGAAGGTATACTTTTTCAATCGAGACTCCTTTCCACAATGAACTTTTGCTTTATTTATATATCAAACCATTCATTTCCTTTTGGTGTCCAAAAAGGTTCGCCATTCATAATAATAATTGAAACATAACTTTACCTTCTTAATATTGAAATTTAAATGTTTAAATATTGAGATATTAAATATTTAATTTTAATATTTCAACTTTATAATATTTAAATATTCAAACCTCTACTCAAAATGTATTTTCTTTTATTACTTTCCCCAAGCTCTACTCAACAAAAAGAATATAGACAAGATTGTTATGGATTAATGTAGTAACAATATTAAAGTGCATTATAGTTGAGCACCAAAAAAAATAAAAGACTTACATAAAATATTTTCTTTTCTCTTTTTTGTCCCATAGATCCTCCTAGGTATCTTATTGATGAAAGTAAAAAATTCACTCAATCATGCTAATAATTGAAATATCAACAAATTCGAATGATATTTTTTAATTAAGCTATGTATTCATACAAATCCTACCCAACGATGTGTGTTCTATTGCACATGCTTAAATATAATTCAATTTTAGAGGATATTATATATAACATCTCAATTGGATGTCAATGTTGGTGGCTCTATCAAATTAAAATGTGAGGTTTATTCTACAAGTAAACTATCAAAGTTAACTCCTTTGATTATTCCTATACCAATTTTATTAATAATAATATCATACCAGCTTAAAGTGATATTAAAAAGAGCTTGTCTAAGGAAAAATAATTATAACATAAATAATTATTCTAGAAAAAATTAAATATTTTTAGATTTTATCATAAATAAAACGAATTTTTAATGCATTAGTATTTTTACTCTTTTAAATTTAAACAAAAATAAAATGAAATTATATTATATTATTTTATATCAACACTAATAAATAAGATGTGTTATATTTTAAAACTTTTCTTTTTAATCTTAATTAAAAAATAATAATCAAATGAGAGTTGTAATATTACTGCAGTGGTAAGGATTTTGGCCTCTCTTTGAGAGGTCCAAGGTTCAAACCCCACTCAATATGAGGGGACCAAGACCCATCATATAACCTAGTGTAAAATCATTGAATAAAAATAATAAAAATAAAATGGAATTAACTCAAAATTTTCATCTTTTACAAAGGGGACCTAGGTTTGAATCTTGTCAATCAATACACACATAATAGCCAAATGTTTGTAATACCAACACATGGTGATGATGTAATAAGGGTGGGGTCATCCCAATCCCATATAACTAGTTAAAATAAATAAATTAATAATAAACAATTCTAACATAGTTGAAAATAAAAACAAATACATAGTTCAAGATTATGTCGTACACTTTAAGAACTAAGATCTAACACAAACCTCCATTTAAATAGTCTTTCGATAGATACCATAGTCAAAGCCTGTATTTGTAAAAATAGCACTAACAATTATCTTTGTAGGTGGTAGAGAGTCTTGTCCTCCTATTATGGGATAGATATGGGTTAACTTTGTTAGTCCTTGGGTAAGGCGATAGTGATCCATGTTAGCGAGAGGTTTTGGTTCTCTTTCTTAAACCAATTACCACTTATTTACCACCTTTCTTGATGTGGTTACCTTCTAGATTTTACAAAATACTAAAATAAGTATAGAGTCACAATTAAGGGATATTTGACACAATCCCTCAAAGCACATGTCCTAAAAATTAACAATGTCAATACCACCACTTTAAGTGGGGAAATTTGTTGTTAGATTAATTTTAGGGATTTTAGTGTAAATCATGATTCTAATATATTTTTATACCTAGGGTTTGAATTATGTGTCATTTGGACTGATTATTATGGTTTTATGACCTAAAAAAGGGAGACACCAATACCCTTGCTCAAGTTTGTGACACCAATCCATAGGACACACTAATTCCCTTGCTCAAGTTGGACACTAATCCACAGAAGACACCAATCCCCTTGATTAAGTTTGTGAACACCAATCCATAGGAGACACCAATCTCCTTGCTCATAGATCTAGTCCAAAACTCTGCTAAGGTCTACTCAAAAATATACTCACAAATACTACTCAAATATACTCCAAAATTTACTCATAAACACTGATCAAATATACTCTAAAATATGCTCATAAAAACTTCTCAAATTTACTCACAAATACTCCTCAAATATGCTCTAAAACCTGCTCACAAATATGATCTATAACCTTGCTCATTTACTCCTAAATTAAATCATTAAAATACACAAATCTACCTAAAAATATGATCTATAAAACTACTCATTTATTCCCAAATTCAATCATGAACAATGTACAAATCTGCTCACAAATATGATCTATAACCCTACTCATTTACTCCCAAATTCAATCATAAAAAATGCACAAATATGCTTATAAATATGATCTATAATTTTCTTTTTTCTTCTTTATCTAAACTCCAAATCAAATACTTAATATCCTTATCACTCCTTTTAACAACATTTACAATAAAGCTTAATTTAAAATAACTTCTTATATCTTACTTTTAAAACTTGCAAAATAAAATATTATAATACCAACATGACTCCTTGTATATTAATTTTATAACTTGCAAGATAAAACTTCATAAGAATAACCTTAATACTTATATCTCCCTTTTATCAAATTTAATTAAAAAACTTTACCCTTACCTTGCAAAGCAAAACTTAGCAAGTCGTAGAGGAGATTCGATCTTCGAACCTCTAGTAGTGTAGTGCCCTAACGCAAGTTCATGACCAACAAAATTAACCCAGTGGATGAAACCAAAGGGGCACAATAAATTATATGGGTCCTTCCTTGCTCTATCTCGAACACCAAAACCAAAGCAAAATAAGAATTGATGGGATTTGACCCTCAAATATTCTACACTGTAGCAACCTAACACGGGCTAGGCAACCGGCTGGGCTAACCACTAGGTTGATATTAATGTGGCACAATAAAATATTTAAATCTTCTAGACCTTTTAGTTGCATAGAAAAAATGACCATCGAGGGTATTCGAACTTCGTACCTCCTACACCATAGCGCTCTAACGTATCCTAGCAACTGATTGGGCTAACCTAATGGTAGAGAATTAAAATAGCATAATTAAATATTTGAAGCCTCCGTGTATCGCTACTACACCTTTGAACATCCTCTAAATATCCAACTTCCACTCCTCTCAGGGACCTCCTCCCTCTTCTTCAACTCTCTACAATTTCATCTTTCGAAGGATATTCAAATCACATCAATTTTAAAATGAATTAACACCTCATATTAATATGCTTTCCTTTTGCACTCAAGGAGGTTGGCCCATGCATGTTTAATTTTTGAATTTTGAACTCACTTTGTTGTTTGTGCCCAAGGAGGTCAACTCATGCATATACTTTTCAATTTATATTTAAATATTTTTTATTTAAATATTATCAACATTTTTTTTAATAACATTAATTTAAATATTAAAGCATACACCACCACTTAATATTGAAGCATACATCACCATTTTATATTGAAACATACACCATCACTTTATTTTCTCAAGCACCCTTTGACATCAATGACAATGCAATAATTCTAACAATCTCCCCCTTTGTCAATGATGGTAACCCTACATAGAAACGATCCTTTATTGCAAAAAAATCACAAATTGCTCCCCTGACAAGCTGTCCCACCTTACTAAAATTCTTCCCCTTTGACATCAATCGCAAAGGCTCCTCGGGGCTGAAATATAAGACACTTAACAATGACCCCTTCCTACCTTCTCTTCTTGAGATTTCAATTATGACATTGGAGTGAAACTCCCAAATTACTATGCTCCTCTTAGTGTTCTATTTTCTTTTCCAAACTTTGGAGGTCTTACTCTTTTGAACATATTTACTATTCTCCTTCTTGCTTGACTTCATAAGTTTAGGGAACACTATTCTACACCATCTAGCTATATGCCCAAAATTATTACATTTGTAACATATGATGTTATAGTCCATGAGATGAAAATGAATTGAAATTCCTCTTGGTGAAACCAAAATCATTATTAGCACAGACCCTATAATTTATAGCTTTATGACCAAATTTGTTACATGAGAAACAATAATCATGGAAGAAATATTAAAATATATCTGATTGCCTTGGAGGATATTACCGTATGGTTATCTCATTGTTGTTTCTATGATGGAATTCGTTGCTTGATTATGTTTTATTTTATTTTTATTTGATTCTTCCACTTCTCAACACATCAGCATAAGTATTAGGATCTTCTTTAATTATTTTCTTTGATGCCTTTGTTTCTTTTGAGCTTGACTCCCCCTTTTGTTTTCTTTGATCTTCTTCAAAACCAAGTCCAGTATTTATAGTCGAAGATCTCTATGCTTTGATAATTTCATTCTTGATTTTTGTACTTTTCTAAAACCTATTTAGCTTATCATTAGATTTTTCACTTCCTTTATTAAAGGGATAACCTCATACTCTTGTTTTTCACATTCCAACTCTTTTGTCTTTAACTGCTCAACCATACCTTCTTCAATTTGCTTTACCTCTTCAAATATAACTTTCAAGTTAATGAGTTCATGCAACAACTTTACCTTTGTCTTATCATCCTCTTATACTTGAGTCTTAAATCTTGATTTCTTATTTCTAAGCCTTTTCAACTCTTCAAGAGCAACAATAAGTTCCTCTTCTATGTCAATTATGGCTTCCTCTTTTTTTTATGGATCTTTATCTTCTTCTTGGTTTTTGATAACAGGAGCATATTCTTCCTCTTCTATGGAAAAAATAAGATTTCTTCTCTTTCACTATTGGAGAGACTTTCATCACTACTGTTGGAAGACCTGCCTACTTCTTCAACATAAAAACTCTTCTTGTGTCTTTGAAATATCTTCTTCTCATGCTTGCTTTGACCATACCTATTTTTATTTTCATGATAACATTTTATTTCTTTCTTTTTATTGTATTCCTTTTCTTCTTTATTGCTTCTACTTACAACTTGTGGGAAATTAGATGCATAGTGACCAATGTTACCACAATTAAAATATTTCACAGAATACATACCTGTGTTTTCTTGGACCCTTCTTATTTCTTCGCACAAAGTTAGCTTCTTCTTCACTGCTTGATTCTTCGCTTGACTCTAGTTCTTTATTCTATATTCTTTTAAGCTTTAAACGTGGCCACCCATTCAAATGTTTGATATTTTTTAGTCCTCATCTCATAGACTGTGAGAATTCCATGTAGCTCATCCATGCTTAAAGTTTTAAGATCATTCATTTCTTCAATCGTTGAAACCTTTGCATTAAATCTCATAGGAAGTGACCTTAAGATTTTCTAAACAATATTAGAGTCTTCAATATTTTATCTAAGTCCATGAATGGTGTTGACAAGTTTATAAATGTGGATTAGATATTTGGCAATATATTCCTCACATTTCATCTTCAAATATTCAAACTTCCTCTTGTGGTTTTGAAGATTTACCATTTTAACCTTGTCGTCTCCTTCATATGTTCTTTATAACTTATCCCAAATTTCTTTTGCTAAGGTGCATTGCATGACTTTCACAAACTTTGATTCATATAACTCACTTAGTATTGCATTCATTGCCTTGGAATTATGTTCAAATTGAAGAACATAAGCTTATACTGAGAGGGGGGGTGAACAGTATAGGACCACTTTTTACTTTATTTCCAAACCAATATCAATTAATGTCCTTAATTGCAATAATAAAATATAGTAGTGTGCATTAATAACTCAGATAGAAGAAGTAAGTAAGAGCACAAGTCACCACATACAATTGAGACACAAGTTTTAATGTGGTTCCCCCAATGTGAGGTACTCCATGGAGAAAATATTTTACTAAAACTTTCTCAATCAATATCTTTGGGAATCACTCCAAAGTACAATGTTTATGGATATCTATCCAAAGGATATGTTGATCCACTAATATCAAGTTCGTGGATCTCGTCCATAGGAGAACTCTTTCCCCTTCTACTCTGGATATGTGATCTTCTAGAAGACTTTGTCTCTCTGTTGCACTAACTAGTGTACCTCTCTCCACTTCAAGACTCCTCACTCAGATCTTTCTTCAACTGTGCTAGCTACTAGATCTCTATCCACTAAGACTCTATTATTTATACTCGATCACCTCTAAATATCTATCAATAGGCTCACTAAGAAATTTCTCAATAGGCTCACATAGAACCTGCTTAACAAGCTCACACAAAACTTATCAAATGCTGAATAACAAGATCACATAGAACTTGTCCAAATCTGCTCTAGCAAGCTCACCAAGAACTTGCCCAAATCTGCTCTAGTAAGCTCACCAAGAACTTGCCCAAATATGCTCTAGCAAGCTCACCAAGAACTTGCCCAAATTTGCTCTAGCAAGCTCACCAAGAACTTGCCCAAATATGCTCTAGCAAGCTCACCAAGAACTTACCCAAAACTTCTCTAGCAAGCTCACCAAGAACTTGCCCAAAACTATCCACAAATTTGTCTCAACACTGTCCTCAAATATATCCCAAAGGCCTTCTAAAAGGCTCAATCAATCATGCTCAAGTAGTACTTAAAATGAACTCAAAAATGAGTGGTAATCTCAACTCGAATTAACTTCATAGAAGCATAAATAGAATTGTTAGAGACTCAATATGTTCTAATATCACTCTCAACCCAAATCAATATCAACTCAACTCAAATCAAATAAATCTCAACTCAACTCAAGTCAATCTCATAGAATCATAAAAATAATTGTTAGAGACTCAATATGTTCTAATCTCACTCTCAACTCAAATCAACCTCAAATCAATTCAAGTCTTATATAACCATATAGATAATTGTTAGAGACTCAATATGTTCTAACCTCAATATCAACTCAACATAGAATTATGGAATAGTTTGTTTTATAGAACTTGAACAATCACTTTACACATCACTTCACTAGGCTCAATCAAGTCAACTCAACCAATCATCACAAGGTACAACTCTCTCTCACACAATCTTAGTCCAAGTATGTATCAACCAACTCAAATGTTTCCAACAATGCTCAACCACAAATCTCACATAACAATGATACTCATGTTCTTTTTTAACTCAAGTTATTTCACAACCAATGGGCTTCAATAACTATGCTTATCAAACAAGGTTTAGACACAACTCTCAATTCAGAAAATCTTGAAGCATTCAACCAACCACTTTCGAAAAGGAAACCACAAACAATCATTTTCCTCCAATGATATTTTAGAAATCAACCACCATAAACAATCAATAGGAGAATGTACCCATACCTTTTATGAATATTAAAAAACCTCTTTGTAAATCTGCCACAATCACAATATTCTTTTGCCAATCTTCACAAGGGTTAGTAGATCACAAAATAATCAACATTACTCCACTTTTCAATAATCATCACCAAGGACTTTAATTTCAAAACTTCCTTATCTCTCCTAAAACCACTTGTACCATAAAATAAAATAAATCAAAACATTGCATAACCTTTTCACTCCCAAAACCAATTATACCATAAAATAAAATAAATCACAATATTGCATACCTTGTCACCTCATGAAAAAATTAATCCTCTTGAAAAATACCAAGGTAAACTTCACTTTTGGAATCCCTTTTCAAAATTAGAAATATCTCTTTACAAACACCTTATTTCTCCTTCTAAATAATTTAGTCAAATAGCCCTCGAAATAATCTTTCCAATGATATATAATATACCCCATTTCCAAAATAAATTTAAACCTTTACATATATATATGCCAACCTCCATTAAATGTACATAGGTTGGCCCTCCATTAATTTAAACTTAAACTTTAAACTTTAATATATTCATCACCGGAGGTCCTTTTTCGATGAAACAAAATTCCACATTGGATTTTAAGAAAATCCCTTTCCACATAATCCCACCATGGTTTTAAATAAAACGTTTTATTTTGTCTGCCTTGATTTTCATAAAAACCCTATAAATAGCCATGCTTTCCAAAATATCATAAATGCTTATTTATGAAATATTTTGGCCACCAAAACCAAATGTGATCCATGTGACATCAATGATCCATGTGAAATCAATGACAACACAAAAATCCTCGAATTAACTCAAATTTACAACATAAATGATGTCTTGCCATTTTGATTTGTGGGAGGGATTGTAGGTGGTTTGAACCCATCCATAATAGATTTCCATATATCATAGCCATGTGCCATCAAATAGGTTCGCATATTTATTCTCTAGAAGGCATAATTAGTCCCATAAAATAATGGAGTCCTATTTGATGAAAAACCTTCTTGGTAAGCCATGTGTATTCCTATAAGATCTTCCTTCAAGATGTTAGGCTTTCATGAAGGAACCCATTCTGATACCAATTGAATAAAAACACACTTATACTGAGAGAGGGGGTTAAAAATATAAGATAAAACTTTTATATTTTATTCCCAAAGTAATAACTTGAACTAATATAAATGTAGTAATTAAATAATGCACAAATAACCACATAGATAAGAGACAAATATTTTATGTGGAAACACCCTCTCGGGAGAAAAATATGGTAAAATATTGCTTATATTTTTATTCAATAATTTTTTTGGGCACCAACACAGGAGACACCAATATCCTATACAATTTCATGGGCATCAACCCACAAGAGACACCAATCTCCTATATAATTTCATGGGCACCAACCCATAGGAGACACTAATCCCCTATACAAGTTTGTGGGCACCAACCCACAGGAGACACTAATTCCCTAGTACAAGTTCATGGGAACCAAACCACAAGATACACCAATCCCCTTGTGCAAGTTTATGGGCACCAACTCACAGGAGACACAAATATCCTATAAAAGTTTGTGGGCACAAACCCACAAGAGACACCAATCCCCTAGTACATGTTCATGGGCACCAACCCACAGGAGACACCAATCCCCTATACAAGTTCATGGGTACCAAACCATAGGAGACACCAATCCCCTAGTACAATTTTATGGGCACCAAACCATAAATTTTGCTCCAATTTTTGATTAAAAATATTGTTCAAATATGCTCTCAAAACTGATCACAAATATAGCTCATATCTGCTCAAAATTTAATCAATAATGCCATACAAGACTGCACATAATTCTATCACAAGGTCTTCTTAAAACTGCACTCATTTACTTATTCCCACGTGTATGTCAAAATAGAAAACTCTTTTCTAACTCATTTTATTACCATGTATCTAATAATTCCTTATACCTCCCACTTTATAAAACCAATAATTATGGTAAAATATTTACTTCAAATAATATAACCACCTTAAGTAAATAATTAACTCACTATACCTCCATAGTTGTTAACAACAATATCAAACGAACATTATTGCATCTCCTTTTACCAAAAGAAATTGTGCATGACTCAAATATAGGCCTCTTGCTTGCAGTCCTTACTAATGGAAAGTGAACCACCTCAGCTACACCATCCAATGGAGAGTTACTTCACAATTTTCAATTTGAAGTCATGTGCTGGAAATATATCTAACTTTTGTATTTGATTATACGAACTGTTCATGTAAACACATTTGGCTGTGCTTCTTTATTAAACCAAGATTTCATATACTAAAGTCATGTAAAATTTTTACTCTTCCTTTGTTGTGGATGATATCATAATGAGTGCTTTTTGTCACCATCATAATTTTCACACTTTGAACCACCCTAATTATTTTCTCCTTCATAATTTCCAATGCGCCACTTTGATTTGGTAAATCCTTCTCCAGTGCTTAAACATCAGCAATTTTATACCCTAGCTTGATGATATAGATGGTAAATATCTGCATTACATAAATCTGCTCACATCATACAATTTTCCTATTAAAATTTAGTAAAATACTTTCCTTTGAACTGTATGATCTACAATATCCTTCGTGTGTATTTTCTCCAAGTAGAAAGTGCTTCTCTTGCATGCGAAAGGAATGGTTGCTGGTCTCTTCAGGTGGGACAATCAACCAAGAGTGGATCTCCAATAATGAGGATGTCTCTTTGGGCTCTAATGTAACATCTTCCTTTACACCATAAATGTGGGTTCCTTTCAAATTTTACATGCACACATTCTTCACATAGAAACACTTTCTTACATGATCAAAATGAGAGAAACTTTCTTCACACAATCAAAACATTATTCTGCTTGTCTCATAATATCAAATGAAGGAAAAATATCTTCACAATGCCAACACACTACACTACTTATCTCACAATATCAAAAGAAAGAAAAATACCTTCATACTGCCAACACACTACATTGCTTATCTCACAATTCAAATGAAATAAAAATACCTTCACACTACCAACACACTGCGTTGCTTGTATCACAATATCAAATGAAAGAAAAATACATTCACACTACCAACACACTGCACTGGTTGTCTCATAATATTAAATAAAATAAAAATACCTTTACACTGCCAACATACTGCACTGCTTGTCTCATAGTATCAAATGAAAAAAAGTACCTTCACACTACCAACACTTTCTACTATTGCACTATTACTGTTGATATCAAACTAGGAGCCATCATTGCTATCAAAATAGTAGCCACCTGAAGAACACAATCTTATACTGAGAGGGGGGTGAACAGTATAATATCACTTTTTATTTTTCTTTCCAATTCAATATTATGTAGTGTATAGATAGCAGTATCAATAGTAGTAATCAAAGCAATGCACAAAACACCATCCACAAAAGTGACACAAAAATTTACGTGGTTCACCCAATACGGGCTACTCCATGGAGAAAATATTTTGTTAAAAATTTCTCAATCAATATCTTGGGAATCCTTCCCAATTAAAATTTTTATGGACCTCTATCCAAAGGAGATGCTAATACCCTAAATTTCAAGTTCATGGATCTCTTCCATAGGAGAACTCTTTCCTCTTCTGCTCTGGCAAGTGCTATTCTAGAAGACTTTGTCTCTCTACTACACTAACTGGTGGATCTCTCTCCACTTGAAGTATCCTCACTCAGATTTATCTTCAATTTTCTTGGCTACTTGATATCTATCCACTGAGACTCTATCCTTTGTACTCTATCACCTCCAAATATTTGTTAATAGGTTCACTCAAAACTTGCTTAAATATACTCAATAGGCTCACTCAGAACCTGCTCAAATCTTCTCAATAGGATCACTCAAAACCTACTCAAATATGCTCAATAGGCTCACTCAGAACCTGCTCAAATCTACTCAATAGGCTCACTCAGAACCTACTCAAGTATGCTCAATAGGCTCACTCAGAACCTACTCAAATCTGCTCAATAGGCTCACTCAGAACCTGATCAAATCTGCTCAACAAGGTCACACAGAACTTTTCCCATTCTTATCAATAAGTCCTCTCTAGGACTTGCTCAAATATATATAGCAAGCTTTCACAAAAGCTTACACAAAAATAGTCCACAAGCCTTCTCAAAGACTTCCCTCAAATCAGCTTAATAAAATCTCAACTCAATCTCATAGAAGCATAAAGAGAATTGTTAGAGATTCAATATGTTCTATACTCATATCCCAATCTCAATTCAAAGCAATATCAACTTAGCTCAATTTTATAGAAGCATAAAGAGAATTGTTAGAGACTCAATATGTTCTATACTCAAATCCTAATATCAACTCAAAGTAATCTTAACTCAGCTCCATCTTAACTCAATCTCATAGAAGCATAAAGAGAATTGTTAGAGACTCAAAATGTTCTATTCTCAAGGCTTAATCTCAACTCAATCAGAATATAGAATAGTTTGTTTCATGAAACTTGAAAAACCACTTCATGCAACCACTTGACTAGGCTCAATCATCTCTACTCAACCAATCACTTCAAGAAACAACTCTTTCTCACAAACCCTAGTCCAAGCATGAATCAACTAACTCAAAATGTTTCCAACAATGATCAACAACAAATATTACATAACAATGATACTCATGTTATTTTCTCTCTCAAGTTCAAGTTCTTTGCATCATCCATTGGTTTCAACAACAATGCTAATAATACAAGGTTTTAATCACAACTCTCAATTCAGAAAAACTTGAAGCATAAACTCAAAGTACTTCACTCAACCAATGGTCTAAACAACAATGCTTATCAAACAAGGTTTAATCACAACTCACAATCCAAAAAACCTTGAAGCATTAACTCAACCACTTTCAAAAAGGAAACCACAATCAATCCTTTTCACTCCAATGATATTTCAAAAATCAACCACCCAAATAAAATCAATTGAGAGTATTACTCATACCTTTTTGATGCCTTATGAGTTGTCCACTAAATCTATCACACTCAACACACTTTCTTTTTCAACTCTTAACAAGGGCTAGCGATATTTAGTAATAACACAACAATAATATCCAAATAACACCTTACTACTCCTACTTTATTTTAACATCCACCAAAGTTCTTTTTAAAAGAAAACCCTTACTCAAAATAACTTTCACTAAAAATAACTTTATCAAAAACCCTTATTACTCCTAACAATTTCAAAAAATCATAATTAAAAATAATTCACAACTCAAACAACCACCATGACCTTATTCCCTAAGGTTACTCAACAAATCAACTAATGAAGCATATTTACCCCTTATCACTCCACCTTAGGCAATCCAAACAAAATATTAATAGAAGCCTTAATACCTGCCTCAAGGGGAATCGAACCCTCATCTTGCCCCAATGTGAATGACCTAGCCATGAACAAGTTGTCGCATGAGCTACGAGATCATTGGTAAAAAAGAAGCACCACCCACTTCTTATCCTTCACCCTCTTCCACCAAGAGAAAAATATGTGCCTTGGGCGCCTCAACAGAACAAAGCCAAAAATGATGCTTACAGGAATCGAATGCACAACCTCCTTATCACCAACACCTTTGCACAATCCAATATGCCACTAGGCCATGCTGCCCAATACGTTTTTGGAAGTGGTCGATGTCTCCCTTTAATGTTTGTTGCGTCACTTAAATGAAAAACATGAGCTCTTTTTCTTCACAAATACCAAGCGCAAACGAGCAAGGATGATTGAATTAAAAAATTCAATGGCATATTTATATGCCTTCCCTTTGCTTTGGAAACGTTGGCCTTTTTGAAACTTCCTTCATGACGTTGGCGGATAAACTTTTAATTTTAATTTTAAAATTAAAATTAAAATTTTAAATAAATTAAAATTTAAACTAAATATTTAAAATTAAATATCTCCATCATCGAGGCACATTTTTTGATGAAACAAAAATCCAACTTGGGTTTTAATAAAAACCCATTTCAAATATTCCATCCATGGTTTTAAATAAAAACCTTTTACAAATCTTCCCTTGAAGATCCTTTTGGAACCACATGCCATGCATCCCTTCTTGAACCTTTGATTAAAAACATTTGCTTCTCATAAAGCTCTTTGTGAAACACAACCATAGTGCTTACTTACATAGATCCTTTTTACATCAATGACAAATATTAGCTTAGGGACTCAAAATGTCCAAAAATATTTCCCTTTGTCATTGATGGCAACCCATATCATTTTACTAAAATCTGACCTTCTTTTATGCTCCCCCTGGAACTTTTCTCCCCTAGCTCAAAAATTTCTCAAATATCAAATCTCTCCCTATATCATAAACTCTCCTCAATATACACAAATATCCCCCCATTTTTCATCAATGGCAAAGGGTCACCTTTGAGTCTTGGGGCTAAGAATGAGCCTCTTAGCTTAGCCCCTACCCCACCTCCATATGAGATGGTTAATTCTGGGGTGGGAGTATTTCTACTCCCCAAAAGCACTGCTCTTTAACTTTACCTTTCTCTCTTCCTTTTTGAGTTTTTTGAATCCTCTCATTGTTTCTTACCAAGTCATCATCCATGTTCCTATCATCACTTATGTTCCTATTTATGTTCTTGTTCTCATCCATGTTCTTGTTTCTGTTCCTATTCCTATTCTTTTTCTCATCCATGTTCCTATTCCTGTTCATGCCTGCTTCTGGAATATTTGCTCTACACCATCTTGTTGTGTGACCATCATTATTTTAATTATAACACTTAATGTTATTATTCCTTGGAAGTGCAAATGTCTTAGGATATCTCCTAGTGAAGTCATATCATCTTCTACCATGAACCCATGCTATTCATTGCCTTGTGACCAAACTCATTGCATGAGTATCAATACCCATGGAAAAGCTATCCTTTCCCATATTCCTATCTTTTGTATGACCTGCACTATGAAGCCATGTACCCAAACCTGTGACATGAGAAGCATCTCCCATTGAAGCTTCATTTCATAGACCTCATTGGTCTCCTATTTTGATTGTTGTTCCATCTGTATCTTATTTTTGCATTGTTTCTATATTTTACCTCTTTGTTGTCCAACTCATCCTCAGATGTCTCATTTCAACTTACACTATTATTTTTTGAAGTATCTTCTTCTGAAATTCCTTCTTCTTCTAGACTTGAAGTAGACTTTTGGTCCCATTTCTTTTGAGCCTATTTGGAACCAAGACCTTTCTTGTTTGTTGCTCCTCTTTGTATCTTGATTATTTTGTCTACACTCTTTGCACTGTTCACATATTTGTAAAAATTTTTCTTGGAATCCTCTAAATATTCCTTTAGTAGTGCCACTTCTTGTGTTAACTTTTCACACTCCAAAATATTTTCTTCTAACTTATCCTTGAACTTACTTGCCTTAGCCTTTGAATTTTCTAAGTCCTCTATGAGCAATAATATTTCTTCATCACATTATTGAAATTGAATTTCAAGCTTAGAGTGTTGCTTTCTTACCTTTTTTACTGTGTCAAGAGCATAGATAAATTCTTCCTTGAGATCATATCCATTATCCACATAATAATCCTCTATTTGTTTACCTTTGTCCCTATCATTACTTCCTTTTGGCTTGTCTTCTATAGGATCACTTACTTCATCTTCTAATGCCATTAGAATATTCTCATCTGGTCTTTCAAGTGCATATTCAAAACCATCATCACTGAAACTATATCCATTCCTAGTGCAATTATCTTCAAGATGTCCAAATTTACCACGTCTTAAACACTTGAGAATAACTAGAGTCCTTTTCACTCTAACCATAAATAGGACTTCATCTCTATCATTGTCTAAAAAACTAGCATCACTATCATTTGAGTACTTGCATTATCTGCATAGTAGCTTTTCTTTTGCCTTAGTAAGAACTTCTTTCCTTGTTTGCTTCATCCATCCTTGCCTTTATTTTTGTACCCGTGTCTTTCAGATTCTCTGTACTTGTGATCCTATTTTTCTTCGTCACTATTGTACTTTGGCTCCTTACACTCTATCGCATAGTATCCATACTTTCCATAATTGAAGCACTTAATAGATCTTACATCTATAAATATTTTGGAACCTTTATCTATTCTACCATAGTTAGCTTCTTCATCACTAGATGACTCACTACTTGATTTTGTCATAGTTAGCTTCTTCATCACTAGATGACTCACTACTTGATTTTGTCTTTTTACCCTTTTATTTTTGTCCACTTTGAATGCAGCTTCTTTCAAAGGTATAATATCTTTTGTTCTTATCTCAAAAGTAGTAAGCATGCCAAGCAAAGAATTCCTTGTCAAATAATCACCATAAATTGATATTTCTATAGCAAAAACCTTTTCACTATATATTTTTGGAAGAGTTCTCAAGATATTATCACAAGCATCAGATTCATCAACCTTCATTCCAAGACCTCTCATATCATGTACAAGTTCATCAATATTACTGAGATAATCACAAATATTTTCATCATCTCTCATTCTTAAGTTCTCAAATTCTCCTTTGAGATTTTTGATCTTAGCTTTCCTAACACCTTTATCACCCTCATATATGTCATGCAGTAGATCCCACATATCTTTTGCTATTTTACAATCCATAACCTTCATAGATTTTGATCTACCCAATCCTTTTATAATTTCATTCATAGCTCTTGAATTTGAATGCATTAGAATCTTACCTTCCTTATCTATAGGAGGATTTACTGTAGAATCATATCCAAGTTCCACTGCATCCCAAACTTCATTTCCAAGTGCCATTAGGTGAAATATCATTAGCATACACCAATACAAGAAGTCATTTCCATCAAATATTGGTACTACATTATTGAAGTACCCATCCTTTTGATCCTTGTGATCCATTATGTTCTTAGACCGCTTTTTCTCCAAGCTCTCAAACTCTTTAGAAGGAACCTTGATCTGATACCAATTGAAGAACACAATCTTATACTCAGAGGGGGGTGAACAATATAAGACCACTTTTTACTTTTTCTTTTCAATTCAATATTATCATGTGTATAGATAGCAGTATCAATAGTAGTAATCAAATCAATGCACAAAACACCATCCACAAAAGTGACACAACAATTTACATGGTTCACCCAATGTGGGCTACTCCACGAAGAAAATATTTTTCTAAAAATTTCTCAATAAATCTCTTGGGAATCCTTCCCAATTACAATGTTTATGGACCTCTATCCAAAGGATATGTTGATCCCTAAATCTCAAGTTCATGGATCTCTTCCATAGGATAACTCTTTCTCCTTATACTCTTTCTAGTGATCTTCTAGAAGACTCTGTATCTCTACTGCACTTACTGGTGGATCTATCTCCACTTGAAGACTCCTCACTCACATCTATCTTCAATTATACTGGCTACTGGATATCTATCCACTAAGACTCTGTCCTCTATACTCTATCACCTCCAAACTTCTGTTAATAGGTTCACTCAGAACCTCCTCAAATATACTCAATAGGCTCATTTAGAACTTTCTCAAATCTGTTCAATAGGTTCATTTAGAACCTGCTCAAATCTACTCAGTAGGCTCACTTAGAACTTGCTCAAATATAATCAATATACTCACTCAGAATCTACTCAAATATTCTCAATAGGCTCACTCATAACTTGCTCAAGTCTACTCACTAGGCTCACTTAGAACCTGCTAAAATATGCTCAATAGGCTCACTTAGAACCTACTCAAATCTTCTCAAAAAGCTCACACATAACTTGTCCCAATCTGCTCAATAAGTCCTCTCTAGGACTTGCTCAAATCTGCATAGCAAGCTTTCACAAAAGCTTACACAAAATAGTCCACAAGCCTTCTCAAAGACTTACCTCAAATCAGATCAACAAAATCTCAACTCAATCTCATAGAAGCATAAAGAAAATTGTTAAAGACTCAATATGTTCTATACTCAAATCCCAATCTCAATTCAAAATAATATCAACTCAGCTCAATATTATAGAAGCATAAAGAGAATTGTTAGAGACTCAATATGTTCTATACTCAAATCCTAATCTCAAATCAAATTAATATTAACTCAGCTCAATATTAAAAAAATCTCATAGAAGCATAAAGAGAATTTTTAGAGACTCAATATGTTCTATTCTCAAGGCTTAATCTCAACTCAATCATAATATAGAATATTTTGTTTCATGAAACTTGAACAACCACTTCATGCAACCACTTGACTTGGCTCAATCAACTCTACTCAACCAATCACTTCAAGAAACAACTCTTTCTCACAAACACGAGTCCAAGCATGAATCGACTAACTCAAAATATTTCCAACAATGCTCAACAACAAATATTACATAATAATGATACTCATGTTCTTTTCTAACTCAAGTTCAAGTTATTTGCATCACCCATTGGTTTCAACAACAATACTAATAAGACAAGGTTTTAATAACAACTCTCAAATTAGAAAACCTTGAAGCATAAACTCAAAGTACTTCACTCAACTAATGGTCTAAAAAACAATGCTTATCAAATATGGTTTAATCACAACTCACAATCCAAAAAACCTTGAAACATTAACTCAACCACTTTCAAAAAGGAAACCACAATCAATCCTTTTCACTCCAATGATATTTCAAAAATCAACCACCCAAATAAAATCAATGGAGAGTATTACTCATACCTTTTTGATGCCTTATGAGTTTTCCACTAAATCTATCACACTCAACACACTTTCTTTTTTAAATCTTAACAAGGGTTAGAGATATTGAGTAATAACGCAATAATAATATCCAAATAACACATTATTAATCCTACTTTATTTTAACATCCACCAAAGTTCTTTTTAAAAGAAAACCCTTACTCAAAATAACTTTCACTAAAAAAAACTTTATCAAAAACCCTTATTACTCCTAACAATTTCAAAAATCATAATTAAAAATAATTCACAACTCAAACAACCACCATGACCTTATTCCCTAAGGTTACTCAACAAATCAACTAACGAAACACATTTACCCCTTATCACTCCACCTTAGGCAATCCAAACAAAAGATTAATAGAAACCTTAATACCTGCCTCAAGGGGAATCGAACCCTCATCTTGCCCCAACATGAACACCCTAGCTACGACCAAGCTACTGCATGAGCTGTAGGCTCATTGGTGAGAAATAAGCACCACCCGCTTCTTATCCTTCATCCTTTTTCACTAAGCGAAAAGTATGTGCCTTGGGTGCCTTAACAAAACAAAGCCAAAAAATATGCTTGCAGGAATCGAATGCACAACATCCTTGTCACCAACACCTTTGCACAATCCAAGCTGCCACTAGACCATGCTGCCCAATGCATTTTGGGAAGTGGTTTTTGTCTCCCTTTAATGTCCGTTGTGTCACTTAAATGAAAAACATGAGCTCTTTTTCTTCACAAATACCAAGCACAAATATCAATGAGCAAATATGATTGAATTAAAAAATTCTAAGGCATATTTATATGCCTTCCCTTTGCTTTGAAAACGTAGGCCTTTTTGAAACTTCCTTCATGACGTCGGCGAATAAAATTTTAATTTTAATTTTAAAATTAAATTTAAATTTTAAATAAATTAAAATTTAAACTAAATCTTTAAAATTAAATATCTCCATCATCGGGACACATTTTTCGATGAAACAAAAATAAAACTTGGGTTTTAAGAAAAATCCATTTCAAATCTGCCATCCATGGTTTTAAATAAAATCCTTTTGCAAATCTTCCCTTGAATCTCCTTTTGTAACCACATGCCATGCATCCCTTCTTGAACCTCTGATCAAAAGCATTCGCTTCTCATGAAACTCTTTGTGAAACACAAACATAGTGCTTACTGTAGCACCCTAAAATTGGCACAGTTAAACCCTTAGTAAAAAGATAAAATTTGAATTTTAACCCCGAAACCGCCCGTTAACCGCTCACCCCATTTTTTGCACCATTTTTAGGAGTTGTTTTGACCGTTGGACGATATCGTCGTCAAATCAGACGAAATCATCCCAGATCGGACGAATTCATCTGGAACAGAACGTCCAGACGATTTCGTCCCAAAACCAAATTTTCATAATTAGCTTCTGTTTCAACAGCCTCTCCAACTTGGGCAGAAGCGTGTCTACGTAGTTGGAGATTCCTCCGTTGGAGATCTCCCAGATTGGGATGATCCCCAACCTCCTAACCTCCCCCTAATCCTATATAAACTAGGATTTTCTCAGTTTATCCCCCTGAATCTTTGGATCCCCTGCCTGGATTTCCTCCTAACCCTTTCCCTGATTGGTTTTCCCTACCATTGAAGTTTTGCACTCGTAGTTTTAGGTTTTCATTGCAGGTTTTCACTGTGCTTCAGCTGGAGGAAGCTCGGATCGTCGCAGGCGATTCCAGATGATTTTGGATGATCCTATCGCAGATCGGCGATGATCTCGTACGATTGGAGGTGATCTCGACTGCAGTTCATATTGGGGGCAATCAGAGCCCTGAGTTTGCATTTCTCATCTTTCTTCCTTATTTTATTATGCATTAGCTTGATTATTTTTATTCTGCATCCTGGAGTTCACCTCATTTTAAAATAACTGCATGATAAAGTTAAAATAAGTTATTAAAACAATGCATTTCCTTTAATTTGCTATCCAGATTTATCGGTTAGGCATTTATACTATCATTTCTATCATTTTGTATTATTCTTGCAGTTGCATTTTTGGTTTTTGGTGTCTGCTTTTGTGATTGCAGGTTTCTAAAGAATTTGTCTGATGAATTCATCAGATCGACGACGATATTGTCTAATTTTAGATGATCGACTGTAATCTGGGATGATTCTATACAATTGCAGATGATCCTATCATTTTTGGGATGATCTGGACTCCTACAAGCTTCAGAATCTTCATCAGACATCCGAAATCAGGTGCATTCTTTCTTATTTAAGTATATTCCTGGTATTTAGGATTCATTCACGCTTTTTGTATTCATATAAATTGGCATTTCATATAGAATAGCTTAGATTCATTCTGGCCAACCTAGGATTATGAATGATCGAGTATAAAATGAACACATCAAAACCATTCTCAACCTAGGCATGGAAACTGCCACTCAAAGTTTCCTGGTGAACCCCACCATCCGTCAAAAATTCACCCTTATACCCCTCCCCCGAGAGGCGCGACCTTCAAAGGGCCTCTCAGTCCGAGGTATTGTTCCATCCTTCTCGCATCCCCCTTCCGGGCATGGATCCTTTAGCCTGAAGGTAAGGGCACGAAAAATTTGGGTCAGTACATTTTGGTGAACCCGACGTGAAACTAAAAACCTTTTGAAAACAATCCAAAAAAAAAATTATTATTAAGTAACATCTAGAATCATCAGACAAACAATTAAAGTTGCATATCATATTTAGATGGTAGATTATAATAAAAGACGAGCTGTCACCATAAATGTTGAAAATCAATTAACGGCCATAGAGATTACTTCTGTACTTAGAGTACCTCAAACAAATAGGGTTCAACCTTTGTGGGACGAACTTGATAGGAGATTGGGTATCATTGAATCCAGATCTACAGAACTTAGGCAAATTAAGAGGTTTGTCCTAGATAGAATCCTGGATCCTGATCAGGTAACCTTATATCATGAACTTCGGAGAGCTTGCCATAGGTGGTTAGCAGATAAAAGAGCACTTGTGTCTTCAGAATTGTACACCTTTGAGGAATACCTTGAGAATGCAGTTGTAGTACATAAGTTTCTATCTCGTATAGAGGATCAAGAAGTCATTCTTACGGATAGAAAAATATGGAATAGAGTTCCTAGAGCTGTGTTATATCGAGAGTATTGCCATGAGCTTTATTTCTACAGGTCAAAATCCGAGACAGATCATATTACCATAGCACACTTTGTCAAATTTTTGAAAAACCATTTCCAATTTGAAGAGGAGCATTTCATGACTCCTGATGAACTTGATCCTATCAACGATATCCATAAACTATTTATAGAAAACTAAATCATTATTCTTATTATTGTTATTCCTTTTGTAACTAGAATGCTATTTGTTATCTTTATAATAATATTATAAAACACAAAAACAATAAAAAAAAAAAAACAAAAAATCAAAACATTTCCTTTTTATAGTAGGTATATAATTAAAATATATACCTCTCAAACCTAGCGCATATATATATATATATAAGTATATATATTTGCTGAAATCTAAGTTTAAGCACAATGCCTAGACTTAGGAACGGAAAACAAACTGAAGAAGAAGAAGATTGGTTAGGAAAACCATTAAATAACCCAGATATCCTTCCTGAAGACCAAGTCCAGGAAGAAGAAATCCTAGACCAGCAAGAAGAAGAGCTTGTTGTAAGAAATGAACAAGAAGAAAATGTTAGAGAGGAAGGATCCTCATCCCCTAAAATGTCTCCGGGAGGAGCTATTACTTTTGAAAACATGGAACAATTCTGGAAGTTCATTAATACTAATATTGGTGTTCTTAATAGAGCAGTCCATATGGACAAGGATCGAATTAGTGACACTCAAGCAACTCTAGAAGACGTATTTCACACATGCACTAATCCCTTGTCCTTTATCGATCAAGAGAGTGATCAAGCTGGACCATCCAATTTGGATATGGCAGCTATAATCCAGAACATGCAACAACAACAGGTTACCCAACCATCTAAAGTGCCTGTTAGCAAGCCTAGGGTCATTCCTGCACAAAAGAAACCATCATTTACTGCTCTATTTCGCCAAGCTATTGAGCAATATACCTCAAATCAGCAAAAACCCAAAACAAAACCAAACACCAATTACCAACAATCTGGGATACAACATAATACTACTACAAATCCTCTTCATAATACTCTTCCTACCAATGCTTTGCATAATAGCAATATAGCATCTAATCCTTATGTCACACCGTCATACACTCATAAATCCCATGCTTATGTCCCACCGAACCAATATGGTGGACAAACTAGTAATCTTGAAACTGTGGTGAAACAGTTAGTTTCCCGCATGGACCAGATAGATCCCTACCATCCCTCGTACAATTATCGAGAGATGTGTAGTCAGCCGTTAGATCCTATAGTTGTAGCACAGCCATATCCTAAACATTTTCCTATGCCTGTCTTGCCCATATATAAAGGAACCGAAGATCCCATAGAGCATCTTCGTATGTTTAGGATAGCATGTCATGATATATCACATGATGACTTGTTATTACTAAAAATGTTCCCAAAAAGTTTAGGAGGAATGGCATTAGAGTGGTATTATCAATTACCCACTAATTCTTTGAGGAACTTCGAAGAAACTGCTGAGTCTTTTGTTCATCAGTTTAGTGCCTACATCGAAAGGCATGTGACCATTAAAGACTTGTACAACTTAAAACAAGACAAAGATGAATGCTTTGCCGATTTCCTAGCTAGGTGGAGACAATTGATAGGAAAATTGCACTTTGTGTTGCCTTATAGGGAGATGTTGGACATCTTTATTAATAATTTACAAGAACAACTATCCTACGAATTATCAATTGCTACCTTGACCACCTTCGATCAGGCTATAGACTTAGCCAGACGAGTGGAAGATGCTCTCATTCGGAGAGGACAACTTAAAAAGAAAGACGATGAGAAAACATCCAGAAATCAATATAAAAATAAACAAGTTGTGGGTGATGGAGTCACTGATAGTAGAAATATCGCTAATGTTAATGCTGCGAAGACAACGGAGAAGTTTATACTGAAACCTCCTGATAAACCTCCTCGAGAATTTACTAAGTTAAATCAACCTTTATCAACCATTCTACCACAATTATTAGAATGAGGTTTGATTCAATTACCAACTATCCAGGAACCTGATCCAACTATACCCGGATACAGAGCTGATTTACACCGTGACTTCCATAGAGGACCTGGACACACTACCAACTCTTGTAAAATATTAAAACATAAAATACAGGACTTGATTGATAACAATGAGATGGAGGTGCAAGCCTTTCAACCTAAGCAAAATCCTCCTAATAATGCTCAAAAGAACATCCCCCAAAACCAGAATCAGAATTCCAATCAGTCATTGGACATATTTCAACATCCTTTACCAAAACATGGCAAGGAAGTGGCTAATCAAATTGAACATCATAATGTTCCCCCTCCTACCCGATATGTAGGAACTATTAGTGGGCATTTACCTGCTCATGAGCCAGAAATATTTGACACAACCTTATCTGTGGTTACGACTAGGCCTCTATACAATATCCAGACACCTGATCTCAGTGGTATAGAATACGAGACTGAGAGTGATATGGAAATCACATCAAATCAATCGAATAGCTCTAAGGATGAATCGGATCCTATTCTCCCTATCACAAGTTATATGGTTCCAGAAGAACCATTTCCAAGAAGAGTCACTACTAGACCATCGTCTCACCAATTACTTTCTAATGAGAAAGCCATAAATGCTAGACCAAGACCCATTCATCATCCGTAGAATAATATTGTGGGTACCATCGGAGCTGTTACTAGACAACAGGCTCAAAACTCTCAACAAGATCAAATGCAGAATGATGGATCAGCCCCATTTGTTTTGAAAGTTCCTAATAAAGGGAATCAGGCACCTAATGTTCAACCTAAACCACCTTATAATATTAATGAGCAACTATCAAATATTACAGCTAGAATTTCTCTTTTGGACCTTTTAAGATCTTCCCCTACACATAGAGATGAATTAATGCTCACATTAAGCCAGATGATGGTACCACAAGACATTCACCTTGAAGCCATGGCTAATACTATAATAACTCGTGAAGTTGATTGTATTGACTTCCGGGATAGAGACATACCTCAACATAGTTTACATAAGGATAACCCCTTATATATTACTGCCTTAATCGGAGATGTAGCAGTTAAACGAGTCTTGATTGATAATGGTTCATCTTTAAACATATGCACTTTTGACTTCTACCAAATATTTGGGTTTAGAAGCGATGAAATGAAAAGAACTGATATGATCATAAAAGCCTTCAATGACGAAACACAAGAAACATGTGGAGTTATTACCATTCCGTTGCAGGTTGGTCCGAGAACCTTGGATACGACCGTGTTTATTGTACATTGCCCTGCATCGTACAATATACTCTTGGGTCACCCTTGGATCAACGCGATGCGAGATGTTCCCTCAACTTTACATCAATGTGTTAAATTCAAATTTAAGAATCAGTTGGTTACCATCCATGGTGATCCTAGACCCTTTGATATGTGTGCTTTGGTAGAACCTGTCGGAGTTCAATTTTGCCCTACGCTGTCATCCACACATCCTAATTCTCATTACCCATCTAAACATGTGAAACACACACCCACAATGCCATCTACTTCTTCTCCATTAGTTCCACCTCTACATACAACTCAGCCATCCTCTAAACAAACCACATTAGGACCTCAAAAAGATCCTAATCCCACAACCAATGTCTCTTGTTCTACTCCTATCACTTCTATACCTATAAAAGACTCATCCATTGACATCTCTACAACATCTACATCCACCAAAGGCATAGTTTCCACATCAGAAGATGTAGGAAATGTTCCTTCTACCTCTTATGCTCTTATTGACGAGCTTTTGCCCGATTTATCTAAAATTCTTATATCAGAGAAAATGAATGCTGCTATGCAAGATTCCCTTATTTTAAATAATTTGCCACCATCTCCTCATACCTTGGGCCTCCCATAGCCTATGGGAAGTACTTACCAAGTCGGGAGCTGTGCTTTTATTTACAAGGGATATGACTAGGGTAGAATACCCAGAAACATCAAGACTCATTATGATGGATATGCTCGATGTTATTTTACTAATGAGTATATTAAAGCCAAATCTATAATGCTTAAATTGGGATATAAAGGGAAAGGTTTGGGACCTTTCCAAAATGGTATGAAAGAACCTTTTGAGGTAGAACCATGGCCTACCCGATGTGGTGTGGGCCTATTTCCTAGTAAGGGTCAGCCTTTCCCATTTAAGGATGATGACCATCTCATATGTTACCAAGATTATTTGGATCAACGTGATGCTTTGCGTTTAATGAATAAGCCATTTACATGTAATATGCTATCTATAGCCTACCCTGAGATGATCGCCGAATCCGACGATGAGTTGGAGGGAGATATCTTCCATGATGTCTCCGTTGAGGAATTATTACATCATGAATTTTATTTTGATGGCTCTATACCTAGTATAGCCCGGCTTGAGGCCACGACTCCTCAAGATGAATTATCCAAGCTAACCTTGGAAGAATTACAAGAATTGGGCATTTCACCCGCCCCACCTAATTTTGAGAAAAATCTACACATGGAAGTAGAGAATGTCATAAAAATTAACATTGGAACTGAGGATAATCCTCACATAATCAACATTGGATCAGAATTGAGTCAAGAAAAATAGGATAAATATATTGCATTTCTTAAAGAATATGAAGATGTCTTTGCTTGGACATATGAAGATATGCCAGGATTAGACCCTTCTGTAGTTATGCATCACCTAGTAGTCCATCCGGATGCTAAACCTGTTAAACAAAAACTTAGAAAAATGCATCCTAAAGTGGCCTTACTGGTCAAAGGGGAGTTAGAAAAACTCTTGAATGTCATTTTTATACAAGCCATTGATTATGCTGAATGGATCTCGAATGTAGTTCCAGTAACTAAGAAAGAAGCTACTAAGGTTAGGGTTTGCACAGACTTTAGAGATATTAATGTTGCATGCCCTAAAGATGATTTTCCTCTTCCCAATATGGATCGGATCATTGATTTTACTGTTGGGAGTGGAATGATATCCTTAATGGATGGATTTTATGGTTATAATCAGATCAGGATAGCTCCTGAAGATCAGGCTAAAATAACCTTTATTACCCCTTGGGGAACCTTTTGTTGGAAAGTGATGCCATTCGGTTTGAAGAATGCAGGTGCAACCTATCAATGAGCTATGACTTATATCTTTCATGATATGATGCATGATATACTACATGATTATGTAGATGACATTATAGCTCGTTCTACTGATGAAGATGACCATTTAGATGATTTGAGAAAAGTATTTAATCGGTTAAGGGAATATCTTATCCGATTGAATCCAGCTAAATGTATATTCAGAGTTAAGTCCGATAAATTATTGGGGGTTATAGTTTCTTTACGTGGCATCAAAATTGACCCTCTCAAGATTGCGGCTATCACTGATATGCCCACACCCACAAACATATCTGAATTACGGAGTTTACAAGGTAAACTTCAAGCCATCCGTCGCTTCATCGATAAGTTGGCGGATAAAACCGGACCCTTTCTTAAGCTTCTTAAGAAGGATGTCTTTTTCCATTGGGACAATGAATGTCAGGAAGCATTTGAACTCCTCAAACAATATCTTCTTAACCCACTTGTGCTTTCACCACCTCGACCTGATCACCCATTTATCTTGTATATTTTTGCTTCAGATTTTGCCTTAGGAGCTATGCTAGCTCAACTTGATGATGAGAAAAGAGAGCATGCTAATTATTACATTAGTAAAACATTAATTAGTTATGAAACCCGCTACATAGTATTAGAGAAGTTATGTCTAGCAGTCATATTTTCTACACAAAAATTATGCCATTACATGCTCAGTCAGAAAACCTATGTTATTGCTAAATCTGATCCTTTGCGGTATCTCATGAGTCGACCTTATTTATCTGGTCGCACAACAAAGTGGGTTCTTGCGCTAAGCGAGTTTGAACTCACGTTTATAGGACAGAAGTCTGTTAAGGGTCAAATCATAGTAGATCAATTAGCTGCTGCACCCTTAGAGTCTACCCATCCCCTCATCATTGAGTTTCCTGATGAATGCCTTAAACAGCAATACCAAAGCAATGGTCCTTATACTTTGTTTGAGCCCCATGATGGGGGGCTGGTGGGGGTATTATTTTAATATCTCCATAGAAACATCTTATACCTCTATCCTTTAAATTAATGTTTGCCTGTACTAATAACACTGCTGAATATGAGGCTCTAATCCTTGGATTACGAGCTGCCTTGGCACTAAAAATTAAAAATCTATTAGTTTTTGATGATTCTCAACTTGTCATAAATCAAATTAATGATGTTTATCAGACCAAAGATGATAAATTGCATCCATATAAAGCATATGTATTACAATTATTATCTTTATTTGATCAAGTTACCTTGGAAGCTATTCCTCGAACTAGCAATCGTGCGGTTGATGCTATGGCTACAGTTGCATCTCTTTTACCCTTGGAGTTAGATGACGAATATGCTACCATCATTATTCATCGACTCTAGGAACCCGCTTCAAATAAATCATGCTTAGAACCTTTGGATGTGTTTCTAATCAATGAAACTACTCCTGAACTTTGGTACACTGATATATTCAATTTTCTTCAAAATGGGACCTTCCCTAAAGATTTTAATAGAAACCAACGTCGGTTATTGCGTAGACGAGCAAGTCACTTCGTAATAATTGGCAATACGTTATATAGGAGATATTTTGAAGGTATCCTACTGAGATGTTTGAATCTAGAAGAATCTAGATCAGCTTTGAGTGAAGCCCATGATGGATCTTGTGGGGGACACTTCAGTGGTAGCACCATTGCTAAGAAGCTCCTTAGGATAGGATATTTTTGGCCTACCATGGAGAATGATGCACATGATTATGTGCGCCATTGCGACAAGTGCCAGAAACATGCTGACCTTGTCCATGCGCCTGCACAAGAGCTGCAGGCTATTTCATCCCCTTGGCCCTTTTCAAAATGGGGCTTAGACATCATTGGAAAAATCAATCCTGTGTCATCTGATGGACACAAATTCATCATAACCGCCATCGAGTATTTCATGAAGTGGGTTGAAGCTATGCCCTTAGCTTCTTGCACTGGAACCCAAGTTTCCAAATTTATTTTTAATCAAATTATTTGTAGGTTCAGAATTCCTGCAAATCTCATCTCAGATAATGGAACTTGTTTCAAAAATAAATATGTCAAGAAATTATGTCAAAAATATAAAATTCAACATCGTTGGTCCACTCCCTATTATCCTCAGGGTAATGGCCAAGCAGAAGCATCTAATAAAACATTAATTAAAATCCTCAAAATATTGGTCAATAAATCTGGCCGAGATTGGCACATTCAATTATATCCTGCTTTGTGGGCTTATCGAACTAGTGTTCGTACTCCCACGGGCACTTCACCTTTTGTTTTGGTTTATGGCGCTGAAGCTATTTTTCCCTTTGAATTAGAAGTTCCTTCGTTGGCTCTGCTACTTCAAGATACTGAAGTAGGAGATGAATATCGTGTTGGCAGATTTAGTCAGCTGGAACTCCTAGATGAGAAGCGCATCAATGCTTTGGAACATCTTCGAGCCTATCAAAACAAGCTTAAACGAGCATACCTCAAGAAAGTTCATCATCGATCCTTTGAGATCGGCGACCTTGTCTTAAAAGAAAATAAAAAAAATACTAATGCAACTAAAGATCTTAAAGGTAAATTCGAGCCCAACTGGCTTGGACCGTATATTATTACTGCCAAATTCGGCTCGGGAGCATACAGATTAGCTACCTTAGATGGTAAAGATCTTAAAGAACCTATGAACATTATGCATCTTAAACGCTATTATGCATAAAATCTGGTCATTTCATCATTGTATATATTGTTATTTTGCATATTGTTTCATTTTAGTCATCCATATAAAAATTTCAAAAAACAGTAATATTATTTATTTTTTCAATTCATAAATTAAAACCAAAATATAAAAAACATAAAAAAATCAAAATCATCAAAATCTTCAAAAACATTTTCTATTTTTGCACCCATCAATTCTTGAAGTATTGCAGTCATATTTTCAATTATTTTGGATAAATTAGCATTTATTTGGAATCCCGCACTTTCACACTCACATGAATAAATATCTTGATTTTATTTGGTATGATTATTAATCTCTCTTATATCAAAGTCCACAGTTGAATTAAATAAAGTTTTGAGCATAGAGAATTGATCTTGTTATTTACTTGAACCAAGTATATCTCTTCACATTAAAATGATTTCATTGCAAATTCAATATGATGCTACATAGTAGAAGTGGTTTCTTGAGCGAAAAGTTTCCCCTGCTATCCTATCATGCACATGGTCTAGAATCTTTGAGAATTGACAAAAGGACAAGCTCACCCCTGCCCAGAATAAAATTCCCTTGCTCTACAGCCAATCCGAGCAAGTATCCCTAGTATAGGAAGAAAAAAAAAAAAAATGAGAAAAAGAAAAATATCATTTTGTACCATCGCAGCAATATTTCAGCATTATCTCAAGTTCCAAGCAAAAATACAAAAAAAAAAGAAAAGAGAGAAAAAGAAAAGCAAAAGCAAAAGCAACAAAATCCCTTCCCTACCCCTTGAAAAGAAAAGAAGGGTGAATGAGCTTGAATCCCTGGAATTCTCAATTATTCGAAAACTGTGAGGTAAGCCCCATAACAGGTGGTTTGTGCCCAACCCGCTTGGCCTTGGGTAACTCCTAGCGTGGTGATATGTCTGTCACATTAGCGACCTTCTTTTGTACAGACCTATGTCTGCTTATGGATCAGCTAGCTCTTGATGACCCGACTTACATAGTAGTCCGGTACGGTTACATGCATATAAATCATGGACAACGAACACTTATTTGGTTAATTCAAATTACTTGTATCAAATTATCTTGCTCAAAATTGGTAAATGAACAATACAATTGCACACACATTTGTATTTGAGAGATTTTGTATCATTATGATAAATCAAGATCGGCAATGAACTCACATATGCACATGAGGGTTCCTTATAAATCTACATTTTGTCTTTGAGATAATTTAAAATATTTCTGCAACTCTTTTTGGAAAAATTTCATCTTCTTATTTCAAAACATATTTAGTATAAAAACAAGTCAATACATGTCACATTTATAAAAATCCAAAATTTCTTTCAACAACATATTCAAAGATCTAGCAATAAAGTCACGTTTATATATTTTTGTTTATCTCAAAATTAAAAATCAACTATGCAATACAATTATTATATCAATTTCTTCTTTGGATTTCGCGATGATGGTATAAGTCTATACCTATAATTCTATGCCTAGCGCAAACCATTGTTTTAAATTTTAAATTCATAAAAACATATGGCTTACATCATTATGTTACACAATTGTGCTTTAAAAAGAACACAAAGTTTTCTATATTCATTTCATTATGTCACCCATTCAATTTTGCAACGATGGTATAATTCCTAAGGAATTGTTCAAAATTTTATCATACTTAGGAATTTTATGCCTAGAAAAAATCATATTTTTAATATTTCATGCATAATATTTTCATGAAAATCTGAAAACAAATCATCACCATCATCATTTTTTTCATCATCACAACACAAAGTCTTAAGACAGTCTCTTAAGCACTCTTTTACTTTTAGCAATATTTCTATACTGGGATTAGCTTGACGACCTAGCGAGCGACGACTCCATGAAATGGTCTATAACAACGACAATGTCCTTTGAAATTATTGTTAGAAGTCCCTTTATTTTTCATCAAATCATACCACAACAACCAATTTGTTTACATCAGATTATTTCATTTAAATTTTATAGCATGACCTAAACTTATACTATTTCCAATGACATAATTACATGAATAATCAATCAACAATTCAAAACTTAAAGCATCATAAAACATGTGGACAAGTCATATCACAAAAATATCATATATATATATATAAAATATATGTACATCATATCAAACTGGATTGGTATGCCACAATCTATACCCTGGCATACTCAATCCTCTCAAACATATACAGTCCAGCCAAAGAGCAGCTAGTCTCGAGAAGCCCTCGAGCTCTCAGCCTCATCTCCTCTCCCACCCTGGCATGGAGGAGGTGGTCCCATCGAGGTCCATGTTGTATCATGGGTCCTCGACGTCGATCGTGATGATGTCCTCGATGACCCCATCATGACCGACTCCGCAATGCTAGCTGGCAGTGGTATCCTCTGCCCCTCTGGAACCACGTGATAGTATAATCCCTGGTAGAACATGGCCTGAGCAATAGACCACGCCAGATCTCGAGTGCTCGCCCCTCCACTCTGAGCCCTGAGTCATGTAGCCTCATCCTGTAGCATCTGCACCTGAGCCCAGAGGTGGGCATTCTCAGCCTAGAGAGCCACCATCTCATTGCTCTCCCCCACCTCGATACCCTTGCCCTTATCGAGTGATGGTGGCCTCTCCCTCTACTGAGAAGGGAGCCCCTCCTCCCTCCTCTCTGGCTATTGTGGTCTCTCCGAAGCCTGTGGCACTCTTCGACGTCTCTCCTGAGGAGACCATCACTGCTCCCTCCCCCGTGACCCCTCATTGCATCGATAGTAGCCTAGCATCGCCTCCCCATCCGTCGCACCATGACATGCATCGGACCCTGTGCCCTCATCATCCGAGGAGGGTGGATGCCTACGTACCAAGCATCATATCCATCTGTCACCCTAGTATCATCCTCATCCATTGGCTGAATGGGGGCATCATCCACATCTTGACTCTAGAATCATTGCATATCTGGAGCCCCACTCAGTGTAGTACTATCCTGGATAGTCCGAGAGTACTCGTAATCCCTGAGAGAAGGGATCCCTTGTAGACCGAACTACCACAAAACTTGGTCATAGCGGTGGAGCTCTACCTCTCCCCACTCCATCCTCAGCTAGAAGACTCACCTGATGTGAGCCAACTCATGTCCATCCTCTCCCCACCCTGGGTGCTCTCTCCATGGCCTCTAGGTGATCTGGTTAGGGATGAGGTCATCTAGCAACCTCTAGGACATTGGCAGATCTATCCACCACTGTGACCCTCTCTAGAGCCACCAATAGAAAACTCGGGGTCTCTCCCAGTCAACCCCTATCAGTGGAAGCCCTACTGGCCTCCACACCGCAATGTGCTCCCAACACCAAACCTGTAGTAGCGATGTCAAAACTAGACATCGACCTCCCTTGTATATGACCCCGTGCAGGATCCTATACAAGCGACATAGCACAAAGCTACCCCAAGAAAATCTATAGCCATGGTCTCTCATATCATAGACCACATCTGAGAGTAGCCATGGTAACCTGCATCCGCTCTGGTGGCATAGCAGTAAGCCACCCACTACCCCTACCAAAACTTGAGTCAATCGAGATGCCCCAGGCATCTGTCGTAATGTCTCGATGTTCACTCTACCCTTCTCCAGGGTGAAGCTAGGGTCTCTGCACAGTCGCATCATGGCATGGCCCTGATTGGCCATAGGAGTCATCAGCCATCCATGTATGGGGATCCTCAAAATCCTCCATACATCCTCTAGAGTGGGAGCCATCTCCCCTATCGGTAACCAAAAATAGGACGACCCCGGATACCACCTCTCTGCTAGGGCTGTCAGTAGCCCCATGTCTGTAGGTATTTGTGGCATCTCTACCACATGTTGTAGCCCAACCTCTGATAGTCGGTCTCGCTCCACCTGATCGAGCACGGCTACATCATCTCTTAGCCCCCCATATTTCCACTCTTGACTTTTTAGTAATCCCCTCTGCAAGATAAACAATCAAACAACAAAAATCATTAATAGATAATCATTAAAATCAATTTCATCTTATAAAAAAATGATGATATCATCCACTATTGGACGATATCATACTAAATTGAGTCAAATCATCCTTTGTAGGATGAAATCATCTCCGATTTCTCAACTTGGGGATCACCCCTTGTTGGACGGGATCGCCCCTATTTCACCGATTTTGCCCTTAGACGAAATCGATGATCTGGGGATGATTTTGATGAAATTGGGACGATTTCATCCCGACGTCGTCGACGGCCTAAAAATGGCCACGATGCCCCAAAAATAGTCAAAATTTAAATTAAAAACCACACAAATCAAATTAAAAACATAATTCATCAAGTTTAGATCCTTACCCGCAACCCGCGTCGGACCTCTGTCGATCTGTGCGCTGTTTCTACCATTTTGCCTGTAGAGCTCTAAAAACAGTGAAAGTGAACAGTAACAATGAATTAGGGTTTTACCCTATTTTTTTAATTTTATTTAAAAAAAAAAAACTTTTTTTAAATTTTGCTTTTTCATGCTTTTACCTCAAACGTTCGATTTGGGTAAAAACACGGAGGGGGCACCATAGCAACCAGTTGTACGATTCGACCTAGAATCGTCATCTAGAAAATTGAGTAAATTTTTGCTTTCTCGTAAAGCATGAAGAACTCGTCTTTAACGCATTTTCTTCGAAAAATTCGCTAAAGAGGGGGAAAAATGTAGCACCCTAAAATTGGCATAGTTAAACCCTTAGTAAAAAGATAAAATTTGAATTTTAACCCCGAAACCACCCGTTAACCGCTCACCCCATTTTTCGTGCCATTTTTAGGAGTTGTTTTGACCGTTGGACGATATCGTCATCGATCAAACGAAATCATCCCAGATCGGATGAATTCATCTGGAACAGAACGTCCAGACGATTTCATCCCAAAACTAAATTTTCATAATTAGCTTCTGTTTCAACAGCCTCTCCAACTTGGGCAGAAGCATGTCTACGTAGTTGGAGATTCCTCCGTTGGAGATCTCCTAGATTGGGATGATCCCCAACCTCCTAACCTCCCCCTAATCCTATATAAACTAGGATTTTCTCAGTTTATCCCCCTGACTCTTTGGATCCCCTGCCTGGCTTTCCTCCTAACCCTTTCCCTGATTGGTTTTCCCTACCATTGAAGTTTTGCACTCGTAGTTTTAGGTTTTCATTGCAGGTTTTCACTGTGCTTCAGCTGGAGGAAGCTCGGATCGTCGTAGGTGATTCCAGATGATTTCAGATGATCCTATCATAGATCGACGATGATCTCGTACGATTGGAGGTGATCTCGACTATGCTTCATATTGGGGGCAATCAGAGCCCTGAGTTTGCATTTCTCATCTTTCTTCCTTATTTTATTATGCATTAGCTTGATTATTTTTATTCTGCATCTTGGAGTTCACCTCATTTTAAAATAACTGCATGATAAAGTTAAAATAAGTTATTAAAACAATGCATTTCCTTTAATTTGCTATCCAAATTTATCAGTTAGGCATTTATACTGTCATTTCTATCATTTTGTATTATTCTTGCAGTTGCATTTTTGGTTTTTGGTGTCTACTTTTGTGATTGCAGGTTTTTGACGAATTCGTCAGATCGACGATGATCTTGTCTGATCTCAGATGATCGACTGTAATCTGGGATGATTCTATACAATTGTAGATGATCCTATCATTTTTGGGATGATCTGGACTCCTACAAGCTTCAGAATCTTCATCAGACATCCGAAATTAGGTGCATTCTTTCTTATTTAAGTATATTCCTAGTATTTAGGATTCATTCACGCTTTCTGTATTCATATAAATTGGCATTTCATATAGAATAGCTTAGATTCATTCTGGCCAACCTAGGATTATGAATGATCGAGTATAAAATGAACACATCAAAACCATTCTCAACCTAGGCATGGAAACTGCCACTCAAAGTTTCCTGGTGAACCCCACCATCCATCAAAAATTCACCCTTATACCCCTCCCCCGAGAGGCATGACCTTCAAAGGGCCTCTCAGTCCGAGGTATTGTTCCATCCTTCTCGCATCCCCCTTCCGGGCATGGATCCTTTAGCCTAAAGGTAAGGGCACGAAAAATTTGGGTCAGTACACTTACATAGATCCTTTTGACATCAATGACAACTCTTAGCTTAGGGACTCAAAATGTCCAACACCACCATTGTCTTTACTTTTCCAGAAGCATTCATATTCTACTGTGGTAAAAATTCCTCGATATGAACAACTAATGCTATCATTATGCTCCTTCTACTGTATTATTTCTCTGAGCCTCCATGCTATTCATTGTCTTTAAAACTCTACTACATCATCGAGTTCTTGTGTCTTCTACTATGGTAGTAATTCCTTGGTGTGCATCAACCAATGCTATCATTATGATCTTTATTTTGTATTCTTATCTGAGCCTCCATGCTATTCACTTATCTTTTGAATTCCAATGCTTTGCTACATCGTCGAGCTCCCACATCTTCTATTGTGCTGCTATTTCCCTTGCCACTACATGTTTTGCTCCTTCTCCATGTTCTCCATAATGCACACTTATATACAAGGCATACTTTTTCAATCGAGACTTTTTTACACAATGAAATTTTGCTTTATTTATATATTAAACCATTCATTTCCTTATGGAACCCAACAAGGTCGACCATTCACAATAATATTTGAAACATAAATTTACCTTCTTAATATTTAAATTTAAATATTTAAATATTGAGATATTTAAATATTTAATTTAAATATTTCAACTTTATAATATTTAAATAAATATTTAAATATTCAAACCTCTACTCAAAATATATTTTCCTTGATTACTTCTCCTAAGCTCTACTCAATATGCCTTTCACATCAATGATAACTTCGATAATTCTAATAGTATAGAGTCCATTGAGCCTTGTGTATCAATAGAGGATGAAAAATTATTGGTTGGATTTTTTACTACCTCTTGTAGCACTCTTTAGCCCCTTTTGGGATAGCACTAGTAGTGTTTGTAGGACTTTCAATCCTGCTAGGTTACGTAGGATGAGCATAAAGCAAAAATGGGATCAGACTAAGAGTCTTTACTCTTTAGATGATACTCAATTTTTTGTTATTTTTGGAGATGTTAATCCAAGTTTTATTTGGATTTTAGGTCTTGCAAAAATTGATAGACCTATGACTATAATATTTTTTTGATTGGATAAAAGGGGTTTTGAAAGGGTCTCGTAACCTTCTACATAGAGTGAACCATTACAAAAAGCTCCATAGAGGTAAAAAGAGACATGAGCTCCAATCCTGGTTGAGGAACGAGGATGATCCTACTAAAATTAAGGATAAACAAAATAGAAAAATAGAAAAATAACCTTGAACAAGCCCATGCAAGGGCAGAAATAGGATACCCATGAGAAATACTCACGCAGGGGTAAAAACAACAAAATCCAACCCCTCGATGCTAAACCAAAATTAAGTGCCCGATTAGATTTTTGCACTGTTCAACCCACAACCATTATCAATGATGCTATATCCCACCAAGTTCTTGAATTCCTCGAGGATTTTGTATTTTTTCTTGTATTTCTCAAGGAGGGCATCCATCTGCACCAGTAGAGAGGATATGGTCTTGGCCTCCTACTCGAGGGCCTTGATAAGATCCTAAATTTCTTAGATATACCCACGATCCGATAGATTGGGAAAATTGGTGATTTGAGAGACGAAAATTGGTGCTTGAGCATACGTATCCTTTGTGGGTACCAGTTTCTTAGATGGATTCTCCTATTTGGTTTGGAATAATAGAGAATCATTTGAAACATCATCGAGGACCAGAGGAGCTTTCTACCTACTACCTCCCTCCTTGGCTCAGAGGGGGTAGCATCAGGGCTCCAAATTATATGAACTGGGGGTATCCTTTGCTCTAGTCATAGGACCTAATCTAAAGTTGGTAGGAGGAGAGATTGGAGCATCTCCGCCAACATCCCCTCCAATATCGAAAGGACCATTGACAATGAGTGTAGGCCCGACATGACCAACAATTCTATGATTCTGTTATATGATGACATGGTTGAAAAGGACATTATGGAGGCACTAATAAAGGGGATATGAGGTAATCCTCCTTTTGAATTTCAAAACCAACCTTTCTACAGACCTGAACATGTATTCAAGAATATTTATCAACTTTTTCCCTTAGAGGTAATTTAGAAATGCTAAATGGAAATTTCTCAGGATCGCACTCGGGATATTGAGTGTGAAGTACTGGAGAACCATGATCATGATAATGTCCCAAGGCTTTGGAAATATTTATCAAATAATTCCTTCTTTATCCTTGACTAGGGATTCTCCTATTTCCATGAAGAGGGCCAATTCCTCCTGAAGGAATGCTTCTCTCAGTTGATAATTTTGTTATCATTGGGAAGGCCAATAATTTTGACCAGTAAGTCCATCATGATAGGCCTCTAAGGACAACATGTCCTCCATTCCATGTATGCATAAATTCCATAGATAGGTCTAGTTCACTCCCATTAAATAGTTGCAACAAATTGATGAGGCTATGGTCTCTGAAAAAATCTTCAACCAAGGGGTGAGCTAAAGGGAGGAAGGCTCAAATTTAGCCATGGTGGGAAACAAAAGTAGAGCAACAAGGAGGGAATAAGGAGGGTAAAGGTAGTGAATATGGAAGTATAGCAAAAAAATTATGGTGGAAAAAAAGCTAGAGGAAGGACCTAGAAGGTACCGAAACCAAGGGTAATTCATGATCCATGTCATCCAAAATACATGAAGATGTGCATGAACGGGTGAAAAGGCATGCCAAAAAAGGGTGAGGACTAGATAGAGATGGGAATGGTAACATCGATGTTGATGCATGAGCTATGAGAGGGTATAAAATAGTGGTAGGGGTGACCATATTAGGTGGATGAGGATGCATGGCATGGGTGCTCAGGGAGGTTAAATAAATTGAGGGCCTTTGTGTAGCTAGAATCTAGGAGCACAATCTGACAAGGGATACATGATAGGGGCACCAAACTGGAAATGCACATGAGACACCTCACAAGGATGAGAAAAGGGTGGTGATAGGCTAGTAAAATTTGGGCAATGATGACGGATGAAACTCGAAGCCCCAATATCCTTGAAACTAATGTGGTTACCAAAATGAAGCTAGCAAAGAGGGAAATAGATGACGAGAACAAAAAATGATTATGGGCAGTCTAGCTTGGAGTTACAAATATGAGATTTGATAACTTACTGTAGCACCCTAAAATTGGCGCAGTAAAATTATAAAATTTACATTCACCTTAGTAAATAATTTTAAATTCAAATTTAACCTCCCAAACCGCCCGTTAACCGTCGAGAAATCCGTTTCCCCCTTTTTCGTGCCATTTTTAGAGGTTGTTTTGACCGTTTGACGATATCGTCGCCGATCAGACGATATCGCCCCGTATTTGACGATTTCGTCTGGACTAGGACGTCCAAACGATCTTGTCGCAAAACTGAATTTGCATAGTTGGAATCTGTTCCAACGGGTCTCCAATCTGGGTAGAAGCGTGTCTGCACCATTGGGACCCTCCCCCGTTGGAGATCTCCCAAATTGGGATGATCTCCAACCTCCTAACTACTCCCCCTAAGCCTATTTAATCTCTAGGATTTTCCCTCCCCAACCCCTGGCTGAAATTATCTGCAAAGTGATTCCCTCTGCGTCAAAACATCCTAATCTTGCTTTTGCACTAGTCCCATAGCAATTTTGTTGTAGGTACATCACTGATTTTCAGCCGGAGCCAGCATCCATCGTCGCCGATGAACCTGTTCAGATCGGAGGCGATCCCGTCAAATGCGAGACGATTTCGTACTGATGCGAGACGATCTCGACTGCAGTCCACATCGAGGCAATCAGTGCCTGGAGTTTGCTTTTCTCAACCTTTTCTTTGTCATTTTATTCTGCAAATTAGATCATTTACTCAATGTTTATATTATTTTGCATTTGGAGTTCACCCATTTAGCTTAGATTGCACATTAAGTTCATGATTTGTTATTAAAATACATAAATTTGCTAGGATTGTTGTTCTTAAACTATTGCTCAGTATTCATTTTATTATTTGGTGCAATTTGCCTCTGTTAGCACAATAGGACTTCTTGTATTTTGCATCTATTTTCTGTCTTGTAGGTCTCTGACGAATTCGTCAGATCTCAGACGATTCTTCGACTCGACGATTCTGTCGATTGACGATCCGTCGATTGCAGGCGATTCTATAGAATTCCGATGATCCGGATCGCTTCAAACGTCGAATCTTCTTCAGACATCCGGATCAGGTATTCCTCATTTTCCTCCTGTAAATTCTCTGTTTTCTGCTTTTTAATCTGTTTGTCGTATTCATGAAAGTTGCATTTTCATGTAGTTTAATTTAGATTCATTCGGCCAAACCTAGGATATGAATGCTTAAGATTAAAACGAACTCATCTAAACACATTCCAAAACCTAGGCGTGGAAACTGCCGCTAAATGTTTCCTGGTGAACCCACCATCCGTCGAAAAATCACCAAAATACACCTCCCTTGAGAGGCGGGACCTTCGCAAAGTCCTCTCAGTCCGAGGTACCGCACCATCCTTTTCCCATCCTCCTTCCGGCGCGGATCCTATAGCCTGAAGGTAGGGATGCGAAAAATTTGGAGCGATACATTTTGGTGAACCCGACGTGAATGCATCATAACCTTTTGAAAACAAAAACAAAAACAAAAACAAAAAAATTAGAACAACTAAAACTTAGATGCATTTTAAAACATTTAAGGTTTAAAGTCATGTTTAGATGGTAGCTCCTAAAAAGAGGTTAGAAGTTACTATAAACGTAGAAAATCAATTGGCAGCTATAGAAGTTAATTCTGTCCTTAGTATCCCTGAAACGAGTAGAAATCAATCCTTGTGGGACGAACTTGATAGGAGACTTAGTATCATCTCATCTAGGTCCACACAACTTAAGCAAATTAAGAGGCTAGTCTTGGATAGAATCCTGGATCCTCACCAACTAGTTTTTTATCATGAACTTCAGAGAGCCTGCCATAGATGGTTAGCCTATAGGAGAGCTCTTGTATCTTCAAAATTTTTAACTTTCAAGGAAAATCTCGAAGACACAGTTATAGTGCGCCCATTTCTAGTTCATATAGATTCCTTAGAAGCTGATCTTATAATTAGGAGAAGATGGAACAAAACTCCTAGAGCTATGTTATATTGTAAATATTGTCGTGAGAATTATTATTATCAACCAACATCTGAGATAGATAATATCACCATAGCCCTTTTCATCAAATTTTTAAAAGAAAACTTTCAATTTGAAGAAGAACATTTCATGACTCCTGAACAACTCGAACCTATTAATGATATTCATAAGTTATTCATAGAAAACTAGCTCATTTACTTTCAGTAGTATTATTTTGTGCATTATTGTGTTATTTGCTTTATTATATTGTTTCAAAAAAATTAAAGAAAAACTAAAAATCAAAAAACTTAGCAAAAACTTAAACATTTCATTTTCAAATATTGTAGTAGGTATATAGTAAATATATACCTCTTAATTTGTTGCATATATATATATATATATATATATATATATATATAAAAAATTTGCTGAAATCAAAACTTAGCACCATGCCTAAACTTAGGAATGGTAAAGAAACTTTAGGGGAAGGAGAAGATTGGTTACAAGATACAACTCGAAAACCCAAATGTCCTTCTTGGAGATACAAATCCGGAAGGAGAAACTCTAGGTCAATCAGATGAAGACTTAGGTGAAGATAAGGAACAAGAAGCAAATGTTAAAGAGGATGGATCCTCATCCCCTAGAGTAGCTCCTAATGGAGCTATTGCCTTTGACAATGCAGAGCATTTCAAGAGATTTCTCATGGAAAACATTGATGACCTTAATGTGGCAATTCGCCTTGATAAAGGGCAAATTAGTAAAACTCAAGCAGCCATGGAATATATATGCAATATGCAGACTAACCCCTTGTCTTTCATTGATCAAGAAAGTGACAAGGGTGGACCATCCAATACGGATATGGTCACTATAGCCCAAAGCATGTCAAAACAACAGGTTACCCAACCTCCTAAGGAACCTGTTACTCAACCTAAAATCACTCCCGCACAAAAGAAAATTCCCTTCACTACTTTGTTCCGCCAAACTATTGAGCAAAATGCTTTAAATAAACAGAAACCTAAAACAAAGCCAAATACAAACTTTCAACAATCTGGAATACAACATAATACAGCTTCAAAATTCCTCCATAATACTTTTCCTACCAATAATTTACACAACAGTAACATGGCATCTAATCTGCATGTTCCTCCATCATATGCCCATAACACTTATGTCAATGCCCTACCAAACCAATATGGGGGGCAAACTAGTAATCTGGAAGCCATGGTGAAACAATTGGCTTCACGTATGGACCAAATAGATCCCTACCGTCCCTCGTATAATTATCGAGAGATTTGTAGTCAACCCTTGGATCCCATAGTTGTAGCTCAACCATATCCTAAACATTTTCCCATGCCTGTTCTGCCTATATATAAAGGAACCGAAGATCCCATAGAGCATCTTCGCATGTTTAGGATAGCATGTCACGACATATCGCATGACGACTTGCTATTACTAAAAATGTTCCCCAAAAGTTTAGGTGGGATGGCATTAGAGTGGTACTATCAATTGCCCACTCATTCTTTAAGAAACTTCGAAGAAACAGCTGAATCATTTGTCCATCAATTTAGTGCCTACATCGAGAGGCATGTAACTATTAAAGACCTATACAATTTAAAACAAGATAAGGATGAATGCTTTGCCGATTTCTTAGCTAGATGGAGGCAATTGATAGGAAAACTGCACTTTGTGCTACCCTATAGGGAAATGTTAGACATTTTCATCAACAATTTACAAGAACAAATATCTTATGAGCTATCAACCGCTACCCTAACTACCTTCGATCAAGCTATAGATTTAGCTCGAAGAGTAGAAGATGCCCTCATTAGGAGAGGCCAACTTAGGAAGAAGGATGATGAGAAAACATCCAGAAATCAATATAAAAACAAACAAGGTTGTCGGTGATGGAGTCACTGACAGCAGAAATGTTGCTAATATCAATGCAACGAAGACAACAGAAAAATTCATATTGAAACCTCCTGACAAGCCTCCTCGAGAATTCACTAGATTAAACCAACCTTTGTCAACTATTTTACCTCAACTACTCGAAAGAGGTTTAATCCAATTACCCGCTATCCGGGAACCTGACCCAAGTATACCCGGATATAGAGCTGATTTGCACTGTGATTTCCATAGAGGACCTGGACATTCTACCAACGCTTGTAAGAGGTTGAAACATAAAATACAAGATTTGATTGACAATAATGAAATGGAAGTGCAAGCCTTCCAACCTAAACAAAACCCTCCTAATAATACTCAAAAGACCATTCCCCAAAATCAAAATCAAAATGCCAATCAAACTTTAGACATATTTCAACACCCTTTACCAAGACATGGTAAAGAGGTAGCCAATCAAATCGAACATCATAATGTTCCCCCTCCTACCCGATATGTAGGAACCATTAGCGGACAATTACCTGTTCAGGATCCTCAAATATTTGACACGACCTTATCCCTAGTTACGACCAGGCCCTTACATAATTTTCAAACTTCCGATTCTAGTGATATAGAATCAGATAGTGAAAGTGAACTAGACATTACTTCAAACCAATCGAATAGTTCTGAAAATGAATCAGATCCTATTCAACCTGTCACAGATGATAATGTTCCAGAAGAACCATTTCCTAGAAGAGTCACTACTCGACCTTCTTCTAATATATTCCTTTCAAATGAACAAGCCATTAATGCTCAACCGAGACCAGTTCAACGTCTTCACTATAACATTGTAGGTACCATTGGAGTCGTTACTCGACAACAAGCTCAAAACTCTCAACAAGAACCAAACCATAACGATGGATCAGCTCCATTCGTTCTGAAAACCCCAATAAAGGGAATCATGCTCCTAATATCCAATCTAAACCCCCTTACAACATTAATGAGCAATTGTCTAATACTACGGCCAGAATTTCCCTCTTAGATTTATTAAGATCCTCTCCCACCCATAGGGATGAGTTGATGCTTACATTGAGCCAAATGATGGTACCTCAAAACATTCAACTCGAAGCTATGGCCAATACTATCATCACTCGAGAGATTGATTGTATTGACTTCCGGGATAAAGATATCCCACAACACAGCTTTACATAAGGACAATCCCTTATACATTACTGCTTTAATTGGAGATGTAGTCATCAAACGAGTTTTGATTGATAATGGCTCATCTCTAAACATTTGCACCTTTGACTTCTACCAACGATTTGGCTTTAGAAGTGATGAAATGAAGAAAACTGATATGATCATCAAAGCTTTTAATGACGAAACACAAGAAACATGTGGAGTTATTACCCTCCCATTGCAAGTTGGTCCTAGAACCCTAGAAACAACCGTGTTTATTGTACATTGCCCAACATCATACAATATACTTTTGGGTCACCCTTGGATCAACGCCATGCGAGCAGTCCCATCAACTTTACACCAATGTGTTAAATTTGAGTTTAAAAATCAGTTGGTCACTATTCATGGTGACCCTAGACCTTTTGATATGTGTGCTTTGGCAAAACCAGTTGGAGTGCAATTTTGCCCAGCTCTGTCATCCACACATCCTAGTTCTTCTTTTTCATCTAAAACTATGAAACATAAACCCATAACTTCACCTAGTTCCCCTCCATTAATTTCATCCTCCTATATAGATCAACAACCCTCTAAACAAATTATTCTAGAACCTCAAAAAGATTTTAAATCTACAACCAATCCTTCAACTATTATCCCTACAAATTCAAAACCTCTAGACACATCTATCATACCTTCCACATCTCAAGACATAGGTAATAAGCCTTCTACATCTTATGCCCTTTCTGATGAACTTTTACCAGATTTATCTACAACCTTAATATCAGAAAAAATGAATGCTTTCATGCAAGATTCAAACCTTTTAAATAAATTGCCGCCATCTCCTCGTACTTTGGGCCTCCCACAACCTATGGGAAGTACTTACCAAGTCGGGAGTTGTGCCTTCATTTATAAAGGATATGACTGGGGAAGAATCCCTCGGAATATCAAAACTCATCATGAGGGATACGCTCGGTGTTATTTTACCAATGATTATATTAAAGCTAAACCCATGATGCTTAAAATGGGATATAAAGGGAAAGGCTTGGGACCTTTCCAAAATGGCATGAAAGAACCTTTCGAGGTAGAACCGTGGCCTGCCCGCTGTGGTGTGGGCCTATTTCCTAGTAAGGGTCAACCCTTTCCTTTTGAGGATGATGATCATCTCATATGCTATCAAGATTATTTGGATAGGCATGTTGATTTGCCTCTTAATAATCAGTCGTTTTCATGCAACATGCTATCCATAGCATACCCCGAAATGATTGTCGACCCCGATGAAGAGTTGGAAGGAGATATCTTCCATGATGTCTCTGTTGAAGAGATGTTACACAATGGGTTTTATTTTGATGGTTCTATACCAACTATAGCCCAACTTGAGGCCACCGATCCTCAGAATGAATTATCTAAATTAACCTTACAAGAATTACAAGAATTGGGCGTTTCACCCGCCCCACCTAATTTTGAAAGAGATCTACACATGGAGGTAGAAAATGTCATTAAAATTAACATTGGAACTGAGGACAATCCTCACATAATCAATATTGGAGCAGAACTAAGTCAAGAAAAACAAGAACAATACATCGCATTCCTTAAAGAGTATGAAGATGTCTTCGCTTGGACATACGAAGATATGCCAGGTCTAGACCCTTCCGTAGTCATGCATCATCTAGTGGTCCATCCGGATGCTAAACCGGTTAAACAAAAACTTAGAAAAATGCATCCCAAAGTGGCTCGCTTAGTCAAAGGGGAGTTAGAAAAACTCCCGAATGTTATCTTTATACAAGCTATTGATTATGCTGAATGGATCTCAAATGTAGTTCCAACTCACCAAGAAAGAAGCTACCAAAGTTAGGGTTTGCACCGATTTTAGAGATATCAACGCTGCATGCCCTAAAGATGACTTTCCTCTTCCAAACATGGATCAAATTATTGACTTCACTGCCGAAAGTGGGATGATGTCCTTAATGGATGGATTCTCCGGTTATAATCAGATCAGGATAGCTCCTGAAGACCAGGCTAAAACAGCCTTTATTACCCCCTGGGGTACCTTTTGCTGGAAAGTGATGCCATTTGGCTTAAAGAACGCCGGTGCAACTTATCAACGAGCTATGACCTACATTTTTCATGATATGATGCATGATATCCTACATGATTATGTAGATGATATTATAGCTCGCTCTCTTATTGAAGATCATCATTTGGATGATTTGCGAAAAGTTTTTAATCGATTACGAGAATATCTCATTCGATTAAATCTAGCAAAATGCATATTCGGAGTTAAATCCAGCAAACTATTAGGGGTTTTAGTTTCTTTACGTGGTATCGAAATTGACCCTCTCAAGATTGCGGCTATCACTGATATGCCCGCACCTACTAATATATCTGAATTACGAAGTTTACAAGGTAAACTTCAAGCTATCCGTCGCTTCATTGATAAGCTGGCGGATAAAACTAGTCCCTTTCTTAAACTCCTTAAGAAGGATGTCCCCTTTAATTGGGACACAGAATGTAGAGAAGCTTTTGAACTTCTCAAACAATACCTCCTTAATCCGCCTGTGCTTTCACCACCTAAATCCGATCGCCCATTTCTCCTATATATTTCAGCTTCAGATTCTGCCTTAGGAGCTATGTTAGCTCAACTTGATGATGAAAAGCGAGAACGTGCTAATTATTATATTAGCCGAACCTTCATCAGTTATGAAACCCGCTACACAACATTAGAGAAGCTATGTCTAGCAGTCATTTTTGCTACGCAAAAATTATGACATTATATGCTTAGCCAAAAAACTTATGTCATTGCTAAATATGATCCCTTAAGGTATCTCATGAGTCGACCTTATTTATCGGGTCGCACAGCCAAGTGGGTTCTTGCTCTAAGCGAGTTTGATCTCACATTCATAGGACAAAAGTCTGTTAAGGGTCAAATCATAGCAGATCAATTAGTCGCTGCACCCTTAGAGTCTACTCATCCCCTCATCATCGAGTTTCCAGATGAATGCCTTCAATTAGAGGCAGACCATCCTGAACAATGGTCCTTATACTTTGATGGAGCCCGATGCATGAGTGGGGCTAGTGCGGGTATTATTTTAATATCTCCGCAAAAACATCTTATTCCTCTGTCCTTCAAACTGACCTTTGCTTGCACCAACAATACTGTTGAGTATGAAGCTCTAATCCTTGGATTACGAGCTGCCCTAGCACTAAAAATTAAACACCTTTTAGTTTTTGGTGATTCCCAATTGGTTATAAACCAAATTAATGAAGTTTATCAAACCCGAGATGATAAACTGCGCCCATATAAGGCCTATGTTTTACAACTAATGTCCTTGTTTGATCAAGTTACCTTGGAAGCTATTCCTCGAACTAGCAACCGTGCAACTGATGCTATGGCCGCAGCTGCATCTCTCCTGTCCTTGGAGTTAGATGACGAATATGCGACTATCATTATTCGTCGACTCCAGGAACCCGCTTCAAATAAGTCATGCTTAGAGCCTTTGGATGTGTTTCTAATCAATGAAACTACTCCCCGAACCTTGGTACACAGACATATTTGATTTTCTCCAAAATGGGACTTTCCCCTGCCAATTCTAATAGAAACCAACGTCGGTTATTACGTCGACGAGCAAGTCGCTTTGTAATAATTGGCAATACTTTATATAGGAGATCTTTTGAAGGTATCCTATTAAGATGTTTAAACTTAGAAGAGTCTAAATCAGCCTTGAGTGAAGCCCACGATGGATCTTGTGGAGGACACTTTAGTGGTAGTGCCATTGCTAAAAAGCTCCTTCGGATAGGATACTTTTGGCCTACCATGGAAACGGATGCACATGAGTATGTGCGCCATTGCGACAAGTGTCAAAAACATGCCGACCTTGTCCATGCGCCTGCACAAGAGTTGTAGGCTATTTCATCTCCTTGGCCCTTTTCTAAATGGGCCTTGGATATTATTGGCAAAATCAATCCCGTGTCATCTCGATGGACACAAGTTCATCATAATCGCCACCGAGTATTTCACGAAGTGGGTCGAAGCTATGCCTTTAGCTTCCTGCACTGGCACACAAGTTTCTAAATTTATTTTTAATCAAATCATTTGCAGGTTCGGAATTCCTGCCAACCTCATCTCTGACAATGGAACTCCTTTCAAAAATAAAGATGTTAAAAAATTATGCCAAAAATACAAGATTCAACATCGCTGGTCCACTCCCTATTATCCTCATGGTAATGGTCAAGCAGAAGCATCTAACAAAACTTTAATCAAAATTCTCAAAATATTAGTCAATAAACCGGTCGTGACCGGCATATTCAATTATATCCAACTCTTGTGGGCCTATCGAACTAGTGTTCGAACTCCCACTGGAACTTCACCATTTGTTTTGGTATATGGTGTCAAGCAGCTTTTTCCATTTGAATTGGAAGTTCCTTCTTTGGCTCTGCTACTTCAAGATACCGAAGTAGGAGATGAATATCGTGTCGTGCGACTCAGCCACTGGAACTCCTAGATGAAAAATGCATCAATGCTTTGGAGCATCTCCGTGCTTACCAAAACAAGCTTAAAAGATCATATGCTAAGAAAGTTCGTCATCGATCCTTTGAGATTGGCGACCTTGTTTTAAAAGAAAATAAAAAAAATACAAATGCAACCAAGGAACTTAAAGGTAAATTTGAGCCCAACTGGCTTGGACCATACATTATTACTGCAAAATTTGAATCAGGAGCATATAAATTATCTACCTTAGATGGTAAAGAACTTAAAGAACCCATGAATATTTTGCATCTTAAACGTTACTATGCATAAATTTGGTCATTTCATCCATGTATATATTTGTTCAAAATTACTATCTTATATTTCTTTCAATTTATAAAAAATTCAAAAACACCAAAAACATTCATAAATCTCCAAAAATCTTCAAAAACTATCTATTGCATTTATTTAAAGCACTTGTTAAATTCTTTTGCTCAAAAAAAAAAAAAAACAGCTATATGCTTGACTCTTTCGAAACCAAAACAATATACAGAAGAAAGAGAGAGTCAACATTCTCAAAACTTCTCAAAATTCATTTATATATATATTTTCTTACAATTAATGCAGTTATATGTTTCAAATTATTTTTGGATAAAATTAGCATTTATTTTGAATCCCTCACTTGCACACTCACAACAATAAATATCTTGATTTTATCCGGCATGATTACTAATCTCTCTTATATCAAAGTCCACAAAATTCAATTAAATAAAGTTTGAGCATAGAGAATTGATCTTGTTATTTACTTAAACCAAGCACATCTTTTCACAATAAAATGATTATATTTGTAATTTCCATGTTTTGCTACATAGTAGAAGTGATTTCTTGAGTGAAAAGTTTCCCCGCTATCCTATCATGCACATGGTCTAGAATCTTTGAGAATTGGCAAAAGGACAAGCTCACCCCTACCCAGAATAAAAATCCCTTGCTCTACAAACTAATCCGAGCAAGTATCCCTAGCAAAGAAAAAGAAAAAGAAAAGAAAAGTTCAAGAAAAAAAAAAGAGAAAAGAAAAATGTTCTTTTATCATTACAGCAATGTTCCAAGCATTATCAAGCAAAAAGAAATACAAAAAGAAAAATAAGCAAAGTTCAAAAGAAAGCAAGAAAGCAATAAAATCCCTTTCCCTACCCTTTGAAAAGAAAAGAAGGGTTGATGAGCTTGAATCCCTGGAATTCTCAATTATTCGAAAACTCGTGAGGTAAGCCCCATAACAGTGGTTTGTGCCCAACCCGCTTGGCCTTGGGTAACTCCTAGCGTGGCGATATGTCCGTCACATTAGCGACCTTCTTTTGTACAGACCTATGTCTGCTTATGGATTAGCTAGCTCTTGATAATCCGATCTACATAGTAGTCTAATATGGTTATATGCATCTACATCATGGTTAATGAACACTTATTTGGTTTCTTCAAATCACTTGTATCATAGTATCTTGCTCACAACTGGTAAATGAACAATGCAATTGCACACACATTTGTATTTGAGAGATTTTGTCTATCATTATGATAAATCAAGATCGGAAATGAATTCACATATGCACATGGGATTCCTTATAAATCTAACTTTTGTCTTCAAAATACTTTGAAATATTATTTTTGCAACTTGTTTGGAATAAATCAAGTACAATTGTTTACCACAAAGACAACTATATAATAGAAAAATCAAAAATTTCTTTCAAAATACACAAATCAAATCATATATATCTGGTTGACTTTCGCGACGATGGTATAGTTTCAAAACCAAAATTGGAATTTTATGCCTAGCGCAAGTCCTCATTTTCATATTTTCTAGTTCATCAAAAATCAACCATGCAATAAAACTATCTTTTTTGGATTTTCGCGATGATGGTATAAGTCTATACCTACATATTCTATGCCTAGCGCAAACCATTGTAACAATTTTTATTCCCCCATTTATCAAAAATCATAAAAACCATATGACTTCATTATTATGTTACACAAATTATGCTTTTCAAAAGCAAACCCATTTTTTCATTATTTTATGTCATTATGTCAACCTTCAACTTTGCAATGATGGTATAATTCCTAAGGAATTATTCACAAATTTTATCACACTTAGGAATTTATGCCTAGCAAAAATCATTTTAAAATATTTCATGCATAATATTTTTCATGAAAATCTGAAAACAAACCATCATCATCATCATCATCATTTGCATCATCACACCAAAGTCTTAAGACAGTCTCTTAAGCACTCTTTTCCTTTTTAACAATATTTCTATAAATGGGATTAGCTTGACGACCGAGTGAGCGACGACTCCATGAAATGGTCTATAATAGCGACAATGTCCTTTGAAATTATTGTTAGAAGTCCCTTTTTATTTTTATCACATCGCATCACAAACAACCACTTTGTTACATCAGATTATTTCATTTACAATGTTATAGCATGACATTCAAATTATAATATTTCCAACGACATAATTACATGAATTATCAAATCAATCAATCAAACATAAAAGCATCATAAGCATCACAAAATACATAACACAATATAAGTCATATGATCAAAAATATCTCATCTATATATATATCACAAATATATGTACATCATATCAGCTAGATTGGTATGCCACAATCCATATCTTGGCATACTCAATCAAATACCCTCTGTGTAGTGTCTCGAGAGCCCCTCGAGCTCTCCGCCTCATCTCCTCCCCCCTGAGGTGGAGGAGGTGGCCCCATCGCAGTCCGTGTGGTGCCGTGAGTCCTGGATGCCGATCGTGATGATGTCCTAGATGACCCCATCACGACAGGCTCTGCAATGTGTGCTGGTAATGGCACCCTCTGCTCCGCTGGCACCGCCTGGTAGTATAGAGCCTGATAGAAAGTGATCTGGGCGATAGCGCATGCTAAATCTCGAGTGCTCGCTCCTCCGCCCCGAGCTCTGAGCCATGTAGCCTCATCCCGTAGTGTCCGCACCCGAGCCCGCAAGCGGGCAACCTCAGCTCGAGAGTCGCTGTCTCACCGCTCTCCCTAGTGTCTACACCCTTGCCCTTATCGGGCGATGGTGGCCTCTCTCTCTTGGAGATGGGGGTCTCTCCTCCCTCCTCTCCCACTACCGTGGCCTCTCCTGTGCCTGTGGCCTCCTCTGCTCCCTCCCACCGTGACCCCGGGCCGCCTCTATCACCGCCTGGCACCGCCTCCCTATCCGACGCACAACCGCATGGATCGGACCCTGTGCCCTCGTCATCCGTGGAGGGCGGATGCCTCGTGTACTGCATCGTAGCCATCGGCTACTCCTACGTCGTCCCCATCCACCGGCTGGATGGGGGCATCATCTCGCATCCCGGCTCCATAAGCGCCGCATGTCAGGAGCCCCGCTAACCGTGGTGTTATCCCGGATAGTCCGAGAAAACTCGTAATCCCCGAGAGATGGGATCCCCTATCGTAGACCGAACTATCTCAAAACTCGGTCATAGCGGTGGAGCTCCACCTCTCCCCTCTCCATCCTCAACCAGCAGACTCGCCTGATGCGAGCCAGCTCCTGTCCATCCTCTGGCCACCCTGGATGCTCTCTCCATGGTCTCCAGGTGATCTGGTCTGGGACCAAATCATCCAGTAGTCTCCGGGACATCGGCAGGTCGATCCGCCACTGTGACCCTCTCCGGAGCCACCAGTAGAAGACTCGGGGCCTCTCCCCGTCAATCCCTATCAGTGGAAGCCCTACCGGCCTCCGCACTACAATGTGCTCCCAGAGACTAAACCTGTAGGAGTGATGTCATCACTAGACATCGCCCGCCCTTGTACACGACCCCATACAGGATCTTATACAATCAGCATAGAACATAAATGCCCCAACAAAACCTGTACCCATGGTCCCGCATATCGTAGATCACATCTACGAGCATCCATGGTACCCCGCATCCACTCCGGTGGCACAAAGAAGTCCACCAACCACTCCAGCCTAGTACTCGTGTGAGTCCGGATGCCCTGCATCTGGCGTAGTGCCTCGATATTAACTCCGCCCTTCTCCAGGGCGAAGCTCGGGTCACCACACAGCCATCCCATAGCGTGGCCCTGGTTGGCCGCAGGAGTGATCATCCGTCCTTGTATGGGGATTCTCATAATCCTCCATACGTCCTCTAGTGTGGGAGTCATCTCCCCTTCGGTAACCAAAAATAGGAAGACCCCGGATACCATCTCTCTGCTAGGGCTGTTAGAAGCCCCATATCTGTGGATACTTGTGGCATCTCCGCCACATGCTGCAAGCCGGCCTGTGCTAGCAGATCTCGCTCTGCCTGTGTCAGAGCGGCCAAGTCATCTCTCAATCCTCCATATTTCCACTCCCTGCTTCTTTAGTAATCCTCTCTGCAAACATAAACAACAAAACAATAAACAATCATTAATCAATAATTCAAGTAATCAATAATGCAAGTTAAAAATTCAATTTTATGTAATTGATGATATCGCCCACTATTGGACGATATCGTCCCAAATTTGAGCATAATCGTCTCCGATTTCGTAGTTCGAAATCGTCTCTAATTTGATGAAATCGTCCCCCTTTCGACGATTTCGCCCTCGGGCGAAATTGCCGAAATTGAGACGATTTCGTCGAAATCGAGACGATTTCGTCCCGACGACGTCGACGGCCCAAAAACGGCCGCGATGCTCCAAATTCATCTAAAATCTACCTAAAAAGCATGTAAAATCAAATTAAATCAGTTCTAGTTAAGTCTAGACTCTTACCCGTAGACCGCGCCGGACCTCTGCTGATCTGTGCGTTGTCTCCACCATTTTTGCTTCAGAGCTCTAAAACCAGAAAATGAACAGTAAAATGAATTAGGGTTTTACCCTATTTTTCTTAATTTTATTCAACAATAATTTTTTGCTTTTTCGCGTTTTTACCTCAAACGTTCGATTTGGGTAAAAACACGGAGGGGGCACCATAGTAAGTTGTCGTACGATTCGACCAAGAATCGTCGCCTAAAAATGGGTATAATTTTTTGCTTTCTCGTAGATCGAGAAGAACTCATCTTTAACGCATTTTCTTCGAAAAATTCGCTAAAGAGGGGGCAAAATGTAGCACCCTAAAATTGGCGCAGTAAAATTATAAAATTTACATTCACCTTAGTAAATAATTTTAAATTCAAATTTAACCTCCCAAACCGCCCGTTAACCGCCGAGAAATCCGTTTCCCCTTTTTCGTGCCATTTTTAGAGGTTGTTTTGACCGTTTGACGATATCGTCGCCGATCAGACGATATCGCCCCGTATTTGACGATTTCGTCCGGACTAGGACGTCCGTACGATCTTGTCGCAAAACTGAATTTGCATAGTTGGAATCTGCTCCAACGGGTCTCCAATCTGGGTAGAAGCGTGTCTGCGCCGTTGGGACCCTCCCTCGTTGGAGATCTCCCAAATTGGGATGATCTCCAACCTCCTAACTACTCCCCCTAAGCCTATTTAATCTCTAGGATTTTCCCTCCCCAACCCCTGGCTGAAATTTTCTGCAAAGTGATTCCCTCTGCGTCAAAACATCCTAATCTTGCTTTTGCACTAGTCCCATAGCAATTTTGTTGTAGGTACATCACTGATTTTCAGCCGGAGCCAGCATCCATCGTCGCCGACGAACCCGTTCGGATCGGAGGCGATCCCGTCAAATGCGAGACGATTTCGTACTGATGCGAGACGATCTCGACTGCAGTCCACATCGAGGCAATCAATGCTTGGAGTTTGCTTTTCTCAACCTTTTCTTTGTCATTTTATGCTGCAAATTAGATCATTTACTCAGTGTTTATATTATTTTGCATTTGGAGTTCACCCATTTAGCTTAGATTGCACATTAAGTTCATGATTTGTTGTTAAAATACAGAAATTTGCTAGGATTGCTGTTTTAAACTATTGCTCAGTATTCATTTTATTATTTGGTGTAATTTGCCTCTGTTAGCACAATAGGACTTCTTGTATTTTGCATCTATTTTCTGTCTTGTAGGTCTCTGACGAATTCGTCAGATCTCGACGATTCTCGTCGATCTCGCACGATTCTCGTCGGATTGCGTATGATCCTCGTCGATTGCGAGCGATTCTCGTAGAATTCCGTACGATCCAGATCGCTTCAAACGTCGAATCTTCTTCGGACATCCGGATCGTATTCCTCATTTTCCTCCTGTAAAATTCTCTATTTTTTGCTTTCTAAATCTGTTTGTCGTGTTCATGAAAGTTGCATTTTCATGTAGTTTAATTTAGATTCATTCGGCCAAACCTAGGACATGAATGCTTAAGATTAAAACGAACTCATCTAAACACATTCCAAAACCTAGGCATGGAAACTGCCGCCAAATGTTTCCTGGTGAACCCACCATCCATCGAAAAATCACCAAAATACACCTCCCTTGAGAGGCGGGACCTTCGCAAAGTCCTCTCAGTCCGAGGTACCGCACCATCCTTTTCCCATCCTCCTTCCGGCGCGGATCCTATAGCCTGAAGGTAGGGATGCGAAAAATTTGGAGCGATACACTTACCACTAATATTGATGATCTGGGTGTACAAATCAAACTTAGGAAGAGAAAAAAATGATGATTTGTGGTTCCAAGGGTGCACTTTTCTGAAACTAGAAATTTACCCTGTCTTGAAAATAAAAATGAAAGATTTGCTACAAGAGTCGAAATACATGGGAATCCATGTATTGAGTTGTTAAGCATGTGATGAAAGTGACTATTAGAGATGTTGATTATGGTACTTGTAGATATCCAAGTGGTATTAAGAAACTTTTTGACTTAGCAAGGCAGAGTGGAGTCTAGTTGGCTATCTAAACTCTGAGACATTGTATTGAGTGAGGGTTTACCTTTTAGTAAAACGTCCAATCAAAGCCAATAGGATGGAGCAACATAGAAGAACAAAAAGGGACCACTGAGAAAGCTGATAAGTGAACTAGCTTGGAACCAATGAGGTAACCATTGATTTTTGGTCCTGACATCCTAATATTCACATTTTGTTGACATTATCAATATTGATGTCAGTGAGGAATTGGGGGAAAGATATTCTCTACACTATGAGATAATGTTTAGAGATAACCATATTTCTAAAGTATTGATGGCCTAGTTTATTTCTCTATAGGTGCAGATTGTCCTTACATAAAATAAGGAGAGCATCAAATGCTTGAATTCGATGATCATGTTGGAGATGTTCCACAAAATTAGGAGAGTTCTAGTTGTCAAGCAGTTAATTATGTTCTTGGAGTCCCCTTCCACTATGAAATTGGGGGCCTGTAAACTATGAAGGAGAAAAACTCCCTGATAGAGAGCTCTACCCTTTGCAAAGTGGCTAGAATTATGGCCCAAATTCTTAGCACAGGCTAAGATGATGTTCCCTAAATGGTCTCTAATGATACCACCCACCCCTACAGCTCTAGGACTACCTTTGGCCACTCCATAAAAGTTTAGTTTGAGGAATCCTATGGGTGGAGGGGTTCATTTAATGAGGGAGCGATCATCTCAAGGAGATACATGAATGTGGATGAATTTTGGAATCCTGAGGGAGGATGCTAGGAGAGTTTCAAATTCTGGATTAGGAACATTTGCATTATGTGTGATGGACACATTCTTAGTAGTGGTAGCAAATATTTTGGACATAACATACTTCTCATTATGAATAGAGTCTCTAAATGCATGACCATTGTGTTCTCGCCAAATTTCCCATAGGAAGTGGGGAAGACAAAAATACCAAAAGGTCTTCAGGCGATGTCCTCTAAAAAGGTTAGGCCATTGGACATAAAAATTAACTCAAGAGGTTAGGTGAGGCCTAGGAGAGACCTACAAAGAATAACATGGAAGAGAGGATGGATTGGGAGAAATATCAAGAAAAAAAAAATTTCTAGGTAGATTCACAATCCATGGGGCAAAGATAAAAAAGATTGGGGATGGAAAAGCCACATCAATGGGGATTCAATATGGTGAGGATTTTATCATGGATAGTGAGCTAAAGGAAGAAATTGACCTTATATATGATATGGGATTTCTATATGATATTGAAAGGGATCTAGGGAGGGTTGATATTGACAGAGAGGGCATAGTTGACTTAATGGATAAGAGGACATTAGAGGTAGGGGCCCAAAGAATGGAGTATTTCATAGGGGAGGTTGGGATGACACAAAGATATAGCATCATAGAGAGGTTAGCATAGGCTCTCATCATTGAGGATGTCAATAGGAAATAATTTTCAAGAGTTGCTACTAGGAAGAAAGAAATTACATACCTTAAATTTAGACAGGGCATCAATCACCAATTTAAGGTACAAGACATTCTCACACTCAAGGATCAGATTATTACCTAACTAAATGTCTTCCCAAAATCTAATACTGTTACAATTTCCCAACTTGCACCGGATTCCATACTAAAGGATTTGATTTGTTTTAAGGATTGAGTTCTAGACAACAGATCCATGAATTGGGTCTGGGTTGTCCAAAAATTATTGGTTGTGCCAAAGTTATTTAGCCTTGATAATAGAAACCCAAATAGAATCTTCATTGGTGAGAATGTGCCAATATTACTTGGCTATGAGTGCAAGGTTCATGTTATGAAATTTTTAGAGCCTAATGCCACCATGCTCTTTCCCAAAATAGACATGATTCCAAGATACTAGGTGAATCCGTTGCTTGGTATCCGACCCTGAACATAAAAAGTTTCTTTGAATTTGCTCAATACGATTGCACCCACTAATGGGGATATGGAAGATAGATAGTAAGAAGACAAGAATGCTATACAAAGTAGCCTTGACTAAGGTGGCCTTGCATACTTTACTGAGTAGGCTTCCTTTCCAACCGACCAATTTCTTCTGGATCCATTCAATGATAGGGTTCCATAAATATTTTTTGGAATGGCCTTCAAAGAGGGGGAACCCTAAGTAGGTGGTAGGGAGAGGAGCAATGGAACAATCTAGGATGGCAACAATATGGGCTTGGCATCTTGTAGGAGTATTGATGAAGTAAATTTTACTTTTATTGAAATTCACCTTTTGACCAATAACAACTTCAAAGGAAAGAAGGATGGATTTGATGTACTGGGCTTGGGGAATAGAAGTAGTTATGGTTAGAATGGTGTCATAAATAAAATATTAGTGATATATGGCCTAGAGAGAAGAGGTGGGTTTGATGCCAAATATTATGCCTTCAGAGAAGGCGTGGTTGAGGGCTCTTCCAAGAGCTTCAACAAAAATAATGAAAAGGAAGGGGGAGAGGGGGTCTCCCTACTCAGATATTTGAATTTTTTGAATTAACCTACTAGGAAGAAATTCTCTAGGATAGAGAATTTTGTAGAAGTGATGAATGCCTTGACAAGGGCAATCCAATCAGGGTGGAAACCAAATCTATGAAGTATCGAGAAAAGAAAATCCTAGGAGACTCTGAAAAGATTTATTCATTTCAAGTTTCATAAGAAGGTCAAATTTCTCGCTAGAGGAGATGGAATGGATGAGCTCATGGATGGTGATGATGTTGTCATTGATATACTTCCCTTGGATAGAACTTCCCTATTTCAGAGCTATGATGTAGGGAAGGATGGGTTTGAGTCTGGTTTCCAAGGCTTTGGTGAAGATTTTGTAAAGGCCATTGCAAATACTTGTGGGCTAAAACTATGAAAGGGTACATGATTGAGAGAATTTAGGAATGAGGGCTAAAAATGTGGAGTTGATGGCTCCTGGGATCTCTTTATCACTTTGCATTTTTTGGATAAAAAATACACATTATATCCCGCTATGCCCCAAAAATGCTAAAAAATATGGAACCCATTTGGGCCAGGAGCTTTTACACCTTGCATGGAGAAGGTTGCATTCTATATTTCCTCAGTGGAGAGGGTTCTAAATAAGCAAAGGTTCTGATTAGTAGTAACTAACCTAGGTATGTGCCAGAGGAGGTCCTCAAAGGTGTGGCTATCACAGACTGTATTGGGCCCGAGTAGATCCTCAAAGAAGATGACTGTCTCATTCATAATTTTTGATATGTCTAAGATAACCTTGCCATCCTGCTAGTCTAACTCCTTGATTTTGTTGTTGCCTTTGTATCTCAAAGTTATGGCATGGAAGAAATTTGTGTTTGAATCACCTTCTTTCAACCAAGAGACCATGGAATTCTGCTTCTAGAAGACTTCTTCACTTTGGAGGATATTGTGGAAATTAGAGAGAGGTATTATTTCTAAATATTGGATATTTTGATCTAGTTCTCCATGCTACATTGAGATTTCAATATTCCTAATATGGGAAGGGATTTTCTATTTTTTGTAGAAGATTTTTTTGAAAACCTTATTCCAATGCTTTAGTTTTAATTTCACATGTCTCAATTTGTTGCTAACTTGGGAGGATATGGGGCCCTAAAAGGTAGAAGTCCACCATTGGGAAATCAGAGACTCAAGATACAGGTCTTGGAGCAACATGGATTTAAATCTAATAGGATATTTGAAATTAGAAACCTTGGGTTAATAGTCTAGAAATAGGGGATTGTGGTCAGAGCCAATCATGGGTAAAGGATCTAGCTCATGAAAGGAAGAATCCTCAAATACAAATAAATCAAAAGAGATAGAAAGTAATCTTCCACTAAGGTACAGGTTCCCAATACCTAGAGTGGATGATATGATGGATGTTTTAGTAGGGGCTAACTACTTCAACAAGATTTATCTGTAGAGTGGTTATTATCATATCATAATTAAAGAGGAGGATGAGTGGAAGACTACTTTCAAAACTCGAGATGAGTTGTACAAGCGGATGGTGATGTCATTCGAGTTATCAAATGTGCCTAGTACCTTTATATGGTTGATGAACCGAGTGTTGTAGGAATACATTGGTAAGTTTGTGGTTGTCTATTTTTATGATATATTAATTTTTAGTAAAAGTGAAGAAGAGCGCTTGCACCATGTGAGGTTGGTGTTAGAGTTATTACGAAAAGATAAATTGTATGCTAATTTGAAGTGTAGATTTCTTCAAGAAAGTTTAGTGTTATTGGGATTTGTAATTTCCAAGGATGACCTAAAGATGGATGAGAAAAAGGTGAAGGCAATTCTTGAATGGCCTATTCCGAGGAATGTAACAGAGGTGAGAAGTTTCCATGGTTTGGCAACCTTTTACAGGAAGTTCATTAGAAACTTTAGCAAAATTCTTGCACCCATAATAGAGTGTATGAAGGAGAAAAACTTTGTATGGACAAAAGCAAAATCTCAAAGTTTTGATCTCTTGAAGAAGAAGGTTTCAAGAGCACCCATGCTAGTATTACCTAATTTTAGAAAAATATTTAAATTTGACTATGATGCTTCACATGTGGGGATTGGTGCTATGTTGATCCAAGAGGGGTGACAAGTAGCATTTTTAAGCAAAAATTGAATGAAGTAAGAAATAATTATTCCACTTATGATGTAGAATTTTATGCAATTGTGTAGGTGTTGAGGTATTGGTGACATTATTTTTTATCCAAGGAGTTTGTGTTGTACACTAATCATGAAGCCTTATTTTTTAGTAGACATGCCAAGTGGGTCTTATTTTTGCAAGAATACTCATTTGTGTTGAAGCACAAGTTCGATAAGTAGAATAAGGTTGTTGATGCATTAAGCAAGAGAGTACTATTGGTAACCACCATGGAGAATGTAGTGGTAGGCTTTGAGGGGATTAAGGATTTGTATGAATTTGTTGCAGATTTTGGAAGTATTGTACAATAGTACAAAACTCCAGGGGTGGGTGAGATTGGAAAAATATTTTTTGAGTATGTTATGCAGGATGGCTATTTGTTTAAGGGGAAACAGTTGTGCATACCTGTTGGTTTCATGTGGTATAATATCATCCGTGAGTTGGATAGTGGTTGTTTGGAAGGACACTTTGGTGTAGATAAAATAGTTTCTCTTGTGGAGGAAAAGTACTATTGGCCATGTTTGAAGAGATATGTAATTCAATTTGTGTCCAGATGTAGAGTGTGCCAGATGGCTAAATGCCATGCATAAAATATAGGGTTGTATACACCCTTACCAGTTCCCCTAGGATAATGGACCAACTCGAGCATTGATTTTCTGCTAGGGCTACCTCATACTCAGTGAGGTAAAGATTCCATTTTTGTTGTAGTAGATAGGTTTTCTAAGATAAATCATTTTCTTGCTTGCCAAAAAACCAATGATGCAACCAAGATTGTAGTACTCTTTTTGATGAAGTGGTGAGACTGCATGGAGTTTCAAAGACCATCACTTAAAATCAGGATGTTAAGTTCTTGAGTCATTTTTGGTAGACATTGTGGAAGAAATTGGACACAAACCTACAGTTCAATAGTGCTTATCATCCATAGACTAACAAATAAACTGAGGTCATGAATTAGAGCTTGGGCAACCTTCTGAGGTGTATATTTGGTGAGAAGCCACTACAATGGGATATAACCTTGTTGCAAGTAGAATTTACATTTAACAGTTCAGTGAACAACTTGACATGCAAATCACCATTTCTATTTTTTCATGGCCAGAACCCCAAGGGTATTCTATATTTTGTTGAATTACTAATCCATGAACATGTTAGTGATGATGCAGAAGTATTTTTTGAACATATACAACAATTGTAGGAAGAGGTCAGAGACAAATTATAAAATAGTAATACTAAGTACAAAAAGACCACTGATGTAAACAAGTGTGTCCAAGTATTCCAGGTTGGGGACATGGTGACGGTTTACCTTTGAAAGGATCGATTTCCCAAGGGGACATATAATAAATTGAAAATGAAAAAAATTGGCCCTTGTAGGATTCTACAAAAGGAAATCCATGGATTTGTGATATGCAATGTGTTCCATCTACCTTGCATCATTACCTCAAATATGTGCATGAAAAACTCGTCCATTGCATTCCTGTCGATGGTGACCCTTTCAAATTCTACAACATCGCAAAACTTCCACTAGGTTACTTCATCATCCTCTACCTAAGTCATGCATATTCCTTCACATCATCAGGAAAATGTATCTACTTCCTCTCCAACACCTTTCTCATCCTCACATCACTCACCTGGGATGCACACACATTCCTCTACGTCTACTTCCCATATGCCATCATCTTCTTCTATGGATCCCCATATTGCTTTCGTACCTTTCTCACCATCTTCTTCATGGCCTCCTCCTCCATCTCATCCATATTCTTCTATGAATCCCCCTACTTATTTTGTACCTTTCTTGCCACCTTCTTTGTGGCCTCTTCCTCCCTCTCATCCCTCTTCTTCTATAAATCCTCCTATCCTTCCTACTCCAAATACATCTTCACTTATATTTTGTCCCTAACATCTCTTTTACTTCACCTCGTAGCACAATTATTTCTCATCCCATATCACAGTTTCCACATGTTGCTCATCCTATTCCTTCCATCATAGTTGAGTGTCATTATTGAGAACAATAAGCCTCCTATTTGGATACCCAACTATTCCAATATCCTCATGCTATCATACATTATTATCATCTCTCATACTCATCCTATGATTTAGACTCACCTCCTTATTCACCACCCCATACTTCACCATAGATATCCATTTTTATGACCAATTTTGGTCCTAGTGAATACAATATTCATGATGCTCATGTGCATCCTACCAGGATTTAATCTATCCATGGCTTTGATCACCCTTCTACCTCATTACTAACCATAAGTTTTGTTCCACTAGGTCCATTAAAAAATTTACAAATTTCATCTATGTAGGTCTAGATTTATCACTCTCGATAGTTGTACCCTCACAATTGTAATATAGCTTTTATGCCACCTTAAACCACATGTCGAATCCACACTTTACTTTACGCTACCTTCGATATTTTTTTTGGCATGGTTTTGGGTTAGGACATTATGAACATGGCTTACAGACACCTATTAAACCCTACGTTCAACTACCTATGGACAAATCTAATTTGGGCTATCACTCTACAACTATTCACTTTATAGAAGATGAATTTTAAGACCTCACTATTCATTCCTCAGTAGTTCCTATGCACTCGTTAGTAGATGAACCTAAAATCAATGTCCTGAATGATTGCCCATCCTCGCATTCCATAGTCAATATACCTTGTACATTCTTTCAAGATTCATCCCTTCCTAACTCCACATCCACCTACTTTATTTATGATCTGGTCAATATATTTGCTACCATTTCTCTCACTTCTCCTCATTCATATCATGTACTTTCACCTTCCATCCCATTACCTATACATTTGTACATACCTTTGCACAATTATCAGTAGGTCCATTAGTCTACAATCCAACCCCACTCTCCTCCAGTGGTCCTACATCCTCCACTGAATCTAACAGACTATTTACATATTTTTGAATCTCCATAACCACACTCTCCATCATCCACACTCTCAACTACTTCCATTAATATGGTTTCTATCAACTTGTTCACCCTACTTCACTATGCATATCATATTTATCAAATAAGTGCACCCAACCTGAACTTCATTGACATCACTCACATATCACCTACACCTGTATCGTAATATTTCTTGCTATCACCACCTATGCTACGCACTGCAAATGCTCCTTCATCATCTAATCCACCCTATATACCTTGGATTAACCACATAAATGTATATCTGGATGATTATTTTGACTTACCTGAGGCTATTTATGACCTCCATCTCATCCTCATTCCTACTCAACTCTAGGATAGCTCCCACATGCTTATGGAAGACACTATCAATGTTGACATTGGTGATGATCCTACCAACCCCCACATCATTAAAATCATCGCTAGCCTCTCCTTAGAATAGCATACCCTATTTACCTCCTTTACTAAGGTATACATAAAAGTCTTTGCATAGTCTTACATGGACATGTCTGGCCTCAACCCATCATTAGCCATTCACAACCTTACACTCTATGATGGTGCCAAGCCTATCAAACAAAAATTATGATGCATGCATCACACGATTGTGTTAATGATAAAATCTAAACTCCATAAGCTTCTAGATGTAGGGTTTATATAACCAATTGACTACCTAAAATGTATGTCCAACATGGTCCCAATACCAAAGCCCACCGAAGACATCCGTATATGCACTAATTTTTAGAATCTTAACAAAGCATGTCCCAAGGATAATTTCCCACTCCCAACATTGATATGTTGGTTGATTTTGTAGTAGACCATGAAATGATATATCTCATGGATGGGTTTTTTAGCTATAACCAAATCAAGATCAACCCTGTTGATCAACACAAAACTTCCTTTACGACCCAACCCTGTTGATCAACACAAAACTTCCTTTACGACCCCCTGGGGGACTATTTGTTATAAGGTCATGCCTGTTGGCCTTAATAATGTTGCAATAACTTACCAGTGTGCTATGACTTACATCTTCCATGACTACATGCACAATATTATGGAATATTATGTTGATGATATTATCACCAAATATAATTAACACTAACAACACCTCGTAGATCTCCATAATATCTTTGATCACCTTCATGAACACAACATGCAACGAAACCCAAAGAAGTGTGTCTTTGGTGTTACTTTAGGCAATATTTTGGGATTCATCATCTCTTAATGATGTATCGAATTCAATCCAAACAATGTCAAAGCCATTATCGATATGCCTCCCCCCATGAATCTCAAGCAGCTACGTAGTTTGCAAGGTAAAATCCAAGCAATTTGTTACTTCATTGCCCAATTATCTTAAAAATGTAAACCATTTAACCACCTCTTGCAAAAAGGGTCACCTTAAAATGGTATTCTCACTAACAACAAGCCTTTGATGTAATCAAATCCTATCTTACTTTTCCACCAGTCCTATCTCCACCACATTAGTAGTTGTCATTCTTCATATACATTTTTCCTTAGATTTTGTAATATGAATTCTATTGGCTCAAAAGAACATGCTCAAGAACGATCCATATACTATATTAGCTGCACTTTAGTCAGTTACAAAACATGATATGCTTACATGGAGAAGCTATACCTAGTTGTAGTTTTTGCTACACAAAAGCTATGCCACTACATGCTCAATCATACCACCTTTGTAATTGCTTGTGATAACCCCTTATGGTACATGATGAATAAGAGTTATCACAACTCTCGTACTACCAAATGGATCATGCTCCTTATTGAATTTGACCTTGAATTTATTTTCCAAAAGTTGATTAAGGGGCAAGTGATCACAAATGAACTCATTGAGGCTCCTTTACCTGACGACCACCCACTCCTCATTTAGCTTCCTGATAATTCTATTTTTCGCATCACCAACGCGGAAGGATATGTAGAACCAAAATTTCCAGCCAATATGACACTATTCTTTGATGGATCTCATTGTAACCATTCCATGGGTACTGGGATTGTATTTTTCACACTTTATGGGGAACCACTCCCCTTCTTCAAATTAGGTTTTTCCTATACAAATAACAACACTGAATACAAATATCTCATTATTAGCTTGAAGTAGGTACTTTCTATGCATATTATACACCTTCAGATCTTTGGTGACTCTCTCCTTATCATCAATCAAGTCAAGTAATTATGGAAATATTGTTACCCTATACTTCAAAAATACAAGAAAATCGCTCAATAGGTCCTCATCCAGCTCAAGTGGTATGATATTGAGGCTACCCAAAGTTCTTCCAACCATTTCATGGGAACCATGGCTTCGCTAGGCTCCCTTGTCCCACAAAATTCACTATCTGACACAACCCATGTGTTTATTCATACATTATATAAATCTACCATTTCACCCTCACCTCTAGCCAATGATTATGGTATCCATGTATTCATATTAAACCACATGATCCTTGGTTCTCTCTCAAATAAAGTATTACATAAAATTAGGTTTTCTCCAATACGATTTACCACATGCTCATTGTCGAGCATTCAAACAAAGGGTAACTCACTATACGCTACTAGGAAATATCCTCTATCACTATAGTCACAATGACATCCTTCTGCATTACATCAAACCATAAGAAGCTCAATGATTAGTTTAAGAAACCCACAATAGAACTTACAGTGGCAACTTCAGTGGCATGGCCATTACCAAACATATCCTATGCATGGGATACTATTGGCCCAATATGGAGCATGATTGTTGTGAGTAAGTTAAACGATGCATCAAGTGTCAACACACTCTAATCCCACACTTACCTTCACATGAACTACATCCTATTCAATCCATGTGGCCCTTCTCACAATAGGGTCTAGATATTATTGGATAGATTACACCTACTTCATCTAGTAACCATAATTTCATCATCATTGCTATGAAATATTTCACAACGTGGGTTGAAACCATCCCACTTGTTCAAACCATAGGAGCCAAATTCGTAGCATTCATCATTGAACACATCATATGCCACTTTGGAATTGCCTTGAAAATAATTTCTAATAATGGTATACCATTTAAAAATAATAAATTTCATGAATTATGTTCTAATTTTAAAATCCATTATAACTTCTCAACCCCATACTACCCTCAGGGTAACGACCTAGCAAAAGCCACCAAAAAAACCATCTACGTCATCCTTCACAAAACTATGGCAAAATCTCATCTTGATTGGCATAATAAAATACCATTAGTCTTGTGGGTCTATCAAACGAATATTTGTACTCCCACTAGGGCAACACCCTTCTCTCTGGTCTATTGTATTGAAGCCATTATGTCCCTAGAACTTGAGATACCCTCCTTGCGCATATCCATGTAAGACTTCATAGATGATGATATTGCTCATCAAGCTAGACTCAACCAACTTACTCTCCTCAATGAATGTTGTATCACACCATCAAGTATACTCATGTTTACTAAGATCATATCCATTATGACTACAATAGTAAGGTGTATCAATGAGAATTCCATATTGATGACTTGGTTTTTAAAGAGAACCAACAGATCACTATCCAACCTTACTATTTGTGTGATAAATTTACACCCAATTGGCTAGGTCCTTACATTGTCACCCATAGATTTGTCTTGGGAGCCTACCTACTGGCTAACCTTGAGGGTTTAGTATAACCCAAACCAATCAACATAATTCAACTCTATGCATTCAATGCCTAACTATGTTAGGCATAATTCACTAGTAATTGTATATACTATCATAGTCATGTTCTATATGTCATTTTGCTAGTAAACTCATGCGACACATTCACTTTCTATTACACAACATAAAAAAAAATATTTTATATATTATATTTATGTTTTTTATGCCTTTAGTCTTGTAGGTTCATCATCGTCAACTATATCACCATTGTTGGGATGCATCACATTAGATTTCCATAATGATATACCTTCAGCCCATCATGCAGGACTTCCTAAAACTCCTCCCTTCACCAAGAACCTCATAGGTGCATACAAATCCACCTACTTCTATCCATATTTGTAATTCATATCTCTTCCCATACATACCATGATGCTCCACTCCAACCTCCTCCCAGTCACAGAGATTCACCTATCTCTCCCATCTTTGATGATTATTACACCATTTTCTCCTTTTTAAACATGGGGTAACATTCTCCCTCCTTGTATCCAAACATGAGGAGACCATCTCGTTCCACCTTCATCAAGGAGAGACATCCATACATATCCACTACTTTAGCTCGATGCCCTTCCTCTGTTCCTTCCCCACCAAACAAAGGGAGCCTACCTGCTTTCTCCCACTCCTTGGGGTTATCATTACCTTTTTCCAATAGGATGTCCCCCTATGAATAGAACATTTATCAATATATTTCTAGTTCTAGCCCTTCACGTGAATATTTTTCTCGACATCATCACTCTTCATAGTCGTCATGATCTCTACCTCTTCTCTTGATACCTCTAGTTTTATTCTATGATACTTACCCGTAGCACCTGCTACCACCATATTACCATCACCTATCCTCACCTCCCTCACCCCATCCATATTTGTATCTCTACCCATTTTTGAATTCAAACATTCCATTGGGTTCCTATTCCCCTCTCACTTTGATACCATCTCCTCCACCTATCGATATCCAACACATTCTCACTCGACTCGATAACCTTGAACTACACCTAAGTCATTTTCAATATAATTTTGGTTTGACTCATCCCCCACTTCCCTCTTATGTATCTATCTCTCATCCTTGCACGTATACTTCACTAGATTCAAGTTCAGTATTTCTTTCTTCTCCACTTATTCCATTTTCCTTGCAATCATCTCCTCCCACACCTTACATCTACCCCACACCTATCCTCTCAAAACCTCTCTCTCACACTTTCAACCAACTTCTTCATGCCAGAATCCTCATTTTACCTGAGATATGACCAAAAAACCCACATCACCCAAAGTTGATGGGATACAATGAACATCAATTCTATGTCTACCATCATTAGTCGAGGTATGATATCAATATGTGCCATATTTTTGAACGTCTCATATATGACATGGTCGATGGAAAAGCTCCACCACATTTCATGCATGTCACCTCCCCCACTATATTTTAGAGCATCCCACCTCCTCCCATGCCCCATCCTATGCCATCATGTGCATTGTTCAATTCCACATCCCACTACTTCTAGTAGCTACACAATCACACAATATATCAAGACACTAGTTGCATTACCACTATGCCTAGTCAGCCATACCCTGAGCATCACCACTCCCACCTCCTTATTTTAGCCTCCTATATATTTTTTCCTCTTCCTTCATATTCTCTTCTTCTAATTATTTGCACTATTGTATGGTCACACTTCAAGCGGATACATACCTGTGTTAAATTTCCCTTCTTTATTTCTCTTCTTCTAGTTATTTGTACTTTTGTATGGTCATGCTTCAAGCAGCTACATACCTATGCTAAATTTACCTTCTCTATTCCTCTTATTATTATTATTTAGCACTATTGTATGGTCATACTTCAAGTGACTACATACCTGTGCTAAATTTCCCTTCTCTATCCCTCTTATTTAAGTAATTTGCACTATTGTATGGTCATGCTTTGAGCGGTTACATATGCATGCTAAATTTCCCTTCTCTATTCCTCTTCTTCTTGTTATTTGTATTGTTGTATGGTCATTCTTCGAGTGGCTACATATATGTACCAAATTTCCCTTATCTATTCCTATTCTTCTCATTATTTGCACTATTGTATGGTCACGCTTCGAGCGGCTACATACCTATGCTAAATTTACCTTCTCTATTCCTATTATTCTCATTAATTAGCACTATTGTATGGTCACGCTTCAAGAAACTACATACTTGTACTAAATTTCCCTTCTTTATTCTCCTTTATTCTTGTTATTTTGCATTGTTATGTGGTTACGCTTCAAGCGGCTACATACATGTGCTCAATTTTCCCTTATTTCCACTTCTTTTCTTTTTCTTCTCTTCTTGGTTTCTTTCATTCCTTCCAATATACTTCATAAAAAAATTTCTTTTATCCCTCATCTCTCATGTTGGTCACTCTTCCTGATATGGTCAATCATACACACACACAACTTTTGCATTCATCCCTTCCACTTCCTGCACCCCCCACATGCTGGGGGACCCGCATCTAATGTTATTCCTTCTCTATCATATTCTTTTCACATATTTATCTCTTTCATGATATTTTACAACCTCATTGTATTTTAGTTCCATGACTTCCTCTTGTACATATTTTTTCGACATACAAGTTTCTTTCATATTGTTCCCATTGCATATACACATCTATATCCTTTTGCATCCATATCCATACTTGTACATTCTCATTATAGAAATGCACTCATGATGAATTAAAACATGCACTTGTTAGGATCACCACTTGGATGTCCACTCCCATTTTCAAGATTACAAATTGTATAATATTTTATGTGACTTGATCATTCACAAGTTAAGCTAATAAAACATCACCTCTAGTTGACAAGTTCTTATGCTTCTCACAACTTCCCTTGGTTGGTTTGATTTCTTTCAAATATCATTCACACATTTCATATGTTAATCACATGTTGAGTCTAGGGAATTCAACACCTTGTGTAGACATCATCACTTAGCAAATGGTTTCCCCTACTCATCCTATCATTTGCATGATAAAAATATGACCTAGGGATAAACATAAGGATAAGCATATGCAAAAATAGAAAATGGGCAGAAAACAATAGCCAACGCCCACAAAACAAAACAAAAAATAAAAAATAGAGTTCCACAAAAAAATATTCAAAAAAAGAAAGAGTGGAAGAAAACAAAAGGAAAATCCTCCAATAGTACTACCCATATGCTTGAACCCCTCTGGTCCTTCGGTTTAACATAACATCACAAGACAATTTTTATCACTAGCAATAGGCTTCAAAATATTGCTTGGTAGTGCAATAGTCTTACAAGTGGCAACACATCTATCACATTAGTGATATTCTCTTGTATAGATCATTGCATGCTTATGGATGAGCTAGATATTCTGGCTACGTATACAATAGGTTAGTCCTACCTTACCCATAATGGATAAATGAACATCACTCATCACACACAGTGGTCCATGATAGAATTCCATTCAATCATGATAGTTATGAGTTATTTTTGAACCTTGCTTAATTTCTCATGAGATTTGATTGCCACAACTATGATAGTCAAATTTACTGCAATACTCTCCTTTTCCATCCTACATCTCTAAGATAACATAACAGATCACATTGCGACTAGTATTGCAATGATACAAATGTTTCGTATACACATTTTACCATACACATACATGCATTACGTCCATATTATCCACTCTTTTTGTATATTAGCCATTTTGTTTGACCACATGCATTCTCTACACTACATTCGAATAGATTCATCCATCTACATCACATCATTTTTTATTATTACTCATCTACAATGATATCATTTTCATACATCCTAATACATGCCTACATATATTATTCCATATTACATTCATCTATATCTATCATTTTTTACATACACATAATCCTTAGCTATGCATTCATCCACATAAATCATAACACATGTAAATAGATCTACAAACAATAACATACATGTATATATATCATGTCATCAATGTCCTCGGGCTATAAAATTGAGTGTATATATTAGAAATCTATGGTTGGCCTCCTTGCCACCACCTCACTCTACAAAAATAGCATGCAATCTAATACCTACTACTCACTAAGAGTCTACCCACTCTCCTCCTACACCGTAGATACTACTGCTATTCCCCACTTCTCAACCACCCTACTTGAATCTAGGGCACCTCCCACCACTTGTAATGCTACTTTTACTACCACTCTATACTCTACCAACACCATAGATGGGGTACTCCATTGAATCTACTATGAGTGTATCTAAGATTGTAACCTTGATCTCGACTACGATCCTGTATACTATGGAATTGCATGACCATATGGTATAAAATTTTACTAGAACTAGACCTGCATTGATGCCTCTATTGCATACCTCCCAATAAAATTTTTATTTTATCATCATAAAGGATATACCTCATCTTGTAAGCATTCCACCTCAACCATGACCTACTTGCTTGCTATCCTAACATGATCTCCCTCCTCCTGCACTTGTTGATATCTCTCTATCTCCTTGTTTAGGTGTGCTACCTCTGCCTCATATGTAGATTACACTACATAAGTATCTACCTGCACTCACTGCACACTCTTGTAACAATTCTATCTCTAATCTCACCCTCTCCTCCGAGACCATGGTCTCCTATACCTAGAACCATAGTTGTCCCACACACTCTGCATGACTCACCTGCTCCACTATAAGTTTCTCTCTCAACTCCTTACACTCTCTATGCAATACATCCCTCTCCATGTGGCTTGCCTACTTAGTTTTAATTTGTGCCCTCACCCTATCTCTTTCTATGACCAACTCTCCCACCTCTATCATAGTTGCTACTAGAATTCCATCTTCCCAATATTTGTATCTTGTGTTCTAAGGATGTTGCATCTATGGATCACCTTTTCATCCATTGTGATTTCTCAAATAAGGCGCTCAATGATTTACTAGATTCTTTTTCTATCAAGTGGATATTACTTTAAACTTTCAATGAAATTTTCACTCAGTGGAAATCCCCCTTCATTAATCACATTATCACTAGGATGTGGGACTTGGTTCTCCTTATTTTTTATGGGAAATTTGATGGGAGAGGAACAAAAGAAATTTTAAGGATATTTCTAGGGATGAATCCTTTGTCTTTAGAAATATTAAAGTTTCTATTGATAATAACTTGGTTGTATTTGCTAATGGAAATGGTAGGGAGAAATCTATGGATAAAGGGGTTGTTTTTATTTGTAAATTGAATCTAGGGTCTTCTACTTCTGTATCCATTGTTCAAAAAATATTGGCTACTAGATGGCATAAACTAGCCAAAGGGTGGGTCATTCTAAACTTTGATGGAGCTACCAAAGGTAATTATGGGGGGGCTAGTGGAGGGGGTGTTGTCAGAATAATAATGGTGAGGTCATTTGGTATTACATCAAATATTATGGTATTAAACCCAACCACCTAGTGAAGCTAAGGTACTTTTCTCAGGTGTTCTTCAAGTTTTTGAGAGGCACTTCAGAATAATTCTCGTACAATGTGACTCCTTGAACATCATTTGAGATTTATAGGCTAGAAATATTCATAATTATTTCATATTGAATATTATTAAGGGCACCTAGAAGATTTTGTAAGGCATGTTAGAAGTTAATTTTGAGCATATTTATAGGGAAGTTAACTAGGTTGTTGATGTTATGGTCAATTTGGGGGTGGATAGTGGTCAATTAAGAATTTAGAAAGACAATTTCCCTTCATGGTTAATTATAATTGTTGCTTTGGAAGTATTGGGTCTACCTATATAGTAGGCCTTTTATTATATTTATACTTGGATGAGGTCTCCTTTGTGATGCAGTGATCCTCTCTCTAGGGGGCCTTTTTTAGGGGCTGGTCCTTTTTCTCCCTGGTGGTTTCCATTCTTAGGGAATATTCTTGGTATATTGCCCTAGCCCTTTATCTATATTATTGGGGTTTTGTTATCTATATCTTGATGTATTTTTTGCTCTTCTAGTATTATGCAAAAATGGAACAGGATCTTTGGTGACTCTAAAAGAAATTTGAAACAAACATTTTATTTTATGCCCTATTGGATGGTGGGCTGGTCTATGATGTATCATGGCGTTATATTTATCTTTTATTCACTTGGGTGGTTTTTGGATTTAGTTTCTATTATTATGTCCTTGGAGGTTAGCATGTGCTTAATTGGACTTCTCTTTCTTTGCCTCCTCTAATGTAAAAGGTTTTGGGACCCTTCAAAACCTTATTTTTTTACCATTAATAACAAATAATAACTTGGTATTAGTGTTACAATTGTTAGATAAGGGAATATTAGTCAAATTTAGTATTGTTAATAAAAGTAAAAAATGTTTTATGAAAAAACAAAGAGAGCTTAAATCCTTTAGTTATTTCAAAAATGATATATTTTCTATAATATATGATAACACTTTCTTATAGATAGTTAAATTAGCTACTACCATAAGAGAAATATCAATCACAAATGAAATACCAAATAAGAAGTTTAAATCATCAAAGAGATATTATTGCACACATGGCTCTCATGGTAAAAGAAATGGATCAAGACTATATAGTATCAAAAGATAGTCCAAAATAATATGGTAAGGAATATTCCAAATAAGTAAAAGTATCTATATGTACATTCTTTCAACTCTTGATGATCTATGAAAACAGTGTTAAGAATAAGAAGAAACAATAAATAAATTGAAAAATATACTCATGATAAAAGATAAAAATTGTGATACAAATGAAATATTTCAAAATATGGATATGAGATATAATTTTAAACCAAAAAAGATAGATATACAATATGACACTAGTGATTGGAACAACATTCATGATAATGCTTGTAAAAAAAATGTTTGTATTGATTGTGTAGAATATTTTGGTCAAAAAAAGGCTAAGTTCTCAGAGTTGATGATAGTGATTGTTCATTTTATGTTAATGAATATTTATATATTATAATATTTGATGATGGTAATAAGGATAACACTATATGTGTTTCTCTAGATAATAATGGTTTGAGGTATTTTGAGTTTGATAGTCATAGTTTTAGATGTGTTAAAACAAAGAGTGTTGATAATAATTTGAAGTATTCAAATAATTATAGGGACAATGATGGTATAATTCATTTAGATATAGTCAATGATAGTGATAAAAATCATTATGATCTTTGTTTTTCAGAATTTATTAGTAATGATATAAGTTATGATAACTTTTTTGTGATGAATTGTTGTATTCAAATGGTGTTAGAAAACAATGTGATGATGAATGTATGATTGGGAATAGAAATTTTGTGACAAGAAATATTGTGATAGATAAAAATATGTGTAAATTTGAATTAGGGATAGGTACATGTTACAAATACTATGGAAGCTATGAAAAAATGGTAGATAAGTATTGGAACAAAGACAGATCAAGGATAAATTACTTGAAGAAATATAGAAGTAGAGATTCAGAGATGACCAAGGAGCAAGAACACTATCAAGAAGATCAAGAAATAATCTATAAAGGTAGAAAACATAAATATTATGAACTTTGTACCAAATAATTTAACATAGGTGGTTGTTGGAGAAAATTATATTATTTGGTACCTTGCAAGTGCTTTGTAAACATCTTTGGTTTCATGTAATTATTAGGTTTTATTATTAGAATGTTAATAAAATGTTTCTCATATGATAAATACAAAGAGTCATATCTTCCATTATTTTGAGGAGATGAAGAGATAGTTGAAGATGAAATGTCAAGATACTCCATGTAAAGGCTTTATGTAGGGATTGCAAGAGAGATTGTGTATGTTGAATTGCAATGCATCATTTGTATTGTAATGTATTTTGTCATCCACTTGAGTTTGAGTCATGTATTGAGTATGTGATTTGCATTCTAGTATATTATATATAATATTTTTTTAATGATCATTATCCAATAGATGTGAATTTATTATTGAATATTGGACTTAAGCTAATGTTTTTGTTTTATAACACACCCACCAACCCAAGTTGGGGGACCTAACAAGATGAGTGTGCCTATTCCTTGCATAGAGAAAAATAATAGGAAGCATCATGGATGAGGAACTGCTTGTAGGGTGGCCTTTAGGATTTTTAATTGAGGTTATATCCTCGTAATATTCAATCCTTGATGTATATGGGAGCTCCATAAGTGAAGGCCATGGGAAAATAATTGCAATAAAAGTAAAAATAGTAAATTAAATAATCTATAGAAAATAAAACATAAGCTATAGATGTGATGCACCAAATATTGAAACTCCAAATTTTGACTACAACAAGTGGTAATTGAAGATAAAATATGATGTCCTATAGCTAGTGAACACAACCAAGCAAAACACATCACCAAGAATCAAAACAAGTTAAAGAAAGGAGAACAAATAAAAATTAGTCACGACTCCCATTAACATGCCAAGAGTGATACAAGACAATGAGGCCCAGAGGGTTTGATGCTCCCTAGGCAACAAGAAAAGGTTTTGGCTCCCCTTATTACAATAAAAAATAATGTTGAAAGGAAGATACCACAAGGTCGAGTACCAGGCATGAGATGATATATCTAAATGTCTTTTCCAATATAATTTGGTCGTATTATAAGCTAAAAGGAGGGTTCCTTCCATTTTAAGTTCTATGTAGAAGGTTTACACATTATCCTCTACTCCTACAACGAAAATCCTTCTAAAAATATAAAATAATAACTTTGAGGTCTCTAGATTTGGTCCATAAATATTGAAATATTTTAGGCCTTAAAGTGATCAACTATCATTGGTTTAGCTCTTTATTATTATGTTGGGGTGGTTGCACCATTAATATTTTATCACATTTCTTTTGGAATGTGTTGCCTTGTTGATGTAGTGGTCATGGCCTTCTTAACTAGTATAGGTTGGTAGTGTAGGGTCACATGTATGGTGTGTGGTTACTACGACTAACATGCAATTGATCTAATAGTCTTGGTTAATAAATTCAAGCATTGTAACCAATGGTGGATGTTCTTCTTAATTGATCCTTCGTCTACTTTCTCCCTTGGATGTGCAACTACCATGTTTCCTCATATGAGGTGGAACTATCTACAACCAATGGTAGGCCTTCTCTATTTTAGTGTTAGAACTTCCCTTCTTGGGCTCTCAACTGATCATCATGTGTCTAGCTTCAATCTCTATCAGATAATTCACTTTGTTTGTGTGCTTATGTACATGGACCATTGGATTAAAAAGCAATGGTCCATAAGCCTTAGCACCCTTGATGTGGTTGAATTTGGATGGAATATGAGTACCAACCATAGATGGAAGAGCTAATTATCGATGTATTTTTTAAGCTTATTTTCCTCTCCATGGAGATTTTTTCTTTTTGAATGAAGGTGGAAAATATCTTTTGACTTCCTTGTCTTGCCACATTTCACTTTTAACTGAGTTAACTTTGAGTGAAGAGGGGTTGTAGAGAATAATCCCCTATATATCTAGTAGCTCTTAGGGCAATTTATCCTATTAAAGTATCAAGCCTAAATTTATTGCCTTACCCATTGGTTGTGGTGTCAAAATTTTAAAGCTAGAGAAATAACAAAAATGTAAAACAATGGAAGGGAAATAATGCCACTACCTCAAGTTTGAGACTCCTAATAAGAGGTTACATTTTTCTTCAACCTTTATCGTTGATTAATTTTTAATGCTATGGGGTGGTCCTTTAAATAGGATCATTGGTCATATGGAAAATATACCCAATTATCCTCTTATATATTCTTCCATGTCCATCGTGAGGGGAATATTTGGTGGCTTGGTATGCTTTTGGAGAGCTTATTGAGATTATATATGTAATATTATCCCTCCTCCCTTTTGCTACCATTCCTTCTTACTATATTTTTATTTTAGTTATATAGACTTAAATAACCCAATCACCAAGAAGATATGGTTTATTTTCCAAACCCATCCTTCTATAGGGAGAGTGGATTTAGGATCATCAGATAGGTAAATATCCTACTGATAGTGGAGCCCTTTAATACCACCAAAAATATTTTGGGGTTTATCATTTTCAAGAGGGTTGGCTTAGATACTATTTAAAGGGTTATGCTTCTTGGATTATCCATTTAGAGTGGCTATCATTACCTTGTGGTATGGGGAAATTCACGTATGCTAGTTATTGGCACAAACATCCTCTTGTTAGTTTTGTTAAAGTTATCATAGCATCAATACCTTGATAAATTTGGTCTTTAGGTCTCTTTATATCATCTGGCATGATTCCTTTTCTTTTGCACTTGGTTGCAATAGTTATCTCCTTTTCTATCTAATATATTTCTTAGATGATGGGTCATGATTCTGACAAGGCACTTGACTTTAAATAATATTTTTTATCATTGGTTACCTTTGATTTGCATGAGTTTCTAAGATGCCTTACAAAAATTTTGTATTTCTCAATAGTCTTGAAGGGATCATTACTATCATGAGGTGTGCTCTTGGATTTGGCATGTATCCCCCTAGTATCAATTGCCATTGGTTGAACTCTAATAAGACAATATATGGAACCCCTTGTCATTATCATGCCACATTTATTTTATATGGGGATACCTTATTTAATAAAAAATATAGTCAAGATTATTATAAGTTCCATTTTTGAAATTCCATAATCTCTTAGCAATGAATTTTTTTTTATCATCCTTCCTAAGGTTTTATTATATATATATTTCTATGTACAATATTTACACCATGTACAAAGTAATACCTAGTAATAGATCACCCCATTCTAGCTAGCTCAAATGCTTTATGGTATTTGAGATTCATATCTCAAATGACCATTGCTCCAAATAATAATTGAGAATGAAAGGATGCATCTCATATATGAAGTAGACAAAATATGATAACTCTTCTTTTGCAAAGTAGATCTATTTTTATCCATTCCCTTTGGAAAGGTTATGATGATATTTTGAACTTAGTCTTATATCTAGTTTGGAGTAGCATGTGGATCTAGTTGAGCTACAAGCATCCTCCAATCTTAGTAGTGAAGTCTCTCAAGATGTATATTCCAAAATAGGTTGGGAGATCGATCACTACTACATCTTGATGAACTATCAAGTTGGGACATGAATGAAGTGCCAGAGGAAGATCTCAAATGAACCCAAATACTCACATTGGAGTGTCATCTAACTAAAACACCTTATTGTTGATGTGTTGTAGTCATAGGCCAAGTGCTTCTACTACCTTTTTTGACATAACCGATGTACTAGACCCTGACTCAACTATGAAGTTATGTATCAATTGATCCCACATATTAGAGTTAGGTAGAATGGCATAAGCTTAGGTTTTCTAGGATCTTGATCTAAAATTTACAACATTATAGGCATCCCTTTTCCACTCAACTCCTACTTTTTTAAGGTCTCTTCTAAGTTATTTATATGTTCTACAATAAAGAGGATGTCCCAAAGAGGCATGGCTATAGTTCACTTCCTTAGGTGCTCCACCATGTTGAAGATTCTAAAAAAAGGGGCTTTTAGAATAGTTGATTTTTTTGAAAGCTTGGTACTTTATATTATTAGGGGTGGCCTTGGTAGATTTGCAATAGGTTACCTTGGAGGATCATGAGCATATCTTATTATTTTTAGGATCGTTTGGCCCTAATTCATTGGTGCAACTTGGACTAGAGGGATCCCTTGATTATTTTATTCTCTCCTATGAGGTCTAGCATTTATTGGTCTAGTCATTCTTTGATCTTCAATGGAACTTATTTTGGCATATGTGTTATAATATAATCAAACTTTTGGCCTCCTTATTGAGGATCCTACTTCATATGACACAACATAATCTTCTACTTCATCCCTAGTAACAAGGTTCTACTCCAAAGTTGACAATTTTGTAGTTGGTGGTGTGGTTAGAGACTAAGTTATACATTTTGGACTCAAAATTGGGAGTTTTGACTAAGAATAATGTGCAATATTGTGATTGGAAGGGGATGTTCTAACAACTTGAGATTATGTTCTGGTATAACAATCAAGTGAGGAATAGTTAGGAGTAGAATAGTATTAACCACTAGGATATTCAATATAGTTGTTCTAGGTGGTGACCACGTCCTTAGATGAGCTTGTAGGTATTTTATGAACTGGGATCAACATGAATACCATTTGCAAAGTTAGGGCCTAAGTATGACAAACATTCGTATTAGCTAAAAATGGAGGCTTATGATATCAAACGAAAGGCAGTCAAATATTTGGGTTCCCTTGTTTAAAGGAATGCTTTCAATAAGTTTGGTAGGTAAATCTTTGGATATCACACTAATTTTTTAGGATTATGACATCATTAGAGAGGGTCCTCATATTTTTGAATATTTTATCATCTAGAGGAGAGTAAGCTTGACTTTACTCTATGTATGTGATAGGATGAGTCAAACTAGTGGTAGGTTATATGGTCAAAGAGGAATTTTAAGAGGGATGAATGGAGGGAAACAATGGTGGAGGTGATCTAGGAGCTAGCCTTTCTATTTTTATTATATCCTTCTAAGCTTGAATGGATATCTTATAGGAATCTGGTAGTGATTTAACACCCTTAGACTTGATCATCATTGTAATATTTGAATTAAAAGCTTTTATATAGTAAATTAATTCCATGCCTAAAGGTGGTTGAATATCATCATGGATACTTTGCCAAGTCTTGTGAAATTAGAAATTGATATCATCTATGTTCTATATAGGTACCCTCTTGATGATCATGAGTTTATCTATGAGCTATGCTCCATATGTTCTCTCTTTGAATCACTTTATCAAGAGCTCTTCTAACTAATTCCAGCTTCTAACTGATCATAGGATGATATTGAGCTACCATTTATGAGATATCCCTTAAAAATAAATCTCCAATAGTCTTAAGTCTATATATTATTTTTTAATAAAATGCATAGTGCATAAGCCCATTAGGTATTGCAAGTATTCTATCATAGTAACATCTTCTACTAAGAAGTAAGGTAAATACTTGAGCAGCATGGTAGGGATCAAGTCTATGTGCAAGTGGATCTAGTGGAATTAGGGCACCTTGGTTATTCCATGCAAAAAAACTTCTATGATATTTATGTACCACAACCTCCATGTTGTGATGTTAGTTCCTCCTTTGTCTTTAATTAAAATATGGAACCAACTGTTGCTAATTAGCTTCAATGAAGGCTCTAGTTGATGCGTTGTCGTTAAGAACATCATTAATTCTCAATGAATTTGTCAATCCAGGGCAATATACAAGGCTATCTATGAAAGGAGTGAACAGGGCTATAATTTAAGGTCAATTAGGAGCAGCAAGTATTATTGGTGGAATTGATTGTGTGGGGGTTTTTAGGTCTCTTCTACCTCTAAATTGCATAAATTGAAATTTAATATAATTGCAATAATGAAGACTAATTACTGATTATAGAAATGAAACCTTAGTTACAGTTGCAAGAATGAAATCTAAATAAATTGTAGAATTAAAACCCTAGTTACAATTGCATAATTGGAAACCTAATTACAGTTTCAAAATGAAAGTCTATTTACTCTTGCAATAATAAAAAATAAAATTAAGTCCTGTCAATACTCTGTAACAGAAGGTTTTCAATATTCTGTGCAGGGGTTGACAACAAAAACAATAATGCAAGAAAATTACAAAAAACTGTAAATTGTTGGAAATGGAAATTGCAATAAATTGGAAAGTTTTTGGAAAGCAAAAAGACTAATCAGATCTACTGCTAATCACATCACAAAAGTATCTTGAACAAAAAATAAATTATTAGGACTGAAATGGATGTTAACTACTACAAAAGAATAAAATTGACAAGTTTCATAGCTTATTCTACTGCAGCAAAATCAGAACAAAACCTGTTTGTTAGTCCTCCTCCTAGGTCTGGAAGTGGCTAGCATATTTTTATAGAAGGTATGAGTTCCTCTCTCTATAAATATTACTCACACTCAAACATAATAGAATGAATAGAAAAACTTGTACTTTATTGATTCAAAACATGATTACAAATTTGCTACTAAAACCTGTTATAGAACTATAACAGTCTTAGTTTTCTTGCTTATTCTCTATCTATATTTTCTCTACTACTATTTCTATTATTATTATTATTATTATTATTATTAGCTCAACTTGGATGGGAGCTATATTTTATAGATGCCTAAAATCTAATTACAACAAAAAATATACTCTGCAAATCAAATTTTGTTATTCTGTAGTATTCCTTGGGTTTATCCTAGAAGAGGATCTTTTTCATAAATCGTGGCTTTGGATGGCAAGGACAAAAAATCTAGATAGGAGATATTTTCCTTTAGCCTCCTCAGCCTTCTTTCCATTTTTCCACCATCAAAAATTAGTCAATAGGTCAAAAAGTGCTTTATGTTCTCAATTTTAGAGCTAAGTGGCTCAATCCGAAGATATTCACTCAATCCGAAGAGACTGTATTTCTCAATTCAAAGATATTCGAAATGACCAACTATGTACTCTTCAATTGATTTCAGATGCATTTCTCAAGTGGATTAGTCCTCAAGATCATATTGCAATAGCCTTCATTCCTCTTCATGTGTGAATTCCATGCCTTGCCATTCATTGGTAGTTGGCTAGAATTTACACAGGAAAACTAGTTTCTGTTGCATAGTAATAATTATTTGCACTATTTGCTAAATTCAAAGAAATTAATGCTTGAGAAACATCAAAATAAGAATAGTAAAGTGTTGCTATCAGCCTAAGCATATCCCTTATGTAACATGTCATGGCAAAGTGACATAAAACTACACAAAATTTGTAAAAATTAGCATATAATATTCCAAACACATCAATCATGCAAACAATTAATACACAACATATTAGATCAACTTAACTAGTATATAAAGTAAATCATAAATTTTTAGGAAAGTTTTAGTTGTTCAAAACATGCTATGATGGAGGCATTTCCAGGCCTCATCATTTTCCCCCCAAATTATATTAATGCATGTCCTCATGCATTTTGTTGGGCTATAGAATCACAGATATCCATATTCAAGTTCCATGATCTGTAGAATAACTTTTTGCCTATATAATATCCTCTGTTCTCCTGAAGTTTTCTGAGCCAATTTTCAAAATACTCATCTGGCTGATAATCCTCTTCAAAATAGTAGGGAATTGGAGTAATGATGGTTGGAGGCCTAAATATGAGACCTACCCAGTTATGCTGCATAATTTCAATAAGCTATATCACCCCTTATACTCTTCTTTTGGACCATTCTAGATTAATAGGGGAGATAGTATCCCTTTTCTGTAAAGACATTGAAAGTTCTGCCCATATGTTTTTGTAATGTGATAATGTTGGAACAAAATTGTCATTACAGAATTTCTAGAATTTAGTTACATAGTCCCTCAAATTTCTCAAATACATCATTTTGATATCATCTCTATTCATAATGAGAAAATGATGTCTGGTGATAATCGGATGATTTGGCTGAATTGCTCTGACTAACAATTCAGCTCTTAATTCAATTTCCCTATTTTACCTTTTTTCTTGGTCCTAGTGAAACTGATTTTGTAAGGTATACATAAAAGCTCTCAATTGCACATCTCCTATGCAATTTTGGGGGTGGAAATCTACATCCTTTGGAATGAAAAAGCTATGCAGAAATAACTCACATAGCAAGTTTTTCTGCTCTATAGGACTATTGAAGTAAGCTTCCAAAAACTCTTCAACTTTTTCTAGTTTATAGGGGAGACTTGAGCTAATTATCATAACCTACCATCTCAGATATCTCTCCTTTAGAATGAGACTATAAAACCTGTTAGGTCTTCTGAATTGAACCAAAAATTCAGCAATTTGACATAGGTCAGTTACTTTTTTATTCAATGCACTGATTTTTGTGTCCTTTGTCTCCAGCTATTTTCCTACCAGTTTCAATTTCTCAACTTGTGTTGGCAAGCTTTTCATAATTGATCATCCAGTTAGCAATGTATGTATTATACTACTCTAGGGATACAGTATTGGGTGGTCTAATTACAGGTTGAAACTTAGGCAATAGTTCCACCTGTATCCATTTTTCTGCCACTTCTACTAGTTGGACATCTGATAGCAATTCTACTTGTATCCCTTTTTTGGCTACTTCCACTGGTTGGACATCTGACAACAATTCTACTTGTATCCCTACTTCTATAGAAATATTATTAAGAGGAGCACTTGATTATTTACATTTTGTTGTTCAAAATGCTCCCGTGTTGGTGTTTCTTGTAGACATAACTGCTGTGACTCTCCATAGATATTCTTTTATGGGCTCTTGATCAATTCTAGAGCATCTCCGAATTGAGAAGGTGTTGCTTCAAAATGGAAGGACACTACTTCAGAATGAGCTCTTATGTTTTCATCCAAATATGCCTCTATCAAGGGAGAAGAATTATCTACCCTAGATAATCCAAGAAGTAATTGAGCCAACTCTTCCTCATTATCTGCTATAGTTGACTATTTTTCAAATTGTAACAGTCTACTCTTTAGTTCCTCCACTTCCTACTGCAACTCTACAATTCTTTTTTCATGTTTTTCAATGATATTTTTCTTCTCATCAACCCATCTGGTTTGTGTTTTAATCACACTCTTGGCTGCTCTCAACTATTCTGCAATGTCCACCTCCTCTTCTTATGATTCAGAATCTAATGCAGATAAATTATGTGTAGTTTGTTGCTCAACCATTATCTCATTTTTTTTTCAACTATTTGGTCTTGTTTTGAAGGTTCCATAAGGTTATCTACGATTGCATCCAAGTTTGCATCAATTTCAAAATTGTCTTGTCTAGGCTCTTCCTCAATCAATTGTTCAAGAAATTCTAAAATATCCTCCAAGGTGGTATTTATAGTGGCTGGTTGTATTTCTGTGACATCAAGACTACCTTGGTTGTTTTTCTCTTCAATCGTCTATTTTTCTATTTATTTCATATGGAGTCTTGTAGACCTCCTGGTTCCTGGTGTATACTTTCTCTTCTTACTCTATTTTCTTGTGTCAATAGGGGTTGTAGGAATTGTATTAGGTTCTGGTGGAATTTCCTCTGCTTCCACTTCTATCTCTTCTCCAGTTTTACTGGGAACTTCACTCCCCTGTTCTATCAGATCAACAATATTCTCAAAAAAATGGACCCTCTTATGTTTTCCTTTTCTATTGCCAGTTCTAGACCCTCTCTTAGTTTATGAGGTTGAAGGTTTTGGGGAAAGGTACTTTGTTGCTTTTGCAGCAATATCTGCAACAATATCTGTTTCCTCCTCTACAACATCTATTTCCTCCTCTATAGTAGCATCTGTCTTCCTCCTCCTCATCCTCTTTTTTGAAAACTACATCAGTTATAGCAGAGTAAAACCTATCAAATCTTCTTAGGTTTCCTCTAAAATGATGCTTGTAGACCAATTTGATAATACCATGGTGGCAAGGAATCCCTTTTCCCTCTTGATAGCATTTTTCCATGTTTTTTAGTTCCTGGTGTAGATATAGGGGAAGATTTACCCTAACCTCAGGTTGTTGCCTACCATGTCTAAGGTGGTTCAAAATTTTAAAATGATGCCTTGATAAAACTACATACTGCCCTTAATAGGTTAAAAACTTGATTACCCATGTGGCTACTCCATCCCAAGTTTTTTTCAAGATGGTCCTCTTTACACCCTTATACATGTTATTTATCAAGTATTCTGATTCTTTATCATCTTCTTCCAAAAATTGACTAACTATGTTTGCTAGTGTATTCTTGCCAGTTCTATAAATTTTAAGACCCTCTAATGGAAGTTCAGTAATTTGACTAAGAACTTTAGGGGTTACCTCAATTCTCATGTCGTTGATGTGCACCCTATTGTTTTTCAATGTGCGGGTAAATTTGACAGCCAAATCTTTAGAGATTCCATAAAATTTGTCTAAAAATGGCATAAACACTCCATCTTCAAAAATTTGCAACACTTATGGAATATCTCGAAGGATGGTAGTATCTTTTGGTTCCATTTTTATCTTTCATCTCATTTTTCTATTCTTGATATGCTAAAAATACTGCTCACCTCTACTACTACAACCATCCGCTAGGTCACTAGTTTCTGTAGAATTATAGGGTTTTCTCTTTGGATTTGCAATGTTCTATTCTTCTTTGGAAATAAATTCTTGTAATCATGTTGCATCAGTGATTACGTCTCCGGAATGAAGAGTGGCATGCTTCCCTATTTCTGGCTTGGACACCTATCCATCAATCATTGAACAGACATCCTTACCATCAAATATCCTTAGCTCATTTGATTTGCACATGATTTTCCCACATGCATGGTTATCAAAAACGAATGGTGGTGGCACATTATTAGTTATTTTCCTCTTGATTTCTTACTTTCTCGAGATGAGACAAATCTCACCGTGAACCAGTTGACATGTGTCAATGATCACATGGAGTCAAAAATTTTGCTGATCATGTATTTTCTCCCTCCTTGGATGCCACGTGGAAACATAACATTAAGTGCTCATTTATGGTATTAAATTTAATTTCAAAGATAATTTTTATTTAGAAGACAAAGGTTCACTCTAAAGACAAAGCAAGACTTGTCATTTCGAAAATAGTTTTCAATCCGAATACAATGCTGGACTTATCATTTCAAAGACAATTTTCAATCCAAAGACAAGGTTGGACTTGTCATTCCGAAGATAATTTTCAATCTGAATACAAGGCTAGACTTGTCATTCCGAAGACAATTTTTAATCCCAAGACAAAGCTTCATTCCAAAGATACAATGTAGTAGTCATTCCATAGGTACAATGCAACAGTCATTCCGAAGATACAACAAAAACCAACATTATTCTTTTAAAACATGTTTTGCTTATGCCAACTCTTATGAACACTTTTATACTAATGGTTAATTATCATATACTATATATCAAATATTTACAATGAGAAAAGTGCAAGAAACATATACCTGGTTAAAACAAGTTAATGCAAGTTTTTGAAAGATGACTGCTTTTGTTGATGCTCTGTTGAGGCTTACTGCAATACTTCAAAAATAAATGTAGTTGGTGAATTTGTACAATGATGACTCAAAAGTTTTCAAGGTTATGCATTCCATAAAACTGGTTTTCATGCATACCAACTCAGTAGTGCCTTAGAAAAAGGTTTTCACTGTTGAGTTATTCATTTTTCTCTTCTTTTTTTTTACCTCTCCTTTTCTCTCTCTTTTTTTAATTTTTTTTTTTATTCTGATTATGCCCATGAAGGAATTCACAACTAGAATTTATTCATCTTTTTGTTTTCTAATTTTTTTGATTTTTTTTGTATTTTTTTGTTTTCTTGAAATCCATGATTATGCTCAATCTATGGCAATTGTGGTGGAAGAGGGAATCTCTTCTACCTGTTGTGCATCCAAGCTATCAAGTTGTTGCAAGAACTCCTCCTTAGTCAGAGGTGTATGGTACACTCGAAGGCGATGTCCATTCATTACCAAATTTCTTCGTGAATCATAAATGGGAGAGAGGCAAGCTGCTTTTTTGTCAAATACTTCTTCAATCTAGTACGGTCTAAGCCATCTAGTCCTTACTTTTCCAAGGAAGTCCACATAGCGAGAATCAAATAGCAAAGCTCAATATCCTTGCTGAAATTTTCTCTTTTGCAGGTGTCCATCATGCCAAAGCTTCCTCTACTCTTGAATTACTTTAGTTTGGTGTAGATCATCCAACTAAAGTTCATCCAATACATTCAGCTGTAGAATCATGTCCACCTATTCCTATGATAATTAAATTCTAATTTCCAATGCTATGCACAATGTTAGTAGCTCAAATTCAATAGGTAGGAGGGGCTTTTTACCAAAAACCATTTCATAAGGTGTGAATCTAGTAATGGATTTCCAAGTAGTATTGTAATCCCAAACTACTTCAGGTAATTTATCTAGCCATTTTATCCTATGAACAACTATTGTTTTTGTCAAGATCCATTCCAATTCTCTATTTTTTACCTCAACTTGGCCATTTTCTTGTGGGTGGTAAGGTGATGATTTCCTATGTTTGATTTCATACAACTCTATAAAAGCCTCAATAAATTTAGATGCAAATTGGGGTCCTTGGTCTATGGTGATAGACCGTGGAGCTCCAAATCTTTGAAAATTTTGGTTATACAAGAAATCAGCAACCTTCTCTTCATGAGCATGTTCGAAAGCATGCACCTCTACCCACTTTTGCAGGTAATCAATGCATACCAAAATATGCACCTTTACTTGATAATGTGGATCAATAGGTCCCAAAAAATAAAGCCCCCACATCTCAAATGGTTCTAAAACCACTTGAGCTTGTAGTGGCATTTCATTTGTGTGACTGGGTTTCCCCATTCTTTGGCATGCATCATAATACCTGATGATCCTTGTGAAGAGATGGCCAATAATATCTTGTTCCTAAAATTTTCCTAATTGTGGTTTTTATAGAATAGTGTCCACCGAAGGGTTCATCATGACAAGCCCTAAGGATATCATATACCTCATCCTTTTGGATGCACCTACGTAACATGGTCAGGACTACTCTTGAAAAGCATACCTTGAATCCATTCAAAAGAAGAGCTCTGTTTGATCAATTATTTTATTTATTTGGAAGTAAAATGTGGGGGAACTTTCCCTGTGACCAAATAGTTCGCTATATCTACAAACTAAGGTGATTGGAAAGATATAGAAAATAATTTTTCATTAGGAAAAATGTCCTCCACTAATTTCTCTTCCTCTGTGTTCTGCAACCTGGATAAAAAAATTTCTACAACATTAGCTTTTCCTGGTTTATTGATTATTGTAATATCAAATTCTTGCAGCAACAGTAACCAACGGATAATCCTTGCACTCACCATAGGCTTATTCATCAAATATTTAATGGTTGTGTGATCTGTGTGAATGAATATTTGATAACCTATGATGTAATGCTTAAATTTATTGATGGCATATATTACTTCCAAGAATTATTTCTTAGTTGTGTTATAATTGTTTTTATCTCCTGTCAAGTTCTTGCTAATGTAGTAGATAGCATAGTGTTCACCATTGTCGATTTGTCCCAATGCTACTCCAATTGCAGTATTGGAAGCATTAGTCTGTATGTGGAATGGTAATGTATAGTTAGGTCCTCTTAACATAGGTGGAGTTACTAATTTTTCTTTTAGAGCTTCAAATGATTCCTGACACTTTGCAATCTAGGAGAATTCAGAATCTTTAGTAAATAGGGCAAAAATGGGATGGCCTATTGTGCTAAAGCTAGGAATAAACTTGCGGTAAAAACCAATGTGTCCTAGGAAGCTTTTGACATCAGTATGAGTTTTAGGAGGGAGAAAGTTCTTGATAATTTCCACCTTCTTTGGATCAACCTAGATCCCTTGAGGAGAGATGTGATGACCAAGAACTATTCCTTCCTCCATCATCATAAAACATTTATCTAGATTTAAGGATAACTGGTAGGTTTCATAGTGAGTTAAAACTTTATCAAGGTGTTCCAATGTAAAGTCAAAAGTCTATCCATAGACTGTGAAATCATCCATGTATATTTCAACACTATTGGTAGTCAGATCAGAAAATATGGCTAACACTGCTCGTTGAAATATTGTTGGGGCATTACACAAACCAAAAGGTAAGATCCTATAGGTAAATGTTCCCCATGTATAGGTAAAGGTTGTTTTCTCTTGATCTTCAGGTGCAACTTGAATTTGATTATATCCACTAAATCCATCAAGAAAATAAAATTATTTCTTTCCAGCAAGAGTATCTAACACCTAATCTATGAATGGCAATGGAAAATGATCTTTCTATGTCACTTTGTTCAGTTCTCTATAGTCTATACATACTCTCATTTTTCCATTTTTATTAGGCACTATAACCAATGGAGAGACCCACCGACTATCAAAAATTGGGTAAATGAATCCTACTTCTAGAATTTTTTCAATTTCTTCTTTCACAATATCCCTCAAGGCAAGATTCAGTCTTCTCTGAGGTTGTATTATAGGCTTGACATCTTCAGTATAAATTCTATGAGTACATACATCAGGGTGAATCCCTGACATATCTTTGTAATCCCAAGCAAAATCATGGATATGCTTCTGCAAAACAGATGTCAATTTTTCTTCCTCTTCCCTAGTCAAAAATCATGAAGAAGTAAATATTGATTTCTAATGGAAGCATATCCTGTATGGAATAATGAGAAGGGAAGATCAAGTGATGGTTCCACCCATGTGGTAGTGAAACAAATGTTTCTTGTGATGGTATATATGGCCTTTCTTCAGAACTTTGACCTTCTTCTCTCACTAGAAATTGATTTATATTGGTTGATTCCTCTTCTAACCCTTGTTCATGTAGAAAATTCATTAGGATTGTTTCATTTTTTGAAATTTTTGTGTCATGGAGGTCTTCTGTGTGTTCCCTTACTACCAAGGTGCCTAGTGTGGAAATAACCTCTTATGTTTCTTCATCTGAGTCAAGAAACCATAAATGACCTATGAAATTACTTAAAGGTCTTGCAGGAGGATATAGCGAAATCTGTTTTATGTCAATACCATTTGAAATTATCATTTTTCTAGATCTGCAGTCTATAAAGGTTGCTGCAATTGCAAGCCAATGTCTTCCTAGGATAATGGGATAGTCATGTGCTAAGTTTCTTGGCTGTAAAACCAAAAAATCTACAGGGTATTCCCAAGAAGAAACTTTTATAGGGACATATTCAATGATACCTTTAGGTTTTTCAACTGACCTATCAGCCATTTCTAAAACTGTGAATGTGGGGCTGGGATGTTTGAGCTATAATTGTTCCATTGTATCCTTGGTCATGATATTTATTACAGCTCCTATATCAACTAAGATGTTTGATATTGGTACTGAGCTTATGATCACTATGATAACTGGATTTCCTAGCTCACTATACTTTCGAGGTACTAGTTTTCCTAACAAGAGACCAGTTATCTTTCCTTCAACATGAAAAGTTTTAGAAAATGCTTTCTTTTTTCTTCCTGCTCTTCTATTGCACAAATCTCGGATAGTTATTTTAATCACAGGTATATCCTTAATGGATTGCAATAAGGGCAGTGATATGGTTAATTTTCTAAGTTCTTTCACTAACTTTGATTCAAAATTTTTTGTTGTAGTGTTAAGTATCTCAGGATATGGAATTATCTCTGATGAAGGTAACTGTTCTGCATGTGGTTCTATTTTTTCTTCTTCTTTTTCCATTGTTGGTTTGAATTTGCTTTTTTCAATAGGTTCTTGAATTTCATCTTCTTTCACTTCAATTATAATAGGTTCAGGTAAAACTTTCCCTGAACGTAGTTGTATGTTGCTACAATCCATAATTTGCATATCTGAATTTCCTTCAGAATCAGCCATATAGGCAGGAGTTGCTTGCCTTATGTTATTTGGATTTATTACAGGTTGAGCTGGTAATTGAGGTTGTTTAACCTGTTGCATTTGTTGACTTGGTTTTCCTTGAAAATTTTGATTTGGTGTAGGCAACAAATTCTAAGTTTGACCTTGATTTCTTTGCTACCTTGGATAGGATTGGTATTTTTGACCCCACTGTTGTTGATTTTGCATCCAATATGGATTACTTTGATTCTGAGTCCATGGTAGGTTATTTTTATTCCATGATGGGTTATTCTAGTTTTGATTATAGGATGGATTATTCCAACCTGTCTGTGGCCATTCTTGAGAATTTATCCATTGAGAATAATTCCAAGGACATTGGGGTGGTTCTGACTATCCCCAAGACATGTTTCCATGGTTTTTTCCCTAATTTGTAGGAAAATGAGGGGTATTTTGATACTATTGAAAGTTTCCCCCTTGTCTTTTTCCCACATAATTGAGTTCATCTATTTGAGTTTCTAGGATAGTTTTTAGTTGTGGTAGCAGATGACATTTGTCAGTCAAATGTCCTTTTGAGCAAATACTACAAATGGCTGAAATGGATATTTTATTTAGAGGACATTCCTATAAGGCATGTTTATTCATGCATCTTGCACAATAAATTGCTAAAGGTTATGTGGTTTTTGCTTTAGCAAACATTTCTCCCGGAGCTATGTTTAATTGTACTAGGATATTAGTCTTAAAATTTGCAAGTTCCTCTATTAGGTCCTTCACATCAGTGACATTTGTATTCTTTTTATTTATTTTCTACCTAGTGCGAGAGTAATTTCTATAAATATCCACAATCTCATCCATATTATGAGTACTTACATCCCCATTTCTCATCAAAAATAGTTTTGCACAATTTTGGTTCTCCTAGTCCATACCTTATTTGAACAAACACAAATCTATCAAGGTAATCTTCTAATGTTTAATCATCTTCTTGTTTAATTCTAAACAACTCATATTTCCTGTTTATTACTCGACAATACTATTGATACTTGTTTAAAAACATAATATCCATTTGATCTCAGGTTTGGATGGAATCTGGCTGTAATCTCATGAACCAGTATAATGTTGAGTCCTTGAGTGTTGAAGGAAAAACCTTGATTTTCTGATTATCATTTATATAGTCATAGGTTTGACACACTACTTTGAACTCAGACAAGAACCGATCAGGATCTTCAGATGCAACACCTCGAAAGGTTGGAAGCACTGAAGGTGATATTGTTTTCATGGGAGAGTTCTGTGTGGGATTCAGAAGAATAGGATATTCAAATGTTCTAGGAAGTTGGAGCACATATTGATCATCTTGATCATTTTCATTATGGACACGGCCATGCTGATCATCCCCATCTGGATTACCTCTTTCTGCCATAATTTCTTGTTATTCAAAAATAGTTAAACCTATCCAAATTTCTTTCTCAAGATGTCCAAAAACTTCTGTTGATAATGAGTCTGGTAATTTTTCTTGCTCAGGATATTCTGATGATGATGGATCTGGCGGTTTTTGTTTTATTTTTCTGGTAGTTTAAACACAGGTGATTCACCCCTTAGGAATGAAGATCTTCTTAATGGAATAAGCCAGAGATCTATTTGGATAATTTTGCCTTCTTAGTCCCTAGGCCTACTAATTCATGCCTACTCCTTAATGACATAAATTATAAGTCAATAATTGTTACTTAACCAACTATTATATTCATATTTTACCCTAAATTTTCACAACTCAATCTAATTAACAGCTATTGAACTATTGACACCTTCTAACAACACTCTCCCTAGAAATGACACCAAAATGATGTGTTGTCATTAAGAACATCATTAATTCTCAATGAATTTGTCAATCCAGGGTAGTGTACAAGGCTATCTACAAAATAAGGAGTGAATAGGGCTATAATTTAAGGTCAATTGGGAGCAGCAAGTCTTATTGGTGGAACTAATTGTGTGGTGGTTTTAGGTCTCTTCTACCTCTAAATTGCATAAATTGAACTTTAATATAATTACAAGAATGAAGACTAATTGATGATTACAGAAATGAAACCTTAGTTACAGTTGCAAGAATGAAATCTTATTAAATTGTAGAATTAAAACCCTAGTTACAGTTGTAGAATTGGAAACCTAATTACAGTTTCAAAAAGAAATTCTATTTACTCATGCAATAATGAAAATTAAAATTAAGTCTTTTCAATACTCTATAATAGAAGGTTGTCAATATTTTGTGCAGGGGTTGACAACAAAAACAATAATGCAAGAAAATTGTAGAAAACTATAAATTGCTAGAAATGGAAATTGCAGTAAATTGGAAAGCAAAAAGACTAATCAGATCTACTGCTAATCACATCACAAAAGTATATTGAATAAAAAATAAATTATTAGGACTGAAATGGATGTTAACTACTACAAAAGAATGAAATTGACAAGTTTCACAGCTTATTCTACTATAGTAAAATCATAACAAAACCTGTCTGTTAGTCCTTTATTGATTCAGAACATGATTACAAATCTGTTGCTAAAACCTATTACAGAACTATAAGAGTCTCAGTTTTCTCGCTCATTCTCTATCTATATTTTTTATACTACTATTTCTACTATTATTATTATTATCTCAACCTGGATGGGAGCTATATTTTATAGATGCCTAAAATCTAATTACAATAGAAAATATACTCTGCAAATCAATTTCTATTATTCTGCAGTATTCCCTGGGTTTATCCTAGAACAGGATCTTTTCCATAAATTGTGGCTTTGGACAGCAAGGATGACAAAGTTAGATGGGAGATATTTTCCTTTAACCTCCTCAACTTTCTTTCCCTCTTTCCACTATCAGAAATTAGTCAACAGGTCAAAAAGTGTTTTATGTTCTCAATCCGGAGCTAAGTTGCCTAATCCGAAGATATTCGCTCAATTCGAAGAGAATGTATTTCTCAATCCGAAGATCTTCGAAATGACCAACTATGTACTCTTCAATTGATTTTAGCTGCATTTCTCAGGTGGATTAGTCCTTAGAATCATATTTCAATAGCCTTCATTCCTCTTCATGTGTGAATTCCATGCCTTGCCATTCATTGGTAGTTGGTTGGAATTTACACAGGAAAACCAGTTTTTGCTGCACAGTAATAGTTCTTTGCACTATTTACTAAATTCAAAGAAATTAATGCTTGAGAAACATCAAAATAATAATAGTAAAGTGTTTCTATCATCCTAAGCATATCCCTTATGTAACAGGTCATGGCAAAGTGGCATAAAACTACACAAAAACTATAAAAATCAGCATATAACATTCCAAACATATCAATCATACAAATAATTAATACACGACATATTAGATCAACTTAACTAGTATATAAAGTAAACCACGGAGTTTTATGCAAGTTTTAGTTGTTCAAAACATGCTATGATGGAGGTATTTCCAGGCCTCATCACTAGTCATAGGACTTTAGCTCATATAATTCTAGGCCCTTCCTTTGATAATGGAGTCTCCAATTGGGGATATTTTTCTTCAACAAGTTCACGAGACAAATACCCCCATTGAAATCTTGGTCTATCTTTTATTGAATGATTTTTTCAAAAGTCTATCTCATTTTATTTTAAGTCATCAAGTTGAGTCACCAAGTGAATTCTTTAGATGCTTCTCTTTAAGTAAGTAGACTAACCTTCACCAAAATAACAAAAGGACTTCTTCAATATTTATGGGGTGAATGTAGAATATTGTCCCACTAGGTGTGTTATATAAACTATTATCATCTCAGATTGCACCCACAAACTCAGGTTAGAGGTCCTAACAAGATAAATTCACTTGTGCCTCATGTAGAGCAAAATAATAGTAAGTTCCATGGATAGGGGAGAACCTATGGGGTTACCTTTGAGTTTTTGGATCAAGGTTGGCTCCTCGTTAGGTTCAATCCTTGATGCATAGGGAACCTCTACAAGCTAAGGCTAGGGGAAAATAATTACAATGGAAGTTAAAAGTAGGAATTAAATATTCTACAAAAATAAAACCTAAGCTATGGGGGAGATGCTCTAAAGAATGAAACCCCAAATTTTAACTATAATAAGTGGTAAATGAAGACAAAAAATATCATCCTATAGCTAGTGAATACAACCAAGCAAAACACATTGCCAAGAATTATAACAAGTTCAAGAAAGTAGTATTAAGCAAAATTAGTCAAAACTTCCATTAACATGCCAAGAGTTATTATAAGACGATGAGACCTTGAGGGTTCGATGACCCTTAAGAAATGAGAAAATATTTGGGCTCCACTTGTTACAATAAAAAATAAGGGTGAAAGGAAAGGTATGCAAGGTTGGGTACCAGGAATGAGCAGATAGCTCCCTATATCTTTTACGATAAAAGTTAGGCCTATTTATAAGTTGAGAGGAGGGATCGTTCCCTATAAATGTATGTGCAAAAGACATTTAAATTATCCTTTGCTCTTGTAGCTAAAATCCTTCTACAACTATAAATAATAGCTTCAAGGTCTTTGGATCTGGGGCCATAAATGCTAAAATCCTTTGGACCTTTGGATGACCAATTATCATTGGCTCATCTCTCTACTGCTATATTGGGGTGGTTTCTAATATGGTATGCATGGCCTCCTTGATTATTTTAGGTTGGAAAGATAATCTCATGCATATGGTGGCAATGTGTCATGGCTAACACATGATTGGATCTGATAGGCTTGGACCGTTTATTAAAGTGCTCACCAATGGATGATGTTCTTCTTAATTTCTCCTTTACCTTCTTCCTCACTTACAAATATTTCTACCATGTGTCCTTGCATGAGGTGGAACTCTCTACAGTCAATGGTGGACCTTATTTATATGAGCACTAGTGCTTCCCTTCTTGGGTTATCAACTGATCACCATGTATCCAACGCTGGACTTTGTCAGAGTCTTATATTTATTTATGTGCTTTTCTATGTAGATTGTTAGATTGAAAACTAATAGCTCATGGGCCTTAGCACCCTTGATGTATTTGATTTAGGGTAAAATATGAGCATTGGTCATAAAATGGAAGATCTAATGGCTAGTGTAGCCTTTAATATTTAAACTATCTCTTTATGGAGCTCTTTTCTTTTGATCAAAGGTAGGAAATGCCTTGTGACTACCTTGTCTTATTACATCCTACTTATGACTAAGTTAGCTTTGAGTGCAGTAGGGTTGTAGGGAAAATTTCCCTACAACTAACAAGGGGAATGATTGATTGAACGATGAGTTTTATATTTTTTATGTCAACATTCACATATATTATTAACATTCTTCGTTGAACTTAGAGATTTATTCATCTAGAAATTCATGTCATAACATTATTCTTAATTTTATATTTTTATTATATTTTTTAATCTATTTTTAATATCATAAAAATGAAAAATGGTGAATTTGCTCTTTGGGATTTTAAATATTTTTTAAAGGCTATCAATCATGAGGACCATTGTACAATATATATATATATATATATATATATATATATATATATATATATATATATAACAATTTTATCGATTGTTTAGTTTTGTAACACAACTATCTCCATTCAACCACAAATACAGTGTTATAAAATACATTCCAAATATCAAAATGCATTTATCTATTTATTTAGCCATATAATTTTAGACCTAGTTTTTGGTAGTATAGTATTCATTTGTTAATTAATGTGCACCAAATTGTGTTACATTTGATGTCATTCGCTATATTGTTATATCCACAAAAACACATGTTCTCTTCTTATCATTCTATTTGTGATGTTAACTATATATTTAAGGTGATATCTATAATATTAAATGTCAAATATAAAAATTCTTTATTTTATAGGTGAATGTGAATACACATAAATTACTGGAAAAAAAAATTATCTAAAAATTTAATCTCTATTGGTTTGTCACATTGCACATAAAATTGTAGATGAAGGAAATAAGCTCTAACTGAAGTTAATAAATGTTAGTGCATGGTATAACTTTTGATAATTGGAATTTATTAAAGCTTGATTGTAATTTACTAATTGTAGCCTTTACAAATCATTATCCATGATACAATTTATAAAATTATGCCAATTTTCAATGTCATATATGGTATACATTTTGCTATTCAAGGTCATCTTACTAGTCTTAACACTAATAGTTACTTTGCCTAAAAAGCATTTTTTCCATATCTCTATTTTTTGACAAGAATATTTGATGTAATGTAGTATGCATATATTATTGAATTCATAAGTAATATTTCCATCTCATTTTATAATTTTATTTTTTATAAAGTAAAATTAAAATAGAAGAATAGATGGCTTTTTAACATCTACAAGTCCAAATAGTTGAATTTATAATTCAAAATGGACATATGCATATTTTGAACTGGTAGTGCATGATGGTTGTATAAAACATATCTAATACTTGTACTAAGTGGTATTTAATTGTGAGCAAAAGGAGATAATTGAAATTTATTAAAGCTTGATTGTAATTTACTAATTGTAGCCTTTACAAAGAATTATCCATGATACACTTTATAAAATTATGTCAATTATAAATGTCATATATGGTATACATTTTGCTATTCAAATTCATCTTGCTAGTCTTAACACTAATAGTTACTTTACCTAAAAAGCATTTTATTCCATATTTGTATTTTTTGAGAAGAATATATGATTTACGGTAGTATGCATATATTATTGACTTTATAAGTAAGATTTTGTCATGACCCTCCCTAGCAGACTCTTTACCCAGAATGCTAGGTGTCGTTGGAGGGCAAGTCGAGCTTAGATTATTATTATTAAATAGGTATTTATAATAATAGTAAGTCATTTATAATAAAGTGTTATTATAAATATAAATAATATTATTATAATCTATGAATAAAATGTTATTCATAATAGTAAGTCATTTATAATAAAGTGTTATTATAAGTGTAAATAATATTATTATAATCTATGAATAAAATATTATTCATAATAGTGAGTCATTTATAATAAAGTGTATTATAAATGTAAATAATATTATTATAATCTTCAAATAAAAAGGGGTTATACATTATAGTATGCTACTATTAATAAAATAATATTATTTAAATGAGTTGGAGTGTAGTATTAGTTAAGGCAGTGGATGCTTGAATATCTGGTCATGAGATGAATGAAGGGGCAGGTTTGTAAAGCATGGGCCTCTGACAGAGAGGGATGGTGACCTTAAATAAAGAATGTTGGGAATTTATGAGGTTAGGGGACTTCATAGAATGTGAGGCCCATAGTTGTGGAAGAGGTAAGGGGTGGTTGGGACCTTGGGAGAAGGTAGCCACCTTGGAAGGAGAGAAAGCTCCTAAGAGAGTTTTAAGTAATTTTCGTGCATGAAACTATGAGATTTGGGGGGAAGACACTGGTTGGATATGGGAGGGAGCTAATGAATGTATCCCTACCATAATGGCATCTTGAGATGCTAGATAATGGGTTGTATAAAAAAATATCTAAGCGTCATTATCACAAATAAAATCAGAGATGCACTTTTTTATGAAGAGTGGGCTTTTGTCCAACGTTGCCTAAATTCAAAAACCGATTTGGGTAACCCTACGAGTGTCTTCTAACCAAAGCTATGCTCATGCTTGAGTAACGATCATAAAACCCCTTAAGGTCTTTAAACATTTTTTAAACCTACTAAGAAGGCATGTGGTGGAGAAGGAGGAGGATATCGAGAGTTGGGAGAGGGGGCAAGTGGTGGAGAAGAGAAGTGATAGTCCAACAAAAAATATGAAGTGGACAAAGCAATAGGTTGGTAAAAGATCTTCTTTTGTTTTAATTGGCTAAAATAGTTACAACATGGTTGTTGGTTCTCCTCTAAAGCTGATTTGATCAACCTTAAAACTCTAGAACCTCATTTCGACTGATAGTGAGACCTTGGTGTAAGACTCACCTATTGCTGATTTTAAGATTGTTATTCTATGTATGTTGGGTGCCCTCTTGGTTGTGTGATTGTGTGAGTGTGTGTGGTCCATATGACTCGTGGTTGACAAGGAATTAAAACCTTTGGTTTAAAGGGTGTTGTTGGTGCACTAGGGTTACTTATTTATAATGAAATAAAATATATATATTATTTTAATTAAATAATATTATTATTTTAGAGTGGAAGAATATAATTATGCTCTATTTTATTTGAGTATGAGATATTCATTTTTAAATAAGTAGTTATATTTAAATGAACTAATAAAACTTAGGTATTCCTTGAAGAAATGGAATGAATAGTTATATTTAAATGAATTAATATAACTTAGGTTTTCATTAAAGTAAATGGAAATTAAGCATAGATCATTATTGAAAGCTTTTGGGTTATGTTTTAAAGGAATATTTATGTTTTAAATATTATTCTAGAGGAAGTAGCATTGATTAAGCTTAGAAGGAATATTTATGTTTTAAAAATTATGCTAGAGGAAGTAGCATTGATTAAGCTTAGAAGGAATATTTATGTTTTAAATATTATGCTAGAGTAAGTAGCATTTATTAAGCTTAGAAGGATATTTATGTTTTAAATATTATGCTAGAGGAAGTAGCATTGATTAATCTTAGAAATAATATTTATGTTTTAAATATTATTCTAGAGGAAGTAGCATTGATTAAACTTAGAAGGAATATTTATGTTTTAAATATTATGCTAGAGGAAGTAGCATTTATTAAGCTTAGAAGGAATATATAGGTTTTAAATATTATGCTAGAGGAAATAGCAATGATTAAGATAAAAAGGAATATCAATGTTTTAAATACTATGTTAAAATGAAATTAATATAGTTTCATTTATAATGAAGGTAGACTATATTAAGAGGAAATTAATATAGTTCCAATTATATTTGAAGGCAGACTATGTTAAAAGGAAATTAATGTAGTTTCATTTGTATTCTACAGTAGACTATGTTAAAAATAAATTAATGTAGTTTCATTTATTTTTGAACATAGATTTTATGTAAAATAGAAATATAATTATGAAAGCGATTTATTATATTAACTAAAGGTATCAAACTTTAGTTGGTTTAGTAAATGGAAAGTGGTTTATTAGATTAACTAAAGGTATGGGACTTTAGTTGGTTTAGTAAATAGAAAGTGGTTTATTAGATTAACTAAAGGTATGGGACTTTAGTTGGTTTAGTAAATGAAAAGTGGTTTATTAGATTAACTAAAGGTATGGGACTTTAGTTGGTTTAGTAAATGAAAAGTGGTTTATTAGATTAACTAAAGGTATGGTACTTTAGTAGATGGAAAGTGGTTTATTAGATTAACTAAAGGTATGAGACTTTAGTTGGTTTAGTAAATGGAAAGTGGTTTATTAGATTAACTAAAGGTATGGGACTTTAGTTGGTTTAGTAAATGGAAAGTGGTTTATTAGATTAACTAAAGGTATAGGACTTTAGTTAGTTTTGTAAATCGAAAGTGGTTTATTAGTATAACTAAAGGTATGGGACTTTAGTTAGATTGGTAAATGAAAATATTCTTATGTAGAATCTAGTAATGATTGTATAAGTATGATAAAGCAATCATGGATATTATTGTGTGGATGAATTGAGCATTCCACGATAAAGTCGTATGAACTATGTGTTCTACGTATTGTATTGGCTTATATTGAGAGGAAAGGATTATGGATCCTTGTATTTGTAAAATATCAAACTTATGCAATATATGAAACGTATTTGAGGTTGAATTTTTTCTTTTAAGGGTTTTTTCCAGGGTAAATATTGTGTTATGGGTATCTTCTTTGATATTACTTTATGTATTTCTTTGTTGTGGTTCTATATTTACTTTCAATATGCCTTTGCTAGTTAATTCTCATGTTTTGATTTGATTTAGTGCTTGGTTTATATTGTTATTTATTTACTTCAAAATGTGATTCTTTGTAGTTGTTAAAATGTGATGTGGTTAATTACTTTTAAAAAAATTATAGTAGTAAATAGTGGCATCCCTCAACTAGTCAAGTTTTGGGGTGTTACATATGGTATCAGAGCAGTAAGGCATAGGACGAGACACTTTGCATGAAAGGAACTCTAGGAGATAATGGACTAGAGGTTCCTTTGGAATGTGCTAAAGGATAGGTATCTTTTTATAACAAGCCTTTGCTTAGTTAAGCTAAAACCAAGAAAACCTTGAACTACCAAGTTGCTTGTAATCAAAGCACATAGTCATGGGACTACTAGCTTCCCTAGATAAGGATCTAGGTATGACAGACTAGAAGCTTCCTCGGATAAGCTAAGGAATGCTTAAGGATTGGTCCAAGGAAAATTAACTTTACTTTGGTATAGTATCTTGCATAAGGAAAGCATAACCTTAGCCATTCACTAATAAAAATAGCTAAAATGAGATAGATGACTTTAGCTATCTCAAGTGAGATAGATGGATAGAGTCAGCTCATAGCTAAAATGAGATAGATGAATTTAGCTATCTCAAGTGAGATAGATGGATAGATTTAGCTCATAGCTAAAATGAGATAGATGGCTTTAGCTATCTCAAGTGAGATAGATGGATAGAGTCAGCTCATAGCTAAAAGGAGATATATGACTTTAGCTATCTCAAATGAGATAGATGGATAGAGTTAAATCATATCTAAAATAAGATGGATACATTTAGCCTTCTCATAGGTAAGGTAAGATAGATACCTTAAAGTGAGCTCATCATGGGTGAAATGACTAATTTTGGTTAAGTTAATCATACTTAAAGATAGATGTAAGGTTCTATTCTTCAGATTTGAGCTTGCAATTCTAAGGAGAAGTAGATAGGAAATATAATCTAGAGGAGATTATAGGGTCCTCTCCTAGTATGGATTAATGAATAAACCAAATTTTGAGTTTAGTGAACACTCAAAGGTGCAAATATTTTGTTCGGAGAATAAATTCTGAGGCTAGGAAGCAATAAAATATTATATAACTACAAATATTAAGGAAAGCACACAACAGTCTAACTTGGAATCCCTTGGATTTAGTGAAGCAATTCAAGGAAATTCTATCCCTAGGGGAGAATTACAATGATTTTCAAGTCAAAAAATAAATAAAATCTAGTCAAGAGTAATATATCAACATGGATAATGGACTTTTGAGCTTTAAGGATAGAGTATTTTTACCTAGAGTAAGTAGTTAGAAGTAATAAAAGATGCTATATTTCCTTCTTTCTCTCACCTTCCAGGTACAAGGAATCGTAAAACCAAGAACAAAACCTCCTTTTGCATAGATTCAAAGAAGAATGATACTATTTTCTATTGTTCAATAAATAGGGTTACATCACCTATAGAGTGGATGTAATATTGATATTTACAAGAAATAAGGAAGTATTGTTCAAATTTCATTAGAATGAAAGGTAGACATGGTCCTTAATCATCCAACCTTGAGTGAACAAAGATGTTCTAGCAAAAACACTAGGAACAATGTTAGTCCTAGTGGGGGAGGATGTCATGACCCTCCCTAGTAGACTCTTGACCCTAAACGCTAGGTGTCGTTGGAGGGCAAGTTGAGTTTAGATTATTATTATTAAAGAGGTATTTATAATAATAGTGAGTCATTTATAATAAAGTGTATTATAAATTTAAATAATATATTTTTTTTTGGTAAATACAAGTCTTCATTAATTACCGGGTTTTGCAGGTTAACCCAAAACCTATTACAATATCCAGCCTTCTGCTGAGATTGTAGATCCTAGTCATTCTTGAAACTTTCTTACCAAAACTTGTGTTGAATCCCCTACAACACCAGGTTTTACAGGTTAAATAATATTATTATAATATATGAATAAAATGTTATTCATAATAGTGAGTAATTTATAATAAAGTGTATTATAAATGTAAATAATATTATTATAATATATGAATAAAATGTTATTCATAATAGTGTGTCATTTATAATAGTGTATTAGAAATGTAAATAATATTATTATAATCTATGAATAAAATGTTATTCATAATAGTGAGTTATTTATAATAAATCGAAGAGCCCATCCCCTGCTCGCAAGAGCCAAAGGACTATGTTAGGACCTTCTCCGGGATCTCAGTTTGTACAACAATGTGGACTAGATTATTGACTTGGAGGACATCATCACCTTGGCCACTTCAATGCTTCTGAGAGCCAATAATATCATAACCCTAATGAATGCGTAGAATAACATCATTGTGGAGGATGACCCCAAGGAGGACGAAGACTATGTCCCAGAATGAAAAGATGATCTTGGGGTGTTCCCTTTGTTTCCTTTTTGTCCCATTTTGTTGTCAGGATTATACCTGCACCTCTCATGCTTCATGTATTTAATTCTCTTTTGTGCCTACGGGAATTTCTTCATGTTTTCCTTACTTCTATTTTAGTTGTGTGGATTCAACGTTTGATCCATTTTTGGCTTGTTCTGTAGAGAGTTGAACCTTCACAGGATCCTCTCTACAACTTGTTTATAAGGTTTTGGGTCCCTTTAAAAACTCGTTATCAACCAAATTTTTTTTTTATAATAAAGTGTATTATAAATGTAAATAATATTATTATAATCTATGAATAAAATATTATTCATAATAGTGAGTCATTTATAATAAAGTGTATTATAAATGTAAATAATATTATTATAATATATGAATAAAATGTTATTCATAATAGTGTGTCATTTATAGTAAAGTGTTATTATGAATGTAAATAATATTATTATAATATTCAAATAAAAAGGGTTATTCATAATAGTATGCTTCTATTAGTAAAATAATATAATTTAAATGAGTTGGAGTGCAGTATTAGTTAAGGCAGTAGATGCTTGAATATTTGGGCCTTTAAATGAATGAAGGGGCAGGTTTGTAAAGCATGAGCCTCTGACAGAGAGGGATAGGTGACCTTCAATAAGGAAGGTTGGGAATTTATGAGGTGAGGGAACTTCAAAGAATGTGAGGCCCATATTTATGGAAGATGTAAGATGTGGTTGGGACCTTGGGGGAAGGTAGCCACCTTGGGAGGAGAGACAACTCCTGAGAGAGTTTTAATCAATTTTTGTGCATGAAACCAGGAGAGTTGGGGGGATGATGCTGGTTGGATATGGGAGGGAGACGATTAATTTCTCCCTAATAGAATGGCATCTTGAGATGTTATATCATGGGTTACATGAAAAAATTATCTAAGCATCATTATCATAGATAAAATTAGAGTTGCATATTTTTGTGAAGAGTGGGCTTCTATCCAGTGTCACCTAAATTTAGAAATTGAATTGGGTAACCCTATGAGTGTCGTCTAAATGGAGCTATGCTCATGCTTTAGTAATTATCATAAACCCCCTTGAGGTATTTAAACATTGTTTAAACCTACTGAGCAGGTAGGCAGTGGAGAAGGAGTAGGACATCGAGAGTTGGTGGAGGGGGTAAGCGATGGAGAAGAGAAGTGATAGTCCAGTGAAGAAGACAAAGCAGACAAAGCCATAGGTTGGTAAAAGATATTTTTTTTAACTGGCTAAAACCATTAAAGCATGGTTGTTGGTTCTCCTCTAAAGATGATTTGATCACCCTTAAAACTCTAGCACCTCCTTTCGACTAATTGTGAGACCTTGGTGCAAGACTCATATTTTGCTAATTTTAAAGTTGTTATTCTACATTTGTTGTATTCCCTCTTGGATGTGTGATTGTTAGCATCATTTGGGTTTAAGCACTATCTGTGCAGCGATATTCACCTTAGCTTTAGTTGTAGATGATGCATCCAAATTATAGTAGAAAATATCATTCGACACTATTGCCTAGCCATTGGCTATGGATTTTCCCTCTTTTTTGTATGTTATCATGTATGCCTAATTATCCATCCATAACAAAATATTGTGGGATGACATGGCTATAACTACTTTCCTCTAAGATGGGTTTCATCGATTGGTTCATCGTTGGAAGAAAAACCTCTATGACTGGGTATGAGAGGTTGGCAATCATCGAAGGAGTAAATAGATTTTGTTTCCCCCACCCGAGGATTAAGGAGAGAGGTTAACCTTGGATAAATCACCTATTAGCCACGTCCACTTATGTTGACCATAGCTAGAGAGTTCTTCCACCTCGACCATACCAAACCATTCATGTTTTTTGACTTAGCACCTCAGGGTTAGCTTGAGAGATGTGAGATCCTTGTGCAACTATGCATAGCCCATATGGCTCTTGGTCAGTAGGGAAATTAAATCCTTTTGTTTAAAGGGTGTTTTTGGTGCAGTAGGGTTACTCATTTAGAATGAAATAAAATAATTATGTTTTATTTTAATTAAATAGGGTTATTCTTTTAAATTTGAAGAATATAATTATGCTCTATTTTATTTGAGTACGAGATATTCATTTGGAAATAAATAGTTATATTTAAATGAATTAATATAACTTAGGTTTTCATTGAAGAAATGGAAATAAATAGTTATATTTAAATGAATTAATATAACTTAGGTTTTTATGAAAGTAAATGGAAATTAAGCATAGATCATTATTGAAAACTTTTGAGGTATGTTTTAAAGGAATATTTATGTTTTAAATATTATGCTAGAGGAAGTAGAATTGATTAAGCTTAGAAGGAATATTTATGTTTCAAATATTATGCTAGAGGAAGTAGCATTGATTAAGCTTAGAAGGAATATTTATGTTTTAAATATTATGCTAGAGGAAGTAGCATTGATTAAGCTTAGAAGGAATATTTATGTTTTAAATATTATGCTAGAGGAAGTAGCATTGATTAAGCTTAGAAGGAATATTTAGGTTTTAAATATTATGCTATAGGAAGTAGCATTGATTAGTCCTAGAAGGAATATTTAGGTTTTAAATATTATGCTAGAGGAAATAGCATTGATTAAGCTTAGAAGGAATATTTAGGTTTTAAATATTATACTAGATGAAGTAGCATTGATTAAGCTTAGAAGGAATATTTAGGTTTTAAATATTATGCTAGAGGAAGTAGCATTGATTAAGCTTATAGGGAATATTTATGTTTTAAATATTATTCTAGAGGAAATAGCATTGATTAAGCTAAAATTAAATACTATGTTAAAATAAAATTAATATAGTTTCATTTATAATAAAGGTAGACTATATTAAGAAAAAATTAATAAAGTTTCAATTATATTTGAAGGTAGACTATGTTAAAAGGAAATTAATGTAGTTTCATTTATATTTGAAGGTAGACTATGTTAAAAGGAAATTAATGTAGTTTCATTTATATTTGAACATAGATTGTATGTAAATGGAAATATAATTATGAAAGTGGTTTATTAGATTAACTAAAGGTATGGGACTTTAGTTGGTTTAGTAAATGGAAAGTGGTTTATTAGATTAACTAAAGGTATGGGACTTTAGTTGGTTTAGTAAATTAAAATTTATTTATTAGATTAACTAAAGGTATGGGACTTTAGTTGGTTTAGTAAATGGAAAGTGATTTATTATATTAACTAAAGGTATGGGACTTTAGTTGGTTTAGTAAATGGAAAGTGGTTTATTAGATTAACTAAAGGTATGGGACTTTAGTTGGTTTAGTAAATGGAAAGTGGTTTATTAGATTAACTAAAGGTATGGGACTTTAGTTAGTTTAGTAAATGAAAAGTGGTTTATTAGTATAACTAAAGGTATGGTATTTTAGTTATACTTGGTAAATGAAAATATTCTTACATAGAATCTAGTATTGATTGTATAAGTATGATAAAGCAATCATGGAGATTGTTGTGTGGATGAATTGAGCAAGTTGTATGAACTATGTGTTCTATGCATTGTATTGGCCTATGTCAAGAGGAAAGGATTATGGATCCTTGTATTTGTAAAAGATCATGTCTGAGTTTTCCCTTATAGGGTTTTCCCCAAGGTAAATATTATGTTATGGGTATCTTATTTTGATCTTACTTTATGGGTTTCTTTGTTGTGGTTCTATATTTACTTTCAATATGCCTTTTCTAGTTAATTCTCATGTTTTTATTTGATTTAGTGCTTGGTTTATATTGTTCTTTATTTGATTCAAAATGTGATTCTTTGTAGTTGTTAAAATATGATGTGGTTAATTACTTAAAAAAATATATAGTAGTAAATAGTGGCATCCCTCCACTAGTCAAGTTTTGGGTTGTTACGGATTTCCATATCACTTTATAATTTTCTTTTTCTATAGAATAGTAGATGGCTTTTTAACATTTGCACACCCAAATAATCATATTTATAATTCAAAATGGACATATGCACATTTTAAACTAGTAGTGCATGATGGTTGTTAAAAACATATCTAATACTTGTACTAAATGGTCTTTGTTTATGAGAAAAAGGGGATAGTTAAAATTTATTAAATCTTGATTGCAATTTATTAATTGTAGCCTTTACAAAGCATTATCCATGATACAATTTATAAAATTATTTCAATGTCATATATGGTATATAATTTGCTATTCAAGGTCATCTTGCTAGTCTTAGTAGTAATAGTTTTTTTTTGTATTGATAAAAAAAGGGGTTGAAGGGTCCCGACCCTTTACACAGATCTCAAAAGATGTAAAATAAAAAACAAGAGAAGATCATACAAATGCAAGATATCCCTATCTTAGTAAAACAAATAAACCTAGGCTAAACCTACTGATGGAGAAGCTAAAATAGTATTCTTCTCACTATCCTTCTATTTAACATGGTTGATGCAATGCTCAATGCTTTATCTAATAGATAAAGAAACTATTGACAATAACGTAATTTAGTGTGCTCAAATCCTTCATCGCATGATCCTAATAAGTATTTTATTTTTCTTTGCCCTGTTTATCCTTTGGATTCATTATAAATTCTTAAAATCTCTTCCAACTCCATGGGGAGATATGACCAAAGATTGAAATTCTCAGATTTAACTACCATATTCGCCATTTTATCAACAACTTTGTTTCCCTCTCTATAAATATGTTTAACTTGACTATATTTTAGGTTTCCCAATATAGTCCTCACATCTATAATTATTTAGAAAATTCTAGAATTATTTAACTCCCCTTTTTGAAGGGAAGTTATAATATTCTTGGAATCCCCCTCAAGAACAATTCTCCTAAAACCTAAATTCACTACAATTCAAAGTCTTGTAAGCATTGCCCTTGCTTCAACTTGGTGATTTATGGTAATTTCTATATCCTCAATATATGTAGCCATTACTTGACATCTATCATTCCTAATGAGTCCCCCCACCACCAGCATGATCCAATTTACCTTTTGCATCTCCATCGAAGTTAATTTTTACCTAGTATTTGTGGGGACGTGCTCATCTAGTATCTAGTCTCACCTTATCAATTTTTTTTATATTTAAGATATATTTTTCTCTAGATAAGATCATTGCAATATTTTCTTGTCCAACAATGTTTTAAATACAATCCTCAAATAGGGTTGTTTTTATCCTAGCATAAACCCCAATTATTCCTCTGGTTTTTTTTTTGAACACTCATCTATTTATTTCCAACCAAATACCCTAGAAAATATGTAGAATGTATTTTTACCAAAAAATATTACTTCCTAAGTGTCACTGTTCCAAAATATTTATTAGATAATATGGAATGACCCAAGCAACATTAACTTCTCTCAATAACATATTTAGGATATCATAAAAAATCACAAGTTCCAAACAGGTGGTCCACACATTCATCCTCTTTGTTGCATAAGACAAAAACAGTTGGAACCAAAATCCCTCTTTTGAACATATTGTCTTTTGTAAGGATTTTATTGAGAATGATAGTCCAAAAAAACATAGCAACCTTAGGGATTATTTTTAGCTTCCAAATTATTTTAAGCTCGAGTTTCTCTAAGGTTACTTTGCCCAAGACTCTATATCCATCCTTCACCAAGTACTGGCCTTGTTGGTTTCTTCCCCAAATTATATGATCCTCCTCTAAACCTCTATCTAAATAATAACTCCTTAGGAGGTTTTGCAGATATTTACCCCCCGGGCCTTGCATATCTTCTTACATAATTTTCCACTCCTAAAAACCACCTACCCTATGAATGTAACCATTAATTTTCTTACCATAGGTTCTGGTTAAATATTTTTTAATATATTTGAACTTTATGTAGTTTTTATAAAGGATCCTCTTGAATCCAAGGGTCTTTACAAATGTCGATTTTGTCTCCCCTACCTAATATGCATTTTAGACCTTTCCATAGAACTTTCTTGCTATTTATTATATTTTACCAAAAAATAGACCCACGAGGAGGATTAGAACAACTGATAAAGTGGTTTCTACCATCCAAGTATTTATTTTGGATAATGATGGCCCATTTTATTAATGCTCCAATGCAAACCCTCCAACCATGTTTAGATATAAAGGCTCTATTTAGATCTCTCAAATTTATCAAACCAAGACCCTCATTCTGTAAAGGCTGGTACCAAGTATCCTAGGCTACTAGATGTATACGTTTTTTGCATTCAGTTCCATCCCATAAGAAATTTTTTTGTAGTCTTTCTAAAGTATCTTCCACTTTCCTTGACATCCTTAGGAAATACATGAAATAAATAGGGAGGCTTTGAAGCATGTGTTTTATGAGTTGTACTTTTCTTGTAGAGGATAACAAAGATCACTTCCAACATTGAAGTTTCCTATTATATTTATCAATAATTGGATTCCAAATTTCATCTTTCATCTTGCCTATAAACAAAGTTAAACCAATATAGGTGATATATTTCCTCCTTATAGCCCAAAAATTCAAATATTTGATCTCTTTTGATTTCCTCTATGTTTAAAAACATAATCTTGTTTTTTTCATAATTTATTTTTTGGCCTATAGTTTTTTCATAAGAATCAAGGACTTGTTTAAACTCCAAATCTTCTTCCTCTATAGGTTCCCCAAGCAAGAAAGCATCATCCACAAACTATTTATGAGATAAAGATTCACCAATGGATGAATGTTTTAGACCTTTGATATTACCATACTTTTTATTTCTTTCTAAAGTTCTTCCCAGGGCATCTGTCATAATGATAAAGAGATATGGAGATAACAGATCTCCTTGCTTGATTCCTCTGGTAGAAGGAAAGAACCCAATATATTATCCATTTATCAAGATTTAAAAGCAGGGATTAGAAATACACATACCAACCCATGCCCTCCATTTTTCACTAAAACCCATTCTCTCCATTATTTTATCTAAGAAGGACCACAAAATCCTATCATAAGCTTTGTTCATGTCCAGCTTAAGGAACATGCCTGACCCTTTCATCCTTTTAAGAGAGTGTGATATTTAATAAATGGAATTGATGCTTTCAGTAATCTACTTACCTGCCACATAACCTCCTTGATATTAATAGTAATAGTTGCTTTACCTAAAAATCATTTCTTTTCTATATTTGTATTTTTTGACAAGAATATTTGATGTATTGTAGTATGCATATATTATTGACTTTATAAGTAAGATTTCATCTCATTTTATATTTTTTTTTATGAAGTAAAAATAAAATAGAAGAGTAAATGGTTTTTTAACATCTACAAGCCCGAATAATCATATTTAAAATTTAAAATTGACATGCATATTTTTGTTATAAATATTGATTTATCATTGATGTCAAAGGGTGCTTCAGAAAATAAAGTGATGGTGTATGTTTCAATATAAAGTGGTGATGTATGCTTCAATATTAAGTGGTGGTGTATGATTTAATATTTAAATTAAATATTTAAATATTAAAGTAATATTTAAAAAAAAGGTTGATAATATTTAAATAAAAAGATTTAAATATAAATTGAAAAGTATATGCATGAGCCGACCTCATTGGGTGAAAACAACAAAGTGAGTTTGAAATTCAAAAATTAAACATGCATGGGCCAACCTCCTTGAGCACAAAAGCAAAGCATATTAATATGAGGCATTAATTCATTTTGAAATTGATGCAATTCAAATATATTTCAAAATATGAAAGTGCAGAGAGTTGAGGAAGAGGGAGGACATCCCTGAGAGGAGCAGAAGTTAAATATTTGAAGGAAGTTCAGCAGAGTAGCAGTGATCCAAAGGAGGATTCAAATATTTCATTGTGTTGTTTTAAATCTCAACCATCGGGTTAGCCCAATCGATTTCTAGCTTGCATTAGAACATTGTGGTGCAGAAGGTCCAAAATTTGAATCCCCTCGGTGGTAATTTTTTTGTGCGACTGAAAGGTATGGAAGATTTAAATATTTTATTACTCCATGTTAATATCAACCTAGTGGTTAGCCCAACCGGTTACCTAGCCCATGTTAGGGTATTGCGGTGTAGAAGGTTCGAGGGTCAAATCCACTCAGTGCTTGTTTTGCTATGGTTTGGTGTTCGAGGGAGCACGATGAAGGACCCATATACTTTATATTAACCCTTTGGTTTCATCCATTGGGTTAGTGCAGATGGTCATGAGGCCGCATTAGGGAACTATGCTACTAGAGATTTAAAAATTGAATCTCCTCTACGACTTGCTAAGTATTTCTCTACAAGGTAAGGGTAAAATTTTTTAATTAAATTTGATAAAATGGATATATAAGGATTAATGTTGTTATTATGAAGTTTTATTTTGCAATTTTTTTATGGGAGATACAAGGAGTCATGTTGGTATTATAATATTTTATTTTGCAAGTCTTAAAAGGGAGATATAAGGAGTTATTTTAATTAAGCTTTGTTATGAATGTTGTTAAAAGAAGTGATAAATATATTAAGTGTTTTATTTGGATCTTAGTAAAGAAGAAAAAAGAAAATTATATATCAGATTTATAAGCAAATTTGTGCATTGTTCATGATTGAATTTAAGAGTAAATGAGCAAGGTTATAGATAATATTTGTAAACAGATTTGTGTATTCTTCATGATTGAATTTGGGAGTAAATGAGTAGGGTTATAGATTAGAATTATAAGCAGATTTGTGTATTGTTCATGATTGAATTTGGGAGTAAATGAGTAAGGTTATAGATCATATTTGTGAGCAGATTTTAGAGTAGCTTTGAGCAATGTTTGTGAGCATATTTTGGAGCATATTTGAGGAGTTTTTGTGAGAAAATTTTAGAGCATAATTGAGTAGTATTTGTGAGTAGATTTTGAAGCAAATTTGAGCAGTATTTGTGAGCAGATTTTGGAGCATACCTGGGAAAATTTTTGCACCATATCTATGAGAAAGGGGATTGGTTTCTCTTATGTATTTGTGTCCATGAACTTGAAAAAAGATATTGTTGTCTCCTATGGATTTGTGTCCATGAACTTGGGAAAGGGTATTGGTGTCTCATATGGATTGGTATCACAAACTTGAGAAAGGTGATTGGTGTCCATGAACTTGATCAAGGGGATTGGTGTCTCCTATGTATTTGTGTCCATGAACTTGATCAAGGGGATTGGTGTCTCCTATGGATTTGTGTCCATGAACTTGAGCAAGGGGATTGGTGTCTCCTATGGATTGGTGTTCATGAACTTGTATAGGGGATTGGTGTCTCTTGTGGGTTTGTGCCCATAAATTTATACTAGGGTATTGGTGTCTATCGTGGGTTGGTGCCCATAAAATTTATTGAAGAAATATATAAACAATATTTTATCATAGTTTTCTCTCAAGAGGGTGTTTCCAAATAAAAATATTTTTCTCTTATGTGTGTAGTGATTTGTGCATTGTTTCATTGATATTATTTGAAGTTATTACTTTGAAAAGAAAAGAGAAATTTTTTATCTTATACTGTTCACCATCCCTCTTAGTATAAGCTTGTGTTCTTAAATTGGTATCAGAGAAAGTTCCTTTGTGAAAGCCTAATAGCTTGAAGGAATATCTTACAAAAATACACATGGCTTGCCAAGAAGGTTTTTCATCAAATATGGTTCTATTGTTTAATGGAACTAACTATGCTTTTTGGAGCATAAGGATGCAAACCTATTTGATGGCACATGGCTATGATATATGGCAATCCATTGAATATGGATTCACACCTCCTACAACTCTTGCCACAAATTGAGATGACAAGAAATCGTTTGAAAATAATGCCAGGGTAATGAATGTAATATTAAGTGGATTATGTGAATCAAAGTTTGTGAAAGTCATGCAATGCACCTCAGAAAAAGAAAAATGGGATAAGCTACATAGAACATATGAAGGATATGACAAGGTTAAAATGGCAAAAATTCAAACCCACAGGAGGAAGTTTTGAATATTTGAAGATGAAAAATGAGGAAGATATTACCAAATATCTACTCCACATTGATGAAGTTGTTGACACCATTCGTAGACTTGGATAAAATATTGAAGACTCTAAGATTGTTTAGAAAATATTAAGATCACTTCCTATGAGATTTAATGTAAAGTTTTCAATGATTGAAGAAATGAAGGATATTAAAACCTTAAGCATGGATGAGCTACACAGAATTCTCATAGCCTATGATATGAGGACTAAAAAATATCAAACATCCAAATGGGAGGCTGCATTTAAAGCTTCAAAGAAGACAAATAATAAAGAACTAGAGTCAAGTGAAGAATCAAGCAATGAAGAAGAAGCTAACTTTGTGCGAAGAAATAAGAAGGGTCCAAGAAAACACAAAGGTATGCATTATATGAAATGTTTTAATTATGGTAACACTGGTCACTATGCATCTTATTGCCCATAAGTTGGAAGTAGTAGCAATGAAGAAGAAAAGAAATAGAAGAAAAAGAAAAAAATAAAATTTTATCATGAAAATAAAAATAGGTATGTGTAGATTAAAGATACAACGCCAAACAGAAATAAAGAAATCACAATAAAGGAATGCAGAACAGTTGTACGAAATGAATGATTTTTATTAATCAATGGAGTTTAGAAACTCCTTTTAAGTACAATAGGGCCTGTAACCCTTTTCGTGATACAAAGTTACAATTTGTGCTAGGGTTCTCCGAAACCCTAGTTGGCACAATGTGGTGGCGTCTCCGAAGAATGTATCCTTAACCTCAACGAATGAGTGGGCTTCGTTGTATCCTTTGGCTCGGACCACTCCGGCTTAAGCGACTACTATCAACAAATCAGATCTACCACTAGAATCCTGCACACATTAAAATTATCAAAGAGTTAGAAACAAATAAGAGGGCTCCACTGTGTGAGCCCTCAGAAACAGTCTAAAACCCTAGATTTATGAAATAAAAATAAACAGAATGCAGAATTCAATAGCAGATTAATACATAAAGAAAGATTACTTGCTTTAGACGAATCTATACCTTTTCCTATTAACGCGGCGAGACCAGGCGGTGGCGATGGATGCGGTGAAAGGGTTTAGTTCAGACTTAGGGCCGTAGAAGACTCAGAAGACTCAGGATTAACAACAATAGCCAACTCCAGACTTAGATAGGGAAGATAAGTAGGTTTAGCCGAAGAGATAGATAGGGTTTGAGCCATCAAGGTGACTCAATTTATAATCTACTCTTAGGGCACACTTTAGAGTTTTAACGACACTTTGAACGTGTGGCTAAGATTAAAGTGGATCCAAGGGTAGAGAATAAATCTAGGTTGTGAAACGGATTAAGATGGATGGACGGATGAGATTAAATGAAGGATGTACGGCTCAGATTAAATCACTTAAACTTTATTTATATCTATATTAAAATATATTAAAATATTAAAATATATATATAAATATTAATTTAAATAAATTTGGGGATGAAAAATGGCGAGAAAAGTGAAATTGGGCCAAATAATGGTGGGAAAGTGTGGATTTGGGCCAAATAATGGTGAGAAGGATGGATGACTGACACGTGGCTGGCAGGAAGGTATAAGTGGCTGGATTTTGGTGTCTACAGATGCCCCTTTTTGAGCTGCTTTGTGTGAAGACACAATGTAGCACAAAAACTTAAGACACCTAAAAAGTTGGATCAGACGCAACTCTCTCTCAAGACTAAAGCACAACTTTGAAGACCAAAGAATAAAAGAATATTTAAAATTTTTTAGCTTACCCCCTCAATTGGCGAGCGAGAATGGTTCTCACAAGCCAATTGGAAGAAATTCGGAAGATAATGAACCGTTTTTGCCCCAACGATGAAAAAAAGGGTTGGTGCATGCACCATCTGTTTATGTCCCAACAGAAAAGGGGTTGGTGTACAAACCAAAAAATAATATGATTGAAGACGATATGAGTGATGTGAAAGATGGACCATTTTCTGCCCCAACGGTTATAAAGGGATTTTTGCCAAACTATAAATTCCATGATCATGTAAGATGAATTCCACTATAGGAAAATTAGAAATTGATAACGGATGCCCCAACTCCTGTGTGTAAATCCATACTGTTGATGAAATTTCCTTGTTGGCGCCATTGATATGCAGAGATGAAAGATGCATGAAAGAGTCCAGAACTCAGAGATGCTCCTAGTGACTGTATGGATAATTCCTCGGGTCGAAACCAATCAACCTAGGTAGCCACAATCTCTAGCAAGACTTAAAATAATGACGATATGAAAGATTGTCCATGTTTAAGGCCCCATGAACTAGGCCATCAATGACAATTGTTGAGCAAATTAATCTTGGTATGAGGTCACTTGAAAAGTAGAATAGCCAAAATTGATTTCCAATTTTCAAATAGTGAAATAATTGATGATGATAAATGGTAAGTGTCCTTATGGTGGTTTAATCCTCTTACCGAATTGCATGGATTCAAATCCCTGCAATCGCCAAGGTGATAGAATATACCACTAGATACGAGGTTTACTTTAATTTGATTTGGCAAAAATATGCATGATGAAAGAAGAATGAAATTGACGATAGATCAGAAGAATTGATGAATGTGGTTAATTTTGTGAAGGTTTTGAATATTTTTAACCCAATTTGTAAAACAATGATGAATGATGTGCTTTTTGAGCGAAATGACAAAATTTGTGTCCAAAACTGTTGTAACCTTCACAAAATGTTTTATTATGATAAGAAGAATGGATGAATGCAATTTGATGAAATTTGGAGGAGGTAAGCTTCAATTTTGTAAGTTTTGTTCCTTTATTCAATACTGACACCAAACGCAGGTCTACGTTTGTGGTTGGAAGAGAAGCCCATCGGTGTTTAGGCACTCTGCAGATGTAGGACTACATCTGAATCCACCATGAAATGCCCTACTGCATTTCAGGGTGCCAAAATCAGCTATTTAAACAGTTTCAGTGAGAATTTTGCTCATTTGTGCATTCGAGCTTAAGAGAAGTGCATCTGAGGGAGTGGAGTGAAGTGGAGTGAAAGGTTGTGTGGGAAAGTGAAGCACGTGGGAGCTATGGCGGAGATGGGAGTGGACGCGCCAGTGCAGCCAGCTGAGGTATTTGTTCATTTAAGCAAGTACTTATTATGTGTTTTTTTTTTTTTGAAAAAATTTGTAACAAATTTTTGTTTTGTTGTTTTGCAGCTTAGGGTGTTAGAGGCACGACACCGATTCTCCCCTATCATTTCGGGTATGAGGAGGTCATTGTCCCAGGAAGATAGGGAGATATTGGATGCAGTGGGGCTAGTGGAGGCAGCCCGATTGGAGGTAGTTTGGGCGGAGCCACGATGAGGCAGAGTACATACAGATGTCTCGAGTACTTTGCCAGGTTGGATTGAGGCAGGATGTCCCCGGTGAGCCAGTGCGCTATCGGAGGCACATATCAGAGGGGGATTTGTCATGTGTCAAGCCATGGAGGGAGGCGGTAGAGGATGATGAGGACATGGAGATCCCCGACATGGACGACGTCGGGGTGACAGCTGAGTATGCAACATGGATGGCCGCAGAGCCAAGGTGGGAGCCACCATTGGTGGCTGGTGGAGCCGAAGAGCCCGAGGCTGGGGCTGGAGAGGGTGAGGGAACCGTGAAGGTTCCCAAGCGTAGGGAGGGTCCCCGCCTTCGATCTGAAAGTTGAAGGTGAAAGGGGAAGATGGTGCGGTAGGCTTCGGGGAGCGGAGATGACGGGGAGGATGGCAGAGAGGGCCTAGGAGAGGCCGCAGGAGAGGCTAGGGAGGTACCCCCTAGTGGGCACGAGAATGAGTTGGCGTAGCTGCAGCAACAGATAGCAGAGTGTGATGCTATGCTAGCTGCCCGAGATGAGAGGATAGCTCGGTTGGAGCAGTAGGTGGTAGAGCGAGATGCCCTGTTAGTTGCTCAGGAGGAGAGGATGGCCCAGCTACAGGCGGACTTGGATGGAGCGACCAGGGTGCCCCAGGATGACAGGGTGATGAGACTCTAGGTAGAGCTAGCTGAGTGGGAGCAATGATACGGGATAGACATAGCTAGGCTTAGGTCTAGGACTCGTTACATTGAGGCTCTGGAGGACACATTGTTTAGGCATCACATTGTGTTGCCTGATCCTCCATCCTCCTCTGTCTCTAGGCGTAGTGAGTCTAGGCACACCACTAGGTCTAGGGCTCCTACTAGGTCTCAGGGGTCCTCTTTTGATGGTTATCTTAGTGCTTAGATGCACTCTTTATGAGCCTTGGTGCTCTATTGTATATTGTAGCCTTTTGGCATTCATTGTACAGTTTGTCCTTTATACATATATATATATATACATGGTTTTTATTTATTTGGTGTTTTACTCTCTTTTGTGTGAATGCCTATGTTTTTGTGATGCATGTTTTTATATGTTTTAATGTTTTTGATGCATATGTGATGGAATGGAATGCAAACTTATAGATGATTAATGCGAGACTAAGTATATAACATACAAATCTATGGATGATTAATGCAAGACTAAGTAAATGATATGTAAATCTATGGATGATTAATGCAAGACTAAGTAAATGAAATATGCACTAAGAAGCACTCATACTTTTAGATAGTTAGATTTAGTGAACTGTTATCATAATTGTTTAATCAGGGGCACCGAACTTGGTGGCTTGTGAATGGATGACGTATGGAATGACATGAATATGGAAGAAGATATGGAGGGTGATATGGAGGTTGATATGGAAGACTGTTTTATAAAGACTCAAACATGCTAGTGGTATCAAACAAACTTACTAACACTGCCTAATTCAACTAGGACCAAATGTGTGTGCATGCGAGTTCATTAACCAAATCAGAAGCATGGTAGTGACTCTAGGCAATCAAAAACCTGTGTGTGTGCAAGTGTGTTCATTAACCTCATCTTGCATAAATTAGGTAACCCTGTTATGGAGAAGACCCCAAAACTAGTTTGTCCATATGAGCATTCAGAGGTCTCTTTTTGAGGAGAGACATGTCGCCATGCAATGAGTATACTCCACTGCCAGTCAAGCGTCTATAGCCCCGGTGAAGGTTAACTCCATAGTCCATGTTGTTTTTGACCTTTTTAAACCTTTGGGATGACTACCTATCCGTCTGACTTGACAAGTAGTACGATCCTTACAACTTATTTGGGATCAGTGGTGTGTGAAAAATGTTCATTTCCTTAGAGCTTTGGGGAATCGGATTCTCAACCGAAGTATGATGAGAATTTTACCCTATCCTTACTACTCTGTTTATATTTATATTTTGTGATTGCTTGTGATAGTGGTAAGAACCACTGTTTTATGGACTATGTTTGCATGATAGGACAAATGAGGATTACCCTTTTCACTTCAAGGCACAACCCAAGGATGGTGTTATCTCTCTTTGACACAAGATGTTTTTAAGATGTGAAAATGTGATAGGTTCAAGACCGCTTTTGAAATCATTTCCCAATACACAATATTTTATTTAGTGTAATTTGTGATATGGCCCTAGAGAACTTTGACATGCATTTCGAAGTTTTCTTAAAACACTAGGAATGGCTGAGTGACTGAAAGCATTTTGGCAATGTAAATATGTGCAAATGGAAAATGGGTGTACGAATGACAATTCGGTTTGATGGATTTTATGAAGGTGCCCCTGATTAAGGCAACATGATTTTTGCTTGACCAAATTTTATATCCAAAAGATAGAATGGTCTCTAACATGATATGCAACTATGGCTAAAAATGAAATGTTATGGTTTTCAATGAGATGTATGCACATGAAATGCAATGTTTTTGAATGAGATGTATGCAACTAACAATGAAATGCAAATTCTTTTTATTTTATTTTTTTTTTTTATTTTTTTCTTGTACAAGCCATGTATATATGTACATATAAAATTCAAACTATGCGTAGAATGCCCTCAAGTGTATAACATTAAGTGGTTCGGGTTCTTCCTCTCCCTCTAAATTGGCAAGTCTATAAGTTCCATTACCCACTCTTTCAGTGACCATATATGGACCTAACCAATTAGCCGCGAATTTATCTTGAAGATGCGGCAATGCATTGGTGTTTTGTTGATTCTCTTTAAGGACAAGATCCCCTACTTGAAATTCTCTTAGATGAACTTTGGCATTGTAAGCACATTTCAATCGGTCTTGATAAACTCACAAATGCTCTAAAGCATTGATTCGTTTTTCATCTATGAGTGTGAGTTGATCAAGACGTGCTTGTCTAGCAGTATCATCATCGATAAATTCTTGCAAAGAAATTCGCAAGGAAGGGATCTCGAGCTCAAAAGGCATGATTGCTTCAGCTCCATAGACCAAAGAAAATGGCATTGCCCCAATGGGAGTTCTGATGCTTGTTACTGTAAGCCCATAATGCTAAGGGGATTTGTGTATGCCAATCTTTATGATTTTCTTTAACAAGTTTCTTAAGAATAGCAATTATGGTCTTATTGGAAGCTTCAGCTTGTCCATTGGCTTGTGGGTAGTAAGGAGTTGAGAAACTATGTTGGATATTATACTTTTCGCAAAGAGCTCAAACATCCTTATTCTTAAAAGACTTGCCGTTATCAGAAATAATTTTAGAGGGAATACCAAAATGACAAATGATATGGTGAAGTATAAACTCCACAATTCTAGGACTTGTCGATCTTGGATAGAGGAACAGCTTCAACCCACTTTGTGAAGTATTCAGTGGCTGTAATGATGAATGTATGTTGTCCTGAAGAGGCAGGTGAAATCTTGCCAATTAAATCGAGACCCCATTGTGAGAATGGCCAAAGGCTTTGGATGGGCTATAAAACTTGTGATAGTATATGGGTTAAATTAGCGTGTTCTTGACACTTTTTACATTGTTTAACATATTTGCAACAATCTTGTTCCATAGTGGGCCAATAATACCCCATACGTAAAATACGCTTCGCAATGGCCATTCCACTAAAATGACCACCACAAGTACCATCATGGGCTTCAGCAATAGCTCTATGTGTTTCACTTGCTTCTAGACAGCGAAGGAGTACTCCATCATATCCACGTTTATACAACACATCCCCCAAAAGAACAAAATGAGCTACCTTTTGCTTAAAACAGCGGTGGGCAGTTCGAGACAAATCATATGGGAGTGTTCCAAACTTGAGGAAGGCTACTATCTCACTAGACCAAGGCTCATATGGATCCGAATGGATAAAGCAAACATCTTTTTCATCCTTAGACTCAGCACGGACAATTGCAGACTTAGAGATTGTGGAAATGATTAGGGGCTGTACCTCTCCAAGGGAGTCCTTTGTAATCAATGATCCAAGAGAGGCCATGGCATCCACAAATCTATTAGTCGAACGAGCCAAACTAGTGATCTCATACCAATCAAACTTAGAGAGCAACTTCATTGCTACATCATGATAAAGCTTAATGGTAGGTTCTTTGGCTTGGTATTCTCCTGTAATTTGTTTAACCACGAGTTGAGAATCCCCAAATATCCGAATATGCTTAATGCTCATAGCTATGGCTGATTGAAGACCTAAAATTAAGGCTTCATACTCTGTTGTATTATTGGTGCATTGGAAGTCTAGTTTGAATGATAAAGGGATGGGAATCCCTTGAGGTGTATGAAACACAACTCCAGCGCCTTGACCTTTCGCGCACTTAGAGCCATCAAAAAATAGCGTGATGTCAACATCTTCCTCCGAATGATGTCCTCTTCTTGTTCAGTGATAGAAAATACCGAATCATCTGGGAGCTCAATAATCAAAGGATGATCACTAGGTAGTGGAGCTTTCGCAAGTTGATCGGCTATAACTTGACCTTTAACAGATTTTTGGCTAATGAATTCAAGATCGAATTCGGTAAGCAACATTATCCATTTAGCGGTACGAGTGTTATTATAAGTGCGAGACATCATATAACGCAGAGGGTTTTCTCTAGCTATGACATATGTTGTATGGCTAAGCATATAATGACGAAGTTTCTTAGTGGCAAAAACCACTGCTAAGCGTAACTTTTCCACATAAGCATATCGGGTTTCATAGCTTACCAATGTTCGACTAATATAATAGACAACTTGCTCACAATTTTGTTCATTCTTTTGTGCAAGCATTGTCCCTAAGGCAAAGTCCATTGCTGAGATAGAAAGATTGAAAGGGACCCCTGGACGAGGCGGAGCTAAGACTGGCGAAGACGCTAAGTACTGCTTGATGTCATAAAAGGCTTTCTGACACTCATCTGTCCATGAAAATTGTACCCCCTTTTGTAGTAGGTGGCAAAATGGCCTACATTTATCAGAAAGTTGTGCAATAAAGCGACGGATTGAATTAATATTTCCTTGCAAACTACGCAACTCCTTCAAATTAGTTGGGGAACACATTTCCATAATGGCTTTGACCTTGTTTGGGTCCACCTCAATACCTCGTTTAGAGATAATAAAACCTAGGAGTTTTCCTGAGGTAACACCAAAGACACATTTCTTAGGGTTCAACCATACTTTATGCTCTAGAAGTCTATCAAAAACTTTTTCCAATACATCAAAATGCTCTTGTCAAGTTTTAGATTTTTCCAATAAATCATCCACATAATCTTCGATAATCTTATGCATATAATCATGGAAAATATAAGTCATGGCTCGTTGATAGGTTGCACCTACGTTCTTAAGGCCAAAGGGCATCACCTTGTAACAAAAAGTTCCCCAAGGTGTGGTAAATTCTATTTTGTGTTGATCTTCAGGGTTTATTCGAATCTGGTTGTATCCTGAAAATCCATCCATGAACGAAAGCATTTCATGACCAGCATAGGTGTCGACAAGAGTATCAATGTTTGGAAGAGGAAAGTCATCCTTAGGACACGCTTTATTTAGATCTCGAAAATCGATGCAAACACGTATTCCCCCGTTAGGCTTGCGAACGGGTACCATGTTAGAAAGCCACTCAGGATAATCAATCGGGACAACAAATTTAACATCCAAAAGTTTATGAATCTCCGATTTAACTATGAGGGCCACGGTAGGATACATTTTCCTAATTTTCTTTTTGACAGGTTTAGCATATTTTTGTAAGGTGAGGTTATGGACAACCAAATTAGGGTCTAGACCTGGCATGTCTTTGTAAGACCATGCAAATATCTCCTTCTTCCGCTTGAGTAGAGCAATCATTTGCTCTTGTTCCTCTGATGATATACTTTTAGCCAGTTTCACAATTTGGGTGCCATCTTGGTCCGGACTAAGGTCTACATCGATAGTTTCTTCAATAGACATGTGGGAACCTTCCTCAAGCCGATGGGGAGTAGGGATCGGATTTATGTCATCTAAAATGTCATCGAGGCTCCTGTGCCTTGCTCTCGTCTATGTCTTCCTGGAAGACCTCTGGCTTAGAAGATGAAGGTGAATGTGGAGGTGAAGGAGGAATGTAGTTGGCGGAAGCCCTTAACAATTCCTCGAAAAGGATGAACTCTGAAATAGATGGAGGAGATGAAATCCGATCTATGTCAATCAGGTTTGGGTTGATCGGGATTGGCTTATCCGGATCATATGTATTATGGAGCGGGGTGATAAGTCTTCAAAATTCATTGTCGACTTATGAAAGAAAGGATGGGCGGAATGGAAGGGAAAACCGGTGAAGACCTCGGAAGACCTGAAATGCAAAACAACATAGTTTTTCAGTTTTTTTTTTTTTTTTTTTTGTAGTTTGAGTTTTTTTTTTTGTAGTGGTGAAAACCACTATTACACACATACATAAAGCAATAAAGTATTTTTATATATTTTGATTTTTTTTTTTTGGGAATTTTCTAATTTTTTTTTTTTTGGTAGTGGTGAAAACCACTATTTTATTTATTGTGATTTCTTTATTTCTGTTTGGTGTTGTATCTTTATTCTAAAAATGACTAATAAGAGGGCTCCATTGTGTGAGCCCTCAGAAACAGTCTAAAACCCTAGATTTATGAAATAAAAATAAATAGAATGCAGAATTCAACAGCAAATTAATACATAAAGAAATATTACTTGCTTTAGATGAATCTATACCTTTTTCTGTTAATGCGGTGAGACCAGGCGGTGGCGATGGATGCGACGAAAGGGTTTAGTTCAGACTTAGGGCCGTAGAAGACTCAGAAGACTCAGGATTAACAGCAATAGCCAACTCTAGACTTAGATAGGGAATATAAGTAGGTTTAGCCGAAGAGATAGATAGGGTTTGAGCCATCAAGGTGACTCAATTTATAATCTACTCTTAGGGCACACTTTAGGGTTTTAACGACACTTTGAACGTGTGGCTAAGATTAAAGTGGATCCAAGGGTAGAGAATAAATCTAGGTTGTGAAACGGATTAAGATGGATGGACGGATGAGATTAAATGAAGGATGGACGACTCAGATTAAATCACTTAAACTTTATTTATATATATATTAAAATATTAAAATATATATATAAATATTAATTTAAATAAATTTGGGGATGAAAAATGGCGAAAAAAGTGAAATTGGGCCAAATAATGGTGGGAAAGTGTGGATTTGGGCCAAATAATGGCGGGAAGGATGGATGAATGACACGTGGCTGGCAGGAAGGTATAAGTGGCTGGATTTTGGTGTCTACAGTATGGTCAAAGCAAGCATGAGAAGAAGTTATTTCAAAGACACAAGAAGAGTTTTTATGTTGAAGAAACAAGCAGGTCCTCCAAAAGTAGTGATGAAAGTCTCTCCAATAGCGAAATAGAAGAAATCCTATTTTTAGCCATAGAAGAGGAAGAAGATGCTCCTGTTATCAAAAACCAAGAAGAAGAGAAAGATCCAAAAAAAGAAGAGGAAGCCATAGTTGACATAGAAAAGGAACTTGTTGTTGCTCTTGAAGAGTTGAAAAGGCTAAGAAAGAAGAACTCAAGATTGAAGACTCAAGTACAAGAGGATGAGAAGACAAAGGTAAAGTTGTTGCAAGAACTCATTAACTTTAAAGTTAAAGTTGAAGAGGTAAATAAAATTGAAGGTATGGTTGAGCAGTTAAAGACAAAAGAGTTGGAATGTGAAAAACTAGAGCATGAGGTTGTCTCTCTAATAAATGAAGTGAAATAATCTAATGATAAGCTAAATAGGTTTGAGAGAAGTACAAAAACTGTGGATGACATTATCAAAGAACGAATATCTTCGACTATAAATAATGGACATGGTTTTGAAGAATATCAAAGAAAACAAAAGGGGGAGTCAATCTCAAAAGAAACAAAGGCATCAAATAAAATAATTAAATAAGAGCCTAAGACCTATGTTGATGTTTTGAGAAGTGAAAGCATCAAAGAGGAAGAAAACAAAACATAATAAAGGAATGAATTCCATCATAGAAACAACAATGAGAGAACCATGTGGTAATATCCTCTAAAGTAATCAGATAGATTTTAATATTTCTTCCATGGTTATTATTTCTCATGTAACCAATTTTGTCATAAAGTTGTAAATTGTAGGGTTTGTGCTAAGAATGATTTTGGTTTCACCAAGAGGAATTTCAATTCATTTGCATCTCTCATGTACTAAAACATCATATGCTACAAATGTAAAAATTTTGGACATACAACTAGATGGTGTAGAATAGTGTTCCCTAAAATTTTGAAGTCAAGCAAGAAGGAGAATAGTCAATCTGTTCAAAAGAGTAAGCCCTCAAAAGTTTGGAAAAAGAAAATAGAACAAGAAGATGAGCATAGTAATTTGGAAGTTTCACTCCCATGTCATAAATAAAATCTCAAGAAGAGAAGGTAGGAAGGGGGTATTTTCAAGTGTCTTATCTTTCAGCCCCGAGGAGCCTTTGCCATTGATATCAAAGGGGGGAATTTTAGTAAGGGGGTGCAGCTTGTCAAGGGAGCAGTTTGTGATTTGGTTGCAATAAAGGATAGTTTTTGTGTAGGGTTGCCATCAATAAAAAATGGGAATATTGTTAGAATTATTGATTTGTCATTGATGTCAAAGGGTACTTGAGAAAATAAAGTGATGGTGAATGTTTCAATATAAAATGGTGATGTATGGTTCAATATTAAGTGGTGGTGTAATATTTAATATTTAAATTAAAATCTTAAATATTAAAGTAATGTTATTAAAAAAAGGTTGATAATATTTAAATAAAAAATATTTAAATATAAATTGAAAAGTATATGCATGAGCCAACCTCCTTGGGCACAAACAGCAAAGTGAGTTCGAAATTAAAAAATTAAACATGCATGGGCCGACCTCCTTGATTGCAAAAGGAAAGCATATTAATATGAGGTATTAATTCATTTTGAAATTGATGCGATTCGAATATCCTTTGAAATACGAAAGTGTAGAGAGTTGAAGAAGATGGAGGAGGTCCCTGAGAGGAGTGGAAATTGGAGATTCAGATGATGTTTGGCGGTGTAGCAGTGATCCAAATGAGGCTTCAAATATTTCATTGTACTATTTTAAATCTCTACCATCGGGTTAGACCAATCTATTGCTAGGCTGCATTAGAGCGTTGTAGTGCATAAGGTCCAAAGTTTGAATCCCCTCGATGGTCATTTTTGCTCTGCAACTAAAAGGTATGGAAGATTTAAATATTTGATTGTGCCACATTAATCTCAACTTGGTGGTTATCGCAATCGATTACCTAGCCCGTGTTAGGGTGTTGCGATGCAAAAGGTTTGAGGGTCGAATCCCATAGGTGCCTCTTTTGCTTTGGTTTTGGTGTTTGAGGTAGTGCGAGAAAGAACCCATATAATTTATTGTGCCCCTTTGGTTTCATCCACTAGGTTAGTGCAGTTGGTCATGAACTCGTGTTAGGGCGTTGCGCTACTAGAGGTACGAAGATCGAATCTCCTCTAGGAATTGCTAAATTTTGCTTTGCAAGTTAAGGGTAAAGTTATTTAATTAAATTTGATAAAAGGGAGATATAAGGATTAATGTTGTTATTATGAAGTTTTATTTTGTAAGTTATAAAAGGGAGATACAAGGAGTCATGTTGGTATTATAATATTTTATTTTTTAAGTCTTAAAAGGGAGATATAAGGAGTTATTTTAATTCAGCTTTGTTATGAATGTTGTTAAAAGGAGTGATAAATATATTAAGTATTTGATTTAGAGCTTAGATAAATAATCAAAAATAAAATTATAGATCATATTTGTAAGCAGCTTTGTGCATTGTTCATGATTGAATTAGGAGTAAATAAGCAGGGTAATATATCATATTTGTGAGCAGATTTGTACTTTATTCATGATTGAATTTGGGCATAAATGAGTAGGGTTATAGATCAAATTTGTAAGTAGATTTGTAAATTGTTAAATATTGAATTTGGGAGTAAATGAGCAAGGTTAAACATCATATTTGTAAGCAGGTTTTGGAGTAAATTTGAGCAGTTTTTGTGAGTAAATTAGATTTGAGCAGTATTTGTGAGCAAATTTTGGAGTAGACCTATGTAGAATTTTGGACCAGATCTGTGAGAAAGGACATTCGTGTCTCCTATGAATTGGTGTTCACAAAATTGAATAATGGGATTGGTGTCTCCTATGTATTGGTGTTCATGAACTTGATTGAGGTGACCCCACCCTTATTACATCATCATCAAGTTTTGTATTTACAAAAATTTGTCTATTATGAGTGTATTGATTGGCAAGATTCAAACCTAGGTCCCCTTTGTAAAAGATGAAAATTTTGAGTTACAATACCATTTGATTAATTATTATTTTTATTCAATGATTTTACACAAGTTTTTATGAGGGGTCTTGGTCCCCTCATATTGAGTGGGTTTTGAACCTTGGACCTCTCAAAGAGAGGCCAAAGCCCTTACCACTACAGTATTCTTACAACTCTCATTTGATTATTATTTTTAATTAAGATTAAAAAGAAAAGATTTAAAATATAACAAATCTTAATTATTAGTGTTGATATAATATAATATAATATAATTCCATTTTATTTTTGTTTAAATTTAAAAGAATAAAAATATTTATGCATTAAAAGTTCATTTTATTTATGATAAAATCTAAAAATTATTTAATTTATTCTAGAATATTTATTTATGTTATAATTATTTTTCCTTAGACAAGTTATTTTTAATATCACTTTAATTTGGCATGATATTATTATTAATAAAATTGGTATAGGAATAATCAAAGGAGTTAAGTTTGGTAGTTTACTTGTAGAATAAACCTCACATTTTAATTTTATAGAGACCCCAACATTGACATGCAATTGAGATGTTATATATAATATCCTCTAAAATTGAATTATCTTTAAGCATGTGCCATAGAACACACATCGTTGGGCAGGATTTGTACTAATACATAGTTTAATTGAAAAAATATTCATTCAAATTTGTTGATATGTCAATAATTAGCATGAATGAGTGAATTTTTTGATTTCATCAATAGGATATCTAGGAGAATCTATGGGACAAAAAAGAGAAAAAACAATATTTTATGTAAATAAATCTTTTATTTTTCTTGGTGCTCAACTATAATGCACTTTAATATTGTTACTATATTAATCCATAAGAATCTTGTCTATATTATTTTTGTGACATTCAAAAAACCTCCTTAAAGTATCCATCCGCTCTTATAAATGGTAAAATTAATTTTTATATGTTTCTCAAGGCATTATATTCAAACAAGTGCTTTTATCTTAGATGTTTATGTGTAGGATAATATAACATTGCATGTTTCTCATCCTCAAATTCTCCTTGCTTATATAGAAAATATATATATTCATCTTGATTAATATTTTCTTCTTCTCATTTCAAATGCAAGATAATGAGAACTTAGTCTAAATTGGTTGATATTATATTTTTTTACAAAGACATTATTTTATAGGTGAGTTTTCATTTTGCAAGTGACCATTGGATTGATATAATATTTGTAAATTCTCATTTTATTAAAAGGATATTGCTAAATAATATCTATGAAATAATATCTATGCTGAAGCTAGAGCTATGTGGAGAGGCCTTCAAATGACTCAAGACTTAGAAGGAAATTTGATTATAGAAGGAGACTTTATGCGTGTTTTTTTTTTTTGGTAAATAAAAGTCTTAATTAATTACCGGTTTTGCAGGTTAACCCAAAACCTATTACAATATCCAGCCTTCTACTGAGATTGTAGATCCTAGTCATCCTTGAAAATTTCTTAAAACACATCCTATGCATGTTATAAACCTCCTAAATAATTATAAAACACCTCCTTGGAGGATTAAAACAATTTTTGAAGAGGCTAGGATCCTTTTCCAGGGAAGATAGGATAGAAAATCCCAACATGTCTTTTAGGAAGCTAACAAAGTTGCTGATAAGCTGGCCAATTTGGATGTCGATGGTGAAAAACTTTTAAAATGGGAACACGGTGTCCCAAGCGAAGTAGAGGAGCTTATTAAACAAGAATTCCAAGAATTATAGTCTAATTTACCAATAGGGAAGGCACTATAAGTTCGAAGGCTATGAGTATTCCAGTATCTTTTTTGAAATTGACTCACAATAAAAATTATCTGAGTTGTCAGTCTTGGTGGATGCTGCTTGGAAATACCATAAAGACTAATGGGAACAGTCACATTTAAGATAACATGGATCCTAGTCATCTTAGTAATTTGAGGTTGGTTGATAATCATAGGGCAAGAAAGAAACGATAATTTAAGACTTCGAACCAGAGCCACGTGGACCACTAGATAGCCACCGCCATAAATATAGCCAGCAGGTTCACTTCTCCAAGGCTGATTGGCCAATACGAGATGTGGTCCCAAAGCATGTCATATATGAAAGAAAGCAATTACCAAATAATTATTAAGAGTAACTATCAATACAGAGGTTGTGGGAATTTTTTCAATACTCTACTATGTGTGTCTGTAGATTTTTGTTTCTCCACTGTTTCAAGGAAGGGATGTGTCTGTTTCTTCTTTTGTAATTATGATGCAGGTGTTTTTTCTTGGGGTATACCCAAAATGTTGTATGGGAAGTTTCTTTTTTATAACAGGCTATGTGCCTTACCGGATGTAATGGCTTTGGCAGCATGTAGATTTTACATATATAGGATCCTTAGTAAGGACATGTTCATCAATAGCCCTAGGCTGATTTTTGTAAAAGGTTTTGGTTCAACCTGTAAAACTCGGTATTAATGCTATAGTATCTTATCTACCAAATATATATATATATATATATATATATATATATATATTTTATGAAATTTTATATTCTTGTTGAATATTTTGCTAAATCATTTTATGAATTCTCTATTTTTTAAATCCATGTCATGTCATCTTGGAAACAATCATGTCATCATTAATGCCTTCCATGTAGGTGTAAATATGGGTGAAGACTCTATAGTTTAGGGAAATAATATTGATGGATCCTTTAGTGTAAAATCAGCCTATGAGATTCTATCAACTAAGTCAAAATATGGGTTTCAATGGAGGAGGCTTTGGGAAACAAAGACAACACCAAAGATAACAATGTTCCTTTGGTTGGTTGTGCAGAATAAGATACTAACAATAAATAACTTACATAAGAGAGGGTTTCAATTTCCTAATGGATATTATCTATTTGAATAATGGGAAGATATAGTGGAACACTTAATTTTAGGATGTAGTTATTCCTTTTTGATTCTTCAAGATTTAATTGAGGACTTGAGGCTTATTTGGATACCACCAAATAGAATTATGGATTGGATAGAATAGTGGTAAAATCCCTTTAGGAGCACAAGGTTTAATAATATTTGTGCTCTAATTCCTTTATAGTATGCTTGAGGGGTTTTCTTGGAGCATATTACAAGAATATTTAAAGAAGAAATGAGAGCATACTTAAGAATTAGGTAAACAAATCTAGGTGGCTATGGTAGAAAATTTTAAAGGCATGAGTAAGCAAATAAATTTAGGAATCACTAGAGAGGAAAAATATTAGTAAACATTCGAACCTTATCCTAGTTGAGATAGAGAAAGCCACCCAAGAAAATCCAAGAATAAGGGTAAAATGGCATCCACCTAGGGAGGGATGGCTAAAGCTCAATTTTGATGGAGCTTCTAAGGGAAACCCTAGTAAGGTAGCGAGAGTAGTGATAAGGGATATAAAATGGATCATTATTGATGATGTCAATGAGTTTGTAGTCTTTATGATGAGTCATCAAGCTAGCTTTGGTTGGAGAAAAACTAGCAAGGTATTTGGGAATACGAAAGATGATAGTGGAGGGAGATTCTCTCAACATTAGAAATTACCTTAACATGAGTACTATAGAGATATGGAAAGTGTTAAGTAATAAAATAAATCTAAGGATCAACTCACTAGATCAAATGGATATGAATCAAGTTTTTAGAGAAGGCAATAGGGTGGCAGTTTAACTGGCTAACTAGGGGGCTCTTCATGAAGAGGACTAGAGGTGGATTCCATTAGATAATGTTCACCTAGACATAAAATATTTAGTATAAATGGAAGAGGTATAAATAGGTTATTTATGATTCATCAAAGATTAAACCAGTGGCATGTATTTTTTCACAAGCTAAAGGAGTAAACTCCTAGAATGAAGTCCTACCATCAATAGATATGGGGTCATGTGATTATACATCGACATTTTTTTTTTAAAGGTAAAAAAAATGTATTGATAGAGCAAGAATAAAATTATAGCCATAGGTTATGTATCAATAGAGAAAAATAACATAATTCAAGAGTAAGCAAGGATCTTGTCATGAATGGAGATGCGATGAAGACAAAAAAGTAGTAGAAGCACATAAGGATAGAAGCCCTAACAGATCCAAAGGATGTGGCAGAGTCAACTCTGGTCAAGAGAGCAAAAAAAAGATACTCCTAATTAAACCAATGGGGTAGCCCACATCACTATTTTGGGTATTGCAGAATTGAACAACCTGAATCATAGCACGGAGGAGAGACCCTACCCCACTCAATCCAAATGGAAAGACATTTGTGTGGCATAAGAGGAAGACTTTGGACCAACCTCTCTGATAACCATGGGAACCCGATACTATGGATCAAAGTCTGACCAAAAATCATAGACAAATGAAACTCCCATTGGAGGCTCTCTAAAATGGAAAAATCCTTAGGAACAATAAATAGATCAGTGAAACTTGCTCAAACCTATGCAAACATAGTCAATAAAAAACCCATACATGAACATAGATACTAGGTTCAAGTTGCTTCCCTCCAATGGTAGTCTCAATATCCCTTTTAAAATCATGTTTAGTGTGATTTATCGTAACTCAAACTCTCTGATTGGAAAGTTCCTTGGATCATAGCCTGACATGGAGTCCATCCACATATGGGCCAACACATCTTGGAATCCGATATGTTCCATGGAGATGATTGTGCTCCCCAAAGGATTTTTTTGATTTGATTGAACAACCCTGAAGACTCACAATGAATTCTCATAGGTGAACCCTAGTTCTTTGGATGAAGAGGTCTTTTCCTCCAAAAGTGGGGTATGGATTTTGACCCTTCAACCTAGAACATCAATGCCACTCAAACTTAGATCTGTATCGTTGGCCTTCCAATCTAGTTTTGGCATGAATATGTCCTTTTTAGCATCATGAGAATAATTGAGGAGTTGATTTCATTTGGTCTGCCAACCAGAGCTAAGACTCACATGACCCAGGCTTGCATGTGCATCACCACCAATATGGATTATATCCTCTCATATTTCATAAACCTTATTTCCAAGGTGTTTTCCTTTTATAAACCTATCGAATATGAAAACAAACCTATATTTTGCAATCTTTTTTCCAATCAAGGTCATTTATCTTCTCAGTGCCCTTCCAATCCCCCTACTTCTACCCCTTGCAAAAATCTTCACCCCCCAAATCTGGTTGCCCCCTCACTCTAATTAAAATCCCACCTCAAATTATATTCCCCCCTCATCTTACACTGGTTTTCACCAGGGTAAGGAACCCTTTGATATTCCTCAGATGGAACCACCACCCAATTATGATATCTCTCAAATCTGTAGTCCACTAATCCTGATCTCCAACTATTTTTTCTCTCTCCTCTACTGACCTATCCTCTGATCCAACTAAATCTATCTTAAATAACCCCTTGCATCCTTCCTCTCCACCCTCCCCACTAAACCTCCCTACCTCCTCCAATAGCCCCCTTACCCAACCCTTATCCCACCTATTCCCATAAAAACTTAGTTGTTGATATGGTTTTTAGGAAAAAGTGAGGTCACCCTTCAACTCAGGATATTAGGAACAAATAAGCTTCTAATGATATCATGAATAGCACACAGCTCACCCTTAGAGATTCATCCAGACTTTTGGAATCCCAATATCAAAATAGAAATAAACTTCCCCTCTCGTTCGTCAGAGGCAAGTGCACATCTACAAGAATATCCAAATGAAGGTCCTCTCATGGAATATGAGAGGCCTTAATGGATGCAACAAGAAAAACTTAATTAAGTCCATGAGGAGAAAACATAGACCCACCATTCTCCTACTCCAGGAAACGAAGCTTTATTCTTATAATGTTTCCTACATTCCTAACTACATCTGTAAGGACTCTGGGTTCTTCTTCAGTCCAACTAGTGGAGCATGAGGAGGTTTGATTTGCCTATGGGACCCATCCAAAGTTGAAGGGAGAGTCCTTTTTATCACTAAGAGCTATATAAATATTCTATTTTTCAATAAAGAGGATGGTTTTTGATAGGTCATGTCCAACATCTATGCTCTAAACTCTCCCTCCAGAAGGACCTTGTTATGGAACTCCTTGAGCCAACTAAGAGAAGTTTCTCCTTAGAATCTTGGATTTTTGCTGGAGATTTCAACTCTCCTCTCTTCCCCATTGATAAGAAATAAAGATCCCAGATCACTAAGGGATCTTACAAATACTTTACAAACTTTTTTGATAGCAATGAGCTAATATATATCAACCTAAAATATTTAAAATACATATGGAATAATCACAAGAAAGGAGACTAGATGATCTAAATTTCCCTCGACCACATCCTCATTTCTACCAATGCATTCCCAAGTTCAGCGATGCCATCTCTTATCCCAAGCCCTGATATTTTCTTTTCCTCTCCTCTATTTCTCTATTTGTAGATGATCCCACCAAATTAAAGCATGCCCTTTCAAATTTGTGCATGCGAGTTTCACCTTATTTTCCTTAGCCAAATTACTCCATTCAAAATATGTCTCCATACTATTTATCCAATCAATTAGCTCCTTTGGTTTTAACCCACCAACATAATCGAAAACATCGATCTTGATTTCATATCAATTTCATTTAAGTCCTTCCAGGGCTTGGATTAGCCTACTTTCAAAATATTCTAGTTCTTCTTCTGCATGATCCTCATATCCATCTTCCTCATCCATGGTCTCATTATCAGATCCTAGATCTAAGTCCACATTGGTGTGGACCTCCATCATGCGGTTAATTGCACTTGTCAACCATGCTATTTTTGCATGTAGATCCTCTATATGCCTATTAATTTAGGCATAGATCCATCACCCTCTTCCTATTTTATTCATATTTTTTTCCCACTAGTGATATCTCATCCACTTTGATACCAATTGATGTAAATTCACTACAAGAGACCAACAATGGACTCCAAGGGTAAATTGCAAGACAAGAAATCAGACAAAATACACCAGTAAAAAGAAACCTACAAATGCTTCTTTTCATTATCTAAATTCACATCCCCCTTACAATAGAGTCTCCCACTCCTTATACTCCCCCCAAAAAACCCTAGCCTACGCTACCCCCTTACTATTTTTAGTCACATTCTATATTTAGTAAATCACTTCCTATTTTAGTAACCCACAAAAAGAGCTCGGATGACATCCAAAATGGAATCATGCATCCGTTATTCAATAATAACCACTATCCCAATATAGCAACCCCACTCTAGTTCTACACTAATAGTTATGATAATTTTTTTAGTTGAAAAAAATAAAAATTACATTAAAAGCTAATTTTGGGCCTCCTAGAGGTATTTTTTACCCAAAACGCAAGTGGATAGTTTTTTTAAGTTATCCATTCAATTTTACACATTCTAAAAAAAAACGGGGCAAAACAAACACTTGGAGAAAAATTTATGGTCCCGATAAGGTGCATTATTCTCCTTTGGTTGAAAATGAACTCAAATCCTACAAGTTTTGTTGATAAAATACCTCGAGCTTATCAATGTCAAGCCTTTTTAGTTCCTCCTCAGAACCAAGTGTTATCACCTAGGACAAACCTTTCGATTGTACCAAGTATTTACTATAGTTGCCATTGCATGTGCTGATCACTTTCCTATCAAGGACCTACGCAATGTGTTTCTTCTTCTTCTTGGAGATTTGCTTCTCCAAAGATATGGTGTTTGCCTCTTCAACAACTACAATATCACCATGAAATTCATGCAAATCAGAAACATTAAAAATTGGTGAAATATCGAGGTCAACTAGAAATTCTAGGTTATAAGCATTGTCATTCATTTTCTATATAATCCTACAAGGGTCAATTTTATTCATTTTCAATTTATTATATGTCCCCTTGGAAAATAACTCCTTTCAAAGATGAACCATCACCATGTCCCCAACCTAGAACACTTGGATGTTCCTGTGCACATCCATGACCTTTTTGTACTTAGTATTACTATTCTGCAACTTGTCTTTGATCTATTCCTACAATTGTTGTATATATCCAGCAAAGACTTTTGCATCATCACTAACATGCTCATGGATTGGTAATTCAACTAAATCTAGAACACCCTTGGGGTTTTGGCCATAAACAATTTGAAATGGTGATTTACTTGTTGAGTGGTTCACTAAAATATTAAATGTAAATTTTGCTTACAACAAAGCTAAATCCCATTTTCGTGGCTTCTCACCAACTATGCACCTCAAAAGGTTGCCCAAGCTTCAATTCATGACCTTGATTTTTTTTTCAATCTATGGATGATAAGCACTACTAAATTATAGCTTTGTGTCTAGTTTATTCCATAATATCCACAAAAAATTATAAGAACTTAACATCATGATCTGAAATGATGGTCTTTGAAACTCCATGCAGTCTCACCACTTCATCAAAAAAAGTACTACAATCTTGATTGCATCATTGGTTTTTTGAAAATCAAGAAAATGAGCCATATTAGAAAATCTATCTACTACAACAAAAATAGAATCTTTACCTCACTGAGTACAGGGTAGCCCTAATACAAAATCCATGCTCTGGTCGGTCCATGATCCTAGTGGAACTGGTAAGGGCATATACAACCCTATATTTTATGCATGGCATTTAGCCATCTAGCACAGTCTACATTGGACACAAATTGAATTACATCTCTCTTCAACCATGGCCAATAGTACTTTTCCTCCATAAGAGCAACAATTTTTTCTATGCTAAAGTATCCTACCAAAACACCATTATGTAGCTCATATATGATATTCTCCCGCATGGAACCAACATGTATGCACAACTATTTCCCCTTAAATAGATAGCCATCCTGCATAACATACTCAACAAATATTCGACCAACCTCACCCACCATTGGATTTTTGTACTACTATACAATGCTTCCAAAATCTGCATCAGATTCATACAAATCCTTAATCCCCTCAAAGCCTACTACTACATTCTCCATGGTGGTTACCGATAGTACTCTCCTACTTAATGCATCAATAACCTTATTCTGCTTACTAAAATTGTGCTTTAACATAAATGAGTATTCTTACAAAGAGGAGACCCACTTGGCATGTTTACTACTTAATTTCTTCTAAGAATTGACATACCTTAAGGCTTCATGATTAGTGTACAATGTAAACTCCTTGGATAACAAATAATGTTGCCAATACCTAAACACCTGCACAATTACATACAATTCTACATCATAAGTGGAATTATTATTTCTTACCTCATTCAACTTTTTGCTTAAAAATGCTACTGGTCATCCCTCTTGGATCAACACAGTGCCAATCCCCACATGTGAAGAATCACATTCAAATTTAAATATTTTTCTAAAATTAAATTAATACCAGCATGGGTCATCCTTAAACCTTCTTCTTCAAGATTTCAAAACTCTAAGTTGTTGCTTTTATCAATACAAAGGTTTTCCCCTTCGTACACTTTGTTATGGGTGCAAGAATGTTGCTAAAGTTTCTAATGAAATTCCTGTAAAAATTTTCCGAACCATGGAAAATTCTCACCTTTATTACATTCCTTGGAATAGGCCATTCAAGTATTGCCTTCATCTTTTCCTCATCCATCTTTAGGCCATCCTTGGAAATTACAAAGCCCAAAAACACTAAACTTTCTTGAATAAATATACACTTATTCAAATTAACATACAATTTCTCTTTCCGTAATAACTCTAACACCAACCTCACATGGTGCAAGTGCTCTTCTTCAATTTTACTAAAAATTAAGATATCATCAAAATAGACAACCACAAACTTACCAATGTATTCCTATAGCACTCTGTTCATCAATCGCATAAAGGTATTGGGTGTATTTTATATCCCAAATGGCATCACCATCCACTTGTACAAACCATATTGGGTTTTGAAAGCAATATTCCACTCATCCTCATCTTTAATTCTGATCTGATAATAACCACTTCATAGATTAATATTGCTGAAGTAGTTAGCCCTTGCTAATACATCCATCATATCATCCACTCTAGATATTTGGAGCCTATACCTAATAGTAATTTTATTTATGGACCTACTATCTACACACATCTACCATGAGCCATCCTTCTTCGAAGTTAACATGGTGGGATTTTCACAAGGACTCATGCTCTCCATTACTAATTCTTTTAGTATCAATTCTATCACTTGCTTGTTCAACTCTACATTATTGGTTGAGCTCAATCGTTAGGCTACCTGGTTCAGAAGAACTTATCTATGAATTAAATCAATGTGATGCTAAATATCCCTTGTCAATGGTAACCCATCAGGTAACTCATTTGGTATGACATCATCATACTTCTTCAACAACCTAGATGCTACCAGTGGTATAGGAACCTCATTTTCCTCTACCTTCTTCATTGTCAATGCATAGCACCAACTAGTTTCTTGCACCTCTATGATAAACTCCTTTGCAGTCAGCAAAATCTCACTCTATCCTTCTTCCTGAAGGGGTAATAATACTACCCTAGCACCATCCTTTCAAAAGGTGTATGTATTTCAACCCCCATCATGGATGGCCTTCCCATCATACTACCAAGGCCTCCCCAATAGTATGTTATAGGCATCCATAGGAATCATGTCACATAAAAATTCATCTTTATAAGTATTATCAATTGAGAATTTTACTAAATCTCTTATCAATAGTCACCTCATTTCCTTTATTTATCCATGAAATGCGATAGGGGTTTGGGTGCTTCTCGCATTTTAGATTCATTTAATATACCATTACATTAAATACCATATTCTCACGACTACCACCATCAATGATTACTTTGCATACCTTTTCTCTTGATGTGCATCTTTTACGAAAGATATTTTTTCATAGCTAGGACTCACCACCCTCATCCGCTTGCATTTTTGCCTTCTTTGGAGCAATAAACATTCTTTTTATCATGAGATTTTAACCATGTCTGCAACAACTTCTATCTTAGTTTCCTCCTCTTCCTCAACTAGGTTGACTCTAGCTTGTCCTCCCTGATTTCTCTCTTCAACATCATAGTGGGTGCATTCAAATACTCTATGACCTTCCTCACCACATCTAAAATAGGTATATGGCTTCCATGATCCATTCCCAGTTCGACCTCCCCCATTACCTCGATCTCTCTAATTTCCTCTTCCTCTTTGGTAGGTACCACGGCATTGCTCTATCTCTTCTCATTTCTTTGTATTTGAAGATTCTCCCTTTGATGATATAGATCCACCACACCCATGATTTAGAGAAGATGCTACTTCCTTCTTCCCTATTCTGTAACTACTCCTATTATGATTCTCTTTGACCCTCAAGGCCATATGATATGCATCTTCTATATTAAGGGTATGATGCATACTCAACTCATCTTGAATAGCATAACTTAGGCAATTTACATACCTCATAGCCCTTTGCTCTTCGATATAATTATGCTCCATATGAATAGATATATTTTAGAACTCATTGGTGGTCCTCGATGCTTTGGTCCTTTTATCAAAGAATCTGAAATCTACGAAATAAATTTTGGGAATAGTCTACATGCACAAACTTTTCTTGCAACTTGTTCTTAATATTATCCCAAGCCCTGATTGTTTCTTTTCCTCTCCTCTGTCACTCCATATGTAGATGATCCCACCAAATTAAATCATGCCCTTTCATCTTTGTGCATGTGAGTTTCACCTTTTTCTGAGCTACATTACTCCACTCAAAATATTTCTCCATACTATTTACCCAATCGATTAGCTCCATTGGTTTTAATCCAATAGCATACTAAAAAATCTCAATATTGATTCTATATCAGTTTCCTTTAAGTCCTTACAAGGCTTAGATTAGACTCCTTTCAAAACATTTTTGTTCTTCTTCCGTGTGATCCTCAGATCCACCTTCCTCAGCCATGGTCTCATTATCAGATCCCTGATCCGAATCCACATTGGTGTGGACCTCCATCATGTGGTTAATTGCACCTATCAACCGTGTTATTTCTGCATGCAAATTCTCAATCTACCTATTCATTTGGATATAGATCCCCACCCTATTCCTCTTCTATTCATATTTTTTTCCCACTATCAAGATCTCACCCGCTCTAATACCAGTTGATGTAAATTCACTGCAAGAGATCAACAATAGACTCTAAGGATAAATTACAAGATAAAAAATTAAATAAAATACACCAGTAAAAAAGAAACTTGCAAATGCTTATTTTCATTATTAGAATTCATATTCCCCTTACAATAAAGTCTCCCACTCCTTATACACCCCCCAAAAAACCCTAACTTATGCTACCCCCTTACTATTTTTAGTCACTTTCTATTTTTAGAAACTCACTTGCTATTTTTAGTAACCCAAAAAAAGAGCTTGGATGACATCCAAAATAGAATCATGCATCCGTTATTCAATAATAACCACTATCCAAAAATAGCAACCCCACTCTAGTTCTACACTAATAGTTATGATAACTTTTTCAGTTGCAAAAACTGAAAATTACATTAAAAGCTAATTTTGGGCCTCCTAGAGGTATTTTTTTCCCGAAACACAAGTGGAAACTTTTTTTAAGTTCTCCATGCAATTTTGCACAATTTAAAAAAGAACAGGGCAAAAATGATACTCAGAGAAAAAGTTATGGCCCTTGTAAGGTGCATTAGAGATTCATTTGTTGCACCATATATTAATTTTTCCTTCCACCTTCTTTATCAACCAGTTCTAGTCTTATTTAGTGTAGTCATTGGATCTAAAAGAAAAACTAGATATTTAGACCCCCCTTGAAGATCAAATCGATTAAAAGAAAAAAAGTTGACCTATTATTATGGTTTGATTCTGATCCACATAGTTAAAAGAGATGATTGACTTCTATGCATTAATGTACATACCTATTTCCAAACAAGAAATATCTAAATATTATTTTAACTTCTCTACAAATCTTACTATTCCATCTATTAGAAATATTGAGTTATCATTGATGTCAAAGGAGCATGGTATTCAAGGCAGAAATATTCTTCAAGGGTGAAAAGTTTATAAGGATGGACAATATATCATTGAGGTCAAATATGGGCTTGTTCATCCAGGGCAAATATATTTTACAAGGAAAGATTATTGCAAAGCAAGGCAATTATTTTTAAAGATTATAATATTTAAATATAAAATTTAAATATTATAAAAGAGATGGACAAAGATGTAAAAGGTCTTGGGACAAAAGGTTTAAACGAAAGACAAAAGTTTAAAAGCTTGGGACAAAAGTTTTAAATCATAAAAGACTCTGGACAAAGGTTTAAAAAGCAAATATTTTAATATTTAAATCCCAAGATTTAAATATTATAATACAAATGAGTTTAAGTTTGAAAGGCGCCAATGTCATAAAAGGTAAGCATAAAAATATATAAGCAAAATATAGCATTGACATCCATGGTGAAAATGAGAATGCATGTATAAATAAGGACCAAAAATAAAGTGATAATAAAAATGTTGATGGGTGCAATTCAATTATATTCCAATGCATAGAATTCAGTAAACGAGGAGGGCAGGAAGCGTAGTGATAATGTTCGACGATTGGAGAAATCTGAAGCATAATACATACATGTTCACATGTCTTGGTTCCCATTTGCTGTGGTGTCCTAGCTGGTTGGTTTTCCCGTGATAGGGCACTACTGTGAAGTGAGACCGAGGTTCGAATCCCACCGTGAGGTTTTTTATGTGCATTATTTTTTTGAAAGAATAAAGCTATGAAGATCACAAATATCAATTTCAAGCCCTTTGGTTTCACCCTTGGGGCTAGCTTAGCTGGTCGGATATCCCTTGGGAGAGCGTTGCATTTGGCAAGGTGTGGAGATCGAATATCCTCCACGACGATTAGAGAGTTTTGGCTATTGAGGTAAGGGTAAATAAAATGTTTTATTTTTATTAGAGTGGGAGTCATAAGGTGCAATGATAATATTTGATTTTATATTTTGCATATTGTGTAAGTAGGAGTTATAAGGCATATTAGGAAATATTAAAAAATATTATTTACATATTGTGTAAGTAGGAGTTATAAGGCATATTGGAAAATATTGAAAATTATCTTTTGCATATTGAGTGAGGGAGTTATAAGGTGTATTATGGTTTATTTTTAATTGTATTTTTGCATGATAGAAGAGATAAATTTGAGGGTTTAGTCATTATTAAAAAAATTATTTTTTGAGACTAAGTAGAAATTATAAAATATTATTTTCAAGCCTTATTGAGCACATATTTTTGAGAAGGGTTCTTAATATGGATGATTTGAGAAAGAGATTTGCTAACCAGTTTTAAAGTGGTACAAGAGAGAAAATTTATTTTTTTGTCAAGATAGGTTTTCAAAGCACATCATCATCAAGGTAGATTTAGAGGTATGGTGATTTAATTTCTTTCTCAAGGTGGTTTTATTTGAAGGAAATATTTTTGTTGTCATGATATTGGAGGTATAAGGAATTATTGGATGTGCATTGTTTGTGTTTGAAATTGGGAACAAATTGATGAGAGTTATAGATCAGATTTGTGAAGCAAATTGGTACATTGATTTTGATTGATTTTGTGAGTACATAAGAAGGTCAATTATCAAGTGCTAGACTAGAGCTATCTTTTTGAATGCAATAAATTTGAGACATGTGAAAGTGGAAGACTTAATGAATGTAAAGAACATATTGGGTATTTATTAATGCATATCATTTTCTATATGTTCTTGAAGATAAAAGAACTCTAGGTAGAATATTTTGAATTACTTTAGTTGAGAAAAGCACATTGAAATATATGAGCATTTTATGTATGCAAGTTTTGGGCATAGATGAGCATTGTTTGTATGCAATATTTTGGATTATATTTGAGTAGGTTTTGTGAGTAGATTTAAGCAGAGTTGTGATTGAACAAATTTTATGAGTAGATTTGAGAAGAGTTGTGAGCAAGATTTATGATCAAAATTGAGTAGAATTATGAGTTGATTTTACAGTAGATTAGAGTATATGGGATTGGTGTCTCCTGTGGATAGAGGTCCACGAACCAGAGTAGAGGGGATTGGTGTCTCCTATGGATTGGGGTCCACAAACATTGTAATAGGGAATTGGTTCCCAAGAAATTTGTTGAGAAGAATATATTCTCTAATGGATGTAGCCCACATTGGGTGAACCACGTTAAATATGTGTCTCTTATGTGTGTGGTGATTTGTGCATTGTTTCATTATTGCAATTAATAATAATTGATGATATTGCTTTGGAAAGAAAAGTAAAAGTTTTATCTTATACTGTTCACCCCCCTCTCAGTATAAGCTTGTGTTCTTCAATTGGTATCAGAGTGGGTTCCTTCGTGAAAGCCTAACAACTTGAAGGAAGATCTTACAAGAACACACATGGCCACTGAAGTGATAGAAGATGCTCCTATGGTTGAAATCAACAAGAGAGATCCTAAAAATGAAGAAGAAACCATGGTTAACATAGAGGAGGAACTTATTGCTGCTCTTGGAAAATTGAAAAGGGTTAGAGAGAAGAATTCAGGATTGAAGGCTCAAGTTCAAGAGGATGAGGAAACAAAGACAGAGCTTCTACAAGATCTCATAGACTTAAAAGTGAAGGTTGAAGAGGCAAAAATAATTGAAGAAGTTATGGTTGAGAAATTAAAGGTAAAAGAATTAGAATGTGAAAAATTGGAACATGAAGTTGTCTCTCTAAGAAAGGAAGTAGAAAAGTCTAAGGATAAGTTGCAACAAAATATAAGGTTAGAGAAACAGAAAGAGAAGTCAAGCTCAAAAGGAACAAAGACATCAAAGAAAGTAAGTAAAGAAGAGCCCATGACCTATGTTGATGTATTGAAGGGTAAAAGTATCAAGGAGGAAGAAAACAGAGAATCATCATGGACAAAAGTCAATCACAGGAACAAAAATGAAAGAACCAGATGACCATATCATCCAAGGCAATCAAACAGGTTTAAATATTTCTTCCATGGTTATTGTTTTTCATGTAATAAATATGGTCATAAAGTTGTACATTGCATGGTCTATGTGAAAAATAATGTTGGCATCATCAATAGAAATTACAATTCTTTTACACCTCTCATGAATAACAATGTCATGTGTTACAAATGTAATAATTTTGGGCACAAAGCTAGATGGTGTAAAATAGTATTTCCTGAACTTCCTAAATCAAGCAAGAAAGAGGAAAGTCAAATAGTTCAGAAGGAGATGCCCTCAAAAGTTTGGAAAAAGAAAAAGGAACAAGAAAAAGAAAATTCCATGTTGGTACAAACAACTCTTCATGTGCAAAATGAAGGGAATCAGTGGTATATTGATAGTGGTTGTTCAAGTCATATGATAGGTGACAAAAGAAAATTTCTTTCTCTCAAGAAAATAAATGGAGGAACAGTAAAATTTGGTGATAATGCTTCTGCTAAAATTATTGGAAAAGGGACTTTGAGTTTGGATAATGGAAGATCAAGGACAGAAAATGTGTTATATGTTGAAGGATTGAAGCACAACCTACTAAGTGTAAGTCAATTATGTGATCAAGGGCACACTCTCACATTTCACCCAAATGGATGTGAGATCAAAAAATCCAAGATAGGAAAGCTTATTGCATACGCCAGTAGAACTACAAACAATCTCTACATGTTGAGTGAAATCAAGGGAGAAAAATGTTTTTTATCACAAGAGGATGAGAGCTGGTTATGGCATAGAAGGATGGGTCACTTGAAATTTGAAAACATAGTGAAAATAAGCAACAAACATGCAGTCAGATATTTTCCCAGGATAATAAAACCCCCAAGTATGATTTGTGCACAATGTCAGCATGGTAAGAAAACAAGATCAAGTTTCAAATCAAAGGAGTTTTCTTCATCCAAACCTTTGGAACTAGTTCACACCGATCTATGTGGTCCTACTAGGACAAAGAGTTTACAAGGTGAGAACTATTTCATGTTATTTATTGATGATTTCTCTAGAATGACTTGGGTAACATTCTTAAAGGAAAAATCAGAAGCATTTGAAAAGTTCAAGGCATTCAAGGCACTTGTAGAAAATGAAATAGGTAAAAATATCAAGTGTCTAAGATCAGATAGAGGAGGAGAATTTACTTCAGGTGAATTTGTAGAATTCTATGAACAATATGGAATCAAGAGATAATACTCAGCAACAAGAACTCCACAACAAAATGGAGTAGTTGAAAGGAAAAACAGAATTATTCAGGGTATGGCCAGGGCTATGTTAAATGAATCTAAGATCTCTGATGCTTTTTGGAAAGAGGTAATTCATACAACTATCTATATCATCAATAGAGCTCAAGTAAGAGTAAATCACCACAAAACCCCTTATGAGCTTTGGAAGGGAAGACCAGCTACTATGAAGTACTTCAAAATTTTTGGAAGCAAATGCTACATTAGATGAGAAGAGAAAATTTTGGGCAAGTTTGATTCCAGGTGTGATGAGGGTATCTTCCTTGGTTATTCCACTAAGAGCAAAGCCTATAGATGCTACAATAAAATATCACATACAATTGTGGAAAGTGCAAATGTAAGAGTTGATGAAGAAATAGATCTAAGAGAACCAACTCAAGAGATTGTGTATCAAGAAGGAGAAAGTTGCAAAGAAGAAGAAGGTGAAGAAACTAAAGAAGATGAGACACAAAGGGCACCACCTAAGACACCATCTAGGTATGTGCAAAAGAATCATCTGAGAGAACTGATTATTGGGAATCCAGATGAGAGACAAACAAGGAGGAAGATAATAGGAACAGGTGAACATGTAAACTTTTCTTTGCTATCTAAAGTTGAGCCCAAGGATTTTAATGAAGCAAGTGAAGACAAATATTGGATTAAGGCAATGGAAGAAGAGTTAGACCAAATAGAAAAGAGTGAGACTTGGGAACTTGTCCCACGTCCAAAAGACAAGAATGTAATTGGCACCAAATGGGTCTACAAAAATAAGTTGAATGAAGATGGTCAGGTTGTCAGAAACAAAGAAAGACTTGTGTGCAAAGGCTACGCACAAGTTGAGGGGATTGAATTTGAAGAAAAATTTTCTCCCGTTGCACGTCTTGAAGCCATAAGAATGTTCCTGGCTTTCTCAAGCTTCAAAAACTTCAAGGTGTATCAAATGGATGTAAAATCAGCTTTTCTCAATGGTTACTTAGAGGAAGAGGTCTACATAGAGCAACCAGATGGTTTCAGCTTGATAGATAAGTTGGACTATGTATGCAAATTAAAGAAATCTCTCTATGGACTAAAGCAAGCCCCTAGGGCTTGGTACTCAAGATTGGATAAGTATCTCCAAGAATAGGGTTTCAGAAAAGGTATAGTTGATAGCAATCTATACATAAAAAATGAAGGAAATAACTTGTTGATTGTAGTGGTCTATGTGGATGATATCATTTTTGGAGGCAGTAATGACAAGATGTGTCAGAAATTTGCAAAGTGTATGCAAAATGAATTTGAGATGTCTATGCTTGGTGAGTTATCTTTCTTTCTTGGGTTGCAAATTTCACAATCAGATAAAGGTATATTTCTCTCTTAGACCAAGTATGTGAAAGAAATGTTGAAAAAGTTTAGGATGGAGGATTGCAATCCTATGAGTACCCCCATGGTTACAGGATGTAAGTTAAGTAAATATGATGAGTCTCCTAAAGCAAATCAGACATTGTATAGATCCATGATTGGAAGTTTACTATATGTCATAGCTACTAGACCAGATATAATGCAGGTAGTCGAATTGGTGGTAAGATTTCAAGTTGCACCAAAAGAAACACATGTACAGGTAGTAAAGAGAATATTTAAGTATTTGAAAGGAACTATGAGTTTTGGATTGTGGTACCCCAAATGTAATAATTTCACACTCATTGCATATACAGATGCGGATTGGGAAGGCAGTGTTGATGATAGAAAAAGCACAAGTGGAGGAGCATTCTTTCTTGGAGATTGTTTAGTCTCTTGGCTAAGCAAGAAATAAGCATCAATATCCTTATCCACTGTAGAGGTAGAGTACATTGCAGCAGTTGCTTGTTGTACACAGGTTTTATGGATGAAGCAGACTTTAAGTGATTTCAAAATAGAACATGATCATCCTATCCCCATACTGTGTGATAATACAAGTGCCATTAATATTTCAAAGAATCCAGTGATGCATTCAAGGACTAAGCACATTTCAATCAAATATCATTTTTTGAGAGAGCAAGTGACTGATCAACAAGTCAAATTGGAATACATTGCTACAAAGGAACATATTGTTGACATCTTTACCAAGCCACTTCCAAAGAAAACTTTTGAGTATCTCAGAGGAAATTTGGGAGTAACTTCACTCCCATATCAAAATTAATCACCTCAAGAAAAGGAGGTGGTGAGGGGGTTGTGCTAAGTGTCTTATATTTAGCCCCAAGGAGCCCTTTGCCATTGATGTCAAAGGGGGAGAATTCATTGAGGGGGAGCATCTTGTCAGGGGAGCAGATTGGGAATCCAGTTGCAGTCAAAGAAAATATTTAGTAGGGTTGCCATCAATGACAAAGGGGGATATTGTTAGAAATATTGAGTTGTCATTGATGTCAAAGGAGCATGGTATTCAAGGCAGAAATATTCTTCAAGGGTGAAAAGTTTATAAGGATGGACAATATATCATTGAGGTCAAATATGGGCTTGTTCATCGAGGGAAAATATATTTTACAAGGAAATATTATTGCAAAGCAAGGCAATTATTTTTAAGGATTATAATATTTAAATATCAAATTTAAATATTATAAAATATATGGACAAAGATGTAAAATTTCTTGGGACAAAAGGTTTAAAAGAAAGACAAAAGTTTAAAAGCTTAGGACAAAATTTTTAAATCATAAAAGGCTTTGGACAAAGGTTTAAAAAGTAAATATTATAATATTTAAATCCCAAGATTTAAATATTATAATACAAATGAGTTTAAGTTTGAAAGGTGCCAATGTCATAAAAGGTAAGCATAAAAATATATAAGCAAAATATAGCATCGACATCCATGGTGAAAACAAAAATGCATGTATAAATAAGGAGAAAAAATCAAGTGAGAATAAAAAGGATGATGGGCACAACTCGATATTATTCTAGTGCATAGAATTCAGTGAATGAGGAAGGTAGGGAGCATAGTGAGAATGTTTGATGATTGGCAAAATCTAAAGTATAATACATACTTTTTTGTGTGTCTTGGTTCCCATCCATCGTGGTGTCCCAACTGTTTGGTTGGCCCGTGATAGGGTGCTACTATGTAGTGAGATAAAGGTTCGAATCTCATCATGAGGTTTTTTATGTGCATTATTAATTTGAAAGGATAAAGCTACGAAGGTCACAATTATCAACTTCGAGCCCTTTGGTTTCACCCACAGGGCTAGCTTAGCTAGTCGGAGGTCCCTTGGGAGAGCACTATGTTTGGTAAGGTGTGGAGATCAAATCTCCTCCATGATGATTAGAGAGTTTTGGCTATTGAGGTAAGGGTAAATAAAATATTTTATTTTTATTAGAGTGGGAGTCATAAGGTGCAACGATAATATTTGATTTTATATTTTGCATATTGTGTAAGTAGGAGTTATAAGGTATATTGGGAAATATTGAAAATTATATTTTGCATATTGTGTAAGTAGGAGTTATAAGGCATATTGGGAAATATTGAAAATTATCTTTTGCATATTGTGTGAGGGATTTATAAGGTGTATTATGGTTTATTTTTAATTGTATTTTTGCATGATAGAAGAGGGAAATTTGAGGGTTTAGTCATTATTAAAAGCTTTATTTTGTGAGACTAAAAAGGAGTTATAAAGTATTATTTTCAAGCTTTATTGAGCACATATTTTTTAGAAGGTTTCTTAATATGGATGATTTAAAAAAGAGATTTTCTAAACATTTTTGAAGTGGCACAAGAGAGGAAAATTATTTTTTTGTCAAGACAGGTTTTGAAGGCACATCATCATCAAGGCATATTTAGAGGTATGGTGATTTGATTTCTTTCTCAAGGTGGTTTTTCTTAAAGGAAATATTTTTGATGTCATGATATTGGAGATATAAGGAATTATTGGATGTGCATTGTTTGTGTTTGAAATTGGGAATAAATTGGTGGAAGAGTTATAGATCAAAATTTGTGAAGCAAATTGGTACATTGATTTTGATTTATTTTGTGAGTATATAAGAAAGTCAATTATCAAGTGCTAGACTAGAGCTATCTTTTTGAATGCAATAAGTTTGAGACATGTGAAAGTGAAATATTTTATGAATGTAAAGAACATATTGGGTATTTTTTATTGCATATAATTTTCTATATGTTCTTGAAGATAAAAGAACTCTAGGTAGAATATTTCTAAATTGCTTTAGTTGAGAAAAGCACATTGAAATATATGAGCATTGTATGTATGCATGTTTTGGGTATAGATGAGCATTTTTTGTATGCAATATTTTGGATCATATTTGAGTAGGTTTTGTGAGTATATTTGAGAAGAGTTATGAGCAGGTTTGAGCAGATTTTATGAGTAGATTTGAGTAGAGTTGTGAGCAGGTTTGAACAAGTTTTGTGAGCAAATTTGAGTAGAATTATGAGTAGGTTTTGGAGGAGATTAGAGAAAATGGTATTGGTGTATCCTATGGATAGATATCCACAAAATAGAGTAGAGGGGATTGGTGTCTCCTATGGATGGGGGTCCACAAACATTGTAATAGGGAATTGGTTCCCAAGAAATTTGTTGAGAAAATTTATAAGAAATATTTTCTCCATGGATGTAGCCCACATTGGGTGAACCACGTTAAATTTGTATCTCTTATGTGTGTGGTGATTTGTGCATTGTTTCATTGTTGCAAATTAATAATAATTGATGGTAGTGCTTTGTAAATAAAAGTAAAAAGTTTTATCTTATACTGTTCACCCCCCCTCTTAGTATAAGCTTGTGTTATTCACCATCTATGAAAAGGAGAACATAATATACAAAATTTAGATGGGTGACTTCCACTATTCTACCTATTCTAATTCCTTATCTTTCTCCTTCCTTCTTGGCTTATATAATAAACCTACATAATCCCTCAACTACCAAAATAAATAATAGTGGTGATAAGGGAAAACTTTGTCTAATCCTTCAAGAAGCTTTAAAAAAATAAGAGGTTTACTCATTACCCAAAACTATAAAAGAAATAGAACAAAGATATCCCATAATATATTTCATCATCTGCATACAGAATCCAATATGAGTATCATTCTTAAATATTGCCAATTTACTTTGTCAAAAGCCTTGGAGAGATCCAAATTCATCACCATTGATGGTAGTTTATTTAATTTTATGGTATGAAGACTTTCTTGAATAACACCAATTACTTCATGAATTCATATACCATGTAGAAAATTAAATTAATCAATAGATATAGAAGTAGATAAAAACCTTTTAATTCTTGGTGTAATTATTTTTTATATAATATTATACACAGTTACATAAAGAAATAGGCATAAATCATAAAAGGAAGAAGGATTATCCTTTTTTGGAACAAGAGCAATGAAGGTAGAGTTGAATATTGCATTTACCCTTCCTTTTTTCTTAGAATCCTCCACAAAAGTTAGACTTTAAAAGGTCATAGAGCCTAAGAAAGAATTTCATAATCCACCCATCAGGTCCTATACTCTTATCTTTTTGGCATGAGGTTAAAATAAATTTGAGCTCCTCCTTTGAGACTTCCTTAATCAACTCACCATTGGCATTATCATAAATAGTATCCTTGTATAGTTGACCAAAATGCCTTACATCCATGTCTGTTATTCCTTTAAGGGAGGAGACTTTACTTCCATCTTGTCCCTATAGATACCAAATTGTATTTTGTTGTTTCTGTGATTTGCAAAGATATGAAAAATTTAGTGTTCACATCCCCTATTGCAATATATAGTGCTCTAATTTTGATCCTCCATCATACTTCTCTCTCTACCAACAATACTCTCTTATCTTGTTCTAAAATTTTATACTTAAGCCTTATTTCCTCATCCATTACTTTTTCAAAGTCATCTAGTAGAAACACTGCAAGCTCCTCCTTAATCTACCTTAGTTTTTCTTCATCCATAAAATTTTTATGGGCCCACTAAATCACTACTCCTTTAACCCTTTTTAGATTTGTTGCAAATTGTATACTAGCAGCTTCTCTTAGACTAGGATCAAACTTTAGCCATTATGATTTGACTAGAGTTACAAAGTTATCCTCTTCTAACCACTAAGAATTGAATTTTAAAAGGACAGTATGATTTTTTCTCCTATTTTGTTATAAGAAGCATGGTAGAGGAGTGACCAGAGTCTCCTCTGACTTCAATCTATAATATTCATTTACCAAACTCTCCGCTACTAAGAATCTATCTAGTCTCTTAGAAATTCTATCAATTCCTATCCTCATATTTCTCCAATTTGGAATAAATTTTATAGGCACCAGGTCTACCAACCCCTTGGATTAAAAATTTTGTATGAAGTAATTAGCCAGTGGATCAGTTCTAGTATCAATACCCCATACTTCACTCCTTGAAAGAGTTAAGTTTAAACTACCTCCTAAAATTAAATTATTAGCTTCTATTTTTTTTTATCCATAAACTTATCCCAATACTACAACTTGTATTTATAGGGGCCATAAATATTCACCACTATCATTATTTTATCAAGCTCCACTAAAAAGAATTTAGTCCTTACTCCTGATTCAAGCAATGCAAATTTGGTTAACCTAAACTAATTTTCCTTCCACCCTGTGACCACTCATATTGAGGCTCCTACAACATCAAGAGCCAAAAAATCCCATCATTTAAGCAATATAGTGAGATCTTCCATCACTTTCTATCTAACCATTTTTTCTTGAATTATAAAAATATTTGGGTTATGAATTTCTACCAATCTACATAGAGCAACTTTTTTTGTAGAGCTACCCAACCCTCAAATATTAAAGGAAAGTAATTTCATTGATTAACTATGTTTAGGATCAACCCTACTCTAAGGATACCCTTTAAGGATGGTTGCTTGCCTTGTTGAAATTCACATAGGCTTTTGTTCTTAGTTGATGAAGTAAAAATTCTTTTACCCCTTCTACCAATAAGACTTCTATCCCCCACGTCTTTACTGGGGCCTCTCCCAAATCCTTATTCCCTTAGTTCTCTTCTATATTTTAGGGATAGTAGGGGATACCTATGGGTTTTTGGGGACACACCTTCCTAACCATATGCAAAATGAAGTGGGAAAGCAATTTCAAAGTGGCTTACTTGTGAAGCATTACTAAAAAAATTATCAAAGTCTAAACCAAGGTCTGGATTTACTTCCTTCAAGGAAGAGTTATCCAAGGGTCCTCCTTGCCCCTCAAATCTACCCTTACCTTCTTCTAGTGGAGACTTTATTTTACAAAATGGTAAATTTGGCCATTGGTAAGTTGAGGGATCCAAAAGAAAATTACCTATAATCCCATATAAGAAATAATATTTGGCAATAGATTTACCTTGAAATATTGTATATGGGTCCAAGAGCATGACATCCAAATTTTTCTCTAATAATCCTAGCCTTACTTTAATATGAGATGATTCTAAATCCATCACTTGATCTAGCACAAAAAAAATTATCTCCACCTTCTCTACATTTTTTATTTTTTCCCCTGATTTATCTAGCATATGTTCCTTATATATTGATTCAATAATATAAGTAGTCTATAATTTATGTGCCTGAAGTGAAAATTGCATCATTGTTACATATATTATCTTAAGATCCAACAACCAAAAATATTCAAACCAAATATGTTATTTTATCATATCTATTGTTTGTAGCTCTCCATAATTAACAAGCTATTCGAGTTTAGATACTTTTGGAAACAATAGTAGTGCTTGGAAGTGGTTAAATTTTTCTTACAATATTCTAGTTAGCACCAAAGTAGGATCCAAAATAATTGCATACCTCTATTCTACTCACTAACAATGATGTCTTCTACAAAAAAATGATAGTCTTTCATGATACAATAAGTCAAGGACCCCAAATTTAAACCTATTTTTCCAAGATATTTTTCCTTCACAAACATCCTCCCTTTTTACTATGTCATGAAAAATAGATTATCTTTGTGTTGTTGTCCATGCATGTTAATTTATTTGAACAATTACCATTTTTCCTCTTACAATTTAACAAAATTTAGCCTTTGAATAAAATTTTGAAGTGAAACATATATGTTTGAGACATCATAAAAATAATTGATAATTATTTTGGTCACTTGTAGCCTTTAAAGTAGTATAAGGCTTTAAAAAAATAGAATATTTAGTAATCAAACCCAATTAAGTTACATTAAAGTAAAAATCCTTTTAAATTGATCATGTGTTCATTGAATTGTCAACTCCATCTTGTCCAAAAGTAAAGTTATTAATAATGCAAAATACTTTAATTCAATAAATAATAAGCAACCATGAATTTATCCATAATATTTAATACCAATCAAATCAACAATGGTTTTCAATGCAAAAAGAATAATATCCTCAAAATATCATTCTTCACTAATTTTAGAAGAATATATGTGAGTTCGAGGACAACAAAATAAAATATAATACTATGAACATACCAATATGTTCACCAAATCAATATGTATTTCTTGGTTTGTGCTCACTTAAATTAGATAAAATCCAGATGTATTTTAATTTGGGGTTGTTAGAGAATATTATATTATTCGGTACCTTGCAAGTACTTGTAAATATCTTTGGTTTCATGTGATCATTAGGTTTTTTCATTTTTAGAAGGTTAATAAAGTATTTCTTCTATGATAAATATGAAGAGTCATATCTCTTGTGATTTTGAGATGATGAAGAGATAGTTGAAGATAAAATATCAAGATACTCCATGTAAATGCTTTAAATAGGGGTTGCAAGAGAGATTGTATGCATTGAAATGTAGTGCATCATTTGTATTGTAATACATTTTATCATCCACTTGAATAGAGAGTGTTTGTTTCATTTAAATCATGGCTTGAATATGTGAGTTGCATTTTGGTATATTGTTTGTAACCTTGTTATTAATGATTATTATCCAATATATTTTAATCTCTTATTGAATCTAGGCCTTAATCTTATATTGGTATCAAAGCCATTTTGTATGAGTACTACCAGCTAAATTCTCTTTTATGTATCTTGAGATTGGAAAACCATATGTAAAGAAAGAGAGAAGGTTATGAAAAGTTTTAAATAGAAACAATGATATCATGTGAGGAAAAATTAAGCTTGAAGATTGGTGTGTGTAGGGACAATCATTGCCATCCGATGATACACCCTGATTTTTTCCAAAAGGAGACAAAGTTTCTTGCTAGTAATGAGTAAACTATAATTTCAGCACTAAAATGTTTTAAGTTATATAATATGTATCCTTTGTTGATAAAAAAGTCATGTCTTTCTTGAATTGAATGCAATCCATGAGTTATCCTATCTAAAACATCCACACCATTTAAAGATTGTGATAAATTTTTGTGAGTTTTCTTCTTTTCCAAGGCATATGTGTTTTTTGGAGCCAAAATTTACACTTTGAATAAGTCTCTCATTCCTGCCTGATATGTTACATCTAGAAAATTTTAATTTGACCACTAAGACCATTACAAAGTCTTTGAATTCATGTCAATATTCTAAGGTACCTTCTTCTATCTTTAGTCATTCTATTATTTTGGAAGATTAAAATGGTGTAGCATAAAATAGAAGTTAAAATTATTTTAAAGTCCTTGTTAAATATTAGAGCATTTTAAAAGTGCACAATATAAGTATTTAAAAAGAAGTTTCATATATTCATTACAAATTATTTACAGGATGAAATTGTGTATAAAAGTCAACATTTCATTATTCAATCATAGTGTCATAACATAGGTACGATGGCTAATGTAGGAGACATATTTTGAAGATTTTTATCTTTGAAGAACAAGATTATTTTTAAATACCCACTAAGGTACATCCAATCACTTGATTCCAATTCATTTTTTCTTCTATTTAAAAAGGGATAGGTTAGAAAATTAATTCTACCAACAAATTTATATATATTTTTATGAAGAAAATATTGAAGAAGAATAGATGATTTATTCAAAGAATTTTATTAAAAGAGAGAAAAAATATAAGGGAAAATAAGAATGTATAAAAGAAAAGAAACATAATTTATTGCCTTAGTAAGTAAAATTGAAGATTTGATTCAAATTAAGAAAAAGGTATTATAACAAAAAGTCAAGGTAGAAAGATAAATATTAAAATTATAAAAGAAGATATTGAAAGGAAATATTAGCTTGCTCTGATGGTAAGGAATATTAGTTTTTTCAAATATTAATCTCCATTTAATATTATAAAGTGATTTTATTTTGAAAAGGATATTTTTAAAGGAATATTTGGAAATTACATTGTTGAAGGAATATTTTGAAAGATAGAATATTGAAGGTTGGTTTAAAGAATATTTTCTTTTGCTTTATTTTTTATAAATTTGATTAATATAAAAGAAATAGAAAATAATTAAATAATATCAAGTCTTATGGGATTTAATATTCTATGAAAGATAATTTTTTGAAGGAAGGAAAAAAGGAAACACTGAAAATAAATTTATATTTGAAGAAAGGAAATTCCAAAGAAGGAAAATATTTCAATAATATAAAAGAATTCATTTTAAAAATTTCTATTAAAAAACTATAGTGAACTAATTTGGGGGTCAAAAGGTTTTCTACTAAAGAAGGAAAAACATTATTGGGTCCATAAGGAATTTTAAAGTGGATTTTTTATTTTTTAAAATATAAAGAAAGAAAATTGGAAGAGTTGAAGTGAATATTAGTTTCTTGAAGCTAATATTATTTAGGGGTTCCACATTTATTTTAAAAAACATTGCAAAATATTTTTCCAAGACATATTAAAAACAAAATTTTCTCTCACAAAGTCTAATTTGATCAACGGACCAAATTTTGTTAGAAAAATCCTCAAAAGCAAAGGATATTTTGTTACAAATAAGAACATGTTCAACTAGCTTCAATTACCACATTCTTTAAACACAAAATGGGAAATAAGATTTAGAATAAAATTATAAAATGGTAAATAATTGTTGGTATATTGATTCAAGAGCAAGTAATCACATGACTAGCAATATGCATTGGTTTAATTCTCTTCAAGTAAAACAATGTATTCTTATCAAAATTATAGACAATAAAAACTATCATGTCTAGGTAGTAGGCAATGTTTCACTCAACCTACCTTTTCTTGAATGCACACTAGAAAATGTACTTTATGTATCTGGATTAATCAATAGTTTGATACCAATGTCACAAGTGTTGGATAAAGGAAGATTAGTTGAATTTAGTGTTGTTAATGAAAATAAAAATATTTCATGAAAAGACAAAGAGAGTTTAAAGACTTTGGTTCTTTTAAAAATGGAATATTTTCTCTAAGATATGATAACACTTTCTCATAAACAATTAAATCAACTACTACCACAAGAAAAATATCAATCACAAATGCAATACCAAAGTGGTAGTTTAAATCATCAAAGAGACATTATTGCACACATGGATCTAAACAAATAGATCAAGACTATATGGTAGAAAAAGATAACCCAAAATAAGATGGTAAGGAATATTCTAAAGAAGTAAAAATATCTATAAGTACATTACATATGGTTTCTTGGTGATCTACAAAAATAGTGTCAAGAACAAGAAAAAACTATAAAGAAATTGAAAAATATGCTCATGATGAAAGATAAAAAAAATGATACAAATGAAATATTTCAAATAACATATATGCGATGTAATTTGAAACTAGAAATGATACATATACAGTGTGACACTAGTGATTTGAAAAATATTCATGAGAATTCTTGTACAAAAAATATTTATATTGATTGTGCAGAGTGTGTTGATCAAAATGAAGCCCAAATTGCTAGAGTTGATGGAAATGATAGTTTATTTTTTGTTAATGAAAATTCAAATGTTATAATATTTTTAATGGTAACAAGAATATAACTAGATGTATTTCTACAAAGAATTATGGTTTGAGGTATTCTGAGTTTAATAGTCATAGTTTCAGATGTGTTAAAACAAAGAGTGTTGATAATGGTTTCAAGACTTTAATTAGTGACATGGATAATACTGGTATAAGTCATTTAGATATTGTTAGTGATAGTGATAAATATCATTATGATACATATATTTTAGAATTTAGTAGTAATGATTTATAAGTTATGATATATTTTTATGATGAATTGTATTCAAAATTTGTTAGAAAATAATGTGATGATGAATGCATGACATGGAATGAATTTGTGATATGAAATGTTGTGATAGATAACAATGTGTAAAATTAGTTTCAATATAGGTACAAGTTACAACTATTATAGTAGATATTGACAAATGATAGATAAGTGTTGGGACAAAGGCAAATCAAGGAGAAATTACTTGAACAAATATATAGGCAAAGATTCATAGATGACCAAGGAGCAACAACACTATGAATGATATATATTATTGTGCTAGGCATAGGTTTAATAAAAACCTAGGTTAGGACTTAATCTTAAGTCTTATTTTTAATTTTATGTGAGCCTTTTTTCTCATGTAGCACTTGCCAACATCTTTAAGATTCATAGTTGGCAATCTTCTAGATAGATTTAGTTACATCTTATCCTTCTTGTTTTGAGGATAATAGTTTATCTTCTGAATATGCCATTTTTTTGCTATTTGGAAAGGTAATTAGTTGTATTTTATGTTTATTGTATTTTTAATGTAAATAAATAAGGAATTTTATTCCTTATCATTGGTATCAGATCCGAAAGGCTCATAACATATGAGGGGGAATTTTCCTCGTGGAAATTCTCCCTCTTTCCCTTTTGCAATTCCATATTTTTTTTAGTTTCTCTATGGTGGTAATGGCTAGGCTAGAGTTACCCATTAAGTAGAAGACAAAGATAATTTTATCCATTATGATATTAGGCCAGTGATAGGGCTCCTCTTAGGATGGAAAATAGTTTAGAGGCAGATCTTGTGCATCTTCCTCATTGGAGTGAATTTGGATATGTCGCACAGTTGACAATTTTATTTGAGACTGTGCTAAAGAATTCCCCTGAGTTTGAATTTTACGCTATTTCAATATGGTGCATGCTTTGTGGACATGACATGGTGACATCATAAGCAACTTCCAAAGAAACCCTTATAGAAATTTCTAGATTTTTAGATTGTTGTTGTTGGACACTGCTCTTCCTCATGTGATGATGACTTTCCAAGGAATATCTTGCATCTAAATTATGTTTTTACAAAATATGTTTTACCCACAACTTCCATTGCTCTGTAGGATAAATATCAATCCATCAAATTTAAAACCAATAGGTTCATGTTGGTCAAAATGACCACATCCAAGGAAAGAAGGAATAATATCCTCCAAATACTAAGTGTAGAAATCAAAGTCATGATGGCACGACATTTTGATGGTCAAGGACCAAGTAATGGCAAAGAGTCACGATGGCACAATATTTTTATGGTCAAGGACAAAGTAATGGCAAAGAGTCATGATGGCACAATATTTTGATAGTCAAAAACCAAGCGATGGCCAAAATTCATGATAGCACGATATTTTGATAATAAAGGACCAAGTAATGGCCAAAAGTAATGATGGTGTGACATTTTGATAGTCAAGAACCAAGAGGTGGCTAAAATTCATGATGGCACAATATTTTGATAGTCAAGAACCAAGCGGTGGCCAAAAGTCGTGATGGTGTGACATTTTGAAGGCCATAGAAACCACTAATATTGAAGGATAAAATAAATATTGATGTAACAAGAATATCCCAACCTCTTCTAGTTAGGATTTTCATCACTTTTTAACTTCGTCTTTTACCAGAATGAGCCTACGGATATACTTTTGTAGCAACTTTCAGTTTTCTATTATGTAAAACTCTTATATATAGAATGAGTTACCTAAAAAATGGTCGACTCTTAGGAATTTACAAGGCTATGTATATAGACTTCTAAGAGCTAAATAAAGATCTACCTTCTAGTTCTTGGCTTATTGGTGTTGTGAAATCAAGTATGTATCTGTTTTCTATTGCTAATTAAATCTTGTTTGAATGTAATCTGCATCAATTCTGGGTCTGGATTCTTGCATTGACATTCTGTTAAGATCTACAATTTGAAATCACAAGTAGAACTGTGTTAGCATAAAAAATTCACTGAGGGTTTAATTTTTTACTTTAGATTTTATCATGCTTATCTACAAAATGTTGTGATAGTTTTTATTATTGTTTCTTAATTTGTACCATTTTAATCCTCTAACATTAGCTATATTTACCTCTCTTTATGCATTTCCTTCTCTCTCCCTTTCCCCTTAAATAAAAAAAGGAAACAACCTCCTCTGGAGATCAAACCAGGTAGACTGTATTCTAACCTGGTCCTTCAACATTGGCAAAGTCTTAGGTGCAAAAATAACAAAAGGTAGATTTTGCTCCAACAATTTTTGGCATGCCTGGTGGGACACAAATCCCATGCATGATACAGACCAAAGCCCTGGTGAATAGCTTTGCCCTATGAACCTTTTTATATCACCTGGCGACTCTGCACCAGAAGATAACCTTAGAAAACCCCTTATTCAGAATATGGTCATGAACTATTTTTCATGATAACCATATCTAAGGCAAAAAATTTAGAAGAACCTAGAGTTTTTTGCACTACACCTTGGTAACCTCCGAGATAACCCTATTTTTGTTGCTAGAACAACTTTTGCTTACATCAGCAACTCAAAACACTCTGATACTTCCCTTGTAGCCCTCCTTAGCACTTTTGCTAGCAAAAATTTAGCTTTAGTTATCTACCCAACTGTAATGGCTGGGAATTTGCCGATTTTGCCTTACCCTACATGGAACCATACAGGCTCCCTGAAACTAGAAGTTCAACATCTGATCCCTACAATAGCCCTGAAATATCTACCCCAGTATGACGATACTAGAAAGATAGATTATGAACATTGTCTATATGTGGTTGTGTTGGCCCCCATCCATGACATTTAGGAAGAGGATGTTATGATAAGATAACTAGTAATTTCCTTGAAAGGGAAAATGTTCTATTGGTATAGAGCTCTTAAAAATCAATCCATAGCTACATGGGATCATCTTGTTAGAAAATTAGTGGAAGAATTGAACGAGCAAACAAATCCTTTATTCCTACTGAACTAGTTCACTATTGTTCAGAAACATCCACAAGAGGATATTATAAATTTTAATATCAGATTCAATAGAACTTGACTAAGAGTACCTGATGGTTTGAGACCAACTCATGAGTAGGCAATGTATTATTACTTAAGAGCCTTTTACTCAAATATAATTATATTAGATACTCTCATGTACACACTTTATTTGAGGTTTATCAATAATAACAAAGGACAAAGAAAGACCTAATTTTTATTAGTCATTTCTTGCCTAAATCCATAATGCCTATTTTTCCAAATCTACCTCAGGCATCAAATACCACCTACCCAAATAATAATAGTCTCCCCAAGTGGACTGTAAAGCCTAGAATTCCCTCAATTCAATATCCCCTTACACTCCCAGTTCTTCCCCCCATTCCTGCATTCCCCACGATTATGGTCCCAACAACTCCAGATCCCCAAATGGTAGTTCTGCAATATCTACAAGCCTCCTATAAGACCCTATCAAACAAAATCATAGCCATGGAATGCAGAGAGGCAAAATAGAAATCCCAACCAATAAGGTTTCCACAAGTTACTAGGGATCAAGCTTCTATGAGCGTTAGGAATGATGATAAATCTAGTATGATTTATGCCAATGAAGATAGTGAGCCCAGTAACGCTTCAGCAAAATTAGTATTTTGGTATTCCACATGAAATGACCCTCATGGTAAGACTTCTTGCATGATTCATTAGCATTAGGTACAACAAGTAGCTGGGGAAAAGGTTGAAAGAAACCAAAAGTGCCAAGTGAACATAATTAGGGAAGAAAATCAAAATTTCATGATGCCTTTTGTGGAACAAGTAACTGTATTTACTAGGTTGGGAAATAAACCCATATAAGTTGGCCCCAAAGATATTAATCCATTGAAATTTCCCTTGCCTTTGAGAAGCCCTATTGATAAAGGGACTTCTTATGAAAAAATCTCCTCCTAGTTCAAGCCAGAGAGATATAGAGACCCACAAGGAAGCACCACGATAGAAAGAAGTTGAAACACAAGAACAAGAAAGATATAAATTGAGATATCCTTCACTTACTAAAAATCAAAGTATCAATGTTACTTAGGGGTATATAGACAAGTATGATGCAACAGTAAAGGAGAAGAGTTTTGAACCCCTCCCATTTAACATAGTTGAAGAAATGAAGAAAACTCCCTCTAAAGAAACTATGTATGAAGCTCTGCAACTTCCAGGACATTGATTTGCTGCAAGAATATTTGAGGTCTATTAAGAATAAGAATAAGCCTCCCAATTAGATGGACTCTGCACAAGAAAGTTTTACATCCACTTCAAGAAAGAACAAACATCCCTAATTTTACTTATCTCTTCAAATGGAGGGGTGGGTTGTTCACAATTGCATGATAGACTCTGGAGCAACAACCACTGTGATTACCAAAGTAGTATGTGACATCATGGGTATGGAATATATGAGAAGTCATCATAGCATCTTATAGCTATATGGGACCCCTGTCAAAATTGTAATAGTAATCAAAGACATTTTGATAGTACTCCACAGGTTGCCCCAACTCACAATCATACAGGAAGTGGTAGTAGTGGACATGGAGCCTTATTTTGGTATGTACCTTTGTAGATAATTCACAGCCAAGATAGGAGGATATCTATCACTGGATTTTTCACATATGGAAATCCCATTCAAAGGAAAAAGGGTGAAGATATTCAATGAAAAACCATCAACCTTCCATATCAGAAAGCTTGAAGATGAAACTACAAAGCCCACCATATTAAACATGATGACTGAGGAACTAGAAGACCTAAACCTAATTGAAGAAGCTCTCAATGTATTACAAAAAGAGGACTAGTTCTCAATTCAGGATTTCAATGCTATGATTGAAACTGACATTGGGAGTTATACGATTTTGAAACCTAGTAAGAATGATCCCCTTGATTTCCCTCTGGAAAAACCACCCATTAATCAGTAGTGGAAGATTTTATTTGATGGGGCTATATGTAAGAATGGAGCGGTGTAGTCTTAATTTCTCCAGCAGGTTATCAGAAAGTTTTTCTTACCAATTAACCCTGAGCTGAACTAATAACACAACAGAGTATGAAGCACTCTGTTTAGGCCTCAAAAAGGCTAAAAATATGGAAATCAAGTAACTACATATCTTTGGTTATTCTGATTTGATAGTGAATCAGGTCACTGAGAAATGTGTGAGTAAGCAACATTATCTTATTTATTACCGAAATAGAGTCTGGGATCTATTAGAATATTTTGAATCTCTAAATATAAAGGCAATTTCTAGAGAGAAAAATACTCATGTGGATGTATTGGATTCAGTAGGAGTAAAATTTTGTTCTATAAGCAATGTCATCCAAAAGTAAAAACAATCATGTTGATTTACAGATATTTCGTACGAGATAAAGATACCTTCTGGAAAGTTGTTGAGAATGATCAGAAAATAGTGGATTTCCTTGTTCATGAGATGAATTTCTCTAACAACAAGATGAATTAAGATGAAGAAGATGAGAATATCATACAACTAAAAAATAACCACATCCTGAAAGGATTGGTTATGCTTGAGAGCCTATTCAACAATAATGATAGGTCGATCAGTCACAAAATGAAAGTCAAAAAACATAGGTACAAAGAAACTCAAATGGATCTTGATAAAGCTATCAAATTAGGAGTGAACACTACAAAAGTAGAAATGGAAGAAATTAGATAAAATTGCAAGGAATTACTTGACATCATCACCCGGACCTACAGATATCCGAAATTCTATTCAAAAGAAATGATCCAGCATAAGATCAAACTTGAGGAAGGTGTAAAACCATTTTGGGAAATGCAGTGGCCAGTAAATCCAAAAATTGAAGCCTTAATGAAACAGGAACTACTGAAACTCCTCAAGAGAAATATTATTTACCCAATCAAGCATTTGACATGTGTTGCTAACTTTATCCCAGTCAGAAATAAGAATGGAGACATCCGGTTGTGTGTCGATTTTCATAATTTAAATAAGGCTTCTCTGAAATATATTTACCCTCTTCTACAGATTGATCATATTCTACACAAAATAGCAAGAGCATAAATATTTTTGATCCTAGATGATTTCTCTAGATACAATCAGGTATGAATCAATTATGAATATCAATTTAAGACCGCATTCACAACCAAGTGGGGAATGTTTGCTTACCAGAGAATACCTTTCAGATTATCCAATGTTGGAGTGACTTTCCAAATAGCTATGGATGTGGTGTTCAAAAAATTGGTGAAAAATATAATAGTGATTTACCTAGATGACATGAAAATTTTCTCTCACTAGAAGGGAGATCACACAGCGCACCTCAAAAACATCTTTGAAAAGTGTAGGGAGTTTGGTATTTCCATAAATCCTAGAAAGTCTATTTTCGTTGTAGAAGGACTTCTACGTGGTCACGTCATTTCTAATATTGGTCTAGCCATAGAACCTAATAGAGTGAAGGCCCTGTTAGATATTCCCATCCCCCCCCAAAAAAGTGTTTGTATTCTTTCTTCGGCCAGATTAACTTTGTACGCAAATTCATAGCCGACTTTGTGCAAATTGTGAAACCCATGATAGAGCTTCTAAAAAATGATGCCACATTCAAATGGATGGATGCAAGGAAACAAGCCTTCTAGTTGATCAGATAACAGATAGCTCAAGCCCCTGTCTTAGTAAATCCAAACTATTCCAAGGATTTTATTCTATATGCTATAAGAGAACAAGAAATCTACACCACAGTACTCACATAGAAGGGAGATGATAATGAAGAAAGAACCATAGCTTTTCTAAGTCAAACTATGCAGGAACATGAAGAGAAATATAACTTCATTGAAAAATAGATATATGCAATAATGGAGTCTCTAAAAAAGTTTAGGCATTTCTTATCATAGAGCAAGATAATTGTCTACACTATCCACCCCGATGTACAAAGATTCATCATACAAGGAGAGCTTGGTGACACAAGAGTTGTTTGGGTGACCAAAATATAAGAATATGATGTAGAAATACACCCAACCAAGCTAGTAAGAGGTAGATCATTATGCCAGGAACTTGCCAAGCATGCTTCACCATGGTACATAACTTGTCAGACTCAGGAATCAGCATCATATAATGATCAAATCTTAGAATGGCTTGATTGGACTGATGAATTTATCAAGTACTTCCAAAATGGAAGATGCCCAAAAAATTTAAATTCTTCACAAAGAATAAGGTACTAGATCCAGGATCTAAAGTACACCTTACTTCCTAAAGGATTGTATAGAAGAAACTTAGATGGGGTACTTCTTCATTGTATAAAAGAACAAAAACAAAATATTTTGGAAGAATTTCATGGAGGATTATCATGAGGACACGACTCAGGAAGAACCACTACCCTGAAGATCATTAGGATTGGGTGCTACTGGCAAACTATATTTGTAGATGCCTTCAAATAAACAGAGTTTGTGAGGAATACTAAAGGTACATTGGGAGAAACAGAAATGCTGCATTGCCCCTAAAGTCCATCCAAGTTGAAGAAACTTTCCAACAATGGGGACTATATTTCATCAGAATAATAGAACCTAACTCATCTGTCGAACATAAGTATATCATAGCAACCACTGACTACTTTACAAAATGGTTAGAGGCAATACCCACTAAAAAAGTAGACCAAGAGGTCATGATAGAATTTGTGAAAAGTATGATCACCAGATTCAGCATCCTAGAGGTGTTAGTCACAGATAACAATTCATCCTTCATCAATGCCAAGATGATTGAATTTACATGTAAATACATGATTTATTTGAAAACATCCTCAAACTACTATCCTCAAGGAAATGGACTAGCTGAATCTACAAATAAAAACCTGCTCCAAATATTGAAATGGACTTTGAAGGACAGCAAGAGAAGCTAGAATTACCTAATAAATCAAGCACTATGGGCTGATAGGATAACTATCAATAAGTCTATCAATGCATCTCCTTATTATTTGGTATATGGTAAAGAAGCGGTCCTACCCATACACATAGAAATACTGACTTTAAAGATGATTAATCAAGTTGGTACAGAAGAGGCAGAGCCAATGGAGAATAGGTTGATCCAACTTCTACATTCAGAAGAGCAAAAGAAATGGGCCTACGATCACCACCTAAAATATGCTATCACCATGAAGGGTTGGTTTGACAAGAAGACTACCCTAAGGAAATTTAAGGTACGAGAATTAATCCTTAGATGGAATGAGAAGAAGTCAAAACCTATAAATCATGATAAATTTGATGCATTCTAGGAAGGCCCTTTTGAGATAATAGAAGAAAAGAAACACAAATCCTTCTAGTTGAAAGATGAGTAGGGCCATGTTCAACCTATCCTTATGAATGACTTACATTTGAAGTTGTAATTCAAGGAGTAAGTTCATCCTCCCCTTGTATGAATTTTATGTAAATATGCATTTCCATTTTTCTTTCAAAGAACAATATCGTGGTGGTGCAAATTTTGGGTAGTTGAGTGCCCCTTCAAAGAAAATATTGTGATGGCACATATTTTGGGCGGTTGAGTGCCCCTTCAATGAAGAATTTTTTGGTAGCATGAATTTTTGGTAGCTGAGTGCCACTTCAAAGAAAAATGTCGTGATGGCACAACTTTTGGGCAACTGAGTGCCCCTTCAATAAAAATGTCATGATAGTGCAAATTTTGGGTAGTTGAGCACCCCTTCAATGAAAAATATCATGATAGCATGAGTTTTTGATGTCCAAGTGCCCTTTCAAAGGAAAATATCATGGTGGCATGACTTTTGGGCAGCTGGGCATCACGATCGAGTTGGAATTCATGACACTGGTAGCAGATGACACGTTAGATAGAAGGAAAGATATTTTTAAAAGGTGCCATGTCAGGATGACAAGGTGTTGTTGGCAATAAAAGCAATAACCTTGAAACTCTAAAAAGTATCCTTTTTGAGGTACTGTCGTATCCTCCAATTGGCACAAAGCAAAAATGGTAGTAATCTATTGGCCCAATACGAAAGCAACATCGATTTATTAACCCAATACAGTGTTAAATTAGATTATTGGTCCTGATTGGAAATAGCAAGTAACGATTGGTAGCTTTTTGAATACTAGCATGCAGACTAAGACTCTAGGTGATATTTGAAATCTGCATTAAAATGAGTATCGCCAATCGAAATCATACCATGTCAGTTTGACAGTTATTGCATGTTAGATTGGTGTGAGCATGCATAACTCTTTTGTCACCCACCTTCCTTCTCCCTCCTTCACCTTCTACTTTCCTTGTGTCTCTTCAGAGAGCTCTACAAACACTGCTATTCACTCTTTCAGCTACTATCAAGTTACAAGGTACAATCATGGTGACCACACCTCCAATTGCTAGTTCTTCAACAATGCCCTCTAAGAAGAAGAGAAGCTAAAGCAAGAAATTGAGTAGCTTCGTAGACCCTTATTCTCATATTATGGATGTAAAATTAACATGGAAAGATCCAAAGTAAATTCGAAGGGATATAGTTGTAAGAATATCCCCATATGTCTCTTCGTCTAATCCAAGAACTTTATCGTACCATTATTTGCTCTATTGGTACGTCTACTTCCAAGTTCACCCCTGTCCAGAGTTAATTCATGAAATGGTGAAAATGTATGATGTCAAATACAGGGTGGTAAAAATTTTCAAAGGAGAATCCATGTTCACACTTGACCCAAATAAAATCAGAGTCATATTTACCTATGGAAGAAAACCTGTGGTCCCACCCATCCAATTTAACGTAGAGAACTTTGTGAAGTTTTACACCAATACCCCAAATATCAAGGTATTTCTATAGCAAAACCTGTCAGATACCCTTTAAAAGAAATTTTTGCCCAAGTCACCTATCCCCATATCGATATTCAAGAACAAAGAGCTCTTTTCTATGCTAGCCATGGTAGCAGGATTGGTGGACGATACTCAAGTTTATGGGTGTCAGATCATAGTAGCACAATGTATATCAATTCCTTAGTTCTACAACAAAGCATGCATGAATCCAAGCAAAGTACCCATCTTCTTTGACTGGCCAGCATACCTAGCCTAATAGTTGCACACAGGCCTCTCCAAGCTATAAAAGGAAATTCTAGATACATTCAAGTATTCCTCATATCTAGTCTGGGTATTTCTCTTCTTCCAAGTCAAGCATTTAGTTCCCATTTCCACCACCACAAAGTATTAAAATGGGGAACACTTACCTATGTGTGAATGGACACCACTTCTTTCAAACGTGAGTTCATAGTACTAGTTCAATATGGAATTCTTGGGCCCTGCTCTAAAGCCCATAAATGGCCTAATACCCAAAATTCCTAAGAAAATGGAAAAAACCTTGAGGCACCCCCATGCAGAAGAAGGATACTGGTTCATACTAACACAGGGAGTGGTTGTTAGGCTTTACGGCTCCATAGAGAAGCCTTTTTTTGTTGCCCTACTACATCACCAAGTGACTGTTTTCTCTAGAATACATAAGGTAGACAAAATTCATTAACAACAAATATGAAATAGGTGCTCAAAAGACACACACCTACCTCATGCCTTTTCAATATGAGGGAATGATCGTGTTGAAAAGGGGGGACCATGAGCAAATCACTCAACTCCTAAAAAGCTTGAAATTGGTAGAATTGCCTCACAAATGGAAGTGTGATCTTGAGGACATATTTTCCCAAAGGTAGGCCACCCTAAAAAAAATCCATTTTAAGTAATTTCATGCCTCTCATAGACAACTTTACAAACAAGGTAGGAATAATAGTGAATATCAGCCGTTGTAATGGCACGTTGAGAGGATACAACCACTTCCTCCATGGCATGATTTCTATGAGCACTTGGCATATTAGAGCCCAACCTCAAAACCATAGCATAAGATTACTATAAAAACCATTAAAATAATGAAGAAAAGGGGACAAGACTGGGATCACACCAAAATATTAGCATGGTGTCAAATGAGGTGCCACATCCAAACATTCACTAGATATGGTTTGAATATGGACAGAGATTTTTGCGTAAAATGTGATGCAAGTCATGAGGAATGGTATGAGATTTTGGTGGATAAGGTTCCACTGGGGATAGATGGCATTCCCATCAAACAATTTGAATTGAGCACAGAGCAGGATAAGGAGAAGGCAATAGCGGTTGAACAAAAAGAAACCCCAAAGAAAAGACGTCGAGTATTCATTCCTCCTTCACAATCTGACATAGAGTTAGATGATAGTGCTCAGCTTGAGCACAAGAAATGAAAAGTAGGTTCGAAGAAGGGTAGCCCCCAAAAAAAGATAAAAATAAAAACATCCTCAGAAGAGTCATAATACAAAGAATCAAAATGAGAGGAAGAATTCAAGGGATGCACAGAGTCATAGGAACAAGAAAAGATTGAAGATCAAATAAAAATAGGACATAATCCTAAACAAGCTCCTCAAAAACAAAATATTGATGAATGAAACATTGAACAAATCCCTAAATACAAGTGATTGAAGAACAAAGATTTGAACAAGTTACTAAAAAGTAAGGGACCGAGGAAGAGAACGTTGAACAAGTTTCTGAAAAGCAGGAGACTGATGAATAGAGAGTTGAACATGTTTATGAGAAGTAGGGGAATCATGAACAAAAAGTTAAAAATTTTGAGAAAACTCCCCAAACAAGAACCCTTAGCACAAAATAAACCATTAGTAAGCCATAATCCCTGACAGAGACAATAGCAGAAGTTGACAACTTTAGTTTGAAGCACATGGCAAAAGCCTACATCAAAAAGTCATAGGAAACCAAAGACGTCACTCCACCAAAGGCCGTAGGTATGTCTCCCATAGAACTTTATACCCCTTCTTCTTCTCCTCATTCCCAAAGAAATTCCCCTTCCCATTATAATAAACAGGGAAACCCATTGTATTCCAATCAACCTCCTCTATCATCTTCTAGTCAATCTCACCCATCACCTCCTCATAAAACTCCACTAGCATCTCCTCCTATGCATGAAGAGTCACCTTCTAGAAAATTAAGTATGGAAGCCTCCCTAGCCACCACCCCCTTCTCAAATTCTACCAATCTATTAAGCTTCCAAGCCATGTAGACTGCTTCCCTTGCAACTAACCCCACTATTGCTAAGTTTAAAAAATTCAATAAGGTCAACCTCAATGCTACCACATGGTTGAAATCATAGAGCTCCCAAAATTCTATGGATGTAGTCTGCATCTAAAATGGAACGATGTTGGATCCTATCAGCATGTAGTGGTCTACACTAAATATGATCCTACTGGTACAAAATCCAAAAAATAGAATGACTTAAGAGGACTACCAAGCTACGGTTACTCAGGAAGACATGACTCAGCTGCACATGGATGAAGAGTGGAGCAAGGCTCAGTATCATATGGGGACAATTTATCTAAATGTGGAGTATTACAAAGAAAAATTCCTTCAAGCAGAGAAATCAAGGGAGCTTTTAGAAGAAGCCCTTCATTAGCAAAAAATCACGGGATTTGAAAAATGAAGCTAAGAAGTGGGAAGAAAGATTCAATGAGACTACCCCTTACAAAGAGAGAGCAACAAAAGTCGAAGAACAAATTCAAACACTGCAACAACAAGTTGAAGACCTAAAAAAGTAGCTATCTAACAGCACAGAGAATACTAGTGGACTGACCAAGGAGAAAGCAAAAATAGTCCGAAAGGAGATGCTCGAAAGGGTTAGCCAAATAATATTAAGAGAAAAACCCACATTAGTGTACCTTATAAAAATACAAAGTATGCTAATACAGGTAGAAGATGAATTTCAAGCATCAATCCAACTCCTGGTGACCAGAGTGTCAGTCACTAATAAAATTCAGGTCTTGGCAGACAACATGCAGGCGATAGAAGGGTATAGAGCTCATGATGCAAACTGGTATTAGGCCAAATTGGTTGCTTGTAATTTCTTAAAGATACACAAATTTATAAAAAAAGTTGTGAGGATAATGTATGACCTAAAAATAGAAGCTAAGGTAATCACCAAACATGTGGGTGTAGCCAAAAATTATGGCATGCCTAGTTTCTCGGATGAAAATTCACAGCTTTTGGTAGAAGATGAGCTGAAAGCCTCTTGGATAAATCTATTAGAATATGAATCAATAATTGATATTTGGGAGGAGCCAGTCCAAGAAGATTCAATTTTCACTATGGCTCAGGATATCACTCAGATGAATGCTTGTCTACATGAACTAAGTTTGAAAGCAAAATCCCTATCATATGACAAGATCGAGGAGTTAGAATACCTGTATCTCATCCTCAAGGAAATGACTGATATAGATGAAGAGACCTAGAAAAAGGCTTGCACCACCTACAATGAGGTCATTCATGAGAAAAATAAACAAGAAAAGGAGAGACAAATAAAAGCCAAGAAGACCTCATCCAACAATGCACCACCTTCAGGTCAAAAGGAAACAAGGAATTCTAGAGGGAGCATCCCAAGAGAGTGATCACTTCAAAGTGAGTTTTTGTTTGCTTTTCATGTATAATTGGTATCTTTCCCCTTATTTCCCTTCTTTTTATTGTTATTTTATTTTTTGACTTTGTTCCCGAATGGATAAAGGCTCTAGGTCCTAACATTTAGTTGACAGAATTACCCAAGAGGTGCCAAGAATGTTGATCAAAATGACCACATAAAGGGAAAGAAGGAATAATATCCTCTAAATACTAAGTGTAGAAATCAAAGTCGTGATGGCATGAAATTTTGATGGTCAAGGACCAAGTAATGACAAAGAGTCGTGATGGCACAATATTTTTATGGTCAAGGACCAAGTAATGGCAAAGATTCATGATGGTGTGATATTTTGATAGTTAAAGACCAAGCAGTGGCCAAAAGTCATGATAGTGAGACATTTTGATAATCAAGGACCAAGCAGTGGCCAAAAGTCATGTTGGCACAACATTTTGATAATCAAGAACCAAGCGGTGGTCAAAAGTTGTGATGGCACGATATTTTGATAGTCAAGAACCAAGCGGTGACCAAAATTTGTGATGGCGTGACATTTTGAAGGCCACAAAGACCACTATGTCTGAAATATTGGATAAATATTGATGTAACAAGAATATCCCAACCTCTTCTAGTTAGGAGTTCCATCACTCTTTAACTTCCTCTTGTACTAGAATGAGCCTACGAGCATACTTTTTTAACAAATTTCAGTTTTCTATTATGTAAAACTCTTATATATAGAATGAGCAACCTAAACAAATGGTTGGCTCTTAGGCATTTACAAGGCTACATATACAAACTTATGAAAGCTAAATAAAGATTTACCTTCTAGTTCTTGGCTCATTGATGTTGTGAAATCAAGTATGTATGTGTTTTCTATTGCTAATTAAATCTTATTTGAATGTAATCTGCATCAATTCTGGATTTGGATTCTTGCATTGATATTCTGTTAAGATCTATAATTTGACATCACAAGTAGAACTATGTTAGCATAAAGCATTCATCGAGGGTTTAATTTTCTACTTTAGATTTTATTATGCTTGTTTGCAAAATGTTGTGATAGTAGTAGTAGTTGTTGCTTAATATGTACCATTTTAATCCTCTATCATTAGCTATATTTCCTTCTCTTTATGCATTTCCTTCTCTCTCCCTTTCCCCTTAAATAAACAAAGGAACCAACCTCCTCTAGAGATCAAACTAGGTAGACTCTGTTCTCACCTAGTCCTTCAATGTTGGCAAAGTCTTAGGCACAAACGTAACCAAAGGTAGATTTTTCTCCAACAATTCACCTCTAGCATCATGCGGTTTGTGTGATTTTAAAAAGTGCATGTCTTAATATTAATTTGAGGTACTGGTACTTCCCCCCATTTTGGAAATTGCTTTACAAATATGAATGCGAACACGAAGGCACAGGAAGGTACATTTGGTGTGCCTCAAACACTATCAAATATTTCAAAGCATCATAGATTCCCATACAATCAGTTGCTTTCCACCATGACAATGTCTCCTCCCATCATTTGATGCCCTTTGTAAACCTCCTCCCGCATCATCAATTACTTCAAGTTGAAGGATAATAGGTCCACACGAATGATATTCGCTAGTGCAAACAAGATGAGACCCCATCACAGTGATTATTCATTTTGTTAATGTGATATAGGCCTTGCCTTAGGCCCTAGTCCCTCAAATAATGCATCATTCATTGTCTATAATGACCAGTTGGAATGCTGCCCACATAGCCTACATTTTGTGGTTTCCTGTTAACCTAGTGTAAATCTATAGAAGCCATGAATTATCTACTATTTTTGACCATGAGAAGCTACAATTATTGTTCCCAGATATTATGCTTACCCATGTGGCACTTCTTCAATCAATGAAATTTCAATTTATCCTACATACAGTTGGCGGCCTTTGCTTGACATGGATACTAGCACTACCCATAAATTGATAATAGGCAGCCGCATCTGTCGATACCACTGTAGAATCAGTCATATCCTTTTAACATCATGCACCACATGAAATTGGAATGTCTACCAACGATAAACTCATACTCCTAATTTGATGTATTCCCTCTGACATTGATCCATGTAAATTTAGAGCTCTATAGATGATGTCCCCATTGCATTAATTTTTGTCACTCTTCCATGAACTCACAAAGTGCAGGTCACCATTTCATTACCTCAGCCATACCTATTTAGATCGATGTTTTCATCACCCTACGACATCGATGGATTAGTGAATATGGCATCTACGATCGCCCGTTTATCAGGACTTGATCGAACAAACCATAATATTTTTGGATTCGTAATGGAGGTTTTAAACATCCATGATATTTTCATGGATCTATTATGAATGTACACTATCCAAAGATCATCAGATATATCCTCATCATATTCATCTCCTTTGCTACACTGTGAAAATTATTTTTGTTTTAGTTTTTGTGTAGCCATTAACACATGGCATACCAAAATAACAATAATTCCCAACCCTAATCACACATTTCTAGTGATGATTTTTGATCGCATCTCAAGATTTTTGTGGTATGGAGGAGCATTGATTATTCTAGTAAGTTTAAAATCCCACGTTGTGTGGGAAAAATATCATTTAGATCTTTATATGGATGAATTCATCCATATTCAGATAAACCGTACATGATGGTGATTGCACTTACATTGGCTAAGACTTGCTTGTCTATGTCAATTGACTGGTTACCACTAGTTGACTTTATGACCATTCACACTATTCTTTGTTTTTGACTGCAATTGATGTTGCCTTTGAGGACCTCCATTCACCATACCACTCTATTGAATAACTTAGTAAAATGGGATAAAAATAATTTTTGAATCATCGCTCGCCAGTTGGTGATGATAAGACTTAGTTGTTGCAATGAATATTCCTTGCAAATATTCTCTTTTTTCAAAAGGAAAAAAGTTTCTCCTTTTATTTTGTTCTTGCAGAACTCCTTGTATTTCCAACTCTTCAAGGCACTCTCCTTTTGCAAGTATAGCCTTGCATATAGTCATTGGAAAGCTCTTTTCAAGTTGGTTCCAATAGGATTATTATTTTGATATTTTGTAAGGGTCTATCTTGACCTATGTTGCTCCAAAGGAACTCTCATTTTGTAAGTATATCCTTGCATATAGTCATTGGAAATATCTTTTTGATTCGGTTCCAATAGAATTATTATTTTAATATTTTGTAAGGGTCTATCTTGACCTATGTTGCTCCAAATTTTGGGTCAGTGAAACCTTCTTAAAAAAATTGTGTTGTAAAATAGAGTGCATTTTTGGTTGAACTCGACACTCCTTAAATCCACTTTCATCCTTCAAGACTTTTGGAAGTAGAATTTCTCATGACCTTGGCCCTCTTGAGATTCCATCATGATTTTGGGTACTCCTACTCTAGGAGGTATTGTTTTTCGATCATGGGAATTCGGGTACTCCAATTTGGGAGTTGTCATTGTCTCTTCTTTTGACCATGGCCCTCTTTATGTGATCATGGATATCACATGGGTAATCCACACATTGGAGTTGTATTTGCCCCTAGTGGCTTGTATCTTTGTGGATTTTAGCTTTTCAGTTGAGCTCATGTCTTCATCAACAAGACTTACAATACTTCTTTGGGCAGCACTACATCGGGATTTCACATCAACTTTTCCAACAGCTACTTGAGAAGATCCATTTTACTCCTCTTATTTGGTGCATTCATAATTTGGTGCATCATGTCCTATTGTGGACTTTATTGGGCTAAATACCACTTGTTATATTTTAATAGCTATTATCCACTTGCAATTGTGGATATTTGAGGAGTCACATTACTCCTTCCCCTTTGGGATTTTACAAAATTTATGGATTTGTAATGAAGTGTAGCTCGGTGGTACCCGACACTTCATCCTTTTGTATCCCACTTGGGAATTTTAGTAGGATTTGAAGTCCCTTTGTGAATTTTTTAAGGCATCACTCCATTTAATGCCTTCCATCAAGCCAAAGACTATAGAGATTTGACACTTTGGTAAACCAACATTTGAAGACTACAAGGATTTGACACTTCAAAAACCAAATTTTTGAAGACTATAGAGACACAAACACTTTAGAATATGGCTACTTGTATCCTTTTACTCCACTATTTCTCCATCGAATATAGTTACAATATGCTTGCTTGGTAGGATTGTTTGCACTTAGTTTTGGGTGCATGCTTATGGTTCAACATGATTAATGTGAAGATTTATGCCTTATTGAAGTTTGAACAACATTTTGACAAGGCCCCTTTTTAGCATAGTAGTGTTCATTCCTAAATTCTAGATGTTTACCCAAGCGACAACATACCTCGAGATCCCCTTAGGTTTCCTAATTTGACCCTTTTTAAGCATGTATTTTGCTCATTCTTGCTCCCTTTTATGGAGTTGTGGTGATCTCTTTGGGGCTCTTGTACATCATCTATATCTCTTCTTTTCTAAACCACTTTGGAGGATTTCATTTTTGGGCACTTCTATTTGTAATATATTCTCTCCCAAATTCTTGTAAAAGCATTGGGGTCCAATGCTTTCATTGTTGGGAGGAATGATATAGATATTATTGTGCTAGGCATATATTTAATAAAAAATAGGTTAAGACTTAATATTATGTCTTATTTTAATTTTATGTGAGCTTTTTTGCTCATGTAGCACTTTATAACATCTTCTAGATTCATAGTTGGTAATCTTATAGATAGGGTTAGTTACAACATATCCTCCTTGTTTTGAGGATAATATTTTATCTTTCGAATATGCTATTTCATTCCTATTTGGAGGGGCAATTAGTTATATTTTTTTGGTAATTATTATAATAGATTAACAGTGGGTTTTTATAGAGGATCCCAAAACCTTATATACAAAATCAGCCTTGCTAAATAGTGCTTCATGCCTCTTGGCTGGAAGAATAAACCTGTATGCAAAAAAAAAAACAAAAAGCTGATAATTGCCCGAGGGCTACAAGTAAGGCATTTTTGCCTGATTATCCTGGAAACCATGGCCATTATAACTGGGAAAACAAAAACTAGTCGGAGAAGCTGGACCATCGGAAAGCAGAAGAAGACAACCAAGAAAACTACAAAAAATTCTCCCATACCTAGGAAATAACTTTCCACATTTCTGCTTTCTCGGAGGCAGAATTCGAAGCATACATGTTGGATAGGATCCAAGAAAAATGACTGGACTGAAACAAACCGTTGAAAATCCTGCTGGAAAATTTTGCCCTGGCCCAAATGGCCACTCTTTTAGTCTTCTCACATCCAGGATTTCATCCGTACGGTTTGAGGTTCTTCTTACTTCCCTTTCCCTGCTGGAAGGGAGGTTTTGGGATAAGCGCGTCACCCATCAGAGAATCGGAGTCATCCTGAAACAGCAACCGTTGGGTTCCATTTGCAACATCAACCGCAGTTTCTTTGTCTCTCTTTTCCTTGTTGGGGGGACGGCCCTGCTTCCTTTCACTACCAAAATCCACCCCTCGCTTTTGAATCCTTGTAATTCGAGGGCTAATATTACTAGGTTGGTAACCTCTTCTTCCCAACAGGTAGTCTTCCAATATATTTTGTGCCTCGAGAGAGTTTCGGTCATAAATTTTGGGTGAATCTGCCTGTGTGGTGATAAGGGGGGGGCCTGTTCCTTTTCCTCATGTGGTCCTAGTTGGGGGCGCCCACCACACTGCTCGGATTCCGGATGGGTGGTGATTTCCTCTTCTGGTAAGGAGGATTCGAGATGGTCCCTGGATGGACTTGGAGATTCATGGCCTTTCGCAAAAGGGTGCTTCATCTGACCTTCACCGTGCTCCAGAGGGTTGCAGGGATCCCGCTCCTTCTTCCTCGGCTTTTGGAGAGGACAATTGGACTGAAGATGCCCTTGAGAACTACACTGAGGGCAGAAAGCTAGCATTTTCTCATAAACAATAGCTTGCTTGTGTAGAAAAGTACCCCCAGACCGCAGAGTAATGGAGGATGGGAGGTTCGTCTCCAAGTCCGCCAAAACACAGAACCGGGCTTGGAAAAATCTAGTTCGAGCTCTGGTGGGAGGGTCTAAAGTGATCATCTCCCCGATGGACCGAGCAATACCTCTGATTACATTTTCATGCCAGCAAAAAAGGGGAAGACTCGGGAGCCTAACCCATATTGGAGTAATGTTGATATTCTGGGTATCGGGGTTAAAGTCCAAACCCCACTTCCTTAGAAAGAGACTCCTACGGCCCAAGAACCAAGGCCCTCCGACCAGGATTTTACGATGAGTCGTCCTTGTTGCTTAGCCTAATCGCGAAAAAACCTCGGGTTAGGGCAGCCGGCTCTAAGCCCGACCGGAGGTCCGCCATTTTCCAGACGCCCACTTGCGAATGGTCTCCATGTCGGGACGACCACCAATAAACTTACCGATGAGGGTAAATTTTTCGAAATCCACAAAGCTTGAGAGAATTTCCGTCGGGATGTCCAACTCGTCCCCGGACGAAAATAACTCCTTGGAGAAGAGCCCGCTTAGGGTTTCAGAGGCCGCTGCCAAAGCATATGACTTCGGAGGTCCATCTCCCTGTTTGTCTGGCGGATCCTTGCCACGACTTGGCAAGGACTCCTCGGTGTCCCCAGACTCTGTTTTCCCTCCCTCCACCCTACCGAGCCCCTGGTTCGACCTGCCGACGCTCCCGTGCTCTCCCAGAACAGCCTTCCCGCCCACTGTCATCCCCACCCTCCCAAGAAACCCTAATTTCATGGGTAAGTGGTGAATTAAGTTTGGCAAGTCCACAATTAGTTATATTTTATTCTTATTTAAGAATTGCATTTTTAATGTAAAGCAATAGGGAATTTTATTCCTTATCAATGAAGCAGATCAAGAAACAATCTAGAAAGGAAAAACAAATAAATATTATAAATTTTGTACCAAATAATGTAATAAAAGGGGTGTTGGATAATATTACATTATTTTCTACCTTGCATATACTTTGTAAATATGTTTGGTTTCATGTAAGCATTACGTTTTATCATTTTTATATGGTTAATAAAATAATTCTCCTATGATAAATATGAAGAGTCATATATCCCATGAGTTTGAGTAGATGAAGATATAGTTGAAGATGAAATGCAAAGAGAATCCATGTAAAGGCTTTATGTAGGGGTTGCAATATATATTGTATACATTGAATTATAGTGAATCATTTATATTGTAATTTATTTTATCATCCACTGTAATAGAGTGTTTATTTCATTTGAGTCATGGCTTGAGTATGTGAGTTGCATTCTGGTATATTGTATGTAACCTTGTTGTGAATGATCATTATATAATATATATGAATTTATTATAAAATTTATTACTTAAGCTAATATTGGTACCAAAGCCAATTTGTATGAGGACTACTAGTTGAATGCTCCTTTGTGTATCTTAAGATTGAAAATCCATGTGTAAAGAAAGAGAGTAGATTGTGAGAAGCTATGAGAAAGTTGTGGAAAACCATGATGAGTTCATGTGAGGAACAATTAAGCTTGAAGACTACTGTGTAGCGATGATCGTTGCCATCCAATGATATGCCTTGATTTTTTCCAAAAGGAGTTCAAGTTTATTTTTTCTAATGGGTAAACTATAACTCTATTGATAAAATATTTTAAATTATATGATTTGTCTCCTTTGTTGACTAAACTAAGTTTTAAATATTTACAATATTTTATTGAGTTGATAACAAAAGTCATGTATTTCTTGAGTTGAAGGTAATCATTGAGTTATCCTATCTAAAACATCCACATCCATTCAAAGCCTATGATAAACTTCTATGGGTTTTCTTTCTTCTTTTCCAAGGCATATGTATTTTTTTAGCTAGAAGTTACACTTTGAATGAGCCTCTAATTTTTTCCTAAGATGTTACATTTAGAAATTTTTGATATCAGTGATTAGACATTACAAAATCTCTAAATTCATGTTAGAATACCAAGGCACCTTCGTATATCTTTAGTAATTATATTATTCTTGTAAATTAAAGTGGTGCAACATAAAATAGAAGGATACATTATTTTAAAGTATTTGTTAAATATCACAGTATTTGTTTTTGTAAGTTAAAAAAATTGTATTGATGAGGGCATTTGAAAGGTGCCCTAACGCCTTAGAACACAGGTAAGATTAAAGGATGCATCATCAACAAAAATCTAGTGACATCCACACAAAGCCTAATAATTTCAAATAAACCAAAAAAATTCCAAAAGGATGAAACAGGAGACAAAAAATCCCAAATAGACAAAACCCAGGGACAACAGACAATTTGCATATAATTACACATTTGCAGAATCCTTGGTGTCATCCTTTTCAACATCCTTAGGAATTTTCTTGAAAACTTCCTTGGAAATTTCCACCATGTCGTCCTCCTATGCAATAGCACTGGCTCCTGCGATATTTTGTTTTGGGTGATCCTCGAAGAAATTATCACAAAAAAATAGCAAGTTCAGAGTATTTTGTGCTCCTTCATCTAGACAATGGTTGCCATGCTCATGGTTACTACACTTTCCATATGAGATATGGTAGCAGCATTAGTCTTTATGATGTACTCCTGAAGTAGCTTGATCGTAGGATCCTCGAGCTCATCCTCAATGAAACCATGTATTTTTCCTTGATTTTGGATGAATTTGTCCTTTAAGCATTGGGAGATTCTCATCGGGTTGGGGCGATCCTCCACCTTGACCTTCTTTCTTATAGATTGCTCAACATCTAGAGAGATGCCTTTCAATTTCCTCTTCTTGGACCCACGAGCACTTGAGGATGGGTTAAAGGATGTATCCTCCTTCGTAGTCTATTTTGAATCCACTTGCTGCTCCTGTGAAACAGTATTTCCTTTTGGAATTTTCTCAAAAAAATGATTGTAGATTACCTTAAACAGTCCCTGATGTGAGGTCCAAGCCTCGTCCTTATTTGAGTGAGTTGCCTTGATGGAATAATCCATAGATAAAAACAAAAATTCATGGATCTTTAGAGGTTTCACTTCCTTGAAGTGATTCACAAAGGTTATGTAAAAACTCCTAAGCGAGGAACCTGGATCATCGACCGTGATTTATTCCATCACCAGTTTCATGACCTCATTTTAGAGGGTGGGTAAATCCTCTTTGACATAATATAAGCTTTTGTTAAGAAGGTTTATATATGCATTAAAAATTATTTATAAGGAAAAATTGTGTATAAAAGTTAACAATTGATTATTTAGCCATAACATTATGACATCGGTATGATGACTTGTGCAAGATACATTTATTTTGAAGATTTTATCCTTTGAAGGACAAAATTAGTTTTAAACACCCACTAAAGTACATCAAAATCACTTGATTTTGATTCCTTTTTTATCCTACTTCAAAGGATATAATGGAAAAAAAAAACTTAAAAAGGGATAGGCTAGAAGATTAATTCCACTAGTAAATTTATACATTTTTATGAAAATATTGGGAAATAGTTGATTTATTCAAATATTTAAAAAAAAAAAACAAAAGATATTTTCTTGCCTTAGTAAATGAAATTGAAGAAGATTTAATGTAAGTTAATAAAAAGAGATTAAATAAAAAATTCAAGGTAGAATGAAAAAGGAAAAATTATAAAAGGAGATATTAAAAGGAAATATTAGTTTACTTTTTGAGAAGGAAAATTCATTCAAAGTATTATTTCAAATATTGAAATCCATTTGATTTTTAAAGTGCATTTATTTTGCAAAGGATATTTTTAAAGGAATATTTAGAAAGTACATTTTTGAAGGAATATTTAGAAAGTACATTGTTGAAGGAATATTTTCAAAGTTGAAACATCAAAGTCTAGTTCAAAGATAAGGTTATATTATTGAAATACTTTTTATAAGGTATGAGATATATTTTGTTCTACTTATTTTAATAAAAATGCTATTGTGAATTAATTTGATAGTCAAAAGTTTTTCTACTAAAGAAGAAAAAACATTATTGGGTATATAAGGAATTTTTAAAGTGGATATTAAAAAAAAAAAATTAAAAGAGTTGAAATGAATATTAGTTTCTTGACGCTAATATGATTTAGGGATCCATATTTATTTAAATAAAACATTGAGAAATAATTTTCCAAGACATGTCAAACAAAAAATTCCCCTCATGAAGCCTCATTTCATCAAAGTGATAAATTTTATTATAAAAAAACCTCAAAACCAAAGGAAAAATTATCACAAATAACATGTTCAATTGGGTCAAATGACCACATAAACAAAAATTGTGAAATTAGATTTAGAAAAAAATATGAAATGACACTTGGCATAGGAATGCTAGAGGATAATTGTTGATACATTTATTCAAGAGCAAGTATTCATATGACTAGCAATCTGCATTGGTTTGATTCTCTTCAATTAAAACAAGGTATACTTAGAAAAATCATAGATAATAAAATCTGTCACGTTTAGGTAGTAGGAAATGTTTCACTTAACCTGCCTTTTCTTGAATGCACACTAGAAAATATACTTTATGTACCTATATTAACCAACAACTTGGTATCAGTGTCACAATTGTTAGATAAGGGAAGATTAGTTGAATTTAGGGTTTTTAATGGAAGTAAAAAATATTTCATGAAAAATACAAGAGAGCTTAAAGCATTTATTTCTTTAAAAAATGATATATTTTCTCTAAGACATGATAACACTTTCTCATAGACAATTAAATCAGCTACTACCACAAGATAAATATCAATTACAAATGCAATACTAAATAATAAGTTTAAATCACCAAAGAGATTATTGCATAATGGATGTCATGGTAAAAAGAATGGATCAAGACTATATGGTATCAAAAGATAGTCCAAAACAAGATGGTAAGGAATATTCCAAAGAAGTAAAAGTATTTATAAGTATATTACATATGGTTCTTTCAACTCTTGATGATCTACAAAAACAATGTTAATAATAAGAAGAAACAACAAAGAAATTGAAAAATATGCTCATGATAAAAGATGAAAATTGTTATACAAATGAAATATGTCAAAATATAGATATGAGGTGTAATTTGAAACCAAAAAAGATAGATATACAATATGACACTAGTGATTGGAACAACATTTGTAATAATTCTTGTACAAAAAAGGTTTATATTATTGTATAGAGTGTGTTGGTCAAAATAAAGTCCAAGTCATTAGATTTGATGATTAGTGGTTGTTCACTTTTTGTTAATGAATATTTATATATTATAAGATTTTTTGATGGTAATAAGGATAAAACAAGATGTGTGTCTCTAGAGAATAATTATTTGAGGTATTTTCAGTTTAATAGTCATAGTTTTAGATGTGCTAAAATAAAGAGTGTTGATAATAATTTGATGTTTTCAAATAATTATAGGAACAATGATGGTATAAGTCATTTAGATATTATCAATGACAATGATAAATATCATTATGATCTTTGTTTTTAAGGATTTATTATTAATAGTCTAAGTTATGATAAAAAAAATTGTGTTGATTTTTTGTATTAAATTGGTGTTAGAAAACAACGTGATGATGAATGTATGATAGGGAATACAAATTTTATGACAGGAAATGTTCTGATAGATAACAATATGTGTAAAGTTAATTTTGGTATAGGTACATGTTACAACTACTAGGGAAGATATGGATAAATGGTAGATAAGTGTTGGAACAAAGGCAGATCAAGGAGAAATTAGTTGAAGAAATATAGAAGTAGAGATTCAGAGATGACCAAGGAGCAAGAACACTATGAATAATATCAAGAAAAAATCTATAAAGGTAGAACAAATAAAGATTATTAATTTTGTACCAAATAATGTATATATGGGGGTGTTGGAGAAAATTTTATTATTTGGTACCTTGCAAGTACTTTGTAAATATATTTGGTTTTATGTAATCATTAGGTTTTATTATTATAAGGTTATAAAATATTTCTCATATGATAAGTATGAAGAGTTATATCGCTTATGAGTTTGAGGACATGAAGAGATAGTTTAAGATGAAATGTCAAGAGACTCCATGTAAAGGCTTTATGTAGGGGTTGCAAGAGAGATTGAGTATGTTGAATTGCAATGCATCATTTATACTATAATGTGTTTTATCATCCACCTAATTAGAGAGTGTTTATTTTATTTGATTCATGGCTTGAGTATGTGAGTTGCATTCTAGTATATTATATATAACCTTGTTGTGAAAGATTATTTTCCAATAGCTGTGAATTTATTATTGAATATTGGAATTAAGCTAATGTTGTCATCTCAAAACACACCCACAAACCCAAGTTGGGGGGCCTGACAAGATGAGTGTATCTATTCCTTTCATAGAGAAAAATAATATGAAGCATCATGGATGAAGGACCACATACAGGGTGACCTTTAGGATTTTTAATTGAGGTTGGATCCTCATCAGATTCAATCCTTGATGTGTGGGGGACCTCCATGAGTTGAGGTCATTGGAAAATAATTGCAATGAATGTGAAAAATAGTAAATTAAATAATCTATAGAAAATAAAACCTAAGCTATGAGGGCAATGCACCAAAGAATGAAACACAAAATTTCAACCACAACAAGTGACAATTGAACGAAAAAAAGTATCCTATATCTAGTGAACACAACCAAGAAAAACACGTCACTAAGAATTAGAAAAAGTTAAAGAAAGGAGGACAAAGAAACATTAGTCACAAATCCCATTAACATGCCAAGATTGATTGCAATACAATGACGTCCAAAGGGTTCAATGCCCCTTAGGCAAAAATAAAAGGTTTTGTCTCCCCTTGTTACAATAAAAAAGAAGGGTGAAAGGAATATCCCACAAGGTCAGGTCCTAGGCATGAGATGATATATCCAAATGTATTTTACAATATAAGTTGGGCCTATTTATAAGTTGAGAGGAGGGTTCCTTCCCTTTGAAGTTCTATGTAGAAGGCCTAAAAATTATCCTCTACTCCTATAGCCAAAATCCTTCTACAACTTTAAAATAATAACTTAGAGGTCTCTAGATTTGGGCTATAAATGTTAAAATATTTTGGGCCTTAGAGTGATCAACTATCACTATTTTAGCTACTTATTGCTACATTGGGGTGGTTGTAGTATTAATCTTATATCACATTTCTTTTAGAATGTGTTGCCTTGTTTATGTAGTGGGTATGGCCTTCCTAACTAGTATAGGTTGGTAGGGTAGGGTCACATGTATGGTGGGTGGTTGCTATAACTAACATGCAATTGTCTCTAATAGGCTTGGTAAAAAAATTCAAGCTTTGTAACCAGTGGTGGATGTTCTTCTTAATTTCTCCTTTGCCTACTTTCTCCCTTGGGTGTGTAACTACCATGTGTCCTTGGATGAGGTGGAACTATATATGACCAATGGTATGAATTCTCTATTTGAGTGTTGGAACTTCCCTTCTTGGGCTCTCAACTCATCACCATGTATCTAGCTTCAAGCTTTATCGAAGACTTCTCTTTTTTTATGTGCTTTCCTACATGGACAATTGGATTAAAAATCAATGGCCCATAGGACTTAGTACCCTTGATGTGGTTTTATTTGGGTGGAAGATGAGCACCAACCATAGATGGAAGAGATAATGGTCGGTGTAGTATTTAAGCTTATTTTCTTCTCCATGGATATTTTTTCTTCTAACTAAAGGTGGAAAATACCTTTTGACTGCCTTGTCTTGCCACATCTCTCTTTTGACTAAGTTAACTTTGAGTGAAGTGGGGTTATAGAAAATATTCCCCTATAGCTCTAGTAGCTCTTAGGACTATTTAGCCTATTAAAGGAGCAAACCTAGAATTATTGCCTTGCCCATTGAGATTGGGGTAAAAATTTGAAAGTGAAAGAAATAACAAAAATATAAAACAATGGAAGGGAAATAAGGTCACTGCCTCAGGTTTGATACTCTTGAGAAGAGGTTTCCTTTTGCTTCAACCTTTTCTCCTTGATTAGTTCTTGATGCTCTAAGATGGTCCTTTAAATAGGATCATTGGTCATATGGAAAATATACCCAAATCTCCTCTTATACCTTCTACCATGTTATTCATGAGGGGAATTTTTTGTGGCTTGGTATGATTTTGGAGAGCTTATTGAGCTTATATCTATAATATTATCCCTCTTTCCTTTTGCTACCATTTATTCTTACTAGATTTTAATTTTAGTTTTATATGTCGACAAAACCTTATCACCAGGAACAAATGGTTTATTTCCCAAACCCACCCTTCTATGGGGAGAGTGGATTTGGGGTCATCGGATAGGTAAATACCCTACTAATAGTGGATCCCTTTAGTACCACCAAAATACTTTTGGGGCTTATCATTTTAATGAGGAATGTAATAGATACCATCGAAAGGGTCATGCTTCTTAGATTGTCTAATTCGAGTGGCCATCATTACCTTGTGGTATGAGGAATTTTAGTTATGCTAGTTCTTAGAAAAAACTCCCCTTTTTGGATTTGTTATTGTTCTCATAGCATCAATACATTGATAAATTAAAGCTTTAGGTCTTTTTATCTCATTTGGAATGGTTCTTCATTTTCACTCAATTTAAATATTTGTCCCTTTTTATATCTAATAGGTTTCTTAGGTGATGGATCATGATTCTGACTAGGCACCTAACTCATCATTTATGTAACCAAAATAAATGAACACAAAGCAGTATAACAAAAGAAAGAGATATTGCAAAAATTGATTCTTTATATTGATACAGGGGAGTCTGAACATCCCGATTTTACAATACCTTTTGTTTTTAAATTGACCCAAATGTGTTGGGGATAATGTTACAATGCTTTGTCTCTCTTTGGATACAATGATTTTATAGAAAAATGGGGGGGGGGGTCTTCCAAGCTCTCCATCAGATTACGATGTGTTCTTCGCTCATCAACTACAACTTCAAAGGGGTGAGTGGACTTCTAATATCCAATGAGGGGACCACTACAGCTTTAGCAACTTTCCAAGTATTTATTTCCTACACATGAAAAACATAAAGGGGATTTAGTAGCACCTGTATATAAGACTATAAACAATGTTATAAAACCTTTTAACTAATGTTATAGAAAATATAGAAAATTGAATTGAGTACCTTGCTAAAATTAAACTTATTGATTATGTTTTTTTGAGCATGAAAAACCATGAATATGCGGTGTGGACTGGTAAACCACGGATGGGTGGTGAGGAAACCATGCAAAAGCGATTTTGATTGTGTAATCATGGACAGACAGTTTCGAATGAATGGCAGAAAGCTCCAAAAATGGGCTTCAGGAATTTAGATCTCTAGTCTCCTCGGGCTGTGTGTGAGCTCTTGGTATTATTTTTATAGCCTGATGGTGTACATGCTAATCCTTCCTTTGGTTAGTGGGGTGAATATGCCTTTATAGGCCCCTTAGGATTTTGGAGGGGAAAAAGGAGGTGGCAAGCCAGGATTTCCAAGTGGTAATCTAGGGCTACCAAATGGAGGGGGCAGTTAGAGTGAGTCACCCAGGGTGTCTCACATAATTGGGGTGATGTGGCTAGAAGTGGAGTGAGGTGTAAGGGATTTCCCATGTGAAGGGACAAAGGAAACATGGATGTGTGAGATGTGGTAAGGTATGTTGGTGAGGTGGCTAGGACACATGTCTAGTGGTTAGGTAGGGTATCGTAGGCTGATTTTCTAGATTTAATAAATCTAAAAAATAGGATAATGTGTAGGATTTTATATTCTTAGGTTTAGACTTAGGCATATAACTTTATTATGCAATATTTGTGATATAGGATGCAATTGAGGTTTTTTGGATGCCTAGGTTTTGGTGTCTATAGATGCACCTTTTTTTACGTCATTGTGTGAAACACAATGTGGTACAAAAAAAAATGACACCTATCTTTATTGGATGAATGGACTCAAATATTCTTGATGCACAAGAATGAATGATTTTTAAAAAAATTTATTTATTTACTTACCCCCTCAATTGGTGCATGTGTAAAGGATGAAACCCATGATCCAATTGAACAAATTTGGATGATGAAAGGAGGCAAATGATTAGATGATGTGAATGTGATGTATTTAAATGTATGACATTGATATCAACCTGATACCCTAAGTTTGGGATGGTTTATCTTGTTGCGAATTTACCTTCGTTTTGATGATGTGCAAAATATTGTGGTAAACCACCAACCATGTTGGGAGTTTGGGGGCCCTGTACCATTAGTTATTCTTGTGTTTAGGAACCAGTGCACTGGTATTTTGATACTCGAGTTATTATTGATTGTTACCAAATTATGATTGATTGTTTTCGCTTTTGCACCTAACAAAAAGGGCTTAAGGATAACCTTGTGCAAATTAGGTTGAACATAGCTATGCTCAAATATTGGGGACCTAGCTAATTTAATACCACATTTAATTATGTTGAATGTTTGAATGAGTTTCCTTATGGTGAGCTACCCATCCGATCGGATTGCATGGATTACCAGTCATTGCAATCGCTAGGTGTGTAGGGTAAGTCACTAAATATGAGGTGCACTCAATGATGATGATGATGATATTGATGTTTGTGGTAATGCATGTGATTATGTGATTGATATGATGAATTTGGTTTTTGTGAGAGGGTATTTTTTTGTTATTTTTTTCTTTTTATTCTATTTTTTTTATCGGATAATTGCACGAGTGTGGTTTCCTCTCCCTTAATCGTACATCCATGGTTGGTGTTGCAAACCGTTGGTGCATATTTTTATGCACTCTGTAAAAAACGAGCGTGTGGTTTTGGCCACAAAAAGTGGCTATAAATAGGGGAATTTTGATTTGATTTTTCATTTATGCAGTTTATTTGATTGGTGGTTTGAGATGTTAGAGTGAGATGGAGGTTTTTGGTGAGACTAGTGGAGCAGGTGTAGGTGTGGAGGCTGGAGGCTCGGCTAGAGCAGAAGATGGAGTCCGCTACGCCAAGGTAGGTGGCCTATACTCTTAGTTTAGGCTTATATTTTTTTGTTTATTGCTTTCTTTGTGTGTTTTTCTTCTTTACTTCTTTTGTTTTTTTTTCAACACACTAAGTAGGGGTGGTAATTTTTTTTTTGTAACACACTAAGTGGGGGTGGTAATTTATTTTTTTAGAAATGCATGAAGGGGATTGGTGAAATTTATTTTTTTGATAGTGAATGCTTGAAATGTTTTTGTGTTTTTGTTTTGTTTTTGAAAATTATAATAAATGCATGAAACATTTTTTTGACAATGAATGCTTGAAATGTTTTTGTGTTTTTGTTTTGTTTTTGAAAATGATAATAAATGCATGAAATATTTTTTTTGACAATGAATGCTTGAAATGTTTTTGTGTTTTTGTTTTATTTTTTAAAATGATCATAAATGCATGAATGTTTTTTTTTGACAATGAATGCTTGAAATGTTTTTGTATTTTTGTTTTGACAATGAATTCTTGAAATGTTTTTGTGTTTTTGTTTTGACAATGAATGCTTGAAATATTTTTGTGTTTTTGTTTTGACAATGAATGCATGAAATATTTTTGTCTTTCATTGCTATTTTTTTTAAATATTTGCAATGATATGGGTTTTTTTTTGTGCTTGTAGGTAAAATTTCTTGCGGCTTGACATTGATGGCCTCGCCTTCTATCTAAGGTTTGGAAGGCCCTCACAGATGATGATTGGAAGCTACTAGAGTCTATGGGGTTTGTAGGGTGTGGGTGAGTGGAGATAGTTAGGGTAGATGATGAGTACTTATCTGCTCTCATGGAGAGATGGGACCCTGATAGGGGTTCTTTTCAACTTTTGATAGGGGAGCTAACTATCACTATGGAGGATGTATACCACATCTTCCATCTTCCTATCGAGGGTTCATCGATCAAGATGGGCCATAAAAAGGAGGAGATACTAACGCCCATATATGGAGATGACTAGGATGTGGATTGTAGCAAGGGTGGGATCCTATATCTTTAGTTGTACAAGGATGATAAGTTGGGTGTACTACAAAAATTTATTATGTATATTGTAGGCAACATGTTGTTGCCTAACAACATGCACTCGAGGTTCCCTTAGAACCAAGTGGGGCTTGTACTACATCTTGTAGCTAAGCCTTAGGTTTATGCATGGGCTCCTACTCTTCTATGTCAGTTGTACATGGATTTGTATGAGGTGAAGAGGCAAGAGCGGAAGGGACTCGGGTGTAGCTTAGTGCTTTAGCTGTGGGCTTGGAAGTATATCAAAGTTGCTCAGCCATAGGGTCTACCTTGTGAGTGGGATCACTCACTGCATTATACACTTTGCTAGCAAACCAGTGAGGAGGCTTCTCTGAGTCATCTTGTTCGTAGTGCATAGGAGTATTGGGTATGCTAGGGGCTTTTACTGGCAGTGATATTTGTTGGCGACCTTGGTGAGGTCTAGCTTGGGATGGTGCTACTACATAGTTTCAATGAATGAGGTGAGGGTGTTGGTTGGTTTGTCATAATGGATGAGAGATGGATTTTAATCCAATAATCATGGATTTTGAGATAGTTCATTTTGGTACAAAGAGTTCCAAATGCTCCTAGGATGTACAGGCGATGGGGTGATGAGGTCAATCTTCTAGTTACTCTATATTTTTGGATAGTAGATAATGCTAAAGATGATGAGGTAGTGGATATCCCTGATGTAGATGATGCTAGTATGATAGTAGAATATGACACTTGGTTTGTAGCACAACCTCCGTAGACATCAATCTAGATTGTGGATGATGTAGCTAGTGGTAATTAGCATGATGCTAGCAAGCAAGTTTATCAATGGTAGAAGCATCATCAAGGTAGCAGGAGTAGAGGGTGAGCTGAGGTGGATGTACAATCCATAAATGTTGGTTTTAGTGCCGATAGAGATGGAGGAAATGGAGCTAGCAGTGATGGTAGTGGAGGCAAGGGTGATGGAGATGATGCAAGGTAGTATCCACCTATGCATACTACACTAAGGAGGAGTGGGGAATTTTTTAGGTTGAGCAGGACAATTTGATAAAAACTATGAATTATTGTGATGCATAGATCATGAAATTGTAGTGTGGGGTGGCTCAACTTCATAGAGATAATTATGGGCTACAAAGTGGACCTAGCAAAGGTGGGGATGAAACTATGGTTGTGGCTCATCATACTAAGATAGGTTAGCGAGAGGTTTGGTAGGCTATAAACTTGGAAGCCTTATAAAGGAAGGATACTTATGTTAGGATGCTTGAGGAAACCTTAGATTTTATCATATTCCATTGCCTCTATCACCTTTGTCATCAGTGTTAGGCTTTAGTAGGTAGAACTAGTCTAGGCCTAGTGGTTCACAAATTGAGTTTCTAGTTTCCATGCTCTGTATAATTCTTAGGGATTGTCTCATGGGTCTCGTAGGAGTCATATGGTGGTACTAGCTAGTAGCACTTTATTACATATTTTTTCTATTTTTGATTTTTTCTTATGAGCCTCAGTGCTATGATGTATACAAAATTTAGGTATTATGTACTTATGCAATTCATATATATACATGGCTTTTACTGTGATCATTTGTGTATTTGCACTTTTATTTATTGTATGTATGGATGCATATGAGATTTTGTAGTGATATATGGAATGAATGATGAATGATTACATTATTATGATTATTTGGTCTATTATATACTTTCAATTGATTGAAAATGTTCTTATCACTTAATCAGGGATATTGACATGTGGTTTTAATAAATGAAATGTATAATAAGATGTAATAATGTAAATGATTTTTTATGGTTTGGATAGATGATTATAATTATTTTCAAAGACTCAAACATCCTAGTGACTTTGATCAAACTCGTTTATGATCTCACAAATATTTATGATGCTAAGGTTGTCCTAGTGTTTTCAAATTTCTTAAGGACCAACTGTGTGTGCAATGATTATTAATTTCTCATTATGAGCTAGGTATAACTAATCAATTAGTTACTTATTCTAGCAATCTAGCTCATCCATGAGCGTCCCTAGGTCTATACAAAATAATTTCACTAATGTTACAGACGTAGCACCACACATAAGGATACCCCATTGTCATACAGGTTTCATTCAACCCATTGCTGTAATGAGGATCACCCCATAATTTTTGAGACACTAAGAGTTCTATGGATTCAAGATCCTTCCCTTATTTTACCGCATTTAGATTTTTTGGGACTTTATTTATTATTTGCTCATTTTTAATGGAGAAACATGCTTTTTTTTTTCTTTTGGATACTTGCTCATTTTGAAGTAGAGCAAGGTATTTTTATTGCTTTTTGAAATGCTTTTTGGGACACTTGCTCTCTTTGAGGAAGAGCAAGGGATATTTTTTTGTAATTATTTTTGGGATACTTGCTCATTTTGAGGAAGAGTAAGGGATTTTTTTTGGATGAAGGTGGAGCTTGTCCTTTTGTCAACACTATAGCATTCTAGACCATACTCATAATTGGATGAATAGGGGAAACCCTTCACTTTATGGCAATAGCAAATAATGAATTTGTCATTCTTTAGCTTCACAATGCTTAAATATGCTTTGATATGTGTGGTCCTAGAGGAAACTTGATTGACCAGGAACAACTTATTGCTTTGAGAGATTTTTTGATTTTGAATTGAGGTTACTCAAAACACTAGGAGTGGCTAAGTGATTAAAAACATTTGGATTTTGCTTATGGATTGATGTGGTATGTAATATTTGTGTGATACTTTCATTGCAATATTTTGAAAATTAAAAGGTGCACACAAAATAGTTAGTGGTCATATAATCATTATTGCTAACAATTATACAGTATCTATCATACTTTATGTGAAGCCATTAATGATCAAAATATTTAAAGGAAAGCTACAAATTATTACTATTGATGGATTTATTAGTGATTTTTGATGGAAGGTACCCCTAATTAAGGCAACAAGACATGACTGGACTAGAAATATCCACATTAACCAAATAATCCCTAATATGATTAATGGTATGAACAAATGCCTAAGATGCATATATGTAATGAGATGGGATGTATGGATGGATGTATGAAATGCAATAATTTTTTTATCATGTATATGTACATATATATAAATTGCATTATGCATAGAAAGCCTTTAGGTGTATAATATTTAATGGCTCAGGTTCTAATTTTCCTTCTAAATTGGCAAGTCGATATGTTCCTAGACCCAACTTGTGCTTAACAATGTATGGACCTAACCAATTAGACATGAATTTATCTCTTAAGTGCGAAAATGCATTGGTTTTCTATTGATTTTTTTTAAGAACGAGATCTCCCACTTGGAATTCACGTGGATGGACTTTAGCATTATAGGTATGATTGAAGCAATATTGATATACTCAAATATGTTCTAAGACATTGATATACCTTTCATAAAGGAGTGTAAGTTGGTCAAGACATACTTGTCTAGTTGTTTCATCATACATGAACTCTTGTAATACAACTCATAAAGAAGGTATCTCGAGCTTAAGAGGTATTATTGATTCAATGCCATAGACCAATGAAAATGGATTTACCCTAGTTTGTGTTCAAATGCTTTTTAGATAAGCCCATAATTCCAAGGGGAGTTGAGTGTGCCAATCTCTATAATTTTCTTTGAAAAGTTTCTTGAGAATGGCTATCAAAGTCTTATTGGTCACTTTAGCTTATCCATTTACTTTTGGGTAATAAGGAATCAAGAAAATATGTTGGATATTGTACTTATTACATAATGCTCGAACATCCTTGTTTTGAAAAGACTTGCCATTGTTAGAAATGATCTTGGAAGGAATCCTAAAACAATAGATAATATGCTAAAGTATAAACTCCGCAATTCAAGCTCTAGTCGTAGTGATCATTGGGATTGCTTTGATCCATTTGGTGAAGTATTCTATGGTAGTTATGATGAAATTATGTTATATCAAAGAGGCAAGTGAAATATTACAAGTAAAATCTAGGCCCAATTGTGAAAAGGGCCAAAGACTTTGAATGGGCTGTAATACTTGTGATGGTACATGAGTCAAATTGACGTAATGTTGATATTTTTGACATTTCTTCACATATTGACAACAATCACTTTCCATGGTAGACCAATAATAACCCATGCACAATATGTGCTTTGCAATGGCCATTCCATTGAAGTGGCCACCACAAGTACCATCATGGATTTCAGTTATGGCTCTTTGTGCCTCTATAGAATCTATACATCGAAGTAAGACTCCATCATAGCCACATCTATACAACATGTCCTCCAATAGAGTGTAACGAGTTGCTTATTGTTTGAATGTTATCTTTGCAATTCACATCAAATCTTATGGGGGGATCCCAAACTTGAGAAATTCTCTTATATGATCAAGGCAAGAATTATATGGCTATGCATAGATTAAAAAAATACTTTTCTCACTTTAAGATTCTTATTGTGTGATTACAGACTTGGAAATTGTTATGATGATAAGCGATTGGAATTCTCCATGTTCATTCTTAGGAATAAAGGATCATAAACAAGCTATTACATTCACAAATCTATTAGTTGAACAATGCCAGTTGTCAATCTCATACCAGTCAAAATTGGCTAGAAATTTCATTACTACTTCATGATATTGTTTCAATACTGGTTCTTTACATTGGTAAGTTTCTTTCAATTGACAAACGATAAGCTGAGAATCACAAAATATTCTTATATGCTTAATGCCCATAGCTAGTGATGACTGAAGATCCAATATTTATGCTTTGTACTTCACATTGTTATTTGTGCATGGAAAGTCAAGTTTGAATGATAAAGAAATTGATATTCCTTTGGGTGTATAAAATATGACTCCAACACATTGTTATTTTTTGCACTTTGATCTATCAAAGAAGAGAGTGATGTCAACATCATCCTTAGGAGGAATTAGTTCTTCTTGTTCAGTGACGACAAATACTCAATCATTTGGAAGTTCTATAATAAGTGGTTGATCATTTGAAAGTGGAGCTTCAATGAGTTAATTGACTATCACCTAACCTTTGATGGATTTTTGGATAATGAATTTGAGATTAAATTCCATTAAGAGAATTATCCATTTTGTAGTTCGGGTGTTGTTATATATGCGATTCATAATGTAATGTAGGTTATTTTCTCTAGCTATGACATATGTATTGTTACTTAGCATGTAATATTTGAATTTCTTAGTGGTAAAAACCATTGCTAAGCACAACTCAACAATGTTCGACTAATGTAATAAATTTCTTACTCCTTATGATTCTCATTCTTCTGTGCAAGCATTGTCCCTAGTGAAAAATATTTTGTAGAGATGTAAAGGTGAAAAGGAACTCTTTGACAAGGTGGTGTTAATATCGACAGTGAAGCCAAATATTTATTTATGTCATCAAAATCCTCTTGATATTTAGTTGTCCAAGAAAATATCACCTCATTTTATAGCAAGTGATTGAAAGGCCTACATTTATCTAAGATTTGTGCAATGAACTTTTGGATTGATTGAATATTTTCTTGTAAATAGTGCAACTCTTTTAGATTTCTTGGAGGTGGCATTTTGATGATGGCCTTGACCTTATCAAGGTCCACTTCAATCCCTAGCTTAGATATAATTAATACTAGAAGTTTACCTGATGTGACTCCGAATACACACTTCTTAGGATTTAACCTTACTTTATGTTCAAGCAATTGATCAAAAAAAATTTCTAGAACCTTAATGTTCTCAAGATGTGTTTTGTATTTTGCAATTATAACATCCAAATAGTCTTCAATTATTTTATGCATATAGTCATGGAATATGTACATCACCGCATGTTGATAAGTAGCTCATGCATTCTTAAGACCAAATGGCATCACCTTGTATAAAAATGTCCCCCAAGGTATTGTAAATGCTATTTTGTGTTGGTCCTTAGGTTTAATTTGAATATGATTGTATCCTAAAAAACCATCCATTAATGAAAGCATTTCATGGCCTACACAAGATTCTACAAGTTGATCGATGTTGGGTAACAAAAAATTATCCTTCGGGCATGCTTTATTTAAATCTCAAAAATTTGTGCGTATGCATACCCCCCATCTGGCTTACGAATGGGTATCATGTTATAGAGCCACTTTGGATAATTAATGGGTATGATGAAGCCCACATCTTGTAGCTCTTCCTTGAAAATTAGTGCTATAGTAGGATGAAGTTTCCTTAGTTTTTGCTTGAATGGCTTAGATTTAGGAGCTAAGGTAAGGTTATAGACCACCAAATTGGGATCAAGGCTAGGAATGTCCTTGTAAGACCACACATATTTAATTTCTTACTTGTTAAATTGTCTATCATGCACTCTTTCTCTTTGGAGGACAAATATTTTGCAATTTTCATGATTTATGGATTATCTGCATCTTGACTGAGGTTCACATCGATGGATTCTTTGATAAGCATATGAGCACCTTCTTCCAACTGATGTGGAGTTAGGACGAAATGAATATCATCCTCTACATGCTCAAAAGACTTGAGTAATGCCTCCTCTACTTCAATTTGAAAAATGAAAGCAAGCAAAGGTTGTTGAGGGATGTAAGCATTTGAAGCTCTTAGAAATTCTTTGTATAGGATAATTTTGGTGATGGATGGTAGGGATGAAATCATGTCCATGGTGATAATGCTAGCATTGATAAGAATTAGCTTCATCAAATCATAGGGGTTACAGAGTGGGGTGAACAATTTAGTATAAATCATGTTAAATTGATGGAAATGAGGTGGTTGTAATTTAAGGAGTGATTGATCACTCTCTCTAGGTTGCAACTAACCTAAGGTGGGTGAATAGTGACTCTACAAGTGCAACCAAGGTGGTGGTGGTGGATTTGGCTCAAGATTCTTGTGCTCTTTATTTATGTGAAAGATGGTGTCATCTATGGGAAATATTGTGCAACACTCATCTTTCTCGATGGGCAAACAATAGACTTTTGGAAGGATCGATGGGTGAGAGCTGAGGAGTTATCCCAAAATCCTCATTTGGCTAGGATTCAAGAGCATATGGAGCAGCATATTGGGAAGAAGGTTGGTTTAAACTAAATTTTCAACCTTCTTTCTTTTGGAGGATCGACAGGGTTGGTTTAAACTAAATTTTGATGGTGCAGCCAAGGAGGACCTGGGAAGATCTGGAGCTAGAGGAATAATCAGGGATCATCAAGGAAATATGGTCAAGGCCTTTGCTGAACCATTGGGAATCAAAACTAATAATGAAGCAAAAGCTAGAGCCCTTTGGAGAGGGTTGCAAGTAGCCCAAGCAACTCAAGGTAACTTTATGATTGAAGGTGATTCGATGAACATCATCAACCTATTAACCAACGGAAAAAAACCTCCATGGAGAATCGAGGGAGTCATCCATGAAGTTAGGATCCTTTTTGTGGCAAGACATAATAGAGGGCTCGTCACGTGTATTGTGAGGCCAACAAGTCAACTGAAAAATTAGCCAATATAGTTGTTGATGTTGGTAGTTTGGTGAAATGGACACAAGGTGTGCCACGTGAAGTGGAAAACATTATTAGTCATGAAAAGAAACCTACCCGTTAAGGAGAAATATGAATGGGTGTTCTTTCCCCATGGAGCTAGTAATAACTATGGGGTTTCACTCTAAATTATACCAAATTGGAAATGAAGGTAATAGGGTGTAAGCCTTGGAGGATTATGACAGAGAATAGGAAATGGGCAAGCAACAGGTTTCACAAGTGTAAAGTTCTAAACTTCAATTTCATGTCAATGTAAGTAATTTTTACAGTTATGTTTAGGTATGGGTGTGCCTTGTTAGTAAGGTGTTGTAGGGGATTCAACACAAGTTCTGGTAAGAAATTTTCAAGGATGACTAGGAGCTACAATCTCAGCAAAAGGCTAGATACTGTAATAGGTTTTGGGTTAACCTGCAAAACCCGGTAATTAATGAAGACTTTTATTTACCAAAAAAAATATCTTCTTGAGGACCATCAAAGATGCAAATGATCCAATCTATATTTACTTCCATATGTTGAAATTCCTCAAAATTCTCATAAAAGATATAATAATTAGAAATATAATCGACCATGGCCATGTTTAATGTAATATCTAGAAAAGCCTCATTTAGATATGGTACAAAGAAAAGGTCCAAATACTCATCATCACTATCATCACAATTATCACTCTCCTCATCCTCTTCTTCATACTCAAGAGTGATTCATTGGAATGCATGCTTGAAAGATGATTTTGAGGTTGATGCCCTATATCCTAGGCCAGAGTGATCATGAAATTATTGATATTCAATATTAATGATGTGACATGAACCCTATTCATGTCATCCAAGGTTGAATACCTACCAGTTAACCCTACAAAAATATCACAAAGAAAAATCTGGGTTGGACATATATTTTAGATTAACACAAAACTCTTCTATGGGTTCATCATTAGGAGGAGGTGGATTGGATGAGGAATCCACTCACCCATATACAAATTTTATCTGATTAGGTTTGAAACCCATTATGTACACTGCACCTATAGCTAAAGATGGGTCACATGGGTGACCATAATCTTTGACTGATTGGATAGGTGGTGTAATTGTAACACTTTCAATTACGTACTCACCAATACTTGAACTGGTGAGATGAACTACAAATTGGGACGGCTAGGATGTGAATGGTTTAGGTGCTATGGTGAATGCTTCTAGTGGTTCATATGAAGGCAATTATTCACTTTATAAGGGTTCTTCTCATATAGGTGACCCTATCTACGATACAATGGGTGATGATGTTTGAGGTGGATTTGGTTTGATGGGGTTGGTGGAGCTGGTTGGGCTAAAAAAGTGAATGGAGTTTGCAAAGTGAGGGGGTGTGGCTAATGAAGTGGATGGTTGGTTATTGAGATGATCATGTGTGGTGGAAAATAAAATGAATTGTATGATGTTTGACATGAGTTGGTGCTTTTGGATGCAAAAGCAAGATCAACTATTGGAAATACCTCTAGGATGGGTACTTTTGATGAAGTGGTGTTATTAGGGTCAGTTTAGATGATGAGGAACATAATTGAAAGGTGGGTAGATGGAAGCAATGGCTCATAGGGATTTGATATCAAGTTACAATATTTAAAAGGCTCAATGTTAGCTTGGATGCAATGGACCTTACCCTCATGCACATATTTCAAATATTGGTGTAATGTCGAGGGCACACATTTCATTTCCCTAATATAGGTACATCCAAGAAGTATTTTATATTGCATAGCACCTTCCAAGATGTGGAAGAATACATGGATGGTCTTCACCCCCATTGTTATAGGTAGAACTACATTCTCCATAGTGGAACATAAAGCATCATTAAAGGCCCGTAGGGTGAAGGTCGATGTGGTAATATGGGATGATGGTAGGTTAAATGTTGGATGGCTAGTGTGGTGATAAGGTTGATGGAGGAACTAGTATCAATGAGCACTCTCTTAAATGGTTTTCTATCAATATGGACAATAATATATAATGGAGAATCTGGTAATTCTTGATGATACACTCTTTTCCTCAAAGTCATAGAATACTATTGAGAGCTCCATGTAATTTTGGAAACTTCCCACAAAAGTGTTTAAGGCATTAGGATCCTTTGTTTGTAGTTTTATGGGCTTTAGAATTTCAATAAACACCACATGATGTGGGGGAGATTGTTGTATTAGTTCATATATTGATAGTTTGGCTGATGTCATTCTTAGGCTCTATGCTAATTGAATTTTCAGGATAATGATTGGTTAAGGTGGAAAATTTTGATTATGGATAAGTGGAGGTGAAATGGTTGGGCCTATTTGTATGGACACACTAGGTTGTGCTACAAGAGTTGGCACTGCTTGGGTTATCTCATTTGTACGATTCATCTTTCTTTGCTTGTAGGCAACTACATTGCTAGCCCCCACAAAACCTTGGTATAGTTTCAACACATGGTTAACTTGATTGGGAGGAGCTATATAATTTGATGCTCTTGCTACTTGTTGATTCACCTCATAATGAGGTAAAGTTGTCTGATATATCCCAAGGTTTTGATTAGGTTGGGCTAAGGAATTTTCAACTTTGATATTCCCACTTCTAATAAATCTTGCACAATATTTTTAAATCATTTACATGCCTCGATGTCATGCCCTTTCTATCAATGAAATATGCAGTATATATGCTCTTTGTAGCTTTTTTAGTTTTGGCTTATTCGGATTTTTAGGCTTCATTTTTGGTAATGTGAAATCCTATGCAACATACAACTTCTATAAAATAGATGAATAGGGTTCAGGTAATGAGGTGTAATTATTTTTAGACCTAAAATGATGTTGTTGCCTCTCTACATGTTGAGCTTGGTTCTATATCTATTGTGGGGGTGGAACCGCTTAATAGTTTTGTTTTTGTGATTGTTGTTATTGTTGTTGGGGTTGTTGTACTTGGACTTGGGATTGTTGTATTTGCTATGAAGGTTGGCCCAATACTACTTGATTAACCTGAGTGGCCTTGGACTAGTCATGGTTACACCCCTTTTTATTCTTATTTTACCATTCTTTATTTTTGGGTTTGATCACCCTATTGAATTTCGATCTCTTTGATTACCTAGGCTTGGGTGAGTGCTTCTATAAATATTCTATATTGGTGTAGTTGTAATAGCAAGGATATGGGCTTGGCATAAATCCTTGTGAAAATTCGGGTTAACTCCACCATAGGGAGGGAGAATGGCAATTTGGTCATGATCGTCCTCCAGTGGTTGCCAAAATCATAGATCGATTCATCATCATATTATCGTAGGTTAAGAAAATTGGTCAATGTGGTATTATTTCTAATGTTCAGGGAGAAATTCTCTAGGAATTGATCTGCTAGTTGCTCAAAAATGTAAATACTTTTATGCGGTAAGTGGTTGTACCGATCCATGGTATCTTCTCCAAATATCTGAAGAAAGGTATGGAGCATGACTGCATCATTTTTCTTGATCTTAAAGCAAGTTAGGTGCTCTTGGGGGTCCTCATCTCCCTTAAATTTATCAAAATTTGGTATTTGAAAGTTAGTTGGATATGGTGGTGATGGTACCGAAGCATGAATTGGGTGATTAAGTAACTACCTCAAGGTAGGTTTATGGTATTGCATACCATGTGTTTGCATGGCTAGGCTATCAATATAACTCTACAAGAATTGGAACTTTGGATCCTCTAGAGGGTTACAACCCTGGTTGATTTTCTATCATTGGTAATATTGTGTATTATTGGTGGGGTTTGGATGATGTGGGATGTTAGCATGAAATGAATTATGGTATAGTTGCTGATGAGGGATTTGATGGTGATGAGGTGATGGGGGTATGATAGCATACTTACCCAAAGAGTTAGCATATATTTGATGAAATGGATTAGTTTCTATGGTTGTGGTTGGGGGGCACAACACCCAAGATGGATCTTGAGTGAAGAAGGTATGGGGTTGAGATGTGGATGGTTGGTTTTGGTTAACTCCCTATGACTATTGATGTAGGTTAGGATTAATGCTTTGATTCGCATTATCTAGGATTATTTTCTGTAATTACAAGAAGGCTTATTGCATGTCAATTGTAGATGAGAATCGTATGGCCATGTATGTGATGAATGGTTGGGCTGATTGTGTGGCAACCATGTTAGTGGACGTAGGTGGAGGGTATGTGGTAAAATGTATTACTTCTGAATGGGGGATGCTATGAGACATGATATTTATAGATGTAGTGGATGGGATGGATGTAGGGACATGAAAAGTCATATTTTCATGGGCTTCATAGAGGGGATTTGTGCAGGTGATGTTTTGGTTTTCTAAAATGAAGTGTTTTTGGTTATATGATGATGGATGATTATGAGCTAGGGTGGCAGTAGTTGGTTCAAAAAGTGGATTCGTGAACATTCAGGTTAACTATTGCAGTTTCAAGAAGATGTCTTCCTGTTGAAGTGGGAGAAATGTGTGGGATGGAATGGTAATTGTTGGCAATGATAGAAATACCATACTAGCTACATTCAAGTATTTCCTAATAGTGCCCATGTCCACATACGTGACATGACTATCCATCAGCATAGATGGCTTACTCCTAGGAGTCTCAGGGATGACAACATGGGTAGCCATATGCATAACATCTATGCCTAAAATAGGGGTACTACTAGCAAGCTTTACATTTGGATTTAGGGACATAGTAGGGACTACACTAACTTTCCCTACCACCAAAGTGTTAGGGGCCTAACAGGACTGAGATGGAGGATCCATGGAAGAAGGCAACTAACTCTAAATTTGTGCTAACTTTTTGGCCTGACCATGGGTTGTTACCATATGCTAATGATAGGATGAAATGTAAAATGTATGTGTGTGAATGTGTGATGGAAACACAAAGCAAAACATAACACAAAGCAAACAAACAAACAAGTTTACTCCTAAGTTTCCACAAAGTTTGATTTTTTATTTATTTATTTTTTTAAGTTTTTGGTGAAAATATAAAAATGATGTGCAAATTTTTAGACCTAAAATGAGTCTAAAAATTTCACCTAGACACTCTCAAAAACTAACTTGATGATGAATTTCAAGTTGTGAAAACCACAAGGACTTGGAGATGAAACCCAAATTTGATGACGGAGCCAGGGTCCTACCAGTCCTGACCCAGTTTACCGTGGGCAATGATACACCCTTCAAAGAGGAGTGTATGCTATTTTCCATGTCTACAACCATTCTTAGAGCTGGCCTTGGAAAAATAATGGGGTAAATATATTGGGAGTTGGTGGTGAATTCCAACCTTGTCCAAAATTCATGAGCTAGTGTGTGGGGTTTTTGTTTATTATTGTGTAAATGTAAACTACCATGCAATTATATTTATTGCCTAAATGCAGAAAGCAAAGAAACACATAGTAGTAGATATAAAATATATCAGGGACCAAATGGTTAATTTTAGATGAGATCTACCAAAGTTTTGAAATACAAGTCTAACCATTTATGGGCAGTTAGGACTGGTTAACTGTAGCTATGCGGTTATTCAATCGCACATGTGCATTCTTTTATGAGTTCCCAACCATGGACCCATGGTTTTAATTCTATGATATAAAAGCAAGTGGAGCATATTTGAAACCCTAAATGATCATATTCCTAATCATGATATGTAGATGATTTACTTACTAAGTTAAAATGCAGATTCTTTGATTTGCTTCTTTTTTTTGTGAAATTTATGTATGCCTAGCCTATGATCTAGATGCAAAAAAATATCAATCAAGGAAAAATACCCCTATTTAACATAAATGTAATGCTAAAGCAATAAAATAGAAAGAAGGATTCATATGTACAAATATATCAGCCTTTCCCTGCTCCTTCCAATATTTTTCACTTTTAGTTTACGATTTTGTAGTGCTCTCGCCATCAGTGTGTGGTTTTATAGAGGTCTAACTACTGGTGTGTGGTTCTTCTAATATGTAACCATGTGTTCATGGTTGATTAGGTGTAGTTCCAAACCAAAGTGGGCTTTGAATTCATCAAATTTTGATTTCTAATATTTGCGCGATCGAACTCCAGGAACCTACAATCATAAAAAAAACATAAATTAGTAATCAAATTTAGGTAAGACAAAAAAATATAACCATTTGGGGGTCCCATAATCATCACCACCTTTGTAACCAAAATAACTTAACACAAAGCAGTATAACACAGGAAAGAGAGATTGTAAAAATTGATTCTTTTATATTGATACAAGGGAGCCCGAACCTCCTGATTTTACAATGTTTTTTATTTTTGAATTACCCCAAATGTGTTTGGGGTAATGTTGCAATAATTTATATCTCTTCTAGATACAATGATTTTATAGGAAAAGGGAGTAACTTCTAAGCTCTCCAATAGATTATGGTGTGTTATTTGCTCCTCAGCTACAACTTCAAAGGGGTGAGTGGGCTTATGATATATAGTGATGGGACCACTCCAACTTTAGCAGCTTTCCAAGTATCTATTTTTTACACACATTGAAAAATACAATGGGGGTTTAGTAGCACCTATATAAATACTAAAAGCAATGCTATAAAAAACTCTAACTAATGTTGTAGAAAACATATAAAATTGAACTTAGTGCCTTGTTAAAATCAAACTTATTGATTGTGTATTTTTTAACCCAAGAAACTACGGATACATGGTATGGGCTGGTAAACCTTGGATGGATGGTGAAGAAACTACATGAGAGCAATTTTGAATGTGTAACTATAATGGGTAGTTTCAGTTGAATGGTGTAAGGATCCAAAAAATGGCTTTGATACTTCATATCTCTAGTCTCCTTAGGATGCATGCAAGCTCTTGGTATTATTTCGATATCCTAATGGTGTATATGCATAGGCTTCCTTTGGTTAGTGGGTTGAAGTTCCTTTATAGTAACTTTAGGGTTTTGGAGGAGAAAATGGAGATGGCAAGCTAGGATTACAAAGTGGCAATCCAGGACTTCCAAATGGAGGGGGCAGTTAGAGTGAGTCACCTAGGGTGTCTCACTTAACTGGGGTGATGTGGCTAGAAGTGGAGTGAGGTGTAAGGTATGTCCCATGTGAAGGTACAAAAGAGACATGGGTGTGTGAGATGTGGCAAGGGATGTTGGTGAGGTGGCTATGACACATGTCTAGTGATTAGGCAGAGTATCCTAGGCTGATTCTCCAGATTTAATAAATCTAAAAAATAAGTCTAAGTTCAGACTTAGGCATATAACTTTATTATGCAGGATTTGTGATGTGGGATGCAAATAAGGTTTTTTGGATGCCTAGGTTTTTATGTCTACAAATAATACTACTGATCATTAGTTACCTTTGATTTGCATGAGTTACCAAGATACATTACAAAAATGTGGTATTGCTCATTTGTCTTAAGGGAATATCATGAGGTGTGCTCTTGGATTTGGCATGTGTTACCCAAGTGTCAATTGCACTTGGTTGAGCTCTAATTATATAGTATATGGATCCCCTTCCTTGTCATTATCATTTCATATTTATTTTGTATGGGGATATCTTCTTTGATCGGACATGTAGTCAGGATCATTATAAGTTCCATATTTGAAATTCCTTAATACCTTGGCATTTAAAAAGTTCTTCCATAATCCTTATTAATATTTTATTCTATATATATTGTTATGTACAATATTTACACCGTGTACACAGAAATACCTAGTAATAGATCACCCCATTCTAGCTAGCTCAAATGCTTTATTGGTATTTGACCTCCATGTATCAGATGGTCATTACTCCAAATAGTAATTGAGAATCAATGGACTCATATTATATATGTAGTCATAATATGATAACTATTCTTACGCAGTAGGTATGCTTTTTTCCACTCCCTTTGGAGGGATTTTTATGGGATTTTGAACTTGGTCCTATATCCAGTTTGGAGTAGCATGTGGGTCCAATTGAGTGATAAGCATCCTCCAATATTAGTAGTGAAGTCTCTCGAGATGTATATTCCAAATGAGGTTGGAAGATATCAAAAGAATCCAAAGACTCATACTAGAGTGTCATCTAACTACACCACCCTATTGTTGATGTGTTCTACTGATAGACCAAGTGCTTATACCACATTTTTTGATATAACCAGTGTACTGACCTTGAATCAACTATAAATTTATGTATCAATTGATCTCCATATACTAGAGTTAGGTAGAATTGCATTAGCTTAGGTATATTAGAATCTAGGTCTAAAATTTACAACATGATATGCATCCCTTTCCTATCCCACTCATACTTTTTTAAGGCCTCTTCTAAATTCTTTATATATTTTACAATAGAGAAGATGTTCCAAAGAGGCATGGCTATAGTTGACTTCCTTAGGTGCTCCAACATGTTTAAGGTTCTAAAAAAATAGGATTTTATAATGGTTTATCTTGTTTAAATATTGGTACTTTATATTATCATGAGTGGCCTTGATAGATTTGCAATAGGCTACCTTGGAGGCTTAGGGGTAGATCTTATTATTGTCAGGATAGCTTGGCCCTAATTCATTGGTGTAGCTTGTACTGGAGAGGTCCTTTGGTTAATTTATTCTCTTTTATGAGGTCTAGAATCTATTGGGGTAGTCATTCCTTGCTCTTCAATAGATATTATTTTGGTGTATGTGTTATACTCTAATCAAAATTATGGTCTCCTTGAGTTTTCTGCTTCATCTAACACAATGTAATATTCTGCATTATCCCTAGTAACAAAGGTCTACTCCAAAGTTGAGAAGTTTATAGTTTATTGTGTTTCCAGAGACTAAGTGATAGGTTCTAGACTCAAAATTAGGAGTTTTGACTAATAAGGATGTGCAATATTGTGATTGGAATGGGATGTCCTGACAAATTGATATTTTGTTCTAGCATAACAATTGAATCACAAATAGTTAGGAGTAGGATAGTACCAAACACTAGGATATTTAATGTAGTTGTTCTAGGTTACGACCAAGTCCCTAGATGAGCTTGTAGGTATTTGATGAGCTGAGATCAACACAAATACCATTTTATGAGTTAGGTCCTAAGGATGACCAAGATTCTTATTGGCTAAAAATGAAGCTTTATGATATGTTCAAACATTTGGATTCCCCTATTAGAAGGAAGGCTTTGAATAAGCTTGGTAGGGAAACTTTTGGATGTTACACTAATTTTATAGGGCTATGACATTATTAGAGAGGGTACTCATAGTTTTGAATAATTCATCTATTTTAGCATTTAGATGAGAGGAAGCTTGACTTTACTCTAGGTATGTGATAGGATGAGTCCAAATAGTGGTAGATTATATGGTTAGTGAGGAATTTTAAGAGGGATGAATGGAGAAAAATAATGGTGGAGGTAGTCTAGGAGCTAGCCTTTCTATTTGGAATATATCCTTATAAGCTTGAATGGATATCTTAAAGTCATTTGGTAGTGAGTTACCATCCTTAAAATTACCATCATGGCAATCTCATAATTAAAATATTTCATAGAGTAAATGAATACCATACCTAGAGGTGGTCTATTCTCATCATGGATCCTTTGCCAAGTCTTATGGAATTATAAGTTGATATCATCCATTATCTTCATGGGCACCCTCTTTATGTTCATGAGTTGCTCTAGGAGGTATGTTCCATATGTTCTCTCTCTAAATCACTTTATAAGGAGCTCTTCCAATTAATTCTATCTTCTAATTGATCATAGGATGATACTGAGCTACCATTTATGAGATATCCCTTTAAAATAAGTCTCTAATAGCCTTAAGTATATATCTTAATTTTAAATGAAATACATAGTGCATAAGCCCATTATATTTTGCAACTATTCTATCATAGTGACAACATATTATTTTAAGAAATAAGGTAAATACTTGAGCACCATGGTAGGGATCATGTCCCATGTACAAGTGGAGTTAGTGGAATCAGGGGACCTTGGTTTTTCCATGAAAAAAATCTTCTAGGAGGTTGATGTACCACAACCACCATGTTGTGATGTTAGTTCCTCCTTTGTCTTCAATTCAAAGGTGCACACTAACTCTTGTTGATTAGCTTGGATGAAGGCTCTGGTCATAGGACTTTAGCTCATGTAATTCTAGGCCCTTCCTTTTATAATGGAGTCTCCAAGTAGGGATATTTTTATTCAACAAGCTCATGAGATAAAGACCCCCATTGAAATTTTAGTCTATCTTTTATTGAATGGCTTTTTCAAATGTCTATCTCTTTTTATTTAGAGTCATCAAGTGGATTCACCAAGTGAATTCATTAGGTGCTTCTCTTCAAGTAGGTAGACTGACCTTGACAAAAATCACAAAATAATATTTTAAATATTTGTGGGGTGAATGTAGAATCTTGTCCCATTGGGTGTGCTAGAAAATTTATTGTCATCTCAGAATGCACCCATAAACCTAGGTTGGGAGTCATAACAAGACAAATTAACTTATGTCTCATTTAGAGCAAAATAATAGGAGGTTCCATGGATAAGGATCTACCTATGGAGTGAACTTCAAGGTTTTGAATCAAGGTTGGCTCCTTGTTGGATTCAATCCTTGATGAATTCAGGACCTCTACAAGCTAAGGCTAGCAAAAAAGAATTGCGATGGAAGTAAAAAATAGGAAATGAGAAAATATTACAAGATAGTGAGGCTCAAAGGGTTTGATGACCCTTAAGCAATGATAAAATATTTGGGCTCCCCTTGTTATAATAAAAAATAAGGGTGAAAGGAAGAGCATGAAAGGTTGGGTTTTAGGAATGAGCAGATAACTGCAATACCTTTTATAATATAATTCAGGCCTATTTATAAGTTGAGAGGAGGGTTCCTTACCTCTAAAGGTATGCACAAAAGACCTATAAATTATACTTTTCTCTTGTAGCCAAAATCCTTCTATAACTATTAAGTAACAACTTCAAGGTCTTTGGATCTAGGGCCATAAATGCTAAAATTATTTGGACCTTTGGATGACCAACTATCACTGGCTCAACTCTCTACTGCTATATTGAGGTGGTTGTACCATTAATCTTATATTGCATTTCTTCTAGAGTGCCCTTCCTTGCTTATATGGTAGGTATGACCTCCCTGACTATTGTAGGATGTAAAGATAGGCTTATGTGTTTGGTGGGAAGTTGTCATGGCTAACACATGATTGGATCTGATAGACTTGATAGATAAATGTAATATTTGGCCAATGGATGATGTTCTTTTTAATTTCTCCTTTACCTTTTTCCTCACACACATTTCTACCATGTGTCCTTGCATGATATGAAACTCTCTATAATAAATGGTAGGCCTTCTTTATATGAGCACTTGTGCTTCCCTTATTGGGTTTTTAACTAGTCACCATGTGTTTGACTTTGGACTTTGTCAGAGCCTTCTCTTAGTTTATGTGCTTTCCTGTTTAGATTGTTGGATTGAAAATCAATATCCCATGGGCCTTACCACCCTTGATGTAGTTGTTTTTGGGATAAATATGAGTGTTGGTCATAAATGGAAGATCTAATGGTTGGTGCAACCTTTAATATTATTTATCTCTTTATGGAGCTCTTTTATTTTGACCAAAGGTAGGAAATGCCTTATGACTACCTTGTCTTACCACATCCTGCTTTTGACTAAGCTATCTTTGAGTGAAGTGGGGTTGTAGGGAAACGTTCCTTACAACTAACAAGGGCAATGATTGATTGAATGGTGAATTTCATGTTTTTTATGTCACCATTCACATATATTATTAACATTCTTCCTTAAACTTGGAGATTTATTCATCTAAAATTTCATGTCATAAAATTATTCTTAATTTTATATTTTATTTTTTATTTTTTAATCTTATGTACATTATAAAAATGAAAAATGGTAAATTTGCACTTTGGGATTTTTAATATCTTTTAAAGGGTAGCAATCATGAGGATTATTGTACAACATACAATAATGTGGAGGATGTGTGTCTAATTATTCTGTTGATTAAATTTTTATTTATATTAGACAAATCTTAAAGATACTATTATCAAATACTTTTCATCATGTTATTTATCTAATATTTCTATATTAGTAATCATATTTTCATATTGTATTGAATTTATTTTAACCATTATCATAAACTTAGACATAATTTCTTATAATATAACTTTAATATATACAATTCTATTACATATGATAAACATCACTTTTGGTTATTTAAAAGATACAAATATGAATTAAATAACTATGTCAATAATATAATGTGTTGATTGATAAGATACATAACCTAAATTATATTGACACTACATGGAATTTGAATCAAATTAAAATTATTATTTCAATTCTAAACAAACCTTAATGTTTTCATGGTGGAATTTCCCTTTGTAATTGTACACCTTTATACATTCACCATAACCAAAATCAAGTTAATACTATGAACAAAAAATATAAAATTATAATTTGTATGAATTGCAATTTAATTTCAAGTATATCCATAGTTATATACTATAGCTTCTTGATAAACCAAATAAAAATGGCTTGTCTAAAGCTCAAAGTAATCACACAATAGTTTCTATATTCAGAACATTTAGTTTTTATCTTTTGTTAGTGTAATCTACTTCCTTATTACATCAAACAAATATTTATGAAAATGATGCTAATTTTTCAATCTTGTAGTAGGTAATTTAAGTGATAAAATCTAAGGAAGATGATAGTTATGATTATATAATGCACATATTTTTTAAATGACCTTGCATTATAAAATTTTGGGTAGTGGTATTTTTGATAAACACCCTTAGCCATCAATTGTTAATTTGTACATAAGTATTTTATATTCTTTTTTATTTGGAAAATATTTCTTAATCTATGAAGGTTCGAGGACTCAACACTCAACCTAGTCATGAATGTTTGAACCTAATTGCTCATCGAGATAAGCACTACATAATTGCTAGGAAACATATCCTTATTGGCTAAATATTTATATTATTATTAAATTTAAACTAATTTTTAACACCTTCAAGAGTGCCATTGAACATATTTAACATAATGAATGTCATATTTTATATATTTCATTGATTCACTTACGAATTCAATGTAAATACTAGACATACTTTTATATAATTCATGGGAAGTAAGTTATTTTCTTCATCTTGGATACATATATATCATATATATTACAAATACTTTTCATATATATATATATATATATATATATATATATATATATATATATATATATTCTATTAATATTTTTATCGATTGTATAGTTTTGTATAACACAACTATCTCCATTAAACCATAAATACAATGTTATAAAATACATTCAAAAGATCAAAATGCATTTATTTGTTTATTTAGCCATATAATTTTAGGTCTAGTTTTTGGGTGGTATAGTATTCCTTTTTTAAATTAATGTGCAACAAATTGTGTTATAGTTGATATCATCTGCTATATTGTTATATTCCCTGAAACATGTATTATCTTCTTATCATTCTATTTGTGATGCTAACTACATTTTAAGGTGATATCTATAATATTAAATATCAAATATAAAAAATAATTATTTTATAGGTGAATGTGAGTACACATAAAATACTAGGAAAAATATTTATCTAAAAATTTAATCTCTATTGGTTTGTCACATTGCACATAAAATTAAAGATGTATAAAATAAGCTTTAATCCAAATTTTTAAATGTTAGCTCATGGCGTAACTTTTGATAATTATAATTTATTAAATATTGATTGTAATTTACTAATTTTAGCCTTTAAAAATAATTATCCATGATATAATTTATAAAATGATGCCAATTATCAATGTCATATAGGTATACATTTTGCTATTCAAGGCCATCTTGCTAGTCTTAACACTAATAGTTACTTTACCTAAAAAGCATTTTTTCAACATCTCTATTTTTTGAGAAGAATATTTGCTGTAATGTAGTATGCATATATTATTAACTTTATAAGTAATATTTCCATCTCATTTTATTATTTTTTTATAAATTAAAAATAAAATAGAAAAATAGATGGTTTTTTAACATCTGCAAGTCCAAATAATTGAATTTATATAATTCAAAATGGGCATACACACATTTTGAATTGGTAGTGCATGATGGTTGTACAAAACATATCTAATACTGGTATTTAATTGTGAGAAAAAGGGTATAAGTAGAATTTATTAAAGCTTAATTGTAATTTACTAATTGTAGACTTTACAAAACGTTATCCATGATACAATTTATAAAATTATGTCAATTTTCAATGTCATATATGGTATACATTTTTCTATTCAAATTCATCTTGCTAGTCTTAACATTAATAGTTAGTTTAATTAAAAATATTTTTCCATCTCTAAATTTGTTGAGAAGTTTTTTATTTATTTATTGATAAGGTAAGGGTTTTGAGAGGATCCCACAACCTAAAAAAAACACTCCAAACAAAGTCAAACAAACAAAAAACTCAAAATGGTTACCCAACCAAAAAGGAAGACATGACTGGACACAAGAAATCCAGTCACCTTACTAACATACAAACCTAAAATAACAATCGCACATAGAAATGCAATCAAACAACACCCCAAAGCAAGGGTTTAAAAATACACAAAAAGATAGGAACCCATCCAACTTGGGCTTAGGGCATCACTGAGGCTTCACCAGTTTCATTCTTCCCGGTGGCAGAGTTATCCAACATCCAGTCCAAGAGACGGTTCACTTCTTTAATAAAATCCACCACAACCTTAAAGGTATCCAAGATTTATCTTTGTTTTCCATCTATGAATTTTATCCCCTAAAGGTGCTTGCATGGGTTATCAGAGTAGGAAGTAACATGAAATTTTATCCCTTTTGACTTAATCATTTTCTTCACAGTGGACAGGTCCATCGATTCAGAGAGGACAACCAAAACCAGTGAATCCTCCTTTTTATTTTTATTCTTAGACAATCTTGTTAAGTGCCTCATATTTCCCCCTCAAACAACTCTAGAGGTCACTGAGATTTCTCCTAAAATTTTACTACAATCGATCACTTTAAATGAATCAGATAAACTCTCGACCTATTCAAACTCTGAAGATTTCAAGCCTAATATTTTGGAACAGTGCAATTTTATAGCCCTTACACCCTTAGATGAGATAGATATACCTCGAATCATCCTATCAGTCTGCTTCCATGGGAGAAGAGTTGAAAATTGCTCTATCCTCCAAGTCCCTAGAATCAACAGAGATGGAAAGGTCCTCTTACTGAATCATCAAAGATGGAGAATAATATTTGATGTACAGTAGTATGCATATATTATTGACTTCATAAGTAAGATTTCCATTTCAATTTATAATTTTGTTTTTATATAGAATAATAGATGGATTTTTAACATTTACAAGCCCAAATAATCATATTTATAATTCAAAATGGACATATGCACATTTTGAACTAGTAGTGAATGATGTTTTTTAAAAACATATATAATACTTGTACTAAATGGTATTTTATATTAGATGGAAAGAGGAGGTTTTGAAAGGGTCCCAAAACCTTTTATATATACAAAGAGAACTGCAAAGTAAGTCTTAATTGAAACTAGAGAAAGAGGAACAAAATAATGCAAAAAAAACAAGCCTTAACCAGAAGAGGACAAGAAGAGGGAAAAGGACAACACGTTAGCAAGGAATTAGTCCACAATCATTAGATAGAAAAAAATTATAAAAGGGCATCCAAGGGCTTTCCAAGAAAAACTAAACTATGTCATAGCAAGTTATATCAGATCTTCCTTTGAACTACCTTGGTTACTTTTAAAGCAATTCATAACCCAAGAGATTTCATCCACATAAATGGTTGACATATTCATAGACCTACTCTTAGATAAACATAATATTCCTGGCCGGTTCAAGGCAACAACATAATAGAATAAAAGACACAAGTTGCACATAATATCAAGAGCCATCCATGAATCTTGTAAAGTATTTTTTGGTGATAACATTGATATTTTGAGGGAAATTTTCCTTGTAAGTAATAAATTTTTCTTGATGAATTCCTAAATTGGCCATGAAATCAATCACCATGTTTACTTATCTAAAAATGTGTTGGCACTGGACATTCACAAAAGTTCTTAGGATTCAATTTGACTCAACCAATTTGCAATGTTCCAGCTAGGATTATGGATACCATTGAGAATTTTGATTACGTTAAGGGATTATCCCTCAATAATTATCTTCTCTAAATTTAGATATTCTACCAAAATAAGACCTTGGAAGAGGGACTTGGTCTTAGTAAAGTAGTTGGACTAGGTTCCAAGGTTATTAGAATAGGCTAAAATAATATCTTTATTATCTAATAATTTCTCTAGCACCTACCAGTCCTATATTTCCTTTTGAGGCTCCAAAATTTACTTTTATCCACCTAGAGGAGGGAACCACTTGGCATGCAATCTTCTAGAATCAACCTGAGAAGAACATTACTCAAGCTTGGGAAGGCTTAGCTTGACAACTAGTTGAGCTTCTTCAAAAGTATCAATGCTAGGAGAAAAATAAATGTTGGATATGTTTTTAGATAGAGAATTCAAAATTCTAGCTCCTACTAATGTTGGGTCTCTAGAGAAATTTTTGAATGCCCTATTATTCCTCTCCTTCCAAACTCCCCACGAGAAGTGCATGAGGTCAAATTTTGAGAGGGTTTTCCATCTAGGGCTAGATAAGAGGGAGGAAGACCATTGCTCAACCATTTCTATTAATGTTCTTGGGAAAACCAAGCAAATCCTCAAAATATTTAGGATACGATTCAAAATTTCCAAAGAGAAACCATAGTCTATGAAAAGGTGTTGATTCATATCCTCACTCATTCCATAGAGGTAATAGTGGTTGGAAAATATCAAACCTCTAGTTTTAAGATTTTCTATGGAGAGAATTTTATTTTGAAGGGCTAACTAGTGGAAGAAATTAATATTGGTTATAAGCTCTTTGAACAAGATTTTATTCCCCAAGAACCAACTAAGATTATCATCATCCACAATGTCATATGCAGAATTCACAAAAAAGGTACTATTTCCATCATATTTCTAGATTAGGGAGTCTTCACACCTAAAATTCCTTATCACTTGATTTCTCAATTTTATGGCCAACTCTTTTAGAAAATATTCTTCCCCTTGGCCGCGATTAAAAATCTATAGATTCTTCCATATTTTCCTACCCTACTTCTTCAATAAAATTTTCTACTTTGGTTCCATACAACTATGAAAATCTAGATCTCAAAAGGGAATATGAGGGGTTCTGTGAGAAGGGAGCATCTTCCAACCATGAGTCATCCCAAAAATAAAAAATTTCACCATTTTCTAAACTCCACTTGCTACCTCTCAGGACAAGGCTTTTTTATTTAACAATATTATTCCAGAAGGAAGATCCGTAAAGCAACACCTACTCCTTTAAGAAACTAAATCCCCTATTTAGATATTTAGCATTAAGAATATGAGTCCACCCATTTTTCTCTTTGTTGGTGCTAGCTAAATGGTATTTGTTTGTAAGAAAAAGGGGGATAATTAGAATTTGTTAAATCTTGATTGTAATTTGTTAATTGTAGCCTTTACAAAGCATTATCCATGATACAATTTATAAAATTATGTCAACTGTCAATGTCATATATGGCATATATTTTTCTATTCAAGGTCATCTTGCTAGTATTAATAGCAATAGTTACATTACCTAAAAAGCATTTATTTTCTGCATCTGTATTTTTTGACAAAAATATTTGATGTATTATAGTATGAATATATTATTGACTTTATAAGTAATATTTTCATCTCATTTTATAATTTTATTTTTTATAAAATAAAAATAAAATAGAAGAGTAAACTTCTTTTTAACATATGCAAGCCCAAATAATCAGATTTATAGTTCAAAATGGACATATTCATATTTTGAACTAGTAATGCATGATGGTTGTTAAAGAAATATTTAATACTTGTACTAAGTTATCTTTGTTTACAAGAAAAAGGGATATATCATACAATTATTTGAATTAATACAATATAAACCACAAATTATTAATCTTAGACAATATAATAGTAAATTAAAAGTAACAACTAAAAACTAACTTAATCTGAGGATGAATACAATAAAGAATTCAAGAACAAAATACACTAATATTATCTATAGAAATAAAAATATTTGGGTTAGTACTAATGCATTTAAAATAGATTACTCAATACTTAGGGTATCAAGAATCAAACCATTTCATAATGAACATAAAATTTAAACTCCTATTTTAACTTTCTTGTAATGTCACTAAAGTAAATAAGGAGAGATCACACATAGGATGTTGAAAGAGGGTTTGAATTGTCTAAGAAATTGGTCCTTGAATAGAAATTAGTGACCTTTGGCTAAAAATACTGGTAAAGCATCCTATCCTCCTCTATGGAAGGTGAAAAACCAATGGTCAATGGATTTGGTTGAGAGAGAGAGAGCATTGTGTATCATTGTAGAAATAGAGGTGTATAATTGAGAGTAATGTTATCATAAAAAAATGATTTGTAGATGATTGGTAGTAGTCTAGTAAAAAATGAGGGTACGAAGTAAGTATTTATAATAGATGAAATAAAATAACTTTCCATTTAGAACTGATATATGATTTTCTCTATTTTTAGGTCATAAAACCATAATCATCAATCTAATTGACACATCATTTTGGGTGTAAAAACATATTAGAATCATGTTTTGCACTAAAATTCCTAAATTTAATCTAACAAAAAAATTTTCCACTTAAAGTGGTGGTATTAACATTGTTAATTTTTAGGACATGTGCTTTGTGGGATGCATGTCAAATGTCCTTTAATTGTTTTTTGATTAGTTGAAGAAGTGGTTTTGAAAGGATCCCTAAATATTTTATAATTTTACAAAGGGAAAAATGCTATAGCCAAAAGAGACATAAAAAATACAAGTTACTACCCCAATATATGACCCTACCATTAACTGAAACTAAACCAAACAACCACAAGAGAATAGGACATGAAAGAGACCCCAAAATAATCACCCAACTAGGAGACACCAACCATAGCCCATGGCTATAGAAGAACAATGAGAAACCAATCAAGCAAGGGGTAGAATATATTCTTATCCCCTCAAACAACTTACATAGATAATATATTATGACCTACCATTGGTCCCAATATAAGACAACCTTCAACTCCTTAATATCCTAAAGTATCTAAAAACATATTAGTATGAACCAACCTGTGACACAAACCTACCAAAAATTCTAGTTCGATAACCACTTGGAATGTTACCACTTTTGTCCAAGAAGAGAGACCATGCAAATCACTATCTAGGTGGTAAAAGGATGTAACATTGGACCCGTTCAATAAATTAACAAAGGGATATACAATAGCTTGCAGAATGGCTTCCTCAAAAAACCAAAGAGAAAAAATATTCCTCCTATAACTCTCATGATAAATCAAAAAGTAGAACCTAGGAGATTAAGAAAACAATTAGCCATCTACCGTGAATGCAAGAAACCTATGCAAATATATTAGGTACACTAATAGGTAAGCCATCATTCATCAATCTAGATAGGCCCCATGGTAGATTAGCCCTCCAAATAGATAGCCCAAATCAAAGCAACCCTAGGTTGGCAAGGAAGTCAACCACCTTGTTACCTTCCCTATGCGTATGTCTCACCTAAATAATTTCCATACAATGGATAATCCAATTAGTTTCCTTGACCATATTAGCAATATTCTAGCCAAGGAATTGCAATCAAGAGATCATATTGACAAGGTTTAATGAGTCACCTTCAATAATAATTTTCCAGCAACTAATTGAAGGGAGAAGAATCATCCCTTGGAAGAATGCTCTAGATTTCATGAAGTGGTAGGTTTGGGACCGAATATTTTTAGTAAAGGCCAAAATTATATCTCCACTATGATTTCAAAACACACCATCTACACCAGCTTTCCTAGGGTTTCATTTAGAGGCATCGTCAAAGATAAATTTGATCCATTTAGGGGATGGGATTCACTTGGTTAAAGCTATGATATTCCCCAGGTTATGAATAGTTCCTCTTCTAGCTTACTAGAAACAAAGATTTTATTCAATGATGGATTCAACCTCTAGGCCACTAAAATCATCCAAAGATAGAATAAACACATTTTCAACAATTGTTGGGAATATTTTTACCTAGATGAAAGCAACATCTTTAAAAACTTCCCCAAACACCCTATTGTTTCTCTCCTTTTAGATACACCATACCAGGTGAGGAAGACTAAATGACAAAAAGCCACACAATCTCAAGCTATCAAATGGGGGATTACATTGATCAAAGGTATCAAAAAACTAGTTTAGGACAACCCAATAGACCTCTATGGCATTCAGAAGGAGATAGAGGACCTCAAGTGAAAAGGAACAAAGGAAGAAAATGTGGTGATTAGATTCAATATCACATCTACAAAAGTGGCACCTATTAAGGATGGTAATACCTATTTTTTGGAGGTTATCTATAGTGAGAATATTGTTTTGAATAGAAATCCATAGAAAAAAGTTGACTTAAGGAGTAAGAAATTTATACTAGATCTTTCACCTAGTTTCTTGGGAATAGGTATGGACTAGAAAAGAATTTTTTTGTCTTTGACTCAGAAGAGTTATGATCACGAAAATCACCTTATTTTCCAAGAAAGGGTGGAATTTATTTAAGAATGAGAATGTTGATTGGATTTGCATTCTATCATCCAAATATCTTTATCAAAATAAATACTTTTGGTTGCTCTTCCTCCCTCTCCAGGATCAGCTTTATGGCTTGGTATCACTAAGATTTTTCATGCCATTTTAAGGGCCACATATGGAAGGTATAAAAAATATTGATTTTTGGAAAGAAGCTTGGGTGGGTGATTATCCTCTAGCTCACATTCCTAAGGTAGCAATTGTGAAACCCATAAATGAGACCCACTTTATAGATAAAGTTATATAATTCATTCAGGTAAGTTATGGGGTGAAATCCTGGTAGAATATTAATTTATCAAACTTGAAATAGAAGGAAATAAAGGCTATGGACTATGTCAATCACATTCTAACCCTAAAGTGGTATCAAACCATAACCATCCGTTGATGTGTTTGGATAAGCCTTTTAAAAGGTTTCTAAGACCCTTCATATTTGATGTGATATGGTGCCAGCATCCTAATTTGGAAGAAAATATTAAGGATTGGTGGTCCCAAGACTTTTTTGGCCCCTTAATTTCCCAAATAGCTTCTACGCTTAGGTATCTTAAGTCAAAAATTAAAATATAGAACAAGGTCATATCTGGTTAGATATCCCAAAGAAAGTATTATCTATGATCTTAGTTGGTGGAAATTGAGAGAGCATTTAATATTGGGGACTAGTATAAGAAGATTAGAGATAGAGAGAAAGGGATTATTGGAGATTTCCATAATACTTTGGCTAAGGAGGAGATTATTTGGAAATAAAATTCAAGGGAACTATGGCTTAATAGCGAGAGACCAAAATACAAAATATTTCTATGCATATACTCTAAGGTATAGAGCCTCTAATAGAATTAGAGAATTTATGAAGGCTTATGGATCTAAAACAAATTATATTCAATAAATTAGACTAGAGGCTCTTAGTTTTTGAATCATTGCTTTGTGACATGGAGGATAGCGACTCCTGGGCTAAGGATCGCTTACTAAAAAATATCCCAAACCTATTTTTTGAAGACATGAACTCATTCTTGTTGAGCCCCTTTAAGGATGATGAAATAACAAAGAAATTTTTGAAATGGTTAGTTTGAAATCCCCCAATCTAGATGAAATTACCTCAATCTTCTTCCAAATTTTTTGGCACATTGTGGGTAAAGACATAGGAGATGCCTAGAAAGAGATTCAAAGGTTTGGTACCATTCCTAGGGATGTAAACTCCACCTTCCTAGTCCTTGTTCCAAAATTCTGAAGAATTAAAGTCTTAAGAAAATTTAGACCTATTAGCCTTTGTAATACCATATACAAGTTTTTGATAAAAATATTGGCTAATAGGATCAAGCTATTTCTCCCTAGAATTATTGACCCAACTCAAAGTTTGTTTGTGGTAGGGAGGAAGATTCTAGATGGAATTATTTTATTTTATGAACTCATTCATATTTGGACAAGACTAGGAGAGCTAGGATTTTTTTCAAGCTTGATATGAACAAAGTATATTATAGGGTTTCATTGAGTTTCCTAAAAGTGCTAAACAATTTTGGGTGTCATTAAATATGGATAAGCTTAATAAATGCTTGTATCTCATCAACCTTCTTCTCAATTATTATAAATGGTTCTAATAAGGATTTCTTAGTGAGCATACATTTTAGCTCATGTTAGTTTTATATTATTAGCTTAAGTTAGTTGTTAGCTTAAGTTAGCTTTCCTTATGCTATTATTCAGGATGCAATATGATCTTCCTTATTGGAAGATATTGCAAATAATGTATTTTTAGCATCTCGTTGCATATATTACATTACAAATTAATAATGTGAACATAAAGGATTTTTCAACCCTTTACATTGGTATCAAAGCCTTCTTGGCTCCTCACCTATGAGGGAAAATTTCCCCTATGGAAATTCCCCTCTTCCTTTCTACATTTTAATTTTTATTCTCTAATTAAATTGATGGTTTATATATTGGATATTCCCTGCTTAGTCAATTAGCAACCATCTATCTGTTTATGGTTATTGTGTAGCCCCGTTCAATCAACCTCATAAAATTATATTTCATCACTTTTCCATGGATTTATAGCATTTCCATGTGTTCTTCTACTTTAGCTTGTAGCAACCTCATTGTGGTCATGAGAATTACTTAGAATTCAAGGTGGTCGAGCAAAGTGAGGCTATTTTATCTAGACCTCTAGATCGATATTTTGGTTTAGAAAATTGGCAACAACCAACAAGCTCCTTTAGCCATGGATCAAAGTCCATTTAGTACAACTATAGTGTGTAGGGTGTTCATGCACACAAAAATGTAGCACCATTACTATAAGGTAAACCTGCTCTCGATACCTAGATTCATGAATTCCCATTGTGAATAAATAGATTGTGCAACAACTTGATGGCCTTGATGAATGGTGTTGTCTCATCTGTATTTTTATTTTTTTATCATGCCTACACAAATGAGAGCCTTCTAGTGTGGCTTGAAGAGTCCTATATCTAAAGAAAAATTTATCCAATGATTGCATGTTTCGACAAATTCTTATTTTTCAATGAATTTTTGGTGGTTCTCCTACGTATTTCAATGTTTCTAGATGGTATTTCACATCAAAATAGCTTGGGAAACTTTGAATCAGATTGGGTTTTCCTTGATCTACTATGTGCTAATCTACCCATGTGTGTGTAGTCATTACAGTATGTTTGAAGGCTCTATCTTTGCATTGTGACACTATTAAAGGAGATCCACTTGGCATCCAAGATGTTTGCTCTCACGATCATCGATGCCATGGAATTCTCCATATTTATTTTGATATAGCAATATTTGTATCCCTTAATGCAATAGCTATGAAAATTTTTACCTATGACTTGCTACCAAATATTACAACTATTTGTGAACCTATCTAGTTGATCCAAACATGAGCATCACCATGGTAGGTGCTTTGAGGCCATGTATCTACAATAATTGGTTGCATGGTTCCTATTCCTTTCCAAACAAAAACATCTACAATATTTCTAGTGCCATATCTAGATTTATAATCCTTTTCATTGATATCCCAAATAGATTTTACCATTTTGTTTTGGGGCCTAATATCCCACATATTTCACAAAATGATGCTATTCATGGTTTAAAAAGGAGGACACAACCCCTTTTAATTGAACATCAAGTGATGGTCAAGGGGAATAATGTGTGTGCCTACCTCAAAATGCCCATGGGAGGGTGTTCATGATATTACAACTTGTTAGCTAAATCAGGTTTTATTTCAGTTGACTATTTGATTGTAACTTCATGGTAGATTCACAAGAAACAATTTTTTTTTTAAATGCAAGATTAATATCCTATACTAATAATTAGATAAGGTTCATAGCCTTTAAATGTTGTAAGAGGTAGCAATGGTAATAGCCAACCGATGTGTATGGCTACATAGTTAACAAAAAACCAACCACTAGGTGGTGGTTCAACTCCATGAAGACCTCGTAAGGGAACAACCTTTTAGGCCTAGACACTTAGGCATCATGTTTATTATGAGTGTGATTGTTGTAGTGCCACTTGGTGATCATCTTTTCATCATTGATTTGTGGTTATGGACACGTCACCCATTTGGACCTTTGGTGCACCCATGGTCCATAAGTGACCATTATGTCATGACATAAATTGATGCCAAAGGCCTATAAGGCCCATTCCTTTTAATAATTTTCAAATTACTCATTTAAAATTGGTTAAAATAATTAGTCATTTCTAAATTAAATTAATTAATTACACAATAATTAATTAATTTAATTTTTGCAAAATTTAAACACCTTTGTATTAAGGTTCTCAAGTCCTATTGTGGACTTTATTTTGGTCATGAGCCAACTGTATAATTTGAGCATAGTTTGCACTTAAAATCATGTATTATGTAATATGATCTATTTGATATTTGAAAATTTATATTACTCCTCCCATTTAAGGATTTGCACACCTTGTGGATTCATATTGGAGTGCAACTTGGTGGTATCCAACACTCCATACTCTTGTTTATGTCCACTATCTCCTATTTGGGTATTCTTACTCCCTCAGTAGGATATGAAGTCACCATTGTGACCTTTCAAAGCATTCTTTTGAAAGCATTTGTATCCACTTACAATTGTGGATGTTGTAATAAGATCCATGAGATCTTTGAGGAGTTAAATTTCTCCTCCCATTTGGGTTTTTGATAAAATTCATGGACTTGTAATGGAGTGCAATTCGGTGGTACCCAACACTCCCTCCTCTTGATTAAGTCCACTTTATCCCAAATGGGTATTATTACACTCCCTTTGTAGGAGTTGAAGTCACCATTGTGATTTTTTGAAGGCATCCTTTCATTTGCATGCCTTCTTTCAATACAAGTGAACCTCATCACTAGTAGTTTCATCTATCACACTTAACGGTTGTAGTGACTGGTTATCCATGCACTCTGGTAAGATGAATAGATTACCATAATGATACTTGGAGGATTTGTGCCTTTTTCCTCTTTTTTGCAATAAGCAATATTTTGTGAAGATGATTGAAGACAATTACTACCTTTGCAAGAGTAGTAATCCCTTCTCCATTCCATTGGGGTGATTGTATGCTCTTCGTGATTGAGAAAAAATTTCCACAAGGCTCTCTCTTCTTTTTAACCTCTAAGAATTGTATTCTTGGATCCCTACATTGGATCTCTTCCACTTCCTTATAAAAGCATTGGATTCTATTGCTTCCTAAGTGGGGAGGAATGATAAGGATTTCTTAGTGAGCATATATTTTAGCTCACGTTAGTTTTGTATTAGTTATATTTCCTTATGATATTATTTAAGATGTAATATAATCATCCTTATTGGAATATATTATAAATAATATATTTTTGGTATATCAATGCCTATATTATATTACAAATTAATAAAGTTGAACATCATCCTTTGCAGGTTCAACTGTCGGATAATTTAAACGTTAAAAGGTAAACACATCAATGAAGGTGGAAAATAAGTGGTAAATGGTTGAAGAAAGGGAACCAAATCCACTGGCCAATATTGATCACTATTGTCCTACCCAAGGACTAACAAAGTTAGCTCATCTCTATCCCATAATAGGAGGACAAAACTGTCTACCACCTATAAAGACATTTGTTAGTGCTATTTTTACAGATACAATATTTTACTATGGTATCTATCATAATACTATTTAAGTGGGGGTTTGTGTTAGATCATAGTTCTTAAAGTATAAGACATAATATTTTACTATGTATTTATTTTTGTTTTCAAATATATTAAAATTGTTCATTATTAATTTATCTATTTATTTTAATTCTTTATATAGGATTTAAATATCCCCACCCATATTATATCATTATCATATTATGGTATTACAAAAATTTAGCTATTGTGAGTGTATTGATTGACAAGATTCAAACTTAGGTCCCCTATATAAAAGATAAAAAATTTGAGTTAATTCCATTTGATTATTCAATGAATTTACATAGGTTTTTATGAGGGATCCTGGTCCCCTCATACTAAGTGGGGTTTGAACCTATTAGGACCAAAAAATGTCACATATATTGATGAAAATGAGTTACAATATATAGGCATCAAGCCTATGTGAGATTTGACAAGTGTCATAATATTCACTCCAAGTGTCATGCATAAGACAAGTGTCATGCATATGATAAAACATGCATAATATTAAAAAAATGTATAGTGCACATTATAATATTCTAACATCCCACTTAATATGCACTATCCTAACTATAGATAAAGATAATTCAACATTAGATAACATCCCCCCTTAATGTTGACTTCTATTACATACATAGAGCATTTTGCTAAACTATGAAAACTTGTCAAGCCTAAGTGACTTGGTGAAGATGTCAGCCACTTGATATTGAGTTGGTACATACTCCATGTGTATAATGTCTTCTTAGACCATTTATCTAAAGAAGTGATGATGGATTTCAATGTGCTTTGTTCTAGCATGGAAGACTGGTTTCTTGGTCATCTTAATGGTACTTTGATTGTCACAATATATATAAGTCGGACAATCTATGAATAGCCCAATGTCTTGAAGTAATTTCCTCAACAAAATTTCTTCCTTAGTTACTCAACTACTACCCTATATTCAGCCTCTATTGAAGATAATAAAACTATATTATGCTTCTTGGTGATCCATGAAATTGAGCTTTGATCCAACTGAAAATAATAACCTAAAGTGGATCTTCTAGTTTCAGTACAACTAGCCCAAATTTGAATCTGTGTACCCAATCAAAGAAAAATTATCACATGATGTGTACATAAGGCCATGATGAGGGGTGGCCTTGAGGAATCTCAAAATCCTCCTAGCTGCTATCCAATGGCTCTTCTTAGGATCCTACATGAATTTGGAAACAATACCAATTGAATAGGAAATACCTATTGTAAAATTACGCAACAATATTGTATTATTGAGCAGGGAATTAAATAAAGTTTACAAAGCTGAAAATAGCACCTACTGGCGTAACCAGAACTGTTACACAACCAGAACTGTTACACTGTTGTAACAGTGGGCTAAATAACATAGTACAGACAAAAGAGGTATTAAGTACGCTAACATCCCCCTTTATTACATTATTTGGGTAATGTAATAACTAATAGCTATACTAGACTACTAACATCCCCTTACATTATTTTGCAATACAAAGTGAGCTGCGAAACAATTCAAATTTGACACGTCCAATTGCCTTAGTGAAAATGTCTGCAACTTGAGCATCGGTGGGAATGTCTTGAAGCTGAATTCGATGCTTTGGAACTTCATCTCGAATGAAATTACATTGTGTGTCAATGTGCTTTGTTCTTTCATGATGGACTGGATTCTTGACGAGGTTCAGAACACCCTGATTGTCATAGAACAAGTGTATTGGAGATTTTGATGGATGGACCATACTTTTCAGAATGCGACGTAACCATATCACTTCGCACACAGCTTCACGTGCGGCATGATATTTTGCCTCTGTTGATGAAATAGCAACCACCTGTTGCTTCTTGTTGTGCCAAGAGACAGGACCGGATCCCAGATGAAAAATGTATCCATAAGTTGACTTGTGATCATCAAATGATCCGGCATAGTCAGAGTCCGTGTATCCTTGCAAGAAGAATTTGTTGTTCCTCTTGTATTCTAGGCCATATTCCATAGTACCACGGACATAGTGAAGAAAACATTTTGCTGCTTTCCAATGTGTGGTCTTAGGCTCCCGCATGAACCTCGAAAGATAGTTGACACAGCAAATACGAGATATGGCCTAGTATTGGTCAGATATATGAGACTCCAAATCAACTGTCGATAGAGAGTACCATCTACCTGAGGTGAGTCATCATATCACGATAACTGAAGTCCATTCTCCATTGGAGTTGCCATTGGCTTGCAATCAGTCATGCGATATTTTTCCAAAGAATGTCTTGGCATATTTTTTCCGAGACACTTTGATGGTGTGCTCCTTCCGGCTGAATTCCGGACCAAGACAAGAATGGAGAAGTCCGAGATCTGTCATCTCAAAATATTTGCACAAGTTTCTTTTGACAGTAGAGATCATAGTTTTTGAACTCCTTGTAATGAGCAGATCATCCACATAGAGTACAAGCAACACTATCTTAGAACCCTATTTCTTGAAATAGAGGTTTGCATCTGATGGACATCTCTTAAATCCATGCTGCATAAGGTGATTGTCCATTTTTATATACCAAGCTCGAGGAGCTTGTTTCAGACCATACAAGGATTTGACCAATTTGCAAACTTTCTGCTCTTGGCATTCCACTTCAAATCCTTCAGGCTGATTCATATAGACTACTTCTTGGATATCACCATTTAGAAAGGCACTTTTGACATCCATCTGGTGAACTTTCCACCCATATTGTGCTGCCATAGCACACATAACCCGAATTGTGGTCATCCGAGCAGTAGGTGCAAAAGTTTCCTCGTAGTCAATGCCTTCTTTTTTAGCATAGCCCTTTGCAACAAGACGGGCCTTATGCTTATCAATTGTTCCATCTGCCTTGTACTTGAATTTATATACCCATTTGCAGCCAATGGGTTTCTTTCCATGCGACAAATCAACAAGCTTCCAAGTTTTATTTTTCATCAGAGACTCATACTCAGTATCCATAGCGGCCTTCCACTGAGGCTCACTGAGAGCATCTTGCACTGATGCAGGTTCAAGACTATCTATGGTAGACATGAATGCCCTGTCATCATCAATATCCATATCCTCAACTTTTGTACTTGGAGTTACAGAAATTTCCTCAAAATATTGACAAAGATCATCAACCTCACCAGTTTCGTTGGCTTCTTTTTCCTTTTGAGCCATACTATGTGTACGAGGTCTATCCAAATTCAAATTGGTAGAAGTGGATAAATTTGTGTCTCTGATTGTATTTGTACACCATTTAGGATTCTTCTTCGATGGAGTTGAAGAAGATGTAGAAGGACCTCCTGTTTGTGTTGACGAAGGAATCTTCTCTTCCTTAGTTTCCACAATATCTTGGTGTACTTTAGATGTGCTCTATGATGTGAAAGCTTCATTAAAGACAACATCTCTGCTGATATAAATTTTCTTGGTCAAAGGATCTATCAACCGATATCCTTTAGAGTGCTCATAATAACCAAGAAAAATACATCTCAGTGTTTTCTCATCTAGCTTCTTCCTTTTCTCTTTTGGTATGTGCATGAAAGCTTGACATCCGAAAATACATAGATGAGATATGGAGGGTTTTCGACCACTCCATGCTTCCTGTGGAGTCATTCCTTTTAGGGCCTTTGTGGGTGCCCTATTCAATAGATACACTGTAGTAGTGACAGCTTCTGCCCAATATTGTTGCCCAAGAGTAGCTCCTGTGAGCATACAACGAACCATTTCCATGATAGAACGGTTCCTTCTCTTAGCAACTCCATTTTGCTGAGGAGTATAGGTAGTTGTATAGGAGTATAGGCAACTTCATTTTGTATAGGAGTATAGGCAACTTCATTAGAGGTAAACTCTCCCCCTCGATCTGAGCGGAGGGTTTTAGTAGAATCTCCTGACTCCTTCTCAATGGATTTCTTGAACTGCTGGAAGAATGCAAAAGCTTCAGATTTTAGTTGGAGAAAGAAAACCCACATCTTTCGTGAGTAGTCATCTACGAATAACTGAAAGTACCTCTTCCCTCCACAACCGTTGGGTGTGAAAGGACCGCACGTGTCGGTGTGAATTAACTCCAGAGGTTTTCGTGCTCTTGTAGAGCTCTTCTCAAATGGTACTCTATGCCGCTTTCCCGCTAGCGCCCGAGCACACTCGGTAATGTGGCGTAAAGGGAAGGAAGACCCTTTACCATCTCATACTTGCTGAGCTCAAGTAAGTAGCCCGAACTAAGATGCCCATATCTCTTGTGCCATAGGGAAGTTGCCTCCTTGGTAGAGAAAGTCATGGCAACATGTGGAGTAGAGATAGCATCTAGTGCAAATAAGCCATGCTTATATGAAGTCGTTGCAACTGCTTACCCTTCCTGGTAATAGTACAACACTTCTTTCCATTCTCAACACGAAAGTTGACAACCATATTTCTATCCAGGATTTGTGTGACTGACAGCAAATTGTTAGCCAATATCGAAACATTGAGGACTTTGTCAATCTGACACTTGCCATCAGGAAGAGTGACTGAAATTGTACCCTCTCCCTGAACCCTATAGGTTTTATCATCAGCAATGGTGACAGGTTTGCCCTCCTTGGCCACAAATGATTCAAACCATGATCTGTCGCCAGTCATATGTTTGCTAGCTCCAAAATCGACATACCAAACGGGATCCCTCTGTGTGGAATCTGTGGTAGTCATGAGCACCTTGTGTGCTCATTCAGAATCTAAGTCAGATTTTTCAACAGCAACATTCACCTGGGGTTGCTTGTTTTTATTTTGTGGTTTTTTTTGGCCTTTCTGCTTGTTCTTATGCCAACACCTGCTGGTGTCATGGTTGTCTTTCTCACAGATCTTGCACCACCTCTTCTTCTGTTGAGTTTGTTTGCCTTTTCCTTTCGTATCTTGTTGAGAATTTCCTCCTTTCTTAAAGTTGCCTCCTTTTTGCCCATTACATTTCTTCCTAGAACCCTGCCTGTTGGTGTATAGGGTTGTATTGGAAGAATCATCCTTGTGAAGTTGGCGTGCCTCCTATTGTTGAAGCAGATTGACCAAATCGATGTAGGTAATTTGTCGTTGAGACACCTGGATGGAGGTTATCAACATATCAAATGAAGAAGGTAAAGCTCTCATCACAAGTGAAATGAGAAGCTTTTCATCCACAGTATCTCCCAAAGAACTCAATTTCTCTTTCAATTCGTACATCGCACGTAAAGAGTTCAACTGTTTCACCCTGCCTCAAACTCAGGTTATGAAGTTGTTGTTGAAGATGAAGAATGGTTGAATCATTCTTTACCTCATAGATGGTTCTAAGGACATCCCATGCCTCTTTACCACTTTCTTTGTCAGCTATATGAGGTTGCACTTCATCTGAAACAAAGAAACAAAATGAGCACCTTTGCTCGACTGTCTTTCTTGTCAAAAGCTATCTCGATCCGTGGAAGGACCTTTGGATCTCGTTGTTGGTGAAGGCCTAGTTGCTACTCCAAGAACAATATCCCACAAATATTCCATTTGGAGAATAGCCTTCATCTTATGTTTCCATGGTGTATAATTTGGACCTTTCAATAACTGATGCGGATCAGTCATCAACTTTGCAACAGCTGCCATAGTGAAGGTTCCTTATATCACCAATTGGTCCCCCTTTCGATATACCTTTTGCTAGGCCAATATACCGTACAAAATACCTGCCCTTACATGAGGGAAACTATAGGTATTTAGAAATATCAACAAAAATCACCCGCCCTTACGTGAGGGAGACTATAGGTGAGTTTTAGAGATCATACGGTACGTGGAACATAAGCGGTACTGAAAGGGAATCGCCTTGTTGATGGCACCTACCATAGAAGATTCTTCTCATGTGTGGGGCATAACTTCCCCTAAACACTATGAAGAATACTTCGTCAGGATTTACGCCTAAACACAAGTGCGATAAAGGGTAGTGGATGGAGTAAAAAATGCAAAAATGGCTAACTTATCTCTCCCCGACGATTTATAGAGAACAAGCTCAGACATCATTGTAGCAGCTATATTAGGCGATGAATACAGTAGCCAAATCACGACAGCTTTACCTGTAAGTGCTGGCCAGAGGTATCACAAATACCGAACGCTGCAAAGGCAATAAATTGCACGGATGGGTTTTAATTATTCCGAGGACTTAGGGAGTGTTTGATTTTAATTTTTAATGTTATAGTGCAAAAATGAAATATGCAACATACAACAAAAAAAATGCCCACAAGAATAACCCACTAGGTGTCGGGCGCAGCCGAAAATGCACCTATTACAATTCGCCAAATTGCCTTTTCAAAAAATTACTCACTATCCCCCTTTGATTTTTTGAAAAAAAAAATATCCCCCCTTAAAAAAATTCCTTTAACAAAGCTTTTTTTTTAATAATTATTATAAATTTAAAATTAAAATAAATAATTTTAATTTATATAGTTTTAAAACTTATGAAAAAATAAATTAAAATTAAAATTTTAATTTATAAAGTTTAAAAACTATATTAAAAAAAAATTAAAATTAAAAATTTTAATTAAAAAATAATAATTAAAAAAAATAACTTTGCAAAGAAAATTTATACCTTGGGGGGAGTCGGCGGGATTTGAACCCCCGACCTGCAGGCTCCCTGAGCCTTACCACACGGCTCACGACCACGTGAGCCAGCGGGCTGATCCGAGAAGATCAGCGGACCTCCTCCCTTTTCCACACCGGATGGTCCTCCTTCTCTGTTGCGGCCTCGCCTGCTGCTGTTTCCCGTCTGTGTGCCTCTGTTCCCTGTCTTCTGCCTGCATTCCTCGACGTTCTTCTTTTATTTTTCTTTTTTATTTTTTTTAAATTCCCTAGGCAGATCGTCCGCATTCAACGACGCTGGACGCGGGGGGGGAGCACGTTTTGTGCTGCACCTACGAAAAGCGGGGGGGGCACACCGGGGAATTTTAAATTCCCGATGCGTCGGCCAAGGAGGGGGGGGGGGTGGGGGAGGGACGCACGCAAAATGTGCTGCGTCCTCCTTTCGCCACCTCCGCACGCGCGCGGGGAATGGAGTTCCCTCCTATCGCGCGCGCGTCTAGGGGCCCGCATAGGAGATTCCCTCCTGTCGTGATCTGTGCACGCGGGGGGGAATGGAGTTCCCTCCTGTCGCATGCATGTCTAGGAGTCCGTGCGGGGGACTCCCTCCTGTCGTGACCTACGCGTGACGCAGCACGTTGAGGTGTTGCACGGCAACTGAGGACGCACGTCGCGCAGCCTCCAAGCGGACGCACGCTGCATCCTTTTTTTTTTTTTTTAAATCTCGAATGTGTGCTCTTGTGTGTTTTGCGCACGTTCAACAGGGGCCTCCGCCCTCTCCACAGTCGCGCGTGGATGCGCGATGACTGTCGCGCGTCTACGCGCGACAAAAAAAATCCTTTTTTTTTATTCGCTCGGTTGCGTGGCTCTTCGACACAAAAAACACGCCTGCGAAAAAAAAAAAAAATTTTCTGCTCTACAAACTTACAGAACTGGATCTGATGCCATGTAGAATTACGCAACAATATTGTATTATTGAGCAGGGAATTAAATAAAGTTTACAAAGCTGAAAATAGCACCGGCTGGCGTAACCAGAACTGTTACACAACCAGAACTGTTACACTGTTGTAACAGTGGGCTAAATAACGTAGTACAGACAAAAGAGGTGTTAAGTACGCTAGCACCTATTCTAGTTGCAGTTAAGTAGATCAAACTTCCAACTAGCTATTTGTAAAGTGTGCCATCAACCCTTTCTTCATCATCACTATTAACCAATCTCAATATAGTTTCCATGGGAGTGAGGGAGGGCTTACACTTCACCATGAGAAACCTCTCTAAAATATACTTAATGTATTTAGCATGTGAGACAAAGATCTTACCAGGCTGTTGCCATACCTCTATGCCTAAGCAATATTGGAGGAGGCCTAAGTCTGTCATCTCAATTTTTTTACATAAGTCCTTCTTGAGAAATCTTATTCCATCTATGTCATCACCTACAATGAGAATATCATCCACATATGACGTAACCAAAATGATGTGGTTCTTCCAATGTTTCACATAGAGAGTATATTATACTGTATATATAGTGAAACCAAGGTTAATGAAATAGGAGTAAATTTTTGCATACCAAGCTCAGGGTGCTTGCTTCAACCCATATAAAGTTTTCTTCAATCTGAGGACCTTTTTTTCTTGGAATTTGATTGTGTACTCTAGTGGTTGGTTCACATGCACTTCCTCCTTCAATGAACCATCAAGAAATGCACTTTTTACATCCATCTTATATATAGGACAATGTTTTTGAGCTACTAAAGTAATAATTATGCGGATTGTAGTCATATTTTATAGAGGAGAAAAAGTATCCTCATAATAAATTCCCTCTTTTTGATTATAGCCTTGAGCTACTAAGAGATCCTTGTAATGATCTAGTGGGTCATTTGATTTATACTTTGTCTTGTAAACCAATTTTGTTCCAATGGTAGTTTTGCCTTAGGGTAAATCAACTAACTCCTATGTGTGATTTCTTTCAATGAAATCCAATTCTTGATCCATGACAAGAATCCATTTAGGATCACTAAGTGCTTATTTGACATTATAAGGTTTAGGTTACCTAAGAACTTTAGCCATGAGGGTATAATTCACTTGGTGTCTTAGGGATGAAGGTTATTTACCAATATAAGTGGGAAAATGACTTTGGGCTTCATATATGGTAGATTTAACCCACTTAGATAAAGGATTAGATGATGTGTCTTGATCATTATATGGAGGAGTAGAAGGATATGGAGGACATGGATCATTTATGGGGAGTTCTTCATCTTGATTTATGTGTGAAGAGGAAGGACTAGGTGATATGGAAGGTGCCAAGGGAGCAATTGTTTCATTAGTTAATTAAAAAGTGGGGGCCATAGGAGGAGGATTAGATGGGGGATACTCATGAAAGGTAACATCCCTAGTTACAAATATCCTCTTGTAAATAGGCTCATATAATTTGTAGGCATTAGCACTATCACTATAGCCAATAAATATGTATTTTTAGCTCTTATCATCAAATTTATTCCTTTTCTTATGAGGAATGTGAGCATAGGCATCACATCCAAATAATCTGAAATGGCCCACATAGGGTGTCCTTCCCCTCCATGATTCTTCAGGTATTTTATCATGTAAGGCCTTAGTGTAGGACCTATTAGTCAAGTATGCGGAAGTAAGAACAACTTATCCCTAAAATGTGTTAGGTAATGTAGCAGTAAGTAACATTTTTTTTGCCCTATTTGTGATGTTTGATTCATCCTCTCAAATACTCTATTTTTTGGGAGGGTATGAGTTGTGAACTACCTCTTTATACCATGGTACTTACAAAAATTGAATAATTTTTGGAGACATATTCTCCACCATTATATGACCTCAATGTTTTAATTTGATAGCCACTTCCCCTTTTGACAAGAACCATGAAGTATTTGAATGTATCTAGGCTTACTATTTGTATTGAATAAGATAGATTCATACTTTACTATTGTAATAATAAATTAAGGTGATGTAATATCTAGCCCTAGTATGAGAGTTAACAGACATTGGCCCACAAATGTCTGAATGTACCAACTGTAATGGTTTGTTGGCTCTCCAAGCCTTTCGTGACTCAAAAAGCTATCTATGGTGTTTGGCTATAATACATGAACCACAAAAGCATTTTGACTCCCTAAGGTGAGGAAGCCCTTTTACCAAACCCTTTCTTGCCATCATTTGAAGATTATGAAAATTCAAGTGACCCATTATTTCATGCCACATGTACTCCAAAGAGAAAGTAGTAGTTGTATGCAAAGAGTTTTGAGTTACATATTTGGTAAGGAGGTAGTAAACACCATCCTTTTTGACTCCCATGGCTTTGACAATGCCATTTGGTTCCTGAATGTAGCACTTGTATTTTTCAAAATAGATAGTATAACCCTTATCTATAAGTTTCCCAATAGAAAGGAGACTCCTCTTAATACCAAGTACATACAAGACATCTATAGCAGGAACATTATTCCCATTATGTAAAGAAAGTGGTGCCTCTACAAAACCTTCAATGGGAAGAACACTCTCATATCCAAAAGTAATAAATTGATTAGAAGTAGGTTGAACCTTGGTCAACCAATCCTACCTTCCTGTCATGTGCTTAGCTACCCCGAAATATATATACCAATAACATTTATCTTTAATATTAATTCTATTTGTTGCATTTAATATGTTGAATTTATTGTCTTGTGGATCCCTTTGATCTCTTTATCTTTGATAACAATTAGTGTCATTATGATCCCCTTTGCCATAATAATCACACCCTTGTTGATTGTTGGTGTGATGGGGTTGAGGCATAAAATTTTGAGTCCCTTTATTAGGATGACCCCCTTGGGGAGGTCTTGTTTACCATCTTGGTTACTGATATGGTTATTGATGATATTACTATGTTTGTTGATTGTTCTCCTGAGGGTACTACTATCGTGGTTGTTGATGGTATTGCTGAGGCTATTACTAACATGGCTACTAAGGGTATTTCTGATTTTGTCTACCTTTGTGATTATTATGTTGCTGATGTGGATCCTTTTTATGTCTAGGTTGTAAGGATGCCTTGGTGGCAAATTTTGCTGATGTGTAATCAATATCTTCATCTTTTATTAGGGCTTGCTCATGTTTCTTAAGTAGAATTTCAATCTCATCAAGTGATGAATTCATATTTTTACCACTTAGATCTAACATGGTAGCATAGGAATGAAATTTGGAAGGAATTTCATGTAACATTATAAGAATCAAATAATCATTTTAAATATTTTTGCCAAAAACTAAGAAATCATTCCTAATAGACTTCACTTCCATAAAGTAATCACTAAGTGAGCCTTTCATACAATTATTGTGCAATTTTTGTTTTAGATACAAAATTTTGTTTTGACTAGGCCTATCAAATAATATTATTAGAGCATCCCAAGATTCTTTAGGTGTAGTTGCAGCCCTTACAGTTTCTCTACATTGAATTCTTATGGCTAGCTTGATGAGACTTAAAGCTATATTGGAATTCTTTTCAAATAGTGCTTTTGTTGTAGGGTCTTCAGGTGCAGTGAGAGGGTCTTTATCTTTGTTCCTATATATTACAAAATCCCACATGTTATTCATCATTAATACGGATTCCATTTCATATTTCTAATTTGCAAAAGAGTGAGCTCCTTCAAGATTTTGTGTGAGACCACTTAGTAGATTTTTGGAAGCCATGATTAGAAAATGATTGAGATAAGAGGGATCTCAACAAATGAGGTAATGAGAAACACAAATGACAAGAAATATCCCTTAAGAGAATCTAGGGTACACCACTTAAAATCCAAAGGAGGGTTCACCTGGTTCTTCCACTCTGAATCATCAAGTGGTTCCAATAGTGGGAGGGATAAGTTAAACACAAGTTTCCTATTCCAACCTAAGACAGTAAGAAGTGGGGTTTCTTATACAATGTTATGCTTTCTTACTTGAAAATAGTGTTCACAATGGATGTGCCAAAGAGTCAAGTGGTTAGGTGTTGTTACAAGGGTTCTTGTGTGCTTTCTTGCTTGTAGATTTTGTACAAAGTCAAGTGTGTATATGCAAAGTGAACTACACTTGATTACAATAAAATAAATCCTAAAAACATGTAAGGGTTATAGCAAGCATTAAAAAGGATAAGAACAAGTGAGTAGAGATAAAAACCAAACAAAATGTGGCCAAGACAATGCCACAAGAGCTACACAAGCAAGGGACAAGGGGACCTAAATCACCCCTTTGATGATGATTGTATTAAGGACGGCTCAATAATAGCTCCAAATATGCCTCAAAAAAGTGATACAATATCAATACCTCCAATGATAATAATACCTCCAAATTTTCCAAGTTCGATGAATAAATTGACCTAATAATCCCCCAATAACATAACAATGAGCTCACCTCAAGTTTGCCAAATGTTCTATCCAAGAGTGTTAGATGCAACTGAAAATGCACTCTATTTTACAAGGTCAACTTTGAGCTATAATTTTGCATAGAAAATGATCACAAAACTAAAAAATGGTTGCACCAATAAATTCCCCTTGGAAAAACCTTTTCAACAACTATATATAAGGCTATATTCGGAAACAAATTGAGCCTCAATTTTTAGAAAAAAAAAACTCTTAGAGGTAAAAAATAGGGCAGATTACCCTTTACAGTTTTTGAAATTTTGAATTGCCGATGGGAAAATTTAGGTGGAAAATCTTGAATTTGAAATTTGGGATTTGCAGTGGCAATTTTGTTGGTGGGAACAGAATTGAAATTTTGAAATTCCATCGAGCAGGGACTATCAACAGTTTTGGTAGGAAAATTTTGAGCAAAAAAATTTCATCAACAATGGTGCTAATTTTTAAAACTAGCAATGGCACCAATGATGCTGATAGCTGGTGTGAGCTTTGAGTATGGAGGGCCTCACCACACAGGCACTACCAATTTTGCATCTAGGTGGTAGCATGGTGGCCACTCCTTGACCACCAATAGGTGGTCGTATATTTTAGTGCATATTTGCACTAATAAAAATCTACAGATGCCTTCCCATTGTCAATATGGGACTAAACCTAAACAAAGTATTCACCTACAATGAAATTTTTTTGCAATGGTAGCAATCGACAAAAAAAATTGGATGATGAAGCACAATATCAGTTAGAAAATAGTATAATTTTTTTTATCAATTGTCATTCATATGATGAAACTACAACAACATGGCTTCACTCTCCTCTAGTCCTTGAAGCAAAAAAAAAATTCTAGTTCAACCGCATCTTATTTCTCCTCCTTTTGAGAGCATAAACTTTCTTAAAATGTTGTAAAAACTAGATCCTTCTCCACTGATGAAATACAAACAAAAGAAACATAAGTACAACATCCACTACATTTTGAGAGTGTTGCTCAGGTGGATATGATTGCAAAGTAGAAACTTCTTGCATCCCTTTTATGGGTTGGTCAATTAGGGAGCAAGCTAGGTAGTTGCAATATGCAACAACACTTTACCAAAACACTATTTTACCTCTAAATTTAGCGAGAATGTAGAAAAAAATATAAAAATAAGCAGTCATGGAGGTAGCTATGGATTTTATTTGGCAATGATGACAATTAATTTAGATTTGTTCCATCTCTAGAGTGTGCACATTCTCACAAGGAGTAGATGAAAATTGCTGCTATTGGTAAATCACTTTCAATAACGCATCACGCCAAAATAGAAATCTTTCTAGAATGAACTCGAACCCAGATCCTGTCACCTTCAACTGTTCAAAACATGAAATATTTCATGAAGGGGCAAGCAAAAAAAATAATTTCATGAAAAATTTCAAAGGACAATATGGTCTACGCTTAGTCTAAAAAAACATGGACATTGCTTTGTGGAAAAATATCGCTCAGTATGGAAAATACGAACATTTATAAAAATGTAGACGTCAAGGGGAGGCTAGTGGGGGAGTTTCTGCATCGTCGATAGTAAAATCGGGTTGTATTTTCTATATTTTTTTTGTGCCCAAGTCTCAATAGAGATTTACACAGCTTATTCACTTACTTTAGGCATGTTTCACATAAAAAAATATCACGTATGCTATAGAAATGAGAGGGGAAGCACACTACAGTAGCACAATCTATCAACAATCTGGAGATGAAAATCTAGATTTGAATCCAATAATTAGGATTCCATATCATTTTCTATGCAATCAGGAATAGCATTTCTACTGCAAATAGATAAACATGCAGTCTCAACTCTCCAATAGTCATAAAATAGATGAGATTTCATGACAGGGGTCGGGTTTCAGATCACCGAAGCTCAAAAAAATATTTAGAAAATACGTCCACACATAGAGAACAAGAAACACGAAGTAAATTTAGCGGTGCAAATGAAACCCATGGTGAAGAGCATGTGAATTGAACTATATCCCAATATTTTGTATAACCACAAAAATATGCAGCTTTAGCGGGTCGCGGCTGGATAGGAACCAACTTCAGAAGGCTACACAAAAAAATCCTCACTTTTTTTATAGTGTATGCATAATATACACACGAATGGAGATTTAATTCTTTATAAATATAGAAAAAATAAACTCAAGAAGGATGAGTTTCTGGTTTTTGATCCATTGTATACAATGGAGAGCATACTCCCTGACTCCATAGATGACTAAACTTCAATCCTAAAAAAAACTTTTCAAACCCTAAGGGTCCCCATAGGTGGATCTCACTGCTCTGATACTGTAGACACTAAAATATGGTAAAACCGATTAAGCATCCACAAAAAATGATCAAATTGAAATCATATGGCCCCTTGGGCAACCCTCAAAAGGCTCATAGTAGTTCTAGCCACTCTGAAAGAGGTTTTGGAGGCTTCTGGCCCAATTTTGGGAGGTTTTGGCCCAAAATTCACCATTTTCCCACCCAGGGATGATGGCATACTGCCACCGTCCCACCCTGGTATGTTGGTGAGCCATCATCCCAGAGTGGGACGATGAGCAATTTTGACCCATAAAAAGTCAAATATGGGACAAATGACGCCCAAAAACTACCATTTACCCAGCCAATTGAAGCATGTGGGTTAGAGGGCACTACATCCTTATGACATGCTTCATAATGGAGGTCCAAAATGGAGATTCTCTTCCATGCCCAATGCATGCCTCCTTTTTTACAAATGGCGCCTCCTGCCATGCATGCCCTTGCATGCCTTTTTGCACATAAGCCCCTTTGGGCTATAAAATGGATACACTTTCAACAAAAAAACACACATATAATATAGAGAAGAGCTATAGGAGATTCAAAAGAGTGTTGCTAAGATTTCCCCTCACTTTATTGTGCCTTCTTGCCCTTGGAATCTCTTTTGCGAAGGAGGTTACCGGGTGACTTCAAGAGGGTCCTTTGAGCATAACTTTTCCATATGGGTGAATTTCTTCACCAAATTCAATGAAAACACCCCTTAGACTATTTAGGATCATTACCTAGTGGGATTGGTAGCAAAAAGTGTGCATAATTGGTGGGTATCCCCTCCTAGGGTGCCCTCCAATTAGTTATAGTCACCCCCGTCCCCCCTATATGAGGACAAATACTTGCATAATTTATATTTTGTTTTTTTAGTATTATTTTAGACCATCATAGGATTCTACAGTTCAAATTTCATGCAATTTGGAGTTAAATTGGTCGATATATTGCATTTTTAAGTTTTTGCAGGTTCGTAGGGCCCATCCAAGAACCCCAGTTGCATGTAGGTGGCTATGAGCCTCATTTTGGAAATATAACCATATGGGTTGTCTTAAAATATGTATTTATTTATTCTGTCCAATTTTCATGAGTTTTGGACATGTTTAGGGGTGGGAATTTCTTTTCTTGGTCTTCGTAGGTTGCAGACGGGTGGCACAAAATTGAGGGGCCTACGGATGCAATTTCGGATATTTTTTCAGTGATATACCTTAAAAAATCATATTTAACATCCCCATAAATTTTCAAGTCATTCTGATTTTATTTGATATTATATATATATATATATATATATATATATATATATGCCATTTTGTGCCTATGGGGATTGCATGTTTTCCTTCATACACCCTTGCTATTTGAACATTTTTGCTTACTTGTGTGCAGGTGCAGGTTATTAGAATGCATTGGGAAGGAATATCAGACATCAGATATTAAATATACAAGCAGCAATGGCATTGGCCCGCCCACCTCGATTGTGGGTACAAGGAAAGGCACTGGATGTGCACCTAGATTTCTTGGAGGATTTGATCCTTGGGCACCCAAAATTTGTAAAAATTGTATCACATTTGAGCCCTAAATGGGACTTCTATGTAACCTTGGATTTGATCTGCCAAATTAATAATAAAGAGACTTGTTTCACTGCATTCCTTATTGTTTGGTATTACTTCATTTTCACATGCATGCTTCCGTTTGGTGCTCATAAGCGAGATAGGATAGATACATATATTTTTGCTCATAATTAGATGTACTTTTTTTCCCTAATTCAGTTGTGATCATGGTGGGACCATTTTCCCTTATGATTTGGGTGAAAATCTGGACTCATTTTTGTAATTTTTTCTCTTTTTGTGTTGCAGGTTATCCCCTCCCCACCCTAGAATGATGGCAGAGCCTTTATCTGGATCACCCTGGGATGGTGGCTTCACCATACCACCCTATTATGGTTTTGAGGCTTCTAATCTTCCCACCCTGGAATGGTGAGGAAATAGAGAAATTTTTGGTCAAAATTTCAGAATTTGGAGGTCTCAAAATTGATAAGGTGAATGCCTAAACCCTCTATTTTTCTGCTACATTTTTAGAGAATGTTAAAATTATTTTTTCCTACTTTATTTTCTTGCATATAAAGGTTAAAATTCATATTATTACTTTTCTTACAACATCAAATAGCAAAAGCAAGAAGAAAAATCGAAAGAAACTTGAAGTAGCAATGCATCTTTGTGGCTTGATTGCTTGTGGCTTACCCACTGGGTAAGTTAGCATTTATGATTTGCATTCATAAGTTACATTTGTAGGTTTCTTTATCCTAAATTTCTGAAAGTAAAACATATTTATTACATACATTTAGTGAAGGATCATCGAATGCTTCTTTGCTTACTTTCTTGGGATTAAAAGGAACCACACACACTTGCATGCTTCACAATAACATTGGTAAGGTTGGATTTCATCACCAACCCCCAATTCAGACTGGTGATGTTGGATTTCACCTCCTTCCACTAGCTTACCCATATATTCCTTAAATAGAATAGGGCACTCTCTCAAGATGGAATAGGTCATGAATGTTCAAACTACCTCCCACTATTGGAAACATTGTTTCAGAGTGGAAGATCCAAGCGAACCCCCCACTGGGATTTAAGCAGTGTACCTTAGAATATTTTGAGAACTAATGTTTTGCACTAGTATCCCTAGTCACCACTTTGGTTGAGTTCCCTCATTCTAATTTCACAACAAGAGCAAAGAACAACAACACACTAAAACCAGTTTAGGACACACGTTAATCAGTAAAAAGATAATCATATTATCTGCTTTGTTTTTTCTTTGTTATTTGGGACAAAACCCTAACCCTAATTTTTCAAAATCTACTTTTTTATTTTGCATCCAACACTTCAAGAATCGTGCAAAATGGAGCTATAACAATAAATTTATTTTTGTTTTGTGATTACTCTATTTTCGAAGTCGAAAATAGAGAAAAACTACACTAAAACGGTCATATAATGGTCTAGACAACTCCAAAACTTGCCAAATTTATTTGTCTTAGTTATACCCTTATGCACATCTCCTAGAAATTTTGAGTCCTAACTCTTCACGATTTAAAATTTCCCAAAAAATCCCAAAAGTAGGCATTTCCCCACAGGCCCTAGTTGGCCAAATATTCCAAAAATACATTTTTTTGACCCAAAAATCAAATTTTGGAGACCTAGCCCATTATTTTCAGCTCATCACATTGATCATTTTGATATATAACACTTATAACCTTTTTGGGAAATTCAAAATTTTCTAAAAATGGCCGACGAATCCCCGTTTTACCAATTTGGTCCAAAGGTAGTGGAAAACAAGACCTCCAATTTAGTGAGAGATTCAAGCTCCATAGCTAGTGAATATCTCCAAATAATTCTAGAGGACATGCCCATACCTGAATGGCATCCTAGGTCCTATCATAACAACAATATCATCCCTAGGGGGGCAAACCTTCGAGATACCCCTACTAGGGAAGAACCTATAGGTCTTCTAGGAAAACTCCCTAATTGGGATAACTTGATAGAATTCTATATAGAAAATAATCTACCCACTAAGGGGTATAATATATCAATATCACAAGTTCACACCCCAACTTACTCTATACATCAATTAGAATATGAACATGAGAGTACACCATGGCCTAGCCTGGATGAGCAAACCACCCCATTTGATCGAGCAAGTCACCCTCATACTCCTCATAGAGAGAACTCAACATCCACACATCGTGCTTTTGTGTAGCCTAAATATGTAGAGCTTACATCCAAAACTAAATATGAGGCTTTCCTAATAGATGAGGGAGAAGACCCCAACCATCTACCTACTCCTCATGAAGAGTACTTGGTGCAACCATATGATGGCTCTACATCATCGAACTATATAGAGCCAGTCCATAAATTAGAGTCTCAAGGTAATGTGATCCTTAGGGAGCATGGAAAACAAGCATTAGACCCTACTAGGGGGAAAGACATGATAAACCCATCCATATTTCAAATATGAGGATACACAAACCCCATGCAACGGAGCAACCATATCATACTCATCAAGAAATTAGGCCAAATCGTAATAGGCAACAACATACGAATCAACTCTAGTTGGCTCAACAACAAGTACATCAACAATGGGTGGACTCACAACAAGCACACCTACAAGAGTTATATCAATGAAAGATACAAGAACAACAAAATATACAACAAGAGCAATTACATAATGCAGTACCTAAAGTTGTACTTACACCTAGCACCTATAGGATGCAACAACGCGCAAGATGCCCAATACAATCTCAAAATATTCCCCCTCGACCATGCCAAACTCGCATTCAACATAAAAGGCCATTATCTAGTTATCATGAAAAGCCTCATACTCCTCAACAGTACCAAGATCAATATGAGGAGGAATCATATGAAGAGTCCCAATGGGAACATCAGGATCAAATAGATGCCTACCCTAAACCTAGTTATGATGATGTACCTAATGATCATACTTATCATCCACCTCAACATCAAAAGCGACCTCCTTTGTCTAATAAAGTGCAACAACAGGATGATCATATTATGTCGTCAAGGCCATACAAATTTCTAGTTGATCGGTTGAAGGCATTAGAAAAGCCAGATTAAATTTTGGGTTATCAAAAACCCACACTAAAGCAACTTAGTAATCAGCCTATACATCCATCAGTGTCATCACTGACATACCCATCAAATTTCTAGATGCCCAAACTTGAATATTTCAAAGATGATGAAGATGTAGAAGAGCATGTGACAAGCTTCATTCTTAAGTGCTCTCATCTTCAATATTATGACCCTTTGATGTTAAGAATCTTCATTACAACATTATCAGGAGATGCTTTAGAATGGTATAATCATTTACCATGTCATAGCATAAACACCTTTGAGTAATTGGCCGATGCTTTTTTGGGACGTTTTGCCTCTAGCGTTAAGAAAAGGACAAACTTGACTGAATTTTCTAGCCTTCATCAACTTGATGATGAGCCAGTCATGGAGTATGGTAATAGATGGAGAAAGGTGATGTTAAAACTACCTTTCACCCTACCCACAACGGAATTCATCCAAATGTTTACTAGAAGATGTTCAAAGCATATTTCACTTCTTTTACAATTACAACGATATCAAAAATTTGAGGAGGCCTTACCACAAGCCCAAATAATTGAGGACATTCAGGAGGGTGATGTACAACTCAACAAAGGGAAACAACCAAACAAGAACATTAAAGGTGGTAACACGCAGAAAAATGTATCCCCAACCAATCAAGTGGTTCTAAGCATCCCTAAACCCTTAAACTGAGCTCCTCCACCACAATTACCAGTGTAACATAATTACCAAGCTCAGCCTCTGTTGGCCAAAAACCATCTACAAAAAAAGCAAATATAATATACTCATTTGTCAAAGCCCTTAGCATCAATATTCATTCGATTGTATGAGGCATGAGCAATCATGCTTCTCGATATCCATCCATTAAAACCTAATAAATGTAGATCAAAGGCACACAAGAAAGATCTATACTGTGTTTACCATAGACAAAGAGGTCATGGCATCCAGACATGTTATCCCTTTGGAGATTTAGTTCAGGATATGATCGAGACGTAAGAGCTTTCAGTGGGTAATCCTCTTGCTCTTAAAAACCAACTGATAGGAGACTTCTAATACCTCTTGTCCATACACAAAGAAAATACAAAATCTACCAACCACTTTGAGCAACCCAAAGGTAGCATACCTTCCCCACCATCCACATCACAACCAATGAATCATAGTGAGAACTCAAATGATATCACACCGTTCTCACCTTCATTGAGTAGCACACACACTGGGGCGAGGGTTATGCATAAGGGGTTGGACTCAAAATGTACTTGTAAAAAAATGGCGAATCCTAATAAAAATCAAGGTGAATCATAAGCAAATCAAATCGAGAATCTTCATACCAAAATTTGGGGTATTTGAAGCCCTAAAATGTAAAGTCAACTTTGGGGCCACTTTTGACCTATTAAATCATCTTATAACTTCATAAAAACACCACCATTAGATCAGGCTTGAAAAGAGATTTCCAATGAGTACAAATATGCCTATGTTTGGATATATATTGTGGCGAATTGAACCTAAAAAAATAGTCCTAAAAATTATAGGCGAATGGGCCGACGTCGAGGGTCCTCACATTCGTCAATTTCCAATTTTAGAAATCCTAATATTCGCCCAATTTGTGAATATTCATCACTATACATAACCTTGATGGGGGTGCCTAAGGTATCATGCCTTCCCCCTCGCAAAACACTCAAAATTAAAAAAAAATTTAAAACACCAAAAATCCAAACAAATCATAAAATGTCAAAATACACAAACATTCAAAATAATCAAAATTTCAAAAATATTGTAAAACATTAAAACACAAAAACATTTGGCATGTACCCTTGCATACTTTAATTGCATTGCATTAGGTATTTTTCAGCCAGTATACTTGCATTAGGATAGGTCATGTTTAACATCACATCAATCATAGTAAATGCTGGGGGTATATAAGGTATTGCACCTTCCTCCTAAGAACACAAAGTAAGCAAAGTTACAAAAAGTCTCCAAGGGTATCTACATATCGCTTGGTCAACCTAGAACACTCCTAGACTATCTACGATCATCTAGGTCAACCCTAAAAGCCCCAAAGGCATCCATAAGCTATTTTGTCTCAACAAAATACCCCTAGGCAGTCGTAGACACTTTTTAAGTGACATTGCTCGTCTAGGTCACCCAAAAGGCTCCTAGTAGGATTTTCATCGTCTAGGTCAAATAAAAATGCTCCTATACTATCTACGATCATCTAGGTCAACCCTAAAATCCCCAAAGGCATCCATAAGCCCTTTGGTCACAAAAAAATACCCCTAGGCAGTCGTAGACACGACGTCGTGAAATCGTGACACTTCTGGGAGGCAAGACTTGGAAGCATAAATACATCGCAACACCTTCGAAGGCAGAGCTCAAAGATGTCATGAAATCGTGACATATCCGAAGGTAAGGTTCCACAATGCAAAGATGTCGCGAAATCGCGACACTTCCGATCCAAGTATGTACGGAATGAAAAGATGTCATGAAATCGTGACATATCTGGGGGCAAGGTTCCACAATGCAAAGATGTCACAAAATCACGACATGTCGCAGTTTCGCGGCCCAAGGGAGGAAGGCGAGTAAGAAAGGCCTAGACGTCGCGATATCACGACGTGTAGCGGAATCACGGTCCCAAGGAGGAGAGAGAAGCCTAACGTCAAAACGTCACGATATCGCGACCAAAGAGGAGAGAGAAAGTGCTGGGGCAAATACGTCACGATATCGCGACAGGACGCTCATGACATTGACCAGCCGACGACTGCAGGGACCAGTGCAGAGGGACACGTGGCATGAAGTTACAGGTGGCCCAAGAGTATGAAGCGGTTACAGGAAGCATGGCAACAAGACACGTGGCATCAAATGCAAATGACCATGGCGCATTCTTATGAATGATTGACTTGGCAGTGGATCGACAGGCGACTGCAGGGCATACCGCCACTACAGGCTATGATGTTTTGATGCACCTGGTAGCATCATGTAGGCGGGATAGAGCATTCGTGCGGGCGGTATGGGGAGTCTCGCATTCAAGTAATGATGGTCCAAAGAGAGTCGGGCCTGGGGGATGAAAAGGACCCGCACTTTGCGTAATGAAAAAGGAGGTGGCGGCCAAGGAGGAGAGGCGCATGCTTTGTATCAAAAAAAAGGAAAAGACCTTTTGGCGAGGGATTTATTTTTTTTGGTTTTGGCATAGCTGTGTATTGGAGGAGAGACCTCTGTTTTAATGAAACTTGCTGAAATTTTGTCGGTGCATTGTTAATTCTGCATTCTTGCTGTGTGTTGTGTGCGGCTCTATACCATCTGATAGTTTCAAAAATCTTGGTAATAATTTTATGCCAAATTAGATCCATTGGATTGAACTCCTCTCTAAAAATTCTAGAATTTCTTTCCAGCCAAATGCGCCACTAGATGAAACTTGGACCTAGGGACCAGTCCAGCTAAATGGTGGTATTATTAAATTTTCTTCATTTATAGATCTTCCATTTATTAGCAATATTCACCTAAAATTTTAAGTGAGCCTTAAAGAGGTCTAACCACATTTTCCACAACACTTTAGTAAATTCACACTGGAAAAGTAGATGATCAAGAATCTCCTCCTAGGAATTACACATGATGTAGTTGGAGGGACTATAAAAACCTCTCTTCATAAAGTTATAATAGGTGATACTATAGACACCTAAAACATGTAATTTTTAGGATACTACCTATATGGACACATTCATAGACCATATGAATCCTCTTGGATCCCTCCAAGAGTTAGCATTGGTCATAACCACTCAAAAAGGGTACTTCTAGCCCATTCAGACTTAGCCTCTTTCAAGTAGAATAGCTGCCACCTCTGGTCATTGAAGCTGACAACGACCACACATAGCCATTACTCTCAATAGTGACTAGCACCATGCATAGTATGGCCATGAATGTGGGCCTAGATTAGGTAGTCTAACTGCACCTTGCATTGTTTACGAGTATATTTGGAATGGAACTCCCAGAGTTCCTCATAACTACCCCTTAAATGCAGAATTGTAACTGATGATTTCCACCCGAGATGTTTAGTTGCATGCAAATTTGGGACTTAGCTTCTACAAAAAGACAAGATCCAAATTTTAGATCTAAAAGAGAGGTAATTCTACATATGGACTCTCCCAAGCAAAGCAAATGGGAGACAATTCAAATTGTGTGCAGTGGAGCCCTACTGAAATAGAGAGCCTGATGTAGGTACAATAGTATGAAGCTACTTTATTCATCATAATGCAAGTATATATAGAATTACATAGGAATCTCACATAGGTTAAGTACATGGCAAACCACTTAACTACTAGTTAACCAAATGCTAACTATGGATGTCCACTAACTGCTAGAAGACAAACAAGATCTTTAACAGTTAACTAACATCTAACAACATGCTAACAACCTATTTCTAACATGGGCATACTATGCCTCACGTGAATACAAAGTGCAAGAAATAGGAATAGTAAATAATAATAATAATTAACTTAGGCTTAAGTGGATAAGCCTAAGTTATCCTCAACACTCCTCCCAACCATATAAGCATTGGACACCAATGCTCTCAACAAATGTGGAAAGTCATGGGCCATCTCATGGTGAGGAATCCAGTGAGCCATGTGTGGAAAGTGACCACAACGAGCGACAAGGTAAGTAGTGGAAGAACCTTGTCTAGTGTGATGAGTCTTCATCTCAAAAACTCTATCTAAAATGAGCGAAAGCTGACAATCAGGTGCCACTACTGTTGTAGGACTGAAAATAGGATCAGGTACCAAAAGAGGGTCCTGAAATGGTGTCTCTGGAAAGCGGCACTCATCCAAAGGAACCCATACTCTGCCTCCAACCTATGGTGAGTGAGGATTGTGATGCTTTCGCACCACTCCCTGCGGAGTCTCCTGCAAGTCATGTGGTATCTTGCCTAGAAGGCTCTGTCGATGCTTAGTAAGGGAAGTAACCTTAGCTTGCTCCTCCATGTGTGCAATGGGAGTGGGCAAATCCAAAGGTAACTTCTGTGGAACAAGTGGTTCAGTAGTTGTAGGTGTACCCAAAATTATACCAATGGAATCAATGGTATCTTTCTCATGAGTGAGAATGGTGGGTTCCTTGACCACTTGCTCTTGTGACTGTTCATCATGTGGGAGTGAAACTTCTTCCTTTGCATGTTCCTTAGGTGGTGCTTTTTCTTCATTTTGTGTGGGACAAATGCTAGTAGAAGCCAAAATGAGTGCTTGAATTAATGGCTTCCTTACTTGCCTACAACTTAACATCAAATATCAAATTGGAAGTAGGTGTAGTGCTTTGTATCAAGTAGTGTTTACCATGCAACTCCAATGTGTAGGTGTTCTTTTTAGCATGATAAATAGCATTCCTATAAAATTGATAGGGTTTACCTAGCAAGAGTCCACAACAATCCATATCTGTGACATCACACCTAACTTTATCCACAAAATTGTCACCAAAAGCAAAATTCAAGGTGCAAGTATGGGTGATGTTGGATGTGGAGTCTACATCTTTCCACCCAAGTGCATAAGGTTGGTGATGTGGTTTGATGGGAAGTTTCAACTTCTCCACAACGAACTTCGCAATGAGGTTCTTTTGCGACCCGTTATCAATGATACAATCAACATAGAAATCATGCGTCAAGTGGGCTCTAGTGACAAACAAATGATCACGCCCCCCTTGAGCAAATGCATTGGACATTAGGGTAACTTTGTTCACTTTACCCTTTAAAGCAAGATATTCTTCTTCTGTCCCTGTAGCCAAAATGGGACCATCTTGTGGTTCCTCATGTGTAGGTTGTACAATTAGGGATTTCTTCTTCTTAAACTTCTCAAAAGTATAGCATTTGGATTTTACATGTCCATGCTTTTTACAAAAGTCACAATACGATGAAGAAGAAGAATCTTTAGCATGAAAGGAAGAAGAATGTGCTTTAGGAGAAGTGGGAGGAGAAGAAGAATGAGGGGAAGATTGAGAATTGTTCTTCACCTGCTGTTGATGCTGATTCCCGCCTTTGGAAGAGCCCTCTTGTGATGAACGAGACTTTTGATATGCACCAACTTTCTCCTCCGCAAGAATGGCATGATTGAATGCCACATCTAAGGTGAGGAAGACATTGAATTTTATCTCCCTAAAAATATGATCTTGCAAGCCACAAGTGAATTTATTAATCAAATCATCTTCTGAATCTTTCACACCAAGAAATACCCTCAACCTATTAAATTGGAAAATGAAATCAAAAACTGACATTCCATAGGTTTGCCTCAATCTATACCACTTGGTAGTGAGGTCACATTGGTAGTTTGGTGGAAAGAAGGTGTTTTTCAGAATTTGAGTTAATTCTTTCCAAGTCATGGTGGCATTATGACTCTGTCTTTCTACAATGAGAACATTTGCTAAACCTGTGAGTTTTAGTGTAGAAAATGTGGCTCTTTCATCCTCCGAAATTTCAGCATAAGCAAACCAAGTTTGCATATCCAAAATCCATGCAGATAAGACATCGGGATCCCTAGATCCATCATACATTTTAACCTCACATTTGGCTTTGTTTGCATGATTATGGTGGATTTTGATTTCACCAGGATTAAAGCGCACAACAATGTCTCTCACTTTTTCTCGCCAAAATGTCTCATCGCTTCAGTGAGGTTTTCCATGTTTGTTCTGAGATCATGAGCCATATTTTGCCTAGTATATGCCAGACTAGGAGGATTACAAAATGGATGCAAGAACTAATCTAGGCTTAGGAACAATTTCAGTTTCCTATGCAGCCAAATTGCCTAGATTTTACAAGTTTTGCTCTCAAAATTACGGCTATTTTAGTGCTTTTACAAAATTAAAAAAATTCAATTTTGCAATTACAATGGTGCACTAAAAATGCTGAAAATTAGCCCTTTTACAATGCCAAAATTTGGTTAGGAGCAAAAAATTATCAATCTTCGAAAAATTTGCAAGAGAACGCAAAAAATTTCGTCAAAAACGGACTGAAAACGGAGAAGATATCACCTTTTGAAGTTTGGGTGCCAATTTTCAAAATTTGAATTTTTAAATTTGAAAATTCTTTTTCCTCCTTGTTTTCCCGCCAAAAATTTGGTTTTAAGTCCAAAAATAAAACAAATTGTTTTAATTTCAGTCCCGATCAACTGGGATGTGCTTTCAGTCCCGATCAACTGCCTGCACTGGAGTCCGATGGTGGGTCAACAGTCACCGAAGTGCTACCACGTGGCAGCCTGCACCTGCGACTGGCACCCTCTGTGTGTTCCACCTTATAACGGCCTCGACGCCGTCGGTTGCCGTGACGGCAAAAAGTTTTCAGCAGCCGGCAATTTTTTTTTTTTTTATATAACTTTTCAAAACCTTTGCCAATTATTTCTCCCGCCTCGGACGTCGGAAAAAACCAATCTTCGCTGGAAAATGTAGAACGCACTGGAAAACTGGTCTGTGACGTCGGATTGTGTTTGGAATTTTGCCAAAATTTTCCAATCTCACCGGATTTCTCTGCTCACTGGGCTTCTCCACCTCCACCGACGACGTCGTCTGCTAGAAAAATCTCACCGCCTGTAACTGAAAATGATGCTGCAGATCAGGTTTTTAACCCCAGAATGGGATTTCTTGCTGGAAAATCAATGTCTGCTACATCGATTCTTTGTTTCTTCACCGCTGCTGACTGCCGAAAAACGTGAATTTTGTACCTCGATCGCCGAACTGCGATCGTGCCTGCGATCACGCGTTCTGCCGATGTCACCCCACCTTTCTGTCGATGGCTGCTGGTCGGCTAGCGGCTAGCTGGCCGCTCGTCGACGGTGCCAGTTTGGCCCGTCGGATTGCTGGTCGGCTGGCCCGGTGGGTGGCCTAACCGGTGGTCACGCCGGGCTGGTGGCTGGCGGTGCGGTCGGTCACGCTGCCGTGAGGTGGCCGGTTTGCCCAGTGGTTGGCGGGACGGGCTGTCGAGAGGTAGGCGCCGGGTCGAATGCCGCCGATGGGTGGAGCCGCCAAGACCGGTGGCCGGCCGGGCTGCCTGGTCTTCGCTGCCGGCTACTGCCGTGTGGCCCACCAATTCATGGCCACTATCACAAAAAAAAGTTCGCCGCCGCTCTTTTTTTTTTTTTTATATAAAATATTCAAGATTATGAATATTTTTAAAAAATTTCATGCATATAATTTTTTTTTTTTTTTATAATAAAATATTAATAATGAATTAATATTTTATATAAAAAATATTTTTATGCATTAAAGTAATGCAATATTTGAGTTGAGTAAGAGTGAACTCAACTCTTTTTTCCTTCTACAAGAAGAATACTAGGAGGAACTTTGTCTTTCAACTGCAACTCCTTTGTTGCTTCTCAGCTACACTTGTGTTGTGGGTGACTTCAAGCCAACTCCAAACACCTCCTAGGATCTGCAATGAAGTGGTAGCTCTCTCCTCCTTGAATTACATAGGAATCTCACGTAGGTTAAGTGGTTGCAACAATCTGCCAAACATGGCCAACCACTTAACTACTAGTTAACCAAATGCTAACTATGGATGTCCACTAACTGCTAGAAGACAAACAAGATCTCTAAGAGTTAACTAACATCTAACAACATGCTAACAACATGCTAACAACCTATTTCTAACATGGGCATACTATGCCTCACGTGAATACAAAGTGCAAGAAATAGGAATAGTAAATAATAATAATAATTAACTTAGGCTTAAGTGGATAAGCCTAAGTTATCCTCAACAGAGCCAATATACACCCCTTTAATGTGCATTGGAGCACTATCCGACTGAGCCATGACCACGCATCAGTATTCAGATCCATCATTTACTACCACCCATCAGTGTACCAGACACAATAGGCGATCCTTGAACATCAATTGGAGAAAGGAAGGTAGTGCCATAACCCCTGATTCATTAGGAGAAGAGCTTCACATCATGACCACTGTATTGGATAGTGGCCCATAGGCATATTTTAGGGTATTAGAAATTATTTTACTTTTCTCTAGCTTAGATCCATTACTGCTTGATTTATTAATTATTTGTAGCTCATATCTTATTTCTAAAACGCATTTACATCACATTCCTAAGCTTTCTATGCATTTATTTTTTGTTTTATGCTTGTATTTCAATATTATCATGATCACTTATCTTATTTATCAGATTTTATAATAATAAGCCTCCTTCAAAGAGGCAACCTGTACTACTGATTGTGCTCTATTGTTTCCATGCCTACAGATACAGGTTCACAAGATCACTTCAAAGTATCTAGAGCATGAGATACCTCTAAGATGAAATTAGGAGGAGGATTTTGTAATCCCTCGAATAGTTTGTTGTGTGAGATCGAGAGGCCTACGAAGGTGCACCATCCCATTATGGGGGATGCATTCATAGTTACTCCACTTGTAATAGATTGTATAAAAAAGGGTATCCCTTAGAGGGACGTACATGTAACCGAGATATGGAAGCATTAATAAAAGAAATATTTCTTTGCTTGTTATTTTTGAGTTATATGTGCTTGCATAATTCTTCATTTCCATTTGATATAATAACATTGCAAGTAGCATAAGTGTGGTGCATGCTTCCCGAGGTCGCATAGATGGCGATCACGGTGGGACCCCCACCAGGTTTTTATTTTTTGTTGATTTACTAACATTTATGGTTTTTTTGTGTAGGTTTGGTCACTCTGGTCGACAGCGACCAACAGGTTTGTTCACTTTGGTTGATAGGGACCAGTAGATCTTAGCCACTCTTACAGTCAATGGATAGTAGTAGCCACTCTGGTCAATAGTGATCGATAGAAAAAGTGTAGCAAAGGGTAGAATTACCATCATCAAACCAAGATTTGAGGTTGGTAGCATTCTCTACTTCTCTATATTTTTCTATCTGCAACTTTTTTCCAGCAAACAACTTAAATCACATTTTTTATTAAGAAAAATATAAGAAAAAATAGAAAAGGAAAATGCATTTGATGTTTCTTAGAGTTTTCTTTAGTTTCCTCTAGGTACTTCTAGGAACAACGGGCCTCTATTTTTAAGGTCTACCCTAGTCTCCAGTGTGCTAGGATTTTGTGTTTTTGAGTAAGTGGCCCAGCTAGAGGCCGATACATCATAAAGTAGGAGCTACATAAAAGTCATTTATATCAATTGTAGATGCATTTTCTGAAATAAAAATATTATTTTTAGGCATGTAGGGAAATAGTCATGAATGCTCTCTGATGCATCGATTTTCATTTTATAAAAAATCTAAAAATAACCCCACACACATCACATCTTATTTTTAACATCAACGACGTTGGGATCTCACATCCAACCCATTGATCGAGACCAATAGTGGAGGTCATTACCACTTGGTTGGATCATGAGAAAGAGTATCATCGAGACCCATCCATGGCCAAGGCCAACCCAAGAACTATCCATACCATGCAAAATAGCACACATTCCTCTTTGAGGGGTGTATCACTATGCACGATATGTTGGGTGAGGGTTGGTAGTACCTATGCTACCTCGTTGAGTATGGAATTCACTACCATATTCGACTTGTGCAAGTATATAGGTGAAATACCTTAAAAATTTTGAGTATACCATCCAAAAAAAAGTGCAAAACACGATGAGAGTTAGCTTATAAATTCAACAAATCAAAACACACAAAATAGTGTAGGAAACACACATAAATCCTTAAATGAGATAAGCATTTGCTTGCTTTAATATGTGGTTTGAAACTTACTTAAGAAGATAACTCATAAGTCATCATGGTATACACACGGAGAAACCACCCTCGATCCAACACTAAGGGAGAAACTGATGCTCCACACACTCACAGTCACACTAGTTTTGAGGCACCCACCCATAGTGTCACTGAATGAAGTTCGATAAGTCTTAGGGGTGACAGCTCAACCCTTGGGGGGACTCCTTGAGAAACCCTAGTGAGAGAGCCACATTTTGGTTCCTCATCATATAGACATGAGGAGGCCTCAAGTCCTTATTCATCATATAGACATGATGAGACCTCATGGTATCTCTCATCATTCAAACATATGGAGGTATCGTGACCTCCTACATCACACATATATGAGGAGACCTCAAGGCCTTCCTCATCATATAGACATGTAGAGGCATCATGACCTCCATCATAACAAACATATGTGAAGGCCTCAAGGCCTCTATCATCATGCAGATATGAGGAGGCATCAAGGCCTCCATCATCACATAGGTATGAAAGGGTTGCAAGATCCCAAACTTCACATGATACACTTAGGATATATTGGCCCATTGAGGGATAAGACATTAGGACTATGATTAGTCATAGCCCTATGACAACCTATATAATCCCTTCATATGGGAGGGTAACCCTATATTATGAGCTCATTGGTGCCAATGGGACTCCACAGGATCATCCGTGGAGAACTATATAGCTTGATGCGTTGGATCAAGTTCCCTTGATACTAGCTCCAAGAAGTATTGCTACCACACATTCTACTTCAAGAAGTTCATGTAGCATAACTACTGGCACACCAATGAACCTAGGGAAGCTTCAAAGTGGACCCACAACACATACATTACTTTTGACCATGGGGGTACACAACACAAATCACAACGCATAAAATAAGTTGCCCTGATAGACAAGGGTAAGAACATAGTAGGAGCCTCCTCCAGGGGTCTAAACATTATAAATACTTGCACAAAGTTAGAAATATATGAACCTTCAATAGCAGGTAAGTCTGACCGTATACATAGATTAGAAGAAGTGCTACACATCAAGAGAGAGTGTGTGGAAACTCTCGAGCAAGAAGATCAAAGGAAGAAGCACCTAAGCCTATAGGAGCAAAGCTCAAGAGAGGAAAGGGTTGAGTGTGAAGAGTTATAAAATAGGCTAGCTTGAGCTAACATACACATAGGTGGTGAGAAATACCAACATGATAGATGTACTGATTCTCAGTAGGAGAGAAGCACTAGATAAAGAAATGAGCGTACTCACCACATTTCACAGCATCAACAACACCTGGATCTTGAACAAACACAATTCAATGAGGAATATGTAGGGATGGAAGAGCAAGAATAGACATATCCTAAACCTCCATCCGTGGTCATGGGGGATGAGTACATATGTCCAAATTAGGCAAACACAAGATTACCTCCCTTACCACCATGAGTAAAAATTCAAGAACAAGAGATTATTTCTTTGAAGGCATATCAAATACTCACTAAGAGGGTCAAATATCTCAAAAAATAGGACACGGGTGGATAGAAGCCGACATTGAGCAAGATACACAACCAACCTATGTACCCCTTAGTCCCAAGTCCTACATATACTAGGTACTTTGAGATGCCTAGGCTAGACAAGTTTAATGGAGAGGAAGATGCGTAAGAACATGTTAACAACTTCATGAATGTGTGCTTCCAACTTGAGTAGAATGATGCCCTAATGCTAATAATGTTCATTATGACATTATCGGGTGTATCAACTCAGTGGTTCAACCAACTACCCAAGCACAACATCATCAAATTTGAGCAACTAGTGAATGCATTCCTTGAACACTTCTGCTTTGATGCCAAGAAGAAGGTGAACCTATCTGATCTGTCCAACTTAAAGCAATACAATGATGAGTTAGTTATGGATTATGGGAATAGGTGGAGGAAAAAAATGGCAAAATTACCATTCTTTGTTTCCATAGAAGAGCTCACCTTAATGTTCATAAAGAGATACACAAAACACATCTCTATGTTATTACAACTATAGTAGTATGAATCATTTGAATAAACCTTGGCTCAAGCCAATCTTATTGAAGACATAAATATTGACAAAGGAGACCTCAAGCTCTAAAACAAGGAGTGGAATAATGCAAACTACAACAAAAATCAATAGAAGCAAACTAAGCCTGCTCAAGTCAACTAGGATGTTTTAAGTACATAAAAGGGAGGCAATGACTAACAACTACAAAACTATCAGGCTCATCCCTTATCGGCTAATTACGATCCAAAGAACAACCAGGGTCAAAACAGGAAGCATTCACCACCTTGCTATTACATGCATCTATCATAATTGATGCAATTTATATTTAATTAGTTGAGCGAGGCATAGAGAATTAGATAACCTAATGCAAAAATTCTTGACCCTAATCATCCCAAGCCCAAGGGATATAGGGAAGATCAATACTACCCATATCATATAATACAGGGGCATGAAATCAAGACATGTATCGAATTCAAGAATGCTATGCAAAACATGACTGAGAAGTGTGAGTTAAAAGTTGACAACCCATTAGCAAATGATAAAATATATATGGGTATATTCAATAACCCATTGCCAAATCATGAGGCCCCTAGAGATCAGGGTGCCCAAGTCAACCAGGTTTGATTCGAGCCACCCATTCAGGGATGCATTAGAATGGTTGAGATAGTCAATGTGGTAACTAGGAGTTAGTGATATGGTCAACCACAACCTCTAGTTGTGCATATTTATATCCCAGTTGCACCTCGACAGAGATAGGTGAAAAACAATCTTCTAGGTCCACCAGCACGACCTATGGTAACTGTTCAGAGTAGACTAGAACAAAACCTACAAATGACTCTGACCAAGTTTTCAATCTATGAGCTCATACAAAAATCTCCTAGGCATAGGGAGACTTTAATGGAGATTTTGATATCAATCTAGCTCCAACCCTAGAACCCAGATGTGTTCACACATTTTATGGGGTAAGTGTAGCAGTGCCAAGAGCTCGTGATCCATTTTTATGATCACAAAATTAAGGTATTTTATACTACCTTAGTAGACCCATATTTGCATATCATCGTGTCAATCAATGACATACCATTCAAGTGGTTTCTAATCCATACAAGCTCATCGATCAACATTATCACTACAAAGGCTATAGGGCACCTGAATATCCCTAAGTCCAACATTATGCGGACCTCATACATGTTAAGGAATTTCAATGATGTGTTGTGCTCCATAGTGGGTATAGTAATTTTACCTATAAATTTAGGACATAAGACCAACCCCATGATGTGTCACATGTTGGAAGGGGTGATGCAATAAAACATCCTTCTAGGGCATCCCTGGATAAGGGACATGTAGTGCATGCCCTAAATATTGCACCAATGCATCAAGTATATGCATGAGGGAAAAGTTCATGTGGTTTCATCTGATGAAAAGGCATTAGAGTACGTGCATCAGGCCAACTTGCCAAGGGAATTTGTCCTTTTGTCAACACATCTGTAGATAATGTCTTCATCCCCAACCACACAACTAGAAAACAATAAAAAATTAGTACGAGGTGACCCGTCCACATCGGTACCACCTCCTGCATCTAATACTACTGGCACTTCTGAAAAGACTTCAACATCTAAAGCAAAAGATAATAAAAAGTTGAAAGTACCCCTAGTGAGGGAATAACCTAAGGATATAGCAGCTACAAAAATTTTGAATCCCATGGAGGAGGAAGATTCCAAGGACATAGCTGAGGAGGTACCTCAACTTGCCTTGTCTGCATCATCAACAACATCATATGCACCACAGGTGACAGTCCACTTAGCCAACACAAGGTTAGGTGAATATCTTGTGTAGAATGTGACTTTCACACATATTATTGAGTTTGTGCAAGACATGGGATGACCAAGAGTCCTAAATTTTCTAGTGGATACATTAGTTACATTAGGGGTTCCTCCTAACCAAACCAAATTCATATATTCTAGTTTGGATTGTGCCCACATTGCTTCTGATATTGAAGAGGATGAGGATAAACCATTCACCATGAATGTTCATTACATGTTAAATCATGATTTTTCTCTAAGGAAATTTGAGTAGTGTCATTTCCATGGCCATGGGCTAGGTCTATACGAGCAAGGGTGTCAGATTCCATTCCAATTGTAGTACCAATTACCTATTGATAGGTTTGATCTAGGGTATTAAATATAGAGCCATGATGATTCTTTGGTTGTCACCCTCAATAGGCTAAGCTTAGGGTTCAGGGAAGATGTTGACTAGAATACCTATCAATCCCCTAGTAGAAACTACTTGGGTGATAGATGTGTGTTTGTGGTCAATATTATACCACCATATGAGTATCACCCTAAATCCTATCTTGAAGCACACCCATCAGGAGTCATCCTATGGGAGTACAAGCCAATCCATGGATATGAGTGAGAGGAGTATGATTATGTCTCAAGTGAGGATGAAGATGAAGCTAACCTAGCCTACCATGGACCTCAGTATGTGCAAAAACTTACTTGGATAGGCCACATAAAGAGTGGATACATCTCGGATGAGAGTGAATATATCTCGGATGAGGGTGGATACATGTCGGATGAGAGTGATTATGAGTTAGAGGACTCAACAGAGATTTCCTACCTAGGGCCTAGACGTGCGAGCCATATCATTGGGTTGGAAGTAAATTCCAATGGATTCTTCATAAGTGATGATGATTATGAAGACAAGACTGAGATGGCCTATCTTGGGCATAAACAGGCAAGTCACCACCCCATCCTAGGGCCATAAACAAATGCCAATGGTTTCTTCATAAGAAATGATGACTTTGAGGATGAGATCAAGATGGCTTATATTGGGCCTCATCATTTACATCAATTCAATTAGCTTGTTGAGAGAGAAGCGATACTTCACACCCTAGATCCTGACATTCACTTCCTAGGAAGACCACCAAATCCAAAAGTCATCTATCGCATGGTCTTACTAGATCTTCCAACATTTAGAGATCTGTTGCATCCTAATGATCCCATCATATCATCTATTCATAGACCAAATCCTGATATCCCCATACCCCCAGAGTCACATCTTGGGTATGGAAGGTAAATCATTAGTGAATATTTTCACCCATGTGGTCCTGGAGATTCCATCCCATCCATCAACATGATCTCCATTAATTTCACCACTCCACTTCACAACCCAATAGATCCTTCAAAACCATTGTGTCTCAACTTAGATGTAATTGATTGGAATCATGTTGATTCACCCCTAGATCCTGAATATTTCTTCCCTAATGAAGAGATGCTACAATCATTCCATTTTGCACCAGGTTGCACACATGATGTCTATCATGCTAGTCTTGAATTTGATTCAGTTGGACCTATAAATCTAGTAGATGATATCCACTTAATACCCACTCCTCACCAGCTTTAGGAGGTGTCACATATGGAAATAGAGGAGACTTTTGAAGTGGACATCAATAATGACCTTTAAAATCCAAAGAAATTCAAGTTTGGAGAAAGTTTATCTCCAGAAGAACATGCCATCATTATACCTCTATTGAAAGAGAGACCAAATCTCTTTGCTTGGACCTACAAAGACATATTGAGACTCAAATTGAAATTGGTTTTCCACAACCTTTCGCTAGATCCCATGAAGAAACTGGTCAAGTAGAAGCCCAGAAAGATCCATTCAACCATTTCTTTGATGGTTAATAATGAGTTGCAAAAATCGTTGGATGTAGTATTTAGTGTTCCCATCGACTATTCAGAGTGGATATCAAACATGGTGCTTGTAGGAAAACCTGATAGAAGAATTCATGTTTGCACATATTTCAAGGATATCAATAATGCAATACAAAATGATTCTTTCCTATTGCCCAACATAGATGCTCTCCCTAATGGATAATTTTTTTGGCTACAATCAGATTCAGATTAAACCTGAAGACCAAAATAAAACTACATTCACCATTTCATGGGGGATATTTTATTATAAAGTAATACTATTTGGTCTTAAAATGCTAGTGCCACATATCAGTGGGCTATGACATATATTTTTTATGACTACATGCACAATATCTTGGAAGACTACATTGATGAATTACTGGCCAAATCATTGCTATGTGAAGAGCATGTTGAGACCCTCAAAAAGGTCTTCAATCACTTGATTGAGCACAATGTTAGGTTGAATACCAAGAAATGTGTCTTTGGTGTGACTTCTAGAAAACTCTTAGGATTCATCATTTCCAAATGAGGCATCGAGGTAGACCCAACAAAGGTAAAGGCTATCCTAAAAATGGCCTCGCCTACGAAAATCAAAGAGCTGAGAAGCTTACAGGGCAAAGTAGCATCCATAAAACGATTCATTGCACAACTATCGGATAAATATCGACCCATGAATAGACTGCTACATAAGGGGGTCCCATTCTAATGGGATGAAAAATATCAGTAAGCCTTTGCTAAAATCAAGAAATAACTAGCAACACCACTAGTTCTAGCTCCACCAAGGGTAGACGTGTCATTCTTGTTGTATATATCCACTATCAATTTTTCTTTGGGCACCATGTTAGCTCAAAAGAATGCATAAGATAAATAACATATGATATATTCATCAATCACACCTTTGTGAGCTACGAGATAGGATATGCATACGTAGAAAAGTTGTGCTTAGTAGTGGTATTTGCAACCAAGAAATTGTGCCACTACATGTTGAGCCATATGACATATGTAATATCTAAAAAAAATCCTTTGCAGTATATGATGTGCAAGACATATCATAATACACGTACTACAAAGTGGATCATGATATTAATAGAATTCAACTTGGAATTCATAAGTCAAAAGTCCATCAAGGGATAAGTTATAGCTGATCAGCTGGTTTAGGTGCCTCTTTGGAACATTAGGCCCCTCACCATAGAACTTCCTGATGATATAGTCTTCGCATTATCAGAAGCACCTAAACCTAAAGAACCTAAAAATGAAGCTAACATGACTTTGTTCTTAGATGGTTCAAAGTGTGATCAAGGATGAGGTGCATGGATTATTTTTTTCATACCACAATGTGCTCCAATGCCCTTGTCATTTAAGCTTGACTTCCCTTGCACTAATAACATCAAAAATGAGGCCCTAATATTGGGTCTCCAAATAACCACTGCTTTGAAAATCAAGAGGCTAAATATCTTTGATGACTCCCTCCTCATAGTCAACCAAGTAAAGGGACTATTTCAATGCAGGGATTCAATCCTAAAAGCTTACAAAGAGCTTGTTGACACCTATCTAGCCCAACTAAAATGGTAAGACATCAAGGTAATCCCTCATTCATCAAATAGATTCACAAACACCATGGCATATTTGGGATCCTTGATCCCTCAAAATCCATCTGTTAATTTCACTACCATTCATGTGAAAACACTCTTGCACTTAGTGATGCAGCGTGAGGCTTTTGATAACAAAGAATCAGTCAATATGATTCATATAGAGCCATACCATAACTGGTTCTGTAAAGCCAAAGACTTTTTAAATAAGGCACCTTGGGCAACTTTGATCTCGCATGGTCCTACAGAAAAATGGTACCACTATTCACCACAAGGTTGTTTCTTAATATGCATTTGTGCACATCAAATCGTAGGAGAGACAAGTCATCTTATCTATTGATATTGTAGCCTATCAAGATTGGCTATCCCAGTTATAAGATTTCTTGAGGTTTGGACATGTCCCACAGGAACCGTTGCATGCTAAAAGATAAGTATTTAAGAAAAAGTGATAAGATATGTCTTGCTAGGAGGCATATTGTATCATTGAAGCTATGATGGAGTCCTCCTTCATTGCTTAGAGCCCCAAGAATTAGCTTGGGCGATTTCACAAGCTCATGATAGTACATGCGGTGGTCACTTTAGCAACATGGCCATTATCAAGCGTATCATTTGAATGGGTTATTACTGGCCCATTAAGGAGAAGGATTGTTGTGAGTATATCAAGAAATGCGTTAAATGTCAACATCATGTAAATCTGACACATTTGCCATCTCAGGCCTTATAGCGCATTCAAGTGACTTGGCTATTTTTTCACTAGGGTTTTTATCTGATCAAAAATATTTCTCCCCCATATTTGGGCTATCACACATTTATCTTAATGGCCACTAAGTACTTCACCAAATGGGTGGAAGCGGTCCCTTTAACCTCGATGATTGTACCTTGAATTACAGAGTTCATACTTCATAATATCATCTATCATTATGGGATCCCATTCAAGATAATCTCAAATAATGGTTCGTTATTCAAAAACAAAAATGTGTGAGCTTTAATGACAAAATACAACACCCAACATAGTTTTGTGACACCATACTATCTGTAGGAAAATGGACAAGCAGAGGCTTCAAATAAGACAATAGTAGCCATCTTAAAGAATACGGTGAAAGAAAATTATAAGGATTGGCAACTGTAATTACCCCTTGCATTATGGGCTTATAGGACTAGCGTACGGATACCCACTAGGGAAACACCATTTTAGCTTGTATATGGTGCTAAGGCCATTAAGCTCTTAGAGTTGGAAATTCCAACATTGCGCATTGCATTGAAAGAGTTCATCAATGATGACACTATGTGGTAAGCTCGCATGGATTAGTTGACCCTTCTGGATGAACATCGCATCAATGCTCTTGAGCATCTTCATGTTTACCATTATTATTTAACATGAGCTTATAACAATAAAGTCCACCTAAGAGACTTTAAATTTTGGGATCTTGTGCTTAAATAAAACCAACAGAACTCAAATATAACCCCGCACCTATGAGATAAATTTATGGCCAATTGGATAGGTCCCTATATCATCTCTAAGAATATTGGACCTGGGGCATATCACCTAACATCACTAGAAGGATTTGAGGAGCCAGAGCCTCTCAACATTATTTATCTAAGGGTATTTATCATATAAGCACAACAAAACACAAAAACATTCAAATAAACCAACAAAATATAAAAAACATTCATAAATTTCAAAATCACAAAAATAATAGAAAATCATAAAAAAAAATGCTCCAAAGGCATCTTAAAGTCCTTTGGTCAATTCAAAAAAGGCTCCAAAGGTTTATTAAAGCCCTTTGGTCACAACACACAAAAATATCCAAAGGCATCTTAAAGCCCTTTTGTCAAATCACAAAAAACTCCAAAGGCATCTTAAAGCCCTTTGGTCAAATCACAAAATCCCCAAAGGCATCTTAAAGCCCTTTGGTCAACTCACAAAAATCCCCAAAGGCATATTAAAGCCCTTTTGTCAACTCAAAAAAAACCCCAAAGGCATCTTAAAGCCCTTTAGTCAACTCACAAAAATCCCCAAAGGTATCTTAAAGCCCTTTGGTCAAATCACAAAAAGCCCCAAAGGCATCTTAAAGCCCTTTGGTCAATTCACAAAAGGCTCCAAAGGCATCTTAAAGCCCTTTGGTCACAACACACAAAAGGCTCCAAAGCCATATTAAATCCCTTTGGTCATATCACAAAAAGCCCCAAAGGCATCTTAAAACCCTTTGGTCAATTCACAAAAGGCTCTAAAGGTATCTTAAATCCCTTTGGTCACAACACATAAAATGCTCCAAAGGTATCTTAAAGCCCTTTGGTCAAATCACAAAAAGCTCCAAAGGCATAATAAGCCCTTTGGTCAACTCCCAAAAAGCCCCAAAAGGCATCATAAACCCTTTGGTCAATAGAAAAACATAAAAGCACAAAAACAATCTAAATTTAAAAGGTTCAAAAATATTAAGAATAATCAAAACTCAAAAACAATTGAAAACATTTCTATTTTGCATTCATCTAATTACATTGGACTTAGGCATGACTATACATTTCACTTGCATTAGGATAGATTGTGTTTACAATCTTACAAATGACACCATGTTTGTACCTCAATCATGCATCTTCAAAATCCATCATCATCCATAATCCATGTGTGTAACTGTGTTTTTCAACACAACCCCTCCTGTTTCTATAAGGAAGATACTAGGGTTTTTTGGTTATTCAGCCATACCTAGTGTTTTAATCAAATTTTGTAGAAAGTTATATTTTCTTTTAATATATGAGGTTTGGTTTTCATAGTGCCTAGCGTATTTCATAATCCTATCACTAATCAAAATACTAAAATCCTAGTTGGAACAAGGGAAATATGAATGCTACAAAGCGATACTAGGTATGCTAAGGTGAAAAGTGTGTCTTGATCATCCCCCTATACGATCAATTTGAAAATGCTAAGAATAGATAAAAGGACAAGTTCTCCCTACCCAAGGAAATCCCTTGTTTTAATCAAAATAAGCAAAAATCTTGAAACAAAAGCAAAATTTAAAAAATAAATAAATAGTGATTATCATCACTACATAGATCCCTTGATCAAAAGAAACCAAAATTCAAAATAAAAAGTGATTCTCATCACTATACATGAGCAAGTATCCCAAATAAATATGAAGAAAATAAGGGAGTATTGAACTTGAATACTTGGAGTTTTCAGCATTGGTAAATCGTGAGGTGATCCTTATGCACAATGATATGTCTGTCACATTAGCATATTGCTTTTGTACAAATCAATGTTTACATATGGAAGGGCTAGATTTAGGTGTCCTATATCACCTAGTTGTCTAATCTAACTAAGTCCAACTTAGGATCAGGATAAACATTTGAGGATCCCCAATACAGTAATGGGCTACATGAATCCCTCCTGGAATTAGGGTATGCTTATATTTTATCTAATATATTCATTTGCAAACATAGGTATAATGAGTATCTAGGTCTTCATAATAGTAACTTTATCCTTCAAAAGCTTTGTATGATCAATATACAACTTTTGATGTAGCAAATAGGGTGTTTGAGTCTCATGGAAAACCTCAAAAATTCTCTAATAACAACAATTCATATTAGAAATCACATCATCAACTTTATTTAGGAGGTTTTTTCCATTAAAGGGTGTTCACGAGATAGGATAGATACCGAATGAATGTCAACAATGACATTTAGACGACCACTGACTATTTTGGGTATATCTTTTAACTTACAAAAGCTTATAAAGAAAGTACATACATATCACATCATATCATCTCACACTTAGATGTTTAAATATTAATTCTTATGGTAAGAGTTATTATTTATTCATGATTTTTATACATTTTGTGGTGTCATCCATTAGATTGTCAGAACTCATATCACATTCATTCCTTATGTTTTAAGTGATTAAAGCATACAGGTTCATTTACATTATATCATCATCATAGTGCATTAAACATATGGTATTCACCATATCATAACAACATATATGTGTGTGTGTGTGTGTCTAATAAGTACATAAGGGTACAAAATTTTCCCATAAGATACAACTATGTAGGCCATCTGACCTTACACTCAAAAAATAAAGCTAAATTAATGAACCATCAAGCTAGGCTTACACCCTGCCTCGCTTCTGCCCTCGAATATATCCTTATGAGAATGACTGGAGATAGTCCATTTAGTACTATATATATGGGTCCTGGTCCTCTAGCTATGTTGAACTGAAGACTGCCCTAATGTATTCCATGTGCTCTACTATGACCCCCCTGATGTAGGCCTCTCTCGAGGAATGGAACCCAGCATTTAAATCTACATATGTAGAGATGCAATGTAGGCAATATCTCTAGTGATATGAGCATCACACTCTTCCAATACACCTTGTAGGCACCTAACCTCTACACCTACTTGTGGTCCCCTGTGTAGCAGGAGTAGCCGACACAACCTGTATCTAGGCAGCATTCCTCTCAACCATGAGCTCATCTATCCTGGTTTGCACTGAGTCTATCTGAGTCTGTAGAGTGGTCCTATCCTCGCCAAAGCCTCTAACTCATGCTTGAAGTGTAGCAATTGTATAATCCCTCTAAAAAATCTAGATTTGAGCTGACTGAAGCTCAAACTCCACATGATGCAGCTAAGCCTAGAGAGGGGACTCTTACTCCTTGAGAGCTAACTCCTCCTCCTCCTCAGGAGCAACTTGCTCAACTACAACCTGCTCCTATACCACTTGCTACTCTGCCTGACCCAATCCTTTATCCTAGCACACACTCAGTGCCCATCAAGATCTTTAGCATATGCCTTATCCACGGACCAGTCCAAGTGGCCATCGCCCTACCATTGTCTCGTAACCCACCATCGGGTATACGCCTCAGTAACCTTGGCATCAACAATGCTCACATCAACTGTAGGATAGTCTATCCTAAGACTACTATAACTTGAGGTTGTGGAAGGTTCTTCCCTACATTAATCTATCTATACACAACTAGCTCGAGAGGAACATCCTGATGTATGCCAAACTATGGGATCACCTAATAATAGTAGAAAAACTCCCTGATGTCATCCTTGTAGCTGATAACCCATCGATCATAGTGATTTTGAGCTATGACCCTCTATACCTCCATCCAGGTGGGACACTCATAGTAAGACCTCCAGATAATGTCCTTGGCTTATAGACCAGTCAAAATATTGTATAGTAGGAGAGCTCCCTAGTGAAGCACCGACTCTTGTGCTCCTCGTACTCTCGAGACCACTGATTGCCATAAAACTCAGTAACATTTTCTATGTCAATAAAATCAATAATTGGTCCTCCTATATGGTCCACCTTGATGCATTCCCATCCCTAGATCTATAGGAGCAAGCTGCAAGCAATACTAGCTTGATCACAACACTAAATTCGATAGAGCTCATCATAGAACTAAGCCAAAAGTGTGCTACCCCAAGCCATGATGATAGGTGCCTCACTATAAATCAAATCATGAACCATCACCAAGAGTTTCCATGGGAACCTCGCTCCAGAGTAGTCAAATAGAAGGATATTACAAATGACCATCAGTAGTATGACATATCTTCGAGCAACAAAGATACCTCCAGATCAAGTATCCAAGAACATAGCAGTGTCACATGCTCTAAAGACTCTCGCTGTTAGGATCCTTAAACCTAACATTATTAGTTAATATTAGTCAGTATTATTAATAATTTAATTATTATAGTATTAACTCATAAAGTAAACCATCACAACCCTTCATAACGTGAACCATCATGTCTCTTACTAACGTGAACCATCACGTCTCTTCACCAACGTATCTTTAGGGTAGATATATATATTAGGTTGGTCATCCATATCAAATCATCCAAGAATAAGAATCATAGATTCTAAAGGAAGTAGCCCCTTATAGCGACAAAGCGATTACAAGGTAGCCCCCTTTGAGTGGCCTACAATTACATTTACATTAACTTGTTAATAATTTTATAGTAAGACCTTGGGGTCTTACCACTCGTAAACATGACCTCTCTAGCATTGGTAGGGGAAGACACAATGGCTACTCCATCAAAAGGGATCTAGAAGATCTTGTAGACATCCTCTAGAGTTATGGTCATCTCACCTATAGGGATATGAAAGGTGCTAGTCTTGGAATCCCACTTGTGGTCTAGGGCAATGAGGTGGGCCTGGTGTGACATAATCTTCAAAAGCGTAGTGACATACTGGAGCTTGTGAGCATTGAGACAATGTTAATCTATATCATCCATGTTAGGCAAGAGATCTACAAGCAATTTCAGGTCATGAGCCCACATAGATAGAATCTAGAAGTGCAAATTAAATACCTAAATTAAATGCACTTATAAGATAAAAGTAATAATAAAACCAAAATGGTGCAAATTAAAACTAAAACAGCCTAAGGCTACAAGCATAATGGCTAAATGCACCTAAACATTCAAAAAAATCAAAATATACACTTCAAAAATGCAAAAAAATCAATTAAATTGCTTAAAACTTCAAAAAAATTAAAATAAAGCCTAAAGTCACCTGGTTGATCATGCCAAGAAGAGCCATGTACTGACCATTGAAGTCGACACTAGCCAACTGCAAACCATAAAAAATTTAATTGTTAGAATTTAGGCTAGTTGCTAACAGTTGCAGCGGCCCCTCTTGGGCCATCTAAGCCACTTTGAGCATCATCAGCCACGGGGCAACATGCCAACGATGTTTTTCCTCAACCAAAAAAACATAAAAAAATCAAAAATTACTAAAATAAAGGAAAACCCACTTGAATTTAGCCTAAACTAAGTCTACCTATGGGTTCGGTTAATTTCCAATGGGTTTAGTGAGGTTCCTTTACCAAATTAATTAATTAGGTTCATTTTACCGAATTAAATAAACAAATTAGAGTTCGAAAAAGTACCCATGAAGCTCTAGCTCCTCCACTCATGATGCCTCACCTGCTCGAACATGGAATCCAAGTTAGCAACAAGTTTGGCAACACTCTTTATCATAATTGTACTTTCTCACCTCAGATCTTAAAAGTACAATTGATATCTGGCAATAATGAAAAGTAAAAACCCTAGAATTTGCTTTTATATTTGCAATTTGTGCCTTGGCCACTGTTGGCATCAACGACCCACACTTACAGGCCGCTGGACCTAATAGCAACCATGAAGATGCAATTAGGGGTCACTGGACCTGATAGTAGCCATAAAAAAGAGAGGAATTTACCCAATTTCTCGCCATGAGACCTAAAAATAGGACTTTAGACATACTTGTCAGTCCAAAAAAGTAAAAAAAATTGCATAAATACCAAAAAAATTCACATATATCAAAAATCCAAAAACATCATAAAATGCAAATAACAAAAAAATCTCAATTGAGCCTCGTATTTAGTTATTTTCTCTATACACTTGGCGATTGTAGTGACTAGCACTCCATGCAATTCGGCAAGATGAGTAAATTACCATAAGTCCACTTGGGGTAAAATTGGTTATAGTGGAATTGAGAAGCTTCGCTTGAATCTTGAAGAAGGCCATGGTGGTCGGACTGCCACACATGAGTGAGAAATCATCTTATTTCGTCCATAACATTTTTTAGCAAATCATTGAGCATAGTGATTCAACAAAGGCTTAAATGGAATTGTTATCATCTTAATTCCCTAAGAAGGTTGTTGCGGTTGGACTGCCCCATGTGATAGGGATGTGCAATTACTATAAATGGTTGAGATCAATCTTGAAATAGGACCTACCCTATAACACCAAAGAAAACCTCTAAGAGGTCTAAATCATTTATCTTGGTCAAGCGACTCATCACTTTATTAATTGTTCTTTCCTCATCGACTCATTGTTTGAAGGGGTATTCATAATATCAACAATCATAATAAAAATCAACAAACGATCACTTGATCATGAAAATTGCATTCATCTTACAAATCATTGCCAACAACTATCATAAGCTTACCCTTTGTTGGGGAAAAAAGCAAACATGATAGTTAAGTTTGTAGCTCTCATCCTTTCGGACCTATAGTAGTACTAAAGCTACTCGATCGTCATTAGACGAGTGCAACCTTTTACAAGTTTAAGCCTTCCACCCTATTGGAAGCAATGATTCTAGGATGCATGCCCTTTCTCATGATTGGGACATCCAATATTGATCATATCAATGATCATCACACAACCTACAATGTGACCCTTGGTGGTCTATTTTTGCTCTACGTTGTGTTTTCCCCATAGCACATCCCAAAAAGGGGCATCTGTAGACACCTAAAATACATCATGTTTAGGAGACTACCCATATGGACAAATTCATAAGCCATATAAATCCTCTTGGACCCCTCCAAGAGTTAGCATTGGTCGTAACCACTCAGAAAAGGTAGTTCTAGCCCATTTAGGCTTAGCTACTCTCAAGAAGAGTGGCCGCCACCTCTAGCTTCTAAAGTTGATAGTGGCCACACCTATTTATTTCTCTCGATAGCAACTAGCACCATGCATAGTTTGGACATGAATGCGGGTGTGGATCATGTAGTTTGACTACACCTTGCATTGTTTGTGGGTGTATTTTGGTATGGAACTCCCAAAGTTCCTCCTAAATGCCCCTTCAATGCATAATTGTGACTAATGCTTTCCACTCGAGATGGTCAGTTGCATGTAAATTTGGGGCTTGGATTCTCCAGGAAGCCAAGATCCAAATTTCAGATCTGAAAGAGAGGGAAGTCTACATATGGACTCTCCCAAGCAAAGCAAAGGGGAGAGAATTCAAATTGTGTGCAGTAGAGCCTTTTCGAAATAGAGAGCCAATCTACGCCCCTTTGAGGAGCATTGGAGCACCATACAATTGAGCCATGACCATGCAATAGTGTTCAAATCCATCATTTACTATCACCCATCAGTGTACCAAACATAATAGATGATCCTTGAAAATCAATTGGAGCAAGGAATATAGTGCCATAACCCCTAATTCATGAGGAGAAGAGCTTCACATCGTAGCTGCTATCTTAGACAGTGGCCTGCAGGCATATTTTAGGGCATTAGACATTATTTTCCTTTGCTCTAGCTTAGATCCATTACTACTTGATTTATTAATTAGTTGTAGCTCAGATCTAATTTCTAAAATGCATTTACATCGTATTCCTAAGATTTTTATGCATTTATTATTCAGTTTATGCTTGTATTTCAATATTATCATGATCATTTATCTTATTTATTAGATTTTCTAATAATAAGCCTCCTTCAAAGAAGCAGTTTGTGCTACTGATTATGCTATATTGTTTCCATACCTGTAGATACAGGTTCACAGGATCAATTCAAAGTATCTAGAGCATGAGATACCTCCAGGATGAAATTAGGAGGAGGCATCTGTAAGCCCTCGGATAGTTTGGTGTGCAAGATTTGGAGGCCTGCGAAGGTGCACTGTCCCCTTATGGGGGATGCATTCATCGTTACTCCACTTGTAATATATTGTATCAAAAAGAGTATCCCTCAGAGAGACGTACATGTAATCGAGATCTGGAAGCATTAATAAAATAAATCTTTCTTTTCTTGTTATTTTTGAGTTATATGTGCTTGCATGCTTCTTCATTTTTATTTGATATAATAACCTTGCAAGTAGCGTAAGTGTGGTGTACGCTTCCTGAGGTTTCACAAATACAACTCCTATGCATCACTTACCAAGCAAATAAATTTATTTTCGGCTAGTCCTTAGCCACCCAAACTCTATCCCATGGGATATCATATGAGATCAATGGAGGAGGGACCAAAATATTATAACCATCATGAATAGTGAATATACCTAGATGTTATTATTTTCTCTTTATATTTTTCCATAAGGCAAATCTACTTGAGAATCTTATCAATAAGAAGCTTTTGATGAAGAGGGACAAGAACACACCATTCTTCCAATATTTTCCACTAAAATAAAGAGAAATATCCAATCTGCCTAGAAGTATTGCATGAATCCATATTTATCCATCCTCTACCTTTGATGCTTTATTGTAAGGGATACAAATCTATAAAATCATATATTAAGGGTGGGTGTTTATCCTAATAATCAGTCCAAAAGTTAGTTAACCCAAGTATCTACTTTCCAAAAAAGTCCAGATTTAACCAATTGTTCACTAGATTTTAAGATCTTCCAAATAATGGAGCTAGGGCCCCTCATAGGAATGTGATCAACTTCTTGATGAGGAATAGAACCCAAATACTTACTAGTGATGAATCTTTTGAATAAAGCTTCCTTGTTGGAGATCCACCTCCAATAAAGCTTCCCAACAAGAGCTTTATTGTTTAAAGATGCTTTACAAAAACCAAGACCTCCTCGAGCTTTAGACTAACATATTTGATCCCAACTAACAAGAGCCCACTTCTTACCCATCCATTCGCTATCCACAAAAAATTTCTCATAAGAAAATCCAACTCTCTGAGGAATCTCATAGGGGCAGCTAGGATGGAGAATTTATAAATAGGTATGGTTTAAATCACTGATTATATGAGAGTCATTCTTCCTCTAAAGGTAATACAATGATGAGTCCAATGATTAATATTAGCAACAATTCTATCTATTAAAGCTTTCCAATAAGCCACCCTTAGAATCTTGAAATGAAGGGAAATCCCCAGGTAATCAAGTGGAAGGTTTCCTCGAGAAAAGCTCAAAATGGATAGAATATGATCCTATATTCTTCTATCTATATTGGAGAAAACAACCTTGGATTTGATTGCATTCACATGTTGATCAATATCATCCATGTAGGTTTTTAAGATGGCTTTGAGTGTTTTTACCTCCAAAATGTTAGCTTCCTCGAGGAGACCTATGTCATCCAAATATTGAAAGTGAGTTAGCATCTCCTCACCTAGTTGTACACCTATGAAAAGTAATTTTTACTTATTTCTTTGGAGAAATCTACCCAATCCTTCTACTAGAATAATAAAAAGAAATGGGAAAATAGGGTCTCCTTGATGAATATCCCTAGAAGCATAGAAAGGGGTTGAGGAGGATCCATTGATGAGAAAATAGAAGAAAATTATTGATACACAACTCATGATCCACTCTCTCCACTCCTAAGAGAAGTCAAATTTCTCAAGAATTTGACATAGAAAATACCAGGAGACTCTATCATAAGCCTTAGACATGCCTAGTTTAATAATCATGCTTCTTCAACTAGAATGCTACATTGAGTAGATGGCCTCTTGGGCTAGAATAACTCCATCCAAAATTTGATGTCCCTTCACAAATCCTTCTTGTTCCTAGGATATTATATTGTCCATAATCTTCTTAAGCCTTTCAACCATAAAATTAGTTATTATATTGTAGATCACATTACAAAGATCAATCAAGAAAAAATCTCTAAGGTTGGAGGCTTGTCCCACTTTAGGAAAAAAGTGAGGAAAGTATGATTTAGAGCCCAAAGCATAGTTTTATTTGAATGATATTCTTCAATAGCCTTGATTAAATCCTCTCCTATGACATCAAAGAGTTCAATTGGGAAACCATTTGGTCCCATAAATTTCTCTAACTTCATGCTAAAAGCTATGCTCCTCACTTCATCCTTATCCATAAGACTAAAAAGGGCTTGGTTTTGCTCAAATAAAATAATCTAGGGGATACATTTAAGTATCTCTTGTTGTGCTACAAGATTAGGGAGAGTAGGGGTGCTAAAAATATTTTGAAACAAATTATATGCTACTTATTGCATACCTGGTATGGTGTCCATCACCTATCCATTAGATTATTTAAGGTAAGTTAAATAATTCCTTTATTTACTTGTAGAGGTGGAACAATGAAACAAACTCATGTTTAGATCCCCCTCCAATAGCCAAGAAATTCTTTCTCTTTGTTTCCAATTAATTTTCTCCTAATTGTCTATGGACTCTAACTATTTTTTGACCAGTTCATATTCATATTTTAGGTCCTCTATGATTGCTCTAGTGAAGTAAATGGCCAACTTCTCCATATTTGCCGACAAAGGAGCCTTTTGGGATTAAAAATTAGATTTGCTACTTTTTTTTCTAGAATTTGAAATGTTATTTGACATGTTGGATTTGTTTAAAAAAAACATACATATATATCCCATGGGAATGATGACCCTCTCCCCACTAGAAGGGGATATTTTCCTTCATATCCTCATTTTCTAGCCAACAATTCTCAAAACAAAAAGGTCTTGGGTGAGGATTGTGGCCCATATTCCATTTCAAAAGAATAAAAAAATGAATAAGATTCAATGCAATTAAGAATAACCATCCTAAAATACCAATAGATAAATACCTCTTTAAAAACAAAATATCTATAAATATTGAATTTCCTACTTGTTATCCCTACTTGTTTGTTTATCCACATATACAGATACCCCTCATGTCGAACATCAATTAAATTGAATTGGTTAATTTTAGAAATCATAAATCTACCCCCTGGTCTAAAGAAGGATTTATCCCTTTCTAATTCCTAAGAGCAATTTTAGTATTGAAACCCCCTACCACTATCCAATTCACTTTGTATTTTATAGATTCTACTAATGTGTAAAACTGACCATTGATGTTGTTGCTCCACAAAATTCATTGCATCATAGAAATTGAAAACCAATAGAAGCTCCTTGGAGTTCTTGCTCTTAAAGATAGAAGTGAGGATGCCCTAACCAGTAGAGTGATCTAAAGCCATCTAGAGGAGAAGATTCCATAAAGTCACCACACCCCTTGAAAGCCCTCGGGATCCAACTGCCATGTGCTCAAACTAACTCCAAATTTTCTTAACAATGATATCCATCTTTTGAATGGAATATTTAGTCTCTTGAAGGAGAATAAAGTTAGACTATTGATTTTTATTTAAATTTTCAATAACAAGATGAGATTTATTGTTTAGACCTCTTATATTCTAATATTTACCAATCATTAGGAACCTAGATTTTAGTAAGTGTCAATCTGCTTGACCTTTCTTTGGATGACTAGCTAGTCTCCCTCATTACCCAACTTCTATTGCTTTGATTTTCTTCCTACACTCTTGGATTGAGAGATTTTTAACCTTTTCTCCACTTTTTGTATCCCAAGGTTAGGTTTCCATCTATCCTTATCTCTATATTTCATTGAAACATCACTATCCACCACAACCATTGCAAGGGTTTGGTTCCCTAGATCTATCATCACTAAGTGATCAACCCCAAAATTTTAATTCAAAGAAACATGATAGGCAGTTTCCTCAACCCTTATAGGGGGAAGGTTATCCTTCTAAGTTTCATCCATTATGGTGGTATCCTCCTCCATATATAAGATAGAGTTAAGAATTTTATACCTCTTAAAATTTCTCTCTATTGACTAGCTAGATCATGACATCTTGCTATTTTTCTTCTTCTTTCTCTTTGGAGCTTCAAAACGTCCTCAAGGGGATTAATAGTCAATGCTGTGTGTTTATCCTCTTATTTATTCTTAACAAACTTGTTATTGGTGATTGTTTCCTTTGGAGGGATGGGGATCTTTGTAATTACCTCTAGGAAGAAGTAGGTTAGATGACCGTGTTTGTGGTAGTACATTGGAATGGGATTGCTTCATAGTCCACCTACTAGATCCATGATAAGTCCCCCATGTTAGTTTCTATTTTAGTTGATAGAGGTTGGTTGAGATCCATCTTCACATAGATCTAGATATAAATTATAGAGTCTCCCCTCATCATGTCCATGGAAACCCCTAAATAGCACCTCAAGAAGTTGCCCAATTTATCAAAATTTAGTTCACAATAGTATTCCATGGGTAGGGCATACATACAAACCCAAACAACCATCGTAGAGGGCTCTATCTAAGGATTAAATCCTAGCTTTGATAGCTAAACAAAAAGGCTAACAACATCATATGTTCTCCTCCCTAACTCAAAGGCTTTATCTCTATCTATTTGAGAAGAAAAACTCATAATATAATAGGCATTGCTAATAAGAGAGATTGAGGTATCCCTAAGGGACTCCCAATTTTTTTAGATCCAAGAGGATATAAATCCTAAAGATGATCTTATGCTGGTAAAATTACAAAGTAGATCATTCTTGCTTCTATAGAGAATGTTATTTGCTACTGGGGATTGATCTATTACTAGTTTAGGATGTAGGGCCACCTAGGGGAGATAGACATTAACCCTTGCTTGGAAATATTGATGCTTTAGATTCTTCACCATTATAGAGAAAATAGAATGAAGGGTTGAGTCTCTAAACAAGACATCCTCCATGTCCTATTTTCCTTTAACCATATCTGCAAATGATCTCTTAGGGTACAAGTCATGGATGGGGCTTAGGAGGGTCCTCATTAGCATCCATAGGCCACTCCATAGCCTACACACAACACTTTGCTCAAAGGAGATACCTAAAAAATCTAAAATACCCTAGTTTCCAAGGCAAAACCAACTTTACTCCAGATTCAAAGAAAAAAACTAACCCTATTGATGTTTTTTTTCTCTACCTAATTTTTGGCCTTCATAATTATGAAATCTTGGTGACAAATTTGCCAACATAAATTTTTACAGTTGGTAGTAATTTGCAACATGGTAGATGTAGTGGTAGTTTGCTTAAGATATCCCTTAGTGGATAGCAGTCTCGTGGACTATCCCATAGACATGTGGCTACTACATCAAATACTTGGGTATATAGTTTAAGTGCAATGATCAATGATTTGAGGGCATAAAGTTTCCAATGATTAACTAGTTGAGCGAAGTTCCTACAAATAATTGAACTTAAAGATAGTATTAAGGGCTAGTAGGTGGTGTTTTTTATGGTGGTTTGGATTGGGGGTATATCAATGGTCTATGGATGAGATGTGCATTCTTTATTACCTTTGGGTAGGATCCAAGAGTCATCTTAGATATATTTTTAGAATTATTATGGTAGTTTAGAATAAGTTGAAAATTGTTGAAAACTATTGGAATCAACCCAAAACTCTATAGTTCTATAAAAATAGGCTTTGTGCTATAGGAAAGGTGATGTGAGTTGAAAAGTTTAAAAGGGTCCAAAACCTTTCAAAAACCTATATTTTTCCCTAATAATAATAAAAAAAAAATTTCTCATGAGTTGCAAGGATCACTTGATATGGTAATTTTCCATTATCCATCAACTTTGTTCTAGTTATATCTACCAAAATTTGATACAATATTTCTCCTACTAATGGTTATATTCTTGTTTTTTCTAATATCATAGGGTGAGGAGTTTGAACTTAACCCCTAGTTCTTTGAGCAAAATTTAGTTTTGTACATGCCAAACCTTTTTTCAAGCTTCTTTTGATGGACCAACATCCCAACCTATACAACCATATAAGATCATTATTTGTGCCATTGTTTTTAAAATTATTTTTTCTTAATTTTCTAACCCATAATTGAGTTCATTTACATTTATTTATCATTTCATACTAATATTTGAAACCTTATATTATTGTTTCTCTACACAAGAATTCCACTTATAGCTGGAGTAAAAAGTTCAAATCCCACATACTTACATATGAATGAAATAACTCTAATTTATCACCCTTAAACATGATACTTATGTTATTATCTTCAAAAATCAATAACCATTACCTTTGTTTTACTTAAATTAACATTGATTCTAGAGTAACAACAAATATTATCTAAAGGTATTAGACGTATTTGTAAGCTATTTTATATTTTGTTAGTAGCACAACTTCATCAACATATATCAACAATAATAAAGCATATCCTACAATTTATACCCTTCTATTTATTTTATGATTCACTCTTCTAATCTATCTATAAATAATTCAAATAATAGGGGTGAGAGAAGGAAAACATGCTTTAAACCAATAATACTATTGATAGTAGCCTTTTTGGTTTTGTGGACATCATTTATTAGTATTTTAAATTTGCTAGATATTTACATACAAATGTAGTGTTGCTTGTCTCCATTCAGTTGAGACATTTTAATTTTTAATTTTTGCCCATATTTTAATCATGGCACTATATCAAAATCCTTAGAAAAATATACAAACCAAAGGTGACTGATATTATTCTTTCCTTGAAATTTATCAATAATAGTCCTAGGATAACTAGATGATCAATAGTTAAGTATTTAGGTTAAAAAACAACTTGAAAAGGATCCCTTACCTTGTTTTCTTCTGCCCAATCACAAATTTTATTTTCTAATATGGTACCAAATGGATGAGAAAAAAGGTTTCTCATCATGATTATTATGTTATTTCTTACATGATTTATATCCCTACTTTATGTATGGGTATGACCTTACTAACTTGCTAGTCTAGAGGAAACCTATTCCATATTGGTTTATTATGCATATATTTTATGATATTTGATAGATAAGAACCTCATCATTTATTCATATTATCTATCAAACCATATAGATCTTGTGATTTTTCTTTAATAAGGTGCTTAATACCTGTCCCAACATTATGTTTTAAAATAACTTCTAGGATATTGATAGCAAAAGTCATCTTCTAACTATTTTTCATATAATGTTTTCATAGAATTTATAGACGTATGCAATAATTTCCTTCTCTTCTATCTCCTGGAATAGTATGCCTTATGAATGCAATTTATTTAATTTTTTAAAGGATTTTAGTTTAATTTTTTACTATATCTTCTTGCTTTTTCTTAAGGAATACTCTCTTGTCTATCTATAAGTATTTTTTCTACTTTTTGAGTGGTAATTTTGCCCAATTGCAAAACCACACCCACCTTAGGATTTTGATCACAAAACTCTCTCTTGCAAAGAAGTTGAATCAAAAACAACTTCTCCAAGGTTCCGCTATATATATCTGCCCATGTAGAGGAGTTGGAGAGCAAGTGGGTAGTTAAACCTCTCTAGTTGCTGAGAGGCCCAGGTTAAAATCTCTCGCCTCACATGTTGCGGATATGTTATGTAATGGTTCCCTCGTGGTCACAGTCTGTTTACCCCTTGTGGCCACCACCAAAAAAAAAAAAAAATATAAGCCTTGCACATGTATTAGTAATATCAATGAAAATATATCAAGTAAATGCTAGGAAAACCTTAGTTATTGCAAGTAACTGTTAACAAGGGGCATGTGTTGGTTTATTTTACCATGCTATACTAATGATTGTTCATAAAACTTAAAGGAATATAAATGTGAATTGGCCCTCATATGACCATGATGTAAAACCTTAATTCCTTTTATCTTGGAGGATTTTAGGTAGATTTTATCTTCCTTTATTAAGTAGTTTTTAAACAAGTTTTATCTTGTATTAAATCCTACTTTAAGCATGAAGTAGAAGATTTAAACCTATCTCTAAACCTGAATTTCAAATGATGAAAGAATTCTTTTTATATTGCTTTAAACCTCAAGATGGAATAATTTGGATGATCCACTTTGTAGCTATAGTAGCCTTTGATATAATAAATAAATTATCCCTCTTTGATAAAATTAATTTTCACAAAGAGAACAATTTATTGCATGATCTTGAAATGTCATAATTAAATAATCCCTCTTTAATGAAATCATAATTATCATAAAGAAGAAATGATTTAATGCTTTAAAACAATAGCCTTTGATATAATAAATAAATTACCTTTCTTTGATGAAATCAAAATTTTCATAAAGAAAGGTGAATTTATTTCTCCGAATCTGATAGCTTATGGAATGCCATTAAAATTTACCCCCCTTTAATGAAATTGAAATTTTCATAAAGGGAAGTTCATTTATGCCTGCAAATAAAAATGTAAAACTGAAAAATCTGATTTGCCTTTAAAATGTGAAAAAAATAAAATTCCGAAATTATAAAAATCCTTATAAAACAACAATTTTCAACAATTTTTATAAAATTGAAATGGCTTCAGAATGAGTTCGAATTTATTTCGGATGAAATATTGTAGCTCATTCTTCACACCCATGTAATTATTTTTGTCATTTTAATTTTTTTTAATTTTTATTTTAATCCTCAAAGTTTTAAAAAATCTACAAAAAGAAGGGTTTAAAAAAATAAAAATAAAATATGGAAATGGAAATGCAAACACAAAATGACATCATGCTTCCCTACCCTACAAAACTAAAGATGTGAGAAATCTCTACATGCAACCTATTTTATCAGAACCTGCATTTGCACAACTTGGAATAAGCTAAGTGCGAGCTTCTAAGGATAGAAAAATAATTTTTTTGTTTCGAGGTAGTCAACAATGCAACCATGAAATGCATTAAATATTGCTTATAAACCTACAAAAATAGAAAAGGAGAAATATGGGCATTAAATCCAGACATGCAGAAATAGTCTCCTTTCTTGCTAACAAGGTGCAAGTTTTCGGATTTATTTGCATTAAATCTAAAAAAATATATTCATTTACATCCCAGTTCTAACAACATTTTTTGTTTTTTCGAAAAGAACCAGCCCTCGATTCTGCCTTTTGTTGCAATATTTTAAAATTTCATTCTGCCCCTTCGTCTGGTTTTCCAACTATTCATTTTAGCTTCCTTCATTTACTTTCATTGGCTTTTCATAACATTTCACTTTATAATGCTCACGAGCTCAATAATACTCTTTTTATTCCTCCACGACACTCTTGTTAATAGTGTTTATAAAATGCAATGATGATTTTTTTTATATGAAAACATCTCTTTTGATATTTTTACCATAACAACCATACTCGCCATTGTGTCACCAAATAGAATATCATTATAAATGAAATATTTTTTCCTCACATGGTGTAAGGTCATATAAATATGATCTTTTTAAATTAATGCCAATTTCCACATTGGAACTAACGCTTCCCTTATGACCTACATCATCCCACGGGGTCCACCTTGTTTTGTGCATGTGACACCCATCATTTGCCTCCTCTTCAATAGTTTCTATTCTAGGAAATACTAGCTATGAGTGCCCTGTCGACTCTCATGACATGCTCCCAAGTTATCATAAAGATAATACCTAACATCTACTTGCTCGATGACCTCTGGTGGCTGCCATTTTATCTTACTGGATAGCATTTTCTCTTTTACCTCCATTCACAAAATTTGACAATACCTATGCTAATATGCTCTGTATGAGCCATTCGATTCACGTCAATATCAAGTGTCGCTAAATCTACGCTATCACTGGTGAGACCATACTACCACTATGTATTTTCCAAGTTAATTTTTTGACTATCCATCTCGACTTTGGCATCTGAGATGACCTTACATTAGCGTTCGATGACAACGTCCATCTCTTCATCCTCGATGTGATAAAACCTTCATATTCACATCAACACCTCATGATCACGTTAGTGGAGCATCAAACCCTCACACCGAGCACCCTGACATATTTAATTCCTTTTATTGTTGCACATGCCTTTGACATCGATGCTCTGAGGTGGTCTGCTAAATGAAGAAATTTCACCTTGAAATCCCAAATGTATCATGTTGCTTGCCTACGTTTACCAAAAAAAAATTGAATCAGTTTGTGGTGAGGTCTAGGTCATGTCACCACTAGTTCATCAATACTCATTCTGCATTTAGAACTTACCATCATTTGCCTTGGTTATATTTTGTGTCAACAATGTTGCTATCTCCTTTAATATTGTATCCTGGTGTCCACCCTTACGTGCAATCATGATCTGTCCACCATCAAAACTCTCTTGGTGTGAAGTGTACAACCATCGTTAGTTATTATCCTTGAGCATATTTCTACGAGCCTTGCTATCCTCTTCTGTGGACTTAGATGTATAATGATACCATATACCTCCAAGGGCTATTACTTATCACAAACACTATGAGGTCGAGAGTCAAGGACCAATTTGCCAAAAGCTTTGTGTGGCTACCCTTATCTAACACTACTGAGCTCCCTGCGCATGTATGCAAATGTTATTTGTACTATTGTTGCTCATGTTTAACACCATGACCTCTGTTAAAAATATACCTAAATTCCCAATCATCCATGTTGGGCTCAAGGATTTTGTAACGTCTATTCAGCTTGGGCTTCATTGAATGATTCCTCATGATCGACGGAGTCAATCACCATTATGTATTGTGTACCATATCGTATAATCAGGAAAGAAATTATCAACCCTTCTACCAAATAATTTGAATTTTTTGCTCATTATTTTACATTCCTATATTGGCCTATATTGCGCGATTAGATGAAAATGACCACGTATTCGATCATCGTTCGAATAGGTAATCTATCATAACTATTCGTCATGCTACCCCACTGCCCTAATTAGCCAAGAAAAATCTACCTCCTATCCAATGTGGTCCCACATCATCTGGGTAAGTTTCACCTTAATCGTTTGTCGTGTCAATAATCACCTCGATGTCGATATCAGCATATTGCCTGATCTATCCTCCTATTCCATCTATGTTTTCTTCAAAATATACCATATCGACACCCTACTGGTTTTTGATCACTTCCCTGGTTGCCCATTGAGATTGTGAGTTTGTCATAAGACCTTGAGATTCCTATCGAAGGTCTCATCGTTCCTCCCTGCAATGCAATACCACGACTCATGTGTTGGTTTGATATCTCATTAAAACTGCTATCATTGGTGATAATTTTATACTTCATATGGTATCATCTATCAGGCCTTCATAATCTATGCTGAGTTGGCCATAGTGCATAAACCACATCACCAGGTCTGATTTCTTCCAGGCACTCACATCCACATCCACGTTAGCGATCCTAGTCACATGGTCAACTTGTTTAGGGGTTCATCTAGTCTTCTCACCATTGCATCGTTCAAAACCATTCGACATCCTTTCATAGGTCAATCGAAACGTTGTCATCTATGACCTCTTTGTCTATCCACATGTGTTGATCTCGGTATTTATGCTAGGTTCGACTAATTTGTCATGTTGGTGTTGCCTAGTTGCTGTTGAATCCATGAGATTCACCAAACCTACATACCAACACAAATACATACATTAGAACCATATAATAAGCCTTTTATCTAAAGTATTATCCATAATAAACTAAACATAAGGTAATACCCTGAATATGAATAACACAAAACATCATGGAGATAGCTTCATAATAAAATGAGGCTAATTTATTCTATTTTTGTACTATATCATTTTTTTTGTTTTTATTATACTGATATATATATATATATATATATATTCTATTTTATTTTTATTATTATTTTTTATTCTAAAATTTTATATATATGATAAATATATATAAGAGTTTATTTTTATTTTATTTATTATTATTATTATTATCATTTTTATTTTATTTATATATTATTTTATTTTTTATTTTTTATTTTTGTTTTTTTGCAGAAATGAACTTCCCTTCATGAAATTTTCAATTTCATTAAAGGGGGTGATTTTTAATGGCATTCCATAAGCCATCATTTTTAGAGCAATAAATTTACCTTTCTTTATGAAAATTCTGATTTCATTAAAGAGGTAATTTATACATTACATCAAAGGTTACTGTTTTAAAGCATTGAATTAATTCTTCTTTATGAAAATTATGATTTTATTAAAGAGGGATAATTTATGATTAGGGATAATTTATTAATTATATCAAATACTTTCTTTATCCTTATGATAGAAGCTACAAATAATGAATCTATTCATCATTTTAGATTCACATTCATAGATATATTTTAATCTTCATTTTCATGTTCAAAGTAAGGTTTAATGCAAGGTAAAACTTGTTTAAAATTTACTTAATCAAAAGAAGATAAAATCTACCTTAAAACATTTCAAGATAAAAGGAATCAATGCTTTACATCGTGGTCATATGAGGGCCAATTCACATTTATATTTCTTTAAGTTTTATGAACAATCATTAGTATAGCATGATAAAATAAACCAACACATGCCTCTTGTTAACAGTTACTTGCAATCACTAAGGTTTTCCTAGCATTTACTTGATATATCTTCATTGAGATTACTAATATACATGTGCAATGCTTATATAGAAGAACCTTGGAGAAGTTGCTTTTATTTTAACTTATTTGCAAGAGAGGGTTTTGTAATCAAAATCCTAAGGTGAGTGTGGTTTTGCAATTGGTAAAATTACCACTCAACACTACTATTTCACCCAATATGCATCATCATATATATTTGAACTTAATATTATATTTTTATCTAGTTTACATTCATGACTAAACCATTTGTTATTTTTTAATAAGCTATGTGTGGCTTCTATTAGGGGCCACTCCCATTATGAAAACAAAACATCACATTGCTCTCATTACATTTCTAAAAAGTAAATTAAAGTATATTCAACTTTATCATTCTATCAGAGGCATTCTTAATTTACTCTTCTATCAAAAATATTCTTCATCTTCCTCAAACTGCTAAGTTTCCACAGTCAACTCTTTTTATATCAATTGCCTTCAAAAATTTAAATTCTATCAAGATGAAATTCAGCCCAACTTCTATATCCAAAAATATATTATCTATAACAACCTCACAATTTATTAATACCCTTTTTTAGGGTTCTTATTCATTCTTCTAATATTCCAAGATATTATTTTCATTGTTATCTTTTTATTTTATTTATGGGTTTAGCCCCATTTATTGTTAACACTTGTGATATTTGCTTTTGTTTTCCCATATCAATATCCCTTTGTGTTTCTTTTTCTCTTTGTTTTTGCTTCTTTGGTCTTCCTATTTTTTTTTTCATTCTCAGCAATACTTTCATCTTCATAAATCTCTTCAATATTCTCACACTACTCATAGTAAGACTTATCATCTTTAGGTTTAACTTGTTCTAAAGGATTTGAAGTGCAAGGAATAACTTCAAAAGCACACTCTTCTTTATATTTCCCTAGAGACCCTAAAGTACAAGGATGCTCTTCTATAAAATTACCTTCTTATTATGCCCTAAAACCCTAAATTGTTATGGGTTTCCTCCAACCTCATTTCTATATTATTCTGCTCTTGAAACCTTAAAGTGCAAGGTATAACATCATCACCACTTTCACTTTTATTACTCGAAAAGGATTCTGTACTACTTGAGGAAAATGAAGATGATTTAACTAGAATAAACTTGACCTTTTTTGCTATATTTGTTTTGGGTTTTATCTCCACATCTTCTTTTGCAACTTTAATTCCTTCTAAACTTGCCAATTGATATTATCTATAGGATTTACCTCTTTTGGAGTGGAATATCTATGACCTGATGTAGCTTCTATTATTGAATGATTGCTTCATATTGAAGTTTATTTTATGGCTAGAATTTTTTATCTCTTTCTTCATAGTTTTTACTTTGTAAAATCTTGCCATGTGTCCAATATCAAAATAATTATGGCAAGAAAATGCAATATTTTCATAATCTACTTGTTGATCCCATTCTCTTGATTTAGATTTAATATTAATGGATTGTGGTAAAGGTTTTGAAATATCCATAGCAACACATATTCGAGTATAAATAGCATGATTTCACTCCTTAGTTTTTGGTCCTTCCTTGATGACTTTCCCTAGGGTAATTCCAATATTTTTCTTTTTACAAGGAGAAAGTATTCTTCGTTAACTTTCAATAACATTTTTGTTAGGGTTTTACCTTTTTTTTAAGATTTTGATGACATAATATATTCTTTATTTAATAATCCAATTTATATGCAAAAAAATTATTGTTATCATGACTTAGTCTTTGCACCTAACAATGATATTTAGTTAATATGTTTTTAGACTCATGTTTGACCACATCATTGGTTGAGAAGAAAATGGATAATAGAGGGAACTCGAGAAATTTAGTTTCAATACTAAAATTTCATATCTATGTGATGCTTATTTCTTGTACAATTAAGGATTCAATCACACTAGATCATTCTAAAAATTGGCAATTATCTCCTCTTATCCTTGTGAAATGAGAAGTCCCATTATAAATTAAAAAATTGAAACATCCACATAGTTATAATAATAATAAGTTATTTCCCTTTGTTAGCATGCCACCTATGGTAAATACTTGAAAATCCATTGTTTATAATATCCTCTTTATTGAGTTATTTCATTCATAAATATTTAATTCCCTTTATATACATATTTTCTTGCCAACTATTTATCCTCACATTGAAGTCTAGAATGAAAATAACTTTTCCTAGCTGTAAAAATTTTGAAATATCATTTGCTAAAAATGTAAATGGATATTTGATGGACATATTTGGAATTTTATAGATTTAATATAGAAGAGAATCAAAGTAGAAAGTAAGTATATAGATGTTATTTTTTCCTTTATTTACTTCAATCCATAAATATTGCTTGTTAGCATTAAATTTTGTAATAGATAGAAGTCTCTACTTGCAATTATGAATATAACAAGCCACACCATTAAAGTGATTACCTTTAATATTGACCTTTGAGTTATAAATGTATAATTTATAAAATCCACGTGTATTAGGTATTTATCTACAATGACATTCAAGTTTTTAGTTCAAGTAACAAGTCAAAATGATTTAAAAAATGATGTTAAGCTTCTACCTTATATAAAACTAAACCATTGATATTCCCTACACAAACAATCAATGTCCCCATTTTTTATTCCTATTTTATTTATTGGCTTGGTTTATTACATTTTGATTTATTAATTACCACAACCTATTATATCCTAAAATCAACATGCAACACCTCCATTACTACTTTAGCCTTTATCCATTCCCCCATACTTTTTATATATTGCTCTTAGGTTAGATCTTCCTCTAGAAAAATATTTTGATCTTCAATATAACACCTATGAATTAATAATTTGAATCATGATATTGCATCTTAAAACTTCACAATTTTATGATGTGGCATACTTCCTTTCTTTTTATAATTAAAAACATCCACTCTTTTTTGTTTTAAGATGTGCATAGTGTTTCAAATGAAATTACTAGTTACTTCAAGAATATATTATTCATAATATTGTTTAATCCCAAAAATCCTCAAATTTATGGTTTTTTTTCATTTTCTTTTTTCCTCCTTAAGATCACTAACAAATATTTCTGCAGCATCTTTATTATTCTCTCTTATTTATTCCTCAAATTTTGAAGTATAGTTTTTTTAATCTGATTTTTGTTATGTTAGAACTTACATCATATACTCTATTAAAAGAAATCAAAATTTCATATTTATTTGAGAAATATTGGAGACTTGACCCACCATAGAATTCATCATAGTCTATAGAATGCATAGTTGACAATTTATCTCAATGACCATACTCATAAGATGTTTTGATTATTTTTTGGGAAAGCTCACTATTTCTACTTCATGATTTATTTCATCCTCATTGATCAAAGTAATTAATTTAGGATTAAAGTGTAGACTTGACTTACTTTTCTTTGATGATATTCAATCTAATCCCTTTTCTATTATTCTTATAGTTATTTTGATTGCACATTTTTGTTATTTTTTATTGTGTACTTCTTTGGTAATTTGCTTCTTCGTATTTGCTATTTGCTCCTTCTATATCCATTGCATGATTTTTTCTATCTTATCCTTTGTTATTTGCTATTATATGATGCACATTATGAGGCACTAAACAAACAAGTCCAAAACACATTAAGAATGTAAAATTTCTCCTCTAAATTACTCAAATATTAACAATTAAAAACTATTATAGCAAATGGATAGGCCAAAAACATTATGTTTTAAGATGAACAATGAAGGATGTAATAATAAAATTTTCTCTTATCAACTCAAATTGATAAATCATGACCAAGAAACCAAGACAATCCATAATGAGATTTTGACATGAAATTTTTTGAGTTTTTTTCCATCAAAAAGTGTTTCTTCTAGTATGCAAGACCTCTTTATTGGGTCTCATTGCATTATTAATCATATAAGTGGCTTGTACCACGATTGATCAGTTGCAAGTTTTCAAGATTCGTAAGACGTTATAAGCCTTAAGAAGTTTAAGTAGTCAATAATAGATTTAAATATTGTTTCCATATTACCCTACAATCGTAAGAAGTTAAAGTAGTAAATAATATATTTTAAATATTGTTTCCCTATAACCCTACAAGGTAGCACCTCTAACCCTTCATATTTACAAATAAGAATCCAATTTGTAAGGTGATTCCAATGTTTGAACTTATATACAAATACCTTATTTAAATAATAATAATAATAATAATTTGTCACATAATAATGGGTACATTATTCAAACTAAAAGTTTACTCTAATATAATATTGTTCCCCATAACTAGATTTTTAATTCATGATTTCTTAATGAAAAATCATTTAAAAGTTTTCATTATTTATTTTATATATCATTTTTAATTATTATTATTGAATTAATTATTTAAAATTAGCTATGTATAATTATATACCCCAAGAGACATTTTTATTATTTAAATCTATATACAAAGAATGCTTTTTTAAACATTATAGTTTCTATTCATGCATTAATCTCTACCCCTCCAAAACTTGTCTTATATTCTACCACATCTAAGGTTCATAAATAATATTTAGAACTAGTACCCTTACCATTATGCATTTCCTATTCACTAAAGATCCTATTAGGGTCCTATTATGCCTTAATCATTTAACATAATATTAGTACCTAAAATCTAAAAAAATAAATAATATTTGCCTCATATGAAAATTAAAATAGATTATGTAATGCATCTTATTTTATTTAATAGGATGCTATGGTAGGAGTAACCATTTTTATAATATTTGCATCAGTACATAATTATGAAGTCAAGTAACATAAAAAAAGTTAATGTAGTTGAGCCTTTACATAATATGATATAATATACAAATTAGTTATTTCTCAAACATAAATGAGATACAATGATATATCCACATAGAATCCAAGCATGCTAAGTGAAATAAAATATATATAAGAAATTAAAGAAGAATTGGGTACACTCCTCTTTGGGAATTCTTCCTCCTTAGTCTATTGAAGCCTTGAAAATATTATTTTATTTACTATCTGAATTGCCTATTAAATTTTTGGAGGAAGAAAAATGGAGATGGATCCTTTTTCAATAGCTCACCTATCCACCTACCCCAATATTTGTATAGGGGTTGATGACCAAGCTTCTACATAATTTCTAGAATGACTTTTATGAGTATGAGTATTATTCCTTCTAAGATTTATTTCAAGATACCCCATGATATCCTTTTCACATAGTCATGGATACCCATGGAAGACCCTCTTAAGGGCATCATGTGCATGTCTCATAGTTTTGAGATTGAAATATTTGAGAAGCTCCTAGATTACCTCAATGTGGTTGTAGCCCATTGTAACATAGAGTGTTGTCTCTCCTAAGTCATTTTCACCATGATTAGATTTCATTGGACCTTCATATCCTCAATATTGATCACCACACAGTCACATGCATCCTCCTATGAGTCTTAAGCCTAACTCAAAATTTGATTTTCTTTGAAATCCCCTATCTTAGAGGCCATGTGGAGGTCTTTATCATTGTGCTTCCATATCATTTACTTCACTAATATCTCTATGAATGATTGAATCACTATCCCATGAAATTCCCCTAGGTCATCCATCTATAGCTATGTGGGTATAATTTCACTCTTTATTAGTAATTAGATTTGCTAAAATTATAGTTGATAGTTGTAAAATAAATATCATATAGCTATGATTGTGTCAAAAATTCTATAGGCTTGAAAAATTTTCACAAGAGTTTTCCCTCTAGAGGACTTGCATTTGAATTTTACTTATAGGAAAATAATTTTTTGAGCTTTGCATACTCAATGCAATAAAATGACTATAGCATATGTCCATCAAAAGGCATATGCATGATTTCTTTTCACTAGCCACTTTGTGGATCTAATTTTGACCACATTGCAAAAGATATCTCCTTCTAGAAAATATGTTAGATACTAAGTGTACAAATTTGTCATAGGATCAAGAAAGTCTCAAGACTATGACATAATAAGTACCATGTTAGTTGGAAGCTTTAATAACATGAGAACAAGCAAAAAAACAACAAAATTCAAAAGGGCCTAAAACTATATTTTAGTTTATGATGATGTCAAGAAAGGAGTGAAGCACACAAGAACAACACATGATAAATTAATATTTGAGGCTACAATGTAATAAGTGTGTAGCCATAAAATTTGTACACACTTAAAAATTATTAATGTTATTATGACATCTTAATCATCTTAACAACGTATAACTCACCCTCAAAAATCCTTACATCAATATTAATACATCCTAAGCATTTTCAGAACAATGGTATGGAGATATTCTAAAATTTATCCAATATGGATCATTCCCAAATGGTTTTGATAAAAACCAATAACGATCATTACACAAGCGAGTTGTCCGATTTATAATTATCAGAGGTGATTTGTACAAAAGATATTTTGAGGGCATCCTCTTATGATGCCTCAAATATTAATGAATCCAAAAGAGCTCTAAACAAGGTCCATGATGGATCTTGTGGAGGTCATTTTAGTGGGGATGCTATAGCCATAAAGCTCTTATGAATGGGATAATTTTAGCCCTCCATGGAAAAATATACCCATGAATATGTACGTAAATGTGACAAATATTAGAAGCATGCAAACCTTGTTCATGCTCCTACCCAAGAGCTTCAAGCTAGTTCTTCCCCCTGGCCTTTCTCAAAATGGGGCCTAGACATCATTGGGAAAATCAATCTAATTTATTCATATGGCCATTAATTTATTATTATAGTAATAGAATATTTTATAAAAGAAGCTATGCCATTGGCTTCTTGAACAAGAACCCAGATCTCAAAATTCATTTTCAATCAAATCATCTATAGATTTGGGATTCCATATACACTTTTTTCAGATAATGGAACATGTTAAAAAAAAAATACTTTAAAAAGCTTTGTGTAAAATATAAAATCAAGCACAAATGGTCTACTCTATATTATCTGCAAGGAAATGGTCAAGCTAAAGCATCCAATAAAAAATTAATTAAAATATTAAAAATATTGGTTAGTAAATCAGGACGATATTGGCATACCCAATTACATCTAGAATTATGGGCCTATCAAACTAGTGTTCAAACCCATACTGGTGATTTACCTTTTGTTTTAGTATATGGCACTGAACCTATATTTTATTTTGGGATTGAAGTTCCTTTTTTAGGTCTTTTACTCCAAAATGTTAAAGTAGGAGATAAATATCGTGCTAGATGATTAAGCCAATTGGAATTACTAGATGAAAAGTGTATAAATGCCTTAGAGCACCTTCGCTCATATCAATATAAAATTAAAATATCATGTTCTAAGAAAGTGCATACCCAATAATTTGAGATTGGAGATTTAGTTCTTAAAGAAAATAAAAAAAATGCTCAAACTGATTTAAAAGAAAAATTCCAACCAAATTGGTTAGGACCATTTATTATCATTGCTAAATTTGGATCTGGTGCATATCGATTGGCAACTTTATACATAAAATATATTAAGGAACCTATGAATATAATGCACCTAAAATTATACTATGCATAACATCAAGTAATCTTACCACTGTACATAGTTGTAAATACTTTGTACTTATATTTCTTGCATCTACTATAAATCATCATATTTAAATAATATATCATTTAGTTGCATTCATCCATCAATTTATTAAAATAAAATTGTGATTCAATTACATATGTCATATGGTCACATCCAGTTATTATTCTACTTATATTAGACAAATGTTATCAAAATTCATAGTCAATTTTGGTTTACTTTGGGAGGAATTCAAAAATTATCTCGAACCACTCACCAAAATACACATTTTAATAAAATTTTGATTCTAAATATTGATTATAAATCTCTCTTGAACTAAAAAACATTATTGCTTCACTAAATAAATTTTAAAGTTTTGGGAACTGATTTTACCACTTTTTGAACCAAAACACACTTACATACCTTAATAATGATTTTGTGCAAAGGAAGATGATACTACATAGTAGTTCTAGCTTCTTAAGCAAAAGGTTTCCCTTGTTATCCTATTATGCACATGGTCTAGAATACTGAGAATTTACAAAATGAAAAGATCCTCCCTACCCAAATAAAATCCCTTGCTCTTTGTCTAAGTTGAGCAAGTATCCCTTGGAAAAAAACAAAAGAAAAATAGTTTTACTACAAAGCAATAAAATCCCCTTATTCAAAACAAAAAATGAACAAGTATCCCTACTCGAAGAAATCAAAAGAAAATAAGGGGGTAATGAGCTTGAATCCCTAGAATTCATTAGTTATTTGAACACCATGGGGTGATCCTCATTACAAGTTAGGTATCATCAAGCCTGCCTGGCAATGGTGGTATCCTTACGCGTGGTGATATGTCTGTCATATTAGCAACATTATTTTGTATAGACCAATGTCATCTTGTGGATTAGATAGTTTTTGGTAGCTTATATTACATAGTAGCTAAATCTAACTAAATGCATACAATCATGGTAAATGAATACATTTTTTGCACACACATTGGTTCTTAAAATTGGCTTGTATCACTACCTTACTCAAAATTGGTGAATGAACTTCACAAGCACACACATTTGATCCTTAGAGAGATTTTGTATCATAATTAATGTCAAGATGGAAAAAGAATACAAAAATCATACACTAGTTCTTGGTAAATTTGAAATCATCTTCGAAATGACCAAAATTATCCTTGAAGGTTGATTAGCAAATGCCATTATTTTATCATGGATTTGTATGACTGTTAGCATATGCAATTGGTCCTAAAAAATAGTCACTCTTGCATTTTCACACCTATCACTTAGCATAAATATGTCAATTCTTATATTACATGATTGCATATCATTTATCAAAAACTTGCATTTGATCATACATAATCACCCTTTCATACATATTGACTTTGCAATGATGGCATGAGACAACCCTAATAATATTTCTTTAGGAATATTATGCCTAGTGCAAATCCTTTATCCAAATTTATCATGCTTGATTACTATAAATTTAATCTTAAAAACACACACATTACTTATCATCAACTACATTACTTTCAATCAACAAACTAAAAATACTTTTTGATCTTAACCCTTTGAGGTTAGTAATATAAAAAAGCCTCAGACAAGATCTGCTTCATGACTAAAGCAAGTAAACAACCTCCATAAACAGTCATAAACAAGCACACATCTTCAATTTATTATTGTTGATTGATCAAGATCGTAAGGGTACATTTCCTCAAACAAACATTCTTCTACAAACAATTCAACCACACTACATTACAAATATTAATTACTTCAAATTACACTCTACTTCTCTACAATGATATCTTGATTAAAGCATGAGAAAATGTACATCAAAAACCATAAAAATAGGAACTAAAAAGTATGATTATGTAGATCATAAAAAACAAATTATATTATGCATTCACACATCAACATCATCAACATATCAGATAAGCAATATATATATATATATATTTATATTTTTTTTTTATATATATATATATATATTATATATCATAAAAAATCAATCGATTGGTATACCACAATCATAAAATTGGTATACTCAATTACTAATGGGTACACCATAAAATCTAGCTTAGTGTATCATCCTCTAGAACCCCTAGAATATTGGGTGTCATCACCTGGAGGTGGTCTGGGCTCAAAAAATTGAGGAGCCCCAAATACTGAAGTTGATCTAGAGTGACTAGGAGCAACTAACTCTAGAGGTAATGAATCTCTTTAACCCTCAAGCACTGTCTAAAATTACAACATCTGATATAACATCATCCACTGTGTCACCAAGGTAGTCTTTACCTATGCTACCATCAAGGCACCCTGCAACACACTACTCCATGAGAATTGGATGGAAGCCATACTCCTTGTATGATGTGATTGTGACACTATCTGCTACGATGACCCATGTCCCTATATATTTTCAAATTGAGCCTAATCCTAGCTCACAAGAGTTTGCACCTATGTGATCTATCCCTCTAATTACTAAATATGACTCACCTAAATGGTGATATAACTTCTCAAGCTATCATTATCTACCCATAAAGCAGTCACCTCTCCTACGCTGCTTGACTCTTCCATATCTATAGTAGCGCCATTTTCAAGAAAATTTAGTCTTGGGGTAGTATAGGTATCTCACTATGGAGAGGGTACTATCTTCTCTGGCAAAGAAATAGACCACTTTGAGCATCCCTCTTGCTGGCACAACCTCCTCTCCCCATCAATCCTGAGAGCCTTCTGAGTGGGCCCCTATAGCTGTAATACCCCCATATTCAAGGTTCCTATGGTAAAAATCCTCACATCTAATGCCCCTACCTCTGTGGTAGCCTCTGTCTCTATCCTCCCCCCTCTAATCTAGCTGATCATTGCTTATATACCTCCCGATAGGCCTTCTGTATCTGACCAGCTATACCTCTATCCTGAGTACTCCTCACTAGACAAATATTAGTATACCAAGTGGAATACCTATCCACAACCCCAAAATCATCATCATATCCCAAGGTAACATTTGCATCATCCTCATCTATCTTAATAAACATGGTGAGATCTGGACTCCCACTAGTGGTCGTCAAATCTCGTACAACTTGGGAATAAGAAAAATATTGAACCTCAAGAATCCTTGACACCACACCAAACTAATGAAGTATCAGATTAGTGTGATGGAGTTCTATCTCTCCTCACTCCATACAAAGCCATCATACTCATCTCACGTGAGCTAACTCTACTTGATCATCCTCCCATATGTAGTGCCCTCTCCAAGATCTCTAGCAAATCTACACTATGGCCAACTCATCGATAGTTCATATGGCCTCCTATAGGCCACCCCTCCTCCTCAACTGTCCAACCAATGAACCTCATCAAAATACTAAATGTTTTCTATAATCCACATCTTGAAGATAAAATCCTCTAGATATCCTCACGGTGATGTGCTTCCAACACCACACCTATAGAAATGATGTAAGTACCAAACTAGTGCCCTTCTTGTACATGACCTTAAACAAGGTGTAGTACAAGTGGCACAGAATATAAAGACCCAAAGAAAATTATATGTTGGTATCCTGCATATATGCTACAACCTCATCTAACCCCCAAGGAAAGTTTTTACCACTATGGTGGCATACTAGAAGTCCTCCTACTATCTCTGCCAACACTACTATCAAGGCAGATATCCCATCTGCTATAATGAGTCAATCTATGCTGACTCCACTATGCTCAATCAAAAACTATGGATTTCATATTAATTTTCACATGGCCTGACCCTAGGCTAAGTACTAATACACAAACTACCATTTGATATGTACTTTGAGGATCCTCCACACATCCTCCAAAGTAGGGGCCATCTCCTTTGTCGACAGTTGAAAAGTTGACAAACCTGGATACCATCGCTCGACTAGTATAATCAGTAGATTGTAGTCTACCTCTATACGTGGCATTTCAACCACATGGTTAAGTCCTACCATGGTTAGAATATATCTCTAATCCACATTGAGATCTCAAACTCGATCCTTGAAACTAGTATGTCGCCACTCGCGACCCTTAAGCGATCCTCCCTGCAAAAATTAAAAATAAAAATAAATCATTTATAAAACTACAAAAAGAAAAAAAATTAAGTCCTAATTTCTAAATTCAGACCTAAAGCACAAATTTGGATGCACGAGGATGAAATCATATGTTTGAATTTGTAAAACTAGACATATTATGCACAAAATTGTACATATGAATTCATCAAAAAGCATCTAAATTTATCAATTTGAACATGATTTTTGATGAATTTGGATGTCTGATTTTATCGTGATGATCTAAATTCGTCGTTGTGGTCGCACGATGGTAGACCACATCTAAAAATCCAAGAATCTCAAAAATTTAACCAAAAAAATCCAAACAAGAGAGAATAGAATCACATACTTTGATGTTCCCACCACTGCCATCATTCCTAACTCAAACTTTGTCTAGTCGATGCACTATAGTATCCATTTTTCCATTTTTTTCTAGAGAAAAATTCACTAAAAATTGAAAGTAAAAATGAATTAGGGTTTTACCCTAATTTTTATTTTATACCCTCCTTTTACCCCTTTTTCACTTTGAATTTCATGTTTTGCAATAAATCACGAATTTCTTACAAAACTCGAAGGGGGTATCCTTGACAGTAACTATAAACAAAAATTGAAAAAAAATTGCAACATAACATCCCTTTTTGCTAATATTTCTTTAACGCATTTATTGCTCATAAATGTGCTAAAGAGGGGGCAAAATGTAGCCACCAAATTTGGACACACTTCAAAATTATTAATGTTATTAAGACATCCTAATCATCTTAACAATGTATAAATCATCCTCAAAAATCCCTACCTCAATATTCATGCCAAGAAAATAAAAAAAAATAACTTAATTGCCCTCTTTTAGATAAAATCAGATGATCCCGACGAAATTGTACGTATCCGATAAAACTAGATACATTCAATTTTTTCCAAATCCCAAGTGTGCCTAATTTAGGTGCCCAATTAGATTTTGAACCTAATCTAGGCATCGCTAGATTCCCAATAAAATCAGATGATCTATTAAAATTGGATGCAACCAATTTCATCTAAATTGAGCCAAAACCTAATTTGGCCTAACAACTTAGCCTAATTTTACCACCTACCTGATTCCTCAAACTGAAGTAACCATTTTAACCCTTTTGATTCATAGTAATCAGTCTGGTTGATGATTTTTGCAAGGAGGCTTGGAGTGAAGAAGGAACTTTGGAGCTTTTTTGCAGGTTATAGTGGAGAATTTTGTTGTTAGATCATCATCCAAGGAGCACACAGACATGGAGCTATTTTCAACACGCATGGATCTAGTTTATATTTGATTATTATTTAAATTTTGCACTATTTGTACAAATTTGGATGGGTTTAAATTTGTCACTTTACGACCGATTTCATTCTCTGTTTTGCAGAACTAGTCATTGGATAATTTCGACTGCATATGATTTCATACATTGTGTATGATTTCATACATAGCATACAAATTCATACCAGTATCCCTTTTGGGGTAAAAAATTAAATTTCTTATTGTTAATTTTCTTATATTTGCATCATATCATTGTTTATTACTTCAGTATTGCATTGTAATTCACTATTATTGTTAGATATATTGCATTTACTATCATATGTTTTATATTCAAATAATTAATATTTCATTTTCTTTATGATTGGCTAAAATAATCGATGGGATTTGACTATCATAGACCATGATCTACTATGGCCTATGCGGACCCCCATTCCTGATTTCAAATTTTAGATTTTTGTTGTGTAATTGCAGGTCTTAGACAAATTTTTACGCATACGATTTCATCTGATGAAATAGTATGGTCGATTTCATCCTATTTGCATCTAATTTTATCCTACACATTCGAATTCATCAAAAATTAGATATTCGGGCCAGGTTAGAGTTAAAAACTTATTTTTTCATACTTAGATTTATATTTTCTATCTTGTATGCATTTGTGTTTACTCAGAAAAATAGAAAACTTCCAAAACATAGACTCTATCATACTTTTTATAAAATACAAAAAGAAAACATGTTAGCATAAATAAAGCCTTTGCATCTTAGTTAAACTTTATAACACTTTCTAGATATATTTGTATGCCTTGTCTTCATTTGAAATTGAATTGCATATAGTTAGGTAGAAATTGCATTTTGGCCAAACCCTAGGTGTATGCTTTCAAGACAAAGAAAAGAAAAACACATCAAACTACTACCTCACCTAGGTGTGGAAACCACCACAATAAGTGTTTCCTGGTGAACCCACCCCATTCATTGACAAACACCAAAGAGAGTGTGACAGAAGCACTTCTTATTCGAGTTGTAGATCCTTCAGTTTTCCTCTCCCTTCCAGGTGCATATCCATTATCCAGGGAGAAAGGGATGCAAAAATTTTGGGCCTACAAAGTGACACATTAACCAAAATTATTATAGTCACAGGCCTAAACCAAACAATGGACAAGTCAAAAGGCACCCAAAATTGTATCAAAATCAACAAATATACAAAGTAAAGTGCATGCACATAACCAAAAAGAAAACTCAAAATCGAAACATGTGTGAACCCATGCCATTCAAGAATATGATGCCAATAAAAGTTTCAGTTACCTAGTATCATGCTAGTCAACAAAGCTAAGACCATTCCCTAGTAAAATTGCTCAAAACTATGTCAATCAAGCTCGAAATGAAGAAAATAAAAGCAAAACGTAGCCCAAGCCTGGAAATGGCTAAAATTGTGACACCTTTGTGAGATGAGTCCCATGAAAAAATGAAGGGTTTGACCTCAAATATATTTCATCTATTGGTCATTTTTAGACCTACAACCACCATGGTGCTCACCAACCAAGATCTAGTTCACCTCTAACTAAAAAGAGGGCAACTCCAATAATGCAATGGGCAACTTCAATAATACAACCACCAACAAAAATTAGTTGTAGATCAATGGGATTGGTTTAAATTCATGCTCAATATGAAACATAATATTGCCACATCATCATTTTTAGTTCTCCTACCAAACTGTCATTCAAATGACCATTCAAATTTCCTTGACCAAGAAATTTTAAAATTGTAATCTATAAATATGAGTTCAAACCTCATTCAAAGGATCAGCTTTGTAGTCCTTTCCTAGTATCCCATTTTAATTGTTGTTGATCAATGAAGTGGTAGTTGTTTGGTCTCGATGGTGCTTGCATTTATAGGTTTTATGTGAGTGATCATTTTTAAGTCATTTTTGTTACATTGTGATGTTGGTTTATTCTATTAAAATATTTCTATGTCTAAATTACCGATTGGATTGCTAATATTCATAGTCCTTGGAATGATTAGAAGCATAATACATTCATTTTAAATTTTTTGTGTTACATTCAACCTTTGGTGTTTTCTATTAAAGAAATTTCTTTATTGCCTATTGGATTGCTCATTGTGTGAATCCTTGGAATTATTAAGATGAATGTAGTGAGTGAAATAAACTTGTGTATGTACCTACTAATGGATGATGTGTTAAGTGCCATAAAATAGATTAATGGTTTGTTGTATTGAGAGATCCAATATTGTTACACTATATCCTATCCACATTTTTACTAATCCTTTTACCCTTGCTCTTTTCCTAAACCCTTATTTCTTCTCTCTTTTTACTCTTTTCTTTACTCTTCCCTAAAAAAAAATCCATAGGAGTCATCCATCTTCGAAGGTTGAAATATAGGATAACCTTGTTTCATCCAATTACTATACTTTGGCTAAAATTGATAGGTGCAATGTCTTTTCATAGTAATGACATATTTTATTTCAATAGTACAGTAATATTTTAGCACACCTAATGGGAGAAATTATTATTTTCATCTCATTTACCTCAAGAGTTCAAAATTAGATGAACATTCTTGACCTCATTAGTGGTGATTGTATGTTCATTTGGCTACTCCCATTAAAAGAACCAGAATACTTATAAGGAAAAAATTACCAGTTCAATTTCATAAAACTTACATAATAATTATATATCCATTCCACCCCTTATATGATCACAAGATATGCAGCCAAGAAATCAGGAATTCCACTTTCATTTATTGAATTACTCCCTCATAAACAGAGATGTATTGAAATTTTTACTTTGAAACGTCATTACCAAGAAATAGATTCTTTACCTCTTGATTCTTCAACTCTATCAATATCATTAAGCCCTATAATCATGGCTTAGAATATAAATCAAATCACTCCTAATTTTACTAATTGGAAAACTACTGGACCTCTGGGTCTAGCTCAAACAAGTGATGTTACACAAGCTGCTCTTAAGGCCATTCCATCTATTTAATAACTTGTGCCATGGACTATTGATTGAGTGAGTCTTCTGGAGTAAAGTGAAGTGTGATTTTTATTATTCAAACCTGAATTTATCTACATAGTTTTTTAATAGAATTTACCTAGTAGTTATTAAGGGAGGTGAATTTTCTAGTGTTTTGCAGACTTATGGTAGTCAACATATGTACTTTAGGAATTTTGGACTACCGTGCATTATGGTTTTATCTTTGGAACATATAATTGAGATTAGGATTGGATGTTGGATTTCATAAAGGGTTCACTTATCAAAGTAAGCAATGTATTATTCAGGTCATCAAAGGATTAAATACATAATACCATGCCCATATTAGCTCGTAACAAACAGAGCTAATAATATGACTTAGTTAGTAGTTACAACCAACTGCTAACAATACTAACAACTAACTAATAATGTAATAACCTATAATAGAGATACGCTAACATCCCCCATTATTACATTATTTGGGTAATAATATAACTACTAGCTACACTATCATCCCCCCATACAACAATATTTGGGTAAAGTATATAACTACCCCAATACAATGAAGAAGAAGAAGAGAAATGAAATAATGGTGGCTCGTGCTTTATCGTCGGCTCTAGATTTAGCTCTAATCATACATCTGGATTTATACCTCTGGGTTTATCTCTGGATCTACCAGTGAATCTACCTATATATCAGTGCCTCTAGATCTGCCTGTAGATCTACCTCTGGAACTTTGTCTCTGGGTCTGCATTAAGGTCTGTCTCTGGGTCATTATCTTTGGGACTGCCACTCGGTCTATCACTGGATTTGCCTCGGGGTCTACAATAGGTTTTACCTTTTTGCTAGAAGCCATACACAATTTCCTTCATCATGGTCCATTGTGTGAGATCTATCCACCCACAATCAATATGAACCTTATTGGCCATTTTAACTTTGTACCAACAATTGGAAGAAGAGTGATTCATACATCCACATGAATCACAAGGATGTATTTTCCAACATCTAGCTGCAACATGTCCTGCATTTCCATAGTGACTGCAATAATTCTTTTTAGGAGATGGAGAAGATTTAGGTTTTATAAACATGGAATTACTGGTACTTGCATATCCAGTATAGCCAAGGCCTTCATTCTTTGCCCTGACATTTAGCATTATAGGAGTTTTAATGTCTTATTCCGGTTTACCTAATCTCTCACCATTGAATCCCATTTTTTTCATCGTTTTGGAACCAAATCCTTTGGTATGTTTTCAAAGCACCCAATTTCATCATCTTCATCAATTTTTTTAACAATATGGTATTTGTCATTTTTGATGATATTATGGTGCTCATTTTGAGGAGGTTCAATTTTTAAGTCACTAGTGTCATAAGAAAAATCTGCTGCTATGATGAGATCACCTGTGCTACAACTAATATATACCATAGAAGGTAGGAGGTCACCTGTATCACAACAAGCATTGGCCACCATGGGCTCAAGGTCACATGTGTCACAATAAGCATTCGCCATTATGGGTTGAAGGTCACTTGTGTCACTACATGCATCGACCATTAAGGGTTTGACCTATGTTTCCTCACTAAAGTCCCCGTACACTTTATGTTGGGTAATATCAAGTGTTGAGCAAGATGCAGCAACAATATTGTCATTGTTGTCAACACAGTTAGATAGATCTAGTGTTTTAGTGGACAGGAAGTTCAAAAGCTATTTAGATGTAGAAGATAGGAGTTCAAAGGTTATTCAGAGTATGGACAGTGAGTTTCCAAGAAGACCATAGTGGCCCATTTGCAAAAGATCAAAGAAAAAGACAAGTAAGAAAAGTGTCGTGATATCACGACAAAAGCAAAATTGAAGTCTATGGTAGTAGAAGTGTTGCGATATCATGACAAAAGCAAAGACGAAGTGTACGGAGGAGAAAGTTTCACGATATCGCGACATGTAGCAGTTTCATGGTCCGATACAAGGAGAAAGAGAGAGAAAGAAAAAGTGTCATGATATCGCGACATGTATTTTTGTGGGCCAAAGCAAAGAGAAAGAAGAGAGAAAATAGTGTCACAATATCGCGACATGTTGTATTTTCATGGGCCAACGCAAAGAGAAAGAGGAGAGAGAAAATAGTGTCGCGATATCGTGACATGTATTTTCATGGGTCAAAGCTAAGAGAAAGAGCAAGGAGAAAAAGTGTCACGATATCGTGACATGTTGTATTCTCATGGTTAAGTTGAAGTCGATGAAGACTGATGAATAGCTGAATAAAATTAGGGTTTACAGATGTCATGAAAACCGACTAGATGAGGATTTACAATCGACTAAGATTAGGGTTTTCATCTCAATTATTTTGTTATAAAAGGAGGGCTATTTGGAGATTTGTAAAGTTGTTAATGTGCGTAAATTTTGATCACAGAGTGCAGAGTGCAAGTCGTATCGAATCGTGCTAAGTGCAAAATTCACAAAGGAAGCAGAGTGCACAAAAGGGAGAAGATGATCGTTCGACTGTGACGTAGTAGATTATGCGAAGTAATTTCATAGAGAGAGTAGAGTGCACAGAGATCACAAAGGTGAAGCAGACTAGTTGAGGTCTTGTAAAAGTGGAGGTATCATTTTGTTAATCTTCTAGATTCATATTTCAAGTCCAAGTTGCAGCTTGGCATCAGGGGTTGGTGCTCCTTCCAGTAGGTGTTGGTAAATCAGGGGTTGGTGCTCCTTTCTATTGGTGTAGATAAATAAGGGGTTGGTGCTCCTTCCAGTGGATGCTGGTAAAGTGATTGTAAAGTTGTTGCTTTGCAAAGGCTAGATTTGGATGGTAGTCCAAGCAGTCATTCTTGAGGAGTAGCCACATTGGTGAACCTTGTTAAATCTTGTGTTATGTGATGCTCTTTTGTTATTCTTGCTGTATCTTGTCATAAGTTTTAATTGCTACTATTTTAAGAGCTATGAATTTAAGTTTAAAAGAGCTACACTGATTCACCCCCCATATCAGTGTCATTATAAGACTAACAATTGGTATCAGAGCCAAGTTCCTATATAAGCTTAACCGGCTAGGGTGATCTTGGAAGTAACACAATGGCAGGTGGTGAAGGTTTATCATCAAATAAAGCACCATTGTTTGATGGATCTAATTATGCATTCTAGAGAATCAGGATGCAGACATATCTCTATGCTTTAGGTTACGACATCTGGGATTCAGTAGTTAGTGGATACACAATTCCCATCACTCCTCCAAAAGAGGCTGACAAAAAGAAACTATTTGAAAACAACTCAAAAGCAAAAAATGCTCTCATGTGCAGATTAGCAGACAGTGAACTAGTGAAGATCATGAACTGTAATACGACAAAAGAGATATGAGACAAACTAAGGAGTATTCATGAAGGAGATGATAAGATCAAGGAGGACAAGTTATAGACACATCGAGCTCAGTTCGAAGCATTGAAAATGAACGATGATGAAAACATTGAGGCATATATGCTGAGAGTCAATGGAATCATTAATGCGATCAGAGGACTTGGTGAGGATATTAGAGACTCTGCCATCATGAAAAAGGTACTAAGATCTCTTCTTCAAAGGTTTGATTCCAAAGTCTAAGCAATAGAAGAAGCTAAAAATCTAAATTATTTTAGTATAGATGAGATGTATGGTTTTTTAATTGCATATGAGATGAGGATAGGAAGATCTAAACCCACAGACAGAGAAGCGACTTTTAAATCCCTTAAAAATAAAAACACTAAACAAGAGTCCGAGGAAGAAGGGACATTAGATGAAATGAAAGCAAACTTTGTTAGAAAGCTAAAAAAGGGAAAAGGAAAATACAAAGGGAAGCTACCATTTAAATGTTTCAACTATGGATGCGTCGGTCATTTTTTGACTAAATGTCCACTTAAAGAGAAAAACAAAAATGATGAAGGATTGCACCATGAAAGAAGTGACTGGAAGAAAATGAACTTCAGAAAAAGCAACTTCAAGAAGAGAAGTTTCTTCTCCATGAATGTCAGTTCATCATAAGACAGCTCCGAAGAAGAGTCTAAAGAGAAAAAAGGTGAAGCTCTTTTCATGGCATTTAAAGAAGCAAAATCAGAAAAGGAAGAAGGAGTGATCTCTGAAGTATGTGGTGAAAACCCTGAGGTTGAAGTAGATCTAGAAGGTGAGTTGATCTCTGCACTTGAAGAGTGGGATATAGAAAAGAAAAAGAATAAGAAATTTTCAAGAAAGCTTGCGGATGCAAATGAAATCATAACCAGTTTGAAAGTACATATAGAAGAATCCAAAAAAATCTCTGAAGATCTCGAAGTGCAAATAACCATGAGAATAGACTATTGCAACAAGCTAGAAGAAGAGACTATTGGTTTGAGAATGTAGCTATAAGAGATGAATAAGAAAATTAGTTGTTATCACAAATGTGAAGAAAGTTCTATGAAGCTGGATAAGATCATAAATGACTAAAGACCTACAGGCATCAAGTTTGGTCTGGGTTTCATCGAAGGAGAATCATCAAGTGGATCAAAGGCCAGAAATGTAGAATCCATAAAGAATGAAGATAAGAAATAGGTTGATCAATGGAAAATGCCTAATTCAAAAGAAAGCAATAATGCCAATCTCGAAAGGATAACTAACAATGATGGATTCACCAATGTCACCCATCAAAGAAGAAGAAGACCTATGGCTCCTACAGCAACATGGCAAAGACCATCTCCCAGGTTCAATTATCCCTTCTCTGGTTTCTATTTTAAATGCAATGGCTATGGACATAAAATCTCAGACTGCAAATATAATGTTAGACTAAGGAATTTCACCAATAGAAATGCTTTTTCTCCTCTGATGAATTATACAGTAGAATGCTATAACTGTCACAATTTTGGGCACATTGCAAGAAACTGTAGAAGCACATTTTCATCAAATCAGTTTCAAGGAAGAAAAGTTCAACCAAACAGGATGAGACAAAATAGAAAACTTCCCGTAAAACATGCACAAGATGCTGATAAGGGAAAGGCAAAACAAGAGCCCAAAACCACTATCAAAATGGAGTGGAAAGAAAAGGAATAACTTAAGGAAGAAAAGGAATCCTTAATTGTACAAACAACATTTAAGGCATAGAATAAATATGTGCCATGGATACTTGATAGTGGATGCTCCAGTCATATGACAGGTAACAAACAAAAATTTGAGAAGTTGTAGAAATATGAAGGTGGTTCAGTAAAGTTTGGAAACAATGATGGAGCTAAGATAGTTGGCAAAGGTTTAGTCAAAATTATTAACAAAAAAATTAAGTCAGAAGAAGTCTTGTTTGTGGATGGTTTGAAACATAACCTGTTGAGCGTAAGTCAGATTTGTGATAAAGGTCATGAGGTAGTTTTTAAGAAGCAGGGTTGCGAAGTCAAAAATACAAACAATGGAAAATTGATAGCAACTGGATCAAGAACATCTGGAAACCTGTATACGCTCTCAGAGACTTTAGAAGGAGCTTGTTTTATTGGATAGAAAGAAGAAAATTGGTTGTGGCACAAGAGACTCGATCATTTCAGCTTTGATAACCTAGTAAAAATCACCTCAAAAGGAGTAGTGAGAGATATTCCCACCATCAGCAAACCTGCAAACAACATTTGTGCTTCATGCCAAAAGGGGAAACAAACTAGAGTCTCTTTCAAAACAAAAGAATACTACACAAGCAAACCCTTGGAACTAATACACACTGATTTATGTGGACCCATGAGAACACAAAGCATAAATGGTGACAAATATTTTATGTTGTGCATTGATGACTATTCCAGAATGACATGGATATTCTTCTTGAAGCATAAATCAGAAGCTTTTGATATGTTCAAGATTTTCAAAAACTAGGTTGAGAATGAAACAGGAAAGAGGATCAAATGTTTAAGATCAGACAAAGGAGGAGAATTCATTTCAGAGGATTTTGTAGAATACTATGAAAAATACGGTATTAGGAGACAATTATCAGCAGCCAAGACACCTCAGCAAAATGTAGTGGTAGAAATAAAGAATAGGACAGTGCAAAAAATGGCACGAACTATGTTGGATGAAAGCAGAGTAACAGACATATTTTGGAAAGAAGCAGTCCATACTATGGTGTATATCCAAAATAGGTACATGCTGAGAACACATGAAAGTTAAACTCCTTATAAATTGTGGTTCGATAAAAGGGCAACAAAAAAATACCTCAGAGTTTTTGGCAGCAAGTGCTATATCAAAAAAACTGAAGATAATCTTGGAAAGTTTGAAGATAGAGTAGATGAAGGTATTTTTGTTGGTTATTCATCTAGAAGCAAAGCTTACAAATGCTACAACAAAAGGCTAAAGAAAATTGTGGATAGTGCTGATGTTAAGTTTGATGAAGGTAAAGAACGAGTAATTAGCTATGAAACGAACTACCCAATCTATGAAGATGTTATTGAAGGAGATGAGGAAAACGAAATTGAAAAGATACAAAAAATTGACTCAGATGATGTAAGTTGTGATTCAGAAGCATAAGAGAATAAGAAATTCAAAATAGACAGCTGGCAAAAAAATCATCCTAGACATTAAATAATTGGAGACCCCAAAGTTGGTGTTCAAACAAGAAGAAGAGTGGCAAGTAACTACTCTCTATTATCCAGCATTGATCCCAAGAATGTTGCTGAAGCAAGCAAAGATGAAAGTTGGATGAAGGCAATAAATGAAGAATTAGACCAGATTGAGAAAAACAAAACCTGGGAGTTAGTACCTAGACCTATGAACAAAAATATAATTGGGACTAAATGAATCTTTTGTAACAAATTGAATGAATATGGATAGATAGTCAGAAATAAAGCAAGATTGGTATGCACAAGTTGAAGGCATTGAATTTGAGGAAACGTTTGCACCAGTAGCTAGACTAGAGGTAATCAGAATGTTTCTGGCTTTAGCAGTCTACAAGAATTTCAAAGTTTATCAAATGGATGTGAAATCAGCATTTTTGAATGGGAAACTTGAAGAAGAGGTTTATATTGAGCAACCATATGGGTTCCAACTTGGTGATAATCCAAACTTTGTTTGTAAGTTGAAGAAATATTTATATGGCTTAAAACAGGCACCTCGAGCATGGTATGCAAGACTAGACAACTATCTCACTCAACAAAGGTTTAAGAAAGGTATGGTGAATAGTAACTTGTATGTCAAAATAGAAAATGGGCATCTTATTTTTCTTGTTGTATATGTAGATGATATCATATTTGGTAGCAGCAAATATGAGTCATGTAAAGATTTAGCAAATAAGATGCAAAAAGAATTTGAAATGTCAATGATTGGTGAACTGTCATATTTCCTCGGTTTGCAAGTCAATCAAAGTAAGAAGGGCATATTTATTTCTCAAGTTAAATATGTAAAAGAGATGTTAAAAAAATTCATAATGGAGGATTGTAAGCTAGTTAGCACTCCCATGACGACAGGCTGCAAGTTGAGCAAAGATGACAAATCTCCACTTGTTGATCAAACCATGTACAGATCTATGATTGGAAGCCTACTGTACCTGACAGCTACTAGACTAGATATTTTGTAGGTAGTATGCATGGTAGCACGTTTTTAGGCCAATCTCAAGGAGACTCATGTAACAGCAGTAAAGAGGATTCTTCGATATCTCAAGGGTACTATGGAGTATGGGTTATGGTATCCAAAAGGTAAAGAATTCACCCTTATTTCTTATTCAGATGCAGATTGGGCAGGATGTGTATATGACAGAAAGAGTACCAGTGGAGGTGCATTCTATATTGGAGATAGATTGGTTGCATGACACAGTAAGAAGCAAGAGTTAGTTTCTTCATCAACAGCAGAGGCAGAATATATTGCAACGACAACATGTTGTATGCAGGTATTATGGATAAAACAAACCCTAAAAGATCTTGGTATCTGCTTTAGTGAACCAATATCAGTTAAGTGTGATAACACCAGTGCCATTAACATCTCCAAGAATCCAATTATGCATTCACACAAAAAACACATCGCTATTAGGTATCACTTCTTGAAGGAGAAAGTTGCAGAAGGTGAGGTTAAGTTGGATTTTGTTCCAACTACAGAGCAAGTAGGAGATATTTTCACAAAACCATTGCCCAAGGAATTTTTTGAGTACCTTCACAATAAATTGGGAGTGGTCACACTTCCTAAAGATTGACTAGCTATAGGGATCACATTATCAGGGGGAGCATCTAAGTATTTGATTATCTTGTTGCTCATGTTCATGATTTTTGCTAAGTATAATCAATTTTGCCTGAGAATGTTGTGCATCGACTCAGGGGGAGTCTGCAGTAGCCCTTTGGTATTATTGTCAAAGGGGGAGAAGAATTATAGGAAATTGCACATGTGTTGCCAACAATTCCAAACGGGGAGATTGTTGAGCAAGGTGCAGCAACAGTATTGTCATTGTTGTCAACACAGTTAGATAGATCTGGTGTTTTAGTGGACAAGAAGTTCAAAAGCTATTCAGATGTAGAAGACATGAGTTCAAAGGTTATTCAGAGTATGGACAGTGAGTTTCCAAGAAGACCATAGTGGCCCATTTGCAAAATATCAAAGAAAAATACAAGTAAGAAAAGTGTCGCGATATCACGACATACATAGCAAGAAAGAAAAACTGTCATGATTTCGCAACATGTTGGAGGAGAGAGAAAAAGCTAGAAAAACTATCATGATTTCATGACATGTTGGAAGAGAGAGAAGAAGCAAGAAAAACTGTCATGATTTTGTGACATGTTGGAAGAGAAAAAGGCAAGTGGAAAAACTTTCATGATTTCGCGACATGTTGGTGAAGAACACAAGCTTATACTGAGAGGGGGGGTGAACAGTATAAGACCACTTTTAACTTTATATTTCAAAACAACTTTCAAATCAATAACATGCAGAATAAATATAGCAAAAATAACAGTAGCAAAAGAATGCACAAAATGTAATCCACAAAGAGACACAGCAATTTACGTGGTTCACCCAAAGTGGGCTACTCCACGGATAAAACTTTTCTTCTAAAAGTTGTATCAAAGTCCTCTGGGAATCCTTCTCGATTACAATGTTTATGAGCCTCAACTCAAAGGAGACACCTTCCCCTAATTTTGCTTTGACTGATGACCCTCTAGAAAACCTCTACCTCCTATGCCCTTAGCAAGTGGAACACTTTCCACAGAAGACACCTGTCTTCTCTACTCTGGCTAGAGATCTCTGTCCTCAACTCTGTCATCGCAAAGTTGGTCCTCGAATTATGCTAAACTCAGTCCTTCGGTCTAACATAAATGTCCTCTTCTGCCTCGATCTTTGTCCTTAATTTGATCCTCAAAACTGGTTAAAGAAAAATGGTTCACAAGCTTTCAAATGCTTGTTCAATGCTATCCCCAAGTCTTCATTGTTCTATCATAGCTGTATAGATGAAACCAACTTTTGCATAGACTGTGCAACACAGTAGCATACAACACTTCAGCTATCAAACTTCTCACTTCTATGCACTATCTTTGAATGTCACAACACCAATAGCTTCTACTCCTATGCACATCTACCATAACACAGTCTTCGCACACTCTGTGCCACGACGATCAAACTTCTCCCTTGCACTCTATCTGTGCAATTTGCACTTCGAATGCACACAACGATCGATGCTAAAATTTTAAAGCATCCCTCATTTTATATTCATAATCTCAAGATTAGAATCTTGATCTTAGTCAGCTGATTAACCTTCAATCACGTCGGCTATAAAACCCTGTGCTGCGTTGGCCCAGATTTAACTCTGTCGGCTTCACTACCTCCTTGTTGCTTCTGGCACGAAACTTCAACATGTCGTGATATCATGACACATTTGCCTGTCGTACACCTTCTATAGCTTGCTGTAGCGATATTGTGATGCTTTTGCTTTTGCCTGCTTCCTTTGCTCTTCTGTCGTAAAATCGTGACACTTTTCCCTTTCGCTTATGTCATCTCACTTTTGTCGCAAAATCGTGATGCTTTAGACTTCAAAGACTTCTCTGCTTCTATCACAAAATCGTGACACCTTTGCCTCTTGTTGACATCATTAGCAACTCTATTGTGAAATCGCAATGCTTTAGACTCCAAAGCCTTCTTCTCAGCTTCTGTCGTGAAATCGTGACACCTTTGCCTCTTGCTGACGTCATCTGCAACTTTGTCACAAAATCGCGACACTTCTTGCTTCTTCAACCTTTTCTCGGTTTGCACTAGCAAAAATGGAACATGTTGTGAAATCATGAAACTTTTGCTGCCTTAAGCACTTTTTTGCCAACTGCTCGTGAAACTGGAGCATGTCACAAAATCATGATGCTTTCGTTGCCTTAAGCACTTTTTTTCCATATGCCCGCGAAACTGGAACATGTCGCAAAATCGTGATGCTTTCACCAACTACAAGCTGCCAACTCAACCTGTCATGAAATCGTGACACTTTTTGCATCCATACAACTTCATTGAAACTTGTCACGAAATCGTGACACTTCTTGCAACTCAACACTGCCAACTCAACTTGTTGCGAAATCGCGACACTTCTTGCAACTCAACACTGCCAACTCAACTTGTGAAATCATGAAAGTTTTGCCTGAACTTTATCTCTCCTCAAACATGTCGCAAAATCGTGACAGTTTTTCCTACTTCGTCTCTGCCTTCCAGCATGTCGTGAAATCATGACAGTTTTGCCAAAACTTTCTCTCTCCTAAAACATGTCACGAAATCACGACAGTTTTTCAGCCGCCTAAAAACTTATTCTAACTTAACTTTTTCTTGATCTTTTGCAACCGAGCTACTCTAAATTTCTTGGAGACTTACTGACCAGCTGAAACCTTCAACAAAACACATTCTTTGACATAGAATCAAATTTTTTCAAGAACTCCTTGACATAAAAGACAACTACCAAGAGCTCCTTGACATCAATGACAACACTATACTTGAGCAAAGGCAATGTACTCAAGGTACCCAAAATTGCCAACAATCTCCCCCTTTGTCATTGATGGCAAACCTTTACTAAAAAACACATCTTCAAGAGCCAAAACTGAAATCAATCTCTTTGAAGTTTTGCTCCCCCTGACTTGAAGCTTTCCTCTTCACTAGAAGCTCTCCCCCTTACTCATATCTCTCCCCCTTACTCAAAACTCTCCCCCTTTGTAATCAATAGCAAAGGGTCACCTTTGGGGCTTGGGACTAAGAATGAGCCTCTTAGCTTAGTCCCTCCCCCACCTCCTGATGAGATGATTTAAAACAGGGTTGGGAGTGAAACTCCCATTAGACACTCATCATCATCAGTGTTTACAATTTCTTTGTCATGTTTTCTCTTGAATTCTTTGTTTGTATTTTTGTTTCTGTCACTGTTACGGACCTGTTTATACTACTGTTCTTTTTTCTTTTATCATTCTTGTTCTTATCCATACCTTAATCCTTAGACCTATTCATATCACTTTTCTGTTCTTGTACTTTGGAAGATCATCTCTGCATTGTCTAGCTATGTGTCCTACATTGTTGCACTTATAACAAAAAACAACATTATTTCTTTCAGGCATAGCTGTTCTTTGAATTCGCCTGTTCTGACTAACCCAGTTCCTATTATTTGCATTGCAAAAAATTGCCTTGTTCCCGAATTGATTACAAGAGTAGCAATACCCTTGAAATAAATTACGAATTCTAAAATTATTATTAACCTTCTTCATTTTAGACATACAATGTGCAGCCATGTGTCCAAACCTGTAACACGCAAAACATCTACCGTGAAACATTCTTTTAGTCGATCTCCTGGGTCCCGAAAATTTTTGCTTCACATTCAGAAATTTGTTTTTTATTTCTGCGCATTCATCACTCATGGACTCATGATTTGAAGTACTTTCTTCATCAGAACTTTCTTCCTTTTGAAATCTCTTGCTAGATTCCCCAACATGTTTCTTGTGCGGCTCAACAAAACTAAGACCTATTTTATCTGTTGGATTTCTTTGACTTTTGATGAGAAAATTAACCTTCTTGGAGCTATCCTAAAATCTGTAGAGCTTATCTTTGTAATCTTTATTTTCTTCTTTCAGAGAAACCATTTTCTGCTCTAACTCATTATACTCAAGAATCTTAGACTCTAACTCATCCTTGAGTTCCTGTGTCTTGGCTATAGAGAAGTCAAGAATTTCTATAAGATCATCTCTCTCCATACAGAATTCATCTAACTTAACCTTGAGTCTATCATTCTTCTTTCTTTCCTTTTTCAAAACACTGAGAGCATTATTGAGTTCACATTCAAGATTCTCTATTTGATTGCATTTTGAATTATCAAGGCCTTTTTCAGATTTCTTATCACTAGAGGTGCTACCCTTTTCAAAAACCATACATACATCTTTATCATTTTTTGAAGCATCCTCATACATACTAGTAACCAATTCATTATTTGTGCAATCATCCTCAAGGTGCCCAAAATTTCCACATCTAAAACATTTCATGACAGTGAATTTATGTTTTGGTTCTTCCTCCTTTTCTGAAATGAACAGCATCTCATTTTCATCATCATCTGGAAGAGCTTTCACTATCACTACTGGAACACTCACTTGCTTTGTCCAGATAGAAGCTCTTCTTGTTCTTGTGTGAATACCTCTTTCCTTGATTGCTATGCTCATCATTGTTCTTTCTGTAATACCTGTGCTTTTCAGAATCCTTTCTCTTAACATCATGTATTTCTTCATCACTTTCATTTTTGGAAATAGTACAGTCAGTAGCATAATGACCATAATTTCCATAGTTGAAACATCTTATATTTTTCTTGCTTTTGTGCTTTCTAGAGAACTTGCCTTTCTTGCTGTAATATGTTTCTTCCTCACTAGAAGACTCATCACTTTCTTGAATCTGTTTGCCTTTTGATTTCTTGGTAGCTTTGAAAGCTACCTCTTTCTTTATATCAACATTCACTTGAGTTCTCAGCTCAAATGCTACAAGAATACTATGGAGCTCATCCTTTTTCAACTTATCTAAATCTTTGGCTTCCTCAATAGCAGAAATCTTTTCACTAAATCTATTAGGAAGAGATCTTAAAATATTATCACATACATCATTTTCAGAAAGTTCAAGACCTAGGTCTTTCATAAAATTAACAACTTCATCCATACGGAGCATGTAGTCACTAATATTTTTATCATCATTCATCTTGAGTTGTTCAAATATACCTTTGAAGTGTCTCAACTTGGCCTTTCAGACATTTGCATCACCTGTATGAACAACCTGTAATTGTTTCCACATTTCACTTGCTGTTTTGCAATGAATAACTTTGGTAAGATCAGCCTTCTGTAAACCCTTCAAGATTTCATTCATGGATTTTGAGTTGCTGTGATGAAGGAGCCTGCCTTCTTTAGTATAAGGACCATTTTCAGGAATGGTGTACCCATCTTCAATAACTTCCCATACCTCATTACCAAGAGCCATTAGGTAGACTTTCATTATTGCTCTCCACAGACCGAAATCTGATCCATCAAGAATAGGTGCTGCATTGCCACATAAGAAATCCATCGTGTTCTTAACCAGTTCTTCCTTTCAGTTGTAAAATATTTCTGAAGGAACCTGCTATGATACCAATTGAAGAACACAAGCTTATACTGAGACGAGGGGGTGAACAGTATAAGACCACTTTTAACTTTATCTTTCAAAACAACTTTCAAATAAATAACATGCAGAATAAAGATAACAGAAATAATAGCAGCAAAAGAATGCACAAAATATAATCCATAAAGAGACACAGTAATTTATGTGGTTCACCCAAAGTGGGCTACTCCACGGATAAAAATTTTCTTCTAAAAGTTGTATCAAAGTCCTTTGGGAATCCTTCTTGATTACAATGTTTATGAGCCTCAGCTCAAAGGAGACACCTTCCCCTAATTCTACTTTGACTGATGACGCTCTAGAAAACCTCTACCTCCTATGCCCTTAGCAAGTGGAACACTTTCCACAGAAGACACTTGTCTTCTCTGCTCTAGTTGGAGATCTCTATCCTCAACTCTGTCACCGCAAAGCTGGTCCTCGAATTTATGCTAAACTTAGTCCTTCGGTCTAGCACAAATGTCCTCTTCTACCTCGATCTCTGTCCTTAATCTGATCCTCAAAACTGGTTAAAGAAAAATGGTTCACAAGCTTTCAAATGCTTGTTCAATGCTATCCCCAAGTCTTCACTGTTCTGTCACAGCTGTATAGACGAAACCAACTTTTGCACATACTGCACAACACAGCAGCATACAACACTTTAGCTATCAAACTTCTCACTTCTATGTGCTGTATCCAAATATCGCAACACCAACAGCTTCTACTCCTATGCGCATCTACCACAGCATAGTCTTCGCACACTTTGCGCCACGACGATCGAACTTCTCCCCCGCACTCTATCTATGCAATTTGCACTTCAAATGCACACAAAGATCGATGCCAAACTCTTCAAGCATCCCTCCTTTTATATTCATAATCTCAAGATTAGAATATTGATCTTAGTTAGCTGATTAACCTTCAATCATGTCAGCTGTAAAACCCTGCGTTGCATCGGCCTAGATTTAACTATGTCGGCTTCACTACCTCTCTGTTGCTTTTGGTGCAAAACTTCAACATGTCATGATATCGCAACACCTTTGCCTGTCGTACACCTTCTATAGCTTGCTATAGTGATATCATGACGCTTTTGCTTTTGCCTTTTTCCTTTGCTCTTCTATCACAAAATCATGACACTTTTGCCTTTTGCTAATGTCATCTCACTTCTGTCATGAAATCATGACGCTTTAGACTTCAAAGCCTTCTTCACTTTTGTCATGAAATCATGACACCTTTGCCTCTTGCTAACGTCATCAGCAACTCTGTCATGAAATCGCGATGCTTTAGACTCCAAAGCCTTCTTTTTAGCTTCTATCACAAAATCACGACACCTTTGCCTCTTGCTGATGTCATCTACAACTTTGTCATGAAATCGTGACACTTCTTGCTTCTTCAACCTTTTCTCGGTTTGCACCAGCGAAAATGGAACATGTCACGAAATCGTGACACTTTCGCTGCCTTAAGATCTTTTCTGCCAACTGCTCGTGAAACTTGATCATGTCACAAAATCACGACGCTTTTGCTTCCTTAAGCACTTTTCTGCCATATGCCTGCGAAACTAGAACATGTCGCAAAATTGCGATGCTTTCGCCAACTGCAAGCTGCCAACTCAACCTGTCGTGAAATCGTGACACTTTCTACATCCATACAACTTCATTGAAACTTGTTGCAAAATCGTGACACTTCCTGCAACTCAACACTACCAACTCAACTTGTTGTGAAATCGCGACACTTCCTGCAACTCAACACTGCCAACTCAACTTGTCGCAAAATCGCGACACTTCCTACAACTCAACACTGCCAACTCAACTTGTCATGAAATCATGACAGTTTTGCCTGAAATTTCTCTCTCCTCAAACATGTCATGAAATCGTGACAGTTTTGCCTGCTTCGTCTTTGCCTTCCAGCATGTCACGAAATCACGATAGTTTTTCAGCCGCCTGCAAACTTATTCTAACTTAACTTTTTCTTGATCTTTTGCAACTAAGCTACTCTGAATTTCTTGGAGACTTACTGACCAGCTGAAACCTTCAACAAAACACATTATTTGACATAGAATCAAATTGTTTCAAGAACTCCTTGACATCAAAGACAACAACTACCAAGAGCTCCTTGACATCAATGACAACACTATACTTGAGCAAAGGCAATGTACTCAAGGTACCCAAAATTGCCAACAGTTGGCTGGGAAAAAAGACAAGTGGAAAAAATATCATGATTTCGTGACATGTTGGAAGAAAAAGAGAAAGCAGGAAGAAGTGTCGTGATTTCGCGACAAGTTTGAAGAAAGAGAGTAAAGTTTGAAAAGTGTCATGATTTTGCGACATGTCACATTTTCACGACTAAAATAGGAGAGAGAAAGTAAATTTGAAAAGTGTCACGATTTTACGACATGTCATATTTTTGTGACTCGAAAAGCGCAGGAAGGAAGAGAAAGAAAAAGTGTCATGATTTCGTGACATGTCGCATTTTTGTGACTCGAAAAGCGTAGGAAGGAAGAGAAAGAAAAAGTGTCATGATTTCGTGACATGTCGCATTTTCACGACTCAGAAAGGCCAGGAAGGAAGAGAAAGAAAAAGTGTCACGATTTCATGACATGTCGCATTTTCACGACTCAGAAAGGCCAGGAAGGAAAAGAAAGAAAATGTGTCATGATTTCATGACATGTCGCATTTTCACGACTCGAAAAGGCCAGGCAGGAAGATAAACAAAAGTGTCGCAATATCGTGACATGTCGCATTTTCGTGACTCAAGAAGGGTAGGCTAGCAGAGATGCAGAAGTGTCACGATTTCATGACAAAAGCAGAGAAGAAGACTTTGGAGGCAGAAGTGTCACGATTTCACGACAAAAGCCAAGTTGAAGACTACAGAGACAAAAGTGTCGCGATATCATGACAAAAGCAAAATTGAAGTCTATGGTAGCAGAAGTGTTGCGATATCATGAAAAAAGCAAAGACAATGTGTACGGAGGAGAAAGTGTCATGATATCGCGACATGTAGTAGTTTCGTGGTCCGATACAAGGAGAAAGAAAAAGTGTAGCGATATTGCGACATGTATTTTTGTGGGCCAAAGAAAAGAGAAAGAAGAGAGAGAAAATAGTGTCGTGATATCGCGACATGTATTTTTGTGTGCCAATGCAAAGAGAAAAAGGAGAGAGAAAATAGTGTCATGATATCGTGACATGTATTTTTGCGGGTCAAAGCTAAGAGAAAGAGCAAGGAGAAAAAGTGTCGTGATATCACGACATGTATTCTTGTGATTAAGTTGAAGCCGATGAAGACCGATGAACAGCCGACTAAAATTAGGGTTTACAGATGTCATGAAAACTAACTAGATGAGGATTTACAGTCGACTAAGATTAGGGTTTTCATCTCAAATATTCTATTATAAAAGGAGGGTTGTTTGGAGATTTGTAAAGTTGTCGATGTGTGTAAATTTTGATCGTAGAGCACAGAGTGCAAGTCGTATCGAATCGTGCTAAGTGCAAAATTCACAAAGGAAGCAGAGTGCACAAAAGGGAGAAGATGATCGTTCGACTATGACGCAACAGATTGTGTGAAGTAATTTCACAGAGAGAGCAGAGTGCGTAGAGATCGCAAAGGTGAAGCAGACTATTCGAGGTCTTGTAAAAGTGGAGGTATCATTCTGTTAATCTTCTAGATTCATTTTTCAAGTCCAGGTTGCAGCTTGGCATCAAGGGTTGGTGCTCCTTCCAGTAGGTGCTTGGTAAATCAAGGGTTGGTGCTCCTTTCTGTTGGTGCAAATAAATAAGGGGTTGGTGCTCCTTCCAGTGGGTGCTGGTAAAGTGATTGTAAAGTTGTTGCTTTGCAAAGGCTGGATTTGGATGGTAGTCCAAGCAGTCATTCTTGAGGAGTAGCCACATTGGTGAACCTCGTTAAATCTTGTGTTGTGTGATGTTCTTTTGTTATTCTTGTTGTATCTTGTCATAAGTTTTAATTGCTGCTATTTTAAGAGTTGTGAATTTAAGTTTAAAAGAGCTACACTGATTCACCCCCCCTCTCAGTGTCATTGTAAGACTAACATCAAGAGAAATCAATGATATGTAGACTGCCCTTATGATGCCTATAGGGATTTGAACACCATTCTTCTAAAGGTATTTAAAATATTTAGAATATTTGAGAATGGATTTTACACCACTGCATAGTGTAGAATATTTTTCATCCTCATAAAAATCCATTCCTTCCATCTTTGGTGGAAATTAAGGACCTTTAACTAATTTTTCAACAACATCAGTTTGTTTAGGGGTTTGCTTTTTCTTTGATCTGCCCATTTTTAAGGTGTCGGTCTCTATCGAAAATGCACCTTTTTACAATGAATTTTGCAAAAATAATCTGACTAAGGTGTCGGTCACTACCAAAAATGCACCCTTATAAGTCTTCCTCCCTTGGTTTTACAAAATGATATCTCCCCTGTGTGCAAGATAGGAGATGGTGGAGAAAAAATGTATCCCCCCTTTAGTGCAAAAAATGCAACAATGAAGCCTCAAAAGGCTCTTATTTAGCTTGACTCGTAGGTAGATTAGCACAATATTTCACCAAAAAAATCCCCCTATGTGAAGTACTTCAAACAAATTTTTTTTTTGCTATTTATGAAGCCTAAAAAAAGGTTGGAATTTTGATGCATTTATGCCATGTTGTTTGCCTTGAGAAAAAAATTCTTGTCCCCATTTTCTTTGCAAAGGTATTTTAATTTTTAATTTTCAAGTTATGAAAAAATATAATTTCTAATGAAATTAAAAAATAAAGTATAATTAAATAAAAAAAAATTCCTTAAAAAAATAATTTTAAGAAAAAATTAAATTATTCAATTAAACTAATTTTTTTAAAACATTAAAAAAATATTATCAAAAACTTAAAAAAAAATTCTTTTACCTATGAAAGTAGGGTGGAAGGGGTTTGAACCCCGATCTGGCATCAAGCAGCGTCTTAGCGCTTGGTGCAGCTACCACATCAGCTATGAAGTTGAATGGGACTAAAGGGGAAGATCCCCAATTTGTAACCAGGTCACGCATAAGATGGCTCAAACGGGCAGCGGTGCTGTCTCCATCGCACGACACTGCCATCGCACGCTTCTTCCTGGTGTCAGCGAAAATTTTTAAAACATCTACAACTGCACTCTAGATGATGGTGCTCTTTTGCAGTGTCGTTAAATTTTTTATTTTTTTCCTCTTCGCACATCGTGAGTTCGGCTAGTCAATATGGTGATTCACTCACATGATTCTATCCCAACCAAATTTCCTCTAGGTTTTTATGACAATGTGCTTAGATCCACTCGTACCAGACACCATAAAGTGTGTCTCTGCAACAACAAAATACTCTCTGTGTTCTTCGATGCTACACAATGAAGATCTGAGTTGGGATCGGGGGCTCCTATCGCAATGGAAGACTTCAGCTACACGATTCATGACTTCATGATCCAATTATCAGTCACATGAAATGGCCACTATGAGAAATCATCGGAGGAGTAATAAATCCTCACTGAAACTGTCTTGTGGGAACAACTTACAAAAAAAATAGGATGCACCAGTAGTTTGTTGCAAAATAAAGTCTTGTTCAAATTTCTGTCGGTGGCTGCATCTTTTTTTAGTTAATGGTGACTGAGGTTTCGGGATAGCGGGCGTCGAATGGCTTCGAATTCAGCAACATCTCCTCTAGAAAATGTCTCTTCCAGGATTTTGAGATATTGCCCCAAATCTTGAGGAGCTCTTTTCACTCCCTTGCTACCAAAAAGAAACTCAAAAAAAAATGTGTTGTATATGCTTGAAAATAGATTCGAGCTCGGGCAATTCTGCCAAAAGAAACCCTCACTAACAATATACAAAATATCATGAACAGTCTGCGCAAAATTAAAAATCAAATATGGAAAATTATCCTACATTTGGGGTACCGCGGGATAGGGAGGTATTTAAAAACAAAAACTATGCAAAGACTTAATGTCCACCTCATAGAGGGCATCCCTTCTATACGTAAAGTTTTTCCCTCCACGTAGTCTAGGTTTGTCTCACCTTGGATTGCATGCCCATGTATACGTATCCTCACATTACTACATCAAAACCTTACCTCGATCTACGTGTCCTAATCATGTCCACATCACACTCCAGTTGTGTGCTTCGGTAGTCTCCACCTATCAGTCTAGGTTGCTTGAGCCATCGTTCGATTCTACTTCGGTAGTCTCCACCTGTCAGTATGGGCAGTCCAAGTCGCCCAAGCTTGAGTAGAGGGGGTTTTCTTAGTTGAGGTCACATCGAGGAGGTTTCCAGGACACCACCTGTGCTAGGTCCAGGTCTCCCATCATCGGCTCAGAATCCAAACTTTGATGATGACTCGATGTCAAATCACGTTCACTGGGTTAGAGTCTAGTAGTAACCGTTAGTCTAGTCCACCATAGAGTTTGGTCAGTTATTGGTAGAGATCGATCTACTGCATATAATTACATGCATAGATGGCATGATTCTCGTGAAACATTCACCAAATTTCCTATGCCAAAATCAGTTCCCATCCTAGCCAGATTAGAGATCAGTTCCACTGCATGGAATTCCATACACAGATTATATTTCCTATGCCTTCTCCAGAATTAGAGTGAGGTCCTCTTGCACCTGCTCTAATACCATGTCAGAGTAAGCAATATATTATTCAGCTCATCAAAGGATTAAATATATAATACTATACCCATATTAGCCCATAACAAACAGTGCTAATAATATGACTTAGGTAGTAGTTACAACCAGCCACTAACAATCCTAACAACTGACTAATAATGTAGTAACCTATAATAGATATACGCTAAAATAACTATATGGAATTAGTATTATCATATTAACCTAAAATCTTATAAATAAATGAGTAGATCTTAAAGGTAGAATATTTAAGATATATGAGATTGACACCTATTAAGAGTTAAAAATGAGCTCAAGAATGGTAAGACTATTCCTCCACTGGATGTGAGAGAAATTCAACACCTTCATGCTAAGTGCTCTCACTCAAAAATAATTTTATGAGAGTAGGGATTAGATTGTTACTTTCGATTGATATAAAGAGAAATTAACTAGATCATCTAACCAATGAGAATAATAGTAAAAGGGTGTGACATATAGTACTCTTGAATGAAAAGAATCATGTAAGAGTAGTGATTGGTGAAATGAATATCTAATTAATATAGGGATTATATTTTAATAAATGTATAATGTAGGAGTTGTAAAAAAAAACAAGGGGTTTATAATCAAGAGTTTAGGATATGATATTTGGTACTAGAGCATGGTTCGTAGTGGAATATGCTCACTATGCAAAATGAATTTTGGATATGTAATAGAAAATATACCTACGATAGGATTATACCTTTTTTAAAATAAACTATTGAAAGTTAAACTGATCTGACTATTTATAATAACTAGAAATTTAGTTGATGATAGGATAAACCAACCAAAGAAGTTATGGTGAACTAAATCCTACTATTCCTTCTATGTGTGGCCAAGTACAATGCCACCAAGGAACTGGTTTCCCAACAATAAGGTAGAAACAACAGACTAATGTGGAGAACCAAAATATAGAGAACCCTAGAAATGATAGAGAGAATCTTAGTAATTAAGGAGATAATCTCACAATGATAGTGGCCCTACTTCAGGAATAGGTGGCAAAACAAAAATATTTTTTGGATGTTATATTGAATCGGGAAAAACAAGCTAGGAACTCTAATAGGGTACATGTAAATGAACCCCTTACTAAGGCACAACTGGCCAGGATTCGACTTGAGGTCAATTTGGGCAAAGAGATGAAATATGTAAAATCTTCCAAGTTCAGTGGAGCAGAAGACAGAGATAAATCTGAGGTTTGGTTTAAAGAAATAGAAACCTATTTTAATATGAAGAACTTTTCCTCTAGCACTCAAATGTCCTATGCCACCCTACATTTGCAAGGAGATGGTTTGAATTGGTGGGAAAATATTAGTGAGGATTAGAAACTAGCAACAATAGTTGACCTAAAGTGGGAAGAATTTGTAGTAGCATGTAAAGAAAGATTCCTCACAAAGCACTTCTATTCCCAAAATTTTGAGGATTCCACTAAAATTTGATATGAAACTAGGACAGTGGAAAAATATTATCAAAGATTTGTCAAGTTGCTAAAGTATGCACCTACTTATAATGAGAAAATGAATATTCACAAGTTTATACTAGGAGCAGATCCTAGAATAGCAAAAGAGGTAGATATGTGGGAACCTACTACTATACAAAAGTCCTATGATTTTGCCATAAAATCTAAGGCATATCTCAAACTCTATTTTGACTATGAAATTTTAGATGAGCAAGGCAAAGAAGCACTAAGGAAAATAAAGAGCACAAGTTTTATTAAGTGAAAAAAAGAACAAGCAAACAAAAGTTTCTCTAAGCATGATAGAAAAAATGACCAGAAGTAGGGGAATTTTAGAAGGAGGTTCCAAGGAAAGAACTATAATCCCAATAATTATAACAATGCTAACAATAGACCATCACAGGAAAAGGCTAATTCTCCACATGTAGAAAAAGCAAAAGAGAGATAGAAGTAGAAAGAACATCAAGGACTGAAAGAAGGATGTTTTCTTTGTAGAGGATCGCATTATGCTCGTAATTGCCCACAAAGAGAAGGAATGAGTTTAAAGGGAAAGGAACCAATGTACAAGGAATTTGCATCTAAGGAACTTGAGCACAAGATTTATGTTGTAACTGGATAATAAATATCTAAATGGTCAAGTCATGCCACTATTGATAAAGAGTAATGTTTCCAGTAAGGATGTTAAAATCTTGATTGATAGTGGTGCTATGGATAGCTTTATTTCCACTAGTTTAGTTAAAGATATTTCATAAAGGCTAGGAATCTTGGCATATGGGTGGAAAGTCGAGTATGGTTTAGGATAAACCTACTTTGTAAATCAATGTTACCCTATGGCAGAAATTGCCTTACCTAGTGGAATGATAATAGGATACATGTATGTAGCACCTTTGCATGCCTTTGACGTAATATTAGGAATGGATTGGTTGCAAGCACATAAAGCAATAATCAATTTTCAAGATAGATTGATTGAGTACATAGAAGATGGTAGGGATGTATGAAGGGTGTAAATCCTACAAGGGGAATTCCAACCCAAAATCCTCTTGGAAATGAAACTCAAGAAATCCATTAAAAAGGGAGGAATGGTCTATGTAGTCAAGATAAATGAAATTGAGAAAGAAAATAAGGAAGAGGTGTTCGAAAAACACCTAGTTATCCAACAATTTAGGGATGTATTTCTAGAAGATTTACCTAGATTACTCCCTAAATGGGAATTTTATTTTACAATTGATATTCAACCTATAATAGAACCTATTCATAGAGCTCCTTATAGAATGAATTCTATAGAAATGCAAGAGATGAAGGTACAACTACAAGGACTATTGGAAAAATGATTAATCAGACCAAGTGTGTCACCATGGGGTGCACCTATGCTTTTAGTAAAGAAGAAATACGGTTCCTTGAGATTATGCATAGACTATATAATTCTAAATAAGGTAATACATATCCTCTACCAAAAATCAAATATCTTTCTGATCAACTCAAACATGCTACAACCATTTAAAATATTGATTTGAAATTAGGATACCACTAATTGAGGATTTGTGAGAAAAATTCTCATAAGATAGCCTTTAAAACTTTCTATGGACACTTAGTTTATTGTCTTACATTTTGGTCTGACGAATGCTCCAACAACATTTATGAACTTGATGAATAATATCTTCAATAAGTACTTGGATAGATTTGTTCTAGTATTTTTGGATGACATATTGATATATTCCCAACATAAATCAGAGCATGACAGACATATTAGGATGGTTCTAGAGTTGTTAAGGAAAAATCAGTTGTATGGGAACATGTCCAAGTGTGAATTTTATGTACCAAAAGTACAATACCTAGGACATATTGTATCAAAAAGAGGGATCACAGTAGATCCTAAGAAAATAGAGGTTATTTTGAATTGGCCACCACCAACAAATGTGATAGAATTTTGAAGTTTCATGGATTTTAATGGTTACTATAGGTGATATGTCAAAGATTACGTGAAGATAATCTCTCCAATAACCAACCTTCAAATAAAAGAAAATGAATTTAGGTGGACTGATAAATGTGAGATAGCCTTTATTTTGCTTAAGAAAAAACTTACTACGCTACATATACTAAAGATACCCAATCCTTAGGAGATTTTTTCTACTTTTACATATGTTTCATTGGAAGGTTTGGGAGGAGTGCTCTCATAGGAAGGACTAGTAATAGCCTATGGATCAAGGAAACTAAAATGACATGAGGTTAACTATGCAACCCATGATCTAGAATTGGTAGCAATTGTATTTGCTCTCAAGAGTTGGTGATATTATTTGGTAGGGAGATCCTTTGAGTTGAGAATAGATCAATAAAGTTTGCAATATATATTTACTCAACCTTTACTAAATGCTAGGCAGAGAAGGTGGATGGAATTTCTTGTTGAATATGATTTTGGTATTGAGTATATAAAAGAAAAATAAACTAAAGTTATTGATGCACTAAGTAGGAGGAGACACATAGCTATTATGTCTCACTTCCATTTTGATTTGATGGAAAAATTCAAGGAAATACAACATCAAGATCTATATTGCAATAAAATTTAGAAAGAATGGAAATAAAACCAGATGAAAACAAGGAATTTAGCATCAAGAATAGTTTCTTATGCTTTAAAGATAGGGTAGTGATTCATGAAAATTAAAATTTGAGAAATATGATCATGAATGAAGCTTATAGATCTTCGTGTTCTACCCATATAAGTGGAGCAAAAATGAGAGAAAATATGAAGAAAACTTTCTATTGGTCAATAATGAAGAAAGACATAGTTGAATTTGTCGTTCAATGCCTGGAATGTCAAAAAGTAAAAGTATAGCACAACCATCATGCTGGGTTGTTATATCCACATGATGTGCCCATGCAAAAATAGAAAGTGATATCGATGGATTTCATTGTAGGATTGCATAAAAATAGGTTTCAACATGACACAATCCTAGTTGTGGTCAACATACTGATCAATGTTATGCACTTTATACCTAGGAACATGAAAGATGATGTTGTGGTTGTGGCTAATATATTTGCCAAAGAAATATTTCAACTTCATGGTTTTTTGGAGGTAATTATATCATATAGAGACTCAAGATTTACATCCGAGTTTTGGAAAGCCTTGCATCATGCTATTGATACTAAGCTAAATATCAATTCTTCTTATAACCCAAAAATTGATGGGCAAATGGAAAGAGTGAATCAGGTATTAGAGGACATGCTTCAATTGTACTGCATGGATTAGAAGACTCGATGGGAGGATTACCTGAATTTAGTAGAATTTGCCTACAACAATGGTCACCATTCAACCTTGGGTATGGCTTCATTCAAATTTTTATGTGGTAGAAGGTGTAGAACACCATTATATTGGGATAATCTAGAGGATTGGATTGTTCTTGGACCTGACATGGTCAAATAAATGGAGCAACAGTTAAGGATTATTAGGGAAAGGCTAAAAGAAGTTGTAGACCATCAGAAGAGTTATGTCAATATTAAAAGGACACCAAGAGGGTTTTATATAGGAGACAGAGTTTTTTTTAGGGTAAGACCAAAAAAGAGTGTTATTAAATCCACAAATCTTGATCCATATTTTTTCCAAGATTCATCTTGTGGCATACTGACTTGCCTTATCATTCAATTTTACCAATATTTATGATACCTTTCACATTTCTTTGCTTAGAAAATACATTGTTATTTTGGAGCATGTGTGGGACTTTTCTAACTTGCAAATGGAGAATACAGAGGCAATATAGGTTCGACCAATAAGAATCCTTGAGTTCTGATCTAAATCAATGAGGAAAGTAACTTTGGAGCAATGCAAAGTTCAATGGGACCATTATTCAGAAAGAAATACTACTTGGAAGAAAGTAGCAGATATGCATAAACATTTCCCTTTCTTGTTAGAAAATACTTTGTAACTACTATTTATGACTAACTTTGATGAAACACAGAGGACTGTGTTAAATCTAAGGGGGAGCATGTCATGACCCACCCTTGGCAAACTTTTTATTTTGATGGATTTATATTTTACTATGTTATCTTGTGGATGAAATGACTAACTATTTTAGATTGATTATATGAATACTTATTGTAAATGCAAAAATAGGATAACTCCATGCTTGATTATATGAAATATGCATTTATGAGAGAATATGATTCTACTAATAAAAATACACTTTTGTAGGAACATGTTCCTTTATAGTGGTAGAAATAACTAACCACCGAGAAAAGGGAAGCATTAGGGAAATTATGTGATGGGTTGTTTGTTGGATTATTGAGGAGGCAACATGGATGAATATTCCTTTTAATGAAGATGCATATCATAATTTTTTATTGCATAATGATTTTTCTTTATGATGAAAGTTTTACTAATTTAAGCATTGTTGCAAAAATAAATGAATGGTAAATTCTTTAAGTATTTTCCTTTTATTCATTCTCTTTGATAAATTTTAATGAATGATAAGGAAGGAGTTATGATTATTAAAAATAGAGAAAACAAATTTTCTTTATTACCTTATAGAAAAGGAAACATAGAGCCTCGCATAATTCAAAACTATACTCTAAGGAATCCTATGAACCGTAGTGTGGATTTACTCTATTGAATGATAGATGCAAAATTATTAATTAGAAAAGAACTTTTGTTCATAATTTTTGAATTAAGCTTGAGTGTTGTTTGTGTTTGATCATGTTATGGTGGTTGGTCAATTAATTTATGGATAAAGCAAGTGGAAAAATAAATGATATTTGTTAAGGAAATGATAGTCAAAGAACACGAGAACGAGAGAGTGGAGGTATGGTAAAAATATTTTGCGAGGGAAAAATGAATCAACATAAGACAAAAAGTAGAGGAAGGTTTGGACATAGAGAACTTAGAGGACGTCAAAAGAGATACTAGGTTGTTTTAAATTTTTGTCTTGTCTATGATTTATGTTGGTTATGTTGGTTGGTATATGATGTATCTAGAAAGAATATTAGTATATATCTAAATTTATTATAGATTTTAGAGATGATCAATATTAAAGCTATAGCCTTTGGTTAGGCAAATATCATTATAGTAGAGTTTGGATTGTTTACATTTAGTGAATAATGGAATATAGAAATCAAAGTTGAACTCAGAGAGAATAGAAGATGTTCTGGTATTGTTTTAGTAAATATGAACATATTCTCTACGTTTTCTAAGTTATACAAAAGAACCTTGTCATGTGGTTCTATTAAACTTGTAGAAAATAAAAAAAAATAGGTAAATGTTATTTATGTGTGAGATGAGGTATTTGATCTTATACCAATGATTCATGTGCAGGCGACCTGATATTCCTATTTATTTATTAGAAAGTAGAAAAATCTATATTTGAATGTGATTTCCATAGGAAAGTGAACCAAACCTATGGATGACTAATGTATTTGGGTTGTTTCATTTGAGATTGTTGTATGATGAATGATTTTATGACAGAGAAAGATAGATTGTTTAGCTAGCTAAATTATCTCACTATTTGGATGAATTCAATTTTAGTTTATAGAAAATTATTGTCATATATAGGCCGCTAGTGGTCAAGAAAGAGTTTTATGTATTTGACATAAAAAATGGAATCAAATGATCAATTTGTAGTTAAAAGTATTTTCACTGTATTTTGCAACAATTTAGAATTGTGTGACTGCGAATATTTTGCAAAATGGATAGTAAACCTTATTTTTTAAGGAAAACATCTCCATTGAATTTGATTGCATACTAGGAATGGTTTGATTATTTGTGATATAATGCATTCATGAAACTTATCTAAGAATAAATAACTGGGATGTGGTAGTTGAAATTATACTACTAGCATAAGATTGCTTAACATAATGAATAAGAGTCATATTTTTTTTTTTTTTTGGTAATTAAGGATCAAATTCATTGCAAACGAGTTTTTTAGGTTGACCCAAAACCTTTTACAGGAATCAGCACAGAGTTGTTACAGATCAAAAATCAATATGGAAAGGCAGTCTTATGCTAATAGTACCCATATGAAACCCCCATCTGAAACAGTTTTACACACCTCGGCCTTCAGCTTTCATCAACCCTCACCTCCATGATTTTGCGACAAGTCACAAAAAAAAGACAAGTCGCTAAATCGCGACAGCAAATAGCCACCAACATCATTTTTCAGCATCACCGCGATTTCGCGATAAGTCACGAAAATGCGACATGTCACGAAAATGCGACATGTCACGATTTCGCGACATCAAACGGCCAACAGCATCCTTTGCCAGCAACTTCGTGATTTCATGATAGGTCATGAAAATGTGACATGTCATGAAAATGCGACAATAGACTGCCTTCTGCTTCAACTTCATGTAACACCGCGATTTTGCGACAAGTCATTAAATGCGATAAGTCGCAAAAATGCGACATGTCACGATTTCATGACATATTTTTTCCTTCTGCTTTCCCTACAAGCTCGTCCGCAATTTTGTGAAAGGTCACAAAAATGCGACATGTCACGATTTCGTGACATCTTTCTGCCTTCAACAAAAATTCCTAGCAACTCCACGAATTCGCGACCAGTCACGAAAATGCAACATGTCATGAAATTGCAACATCTTTCTGCCTTCTGCTTCATTTTCAACATCTCCACGATTTCGCAACAAGTCGTGAAAATGTGACATGTCGTGATTTCATGACATCTTTCAGTCTTCTATATCATTGCTGCCTCTGCATCGCGAAATCGCGACATACTCGCTGGGCGCTCCCCTCTGCTGCTGTCGGTCGCGAAATCGTGACAACTTTCCATACTTAACTTTTTCCAGCTTCGAGCACCACAAAAAAGCACCAAGTCACGAAAATGCGACACGTCGTGAAATCGTGACAAATTTCCTCTAGGCTCATCACTACTTCTTTTGGGTGCGATAACACGACATGTCACGAAATCATGACATTTTTCGGTCAACGCCTCTCCTACTCTGTTTTGACCGCGATACGTCGACACGTCATGAAATCGTGACATTGTTGGGCGCTCCCCTTTGCCTATGTCGGTTACGAAATCGTTCCAAATTTCCATACTTAGCTTTTTCCAACATCGAGCATTGCGAAAACACAAGTCATGAAAATGCAACAAGCCACGAAATCGTGACAAATTTCCTCTAAGCTCTTCACTGCTTCTTTTGGGCACAAAATCACAAAATTTTTCGATCAACACCTTGTCGCCTCTACTTTGACTGTGATACGGCGACACGTCGTGATATCGTGACTATTTCTTGCTGAGCTCTTCACTACTTCTTTTGAGCGCGATAATGCGACAAGTCACGATATCGTGACAATTATCGGTCAAATCCTCTCCTACTCTACGTTGACCGTGATATGATGACACATCGCGATATCGTGACAGTTTTGGTCCGTGGTCACACTTGCCTTTTTTTGTCGTGAAAATGCAACAGGACTGCTTTGGGAGACAAAAACCTCCTCTTCCTTTTTCCAAACTCCACAGATGCATCATCATTGGTGATCATTTTGGATAATCTTGTCCACATCACTTGGAACCCCAAGTTCCCAAGTGACCAACCCATCAGCTTCCACCCCTAAATTTGCTAAGATATCAATAGTTTTATTAGCTTCCCTAAACATTTGTTGGGCCCTTCACTCTTTCTTGGCTTGGTAGAGGATCCTAGCCTCTTCAATGACAGTATTAACCTGCCATGAAGGAATTTTCCCATTGCTGATAAGGTTTATGATGTGCAGGGAATCTCCTTCGATGATAATATTATCTTCAATCTCCTGAGCCATCTGAAGACCCCTCCAAAGTGCTCTTGCTTTCACCTCGTTGTTAGTCCTGGTTCCCAACTGCTTAGAAAAAGCCATCACTAGAAGGCCTTGATGATTTCTCACTACTCCTCCAGCCCCTGCTTTGCCAGGGTTACCTTTAGAAGCCCCATCAAAGTTAAGCTTGAGCCATCTAGCTGGGGGCGGTTTCCACCTAACATCTACTCTATGATTTATCTTGGGGGACAAGGGATTCTCAACCAGGGTAAGATTTAAATATTGAGCGATCAGTCTTTCCCAGAGGGGAGGATTGTGATCTTCATGAGGGATAAGGCTAACTTTTTCACGGGCAAAGGAAAGGATCTCATTGGTGATGGAGGTGGCATCATGGCATGACTCATGGAAATATCTATGGTTGCGTTCAAGCCAAATCTACCACAGAAAATGATGGAGATAGATCTTCCAAAAAAACTTCAACCTAAGGCTAATGAAGGGATTTGGCCATTGGTGGAAGAGGTCAATGATGGTGGTTGGTCTGACCTAGCAAATGCTAAAGGCTTACAATAACCTATTGAGGATGTTCGAAGAGACTAGGCATTCAAGTAAAATATGGAGGGGGGACTCCCAATTGGCCCTACACAAACAACAACAGTTAGCAACAATCATACCTTTCCTAATCAAGTTGTCAATCGTAAGAATCCTGCCTTGGATCACAAACCATGAGAACATTGCAAATTTAGGAATAAGCTTTTTGACCCACACCAACTAAGTCTAGAGAATGGGGTCCTCAGAATCTACCATTAGCATGTATGCAGATTTGACTGAAAACTGCCCATTTTCAAAAGCTACCCAAATTACATGATCCTGCCCAGGACTCATGGAGATGAATTGTTGATGCAATATGCTTTGGATTTCTTCTGAAACTGCTTCAAATATAGGGATCCTTATCTATTTCCAACTAAGCCTTCCTATTTCCTGCCTCATGAAGTCAGCAACTTTTCTTCCATAGAGATCCTCTGTGATTCTTTTGAACCTTGCTAGGTGAGGAACCTGAGATAACGCTTCATCCTTGGCCCACCTATCATCCCAGAACCTGATCTTCTGTCCATTACCAAGGACCCATATTAGGCATTTATTTATGATCTCTCTGCTTGATAATATTTCTTTCTAGAATGCAAAACCTCTCTTGTGCACCGTATCATCTAGGAAATCAGAACCTTGAAGATATTTCCTTCTAATTATGGCAATCCACTCATTCTCCTCATTGTTAATAAGACGCCAAGCTTGTTTAGCTACTAAAGCTGTGTTTAGATGTGCAACTCTTCTCAGTCCTAGCCCCCAAAATTCTTTCAGCCTACAAACCTTGCCCCAGTCCACAAGGTGGATCCTCTATTTTTCCTCAGATCCAGACCAGAGAAAGTTCTTTTGAATCTGTTCAATTTTTTGAAAAATTTTGGTCAGAGCTCTAAAAACGGAAAGAAAATAAATCGAAATACTCTGTAAGGAAGCCTTGGTGAGGGTGAGTTTCTCGGCCTGAGATAAAAAATGTCCTTTCCAGCCAACCAATTTTTTTTGGATTCTTTCTACCACTCTATCCCACATAGAAACACACGGAGAACCGTAGAAAATGGGAAGGCCTAGATATGTGGTCGGGAGAGTCACAATCGAACATCCCAAGATATGAGCTATTCTGGCTTGTCTCTAATTTGGGGTGTTAAGGAAGTAGAGCTTACTCTTGTTGAAATTCACCTTCTGGCCCACCGCATCCTCGTAGAGTTGGAGGATGTGCTTAATCCTTCTAGCTTCAACCATAGATGACTGGGTCAACATCAAAGTGTCATCCACAAATTGTTGGTGACTAATAGGGTTGATGATAGAGGTGGCTTTGATCCCCAAAATTAACCCAGCATTGCAAGCTACTTTAATAGTTCTTCCCAGAGCCTCTACCATAATGACGAACAACATTGGGCTAATTGGATCTCCTTGTCTGAGCCCTCTGTGACTCTGGAAGTACCCAGCTGTCATGCCATTGACCAGAACTGAGAACCAAGGTTCGGATATGCACTCTTTTATCAGCCTGACCCACTAAGGATGAAAACCAAACTTCAAAAGAATAGACATAAAAAAATTCCAGTTAATGCGGTCAAAAGCTTTGTTCATATCTAGCTTTAGGGCTAAGACCGCCTTGTTGGTTTGAATTGCAGAGTGCAAAGCTTCATGGACTATGATCACACCATCCAAAATTGATCTCCCCTTGACAGAGCTACCTTGGCTAGGGTCAATAATGAGGGGCAGAATTTCTTTCATCCTGTTAGCAATGGCTTTTGATAATATCTTGTAGGACACGTTGCATAGACTAATCGGTCTGAAATCAGCCATGGTCTCTGGAGTTGGGCCCTTAGGAATCAGGGCGATAAAGGCAGACTTGAACCCTCTTAGGATATGTTTTGAAGCCTGAAATTCTTTGATAGTAGAGATGGCATCCGCTCCAACAGTATGCCAAAAATCTTGGTAGAACCAAGAAGGGAACCCATCAGGGCCAAGGGTCTTCTCAGGATCCATGCTAAACAGAGCTTTTCTGATTTCATCATCAGTGAAGGGAGCAAGAAGCTTACCATTTATGGCCTCATCAACCAAACTTGAAACGGACTGGAGGAGGGTTTGCTTGGATTCCTCTTTAGACTGGGATTCATCCCCGAGAAGGGAGTTGAAGTAAGCTACTGCTTCCTCCCTGATCTCAAATAAATCTTGGGTTTTGGAGCCATCGGCTTTGGTCAACTCTCTGATCTTATTATTACTTCTATTACTCAAGGTAGAAACATGAAAGAACTTTGAGTTTGAATCACCATCCTTTAGCCATAAAGCCCTAGATTTTTGTCTCCAGTAAGTCTCCTCACAAGCTAAAATATTATGATATTCTGACAGACTGGCTAGTTCCTCCTTCCTAGTAGCATCATCACTGATACCATTTTGTATCGTGTTGTCAATGACCTACAACCTTTCCCCAACTTTTTCCTTGTTCTCAAACAAGTTCCCAAAAACCTCCTTATTCCATGTTCTAAGGTTATTCCTTACTAATTTCAGCTTTTGAGCAAGAATGAAACTTGAAATTCCGTGAAAGGGTTGCTACCACCATTTGGAAATACTTTCTTTTAAATTTGGGTGTCTGATCCACATTGACTGAAAACAAAAGGGTTTTTTGAAAGAGTTTGACTTTGGGACCTCCAAGAGGATGGGATTGTGATCGGAGGAAATTTTCGGAAAGGTTTGCAGGGTAGAGTTTCCAAAACCAACAATCACCTCCTTGGATAAGAAAAACCTATCAAGTCTTTCCTGGATCGGTTGGCTTCTTGACTGCCTATTGCTCCAAGTATACTTGGCTCCTCTTAGCCTCACATCCATCAGTTGGTTTGAGTTAACAAACTCATTGAAGTCTTCCATACTTCTGGAAGGGAGCCCTGATCCACCCTTTTTGTCTGATGGGTATAGTGGCATGTTGAAATATCCTACCACCACCCACAGGATGTCATGGAAAGCATCACCCATATTGCCCAAAAACTCCCACAAAGAAGCTCTCCCCTGAACAGAATTAGGAGCGTAAACATTGGAGCAGATCCACGATCTATTGTTGTCAATATCATGGAAAAAAACACTCAACACCCTGTCGTCCTCTTGGATGATACTGCATTCCACAACCCGAGGGTCCCACAGAACCATGAGCCCCTCAAAATTTCCTCTAGCCAGGATAAACACCATTTCCCCTTGACTACACATCTTTTTTTCTATTGATTTTGACTGGGCTTCATCTAATTTTGTTTCTTGCAACATCAATATTGTTGGATTGTATTGCCTTCTTAGCGAACTAACCACTCTCTGAGTGGGTCAGCCATTGAGGCCTCTCACATTCCATGAGAGAACCTTCATTTAGATTGTTTAGAGTTTTTCCCTTTCCCCATTCCTTGAGGAGGTTTTCTTGATTTGTTATCTTCGAGCCCTAGGATAACTTTTGAATTAGAGTTTTCTTTTTACCGCTGGCAATCTCATTGTCAGTCCTCATTCTATTGTGCTCTGCATTTGAAATCCTCCCCTTCTTTCTCTCATAGCCATAGTCAATAGGTGACTTAGTCATACTCCTGGTCTTCTTGGGGCTAAATTGAGGGGGATCTAACTGTTGAAGAATTGGACTCACGCATTCCTCGAAATCATCCAATTCTACCATCTCAGTCCTTGATTCTAACTCCTCCATATTTTTCCTGTATTCTCCTAATTTATGAGAAAAATCTTCTAGCTGGTTGGGCGAACTTCTGGCTATGATATTGGGGAGGTATGGTTTCAAAGACACAATCTCCTCCACCCTTTTTCTATAATCTCTGGGGCTTAGTCTTACCCCTCCCTGAGGGATTGAAGGGTTATTTGTTATGGGATTTGAAGGACCCACCCTTGATGGGGATTCTAGCGTTTTAGGGAGAACACATTGCCTATTTCCCTCTTCTAATTCCTTGATCTCACCTTCTACCAATAGATCAGCTAAAATATTGAACTTATTTGAGCTTGGAACTTTAGGGCTTACCTGATTTTCCTAATCTTTGGAGAGATGCTGCTTGTCTTTGCTATGATTTTGCCCTGAACCCTGTTTGTTCTTCTCCTAAAAAAAGTTATTTTAAAATGTCCTAGGCCCTCCTTTGCCAACAGGGCCTCTTTTTAGAGTGGGGTTCCTAGGAAACCCTTTCTCATTTGCATGTTTGCCTTCCGATATGAGGATGTCTCTACTAGCTGCTAGAGTAGGGCACTGAATTTGTAGGTGGCCTTGGGATTTACACTCAGGGAAAAAAGCTGGCTTGTTTTCATATTCCACCACCTGATATCTTAGGTATTTGTCGTACTCTAGCTCCACAACATTTGGCAGCTCAGATTCAAGATTGGCATTGACGCAAATTCTTGCATGTGTCATCCTCGTCCTAGCCAAGGTTGCATGATCTATGGACACCATTTCTCTGATAATTATGGCAATGCCATGTAGCCAATACTCATTGACAAACTAAGCTGGAAGGTTGGGTAGCTGACCCTAAATGGGAGCAATATTGATATTCTGTTTTTCAGGGTCAAAATCCTCCCCCCATTTCCTAAGGAAAAGACTGTGTTTCCCTAAAAACTAGGGTCCTCCAGTGAGAACGTGGCTCGCATCCTCCTTATTGTTAAATCTCAAGATAAAAAACCCCCTGGACAGGGAAACAACCTCCATACTACCCACCGTCCTCCATTTGGATAAGGCCCAGGACCGAATAGTTTCTATATCTGGCCTTCCACCCAGAAACTTGCCTACTAATGAAAACTCTTCCATGGCTAAATAGGGCCCCATCAAATCAATAGGTGCCTTTATCCTGTTATTTACCAATATGAGGGGTGGGAGTGAAAGAAAAATGTTCTTTCTCCCCTTTACTATTTCCACAAAGGATCAGCCTCCTTTGAGACCCGCATCGCCCATATGGGACCCTTTGTTCGGATCTTTTTGGGGAGGGTCACGCTCTCTCTAGAAAACCCCTCCTAACGCCTCTGGAATCCCACCCTCTGGATCCTCACCTGGGTCAATATCGAGGGTCCTACCCAAACCCTCTGAGCCATCTCTGCTCTTCCCACCTAAAACTTTCGAAATCTCTCCGCTGCTCCTCTCCTCCATTAAGAGTCATCTTTGATCCTCATTAGAAGGTTACCTATCTCGGTGGTTAGTGAATATGTGCTAGAAGGGAAGGATGTCTTCTACTAGTTGGAGTGATGGAGAAGTTAGTGAAAAGGGAGTACCTGATTGTGCAGTCAAGGAGAAGGTAGAGCATAAATAAATATTCCTTAACTGATAATCTTTGTAATGGTTCACGAGTTCTAGATGTGGAACGTTGATTTTGAGAGAAATTAGAAATGAGATCAATGTCAGATTTAGATCTTAATGTGAACTTGGATAGCGAGCACGTACATAGTAGCAACTCTAGTACAAAAGAAAAAACTATTATTTATTTACTATGAAGTGAGAGTTTTAGCTTTTAAGAATATTGATTGTATATTGTGGTTTAAATTATTTTGACAAAGATGCTTGATATTGGATGTCGTGTTGTTAATGTGTAATTGTTAAATGAAATTTAAGTGAGAGTTGTTTATTTAATAACTTGTGCCATGAAATATTGAATGAGTGAGTTTTTTGGAGTAAAGTGAAGTATGATTTGTCTTATTCGAACCTAGATTTATCTATGCAATTTTTGAAGAGAATTTACCTTGTAGTGATTAGGGGAGGTAAAATTTCTAGTGTTTTGTGGACTTACAGTAGTCAACGTATGTACTTTAGGAAATTTGGACTACCATGCATTATGGTTTTATATTTGGAACCTACAATTGAGATTAGGATTGGATGTTGTGTTTTAGAAAGGGTTCACTACATGGAATTAGCATTATCATATTAACCAAAACTCTTATAAATGGATGAGTAGATCTTAAAGGTAGAATATTTAAGATACATGATATTGACACCTATTAAGAGTTAAAAATGAGCTCATGAATGATAAGACTATTCCTCAAATGGATGTGAGAGAAATTCAACACATTCATGCTAAGTGCTCTCACTCAAAAAGGATTACATGAAAGTAGGGATTAGTTTGTTACTTCTGATTGATAGAAAGAGAAATTAACTAGATCATATGGCCAATGAGAATAATAGTTAAAAGGGTGTGATACCTAGTACTCTTGCATGGAAATAATCATGTAATATTAGTTATTGGTGAAATGATTTTATAATTAATATAGTTGGATTATATTTTAATAGAATTATAATGTAGGAGTTGTATAAAAAAACAAGGGTTTTGGAATCAAGAATTTGGGATATGACACCTCCATCACCTGTCGGGCTAGGGTACCTTTCACAAATCCATCAAAATTTAGCTTAATCCAACCTTTGGGAGAGGGATTCCATTTAGAATTTTCTCTAGCATTGTTTAAAGTATGAACAACCTTAACATTAGCATGAGACAAATTCCAATCCTTAGCAATTCCACCTTCTTACTATGATTCTTCAACTCCTTCCCATTTAAGAATCTCAACATTTTCTTTGATGAACAGAATTATTTTACATACAACTAGCATACTGATTTTTTTCTTCTCTTTAAATATATACCCATTTTGTTCCTTCTAGATTCCCAATAAAACATGAGGGAGATTGAGGTTCCAAATCATTTATAATATTTTTCTTTTAGAGGGTGGGCATCATTGTAGGCACAAATCTGCTAAGGAATACAAGAAAACCTAATCTATTTGAAAATTTATTAAAATAATCGAAAGGACTTCCCAAGTAAATGAATAATGAAAACAAAGGTAACTCACATTTTCCATATCCCTTTCACAAATACTACAATGATTAGGAAGATGAAATCCTCTATTTTCTAAGTTATCCAAAGTAAAAATTCTATTTTGGATAGCCAGCCAATAGAAGAAATATATTTTAAGGATAAGGTTTTTTATCCACATCTTAGATATTGGAAACCATCCCATTTATTCCTTTTGGAGTAAATTATGACATAATTTAATCATATAGAAACCCTGATTAGAAGGATTCTGCCACCTAGAATACTCAACATCTTGGCTCTTTAGGGTATAAACTTACAACAATCTATTTAAACCTCTAAGCCACTTGAAATTTCCTTTGATCCTACCTATCAACCTGGATGCTTTTCCATAATGGTGTACCATTGTCCCACTTGATGTAATCATGAACCCAAATCCTAAAATTATGAGATAACTCCTACTCAAGGCATCCCAAATCCATATCCTCCTTCAGGGGAAAACTTCTTGGCTAAGTATCACTCTAAAAGTGAACATCTCTTCCATTCCCAATCCTCCATTTTCTTCACTTTTGTAGCATATGTCTCATCATTTGCAAACTATTCCAAAAGCTAGAACCTTAACCCAAATAGCATCTTCCAAATTTACCAGTTTCACCATCAAATATTTTATTACCATGAGGAAAACTGCTTACCTTTCCTAGAACTAATGCAATCAAGTTATCATTACTCTTCTTATAGCCTTATTTACTGCTTCAATTGCAACCAACATATCACTCTTCTTTGTATCCCAATTTTTTGAAATAAAATTATAAAAATTCATTAGAACCAAGTTCGTTATCATGGTGAAAAGATAAATCTACCTCTTATAGCTTCTACATCAATATATTTCTAATTAGGCTTTCATTCTATATTTATGTAAAAATTTATGGAATGTTTTACAAAATCTCATTCTAAGCCTCTTATCATATACAATTTATAATAGAATATCTTTGAAATAATAGGTTTCTTCCTTCTTGATTTCTTCTTCTTCCTTAGTAAATCTCTAATTTGAGTTAAAATATTTTTATTTGATGAAAGCACCAAAATATTTTGATGGCAACATATAAAAATTGTTATTTCTCTCACCTTTATTAATCCATCTCTTATTGGATTTTTGGTCTCAATATGACTCTCACTAAATTTTAATATGCTATATAATTAAAAAATAATTATTTTATCTTATGCATTAGTATGTTGATCCAATCCCTTTATTTCCACTATCTCTTATAAATTCTTGATATTATATTTTGTTTCCTCGTTTCCTTTAAATGTGTTTCCAAAGGATTTGATATTCTAGATCTTCATTTTTTAATTTATGTATCTCATATTTTGAATGAACATGTACATGTTCAAGAATATTATATTATTTGGTACATTAAAATGTACCTCCATGTTACCTTCATTGTACAAATATAAATATGTAATAGATTAGGATTTGAGTCTTTAGTTTAGATCAATAATTTATATTTTTATTTCATATAAGTATCAATGTGCAGGAAATGCACAAGTCTCATGTAAGTAAAAATGCAAGTGTATATTGAGATAATGTGCACAAGTGTCTTATAAGTGTGCAAATATGTAAAGTGAGGATGTGCACAAGTATCTTGTACTATAAGTGCATGTATTTGAGTAAGATTCATGTAGAAGTGTGCAAGTGTCATAGAGTCAAGTATGCATGTAAGAAGAGAGTAAAGAGTCTAGTATACAAGTGGCAAGATGATAAGCAAAAGGTCATGGGAGTTGTCATATAGAGAACAATAGTCAAGTATATGAAGAGTCATCTTCTATGTCTATATTATGGAGGTAAATCTCCATACAATATATTAGTAAAATGATCTATAAATGATCACCACATAGCAAGCATTGATAATAAATTTTGTATACAAATTTGAGCAATTAATATTGTAAGTATTCTTCATGAATGTACATGAATGATTTTTGCATTTTTAAATTCATATTTGATATTATAAGTAAATGTCATTTCATTATTATATTGGCCTATATATTTGATTTCTCAAATAAATAATTCTACTCTTATAATTGATATCTAGACCTTTAATATTGTGACTTATTTATTAAGGGACCTATGATATTTTGAGATAGTAATGCTTAAAATCCAACAATGGTATTAGAGTTACCACTTAACTCTATCCATTTTTTATAAATTTATTTTATCAAAGCCACCACCATTTTAACTCTGTCCATTCTTGATAGAGTTATATTAGATTTTATTCACTTTGAAAGTAGTGAAGACTTGGACTCCATTTTAGAAGGTCTAATTGAGTAGATATTGGGGGGGGAAATATTAGTCACCCTGATTTGGATGCTAGGGTATTTCCAGTTGGTTGAAGGAAAATCAATGAAGACTAGGACTCAACTAAGACTGATTAAGAGCCAACTCATAAGAAATTTGGATGTTTGGGGACATTCAAAGTCACCTTGATAAAATTTTGAAATTTCTTGAGAAGAAGAGGGGAATCACTATTAAATATTGATTGAGGGTCAAATCAAGAGAAATTTGGAAATTGAGAGAAATCCAAATTAGAAGATAATTGGATGTATAATAATATTTATAGACACCATGATATTGATTTTTGGATTCTCTAGATAAGAGGAGAATCATATTTTGTTCTTAGGTGCAACCTAAGACATTGGAAAAATATTTCAAATAGATGAGCACCTAAGTTTATGGAGATAGAGGAGCAACTAATATTCTGAATAAGAATAAGCAATACAAAGCTTCTATAGAACATATAATAATTAAATCACAAAGAAGATAATAAGAAAGCATTATAAGCACAACCGTAGAGCCACTTGATACAACAAAATTGTGTATAGATAAACAAGTTCTAATAGGGATCTAGAAGAAGAAGAATAATTTCTCATAGGGTTCTAGATGTATATTATAAAAGTGCTAATAGATCACTAGAGGCATATTAGCAAGTGAAGAACACAAGCTTATACTGAGAGGGGGGTGAACAGTATAAGACCTCTTTTTACTTTTTCCTTTATACTTCAAAATAGTAAAGCAATATACCCAAAGCAATATCAAAACAATGCACAATATCATCCACAAAGTGACACCAATTTTAACGTGGTTCACCCAGAATGCTTGGGCTACGTCCACAAAACTTTTCTCTAAAAGTTATCTCAAAGTTCTTTGGGAAACCTTCCCAATTACAATGTTTATGAGCCTCGGCCCAAAGGAGATACCTTCCCCCAATCTGAATTTATGAGCCTCTGCTCAAAGGAGATACCTTCCCCCAATCTGAATTTATGAGCCTCTGCTCAAAGGAGATACCTTCCCCTCTGCTCTGGAAATGATCCCTCAAAAGATCAACTGCCTCTACCTCTTGCCAGCACGTGGAACTCCTTTCCACCGAAGACCTCCTATCCTCAATGCTTAGCCTAAGAGACCTCTACCTTCTATGATCACGTCCACAGCAGCTCAACAACTTGTACCAAACACAGTCAGTCGGTCTAGTACAAGTCTTCCTCTGTCTATCAGATCTGTCCAACTCTTGAACAAATCAATCCTCTACACACAAGCCTTCTCAAAGACTTGCCAAATCTATCCTCAGGTTCTTCTCAAAGAACCAATGCACCTCTGTCCTCAAGTTCTCTGATAGAACTATCAAAAACTCAGCTCACAAGTCCTCTGCTAGGACCTGTCCAAATCTGCTCACAAGTCCCCACCGAAACCTGTCCAAAACCTGCTCACAAGTCCCCATCAGAACCTGTCCAAAACCTCAGCAAGCTCACCAAGAAAAACTTGCTTAGCATGAACCCACAAAGAGAATTGTTAGAGACCCAATGTGATTCATAAACCTCATAGAAGCATAAAGAGAATTGTTAGAGACTCAATATGTTCTATACTTAACTCCCAATCTCAATCTCAAATCTCATAGAAACATAAAGAGAATTGTTAGAGACCCAATATGTTCTATACTTAACTCCCAATATCAATCTCAACTCAATCTCAATCTCAAAAGAATAAGATAGATGTAGTATGCTTTTCTCAAGAATATGAAACACAACCCAACAATTGCCAACCATGCAATATCTCATATAACAATGATACTCATATTATTTTTACCAACAATTAGGGTTTCAACAACAATGCTCATCAAACAAGGTTTAGTCAACCAACACCATTCAACTCAACATCAACCTTGAAGCATTCAACCAATCATCACAAGAAAAGGAAACAAGTAGAAATCCTTTTCCCTCCAAGGATATTTGAACAAAACAGCCACCAACACAATATCACCAAATGCAAAGAATAACTTGCTCAAATCAACTCAATGGAGTAAGCCCAATATCATGTATCAAGTAAAGCACTAACTTGATCAAAACAACCTCTATGGAAGCAACTCAACCATCAATATCAAAACAGCCAACTAAGGGTTTCATCATCTCAATGCAAGTAGCAAGACTTACTAACATAAACCCTAGTGCAAAAAATGCTTCCTCTTCCTCAACCAGAATTATGCATTCACCCAAAAACTCATCAATGATTTTAATGCATAAACAATCTTCAATATCCAAGAAAATAGGATTTACACCAAAAATACCTAGTAGACAACCTTTTCACTCCAAACTCAATTTCAAAAAATATACCATCAACAATATACATGGAAGAAGTTGCCCATACCTTTACTTTGATGAAGAAGGAGAACTCAAAATCTGTCACAACACTAACTCTCAATTTGCCACCAATTAGAGTTAGCAACTATACAACAATATACAATAATAAAGATCCAAATTAACACCTTATTTCTCCAACTTAATAAAAACCACCGAAGTATAATATACATACAAAGTAAAACCTCTTTACACCTTATTACTCCACATAAACATTAAGCATCAATAAAACAATGTCAAAGCAAATATGATAACTTAACCTTATACCTCCAAGCGCATTCACAGACCACTATCCTTTGCACACCGCGACCAAAAGAAAATTACCCACGAAGAGAATCGAACTCGGCACCTCTGCTTTCTAGCGCCTTCGCTTAAACGCCATCGTCGTTGGGTCACAAGTGCCCAATGAAGAAATACGAGTGTTGCCCTATATTTTATCTTCCTTTGACGCCAAGAATCTGGAAAACGTAAATGTCTTCCTCAAGCCACATGCAAACTGGTGAGCGCTGTCCAAAACGTAACTTACTGGGCAACATAAATAATCATCCACACAATGCAAACAGAAAACACAATTCGAGTGCAGATCCAACAATCGTAGGTGAAAGCAATCTGTCGGATGTCAAAGCGCAAACTAAAAACGTAATTCGAGTGCAGTCCCAACAATTGTAGGTGAAGCGCAATCTGTCGGATGTCCCAAGAAATTACTTGGGCAACTCAATATCGATAATCAACTCTCAATGAAATACAACGCTTTCTCGAAGATCACGAGCTACGATTTTCATTACTCGGAGTTACAATCACTTTAGAAAATCATCCCCACTTATATAGCCATTTCTCCTTAACTGTTTGACGTCGGCGCTCCTCCAACGATGGCAACACATCGACGAAAGAAATCTTTATCTCCGTCGCTTAAGGGTTGAAAGACCCTTTAATAATAATTAAAATAATAATTATTATTATTTTATTAATAATAAATTAAACTTAGACCCTTGTCAAAGGTTTGAGTTAATTTAATTATTAATAATAAACATGGACCTTCAAGGTTTTTCAAGAAGTAAAAACCTTTGCATTAAGTTAAGCTTGGTTTTAATAAAAACCCTTAATGAGTCCAAATGGTTTTAAGAAAAACCTTTAACCTTGTCACCATGGTTTTAATAAAAACCCTTTAACATTATGAAGCTTCTCAAGATATTTTTGACATCACACTCTTTTTGATATCAACACAAAAATGCCTTTTGACATCAATGACAACTTATACACTTGAGCAAAGGCAATGTACCCAAAGTACCCAAAATTGCCAACAATCTCCCCCTTTGTCATTGATGGCAAACCTTTACTGAAAACACTTCTCAAGAGCCAAAACTGAAACCAACTGTGCTAACAACTGACCAACTGTGCCCACAACTGAGAATCTTCCTTTGAAGTTTTGCTCCCCCCGACTTGAAGCTTTCCTCTTCACTTTGAAGCTCTCCCCCTTACTCATATCTCTCCCCCTTTGTCATCAATGGCAAAGGGCCACCTTTGGGGCTCGGGACTAAGAATGAGCCTCTTAGCTTAGTCCCTCCCCCACTTCCTCGATGAGGTGATTAATTCTTGGGGTGGGAGTAAAACTCCCATTAGGCACGATCATCATCGACGTCTATAACTTCCTTGTCGGGCCTTCTCTTGAACTCTTTGTCCATATTCCTGTTCTTGTCACTTTTCTTGTTCTTGTTCTCATCCCTCTTTTTATTCATGCCTTGATCCTTGGACCTGATCATACCATTGTTCCTGTTCCTGTACCTTGGAATTTCAGCTCTACATTGTCTAGCTGTGTGACCTTCATTGTTGCACTTATAACAAGTAACAATGTTATTTCTTTTAGGCATACCTGTTCTTTGAATCCACCAGTTCTGACCAAACCTATTCTGACCAAACCTGTTCTGGCCAAACCTATTCTGACCAAACCTATTCTGACCAAACCTATTCTGACCAAACCTGTTCTGATCAAACCTGTTCCTGTTATTTGCCTTGCAATAAACTGCCTTGTGCCCAAACTGTTGACAAGAGTAGCAATACCCTTGAAAGTAACTAGCACTTCTGAAACTGTCATTTACCTTCTTCACTTGAGCCATGCAATGTGAAGCTATGTGACCAAACCTGTGACAAGCAAAACATCTGCCTTGAAACTTTCCTTTATTTGACCTCTTAGGCTCGAAAACTTCTTCTTCTCATTCTGAATTCTATTTTCTATTTCTGTGCATCTATCATTCAAGGACTCATGATCTGAAATACTTTCCTCATCAGAACTCTCTTCCTTTTGGAGTCTCTTACTAGACTCTCCAACTTGTTCCTTGTGAGGCTTAACAAAACCAAGGCCTATTTTATCTGTTGTCTTTCTTTGACCTTTGATGAGTGACTTAACCTTTTTGGAGCTATCTTGAAACTCTGTGAAGCTTATCCTTGTACTCTTTAGTTTCCTCTTTCAAAGAAGCCATTTTCTGTTCTAACTCACTATACTCAAGAACCTTAGATTCTAACTCATCCTTGAGTTCTTGTGTCTTAGCTATAGAGAAGTCAAGACTTTCTATAAGATCATCTCTCTCCATACAACATTCATCTAACTTATCCTTGAGTCTAGCATTCTTCTTTCTTTCCTTTTTCAAAGCACTAAGAGCACTAATAAGTTCACCTTTAAGATCTACTTCTCCTTCCTCTATATGTTTGCTTTTTGAATCATCAAAGCCTTTTTCAGATTTCTTATCACTAGAGGTGCTACCCTTTTCAAAAACCATACATGCATCTTCCTTATAGTTTTCTGAAGCATCCTCATACATACTAGAAACCAAATCATTATTTGTGCAATCATCCTCAAGGTGACCAAAATTTCCACATCTAAGACATTTCATGATAATGAATCTATGTTTTGGTTCTTCCTCTTTTTTCGATATGAACAACATCTCATTTTCATTATCACTTGAAGAACTTTCACTATCACTACTAGAACACTTACTTGCTTTGTCTAGGTAGAAACTCTTCTTGTGCTTGTGAGAATACCTCTTTCCTTGATTGTTGTGCTCATCTTTGTTCTTCCTTTGATGCCTATGCCTTTCAGAATCTTTGCTCTTACAATCCTGTTTATCTTCATCACTTTCATCCTTGGCAACAGTACAGTCAGTAGCATAATGACCAAACTTTCCACAATTGAAACATCTTACATTTTTCATACTTTTGTGCTTTCTAGAGAACTTGCCTTTCTTGCTGTAATATGCCTCTTCATCACTAGAAGACTCATCACTCTCTTGAAGTTGTTTACCCTTGGATTTCTTGGTAGCCTTGAAAGTTGCCTCTTTCTTGACATCAACCTTCACTTGAGTTCTCAACTCAAATGCTGCAAGTATACTATGGAGCTCATCCTTTTTCAACTTATCCAAATCTTTAGCTTCCTCAATAGCAAAAATATTTTCACTAAATCTATTAGGAAGAGATCTTAAAATCTTATCACAAACATCATTTTCAGCAAGCTCAAGACCTAAGTCTTTCATGGAGTTAACAACCTCATCCATACGAAGCATGTAGTCACTAATATTTTCATCATCATTCATCTTGAGTTGTTCAAACATACCTTTGAAGTGTCTCAACTTGGCCTTTCTGACATTTGTATCACCTGTATGAACCACCTTCAAGCTGATTCCACATTTCACTAGTTGTCTTGCAGTGAATCACTTTGGTGAGATCTACTTTCTGTAAGCCTTTCAGGATTGCATTCATTGCTTTTGAATTGTTGTGATGTAGGAGCCTTTCTTCTTTAGTATTAGGACCATGTTCAGGAATAGTGTACTCATCTTCAATCACTTCCCAAACCTCATTCCCAAGTGCCATTAGATGAACCTTCATCCTTGCACTCCAAAGACCAAAATCTGACCCATCAAGAATAGGTGCTGCATTGCCACTTGAATGATCCATTGTGTTCTTTACTAGCTTTTCCTTCAAGTTGTTAAACTTTTCGAAGGCACCCGCTCTGATACCAATTGAAGAACACAAGCTTATACTTGAGAGGGGGGTGAACAGTATAAGACCTCTTTTTACTTTTTCCTTTATACTTCAAAATAGTAAAGCAATATACCCAAAGCAATATCAAAACAATGCACAATATCATCCACAAAGTGACACCAATTTTAACGTGGTTCACCCAGAATGCCTGGGCTACGTCCACAAAACTTTTCTCTAAAAGTTATCTCAAAGTTCTTTGGGAAACCTTCCCAATTACAATGTTTATGAGCCTCGGCCCAAAGGAGATACCTTCCCCCAATCTGAATTTATGAGCCTCTGCTCAAAGGAGATACCTTCCCCTCCTCAAAGGAGATACCTTCCCCTCTGCTCTAGAAATGATCCCTCAGAAGATCAACTGCCTCTACCTCTTGCCAACACGTGGAACTCCTTTCCATCGAAGACCTCCTGTCCTCAATGCTTAGCCTAAGAGACCTCTGCCTTCTATGATCACGTCCACAATAGCTCAGCAACCTGTACCAAACATAGTCAGTCGGTCTAGTACAAGTCTTCCTCTGTCTATCAGATCTGTCCAACTCTTGAACAAATCAATCCTCTACACACAAGCCTTCTCAAAGACTTGCCAAATCTATCCTCAGGTTCTTCTCAAAGAACCAATGCACCTCTGTCCTCAAGTTCTCTGATAGAACTATCAAAACTCAGCTCACAAGTCCTCTGCTAGGACCTGTCCAAATCTGCTCACAAGTCCCCATCGAAACTTGTCCAAAACTGCTCACAAGTCCCCACTGAAACCTGTCCAAAACCTCAGCAAGCTCACCAAGAAAAACTTGCTTAGCATGAACCCACAAAGAGAATTGTTAGAGACCCAATGTGATTCATAAACCTCATAGAAGCATAAAGAGAATTGTTAGAGACTCAATATGTTCTATACTTAACTCCCAATCTCAATCTCAAATCTCATAGAAACATAAAGAGAATTGTTAGAGACCCAATATGTTCTATACTTAACTCCCAATATCAATCTCAACTCAATCTCAATCTCAAAAGAATAAGATAGATGTAGTATGCTTTTCTCAAGAATATGAAACACAACCCAACAATTGCCAACCATGCAATATCTCATATAACAATGATACTCATATTCTTTTTACCAACAATTAGGGTTTCAACAACAATGCTCATCAAACAAGGTTTAGTCAACCAACACCATTCAACTCAACATCAACCTTGAAGCATTCAACCAATCATCACAAGAAAAGGAAACAAGTAGAAATCCTTTTCCCTCCAAGGATATTTGAACAAAACAACCACCAACACAATATCACCAAATGCAAAGAATAACTTGCTCAAATCAACTCAATGGAGTAAGCCCAATATCATGTATCAAGTAAAGCACTAACTTGATCAAAACAACCTCTATGGAAGCAACTCAACCATCAATATCAAAACAGCCAACTAAGGGTTTCATCATCTCAATGCAAGTAGCAAGACTTACTAACATAAACCCTAGTGCAAAAAATGCTTCCTCTTCCTCAACCAGAATTATGCATTCACCCAAAAACTCATCAATGATTTTAATGCATAAACAATCTTCAATATCCAGAAAATAGGATTTACACCAAAAATACCTAGTAGACAACCTTTTCACTCCAAACTCAATTTCAGAAAATATACCATCAACAATATACATGGAAGAAGTTGCCCATACCTTTACTTTGATGAAGAAGGAGAACTCAAAATCTGTCACAACACTAACTCTCAATTTGCCACCAATTAGAGTTAGCAACTATACAACAATATACAATAATAAAGATCCAAATTAACACCTTATTTCTCCAACTTAATAAAAACCACCAGAAGTATAATATACATACAAAGTAAAACCTCTTTACACCTTATTACTCCACATAAACATTAAGCATCAATAAAACAATGTCAAAGCAAATATGATAACTTAACCTTATACCTCCAGCGCATTCACAACCACTATCCTTTGCACACCGTGACCAAAAGAAAATTACCCACGAAGAGAATCGAACTCGGCACCTCTGCCTTCTAGCACCTTCGCTTAAACGCCACCGTCGTTGGGTCACAAGTGCCCAATGAAGAAATACAGTGTTGCCCTATATTTTATCTTCCTTTGATGCCAAGAATCTGGAAAACGTAAATGTCTTCCTCAAGCCACATGCAAACTGGTGAGCGTTGTCCAAAACGTAACTTACTGGGCAACATAAATAATCATCCACACAGTGCAAACAGAAAACATAATTCGAGTGCAGATCCAATCAATCGTAGGTGAAAGCAAACTGTCGGATGTCAAAGCGCAAACTAAAAACGTAATTCGAGTGCAGTCCCAACAATTGTAGGTGAAGCGCAATCTGTCGGATGTCAAAGCGCAAACTGAAAATGCAAGAAATTACTTGGGCAACTCAATATCGATAATCAACTCTCAATGAAATACAACGCTTTCTCGAAGATCACAGAGCTACGATTTTCATTACTCGGAGTTACAATCACTTTAGAAAATCATCCCCACTTATATAGCCATTTCTCCTTAACTGTTTGACGTCGGCGCTCCTCCAACGATGGCAACACATCGACGAAAGAATTCTTTATCTGCGTCGCTTAAGGGTTGAAAGACCCTTTAATAATAATTAAAATAATAATAATTATTATTTTATTAATAATAAATTAAACTTAGACCCTTGTCAAAGGTTTGAGTTAATTTAATTATTAATAATAAACATGGACCTTCAAGGTTTTTCAAGAAGTAAAAACCTTTGCATTAAGTTAAGCTTGGTTTTAATAAAAACCCTTAATGAGTCCAAATGGTTTTAAGAAAAACCTTTAACCTTGTCACCATGGTTTTAATAAAAACCCTTTAACATTATGAAGCTTCTCAAGATATTTTTGACATCACACTCTTTTTGATATCAACACAAAAATGCCTTTTGACATCAATGACAACTTATACACTTGAGCAAAGGCAATGTACCCAAAGTACCCAAAATTGCCAACAATCTCCCCCTTTGTCATTGATGGCAAACCTTTACTGAAAACACTTCTCAAGAGCCAAAACTGAAACCAACTGTGCTAACAACTGACCAACTGTGCCCACAACTGAGAATCTTCCTTTGAAGTTTTGCTCCCCCCGACTTGAAGCTTTCCTCTTCACTTTGAAGCTCTCCCCCTTACTCATATCTCTCCCCCTTTGTCATCAATGGCAAAGGGCCACCTTTGGGGCTCGGGACTAAGAATGAGCCTCTTAGCTTAGTCCCTCCCCCACCTCCTGATGAGGTGATTAATTCTGGGGTGGGAGTAAAACTCCCATTAGGCACTGATCATCATCAACGTCTATAACTTCCTTGTCGGGCCTTCTCTTGAACTCTTTGTCCATATTCCTATTCTTGTCACTATTCTTGTTCTTGTTCTCATCCCTGTTCTTATCCATGCCTTGATCCTTGGACCTGTTCATACCACTGTTCCTGTTCCTGTACCTTGGAATTTCAGCTCTACACTGTCTAGTTGTGTGACCTTCATTGTTGCACTTATAACAAGTAACAATGTTATTTCTTTTAGGCATACCTGTTCTTTGAATCCACCGATTCTGACCAAACCAGTTCTGACCAAACTTGTTGACCAAACCTATTCGGCCAAACCTGTTCTGACCAAACCTATTCTGACCAAACCTGTTCTGATCAAACCTATTCCTGTTATTTGCCTTGCAATAAACTGCCTTGTGCCCAAACTGTTGACAAGAGTAGCAATACCCTTGAAAGTAACTAGCACTTCTAAAACTGTCATTTACCTTCTTCACTTGAGCCATGCAATGTGAAGCTATGTGACCAAACTTGTGACAAGCAAAACATCTGCCTTGAAACTTTCCTTTATTTGACCTCTTAGGCTCTGAAAACTTCTTCTTCTCATTCTGAATTCTATTTTCTATTTCTGTGCATCTATCATTCAAGGACTCATGATCTGAAATACTTTCCTCATCAGAACTCTCTTCCTTTTGGAGTCTCTTACTAGACTCTCCAACTTGTTCCTTGTGAGGCTTAACAAAACCAAGGCCTGTTTTATCTGTTGTCTTTCTTTGACCTTTGATGAGTGACTTAACCTTTTTGGAGCTATCTTGAAACCTGTGAAGCTTATCCTTGTACTCTTTAGTTTCCTCTTTCAAAGAAGCCATTTTCTGTTCTAACTCACTATACTCAAGAACCTTAGATTCTAACTCATCCTTGAGTTCTTGTGTCTTAGCTATAGAGAAGTCAAGACTTTCTATAAGATCATCTCTCTCCATACAACATTCATCTAACTTATCCTTGAGTCTAGCATTCTTCTTTCTTTCCTTTTTCAAAGCACTAAGAGCACTAATAAGTTCACCTTTAAGATCTACTTCTCCTTCCTCTATATGTTTGCTTTTTGAATCATCAAAGCCTTTTTCAGATTTCTTATCACTAGAGGTGCTACCCTTTTCAAAAACCATACATGCATCTTCCTTATAGTTTTCTGAAGCATCCTCATACATACTAGAAACCAAATCATTATTTGTGCAATCATCCTCAAGGTGACCAAAATTTCCACATCTAAGACATTTCATGATAATGAATCTATGTTTTGGTTCTTCCTCTTTTTTCGATATGAACAACATCTCATTTTCATTATCACTTGAAGAACTTTCACTATCACTACTAGAACACTTACTTGCTTTGTCTAGGTAGAAACTCTTCTTGTGCTTGTGAGAATACCTCTTTCCTTGATTGTTGTGCTCATCTTTGTTTTTCCTGTGATGCTTGTGCTTTTCAGAATCCTTGCTCTTAGAATCCTGTTTATCTTCATCACTTTCATCCTTGGCAACAGTATAGTCAGTAGCATAATGACCAAACTTTCCACAATTGAAACATCTTACATTTTTCATACTTTTGTGCTTTCTAGAGAACTTGCCTTTCTTGCTGTAATATGCCTCTTCATCACTAGAAGACTCATCACTCTCTTGAAGTTGTTTACCCTTGGATTTCTTGGTAGCCTTGAAATCTGCCTCTTTCTTGACATCAACCTTCACTTGAGTTCTCAACTCAAATGCTGCAAGTATACTATGGAGCTCATCCTTTTTCAACTTATCCAAATCTTTAGCTTCCTCAATAGCAGAAATATTTTCACTAAATCTATTAGGAAGAGATCTTAAAATCTTATCACAAACATCATTTTCAGCAAGCTCAAGACCTAAGTCTTTCATGGAGTTAACAACCTCATCCATACGAAGCATGTAGTCACTAATATTTTCATCATCATTCATCTTGAGTTGTTCAAACATACCTTTGAAGTGTCTCAACTTGGCCTTTCTGACATTTGTATCACCTGTATGAACCACCTTCAAGCTGATTCCACATTTCACTAGTTGTCTTGCAGTGAATCACTTTGGTGAGATCTGCTTTCTATAAGCCTTTCAGGATTGCATTCATTGCTTTTGAATTGTTGTGATGTAGGAGCCTTTCTTCTTTAGTATTAGGACCATGTTCAGGAATAGTGTACTCATCTTCAATCACTTCCCAAACCTCATTCCCAAGTGCCATTAGATGAACCTTCATCCTTGCACTCCAAAGACCAAAATCTGACCCATCAAGAATAGGTGTTGCATTGCCACTTGAATGATCCATTGTGTTCTTTACTAGCTTTTCCTTCAAGATGTTAAACTTTTTGAAGGCACCCGCTCTGATACCAATTGAAGAACACAAGCTTATATTGAGAGGGGGGGTGAACAGTATAAGACCTCTTTTTACTTTTTCCTTTATACTTCAAAATAGTAAAGCAATATACCCAAAGCAATATCAAAACAATGCACAATATCATCCACAAAGTGACACCAATTTTAACGTGGTTCACCCAGAATGCTTGGGCTACATCCACAAAACTTTTCTCTAAAAGTTATCTCAAAGTTCTTTGGGAAACCTTCCCAATTACAATGTTTATGAGCCTCGGCCCAAAGGAGATACCTTCCCCCAATCTAAATTTATGAGCCTCTACTCAAAGGAGATACCTTCCCCTCTGCTCTGGAAATGATCCCTCAAAAGATCAACTGCCTCTACCTCTTGCCAGCACGTGGAACTCCTTTCCATCGAAGACCTCCTGTCCTCAATGCTTAGCCTAAGAGACCTCTACCTTCTATGATCACGTCCATAGTAGCTCAGCAACCTGTACCAAACATAGTCAGTCGGTCTAGTACAAGTCTTCCTCTATCTGTCAGATCTGTCCAACTCTTGAACAAATCAATCCTCTACACACAAGCCTTCTCAAAGACTTGCCAAATCTATCCTCAGGTTCTTCTCAAAGAACCAATGCACCTCTGTCCTCAAGTTCTCTGATAGAACTATCAAAACTCAGCTCACAAGTCCTCTGCTAGGACCTGTCCAAATCTGCTCACAAGTCCCCATCGAAACCTGTCCAAAACCTGCTCACAAGTCCCCATTGAAACCTGTCCAAAACCTCAGCAAGCTCACCAAGAAAAACTTGCTTAGCATGAACCCACAAAGAGAATTGTTAGAGACCCAATGTGATTCATAAACCTCATAGAAGCATAAAGAGAATTGTTAGAGACTCAATATGTTCTATACTTAACTCCCAATCTCAATCTCAAATCTCATAGAAACATAAAGAGAATTGTTAGAGACCCAATATGTTCTATACTTAACTCCCAATATCAATCTCAACTCAATCTCAATCTCAAAAGAATAAGATAGATGTAGTATGCTTTTCTCAAGAATATGAAACACAACCCAACAATTGCCAACCATGCAATATCTCATATAACAATGATACTCATATTCTTTTTACCAACAATTAGGGTTTCAACAACAATGCTCATCAAACAAGGTTTAGTCAACCAACACCATTCAACTCAACATCAACCTTGAAGCATTCAACCAATCATCACAAGAAAAGGAAACAAGTAGAAATCCTTTTCCCTCCAAGGATATTTGAACAAAACAGCCACCAACACAATATCACCAAATGCAAAGAATAACTTGCTCAAATCAACTCAATGGAGTAAGCCCAATATCATGTATCAAGTAAAGCACTAACTTGATCAAAACAACCTCTATGGAAGCAACTCAACCATCAATATCAAAACAGCCAACTAAGGGTTTCATCATCTCAATGCAAGTAGCAAGACTTACTAACATAAACCCTAGTGCAAAAAATGCTTCCTCTTCCTCAACCAGAATTATGCATTCACCCAAAAACTCATCAATGATTTTAATGCATAAACAATCTTCAATATCCAGAAAATAGGATTTACACCAAAAATACCTAGTAGACAACCTTTTCACTCCAAACTCAATTTCAGAAAATATACCATCAACAATATACATGGAAGAAGTTGCCCATACCTTTACTTTGATGAAGAAGGAGAACTCAAAATCTGTCACAACACTAACTCTCAATTTGCCACCAATTAGAGTTAGCAACTATACAACAATATACAATAATAAAGATCCAAATTAACACCTTATTTCTCCAACTTAATAAAAACCACCAGAAGTATAATATACATACAAAGTAAAACCTCTTTACACCTTATTACTCCACATAAACATTAAGCATCAATAAAACAATGTCAAAGCAAATATGATACCTTAACCTTATACCTCCAACGCATTCACAACCACTATCCTTTGCACACCGCGACCAAAAGAAAATTACCCATGAAGAGAATCGAACTCGGCACCTCTGCCTTCTAGCACCTTCGCTTAAACGCCACCGTCGTTGGGTCACAAGTGCCCAATGAAGAAATACAGTGTTGCCCTATATTTTATCTTCCTTTGATGCCAAGAATCTGGAAAACGTAAATGTCTTCCACAAGCCACATGCAAACTGGTGAGCGCTGTCCAAAACGTAACTTACTGGGCAACAAAAATAATCATCCACACAGTGCAAACAGAAAACACAATTCGAGTGCAGATCCAACAATCGTAGGTGAAAGCAATCTGTCGGATGTCAAAGCGCAAACTGAAAACGTAATTCGAGTGCAGTCCCAACAATTGTAGGTGAAGCGCAATCTATCGGATGTCAAAGCGCAAACTGAAAATGCAAGAAATTACTTGGGCAACTCAATATCGATAATCAACTCTCAATGAAATACAACGCTTTCTCGAAGATCACGAGCTACGATTTTCATTACTCGGAGTTACAATCACTTTAGAAAATCATCCCCACTTATATAGCCATTTCTCCTTAACTGTTTGACGTCGGCGCTCCTCCAACGATGGCAACACATCGACGAAAGAAATCTTTATCTCTCCGTCGCTTAAGGGTTGAAAGACCCTTTAATAATAATTAAAATAATAATAATTATTATTTTATTAATAATAAATTAAACTTAGACCCTTGTCAAAGGTTTGAGTTAATTTAATTATTAATAATAAACATGGACCTTCAAGGTTTTTCAAGAAGTAAAAACCTTTGCATTAAGTTAAGCTTGGTTTTAATAAAAACCCTTAATGAGTCCAAATGGTTTTAAGAAAAACCTTTAACCTTGTCACCATGGTTTTAATAAAAACCCTTTAACATTATGAAGCTTCTCAAGATATTTTTGACATCACACTCTTTTTGATATCAACACAAAAATGCCTTTTGACATCAATGACAACTTATACACTTGAGCAAAGGCAATGTACCCAAAGTACCCAAAATTGCCAACAGCAAGTGCTCATAGAGTGATAAAAACATATTGGAAAGCACTCACAAGGCACTAGAGGCAAATAACAAGCACTACTAAGGCTCTAGAGGTAGAGAGCAAGTGCTACCAAGGTGATAGAGGTAGGAGAATGAGGAATCAAAGGGTAAGCCACCAAAGAGCAATCCATCAAAGGGTAAATTATAAGAGGATAAGCTACTAGAGAATGAGCCATCAAAGGATGAGTTATTGTAGAACGTGTTTACAAGAGATGTAGAACAATAAGAAATTTGAGTCTATGGTCACCAATGTAACCATGGTTGATCTTCCTACATCAAGCATCTACTTGCCTCATAAATGTGTATTGTAAGTAGTTCACAAACCAAACAATATCTAAGTAGCAAGAGATAGAAGATAGAAAGACCAGGCAAGAACCAATGCAGATAATTTTCTTCACTATAGGAAAGACCAAATGTTAAGGAACATTGGAGGAATAAAATACACTAATTATCACTTGACATGTTTAAACATTGAGAGTGGAATTTAGTATATCACTAAGAGTGGCATTAAGAATTACATTGATAACGATACTAATAACAATGATAAATTCACCAATTTTTTTGATTTAAAGTTATTTGAAGCATTTTGAAGATTTGAAAAGTTTAAAATTTTTGAACAATTTTGAACTTTGAAAATTTTCAAATTTAATGTATTATGATGCTAAAAGGATTTCTACATCAAAGGTTTAGAAAAGTTAAAATTTACAATTTTTTTATTTGAGTGTTTTTTTAACTTGGGAGATATAAGGCTTACAACTTTGAAGGAATTGAATTACAAATCATGGAATAAATTATTAGAAATGCATTCAATGGATATAGTAAAGAAATGGTGAACAATTTAAATTTTTATCATCAAACTTTAATAGATGACTTTTATGGAAATAAGGGTTTAAAATAAAAAATATCTCTATTTCTCAAATATGCAAAATATGAAAAGTTCACAACATTTATAAGTTATCTTTATGAATTTTTTTAGAACATGGTGGAATTCACAAAACACCATTACATTTTACTCAAAAAATGATTAATGATGTACTTGTCACTACTTACCTTTGAGATCTTTCAAGAAAAATGACAAGAGAAGAAGAAAGAAAATTGTGACACACATGGTTTAAATGAAGCTTATGTTAGCTTAAATGAGGAATCATTGAAATCTAGGATGTATTATTGTGATTATTTACTAACTCATTATTTATAAGGTACATCATTAGGTATATCATCACTAAAAATGAAGACAATAAGAGCAAAGAAAAATAATAGAGGAAAACAAAAAAGGAAGTACAATAGAAGACATGAATCAAAAACCAAAGAAGGATCATATATTGAAGATTCAAATAAAGACACGAAGGAAGTAGATTGAAGATCAAAGACGAAGACCAATAATAAATAGTAAAGTCTTCAATATAAAATAAATGTAATACAAGAGTGTGTTGAAAAATATTATATTATTTGGTACATGTAAATATACCCCCATGGTACCTTCATGGTAAAAATGTAAAAATGTAATAGATTAGGGTTTAAGTCTTTAGTTTAGATGAACAATTCATATTTCCATTTCATGTAAGTGTCAATGTGTAGGAAATGCACAAGTGTCATGTAAGAGTGCAATGTGCAAGAAATTCACAAGTGTCATGTAAATGAGAGTGCAAGTGTGTATTGAGAGAATGTGCACAAGTGTCTTGTATGTGTGTAAATATGTAAGGTGAGTATGTGCATAAGTGTCTTGTATTTGGAGTGCATACAGGACAATAAGAGTCATATATAAGTATGCAAGTGTCATAGAGCCAAGTATGCATGTAAGAAGAGAGTGAAGAGTCTAGTATACAAGTGGTAAGATGATAAATCAAAGGTTGTGGGAGTTGTCATATGGAAAGCAATAGTCAAGTATATGAAGAGTCATCTTCTATGTCTATATTATGGAGATAAAGCTCCATACAATGTATTAGAAAACTGATCTATAAACAATCACCACATAGCAAGCATTGATTATAAAGTTTGTATACAAAGTTTAAGCAATTAATATTGTAAGTATTCTTTATGCATGTACATGAATAATTTTGGCCATTTTACATTCATATTTGATATTATAAGTGAATTTTATTTCATTATTATATTGTCCTAGATATACATTTGATTACTCGCATATATAATTCTACTCTTATTATTGATATTTAGACATTTAATATTGTGGCTTAATTATTAAGGAACCTATGATATTTTGAGATAGTAAGCCTTAAATCCAACAATAAATACATGATATGCAAACTTTACTTCATTCCATATAAAAATAACAATTTGGAAGAAATTAGGATCTTATAGTCACATAGGATGAAAAAAATAGATTTAGATGACCATGATATGATCATACCCATAGCAAAATATATAAAGAGATTGCATACTCTATTATAACCAACTTTTACATACCAGGAAATAATCCAAGCTTTTTAAGAAATGAGAATTTCCAATATGCTTACTAGGCTAAGTATATCAATAGCTTTAGTAAATAAAATCCCAAATTCCATATGAATTAACAAAATTATAAAAATCCTTTAATTATCTAGACCATACAAGAGTATCACATTTATTTTCCAAAGGTGTATAACCATATTTAAGTCTCCAAAAGAATATAGAAATCACAATTATGAATCATTATTGAATTTGATAGAAATTTAATTGAGGTCCTTCTAACATCTATGTCAAAGAGTAATTGTATTTGGATCATATATGTGTATGATCCAAATTTTTATAATATCCTCATTCCAAAGAAAATACTAGCAACCCACTCAATTTTTGTATCTAGGAATCGTCCATCTCAGATAGAATTTTTCCATACTATTATAATACCTATTGAATATTCTATACTAGAAACTACTATATAATCCTCCATATTCAAAATATTTTTGACTTCTTATTTTTATTCTTTGCTAACTTTATTTTCTATATTAAATAAATCCAAGTCTATAATGAATTATTAATTTCTCGATAATTATTTTTTGTTCATATTCATACCTTGAATATTCTAATACATCATCACATGTTTTTTTTTTGTTTATGGGATGAAGACCACTTCTTGTTAATGCTCATAGTATTTGTTAATATTTTCCAAATCAAATTACCTCAAGCTTTCATTTTCACTTTGTTCCTTCCTCTTCAATCACATTATTTTTCCAAATATTTCATAATTTAACTTATCATTTATAGGTTTATGTTTTCCTAGAGAACCTAAATTACAAGGAGTAACCTACAAAATATTTCCTTCTTTATGCTACACTAGAAACCTTAAAGTGCAAGGTATATATGGCTTCTTAGAAACCATAAAGTGTAATGGATATCCTCGATATTACTTTCATTATTATGTTGTCTTAGTAACCCTAAAGCATAATGAATAAACTTTATAATACTTTTTTTTTTATTCCAAGGAGATGAATTTTTATTACTTAAGGAAAATGGAGATGATTTATCTAAGATCAAATTTAATTTTTTTTTACCTTCTTAACTTAAATTTTGACATATCATGCTTTATTTGTAGCTTTGGTCCCTTCTTCATTCAAACTTTTGATTGCAATTATTTTTAATTTTTTTTACTACCTACTCATAAGAAATTATGAAGAAATTTACCATCTGATGTGGAAGAGGATATTTATTTAACATTTTTTGGGAATAAAAAATCCTAGTACTAAATATATTTTTCTACTATATGATCTACTTATTTCAAATTTTATTTTGTTTCCTAACCAATATTTTTATCTTTTTCCTTTTTTTTTTACAACACAATATTTTAATATGTGTCCAACCTTACAGTATTTGTTGCCTCAAAATGAATTTTTTTTTATAGTTTACTTATTGATCATATTATATGGATTCAAATTTAATCTTAGCAAATTATTGTAAAGGTTTTAAAAATTTCATGACAATACACTTTTAGGTATAATAGCATGTTGTCACTTCTAATAGTTGACGCCTTATAGATGAACTCTAGAGAATATTTAGATTTTTAAACAATACTATTTATATGTTAATATGAAACTTTAAATATCTTTACCCATATCTCCTCCCTAAACCATGGGACATTACCTACTATTTTATCTCAAAATTCTAAAGAGAACAAGATGAAGAGAAAAAAATGGAAATATTATCATTAATAATGTGAACTCAACCCCCACTTCCTTGATCCACATTTAAATCTATGAATAAGTTTGACATTAACCCTTTGTTTTGAAGAAGCAATATGTCATACTCGATTATCTCATCTTTATAATCATGTTTCATGAAATATCTATCAAATAGATAAATATTATCACAAAATTGTTTTTCCTTTTTTCTTTTTTCCTTTTTTCTTCAACTATGACATTCACTTCTAATTAGATCCGCCTTACCTCCATGTAAGGTTTCCATAAATACATTTTTCTATGTTACCTAGATTTTATTCATAAGAATTTTTTATTATTTAAATTTTCTATGTTACCTAGCTTTTATTCCTAAGAATTTTTTGTTTTTTAAATTTTTTTCTAAGTATCAAGAAAAGAACTCTAAAATTTTAGCTAAGTCCTCACTCACACTCACTCCAATAAAATGTTAAAACCCATAAGATTTAAAATTTGTATGCTTGTAGGCCTAGTCATTTCCAAGGCTTCTCCTAGGCTCACTTCATATTCCTCCTGTGTGACCTTGTTCAAATCTTAAGAATCTAGGTGGAGGTAGTCTTATCCACAATTGATCGCGGTACTCCCAAGTCCACTCTGGAACATGAGTCTATGTATCAGAATATTTTTAGCATGATGAAGATCATCAATGATATTGAAATATGATTATCTCTAGAAGCTTTGACATCTATAATTGGGAAGCCTCAAACCTCCCAATTAGCCCTAACCTTATGCATCTTAAGGATGAATAATGCCACAACCTCCACCATCATAGTGGAAAATTATCAAGCTCTAATCAATGGCATTTACCCTTTGAGAGAAGTGTTCCTTGTCTTGCTCTAAGCTTGACTTTGCATATGATGTCAATGTTAGAGCAAGTTCTCCAACTTGACCCCATAGTCGAATAAATTCTTACTATTTATGGTTTTACTCCCTTCATAAATTTAGAAACTATGATGTTGACCTCTTGTTTGAGTTGGTGCAATCATGGGATGATGAAAGAGTCATGGTATATGGCCTTAGTTTCACCATAAATTTTTATCTACTCATTGAGGTGACTGGTTTTTCTAATGATGGAGATATTGTGTAGCATGAGAAATATTCATTGGTTGATGAAGTGGGCTCCTTCAGAGACAAGGGTAAAAACTTGGAAGGAAAAAAGGAGGAATAATTAGAAAATCCCTTGCCAAACCATAAGATAGATTCATGTTACCTATCCTCTATTATTTCATGATTGATGACATCAAATCCACTCTTAGAAGCTTTCACCTAAAATTATTAAACTATCTTTGAGATATCAAGGTCATCAATGTTCTGGACTACCTGTTCAGGTCCATAGAACATTCAGTTCTCAATGTCAAGAAAGGACCTCCACTCACAATGTTCATTAAGACCTACATATTATTCTCTATAGACATGCCCTTCAAAAAAAGCCCAAAAAACTATCATTTCCTATGTTGGTAGCCACCCTAAGTATCCTCAAGAACCTAATTCTAGCTAGGGGAGTCCACACCCTTAAATGTTGGTTTATGATGTTGCTTTGAAGAATACTTCTAGAGATACCCCTAAAACTGGAACAAAGCAAGACTTTGGTTCCAATTCTGGAGATACCCTCTCTTTGTAAAGACTAAGGCTCAATGTCACTCCTTGTGTAGCAAATCCTATATTGGAAAGAGAAAGTCACCAATAATAATTGAGTAAGAGTAAGAGAAGTCCAAAGATTCACCTGTGCCATTGAAGAAATCAAAAATTTAGGAAGCCTCAATACACTCTTCTACGCAGAAAGATACTGAACCCAGAGTGGACCCTCAACCCACATCCAATAGAGGTTGATTTCCATCCCTCATCAGTAAAGGCCACATCAAGGACCCAGAGGGGGTGCTAAAATTTATGTCTAGAGTCCTTAAAATGGTTTTTTCTTTGCTTCAACAATCCGTGATCATCATGGAAGTTATCAAGAACTAGAATGAGCACCAGCAAGTGACCAACAATGATAAGGAGACCCTTATGGATATTGTCTAGCGGTACTCATCTGCTCACTGGTCCTTTTTTGGACCTCTAGGTGGGTCTTCAGGTTTATTTTTGGTTGCTATTTCATTTTCCTTTGTTTATCTAGGTGTTTTCTATTAGATTTTTCCTCCTATTTCCTGGCGATTGGTTTGTTTAACCCCGTGAAGATGGTCTCTTATCTTCATTTGGGCTGCTCCTTTTTTTTTTAGTCTTGAGGAGACTATCTCTTTTGTTGTCCTCTGTTGTACAAGGTTCGGGGTCCCTTTAAAAACCCCTTCCTTCCATTAATAAAAAAATATGGTTATGATATGAAACTCAATTATATAATATTTTTATCAAATAACATTTCTTAATATTATAAATAATAAAAACAATTTTTTAATATAAATAAGAAACATTTAAAATTTTTCTAAGAGGACAACGCAACGATTTTGGCTTTGGATCTTCTTTGGGAGGTCCAAATTTCAAACCATGATAGGCTTTGGCTCTTCTTTGCGAGGTCCAAAGTTGAAACCATGACATGCGAGTGGTTGTGTTAAATTCCCTATTGATAAGCTCACCTCTCCCCCTTATGAGAGGTCATGGTAGGATGGATATGCCTAGACCTGAGCTTCGATCTTAGGGGCTTCTCACACTAACTAAATCTTAATAAAAACCTCGAAGGGACAATGCAATGATTTGGGCTTTGGCTCTTCTTTGAAAGGTCTAAGGTTCAAACTACAGCGTTTGTGTGGTGTATTAAATTCCCTAATAATAAGCTCAACTCTCCTCCTTATAAGAGGTCATGGTATAATAGGATACACAATCCTAAACATCAATCATAAAATTTTCTCCTACTAACCAAATAAAAAACATATAAAAACTTCTAATATTAAATTTAGTATATTTGATAAATTATTTATAATAAATATTAAAAAAAACATGTCATTCAATGATTTCAATTAAAACACTCATCTTATAGAAAAATATTATATTAAGTGTGAATAGAACCTTAATTAGTTCTCAAATAATAAACTTTTTGAAAGCTCTTTCGAGGGCTATGGATTGGTAAGTGCTTGTCTGGTCAGGCACTTATCAAGAAGACACCCAGGTTTAAACCTCGAGATAGCCTATTTACAAAGGTAGTATTCTGATTTAAATCTTCTGAGTGTGCATCAAACCAACGATGATGGTATAAATATCGATCGATCGATGGTTTGCTTCACCTTGGATCAACACTTACAAGTGGAATCAGTTTGATTGGAGCAACTGGTACGAATCTCGAGTGACCGATAGTCCCTTTCACTTCGAATCAACAATAACCAAGTCAAATAGGTTTTGTCGGAGTAGCCCTGAAGTTCGAAACTTGTGCTTTTTGGTTACTAAAAATAATGTGGTTGACCAACTCTCATATGTAATAAAAATAACTTTTTAAAAGTCAAATAAGAAAAAAATTCCTCAAAAGAAGTTTTTTCACCTCATAAAGATAAAACAAATTTACAGCTAAAATAAAATTTCCACCTGTAATATAATATCTATAGTAAAGCAAAGTTAGATTTCTTATATGTTATACAAAATAATGAATTAATAACTATTCAACGCACCTCTCTCAGTTATCAGCCAGTCCAAAGGCTAACTTGAATAGCAGGTCATGTGAAGAGTTGTCGATTACAAACATTTAATTGCATCTGCTTAGTAAGACCCACATATTTAGTAAGTTTTTTGTATAGCCTCGTTCAATATGCTCATCCACAGTGTAAAATTGCATAGCCAACAAAGACGAATGGCCATGATGATGAATGGTGACAAATATAGCCATGTTTTGCACGCGGTGGTCGTGCCATGTCCTGCACAGGGTCACGTCAAAGATCTATTGAATTTTGTTGAATTATTGTCTATGTGAGGATTTTTCATCACCTTCGTTAATACAGAATGGACCGAGCAACCCATTTTTGGTGATTCTCGTGCGTTCACAATTTCAATAGAAATACTCTCTAAATATAATCTCTTCTTCAGTAACATTATTACATATCAATATAAAATGGTCTTGAGTATCTTCCTTTTGGAGGTCCTCTTGATAGATATTTTTCCATAAACTTGATTAAATGTTTAGGGATCAAGAATGATTTTACATGCATATGCAAGCTTACATACATTATATAAAAATATGCAAAATATGCACCATAAAAAGCGTCTTTCATAGAATAATATTGAGAGAATTTACACTTCTCTCAAATATGGACTTCCTAGTTATATAAGCATCGTCCATTTCTTTCAAAGAACTATTGTACAATCTTTCAATAATAATAATTTTTTTTTAATTTTAAAATACATTTTACCAATTAATTATTTAATAAAAACAATATAATCTTCATCTTTACTTGATCAACTTAAATAAATCAACCTTTCGATATCTTCTATACCGGAAGTAGTATTCAATTAACTAACTACTCCTCCTTATGATTCAATAAAACCCATTGAACTCTAAATTAACAACACAAAACATGCACAAGTAGTCAAATAACCAATATGTGAAGGTGCAAAAGCAACCTCACATCATAGCTAATAAACATATCGGACCTAGACTATAGTGAAAGAAAAATACATAGATTAAAAGGGTTAATAATACATACTAATGAGCAATGAACATTAATGTCACCCCAACATAAATGTTAAGCATATCAATATTCATTACTGGGCAACATTTAAAGAATAGGAACACTACTCATTATTTATCACATCAACTCAATGGAAAGGTGTGAGTACTTCTCATGCTAAGAAAGGAACAATGGATTAAATAAATTTATAATACCACAATACCTTTTCCTAAACAAACCAGATAAAAAGGAGAGGTGGATCAACACACAATCCAACTTTGAATTACATCACAAGCCAAGGGTAAAGTATTCAACGATTTTCAACTTAAACATACAATAGAATACTAAGGCTAACTGATGCTTCAACACATCGACAAGATGTTTGGAATTCTTTCCTCATTGGATCACAAATCTAAAACCTTTCCAAAAACAATAGATCTATAAATAACACAAACCTAAAGCTTAAAAAATAGATTTTCTACTCTCAACTCAAACTTGCACTATAGAATACATACATTAAAAACCAACAACATGTAGATATTCTAAGAGGGTAAATAATTGCTTAAAGGTTCTTCAATTCTCTCTCCTAAACCTAAAACACACCTCGAGTCTTGGAGCAATGAAACCAACTTCCACTCAAAGGTTTTTGAAAGAAGTACATTCAAACAATGTATGTTGAAAGCAAAAACACAAATCATATAAAACATCAACATCAAATCATGTAAACAATAAGGCAACATGAGGATGCATAAGGAAAACATATCCTACATTCTCATTATGCCAACAAAGATTCATTTTCCAATAGCATGCAACCATAATGGAATCACCTCACTACAATGATCCAAAGAAAACTCTCTTTTTTTTTCTTCCAACTCCTTCCTCCTCTCACGATCCTCATCCTTCTTTGTATCCCCCCTAGATATTAACTAATGTAGCCTCCCTAGATATGGGTTTTCTTTCTACAATTGAAGTAAGATTTATTCTTGTATTTTTAACAGTTTCAAAAGTGTGTTGAAAAATAATAAAGATGTTCAATCAAGGCCCTTAGCTCAAATTGAAGGGTGGAATTCACCTCCAATGAGTTTTCAAGATATCTCACTAAACATAGGATAAAAAAACATCTTACTACCACCTATATGAAGAACACAAGATTATACTAAGAGGGGGGTGAACAGTATAAGACCACTTTGTACTTTTCTTTCCCAAATAATATTATCTAGTATTATCAATGACAATATCAACAGAAGTAATCAAAGTAGTTTATAAATCATCACACACAATAGAAAAACCAATTTAACATGGTTCACCCAATGTGTAAAACATCCACGGAGAAAATATTTTACTAAAATTTTCTCAAAAAATATCTTTGGAATCCTTCCCTATTACAATGTTTATGGACCTTTTTCCAAAGGTGATACCAATCCCCTAATCAAGTTCATGGATCTTTATCCATAGGAGAACTCTTTCCCCTCTACTGGTTCGTGGATCTCCATCCACAGGAGAACTCCTTCCCCTTTGCTCTAGTTGGTGATCTCTTAGAATACTACTACCTTCACTAAATTGGCTTGTGTATCTCTCTCCACTGAAGACCTCTGTCATTACTAAAAATACCTCTTTTCTCACTACCTTGGCTAATGGATCTCTATCCATTGGAGACTATTTTCCTCTGCTATATCACCTCCAAAGCTTACTCTCAGCTCTGCTCAATATTTGTCTCAAATCTACACTAAAAATAGTCCTTTAATCTAGCACAAATATGCTTAATATCTATTCTCAAATCTACACTAAATATAATCCTTCGTTCTAGCACAAATCTGCTCAATCTCTGTCTTAAATTTGCACTAAAAACTGTCCTTCGATCTAGCATAAATCTACTCAATATCTGTCTCAAATTTACACTAAACATAGTCCTTCGGTCTAGCACAAATCAGCTCAATCTTTGTCTTAAATTTGAACTAAACATAGTCCTTTGATCTAGCACAAATCTGCTCAATCTCTATCTTAAATCTGCACTAAACACAATCCTTCAATCTAGCACAAATTTGCTCAATCTATGTCTCAAATCTATCCAGAAGTCCTCTCAAGAACTTGCTCAAACTGATCTTAAGTCTTGACCAAGACTTACCTTAAATATGCTTAACAAATCCTCTCTAGAACTTGTTCAATTTGCTCAACAAGTTTTCCCTAAGACTTACCTCAAATTTGATTGTAAGCTTCCACAAAAGATCACATAAAGTCCTTAAGCTTTCACAAAAGCTTACTCAAATCTATCCTTAAGTCCCCTCTAGGACTTACTCTAATCTGTACACAAGCTCTCACAAAAGCTTGCTTAATTTTGTCCTTAAATCACCTTTAGGACTTACTCAAAATTGTACACAAGCTCTCACAAAAGCTTGCTTAATTCTGCCCTTAAGTCCCCTCTAGGACTTACTCAAAATATTACACTAGATTTCATAAAAGCTTATTTAAATAAATTGCTAAAGTTGCATACACAACTAAACTTAATCCTTTGAAAACACCTCTTCAATCACACAAACAAGTTTCACTCATAATATTTTTTAACCATAGAAACATATAGAGAATGGTAAGAGACTCAATATGTTTCACACTCACAAATCACTCTATCACTTTCAAACTCACTTTCAAATAAATTCAGAAATAAAGAATAATTTGTTTCACAAATCTTGAAATCCAATGCTCTCGATCAATAATGATCAATCAAGTTCACTCAACCATCCATTCAATGAAACACAAATTGCATACAAACCCTAACCAAGTGTTTCACTATACTTCTAACAACTCACACTATAAACCTTGACTTAATATGATTCCAATTTTCACATACCAATGATACTCATGTTATTTCACAAACCCTTTCAAGATAGTTCTCAACTTCACATAAAAATGATACTCATGTTCTTTCACAAACCCTAGTTCAAGATAGTTCTTAATCTCACATAACAATGATACTCGTGATATTTCACTAACCCTAGTTATGCACATGAGGCTCACTCAATTCTGTCCAACAATGCTTATCAAACAATATCATATAACAATGATACTCATGTTCTTTCACAAACCCTAATCATGCACATGAACACTCACTCAAATATTTCCAACAATTCTTATCAAACAACCCTTTTTACTCCAACCTTGAACTTCACAACATTCAATACAACAATATTTCACTCATAAGGAAGATGTGCCCATACCTTTTGTTTTGATGGATATATGTCTTCAGAACCTGTATTAGCCATAATCAAATCTTCTTTGCCAATTTTAAGATTAGGTAACAACAATCTTTCTCAAAATATCCTTGCAAATATTTTCCCAATAATTATTTTTCCATACAAAAATAATAAGTCTCAATTACTCCTTATAATCTCCAAACTTTCAAATATAAGTCAACAATTTTATTAAAAGAAAACAAACACAATAATTTCTTTTATACACCTTATTTCTCCTCTCAAAATAATTAACACAATATTGCTTTATCTCAAAATATAAAATATAATTTTCTTTGCATACCTTATCACTCTTGTCTTATAGAATAAATTCTAACCACCAAAATTAAAATAAAAGATTTAAATTTTCTTACACCTTATATCTCTCTTAACAAAATCACAAGCTATCCTTTCAAATTTCACACAACCCTTAAATGCAAATTTATGGATATCAAAAAACTTTGAAAAATCAAATCATAAATTGCATACATTTTATTTTAACTTAGCCCAAAAAGTGTTTCCAACAAAATTTGAACTCACAACCTTGCCTTCTCAACACCCTAGCCCAACGCTAGGCCACCGGTTGGGCTATGCACCCACACAAAAATCAAGAGCGCACGAGTTTCCTTTTACACCCTATGTCCTCTATCCTTTAGCGCAAATAAAAATGATTTCCCTTGCAAAGCACAACGACATGAATTGAACCCACATCCTTTTCCTTGCAATGCTCTAGCTTGGCCTCAACTACCACCTGCGCTAATGACAAAGGTGGAACTTATTCTCCACACACTTGTACATAAACTTTTATATTTTCCTTCAAATACGAAATATTTCTTCTATCATAGCAAGGTAGCACATGAAGTCCTTTTCAAAGCATAGCATAGCATTTGAATGTCTTGTAATTGGGAGAAAAAAATATGAAGATTATTTCCCTTATAAGTATGTTTGATTTTTGTCCTTACACATCAGCTCAATATTCGAATTTTGAAATTCGAATTTAAATTAAATATTAATTTAAAACCTTTGAAACCCAATATTTATTTAAATTAAAATTTTAACCATAGGTTAAAATATTTTAATTTAAATAAATTAAATTAAATATTTTGTGGGCTGCATAATGGGTCTTTTCAAGGATAGATTATTTTTAATAAATCCTTGGACCTCATTTTCTTCACCTTATCATTTTGCTTGAAAATATTATAATATTATTATTTTAATTTAAACCTACTTCTCCTTCCTTGGGTCTTCAACCTTTCAAGCCTTTTAGGCATATAATATTTAAAAATAAAAATTATATCGTATTCCTTTTAAAATATTTCTTACCTTTGGAAAAACCACCTGATGAAATTAATGATGATGAAATTGAAACAACAATATCTTGACATCAATGACAATAAAAATATTCAAAATTTCCAACACTATACTCCTCAAAAAAATGGAGTTGCTGAAAGGAGAAATCATTCCATCATGGATATGGTTTGTCTTATGCTTACAAGTGCACATCTTGAGCAACAGTATTGGAAAGAAGTTATCACTACTGTTGTGTATGTCTTGAATCGAGCATCCATAAAAGCTCTTCAAGGAGTCACACCACAAGAAGCATGGAGTGGTAGAAAGCCCTCCATTTCTCATATAAGGATATTTGGATGTAAATATTTCATGCACATTCCAAAGAAGAAAAGACACAAGTTAGATGATAAAAATTTACAATGTATCCTTCTTGGTTATGATGAATAATCCAAGGGATATAGACTGATTAACCCTAAAACCAAAAAGATTCATATAATTTGAGATGTGGTATTCGAAGAAGCTCCCAAGTTGGATATACTAAAAACTAGGAAAGACACATCTCTTGCTATATACCTGGATTTTGAGTAGCCTAAGGCAAGGACTTCCCTAAAATAGAAGAAAATTCCAAAATGGTATACTAGCACTATAAGAGATGCAAAATTGGATGCACCTCCTGATCTCAATTCAGATCGACCACGTACTAAACTTATGTCTCGCAAAGAAAGAGAAGAAGTCAAATATGCAAAATATGCAGATGATGAAGAAGAAGAAGACATGAGTGAAGAATAAGACTATAGTTTTATGACTATAGATGTAGATCATGAACCAACTTTAGTGCAATAAGCCCTTTGTGTACCTCAATGGAAGGCAACTATGGAGACAAAAAATATATCTCTTATGAATAATAAAACATGGGAGTTAGTTGATCTACCTACTGGTAAGAAAACCATTGGCTATAAATTGGTATAAAAGTCAAGTGTAAGGTATATGGAACTATTGAAAAGCATAAATCATGCCTTGTTGCAAAGGGCTATGCTAAAAAATAAGGCATAGATTATGAAGAGACATTTGCACAAACTGCAAAAATGACAACCATTCATGTACTCTATGCAATGACATCTCAATTTGGATGGAATCTTCATCATATGGATGTGAAGAGTGCCTTATTAAATGGTGATTTAAGAGAAGTGTACATGAATCAACTTGAAGGATTTGTTGTACAAGGACAAAAATAAAAAAGTTTACAAACTGATCAAGTCCTTGTATGGGTTGAAATAAGCTTCAGGAGCTTGGTACATAAAGATTGATAATCACCTTCTGTAGCATGGTTTCAAGAGAATTTCCTCAGATGCCAATCTCTATTTAAAAAAATTTGGTTATTAAATTGTGATCCTTGTGCTCTATGTTGATGATCTAATCATAATTTGTAGTTTAGAAAAGATGATTGAAGTAGTGAAGGGTGACTTGAAAAAGTTATTTGAAATGAGAGATATATGACTTCCCCAATGTTGTCTTGGATTGAAATTTGTGCAGAGAAAGAACCACATCAGGGTTACACAATTGAAGTATGCCTAGGCATTAATTGAAAAATATCAAATGACAGATTGTAATCCCAAATCAACTCTAATGGAAATAGGGTTACAAATATCTTGATATGATAAATCTCCTTAGATAGAACACTCTATCGTCAGTTGATTAGGAGTCTCATACATCTGATGAATACTAGGATGGATATCAACTTTACTATAAGCTATATTTAGAGGTTCATGCGGGAACCTAATGTTAGTCATTAGAAGGCAGTAAAGCAAGTTCTTTACTATTTTTGTGACGCATCATAATATGGCCTAGATTACAAGAAGAATGATAAGTTCTTGCAAGGATACACAAACTCAAATTATGTTGGATCTATAGATGATAGAAAATCCACGTCAGGATACTATTTCATCTTGGATTCTATCTCTTTTTTTTGGTAGATAAGATACTATAGCATTAATACCGGGTTTTACAGGTTTATCCAAAACCTTTTACAAAAATTAGCCCGAGGTTGTTGATGAACATGTCCTTACTAAGGATCCTATATATGTAAAATATACATGCCGCTAAAGCCATTACATCTAGTAAGGAACATAACCTATTATCAAAAAGAAAATTCCCATACAAAATTTTGGGTATACCCCGAGAAAACACACCTGCATCATAATTACAAAAAAAGAAACAGACACGGATCCCTTCCTTGAAATAGTGGAGAAACAAAAAGTTGCAGACACACATAGCAGATTACTGAAAAAAACTTCCACAAGCTCTGTATTGATAGTTACTCTTAATAATTATTTGATAATTAATTTCTTCCGTATATGACATGCTTTGGTACCACATCCCATCTTGGCAAATCAACCTTGGAAAAGTGAACCTACTGGCTAGATTTATGGTGGTGGCTATCTAGTAGTCCACGTGGCTTTGGTTCGAAGTCTTATATTGTCATTTCTTTCCTGCCTTGTGATTATCAACCAACCTCAAATTACTAAAATGACTAGGAAGCATGTTATTTGACATGTGAATGTCTCCTTTAGTCTTTGTGGTATTTCCAAGAACATCCACCAAGACTGACAACTCGAATAATTTTTATTGTGAGTCCATTTCAAAAAAGAGACGGGAATACTCATAACATTCAAACTTACAGTGCCTTCCCTATTGGTAAAGTCAACTATAATTCTTGGCATTCTTGTTGAATAGGCTCCTCTACTTCGCTCGGGAAACCGTGTTCCAATTTTAAAAGTCTGTCACCATCGACACCAAAATTGGCCAGCTTATCAGTAACTTTGTTAGCTTCCCAAAATACATGGGATTTTCTGTCTTGTCTTCCCTAGTAAAGGATCCTAGCCTCTTCAACAATTGTTTTAATCCTCCAAGGAGGTGTTTTCCAATTATTGAGGAGATTTATAACATGCATAGAGTCTCCTTCTATGATCAAATTGCCTTCTAAGTCTTGAGTCATTTGAAGGCCTCTCCACATAGCTCTAGCTTCAGCTTCGTTGTTCATCCTTGTTACCAAATATTTAAAAAATGTAAGCATCATATTCCCATTATGATGTCGCACAATATCACTAGCGCCTACTCTTTCAGGATTGTCCTTAGCCGCTCCATAAAAATTAAGCTTCAACTAACCCGTAGGAGGTGGGTACCACTTAACATTGGCTCTGGGGTTGACTACCCTAGGCATAGAATCATCTAACAAGGTTAAGCTTAAATATTGAGCAATCATAGTCTCCTGCAGATGAGGTTTACGACTATCAAAAGGGATAAGGTTCACATTCTTGTTGGCAAAGGATAGAATCCTGGCAATGATAGTTTGATGATCATGGATAGACTCATTAAAGACTCTATGGTTCCTTTCTAACCACACCTGCCAAAGATAGTGATTGAGACAAATTTTGCACGTGTATCTAAGCCTTTGGCTTAAAAAGGGGCAAGGCCTTTGGATGAACAAATCAAGTACAGTGGCTGGTTTAACCCAAGAAATATTGAAGGCCTAAAAAAACCCACTTAGGATAAGAAAGGAAAAAGGGCACTCAAGAAAAATATGATAAATGGTCTCCCAATTAGTCCTGCACAGATAACAATGATTAGTGATAAAAATACCTTTACACATCATATTACCAATGGTTAGAATTCCTCCTTAGATAACCAACCATGAAAAGACTACAATTTTTGGAATTAATTTTTTTATCCAAACTAAGTCCTTTTGGAGGACAAAATCATCATCATCAAGCAGAAGCTTGTAAGCTGATTTAACAGTGAACTGCCATTTTTCCATAGAAGCCCAGGTCACTTGATCTTCCTTGGGTCTCATGGGGATAAATTGTTCCCCAAGAATATTAAAAAGATCATTTGATTCCACTTGAAATCCCTAAATCCTTATTTGTTTCCACTTCATTATACCTCTGTCCTCAACCATATAATCGAAGACTTTTCTACCAATGAGTTCTTCTATGATATCTATTATTTGGGCTAAGTTAGGATATTGCATCAATGGTTCATCCTTAGCCCACCTGTCATTCTAGTAATTTATCCTCTCACCATTGCCTAAAACCCATCTTAAATATTTTTTGATGATTTCCTTACAATTGAGAATTGCTTTCCAAAAAGCAAAACCTCTAATTGGAACTGAGTCACTTAGAAATTCCATATTTTGGAGATACTTTAGTTTGATGATATATTTCCATTAATTTTATTCACCAGAAATGAGGCACCACGCCTGCTTAGCTAGTAAAGATAAATTCATATGAGCAATTATCCTCAGACCTAAGCCCCCATTTTCCCTAGGTCTTCACACTTTGGTCCATCCTACAAGGTGTATCATTTTTTTCTCCTCTGATCCAGTCCATAAAAATTCTTTTTGGAGTTTCTCAAATTTCTAGAAAACCTTCACAAGGGCTTTGAAAATGGAGAGGAAATAGACTAGAATGCTCTGAAGAGAGGCCTTAGTGAGGGTCAACTTTCCTGCTTGAGATAGAAGATGACCTTTCCATCCAGCAAGTTTTTTTTGAATTCTTTCAATAACCCTGTCCCACATTTACTCTCGGAGAACCAATGAGAATATGGAGACCAAGATATGAAGTGGGGAGGTTTGCTATATCACACCCTAAAATTTTTGCAATCCTTCCTTACTTTCGAATGGGGGTGTTCAAGAAATATAACTTGCTTTTACTGAAATTAAATTTTTGACCAACAACGTCCTTGTAGAGTTGCAGGATGTATTTAATTCTTTTGGCCTCAACCATCGACGCCTTAGTCAATAGAAGGGTATCATCGATAAATTGTTGGTGAGAAATAGCGCTAGTGAGATATGTTGCCTTAATTCCTGATATTAGCCTTGAACTACAGGTATTTTGATGGTTCTACCTAAAGCTTCTACCACAATGATGAATAACATGGGGCTAATAAGGTCCTCCTACCGAATTCCTCTATGAATTTGAAAGTAACCAGCAGTTGTTCCATTAACCAAAATTGAGCACCATACTTTAGAAATGCATTCTTTGATAAAATTAACCCATTGGTGGTGAAAACTAAACTTAATGAGGACAACAATAACAAAGTCCTAATTTAGCCTGTCAAATGCTTTGTTCATATCAAGCTTGAGGGTAAAAATAGACCTATTAGTCTTATGAGCAGAATGCAAATCTTCATGAACTATGATAACTCCATCCAATATTGACCTGACTTGGACATAGCTTCCCTAGAATGTATCTATGATGTGGGGTAGAACATCTCTCATTCTATTTGCAATGGCTTTAGTTAGGATCTTGTAAGAAACATTGCATAGGCTGATTGGCCTAAATTCAGCCATAGATTCAGGGGTTTGCTTCTTAGGAATTAGAGAAATAAAAGTAGAGTTGAGACCTTTTGGGATATGATTGCTTTCCTAAAATTATTTGACAGAAAAAATTACATCCTCAGTTACGATGTCCCAAAAATCTTGATAGAAATGAGGGGGAAAGCCATCGGGTCTCGGGGTTGTCTGGCTCCATGTTAAACAAGGCTTCCTTAATTTTCTCATCAAAAAATGGATCTAGAAGCTTAAGGTTTATATCATCATTTATTATGATAGGAATGTATTGCAAAAGAATATATTTGGCCTCCTCATTACACTACGATTCCTAACCAAGGATAGAATTGAAATAAGTTACTACCTCCTTTCTGATTTCTGTTAAGTCCTGAGTAATAGAACCATCTACTTTTTTAAAAAATGTTATCTTGTTATTGCTTTTGTTTCTAAGTTTGGTGATGTGAAAAAACATATAATTTGAATCTCCATATTTCAACCAAAGAGTCCTTGATTTTTGCCTCACATAGATTTCCTCATAGGCCAAAATATTATGAAACTCTGCTAGTTTTGTCCGTTCCTCTTGCCTAGTAGTTTCATCAGCATCACCAAGTTGAATCCTCTGATCAATTATCTTCAAACTTTCAAAAACATTTGTTTTAATTTCAAATAGGTTTCCAAAGACCTCTTTGTTCCAATTTTGAAGCTTTTCCTTAACAAAATTTAATTTGCCAACAAGTTTAAAAGTTGCACTACCCCTGACAGGCTGCTACCACCACTGAATTAAGTTATCTCTGAAATTGAAATGTTTGATCCACATAGATTGAAATCTGAAAGGTTTCTTGAAGGAAAGAGAGTTAGGGATCTCCAAAAAAATTGTATTATGATCAAAGGTAATTTTAGGAAGGGCTTGTAGGGTAGAATCACCGAACAGAGTTGTAGCCTCCTTTGATAGAAAAAACCTGTCAAGCTTTTCTTGAATGAGATGACATCCTATCCACTAATTGCTCCAGGTATAATTCGCTCCTCTAAGTTTTACGTCCATCAACATGTTGGAGTTCACAAATTCATTGAACTCATCCATTCTCCTGATAGGTGGTCCATTTCCACCCATTTTGTCTGAAGGGTAAAGAGGAGTGTTAAAATACCCAACCAAAATCTAGGGGATATTATGGAAGATTTGACTTAGATTGCCTAAGTACACCCACAGTAGATCTCTCCCTTGAATTGAAGTCGAGACATAAATATTTGCAAGGATCCACAACCTATTGTTGTTTATTTCCTTAAATAAAACACTAAGAACCCTATCATATTTTTGAATAATGGTGCCTTCTACTATCCGAGGATCCCCCAAAGTCATAAGGCCTCCAGACACTCCTCTAGCTGATTTTCAAACCATCTCCCCTTGATTCCAAATTATTTTTGCTACTTTTTTTGACTAAATCTCATCAATTTTTGTTTCTTGCATCATGATAATAGGTGGATTCACTTGATTTCTTATTGCACTGACTTCCCTTTTTTTGGGCAGGCCATTGAGGCCTCTCACATTCCATGAGAGGAACTTCATTTAGATTGTTTGGGTTTTTTTCCTCTCCCCCTCCCATGAGGAGGTTTTCATAATTTGTTGTCTTCAGAAACCGGAATAACCTATTGAAACAAGGTTCTTTGTTTTCCATTGGCAATGTCATTATCAGTTTTAATTTTTTGATGCTCAACATTTTATATTCTCCCTCTTCTTTTTTCACTGCCAAAATATATAGGAGACTTCATAGTGCTCTTGGTTTTTTTAGGACTAAACTGGGGGGAGGCAATTTGTTGTAGAACCAAATTGTCATATTCCTCAGTCTGAATATTTTCACATATCTCCACCCCTACTTCCAAATATTCTCCTTTTTTCTTGTATTCCCCTAGTCTGTGGGATGACCCCTCAGTAGGATTCACCTGGCTCCTAGTTTTGATGTTAGGGAGATGAGATTTTTTTTTTTCCAATGCCTCAACTTTCTTCCTAAGTTCTTCAACATTAGGGTTTGGCTTTGGGATGCCCATTAGGCTTGAAGTATTTTTAGCATTGGGGTTTAAGGATCTCGACTTGGATGGGAATTATAGAGATCGAGCATTAGGGTTTGGTTTTGTGATTCCCACGGGGCTTATAGTAATTTTAGAATTAGGGTTTGAGGATCCTGACTTGGATGGGGATTCTAGAGAGTAAAAAAGGTTAGCCTGAAGGTTCTGGGATTCCATGTCTTTCGATAATCCTCCTACTTCCATATTGCATAGAATTGAAAATTTATTTGAAACTAAAGGATTGGAACTTACCTGAGTATTTTGGTTGCCAACAACCTGTTGTTTTCCTTTGTCTTCCCAGGACCCTACATCCTCTCTTTTCTTTTTTTGGTAGACAGTTTTCCTGATTGAAATCGTCTCTGCCATGAAAACTCCTCAAATTTCATCTATCTAACATTCCCTACTTCTAATTTTCTCTATTCATTACCAGGTTAGGGTACTGATTGCATAAATGTCCTTGATTTTTGCATTCTACATAGAATATTGATTTGTTCTCATATTCTATCGATTATTTTAGATAGTATTCTCCATACTCTAGCTCTACAAAACTTGGCAATTCATTATCCAAATTAGAATTTACATAGATTCCTGCATGAGTCATCCTTTTCCTGGCCAAGGTCGCATGGTCAATGGATATCAGGTCCCCTATATTTTTGGCTATGCCCTGTAGCCAATATTCATTGAAGAACTAGGTAGGTAGACTCGAGAGATGAACCCAAATAGGGGCAATGTTAATATTTTGCTTTTTAGGGTCGAAATCTTCACCCCATCGTCTAATAAAAAGGCTCCTTTTGCCCAAAAACTAAGGACCTCCTATTAAAATGTGGTTAGAATCCTCCATATTGTTAAAATAGATAATGAAGAACCCTCGAGTTAGAGTGACCAATTCCAAGCTACCTACTGGTCAACATTTATCCATCGCCCAAGCCCTGATAGTCTCCATCTCCGGCCTACCTCCTAAAAACTTGCCTACCAAGGAGAATTATTCCATTGAAATAAAAGGGCTCATGGAACTTGTCGAGGCTGAAATTTTATTATTTACTAGAACTAGGGGCGAAAGAGAGAACCTCATTTTTTTTTCCTCTAAGAGTCTCAAAAAAAGACAGCCACTTCTTGGGCCCCACATTGTCCTTTGCATCTTTTTTGTCAGGGTCTTTCTAAAGAGGGTTGGTCCCATGCATGATGCCCGCATCCAAATATGCCACAACCTGACTACCTTCCCTTGAATCCTCACTTGATATATGCTCAAGGTTCCCACCTACACCTTCCATACCTACTCTACCTCTACCACCTTAGCTGAGATTCCTGCCCAAAAAATTCAAACCCTCACTCCCGTCGCACCCGCTAAACCTCAACTCACTCATTTCTCTAGATCAAATGGGTTTTTCTCTTGGATTCTATCTCTTGGCACAACAAGAAGTAGCAAGTTATTTAAATTTCATCTATAGAGGTAGAATATTGCACAAAACGAGGAGTAATGTGTGAAGTGATATGGTTACATAACATTCTTTCAAGTGTGGTTCTTCTAAAGAATCTTCCAAAACACTTGAATTGCGATAACCAAGGTGTTTTAAAACTTATCAAGAATCCAGTGTTCCATGAATAAACAAAGCATATTGACACTCAATGTCACTTTATTCAATATGAGGTTCCAAAGCACAAGATTCAGCTCTAGTACATTCCCACCGATGAACAAGTTGTAGATATTTTCACTAAGGTACTTGCACGTGTCAAATTTGAGTTGTTTTGCAACTCTCTATGTACATCAAATAATGTAATAAGGGGGGATGTTAGGATAGGTTGTAATTATTATATTATTATTTTAATAATATCCTAGAAGCTAAGCTAACAAGAAATCTATTGTTAGCCTAAGAATGTTATTTTTTAGCAACTACAAATATCATTTTGTTAGCTATTGTTAGCTTTGGGTAGGATTTATTAACATATTGATACATGCTAATCTGAGCCTACCCTATTGAATAAATTTACAGTTCACTTATGAATTCAATGTTCTATTAACTTACAGATGATTCCATGTGTTCCTTGATGCAGCTACACCACTCTAAAAACTAGAGTCACTAAGCTTCCTTTGCCAAACCTTCCCATAGTTGGTTCTATTTTTATTCCATGTAGAACAATAATATTGTTGTCTTAAGCCATTCCTCCAAGTGTAATGAACAGTTACACTAATAACTCGAGATAGAAATGAAAATCTGAATACACTAGGATCCTAACATCCCACCACTCTTCGAAGATCTAAATCTAGAAGACGGACCTAAGTTTTTGTCTGCTCCATGTAGTACTCTAAGAAGTAGACTTGACTTCCCACCCGCTCTGTGACTCGAACCTAAATGATTGCTCAGATACCAAATATAACGAATTGTTACACCAAAACCTCGAGATCAAAGTAAAAATCTGAATACACCAAGATCCTAACACCAAAATAGTTGCCTATAATAATGGTGTGGATGGTAATATGCTCCAATATTAAGTACCTTTATTGTATGCCCTTCTCTCTTAATCTTCTCTTCATGTTTGATCTCTACCACTACTTCATCATATTCTAATTCTTTTGTTTGTTCTTAACTTTAGAACCATATAATATTAATTTTTATATATTTATTAAATTATTTATAATAAATATTAAAAAAATATTGCCATTCAACAATTTTAATCAAAACACACTAGTATTATAAGTAAATATTATATTAAGTGTGAATAGAATATTAATTAGTTTTTATTTTTAAAAGCGTGAGACATATCTAGTTGTTGTTACTTACTAGTGGGGATGGGGAGTAACAATAGCCAGCTCTGGTTGTTGTTACTGGCGGGGATGGGGAGTAACAATAGCAAAAACTGGTTGTTGTTACTCTCCACCCCCACAAGTAACAACAACTAGAGCTAGTTGTTACTCCCCACTCCACACCCCGCCCTCATATTGTTGGTTGTTGTTACTCCCCACCCTTGCCAGTAACAAAAACCAGAGTTTGCTATTGTTACTCCCCACACCCACCCTCATATTGAGGGCCTAATTATTGTTACTCCCCACCCCCACTAGTAACAATAGCCAAAGTTGGTTGTTGTTACTCCCCACCCCTGCCCTCATATTGAGGGCCAGTAACAACAACCAGAGTTGGTTGTTATTACTCCCCACCCCCATACTCTGGCTATTGTTATTCCCCATACCCACCCTCATAAGTTGGATTTTGTTACTCCCCACCCTCGCCCTCATATTGAGGGCTAGTAACAATAGCCAAGGCTAGCTGTTGTTACTCCCCACCCTCACCCTCATATTTAGGGCAGGGGTGGGGAGTAACAAATTTTTCCTGTTGTTAGTTGTTACTCCCCACCCCCACCCTTGAGGGTGGGATATATGAGGGTAGGGTGGGGAGTAACAACAAATCTCATATTATTGTTGTTACTCCCTCAATATGAGGGTGGAGGTGGGGATTAAAAATATTAATATGAGATTTGTTCTTACTCACCACCCCCATATTGAGGGTGGGGCTCGGGAGTAACAACAACAATATGATATTTGTTGTTACTCCCCACCCCTACCCTCATATGCCCTCATGTTTGAGGGTGGGGGTGGGGAGTAAAAACAACTCTCATATTACTGTTGTTACTCCCCACCCCCACCCTCAATATTGGGGTGGAGAGTAAGAACAACTCTCATATTGCTTTTGTTACTCCTCACCCCTACCCTCAATATGATATCGAGGGTGTGGAGTAACAACAACCAGACTTGGCTATTGTTACTTCCTCAATATGAGATCGAGGGTGTGGAGTAACAACAGCTCTCATATTAATGTTGTTACTTCCCACCCCCACCCTAATATTGAGGGAGTGACAATATTAATATGGGTGTTTTTGTTACCCCCCACCCCCATCATATAAAGGGTAGGGGTGGGGAGTAACAAAATCTAGATCTATTGTTACTACCTCAATATGAAGGTAGGGGTGGGGAGTAACAACAGTAATATGAGAGCTGTTGTTAACCCCACTTCCACCCTCAATATGAGGGTAGGGGTGGGGTTAACAACATCTCTCATATTTTTGTTGTTACTCCCCACCCCGCCATCATATTGAGGGAGTAACAATAGAAATATGAGGGCAGTGGTGGGGATAATAATAGCTCTCATATTGTTGTTGTTACTCCCCACCCCCACCCTCATATTGAGAGAGTAACAATAGCTCTGGATATTGTTAATCCCCACCCCCACCCTCATATCATATTGTTGTTGTTACTCCTCACCCCTGCCCTCATATTGAGCTATTGTTACTCCCTCAATATGAGGATGGGGTTGGGAAGTAACAACAATAATATTAAGGGTGGGGGTGGGGAGTAACAATAGCTCTCATATTATTGATAACAACTCTAATATTGTTGTTTCTACTCCCCCTCCCATATTCATATTGAGGGTATTTATGGAATGGGTGGAGAGTAACAACAATAATATGAGATCTATTGTTACTCCCACCCCCACCCTCATATGCCATCATATTTGAGGGCAGGTGTGGGAAGTAACAATAGCTCTCATATTGTTGTTGTTACTCCCCAATAACTCCCTCAAATATGAGGGCATATGAGGGTAGGGGTGGGGAGTAACAATAGCTCTCATATCGTTGTTGTTACTCCCCACACCTACCCTCAATATGGGGGTGGGGAGTAAGAACAACTCTCATATAGTTGTTACTCCCCATCACCCACCTTATATTAAGGGCAGGGGTGGGGAGTAATAACAATAATATGAGGGTTTTTGTTACTCCCTACCCCTGCCCTCATATTACTCACCACCTTTGCCCTTAATATTGAGGGTGGGGGTGGGGAGTAGCAATAGCAATATAGGTGTAATTGTTACTCCCCACCCCCTCCAAGGAGTAACAATAGCAATATGAGAGTTGTTGTTACTCCCCACCCCCGCCCTCATATTGAGGGTGGGGGTGGGGAGTAGCAATAGCAATATAGGTGTAATTGTTACTCCCCACCCCCTCTAGGGAGTAACAATAGCAATATGAGAGTTGTTGTTACTCCCCACCCCCACCCTCATATTGAGGAAGTAATAATGGCAATATGAGAGCTATTCTTACTCCCTCAATATGATGGCGGGTGTGGGGAGTAACAATAATAATATGAGAGCTAATGTTAGGGGGTGGGGACTAACAACAACTCTCATATTGCTATTGTTACTCCCAACCATTGCCATCATATTTGAATGTAGTGATGGGGACTAACAACAACTCTCATATTGTTGTTGTTACTCCCCACCCCTACCTTCATATTAAGGAAGTAAAAACAACTCTAAATGTTTTTACTCCCCACCTCTACCCTTAATATAATGAGGATGGGGAGTAACAACAACTCTCATATTGTTATTGTTACTCCCTCAATATCAGGGTGGGGGTGGGGAGTAACAACAACAATATGAGAGTTGTTACTCCCCACCCTTGATATCATATTGAGGGAGTAACAATAGATCTCATTTTATTGTTGTTACTCCCCACCCCTGCCCTCATATTGAGGGAGCAACAACAACAAAATGAGATCTATTGTTACTCCCTCAATATGATATCAAGGGTGGGGAGTAACAACAACTCTCATATTGTTGTTGTTACTCCCCACCCCCACCCTGATATTTAGGGAGTAACAATAGCAATATGAGAGTTGTTGTTACTCCCCATCCTCATTATATTAAGGGTAGAGGTGGGGAGTAAAAATATTTAGAGTTGTTTTTACTTCCTTAATATGAAGGTAGGGGTGGGGAGTAGCAACAACAATATGAGATCTGTTGTTACTCCCCATCCCTACCATCATATTGAGGGTGGGGGTGGGGAGTAACAACAACTCTCATATTGTTGTTTTTACTCCCCACCCCCACCCTCATATTAAGGGAGTAACAATAACAATATGAGGGCAGGATTGGGAAGTAACAACACCCCCACCCTTAATATGAGTGTGGGGGTGGGGAGTAACAACAACTCTCATATTGTTGTTGTTACTCCCCACCCTCGCCCTCATATTGAGGGAGTAATAATAACTCTGGTTGTTATCACTCTCCACCCCCGCCCTCATATCATATTTTTGTTGTTACTCCCCACCCCCACCCTCATATTGAGTTGTTGTTACTCCCTCAATATGAGGATTGGGGTGGGGAGTAACAACAGTAATATTGAGGGTGGGGGTGGGGAGTAACAACTCTAGCAATATGAGGATGGGCATGGGGAGCAACAAGAACAATATGAGAGTTATTGTTAGGGGTGGGGAGTAACAACTATCATATTGTTGTTGTTACTCCCCACATCCACCCTCATATTGAGGGAGTAACAACAACAATATGAGAGTTGTTGTTATCCCCAACCCACCATATTAAGGGTGGGGGTGGGGAGTAACAATAGCTAGAGTTTTTATTACTCCCTCAATATGAAGGCAGGGGTGGGGAGTAACAACAATAATATGAGAGCTATTGTTACTCCCCATATCTGCCCGCATATTGAGGGTGGGGGTGGGGATTAAAAAAAACTCTCATATTGTTGTTGTTACTCCCCACCCTCGCCCTCATATTGATGGAGTAACAACAACAATATGAGGGTGGGGATGGGGAGTAACAACACCCCCACCTTCAATATCAGGGTGGGGGTGGGGAGTAACAACATATCTCATATAGATGTTGTTACTCCCCACCCCCACCCTCATATTGAGGGAGTAAAAACAACTTTGGCTATTTTTACTCCCCACCCCACCCTCATATCATATTTTTGTTATTACTCCCCACCCTCACCCTCATATTGAGCTTTTATTACTCCCTTAATATGAGGATGGGGGTGAGGAGTAACAATAGTAATATTGAGGGTGGGGGTGGGGATTAACAACAGCAAGAGCTATTGTTACTCCCTTAATATGAGGGTAGGGGTGGGGAGTAACAACAACAATATGAGAGTTGTTGTTACTCCCTCAATATGAGGGTAAGGGTGGGGAGTAACAACAACTCTCATATTGTTGTTGTTACTCCCCACCCTTGCCCTCATATTGAAAGAGTAACAATAGCCAGAGCCTCAATATGAGGGTGAGGGTGGGGAGTAACAACAACCAGAGCAGGGATGAGGAGTAACAACAACCAAGCTCTAGCTATTGTTACTCTCCATCCACTCTCCACCCCCACTATGGCTATTATTACTCCCCACCCTGGCTGTTGTTACTCCCCACCCCCACTCTGGCTATTGTTACTCCCCACCCCCACTCTGGCTATTGTTACTCCCCACCCTTGCCATCATATTGAGGGTGGGGTTGGGGAGTAACAATAGCCAGAGTGGGGGTGAGAAGTAAAAATAGCTAGCTCTAGTTTTTGTTACTCCCCACCCACTCCACAAGAGCTGGTTGTTGTTACTCCCCACTCTCACCCTCATATTAGGGGGATTAAGGGTGGGGGTGGGGAGTAACAATAGCTAGAGCGATGGTAGGGATTAACAATAGCCAAATTTGGCTATTGTTACTCCCCACCCCTACCCTCATATCTAGATGTTGTTACTCCCCACCCCCACTCTCATATTGAGGTAATTAAAGGTGGGGGTGGGGAGTAACAATAGCCAAAGTGGGGGTGGGGATTAACAACAGCCAGCTCTAGTTGTTGTTACTCTCTCAATATGAGGGCGGGGTGGGGAGTAACAATAGTAATATGAGAGTTTTTGTTACTCCCCACCCCCATCCTCATATTGAGGGATTCTATGGGGAGTAACAACAACTATCATATTTTTGTTGTTACTTCCTCAATATGAAGGCAGGGCTGGAGAGTAACAACAATAATATGAGAGTTGTTGCTAGTACAAACCCCTGCCCTCATATTAAGGGAGTAACAACAAAAATATGAGAGCTATTGTTACTCCCCACCATCGTCCTCATAATATGAGGGCAGAGGTGGAGAGTAACAATAGCAATATCATATTGTTGTTATTACTCTCCACCCCCACCCTCATATTGAGGGCGTATTAAGGGTGATGGTGGGGATTAACAACAAAAATATCATATTGTTGTTGTTACTCCCCACCCCCACCCTCATATCATCATATTATTTTTGTTACTCCTCATCCCCATCCTATGTTATCATCATATTGTTGTTGTTACTCCCCACCCTCAATATGAGGGCGGGGGTAGGGAGTAGCAATAGTAATATCACCACCCCTACCCTCATATTATGAGGGTGGGGATGGGGAGTAACATCAATAATATCCCCAACCCCACCCTCATAATATGAGGGTGAGGGTGGGGAGTAACAACAATAATATCCTCATAATATGAGGGCGGGGGTGGGGAGTAACAACAGTAATATGATATTTCTATTATTACTCCCCACCCTCACCCTCATAGGGTGTGGGGAGTAACAACAATAGTATCCCCATCGCTGCCCTCATATGGGGTGAGGAGTAACAAGAGCAATCATATGAGGGCGGGGGTGGGGAGTAACAACAACAATATGATTGTTGTTTTTACTCCCCACCCTCAATATGAGGGCGAGGGTGGGGAGTAACAATAACAATATCATATTATTGTTGTTACTCCCCACTCCCTATGAGGGAAAGGGTAGGAATATTATTGTTTTAACTCTGCACCCCCACCATCAATATATTGTATTGAGGGTAGGAGTGGGCAGTAACAACATAAATATGATATTGTTGTTGTTACTCTCCACCCCTACCTTCATATTGAGGGTGGGGGTGGGGAGTAACAATAGTAATATTATAATATTATTATTGTTACTCCCTAACCCCACCCTCAATCATATTTTTGTTGTTACTCACCATCCTCGCCTTCAATATGAGGGCTGGGGTGAGGAGTAACAAAAGTAATATCATATTACTATTGTTACTCCCCACCATCGCCCTCATATTATGAGGGCAGGAGTTGGGATATTTTTTTTATTACTCCCCACCTGGGGAGTAACAATAGCAATATTTTCCCTCATATTTGAGGGCGGGGGTGGGAAGTAACAATAGTAATATCATATTATTGTTGTTACTCCCCACCCCTATGAGGGTGAGGGTGGGGATATTATTTTTTTTACTCTCCACCCCCAAACTCAATATATTATATTGAGGGTGAGGGTGGGGAGTAACAACAACAATATGATGATATTACTGTTGTTACTTCCCACCCCAACCCTTAATATGAGGGTGAGGGTGGGGAGTAACAATAGTAATATCATCATATTATTGTTGTTACTCCCCACCCCAACCCTCAATCATATTTTTGATGTTACTCCCCACCCCTACCATCAATGTGAGGGTGGGAGGGCAGGGGTGGGGAGTAAAAATAGTAATATCATCATATTATTGTTGTTACTCCCCACCCCCACCCTAAATCATATTGTTGTTGTTACTCCCAATCCTTTCCCTCAATATGAGGGCGGGGGTGGGGAGTAGCAACACCAATATTATATTATTATTGTTACTCCCCACCCCCAACCTCATATTATGAGGTATTATTATTGTTACTCCCCACCCCCACCCTCATATTATGAGGGTGAGGGTGGGGATATTACTATTCTTACTAACAACAAAAATATCTGCCATTATATTTGAAGGCGAGGGTGGGGAGTAACAACAATAATATTTGAGGGATGGTGTGGGGAGTAACAACATCAATATCCCCAATCCCACTCTCATAATATGAGGGTGGGGGTGGGGAGCAACAACAACAATATCCCCACCCCCACCCTCATATTTAAGAGTGGGGGTGGGGATATTTTTATTTTTACTTCCCACCCCTACCCTCATTATTATGAGGGTAGGGGTGGTAAGTAACAACAAAAATATCCCCACCCCCACCCTCATAAGGGGTGGGGAGTAATAATAGCAATATGATTGTTGTTGTCACTCCCCATTCCCACCCTCAATATGATGGCAAGGGTGGGAAGTAACAACAACAATCATATTGTTATTTTTACTCCCCACCCCTGCTCTCAATATGAGGGTGGGGATGGGGAGTAACAACAGTAATATCATATTATTGTTGTTACTCCCCATCCCCTATGAGGGCGGGGGTGGGGATATTGATGTTGTTACTCCCCACCCCCACCCTAAATATATTGTATTGAGGGCGGGGGTAGGGAGTAACAACAACAATATCATCATATTGTTGTTGTTACTCCCCACGTTGCCCTTAATCATATTTTTGTTGTTACTCCTAACCCCCACCCTCATATTATTATTATTACTCCCCACGCCGCCATCAATCATATTGTTGTTGTTACTCCCCACACCTACCCTCATATTATGAGGGTGCAGATGGAGATATTTCTATTGTTACTCCCCATCCCTACCCTCAAATATGAGGGCAGGGTGGGAAGTAACAACAAAAATATCTGCCCTCATATTTGAGGGTGGGGTGGGAAGTAACAACAACAATATCCCCATCCCCACCCTCATAGGGGGTGGGGAGTAACAACAATAATATAATATTATTGTTTTTACTCCCCACCCCTACCCTCATATTGAGGGTGGGGCTGGGAAGTAACAACAACAATCATATTTTTGTTGTTACTCCCCACCCTCGCCCTCACTTATGAGGGCAGGGGTGGGGAGTAAAAACATCAATATTATTTTTGTTGTTACTCATATAAGGGTGGGGTTGGGGAGTAACCACAATAACAACAAAAATATCATAGGGTTGGGAGTAACAACACCAATATGATATTGTTGTTGTTACTATTATTACTCCCCACCATGATATTATTGTTGTTACTATTGTTACTCCCCACCCCTACCTTCAATATGAGGGTAGAGGTGGGGAGCAACAACAACACCCCCAATATGATATTGTTGTTGTTACTATTGTTACTCCCCACCCCCACCCTTAATATGATGGCGGAGGTGGGGAGTAACAACAACAATATGATATTGTTGTTGCTACTCCCTGCCTCTGCCCTCATATTTAGGGTGGGGGTGGGGAGTAACATATTGTTGTTGTTACTTCCAACCTCCGCCCTCATATTAAGAGTGGAGGTGGGGAGTAACAATAATAATATCATATTGTTGTTGTTACTCCCCACCTCTGCCCTCATATATGAGGGTGGGGGTGGGGAGTAACCACAATAATCATATTTTTGTTGTTACTCCCCACCCCATGATGGTAGGGGTGGGGAGTAACAACAACAATCATATTGTTGTTGTTACTCCCCACCTCCACCCTCAATATGAGGGCGAAGGTTGGAAGTAACAACAACAATATGTTACTTCCCACCCTTGCCCTCATATTTGAGGGTGGGGGTGGGGAGTAACAACAAAAATCATATTGTTGTTGTTACTCCTATTTGAGGGCGGGGGTGGGGAGTAACAACAACAATATGATTTTTGTTGTTACTCCCCACCCCCGCCGGGTGGGGAGTAACAACAAAAATCATATTGTTGTTGTTACTCCTATTTGAGGGCATGTATGGGGAGTAACAACAACTATATGTAACAACAACAATATGATTGTTGTTTTTACTCCCCACCCCCACCCTCAAATATCTCATATTTTATGGCAGGGATGGGGAGTAACAACAACAATATGTAACAATAGCAATCATATTGTTTTTGTTACTCCCCACCCCCACCCTCATATTTTATTGTGGGGGAGCATAGTAACAACAACAATCATATTAAGGACAGGGGTGGGAAGCAACAATAGTAATAAAAATAATATCATATTGTTGTTGTTACTCCCCACCCCCACCCTCATATTTGAGGGTGGGATGGGGAGTAACAATAGCAATCATATTGCTATTGTTACTCCTCACCCAAGCCCTCAGTGGGGAGTAACAACAACAATCATATTGTTGTTGTTACTTCCTTGATATGAGGGCGGGGGTGGGGAGTAACAATAACAATATTGAGGGTAGGGGTGGGGAGTAACAATATCAAGAGATGTTGTTACTCTCTCAATATGAGGGAGAGGGTGGGAAGTAACAATAGCAATAGAGGATCTATTATTACTCCCTAAATATTAGGGTAGGGATGACGAGTAACAACTCTCATATTATTGTTGTTACTCCCTCACCTCGGGGGTGGGATATATGAGGGCAGGGGTAGGGAGTAAAAATGGCTCTCATATTGCTGTTGTTACTCCATCAATATGAGGACAAGGTTAGGGAGTAACAATAGCTCTCATATTGTTGTTGTTACTCCTCACCCCCACCCTCATATTGAGGGAGTAACAAAAACAATATGAGAGTTGTTACTCTCCACCCAAGCCCTCAATATGAGGGATTGGATGGAGAGTAACAACAACTCTCATATTTTTGTTGTTACTCCCCACCATCACCCTCATATTGAGGGAGTAAAAACATCTAGAGCTGGCTGTTGTTACTCCCCACCCCCACTTCGGCTGTTGTTACTCCCCATCCCACCCTTAATTCCATCAATATGAGAGCAGGGGTGGGGAGTAACAACATACAAATATGAAGGTGGGGGTGGGGAGTAACAATAGCCAGAGCTAGCTGTTGTTACTCCCCACCCCCACTCTAGCTATTGTTACTCCTCACCCACACCCTAAATTCCCTCAATATGAGGGTGAGGGTAGGGAGTAACAACAACCAACTATGGTGGATTGGGTTGGAAGCAACAATAACTAGAGCTAGATGTTTTTACTCCCCACCCCGCACTGGCTATTGTTACTCCCCACCTCCACCCTCAATATATTTAGGGTTGAGGTGGGAAGTAACAACAACCAGAGTAGGGGTGGGGATCAAGGGTGAGGAGTAACAACAACTAGGGTGGGGAGTAACAACAGCTAGAGCGAGGGTGGGGTGTGGGTGGGTAGTAACAACAACCTAGTCTGGTTGTTTTTAATTAAGGGCAAGGGTGGGGAGTAACAACAGCCAGAGTGAGGGTGTGGAGATGAAGTGGGGAGTAACAATAGCCAAGGTGGGAAGTAACAACAGCTAGAGTGGGAGTGAGGAGTGGGTGGGGAGTAACAACATCCAGAGCTGGTTATTGTTACTCCCCACCCCTACTCTAGCTATTGTTACTCCCAAACCCCACCCTCAATATATGATAGTAAGGTAGGGAGTAACAACAACCAAAGTTGGTTGTTGTTACTCCCCACTCCTGCCCTCATATATTGAGGGTGGGGTGGGGAGTAACAACAACAATATGAGAGTTTTTATGACTCCCTACCCCCACCCTCATATTGAGGGAGTAACAACAACTCTCATATTGTTGTTGTTACTCCCAACCCTCACCCTCATATTGAGGGAGTAACAACAACTCTCTTATTGTTATTGTTACTCCCCATCCCCACCCTCATATTGAAGGAGTAACAATAGCTCAGCTATTGTTACTCCCCACCCCCACCCTCAATATTATTGTTATTACTCCCCACCCCCACCCTCATATTGAGGGAGTAACAATAGCTCAATATGAGGGTGGGGGTGGGGAGTAACAACAACCAGAGTTGTTGTTACTCCATAAATATGATGGTGGGGGTGGGGAGTACAAACAACAATATGGTATGAGGATGGGGGTGGGGAGTAACAACAGTGAGAGCTATTATTACTCCCTCAATATGAGGGCGAGGGTGGGAAGTAAAAATAACAATATGAGAGCGATTGTTACTCCCCACCCTTGCCCTCATATTGAGGATGGGGGTGTTGTTACTCTCCACTCCCGGCATCATATTGCTATTGTTACTCCCTCAATATGAAGGCGGGGGTGGGGAGTAACAATAGAAATATGAGAGCTATTGTTGCTCACCACCCCCACCCTTATATTAAGGGTGGTGGTGGGGAGTAACAATATCTCTCATATTGCTATTGTTACTCCCCATCCTTGCCTTCATATTGAGGGAGTAACAACAGCTCCAGTTGTTGTTACTCCCCACCCTCACCCTCAATATGACAGGTATGGGGAGGAAAAATAGCTCTCATATGAGAGTAACAACAATAATATGAGAGCTATTTTTATTCCCCACCCCCGCTCTCATAGAGATATTGTTACTTCCCACCCCTGCCCTCATAGATCTATTGTTACTCTGCATTCCCTCCCTCAATATGAAGGTAATGATGGGGAGTAACAACATGATTATGAGAGATGTTATTACTCCCCACCCCCTACCCTCATATTGAGGGTGGGGGTGGGGAGTAACAATAGGATTATGAGAGTTATTGTCACTCTCCACCCCCACCCTCAAATATGAGGCTAAGGGTGGGGAGTAACAACAGCTCTCATATTGTTGTTGTTACTCCCCACCCCCATACTCATATTTATGGTGAGGGTGGGGAGTAATATGAGGGTGAAGGTGGAGAGTAACAATAACAATATGAGAGCTATTTTTACTCTCCACATATTGAGGGTGGGGGTGGGGAGTAACAACAACAATATTTGAGGGTGTGGGTGGGGAGTAACAACAACTCTCATATTGCTGTTGTTACTCCCCATCCTTGCCCTAAAATATGAGGGTGGGGGTGTAGAGTAACAACAGATCTCATATTGCTATTGTTACTCCCCACCCCTGCCCTCATATTAATCCCCAACCTTGCCCTCAATATATGGGGAGTAACAATAGCTCTCATATTATTATTGTTATTCCCCACCCCCAACCTCATATTGAGGGAGTAACAATAGAAATATGATAGTTGTTGTTACTCCCTCAATATGAGGGCGAGGGTGGGGAGTAACAACAACTCTCATATTTTTTTTGTTACTCCCTCAATATGAGGGTGAGGGTGAGGGTGAGGGTGGGGGTGGGGGTGGGGGTGGGGAGTAACAACAACTACTGATCAAATTAGTGTTATCTTCTCTTTCATTCTATCAACTATTAGTATATCATGCTCCCAAGTTTATTTTGTAAAAGGCATATGGAATTATACGCAACTTCCTATAGAAAGGAGGTAGGTAATCAGAAAGAAAAAAGTTTCACTTGGTCAATTGGGATATGGTCACCAAAAGTAAAATTCAAGGAAGACTGACAATAAGAAAGGAGATGTGGTCTACCAACAAGGAATCCACTTGCATTATCGATGATGTGACCCGGGTTCAATCCCCATGGTGGATATGTATATGTATAAGAAGTATTTACTCAATAATAAAAAAATATAGTTTCAAAAGCACTGGGAGCAAAACATCTCTAGAACATGCTTAAACTCGAGTATGGCAGTGCATACTAGTAATAAAGTATATAAATAATCAACTAGGTATTCAAATGCTCAAACATATAGGTAAATATTGAGGGTGGGAGTGGGCAGTAACAATAGCAATATCATATTGTTGTTTTTACTCCCCACCCTCACCCTCAATATACGCCCACCCTCAAATATGAGGGCAGGGGTGGGGAGTAACAACAACAATATCATATTGTTGTTGTTACTCCCCACCACCACCCTCAATATACCCTCACCCTCAAATATGAGGGAAAGGGTGGGGAGTAACAACAATAATATATTGAGGGTGGGGGTGGGGAGTAACAACAACAATATCCCCACCCCAACCCTAAAAATATGAGGGCGGGGGTGGGGAGTAACAACAATAATATATTGAGGGTGGGGGTGCAGAGTAACAATAGAAATATCCCTACACCTACCCTAAAATATGAGGGTTGGGATGGGGATATTGTTGTTGTTACTCCCCACCCCCACCCTCAAATATGAGGGCGAATGAGGGTGGGGGTGGGGATATTGTTGTTGTTACTCCCCACCATGAGGGTTAGGGTGGGGATATTATTGTTTTTATTCCACACCCATACCCTCAAATATGAGGGTGTATGAGGACGGGGGTGGGGATATTTTTGTTGTTACTCCCCACCCCTACCCTAAAATATGAGGGCGGATGAGGATGAGGGTGGGGATATTGTTGTTGTTATTCCCCACCCCCACCCTCAAATATGAAGGATATGAGGGTTGGGGTGGGGAAATTTCTATTGTTACTCCCCACCCTGACCCTCAAATATGAGGGCGGATGATGGCAAGGGTGGGGATATTTTTGTTGTTACTCCCCACCCTCACCAAATTAGAAAGCTAACTTAGAAGATAGTTGGATGTATAATAATATTTATAGACACGATGATATTGATTTTTGGATTCTCTAGATAAGAGGAGAATCATATTTTGTTCTTAGGTATGACCTAAGACATTGGAGAAATATTTAAAATAGATGAGCACCTAATTTTATGAAGATAGAGGAGCAGCTAATCTTCTGAAGAAGAAGAAGAAGCAATAAAAAGCTTCTATAGAACAGAGAATAATTAAATCACAAAGAAGATAATAAGAAAGCATTAAAAGCACAACCATATATCCACTTGATACAACAAAATTTTGTATAGATAAACAAGTTCTAATAGGGCTCTAGAAGAAGAATAGTAAGTTCTCATAGGGGTCTAGATGTATATTAGAAAAGTGCTAATAGATCACTAGAGGAATATTAGCAAGTGCTCATAGAGTGATAGACACATATTGGAAAGCACTCACAAGGCACTAGAGACAAATAACAAGCGATACTAAGGCTCTAGAGGTAGAGAGCAAGTGCTACCAAGGTGCTAGAGGTAGGAGAATGAGAAATCAAAGGGTAAGCCACCAAAGAGCAATCCATAAAAGGGTAAATTATAAGAGGATAAGATACTAGAGAATAAGCCATCAAAGGATGAGTTATTGGAGGACATGCTTCCAAGAGATGTAGAACAATAATAAATGTGAGTCTATGGTCACCAATGTAACCGTGGTTGATCTTCCTACATAAATCATCTACTTGCCTCATCAATGTGTATTGTAAGCAGTGCACAAACCAAGCAATATCTAAGTAGCAAGAGATAGAAGATAGAAAAACCAGGCGATAACCAATGCAGATAATTTTATTCACTATAAGAAATACCAAATGTTAAGGAACATTGGAGGAATAAAACACACTAATTATCACTTGACATGTTTAAACATTGATAGTGGAATTTAGTATATCACTAAGAGTGGCATTGAGAATTACATTGATAACAAAATTAAGAACAATGATAAATTCACCAATGTTTTTGATTTAAATTTATTTGAAGCATTTTGAAGATTTGAAAAGTCTAAAATTTTTGAACAATTTTGAACTTTGAAAATTTACAAAATTAATGTATTATGATGCTAAAAGGATTTCTACATCAAAGGTTTAGAAAAGTTAAAATTTACAATTTTTTTATTTGAGTGTTTTTTTAACTTGGGAGATATAAGGTTTACAACTTTGAAGAAATTGAATTACAAATCATGGAATAAATTATTAGAAATGCATTCAATGAATATAGTGAAGAAATGGTGAACAATTTAAATTTTTATCATCAAAATTTAATAGCTGACTTTGATGGAAATAAGGGTTTAAAATAAAAAATATCTATATTTCTCAAATATGCAAAGATGAAAATTTCAAACATTTATAAGTTATCTTTATGAATTTTTTTATAACTTGGTGGAATTCACAAAACACCATTACATTTTACTCAAAAAATGATTAATGATGTACTTGTCACTACTTACCTTTGAGATCTTTCAAGAAAAAGGACAAGAGAAGAAGAAAGAAAATTGTGACACACATGGTTTAAATGAAGCTTATGTTAGATTAAATGAGGAATCATTGAAATCTAGGATGTATTATTGTGATGATTTACTAACTAATTATTTATAAGGTACATCATTAGGTATATCATCACTAAAAATGAAGAAAATAAGAGGAAAGAAAAAGAATAGAGGAAAGCACAAAAGGAAGTACAATAGAAGACATGAATCGAAAACCAAAGAAGGATCATATACTGAAGATTCAAATAAAGGCATGAAGGAAGTAGATTGAAGATCAAATACGAAGACCAATATTAAAGACTAAAGTCTTCAATAACAAAATAATGTAATACAAGGGTGTGTTGAAAAATATTATATTATTTGGTACATGTAAATATATCCGCATGGTACCTTCATGGTACAAATGTAAATATGTAATATATTAGGGTTTAAGTCTTTAGTTTAGATGAGTAATTCATATTTTCATTTCATGTAAGTGTCAATGTGTAGGAAATGCACAAGTGTCATGTAAGAGTGCAATGTGCAGGAAATTCACGAGTGTCATGTAAATGAGAGTGCAAGTGTGTATTGAGAGAATGTGCACAAGTGTCTTGTATGAGTGTAAATATGTAAAGTGAGTATGTGCATAAGTGTCTTGTATTTGGAGTGCATATAGGACAATAAGAGTCATATATAAGTATGCAAGTGTCATAAATCCAAGTATGCATGTAAGAAGAGAGTGAAGAGTCTAGTATACAAGTGGTAAGATGATAAGACAAAGGTTGTGGGAGTTGTCATATGGAAACCAATAGTCAAGTATATGAAGAGTCATCTTCTATGTCTATATTATGGAGATAAACATCCATACAATGTATTAGAAAACTAATCTATAAACAATCACCACATAGCAAGCATTGATTATAAAGTTTGTATACAAAGTTTAAGCAATTAATATTGTAAGTATTCTTTATGCATGTACATGAATAATTTTGGCCATTTTACATTCATATTTGACATTATAAGTGAATGTTATTTCATTATTATATTGGCCTAGATATGCATTTGATTGCTCGCATATATAATTCTACTCTTATTATTGATATTTAGACCTTTAATATTGTGGCTTAATTATTAAGGAACTTGTCATATTTTGAGATAGTAAGCCTTAAATCCAACAACATATACATGATATGCAAACTTTACTTCATTCCATATTAAAATAACAATTTGGAAGAAATTAGGATCTTATAGTCACATAGGATGAAAAAAATAGATTTAGATGACCATGATATGATCATACCCATAGCAAAATATATAAAGAGATTGCATACTCTATTATAACCAACTTTTACATACCAGGAAATAATCCAACCTTTTTATGAAATGAGATTTTCCAATATGCTTACTAGGCTAAGTATATCAATAGCTTTAGTAAATAACATCCCAAATTCCATATGAATTAACAAAATTATAAAAATCCTTTAATTATCTAGACCATACAAGAGTATCACATTTATTTTCCAAAGGAGTATAACCATATTTAAGTCTCCAAAAGAATATAGAAATCACAATTATGAATCATTATTGAATTTGATATAAATTTAATTGAGGCCCTTCTAACATCTATGTCAAAGAGTAATTATATTTGAAGCATATATGTGTATGATCCAATTTTTTTAATATCCTCATTCCAAAGAAAATACTAGCAACCCACTCAATTTTTGTATCTAGGAATCGTCCATCTCAAATAGAATTTTTTCATACTATTATAATACCTATTGAATATTCTATACTAGAAACTACTATATAATCCTCCATATTCAAAATATTTTTGACTTCTTATTTTTATTCTTTGCTAACTTTATTTTTTATATTAAATAAATCCAAGTCTATAATGAATTATTAATTCCTCGATAATTATTTTGTGTTCATATTCATACCTTGAATATTCTAATACATCATCACATGTTTTTTGTTGTTTATGGTATAAAGACCACTTCTTGTTAATGCTCATAGTATTTGTTAATATTTTCCAAATCAAATTACCTCAAGTTTTCATTTTCACTTTGTTCGTACTTTGTGGTTCTTTCCATTTTTCATTTCTACTAGTGCTTCCTTCCTCTTCAATCACATTATTTTTCCAAATATTTCATAATTTAACTTATCATTTATAGGTTTATGTTTTCCTAGAGAACCTAAAGTACAAGAAGTAACCTGCAAAATACTTCCTTCTTTATGCTACACTAGAAACCTTAAAGTGCAAGGTATATATGGCTTCTTAGAAACCCTAAAGTGTAATGGATATCCTCGATACTACTTTCATTATTATGTTGTCTTAGTAACCCTAAATAATAATGAATAAAATTTATAATACTTTTTTTTTATTCCAAGGAGATGAATTTTTATTACTTAAGAAAAATGGAGATGATTTATCTAAGATCAAATTAATTTTTTTTTTACCTTCTTAACTTAAATTTTGACATATCATGCTTTATTTGTAGCTTTGGTCCCTTATTCATTCAAAATTTTGATTGGAATTATTTTTAGTTTCGTTTACTACCTACTCATAAGAAATTATGAATAAATTTACCATCTGATGTGGAAGAGGAGATTTCTTTAACATTTTTTGGGAATAAAAAATCCTAGTACTAAACCATCTTTTACTACTATATGATCTACTTATTTCAAATTTTATTTTGTTTCCTAACCAATATTTTTATCTTTTTCATTTTTTTTTAAACACAATCTTTTAATATGTGTCCAACCTTACAGTATTTGTTGCCTCAAAATGAAATGTTTTTATAGTTTACTTATTGATCATATTATATGGATTTGAATTTAATCTTAGCAAATTATTGTAAAGGTTTTAAAATTTTCATGACAATACACTTTTAGGTATAATAGAATGCTGTCACTTCTAATAGTTGACGCCTTATAGATGAACTCTAGAGAATATTTAGATTTTTAAACAATACTATTTATATGTTAATATGAAACTTCAAATATCTTTACCTATATCTCCTCCCTAAACCATGGGACATTACCTACTATTTTATCTCAAAACTCTAAAATAGAACAAGATGAAGAGAAAAAAATGGAAATATTATCATTAATAATGTGAACTCAACCCCCACTTCCTTGATCCACATTTAAATTTATGAATAAGTTTGACATTAACCCTCCGTTTTTAAGAAGCATTATGTCATGCTCGATTATCTCATCTTTATAATCATGTTTCATGAAACATCTATCAAATAGATAAATATTATCACAAAATTGTTTTTCATTTTTTCTTCAACTAGGACATTCACTTCTAAGAGTCACCTTACCTCCATGTAAGGCTTCCATAAATACATTTTTCTATGTTACCTAGCTTTTATTCATAAGAATTTTTTATTCTTTAAATTTTCTATGTTACCTAGCTTTTATTCCTAAGAATTTTTTATTTTTTAATTTTTTTTCTAAGTATCAAGAAAAGAAATCTAAAATTTTAGCTAAGTCCTCACTCACACTCACTCCAATAAAATGTTAAAACCCATAAGATTTAAAATCGGTACACTTGTAGGCCTAATCATTTCCAAGGATTCTCCTAGGCTCACTTCATCTTCCTCCTGTGTGACCTTGTTCAAATATTAAGAATCTAGGTGGAGGTAGTCTTATCCACAATTGATCGCGGTACTCCCAAGTCCACTCTGGAACATGAGTCTATGTATCAGAATATTTTCAGCATGATGAGAATCATCAATGATATTGAAATATGATTATCTCTAGAAGCTTTGACATCTGTAATTGGGAAGCCTCAAACCTCCCAATTATCCCTAACATTATGCATCTTAAGGACGAACAATGCCACAACTTCCACCATCGTAGTGGAAAATTATCAAGCTCTAATCAATGGAGTTTACCCTTTGAGAGAAGTGTTCCTTGTCTTGCTCTGAGTTTACCTTTGCATATGATGTCCATTTTAGAGCAAGTTCTCCAACTTGACCCCATAGTCAAAGAAATTCTTACTATTTATGGTTTTACTCCCTTCGTAAATTTAGCAACTACGATGCTGACCTCTTGTTTGAGTTGGTGCAATCGTGGGATGATGAAAGAGTCATGGTCTATGGCCTTAGTTTCACCATAAATTTTTATATACTCATTGAGGTGACTGGTTTTTCTAATGATGGAGATATTGTGTAGCATGAGAAACATTCGTTGGTTGATGAAGTGGGCTCCTTCAGAGACAAGGGTAAAAAAATTGGAATGAAAAAAGGAGGAATATTTAGTAAATCCCTTGCCAAACCATGGGATAGATTCATGTTACCTATCCTCTAGTATTTCATGATTGAAGACATCAACTCCACTCTTAGAAGCTTTCACCTAAAATTCTTAAACCATATTTGAGATATCAAGGTCATCAATTTTCTAGACTACCTGTTCAAGTCCATAGAACATTCAGTTCTCAATTTCAGGAAAGGACCTCCACTTACAATGTTCATTAAGACCTACATATTATTCTCTATAGGCATGCCCTTCAAAAAAAATCCCAAAAAACTAACCGGTGGTATAAATCTAGCTAGGGGAGTCCACACCATTAAATTTTGGTTGATGATGCTGCTTTGAAGAATACTTCTAGAGATACCCTAAGTATCCTCAAGCACCTGATTCTAGATAGGGGAGTCCACACCCTTAAATTTTGGGTGATGATGCTGCTCTGAAGAATACTTCTAGAGATACCCCTAAAACTGGCAGAAAGCTAGACTTTGGTTCCAATTCTGGAGATACCCTCTCTTTGTAAAGACTAAGGCTCGATGTCAGTCCTTGTGTAGAAAATCCTAGATTGGAAAGCGAAAGTGACCAATAATAATTGATTAAGAGTAAGAGAAGTCCAAAGATTCACCTGTGCCATTGAAGAAATAAAATTTTGAGAAAGCCTCGATACACTCTTCTACGCAAAAAAATACTGACCCTAGAGTGGACCCTCAACCCACATCCAACAGAGGTTAATTTCCATCCTTGATCAGTAAAGGCCACATCAAGGACCCGGAGGAGGTGCTAAAATTTATGTCCAGAGTCCTTAAAATGGTTTGTTCTATGCTTTAACAAGTCGTGATCATCATGGAAGTTATCAAGAACCATAATGAGCACCAGCAAGTGACCAAAAACGATAAGGAGACCCTTATGGATATTGTCTAGCAATACTCATATGCTCACTGGTCCTTTTTTGGACCTCTAGATGGGTCTCCAGGTTTATTTTTGGTTGCTATTTCATTTTCCTTTGTTTCTCTAGGTGTTTTCTCCTAGATTTTTCCTCCTGTTACCTGGTGATTGGTTTGTTTAACCCCATGAAGATGGTCTCTTATCTTCATTGGGGCCGCTCCCTTTTTTTTGTCTTGAGGATACTAGCTCTTTTGTTGTCCTCTGTTGTACAAGGTTCGGGGTCCATTTAAAAACCCCTTCCTCCCATTAATAAAAAAATATGGTTATGATATGAAACTCAATTATATAATCTTTTTATCAAATAACATTTCTTAATATTATAAATAATAAAAACAATTTTTTAATATAAATAAGAAACATTTAAAAATTGTCTAAGAGGACAACGCAACGGTTTTGGCTTTGGATTTTCTTTGGGAGGTCCAAAGTTCAAACCATGATAGGCTTTGGCTCTACTTTGGGAGGTCCAAAGTTGAAACCATGACATGCGAGTGGTTGTGTTAAATTCCCTATTGATAAGCTCACATCTCCCCCTTATGAGAGGTCATGGTAGGATGGATATGCCCAGCCCTAAGATTCGGTATTAGGGATTTCTCACACTAACTAAATCTTAAAAAAAAACCTCGAACGAACAATGCAATGATTTGGGCTTTGGCTCTTCTTTGAAAGGTCCAAGGTTCAAACTGTAGCATGTGTGTCGTGTATTAAATTCCCTAATGATAAGCTCAACTCTCCTCCTTATAAGAGGTCATGGTATAATAGGATACACAATCCTAAACATCAATCATAAAATGTTCTCCTACTAACCAAATAAAAAACATATAAAAACTTGTAATATTAAATTTAGTATATTTGATAAATTATTTATAATAATTATTAAAAAAAACATGTCATTCAACGATTTCAATCAAAACACTCGTCTTATAGAAAAATATTATATTAAGTGTGAATAGAACCTTAATTAGTTCTCAAATAATAAACTTTTTGAAAGTGCTTTCGAGGGCTATGGATTGGTAAGTGCTTGTCTGGTCAGGCACTTATCAAGAAGACACCTAGGTTCAAACCTCGAGATAGCCTATTTGCAAAGGTAGTAGTCTAATTTGAATCTTCTGAGTGTACATCAAACTAACGATGATGGTATAAATCTCAAGTGACCGGTGGTTTGCTTCACGTTGGATCAACACTAACAAGTGGAATAGGTTTTATGGGAGTAACTGATATGAATCTCAGGTGACTGGTAGTCCCTTTCACTTCGAATCAAAAATAACCAAGTGGAATAGGTTTGGTTGGAGCAGCCCTTAAGTTCGAATCTTGTGCTTGTTGGTTACTAAAAATAATATGGTTGACCAACTCTCCTATGTAACAAAAACAACTTTTTGAAAGTCAAATAAGAAAAAAATTCCTCAAAAGAAGTTTTTTCACCTCATAAAGATAAAACAAATTTACAGCTAAAAGAAAATTTACACTTGTAATATAATATCTATAGTAAAGCAAAGTTATATTTCTTATATGTCATAAAAAATAATGAATTAATAAGTATTCAATGCACCTCTCTCGGTTATCAGCTCGTCCAAAGCCTAACTTGAATAGCAAGTCGTGTGAAGAGTTGTCGATTATGAACATTTAATTGTATCTGCTTAGTAAGACCCACATATTTAGTAATTTTGTTGTATAGCCTTGTTCTAGTTGTACTCCCAGAGTAAGGAAGTTATTAGGTGTAGAGTGAGGACCATATGTTGAGTGATGACCATGTCTATTATTGATAGCATGAACTTCAACCATTAAACTATGTAATTGTTAGCTACTACCGTTGAACTCAATCTGCTCATCCATAGTGCAAAATTGCATAGCCAGCAAAGACGAATGACCATGATGATGAACGGTGATAAAGATAGCCATGTTTTGCATGCAGTGGTCATGCCATGTCCTACACAGGGCCAAATCAAAGCTCTATTCAATTTCACTTAATTACTATCTACGCGAGGATTTTTCATCACCTTCGTTAATACAAAATGGACCGAGTAACGCATTTTTGGCGATCCTCGTGCATTCAAAATTTCAATGGAAATACTCTCTAAATATAATCTCTTCTTCAGTAACATAATTACATATCAATATAAAATGGTCTTGAGTATCTTACACTCAAAGGTTTTTGAAAGAATTACATTCAACCAACATATGGTGAAAGCAAAAACACAAATCATATAAAATATCAACATCAAATCATGTAAACAATAAGGGAACATGAGGATGCATAAGGAAAACATATCCTAAATTCTCATTATGCCAACAAAGATTCATTTTCCAATAGCATGCAACCATAATGGAATCACCTCACTATAATGATCCAAAGAAAACTCTTTTATTTTTTCCTTCCAACTCCTTCCTCCTCTCACGATACTCCTCCTTCTTTGTATCCCCCCTAGATATTAACTAATGTAGCCTCCCTAGATATGGGTTTTATTTCTACAACTAAATTCAGATGTATTCTTGTATGTTTAACAGTTTCAAAAGTGTGTTGAAAAAGAATAAAGATGTTCAATCAAGTCCCTTCGCTCAGATTGAGGGGGGAATTCACCTCCAATGAGTTTTCAAGATATCTCACTAAACATAGGATAAAAAAGCATCTTACTACTGCTTATATGAAGAACACAAGATTATACTGAGAGGGGGGGTGAACAGTATAAGACCACTTTTTACTTTTCTTTCCCAAACAATATTATCCAATATTATCAATGGCAATATCAACATAAGTAATCAAAGTAGTTTATACATCATCACACACAATAGAGAAACCAATTTAACATGGTTCACTCAATGTGGAAAACATCCACGGAGAAAATATTTCACTAAAATTTTGTCAAAAAATATCTTGGGTATCCTTCCCTATTACAATGTTTTTGGACCAAAGGAGATACCAATCCCCTAATCAAGTTCATGGATATTTATCCAGAGGAGAACTCTTTCCCCTCTATTGGTTCATGGATCTCTATCCACAGGAGAACTCATTCCCCTTTGCTCTAGTTGGTGATCTCTTAGAAGACTACTACCTTCACTACATTGGCTTGTTAATCTCTCTCCACTAAAGACCTTTGTCTTTACTCAAAATACCTCTTTTCTCACTACCTTGGCTAATGGATCTATATCCATTGGAGACAATTTTCCTCTGCTATATCACCTCCAAAGCTTACTCTCAGCTCTGCTCAATATTTGTCTCAAATATACACTAAACATAGTCCTTTAGTCTAGCATAAATATGCTTAATATCTATTCTCAAATCTGCACTAAACACAATCCTTCGATCTAGCACAAATATGCTCAATATCTGTCTTAAATTTGCACTAAACATTGTCCTTCGATCTAGCATAAATCTACTCAATATTTGTCTCAAATTTACACTAAACACAATCCTTTGGTCTAGAACAAATCAGCTTAATCTTTGTCTTAAATCTGAACTAAACACAGTCCTTTGATCTAGCACAAATCTGCTTAATATCTATCTTAAATATGCACTAAACACAATCCTTCAATCTAGCACAAATATGCTCAATATATGTCTCAAATATGTCCACAAGTCCTCTCAAGAACTTTCTCAAATTGCTCTTAAGTCTTCACCAAGACTTACCTTAAATATGCTTAAAAAATCCTCTCTAGAACTTGTTCAATTTGCTCAACAAGGTTTCCCTAAGACTTACCTCAAATTTGATTGTAAGCTTCCATAAAATCTCACACAAAGTCCTTAAGCTTTCACAAAAGCTTACTAAACTCTATCCTTAAGTCCCCTCTAGGACTTACTCAAATCTGTACACAAGCTCTCACAAAAGCTTGCTTAATTTTGTCCTTAAATATCTTTTAGGACTTACTCAAAATTGTACACAAGCTCTCACAAAATCTTGCCTAATTCTGCCCTTAAGTCCCCTCTAGGACTTACTCAAAACATTACACTAGCTTTCATAAAAGCTTATTTAAATCAATTGCTAAACTTGCATACACAACTAAACTTAATCCTTTCAAAACACCTCTTCAATCACACAAACAAGTTTCACTCATAATATTTTTTAACCATAGAAACATATAGAGAATGGTAAGAGACTCAATGTGTTTCACACTCACAAATCACTCTATCACTTTCAAACTCGCTTTCAAATCAATTCATAAATAAAGAATAATTTGTTTCACAAATATTGAACTCCAATGCTCTCAATCAATAATGATCAATCAAGTTCACTCAACTATCCATTCAATGAAACACAACTTTCATACAAACCCTAACCAAGTGTTTCACTATACTTCTAACAACTCACACTATAAACCTTGACTTAATATGATTCTAGTTTTCACATAACAATGATACTCATGTTCTTTCACAAATCCTAGTTCAAGATAGTTCTCAACTTCACATAACAATGATACTCATGTTCTTTCACAAACCCTAGTTCAATATAGTTCTTAATCTCACATAACAATGATACTCATGATATTTCACAAACCCTAGTCATGCACATGAAGGCTCACTCAATTCTTTCCAACAATGCTTATCAAACAATATCACATAACAATGATACTCATGTTCTTTCACAAACCCTAATCATGCACATGAACACTCACTCAAATATTTCCAACAATGCTTATCAAACAATCCTTTTCACTCCAACCTTGCATTTCACAACATTCAATCCAACAATATTTCACTCATAAGGAAGATGTGCCCATACCTTTTGTTTTTGATGGAGATATGTCTTCAGAACCTGTCTTAACCACAATCAAATCTTCTTTGCCAGTTTTAAGGTTAGGTAACAACAATCTTTCTCAAAATATACTTGCAAATATTTTTCCAATAATTATTTTACCATACAAAAATAATAAGTCTCATTTACACCTTATAATCTCCAAAATTTCAAATATAAGTCAACAATTTTATTAAAATAAAACAAACACAATAATTTCTTTTATACACTTTATTTCTCCTCTCAAAATAATTAACACAATATTCCTTTATCTCAAAATATAAAATATAATTTTCTTTGCATACCTTATCACTCTTGTCTTATAGAATAAATTCTAACCACCAAAATTAAAATAAAAGATTGAAATTTTCTTACACCTTATATCTCTCTTAACAAACTCACAAGCTATCCTTTCAAATTTCACACAACCCTTAAATGCAAATTTCTAGATATCAAAAACCTTTGAAAAATCAAATCATAAATTGCATACCTTTTATTTTAACTCTGCCCAAAAAGTGTTTCCAACCAAATTTGAACTCACAACCTTGCCTTCTCAACACCCTAACCCAACGCTAGGCCACCGGTTGGGCTATGCACCCACACAAAAATCAATAGCACACGAGTTTCCTTTTACATCCTATGTCCTTTGTCCTTTAGCACAAATAAAAATTATTTCCCTTGCAAATCACAACGGCATGAATCGAACACACATCCTTGTCCTCACAACGCTCTATCTTGGACTCAACTACCACCTGCGCTAATGACAAAGGTGGAACTTCTTCTCCACATGCTTACACATAAAATTTTGTTTTTTCCTTCAAATACGAAATATTTCTTCTATCATAGAAAGGTAGTGCACGAAGTCCTTTTCAAAGCATATCATAGCATTTGAATGTCTTGTAATCGGGGGGGGGAAATAATTAAGATTATTTCCCTTATAAATATGTTTGATTTTTGTCCTTACACATCGGCTCAATATTTGAATTTTGAAATTCGAATTTAAATTAAATATTAATTTAAAACCTTTGAAACCCAATATTTATTTAAATTAAAATTTTAACCATAGGTTAAAATAATTTAATTTAAATAAATTAAATTAAATATTTTGTGGGCTGCTTAATGGGTCTTTTCAAGGATAGATTATTTTTAATAAATCCTTGGACCTCATTTTCTTCATCTTATCATTTTGCTCGAAAATATTATAATATTATTATTTTAATTTAAACCTACTTCTCCTTCCTTGGGTATTCAACCTTTTAGGCCTTTTAGGCATATAATATTTAAAAATAAAAATTATATCGTATTCCTTTTAAAATATTTCTTACCTTTGGAAAAACCACCTTTTGACATTAATGATGATGAAACTGAAACAACAATCTCTTGACATCAATGACAATAAAAATATTCAAAATTTCCAACACTATACTCCTCAGCAAAATGGAGTTGCTGAAAGGAGAAATCATTCCATCATGGAGATGGTTTGTTGTATGCTTACAAGTGCACATCTTGAGCAACAGTATTGGGAAGAAGTTATCACTACTGTTGTGTATGTCCTGAATCGAGCACCCATAAAAGCTCTTCAAGGAGTCACACCATAAAAAGCATGGAGTGGAAGAAAGCCCTCCATTTCTCATATAAGGATATTTGGATGTAAATATTTCATGCATATTCCAAAGAAGAAAAGACACAAGTTAGATGAGAAAACTTTACAATGTATATTTCTTGGTTATGATGAATAATCCAAGGGATATAAATTGATTAACCCTAAAACCAAAAATATTCATAGAAGTTGGTAAGTGGTATTTGATGAAGCTCCCAAGTTGGATATACCAAAACTAGGAAAGACACATCTCTTGCTATATACTTGGATTTTGAGGAGCCTAAGGCAAGAACTTCCCCAAAATAGAAGAAAATTCCAAAATTGTATACTAGCACTATAAGAGATACAAAATTGGATGCACCTCCTGATCTCAATTCAGATCGACCACATACTAAACTTATGTCTCGCCAAGAAAGAGAAGAAGTCGAAGATGCAAAATATGTAGATGATGAAGAAGAAGAAGATATGAATGAAGAAGAAGACTATAGTTTTATGACTATAGATATAGATCATGAACCAGCTTTAGTGCAAGAAGCCCTTAGTGTACCTCAATGGAAAGCAAATATGGAGGCAAAAAATATATCTCTTATGAAGAATAAGACATGGGAGTTAGTTGATCTACCTACTGGTAAGAAACCCATTGACTGTAAATTGGTATACAAAGTCAAGTGTAAGGTAGTTGGAACTATTGAAAAGCATAAATCCTGCCTTGTTGCAAAGGGCTATGCTAAAAAATAAGGCATATATTATGAAGAGACATTTGCACCAACTGCAAAAATGACAACCATTCGTGTACTCTATGCAATGACAGCTCAATTTGGATGGAAGATTCATCATATGGATGTGAAGAGTGCCTTATTAAATGGTGATTTAAAAGAAGTGTACATGAATCAACTTGAAGGATTTGTTGTACAAGGACAAAAATAAAAAAAATTACAAACTGATCATGTCCTTGTATGGGTTGAAATAAGCTTCGAGAGCTTGGTACATAAAGATTGATAATCACCTTCTGTTGCATGGTTTCAAGAGAATTCCCTCAGATGCCAATATTTATTTAAAAAAAATTGGTTATTAAATAATGATCCTTGTGCTCTGTGTTGACGATCTGATCATCATTGGTAGTTCAAAAAATGTGATTGAAGTAGTGAAGGGTGACTTGAAAAAGTTATTTGAAATGAGAGATCTATGACTTCTCCATTGTTGTCTTGGCTTGAAATTTGTGCAAAAAAAGAACCACATCAGGGTTACACAACTGAAGTATGCCTAGGCATTAATTAAAAAATATCAAATGATAGATTGTAATCCCAAAGCAACTCTAATGGAAATAGGGTTACAACTATCTTGATATGATAAATTTCCTTAGATGGAACACTCTATTGTTAGTTGATTGGGAGTCTCATATATCTGACGAATACTAGGATGGATATCAACTTTACTATAAGCTATCTTTATAGGTTCATGCAGGAACCTAAGGTTAGTCATTGGAATGCAGTAAAGCAAGTTTTTCACTATTTCTATGACACACTAGAATATGGCCTAGATTACAAGAAGAATGATAAGTTCTTGCAAGGATACACTGACTCAAATTATATTCGATCTATAGATGATAGAAAATCCATGTCAGGATACTATTTCATCTTAGATTTTGTCTCTTTTTTTTGGTAGATAAAATACTATAGCATTAATACTGGGCTTTATAGGTTGACCCAAAACCTTTTACAAAAATCAGCCCAGGGTTGTTGATGAACATGTCCTTACTAAGGATCCTATATATGTAAAGTCTACATGCCGCAAAAGCCATTACATCTAGTAAGGAACATAGCCTATTATCAAAAAGAAACTTCCCATGCAACATTTTGGGTATACCCCGAGAAAACACACCTGCATCATAATTACAAAACAAGAAACAGACATAGATCCCTTCCTTGAAATAGTGGAGAAACAAAAAGTTGCAGACACACATAGCAGAGTACTAAAAAAAACTCCCACAAGCTCTGTATTGACAGTTACTCTTAATAATTCTTTCATAATTGATTTATTCCATATATGACATGCTTTGGGACCACATCCCGTCTTGGCCAATCAACCTTGGAGAAGTGAACCTACTGGCTAGATTTATGGTGGTGGCTATCTAGTAGTCCACGTGGCTTTGGTTCTAAGTCTTATATTATCATTTCTTTCCTGCCCTGTGATTATCAACCAACCTCAAATTACTAAAATGACTATGAGCCATGTTATATGACATGTTACTATCTCCATTAGTATTTTTGGTATTTCCAAGAAGCATCCACCAAGATTGATAGCTCGAATAATTTTTATTGTGAGTCCATTTCAAAAAATATACAAGAATACTCGTAGCTTTTGAACTTACAGTGCCTTCCCTATTGGTAAAGTCGACTATCATTCTTGGCATTCTTGTTGAATAAGCTCCTCTACTTCACTTGGGACATCGTTTTCCAATTTGAAAAGTCTGTCACTATCGACACCAAAATTGGCCAGCTTATCAGCAACTTTGTTAGCTTCCCGAAAGACATGTTGGGATTTTATGTCCTGTCTTCACTGGTAAAGGATCCTAGCCTCTTCAAAAATTGTTTTAATCCTCCAAGGAGGTGTTTTCTAATTATTGAGGAGATTTATAACATGCATAGAGTCTCCTTCTATGATCAAATTGCATTCTAAGTCTTGAGTCATTTGAAGGCCTCTCCACATAGCTCTAGCTTCAGCTTCGTTGTTCGTCCTTGTTCCCAAATATTCAAAAAAAGGTAAGCAACATATTCCCATTATGATATTGTACAATGTTTCTAGCACCTACTCTACCAGGATTTTCCTTAGCCACTCCATAAAATTAAGCTTAAACCAACCCGTAGGAGGTGGGGACCACATAACATTGTCTCTAGGGTTTACTACCCTAGGCATAGACTCATCTAACAAGGTTAAGCATAATTATTGAGCAATCGTAGTCTCCTGTAGATGAGGTTTACGACTATCAAAATGGATAAGGTTCACATTCTTGTTGGCAAAGGATAGAATCCTAGAAATGATAGTTTGATGATCATGGATAGACTCATTAAAGACTTTATGGTTCCTTTCTAACCACACCTGCCAAATATAGTGATTGAGACAAATTTTCCACATGTATCTAAGTATTTGGCTTGAAAAGGAGCAAGGCTTTTGGATGAACAAATCAAGTACGATGGCTAGTTTAACCCAAGAAATATTGAAGGCTTGAAAACCCTTCTTAGGACAGTAAATGAAAAAGGGAACTCAAGAAAAATGTGATAAATGGTCTCCCAATTAGCCCTACACAGATAAAAACAATTAGTGATAAAAATACCTTTATGCATCATATTATCAATGGTTAGAATTATTCCTTAGATAACCAGCCATGAAAAGACCACAATTTTTGGAATTAATTTTTTAATCCAAACTAAGTCCTTTTGGAGGACAAAATCCTCGTCATCAAGTAGAAGCTTGTAAGCTGATTTAATAGTGAACTGCCCATTTCCATAGGAGCCCAGGTCACTCGATCTTCCTTGGGTCTCATGGAGATAAATTGTTCCCCAAGAATGTTACAAAGATCATTTGATTCCACTTGAAATCCCTGAATCCTTATTTGTTTCCACTTCATTCTGCCTCTGTCCTCAACCATATAATCAGAGACTTTTCTACCAATGAGTTATTCCGTGATATCTCTGATTCGGGCTAAGTTAGGATATTGCATCAGTGGTTCATCCTTATCCCACTTGTCATTCCAGTAATTTATCCTCTCACCATTGCCTAAAACCCATCTTAAATCTTTTTTGATGACTTCCTTACAATTGAGAATTGCTTTCCAAAAAGCAAAACCTCTAATTGGAACTAAGTCACTTATAAATTCCATAATTTAAAGATACTTTCATTTGATGATAGCTTTCCATTCATTTTATTCACCAGAAATGAGGCACCACCCCTACTTAGCTAGTAAATCTAAATTCATATGAGCAATTCTCCTCAGACCTAAGCCCCCATTTTCCCTAGGTCTGCACAGTTTGGTTCATCCTACAAGGTGTATCCTTTTTTTCTCCTCTGATCTAGTCCATAAAAATGCTTTTTAGAGTTTCTCAATTTTTTGGAAATCCTTCACAAGGGCTTTGAAAATAGAGAGGAAATAGACTAGAATGCTCTGAAGAGAGGCCTTAGTGAGGGTCAAATTTTCTGCTTGAGATAAAATATGACCTTTCCATCCAGCAAGTTTATTTTTAATTCTTTCAATAACCTTGTCCCACATTGACTCTCTCGGAGAACCAATGAAAATAGGGAGACCAAGATACGAAGTGGGGAGGTTTGCTATATCACACCCTAAATTTTTTGCAATCCTTCCTTACCTTTGAATGGGGGTGTTCAAGAAATATAACTTGCTTTTACTGAAATTAACTTTCTGACCAGCAGCGTCCTCGTAGAGTTACAAGATGTATTTATTTCTTTTGACCTCAACCATCAACGCCTTAGTCAATAGAAGGGTATCATCGATAAATTATTGGTGAGAAATAGCCCTAGTGAGAGATGTTGCCTTAATTATTGATATTAGCCTTGAACTGCAAGTATTTTTGATGGTTATGCCTAAATATTCTTCCATAATGATGAATAACATGGGGCTGATAGGGTCCCCCTGCCAAATTCCTCTGCAACTTTGAAAGTAACCAACAGTTGTTCCATTAAAAAAAATTGAGAACCATGCTTTAGAAATGTATTATTTGATAAAATTAACCCATTGGTTGTGAAAACCAAACTTAAGGAGGACAACAATAAGAAAGTCCCAATTTAGCCTATCAAATGCTTTGTTCATATCAAGCTTGAGGGTAAAAATATACCTATTAGTCTTATGAGCAGAGTGCAGATCTTCATGAACTGTGATAACTCCATCCAATATTGACCTGACCTGGACAGAGCTTCCCTGACACAGATCTGTGATGCGAGGCAAAACATCTCTCATTCTATTTGCAATGGCTTTAGTTAGGATCTTGTAAGAAACATTGCATAGACTGATTGGCCTAAATTCAGCCATAGATTCAAGGGTTTGCTTCTTAGGAATTAGAGAAATAAAAGTAGAGTTGAGACCTTTTGGGATATGATTGCTTTCTTGGAATTCTCTGACATCAAAAATTACATCCTCACTTACGATGTCCCAAAAATATTGATAGAAATGAGGGGCAAATCCATCGGGTCCTGGGGCTTTCTGGCTCCATGCTAAACAAGGCTTCCTTAATTTCCTCATCAAAAAATGGAGCTAGAAGCTTAAGGTTGATATCCTGATTTATTATTCTAGGAATGGATCACAAGAGAATATCTTTGGCCTCCTCATTGCACTGCAATTCCTGACCAAGGATAGAATTGAAATAAGTTACTGCCTCCTTTCTGATTTTTGTTAAGTCCTGAGTAATAGAACCATATGCTTTTTTAAGAAAATTTATCTTGTTATTGCTTTTTTTTCTAAGCGTGGTGATGTGAAAAAACTTAGAATTTGAATCTTCATATTTCAACCAAATAGTCCTTGATTTTTGCCTCACATAAATTTCCTCACATGACAAAATGTTATGAAACTTTGCTAGTTTTGTCCGTTCCTCTTGCCTAGTAGTTTCATCAGCATCACCATGTTGAATCCTCCGATCAATTATCTTCAAACTTTCAACAACCTATTTTTGAATTTCAAATACAAAATTTAATTTGCCAACAAGTTTAAAAGTTGCACTACCCCTAACAGGTTGCTACCACCATAGAATTAAGTTATCTATGAAACTGGAATGTTTGATCCACATAGATTGAAATCTGAAAGGTTTGTTGAAGGACAGAGAGTTAGGGATCTCCAAAAAAATAGGATTATGATCAGAGGCAATTTTAGGAAGGGTTTTGAGGGTAGAATCACTAAACATATTTGAAGCCTCCTTTGATAGAAAAAACCTATCAAGATTATCTTGAATGAGATGACACCCTATCCACCGATTGCTCCAGGTATAATTCACTCCTCTAAGTTTTACATCCATCAACATGTTGGAGTTCACAAAGTCATTGAAATCATCCATGCTCCTGATAGGTGGTCCATTTCCACCCATTTTTTTTGAAGGGTAAAGAGGAGTTTTAAAATACCCAACCAGAATCAAGGGGATATTATGGAAGATTTCACTCAGATTTCCTAAGTACACCCATAGTAGAGCTCTCCCTTGAATTGAAGTCGAGACATGAATATTTGAAAGGATCCACGACCTGTTGCTATTTATTTCCTTAAATAAAACACTAAGAACCCTGTCATATTTCTAAATAATGGTGCCTTCTACTATCCGGGGATCCCACAAAGTCATAAGGCCTCTAGATGCTCCTCTGGATAATTTTCAAACCATCTCCCCTTGATTCCATATTTTTTTTGCTACTTTTTTTTATTGAATCTCATCAGTTTTTATTTCTTGCAACATGATAATAGTTGGATTCACTTGATTTCTTATTGCATTGACTTCCTTGTGTTTGGGCAGGCCATTGAGGCCTCTCACATTCCATGAGAGGAACTTCATTTAGATTGTTTGGTAGTTCTTCCTCTCCCCCTCCCTTGAGGGGGTTTTCCTAATTTGTTGTCTTCAGAACCTAAAATAACCTATTGAAACAAGGTTCTTTGTTTTCCATTAGCAATGTCATTATCAGTTTTAATTTTTTGATGCTCAACATTTGATATTCTCCCTCTTCTTTTTTCACTGCCAAAATCTATAGGATCTTCATATTACTCCTGGTTTGTTTAGGACTAAACTGAGGTGAGGCAATTTGTTGCAAAACTGGACTACCATATTCCTCAGTCTCAATATTTTCACATATCTCCACCCCTACATCCAAATATTCTCCTTTTTTCCTATATTCCCCTGGTCTACAAGATGGCCCCTCAGTAGGATTCACCTAGCTCCTAGTGATGATGTTAGGGAGATGAGATTTTTTATTTTCCAATGCCTCAAATTTCTTTCTAAGTTCTTCAACATTAGGGTTTGGCTTTGGGATGCCCACTGGGCTTGAAGTATTTTCAGCATTGGGGTTTAAGGATCCCGACTTGGATGGGAATTCTAGAGATCGAGCATTAGGGTTTGGATTTTTGATTCCCATGGGGCTTACAGTAATTTTAGCATTAGGGTTTGAGGATCCTGACTTGTATGGGGATTCTAGAGAGTCGAAAAGGTTAGCCTAAAGGTTCTAGGATTCCATGTCTTTCGATAATCCTCCTACTCCCATATTGGATAGAATTGAAAATTTATTTGAAACTAGAGGATTGGAACTTACCTGAGTATTTTGGTTGCCAACAACATATTGTTTTCCTTTGTCTTGTTGGGGCCCTGCACCATATCTTTTATTTTTTTGGTAGACATGGTTTTCCTGATTGAAATCGTCTCTTCCAGGGAAAATCATCAAATTTCCTCTATCTAGCATTCCCTGCTTCTAATTTTCTCTATTAATTACCAGGTTAAGGCATTTATTGCATAAATTTCCTTGATTTTTGCATTCAACATAGAAGGTCGATCTTTTCTTGTATTCTATCAGCTATTTTTGATAGTATTTTCCATACTCTAGCTCTACAAACCTTGGTAATTCATTATCCAAATTAGCATTTACATAGATTCGTGCATGAGTCATCCTTGTCCTAGCCAAGGTCGCATGGTCAATGGATATCAGGTCCCCTATATTTTTTGCTAGACCCTGCATCCAATATTCATTGAATAACTGGGCAGGTAGACTTGGGAGACGAACCCAAATAGGGGCAATGTTAATATTTTGCTTTTTAGGGTCAAAATCTTCACCCCATCGTCTAAGAAAAAGGCTCCTTTTGCCCAAAAACCAAGGATCTCCTATTAAAATGTGGTTAGCATCCTCCATATTGTTAAAATAGATAATGAAGAACCCTCGAGTTAGAGCTACAAACTCCAAGCTACCTATCAGTCGTCATTTACATATCACCCAAGCCCTTATAGTCTCCATGTTCGGCCTACCTCCAAAAAACTTGCCTACCAAGGAGAATTCTTCCATTGAAATAAAATGGCTCATGGAACTTGTCGAGGCTGAAATTTTATTATTTACTAGAACTAGGGGTGAAAGAGAGAGAACCTCCTTTCTTTTTCCTCTAAGAGTCTCAACAAAAGATAGCCACTTCTTGGGCCCCGCATTGTCCTTTGTATATTTTTTATCAGGGTCTTTCTGAGGAGGGTCGGGTCCCCGCGTGATGCCTGCTTCCAAATCTACCATAGCCTAACTTCCTTCCCTTGGATCCTCACTTGATCTATGCTCAAGGTTCCCATTCGTCCATTCCATACCTACTCTACCTCTACCACCTTGGCTGAGATTCTTGCCCAAAAAATTCAAACCCTCACTCCCATCGCACCCGTTAAACCTCAGCTCACTCATTTCTCTAGATCAAATGGGTCTTTCTCTTGGATTTTATCTCTTGACACAAAAAGAAGTAGCAAGTTGTTGCATTTTCATCTATAGAGGTAGAATATTGCACAAAACGAGGAGAAATATGTGAAGTGATATGGTTACATCACATTCTTTCAAGTATGGGTCTTCTAAATAATCTTCCAAAACACTTGAATTGCGATAACCAAGGTGTTTTAAAACTTATCAAGAATCTAGTTTTCCATGAATGAATAAAGCATATTGACACTCAATGTCACTTTATTCAAGATGAGGTTCCAAATCACAAGATTAAGCTCTAGTACATTCCCACCGATGAACAAGTTGTAGACATTTTCACTAAGGTACTTGCACGTGTCAAATATGAGTTGTTTTGCAAATCTCTATGTACATCAGATAATGTAATAAGTGGGGATTTTAGGATAGGTTGTAATTATTACATTATTATTTTAATAATATCCTAGAATCTAAGCTAACAAGAAATCTATTGTTAGCCTAAGAATGTTATTTGTTAGCAACTACAAATATCATTTTTTTAGCTATTGTTAGCTTTGGGTAGGATTTATTAACATATTGATATAGGCTAATATGAGCCTGCCCTATTGAATAAATTCATAGTTCACTTATGAATTCAATGTTCTATTATCCTACAGATGAGTCCATTTGTTCCTTGATGCATCTACACCACTCTGAAAACCAAAGTCACTATGCTTCCTTTGCCAAACCTTCCCATAGTTGGTTCACTTTTTATTCCATGTAGAACAATAATATTGTTGTCTTAATCCATTCCTCCAAGTGTAATGAACAGTTACACTAATACCTCAAGATAAAAATGAAAATCTGAATACACTAGGATCCTAACATCCCACCACTCTTCAAAGATCGAAATCTAGATGACAAACCTAAGTTTTTGTCTACTCCACGCAGTACTTTGTGCAAAAGAATTAACTTCTCACCCGCTCTATGACTTGAACCTAAATGATTGCTTTGATACCAAATATAACGAACTGTTACACCAAAACCTCAAGATAGAAGTAAAAATCTGAATACACCAAGATCCTAACACCAAAATAGTTGCCTCTAATAATGGTGTGGATGGTAATATGCTCCAATATTAAGTACCTTTATTATATGCCCTTCTCTCTTAATATTCTCTTCATGTTTGATCTCTACCACTACTTCCTCATATTCTAATTCTTTTGTTTGTTCTTAAATTTAGAACCATATAATATTAATTTTAATATATTTATTAAATTATTTATAATAAATATTAAAAAAATATTGCCATTCAACAATTTTAATCAAAACACACTAGTATTATAAGTAAATATTATATTAAGTGTGAATAGAATCTTAATTAGTTTTTTTTTTTCTAAAAAGCACAAGACATATCTAGTTGTTGTTACTTACTAGTGGGGGTGGGAAGTAAAAATATCCAGCTTTGGTTGTTTTTACTAGCAGGGATGGAGAGTAACAATAGCCAAAGCTGGCTGTTGTTACTTCCCACCCCCGCATGTAACAAAAACTAGAGCTAGTTGTTGTTACTCCCCACCCCCGCCCTTATATTGTTGGTTGTTACTCCTCACCCCTGCCAATAACAACAACCAAAATTGGCTATTGTTACTCCCCACACCCACCCTCATATTGAGGTCCTGATTGTTGTTACTCCCCATCCCCACTAGTAACAACAACCAGAGTTGGTTGTTGTTACTCCCCACCCCAGCCCTCATATTGAGGGCCAGTAACAACAACCAAAGATGGTTGTTGTTACTCTCCATCCCGCCCTCATAAGTTGGTTGTTGTTACTCCCCACCCCCGTCCTCTGGCTATTGCTACTCCCCATACCCGCCCTCATAAGTTGGTTGTTGTTACTCCCACCCTCATCCTCATATTGAGTGCTAGTAACAACAGCCATAGCTGGCTGTTGTTACTCCCCATCCTTGCCCTCATATTGAGGGCAAGGATGGGGAGTAACAATAGCCAGCTCTGGATGTTGTTAGTTGTTACTCCCCAACCCACCCTCGGGGGTAGGACATATGAGGGTAGGGGTGGGGAGTAACAAAAACTCTCATATTGTTGTTGTTACTCCCTCAATATGAGGGCAGGTGTGGGGAGTAACAACAACAATATTAAAGTCATTGTTACTCCCCATCGGGCAAGAATGGGGAGTAACAATAGCCAGCTCTGGATGTTGTTAGTTGTTACTCCCAAACCCACCCTCGGGGGTAGGACATATGAGGGCGGGGTGGGGAGTAACAAAAACTCTCATATTGTTGTTGTTACTCCCTCAATATGAGGGCAGGTGTGGGGAGTAACAACAACAATATTAAAGTTGTTCTTACTCCCCACCCCCATATTGAGGGTGGGGGTGGGGAGTAACAACAACAATATGAGATATGTTGTTATTCCCCACCCCTACCCTCATATGCCCTCATATTTGAGGGTGGGTATGGGGATTAACAACTATCATATTACTCTTGTTATTCCCCACCCCGACCCTCAATATGGGGGTGGGGAGTAAGAACAACTCTCATATTGCTGTTGTACTCCCCACCCCCACCCTCAATAAATATGGAGGTGGGAAGTAAGAATAACTCACACATTGTTGTTATTCCCCACCCCCACCCTCACCCTCAATATGGGGGTGGGGAGTAAGAATAGATCTCATATTATTTTTGTTACTCCCCATCCCCGCCCTCAATATGAGGGTGTGGGTGGGGAGTAACAATAGTAATATGAGAGTTGTTCTTACTCCCCACATCACCCTCACAGGGTGGGGAGTAACAACATCAATATGAGAGTTGTTATTACTCCCCACCCCCACCCTCATATTACTCCCCAACCCTGCCCTTAACCCTCATGTTACTCCCCACTCCCGCCCTCATATTGAGGGAGTAACAATGGAAATATGAGAGCTGTTGTTACTCTCTCAATATGAGGGTGGGGGTGGGGAGTAACAACAACAATATGAGAGTTGATGTTAGGGGGTGGGGAGTAACAAAAACTCTCAAATTGACATTATTACTCCCCAACCCCACCCTCATATTTGAAAGCGATGATGGGGACTAGCAATAGCTCTCATATTGTTGTTGTTAGTCCCCACCCCCGCCTTCATATTGAGGGAGTAACAACAAAAAAATGAGGGTGGTGGTGGGGAGTAACAATAACAATATGAGAGTTGTTGTTACTCCCCACCCCAGACCTCAATATGAGGGCAAGGATGGGGAGTAACAACAATTATCATATTGTTGTTGCTACTCCCCACCCCTACATTCATATTGAGGGAGTAACAACAGATCTGGATGTTGTTACTCCCCACCCACACCCTCAATATGATGGGGGTGGGGAGTAACAACAACTCTCATAATATTGTTGTTACTCCCTCAATATGACGGTGGGGGTGGGGAGTAACAACAACAATATGAGAGTTGTTGTTACTCCACACCCCCTAATAATAGCTCTCATATTGTTGTTGTTAGTCCCCACCCCCGCCTTCATATTGAGGGAGTAACAACAAAAAAATGAGAGTTGTTGTTACTCCCTCAATATGAGAGCGGGGGTGGGTAGTAACAACAACAATATGAGAGCTATTGTTAGGGGGTGTGGAGTAACAACAACTCTCATATTGTTGTTGTTACTCCCCACCCCCACCGTCATATTGAGGGAGTAACAACAACAATATGAGAGTTGTTGTTACTCCCCACCCCCATCATATTGAGGGTGGGGGTGGGGAGTAACAACATTCAAATCTATTGTTACTCCCTCAATATGAATGTAGGGGTGGGGAGTAGCAACAACAATATGATAATTGTTGTTACTCCCCATCCTTGCCCTCATATTGAGGTCTGGGGTGGGGAGTAACAACAACTCTCATATTGTTATTGTTACTCCCCACCACCACCCTCATATTTGAAGGTGGTGGTGGGGACTAAAAATAACTCTCATATTACGATTGTTACTCCCCACCCCTGCCCTCATATTGAGGGAGTAACAATACCAAAATGAGAGCTGTTGTTACTCCCTTAATATGAGATCGATGGCGGGGAGTAACAATAGCTCTCATATTTTTATTGTTACTCCCCACCCCCACCCTCATATTGAGGGAGTAACAATAGCAATATGGGAGTTTTTGTTATTCCCCACCCCCATCATATTAAGGGCAAGGTGGGGAGTAACAACATCTAGAGTTGTTGTTACTCCCTCAATATGAAGGCGGGGGTGGGAAGTAACAACAATATGAGAGTTGTTGTTAACCCCACCCCCGCCCTCATCAATATGAAGTTTGGGGTGGGGAGTAACAACAAAAATATGAGAGTTGTTGTTAACCCCACCTCCACCCTCATATTGAGGGTGGGGGTGGGGTTAACAACAACTATAATATTGATTTTGTTACTTAAGGGCGGGGGTGGGGTTAACAACAGCTCTCATATTATTTTTGTTACTCCCCACCCCGCCCTCATATTGAGGGAGTAACAACAACAATATGAGGGCAGGGGTGGTGAGTAATAATAGCTCTCATATTTTTGTTGTTACTCCCCACCCCGGCCCTCATATTAAGGGAGTAACAACTTTGGCTATTTTTACTCGCCACCCTCACCCTCATATCATATTTTTGTTGTTACTCCCCACCCCTACCCTCATATTGAGCTATTGTTACTCCCTCAATATGAGGATGGTGTTGGGGAGTATTGTTACTCCCCACCCTCACCCTCATATCACATTGTTGTTGTTACTCCCCACCCCCGCCCTCATATTGAGCTATTGTTACTCCCTCAATATGAGGATGGGGTTGGAAAGTAACAATAGTAATATTGAAGGCAGGGTGGGGAGTAACAACAGCTAGAGATATTGTTACTCCATCAATATGAGAGCAGGGGTGGGGATTAACAACAACAATATGAGATTTGTTGTTAGGGGTGGGGAGTAATAATAGCTCTCATATTGCTGGTAACAACAACTCTAATATTGTTTTTGCTACTTCCCACCCTTGCCTTCATATTGAGGGTATTGATGGTGGGGGTGGAGAGTAACAACAAAAATATGAGATCTATTGTTACTCCTCACCCCCGCCCTCATATGCCATCATATTTTATGGTGGGGGTGGGAAGTAACAATAGCTCTCATATTGTTGTTACTCCCCAACCCCTCCCTCAAATATGAGGGCATATGAGGGCTGGGGTGGGAAGTAACAATAGCTCTCATATTTTTATTGTTACTTCCCACCCCTGCCCTTAATATGGGGGTGGGTAATAAGAACAACTCTTATATTGTTGTTGTTACTCCCCATTATTGTCCTCATATTGATGGCGGGGATGGGAGTAATAACAATAATATGAGAGTTGTTGTTACTCCCCACCCCCACCCTCATATTACTCACCACACCTACCCTTAATATTGAGGGCAGGGGTGTAGAGTAACAATAGCAATATGAGAGTTGTTACTCCCCACCCTCGCCCTCATATTGAGGAAGTAATAATGGCAATATGAGACTCAATATGTTCTATACTTAACTCCCAATATCAATCTCAAATCTCATAGAAACATAAAGAGAATTGTTAGAGACTCAATATGTTCTATACTTAACTCCCAATCTCAATCTCAAATCTCATAGAAACATAAAGAGAATTGTTAGAGACCCAATATGTTCTATACTTAACTCCCAATATCAATCTCAACTCAATCTCAATCTCAAAAGAATAAGATAGATGTAGTATGCTTTTCTCAAGAATATGAAACACAACCCAATAATTGCCAACCATGCAATATCTCATATAACAATGATACTCATATTCTTTTTACCAACAATTAGGGTTTCAACAACAATGCTCATCAAAAAAGGTTTAGTCAACCAACACCATTCAACTCAACATCAACCTTGAAGCATTCAACCAATCATCACAAGAAAAGGAAACAAGTAGAAATCCTTTTCCCTCCAAGGATATTTGAACAAAACAACCACCAACACAATATCACCAAATGCAAAAAATAACTTTCTCAAATCAACTCAATGGAGTAATCCCAATATCATATATCAAGTAAAGCACTAACTTGATCAAAACAACCTCTATGGAAGCAACTCAACCATCAATATCAAAACAACCAACTAAGGATTTCACCATCTCAATGCAAGTAGCAAGACTTACTAACATAAACCCTAGTGCAAAAAATGCTTCCTCTTCCTCAACTAGAATTATGCATTCACCCAAAAACTCATCAATGATTTTAATGCATAAACAATCTTCAATATCCAGAAAATAGTATTTACACTAAAAATACCTAGTAGACAACCTTTTCACTCCAAACTCAATTTCAAAAAATACACAATCAACAATATACATGGAAGAAGTTGCCCATACCTTTACTTTGATGAAGAAGGAGAACTCAAAATTTGTCACAACACTAACTCTCAATTTGCCACCAATTAGAGTTAGCAACTATACAACAATATACAATAATAAAGATCCAAATTAACACCTTATTTCTCCAACTTAATAAAAACCACCAGAAGTATAATATACATACAAAGTAAAACCTCTTTACACCTTATTACTCCACATAAACATTAAGCATCAATAAAACAAAGTCAAAGCAAATATGATAACTTAACCTTATACCTCCAGCGCTTTCACAACCACTATCCTTTGCACACTGCAACCAAAAGAAAATTACCCACGAAGAGAATCAAACTTGGCACCTCTACCTTCTAGCGCCTTCGCTTAAACGCCACCACCGTTGGTTCGCAAGTGCCCAATGAAGAAATACAGTGTTGTGCTATATTTTATCTTCATTTGACACCAAGAATCTAGAAAACGTAAATGTCTTCCACAAGCCACATGCAAACTGGTGAGCGCTGTCCAAAACGTAACTTACTGGGCAACAGAAATAATCATCCACATAGTGCAAATAGAAAACACAATTCGAGTGCAGATCCAACAATCGTAGGTGAAAGCAATTTGTCGGATGTCAAAGTGCAAACTGAAAACATAATTTGAGTGCAGTCCCAACAATTGTAGGTGAAGTACAATCTGTCGGATGTCAAAGCGCAAACTGAAAATGCAAGAAATTACTTGGGCAAATCAATATGGATAATCAACTCTCAATGAAATACAACGCTTTCTCAAAGATCACAGAGCTACGATTTTCATTACTCGGAGTTACCATCACTTTAGAAAATCATCCCCACTTATATAGCCAATTCTCCTTAACTATTTGACGTCGGTGCTCCTCCAATGATGGCAACACATCGATGAAAGAAATCTTTATCTGCATTGCTTAAGGGTTAAAAGACCCTTTAATAATAATTAAAATAATAATTATTATTATTTTATTAATAATAAATTAAACTTAGACCCTTGTCAAAGGTTTGAGTTAATTTAATTATTAATAATAAACATGGACCTTCAAGGTTTTTCAAGAAGTAAAAACCTTTGCATTAAGTTAAGCTTGGTTTTAATAAAAACCCTTAATGAGTCCAAATGGTTTTAAGAAAAACCTTTAACCTTGTCACCATGGTTTTAATAAAAACCCTTTAACATTATGAAGCTTCTCAAGATATTTTTGACATCACACTTTTTTTGATATCAACACATAAATGCCTTTTGACATCAATGACAACTTATACACTTGAGCAAAGGCAATGTACCCAAAGTACCCAAAATTGCCAACACATTCAATGAAGATAGTAAAGAAATGGTGAAAATTTTAAAGTTTTATCATCAAAATTTTTTAGATGACTTTGATGGAAATAAGAGTTTAAAATAAAAAATATCTCTATTTCTCAAATATGCAAAAGATGAAAAGTTCACAACATTTATAAGTTATCTTTATGATTTTTTTTAGAACATGGTGGAATTCACAAAACACCATTACATTTTACTCAAAAAATTATTAATGATGTACTTGTCACTACTTACCTTTGAGATCTTTCAAGAAAAAGGATAAGAGAAGAAGAAATAAAATTGTGACACACATGGTTTAAATGAAGCTTATGTTAGCTTCAATGAGGAATCATTGAAATCTAGGATGTATTATTGTGATGATTTACTAACTCATTATTTATAAGGTACATCATTAGGTATATCATCACTAAAAATGAAGAAAATAAGAGCAAAGAAAAAGAATAGAGGAAAACACAAAAAGAAGTACAATAGAAGACATGAATCGAAAACCAAAGAAGGATCATATACTGAAGATTCAAATAAAGGCATGAAGGAAGTAGATTGAAGATCAAAGACAAAGACCAATATTAAAGACTAAAGTCTTCAATAACAAAATAATGTAATACAAGGGTGTGTTGAAAAATATTATATTATTTGGTACATGTAAATATACCCCCATGGTACCTTCATGGTACAAATGTAAAAATGTAATAGATTAGGGTTTAAGTCTTTAGTTTAGATGAGCAATTCATATTTCCATTTCATGTAAGTGTCAATGTGTAGGAAATGCACAAGTGTCATGTAAGAGTGCAATGTGCAGGAAATTCACAAGTGTCATGTAAATGAGAGTGCAAGTGTGTATTGAGGAATGTGCACAAGTTTCTTGTATGTGTGTAAATATGTAAAGTGAGTATGTGCATAAGTGTCTTGTATTTGGAGTGCATATAGGACAATAAGAGTCATATATAAGTATTCAAGTGTCATAGAGCCAAGTATGCATGTAAGAAGAGAGTGAAGAGTAGTATACAAGTGGTAAGATGATAAGCCAAAGGTTGTGGGAGTCGTCATATGGAAACCAATAGTCAAGTATATGAAGAGTCATTTTCTATGTCTATATTATGGAAATAAAGCTCCATACAATGTATTAGAAAATCGATCTATAAACAATCACCACATAGAAAGCATTGATTATAAAGTTTGTATACAAAGTTTAAGAAATTAATATTGTAAGTATTCTTTATGCATGTACATGAATAATTTTTGCCATTTTACATTCATATTTGACATTATAGGTGAATTTTATTTCATTATTATATTGGCCTAGATATGCATTTGATTGCTCGCATATATAATTCTACTCTTATTATTGATATTTAGACCTTTAATATTGTGGCTTAATTATTAAGGAACCTATGATATTTTGAGATAGTAAGCCTTAAATCCAACAATATATACATGATATGCAAACTTTACTTCATTCCATATTAAAATAACAATTTGGAAGAAATTAGGATCTTATAGTCACATAGGATGAAAAAAATAAATTTAGATGACCATGATATGATCATACCCATAGCAAAATATATAAAGAGATTGCATACTCTATTATAACCAACTTTTACATACCAGGAAATAATCCAAGCTTTTTACAAAATGAGATTTTCCAATATGCTTACTAGGCTAAGTATATCAATAGCTTTAGTAAATAACATCCCAAATTCCATATGAATTAACAAAATTATAAAAATCCTTTAATTATCTAGACCATACAAGAGTATCACATTTATTTTCCAAAGGAGTATAACCATATTTAAGTCTCCAAAAGAATATAGAAATCACAATTATGAATCATTATTGAATTTGATAGAAATTTAATTTAGGTCCTTCTAACATCTATGTCAAAGAGTAATTATATTTTGAACATATATGTGTATGATCCAAATTTTATAATATCCTCATTCCAAAGAAAATACTAGCAACCCACTCAATTTTTGTATCTAGGAATCATCCATCTCAGATAGAATTTTAATACTATTATAATACCTATTGAATATTCTATACTAGAAACTACTATATAATCCTCATATTCAAAATATTTTTGACTTCTTATTTTTATTCTTTGCTAACTTTATTTTCCATATTAAATAAATCCAAGTCTATAATGAATTATTAATTCCTCGATAATTATTTTTTGTTCATATTCATACCTTGAATATTCTAATACATCATCACATGTTTTTTGTTGTTTATGGGCTCAAGACCACTTCTTATTAATGCTCATAGTATTTGTTAATATTTTCCAAATCAATTTCCCTCAAGGTTTCATTTTCTCTTTGTTCCTACTTTGTGATTCTTTCCATTTTTCATTTCTACTAGTGCTTTCTTCCTCTTCAATCACATTATTTTTCCAAATATTTCATAATTTAACTTATCATTTATAGGTTTATGTTTTCCTAGAGAACCTAAAGTACAAGGAGTAACCTGTAAAATACTTCCCTCTTTATGCTACACTAGAAAACTTAAAGTGCAAGGTATATATGGCTTCTTAGAAACCCTAAAGTGTAATGGATATCCTCGATACTACTTTCATTATTATGTTGTCTTAGTAACCCTAAACTTTATAATACTTTTTTTTTTATTCCAAGGAGATGAATTTTTATTACTTAAGGAAAATGGAGATGATTTATCTAAGATCAATTTTAAATTTTTTTTACCTTCTTAACTTAAATTTTGACATATCATGCTTTATTTGTATCTTTGGTCCCTTCTTCATTCAAAATTTTGATTGGAATTATTTTTAGTTTCGTTTACTACCTACTCATAAGAAATTATGAAGAAATTTACCATCTGATGTGGAAAAGGATATTTCTTTAACATTTTTTGGGAATAAAAAATCCTAGTACTAAACCATCTTTTACTACTATATGATCTACTTATTTCAAATTTTATTTTGTTTCCTAACCAATATTTTTATCTTTTTCATTTTTTTTTTTACAACACAATATTTTAATATGTGTCCAACCTTACAGTATTTGTTGCCTCAAAATGAAATGTTTTTATAGTTTACTTATTGATCATATTATATGGATTCGAATTTAATCTTAGCAAATTATTGTAAAGGTTTTAAAAATTTCATGACAATACACTTTTAGGTATAATAGCATGTTGTCACTTCTAATAGTTGACGCCTTATAGATGAACTCTAGAGAATATTTAGATTTTTAAACAATACTATTTATAAGTTAATATGAAACTCCAAATATCTTTACCCATCTCTCCTCCCTAAACCATGGGACATTACCTACTATTTTATCTCAAACTTCTAAAAGAGAACAAGATGAAGAGAAAAAAATGGAAATATTATCATTAATAATGTGAACTCAACCCCCACTTCCTTGATCCACATTTAAATATATGAATAAGTTTGACATTAACCCTTTTTTTTGAAGAAGCAATATGTCATACTCGATTATCTCATCTTTATAATCATGTTTCATGAAACATCTATCAAATAGATAAATATTATCACAAAATTGTTTTTCCTTTTTTCTTCAACTAGGACATTCACTTCTAATTAGAGTCGCCTTACCTCCATGTAAGGCTTCCATAAATACATTTTTCTATGTTACCTAGCTTTTATTCATAAGAATTTTTTATTCTTTAAATTTTCTATGTTACCTAGATTTTATTCCTAAGAATGTTTCATTTTTTAATTTTTTTTCTAAGTATCAAGAAAAGAAATATAAAATTTTAGCTAAGTCCTCACTCACACTCACTCCAATAAAATGTTAAAACCCATAAGATTTAAAATTGGTACACTTGTAGGCCTAGTCATTTCCAAGGCTTCTCCTAGGATCACTTCTCCTATGTGACCTTGTTCAAATATTAAGAATATAGGTGGAGGTAGTCTTATCCACAATTGATCGTGGTACTCCCAAGTCCACTCTGGAACATGAGTCTATGTATCAGAATATTTTTAGCATGATGACAATCATCAATGATATTGAAATATGATTATCTCTAGAATATTTGACATCTATAATTGGGAAGCCTCAAACCTCCCAATTATCCCTAACCTTATGCATCTTAAGGACGAACAATGCCACAACTTCCACCATCGTAGTGGAAAATTATCAAGCTCTAATCAATGGAATTTACCTTTTGAGAGAAGTGTTACTTGTATTTCTCTGAGTTTGCCTTTGCATATGATGTCAATGTTAGAGCAATTTCTCCAACTTGACCCCATAGTCGAAGAAATTCTTACTATTTATGGTTTTACTCCCTTCATAAATTTAGCATGCTGACCTCTTGTTTGAGTTGGTGCAATCATGGGATGATGAAAGAGTCATGGTCTGTGGACTTAGTTTCACCATAAATTTTTATCTACTCATTGATGTGACTGGTTTTTCTAATGATGGAGATATTGTGTAGTATGAGAAACATTCATTGGTTGATGAAGTGGGCTCCTTCAGAGACAAGGGTAAAAAAAATGGAAGGAAAAAAGGAGGAATAATTAGGAAATCCCTTTCCAAACCATGGGATAGAGTCATGTTATCTATCCTCTAGTATTTCATGATTGATGACATCAAATCCACTCTTAAAAGCTTTCACCTAAAATGCTAAAACCATATTCGAGATATCAAGGTCATCAATGTTCTAGACTACCTGTTCAGGTCCATAGAACATTTGGTTCTCAATGTCAGGAAAGGACCTCCACTCACAATGTTCATTAAGACCTACATATTATTCTCTATAGGCATGCCCTTAAAACAAATCCCAAAAAACTATCATTTCTTATGTTGGTAGCCACCCTAAGTATCCTCAAGCACCTGATTCTAGCTAGGGGAGTCCACACCCTTAAAGTTTGGTTTATGATACTGCTCTGAAGAATACTTCTAGAGATACCCCTAAAACTAGCAGAAAGCTAGACTTTGGTTCCAATTCTGGAGATACCCTCTCTTTGTAAATACTAAGGCTCGATGTCGCTCTTTGTGTAGCAAATCCTAGATTGTAAAGTGAAAGTCACCAATAATAATTGAGCAAGAGTAAGAGAAGTCCAAATATTCACCTATGCCATTGAAGAAATAAAAAATTGTGGAAGCCTCGATACGCTCTTCTATGTAGAAAGATACTGACCCCAGAGTGGACCCTCAACCCACATCCAACAGAGGTTGATTTCCATCCTTCATTATTAAAGGCCACATCAAGGACCCAGAGGGGGTGCTAATATTTATGTCCAAAGTCCTTAAAATGGTTTGTTCTCTGCTTCAAAAATTTGTGATCATCATGGAAGTTATCAAGAACTAGAATGAGCACCAGCAAGTGACCAAAAATAATAAGGAGACCCTTATGGATATTGTCTAGTGGTACTCATCTACTCACTAGTCCTTTTTTGGACCTCTAGGTGGGTCTTTAGGTTTATTTTTTGTTGCTATTTCATTTTCCTTTGTTTTTCTAGGTGTTTTCTCCTAGATTTTTCCTCTCATTTCTTGGTGATTGGTTTGTTTAACCCCATGAATATGGTCTCTTATCTTCATTGGGGCTGCTCCTTTTTCTTTTAGTCTTGAGGAGACTATCTCTTTTATTTTTGTTTGTTGTACAAAGTTCGGGGTCCCTTTAAAAACCCCTTCCTCCCATTAATAAAAAAATATGGTTATGATACGAAACTCAATTATATAATATTTTTATCAAATAAAATTTCTTAATATTATAAATAATAAAAACATTTTTTTAATATAAATAAGAAACATTTAAAAATTGTCTCAGAGGACAACGCAATGGTTTTGGATTTGGCTCTTCTTTTGGAGGTCCAAAGTTCAAACCATGATAGGCTTTGGCTCTTCTTTAGGAGGTCCAAAGTTGAAACCATGACATGCGAGTGGTTGTGTTAAATTCCCTATTGATAAGCTCACCTCTCCCCCTTATGAGAGGTCATGGTAGGATGGATATGCCCAGCCTTGAGCTTCGGTCTTAGGGGTTTCTCACACTAACTAAATCTTAAAAAAAAACTCAAAGGGACAACGCAACGATTCAGGATTTGGCTCTTCTTTGAAACGTCTAAGGTTCAAAATGCGATGTGTGTGTGGTGTATTAAATTCCCTATTGATAAGCTCAACTCTCCTTCTTATAATATGTCATGGTATAATAGGATACACAATCCTAAACATCAATCATAAAATTTTCTCCTAATAACCAAATAAAAAACATATAAAAACTTGTAATATTAAATTTAGTATATTTGATAAATTATTTATAATAAATATTAAAAAAAACATGTCATTCAACGATTTCAATCAAAACACTCGTCTTATAGAAAAATATTATATTAAGTGTGAATAGAACCTTAATTATTTCTCAAATAATAAAATTTTTGAAAGTGCTTTCGAGGGCTATGGATTGGTAAGTGTTTGTTTGGTCATACACTTATCAAGAAGACACCCAGGTTTAAACCTCGGGATAGCCTATTTGCAAAGGTAGTAGTCTGATTTGAATCTTCTAAGTGTGCATCAAACTAACGATGATGGTATGAATCTTGAGCGACCAATGGTTTGCTTCATGTTGGATCAACACTAACAAGTGGAATAGGTTTTATGGGAGCAACTGGTATGAATCTCAGGTGACTGGTAGTCCCTTTCACTTCGAATCAAAAATAACCAAGTGGAATAGGTTTGGTGGGAGCAGCCCTTAAGTTCGAATCTTGTGCTTGTTGGTTACTAAAAATAATATGGTTGACCAACTCTCCTATGTAACAAAAACAACTTTTTGAAAGTCAAATAAGAAAAAAATTCCTCAAAAGAAGTTTTTTCACCTCATAAAGATAAAACAAATTTACAGCTAAAAGAAAATTTCCACCTGTAATATAATATCTATAGTAAAGCAAAGTTATATTCCTCAAAAAATATATTGGGGATCCTTCCCTATTATAATGTTTATGGACCTCTATCCAAAGGAGATACCAATCCCCTAATCAAGTTCATGGATATTTATCCACAGGAAAATTCTTTCTCCTCTATTGGTTTGTGGATATCTATAAACAGGAGAACTCCTTCCCCTCTACTCTGGTTGGTGATCTCTTAGAAGACTACTACCTTCACTACATTGTCTTGTGGATCTCTCTCCACTGAAGACCTATGTATTTACTCAAAAGACCTCTATTCTCACTACATTAGCTAATGGATATCTATCCACTGGAGACTATTGTCCTCTGCTCTATCACCTCCAAAGCTTACTCTAAGATCTGCTCAATATTTGTCTCAAATATACACTAAAAATAGTCCTTTAGTCTAGCACAAATATGCTTAATATCTATCTCAAATCTGCACTAAACACAATCCTTCGGTCTAGCACAAATCTTCTCAATATCTATCTTAAATTTGCACTAAACATTGTCCTTCGATCTAGCATAAATCTACTCAATATCTATCTAAAATTTACACTAAACATAGTCTTTCAGTCTAGCATTAATTATCTTAATATTTGTCTTAAATATGAACTAAACACAGTCTTTTTATCTAGCACAAATCTGCTTAATCTCTATCTTAAATCTGCACTAAACACAATCCTTCAATCTAGCACAAATCTGCTCAATCTATGTCTCAAATATGTTCACAAGTCCTGTCAATAACTTGCTCAAATTTCTCTTAAGTCTTCACCAAGACTTACCTTAAATATGCTTAACAAATCCTCTCTAGAACTTGTTCAATTTTCTCAACAAGGTTTCCCTAAGACTTACCTCAAATTTGATTGTAAGCTTCCACAAAAGCTCACACAAAGTCCTTAAGCTTTCACAAAAGCTTACTAAACTCTATCCTTAAGTCCCTTCTAGGACTTACTCAAATCTATACACAAGCTCTCACAAAAGCTTGCTTAATTTTTTCCTTAAATCTCCTTTAAGACTTACTCAAAATTTTACACAAGCTCTCACAAAAGCTTTCTTAATTATGCCCTTAAGTCCTCTCTAGTACTTACTCAAAACATTACACTAGCTTTCACAAAAGCTTATTTAAATCAATTGTTAAACTTGCATACACAAATAAACTTAATCCTTTCAAAACACCTCTTCAATCACACAAAAAAGTTTCACTCATAATATTTTTTAACCATAGAAACATATAGAGAATGGTAAGAGATTCAATGTGTTTCACACTCACAAATTACTCTATCACTTTCAAACTCACTTTCAAATCAATTAAAAAATAAATAATAATTTGTTTCACAAATCTTGAACTCCAATGCTCTTAATAAATAATGATCAATCAACTTCACTCAACCATCCATTCAACGAAACACAACTTGCATACAAACCCTAACCAAGTGTTTCACTATACTTCTAACAACTCACACTATAAACCTTGACTTAATATGATTCCAGTTTTCACATAACAATGATACTCATGTTCTTTCACAAACCCTAGTTCAAGATAGTTCTCAACTTCACATAACAATGATACTCATGTTCTTTCACAAGCCCTAGTTCAATATAGTTCTTAATCTCACATAACAATGATACTCAATATTTCACAAACCCTAGTTATGCACATGAAGGCTCACTCAATTCTTTCCAAAAATTCTTATCAAACAATATCACATAACAATGATACTCATGTTCTTTCACAAACCCTAATCATGCACATGAACACTCACTCAAATATTTCCAACAATGCTTATCAAACAATCCTTTTACTCCAACCTTGCATTTCACAACATTCGATCCAACAATATTTCACTCATAAGGAAGATGTGCCCATACATTTTGTTTTGATGGAGATATGTCTTCAGAACCTATCTTAACCACAATCAAATCTTCTTTGCCAATTTTAAGGTTAGGTAACAACAATCTTTCTCAAAATATACTTGCAAATATTTTTCCAATAATTATTTTACCATACAAAAATAATAAGTCTCAATTACACCTTATAATCTCCAAACTTTCAAATATAAGTCAACAATTTTATTAAAAGAAAACAAACACAATAATTTCTTTTATACACCTTATTTCTCCTCTCAAAATAATTAACACAATATTGCTTTATCTCAAAATATAAAATATAATTTTCTTTGCATACCTTATCACTCTTGTCTTATAGAATAAATTCTAACCACCAAAATTAAAATAAAAGATTTAAATTTTCTTACACCTTATATCTCTCTTTACAAACTCACAAGCTATCCTTTCAAATTTCAAACAACCCTTAAATGCAAAGTTCTAGATATCAAAAACCTTTGAAAATAAAATCATAAATTGCATACATTTTATTTTAACTCTGCCCAAAAAGTATTTCCAACCAAATTTGAACTCACAACCTTGCCTTCTCAACACCCTAGCCCAATGCTAGGCCACCGGTTGGGCTATGCACCCACAAAAAAATCAAGAGCGCATGAGTTTCCTTTTACTCCCTATGTCCTCTGTCCTTTAGCACAAATAAAAATGATTTCCCTTGCAAAGCACAACGACATGAATCGAAACCACATCCTTGTCCTCACAACACTCTATCTTGGCCTCAACTACCACCTGTTCTAATGACAAAGGTGGAACTTCTTCTCCACATGCTTGCACATAAACTTTTGTTTTTTCCTTCAAATACGAAATATTTCTTCTATCATAGCAAGGTAGCGCACGAAGTCATTTTCAAAGCATGGCATAGCATTTGAATGTCTTGTAATCAGGAGGGAAAATAATGAAGATTATTTCCCTCATAAATATGTTTGATTTTTGTCCTCACACATCGGCTCGGTATTCGAATTTTGAAATTCGAATTTAATATTAAATATTAATTTAAAACCTTTGAAACCCAATATTTATTTAAATTAAAATTTTAACCATAGGTTAAAATATTTTAATTTAAATAAATTAAATTAAATCTTTTGTGGGCTGCATAATGGGGATTTTCAAGGATATATTATTTTTAATAAATCCTTGGACCTCATTTTCTTCATCTTATCATTTTTCTCAAAAATATTATAATATTATTATTTTAATTTAAACCTACTTCTCCTTCCTTGGGTCTTCAACCTTTTATGTTGCAAGTGTGAACAGGACTTAGCTTGAAACAGGCTTATAAAAATCTAGTTTTTCTAATCCTAATGTGAACACACTTACCTTTTGTCAGCTACTCTTGTCGGATGTTCGACATGATATTCTTTCTCCCTTTCCTTTATTTTCTCCTTATCCCTCCATTCTCCTTCCTCCTTTCCTACCGTCTATTTTCCCTTATCACTCCACTCCCTTCCTCTCCCCACGCTCGCTGCCACCTCCCACTCCACTTCCTACTCCTTCGCTCTCTCTAAACTCCCCGATCTTCCTCCACCTTATCTTCCCTACTATAGCACATGTTCTAAGCCTATATAAGGTTTAAGTTAATGTATGTTTCAGTTAGTTAGTTTAATATATTTTTGGCTTTAATTATTTGTGTCAATTATTATTACCTTGGCCTAACTATAATCTAAGGTTAACTGAATCTTAGACTCACACTGGTATTAGAGCTGAGGGGGCATGGATTCTGAGGGACGAGGTAAGGCATGGAAGCCAAAGTGCATGTATCACAAGGAGCAGTGGAGAAGCATTCACATGGATCCTGAGGAGTGGTGAAGAAGCTACCGCATGAATCCCGAGGAGCGGTAGAGAAGCTGTCACATGGATCTTGAGGAGTGCATGGTTTCGAAGGAACGACAAAGAGACAGTCACACAGATCTTGAGGATCTGACAGTATGCTGATGTGGCAGCAGAGCTAGAAGCACGTGGATTGAGGATGACCAAGAGCTGACTGGATGCTGATGTGGCTGGCTAACGTGGATGAGTGCTGACGTGGCTGGCTGACGTGAACGAGTGTTGATGTGGCTGGCTGACATGGACGAGTGCTAACATGGTTGGCTAATGTGGATGAGTGTTTCAAGTGTGTTCCATGTGGCAGCATTTGGTTGGTTGATTGACGGGCAAAAGGTTTGTGAGATCGATTGCTCGAAGGTAATCGACCTCTTGTGTGTCCGCAGGCTTTGATAAAACTTGGACATTCTCTTTGCCCACTGCATGTGGGATTAAAAACTAGAATTTTTTTTTTTCAAATTGTATTTTGCCGCCATTTTAAGTAGAACCCCCTTCCTCTCCTATCTCATATGTCTAGCATGGCCTACCGGTGAATTTCCCTGCCTTGCAGAGCAGAGACCCGGGGTCGAATCCCGCTAGGGTAAAAAAAAAAAAAAAAATTGTCTTTGCGATTAATGGAGGTTAATATTTTTTTTGGTTCCTTTGTAGCATCCGAAGCTGCGTGGTGCAGCGGCTAAGATCGCCGGGTAGACAATGGAGGTTACTGATTCAAATCTCAGTGGGGGTTTACAAAAAAAAAAGTTACATTTTTTAAATAAATTTTTATTATTTGTTTTTTTTTAAAAGATTTTTTAAAAAATTATAATTTCTATATATAGTTTTTGATTATTGTTTTTTAAATATCCATTTCATTAAAAAATAATAATTAAAAATATATATAGGAAATTGTTAATTTAAAAAAAAAAAGTCTTTATTAAAACAAATTTTAGAATTTTTTTTAATAAAAATAAAAGGGTGCAAAGATATTTTGATATAATTTTTTTTTTTTTGGCATCATACTAAGTTGTAACCTAGTTCATACGGTGTGATTCTGGGTAGATGATCCGGTCAAACGGATGCTATAATGCATTACTCTCTCTTTTGAGGAGAGAGACTCCTGATTCCTTTGACAGGAAAGTCCAGCGGTATGGACTTCATACAGTGTTTTGCCAATTAAAGAATCAAGTAATTGCTCATCTGAGGAAACCAGATTCTAGCTACGAGGCAAATTCTGAAGATAATATCTTTGGGCAAAGGATAGTTGAATTCGAGACGGTTGAAATAGTACCTGAAGGACAGTCTAGTGACAGTTATACACCAACAGTGCCTGAAGTAGAAACAAGTGAGAGCTATACACCATGCTCTCTTGATTCAGAACCAGAAGAAGAAGAGGAAGAAGAAGAAGAACCAGTGGAGGTGAAACTTGCAACTGAAGAATGAAATGTTCTTAAAAGAAGTTATGAACCAGCAACAACACCTGAAGTCATTATAATTAGTGACGACGAAGCAAAAAATTTCACCTTTCCAGTTTTGGGTGATCCTCGAGAAGAAGAATGCCAAATCAGTGAGCATATTAAGAAAGCTAGATTTGATTTAAATCAGTAAATCAGTGATCTATTTTGTGCTTCTTTGTACTACTTGTTTGAAGTTGCAATATAGTTTACTTTCTAATATGGCTTCCAATACTAGTCTACCAATCCCTGATTTCAATGGTGGTGATTATGAGTATTGGTCAATTAAAATGAAAACTCTTTTGATAGGCAAAGATATTTGGGATGTGATTGAAGAGTGATATACTGAACCTACTACTGCTGAATGGGCAGCTTTGAATGTTGCTGATAAAAGGGCTAGAAAGGAAGCACAAAAGAATAATTCTTCTGCCCTTTATCATATCCAAGCCACCATTGATAGAAGTATTTTCCCTAGAATAGCTTCTTTTATAACTGCTGAATCTGCTTGAAATGCTTTAAAAGAAAGTTATAGGTGTAGTGACCAAGTCAAACAAGTTAAACTACAAACCTTGAAATGAGATTTTGAGACTCTTAAAATGCAAGAGAGTGAAAAGGTTGGTGATTACTGCGTGTGTGTGAAAGCCATAGTAGATAAGATGGTCACTTTAGGAGAAGATGTAAAGCCTGAAGTTATAGTGAAAAAAGTGTTGAGGACACTTCTTCCTAAGTGGAATTCAGTTGCCATAATTATAGAAGAATCCAAAGACCTAACTTCTCTGTATTTTGAATCCCTAATTGGCTCACTTCTCTCACATGAAGAGAGGTTTCAAAAACACTCCTTCCACAAGTTACGGAGGAGATGATAAAGCCTTTGCTTCACAAGAAGGTAGAGGTAGAGGCCGTGGTAGAGGACAAAATAGAGGTAGAGGTAGAAATAATCAGAGAGGTGGAACTCCTAATAGAGGAGGAAATCAGAACAGAAGAGGATTCTCAAATAGAGGTGAACAACATAATAGAGGAGGACAACAAAATAGAAGAAAACAATCAGGCAAAGGCAAAGGAGGATATAAGTCAAAACAATCTTGCTACAACTATAGCAAACTTGGCCATTATGCTCGTGACTGTTGGAAAAAGACTTCACAAGGAACTACTAGCAGCCAGAGCAATCAGTTTGGAAATTTTGGAGAAGAGGAAGAGGCCACAAATATCTTTCTCTCTTATGGTCAGGCATGTCATAACATGAATGATACATGGATCTTGGACACTGGGTGTTCAAACCATATGAGTGGCAAATAAGGGCTTTTTGCTACTCTAAACTCCTCATACAAATCCAGCATCAAATTGGGGGATGATAAATCATTGGCAGTTGAAGGCATTGGAGCAATGGTCGTTCCAACTAAAGAAGGCATCAAACATGTAAGTGATATCTATTACACATCCCATATTCAACACAATATTTTAAGTGTTGGTCAAATGTTAGAAAAGAACTACAAGTTGCTTTTTGATGAGGGTAAATGCACTATTTTTGATAAAAATAACAGTAATAGAATCATTACACAAGTGCCAATGTCAAAGAATAGATTTTTTCCTTTAAAGTTTGGCCAGCCAAGGGGAGATAAGTTAGCAAATGTTGCTATTTCCAATCCAAGTGTCCTATGGCACTTGAGATATGGTCATTTGAATTTAGCTAGTTTGAAAATGCTAACTTCACAAGCAATGGTAACCGGACTTCCTAAGGTTCAGGATAGTAAGGAAGTCTGTGAAGGGTGTGCTCTTGGGAAGCATGTCAGATCAAAATTTCCTCATGGAAAAGCATGGCAGGCCAGCTATCCACTCTAGCTAGTGCATACAGACATCTGTGGTCCGATGTAGACCAAGAGTCTTGGTAACAACTCTTACTTCCTACTCTTCATTGATGATTTTACTAGAATGTGTTGGATATATTTTTTGAAATATAAGGATGAAGCATTTGAATGCTTTGTCGATTTCAAAACAAGAGTTGAAAGTGAGAGTAGATATTTTGTAAAATGTCTTAGATCAGATAGGGGAGGAGAATACTCCTCTAATGATTTATTGAATTTTTGTAAGCAACATGGCATTAAGAGGCAGTTCACAACTGCCTACACTCCACAACAGAATGGTATCGTAGAGAGGAAGAATCGCACCATTATGGAGATGGCAAGGTCTATGCTTCAGACGAAGCATTTGACTAATTCATAATGGGCAGATGCACCCAGGACCAGTGTACATATCTTGAACATAAGTCCTACTGCAAGTTTGGAAGGATAGACACCTTACCAAGCATGGTATGGTAAAAAGCCAAATGTTAAGTATTTTAGAGTGTTTGGCTCACTAGCATATTCTCACATTCCTGATGAGCTACGAAATAAGCTCGATCCAAAGAGTCAGGCATGCATCTTTATAGGATATTGTGAGAATACAAAATCTTACAGACTCTACAATCCTAGGACATAAAAGTTTGTGCTTTCCAGGGATGTGATTTTTGATGAAGAGGGAGAATGGGGTAAGCCCCAGATTTTTAGTTATGATGAATCTAGTGATGTAGGTTCTAAGCAGGTGCAACATCAAAAACCACAGAAAGGTAAGCAGTCTCCTCCCAGAGATCTAGGTTCATCTTCTGATTCAACTTCTTCACCAAGTCCTTCTTTGCAGAGATCAGTAAGTTCCTCACCAATGAACATCGATTCTCCATCCAGAGGTAAGAGAACTCTATAGAATCATCCATCATATTAGATGTTGGATAAAAAAATTTCAAAAAGATACACTAGGAATCAAGCTAGTGAAATGAATTCTGTTCTACAAAGATTAGAAAATATGCACTTGTATGGTGATGATGTTTCCCAGCAGGAACCTAGGGAAGATTTAGTTAACTATGCTTTGTTAACTAATGCACAATGTGAACCTTCTAGTTATGAGAATGCTTGTACTCAAAATATTTGGCAAGATATGAAAGAGAAGATCACCTCTATAAAAAACAACGATACTTGGGAGCTGGTGAAGCTTCCTAAAGGTAAGAAACATGTTGGATGTAAGTGGGTCTACAAGACCAAGTTTAATGTTGATGGTAGCATTGAGAGGCACAAGGTGAGATTAGTTGCAAATGAATTTACTCAGAAATATGGAATTGATTATGAAGAGACTTTTTCTCCTATAGCCAGACAGGAGACTATCAGAATAGTTCTTGCCTTAGCTGCACACAAGGGATGGACAGTCCAACACATGGATGTAAAGAGTGCATTTCTAAATGGTTACTTGATAGAAGAAGTGTATGTTGAGCAACCACAAGGATTTGAAGAGAAAAACAAGGAACATCTTGTTTACAAACTGAAGAAGGCTCTTTATGGCCTCAAGCAGGCACCAAGAGCTTGGTACTCATGCATTGATGGGTACTTTAAAGATTATGGGTTCATCAGAAGCAAAAATGAACCCACGCTCTACTACCTTAATCAAGGAAATGACATCCTCATAGTTTGTTTGTATGTGGATGATCTCATTTTTATGGGTAGTAATGAAAAAGTTAACATGGAGTTCAAGCACTCCATGATGCAAGAATTTGAGATGAAGGATCTTGGCTTGATGAAATACTTTCTTGGAATGGAAGTACATCAAAAAGATTCAGGGATCTTCATCTGTCAACTTAAGTATGCTCATGATATGATTCAGAAGTTTGCTATGGAGCAATGCAAATCAGTTGCAACTCCAATTGGACATGGGATCCAATTAAGCAAGGATGATGGAGCACCGAAAGTTGATGTGACCACTTTCAAAAGCATTGTTGGGAGTTTGATGTTTCTCACCAACACCAAACTAGACATTCAATATGTTGTATCTCTTGTTTCTAGATTTATGTCTAATCCATCTGAGCTGCATTTATAGGCAGCTAAAAGGATTTTGAGATACGTGAAGGGTACATTGGATTTTGGAATCCAGTACTACAAAAGTGATACTATCAAGCTTGAAGGCTTTAGTGATAGTGATTGGGGCAACAATATTGATGATAGAAAATCCACATTGGGTAACTATTTTAGTCTTGGTTCGGGCCTAATAACTTGGAGTTACAAGAAGTAGATAGTAGTAGCACTATCTTCAATAGAAGCTGAGTATATAGCGGTTACTCATGCTAGTACTCAAGCTCTATGGATTCGAAAGGTATTATAAGATATTGGAGAGCAACAAAGTGGTCCAACTCGAATATTCTATGACAACATCAGTGCCATTCAGTTGGCATACAATGTTGTCCACCATAGTAGATCAAAGCATTTTGATATGGAGTACCACTTCATCTGAGATATGGTGGAAACTGATATTGTTGAGCTTCACTAATGCCACACGTTGGAGAACGTCATTGATATCTTCACCAAGGCATTGGCTAAAGCTCAATTTGTAAAGCTGAGAGACTGTATATTCAGTTCTCTCAACTTTAAGGGGGAGAATGTTACAAGTGTGAACAGGACTTAGCTTGAAACAGGCTTAGAAAAATCTAGTTTTTCTAAGCCCAGTGTGAACACACTTACCTTTTGTCGGCTACTCTTGTCGGATGGTCGGCATGATATTCTTTCTCCCTTTCCTTTATTTTCTCCTTATCCCTCCATTCTCCTTCCTCCTTTCCTACCGTCCATTTTCCCTTATCACTCCACTCCCTTCCTCTCCCCACGCTCGCTGCCACCTCCCACTCCACTTCCTACTCCTCCGTTCTCTCTAAACTCCTCGATCTTCCTCCACCTTCCCTTCCCTACTATAGTGCATGTTCTAAGCCTATATAAGGTTTAAGTTAATGTATGTTTCAATTAGTTAGTTTAATATATTTTTGGCTTTAATTATTTGTGTCAATTATTATTACCTTGGCCTAACTATAATCTAAGGTTAACTGAATCTTAGACTCACATTTTAGGCCTTTTAGGCATATAATATTTAAAAATAAAAATTATATCGTATTCCTTTTAAAATATTTCTTACCTTTGGAAAAACCACCTAATGACATTAATGATGATGAAAACAATAATCTCTTGACATCAATGACAATAAAAATATCCAAAATTTCCAACACTATACTTCTTAGCAAAATGGAGTTGCTGAAAGGAGAAATCGTTCCATCATGGAGATGGTTTGTTGTATGCTTACAAGTGCACATCTTGAGCAACAGTATTGGGAAGAAGTTATCACTACTATTGTGTATGTCCTAAATCGAGCACCCATAAAATATCTTCAAGGAGTCACACCACAAGAAGCATGGAGTGGAAGAAAGCCCTCCATTTCTCATCTAAGGATATTTGGATGTAAATATTTCATGCATATTCCAAAGAAGAAAAGACACAAGTTAGATGAGAAAACTTTACAATGTATCTTTCTTGGTTATGATGAAGAATCCAAGGGATATAGATTGATTAACCCTAAAACCAAAAATATTCATATAAGTTGAGATGTGGTATTCGATGAAGCTCCCAAGTTGGATATACCAAAAACTAGGAAAGACACATATCTTGCTATATACCTGGCTTTTGAGGAGCCTAAGGCAAGGACTTCCCCAAAATAGAAGAAAATTCCAAAATGGTATACTAGCACTCTAAGAGATACAAAATTGGATGCACCTCCTGATCTCAATTCAGATCGACCACGTACTAAACTTATTTCTCACCAAGAAATAGAAGAAGTGGAAGATGCAAAATATGTAGATGATGAAGAAGAAGAAGAGAGGAGTGAAGAAGAAGACAGGAGTGAAGAAGAAGACTATAGTTTTATGACTATAGATGTAGAGCATGAACCAATTTTAGTGTAAGAATCCCTTAGTGTACCTTAATGGAAGGCAACTATGGAGGCAAAAAATATATCTCTTATGAAGAATAAAACATGGGAGTTAGTTGATCTACCTACTGGTAAGAAACCCATTGGCTATAAATTGGTATAAAAAGTCAAGTGTAAGGTATATGGAACTATTGAAAAGCATAAATTCTGCCTTGTTGCAAAGGGCTATGCTAAAAAATAAGGCATAGATTATGAAGAGACATTTGCACCAATTGCAAAAATGACAACCATTCGTGTACTCTATGCAATGACATCTCAATTTGGATGGAAGCTTCATCATATGGATGTGAAGAGTGCCTTATTAAATGGTGATTTAAAAGAAGTGTACATGAATCGACTTGAAGGATTTGTTGTACAAGGACAAAAATAAAAAATTTTACAAACTGATCAAGTCCTTGTATGGGTTGAAATAAGCTTCAGGAGCTTGGTACATAAAGATTGATAATCACCTTCTGTAGCATGGTTTCAAGAGAATTCCCTCAGATGCTAATCTCTTTTAAAAAAAATTGGTTATTAAATAGTGATCCTTGTGCTCTATGTTGATGATCTGATCATCATTGGTAGTTCAGAAAATATGATTGAAGTAGTGAAGGGTGACTTGAAAAAGTTATTTGAAATGAGAGATCTATGACTTCTCCATTGTTGTCTTGGCTTTAAATTTATGCAGAAAAAGAACCACATTAGGGTTACACAACTGAAGTATGCCTAGGCATTAATTGAAAAATATCAAATGAAAGACTGTAATCCCAAAGCAACTCTAATGGAAATAGGGTTACAACTATCTTGATATGATAAATCTCCTTAGATGGAACACTCTATCATCAGTTGATTAGGAGTTTCATATATCTAACGAATACCAGGATGGATATCAAATTTAATATAAGCTATCTTTAGAGGTTCATGCGGGAACCTAAGGTTAGTCATTGGAATGCAGTAAAGCCAGTTCTTCACTATTTTTGTGACACACCAGAATATGGCCTAGATTAAAAGAATAATGATAAGTTCTTGCAAGGATACACTGAATCAAATTATGTTGGATCTATAAATGATAGAAAATCCATGTCAGGATACTATTTCATCTTGGATTCTGTCTCTTTTTTTTTGGTAGATAAGATACTATAGCATTAATACCGAGTTTTACAGGTTGACCCAAAACCTTTTACAAAAATCAGCCTAGGGTTGTTGATGAATGTGTCCTTACTAAGGATCCTATATATGTAAAGTCTACATGTCACCAAAGCCATTACATCTATTAAGGCATATAACCTATTATAAAAAAGAAACTTCCCATACAAAATTTTGGGTATACCCCAAGAAAACACACCTGCATCATAATTACAAAAAAATAAATAGACACAGATCCCTTCCTTGAAATAGTGGAGAAACAAAAAGTTGCAGACACACATAGCAGAGTACTGAAAAAAAACTCCCACAAGCTTTGTATTGACAGTTACTCTTAATAATTCTTTGATAATTGCTTTCTTTCGTATATGACATGCTTTGGGACCACATCCGGTCTTGGCCAATAAACCTTAGAGAAGTGAACCTATTGGCTAGATTTATGGTGGTGGCTATCTAGTAGTCCACGTGGCTTTGGTTCGTAGTCTTATATTGTCGTTTCTTTCCTACCCTGTGATTATCAACCAACCTCAAATTACTAAAACAACTAGGAGCCATGTTATCTAACATGTGACTGTCTCCATTATTTTTTGTGGTATTTCCAAGAAGCATCCACCAAGACTGACAACTCGAATAATTTTTATTGTGAGTCCATTTCAAAAAAGATACAGGAATACGCATAGCCTTCAAACTTATAGTGCCTTCCCTATTGGTAAATTCGACTGTCATTCTTGGCATTCTTGTTGAATAAGCTCCTCCACTTCACTCGAGACACCGTGTTCTAATTTGAAAAGTCTGTCACCATTGACACCCAAATTTTCCAGCTTATCAGCAACTTTCTTAGCTTCTCGAAAGACATGTTGGGTTTTTCTGTCCTGTCTTCCCTGGTAAAGGATCCTAGCCTCTTCAACAATTGTTTTAATCCTCCAAGGAGGTGTTTTACAATTATTGAGGAGATTTATAACATGCATAGAGTCTCCTTCTATGATCAAATTGCCTTCTAAGTCTTAAGTCATTTGAAGGCCTCTCCACATAGCTCTAGCTTTAGCTTCGTTGTTTGTCCTTGTTCCCAAATATTCAAAAAATGTAAGCATCATATTCCCATTATGATCTCACACAACGTTGCTAGCACCTGCTCTACCAGGATTGTCCTTAGCCACTCAATAAAAATTAAGCTTAAACCAACCCGTAGGAGGTGGGGACCACTTAACATTGGCTCTGGGGTTGACTACCCTAGGCACAAACTCATCTAACAAGGTTAAGCCTAAATATTGAGCAATCATAGTCTCCTGCAGATGAGGTTTATGACTATCAAAAGGGATAAGGTTCACATTATCATTTGCAAAGGATAGAATCCTGGCAATGATAGTTTGATGATCATGGATAGACTCATTAAAGACTCTATGGTTCCTTTCTAACCACACCTGCCAAAGATAGTAATTGAGACAAATTTTCCACATGTATCTAAGTCTTTGGCTTGAAAAATGGCAAGGCCATTGGACGAACAAATCAAGTACGATGGCTGTTTTAACCCAAGAAATATTGAAGGCCTAAAAAAACCCAACTTAGGACAGTAAAGGAAAAATGGCACTCAAGAAAAATGTGATAAATGGTCTCCCAATTAGCCCTGCATAGATAACAATGATTAGTGATAAAAATACCTTTACGCATCATATTATCAATGGTTAGAATTCTTCCTTAGATAACCAACCATGAAAAGACTGCAATTTTTGGAATTAATTTTTTTATCCAAACTAAGTCCTTTTGGAGGACAAAATCCTCATCATCAAGCAGAAGCTTGTAAGTTGATTTAACAGTGAACTACCCATTTTCCATAGGATCCCGGGTCACTTGATCTTCCTTGGGTCTCATGGGGATAAACTATCACCCAAGAATGTTACAAAGATCATTTGATTCCACTTGAAATCCTCGAATCCTTATTTGTTTCCACTTCATTCTGCATTTGTCCTCAATCATATAATCGGAGACTTTTCTACCAATGAGTTCTTCCATGATATCTCTAATTTGGGATAAGTTAGGATATTGCATCAGTGGTTCATCCTTAGCCCACTTGTCATTCTTGTAATTTATCCTCTCACCATTGCTTAAAAGCCATCTTAAATATTTTTTGATGATTTCCTTACAATTGAGAATTGTTTTCCAAAAAGCAGAACCTATAATTGGAACTAAGTCACTTAGAAATTCCATATTTTGAAGATACTTTCATTTGATGATAGCTTTCCAATCATTTTATTCACCAGAAATGAGGCACCACACCTGCTTAGCTAGTAAAGCTAAATTCATATGAGCAATTCTCCTCAGACCTAAGCCCCCATTTTCCCTGGGTCTGCACACTTTGGTTCTTCCTACAAGGTGTATCATTTTTTTCTCCTCTGATCCAGTCCATAAAAATTCTTTTTTGAGTTTCTCAATTTTTTGGAAAACCTTCACAAGGGCTTTGAAAATGGAGAGGAAATAGACTAGAATGCTCTGAAGAGAGGCCTTAGTGAGGTTCAACTTTCCTGCTTGAGATAGAATATGACAATTCCATCCAACAAGTTTTTTTTGAATTCTTTCAATAACCCTGTCCCACATTGACTCTCTCGGAGAACCAATGAAAAGAGGGAGACCAAGATACAAAGTGGGGAGGTTTGCTATATCACACCCTAAAATTTCTACAATCCTTCCTTACCTCTGAATGGGGGTGTTCAAGAAATATAACTTGCTTTTACTGAAATTAACTTTCTGACTAGCAGCATCCTCGTAGAGTTGCAGGATGTATTTAATTCTTTTGGCCTCAACCATCGACACCTTAGTCAATAGAAGGGTATCCTTGATAAATTGTTGGTGAGAAATAGCCCTAGTGAGAGATGTTGCCTTAATTCCTGATATTAGCCTTGAAATACAAGTATTTTTGATGGTTCTGCCTAAAGATTCTGCCACAATGATGAATAACATGGGGCTGATATGGTCCCCCTTCCGAATTCCTCTGCGACTTTGAAAGTAACTAGCAATTGTTCCTTTAACCAAAATTGAGAACCATGCTTTAGAAATGCATTATTTGATAAAATTTACCCATTGGTGGTGAAAACCAAACTTAAGGATGATAACAATAAGAAAGTCCCAATTTAGCCTATCAAATGCTTTGTTCATATCAAGCTTGAGGGTAAAAACAGACCTATTAGTCTTATGAGTAGAGTGCAGATCTTCATGAACTGTGATAACTCCATCCAATATTGACCTGACCTAGACAAATCTTCCTTGGCATAGATCTATGATGCGGGGCAGAACATCTCTCATTCTATTTGCAATTTAGGATCTTGTAAGAAACATTGCATAGACTGATTGGCCTAAAGTCAGCCATAGATTCAAGGGTTTGCTTCTTGGGAATTAGAGAAATAAAAGTAGATTTGAGACCTTTTGGGATATGATTGCTTGCTTAGAATTCTCTAACAAAAAAAATTACATCCTCACTTACGATGTCCCAAAAAGTTTTATAGAAAATATGGGGAAAGCCATCAGGTCCTGGGGTTGTCTGGCTCCATGCTAAATAAGGCTTCCTTAATTTCCTCATCAAAAAATGGAGCTAGAAGCTTAAGGTTTATATCATCATTTATTATGCTAGGAATGGATCGCAAGAGAATACCTTTGGCCTCCTCATTGCACTGTGATTCCTGACCAAGGATAGAAATGAAATAAGTTACTGCCTCCTTTCTAATTTCTATTAAGTCCTGAGTAATAGAACCATCTACTTTTTTTAAATTTTTTATCTTGTTATTGCTTCTGTTTCTAAGCATGGTGACGTGAAAAAACTTGGAATTTGAATCTTCATATTTCAACCAAAGAGTCCTTTAATTTTGCCTCACATAGGTTTCCTCACAAGCCAAAATGTTATGAAACTCTGCTAGTTTTGTTCGTTCCTCCTGCCTAGTAGTTTCATCAGCATCACCATGTTGAAGCCTCTGATCAATTATCTTCAAAATTTCAACAACCTATTTTTTAATTTCAAATAGGTTCCCAAAGACCTCTTTGTTCCAAGTTCGAAGCTTTTTCTTTACAAAATTTAATTTGCCAACAAGTTTAAAAGCTGCACTACCCTTGATAGGTTGCTGCCACCACTGAATTAAGTTATCTCTGAAACTAGAATGTTTGATCCACATAGATTGAAATCTGAAAGGTTTCTTGAAGGACAGAGAGTTAAGGATCTCCAAAAAAATAGGATTATGATCAAAGGCAATTTTAGAAAGGGCTTGCAAGGTAGAATCACCGAACAGATTTATAGCCTCCTTTGATAGAAAAAACCTGTCAAGCTTTTCTTGAACGAGATGACACCCTATCCACCGATTGCTCCAGGTATAATTCGCTCCTCTAAGTTTTACATCCATCAACATGTTGGAGTTAACAAAGTCATTGAACTCATCCATGCTCCTGATAGGTGGTCCATTTCCACCCATTTTTTCTAAAGGGTAAAGAGGAGTGTTAAAATCCCCAACCAGAATCTAGGGGATATTATGGAAGATTTCACTAAGATTGCCTAAGTATACCCATAGTAGAGCTCTCCATTGAATTGAAGTCGAGACATAAATATTTGAAAGGATCCACGACCTGTTACTATTTATTTCCTTAAATAAAACACTAAGAACCCTATCATATTTTTGAATAATGGTGCCTTCTACTATCCAGGGCCCACAAAGTCATAAGGCCTCCAGACGCTCCTCTGTCTAATTTTCAAACCATATCCCATTGATTCCAATTTTGTTTTGCTACTTTTTTTTATTGAATCTCATTAGTTTTTGTTTCTTGCAACATGATAATAGTTAGATTCACTTGATTTCTTATTGCACTGACTTCCCTGTGTTTGGGCAGGCCATTGAGGCCTCTCACGTTCCATGAGAGTAAATTCATTTAGATTTTTTTGTGATTTCTTCCTCTCCCCCTCCCTTGAGGGGGTTTTCCTAATTTTTTGTATTCAAAACCCGGAATAACCTATTGAAACAAAGTTCTTTGTTTTCCATTGGCAATGTCATTATCAGTTTTAATTTTTTGATGCTCAACATTTGATATTCTCTCTCTTCTTTTTTCACTGCCAAAATTTATAGGAGACTTCATAGTGCTCCTAGTTTGTTTATGACTAAACTGAGGGGAGGAAATTTGTTACAAAACCGGACTACCATATTCCTCAGTCTAAATATTTTCACATATCTCCACCCCTATATCCAAATATTCTCCTTTTTTCCTATATTCCCCTGGTCTGCGATATGGCCCCTCAGTAGGATTCACCTAGCTCCTAGTGATGATGTTAGGGAGATGATATTTTTTATTTTCCAATGCCTCAACTTTCTTCCTAAGTTCTTCAGCATTAGGGTTTGGCTTTGGGATGCCCACTGGGCTTGAAGTATTTTCAGCATTGGGGTTTAAGGATCCCAACTTGGATGGGAATTCTAGAGATCAGGTATTAGGGTTTGGCTTTGTGATGTCCACTGGGCTTACAGTAATTTTAGCATTAGGGTTTGAGGATCCTGACTTGGATGGGGATTCTAGAGAGTCAAAAAGGTTAGCCTGAATGTTCTGTGCTTCCATGTCTTTCGATAATCGTCCTACTCCCATATTGGATAGAATTAAAAAATTATTTGAAACTAGAGGATTGGAACTTACCTAAGTATTTTGGTTGCCAAAAACCTACTATTTTCCTTTGTCTTTTTGGGACCCTGCACCCTCTCTTTTATTTTTTTGGTAGACATGGTTTTCCTGATTGAAATCATCTCTGCCAGGGAAACTCCTCAAATTTCCTCTATCTAGCATTCCTTGCTTCTAATTTTCTCTATTCATTATCGGGTTATGGCACTGATTGCATAAACGTCCTTGATTTTTACATTCAGCATAGAATGTCGATCTATTCTCGTATTCTATCTACTATTTTTGATAGTATTATCCATACTCTAGCTCTACAAACCTTGGCAATTCATTATACAAATTAGCATTTACGTAGATTCGTACATGAGTCATCCTTGTCCTGGACAAGGTTGCATGGTCAATGGATATCATGTCCCCTATATTTCTGGCTATGACCTATAGCCAATATTCATTGAAGAAATGAGTAGGTAGACTCGGGAGACAAACCCAAGTAGGGGAAATGTTAATATTTTGCTTTTTAGGGTCAAAATCTTCACCCCATCATCTGAGAAAAAGGCTCTTTTTTTCCCAAAAACCAAGGACATCCTATTAAAATGTGGTTAACATCCTCCATATTGTTAAAATAGATAATCAAGAACCCTCAAGTTAGAGCTACCAACTCTAATCCACCTATTGGTCATCATTTACCCATCACCCAAGCGCTGATAGTCTCCATGTCTGGCCTACCTCCCAAAAACTTGCCTCCCAGGGAGAATTCTTCCATTGAAAGAAAAGGGCTTATGGAACTTGTCGGGGCTGAAATTTTATTATTTACTCGAACTAGGGGCAAAAAAGAGAGAACCTCCTTTCTTTTTCCTCTAATAGTCTCAACAAAAGACAACCACTTATTGGGCCCCGCATTGTCCTTTGTATATTTTTTGTTGGGGTCTTTCTGAGGAGGGTTGGATCCCCATGTGATGCCAGCCTCCAAATATGCAACAGCCTAATTGCATTCCCTTGGATCCTCGCTTGATCCATTCTCGAGGTTCCCACCCATACCTTCCATACCTGCTCTACCTCTACCACCTTGGCTAACATTATTGCCCAAAAAATTTAAACCCTCACTCTCGTCACACCCGCTAAACCTCAGCTCACGCATTTCTCTAGATCAAATGGGTTTTTCTCTTGGATTTTGTCTCTTGGCATAGCAAGAAGAAGCAAGTTGTTGCACTTTCATCTATAGAGGTGGAATATTGCACAACATGAGGAGAAATGTGTGAAGTGATACGGTTACATCACATTCTTTCAAGTATGGGTCTTCTAAAGAATCTTCCAAAACACTTGAATTGCGATAACTAAGGTGTTTTAAAACTTATCAAGAATCCAGTGTTCCATGAATGAACAAATCATATTGACACTCAATGTCACTTTATTCAATATGAAGTTCCAAAGCACAAGATTAAGCTCTAGTACATTCCCATCGATGAACAAGTTGTAGATATTTTCACTAAGGTACTTGCACGTGTCAAATTTGAGTTGTTTTGCAACTCTCTATGTACATCAAATAATGTAATAAGGGGGGATGTTAGGATAGGTTGTAATTATTACATTATTATTTTAATAATATCCTAGAATCTAAGCTAACAAGAAATCTATTGTTAGCCTAAGAATGATATTTGTTAGCAACTACAAATATCATTTTGTTAGCTATTGTTACCTTTGGGTAGGATTTATTAACATATTGATACAGGCTAATATGAGCCTGCCCTATTGAATAAATTCACAGTTCACTTATGAATTCAATATTCTATTATCCTATAGATGAGTCCATTTGTTCCTTAATGCAACTACACCACTCTGAAAACCAGAGTCACTATGCTTCCTTTGCCAAACCTTCCCATAGTTGGTTCTCTTTTTATTCCATGTAGAACAATAATATTGTTGTCTTAAGCCATTCCTCCAAGTGTAATGAACAATTACACTAATACCTCAAGATAGAAATGAAAATCTGAATACACTAGGATCCTAACATCCCACCACTCTTCGAAGATCAAAATCTAGATGATAGACCTAAGATTTTGTCTGCTCCATGCAGTACTCTGACCAGTAGACTTGACTTCCCACCTGCTCAGTGACTTGAACCTAAATGATTACTCAGATACCAAATATAACAAATTGTTACACCAAAACCTCGAGATCGAAGTAAAATTTTGAATACACCAAGATCCTAACACCAAAATAGTTACCTCTAATAATGGTGTGGATGGTAATATGCTCCAATATTAAGTACCTTTATTGTATTTCTTTCTCTCTTAATCTTCTCTTCATGTTTGATCTCTACCACTACTTCCTCATATTCTAATTCTTTTGTTTGTTCTTAACTTTAGAACCATATAATATTAATTTTAATATATTTATTAAATTATTTATAATAAATATTTAAAAAAAATTGCCATTCAACAATTTTAATCAAAACACACTAGTATTATAAGTAAATATTATATTAAGTGTGAATAGAATCTTAATTAGTTTTTTTTTAAAGCACAAGACATATCTGGTTGTTGTTACTTACTAGTGGGGGTGGGGAGTAACAACAACCAGCTCTGGTTGTTGTTACTGGTGAGGATGGGAGTAACAATAGCCAAAGCTGGATGTTGCTACTTCCCACCCCCGCAAGTAACAACAGCTAGAGCTAGTTGTTGTTACTCCCCACCCCCACCCTCATATTGCTAACTATTGTTGCTCCCCACCCCTGCCAGTAACAATAGCTAGAGTTGGTTGTTGTTACTCCCCACACCCACCCTCATATTGAGGGCCTGATTGTTGTTACTCCCCATCCACACTAGTAACAACAACCAGAGTTGGTTTTTGTTACTCCCCATCCCTGCCCTCATATTGAGGGCGAGTAACAACAACCAAAGTTGGTTGTTGTTACTCCCCACCCTACCCTCATAAGCTATTTGTTGTTACTCCCCACCCCCGTCCTCTGGATAGTAACTACCCATCCTCATAATTTGGTTGTTGTTACTACCCACCCTTGCCCTCATATTAAGGGCTAGTAACAACAACCATATCTGGCTGTTGTTACTCCCCATCCTCGTCATCATATTGAGGGTAGGGGTGGGAAGTAACAATAGCTAGCTCTGGCTATTGTTAGTTGTTACTCCCCACCCTCACCCTCAGAGGTGGGACATATGAGGGTAGGGTTAGGGAGTAACAACAACTCTCATATTATTGTTGTTACTTCCTCAATATGAGGGCGGGGGTGGGGAATAACAACAACAATATTTGAGTTGTTGTTAATCCCCACCCCCATATTGAGGGTGGGGATTGGGAGTAACAAAAAAAATATGAAAGCTATTGTTACTCCCCACCCTTGCCCTCATATGCCCTCATATTTTATGGTGGGGGTGGGGAGTAACAACAGCTCTCATATTACTCTTGTTACTCCCCAACCCTGGACTCAATATGGGGGTGGGGAGTAAGAACATCTCTCATATTGTTGTTGTTACTTTCCACCCTCGCCCTAGTAACAACAGCTCTCATATTACTTTTGTTACTCCCCACCCTCAATATGGGGGTGGGGAGTAAGAACATCTCTCATATTATTATTGTTACTCCCCAACCCCACACTCAATATGGGGGTGAGGAGTAAGAACATCTCTCATATTGTTGTTACTTCCCACCCCCGACCTAGTAACAACAACTCTCATATTACTTTTGTTACTCCCCACCCCCACCCTCAATATGGGGGTGGGGAGTAACAACAACAATATGAGAGTTCTTCTTACTCCCCACCCCCACCCTCAATATGGGGGTGGGGAGTAACAACATCAATATGAGAGTTGTTCTTACTCCCCACCCCCACCCTCAAATATGGGGGTGGGGAGTAAGAAGAACTCTCATATTGTTTTTGTTACTCCCCACCCTCACCCTCATATCAAGGGTAGGGGTGGGGAGTAACAACAACAATATGAGAGTTGTTCTTATTCCCCACCCCCGCCCTTAGGGTGTGGGGAGTAACAACATCAATATGAGAGTTGTTCTTACTCCCCACCCCCACCATCATATTACTCCCCACCTCTGCTCTTAATATCAAGGATGGGGGTGGGGAGTAACAACAACAATATGAGAGTTATTGTTACTCCCCACCCTCGCCCTCATATTAAGGGAGTAACAATGGAAATATGAGAGCAGTTGTTACTCCATCAATAATAGGGCGGGGTGGGGAGTAACAACAACAATATGATAGTTGATGTTAGGGGGTGGGGAGTAACAACAAATCTCATATTTCTATTATTACTCCCCAACCCTGCCCTCATATTTGAAGGTGATGATGGGGACTAGCAAAAGCTCTCTTATTGTTGTTGTTACTCCCCAACTCCACCCTCATATTGAGGGAGTAACAACAAAAAAATGAGAGTTGTTATTACTCCCTCAATATGATAGTGGGAGTGGGTAGTAACAACAACAATATGAGAGTTGTTGTTACGGAGTGGGGAGTAACAACAACACTCATATTGTTGTTGTTACTCCCCACTCCCTAACAACAACTCTCATATTGTTGTTGTTACTACCCACCCCCGCTCTCATATTGAGGGAGTAACAACAACTCTCATTTTGTTGTTGTTACTCCCTCAATATGAAGGTGGGGGTGGGGAGTAGCAACAACAATATGAGAGTTGTTGTTACTCCCCATCCTCGCCCTCATATTGAGGGTTGGGTTGGGAGTAACAATAGCTCTCATATTGTTGTTGTTACTCCCCACCACTGCCCTCATATTTGAAGGTGGTGGTGGGGAGTAAAAATAGCTCTCATATTACTATTTTTACTCCCCACCCCCGCCCTCATATTGAATGAGTAGCAACAGCAAAATGAGATATTTTTTTACTCCCTTAATATGATATCGGGGGTAGGGAGTAACAACAACTATCATATTGTTGTTGTTACTCCCCACCCCCATCCTCATATTGAGGGAGTAACAATAGCAATATGGGAGTTGTTACTCCCCAACCCCATCATATTGAGTGTGGGGGTGGGGAGTAACAACATCTAGAGTTGTTGTTACTCCATCAATATGAAGTTGGGGGTGGAGAGACAATAACAATATGAGAGCTATTATTAACCCCACCCCCACCCTCATTTTGAGGGTGGGGGTGGGGTTAACAACAACTCTCATATTGTTGTTACTCCCAACCCCGCCCTCATATTAAGGGAGTAACAACAAAAATATGAGGGCGAGGGTGGGGAGTAATAATAGCTTTCATATTATTGTTGTTACTCACCACTCCCGCCTTCATATTGAAGGAGTAACAACTCTGGCTATTGTTACTCCCCACCCTCACCCTCATATCATATTTTTTTTGTTACTCCCCACCCCCATCCTCATATTGAGCTATTGTTACTCCTTCAATATGAGGATGGGGTTGGGGAGTAACAATAGTAACATTGATGGCAGGGTGGGGAGTAAGAACAACTAGAGATATTGTTACTCCCTCAATATGAGAGCGGGGGTGGGGAGTAACAACAACAATATGAGAGCTATTTTTAGGGGTGGGAGTAACAACAACTCTCATATTGATGGTAACAACTCTAATATTGTTGTTACTACTCCTCACTCCCACCTTCATATTGAGGGTATTGATGGCTGGGGTGGAGAGTAACAACAACAATATGAGATCTATTGTTACTCCCCACCCTCACCCTCATATGCCCTCATATTTGAGGGTGGGGTTGTGGAGTAACAATAGCTATCATATTTTTGTTGTTACTTCCCAACCCCTCCCTCAAATATGAGGGCATATGAGGGCGAGGGTGGGAAGTAACAACAACTCTCATATTGTTGTTGTTACTCCCTACCCCTGCCCGTAATATGGAGGTGGAGAGTAAGAACAACTCTAATATTGCTATTGTTACTCCCCCACCCCCACCCTCATATTACTCACCACCCCTACCCTTAATATTGATGGCAAGGTGGGGAGTAACAATAACAATATGAGAGTTGTTGTTACTCCCCACCCTCGCCCTCATATTAAGGGAGTAACAATGGCAATATGAGAGCTATAGTTACTCCCTCAATATGAGGGCAGGGGTTGGGAGTAACAACAACAATATGAGAGCTAATGTTAGGAGGTGGGGAAAAACAACAACTCTCATATTACTATTGTTACTCCCCACCACTGCCCTCATATTTGAATGCAGTGATGGGAACTAACAACAACTCTGTTGGTTCGACTTTCATACGCACCCCGCGAAAGGATGGGCAGGAAGCCCCGAAGACACCCACGGGATGGATCCCACTCACTTTAGGATCTAGATGGTTATCCAAGGTGCGAGTTACAGAGTTGGGTCGAATGGCTATTCACTCTTTTCCATTTATGGAATAGATTTCAATATGGACTACTTTGTTACCTTACAGGGGGTTCTTGAACTTGTTCAGTAGTTGTTACTTGTTTATCAGATTTAACTTGAATTCTTGATCTAGCTCTCATGGGTCAGCAGATTTAAATAAAAGACAAACAAAGAAAATAAAAATGGATCATTCACCGAAAACAAAGAGAGGGTAGGGTAGGGCAGAAAGAGAAGTTCATCAGACTTTAAACTGTAAAACTTAAACTGACAATTTTATCTATGCTACTAGCTTCACAACAGAACAAATCAAAGAAGAAAGTGTCTAGTCAGTCTAAGATCACTTTCAACTAAGAGCACAAGGCAAAGTGGAACAGATCTAGCAGAAAATTATAAATCCAAGGGCAGCTGGTTAAAACTAGTATCTTTCACCGACAAACCTAGCTCACACAGTGAAGACAGAGCAATTAGAACAAACTTAACCTCAAATCTGTAATTTCCCCTAGCAGGCAAGAGAACAACTGAAGCCTAACAACATATTTAAACTTGACAATACAGATTCACAACATATATCTAACAAACTTTAATGGAACAGATAACAAAAGAAGATACACTTATCACACTCTGCAAAATATTAGGCTCCTGGCCATGCTATCACAGAAAAGCTAAAGCACATCAACTCCAAGTCCAGAAACAAAGGATTTCACAAAATTTACAAGAAATTGCTTATAAGCCTTTTATTTCTAAGTCTCCGCCTCCCCGCAATTACATTGAGAAGAAGTATTTATAGACTCAGGACAGACCCTGATCTTTTCAGAAATATCTTCTTCTTTAACTGCAAATCTTATCTTTCTAAACCCTAGGACCCGGGTTTTACAATAAAAATCCATTTAAAATCAAAGTCCAGATAGAACTTAACCCTTCGGAAAATCAGGGGAGTCAGCTGCCATAAATGGAGAAGATAGAGTTGAATGCCACTTGCATTCATCCGCAACTGCAAATGAATGCTCTCATTAATTTTTGTTGGTGAGCCGGATGAGTCACCACTTCTCCATCAATTTGTCCCCGTAAAGCCATCCCTAAGTTGAAATTATCTCCATGCTATTAATTCTGCAATAAATCTCCATTGAATGCTTTCACCGGCATCTTCTCCTCTAGCATGGCGGTCCTCGATCAAATCTGCACTTTAACTTTGACTTTATGGCCTTTTTCGGTTGTCCCTCAAGTGCCAGATGGAATCCTACATGAAAGACAAAAGATTAATTAGCTCTTTAATAAACATCAAATTAAAGCATTTAAACATTAAAAATAGATTAAAATTAGCTAAAAAGCTTGCATGTCAGCCTCTGCTTGTCTACCTCATGCTTTGACACGTGTCGCTATCCCAGGATGCCTTCTGTTTTCCGTTGGAATGCACTTCAGGCTCATTGTGCAACTTTCTCTCTCCTGTCGTGATTCTGAGACATGTCGCAATTTCGTGACATGTCACGAAATCGCGACGTCCCCAGCGCCATGCAACTTCTTCCCTCGTCGGCCGCAAAAACGCGACATGTCGCGATTTCGCGACATGTCGCAATTTCGCGACATGTCGCGAAATCGCGCCTCCTGCTAGCTGTCGCACAACTTTTTCAAGCATGTCACGATTTTGAGACATGTTAGTGACACGCTGCACCTTTTGTACTTAAGCGTTTTTCCATCAACAACCCACGAAAATAGAACACGTCGCGATATCGCGATAGTTCCCGTAGCTGCATGCGTTGACCGCGTTGACCGCAATTTTGCGACACATTTGCGACTTAGCCGATTTTCATTCTGCAGCCCACTTTCTCTCTCCTATCGCGAAAATGCGACATGTCACAATTTCGTGACATGTCGCAAAATCGTGCCCTTTCGTACAACTTTATTCTCTCTCCTCTGGTCAGTAGCAATTTTGCGACGGTTTCCAAAAATGGAAGTGTCGCGATATCGCGACACTTCCAAAAATGGAAAGTGTCATGATTTCGCTACACAAAAATGACTTAGCTGCTTTTTGATTTACCTGTCGCGATTTCGCGACATTTTCGAAAATGGAAGTGTCGCGATATCGCGACACTACCAAAAATGGAAAGTTTTGGTTTTCAGTGAATTTATGCAACTGTTTTCTAGATTTTCCTCGGTACCGGTGCAAGATTTGGCTTAAGCATGAATGATTCTAGCATGTAGAAAGTTAAGCTTGAAATAACAATGCTAGAAAGACTTGGAAAAAGGCACAACTTTAACAAAGAGGCAAGCAAAATTGGATTTAAACCTGAAAAACATCTAGAGGGTCCCTACTGCAAAAATGAAAGTTCAGAATTTTCTAAGGATGGAATCTCATTTTTCAGTGGGGGTGTGTTGCTTCTCAACAAATGGCAATATTTGCGGGTAAAATAGTAGCACTATTTTAGAACCCAAGACTCTGGCTTCAAAACAAAAAGACCATGCATCATGCCTTGCCACAGACATTCTTCACAATAAATTGACTGTTAACTGCCAGCTGTTAAAATTTTCCAAGGACATACTGGGCTGGATTACTTCAAAGAAGATTTCTGATGTGCAATTTCAAAGGGTATAAACTTTCTTCAAGGATGACTGGATTGATTGATGAACTTTGGACTGATCAGATTTTCTAGATTGTAAAAGGGGAAACCGAGTAGAGCTTTGTTTACTAATTTAGCCTTTTACAGCCTAGACAGAGTTACCCTTTAGATTTACATGACCCAAATTTACAACTGTAGGGCAGAATCTAATATTGGCTGCCTCTTCATTATGTAATTATTTTCTTTTTCTTTTTCTCTTTTTTTTTTTTTTTATCTCTCTTCTTTTTGAAATATATCACTATCTGGAAGACCTTAGAGAAATTACAATTTTCTTCTAACACTTGATCAATTTGAAACTGTTTCAGTCCAGGCATTAATAGCCTCTGTGGGTGACACCCAAATAATTACATGACATAGTCCCCTCTCATAACCAGCTTTTCTTGGATTCCCCGGGAGTTCCTCCAACTGAACAAAGATAACAGTTTTTCTATTATTAAAACAACTGTGGCAAGTAAGACACAAGATCCCATCATCTCTCTACCTTTGTCCTGAATAACAAAATAGTTCTATAGTTCAGTGCAAGCAGAATATCTCTATTAGAATAATGAGCAATGGGTGGAGACTGGATTGATCAGCTAGGAATAAAACAATTTTCAGCAGGCTGACTTTTCATTGATTTCTCAGGCAGAGGTTAAAGGACAGAATTTTAAGAGCTGAAGGACTTTGTATAGGCTTCCAAGGACAGGCACAGGCTTTAAAGCAAAACAGAAATAAAACTACACAGACTTTTAAAATTAAAACTGAAGCAAATAAATTAAAACTGAAACAAAAGACTGTACAGACTTAAAAAGCAAGCTAAAACAAAAGACACTATACAGACAACAAGGATTAACTAAAAACACAGCAACCAAAAACTGACAAAGGGAAACTGCAACAGCACTAAAATAAACTAAAGCAACTGTACAGACAGCAAAGAAAAATAACTACAATAAAGAACTAAAGCAAATAAAACTGAAACAAAAGACTCATGACAGACTTAAACAGCAAGCTGACAAAAGACAAAGAAAGGAAATAAAAAGCACTGACAAAAGAAATAAACTGCACAAGCTAAAACTGTACAGACAATTAAAGATAAAACTGCACTGACAAAGAAATAAAACTGAAAAACTTCAAAGCTTACTTACAATGTATACATATGTTACAACTTCCCTTCATACTCAAAAAATGCAGCAGTTGGGAAAGCAGAGAAATGGTGCCTTAAAAAATTTTTGACCATGTGCAAGTAATTTAGAAAAATTACCTTTCAGGTCCTGTTGACGAAATACACTCCAGACTGTGCATCAAAAATTTGCTATTTGGGAAAGACTTGTGTTTACTGTCTTCCCTGTCCCATTTGAAAAACAAATCTGCAACCCCTTCAAATTAAACAAATCATATAATAACAAATCATATGATAACATGTTTATGCTTCTAATTGAAGGGTTTGCAGAGTTCTTTCAAAAAGACTGAATGTAAAAAAACCCCCAGGATCAAATACATTAAAATCTTGACAGACCCAGACCACCACATCTTCAAAATTATGTGACAACTGAAAGAAATCATGTTTTATATGTATGCCCTGGTTCTTAACAACTTGAACATTTTGTGGTTGTATTGCTTCAATATCCAGGACTTCAATTTTTATCCCTCTAGCAGAATGTTTACAATTTTCCTTTTCACCTGAGCCTTGCTTAGATTTAACCTCATCAATGTGTAATATCCAACTGTCACTGTTGTGATGGATTAGAGCTGTAACCGTTCCCACATTTTCAGTTGCCAAATTATAAGATCCAATATCTGCATCAACACAGTTTATAGCCTTTTCTTTGATATTATGTTGAGAAGTTACAGGCTTATGTTGAGACAGTTCATCAATTCCAAGTTGGCTAACCACATTCATATTTACTATCCTTTCCTCCTTTTCTTGAAATTCAACAAGTGGTCCAGAGTAAGCTTCAATCAAGCTAACCTTCTGTTCAACAATCTGGGGCAGTTCATAGAGGGTGATGTCACCTTTAAGTTCCCTCCTATCCTCAATGATGTTATCCTCCTCGCATTACTTCTGCATAGTGACATTGAATCTCACTTTCATCATCCTCTGATGAGGAAGGATCATTATTAAGTTCTGGACTCTGACATCTCAAATTATAACTGTTCATTTTGACCTGTTGAAAATCTTGCATTTCATCCACAGGAGTTTGTACAAGACTTTTTGTCTCTTCAGGAAAAGTGAAAGAATCTGAAACCCTGGTTGTACTATTTTTGGATGAACTAGAAATATCAACATTTCTTTGATCTCTAGGAAAATTTAACTCACCAAAAAAAACTTCAGATTTGGGTAATGCTAGATCACCAGTGTTTACTTCAAGCACTTCCACTTTGAACTTGTTAGAACTTTTCTGTATATTTTGCACATGCTGAGTGGATGTCACAGTTAACGGAGTTTCCTTGGGTAGAGCATGATATGTTGGCACTAACTCATGATGTAGAATAGGGTCTGAAATAGGTATGTTCTGTGTAACATAGGATATCAAAGGACTGCTCAGAATTTGAGGCCCTAACTGTCTTTCAAGAATTAAGGCTTCTTTATAAACCCTTGCCAGGGTTGTGATATTGATGTCTCTCTTGAGGAAAATAGAGGTCACCGCATCCAACGCATTCTTGTAGATTTCTAAGGCCAGATTTGCATTTGGGATGTAATGGCCAGTCATTCTATCGTAAGCTCTTTGGAACCTCATATTGAAAGACCTGACAGTTTCTCCCGACTCTCTCTTGATGCTGGAAAATTATTGGTATAACACACTGGGGTCTATCACTTCCCCAAATTGTGATATAAAAGCTTTCTCTAGGTCATCCCAGCTAGTAATGGAATTGCTGGTGAGATTTAAAAACCAGTCATAAGCTCCCTCCTAGAGAGTGAACGGAAACAATCTGCAGGCAACATCTTCATGCTATATATTTAACAATCTTAAAGCATTTTTGAAAGCTAGCAGGTGTTCTTCTGCAGTTCTTGTCCCATTATGTTTATATCTGGGGAGATACATTTTCGGGCTTCTGGGCAGGTCATGGGCTATACTTGGGATATTCAAAGCAGTGGGGCCCAACCAATTTACCATTATTACTTGGTTGACAGTGATATTCTAAGTTGTAATTGAATAACTGCCAGTGGTGATAAAACTCCCTCAATATGAAGGTGGGGATACTCCCCACCCCCACTTTCATATTGAGGGTGGGGGTGAGGACCCACAATATGAGGGTGGGGAGTACTCCGCACCCCCACCCTCATATTGGGGGTGGGGGTACTCCCCACCCCAACCCTCATGTTGGGGGTCCCCACCCCTACCCTCAATATGATTGTGGGGGTGGGGGTGGGGAGTACCCCCACCCTCAATATTGAGGGTGGGGGTGGGGGTGAGGTTACTCCCCACCCCCACCCTCACCATCACCACCCCACCCTCAACCTCATATTGAGGGGGTGTGGAGTACCCCCCACCCTCATATGGGTAGTACACCCACCCTCAATATGATGGTGGGGGTGGGGAGTACCCCCACTCTCATATTGAGGGTGGGGGTACAACCCATATGAGGGTGGGGTTACTCCACACCCCCTCAATATGAGGGTGGGGGTGGGGAGTACCCCCACCCTCAGGGGTGGGGAGTACCCCCACCATCAATATTGAGGGTGGGGAGTACCCCCACCCTCAATGGGAGTACCCCCACCCTCAATATTGAGGGTGGGGAGTACCCCCACCCTCAGGGGTGGGGAGTAACCCCACCATCAATATTGAGGGTGGGGAGTACCCCCACCCTCAATATTGAGGGTGGGGGTACTCACCATCATCATATGGGGAGTACTATGGGTGGGGTTGGGGAGTACCCCCACCATCATATTGAATATGAGGGTGGGGGTACTCCCCCACCCTCATATTGAATATGAGGTTGGATATGAGGGTGGGGGTGGGGAGTACCCCCACCCTCACATTGAATATGAGGGTAGGCATTCTCCCCACCCTCACCACCTCCACCATCATAATGAGGGTGGTGGTTCTCCCCACCCCCACACTCATATTGAGGGTGGGGGTGGGGAGCACCCCCACCCTCATATTGAGGGTGGGGGTGCACCCCACCCCCACCCTCATATTGAGGGTGGGGGTGCACCCCACCCCCACCCGCATATTGAGGGTGGGGGTGCTCCCCACCCCCACCCCTCAATATGAGGGTGTGGGTGGGGAGAACCCCCACCCTCAATATGATGGTGGGGGTGGGCTCACATTGAATATGAGGGTAGGCATTCTCCCCACCCTCACCACCTCCACCCTCATAATGAGGGTGGTGGTTCTCCCCACCCCCACACTCATATTGAGGGTGGGGGGTGGGGAGCACCCCCACCCTCATATTGAGGGTGGGGGTGCACCCCACCCCCACCCTCATATTGAGGGTGGGGGTGCACCCTGGGGGTGGGGAGCACCCCCACCCTCAATATGCGGGTGAGGGTGGGGAGCACCCCCACCCTCATATTGAGGGTGGGGGTGCACCCCACCCCCACCCTCATATTGAGGGTGGGGGTGCACCCCACCCCCACCCTCATATTGAGGGTGGGGGTGCACCCCACCCCCACCCTCATATTGAGGGTGGGGTGCCCCCACCCCCCCTCTGAGGGTGGGGGTGGCCCCCCTATTGAGGGGGGTGGGGCCCCCTCGAGGGGGTGGGTCTATGGGGGCTGGGGGTCCCACCTCTGGTGGGCCCCCCCCTTGAGGTGGCCCCCCCTCTGAGGGTGGCACCCCCCTCTTGAGGGTGGGGTCCCACCCCACCCTCATTTGAGGGGGGGTGCTCCCACCCCCACCCTCATATTGAGGGTGGGGTGCTCCCCACCCCCACCCTCAATATGAGGGTGTGGGTGGGGAGAACCCCCACCCTCAATATGAGGGTGGGGGTGGGGAGCACCCCCACCATCATATTGAGGGTGGGGGTGGTGGTGGGGGGTGGGGGAGCACCCCCACCTTCAATATGAGGGTGGGGGTGGGGAGCACCCCCACCCTCAATATGATGGTGGGGGTGCCTCCCCACCCCCACCCTCAATATGAGGGTGGGGAGGCAGGGTGGGGGTGCCTCCCCACCCCCACCATCAATATGAGGGTGGGGAGGAACCCCCACCCCCACCCTCAATATGAGGGTGGGGGTGCTCCCCACCCACACCCTCATATTGAGGGTGGGGGTGGTCCCCACCCCCACCCTCAATATGAGGGTGTGGGTGGGGAGAACCCCCCACCCTCAATATGAGGGTGGGGGTGGGGAGTAACTGAGGGTGGGGGTGGTCCCCACCCCCACCCCTCAATATGAGGGTGTGGGTGGGGAGAACCCCCACCCTCAATATGAGGGTGGGGGTGGGGAGCACCCCCACCATCATATTGAGGGTGGGGGTGGGGGTGGGGGTGGGGAGCACCACCACCTTCAATATGAGGGTGGGGGTGGGGAGCACCCCCCACCCTCATTTGATGGTGGGGGTGCCTCCCCACCCCCACCCCTCCATATGAGGGTGGGGAGGCAGGGGTGGGGGTGCCTCCCCCACCCCCACCATCAATATGAGGGTGGGGAGGCACCCCCACCCTCATATTGAGGGTGGGGGTGCCTCCCCACCCCCACCATCAATATGAGGGTGGCGGTGGGGAGGCACCCCCACCCTCAATATGAGGGTGGGAGTGCCTCCCCACCCTCACCCTCAATATGAGGGTGGGGATGCTCCCCACCCACACCCTCAATATGAGGATGGGGCTGGGGAGCATCCCCACCCTCATATTGAGGGTGGGGGTGGGGAGGCACCCCCACCCTCAATATGAGGGTGGGGGTGGGGAGCATCCCCACCCTCAATATTCCTCACCACCACCCTCATATTGAGGGTGGGGGTGGGGGAGCATCCCCACCCTCATATTGATGGTGGGGGTGGGGAGCATCCCCACCCTCATATTGAGGGTGGGGGAGGGGAGGCACCTCCACCCTCAACACCCCCATCATCATTATGAGGGTGGGGGTGCCTCCCACCCCCACCCTCAATATGAGGGTGGGGGTAACGAGGGTGGGGGTGGGGAGCAACCACCCTCATTTTGAGGGTGGGGGTGAAGAGCACCACCACCCTCAATAATAGGGTGGGGGTTGGGGTGCACGCCACCATCATATTGGGGGTGGGGAGCATCCCCACGCTCAATATGAGGGTGGGGGTGGGGAGAAAATATGAGGGTGGGGGTGTGGAGCACCACCACCCTCAATAATAGGGTGGGGGTTGGGGTGCATCCCCACCCTCAATATGAGGGTGGCGTGCACCCCAACCCCCACCCTATTATTGAGGGTGGTGATGCTCCCCACCACCACCATCAATATGAGGGTGGGGTTGCTCCCCACCCCCACCCTCATTTTGAGGGTGGGGGTGCTACCCACCCCAACATCATATTGAGGGCGGGGGTGGGGAAGCAACCCCACCCTCATATTGAGGGTGGGGGTGGTGAGCACCCCCACCCTCATATTGAGGGTGGGGTTGCTCTTATTGAGGGTGGGGGTGGGGGAGAACCCCCACTCTCAAATTGAGGGTGGGGGTGCTCCACAACCCCCACCCTCATATTGGGGGTGCTCCACAGTGGGGAAGCACCCCCACCCTCATATTGTTGGTGGGGGTGCTCGTCACCCCCACCCTCATATTGAGGGTGGGGTTGCTCATATTGAGGGTGGGGGTGGGGGAGCAACCCCACCCCTCATATTGATGGTGGGGGTGGGGAAGCACCACCACCGTCATATTGAGGGTGGGGGTGGGGAAGCACCCCCAACCTAATATTGAGGGTGGGTGTGGGGAAGAACCCCCACTATCAAATTGAGGGTGGGGGTGCTCCCCAACCCCACCCTCATATTGAGGGTGTGGGTGCTCCCCACCCCCACCCTCATCTTGAGGGTGGGGGTGCTCCCCACGGTGGGGGAAGCACCCCCACCCTCATATTGTTGGTGGGGGTGCTCCCCACCCCCACCCTCATATGGTGGGGAGCACCCCCACCATCATATTGAGGGTGGGGGTGCTCCCCACCCCCACCCTCATATTGAAGGTGGGGTTGCTTCCCACCATATGTGGGTGGGTGTGGGGAAGCACCCCCACCATCATATTGAGGGTGAGGGTGGGGGTGGGGAAGCACCCCCACCCTCATATTGAGGGTGGTGGTGCTCCCCACCCCCACCCCTCATATTGAGGGTTGGGTGGGGAAGAACCCCCACCCTCAATATGAGGGGTGGGGGTGCTCCCCCGCCATCATATTGAGGGTGGGGGTTGCTCCCCACCCACACCATCATATTGAGGGTGGGGGAGCTCCCCCACCGCACCCCCACACCCATATTGAGGGTAGGGGTACTCCCCATCCCCACCCCCACCACCACCCTCATGGTGGGGTGCACCCCCCACCCCCACCCCCACCCCCTCATATATAGGGTGGGGGTACGGGGGTGGGGATTACCCCCACCCTCAATATGGGGGTGGTGGTCTGGGTGGTGGTGCTCCCCACACCCACCCACACCCTCATATTGAGGGTGGGGGTACACCCCACCCCCACCCCCACCCCCAATATGACGGTGGGTGTGCTCCCGACCCCCACCCTCATATTGATGGTGGGGGTGGGGAGTACCACCATCCTCATATTGAATGTGGGGGTGGGGGTACCCCCATCCCCCACCCTCATATTTGATGGTGGGGTTTGGGGTACCCCCAATATGAGAGTGTGGGTGGGGGAGAACCCCCACCCTCAATACCCACCCTCACCCTCAAATGGGGGTACCCCCACCCTCATATTTGAGTGCGGGGTTGGGGTTCCCCAACCCCCACCCTCAATATGTGGGTGGGGGTTGGGGTACCCCCAACCCCCACCCTCAATATGTTGGTGGGGGTTAGGGTACCCCCACCCCCACCCTCAATATGACGGTGGGGGTACCCCCATATGAGGGTGAGGGTGGGTATTGAGGGTTGGGGTTCTCCGCCACCCCCACCCTCATATTGAGGTACCCCCACCCCCATCCTCAATATGAGGGTGGGGGTACCCCCATTTGAGGGTGAGGGTGGGTACCGAGGGCGGGGTTCTCCCCACCCCCACCCTCATATTGAGGGTGGGAGTTCTCCCCACCCCCACCCTTAATATTGAGGATGGGGGTGGGGAGAACCCCCACCCTCAATATGAGGGTGGGGGGTGGGGGGAGAACCCCCACCCTCAATATTGATGGTGGGGGTGGGGGTACTCAATATGAGGGTGAGGGGTGGGGGTACGGGGGTGGGGGTACTCAATATGAGGGTGAGTGTGGGGGTACCACCACCCCCACCCTCAATAAACCCCCACCCTCAATATTGATGGTGGGGGTGGGGGTACTCAATATGAGGGTGAGGGTGGGGGTACGGGGGTGGGGGTACTCAATATGAGGGTGAGTGTGGGGATACCACCACCCCCACCCTCAATATGAGTACCCCCACCCCCACCCTCAATATGAGGGGTGGGGGTGGGGGTACTCAATATTAGGGTGGGGGTGGGGGTACTCAATATTAGGTGTTTCTCACACTAACTAAATCTTAAAAAAAAAAACTTGAAGGAACAACGCAATGATTCGAGCTTTGGCTCTTCTTTGAAAGGTCCAAGGTTCAAACTGCAACGTGTGTGTGGTGCATTAAATTCCCTAATGATAAGCTCAACTCTCCCCCTTATAAGAGGTCATGGTATAATAGGATACACAATCCTAAACATCAATCATAAAATTTTCTCCTACTAACCAAATAAAAAACATATCAAGACTTGTAATATTAAATTTAGTATATTTGATAAATTATTTATAATAAATATTAAAAAATCATGTCATTCAACGATTTCAATCAAAACACTCATATTATAGAAAAATATTATTTTAAGTGTGAATAGAACCTTAATTAGTTCTCAAATAATAAACTTTTTGAAAGCGCTTTCTAGGGCTATCGATTGGTAAGTGCTTGTCTGGTCAGGCACTTATCAAGAAGACACCTAGATTTAAACCTCGGGATAGCCTGTTTGCAAAGGTAGTAGTCTGATTTGAATCTTCTAAGTGTGCATCAAACTGACGATGATGGTATAAGTCTCGAGCAACTAGTGGTTCGCTTCACGTTGGATCAACACTTACAAGAGGAATAGGTTTTATGGGAGCAACTGGTACTAATCTTGAGTGACCGATAGTCCCTTTCACTTCGAATCAACAATAACCAAGTGGAATAGGTTTGGTGGGAGCAGCCCTGAAGTTCAAAACTTGTGCTTGTTGGTTACTAAAAATAATGTGGTTGACCAACTCTCCTATGTAACAAAAACAACTTTTTGAAAGTCAAATAAGAAAAACATTCCTCAAAAGAAGTTTTTTCACCTCATAAAGATAAAACAAATTTACATCTAAAAGAAAATTTCCACCTGTAATATAATATCTATAGTAAAGCAAAGTTAGATTTCTTATATGTCATACAAAATAATTAATTAATAAGTATTCAACACACCTCTCTCGGTTATCAGCCAGTCCAAAGCCTAACTTGAATAGCAGGTCATGTGAAGAGTTGTCGATTATGAACATTTAATTGCATCTGCTTAGTAAGACCCACATATTTAGTAAGTTTATTGTATAGCCTCGTTCTAGTTGTACTCTCAAAGTAAGGAAGTTGTTAGGTGTAGAGTGAGGACCATATGTTGAGTGATGACCATGTCTATTATTGATAGCATGAACTTCAACCATTCAACTATGTAATTGTCAGTTACTACTGTTGAACTCAATCTGCTCATCCACAATGCAAAATTGCATATCTAGCAAAGATGAATGGCCATGATGATGAACGGTGACAAAGATAGCCATGTTTTGCATGCGATGGCCGTGCCATGTCCTACACAGGGTCACGTCAAAGCTCTATTGGATTTCCTTGAATTACTGTCTACACAAGGATTTTTCATCACCTTCGTTAATACATAATGGACCGAGCAACGCATTTTTGGCAATTCTCGTGCGTTCACAATTTCAATAGAAATACTCTCTAAATATAATCTCTTCTTCAGTAACATTATTACATATCTATATTTTAAATGGTCTTGAGTATCTTCCTTTTGGAGGTCCTCTTGATAGCTCTTTTTCCATAAACTTGATTAAATGTTTAGGGATCAAGAATGATTTTACATGCATATGCAAGCTTACATACATTATATAAAAATATGCAAAATATGCACCATAAAAAGCGTCTTTCATAGAATAATATTGAGAGAATTTACACTTCTCTCAAATATGGACTTCCTAGTTATATAAGCGTCATCCATTGCTTTCAAAGAACTATTGTACAATATTTCAATAATAATTTTTTTTTTAATTTTAAAATACATTATACCAATTACTTTCTTTAATAAAAACAATATAATCTTCATCTTTACTTGATAAATTTAAATAAATCAACCTTCGAAATCTTCTATACCATAAGTAGTATTCAATTAACTAACTACTCCTTCTTATGATTCAATAAAATCCATTGAACTCTAAATTAACAACACAAAACATGCACAAGTAGTCAAATAACCAATATGTGAAGGTGCAAAAGCAACCTCACATCATAGCTAATAAACATATCGGACCTAGACTATGGTGAAAGAAAAATATGTAGATTAGAAGGCTTAATAATACATACTAACAAGCAATGAACATTAATGCCACCCCAACATAAATGTTAAGCATATCAATATTCATTACTGGGCAACATTTCAAGAATAGCAACACTACTCATTATTTATCACATCAACTCAATGGAAAGGTGTGAGTACTTCTCATGCTAAGAAAGGAACAATGGATTAAATAAATTTATAATACCACAATACCTTTTCCTAAACAAACCAGATAACAAGGAGAGGTGGATCAACACACAATCCAACTCTGAATTACATCACAAGCCAAGGGTAAAGTATTCAACGATTTTCAACTTAAACATACAATAGAATACTAAGGCTAACTGATGCTTCAACACATCGAAAAGATGTTTGAAATTCTTTCCTCATTGGATCACAAATCTAAAACCTTCCCAAAAACCATAGATCTATAATTAACACAAACCTAAATCTTAACTAAATTTTCTACTCTCAACTCAAACTTGCACTATAGAATACATACATTAAAACCCAACAACATGTAGATATTCTAAGAGGGTAAACAATTGCTTAAAGGTTCTTCACTTCTCTCTCCTAAACCTAAAACACACCTCGAGTCTTGGAGCAATGAAACCAACTACCACTCAAAGGTTTTTGAAAGAATTACATTCAACCAACATATGGTGAAAGCAATAACACAAATCATATAAAACATCAACATCAAATCATGTAAACAATAAGGCAACATGAGGTGCATAAAGAAAACATATCCTACATTCTCATTATGCCAACAAAGATTCATTTTCCAATAGCATGCAACCATAATGGAATCACCTCACTACAATGATCCAAAGAAAACTCTTTTCTTTTTTCCTTCCAACTCCTTCCTCCTCTCACGATCCTCCTCCTTATTTATATCCCCCCTAGATATTAACCAATGTAGCCTCCCTAGATATGGTTTTTCTTTCTACAACTGAATTCATATGTATTCTTGTATTTTTAACAGTTTCAAAAGTGTGTTGAAAAAGAATAAAGATGTTAAATCAAGGCCCTTCGCTCAGATTGAGGGGGGGAATTCAACTCCACCTCCAATGAGTTTTCAATATATCTCACTAAACATAGGATAAAAAAGCATCTTACTACCTCCTATATGAAGAACACAAGATTATACTGAGAGGGGGGTGAACAGTATAAGACCACTTTTTACTTTTCTTTTCCAAACAATATTATCCAATATTATCAATGGCAATATCAACATAAGTAATAAAATTAGTTTATAAATCATCACACACAATAGAGAAACCAATTTAACGTGGTTCAGCCAATGTGGAAAACATCCACGGAGAAAATATTTCACTAAAATTTTCTCAAAAAATATCTTGGGAATCTTTCCCTATTACAATGTTTATGGACCTCTATCCAAAGGAGATACCAATCCCCTAATCAAGTTCATGGATATTTATCCATAGGAGAACTCTTTCCCCTCTACTGGTTCGTGGATCTCTATCCACAAGAGAACTCCTTCCCCTCTGCTCTGGTTGGTGATCTCTTAGAAGACTACTACCTTCACTACATTGGCTTGTGGATCTCTCTCCACTGAAGACCTTTGTCTTTACTCAAAAGACCTTTGTTCTCACTACCTTGGCTAATGGATCTCTATCCACTAGAGACTATTGTCCTCTACTTTATCACCTCCAAATCTTACTCTTAGTTCTGTTCAATATTTATCTCAAATATACACTAAACATAGTCCTTTAGTCTAGCACAAATATGCTTAATATCTATTCTCAAATCTGCACTAAACACAATCCTTCAGTCTAGCACAAATCTGCCCAATATCTGTCTTAAATTTGCACTAAACACTGTCCATCGATCTAGCATAAATCTACTCAATATTCGTCTCAAATTTACACTAAACACAATCCTTTGTTCTAGAACAAATCAGTTTAATCTTTGTCTTAAATATGAACTAAACACAGTCCTTTGATCTAGCACAAATCTTCTTAATATCTATCTTAAATCTGCACTAAACACAATCCTTCAATCTAGCACAAATATGCTCAATCTATATCTCAAATCTGTCCACAATTCCTCTCAAGAACTTGCTCAAATTTCTCTTAAGTCTTCACCAAGACTTACCTTAAATATGCTTAACAAATCCTCTCTAGAACATGTTCAATTTGCTCAAAAAGGTTTCCCTAAGACTTACCTCAAATTTGATTGTAAGATTCTACAAAAGCTCACACAAAGTCCTTAAGCTTTCACAAAAGCTTACTAAACTCTATCCTTAAGTCCCCTCTAGGACTTACTCAAATCTGTACACAAGATCTCACAAAAGCTTTCTTAATTTTGTCCTTAAATCCCCTTTAGGACTTACTCAAAATTGTACACAAGCGCTCACAAAAGCTTGCTTAATTCTACCCTTAAGTCCCCTCTAGGACTTACTCAAAACATTACACTAGCTTTCATAAAAGATTATTTAAATCAATTGCTAAACTTGCATACACAACTAAACTTAATCCTTTCAAAACACCTCTTCAATCACACAAACAAGTTTCACTCATAATATTTTTTAACCATAAAAAAATATAGAGAATGGTAAGAGACTCAATATGTTTCACACTCACAAATAACTCTATCACTTTCAAACTCACTTTCAAATCAATTCAAAAATAAAGAATAATTTGTTTCACAAATCTTGAACTCCAATGCTCTCAATAAATAATGATCAATCAACTTCACTCAACCATCCATTCAATGAAATACAACTTGCATACAAACCCTAACCAAGTGTTTCACTATACTTCTAACAACTCACACTATGAACCTTGACTTAATATGATTCCAGTTTTCACATACCAATGATACTCATGTTCTTTCACAAACCCTAGTTCAAGATAGTTCTCAACTTCACATAACAATGATACTAATGTTCTCTCACAAACCCTAGTTCAAGATAGTTCCTAATCTCACATAACAATGATACTCATGATATTTCACAAACCCTAGTTATGCACATGAAGGCTCACACAATTCTTTCCAACAATGCTTATCAAACAATATCACATAACAATGATACTCATGTTCTTTCACAAACCCTAATCATGCACATGAACACTCACTCAAATATTTCCAACAATGCTTATCAAACAATCCTTTTTACTCCAACCTTGCATTTCACAACATTCGATCCAACAATATTTCATTCATAAGGAAGATGTGCCCATACCTTTTGTTTTGATGGAGATATGTCTTCAGAACATATCTTAACCACAATCAAATCTTCTTTGCCAATTTTAAGGTTAGGTAACAACAATCTTTCTCAAAATATACTTGCAAATATTTTTCCAATAATTATTTTACCATACAAAAATAATAAGTCTCAATTACACCTTATAATCTCCAAACTTTCAAATATAAGTCAACAATTTTATTAAAAGAAAACAAACACAATAATTTCTTTTATACACCTTATTTCTCCTCTCAAAATAATTAACACAATATTGCTTTATATCAAAATATAAAATATAATTTTCTTTGCATACCTTATCACTCTTGTCTTATAGAATAAATTCTAACCACCAAAATTAAAATAAAATATTTAAATTTTCTTACACCTTATATCTCTCTTAACAAACTCACAAGCTATCCTTTCAAATTTCACACAACCCTTAAATGCAAATTTCTAGATATCTAAAACATTTAAAAAATCAAATCATAAATTGCATACATTTTATTTTAACTCTGCCCAAAAAGTGTTTCCAACCAAATTTGAACTCACAACCTTGTCTTCTCAACACCCTAGCCCAACGCTAGGCCACTAGTTGGGCTATGCGCCCACACAAAAATCAAGAGCGCACGAGTTTCCTTTTACTCCCTATCTCCTCTGTCCTTTAGCGCAAATAAAAATGATTTCCCTTGCAAAGCACAACGACATGAATTGAACCCACATCCTTGCCCTTACAACGCTTTAGCTTGGCCTCAACTACCACCTGTGCTAATGACAACGGTGGAACTTCTTCTCCACACGCTTGCACATAAACTTTTATTTTTTCCTTCAAATACAAAATATTTCTTCTATCATAGCAAGGTAGCGCACGAAGTCCTTTTCAAAGCATAGCATAGCATTTGAATGTCTTGTAATCGGGAGGGAAAATAATGAAGATTATTCCCCTTATAAATATGTTTAATTTTTGTCCTTACACATCGACTCAATATTCGAATTTTGAAATTCAAATTTAAATTAAATATTAATTTAAAACCTTTGAAACCCAATATTTATTTAAAATAAAATTTTAACCATAGGTTAAAATATTTTAATTTAAATAAATTAAATTAAATATTTTATGGGCTGCATAATGGGGCTTTTTAAGTATATATTATTTTTAATAAATCCTTTGACCTCATTTTCTTCATCTTATCATTTTGCTCAAAAATATTATAATATTATTATTTTAATTTAAACCTACTTCTCCTTCCTTGGGTCTTCAACCTTTTAGGCCTTTTAGGCATATAATATTTAAAAATAAAAATTATATCGTATTCCTTTTAAAAAAATTCTTACCTTTGGAAAAACCACCTGATGACATTAATGATGATGAAACTGAAACAACAATCTCTTGACATCAATGACAATAAAAATATTCAAAATTTCCAACACTATACTCCTCAACAAAATGGAGTTGTTGAAAGGAGAAATCATTCCATCATGGAGATGGTTTGTTGTATGCTTACAAGTGCACATCTTGAGCAACAGTATTGGGAAAAAGTTATAACTACTTTTGTGTATGTCCTGAATTGAGCACCCATAAAAGCTATTCAAGGAGTCACACCACAAGAAGCATGGAGTGGAATAAATCCCTTCATTTCTCATCTAAGGATATTTTGATGTAAATCTTTTATGCATATTCCAAAGAAGAAAAGACACAAGTTAGATGAGAAAACTTTACAATGTATCTTTCTTGGTTATGATGAAGAATCCAAGGGATATAGATTGATTAACCCTAAAACCAAAAAGATTCATATAAGTCGAGATGTGGTATTCGACGAAGCTCCCAAGTTGGATATGCCAAAAACTAGGAAAGACGCATCTCTTGCTATATACCTAGATTTTGAGGAGCCTAATGCAAGGACTTCCCCAAAATAGAAGAAAAATCTAAAATGGTATACTAGCACTATAAGAGATGCAAAATTGGATGCACCTCCTGATCTCAATTCAGATCGACCACGTACTAAACTTATGTCTCGCCAAGAAAGAGAAGTCGAAGATGCAAAATATGTAGATGATGAAGAAGAAGAAGACTATAGTTTTATGACTATAGATGTAGAGCATGAACCAGCTTTAGTGCAAGAATCCCTTAGTGTACCTCAATGGAAGGCAACTATGAATGCAAAAAATATATCTCTTATGAAGAATAAAACATGGGAGTTAGTTGATCTACCTACTGGTAAGAAACCCATTGGCTGCAAATTGGTATACAAAGTCAAGTGTAAGGTAGATGGAACTATTGAAAAACATAAATCCTGCCTTGTTGCAAAGGGCTATGCTAAAAAATAAGGCATAGGTTATGAAGAGATATTTTCACCAACTGCAAAAATGACAACCATTCGTGTACTCTATGCAATGGCAGCTCAATTTGGATGGAAGCTTCATCATATGGATATGAAGAGTGCCTTCTTAAATGGTGATTTAAAAGAACTGTACATGAATCAACTTGAAGGATTTGTTATACAAGGACAAAAATAAAAAAGTTTACAAACTAATCAAGTCCTTGTATGGGTTGAAATAAGCTTTGGGAGCTTGGTACATAAAGATTGATAATCATCTTCTGTAGCACGGTTTCAAGAGAATTCCCTTAGATGCCAATCTCTTTTTAAAAAAGTTGGTTATTAAATAATGATCCTTGTGCTCTATGTTGACGATCTGATCATCATTGGCAGTTCAGAAAAGATGATTGAAGTAGTGAAGGGTGACTTGAAAAAGTTATTAGAAATGAGATATCTAGGACTTCTCCATTGTTGTCTTGGCTTGAAATTTGTGCAGAAAAAGAACCACATTAGGGTTACACAACTGAAGTATGCCAAGGCATTAATTGAAAAATATCGAATGACATATTGTAAGCCCAAAGCAACTCTAATGGAAATAGGGTTACAACTATCTCGATATGATAAATCTCCTTAGATAAAACATTTTATCGTCAGTTGATTGGGAGTCATATATCTGACGAATACCAGGCTGGATATCAAATTTACTATAAGCTATCTTTAGAGGTTCATGTAGGAACCTAAGGTTAGTCATTGGAAGGCAGTAAAGCGAGTTTTTCACTATTTTCGTGGCACACCAGAATATGGCCTAGATTACAAGAAGAATGATAAGTTCTTGCAAGGATACACAGACTCAAATTATGTTGGATCTATAGATGACATAAAATCAACATCAGGATACTATTTCATCTTGGATCCTATCTCTTGGCATAGCGAGAAGCAACAAGTTATTGCACTTTCATCTATAGAGGTAGAATATTGCACAACATGAGGAGCAATGTGTGAAGTGATATGGTTACATCACATTCTTTCAAGTATGGGTCTTCTAAAGAATCTTCCAATACACTTGAATTGTGATAACCACGGTGTTTTAAAACTTATCAAGAATCTAGTGTTCCATGAATGAACAAAGCATATTGACACTCAATATCACTTTATTCAAGATGAAGTTCCAAAGCACAATATTAAGCTCTAGTACATTCCCATCGATGAACAAGTTGTAGACATTTTCACTAAGGTACTTGCATGTGTCAAATTTGAGTTGTTTTGCAACTCTCTATGTACATCAAATAATGTAATAAGGGGAGATGTTAGGATAGGTTGTAATTATTACATTATTATTTTAATAATATCCTAGAAGCTAAGCTAACGAGAAATCTATTGTTAGCCTAAGAATGTTATTTGTTAGCAACTGCAAATATCATTCTGTTAGCTATTGTTAGCTTTGGGTAGGATTTATTAACATATTGATACAGGCTAATATGAGCCTACCCTATTGAATAAATCCACAGTTCACTTATGAATTCAATGTTAGATTATCCTACAGATGATGTAGCTACACCACTCTAAAAACCAGAGTCACTATGCTTTCTTTGCCAAACCTTCCCATAGTTGGTTCTCTTTTTATACCATGTAGAACAATAATATTGTTGTCTTAAGCCATTCCTCCAAGTGTAATGAACAATTACACTAATACCTCGAGATAAAAATGAAAATCCGAATACACTAGGATCCTAACATCCCACCACTCTTCAAAGATCGAAATCTAGATGACAAACCTAAGTTTTTGTCTACTCCACGCAGTACTTTGAGCAGCAGAATTAACTTCTCACCCGCTTTGTGACTTGAACCTAAATGATTGCTCTGATACCAAATATAACGAACTGTTACACCAAAACCTCAAGATAGAAGTAAAAATCTGAATACACCAAGATCCTAACACCAAAATAGTTGCCTCTAATAATGGTGTGGATGGTAATATGCTCCAATATTAAGTACCTTTATTATATGCCCTTCTCTCTTAATCTTCTCTTCATGTTTGATCTCTACCACTACTTCCTCATATTCTAATTCTTTTTTTTGTTCATAACTTTAGAACCATATAATATTAATTTTAATATATTTATTAAATTATTTATAATAAATATTAAAAAAATATTGTCATTCAACAATTTCAATCAAAACACACTAGTCTTATAAGTAAATATTATATTAAGTGTGAATATAATCTTAATTAGTTTTTTTATAAAAAAGCACAAGACATCTCTGGTTGTTGTTACTCCCCATCCCCGTTGGCTGTTGTTACTTCTGACCCCTACCAATAACAATAGCCAGAGCTAGTTGTTGTTACTCCCCACCCCCACCCTCATATTGAGGGCCAGTAACAACAACTAGAGCTGGTTGTTGTTACTCCCCACCCCCGCCCTCATAAGTTGGTTGTTGTTACTCCCCACCCCCGCCCTCATAAGATGGATGTTGTTACTCCCCACCCCCACCCTCATATTGAGGGCGATGAGGGCAAGGGTGGGGAGTAACAACAACAAGCTCTGATTGTTGTTACTGATCCTCAATATGAGTGCGGGGGTGGCGAGTAACAACAACTAGAGCTGGTTGTTGTTACTCCCCACCCGCATTCAATATGAGGGCGGGGGTGGGGAGTAACAATAACCGGCTCGCCCTCAATATGAGTGCGGGGGTGGAGAGTAACAACAACTAGAGCTGGCTGTTGTTACTCCTCACCCCCACTAAAAACAGCCAAAGAGGGTGGGTGTGGGGAGTAACAAAAGCTAGGTCTGCTAAAAATAGCCAGAGAGGGCGAGGGTGGGGAGTAACAACAGCCAGCTCGGGGGTGGGGAGTAACAACAACCAGCTTGCCCTCAATATGGAGTAACAATAGCCGTAGCTGGCTGTTGTTACTCCCCACCCCCACTAACAAAAACTAGAGAGGGTGGGGGTGGGGAGTAACAACGACCAGATCTGCTAAAAATAGCTAGAGAGGGCGAGGGTGGGGAGTAACAACAGCCGGCGGGCGGGGGTGGGGAGTAACAACAGCCAGATCGCCCTTAATATGAGGGCGGGGGTGGGGAGTAACAACAACCAGCTCGGGGGTGGGGAGTAACAACAACCAGCGGGCGGGGGTGGGGAGTACCCTAAGGATCGTAGGTGCCACTTAAATATAGTTAGCCTTCTAGCGGTTTGTTTAACATCGTTTTTTTTTAGCCTTCGAAGGTCATTGTCCTGAGTCGAGTCGTACTTAGGCATAAGAGAAAAATAAAGTGCTTTATATATTTTTAATAATATTTGTTATTGTTTGTATTTGTAGGGTAATATGGCCCAGGATATATGTTTTCTCGATCTATAATAATATTAATTAATTAAATTTACCTGCTAACATAATTTAATTTTATAATATTAGATAAATTTTTAACACTTGGAGTGGGTTTGGGTTTTGGCTTTTTTTTTCGAAGGTGCAAGGTTCAAACTATAGCATGGGTGAGTGTGTGAGGGGATGGGTGTGTGTCTCCGTAATAGAGTTGTTGTAAGGAGATCAAAACCCCATATCTTAATATTAAAAAAAAACATAATTTAATTTCATATATAGATAAAAAAAAAACAATGCAAATGTTATTATGGAATTATTTATCCACCAACAACCATGAATTAAATGTGTAAATATATTAATAAAATTTAATTAGAAAATTTAGTTTTTTAATTAAATATAAATAATATTAATTTTATAATAATAAAAACTATTCTATATAAACAATTTTTAATAGTTTAATATATATTAAGGTCCTTTAAACATAATTTTAAAAATATCTATAATTTTATATAATTTACATAAAAATATAAAATGATTTTATTTTGAACAATATATATTGATTTTTTAAGTAATTAAAACATTAGATCAAATGTTCATTATTCTAAAGATATGTGTCATATTAATATTTTTAAAACATAATTGTGAAATATGTAATATAATATAAACTTTGATGTATTATTGTTAAACGTGAACTATTATTAAATTGGTGAAGAATTTATTTTGTAAAAAATTATAAGCATTGTATCATACATTTAAAAAGATATTTTAAAATTGATTTTTTTATTAATATTAATGAAATAACAAGATGGAGGATTAAGCACAAGAAATTAGTAGCAACAAGTAACATACATTTCCTTCAGACAAGCAAATTCAAGGAGAAAAATAAAGGACTACCCAAACTATCAAACTTGTTTTGGTCATATTTCACACATCCAGACTTGGATTGAGCTAAAATTTTGAGGGTAGATGCTTGAAAAACCCTATAATGTCCACCAATTTTTAGATCATTTGGATCAACATAGATCCTAGCACATCCCTATGTGTAAACGAGATTTTTGGTAAGCGGTTGTGCGAGGGTTTCATCTAGGTTGAGTGCAAGCAGCTCCAAAGGTTGAATTTTAGGGCTTTGGGCCCTAACGACCAAAATTTTTGTGGTTTCTACTCAAAATTTTAGTAGGATATGTTATAGGAGATCCAAGATGAGTTAGAAATTTATCTTTCAATAGATAATGTTGTGAACTTGAGTGACAACAACTTCCAATTTACTGCATAAAATAAAAGTGAAAACTATACCTTTCCACGACATCTAGGGCAAGGATTAAAGATATCATGAAACAAGTTTCAAGTAGTTGATCAAAAAATATCTTAGATCTCAAGTGAATCTAGTGCTAAGGTGCACCCACAAAATAAATCTATTGTGAAAACCCCTATCAAGGGTAAGAATTTCGAAGACTCAGCCCCAAAAATGAATTTTAGGGATACCCTCTATGGTGGAAAGCCTCAGCCCAATGCTAATATTAATCTTAGGCCTTCCCATAAACCTCTAAGAATACCTAAGATTGATCCTAGGAAAACGGAGTCAAGATGTCTTAAAGAAGCTAATGGAATTCCTATTGTTAAGTTTAATATGGGTAATATTTAGATTGGCATTGAAGATCTAGAAAAAAGAGGGCTAATTTTTTGGTTTGTGGGTTTTCGTTCAATCCTATTTGCTTTCAGAGTCTGGGCTGCAAAAATATGGAAAACTAAAGGTGAGTTACAAATATCTATTTATCCAAATGGTTATTTTCTTGTTTTATTAGCTAATAATAAATATAGAGAGAAATTTTTTCAAGGGGGTCTCTGGTTCTTTGGAAGGGCAGGGTTTTTCATGAAACCCTAGCATACTAAATTTAAATCCGAAGAAGATATGTCTTCTACAACTCCCATGTGGGTTAGACTCTTTGGCATCCCTATTGAATTTTGGAATCCTATTGTTTTTCTTTAATTGAAAACTCTTTAGGAACTTTTATGATGACTGCTAATTGTACTCAAAATTTTGAACAAATTATTTATGCTCAGATTTGTCTTTTAATAGATTTTGACAAACCCCTACCTAAAAAGATCACTTTACAATTTTGGGAAGACACTTGGGAGCAAGTAGTGGACTATGATAACATTTATTTTCATTGTAGAATTTACCACGAATATGGTCATTTGGCTAGTGCTTGCCCAAATAAAATTTCTAATCAAAAGAAATAAGATATAAACTCAACAGGTTTCCAAATACCTAAGAAGAAGAACACTCAGAAAAAACTAGTTATGAAGGATCAATCAAAGTCATATGCTAATATGTTTGAAATCCTTTCCACAAATGATGTCCTAAGTGGGGAAGAGGAAATAATGAAAATAGAAATCTTAGATACACAATTTAAATATGAAGGGAAGAACTCAAAGATAACCAACAAATAAAAGGTTTTCAACAGAAAAATGGAGAAAATTTACAAAAGAAAATAATATTTTAACTATCAAAACTTCAAATAATACAGGTCCCAATATAGACTCTGTTGAACCCTATAGTAACATTTTGACTGTGTACAAGCATTCTTCAAGGTTAGAAGCCGTCTCATATTCAATTAGAGTAAGTCAAAAAACAAGAAAAAAATTGAAGATGGATTCTAATCAAAAGGTAGGTTGCAAGACCAATCAATATCATATGGTAAAAGAAGGTGAAAAGCTTGTAGAGGAAGGTAATTTTAAAGCCCTTCCAAACTTTTTTAGCCCTGGTATTAATGAAGATCATCACTTGGAATATTATAGGACTCAAAAGGAGTCTTTCAAAACAAAATGAAATTAGAATAATGATTCAGATAAATCATCCACATCTTGTTTTCCTTCAAGAAATGAAGATGTCAATAGAGGATATGGACTCAATTGCTAGTAAAATTTGGCTAGCTGGAAAAGTGGTTTCCCTCAATTCCCAGGGGACTTCTGGTGGCATTACTTGTCTTTGGACCCTAAAGAGGTAGTTATTCACCATATGGTTGGTAGTTGGGGTCTTTTTGCTATAGCTATTTAAAGTAGATATTACAACCAAATTATGCTCTGCATTACTGTTTATGCTTCGACTACTTTGGAGGAAAAAAAGACAATGAAAGGATATTACTTATATTATCTCTCATTTTCTTGAAGCTTGGATCTTGATCGAAGGATATTTCAATATCATCCTCTCTCTTGATGAGAAAATGGGGGGAAATAGAAATTTGAACAAGAAGCACTGACCTCATGAGTAAATATATTACAAAACTCTATATTGTGGACATCCAACTAGATAATGGCCTTATGACTTGGTCTAAAATAAGGCAAGGCTTATATTGTGTAATGGAGATATTAGATAGGTTTTTGCTCTCTAAAAATTTCTTAATCCATGGTCACATTCCTAAAATGAAGACTCTTAACAATGTTATTTTGGATCACTGGCCAATCATGGTGGAAATGTGGAAAACTAATGTGAGTTTCTCTCCTTTTTGTTTTCAATTAATGTGGCTTATAGATAGTTCCTTTAGACCTCATGTGCAAAAATTGTGGAAGGAAGGTAATCCTAGGTATGGTACTAAGATATTCTATTTTGCCAAAATACTGCAATACATTAAATCCAAAATCAAGACTTAGAATTGAAAGGAGTTTTGGGATGTTCACAAAAAAACATGAAGTTATTGCTCAACTTAAAAATTTGAATAATAAAATCCATTTAGATGGCCTTACAAAGAGTAGAAGTGAAGATGAAATTAAACTCACAACTTAGCTAGAGGAATGGGAAAAAAGAGAACTCTTATGGAAGCAAAAATCTAGAATTCAATGGCTTAAAGAAGGAGATCAAAACACAAATTTATTCCACAAATCACTTCTAGCTCGAATATCTCACAACTTTATTTCTTCCCTAAAATCAGATTTTAAAGATGTTGTCTACACTTGGGATGGCATGAACTCTATTTTTGTTGATTACTTTTCCAATATTTTTGCTGCTCCTCCTCTTGACTCGGCTTCTCAACAAAATGTTCTTCAAGCAATCCCTTCTCTTATCACTTATGAGGAGAACTCTATTTTTATTGATCATGTTACTATCAATGAGATTCAATAGGTAGTTTTTAAAATGCAAAAAGAGAAAAATCCTAGGTTCTTATGCTTTTTCCATTAAGTTCTACCAAGAGTTCTAGGATATCATTCATCTTGATTTATTAGAGGTGGTGGAAGAATCCAGGAAAGCCAAAGAAATTTTGAATTATCAATAAAAATTATATTACTCTTATTCCAAAAGCTCAAGATGTTGATCATATCTTAGTTTTTAGACCTATTGTTTTATGTAGTGTTCTTATCAAAATTATTACTAAGATCATGGCAGAAAGGTTGAAGCCTCTTTTGCATAAGACTATTTCTCCTGAACAAGGGGGTTATGTGGAAGGGCATCAAATAGTAGATGAGATAGTTCTTGCTCAGGAAGCCATCAATTCCATGGATATTCAAAAATATCCTTTCATGTTCATTCGGTTAGACTTATCCAAAGCTTATGACAGAATGGATTGGCACTTCTTTATCAAAATTTTGAGGCAATTTGGTTTCTCTTAGGATTGGATGGATTAGATTATGGGATGTATCTCTTTAATTTCCTACTTAGTTCTTGTTAATGGCAGGCCTTCTCAGTTGTTCCTAGCTTCCATGGGTATTAGGTAAGGTGACCCGCTATCCTCTTATTTATTCATCATTCTTGCTAAATGCTTGGGTAGGACTATAACCAAAAATAGAGAAAACAAAACCCTTGAGGGAGTTACCATTGCTAATGGAGCTAGACCTATCTCTCATCTTCAATTTTTTGATGAATCTACTCTTTTAGGTAAAACTACAGTTAAGGAAGCTTCTAATATTAATCAAATCATTACCTATTTTTCTAAGGCTATTGGGCAATTAATCAATGAAGACAAATCTAAAGTCATTTTATTTCACTGCTCTACCAGACATGAATCCATGGTCTTGGATGAATTAAGATATAGGAAGACCTCCCTTCCGACCACTTATTTTGGTATTCCCATCAATATTCAAAGGCAAAAAAATAATATTGGAATTGGTTGTTGAATAAAGTGAAGAAGAAAATTGGAAAGTGGACCAACAGGTGGCTTTCTTATGGGGGTAGAATCACCTTGGTAAAATCAGTCCTTCAAGCTATTTCTATTTATGTTTCTTTCGTGTTGAATATCCCAAAGGATGTTCTTCGAGAACTAGATCAAATTAGTCATCGGTTCCTCTAGAGTGGTACTAAGGAGAAAATAAAATGGGCCTTGGTGAAATGGGACACTTTATGTCTTCCTAAGAATGAAGGGGGGTTAGGATTTTGATCTTCTATTAATAACAACAAATCTTTAGCTACTAAATTATATTGGAGGATGTTGCATAACCCCAATGCTCTTTGGGCCAATAATCTTCGTGCTAAATATGCTGAGAATAAAAGTCTTGAAGACCTTGTTCGCTATCAATTGCCTACCAAAGGTTCTCCCATTTTAGCAATTCTTAATACTGGTGAGGATTTGATAAAAAAAAAAAATTATTTTGGATCATTTATAATGGTCAAAAGGCAAATTTTTGGATAGATTCTTGGGATGGTCATAAGCCTTTGGTAACTCTGTTTCCCGATTGGAATCCTTGGATGGAGGAGCTTCACTGAGATAATTGGATAAAGGTGGCTAATTACTATTGGTACGATACTGGTAATTCAAAGTTTGGTAGATATTGGATCCCTATTGAGGATTGGCCTATTAAAATCCCATAATGACAAAGAAAAGCTATCCAAGGCATACTTCATATGAGATATCTCTCTTGGTCCCATTAAAAAGATTATTTTAGATGGAAAAACACTACTAAGGGTGAGTATTTAGTTGCTCAAGATTATTTGACCTTATGCCATAATAATCCCAACCAATCATCTGATATATTTTCTCAGTTGTGGGCTCAAAAGCTCTGGCCTAAGGTGAGGTTATTTACTTGGCTTTTATTGCATCATAGGGTGCTTACTAGTGAGCAACTTATGAAGCATGATTTTCATGGCCCTTTTAGATGTGCAATATGTGGAGAGAATGTAGAAACTCTCAATCATCTTTTTAATGAGTGTACTTTAGCCTCTGAGCTATGGAGGAGAATGGTCACTTTACTTGGATTGCAGTGGTCCAATTTTTACTTTTGAAAAGCTTTGGAGGGATTGGACTAAACAAGAGGGTGTTGATAATTTTATTAGGCAATTAGTTTGGATTGGTTCTACCATTCTTCTTTGGAATATCTGGAATGAAAGGAACAACCAAATTTTTAATCAAGATAGGAAGGATATTCACTATATTTGGCAAAGACCATTGCCAACTTAGTTGAATTAATCCAACAACTCCTTAATCACCCCCAAAACTCCCACCAAATATGGTATCAAGTGATGCAAATATTTAAGATTAAATCTTCTAAGGGCAACCATCTTAAATGGAATGTGAGTAATTGTAAGATGGAGAGGACAAGAAATTGGCAACCTCCTCCTACGGATTTTGGAAAATTCAATATTGATGGAGCCTCTAGAGGGAACCCTGGAAAAGCTAGTGTAGGAGGAATTGGTAGACTTTCAGATGGCTCCCTGGTTTTTACTTTTGCTGAGAATTTGGGTATTCTTTTTTATGACCTTTCTAAGGGGTATGGTATCCTCAGAGGCCTTCAAGAGGCTACTAAGGTTGGATGGGAAAAGGTGTTAGTTGAGTTTGACTCTCAACTCATGATTGATATTTTTAAGACTCCTTATAAGAATCATAAGGCTGATTGGAGAATAAAAAAATTATTGAGAAGATTCAATTAATCCATATGAGATTTTTGAAAGTTGATTACAATCATGTGGTCAAAGATCAAAACAAGAGTGTTGATACTTTAGGTAATTGGGCTTTAGACAAAGGTGATCTTACTTGCTATGGCCACCCTCCTAGATGGTGAGCTTTGCAAATAAGGGAAGCTCTTCTTTCTATCATTTCTTTGGATGGTTCCAGTTCTTGAGGTACCTAGTTTCTTCTTGCTTTATTTTTGCTTCTCTTTAGTTCGATCAGGGTATATTAGTTACCTAGCTCAAACTATTATTTATTTTGTTTCCTTTATTTATTCTTGCATTAAAAGTCTTTTGGTATAGAAATATTATTGTTGTGTTCATTTTTTTTTTCTTTTTTGTTTTTTTGTTTAGTTTTTGAGGTGTGTGTTTTTTTGTTTTGTTTTATTTTTTTGTTGTTTTTTGTTTTTCTTGTGTTTTTGTTGTTCTTGTTCTTGTATTTTTGTATATTTGTGTTAATTCGTGTTTTTGTGTGTGAGTTTTTTCTATGTTTTTTATTTATTTTTATTGTCGGTTGTTGGTTGTTTTTTAATTTATATTTATTTTTTTTATTTTTTAGGTTTTGGTTGTTTTTATTTTTCATGTTTTTGTTGGTTATGTCTTTGTAGCATTCTGTTGTTTTTTTCATGTTTGTGTTTTATTATGTTGTTCTTGTGTTTTTTCTATGTGGTTCATGTTGTGGTTTTTTATCTTATTGTATGTGTATTTGGTTGTGCTTTATCTTTTTGACACACTCAAGGAGCATGTTTTTTAATTTATTTATTATTTTCATTTTTATTTATTTATTTTAATCTTATTATGTGTTTATTTGCTCCTTGAGTATGTCAAATATGGTAGGCTAGGTGCAAGCCCTGGATAATTTTGGTGGAATAGATACCCCTACCTCCTTGGGTCTTACTCGAAAGTGGCATCCCTTCTAGGATGTTTTCCACAAAAAATAAAATAAAATAACAAAAAAGCTCATTTTTCTTAATTATATAACATTTGTAATAAATTATACTCATCTATGGGAGTTAAAGGAGTTCTATTTAAATTTACTAAACATTTTTCAAGGTTTATTTTAAATTTTATTGAATATAGTAACATCCAATTTAAAAGAGAAGAAATGATATAATATACATATCCATATAAAATTAATTCAATTTTTTCTTGTCTATATTTATTATGACTTTAAAATTTGCTATGATATCTAACTTATTCTTTCATTCATGAAGACATTAGAGTTCTTCTTAGTAATATTTTAAGTTATGATTCAATATAAATTGGAATATTTTTAATGGAAATAAAAATTATCTCTTTTAGCCGTTAACACACCATTAAGACTTGATTTTCCTACCATTTTATCAAAGTATATGTTAAGTTTTAATTTATTCTATTCTTATTTAATTGATTTTTATTTAATGCAAGTCCTTTCTTTTTTTGTTAGCATAAAATCTTCATATGCGATGTGAAATTCTACTTCATTCTAATGTTGAAAAACCCACTTTACTATTTTGTTTGTAGAAAAAAAATGTTACATTTCAAGCTTTTAAAAGTATAATGATAATTTTATTCATGCTTAACCATATTTTATTACCAACTAATAATATTAAATGAATTAATAATATTTTGTGAATAAATTTTCATTTTCCATTGTCTAAGTCATAAGGTACTTAAACCTAATTAAATTAATGTATATTAAGTATCCACTCTTCTAAGATGTTTTACATCCATCCATAATCATCCAACATAATATTATTGTGCACACTATTAAAATTCACAAGATTTTCTATAAATGAAAATAAGCAATCCATAGATTACATTCACTATACTCCAATAATGAAATGAGAAGTAGTGGAGGTATTTATATCAATACAAAAATCTCAATTACATAATAAAATTTAACATAAGTAGACATTACAAGAGATTTTAAGGTATCAAATGACATTAGCTCAACTAGTTAGATTCCTTAGTGTTCAAGGAGGAGACCCAAGTTCAAATATTACCAAGCGATATATGGATAATATCCAAGCCTTGTTGTAATACGACTATGTGGTGATGATGTAATACGGGTGGGGCCTGTTTCAATCCCTTATAACCAATTGAAAAAAATAAGAGGGTTTAAGGTTAATTATAATCTATAGAGTGGGTTTAGCCATAATAAGGTTAATCATAGCCCATAGGGCTTACATAATAAAATATTACAATAAATTTAATACATTATATAATGAATGCCTTTAGGCCTATCCAATATTGCATCATATAATGTCATCCTTGGCCATGAAACAAATAACAATTTCAACACTTCTCTAATATAAACTAAGGGGTCCAGGAGAGAAGGCATTAGTGACAATAATATCTTTATCCATAATGCATGCTTTTGTGGGTCCCTATAGTTGATGGAAATCCTTCAAAATATCCTTCACCATCTAGTAGATGTTTAGTAATATTTTGAAACTGGACTTCAATCCTTTGTAATTTTGATAAGCAATTATTCATCAGACGTCCCTCTTACAGTGTCCACAAGTGATCTTTGATTTCTTTGAAGAGTTAACCTAACCCTTGAGCTCCTAGGTCTTAGCCATATGAAGATGAAATAGAAGAGAGAAATGTTTATTAAGAGTAGGAGTCTCTTGAAATTCTAAGAATATAGAAATTATATAAAACATTAGCTTCAACATCTAGAAAAATGGAAGAGACTAGAAAGAACAATATTCAACATTCTACATAACATTTCTTTTTTCCTCTAGAAGATGTAATATTTAACCCTAGTGCCTTGAATCTTATAAATAGTCCTCAACATTATAAAATTCAACCAACTTAACACATGAGAGATCCAATTCTAAATGACATACTTTAGTAGTATTAACTTTTCCAAGTAACATGCAATTTTGACCATACCTTGATAGGGTCACTCTCTTTGATGTGGAAAGTAACTCCAGTTCAATCAAAAAGGAAATTAGGATAAGCCCCTCTTCTCTCTAATGTAAAGTTTCTTCATAAATAATAGATGCTTTATATTCTTCAAAGATGCACCATAGGTTCTTACTTCATGTAAGCTAATCATTTGTATTGATCAACAACTACAATTTCATCCATTGAGAGAAGTAACTAGGAATTTGTGATCCATATTATACAATTTGACCCCTAACACCATGATAACTTTATGAATTGATGCCACCAATAAATAGAGCTCAAAAAATCATCCACTTTAAAAAATGATTAAAAATGCTCATGTATGCAAAAATTATGGGTTCTAGAAGTTTTGCCCTAATGGACCCCAAAAAATAAAAAATTAAATTCTCAAAACTTAGGAATAAAGAAGAAAATATTGAGTTACCACTCCCACTCATTACATCATTTCTATATCAAACATGTTAAAAAGAGTTTCTTGAATGTGATTCAACCTAGAGACCCTATATTTGTAAAAATCCACCAACTCGATCCAAGGGAAAATTATATATTTTTATTTTCACAAGGAATAACTCACAAAGAAGTCACAATATTTTTAACAGTATAAGAAATAACCACATTTTGAGTTTAATTTCACTATAGATGAAACTCAAGTGGATAGGAGTGGCCAACTTCTTGTACTTTTGGGGTTCACTTTTCGAAACCTTATTGTTTAGAAAAGATGTCATCAGTGGTCTCATCACTTTTCCTATACCCTCACTGTTATAGGACAACATGACCACATTGTATGTATTATCCTTTAAGGCCCATAACACTTAAAGGGGGATGCCTATTCTCTAATCCTATATAAGTCTATCTATGTAGGATTATTTTGGCATGATGCCTTAGTGATTAGTTAGCATCACCTCTATATGCTAACTAAGACCATTACCACTCGCTTGGTAATGAGCATGGTCACTCGATCCTCTTGGTTCAAGGTGCCACAACTATAAAATCTTGTGAATGATTCGGTGGATTATCCCATATCAATCCAAAATTTAAATTCCTAGATCTCACCACTAGGAATATGCCCAATCCTCACCACTTAGGACAACCCAAAATCCTCACCATTCAAGGTGTATTATTCACAAATACCTAGTTATTGCTTCACTATAACTCCTCCTAGGATTGGGTACATCTTGACTCAAAGGTTTTTTAATATGGCTCTAGTTCATACCTAAAATCCCCTTCCAGAACCAAGATTTTTAACATTTAAAAGAAATAAACATCTCTCCCAAAAGGAAATAAAGTGTTATATCAAAGTATAATAACACATTATTAAAGAATAGAAATTTAAATACTTTTCAAAGCATAACAGTAGCATTTAGTATTTCCTTTATTTACAATGAAAAGAACAAAAAAACTATATATTAGCTAGATCTCTAATGATAGTATCCTTATACATCCAAAGTTACGATATAAAACAAGGATTGAAACATAGATTATGATAAAACTAACTAGGATAAAACAAAACTTTCTAAAATAACTAGATGGATAATGTCTTCCTTCATTAGTTTAGATGGAAATACATCACCAAATAAAAAATATATGCATGGGGTGATACTAGCTCATTCTTTTATTTAGTGATTTTTACTCATATATAAAAGCATATGGTATCATATACATACCACTATGTGTGTGTGAGAGAGAGATTATACCTAAGCATATTTATCCTTGATTCCTCAATTTTTTATGCCATGGATGTAATTATCCTTTAATTTACCTCTCACAAGGGCATGCGGTCATATGGTTGATATTATATGGTCCTAGATGACTAGGTAGCTATCTAATATGATAGAAATATTTAATTTGTTGAAATGGTCATTATTAAGGGTTAGTTAGCCCTTATGGTTTATTTGTGTGGTATAGTTGTGGTTGTAGGTGCTTTAAGAGTGGCACAATTGAGAAATATGGTTCACATCCACTTTATGAATATATTCATATTCCTAAAGTGATGTTAAAGGACAATTAAGCTATATTTAAGAAGTTATAAATTATCTAAAAATATTATACTTGCACACATTACAAAAAAATATTCTTTTACATGGTTGAAAAAAATTAAATATATTTGAATATTTGATTATATTACTTAAATAAAATGTATTTTAGATATCATGTATTTATTTTAATTAATACATGTTATTTTGTACAAAATGTTTTGCTTCTATAGACATATAGACATTTGTGTGAAAATTTCTTGTTCTTTTTTTGTGATCAAGTTTTTGAAATTACACTTCTCAACCTTGCTATATCCATAACATTTATGTATTATCATTTACTCATCTAGGAGAAAGATAGGTTTATGTATAAAAGATATAAAATTGATAAATACTTAATAGAAATTAGTTGCAATTTGTAAATTTTAATGTATATTAATTTAATAAATTTTATTATATGCTTGTGTAGTGTAGTTGGTGAAAGCCTTGGGTTTTGGTAGAGGTCGACCTAGGTTCCATTCATGTTGTGTCCACCTTGCAGATACAAAGTGTAGCTGGAAATATCCTATGTGATGGTAGAGGCCAACAAGGCTCCATTCCTGTATACTTGCCTTGTTGATACCCAAATGGTTATGTTATTCCTCAATTGACAAGTGTAGCTCTCAGACTTACAAGGGGTCATGGTTGGGAGGGGACTACTCAGTCCTATGCTTTGATCGTAGGGGTTTATCACACTAACCATAAAATTTTTGTAGTACCAGGGGGGACAACACAACAGTTCGAGCTTCGACACTTCTTCGGGAGGTCCAAGGTTCAAACCGTGGTGTGGGTGAGTGTATGAGGGGGTGGGTGTGTGGTGGTTGTGTGTTAAATTCCCTATTAATAAGTATAGCTCTCGGATATAGGAGGGGTCATGGTTGGGAGGAGCATGCTCAGCCCTGTGCGTTGGTCATAGGGGTTTCTCACACTAACCAAATAAAAGAAAAATAAAAAAATTAAATTTAATAAATATTATACAAAATATTATTTATTGTTGTAATAGAAAACTTTTCATGCTATACTTTGTACACTTTTCTATGAAATATGAGGTGTATTAAATATGATTTCTTTACTTAGATTTTATAGGATGGCTTAAGTTTTATGAATGGAATAATGGAATATGAAGTTCCCTTTGCCAAAAATTAAAATTTTATGAATGAAATAATGGAATATGAAGTTCCCTTTACCAAAACTTAAACTTTTTGGTAATAGTTGCTTAAGAACAATATGTTTATTCATATGTATTTCAAGAAATAAATAACGAATTTTCATTTATTAATTCAAGCACCTTGTAGAGTTTCAAAGAATAATTCAAGTGTTTGAGGGTCCTCAAACATATTATAACCTTACTAAAATTTTAAAAGTTTAACTAGAATTATTTAAATATGGAATCAAGTGGAATTTCATATCCTTAAGAAAATATCACATTGATACAAAAGATACATCTTAACATGAAGTGGAATTCATATAAACAATAATGTACATAAGAACAATCTTGAAAATGCCAACGTTTTTTTTTTTTTTTAAGGAGTACAAAGAAGAGCATTACTTATATTGTTAGACGATTAGAATTTCATCAAATAATATAAAAAAAGCAAAAATGTTATGCACAAACATTCAAATCAATATACTTATACATGAATAAAACAAATGAGAAGTATAGATTTGAATTTTAAAATCATAGTAAGATATAATGAATTAAGAAACCAAAACCAAGTTTTAGCAAGCAAATCCAAGTAGTTATGATGCTTTTATGTTTTTATCTCAAATATTATAAATACTTGATTCCACGTATATTTTGGAAATGATAGCCATATTAAAAAAAAAAAAAAGCAAATACAAATATTTTTTTTTTAACCAGTGCCAATGAATATAATTAAAAGATTGATTTTCTTAGATAAATATAGTTTAAAGATTGAGTTGCTTACAATATTAATTAATATAAATAGAAAGAAATCTATATTTTAATTCATATTTCTTTTGCTAATTATTAAATTCAACTCTTCAACTCTTATAATTATTCAATAAATAAGTTTATCACTTGGTTTTAGAATGTGGTGTTGAATGTATGTTTTATTTCATGTTGTGCATTAAAATATTTTCTTAGATAAAGATATTAATTTGTTGTATACTTGTCAAGAGTGATTGTCTTGGCTTGTGATATATATATATATATATATATATATATATATATATATATATATTTCTTTTAAGAATTGAGAATAGAAAAAGTAAAAAACTTTTCATCATAGAAGAAACTTACTCTAAAAGATGATACAAGGATGTTGAGTTTTTTTTTACTTTGTTAAACAATTTTATTTTTTAGATGTTAAACCTTGGAACTCTCAATTGAAAATTGAAGGTTTGAATTCAAAAGGGGAAGGTTATACACCATATACTCCATCTTGTATTAAAGGTCTTGGTCTTATAAGTTGTTTTGGTCTTATAAGTTGTTTTGGTCTTATGCATACATTAAAATTATTATATTTTATAAAATAAAAAAATAAAAATATTGTTTTTTATTTGTATATATATATATAAAATAAATAATTTAAATTTAATAATGTAACTATAAAATATTATTTTTAAAAAACTAATGTAAAGGCAATTTTTTAAAGATTTAAAGTAAACTTTAAAGCACTTTATATGAGTATGAAAAGGATTTTGTTTGCTTTAATACAAACTAATATTGTATTATTGTCTCGACACATTAGTATGTCTTTAGGTATACGAGTGTTTAAAAAAATAAAAAAAAATAAAAAAATTATATGCGTGGTTCATGATGGATATATATATAAACTTTGTCAATTACAAGTGTACGTAAGGTACATTATTATTTGATGCATGGTTGTCAACGTCAACGACTACCCAATGTGGGTCAGGGTAACACCATTTCTAAATCCATGTTTATTTCATATCTAATAATTGAAAAAAAAAAAGTTAAAATGTTATTTTTATTTAAAAAAAAATTATCCTTTGCAATTTTTAATGTGAATTCTTTCGGCATTAAAGACAAATTCTATGTACGTTTTATAGCTGTTGTTGAGCAGAATCTTTCACAAGTGATTTAGGTTAATAGGAAACATTTTAATAAGGCTCTTATTGGTTGGACACATAAATAAGGAAGAGATACCCTTAGTTAAATTATTTTTATGATAATATTGACATGTTATAATGATGACTAACATTATTGGATTAATAAATTATGTTATTTTTAAATTTATTTTTATAGTAATTTTTTTTTTCATTCATTTTTAAAAATATAAAATTATTATTATTTTTAAATTTTATTTTATCAGATAATAAAGTTTGGATGAGATAATTATTTCAATTTTTATGAATAATTTTTAATTAAAAATTATGGTTTTTTTTCAAAATTTAAAGTCATATAAAACAATTAAGTGTGAATAACAACATTCTTTTTTAGATTAAAAAAATATTAATGAATTTAACTTTTAGATAATTAAAACGTGTATTATTGTTCTTTTTTCCTTGAAAATAAAGTCATAATTTTATATTAATTAAATATGAAATTACATTTTTCATATACCTCTTTGACATTTCTTCAAAATTTCAATAGTGATCTAAAATTCAAGTCTTTTATACATCATAGGCAACAGATTTAATTGCAAACAAAGGAGATCTGAAAGAATCCCTTCGTATTTGGTGGTCTGACTTCCTAGTGGGACTCATGGAGGTAAACCATGGTGATGGAATTTGTTTACTTTAGCAAGTATGGTGGTCCAAGTAAGCCTATTGGACCCCAAATGAGATCCCTTGCCTCTAGCCAAGGAGTAATCACATCTCGTGTGGTATTTGATTCCTCATGAGAATTCTAAGATGCAGATCAATGTCAGCTCAAGTGACAGTTATGGTTTCCTGTTTTGGTTTGCATTGTTCCTATTTATTGTTTGCTTGTTTTGATAGTTTCTTCTGTTCATTTTTTGGGTTTGTTGGGTTTATTGAAAACTGCTTGGTTTCCCTTTTTGTCTTTTTGGATGATTTGGCTGGGTTCTCCTAAATGTTTTTTTGTTTTGTTCAGCTTTCAATGTTGATCCTAGTTGGATTCACACTATTTCTCTTTGTAAAAGGTTTTCGGTCCTTTCAAAACCCCTATATCAATAAACAAACTAGCTATCTCTATCATGCTAAGTTATATCCTTAGACACCTTTACAATTTGTCAACAATATCCTTTAAATCACTAACTTTATAGTTTTTTGAAAAAATTGCTTTATCTATGTTTGCTTTAACCAAAGTGTATTAATCCCCCTAAATAGAGATTTGGATCAACTGTAGCATTGCCCTCATTGAATTCTTGTATTAAGCACATACCTAGATCAATATGAAGTACCTCCTTTGAGAGTTTATCTGCTTCCCTATTTAGTTCTCTATAAATATACCAAAAAGTAAAATCTTCACTTCGATCCACAACTTCTTTTATTTGAGAGAAGATGAGTTGTAGAATCATGTTTTCCATCCTAAAAACACCAAGCATCCAGTTTATTACCACTTGTGAGTCTCCAGTAAATTCGAATTTTTTGTATTCCTTTTGATTCTACCAACTAAACCAATAATTTGAGGGTCATAATTTGAGCATAATTATTAGAACCTTCTCCCAATCCAACCTTGAATTTAAAATACTTGAGTAAAAAACATAGTAATCCTCCTACTCCACAAACTATAGGGACCCCTAGTCTAGCCCCATAAAAAATCCCAAGGCCCTTGATTTATCAATCTTTGGAGAGCTGATTTGTTTATTTATCTTTGTTATTTTTAAACCTCACAGTTATTAAAACTTCCAATGATTTGGGAGGAGACTTGCCAAGTAGGCTTATTTTGAGCTTGAAAAATTATTACATTCATAGATAACCATACTCCCAAAGACATCATAAAATGGTTTGTGAAAGGACTCAATTTGCGAAAGTCAGGGCCCTTTACCAAGGCATCCAGGTGGCTAGCTCATTGGGACTCCATAAAATTTTCATAGAAGGGGACTCCCTTACTACCATCAATTACATGAAAGGATGACCCCCATAAAATCTGTCAATGAAAAATATGATTCTTGAAGCTAAAAGAGTCACCTTACTTTTCGAGGATGTCACATTTCAACATACTTTTCGGGAAGGTAATAAGTCCGTAAACTTCATGGCACCTGGGTGTGGATCATCCTGGACTCCATATTTTGCGGGAGGAATTCCCTAAGAGTTTGTGCTCTCTAGAGACAACAAATATCCCTAGTAGAGAATTGGAGCATGGTTAATTATTGTTTTTGTTTACTGTTTGATCGTCCTACTTCCCTGCGTGGAAGTCCTTTTTAATTTTCTTTAATTTTATTTTTTGCATTTCTCTCTATTCTCCCCTGGTGGTTGTGGAGCTAAGGCTTGGAAGCTTTTTTGGTTTCTTGTTTGTGTCTTGCTAGTTTGGCTATGTTAGATTTTTTACCCTCGAACAATCTCTTTTTGGTCTTGGCTTGTCTTGTAAAAGGTTCAGGGATATTTTCAAAACCCTTTCTACCTTTTATAAAAAAAAATACTCCCCAAGACACAAACAATGGGAGAGATATAAAACCTTTGTAAGACCTATTTTCAAACCAAGATTTTAAGATCTCTCCTAAAGAATATTTTTGCCATCCTATACAGAGCTTTAATTGTACTAAAACCTCCCTCCAAACCTATCTAGTAAAGGAGGCAACAACCAATAAATGATAATTTTTTCATTGCTTGAATTACATAAATGACACTTTCCTAAACCATTTTAATTCTTCTTCTGTAATATCTCCCATGTTAGAACCTTATTTTGTATGGTAAGTCATAGGAACAATCTTGTCTTCAATAGGGATTTCTACTTCTAGAGTGTCTTCCACCACCATATTGGATTGTCATTGTTATCTTTCAATAAAGTCATACCCTAACTTTGGAGTGTACTCCCTCGTAGAACCATTCTTTGTCTAGACCAATTGATCAGTTTCATATCACAACTTGAAGTATCTAGTTTTAAGTCTCGTTGCATATTCTTCCCACTGGTGTGCCTCCTAACCCTAAAGCCCTAACATTGTTGCTTCCTTCCATCCTTAAATATAATTTGTAGAATATTTTGGGTCAGTTGCTTGAGCGAGATTTTTAATTCCTTGAGCTCTAAGGGTTTGAATTACATTATTTGGTAGTATGTGCATATCACCACAACCAATCCAAGGGTCTAATCCTAGTCTTATCCTTGAACCATCCCCTATTTTCCAAGTAAGCCAATCATCAAAAATATAAAAGGTTTGAATCATTACCTTCCAATAAATTGAAACATTATTGGTTTGCTTCATTGGGGCCCTTATCCACTCCTCAACTTACTGTGAGTGGCTCTAAATATTTTTCATGTATGATCTTATTCCATAAACTTTCCTTTGATATTATCTTTCAAACACACTTTGCTACTAGAGCCTTGCTAAATAGAAATATGTTTTTAAGTTCCCATCCTCTATTTTCCTTGGGCTTGGCTAAGGATTGTCATTTAACTAAGGGAATACCTTCCCTTTCCTTTTTTTATATCCATAAGAACCTATAGCTTAACTATCTATTTTTTCCAAAACTCCTTTTGGTATCTGAACCAAATTAAGATTGCTAATATACTAGTATTACATCTAGCACAAAATTGACCAACGTCAATCTCCCCCCTAAAGAGAGATGTAAATTCACTACAAGAGACCAACAATGGACTCCAAGGGTAAATTGCAAGATAAGAAATTTGGCAAAATACACCAGTAAAAAAAAAACCTGTAAATGCTTCTTTTCATTATTTTAATTCACATCCCCTTACAATAGAGTCTCCCACTCCTTATACTCCCCAAAAAACCCTAGCCTACACTACCCCTTTACTATTTTTAGTCACTTTCTATTTTTAGCAAATCACTAGCTATTTTTAGTAACCCAAAAAAGAGCTCATATGGCATCCAAAATGGAATCATGCATCCATTATTCAATAATAATCACTATTCCAAAATAGCAACCCCACTTTAGTTATACACTAATAGTTATGATAACTTTATGAGTTCCAAAAACTGAAAATTACATTAAAATCTAATTTTGGGACTCCTAGAGATATTTTTTGCCTCAAAAAATAAGTGGAAATTTTTTTTAAGTTCTTTATGCAATTCTACACGCGTTAAAAAATAATAGGATAAAACGGACACTCAAAGCAAACGTTATGGCCCCAGTAAGGTGCATTATTCTCCTTTGGCTGAAAATGAACTCAACTCCTAGGAGTTCTACTGAAGAAATACCTCGAGCTTGTCAATGTCAAGCCTTTTTAGTTACTCCTTGGAAATCTAAGTGTTATCGGTCTAGGATAAACGTTCCCACTATACCAAGTATTTACTATAGTTGCCATTGCATGTGGTGATCACTTTCCTATCAAGGACCTGCACAATGTGTTCCTTCTTCTTGGGGATTTGATTCTCCCAAGTTATGGTGTTTGCCTCTTCAATAACTACAACATTGCCATGAAATTCATGCAAATCAAAGACATTACAAACTGGTAAAATATTGAGGTCAACTAGCAATTCCACCTTATAAGCATTGTCATTCATTTTCTATAGAATCCTACAAGGGCCAATTTTTTTCATTTTAAATTTATTAAATGCCCCCTTAGTAAATCACTCCTTTCAAAGGTGAACCATCACCATATCCCCAACCTGGAACACTTGGATGCACCTGTGCACATTAGCGACCTTTTTGTACTTAGTATTACTATTTTGCAACTTGTCTCTGGCCTCTTCTTGTAATTGTTGTATATGCTCAAAAAATGCTTCTACATCATCACTAACATGCTCATGGATTTGTAATTCAACCAAATATAGAACACCCTTGGGATTCTAGCCATAAACAATTTGAAATGGTGATTTTCCTATCGAGTGATTCACTGAACTGTTAAATGCAAATTCTGCTTGCGATAAGGTTAAATCCCATTGTATTGGATTCTCATAAACTATGCATCTTAGAAGGTTACCCAAGATTCGATTCACGACCTCGATTTGTTCATCAGTATGTGGATGACAAGCACTACTAAAATATAGCTTTGTGTCTAGTTTCTTCCACAATGTTCACCAAAAATGACTCAAGAACTTAACATCCCGATCTGAAGTGATGGTCTTTGGAACTCCATGTAGTCTCACCACTTCATCAAAAACAAGTACTACAATCTTGGTTGCATAATTGGTTTTCTAGCAAGCAAGAAAATGAGCCATCTTAGAAAACCTATTTACTACAATAAAAATTGAATCTTTACCTCACTTAGTATGGGGTATCCCTAGCACAAAATCCATGCTTAGGTCAATCCATGATCCAAGGGAAACTGGTAAGGGCATATACAACCCTTTATTTTGTACCTGGTATTTAGCCATCTAGCACACTCTACATCTAGACACAAATCGAATTATATCTCCCTTCAATCATGACCAATAGTACTTTTACTCCATAAGAGCATATGTTTTGTCTACACCAAAGTGTCCTACCAAACCACCACTATGCAACTCACGAATGATATTATCTCGCATGGAACCAACAAGTATGCATAATTGTTTCCCATTAAATGGATAACCATCATGCATAACATACTCAACAAGTATTCGACCAGTATTAAGCACATACCTAGATCAATATGAAGTACCTCCTTTGAGAGTTTATCTGCTTCCCTATTTAGTTCTCTATAAATATACCAAAAAGTAAAATCTTCACTTCGATCCACAACTTCTTTTATTTGAGAGAAGATGAGTTGTAGAATCATGTTTTCCATCCTAAAAACACCAAGCATCCAGTTTATTACCACTTGTGAGTCTCCGTAAATTTAAATTTTTTGTATTCCTTTTGATTCTACCAACTAAACCAATAATTTGAGGGTCACAATTTGAGCATAATTATTAGAACCTTATCCCAATCCAACCTTGAATTTAAAATACTGAGTAAAAAACATAGTAATCCTCCTACTCCACAAACTATAGGGACCCCTAGTCTAGCCCCATAAAAAATCCCAAGGCCCTTGATTTATCAATCTTTGGAGAGCTGATTTGTTTATTTATCTTTGTTATTTTTAAACCTCACAGTTATTAAAACTTCCAATGATTTGGGAGGAGACTTGCCAAGTAGGCTTATTTTGAGCTTGAAAAATTATTACATTCATAGATAACCATACTCCCAAAGACATCATAAAATGGTTTGTGAAAGGACTCAATTTGCGAAAGTCAGGGCCCTTTACCAAGGCATCCAGGTGGCTAGCTCATTGGGACTCCATAAAATTTTCATAGAAGGGGACTCCCTTACTACCATCAATTACATGAAAGGATGACCCCCATAAAATCTGTCAATGAAAAATATGATTCTTGAAGCTAAAAGAGTCACCTTACTTTTCGAGGATGTCACATTTCAACATACTTTTCGGGAAGGTAATAATTCAGCAAACTTCATGGCACCCGGGTGTGGATCATCCTGGACTCCATATTTTGCGGGAGGAATTCCCTAAGAGTTTGTGCTCTCTAGAGACAACAAATATCCCTAGTAGAGAATTGGAGCATGGTTAATTATTGTTTTTGTTTACTGTTTGATCGTCCTACTTCCCTGCGTGGAGGTCCTTTTTAATTTTCTTTAATTTTATTTTTTGCATTTCTCTCTATTCTCCCCTTGTGGATGTGGAGCTAAGGCTTGGAAGCTTTTTTGGTTTCTTGTTTGTGTACTGCTAGTTTGGCTATGTTAGATTTTTTACCCTCGAACAATCTCTTTTTGGTCTTGGCTTGTCTTGTAAAAGGTTCAGGGATATTTTCAAAACCCTTTCTACCTTTTATCAAAAAAAATACTCCCCAAGACACAAACAATGGGAGAGATATAAAACCTTTGTAAGACCTATTTTCAAACCAAGATTTTAAGATCTCTCCTAAAGAATATTTTTGCCATCCTATACAGAGCTTTAATTGTACTAAAACCTCCCTCCAAACCTATCTAGTAAAGGAGGCAGCAACCAATAAATGATAATTTTTTCATTGCTTGACTTACATAAATGACACTTTCCTAAACCATTTTAATTCTTCTTCTGTAATATCTCCCATGTTAGAACCTTATTTTGTATGGTAAGTCATAGGAACAATCTTGTCTTCAATAGGGATCTCTACTTCTAGAGTGTCTTCCACCACCATATTGGATTGTCATTGTTATCTTTCAATAAAGTCATACCCTAACTTTGGAGTGTACTCCCTCGTAGAACCATTCTTTGTCTAGACCAATTGATCAGTTTCATATCACAACTTGAAGTATCTAGTTTTAAGTCTCGTTGCATATTCTTCCCACTGGTGTGCCTCCTAACCCTAAAGCCCTAACATTGTTGCTTCCTTCCATCCTTAAATATAATTTGTAGAATATTTTGGGTCAGTTGCTTGAGTGAGATTTTTAATTCCTTGAGCTCTTAGGGTTTGAATTACATTATTTGGTAGTATGTGCATATCACCACAACCAATCCAAGGGTCTAATCCTAGTCTTATCCTTGAACCATCCCCTATTTTCCAAGTAAGCCAATCATCAAAAATATAAAAGGTTTGAATCATTACCTTCCAATAAATTGAAACATTATTGGTTTGCTTCATTGGGGCCCTTATCCACTCCTCAACTTACTGTGAGTGGCTCTAAATATTTTTCATGTATGATCTTATTCCATAAACTTTCCTTTGATATTATCTTTCAAACACACTTTGCTACAGAGCCTTGCTAAATAGAAATATGTTTTTAAGTTCCCATCCTCTATTTTCATTGGGCTTGGCTAAGGATTGTCATTTAACTAAGGGAATACCTTCCCTTTCCTTTTTTTATATCCATAAGAACCTATAGCTTAACTATCTATTTTTTCCAAAACTCCTTTTGGTATCTGAACCAAATTAAGATTGCTAATATACTAGTATTACATCTAGCACAAAATTGACCAACGTCAATCTCCCCCCTAAAGAGAGTGATGTAAATTCACTACAAGAGACCAACAATGGACTCCAAGGGTAAATTGCAAGATAAGAAATTTGGCAAAATACACCAGTAAAAAAAAAACCTGTAAATGCTTCTTTTCATTATTTTAATTCACATCCCCTTACAATAGAGTCTCCCACTCCTTATACTCCCCAAAAAACCCTAGCCTACACTACCCCTTTACTATTTTTAGTCACTTTCTATTTTTAGCAAATCACTAGCTATTTTTAGTAACCCAAAAAAGAGCTCATATGGCATCCAAAATGGAATCATGCATCCATTATTCAATAATAATCACTATTCCAAAATAGCAACCCCACTTTAGTTATACACTAATAGTTATGATAACTTTATGAGTTCCAAAAACTGAAAATTACATTAAAATCTAATTTTGGGACTCCTAGAGATATTTTTTGCCTCAAAAAATAAGTGGAAATTTTTTTTAAGTTCTTTATGCAATTCTACACGCGTTAAAAAATAATAGGATAAAACGGACACTCAAAGCAAACGTTATGGCCCCAGTAAGGTGCATTATTCTCCTTTGGCTGAAAATGAACTCAACTCCTAGGAGTTCTACTGAAGAAATACCTCGAGCTTGTCAATGTCAAGCCTTTTTAGTTACTCCTTGGAAATCCAAGTGTTATCGGTCTAGGATAAACGTTCCCACTATACCAAGTATTTACTATAGTTGCCATTGCATGTGGTGATCACTTTCCTATCAAGGACCTGCACAATGTGTTCCTTCTTCTTGGGGATTTGATTCTCCCAAGTTATGGTGTTTGCCTCTTCAATAACTACAACATTGCCATGAAATTCATGCAAATCAAAGACATTACAAACTGGTAAAATATTGAGGTCAACTAGCAATTCCACCTTATAAGCATTGTCATTCATTTTCTATAGAATCCTACAAGGGCCAATTTTTTTCATTTTAAATTTATTAAATGCCCCCTTAGTAAATCACTCCTTTCAAAGGTGAACCATCACCATATCCCCAACCTGGAACACTTGGATGCACCTGTGCACATTAGCGACCTTTTTGTACTTAGTATTACTATTTTGCAACTTGTCTCTGGCCTCTTCTTGCAATTGTTGTATATGCTCAAAAAATGCTTCTACATCATCACTAACATGCTCATGGATTTGTAATTCAACCAAATATAGAACACCCTTGGGATTCTAGCCATAAACAATTTGAAATGGTGATTTTCCTATCGAGTGATTCACTGAACTGTTAAATGCAAATTCTGCTTGCGATAAGGTTAAATCCCATTGTATTGGATTCTCATAAACTATGCATCTTAGAAGGTTACCCAAGCTTCGATTCACGACCTCGATTTGTTCATCAGTATGTGGATGACAAGCACTACTAAAATATAGCTTTGTGTCTAGTTTCTTCCACAATGTTCACCAAAAATGACTCAAGAACTTAACATCCCGATCTGAAGTGATGGTCTTTGGAACTCCATGTAGTCTCACCACTTCATCAAAAACAAGTACTACAATCTTGGTTGCATAATTGGTTTTCTAGCAAGCAAGAAAATGAGCCATCTTAGAAAACCTATTTACTACAATAAAAATTGAATCTTTACATCACTTAGTATGGGGTATCCCTAGCACAAAATCCATGCTTAGGTCAATCCATGATCCAAGGGAAACTTGTAAGGGCATATACAACCCTTTATTTTGTACCTGGTATTTAGCCATCTAGCACACTCTACATCTAGACACAAATCGAATTATATCTCCCTTCAATCATGACCGATAGTACTTTTACTCCATAAGAGCATATGTTTTGTCTACACCAAAGTGTCCTACCAAACCACCACTATGCAACTCACGAATGATATTATCTCGCATGGAACCAACAAGTATGCATAATTGTTTCCCATTAAATAGATAACCATCATGCATAACATACTCAACAAGTATTCGACCAGTATCACCCACTACTAGATTTTTGTACTATTGTATAATCCATCTAAAATTTGCATCAGATTCATACAAATCCTTAATCCCCTTAAATCCTACCACTACATTCTCCATGGTGGTTACCAATAGTACTCTCCTGCTTAATGCATCAGCAACCTTATTCTGCTTATCAAACTTGTGCTTCAACACAAATGAGTATTCTTGCAAAAATGGGACCCACTTGGCATGTCTATTGTTTAATTTCTTCTGATAATTGACATACCTTAAGGCTTCATGATCAGTGTATAGCACAAACTCCTTAGATAACAAATAATATCACCAATACCTCAGCGCCTACCAAATTGCATAAAATTATACATCATAAGTGGAATAATTCTTTCTTACCTCATTCAACTTTTCACTGAAAATGCTACTAGTCGCCCCTCTTGGCTCAGCACAATGCCAATCCCCACATGTGAAGCATCATAGTCAACTTCAAATATTTGCTAAAATTAGGTAATACCAGCATGGTGCTTCTGAAACCTTCTTCTTCAAGAGTTCAAAACTCTAAGTTGTTGCTTTTGTCCATACAAAGTTTCTCCCCTTCATACACTTTGTTATGGGTGCAAGAATTTTGCTAAAGTTTCTAATGAACTCCCTATAAAAAGTTGCCAAACCATTGAAAATTCTCACCTCTGTTACATTCCTTGGAATAGGCCATTCAAGAATTGCCTTGACCTTTTCCTCATCCATCTTCAGGCCATCCTTAAAAATTACAAAACCCAAAAGACTAAAATTTCTTGAAGAACTCTACACTTCTTCAAATTAGGATATAGTTTCTCTTTTTGTAATAACTTTAACACCAACCTCACGTGGTGTAAGTGCTCTTCTTCACTTTTACTAAAAATCAATATATCATCAAAATAGATGACCAATGTATTCCCGCTACACTTTTTTCATCAACCCTATAAATTTACTAGGTGCATTTGATAACCCGAATGCATCACCATCCACTCGTACAACCGATATCGAGTTTTGAAAGCAGTCTTCCACTCATCCCCATATTTAATATTGATCTAATAATAACCACTCCACAGATCAATCTTGATTAAGTAGTTAGCCCCTGCTAATACATCCATCATATCATCCACTCTAGGTATTGGAAACTTGTACCTGATAGTAATTTTATTTATGGACTTGCTATCTACACACATCCACCATGAGCCATCCTTCTTCAGAGTTAATAGGGTAGGAGTTGCACAAGGACTCATGCTCTCTCTTACTAATCCTTTATGTATCAATTTTTTCACTTTTTTATTCAACTCTGCATTCTGGGTTGGGTTCAATCGATAGGCTTCCTAGTTTGATAGAACTAACCCAAGAATTAAATCAATGTGATGTTGAATATCCCTCTTCGATGGTAACCCATTAGGTAACTCATCTGGTATGACATAAGCATACTCCTTCAACAACTTGGATGTTGCTGGTGGTATAGAAACCTCCTCTACCTATACCTTCTTCACCATCAATGCATAGTACCAACCAATTTCTTATGCCTCTATGATAAACTCCTTTGTAGTCAGTAAACTCTCACTTTGCCCTTCTTCCTGAAGAGGTAACAATACTACCTTAGCACCATCCTTCCAAAAGGTGTATGTATTTTGACCCCCATCATGGATGACCTTCCTATCATACTTTCAATGCCTCCCCAATGGTATGTGATAGGTATCCATAGGAATCACATCACACCAAACATCATCTTTATAAGTATTCCTGATTGAAAATTTACTAAACATCTCTTATCAATAGTCAACTCATTTCCTTTCTTGATTAATGAAATGCGATAGGGGTGTGGGTGCTTCTCACATTTTAGATTTATGTTTTCTACCATTATATTAGAGACCATATTCTCACAACTACCACCATCAATGATTACTTTGGATACCTAACTTCTCGATGTGCATCTTATGCAAAAGATATTTGTTTGTAGCCAAGACTCACCACCCTCATTCTCTTGTATTTTTGCCTTCTTTTGAGCAATCAACATTCTCTTTATCATGATATTCTTGCTCGTGTCTATAGCAACTTCTATCTTAGTTTCCTCCTCTTCATCAACCAAGTTGACTTTAGCTTGTCCTCCCTGATTTATCTCTTCATCATCATAGTGGGTGCATTCAAATATTTTATGACCTTCCTCACTACTTTTGAAATAGGTATATGGCTTCCATGATCCATTCCTAGTTGTACCTCCCCCATTACCTCGACCTCTCTACTTTCTTCTTCCTCTTTGGTAGTTACCATGACCTTGCTTTGTCTCTTTTGATTTCTTTGTATTTGAGGATTCTCCATTTGATGAGCTAGATCCACCACACTCTCGATTTGGAGAAGATGCCAATCCCTTCTTCCCTCTTCTATAATTACTCCTCTTATGCTTCTCTTTGGCCCTTAAGGCCATATGATACACATATTATACAATAAGGGTATGATGCATACTCGACTCATCTTGAATAGCATAACTTAGGCCATTTACATACCTCGTAGCACTTTTCTCTTCTGTCTTGTTATGCTTCATACGAATAGATAGCTTGTAGAACTTATTGGTGTAGTCCTAGATGCTTTGGTCCTTCTGTCAAAGGTTCTAAAATATATGAAATAAAGCTTGGGAATATTCTACAGGTACAAAATTTCTTGCAACTTCTTCTTCATATTATCCCAAGCCCTGATATATTTTTTTCTCTCCTTTGTTGCTCCATCTATAGATTATCCTACAAAATTAAAGCACGCCCTTTCAACTTCATGCATGCGAGTTTCACCTTCTTTTCCTCAACTAGATTACTCCATTCAAAAATTTTCTCCATACTATTTACCCAATCGATTAGATCCTCTGGTTTTAACCCACCAGCATACTCAAAAACCTTGATCTTGATTCCATCTCGATTTTCTTTAAAGTCCTTCCAAGGCTCGAATCAACCTGCTTTTAAAACATTTTGATTCTTTCTTGTGATCCTCAAATTTGCCTTCCTTGGCCACAATCTCATTATCAGATCCCAAATCTGAGTCCACATTGGTATGGATCTCCATCATGCGGTTAATTACACGAATCCACCATGCTATTTTTACATGTAAATCCTTCATTTGCCTATTTATTTGGGCATAGATCCCTCGTCCTCTTCCTCTTCTATTCATATTTTTTTCTCCACTCTCAAGTTATCACCCAGGGTTATGCATAAGGGGTCGGCCCCAAAATCTATTTATAAATTGAAGGTGAATTATCTTGGAATATCGGCGAAAAATGGAGAAGTATACATGGCGAATTCCAATTATTTTTCTCCAAAAATTTTCAAACTATGGTGATTTTTTCTATTTTTGGGGTCATGAATATTAGTTTTGCAAAATATAAAAAAGTATGGCATACTTAAAAGCTTTAGGTCAATATGAAATACATCAGGTCGACATGACGACAAATGGAATACTGGTCGGTTACAATCATGATGATCGATTACAAGCATATCGATCAGTTACAGCCATGATGATCAGTTGTAGCCATGACGATTAGTTGCAGTCATGATGATCGGTTGCAACCATGATGATTAGTTGTAGCCATGTTGATTAGTTGTAGCCATGATGATTGATTGTAGCTATGATGATCGGTTATAGCCATGTCGATCTATTGCAGTCATGATTATCGGTTGCATACATGATGATCGGTTGCGTCATGCTAATCGATTGCAAACATGACAATTGGTTGCATCGTGATGATCAATTATAGCATAAATATTAGTTACAACCATGATAATTGGTTGCAAACATGTCGATCAGTTGCAGCCATACTGATCGGTTATAACCATTTTGATCAGTTGTAGCCATGATGATCGATTATAGCCATGTCGATTGATTATAGTAATGATGATTGATGCAACCATGACAATCGGTTGTAACCATTACGATCGATTGTAGCCATACCAATTGGTTACAAGCATGTCGATCTATTACAACCATTTCGATCAATTGTAGCCATGATGATCAGTTGCAGCCATGCTGATTAGTTGTAGTCATGATGATCGATGCAACCATGATGATCGATTGCAACCATTACAATCGGTTGTAGCCATGATGATCAGTTGCAACCATGTCGATCGGTTGCAACCATGTCTATCGGTTGTAGCCATGACGATCAGTTGTACCCATGACGATCGATTGTAGCCATTCCGATGTGCTACAATAGTCGAGATCCCATCGGTAGCAGCAGTGCTCTGTGTCATGTGTCATCCATCTGTTAAATGATTGCATGTAGAGGCCATGTGTCATCCATCCGTTAAACAATTACATGCAAAAAATTCTATATAAAGGAAAAACAATCATTTTTTCTCTTGTTTTAACACTTTCTTAACCCTTTTTCTCTCATTTTAACACTTTCTTAAGCCTTTTCCTCTCTTTTTAACACGATCTGAACCCTCTTCCTCCACTTTTATCTTGGTTTTTACAATTTACCTTAATTTTTAAGCAGTTTTTAACCATTTTTCTCTCATTTGAAACCTTTCCATTGTATCTTCTTATCCATACCTGTACACCCTATGGCATCCCCTACAACCCCTTGAGTGTTTAAAGTTAATTATAAGAACCTGGTTTACCCGTTGATTTTAGAAATTTTATCAACACCGGGTTATGACATGTCTTGGGTCACTGACTCTAGTCTTCGAGGTCTTATTTCAATACCCCATTTTGATACTGACGTTAAACTTGTGGAGAGGATCATTGTAGCTCATGATATGAATTCAGGCAAGGTAAATTTTGTCATTGATAACAAAAATAGCATTCTTTCTTTCTCAGCCATTGATGTCGCCAGATTTATAGCATTGCCCCACACTAGTGTTGAGCCTATCACTTCCAAATACCAGTTAAACGATGACGACAAACTCTACTTGGAGATCAAATTCAAAGTTTAGTCGAAATATTTTCAAGGTATAACTATTTTTTTTATTTAATTGATTTTAAATTATTATCAGTGATTGAACATGCAATTACTAATTTTAGTTTTTTGGTAGTTAATTCCACCAAGTCCAGAAGGGGTTTGACCATATCGACAATTGAAAATAAATTTCTTCGGGCATGTTGTGAATTCTTCCTTGCTAGACTTGTTTTGCAAAGAAGGCCGACAAAAATTTTGATGTGGGACTTAGTGTATTTGGTTTGTTGTATAAGACACTAAAAATTCGACTCGTGCACCTATGTCTCAAATCGGATCAGATTGGAAATAGAGAACGTGAAAACCCACGCTTCACCCTTGTCGACAGTTAGCACATGTAATTATATTATTGCTTTTTTTCATGAATCTTTTCATAATTTGCATAACACTCTAGTACCAACATCTTGGCACTCAATCCTTGTTAATTTAGCCATGACAGAACAACAAGTTCAGGTAATTTTTTAATATTTAAGTAATTTTTATTTATTTTCCATTGTTTATCTTTTTGTAATTTTGATATTTTATACCAAACACAGAAAAGGGCATCATCTTCCTCTTCAAAGCGGGATGCTACTTTCAGAGGTTATAATCCAGAGGAATCAAGAGACTCGAAAACACTTATAGAGGAAGCAACACCACTGATAAGGAAAATATCATCAAGGAAACGTAGAAGATCTATTTCTCCTATTTTTTGATGATCTCCACATGTTGTTGCACGTTTGTTGCCAATGGACGTAGTTACGCATGAGGTTTCATCTTCTGGGAGTAAGTTTTAATTACTATCGAAACAAATTTTTTACAATATTTTTACTATTTTTAATTAATTTTGTTTTTTTTTTCAGATGTACAACATGACCACATTCCATTTGTAGCAGCATCTATGCAAGATGTTTTTTCTTCTTCCGATAAGTGTTATAACAATGTTTGCAACCAATTTTCATAATGTAATTTTATTACTAGTTTTTATTTTCTACTTTCACAAAAAATTTAACTAATTTTTATTTTTATGTTTTAAGGTCCCTCACAACAATGTCATCAACAAAATCAACAAATGCCGCCCCCTCCTCCACAACGCCCAACTCAAATGCGAGGTCAATGCTTCCCAGTTGGAAAACACTTTCTTCCAACTAGGCCACAAAGAGAAGCAATGCAACAAATTTCAGAGAGAGAAGCATCAAAGACTTTTTTTGGTTTCGATCGTATATCTATAAATAATTTTACTTTTAAGGATATACCAAAATCTTCTGGTATTGGGTTGGTTGATGTTCCACTTGATAAAGATTACTTTTTGTAAGATAACATACACACTCAATTTCAACTATCAGAATTGGTTCAAGATAAAGTAAATGAAGGTGCAAAATGTTCAAGAAAATATCCTCCAAGGGAAAGAAGCACCCATCAGGATCCTCCTTGACAAGAGGATGATATAATAATTTTTTCAAAAAAATATTTGGTTTCTAATAACATTGAATCTACAATTAAAGATTTGCTACTTCCAGATATAATTAAAATGAAAAATTGGGAGTATCGGGCTAAGGTGTTGATAAAGGAAATTAATGACCTATACAATAATTTTTCAAAAAGAGAAAGAAAATTTTCTATTGTTGAAAATAAAGCAGAAAATATGGAGGCTTTGCTACAAGAAGTAAAATCTGGTATGTTTAAGTTGAATACATCGTACACAAATGAAATTTTAAAGTTTATACTGAACAGATTGGAGAATATAAACGGTGAGGCCCAAGATTATTACAATGAATGGGTAAATGATAAGAAAAAGGTTGTTGTTGTTGTAGTTGCAAAGAATGTTGATGAGGTTTGACTCAATCACTTTTGTGTTCAAAAATTTGTTGTTCTATTTTTTAAAATGTAATTATCTTTTCATGTTGATTAACTTTTTTCCCTTTTGCAGGTAAAGTATGAAATCTCAAGAAGTAATTTCAAAACCTGCAAGACTATCTTAGGATGGCAAAGGAGTTCTTAAATGCTTCCATGGAAATGAAAAAAAGAACACAAGAATCAGTTCGACAAAATAACATTTTGCAGAAAATCATTATCCGCAATGGATTGGATCCTGATGTTCTGCTTAAGGAGAAGGATAAAGAAGTTCAAGGACCAACATATGAAGATGTTGGAAAAGAATAAAAGACCCTTCTCGATGGAATACAAAATGTTGAGATGATCCTTTTCAATGTTGGAGCAATTGGTAGATCTGTTACCCAGCCTGAGAAAAGAGTCGTCGAAATGCAGGATGTGGAAATCATGGAAGTAGTGGATGTGGAAAAAGGAGCTAAACAAGGGAAATATTGATAAAATACGAACTAACATTGTATTATTGAAGGGGATATTAAATACACTGTAGCATTCCTGGATTAGCCCGAAATGGGCGCATCTCAATAGGATGCCGCTGCAACAATAATAACCAGTTGCTAAATTATATTAACAACTAACAATAATGTAATAGTACGCTAACATCCCCATTTATTACATTATTTGGGTAATGTAATAACTAATAGCTATACTAACATCCCCTTACATCATTTTGCAATACAAAGAGAGCTGCGAAACAATTCAAATTTGACATGTCCAAGTGCCTTAGTGAAAATGTCTGCAACTTGAGCATCGGTGGGAATGTGCTGAAGCTGAATTCGGTGCTTTGGAACTTCATCTCGAATGAAATGAAATTGTGTGTCAATGTGCTTTGTTCTTTCATGATGGACTGGATTCTTGAAGAGGTTCAGAACACCCTGATTGTCGCAAAACAAGTGTAATGGAGATTTTTATGGATGGCCCATACTTTTCAGAATGCGACGTAACCATATCACTTCGCACACAGCTTCACGTGTGGCGCTATACTCTGCCTCTATTGATGAAATAGCAACCACCTGTTGCTTCTTGCTATGCCAAGAGATAGGACCGGATCCCAGATGAAAAATGTATCCAGAAGTTGACTTGCGATCATCAAATGATCCGGCATAGTCAGAGTCCGTGTATCCTTGCAAGAAGAATTTTTTGTTCCTCTTGTATTCTAGGCCATATTCCATAGTACCACGAACATAGTGAAGAACACGTTTTGATGCTTTCCAATGAGTGGTCTTAGGCTCCTGCATGAACCTCGAAAGATAGTTGACAACAAATACGAGATCTGGCCTAGTATTGGTCAGATATATGAGACTCCCAATCAACTGTCGATAGAGAGTACCATCTACCTGAGGTGAATCATCATATCATGATAACTTAAGTCCATTCTCCATCGGAGTTGCCATTGGCTTGCAATCAGTCATGCGATATTTTTCCAGCAATGTATTGGCATATTTTTTCTGAGACACTTTGATGGAGTGCTCCTTCTGGCTAAATTCCAGACCAAGACAGTAATGGAGAAGTCCGAGATCTGTCATCTCAAAATATTTGCACAAGTTTCTTTTGACAAGTAGAGATCATAGTTTCGAACTCCCTGTAATGAGCGGATCATCCACATAGAGTACAAGCAACACTATCTCAGAACCCTGTTTCTTGAAATAGAGGTTTGCATCTGACGGACATCTCTTAAATCCATGCTGCATAAGGTGATTGTCCATTTTTATATACCAAGCTCGAGGAGCTTGTTTCAGACCATACAAGGATTTGACCAATTTGCAAACCTTCTGCTCTTGGCCTTCCACTTCAAACCCTTCTGGCTGAGTCATGTAGACTTCTTCTTGGAGATCACCATTTAGAAAGGCACTTTTGACATCCATCTAGTGAAATTTCCACCCATATTGTGCTGCCATAGCACACATAACCCGAATTGTGGTCATCCGAGCAGTAGGTGCAAAAGTTTCCTCGTAGTCAATGCCTTCCTTTTGAGCATAGCCCTTTGCAACAAGACGGGCCTTATGCTTATCAATTGTTCCATCTGCCTTGTACTTGAATTTATATACCCATTTGCAGCCAATGGGTTTCTTTCCATGCGGCAGATCAACAAGCTTCCAAGTTTTATTTTTCATCAAAGACTCATACTCTGTATCCATAGTGGCCTTCCACTGAGGCTCACTGAGAGCATCTTGCACTGATGCAGGTTCAAGATCATCTATGGTAGACATGAACGCCCTGTCATCATCAATATCCATATCCTCTACTTCTGTACTTGGAGTTACAGAAAGTTCCTCAAAAGATTGACAAAGATCATCAACCTCACCAATTTCTTTGGCTTCTTTTTCCTTCTGAGGCATACTGCGTGTATGAGGTCTATCCAAGTTCATATTGGGAGGAGTGGATAAATTTGCATCTCTGATTGCATTTGTACACCATTTTGTGTTCTTCTTCGATGGTGGTGAAGAAGATGTAGAAGGACCTCCTGTCTGTGTTGATGAAGGAATCTTCTCTTCCTTAGATTCCACAAGATCTAGGTGTACTTTAGATGTGCTCTGTGATGTGAAAGCTTCATCAAAGACAACATCTCCGCTGATATGAATTTTCTTGGTCAAAGGATCTATCAAACGATATCCTTTAGAGTGCTCATCATACCCAAGAAAAATACATCTCAATGTTTTCTCATCTAGCTTCTTCCTTTTCTCTTTCGGTATGTGCATGAAAGCGTGACATCCGAAAATACGTAGATGAGATATGGAGGGTTTTCGACCACTCCATGCTTCCTATGGAGTCATTCCTTTTAGGGCCTTTGTGGGTGCCCTATTCAACAGATATACTACAGTGGTGACAACTTTTGCCCAATATTGTTGCCCAAGAGTAGCTCCTGTGAGCATACAACGAACCATTTCCATGATAGAACGGTTCCTTCTCTCAACAACTCCATTTTTCTGAGGAGTATAGGCAGTTGTTAACTGTCTCTTGATTCCATGCTTATCTAAGAATGCAAAAAATTCATTAGAGGTAAACTCTCCCCCTCAATTTGAGCGGAGGGTTTTAATAGAAGCTCCTGACTCCTTCTCAACGAATTTATTGAACTGCTGGAAGAATGCGAAAACTTCATATTTCAATTGGAGAAAGAAAACCCACATCTTTCGTGAGTAGTCATCTACGAATAACTGAAAGTACCTCTTCCCTCCACAACTGTTGGGTGTGAAAGGACCGCACAGATCGGTGTGAATTAACTCTAGAGGTTTTCGTGCTCTTGTTGAGCTCTTCTCAAATGGTACTCTATGTTGCTTTCTTGCAAAGCGATCAGAGCACACTGGCAATGTGGCAGAAAGGGAAGGAAGACCCTTTACCATCTCATACTTACTGAGCTCAAGTAAGTAGCCAAAACTAAGATGCCCATATCTCTTGTGCCATAGGGAAGTTGCCTCCTTGGTAGAGACAGTCATGGCAACATGTGGAGTAGAGATAGCATCTAGTGCAAATAAGTCGTGCTTATATGAAGCTGTTGCAATCTGCTTACCCTTCCTGGTAATAGTACAACACTTCTTTCCATTCTCAACACGAAAGTTGACAACCATATTTCTATCCAGGATTTGTGTGACTGATAGCAAATTGTTAGCCAATCCCAAAACATAGAGGACTTTGTCAATCTGACACTTGCCATCAGGAAGAGTGACTGAAATTGTACCCTCTCCCTGAACCTTGTAGGTTTTATCATTAGCAATGGTGACAGGTTTGCCCTCTTTGGCCACAAATGATTCAAACCACGATCTGTCGCCAGTCATATGTTTGCTAGCTTCAGAATAGACATACCAAACAGGATCCCTCTGTGTGGAATCTATGGTAGTCATGAGCACCTTGTGTGCCCATTCAGAATCTGAGTCAGATTCTTCAACAGCAACATTCACCTGGGGTTGCTTGTTTTTATTTTGTGGTTTGTTTTGGCCTTTTTGCTTGTTCTTATGCCAACACTTGTTGGTGTCATGGTTGTCTTTCTCACAGATCTTGCACCACCTCTTCTTCTGTTGAGGTTGTTTGCCTTTTCCTTTTGTATCCTGTTGAGAATTTCCTCCTTTCTGAAATTTGCCACATTTTTTCCTATTACCTTTCTTCCTAGAACCCTGCCTGTTGGTGTATAGGGCTGTATTGGAAGAATCATCCTTGTGAAGTTGGCGTGCCTCCTGTTGTTGAAGCAGATTGACCAACTTGATGTAGGTAATTTGTCATTGAGACACCTGGATGGAGGTGATCAACATATCAAATGAAGGCAAAGCTCTCATCACAAGTGAAATGAGAAGCTTTTCGTCCACAGTATCTCCCAAAGAATTCAATTTCTCTTTCAATTCAGACACTCTGCACAGAAAGAGTTCAACTGTTTCACCCTGTCTCAAACTCAGGTTATGAAGTTGTTGTTGAAGATGAAGAATGGTGGAATCATTCTTTCCCTCATAGATGGTTTGAAGGGCATCCCATGCCTCTTTACCACTTGCTTTGTCAGCTATATGAGGTTGCACTTCATCTGAAACAACAAACAAAATGAGCACCTTTGCTCGACTGTCTTTCTTGTCAAAAGCTATCTGATCTGCGAAAGGACCTATGGATCCTGCTATTGGTGAAGGCCTAGTTGCTACTCCAGTAACAATATCCCACAAATCTTCCATTTAGAGAATTGCCTTCATATTATGTTTCCATGGTGTATAATTTGGACCTTTCAATAACTGATGCGGATCAGTCATCAACTTTGCAACAGCGGCCATAGTGAAGGTTCCTTATATCACCAATTGGTCCCCCTTTCGATATACCTTTTGCTAGGCCGTTATACCGTACAAAATACCCGCCCTTACGTGAGAGAAACTATAGGTATTTAGAAAGATCAACAAAAAATCACCCGCCCTTATGTGAGGGAGACTATAGGTGAGTTTTAGAGATCATACGATACGTGGAACATAAGCGGTACTGAAAGGGAATCACCTTGTTGATGGCACCTACCATAGAAGATTCTTCTCATGCGTGGGGCGTAACTTCCCCTAAACACTATGAAGAATACTTCGTCAGGATTTACGCCTAAACACAAGTGCGATAAAGGGTAGTGGATGGAGTAAAAAAATGCAAAAATGGCTAACTTATCTCTCCCCAACGATTTATAGAGAACAAGCTCAGACGTCGTTGTAGCAGCTATTAGGCGGCGGATACAGTAGCCAAATCACAACAACTTTACCTGTAAGTGCTGGCCAGAGGTATCACAAATACCGAACGCTGCAAGTGCAATAAATTGCACGGATGGGTTTTAATTATTCCGGGGACTTAGGGAGTGTTTTGATTTTAATTTTTAATGTTATAGTGCAAAAATGAAATATGCAACATACAACAAAAAAAATGCCCACAAGAATAACCCACAAGGTGTCGGTCACAGCCGAAAATGCACCTTTTACAATTCGCCAAATTGCTTTTTCAAAAAATTACTCACATTCCCCCTTTGATTTTTTGAAAATAATATCCCCCCTTAAAAAAAATTATTTAACAAAGCATTTTAATAATTATTATATATTTAAAATTAAAATAAATAATTTTAATTTATATAGTTTTAAAACTTATGAAAAAATAAATTAAAAATTAAATTTTAATTTATAAAGTTTAAAAACTATAAAAAATAAATTAAAATTAAAAATTTTAATTAAAAATAATAATAATTAAATAAAACCTTTGAAAAAAAAATATTTTACCTTTGCAAGGGGGGAGTCGGCGGGATTTGAACCCCCGACCTACAGGCTCCCTGAGCCTTACCGCACAGCTCACTGCCAAGTGAGCTAGCGGGCTGATCCGTTTGGATCAGTGGAGCTCCTCCTTTTGGATGCTCCTCCTCCTCTGCTGCGGCCTCCGGTTGCTCGGTCGCGCGCTTCTGCTTCGCGGGCGGTCTGTTTCTTTTTTTCTTTTTTTTGTTTTTTTGGAAAAAATTCTGCCTTCAACGGGGGGTGCGGGCCCTCCCACGACGTAGCGCACCGAGCGCCGAACGGGGGGTGGGTGGGGGGGTTTTCCGTTGGCCTCCCCGCCTTCAACGGGGGGGGGCTACGTCCTCCCCTTGGACGTCTCGCGCTGCACGCATACGTCCCGCCTGCACGTTGTCTCGCACGCGTATGTCCCACCTGGACGTTGTCTCACGCGTGCGGGGACTCCTCTTGGATGTCTCGCGCTCCGCACGTACGTCCCAGCTGGACGATGTCTTGCGCGTGCGGGGACTCCTCCTGGATGTCTCGCGCTATGCACGTACGTCCCACCTGGACATTGTCTCGCGTGCACGGGGAGTCCTCCTGAATGTCTCGCGCTGTGCGCATACGTCCCAGCTGGACGTTGTCTCGTGCTCCGCACGTACGTAATTTGGGCCTGTGGGCGCCTTTTTTTTTTCTCTTTTTCACTGCAGGCTTAAATCGCTGCGCGATTTTTTTTTTTTTAAACACCTACGCGGAACGTCGCGCGATTGCGCGCGGCGTGGAAAAAAAAAATTTGCCTCTCCAGACACAGTAGAGAAAAAAATTGTCCTCCTCCAGCCTCGGCTTCTCACGCCACTGGATCACTGCATTGCGTAGCTGGCTCTGATGCCATGATAAAATACGAACTAACATTGTATTATTGAAGGGGAGATTAAATACACTGTAGCATTCCTGGATTAGCCCAGAATGGGCGCATCTCAACAGGATGCCGCTGCAACAATAATAACCAGTTGCTAAATTATATTAACAACTAACAATAATGTAATAGTACGCTAACAAATATGAGAGGGGAGTCATTGCTATTGATACTGAGGAAGCCATTGAGAAGGCAAAATTAGTGGAGGAAGGGGGAAAATATTTTGAGGGGAAAAAATGAATTTCAAAAATAATTTTAAGACATTTCATATGTTTTCATTGGAAAACAAGATACTTGATTTTATTATTTTACTATTACACTATTTACATTTATAATTGTGTGTTATTTTCATCATTTAAATATTATGGTGTTTCAACTTTCAAATATGCTTGATTTTACGTAGAATATATGCATAGATTTTGCGATATTGTTTTTATATTTCAAGTGAATATGGTCATTTGTATTATGCTATAAAGTTTTTATATTTCAAAGTGAGTTTATGAAGTATTTATCTATGCATGGGTTTCAATATTCAGTGCATTTATAATCATTATAGTTGTATAAAAATTAATATGTTCATTTGTATTATGCTATATTGTTTTTATATTTCAAAGTGAGTTTACAATGGATATATATAAGAATGGGTTTCAATTTTCAGTGCATTCATAGTCATTATAGTTGTATAAAATTGAATATGGTAATTTATATTATGTTATATTGTTTTTATATTTCATAGTTAGTTTATAATAGATATATATATGCATGCAGAATGGGTTTAAATTTTCATTTTCCAAAACTAGAGTACTATTCTATATGCTATTTTCATAAATTTGTAGAAAAATGTTTTGTAGTTATGTATATATACAAGGTTAACTCTATGACAAAGCATAAACGATAAAAAATCTCTATATTTTTTCATCCATGTCAATTGGCTACAGGCATGCCGATCGGCTGCATGCATGTCGATCGGCTGCATGCATGTCGATCGGTTGCAAGCATAGTGTTGCATTTGTGCCACGTGTCAACCATCTATGAAATGATTGCATGCAGAGGCCACGTGTCACCCATCCAAAAGTTGATTGTATTTAGAGAATTCTATATAAAGGGATTACAGTCATTTTTTGCCTATTCTATTACAGTCTTAATCGTTATCTTCCCTTTTTAACGCATTCTTACCCATTTTCTTCTCATTTTAATGCATTATTAACCATTTTCCTCCATATTTATCTTAGTTTTAACCTTTTACCATAAGTTTTAACCCTTTTCCTCCATTTTGAATCCTTTTCTATCAAGTGTCACGTACCATGCTCTATGTCTTCTTATCCATACCCGTACACCCTATGGCATCCCCTACAACCCCTGGAACATTTAAAGTTAATTATAAGAACCTGGTTTGCCCCTTGATTTCAAAATTTTTATCAATACTAGGTTACAACATGTCTTGGGTCACGGACTCTGGTCTTCGGGGTCTTGTTTCAATGCCCCATTTTGATACTGATGTTAAACTGGTGGAGAGGATCATTGTAGCTTATGATATGAATTCAAGCAAGGTAAATCTTGTCGTCGATAACAAAAACATTGTTCTTTCTTTCTCATCCATTGATATCGCCAGATTGACAACATTGCCCCACGCTGGTGTTGAGCCTGTCACTTACAAATACCAATTAAATAATGAAGACAAACTCTTCCTGGAGACCAACTTCAATGTGCAATTGGAATATTTTCAAGGCATAACTATTTTTTTATTTAATTGAATTTAAATTCTAGTCACTGGTTTATTACTGATTTTGTTTTTTTTACAGTTATGTCCACCAAGTCTAGAAGGGATTTGACCATACTGGCGATTGAAAATAAATTTCTTCGGGCATGTTGCAAATTCTTTCTTTCCAAACTCATTCTACAAGGAAGGCCAATAGAAATTCCAATGTGGGCCTTAGCGTATTTGATCCGTTGTTTTTCACACTAGAAATTCTACTGGTCCACCTATGTATCACATCGGATCAGATTGGAAATAGAGAACGTGATAACCCACTCTTCACCCTTGTCGACTGTTTGCACATGCAATTATATTACTGCTTTTTTTTATGAATATTTTTACAATTTGCAGAATAATCCAATACCAACATCATGGCACTTAATCCTGGATAATGCATCCATGAAAGAATAGCAGTTTCAGGTAATTTTTAATCAATATTTAAATAAATTTTTTATTTTTCCATTATTTGTCTTTTTGTAATATTGACATTTTATATATACACAGAAAAAGACATCATCTTTCTCTTCAAAGTGGGGTGTTGTTGTCAGAGGTTATAATCAAGAGGAATCAAGAGACTCTAAAACACCTGTGAAGGAAACAACACTACCTGTATGGAGAATATCAACAAGAAAACCTAGCACATCTAGTTCTCCTGATCTTTGAAAAACCCTACCTAGGGCTACATTAGGTCCACTTCCAATGGGAAAAGATTCTAGAGCAAGAAATTGAATTTTAAAATTTGATATTTTGAAAGACAATTTTATGACATTTCATATGTTTTCGTATGAAAACAAGATACTTGGTTTTATTATTTTACTTTTAAGAAATACACTTTTATAATTATGTATTATGGTGTTTCAAATATGCTATGTTGTTTTTATATTTTAATTTTTAAATGAGTTTACGAATGATATATCTATGCATGTGTTTAAATTTGATTTTATTTATATTCATTCTTGTTCTTGTATAGAAAAGTATTTTTTCTTTTTTAATATGCTATATTGTTTTCATATTCAATGTTAGTTTACGATGGAGATATTTGTGTAAGAGTTAAATTTCAATTTCCCTATATTATGCTATGTTGTTTTTATATTTCAATTTTCAAATGAGTTTACGAATGATATATCTATGCATGTGTTTAAATTTCAGTTTATTCATGTTCATTCTTGTTGTAGTATAAAAGTGAGTATTTTCATTTCTATTAAGCTATATTGTTTTTATTTTTCAAGTGAGTTTACGAAGGATACATATATGAATGGGTTTCAATTTTTAGTGCATTCATACTCATAGTTAGTCATTATAGTTGTATAAAAATGAATATGGTACTTTGGATATATCTATGAATGGGTTTAAATTTTCGTTTTCCATATCTAGAGTAATATACTACATGCATTTTTCATACATATGTATAGACATTTTTAATATGCATACACAGTTTACTCAATGACAAAGCATAAATCATAAAAAAACACTATATTTTGTCATATCATACAACTAATGATACTAATGATACGTACATACATTTAAGTTCAAAGGAAAAATAACTATTTTTTGTCAACATATACATTTAGTTCAATAACATTGCATCATTACGTATACATGGTTTTCAAATTTTCAACTTACTCAAATCTATAGCATACATCATAAATTTTGAAAACATAGAAAATCCATAATATTAAAAAAGCAAATATGCAAAATAATTGAAAATTGAATTATTATATGATTTTACAACAAATCAAATACAAAAAATCTTTGAAAATATGAAATATTTCAAATCCAAAAAATCATTGATAATATGAATTTATTCAAATCACTAAAATTTTACAAATCGATTTCAAAACCAAAAAAATCTTAGATTATATGAACATGTCATATAATCATTGCAATTTTTACATTTTTGGAAGGTAATACAAAGCTTTATCGACTTCTCCACAAGAACTGAGAATCTGTGAATTCTGCATTTCCATAATCTCATCATTACTCCTAGATGAATCATTTTCATAATTATCAACCATATTAGAGAGACCTCTTATTTCTTCTAGGGACTTCCAATATGTCAACACTCTATTATAGGGAAAGTTACCCACCTCGTACGATGACACATACATTCTCAAACAATTTTCCAAATTTTTGTCCAACCTGTTACGAACTTTTGATTTAACAAAAGTTAATGCACTGAAAACCCTTTCATCTTCAAAAGATCTCAAAATCATTGTCTTACATAATTCATATAAAACAAAGTATTCACTCATAGTATCTTGCAAGACACTACTTCGATACAAATTTTTCTAGAAATGCATGATTGAACCTGTCTCATGTGGATTTTTGAATTGTGCATTTTGATTATCCATTGTTATTCCAAAATTGGTTGACTAATATCTCAAAAGATCTTTGTTTAAAATACCATTTATTTCAATGCCATTTATTTCCACACTTTTAGAGAAATATTTCATAATATTACCCATATATTTTACAAAAAACTCACTTCTACTACTATGGTCAACACAAGGATTCAAAAAATTAGGATTAACAACAACAATGGCCTCAAGTGTCTCATATCTCTTAAAATGATCTCTTATTTCACTTGTTAATGCATTTGAAATTCTTTTCAATTTATTCTTAGTGTTATCCAAAACCTCATTGAATCTAGAATGGGTAACGGGAACTTGTTCAACATCATTTGTCAAAGTATTTAATTGCTTTTCAAAATGATATACAAGAATCAAATTTCCATGGATAGCAATACAAAGATTATCATTGATGTTGAACTTTAAAAAGTTGTTCGGTTCATTCACATTAATTAACGTATTCTAACTATCAAAATTGGGATCCTCAAAATGTTTATTAGATAAATAAATCTTGTCAATAACCATACATATTTGTTTTCTCATCCTCATGAAATCAACAATATAAATTAACTTTTCCTATGCAAGTTTAATCATAGTATTCATTTCTTGTAACATTGGTAGAATACCACATAATGTGAGAAGAGTTTCCAAGTCAATCATACGAAAAATTAAATATATTGCCTTGTCAACATCTCTATGATGTGCATACATAAACCCAACCAAGGATTGATATTATGAAAATACCCTTTTTCAAGAAGAAACAGTGAAATCCACCTGGTTTCCACATCTTTTAACATTTTTTTGCTTTCCGTTACACCTAGAGAAAACTATTGAAATTCTACAAACCTTTTTGGACTGCATAAAAAGTATGAGTGTATATCACGGATGATTTCTTCCACTCTAGCTACATTATCAAAATTGCTCATAATTTTGTATGCAATATTCATTTTATGAGCCATGCAATGAATAGGAATCACATATGGGGCAATGGAAGTTTGAAGCCTAACACAAAGACCATTCCTTTGTCCTTGCATTGTAGTCGCACCATCATATACAACACATATAAATTTGTGGCAATTTCATTTTCATCCATTTCGACAATATCTTTTAAACTGATTACAAAAACATTATAAATGTTTTTTGTATTACAAATTTTAATCATCTTATATAGTGCTAGTAAATGAGGTAGTCTCAAATGATTTTTGAATGAGTAAACATGGATGCAAATCCAAGATGTGTTGTTAAAAACTGTAACCTCATCAATGGAAAGTGAAATAAATTTGGCTTGTTTCACATTCTCTCTCAGGTCTTCCTTCTCAACCAGTGATAGACATTTTGCCATTTCCCAACCACTTCAATCTGAACAATGTGAATTGGTAAGATTTTGTACATTGGCTAGTTGAAGTATTTCCTTAAAATAAGCAAAATCAGACATGGTTCGACATTTTTTTAGAATACTGTATACAATAGCAAACTGCAATTTCTTTGAGGCTAATACAGTATTATTAATTTTTTGAAATTGTGCCTCGATTGTTCCACCCTTCTCAATGAGAGTTTGCTTTTGTTTCATTGCTTTATCATATTCAAGAGCATATATCGCATGCACACATTTTGTTGCATCCTTCCACCTATGAATTCTGTTAATTATTCCATCACTTCGTATTTATTTGATGTAAAATTTTCCACAATGTTTTTCTATTGTGTATTTCTTATTTTGTAATAAATCATCCTTTCCCAGCTTCCATGAACAAATAGTACATTTACACACATTCAGTTTCTCATCTCACTCAATAAATGGGTATAATCATGTCCATTCATTTTTAAAATCCCTTCCAATAGTCCATTCGCTAATATTTTAACGTTTAGATTTTTGACTAGAAGATTCCCCAGAGGTCTGAATTTTAATTGTACTGTCATTTTATTTTTCGGTTGATGTGTCTGAATTTAAAATCTCATGAAGTGGTTGTTGAATGTCATTATTAGAAAAATTATCATGTGGTCCCATATCATATTCTGGAATATCTTCTAGTGAATGCACATCAGGGTCGACAATGTTAACTGCATTCAATGTTTGGAGTTCTCTATAATTTTTTGTTGTAAAAAATGTACTATTTTAAATAATTAATAGAATACAGTTTTACAAGGCATTTAAAAAGAGGTAAATAAGCATAAAACCATTTATCTATTAATAGAGAAAGATTTTACATTTAAGAACAGTAATTTTAAAAAACTCAAGGTAAAAGGTGTATGTACCTGCAAGTTGTGTAGAATCTGTAGAGATTGATGCCCATTGCATTTTGGTGTAAAATATTTTAGAATTATATTTTTACAAGAATATTGGACTTCCTTATTTCCATATTCAGTAGGTGACATTGTATCTATAAAGAAAAACCTTCATATTTTAGGAAATGAATATGAATTTGAAGGAAAATAGCAGACATCTCTCAAGACAAACATATGATCCTAACCCACAACATGATAGGGAATACTTATTGACCATAATTGTAGATAGTGCTTGTGCACTACGTATAAAACATACTCTAGGAGACAAGAAGCAGTCTCTAACAAAATAAATGCTCCTGACACACAACCAAATGACATTGATAGTTGTCTACCCTTATTCTGTATAGTTCACCTACAATGCATATGAAACTATAGAAAAGAGATTTGGACAAAAGAACAATTGAATAAGAATACTCTATCGATTTTCAATTGTGAATCCTTTACAATCGATACACTTTTATCGATAAACACTTCCCTACAATCGATCGGCTTATACCGACCAACAATAACTACAAGTGATGGAATACTGACCACACATCCCGCAATCGATAGATTTATGTCGATAAAACTACAACTAACAACCTAACACTGATCGACACAGCCCTGCAACTGATAGACTAATGTTTATCGACATATCTACAACTAACATAACAAGGTCGATTAGTACCTCTGCAATCGATCAGCTTATGTTGACATATATGACTCTACAACCTATTAGCTTATACCAATAGACATAGCTCTGCGATGAATCATCTTAAGCTAATAGACAAGACTCTACAACTGAAATGCTTATATCGATAGACACAACTCTGTAATCGATCATCTTATGCTCACAAATATGGCTCTACAACGGATCGACTTATGTTGATAGACACAACTTTGTAATCGATCGGTTTATACCGACAAACATGAATCTATAACCAATCATCTTATGCTGATAGACACATTTTTGCAACCGATCTACTTCTTTTGATAGGCACAACTCTATAACTGATCGACTTATGTCAATAGACACGACTCTACAATCGATCGACTTGTACCGATAGACACGGCTCTACAACTGATTGACTTATGCCGATAGACATGACTTTGTAACTAATCGGCTTGTATCGACAGATAAGGCTCTACAACTGATTGACTTCTATTGACAAACATGGCTCTACAACTGATCATCTTCTATCGACAAACACTACTCTATAATCGATCAGCTTATGTTGACAGGCACACTTCTACAACCGATTGATACGACTCTACAACCGACCATATTTCATCGATCGACACTCGTATACAATCGATCGATTTATTTTGATAGTCACAGATCTGCAACCAATCGTCTTGCACCGATCAACACTCTGCAACCTTCTTAAGTTTTTTGTTGTTTTAGAGCTATTTTTGACTTAGAGTATTTTTAATGTATGTTTATCGATACCCAGTATAGTATATATATGCATAGTATATGAGGCGATTTTGGCAGTAAAAATAAAATAATTTATAATTTGAAGGCGAATTGGGTGGGAAAATCAAAATCATATGTAATTTGAGGTCGACAAATTAAAATAAATTTAGGTTCATGATTATCAACGGTGGGCGAATTTACCCCAAAAAAACTTTCACCCCGTAAATTTCGGGCGAATGGGCCCTAGTGAAATGATCCAAAATTAGCCTTTTCAAAATTTTAAAAATCCTAAATAGAGCCAATTTATGATATTCCGTGCTTGTCCATAACCCTGATCTAACATGCTCTTATACCAATTAATGTAAATTCACTGTAAGAGACCAACAATGGACTCCAAGGATAAATTGCAAGATTAGAAATCAGTGAAAATACACTAGTAGAAAAGAAACCTGCAAATGCTTCTTTGCATTATCTTAATTCACATCCCCATTACAAAGAGTCTCCTACTCCTTATACTCCCTAAAAAAACCCTGGCCTACGCTACCCCCTTACTATTTTTAATCACTTTCTATTTTTAGCAACTCACTTGTTATTTTTAGTAACCCAAAAAAATATCTTGTATGACATCCAAAATGGAATCATGCACCCGTTATTCAATAATAACCACTATCTAAAAATAGCAACACCACTCTAGTTCTACACTAATAGTTATGATAATATTTTCAAGTGTAAAAATTGAAAATTATACTAAAAGCTAATTTTAGACCTATTGTAGGTATTAAGTTCTCCATGTAATTCTACACATTTTAAAAAAATAACGGAGCAAAACGGACACTCGAAGAAAAAGTTATGGCCCCGATAAGATGCATTATTCTCCTTTGGTTGAAAATGAACTCAACTCCTATGAGTTCTACTAATGAAATACCTCGAGCTTGTCAATGTCAAGCCTTTTTATTTCCTCCTTTAAAATTCAAGTGTTATTGGCCTGGGACAAACCTTCCCACTGTACCAAGTATTTACTATAGTTTCCATTGTGTGTGGTGATCACTTTCCTATCAAGTACTTGCATAATGCATTCCTTATTCTTATTGGGGATTTGCTTATCCCAAGCTATGGTTTTTGCCTCTTCAAAAATTGCAATATCACCATGACATTCATGTAATAAAAGACATTAAAAACTGGTGAAATATCAAGGTCAACTGGCAATTCCACCTTATAAGCATTGTCATTCATTTTCTATAGAATCCTACAAGGGCCAATTTTATTCATTTTCAATTTATTATATGTCCCCTTGAGAAATGGCTCCTTTCAAAGGTGAACCATCACCATGTCCCCAACCTGGAACACTTGGACACACTTGTGCACATTAACAACCTTTTTGTACTTAGAATTACTATTCTCCAACTTGTCTCTGACTTCTCCCTGCAATTGTTGTATATGTTCAACAAATGCTTCTACATCATTACTATCATGCTCATGGATTGGTAATTCAACCAAATCTAGAACACCCTTGGGGTTCTAGCCATAAACAATTTGAAATGGTGATTTGCTTGTCAAGCGGTTCACTAAACTGTTAAATGCAAATTCTACTTGTGACAAGGCTAAATCCTATTGTAGTGTCTTATCATCAACTATGCACCTTAGAAGGTTTCCCAAGCTATGATTCATGACCTCATTTTGTCTGTTAGTATATGGATGATAAGCACTACTGAACTATAGCTTTTTGTCTAGTTTCTTCCATAATATCTGCCAAAAATGACTCAAGAACTTAACATCCCGATCTAAAGTGATGGTCTTTGTAACTCCATGCAGTCTCACCACTTCATCAAAAAATGTATTGCAATCTTGGTTACATCATTGGTTTTCTGACAAGCAAGAAAATGAGCCATCTTAGAAAACTTATCTACTACAACAAAAATGAAATCTTTATCTTGTTGAGTATGGGGTAACACTAGAACAAAATCAATGCTCAGTTCGGGCCATGATCCTAGGGGAATTGGTAAGGGTGTATACAACCCTATATTTTGTGCATGGCCTTTAGCAATTTGGCACACTTTATATTTAGACACAAATTGAATTACATATGTCTTCAACCTTGGCCAATAGTACTTTTTCTTCATAAGAGCAACTATTTTTTTACACTAAATTGTCCTACCAAATATCCACTATGCATCTCATGGATGATATTCTCCCATATGGAACCAACATGTATGCACAATTATTTCCCCTTAAACAGATAGCCATCCTGCATAACATACTCAAAAAATATTTGACTAGTCTCACCCACCATTGGAGTTTTGTACTACTGTATAATGCTTCCAAAAACTACATCAGATTCATACAAATCCTTAATCCCCTCAAAGCATACCACTACATTCTCCATGGTGGTTACCAATAGTACTCTCTTGCTTAATGCATCAACAACCTTATTTTGCTTACCCGAATTGTACTTCAACACAAATGAGTATTCTTACAAAAAGGAGACCCACTTGGCATGTCTACTGTTTAATTTCTTCTAAGAATTACCATATTTTTAAGGCTTCATGATTAGTGTACAATGCAAACTCCTTGGATAACATATAATGTCACCAATACCTTATCACCTGCATAATTGCATAAAATTATACATCATAAGTGGAATAATTCTTTCTTACCTCATTCAAATTTTTGCTTAAAAATGCTATTGGTCACCCCTCTTGGCTTAGCACAACACCAATCCCCACATGTGAAGCATCACATTCAACTTCAAATATTTTTCTAAAATTAGGTAATACTAGCACAGGTGCTCCTAAAACCTTCTTATTCAAGTATTCAAAAATTTGAGTTGCTTCTTTTATCCATACAAAGTTTTTCCCCTTCGTACACTCTATTATGGGTGCAAGAATGTTGCTAAAGTTTCTAATGAAATTCCTATAAAAGGTTGCCAAACCATGGAATTTTCTCACCTCTATTGCATTCCTTGGAATAGGTCATTCATGAATTGCCTTCACCTTTTCCTCATCCATATTTAGACCATCCTTGAAAATTACAAATCCCAGTAACACTAAACTTTCTTGAAGAAATCTACACTTCTTCAAATTAGCATACAATTTCTATTTCCGTAATAACTCTAACACCAACCTCACATGGTGCAAGTGCTCTTATTCACTTTTAATAAAAATTAATATATCATCAAAATAGAAAAACACAAACTTACCAATGTATTCCCATAACACTCGGTTCATCAACCGTATAAAGGTACTGGGCACATTTGATAACCCAAATGGCATCACCATCCACTTGTACAACTTATCTTGGGTTTTGAAATCAATCTTTCAATCATTCTCATCTTTAATTCTAATCTAATAATAACCACTCTATAGATCAATCTTATTGAAGTAGTTAGCCCCTGCTAAGACATCCATCATATTATCCACTCTAGGTATTGGGAACCTATACCTGAGTGGAAGACTACTTTCTATCTCTTCATGTTTCTCTATCTTTGACGATTTTCTCTTTGATGAGCTAGATCCACCACATCCCCAATTTGGAGAAGATGTCAATCCCTTCTTCCATCTTCTGTAATTACTCCTCTTATGCTTCTCTTCGGCCCTCAAGGCCATCTGATACACATATTCTATATATTGGGTATGATGCATACTCAACTCATCTTGAATAGCATAACTTAGGCCATTTACATACCTTGTAGTCCTTTGCTCTTCGGTATCGTAATGCTCCACATGAATATATAGCTTGTAGAACTAATTAGTGTAGTCCTCGATGCTTTGGTCCTTTTGTCGAAGGTTTTAAAATCTATGAAATAAAGTTTAGGAATAGTCTACAAGTGCAAAATTTTCTTGCAACTTCTTATTCATCTTATCTCAAGCCCTGATATTTTCTTTTCCTCTCCTCTATTGCTCCATTTGTAGATGATACCACCAAATTAAAGCATACCCTTTCAACTTTGTACATTCAAGTTTCACCTTCTTTTCCTTAGCCAAATTACTCCATTCAAAATATTTATCCATACTATTTACCCAATTGATTAGCTCCTCTAGTTTTAACCCACTAGCATACTCAAAATACTTGATCTTGATTTCATCTTGGTTTCCTTTAAGTTTTTCCAAGGCTTGAATTAGATTGCTTTTAATATGTTCTAGTTCTTCTTCAACATGATCCTCAGATTCACCTTCCTCAGCCACGGTCTCATTATCAGATCCCATATTTGAGTCCACATTGGTGTGGACCTCCATCATGTGGTTAATTGAACCTGTCAACCATTAGATCCTCCATCTACATATTCATGTGTACATAGATCCATTGCCTTCTTTCTCTTCTATTCATTTTTTTCTCCCACTAGAGAGATCTCACCCACTCTGATACCAATTGATGTAAATTCACTACAAGAGACTAACAATGGACTCCAAGGGTAAATTATAAGACAAAAAATAAGGCAAAATACACCGGTAAAAAGAAACCTACAAACACTTATTTTCATTATCTAAATTCATATCCCCATTACAATAGAGTCTCCCACTCCTTATACTACCCAAAAAAAACCTAGCCTATGCTATCCCTTTACTATTTTTAGTCACTTTCTATTTTTAGAAACTCACTATTTTTAGTAATCCAACAAAAGAGATCGAATGGCATCCAAAATGGAATCATGCATTCGTTATTAAATAATAACCACTATCCGAAAACAAGTACTATCTTCGACTATTTGCATAATCTAGTTATCAAGTTTTTCTATTTCCTTAGCCTCCTAACAATAGAATGCAATTGAGAAGGGATCACGGGGTAAGCACAATGGAGGAGGGGAGGAGCGGAAGAATTCAATGCAGTGGAGGGATTTCAAAAAATTTGTGCGGGAACCTTGAACAAGGCAGTAGAGCAGGTACAGAGGTTTCGAGCAGGAACCTTGAACAGGAGGTAGGTGAGGACCCAGAGGAAGACAGGGCCTCTACGGGAGGAGTAGTCCAAAGAAGGTTTGACCTCCTCAAAAATGTCTTGACAAAGGGACCCAAAAGGGCGTCGAGGTCCCCAGTAGAGGTTGGTCTTTCATGGAGAAGTTAAATGGTAGAAGGAAGGAATTTCTTTCTCTTCCTCCCCTTATACCGATGAATAATAGGATAATGGCACCTGTAAATACTATGGGTCCATTTCTTTCCATGGAAGAGTTCTCGCTTGTGGGCAAGTTTTTAGGAAGAAGGCCTGACATAGAGACCATTCAGTCTTGGGATCTATCTAAGTGAAGAACAATGGGGAGCATGGATATTGTTGCCCTTTCTAGAGGATTTTTCATAATAAGGTTTAACAACAAGGAAGATGCTAACCGTGTCCTAACTGGAGTACCATGGTTCTTGGGAAAGCGAAGTTTTTTCCTCGGATAGTGGGGGGAGGATTTCGACCTTGAAAAGTAGAGCATCAACATAGCCCCTATTTGAGTCCATATTCCAAACCTTCCAGCCTAGTTTTTCAATGAATAATGGCTACAAGGTATTTCTAGAGCCATAGGAGAAATGGTAGCCATAGACCATGCAACCTTGGCAAGGACAAGGATGACACATGCAAGAATATGTGTCAATGCTGATTTAGATTCTGAGATACCAAACTCTGTTGAACTAGGGTACAGTGATTACCTGAGAAAGCAAGCGGTGGGGTATGAAAATAGGCTAGAATTCTGCTCAGAATATAAAACTCAAGGACACCTAAGGAACCAATGCCCTAATATAGCAATCAATAAAGAAAATTAGAGGATGAAAGGAAACTGTGCAAATCAAAAAAGTTTTCCCAGGTATTTTCCTCCAAGAGGGGGCCCATTTGGTAGAGTAGGCTTCAAGAAAGCTAAATAAAACTACATTTATCAAGAAAATCCAAAGGACGGAGTAGGGTAACGTCAGAACAAAGACAAGTAATAAGTCACTAGAGAATAGGAGAACTAGGTAAGCCCCAAAAATTTGAGCTCGAATAAGTTTGAAATTCTAGCTAATTTAGGGGAAGAAGGGGAGGCTAAGGATTTTGAGGAAGGAAACCTGCAAGTTGAACTACCAAAAACCCTAGAATCCCCATCAAGGATAGGCCCCTCAAACCCTAGGATGAAGAGTCCTCTAAATGGTTAGGAGGGTGTGAATTTAAACCTTGGAGATTATAGGAAATAGTTGGAGAAAATAGGAATATCGAAAACAATCCTTCCCAACAGCCCGACAAACCATGTCGAAGGTTTAATGCAAAAACCAGGAGAGTACAGGAGAAATATGGAGGATTTAGAATCGAGGATTGAGGTGGTATGAATGAACAGGGTCAAGGAAGACTATGTCCTTGAGTAGATCACCCACCCACATTTTAGCCCCAAGTATACCAGGAGTACCACCAAGTCACCTATTGACTATGGTAGTGAGAAAAATAGGGGTAGGATGTCAAATGCAGATCATAATAAGTTGAGAACCAAAAATGAAATAGCTAGTGGCAAGTAGAAGACGTTGATACAACAAGTTATCCCAGGGTAAGAAGATAACAAATCAGGAAAACCTCCACAAGGGAGGGAGAGGGGGAAAAATTCTAAACAATCTAAATGAAGGTTCTCTCATGGAACGTGAGAGGCCTCAATGGCCTACCCACTCAAAGGGTGGTTAGTTCAATAAAAAAGCAATACAGTCCAACAATTTTGATGTTGCAAGAAATAAAATTAGATGAAGCTCAGTCAAAAATAGTAGCAAAACAAATTTGGAGTCAAGGGGGCATGGTGTGCAATTCAGCTAAAGGAGCCTCAGGTGGTATCATGGTGTTGTGGGATCCTCGAGTGGTGGAAGGAAGCCTTATTCAGGATGATGATAGGGTTCTGAGTATTTTTTCCATAACATTGATAGTAATAGATTATGGATTTTCTCAAATGTGTATGCTTCCAATTCAGTTCAAGGGAGAGCATCTTTGTGGGAGTAGATGGGTAAATTGGATGATGCTTTCCATGATATACCATGGGTGGTAGCAGGAGATTTCAATACCCCCTTATACCCCTTAGATAAAAATGGTAGAGCAGGACTCCCTTCAAGGAGTATGGAAGATTTCAATGATTTTGTGAACTCAAACCAGCTAATGGATGTGAGACTTCGAGAGGCCAAGTATACGTGGAGCAAAAAGCGTATAGGAAACCAACTTATTCAGGAAATACTTGACAAATTTTTCTATCCAAGGAGGCAATTACTGTATTTGGAGATTCTACACTACAAACCCTTCCCAAAATTACCTCAGACCACAACCCCATCCTGTTGGAGGTTTCAGAAGAGAACTCCTTCAAGAAACCTTTCTTTTTTCAGTAAATATGGACTAAGCATCAAGACTTGAAGGAAAATATTTTGATATGGTGGTAGCAACCTTGCCATGGAAGCTATGCATTCAAACTTGCTCAAAAGCTAAAAATAGTGAAGGATAACCTAAAAACTTGGAACAGGGAAGTCTTTGGGAACCTGTTTGAGAATAAGAAACAAGTGGGAGAAAGGCTGAAGGACATTGATAGTATGATACAAAATGGTAGTTGTGATGAAGCTACTAGGAATGAGGAGCAGATAAAGCTTTCAGAATACCATAATATTTTGGCTAGTGAAGAGACTTACTGGCTTAAGAAGTCCACAACTTTATGGTTAAAGGATGGTGACTCAAATTCAAAGTTTTTCCATGTCACGACCTTGAGGAACAAGAGCTACAACAAGATTAGACAGCTGACCAAGGTTGATGGATCCAAAACCTAGGACTTGATCGAGATTAGAGAAGAAGCAGTTGGTTATTTTAGCTCCCTCCTCGGGCAGGATGTCCAGTGTTTAGAGGTAGCTAAGGATTCTCTTCTCTAGGTTATTCCTAATCTGGTTTATGAAGCCATTAATGATAAACTCCTTTCCCCTTTCATTGACGAGGAAATCAAGAAGGCTTTGTTTAGTATAGAACCAGATAAGGCTTCTGGTTGTTATGGCTTCCCCCCTCGGTTATATTAGGCTTTTTGGGATATTGTGAGAGAGGATGGGGTAGCTGCGATTAAGGAGTTTCAGGCAACAACACATATTTTGAGAGGATTCAACTCCACATTTATTGCCTTGATTTCCAAGGGGCCAACCCCTGAGACTATGGCATATTTTAGAGCTGTTGGCTTGTGCAATGTGTCCTACAAGATTTTAACTAAGACAATGGCTAATAGGATGAAAGAAATCTTACCTTTTATCATTGATCAGTTTCAAGGAAGTTTAGTACAGGGAAGATCAATCTTGGATGGGTTAATCACGGTCCATGAAGCCCTACATTCGGCTAGGCAAACTAACAAGGCAACATTTGCCCTAAAAATTGATATGAGCAAAGCCTTTGATTGCGTTAACTGAGAATTCTTGATAGCTATTCTTCTAAAATTTGGATTTCATCCCTAGTGGGTGAGGCTCATAAAATAATGCATATGAAATCCTTGGTTCTCATTTTTGGTCAATGACACGATAGCTGGGTATTTTCAAAGCCATAAGGGGCTTAAGCAAGGAGACCCAATCATCTTGATGCTATTTATCATAGCAACAGAGGCATTGGGTAGGATTATTAAAGTAGCATGCAATGTAATTCTAATTATAGGGATTAAAGCCACCTCTCTCACCAATCCAGTTACTCACCAAAAATTCATTGATGACACTCTAATGCTGACTCAATATTCAGTGGTGGAAACCAGAAGGATCAATCATATTCTCTAGCTCTACAAGAAGGCAGCAGGATAGAAGGTAAATTTTAACAAGAGTAAGCTTTTCTTCCTTAACACCCCTATTCAAAGGCTAACTAGAATTGTAACAATTTTAGGATGTTTGATAGCGACTCTTCCCACTCCATATTTAAGCCTTCTCCTTTTCACTGGTTCTCCCAAGAAATCTATGTGGGATGGAGTGGTAGAAAGAATCCAGAAAAAATTTACTGGATGGAAAGGAAACTTCTTTTCTTAGGTAGGGAAACTCACCCTCACCATGGTTACCTTGCAGAGTATCCCGGTGTATTTCCTATCTGTTTTCAAAGCTCCAATCAAGGTTTATCAAAAAATTGAGCAGCTCAAAAAGAATTTTCTCTGGTCAAAATTAGAGGGAAAATAGAGAATCCACTTGGTGGGTTGGAGCAAGGTGTGCAGGCCGAAATAAAATGGGGGTCTAGGATTGCGAAGAATTTCCCACCTAAATGTAGCCTTACTGGGCAAACATGCCTGGCATATCATTAACAATGAGGAGAGTGAGTGGACAACCATCATCAAAAGAAAATATCTTCAGGGTTTGGGTTTCTTGAATGAATACATTCCCATAAGAGGGTCAGCATTTTGGAAGGCAATCTTAGCCAGTAAAGAGGTCATCAAAAAATGTTTGAGATGGGTCTTAGGGAATGGCCAAAGAATCAGGTTTTGGGATGATAAGGGTGCCAAGGAAGAAGTGCTATCTCAAGCTCCCCACCTGGCCAGGATTAAAATAATCATAGAGGACTCCATAGGGATGAGAGTATCTAACTTCATGACACTGGACAGAGGAAGACTCACATGGAAACATATAAGGATTCAGGGTCTTGAAGTGGAGTCAAAATAAATTCAAAGTATCCTGCATTAACAATTTATACCTATGAAACCAGAGTAGGATCAGGTTGTATGGGTAGCTACATAAAATGGCTAGTTCTCAATAAAATATCCATACAAGCTAATGCTAGACCTTAAGGACCCCATTATTCAGACCCAATTGGTGTGGGTCAAAAAACTTATTCCAAAAATAGTAGTGTTTTCATGGCTGGTGATTCAAGGAAGGATCCTCACCATTGACAATATGATACGAAAAGGTATGATTGTTGCTAATCATTGTTATTTGTGCAGTGCCAATTAGGAGTCCATTCTCCATATTTTTCTAGAATGCCTGGTCTTTGTGGGTATCCTTGATGGATTATTCCAAGCTTTTAGTATTTCTTGGGTCAGATTGGATACCATTTTGGAACTTTTCTACCAATGACCAAATCCCTTTGTGAGCCTTAGGCTTAGGTTTATGTGGAGGATTTGTCTTCACCACTTTCTATGGTAGGTGTGGTTAGAAAGAAACCATAGAGCTTTCCATGAGTCAAGTCATGATGTCACCTCCATTACCACTAGGATCTTGACCTTTGCCCATGAAAATTCTTGCCTTATCCCTCAAGAAGGTCAAAACCTTCCCCTAGGGCAGAGGCATATTTCCCAGTCCTTAAATTTAATCATATTTGAGGATATTGTTCTCATCAATACCAACCCTAGACTAGAAGACAAGTGGAATCTGCCCTCGTTTGCGTGGTTAAAGCTCAATTTTTACGGGGCCTCTAAAGAGAATCCTAGTAGAGCAGGGGTTGGAGAAGTAGTGGGAGACCACCAAGATAAGCTAGTAGTGGCTTTCTCTGAGCAGCTAGGCACAAGGACAAATAATGAGGTGGAAGCAAGGGTGGTATGGAAGGGTATTCAAATTTCTCAAAATTTTGAAGGTAAATTAATAGTCGAAGGAGATTCAATGCATTTCATAAACCTCCTAGGCAACAAGAAAAATCCTCCGTGGTGAGTGAAGACTGTCATCGAAGAGGCTAGGATCGTCTATCAAGTAAGGAATGATCATATGGCCCAACACGTATTTCAAAAAGCCAATAGAGAAGTTGATAAATTGGCCAACATAGGGGTGGAGGCTGACAGATTGGTCACATGGGAACAGGGGGTCCCAAGTGATGTGGATATCATTATTCAAAATGATCATAAATGTAGCTAAGTTCGAGGTGTCTTTGGGTGTGGGGTTTCTAAATGACGGTAGTATTAGTGGACAGACTGTCCCTAGCAAGGTTTGGTTTCTATTCAACATAATCCTGATATTTGTATCATGTTTGGGTGTGGGGTTTTTGAAGGACATTAGTATTAGTGGACAGACTATCCCTAGCAAGGTTTGGCTTTAGTATAGCATAATGCCAATCTTTGTAATAGGTTTTGGTTTCACCTATAAAACTCAGTATTAGTGAAGATGTTTCTTAATTACCAAAAAAAAATTAATAATAACCACTATCACAAAATAGCAACCCCACTCTAGTTCTACACTAATAGTTTTGATAACTTTTTCAATTGCAAAAACTAAAAATTACATTAAAAGATAATTTTGGACCTCCTAGAGTCATTTTTTGCCCAAAATGTAAGTGGACACTTTTTTTAAGCTCTCCATGCAATTTTACATGTTTTAAAAAAAGAACAGGGTAAAACGGACACTCGAAACAAAATTTATGGCCTCGGTAAGGTGCATTATTCTCCTTTGGTTTAAAATGAACTCAGCTCCTATGAGTGCTATTGAAAAAATACCTTGAGCTTGTCAATGTCAATAATTTTTAGTTCTTCCTTGAAAATCCAAGTGTTATCGACCTAGGACAAACCTTTCAATTGTACCAAGTATTTACTATAGTTGCCATTGCATGTGGTGATCACTTTCCTGTCAAGAACTTGTGCAATGTGTTCCTTATTCTTGGGGATTTTCTTCTCCCAAGCTATAATGTTTGCCTCTTCAACAACTACACTATCACCATGAAATTCATGTAAATTAGAGACATTAAAAACTAGTGAAATATCAAGGTCAACTAACAATTCCACCTTATAAGCATTGTCATTCATTTTCTTTAGAATCCTATAAGGGCTAATTTTCTTCATTTTCAATTTATTATATGTCCCCTTAGAAAATCACTCCTTTCAAAGGTGAACCATCACCATGTCCCCAACCTAGAATACTTGGATGTGCCTGTGCACATCAGTGGCCTTTTGTTTTTAGTATTACTATTTTGCAACTTATCTCTGACCTCTTCATGCAATTGTTGTATATATCCAGCAAATGCTTCTACATCATCACTAACATGCTCATGGATTGGTAATTCAACCAAATCTAGAACACCCTTGGGAATCTGACCATAAACAAATTGAAATGGTGATTTGCCTATCGAGCAGTTCACTTAACTATTAAATGCAAATTATGCTTATGACAAAGCTAAATCCCATTATAGTGCCTTCTAACCAACTATGCACCTTATAAGGTTACCCAAGCTCCGATTCACAAACCTCGATTTGTTTGCAATATGTGGGTGATAAGCACTACTGAAATGTAGCTTTGTGTCTAGTTTCTTCCACAATGTCCATGAAAAATAACTCAAGAACTTATTATCCTTATCAGAAGTGATGGTCTTTGGAACTCTATGCAATCTCACCACTTCATAAAAAAAAGTACTGCAATCTTGGTTGCATCATTGGATTTTTGAAAAGAAAGAAAATGAGCCATATTAGAAAATATATCTACTACAACAAAAATGGAAACTTTATCTCGCTAAGTATGGGGTAGCCCTAGCATAAAATCCATGCTCTAGTCAGTCCATGATCTAAGGGGAATTGGTAAGGGTGTATACAACCATGTATTTTGTGCATGGCCTTTAGCCATCTCACACACTCTACATCTGGACATAAATCGAATTACATCTCTCTTCAATTGCAGCCAATAGTATTTTTTCTCCATAAGAGCAACTATTTTGTCTATGCCAAAGTATCTTGCCAAACCACCACTATGCAGCTCATGGATTATATTCTCTCGAATGGAACCAACATGTATACACAATTATTTCCCCTTAAACAGATAGCCATCCTGCATAACATACTTAAAAAATATTTGACCAGCCTCACCCACCACTGGAGTTTTGTACTATTGTATAATGCTTCCAAAATCTGCATCAGATTCATACAAATCCTTAATATCATCAAAGCCTACCACTACATTCTCCATGGTGGTTACCAATAGCACTCTCTTGCTTAATGCATCAATAACCTTATTCTGCTTACCAGACTTATGCTTCAACACAAATGAGTATTCTTGCAAAAAGGAGATCCACTTGGCATGTCTACAATTTAATTTCTTCTAAGATTTGACATAACTTAAGGCTTCATGATCAGTGTATAGCACAAACTCATTAGATAATAAATAATATCACCAATACCTCAGTGCCTGCACAATTGCATACAATTCTACATTATAAGTGGAATAATTATTTCTTACCTCATTCAAATTTTCGTTTAAAAATACTAGTCACCCCTCTTGGCTCAGCACAACGCCAATCCCCACTTATGAAGCATCACAATAAACTTCAAATATTTTGCTAAAATTAGGTAATACTAGCATGGGTGCTCCTAAAACCTTCTTCTTCAAGAGATCAAAACTCTGAGTTGCTACTTTTGTCCATACAAAGGTTTTTCCCTTCGTACACTCATTTATGGGTGCAATACTGTTGCTAAAGTTTCTAATGAACTTCCTATAAAAATTTTCCAAACCATGGAAACTTCTCACCTATGTTACATTCCATGGAATAGGCCATTCAATAATTGCCTTCACCTTTTCCTCATCTATATTCAGGCCATCATTGGAAATTACAAAGCCCAAAAAAACTCAACTTTCTTGAAGATATCTACACTTATTCAAATTAGCATATAGTTTCTCTTTCCATAATAACTCTAACACCAACCTCACATGGTGCAAGTGCTCTTCTTCACTTTTACTAAAAATCAAGATATCATCAAAATAGACAACCACAAACTTACCAATGTATTCCTGCAACACTTGGTTCATCAATCGCATAAAGGTACTGGGTGTATTTGATAACCCAAATGGCATCACCATCCACTCGTACAAAACATATTAGGTTTTGAATGCAGTATTTGAATAATCCCCCTCTTTAATTATGCTTTGATAATAACCACTCCGCATATCAATATTACTAAAGTAGTTAGCCCTTGCTAATACATCCATCATATCATCCACTCTAGTTATGGGGAACTTGTACCTGATAGTAATTTTATTTATGGACCTACTATCTACACACATCCTCCATGAACCATCCTTATTCAAAGTTAACATGGTGGGATTTGTGCAAGGACTCATGCTCTCCATTATTAATCATTTTTGTATCAATTCTATCACTTGCTTGTTCAACTTTGCAATCTGGGTTGGGCTTAATCGATAGGCTACATTGTTCAAAAGAACTTACCCAAGAAATAAATCAATGTGATGCTAAATATCCTTCTTCGATGGTAACCTATTAGGTAACTCATCTGGTATGACATCATCAAACTCCAACAACCTGGATACTATCGATGGTATAATAACCTCCTCTGCCTCTACCTTCTTCACCATCAATGCATAGCACCAATCAATTTCTTGTGCCTTTATGATAAACTCCTTCATAGTCAACAAAATCTCTCTCTACCCTTCTTCCTGAAGAGGCAACAATACTACCCTAGCACCATCCTTTCAAAAGGTGTATGAATTTAAATCACCATCAAGGACACCCTTCCTATCATACTGCCAAGGCCTCCCCAATAGTATGTGACAGGCATACATAGGAATCACGTCACACCAAACTTCATTTTTATAAGTATTCTCGATTGAGAATTTTACTAAATATCTCTTATCAATAGTCACCTCATTTTCTTTCTTTATCCATGAAATGCGATAGGGGTTTCGGTGCTTCTCAAATTTTAGATTGGTATTATCTACCATTATATTAGAAACCATATTCTCACAACTACCACCATCAGTTATTACTTTGCATACCTTTCCTCTCGATGTGCATCTTGTACGAAATATTTGTTCATAACCATGACTCACCACCCTCATCTGCTTACATTTTTGCCTTCTTTGGAGTAATCAAATTTCTCTTTATCATGAGATTCTCACTTGTGTCTACAACAACTTTTGTCTCAGTTTCCTCCTCTTCCTCAACTTGGTTGACTCTAGCTTATCCTCCTTTATTTATCTCTTTAGCATCATAGTGGCTGCATTCAAATGCTCTGTGACTTTCCTCAATGCATCTAAAATAGGTATATGGCTTCCATGATCCATTTCTAGTTCAACCTCCCCCATTACCTCGACCTCTCTGATTTCATCTTCCTCTTTGGTAGGTACCATGAACTTGCTTTGTCTTTTATGTTTATCTGTATTTGAGGATTCTCCCTTTGATGAGCTAGATCCACCATGCCCCCAATTTGGAGAAGATGCTAATCTCTTCTTGCCTCTTCTATAATTACTCCTATTATGCTTATCTTCGATCCTCAAGGCCATATGATATGCATCTTCTATAGTAAGGGTACGATGCATACTCAACTCATATTGAATAGCATAACTTAGGCCATATACATACCTAACAACCCTTTTCTCTTTAATCTCGTTATGATCTACATAAATAGATAGCTTGTAGAACTCATTGATGTAGTCTTCGATGCTTTTGTCCTTCTACCGAAGGTTCTAAAATCTATGAAATAAAGTTTTGGAATAGCCTACAAGTATAAAATATTATTGCAACTTCTTAATCTTATCCCAAGCCTTGATCTTTTCTTTTTATTTTTCTCTATCACTCTATCTGTAGATGATCTCACCAAATTAAAACATGCCCTTTCATATTCGCACATGCGAGTTTCACCTTCTTTTCCTTAGCCAGATTACTCCATTAAAAATATTTCTCCATATTATTTACCCAATTGATTAGCTCCTTTGGTTTTAACCCACCATAATACTCAAAAACCTTGATGTTTATTCCATCTTAGTTTCCTTTGAGTCCTTCCAAGGCTTAGATCAGCCTTCTTTCAAAACATTCTGGTTCTTCTTCCACGTGATCCTCAGATCTACCTTCCTCAGCCATGATCTCATTATTAGATCCTAGATCTAATTCCACATTGGTGTGGACCTCCATAATATGATTAATTGCACTTATCAACCGTGTTATTTTTGCATGTGAATCCTCCATTTGCCTATTCATTTGGGCATAGATCCCTCACCCTATTCCTCTTCTATTCATATTTTTCCCACTAGCGAGATCTCACCCGCTCTAATACCAATTGATGTAAATTCACTACAAGAGACCAACAATGGACTCCAAGGGTAAATTGCAAGATAAGAAATCAGACAAAATACACCAGAAAAAAGAAATCTGCAAATGCTTATTTTTATTATATGAATTCACATCCCCCTTACAATAGAGTCTCCCACTTCTTATACTCCCCAAAAAACACCCTAGCCTACGCTACTCCCTTACTATTTTTAGTCACTTCACTTTCTATTTTTAGTAACCCAAAAAAAGAGCTCATATTGCATCCAAAATGGAATCATGCATCCGTTATTCAATAATAACCAATGTCCCAAAATAGCAACCCCACTCTAGTTCTACACTAATAGTTATGATAAATTTTTCAGTTGTAAAAATTGAAAATTAAATTAAAAGCTAATCTTGGACCTCCTAGAGGTTTTTTTTTTAAATGCAAGTGGACACTTTTTTTAAGTTCTCTATGCAATTATGCATGTTTTAAAAAATAACGGGGAAAAGTGGACACTTGGAGCAAAATTTATGGCCCTAGTAAGGTGCATTAGAGAGTCATTTGTTGCACCATATATTAATTTTTACTTCCACATTCTTTATCAACCAATTCTTGTATTATTTAGTGTAGTCATTGGATTTAAAAAGAACCCCAGATATTTTAAACCCCTATTTAAGATCAAATCTATTAAAAGGAAAAAAATTGACCTATTATTATGGTTTGATTCTAATCCACATAGTTAAAAGAGATGATTGACTTATATGCATTAATTTACATACTTGTTTCCAAACAAGAAAGATCTAAATATTGTTTTAACTTCTCTACAAATCTTACTATTCCATCTATGAAAAGGAGATCATATACAAAATGTAGATGGGTGACTTCCACTATTCTACCTATTCTAATTCTCTTTCTTTCTCCTTTGTTCTTGGCTTCTATAATAAACCTACGTAGTCTCTCAACTACCAAAATAAATAACAGTGGTGACAAGGAAAAACCTTGTCTAATACTTCAATAAGATTTGAAGAACTAAGAGGCTGACTCATTAACCAAAACTATAAAATAAATAGAACAAATATATCCCATAATATAGTTCACCATCTGCATACAGAACCCAATATGAGTAAGTATTATTCTTATATATAGCCAATTTACTTTGTTAAAAGTCTTGGAGAGATCCAAATTCATCACCATTGCTAGTAGTTTATTTGATTTTATGGTATGAAGACTTTATTGAATAGCACCAATTACTTCATGAATTTATCTACTATGTAGGAAATTAAATTTCTCAATAGATATAGAAACAAAGAAGAACCTTTTCATTCTTGATGTAATTTTTTTGCTATAATATTATACACAGTTTCACAAAGAAATAGGCATAAAATCATCAAATAAAGAAGGATTATCCTTTTTTGAAACAATAGCAATGAAGGTAGAGTTGAATATTGCATTTACCCTCCATTTTTTCCTAGAATCCTCCACAACCTTGAGTAGGTCAGACTTTAAAAGGTTATAGAGCCTAAGAACAAATTTCATAATCCACCCATCAGGTCCTATACTCTTATCTTTCTGGAAGGAGGTTTAAATAACTTTGAGCTCCCCCTTTGAGACTTTCTTAATCAACTCACCATTGGCTTTCTCATAACTAGGATCCTTGTATAGTTGACCAAAATTTCTTACACCCATGTCTTCTATTCCTTTAAAGGAGGAGACTTTACTTCCATCTTGTCCCTATAGCTCCCAAATTGTATTTTGTTGTTTCTATGATTTGCAAAGCTATGAAAAAATTTAGTGTTCTCATCCCCTCTTGCAATCTACAGTGCTATAATTTTTATCCTCCATCATGCTTCTCTCTCTACCAACAATATTCTCTTATCTTGTTCTAAACTTTTATACTTAAGCTTTATTTCCTCATCCATTACTTTTTCAAAGTCATCTACTAGAAACACTCCAAGCTCCTCCTCAATATCCCTCAGTTTTTCTTCATCCATCAATTTTTTATGGGCCCACTAAACCACTACTACTTTAACCCTTTTTAGATTTGTTTCAAATTGTATACTAGTAGCTTATCTTAGACTAGGATCAAATTTTACCCATTCTTATTTGACTAGAGTTATAAAGTTATCCTCTTCTAACCACTCAAAATTGAATTTAAAAGAAAAATATGATTTTTTCTCCTGTTTTGTTATAAGAAGCATGGTATAGGAGTGACCAGAGTCTCCTCTAACTTTAATCTATAAAATTTGTTTACCAAACTCTCTACTACTAAGTATCTGTCTAGTCTCTTAGAAATTCTATCAACTGCTATCCTCATATTTATATAATTTGGGATAGATTTTATAGACACCAGGTCTACCAACCCCTTGGATTCAAACTTTTGGATGAAGTTATTAGCTAGTGGATCAATTCTAGTATCAATACCCCATACTTCACTTCTTGAAAGGGTTAAGTTTAAACTACCTCCTAAAATTAAATTATTAGCTTCAAAATTGTTTTGATCCATAAGCTTATCCCAATACTACAAATTGTATTTATAGGGCCCATAAATATTCACCACTATCACTATTTCCTTGAGCTCCACTAAAAATAATTTAGTCCCTACTCCTTAGTCAAGCAATGCAAATCTGGTTAGCCTAAACTAGTTTTCCTTCCACCCTGTGACCACTCCTCTTGAGGCTCCTACAACATAAAGAGCCAAAAAATCCAATCCTTTAAGCAATTTACTGAGATCTTCCATCACTTTCATAGCTAACCCTTTTGTTTCTTGAATTAGAAAAATATTTGGGTTATGAATTTCTACCAACCTACATAGAGAAGCTTCTTTTTGTAGAGCTACCCATCCCTCGAATATTAAAGGAAAGTAATTTCATTGATTAATTATGTTCAGGATCATCCCTACTCTAAGGATCCCCTTTAAGGATGGTTGCTTGCCTTGTTGAACTTCACATAGGCTTTTATTCTTAGTTGATGAAGTAAAAACTCTTCTACCCCTCCTACCAATAAGACTTCTATCCCCCACATATTTACGAGGGCCTATCCCAAATACTTCTTCCCTTAGTTCTATTATATCTTTTAGGGATCGTGGGGGATACCTATGAGTTTTTGGGGACACACATTCCTAACCATAGGTAAAATGAAGTGGGAAAGCAATTTCAAAGTGATTTACTTGTGAAAAATTACTAAAAAACTTACCAAACTATAAACCAATGTCTGGATCTACTTCCTTCAAGGAAGATTTATTCTAGGGTCCTCCTTGCCCCTCAACTCCATCCTTACCTTCTTCTAGTGGAGACTTTTTTTTTTACAGACTGGTAAATTTGGCCATTGGTTAATTGAGGGACCCAAAATAGAATTACCTATAATCCCATATAATAAATAATATTTGGCAATAGATTGCCTTTAAATCTTGTGTAAGAGCACGACATCCAACTTTTGCTTTGAGAATCCTAGCCTTACTTTAGTATGAGATGATTCTAAATCCATCACTTGATCTGGAAAAACATTATCTCCACCTTCTCAAAAAATTTTATTTTTTCCCTGATTTATCTAGTATATGTTCCTTATGCATTGATTCAATAATATAAGTATTCTATAATTTATGTGCCTAAAGAGAAAATTGCATCATTGTTACATATATTATCTTAAGATCCAACAACCAAAAAATATTCAAACCAAATTTGTTATTTTTATCATATCTATTGTTTGTAGCTCTCCATAATTGATAAGCTATTAGAGTTTAGATACTTTTGGCAACAATGGTAGTGCTTGGAAGTGGTTAAATTTTTATTACAACCTTCTAGTTAGCACCAAAGTAGGATCCAAAATAATTGCATACCTATGTTCTAGTCACTAATAATGATGTTTTCTACAAAAAATGATAGTGTCTTTCATGATACGATAAGTCAAGGACCCCAAATTCAACCATATTTTTCCAAGAAACTTTTCCTTCACAAAAATCCTCCCTTTTCACTATGTCATGAAAAATAGATCCTCTTTGTGGTGTTGTCCATGCATGTTTATTATTTGAACAATTACCATTTTTTCTCGTACAATTTAACAAAATTTATCCTTTGACTAAAATTTTGAAGTGAAACATATATGTTTGAGACATCATAAAAATAATTGATAATTATTTTGATCACTTGTAGCCTTTAAAATAGTATAAGGCTTTAACAAAATAAAATATTTAGTAATCAAACCCAATTAAGTTGCATTAAAGTAAAAATCTTTTTAAATTGATCATGTGTTCATTGAATTGTCAACTCCATCTTGTCCAAAAGTAAAGTTATTAATAATGCAACATAATTTAATTTGGTAAAAAATAAGCAACCATGCATTTATCCAAAATATTTAATACCAATCAAATCAATAATAGTTTTCAATGCAAAAATAATAATATCCTCAAAATATCACTCGTCACTAATTTTAGAAGAATATATGTGAGTTCGAGGATTCAATATAAAAGATAATACTATGAACATACCAATATGTTCACCAGATCAATATGTATTTATTGGTTTGTGCTCACTTAAATTAGATAAAATCCAAATATATTTTAATTTGGGGTTAGAGAATATTACATTATTCTGTACCTTGCAAGTACTTGTAAATATATTTGGTTTCATGTGATCATTAGGTTTTGTCATTATTAGAAGGTTAATAAACTATTTCTCCTATGATAAATATGAAGAGTTATATCTCTTGTGAGTTTGAGAATATGAAGAGATAGTTGAAGATAAAATTTCAAGATACTCCATGTAAAGGCTTTAAATAGGGGTTACAAGAGAGATTGCATGCATTGAAATGTAGTGCATCATTTGTATTGTAATACATTTTATCATCCAGTTGAATAGAGAGTGTTTGTTTCATTTGAATCATGGCTTGAATATGTGATTTGTATTTTGGTATATTGTTTGTAACCTTGTTATTAATGATTATTGTCCAATATATGTGAATCTATTATTAAATCTAGACCTTAATCTAACATTGATATCAAAGCCAATTTGTATGAGTACTACCAGCTAAATGCTCCTTTATGTATCTTGAGATTGGAAAACCATATGTAAAGAAAGAGAGCAGGTTATGAGAAGTTGTGAATAGCAACAATGATATCATGTGAGGAACAATTAATATTGAATATTGGTTAGTGTAGGGACAATCATTTCCATCTGATGACACACCCTGATTTTACCCAAAAGGAGACCAAGTTTCTTGCTAGTAATAAGTAAACTATAATTTCAGCACTAAAATATTTTAAATTATATAATATGTATCCTTTGTTGATAACAAAAGTCATGTCTTTCTTGAATTGAATTTAATCCATGAGTTCTCCTATCTAAAACATCCATACCATTTGAATCTTGTGATAAATTTTTGTGAGTTTTCTTCTTTTCCAAGGCATGTGTTTTTTTGAGCCAAAAGTTACACTTTGAATGGGTCTCTCATTCCTGCCTGAGATGTTACATCTAGAAAAAATTTATTTGACCACTTAATCCATTACAAAGTCTTTGATTTCATGTCAATATTCTATGGTACCTTCTTCTATATTTAGTCATTCTATTATTTTGGAAGATCAAAATGGTGTAGCATAAAAAAAAGGATAAATTATTTTAAAGTCCTTAAATATCAGAGTATTTTAAAATTGCACAGTATAAGTATTTATAAATAAGTTTCATATATTCATTACAAATTATTTACAGGATGAAATTATGTATAAAAGTTAACCTTTCATTATTCAATCATAGTGTCATGATATTGGTACGATGGCTTGTGTAGGAAACATATTTTGAAGATGTTTATCTTTGAAGAACAAGATTATTTTTAAATTCCCACTAAGTTACATCCAAATCACTTTATTCCAATTCATTTTTCTCTTATTTAAAAAGGGATAGGTTAGAAAATTAATTCTACCAACAAATTTATAGATTTTTTATGAAGAAAATATTGAAGGATAATAGATGATTTATTCAAAGAATTTTATTAAAAGAGAGAAAAATATATAAGGGAAAATAAGATTGTATAAAAGAAAAGAAAAATAGGATAATAAGGTATTATAACATAAATTCAAGGTAGAAAGAAAAAAAAAATTATAAAAGGAGATATTGAAAGGAAATATTAGCTCTCTTTGAGAAGAAAAATTCATTCAAAGAAGTTTTTTAAAATATTAATCTCCATTTAATATTATAAAGTGTTTTTCTTTTGAAAAGGATATTTTTAAGGGAATATTTGAAAAGCACATTGTTGAAGGAATATTTTGAAAGCTAGAATATTGAAGGTTGGTTTAAAGATAAGGTCAGATTAGTGAAGCACTTTCCATAAGGTATGAGATATATTTTCTTTTGATTTATTTTTTATAAAATAAATAAATATAAAAAGATAGAAAATAATAAAAGAATATATTTTTTTGGTAAATAAAAGTCGTCATTAATTACCGGGTTTTGCAAGTTAACCCAAAACCTAATACAAAATCTAGCCTTATGCTGAGATTGTGGATCCTAGTCATCCTTAGAACATTCTTTTCAAAAATTGTGTTGGTTATCCTACAACACCTTACACTTACTGCAGAAAGACATTTCAACATGACAATTAACATTACTTACAACGATAGCCATTTGAGTTGACTTAGAGAAAAAAACTCTATGCTTATCACAAAAAACTTGGGGAAAAAGCACCCTTCCACATTTCTCCTTAATCAGTATTGTGTTTTTCATGTCTAATAATGTCTTCCACTTCACATGGTACCCATTGTGTCCACATCATCAAAATTCCCACATCAATACCCACATTGGCTAATTTGTCAGCCACTTTTTTGGCCTCACGAAACACATGGCGAATCCTCTTGTCCTATCTTATCGCAAAAAGGATCCTTGCCTCGTGGATGACGACCTCAATCCTCCATGGAGGTTTTCTGCCATTGGTTAACAGGTTGATGATATTCATGGAATCACCTTCAATCATCAAATTTCCATGAGTCTCCTGGGCAACTTTTAACCCTCTCAAAATGGCTCTAGCTTCCACCTCATTATTAGTTATAATTCCCAATGGTTCAATGAAGGCCTTAACCAGGTTTCCTTGATGATCTCTAATTACTCCTCCAGCTCCTACTCTTCCCAGGTTCTCCTTAGCTGCACCATAAAATTTCAATTTGAACCAACCCTTACGGGGTGGCTCCCAAGAGACCCGATTTCTAGGATTGGAGAGAGGGATGAAAGGCTTTTCCTTAATGCCTAATGTTAAAGCAATGTATCTTTCTTTGGGAGGAATTATACGATTGCAAGGATACTAATGTTTTCTTTCACAAAGGCAAGGATTCTATTGAGGATTATTTTAAGGCTATGACTGGTGTCTTGAAAAGCTCTATGATTCCTTTCTAACCATATCTACCATAGGAAATGGTGCCAACATATTTTCCAAAGGTACTTAAGTTTCAGACTAACAAAGGGTTGAGGCCATTGTTGGAACACTTCAAAAATTGAAGTCGGCTTGACCCATGAGATCCTAAAATCCTACAAAATTTCGTCAAGGATGGACGCTACCACCGAAAACTGTAGGAACAAATGTTGGGTTGACTCCCACCCAAACCTGCACATATGACAATGGTTAGCAATAACCATATCTTTGGTCAACATATTATCCATGGTAAGAATTTTTCTTTAGATCACCAACCATGAGAAAAAAGATATTTTAGGGATTAAACCCTTGATCCAGACCAAATTCGGTTGAAATTGTTGGTCTTCATTGTTGAGGAGCAAGTTATAGGTGGATTTGACCATAAAATATCCACTTCTAGTCTCGACCCAAGCAATGTGATCCTCATCTTCTCTAGAGGGAAGAATTTTTTGTTAAAATATTATGAAGTTCTTAGGACTCAACTTCAAAACCCTGTACTCTGATGTATTTCCACCTAGAGGTGTTCATATCTTGCCAGATGTAATCAGCCACCCTTTACCCAACCTACTGCTCCATGTGTTCTTGGATCCTAGCCAATCAGGGATTCTAGGATAATTCCTCAGCTCTCGCCCACCGATCCTTCCAAAAGTTTATCATTTACCCATTCCCAAGGATCCATCTAATCCCTATCTTGACTAGATCTCTGCTTGTTAGGATTACCTTCCAGAAAGTTGACCCCCTACTCACTAGATTATCATTGAGAAAATTTGATCCTTGGAGGTATTTCCTCCTAACTATGGTCGTCCATTAATTTTTGACCTTGGTTAATAGCCGCCATGCTTGTTTGGCTAGCATATTTGTGTTACAATTAGCAATTCTCCTCAGCCCTAGCCCCCCCTGTACCTTAGGTTTATAAACCTTATTCCACCCTACTAAATGGATCCTTTTTTTATCCTCGGTCCTTGACCATAGAAAGTTCTTTTGAAATTGCTCAATTTTATGATACACCTTGCTTGGATCTCTGAAAACCGATAAGAAATATACATGTATACTTTGTAGGGAGGCCATTGTTAAGACTGCTTTGCCTGCTTGAGATAATAAATGTCCTTTCCAGCCTGCTAGATTCTTTTGGATCCTCTCCAGCATAATATTCCACATTGACCCTTTCAGTTTCTCATAGAAAAGGGGAAGTCCTAAGTAGGAGGTAGGAAGGGACGCAATCTAGCATTCTAGAATTCTAGCAATGTTGTTTTTCCTGGGAATGGGGGTATTTATAAAATACAACTTGCTATTATTAATGTTTACTTTCTGTCCGGTCGCCTCCTCATACATCTTAAGAATGTGTCTGATCCTTCTTGCCTCAACCACTAAAGCCAATGTAAGAAACAACGTGTCATCAAAAAATTATTGATGGGTCACTGGGGCTGTTAATGAAGTTGCCTTTATGCCTGATATAAGTCCAATTGTTGTCGTTGCCTTGATGGTTCTTCCTAAGGCTTCTTCTACAATAATGAAAATCATGGGACTAATGGGATCTCCTTGTATCAGTCCTCATTTACTTTGAAAAAATCCTTTTGTAGACCCATTTACCAAGACTAAAAACCAGGCCTTCGAAATACATTCTCTAACCAGCTTGACCCATTGAGTGTGGAAATTAAAAAAAAATTTGGTAAATAAAAGTCTTCATTAATTACCGGGTTTTGCAGGTTAACCAAAAACCTATTACAATATCCAGCCTTCTACTAAGATTGTAGATCCTAGTCATCCTTGAAATTTTCTTACCAAAACTTGTGTTGAATCCCCTACAACACCTTACTAACAAGGCACACCCATACCTAAACATAACTGTAAACATTACTTACATTGACAGGAAATTTAAGTTTGGAACTTTGCACTTGTGAAACCTGTTGCTTGCCCATTTCCTATTCTCTATCGGAATCCTCCAAGGCTTACACCCTGTTACCTTAATTTCCAATTTGGTATGATTTAGAGGGAAACCCCATAGTTATTACCAGCTCCATGGGGAAAGAACACCCATTCATATTTCTCCTTAATGGGTAGGTTTCTTTTCATGACTAATAATGTTTTCCACTTCATGTGGCACACCTTGTGTCCATTTCACTAAACTACCAACATCAACACCTATGTTGGCCAATTTGTCAGCTAACCTGTTGGCCTCATGGTACACGTGATGAGCCCTCCTATTATGTCTTGCTGCAAAAAGGATCCTCACTTCATGGATGACTCCCTCAATTCTCCATGGAGGTTTTTTGCCATTGGTTAATAGGTTGATGATGTTCATCGAATCACCTTCAATCATCAAGTTACATTGAGTTTCTTGGGCTACTTGCAACCCTCTCCAAAGGGCTCTAGCTTCTACTTCGTTATTAGTTCTGATTCCCAATGGTTCAACGAAGGACTTGATCAGATTTCCTTGATGATCCCTAATTATTCCTCCAACTCTAGCTCTGACCAGGTTCTCCTTGGCTACACCACCAAAATTTAGTTTAAACCAACCCAAGGGTTTGGCTCCCAAGAAATCCCATTTCTAGGATTGGGCAAAGGAATGGAAGGTTTTTCCTCAATACCTAAGGCCCAAGCTAATTGTTTTTCTTGGGGAGGAATTGAGTGGTTCTCATCCACTAAGGTGCTAAGGTTTTCTTTCACAAAGACAATAATCCTTTTGAGGATGGTTTTTGGGTTGTGAATGGTATCCTTAAAGGCTCTATGGTTCCTTTCTAGCCAAATCTACTAGAGAAAATGATGCCAATAGATTTTCCATAGGTACTTAATTTTTAGGCTAACAAAGGGTTGAGGCCATTGATGGAACACTTCAGATATAAGAGCAGGCTTAACCCACGAAATCCTAAAGGCTTGGAAAAGGTCATCCAAGATGGACTCCACTACTGGACACCCCAAAAACAAGTGTTGGGTTGTCTCCCATCCTGCCTTGCACATGTAGCAACGGTTAGCAATAACCATACCTTTGGATAACATATTGTCCATAGTGAGGATTTTTCCTTGAATCACCAGCCATGAAAAAAATGATATTTTAGGAATTAAGCCTTTGATCCAAACCAAACTCGATTGAAATTGTTGACCTTCCACATTGAGAAGAAAATTATAGGCAGACTTAACTATGAAGTCACCACTTTCAGTCTCAGCCCAAACAATATGATCTCATCCTCTCCAGAGGGAATAATTTGCTGAGTTAAAATGTTATAAAGCTCTTCAGACTCCGCTTCAAAGCCTTGTAATCTGATGTGTTTCCACCTGTTGATATTTATATCCTACCACATATAATTTACAACCTTCTTCCCAATATGTTTCTCCATATGCTCTTGAATCCTAGCAAAACAAGGATTCTGGGATAACTCCTCAGCTCTCACCCATCGATCCTTCCAAAAGTCTATTGTTTGCCCATTTCCTAGTATCCATCTAAGACCTTTCTTGACAAGATACCTGCTAAGAAGGATTGCCTTCCAAAAAGCAGACCCCCTGCTTGCTAAGTTGTCATTAAGGAAGTTCACACCTTGGAGGTATTTCCTCCTAACTATGGCAATCCATTCATTATCGACCTTAGTCAATAACCGCCATGCTTGTTTGGATAACAGAGTTGTATTGAGATGAGCAACTCTCCTCAATCCTAACCCCCCATCAACTTTAGCTTTGCAAACCTTGTTCTAACCAACTAAATGGATCCTTTTCTTATCCTCAGTCCCTGACCAGAGAATTTTTTTTTGAAGCTGCTCAATTTTGCGATACACCTTGTTGGGAGCTCTAAACACTGATAGGAAGTAAACGGGTATACTTTGAAGTGAAGCCATAGTTAAAAATTTTTTGTCTGCTTGAGATAACAGATGTCCTTTCCAACCTGCTAGCTCTTTTTGGATCCTCTCCAGAACTATGTTCCACATTGATCCTTTAGGTTTCCTCGTAAATAGGGGAAGACCTAAATAGGAGGTGGGAAGGGATGCAATCTGACATTCCATGATCCTTGCTATGATGTTTTGCCTAGGAATGGGGGTATTTATGAAATAAAGTTTGCTCTTATAAAAATTCACTTTCTGTCCGACCGCTTCTTCATACATTATGAGAATATTTTTAATCCTTCTTGCCTCAACCCCAGAAGCCAAAGTCAGTAGCAATGTATCATCAACAAATTTTTGACGTGTCACCAGGGTAGTTAGCAACATGGCCTTGATACTTGATATGAGTCCAGCTACCACTGCTACCTTAATGGTTCTTCCTAAGGCCTCAGCTACGATGATGAACAACATATGACTTATGGGATCTCATTATCTTAGACCACATTTTCTTTGAAAAAACTTGCAATAGACCCATTAACCAAAACTAAAAAACAAGGCTTAGAAATACACTCTCTTATTAACTTGACCCATTTTATGTTGAAGCCAAATTTTAATAAAGCTACCTCTAGGAATTCCCAATTTATCCTGTCATAAGATTTGTTCATGTCTAACATTAAAGCCATGACTGCTTTTTTAGTCTGAGCGGCTGTATGAAGAGCCTCATGAATAGTAATAACTCCATCTAAGATTGATCTTCCTTGTATAGAACTTCCTTGACTTGGATCAATGATAACCAGTATAAATTTCTTCAAACGGTTGGCTAAAAATTTGGACAGAATTTTAGAGGCTATATTACACAGGCTAACCGGCATAAAGTCAGCCATAGTCTTGGGGTTGGGGCCTTTAGGGATAAAAGCAATGAAAGTTGAATTAAAACCCCTTGGAATATGATTTGAACTTTGGAACTCCTTTATTGCAGCAATAACTTTTGCTCCAACAATATCCCAACAAACTTGGAAAAACCGTGGTGAAAACCCATTCAGCCCAAGAGCTTTGTCAGGATCCATGTTAAACAAAGCCTCCTTGATCTCTTCATCTAAAAAATCTATTGTAAGAGACTTGTTAATCATTTCATAAATGAGTTGTGGAATGAATTGAAGGAGAGAGTCTTTTGCTTGGGCATTACAGGCCCATTCTTCACCCAATAATGAACTAAAAAAATTAACAGCCTTGTCCCTGATCTCCTAAATGTTTTGAGTTGAGGATCCATCCACCTTAGTTAAATTTCTAATATTATTGTTGCTTCTATTGCTTAATGTGGTAACATGGAAAAAAATTGAATTAGAGTCCCCTTCCTTTAGCCATAATGACCCTGATTTTTAGCTCCAATACATCTCCTCACAAGCTAAAATATTATAAAACTCACAAAGGGTTTCCTTCTCTTCAGTTCTTGTCACCTCATCATAGGTTTCATTTTGGATTTTGCCTTCTATTATTCTTATTTTTTCCTCCACTGCTCTCTTATTCTCAAAAATATTTCCAAATACTTCTTTATTCCATATTCTAAGGTTGTTTTTCACCATCTTAAGTTTTTGAGATAGTTTGAAGGAAGCACTTCCCTAGATAGGCTGCTACCACCATTCCTCTATTCGTTTCTCAAAGTTCAGATGTTTAACCCACATTGATAGGAATCTGAATGGATTTTTAAAGGATTTATTCTGAAATGCCTCCCATAGAATAAGATTATGGTCTAAAGCACATTTAGGAAGGGCTTGTAATGCTGAATCACCAAACATTGTTGTATCTTCCTTTGATAAAAAAAAACCTGTCCAACCTTTCTTGAATCAACCGACTTCCTATCCTCTTGTTACTCCATGTAAATTTGGCTCCTTTTAGTCTTACATCCATCAATTCATTTGTGTTAATGAATTCATTGAAGTCCTCCATGCTCCTTGAGGGTAACCCACATCCTCCCTTCTTATCAGATGGGTAAATGGGGGTATTGAAATCTCCCCCAATCACCCAAGGAATATCTTTAAAATCTTGGCTCAAATACCCCAAAAACTCCCACAATTTAGACTGCCCTTGGACAAATGTGGGGGCATAAACATTTGACATAATCCAATTCTTATTAGTATCAAAATCATGAAATAATACGCTTAAGACTCTTTCATTTTCCTGAATAATACTTCCTTCTATTTTAATAGGATCCCATAAGATCATGAGGCCCCAAAATGCTCCTATCACCTGTTGAAAGGCCACTTCCCCTTGCTTCCAAATCCTTCTAGCTATAAGTGCTGATTTTGCTACATCTGTTTTGGTTTCTTGAAGAAAAATGATAATAGAATTCTAATCCTTCCTTATAGACTTCACTATCCTTTGTTTTGGTGGGTCGTTTAGGCCTCTCACATTCCATGAGAGAACCTTCATTTATACTGTTTGATATTTTTTCCCCGCCACCTTCCCTAAGCCAAAGGGGCTTTGTCAATTTTGCTATTATCCTGGCCAGGAATAGCTTGCTGTAACAATGTTCTTTGCTTTTCATTTGTAATTTCTTCATTGATTCTCATTCTATAGTGCTCTGCTGTAGATATTATCCCTTTCTTTCTTTCACTTCCATAATCTATCGAAGGCTTGGTGGTGCTTCTAGTCTATTTTTGACTTAAATGAGGGGGCGTATACTGTGATAGTCTAGGGCTTGAAACTTATTTCTCATTTTGGGGGTTTTCAATTCCCTCTTCATCCTCAACCTTGTTTTGGTTCACCTCTCCTATCTAGTTCCTAAATAGGGGGCTTTCCTTCAAGGAACATTTTACCGTTGGGCTCATATGATAAGGGATAATTTGCTCCACTACCAGATTAGGAGCTACATTCCTACCTCTTGTTTCCACAACTTCGACTCTTGATTCTATTTTTTCCATGTTTAAACTGAAATGACTTGGCAATTTTTCTTCATTTTGAGCATAGATTTTGGGGCTTTTTTTCATAACTGTGGATGGTCCCGATTTGGATGGGGAGTCTAGGGTTTCAGGAAACTTGACACTGATGGTATCATCCTTACTATTTTATTTTTCAACTTCTAGATTTGCTAGGATATCAAACATGTTCAAGTTGGGATCTTTATTACATACCTTATGATTTTTGCCTCCCTCATTATGTTGCTTTCCTTTCTCCTAGATTTTTTCCAGTTCTATGTTGGCTTGGTCAGCTTGGTTATTATTAACTTGTTTGTATCCTTCCAAGTTAAGATGCAGTCCTTGAAACTTTGGGATCCTTCTCCCATTAGCATTCCCCATAAAACCTTAGCTCATGGCTTCCTTGTTTGTAGTTATTTTCAGACATTGGGCTTGAAGGTGGCCCTAGGTTTTGCACATGCTACAAAATGTTGGTTTGTTCTCATACTCCACAGGCTGAATCCTTAGAAACTTTCCATATGCTAGTTCCACCTGAGAAGGTAGATCAGAATCCAAGTTTGCATTTACATAGATCCTAGCATGCGTCAGTCTAGTCCTTGCCTAGGTTGAATGGTCTATTGCCATGAGCTCTCCTATCGTCTTTGCTATGCCACTAATCCAGTACTCATTAACAAACTGGGCTAGGAGGTTTGGTAAGCGGACACAAATGGGTGCTATATTAATGATCTGCTTCTTAGGGTTGAAATCCTCCCCACACTTCCTCAGAAAGAGGCTACACCTTCATAGAAACCAGGGTCCTCTTGTCAAGATGCGCTCTGCATCATCTTTATTGTTGAGTCTTATCATAAAAAAACCTCTTGACATGGCTATGATTTCTAATCTTCTTGAAGTTTTCCACTTTGTCGTGGCCCATGAGCGAATAGTCTCAATGTTCGGCCTTCCTCCAAAAAACTTGCCAACTAAGGATGATGCCTCCATATTCAAGAATATTTCCATAATCTCCACTGGCGTAGTTAACTTGTTATTGTTTGGTATTAGGGTTGGTAGTTCACTGACTAGATCCTTTTTCCATTTCAGCATTTCCAAAAAGGTTGGGCCCTGTTAGTCAAAAAGTGACTAACTACAGAAAAATAGCTAATGCACCTTTTTTGCATATTTCCCAAGAAGACCAAAGTGGCCCATATGCTAAAGATCAAAGAAAAATCAAAACACCGCAAGGAGGAAAAAGTGTCGCGATATCGCGACATGTTGCATTTTTGCGGTTCAAAGCGAAGAGAAGGAGCAAGGAGGTAAAAGTGTCATGATATCGCAACATGTTGTATTTTTGTGGCTAAGAGCAAAAAAAAGGAGCAAGAAGGTAAAAGTGTCGCGATATCACATGTTGTATTTTCGTGGCTAAGAGCAACAAAAAGGAGCAAGAAGGTAAAAGTGTCGCGATATCGTGACATGTTGTATTTGCACGACGGGAGGCAGCAAAAGAGAAAAGGAAGAGACGAATGTCATGATTTCATGACATGTCTCATTTTCACGGTGGGAGGCAGCAAAAGAGGAGAGGAAGAGAAGAATGTTGTGATTTCACGACATGTCTCATTTTCACGGCTAGAAGCGATATAAAAGCAAAGCAAGGAAAGAATGTCACGATTTTGTGACGTCTCATTTTCATGGCTGGAAGCGATAGAAGAGCAAAGCAAGGAAAGAATGTCATGATTTCATGACATGTCTCATTTTCACGGTGGGAGGCAACAAAAGAGCAAAGGAAGAGACGAATGTCGCGATTTCGTGACATGTCTCATTTTTGTGGTGGGAGGCAGCAAAAGAGCAAAGGAAGAGATGAATGTCATGATTTTGTGACATGTCTCATTTTCACGACTAGAAGTGGTAGAGGAGCAAAACAGGAGATGAATGTCACGATTTCGTGACATGCCAACTGTAAAGGAATAGAGTATATTTTTGGCAACTGGGGACATGCACTGACATCAAGTGCTGATTTTTGAAGAATGGTCTGTTGATTATAACCCGGCAGGTCCACTGGATGATTGCAGAATAATAGGCTCACCTAAAATTAGCCAGAAGGAAATTTATCCAATTTGCGGGAAATCATTTGTGTATTATTAGAAACTGCAGACAATTACTTGTAATTGATTGAAGTACTTAAAAGTACATAGTAGAAGATATTATTTTTAGGGTATAAATAGGAGTGAGTCGACCAAAAAAAGGGTCAGCTCTTGGACGTTTACAAGCTTGATGTACATGTACTGGATTACAAGCAATAAAATATTTCTTCTTCTGGCTTTCAAAACTTCTGTGTGCAAGTGTATGTTCCTAGTGTTTTAACTTTTATTCATTCTAAGTTTTATAATGTATCTGTTCTGAAATCTGGATTGTGCACGTATAAATCTTGTTTCTAGAGTTGAACATTAACAGATATTTACATGCTTTTAGACGAACATCTAAAAGTCACACTCAAGAATTCATGTTTTCTATAAAGAAGAGTTCTAGCTTTGTTGTTGTCTAAACTGCATCATCAATGTTTGCTATTGTCTAATCTATACTGTGAGAAAAGTTCTAGCTTAGGCTATATTTCCTTTATCTCTTGTTCCCATTTTCTCTAAAAAACTCAAAGGAACTAGCCTTCTCTAGAGACTAGACAGATGATCTCAAGCAAGATTTGTCTATTCAATGTTGGCAAAGTCTAAGGCGCAACACTATTAACCGAAGGTAGATTTTGTTCCAACAATTTTTGGCATGCCCGATGGGACCAGCAATCCCATAGTATTGTCTAAGTTTTGGTTTTTTACCTTAAGAGCCTTTTGTTTGAAAAATATCAAGAAAAATCACCTGGCGACTCCGTTGCATTTAGACCATAAAATAAATACCTTGTCTAGAAACATTCTGGTTATATAGCCATATGATAACCAGATCCCGAGCTAGAAACTCTGAAGAATCTATCAAGTTTTTTGAACTACATATTATAAACCTAAAAGCACACCCTATGCTAGCCACAAGATCAATTCTGCTCGGCACCATTAGCACCTCTTTAACACCCGTTGTAGGAGCATCTACAAGCAATCCCATAGCAGTTGTAACTCCTTTAGCAATCATGGCAGTCGCCCCTATCCTAACACATCTTTTATGGAATCAAACTGGCCCTTTGAACTTGGGAACACACCACCAAATTCCACAAGCTACACTAAAAGCATTATTGACCTTTGATAGAATAGGCAAAACAATAGATGAACACTATTTAGATGTATCAGTGCTAGCATCTATTTACAACATCACTCAGGAAGATGTAATGGTCAGATTATTGATAATATATTTGAAATGAAAGATGCTCTATTGGTATAGAGAACTTCCCACTGGATCCATTACTTCTTAGGCAATACTGGCTGGCCGTCTGGTCAATGAATTTAATATAAATACAGATCCTTTCACAATGCTGAGTCAATTCACTGTCATTGAGAGGTATCCACAAGAAGAAATCCAAGATTTCAACATCAGATTTACCAGATCTCGTGATAGAGTACCGCAAGGCCTAAAGCCCATGAAAGAACAAGATATATGCTATTATTTAAGGGCTTTTGATTTAGATCTTAGTATGATAATAAGGCAATCCCGTGTAACCACTTTTCTTGGGATCTATGTAGAGGCAACAAAGGGCGAAGCTGATCTCATCGCTACAAAAAGATATCCATCAAAAAGTCTATTGCCAATTTTTCCAGAGCTTTCCCAAGCATCAATTTCTAAAATGCCTGTACTCCCATCAACGCAGGCCCTCCCATCTATAGCTACACCTCCTACATTCCTTGCATTACTAGCCACACCCCTTGCATCAGCTCCCCCCAATGATAAATACATGACCATAATTGATACAATGAAGACATTGTCAAATAAAATGGCGTCCTTGAAAAAGAGAGGCGAAAAGGAATATTCAAGAAAGAAGATTTCCACAGATACAAAAGGAAGGTGCTTCAACAAGTGGAAGAGGACAAGATAAAAAAAATGTGGTGTATGCGAATGAGATAGGAGATAATGGAGAACCCACTAATTCTGACTACTAGTGTACCACTTGCAATGATCCTCATGGAGAAGATTCATGCATGATTCATCAACATCATGTGCAAGTGATTATTAATGAAAGAACCAAAGAAACTAGCAAGGGACAGGTGAACATAATCAGAGAGGTCCACCACAATTTGGCAATGCCATCAATGGAGCAAGTATCGATCCTAACAAGATCGGGAAAAAAGTCATTACAAGCTGACCCTAAGGAACTCCAACCACTAGGTTTTCCTCCTGCCCCCAGGGTAACTCCGTAGAAGAACCTGTCCAATGAGAAAGGACATTCTAACCCTCCTCAAACTTCTATGACTACACCAAGAAAAGAATTTCCTCCTAGAAAAGGGAGCGAAGCTTAAGAGAAAGCAAAGGAAAGACTCAGATTTCTTTCATTGACAAAAAGGCAAAGAACAAAAGCTACGTAGGTCTACAGAGACAGATATGACGCATCGACTAGTGGAAGGGATAAAAGTGTTGAAGTATCCCCAGCTGCAACTCTTTCGTTCAACATTGCAGAAGAAATGAATAGGACCCCCTCCAAAATAAGCATGTATGATGCACTGCAAATTCCTGGTCAGATTGACCTCCTCCAAGAATCTTTATCTTTAAAGAATAATACCTCTTCCTCAAATGTTATACAAGGAAATGTTGTGTCAACCTCTGGAAAAAATAGACCACCCCCATTCCATTTATCTTTGCAAATGGAGGGGTGGATAGTTCACAATTGCATGATTGATTCAAGGGCCGCAACTATGGTGATGCTAAAAGTCGTATGTGACATAATGGGGATGGAATATACTCGAAGTCATCCTGGTGTGTTGCAATTGGATGGTACTCCAATAAAAACTATTGGGGTGATCAAATATATCCCTATTCAACTCCATAGAATGCCAAAAGTAGTCGTCATACAAGAAGTAGTTGTTGTAGACTTAGAACCATATTTCGGTATGTGTTTATCCAGAGAGTTCACAGCCAAACTGGGAGGTTATCTATCACTATATTATTCACATTTGGAGGTACCTTTCAAAGGTAAAAGAGTCAAGATCTACAATGAGAAACCATCTACTTTTCATGTGGAAAGACTAGAAGAAACAGCTATTATCAACATGATGTCCGAGGAATCTGAGAATATCTATTTAATGGAAGAAAACCTGGAGGAACTCAAATATGAAGATCAATTTTCATTGAAATACTTCAATGCTATGATAGAGATAGAAATGGGAAGCTATTCCATTGAGAAAACAAAAAATATCCCTATTGTTGTCCCTAAAACAGATGATTCAGTCAACCAGTTATGGAAATTGTACTTTGATGGGTCAAGGTGCAAAACTAGAGCAGGAGCTGGAATCATCCTGATTTCACCCACTAAAAAAGAAAAAGTCTTTTCATATAGGTTGACATGGAGTTGCACCAATAACGCAGTTGAGTATGAAGCCTTGTGTTTGAGACTCAGGAAAGCTAAAAAATTGGGTTTAAAATAGCTGCTGATCTATGGAGATTCAGAGCTGATCGTTAAACAGGTTACTGGCAAGTGCATTTGTATGCAACATTACCTAAGGGCTTACAAAAACAAAGTTTTAGATCTATTGGAAAATTTTGAAGCACTAAACATAAAATCCATTTCCAGAGAGAAGAACACACATGCAAACCTGTTAGCATCAGTAGGATCAAATTTTTGCCCAGTCAACAATGTTATTCAGAATTCTAAAATAGTTAGACTTATATACAGGCCTTCAGTACCCGACAAAGACATTTTTTGGCAAGTATTCAAAAACGATGAGCAGATCCTAGATTTTCTGATTCATGAGATGAATTGCTCTACAGATAGAGTGTTACAAGAAGAGGATGAAGAGAGCATTATTCAATTGAAAAACAACCATATCCCTAGGGGATTGATCACCCTAGAGAGCCTTTTTGACAATAGCGATGGAGCTGTAGGTCGAAGGATCAAGGTAGATGAATTCTGGTATAAAGAAGTAGAACTAGAACCAGGAAAACTGATCAAATTAGGGACTTTTGGCATTTTTGCCACATTTATTTTGATTGTTGATTATTTATGCATAAGCTATTGAAATTCTAACTTCTCTATAGGTTTTGATGCAAAAAAGACAATCCGAAAGTTGTCGCGAAATCATGACAAAAAACAGCATGAAGAGCCAAGTTGGAAAACCATCGCAATATCGCGACATGTCACAAAATTGCAGGTTAGATGAGGAGAGAGAAAACAAACGCAGAATTGTCATGATTTCGCGACGTGTCACAAAATCGCGGTCAACGTAGTCAATGGCAACAGGTGGGCAAAATAGTCACGATATTGCGACGTGTTAGATTTTCACAGTCGAAATGCTCAACGGAGGGCAAAGCGGCAAATTTGTCGTGAAATCGCGCAGCGTCTCATTTTCATGATTTGCGATGACCGGGGAGCATAAGGTTAGAAATTATCATGAAATCGTGACATAGCTAAGCCAAGGGTGATGAGACTCAATGTCGTAGCGAAATCGTGACAAAAAAATGGCATAAGGCACATAAGGGCAAAGACGTCACGAAATCATGACGTGTCGCGTTTTCATGGTGTAAGTAGACGAAAGGACTTAAGTTGTAAAATGGTAGTGATTTTGCGCCAGTTATATGATGAGACCAAGCTAAGCAAGGAAGAGGTAGTGATATCGCTACGTGTTCCATTATTGCGATCCATTGCATGAAAATTGTCTAAGGCATGAATGGCGTAGCGATATCGTGACACTTTTGAGAAAACGTTCAAGCAAGACAAAGACGTCGCGAAATCATGACAGAAAGTGAGAACAGTGAAGAAGGCAAGAAATGGTAGCGATTTCATGACACATTATTGAAAAGAGACTAAGTGCGGAGAATTGTAGCGAAATCGCGACATGGTGAAGTTGAAGAAACGCAGAGACAAAAGCGTCGCATTTTCGTGGCTTATAAGCAGGGCCGTACAGCATGCAAAAAAGTGGTAGCAAAATCATGACATGTTAGATTATCACGGTGCAGAAGGGAAGATAGAGCCAAAGACAAGAAATTGTAGCTAAATCATGCAGCGTCATGTTTTCACGATGCAAGGTAGCGAAGGAGAAATGAAAGCCGAATGTGTAGCAAAATCGTGACATGGTTGGTTTTCACGGCTTAGAAGCGGCAGAAGCGTACGGAGCAGAAAGACATCGCGATTTCATGACCTATTGCAGTTTCGTGCCAAAAAGCGATTTAAACGGTCCGATGTATTTTTGTGAGTTTCGATGATTCAAAGCAGTCCAGAATTGAATGTGTTGCTGCTTTTCGATGCGGTCAAGGTAGAAGAACGCGCCCAAGCTACCAGAATTGAAGATTTCCAGGATTCGAAGCTGTTGTTCAGGATTTTTCTAACGATTTCATGCACATTTTCAAGAACATCATTTAATGAAGACAACCGACTCTTCCTAATGGCATTTAATTTCTGATTGTTCTAAGGTTGTTTAAGGATATTCTCTCCTTATTTCCATTGCACAATTTGTAGATCTCGAGGAGGTCCGTTGCAAGTTTTAAATGCTGTCAAGAGGCAAGGCCTCTATAAAAATCAATGTAAATCTCATTTGCAAGTATTGGGAGTGAGAGATACTTTTGCTAAAAGCTTTTCAAGTACTTTGCATGAATATAAGACATTCGGCTCTCTGGTTTCACAAGTGATTTTTTGTGTATTGTCCCTTTTGCATTCTGCATTCCTAATTTATGCTCGCATTTCTTATTTGCTGCTTAGTTTTAATTTTGTATTGAGTTTTAACAATTGCTAGTAAGGGAGTGAGTTCTGGAATGTTATTTTGGAGGTCATCTATGCAAGGTTGCGAGTGGATCATGTCAATGTCTTCTGTTATTTCCTATTAGCATACTTAGAGTTATCTACTGTTGTTCTTTCTTGATCAGATAAATTTGGCCTACGGCCATATTTCTCATTTCTTTTTGCATCATTTTCAATTTCTTTCCTGTAACTTTGATCTTAAAACACACTTAGAATAGTAAGGGAACCAGCCCACTTTGGAGATTGGTCTGGGAGACATTTCTTTCTCCCAGCCTTTCAATGTTGGCCGGGTCTAGGGTGCATTTTCTATAAAAATCCTTTCCTATGGCAGATTCGTGACCAACAGTTTTTGGCACGCCCGGTGGGATAGACTTCTTCTATCTTAGAAAGACCCCTTAGTATTGAGGGTTTAATGTTCACCTTCATACTAAAATATTAGAGCATTTAGTGACTCTGTTGTACTCAAAAATCTCTGAACGTGGATGCAATGAAAGCTATACTTCATGATCACGAGATCACAGTCTAAAAAATTTGGAGATCTTGTCAAGTTTTTTGAACTTGATAGCACAAGAAGTGGTGAGAATTCTAGGTTGATTTCCCCATCATCATCTACCATATCCATACAAAACCTTGGTATTGTTACTAGTTTTCCATCTTCCCAGTTACATACACTAGTTCCAATGGCCCAGTACGCTCCACCTAGGCAGTTTTTAGCTTGGAACAGCTCAGGGGCCTTGAATATCCAGGCTCAAAACCCAGTTCCCCAGGCTGCCTTGAAGGCATTGCCAACTTATGATGGTACAAGAAAGACTACATATGAACATATTCATGATGTAGCTTCTCTGGCAGCCATTCACGACATAACAGATGAAGATGTAATGGTGAAATTACTAGTGTTATCCTTGAGAGGAAAATTGTTGTACTAGTATAGATCTCTGCAACCAGGCACTATTGCGTCCTGGGATCAGCTAGGAGAACTGTTAGTTAAGAATTTTAATGAATAGGCTGACCCATTTTCATTGTTGCACTAGTTAAATGCAATCCAGAGGCATCCGCAGGAAGCAATAGCAGATTTTAATGTTTGCTTCACCAGGAGCTGGCAGCGAGTACCTGAAGGACTTCACCCTACCCCTGAGCAAGCTACATTTTACTACCTCCAAGCGTTCAATATAGATATTGGCTTGGCGATCAGGCAGTCCAATGTAATGAATTTCTCGAAACTATTCGAGAAAGCACAGAAGGTGAAGGCAGACTTAATTACAATTGGTAGGCTTCCCCCAAAGGTAGCAATGCCCATTCTTCCTGATATTCCATAGCATTTATATCCTAGTTCTTTTTCACAATCTATGTCCACTATGTATCCTGTCCCATCATGGAATTCTAGTGCACCACAAATTGCACCTATCCTAGCTCCTCAGCTATCTACTTTAGCAAATCTGTAGCTGCCTGCACCTAGCATTTTGCCATTCCCTACTTCCACCTCATTTCCAGCATTACCGGCACCACCAGCACCTTTGCCCTTACCAGCACCTCCTGCAACTGTAAACCCTGATCCTTATATAGCACTCTTGCAAGAGGTAAAATCTACCAATTTTGCAATAAGAGCAATGGGTAATAAGATCACGCTTATTGAAAGGAAGCAAGCTGAGTGAGATTTCTAGCCAAGGAGATTTCAACCTCCTCCAATTACTAGAGACCAAGCTGCTTCAACAAACAAAGCACCTGAGAAAATCCTGACTGCTTTGGTATATGAAGATGCGGTTCTTGCTGAAAGAACGTATTGGTGTTTGAATTGTAATGACCCTCATGGAGAAGACACCTACATGGTCCATCTGAATTACGTGTAGACATTGGATATTAGTTCTTTAGGAGGGTAAGTCAATATGATCTCTGGGGCAGGCCATAGCTTAATCACTCCACTAGAAGAGCAAGTTTCAGTTCTCACAAGGACTAGAAAGAAGACTGTTACAGTGGATCCTGCTGAGTTAGAGCCATTAAAAGTGCTAGCTGATTTGAAGAAGCCGGTGAAAGCACCTGTGCTAGTTTCAAAGCCTGATGCACCTATTTTGCTGAAGGATCTTGTTTCCTATAAAGTTCAAGAAAAGGCTGCAACTGCACCAGCAATATCAAAAGCAGAAGAGCAAGCTAGAGAAAATTTGAAGTATCCTTCGTTGACGAAGAGGCTAACAGTGGAATCCACTTAGTAGTATCAAAGCAGATATGAATATCCTATTGAAAAGAAGGACTCTGCTGCGGTTGCATACAACATTATCGAAGAACTGAAGAAGACCCTAGCTAAGGTTAGTCTTTACGATGAATTACAGTTTCCTGGGCAGGTAGATTTATTGCAAGAGTCTTTAAAATCTGTAAAGGATAGTGAAAAGGGTCCTACCCAGACAATTTATGCTCAAGCCTTAACCACTTTTGTTACTAGTAAAAATAGACCACCCCCGTTTTATCTATCACTGCAAATAGAGGGTTGGATCGTGCATAACTACATGATCGACTCTGGAGCTGCTACAACTGTCATGCCAAAGGTAGTTTGCGAGGTTATGGGCATGGAATACACATGAAGTAGCCCTAGAGTTTTACAATTAGATGGTACTCTTGTAAAAATGATGGGTGTAATCAAGGATGTCCCAATTGTTTTGCATACTATGCCTTAGATTACAGTCATTCAAGAAATTATTGTGGTAGATCTAGAACCCTATTTTAGTATGTTCTTATCCAGAGAGTTCACTGCAAAATTGGGAGGTTATCTGGCACTAGATTATTCCCACTTAGAAATCCCTTTCAAAGGAAAGAGACTCAGGATTCAGAATGAAAAACCTTCCTCTTTTCATATCGAGAAGCTGGAAGAAGCAAAAAAAACATGCAGTCTGTTAACATGCTAACTGAGGAGTCAGAGAGTTCTGATTTGATGAATGAGGTTTTAGATGAGCTTCAGTTGGACGATCAGTTTTCTATGCTTGATTTCAATGCCATGCTGGAGACTGAAATCGACTGTTATTCCATCCAAAAACCCGAGGGTGGCACAAGGCAGGTATTTCCTAACCAAGATGATCAGAGTTCTGTCACAGATCAACTTTGGAAGTTATATTTCGATGGGGCTAGATGCAAAAATGGTGCAGGAGCAGGTATTGTTTTGATTTCTCCTTCTGGTTTACAAAGAACATATTCATACTATCTTACTTGGAATTGTACTAACAATGCTGTCGAGTACGAAGCATTATGCTTAGGCTTGAAAAAGGCAAGAAAGTTGGAAATCGAACAGCTCCAGATTTTTGGTGATTCTAAGCTTATTGTAAACTAGGTAACAAACAGGTGTATTTCTAAGCAGCATTACCTTAAAGCATACCGCAACCAAGTGTGGGACCTGTTTGAGTTTTTCACAGCTCTAAATATTCAAGCCATTTCTCGAGAGTTGAATAAGCATGCAGATCTTCTAGCATCCCTTGGAGCCAATTTTTCTCCTATTGAGCAGGTAGTAAAGAAACCAAAGACAGTAAGGATGGTGTACAGGCCAAGTGTCCCAGACAAGGATACTTTCTGGCAAGTCTTTGAGGATGATGAGAAGATTGTCAACTTTTTGATTCATGAAGCTGCCACTATCAAAGGGAGAACCTTGGAGCACGAAGAAGCTGAAGGTCTAATTTAGTTATGAAATAATCACATTCCGAAGGGTCTTATAACTCTAGAAAGTTTATTTGATCAGCATGATCGGTCCAAGAAACATCGGATTGAGATTGATAAAAAAGAGTACATGGAGTTGCAGTTGGAACCCAATAAGGTCATTAAGGTTGGAACTGATTCTACTCCTGATGAACTGCAAGAAATTAGGCAACTGTGTCAAGAATTTTCTGATATTGTGGCTTGGAGTTATGAAGATCTGAAAGGATATGACAAATAGATTGTGCAGCATACTATTGAGTTGGAAGGAGTCAGACCCTTCAGACAAAAGCAGCAACCAGATGAAATCCAAATATTGAGACTCTAATGAGGGCCGAGCTTGTGAAAATGTTGCAAGCCAAAATTATATATCCAGTAAAGCACTCAACTTGGGTTGCCAATCTGGTCCCGATTTGAAAGAAGAATGGAGATATACGACTGTGTAGATTTTCAAAATCTGAACCGTGCATCTCTGAAAGATCATTATCCCTTGCCTCGTATAGATCAAATACTACATGTTGTGGCTAGGGCTCAACATTTTTCACTGTTGGATGGATTCTCTGGATATAACCAGATTTGGGTTAGAGATGAGGACCAGTACAAGACAACATTCACAACTAAGTGGGGCACTTTTGCTTATCAACGAATGCCTTTTGGACTATCAAATGCTGGGGCCACATTCCAGAGAGCCATGGACATTGCATTCAAGGAACTCTTGAACAAGATTATTGTTATATATCTTGATGACATGACTGTATTTTCACATAGACGGGAAGATCATGGTTCGCATCTGAGGCAAATTTTTGGAAAATGCAGAGAGTTTGGTATTTCCATTAATCCAAAGAAGTCAGTGTTTGCAGTGAAGGAAGGTAAACTCTTGGGGCATGTTATTTCAGAAGATGGTTTGGCAATTGATCCAGCTCGAGTTGAAGCATTGAAAAAACTTTCACTACCTACCAACAAGAAGGAATTGTAGTCTTTCTTTGGACAGATTAATTTTATCAGGAAGTTCATTTCTGATTTTGCCCAGGTTATGAAACCTATGACTGAGTTGTTGAAGAAGGATGCAGAATTTTAAATGGATAGCTCAAAGGAAAGAAGCATTCCAGGAAATTAAGGATAGAATAGCGCAAGCTCCTGTACTAATTAATCCTGATTATTCAAAAGATTTCATTCTGTATGCAGTTGGGGAAGATGAAATTTATGCCGCAGTACTCACATAGAAAGGGGACGATGGGAATGAAAGGCCCATTACTTTCCTTAGTCAGGTTATTTTACCTCATGAGGCAAAGTATAATTTTATTGAAAAACAAGTGTATGCTGTCATGAAATCTCTTAAGAAATTCAAGCACTTCATATCTCATAGTAGAACAGTTGTCTATGTTATACATCCTAATGTAAGAAATTTTATCATTCAAGGAGAGATGGGTGCTAAACGTGCTGGTTGAGTCACCAAGATCCAATAATTTGATGTTGAGATTCATCCGACTAAGTTAGCGCGTGGTAAGGCTTTATGCCAGCACTTAGCAAAGATGGCAGCATCTGGTATAGTTGAATATCAAGCAGAAGATCTTGTTAGTGATGACAATCTGATGAACCTCTTAGTTCAGGAACAATATTGGGCAGATGACCTCATTGATTACTTCAAGATTGGTAAATGCCCTTCACAGTTGAATGCCTCACAGCGGAGAAGATTTCGTCTGCAAGATATTAGGTATGTTTTATTGCTAGAAGGATAGTTTTTTAAGAATATTGATGGTGTTATTTTAAGGTGTGTCAAGGAATCAGAGAAGGCTAGACTCCTGGAGGAGTTTCATTCTGGCATATCAGGAGGACACTATGCAGGTAGACCGATGGCTTTAAAAATAATTTGAGCTGGTTACTATTGGCCGACCTTGTTCATAGATGCTTTCAAGATTGCCCAAGCATGTGAAAAATGTCAGAGGTATACAGGAAGAGTGAGGAATGCATCACTGCCTTTGCATCCAATTTAGGTTGAGGCACATTTTTAGCAGTGGGGGTTGGACTTTATTGGGATTATTGATCCGAATTACTTAGCTAGACACAGGTATATTTTGACAGCTACAAATTATTTTACGAGGTGGTCTGAAGCTATTCCAACCAAGGTCGCAAATCAGAGTGTGGTGATTTCTTTTATTGAAGGGCTAATTACACGCTTTGGCATTCCTGATGCTATTATTACAGATAATGGGACTCCATTTATTGGAGCTGAACTAGTTGAGTTTGCAAACAAGTATGGTGTTTTCTTGAAAACATCCTCTAACTATTATCCTCAGGGAAATGGCTTGGCAGAGTCCACAAATAAAAATTTGCTCCGGATTTTAAAGAGGTCTTTGGGGGATAACAAGAGATCATGTCACCTTCTATTGAATCAAGCTTTCTGGGCAGATAGGATTTCAATCAAGAAGTCTATCAAGACTTCACCCTATGCCCTAGTTTATGGAAAAGAGGCAAGGTTGCTTGTTCATCTAGAGTTGCCAGTATTGCAGTAGTTGTAGGAATTTTAGGATGATGAAACAGATATAAATTCCTTGGATATGCAGTTGGCTCAGTTTTTGTAGTTGGAAGAGCAACATTCTAAGGCATATGAAGAGTTTGCTAAGCACACACAGGTTATATCAAAGTGGTTCCATAAGAATTCTGCAGATCGTCCACTTAATGTGGGAGATTTGGTCTTGAAATGGAATGAAAACAAAGCCAAGCCTGGGAATCACAAGAAGTTTGATGCTCTGTGGGAGGGTCCCTTTCGCATTATCAGTGCTGGTGCAGCAAATTCGTTCTATCTGGAAGACTTGGATGGCAGCCCACTTCCTATTTCAGTGAACGACTTTCATCTGAAAGCCTACACTTCATGAACTGGCAGTTCAATATAACTCTTGTATATAGTATTAAAAAAAAAAAAATAGAAAAAGAGAAAAGAAAAAAAAAGTATTGTTTTTATTTTTCTACTTCGACTCTTTTTGCATGCGAGCCGTGGGTGCCTATTTTTTTTCTTTTTTCTTCTCCCTTCCTAGCAGTTGGTGGCTTTCTAGCAATTTCTTCCTTCCCCTCCCCTTTTTCTTTCCTTCCTTTCTTCATTTTCCTTCTTCTTCCTTTTTCTTCTACAGTAAAGAAAAAGCCATTGCTGTTGTTTCTTTTCCCCTTTCCTGTTATTCCCGCTTCTTCTTATCCCTTTCTTCTAAGTTCTTTGTTGTTTTACGCATTTATTTACAGTTCAGTTCATCATCATTTCACTTCCATTCCATGATTTCATTTACTTCCATTCCCCTTCCATCGCAGTTGGTAGCACAGAAGCATCCTATTACTGTATCTACTGCATTACTTCATCCCTCCACTATTCCATCATATCACCATTCCATTTGCATTTCACTGCCTGTGCATCCATAGGATCTCATTCCATTCATTTCCATTCCATGATCAGTTGAGCCAAATGTAGATTCTTTATCAGTTATTCAGCAAAAGATGTTGCAATAGTCCATCGAGATGAACCCCAACAACTAACTTTCTGTTCTAAGTTTTCATGACTCTGTTGCCCAATGGATTCAGGCCTGGGATTCTTGCATACAGCAGAACTGTATACCCCATGAGCCACAAAGAATGTTGGCATTTTTGCCACATTTATTTTGATTGCTGATTATTTATGCATAAGCCATTGAAATTCTAACTTCTCTACAGGTTTTGATGCAAAAAAGACTAAGTCCGAAAGTTGTCGCGAAATCGCGACAAAAAACAGCATGAAGGGCCAAGTTGGAAAACTGTCGTGATATCACATGTCGCAAAATCATGGACTAGATGAGGAGAGAGAAAACAAACGCAAAATTGTCATGATTTTGTGACGTGTCGCAAAATCACGATCAACGCAGTCAACGACAGTAGGTGGGCAACACCGTCGTGATATTGCGACGTGTTAGATTTTCACGGTCGAAATGGTCAACGGAGGGCAGAGCGGCAAAGTTGTCGCGAAATCACGTAGCATCTCATTTTTGTGACTTGCGACGGCCGGGGAGCATAAGGTTAGAAATTGTCAAGAAATCGCAACATAGCTAAGCCAAGGGCAATGAGACTCAATGTCGTAGCGAAATCGCGACAAAAAAATGGCACAAGGCACATAAGGGCAAAGACGTCACAAAATCATGACGCATCGCATTTTTGCGGCGTGGGTAGACGAAAGGACTTAAGTTGTAAAATGGTAGCGATTTCGCGCCAATTATATGATGAGACCAAGCTAAGCAAGGAAGAGGTAGTGATATCGCTACGTGTTCCATTATCGCGGTCCAAGTGAATGAAAAGAGTCTAAGGCACAAATGGTGTAGCGATATCGTGACACTTTTGAGAAAACGTTCTAGAAAGACAAAGACGTCGCGAAATCGTGACAGAAAGTGAGAACAGTGAAGAAGGCAAGAAATGGTAGCGATTTCGTGACACATTATTGAAAAGAGACTAAGTGCGGAGAATTGTAGCGAAATCGCGACATGGTGAAGTTGAAGAAACACTAAGGCAAAAGTGTCACGTTTTTGTGGCTTATAAGCAAGGCCGTACAACATGCAGAAAAGTGGTAGCAAAATCGTGACATGTCAGATTTTCGCGGTGCAGAAGGGAAGATAGAGCCAAAGACAAGAAATTGTAGCGAAATCATGCAGCGTCGTGTTTTCACGGTGCAAGGTAGCGAAGGAGAAATGAAATCCGAATGTGTAGCAAAATTGCAACATGGTTGGTTTTCACGGATTAGAAGCGGCAAAAGCGTACGGAGCAGAAAGACGTGATTTCGCAACCTATCGCGTTTTCGCGACCTATTGCAGTTTCGCACCAAAAAGCAGTTTAAACGGTCCGATGTAGTTTTGTGAGTTTCGATGATTCAAAGCGGTCCAGAATTGAATGTGTTACTACTTTCCAATGCGGTCAAGGTAGAAGAACGTGCCCAAGCTACCAGAATTGAAGATTTCCAAGATTCGAAGCTGTTGTTCGTGATTTTTCTAATGGTTTCATGCACATTTTCAAGAACATCATTTAATGAAGACGGCCGACTCTTCCTTATGGCATTTAATTTTTGATTGTTTCGAGGTTTTTTAAGGATATTCTCTCCTTATTTCCATTGCACAATTTGTAGATCTCGAGGAGGTCCGTTGCAAGTTTTAAATGTTGCCAAGAGGCAAGGCCTCTATAAAAATCAATGTAAATCTCATTTACAAGTATCGGGAGTGAGAGATACTTTTGCTGAAAGCTTTTCAAGTACTTTGCATGAATATAAGACATTCGGCTCTCTGGTTTCGTGAGCGATTTTCTATGTATTGTCCCTTCTACATTCTGCATTCCTAATTTGTGCTCACATTTCTTATTTTTTGCTTAGTTTTAATTCTGTATTGAGTTTTAACAATTGCTAGTAAGGGAGTGAGTTCTGGAATGTTATTTTGGAGGTCATCTATGCAAGGTTGCGAGTGGATCACGTCATTGTCTTTTGTTATTTGTTGTTAGTGTACTTAGAGTTATCTACTGTTGTTCTTTCTCGATCAGATAAATTCAGCCTATGGCCATATTTCCCGTTTCTTTCTGCATCATTTTCAATTTCTTTCCTATAACTTTGATCTTAAAACACACTTAGAATAGTAAGGGAACCAGCCCACTCTGGAGATTGGCCTGGGAGACATTTCTTTCTCCCAGCCTTTCAATGTTGGTCGGGTCTAGGGTGCATTTTCTATAAAAATCCTTTCCTGTGGCAGATTCATGACCAACAGGGACCGATTGTATAGTGGTAGAACTAGAGAAAATAAAACAGTTATGTAGAGAGTATCCAGATATAATAGCCTGGACTTATAGTGATCTAAAAGTGTACATGAAAGAGGTCATTCAACATACCATTTAACTAGAGGAAGGAGCTAAACCTTTCAGATAGAGGTAGAGGCCTGTGAATCCCAATATTGAAGCCTTAATGAAACAAGAGTTGTTAAAACTCCTGCAGGCTAAGATAATATACCCAATCAAGCACTCTACCTGGGTGGCAAATTTAGTTCTAGTCTACAATAAAAATGGAGAGATACGACTATGCATCAATTTCAAAAATTTGAACAGAGCCTCTTTAAAGGATCACTATCCTTTACCCCAGATTGACCCAATCCTTCATACTGTGGCGGGAGTAGAAAGGTTTTCTCTATTAGACAAATTTTTTGGTTACAATCAAGTTTGGGTGAGAAATGAAGATCAATACAAGACTGCATTCACCACTAAGTGGGGAACATTTGCATACCAAAGGATGCCCTTTGGATTATCTAACGCAGGAGCAAATTTCCAGATAGCCATGGACGTAGCTTTTGGGGAGCTTGCGAACAAAATTATTGTCATCTATTTAGATGACATGACTATTTTTTCTCACAACAAAAAGGACAATGCCACTCATTTGTAGTAAGTATTTGAGAAATGTAGAGAATTTGGGATATCACTAAATCCTACAAAATCTATTTTTGTTGTGGAAGAAGGAATACTCCTTGGGCATGTTATTTCTAAAGTTGGGTTGTCAATTGATCCTGATAGAGTAAAGGTGCTTCTTGAGTTGTCGCTCCCAGTTAAAAAGAAAGGTTTGCAGTATTTCTTTGGGAAAATAAATTTCATTAGAAAATTCATTGCAGATTTTGCCCAAAAAGTTAAACCAATGACTAAATTATTGAAAAAGGACGCTCCTTTCAAAAGGACAGAGCCAAGGAAAGGAGCTTTCCAAAAAATTCTAGAAGCCATAACTCAAGCTCCTATGCTAGTTAACCCTAACTATTCCTGAGGTTTCATACTATATGCTGTCGAAGAGCAAAATAGTTATGCTGCAATTCTCACTCAGAAAGGAGCAGATGACGAAGAAAGACCCATAGCCTTTCTGAGTTCCACCATGCACAAACATGAGGAAAGGTACGGCTTCATATAAAAACAAGTATATGCAATTATGAAATCCTTGAATAAGCTAAAACACTTCTTATCCCAGAGTCGGACGATGGTGTATGTTATTCATCCCAATGTAAGGAACTTCATAATTCAAGGAGAATTGGGTGAAAAAAGAGCTGGATGGGTGACTCGCATCCAAGAGTATGATGTAGAAATACATCCTACTAAAATAGTCAGAGGGAGAGCTTTGTGCCAAGAATTGGCCAAGCAAGCTACAAGTGGATATGGGGAGAGCCACCTCGTCATGGCAAAAACAAAGCAACACCAAGACAGAGCAAGTTCGGGTTGGATTGACAACTTTGTGAGGTATTTTTAGACTGGGTCATGTCCTAAAGATATGAACGCTTCCCAGAGAAGGAGATTCAGAACCCAAGCATTGAAATATACCCTTCGAATAGAGGGGTTGTACAGGATTAACTTTGATGGTGTATTGTTAAAATGCGTTCCCGATAATGAAAAGCAAAAAGTGTTAGATGAATTTCATGGGGGTTTTTCAGGGGGACATTATGCAGGTCAAACTTCAGCTTTGAAGATCCTTAGAGCTGGATGTTATTGGCCTTCCATATTCCTAGATGCGTACAAAGTGACCCAGAGGTGTGAACAGTGTTAGAGGTATGTGGGAAGAAATAGGAATACACCTATGCCCATAAAAGCTATTCAAGTCGAGGAACCATTCCAGCAGTGGGGGTTGGATTTCATAGAGATAATAGAGCCAAACTCATCATCAGGCCACAAATACATTCTCACTGCCACGGACTACTTCACCAAGTGGGCAGAAGCAGTGCCTACGAAGAAAGCTGATTCATAAGTGGTGATAGAATTCATCGAAAGTCTAATCACAAGGTTTGGCATACCAGATTCTTTGGTTACAGACAATGGATCCCCTTTCACTAGTGCAAAGATGATCGAATTCGTCAGTAGATATGGAATTTACCTGAAGACCTCCTCTAATTATTACCCACAAGGTAATGGATTAGCTGAGTCTACTAATAAGAATCTTCTGAGAATTTTGAAAAGAACATTAGAGGACAATAAGAAGAATTTGCACTCACTCCTGAATCAAGCCCTGTGGGCTGACAGAATCTCAATCAAAAAATCAATCAATACTTCGCCATATGCTTTGGTTTATGGCAAAGAAGTTGTTCTATCGATTCATATGGAGATACCTGCATTGAGGATGCTAAACCAAGTTAATGAAGATGAAGGTCATCCAATGGATGCCCGACTGATGCAACTTCTGCAACTTGAAGAATCTAGGGAACAGGCCTACGATCATCATCAAAATCATATGGTAAAAATAGTAGGGTGGTTCGATAAGAAAACCACTTTCAAGAAATTTAAAACAGGTGACCTGGTATTAAAATGGAATGTCAAGAAAGCAAATCCAGGACACCACGACAAGTTTGATGCTTTCTGGGAGGGGCCATTCGAAATTGTTTCAAAAAAGCAATTCAATGCCTTCCAGTTAAAAGATCAATATGGATGGGTTCTACCCATCACGGTGAATGCTTTTCACCTAAAATTGTATTTCTAGTAAAAGCTACAGATCACCATTATATGTACAGTATATTATAAGTTTGAAGTTTTATAAATATTTCCCTTTTTACGGCCTAATAAGAATCAAGTGCGCAAATCTTATCAAGAGATAATTGCAGCCATGGACATAATCAGAAGATCTAAACATCAGGGGTAGCAGCCTACGGTCAGAGCTGGGACTAGCTCCTAGAATTGAATTTTTGTGTTCTTCAAACAAAGGTTAAATACCTAAGCGGTAAAAGAAAGGTTCTGATAAGGTGAAGATCACTTGTATTCCAAAGTGCATTCTTTTTCTTTTGTTTTTCCGCTCAAAATTTTTCTTTTCACAACTATGCTGGTGACTCCGCTTCCCAATGGATGAAGGCCTGGTCTCTATTTTTTTGCTAGTAAAAATTCCCCCCGAAAGGCACTAGGAATGTTAGTCGAAAAGTGACTAACTACAGAAAAACAGCTGATGCACCTTTTTTGCATATTTCCCAAGAAGACCAAAGTGGCCCATATGCTAAAGATCAAAGAAAAAGAAAAACACCGCAAAGAGGAAAAAGTGTCACGATATCGCGAGATGTTGCATTTTCATGGTTCAAAGCAAAGAGAAGGAGCAAGGAGGTAAAAGTGTCACGATATCGCGACATGTATTTTTGTGGCTAAGAGCAACAAAAAGGAGCAAGAAGGTAAAAGTGTCGTGATATCGCGACATGTTGTATTTTTGCGGCTAAGAGCAACAAAAGGAACAAGAAGGTAAAAGTGTCGCGATATCGCGACATGTTGTATTTTTGCAGCGAGAGGCAGCAAAAGAGCAAAGGAAGAGATGAATGTCACGATTTTGTGACATGTCTCATTTTTGTGGTGGGAGGCAGCAAAAGAGCAAAGGAAGAGATGAATGTCGCGATTTCACGACATGTCTCATTTTCGCGGCTAGAAGTGGCAGAAAAGCAAAGCAAGGAAAGAATGTTGTGATTTTGTGACATGTCTCATTTTCACGGCTGGAAGTGGCAGAAGAGCAAAGCAAGGAAATAATGTCATGATTTCATGACATGTCTCATTTTCACGACAGGAGGCAGTAAAAGAGCAAAGGAAGAGACGAAGTCACGATTTCATGACATGTCTCATTTTCATGGCGGGAGGCAGCAAAAGAGCAAAGGAAGAGATGAATGTCACAATTTTGTGACATGTATCATTTTCATGGCTGGAAGCAATAGAGGAGCAAAACAGGAGACGAATATCATGATTTCATGCATGCCAGCTGTAAAGGAATAGAGTATATTTTTGGCAACTGGGGACATGCACTGACATCAAGTGCTGATTTCTGAAGAATGGTTTGTTGATTATAACCTGGCAGGTTCGCTGGATGATTGTAGAATAATAGGCTCACCTAAAATTAGCTAGAAGGAAATTTATCCAATCTATGGGAAATCTTGTGTATTATTAGAAACTACAAAAAATTACTTGTAATTGATTGAAGAAATTAAAATTACGTAGTAGAAGATACTCTTTTTAGGGTATAAATAGGAGTGAGTCAACCAAAAAAATGGTCAACTCTTGGACATTTACAAGCTTGATGTACATGTACTAGATTACAAGCAATAAAATATTTCTTCTTCTGGCTTCCGAAACTTCTATGTGCAAGTGTATGTTCCTGGTGTTTTAACTTTTATTCATTCTAAGTTTTATAATGTATCTATTCTAAAATCTGGAATGTGCACGTATAAATCTTGTTTCTAGAGTTGAACATTAACAGATATTTACATGCTTTTACACGAACATCTAAAAGTCACACTCAAGAATTCATGTTTTCTATAAATAAGAGTTCTAGCTTTGCTATTGTCTAAACTGCATCATCAATGTTTGCTATTATCTAATCTGTACCATGAGAAAAGTTCTAGCTTAGGCTATATTTCCCTTATCTCTTGTTCTCCTTTTCTCTAAAAAAATCAAGGGAACCAACCTTCTTTGGAGACTAGACAGATGATCTCAAGCAATATCTATCTATTCATTGTTGGCAAAGTCTAAGGCGCAACACTATTAACCGAAGGTAGATTTTGTTCCAACAGGCCCTTGTTGCTAGCTCCTGAATCCCAATGGAAATCAAATTTTACTAAAACTACCTCCAATAAATCCCAATTTATCTTATCAAAAGCTTTGTTCATATCTAGCTTTAAGGCCATTACTACCTTCTTAGTCTGGGCAGCCATATGGAGAGCATCATGAACTGTGATAACTCCATCTAAGATTGATCTCTCCTGAATTGAACTTCCCTAACTTGGATCAATGATAATAAGCAAGACCTTCTTCAAGTAGTTAGCTAAGATTTTGGACAGTATTTTATAGGATACGTTACATAGGCTAACCAGCCTGAAATTAGCCATGGTCTTAGGATTGGGGCCTTTGGTATCAAAGATATAAACGTTGAATTAAAACCCTTGGGAATGTGATTAGAATTTTGGAACTCCCTAATGGCAGCGATGATGTCTACACCAACAATATCCCAAAAAACTTGGTAAAAATGAGGCGAGAAACCGTCTAGCCCAGGAGCCTTGTCAAGATCCATGCTAAAAAGGGCATCTTTGATATCTTCATCAAAAAAGGTCGTTGTGAGGGACTCATTGGTTGTCTCATCAATAAGTTGGGGGATAAATTGAAGAAGAGAATCCTTTGCTTGGGCATTGCAAGATGGTCCTTCAGCTAACAAGAAGCTAAAAAAATTTACAGCCTCATCCTTGATCTCCTGGATATTCTGGGTTGAGGAGCCATCCTCCTTGGATAACATTCTAATATTATTGTTGCTTCTATTCCTCAAAGTTGTAACATGGAAAATTTTGAATTTGAATCGCCTTCCTTCAGCCATAACACCCTTGATTTTTTCCTCCAATACATCTCTTCACAGGCTAGGATATTATGGAACAAAATATTAAATTTCCTTTCTGTTCCACTAAGGTACATCCAAATCACTTAATTCCAATTCATTTTTTCTCCTATTTAAAAAGGGATAGGTTAGAAAATTAATTCTACCAACAAATTTATATATATTTATGAAGAAAATATTGAAGAAGAATAGATGATTTATTCAAAGAATTTTATTAAAAGAGAAAAAATATAAGGGAAAATAGGATTGTATAAAAGAAAAGAAATATAATTTGTTGTCTTAGTAAATAAAATTGAAAATTTGATTTAAATTAAGAAAAAAGTATTATAACAAAAGTTCAACAGGGTGTAAGCCTTGGAGGATTCCGACAGAGAATAGGAAATGGGCAAGCAACAGGTTTCACAAGTGCAAATTTCCAAAATTCAATTTCCTGTCAATGTAAGTAATGTTTACAGTTATGTTTAGGTATGGGTGTGCCTTGTTAGTAAGGTGTTGTAGGGGATTCAACACAAGTTCTAGTAAGAAATTTTCAAGGATGACTAGGATCTACAATCTCAGCAGAAGGTTGGATATTGTAATAGGTTTTGGGTTAACCTGCAAAACCCGGTAATTAATGAAGACTTTTATTTACCAAAAAAAAAAGTCAAGGTAGAAAGATAAATAATAAAATTATAAAAGGATATATTGAAATGAAATATTAGCTTTCTCTTTGAGAAGGAAAATTCATTCAAAGAATTTTTTTCAAATATTAATCTCCATTTAATATTATAAAGTAATTTGTTTTTGAAAAGGATATTTTTAAAGGAATATTTGGAAATTACTTTGTTGAAGGAATATTTTGAAAGATAGAATATTGAAGGCTGGTTTAAAGATAAATTTAGATTATTGAATCACTTTCTATAAGGTATGAGATATATTTTATTTTGCTTTATTTTTTATAAAGTTGATTAATATAAAAGAAATAGAAAATAATTAAATAATATCAAGTCTTATGGGATTTAATATTCTATGAAAGATAATTTTTTGAAGGAAGGAAAAAAGGAAACACTGAAAAGAAATTTATATTTGAAGAAAGGAAAATCCAAAGAAGGAAAATATTTCAATAATATAAAAGAATTCATTTTGAAAATTTTCTATTAAAAAACTATAGTGAACTAATTTGCGGGTCAAAATATTTTCTACTAAAGAAGGAAAAACATTATTGGGTCCATAAGGAATTTTAAAGTGGACTTTTTTTTAAATATAAAGAAATAAAATTAGAAGAGTTGAAGTGAATATTAGTTTCTTGAAGCTAATATTATTTAGGGGTTCCACATTTATTTACAAAAACATTGCAAAATATTTTTCCAAGACATGTTAAACACAAAATTTCCTCTCACAAAGTCTCATTTGATCAACGGGCCAAATTTTGTTAGAAAAATCCTCAAAAGCAAAGGAAATTTTGTTAAAAATAATATGTTTAACTGGGTCCAATTACCACATTTTTTAAACAAAAATAGGATCTTAGATCTAGAACAAAAATATAAAATGGTAAATAATTGTTGGTATATTGATTCAAGAGGAAGTAATCATATGACTAGCAATTTGCATTGGTTTGATTCCCTTCAAGTAAAACAAGGTATACTTATCAAAATTATAGACAATAAAAACTATCATGTCTAGGTAGTAGGCAATGTTTCACTCAACCTACCTTTTCTTGAATGGACACTAGAAAATGTATTTTATGTGTTTGGATTAATCAATAATTTGATACCAATGTCACAAGTGTTGGATAAAGGAATATTAGTTGAATTTAGTGTTGTTAATGAAAATAAAAATATTTCATGAAAAGATAAAGAGAGCTTGAAGTTTTTGGTTCTTTTAAAAATGGAATATTTTCTTTAAGATATGATAACACTATCTCATAAATCATCAAAGAGACATTATTGCACACATGGCTCTAAAAAAATGGATCAAGACTATATGGTAGCAAAAGATAATCCAAAATAATATGGTAAGGAATATTCTAAAGAAGTAAAAGTATCTATAAATACATTACATATGGTTTCTTGGTGATCTACAAAAATAGTGTCAAGAACAAGAAAAAACTACAAAGAAATTAAAAATTATGCTCATGATGAAAGATAAAAAATATGATACAAATGAAATATTTCAAAGAAAATATATGACGTGTAATTTGAAACTAGAAATGATACATATACAACATGACACTAGTGATTTAGATAATGTTCATGAGAACGCTTGTACAAAAAATATTTGTATTGATTGTGCAGAGTGTGTTAGTCAAAATGAAGGTCAAATTGTTACAGTTGATGAATGATAGTTCATTTTTTTTAATGAACATTCAGATATTATAATATTTGTTAATGGTAATAAGGATATAACTAGATATATTTCTACAAATAATTATGGTTTGAGGTGTTCTGAGTTTAATAGTCATAGTTTCATATGTGTTAAAACAAAGAGTGTTGATAATGATTTCAAGTCTTTAATTAGTGACATGGATAACAGTGGTATAAGTCATTTAGATATTGTTAGTGATAGTGATAAATATCATTATGATATATATTTTAGAATTTATTAGTAATGGTCCGTAAGTTATGATATGTTTTTATGATGAATTGTATTCAAAATTTGTTAGAAAACAATGTGATGAAGAATGCATGACATGGAATATAGAATCTATGATATGAAATATTGTGATAGATAACAATGTGTAAAATTATATTCGATATAGGTACAAGTTACAACAATTATGGTAGATATTTACAAATGATAGATAAGTGTTGGGACAAAGGTAAATCAAGGAGAAATTACTTGAACAAAGATATAGGCAAAGATTCAAAGATGACCAAGGAGCAAAAACACTATGAATGATATAAATATTATTGTGCTAGGCATAGGTTTAATAAAAACCTAGGTTAGGACTTAATCTTAAGTCTTATTTTTGATTTTATGTGAGCCTTTTTTCTCACATAATACTTGCTAACATCTTCTAGATTTATAGTTGGCAATCTTCCAGATAGGGTTAGTTACAACTTATCCTCCTTATTTTGAGGATAATAGTTTATCTTCCAAATATGCCATTTCATTGCTATTTGGAAGGGCAATTAGTTGTATTTTATGCTTATTTAAGCATTGCATTTTTAATGTAAAGCAATAAGGAATTTTATTCCTTATCATTGGTATCAGATCCGAAAGGCTCTTGACCTATGAGGGGGAAATTTTCTCATGGAAATTCCCCCTCTTCCCTTTCTACAATTCCATATTTATTTTAGTTTCTCTACGGTGGTAATGGCTAAACTGGAGTTACCCATTGAGAAGGAGACAAAGAGAGTTTTCTCCATTATGTTGTGCAGGCTAGTGACATGGCTCCTCTTTGGATGGCAAACAATGTAGAGGTAGATCTTGTGCCTCTTCCTCATTGGAGTGAATCTCGATATATCCTATGATCAACAATTTTCTTTGAGACTATGCTAGAGAATTCCTCTGAGTTTAAATTCTACACTATTTCCCTATGGTGCACGCTTTGTGGATACAACATTGCGACATTATAGGCAACTTCCAAAGAAATCGCTGCATATATTTCTATATTTTTAAATCATTTTTGCTAGACACTGCTCTTCCTCATGCGATGATGACTTTCCAAGGAATCTCTTGCATCAAAATTACATTTGTCCAAAATATGTTTTACCCACAACTTCCATTGCTTTGTAGGCTACATATTGGTCCATCAACTTTAAAGCTAATAGGTTTACCTCTAGCATCATGTGGTTTCTATGAATTCAGAAATTGCATGTCTTAAGATTAATTTGAGGTAGTGGTGCTTCCACCCATTATGAACATTGCAGGAGGAGGTTTGTAGAGGGCATCGAAGGAGGGTAGGAGGTGTGGCCATAGTGGAAAGTCATCGATTGTGTGGGTATTTATGATGCTTCAAAATATTTAGAAGTGTTTGAGGTACACCAAATGTGATTTCTATGAATTCATAAAGTGCATGTCTTAATATTAATTTGAGGTAGTGGCACTTTCCCCCATTATGGATATTGCTTTGCAAATCTGAAAACGAACACGAAGGCACAAGAATGTACATTTGGTGTACCTCGAACACTGCTAAATATTTTAAGCATCACAAATGCCCACACAATCAACTACTTTCCACCATGGCCACACCTCCTACCCTCCTTTGATACCCTCCACAAACCTCCTCCCACATCATCGATTTCTTCAAATTGGAAATAGTTCCACATGAATGAGATTCATCAGCATAAATAATATGAGACCCCATAATGGTGATTATTCATTTTTTTGATGTGACATAGACCTTTCCCCAGGCTCTAGTCCCTAAAATAATGCATCGTACATCATCTAGGATCACCAATTGGACCGTCACCCATGTAGCCTACATTTGGTGATTTCTTGTCAGCCTAATGTAGATTCATAGAAGCTACAAATGATTTACCCTTTGTGATCATGAGAAGCCACAATGATTATTCCTAGATATTTCGCTTACCCCATGTGGTACTTATTCAATTGGTGATATTTAATTTATCCTACATACAATTGGTAGCCTTCACTTGACATAGATACTAGCATCGCCTATCGATCAATGATAGGCGATCATTGAATCTGTCGATACCACTTTGGAATTAGTAGTCTCCTTTCAATTTCATAGACCACATGAACATAAAATATCTACTAGTAAGGAACTCACACTCCTTCCACTTTGATGTATTACCTCTGATGTCAATCCACATAAATTTGGAGCTCTGCGGATGATGTATCCATAGCATTAATTTTTTTTCTCTTCCATAAATTGGAAAAGGACAAGTCACCATTTTATTACCTCAGCCATACATCTTTAGATCGATGTTTTCATCACCCTACGATGTCGATGGATTATTGAACATGGCATCTACGATCACCCATTTACTAGGACTTGATCATATGGACCATGATATTTTTAGATCCATAATGAAGGTTTACAATATCCATGATATTTTCATGGATCCATTATGGACATACACTATTCGAGTATCATCTACTGTATCCTCATCAAATCCATCACCTCTGCTACATTGTGAAAACAATTTTTTTTTGTTTTTGTGCAACTGTTGACACATGGCATTTCGACATAACAAAAATTCCCAACCCCAATTGCACATTTTTGGTGATGATTTTTGATCGTATCCCAATATTTCAGTGGTATGGAGGAGCACTATTTATTTTCATAGATTTAAAATCCCACATTATGTGGGAAAAATATCATTTATATCTTTATATGGGCAAAGTCCTCCTTATTCAAATAACCAATACATGTTGGTGATTGCATGCACACTGGCTAAGACTTGCTTGTCTGCTCTAATTGACTGGTTGCCACCATTTGACTTTGTGGTCATTCACACTATTCTCTATTGTTGACCATGATTGATGTTGCCTTTACGGACCTCCATTAACCATGCTCCTCTATTGACTAACTTGGTAAAATGGATAAAAAAAAATCGTCATGATCCAGCTCATGATGATAAGACTTGGTTGTTGCAACAAATATTCCTTACGAATATTCTCTTTTGTCAGAAGGGAAAAACTTTCTCCTTTTATTTTGTTCTTGGAGAACTCCTTGTATTTCCAACTCTTCGAGGCACTCTCTTTTTGCAAGTATAGCCTTGCATATAGTCATTGGAAAGCTATTTTTGAGTCGGTTCCAATAGACCTTTTATTTTTATGTTTTGTAAGGATCTATCTTGACCTATGTTGCTCCAAAGTTTGGGTCATTGAAACCTTCTTCAAAAATAAAGTGTTGTAAAATGGAGTGCATTTTTTGTTGAACCCGACACTCCTTAAATCCACTTTCATCCTTCAAGACTTTTGGAAGTAGAATTTCTCACGACCTTGGCCCTCTTGAGATTCCATCATGATTTTGGGTACTCCTAATTTAGGAGGTGTTATTTTTTTATCATGGGAATTTGGGTACTCCAATTTTGGAGTTGTCATTGTCTCTTATTTTGACCATGGCCCTCTTTATGTGATCATGGATATCACATGGGTACTCCACACATTGGATTTGTCTTTACCCCTAGTGGCTTGTCTCTTCATGGATTTTAGCTTTTCAGCTTATCTCATGTCTTCATCAACAAGACTTGCAACACTTCTTCGGGTAGCACTACATCAAGCTTTTGCATCAGCTTTTTCAACAGCTACTTGAGGAGATGCATTTTACTCCTCTTACTTGGTTCATTCATTATTTGGTACATCATGTCCTATTATGGACTTTATTGGGCTAAATGATACTTATTAGATTTTAATAGATATTATCCACTTGCAATTATGGATATTTTAGGAGTCACATTTGATGAGGCTTAGGATTCATTTAATTTTAATTTTTAATGTTTCCTAAGTTTGTATTGCCGACATTATATTTGATAATATCGGCAGATCTATTATGTCATCAACTTTGTCATGTCGGCAGATCGTCATCTTGTATTGTCGATATTCTTTGTATAATGGCTATTTAAGCCCTATAATATAATGTACATACCAGCTTGGCATAATCCCACATCATAATAGTATCAGAGATTTGGAATTGATGAAGGTTTTGGGTTTTCCTACCTCATATACTTCTCCTGTTTAAGCTTTATTATTTTACTGCATCGCTGCATCAATTGTTGTTTAAGTTCAACAATTGTTGTAGTTTTGTTTTTAACAATAGTGTGGTTCAACGACTATTTTCATTGAAACCATTTTGACGCTTTGAATTGGTGCTATAATTTGAAGTTTGTGGCATATCGAATCTACCACCACACTAAGCCGATGGATGAATTCATCCTTGCATGCCTATTCGTTGCTATTAGCATACAGATCCTCGACATCAATTACCTTTGGATGAATGTTTTTGTCCACTCTAAGAAGCATGCAAGATATTCCAGAAGGGCAATCCTCCTTCAATAGGCTGACATGATTAGTCCTTCCACCATGCTTAACTATCAATAAAACTATCACAATCTGTGCTACTCGGGACTAATTCTCCATGTAGTGATTTGATGCGTGTTGCTGTCATTCTCCGTATTCAATTTACGATGTCATTTTTGTTTTGGTTGTGCTCGAATGTCAATAGCTCATGTGCGTCTTCCTTTTGGGTGTTTGTGCTTGTTGGGAATACTTCAACTTTCCTTGACTGGCATATTTGCATTCCAATTGACGGAGCCCTAATTTTGATTGTCGAGTGTTGGATTCTCCTCTGTGTGATAGCGATAGATGCCTTGCAAACAATTTTCTCTACCGACCAATTCATGATAAATAGTCTCTGCGACATAGTGTCCATCCAATTTGTTCAACACAATCAGTCATTGATTCAGAGACATCTCAACAAGTAAAAAAAAAGATACTCTGTCCATTTATGTTTTTGATGACCCTCGAGATCCCCTTGGGTTTCCTAATTGGACCCTTTTTGAGCATGTGTTTTGCTCATTGTTGCTCCCTTTGATGGAGTCATGGTGATCTCTTTGGGGCTCTTGTACATTGTCTATCTCTCTTCTTTTTTGAACCACTTTAGAGGATTTCATTTTTGGGCACTTCTATTTGTAATATATTCTCTCCCAAATTCTTGTAAAAGCATTGGGATCCAATGCTTTCGTTGTTGGGAGGAATGATATAGATATTATTGTGCTAGGCATATGTTTAATAAAAACCTAGGTTAAGACTTAATCTTAAGTCTTATTTTTAATTTTATGTGAGGCTTTTTACTCACGTAGCACTTGCCAACATATTTTGGATTCATAGTTGGCAATATTCTAGATAGGGTTAGTTACAACTTATCCTCCTTGTTTTGAGTATAATAGTTTATCTTCTGAATATGCCATTTCGTTGCTATTTGGAAGGGCAATTAGTTGCATTTTATGCTTATTTAAGCATTATATTTTTAATGTAAAGTAATAAGGAATTTTATTCCTTATCAATGAAGCAGATCAAGAAACAATCTAGAAAGGTAGAACAAATAAATATTATAAATTTTGTACCAAATAATGTAATAGGGGGGTGTTGGAGAATATTACATTATTTGCTACCTTGCAAATACTTTGTAAATATGTTTGGTTTCATGTAAGCATTATGTTTTATTGTTGTTATATGGTTAATAAAATAATTCTCCTATGAGAAATATGAAGAGTCATATCTCCCATGAGTTTGAGTAGATGAAGATATAGTTGAAGATGAAATGTTAAGAGAATCCATGTAAAGGCTTTATATAGGGGTTGCAAGAGAGATTGTATGCATTGAATTATAGTGAATCATTTATATTGTAATTCATTTTATCATCCACTATAATAGAGAGTTTTTATTTCATTTGAGTCATGGCTTGAGTATGTGAGTTGCATTCTAGTATATTGTATGTAACCTTGTTGTGAATGATCATTATCTAATATATATGAATTTATTATTAAATTTATTACTTAAGATAATATTGGTACCAAAGCCAATTTGTATGAGGACTACTAATTGAATTCTCCTTTGTGTGTCTTAAGATTGAAAATCCATGTGTAACGAAAGAAAGTAGATTGTGAGAAGCTATGAGAAAGTTGTGAAAAACCATGATGAGTTCATGTGAGGAACAATTAATCTTGAAGACTATTGTGTAGGGACGATCGTTGTCATCCAATGAAATACTTTAATTTTTTCCAAAAGGAGTTCAAGTTTCTTGTTGCTAATGGGTAAACTATAATTCTAGTGCTAGAATATTTTAAATTATATGATTTATCTCCTTTGTTGACTAAACTAATTTTTAAATATATGTAATATTTTATCGAGTTGATAACAAAATTCATGTATTTCTTGAGTTGAAGCTAATCCATGAGTTATCCTATCTAAAAAATTCACATCAATTCAAAACCTATGATAAACTTCTTTGGGTTTTCTTTCTTCTTTTCCAAGGCATATGTATTTTTTTTAGCTAGAATTTACACTTTGAATGAGCCTCTAATTCTTGCCTAAGATATTACATTTAGAAAATTTTGATATCAGTTATTAGACATTACAAAATCTCTAAATTCATGTTAGAATACCAAGGCACCTTCTTCTGTCTTTAGTCATTATATTATTCTTGTAAATTAAAGTGGTGCAACATAAAATAGAAGGATAAATTATTTTAAAGTCTGTTAAATATCATAGTATTTTAACAATGCATAATATAAGATTTTGTTAATAAGGTTTATATATGTATTAAAATTATTTATAAGGAAAAATTATCTATAAAAGTTAACATTTCATTATTTAGCCACAACATTATGACATCGGTATGATGACTTGTGCAAGATACATTTATTTTGAATAGTTTTTCCTTTCAAAGACAAAATTAGTTTTAAATGCCCAATAAAGTACATCCAAATCACTTGATTATGATTCCTTTTTTCTCCTACTTCAAAGGATATAATGGAAAAATAAAACCTAATAAGGGATAGGCTAGAAGATTAATTCCACTAGCAAATTTATACATTTTTTATGAAGGAAATATTGGGAAATAGTTGATTTACTCAAAGAAGTTTTTTAAAAAACAAAAGATATTTTCTTGCCTTAGTGAATAAAATTGAAGAATATTTAATGTAAGTTAATAAAAATAGATTATATCAAAAATTCAAGGTAGAATAAAAAGGAAAAATTATAAAAGGAGATATTAAAAGGAAATATTAATTTACTTTTTGAGAAATAAAATTCACTCAAAGTATTATTTCAAATATTGAAGTCCATTTGATTTCTAAAGTGCATTTATTTTGCAAAGGATATTTTTAAAGAAATATATGGAAAGTACATTTTTGAAGGAATATTTAGAAAGTACATTGTTGAAGGAATATTTTCAAAGTTGAAATAGCGAAGGCTAGTTCAAAGATAAGGTTAGATTATTGAAACACTTTTTATAAGGTATGAGATATATTTTGTTCTGCTTATTTTAATAAAAATACTATTGTGAATTAATTTGAGAGTCAAAAGGTTTTCTACTAAAGAAGGAAAAATATTATTGGGTCTATAAGGAATTTTTAAAGTGGATATTTTAAAATAAATAAATAAATAAAAGATTTGAAGTGAAGATTAGTTTCTTGAGGCTAATATGATTTAAGGTTCCATATTTATTTAAAGAAAACATTGAGAAATAATTTTCCAAGACATGTCAAACACAAATTCCTCTCACAAAGCCTCATTTCATCAAAGTGCCAAATTTTATTAGAAAAAAACCTCAAAAACAAAGGAAATTTTTTCACAAATAACATGTTCAATTGGGTCAAATGACCAAATAAACAAAAAATGTGAAATTAGATTTTGAACAAAAATATGAAATGACACTTGGCATAGGAAACTTAGAGGATAATTGTTGATATATTGATTCAGGAGCAAGTATTCATATGACTAGCAATCTGCATTGGTTTGATTCTCTTCAAGTAAAACAAGGTATACTTAGCAAAATCATAGATAATAAAATTTGTCACGTCTAGGTAATAGGAAAATTTTCACTTAACCTACCTTTTCTTGAATGCGCACTAGAAAATATACTTTATGTACCTATTTTAACCAATAACTTGGTATCAGTGTCACAATTGTTAGATAAGGGAAGATTAGTTGAATTTAGGGTTGTTAATGGAAGTAAAAAATGTTTCATGAAAAAGCAAAGAGAGCTTAAAGCCTTTAGTTCTTTCAAAAATGATGTATTTTCTCTAAGATATGATAACACTTTGTCATAGATAATTAAATAAGCTACTATCACAAGAGAAATATCAATCACAAATGCAATACCAAATAATAAGTTTAAATCACCAAAGAGATATTATTTCATAATGGATCTCATGGTGAAAGGAATGTATCAAAACTATGGTATCAAGATGGTAAGGAATATTCCAAAGAAGTAAAAGTATTTATAAGTACATGACACGTGGTTATTTCAACTCTTGATGATCTATAAAAACAATGTTAGGAATAAGAATAAACAAAAAATAAATTGAAAAATATGCTCATGACAAAATATGAAAATTGTTATACAAATAAAATATTTCAAAAGATAGATATGAGGTGTAAATTAAAACCAAAAAGATAGATATACAATATTATACTAGTTATTGGAAGAACATTCGTGATAATGCTTGTACAAAAAAGGTTTGTATTAATTGTGTAGAGTGTGTTGGTCAAAATAAAGTCTAAGTTGTTAGTGATTAGTGGTTGTTCAACTTTTTTTAATGAATATTTATATATTATAATATTTTTTGATGGTAATAAGGATAAAACTAGATGTGTGTCTCTAGAGAATAATGATTTGAGGTATTTTGAGTTTGATAGTCATAGTTTTAGATGTGCTAAAACAAAGATTGTTGATAATAATTTGAAGTCTTCAAATAATTATAGATACAATGATGATATAAGTCATTTAGATATTGTCAATGATAGTGATAAAGATCATTATGATCTTTTTTTTAAGGATTTATCAGTAATAGTCTAAGTTATGATAAATTTTTTTGTGATGAATTATTGTATTCTATTGGTGTTAGAAAACAATGTGATGATGAATGTATGATAGGGAATACAAATTTTGTGACAGGAAATGTTATGATAGATAACAATATGTGTAAAGTTGAATTTGGGATAGGTACATGTTACAACTACTAGGGAAGATATGGATAAATGGTAGATAAGTGTTGGAACAAAGGCATATCAAGGAGAAATTAGTTGAAGAAATATAGAAGTAGAGATTCAGATATGACCAAGGAGTAAGAACACTATGAAGAATATCAAGAAATAATCTATAAAGGTAGAACAAATAAAGGTTATGAACTTTGTACCAAATAATGTAATATATGGGGGTGTTGGAGAAAATTATATTATTTGGTACCTTGCAAGTACTTTGTAAATATCTTTGGTTTCATGTAATCATTAGTTTTTGTTATTAGAATATTAACAAAATATTTCTCATATGAGAAATATGAAGAGTTATATCGCCTATGAGTTTGAGGACATGAAGAGATAGTTTAAGATGAAATGTCAAGAGACTCCATGTAAAGGCTTTATGTATGGGTTGCAAGAGAGATTGAGTATGTTGAACTGCAATGCATCATTTGTACTATAATGTGTTTTATCATCCATCTAAGTAGAGAGTATTTATTTCATTTGAGTCATGGCTTGAGTATGTGAGTTGCATTCTAGTATATTATATATAACCTTGTTGTGAATGATCATTATCCAATAGTTGTGAATTTATTATTGAATATTGGACTTAAGCTAATATTGTCATATCAAAACACACCCACAAACTCAAGTTGGGGGGCCTGCCAAGATGAGTTCTTCTATTCCTTGCATAGATAAAAATAATAGGAAACATCATGGATGAAGGACCACATACAAGGTGACCTTCAAGATTTTTAATTAAGGTTGGGTACTCGTCAGATTCAATCCTTGATTTTTAATGCTTCTAATATTGTCTAATTAACTATTAATCTTATGTATAATTTGAGTGGCCATCTAAGATTCACTATTAATATTATGTCATATGATGGCCATTCAAATTAGACAATCCTCCTCAGATTCACTATTAATCTTATGTCACATTTCTTTTAGAACGAATTACATTTTTTATGTAGTGGGTATGGCCTTCCTAACTAGTATAGGTTGGTAGGGTAGGGTCATATGTATGGTGGGTGGTTGCTATGACTGACATGCAATTGTCTCTAATAGGCTTGGTCAAAAATTCAAGCTTTGTAACCAATGGTGGATGTTCTTCTTAATTGTTAATTTGCCTACTTTCTCCCTTGGGTGTTCAACTACCATGACTCCTTGGATGAGGTGGAACTCTCTATGACCAATGGTATGTATTGTCTATTTGAGTGTTGGCACTTACCTTCTTGGGATCTCTACTGGTCACCATGTGTCTAGCTTCAATCTCTATCAAAAACTTCTCTTTGTTTATGTGCTTTCTACATGGACCGTTGGATTAAAAATCAATGGCCCATAGGCCTTAGCACCCTTGATGTGGTTTTATTTGGGTGGAAGATGAGCACCAACCATATATGGAAGAGCTAATGGTCGGTGTAGTCTTTAAGCTTATTTGCCTCTCCTTGGAGCTTTTTCTTCTAACTAAAGGTGGGAAATGCCTTTTGACTGCCTTGTCTTGCCACATCTCTCTTTTGACTAAGTTAACTTTGAGTGAAGTGGGATTATAGAAAATAGTCCTCTATAGCTCTAGTAGCTCTTAGGACTATTTAGCTATTGAAGGAGCAAACCTAGATTTCTTGCCTTGCCCATTGACAGTGAGGAAAAAATTTGAAAGCGAGATAAATAACAAAAATATAAAAGAATGGAAGGGAAAGAAGGTCACTGCCTCAGGTTTGAGACTCCTGAGAAGAGGTTTCCTTTTGCTTCAAACTTTTCTCCTCGATTACTTCTTGATGCTCTAAGGTGGTCCTTTAAATAGGATCATTGATCATATGGAAAATATACCCAAATATCCTCTTATACCTTTTGCCATGTTATTCATGAGGGGAATCTTTTGTGGCTTTGTATGATTTTGGAGAGCTTATTGAGATTATATCTATAATATTATCCCTCTTCCCTTTTGCTACCATCCCTTCTTACTAGATTTTGATTTTAGTTTTATATGTTGATAAAAAATTATCACCAAGAAGAGATGGTTTATTTCCCAAACCCACCCTTCTATGGGGAGAGTGTATTTGGGGTCATAAGATAGGTAAATACCCTACTAATAGAGGATCCCTTTAGTACCACCAAAATACTTTTGAGAATTATCATTTTAATGAGGAATGGATTAGATACCATAGAAAGGGTCATGCTTCTAAGATTTTCTAATTTGAGTGGCCATCATTACCTTGTGGTATGGGGAATTTCAATTATGCTAGTTCTTAGAAAAAAAACTCCCCTTGTTGGATTTGTTATTATTCTCATATCAATACATTGATAAATTAAATCTTTAGGTCTCTTTATCTCATTTGGAATGGTTCTCAATTTTCACTCGGTTTTAATAGCTATCCCATTTTATATCTAATAGGTTTCTTATGTGATGGGTCATGATTCTGACAAGGCACCTAACTCACCATTTTTGTAACCAAAATAACTGAACACAAACAAAGTATGCAAAACATAGAAAAGAGAGATTGCAAAATTGATCTTTTTATATTAATACAGGGGAGCCTGAACCTCCCGATTTTACAATGCTTTTTGAATTACCCCAAATGTGTTGGGGGTAATGTTACAATGCTTTGTCTCTCTTTTGGATACAATGATTTGATAGGAAAAAGGGGGGGTCTTCCAAGCTCTCTAGCATATTATGGTGTGTTCTTCGCTCCTCAGCTACAACTTCAAAGGGGTGAGTGGGCTTCTAATATCCAATGAGGGGACCACTCCAGCTTCAATAGCTTTCCAAGTACCTATTTCCTGCACACATGAAAAAACATAAAGGGGATTTAGTAGCACCTGTATATAATATTGAAAACAATGCAATAAAACCCTCGAACTAATGTTGCAGAAAACACAAAAAATGAAACTAGATGCCTTGCTGAAATCAAACTTATTGATCTATGTTGTCGTTATTTTTTGAACTTGAGAAACCATGGATGTGCGGTTTGGGTTGGTAAACCATGGATGGATGGTGAGGAAACCATGCAAGGGTGGTTTTGACTGTGTAACCGTGGATGGACGATTTTGGCTGAATGGTAGAAGGCTCCAAAAATGGACTTCGGGAGCTTCAGATATTTGGTCTCCTCGGGATGCATGTGAGCTCTTGGTGCTATTTTGGTAGCCTAATGGTGTATGTTCTCAGCCTCCTTTGGTTGGTGGGGTGAAGGTGCCTTTATAGGCCCCTTAGGGTTTTGGAGGAAAAAGGGAGGTGGCAAGCCAGGATTGCCAAGTGGCAATCCAAGGCTACCAAATGGAGGGGGTAGTTAGAGTGAGTCACCCAGGGTGTCTCACTTAACTGGGGTGATGTGGCTGCAAGTGGAGTGAGGTGTAAGGGATGTCCCATGTGAAGGGACAAAGGGGACATGAGTGTGTGAGATGTGGCAAGGGATGTTTAGTGAGGTGGCTAGGACACATGTCTAGTGGTTAGGCAGGGTATCCTAGGCTGATTTTCCAGATTTAATAAATCTAGAAAATAGATTAATGTGCAGGATTTTATACACCTAAGTTTAGACTTAGGTATATAATTTTATTATGCAAGATTTGTGATGTGGGATGCAAATGAGATTTTGTGGATGCCTAGGTTTTGGTGTCTACAGATGCCCCTTTTTGTATCGCGTTGTGTAAAACACAATGTGGTGCAAAAACAAATGACACCTATCTTTATTGGATGAATGGACTCAAATCTTCTCGATGCACAAGAATGAATGATTTTTGAAAATTTTTGATTTGTTTGCTTACCCCCTCAATTGGTGAATGGGTAAAGGATGAAACCCATGAGCCAATTGACCAAATGTGGATGATGAAAGGAGGTGGATGATTAGATGATGTGAATGTGATGTATGCAAATGTATGACATTGAGATCAACTTGATGCCCCAAGTTTGGGATGGTTTGTGTTGTTGCAAATTTGCCTTTGGTTTCGATGATGCGCAAAATATTGTGGTAAAATCACCAACCACGTTGGGAGTTCTGGGGGCCTGCTACTATTAGTTATTCCTATGTTTAGGAACCAGCGCACTAGGAATTCGATACTCGAGTGATTTTTGATTATTACCAAATTGTGATTTGATTATTTTCACTTTTGTACCCAATGGAAGAGGGCTTAAGGATAACCTTGTGCAAATTAGGTTGAACACAGCCATGCTCAAATATTGAGGGACCTAGCTAATTTAATGCCACATTTGATGATGTTGAATGTTTGAATGAGTGTCCTTATGGTGAGCTACCCATCCGACCGGATTGCATGGATTTCCAGTCATTGCAACCACTAGGTGTGTAGGGTAAGTCACTAAATACGAGGTTCACTTAATGATGATGATGATGATGATGTTTGTGATAATGCATGTGGTGATGTGATGGACATGATGAATTTGGTTTTTGTGAGAGGGTGCTTTTTTTTTTTTTTTTTTTTTTTTTTTTTGATAACCGGGTGGGTGCGGTTTCCTCTCCTTTTAATCGTGCATCCATAGTTGGCACTGCCAACCATGGGTGTGCATTTTTGCACACTCAACAAAATACAAGTGCATGGTTTTAACCACAAAAGATGGCTATAAATAGGGGAGTTGTCTTTTTATTTTTCATTTGTGTGATTGATTTGCTTGGCGGTTTGAGAAGTGAGAGTGAGATGGAGGTGGTTGGTGAGACTAGCGGAGCAGGTGTAAGCATGGAGGCTGGAGGCTCGGTTGGAGTGGAAGTTAGAGTCTACTATGCCGAGGTAGGTGGCCTATACTCTTAGTTTAGGCTTATTTTGTTTTTTTTTTGTGTTTTTTTGTTTTTTGTTTTTGTTTTTTTTTAAATGTATTTTTTTTTTTTTTAAACACTAAGAGGGGGTGGTAATTTTTTTTTGATGAATAAAATTAGATAATAAATGATGAAATGTTTTTTTTTTTTTAAATGAATGATGAAATGTTTTTTGTGTGTTTTTTGAAAATGACAATAAATGCATGAAATATTTTTTTATTTTTTTTAAAATAAATAAATATAAATTTTTTTTTTTTTTTTTTTTTTTTTTTGAAAATAAATAAATGCATGAAATTTTTTTTTTTTTTTTTTTTAAAAGTTTTTGTGTTTTTGTTTTGATAATGAATGCATGAAATGTTTTTTTTTAGAAATGAAAATAATTGCATGAAATGTTTTTGTCTTTTGTTGTTTTTTTTTTTGCACTGATATGGAATTTTGTTTGTGCTTTTAGGTGAAATTCCTTGAGGCCCGACATCGATGGCCTCACCTTATATCCAAGGTGTGAAAGGCCCTCACGGATGATGATTGGAAGCTACTAGAGGCTGTGGGGTTGGCTAGTTGTGGGTGGGTGGAGACTGTTAGGGCAGATGATGAGTATTTATCTACTCTAGTGGAGATATGGGACCCTGATAGGGGTTCTTTTCAGCTTTCGATAGGGGAGCTGACTATCACCTTGGAGGATGTATATCGCATCTTCCATGTTCCTATCGAGGGTTCACCAATTAGGGTGGGCCATGACAAGGAGGAGGTATTGAGGCCTATCTATGGAGATGATTGGGATGTAGATTGTAGCAAGGGTGGGATCCCATATCTTTAGTTTTATAAGGATGAGAAGTTGGGTGTATTATAAATATTTATGATGTATATTATAGGTAACATGTTGTTGCCTAACAACATGGGCTCGAGGTTCCCTTGGAACTAGGTGGGGCTTGTGTTGCATCTTGTAGTTGAGCCTTAGGTTTATGCATGGGCTCCTACTCTTCTATGTCAGTTGTATGTGGAGTTGTATGAGGTGAAGAGGTAGGAGATAAGGGGCTTGGGTGTAGTTTGGTGCTTCAGTTGTGGGCTTGGGAGCATATCAGAGTTTCTCAGCTAGAGGGTCTACCTTGTGAGTGGGATCACTCACTACCTTGTGCACTCTATTGGTGGACTAGTGAGGAGACTTCTCTAAGTCATCCTGTTCATAGTGCATAGGAGTATCGAGGTATATTGGGGACTTTGACTGGTAGTGATATTTGTTGGTGACCTTGGTGAGGTCTAGCTTGGGATGATGATGTTACACAACTTTGATGGGTGAGGTAAGGGAGATGGGTGGTTGGGCATCATGGGTGAGAGATGGAGTTTATCTAGTTCTTATGGGTGTTGAGATAGTTTGGGTTGGTATAGGGAGTTCTAGATGCTCCTAGGATGTATAGGTGGTGGGGTGATGAGCTCAGTCTTCCAGTCACTCCATATTTTTGGATAGTAGATGATGTTGCAGATGATGAGGTAGTTGATGTCCTTGATGTAGATGATGTTGGGATGATAGTAGAGTATGACACTTGGTTTGTGATGTAGCCTCCATGGATGTCTAGCTAGGTTGTGGATGATGTAGCTAGTGGTGATGAGCATGATGCTAGTGAGCAAGTTTCTTGGTGGTAGAAGCATCATCGAGGTAGTGGGAGTAGGGGGTGAGTTGAGGTGGATGTGCAGCCTATATATGTTGGTTTTAGGGCTAGCAGATATGGAGGGGATGGAGCTATCACTGATGGTAGTGGAGGTGAGGGTGATGGAGGTGATGGAGGGTAGGATCCTCCTCCACACTACACTGAGGAGGAGTGGGGGATTCTCTAGGTTGAGCAGGATAGTTTGGATGAGACTATGAAGTCTCATGATGCAAATATCATGAGGTTATAGGGTGAGGTGGCTCATATTCAGAGGAGAATGATGGGTTGATAGTGGACCTAGTGGAGGTGGGGATGTTGCTATGGTTGTGGCTCTTTGTGCTGAGATAGCTCAATGAGAGGTATGGTAGGCTATAGATTTGGCAGCTTCATGGAGGTAGGCTACTTATATTGGGATGCTTGAGGATACTTTAGGTGTTCCATTATTTTCTCTCTCACCTTCATCATCAGTGTCGGCTCTACGGGTAGAGCGAGTCTAGGCCTAGTAGTTCATGATCTCAAGTTCCTAGTTTCCATGCTCCATCTAGTTCATAGGGATCAACCCATGGGCCTCATAGGAGTCATGGTGGTGCTAGCTAGTAGCACTTTATTACCTCTTTTTTTATTTTTCTATTTTTTCTTATGAGCCTTAGTGCTCTGATGTATACAACCTTTGAGTATTTTGTACTTATGTGATTTATATATATATATATGGATTTTATTATGTTCATTTGTGTGTTTGCTTTTTATTTATTTTATGTATGGATGCATATGAGATGTTGTAGTGATAGATGGAATGAATGATGAATGCTTGTGTTCTAATGATTATTTGGTATGTTATAGACTTTTGCTTGATCAACTGTATTCTTATCACTTAATCAGGGGTATTAACATGTGGTATTAATAAATGGAATGTATAATGAGATGTAATAATGTAAATGATAGTATATGGTTTGGATAGATGATCTGTGGTTGTTTTGCAAAGACTCAAACATCCTAGTGATCTTGAACAAACTCATTTATGATCTCACAAATCTTCATGATGCTAAGGTTGTCCTAGTGTTTTCAAATTTCTCAAGGACCAACTGTGTGTGCAATGATTGTTCATTTCTCATCATGAGCTAGGTCAAACTAATCAATTGTAACTTATGCCAATAAGCTAGCTCATCCATGAGCATCCATAGGTCTGTACAAAATAAGGTCACTAATGTGATAGACATGGCACCACGCATAAGGATACCCCATTGTCAGGTGGGTTCATTCAACCCATTGTTGTAATGAGGATCACCCCATGGTTTTTGAGATACTAAGAGTTCCAGGGATTCAAGCTCCTTCCCTTATTTTATTGCATTGGATTTTTTGGGATTTTATTTTTGAGTTTGCTCATTTTTGTAATGGAGCAACATGCATTTTTATTGCTTTTTGGATACTTGCTCATTTTGAGGAAGAGCAAGGGATTTTATTGCTTTTTGGGATACTTTCTTGCTTTGAGGAAGAGCAAGGGATTTTTTAATGCTTTTTGGGATACTTGCTCACTTTGAGGAAGAGCAAGGGATTTTTTTGGGATGAAGGTGGAGCTTGTCCTTTTGTCAACTCTATAGCATTCTAGACCATGCGCATAATTGGATGAATAGGGGAAACCTTTCACTTTATGGCAATAGCAACTTTTGACTTCATTATTCCCAAGGTTCACAATGTTTTAATGTGTTTTGATGTGTATGGTCCAAGAGGAAACTTGATTGACTAGGAATAACTTATTGCTTCTAAATATTGTTTGATTTTGAATTGAGGTTGCTCAAAACACTAGGAGTGGCTGAGTGATTGAAAACATTTGGATTTTGCTTATGGATTGATGTGGTGTGTAATGTTTTGTGATACTTTCATTGCAAGCTTTTGAAAATTAAAATGTGCACACAAAATAGTCAGTGGCCACATAATCATTATTGCTAACAATTATATGGTATCTATCCTACTTTATGTGAACCCCTTAATCATCAAAATATTATAAGGAAAGCTGCAAATTATTGCTATTGATGGATTGATGAGTGATGTTTGATGTAAGGTGCCCCTGATTAAGGCAACAAGACATGAGTGGACTAGCGATCATCCAAATTAACCAAATGATCCCTAATATGATGAATGGTATGAACAAATGCCTAAAATGCATCTATGTAATGTAGGTGGAATGTATGGATGGATGTATGAAATGCAATGAAAGTTTTTTTTTAGCCATGTATATGTACATATATATAAACTACATTATGCATAAAATACCTTTAGGTGTATTATGTTTAATGGCTCAGGTTCCAATGTTCCTTCTAAATTTGCAAGTCTATATGTTCCTGGACCCAACTTCTACTTAACAATGTATGGACCTAACCAATTAGCCATGAATTTATCTCTCAAGTGTGGTAATGCATTGGTGTTCTGTTGATTCTCTTTAAGAATGAGATCTCCCACTTGGAATTCATGAGGATGGACTTTTGCATTATAGGCATGCTTGATGCGATCTTGATATACTCATAGATGTTCTAAGGCATTGATTCACCTTTCATCAAGGAGTGTAAGTTGGTCAAGACGTGCTTGTCTAGTTGTGTCATCATCCATGAATTCTTGTAATGCAACTCATAAAGAAGGGATCTCGAGCTCAAGAGGTATGATTGCTTCGGTGCCATAGACCAATGAAAATGGAGTTGCCCCGGTTGGTGTTCAGATGCTTGTTCGATAAGCCCATAATGCCAAGGGGAGTTGAGTGTGCCAATCTCTATGATTTTCTTTGACAAGTTTCTTGAGAATGGCTATCAAGGTCTTATTGGTCACTTCAGCTTGTCCATTTTCTTATGGGTAATAAGGAGTCAAGAAACTATGTTGGATATTGTACTTGTTGCATAATGCTCGAACATCCTTGTTTTTAAAAGACTTGCCATTGTCAAAAATGATCTTGGAAGGAATCCCAAAATGATAGATAATATGTTGAAGTATAAACTCCGTAATTCGAGGTCCAGTCATAGTGGTCATTGGAATTGCTTCGACCCATTTGGTGAAGTATTTTATGGTAGTTATGATGAACTTATGTTGTCTCGAAGAGGTAGGTGAAATTTTTCCAATCAAATCTAGGCCCCATTGTGAAAAGGGCCAAAGGCTTTGAATGGGTTGTAATGCTTGTGATGGTACATGAGTCAAATTGGCATGATGTTGATATTTTTGATATTTCTTGACATATTGACAACAATCACTTTCCATGGTGGACCAATAATAACCCATGCACAAGATGCACTTTGCAATGGCCATTCCACTAAAGTGGCCACCACAAGTACCATCATGGGCTTCAGTTATGGCTCTTTGTGCCTCTACGAGATCTAGACATCGAAGTAAGACTCCATCATAGCCACGTCTATACAACACGTCCCCCAAGAGAGTGTAATGAGCTACTTTTTGTTTGAACATTCTCTTTGTAGTTCACATCAAATCTTATGGGAGGGTCCCAAACTTGAGAAAGTCTCTTATCTGATCAAGGCAAGAATTATATGGCTCTACATGGATTAAACAAACACTTTTCTCACCTTCATATTTTGCTCGTGCTATTGTAGACTTGGACATTGTTGTGATGATAAGTGGTTGGACTTCTCCATGTTCATTCTTAGGAATCAATGATCCTAAAGAAGCCATTGCATCCACAAATCTATTAGTCGAACGAGGCAAGTTATCAATCTCGTACTAATCAAATTTTGCTAGCAACTTCATTGCTACTTCATGATATTGTTTCAAGACTGGTTCTTTACATTGGTAAGTTCCTTTCACTTGACAAACGACAAGCTAGGAATCACCAAAGATGCTTATACGCTTAATGCCCATAGCTAGTGCTGATTGAAGCCCCAAGATTAAGGCTTCGTACTCTGCATTGTTATTTGTGCATGGAAAGTCAAGTTTGAATGATAAAGGAATTGGTATTCCTTCGGGTGTATAAAATATGACTCCAACACCTTGTCCTTTTTTGCACTTTGATCCATCAAAGAAGAGAGTGATGTCAACATCATCCTTAGGAGGGACTAGTTCTTCTTGTTTAGTGATGAAAAATATTGAATCATCTGGAAGCTCTATAAGAAGTGGTTGATCATTTGGAAGTGGAGCTTCTACGAGTTGATCGGCTATCACCTGACCTTTGATGGATTTTTGGCTAATGAATTCGAGATCAAATTCCATTAAGAGCATTATCCATTTTATGGTTCGGGTGTTGTTATATGTGCGAGTCATCATGTAACGCAGAGGATTTTCTCTAGCTATGACATAGGTAGTGTTACTTAGCATGTAATGTCTGAGTTTCTTAGTGGTAAAAACCATTGCTAAGCACAACTTCTCAATGTAAGCATATCTCATTTCATAACTCACCAATGTTCGACTAATGTAATAAATTGCTTGCTCTTTATGATTCTCGTTCTTCTGTGCAAGCATTGTCCCTAGTGCAAAATCTGTTGTAGAGATGTAAAGGTGAAAAGGGACTCCTGGATGAGGTGGCATTAGTACTGGTGGTGAAGCTAGATATTTCTTTATATCATCAAAAGCCTCTTGACATTCGATTGTCCAAGAAAATGTCACCCCTTCTATAGCAAGTGATTGAAAGGCCTACATTTGTTTGAGAGTTGTGCAATGAATCTTCGAATAGATTGAATCTTTCCTTGCAAACTATGCAACTCTTTCAGATTTTTTGGAGGTGGCATCTCGATGATGGCCTTGACCTTATCAGGGTCCACTTCAATGCCTCACTTGGAGATAATGAATCCTATAATTTTACCTGATGTGACTCCAAATACACACTTCTTAGGATTTAACCTCACTTTATGTTCAAGAAATCGATCAAAAACTTTTCTAGAACCTCAATGTGCTCAAGATGTATTTTGGATTTTGCAATTAGATCATCCACATAGTCTTCAATGATTTTATGCATATAGTCATGGAAGATGTACGTCATGGCACGTTGATAAGTAGCTCCTACATTCTTAAGACCAAATGGCATCACCTTGTAGCAAAATGTCCCCCAAGGTGTTGTAAATGTTGTTTTGTGTTGGTCCTCAGGATTAATTTAAATCTGATTGTATCCTAAAAAACCATCCATTAATGAAAGCATTTCATGGCCTACGTAGGAGTCTACAAGTTGATCGATGTTGGGTAATAGAAAATCATCCTTGGGGTATGCTTTGTTTAAATCTCAAAAATTTGTGCATACGCGTACCCCCCATTCGGCTTGCGAATGGGTACCATGTTAGAGAGCCACTCTAGATAATCAATGGGTACTATGAAACCCACATCTAATAATTTTTGTAGCTCTTCCTTGATAATTAGTGCTATGGTAGGATGAAGTTTCCTTAGTTTTTGCTTGAATGGCTTAGCTTCAGGAGCTAAGGTAAGGTTGTGGACCACCAAATTGGGGTCAAGGCTAGGCATGTCCTTGTAAGACCATGCAAATATCTCTTTCTTCCTTGTTAAAATATCTATCATGCACTCTTTCTCTTCGATAGATAAATATTTTGTAATTTTCATGATTTGTGGATTATCCACATCTTGACTGAGGTTCACATCGATGGATTCTTCGATAAGCATATGAGAACCTTCTTCCAACTGATGTGGAGTTGGGATGAGATGGATATCATCCTCCACATGCTCAAAAGACTCAGGTAGCACCTCCTCTACTTCAATTTGAAAAATGAAAGTAGGTGAAGGTGAAGGTTGTTGAGGGATGTAAGTATTTGAAGCTCTTAGTAACTCTTTGGATAGGATAAATTTGGTGATGGATGGTAGGGATGAAATCCTATCCATGGTGATAAGGCTAGCATCAATCTAAATCGGCTTCACCAAATCGTAGGGGTTATGGAGTGGGGTGAACAAGTCAATAAAAATCATGTTAACTTGGTGGAAATGAGGTGGCTATGATTTGAGGAGTGATTGCTCACTCTCTCTAGGTTGCAACTGACCTAAGGTGGGTGAATAGTGACTCTGCGAGTGCAACCAAGGTGGTGGTGGTGGATCTGGCTCAGGGTGCTCATGCTCTTTATTGATGTGAAAGATGGTGTGATCTATGGGAAACATTGTTGTGTAACACTCATCTCTCTCGATGGGCTCTATAGGGGCCACATCTTCTTGAGGACCATCAAATATGTGAATGATCCAGTCTAGGTTTGCTTCCATCTATTGAAATTCCTCAAAATCCTCATCGAATATATAATCATCAAAAATGTAATCAATCATGGTCGTTTGCAATGTAATCTCTAAAAAAGCCTCATTTAGATAAGGTGTAAAGTTAGGGTCCAGATACTCATCATCACAATCATCACTCTCCTCATCCTCCTCTTCATACTCAAGAGTGAGTCATTGGAATGTATGCTCGAAAGAGGAGTTTGAGGTTGATGGCCTATATCCTAGGCTAGAGTGATCATGGACTTCTTGATATTCAGGCTCAATGATGTGATGTGGACCCTATTCATGTCATCCAAGGCTGAATCCCTACTAGTTAACCCTATAAAAATATTGTAAAGGAAAATCTAGGTTGGATAGATATTCTAGATTGGCATAAAACTCTTGTATGGGTTCCTCATTAGGAGGAGGTGGATTGGATGAGGAATCCACTCCCCCATATATAAATTTGATCTTATTAGGCTCGGAACCCATTCTGTACATTGCACCTATAGCTAAAGGTGGGTCATGTGGGTGACCATAATCTCTGACTGATTGGATAGGTGGTGTAACTGTGACACTTTCAATTATGTACTCACCAATACCTAGATTGGTGAGATGAACTACAACTTGGGTTTGTTAGGATGTGGATGGTTTAGGTGCTATGGTGAATGCTTCTTGTGGCTCATATGGAGGTAATGGTTCACTTGATGAGGGTTCTTCTTGGATAGGTGACCCTATCTATGAGACAATGGGTGGTGAGGTTTGAGGTGGATTTGGTTTTATGGGGTTGTTAGTGGTTGGTGGAGTTGGTTGGGCTAAAAAGGTGAATGGAGTTTGTGAAGTGGGGGGTGTGGCTAATGAAGTGGATGGTTGGTTAGCGAGATGATCAGGTGTGGTGGAAAAATGAAATGAGGTGGATGAGGGTTGACTTGGCTTGGTGCTTTGGGATGCAAAAGCAGGATCAACTATCGGCAAGGCCTCTGGGATGGGTGCTTTTGATGAAGTGTTGTTAGTAGGGGTGGTTCGGATGATGAGGGGTTGAATTGAAAGGTGGGTGGATGGAAGCAATGGCTCATAGGGATTTGATATCAAGTTGCAATATTTAAATGGCTCAGTGTTGGCTTGGATGCAATGGACTTTACCCTCATGCACATATTTTAGATATTGGTGTAATATCGAGGGCACACACTTCATTTCCCTAATCCAGGGATGTCCAAGAAGTATGTTATATTGCATAGCCCCTTCCAAGATGTGGAAGAGTACATGGATGGTCTTCACCCCCACTATTATAGGTAGAACTACGTTCCCCATAGTGGAACACAAAGCATCATTAAAGGCCCATAGGGTGAAGGTGGATGTGGTAATATGGGATGATGGTAGGTTAAGATGCTTGATGGTTGGTGTGGTGATGAGGTTGATGGAGGAGTCAGTATCAATGAGCACTCTCTTAAATGGTTTTCTATCAATATGGGTGATAATATGCAATGGAGGATCTGGTAATTTTGATGATACACTCTTTTCCTCAAAGTCATAGAATGCTATTGAGGGCTCCATGCAATTTTGGACACTCCCCACAAAAGTGTTGAAGGTGTTAGGATCCTCCATTTGTAGTTCGATGGACTTTAGAATTTCCATCAATGCCTCATGATGTGGGGGAGATTGTTGTATTAGCTCATATATTGATAGTTTGGTTGATGCCATTCTTAGGCTCTGTGTCAACCAGCTTCTCAGGGTGATGATTGGTCAAGATGGAAGATTTGGATTATGGATGGGTGGAGGTGGAATGGTTGGGCCTAGTTGTATGGGCACACTAGGTTGTGCTACAGGAGCTAGTGTTGCTTGGGTTATCTCATTTGTGTGATTCATTTTTCTTTGCCCGTGGGTGACTACACTGATAGCCCCCACAAAACCTTGGTATAGTTGTGACACATGATTAACTTGATTGGGAGGAACTATAGAAGTTGATGCTCTCACTACTTGTTGATTTGCCTCATGATGAGGCAAAGGTGTCTGATATATCCCAAGGTTTTGATTAGGTTGGGCTAAGGGATTGTCAACTTTGATCTTCCCCACTTCTAATAAATCTTGCACAATATTTTTAAACCCATTGCAAGCCTTGATGTCATGCCCTTTCTATTAATGAAATATGCAGTATAGATGCTCTTTGTAGCTTTTAGGTTTTGGCTTATTCGGATCTTCAGGCTTCATTTCTGGCAATGTGAAAGCTTGTGCATCATACAACTTCTAGAAAATTGATGAATATGGTTTAGGTAATGGGGTGTAATTACGTTTGGGCCTGAAATGATGTTGTTGCCTCTCTGTAGGTTGAGCTTGGTTCTACGACTGTTATGGGGGTGGAACCACTTGATAGTTCTATTGTTGTGGTTGTTGTTGTTGTTGTTGGGGTTGTTGTACTTGGACTTGGGCTTGTTGGATTTGTTGTGAAGGTTGGCCCAAGACTACTTGATTAACCTGAGTGGCCTTGGATTGGCCATGGTTATTCCCCTTTTGATTCTTATTTTTCCATTCTTTCTTTTTGGGTTTGATCTCACCCTCTTGAATTTTGATCTCTTCGATTACCCGGGCTTGGGTGAGTGCTTCTTCGAATGTTCTATATTGTTGTAGTTGTAATAGCAAGGAGATAGGCTTGGCACAACTCCTTGTGAACATTCTTGTTAACTCTTCCATAGGGAGGGAGAATGGCAATTTGGTCATGACCACCCTCTAATGGTTACCAAAATCATAGATCGATTCATCATCATATTATCACAAATTAAGCAAATCGGTCAATGTGGTCTTCTTTCTAACGTTCAAGGAGAACCGCTCTAGGAATTGGTCTGCTAGTTGCTCAAAAGTGTAAATACTTTGATGTGGTAAGTGGTTGTACCAATCCAGGGCATCTCCCCCAAATATCTAAGGAAATGTATGGAGCATGAGTGCATCATTGTTCTTGATCCTGAAGCACGCATTAATAAATCCAATCACATGCTCTCAGGGGTCCTCATCCCCCTTAAATTTATCAAACTTTGGTATCTAAAAGTCTTTTGGATATGGTGGTGATGGTACCGAAGCATGAATTGGGTGATTGAGTAGCTGCCTCAAGGTAGGTTTTTGGTATTGCATACCTGGTGTTTGCATGGCTAGGCTATCAATCTGACTCTACAAGAATTGGAACTTAGGATCCTCTAGAGGGTTAAAACCTTGGTTGGTTTGCTGTTGTTGGTAATACTATGCATTATTGGTGGGGTTTGGATGATGTGGGATGTTAGCATGGAATGGATTATGATATGGTTGTTGATGAGGGATTTTATGGTGATGAGGTGATGGGGGTATGATAGCATGCTAACTTGAAGAGTTAGCATACATTTGATGAGATGGATTGGTTGCTATGGTTGTGGTTGGGGGATGCAACACCCAAGATGGATCTTGAGTGAAGAAGGTATTTTGATGAGATGTTGATGGTTGGTTTTGATCTATCCTCTATGACTACTAATGTGGATTAGGATTAATGCTTTGGTTAGCATTATCTAGGATCATTTATTGTAATTACAAGAATGCTTGTTGCATGGCAATCATAGATGAGGATGGTATGGCCATGTATGAGGTAGATGGTTGGGCCGGTTGCATGGCAACCATGTTAGTGGATGTAGGTGGAGGGTATGTGGCAAAAGGTATTACCGTTGAATGGGGGATGCTATGAGACATGGGATCTATGGATGTAGTGGATGGGATGGATGTAGGGACCTGCAAAGCCACATTGACATGGGCTTCGTAGAGGGGATTGGTGTAGGTGATGTTTTGGTTTGGTAAAATGAAGGGTTGTTGGTTAGATGATGATGGTTGATTATGAGCTAGGGTGGTAGCAGTCGGTTCAAAAAGTGGATTCATGAACATTCTGGTTGATTGTTGTGGTTGTGAGAAGATGGCTTCCTACTAAGGTGGAGGAAATGTGTGGGGTGGAATGGTAAGTGGTGGCAATGATGGAAAGACCATACTAGCTACATTCAGGTATAGCCTAATGATATCCATGTCCACATACATGACATGACTATCCATCGGTGTAGGTGGCTCACTCCTAGGAGTCTCAAGGATGGTGGTATGGGTAGCCCTCTACATAACATCTATGTCCAAAATAGGGGCACTACTAGAGGGCCCTGCATTCAGGTTCTAGGACATATTAGGGACTACACTAACTTGCCCTACCACCGAAGTGTTAGGGGCCTAATAGGACTGAGATGGAGGATCCATGGAAGAAGGCAACTGACTCTGAACTTGGGCTAACTTTTTGGCTTGACCATGGGTTGTTACCATACGCTAAGGATGGGATGAAATGTAAAATGTGGATGTGTGTGAATGTGTGATGGAAGCACAAAGCAAAACAACACGCAAAGCAAACAAACAAACAAGTTTGCTCCTAAGTTTCCACAAAGTTTGATTTTTTTTTTATTTTTTTGAAAGTTTTTTTTTAATTTTTTGAAGTTTTTGGTGAAAAAAAAAAAGTAATGTGCAAAATGTTTAGCCCTAAAATGAGTCTACGGATTTCACCTAGACACTCTCACACACTAACTCGGTGATGAATTCCGAGTTGTGAAACCCACCAGGACTTGGAGATGAAACCCAAATCCGATGAGGGAGCCTAGGTCCTACTAGTCCTCACCCAGTCCACCATGGGCAATGATACACCCTCTGAAGAGGAATGTATGCTATTTTCCATGGCTAAGATGGTTCTTGGAGCTGGCCTTGGCCAAGTAATAGGGTAAATATGTTGGGGGTTGGTGGTGAAGTCCAACCTTGTCCAACGTTCATGTGAGTGTGTGATGGTTTGTTTATTATTGTGTAATGCAATCTAGTATGCAATTTTGTTTATTTCCTAAATGTAAAAAGTAGGAAAATATATAGTAGAAAATAGAAAATAGATCAGGGGCTAAATGGCTAATTTTATATGAGATCTACCAAAGTTCTGAAATATAGAGCTAACTATCGATGGGTGGTTAGGTTTGGTTAACCATGATTATGCGGTTAACCAACCGTGTGCATGCATTTGGGAGTTCCCAATCGTGGACCCATGGTTTTAGTTGTATGCTAGAAAAACAAGTAGAGTAGATCTAAAACCCTAAATGAGCCTATTCCTAATCAGGCTATGCAGATGCTTTACTAACTAAGTTAAAATGCAGATTCTTTGATTTCTTTTTTTTTTGAAATTTATGTATGCCTAGCCTATGACCTAGATGCAAAAAAATGTCGAGCAAGGAAAAAGATCACTATTTAACCTAAATGCAATGTTAAAGCAACAAAAGAGAAAGGAGGATTCATATGTACATACTTATCATCTTTTTTTTGCTCCTTCCAATGTTTTACACTTCCAATTCATGGTTCTACAATGCTCTCACAACCACTGTGCGGTTTTATAGAGGTCTAACTATTGGTCTATGGTTTTTTTGATCTATAACCATGCATTTTTGGTTGCTCAAGTGTAGGTCTAAACCAAAGTGGGCTTTGAATTCATTGGATTTCGATTTCTAATCTTCATGCGAATGAACTCCAAGAACCTGCAATCATAGAAAAACACATATTAGTAATAAAATTTAGGCAAGGTAAAAACAAATAGAACCCTTAGGGGGTCCCACCGTGATCACCATTTTTGTAACAAAAATAAATGAACACAAAGTGGTATAACATAGGAAAGAGAGATTGCAAAAATTGATTTTTTATATTGATACAGGGAAGCTTGAACCTCCTGATTTTATAATGTTTTTATTTTTGAATTACCCCAAATGCATTTGGGGTAATGTTACAATACTTTATCTCTCTTCTGGATACAATTATTTGATAGGAAAGAGGAGGTCTTCTAATATATCCAATATATTATGGTGTGTTCTTCGCTCCTCAGCTACAACTTCAAAGGTATGAGTGGGCTTATGATATCTAGTGAGGGGACCACTCCAACTTTAGCATCTTTCCAAGTATCTATTTCCTACACACATTGAAAAACACAAAGGGGGTTTAGTAGCACCTATATATAAAACTAAAAACAATGCTATAAAACCCTCTAACTAATGTTGTAGAAAACACAAAAAATTGAACTAAGTGCCTTGCTAAAATCAAACTTATTGATCATGTTTTTCTGAACTAGAGAAACCGTGGATACGTGGTGTGGGTTGGTAAACCATGGATGGGTGGTGAGGAAATTGCATGAGGGTGGTTTTGACTATGTAATTATGGATGGGTAGTTTTAGTTGAATGGTAGAAGGCTCCAAAAATGGGCTTCGAGGCTTCAGATATTTGGTCTCCTTGGGATGTATGCAAGCTCTTGGTGTTATTTTGGTAGCTTGATGGTGTATGTGCTCAACCTCCTTTGGTTGGTGGGGTGAAGGTGCCTTTATAGGCCCCTTAGGGTTTTGGAGGGAAATGGGAGGTGGCAAGCCAAGATTACCAAGTGGCAATCTAGGGCTGCCAAATGGAGGGGGCAGTTAGAGTGAGTCACCTAGGGTGTCTCACTTAACTGGGGTGATGTGGCTGCAAGTGGAGTGAGGTGTAAGGGTTGTCCCATGTGAAGGGACAAAGGGGACATGGGTGTGTGAGATGTGGCAAGGGGTGTTGGTGAGGTGGCTAGGACACATGTCTAGTGGGTAGGCAGGGTATCCTAGGCTGATTTTCCAGATTTAATAAATCTGGAAAATAGATTAATGTGCAGGATTTTATATGCCTAAGTTCAGACTTAGGCATATAACTTTATTATGCAGGATTTGTGATGTGGGGTGCAAATGAGGTTTTGTGGATGCCTAGGTTTTGGTGTCTACAAATAATATTGTCGATCATTGGTTACCTTTGATTTACATGATTTTCCAAGATACCTTTCAAAAATGTGGTATTGCTCATTTATCTTGAGGGGATCATTACTATCATTAGGTGTGCTCTTGGATTTGGCATGTGTCCCCAAAGTATTAATTACCCTTGGTTGAGCTCTAATTAGATAGTATATGGAACCACTTCCTTGTCATTATCATTCCATATTTATTTTGTATGGGGATGCCTTCTTTGTCAAACATGTAGTCAAGATAATTATAAGTTCCATCTTTGAAATTACTTAATCCCTTGGCATTGAAAAAGTTCTCCTATCATCCTTCTTAAGGTTTTATTATTATTATTATTATTATTATATATAGATATGTATATATATATTTCTATGTACAATATTTACACTATGTACACAGAAATACCTAGTAATAGATCACCCCATTCTAGATAGCTCAAATGCTTTATTGGTATTTGACCTCCATGTCTTAGATGGTCATTAGTCCAAATAGTAATTGAGAATGAATGGATGCATCTCATATATGAAGTAGTCATAATATGATAACTATTCTTATGCAAAGTAGGTATGCTTTTCTCCACTCTCTATGGAGGGGTTCTAATGGGATTCTAAACTTGGTCCTATATCTAGTTTGGAGTACCATGTGGGTCTAGTTGAGTGATAAGCATCCTCCAATATTAGCAGTAAATTTTCTCAAGATGTATATTCCAAATGAGGTTGGGATATCAATCGTTGCTACATCTTGATTAACCATCAAGTTGGGACATGCTTGGAGTGCCAAATAAATATCTCAAAAGAACCCAAAGACTCATACTGGAGTGTCATCTAACTACACCACCCTATTTTTGATGTGTTCTAGTGATAGACCAAGTGCTTCTACCACATTTTTTGATATAATTGATGTACTATACCTTGACTCAACTATGAAGTTATGTATCAATTGATCTCCATATATTAGAGTTAGGTAGAATGGAATAATCTTAGGTCTACTATGATCTAGGTCTAAAATTTACAACATGACAGGCGTCCCTTACCTACCCAACTCCTACTTTTTTAAGGCCTCTTCTAAATTCTTCATATCTTTTACAATAGAGAAGATGTTCCAAAGAGGCATGGTTATAGTTGACTTCCTTAGGTGCTCCAACATGTTGAAGGTTCTAACAAAAGGGGCTTTTAGAATGGTTGATCTTATTGAAATATTGGTTCATTCTATTATCAGGAGTGATGTTAGGTTAATTTAATTGTTACCTTAGTTAGTTTAGTTATTATATTATTTTATAACCTTGAAAATATTTATTATTCAAAATAATTTATGTTTAGTACTTTATGCATTGATAATTTATTAGTTGTTAGTTGTTAGCGATGTACTATTTATTGTTGGTGATAACCTAGGGGGGATATTTTCTATGTCTCCTAAGGCTATCTTTAGACTGTATTATATATTTAAAGGCTTGATTATTAATAATATTGTAAAGTTCATTCTCTTACTTTATTGGTATTAGAGCATGTAATATATACTTGGGCGAGCGATTAACTTGGTGAGGTGTTTTATGGTACCTAGATAATGGGGCACGATTCTTGAGATGAGACCCCCTCTAGAATCCTACTACTTGAAATGGATCTTGAGGTGGATCTTGAGTAGCATGCTTCCTGAGGTACTATGCAGAGTTTCACAACTTGTTGGACACAGATCTCAAGGTGATCTATTGGAATATGATTTAGCACAAAACTTGAGGTGTATGTTAGGATGTTCTTCTGGTTGGAACCTACATGGAAATCCTAATCAATAAAGGGCATGTATTCCACTGTAGTAGATGAACTAAATTTGTTTCCCTTGATCCTTTTCTGGTGTATGATCTACAAAGATGTTACCCTCAATATCTCTACTGACCTATCGAGAGACACCACTAGACACTACCCTGGTAGTAGGTCTGACAATTTGTGACTCTATCCACACTACCGATAGAAACTACGACTCATGAATGGTGCATAACCATCTAACATGCTAAAAATTCTCTCTCACATGTAAATCATAAACCTACACATTCTAACATCTGATGAGCATGAAATTCCTGATGAGCATATGGAAATCTGACATCGGGTGCAAATCCTAAGGTGAAGGCTAACATTTTGGTTGACATGGCATGGAGGACCCTTGATGATATGTGGTAGGGTCCCTAGGAATAGATATTTGGGTATATATTATTATATTGTATAAGTGTTGGCACGGGCCACACATAACCCAAGGTTGATTGTATTATATTATAATATAATATTATATTAGTAGTAGACTCCCCAAAGTAGAATAAGAATATGGATATATAAATAAGAAATATTTGTCATTGTAATCATCATTGAAGAAGAATATTTTGTAATCGTCTATGCCCATGAAGTGGCCTCTCACCTTGGGATATATTGTGGAGTTATTCCTTAAGGATTATTATTGGTGTTTCCCTACATTAAGGGTATTATCTATCTCTCTCTCATTTGTGGATTGTTATTGGGGATAATGTGTTGTGGATAAATGATTTGATATTTTTGCATATTAGTAAATGGTTTATGTTAATGATAATAAATTTATGCAACAAGTGGTATCAGAGCAAAGATTTTGGAAAAGTGGGGATTTTTGTGTAAAATTGCAAAATTAGGGCAATTTGTTTTTAAAAAAGGTCTCATATTTCAGGAGCCATATCTATGTGCAAGTTTATCTAAGTTAGGTGATTCTTGGATCATATTGTACAAAATTTGAAGCAATTTAAATTGAGTGGTCATATGAAGGAATCTGAGCAGTATTGAGGGAGATACGACCTTTTGAAGTTAGTCATCCGAAACAAGGATAGTGATAAATTTTGCAATTTTTTTTGGAAAAACATATCATTTTTCAGAAGCCATATATCTATGAGCGTTTATCCGATTTAGGTGATTCTTGGATTAATTTGTGTATAATTTAAAGATATTTAAAATGAGTATTCATATGAAGGAATCTAAGTAGTATTGAGGGATATATGACCTTCTGAAGTCAGTCATCTGGAACAAGGGAAGTGACAAATTTTCAAATCGTGAATTTTTTGAAAGACGAAAATTTGTTTAGTTCGGGTAAGCAAATTAGTTGCACTTTCTTTTGTTTGGAAGAAAAAAAAAATGCAGATCTAGTTGTCTATGTGGATTTTTAGCTTCAACTCAATGGGAAGATATTTATTTCCATAAAATCCTAGTTCATAAAACCCTAGTTTGCATTATATTTAACTTGGGATATGAACTTATGGAGCTGCAAGATTTTTTTGAGAAGGACAATACTGATGCTAGAGAATGATGGAAAAAGTTTAGGTCTCTATATCATAATAATATTCTCTAGAAATCCTTTCTTAATTTATCTCTTAAAGGGAAATTTGTGTCTTGGTGGATAATTTTTTGTAAAGAAACGAATAATGAATACACTTGGGATAAAGTGGATCATGCATTCTTAAGTAAATGGAACTCATATTATATAGATAGCCTAACGGATGTCATCAAAGATATTGAAAAGAAACTACAACGAATTCAAAATGAATGGAATGACATAAAAGGAGAATGGGAAGTTTTCAAGAAACAAAATGAAGACTATGAAAAAGAAATAAAATTACTCAAGAAGGAGAAAGAGGAAAATGTTAAGGAATATAATGAGAAGAATGAAGTCACATCGTTGGATTTTTTTTTAAATCAATTAAAAGTTCTATTTTGTAGGTTCATAGAAGCATTAAAAATGAACAAGTTATTATTTCCATTGATCCTCATAGCAGATATAATTTTATTAATATTTATTTAGCTAAGAAGTTGCAAGTTCAAGCAACAAAAATTAAGGATATACAACTAGAGGGTGAGCATGTTCAAATTTTTGAATATTTGAAGATCGCCATAGATAAATATGTTTTACATTCATATATCTATGCTATTGAGATGGATGATGAGGATATTGTTCTTGGTTATCCTTGGTTATATTATTTAGATACTGTTAACATTAATGTGCAAAAGAATTTTATGAAGTTATGGTATAGGAAAAAGAATATAACATTGTAGGATATTTCTCAGCTTAAGGAGTAGGGATGCAAGAAAAATCAAGAAATGGTTGTAGAGAAACAAATTGAAGAACCTGAAATAGAATCCAAGAAGGCAGTAGCAGCAACAAAGTCCATGGAATAAGTAGTAGCAATGGCATCCGTGTAAATAACAGTAACAGATTCCAAGGAAGCTTTTATATAAGAGCACAAGGAAACACCAAATAAATATGACATGAAAGGATAATGTGTAGAAGAATTTAAAACAATGGATCCAAATGTTGAGAATTCAAAGGAGGTAGAACATCAAGTTAAGGTTGCACCATATCACCATCCACACCACCATGAGCATCAACAATCTTGGAGGTATGGTTCAAGGAAACAATATTATGGTTCTACATGGAATCATAAGGGCACCAACTATGGCAGTTTTTGGAAGAGAAAGCATAGAGATCCTGTTTTTTAGAGTGGATCATCAGCATCAAGGAAAAAGTGGACCCATCATTCAAGTTATCAAAATGCAGTAGCAGAAGCGTGGAGCCAATGAAATAGATTTGGATACTCAAGTAACAAAATGGCATACCAGCATCACCATGTTTCACTTGGATGGATGGATGATCAAGATTGATACCAGTTGCTAACATTTCTTAGCAAATCATATTATCATATTTCTTCATATGTTTCAAGGATGAAACATTTGTAATGAGGGTGGCATGGTAGGGTACCTAGGAATAGATATTTGGGGATATATTATTATATTGTATAAGGGTTGGCATGGGCCACACATAACCCAAGGTTGATTGTATTATAATATTATATTATAATATAATATAATATAATATAATATAATATTAGTAGTAGGCTCCCCAAAGTAGAATAAGAATATGGATATATAAAAAAGAGATATTTTTCATTGTAATCATCATTTGAAGAAGAATATTATGTAATCGTCTATGCCCACGAAGTGGTCTCTCATCTTGGCAGACCTTGTGGAGTTATTCCTTCTTTAAGGATTATTATTGGTGTTTCCTTACCTTAAGGGTATTATCTATCTCTCTCATTTGTGGATTGTTATTGTGGATAATGTATTGTGGATGAATGATTTGATATTTTTGCATATTGATGAATGGTTTATGTTAATGATAATAAAGTTATGTAACAATGTGGCACCTCTGGTGATGTGGACCTCCTGTGGTACTAGTGACATGGCATAGTGATGTGGTATAGTTGATCATTTATGTGTCTTTGATATCACTCTATGAATGGTTATCCTATGTTGTTGATGTGACACGTGGCTCTGCACATACATGGTATATCATCGGTTCACATGCATGGAAAAAATATGGTGAGTGGATTTCATGAAGGTAATCACTTCATAACTCGTGTGTTATTGTTTTTATCCAAGTTGCATTGCACCCACTAGATGCATGTGGGATATTACATCCCAAAGCCTTTGAAAAGGCTTTCCTTTTGTTTTTCTACCTCCAAGCGGAGGTAATAAATAAAGCATGTATTGTGCTTATTCAAACCTGTCCAGGGGTCTAGCTAGGACAGTTGGATGCTCGAAGCTAGAGCGCTCCCTCCCACAGGGTCATGGTTTCAAACCCCCGTGGATGCAAAAATACAACAATTTTTCTTAAAGAAACACTTTGGTGTGTTTCTTCAAAGGTAATATTTTTTTTTGCAAAGTTTTTTATAAGTTTTTTTCAAATTATTTTGTTAATAATTTAAATTTTGTTTTTACAAAAATAATTTGTTTAATTTTAATAAATGATTTTTTAATCAAATTATTATTATTTTTTATTGGTTGAAAGGGTGTTGAAAGGTCCATGAACCTTGTACAAGACAACCGTGGGCCTCCGAAGAGGGAGGCAGAGGGGAATAGCGACGGTAGTAGAACGAGATAGCCTAAAAATATTAGGGGCCACCTAAGGTAAAGGCGCCCAGAGGAACCAACAAGAAGAACTAACTAAAGGAAAACATGACCAGAGGCTAATCATAAAAGGGGAAGCAAAACTTAAATAGAGAAATTCACCATTTGGAAGTGTTGTTGTTGCTCCACAATGTACCCCAAAATTGGGGACCCACCTTTTTTGCATGATTTCCAAGAAGTCCGAAGAAGCCCATTAGCTAAAGATCAAATAAAAAGCAAACCACCACAAGGAGGAAAGTGTCACGATATCGTGACAGGTTGCATTTTTTTGGTCCAAAGCAAAATGAAAAATCAAGGAGGAAGAAGTGTCACAAAATTGTGACATCTTGCATCGTCATGACCAAAGGAGGAAAAGGTGTCATGATATCGCGACATGTTGCATCGTCGTGGCCAAAAGAGAAAGAGTGTCGCGATATCGCGACATGTTGCATCGTCGTGGCAAAAGGAGAAAAAGTGTTGTGATATCACGACATGTTGCATCGTCAAGGCCAAAGGATAAGAAGTGTCATGATATCGCGACATGTTGCATCATCGTGGCCAAAAGAGAGAATGTTGCAATATCGTGACATGTTGCATCATTGCGGCCAAAGGAGAAAAAGTGTTGTGATATCGCGACATGATGCATCGTCGAGGCCAAAAGATAGAAAGTGTCACAAAATTATTTTATTACTAAATAAATTTGTTGATTAAATTTTTATTTTTGAAATTAGAGAGAAAAATAAACCTTTTTTTTTTTGCACATTCCAAACAAAAGAATGTTTTTTGTTTTCTCCAAAATGGGGATGTGTAGACACCTAAAACATAGTGTTTTTAGGATAACTACTCATATGGGCATCCATAGACCATGTGACTAAACCTTGGGACCTTCCAAGTGCCAAAAGTGGTTTTCATCACTCATTTGGGGCAGTCAGCCCATACAAGCCTGGCCACTATGAACTACAATGGCTAAATCCTGACCATTAAAGCTCAGAGTGACCAAACCCTAGCTACTATAGACAATAGTGGCTAAGCTTTAAAATGCAATTTGCCACCAAAAAAGCCTAATATTAGGCATAAGTGGTAGTTTGCATGCAATAAGGTCGAGTGGGGATAAATTTTCATTCCTCCTCATAGCTAGTTTACATGAGAGACTCAAGTCCAGGTTTGGACATCAGTTTAACTGGACTTCAAACACAAAAAAAATAAAACTTCTTATGTTAACCTAAGAGCACCAAAATTTAGTCCTAGGGTTGGACATTGACCTAGGGTTTCAAAGACATTATAAGGTGCAAACCTAAGAGCACCAAGGGGACCGATTATCTAATTTAGAGACTTTTTGTAGAGATGCAATCGAGGAGAGCTTTTTGAGACTTGAGGAGCTTTTCTTGTAGCAAAGACCTATTAGATCGGAGAGAAAATTGTAGCACCTTTTAGGAGCAACGAAGTGTTGGCCACCTAAGGGGTTACCATCTACAGGATATTCAATACATCAAACCAAAAATGACAATCATTTCAACATCAGCAACAAGTCTAGATTCATAGCCTTGGAACAATAGAGACAGGTTTTCATCTTAGTGGTCACTATCTCAGACAGTGACCCACAATTCTAATCTAGGATTCTTAGCATTAGTTTCTTTCATTTAGCTTATTACATGTTTTCATGGCCACTAGCATAGACATGATTTATTGCATTTATAGCATTAGTTTCTATTATCATTGAGAATCTTCCCATTCATCATTAGGGCTATTCCTAAAAACCTCATTCGAGGAGGCAATCTTGGATAGCTAAGTGTTTGTTGTTGTTTTCATGCTTGCAAGACTACATGTTCACTAGACAGGTTATCAACATGCAAAAGCAATAGGATCTCTCTAGGATCTAGATCTAGATAAGGAGGCATTTGTAAGCCCTTATACAGTTCTATGTGCATCACCAGGAAGCCTACAAAAGTGCATAACCCCTTGCAAGGGGATATCATACATTTGCTGCCCCTATTTGTAAAATTTATATCAAATTAAGGGAATCCCTCAAAGGGATCCAAATGTAACCAAACTTGAGAAAAAGCAATAAAAATTATTATCTATTCATTTATTCACAGTTTGGTTGTATCTTTCATTTTAACGCATGATTAAGTAAATAATATTCACAAATAGAGTAGTGGACGGTGCACTACTTCCCCGGGGTCTCTACAGATGGCGATCACGGTGGGAACCCACCAAGTTTTTATTTTCTACCACTTTAATGATCCATGTTTTTGTGTGCAGTTTTAGCCACTCTGGTCTACAATGTCTAGAAATCAGTTTCTCCTGCTAAAAATGACTAGAAATCAGTCGCTCTGGTCAATAGCGACCAGAGCTAGAGTGCAACAGAGGACTGAATATTGGTTCTTTGAGCTGGATTTGAGGTTGGTACAACTTTTTTGATTATTTATGATTCTTTGCCTACTTTTTTTTTCCTAAAATAGTGAAATTAAGACACATTTTGATTTGGAAACTAAGGAATAGAAAGGAAATAACCTGCATCTTGCGCATTTTAGGGTTTTTCTTAGATTTCCACTAGGTGTTTCTAGGAACAATGACTTATTCTTGTAAATTCTACCCTAGAATCTAGTGTGCTAGAAAATGTGTGTTGGTTTGCTTGCTTTAAGGCCCTACTAGAGGCCATACTTGCACAAAATAGAGTGCATCCATTAAATCTCATACTAGTTATGCATCTTTCTAAAAAGTGAAACGTCATTTATATCAGGCATATAGGAAAGAATCATAACTATTTTTAAATGCATTTTACTTTATGAAAACTTAAAATAAATCCCACACATGCACACATGTTTTAAACATTGGGGAGTTGGATTTCATCACCAACCCTTAATTCAGTCTAGTGACGTTGGCATTCATATCCTTCCACCAGCTTGCCCCCTAGATATTTCTATAATAGAATAAGGAGCTTATTTATAGTGGTACTAATTTACTCATCTTCAAATTGTCTCCCACTATTGGAACAAACATTGGTTCAGATTGGAAGAGCTAGGCGAAACCCCCACTGGGACTTCAGCGATGTATCCTAGTTTATTTTAAGAAAATCATGTTTGGTATGGGCGTTCTTGATTCCCACTATGGATGATTCTCATCATTCCAAATCCAAAATAAGAGCAAGAAAACATGAACAACAAGACATCAAAATGCAACAAATAATTTAGGGCACACATAAATTGGTAATCAAGATAAACACTTGCTTGATATTGATTGGTTATCTCTAATTACAACATAAAAGGCTAATTCACAATCATAATGGTCAAAACCAGAAGTAAACATCCTCAATACAACATAGAGGCATAATCTAAAGCAATGCATACCCATAGGCGAAGTCATAGTAACATTGAATCACCTACTCATAATACCATGGGATGTAGTTTCATGAGCCTAAGGGGTGATAACTCAACCCTTGGGGGTTCTACTTGAGAAATCCCACCTAGGGAGTCACATCATGGGACTGAGTCACAAAAACATAAAGAGGATTCATGACCACCATCATCAAGAAGACACGGGGAGGCCTCAAGGCCCTCCTCTCAAAACACAAAAACTTCTCAAAGACATGAGGGGGTTTCAAGAGCTTCCTCCCCACATGGACATAAAAGAGGTTCTAGACCCAACTCTTCACATAGGGATGATGAGGTTTCCCCACCTCCATCCTCATGAAGAAAATGTGGGGCCACAAAGTCCTCATCACCAAAAAGATACACAAGAGTCACAACATCTCAAACTTCACATGAGACATTGAGGACAAGTCTTCCCATTGAAGGGCAAGAAACTAGAGCTACATCTAGTCATAGACATCAAACATAAGATACCCTTCACATAATAGGAAGGATTCCAATATATCATGATATCATTAGAGTAAATGGCACCCCACGGGATTAGCCATGGAAAACAAGATAGTTATATGAGTTGGATCAATTTCATTTGAGAACAACTCCCAAAACTATAGCCATAGAAAATTCTGCATCTGGAATTTCATAAATTGTAACTTCTAAATGCACCACGCAACCTGGGGATGCTTCAAAGCAACCCAAAAGTACACATACAGAGTTTTATCATAGAGACACTAATCAACACACTAAACAAGTTACATTAACTAGCAAGAGCAAAGAAACAGTGAAAAACCCTTCGAGGAATATGTGAGTCAGAACCATAATAACATACTTAGACAAACATGAATCTTCTTTAACAGTGCAATCTAACCGCATGCGACGGTTAGAAAATGCATTGCACAAAGAGCGAGATCTAGTGGAATCTCTCGATCATGATAAACAAAGAGAAAGGCTTCTACACCAACATGAGCAGTTTTTAAGAGAAAAAGTTGAGCAACTAGCTCATATAAAACTATAATAAAATGGTAGTGATGAACCAAGAAATGAACATGCTAACTCACAACAAGAAGGGAGTATTAGGCAAGAAGACAGCCCACAATGAAACCACCACTCAAATCATGAATAGAATCAAACTAGTGGAGAAAGGGTAAACATAATAAATCAAAATCAAACATGTCCTAAACCCCCTCACAAGAGGGAGGAGAATAGAACAAGTCAAGTATATAATGGGTTACCTCCATTACTACCATGATTAGGCCTACAAGAAGAGGAAATCCTCACCTCAAAGGCATTTCAGGAACTTTCTAAAAAAATGAAATCCTTTGAGAAGCAATATTTGGCTGGGAACCAACCAACATTGGGTAAAATATAGAACCAGCCATTGTGCCCATCAGTTCCTAGCCCTGCATATCCTAAGCACTTTGAGATGCCTAGGTTAGAAAAATTCAAGGGTGAAGAGGATGCACAAGATCATGTCACCAATTTTATCAATGCATATTTTCATCTTGAAGACAATGATGCTCTTACGCTAAGAACTTTCATTATGACATTTTTGGTTGCTTACACTCAATGGTGCAACCAAATTCCTAAGAACAACATATCCATTTTTGAACAACTAGTAAATACTTTCCTAAAACATTTCTCTTTTGGTGCTAAAAATAAGGTGAACCTTTCAGACCTGGCCAACTTAAAATATTATGATGATGAGCCAGTAATAGAGTATGGGGATAGATGGATAAAATTCATGGTATAGTTATCATTCTCTATCCCCACAGAAGAGATTGTCTGCATGTTTACCAAGAGTTATTCTAAACACATTTCCCTCTTGCTACAACTTCAACAATATCCTTCATTTGAGGAAGCCTTGGCATAGGCCAAACTCATTGAAGACATAAAAGTAGATGAGGGAACCATTAAGCTCTGAGATAAGGAGTGGAACAAGAATGGCAAGAATGAAAAATACAAACAGAAGTAGGGCAATGCTACTCTAGTTAATCAAGTCATATTGGATATACCTAAGGATTGTACTATGTAGTAACCCCATAATTATCAAGCACGACCCCTACTAGCCAATTACGATCAAAAGAACAATCAAGGGTGAAATAGAGAACATAAACCACCTCGCTACTTTACACCTTTGTCAAAATCAATGCAATAAATTTTCAATCAATTGAGCAAGGCTGGGAAGATCAGATTTCTTGATATACCTCTTTTAGATCCCAACCGTCCTAAGCCAAAAGGATATAGGAAAGACCAAATTTTCCCTTATCATAGAATATCGAGGCATGACATTGAAGTATGCATGGGTTTCAATAACCTAGTACAAAATATGATTGAAGTAGGAGAACTTAAAGTTGACAACCCATTAGCTCCTGATAATAGAGATATGGGCATATAAAAAACCTACTGCCAAACCATGAGGCCCCTAAAGGGCAAGGTGCCCAGTTCAATCAAGTCTGAATCGATACACCTACCCATGGATGCATTGGTATGGTTGAAATTATCAATATAGCCACCAAGACTAGATGATATGGTCAACCATAGTCTCCTGCAACTCCCATTAATGTCCCAGCTACACCTGGGCAGAGGTAGGGGTAAAACAACCTTCCAGGTCCACCAACCAGACCTATGGTGACTGTTTGGAGTAGACTAGAACAAAACATACAAACAAATATGACAAAGTTATCTATCCATGAGCTCATACAACAGTCCCTAAAGCATAGGGAGACTTTGATGGAGATTTTGAGATCAATTGAGATCCAACCACAAGACCCCAATGCATTCACACATTTTGTGGGACAAGTACAACAATGTCAAAAACTTGTAATATGATTTTATGATCATGATATTAAGACAATATCTACTCCCATACCAGACCCTCTACTACACATTGTTGCTTTAGTAAATGATTTACCTTTCAATCGTGTCTTGATCGATATAGTTTCATAAATCAACATCATCACAACAACAATAGGGCACCCTAAGATCCCCAAATCTAATATCGTTCTCGGGGCCTACACGTTGAGATATTTCAATGATTCTTTGTGCTCTACTATGGGAATGGTAGTCCTACCCATTAATGTGGGACATAATACCATTCCTATGATGTGTCATGTCTTGGAAGGGGCTATACAATACAACATCCTTCTAGGGCATCCCTGGATAAGAGATATTAAATGTGTTCCTTCAATTTTATACCAATTTGTCAAGAATGTGCATGATGACAAAGTCTATGTAATGTTGGTTGATGAAGAGCCATTTAAATATATCCATCAGGTGGATATTTCATGAGATTTTATGATTCCTTCCACCCACCTGAATGTAAGACCTTCATCTCCAACTACATGACTATATGACATAAATAAAGGGGTACGAAAAGACCCATCCACATCAACACCTCCTCTTGCACCCAAAAAAAATGACGCTTCTAAGATACCGTCAACGTCAAAACCTAAAGATAATCATAAGCTAAAGGTGCCATTAATCAAGGAAGAAAATCCCAAGGAATTTCCATCTATATATCCCAAGTCCCATGGAAGAAGAATATTTCCATAATCAAGTCAAGGAAATACTAGAACCTGCATCGCCAGTGTCATCTGTAGGGTCATCCACATCACATGTGAAAATACACTTGGCAAGTACAAGGATAGGAAAGCACCTTGTGTAGAACATAACATTCACACCCTTAATTGAGTCTGCATGAGACATGGGATGGCCAAAAGACCTTAGACCACCAGTACGAATAGTGGTTCCACTTGGAATCCCTCCCAACCATACCAACTTTATCTACACTTGCTTGGATTGCACCCATAAATCTTTAGACATAGAAGATTAAAATGATGATCTATTCACTGTTAATGTTCGCTACCTCTCTAATCCTGAGTTTACTCTATGCTACTTTTAGCATTGCCATTGGCATGGTTATGGTTTGGTTATATATGAGTAGGGGCGTACGTGTCCATGCAAGCTACAATACTAGATTTCCACTGATAAATTTGGGTTAGGCTACCACATCAAAGGTCAAGATGACTCTCTAGTAGCATCCTTGGTTAAATTAAGCTTGGGATTAGGAGAAGACATCAATTTTATTCCTTACCACCCACCAAGTACAAGACATTTGATCAATAGACAAGTGGTCATGGTAAACATACCACCACCATAGGATTACCATCGAAACTTCTCAATCGATGCCACCCCTATGGGTTGCATCTTCTGGGATGAAGAGTTGGAAGAAAATGGATATGGGGCAAGCAATAATGAAGTACATGCAAGATTAGCCTATCATGGGCCCCGCTATTTACAAATTCTTGCCTAGTCCAGCCACAACGAGAGTGGGTACATATCAGATGAAAGTGGCTATGAGTCAGAGGACTCAATATAAATAGCCTATCCTAGGGCCAAGGTAGTGGCCCCATAGCTTGGGGTAAGACACTAATATAAATGGCATCTTCATAAGTGAGGAATAGTATGAGGATGAAAAAAATATGGCCTACTTGGTGTTAAGACATGTGCCCCTTGTATTAGGACCACATACCAATGCTAATGGTTTCTATATAAGTGATGATGATTTTGAATATGAGACTGATATGGCTTATCTTGGGCCTCACCACTTGTGGCAAGAAAATATGTTGGTAGAGAGAGAAGTAGTATTTCATGCCATAGACCTTAGCTTGTGGTTTTTTGGGGAGACCTGTTGACTTAAATACCACTTACCATGCAATCAATCCCCCTCCACCTACGTTCAGAGAGCTATTGGAACCCAACGATCCTATTATCCAGCCTAATCATAGGCCAGGCCCAGAAATTCCTTTTCCTCCAAAGCCTCATCACGAGAATGGGGGAGAAACCTATGAGACAAGATTTCATCCATGTGGTCCTAGATATTTCACTCCATCCATCAATACAATCTCCATTAATTTGATGACTCCACTTCATAACCTAACAGATCCTAACAAACCATTGTATCTTGATATAGATGTTATTGATTGGGATCACACTAATTTTCTTGTAGAGCCTGAGGATATTTTTCTAATGAAGATGTGTTACAACCATTTATTTATGCATCAAGCTGTGCATATGATGTATTCCATGTTGGTCTGGATCCTGAGTTAGTAGGACCTATAAATCTCATTGATGACATTAATTTGATACCCATGCCTCACCAGCTAGAGGATGGGTCACATATGGCTATAGAAGCAACTTTCAAGGTGGACATCAATGATGATCGTACTCAACCAAAGAAATTCAAGTTCAAAGAAAGTCTATCTCGAGAGGAACAAGCGATAATAATCCCTCTCCTCAAGGAGAGGCCAACCTTTTTGCTTGGACTTACAAAGACATGCCATGGCTTGATCCAAAGTTAGTTGTTCACAATATTTCATTGGATCCCATGAAGAATCCAATCAAGCAAAAGCTAAGGAAAATACATCCAACCATCACTTTGATGGTGAAGAACGAGCTACAAAAATTTTTGGATGTGATTTTTATCGTTCCTATCGACTATCCTGAATGGGTCTCAAACATGGTACCCATGGGAAAACCCAATGAAATATTCTATATTTGCACAAACTTTCAAGACTTGAATAGGGCAACTCCAAAGGACTCATTCCTGTTGCCTAACATAGATGCTCTTGTTGATGCCACCGTAGGTCATGAGATGCTCTCCCTAATGGATGGTTTTTTTGGGTACAATCAAATCAGAATTAAACTTGAATACCAACACAAAACCGCTTTTATTACTCCATGGGGAACATTTTGTTACAAGGTGATACCATTCAGACTTAAAAATATTGGTGCCACATATTAGCGGGCCATGACATACATCTTTCATGACTATATGCATAAAATCTTAGAAGACTACATGGATGAATTACTGGCTAAGTCTTTATTATGGTAAGAGCACCCTAATATCCTTATTAAAGTCTTCAATCGACTCATTGAACACAACATCGGATTGAATCCTAAGAAGTTTTTATTTTGCATAACTTCTAGTAAGTTCTTGGGGTTCATTATTTCTAAGAGAGGCATTAAAGTCGATCCTACAAAGGTAAAGGCTATATTGAAAATGGTCGCCCCTACCAACATTAGAGAATTGAGAAGCCTACAAGGCAAGGTAGCATCCATCAAACGATTCATTGTGAAATTATCATACAAATGTCAACCCATGAATCGGTTGCTACACAAAGGAGTCCTTTTTCATTGGGACAAAGAGTGCCAAAAAGCCTTTGTAGAGATCAAAACTTACCTGGAAAAACTGCCGGTATTGGCTCCACCAAGGCCAGACATACCATTTTTACTATACATATCGGCTATTGATTTCACTTTGGGCACCATGTTGACCCAAAATAATGCACAAGACAAAGAGAAAGTCATATATTACATCAGTCACACCTTGGTGAGTTATGAGCTAGGGTATGGGTATGTAGAAAAGCTATGCTTAGTAGTGGTCTTTTCAATAATAAAGTTGTGACACTACATGTTGAACCATACGACCTATGTTATATCAAAACAAAATCCTTTGTAGTACATGATGAACAAGGCCTATCATAATACACATACTACAAAGTATCTAGATTTCATAAGCCAAAAGTCCATCAAGGGACAATTCATAGCTAATCAATTAGCAGAGGCACCTCTTCAAGATAGCAAGCCTCTCACCATAGAATTTCTTGATGATGTAGTCTTTGCATTATCAGATCCACCGAAACTTGAAGAACCTGAGAAAGAAAGAGACATGACATTGTTATTTTATGGTTCAAAGTGTGAGTAAGGTTTCAGAGTAGGGATTGTCTTTATCACATCACATGTTGAAATATGAGCATTTAAATAGAAGGCAAAAAGGTACATTTTATTAGGGGAGATCCTTTATAAGCAAGGTTACAATGGAATGCTCCTTTATTGTCTTGAGTCGCAGGAAGCATCTTGGGTAATTTTGTAGGCTCACAACGGTACATGTGGTGGTCACTTCAGTGGCATGGCCATCATTAAGTGCATCTTGAGAATGGGTTACTATTGGCCCACTATGGAAAAGACTATTGCAAGTATGTCAACAAATTCATTAAATGCCAGCATCACGTGAACCTCATGCATTTGCTATCACAAGCCTTGCAACCCAACTAGGCAGCATGGCCCTTCTCCCAATGGGGCTAGAATTAGTCGAGAAGATCTCACCCCCATCCTCATGCTGACACATGTTCATCATAACAACCACTGATTATTTCACCAAATGGGTCAAAGCGATCCCCTTGACATCGACAACTGGACCAAGGATTGCGGAGTTTATACTCCACAATATCATAAGTCATTTTGGGGTCCCTTCAAAAATAATATCGGATAATGGGCCATCTTTCAAAAATAAAAATGTGCATGCTTTGACAAACAAATATCATATTCAGCATAGTTTTTCAATGCCCTATTATCCACAAGCAAATGGGCAAGCGAAAGCCTCAAACAAAACAATAGTCTCCATCTTGAGGAAGACAGTGAAAGATAATCATAAAGACTGGCATCTGCAATTACCTCTTGCATTATGGGTATATAGGACTAGTGTGCGAACGTCCACTAGGGCAACACTATTTTCACTTGTATATGGCACTGAGGCCATCATGCCCCTAGAGTTAGAAATTCCAACCCTACGCATAGCATTGAAGGACTTCATAGATGATGACACCACATGACAAGCCCATCTTGATCAATTAACGCTTCTTGATGAACATCGAGTCAATGCCTTGGAGCATCTCCATGTTTATCAGGATCGCCTTGCATGAGCCTACAATAGTAAATTCCACTTAAGAGAATTCAAAGTTGGAGATCTTGTGCTCAAAGAAAACCAACAAAACTCAAATCTATCGCCGCACCTATGAGACAAATTTATGATAAATTGGATAGGTCCGTACATAATATCAGAAAGGGTTGGGCCTGGAGCATATCACCTCACATCATTGGATGGTGTTGAAGAGCCCGAGCCTCTCAATATCATCCATTTGAAGGAATTCTATACATAAAATACAAAAACATTCAAATATACATAAAATACAAAAACATTCAAATATGTCATAAAATTACAAACAAATCATAAAAACATAAAATATTCAAAAATGAAAATGCTCCAAGGGTATCTTCATGTCGCTTGGTCAAAATCAATTAAAAATGCTCCAAGGGTATCTTCATGTCGCTTGGTCAAATTCAATAAAAAATGCTCCAAGGGTATCTTCATGCCGCTTGGTCACCTCAATAAAAAATGCTCCAAGGGTATCTTCATGCCGCTTGGTCACCTCAATCAAAAATGCTCCAAGGGTATCTTCACGCCGCTTGGTCACCTCAATCAAAATGCTCCAAGGGTATCTTCACGCCGCTTGGTCAAATTCAATTAAAATGCTCCAAGGGTATCCTCATGCCATTTGGTCAACCCCTAAAAGCCCCAAAGGCACAATAAGCCCTTTGGTCAAAAAAATAATCAAAAGCACAAAAACAATACAAAATAATCAAAAGCACAAAAACAATGCAAAATAATCAAAAATACAAAAACATTTGCATCTTACATTTGCATCCACATAATTGCATTTCATATCCATTGCATTTGCACATGTTATGATCACAATCTTGCAAACGATGCCACAGTTTGTATCACAACCACAAATACTCAAATCCATCTTCATCCATTCATCCATGTGTGTAACTGTGTTTTTCAACACAACCATTCTTGTTGCTATAAAGAATAGGCTAAGGTTTTTTGGTCATTCAACCATATCTAGTGGTCTTATCAGCTTTTGTGGAAAGCCATCTTGATTAGTAGAGGGTAAGGTCTAGTCATGATAATGCCTCGGATATTCAGGATCCCATCACTAATTAAAAACACTAAAATCCTAGTTGGTACAAGGGAAAGATAAAAGCTGCAAAAGTGGTCTAGGTTGCCTTAAGCAAAAAGGGTCTTCCTTGCTTATCCCCCTATGTGACCGGTTCAAAGGTGCTAAGAATTGACAAAAGGACAAGTTCCGCCCTACCCAAAAACAAGTGATTATCATCACTAAATCCCTTGCTTTCATTAAAACAAGCAAAAATCCCAAAATCAAGCAAAATTTAAGCAAAACAAACAAGTGATTTTCATCCCTACATAAGTCCCTTGCTCAAGAGAAAAATCAATCAAAAATAAATAGTGATTTTCATCACTAAGCATGAGCAAGTATCCCAAATGAAATGAAGAAAATAAGGGAATGGAGCTTGAATCCCTAGAATTCTCAGCATTGTACAAAATCGGAAGGTGATCCCCATTACAGGTTTGGTGTACAACCATGCCTGGCAATGGTGATACCCTTACGCATGATGATATGTCTATCACAATAGCATCTTGCATTTGTGTAGACCAATGTTTGCATGTGGATGAGCTAGCTTTGGGTAACTCAATACTACCTAGTGGTATAGTCCAACTAAGTCCAACATAGGATCAGATGAACAATTGAGGATCCTCGATCTTAGCAATGGGCTGAAAGAATCCCGCCTGACATTGAAGGAAATGCTTGAGTTCTATCTAAATATATTCATTTGCACACACAGGGATAATGAATCTCTAGGTCCATGATGAAAGCCTTGCTTTTCAAAAGTCTTGTATGGTCAGTACGCAACTATTGATAGGGTAACTAGAGTGTTTGAGTCTCAGGAAAAGCCTCAAAACTTCCTATATGGCAACAAATCATATCATCAATCACATCATCAATTTTCTTTATGAGGTTTTGTGAATTAAAAGGTATTAACAAAGTAGGCTAGATACCAGATGGATGTCAAAAATGATGTTTAGATGACCACTGACTATTTTGTATCTTTTAAATTACAAGAGCTTATCAAGAAACTACACACATTCCATGCCATTACATTTCACATATGGATGTTCAAATAATTAGTTCTTGTGATAAGAGTGATTATTTACATTTCATAACTAATATACTTTATGTGGTGTCACCCATTAGATCGTTAAAATCATATCATATGCATTCCTTATGTTTTAAGTGATTAAAGCATATAGGTTCATTTACATTAGATCAAAAACCATGTAGATAATGCATTCCACACATTGCATTTGCCACATCATAACATAAGTCGAATGCATACAACTAAAAGCAAAATTAAACATGCATTTAACAAATAAAGTTGCATAGATCATCAATCATCCATCTACACCTAAGATCATATCATTGCATCCACATACATTACATCATATAGCCATAATCAAAGCACATGAAATCCATATAGGTATCCATATATGCATACATCATAATGCGTACAATCATAAATCCATCATTAAGTCAACTCATGATACATCACATCATGTCACAGTAATCAGATCATAAAAGCATCTACATAAGCATCCATCTAAATATCCACATTATCATAAATATCACCTATCATCTAACACATACATCATTACATCATAATGCCATCATCACATCACATAAATAAAACAAAAACATAAGCAATAAATGACACACATAATGAATCATAATGTAAATATCTCATATAAATATGTGTACCAAGTACATGGATGTACAAAAATGCCCATAGGCTACAGTCATATAGGTCATCTGACCTCAAAAATAAGAGTCAAAGTGCATCATGGATCAAATTGGGCTTGCGCCCCCTATAGCACTACCCCCTATGGCGGGATCCCTAGGAGAGTGGTGTGAGCTAGATCCTGCTAGTCTCTCTGTATGAGTCCGGGTCCTCTGCCTAGGCCGGATGGAAGACTACCCTGATGTGGAGCACCCGCTAACCTGTGATCCATCGACACCTACCCTCTCCCTAGGAGTGGCTCCTAGCCTCCTAATCTGCATCGAGAGAGCAACAATGTAGGTTGCATCATCAAAAATATTCACCTCATACTCATCTAGCAAGGCCTATGTCTACCTAGTCTCTACCCCTAGATCTGCCTCTGTAGGAACCTATGGTGTAGGAGGATCAACAATAATCTACATCCTAGTAGCACCTCCCTCGATAACAACCTGTAATACTTGTATCTATGTCGTGAGCTGCTCTATAGTGGCATCTCCTTGTGCTATAGTAGCATCATGCTGTTGTACCTAGATCTTGGTCGACTAGAGCTCGACCTCCACCTCATGTAAATGTGCTCTCAGAGGAGAATCTCTCTCCTCGAGATCCAACTCCTCCTCCTCCTCCTCAGGAGCCTCCTCCTCCACTACCATCTGCTCTACTAGCTGGCCCCATCCCTCAGTCCTAGCTCAGAATCTATGCCCTACTGGATCTGCACCTCCATCATCACCATCATCCTCACGGCCTAGACTACCATCACCATGCCACATCTGATCACCCCACCACTATGCAAATGCATCTGTGACTCCCCCAAAGACTCCTGGGTCAACTACTAGGGCATCCTCCTCATCAGTCAACTCTATGATCCATGGTGGAGGGAGGTCTCTCTCTACTCCAATGCACCTATACAAGAATGGGACAAGTGGCACATCCTACTACAATCCGTACTGATGAAGAACTCGAGAGTAGAAGAAATACTCCTTGATGTCGACCTTGTGGCCAATGAGCCATCACTCATGCCGCATCCTAGCTGTGAATCTGGATGGATCATCCCAAGTTGGGCACTCATGGTATGGGCACCATATGACATCTTCAGCCTGTAGCCCAGTAAAAGTAGCAATATAATGGGAAAGCTCCCCCACATAAGGGTAACTCTTGTGCTCCTCATGCTCTCGATCCCATCTAGTAGTGTAGCACTGCATCCGAGCATCAATAGCTATAATCCTAGTAGGGAGCCCTCTGGGATGATCTACGCTGATATGCTCCCATCCCCATATCTAAAGGAGCAAGCTGCAAGTAATGTTGACATGACCCCACCGATGGATGTGGTACAACTCGTCATAGCACTATGCCAACAAGGACCTCCCCCATGCATAGATGATAGGCTCCATGCTATCCATCAAGTCCTGAACCATCGCAAGGAGGTTCCACGGGAACCTCAAGCCTGAGCAGTCTAGAATAAGAATGTTGTTGATGACCATCAACAACACTGCATGCCTCTCAGAGAAGACCTACTCCCTGTACCATCATAGGATAGATACACCTCTAGACTTGGTGTCCTTGAAGGTAGCCACAACATGCCTCCTAAACACCCTAGCAAATACTGCCTCACAGTAATTAGTGGCTGAAGAGACGATGGCCACTCCATCAAAAGGGATCCAAAAAATCTTATACACATCCTTCGGTGTGATAGTCATCTCACCGGTAGGAAGGTGGAAGGTGTTCGTCCTAGGGTCCCATCGGTGAACCAAGGCCATGAGGTAGGCCTGATCCGACATAATCTGTGGTAGCCTGGTCACATACTGTAGTCCATGGGCCTTAAACTAGGCCCAGTCCATATCATCCATGAGTGGAAGGAGGTCATTTAGGAGCTTCGGGTCCCGAGCCCGAGCAGTGAGAATCTAAGGGCAAAAATCAAAGATATAACTATAGTGCATCTAAGGCATAAATCACAATAAAACATGAAAAATAGTGCAAATAATGATAGACTATCCTAAGTCTAAGTGAAAGAGCAATAAATGCACCTAATCATGCAACAAATTTCAATTAAACAACTCAAAAATCCAAAAAAATCAATTAACTATCACAAAAATGCAAAAAAAAATCAAAAATTTGCCTAAGGTTCCTAGCCGCTTTCACCTACAGTGACCAGAAATCGGTCGCTGAGGCTGACAACGGCCAAGCCCCAATGGTCAAATTTTTTGACCGTTGGGATTTGAATTGACTACTATTGTTGACAATGGCCAGGTCATGGGCCAAAATGGCCACTCTAAGTGACAGTGGTCAACGGGCGACACAAAAAATGCATGTGCCCTAGGCCAAAAGCACCAAAGAAAATTTGAAAAAAAATGCAAATGGGGACAAGCCCACCAAATTAAAACCTAAACTAAACCTATCTATGGGTTCGATTCGTTTCCAGTGAGTTTAATGAGATTCATTTACCAATTACTTAGTGAGGTTCATTTTTATCAAAAATACAAGCAAGGTTAGGGTTTCAAAGCATACCCGAGAAGCTCCGGCTCCTCCACTCATCGATGCCTCACCCTGCGCAACCATAATCCTCAATGCAAAATGCTCCAAGTTGCAAACTGTCACTTTCTCTCTAGAGCTCTAAAAAGTGAATCGCTAGCTAGAAGAATGAAAAGTCAAAACCCTAGGCTACCTTTTATATTTCCTAAGTTATGCCTTGACCACTACTATCATCAGTGGCCCAAACTTCTTGGTCGCTTAGGTCGAGAGCGGCCAGAAGCAAGCATTTAGGGGTCATTGGACCTGACAACGGCCAACAACACAGACAAAAACAAGAAAATTCCTCCCATGAGGAATAACAAAAAAATCAAATAATCACAATTTGATGGTTCAAAATCATCATAATGCTCAAAATAACAAAAAAATCACATAAAAACAAAATCTCAAGTAAGCCTCGTATCCAGTTACTTACTCTATCAACTCGATGGTTGCAACGATTCGCAATCCATGCAATTCGGTGAGATGAGTGAGCTACCATAGGGCTACTTGGGGTAAATTAATCATTTTGGAATCATGATGTACCCCTCAATCCCAAAGAAGACCAAGATGGTTGGACTGCTCCACGGGTATGATAGAATCATCCTAATTCCTCTATGACATAACAACACTGAGCCAAGTGATTCAACAAAAATCCTAAATAGAATCACTCATCCTAACTCCCTAAGAAGGCCATTTATGGCTGGACCACTCCCAAGGATAGGGATGAATGATCATCATAAATAGTTGAGATCACACTTGGATGGGGGTTTGCCCATTAAAAGAACAAGCACTAGAAAGGAACCAAATTAGTCATATTGGTCAAGCAACTTGTCGCTTCATTCATTGCCCTTCCCTCATCAATTCGTTGTGTGAGGGGGTAGTTAGCTCTTCAAATAATCATAATCAAAGTCAACCAAAGATCACTCAATCATATCAAAATTGTGTTCGTCCTACGAATCATTGCAGACAACTATTACAAAATTTCCCCTTGTTTGTTGGGTTCATAAGCAAAATATGACATTTTTAGTTGTAGCTCTCCTCCGATCGGATCTCATTGTAGTGACATAAGCTACCCGATTGTGTTTGAGGAATGAGTGCAAGTGAATATGTGCAAGCCCTGTGCTAAATTAAGCCTTCCAATATGTTGAAGCAATGATTCAAGGGTGCGCATCATCTTGCGTGATTGGGCCATCCAGCATTGATCAAACCAATGATCATCGTACACCCTACAAACATAGATAGTCTATATTTTTGCTCAGTGTTGTGTTTTTCCCACATAGTGCATCCCAAAAAGGGGTATCTGTAGACACCTAAAACATGTCGTGTTTAGGAGAACTACTCATATGGGCATCCATAGACCATGTGACTAAACCTTGGGACCTTCCAAGTGCCAAAAGTGGTTTTCACCACTCATTTGGGGTAGTCTTAGCCCATCCAAGCCTGGTCGCTATGAACCAGAGTGGATGAATCCTGGCCATGCAGACGACAACGACTAAGCTTTAAAATGCAATTTACCACCAAAATAGCCTAATCTTGGGTGGAAGTGGCAGTTTGCATGCAATAAGACCGAGCGGGGATAACTTTGCATTCCTCCTCACAGCCAGTTTACATGAGAGACTCAAGTCCAGGTTTAGACATCAATTTAACTGGCCTTCAAACATAGAAATGACAAAACTTCTCATGCTAACCTCTAGTGTGCATGCAAAATTCAGTCCTAGGGTTGGACATTGACCTAGGGTTTCAAAGACATTATAAGGTGCAAACCTAAGAGCACCAAGGGGAGATCATAAATTCAGAGACTTTTTGTAGAGATACAACCGAGGAGAGCTTTTTGAGACTTGAAGAGATTTTCTTGTAGCGAAGCCCTATCGGATCGAAGAGCAAATTGGAGCACCTTTTAGGAGCAATGAAGTACTGGCCAACTAAGGGGTTACCATCTATAGGATATTCAATACATCGAACCAAAAATGACAATCATTTCAACATCAACAACAAGCCTAGATCCATAGCCTTGGAGCAATAGAGACAAGTTTTCATCTTAGCGGCCATTGTCTCGGATAGTGGCCCGCAGGCCTAGTCTAGGGTTCTTAGCATTATTTCTTTCATTTAGCTTATTACATGTTTTCATGCCATTAGCATAGATCTGATTTATTGCATTCATAGCATTAGTTTCTATTATCATTGAGCATCTTCCTATTTATCATTAGGGTTATTGCTAACAACCTCATCCGGGGAGGCAATCTCGGATAACTAAGTGTTTGTTGTTGTTTTCATGCTTGCAGGACTACAAGTTCACTAGATAGGTTATCAACATACGAAAGCAAGAGGATCCCTCTAGGAGCTAGACCTGGAGAAGGAGGCATCTGTAAGCCCTCATACAGTTTTATGTGCATCATCGGGAAGCCTACGAAAGTGCATCACCCCTTGCAAGGGGATATCATACATCTACTGCCCCTATTTGTAAAATTTGTATCAAATGAAGGGAATCCCTCAGAGGGATCTATATGTAACCGAACTTGAGAAAAAGCAATAAAAAGCATTGTCTATTCATTTCTTCATATTTTGGTTGTATCTTTCATTTTAATGCATGATTAAGTAAATAATATTCACAAATAGAGTAGTGGATGGTGCGCCGCTTCCTTGGGGTAGCTACATGATGTAACACAAATAATAGCACTATATTTTTGTAAAATTAGGGAGTTCTCAAAAATTTCTCAAAAAATTTCTCACACAGTAGTTTTGTGAGTAAGATTTTTTCTCATGAAAAATAGACCTTGGATCACCAAAACTCTTCATTGTCTAAGGATAATTTTTAGGAGGAATGAACTTCAATGTTAGACAACAAGATCTAATTTTTATTGTATGATTAGATGGCATAGAAAGATTTTACCCCATTTTAATTCTTACACAGATCCTTGGAAAGGTTTGGATCACAGCTACGGTCCCATGAGGATTAGAGAGCCATTTAATCCTGATGCACCTCCAATTTTTGAGTATTGAAGAATTACGGGTCCACTAATACCAAGTCATGTGTCCACTGGTTCTATATGACCTTTCAAATGTAGGTCGTATGTCGACTTGACTTGACAGGTGCGCTACCTTGTTTTTTTTGGTAAATAAGGTACAAATTCATTACTACCGGGTTTTACAGGTTGACCCAAAACCTATTACAAAAATAGCACAAAGCTTAAGCGAAACAAAAAAGAGCCACATAGTCTATTCTTAGCCCCCTACTAGGGCCACACAGCCAACAAAGAGCAACAAGCTTACAAAGGATTACACACACCTTAAAACACAGGCAGTCGACAATTTCACCTCCTAACACTTTCTCTTCTCTTTTGGTCGTGAAATTGTGACATGTCGCGATATCGCGACACTTTTCCTTCCTCCTATTTCTTTTCTCTTTAGGTCGCAAAAAAGTGACATGTCGCGATATCGTGACACTTTTCCTTCCCGCTCTTTCTCTTCTCTTTTGGTCGCAAAAATACGACATGTCGCGAAATTGTGACACTTTTTCCCTCTTGCTTGTTCTCTTCACTTTTGGTCACGAAACAGCGACATGTCGAGATATCACGACACTTTTCCTTCCTCCTGTTTCTTTTCTCTTTTGTTCACGAAAAAGTGACATGTCACGAAATCTTGACACTTTTCCTTCTCGCTCTCTCTTCTCTTTTGGTCACAAAAATTCAACATGTCGCGATATCGCTACACCCTTTCTTTCATTCTGAACATGTCACGAAATCATGACACTTTTTCTTTCCTCCTCTTTCTCTTCTCTTTTGGTTGTGAAAATGCGACATGTAGCGATATCGCGACACTTTTCCTTCTCGCTCTTTCTCTTCTCTTTTGGTCGCAAAAATATGACATGTCGCAAAATCGTGACACTTTTTCCATCTTGCTCTTTCTCTTCTCTTTTGGTCATGATAAACCGACATGTCACGATATCGCGACACTTTTTCCTTCTTGCTCTTTCTCTTCTCTTTTGGACGTGAAAATCTGACATGTCATGAAATCGTGACCCTTTTTTATTCAAGCTCAACATATCACCGGACAACGACACCAAATCCTTCTTGCTCACCATGTCGCGATATCATGACACTCTTTCTTTTAACATGTCGCAATATCATGACACTTTTCCTTTCTTGCTCTTTCTCTTTTCTTTTGTTCACGAAAAAGCGACATGTCGCTATATCATGACACTTTTTCCATGTCGCGATATCGTGACACTTTTTCTAACATGTTGCGATATCGTGACACTTTTTCCTTCCTTCTCTATCACTTCTTTTTTGGTAACGAAAATGCGATGTGTCGCGATATCACGCCACTTTTCCTTCTTGCTCTTATTGTTCTCTTTTGGTCGTGAAAATATGACATGTCACGAAATCGCGACACTTTTTCTTTCTTGTTTTTTCTCTTCTCTTTTAGTCGCGAAACCAAGACATGTCATGATATCACGACACTTTTTCCCAGTTGCTCTTTCTCTTCTTTTTGGTCATGAAAATGCAACATGTCGCGATATCGCAACACTTCTTCCTTCATTCTCAACATATCACCAAAAAGCGATACATTTTCCTTCTTTCTCAATATGAATATCAAAAATTATGATTCTTTTTTGTAAAATTGTAACACAAGGGGGAGAATTTGAATATCAAAATTTTTGCAAACACAAAAACCACAAGTAAATTATTGTAAAAATTATTACAATAAGGTGCATTTTTTATAGCATTCGACACCTTTATTAAAATTGGCATTGTTAAATTGGGTGCAATTTCGGTGTAATCTGACACCTAAAGTAAAAAAAATGGGCACTTTTGTATTTTTATTGCACTTAATTTCTTGTTTTATGCAATTGCATCTTAAGTTACAAATCAAAAGCACTTAAGACCCCAAATTTCAAATCTTTTCATGTAAATTTATTTACACTATAGCATTCGGTATAAATGGTACCTCTGGCTCACACTTACAGGTAATGTTGTCATGCCTCGGGGCTATTGTATCTATTGCCTAAAATAGCTACAATAATGATGTTTGATCTTGTTCTTTATAAATAATTCGGAAGAAATAAGGAAGATCCAATTTTTGATATTCACTCCATAAAAACCCTAAGGCACTCTTCTTGTTTGGCTTAAATTCCTCAAACTAATCATTCTTCTTTAGGAGGATTTTTAGGCAAGTGCTATTAAATATCAATTAATTGAATTCTCTTTTAGTACTTATTTAAGGGTATATCAAAAGAGAGACCATTTTGGTGCAGTAAGGAACCTTCATAATGGCTAATATAAACAAATATCTAAATGATACATAGTTGCTTAAAGGTTTTAATCATTTTGCATGGAAAACCAAAATGAAGGTCATTATTAATATAGAGGAATTATGGGATATAATGATTGCCACTGTAAAAATACCAACTACACCAGGTTCATATCAGAATACATGGAATAAAAAGGACCAAAGACTTCTCATGCTGATTTTTCTAGCTACTACTGATGAAATTCAGCCTCACATTTGTGATGCTCAACATGGTAAAGATGCGTGGGATGCATTATCTACCATTTTTGAAGGGAAGAATGAAAGCACAATTCTTAACCTTCAAACCCAACTTCATACTCTCCATATGAAGTTAGGTGAAACAGTAGATTTATTCCTCTGTAGAGTGGTAGAATTGAATTCAAAACTGAATGCTTTAGGATAAAAAGTCAAAGGTAAGGGCTTGACTTTGATCATTTTAAGGTCTCTTCCAAACTCCTATAAAATGTTGATAACATATCTTCAAATGTCTCAAAGATAAGTGACATTTGTAGAGTTGGTAAATTTACTTCAAATTGAGGAAGTAAATAGGGTTATGCACAGTGGTGAATATTCACAAATTCAATGAATATTAGGATTTCCAAAATTGAAAATTGGCGAATATGAGGACCCTCGACGTCGGTCCATTCACCTAAAATTTTCAGGATCAACTTTTTCTTAGGGTGCCAAAATATATATCCAAACATAGGCATATTTGTACTCCTTGGAAAGCTCTTTTCAATCCTGATCTAATGGTGGTGTCTCTATGAATATATAAGATGATTTAATAGGTCAAAAGTGGCCCTAAAGATGATATTACATTTTAGGGCTTCAAATACCCCAAATTTTGGTGTGAAGATGCTCGATTTGATTTTCTTAGAATTCTCCATGATTCACCTTGATTTTGATTAGGATTCACCATTTTTTTACAAGTACATTTTGAGTCCAACCCCTTATACATAACCCTAGAAACAAATTAGCAAAAAAGAGATAAATTTTTCAATAGTGCACTTTTCTCTAACAAATAGGGTCCATAGAAGGATGGGTCATCTTCCAAAGATAATGGCAAGAAACCTCAATCACAAAAGAAGTTTTGCACAAATTGTAAAAAGGACAACCATGACACCAATCGGTGTTGGTTTAAGAATAAACAAGACAAAAAAGGCAAAGGTAAACCATAGAGGAAAAATAGACAACAAAGAGGATATGTTGCTATTGAGAATTATGATTCTAATTTAGAATGAGCACACAAGGTGCTCATAACCCATACAGCTTCTGCTCAAAATAATTCTATATGGTACATCGATTTAGGTGCTAGCAAACACATGACTGGTGATAAGTAGTGGTTTGAGACATTTGAGGCAAAGTAAGACAAACTAGTAACTATTATTGATGATAAGACCTACCATGTCTAAGGTGAAGGAAACATTTATGTTAGCCTTCTAGATGGAAAGTGTCACATTCAAAATATCCTTTATGTTCTAGGAATAGCAAATAATTTATTGTTAGTTCCCAAAATCCTAGATAAAAATATAGCTATTAACTTAAAAATTGAGTAGGGAAAGAAGCGTTGTTATATCACAAATAAGGGAAAACACATAGCAACAAGTTCTTACAAGCATGGCTTGTTTACATTAGATATTTTTTCTACACCTCATGTTGCCATGGTGGTAAACATGAAGGAGGCCACTTCTCTATGGCATAAGAGATTTGGGCATCTAAGTTTTGGATATTTACTTGAGCTAAGTAAATATGAAATGGTGAAGGGCCTTCCCAACCTTTCATCTACATTGCCCATGTTCTCAGATTGCTTAGCAGAGAAGCAACATCAAGTACCATTTGAAGCTAGCTCTTCATGAGCTAAGAAAATATTAGATTTTGTACACAGAGATTTGTCCGGTCCTATACTACATAGTTTTGTGGAAAAGATATATTTTCAATTGTTTGTTGATGATCACTTATGGAAGATGTGAGTTTTCTTCCTACAATATAAGTTAGAGGTATTTATGTATTTTTATCAATTCAAGAAACTTGTTGAGAAGGAATCAGGATGCTACATAAATACCCTTCACTCAAATTGAGGGGGAATATACCTCCAATGAATTTTACTCATTTCTAAATAAACATGGGATTAGAATGTAGCTTACTACGGCCTATAATCTACAAAAAAAATGAGTTACTAAGAGGAGTAATCATTCCTTTATGGAAATGGTTCACTATATGCTTAAGGGAGAAAATCTTGAGCAACAATATTGGGTTGAAGCTATCACAATAGCAACGTACCTCTTGAATAGAGCTCCCACAAAAGCTCTTAGAGGTATGACTTCAAAAGAAGCATGGAGTGGTAGAAAACCCTTCATTTCTTATCTCAAAATTTTTGGGTGTAACGCATTCATGCACATACCAAAATAAAAGAGAAATAAGTTAGACGAGAAGACCTTAAAATGTATTTTTCTTGGATATGATGAATAATCCAAAGGTTATTGGTTGATAGATCCTAGAACCAAGAAGATATGCATAAGTAGATATGTGGTGTTTGATGAAGCTTTCACACCAAATAACACATATTCTGTATACCTGGATGAAGAGGAACCTAAGCAAGTGACTCCTCCCCCATACAAAAATATTCCAAAATGGTATACAAGTATAATGAGAGATTCAAAGGTGACCACACCTCTAGATCTTACTTTAGATCATCCTCATACTTGTAGCATGACTCGGTAGAAGAGGGAACAAGCATCAACTTCAGAGGTTGACAATCTTTACCAACACTTTGAAGATATTTTTTATATCTAGAGTAAGATAGTAGAGAAGATATGGAAGTTAATGATGAAAGGGTTTACATATTTTCATATGATGAACAAGAATCCACCTCGATTGAAGAAGCACTTAGTGATCCATAGTGGAAGGTAGCTATGAATGCTGAATATACATCTCTTGTTAAGAACAATACATGGAAGCTAGTTGATTTACCTTCAAGAAAGAAGACCATTGGCTTCAAATGGGTTTACAAAGTGAAATACAAGGTATATAGAACTATAGATAAGGATAAGTACCAACTTTTTACAAAGGGCTATGCACAAAAATAAGGCATTGACTACGAATATACTTTTGCACCTACTGTTAGAATGACTACCATTCATGTTCTTTGTGCTATTGCAAAATAGTATGAATAGAAAATTTATTAATGGACATCAAAAGAACCTTATTAAATGGTGATTTAAAATAGGAAGTATACATGACTCAACCACAAGTATTTTTTGAGGAATACCAAGAGCAAAAGGTGTGCAAATTGGTTAAATCCTTGTATGGGTTGAAACAAGACCCATGAGTATGGTATATAAAGATATATAATCACCTACTACAACATTGATTTAAGAGAATTCCTTCAGATGTAAATCTCTATTTTATGAATATTGGTTTTGAAATAGTGATCCTTGTACTCTATGTAGATAATATGATCATCATTGGTAGTTCAGATAAGTTGACTGACGTAGTTAAGGGTGACTTGAAAGAGTCATTTGAAATGACAGATCTAGGACTTATCCACTATTGTCTTGGTTTAGAAGTGGAACAAAAAAAATTGCCTTAGGGTGAAAAATGAAATATGCCAATACATTGATCAAAAAATATCACATGACTGATAGCAAGCCTAAAGTAACTCCTATGGAAATTGGGCTACAGTTTTCATGATATAATTATTCTCCACCAGTATATCGTACTCTCTATTTGCGGTTGATTAGGAATTTTATATATCTGACCAACACTAGGCCAGATATTTGTTTTGCTATAAATTATCTTTTGAGGTTCATGCAAGAACCTAAATTTAGCCACTGGAAAGTAGTAAAATGGGTTCTCCATTATATCAATGGTACTATTGAGTATTGCTTAGAGTACAAGAGGAATGATAAGTTCTTATTTCTATGATACATAGATTCTAACTATGTTGGATCTATTGATGATAGAAAATCAACTTCAGGTTATATTTTTCATCTAGCATCTGGTCCTATCTCTTGGCACAAAAAGAAGCAACAAGGGGTTGTTTTATCTTCAATAGAGGTATAATATCACACAGCACGAGGAGCAGTGTACAAGGTGATATGGTTGAGTCATATTTTAGCAAGTATGGGTATTCCCAAGAAACTTCCAATTCACTTGTTTTATGATAACCAAGGTGTTCTGAACTTAGTCAAGAATATAGTACATCATGAATGCACCAAACACATTGACACTCAATGTCATTTCATTCATGATGAAGTTCCAAAACACAATATACATCTCTAGTACATTCTCACCGATGAACAGGTTGTAGATATATTCACAAAGGAATTTGCACGTGTCAAATTTGAGTTGTTTTGCAACACTCTTTATATTTTAAAATAATGTAATAAAGGGGGATGTTAGGGTAATTTAATTATTACCTTAGTTAGTTTAGTTATTACATTATTTTATAACCTTGAAAATATTCATTGTTAAGAATATTTTATGGTTAGTACTTTATGCATTGATAATTTGTTAGTTGTTAGTTGTTAGCGATGTACTACATATTGTTGGTGACAACCTAGGGGGATATTTTCTATGCATCTCCTAAGGCTATATTTAGCCTTAGTCTTATATATTTAAAGCCTTGATTATTAATAATATTTTAATGTTCATTATATTACTTTGAGTTGCCTTAATAGATTTGCAATAGGCTACCTTAGAGGCTTAGGGGTAGATCTTATTATTCTCAAGATAGCTTTACCCTGATTTATTGGTTTAGCTTGTACTAGAGGGTTAATTTAGTTATTTGATTCTCTTTTATGAGGTCTAGCATCTATTGGAGTAGTCATTCATTGCTCTTCAATGGATATTATTTTGGCATATGTGTTATAATCTAATCAAAATTTTGGTCTCCTTGAGTGTTCTAATTCATCTAACACAATGTAATATTTTGATTCATCCCTATTAACAAAGGTCTACTCCAAAGTTGACAAATTTATAGTTGATTGTGTGTCCAAAGACTAAGTGAAAGGTTCTAGACTCAAAATTGGGAGTTTTAACTAATAAGGATGTGCAATATTATGATTGGAATGGGATGTCCTTGCAAATTGATATTTTGTTCTAGCATACCAATTGAATCATGAATAGTTAGGAGTAGGATCGTACCAAACACTAGGATTTTCAATGTAGTTTTTCTAGGTGGTGATCAAGTCCCTAGATGAGCTTGTAGGTATTTTATGAACTGGGATCAACACAAATACCATTTAAAGAGTTAGGTCCTAAGGATGACCAAGATTCTTACTAGCTAAAAATGAAGGTTTATGATATCAAACCAAATATGTTCAAACATTTGGATTCCCCTATTAGAAGGAAGGCTTTGAATAAGTTTGGTAGAGAAACCTTTGGATGTTACACAAATTTTATAGGGCTATGACATCATTAGAGAGGGTACTCAAAGTTTTGAATAATTCATCTATTTTAGCATCTAGATGAGAGGAAGCTTGACTTTACTCTGGGTATGTGATATGATGAGTCAAACTAGTAGTAGACTATATGGTTAGTGAGGATTTGTAAGAGGGATGAATGGAGGAAAATAATGGTGGAGGTGGTTTAGGAGCTAGCCTTTCTATTTGTATTAGATCCTTCTAAGATTGAATGGACATATTATAGGTATCTGGTAGTGAGTTACCACCCTTAGACTTACCATCATGGCAGTCTCAAAATTAAAAGCTTTCATAGAGTAAATGAATACCATACCTAGAGGTGGTCGAGTCTCATCATGGATCCTTTTCCAAGTCTTATGGAATTAGAAGTTGATATCATCCATTATCTCTATGGACACCCTCTTGATGGTCATGAGTTGCTCTAGGAGGTATGCTCCATCTATTCTCTCTTTAAATCACTTTATCAGGAGCTCTTCCAACTAATTCTAGCTTCTAATTGATCATAGGATGATACTGAGGTACCATTTATGAGATCTCCCTTGAAAATAAGTCTCCAATAGCCTTAAGTATATATCTTAATTTTAAATGAAATGCATAGTGCATAAGTCCATTAGGTTTTGCAACTATTCTATCATAGTGACATCTTCTGCTAAGAAATAAGGTAAATATTTGAGCACCATGGTAGGGATCAAGTCCCATGTGCAAGTGGAGCTAGTGGAATCAAGGGACCTTGGTTTTTCCATGCAAAAAGTCTTCTAGGAGTTTGATGTACCACAACAACCATGTTGTGATGTCAGTTACTCCTTTGTCTTCAATTCAAAGGTGCACACTAACTCTTGTTGATTAGCTTGGCTAAAGGCTCTAGTCATGGTACTTTAGCTCATATAATTCTAGGCCCTTCCTTTAATAATGGAATATCCAAGTGGGGATACTTTTATTCAAAAATCTCATGAGACAAAGACCCCCATTGATATTTTAATCTATCTTTTATTGAATTACTTCTTAAAACATCTATATATTTTCATTTAGAGTCATCAAGTGGAGTCACCAAGTGAATTCTTTAGGTTCTTCTCTTCAAGTAGGTATACTGACCTAGACAAAAATCACAAAAGAATATTTTAAATATTTGTGGGGTGAATGTAGAAGCTTGTTCCGCTAGGTGTGCTAGAAAAATTATTGTCATCTCATAATGCACCCATAAACCTAGGTTGGGGGTCCTAATAAGACAAATTCACATGTGCCTCATGTAGAGCAAAATAATAGGAAGTTTCATGGATAGGGAGCCATCTATGGAGTGACCTTCAAGGTTTTAAATCGAGGTTGGATCCTTGTTGGATTCAATCCTTGATGCATCGAGGACCTCTACAAGTTGAGGCTAGCGAAAAAGAATTACGATGGAAGTAAAAATAGGAAATGAGAAAATATTACAAGATAGTGAGGCTCAAAGAGTTTGATGAAAGTGAGGCTCAAAGGGATCGATGATCCTTAAGCAATGACAAAATATTTCGACTCCCCTTGTTATAATAAAAAATAAGGGTGAAAGGAAGAGCATGAAAGGTTGGGTTTCAGGAATAAGCAGATAACTCCCAGTACATTTTATAATATAATTCAAGCCTATTTATAAGTTTATAGGAGGTTTCCTTACCTCTAAAGGTATGTGCAAAATACCTATAAATTATCCTCTATTGTTGTAGCCAAAATCCTTCTATAACTATTAAATAACAACTTGAAGGTCTTTGGATATGGGGCCATAAATGTTAAAATTCTTTGGACCTTTGGATCACCAACTATCACTAGCTCAACTCTCTACTACTATATTGGGGTGGTTGTACCATTAATCTTCTATTGCATTTCTTCTAGACTGCCCTTCCTTGCTGATATGGTAGGCATGGCCTCCCTAACTATTGTAGGATAAAAATATAGGCTTACGCATATGGTGGGAATTTGTCATGGCTAACACATGATTGGATCTGATAGGCTTGATAGATAAATTTAATCTTTGGCCAATCAGATGATGTTCTTCTTAATTGCTCCTTTACCTTCTTCCTCACACATATTTCTACCATGTGTCCTTGCATGAGATGGAACTCTCTACAACCAATGATAGGCCTTATTTATATGAGCACTCATGCTTCCCTTCTTGGGTTCTTAACTAGTCACCATGTGTTTGGCTCTAGGCTTTGTTAGAGCTATCTCTTTGTTTATGTGCTTTCTTGTGTAGATTTTTGAATTGAAAATCAATAGCCCATGGGCCTTACCACCCTTGATGTAGTTGGTTTTGGTAGAAATATGATCATTGGTCATATATGGAAGATATAATGGTTGGTGCAACTTTTAATATTATTTACTCTTTATGGAGCTCTTTTATTTTGACCAAAGGTAGGAAATGCCTTATGACTACCTTGTCTTGCCACATCCTACTTTTGACTAAGTTAACTTTGAGTGAAGCGGGGTTTTAGGGAAAATTTCCTTACAACTAACTAGGGCAATGATTTATTGAATGATGAATTTCATATTTTTTATGTCACCATTCACATATATTATTAATATTCTTCCTTGAAATTGGAGATTTATTCATCTAAAATTTCATGTCATAAAATTATTCTTAATTTTATATTTTATATTTTATTTTTTAATCTTTATGTTAATATCATAAAAATGAAAAATGGTAAATTTGCTCTTTGGGATTTTTAATATCTTTTAAAGGCTAGAAATCATGAGTATTATTGTACAACATACAACAAGGTGGAGGATGTGTGTCTAATTATTTTGTTGATGAAATTTTTATTTGTATTAGACAAATATTAAAGACTAATACTATTATCAAATAGTTTTCATCATGTTATCTATCTAATATTTATATATCAGTAATCATATTTTCATATTTTATTGAGTTTATTTTAACCTTTACATAAACTTGGCCATAATATCTTATAATATAACTTTAATATATACGATTCTATTACATATGACAAGCATCACTTTTGGTTATTTAAAAGATACAAATATGAATTAAATGACTATGTCAATAATATAATGTGTTGATTGATAAGATACATAACCTAAATTATATTGACACTACATGGAATTTGAACCAAATTAAAATTATTATTTCAATTCTAAACAAACCTTAATGTTTCCATGGTGGAATTTCCCTTTGTAATTGTACAGCTTTATACATTCACCATAACCAAAATCAAGTTAATACTATGAAGGAAAAATATAAAATTATAATTTGTACGAATTTCAATTTAATTTCAAGTATATCCATAGTTATACATACTATAGCTTCTTGAACAACCAAATAAAAATGGCTTGTCTAAAGCTCAAATTAATTAAACACAATAGCTTCTATATTAAAAACATTCATTTTTTTATCTTTTGTTGGTGTAATCTACTTCCTTATTACATTAAGGAAATTATATATGACCATGATGCTAATTTTTCAATCTTGTAGTAGGTAATTTAAGTGATCAAATCTAAGGAAGACAATAGTAATGATTATATAATGCACATATTTTTTAGATGACCTTGCATTATAAAATTTTGCATAGTGGTATATTTGATAAACACTCTTAGCCATCAATTGTTAATTTGTAGATAAGTATTTTATATTCTTTTTTTTTTTGGAAAATATTTCCTAATATATGAAGGGTTGAGGACCCGACACTCAACCTAGTCATGAATTTTCAAACCTATTTGCTCATCTAAATAAGCACTCCATAATTGCTAGGAAACCTATCCTTATTGGCTAAATATTTTATATTATTATTATATTTAAACTAATATTTAGCACCTTCAATAGTGCCATTGAACATATTTAACATAATGAATGTCATATTTAATATATTTCATTGATTCACTTACAGATTCAATGTAAATAATAGATATACTTTTATATAATTCATGGGAAGTAAGTTCTTTTTTTCATCTTGGATACATATATATTACAAATACTTTTCGTATATATATACATACATACATATATGTATATATATATATATATATATATATATATATATATATATTATTTATTTATTTATTTTTATTAATAGTTTTATCGATTTTATAGTTTTGTAACACACAACTATCTCCATTCAACCATAAATACAATGTTATAAAATACATTCCAAAGATCAAAATGTATTAATTTGTTTATTTAGCCATAAAATTTTAGGTCTAGTTTTGGGTAGTATAGTATTCATTTGTTAATTAATGTGCAACAAATTGTGTTATAGTTGATGTCATCCGCTATATTGTTATATCCACTAAAACGTGTATTCTCTTCTTATCATTCTATTTATGATGCTAACTACATTTTTAAGGTGATTTCTATAATATTAAATATCAAATATAAAAATTAATTATTTTATAGGTGAATGTGAGTACACATAAATTCCTAGGAAAAAAAATTATCTAAAAATTTAATCTCTATTGGTTTGTCACATTGCATAAAAAATTAAAGATAAATAAAATAAACTCTAATCCAAGTTTTTAAATGTTAGCTCATGGCGTAACTTTTGATAATTGAAATTTATTAAATATTGGTTGTAATTTACTAATTGTAGCCTTTACAAATCATTATCCATGATATAATTTATAAAATGATGCCAATTATCAATGTTATATAGGTATACATTTTGCTACTCAAGGTTAGCTTACTAGTCTTAATACTAATTTTTTTTTGGTAGATAAGATACTATAGCATTAATACCGGGTTTTACAGGTTGACCCAAAACCTTTTACAAAAATTAGCCCAGGGCTATTGATGAACATGTCCTTACTAAGGATCCTATATATGTAAAATCTACATGCCGCCAAAGCTATTACATTCGGTAAGGCACATAGCCTGTTATCAAAAAGAAACTTCCCATACAACATTTTGGGTATACCTCGAGGAAACACACCTGCATCATAATTACAAAAAAAGAAACAAACATAGATCTCTTCCTTGAAATAGTGGAGAAACAAAAAGTTGCAGATACACATAGCACAGTACTGAAAAAAACTCCCACAAGCTCTATATTGACAGTTAATCTTAATAATTCTTTGGTAATTGCTTTCTTTTGTATATGACATGCTTTGGGACCACATCTCGTCTTGGCCAATCAGCCTTGGAGAAGTAAACTTGTTGGCTATATTTATGGCGGTGGCTATCTGGTGGTCCATGTGGCTTTGGTTTGAATTCTTATATTGTTGTTTCTTTCCTGCCCTATGTTTATCAACCAACCTCAAATTACTAATATGACTAGGATCCATGTTATTTGACATGTGAATGTCCCCATTAGTTTTTGTGGTATTTCCAAGTAGCATCCACCAAGACTGATAGCTCAAATAATTTTTATTGTGAGTCCATTTCAAAAAAGAGATGGGAATACTCATAGCCTTGAAACTTACAATGCCTTCCCTATTGGTAAATTCAACTATCATTCTTGCAATTCTTGTTGAATAAGCTCCTATACTTCGCTCGGGATACCATGTTCCCATTTGGAAAGTCCATCACCATCGACACCCAAATTGGCTAGCTTATTAACAAATTTGATAGCTTCCCAAAAGACATGTTGGCCTTTTATGTCCTGTCTTCCATGGTAAATGATCCTAGCCTCTTTAACAATTATTTTAATTCTACAAGGAGGTTTTTTCCAATTATTGAGGAGATTTATAACATGCATAGAGTCTCCTTCTATGATCAAATTTCCTTCTAATTCTTGAGTCATTTGAAGGCCTCTCCACATAGCTCTAGCTTCAGCTTCATTGTTCATCCTTGTTCCCAAATATTTAGAAAATTCAAGCATCATATTCTCATTATGATCTTGCATAATACCGCCAGCACCTGCTCTTCCAGGATTTTCCTTAGCCGCTCCATCAAAATTAAGCTTAAACCAACCCGTAGGAGGTGGGGACCACTTAACATTGGCTCTAGGGTTGACTACCCTAGGCACATACTCATGTAACAAGGTTAAGCTTAAATATTGAGCAATCGTGGTCTCCTGCAGATGAGGTTTATGGCTATCAAAAGGTATAAGGTTCACATTCTCATTGGTAAAGGATAGGATCATGGCAATGATAGTTTGATGATCATGGATAGACTCATTAAAGACTTTATGGTTCCTTTCTAACCATGCCTGCCAAAGATAGTGATTGAGACAAAATTTCTACATGTATCTAAGTCTTTGGCTTGAAAAGGGGTAAGGCCACTAGACAAAAAAATCAAGTACGATGGCTGGTTTAACCCAAGAAATATTGAAGGCCTAAAAAACCCCACTTAGGATAGTCAAGGAAAAAGGGCACTCAAGAAAAATGTGATAAATGGTCTCCCAATTAGCCCTGCATAGATAACAATGATTAGTGATACAAATACCTTTATGCATCATATTATCAATGGTTAGAATTCTTCCTTGGATAACCAGCCATGAAAAGACTACAATTTTTGGAATTAATTTTTTTATCCAAACTAAGTCCTTTTGGAGGACAAAATCCTTGTCATCAAGCAAAAGCTTGTAAGCTGATTTAACAGTGAACTGCCCATTTTTTGTAGGAGCCCAGGTCACTTGATCTTCCTTGGGTCTCTTGGGGATAAATTGTTGCCCGATAATGTTACAAAGATCATTTGATTCTTCTTGAAATTCCTAAATCCTTATTTTTTTCCACTTAATTTGGCCTCTATCCTCAACCATATAATCAAATACTTTTCTGCCAATGAGTTCTTTCGTGATATCTCTAATTTGGGCTAAGTTAGGATATTGTGTTAGTGGTTTGTCCTTAGCCCACCTGTCATTCTAGCAATTTATCCTCTCACCATTTCCTAAAACCCATATTAAACCTTTTTTGATGATTTCTTTACAATTGAGAATTGCTTTCCAAAAAGTAGAACCTCTGATTGGAACTAAGTCACTTGGAAATTCCATATTTTGAAGATACTTTCATTTGATGATATTTTTCCATTCATTTTCTTCACCAAAAATGAGGTGCCACGCTTGCTTAGCTAGTAAAGCTAAATTCATATGAGCAATTATCCTCATACCTAAGCCCCCATTTTCCCTAGGTCTGTCGAATTTGGTCCATCCTACAAGGTGTATCCTTTTTTTCTCCTCTAATCTAGACCATAAAAATTCTTTATGGATATTCTTAATTTTCTAGAAAACCTTCACAAGGGCTTTAAAAATGAAGAGGAAATAGGTTGGAATGCTTTGAAGAGAGGCCTTAGTGAGGATTGGCTTCCTAATTGAGAAAGAAGATGACCTTTCCATCTAGCAAGTTTTTTTTTGAATTTTTTCAATAACCATGTCCCACATTGACTCTCTCGGAGAACCAATGAAAAGAGGGAGAACAAGATATGAAGTGGGGAGGTTTTATATATCACACCCTAAAATTTCTACAATTCTTCCTTGCCTTTGAATGGGGGTGTTCAAGAAATATAACTTACTTTTACTGAAATTAACTTTCTGACCAGCAATGTCCTCATAGAGTTGCAGGATGTATTTAATTATTTTTGCCTCAACCACCGATGCCTTCGTCAATAGAAGGGTATCATCAACGGATTTTTGGTGAGAAATAGCCCTAGTGAGATATTTTTCCTTGATTCCTAATATTAGCCTTGAACTACAAGCATTTTTTATGGTTCTGCCTAAAGCTTCTGCCACAATGATGAATAACATGGGGCTGATAGGGTCCCCCTTTTGAATTCCTCTGTGACTTTGAATGTAACTAGAAGTTGTTCCATTAACCAGAATCAAAAACCATGCTTTAGAAATGTATTCTTTGATCAAATTAATCCATTGGTGGTAAAAACCAAACTTAAGGAGGACAGCAATCAGAAAGTCCCAATTTAGCTTATCAAATGTTTTGTTCATATCAAGCTTAAGGGCAAAAATAGGCTTGTTAGTCTTATGAGCAGAGTGCAAAGCTTCTTGAACTATGATAACTCCATCCAAGATTGACCTTCCCTAGATAGATCTTCCTTGGCATGGATCTATGATGTGGGGCAGAACATCTCTCATTCTATTTGCAATAGCTTTAGTTAGGATCTTGTAAGAAACATTACACAAACTGATTGGCTTGAAGTCAGCCATAGATTCAGAGGTTTGATTCTTAGGAATTAGAGAAATAAAAGTAGAGTTGAGACCTTTTGGGATATTATTGCTTGCTTGGAATTCTCTGATAGCAAAAATTACATCCTCACTTACGATGTCCCAAAAATCTTTATAGAAACGAGGGGGAAAGCCATCGGATCTCGAGGCTTTGTCTGGCTCCATGCTAAATAAGGCTTCCTTAATTTCCTCATAATAAAATGGATCTAGAAGCTTAAGGTTTATATCCTCATTTATTTTTCTAGGAATGGATTGCAAGATAATATATTTGGCCTCCTCATTGCACTGCAATTCCTAACTAAGGATAGAATTGAAATAAGTTACTGCCTCCTTTCTGATTTCTGTTAAGTCTTGAGTAATATAACCATCTACTTTTTAAAAAAAAATTATCTTGTTATTGCTTCTATTTCTAAATGTGGTGATGTGAAAAACTTGGAATTTGAATCTCCATATTTCAACCAAATAGCCCTTGATTTTTTCCTCCAATAGATTTTCTCATAGGCCAAAATGTTATGAAACTCTGCTAGTTTTATTCGTTCCTCCTGCCTAGTAGTTTCATCAACATGACCATGTTGAATCCTCTGATAAATTATTTTCAAACTTTCAAAAACCTATTTTTTATTTTCAAAGAGGTTCCCAAAGACCTCTTTTTTCCAATTTCAAATATTTTCCTTAACAAACTTTAATTTTTCAACAAGTTTAAAAGTTGCACTACCCCTGACAGGCTGCGCCACCACTAAATTAAGTTATCTCTAAAACTGGAATGTTTGATCCACATAGATTGAAATCTGAAAGGTTTATTGAAGGACAGAGAGTTAGGGATCTCCAATAAAATGGGATTATGATCAAAGGTAATTTTAGGAAGGGCTTGCAGGGTATAATCACCGAACATAGTTGTAGCTTCCTTTGATAGAAAAAACCTGTCAAGCCTTTCTTGAATGAGATGACACCCTATCCGTCGATTGCTCCAAGTATAATTCACTCCTCTAAGTTTTACATCCATCAACATGTTGGAGTTCACAAATTCATTGAACTCATCCATGCTCCTGATAGGTGGTTCATTTCCACCCATTTTTTTTAAGGGTAAAGAGGAGTGTTAAAATCCCCAACCAGAATCCAAGGGATATTATGGAAGATTTCACTCATATTGCCTAAGTACTCCCACAGTAGAGCTCTCCCTTGAATTGAAGTCGAGGCATAAATATTTTAAAGGATCCATGAATTGTTGATGTTTATTTTCTTAAATAAAACATTAAGAACCTTGTCATATTTTTGAATAATGGTGCCTTCTACTATCTGGGGATCCCAAAAAGTCATAAGGCCTCCAGACGCTCCTCTGGCTGATTTGAAAACCATCTCCCCTTGATTCCAATTTTTTTTTTGCTAATTTTTTTACTATATCTCATCAATTTTTGTTTCTTGCAACATAATAATAGTTGGATTCACTTGATTTATTATTGCATTGACTTCCCTATGTTTTGGGAGGCCATTGAGGCCTCTCACATTCCATGAGAGGAACTTCATTTAGATTGTTTGGTATTTCTTCCTCTCCCCCTCCCTTGAGGGGGTTTTCCTAATTTGTTGTCTTCAAAACCTGAAATAACCTATTGAAACAAGGTTCTCTTTTTTCCATTGGCAATGTCATTATCAGTTTTAATTTTTTTATGCTCAACATTTGATATTCCCCCTCTTCTTTTTCATTGCCAAAATCTATAGGAGACTTCACAGTGCTCCTGGTTTGTTTAGGACTAAACTAGGGGGAGGCAATTTTTTGCAAAAATAGACTGCCATATTCCTCAGTCTAAAGAGTTTCACATATCTCCACCCATACATCCAAATCTTATCTTTTTTTCCTGTATTCCATTGGTCTGTAGGACATTCCCTCAGTAGGATTCACCTGGCTCCTAGTGATGATGTTATGGAGATGAGATTTTTTATTTTCCAATGCCTCAAATTTCTTCCTAAGTTCTTCAGCATTAGGTTTTGGCTTTGGGGTGCCCACTGGGCTTGAAGTACTTTCAGCATTGGGGTTTAAGGTTACAGACATGGATAGGGATTCTAGATATCGGGCATTAGGGTTTGGCTTTGTGATTCCCATGGGGCTTATAGTAATTTCAAAATTAGGGTTTGAGGATCCTAACTTGGATGGGGATTCTAGAGAGTCATAAATGTTAGCCTGAAGGTTCTGGGCTTACATGTCTTTTGATAATCCTCTTACTCCTATATTGGATGAAAATGAAAATTTATTTGAAACTAGAGGATTTGAACTTACCTGAGTATTTTGGTTGCCAAAAACCTATTGTTTTCCTTTGTCTTGTTGGGACCCTGCACCCACTCTTTTCTTTTTTTGGTAGACATAGTTTACCTGATTGAAATCATATCTTCCAGGGAAACTCCTCAAATTTCCTCTGTCTAGCATTCCCTACTTATGCTTTTCTCTATTCATTTCCAAGTTAGGGCACTAATTGCATAGATGTCCTTAATTTTTGCATTCTGCATAGAATTTTGATCTATTATCATATTCTACCAGCTATTTTTGATAGTATTCTCCATACTCTAGCTCCAAAAACCTTGGCAATTCATTATCCAAAGTAGAATTTACATAGATTTGTGCATGAGTCATCCTTGTCCTGGACAAGGTCTCATGGTCAATGGAGATCAGGTCCCCTATAGTTCTTGATATGCCATGCAACCAATATTCATTGAAGAACTGGGTAGGTAGACTCGGGAGACGAACCCAAATAGAGGTAATTTTAATATTTTTCTTTTCAAGGTTGAAATCTTCACCCCATCATCTGATAAAAAGGCTCCTTTTGCCCAAAAACCAAGGACCTCCTATTAAAATGTGGTTAGAATCCTCCATATTGTTAAAATGGATAATGAAGAACCCTCGAGTTAGAGCTACCAACTCCAAGATGCCTACCGGTCACCATTTATCCATCACCCAAGCCTTGATAGTCCCCATGTCTGGCCTACTTCCCAAAAATTTGCCTCCCAGTGAGAATTCTTCCATTGAAAGAAAAGGGCTCATGGAACTTGTCGAGGCTGAAATTTTATTATTTACTGGAACTAGGGGTGGAACAAAGAGAACCTCATTTCTTTTTTCTCTAAGAGTCTCAACAAAATATAGCCACTTCTTGGGTCCCGCATTGTCTTTTGTATATTTTTTGTCAGGGTCTTTCTAAGGAGGTTCGGGCCCCCGCATGATGTTCGCCTCCAAATATATCATAGCCTGACTACCTTCCTCTGGATCCTCACTTGATCCATGCTCTAGGTTACCACCCTCTCCTTCTGTACCTGCTCTACCTCTATCGCCTTGGTTGAGATTCCTGCCCAAAAAATTAAAACCCTCACTCTCGTTGCACCTGCTAAACCTCAACTCACTCATTCCTATATGAGTTTTATCTATCTACTGAATTCCTTGGCTCCTTCCAGGATTTGATATTGAATTTTTTTTTGAAGATTGTTTCTTAGCATATTTCATATTTTTTCTAAAAGTTAGTCTTAACACTAATAGCTACTTTGCCTAAAAAGCATTTTTTTCCACATCTCTATTTTTTGAGAAGAATATTTGATGTAGTGTAGTATGCATATATTATTTAATTTATAAGTAATATTTCCATCTCATTTTATAATTTTTCTATAAAGTAAAAATAAAATAGAATAATAGATGGTTTTTTAACATCTGCAAGTCCAAATAGTTGAATTTATATAATTCAAATTGGACATACACATTTTGAATTGGTAGTGCATGATGGTTGTACAAAACATATCTAATAGTGGTCTTTAATTGTGAGCAAAATGGGATGATTGGAATTTATTAAATCTTGATTGTAATTTACTAATTGTACCCTTTACAAAAAATTATCCATGATACAATTTATAAAATTATGTCAATTTTCAATGTCATATATGGTATACATTTTGCTATTCAAATTCATCTTGCTAGTCTTAACACTAATAGTTAGTTAAATTAAAAAGCATTTTTCTATCTCTATATTTTTTGAGATGATTCATTTTTTGATTTATTGATAAGGTAAGGGTTTTTAGAGGATCCCACAACCTAAAACAAACACTCCAAACATATTCAAATAACCAACAAACCCAAAAGGGTCACCCAAAAAAAAATGAATACATGACTGGACATAGGAAATCCAGTCACCTTACTAGCCTACAAACATAAAATAACAACCACACATAGAAATGCAACTAGCAAACACCCCAAAGAAAGGGTTCAACAATCCATAAGAAGATAAGCACCCAGCCAACTTGGGCTGAGGCCATCACTGATGCTTCACCAGTTTCATTCTTCTCAGTGGTAGAGTTATCCAGCATCCATTCCAAGAGATGGTTCACTTCTTTAGTGAACTCCACCACAACCTTGAAGGTACCCAATATTTATCTTTGCTTGCCATATACCACTTTTATCCCCTGAAGGTGCTTGCATGGGTTCTCATAATAGGAATTAACATGAAATTCTACCCCTTTTGACTTAATCATTTTCTTCACTGTGGGAAGGTTCACTGATTCAGAGTGGACAACCAAAACCAATGAATCCTCATTTTTCTTTTGCTTCTTATACAATATTATTGAGTGCCTCATATTTCCTTCTCAAACACCTCTAGAGATCACTGATATTTCTCCTGGCCTTTTACTACAACTGATCACTTTGAATTAATCATATGGAATCTTGACTTATTCGAACTCTGAAGAGTTCGAGCCTAATATTTTGGAACTGCATAATTTTTTACCTCTTACACCCTTAGGGGAGATAGAGATACCTTGAATTATCCTATCAGTCCACCTACATGGAAGAAGAGTCAAAGATCGCTCTATCCTCTAAGTCATTAGAGATGGAGAGGTCCTCTTACTGATGTTGGAAATTTGAGCATGTTTTACTGTCATTTATGTCAAAAGGTTGTATGTCCCAATTTGATGAAGTTAATGTCAAAATGGTTGATTAATGTCAAAAGTTTAAAGGTCCTAAGTTGATGGAAATATTTGTGAGAATATTTCTCTTGATGGCATAAGAGGTATAGGGCAGCAAGAGGAAAACAAGACCTCTCCATAATATTTGAAAAAGGATTTACAAATTACCTTAGTGGTAATTTGGTAAAGGTTAAAATATTAATGGTGGCAATAAATTACCTTGGTGGTAATTTGGCAAAGGTTAAAATATTTTCTAATGGTGGCAAGGTGAAAAATCCCAAGAGGTTTTAAATATTTAAATCCTTTAGGATTTAAATAATTATAATTAAATATAATAATTCAAAATATTCAAATTCGAACTAAAACAATGGCATCTGACGTCAAATATTATATTGGTCATGTGTATAAATAAGGCTAAGGTTAGCCTAAGGTAAAATATAATTCACATTCGATATTTTCCCTTGCATGTTTTATTACTCGCATGTGGTAGAGATAGGAAGGCACAAGCATTCATGTTGTTTGAAGGAGGTAGAAGGTCAAATTGTGGAAGGCATCTATCCCCATCTAAGTGATGTGGTAGCGCATTAGGAGCAGCAAGGTTCAGAGTTCAAACCACTTGAAGGGTTTTGTTCAAGCGTAGACCATTCAATTTTTGCATCGACAAAAAGGGAATTAAGGAGCATGTGCTCCTTGGTTCACGTGGGGCAGCATAGCCCACGTGATAATGGTCCTTGTGTTAGGGCACACAAGGCTAGGAGGTCACAGGTTCGATCGATGACGAAGGCATTTGATTTTTCCATTAAGGTATGAGCATTTGCTATAGTTGGGAGTTATAATGTGGTAAATTAATTTTTATTATTTGCTATAGTTGGGAGTTATAAGGTGGTAAATTAATTTTTATTATTTGCTATAGTTGGGATTTATAAGGTGGTAAATTAATTTTTATTATTTGCAATAGTTGGGAGTTATAAGGTGTTTAAATAAATCTTTATTATTTACCATAGTTGGGAGTTATAAGGTTTGGATAAAGTTTTGTTGTCATGATTTGAAATTAATGAGGGTTAAATAAATATAATTGTGTATGATCATAGTTGGGAGTTATAAGGGTTAGTGAATAATAACTTTAAAATTTTTTAGAATACTTTATTGTGAAAAGGAGTTATAAGGTGGATGTGAGAATTTTGTTTATGTTATTAGTTACCCTTGTTGATGAAATTTATTTTAAGATAGGAGTAATAAGGTGTATAAGTGATTTTGCATTGTATGAATAAATATTTGTTAAGGTGAATATTCTGGTGAGGATTTTGACATAGGCTATTGCTATCTAACCTCGAATTGGCAAAAGGAATTGGTTGTGAGTAAAACAGTTGAAGAACACAAGCTTATACTGAGAGGGGGGTGAAAAGTATAGCACCCACTTTTTACTTTCTTTCCAAACCAATATCAATTAGTGTCCTTAATTGCAATAACCAAATATAGCAGTGTGCATTAATGACATAGATAGCAATAGTAAACAAGTGCACAAATCACCACACACAATTGAGACACAAGATTTAACGTGGTTCCCCCAATGTGGGGTACTCCACAAGATAATATCCTTATAATATTTCACATAGAAATAAGGATCCTTATCCCAATACAAATGATTACTTTGATCTGCTCAAAGTTAGGCAATACACTGATCTGCTCAGGTAGGCAATCCACTGATCTACTTCAGCAAGCTCACCAAGAACTTGCCCAAATCTCTAGCAAGCTCACTAAGAACTTGCCAAAATCTGCTCTAGCAAGCTCACTAAGAACTTGCCCAAAATCTTAAACTCACTAAGAACTTGCTCAAAATCTAAACTCACTAAGAACTTGCCCAAAATCTGCTCTAGAAAGCTCACTAAGAACTTGCTAAATCTCTAACAAGCTCACTAAGAACTTGCTCAAAATTGCTCAACAAGCTCACCAAGAACTTGCTCAAAATCTCTCAACAAGCTCACTAAGAACTTGCTCAAAATCTGCTCAACAAGCTCACTAAGAACTTGCTCAAAATCTGCTCAACAAGCTCACCAAGAACTTGCTCAAAATCTGCTCAACAAGCTCACTAAGAACTTGCTCAAAATCTGCTCAACAAGCTCACCAAGAACTTGCTCAAATATTGTCCCAAATCTGTCCATAAATCTGTCCCAAAAGCCTTCTCAAAGGCTCAATCAATCATACACAAAAACTGCCACAAATCTATCCCAAAAGCCTTCTCAAAGGCTCAACCAATCATGCTCAAGTAGCACTCAAATCTCATCCACAAATCTATGAAGGCAAGGCTCAATGATGAATTCAATAATGAATGGTAATGCACTCTACAATGGATGACAACAATGATCCACAATGATCTCAACTCAAATCAATCTCAACTCAACTCAAGTCAATCTTAACTCATAAATTTATAGAAGCATAAAGAGAATTGTTAGAGACTCAATATGTTCTAATCTCAAAGCTCAATCTCAACTCAAATCAGAATTATAGAATAGTTTGTTTCATGGGACTTGAACAATCACCTCACACAATCACTTGACTAGGCTCAATCAACTCAACTCAACCAATCACCACAAGGGACAACTCTTTCTCACAAAACCCTAGTCCAAGCATGTATCAACCAACTCAAATGTTTCCAACAATGCTCAACCACAAATCTCACATAACAATGATACTCATGTTCTTTTCTAACTCAAGTTCTTTGCATAACCAATGGGCTTCAACAACTATGCTTATAAAACAAGGTTTAAACACAACTCTCAAACCAGAAAACCTTGAAGCATTCAACCAACCACTTTCGAAAAGGAAACCACAATCAATCCTTTTCTCTCCAATGATATTTCAGAAATCAACCACCATAAACAAAGTCAATGGAGAATATTGCTCATACCTTTTGATGCCTTATTGGATGTCCACTAAATCTGCCACACTCAACAAACTTCTTTTTCAACTTTCAACAAGGGTTAGAGATCATGATTAATATCACAACAATAATATCCAAATAACACCTTATCACTCCTACTCAATAAGATACAACATGTCCCCTCATGAAAGAATTAATCACCTTTGAAAAAGAACAAAACAACCTTCACTTTTGAAACCCTTTACAAAAATAGAAATATCTCTTTACATACACCTTATTTCTCCCTCTAAGCAAGTTAATCAAATAGCCCTCGAAATAATCTTTCCAATGATATATAATATGATATACTTTCAAAAGGAGAAACACTAAAAATCTCTCTTTTTCTAAACATGCATCACAACCCTTATTCCTCCTAGGGCAACTTTAGAAAAATAAAATATATTAAAAAAATTATTAACTTGCCTCTGTCCCTGATGGGATTCGATCTCGTGACGTCTCCTTGCTCAGTGCTTTAACCATAACCAACCTTTCATTGGGCCACATGCCCTCACGTGTCCAAAGGGACACGAACAAAAACTTATATCATAAACTTCTGCACCCTTCGAAAAACTTAACAACGCTTCGAGCGCTTCAACAAAGCAAATAACCATGGTGGGACTCGATCGTAGGACCTCCTACGTAACACACAATGCATGAACCACTAGGCCAAATATGCCTATGCATCTTATTAAACTCCATGAATGATTTTTCAATAGACCAAAGTCACACTTCTCTCTCTTTTCGCAATTTGTTCCCCAATCGAAGGCATTCAAAAAATAAGCGTTGGGGTCATGAAGTCTAAGATTTTGTTGGCATATATATATGCCTTTCCTCTTTCTTTAGACGTCGGCGCTATAAATTAATATAGCCTTTCCTCCTTTCTTTAGTCGACGCTAAAATTAATATATTTAATTTTAAAATTAAAATTTAAATTTTAAATAATTTAAAATTTAAACTAAATATTTAAAAATAAATATCTCCATCACCGGGGCACCTTTTTCGATGAAACAAAAATCCAATCTAGGTTTTAAGAAAAACCCATTTCAAATATGCCATCCATGGTTTTAAATAAAACCTTTTATTTTGCCTGCCTTGGTTTTCACAAAAACCCTGTATATATCCATGCTCTCCAAAATATCATAAATGCTTATTTATGAAATGCTTTGGCCACCAAAACTCAATGTGATCCATGTGACATCAATGATAAAATGACAACATAAAATAACTCAAATTTCCAACAATCTCCCCCTTTGTCATTGATGGCAACACCTCTAATGCAAAAACCACAATCACTGCAAAAACCATCTCTGAGAATCAAAGCTGCTCCCCTGACTCAATACTCTCTATGGAGGCTGCTCCCCCTAACTCAATGCTCTCTTTGGAGGCTGCTCCCCCTAACTCAATGCTCTCCCCCTTACTCAAATCTCTCCCCCTTTGACATCAATGGCAAAAGGGACACCTATGGGGCTAAAAGATATGACTCTTAAGCTTAGCCCCCTCACCACCTTCTCTCTTGAGGTGATTAATTTTGGGGTGGGAGTACTTTTACTCCCATATTACATTGTTTCTTTCCTCTCTCAACTTCCTTCCATATTTTTTTGATATCCTTCTCTTGATGAATTACTTGATCTTCTTGTCTTGAACTTGTTTGACCTTCTTTTCTTGAACCTATTTGGAATTGAGTCCTACACCATTTTGCAATATGTCCAAAGTTATTGCAATTAAAACACTTGATATTGTAGCCTTTGGATGGTGCCCATATCCTGAATTCTTTCTTGAAATAATTTCCATATCCATTCCTTTCCTGAACTCTGTATTGTGAAGTTTTATTTTCATGACCATTATGACCATGACTTCTGATTTGTGTAGCTCTAAAACCAAAACCATGTTGCTCATTTTCTTTGCACTGAGAAGCTCTATGACCAATCCTGTTGCATAAGAAGCAATGTCCCTAAAAACCATACCTTCTTCCTTTGAAGTTTCTTCTAGCAAAATCAAACTTCTTTGATCCATGGATCCTATAGTGTATAGCCCTGTGTCCAAATCCATTACAAGAAAAACAATGTCCTTGAAAATCCCTTTGTTCATGCCTTGGTTCCTCATACCTTTCTTGACCATTATCCTTATGATAATTTTCAACTTGTGCATTGCATCCTTGAACCTTCTTTGTAGTATCTAAATCCTCTTCCTTAGTTTCTTCCTTGCTTTCCTCTTCAAGAATTTATTTTCCTTTTGAACTTGATTCACCTATCTCAAAACAAGATCCAAAATGAATATTTGGAGCCATAGGAACTTTGGAACTTTCTTCATAAAACTTAGGTGCTTCCTTGCTTTCATCTTTTAGAACTTCCTTTCCTTTTGAGTGTGATTCCCCAAACCTGAAAATATGAGACTTTTGGTGCTTTGGGACCTTCCTCTTCTTTCTCTTCATTTGGCATCCATATTTATTGTCTCTGAAATACATGTTTCCTTCTTAGGAAAATATCTTGACATTTTGAAGTCATGTGATGGATCAAACTTCTCAAGTATGGAAAATCTCAATTATTTTATATTCTCCTTAACCTCTTGTAGTTGCTCATGGATATCATTGAAGTCTTCCTTTAGATCAATGAGACATCTATCTTTCTTAAATGTTCTCTTGCTTAACTTCTTTTGTTGAGTGAAATGTTCTTCTTCTACTTCTTTTATCCCATAGAAAAACCCTTCTTCATCTTCACTATCACTAAGATCATTATAATATTCTATAGCAAACAAAATTTCATGATTTCTTTGACCATGCCTATTTCCTTGATGTGTCATCTCATCTTCACTATCACTAAACCATTGCAATATCCTGATCTGTGATCTCTTTGACCACACACAAAGCACTATTCTCTTTCACCTTCTATTCCTAGGAATAGATGTTCTTCCTTTTCATCATCTGACTTGTCTCTATCACTGTGATCTGAGCTATCACTTGCTTCTACAATGTAGAAAGTTTTCTTTGTCTTATGAAAACTTTTCTTCTTCTCATACTTGCTTTGCTTGTACTTGTCATCTTTGTCATGCTTATACTTTCCATCTTCTTTTCTTCTGTGACCCTATTTTTCATCATCACTATTTTCTTCATGTGGACACTTGTGTGCATAGTGACCAAAATCACCACACTTGTAGCATTTGACTTTCTTCATATCCCTATAATTTCTTAAGTCCTTTTTCCTTTTGATGAAGTTAGCTTCCTCATCATTATCTGAATCTCTATCTATCTCTAGAACTTTCCCTTTATTTTTCTCTGAAGCCTTGAATGCAATCTCTTTTATTGGAACCTGATGCTTACTCACCCTCATCTCATAAGTTGTGAGAGTTCCTTGTAGTTCTTCCATTGTTAGCTTGTTGATATCCATTGTTTCTTCTATTGTTGAAACCTTTGCATCATACTTCATGGGAAGTGATCTCAAAACCTTTTGAGTAACTTCTGATTCTTTCATCTCAAATCCTAGGCCTCTCATGGTGTTAGTAATCTCATCAACTCGAAGTAAAAACTTTGCAATATCTTCAGAATCTTCCATTTTCAATTCCTCAAATATTTTTCTATGAGTTTGTAGTTTTGCCAACTTTACCTTTGAATCTCCTTCATAAGTATTCCGCAACTTGGTCCACATTTCATTAGCTGAATTACATACCATGACCTTTGCAAAATCTGTTTCACGTAGCCCACTCAAAATACAATTCATTGCCCTTGCATTGATCTCAACCAATTTCTTGATAGTCTTATCTACCTCGGGATCACCTTCAACCTTATACTCTTTTTCAACCATCTGCCATACCTCATATCCTTGTGATATCAAGTAGTTCTTCATTCTCATGCTCTAGAAAGCATAATTGTTACCATCAAATAGTGGAGCCTTATTTGTAGATAATCCATTCTGTGAAGCCATCTGTGTTCTTGTAGAATCTACCCTCAAGTTGTTAGCCTTTTCGAAGGAACCCGCTCTGATACCAATTGAAGAACACAAGCTTATACTGAGAGGGGGGTGAATAGTATAGCACCCACTTTTTACTTTCTTTCCAAACCAATATCAATTAGTGTCCTTAATTGCAATAACCAAATATAGTAGTGTGCATTAATGACATAGATAGCAATAGTAAACAAGTGCACAAATCACCACACACAATTGAGACACAAGATTTAACGTGGTTCCCCCAATGTGGGGTACTCCACAAGATAATCTCCTTATAATATTTCACATAGAAATAAGGATCCTTATCCCAATACAAATGATTACTTTGATCTGCTCAAAGCTAGGCAATACATTGATCTGCTCAGGTAGGCAATCCACTGATCTGCTTTAGCAAGCTCACCAAGAACTTGCCCAAAACTGCTCTAGCAAGCTCACTAAGAACTTGCCCAAAATCTCTAGCAAGCTCACTAAGAACTTGCCCAAAATCTCCAAGCTCACTAAGAACTTGCCCAAATCTGCTCTAGCAAGCTCACTAAGAACTTGCTCAAAATCTGCTCAACAAGCTCACTAAGAACTTGCTCAAAATCTCAACAAGCTCACTAAGAACTTGCTCAAAATCTGCTCAACAAGCTCACTAAGAACTTGCTCAAAATATGCTCAACAAGCTCACTAAGAACTTGCTCAAAATTTGCTCAACAAGCTCACCAAGAACTTGCTCAAAATCTGCTCAACAAGCTCACTAAGAACTTGCTCAAAATCTTCTCAACAAGCTCACCAAGAACTTGCTCAAATATTGTCCCAAATCTATCCACAAATCTGTCCCAAAAGCCTTCTCAAAGGCTCAATCAATCATACACAAAAACTACCACAAATCTATCCCAAAAGCCTTCTCAAAGGCTCAACCAATCATGCTCAAGTAGCACTCAAATCTCATCCACAAATCTATGAAGGCAAGGCTCAATGATGAACTCAATAATGAATGGCAATGCACTCTACAATGGATGACAACAATGATCCACAATGATCTCAACTCAAATCAATCTCAACTCAACTCAAGTCTTATAGAAGCATAAAGAGAATTGTTAGAGACTCAATATGTTCTAATCTCAAAGCTCAATCTCAACTCAAATCAGAATTATAGAATTGTTTGTTTCATGGGACTTGAACAATCACCTCACACAATCACTTGACTAGGCTCAATCAACTCAACTCAACCAATCACCACAAGGGACAACTCTTTCTCACAAAACCCTAGTCCAAGCATGTATCAACCAACTCAAATGTTTCCAACAATGCTCAACCACAAATCTCACATAACAATGATACTCATGTTCTTTTCTAACTCAAGTTCTTTGCATAACCAATGGGCTTCAACAACTATGCTTATAAAACAAGGTTTAAACACAACTCTCAAACCAGAAAACCTTGAAGCATTCAACCAACCACTTTCGAAAAGGAAACCACAATCAATCCTTTTCTCTCCAATGATATTTCAGAAATCAACCACCATAAACAAAGTCAATGGAGAATATTGCTCATACCTTTTGATGCCTTATTGGATGTCCACTAAATCTGCCACACTCAACAAACTTCTTTTTCAACTTTCAACAAGGGTTAGAGATCATGATTAATATCACAACAATAATATCCAAATAACACCTTATCACTCCTACTCAATAAGATACAACATGTCCCCTCATGAAAGAATTAATCACCTTTGAAAAAGAACAAAACAACCTTCACTTTTGAAACCCTTTACAAAAATAGAAATATCTCTTTACATACACCTTATTTCTCCCTCTAAGAAAGTTAATAAAATAGCCCTCGAAATAATATTTCCAATGATATATAATATGATATACTTTCAAAAGGAGAAACACCATAAATATCTCTTTTTCTAAACATGCATCACAACCCTTATTCCTCCTAGGGCAACTTTAGAAAAATAAAATATATTAAAAAATTATTAACTTGCCTCTGTCCCTGATGGGATTCGATCTCGTGATGTCTCCTTGCTCAGTGCTTTAACCATAGCCAACCTACCATTGGGCCACATGCCCTCACGTGTCCAAAGGGACACGAACAAAAACTTATATCATAAACTTCTGCACCCTTCGAAAAACTTAACAGCGCTTCGAGCGCTTCAACAAAGCAAATAACCATGATGGGACTCGATCGTAGGACCTCTTGCGTAACACACAATGCATGAACCGCTAGGCCAAATATGCCTATGCATCTTATTAAACTCCGTGAATGATTTTTCAATAGACCAAAGTCACACTTCTCTCTCTTTTCACAATTCGTTCCCCAATCGAAGGCATTCAAAAAATAAGCGTTGGGATCATGAAGTCTAAGATTTTGTTGGCATATATATATGCCTTTCCTCTTTCTTTAGATGCTATAAATTAATATAGCCTTTCCTCCTTTCTTTAGTCGGTGCTAAAATTAATATATTTAATTTTAAAATTAAAATTAAAATTTTAAATAATTTAAAATTTAAACTAAATATTTAAAATTAAATATCTCCATCATCGGGGCACCTTTTTCGATGAAACGAAAATCCAATCTGGGTTTTAAGAAAAACCCATTTCAAATATGCCATCCATGGTTTTAAATAAAACCTTTTATTTTTCCTGCCTTGGTTTTCACAAAAACCTTGTATATATCCATGCTCTCCAAAATATCATAAATGCTTATTTATGAAATGCTTTGGCCACCAAAACTCAATGTGATCCATGTGACATCAATGACAACATAAAATAACTCAAATTGCCAACAATCTCCCCCTTTGTCATTGATGGCAACACCTCTAATGCAAAAACCACAATCACTGCAAAAACCATCTCTGAGAATCAAAGTTGCTCCCCCTGACTCAATACTCTCTATGGAGGCTGCTCCCCCTAACTCAATGCTCTCCCCCTTACTCAAATCTCTCCCCCTTTGACATCAATGGCAAAAGGGACACCTATGGGGCTAAAAGATATGACTCTTAAGCTTAGCCCCCTCACCACCTTCTCTCTTGAGGTGATTAATTTTGGGGTGGGAGTACTTTTACTCCCATATTACATTGTTTCTTTCCTCTGTCAACTTCCTTCCATATTTTTTTGATATCCTTCTCTTGATGAATTACTTGATCTTCTTGTCTTGAACCTGTTTGACCTTCTTGTCTTGAACCTGTTTGGAATTGAGTCCTACACCATTTTGCAATATGTCCAAAGTTATTGCAATTAAAACACTTGATATTGTAGCCTTTGGATGGTGCCCATATCCTGAATTCTTTCTTGAAATAATTTCCATATCCATTCCTTTCCTGAACCTTGTATTGTGAAGTTTTATTTTCATGACCATTATGACCATGACTTCTGATTTGTGTAGCTCTAAAACCAAAACCATGTTGCTCATTTTCTTTGCACTGAGAAGCTCTATGACCAATCCTATTGCATAAGAAGCAATGTCCCTAAAAACCATACCTTCTTCCTTTGAAGTTTCTTCTAGCAAAATCAAACTTCTTTGATCCATGGATCCTGCAGTGTATAGCCCTGTGTCCAAATCCATTACAAGAAAAACAATGTCCTTGAAAAGCCCTTTGTTCATGCCTTGGTTCCTCATACCTTTCTTGACCATTATCCTTATGATCATTTTCAACTTGTGCATTGCATCCTTGAACCTTCTTTGTAGTATCTAAATCCTCTTCCTTAGTTTCTTCCTTGCTTTCCTCTTCAAGAATTTCTTTTCCTTTTGAACTTGATTCACCTATCTCAAAACAAGATCCAAACTGAATATTTGGAGCCATAGGAACTTTGGAACTTTCTTCATAAAACTTAGGTGCTTCCTTGCTTTCATCTTTTAGAACTTCCTTTCCTTTTGAGTGTGATTCCCCAAACCTGAAATATGAGACCTTTGGTGCTTTGGGACCTTCCTCTTCTTTCTCTTCATTGGCATCCATATTTATTGTCTCTGAAATACATGTTTCCTTCTTAGTGAAAATATCTTGACCTTTTGAGTCATGTGATGGATCAAACTTCTCAAGTATGGAATATCTCAATTCTTTTAGATTCTCCTTAACCTCTTGTAGTTGCTCATGGATATCATTGAAGTCTTCCTTTAGATCAACTGAGACATCTATCTTTCTTACAATGTTCTCTTGCTTAACTTCTTCTATTTGGAGTGAATGTTCTTCTTCTACTTCTTTTATCCCATAGAAAAACCCTTCTTCATCTTCACTGTCACTAAGATCATTATAATATTCTATAGCAAACAAAATTTCATGATTTCTTTGACCATGCCTATTTCCTTGATGTGTCATCTCATCTTCACTATCACTAAAGCCATTGCAATATCCTGATCTGTGATCTCTTTGACCACATACAAAGCATTGTTCTCTTTCACCCTCTATTCCTAGGAATATATGTTCTTCCTTTTCATCATCTGACTTGTCTCTATCACTGTGATCTGAGCTATCACTTGCTTCTACAATGTAGAAAGTTTTCTTTGTCTTACAAAAACTTTTCTTCTTCTCATACTTGCTTTGCTTGTACTTGTCATCTTTGTCATGTTTATGCTTTCCATCTTCTTTTCTTCTGTGACCCTACTTTTCATCATCACTATTTTCTTCATGTGGACACTTGTGTGCATAGTGACCAAAATCACCACACTTGTAGCATTTGACTTTCTTCATATCCCTATAATTTCTTAAGTCCTTTTTCCTTTTGATGAAGTTAGCTTCCTCATCATTATCTGAATCTCTATCTATCTCTGGAACTTTCCCTTTATTTTTCTCTGAAGCCTTGAATGCAATCTCTTTTATTGGAACCCGATGCTTACTCACCCTCATCTCATAAGTTGTGAGAGTTCCTTGTAGTTCTTCCATTGTTAGCTTGTTGATATCCATTGTTTCTTCTATTGCTGAAACCTTTGCATCATACTTCATGGGAAGTGATCTCAAAACCTTTTGAGTAACTTTTGATTCTTTCATCTCAAATCCTAGGCCTCTCATGGTGTTAGTAATCTCATCAACTCAAAGTAAAAACTTTGCAATATCTTCAGAATCTTCCATTTTCAATTCCTCAAATATTTTTCTATGAGTTTGTAGTTTTGCCAACTTTACCTTGGAATCTCCTTCATAAGTATTCCGCAACTTGGTCCACATTTCATTAGCTGAATTACATACCATGACCTTTGCAAAATCTGTTTCACGTAGCCCACTCAAAATACAATTCATTGCCCTTGCATTGATCTCAACCAATTTCCTGATAGTCTTATCTGCCTCGGGATCACCTTCAACCTTATACTCTTTTTCAACCATCTGCCATACCTCATATCCTTGTGATATCAAGTAGTTCTTCATTCTCATGCTCTAGAAAGCATAATTGTTACCATCAAATAGTGGAGCCTTATTTGTAGATAATCCATTCTGTGAAGCCATCTGTGTTCTTGTAGAATCTACCCTCAAGTTGTTAGCCTTTCCGAAGGAACCCGCTCTGATACCAATTGAAGAACACAAGCTTATACTAGAGAGGGGGGTGAACAAGTATAGCACCCACTTTTTACTTTCTTTCCAAACCAATATCAATTAGTGTCCTTAATTGCAATAACCAAATATAGCAGTGTGCATTAATGACATAGATAGCAATAGTAAACAAGTGCACAAATCACCACACACAATTGAGACACAAGATTTAACGTGGTTCCCCCAATGTGGGGTACTCCACAAGATAATCTCCTTATAATATTTCACACAAAAATAAGGATTGATGCGTAGTCATTATACACATCATTAATTCTCAATGAATTTGTCAATCCAAGGCAGTGTACAAGGCTATCTGCAGAAGAAGGGGTGAACAGGGTTATAACTTAGGTCAATTTAGAGCAACAGGTCTTAATGGTGAAATTGATTGTATGGGGGATTTAGGAAATTCCTATCTCTAAATTACATGAATTAAATCTTAATCTAAGTTGTAGAAATGGAAACTAATCATTAACTACAGAAATGAAATCCTAATTACAATTGCAGAATGAGACCTAATTATGTTGCAGAAATAACAGTTGCAAAATTAAAAGTCTGATTATAATTGCAGAAAGGAAATCTATTTACTTTTGCAGCAATGGAAACCTACTTATAGCATTGAAATGAAACCCTGTCAAGGCTTTGTAACAGAAGGTTGTCAATCTTCTGTGCAGGGGTTGACAACAACACAAAATGCAAAAAATTACAGAAAACAGTAAATTTTGGAACTGATAGTATGCAATAAATTGAAAGCTTTGCTGAAAGTGGAGATTACAACCAAATAATTAATCACAAAACATAAAATAAGCTAAGATTGCAAATATCATTAGTTGTTTACAAAGGAATGAAATGACAAGTTCTACAACTCATTCTGCTACAGCAAAATCAGAATAAAAACCTATTGTTAGTCCTCCTCCTAGGTCTGGAAGTGGCCGACCACCTTGTCCGGAAGAAGGTATGAGTCTCTCTCTCTCTAGATCTTACTCACACTCATTTACAAACAATATAAAATAGAAATAGTACACTTTATTGATTCAAGAACATGATTACAAAAATTCTACTGAAAACCTGTTACAGTACTGTAATAGTTACTTTTCTAATTATTGCATATTTTCTCCTATATTTCTCTACTCTTTGCTTTCTATATCTCCTCTCTAGCTCAACCTGAACGGGAGCCATATTTATAGATGTCCTAAGATCTACTGACAATTGAAAATATCTTAAAATATCTAATCCTATTATGTTGCAACAATTCTTGGTTTTATCCTAGAAGAAGATCAAACTTGATCTTTCCATAAATGTTGGCTTTGGTCGGCAAGGACGGCAAAGTCAGATCTGAGATATTTTCCCTTACCCTTTTCAATCTTTATTTACCTTTTTTCGGTGTCAGAATTCGGTCAATAAGTCAAAAAGCACATTATGTTTTCATTTCAAAGATAAGTGGCTCATTTTGAAGATACTGCAATTCTCATTTCGAAGATCCACTCATTTCGAAGATACTACAATTCTCATTTTGAAGATCCGCTCATTTCGAAGACATTATGTTTTCTCATTTTGAAGATATCTGTTCATTTCGAAGAGACTTTGAAATGAACAAATGTGGGCTCTTTAAATGATTTCCTCTGCATTTCTCATGTGGGTTACTTCTCATGATCAAATTCCAATGGTCTTCATCTCTTTCCACATGTGAATTCCATGCCTTGCCATTTATTGGCAGCTGGCTGGAATTTACATGGGAAAAACCAGTTTTTGTTGCACAGTAACAATTTACTTGCATTGTTGCCAGATTTAGGTAAGACAAATTATTGAGACATATCAAAACATGATTAGTGAAATGCTACTATCAATCTAAGCATATCTCCTTTAGCAAGTCATAACAAAACACCATAAAACTTATGCAAAAATCTATAAAAATCATAATATAGTATTTCAGATACATTTATCATGCAAATAGTTAATACACAACATTTTGAATTAACTTAACTAGCATATTAGATTAAACATAAGAGTTTGTAGGCAATTTTAGCATTCAAAACATGTTATGATTGAGGCATTTCCAGGCCTCATCATTTCCTCCCCAACTTATATTGATGCATGTCCTCATGCATTCTATTGGGCTATGGAATCACATATGTCCATGGTCAAATTCCATGACCTGTAGAACAACTTCTTACCTATATAATACCCCATGTTCTCCTGAAGGTTCCTGAGCCATTCTTCAAACTGTTCATTAGGTTGGGCATCTTCTTCAAAGTAGAATGGAATTGGAGTGATGATGGTTGGAGGCCTAAATTTGATACCTATCCAATTATTTTGCATGATTTCAATCAAATGTATTACTCCTTCTGCCCTTCTTCTGGACCATTCTAAGTTGATGGGGGAGATGGGTTCTCTTTTCTAGTAAAGACATGGAGAGTTCAGCCCATCTGTTTCTACAGACTAATAATGTTGGCACAAAATTGTCATTACAGAAGTTTTGGAATCTGTTCACACAGTCCCTCAAGTTTTTCAAGTAAATTCTCTTCACATCATCCATGTTCATCATGGTGAAGTGTTGTCTTGTGATAATTGGGTGATTTGGTTGAATTGCTCTAACTAACAATTCAGGTCTTGTTTCAATCTCTTTATTCTACATTTTCTCCTGGTCCCAATAAAACTAATTATGCAAGGTGGACATGAATGCCCTCAATTGAACATCTCTAATGTAGATTTGAGGATGAAATTCTACTTCTTCTAGAATAAAGAAGCTATGTAAAAATAGTTCACACAGGAGATTTTTTTGCTCAATAGGGCTGTCAAAATATGCTTCCAAGAAATATGTAGTTGTGTCCAATTTATATGGGAGACCTGAGCTAATCCTCATAACCTACCATCTGAGGCATTTCTCCTTCAGAATAAAACTGTAAAATCTGGCTGGACGTCTGAATTGGACTAAAAATTTAGCAATTTGACATAAATTAGACACCTTTTATTTCAATGCTTGAATCTCTGTTTCCTTGGCCTCTAGCTATTTTCCTTCCAATTTGAATTTTTTAGTCTTAGTGGCAAGCTTCTCATATCTAATCACCCAACTGGCTATGTATGCATTGTATTGTTCTAGGGACACAATATTAGGTGGTCTAACTACAGGTGGAACTCTAGGTAGCAGATCTACTTGAACCCCTTTTTTTGCCACTTCTAGTGGTTGATCATCTGTCAATAATTCTACCTATACCCCCTTTTTTGCTATTTCTATTGGGTTGTCATCAAACAGTAATTCCACTTGCACCCCCTTATCTGCTATTTCTACTGAAGGTGTAACAATTTGAAATACAGGGACATCAATAGAAGTACTTACTTGATCAGTTTCATGCTGCTGCTTGGATTGTTCCTATGCTGGTGACTCATCTCTAATATTTTCTACTATGTTTTTTGCTAATTTTGAAGCATCTTCAAAATGAAAGGGTGCTTCTGAATGAGAAGGCACATCTTCAGAATGAAAGGGTGCTTCTTCAGAATGATCACCTATGTCTGCCTCAATAGAGTCATCTGCCCTAGATAAATTCACAAGCAATTGAGCCAAATCATCCTCATCAATGGATATAGTTGGCTATTTTTCATACTGTGACAGCCTTTCTCTCAACTCTGCCACTTCCCATTGTAACTTTGCAATTTTCCTTTCTTGCATCTCAATGATGTTTTATCTCTCTTCAATCCATTTGGTTTGTGTTTTGACAACACTCCTTGTTGCTCTCAGCTGCTTTGTGATGTCTTCCTCCTCTGTTTCTACTTTAGAATCTGATGCAGACAAGTCAGCTATAGTAGGCTACTCAACAGTTGTCTCTTCCTCTACAACATTTGTCTACTCTTGTTCAGGAGGCTCTATGAAACTGTCTATAATTGCATCTATCATTTCTGTGGCCTATTGAACTGTAGCTATCTCCAAGCTATCCTGCCCAACATCTTCCTCAACTATCTATTCAGGTAATTCTGGAAAGTTTCCAAGGGTTGGTTGTATTTTTGTGACATCTGGACTGCTTTGGCCATCTTCTTGTTCTATGACCTATTCTACCATTTCCCTTAAGTGGAGTCTTGTAGACCTCCTAGTTCCAGATGCAAAATTCTTCTTTTTGCTTTGTTTTTTGGTGACAAGAGGGTTTGTGGGGTCAGTTTCAGATGCTTCTATTTCTTTTGTTGTTTCTTCCCTTGTTGGGCTAGGTGTTTCACTTCCTTGTTCTAACAAATCAGTTACAACTTCAAAAAAATAGACCTATTTTTCTATTTTTTTGTTCTGCTAGTTCTAGACCCTCTTTTCTTTTGCTTCTTGGCTCATGAGGTTGAAGGTTTTGGAGCAAGGTGTTCTGTTGCTGTTGCTATTGGGTGTGTTTATTTTTTTGCAATAGCTTCTACAGTAGTTTCTATTTCATCTTCTGCAACAGCCTCTGTAGCAGTCATTTCTTCTTTTGCAATAGCATCAACAACATCTATTTCTTCCTCCTCATCCTCATCTCCAAAAATTACATCATTTAGGGTAGATTAAAACCTGTCAAAGCTCCTAGGGTTTCCTCTAAAATGGTGCTGGCAAATTATTTTTATGAGACCATGGTGGTGAAGGCTTCCTTTTCCTTCATGATATCTTTTTGCCATGTTTTTCAATTCTTGGTGTAGATACAGGGGAAGATTTACCCTAACGTCTGGTTGTTGCCTACCATGTCTGAGATGGTTTAAAACTTTTATATGATGCCCTGACAATAGTACATATTGCCCTTCATAGGTTAAAAATTAAATTACCCATGTGGCCACTTCATCCCAGGGTTCCTACAGGTTGGCCCTTTTTACCCCCTTGCATGTGTTATTGTGTGTTAAATATTTTGGCTCCTTATCATTTTCTTCCAGAAATTGATTAACTATATTTACCAATGTGTTTTTGCCAGACCTAGAAATTGAAAGACCTTCTAATTGTAGCTCAGTAATTTGACTCAAAAATTTAGGGGTTACCTCAATGGTCATTCCGTTAACATGTGCTCGGTTGTTTCTAAATGTGTGGGCGAACATGTCGACCAAATCTTCAGAGGACCCATTAAACTTATCCAAAAATGGCATAAGCCCTCCATCTTCAAAAATTTGTAGCACTTCTAGATTTTCCCGGAGGTGGGTGGTATCCACTGGTTCCATTTTCATTTTTTGCCCCATTTTCCTGTCTTGGTATGTTACAAACTATTCACTTCTACTACTATTCCTTTGCTAGATTTTTGGTGTTTGCAAATTTGTAGGGTTTGGTTCCAAGTTTTCAATTGCCCTATTTTTGTTCTTCGAAATGAACCATAATCTAAGCACTGTACCTTGTAGTCATTTTGTGCTAGCAAATATGTCTTCAAAAAGAAGGGTGGCACGTGTTTCTATTTTTTCTTCGAACACATGTCCATCAATGGTTGCGTAGATGTCCTCACCGTCAGATCCACCTTACTCATTTTTTAGTTTTTCTATTTTGCCTACAGACTCCCATGTGCATGTTTATTAGCATCAAAACAAATGGTGGCATACTATTGGTCACGTCCTCCATGATTCTGGTATTTTCTAAATGGGTGCAAAAACAAACCACATCCTAACTGACACATGTTCATTTATCGTATGCAGCCAAAATAATTTTTTATTTGATCGTATTTTTTTCTTCCTTGGATGCCACATGGAGATGTTATATTGAATGCTCTTTTTGAATATTATGATCTATTGCAAAAACAAAACTTCATTCCGAAGATTATGATTTAATTTCGAAGTAAAATCTTCATTTCGAAGACAAATCCTCTTTCCGAAGATAAATCCTCTTTCTAAAGATAAATCCTCATTCCAAAGATCAGGCTACATTGCGAAGGTAAATCGTCATTCTGAAGACATAACTTCATTCTAAAGACAAATCCTGTTGTATTCCAAAGACAAATTATGCTTCATTCTGAAGATAAAGCTTCATTCCAAAGATGATGCTTCATTGTGAAGGCAAATCGTCATTCCGAAGACAAAGCTTCATTTCGAAGATAAATCATCATTTCGAAGACAAAGTGCAACATTCATTCTGCTATCATTTCGAAGACAATTTCAATCCGAAGACAATACAACAATTAATCTGAAGAAGATAACAGGCACTATTTTTGGCATTCTTGTTTTGAAGATTAGGCAGAAATCAATATTCTCATTCTCAAAACATGTTTTAATTATGCCAACTCTTATGAATACCCTTTTATGCTAATGGTTAATTGTTATATACTATATACCAATCATTTACAATGAAGAAATGTAAGAAATATATACCTGATTAAAACAAGTTAAATGCAATTTTTTGAAGAATGACTGCCTTTGTTGATGTTTTTCTAAGATTTTCTACAATATTTCAAAACAAGTGGAGTTGGTGAATTTGTACAATGATGGTTCAGAAATTTTCAAGGTTATGCATGCCATAAAACTGGTTTTCATACATACCAACCCAGTAGTGCCTTGGAAAAGGTTTTCACTGCTGAGTTATTCATTTTTCTCTCTATATTTTTTTCTTTTTCTTTTTCTTTTTTTTACCTCTCCTTTTCTCTCTTTTTCTTGATTCTTTTTTTTTTTATTATGACTATTCCCATGAAGGAACTCATGATTTCCCTAAAATCATGCCCATGAAGGAATTCATAATCAAAATTTATTCATATTTTTGTTTTTTGCTTTTTTTGATTTTTTTTTCTTGAAATCCATAATCATGCTGATTGTTTTGAAGTGGAAGAGGAAATTTCTTCCACCTATTGTGTATCCAAACTGTCAAACTACTGCAAGAATTCCTCTTTAGTTAGAGGTGTATGGTACACCCTGAGGCGATGTCCATTCACTACCAACTTTCTCTATGACCCATCAATAGGAGATAAACGAGCTACTCTATTGTCAAATACCTCTTCATTCTGGTAAGGTCCAAGCCATCTAGTTATCAACTTTCTAGGGAAGTCCTTAGAGCGAGAATCAAACAGTAAATCCCAATCTCCTTGTTGAAGTTTCTTCTACTGAATGTGACTATCATGCCACATCTTCCTCTTCTCCTGAATTACTTTAGTTTGGTTCAGAGCATCCAACCTAAGTTCATCCAATGCATTCAATTGTAGAATCCTATCTGTCTGTGCTTGTGATAATTCAATTCCAATTTCCAATGTTGTGCACAGTGTTAGTAGCTCAAATTCAATAGGTAAGAGGGGATTTTTACCAAAGACTAGTTCATAAGGTGTGAATCTAGTAGTGGATTTCCAAGTAGTATTGTAAGCCCACACTACTTCAGGTAATTTATCTAACCAGTTTCTCCTATGAAAAAATACTATTTTTTTTAAGATTCGTTCTAGTTATCTGTTTGTTACCTCAACCTGGCCATTTGCTTGTGGGTGATAAGGTGATAATTTTCTATGTTTGATTTTATATAATTCTATAAATGCTTCAATGACTTTAGATGCAAATTGGGGTCCTTGGTCTGTGGTGAAAGACCGGCAAGCTCCAAACCTCTAAAAAATCTAAGTATACAAAAAATCAGCGACCTTCTCTTCACGAGCATGTTTGAAAGCACGCACCTCTACCCACTTTGTCAAGTAATCAGTGCATAATAGAATATGCACCTTTCCTTGATAAGGTGGATCAATAGGTCCTACAAAATCAAGCCCCCACCTCTCAAATGGCTTTAAAACCAATTGAGGTTGTAGTGGCATTTCATTTGTATGAGTGAGTTTCCCCATTCTTTGGCATGCATCACAATGCCTGCTATACTTTTTCACATCCTTGTGAAGAGATGGCCAATAATATCATGTCCCTAAGATTTTTCTAATTGTGATTTTTACATAGTGTTCACCTGAGGGTTCATCATGACAAGCCCTAAGGATATCATACACCTCATACTTTTGGATGCACCTACGTAACACATGGTCAGGACTGCACTTAAAAAGTATACCCTTAACCCATTCAAAAGAACTTTGTTTAATCAATTGTTTTTTTTTGTTTTGAAGTGAAATATGGAGGAACTTTCCCTGTGACCAAGTAATTGGCTATATCTATGAACCAAGGTGATTTGATTGATATAGCAAATAATTTTTCATCAGGAAATGTGTCTTCAACTAATTCCCCTTCATCTATGTTCTGTAATCTAGACAAGAAATCTGCTACAACATTAGCTTTTTTTGGTTTTTTGATTATAGTGATATCAAATTCTTGCAGCAACAGTAACCAATGAATAATTCTTGCACTTACCATAGGCTTATTCATCAAATACTTAATGGTTGTGTGATATGTGTGAATAAATATTTGATAACCTATGATGTAATGCCTGAATTTGTTGATGGCATAAATTACTGCCAATAATTCTTTCTCAGTTGTGGTATAATTTTTCTCAGCTCCTGTCAAATTCTTGCTAATATAGCATATGGCATAGTGTTCACCATTGTCAATTTGTCCCAGTGCTGCTCCAATTGTTGTATTAGAAGCATCAGTCTATATGTGAAATGGTAATGTCCAATTAGGTCCTCTTAACACAGGTGGAGTTACTAATTTTTCTTTCAATGCTTTAAATGATTCCTTACACCTTCTAGTCCAAGAAAATTTAGAATCTTTAGTCAATAGGGCAAACATGGGATTGGCTATTGTGCTAAAGCTGGGAATAAACCTGCGTTAAAAACCAATGTGTCATAGGAAGCTTCTGACATTAGTCTGAGTTTTAGGAGGAAGAAGATTCTTGATAATTTCCACCTTCTTCAGATCAACCTGGATTCCTTGAGGAGAGATGTGATGACCAAGAACTATTCCTTCCTCCATCATCATAAAAAAAAATTGGATTCAAGGATAACTGGTATGTTTCATAGCGAGCTAAAACTTTGTCAAGGTTTTCTAATGTAAAGTCAAAATTATGTCCACATATTGTGAAATCATCCATGTATATCTCAACACTGTTGGTAGTCAAATAAAAAAAAATTGCTAAGACCACTCGCTAAAATGTTGCTAGGGCATTACACAAACCAAAAGGTAAAACCCTATAGGAAAATGTTCCCCATGGATAGGTAAAGGTTGTTTTCTCTTGATCTTCAGGTGCAACCTAAATTTGATTATATCCACTAAATCCATCAAGAAAACAAAAGTATTTCTTTCCAGCAAGGGTATTGTTGTGGCTGATCCACAACACACCCCAAAATTGGGGACCCACATTTTTTGCAGGATTTCAAAGAAAATCTCAGTGACCCAGATGCTAAAAATGAAGAAAAGAGGCAAAAAATGCACAAGTGTAGAAAGTGTCGCGAAATCGTGACATGTCGCAAAATCGCGACATGTTGCTCCATCGCGGTTGAAACCAGAAAAGTGTCACGAAATCACGACATGTTGCTCCATCGCAGCCGAAACCAAAAAAGTGTCACGAAATCATGACGTGTTGTGCGATCGCTGCCAAAGATAGAAAAACATCACGAAATCGTGACATGTTGCTCCGTCGCGATCGAAAGAGGAGAGAGAAAGGGAAAAGGAAGAAGTGTCCCGAAATCACGATAGGTTGCTCCGTCACTACAAAAAAATAAAAAGTGTCACAAAATCATGACATGTCGCAAAATTGCGATCAAACTAGTCAAACGGGGTAGGAAGCAGAAGGCGTAGCGAAATCGTGACGCGTCACAAAATCGTGGTCAACACAGTCAGTGGCAGCAGGTGGGCAAAAATGTCATGACATCGCAACGTGTTTGATTTTCACGGCTTGCAAGCGGGTGGAAGGCATGAAACGAAAAAACATCACGAAATCATGACAGAATCGAGCCGAGGCGTACGGAAGGGAAATATGTCACGAAATTGAGACATGTCACATTTTTGCAGTCGAAAATGAGAAAGACGAGGCCAAAAAGCATCACAAAATCATGACATGTCACAAAATCATAGGTCAAACCAGTCAAACGAGGCACGAAGCAAAGAGGCGTCGTGAAATCACGATGCATCGCAAAATCGTGGGTCAAACAGGTCAAACAGAACGAAGCAGAAAAACATCACAATATCGCGACAGAAAATGGCAAAGAGGCTCAAAGTGAAAAAACGTTGCGATTTCATGACAGGAAACGGCCAAAGGGCACAAAGAAAAAAAACATCGCGATTTTGCGATAGGTCACGTTTTCACGGCTCCAAGCAGCGAACTTGTACGAAAAGCAAAATATGTCGTGATTTTGTGACATGTCGTGTTTTCGTGGCCAAAATAGCAAGAGCAGTACGAAATAGAAAAGTGTCACAATTTCGCGATAGAAAGCTGCCAGAGTGAAAGAAACGAAAAAGCATCACGATTTCATGATAGGTTGCGGTCGAGGCATACAGAGATGAAAAACGTCACAATTTCGCAACAGGTTGCAGCGAAGGTGTCACGATTTTGCGACAGGTTGCAGCGAAGGCGTACGGAGATAAAAAGCGTCACGATTTTGTGACATGTCATGATTCCGTGACATGTCGCGTTTTTGCTGCACATTAAGACAGAAGGGATGCTGACAAAAAAGTGTCGCGATATCGCGACATGTCACGTTTTTGCGGCTAGGAAGGCGGACACAGCTGCATGCATAAAAAATGTCACGAAATCGCAACATGCTATTTTTGGTCATGATTTACAGGGAGCCATTACAGAACGTGCAAAAAAGTGCGGGACACGTGGCGTACAGGCTGCAGAAGCGTTACAGAGAAGATCAAATGTCTTAATGTCAAGCATAAAGCCAAAACACATGCAGTCAAAGAAAGGTGAAGTGAGCAGCCACTGGAAGATGAAACGAACCGTTGTCGAAGGGGAATCAATTCAACAGCAAGTATAAATGTAGAAGCACAGATTGGCATAGGGATCAAAAACCGTTGGAGCAGAGTTGCAGTGCTAGAGGCCAGAGGGTCATTCTGGGCCTCCTTTGGGGCTGTTTTCCTTCCTTTTGCTGGTTTTGAGAAAACCAGAGGTTCTGCTGCTGTAAAATGACATATATTTTAATGCAGAAGTGTTCAAAAATTTACATTTTGTGGGAAAGAAAGAAGGAGATCTTCTATGCATGCTAATGGATTTAATGTTTATTCTTTTGTTTTCAGATTTCAGATTTATAGATAATGTTAAATGCCACTTTTGTGGGTTGCATTAGGCGAATATTTGAAATCTGAATTTTATTTCAAACCCTAGGAGACAAGCACTTAACTTACCTGGATTGTGCGTGTTTGCAGGTCCAATAGGTTAGGTTGCATGCATGGAAACCTCACATCTTCGGTTTTGCCAGGACGGGATAGCATCAAACTGAATGCAATTTTAAATTTCTTTTCTTTTGCATTTTATTTTCTTTTTGCTGCATTTTATTTTCAGAAATTCCAACTTTAATTTTTCAAGCTTTAAAATAAAATAAAAAATTAAAAAACTTCAAAATCCATAAATAATTCCTTCATTTATGGCATTTCATTAAATTTCATTTTGAAGTTACAACATGGTCATATAAGGATCAGATCACATTTACTGTATCAGGGTTCAATGAACAATCATTAGACTTTTCACAGTAAAATAAACCACAGTGCCCCTTGTTTTCGCATTACTTGCAACCACTAAGGTGTTCCAAGCATTTAAAATGAATATCTTCATTTAAGATTATTAATACACAAATGCAGAATGCTAACATAACAGGAACCTTGGAGAAATTGTTTCTTTGCAAGCAGAGGATTTAGAACCCAAATCCTATCGGAGAGTGTGTTTTCACAATCGGGTGAAAATACCACTCAAAAGATTGGCGCTAGAAGGAGGGCCTGAAGCGGGTTTATTTTATCGTGATTTTAGATGCTACGGGTTTATAATTGTTTAAGAATTTTACATTGCTAAATATTTCAAGTCCATTTGATTAGCATCTTCGGCCTCTAACACCACTCAACGGATTGGTGCTAGGAGGGTCGAACGGGTTTATTTTTAGTGTTATTTAAATTTAAATTTTTTATGCTTTAGTCCTCTAACATTCAGCAGATTGTAAAAAGGATGGCCTGAATTTATTTACTTATTCTATTTTAAGCAATTCAGGTATGCTGTATATTTTTTTGATTGTTCATACAAAATTAAAGTGATTTGATTTAATTTTTCAGAATTTTGGTCTCATGCAATTACTTTTCATTTGATTTTAAATGAATACATCTCTTAGTTGATGCTAACTTGATTTTTTTTATATTGCAGGTTGAATATTCAATAGATTTGGTTCTAAAATTACATTTTAAGTTTCACTAATGGCAACACTTGAGGAGCAAAGGGTATCCCTGAGAGCTGAAATAACATCTCTAAGAGAGAGAATGGTATTAATAATGGAGGATTATTATGAGGGTTTACATGTGATACCCTATCATATTCCTACAATGTTATTGGATTTTTTACGGTGTTTTAATCAAGAGGTGCCACTAGGATACTTGCAAAAGTTGCATGTCTACAAGGATACATTATGTAAATTCCAGATTTTCTATGAGGAGGTGGCTTGTAAGTTATTTGCATACATTTTGGATGATAGACCATTCTTTTGGTATAGCCAACTACCCATGGAGGTTAGGACTTCTTGGATACAATTAGAAGCAGCCTATCTTCATCATTTTGGTAATCAGGCTGACTTAGAAATATTGAAAAATTAGTTTACCTCCATATGTAAAGAGCCTAATGAATCCTTGAGTCAATTCAATGGAAGATTTCGTGAGTTGCACTCCCAAATGTGGGAAAATTTTAACACATTAGAAGAGGAAGCCATGGAAGTATACCTAGGAGCCATACACCCCACACTTGCTTCACTCATTGAAGAAAAATTGAGTGGTTTGTCCCTAGAGAAAATCCATGAGGTCTTAGAAGAGATAGAACGACAAGGTCTTGAAGAAGAAAAGGCACAACATGTTCATATGAGAGATTGTTCTTTTGATGCCAACCTACACCAACCATCAAACATAGCACCCTCCACTCCAATGATACCTAAGGTGAATGATCAAGGGGATGAATTTGAATACCCAAATTTTATGACCACCTTAGATGTAGTCCAAGAGGAGGTGCAAATTGCTAAGACAACATCCACTAGTGAGGATCATGTAGAGATACATGATTATCTAGATGAAGGGGTTCTAAATTCAACAATGTTTGATATATGTGATAGGATGGAACCCACCATAGAATTGAATGAAGTGGTTGAAAGTGAAATGGAAAGAAAACCAATAAATAAATTTGAAGACATGATAAATTCTCACCACTTGTTCTTGGAAGATACTATTGATGAGATGTGTAAAATTAAGGATCAAGAAATTCTTCACCCTCCAAATTGTGATAAAATTGAATCATGGGTTACTAATTTGGACAATGATAGCCTTATAAATTTGAATTCAAGAAATAACCCACTTTTGGAAATAATTGAACCATCTAAGGAAGGTGAAGATGAATTTGATGAGAAGCATATTGATGAATTGGAAGATGTTGAAGAAGTAGTTGAACGTCACCACTTGATTTTGAAAGATGATTATTATGATGCTTGGAAGAAGTGGGAAGACTACACTCATTCCAAAACTACTAATGAAACTTGTGTGCCCATTGATATACAGGACAACATAATTGCCTACTCAAAGGAAGATATTACAACTCCTGTACAATTTGAGGATGTTTTGGAAGAGGGTTTCAAATCTCATCAAATTTTGGAAGATTATAATGATCCTATTGCCAAGGACAAAGAAGAAAATGAATGGATGAATGAATCAAAAGATCATGTCACAAATACCATGGAGTTTCATCTCACAGATTTGGATGACAATTTTCACAATGGTTGGGGGAGATATGATAATGCATTCTTTTCTCACATCCCCATAAATGAAACTCATATTTCAATTGATATGCAGGATGTTGAACCTTCTACATCATACGAAGATCTCATATTCACAGGATTTGAAAAGGTGACAAAATTTGATCATGTTGAATGTAAATTCATTGAAGGTGCGGATACAAGTTTGCATGATGATTTTGAGGATTCACATGAAGAGATACCATGGATAGTGAACAAAGAATTGGAACCAAATGACAAAGAGATTGATCAATTGGAAGCAACTCAAATGAAGGATCATCAAGATGAGTCATGGGACATACACTTTGACCAAAAACATTTGAGGGTTGAGAATTTGCATGACCATGTTTTGAATTTGAATGGTGAAATGTCATTAAAGGTAAATGAAAAACAAGGTATAATTTTTAATCACACCTTTAATAACATTGTTTTAATGAATGAAAAAGAAGTTGATGCACTTGAATTGTTAAATAAAATTCATCAACAATTACTAATTGAATCTAGGGTAAAAACTTTTAATGATCCTAATTTAGTAAATATCCTAGATGCTTGTAAATTGTTACATAAATTTGATTGGCCTACAAATTTGGAAAATAATTTGGCTTTAAAATTTTTAGAAATAGGCTCTTTCTTACAAAGTCTCATATTTGAAAAAGATAGCCTAATTCTAAATCAAGGAAGGAATTATGAAATTTGCATTTTAAAGAATAGACATGATAAAATTAAAAATCATTTATTGTCTAATCATTCTAGTAATTTGATGCTCACCTATGGGAGTATTATTGGAACTAAATCAAATTGGTATGGTGAGCATGGCAAGTGGAAGTTTGTTGCATTGTTTGGTCTTGTCTTGTTTTTGTGGGATTCCCACAACATTTGGTATGCATATCATGTTATATTTTTGTTGAAATGTTCTAACCATGTGTGGGATCCAGGAAAGTGATAAGCCAAGCTTTGCATCATCTTGTATTATAGTGTACATTTGTATATAGATTTTGGTTTTTGGTTTTTGGTTTTTGGTTTGTGTTTTCAAATTTTCATTTTTGGGATTGCAGTTTGGTTTTGGATTGAATAAGTTTTAATTTAAAGTTGTGTGTTTATTTGACATTTTTGTTTGTTTATATAAAAAAAAAATGATGAAAAAGTTGCCTTGAGATGCTAACTTATGTTCTAGATCGGGAGAATATGAAACATTGGAATTGTCTTGTAAAAGCTCCACAAGTAACACAAACAGTTTAATAGTATCGTTTGAAACTTGTGATGCATGAAGTAGTCAGTTTTATATGGCAATATTTCATCTGCATTTCAAAGGACAATGCATTCATATTACATCTCACTTTGCACATACATGCCATCTTAGTTGCAAATGCATTTCAAATACAAATCATTAAAGTGTGTCAAATCCTCTTAGGGTTGTGTTATAACATAAATGTAGGAAAAAATCCTAAGGTTGGAAACCGAGTCTTGAGATATCTAGAACCAAGCACGTCTTATACATATTAAAAAGGATCTTGAGCAAAATGATCAAAACCTAACTTGGAAGAAAAGGTTGGGCAAAAGAGGTTTTCCATGTCTATCCTATTATGCAACATGATCCTTAAAACAATGGTTTTGACCACTTCCATAGAGCTTAAAGCCTAAAATCAAAGTAGTAAGGATAGGGCTAAATCCTCATCGAACTTAGGTTGAGGATCCAACTCCCCAAAGCTTTGATTTGACCTACATGGAGTAGTAAGGATAGGGCATAAATTCTCATCTCGCTTAGGTTGAGAATCTGATTCCCCAAAGCTCTTATGTCTCATTTCATAATAAATATTGGATTGGAAGGATCGTACTACTTGTCCTCTACAAAGGATGGGTAGTCATCCCCAAGGTCTAAGCAATAAAATTAATATTTTCCATTTACATCTAAAGTTTGGATTGGAAGGATCGTACTACATGTCCCTAGACAAGGATGGGTAGTCATCCCTAAGGTCCAAGAAGTAAAAATAAATTTTTCCCATCTCATATTTATATTGGATTGGAAGGATCGTACTACTTGTCCTCTGCAAAGGATGGGTAGTCATCCCCAAGGTCCAAAGAAATGAAGATAAGTTTTGGATTATGGGGTTAAGTATGCCCATGCATGGCAACATGTCTTGTCTAAAAAACAAGACCACTGATTGTCCAAAGGGTTAGACTAGCATGACCATTTCTTCCATAATTGGTTAAATTATTTTGCTCAAAGTGAGGTAATGAATTCTAAATTAGAATAGTAAGGATAGGGTTAAACTCCCATCTCGGTTGGTTGGGAGTCTGATTCCCCAAAGTTCTGATTTCACATTCACTTGCACATGGGTTCAAGATAGTAGGGACTCATAACCAACTTTGGGATATAATAAAGCAATTAATTAGTGGATCCTAAGAGGGTTTGGCAATCTTGAATGTTTGTACATGATACTAGAAGAAAGACTATGCCTTTTATAAAAGCAAAATCTCCTAGCATATTCATTAGGTTACACAAATCATTCACAATCTCACATATGCATTCATGCAAAACTGACAATGGAATGTTGATCAATTTCAAACGATAGGGAATGAAATTCATTGCACACACTGAGCTAATACTTGATGATTCTAATGATTCATGTACTTCTGATCTTTGGGCATTTGTTTATATTTCTTATGTGCTAACACATGTTTTCGAGTTTGTGATATGTTTCAGGTTGGGTTCTCACTAAAATGCTCAAGAGCATTTGACAACAGAGTCGCCATTTGTTGTGGCTGATCCACAACACACCCCAAAATTGGGGACCCACCTTTTTTGCAGGCTTTCAAAGAAAATCTCAGTGACCCAGATGCTAAAAATGAAGAAAAGGGGCAAAAAATGCACAAGGGTAGAAAGTGTCGTGAAATTGCGACATATTGCTCCGTCGCGGCCGAAACCAAAAAAGTGTAACGAAATCGCGACATGTTTCTCCGTCGCAGCCAAAACCAGAAAAGTGTCACGAAATCGCGACATGTTGTGCGGTCACTACCAAAGATAGAAAAACGTCACGAAATCGTGACATGTTGCTCCGTCGCGATCGAAAGAGGAGAGAGAAAGGGAAAAGGAAAAAGTGTCACGAAATCGCGACATGTTGCTCCGTCGCTGCCAAAAAATAAAAAGTGTCACGAAATCACGACATGTCGCAAAATCGTGATCAAACTGGTCAAACGGGGCAGGAAGCAGAAGGCGTAACGAAATTATGACATGTCACAAAATCACGGTCAATGCAGTCAGCGGCAGCAGGTGGGCAGAAATGTCACGAAATCGTGACGTGTTTGATTTTCACAGCTTGCAAGCGGGTGGAAGGCATGAAACGAACAAACATCACGAAATAGCGACAGAATCGAGCCGAGGCGTACAGAAGGGAAATATGTCACGAAATCGTGACATGTCATGTTTTTGCGATTGAAAATGAGAAAGACGAGGCAAAAAAGCGTCGCGAAATCATGACATGTCACAAAATTGTAGGTCAAACCAGTCAAATGGGGCACGAAGCAGAGAGGTGTCACAAAATAGCGATGCGTCGCAAAATCGTGGGTCAAACCGGTCAAACAGAACGAAGCAAAAAAACATCGCAATATCACGACAGAAAACGACAAAGAGGCTCAAAGTGAAAAAACGTCGCGATCTCGCGATAGGAAATGGCCAAAGGGCACAAAGCAGAAAAAAATCATGATTTCACGACAGGTCACATTTTCGCGGCTCCAAGCAGCGAACTTGTACGAAAAGCAAAATATGTCGTGATTTTGTGACATGTCGTGTTTTCGCAGCCAAAACAGCAAGAGTAGTATGAAACGAAAAAGTGTCGCGATTTCGTGATAGAAAGCTGCCAGAGTGAAAGAAACAAAAAAGCATTGCGATTTCATGACAGGTTGCGGCCGAGGCATACGAAGATGAAAAACATCATGATTTCATGACAGGTTGCAGCGAAGGTGCCCGAAGTGGAAAGGCATCGCGATTTTGCGATAGGTTGCAGTGAAGGCGTATGGAGATAAAAAGCATCATAATTTCGTGACATGTCACGTTTTCGCTGCACATTAAGATAGAAGGGCTACTGACAGAAAAGTGTCGCGATATCGTGACATGTCGCATTTTTGCGGCCAGGAACGCGAACACATCTACATGCATAAAAAACATCGTGAAATCACGACATGCTATTTTTGGTCATGATTTACGGGGAGCCGTTATAGAACATGCAAAAAAGTATGGGACACATGGCGTATAGGCTACAGAAGCGTTACAGAGAAGATCAAATGTCTTAATGTCAAGCATAAATCCAAAACACATGCAGTCAAAGAAAGGTGAAGCAAGCAGCCACTGGAAGATGAAACGAACCGTCGTGGAAGGGGAATCAATTCAACAACAAGTATAAATGTAGAAGCACAGATTGGCACAAGGGTCAGAAACCACTGGAGCAGAGTTGCAGTGCTAGAGGCCAAAGGGTCATTCTGGGCCTGCTTTGGGGCTATTTTCCTTCCTTTTGTTGGTTTTGAGAAAACCAGAGGTTCTGCTGCTGTAAAATGACATATTTTTTAATGCAAAAGTGTTCAAAAATTTGCATTTTGTGGGCAAGAAAGAAGGAGATCTTCTATGCATGCTAATGGATTTAATGTTTATTCTTTTGTTTTCAGATTTCAGATTTATAGATAATGTTAAATGCCACTTTTGTGGGTTGCATTAGGCGAATATTTGAAATCTGAGTTTTATTTCAAACCCTAGGAATCAACACTTAACTTATCAGGATTGTGCGTGTTTGTAGGTCCAATAGGTTAGGTTGCATGCATGGAAACCTCACATCTTCGGTTTTTCCAGGACGGGATAGCATCAAACTGAATGCAATTTTAAATTTCTTTTTTTTTGCATTTTATTTTTCTTTCTGCTGCACTTTATTTCCAGAAAATCCAACTTTAATCTTTTAAGCTTTAAAATAAAAAAAATTAAAAAACTTCAAAATCCATAAATAATTCCTTCATTTATGGCATTTCATTAAATTTCATTTTGAAGTTACAGCATGGTCATATAAGGATCAAATCACATTTACTTTATCAGGGTTCAATGAACAATCATTACAGTTTCACAGTAAAATAAACCACAGTGCCCCTTGTTTTCAGTTACTTGCAACCACTAAGGTGTTCCAAGCATTTAAAATGAATATCTTCATTTAAGATTATTAATACACAGATGCAGAATGCTAACATAACAGGAACCTTGGAGAAATTGTTTCTTTGCAAGCAGAGGATTTAGGGCCCAAATCCTATCGGAGAGTGTGTTTTCACAATCGGGTGAAAATACCACTCAACAGATTGGCACTAGAAGGAGGGCCTGAAGCAGGTTTATTTTATCATGGTTTCAGATGTTATGGGTTTATAATTATTAAAAGCTTTACATGGTTAAATATTTCAAATCCATTCGATTAGCATCTTCGGCCTCTAACACCACTCAACAGATTGGTGCTAGGAGGGTCGAACGGGTTTATTTTATTATTTTTAAATTTAATTTTTTATGCTTTAGTCCTCTAATATTTAGCAGATTGTAAAAAGGACGGCCTGAATTTATTTACTTATTCTATTTTAAGCAATTCAGGTATGCTGTATATTTTTTTGATTGTTCATACATAATTAAAGTGATTTGATTTAATTTTTCAAAATTTTGGTCTCATGCAATTACTTTTCATTTGATTTTAAATGAATACATCTCTTAATTGATGCTAACTTGATTTTTTTTTATACATTGCAGGTTGAATATTCAACAGATTTGGTTCTAAAGTTATATTTTAAGTTTCACTAATGGCAACACTTGAGGAGCAAAGGATATCCCTAAGAGCTGAAATAACATCTCTAAGAGAGAGAATGGGATTAATAATGGAGGATTATTATGAGGGTTTACATGTGATACCCTATCATATTCCTACAATGTTATTGGATTTTTTACGGTGTTTTAATCAAGAGGTGCCACTAGGATACTTGCAAAAGCTGCATGTCTACAAGAATACATTGTGTCAATTCTAGATTTTCTATGAGGAGGTGGCTTGTAGGTTATTTGCATACATTTTGGATGATAAACCATTTTTTTGGTATAGCCAACTACCCATGGAGGTTAGGACTTCTTGGATACAATTAGAAGCAGCCTATCTTCATCATTTTGGTAATCAGGATGACTTAGAAATATTGAAAAATCAGTTTACCTCCATATGTAAAGAGCCTAATGAATCCTTGAGTCAATTCAATGGAAGATTTCATGAGTTGCACTCCCAAATGTGGGAAAATTTTAACACATTAGAAGAGGAAGCCATGGAAGTATACCTAGGAGCCATACACCCCACACTTGCTTCACTCATTGAAGAAAAATTGAGTGGTTTGTCCCTAGAGAAAATCCATGAGGTCTTAGAAGAGATAGAACGACAAGGTCTTGAGGAAGAAAGGGCACAACATGTTCATATGAGAGATTGTTCTTTTGATGCCAACCTACACCAACCATCAAACATAGCACCCTCCACTCCAATGATACCTAAGGTGAATGATCAAGGGGATGAATTTGAATACCCAAATTTTATGACCACCTTAGATGTAGTCCAAGAGGAGGTGCAAATTGCTAAGACAACATCCACTAGTGAGGATCATGTAGAGATACATGGTTATCTAGATGAAGGGGTTCTAAATTCAACAATGTTTGATATATGTGATAGGACGGAACCCACCATAGAATTGAATGAAGTGGTTGAAAGTGAAAGGGAAAGAAAATCAATAAATAAATTTGAAGACATGATAGAATTTCACCACTTGTTCTTGGAAGACACTATTGATGAGATGTGTAAAATTAACAATCAAGAAATTCTTCACCCTCCAAATTGTGATAAAATTGAATCATGGGTTACTAATTTAGACAATGATAGCCTTATAAATTTGAATTCAATAAATAACCCACTTTTGGAAATAATTGAATCATCTAAGGAAGGTGAAGATGAGTTTGATGAGAAGCATATTGATGAATTGGAAGATGTTGAAGAAGTAATTGAATGTCACCACTTGATTTTGAAAGAGGATTATTATGATGCTTGGAAGAAGTGGGAAGACTACACTCAATCCAAAACTACTAATGAAAATTGTGTGCCCATTGATATACAGGATGACATAATTGCCTACTCAAAGGAAGATATTACAACTCCTGTACAATTTGAGGATGTTTTGGAAGAGGTTTTCAAATCTCATCAAATTTTGGAAGATTATAATGATCCTATTGCAAAGGACAAAGAAGAAAATGAATGGATGAATGAATCAAAATATCATGTCACAAATACCATGGAGTTTCATCTCACATATTTGGATGACAATTTTCACAATGGTTGGGGGAGATATGATAATGCATTCTTTTCTCACATCTCCATAAATGAAACTCATATTTCAATTGATATGCAGGATGTTGAACCTTCTACATCATACGAAGATCTCATATTCACAGGATTTGAAAAGGTGACAAAATTTGATCATGTTGAATGTAAATTCATTGAAGGTGCGGATACAAGTTTGCATGATGATTTTGAGGATTCACATGAAGAGATACCATGGATAGTGAACAAAGAATTGGAACCAAATGACAAAGAGATTGATCAATTGGAAGCAACTCAAATGAAGGATCATCAAGATGAGTCATGGGACATACACTTTGACCAAAAACATTTGAGGGTTGAGAATTTGCATGACCATGTTTTGAACTTGAATGGTGAAATGTCATTAAAGGTAAATGAAAAACAACGTATAATTTTTAATCACACCTTTAATAACATTGTTTTAATGAATGAAAAAGAAGTTGATGCACTTGAATTGTTAAATAAAATTCATCAACAATTACTAATTGAATCTAGGGTAAAAACTATTAATGATCCTAATTTAATAAATATCCTAGATGCTTGTAAATTGTTACATAAATTTGATTGGCCTACAAATTTGGAAAATAATTTGGCTTTAAAATTTTTAGAAATAGGCTCTTGCTTACAAAGTCTCATATTTGAAAAAGACAGCCTAATTCTAAATCAAGGAAGGAATTATAAAATTTGCATTTTAAAGAATAGACATGATAAAATTAAAAATCATTTATTGTCTAATCATTCTATTAGCTCGATGCTCACCTATGGGAGTATTATTGAAACTAAATAAAATTGGTATGGTGAGCATGGCAAGTGGAAGTTTGTTGCATTGTTTGGTCTTGTCTTGTTTTTGTGGGATTCCCACAACATTTGGTATGCATATCATGTTATATTTTTGTTGAAATGTTCTAACCATTTGTGGGATCCAGGAAAGTGATAAGCCAAGCTTTGCATCATATTGTATTATAGTGTACATTTGTATATAGATTTTGGTTTTTGGTTTTTGGTTTGTGTTTTCAAATTTTCATTTTTGGGAATGCATTTTGGGTTTTGGATTGAATAAGTTTTAATTTAAAGTTGTGTGTTTATTTGACATTTTTGTTTGTTTATATAAAAAAAAAAAAATGATGAAAAAGTTGCCTTGAGATGGTAACTTATGTTCTAGATCGGAAGAATATGAAACATTGGAATTGTCTTGTAAAAGCTCCACAAGTAACACAAACAGTTTAATAGTATCGTTTGAAACTTGTGATGCATGAAGTAGTCAGTTTTATATGGCAATATTTCATCTGCATTTCAAAGGACAATGCATTCATATTACATCTCACCTTGCAATACATGCCATCTTAGTTGCAAATGCATTTCAAATACAAATCATTAAAGTGTGTCAAATCCTCTTAAGGTTATGCTATCACATAAATAAGGAGAAAATCCTAAGGTTGGAAACTGATTCTTGAGGTGTCTAGAACCAAGCACATCTTATACATATTAAAAGGGATCTTAAGCAAAATGATCAAAACCTAACTTGGAAGAAAAGGTTGGGTGAAAGAGGTTTTCCATGTCTATCCTATTATGCAACATGATCCTTAAAACAGTGGTTTTGACCACTTCCATAAAGCTTAAAGCTTAAAATCAGAGTAGTAAGGATAGGGCTAAATCCTCATCGAAATTAGGTTGAGGATCCAACTCCCCAAAGCTTTGATTTTACCTACATGGAGTAGTAAGGACAGGGCATAAATTCTCATCTCGCTTAGGTTGAGAATCTGATTCCCCAAAGCTCCTATGTCTCATTTCATAATAAATCTTGGATTGGAAGGATAGTATTATTTGTCCTCTACAAAGGATGGGTAGTCATCCCTAAGGTCTAAGCAATAAAATTAATATTTTCCATTTACATCTAAAGTTTGGATTGGAAGGATCGTACTACATGTCCCTAGCAAAGGATGGGTAGTCATCCCTAAGGTCCAAGAAGTAAAAAATAAATTTTTCCCATCTCATCTTTATATTGGATTGGAAGGATCGTACTACTTGTCCTCTACAAAGGATGGGTAGTCATCCCCAAGGTCTAAAGAAATGAAGATAAGTTTTGGATTGTGGGGTTAAGTATGCCCATGCATGGCAACATGTCTTGTCTAAAAAACAAGACCACTGATTGTCCAAAGGGTTAGACTAGCATGATCATTTCTTCCATAATTGGTTAAATTATTTTGCTCAAAGTGAGGTAATGAATTCTAAATTAGAATAGTAAGGATAGGGTTAAACTCTCATCTCGGTTGATTGGGAGTCTAATTCCCCAAAGTCCTGATTTCACATTCACTTGCACATGGGTTCAAGATAGTAGGGACTCATAACCAACTTTGGGATACAATAAGGTAATTAATTAGTGGATCCTAAGAGGGTTTGGCAATCTTGAATGTTTGTACATGATACTAGAAGAAAGACTATGCATTTTATAAAAGCAAGATCTCCTAGCATATTCATTAGGTTACACAAATCATTCACAATCTCATATATGCATTTATGCAAAACTGACAATGGAGTGTGGATCAATTTCAAACGATAGGGAAAGAAATTCATTGCACACACTAAGTTAATACTTGATGATTCTAATGATTCATGTACTTCTGACCTTTGGGCATTTGTTTATATTGCTTATGTGCTAACACATGTTTTCGTGTTTGTGATATGTTTCAGATTGGGTTCTCACTACAATGCTCAAGAGCATTTGACAGCAGAGTCGCCATTTATTATGGCTGATCCACAACACACCCCAAAATTGGGGACCCACCTTTTTTGTAGGCTTTCAGAGAAAATCTCAGTGACCCAGATGCTAAAAATGAAAAAAAGGGGCAAAAAATGCACAAGTGTAGAAAGTGTCACGAAATCGTGACATGTTGCTCCGTCTCGGCCAAAAACCAAAAAAGTGTCGCAAAATCGTGACATGTTGCTCCGTCACGACCAAAACCAGAAAAGTGTCACGAAATCGCGACGTGTTGTGCGATCGCTGCCAAAGATAGAAAAATGTCACGAAATCGTGACATGTTGCTCCGTCACGACCGAAAGAGGAGAGAGAAAGGGAAAAGGAAGAAGTGTCGCGAAATCGCGACAGGTTGCTCCGTCGCTGCCAAAAAATAAAAAGTGTCACGAAATCGTGACATGTCACAAAATTACGATCAAACTGGTCAAACAGGGCAGGAAGTAGAAGGCGTAGCGAAATTGTGGTCAACGCAGTCAGCGGCAGCAGGTGGGCAGAAATGTCACGAAATCGCGACGTGTTTGATTTTCACAGCTTGTAAGTGGGTGGAAGGCATGAAACGAAAAAACATCATGAAATCGCAATAGAATCAAGCTGAGGCGTACAGAAGGGAAATATGTCATGAAATCACGACATGTCACATTTTTGTAGCCAAAAATGAGAAATACGAGGTAGAAAAGCATCACGAAATCATGACATGTCGCAAAATCGTAGGTCAAACCAGTCAAATGGGGCACGAAGCAGAGAGGTGTCGCGAAATAGCGACGCGTCGCAAAATTGTGGGTCAAACCAGTCAAACAGAATGAAGCAAAAAATGTCGCAATATCGCGACAGAAAACAGCAAACAGGCTCAAAGTGAAAAAATTTCGCAATCTCGTGACAGGAAATGGCCAAAGTGCACAAAGCAGAAAAACGTCACGATTTCGCGACAGGTCACGTTTTTGTAGCTCCAAGCAGCGAACTTGTACGGAAAGCAAAATATGTCACGATTTTGCAACATGTCGTGTTTTCACGGCCAAAACAACAAGAGTAGTATGGAACAGAAAAGTGTCATGATTTCACGATAGAAAGCTGCCAGAGTGAAAGAAATGAAAAAGCATCGTGATTTCACGACAGGTTGTGACCGAGGCATATAGAGATGAAAAATGTCACGATTTCACGACAGGTTGCAGCGAAGGTGCCCGAAGTGGAAAGGCGTCACGATTTCACGATAGGTTGCAGCGAAGGCGTATGGAGATAAAAAGCATCATGATTTCATGACATGTCACATTTTCGCTGCACATTAAGACAGAAGGGCTGCTAACAGAAAAGTGTCGCGATATCACGACATGTCACGTTTTCGCGGCCAGGAAGGCGAACACAGCTGCATGCATAAAAAACGTCATGAAATCATGACATGCTATTTTTGGTCACGATTTATAGGGAGCCGTTACAGAACGTGCAAAAAAGTGTGGGACATGTGGCGTACATGCTGCAGAAGCATTACAAAGAAGATCAAACGTCTTAATGTCAAGCATAAATCCAAAACACACGCAGTCAAAGAAAGGTGAAACGAGCAGCCACTAGAAGATGAAACGAACCGTCATGGAAGGGGAATCAATTCAACAACAAGTATAAATGTAGAAGCACAGATTGGCACAGGGGTCAGAAACCACTGGAGCAGAGTTGCAGTGCTAGAGGCCAAAAGGTCATTCTGGGCCTGCTTTGGGGCTATTTTCCTTCCTTTTGCTGGTTTTGAGAAAACCAGAGGTTTTGTTGCTGTAAAATGACATATTTTTTAATGCAAAAGTGTTCAAAAATTTACATTTTGTGGGCAAGAAATAAGGAGATCTTCTGTGCATGCTAATGGATTTAATGTTTATTCTTTTGTTTTCAGATTTCAGATTTATAGATAATGTTAAATGCCACTTTTGTGGGTTGCATTAGGCGAATATTTGAAATCTGAGTTTTATTTCAAACCCTAGGAATCAACATTTAACTTATCAGGATTGTGCGTGTTTGTAGGTCCCATAGGTTAGGTTGCATGCATGGAAACCTCACATCTTCGGTTTTTCCAGGACGGGATAGCATCAAACTGAATGCAATTTTAAATTTCTTTTCTTTTGCATTTTATTTTTCTTTCTGCTGCACTTTATTTCCAGAAAATCCAACTTTAATCTTTTAAGCTTTAAAATAAAAAAAATTAAAAAACTTCAAAATCCATAAATAATTCCTTCATTTATGGCCTTTCATTAAATTTCATTTTGAAGTTACAGCATGGTCATATAAGGATCAGATCACATTTACTTTATCAGGGTTCAATGAACAATCATTAGACTTCACAGTAAAATAAACCACAGTGCCCCTTGTTTTCAGTTACTTGCAATCACTAAGGTGTTCCAAGCATTTAAAATGAATATCTTCATTTAAGATTATTAATACCCAAATGCAGAATGCTAACATAACAGGAACCTTGGAGAAATTGTTTCTTTGCAAGCAGAGGATTTAGAGCCCAAATTCTATCGAAGAGTGTGTTTTCACAATCGGGTGAAAATACCACTCAACAGATTGGCGCTAGAAGGAGGGCCTGAAGCGGGTTTATTTTATCGTGGTTTCAGATGTTACGGGTTTATAATTGTTAAAAGCTTTACATGGTTAAATATTTCAAATCCATTCGATTAGCATCTTCGGCCTCTAACACCACTCAACAGATTGGTGCTAGGAGGGTCGAACGGGTTTATTTTATTATTTTTAAATTTAATTTTTTATGCTTTAGTCCTCTAATATTCAGCAGATTGTAAAAAGGACGGCCTGAATTTATTTACTTATTCTATTTTAAGCAATTCAGGTATGTTGTATATTTTTTTGATTGTCCATACATAATTAAAGTGATTTGATTTAATTTTTCAAAATTTTGGTCTCATGCAATTACTTTTCATTTGATTTTAAATGAATACATCTCTTAATTGATGCTAACTTGATTTTTTTTTATACATTGCAGGTTGAATATTCAACAGATTTGGTTCTAAAGTTATATTTTAAGTTTCACTAATGGCAACACTTGAGGAGCAAAGGATATCCCTAAGAGCTGAAATAACATCTCTAAGAGAGAGAATGGGATTAATAATGGAGGATTATTATGAGGGTTTACATGTGATACCCTATCATATTCCTACAATGTTATTGGATTTTTTATGATTTTTTAATCAAGAGATACCACTAGGATACTTGCAAAAGTTGCATGTCTACAAGAATACATTGTGTCAATTCCATATTTTCTATGAGGATGTGGCTTGTAGGTTATTTGGATACATTTTGGATGATAGACCATTTTTTTGGTATAGCCAACTACCCATGGAGGTTAGGACTTCTTGGATACAATTAGAAGCAGCCTATCTTCATCATTTTGGTAATCAGGCTGACTTAGAAATATTGAAAAATCAGTTTACCTCCATATGTAAAGAGCCTAATGAATCCTTGAGTCAATTCAATGGAATATTTCATGAGTTGCACTCCCAAATGTGGGAAAATTTTAACACATTAGAAGAGGAAGCCATGGAAGTATACCTAGGAGCCATACACCCCACACTTGCTTCACTCATTGAAGAAAAATTGAGTGGTTTGTCCCTAGAGAAAATCCATGAGGTCTTAGAAGAGATAGAACGACAAGGTCTTGAGGAAGAAAGGGCACAACATGTTCATATGAGAGATTGTTATTTTGATGCCAACCTACACCAACCATCAAACATAGCACCCTCCACTCCAATAATACCTAAGGTGAATGATCAAGGGGATGAATTTGAATACCCAAATTTTATGACCACCTTAGATGTAGTCCAAGAGGAGGTGCAAATTGCTAAGACAACATCCACTAGTGAGGATCATGTAGAGATACATGGTTATCTATATTAAGGGGTTCTAAATTCAAAAATGTTTGATATATGTGATAGGATGGAACCCACCATAGAATTGAATGAAGTGGTTGAAAGTGAAAGGGAAAGAAAATCAATAAATAAATTTGAAGACATGATAGAATTTCACCACTTGTTCTTGGAAGACACTATTGATGAGATGTGTAAAATTAACAATCAAGAAATTCTTAACCCTCCAAATTGTGATAAAATTGAATCATGGGTTACTAATTTAGACAATGATAGCCTTATAAATTTGAATTCAAGAAATAACCCACTTTTGGAAATAATTGAATCATCTAAGGAAGGTGAAGATGAGTTTGATGAGAAGCATATTGATGAATTGGAAGATGTTGAAGAAGTAGTTGAACGTCACCACTTGATTTTGAAAGAGGACTATTATGATGCTTGGAAGAAGTGGGAAGACTACACTCAATCCAAAACTACTAATGAAACTTATGTGCCCATTGATATACAGGATGACATAATTGCCTACTCAAAGGAAGATATTACAACTCCTGTACAATTTGAGGATGTTTTGGAAGAGGGTTTCAAATCTCATCAAATTTTGGAAGATTATAATGATCCTATTGCCAAGGACAAAGAATAAAATGAATGAATGAATCAATCAAAAGATCATGTCACAAATACCATGGAGTTTCATCTCACATATTTGGATGACAATTTTCACAATGGTTGGGGGAGATATGATAATGCATTCTTTTCTCACATCTCCATAAATGAAACTCATATTTCAATTGATATGCAGGATGTTGAACCTTCTACATCATACGAAGATCTCATATTCACAGGATTTGAAAAGGTGACAAAATTTGATCATGTTGAATGTAAATTCATTGAAGGTGCAAATACAAGTTTGCATGATGATTTTGAGGATTCACATGAAGAGATACCATGGATAGTGAACAAAGAATTGGAACCAAATGACAAAGAGATTGATCAATTGGAAGAAACTCAAATGAAGGATCATCAAGATGAGTCATGGGACATACACTTTGACCAAAAACATTTAAGGGTTGAGAATTTGCATGACCATGTTTTGAACTTGAATGGTGAAATGTCATTAAAGGTAAATGAAAAACAAGGTATAATTTTTAATCACACCTTTAATAACATTGTTTTAATGAATGAAAAAGAAGTTGATGCACTTGAATTGTTAAATAAAATTCATCAACAATTACTAATTTAATCTAGGGTAAAAACTATTAATGATCCTAATTTAATAAATATCCTAGATGCTTGTAAATTGTTACATAAATTTGATTGGCCTACAAATTTGGAAAATAATTTGGCTTTAAAATTTTTAGAAATAGGCTCTTGCTTACAAAGTCTCATATTTGAAAAAGATAGCCTAATTCTAAATCAAGGAAGGAATTATGAAATTTGCATTTTAAAGAATAGACATGATAAAATTAAAAATCATTTATTGTCTAATCATTCTAGTAGCTCGATGCTCACCTATGGGAGTATTATTGAAACTAAATAAAATTGGTATGGTGAGCATGGCAAGTGGAAGTTTGTTGCATTTTTTGGTCTTGTCTTGTTTTTGTGGGATTCCCACAACATTTGGTATGCATATCATGTTATATTTTTGTTGAAATGTTCTAACCATGTGTGGGATCCAGGGAAAGTGATAAGCCAAGCTTTGCATCATCTTGTATTATAGTGTACATTTGTATATAGATTTTGGTTTTTGGTTTTTGGTTTTTGGTTTGTGTTTTCAAATTTTCATTTTTGGGATTGCAGTTTGGTTTTGGATTGAATAAGTTTTAATTTAAAGTTGTGTGTTTATTTGAAATTTTTGTTTGTTTATATAAAAAAAAATGATGAAAAAGTTGACTTGAGATGCTAACTTATGTTCTAGATTGGGAGAATATGAAACATTGGAATTGTCTTGTAAAAGCTCCACAAGTAACACAAACAGTTTAATAGTATCGTTTGAAACTTGTGATGCATGAAGTAGTCAGTTTTATATGGAAATATTTCATCTGCATTTCAAAGGACAATGCATTCATATTACATCTCACCTTGCAATACATGCCATCTTAGTTGCAAATGCATTTCAAATACAAATCATTAAAGTGTGTCAAATCCTCTTAAGGTTATGCTATCACATAAATAAGGAGAAAATCCTAAGGTTGGAAACTGAGTCTTGAGGTGTCTAGAACCAAGCACGTCTTATACATATTAAAAGGGATCTTGAGAAAAATGATCAAAACCTAACTTGGAAGAAAAGGTTGGGTGAAAGAGGTTTTCCATGTCTATCCTATTATGCAACATGATCCTTAAAACAGTGGTTTTGACCACTTCCACAAAGCTTAAAGCTTAAAATTAGAGTAGTAAGGATAGGGCTAAATCCTCATCGAACTTAGGTTGAGGATCCAACTCCCCAAAGCTTTGATTTGACCTACATGGAGTAGTAAGGATAGGGCATAAATTCTCATCTTGCTTAGGTTGAGAATCTGATTCCCCAAAGCTCCTATGTCTCATTTCATAATAAATCTTGGATTGGAAGGATAGTATTATTTGTCCTCTACAAAGGATGGGTAGTCATCCCTAAGGTCTAAGCAATAAAATTAATATTTTCCATTTACATCTAAAGTTTGGATTGGAAGGATCGTACTACATGTCCCTAGCAAAGGATGGGTAGTCATCCCTAAGGTCCAAGAAGTAAAAAATAAATTTTTCCCATCTCATCTATATATTGGATTGGAAGGATCGTACTACTTGTCCTCTACAAAGGATGGGTAGTCATCCCCAAGGTCCAAAGAAATGAAGATAAGTTTTGGATTGTGGGTTTAAGTATACCCATGCATGGCAACATGTCTTGTCTAAAAAACAAGACCACTGATTGTCCAAAGGGTTAGACTAGCATGATCATTTCTTCCATAATTGGTTAAATTATTTTGCTCAAAGTGAGGTAATGAATTCTAAATCAGAATAGTAAGGATAGGGTTAAACTCTCATCTCGGTTGGTTGGGAGTCTGATTCCCCAAAGTCCTGATTTCACATTCACTTGCACATGGGTTCAAGATAGTAGGGACTCATAACCAACTTTGGGATACAATAAGGTAATTAATTAGTGGATCCTAAGAGGGTTTGGCAATCTTGAATGTTTGTACATGATACTAGAATAAAGACTATGCATTTTATAAAAGCAAGATCTCCTGGCATATTCATTAGGTTACATAAATCATTCACAATCTCATATATGCATTTATGCAAAAGTGACAATGGAGTGTGGATCAATTTCAAACGATAGGGAAAGAAATTCATTGCACACACTAAGTTAATACTTGATGATTCTAATGATTCATGTACTTCTGATCTTTGGGCATTTGTTTATATTGCTTATGTGCTAACACATGTTTTCGTGTTTGTGATATGTTTCAGATTGGGTTCTCACTAAAATGCTCAAGAGCATCTGATAGCAGAGTCGCCATTTGTTGTGGCTGATCCACAACACACCCCAAAATTGGGGACCCACCTTTTTTGTAGGCTTTCAGAGAAAATCTCAGTGACCCAGATGCTAAAAATGAAAAAAAGGGGCAAAAAATGCACAAGTGTAGAAAGTGTCACAAAATCGTGACATGTTGCTCTGTCACGGCCAAAACCAATAAAGTGTCATGAAATCGCGACATGTTGCTCCGTCATAGCCAAAACCAGAAAAGTGTCACAAAATCGCGACATGTTGTGCGGTCACTGCCAAAGATAGAAAAACATCGCAAAATCGCGACATGTTGCTTCGTCGTGACCGAAAGAGGAGAGAGAAAGGGAAAAGGAAGAAGTGTCACGAAATCGTGACAGGTTGTTCCATCGCTGCCAAAAAATAAAAAGTGTCACAAAATCACAACATGTCGCAAAATCACGATCAAACTGGTCAAACGGGGCAGGAAGCAGAAGGCGTAGCGAAATTGCGACACGTCGCAAAATCGCGGTCAATGCAGTCAGTGGCAGCAGGTGGGCAGAAATGTCACGAAATCGTGACGTGTTTGATTTTCGTAGCTTGCAAGCGGGTGGAAGGCATGAAATGAAAAAATGTCACGAAATCATGACAGAATCGAGCCGAGGCGTACAGAAGGGAAATATGTCACGAAATCGTGACATGTCACGTTTTTGCGACCGAAAATGAGAAACACGAGGCAGAAAAGCATCGTGAAATCATGACATGTCACAAAATCATAGGTCAAACCAGTCAAATGGGGCACAAAGCAGAGAGGTCTCGCGAAATAGCGACGCGTCACAAAATCGTGGGTCAAACCGGTCAAACAGAACGAAGCAAAAAAATGTTGCAATATCGCGACAGAAAACGGCAAAGAGGCTCAAAGTGAAAAAATGTCGCGATCTCGCGACAGGAAATGGCCAAAGGGCACAAAGCAGAAAAACGTCACGATTTCGTGACAGGTCGTGTTTTCGCGGCTCCAAGCAGAAAACTTGTACGAAAAGCAAAATATGTCATGATTTTGCGACATGTCGTGTTTTCGTGCCAAAATAGCAAGAGTAGTACAAAATAGAAAAGTGTCACGATTTCACGACAGAAAGATGCCAAAGTGAAAGAAACGAAAAAGCATCACGATTTCATGATAGGTTGCAGTCGAGGCATACGGAGATGAAAAACGTCACGATTTTGCGATAGGTTGCAGCGAAGGTGCCCGAAGTGGAAAGGCATCGCGATTTAGTGATAGGTTGCAGCAAAGGCGTACGGAGATAAAAAGCGTCACGATTTCGTGACATGTCATGTTTTTGCTGCACATTAAGACAGAAGGGCTGCTGACAAAAAAGTGTCATGATATCACGACATGTCACGTTTTTGTGGCCAAGAAGGCGAACACAGCTGCATGCATAAAAAACGTCGTGAAATCATGACATGCTATTTTTGGTCACGATTTATAGGGAGTCATTACAAAACGTGCAAAAAAGTGTGGGACACGTGGCGTACAGGCTGCAGAAGTGTTACAGAGAAGATCAAACGTCTTAATGTCATGCATAAAGCCAAAACACACGCAGTCAAAGAAAGGTGAAGCAAGCAGCCACTGGAAGATGAAATGAACCGTCGTGGAAGGGGAATCAATTCAACAAGTATAAATGTAGAAGCACAGATTGGCACAGGGGCCAGAAACCACTAGAGCAGAGTTGCAGTGCTAGAGGCCAGAGGGTCATTTTGGGCCTGCTTTGGGGCTGTTTTCCTTCCTTTTGCTGGTTTTGAGAAAACCAGAGGTTCTGTTGCTGTAAAATGACATATTTTTTAATGTAAAAGTGTTCAAAAATTTACATTTTGTGGGCAAGAAAGAAGGAGATCTTCTATGCATGCTAATGGATTTAATGTTTATTCTTTTGTTTTCAGATTTCAGATTTATAGATAATGTTAAATGCCACTTTTGTGGGTTGCATTAGGCAAATATTTGAAATCTAAGTTTTATTTCAAACCCTAGGAATCAGCACTTAACTTATCAGGATTGTGCGTGTTTGTAGGTCCCATAGGTTAGGTTGCATGCATGGAAACCTCACATCTTCGATTTTTCCAGGACGGGATAGCATCAAACTGAATGCAATTTTAAATTTATTTTCTTTTGCATTTTATTTTTCTTTCTGCTGCACTTTATTTCCAGAAAATCCAACTTTAATCTTTCAAGCTTTAAAATAAAAAAAAATTAAAAAACTTCAAAATTCATAAATAATTCCTTCATTTATGGCCTTTCATTAAATTTCATTTTGAAGTTACAGCATGGTCATATAAGTATCAGATCACATTTACTTTATCAGGGTTCAATGAACAATCATTAGACTTCACAGTAAAATAAACCACAGTGCCCCTTGTTTTCAGTTACTTGCAATCACTAAGGTGTTCCAAGAATTTAAAATGAATATCTTCATTTAAGATTATTAATACCCAAATGCAGAATGCTAACATAACAGGAACCTTGGAGAAATTGTTTCTTTGCAAGCAGAGGATTTAGAGCCCAAATCCTATCGAAGAGTGTGTTTTCACAATCGGGTGAAAATACCACTCAATAGGTATCTAACACCTGATCTATGAAAGGTAATGGAAAATGGTCTTTGTATGTCACTTTATTTAGCTCTCTATAGTCTACACATACTCTCATTTTTCCATTTTTCTTAGGAACTATAACCAATGGAGAGACCCACTGGCTATCAAAAATTGGGTAAATGAATCCTACCTCTAGAATTTTTTCAATTTCTTCCTTTACAATATCTCTTAGGGCATGATTCAGTCTTCTCTGGGGTTGTCTTATTGGCTTGAATTCTTCAGTATAAATTATGTGGGTGCATATATCAGGGTGAACTCCTGACATATCATTGTAGTCCCAAGAAAAAGCATAAACATGCTTCTACAAGACAGCTATCAATTTTTCTTCCTCTTCCCTAGTAAGCCAACAATTAATGTTCAGTACTTTTCCTGGTTGGACTTCTATTTGTTTTGTATTTGGAAGGACTGAACTCACTTCTTTATACCTGGTGATTAGGGAGTTAAGAGGACACTACTGACATGGGAGGAAATAATAAGTTTATGTTTTATTACTTCCTGATGGAAGCATATCTTGTATGGAACAGTGAGAAGGAAAAATCAGGTGATGGTACCACCCATGTGGTAATGAAATAGAGTTTTCCTATGATAGTACAGATGGTTCACCTTCAAAATTTTGGTTCTCCTCATTCCTTAACAACTGATGGATATTTACTGCTTCCTCTTCTAACCCTTGTTCATGCAGAACATTCATTAGGATAGTTTCATTTTTTGAATTTTTTGTGTCATGGTCTTTTGTGTGTTCCCTTACTACCAAGGTGGCTAGTGTGGAAATAACCTCCTCTAATTCTTCATCTGAATCAAGAAACCATAACTGACCTGAAAAATTGCTAGAGGTTTTTTTAGGAGGATACAAAGAGATCTATTTTAGATCAATACCATTTGAAATAGTCATTTTTCTAGATCTGCAGTCTATGAAGGCTATTGCAATTGCAAGCCAAGGTCTTTCCAAAATGATGGGATACCCATGTGCTGAATTTCTTGGCTATAAAAACAAAAAATATACAGGGAATTCCCAAGAAGAAACTTCTATAGGAACATCTTCAATGATACCTTCAAGTTTTACAACTAATCTATCAACCATTTCTAAAATTGTAAATGTGGAGCTGAGATGTTTGAGCTGTAATTGTTTCATTATATCCTTGGTCATAACATTTATTGTAGCTCCTAGATCTACTAATACATTTGATATTGGTATTTAATCTATAGTAACTGTGATAACTGGACTTCTTGGGTCACTATACTTTGGAGGTACTAGTTTTCCGGATAAGAGATCAGCTATCTTTCCTTCAACCTGAACAGTCTTGGGAAATGCTTTATTTTTTCTTCTTGCTCTTCTAATGCACAAATCTTAGATAGTACTTTTAATCACTAGTATATCCTTAATGACTTGCAATAATGGAAATGATATAGTTAACTTTTTAAGTTCCTTGACCAGGTTTGACTCAGAATTTTTTGCTATGGTATTGAATCTTTCAGGATATGGAATTATCCTTGATGAAGGTAATTGTTCTGCCTGTGGTTCTATTTTTTCTTCGTCTTTCTCTATTGTTGGTTTAACTTGTTCCAAAGGTTCTTGCTCTTCATTTTCCTTGATTTTATTTGAAATAGGTTCAGGTACAACATTTCCTGAATGAAGTTGGATGTTACTACAATCAATAACATTTATTTCAATATTTTCTTTAGCTTCAGCCACATAGATAGGGGATGCCTGTATCATGCTATTTGGATTAGTGACTGATTGAGCTGGAAGTTGAGGTTGTTTCACCTGTTGTGTTTGTTGTGGTTGGTTCTATTTTCTTAAAAATTTTGATTAGGTGCAGGTAGCAAATGCTGATTTTGACCTTGATTTCTTTGTTGCCTTGGATAGGACTAGTATTGCTAACTCCACTATGGTTGATTTTGCATCTTATGTGGATTAGTCTAATTTTCATTCCATGATGGGTTATTCTGATTCTACTTTTAGGATGGGTTTTTTTGATTCCATGATGGGTTATTCTGATTCTGATTCTAGGCTAGGTTACTCTAATTTGTTTGTGGCCATTCTTGGGAATTTATCCATTGAGGATAATTCCAAGGATGTTGGGGTGGTTCTAATTGTCCCCAAGGCATATTCTAGGTATTATGCCCCAAATTTGTAGGAAAACAAGGGGGACTTTGGTTTTGAGAGAAATTTCCTCCTTGTTTTTGTCCAACATAGTTGAGTTCCTCAGTCTAATTTTCTAACACAGTTTTGAGTTGTGGTAGCAGGTGGCATTTATCATTTGAATGCGTCTTTGAACAGATACTACAAATGGCTGAGATAGATGTTTTATTCAAATGACATTCCTACAAAGCATGTTTATTTCTACATCTTGGGCAATAAATTTCCAAAGGTTCTGTGGTTTTTGCTTTTGCAGACATTTCCCCCAAAGTTGTGTTTAATTGCACTGGAATATTAGTTTTAAAATTTGCAAGTTCCTCTATTAATTCCTTCACATCAGTGCCATTTGTATTTTTTTCTTCTTCCTTGCTTATTGCGAGAGTAATTCCTATAGAGATCCATAATTTCCTCATTACTGAGAGTATTTACATCCCCTTTTCCCATAAAATCCAATATGTCTTTGGATTCATCTTGTAATCCTCTCAAAAAGATGGTTTTGCATAACTTTGGTTCTACAAGTCCACATCTCCTTTGAACAAAGGAGAACCTATCAAGATAGTCTTCTAATGTTTCATCATCTTCCTATTTAATCTTGAATAACTCATCTTTCCTGTTCCTTACACGGTAATACTCCTGATATTTGTCTAAAAACATAGTTTGCATTTGATCCCAGTTTTAGATGGAATTTGGATCTAAGCTCATGAACCAGCGTAATGTTGAGTCCTTGAGTGTTGATGGAAAAACCTTAAGTTTTTTATTGTCATTTACATAATCATAGGTTTAACACACTACCTTGAATTCAAACAAAAAATGATCAGGATCTTCAGATACAACACCTTGGAATGTTGGAAGTACTAAAGGTGAAATAGTTTTCATGGGAGAGTTTTGTGTTGGATTCAAATGGATAGGATATTCAAATTTTTTGGAAGGTTGGGGCATATCTTGATCATCTCCTTCATTATGGACATAGCCATGTTGGCCATCTCCATCTAGATTGCCTCCTTCTACCATAGTTTCATGTTCCTTAGTTAAACCTATCCAAATTTCTCTCTCAAGAGGTCCAAGACCCTCTGTTGATAATGAGTCTGATGATTCTTCTTTCTTAAGATGTTCTAATGATGATGAGACTAGTGATTTTCCTTTCTCAGAATGTTCTAATGATGGTGAGACTAGTGATTTTTCTTTCAATATTTCTGGTAATTCAAACACAGGTGATTCACCCCTTAGGCGTGAATATCTCCTTAATGGAACAAGCCAAGGATCCTTTTGGGTAATTCTACCTTTTTCATCCCTAAACTTACTCATTCATGTTTACTCTTAAATGACATAAATTATAGGTCAATAGTTGTTACTTTAACCAACTGTTCTATTCAAATTTTATCTTGAATCTTCACAGCTCGGTATAATTAATAGTTATTGGACTGTTGTTACCTTCTAGCAACATAATTCCTTGGAAACGATGCCAAAATGATGCGTAGTCATTATACACATCATTAATTCTCAATGAATTTATCAATCTAGGGTAGTGTACAAGGCTATCTACGAAAGAAGGGGTGAACAAGGTTATAACTTAGGTCAATTTAGAGCAACAGGTCTTATTGGTGAAATCAATTGTGTGGGGGATTTAGGACATTCCTATCTCTAAATTGCATGAATTAAACCTTAATATAAGTTGCAAAAATGGAAACTAATCATTAAATACAGAAATGAAATCCTAATTACAATTACAGAATGAGACCTAATTATGTTGCAGAAATAACAGTTGTAGAATTAAAAGTTTGATTATAATTGTAGAAAGAAAATCTATTTACTTTTGCAATGATGGAAACCTAATTATAGCATGGAAATGAAACCCTATCAAGGCTCTATAACAGAAGGTTGTCAATCTTCTGTGCAGGGGTTGATAGCAACACAAAATGCAAGAAATTACAAAAAATAGTAAATTCTAGAAATTACAGTCTATAATAAATTGAAAGCTTTGTTGAAAGTGGATATTACAACCAAACCATTAATAACAAAACATAAAATAATCTAAGATTGCAAATATCATTATTTTTTTACAAAGGAATGAAATGACAAGTTCTACAACTCATTCTGCTACAGCAAAATAAAAATAAAAACCTGTTTTTAGTCCTCCTAGGTTTAGAAGTGGCTAGCCTCCTTGTCTATAAGAAGGTATGAGTCTCTCTCTCTCTCTCTAGATATTACTCACACTCATTTATAAGCAATATGAAATATAAATAGTACACTTTATTGATTCAAGAACATGATTATGGAAATTTTGCTGAAAACCTATTACAGGACTGTAATAGTTACTTTTCTAATTATTGCCTATTTTCTCCTATATTTCTCTACTCTCTGCTTTCTATATCTCCTCTCTAGCTCAACCTGAACGAGAGCCATATTTATAGATGTCCTAAGATCTACTGACAATTGAAAATATCTTAAAATATCTAATCCTATTATGCTGCAACAATTCCTGGTTTTATCTTAGAAGAAGATCAAACTTGATCTTTCCATAAATTTTGGCTTTGGTCAGCAAGGACAGCAAAGTTAGATCTGAGATATTTTCCCTTACCCATTTCAATATTTATTTCCCTTTTTCTAGCATCATAATTCAGTAAACAAGTCAAAAAGCACATTCTATTTTCATTCCGAAGATAAGTGGCTCATTCCGAAGATATTACAATTCTCATTCTAAAGATCCACTCATTCCGAAGACACTATGTTTTCTCATTCCGAAGATATATGTTCATTTTGAAGAGACTTCGAAATGAATAAATGTGGGCTCTTTAAATGATTTCCTTTGCATTTCTCATGTGGGTTACTTCTTAGGATTAGATTCCAATGGTCTTCACCTCTTTCCACATGTGAATTCCATGCCTTGCCATTTATTGGCAGCTAGCTAGAATTTACATGGGAAAAACTAGTTTTTGCTACACAGTAATAGTTTACTTGCACTGTTACCAAATTTAGGTAAGACAAATGCTTGAGACATCAAAACATGATTAGTGAAATTCTACTATCAATCTAAGCATATCTCATTTAGAAAGTCATAACAAAACAACATAAAACATATGCAAAAAGTTGTAAAAATCATAATATAGTATTTCAGATATATTTATCATGCAAATAGTTAATACACAGCATTTTGAATTAACTTAACTAGCATATTAGATTAAACATAAGAGTTTGTATGTAATTTCAGTATTCAAAACATGTTATGATTGAGGCATTTCTAGGCCTCATCAAGGATCCTTATCCCAATACAAATTATTACTTTGATCTACTCAAAGCTAGGTAATACACTAATCTACTCAAGTAGGAAATCCCCTGATCTGCTTCAATAAGCTTACCAATAACTTTCCCAAGACTGCTCTAGCAATCTCACTAAGAACTTACCCAAAATTTCTCTAGCAAGCTCACTAAGAACTTGCCCAAAACTGCTTCAGCAAGCTCACCAAGAACTTACCCAAAATTTCTCTAGCAAGCTCACTAAGAACTTGCCCAAAATCTACTCTAGCAAGCTCACTAAGAACTTGCCCAAAATTGCTTCAGCAAGCTCACCAAGAACTTGCCCAAAATATGCTAGCTCCTAAGAACTTGCTCAAAATCTACTCAACAAGATCACCAAGAACTTGCTCAAAATCTACTCAACAAGCTTACCAAGAACTTGCTCAAAATTTTCTCAATAAGCTCACCAAGAACTTGCTCAAAATCTGCTCAACAAACTCACCAAGAACTTGCTCAAAATATGCTCAACAAGCTCACCAAGAACTTGCTCAAAATATACTCAACAAGCTCACCAAGAACTTTCTCAAAATCTGCTCAACAAGCTCACCAAGAACTTGCTCAAAATGTTTTCCCAAAACTATCCACAAATCTATCCATAAATCTATCCCAAAAACCTTCTCAAAGGCTTTATCAATCATACACAAAAACTGCCACAACTCTATCCCAAAAGCCTTCTCAAAGGGTCAACCAATCATGCTCAAATAGCACTCAAATCTCATCCACAAATCTATGAAGGCAAGGCTCGATGATGAATTTAATAATGAATGGCAATACACTCTACAATGGATGACAACAATGATCCACAATGATCTCAACTCAAATCAATCTCAACTCAATTCAATTCAATCTTAACTCAACTCAAATCTTATAGAAGCATAAAGAGAATTGTTAGAGACTCAATATGTTCTAATCTCAAAGCTCAATCTCAACCCAAATAAGAATTATAGAATTGTTTGTTTCATGGGACTTGAACAATCACCTCACACAATCACTTGACTAGGCTCAATCAACTCAACTCAACCAATCACCACAAGGGATAAATATTTCTCATAAAACCCTAGTCCAAGCATGTATCAACCAACTCAAATGTTTCCAACAATGCTCAACCACAAATCTCACATAACAATGATACTCATGTTCTTTGCATAACCAATGGGCTTCAACAACTATGCTTATAAAAAAAGGTTTAAACATAACTCTCAAACCAAAAAACCTTGAAGCATTCAACCAACCACTTTCAAAAAGGAAATCACAATCAATCCTTTTCTCTCCAATGATATTTTAGAAATCAACCACCATAAACAAAGTCAATGGATAATATTGCTCATACCTTTTGATACCTTATTGGATGTCCACTAAATCTGCCACACTCAACAAAATTCTTTTTCAACTTTCAAAAAGGGTTATAGATCATGATTAATATCACAATAATAATATCCAAATAACACCTTATCACTCCTACTCAATAAGATACAACATGTCCCCTCATGAAAGAATTAATCACCTTTGAAAAAAAAACCAAAACAACCTTCACTTTTGAAACCCTTTAAAAAAATAGAAATATCTTTTTACATATACCTTATTTTTTCCTCTAAGTAAGCTAATAAAATAGCCCTTGAAATAATATTTCCAACGATATATAATATGATATACTTTCAAAAGGAGAAACACAAAAAATCTCTCTTTTTCTAAACATGCATCACAACCCTTATTCCTCATAGGGCAACTTTAGAAAAATAAAATATATTAAAAAATTATTAACTTGCCTTTGTCCCTAACGGGATTCGATCTCATGACATCTCCTTGCTTAGTGCTTTAACCACAGCCAACCTTCCATTGGGCCACACGCCCTCACGTGTCCAAAGGGACACAAACAAAAACTTATATCATTGACTTTTGCACCCTTCGAAAAACTTAACAGCACTTCGAGCGCTTCAACAAAGCAAATAACCACGACGGGACTCGAACGCAGGACCTCCTATGTAACACACAGTGCATGAACCGCTAGGCTACATATGCCTATGCATCTTATTAAACTCCATGAATGATTTTTCAATATACCAAAGTCACACTTCTCTCTCTTTTCGCAATTTGTTCCCCAATCGAAGGCATTCAAAAAAATAAGCGCTGGAATTATGAAGTCTAAGATTTTGTTGGCATATATATATATGCCTTTCCTATTTCTTTAGACGTCAACACTATAAATTAATATAGCCTTTCCTTCTTTCTTTAGTCAGCGCTAAAATTAATATATTTAATTTTAAAATTTAAATTTAAATTTTAAATAATTTAAAATTTAAACTAAATATTTAAAAATAAATATCTCCATCACCGGGGCACCTTTTTCGATGAAATGAAAAGCCAACCTGGGCTTTAATAAAAACCCATTTCAAATCTACCATCCATTGTTTTAAATAAAACCTTTTATTTTGCCTACCTTGGTTTTCACAAAACCCCTGTATATATCCATGCTCTCTAAAATATCATAAATGCTTATTTATGAAATGCTTTGGCCACCAAAACTCAATGTGATCCATGTGACATCAATGATCTATGTGACATCAATGACAACATAAAATAACTCAAATTTCCAACAAACAGGTTTTGAAGACATATCTCCATCACAACAAAAAGGTATGGTTAAATTATCTTTTGTTTAAAATGATTGGACTGAGTGTGTGAAATATAAGGTGAAGTGAAAAGGATTGTTTGATAAACATTGTTGGAAATATTTGAGTGATTTTTTTTATATGCTTCATTTGTGAATGGTTAGAGAATATTTGAGATAGATATTGAAGACTATATGAGTTAGGGTTTGAGACCCACATTGTACTCTTTCTTTGAGGAAGTTGAAAACACTTGTTTAGGGTTTATGAGCAAGTTGTGTTTCATTTGCTGAATGATTGAGTAAAATTCTTGAGCTTTGATTTTGAGTGATATTGAAAGTGAATGTGCAAACATTAGAAATCAGATTTGTGAAAGCGACGGACTTAATGATTGAATAGAACATATTGAGATTTTGATAGAGTATATCATTCTCTATATGTTCCAGATGATAAACGAATTCGGAATAGAACATGTCTAAACTGCTTCAAGTTAAAGAAATTACTTTGAATATTAGATAAATTATTTGATAGCATTGTGTGCAAGATTTGATATTGATTGAGCATATCTTATGTGTTGTTTTGAGCATGTGTTTAAGCAGATTTGAGTAAGTCTTTAAGAAGGCTTGAAGTCATGTTTGAAGCAAGTCTTTGTGAAGACTTGAGAGTATATTGAGCAAGTTCTTGAGAGAACTTGTAGGTAAATTTGAAAAAATCTTATGAAGACTTGAGATAGCATTAAGAGCAGAGTTGATTGTTTATTTGATCAAAATTTGTGTTAAGGCTTCAAATAAATCTAAGTAGAGTTGATTGATAATTTTTTCAAGCTTTGTGTTAATTCTTGGGACACATCTGAGCAAAATTGATTGGTTATTTTATCAAGCTTTGTGTTAAGGCTTGAGAATAGATTTGAGGATAGATTTTGGTGCATATTTGTGAGAAGATTTGTGCTAAACTAGAGATAGAGATAGAGCAGATTTTTACTACACTTGGGATAGAGTTTGGTGCAGATCTAAGATAGATTTGAGAGTAATATTTGGATGTGATAGAGTGGAGGACAGTAGTCTCTAGTGGATATATATCCATTAGTCAGGGCAGTGAGGATAGAGGTCTTCTATAGAGAGATATATACAAGCTAGTGCAGTAGGGGTAAAACTCTTCTAGAGGATATCCACAAACTAGCTAGGAAGATAGATTTCTTCTATGGAGAGAGATCCACGAACTAGTTGAGGAGAAAGAGTTCTCCTAGATCAAGTTCCACAAATTAGAGAAAAGGAAAAAGAGTTTTCCTATGGAGAGAGATCCACAAATTAGATCATTAGGGGATTGGTGTCTCATTTGGATAGAGGTACATAAACATTGTAATAGGAAAGTGATTCCCAAGAGATTTGTTAAGTTTAGTGGAAATATTTTCTTTGTGGAGTAGCCCACATTGGGTGAACCATGTTAAATTTGTGTCTCTATTATGGATGATTATTTATGCATTGCTTTGATTATTGTTTCTAATATTACCATTTATAATATTGTATAATATTATTTGGGAAAGAAAAGTAAAAGTTGATCTTATATTGTTCACCCCCCTTCTCAGTATAAGCATGTGTTCTTCAATTGAATCATCAAATATGGAAAAGAATATTTGATGTACAGTAGTATTTATATATTATTGACTTCATAAGTAAGATTTCCATCTCACTTTAAAATTTTATTTTTTATATAGAAGAATAAGTGGCTTTTTAGCATTTACAAGCCCAAATAATCATATTTATAATTCAAAATGGACATATGCACATTTTGAACTAGTAGTGCATGATGGTTGTTAAAAACATGTCTAATACTTGTACTAAATGGTATTTTTTTATTATACGGAAAGAGGAGGTTTTGAAAGGGTCCCCAAACCTTTTACATATATATAAAGAGAATTGCAAAGTAAGACCTAATTGAAACTAGACAAAGAGGAATAAAATAAGGCAAGAAAAACAAGCCTTAACTAGAAGAGGACAAGAAGAGGGAAAAGGACAACATGCTAGCAAGGAATTAGTCCACAACCATTAGAGAGAAAAAATAGAGAAGGGCATCCAAGGACTTCCCAAGCAAAAGTAAACCAGGTCATAGCAAGCTACATCATATCTTCCTTTGACCTACCTTGGTTATTTTTAAAGTAGTTCATAACCCAAGAGATTTCATCCACATAAATGGTTGACATCTTCATAGACCTACTCTTAGATAAACATAAGATTCCTAGCCATTTCAAGGCAACAACATAATAGAACAAAAGACACAAGCTACACATAAGATCAAGAGACATCCATGAATCTTGTAGAGTATTTTTTGGTGATAACATTAAGATTTTGAGGGAAATTTTTCCTATAAGTAATAAAATTTTCTTTATGAACTCCTAAATTAGCTATGATATCAGTCACCATGTTTACTTCTCTAAAAATGTGTTGGCACTGGACGTTCTCAAAAGTTCCTAGGATTTTATTTGACTCATCCATTAAATTTGCAATGTTCCAACTGGGATTATGGATTATCCCTCAATAATTACCTTCTCAAAATTTAGATATTCTAGCAAAATAAGACCTTGGAAGAGGGCCTTGGCCTCAACAAAGTAGTTGGACTAGGTTCCAAGGTTCTTAGCATAGGCTAAAATAATATCCCCTTTATTATCTCTAATAATTCCTCTAGCACCTACCAGTCCCATATTTCCTTTTGAGGCTCCAAAATTTAATTTTATCCACCCAGAGGAGGGCACCACTTGCCATGTAATCTTCTAGAATCAACCTGAGTAAAACCTTGCTCAAGCTTGGGAAGGCTTAACCAGAAATATAGTTGAGCTTATTTAAAAGTATCAATGTTAGGAGAAAAATAAATATTGGATATGTTTTCATATAGAGAATTCAAAATTCTGGCTCCTACTAATTTTGGGTCTCTAGAGCAATTTTTGAATGCCCTATTATTCCTCTCCTTCCAAACTCCCCACAAGAAGTGCAGGAGGTCAAATTTTGAGAGGGTTTTCCATCTAGGGCTAGAGAAGGGGGAGGAAGACCATTGCTCAACCATTTCCATCAATGTTCTTGGGAGAACCCAAAAAACCCCCAAAATATTTAGGATGTGATTCAAAATTTCCAAAGAGAAACCACAATCTATGAAAATTTGTTAAGTCATATCCTCACTCATTCCACAGAGGTAATAGTGGTTGGAAATTATCATACCTCTAGTTTTGATATTTAATATGGAGAGAATTTTATTTTGAAGGGCTAACCAGTAGAAGAAATTAACCTTGGGTATAAGCTCTTTGAACCATATTTGTGTTGAGAAGCAACACACCCCCACTAAAAAAAATGAAATTCCATCATTTGAAAATATTTAATTTTTATTTTTTTCCGCAGGGACCCTCTTGAGTTTTTCGGGTTTTAATTCCGAATTTTGCTTGCATCCTTTTTCAAATTTTGCCTACATCAAAGTCTCCAAGTATGCTTGCATATGGCATTGATTTCAATTTAAAATTTCTGAAATTTTGCATGTTAAATGTATTAATTCATATTAATCATTTCAGAGATTTTAATTTTCAATAGTTTTTGTAAGGTTTAATTATTAAAATCAAATGTTAGGGTTCTTTTAATTATTTTCTTCTTGCTGACAAACTTACTCCAAACTTGAAATCCTCATAACTTTTGGAAGACAAATCCGTTTGAGGTGATTCAAATTTTGGGTGGAAAATATTAAACTCGCCTTTGTGGCCATACCAAATTTCTAGACTTTTAGATAAGATTCAATTACCAGAAATAGCAGTTTCTATTTCTGGCCAGCAAACTTCTAAATGCATTTTCTCTTAATCCATGATGAATTTTAAAGTTCTCGATACCCTTTGGGCTTATTTAGATGATTGTAAAGTTTCATCAAATTTTGGGCACTTTGAATTTTCATCATTTTTCTACACCATGTGAAGCTGACCATTCTCGAGCAATTTAAAATTCAATTTTCAAATGTTAAAATCATTTCTGAGTAAGGAAGATCCTTCACTAATATGTAAAAATGCAAAATACAGATGGACAAAGTCATTGGAGTCAACCTATAATTTTTGGAGAATTTGCAAAGCGGAAGAAAAGCTTGAGGGAAATGTCACGATATCGCGACATGTTCCATTTTCGAACTTGTCTCATTTTCGTGAGGGCACAAGCTTGGAAGAAAAGCTTGAGGGAAATGTCGCGATATCGCGACATGTTCCATTTTCGGACTTGTCTCATTTTCGTGAGGGCACAAGCTTGGAAGAAATGAATTGAGGGAAATATCGCGATATCACGACATGTTCCATTTTCGGACTTGTCTCATTTTCGCGAGGGCACAAGCAAGGAAAAATAGCTTGAGGGAAATGTCGCGATATCGCAACATGTTCCATTTTTGGGACTTGTCTCATTTTCGTGAGGGCACAAGCAAGGAAAAAGTAGCTTGAGGAAAATGTCCCAAAATCGCGACTTGCTTTAATTTCATGAGAATATGAGCTTGGAAGAAGGAAATCAAACCCTAATGCTCATTACATGTCGGACTTTCGCTCAAATTTAATTTTGCCCTAAAATCTTTTAAAGTCCATTGAAGTTTTGAATTGTTGCTCATTACATGTCGGACTTTTGCTCAAATTTAATTTTGCCCTAAAATTTTTTAAAGTCCATTGAAGTTTTGAATTGTTGCTCATTACATGTCAGAATTTTGCTCAAATTTAATTTTGCCCTAAAATCTTTTAAATTCCATTAAATTTTTGAATTGTTACGAAGGCTAATTGCTTGATATGGCATTTTGGATTTATATTCATTATGCAAAATTTGGCCATTCTTTAAATTTTTCATCACCCATCCAAAGGAAGTGGAAGCTTTTCAACACAGTCCAAACCCTAGAAATATTTAAATAAAAAAATTAATTAATTAATTAAAATGAAAAACATTAAAAAAACCTTAGGAAAAATTAATTAATTAATTAAAATGAAAACCATTAAAAAAACCTTAGGAAAAATTAATTAATTAATTAAAATGAAAAATATTAAAAAAACCTTAGGAAAATTTTAAAAAAATTAAATTAATAATATTAAAGTTCTAACCTTTGCTTTTCTTTTGCAAAAAGTGATCCGACAGTTGCATAATGGCAGAAGTAATGGTGAGAAAAACGGACAAACCTAAATTTCGGCACAAATCAAGCAAGGACCATCAGATGGAAATAGGAGATGCCGAGAATTTATGATTCGTCCAGATTTTGCAAATCTGGATGCAAATAAAAACTTTAAGGAATTTGTTGATGGATGCATTTTTCGATAAAATTTATGGCAAAAGTAATGGTGGGCAGAGAATTTCAACTCGAACCAAACAAAGGCGGTTGTGCGAGGATAGAAGGCCCGGGAAGTCAGTGACTCATCCAGATTTTGCAGAGGAATTAATGAGATGCTCTGACGGCTTACCAAAAGATGAAAATACATTTACACACGGTGTCCATTTGATGAGGATGAAACCAAGTTTTATCTTCTCCATTTATGGCAAGATCCACATGAAGATTTTTAGAGTGATTAGGTCTTATTAAAAAATCTATATAAAAATGTCTTATATTGTAAAGCCTCGACGGTGGGATTTTTATGATAAGATTTAGATATTCGAAAGAAGATATTTTTGAAAATATCAGGGTCTGTCCTGAGTCTATATATACTTCTTTTGAATGTAAATTCCAGATGCGAAAACTTAGAATAAAAGACATTTTAGAAATTTCTTGCAAATCTTGTTTGAATGCTTTGTTTCATACCTGGGGTTGGTGTAACGTCATTTTCTATGATAGCGTGGCCAGGAGCCTAATATCTTTTGGATTGTGATAAGTGCATATTCTTTTGTTTTCGCCTTTCTAAGGTTTATTTATTTTTAGTTGCAAATTTGTGTTATCAAGATTGAATATGCTACTAGGCTTCATTTCGTTTGTTGTATGCTAGGGAAAATTAAAGATTTAAGGTTTGGGTCTGTTCTAATTGCTCTATCCTCACTGCGTGAGCTAGGCTGCTGGTGAGAGATACCAGTTGACATCGACTTCCCTTCTATTTATGATTTTCTTTTAGATCTGTGTCATCTCCATCTTATGCTCTTAGTAGAAGGTGATCTTAGAAAGCTGGACACCTTCCTCTTTGATTGGTTTTATTGTGAATCTAAATAGTGTAACTGAAATTGGTAGTTTTAATTTGCAACTAAGTTAGATAAGCTTCTCTTTTATGCCCTACCCTTCTCTCTATTCTATCGTAAAATGGTCCATTTTTATTTTCTTTCAAATTTGTCTTTTATTTAATCTGCTAAAGCATAAAGAGCTATATCAAAGAACTGATTGTAAATCTGATTGTCAACAAAGATAACCATCGCTAAATATTATTGAACCAAGTTCGAACCCATTGTAAGGTAACAGATAGTCTACTTGAAACTATTCCAAAAGCGAAAAAGAGTGAATAGCCATTCGACCCAACTTTGTAACTCACACCTTGGATAACTAGCAAGATCCTAAAGTGAGTGGGATTTATCTCATAAAGTGTTATTGGTATTTTATGTTCATTCTTCATAGGGTGTGTATGAAAGACGAACCAACAATTTGCTTCCCCAAAAATCAACTAAGATTATCATCATCCACAATGTGATATGCAGAATTCACAAAAAATGTGTCATTTTCCTCATATTTCTAGATTAGGGAGTCCTCACACCTAACATTCCTTATCACTTGATTTCTCAATTTAAGGGCCAACTCTTTTATACAATATTCTTCCCCTTGGATGCGATAAAAAAGCTATAGATTCTTCCATCTTTTCCTACCCCCTACTTCTTCAATAATATTTACTACTTTGGTTCCATACAACTATGAAAATCTAGATCTCAAAAGGGCATATGAGGGGTTCTGTGATAAGGGAGCATCTTCCAGCCATGAGTCATCCCAAAAATCAAATTTTCTAAACTCCACTTGCTACCTCTTAGGACAAGGATTTTTTATTTAACAATATTGTTCCATAAGGAGGATATGTAAAGCAGCACCTACTCCTTTAAGAAGCTAAATCCCCTATTTATATATTTAGCATTAAGAATATGATTCCACTCATTGTTCTCTTTGTTGGTGATGGCTAAATGGTCTTTGTTTGTGAGAAAAATGGGATAATTAGAATTTGTTAAATCTTGATTGTAATTTATTAATTTTTGCATTTACAAAGCATTATCCATGATACAATTTATAAAATTATGTCATATTTCAAAGTCATATATGGCATATATTTTTCTATTCAAGGTCATGTTGCTAGTCTTAATAGCAATAGTTACTTTACCTAAAAAGCATTTCTTTTCTACATCTATATTTTTTGAAAAAAATATTTGATGTATTGTAGTATTAATATATTATTGACTTTATAAGTAAGATTTTTATCTCATTTTATAATTTTATTTTTTATAAAGTAAAAACAAAATAGAAGAGTAAAAGGCTTTTTAACATTTGCAAGCCCAAATAATCAGATTTATAATTCAAAATGGACATATACATATTTTGAACTAGTAATGCATAATGGTTGTTAAATACATATTTAATACTTGTACTAAGTGATCTTTGTTTACAAGAAAAATGGGATATATCGTCTAATTACTTTAATTAATACAAGATAAACCACAAATTCTTAAGATAAGACAATATAATAGTAAATTAAAAGTAACAACTAAAAACTATCTTAATTTGAGGATGAATAAAATAAAGCATTCAAGAAAAAACTACACTAAGATTATATATAGAAATAAAACTATTTGGGCTAGTCCTAATGCATTTAAAATAGATTACTCTATACTTAGGGTATCAAGAATCAAACCATTTCATAATGAACATAAAAATTTAAACTCCTATTGTAAATTGCTTGTAATATCACCAAAGTAAATAAGGAGAGATCACACATGGGATGTTGAAATAGGGTTTGACTTGTCTAAGAAATTGATCCTTCAATATAAAATAGTGACCTTAGGCTACAAATACTGGTAAAGCATCCCATCCTCCTCTATGGAAGTTGACAAACTAGTGGTCAATGGCTTTGGTTGCACATACAAGGATGTGTGTGTGTGAGAGAGAGAAAGCATTGTGTATCATTGTGGAAATATAGGTAGACAGTTGAGAGTAATGTTATCATAAAAAAATAATTTGTAGATGATTGGTAATAGTCTAGTAAAAACTGAGGGTGCAAAGTAAGTATTTATAATAGATAAAATAAAATAAATTTCTCTTTAGAGTTGATATCTAATTTTCTCCATTTTTTAGGTCATAAAACCATAATCATCAGTCCAAATGACACATAATTTTGGGTGTAAAAACATATTAGAATCATGATTTGCACTAAAATCCCTAACATTAATCTAGAATTTTTCCACTTAAAGTGGTGGTATTAACATTGTTGATTTTTAGGACATGTTCTTTGTGGGATGTATATCAAATATCCTTTAATTGTTTTTTGATTAGTTGAAGAAGTGGTTTTGAAAGGATCCCTAAACCTTTTATAATTTTACAAAGTAAAAACTGCTATAGCCAAAAGATACAGAAAAATACAAGTTTTCATCTTAATATAGGGCCCTACTATTAGCTGAAACTAAACCAAACAACCACAAGAGAAGAGGACATTAAAGAGACCCAAAAACAATCATGCAACTAGGAGACACCAACTATAGCCCATGACTATAGAATAACAAGGAGGAACCAATCGGGCAGGGGGGTAGAATATATTCTCACCCCTTCAAACAACTTACATAGATAGGACATTATGACCTCCCATTGGTCCCAATCTAAGACAACCTTCAACTCCTCAATATCCTAAAGTATCTAAAAACATATTAGTGTCAACCAACCTATGACACAAACCTACCAAAAATTCTAGTTTGAGAACCACTTGGAATGTTACCACTTTTTTCCAAGAAAATAGACCATCCAAATCATTATCTAGGTGGTAAAAGGATGTCATATTGGACCCACTCAATCAATGTAAAAAGGGATAAACAATATCTTGCATAATGGATTCCATGAAAAACCAAAGAGAAAAAATATTCCTCCTACAACTCTCACAACCAATCAAAAAGTAGAACCTAGGAGAGTAAGAAAACAATTACCATCTAGCATGAAGGCAAGAAACCTATGCAAATCCATTAGGGACACTTATAGGTCAGCCATCATTCATCAATCTGGATAGGCTCCATGGGAGATTATCCCTCCAAATAGATAGCCTAGATTGGAGCAACCCTAGTTTGGCAAGGAATTCAACCACCTTGTTACCTTCCTTATACGTATGTCTCACCTAAGTACTTTCCATACAATGGATAATCCAATTAGATTGCTTGACCATATTAGCAATATTCCAACCAAGGACTTGCAATCGAGATATTATATTAACAATGTTTAATTAGTCACCTTCAATAATTATTTTTTTTGCAACCAATCTAGTGGAGAAGCATTGTCCCTTGGAAGAATGCTCTAACTTCCACAAAGTGGTAGGTTTGGGACCTAAGATTTTTAGCAAAGGAGAAAATGATATCTCCAATATGATTTCAAAATACACTCCTACACTATCTTTACTAAACTTTCATTTAGAGGCACTATCAAAGTTAAATTTAATTCATTTAGGGGGTGGGATTCACTTGGTTAAAGCTATGATATTCCCCAAGTTATGAATAGTTACTCTTCTAGATTACTGGAAACCAAGATTGGATTCAATGAGGGATTCAACCTCTAGTCCACTAGAATCATCCAAATATATAATAAACACATTCTCAAAAAAATTTGGGAAGACTTTTACCTATATGAAAGCAACATCTTTAAAAACTTCCCTAAATACCCTATTTTTTCTCTCCTTCTAAATACCCCATAGCAGATGAGGAAGACTAAATGATAAAAAGGCACACAACCTCAAGCTATCAAAGTGGGGATACCATTCATCAAATGCATAAAAAACTAGTTTAGGACAATCCAACAGACCCCTAGGGCATTCAAAAGGATATAGAGGACCTCAAGTGAAAAGGAACAAAGGAAGAAAAGGTGGTTATTAGATTCAACATTACATATACAAAGGTGGCACCTATTAAGGATGGTAATACCTTTTTTTTGGAGGTTATCTATAGTGAGAATCTTGTTTTGGATAGCAAACCATAGAAAAAATTTAACTTGAGGAGTAAGAAATTCATACTAAATATTTCACCTAGTTTCTTGGGAATAGGTATGCACTAGAAAATAATTTTGTGGTCTTGGCCTTAGAAGATTTATGATCATGAAAATCACATTATTTCCCAAGAAATTGTGGAATTTATTTAAGAATGAGAATATTTTTTGGATTTGCATTCTATCAACCAAACATATTTCTCAAAATAAAGACATTTTGGTTGATCTTCCCCCCTCTCCAGGATAGCCTTTATGGCTTGGTATCACTAATATTTGTCATGCCATTTGAAGGACCACATATGTAAGATAGGAAATGGTAAAAATATTGACTTTTGGGAAGAAAATTGGGTGGGTGATTCTCCTCTAGCTCACATTCCTAAGGTAGCAATTGTAAAACCCATAACTCGGGCCCACTTTGGAGCTAAAGTTGTAGACTTCATTTAGGTAAGTAATGGGGTGAAATCCTAGTAGAATCTCAATTTATCAAACTTGAACCAGAAGGAAATAAAGGCTATGGACTATCTCAATCAAGTGGTATCAAACCATAACCCTTTGTTGATGTGTTTGGTTAAGCCTTCCAAGAGGTTTCTAAGACCCTTCATATTTGATTTGATGTGGTGCCAACATCCTAATTTGGAAGAAAATTTTAAGTATTGGTGGTCCCAGGACATTTTTGGCCCCTTAATTTCCCAAATAGCTTCTACACTTAGGTAGGTTAAGTCAAACATTAAAAACTAGAACAATGTCATGTTTGGTTATATATCCCAAAGAAAGGATTATCTATGATCTTAGCTGATGGAAATTGAGAGAGCAGTTAATGCTAGGGACTATTCTAGGAAGATTAGAGAAAGGGATGTTTGGAGAGCTCCATAATACTTTGGCTAAGGATATTCTTTGAAAATAAAATTCAAGGGAACTATGGCTCAATAGCGAGAGACCAAAATACAAAATATTTCCATATATCTACTCTAATTCATAGAGCCTCCAATAGAATTAGAGAATTTTTGAAGGCTGGTGGATCTAAAATAAATGATATTCAAGAAATTAGACTGGAGGCTCTTATTATTTTAAATCCTTGCTTTGTGATATGGAGGATAGCGACTCCTAGGCTGAGGATCACATACTACAAAATATCCCAAACCTTATTTTTGAAGACATGAACTCATTCTTTTTTAGCCCCTTTAAGGATGAGGAAATAAAAAACGGTTTTTGAAATGGGTCATTTGAAATCCCCTAGTCTAGATGAGTTTCCCTCAATATTCTTCTAAAAATTTTGGCACATTGTGGGGAAATACATCAAAGATGCCTAGAAAGAGATTCAAAGGTTTGGTATCATTCCTAGGGATGTAAACTCTAGCTTCCTGTTCCTTGTTCCAAAATCCCAAATAATTAAGGTCTTAAGCAAATTTTGATCTATTAACCTTTGTAATATCATCTACAAGTTTTTGATTAAAAATAAGCTAATAGGATCAAGTTATTTCTCCCTAGAATTATTGATCCAGTTTAAATTTTGTTTATGGTAGGGAGGAATATTCTAGATGGAATTATTTTATTTTATGAACTAATTCATATTTGGACAAGACTAGGAGAGCTAGGTTTTTTTTTTAATATTTATATGAACAAAATGTATGATAGGGTTTCATGGAGTTTCCTCCTAAAAGTGCTAAATAATTTTTGGTATCATTAAATATGGATAAGCCTAATCAATGCTTGTATCTCATCAACCTTCTTCTCAATTATCATCAATGGTTTTGATAAGGATTGCTTAGTGAGCATACATTTTAGCTCATGCTAGTTATATTATTAGCTTAAGTTAGATTTTCATATGCTATTATTCAAGATGCAATCTGATCAGCCTTATTGGAATATATTGCAAATAATGTATTTTTGGCATCTCGATGCCTATATTACATTACAAATTAATAATGTGAACATCAAGGATTTTTCAATCCTTTACATTGGTATCAATGCCTTCTTAGCTCCTCACTTGTGAGGGAAAATTTCCACTATGGAAATTTCCCTCTTCCTTTCTACATTTTTGTTTTTATTTTTTGGTTAAATTGATGGTTTATATATTGGATATTCCATGCTTAGTCAATTGGCAACCATTTACCTATTTATGGTTACTGTGTAATATTGTTCAATCAACCTCATAAAATTGTAGCTCATCGCTTGTCCATGGATTTCTAGCATGGCCACGAGTTATTCTACTTTAGCTTGGCAATCATGGGAGAAGTTTCATAGCCTTTAAAGGTTGCAAGAGGTAACAATGGTAATAGCTAGCCGGTGTGTTGGCTACGTAGATAACAAAAAACCAACCACTAGGTGGTGGTTCAACTCCATGAAATACCTCATAAGGGAACAATATTTTAGTCCTAGGCACTTAGGCATCATGTTGATGATATGTTTGTGGTTGTTGCAGTGCCACTTGGTGATCATATTGTCATTGTTGACTGGTGGTTGTGGACTCATCACCCATTTGGACCTTTGGTGCACCTATGGTCCACTAGTGACCATTATATCATGACATAAATTGATGCCAAAGGCCTATAAGGCCCATTATTTTTAATAATTTTCAAATTACTCATTTAAAATTGGTTAAACTAATTAGTCATTTTTTGATTAAATTAATTAATTACACAAAATTGATTAATTTAATTTTTACAAATTTTAAACACCCTTGTATTAAGGTTCTCAAGTCCTATTGTGGACTTTATTTTTGTCTTGAGCCAATTGTATGCTTTAAACATAGTTATACACTTAAAATCATGGATTATGTAATATGATCTATTTGATATTTGAGAAGTTACATTACTCCTCCCATTTAATATTTGCACACCTTGTGTATTTGTATTGGAGTACAACTTGGTGGTACCCAACACTCCATCCTATTGTTTATATCCATTATCTCCCATTTGAGTATTCTTACTCCCTCAGTAGGATATGAAGTCACCATTGTGGCCTTTCAAAGAATGCTTTTTAAAACATTTGTATCCACTTACAATTGTGGATATTATAATAAGATCCATGACATACTTGAGGAATTAAATTTCTCCTCCCATTTGATTTTTTGATAAAATTCATGGACTTTAATGGAGTGTGATTTGGTGGTACTGTTGGAACAAAATCTGCCTTCGGTTAATAGTGTTGCACCTTAGACTTTGCCAACATTGAATAGACAGATCTTGCTTGAGATCATCTGTCTAGTCTCCAGAGAAGGCTGGTTCCTTTGAGTTTTTTAGAGAAAAGGGGAACAAGAGATAAGGGAAATATAGCCTAAGCTAGAAACTTTTCTCATGGTACAGATTGGACAACAACAAACATTGATGATGCAGATTACTACTTTCAGAGTTTTCTTTATATCTTCTTTATAGAAAACATGAATTCTTGAGTGTGACTTTTAGATGTTCGTCTAAAAGCATGTAACTATCTTTTAATGTTCAACTCTAGAAACAAGATTTATACGTGCACAGTCCAGATTTCAGAATAGATACATTATAAAACTTAGAGTGAATAAAAGTTAAAACACCAGATACATACACTTGCACACAGAAGTTTCGAAAGCCAGAAGAAGAAATCTTTTATTGCTTGTAATCCAGTACATGTACATCAAGCTTGTAAACGTCCAAGAGCCGACCCTTTTTCATGGTCGACTCACTCCTATTTATACCCTAAAAAGAGTATCTTCTACTACGTACATTTAATTTCTTCAATCAATTACAAGTAATTGTCTGCAGTTTCTAATAATATACAATGGATTTCCCGTAGATTGGATAGATTTCCTTCTGGCTAATTTTAGATGAGCCTGTTATTCTGCAATCATCCAGTGGACCTGCCAGGTTATAATCAATAGACCATTCTTCAAAAATCAGCACTTGATGTCAGTGCATGTCCCCAGTTGCCAAAAATATACTCTATTCCTTTACAGCTGGCGTGTCGCGAAATCGCGACATTCTTTCCTTGCTTTGCTCTTTTGCCGCCTCCAACCGCGAAAATGAGACATGTCACGAAATCGCGACATTCATCTCTTGCTTTGCTCTTCTACCGCTTCCAGCCATGAAAATGAGACATGTCATGAAATCACGACATTCTTCTCTTGCTTTGCTCTTCTGTCGCTTCCAACCGCGAAAATGAGACATGTCACGAAATCGTGACATTCGTCTCTTGCTTTGCTCTTCTGTCGCTTCCACCTGAAAATGAGACATGTCACGAAATCATGACATTCTTTCCTTGCTTTGCTTTTCTGTCACTTCCAGACATGAAAATGAGACATGTCATGAAATCATGACATTCTTCTCTTGCTTTGCTCTTCTGCCGCTCGAAAATGAGACATGTCATGAAATCATGACATTCTTTCCTTCGCATTGCTCTTTTGCTACCTTCAGCTGCAAAAATGCGACATGTCGCGATATCGTGACACTTCTGCCTCTTTGTTCTCTTTTGTTGCTCTTAGCCACAAAAATGCAACATGTCATGATATCGCGACACTTTTCCTCCTTGCTCCCTTTTGTTGCTCTTAGCCGTGAAAATGCAACATGTCGCGATATCGTGACACTTTTCCTCCTTGCTCCCTTTTGTTCTCTTAGCCAGAAAAATGCAACATGTCATGATATCACGACACTTTTCCTCTTCTCTTTTCTCTTTGCCAAAATGCAACATGTCGCGATATTGTGACACTTTCTCTTTCCTTTGCTTTTGCCATGAAAATGCAACATGTCGCGATATCGCGACACTTTTCCTCCTTGCTCTTTCCTGTTCTTTGCCTGAAAATGCAACATGTCGCGATATCGTGACACTTTTTCCTCTTTGCTCTTTCTCTTCTTTGCCATGAAAATGCAACATGTCACGATATCGCGACACTTTTCCTCCTTGCTCCCTTTTCGCTCTTAGCCAGAAAATGACATGTCACGATATCGCGACACTTTTTCCTCCTTGCTCTTTCTCTTTGCTTTGAACCGCGAAAATGCAACATGTCACGATATCGCGACACTTTTTCCTCCTTGCTCTTTCTCTTCGCTTTGGACCGTAAAAATGCAACATGTCGCGATATCGCGACACTTTTTCCTCCTTGCGGTGTTTTGCTTTTTCTTTGATCTTTAGCATATGGGCCACTTTGGTCTTCTTGGAAAATATGCAAAAAGGTGCATCAGCTATTTTTCTGTAGTTAGTCACTTTTTGACTAACATTCTTGGCGCCTTTCGGGGGAATTTTTGCTAGCAAAAATAGAGACCAGGCCTTCATCCATTGGGAAACGGAGTCACCAGCACAGTTGCGAAAAGTAAAATTTTGAGTGGAAAAACAAGGATAAAAGAAAAAGAATGCACTTTGGAATATAGGTGATCTTTACCTTATCAGAACCTTTCTTTTACCACTCAGGGACTTAACCTTTGTCTGAAGAACACAAAAATTCAATTACGGGAGCTCGGTCCTAGCTCTGCTCTGTTGCTCCCTCGATGTTTAGATCTTCTGATTCTGTCCATGGCTGCAATTATCTCTTGATAAGTTTTGCACACTTGATTCTTATTAGGCCGTAAAAAGGGAAATATTTACAAAACTCCAAACTTATAATATACTTGTACATATAATGGTGATCTGTAGCTTTTACTGGAAATACAATTTCAGGTGAAAAGCATTCACCGTGATGGGTAGAACCCATCCATATTGATCTTCATTTCTCACCCAAACTTGATTGTAACCAGAGAAGCCGTCTAACAGAGAAAACCTTTCTGCTCCTACCACAGTAGGAAGGATTAGGTCAATCTGGGGTAAAGGATAGTGATCCTTTAAAGAGGCTCTGTTCAAATTTTTGAAATCGACGCATAGTCGTATTTCTCCATTTTTCTTGCGGATTGGAACTAAATTTGCCACCCAGGTAGAGTGCTTGATTGGGTATATTATCTTAGCCTGCAGGAGTTTTAACAACTCCTGTTTCATTAAGGCTTCAATTTTAGGATTCACAGGCCTCTGCCTCTGCCTAAAAGGTTTAGCTCCTTCCTCTAGTTCGATGGTATGCTGAATGACCTCTTTCCTGTACACTTTTAGATCACTATAAGTCCAGGCTATTATATCTGGATATTCTCTACATAACTATTTTATTTGTTCTAGTTCTACCACTGTACAATCGGTCCCTACTTTGATCATTTTTCCCGGTTCTAGTTCTATTTCCTTATACCGGCGTTCATCTACCTTGGTCCTTCGACCTACAGCTCTATCGCTATTGTCGAAAAGGCTCTCCAGGGTGATCAGTCTCCTAGGGATATGATTGTTTTTCAATTGAATAAGGCTCTCTTCGTCCTCTTCTTGTAACGCTCTATCTATAGAGCAATTCATCTCATGAATCAAAAAATCTAGGATCTGCTCATCGTTCTCAAATACCTACCAAAAAATGTCCTTGTCGGGCATAGAAGGCCTGTATATAAGTCTAACTATTTTAGACTTCTGAATAACATTGCTGACTGGGCAAAAATTTGATCCTACTGATGCTAACAGGTCTGCATGTGTGTTCTTCTCTCTGGAAATGGATTTCATGTTTAGTGCTTCAAAATTTTCCAATAGATCCAACACTTTGTTTTTGTAAGCCCTTAGGTAATGTTGCTTACAAATGCATTTGCCAGTAACCTGTTTAACGATCAGCTCTGAATCTCCATAGATCAGCAGTTGTTTTGCACCCAATTTTTTAGCTTTCCTGAGTCCCAAACACAAGGCTTCGTATTCAGCTGCGTTATTGGTGCAACTCCATGTCAACCTATATGAAAAGGCTTTTTCTTTTCCAGTAGGTGAAATCAGAACGATTCCAGCTCCTGCTCCATTTTTGCACCTTGACCCATCAAAGTACAATTTCCATAACTGGTTGGCCGAATCATCTATTTTAGGGACAGGAATAGGGAGCTTTTTTGGTTTCTCAATGGAATAGCTTCCCATTTCTGTCTCTATCATAGCATTGAAGTCTTTCATTGAAAACTGATCCTCAGATTGGAGTTCCTCCAGGGTTTCTTCCATTAAATCGATATTTTCCAATTCTTCAGACATCATGTTGATGGTAGTTGTTTCCTCCAGTCTTTCTACGTGGAAAGTAGATGGTTTTTCATTGTAGATCTTGACTCTTTTACCTTTGAAAGGTACCTCCAAATGAGAATAATCTAGAGACAGATAACCACCCATTTTGGCCATGAATTCTCTGGATAAACACATACCGAAATATGGTTCTAAGTCTACAACGACTACTTCTTGTATGACGACTACTTCTAGCATTCTGTGGAGTTGAATAGGGATATCTTTGATCACCCCGATAGTTTTTACTGGAGTACCATCTAATTGCAACACACCAGGATGACTTCGAGTATATTCCATCCCCATTATGTCACATACGGCTTTCGGCATCACCGTAGTTGCGGCCCCTGAATCAATCATACAATTGTGAACTATCCATCCCTCCATTTGCAAGGATAGATAGAATGGGGGCGGTCTATTTTTCCCAGAGGTTGACATAACATTTGAGGAAGAGGTATCATTCTTTAAATTTAGGGATTCTTGGAGGAGGTCGATCTGACCAGGAATTTGCAGTGCATCATACATGCTTATTTTGGAAGGAGTCCTCTTCATTTCTTCTGCAATGTTGAACGAAAGGGTTGCAGCTGGGGATACCTCAGCACTCTTTTCCCTTCCACTAGTAGATGCGTCGTATCTGTCTCTATAGACCTGCGTGGCTTCTGTTCTTTGCCTTTTTGTCAATGAAGGAAATCTGAGTCTTTCCTTCGCTTGCTCTTGAGCCTCGCTCCCTTTTCTAGGGGGAAATTCTTTTCTTGGTGTAGTCGCAGAAGTCTGAGGAGGGTCAGAACGTCCTTTCTCATTGGACTGGTTCTTCTGCGGAGTTGCCCTGGGGGCAGGAGGAAAACCTAGTGGTTGGAGTTCCTTAGGGTCAACTTGTAATGACTTTTTTCCTGATCTTGTCAGGACCGATACTTGCTCCACTGATGGCATTGCCAAATTGTGGTGCACCTCTCTGATTATGTTCACCTGTCCCTTGCCGGTTTCTTTGGCTCTTTCATTAATAACCGCTTGCACATGATGTTGATGAATCATGCATGAATCTTCTCCATGAGGATCATTGCAAGTGGTACACCAATAATCAAAATTAGTGGGTTCTCCATTATCTCCTATCTCATTTGCATACACCACATTTTTTCTCTCTTGTACCCTTCCACTTGTCGAAGCACCTTCCTTTTGTATCTGTGGAAATCTTCTTGCTTGGATATTCCGTTTCGCCTCTCTCTTTTTCATGGATGCCATTTCATTTGACAATGTCTTCATTGTATCAATTATGGTCGTGTATTGATCATTGGGGGGAGCTGATGCAAGGGGTGTGGCTGGTAATGCAAGGAATGTAGGAGGTGCAGCTATAGTCGAGAGGGCCTGCGTTGATGGGAGTACAGGCGGTTTAGAAATTGATGCTTGGGAAAGCTCTGGTAAAATTGGCAATAGACTCTTTGATGGATATCTTTTTGTAGCGATGAGATCAGCTTCGCCCTTTGCTGCCTCTACATAGATCCCAGGAAAAGTGGTTACACGGGATTGCCTTATTATCATACTGAGATCTGAATCAAAAGCCCTTAAATAATAGCATATAGCTTGTTCTTCCGTGGGCTTTAGGCCTTGCGGTACTCTATCACGAGTTCTGGTAAATCTGATGTTGAAATCTTGGATTTCTTCTTGTGGATGCCTCTCAATGACAGTGAATTGATTCAGCAATGTGAAAGGATCCGCATGTATATTAAATTCATCGACCAGACGGCCAGCCAATACTGCCCAAGAAGTAATGGATCCAGTGGGAAGCGCTCTGTACCAATAGAGCATCTTTCCTTTCAAAGATATAATCAACAATCTGACCATTACATCTTCCTGAGTGATGTTGTAAATAGATGCTAGCGATGATACATCTAAACAGTGCTCATCTGCTATTTTGCCTATTCCATCAAAGGTCGGTAATGCTTTTAGTGCAGCTTGTGGAATTTGGTGGTGTGTTCCCAAGTTCAAAGGGCCAGTTTGATTCCACACAAGATGCGCTAGGGTAGGGGTGGCTGCCATGATTGCTAAAGGAGTTACAACCGCTATGGGATTGCTTGCAGATGCTCCTACAATGGGTGTTAAAGAGGTGCTAATGGTGCCGGGTGGATTTGATCATGCGGCTAGCACAGGGTGTGCTTTTAGGCTTCCGAGATGTAGTTCAAAGAACTCGATAGGTTCTTCAGAGTTTCTAGCTCGGGATCTGGTTATCATATGGCTATATAACCAGAAGGTTTTTAGACAAGGTCTTTCTTTTATGGTCTAAATTGCAACGGAGTCGCCAGGTGGTTTTTCTTGAGATTTTTAAACAAAAAGGCTCTTAAGGTAAAACACCAAAACTTATACAATACTGTGGGATTGCTGGTCCCATCGGGCATGCCAAAAACTATTGGAACAAAATCTGCCTTCGGTTAATAGTGTTGCGCCTTAGACTTTGCCAACATTGAATAGACAGATCTTGCTTGAGATCATCTGTCTAGTCTCCAGAGAAGGTTGGTTCCTTTGAGTTTTTTAGAGAAAATGGGAACAAGAGATAAGGGAAATATAGCCTAAGCTAGAAAATTTTCTCACGGTATATATTGGACAACAACAAACATTGATGATGCAGATTACTACTTTCAGAGTTTTCTTTATATCTTCTTTATAGAAAACATGAATTCTTGAGTGTGACTTTTAGATGTTCGTCTAAAAGCATGTAACTATCTTTTAATGTTCAACTCTAGAAACAAGATTTATACGTGCACAGTCCAGATTTTAGAATAGATACATTATAAAACTTAGAGTGAATAAAAGTTAAAACACCAGATACATACACTTGCACACAAAAGTTTCGAAAGCCAGAAGAAGAAATCTTTTATTGCTTGTAATCCAGTACATGTACATCAAGCTTGTAAACGTCCAAGAGCCGACCCCTTTTCATGGTCGACTCACTCCTATTTATACCCTAAAAAGAGTATCTTCTACTACGTACATTTAATTTCTTCAATCAATTACAAGTAATTGTCTGCAGTTTCTAATAATATACAACGGATTTCCCGTAGATTGGATAGATTTCCTTCTGGCTAATTTTAGATGACCTTGTTATTCTACAATCATCCAGTGGACCTGCCAGGTTATAATCAATGGACCATTCTTCAAAAATCAGCACCTGATGTCAGTGCATGTCCCCAGTTGCCAAAAATATACTCTATTCCTTTACAGCTGGCGTGTCACGAAATCACGACATTCTTTCCTTGCTTTGCTCTTTTGCCGCCTCCAACCGTGAAAATGAGACATGTCACGAAATCATGACATTCTTCTCTTGCTTTGCTCTTCTGCCGCTTCCAACCATGAAAATGAGACATGTCACAAAATCATGACATTCTTCTCTTACTTTGCTCTTATGCTTCCAGCCGTGAAAATGAGACATGTCATGAAATCATGACATTCTTCTCTTGCTTTGCTCTTCTACGCTTCTCCATGAAAATGAGACATGTCATGAAATCATGACATTCTTTCCTTGCTTTGCTTTTCTGCTTCCACTGAAAATGAGACATGTCATGAAATCGTGACATTCTTTCCTTGCTTTGCTCTTTTCTGCTTCTTCCAGCCGAAAATGAGACATGTCACGAAATCATGACATTCTTTCCTTCTTGCTCTTTTGCTACCTTCACGTGAAAATGCGACATGTCATGATATCACGACATTCTTTCCTTTTCTCTTTGCAGCCTTCCCTCTTTGTTCTCTTTTGTTGCTCTTAGCCATGAAAATGCAACATGTCACGATATCGTGACACTTTTGCCTCCTTGCTCCCTTTTGTTGCTCTTAGCCATGAAAATGCAACATGTCGTGATATCGTGACACTTTTGCCTCCTTGCTCCCTTTTGTTGCTCTTAGCCGTGAAAATGCAACATGTCGCGATATCGCGACACTTTTTCCTCCTTGCTCTTTCTCTTTGCTTTAGCTCAGAAAATGCAACATGTCACGATATCGCGACACTTTTTCCTCTTTGCTCTTTCTCTTTGCTTTTGCCCGTGAAAATGCAACATGTCGCGATATCGCGACACTTTTGCCTCCTTGCTCCCTTTTGTTGCTCTTAGCCGCAAAAATGCAACATGTCGCGATATCGCGACACTTTTTCCTCTTTGCTCTTTCTCTTCTCTTTTGCCGTGAAAATGCAACATGTCGCGATATCGCGACACTTTTGCCTCCTTGCTCCCTTTTTTGCTCTTAGCCATGAAAATACAACATGTCGCGATATCGTGACACTTTTTCCTCCTTGCTCTTTCTCTTTGCTTTGGACCGTGAAAATGCAACATGTCACGATATCGCGACACTTTTTCCCCTTTGCTCTTTCTCTTTGCTTTGGACCGCGAAAATGCAACATGTCGCGATATCGCGACACTTTTTCCTCCTTGCGGTGTTTTGCTTTTTCTTTGATCTTTAGCATATGGGCCACTTTGGTCTTCTTGGAAAATATGCAAAAAGGTGCATCAGCTATTTTTCTGTAGTTAGTCACTTTTTGACTAATAGTACCCAACACTCGCTTCTCTTGATTAAGTCCATTTTATCCAAAATGGGCATTATTACACTCCCTTTGTAGGATTTGAAGTCACCATTGTGATTTTTTGAAGGTATCCTTCCATTGCATATCTTCTTTCAATACAATTGAACCTCATCATTAGTAGTTTCATTTATCACACTTGGCGGTTGTAACGACTGGTTATCCATGCACTCCAGTAAGATGACTGGATTACCATAAGGACACTTTGAGGATTTATGCCTTTTTCCTCTTTGTTGCAACAAGAAACATTTTTGTAAATATGATTGAATACAATTACTATATTTGCAAGAGTAGTAATCCCTTCTCCATTCCATTGGGGTGATTTTATGCTCTTCGTTATTGAGCAAAAATTTCCACAAGGCTCTCTCTTCTTGTTCACCTCTAAGGATTGTATTCTTGGATCCCTACATTGGATCTCTCCCACTTCCTTGTAAAAGCATTGGATTCCAATGCTTCCTAAGTGGGGAGGAATGATAAGGATTGCTTAGTGAGCATACATTTTAGCTCACGTTAGTTTTGTATTATTATCTTAAGTTAGATTTCCTTATGCTATTATTCAAGATCCAATCTAATAATCCTTATTGGAAGATATTGCAAATAATGTATTTTTGGCATATCGATGCCTATATTATATTACAAATTAATAAAGTTGAACATCAAGGATTTTTCAGTCCTTTGCAGGTTCAACTGTGGGATACTTTAAAATTTAAAAGGTAAACACATCAATAAAGGTGGCAAATAAGTGGTAAATGGTTGAAGAAAGGGAACCAAAACCACTAGCCAACATTGATCACTATTGTCCTACCCAAGGACTAACAAAGTTAGCCCATCTCTATCCCATAATAGGAGGACAAAAATCTCTACTACATATAAAGACAATTGTTAGTGTTATTTTTACAAATACAAGTTTTGACTATGGTATTTATCAAAATACTATTTAAGTGGGCGTTTGTGTTAGATCATAGTTCTTAAAGTGTAAGATATAATGTTGTACTATATATTTGTTTTTATTTTCAAATATATTAAAATTTTTCATTATTAATTTATTTATTTATTTTAATTACGTATGTGGATTGAAATGGCCCCACCCATATTACATCATTATCATATTATGGTATTACAAAAATTTTGCTATTATGAGTATATTGATTGACAATATTCAAACTTAGGTCCCCTCTATAAAAGATAAAAAAATTGAGTTAATTCCATTTGATTATTCAATGAATTTACATAGGTTTTTATGAGGGGTCCTGGTCCCCTCATACTAAGTGGGGTTTGAATCTTGGACCTCTCAAAGAGAGGCAAAAGCCCTTACCATTGCAGTAAGCTTGCAACTCTTATTTGATTATTATTTTTTATTAAGATTTAAAAAATAGTATTAAAGTACAACAAATCCTAATTATTATCGTTGATATGAAATAATATAATATAATTCCAATTTATTTTTGTTTAAATTTAAAAGAATAAAAATATTATTGCAATAAAAGTTAATTTTATTTATGATAACATCTAAAAATGTTTAACTTTTATATAATATTTATTTAAGTTATAATTGTTTTTCCTTAAACGAGTTTTTTAATAACATTTCAATTTGACATGATATTATTATTAATAGACTTGGTATAGGACTAATTAAAGGAGTTAACTTTGATAGTTTACTTGTATAATAAACCCCACATTTTAATTTTATGGAGCCCCCAACATTGACATGCAAACCTTATTTATGAATAGAGATGTTATATATAAGATCCTCCAAAATTGAATTATCTTTAAGTATGTGCAATAGAACACACATGAATTGGGCATAATTTGTATTAATACATAGTTTAATTGAAAAACTATTCATTCGAATTTGTTGATATTTCAATCATTAGTATGAATGAATGAATTTTTTACTTTCATCAATAGGATACCTAGTAGGGTGCATAAGACAAAAAAGAGAAAAGAAAATATGTAAATAAGCCTTTTACTTTTCTTAGTGCTCAACTATAATGCACTTGAATATTGTTACTACATTAATCCATAAGAATCTTGTCTATATTATTTTTGTGACATTCAAAAAACCTCCTTAAAGTATCCATCCACTCTTAAAAATGGTAAACTTCATAATTTGTATACGCTTCTCAAGTCATTATGTTTAAACAAGTGCTTTTGTCTTAGATGCTTATATGTAGGACAATATAACATTACATGTTTATCATCCTTAAATTTTGCTTGATTATAAAAAATATATATTTCTCTTGGTTAATATTTTTTATCTTCTCATTTCAAATGCAGGATAGTGAGAACTTAGTCTAAATTTTTTGATAATATATTATTTTACAGAGATATTCTTCTATAGGTAAGTTTTCTTTTTGCAAGTGACCATTGGATTGATATCATATTTGTAAATTCTCATTTTCTTAGAAGGATATTTCTAAACAATATCTATTATTTTTTTTATGAAATTTAATATTCTTGTTGAATATTTTGTTAAATCACTTTCACGAATTCTCTATTTTTTAAATCCATATCATGTCATATTGGAAAAAATCATGTCATCATTAATGCCTTCCATGTAGGTGTAAATATGGGCAAAGGATCTATAGTTTATAGAGCTACTCTTGATGGATCCTTTAGTGTAAAATCAACCTATGATATTCTATCAATTAAGCCAGAATATAGGTTTTAATGGAGAAGGCTTTGGGAAACAAAGGCAACACCAAAGATAATAATGTTCCTTTCATTGTTTGTACATAATAAGATCCTAACAACAAATAACTTACATAAGAAAGGGTTTAAATTTACTAATTGATGTTATCTATGTGAAGAATAAGAAGATTTAGTGGAACACATATTGTTAGGATGTAGTTATTCCCTTTTTATTATTCAAGGTTTAATTGAGGAGATGAGGGTTATTTGGGTACTACCAAACAGAATGATGGGCTGGATAGAATAGTGGAAAAACCCCTTTAGGAGTACAAGTTTGAATAAGATTTGTGCTCTAATTCCTTTCTAGTATGCTTGTGGGGTTTAGTTGGAGCATAAGAATAATATTTAAAGAATAAAAGAGAGCATCCTTAAGAATTAGGCAGATGATCTGGGTGGCTAAAGTGGAAAATGTTAAATACTTGAGTATGAAAAAAATTAGGGAATCCCTAGAGAGGGAAAATATTAGTAAACATTTGGACCTTAGCCTATTTTAGACATAGAAATCCACCCAATAAAATCCATTAATAAGGGTAAAATAACATCCACCTAGTGATGGATGGCTAAAGCTCAATTTTGATGGATATTCTAAGGGAAATCTTGGGAAGGTAGGATGAGAAGTGATAATGGATAGGAAAGGGATTCTAATTGATGATTTCAATGAGTTTTTAGGATCTATGATGAGTCATAAATATATCTTTGGTTGGAGAAAATATATCAAGATAGTTGGGAGCAAGAAAGATGATAGTGAAGGGAGAATCTCTCAACATTATCGATTACCTTAACATGGGGACTATAGAGAGATGAAAAGTGTCAAGTATAATAACAAAAAATCTAAGAGTCCTTAACTCACTAGAGAAAATGGAGATGAATCGAGTTTTTAGAGAAGGTAATAGGGTGGAAATTTGATTGGCTAACTAGGGGGTCCGTCGTGAAGAGGACTCAAGGTGGATCTCATTAGATAATGTTCACATAGACATAAAATATTTAGTATAAATTGAAGAGGCATAAATAGGTTATTTATGATTCATCAAAGATTAAACCAACAACATGTATTTTTTCATAAGCCAAAGGAGTGAACTCCTAGGATTAAGTCCTACTATTGGTAGATATGGGATCATTTTGTAATGCATTAGGGATTATTTTTTTTTTAAAAGGTAAAGAACTTTATTGATAGAGAAAGAATCAAATTACATTCATAGGTCTACCACTTTTGGCAAGCCCTAAAATCAAAATAAAACTCGGATTAACATCTCCAAAAATAACAAAAAAATTGAGTACCATCTAAAGAGCAAAGACTCTTAGTCTGATCCCACTTATGCTTTATGTTGATCCCAAGTAACCTAGCAGGCTTAATAGTCATGTGAACACTACTAGTGTTTTCCCAAAAGGGACCAAAGAGTGATGCAAGAGGTAGAAAAAAACCCAACCAATAATTGTTCATCCTCCATTGATCCACAAGAATCAGTGGAATCTAGACTTATCCTCATCCTTACATAAGTATTTATTGGAAAAACTAAGAAACATTTGGTTCACCTCTAGCCATTCATAAGAGTCCCTATCCTGATTATAATTCATCATGTATCCAACCGTACTTTCAATACCATGTTTAGCCAAAAATCAATCACTACATTGTTTTATCCATCAACATAGACCGATATGACATCTATTACCATATGGACTTAATTTGGCTCAAAAAATTTTATCCTCCAAGCATTTGGTCTAAAATTTCTAATAATATCTAGAAGCCCCACCATAATTTGTGAATTAGACTCAACTATGATATTTCTAACCCCATTCTCCCAAGCATTGAGAGAACCTTGTATAATAGCCAACACTTCAGATTTATTGTTGGTAGCTCTTCCAATACCCTCCAACTCCCAATGAAGGATGTTCCCCTTAAAATATCTTGTAATAAAACCAATGCCTATATCCTCTAGGTTATCCTTAGCTACACCATCTTGATTAATATTTTTCCAGCCTATGGGAGAGGGTTGCCATGATCTCAAATTTTGTGACTTGGGAGTCCCATAATTATCCTAAGTTTTCTTGTCCCTAAGGTGAGATCTGATAGTTTCAAAAACTTTGGTAACAATTTTATGCCAAACCAACTCCATTGGACTGAACTCCTCTCTAAAAATTCTAGAATTTCTTTCCAGCCAAATGTGCCACCAGATGAAACTCAAGCCTAGGGACCAACCTAGCTGAATGGAGGTATTCTTAAATTTTCTTTATTTATAGATCCCACATTTATTAGCAATATTCACCTAAAATTTTAGGTGAGCCTTAAAGAGGTCTAACCACCTTTTCCACAACCCTTTGGAAAATTCACACTAGAAAAGTAGATGATCAAGCATCTCCTCCTAGGAATTACACATGATGTAATTGGAGGGACCATAAAAACCTCTCTTCATAAGGTTATAATAGGTGATACAACTCCTATACATCACTTCCCAAGCAAAGAAATTTATTCTATGCTAGTCCTTATCCACCCAAACTCTATCCCATGGGATATCCTATGGGATAAATGTAGGAGGGACCAAAGCATTATAACCATCATAAATAGTGAATATACCTAGATGTGATACTTTTCTCTTTCTCTTTGTCCATAATGCAACTCTATTTGAGAATCTTATCAATAAGAAGCTTTTGATGAAGAGGGATAGGAACACACCATTCTTCCAATCTTTTCCACTAAAATAAAGAGAAATATCCAATCTACCTAAAAGTAATGCATGAAGCCATATTTATCTGTACTCTACCTTCGATGCTTTATTTTAATGGATACAACTCTATAAAATCATAGATTAAGGGTGGGTGTTGATCCTAATAATCAGTCCAAAAGTTAATTATCTCAAGTACCTACTTTCCAAAAAAGTCTAGATTTAACCAATTGTTCACTAGATTTTAAGATATTCCAAATAATGGAGCTAGGGCCCCTTAGAGGAATGTGATCAACTTATTTATGAGGAATAGAACCCAAATACTTACTATTGATGACTCTTTTGAATAAAGCCTCCTTGTTGGAGATCCATCTCCAATAAATCTTCCTAGCAAGAGCTTGATTGCTTAAAGTTGCTTTACAAAAACCAAGACCTCCTCGAGATTTAGACTAACATATTTTATCCCAACTAACAAGAGCCTACTTCTTACCCATACTTTGGCTACCCCACAAAAATTTTCTCATAAGCAAATCTAGCTCTCTAAGGACTCTCATAGGGGTAGCTAGGATGGATAATTTATAAACATGCATGGTTTAAATCACTAATTGAATGAGATTCATTCTTCTTTTGAAGGTAAGTCAATGATGAGTCCAATGATTAACATTAGCAATGATTCTATCTATTAAATATTTTCAATCATCCACCCTTATAATCTTGAAATGAAGGGAAATACCCAAGTGATCAAGCATAAGGTTTCCTCCATACAAGCTCAAAATGGATAGAATATGATCCGAATTTTTTCTATTTGTATTGAAGAAAATAACCTTGTATTGGATTGCATCCACCTACTGATCAATAGCATCCATGTGGTTTTTTAAGTGGCTTTGAGTATTTTAGCCTCCCAAATGCTGGATTCCTCAAGGAGACCTATGTCATCCAAAAATTGAAAGTTATTTAGCATCTCCTCACCTAGTTGCACACCTATGAAAAGACCTTGTTGCTTATTTTTTGGAGAAATCTATCCAATCCTTCTGCTAGAATAATAAAAAGAAATGGAGAAATAGGGTCTCCTTGATGATACCCCTAGAATCATATAAAAAGGTTAAGGAGGATCCATTGATGAGAAAATAGAAGGAAATTATTGAGACACAACTCATGATCCACTCTCTCCACTCCTGAGAGAAGTCAAATTTCTCAAGCATTTGATCTAGAAACTACTAGGGGACTTTATCATAAGCCTTAGACATGTCTAGTTTAATAATCATGCCTCTTTGACTAGAATGCTAAATTTAGTAGATAGCCTCTTGGGTTAGAATAAATCCATCCAAAATTTGATACCCCTTCACAAATTCTCCTTGTTCCTGGGAGATTATGTTTTTCATAATCTTCTTAAGTCTTTCAACCATCAACTTAGTGATTATCTTGTAGGTCACATTACAAAGAGAAATCAGGTTGGAGGCTTGTCCCACTTTAGGAATCAAAGTGATGAAAGTATGATTTAGAACCCAAAGCATAGTTTTATACGAATGAGATTATTAAATAGTCTTGGTTAAATCCTCTCCTATGACATCAAAGAATTTAATTGGGAAACCATCAGGTCCTAGATATTTCCCTAATTTCATGCTAAAAACAATTATCCTCACTTCATCCTTATCCATCAGAATAAAAAGGGCTTGTTTTTGCTCAACTAAAATAATCTAGGGGATACTTTTAAGTATCTCTTGTTGTGCTACAAGATTAGGGAGAGTAGGGATACTAAAAATATTTTGAAACAAATTATTTGCTACTTATTGCATACCTGGTATGGTGTCCATAACCTATTCATTAGATTCTTTAAGGTAAGTTAAATAATTCCTTTATTTACTAGTAGAGGTGGAACAATGAAACAAACTCATGTTTTGATACCCCTCCAATAGCCAAGCAAATCTTGCTCTTTGTTTCCAATAAATTTCCTCCTGATTGTCTATGGACTCTAATTATTTTTTGACCAATTCATCTTCATATTTTAGGTCCTCTATGATTGCTATAGTCTTGAATTAGATGGCTAGCTCCTCCATATTTGCCAACAAAGGAGCCTTTTGGGACTAAAAATTAGATTTGCTACTTTTTTCTAAAATTTGAGATACGATTTGACATGTTGGATTTGTTTGAAAAAAATCATACATAGATATCCCATGGGAAGGATAGCCCTCTCCCCACCAGAAGGGGATTTTTTATTTTATATCCTCCTTTTCTAGCCAATAATTCTCAAAACAAAGAGGTCTTAGGTGAGGATTGTAGCCCATATTCCATTCCAAAAGAATCAAAAAATGAATCAGAGTCAGTGCAATTAAGAATAACCATCCTAAAAGACCAACAAAGAAAGACCTCTTTAAAAACAAACAATATATCAAGCTTGAATTTCCTACTTGCTAACCCTACTTGTTTTTTTATCCACATATATAGAGACCCCTCATGTCGAACATCAATTAAATTGAATTGGTTAATTTTGGACATCATAAATCTATCCCGCTGGTCTAAAGAAGGATTTCTCCCTTTCTGATACCTAAGAGAAAGTTTAGTATTGAAACCCCCTACCACTATCCAATTTACTTTCTCTTTTATAGATTCTACTAATGTGTAAAACTGACCATTGGTGTTGTTGCTCCACAAAATTCATAGCATCATAGAAATTAGAAACCAATAGAAGCTCCTTGGATTTCTTGCTCTTGAAGAGAGAAGTGAGGATGCCTAACTAGTAGAGTGATCTAAAGCCATATAGAGAAGATGATTCCATAAATTCACCACACCCCTTGAATCCCCTTGGGATCCAACTTCCATGTGCTCAACCTATCTCCAAATTTTCTTAACAATGATATCCATCTTCTAAATGGAAGCTTTAGTCTCTTGAAGGAGAATAAAATTTGACTATTGATTTTTATTTAAAATTTGAATAACAATTTGATGATATTTGTTTTTTATACCTGCCATTAAGTGTCAATCTGCTTGACCTTTCTTTGGATGACTAGCTAGTCTCCCTTATTACCTAACTTCTCTTGCTTTTATTTTCTTCATACACTCTTGGATTGAGAGTTTTTTTACCTTTTATCCACTTTTTGGATCCCAAGGTTAGGTTTCCCTTTATCCTTATCCCTATATTTCATTGAAACATCACTATCCATCACAACCATTGCAAGGGTTTGGTTCCCAAGATCTATCATCGCTAAGTGATTAGCTCCAAAATTTGAATTCAAAGAAACATGATAGGTAGTTTCCTCAACCCTTATAGGGGGAAGGTTATCCTTCTAAGGTTCATCCATTATGGTGGTCTCCTCCTTCATATCTAGAAGAGAGTTAATAATTTCATACCTCTTAAAATTTCTCTCTATTGACTAGCTGGAGCATGCCATCTTGCAGTTTTTCTTCTTATTTCTCTTTGGAGCTTCAAAACCCTCCTCAAGGGTATTAACAGTCAAGGTTGTGGGCTGATACTCTTCTTTCTTCTTAATAAAATTGTTATTGGTTATTGTTTCCTTTGGAGGTATGGGGATATTTTTAATGACCTCTGGGAAGAAGCGGGTTATATGACCATGTTTGTGGTAGAACACTAGAATGGGATTGCCTCATAGTCCACCTACTAGATCCATGATAAGTCCCCCATGTTAATTTCTATTTTAGCTGATAGAGGTTGGTTGAGATCCATATCCACATAGATCTAGGCATAAATAGTAGAGTCTCCCCTCATCATATCCCTAAAAACCCCTAAATAGCACCTCAAGAAGTTACCCAATTTCTCAAAAACTAGTTCACAATAGTATTCCATGGGTAGGGCATAAAGACAAACCCAAAAAACCATCGTAGAGGGCTCTATGAGGGTAAAATCCTAGCTTTTATAGCTAAACAAAAAGGCTCACAACATCATATGTTCTCCTCCGTAACTCAAAGGCTTTGTTCTCTATTTGTTTGAGAAGAAAAACTCATAATATAATAGGCATTTGTAATAAGAGAGATTGAGGTATTCCAAGGGGCTTCCAATTTTTTTAGATCCAAGAGGATATAAATCCTAAATATGATCTTATGCTGATAAAATTACAAAGTAGATCATTATTGCTTCTATATCATTATTGCTTCTATAGATAATGTTATTTGCTACTCGAGATTCATCTATTACCAGTTTAGGATGGAGGGCCATCTAAGGGAGATAGACATTAACCCTTGCTTGGAAATATTGATGCTTTATATTCTTGACCATTATAGAGAAAATAGAATGAAGGGTTGAGTCTCTAAACAAGACATCCTCCATGTCCTATTTCCATTTAACCACATCTGCAAATGATCTCTTAGGGGAAGGGGGCATGTAGGGGGCTTATAAAGGCCCTTATCAACATCCATAAGCCACTCAATAGCCTACACACAAAATTTTGCTCAAAGGGGATACCTACAAAAATTTAAAAACCCTAGTTGCCAAGGCAAAACCAACTTTACTCTAGATCCAAAGAAAACAACTTACCCTATTGAGGCTTTTTTTTTGCTCTTGCTAATTTTTTGCCTTCAAAATTATGAAATCTTGGTGATAAATTTACCAATATAAATTTTTACCATTGGTAGTCATTTGCAACATGGTAGATGTAGTGGTAGTTTGCTTAAGATGTTCCTTAGTGTATATCAAGATCATGGAATATCCCATAGACATGTGGCTACTACATCAAATACTTGAGTAAATATTTTAAGTGCAATGATCAATGGTTTAAGGGTATAAAGTTTCCAATGATTAACTGGTTGAATAAAGTTCCTACAAATATATGAACTCAAGTATAGTATTAAGGGCTGGTAGGTGGTGTTTTTCAATGGTGGTTTGGATTGAGGGTGGATCAATGGTCTATGTATGAGATTTTCATCATTTTTTACCTTTGGGTAAGGCCCAAGAGTCATCTTAGATATGTTTTTGGAATTATGATGGTAGTCTAGAATAAGTTGAAAATTGTTGAAAACTATTGGAAACAACCCAAAATTCGATAGTTCTATAAAAATATATTTTGTGCTATAGTAATGGTGATGTGAGTTGAAAAGTTTAAAAGGGTCCAAGACATTTCAAAAACCTAGATTTTTCCCTAATAATAATAAAAAAAACCTTTCTCTTGAGTTGCAAGGATCACTTGATATGGTAATTTTCCATTATACATCAACTTTGTTCTAGTTATATCTACCAAAATTTGATACAATACTTCTACTAATGGTAACATTCTTGTTTTTCTAATATCATATGGTGAGGAATTTGAAATTAACCCCTAGTTCTTTGAGCAAATTTTATTTTTGTACATGCCAAACCTTTTTTCAAGCTTATTTTGATGGGTCAACATCCCAACCTAGACAACCATATAAGATCATTATTTGTGCCATTGTTTTTAAAAATAATTTTCTTAATTTTCCAACTCCATAATTGAATTCATTTACATTTATTTATCATGACATAATGAGATTTGAAAGATTCTATTATTGTTTCTCTACACAATAATTCCACTTGTAGCTACAGTAAAAATTTCAAATCCTACATACTTATATATGAAGGAAATAACTCTAATTTATCACACTTAAACATGATACTTATGTTATTATATTAATAACCATTACCTCTATTTTACTTACATTAACATTGATTCTAGAGTAACAACAAATATTATCTAAAGGTATTAGATGTCTTTGTAAGCTATTTTATATTTTGTTAGTAGCACAACTTCATCAACATAAATCAACAATAATAAAGAATATCCTACAATTTATACCCTTCCATTTATTTTATGATTCACTCTTCTAATCTATCTGTAAATAATTCAAATAATATGGGTGAGAGAAGGAAAGCATGCTTTAAACCAATAATACTATTGATAGTAGCCTTTTTGGTTTTGTGGACATCATTTATTAGTATTTTAACTTTGCTAGATCTTTACATACAAATGTAGTGTTGCTTGTCTCCATTCAGTTGGGACATTTAATTTTTTCTATTTTTTTCATATTTTAATCATGGCACTATATCAAAATCCTTAGAAAAATATACAAACCAAAGGTGATTGATATTATTCTTTCCTTAAAATTTATCAACAATAGCCCTAGGATAACTAGATGATAAGTAGTTAAGTGTTTAGGTTAAAAAACAACTTGACAAGGATGCCTTACCTTGTTTTCTTCCGCCCAATAACAAATTTTATTTTCTATTATGGTACCAAATGGATTAGGAAAAAGGTCATAATGATCATTTTGTTACATTATTTATATCCCTACTTTTTGTATAGGTATGACCTTACTAACTTGCTAGTATAGAGGAAATATATTCCATATTGGTTGATTATGCATACCTCTTATGATATTTGATAGAGAAGAACCTCATAATTTATTCATCTTATATATCAAACCATCTAGATATTGTGCGTTTTCTTTAGTAAGATGCTTAATACTTGTCCCAACATCATGTTTTAAAATAACTTCTAGGATATTGATAGTAAAAGTCATCTTCTAACTATTTTTCATATAATGTTTTCACATAATTTATAGACGTGTGCAATAATTTCCTTATCTTTTATCTCCTGCAATAGTATGCCTTATGAATGCAATCTAATTAATTTTTTAAAGGATTTTAGTTTAATCTTTTACTATATCTTCTTGCTTTTTCTTAAGGAATACTCTTTTTTCTATCTATAAGTAGTTTTTCTACTCTTTCACCCAATATGCACAATCATATATATTTGAACTTAATATTATATTTTTTTCTAGTTCACATTCATGACTAAACCATTTGTTATTTTTTAATAAGTTGTGTGTGGCTTCAATTAGGGGCCACTCCCATTATGAAAACAAAACATCACATTGCTCTCATTACATTTCTAACAAGTTAATTAAAGTATATTCAACTTTATCATTCTATCATAGACGTTCTTCATTTACTTTTCTATCAAAAATAGTCTTCATCTTCCTCAAACTGCTATGTTTCCACAGTCAACTCCTTTAATATCAATTGCCTTCAAAAATTTAAATTATGTCAAGATGAAATTCAACATTGCGAATGGCAAATATTTGCTGCCCAGTTTCAATATCCAAAAATATCTTGTCTATAACAACCTCACAATTTATTAATACCTTTTATTAGGGTTCTTATTCATTCACCTAATATTCCAAGATATTATTTTCATTGTTATTTTTTATTTTATTTGTGGTTTTAGCCCCACTTCTTGTTAACACTTATGATATTTACTTTTGTTTTCCCATATCAATATCCCTTTGTGTTTATTTTTCTCTTTGTTTTTGCCTCTTGGGTCTTCCTCTTTTTTTCATTCTCAACAATACTTTCATCTTCATCAATCTCTTCAATCTTCTCAAACTTCTCATAGTAAGACTTATCATATTTAGGTTTACCTTGTTTTGAAGGATCTAAAGTGTAAGAAATAACCTCAAAAGCACACTCTTCTTTATATTTCCCTGGAGACCCTAAAGTATAATGATGATCTTCTATAGAAATTACCTTCTTATTCTTCCCTAAAACCCTAAATTGTTATATTATTCTTCTCTTGAAACCTTAAAGTGCAAGGGATAACATCTTCACCACTTTCATTGTTATTACCCAAAAAAGATTTTATACTACTTGAGGGAAATAAAGATGATTTAATTGGAATAAACTTGACCTTTTTTGCTATATTTGTTTAGGTTTTTATCTCCATGTCTTCTTTTGCACCTTTAATTCCTTCTAAAATTTCCAATTGATATTATCTATAGGAATTCTTTACCTCTTATTTTGGAGTGGAATATCCTTGATCTGATCTAGCTTCTATTATTGAATGATTTCCTTGCTTCGTCTTTAATTTTATCTCGTGGCTAGAATATTTTCTCTCTTTATTCATAGTTTTTACTTTCCAAACTCTTGCGATGTTTCCAATCTCAAAATAATCGTGGTAACGAAATGCAATATTTTCATAATCTACTTGTTGATCCCATTCTCTTGATTCATATTTAATTTTAATGGATTATGGCAAAGGTTATCATATATCCATAGCAAAACATATTTGAGTATATATAGCATGCTTTCACTCCTTAGTTGTTTGTCCTTCCTTTATGAATTCCCCTAAGGTATTTCCAATATTTTTCTTTTTACAAGGAGAAAGTATTCTTTGTTCACTTTCAATAATATTTTTGTTAGGGTTTTACCTTTTTTTTAAGATTTTGATGCCATAATATATTCTTGATTTTATTCTCCAATGTATATGCAAAAACATTATTGTTATCATGACTTAGTCTCTACACCTAACAATGATATTTATTTAATATGATTTTAGACTCATGTTTGACCACATCATTGGTTACGTAGAGGAGGAAGGGTATTGGGTGCAGCTTCCTCCTACAATGTTGGGCTTGGGAGCATTTTGTGGTTGCTCAACCAGAGGGGTTATCGTATTCGATATGGTAAATGGGGGAGCCTTATTCTAGGTGATGGGTAGTGGTGGAGGAGGTGCAGCCGAGTCAAGAGGTGCATACCAACCAATGGTATCAGGATATGTGGTCGGGATTGACTCGAGTGGACTTGATATGGAGGCCATGGTGAGGAGTTTGGTAGGATGGTGATAGGAGGCAGATGTGTCAGGTGAGGTAGGCTTGATGATTGGTTGGGTGGAGGGATGAGTAGGTGGAGTACTTCCAATACTCATGGGTGCTGAGGAAGTTTGGCTTGCTTCAGGGTGTGCTAGATGAGCCGATGTTGTATCGACATTGATGAGATGAGGGGATGATCCCATGTGAAGATCCATGGTGGGTGCAGATGGAGGATGATGAATATTTGGAGGTCCCTAATCTATATAATTTTAGGGTGACTCCCGAGTACATAGCTTGGTTTGGTACCCAACAAATATGGGTACCAAAAGTGGTTGGTGATGATTTAGTAGTTATGGGGTCAAGGGCAACTCCAAAGAGGATGATGCCTTATCAATCAGTGAGTTAGAGGTGATCAAAGGGATGAGGAGAGGAAGGATTATGATGAAAATATGGGTGAGATAGTTGAGATGGTTAGGTTGTAGGCTGAGCTAGATCAGCTTCACGAGGAGTGAGAGACTACTCTTGAGTCTCATAGGGCTACTCTTGTGGAGCGAGATGTTGCCATCTCGAGTTTGGAGGCAGAGGTGAGGACACAATGGTCAACATTGGTGGAGAGGGACTTGGAGATTGCTAGTTTTTAGGCTACCATTACTTGGTCAGAGGCAGAGTGGGAGGCATCTAGGGTTAGTGATCAAGCGACGATCATGAGGCTTCAGATAGATATGCTAGCGAAGGAGCATCATCATCATCTTGACCTATGGTGATTGCAGGCCAAAGAGGTGTATGTTCATTCCTTGGAGGATTTGTGTATGTAGCATCATTTTACATTTCCTAATACTCATTCTTCTTGTATGTCCAAGCCATCTAGGCATACTGAGTCTAGGCAAAGTACTAGGCCTAGGGATCCTACTAGGTCTTAGGGGTCCTCTCATGGACATTAGCTTAGTGCTTAGATGCACTATTTTGTATATGAGCCTTGGTGCTCCCTTGTAGCCTTTTTGGCATTCATTGTATATGTGATATATATATATATATATATATACATGGCATTTTATATATTTGTGTTATCTTTTGTGTGAATGCTTTTATGTTTTATGCAATTTGTGTTAAATTTTTTATGGATGCTTAATGTAGACTAATCATGATGTGTATGCATAATGCTTATATGGATGGTTAATGAAAGCTAAATGACATGTATATGAATGATGTATATGTGGATGATTAATTCTAGCTAAATGACATGTGTTATGGATTATTAATGCAAGTAAATGTATAATGAATATAAACTATATAAGAGGAATTCATAGTGTTCGAATGAACTTTTTATAGTTCAAAAATTTTATTGGCTATTTTTGTAGTCCATTGTTTGGAAATAGGGGGTACCAAATTTGGCTATGTTATGCAACATTACTTACGATGGGGATATAGTTGTTGACATACAAGAAGATATGGATGTTGATATGGGAGAAGATATGGATGTTGATATGGAAGCATATATGGAAGAAGACATGCATGTTGATATGGAAGAAGATATGGATGTTGATATGGAAGACTGAAATATTTTCAAAGAATCAAACATACAAATGTCCTTAACCAAACTCACTAAGGTTGTCTAACTTTCTTTAGGACCAAATGTGTGTGCGAGTGAGGTGCAATTACCAAGTCTTGAGTATGAAAATGACCCTATCCAATCAAGTACCAGTGTGTGTGCACTGAAGTTCTTTAACCCATTATGAGTAGATTTAGGCATGACCTGTTATGGAGATGACCTGAGACTAGCCTATCCTTATGTGCATTCATAGGTCTCCCTCTTTGAAGGAGAGACATGTCACCTCGCATGAGCTTACTCCACTGCCAGTCAAGCATCTATAGCCCCAATGGATATTCACTCCATAGTCCAATGGGATTGATATTTTAGGCCTTAGATATGACTACCCATCCTTGTTAGGGGCGTGTAGTATGAATCCTTATGACTTTAAGGATCAAGGATGTTTGGGATTTTATTGATGAATTTTTATAGATATTTGGGGAATCGGATTCTCAACTGAGGTGTGATGAGAATTTTTACCCTATCCTTACTACTCTATGTTTTTGTGGAAATCAATTATGGTAGTGGTGAGAACCACTATTTTTGGACTATGTTGTGTGATGGGATAAGGAAGGGATATCTCCTATTCACCTCAATGTACTATCCAAGTATGGTACTAACCCCCCTATCTCATAATGTTTTTAAGGTGTGATGGAATGTGATTGGTTCAATATTGTTTTATGATCAATCGACAATGTTCAAGACTTTCTTAGTGTATAAATTGTGTTTTTGGTCCTAAATAAAATCGAACATCCATTTGGAGGTTGCTATCTACACTAGTTATGGTTGAGTGACTGAAAATATAGGACACATGATGTGTTTGACATATGACTTTTGTGAGGTTTGCATGATTTCTTCAAACTAGGTACCCCTAATTTGTATAACTTAACTTTTTGTTTGTGGCCATATCATTATTACTATGTCATATCATTGAACATGGGCTGGGATGAATGCAAATGTATATGCCTAATGTAATGGAGTGTTGATATGCAAATACAAATTGTACAATGCCATGGTATATGTATGATTTAATTTATGTGAATGAAACAATTCATAAATGCAAAAAAAATAACAATGCATGTCAAATGCCTAAATGTAAATGCAAATGGAATGTATGCAATGTGGGAATGCCTATGTGAATGGTTTTATTTTTTTTTAAAATCCAAGTGTATATACATATATATAGTCATGCATAGAAGGAGACCCCCTAGACTAGGAATAGCTAATACCGATCTCAAAAATCAATGCAAATGTATATCGTCCCATTAATCTTGTGAATGGGTACTAGTCCTAAGAGCCAGTCGAGATAGTCTAGGGTGTCCACTAATTCTTTCTGCTTATCATTGCCTAACTCTGCCTCAAATACCTTAGGACCGCTTGTGGAAATTTATGGGGGTGAAGGTGTCGATGAAGAAGGAATGTATTGGACCGAAGCATTTAGCAAATTCCTCGGATAGGAACTTTGAAAATGTGGGTGGGGAGGAAATCTAGTCCAAGTCAATAAGACTAATGTCAATTGGAATTGGCCTAGCCAAATCATATGGATTGTGGAGCGGGCTAAATAATTCAATAGGATTTATATTGACCTAGCGAAAGGTAGGATGGTCTAGATGAATGGATATATGAAACAATGGAACTGATGTCGAGGCATGGTATCCCTGTAATAATGAATGTGAAAACATCAAAGCAACACATTTATTTTTTTTGGATTGTTTTTATGGTTTTTTTTTTAAATTATGTACATATGTTACAGTTCTTGGCTGATGTGTGTGGGTCAAGGTGGGTTTTCTTGTTCTTGTGGAAGAAGTAGGAGGAATATGGGATGATGGAGGGGGAACATTCAAAGGTAAAACTTTTCATGTTGGGTGATGGGGATAATGGGTTGTGACTCCTCTTCGAAATCATCAAAAGCATTTGACATAACTTCAAACTCTTCATAACTTTCATCATCAGAATCAAAGACAGTGTGACCACCAAGGAAGCTCACACCCGATCTAACTATCGCAATCGAAAGGAAACACACAAAAAGACATGCATAATTTGATAACAAGAAATAAAGTGAATACAAGGAATTCTTTATTATTTTTGATGAATTCAAATTACAGATTCGTCCCTCTTAGGGATACCCATTTGATACATTAAGTACAATAGTGTTTAATCCCTATCAAGGGTAGGTGTGATCAAAATGCACCTCAGGGTGACAGAAACTACTCTAGAAGAAAATGGGTAATAGAGGGAACTCGAGAAATTTAGTTTCAATCCTAAAATTTCCTAGCTATATGATGTTTTTTTTTGTAAAATTAAGGAGTCAATCACAATAGATCATTCTAAAATTTGTCAAGTATCTCCTCTTATCCTTGTGAAATGAGAAGTCCCATTATAAATTAAAATATTGAAACATCCACATAATTATAATAATAATAAGTTATTTCCCTTTGTTAGCATGCCACCTATGTTAAATTCTTGAAAATACATTGTTTATAATATCCTCTTTATTGAGTTATTTCATTCATAAATATTTAATGTCCTTTATATACATATTTTCTTGCTAATTGTTTATCCTCACATTGAAGTCTAGAATGAAAATAACTTTTCCTAGCTGTAAAAATTTTGAAATATCATTTGCTAACAATGTAAATAAATCTTTGATGGATATAATTGGTATTTTATAGATTAAACATAGAAGATAATAAAATTAGAAATTAAGTATACTCATACTATTTTTTCCTTTATTTACTTTAATCCATAAATATTGCTTCTTAGCATCAATTTTTTTTAATAGATGTAAGTCTCTAATTGCAATAATGAATATAACAATCCACACCATTAAAGTGATTACCTTTAATATTTACCTTGAGTTATAAATTTATTATTTATAAAATCCATGTGTATTATATATTTATCTACAATGAAATTCAAGTTTTTAGTTCAAGTAACAAGTCAAAATGATTTAAAAAATGATGTAAAGCTTCTACCTTATATGAAACTAAACCATTGATATTCCCTACACAAACAATCAAGGTCACCATTTTTTATTCCTATTTTATTTCTTGGATTGGTTTATTACATTTTGATTTATTAATTACCACAATCTATGCTATCCTAAAATCAGCATGTAACACCTCCATTACTACTTTATCCTTTATCCATTCCCCCATCCTTTTGATATACTGCTCTTAGTTTAGATCTTCCTTTAGCCACATATTTTTTTCTTTAATATAATACCTATGAGTTAATACTTTGAATCATGACATTGCATCTTAAAACTTCACAATTGTATGGTGTGGCATACTTCCTTTCTTTTTAGAATTAAAAACATCCACTATTTTTTGTTTTAAAATATGCATAGTGTTTCAAATGAACTTACTAGTTACTTCAAGAATATCTTATTCGTAATCTTATTTAATCCCAACAATCCTCAAATTTATGGATTTTTTTCATTTTTTTTCCTCCTTAAGATCACTAACAAATATTTCTTCAACATCTTTATTATTCTCTCTTATTTATTACTCAAATTTGAAGTAAAGTTTTTTAATTTGATTTTTGTTATGTCAGCACTTACATCATATACTTTTTTAAGAAGAAATAAAAATTTCTTATTTATTTGAGGAATATTGGAGACTTGACCCACCATAGAATTCATCATAGTATATAGAATGCATAGTTGATAATTTATCTCATTGACCATACTCATATGATTTTTTGATTATTTTTTGGGAAAGCTCACTATTTATACTTCATGATTTGTTTCATCCTCATTGATCAAAGTAAATATTTAGGATTAAAGTGTAGACTTGACTTACTTTTCTCTGATGATATTCAATATAATCCCTTTTCTATTATTCTTATACTTATTTTGATTGCACCTTTTTGTTTATTTTTATTGTGTACTTCTTTGGTAATTTGCTCCTTTAGTATTTTCTATTTTCTCCTTCTATATCAATTGCATGATTTTTTCTATCTTATCCTTTGTTATTTTCTATTCTATGATGCACATTATGAGACACTAAACAAACAAGTCCAAAACACATTAAGAATGTAAATTTTCTCCTCTAAATTACTCAAATATTAACAATTAAAAACTATTATAGCAAATGGAGAGGCCAAAAGCATTATGTTTTAAGATGAACAATAAAGGATGTAATAATAAAGTTTTCTCTTATCAACTTAAATTGACAAATCATGACCAAGAAACTAAGGCAATCCATAATGAGATCTGGACATGAAAGTTTTTTATTTTTTTCCATCAAAAAGTGTTTCTTCTAGTATGCAAGCACATGTGACCTCTTTATTGGGTCTCATTCCATTATTAATAATATAAGTGGCTTGTACCATGATTGATCAGTTGCAAGTTTTCAATATCCTTAATACTTCATAAGCCTTAAGAAGTTCAAGTAGTCAATAATAGATTTAAATATTGTTTTCCTATTACCCTACAAGAGTAAGAAGTTCAAATAGTCAAGAATTTATTTTAAATATTGTTTCCTATTGCCCTACAAGATAGCACCTCTAACCCTTCATATTTACAAATTAGAATCCAATTTATAATGTGATTCCAACATTTTACCTTATATACAAATAAATCTTATTTAAATAATAATAATTTTTTACATAATAATGGGTACATTATTCAAACTAAAAGTTTACTCTAATATAATATGGTTCCCCATAGCTATATTTTTAATTCATAATTTCTTAATGAAATATCATTTAAAAAAATTCATTATTTATTTTACTAACTCAATTTTAATTATTATTATTGAATTAATTATTTAACATTAGCTATGTATATTTCTATACCCCAATAGATATTTTTATTATTTGTATATATATATACAAAAAATGCTTTTTTAAACATTATAGTTTATATTCATGCATTAACCTCTACCACTCCAAAGCCTGTCTTAGCTTCTACCACATCTAAGGTTTATAAATAATATTTAGAACTACTCCCCTTACCATTATGTATGTCTTATTCACTAAATATCCTATTATGGTGCTATTATGCCTAGTCATTTAACATAAGATTAGTATCTAAACTCTAAATAATAAAATAATATTTGAGGATAGCTTCAAAGATCTCAACTACATTAATATTTGTTATCCTACTTGACTTCATAATTATGCACCCATGCAAATATTATAAAAATGGTTACTCCTACCATAGCATCCTATTAAATAAAATAAGATGCATTACATAATCTATTTTAATTTTCATATAAGGCTAATATAATATAATATACAAATTAGTTATTCCTCAAACATAAATGAGATACAATGATATCTCCACATAGAATTCAAGCATGTTAAGTGAAATAAAATATATATAGGAAAAAAAAGAAAATGCATTGAATTGGGTACACTCCTCTTTGGGAATTATTCCTACTTCCATAGTCTATTGAAGCCTTGAAAATATTATTTTGTTTACTATCTGAATTGCCTATTAAATTTTTGGAGGAAGGAAAATGGAGATGGATCCTTTTTCAATAGCTCACCTATCCACCTACCCCAATATTTGTCGAGGGATTAATGACCAAGCTTCTACATAATTTCTATAATTACATGTCTAAGGATGAGTGTTATTTCTTCCAATATTTATTTCAATATATCCCATGATATCCTTTTCACATAATCATGGATAACCATGGAAGGCCCTCTTAAGGGCATCATGTGCATGTCTCATAGCTTTGAGATTGACATACTTGAAAAGATCCTAGATGACCGCAATGTGGTTGTAGCCCATTGTAACATAGAGTGTTGTCTCTCCTAAGTAATTTTTACCATGATTATATTGCATTGGACCTTCACATCCTCAATCTTGATCACCACATAGTCACATGCATCCTCCTATGAGTCTTAATCCTGACTCAAAATTTAATTTTCCTTGAAATCTCCAATCTTAGAGGCCATGTGGAGGTCTATATCATTGTGTTTCCATTTCACCTACTTCACTAATGTATCCATGAATGATGGAATCACTATCCCATGAAATTACCCTAGGTCATCCATATATGGCTATGTAGGTATCGTTTCACTCTTTAATAGTAATTGGATTTGCTAAAATTATAGTTGATAGTTGCACAACAAATCATCTAGCTATGATTGTGTCAAAAATTCTATATGCTTGAAAAAATTTCATAAGAGTTTTCCCTCTAGAGGACTTGCATTTGAAATTGACTTAAAGGAAAATAATTTGGATGTGGTGGCTGACCTATCCAAAAAGCAATGCACCTATCTAATACATCAATCGGAATCAACATCAAAGCATAAAATGATAAACAAGATTGCATAAAACGATAAAATGGATGTTTCTTTTATTAATATTGAAAAGAATCTCGATTACAATCATGCCCCTCTTAGGGTCACCCAAATGTTGATACAATTGATACAATTCCAAAGCCCCCAATGGGGTAGGCACAATACTAAGGCTCTCTAAATAGTCACAAACTACTCTAGGGTGGAGTTTGACCCTCTTCTTCGCATTGAGGAAGGAATTAGATGATTGAATCTCCTTCGAACCTGCTTTCCTGTGGTCAAGAAACAACACAAAAGCATTAATAGCATAGGCAACCTCTCATGATGAGGCCCTTTGAGGAAAGTAAACATGAAGATGCCATAACAACTATGAAATCAAGAAAATGAACAAAACATGCTATACTTATGCAAAACTCATAAAGATTGCTTGAAACATAGAAATGAAGAGTACTGCTATCTATCTAATAGACTAATTGCATGAAATGATGCATGGAAACAAGAGATTAGTGCAAAGTTGCTTAAATGGAAAGAACTCACATAAAACCCTAATTAAACTGGTCAGTGTCTCTAAAACATGAAATAAACCACTAAAATGCCTAATCTAGCCTAATTAAGCACAATGCAAAGGAAACAATAAGGAGATCTATCACTAGTTGCAAACCGTAGCTCAGATGAGTGGTCTACACTGCACACCATGGCTGTCAGCTACGACGAGCAATCAAGTAGCTTTGCCCTCCAAATCAAGGGTTGTGGGCTTGATCTTCCTTGTCCAATTGATGATCAAGGGTTGCCTTGGTGTCCTCTGACTGGATTGGTGGTTGAATTCCACAATTGGGCCTCTGTTTGCCCAAATTAGCATTTCTTGGCATTCTAGCTCCTTAGGGCATCCATGGCACAAATTGACATGATGCTTGGTGAATTGGCAAGTGGATAGCAACCAAACTCCCTCTCAATGCACTCAAGTGAGTCCACAATTCGATAGGGCTTCGCTGCTCTAATATCCAATGCACTCTCTGATAGTTTACCCTAATTCTAAGGGGTACTTATAGGACTACCCAAGGGCTAGGGGTGGCTTCATGGAGAAGCCAAGATCAAGAAGAGGTGGTTAGGATAGTTGGATTGGAAGCTTCCATCCTTTAACTACCTTCTTCTAGAACAAATGGTCATTCAAACCGATTTGGCTCGGATGAAGGCCAACTGAACTTCAATTTAGACCGTAGGTGACAATTGCGGCCTAGACTGTAGACCGTAGGTCTTAGCTGTGGTTCAAACTGTAGACCGTAGGTCTCAACCATGGTTCAGACTAATTAGGCCAAGGAGCCCAAATTGAGTGGTTAAAACCACTACTCTATCTTGGAGTCTATCCAAGATCTTCCATATGGTCTTGTAGCATGTCCCATATGAGTAGTCGCCATCGACATGACATGTTTTAGGTGTCTACATATGCCCCTTTTGAGATGCGTTGTGAGATCGAACAACGCTGAGCAAAAATAGACCTCCTAAAATGATGTCGAAGGTTCCATGATGATCATTGATCTGATCAACATTAGATGCCCCAGGTCCTGCAAAAGGATGCGCATCCTAGAATCATTGCTTCCAACTGGGTGAAAGGCTTAAATTTGAAAGAGTTTGCACTCGTCATCAGACATTCGGGTAGAATCAATGCCAAGTAGGCTTTAGGCCTGTCAATAAAAAAGGATGAGAGTTACAAACTAACTTTCATATATGCTATTTTCCCCAAGCAAAGGGGTAAGCTTATGATAGTTGTTGACAATGATTCGTAAGGATGAATGCAATTTTGACAAGATCAAGGGATCTACGATTTCAAGGATCTTCTGCTGATTTTGATTATGATTATGATATTATGACTACCCCCTCAAGCGATGAGTCGATGAGGGTAATGACAATGAATGAAGCGACGAGGTCGCTTGACCACTATGAATGATCTAAAAAAACTTAGATTTTAGCATTTAATTACTTGGCTAGGCCTAGTTCAGCTTATGATTGCAACTGTTAATAGTATTTGCACATTCCTATCCCATGGAGCGGTCAGGCTGCAATAGCCTTCTTAGGGAATCAAAATGATACAAGTCCAATTAGATTTATGTTGAATCAATTTGTCGATGATCTGCTAAAAATATGTCATAGGAGAAATGACATGAAATGCCTCATTCCCGTGGAGCGGTCCAACCTTGAAGGCCTTCTTCGGGATTGAAAAGAAGCATATCAAATCAACGATGACAATTTTACCCCAAATGTCCTTATGGTTATTTACTCATCTCATCGGATTGCATGGAGCGTCAATCATTGCAACCACCAAGTGTCTAGGGTAAATAACTGAATACGAGGTGCATTTGGCTTTTGACTTGTTTTATAATATTTTTTTTTAATTTTTGAATTTTTAATTGATCCTGGTGCTTGAACATCACCAAATTTGATAAATTGATTGCTCTTATTGAGATTCTGATCCGTTAGGAATCATTAATTTATCATTTAAAACCTTCCCATGGTGGGATTTTGGTGCATTTAATGCCAGTTGCAAACCGTGCTTACAGGCTACAGTTAGAAATTTCAAATTTTGGGAACCATGGCTCAGACCTGCGATCGCAAAACCCTAATTTTGGGACCGCGATTGTCAGCTGTGGTCCAAAAAAATTAGGAAAAGTATATAAATTTTTCCCATTTGAAAATTTCATTATTATTCCTTGAAAGCAACTGCAACTGGAGAGCTCTAAGAGGTGAGGAAGCATTACTGACGCGAGACGCTACCAAAAATTCTACCTACGACCTCCTACACATCCCGATGGTAGACCCTGGACAACCTTCATCCAACCGAGGCATCGATGTGGGAAAGGTAACTCAAAACTGAGTCCTCGCACTCCTTACCAATTTAAAATGAACCACATTAAGTAATGGGTCCAATTAACCTCACTAAATTGTTGGCAAAGAACCTCACAGTAGTTTTAGGCTAGATTAGGTTTAATTTTTGGTTTGCCAGGCTAGGAAGTGACCCTAAAAGGATCACAGTCCTAGACCGTAGATGGCAGATGTGGTTCCCAATTGTCATATTGGGGGCCATAGCTGTCAACCACGATGGGATTCAAATCCCAATGGTCAAAATTTTGATATCGCATGCGGACCGCAGGTTTGACCCGCGATTCGCAACTTGAGGATTTCAATTTATTTTTTTTCTTGACAATTAATGCCATTTATTGCACTTTTGAGATGCATTTTTGAATTTTTTTGAAATTTTTGATCACTTTTTGCATGTTTTTGTATTTTTTAGCAATTTTTAGATTTTTTTGTCGTTTTTAGGTCATTTTTTACCTATTTTTAGTTGATTATTAGTTATCATTTCCTTATACATTTTTGCTCTGTAGAAATTGACCTCTAGAGCCAGGGAGCCAAATATCCTCCACACCCTCCGTGGATAGCTCATTGACCAGGAGTGAGCATGGTTTGGTGTGGTTGGCTTTGGCTATGTGCTCGATCTACCTACGATCAGGGTAGATCCAACGTACATGACTACGTTGGCTCGATGTTGGGATGCGCGGACCAACACATTTCACCTACCCATAGGTGAAATGACTGTTACATTGGAGGATGTCTACCGGATCTTTAGGATCCCGATTGATGGTGAGCCCATCACCTCCTCTCCCTTTCGGAGCAAGGAGGACATTTTTGATGACATCTTTGGTGACCGTAGTGAGGATGCCCAGGGTAGGATCGACCATGGGGGCATCCACATTGGATATTGGTAGGAGAAGGGCATCTTCTTAGTCTGAGAGGTGGTCTTCATGCACTTGGTCATGTAGATTGTGCTTCTAGACTCCTCGAGTGTGAGGATCCCCTGGAACCTCCTAGCCATTGTCAGGAGAGTTACCCAGAGTTCGACATGATGGTCACTGCTCTTAGCTTGGGGGAGCACTCTACTATGTCATCTATACTAGGAGCTGTACTAGGCTATGCATAGGAGCCAGGTTGGGATTAGCTATAGCCTATTACTTCAGATCTGGGGCTGGCAGCATATCAGGATCGAGCGATCGATCGACTTGCCACTCATTATTACCACTATTCCTGTCGCACGCCAGTGCTATGCGACATGTTGGCCTCATGAGGAGGAGGGTTTCTAGAGTAGGTCCCATGTTAGGGATGTGGACCATTATATTTCCATATTTGCATAGCTCTAGGTGGATGACATAGAGTGGCATCCGTACATGGATTTTCTTGCGTGGCCAAAGGTTGATGAGCGGCTGCACTAGGTTAGGAGGGATAGGTGGTTACTCGATCGTAAGGCTGAGATCCATGAGCATCAGTTCTACTCACGTATCCTCTACTAGTTTGGGCTCGTACAAGATATTTCTAAGTTGCCTACTATCTATCGATGCTTAGTACTAGAGAGGGATTTGCCCTACATTCAGCCGACACCACTTGGAGATGAGGCAGATGACTTCCAGGAGATAGGCATGGCTAGGGCTGGGACCACCCCAGCATATGATACTTGGTGGTCCCTACTATAGTGGTAGGTATCGGGGCCCCTCGAGTAGATAGATGATGGGGCAGAGGTTGATCTAGAGGGGTGCAATGTGTGCCAGTGGACCAAGGGTGGATGGGGCACAGAGGGTGCCATAGAGGATGCTCCACAGGTTGAGGTCGAGGAGGAGGTATCAGAGGAGGGTGAGGCACCTCCTGATAGTGAGGTGGGGTAGCTACTGGCTTAGGTTGTTGATCTTCAGAGTCAGGTTGGGAGGCTATAGACCCATCAGTTGCAATGGGACACTTCTATCACCATACTGGAGGTGAAGTTGGCTCATAGCGAGAGGTAGCTATAGTAGGCCTAGGAGGAGAGGATAGCTCTCTAGGCATGGGCTATAATGGTGGAGGGATAGGTCCAGGATCTCACTAGTGCATGTGATCTAGAAAGAGGCACAATATAGTGTGGCTATTACAGAGAGGGATCTGCTTCGGGTATAGAGAGGGGATCCTTCATCCTCCTAGGCTATCATGGGACCTCCATCCACACCATCTTCATTGCTACCAGGTAGCTATGACCCCATGGCAGAGATCTGAGTGCTTACATGCCCTCATGGAGGAGGGCAATGAGAGGCACACATGTAGGGTAGCCTGCATAGACTAGCTAGAGGGCCACATCAGGTTGATTTATGGGTAGGTCCTAGAGGATCCACATGCTTTCGGGTCTCAGTAGAGCCGATCCAGGACTAGGACGATAGGGTAGTCCTCTACGAGTTTGAGCCATCGGACCCATAAGACCAAGAGGACACATAGGTCCTCTAGCACACATGGAGCTAGCTCTCACAGGAGCCACAGGGATGGCGGGGGTGATTCTCAGGCTGGGGGCATAGGCCCTTAGTATAGATTTTAGATATACTCTATTGTACTATTTTTTAGTGTAAGGTCGAGGACCTACACAGATGTAGCCTACGAGCATTTGATACCTCTATGTACTCATTGATACACATATTTATATATGAGATATTGATCATTTTGGCTCATTATGTGTACTGTGTTATCTATTATATGTTTTATGTTTATGTTTATGCACATGGATGCAGATGTTCATATTGATGCTATGTTTATATGATGTGATGTATGGATGACATGCACTAGATAGCTATTTTAATTTATGATGATGATGATATGCAGTGATCTAGATGCTTAGATGTGCTACTTATGATGGATGCATATGGATGCGATATTTACTTTTAAATGCATATTTAATTTTGCTTTATTGTATGCATTTAATTTATGATGATGTCACGATATGTTGGTGCAATGTATGTAATGCATTATTTACATGATGGTAATCTAATGTAAATGAACTTGTATGCTTTAATCACTTAAAACATAAGGAATGAATGTGATATGTGTTTAACAATCTAATGGATGACACCACAGAATGTATAACAATCATGGATTGTAATTGCTTTATCTCTTTGTGAAAGATAATACACCCATATGTGAGATGTAATGATGTATGTTTTCTGTTCATAAGCTTTTGTAAATTAAAAGAATATGTATGATATAATCAGTGGCCATCTAAATATCATTTTTGACATCCATCCGATATCTAATCATATAATACAAATAATTCTAATAAACAAACTCTTATAAAAAGAAATTGATGTTTGATGATTGCATTTGAAAATTTGATTGTTGCTATTTGGGAATTTTTGAGGTTTACCATGAGACTCAAACACCCTAGTTGACTGATCAAAAGTTGTATACTGACCAAACTAGACTTCTGAAATGTAAGGCTTTTGCTAGGATAGGCCCTAACTATTCATTATCCCTGTGTGTGCACATGAATATATTAAGATAAAGCATAAGCATACCCCGATGTCAGGCGGGATTCTTTCAGCCCATTGCTAAGATAGGGGGTCCGCAAATGTTTATCCAATCCTAGGTTTAGATTTTAGTTGGACTAGACCACTAGGCGATACAGGACACCTGAAGCTAGCTCTTCCACATTCAAACATTGGTCTATACATAAGCGAGGTGCAAATGCATCAGACATATCATCATGCGTAAAGTATAGTAGTGCTGGAAATTCCATGGATTCAAGTTCACTCCCTTCTTTTCTTCAATTTTTTGGGATACTTGCTCATATATAATTGTGCAAGGGATTTGATTCCACTTTGACTTTGAACTTTCTTTGGATCTTCATTTGATCTTCATTTGAACTTGCTTTCTGATCTTCATTTGAAATTTGATTTTTGATCTTCATTTGAACTTTGATTTCTGATCTTCATTTGATCTTCACTTTCTGGAATTTACATTTGATAATTTTCTTCAGAAACTTCCCTTTGGGGATTTTACTTTGGAGAACTATTTCTGGGATATCGATTGAGGATATCGATCTATGATATCAATATGGGATATCAATCTAGGAAGTCGATCTATGATATCGATCTAGGGTATCAATATTGAGGATTGATGTGGGATATCACTCTGGGATATTGCTCATTTTATCGTAAGCAAGGGATTCTGGGTAGGGAATGAACTTGTCCTTTTGCCAATTACCAACATTTCCCATACCGTTCGCACAAGGGGATAAGCAAGAATAACTCTTTTCACCTCAGGATACCTGGTCCTGCTTCGTGGCTTTCATCTTCCCCTAGTCCTTATTAGGATTGTTTAATTTTTTGATTAGTGATAGGATTCTGATATGCTAAGGGCTATACTAGCTAGACCTCAACTACAAAAGCAAAGCAATATTTCTATCAACTCTTGAGAAGACCTCTAGGTATGGTTGAATGACCAAAAAACCCTAGTATATTCCTCATAGCAACATTATGGGTTGTGTTGAAAAACACAATTACTCACATGAATGATGGATTATGATAAATGCAGAGGTGCATGATTGAAACACAAACGTGGCATCGTTTGTAAGACTAACAAACACAATGCATCCTACTACGGAATGCAATGGATGCAAAATGCCTACATGCAATGTAATGATGAAATGAATGCATGTGTAAATGAAAATGCATAATGCAAATGCAAATGTTTTTGGATTTTATGCTTTACCAATTTTTTTGGATTTTATTGATTTTTAAATTTTTATTGATTTTGAGCCTTTATATTTGACCAAATGGTGAGTACATGCCTTTGGAGCCTTTGGGATTTGACCAAGCGGTTTTAAGAACCCTTGGAGCCTTTAAATTGACCAAGCAATTTTTCAAAAAATCCTTGGGGCTTTTAGGTTGACCAAAGGGATTATGAGCACCTTTGGAGCTTTTAGGGATGACCAAGTGGTTCTTAGGAATCCTTGGGGCCTTTTGGGATTGACCGAGCGGTTTTAAGCAAACCCTCAAAGCCTTTTGGGATTGACCGAGCAATTTTAAGCAAACCCTCGGGGCCTTTAACTGACATGACCAAGTGGTTTTAGGAACCCTTGGTGCCTTTTGCTACGCTCTCAAGCATAGAACACCTTAAGATGGATGATGTTGAGAGGTTCAGGCTCTTCAACACCCCTAAGCGATGTTAGGCGATAGGTACCCAAACCAATATTTTTAGATATGATATAGGGTCCTAGCCAATTAGCCATGAATTTGTCTCGCATATCAGGCGGTAAATTAGAGTTCTGTTGGTTCTCTTTCAAGACAAGATCCCCAAATTCAAAGTCTCTTTGATGGAATTTGTTATTATAAGCTCATTTTAATCACTCCTGATAAACATGGAGATGCTCAAGGGCATTCACACGATGTTCATCAAGCAGCATCAATTGATCTAGTCGAGCTTGCCGCGTGGTGTCATCATCAATGAACTCTTTTAATGCGACATGCAACATTGGAATTTCCAACTCTAAGGGCATAATGGCCTCAGTGCCATATACTAGTGAAAATGGCATTGCCCTAGTGGGCATCCGAATGCTAGTCCTGTAAGCCCATAATGCAAGGGGCAGTTGGATATGCCAATCTTTGTGGTTTTCTTGGACCATCTTTTTCAAGATAGCCACCACTATCTTGTTTGAGGCCTCAGCTTGCCTGTTTGCCTATGGATAATAAGGAGTTGCAAAACTGTGTTTGATTCTATACTTAGACGTCAAAGCTCTCATAGTTTTGTTCTTAAATGATGTTCCATTATCCAAAATTATCTTGGATGGAATCCCAAAATGACATATGATATGCTCGAGTATAAACTCTGCTATGCGAGCTCCAGTCATCATTGTTAAGGGTATTGCTTCCACCCATTTGGTAAAGTACTCAGTAGCCATAATAATAAAAGTATGTCGACCCAATGATGGAGGAGAGATCTTACCGATAAGATCTAATCCCCACTAAGCAAATGGCCAAGCCGCTTGAATGGGTTGTAAGGCCTATGATGGCAAGTGTGTAAGATTAGCATGATGCTGACATTTGATGCATTTCTTGACATACACATTGCACTCCTTCTCCATAGTGGGCCAATAGTAACCCATTCAAAGGATGCGCTTGACGATGGCCATGCCACTGAAATGGCCACCGCACGTACCATCATGAGCTTGTGAAATCGCCCAAGATGCCTCTTGGGGCTCTAGACAATGAAGGAGAACTCCATCGTAGCCTCATCAATACAAAATATCTCCTAGAAAGACATATTTAGTCACTTTCTGCTTGAATGTGCATTTTGCGGCACGTGACAATCCCTCTGGGATCATACCAAGTTTTAAGAAGTCTTGGATTTGTGACATCCAGCTCTGGTAAGCCTCAGCTTCGACTACCAAGATGACTTGCTCCCCCTATGTATCTACATGTGCAAATGCAGACTGGGAAACAACCTTGTGGTGAATGGTGGTACCACTCCCCATCAGACTCTGAGAGGTTAATGACCCCCAGGGTGCCTTCTTTAGAAAGTCTTCAGCTCTGTAGAACCATTCAACTTTTGGCTCCACGCTAATCATGTTGATTGACTCTTTATTATCAAAGGCTTCACGCTCCACTGTAGGATGTGAGAGCATTTTAACATGGATGGTAGTAAAATCGGTAGATGGATTCTAAGGGATTAAGGATCCCAAAGATGCCATGGTGTCTACGAACCTATTTGATGAATGAGGGATTGCCTCGATGTCATACCATTCCAATTTAGCCAAATATGTAACAACAAGATCTTTATAAGCTTTTAACATGGGACATCGACATTGAAAGAGCCCCTTAACTTGGTTGACTATGAGCAAGGAGTCACCAAAGATGTTTAATATTTTAATGTTCATGGCGATGGTTGTATGGAGGCCCAGTAGTAGGGCTTCGTATTCAGCATTGTTTTTGGTGCAAGGAAAGTCTAATTTGAATGACAAGGGCATTGGAGCTCCTTGTGGCATGACAAACACTATTCCTGCACCACCCCCTTGCTCGCACTTCGAACCATCGAAGAACAAGGTCATATCAACATTATTTTTTGGTTCTTCGGGTTTGGGAGCTTCGGATACGACGAAGACCACATCATCCAGAAGCTCAATGGTCAGAGGCCTACTATTTGACAGTGGTGCCTCAGCCAGCTGATCAGCTATGACTTGTCCCTTAATGGACTTTTGGCTTATGAATTCCAGATCGAATTCTATCAGTAGCATGATCCACTTTGTAGTATGTGTGTTATGATATGTCTTGCTCATCATGTACTACAAAGGATTTTGTTTGGATATAACATATGTCGTATGACTCAGCATATAGTGCCACAATTTCTTTGTAGCGAACACTACTGCTAAACACAACTTTTCCACATATGCATATCCGAGCTCATAGCTCACCAAGGTTTGACTAATATAATATATGGCCTGTTCTTTGCCTTGCACATTCTTTTGGGCTAACATGGTCCCTAATGCAAAGTTGGTTGCCGATATATATAGTAGAAATGGCACATCTGGCCTTGGTGGAGCTAATACTGGTGGCGTCGCCAGGTATTGCTTTATTTCAGAAAAGGTTGCTCGACAGTCCTCGTCCCAGTTGAATGGGACCCCCTTGTGTAGTAGTCGATTCATGGATCAACATTTATCTGATAATTGAGTGATAAATCACTTTATCGATGCTACTTTGCCCTGTAGGCTTCTTAATTCTTTGATGTTTGAGGGAGGACGCATCTCTAGAATAGCCTTGACCTTTGTTGGGTCAACTTTGATGCCTCGCTTTGAAATGATGAACCCTAAGATCTTTCCTGAAGTTACACCAAAAACGCACTTCTTAGGGTTCAACCTAACATTGTGCTCTATCAGGTGATCGAAGACCTTCCTTAAGACCTCTGCATGCTCAGAACGTAGTAATGACTTTGCCAAAAAGTCATCAATATAATCTTCTAATATTTTATGCATATAATCATGAAATATATATGTCATGGCATGTTGATATGTGGCACCAACATTTTTAAGGCCAAATGGCATAACTTTATAGCAGAATGTCCCCCATGGCATTATAAACATGGTTTTATGCTGGTCTTTGGGTTTAATCTAAATTTTATTGTATCTAAAAAAACTATCCATCAGGGAGAGCATCTCATGACCTGTAGTTGCATCTACAAGAGCATCAATATTTGGCAATGAAAATGAATCCTTTGGTGTTGCCTTATTTAGGTCTCTAAAATCAATGCGCCTATCTAATACATCAGTCATAATCAACATCAAAGCACAAAATGAGAAAATGAATGCTTCTTTTATTAATATTGAAAAGAATATCAGTTACAATCATGCCCCTCTTAGGGTCACCCAAATGTTGATACAATTGATACAATTCCAAAGCCCCCAATGGGGTAGGCACCAAGCTAATGCTCTCTAAATAGTCACAAACTGCTCTAGGGTGGAGTTTGACCCTCTTCTTCACATTGAGGAAGGAATTAGATGATTGAATATCCTTCAAACCTACTTTCCTATGATCAAGAAACAACACAAAAGCATTAATAGCATAGGCAACCTCTCGTGATGAGGCCCTTTTAGGAAAGTAAACATGAAGATGCCATAACAACTATGAAATCAATAAAATGAAAAAAACATGCTATACTTATGCAAAACCCATAAATATTACTTGAAATGGAGAAATGAAGAATACTGCTATCTATCTAATAGACTAATTGCATGAAATGATGCATGGAAATAATATATTAGTGTAAAATTGCTTAAATGGAAAGAACTCACATAAAACCCTAATTAAACTGGTCAGTGTCTCTAAAACATAAAATAAATCGTTGAAATGCCTAATCTAGTCTAATTAAGTATAAAGCAAATAAAATAGTAAGGAAATCTATCACTAGATGCAAATCATAGCTCAGATGAAAAATTGAATTAGGGTTTGATGCAAGACTGGATGGGCATTTTTCGTAAGGTTTTCAGTGGGAAAATCCTGTCTGTTGCATTAACACCACCTTGAGGCGGTGTTAGTTCACCCTTTTTAATGGTTGCCGCTCATGCAGTCAGCTCAATTTATTCAGAGTCTACTGGAGAGCTCAATGATACCGCGAAATAATCCGTGCAAGTTCATTTTGACAATGTATCACGAGGTAAAGGCCATGTCCCTGAAGCTGTTATTCCTTTGCATGAATTCCATACAGCTTGTGAATGGTTTGAGAGTCATACCCTGGTGGGTTATTTTTTGGGTCGTATCCCATATGATACCCTTATTTTTTCATGGGTGCAACAAGTTTAGGGCCCATATGGAGTCAAAGTGGAGAATGTACAAAACCTTACAAAAGGATATTTCCTTTTTTGCTTTTCAGATCCAGCTCAAGCACAAAAGGTTCTGTCTAGGGGTCCATGGACTGTCCATAATTCTCTATTGATTTTGCAACCCTACTCTCAAAATTTCCAAGTCAGTGATCACACCAGATATCACCAGATATCTAATTCTAGGGAAATCTATCACAAGATATCTAATTCTAGGGAAATCTATCACCAAATATCTAATCCATAAGTAGATTTCAATTACCCTAGCAGTTAGTAATTCATTAATTTGGCACAAACTAACCATTCAAGTATTCATATAAATGCAACTAAAGAATTCGAACCTCTGATATCAAATTATGAAGACACAAAATTTGAGGTAAATATCAATGTAATGCTCCTTTCATTAGCCCTTGGGAATATTTACAGTAGCATAGGCAAACACACTAGAGCTGACCCTTAGAAATGAGGGTTCAACCTCTATTTATAGTTTTGCAAAATTAAAATAATAAGAAACATTAAAAAGAACAAATTTTAACAGCTCAATAGAGAGTTCTTGCTAGAATTCTCTTACTAGTTCGACCTCTAGGAAATCCATTGCAAGTGGACTGCCATGGCAGCTTGAAACCTCTACAACTTGCTGGTTATTTGATGCTAACTAGATTTCTAGCCGTTGGAGACTGCATATGCATCATTAATCAATCTTGAAAACCTTCTACTGTCATTGATATGCAACCATATCTAGTTCTTATCTTCTTGAAACCCTTGATGCTTCAACTTCCTCCTCCAACTAATTGTTTAAAATTCAATGAGATTGTTTTTATATGCTTAATATTTCTTGGCAAAATCTCAACCGTCGATCTCCCCCATCGTATGGCTATGATTTAATCTAACATAAGCTTGATATAATGGCGGGGGAGAACACAATGCCATTTCACTTTTAAAAATTGATGATATCACCTTTCATGCTTCAAAAACTGTTGAATACTAATCTAGTACAAAAAATGCTTTGAAAGTGAAGCGGGATGAAATCCACTCCCTATACTTTGTTTTTCTTCTTTTACGATGAAGCATTCACCAATATACACAAAAAAAGTTTATGTCATATCTCCTCCAAAACTCTGCGGATTCCATTCTCGACCTAAGCAAGTGCATTGGCCTGTGAACACCATTATGAACCTGATGCAATGTAAAGTGACTCTTCCTCCATTTTGCATTGGATTCAAAATAAAATGTTGCTTGTTGTCATTCTGGAAGAAAGTTAGTCAAAAATAACCTTCATCACAAATCTATATCTCTTAAACTTTGCTTTTCGCCTTCTATCACCATTCCAGGAAAAAATGTTCTATGTGCTTTCTAGAATCGGGCTCTCCAACACTTAGCCGCTCAAAATATATCAAAGAATATGAAGCGGTCTTCAATCCACACTTATTTTGTGTTGATGTCATCCTTCTTCAAAAAAAATTTTGGATTCAAGGAACGTCACCAGTTCAGAGCCAAAGACATAAGAAATTATGCAGAATTACTCCAAGTGCAAAAATTCATCAAGTGTTGGGCGGATTTGTGGCCTTTGTTGTAGATCCACTCTAAAATGCACTGCAAAGTGTGTGGAATGAGATCTTCATGTCTTAGGAAAAATTTTCAAAATTTTCCTAAGTATGTGGCCATTTTGGGTCTACATTTTGGCGCCTCTCGGGTGGATTTGCTTGCAAAGCCATAGAAATTAGAGTCTTATCCATTGGGCCTTAGGAGTCAAAAAATGCTCATCTTCAAAAATATGCTTTAAAGAATAACTTCCATATAAAAATTACCCTCTGAAAAATCTAATAGTTATTTATAGAGTAAAGTTTTATATGGAGATCATGCTAAAAACATTAGAACTTATCCGCTTATATGGAGACTATGCCAAAAATACAGGCATGTTGCCATTGTCTTCAAAATTAGGTATAACTCTACTCCTCCTATAAGGCCTTATTACAAAAATGCCTTCACACAAAATATGCTGCTCTATTTGCCTCTGTAGGCTTCGTTCCTTTGTTGCTTATTTCTGACAATTGTTAGAGCAAAAAAAACAAAAATACAAAACTTATGCATATGTACAAAAACAAAAATGAACTAAGTGTGGGCCCCTTGTGGGTCTGTGATAGTTCCATCCTACTCCTCTTCTTGGTGGTCCTCTTCCTCGACCTCTTATTCATTCTCTTATTCTGGAGAAGGTTGTTTTTTATTGCTTCCTCCATAATCATCACCAAACAACTGAATCATCAACTTCAAAGTTTGTAAAGCCAGTTTCCAGGCTGCTCCAGAGGGGTTTGATGTTTCTTTGAGTTGCTTGTAAATATACTATAATTCTCCAATATCCTCATAATTAGCAGCATTCCCTCTATTCACTAGATCTTCCATGAGATATCTTAATCTAGTAAAATCAACAATCATCTGGGAAACTTGCTCTTGGTGTAGTGGTTCTTCAAGAGAATCAGTTTTAGATTCATCCAGCGCTCTTCTGGATCTCTTCCATAGATAGCAAGTTGTGATCCTCCATCCATAGACCCTTGAAAACAACTTGAATCATTTATTTTTTTACATCGACCACATATTTAATCATTCCCTCAATCTTATCAAATAATAGCCAGGATTTTTGAAGTACCCTATGCTTCTTGACCATGGTTCTAGCAGCAACTCTAGTGAGATTCCATTATTTATTGGGAATTGGTTTAGCAGAATCACTGAGTCTGCTATCAACCAACCTGTACATCTATTCTACTGGAATCACCATAGGCTAAACCTCTCTAGTTATTTGATCTAAATTTTTTTGAACATTGGGTAGTAAGCGATTGGCATCATCTAGGTATTCAATCATAAGTTGAAGCCCTGAACATGTCTCTTGGACCTCGGAGAGAAATTATTTTCTAATATTTTTTAATATAGCTTTAGAAAATCCAAAAGACTTAGCTTTTTTTATTTGAAGCTGCTATTTCAAACCTTGAATTTCTTATGCTTATTCTTCATTCAGCTTCTTTTGCTCTTCTAGTTGATCTTTGATCTTATTGGCTTCTTGGAAATTTTCTTGCCAACTCTTGGCCTCTTTTTTCAAATCCTTTTCCGCTTTATTTTGATTGTTTAGAGTCTTCTGAAGCTTTTCAATCTGTTTTTCCAGTTTTCCCACCTTCTCTCTAAATATATCATTCTTCATATAGAAGGTGTCCAAGTGGGCTCTAGCTATTATCAGCTCATCTTCTTTAGGAAGCTTCTCAATATCTTCTATGACCTCCTCCACTCGATAATCTTGGACAATAATTTTAGTTTCAGGTTTAGTTACAAGTGGAGTCATAGATCTAGATATCCTCTACCTCGAAACTGGATCAACATACATGCTTCTTCTTCTTACAGTCATCCTGATGGAAGGCTTAGAAAGCTTTTCTGCCCATAAATCATTTATTTTTTGTGTGGTATCCTGCTCCTTTAGCAAAGATATATGACTTGAAAAACTAGCATCCAGGGGAGATGAAGATACTAGAAATGTAAGGGTAGACTCAACCGTTGACAATGGTGGTGTGGAAGTAACTACAGTAGTCTCTATAACAACAGTGGACTTTGTAACTACTGCTATGGTTACTATTGGTAAAATCATAGGAATTGATGCAAGAATAACAACTGGATGCATGGGGGTACTTGGAACAATTTTTTCCTTTTATGGGGGAGGTGGTAATAGTGAATATGAATTGATGGGAGATGATGAATTGGGAACCTCAGACGATGAAAGTGGGATTTGGGGTGACTTTGAGGTAGAAGGGGTGACTTGTACTTCAATTATGACCAATGAAACATGGGGTGGACTGTGAGGGGGAGAAGGTACCTTTGTCACATTTTCTTGACCAAAAAGGGAGGGAGACTTCCTTGGGAATTTAGGAGGATGCAAAGGAGAAGAGGGATTAGAAACCATAACTTCATCTATAGATTTAGGGTGTTCTTGTTTTGTCTCTGTATCCTACTACTGATCTTAATGAGTCAAATATTTTGTAGTTGAAACAACTACCTCTTTAGTAGTCTCCTCCATATCCAATCTTTGTTTCTTTGCAACCTCTCTTTCCCTTATTTTTGGAGCTCTTTTAGCTCTTCTATGAATTAATTGAAAGGAAGCCATATCACTCTTTGAATATTCCTCTGATACATCTCCTTGTACTACTTCAGTAAGCAAGACTTGATCAAAAATAGGACACAATTCTACTGATGCTACAGTAGTGAAAGTGAGGGGTTTGAACCTGAAACTCTCATCCTTCTATCTCTCATCAATATCTATATTTGGAGGTTGTCCCCCTAAAGCTAAGCATTTAGGCCTAGATACTACTTTGATGACTGGAGTACTGACAACTTTTCACTTGAATATTATATATTTTTTTAGAAGTTGTGTTTCCTTAGGAAACTTCTCCACTTGTTCAGTGGTAGGATGAAATGTTTTCACAACCTCAGTTGTTGTCAAAGGAGTTTCATGTTCTTCTATTGAAGCTTCTTGATATGTGGGTGTAGAGAGAGATTTAGAACCAGCCTAGGATTTTTTAACTATTAACACAATGTTTTTGATGTCCTTTTGCTTCCAGGTTTTGATATTTTCATCATATTTCTTAGAAAAATATTTATCAATCTTCATGCCAAACTTGGACTTAGGTTTTCCAATTTTGATTCTCATTCTCCACCAATATGATATTTTTGCTACATTTCATTGTTCTCCTTCTTCGGCCTCTTTAGTGGCATCCTCATCAGGTTGAGGATGGCTTTTCTTTACGGTTTTCTCTTCAATATCACACATGGTGGCTTCTATCAACCGATGACTTTTCTTCTTGTTTGGATCATAATTCACAATCTGTTTGTATAAATCCAACCATGGAGGCATTTGACACATTTTTGACACATTCCACTTCAAAAGAGTGGTCTCATAATTGTTTATGCCTTGTTCAAAATGAGCCCTAGGCCTCTTTTCAAATTTGTAAGCTTTTCCTCCATTTAGGGCTACATTTCTTGCAGTGAAAATACCATCAGGGTCATAACTCCACCTTTGGGGAATATAAAATAGACCTAACCTATCAAGGTATTGGTCAATATACTCACTCAGCCCCTTATTTGTGATAGTAATATCCTCCATAGTGTGGTAGATTAGCAGAGATTGTTTTTCCTTCATGAACCATAATTCAAATCAATGTACTCTACCTGCCTCAAATATTATAAGGCAAAGAGCCTCTCTATAACAAAATGGGGTAGGAGAAAAGGTTTACCCATGAAACCATATAGTCTTATTATTGTGACCTCTATAAAAAAATACCAATCTCCTTCTTTGGCACCCTCTACTCTCATAATTTTCTTAGCCAAGGGTGGCAATCTAGTGCACTCTCCATACATTATTTTCAAAGCAAGTCCAAGGAATTCCAAATTGAATCTGTAAAAAGACTCACTACTTCTCAAATAACTTGTCCAATAATAAACCGGTAAGGGTTCCCCATCACTGGTTTTATCCTTAACCAGAATCCAAGGCATATTTTCCTTAATGGTAGCATAAAACATCTATACCAGACTTGAGCAATGCCTGAAACTAGGAGCGTCAATTCCCATTTTTATTCTTACCAATTGTTTGTGTATCCTTTGAGCAAGAAAGGTTGACCAGTAAAAATAGATAACCATAGTCCCTTTTTCCTCCGCCCCTTCCTCATACATTATTTCATTTGAAATACAATAGACTACGAAAATTTTCTAGCCATGCACCATTTTGTCAGAATCTAAACCTTCCATATAGGCCAACATAGAGAACAATACAGGGTTTGCAAATTCGTCAATAGGGATTAGGACTTCAAAAAAATTCTTCCTAGGCTTAGCATCGAGTTGTTTATAAACCCATATCTTAAATGACTCACCATCATTATCTCATTTCTCTAGAGAATAATGCCCACTCTGGTCAATCACCCTAAATTATTTTGGCTTTACTAACAGTTTTGACCCTAGGGCAAAAATATTATGACATAAGGTGGAAGTGATACTAAATAGGGTTTTGCCCTTAGAGGTTTTAACTGCTTTGGCCATGGGATCATAGAATTTGACTATTACAAATATTAATTATAGACAAGGATGAACATAATCACAAATATAAAAATATAGGTAAGAAAGGATAGCACATCTACCTTCCATAGATAAAGTTGTTGGCAATTTTGGGTACTTTGGGTACATTGCCTTTGCTCAAGTGTATAAGTTGTCATTGATGTCAAGAAGCTCTTGAAGGAATTTGATTTGATGTCAAATAATTTGTTTTGATGAAGGTTACGGCATGACAGTTTCAAAGGTCTTTTGCAAACCCCAAGTTGGCAGGTTTAGAGATTACAGGTGGATGCATTGGTTTAATGCATTTGGGTCCAGGAGGAAGTATTTATTTAAATAATTAAAAACCTTGTTAAGGTTCCATTTAATTATTTTTAAATAAATAAATTATTATTTGCAATGGGTTCTCCTAATCCATGGCGCAAATGTTTTAACATTGTGGGCGCTAGCCAAGACCTCCGTCGACGTGTTAAACTCCTCGTCGACGTCAAAGAGCTTATGGTAAATTGCATATAAATCTCCCTCGATGAAAACAAAGATTGATCCCATCCAAATTTTGAAAGGAGTTGCTCATCGTAAATTCGACTGTGTCTTCGCTGATTTTCGTGGATCCGTTGTTCGTTTGTCTGCACTCGCCGTTTGTCGAATCCGCCGTAAATTTTATTGTCGTCGTGTCACGACAGAGGAAAGGAAGGGACTGTGGTTTCATTTTATCCCTGGTGCAGAAGGATCAAGGTTAACAGCGTGAGGTTTAAACCTCACCGGGTGCCTTTGGCGCACCGGTAGCGGCTAGGCTATTGGCGCGCTACCCGAACGGGAGGTTCCACGTTCGAATATCGCGAAAGGGTTTTTCGTCGTGAAGTGGACGCAGCGGGTGGTGTTAGAATTCATGCACAAATTTCTCCATAGCGATTTTTGATGTTGGCTAAGGTATTTTCGAAATTAATTTTTGCTAAGTGTTTTTGCGGATGGAGGAAGTTTGTTAGAGGGAAAAACAACTTAGGAGTTATAAGGAGTTTAAAGCTTGTTTGTATTTTGATAAAAGATTCTTTTTGAAGATGTTGTTGAAATTTCTTATTGCATTCTTATGAGAGATAAATTTTATTTGTGATAAGACTATAAGGGAGAAATAAGGTGTATAAGGGTTAAATATTTCTTGTAATGTTGAGAGTGCTTTTGGTTGTTTATGGAAATGAAAGCATGATGTTTTAAGGTCAATTGCTTCTTGTGTGAAGTTGTGAAACCTTAAGTGGGCAGCTTTGAGATTGATATTTGCTTTCATTAAATTGGTAATAATCAAGCTATTCTTTACTTGGTTAAAGTGTTGAGCTTACTCCTTTGTTGATGATTTGAAAAGTTGTGTGTGCTATTGTGAGTTGAGTTGGTGGATGCTTTTGTTCAAACAATATTGGAGAGAAAAGGAGTTCTACTTGTTTCCTTTTTTTGATGTTGATTGTGAAATGCTTCAAGGTTGTGTTTTGAGCTGAATGGTGTTGATTGAACCTTGTTTGATGAGCATTGTTGTTGAAGCCCTAATTGATGGTGAAAAGAACATGAGTATCATTGTTATGTGATTCTTTGCATAGTTGGCAATTGTTGGAGTTTCATGTTCTTGAAAGAAAGCATTCTATCCTATCCATTTCAGATATTGAGTTGAGTTTTCAGATTTGAGATTGAGTTTGAGTTGAGTTTGAGATTGAGTTTGAGTTGAGTTTTCAGATTTGAGATTGAGTTTGAGATTGAGTTGATTTGAGTTGAGTTTTGAGATTGGGAGTTGAGTATAGAACATATTGAGTCTCTAACAATTCTCTTTATGCTTCTATGAGTTTGACAAATCACATTGGGTCTCTAACAATTCACCTTGTGATTTCCTACTAAGAAAGTTTTTCTTGGTGAGCTTGCTGAGGTTTTGGACAGGTTTCGATGGGGACTTGTGAGCAGGTTTTGGACAGGTTTCGGTGGGGACTTGTGAGCAGGTTTTGGATAGGTTCTGGTGGGGACTTGTGAGTAGGTTTTGGATAGGTTTCGGTGGGGACTTGTGAGCAGTTTTGGATAGGTTTCGGTGGGGACTTGTGAGCAGATTTGGACAGGTCCTAGCAGAGGACTTGTGAGCTGAGTTTTGATAGTTCTATCAGAGAACTTGAGGATAGAGGAGCACTGGTTCTTTGAGAAGAACCTGAGGATAGATTTGGCAAGTCTTTGAGAAGGCTTGTGTGTAGAGGATTGATTTGTTCAAGTGTTGGATAGATCTGACAGACAGAGGAAGACTTGTACTAGACCGACTGACTGTGTTTGGTATAGGTTGCTGAGCTATTGTGGACGTGATCATAGAAGGCAGAGGTCTCTTAGGCTAAGCATTGAGGATAGGAGGTCTTCGGTGGAAAGGAGTTCCACGTGCTGGCAAGAGGTAGAGGCAGTTGATCTTCTGAGGGATCATTTCTAGAGCAGAGGGGAAGGTATCTCCTTTGAGCAGAGGCTCATAAATTTAGATTGAGGGGAAGGTATCTCCTTTGATCAGATGCTCATAATTAATAGAGGGGAAGGTATCTCCTTTGAGCAGAGGCTCATAAATTTAGATTGGGGGAAGGTATCTCCTTTGAGCAGAGGCTCATAAATTTTGATTGGGGGAAGGTATCTCCTTTGGGCCGAGGCTCATAAACATTGTAATTGGGAAGGATTCCCAAAGAACTTTGAGATAACTTTTAGAGAAAAGTTTTGTGGACGTAGCCCAGCCATTCTGGGTGAACCACGTTAAAATTGGTGTCACTTTGTGGATGATATTATGCATTGCTTTGATATTGCTTTGGGTATATTGCTTTACTATTTTGAAGTATAAAGGAAAAAGTAAAAAGAGGTCTTATACTGTTCACCCCCCTCTCAATATAAGCTTGTGTTCTTCAATTGGTATCAAAGCAGGTGCCTTCGAAAAGTTTAACAACTTGAAGGAAAAGCTAGTAAAGAACACAATGGATCATTCAAGTAGTAATGCAACACCTATTCTTGATGGGTCAGATTTTGGTCTTTGGAGTGCAAGGATGAAGGTTCATCTAATGGCACTTGGTAATGAGGTATGGGAAGTGATTGAAGATGAGTACACTATTCTTGTACATGGTCCTAATACTAAAGAAGAAAGGCTCCTACATCACAACAATTCAAAAGCAATGAATGCAATCCTAAAAGGCTTACAGAAAGCAGATCTCACCAAAGTGATTCACTGCAAGACAACTAGTGAAATGTGGAAACAGTTGAAGGTGGTTCATACAGGTGATACAAATGTCAGAAAGGCCAAGTTGAGACACTTCAAAGGTATGTTTGAACAACTCAAGATGAATGATGATGAAAATATTAGTGACTACATGCTTCGTATGGATGAGGTTGTTAACTCCATGAAAGACTTAGGTCTTGAGCTTGCTGAAAATGATGTTTGTGATAAGATTTTAAGATCTCTTCCTAATAGATTTAGTGAAAATATTTTTGCTATTGAGGAAGCTAAAGATTTGGATAAGTTGAAAAAGGATGAGCTCCATAGTATACTTGCAGCATTTGAGTTGAGAACTCAAGTGAAGGTTGATGTCAAGAAAGAGGCAACTTTCAAGGCTACCAAGGAATCCAAGGGTAAACAACTTCAAGATAGTGATGAGTCTTCTAGTGATGAAGAGGCATATTACAACAAGAAAGGCAAGTTCTCTAGAAAACACAAAAGTATGAAAAATATAAGATGTTTCAATTGTGGAAAGTTTGGTCATTATGCTACTAACTATACTGTTCCCAAGAATGAAAGTGATGAAGATAAACAGGATTCTAAGAGCAAGGATTCTGAAAAGCACAAGCATCACAGGAAGATCAAAGATGAGCACAACAATCAAGGAAAGAGGTATTCTCACAAGCACAAGAAGAGTTTCTACCTAGACAAAGCAAGTAAGTGTTCTAGTAGTGATAGTGAAAGTTCTTCAAGTGATAATGAAAATGAGATGTTGTTCATATCGAAAAAGAGGAAGAACCGAAACATAGATTCATTATCATGAAATGTCTTAGATGTGGAAATTTTGGTCACCTTGAGGATGATTGCACAAATAATGATTTGGTTTCTAGTATGTATGAGGATGCTTCAGAAAACTATAAGGAAGATGCATGTATGGTTTTTGAAAAGGGTAGCACCTCTAGTGATAAGAAATCTGAAAAAGGCTTTGATGATTCAAAAGGCAATCAAATAAAGGATCTTGAAAGTGAACTTATTAGTGCTCTTAGTGCTTTGAAAAAGGAAAGAAAGAAGAATGCTAGACTCAAGGATAAGTTAGATGAATGTTGTATGGAGAGAGATGATCTTATAGAAAGTCTTGACTTCTCTATAGCTAAGACACAAGAACTCAAGGATGAGTTAGAGTCTAAGGTTCTTGAGTATAGTGAGTTAGAACAGAAAATGGCTTCTTTGAAAGAGGAAACTAAAGAGTACAAGGATAAGCTTTACAGGTTTCAAGATAGCTCCAAAAAGGTTAAGTCACTCATCAAAGGTCAAAGAAAGACAACAGATAAAATAGGCCTTGGTTTTGTTAAGCCACACAAGGAACAAGTTGGAGAGTCTAGTAAGAGACTCCAAAAGGAAGAGAGTTCTGATGAGGAAAGTACTTCAGAAAAGGAGTCCTTGAATGATAGATGCACAGAAATAGAAAACAGAATTCAGAATGAGAAGAAGAAGTTTTCAGGACCCAAGAGGTCAAATAAAGGAAAGTTTCAAGGCAGATGTTTTGCTTGTCACAGGTTTGGTCACATGGCTTCACATTGCATGGCTCAAGTGAAGAAGGTAAATGACAATTTTAGAAGTGCTAGTTTCTTTCAAGGGTATTGCTACTCTTGTAAATAGTTTGGGCACAAGGCAGTCTATTGCAAGGTAAATAACAAGAACAGGTTTGATCAAAACAAGTTTGGTCAGAACAGGTTTGGTCAAAACAGGTTTGGCCAGAACAGGTTTGGTCATAACAGGTGGATTCAAAGATCAGGTTTACCTCAGAGAAACAACATCGTCAAGTGTTTCAAGTGCAACAATGAAGGTCACATAATCAGACAGTGTAGAGCTAAAATTCTAGAATACAGGAATAGGAACAGTGGCATGATCAGGTCCAAGGATCAAGACATGGACAAGAATAGGGATGAGAACAAGAACAAGAATAGTGACAAGAACAGGAATATGGACAAAGAGTTCAAGAGAAGGCCCGACAAGGAAGTTATAGACGCTGATGATGATCAGTGCCTAATGGGAGTTTTACTCCCACCCTAGAATTAATCACCTCATCAGGAGGTGGGGGAGGGACTAAGCTAAGAGGCTCATTCTTAGTCCCGAGCCCCAAAGGTGGCCCTTTGCCATTGATGACAAAGGGGGAGAGATATGAGTAAGGGGGAGAGCTTCAAAGTGAAGAGGAAAGCTTCAAGTCAGGGGAGCAAAACTTCAAAGGAAGATTCTCGGTTGTGGGCACAGTTTCTCGCTTGTTAGCACAGTTGGTTTCAGTTTTGGCTCTTGAGAAGTGTTTTCAGTAAAGGTTTGCCATCAATGACAAAGGGGGAGATTGTTGGCAATTTTGGGTACTTTGGGTACATTGCCTTTGCTCAAGTGTATAAGTTGTCATTGATGTCAAGAAGCTCTTGAAGGAATTTGATTTGATGTCAAATAATTTGTTTTGATGAAGGTTACGACATGACAGTTTCAAAGGTCTTTTGCAAACCCCAAGTTGGCAGGTTTAGAGATTACAGGTGGATGCATTGGTTTAATGCATTTGGGTCCAGGAGGAAGTATTTATTTAAATAATTAAAAACCTTGTTAAGGTTCCATTTAATTATTTTTAAATAAATAAATTATTATTTGCAATGGGTTCTCCTAATCCATGGCGCAAATGTTTTAACATTGTGGGCGCTAGCCAAGACCTCCGTCGACGTGTTAAACTCCTCGCCGACGTCAAAGAGCTTATGGTAAATTGCATATAAATCTCCCTCGATGAAAACAAAGATTTATCCCATCCAAATTTTGAAAGGAGTTGCTCGCTATAAATTCGTCTGTGTATTCATTGATTTTCGTGGATCCGTTGTTCGTTTGTCTGCACTCGCCGTTTGTCGAATCCATCATAAATTTTATTGTCGTCGTGTCATGGTAGAGGAAAGGAAGGGACTGTGGTTTCATTTTATCCCTGGTGTAGAAGGATCAAGGTTAACAGCGTGAGGTTTAAACCTCACCGGGTGCCTTTGGCGCACCGGTAGCGGCTAGGCTATTGGCGCGCTACCCGAACGGGAGGTTCCACGTTCGAATATCATGAAAGGGTTTTTCGTCGTGAAGTGGACGCAGCGGGTGGTGTTAGAATTCATGCACAAATTTCTCCATAGCGATTTTTGATGTTGGCTAAGGTATTTTCGAAATTAATTTTTGCTAAGTGTTTTTGCGGATGGAGGAAGTTTGTTAGAGGGAAAAACAGCTTAGGAGTTATAAGGAGTTTAAAGCTTGTTTGTATTTTGATAAAAGATTCTTTTTGAAGATGTTGTTGAAATTTCTTATTGCATTCTTATGAGAGATAAATTTTATTTGTGATAAGACTATAAGGGAGAAATAAGGTGTATAAGGGTTAAATATTTCTTGTAATGTTGAGAGTGCTTTTGGTTGTTTATGGAAATGAAAGCATGATGTTTTAAGGTCAATTGCTTCTTGTGTGAAGTTGTGAAACCTTAAGTGGGCAGCTTTGAGATTGATATTTGCTTTCATTAAATTGGTAATAATCAAGCTATTCTTTACTTGGTTAAAGTGTTGAGCTTACTCCTTTATTGATGATTTGAAAAGTTGTGTGTGCTATTGTGAGTTGAGTTGGTGGATGCTTTTGTTCAAACAATATTGGAGAGAAAAGGAGTTCTACTTGTTTCCTTTTCTGATGTTGATTGTGAAATGCTTCAAGGTTGTGTTTTGAGCTGAATGGTGTTGATTGAACCTTGTTTGATGAGCATTGTTGTTGAAGCCCTAATTGATGGTGAAAAGAACATGAGTATCATTGTTATGTGATTCTTTGCATAGTTGGCAATTGTTGGAGTTTCATGTTCTTGAAAGAAAGCATTCTATCCTATCCATTTCAGATATTGAGTTGAGTTTTCAGATTTGAGATTGAGTTTGAGTTGAGTTTTAAGATTTGAGATTGAGTTTGAGTTGAGTTTTCAGATTTGAGATTGAGTTTGAGTTGAGTTGATTTGAGTTGAGTTTTGAGATTGGGAGTTGAGTATAGAACATATTGAGTCTCTAACAATTCTCTTTATGCTTCTATGAGTTTGACAAATCACATTGGGTCTCTAACAATTCACCTTGTGATTTCCTACTAAGAAAGTTTTTCTTGGTGAGCTTGTTGAGGTTTTGGACAGGTTTCGGTGGGGACTTGTGAGCAGGTTTTGGATAGGTTTGGTGGGGACTTGTGAGTAGGTTTTGGATAGGTTTCGGTGGGGACTTGTGAGTAGGTTTTGGATAGGTTTTGGTGGGGACTTGTGAGTAGTTTTGGACAGGTTTCGATGGGGACTTGTGAGCAGATTTGGACAGGTCCTAGCAGAGGACTTGTGAGCTGAGTTTTGATAGTTCTATCAGAGAACTTGAGGATAGAGGAGCACTGGTTCTTTGAGAAGAACCTGAGGATAGATTTGGCAAGTCTTTGAGAAGGCTTGTGTGTAGAGGATTGATTTGTTCAAGTGTTGGACAGATCTGACAGACAGAGGAAGACTTGTACTAGACCGACTGATTGTGTTTGGTATAGGTTGTTGAGCTGTTGTGGACGTGATCATAGAAGGCAGAGGTCTCTTAGGCTAAGCATTGAGGATAGGAGGTCTTCGGTGGAAAGGAGTTCCATGTGCTGGCAAGAGGTAGAGGTAGTTGATCTTCTGAGGGATCATTTCTAGAGTAGAGGGGAAGGTATCTCCTTTGAGCAGAGGCTCATAAATTTAGATTGAGGGGAAGGTATCTCCTTTGAGTAGAGGCTCATAAATTTAGATAGAGGGGAAGGTATCTCCTTTGAGCAGAGGCTCATAAATTCGAATTGGGGGAAGGTATCTCCTTTGAGCAAGGCTCATAAATTTGATTGGGGGAAGGTATCTCCTTTGGGCCGAGGCTCATAAACATTGTAATTGGGAAGGATTCCCAAAGAACTTTGAGATAACTTTTAGAGAAAAGTTTTGTGGACGTAGCCCATCCATTCTGGGTGAACCACGTTAAAATTGGTGTCACTTTGTGGATGATATTATGCATTGCTTTGATATTGCTTTGGGTATATTGCTTTACTATTTTGAAGTATAAAGGAAAAAGTAAAAAGAGGTCTTATACTGTTCACCCCCCCTCTCAGTATAAGCTTGTGTTCTTCAATTGGTATCAGAGCAGGTGCCTTCGAAAAGTTTAACAAGCTTGAAGGAAAAGCTAGTAAAGAACACAATGGATCATTCAAGTAGTAATGTAGCACCTATTCTTGATGGGTCAGATTTTGGTCTTTGGAGTGCAAGGATGAAGGTTCATCTAATGGCACTTGGTAATGAGGTATGGGAAGTGATTGAAGATGAGTACACTATTCTTGTACATGGTCCTAATACTAAAGAAGAAAGGCTCCTACATCACAACAATTCAAAAGCAATGAATGCAATCCTAAAAGGCTTACAGAAAGCAGATCTCACCAAAGTGATTCACTGCAAGACAACTAGTGAAATGTGGAAACAATTGAAGGTGGTTCATACAGGTGATACAAATGTCAAAAAGTCCAAGTTGAGACACTTCAAAGGTATGTTTGAACAACTCAAGATGAATGATGATGAAAATATTAGTGACTACATGCTTCGTATGGATGAGGTTGTTAACTCCATGAAAGACTTAGGTCTTGAGCTTGCTGAAAATGATGTTTGTGATAAGATTTTAAGATCTCTTCCTAATAGATTTAGTGAAAATATTTCTGCTATTGAGGAAGCTAAAGATTTGGATAAGTTGAAAAAGGATGAGCTCCATAGTATACTTGCAAGCATTTGAGTTGAGAACTCAAGTGAAGGTTGATGTCAAGAAAGAGGCAGCTTTCAAGGCTACCAAGGAATCCAAGGGTAAACAACTTCAAGATAGTGATGAGTCTTCTAGTTATGAAGAGGCATATTACAAGCAAGAAAGGCAAGTTCTCTAGAAAACACAAAAGTATGAAAAATATAAGATGTTTCAATTGTGGAAAGTTTGGTCATTATGCTACTAACTCTACTGTTCCCAAGAATGAAAGTGATGAAGATAAACAGGATTCTAAGAGCAAGGATTCTGAAAAGCACAAGCATCACAGGAAGATCAAAGATGAGCACAACAATCAAGGAAAGAGGTATTCTCACAAGCACAAGAAGAGTTTCTACCTAGACAAAGCAAGTAAGTGTTCTAGTAGTGATAGTGAAAGTTCTTCAAGTGATAATGAAAATGAGATGTTGTTCATATCGAAAAAGAGGAAGAACCGAAACATAGATTCATTATCATGAAATGTCTTAGATGTGGAAATTTTGGTCACCTTGAGGATGATTGCACAAATAATGATTTGGTTTCTAGTATGTATGAGGATGCTTCAGAAAACTATAAGGAAGATGCATGTATGGTTTTTGAAAAGGGTAGCACCTCTAGTGATAAGAAATCTGAAAAAGGCTTTGATGATTCAAAAGGCAATCAAATAAAGGATCTTGAAAGTGAACTTATTAGTGCTCTTAGTGCTTTGAAAAAGGAAAGAAAGAAGAATGCTAGACTCAAGGATAAGTTAGATGAATGTTGTATGGAGAGAGATGATCTTATAGAAAGTCTTGACTTCTCTATAGCTAAGACACAAGAACTCAAGGATGAGTTAGAGTCTAAGGTTCTTGAGTATAGTGAGTTAGAACAGAAAATGGCTTCTTTGAAAGAGGAAACTAAAGAGTACAAGGATAAGCTTTACAGTGTTTCAAGATAGCTCCAAAAAGGTTAAGTCACTCATCAAAGGTCAAAGAAAGACAATAGATAAAACAGGCCTTGGTTTTGTTAAGCCACACAAGGAACAAGTTGGAGAGTCTAGTAAGAGACTCCAAAAGGAAGAGAGTTCTGATGAGGAAAGTACTTCAGAAAAGGAGTCCTTGAATGATAGATGCACAGAAATAGAAAACAGAATTCAGAATGAGAAGAAGAAGTTTTCAGGACCCAAGAGGTCAAATAAAGGAAAGTTTCAAGGCAGATGTTTTGCTTGTCACAGGTTTGGTCACATGGCTTCACATTGCATGGCTCAAGTGAAGAAGGTAAATGACAATTTTAGAAGTGCTAGTTTCTTTCAAGGGTATTGCTACTCTTGTAAATAGTTTGGGCACAAGGCAGTCTATTGCAAGGTAAATAACAAGAACAGGTTTGATCAGAACAGGTTTGGTCAGAATAGGTTTGGTCAAAACAGGTTTGGTCAAAACAGGTTTAGCCAGAACAGGTTTGGTCAGAATAGGTGGATTCAAAGATCAGGTTTACCTCGGAGAAACAACATCGTCAAGTGTTTCAAGTGCAACAATGAAGGTCACATAATCGGACAGTGTAGAGCTGAAATTCTAGAATACAGGAACAGGAACAAGTGGCATGATCAGGTCCAAGGATCAAGGCATGGACAAGAATAGGGATGAGAACAAGAACAAGAATAAGGACAAGAACAGGAATATGGACAAAGAGTTCAAGAGAAGGCCCGACAAGGAAGTTATAGACGCTGATGATGATCAGTGCCTAATGGGAGTTTTACTCCCACCCCAGAATTAATCACCTCATCAGGAGGTGGGGGAGGGACTAAGCTAAGAGGCTCATTCTTAGTCCCGAGCCCCAAAGGTGGCCCTTTGCCATTGATGACAAAGGGGGAGAGATATGAGTAAGGGGGAGAGCTTCAAAGTGAAGAGGAAAGCTTCAAGTCATGGGGAGCAAAACTTCAAAGGAAGATTCTCAGTTGTGGGCACAGTTTCTCAGTTGTTAGCACAGTTGGTTTCAGTTTTGGCTCTTGAGAAGTGTTTTCAGTAAAGGTTTGCCATCAATGACAAAGGGGGAGATTGTTGGCAATTTTGGGTACTTTGGGTACATTGCCTTTGCTCAAGTGTATAAGTTGTCATTGATGTCAAGAAGCTCTTGAAGGAATTTGATTTGATGTCAAATAATTTGTTTTGATGAAGGTTACGACATGACACTTTCAAAGGTCTTTTGCAAACCCCAAGTTGGCAGGTTTAGAGATTACAGGTGGATGCATTGGTTTAATGCATTTGGGTCCAGGAGGAAGTATTTATTTAAATAATTAAAAACCTTGTTAAGGTTCCATTTAATTATTTTTAAATAAATAAATTATTATTTGCAATGGGTTCTCCTAATCCATGGCGCAAATGTTTTAACATTGTGGGCGCTAGCCAAGACCTCCGTCGACGTGTTAAACTCCTCGTCGACGTCAAAGAGCTTATGGTAAATTGCATATAAATCTCCCTCGATGAAAACAAAGATTTATCCCATCCAAATTTTGAAAGGAGTTGCTCATTGTAAATTTGACTGTGTCTTCACTGATTTTCGTGGATCCGTTGTTCGTTTGTCTGCACTCGCCGTTTGTCGAATCCATCGTAAAGTTTATTGTCGTCGTGTCATGGTAGAGGAAAGGAAGGGACTGTGGTTTCATTTTATCCCTGTGCAGAAGGATCAAGGTTAACAGCGTGAGGTTTAAACCTCACCGGGTGCCTTTGGCGCACCGGTAGTGGCTAGGTTGTTGGCGCGCTACCCGAACGGGAGGTTCCACGTTCGAATATCGTGAAAGGGTTTTTCGTCGTGAAGTGGACGCAGCGGGTGGTGTTAGAATTCATGCACAAATTTCTCCATAGCGATTTTTGATGTTGGCTAAGGTATTTTCGAAATTAATTTTTGCTAAGTGTTTTTGCGGATGGAGGAAGTTTGTTAGAGGGAAAAACAGCTTAGGAGTTATAAGGAGTTTAAAGCTTGTTTGTATTTTGATAAAAGATTCTTTTTGAAGATGTTGTTGAAATATCTTATTGCATTCTTATGAGAGATAAATTTTATTTGTGATAAGACTATAAGGGAGAAATAAGGTGTATAAGGGTTAAATATTTCTTGTAATGTTGAGAGTGCTTTTGGTTGTTTATGGAAATGAAAGCATGATGTTTTAAGGTCAATTGCTTCTTGTGTGAAGTTGTGAAACCTTAAGTGGGCAGCTTTGAGATTGATATTTGCTTTCATTAAATTGGTAATAATCAAGCTATTCTTTACTTGGTTAAAGTGTTGAGCTTACTCCTTTATTGATGATTTGAAAAGTTGTGTGTGCTATTGTGAGTTGAGTTGGTGGATGCTTTTGTTCAAACAATATTGGAGAGAAAAGGAGTTCTACTTGTTTCCTTTTCTGATGTTGATTGTGAAATGCTTCAAGGTTGTGTTTTGAGCTGAATGGTGTTGATTGAACCTTGTTTGATGAGCATTGTTGTTGAAGCCCTAATTGATGGTGAAAAGAACATGAGTATCATTGTTATGTGATTCTTTGCATAGTTGGCAATTGTTGGAGTTTCATGTTCTTGAAAGAAAGCATTCTATCCTATCCATTTCAGATATTGAGTTGAGTTTTAAGATTTGAGTTTTGATTTGAGATTGAGTTTGAGATTGAGTTGATTTGAGTTGAGTTTTGAGATTGGGAGTTGAGTATAGAACATATTGAGTCTCTAACAATTCTCTTTATGCTTCTATGAGTTTGACAAATCACATTGGGTCTCTAACAATTCACCTTGTGATTTCCTACTAAGAAAGTTTTTCTTGGTGAGCTTGTTGAGGTTTTGGATAGGTTTCGGTGGGGACTTGTGAGCAGGTTTTGGACAGGTTTCGATGGGGACTTGTGAGTAGGTTTTGGATAGGTTTGGTGGGGACTTGTGAGTAGGTTTTGGATAGGTTTCGGTGGGGACTTGTGAGCAGTTTTGGATAGGTTTCGGTGGGGACTTGTGAGCAGATTTGGACAGGTCCTAGCAGAGGACTTGTGAGCTGAGTTTTGATAGTTCTATCAGAGAACTTGAGGATAGAGGAGCACTGGTTCTTTGAGAAGAACCTGAGGATAGATTTGGCAAGTCTTTGAGAAGGCTTGTGTGTAGAGGATTGATTTGTTCAAGTGTTGGACAGATCTGACAGACAGAGGAAGACTTGTACTAGACCGACTGACTGTGTTTGGTACAGGTTGTTGAGCTGCTGTGGACGTGATCATAGAAGGCAGAGGTCTCTTAGGCTAAGCATTGAGGATAGGAGGTCTTCGGTGGAAAGGAGTTCCACGTGCTGGCAAGAGGTAGAGGCAGTTGATCTTCTGAGGGATCATTTCTAGAGTAGAGGGGAAGGTATCTCCTTTGAGCAGAGGCTCATAAATTTAGATTGAGGGGAAGGTATCTCCTTTGAGCAGAGGCTCATAAATTTAGATGAGGGGAAGGTATCTCCTTTGAGCAGGTCAATTTATTGGGGGAAGGTATCTCCTTTGAGAGAGGCTCATAAATTTTGATTGGGGGAAGGTATCTCCTTTGGGCCGAGGCTCATAAACATTGTAATTGGGAAGGATTCCCAAAGAACTTTGAGATAACTTTTAGAGAAAAGTTTTGTGGACGTAGCCCAACCATTCTGGGTGAACCACGTTAAAATTGGTGTCACTTTGTGGATGATATTATGCATTGCTTTGATATTGCTTTGGGTATATTGCTTTACTATTTTGAAGTATAAAGGAAAAAGTAAAAAGAGGTCTTATACTGTTCACCCCCCTCTCAGTATAAGCTTGTGTTCTTCAATTGGTATCGGAGCAGTGTGCCTTCGAAAAGTTTAACAGACTTGAAGGAAAAGCTAGTAAAGAACACAATGGATCATTCAAGTAGTAATGTAGCACCTATTCTTGATGGGTCAGATTTTGGTCTTTGGAGTGCAAGGATGAAGGTTCATCTAATGGCACTTGGTAATGAGGTATGGGAAGTGATTGAAGATGAGTACACTATTCTCGTACATGGTCCTAATACTAAAGAAGAAAGGCTCCTACATCACAACAATTCAAAAGCAATGAATGCAATCCTAAAAGGCTTACAGAAAGCAGATCTCACCAAAGTGATTCACTGCAAGACAACTAGTGAAATGTGGAAACAGTTGAAGGTGGTTCATACAGGTGATACAAATGTCAAAAAGGCCAAGTTGAGACACTTCAAAGGTATGTTTGAACAACTCAAGATGAATGATGATGAAAATATTAGTGACTACATGCTTCGTATGGATGAGGTTGTTAACTCCATGAAAGACTTAGGTCTTGAGCTTGCTGAAAATGATGTTTGTGATAAGATTTTAAGATCTCTTCCTAATAGATTTAGTGAAAATATTTCTGCTATTGAGGAAGCTAAAGATTTGGATAAGTTGAAAAAGGATGAGCTCCATAGTATACTTGCAGCATTTGAGTTGAGAACTCAAGTGAAGGTTGATGTCAAGAAAGAGGCAACTTTCAAGGCTACCAAGGAATCCAAGGGTAAACAGCTTCAAGATAGTGATGAGTCTTCTAGTGATGAAGAGGCATATTACAACAAGAAAGGCAAGTTCTCTAGAAAACACAAAAGTATGAAAAATATAAGATGTTTCAATTGTGGAAAGTTTGGTCATTATGCTACTAACTGTACTGTTCCCAAGAATGAAAGTGATGAAGATAAACAGGATTCTAAGAGCAAGGATTCTGAAAAGCACAAGCATCACAGGAAGATCAAAGATGAGCACAACAATCAAGGAAAGAGGTATTCTCACAAGCACAAGAAGAGTTTCTACCTAGACAAAGCAAGTAAGTGTTCTAGTAGTGATAGTGAAAGTTCTTCAAGTGATAATGAAAATGAGATGTTGTTCATATCAGAAAAAGAGGAAGAACCGAAACATAGATTCATTATCATGAAATGTCTTAGATGTGGAAATTTTGGTCACCTTGAGGATGATTGCACAAATAATGATTTGGTTTCTAGTATGTATGAGGATGCTTCAGAAAACTATAAGGAAGATGCATGTATGGTTTTTGAAAAGGGTAGCACCTCTAGTGATAAGAAATCTAAAAAAGGCTTTGATGATTCAAAAGGCAATCAAATAAAGGATCTTGAAAGTGAACTTATTAGTGCTCTTAGTGCTTTGAAAAAGGAAAGAAAGAAGAATGCTAGACTCAAGGATAAGTTAGATGAATGTTGTATGGAGAGAGATGATCTTATAGAAAGTCTTGACTTCTCTATAGCTAAGACACAAGAACTCAAGGATGAGTTAGAGTCTAAGGTTCTTGAGTATAGTGAGTTAGAACAGAAAATGGCTTCTTTGAAAGAGGAAACTAAAGAGTACAAGGATAAGCTTTACAGGTTTCAAGATAGCTCCAAAAAGGTTAAGTCACTCATCAAAGGTCAAAGAAAGACAACAGATAAAATAGGCCTTGGTTTTGTTAAGCCACACAAGGAACAAGTTGGAGAGTCTAGTAAGAGACTCCAAAAGGAAGAGAGTTCTGATGAGGAAAGTACTTCAGAAAAGGAGTCCTTGAATGATAGATGCACAGAAATAGAAAATAGAATTCAGAATGAGAAGAAGAAGTTTTCAGGACCCAAGAGGTCAAATAAAGGAAAGTTTCAAGGCAGATGTTTTGCTTGTCACAGGTTTGGTCACATGGCTTCACATTGCATGGCTCAAGTGAAGAAGGTAAATGACAATTTTAGAAGTGCTAGTTTCTTTCAAGGGTATTGCTACTCTTGTAAATAGTTTGGGCACAAGGCAGTCTATTGCAAGGTAAATAACAGGAACAGGTTTGATCAAAACAGGTTTGGTCAGAACAGGTTTGGTCAGAATAGGTTTGGCCAGAACAGGTTTGGTCAGAATAGGTGGATTCAAAGATCAGGTTTACCTCAGAGAAACAACATCGTCAAGTGTTTCAAGTGCAACAATGAAGGTCACATAATCAGACAGTGTAGAGCTAAAATTCTAGAATACAGGAACAGGAACAGTGGCATGATCAGGTCCAAGGATCAAGGCATGGACAAGAACAGGGATGAGAACAAGAACAAGAACATGGACAAGAACAAGGAATATGGACAAAGAGTTCAAGAGAAGGCCCGACAAGGAAGTTATAGACGCTGATGATGATCAGTGCCTAATGGGAGTTTTACTCCCACCCCAGAATTAATCACCTCATCAGGAGGTGGGGGAGGGACTAAGCTAAGAGGCTCATTCTTAGTCCCGAGCCCCAAAGGTGGCCCTTTGCCATTGATGACAAAGGGGGAGAGATATGAGTAAGGGGGAGAGCTTCAAAGTGAAGAGGAAAGCTTCAAGTCAGGGGGAGCAAAACTTCAAAGGAAGATTCTCAGTTGTGGGCACAGTTTCTCAGTTGTTAGCACAGTTGGTTTCAGTTTTGGCTCTTGAGAAGTGTTTTCGGTAAAGGTTTGCCATCAATGACAAAGGGGGAGATTGTTGGCAATTTTGGGTACTTTGGGTACATTGCCTTTGCTCAAGTGTATAAGTTGTCATTGATGTCAAGAAGCTCTTGAAGGAATTTGATTTGATGTCAAATAATTTGTTTTGATGAAGGTTACTGGCATGACAGTTTCAAAGGTCTTTTGCAAACCCCAAGTTGGCAGGTTTAGAGATTACAGGTGGATGCATTGGTTTAATGCATTTGGGTCCAGGAGGAAGTATTTATTTAAATAATTAAAAACCTTGTTAAGGTTCCATTTAATTATTTTTAAATAAATAAATTATTATTTGCAATGGGTTCTCCTAATCCATGGCGCAAATGTTTTAACATTGTGGGCGCTAGCCAAGACCTCCGTCGACGTGTTAAACTCCTCGCCGACGTCAAAGAGCTTATGGTAAATTGCATATAAATCTCCCTCGATGAAAACAAAGATTGATCCCATCCAAATTTTGAAAGGAGTTGCTCGCTATAAATTCGACTGTGTCTTCACTGATTTTCATGGATCCGTTGTTCGTTTGTCTGCACTCGCCGTTTGTCGAATCCACCATAAATTTTATTGTCGTCGTGTCACGGCAGAGGAAAGGAAGGGACTGTGGTTTCATTTTATCCCTGGTGCAGAAGGATCAAGGTTAACAGCATGAGGTTTAAACCTCATCGGGTGCCTTTGGCGCACCGGTAGCGGCTAGGTTGTTGGCGCGCTACCCGAACGGGAGGTTCCACGTTCGAATATCGTGAAAGGGTTTTTCGTCGTGAAGTGGACGCAGCAGGTGGTGTTAGAATTCATGCACAAATTTCTCCATAGCGATTTTTGATGTTGGCTAAGGTATTTTCGAAATTAATTTTTGCTAAGTGTTTTTGCGGATGGAGGAAGTTTGTTAGAGGGAAAAACAGCTTAGGAGTTATAAGGAGTTTAAAGCTTGTTTGTATTTTGATAAAAGATTCTTTTTGAAGATGTTGTTGAAATTTCTTATTGCATTCTTATGAGAGATAAATTTTATTTGTGATAAGACTATAAGGGAGAAATAAGGTGTATAAGGGTTAAATATTTCTTGTAATGTTGAGAGTGCTTTTGGTTGTTTATGGAAATGAAAGCATGATGTTTTAAGGTCAATTGCTTCTTGTGTGAAGTTGTGAAACCTTAAGTGGGCAGCTTTGAGATTGATATTTGCTTTCATTAAATTGGTAATAATCAAGCTATTCTTTACTTGGTTAAAGTGTTGAGCTTACTCCTTTATTGATGATTTGAAAAGTTGTGTGTGCTATTGTGAGTTGAGTTGGTGGATGCTTTTGTTCAAACAATATTGGAGAGAAAAGGAGTTCTACTTGTTTCCTTTTCTGATGTTGATTGTGAAATGCTTCAAGGTTGTGTTTTGAGCTGAATGGTGTTGATTGAACCTTGTTTGATGAGCATTGTTGTTGAAGCCCTAATTGATGGTGAAAAGAACATGAGTATCATTGTTATGTGATTCTTTGCATAGTTGGCAATTGTTGGAGTTTCATGTTCTTGAAAGAAAGCATTCTATCCTATCCATTTCAGATATTGAGTTGAGTTTTCAGATTTGAGATTGAGTTTGAGTTGAGTTTTAGATTTGAGATTGAGTTTGAGTTGAGTTGATTTGAGTTGAGTTTTTTAGATTTGAGATTGAGTTTGAGTTGAGTTGATTTGAGTTGAGTTTTGAGATTGGGAGTTGAGTATAGAACATATTGAGTCTCTAACAATTCTCTTTATGCTTCTATGAGTTTGACAAATCACATTGGGTCTCTAACAATTCACCTTGTGATTTCCTACTAAGAAAGTTTTTCTTGGTGAGCTTGTCGAGGTTTTGGACAGGTTTCGGATGGGGACTTGTGAGCAGGTTTTGGACAGGTTTGGTGGGGACTTGTGAGAGGTTTTGGACAGGTTTGGTGGGGACTTGTGAGCAGAGTTTTGGATAGGTTTCGGTGGGGACTTGTGAGCAGTTTTGGATAGGTTTCGGTGGGGACTTGTGAGCAGATTTGGACAGGTCCTAGCAGAGGACTTGTGAGCTGAGTTTTGATAGTTCTATCGGAGAACTTGAGGATAGAGGAGCACTGGTTCTTTGAGAAGAACCTGAGGATAGATTTGGCAAGTCTTTGAGAAGGCTTGTGTGTAGAGGATTGATTTGTTCAAGTGTTGGACAGATCTGACAGACAGAGGAAGACTTGTACTAGACCGACTGATTATGTTTGGTACAGGTTGTTGAGCTATTGTGGACGTGATCATAGAAGGCAGAGGTCTCTTAGGCTAAGCATTGAGGATAGGAGGTCTTCGGTGGAAAGGAGTTCCACGTGCTGGCAAGAGGTAGAGGCAGTTGATCTTCTGAGGGATCATTTCTAGAGCAGAGGGGAAGGTATCTCCTTTGAGTAGAGGCTCATAAATTTAGATTGAGGGGAAGGTATCTCCTTTGAGAGAGGCTCATAAATTATAGAGGGAAGGTATCTCCTTTGAGTAGAGGCTCATAAATTTAGATTGGGGGAAGGTATCTCCTTTGAGTAGAGGCTCATAAATTTTGATTGGGGGAAGGTATCTCCTTTGGGCCGAGGCTCATAAACATTGTAATTGGGAAGGATTCCCAAAGAACTTTGAGATAACTTTTAGAGAAAAGTTTTGTGGACGTAGCCCAACCATTCTGGGTGAACCACGTTAAAATTGGTGTCACTTTGTGGATGATATTGTGCATTGCTTTGATATTGCTTTGGGTATATTGCTTTACTATTTTGAAGTATAAAGGAAAAAGTAAAAAGAGGTCTTATACTGTTCACCCCCCCTCTCAGTATAAGCTTGTGTTCTTCAAAAGCAGCTATCTTCTTGAATCTATTGTTTATGCTTCTTCTAAGTCTTGTTCTCTCTATGAGGAGCATTTCAGTATCTGCCACAACTTCTACTCTATCAATGTATGGTGTCACTACCCTTATCTTCAAGGTTTCATCTTCTTGGTATCCTCGAAAGCCATATTGATAGCAACAATACTATGTTCTCACTAGAATTCGTAGTGAAATATTCTGAGTACTGTCTCACTCTCTTCTACTCTGTGAATGCAATTTGCCACTAAATGAACATTTCTCATGATTTTTGATTCTTTTATTTCCTTGAACGCACATATATTCTACCATTAATGCAGCTATTGTGCAATCTACCCACTGGAAAACTTTCCAACTCTCACTCATTCCTTTCGATGGCTCAACAATGGTATTATAAATTTTCATTGGTCAAAAATTTAAACTACACTGCCACCTCAATGTATCTCTTCTGCTACTCTTTGGTTCGAGCATAGGTTTGTTAGCATTGAATGTAGGTCTTTTCCTTTATCTCCATGTGGCATGGTTTGTGAAATCACTGCTTTGATCCACTTTAGTTATTGAAACCAACAGGTTGAAGACTTATTTGATTTCGCTGACACTTATCATATTTCATGCATGGATTATCACCTTGGTTTCATTCTGCTACACTTTAGCTTAAAAAATTTCTATATTGGAGATGCCTTTATTTCTTTTGATACTTGGATCTTTTCATCATGCAGAAAACAACACTTGCACCATTCCACTGGAACTTTAGTGCATTTTGATGCGGATTTAGAAGCGTTCATCATTCTGCTACACTGTGTATTTGAGTGCGGACTGGAACCTCATTGAATTCTTAGTCAAAACTTAGCCATTTTGTTTTGCAAATATTTTTCAATGAGCTTGTACAAAGTGTAGAAAGAAACTAAATACAAAGTGCAAAAATAAAGGGAAATATAATACAATGTATATACATATGTTACAATGAGCTCATATTTCAAACATAGTAGAGTTTGAGATGAAAATCATTTACAAAAATCGGTTGTATATTCCCCTCTGGATATTCTAGCTAAAACACATTGGACTCCTTGGCCTCCACTATTTTTAAAGGGCCATCCCAAAAATAATAAAACTTTTCATGCTTGCTCGATTTTGCTCTATCTACATTCCACTTGAGAACTGCATCTCCAAACTGGAATTTTTTGAATCTGGGCTTCTTATCAAATCATGCCTTGACATCTGAGGAATGCTTTTAAAAATTTTCATATGCCTAAGATCTATTCTCTTCAAGTTGTAGTAAGTGGGTCAACCTTGTCTTTACTAGATTTTCCTCTGACTCTTTCTCTGTATTGACAAGATTAAGTGTTGGAATTTCCAAATGGTCGGTAATACTGCCTCTTTGCCATACATAATAGCATAAGGAGAAGTTTTAATGGACTTTTTTATAGTAATCTTGTCTGCCCACAAATATTGGTCCAACAGTAGGTGTCAGCTTCTTTTATTCCCGTAAAGCGATCTCCTCAAAATCCTCAATAGGTTCTTATTAGTAGATTCAGCAAGTCCATTACCCTATGGGTAGTAATTTGAAGTATTCTTAAGAACGATGCCATACTTACTAGAAAAATCAATATACTTAGATCCTATGAATGCTAGGCCATTGTCACTCACCAAGGCTTCTAGAACTCCAAACCTTAAAATAAAATTTTCCATAAAATTGATCACAACTTTCTGATATGATTTCTTAGTAGGAATAGCCTCTACCCATATGATATGATAATCTATGGTAGTCAGAATAAACTTATGCTCTACTGAGGAATTAGGGTTTATGACCCCTATGAAGTCAAGACCCCATTGTTGAAAAGGCTCTTCAACATATATCGGATTGAGGGGGAATGAAGCATTCCTTGTCCTTCCAACATATCTCTAACATTTGTCACAAGCCCTAGTAACCTTGAAAGTATCAACAAATACAGTAGGCCAATAATAGCCTCCTCTAATAATTTTTAAAGCTATAACTCTACTTGAGCTATGTCCTCTAGTTGGTCCTCCATGTAACTCTTCAATAATCCTCTTTTGTTGATCATATTTTAAGCACTTTAGAATAACTCCATATTAATTTCTTTTGTACCAGACTCCTAGTAGTAACACATATTTTATAGCATGAAGCATGTATCTCCTTCTTTGGGATGCATTTATATTGGGGGGCATACCCCAGTTTGAAAGTACTTGATCATTTGATCAACCCAATCAGAGTCTATTATTTGTACTCCTTCAACCTAATCATCTTCTACTATCTGCAAAGTTGTCACTTTTTCTGATGTTGCAACCTCTATCAGACCTTGGCACAAGGATCTACCTCTCACCAACTTAATGGGATGTATCTCTACATCATACTCTTGTATTTTTGTAATACAAACAAATCTTTTATCTCCTAGTTCACCATGAAGGATAAATCTTCTTACATCTGGATGAACAACATATACCAGGGTCTTACTATGTACTAAGTATTGCCTAAACTTTTTAGTGACATCATCATAGCAAACACTTGTATTTCAATAAAGTTATATTTGACCTGATAGTCATGGAGTGTCTAGCTCCAAAATAATATAGGATGCTCTTCACCTTGATCATCTTTTTGAGTAAGCACCGAGGCATAACTTTCTTCAGCTCTATAATCATAAAGGATAAAATATTTACTGAAATCTATATTTACCAGTACTGGGGTTGTTGCAATGGACTACTTGATAATCTCAAAAGCTTATTTCCTAACTATTGTGCAAATTTAGAAATAAATTTCTTGATAAAATTGATTTAACCTAGAAAAGACTGTAAAGACTTCTTATTTGTAGGCAATGGGAGAGCAAGAATGGATTTGATTCTATCTAGATCTATGGCCATACCTTCTTTTGAGACCACATGACCTAGAATATTTCCTTCATGAACTGCAAAGAATGATTTCTTGGGATTGAGTGAAATACCAAATTCTCTGCATTTTTGAAAAACTTGCTCCAAGTGTGATTCGTGGTCATGCTTATCATGGGAAAACATAGTCATGTCATCTAAATAAATCAAAATGACTTTGTTGATCAGTGCCCCAAAGGAATAATCCATGGCTCTCTAAAATGTGGCTCCCACATTGAATAGCCCAAAAGATATTATCTAGTATGCAAATGTGCCCCATTTTGTGGTGAATATTATTTTATATTGATCTTCATATTTCACCCAAATATGATTGTATCCAGAGTAACCATCCAGTAATGAGAATATCTCTGCCCCTACCACTATCTATAAGATCTGATCAATATATGAGAGGGGGTAGTGATCCTTAAGGGATTCTTGATTAAGATTTTTGAAATCTACACACAAACAAATATCCCCATTTTTTTCTCACGATTACCAATTTAGCTACCTAGGTTAAATATTTTATTGGGTATATTATCTTAGCCTTTAATAAATTTAAGAACTCCTCTCTCATAATGGCTTTGATCCTTGTATTTACAGGCCTTTTCTTCTACCTAAAAGGCTTTGGATCAGGCTCTAGCTCAATAGTATGTTGGATAAATTTTTTGGCATATACCTTGAGGTCTTCATATGACCAAGCCACAATATCTTGGTATTTTAGGCATAGGGATTTGACATCTTTTTCTTCCTCTAGTGAACATTGAACTCCAACATTGAGCTTCTTTTCAGTACCTACTTCAACTTCTTTATAAATTTTTCACTAACTTTCATGGTTTTGGTCTTTTTTATGTCCTCATTGTCAAACAAGCTTTCTAGAGTGACTAAACCTCTAGGAATGTGATTATTTCTTAGTTGAATAACATCTTGTTGATAAATATCTTCTATATTCTCTTTTTAGACAGTGGAGAGACATGCTTCTCTTACCAAAAATTTAATTATTTTTTCATCACTTTCAAAAACTTGCTATAAAATATGCTTGTCTGGTACTGCAGCTCTAAAAATAATTTTGATTCCCTTGGCTTTCTTGATTCCAAAGTCTACATAAGGGTTGAAGTTAGATCCCTTTATTTCTAAGAAATCTTCCTGAGTATTATTTTCTCTGGGAATAAAATTTATATTCAAGGCATCAAAGGATTCCATCAGATCCCATACCCTATTTCTGTAAGCTTTTAGGTAATGGTGCTTACTACTGCACATGTTTCTTACTTGATGGACTATTAACTCAGAATCACCATATATGTTCAAAATATTAATGCCCATGCTTTTTGCTTATATCAGACCAAGGCATAAAGCCTCGTATTCTACAGTATTACTTGTGCATGACCATGTTAGTCTATAACCAAATTTCTTTGTCCCCTTTGATTGAGACTGTAAAACCAAACCAGCTCCTGCATCATTTTTGCATTTAGCACCATAAAATTGCATGGTCCATGTTTATTTTTATCTCAGATACTGATTGGATATGGCAAGGATTTTCTTCTCTGATTCATCTGAGATACTATATGTCCCTATACCAGTTCCAAACTGACTGTAATCCTCTCTAAAAGGCAACTCATCCTGAATGCCCAACTCCTCAAAATTTTCAAATAGCTCAAATTATTCTAGGGGAGTAATATTGCACATGTCTTCCTCAATCTTTTCAATATGATAAGCTACTAGATTTTTAGGTATTATCCTTATGCTCTTTTCTTTGAAAGGAATTACCATAATAGAATAATCCATGTATATACATCCACCCAGTTTTGTAGTAAATTCCCTTGAAAGGTATAATCCAAAATAGGGTTCTAGGTCAACCACCACTATTTCTTGTACTATTGTCACCTTAGATGCTCTATGCAACTTCATTAAAACATATTTTATAACTCCAACTATCTTAAAAGCTATCCCATCCAATTGTAATACTCCAAGACAAGATCAGGTATACTCCATACCCATTTCTTCACAGACTGCTTTAGGCATAACCGTAGTTGATGCTCCTGAATATATTATACAATTTTGGACTATCCAGCCTTCCATCCTCAGGGATATATCAAAATGAGGAGGTTTATTCTTTTAAACCACAAGGAATATTTCTTTCTTTTTTGATGGTATACTAAAGATTATAATGGATTGCTTATCTTGTGGATACTTGTTGATGGAAGCCTTAAGCAGATCTATCTGACCAGGAATGAATAGAGTTTCATACAGGCTAGCTTTTGATGGAATATTTTTCATCTCTTCAATAATATTATACTCAAACTTATCCAAGGGAGTTCTTTCAAGCCTTCTTTCTATATCACCATATTTTCTTTTATACTGTTGAGTGGCTTCTATCCTTTGCCTTTTCGTAATAGAGAGGAATCTAAGCCTTTCTTGAGACTCATCTTTAGATCTCATCCGATATCCTTCAATTTCCTTTTCTAATCTCTTAGGAAGACCATTTGTCTTCTCTTTCCCTTTAGCTTGAGGAATGGGAAAATTATCACTACTTTGAGGAAGGGGATCAGTTCTTTTTTGAGAAGGGACTTGGAATTTTCCCATATTTTGAGGGTCTAATTGCAAGGTTTTCTTTCCAGACCTTGTCATAACAACAATTGGGCTATCTTCATCCAACTCTTTCCCAACCATGATCATATCAGGCTGCCATAACATATTTACTCTCCCTTTTTTATTCCTTTTAGATTGATCCATAGCTTTTTGGATATGGTGTTGGTACATAACACAAGACTATGAGTCATGAGGATCATTACATACCAGAAACCAGATATTTATAAGATTAGGATCATCATATGTTGCGTTCACTCTGACCCCAGTACTGTTACTAGGACCAAGTCTCTAATATTTGTTCACATATGGAAATCTCTTTTGTTGTGACCTTTCTTGGTCTCTCTTTTCCATTGAATTTATTCTATTACACAGAGTTTTCAGAGTATTTTTTATATCAAGAATAGCAAAAAACTCTTGGTCTAGTTGAGAAGGAAGGGGATGGAAAGGAACTGTAGAGGATGATGGTTTTGGTTAAGAAATGGAATTAATTTGTAGAGATGAGGATGATAAATAAATGGGATCCATGTAATATGTGTTTACAACTTGGCCTTGGCCATTAGTAGTTTATGAGTTATAAGGTAGTACAGTTTTGGGGAGTAGTCTCCTCACATTAATTAGGATATTCTCATCATGAAATTCTACATTATAAAATTGGAGGAAGGTTTCCACTCCAAATTGATGTGTCTGCAAGCCTAACTCTGATCCAAGAGCTCTGATATAATACATATAGGCCAAACATGCATCTGGTCTAGCTGTGGGAGGTATTCTCTTCCATATTTTGCTAAACCTCAAATTGAAATTTGAGACAGTTTCTTGCTAGGATTTCTACATGGATGTGAACTGGTTGAGAAGGGAAAAGGGCTAGAAGAATCATTAAAATCTTCCACAAAAGGCTCAGCCAATGCTTTCCATGAAGTTATGGTGTTATCTTCTACAGTTCTAAACCAATGCAAAATATTTCCTCTAAAAGATAGGGCTATAATTCTCACAATAATATCCTCATCTTTTATATTGTGAATTACTGCCAGATTTAAAATATCTTGAAAGCGCTCATAGGTTTTTTTTCTCAATCCATAATAAGTGGGGATAGCCTTGGATATAGCTTGGGGGATGGCATTCATTTGGGCTAATCTCAAGGGACCAGTGGTATTCCAATTGGGGTACTTTTGTAATGGCTGATTAGGAGCCACATTTTGTGCTATATTTCTAGGTGTAGGTCTTGTTGGAGGTACTTTTGGCTTACCTATAGAATTTTCCTTAGGAAGCTCTTCTTCTGAGAGGACATCTTGATTCAAACTTCTAACAATAGTACACCCTCTATAAGGTAATTCACAATAAAAATAGGAGTTAGGGTTATTCCTTTTGAAAGACCTAGTATACATGAAAGGACACTAGTATATAGGGGTAATTTTTTTTCTGGGTTCAAGTACCAGGGAGTCACCAGGTGAATTTTCTATTCTTCACTTATAAGGTCAAGATAATTCACCAAATCTTGATTCCTCTGGGTTGAGATAAATAATAACTCATATGATGGGTTTTCGTGTTCCTTGTGAACTGGTCCCACCGAGCATACCAAAAACTATTGGGTACTAAATTACATCAAGTTTTACTCAATATTGTGACTTTCTATATTCCTACTTTCTATCTAGGCTTGCACCTAATATCTATAGCTCAACACCCAACATTGGATAGACCAAAACAGGGTTTTCAAATCCAACCTCCAGAGTAGGCTAGTTCCTTGTCAACTTAAACAAGGTGTTGACACAATTATGCTCACTTAGGGTTTTAGATATTAGGGTTAGAAAATGTGAACAACATTGGATAGATAGGCTAACAGCATTGCACTATAGCAAAAGGCTCCAAAAAACCAATTTGAAGACACGTTACTTAGATCAACATTATCTCAAATTAAATGTACTTTCATTCATTAAAGAAAAGTAGATAAATATTGCAAATAGTAATTTCAATATCTAAACAATGATAATTCAAATAACAAAATTCACCAATATCTAGATTTTATAGAAATGCACTCCCTAGCAACAAAGATCTAATTTAGAAGTAAATTTAAATTACCCTAGCAGTTAGTAATCCATTAATTTGGCACAAACTAACCATTCAAGTATTCACAGAAATGCAAATAAAGAATTCAAACCTTTGATATCGAATTATGAAGACAAAATTTGAGGCAAAAATCAATGTAATGCTCCTTTCATTATCCCTTGGGAATATTTACAATAGCACAGGAAAACACTAGAGTCGACCCTTAGAAATGAGGGTTCGACCTCTATTTATAGTTTTGCAAAATTAAAATAATAAGGAACATTACAAATATCAAATTTTAACAACTCAGTAGATATTTCTTGCTGGCATTATCTTACTGGTTTAACCTCCAAGAAATTCATTGCAAGTGTACTACCATGATAGCTTGAAACCTCTACAACTTGCTAGTTGTTTGATGCTAACTAGATTTTTGGCCATTGGAGACTGCATACACATCATTGATCAATCTTGAAAACCTTCTGCCATTGTCGATATGTAACCATATTTGGTTCTTGTCTTCTTGAAACCCTCAACACTTCAGCTTCCTCCTCCAATTGACTTTTTAAACTTCAATGAGAAATTACTTTTATATGCTTCAGATTTCTTGGCAAAATCTCAACCATCGATCTCCCCCATCATATGTCTATGATTTAATCTAACATAAGCTTGATATAATTACAGGGGAGATCATAGTGCCATTTCACTTTTAAAAATTTATGATGTCACCTTTCATGCTTCAAAAACTATTGAACGCCAATACGACACTACAAAATGCTTTGAAAGTGAAGCGGGATGAAATCCGCTCCCTATCCTTTGTTTTTCTTCTTTGGCAATGAATAATTCACCAATCCACATAAAAAAAATTGATTATGTCATATCTCCTCTAAAATTTTGTGGATTCCATTCTGAACCTAAGCAAGTACATTGGCCTATGAACACAATTCTGGACCTGATGCAATATAAAGTAACTCTTCCTCCATTCTGTACTGCTTCAGAATAAAATACTGCTTGTCGCTATTCCAAAAGAAAGTTAGTCAAAAATACCCTTCATCATGAATGTGCATCTCTTAACTTTGCTTTTCACCTTCTGTCACCATTCCAGGTAAAAATTTTATATGCACTCTCTGAAATTGGGCTCTCCAACACTTAGCTGCTCAAAAGATATCAAATAATATGAAGTGGTCTTCAATTATTTTATGATGATGTCATCCTTCTTCAAAACATTTTGTGGATTCAGGGAACATCACCAATCTGGAGCCAAAGACATAAGAAATTATGCAAAATTGCTCCAAATCCAAAAATTCATCAAGTGTTGGGTGGATTTGTGGCCTTTGTTGCGGATCTACTCCAAAATACACTGTAAAGTGTGCAGAATGAGATCTTCATGTCTTACACAAAATTTTCAAAATTTTCCTAAGTATGTGGCCATTTTGGGCCTACAAGTACCACATCAAATGGAAGCTTTAATAACATGAGGACAAGCAAAGTGACAACAAAAGTCAAAAGGGCCTGAAACTATGATTTAGTTGATGATGATGTCAGGAAAGGAGTGAAGCACACAAGAACAACATAGGATAAGGTAAATTTTTAGGCTATAATGTGAAGCGACACATTAACCAAAATTATTATAGTCATGGGCCCAAACCAAATAATGGACAAGTCAAAATGCACCCAAAATAGTGTCAAAATCAATAAAGATAAAAACAAAGTAAAGTGCATGTGCATAACCAAAAAGAAAACTCAAAATTGAAACATGCGTGAACCCATGCCATTCAATAATATGATGCCAGTAAAAGCGTCTGTCACCTAGTATCTTGCCAGTCAACAAAGCTAATACCATTCCCCAGTAATATTGCTCAAAACTGTGTCAATCAAGCTTAAAATGAATAAAATAAAAGCAAAACATAGCCCAAGCCTGGAAATGGCTAAAATTGTGGCATCTATGAGATGAGTCCCACGAACAAGTGAAGGGTCTGGCCTCAAGTAGATTTTAGTTATAGGTCACTTTTAGACCTACAACCACCATGATGCTCACCAGCTAAGATCCAACTCACCTCCAACTAAAAAGTGGGAAACTCCAATAATACAATGGACAACTTCAATAATACAACCACCAATAAAAATTAGTTGCAGATCAATGAGCCTAGTTCAAATTCATGCTCAAGATGAAATAGAAGATTGCCACATCATCATTTTTAGTTCTCCCACTAGACTATCATTCAAATGACCATTCAACTTCCCTTCACCAAGAAAATTTGAAATTGTAATCTATAAATATGAGTTCAGACCTCATTCAAAGGGTCAGCTTTGTAGTCCTTGCCTGGTATCTCATTGTAATTGTTGTTGATCAATGAAGTGGTAGTTGTTTGGTCTCCATGGTGCTTGCATTTCTAGGTTTTATGTGAATGATCTCTTCTAAGTCATTTATGTTACATTGTAATGTTGGTTTATTATGTTAAAGTAGTTCTATATCTAAATTACCTATTGGATTGCTAATATTTATAGTCCTTGGAATGATTAGAAGCATAATATATTCATTTTAAGTCATTTTTATTACATTCAACCTTTAGTGTATTATGTTAAAGCAATATCTTTATTGCCTATTGGATTGCTAATTGTATGAATCCTTGGAATGATTAAGATGAATGTAATGAGTTAAATGAACCTGTGTATGTAATCACTAATGGTTGATCTATTAAGTACCATAAAATAGATTAATGGTTTATTATCTTGAGAGATCCAATGTTGTTACACTATATCCCATCCATAATTTTACTTATTTCTTTACCCTTGCTCTTTTCCTAAACCCTTACTACTTCTCTCCCTTTACTCTTTTCCTTACCATTTTCCTTCAAAATAAATCCATAGGAGCCGACCTTCTCCAGAGGTTGAAACATAGGGTAACCTTGTTTCATCCAATTACTATACTTTGGCTAAAATTGATGGGTGCAACATCTTTCCACAACAATGGTAGATTTTAGTCCAATAGTAGAGTAAGTTTTTGGCACACCTAGTGGGATGAATGATTATGTTCATCTCATTTACCTGAAGAGTTCAAGATTAGGTGAACAATCTTGACCTCATTAGTGATGATTGTATGTTCATCTGGCGACTCCCATAAAAAAGAACCATAATCTTTATAAAGCAAAAATTACCAATTCAATTTCATCAAATTTACATAAGATTTGTATATCCATTCCATCTCTTATATGATCACAAGATCTACAACCAAGAAATCAAGAATTCCACTTTCATTTGTTGAATTACCTCTTCATAAACCAAGACATATTGAAACTTTTATTCTAGAACCTCTTTTCCAAGAAGTAGATCATTCACCCCTTGATTCTTCAATTACGCCAATATCATTAAGCCCTATAATAATGGCTTAAAATTTGAACCAAATTACTCCTAACTTCCCTAATTGGAACACTACTAGACCTCTAGGTCTAGCTCAAACAAATGATATTCCACAAAATGCTCTCAAGGCCCTCCCCACCTATGATGGTACTGGCAAGACCACTTATGAGCATTGTCAAGATTTGGTATCATTAGCTACAATTCATAACATCAAAGATGAAGATGTCATGGTCAGACTTCTTGCTATGTCTTTTCAAGGAAAGATACTTAGTTGGTATCACACCCTAGGAGATAACACCATTCACTCATGGGTTGACTTAGTTGGGCCATTTGTAGAAGAATTTAATGAGTTGGCTGATCCATTTTTGCTTTTGACTCAGTTTATTATCATCCAAAGGCATCCCCAAGAGTTAATCACTGATTTCAATATAAGATTTAGTAGAACTTAGAAATACATTCCATAGAATATCAGGCCACCAGGTCCATTAGCATATATTTACTACACTAGAGCATTGGGCCCTGATTTGGGATTACAAACCCAATAGTCAAATATTGTTAATTTTCCTCAAGTTTATCAAGCCACTATCACAACCAAGAATGCTCTGATTTTTGTAGGAAGATTACCTCCAAGAGTAGTAATACCATATTTTCCAGAAATACCACAAACTTCTTAAAAATTGAAATGTCTACTACTTTAGTCACTTTCCCTTCTTTTCCCATAATTTCTCCCATTCCTACCCCTAAAGCATTGCCTCCAATACCTACCTTACCAATGTTACTCGACATAGGAATCTAAAGAGTCTCCAATCATATTAGAAGTATTATCTACTTTGAAAACTCTAAATAATAAAGTTACAACAATTGAGAAAAGAGAAGTGGAAATATCATAGTTTAGAATATTTTCTTATGTTGCTAGAGACCAGAAAGCTTCAAGTAGTAATACAACTAAAAAAACTAATAATAGTTATCAAGAAGAAGAGCTAACATTCTCAAAAATTGAGAATCATCCTTGGTGTCTTGTTTGTAGTGATCACCATAGTGCAGACATGTGTTATGTATCAACATCATGCATAATTAGCTCTCAAAAAGTTGAGAGATCTCAAAAAGGTTAGGTTAATATGTTATGGGAGCTAGAATAAATTATGCTCACACAAGATCCATTGGAGGAAGAACACATTTTTGTACTAATAAGATCTGGAAAAAGTAAATTCAAGTAGATCCATAGAAATTGGAGCCCTTTAAAGTCTCATCTCAGTCATAAAAGCCAAAAGAGCAGAATATGCCTAGGACTGAGAAGGCTCCAATTCAAAAGGAATCTAAAGCTTCTCCACCTCCACCATAGCCACAAAAGGATCCTTCTAGCTCAAAGCAAACAAAGAAGGCCAAAGGTTTGTTACTTGATACATAGGAGGAAGCACATGATAAACTCAGATTTCCTTCAGTCACCAAAATATAGAGGATTGAGGCTACCCAAGAATATAGAAGGAAGTTCAATGAACCTAAAAGGAAGGATGAAAAGAAAATAACTAAAAACCCAGTTTCAATATAGTAGAAGAGTTGAAGAAGACTCCTTCTAAAGTAAGCATGTATGATGCATTAATGATTCTTGGTCAGATAGATCTTCTCAGAGCCTCATTGAAGAAGGTTGTTATAGGAGATCAACCAAATTTTGAGTACATCCTAGCTCAAGATGAAATGAGTCTAGGAGCTATGAAGAACATACCACCTCCTTTCTACATATCCTTAAGGATGGAAGGTTGGGTAGTTCACAACTGCATGATTGATTTTAGAGTTACTACTATAGTAATGCCAAAAGTAGTATGTGAATTAATGGGGATGGAATATACTCGTTCTTGCCCTGGTGTGCTCCAATTATATGGTACTCCTATAAAGATATTTGGGGTCATCAAGGATGTTCCTATGACACTTCACAGAGCACCAAAAATAATTGTGATACAAGAAATAGTTGTGGTTGATCTAGAACCTTATTTTGGTCTTTGCTTATCACATGAATTCACTGCTAAATTAGGAGGTTACATGTACCTAGACTATTCCCATATGATGATTCCTCACAAAGGAAAAAAGATCAAGATTCTTCTAGAGAAACCCACATCCTATCACATTGAAAGGATAGAAGAAGATGAGTATATTAACACTATCTATGAAGAAATAAACTTGTTGGAAGATGTTCTAGAGGAGTTGAAGATTGAAGATCAATTTTCTCTAAAGAACTATAATTCCATGATTGAGATTAGTATAGGCACTTATCATCTCTCATCCTCAGAATGCAAAAATAAAATATCAGTTATTTCAAATCAAGATTTGCGTAAATCAAAACTTTGGAAAATGTATTTTGATGGAGCTAGATGTAAGAATGGCATTGGAGTTGGTGTTGTATTAGTATCCCCTTCAGAAGGCATCAAGATTTTTTCATATAGGTTGACATGGAGTTGCACCAATAATGTTGCTGAATATGAAGTGCTATGCCTCGGTCTAAAGTAGGCAAAAAATATGGGAATCAAGTTGTTAATAATTTATGGTGATTCAGAGTTAATTGTTAATCAAGTCACTAAGAAATGTAATATTAGACATCATTACCTGAAGGTATACCAAAATAGAGTATGGGACATGATGGAAAGCTTTGAAGCTCTAAATATAAAGGCTATCCCTCAAGAGCAAAATGAATTAGTTGATGCACTTGCAACTAGAGGAGCAAATTATGCACCTACTTTAGAGTTGGTTTCAAAGAAAAGCAAAGTAAAGTTGGTTTTTAGACCATCTATCCTAGATAGGGAGATATTTTGGAAAATATTTGAAAATGATCAATAGATTATAGACTTCCTCACAAAATAAGCAATCTACTCAAATCAATCAAAAGAAATATCTCAATAGTTTGATCAAGAAGACATCATCCAACTAAAGAATAATCATATTCCTAAAGGGCTGATTACCCTTGAGAGTCTATTTGATAATAATGATAGGAATGTAGGCCAAAGAATGAAGATAGAACAACAAGCTTACAAAGAAGTTGAGGTTGAACTAAGTAAAATCCTAAAGGTTGGGATACATTGTATAAATATATAAGTAGATCAACTCAAGCAACTTTGCATTCAGTACCAAGATATTATAGCTTGGAGCTATGATGACCTTTGGGTCTATAATAAAGATATAATTCAACATACTATTGAACTTGCCCCTGATTCTAAACCCTTTAGATATAAGTAGAGGCCTGTTAATCCTAAAATTGAAGCAACTATGAAACAAGAATTGCTTAAATTATTAAATGCCAAAATCATCTATCCAATTAAGCATTCCACATGGGTTGCAAACTTGGTGCCTATCTAAAATAAGAATGGAGACATTCATCTATGCGTAGATTTCAGAAACTTGAATAGAGCATCATTGAAAGATCATTACCCTCTACCCTAGATTGATCAGATCCTACAAATAGTGGTAGGAGTAGAGAGATTCTCATTATTGGATGGCTTCTCAGGCTATAATCAGATATGGGTAAAGGATGAAGATCAACATAAGACAACTTTCACAACCAAATGGGGTACATTTTCCTACCAAAGGATGCCATTTGGATTATCCAATGTCAGAGCAACATTCCAACGTGCTATGGATTTCACCTTTGGAGAATTGGTCAATAAAATAATTTTGATATATCTGGATGATATGATAGTATTTTCTCATGACAAACAATAACATTTGGATCATTTAGAAAAGGTCTTTAAAAAATGTAGAGAGTTCAAAATATCTTTAAATCCAAAGAAGTCTATATTTGTTGTACATGAGGGTAAACTCTTAGGTCACGTCATTTCCAAACAAGGTATGGCAATAGACCCTGAGAGAATTCAAGCCATCCTATCCCTCTCCATACCTCTAAATAAGAAAGCTTTACAATCTTTCTTTGGGTAGATTAATTTTATCCATAAGTTTATTTCAGATTTTGCACAAATTATGAAACCCATGACTGAGCTCTTAAAGAAGGATGCAATATTTGAATGGACCCCAAAAAGGAGAGAAGCATTTGAATAGATCAAAGAAGCTATCACAAAAGCTCCAATATTGATCAACCCTAATTTTAGCAAGGATTTCATCATGTACGCTTATGGATTTGAAGATAGTTATGTTGCAATATTAACATAGAAAGATGCTCAAGAAGAGGAACACCCAGTATTCTTTCTAAGCTAAAATTTCCATGATTATAAAAAGAACTATAACTTCATAGAAAAATAGGTATATGTAGTCATGAAGTCTTTAAAAAAATTTAGGCATTACTTGTCACAAAGTAAGACCATAGTTTATGTAGTTCATGCAGATGTCCAAAATTTCATCATTCAAGGAGAACTCGATGATAAGAGAGTTAATTGGGTAACTAAGATACAAGAATATGATGTAGATATTCACCCCACCAAACTTGTGAAAGGTAGAGCATTATGCCAACAACTAGCAACTTTTCTAGAAGAAGGCTATAATATGTGCATAAATGAAGAGCCAAATAATGTGCCTAGGATCGGGTAAGGTGCAAAAAGACTTGATTGGGTTGAAGAATTAATCCAATACTTCTAGATAGGAAGGTGTCCAAAAAGACTAAATTCATCATAGCGAAGAAGGTTTAGACTTCAAGCGTTGAAGTATGTCTTGATACCAAAAGGCTTATATCGAAAGAATTTTGATGGAGTGCTTCTAAAGTGCATAAAAATAGAAGAGAAAGAGAAAGTATTAACTGAGTTTCATTAAATTTTATCTAGTGGATCTTATTTAGGATAGAACACCACTGCCAAAATTCTTAGAGTAGTTATTACTAGCCAATAATTTTTATAGACTCTTTCAAAGTAGCCAAATCGTATGAAAAATGCTAGATATTCATAGGAAGAAACAAAAACACTTCATTACCCTTGAGACCAATCATAACAGAGGAATCATTTCAACAATGGGGTCTAGATTTCATTGGAGTCATCAACCCACATTCTTCAGCTAGTCATAAGTACATCCTCATAGCTACCGACTACTTTACTAGATGGACCAAAGTAGTCGCTATAAAGGTGGCTAATCAAGACATAGTAATTGAGTTCATTGAAAATTTGATAACAAGGTTTGGTATTCCAAATGCAATAGTAAGTGATAATGGGACTCCTTTCATTGGATCTAAGTTTATTAATTTTTTTGTAAAATATGGCATATATCTCAAAAATTCTTCTAATTATTACCCATAAGGAAATGGATTAGCTGAATCTACTAATAAAAACCTCCTAAGAATCATTAAGAGAAACATTGGAGAAAATAAAAGAGGACATGGCACTTATTGTTGGACCAAGCACTTTGGGTAGATAGAATCATAGTTAAGAAGTCAATAAAAACCTCCCCTATGCTTTAGTCTATGGTAAAGAGGTCATTCTCCCAATTCATCTAGAGTTGCTAATTGTAAAAATGTTAACTCAATTGGATCTTCCTGATATGGAAGCAATAGAGGCTAGACTAGCACAATTGATATTATTGGAAGAATAGAGGGAAAAGGCCTACTCCAATTTCCAATGTCACTCACCGTAACTAAGAAGTGGTTTGATAAAAAGATAACATCTCAAGATTTCTAGATAGGTGATCTCATGCTCAAATGGGATGAAGATAAATCAAAACCTGGTAATCATAAAAAGTTTGATTCATTCTAGATAGGACCATATCAGATTACCACCAAATGAGAATTTAATGCATATGAACTAATAGATGAATATGGTCATGTTTTACCAATATTGATAAATGACTACCATTTGAAACACTTTGTATGAAGTGTCACCATATGTATTAATTTTCTCTAAAAAAATCATATAGAAAAGCATGAAAGCAAGAAAAATAAAGTGCAAAAGCATCATATTGATCCATCATTTGTGAATCATGCCAACAAGGTGATTATCTAAATCAACAAGATCCACACAAAATCCAAGAATAATTTAAAATGCACATCTCAAATATAATGACAACTACTACAATTAATGTTTCAATGATTATTGTGATATTTTGCATGCAATCCTCAAATGAGATAGAGCTTCACAAGGCAAGATCATAATAGCAAAAAGAGAAAGTCATACACAAAGTACTCAAAACCCAAGCGAGTGAGAAAATAAGGCATAAAGAGTTTTTTCTCTTTTAAAATAATGGCTAGAAGTACTAGAGTAACCAACAACAAGATGAAGAAAGCTCTCCAAGATCAATAGTGTCACATTGTGGACATCGAACTAACATTCAAGAATCCAAATCAACTACGCAAAGATGTTGAACAAAGAATAGCCCAAGGTGTGTCTCCTAATACTCCTAACACATTCCCTTACTACTCTTTCTTGTCTCATTATATCCATAAATCTATTCATCCTTGTCTAGAGTTGGCTTTAGCCATCTCAAAATATTACAATGTGCAATTGAAAATGGTTCAAGATGCTAGAGGAAAGGTCATTTTCCATCTCACTCTAGATTGCATCAGAGATGCTTTTATCATTGGAGAGAAACCTAGGGTTAATCCCAAACCTATCAATGCCCATACCCAAAGCAAACATTATGAGTCTAGAAAAGACCTAGAAAAGGAAAATATTTTAGGATATGGTTACACTCCTAGCTCCATAAACCCCCATCTGAGGATAAACTCCCAAAAACCCCATTGAAAATTTTAGATTTCAAAAATCCGAAGCTATATTCCATGCTAGCGATCATTTTTGGTCTACCTTCAGATAGGGAGGTCCATGACTATCAAATAGCAATGGCCTATACCATTTCTAACCCTAGGTACTATGATGAGTCTAACCCAGACTTTGCATAGAACCCTATTTTCTTTGATTGGGCTGATTTCTTATGTGACAAGATTCATGAGCAACTTAGCTACAATTATCTCCACATGGCACTTTTTGCTACTACTCACATCTTGCATGGTTGTTCTTCTACCACACCATAGACTCTATGCCATGGGTAGCTCATAACAAAGTTGATAATGAAGGAAAAAATATCCCAATGGTAGAATGGTCAAATTTGTTAGAAAAATCATAATCCTATTATCATTTTAATAGGGAATTCTTGGGGCCAACCTTAAAGATCATTCTGTGTGATTTTTCTCATCTGTCTAACCAATCTAGGAGTCTACTATAGGCTAAACATGTAGAAGGATACTAGTATTTCCTTATAGATGGTACTATTATCAGGCTATATGGCTTCATAAGGAAACCATTTCTATTACCATATTATGTAACTGATAGGATATTTGCAATGGAATATTGTAGATAGATAAATTATATTAATATGAACTATGGCTCTAGTATAAATAAGAAAAGTACTTGTGATTACCCACTTACTTATGGTCCAATCATTATGAACTCCAAAGGTCAAGTAGAGGAATTGGATCAAAAATTACAAGAGTTAGGGCTACAAGCAGTACCACAAAGATGGAGATATGATCCTATAGATAAATTCAGTGAGATATTATGTCTAATTAACTCAGGCAAGCCACCTGCTTTTAAGAAGACAAGCAGACCAGAGGTTGAAAGGCTGAGGAATAATCATGAAAATAATGAGCTAAAATGGAATATCAACCAATTATTAGAGTTACCACCATGGAGAGATTGGTATGAACAAGAGGAATATTATGATCCTAAAAAAACCCAACACACTCCCTCTCTGATAAAAAATTAGCTTCATTGGTAAAAAATACTAAATGGCCTACACCTAAAGTAATAGAGTGGTGGATATTCAGGGTAGAGAAAAAGAAAACCTCTAATTCTAAAATTAATACTACAATGGACAAGGAATTTTCTAGAAGATATGATGAAAATGTAGATACATGGAAAGCCAAGGTCAAACAAATAGATATTCCAACTCCTCCGCTATAGAGCATAGTAAAAAAGAAAAATCTACCATCAATAATAGAAAAGGAAATATCTGCACAACAAAATATTCCTAAAGGAAAAATAATTGAGGTAAAAACTTTAGCATTTGATAAAGAACATGTGGAAAAATAATTGATAAAAATACCTAAGCAATAGGAAATCACAAAAGAACTTCATCAGCTAGACCCATAGGCCAAAGTTTTTGTACCATCAGATTGCAACAACAACTTTACCCTAGTAGGCTCACACATATTAAGTAGAATGGGCTACAAAGAAAAAGGATTGGGAAAAATACCTACTGGTCCTCAAGCTATCATTGAAGTAGAACAAAGGCCTAAAGGATTAGCTTTAGGCATGCCCTTCCCAAGTTCCCTGATGTTAGAAACCAAAGGTAAAAGAACAAGGCGATTTCCATCAAATATTCCAACTAGATCACCTATAAAATTCGTAACAGGTCAAGGAAATATTCAAGGAATTGGTGAATCTTCTATGCTATAAAAGATACTTATAGAGGGTGCACAAACACCAAATCATCCCACTCGTAGTGATGAGGCTGCAAAAGGTAATGTCTCCCCTAAAGTTCAAGAATTGCCTAGGATCGAAGACCTCCTTTCCTCTACTCAACAACAATTACCTAAAGATAAAACTCTTGCTTCTTCATCTCAAAAGGCAATAGAAAAGTGGAAGGTTGAGTCACCCAAGGAATCATAGGATGAAAGTAGAAAAATATAGAATATTCAAGAATCATCACCCAAAATAATAATTGAGCAAATAATAGAACAAATTTTAATTATAAAAGTAGGTATGAATATTCTTGACTCTTCAACTTCTCTTCCTTCTCCTCCCATCCTAGATATAACTCCCTCCTCTTCTATTCCATTGAAAAGTACTACATTGGAGGCAAGTGTCACAAAGGCCTCTACAACAGAAACCATTCCCATCATGGCATCTCCCACATTCATTCAAACTCTACCAATCATCACCACTCATCCCATTCAAGAAGATTCTCCATCTCCATTCCCTCTCATACAACCATTCCTCACCATCACTCATCCATCAGATCATCCCACTATCACTACCATCAATACACTCACAAAAATGGGTCATAATGCTCATAAATTGTGGAAAGAGAAGATGCCCAAGCAAACTAGAGGACCTACCATTCCTAGGCAAATGACTGCTATAGATCCCACCACATATCAACAAATGAGAACTATGGCCACACCAAAAGTCAACAAGCTAGAAGTAGAGATGACTCTGGATGACTATCATGTTGAGACTCAGGTGGTAGATATCACTCAATTGCCACTAGAAGATACCTTATTGAATGCTCAAGCACATGTAAGCACCATGTACCTCCAAGGAGATAGACTAAGAGACAAGTGCCAATATTTAGAGGAGAAATATAAAGAGCTAGATGAAATAACAAAAGAAGATCAAAATGTAAAGAAAGCTCTTAATCATGAAGTACAAAAATGGAAAAGCAAGTTCTCTGATATGGCTAAGCAAAATAATAAGTTACAAGAGCAAAATAAAACATTGTCAAAATAGGTTCAAGCATTGCAACAACAACTATAGGGTGAAAAATAAAATACAAATATCTCAGGCTTCTCCAAAGACACTCTCAAATAGTTGAGGAAAGATAATTGGGGCAAGATCCTTGAGTATGCCCTTGAGGCCTACGTGGTTATAGATTACCTTGATTTCTATGGATAAACCATTAGAGAAGCTAGAGCAACATTTGAGCAATTTGGACTAGGCAATATGTTCCTACAAGCAGAAAATATAATGGAAATATTTGCAAGGAGGTTTGAGCCAACAACCAAAGCTATTCCTAACCTGCAATGGAGTGTCACAAGAAGAGCTACCCAAGTTATGATTGATAAATATAGACTAAAGCAAGAAGGGATACAACTAATCCAAATATTATAGAGTAAAGTTGACAAGATCATGGAACCCATGTGGGAGCTCCTATCACTTGGATTCCCTAGCTTCTAGGACCAAGATGTATAGATCTTGTCCAAAGAAGAAGTGTAAGCCTAGATAGAAGCAATTGCTAATGATGAGTCTAAAATAGATCAGCTATAGGAACCCATAGGAGAGACTCAAGTAATGGAGCTATTAAATATATTGGCTCAGCTACAATCAAAGCTTCAAGAAATAGCTAGGAGATATGAGTACCCTTCCTATGAAAAGATATATCAGTTGAAGAGAATACAAGATCAAACTAGCAGGATCAAGACTCCTTCAGATGAAGAATGGGTAGGAGCCCTAGTTGTATTTGAAAAAGAAAATAAATATTCTATGGAGAAGATGATCAAGAAGGTGAGGAAACTAAGGCAAAAATCCCTTTAGAGGACTCAATATTAAGACTCCTAGATGAACAATTGATACCTAGTGAGCAAACAAAAATACAAAGCAAAGCAACAATTGATGAACAAGTGGTCCAAAAAGAATGAAGAGGGATAAATGGGTGTCTCAACACTCAAAAGGTCTGGTAAAATAACAATTCCATTCATTCCCATTCATATTCATATCACTCCACATTCACATCCTTGTTATTCCTTACCTTCATTCAAAATATCGATCCACCTTCCTTATTAAAACATATAAACCACACCACCTTTTCATCACATTTCATTTTGAAAAATTCATCTTATTTCACTCCATTCCATAAATCCAATCCATACTTCCATTTCATTCTCCACCTTGACTCCATACCCAATGGAAATAGGCCTTCTGAGTTCATAATTTTGCAAGCAAAAATCCCTTAGGAGGCACCAAACATGTGGGTCTAATTTTGACCACATTGCAAAAGATATCCCCTTCAAGAAAATATGTTAAATACTAAGTGTATAAATCTATCATGGGACTGGGAATATCTCGGGACCATGACACAATAAGTACCACATCAGCTGGAAGCTTCAATATCATGGGAATATGCAAAGTAGTAACAAAATTCAAAAGGGCTCAAAACCATGCTTTAGTTGATGATGATGTCAGAAAAGGAGTGAAGTACACAAGGAATAATATTTTTGAGAAATATAAAATTAGCATGGGATCGGGTAAAATCTAAGGTCGCATTGCGACAAGTGACACATCAACCAAAAGTCTTATAGTCATGGGCCCAAACCAAATAATGGAAAAGTCAAAAGGTACCCAAAATCACATCAAAATCAACAAAGATATAAATAGAGTAAAGTGCATGCACAAAACTAGAAAGAAAACTCAAAATTAGAACATGCTCGAACCTAGGTCATTCAAGAATATGATGCTAGTAAAAGCATCAGTCGCTCAGTATATTGATAGTCAATAAAGCTAAGACTATTCCCCAACAACACTACTCAAAACCATGTCAATCAAGCAAGTGATGTCATCAATAAAAATATCTGCCCAAAACCATGCTCACAAATGAAGAAAAGAAAAACAAAAAGTAGCCCAAGCCCAAAAATACTTGAAATCATGACACCTCTACAAGATGAGTCTCACAAACAAGTGAAGGGTCTGGCCTCGAGCAGATTTTAGTTATAGGTCACTTTTAGACCTACAACCACCATGATGCTCACCAACTAAGATCCAGCTCACCTCCAACTAAAAAATGGGCAACTCCAATAATGCAATGGGCAACTTCAATAATACAACCACCAACAAAAATTAGTTGTAGATCAATGGGCCTAGTTCAAATTCATGCTCAAGATGAAATAGAATATTGCCACATCATCATTTTTGGTTCTCTCACTAGACTATCATTCAAATGACCATTTAACTTCCCTTCACCAAGAAAATTTAAAATTATAATCTATAAATATGAGTTTAGACCTCATTCAAAGGGTCAACTTTGTAGTCCTTGCTTGGTATCTCATTGTAATTGTTGTTGATCAATGAAGTGGTAGTTGTTTGGTCTCCATGGTGCTTGCATTTCTAGGTTTTATGTGAATGATCTCTTCTAAGTCATTTATGTTACATTGTGATTTTGTTAAAGTAGTTCTATATCTAAATTACCTATTGGATTGTTGATATTTATAGTCCTTGGAATGATTAGAAGCATAATATGCTCATTTTAAGTCATTTCTATTACATTCAACCTTTAGTGTATTTTGTTAAAGCAATATCTTTATTGCCTATTGGATTGCTAATTGTATGAATCCTTGGAATGATTAAGATGAATGTAGTGAGTTAAATGAACCTATGTATGTAATTGCTAATGGTTGATCTATTAAGTACCATAAAATAGATTAATGGTCTATTATCTTGAGAGATCCAATGTTGTTACACTATATCCCATCCATAATTTTACTTATCCTTTTACCCTTGCTCTTTTCCTAAACCCTTACTACTTCTCTCCCTTTACTCTTTTCCTTACTCTTTTCCCTCAAAATAAATCCATAGGAGTTGGCCTTCTTCGAAGGTTGAAACATAGGGTAACCTTGTTTCATCCAATTACTATACTTTGGCTAAAATTGATGGGTGCAACATCTTTCCATAGTAATGGTAGATTTTAGTCCAACACACTTCCAAAGGGTCGGTTGGACATCCACATGGTAGACAGTTATGGCATTATATGTACCATGAAATATCCTCTCTATGCACTTGACATGCCACGATTGGGCTTCTTTCAAACTTCCATGTCCTCATATGCATGGATAGTCATGACATTTCTTATGTAAATACTAAACACACATCTAGTATTTTGAATAATTGGAATACTCTTACAATTCAAGGCATCACTCCATTTTGAGTATAGGATTATCTCGTTGCATTTTTTGAGGCCGATCTAGTGGAAGCGAAAAAATCACTTTTGTGAAGGTATCATATAGCTAATGGTACATCAAATTCTAACTCCTAACTACTAAAATTATTTTTTTGGTTTGAAGATTTGGATTATTTTTTTGATCCTCCAATTTAGGTTTGTATTAAGGATCTCTTCAATAAACTTTCTCTAGAAGTGTCTTGACCTTTTGTAATTTCTAGAATCTATGGAATTATTTTATGAAGTGCATGATTGCTAGTACTCGACACTCCTCAATAAGACTTTTCTTCAAGACCATGGCCCTTTTTTTATTCTTCTTCCAATATGGGAATCAAATCGGTACTGCAACTTTAGATTTATCTTTGTATCTTCCATATTTCATGTCATCATTGGCTTATTAGGATAACACCACACTAGACACATTGTCTTTATCATAGCTTCCACATTAGGCTCATTTAATCTCTTATCCCCAACTATCTCATATTTTTTCCTTCCATTTTTGTACACATTGGAGTCCAATGCTTCTATTGTTGGGAGGAATATTGAGAAAAATATGTCAATCGCCACCTTCTAGAATTTTATAATTTTATAATAGGCTTAGGATGTTATATTTTGTATTGAAAATATGTCATAACTACCTTCTAGATGTAGCTACATTCTAGACATAGCCTCAAATTCTCATGGTTGCTTGTTTCTTGTCCATACCAAGTTTTGGCGATTGGTTTTAGCCTATGAGCATTGTATTTAATGTGTTTTTATCTTGTAAATGTGTGTCATATGTCTATATAAACAATAGAATATGAATTTAAATAGTAAGACTTTTTAATCCACATCAAAGGTAACATTAATAAAAAATAATTTGGGTTTTATGATATTAACAAGTTGTCCAAAATCTTTCTCATAACATGATCTTATTGACCTAAATACCCTAGCCTTGTTAATTGATGCATGATCCAAAAGAGAAGTTTTATTAATAAATTTGAAATAATATTAAAAGGAATCATTTATTACAACATGAATAACTTTGATCTTGCCTTTTGTATATTCATTTAATATAGGTAATTTTAATACCTTTAAGAAATAAAGAAATAAATAATTAGTTTTCCACTTTGATCAAGTCCACATGATAATGCAAAGTATTCAATAGGGTATCATTGACCAAAATGGAATATTTTGGGTTTTGTTACAACATCTAGTCCATTCAGACTAAACCTTGATCAAAATCAAATTTTATAGTAATATCAATCTGGAAAAATGTAACCCCAATGATGGGGAAGGAATAAGTACTAGCATGGAAACTCTTGGGAGGAGGGAGTAATTGTGCACAAGAATATTGAAGGCCTTGGTGTTTCATATTTAGAAATTGTTTGAATCACTATGTACATGGGAAGGTGGAGATAGGATAGACAAATAACAATGGAGAAATATGAGTTAGTGGAGATGTAGGAATTTGTAATCACCACAGGAAATGAAGATCTCTCAAATACAATTTCAAGAGGATATGTTGTATACAAGGAAAATGAACTGATGGTTTTATCTTATTGTAATTCTAAGGAGTTATCCTCCTATGATATGTTTTTCAATGATTAGGTGTAGCAATGCTTTTTTGTGCAATTTGTGTCTATTCACTAATTGGAAATTTAGCCTTCATGGGATTATAGGCATGTATATCTGGAGGTACTTCTAGGATGCAGCCCATGTATGGAAGGCCAAACAACTATGCAATCTGGTTTCTATTTAATAAAATTTAGTCTTTTTTCATCAAAATAAAAATCTAGAAAAATGTAAAAGACCATATCATATGCTTTTTCATATTAAATTTTTACAAGCTTGCATATTTTTCCCTATATTAGAGACTCTTATAAAATGATTATACCATCAAATATTTTACTTAAATTTTATAAATGTGGAAGAAGGTGTTTTTAAAGGAGCCCCAAATATTTTACTTAGAGCATAGAAACCTAGCAATCTCATATTAGAAACAACATACATAGAACAACCCATAAAACTAAACTAGCCAAAGTATAGCAATCAACAAAGTAAAATGGTCTACCAAGACCGCACAAAACATGATCCCAAGAGAGAAAAACATCCATAAGCACCTAGAAAAAGACCTGCAACATACCACATTAGACTTACGCATTAGCCATAGATTTTGTTTTTCTTTTGATATATTCTAGCATGGAGGCATACTCCCTAAAATTATGGGCTAACATTTGGCTCAATCTCATCCCATATTCTAGTATGTCTTTAATAATCAAGTAACTCTAATGCAAATATTCCAATGAGTGCTCCATTAGAAGGTCCCCATTCAAATCCTTTTTAAGTTTTAGCCATAGTATGACCTTGCTTCAAATCTAAGAAAGCATTAGGAATAGATGGACCTCTATTCCTAAACTCCATCTGGTATTCATTGTCTTCTTTTTCCTTCTACCCTAATTTCATTTTTGAGCCTGATTTGGCCATTCCATGTTACTTGATAGTGCATTTAGGAACCATCAACTGATCAAATTTATTTTTTTGCCTTTCATATAACCCTTTTTAGAACTAGGACATCTTCTAATAGCAGCCTTTGCAGACTTCATATGATTGCAGTCTTTTGAAACATTCTAACCAAAACATCATGGATATTAATCTTAAAATTGCTATCCTCCTCATTTTTATCTCCTTGGTCCAAAATATCAATCAAATTTGACTTTGAGAATAGGCTTTCTATTCAATTATGTCTAAAGGACCTTTGACCACATTATATTTCCCACCAAGCAAGGACTCCATTTAAGGAGCTTGCTCCTTAAACATAGGCTTCATATTTGAATCATTAGAGTCATCCTTCGAGGAATTATTCTTAACATCTATGGGCCCCTCCTTATCCTTTATCCTTGCTACCATTGAATCTCTCAAGTCCTGCAACTTAATATCCTTGGGCTTCCAAATGGATTTTATTAACAATGTCATAATTGGAAATAACATATTTAGAGATAATCACAAATAGGCCCTAGTGTAGCAAAACTAAAACCTTCCATTTTTGCACATTTGAAACTATTTTTTCAATGGATCTGAATAGAAAAAATGGAATTTTTTATTTTCCTTGTCTCAAAATAAAGAAAGGTAAAATAAAAACTACAAACATTGGACACCTTCACATCTAGGGTGATGTAATCCATAATGGGTTGAACTACTCTTCTCTAGGGCATTAGGAGAAAATATCTCGAAACTCTATTATCTTCCCAATGAGTGCACTCATCATTATCAAAAAAGAATATTTTCAAACTTTTTAAGAAAAAAATCAATACCCTATCTAGAATATCATGGTCAAATTTCTCAAAAGCACCATTCTTTTCAACATTCCAAGCAATAGATAAAAAACAACAAGAGCTTGAAATTATTAAAATATTACAAATTTTGAGCTTCTTCAAAAATATCTTCACCCTAATGAACTTAACCCTTTATACCTCCTCGATTCATTCTATATAACCAAACCTTTCTCATTTTTGTACTTATCTACGCTCCCTTTCAACCATTTTCTAGAAAAAATCAAGCTTTGTCCCCAAAAGTAAAATTAAAATTTTTAAAAGCATCGGTTTCCCTACCACACCAAATTCTATGAGAAAAATACAAAAATTTATAAAGTCAAACTTCTTCATAAATCTCTCCTCCTAGTTATTTATGACATTTTGGATCTTGTCTCCAATCCTATGCAAACTTGGGCTTTGAGCCCACTAGATAGTGAAAATGCCCAGTCAGATGATCCCACTTCTTTTGAGTCTCTCATAATTTTTGTTCCATGATGAAACTCCAATATTAACCCTGCATTCATATGGAATCCCTCTTTGCTCCCCAATTGAAACATCAACAACTCTATATAAGAAGACAATATAATCCTTAAAATAAACTCACACTAGTTTTTTCTTCATTCTTGCAAATTGAAATAATCTAAAGAGAGAAATCTTGATCCCAGACATGAATCCCTTCCAAAGAAACTCCTATATTCACCATACAATCGGTCCCACTATTTTCTTATTTATAAATATGAGTAAAATCTACCTTTTCCATGTATTTAATCAATTTCCAAGCTTTCTCAAATGTGTTGGCACTATTCCAGTTGACATTTGAACATTTTTTGAGCATTTTAATGACATTGAGGGAATCCCATTCAATGATAACTTTCTTGGCTTGGAGCTCATTCAATTACTTAATTCCTTGGTACATAGCCTAAACTTCAACAAAATAGCTTGATTGGGTTCCTATATCTTTAGCAAAAATTCTTACAATATTATCATTCTCATCCTTGATTATCCCTCCTATCATGACCCACCCTTGGTAGACTTTTTATTTTGATGGATTTATATTTTACTATGTTTTCTTGTGGATGAAATGATTGACTATTTCAGATTGATTATGCAAATACTTATTGCAAATGGAAAAATATGTTATAAGAATCTTATTATGGATATAGGATAACCCCATGCTTGATTATATAAAATATGCATTTATGAGATAATATGATGTTGCTAATGAAAATGCACTTTTGCATGAACAGGTTCCTTTATAGTGGTATAAATAACTAACCATCAAGAAAAAGGAAGCTTAGGGAAATGATGTGATGGGTTATTTATCAGATTATTGAGGAGGCAATATGGATGAATGCCCCTTTTCATGAAGATGCATATCATAATTTTTTATTGAATAATAATTTTTCTTTATGATGGAAGTTTTACTAATTTAAGAATTGTTGCACAAAGAAATGAATACTAAATTCTTTAACTATTTTCCTTTTATTCATTCTTGTTCATAGATTTTAATGAATTATAAGGAGTTATGATTATTAAAAATAGAGGAAACAATTTTTCTTTTTTACCTTATAGAAAATGAAACATAGAGTCTTACATAATTTAAAAATATACTCTAAGGAATCCTATGAACCATAGTGTGGATTTTACTCTATTGAAATATAGATGCAAACTTCTTAACTAGAAAATAACTTCTATTCATAATTTTTTAATTAAGCATGAGTGTGGTTTATGGTCGATTGTGTTATGATGGTTGGTTAGCTCATTTATGGATAAAACGAGTGGAAAAATAAATGTTTGTTAAGGAAATGATAGTCGAAGAACACAGGAACATGAGAGTAGAAGTATGGTAAAAATGTTTTGCAAAGGAAAAATAAAGGAACAAAAGACAGAAAGTGGAGGAAGGTTTGGACATAGCGAACTTGGAGGACATCGAAAGAGATACCAGGTCTTGTTTATGATTTATGCTAGTTACATTGGTTAGTTTATGATGTATATGAAAATAATATTAGTATATCTAAATTTATTATAGATCAATAGAGATGATTAATATTAAAATTATAGCCTTCGGTTAGGGAAATAATATTACAGTAGTAAAAAATCGAGTTTGGATTGTTTAGACTTAGTGAATAATGGAATATAGAAATCAAAGTTGAACTTGGAGAGACTAGAAGACGTTTTGTTATTATTTTAGTAAATATGAACAGATGCTCTACATTTTCTAAGTTATATAGAATAATCTTGTTGTGTGGTTTTGTTAAACTTGTAGAAAAGAAAACAAAAAAAAACTAGATGAATGTTGTTTATGTGTGAGATGAGGTATTTGATCTTATACCAGTGGTTCATGAGCAAGTGACCAAATATTCCTATTTATTTATTTGGAAGTAGAAAACTATATATTAGAATGTGATTTCCATAGGAAAGTGAACCAAATGTATGGATGATTGATGTATTTGGGTTGTTTACTTTGAGATTGTTGTTTTATGAATGATTTTATGACAGAGAAAGATAGATTGTTTAGCTAGTTGAATTATCTCACTATATTTGGATGAATCAGTTTTAGTTTATATGGAAATTATTGTCATATATGGGCCACTTGTGGTAAAGAAAGATTTTTATGTATTTGAATTGAAAATGGAATAAAATGACTTATTTGTAGTTAAAAGCATTGTCATTGTATTTTACAATGATTTAGAATTGTGTGACGGTGACTATTTTGTAAAATGGATAGTAAATCTTATACTTTAAGGAAAACATATCCATTGAATTTGATTGCATACTGGGAATGGTTTGATGATTTGTGATATAATGCATTCATGTAACTTATCTGAGAATGGATAATCGATAGGTGGTAGTTGAATTTATACTACTAGCAAAAGATTACTTAATATAATGAATGGGAGACATCTCTTATCCCCATTATAAGGTAACCTATCTTTGTGGTTAGTGAAGACATGCTAGAAGGGAAGGATATCTTCTATTGGCTAGAGCGATGGAGAAGTTACCGGAAAGGGAGAACCTGATAGTGCAATCAAGGAGAAGGTAGAGCATAAACAAATATTTCTTAACAATCTTTGGAATGGTTCACAAGTTCTAGATCTGGAACTTTGACTTTGAGAGAAATAAAAAATGAGATCAATGTCGGATTTAGATCTTAATGTGAACTTGGGTAGCGAGCGCGTACATAGTAGCAACTCTAGTCCAAAGGAAAACGTATTGTTGATTTACTATGAAGTGAGAGTTTTGGCTTTTAAGAAGATTTATTATATATTGTGGTTTAAATTACTCTGGTAGAGAGCTTGACATTGGATGTCATGTTTTTGATGTGTAATTTTTAAATGAAATTTAAGTGAGAGTTGTTTATTTAAAAACTTGTACCACTAGCTTTATTTCCACTAGTTTAGTTAAAGATATTTCATAAAGTCCAGGAATCTTGGCATATGGGTGGAAAGTCGAGTATGGTTCAACACAAACCTAATTTCTAAATCAATGTTACCCTATGGTAAAAATTTCCTTACCTAGTGGAATGACAATAGGATACCTGTATGTAGCACCTTTGCATACCTTTGACGTAATCTTAGGAATGGATTGGTTGCAAGCACATAAAGCAGTAATCAATTTTCAAGATAGATGGATTGAGTACATAGAAGATGGTAGGGATGTATGAAGGGTGTACAACCTACAAGGGGCATTCCAACCCCAAATCCTCTTAGTAATGCAACTCAAGAAAGCCATAAAAAAAGGAGGAACGGTCTATGTAGTCAAGATAAATGAAATTGAGAAATAAAAGAAGGAAGAGGTGTTCAAAAAATACCTAGTTCTCCAAGAATTTAGGGATGTATTTCTAGAATATTTACCTAGATTACCCCCTAAATGGAAATTTGATTTTACAATTGAGCTTCAACCTGGAATAGAACCTATTCATAGAGCTCCTTATAGAATGAATCCTATAGAAATGCAAGAGTTGAAGGTACAACTACAAGGACTACTAGAAAAAGGATTAATCAGACCAAGTGTGTCACCATGGGGTGCACCTATGCTTTTTGTAAAGAAGAAGGATGGTTCCTTGAGATTATGCATAGACTATAGAATGTTAAATAAGGCAACTATCAAGAATAAATATCCTCTAACCAGAATTGAAGTTCTTTTTTATTCGCTCAAAAATGCTATAATATTTCCAAAGATTGATTTGAAATCGGGATGCCACCAATTGAGGATCCATGAGGAGGATACTCATAAGATAGCCTTTAAAACTCGTTATGGATACTATGAGTTTATTTTCTTGCCTTTTGGTCTAATGAATGCTCCAACAACATTTATGAACTTGATGAATAGTATCTTCAGGAAGTACTTGGATAGATTTTTTTTGGTATTTTTGGATGACATATTGATATATTCCCAATATAAATCAGAGCATGACAAACATCTTAGGATGGTGCTAGATATGTTAAGGAAAAATCAATTGTATGGGAACATGTCCAAGTGTGAATTTTATGTACCAAAAGTATAGTACCTAGGACTAGGACATATTGTATTAGAAAGAGGGATTGTAGTAGATCCTAAGAAAATAGAGGCTATTTTGAATTGGCCACCACCAAAAAATGTGATAGAAGTTTGAATTTTCATGGGTTTGACTAGTTACTATAGGCGATATGTCAAATATTATGCCAAGATAACCTCTCCAATAACTAACCTTCAAAGGAAAGGAAAATAATTTAGGTGGATAGATAAATGTGAGGTAGCCTTTGTTTTGCTTAAGCAAAAGCTTACTATGCCACCTATACTAAAGATACCTAATCCTCAAGAGAGTTTCTTTGTTTGTACAGATGCTTCATTGGAAGGTTTGGGAGGATTTCTCTCATAGGAAGGAGCAATAATAGCCTATGGATCAAGAAAACTAAAATGACATGAGGTTAACTATGCAACCCATGATCTAGAATTGGTAGTAGTTGTATTTACTCTCAAGATTTGGTGATATTATTTGGTAGGGAGACCCTTTGAGTTGAGAACAGATCATCAAAGTCTACAATATATATTTACTCAACCTTTACTAAATGCTAGGCAAAGAAGGTGGATGGAATTTCTCGTTGAATATGATTTTGGAATTGAGTATATAAAAGGAAAGGAGAATAAAGTCGTTGATGCATTGAGTAGGAGGAGACACATAGTTGTTATGTCTCACATCCACATTGATTTGATGGAACAAGTCAGGGAAATGCAACATCAGGATCCATATTGCAATCAAATTTTGGAAAGAATGGAAAGGAAACCAGATGAAAATAAGGACTTTAGCATCAAGGATGGTTTCTTATGCTTTAAGGATAGGGTAGTGATTCCTAAAACTAGAAATTTGAGAAAGATGATCATGAATGAAGCTCATAGATCTCCATATTCTACCCATCTAGGTGGAGCAAAAATGAGGGAAAATATGAAGAAAAATTTCTATTGGCCAAGAATGAAGAAAGACATAACTGAATTTATCGCTCAATGCCTAGAATGTCAAAAAGTAAAAGTAGAGCACAAACATCCTGTTGGGTTGTTATATCCACATGATGTGCCCATGCAAAAATGGTAGGTGATATCAATGGATTTCATTGTAGGGTTACCTAAAAATAGGTTTCAACATGACACAATCCTAGTTGTGGTCAACAGATTGATCAAGGTTGCGCACTTTATACCTGGGAATACCAAATATGATGTTGTGGTTGTGGCTAACAGATTTTCCAAAGAAATATTTTAGCTTCATGGTTTTTTGGAGGTAATTATATTATATAGAGACTCAAGATTTACATCCAAGTTTTTGTAAGCCTTGCATCGTGCCATTGGTACTAAGCTAAATATCAGTTCTACTTATCACCCAGAAACTAATGGGTAAACTGAAAGAGTGAATTAGGTATTAGAGGACATGCTTTGCATGTATTATATGGATTAGAAGACTCAATGGGAGGATTACCTACATTTAGTAGAATTTACCTACAATAATGGTCACCATTCGACCTTGGGTATGGCTCCATTCGAAGTTTTGTATGGTAGAAGGTGTAGAACACCATTATCATGGGATAATCCAGAGGATCAAATTGTGCTTGGACTTGACATGGTCAAATAAATGGAGCAACAATTAAGGATGATTAGGAAAAGGCTAAAAGAAGTTGTATATCATCAGAAGAGTTATGTCGATCTTAAAAGGACACCAAGAGAGTTTTTTGTAGGAGATAGAGTGTTTTTTAGGGTAAGACCACAGAAGAGTGTTATTAAATCCACAAAAATTGATCCATATTTTGTGGGACCCTTTGAAATTATAGAAAATATTAGTCTTATGGCATATCGACTTGCCTTACCACCCAATTTTTCCAAGATTCATGATACCTTTCACATTTCTTTGCTTAGAAAATACATTGCTAATCCTGAGCATGTGTGGGACTTTTCTAACTTGCAGATGGCAAATCCAGAGGCTATAGAGGTTCGACCAATAAGAATCCTTGAGTTATAATCTAAATCAATGAGGAAAGGAACTTTGGAGCAGTGCAAAGTTCAGTGGGACCATTACTCTAAAAGAAATGCTACTTGGGAGAAAGTAGCAGACATGCAGAAATATTTCCCTTTCTTGTTTGAAAATACTTTGTAATTGTTATTTATGACTAACTTTGATGAAACATAAAATACTATTTTAAGCCTAAGGGGGGGAGGATGTTATGACCCACCCTTAAAAAAAAATTATTTTGATGGGTTTATATTTTAGTATGCTATCGTGTGGATGAAATGACTAACTATTTCAAATTGGTTATGCAAATACTTATTGCAAATGGAAAAATATGTTATAAGAATATTATTATGGGATATAGGATAACTCCATGCTTGGTTATATGAAATATGCATTTATGAGAGAATATGATGCTGCTAATAAAAATACACTTTTGCAGGAATAGGTTCCTTTATGGTGGCAGAAAGAACTAACCACCGAGAAAAGGAAAGCCTTGGGGAAATGATGTGATGGGTTATTTGTCATATTATTGAGGAGGCAACATGGATGAATGCAAATTTTCATGAAGATGCATATCATAATTTTTTATTGCATAATGATTTTTCTTTATGACGGAAATTTTACTGATTTAAGCATTGTTGCAAAAAGAATGAATACTAAATACTTTAAGTATTTTCCTTTTATTCGTTCTTGTTGATAAATTTTAATGAATGATAAGGATGGATATATGATTATTAAATATAGAGGAAAAAATAATTATTTATTACCTTATAGAAAAGAAAATAGAGAGCCTTGCATAATTCAAAACTATACTCTAAGGAATCCTACGAATCGTAGTGTGGATTTACTCTATTGAACGATAGATGTGAACTTCTTAACTAGAAAATAACTTTTGTTCATAATTTTTGAATTAAGCTTGAGTGTTTTTTGTGGTCGATCATGTTATGGTGGTTGGTCAATTCATTTATGGATAAAACAAGTGGAAAAATAAATGAGGTTTATTAAGGAAACAATAGTCAAAGAACACGGGAATAGGAGAGTGGAGGTATGGTAAAAATATTTTGTGAGGGAAAAATGAAGCAATAGAAGATAGAAAGCAGAGGAAGTTTTGGATGTAGAGAACTCAAAGGACATCAGAAGAGATACAAGGTTGTTTTGAAATTTTATCTTGTCTATGATTTATGCTGGTTATGTTGGTTTGTATAGGATGTATCCAAAAAGAATATTAGTATATCTAAATTCATTATAGATCAATAGATATGAGTAATTTTATAACTATAGCCTTTGGTTAGGGAAATAATGTTAGAGTAGTGAGAAATTGAGTTTGGATTCTTTACATTTAGTGAATAATAGAATATAGAAACCGAAGTTGAACTCAGAGAGACTAGAAGATGTTCTGCTATTGTTTTTAGTAAATACGAACAGATGCTCTACATTTCCTAAGTTATATAGAAGAACCTTGTTGTGTGGTTCTATTAAAATTGTATAAAAGAAAACAAAAAGAAAATTACATGAATGTTATTTATGTGTGAGATGAGGTATTTGATCTTATACCAATGATTTGTATGCAGACGACCTGATATTCCTATTTATTAGGAAGTATAAAACTCTATATTTGAACATTGGGTGACGGATGGAGCAGCAAGGAGGAGGAGCGAGAGGTCTAGGGGCATCAAACCCTAGGTGTGGGACTTCAGAGGGCAGATCAACAGACGCGGCAGGTGGGGGCTCTGGCGAGATAGCAGGCCCCCGGGCGGAGGATGTGGACAAGGAAGTTCTATTGGAACCGGTCCAAGGGCGTTGGGCGGATGCGGTTGAAGATTTCTCTGAGGGGGACCAGGACTCTATGCGTCAGGATCAAAGGAAGACCCAAGAAGGAGACAAAGAGAAACCTGGCAACTGGAGACCTTCATATCTTAATGCTCTTCGCGGTAAGCAAAAATTATCCGACTCTTGTTTTAATCTAAAATCTGTCAATGGTAGGTTGCACGTCCCGGATTCCTTAGCTCAGCATGTGGCTATGGAGGGTAGAACATATTTGGTGGCTAAATTTATGGGGGTGAGGCCGGACATGGAAGTCATAAGGAGATGGGCCATCCAAAAATGGCAGCCAAGGGCCGGTATGATGATTAAGGCTTTACCCAAGAGTTTTCTTTTGGTGACATTTCAATGTGAACAGGACATGGAAAGGACTCTCCAAGGAGGTCCTTGGTTTTTTGGGAAAAGGGGCTTGTATCTAAAGCGTTGGTCCCCCGATTTCAACCCCCGGACTCGGAGTCCTTGGATTTGGCTCCTATTTGGGTTAAGATGCCAGGATTACCTCTCGCTTTCTGGAACGAACAAATATTGGTCGGGATAGCTACGAGAGATTGGAGAACTAATAGCTATTGATCCCGCAACCTTGAGCAAAACAAGATTCCTGTCCGCTCGCATGTGTGTGTTGGCGGACCCGAGTAAAGAGCTCCCTAAATCCATTATTTTGTCGTCTATGTTTGGCCTTCATACTCATGTATTTGAATATGAAAATATGTCTTTTAAGTGTAGTGTTTGTGGGAAGGTAGGGCACCAGGGTATCCACTGCATTTCCAAGAACCAGCCCCCACTCCAAAATACTGATCCTCAAACCCAGAATAATATCCCTCCCCCGCAGATCTCCATTCCTACCCAACCTGGGCCTCAAGGACGTGGAGCTCGAAATCCGAATATCAGAGACCCTGTTCGCCCTATTGTAAGCAAGAGGCAACATTTTAACCCTCCTCCCAAAAATTCCTATGCCCCAAAACCCTCTCACAGGGGAGCTGGTCCCTTTGATGGGAACCCTCAAGCTCAACCTGCTCCTAAGATGATACAGCAAGCCTCAGATCCAAATCACAAAGGAAAGAACCCCATAGATCAACGCCCTGGGGCAAGTAAGTTTGATTGGGTGATACGGGAGGCCTATGGAGGCTCGGTGGAAGTGGTCCCATGTACTGCAAAGGAATTTATGGGAAGAAATTCCAAGGAGATCAACATCCCAATGGAGAACAGTTTTTGATGCATTAAATCATTTGAAGGGAGATCGGATGGACAGCCAAGAAGTGGAATTCGAGGTAGAGGAGACTCAAGAGAAGGATTTAGAGGAGAAAAATCGAGAGGAAGGAGCAGGAAACTAATAATATAAGCAAGGATACTCAGGAGGAAGAGGTGAACCACCAAGATCAGTGTAACCCCAAAGCAGGGAAAAAAGAATCTACTAATCAAGAAGCTAAGAGCATGGAATCATCTCCACTGTCAAAAAGACCAGCTTAACTCGGAAAGCCGATTGTTACCCCAAATACCAAGACCGACCTACCCAAGATGGTTACTAGAAGCCAAGTGAATCCCAAGGAACTTCAACCTAGAGCGGATGTATGGGGATATGGTTCGGTGGGAAGAGGGAAACCTAGCAATGCTGCCTTAAGGCGAGAAAGAAGCAGAGCGAGGAGTGGATGATGGCACTCAAGCAGTATTGCTCTTTGGGGCGAAGGCTCGAGGATCCAAAGCCCATAAATGAAGATCCTTTCATGGAATATTCGTGGGAGTAATCCTGCAAAAATAAGAGCTTTGTATGCTCTTAGACAAGAACACAAACCGGATATGATTTTACTGCAAGAAACTAAAATGGAGGAGAGTAGAGTTATTCCTTTTAAGAATAGGACTTGGCGAGAAGCTGAAGTAGTATGCCAAGAGGCCACTGGAACAGCAGGAGGGTTACTTGGTTATGTGGAACAAAAATGTGATTGATAGTAGAGTGATTCTGATGTCTAGTTGGTTTATTTGTCTCTTATGTGTGGATAAAACCACACAGGAAGAGTGGATCTTAACGAATGTATATGCTCCAGCTTAGACGAGGGACCGAGAAGGGTTCTTTGGAGTCACCTAGCTGAATTGAGGGAGACGGTCCCCAACTACCCTTGGATTGTGGCGGGGGATTTCAATTGCTACCTTAATCCCGTAGATAAATTGGGGGGCTCTCAAAGAATAACCGCTGATATCTACGAGTTTAGAGATTTTGTTGAGCAACATGAGTCGATGGATGTGGACTCGCGTAGATTCTCCTATACATGGTCTAACAAAAGATTGAAGGAAAACCAAATTCGGATAAGATTAGATAGGTTTCTTCTTTCTCAAGAATGCCTGGAGAGGTTTGGGGACTCTTCATTAACGGCACTCCCAAGAATCGGGTCTGATCACAACCCAATTCTGTGGGAAACAGGGGAGGACTCTAAGAAAAGATACATCAGACCCATTCGATTCGAACTTATGTGGTTCCAACATCAGGATCTCAAGGATCTGGTTTCCCAATGGTGGGACAAAAAGTATAATGGTTCGAAACTGGCCCAAGTGGCATGTAAACTAAGGAATGTGAAGGCTAACATTAGAGAGTGGAACAAAACTTCCTTTGGCAATATTTTTGTTAAAAAGGCAGAACTAAAAGACAAGATTAATGAACTACAGGAGAAGTTGAAGTCGGAGCAGACTTACAGAGGATCCGAGAAACCGGGGAGAGGGAGTCGTTAGCCGAATACCACACGATGCTAGGATTTGAAGAAACCTTTTGGAGGCAGAAATCCAGATTGCGTTGGTTAAAGGAGGGTGACAGAAATACAAAGTTCTTCCATGTCTCTACTCTTCGCCATAGGAGTACTAACAAAATTAAGGAGATCAAGATGGCCGATGGGTCTAACACCAAAGATATGGAAGACATAAGGAGGGAAGCGGTTGAGTACTTTAAATCATTGCTAGAAGATGTAAATCCGACTATTGAAGAAGAGGACTCTCTCGTTGGCAGCCATTCCACCCCTCGTGAATCGATAATCTTAATGGATTCTTACTTAGTCCTTTCACAAAGGAGGAAATCAAGAAGGTCGTTTTTGACATGGATGGTAACAGCTCCTCAGGACCGGATGGCTTCCCTGCAGCTTTCTTCCGGAAGTTTTGGGATATCCTAGGCAATGATGTAGTGGAAGCTATAATTGAGGCTCAAAAGGACATGGAAATCCCAGAAGGAGTTAATGCTACTTTTTTAGTTCTCATCCCTAAACTAGTGGGAGCAATGGAATTTTCCAGTTTTCGCCCTATCAGTTTATGTAACACTCTGATGAATATTCTCACAAAAACAATCGCCAATAGGTTGAAGGTTATCCTTCCTTTCATCATTGATATGAACCAAGGTGGCTTTGTGAAAGGGCGACAAATATTGGATGGTATCATCACAATTCATGAGGTTATTCATTCAATGGTGACTAGTAAGGAAGCGGTGTATGTTACTAAAGCTTGATATGAATAAAGCCTACGACCGGGTCTCATGGCGGTTCCTCACCAAGATTTTGGGTAAGTTTGGTTTCTGTCCCCAGTGGATTAAGTTGATTTTTAGTTGTATCTCTACTACAAGATTTTCTGTCATGGTGAATGGGTCACCCTCCGGTTACTTTAAGAGTGAAAGGGGGTTGCGACAAGGAGATCCTTTGTCTCCATACTTGTTTATTATTTTAGCGGAAGCATTGGGTAGGAACATTTCAGCAGCGGTGGCAGATGGTCAATTGGAAGGTTTTAAACCAGCCTCAACAGCAGTGCCAGTGTCTCACCAACAGTTTGTGGATGATACAATCATTGTGTCCAAAGCCTCGGTGCCTCAAGCTAGGAAGTTGAAGAGAATTCTAACCAAGTATGAGACAGAAGCGAGACAAGTACATAAACTATAAGAAGAGTAGCATCTATTTCTTTAACACGCCTGGTGGGAGGGAGGAAAGAATAGCTAACCTCTTCGGTTGTGGAAAGGAGCTTCTACCAGCAACTTATCTAGGCATGCCTATGTTCGAAGGAAGAATGAAGGCTACTTTGTGGAACTCAGTCATTGACAGGATCTCCAAAAAGTTAGCAGGGTGGAAGGGCAGACTTCTTAGCTCCACAGGAAAAGCCTTATTAGTTCAAACTACTTTACAGAGCATTCCAATTTACTACATGTCTCTATTTAGAATGCCTTCAAAGGTCCGAGCTACATTGGAGCTAATTCAACGCAACTTCTTGTGGTCAGGTTCAGAGGAGAGAAAGAGAATTTCGTTGGTAGCATGGAATCGGTGTGTGCAAGCAAGGATCGGGGGGCCTGGGGTTAAAGAGAATGAAAGAATTGAATCAAGCTCCGATTGGCAAACAGGTATGGAGATTTATCAATAATGATCAATTGGGATGGGTAAAACTTCTTAAGGCAAAATATATCGAAATAATCGGGACTTCTGAAAGTCGATAATCTTCCTAGAGGATCCTATTTTTGGAATTGTTTGCTCGAATGTCGGGAGGTAGTCGGGAAAGGCATCGGATGGAGAATTGGTAATGGAAGACAAGTGGACTTTTGGAAAGACCCGTGGTTGGAAGAGGCCCCTCTGAAAGATAACTTAGACCTTCAGGTCCTCCAACATAAACTTTCGAAGGAAATGGGAGGAAAAGTAGGGGATTTTATTTCTGTAGCACAGGAAACTTCTTCTTGGAAGAAAATCACAGTTCATAATATGTCAGAGCAAGAGAAGGTGGCCCTAACCAAACTCAATGATGCTTTAAGGGTGTTCCTGATCATTCCTGGGGAGGAAGAGACAAGGCGATTTGGGGCAAAACTACAAGTGGGATCTATTCAGTAAAACTCGCCTATAAGTTAATCCACTCGGGATTCAATGGTCTGGACTCCGACTTCGTTATTTGGTTAAATAATTTAACCCCAAAAATAGCTTTCTTCTTTTGGTTGGCGAGTTCAAAATAAGATCCCGACAATGAGATAATCTGCAAAGGAGAGGTTTCCAATTCATCAATCGATGTATCTTGTGTGAGAAAGCGATAGAATCCGTAAGTCATATATTTCTAACTTGTGATTTTTCTTGTAGAGTCTTCCAAATGATCCTGTCCAAATTTCATATAGATTGGGTCTGTCCAAATAGCATGTCCGACTTCGCATACAGTGGGCTTCCCCCTTCGGGCAAAGCTTTTGACTTGGCTCTGGAAGCTCAGCTTACCCCATTTTTTATGGGGGATATGGAATGAGAGAAATAAGAGAGTATTTAAAGGACGTAAGAAAGATCCCGGGTTATGTGGTAATAAAATAATCAGAGCTTTGAAAGAAAACTGGAAAACTTTCTTCTTCAAAAATGAGACCATGTCTCTAAGGGAAAGGAGGATTTTGCGGAACTGGGAGAGGAACTTCCAGACCTAGACATTACAACCAACCCACGGGATGGTGTCAAGTGGATACCCCCACTCAAAAGTGGGTTAAGTTTAATTTTGACGGGGTAGCTAAAGGAAATCCGGGAGTCGCGGGAGCGAGGAGGAGTTTTGAGAAATGAGGAAGGAAAAGTGGTCCTTGCCTTTGCGGAGCCTTTGGGAACTCAAACAAATCATTTTGCGAAGCCCGAGCTGCATGCGAGGCAATGAGAATTGCCGGACTTGAGGGTTATAAGGAAGTTATCTTTGAAGGGGATTCGCTTAATATAATCAAGGCAATTAAGGAGGATAAAGACCCCAGCTGGACCATATTGGAGCTTATCCTAGAAGCAAAGATTCATAAATCTCATTTGGTTAATGCCCGAATCCAACACACCTTCAGAGAAGGGAACCAGGCGAGCGGATCTAATGGCAAATATTGCAATTTTTGTTGGGGAGATGCAAATTTGGAAGGATAACTTCCCTCAAGAACTATTGGTGTTGGTCGCTAGAGAAGAGCTAAGATCAAACCCGTTAGAGCATCGGGGAGATCGGAGGGGCTGATGATGAGTAATCCGACGGATGGAATTAGGCGGAAAAGGCATCCCATTTGTTGGGGCACGGGAGGTGACAAGTGTACAGATACAAGCAACCTAGTGTTAGTAAGTGCTAGGTGTTGTTTGGTTTTTGTTTTATCCTGAATAGTCAAGCGACAAGTATAGGATTGTGGACTCTAAGTATGGCTTAATGTGAGTCTTAGAAAAATCCATTTTGTATTTTGATTATACGGGCTTGATGCTAGAACCAGCCCATTTTGACTTTGTAAAAGGTTTGTGGACCTTATAACCACCTCTACCTTATACCAAAAAAAAAACTCTATATTTGAATGTGATTTCCACAGGAAAGTGAACCAAACCTATGGATGACTAATGTATTTGGGTTGTTTCATTTGAGATTGTTGTTTGATGAATGATTTGATGACAGAGAAATATTTTTTAGCTAGTTGAATTATCTCACTCTTTGGATGAATTCAGTTTTAATTTATAGGAAATTATTATCATATATGGGCCGCCTGTGGTCAAGAAATATTTTTATGTATTTGAATTGAAAAATATAATAAAATGATTAATTTGTATTTAAAAGCATTGTCACTATATTCTGCAACAATTAGAGTTGTGTGACTGTGAATATTTTGTAAAATGGATAGTAAACCTTATGATTTAAGGAAAACATCTCCATTGAATTTGATTGCATAGTGGGAATGGTTTGATGATTTGTGATATAATGCATTCATGAAACTTATCTGAGAATGGATAACTGAGAGGTGGTAGTTGAAATTATACTACTAGCAAAATATTGCTTAACATAATGAATGGGAGTCATCTTTGATACCCGTTAGAAGGTAACCTGTCTTGGTGGTTAGTGAAGACGTGTTGGAAGGGAAGGATGTCTTCTACTAGCTGAAGCAATGGAGAAGTTACCATAAAGGGAACACCTGATTGTGCAGTCAAGGAGAAGGTAGAGCATAAATAAAAATTCCTTAACTAACAAACTTTGTAATGGTTCACAAGTTCTATATGTGGAACGTTGATTTTGAGAGAAATCAGAAATGAGATCAATGTCAAATTTAGATCTTAATGTGAACTTGGGTAGCAAGCACGTACATAGTAGCAACTTTAGTCCAAAGGAAAAGCTATTGTTTATTTACTATGAATTGAGAGTTTTAGCTTTTAAGAATATTAATTGTATATTGTGGTTTAAATTACTTTGGTAGAGATGTTTGATGTTGGATGTCATGTTGTTGATGTGTAATTTTTAAATGAAATTTAAGTGAGTTGTATATTTAATAACTTGTGTTATGAAAGATTGAATGAGTGAGTCTTTTGGAGTAAAGTGAAGTGTTATTTGTCTTATTCAAACCTGGATTTATCTATGCGGTTTTTGAAGAGAATTTACCTTGTAGTGATTAAGGAAGGTGAATTTTATAGTGTTTTATGGAGTTATGGTAGTCAACGTATGTACTTTAGAAATTTTGGACTAACATGCATTATGGATTTATCTTTGGAACCTACAATTGAAATTAATATTGGATGTTGTGTTTTAGAAAGGGTCCATTATATGGAATTAGCATTATCATATTAACCTAAATTCTTATAAATAGATGAGTAGATCTTAAAGGTAGAATATTTAAGATACATGAGATTGAACCTGTTAAGAGTTAAAAATGAGCTTAGGAATGATAAGACTATTCCGCCAATGGATGTGAGAGAAATTCAACACATTCATGCTAAGTGCTCTCACTCAAAAAGGATTACATGAGAGTAGGGATTAGTTTGTTACTTTTTATTGATAGAAAGAGAAATTAACTAGCTCATATAGCCAATGAGAATAATAGTTAAAAGGGTGTGACACCTAGTACTCTTACATGGAAAGAATCATGTAAGAGTAGTGATTGGTGAAATGAAATTCTAATTAATATAGTTGTATTATATTTTAATAGAATTATAATGTAGGAGTTGTATAAAAAAACAAGGGGTTTGGAATCAGAAATTTGGGATATGACACCTCCAACACCTATCGGTCCAGGGTTACCTTTCACAACTCCATCAAAATTTAGCTTAATCCAACATTTAGGAGAGGTATTCTATTTAGAATTTTCTCTAGCATTGTTTGAAGTATTAAAAACCTTGCCATTAGCATGATACAAATTCCAATACTTAGAAATTCCACCTTCTTACTATGATTCTTCAACTCCTTCCCAGTTAACAATCTCAACATTTTATTTGATGAACATAATGATCTTACATACAACTAGGATACTGAATTTTTTTTCTTTTTAAATATATGCTCATTTTGTTCCTTCTAGACTCCCCATAAAACATGAGGGATATTGAGGTTCCAAAGCATTTGTAATATTTTGCTTTTAGAGGGTGGACACCATTGTAGGCACATATCCGCTAAGGAATATGAGAAAACCCAAGCTATTTGAAACTTTATTAAAATAATCTAAAGGACTTCTCGAGTAAATGAATAATGAAGATAGAGGTAACTTGCATTTTCCATATCCCTTTAACAGAGACTATAGTGATTAGGAAGATGAAATCCTCTTTCTACTAAGTTTTCCAAAGTCAAAATTCTATTTTGGATAGCCATCCAATAGAATAAATATATTTTAAGGATAAGGATTTTTACCCACACCTTGATATTGGAAACCATCCCATTTATTCCTTTTGGAGTAAATTATGACCTAATTTATTCATATAGAGACCATGATTAGAAGGATTACACCACCTATAATACTCAACATCTTGGCTCTTTGAGGTATAAAATTGCAACAATTTATTTAACCTCTGACCCACTTGAAATTTCCTTTGATCCTACCTATCAACTTGGATGTTTTTCCATAATGGTGTACCATTCTCCCACTTGATGTACTCATGAACCCAAATCCTAAAATTATGAGATATCTCCTACTCAAGGCATCCCAAATCCATATCCTCCTTTAGGGGAAAACTTCTCAACTAAGCATCATTCTAAAAGTGAACATGTCTTCCATTCCCAATCTTCCATTTGCTTCCCTTTTGTATCAAATGTCTCATAATTTGCAAACTATTCCAAATGCTAGAACCCATGGAAAAGTCCCTTTCCACTAGAAAGTTTATATCCTTAAGGTATTTACCTTGAAGAATCTTAACCCAACTAGCATATTCCAAATTTACCAGTTTCACCATCAAATATTTTATTACCATAAGGAAAATTGCATTATTTTCCCTAGATAACACCATGTAGAAAAAAATTCAATCTATTTCTAATGATCTTTACAAGGGCTTATAAAACAAAAAATATTATAATATTTTGTCTTACCTTTCCTATAACTAATGCAATAAAGTTATCATTACTCTTCTTATAGCCTTATTTAATGCTTCAATTGCAACTAACATATCACTCTTATTTGTATACAATTTTTTTTAAAGCAAATTATAAAAATCCATTAGAACCAAGTTCATTATCATGGTGGAAATATAAATCTACCTCTTATAGCTCCTACATCAAGATATTTCTAATTACGCTTTCATTTTATCTTAATATAAAGATTGATGGAATGTTTTACAAAATCTCATTCTAAGCCTCTTGTCATATACAATTTACAATAAAATATCTTTGAAATAATAGGTTTATTCCTTCTTGATTATTTCTTCTTCCTCAGTAAATCTCTAATCTTGAGTTAAAATATTTTTTATTTGATGAAAGGACATAAATATTTATGATGGCAACATGAAAATTTTGTTATTTCTATAACCTTTATGAAGACATCTCTCATTGGATTTTTGGTCTCAATATGACTCTTAATAAATTTTAATATGCTATAATAATTAAAAAATAATTATTTTATCTTATGCATTATTATGTTGTTCCAATCCCTTTATTTCCACTATCTCTTATAAACTGTTGATCTTAGATTTTGTTTCCTTGTTTCCTTTAAATGTGTTTCCAAAGGATTTGATATTCTAGATCTTTATTTTTCAATTTATGTATCTCATCTTTTGAATGAACATGTACATTTTGAAGAATATTACATTATTTGGTACATGCAAATATATCCCCATGGTACCTTCATGGTACAAATGTAAATATGTAATATATTAGGGTTTGAGTCTTTAGTTTAGATGAATAATTTATATTTTTCTTTCATATAAGTATCAATGTGCAGGAAATGCACAAGTCTCATGTAAGTAAGAGTGCAAGTGTGTATTGAGAGAATGTGCACAAGTGTCTTGTAAGTGTGCAAATATGTTAAATGAGTATGTGCACAAGTGTCTTGTATTAGGAGTGCATGTAGTTGATTAAGATTCATGTAGAAGTGTGCAAGTGTCATAGAGCCAAGTATGCATGTAATAAGAGAGTAAAACGTCCAGTATACAAGTGGCAAGATGATAAGCCAAAGGACATGGGAGTTGTCATATAGAGAACAATAGTCAAGTATATGAAGAGTCATCTTCTATGTCTATATTATGGAGGTAAAGCTCCATACAATGTATTTAGTAAAATGATCTATAAACGATCACCACATAGCAAGCATTGATAATAAAGTTTGTATACAAATTTTGAGCAATTAATATTGTAAGTATTCTTCATGCATGTACATGAATGATTTTTACCATTTTACATTCATATTTGATATTATAAGTGAATGTTATTTCATTATTATATTGGCCTATATACATTCGATTGCTCACATATATAATTCTACTCTTATTATTGATATTTTGACCTTTAATATTGTGGCTTATTTATTAAGGGACCTATGATATTTTGAGATAGTAAGGCTTAAAATCCAATAATGGTATTAAAGATACCACTTAACTCTATCCATTTTTTATAGAGTTATTTTATTAGATCCACCACCATTTTAACTTTGTCCATTATTGATAGATTTATATTAGATTTTATCCAATTTGAAAGCAGTGAAGACCTGGACTCCATTTTAGAAGGTCTAATTGAGTAGATATTGGGGGGAAAATATTAGTCACCCTGATTTGGATGCTATGGTATTTCCACTTGGTTGAAGGAAAATTGATGAAGACTAGAACTCAACTAAGATTGATTAAGAGCCAACTCGAAAGAAAGTTTCAAGTTTTGGGACATTCAAAGTCACCTTGATAATATTTTGGATTCTCTTGAGAAGAAGAGGGGAATCACTATTAAAGATTGATTAAGGGTCAACTTAAGATAAATTTGGACATTGAGATAAATCCAACTCAGAAGATAGTTGGACGTATAGGAATATTGATAGACACCATGATATTGATTTTTGGATTCTCTAGAAAAAAGGAGAATCATATTTTGTTTCTTAGGTGCGACCTAAGACATTGGAGAAATATTTCAAATAGAGGAGCACCTAAGCTTATTGAGATAGAGGAGCATATATTCTTTCGAAGAAGAAGAAGTAATACAAAGCTTCTATAGAACAGAGAATAAGTAAAGCACAAAGAAGAGAATAAGAAAGCATTATAAGCACAACCATATAGCCACTTGATACAAAAATAATTGTATAGATAAACAAGTTCTAATAGGGCTCTAGAAGAAGAATAGTAAGTGATCATAGGATTCTATATGTAGATTAGCAAAGTGCTAATATATCACTAGAGGTAGATTAGCAAGTGCTCATAGGGTGATAGACACATATTGGAAAGAACTCACAAGGAACTAGAGACAAATAACAAGCACTACTAGGGCTCTAGAGGTAGAGAGCAAGTGCTACCAATGTGCTAGAAGAAGGACAATGAGAAATTGAAGGGTAAGCCACCAAAGAGCAATCCATCAAAGGGTAAATTATTTGAGGATAAGCTACTAGGGAATGAGCCATCAAAGGATGAGTTATTAGAGGACATGTTTCCAAGATATGTACAACAATGAGAATTTTTAGTCTGTGGTCACCAATGTGACCATGGTTGATCTTCCTACATCAAGCATCTACTTGTCTCATCAATGTTTATTGTAAGCAGTGCACAAACCAAGCAACATCTAAGTAGAAAGAGATAGGAGATAGAGAGACTAGGCAATAACCAATGTAGAGAATTATATTTGCTATAGGAAATACCAAATTTTAAGGAACATTAGAGGAATAAAAAATACTAATTATCACTTGACATGTTGAAGCATTGAGAGTGGCATTGAGTATATTTTTTGGTAAGTAAATTTCTTCATTGATTACCAGGTTTTGCAGGTTAACCCAAAACCTATGGTAAGACCCCAAGGTCTTACTATAAAATTATTAACAAATTAATGTAAATGTAATCGCAGGCCACTCAAAGGGGGCTCCCTTGTAATCGCTTTGCCACTATAGGGGGCTCCCTCCTTATAATCTATGCTTATTATTCTTCTTCTTGGATGATTTGATATGGATGGCCAACCTAATATATATATCTACCCTAAAGCTACATTGGTGAAGAGACATGATGGTTCACGTATGAAGAGACATGATGGTTCACATTATGAAGGGTTGTGATGGTTCACTTTATAAGTTAATAATATAATAATTAAATGATTAATAATACTAACTAATACTAACTAATAATGTTAGGATTGAGGATCCTAACATGCCACCCCTTTAAAATAGCTTTGTCCTCAAAGATCAAAGTGAGAAGATTTGTCCTTTGTTTTACAAGAAGGATTTGTGTAAGTTCTTGGACTCTTTTAATGGCATCCTTTTGTAGGCAGGGATATTGAGAAGGATGAAGCATTAGCGAGGGGTTGCCAAGAACAATAGTAGAATCTTCCTTAGGAAAATCATGATGAATATGGGAGGGCAACCCTTGGGGTTCCTCAAATACTTCAAAATGATGCATCAAAAGTGATGGTAATGATTTCATATCCTTTTTTGGTTCCTTTGTAGAGCCAACGGAGGAGTGTGTAGTAACTCTGTGTTGGTTTCGAATAGGTTTGGTCATATGGCAAGAACTTACTATTGGTGAGGAAGGTATGTGTAGGTCTTGTAGAGTGCATTTTTGGCTAGCATTTATCACTTTGGGTATGTCTACCTCATCCTTGCTTGGTACATCAATCACTTCTTGCACATCGACCTCATTGTCTTCATTGTAGTGAGTAGGTGCACTGGTCGCTTCGGACATAACTACCTCATCTGCTTGCTCTATGGAGAGACAGGGATCAAATTCCTTCAATAAATACAATGTTAGTGTAGCACATTTATGGTGGGGTCCAAATTTTTCATCACAATTATCATAGAGTCCTTTTGCTCATCGTTCCTTCATCTCCTCAAATCTAAGATGTTTAATTTGTAAAGTTCAGTTAGATTTTGGGGTTGTGTAAGTGCTTTGTGCCCTTCCATTATGCATAGGTTTGGGAGCGATGTAAGTGGTCGATGATTTTTCCATAAGTGGTTTCCCTAATCCTTGTGCATTGATTTTATCTTCAGCTAATTTTTCCAATCCATAGGTCTACATCATGGTATAGGGATTGAACCTTGTCACCTCCATTCTAATTTCCTCTTTTAATCCCCTAATAAAGTTATTGATGAGAATTGATTCATCCAACCTTATGTTGTGTTTGTTTATATCCTCAAACTGAGTTTGATACTCAAGCACAGAAGTGATTTGACAAAGTTCCTTGAGCAAATCCCACATGTTTGGGTCCCACATGTCTCTGATACCAAATGGTAAGACCCCAAGGTCTTACTATAAAATTATTAACAAATTAACGTAAATGTAATCGCAAGCCACTCAAAGGGGGCTCCCTTGTAATCGCTTTGCCACTATAGGGGGCTCCCTCAGAATCTATGCTTATTATTCTTCTTCTTGGATGATTTGATATGGATGGCCAACCTAATATATATATCTACCCTAAAGCTATGTTGGTGAAGAGATATGATGGTTCACGTATGAAGAGACGTGATGGTTCACGTTATGAAGGGTTGTGATGGTTCACTTTATAAGTTAATAATATAATAATTAAATGATTAATAATACTAACTAATACTAACTAATAATGTTAGGATTGAGGATTCTAACAACCTATTACAAAATTTAGCCTTATGTTGATGCTACGGATCCTATTTATCCTAAGGATATTATGTCCTCTCCTACTGTTGATCTTCCTAACAACCCTTATCGGGCGGGCGAAGCAAACATGGACCAAAAACCTGACAGGACCAACCAAGATGGGTAACTTGCTTTGATCATCATTACAAAAATGGAAAAATACATTAGCCATAGGAGGAATACTTCCTCTGTACAAAATGTAAGACAAAAGTAAAACCCCCAAGACCCGAGGATCCTCAGGCCTCATCTTCAATGTCTTCCTCGAGCTCCTCATCTTCCTCATCATCATCCTTGGCTTCTACTTTCGGCATGTACCCCTCGTTGAAGAACACCTGAGTCAGAGTGTCGTAAGTCTCTTGCATCTGGTGGATGATGCTAGCATGAGATTTTAGGACGAAATGTTTGAGGACCATGATGGTAGGTCCCTCATATTCCATATCGCTGGCGCTCATTTTGGAGCTTCCTTGAATTTGTTTGTTCTTCAGTCTCAAGGAGGATCTCATTGGGGGTTCCTTGATCCTTAGTTTTTTCTTGGTTGTGCTACCTCTGGTGATTGGCTCCCCCACTCTCTTCTTCACAGGAGACATATAGGAAGGTTAGTTTGTGCCCGGACTGGCTCTTGCCCCCAAACTTTTTGCATGGTGGCTGGGCAAAACTTCCTCAATTATCGGAGGTTCAATATTTGGTGTCGTGGCCAACACCCACTTGTAAATCACTTTGAACAATCCTTGGTGCATTGGCATAGCATACCCCCTCTTTTTGTGGCAAGTGTTGATGGTGTAGTTCATCGAATTCATCAGGAACTGAGGAATACTTATCGGGTTGACATCCCGAAAGAAATTCATGAATGCATAGTGGAAGCTTAATAGTGTCTTACTGGGATCCTCCATCATGATAAACTCCATCACATTCTTCATGACCCCATTCCACGGGGTGGGCAAATCCATTCTGGTCAGCCCATTCTTAGCTTCCTTAAAAAAAATTGGGTTATCATAGAATTCCTTTAATTCCACCTCCCAATGGTGTTTTTGGTGGTGGATGGAGTGACCTTTCATCGTTTGTCCTGTCACCATAGCAAGCATGTTCACATCGATGATGAACTCTCTTCCCTAGATCTCCACCTTCTTGTCTTCCCACGTATCCATCATCGCTTGGGTGATGTCCTCCTCTGCCCCCAAGAATAGGTCAAATAATTGGGTAAATCATCGCTCAGTAAGGATGGCCTGAGCAACGGGTTCCATGATGACCATACAGGGCTCTACGTATGTCATCTTTTCGCTAATAGACTTCTTCCTCAAAATTCTCTCAAACTTGCTCTGACTAGCGCACCATAGTTCTTATATTTTGTTGTTGTTGGGAAAGGAATAGGGTTTAAAGTTACGTTGGTAGGTGTTGAGGCATTTCTAAATTGACATGGCATTGAGAATTACATTGATAACGATATTAAGAACAATGATAAATTCACTAATTTTTTTAATTTAAAGTTATTTGAAGGATTTTGATTATTTTAAAATTTTAAAAAATTTGAACAATTTTGAAATTTAAAAATTTACAAATTTAATGTATTATGATGCTAAAATGATTTCTACATCAAAGGTTTAAAAAGTCAAAATTTGCAAATTTCTTATTTGAGTGTTTTTTAACTTGGGAGATATAAGGTTTACAACTTTGAAGGAATTGAATTACAAATCATGGAATAAATTATTAGAAATGCATTCAATGAAGATAGTGAAGATTGCCTGTATATATAATTCCAAAAATTATATATAATTCTACTCTTATTATTGATCTTTAGACCTTTTAATATTGTGGCTTATTTATTAAGGAACCTATGATATTTTAAGATAGTAAGTCTTAAAATTCAATAATATATACATGATATACAAACTTTGCTTCATTCTATATTAAAATAAATTAATTATTAGATTCCTAATAAATAGTTCCTAGCTTGGTAGGTTTAGGGGTGGGAAAATCCTATCTACTGCATTAACGCCACCCTAAGGTGGTTTTAGTTCACCATTTTTAATGGCTATCGCTCATACAATCAAATCAATTTATTCTGAGTTTGCTGGAGAGCTTAATGGCACTAGGGAAGCGTCTACACAAGTTCATTCTAAAAGTGTATCATGAGATAAAGGCCCTATCCATGAGGTTGTTATTCCTTTGCATGAATATCATATGGCTTGTGAAAGGTTTGAAAGTCATACCTTGGTGGGTTATTTTTTGGCTCATATCCCATATGATACCCTTATTCACTCCTAGGTCCAACAAGTCTGGGGCCCATATGGAATCAAAGTGAAGAATGTACAAAACCTTACCAAAGGATATTTTATTTTTTGCTTTTCAGACCTAGCTCAAGCACAAAAGGTTTTTTATAGGGGACCATTGACTGTCTATAATTATTTATTGATTTCGCAACCCTATTCTAGGGATTTTCAAGTCAGTGACCAAGATGCACTAGAAGTACCAATGTGGGTTGAATTCCTCGATCTTCTTGTTCCACTTTGGGGTTTTTTATAGACTTTAGGTTCCCCCTTAGGTAAGTATGTTTATCTTGAGCCATAAAATTTCTTCTCTGCTTGACCCACTAGAAGGATCTATATCAAAGTTGACCTTACCAAGGATTTGTAGGAGTTTGTTGATATCAAAATCGAGGACCAATCCTTTAGATAAAGAGTTGCATATATCGATTTTCCCAATATCTATTACCAATGTCAATCTGCAACTCACAAAATTTGGGAGTACCCTCTGATGGAGAGGAAATATAAGGCAAATCCCTTACCCACTCCAATGGCTCCTGCTAATGGCTTATGGGAAAACACTAAAGAATGAACTATTGTTTCTAGCAGGAAAACCCGTGGAGCTAAGTAGTAGGAAGCTTCAGTTTTTACTACGCAACCTGCCCCTACTTCTTCTCAGGACATGCAAGCTTCTACTGAAGATGTTTAGACTCATGTTTATACGACTCCACCAATTTTTGGTATACAACCCCTACTTTCTTCAGTGTCTGAATCTCTTTGGTCAGGCCCTTCTTTTTCCTTAATGGTGATGGCTCCGGATAATTCTTTGGTGGAGGAGGGCCTTTAAGGTCCACCACTCTCATAGCCCAGTTTGAAATGACAAATGTCAATAGCTAAACAACCTCCAAATCTTATGGCTCGCTTGAAGGTTTGGGTGATGTAGAGGATGTCATGGAGATCATGCATCTTGAAAAATCCCGATGATTTTCTTCTCATGGAATTTTTGAGGACTGATAGACCCGATCAAAAAATATTTGGTTCGAAATGATATGTCAAATATTTCTCGAGTGCATGGAAGCCTCGATTTTTTATGTCAGCAAGAAGTTAAGATTTTTTATTTCAATATGTGGTGTGCATGTGACTTTTTGTGGCCACGAAGTGCCTCTTTTGCCATGAAGCATTCCTTAGGAAAAGGGGGAGTTGTCACTATCCTTACGCCTCGATTATAGAAGAATGTTGTGACCTAGGGTGTTGACCCATCCAATCAAGTTGTTTGGATTTTGCTCAAGATTTGCAAAAATTTGTTTGGGGTGGTTAATGTGTATGCCTCAAACATCGCTTCTAATTTATGTGAGTTATGGAGATGGCTTTACATGAATCTGCCATTTGCCACTTGGGTTCTCCATGGATATTTTAATATGGTGGAGAAAGCTTCTAACAAGGTCAGTCATGCCCTGATGTAGTGGTGCTTAGGTGAAAGGGAAGCTTGGTTTTTATGAAAAACAAGCTTTGCCTTCATGACCTTAATTCTTGCTTTTCACCTTCTGACTTACCTCAGGCTCTTTGGTACACCTGGTCCAATTTCCAAGCTGCTTTTTATAGGGTTTTGGAAAGATTGGACAAAGCCATGATTTTTTAGTGTGACAAATTTCAATTCTCCTATCTTTTGCCTTCTTCGTTGTATGTGCTGACTTTCCCTGGTACTACACTATCTAATCATTCACCTATTTTATTCTCTATGGCAAAGTTAAAATTTCAACCTAGAGTGCATTCTTCACAGGTTTACCTAGATGTTTCTTTTTTGCATAGCTTTAGCATGAAAGCTCATATATGTTGCATTTGGAATTTGATTCCTAAACCTGATGGTATTTCTATAAGGATTGAGTGGTGGAATGCTACCATTCAATGAACCACTAATGTGTTGCGAACTCCAAGTGTTGAAGTTGCAAAGCAACAGAAATAGGCTAAGTCTACCTTGTAGAGTGAGCTATCCAAAGCATGTCTCAGGCTTGAAGCCTCTCCTTTCAGCTCTCTTGCTCAATCCCAAGTTTCTTCCATTCGGCATGAGCTAAAAAAAGTTGATTTCTATGAAGCCAAGGGTGCTCAATTACGTGCTCAAATGCATTGGCTCTAAGTGGGGGACAGAGTGATCAAATATTTTTTCAACCAAATATTTTTTCAACACCTATAGACATATAAAATTAACAATTTTGTTAATTTAATAAATTAAATAAAAATACCTAAGCAAGACTTTGAAAATTAAAATTAATCTAAATTAATCTAATATTGCTTAATGAAACCTTAGAAACACCTTAAATATTAATGTAAATAATTAATCCAATTTTTGATATATTTCCTACACCTATAAAAGCAACAAATAATAATTAACCCAAATTTTGAATTCACCCCTACACCCATAAAAATAATAAAATATTACCCAATTCTCCTACACCCTCACATGTCACTAATATTTAATAAATATGCTATTAAGCCCAAATTTTGTTAATTAAAAATAATTAACATCTCCATCATTACCACATTTATTAGTCCCCTTGCATAGAAAACAACAAAGCAAATAAAATAATAAAAATCCTAATTAATCTTAATTAAAATACTAATTAATGCCCCTTAAACATAGTTATGCCATGTTGTAAGAACCATAATAAATGAGAAATCTAAAAGTCTGGTTTCTTGAGAATTTAAAAATTACCCTAATTTAATATGCCACCTCACATGGTACTCCCCCTCATGACATAAAAAGTAATTTTAAATTTAAAAATGTGCCTAGTCAAAATCCTAATTAATGCCACTTGGCCCAAGGACATGCCACATGATTATCCTCCTAATTTTTAATCCTTTCCCATTCTCCCATAACCCAATTTTAAATTAATATCCCATTCCCCTAGGACACCCTACCCAAAGCCCTTTAATGTGCCACCTCCCCCATGGGACACCTCACCTTTTCTTGAATTTTAAATTCCCCACACAATCCCCTATGTATCTAGAACCAAATTTAAAAATAATATCCATTCTTCTAGACCTCTCCATTTCCCAAGCCACATAAATGAACCCTTCCACCTCACATTCTCTAGACTTTTCCCCAACTACCCTTGCCTATGTGGAGTCCATGTGGAGTCCACATGGCATCCCACTCACCCAACCTAATTTTGCTTATAAATACACCCTCCCATAGCCATTTTAAAGGAGCTCATTTTTATGCTAGGTGCATGCTGCCAAAATTTCTATTCACCATCTACCTTAGCCTACTTGCTATCATACACAGCCTCTAACACTCTCAAGTGCCTTCTTACATATTCATATTTTATGCTTTAATATGTTATTTGCTTGTTTTTGTTGATGCTTTCAATATGCAACAAATGCTACTAATATGTTGTTGTTTGTATGTGTGTAGGGTTTTTGGTTGTATGCAGGCATAGAGCATTGTTGGAGCATCCCTTGGAGAAGAAACACACACACCCATACAAAATTTTTGTTGTGAAGAGGAAACCTTAAGCCATATTGTGTTGTAAAATCCTTTTGAGGCTTCCTTTTATTTGTAATAAAGCAAAGAGTTGTTGGTTATCATTGTAAAATCTTACATATTTGCAATAAAATCTATTAGATCAATTAATCTTTTTTGTCTTTATGTGCATCTTGTTTATGGCGGTTTCCTTCTTCTACAAAATTTAAAAATTAGTTTTTAAAAGGCTAAGGAGGCAAATTTAATATTTTTAAATGTCAAGTGTATTAAAGTGGGTTGTCCTTGAGCCATGTGGCTTTAATGCACTTTTTAATTTTAAATTCAAATTTAGCTTTAATGGCATGGAGGGGGGTACCATATGAGGTGTCATATTAAATTAGGAATAATTTTAAATTCTCAAAAATGGGCGAGTTCCTAGGCTTCTAGATTTTATATTTAATGTGGTGCCTAGAACATGACAAAATTATGTTTAAGAGGCTGTAAATATCATATTAATTAATGTTAATTAAGATTATTATTATTATTATTATTTGTTTTGTTATTTTCTATGCGAAGGGGGACTAATAAATAGGGTAATGATAGTGATGTAAATTATATTTAATTAGAGTAATATAGGTTTAATAAAGTATTATTAGCATGTGGGGATGTAGGAGATTTATTATTTTATTTATTTTGTTATTTTTATTGTTTTCTTTATTATTTTTATTATTTTTGTAGGTATTCAAAATGTTTCCAAAATTTAATTGATTTTATTTGCAATGTATTTATAAGGGTTTTATTAGGCAATATTAGGTATTTTAGATTAATTTTATTTTTGTAAGACTTATTGAGTGTAATTATTATTATTATATTATTTTATCAAAATTGTTAATTTCAGGTGTCTACAGATGCCCCTTTTTGTAGTGTGTTGTTTGTAAAAACAACATGGTGCAAAAACATTTGGTAAAATTATTTGTTGCCCTAGTGAGATGGTTATCCTTGTGGATATTTAATGACCCTCTCAAGTGGTGAGTGCATAGACAAAGGCATGAAGCCAAGGACAAGCCACTTGACAAAATTGGGTAATAAATAAAAAAGGGGGGATTGCATGGGAGATCGTCTCCTTAGAGACGATTAGGGAAGGTTGCCTAGCTAGGGGCAGTCAAGGGTTGAGATGAGGGGGGAGGAAGGGGGGAGGGTGGGGGAAAATGGTTAGCTCCAATGGTAGTATATGGGAAGAATGTAAAAGGGGGAGAAGATAAGGTGTGTGGGGTAAGTGGAGGGTAAAAATGGGGGAAAAGGAGGGCAAGGTAGGGGGAAGGTAAGGAAGATAGGGGGTTACAATGAGGGGAAGAGGGGTTAGCTATGGACTCCTTGAATAGAATAATGAGGGTAGGAGAAGATAAGAGGATATAGTGGGAGGAAAGGGAGTAGGAGGATATGGTGGGAGAAAAGATATATAATGCAACCATGGAAAAAGAGCAGACCTAGACAAGAGGAGAGCACAATTGCACTATATAAAAAATGTACAAAGTAAAAAAAATGTGTAGCCTAAGGAGGCTAGTCAAAAGTGCATTGCCCAAGGGGGAAAGTGTAAAAAGAGGTACCCAAGGAGGCAAATTTGAAAGGGTGCCTAAGGAGGCAAAGTGTGTAAAAAAAAGTGCCCAAGGAGGCAAACTGTGTAAAAAAAAGTGCCTAAGGAGGCAAGTGTAAAAGGGATGCCTAAGGAGGCATTGTGAAAAAAGGTGCCCAAGGAGGCAAAAAGAGAAGAACAATGCAATGTGAAGATACAACCAGGTCTGAAAAGTATCATGGTGCATTACGTATGGGAGAAAATTTTGTAGCCTAAGGAGCTAGTAGTGAGACTAGATCAATGGAGCAAGAAGTGAGATCGGTTTATAGGTGGAGCGGGATGGCTTTTAATTCTAGGTGGGAAGGTTACATGTAAGGCGTATATAGGAGAGTGAGGATCGATAATGCTATATGTCATTGTACAAGTGTCTCAATTTCCAGAGGGGATAGGGTTGGAGTCCATTGGTGGGGACACCAAGAAAAAGGAAGTATAGGATGGATAAAAGAGAGTATAGGATGGATAACAATGATGATAAAAGGGTAATATAGAACAAGAAAAATGGATCGATAATGGATAGAGGAAAATGCTTACCTCATTAATCAAAAATATTTCCTTAAATACATAAGGGGATATAATGTCCACGAGGAAAAGGGGAGAGAGGAATGGAAAAAGACGGAGGATAGTATTTGTACGAGATATCGCAAGACTCAAACACCCTAGTACTCCTGTCAAGTGGTGAGGTGCCCATGCAAAAGCCCTTAGGATTAGAGGTCCCTTGAGACATCAAAATGTCCTAGAACCACTATGTGCATAGTGAGTTCATTAATCCAATTTTGAATTGGTTCAAACTAAACCAATAATATTCCTAATGAGAAAAATAAATCTCAATCATGAAGGCATATTCCACTTCTAGTCAGGCATCTATAGCCTCGGTGGAGTTAGCACATGGTCCATCAATGTTGCTCCACTACCAGCATCGATGGACCGTGTGCTAACTCCACCGAGGCTATAGACACCTGACTAGCAGTGAAGTATGCCTTCATGATTGAGCTCTATTTTTCTAATTAGGAATATTATTGGTTAAGTCCAAACCTATTCAAAATTGGGTTAATGAACTCATTGCACACATAGTGGTTCTAGGATGTTTTGATATATCTCAAGGGATCTCTAATCCTAAGGGCTTTTGCATGGGCACCTCACAACTTGAGAGGATTACTAGGGTGTTTGAGTATTGCAAAATATCCTACGAATACTATCCTCCTTTTTACATTCCTCTCTCCCATTTTCCCATGGATATTATATCCCCTTATGTATTTAAGAAAATATTTTTGATTATGAGGTAAGCATTTTTCTCTATCCATTATCGATCTATTTTTCTTTTTCAATATTACCCTTTTATCATCATTGGTATTTATCTTATATTCTCTTTTATTCATCCTATACTTCCTTTTTCTTGCTGTCCCTACCAATGGACTCCAACCCTGTCCCCTCTAGAAACTAGGGCACCCGTGCAATGACATATAACATTCTCGATCCTCACTCTCCTATATACGCCTTACATGTAACCTTCCCACCTGGCATCAAAATTCATTATGTTCCTATCTTCGATCTATTTTTCTTGTTCTATATTGCCCTTTTATCATCATTTTTATCCATATTATACTCTCTTTTATCCATCCTATACTTCCTTTTTATTGTTGTCCCCACCAATGGACTCCAACCCTATCCCCTCTGGAAATTGGGGCACCTATACAATGACATATAGCATTCTCGATCCTCACTCTCCTATATACGCCTTACATGTAACCTTTCCAACTGGCATTAAAAGCCATCCCCCTCCCCTTATATACCAATCTCACTCCTTGCTCCACTGATCTAGCCTCACTACTAGCTCCTTAGGCTACAAATATTTCTCCCACACGTAATGCACCATGATACTTTTTAGACCTGGTTGTATCTTCACATTGCATTGTTATTTTCTTTTTGCCTCCTTGAGTACCTTTTTTTTTTTACACATGCCTTCTTAGGCACCCTTTTTCACAATGCCTCCTTAGGCATCCCTTTTACACTTGCCTCCTTAGGCACTTTTTTTTACACAGTTTGCCTCCTTGGGCACTTTATTTACACACTTTGCCTCCTTAGGCACCCTTTCACATTTGCCTCCTTGGGCACATCTTTTTACACTTGCCCCCTTGGGTAATGCACTTTTGACTAGCCTCCTTAGGCTACACATTTTTCTTACTTTGTACCTTTTTATACAGTGTAATTGTGCTCTCCTCTTGTCTAGGTTTGCTCTTTTTCCATGGTTGCATTATATCCCTTTTCTCCCACCATATCCTCCTACTCCATTTTCCTCCCACTATATCCTCTTATCTTCTCCTACCCTCATTCTTCTCTTCAAGGAGTCCATAGCTAACCCCTCTTCCCCTCATTGTAACCCCTATCTTCCTTACCTTCCCCCTACCTTGCCCTCCTTTTCCCTCCTTTTTACCCTTCACTTACCCCACACACCTTATCTTCTCCCCCCTTTTACCTTCTTCCCATATACTACCATTGGAGCTAACCATTTTTCCCCACCTTCCCCCATCCTCCCACCCTCATCTCAACCCTTGGCTGCCCCTAGCTAGGCAACCTTCCTTAATCGTATATAAGGAGATGATATCCCATGCAATCCCCCCTTTTTTCTTTATTACCCAATTTTGTCAAGTGGCTTGTCCTTGGCTTCATGCCTTTGCCTACGCACTCACCACTTGAGGGGGTCATTAAATATCCATAAGGATAACCATCTCACTAGGGCAACAAATAATTTTACCAAATGTTTTTGCACCATGTTGTTTTTACATTGCAAAAAGGGGCATCTATAGACACCTGAAATTAACAATTTTGATAAAATAATATAATAATAATAATTACACTCAATAATTTTTGGACAGATTCTTGGGATGGTCACAAGCCTTTGATAACTCAATTTATCGATTAGAGGCCTTGGATGGAGGAGCTTCACCAAACTAACTGTATAAAGGTGGCTAATTATTGTCGATACCATACTGGTAATTCAAAGGTTGGTAGATATTGGATCCTTATTGAGGACTGGCCTATTCAAATCCTAGAAAGGCAAAGACAAGATATCCAAGGCATCCTTCATATGAGATCTCTCTCTTGGTACCATGAAAAATATGGTTTTGGATGGAACAACACTACTAAGGGTGAGTATTCAGTTGCTAAAGGTTATTTGACCTTATGCCATAATAATCCCCACCATTCTTCTGACATATTTTCTCAATTGTGGGCTCAAAATCTCTGGCCTATGGTGAGGTTATTTAATTGGCTTTTATTGCATTGTAGGGTGCTTACTGGTGAGCAACTTATGAAGCGTGGTTTTCATGGCCCTTTTAGATGTGATATGTGTGAAGAGAATGTAGAAACTCTCAACCATATTTTTATTGAGTGTACTTTAGCCTCTGAGCTATGGAGGAGAATGGCCACTTTACTTGGCTTACAATGGTCCAATTTTTTTATTTTTGAATAGCTTTGGAGGGATTGGCCTAGTCAAGAGGGTGTTGATCATTTTATTAGGCAGTTAGTTTGGATGGGTTCTATCATTCTTATTTGGAATATTTGGATTAAAAGGAACAACCAAATTTTTAATCAAGATAGGAAGGATATTCACTATATTTGGCAAAAGACCATAGCCAACTTAGTTGAACCAATCCATCAACTCCTTAATCACCCCCAAAACTCCCACCAAAGATGGGATCAAGTGATACAAAGATTGAATATTAAATCTTCTAAGGGCAACCAACTTAAAGGGAATGTGAGTATTAGTAAGATGGATAGTACAAGAAATTGAGAACCTCCTCCTAAGGATTTTGGAAAAGTCAATATTGATGGAGCCTCTAGAGGGAACCCTGAAAAAGCTAGTGTGGGAGAAATTGGTAGACTTTCATATGGCTCCCTAGTTTTTACTTTTGCTGAGAATTTGGGTATTCTTACTAAGGTTGGATGGGAAAAGATGTTAGTTGAGTCTGACTCTCAACTTATGATTAATCTTTTGAAGACTCCTTCCAAGAATCATAAGGTTGATTGGAGAATAAAAATAATTATTGAGAAGATTCAATTAATTGAGATGGAATTTTTTAAATTTGATTACAATCATGTGGTCAGATATCAAAACAAGAGTGTTGATGCTTTAGCTAATTGGCTTTGGATTGGAATGCCCTCCTTAAAATATTTTAGAGAAAAAATTTCCTTGGTTATGTCAATTATAGGAGGGATACCATTGATGCAGATAGTGATGAAGTAAAAGACAATCGGGATGAAAAAATTCGCTTTAGAGGAGGGACATTTTTCATAGGACTACCCAAACTGTAAAACTTGTTTCGACCATATCTCACTCATCCAAAATCAAATTGAGCTAAAATTTTGAGGGTAGATTCCTAAAAAAACCTAGAACATCTCCACCAATTTTCATATCATTTGGAGCAACACAAATCCTAGTGCATCCCTATGTGTGAACAAGATTTTTGGCAAGCGGTTATGCGAGGGTTTCATCTGGGTTGAGTGCAAGTAGCTCCAAAGGTTGGTTTTTAGGCCTTTGGGCCCTAGCAGACAATATTTTTATGGTTTACATTCAATATTTTAGCAGGAAATGGTGCAAGGGATCCAATATGGGTTAGAAAATTATCTTTCAACATATCATATTGTGAGGTCCGAGGTGTAGACCATTTGGTTCATCCAAACCCCATAAGGGGGGCGGAGGTCTAAGGTTCAAATCTCGAGCCTCATCGGACTAAACGCTTGTCCTTTTGCTGGTGCTTTCAATAGCGTAAAAGGTTTAAAATGATTGTGGCATGGTGGTTATAGGGGCGAACTGCGCAAAGATCTGTGTGGTGGCTTCTGGGTCGGACAACGTAGAATACTGTGGTGACCATAAAAGTTGGACAGCCTGCCCGGATTCATGGCGGCTATCGATTCCACCATGTAAATTCAAAAAACAAAAAAAAAACATATCATACTGTGAACTTGAGTGACAACGGCTTCCAATTTGTTGCACAAAAGAAAAGTGAAAACCATACCTTTCCTCGACGTCTAGGGCAAGGATTAAAGATATCACGAAACAATTTTCAAGTAGTTGATCAAAAAATGGCTCATATCTCAAGTGAATATGGTGCTAAGGTGCACCCACAAAATAATTCTACTATGAAAACCCCTATCAAGGGTAAGAATTTTGAAGACTCAGGCCCAAAAATAAATTTTAGGTATGCCCTTCGTGGTGGATAGCCTCAGCCCAATGCTAATATCAATCTTAGGGCTTCCCATAAACCTCTAAGAATGCCTAAGATTGATTCCAGAAAAATGGAGTCAGGATGTCTTAAAGCATCTAATGGAACTCCTATTGTTAAGCTTGATATGGGTAACATTCAAACCGAAATTGAAGATTTGGAAAAAATAGGACTAATTTGTCGGTTCGTGGGTTTTCGTCCAAGCCTATCTACTTTCAAAGTTTGGGCTGCAAAAAGCTAGAAAACTAAAGGTGAATTACAAATCTCTATTTATCCAAATGGTTATTTTCTTGTTTTATTTTCTAATAATGAAGATAGAGAGAAAACTTTTCAAGGGGGTCCTTGGTTTTTTGGAAGGGCAGCGCTTTTCATGAAAGCCCTAGAATAATATAAATTCGAAGAAGAGATGCCTTCTATAGCTTCCGTGTGGGTTAGACTCTTTGGCCTCCCTATTGAATTTTGTAATCCTACTATTTTTTCTTCAATTGGAAACTCTTTAGGAACTTTTATGATGACTGCTAATTGTACTAAAAATTTTGAACATATTATTTATGCTCGAATTTGTGTTTTAATGGATTTTGACAAACCACTTCCTAAAAAGATCACATTACAATTTGGGGAAGACACTTAGGAGCAAGTAGTGGACTATGAGAAAATTCCTTTTCATTGTAAAATTTGCCATGAATATGGTCATTTGGCCAGTGCTTGCCCAAATATAATTCCTGATCAAAAGAAAGAAGATATTGTATCGCTCCAAATTTTTTGCATCCCTACCTTCAGGCTATAGGATCCGCGCCCGGAAGGAGGATGGGAAAAGGATGGTGCGGTACCTCGGACTGAGAGGACTTTGCGAAGGTCCCGCCTCTCAAGGGAGGTGTATTTTGGTGATTTTTCGACGGATGGTGGGTTCACCAGGAAACATTTAGTGGCAGTTTCCATGCCTAGGTTTTGGAATGTGTTTAGATGAGTTCGTTTTAATCTTAAGCATTCATATCCTAGGTTTGGCCGAATGAATCTAAATTAAACTACATGAAAATGCAACTTTCATGAATACAGCAAACAGATTAAAAAAGCAGAAAAACAGAGAATTTACAAGAGGAAAATGAGGAATACCTGATCCGGATGTCTGAAGAAGATTCTGACGTTTGAAGCAGTCTGGATCGTCTAGAATTCGACAGAATCGCCTGCAATCTGACAGAATCATCTGCAATCTGACAGAATCGTCTGAGACTGACAAAATCATCTGAGATCTGACGAATTCGTCAAAGACCTGCAAGACAAAAAATAGATGCAAAATACAAGAAGTCCTACTGTGCTAACAGAGGCAAATTACACCAAATAATAAAATGAATACTGAGCAATAGTTTAAAACAGCAATCCTAGCAAATTTCTGTATTTTAACAACAAATCATGAACTTAATGTGCAATCTAAGCTAAATGGGTGAACTCCAAATGCAAAATAATATAAACACCGAGTAAATGATCTAATTTGTAGCATAAAATGACAAAGAAAAGGTTGAGAAAAGCAAACTCCAGTGCACTCGATTGCCTCGATGTGGACTGCAGATCGTCTCGCATCGCGAGATCGTCTCGCATTTGATAGGATCACCTCCGATCTCGAACAGGTTCGTCGACGACGATGGATGCTCGGCTCCGGTTGAAAATCAGTGATGTACCTGCAACAAAATTGCTATGGGACTAGTGCAAAAGCAAGATTAGGATGTTTTGACGCAGAGGGAATCAGTTTGCAGATAATTTCAGCCAGGGGTTGGGGAGGGAAAATCCTAGAGATTAAATAGGCTTAGGGGGAGTAGTTAGGAGGTTGGAGATCATCCCAATTTGGGAGATCTCCAACGGGGGAGGGTCCCAACGGCATAGACATGCTTCTGCCCATATTGGAGACCCGTTGGAACAGATTCCAACTATGCAAATTCAGTTTTGCGACAAGATCGTCTGGACGTCCTAGTCCAGACGAAATCGTCAAATCTGGGGCGATATCGTCTGATCGACGACGATATCGTCAAACGGTCAAAACAACCTCTAAAAATGGCATGGAAAAGGGGGAAACGGATTTCTCGACGGTTAACGAGCGGTTTGGGAGGTTAAATTTGAATTTAAAATTATTTACTAAGGTGAATGTAAATTTTATAATTTTACTGCGCCAATTTTAGGGTGCTACATTTTGCCCCCTCTTTAGCGAATTTTCTGAAGAAAATGCGTTAAAGATGAGTTCTTCTCGATCTACGAGAAAGCAAAAAATTATACCCATTTTTAGGCGACGATTCTTGGTCGAATCGTACGACAACTTACTATGGTGCCCCCTCCGTGTTTTTACCCAAATCGAACGTTTGAGGTAAAAACGCGAAAAAGCAAAAAAATTATTGTTGAATAAAATTAAGAAAAATAGGGTAAAACCCTAATTCATTTTTACTGTTCATTTTCTGGTTTTTAGAGCTCTGAAGCAAAAATGGTGGAGACAACGCATAGATCGACAGAGGTCCGGCGCGGTCTACGGGTAAGAGTCTAGACTTAGTTTAGAACTGATTTAATTTGATTTTACATGCTTTTTAGGTAGATTTTAGATGAATTTGGAGCATCGCGGCCGTTTTTGGGCCGTCGACGTCGTCGGGACGAAATCGTCCCGATTTCGACGAAATCGTCTCAATTTCGGCAATTTCACCCGAGGGCGAAATCGTCGAAAGGGGGACGATTTCGTCAAATTAGAGACGATTTCGAACTACGAAATCGAAGACGATTATGCTCAAATTTGGGACGATATCGTCCAATAGTGGGCGATATCATCAATTACATGAAATTGATCTTTAAGTTGCATTATTAATTACTGGAATTGTTATTAATGATTGCTTGTTGTTTATGTTGTTTATGTTTGCAGAGAGGTTTACTAAAGAGCAGGGAGTGGAAATATGGAGGATTGAGAGATGACTTGGCCGCTCTGACACAGGCAGAGCGAGATCAGCTGGCACAGGCCGGCTTGCAGCATGTGGCGGAGATGCCACAAGTATCCACAGATATGGGGCTTCTAACAGCCCTAGCAGAGAGATGGTATCCGGGGTCTTCCTATTTTTGGTTATCGACAGGGGAGATGACTCCCACACTAGAGGACGTATGGAGGATTCTGAGAATCCCCATACAAGGACGGATGATCACTCCTACGGCCAATCAGGGCCACGCTATGGGACGACTGTGTGGTGACCCGAGCTTCACCCTGGAGAAGGGCGGAGTTAATATCGAGGCACTACGCCAGATGCCTGGGGCATCCCGACTCACACGAGTACTAGCTGGAGTGGTTGGTGGACTTCTGCTGTGCCACCAGAGCGGGTGCAGGGTACCATGGATGCTCGTAGATGTGATCTACGATATGCGGGACCATGGGTACAGGTTTTGCTGGGGCAATTTTGTACTATGTCGATTGTACAGGATCCTATATGGGGTCGTGTACAAGGGCGGGCGATGTCTGGTGATGACATCGCTCCTACAGGTTTGGTGCTGGGAGCACATTGCAGTGCGGAGGCCGATAGGGCTTCCACTAACAGGATTGACGGGGAGAGGCCCCGAGTCTTCTACTGGTGGCTCCGAAGAGGGTCACAACGACGGATCGACCTGCCGATGTCCCGGAGACTACTGGATGATTTGGTCCCAGACCAGATCACCTAGAGACCATGGAGAGAGCATCCAGGGTGGCCAGAGGATGGACAAGAGCTGGCTCGCATCAGGCGAGTCTGCTGGTAGAGGATGGAGAGAGGAGAGGTGGAGCTCCACCGCTATGACCGAGTTTTGCGACAGTTCGGTCTACAGCAGGGGATCCCATCTCTCAGAGACTACGAGTTTTCTCGGACAGTCCGGGATAACACTACAGTTAGCGGGGCTTCGGACATGCAGCATTTCTGGAGCCAGGACGTAGATGATGCCCCCATCCAGCCAGTGGATGGGGACGACGTAGGAGTAGCCGATGGCTACGATGCCTGGTACGTAGGCATCCGCCCTCCTCGGATGACGAGGGCATAGGGTCCGATCCATGCGGTTGTGCATCGGATAGGGAGGCGATGCCAGGCGGTGATAGAGGCGGCCCAGGGTCACGGCGAGAGGGAGCAGAGGAGGCCATAAGCACAGGAGAGGCCACGATAGCGGGAGAGGAGGGAGGAGAGACCCCCATCTCCACAGAGAGAGAGACCACCATCGCCCGATAAGGGCAAGGGTGTAGACACTGGGGAGAGCAACGAGACAACGACTCTCCGAGCCGAGGTTGCCCGCTTGCGGGCTCAGGTGCAATACTCGCAGGAGGAGGCTACACGGCTCGGAGCTCGGGGCGGAGGAGCGAGCACTCGAGATTTAGCATGCGCTATCGCCCAGATCACTTTCTATCAGGCTCTATACTACCAGGCGATGCCAGCGGAGCAGAGGGTGCCATTACCAGCACACATTGCAGAGCCTGTCATGATGGGGTCATCTAGGACATCATCACGATCGGCATCCAGGACTCACGGCACCACACGGACTGCGATGGGGCCACCTCCTCCACCTCAGGGGGGAGGAGATGAGGCTGAGAGCTCGAGGGGCTCTCGAGACACTACACAGAGGGTATTTGATTGAGTATGCCAAGATATGGATTGTGGCATACCAATCTAGCTGATATGATGTACATATTTTTTTGAGATATATATATAGATGAGATATTTTTGATCATATGACTTATATTGTGTTATGTATTTTGTGATGCTTATGATGCTTTTATGTTTTGATTGATTGATTTGATAATTGGATGTAGTTATGTCGTTGGAAATATTACAATTTTGAATGTCATGCTATAACATTGTAAATGAAATAATCTGATGTAACAAAGTGTTTGTTTGTGATGAAATGTAAAAGATAAAAAAAGACTTCTAACAATAATTTCAAAGGACATTGTCGCTATTATAGACCATTTCATGGAGTCGCCGCTCACTCGGTCGTCAAGCTAATCCCATTTATAGAAATATTGTTAAAAAGGGAAAGAGTGCTTAAGAGACTGTCTTAAGACTTTGGTGCAATAGTGCAAATGATGATGATGATGATGATGGTTTGTTTTCAGATTTTCATAAAAAATATTTGTGCATGAAATATTGTTTAAAATGATTTTTGCTAGGCATAAATTCCTAAGTGTGATAAAATTTTTGAATAATTCCTTAGGAATTATACCATCATTGCAAAGTTGAACGGTTGACATAATGACTTGAAAATAGTGAAAAATGGGTTTGCTTTTGAAAAGCATAATTTGTGTAACATAATAAATGAAGTCATATGGTTTTTATGATTTTTGATAAATGGGGGAATAAAAATTGTTACAATGGTTTGCGCTAGGCATAGAATATGTAGGTATAGACTTATACCATCATCGCGAAAATCCAAAAAAGATAGTTTTATTGCATGGTTGATTTTTGATGAACAGAAAATATGAAAATGAGGACTTGCGCTAGGCATAAAATTCCAATTTTGGTTTTGAAACTATACCATCGTCGCGAAAGTCAATCAGATATATATGTATATGTTTTGATTGTATAGTTTGAAAGAAATTTTTGATTTTTCTATTTATATAGTTGTCTTTGTAGTAAACAACTGTACTTGATTTATTTCAACAAGTTGCAAAAATAATATTTCAAAGTATTTTGAAGACAAAAGTTAGATTTATAAGGAATCCCATGTGCATATGTGAATTCATTTCCGATCTTGATTTATCATAATGATAGACAAAATCTCTCAAATACAAATGTGTGTGCAATTGCATTGTTCATTTACCAGTTGTGAGCAAGATACTATGATACAAGTGATTTGAAGAAACCAAATAAGTGTTCATTAACCATGATGTAGATGCATATAACCATATTAGACTACTATGTAGATCGGATTATCAAGAGCTAGCTAATCCATAAGCAGACATAGGTCTGTACAAAAGAAGGTCGCTAATGTGACGGACATATCGCCACGCTAGGAGTTACCCAAGGCCAAGCAGAGTTGGGCACAAACCACCTGTTATGGGGCTTACCTCACGGTTTTCGAATAATTGAGAATTCCAAGGATTCAAGCTCATCAACCCTTCTTTTCTTTTCAAAGGGTAGGGAAAGGGATTTTATTGCTTTCTTGCTTTCTTTTGAACTTTGCTTATTTTTCTTTTTGTATTTCTTTTGCTTGATAATGCTTGGAACATTGCTATAAAAGAACATTTCTCTTTTCTCTTCTTTCTTGAATTTTTCTTCTCTTTTTCTTTGCTTAGGGATACTTGCTCGGATTAGTCTGTAGAGCAAGGGATTTTTATTCTGGGTAGGGGTGAGCTTGTCCTTTTGCCAATTCTCAAAGATTCTAGACCATGTGCATGATAGGATAGCAGGGGAAACTTTTCACTCAAGAAATCAGTTCTACTATGTAGCAAAACATGGAAATTACAAATATAATCATTTTATTGTGAAAAGATGTGCTTGGTTTAAGTAAATAACAAGATCAATTCTCTATGCTCAAACTTTATTTAATTGAATTTTGTGGACTTTGATATAAGAGAGATTAGTAATCATGCCAGATAAAATCAAGATATTTATTGTTGTGAGTGTGCAAGTGAGGGATTCAAAATAAATGCTAATTTTATCCAAAATAAGTTGAAACATATAACTGCAATAATTGGAAGAAAAATATAGATATAAATGATTTTTGAGAAGTTTTGAGAATGTTGACTCTCTCTTTCTTCTGTATATTGTTTTGGTTTCAAAAAAGTCAAGAATATTGTTGTTTTTATATTTTTGAGCAAAAAATTTAACAACTGCCTTAAACAAATGCAATAGATAGTTTTTGAAGATTTTTGGAGATTTATGAATGTTTTTGGTGTTTTTGAATTTTTTATAAATTGAAAGAAATATAAGATAGTAATTTTGAACAAATATATACATGGATGAAATGACCAAGTTTATGCATAGTAACGTTTAAGATGCAAAATATTCATGGGTTCTTTAAGTTCTTTACCATCTAAGGTAGATAATTTATATGCTCCTCGATTCAAATTTAGCAAGTAATAATGTATGGTCCAAGCCAGTTGGGCTCAAATTTACCTTTAAGGTCCTTAGTTGCATTAGTATTTTTTTGAAGATTTTGAGGATTTTGATTTTTTTTGTATTTTGATTTTAATTTATGAATTGAAATTGGTGGTATATACAAGATGATCTATATACACTATACAAGGTTATTTGAGTATAGCATGTCTAAGGTTGCTTCAAAATCAAAGGAGGTTTTGAAGGATAATCTGGTTGAGGTGAAGGTAAGAACAGAAGGTGATGAATAAAAGGTAGTGATAACAAAAGCTTTGTTATAATGTAGAATAATGTAGCAAAAGATTTGACTTTTATATGTGTAAAATTGATCATGTTACAAAATAAAATGTCAGAAGGATAAGAAAGTTCTTCATTCTTATCACTATATTCCAAGTTTTGATAAGATGGAGAAAGTATATGTGAAAGATATGCATGGATGTTATTTTGTAAACAAGGATGATCATATATGGATGAAGAAAAGTGATGGATAGAAGATAATTGTGATAATAGAGAATGTATAGAACTTGATGTTTCAACCGTTAAATATTCTTCAAATGGTGTTGGGTCACCATGTATGGTAACAATTTTATTTGCAAGTTCAAACTTCAAACATTGGTGAAGAGTGGAAGGGACAACCCTCATCGTATGAATCCAAGGACTCTGGAGAAGTAGGTTGTAAGGTGAAGGACAATATCCTACATAGAATAAAATATCCAGGATCTTGGATCCAATATTAAGGGGAAGAATTATAGTACCTTGAGCTTCTTGAATTTCATTGTTAAAAGATTTTATAATAACATTTGATTCATTAAGATCTTCTTCCTTTGATTTGAGTTTTTGGAATAATTGATAAGTGCATAAATTAAGAGAGGAGTCATTATCTACCATGATAGTTTCTAACAAGTGTTTCTTTACTAGATCTCGATAATGTAAAGATAGGAGTCTTCTTGTGGAGTAGAGGAAGGAATATCCTCATCATAGAATGAAATATGGTTAACCTCAAGAGGGTTTACACCATTAATTATGTTCTTAGAGAAAATATGATGAGGAACAAATTGTTGGCTAGGTATTTTGAACAAAATTTCCTTGTGATAAATTTGTAATACTTCTAAAAGGGATATCTTTGCTTGAGGATTAATCACTTGTTGTTGGCTATCAAAGTGGATTTCAGATTGAGATTTTGATTCTAAAGATGAGCTTTCTATGCTTACATTCCATTTTGGATCATTCTCTAGAGCCAAAGATAGTTTTGAAGGTTGGTCAAATGAGGAATCCATATCTTGAATATCGGATTGAGTTGATTGAACTTGAGGTTGCTCATTTGTAGTTTTTGTTACAATATTAATAATATCATCATGATGGGACACATTAACATGCAATATTTGATTGGTTTCTTGTTGTTGATAATTGAATAGGGGTTCTTGGGAGATCCCCATGTCTTGATTGATTATTGGTATTTGTTGTGTAGGAGTTTGATTGTTTACTTGGAGATTTATAATCAGTTGTAGATTGTAATTCCTTTATATTAAAAAGACCCTTATCAATCAAATCTTGAATTGCACATCTTAAATCTTTACAATTTTGTGTCATATGTCCATCTACTCTATGATATTCACAATGTAGCTCAGGTTTAAACCAATCTATTGTGGTATCAGGTTGTCTTATGGAAGGGAGTTCAATCTTATTTGTGTCAAGTAAATACTTGAGAATTATATCCATTGGTTGATTGAGCTTAGTAAATTTACGTGATGAAGGTTTTTGAGAGGTTTTTGATAAATGCCTTAGGAATTTCGTCATAAAAGGACCTAATGGTTTCTCACCTCTACTTTCTTTGTTATGGGTAGAATGATGATAGGAAGATTGCGATGTAGGAGGTGAGTGCATGGTAGAATTGGAAGAATAAGTATTTTCTTGTTGAAATGGATGTGTTGTATTGAAAGAAGAGTATTGAAAAGGTGGTGGAGGATTATATGTGGATTGATAGACATAATATGGATATATGGGAGAATAGATAATATCGTTATGAAGAGGATTGGCAAAGGGATTGTCTTGTTGGGGTAAGGATGAAAAATGAGAGAAGTGTGATGGAGGTGATGTTGAATAGGGATAAGGTTGATCATAATCAACAAATGTATTTGGCTGAATTCTTCCAACATTACTAATGGGCTCATATTGATTTGAGTAAAAACTCATGGTTTCTTTAGTACTTCTAAAAGTAATATTTAGCATCTACTATTTAGAATTGAATCTAAAACATATAAACTTGAAATGATGATTTTGTTTTTGTTTTTCTTGTATACATATATATATATATATTTTGTTTTGTTTTCAAAAGGTTTACAATGCATTCACGTCGGGTTCACCAAAATGTATCGCTCCAAATTTTTTGCATCCCTACCTTCAAGCTATAGGATCCGCGCCCGAAGGAGGATGGGAAAAGGATGGTGCGGTACCTCGGACTGAGAGGACTTTGCGAAGGTCCCGCCTCTCAAGGGAGGTGTATTTTGGTGATTTTTCGACGGATGGTGGGTTCACCAGGAAACATTTAGCGGCAGTTTCCACGCCTAGGTTTTGGAATGTGTTTAGATGAGTTCGTTTTAATCTTAAGCATTCATATCCTAGGTTTGGCCGAATGAATCTAAATTAAACTACATGAAAATGCAACTTTCATGAATACAGCAAACAGATTAAAAAAGCAAAAAAATAGAGAATTTACAAGAGGAAAATGGGGAATACCTGATCCGGATGTCTGAAGAAGATTCTGACGTTTGAAGCAGTCTGGATCGTCTGGAATTCGACAGAATCACCTGCAATCTGACAGAATCGTCCGCAATCTGACAGAATCGTCTGAGACTGACAGAATCGTCTGAGATCTGACGAATTCGTCAGAGACCTGCAAGACAGAAAATAGATGCAAAATACAAGAAGTCCTACTGTGCTAACAGAGGCAAATTACACCAAATAATAAAATGAATACTGAGCAATAGTTTAAAACAACAATCCTAGCAAATTTCTGTATTTTAACAACAAATCATGAACTTAATGTGCAATCTAAGCTAAATGGGTGAACTCCAAATGCAAAATAATATAAACACTGAGTAAATGATCTAATTTGCAGCATAAAATGACAAAGAAAAGGTTGAGAAAAGCAAACTCCGTGCACTGATTGCCTCGATAGATCGTCTCGCATCAGTACGAAATCGTCTCGCATTTGACGGGATCGCCTCCGATCTGAACAGGTTCGTCAACGACGATGGATGCTGGCTCCGGCTGAAAATCAGTGATGTACCTACAAAAAAATTGCTATGGGACTAGTGCAAAAGCAAAATTAAGATGTTTTGACGCAGAGGGAATCAGTTTGCAGATAATTTCAGCCAGGGGTTGGGGAGGGAAAATCCTAGAGATTAAATAGGCTTAGGGGGAGTAGTTAGGAGGTTGGAGATCATCCCAATTTGGGAGATCTCCAACGGGGGAGGGTCCCAACGGCGCATACACGCTTCTGCCCAGATTGGAGACCCGTTGGAACAGATTCCAACTATGCAAATTCAGTTTTGCGACAAGATCGTCTGGACGTCCTAGTCCAGACGAAATCGTCAAATTTGGGGCGATATCGTTTGATCGGCGACGATATCGTCAAACGGTCAAAACAACCTCTAAAAATGGCACGAAAAAGGGGGAAACGGATTTCTCGGCGGTTAACGGGCGGTTTGGGAGGTTAAATTTGAATTTAAAATTATTTACTAAGGTGAATGTAAATTTTATAATTTTACTGCGCCAATTTTAGGGTGCTACAGATATAAACTCAGCAGGTTTCCAAATGCCTAAGAATAAGAACACTAAAAAAAAACCAGTTATGAAGGATCAATCAAAGTCATCTGCTAATATGTTTAAAATCCCTTCCAAAAATGATTTCCCAAGTGAGGAAGAGGAAGTAATGGAAACATAAATCTTAGAAACACAATTTAAATATGAAGGAAAGAACTCAAAGACAAACCAACAAATCAAAGGTTTTCAACAGAAAAAAAAGGGAGAAAATTTACACAAGAAAAACAATATTTTAAATGTCAAAACTTCAAATAATATAGGTCCCAATATAGACTCCATTGAACCCTCTAGTAAAATTTTGGTTGTGTATGAGCATTCTTCAAGGTTAGAAGCCATCTCAGATTCAATTGGTATAAGTCAAGAAATAGGAAAAAAAAATTGAAGATGGATTCTAATCAAAAATCAGGTCGCAAGACCAATCAATATCATATGGTAAAAGAAGGTGAAAAGCTTGTAGAGGAAGGTAAGATTAATGTCCTTCCCAAATTTTTTAGCCATGGTATTAATGAATATCATCACTTGGAATATTAGAGGATTCAAAGGGAGTCTTTCAAAACAAAATGAAATTAGAAGAATGATTCAGATAAATCATCCACATCTTGTTTTCCTTCAAGAAACAAAGATTTCAATGGAGGATATGGACTCAATTGCCAATAAAATTTGGCCAACTAAAAAAGTGGTTTCCCTCAGTTCCCAAGGGACTTATGGTGGCATTGCTTGTCTTTGGGACCCAAAAGAGGTAGTTATTCACCATATGGTTGGCATTTGGGATCTGTTGGCTATAACTATTCAAAGTAGATATTAAAACCAAATTATGCTTTGCATTATTGTTTATGCTCTGACTGATTTGGAGGAAAAAAGAAGACAGTGGAAGGATATAACTCATATTATCTCTCATTTTCTTGAAGCTTGGATCTTGATCGGAGGACATTTCAATACCATCCTCTCTTTGGATGAGAAAAGGGGGGAAATAGAAATTTGGACAAAAGCACTGACCTCATGAGTGAATATATTGCAAACCTCCATCTTGTGGACATCCAACCAGATAATGGCCTTATGATTTGTCTAACAGAAGGCAAGGCTTAGATTTTATAATGGAGAGATTGGATAGGTTTTTGCTCTCTGAAAATTTCTTAATCCATGGTCACATTCCTAAAGTGAAGACTCTTAATAATGTTGGTTTGGATCATTGGCCAGTCATGGTGGAAATATGGAAAACCAATGTGAGTTTCTCTCCTTTTCGTTTTCAATTAATGTGGCTTAGAGACATTTCCTTTAAACCTCGTGTGCAACAATGGTGGAAGGAAGGTAAACCTAGTCATGGGACTAAGATGTTCTGTTTTGCCAAAATACTGCAATATATTAAATCCAAAATCAAGACTTGGAACTGGAAAGAGTTTGGGGATCTTCATAAAAAAAACATGAAGTTATTGCTCATCTTGAAATTTTGAATAAGAAAATCCATTTAGATGGCCTCACAGAGAAGAGAAGTGCAAATGAAATTAATCTCACAACTCAGTTAGAGGAATGGGAAAAAAAAGAAGAAATCTTATGGAAGCAAAAATCTAGAATTCAATGGCTCAAAGAAGGAGATCGAAACACAAATTTCTTCTAGCTAGAATATCTCACAACTTTATTTCTTCCCTAAAATCTAATTCTGGAGATGTTGTTTATACTTGGGATGGCATGAACTCTATTGTTGTTGATTACTTTTCCAATCTTTTTGCTACTACTCCTCTTGACTCAGCTTCTCAACAAAATGTTCTTCAAGCAATCCCTTCTCTTATCACTTTTGAGGAGAACTCTATTTTGACTGCTCCTATTACTATCAATGAGCTTCAATAGGTAGTTTTTAAAATGCAAAAAGGGAAAACCCTAGGTCCTGATGGTTTTCCCATTGAGTTCTACCAAGAGTTCTGGGATATCCTTCATGTTGATTTATTAGAGGTGGTGGAAGAAGCCAGGAAAGACAAAGAAATTTTGAAGGTTATCAATAAAACTTATATTACTCTTGTTCCAAAAGCTCAAGAGGTTGATCATATCTCAGCTTTTAGACCTATTGCTTTATGTAATGTTCTTCTCAAAATCATTACTAAAATCATGGCAGAAAGGTTGAAGCCTCTTTTGCATAAGATTATTTCCCCAAAGCAAGGGGGTTATGTGGAAGGGATTCAAATAGTAGATGAGATAGTTCTTGCTCAGGAAGCCATCCATTCCATGGATATGCAAAAATCTCCTTCCATTTTCATTCGGTTAGACTTATCCAAAGCTTATGACAAAGTGGATTGGCACTTCCTTATCAAAGTTTTGAGGCAATTTGGTTTCTCTAAGGATTGGATGGATTGGATTATAGGATGTATCTCTTTATTTTCCTACTTAGTTCTTATCAATGGCAGACCTTCTCAGTCGTTCCCAACTTCTAGAGGTATTAGGCAAGGTGACCCACTATCCCCTTATTTATTCATCATTCTTGTTGAATGCTTGGGTAGGACTATAACCAAAAAGAGGGAAAAAAAAACCCTTGAGGGAGTTACCATTGCTCATGGAGCTAGACCTATCTCTCATCTTCAATTTGTGGATGACTCTACTCTTTTAGGTAAAGCTACAGTTATGGAAGCTTCTAATATTAAGAAAATCATTAGCTATTTTTCTAAGGCTATTGGGCGAGTTGATCAATGAAGAAAAATCTAAAGTTATTTTCTTTCACTGCTCTGCTAGACAGGAATCCATGGTCTTGGATAAATTAAGATATAAGAAGACCTCCATTCCAATCACTTATTTAGGTATTCCCATAAATATTCAAAGGCAGAAAAATAAAGATTGGAATTGGTTGTTGGACAAAGTCAAGAAGAAAATTGGAAAGTGGACCAACATGTGGCTTTCTTTTGGGGGTAGAATCACCTTGGTAAAATCAGTCCTTCAAGCTATTCCTATTTATGTATCTTTCGTTTTGAATATCCCAAAGGTTGTTCTTTGAGAACTGGATCAAATCAGTCATCGTTTCCTTTGGAGTGGTACTAAGGAGAAAATAAAATGGGCCTTGGTGAAATGGGACACTTTATGTCTTCCTAAGAATGAAGGGGGGTTAGGATTTCGGTCTTCTATTAATAAAAACAAAGCTTTAGCTACTAAATTATATTGGAGGATGTTACATAACCCCAATGCTCTTTGGGCCAATAATCTCCGTGCTAAATATGTTGAGAATAAAAGTCCTAAAGACCTTGTTCACTATCAACTTCCTACCAAAGGTTCTCCCATTTTAGCAGTTCTTAAGACTGGTGAGGATTTGATAAAGAAAAATTTATTTTGGATCATTCATAATGGTCAACAGGCAAATTTTTGGATAGATTCTTGGGATGGTCACAAGCCTTTGATAACTCAGTTTCCCGATTGGAGGCCTTGGATGGAGGAGCTTCACCGAGCTAACTGGATAAAGGTGGCTAATTATCTGTCGGTACCATACTGGTAATTCAAAGGTTGGTAGATATTGGATCCCTATTGAGGACTGGCCTATTCAAATCCCAAAAAGGCAAAGACAAGATATCCAAGGCATCCTTCATATGAGATCACTCTCTTGGTCCCATGAAAAATATTGTTTTGGATGGAACAACACTACTAAGGGTGAGTATTCAGTTGCTCAAGGTTATTTGACCTTATGCCATAATAATCCCAACCATTCTTCTAACATATTTTCTCAATTGTGGGCTCAAAAGCTCTAGCCTAAGGTGAGGTTCTTTAATTGGATTTTATTGCATCGTAGGGTGCTTATTGGTGAGCAACTTATGAAGTGTGGTTTTCATGGCCCTTTTAGATGTGAAATGTGTGAAGAGAATGTAGAAACTCTCAACCATATTTTTATTGAGTGTACTTTAGCCTCTGAGCTATGGAGGAGAATGGCCACTTTACTTGGCTTACAGTGGTCCAATTTTTTTATTTTTGAATAGCTTTGGAGGGATTGGCCTAATCAAGAGGGTGTTGATCATTTTATTAGGTGGTTAGTTTGGATGGGTTCTATCATTCTTCTTTGGAATATTTGGATTGAAAGGAACAACCAAATTTTTAATCAAGATAGGAAGGATATTCACTATATTTGGCAAAAGACCATAGCCAACTTAGTTGAATCAGTCCATCAACTCCTTAATCACCCCCAAAACTCCCACCAAAGATGGGATCAAGTGATGCAAAGATTGAAGATTAAATCTTCTAAGGGCAACCAACTTAAAGGGAATGTGAGTATTAGTAAGATGGATAGGACAAGAAATTGACAACCTCCTCCTAAGGATTTTGGAAAATTCAATATTGATGGAGCCTCTAGAGGGAACCCTGGAAAATCTAGTGTGGGAGGAATTGGTAGACTTTCATATGGCTCCCTAGTTTTTACTTTTGCTAAGAATTTGGGTATTCTTTCCAATAACCTTGTTGAAGGGTATGGTATCCTCAGAGGCCTTCAGGAGGCTACTAAGGTTGGATGGGAAAAGGTGTTAGTTGAGTCTGACTCTCAACTTATGATTAATCTCTTGAAGACTCCTTCTAAGAATCATAAGGTTGATTGGAGAATAAAAAGAATTATTGAGAAGATTCAATTAATCCGGATGGGATTTTTGAAAGTTGATTACAATCATGTGGTCAGAGATCAAAACAAGAGTGGTGATGCTTTAGCTAATTGGGCTTTGGACAAAGGTGATCTTACTTGTTATGGCCACCCTCCTAGATGGTGGGCTTCACAAATTAGGGAAGCTCTTCTTTCTATCATTTCTTTGGATGGCTCTAGTTCTGAAGGTACCTAGTTTCTTTTTTTTTTGCTTCTCTTTGGTTCATTCAGGTTTTTTTTAATTCCCAAGCTCATTCTATTCTTTTTTTTGTTTCCTTCGTTGATTCTTGCCTTATTGGTCTTCTGGTCTAGATAGGTCATTATTATGTTCAATTTTTTTTCTTTTTTCTTTTTCCTTTTTTTATTTAGTTTTTTAAGGTGTGTGTGTTATTTTGTTTTGTTTTTGTGTTCTTTGTGTTTTGTTGTTCTTGTGTTTTTGTTGTTTTGTATTTTTTTTATGTTTTTTGTTATTGTTCTTGTGTTTTTGTCATTCTTGTTCTTGTGTTTCTCTTTGTCTGTGTTAATTCATGTTTTTATGTGTGAGTGTTTTATATGTTTTTTGTTTTTGTTTATTGTCTGTTGTTGGTTGTTTTTTATTTTTATTTTTATTTTTATTTTATTTTTTTATTATTTTAGGTTTTGGTTGTGTTTATTTTTCATGTTTTTTTTTGGGTTATGTCTTTGTAGTGTTTTGTTGTTTTTTGTCTTGTTTGTGTTTTGTTATGTGGTGCTTGTGTTTTTCTTTGTGTTTCGTGTTTTGGTTTATTTTATATTATTGTGTGTGTTTGGTTGTGCTTTTGTTTTTGACACACTCAAGGAGCATGTTTTTTTATTTTATTTTATTATTTTTGTTGTTATTTACTTATTTTTAAATTGGTTTTGTGTGTTTGTTTGCTCCTTGAGTATGTCAAAGGTGGTAGGCCAGGTCCAAGTCCTGGGCGTTTTTGGCGGAATGGATACCCCTGCCTCCTTGGGTCTTACCCGAAAGTGGCATCCCTTTTGGGATGTTTTCCACAAAAAAAAAAAAAAGGGCTTTGGACAAAGGTGATCTTATTTGTTATGGCCACCCTCCTAGATGGTGGGCTTCGCAAATTAGGGAAGTTCTTCTTTCTATCATTTCTTTGGATGGCTCCAGTTTTGAAGGTACCTAGTTTCTTCTTGTTGTTTTTTGCTTCTCTTTGGTTCATTCAGTTTTTTTTTAGTTCACTAGCTCACTCTTTTCTTTCTTTTGTTTCCTTTGTTGTTTTTTGCCTTAATAGTCTTTTGGTCTAGATAGGTCTTTGTTATGTTCAATTTTTTTTTATTTTTTATTTTTTATTTTTTTGTTTAGTTTTTTAAGGTGTGTGTTTTTTTGTTTTGTTTTTGTGTTCTTTGTGTTGTTTTTTGTTGTTCTTGTGTTTTTTTTTTTTTTGTGTTTTTTATGTTTTTTGTTTTTGTTCTTGTGTTTTTGTCGTTCTTGTTTTTGTGTTTCTTTTTGTTTGTGTTAATTCATGTTTTTTGTGTGAGTGTTTTCTATGTTTTTTATTTTTTTTAATTGTCTGTTGTTAGTTGTTTTTTATTTTTATTTTTATTTTTATTTTTTTATATTTTAGGTTTTGGTTGTGTTTATTTTTCATGTTTTTTTTGGTTTATGTCTTCGTAGTTATCTGTTGTTTTTGTTTTGGTTGTGTTTTGTTATGTGGTTCTTGTGTTTTTCTATGTGGTTCGTGTTGTGGTTTCTTTTATCTTATTGTGTGTGTGTGTTTGGTTGTGCTTTTGTTTTTGACACACTCAAGGAGCATGTTTTTTATTATTTTTGTTGTTATTTACTTATTTTTAATTTGGTTTTGTGTGTTTGTTTTCTCCTTGAGTATGTCAAAGGTGGTAGGCCAGGTCTAAGTCTTGGGTATTTTTGGTGGAATGGATACCCCTGCCTCCTTGGGTCTTACCTAAAAGTGGCATCCCTTTTGGGATGTTTTCCACAAATAATAATAATAATTATAATAATTACACTCAATAAGTCTTACAAAAATAAAATTAATCTAAATGACCTAATATTGCCTATTAAAACCCTTATAAATACATTGCAAATAAAATTAGTTAAAGTTTAGAAACATTTTGAATACCTACAAAAATAATAAAAATAATAAAGAAAACAATAAAAATAACAAAATAAATAAAATAGTAAATCTCCTACATCTCCACATGCTAATAATACTTCATTAAACTTAAATTACTCTAATTAAATATAATTTACATCACTATCATTACCCTATTTATTAGTCCCCCTTTGCATAGGAAATAACAAAATAAATAATAATAATAATCTTAATTAACATTAATTAATATGATATTTACAATCCCTTAAACATAAATTTATCATGTTTTAGGCACCACACTAAATATAAAATCTAGAAGCCTAGGAGCTCACCCCTTTTTGAGAATTAAAAATTATTCCTAATTTAATATGACTCCTCATATGGTACACCCTCCATGCCATTAAAGCTAAATTTGAATTTAAAATTAAAAAGTGCATTAAAGCCATAGGGCTCAAGGACAATCCACTTTAATACACTTGACATTTAAAAATATTAAATTTACCTCCTTGGCCTAAACTAATTTTTAAATTTTGTAGAAGAAGGAAACCACCATAAACAAGATGCAAATAAAGACAAAAGAGATTAATTGATCTAATAGATTTTATTGCAAATATGTAAGATTTTACAATGATAACCAACAACTCTTTGCTTTATTACAAATAAAAGGAAGCGTTAAAAGACTTTTACAACACAATATGGCTTAAGGTTTCCTCTTCACATCAAAAATTGTGTATGGGTGTGTGTGTTTCTTCTCCAAGGGATGCTCCAACAATGCTCTATGTTTGCATACAACCAAAAACCCTACACACATACAAACAACATCATATTAGTAGCTTCTGTTGCATATTGAAAGCATCAACAAAAACAAGCAAATAACATATTAAAGAATAAAATATGAATATGTAAGAAGGCACCTAAGAGTGTTAGAGGCTGTGTATAATAGCAAGTAGGCTAAGGTAGATGGTGAATAGAAATTTTGGCAGCATGCACCTAGCATAAAAATGGGCTCCTTTAAAATGGCTATGGGAGGGTGTATTTATAAGCAAAATTAGGTTATGTGAGTGGGATGCCACATGGACTCCACATAAGCAAGGGTATTTGGGGAAAAGTCTAGAGAATGTGAGGTGGAAAGGTTCATTTACGTGGCTTGGGAAATGGAGAGGTGTAGAAGAATGGATATTATTTTTAAATTTGGTTCTAGATACATATGGGATTGTGTGGAGAATTTAAAATTCAAGAAAATGTGAGGTGTCCCATGGGGGAGGTGACACATTAAAGGGCTTTGGGTAGGGTGTCCTAATGGGATGAAAGTCTAGAGAATGTGAGGTGGAAAGGTTCATTTATATGGCTTGGAAAATGGAGAGGTCTAGAAGAATGGATATTATTTTTAAATTTGGTTCTAGATACATAGGGGATTGTGTGGAGAATTTAAAATTCAATGAAAGGTGAGGTGTCCCATGGGGGAGGTGGCACATTAAAGGGCTTTGGGTAGGGTGTCCTAGGGGGATGGGATATTAATTTAAAATTGGGTTATGGGAGAATGGGAAAGGATTAAAAATTAGGAGGATAATCATGTGGCATGTCCTTGGGCCAAGTGGCATTAATGAGGATTTTGACTAGACATTTTTAAATTTAAAATTACTTTTTATGTCATGAGGGGAGTACCATGTGAGGTGGCATATTAAATTAGGGGTAATTTTTAAATTCTCAAGAAAGGGGCTTCTAGATTTCTCATTTATTATGGTGCCTAGAACATGACATAACTATGTTTAAGGGGCATTAATTAGTATTTTAATTAAGATTAATTAGGATTTTTATTATTTTATTTGCTTTGTTGTTTTCTATGCAAGGGGACTAATAAATGTGGTAATGATGGAGATATTAATTATTTTTAATTAACAAAATGTGTTCTTAATAGCATATTTAGTAAATATTAGTGACATGTGAGGGTGTAGGAGAATTGGGTAATATTTTATTATTTTTATGGTGTAGGGGTGAATTCAAAATTTGGGTTAGTTATTATTTGTTGCTTTTATAGATGTAGGAAATATATCAAAATTTGGATTAATTATTTACATTAATATTTAAGGTGTTTCTAAGGTTTCATTAAGCAATATTAGATTAATTTAGATTAATTTTAATTTTCAAAGTCTTGCTTAGGTATTTTTATTTAATTTATTAAATTAGCAAAATTGTTAATAAAAATATCTATTATTTAAAAAATAGAGAAGAATCTAGGGTTTGCAAAGTTACAGTGGAGAAATTGCTGGAGCAGGAAAAAATTTGGGGGAAGACAAAAAACCCTAGAGAAATCGTGAGTGTCATTTCAGGTATGGTACTTCTTTGGCTTTAGCTTTGAAAATATTTCATTGGCTAGGGATTTAAAAATAGGGACCTCTTCTTTTGGAAGAGATTTATGGCAGTTTGTTGGTTCCAATGATGACTGCAGCCTCACTTCTAAAACAAGCAGGTAATGAGGCCTTCTCCATGTTTTCACAACAGTTTTCTTTTGATGAGGAGAAGTTGGATCATATGCGTCAAGTGCTTAAAGCGAGAAAATAACCCCATCCAAAACCACCTGCTCGCTCTAACAATGGTACCTTTGTGCCCAAGTTAGATGAGTCTCTTGTGATTGAGGTGCCTCCAGCTTACATCTAGCAACCTTTGCTCACGCTTTCCACCCAAGCCCTTGCATGCAAATTTGTAGGAATATGGCCTAGTCCAATCACAATCCAAAAATGGATTAATACACATTGGGGGAGTAAAGTCTCCTCTTATGAATTCATGATGACAGGTAGGGGATACTTTGTCATTACATTTGCCTCTATGGAGGACAAGAGCACTATATTTCATGGAGGTCCTTGGTTTCTAGGATCTAGCCCACTTTACATGACCCCATGGAGCACGACATTTGATCCTCAAGAGGAGGAGCCTGAAGAAGTTTTTGTTTGGGTCAGGTTACCATTTTTGCTACTGCACCTATGGAACAAACCTTCGATGGAATTAATAGGTAACTCTATTGGAACATTCATTGACTAGGCTCCTCCAAAGGCTAATAATGCTATATGTGCACGCATTTGTGTGCAAGTTAATCTAAAAAAGGGTTTGCATGAACATATTGGAATAAAGGTGTTTGATTGGATACATAACCAACCCCTAGAATATGAGCATATACCATTCAAGTGTATAACATGCCATGAGCATGGGCATTTCTCCCAAACCGCCCAATTAAACAAGCATAGGAAACAAAAAAAGAAGAACTAGGATTCCAAGAAGTCAAAAGGAAACCACGTAGATCAAGAAGCAAGAATTGACAACCTCAACCACAAGATCAAAAAAGCTTCCAGCATAAAAATAAATTTGCAAGTCTTAATGAAGGAGAAAAGGAAATCACCTCTCTAGATGTGATGGGTCCTAAAGATAAAGAGAAGATACCTACAACTGAAGCTGACAAGTCACCAGAGATCTTAGGAGATACACCAGAGAACATAATAGCTGGAGAAGAAACTGATGGAAACTTAGAGGAAGAGGTAGAAGAAACACAAGTGGAGGAAATAGTGATTCCTTAGGGTTTACCAACCACACGATCTACAGTTAAGGGAATAAAATCAAACCAACATAAATGAGCAAGCACAAAAAGACTTGCAATCCAAAACGTAGGTCAAAATTGAGGAGAGCTTCGTAAAAAATAAGAAGCAATCCAAAAAATGAAGATTATGTCATGGAACCGTAGGGGACCTGGAAGTCCTCTGAAAAAAACTATCTCAAAGTTCTAATACATGATCAAAAGCCAGTAATAGTATGTATTCAGGAAACAAAAACAGTAGAGGCGACACTGATTATAGAATGGCAAAAGATATGGGCACAATCAAAACTGATAACTATTGATTATGTGGGAGCTTCAGGGGACTAGATTTGGCTTGGGACCCACAACAATTAGTTTGTAGGTTGCAACATAAGCATAATAACTGGATAGGTACAAAATTTACCTTACCAGATGGAACTAGTGTAGCAGTAATAAATTTTTATGGTCCAAATAATCCTATCCAAAAAATAGAAACATGGCAAAACTTAGCACAATGGCTAGACAATGAGAAGTTTGACAACATAATACTAGGAGGAGATCTCAAAATGATTCTCTAGCATTGGGGGAAGGTTGGGGGAAGTTTAGCAAGGTATTTAATAAAGATATACTCAATCAAATTATGGCAAATGAAAGCAAACAAGACATTCGACCGACCAAAGGAAAGTACACTTGGAGCAATAGAAGAGCAGGGGTAAACTATATTACAGTAATATTGGATAGATTTTTTATCAGTGAAAATCTCCTAACACACTTTCCCCTCACTTCCAGTCACATCATTCAGAACTCTATCTCATATCATAAGCCAATTCTCTTAGATAGCGACCAAAGCCTACAACCCCAAAAAATTCCTTTTAAATACAACTTTGAATGGGTAGCAGAAGAAGATTTCAATGAACTTGTGGAAAGCACTTGGAACCAACAGGTCCAATCCACCAACCCCCAAGAAAAGTGGAAAATCAAAATTCAAAAATTGAAGCATATGATAAAAAAAATGGTTGGCAGAAAAAGTGAGAGTCAAACTAGACAAGAAGAAGTTGATGCAACAACTAGAGTAGCTAGAAATAGAAATTAGGGATCATCCTCCTCAACCATGGCAAGAAGATGCAATAAATGACCTGATTCAGAAGCTCAATAAATTAATCATTGAAGAAGAAACACATTGGAGGCTTAGATCCCGAATGGTCTGGCTAAGCAAGGGGGATAAAAATACCAAATATTTTCATCTAAAAACCATGCAACACTACCAAAGAAATACAATCAAGGAGATAGAGCATGAAGGAACCACTTATACAGACAGGGAGAAAATTAAGGAATTTTCCAAGCAACATTACTCAGCTTTGCTCTCCAGAGAAAATGGTAATCCTCATTCCCAGGAAATACCACTGTAGCATATACCAAAAATATTAATTTTGGAAGACAAACATGATCTCAGTCAACCAATCACTATGGAGGAACTTAAGGAGATTATAGCAGCTCTACCAAAGAATAAAGCTCATGGACCTTATGGATTCACAAATAACTTTTACCAGCAATACTTACACATAATTAGAGAAGATTTGATACGCATGATTGAGGATGTTAGGGTGAAAGGTAAGCTTCTTGGAGCCATCAACTCCACCTTTCTAGCATTAATACCTAGAGAAAAAAATGCCACTACTTTCTCTAGATTCAGACCAATTTCTCTATGTAACTCTTCCTATAAAATTATTACCAAGTTGTTGGCAAATAGAATAAAGAAAAAACTTGACAAACTAATATCAGAAGAGCAAGGACAGTTCATGCCTAGAAAACAAATATATGATAATATCATTACAGTGCATGAAGCCCTCCACGGTAGTAGAAAATCAAAAAAGAAACAAATTGTTATAAAACTTGATATGGCAAACGCCATTGATAGAGTTAATATACAATTTGTAGAACAGGTCCTTCAAAAGTTTGGATTCCCACATCAGGTCATTAAGTGGATCGGAGAATGCATAAAAAACCCATGGATAGCCCCCTTAATAAATGGAGAACCAACAAATTTCTTTCAAGCTACAAGGGGAATTAGACAAGGGTGTCCACTATCACCATATCTTTACATCATTCTAGCTGAGACTCTTGGAAGATTAATCAACCATATTCAAATAGAAAAACAAATAATAGGGATAGAGGCTGCAGCAGGATGCAAAGTTGTAACACATGGCCAATTTGTAGATGATATCATTCTTCTAGGTGAAGCCACCAAGCAAAATGTTAGACAATTCAAGCAATGTCTGGATTGGTTCACACAAGCTACCGAGGCTCAGATAAACACTCAAAAGAGTCAGTTCTATACTCAAAACATTGCAGCAATAACAGTCAAACTCTTTTACACTATCCTAGGATTTCGGTCTATAGAAAAATACTTCAGATATCTAGGAGTGCCCATGAGCTTCCAACTCAAAGATTTATATTGTTGGACCCCAATATTGGACAAGATGGTTAGGAGGATACAAAGTTACAATAATAGTTGGCTCAATCTTGTAGGAAGGGTAGTACTGATCAAATCAATGTTAGCTTCTCTTCCAGTCTACCAACTATTAGTATATCATTCTCCCAAGTTTATTTTGTAAAAGGTAGATGGAATCATACGCAACTTCCTATGGCAAGGAGGTAGGAAATCAGAAAGAAAAAATTTCCACTTGGTCAATTTGAAGATGATCACCAAGAGTAAAATTCAAGGAGGACTGGAAATAAAAAAAATGGAGATAGTTTCGAAAGCATTGGTACCAAAACTTCTTTGGAACATGCTTAAAAACAATCGAGAATGGCAACGCATACTAGTTAGCAAGTATGTAAATAATCAAACAGTTATGCAAATGCTCAAACATATATACAAACTTCCCAGAGCCTCGTTGGTTTGGAAACATATAATGGCTGCAAAGAGCATAATAGAGGATAAAATTTCTTGGCTACCAGGAGATGGTAAGTTAATTAATCTATGGGAGGACCCGATCCTAGGAAATCCACCATTAAGAGAGAGAAATCCAATCAAATTGCAGAATCACTTGGAAAGCCAAAGAATATTTAAGTTAAGTGACTTGTTTTATTGGGCCTCGAAAACTTTGAATTGGATCTCCCCTCCCATTCCATCTCAACTTCAAGGATATTGGGATTATTTTAAGTCTCACGTGGTGAGCATTAGACCTCTTCATCCCACAATGCCAGACAAACTTATTTGGGGTAGCATCAACAGTAATGGGGAATACTCAATGCATCTAGGAGTCCAACATCAGCAAATTGGGCCTGCCAACAAAAAACTATCGATATTGTGGACAGTTAGAGCACCACCAAAAATGCAAGTATTCAACTAGCTAGTTTCTCAATATAAAATTTTAACAGGTGATAATCTGCAAAAGAGGGGTATAGTAGAGCCTCATGTTTGTTACAGATGTAGGTAGAACAGTGAAACAATTTTCCATCTTTTGTTTGAATTCCCAAAGGCAATTTCAATTTGGTTAGGAATAATCAAAATTCTTGGCATTTCCTACTCTATAAGGTTAACCATAGACACATGTTTTACCAAGTGGAACAAAGAATATAAAGGTAAACTGACAGGTAAGCCCCTCCTAAAATATTAGTGGAGCTCCATACCATATTTTGTCATCTGGCACATTTGGTTGGATAGAAATCAAAGGATTTTTGAAGGAAAAGGTAAGGACAATAAAATTCTAATACAAAATATAAAATAAGAATTAATCCTAAATGTCAAATCTAGTTTTTATCAGCAACCGTATGAAGAATATTGTCACCCACAAAAAGAAGAATTATATACCAACTTAATATCCAAGATTTCCTGACACACGGAGGATGCAAAGCAAATAATTCTTTGCCTGACATATGTTTTCCAACACTCTTCTTTGATGGTGCCTCCAAATCCAACCCCGGTAAAGCAACAATAGGGGAACTAATTCTTACAAGACCTTGTGAGATCCTACTCAAATACATGATCAACTTGGGAACAACATATAACAATGTGGCAAAGGCTATTGGATGTGAAATCAGCTTAAAATTGGTGGTAAAGCAAGGAATCACTCAAGTCATAGTTTACGGGGATTCTAAACTAATAATAACAACTCTTGCCAAAAATAAAGATTTTAGATCTTTACAATTGAAGATTATTCAATACAGGATTAGACAACTTGGCATGATCATTGGCAAAATATCCTATCAACACATAATACGGGAATTCAACAAAGAGGCTAACACACTAGCGAATCAGGCAATAAATATAGCCCCTGGTTATTGTCGCCAAATCATCAAAAAGAAGAAGAGCAGGGGTGGTATGCAAGGATAACAAAGGCTCCAATAATGAGGTTCTTTTTTGTCTTCATGTTCAATTTTTTAGAATGATGTTCACTTTGAACTTTGATTAAAGAGTTTTGTACTTTTTTTATTAAGTAAATAAATCTTTTCTTTAAAAAAAAAAATTATTAATTTTATATGTCTACAGATGCCCCTTTTTGCAGTGTGTTGTTTATAAAAACAACATAGTGCAAAAAATTTGTCAAAATTTTGGTGTTTGTTGCCCTAGTGAGATGATTATCCCCGTGAGAGTGGTGAGTGCGCAGGTGAGGTTACGAGGCCAAGGACGAGACACTTGACAAAATTGGGTAAGGGAAAGGATATATAAGGGTAAGGAATGGGGGAATTGCATGGGATACCGTCTCCTTAGAGACAATTAGGGAAGGTTGCCTAGTCAGGGGTCGTCAAGGGTTGAGATGAGGGTGGGAGGATGGGAGAAGGTGGGGGGAAAATGGTTAACGCCAATGGTAGTATATGGGAAGAAGGTAAAAGGGGGGAGAAGATAAGGTGTGTGGGGTAAGTGGGGGGTAAAAATGGGGGAAAAGGAGGGCAAGGTAGGGGGAAGGTAAGGAAGAGAAGGGGTTACAATGGGGGTAGAGGGGTTAGCTCCGAACTCCTTGGAGAGAAGGATGAGGGTAGGAGAAGATAAGAGGATATAGTGGGAGGAAAAGGGAGTAGGAGGATATAATGCAACCATGGAAAAATAGCAGACCCGAACAAGAAGAGACCACAATTGCACTATATGTAAAAAAAAAGGTACAAAGTAAAAAGAAGTATGTAGCGTAAGGAGGCTAGTGAAAAGTGCATTGCCTAAGGAGGCAAGTGTAAAAAGGGGTGCCCAAGGAGGCAAAGTGAAAAAGTGTGTAGCCCAAGGGGGCAATTTAAAATAAGGGTGCCCAAGGGGGAAATGTGTAAAAAAGGGTGCCCAAGGGGGAAAAGTGTAAAGATAAAAACAGTGCAATGTTAAGGTATCACCAGGTCTAAAAAGTATCATGGTGCATCGGGTGTGAAAAGTGAAAAGTGTATAGCCCAAGGGGGTGAGGTAGTTGATGGAATGGAGGACAATTGGATGGGTCATGGGTGAGGCAATAGATCATGAGACTATTTTGATCACGAAGTAGGAGTGTGCTTTCAAGGAAGTGAGGGGGAGTGTGGTTTCAAGAGCGTTATGGGAAGTGTGGTTTCTAGAGAGTGTTATCTATCACTATATGGGTGCCCCAATTTCATGAGGGGACATAGTCATAACCCAACGGAGGTAATAGGGGTGGTCGAGAGAGGCAAGGACCTCAAACAAAAGGATATAAGAATGGAGGCGAGCAATCATGGATGGGTAGAGGCTAGTCTACATGAGTGCCTACGGGCCTAATTACATTGTATGGATAGGTATGTGACGGATAACAATGATGATAAAAGGATAATATATAATGAGGAAAATATATCAAAAATAATGGGTAAGGGATATAACCATAAGAGTAAATGGATGATTGATGATGATGATCATGAGGGTAGTGGAAAACGCTTACCGCATTAATAAAAAAACTTTTCTAAAATACATAAGGATATGTAATGTCCATAGGAAATAGGGAAGAGAGGAATGGAAGAAAAGGAGGGAAGATAGTATCCATAGGATATTTTATGAGACTCAAACACTGTAATGCTCCTCTTAGTCGTGAGGTGCCCATGCAAAGGCCATTAAGATTAGAGGTCCCTTGAGATATATCGAAACGTCTTAGAACCACTGTGTGTGCAATGAGTTCATTAACTAATTTTTGAATAGGTTCAGACTTAACCAATCATAGTCCTAGTGAGAAAATAGAGCTCAATAATGAAGGTATACTCCACTGCTATTAATGCATCTATAGCCCCGATGGAGTTGCCCCACGATCCATCGACGTTGCTCCACTACTAGCCAAGCATCTATATCCCCGGTGGAGTCATCCAATATGCCGAAGGATTCAGGCTATATTATTATTTTTCATTCATTTTCATTTTCATGTTTTCATTTCATTTTTTGTTTTAAATAAGAGCATGAATCCTTGGGTTTTGGATTACAAAAGTATGCACGATGAGCTAATATAGGCATTAGGACTAATCATGATGTTATCCTTGCCTATTCAAAATGATATTGTGTGTAATGTACAGATTCTAGGATGCCCCAATAGGTCATGAAGGGAGGCTTCGAGTCGTCATGGCTTTGAATGGGATAGATAAGCACTTGAGGAGGATACTAGGTATGGTTGAGTGATGGAAAGGTCCTTGGGATACGAAGAAAGGGATAAGAGGAAGAGAAGGGACACAAGAAGAAAGGAGATTGTGAAAGACATGTATATACCCTTGCATATAAAAGGAAAGGTGAATTGTTAATGAGGTAAGCACCTTTCATGCATAAAAAAAGGGTGGTGAAATGTAGCAATAGGTATATATTTATTGATAGTAGAGAGAAGGAAAATGTATGTACAAGGATTGTAGTGGACATATATATTAGGCATAAAAGGCATGTAGGTGGATAATATTTATATATTCAAGTCATAAAATGAAATTATGATGTTAAGTACAAGAGAAACAAAAGGAAGGCATGATGCTCCCCCAGACCAAGGGGAAGGTAGGAAGAAAACACATTAGAGGGTGAATTCCCCTAGTCAAAATTTTTGGTGAATGGGGAATTAGTCCTCGAGCTAGTGGAGGAGGAGGGAGTGGGAAGGGTGAAATTGAGGAGCAATGGGATAAATGATGTGGTCAAGGATGGATGTATAGGGATGAAGTGGCATTTGAGTGAGGCAATCGAGGTGTACAAGGTGGACGAGACCGATTGGAAAAGAGTGGAGTAAGGGAAGATTTCGTAAAAGAAAATGACCAAGGTGATGTTGGAATATGAGTAAAATTATAAGGGGAAGGATAAGAATATGGGGGAGATGGAGGAAAGAGATAGGATGAATGGTAGAGTTGTGAGCATCGAGCCATGTGAGGGGCATGGGATACTAAATATGGTGTTGAAAGAAGAGGTGGTAGAGAAGGTATTGGAAGAAGAGGTGGCAAAGAGGGTGTTGGAAGAAGAGGTGGTAGAGAGGGCATTGGAAGGAGGGGAAGAGAGGGTGTTGTAATAAGATGTGAGAGAGAAGGTGTTGGAATAAGGGGGGTAGAGGAGGGGTTGGAAGAAGTGAGGTAGAAAAAGGGGTTGGAGGAAGCGAGAGCGAAGGAGGAGTTGGAGGAAGCGAGAGCGAAGGAGGTGTTGGAAGAAGTGACGTAGGAGGGATTGGAGGAAGCAAGAGGAAATGAGGAGTTAGAGGAAGCAAAAGCAAATGAGGTGTTGGAAGAAGTGAGGTAGAAGGAGGGGTTGGAAGAAGCAAGAGGAAAGGAGGAGTTGGAGGAAGTGAAAGTGAAGGAGGGTATGGCAGGGGAAAAGGGATATAATGCAACCATGGAAAAAGAGCAAACTAAGACAGACAAGGTCCACATGTGCACTATGTAATAGAAAACAAAAAAATGAAATAAAAAGTGTGGGGCCTAAGGAGGCCAGCGAAAAGTGTAAAGCCCAAGGGGTGAGTGTAAAAGTGCAAATCCCAAGGGGACATGTGTAAAAAGGGTGCCCAAGGAGGCAATGTGAAAAAGGGTGCCTAAGGAGGCAATGTGAAAAAGGAAACACCCAAGGAGGCAAGGAAAGCATAAAATAGTGCAATGTGGAATGATAACCAAGTTTGTAAGATGTCATGGTGCATTAAAATGAAGTGTGAGAGGAAGGATGGTTGGATGATATGGTGGTAGAAGATGGTTTAGAAGGAGAGAGGACAGGAGAAATGTTGGAGGAAGCGAGAGGGGATAGAGGAGGAGGTGGAAGAAGTGAGGAGTAAAGGAGGCATTGGAGGAAGCAAGAGCGAAGGAGTTGGAAGAGGTGAGTCTGAGATGTTAAGGAAAAGGGGATGAATGGGGGTGACTTGAGGAGAGTCGATTGTCGAAGGTTGAGGGGATTGAGGATTAGAAGTGATGGGATTGTATATACATAAAATTGGTATGGATGGATAACAATAGCATCAGTGGTTAAAGGGGAGTTGTGTTGTTGATTAGAATCATGGGCTAATTTGGATTGGTGAGAGAGTGACAAAGAGTGGATAGGGTTCTAGGAGGATGTTAATACGAGATGGTTTGTAATGTGAGGTGGTGGCGAAGGTGAGGTTGTATGGGAGGATTTTGGAGGAATTGGTGAGGTGGGACATAGGATTGGTTTTGAAATTGAGGTGAAGGTATATGTTGTTGGGTAAGGGGAAGGGCTTGATAAGGCATAGGGGGATTAGGTGGTATTGGAATTTGGAGTGGAGATGGGATGTGGGAAGTATTGTATTAGGGTGGGAGATTTATGCTAGTAAGTGGTTGTGAGGCTATAAAAAGGGGATGGGTTGGGGGTGGAAGGTTAGGAATAAAAGTAGATGGTTGAGTAGGGTCCATAATGGGTAGGCTTGGGACTCGGGATTGGCTATATGTTAGAACCATAGAACAAACAAAAATGGCTAAGGAGACCATCTGCAGGGAGACAATCGTGCTCTAGCAGACAATGAACAGTTTACAGAGTACAGAGGACAGCGATAGAGTGTGATACCGCCTTTAGGCAGACGGTTAATGCAAACAACATATATACTTTTACTAAATCTAGTGGCCTATCTATCAAATAACAAGTAAAAGAAATAATCTAATTATTAATACTAGAAAGGCCTATTTTGAATTAAAGTCTAAACTAAAAGAAACATTATTTAAAAAAAATGAATTTATGCTAAGAGCAAAGAGTGCTTAACTAGAAACTAAACTTTTATTTAAAGCTATAGAACAAGTAAAAGTACCAGAAAGATGCAATCGAAACTAGCTAACTAAAGCTAATTAAAAATAAGGAGGCAAGGGAGTGTGTGTTAAGAAAAGCCCAAGGGGCAAGCTAAACTAAGGAAGCCTAAGGAGGCTAGTGAGTGTGTGTAAAGAAAATCCCAAGGGGGCAAGCTAAACTAAGGAAGCCTAAGGAGGCTAGTGAGTGTGTGAAAGGAAAAGCCCAAGGGGGCAAGCTAAAGTAAGGAAGTCTAAGGAGGCTAGTGAGTGTGTGTAAAGAAAAGCTCAAGGGGGCAAGCTAAGCTAAGAGGGTATAAATAGAAAACCCAAGGGGGCAAAAGATATGCTAAAAGTGTTTGAAAATAAGCCCAAGGGGGGCAAGCTAAACTAAGGAGGCCTAAGGAGGCTAGTAAGTGTGTGTAAAGAAAAGCCCAAGGGGGCAAGCTAAACTAAGGATGTCTAAGGAGACTAGTAAGTGTGTGAAAGGAAAAGCCCAAGGGCGCAAGGTAAGCTAAGAAGGTATAAAAAGAAAACCCAAGGGGGCAAAAGCTATGCTAAAAGTGTTTGAAAATAAGCCCAAGGGGGCAAGCTAAACTAAGGAAGCCTAAGGAGAGTTGTAAGAAGTGTAAAATAAGCCCAAGGGGGCAAGCGAAACTAAGGAGGCCTAAGGAGGCTAGTGCGTGTGTGAAACGAAAAGTCCAAGGGGGCAAGCTAAACTAAGGAAGCCTAAGGAGGCTAGTGAGTGTGTGTAAAGAAAATCCCAAGGGGGTAAGGTAAGCTAAAAAATATGTGTAAAATAAGCCCAAGGGGGCAAGCTAAACTAAGGAGGCCTAAGGAGACTAGTGAGTGTGTGTAAATAAAAGCCCAAGGGGGCAAGGTAAGCTAAGAGGGTGTAAAAATAAAACCCAAGTGGGCAAAAGCTATGCTAAAAGTGTCTAAAAATAAGCTCAAGGGGGCAAGCTAAACTAAGGAAGCCTAAGGAGGGTTGTAAGATGTGTAAAATAAGCCCAAGGGGGCAAGCAAAACTAAGGAGGCCTAAGGAGGCTAGTGCGTGTATGAAACGAAAATCCCAAGGAGGCAAACTAAACTAGGGAAGCCTAAGTGTGTGAAATGCCTATTCTAAATAGCAAGCAGAAGAGTTATGCTACTGTTGTAATTACTGTTGGTTGTGGAGGTCTTGTTTTTGGTCAAACTTGGACCCACTCAACGAAAAAGGAGGGGTGTAGGTTGAGGTATTTGGGAGGGTGTGGGCTGATATTGGGAATATATGGGGAGTGTTTTAGGATTATATTGAAAGGATTGTTGAGGCCATTGGTAAGATTGGGATGGTTGTTGGGGGAAGACTTGGTATTGGACATAAGGAAGTTGGACGATATGATTGAAAGAAGATTGTGGAGATGAGATAAAGGATTGGTTTTGAGGTTGGGGTGGTGGTATGTGTTGTTCGGTAAGAGGAGGGATTAGGGAATTAAAGGGTACTTGGATTTGAGGTGGGGGTTGAGTGTGGGAAGTTTATTAAGCGATTGTGAGGCGAGAGTAAAAAAGGGATGAGTGGGGGGTGGAAGGTTAGGAACGAAAGGAGATGGTTGAGTAGGGGCCATAATGGGTAGCCGTAGGACTCAAGATTAGCTACGTGTGAAGATTGTAAAATAAACAAAAATGTGTAAAAGTTAAGCACGCAAACAGGTCAAGTTAGTATATCGCAACCACCGTAGATGACAATACTATGTCAATAAAATAAATATATTTTAATATTTTATATAAATTTATAAAAAGTTTTATGTATTTATTTATTTATTAAAAAAAAAAAAAACCTTCTCTTTTGTTTTTTTTGTTTTTACAAGCAAAAATGAAAACGCAATTGTTTTATTTTATTTTTTTGTTAAAGCAAAAATAAAAAAAATCAGTATGTTATTAATATTCATTTACTTTATTTGTGTGATGTGTATGTTATTAATATTCATTTACTTTATTTGTGTGATGTGGTTTACTGGCAAGGATGTCACTTGCATCATCCGTAATATGTATATGTATAAGAAGTATTTACTCAATAAAAATATTCATTTACTTTATTTTTGTTTTTTGGTTTTTATTATTTTTTTAAAGGTTAAATTGATTTTAGCGTTTGTTTGTTTTTTTTTTCTTTTAAAATGCAGGACCAGGGTGCAGTGGCGGGGTGAAGGCGGATTGTGGAGAGAAGGGAATGAACGGGAATGCACGGGAGTGGCGGAGGGGCATAGGCCGGGGGTGGCGCGAGAGAAAAGCCGGGGAAGTGTTGGGGGTATCTGCGTGCAGCCGCAAGGATGTTGGAGCAGAGAAAACACGCAGGTGGGGGGTTATTGTTTTTGTTATGTGTTTTATGTATTTATTTATTTAGTATTTGGATTTGTTGTATTGTTTGGGAGGGGTTTTACAGCGGCGGCCCGATTGGGGCTGGGAGATGGTTACAGAAAAGGATGCGGGCCGCAGTGGCTGCGCAGGGGAGCATAGGGTAGAGTGGGGAGTAATTTTTATTTATTTATTTAGATGTGGCAGTCAGGTGTCAAATTGTGAGCTATTTTAGTTGGACACTAGGTTATAGCAAATTCTTCATACCGAAGCAATTACCGGCAAGGTTCTGGATGTCCCATAAATGGATTATCAAGGAAAGAGGCATAAATGGAGGCATGTTGTTGTCAAATATCCATGGAAGACTCAGATGTCTATACCAACCGTCGAAGCCCACTGTTGCTATTAATTTCTCTACTTAACTCCATTATTGCAAGTTGAAATCTCGAAATATCATTGGGCGACACATGTTTGATGAAATGCCTCAACAACATTCAATGTTGTTCAATACGATGATTGAGGCATACATTCGACATGGAAATCCCAAGAAGGCACTGAAACTCTAACATCGAATGTAGCTAGAGAATGCGTTAGAACAATGCAAGCAAATCCATGGGATTATTCTCAAGACCGGGCATGGGATGGATGTTTTTATAGGCAACATGTTTATCAATATGTATGCAAAATGTCAATAGATAGAAGATGCATGCCAAGTTCTGATAATGAAGATGACTGTCAAGTGTTTGAGCCTTGCATCCATTTTGGCTTTAATTCCAAAAGTACAAAAAAAAAACCGACAGAAGCAATGTTCTTCAGGATGTTATCGATATTTCTCTGAGTCAGAAAGTGATATTCCAAAATGTGAAATATTGGAAGGTTCTTATGGACAAATATGGCAAAAGTGGGAGGCGGGAAACAGGCGGCGGAAGGGAGAGGAGGGTTACCGCTCGGGCTGAAGGGGTTTGTGCATTTATTTTATTTTATTTTATTGCAGGGAAGGCACGGGGTTTGGGGGAAATGGTTGGAGGACCACGCGCTTAGCGCGGCCCGAGGGCAGAGGTCGGCCGCAACCATGGGGCTACAGGGGTTGAGGGTGGCGGCAATAATTTCGGGCAAATTCGTCAATTTCAGGGAGGTTTCGTCAAAGCTGGTAGAGTACCTCGTAATCAAGCTTCAGTTTTAGAAACAACTCACTCTGCGGTAGCCTCACCTCACCTAAATTTGAACAACAGGGTGGGACTGTGACAGCAATGACAATCAGTAAGGGGGTGCTTTTTAGGTTTCGTCCCTTCTGGAGACGACAAGGTTGTGCTCCGCTCTGCTCAGTTTAAAGGAGAAGTTCAATACATAGACAACAATTCGTGTAAGGGAGATGGTGAAGTTCAAGAAGAATGTGGATGGGGTTGTTATCCAAGGGTTGCCGTTTTTGCTTTGAAAAGTGCAGGCAAAAAACCTCTATCAGGGAATTGTTGGCTTTGTTGTTGGTTGAGGGTCTTTTGATAGTTCAAGCATCAGTTCTTCAGCTGTTGTTGGGGTTGCTTATTTGCTGGCCTTTGAAAGTGCAAAATATTGAGCTGGATAGGTTGATTGAGAATGGGTTCTTAGGTCTAAAGAATGGTATTTTAGATCAATCTGTCATTCTGCTTTCCTCAATATAAATGCCTTACATGCATAGATTGCAAGAGTAAAGAGTACAAGTGGATACATCCTCCTAAATCCAATGAAAATAGCGAATGTGAAAAACTAGAGTCATATAAAATACTATTGGCATTTTCAGGCGTGAAGCATTCATTATCAAGCAGGCCAGTTTATAACTCAAGGGTAGCTGAGTGTCAAATGGCAGCCAAGATTTTGCTGGAGGCATCTGGAAAAACCTTTAGCAGAGCCTCTTCTTTACAATGTGACACAAGAGGATTACATGCTTCACAAGGATAGGTTAGAAGGTGGCCTAGCTCGAAGAGCAGAGCACTACTTCTCAGAAAACAAGAGAGTTTTTGCAGGGCTTAAAGTATATATTTTTTAAATGGCAGAAACAACATGAAAGAACAGAAAATGTTTTTTTTAACTGCAGAAACAACAACAAAGAACAGAAAATGTTTTTTTTTCTTTTTCTTTAATTTTTAGTTTTTTTTTTAAATACGATAACAGAAATAAAAAGACAAAAGCAATTTAGTCCTTTTTAAAAGGACAACCGAAATAGAAATGAAAACATTGACCTGGATTTTCGGCTCGGGCTACCAAGACAAAATTTAGACCTGGATTTTCGGCTCGGGGCTACCAAAACAAAATTCAGACCTGGCAACCAGAGAGGAAAGAGATCAAAAGTTGGTGAGCCCGAAAAGAAACATAAAACAACGTGCCATTAAAATTAAAGGGCCAAGGAGGCAAATTTAATATTTTTAAATGTCAAAGTGTATTAAAGTGGTTTGTCTTTGAGACAAGTGTATTAAAGTGGGCTGTCTTTGAGACATGTTGCTTTAATGCACTTTTAATTTTAAATTCAGTTTTGATGCACTTTTTGATTTTAAATTCAGTTTTAATGGCATGGAGGGATATCATATGAGGTGTCATATGAAATTAGAAACAACAGTGTATTAAAGTAGTCTGCAGGCGGTCCTTGAGTTATGTGGTTTATAAGAAAATGATATTATGTGACACTCATTTTTCTTTGGAATATCTGAAAAATGTCTTGTCACTCGTGGCCAATGATAAGGTACCTGGTCTTGATGGTTTCCCGTGTGAATTTTACAAAGAATTTTGGGATATACTTGGTTCTGATCTCCACAAAGTGTATCTTGAAGCCCTGCGATATGGTTCACTGGGTTCCATTATTAACAAAGGCAATTCATCATTGCCATGCTTTAGGCTTTGGGCTTTGGGCCAGTGTTTGTGAGCATCGTTCTTATGTTATTTTAAGATGCTTCAGTTGTTCGTACGTTGAATAATAGTCAATCTCAATCAATTTCTCTTGGTCGTTCTATAAGATAGGGGTGCCCTCTTGCTCCATCTCTTTTCATTTTTGTTGTAGAGGCTTTTGGCTATTTGTTGGCCCATAAGGTGGATCAAGGATTAATTAGGGGTATTGCTCTCCCCAATTCTGATCGTTAGTTGGTCAATGGTCATTTTGTTGATGATTCTTTTTTAACGCTTCGAGAAGATGAGCAATCCCTTTCCTCGGCTATTAGTTGCTTAGAGGTGTTGTATTTAGACTCTGGTTCTTCTATTCAATGGAAAAATCCCTCCTGTTTTTGGCAATTTTAATCCTAGCTGCCATGTTGGCTGCGTCATTTCCAATGGACTTGGATTCAGTCGGGTGAGCTGTTTAAATTTCTTGGAATTCCATTTGCATTTCATGGTTCCTCTGCTCAATTGTGGCAGTATGTTATTGAAAAAGTGGACAAGAAGCTTTCTTATTGGACTAGTAAGAAACTTTCTTTGGCAGGAAAATTTCAGATTTGTTCTAAGATTTTAGCCACTACCCATGTCTATTATTCGTCTTGCTAGGTTCCATCCAAATCTTGTTATAAAAAGTTGGATAAGCTTTTGAGAGATTTCTTGTGGGCCAAAGACTTTGTCAAATGAGGTTTTCATTGGGTAGCCTGGGAAATTTGTTGTTTACCCAAGGATTGTGGAGGCATGGGTTTGTTTGATTATCACCAACAAGGTTTTGTTGTTTGTGTTAAATGGATCACCCGATCTTTAATTGGGGATGAATCTTGGAAAGTGTTGATCAGGGATTGCATTTCTTTTGGATTGCTTCAGGGAAAGAAAATTTGGAAAGGGGTGGGATTGCAATCCATTCTTACTGCCCCTGCCCCTGTTAAAGTTAAAGGTTCTTTTGTCATTCAAAGTATTTGGAAAGCCTGGGAGGCCTTCAAACCCTGGCTCAATTGGAAAGGGATTTTTCGCAAAGCAGGTGCCTCTTCGCCTTCCATGAATATTTGGTGGTCTCTTGTTATCACTTAGCAAGGTTCTCCCTTGGCTCTGGTGCAGTGGGTTAGAGTGTAGAGGTTCTATAAGTGTGGTATTGCTTCCATTTTTATATCTTCTCTCGACATACCAGGAGTTGGATACCCTAGGAAAATTTTCATCAAATTCACAATTTAAATCTTGGTTATAGAGATACTTATGAGGTGGTTATTGATAGTATTCCATTTTCTATTTGGTGCAAACTGTATAAGCATTTTCAAAAACCCTGGTGGTCAGGTTGGTGTTGGCCTGGGGAGCTTCCTGTTTTGCAATATAAAGCTCATCTAGGTTACAAATGGCTCACCCCGCAAGTTCCAATGGTTGATAAGCTCACTATGAGATGGGACTTAGTCTCTCTTCCCTCCCAATGGAATAAGAGGTTTCAAATTGCTTGGGCTACTTATATTGAACCTAAACAAAGTTTTTTTGCGTGGAGACTCTTGCAACAGGGGTTGCCTATTGGCAATAGGCTCAAGCATTTGGGTGTTCATAATCTCATTTGTCCAGTTTATGAACATGCGAAAGATTTACTACATGTTTTTTGGTTTTGTGATCAGGCTCAGTCGGCCTGGGAGTGGCTTCCTAGATTTTTTAGACCTTTTATGCAAGAGGATTTTACCAGGGTGCATGCTATTTTGGATGACCCTATTTATTTTTCCTTCAACTTGGGTGTTGTTTAGAATATTTTTAGTATTGGTACCCTGTTTTATCTTTGGAAGTCCTGGAATAGAGCTGTTTTTTCTCAGCAAAATGTTGGGCATGTCTTCTATGTTGTTGATAAATATGCTATATTCTTTGATTGTTGGTTACATATTCAAGTACAGGTTGAAAAAGTATATGTGGAGCTGTAGTACTTATGTACCCTCATGGATCATTGGGGGAATGCACCATGTGCTATGAGTCATGTGCCTCTTACTTCCCCTTCCAGGTTCCGGTTGTCGACTCATCGGGGGAACTGTTGTCGACCATAGCTCTCTGCTACCAGACACTGGTCCCAGACCCCTCGCAATGCAAATGTGGAGAATCTAGTGCTGGAAACCCGTCTCGCTTGACCTTTGGTTGGGATGTTCGGCCTCTTGAGCAAGATGATGCCCTTGGTTGGGGTGAAATTATGCCAAATGCACAGACTTGTACTATTAGTGATACTACTGCTGATGGCTGGGGGGCTCTGGCTTCTTCAACCGTTGGATGGACTTATGACCTTTCTCAGCTCATTTCTTTCTGAATGCATATTTGACACTATTTTGGCAGTTGTTATCGGGCTTTTTGTGGATTGTTTCTGACACTCTTGTGTACTCCTAACCACGGTGGCTAGTGTGTTGGTTTATGGGGTGTGATAATTCCACCCACCTTTTTTTGTATGATTAGACATTATTTTATTAATATAATGGCTTTTTCCTTAAAAAAAACAATCTGGAAGAAATTAGGATCTTATAATCACATAGAATGAAAAAACATGGATTTAGATGACCATGATATGATCATACCCATAGCAAAATATATAAAGAGATTGCATACTCTATTATAACCAACTATTACATACCAAGAAATAATCCAAGCTTTGTGCGAAATGAGATTTTCCAATATGCTTACTAGGCTATGTATATCTATAGCTTTATTAAATAACATCCCAAAGTCTATATGAATTAACAAAATTATAAAAATCCTTTAATTATCTAGACCATACAAGAGTATCACATTTATTTTCCAAAGGAGATATAACCATATTGAAGTATCCACAAGAATATAGAAATCACAATTATAAATCATTATTGAATTTAATAGAAATTTAATTGAGGTCCTTCTAACATCTATGTCAAAGAGTAATTATATTTGAAGCATATATATATGTATGAGCCAAATTTTCATATCCTGTTCCAAAGAAAAGACTAGCAACCCACTCAATTGTTGTATCTAGGAATCATCCATATCTTATACAATTTTTTCATACTATTATAATACCTCTTGAATATCCTATACTAGAAACTACTAAATAATCCCCCATATTCAAAATCTTTTTGAATTCTTATTTTCATTCTTTGCTAACTTTATTTTCTATATTAAAATAAATCCAAGTCTACAATGAATTATTAATTCCTCAATAATTATTTTTTTGTTTATATTCATACCTTGAATATTCTAATACATCATCACTTGTTTTTTGTTGTTTATGGTATGAAGACCACTTCTTGTTAATGCTCATAGTATTTGTTAATATTTTCCAAATCAAATTACCTCAAGGTTTCATTTTTCACTTTGTTCGTACTTTGTGGTTCTTTCCATATTTCATTTCTACTAGTGCTTCCTTCCTCTTCAATCACATTATTTTTCCAAATATTCATAATTTAATTTATCATTTATAGGTTTATGCTTTCCTAGAGAACCTAAAGTACAAGGAGTAACCTGCAAAATACTTCCTTCTTTATGCTACACTAGAAACCTTAAAGTGCAAGGTATTTATGGTTCCTTAGAAACCCTAAAGTGTAATGGATATCCTCAATCCTACTTTCATTATTATGTTGTCTTAATAACCCTAAAGCATAAGGAATAAACTTTATAATACTTTTGTTTTTATTCCAAGGAGATGAATTTGTATTACTTAAGGAAAATGGAGATGATTTATCTAAGATCAAATTTATTTATTTTTTACCTTCTTAATTTAAATCTTGACATCTCATGCTTTAGTTGTAGCTTTGGTCCCTTTTTCATTCAAAAGTTTGATTGCAATTATTTTTAGTTTCCTTTACTACCTGCTCATAAAAAATTATGAAGAAATTTACTATCTAATGTGGAAGAGGAGATTTCTTTAAATTTTTTTGGGAATAAAAAATCCTAGTATTAAACCATCTTTTACTACTATATGATCTACTTATTTCAACTTTTTATTTTGTTTCCTAACCAATATTTTTATCTTTTTCATTTTTTTACAGCACAATCTTTTAATGTGTCCAACCTTACAATATTTGTTACCTCAAAATGAAATGTTTTTATAGTTTACTTATTGATAATATTATCTAGATTCGAATTTAATATTAGAAAATTGTTGTAAAGGTTTCAAAAATTTCATGACAATACATTTTTAGGTATAATAGCATGCTGTCACTTCTAATAGTTGAAACCTTATAGATGAACTCTAGAGAATATTTATATTTTTAAACAATATTATTTATTTGTTAATATGGAACTCCAAATATCTTGACCCATATCTCCTCCCTAAACCATGAGACATTACCTATTATTTTATCTCAAACTTCTAAAAGAGAACAAGATGAAGAGAAAAAAATGGAAAGATTATCATTAATAATGTGAACTCAACCCCTACTTCCTTGATCCACATTTAAATCTATGAATAATTTTGACATTAACCCTTTGTTTTGAAGAAGCAATATATCATACTTGATTATCCTATCTTTATAATCATGTTTCATGAAACATCTATCAAATAGATAAATATTATCACAAAATTGTTTTTCCTTTTTTCTTAAACTAGGACATATTTATTTCTAATTAGAGCCTCCTTACCTCCGATGTAAGGCTTCCATAAATACCTTTTTCTATGTTACCTAGCTTTTATTCATAAGAATTTTTAATTCTTTAAATTTTCTATGTTACCTAGTTTTTATTCATAAGCTTTTTTTTTTTTAATTTTCTCTTAGTATCAAGAAAAGAACTCTAAAATTTTAGCTAAGTCCTCACTCACACTCACTCCATTAAAATGTTAAAACCCATAATATTTAAAATTGGTACACTTGTAGGCCTAGTAATTTCCAAGGCTTCTCCTAGGCTCACTTCATCTCCTTCCTGCGTGACCTTGTTCAAATCTTAGGAATCCAGGTGGAGGTTGTCTTATTCACCATTGGTCGCGGTACTTCCAAGCCCACTCTGGCACACGAGTCTATGTATCAAAATATTTTTCAGTATGATGATGATCATCAATGATATTGGAATATGATTATCTCTAGAAGCTTTGACATGTGTAATTGGGAAGCCTTAGACCTCCCAATTACCCCTAACCTTATGCATCTGAAGGATGAACAATGCCACAACTTCCACCATCGTAGTGGAAAATTATCAAGCTCTAATCAGTGGAGTTTACCCTTTGAGAGAAGTTTTCCTTGTCTTGCTCTAAGTTTACCTTTGATTATGATGTCAATGTTAGAGCAAGAAGTTCTCCAACTTGACCCTATCATCAAAGAAATTCTCACTATTTATGTTTTTACCCCTGTCATAAATTTAGCGACTATGATTTTGACCTCTTGTTCAAGTTGGTGCAATTGTGGGATGATGAAAGAGTCATGGTCTATGGCCTTAGTTTCACCATCAATGTTTATCTACTCGTTGAGGTGACTGATTTTCCTGATGATGGAGACATTGTGTAGTATGAGAAACATTCGTTGGTTGATGAAGTGGGCTACTTCAGAGACAAGGACAAAAAACTTGGAAGGGAAAAAGGAGGAATAATTAGGAAATCCCTTCCCAAACCATGAGATAGAGTCATGTTGCCTATCCTCTAGTATTTCATGATTTATGACATCAACTCCACTCTTAGAAGCTTTCACCTAACATTCATAAACCATCTTCGAGATATCAAGGTCATCAATGTTCTAGACTACTTGTTCAGGTCCATGGAACGTTCAATTCTCAATGTCAAGAAAGGACCTCAGTCACACTATTCACGAAGATTTGCATCTTATTCTCTATAGGCATGGCCTTCAAAAAAGCCCAAAAAACTATCATTTCCTATGTTGGTAGCCACCCTAAGTATCCTTAAGTACCTGATTCTAGTTAGGGAAGTCCACACCCTTAAAATTTGGTTGATGATGCTGCTCTGAAGAATACTTCTAGAGATACCCCTAAAACTGGCAGAAAGCTAGACTTTGGTTCCAATTCTGGAGATACCCTTCCTTTGTGAAGACAAAGGCTCGATGTCGCTCCTTGTGTAGCAATTTCCATATTGGAAAGCGAAAGTCACCAATAATAATTGAGCAAGAGCAAGAGAAGTCCAAAGATTCACTTGTGCCATTGAAGAAACCAAAAATTGAGGAAGCCTCGATTCGCTCTTCTACGCAGAAAGCTACTAACCCCCAAAGTGGGTCCTCAACCCACATCCAATAGAGGTTGATTTCTCCATCCTTCATTAGCAAAGGCCACATCAAGGACATGGAGGGGGTGTTGAACTCTATGTCCTAAGTCCTTAAAATGGTTTGTTCTCTACTTCAACAAGTCGTGATCATCGTGGAAGTTATCAAGAACCGGAATGAGGAGCACCGACAAGTGACCAACATCGATGAAGAGACCCTTATGGATATTGTCTAACGGTGCTCATCTGATCACTGGTCCTTTTTTGGACCTCTAGGTGGGTCTTTAGTTTTTTTTTTGGTTGACTATTTCATTTTCCTTTGTTTCTGTAGGTGGTTTCTCCTAGAGTTTTCCTCCTATTGCCTAGCGATTGGTTTGTTTAACCCCATGAAGATGGTCTCTTATCTTCATTGGGGTTGGTTCCTTTTTGTTTAGTTTTGAGGAGACTATCTCTTTTGTTATCCTTTGTTGTACAAGGTTCGGGGTCCCTTTCAAATGATTATGATATGAAACTCAATTATATAATATTTTTATCAAATAACATATCTTAATATTATAAACAATAAAAACAAATTTTTAATAAAAATAAGAAACACTTAAAAATTTATCTCGAGGGACAACCCAACACACCATGATAGGCTTTGGCTCTTCTTTGGGAGGTCCAAAGTTCAAACCATGACATGTGTGTGGCTGTGTTAAATTCCCTATTGATAAGCTCACCTCTCCCATTATGAGAGATCATGGTGGGATGGGGATGCCTAGCCCTGGGCTTCGGGCTTAGGGGTTTCTCACACTAACCAGATATTTAAAAAAAATTCCCAAAGGGAACAACGCAACAATTCGGGCTTTGGCTCTTCTTTGAAAGTTCCAAGGTTCAAACTGAGGTGTGTATGTGTGGTGTATTAAATTCCCTATTGATAAGATCAACTCTCCCCCTTATAAGAATAAGCTCAACTCTCCCCCTTATAAGAGTCCATGGTAGGATAGGATTCCAATCCTAAATATCGATCATAGAAATTTCTCGTACTAACCAAATAAAAAAACATATAAAAACTTGTAATATTAAATTTAGTATATTTGATAAATTATTTATAATAAATATTTAAAAAACATGCCATTCAACGATTTCAATCAAAACATTATTCTTATAGGAAAATATTATATCAAGTGTGAATAGAACCTTAATTAGTTCTCAAATTATAAACTTTTTGAAAGTGCTTTCGAAGGCTATGGATTGGTAAGTGCTTGTTTGGCACCTAGGTTCAAATCTTAGGATAACCTGTTTGCAAAGGTAGTAGTATGATTTGAATTCTCTGAGTGTACATCAGACTGACAATGATGGTATGAATCTCGAGTGACTGGTAGTTCGTTTTACGCCGAATCAACACTAACGAAGTGGAATAAGTTTGATGGGAGCAACTAGTATGAATCTAGTATGAATCTTGAGCGACCAATAATCCCTTTCACGTCGGGTCAATAATAACCAAGTGAAATAGGTTTGATGAAAGCAACCTCTATAATTTGAATCTTGCACTTATCTAATATTAAAAATGATGTGGTTTATATAAAAAAAAAACTTTTTGAAAGTGAAGACAGTCCTATCCTCGAAAGGAAAATAACTCCTCTAAAAAAGTATTTTCACCTCATAAATGTAAAACAAATTTACAGCTAAAAGAAAATTTCCACCTGTAATATAATATCTATAGTAAAGCAAAGTTAGATTTCTTATATGTCATATAAAATAATGAATAAATAAGTATTCAACGCACCTCTCTCGGTTATCAGTCGGTCCAAAGCCTAACTTGAATAGCAGGTCGTGTGAAGAGTTGTCGAGTACGAACATTTAATTGCATCTACTCAGTAAGACCCACATATTTAGTGAGTTTGTCGTATACCCTTGTTCCAGTTGTACTCCCGGAGTTTGGAAGTTGTTAGGTGTAGAGTGAGGAGCATGTTTATTATTAGGAAAGCATACCTGCGCTACCATGTCTATTATTGATAGCGTGAATTTCAACCATTCAACTATATAATTGTCAGCTACCACCGTTGAACTCAATCTGCTCATCCACAGTGCAAAATTGCATAGCGAGTAAAGACGAATGGCCATGATGATGAACGGCGATGAAGATAGCCATGTTCTGCACGCGGTGGTAGTGCCATTTCCTGCACAAGGTCACGTCAAAGCTCTCTTGAATTTCGCTGAATTACTGTCTACGCGAGGATTTTTCATCACCTTCGTTAATACAGAATGGAGCGAGCAACGCATTTTTGCCGATTCTCCCGCGTTCACAATTTCAATACAAATACTCTCTAAATATAATCATTATTACATATCAATATAAAATGGTCCGGAGTCATCTTCCTTTTCAAGGTACTCTTGATAGCTCTTTTTCCAGGATCTTGATTAAAGGTTTAGGGATCAAGAACGGTCTTTTAAACATACAATAATATAAAATATCCACCATCAATAATGTAAAATATTCACCATAAAAGCATCTTTTTATTATAATAATGAGAATCTAACACTTCTTTCAAATATGGACTTCTTAACTACATAAGCATCATCCATTTCTTAAAAAAAAAAAAAAAAAAAATTATTGTGCAATCTTTCAATAATAATTTCCTTATTTTAGAATACATTGCACCAATTACTTCTCTAATAAAAACAATATAATCTTCATCTTTATTTATTAACCTAAATAAATCAACCTTCAATATTTTCTATCTCTAAAGTACTTTATTAATTCACATGTTATATGGTCCAATTTTTGATTAATCAAAACTAGTATTTAAATAACTAACTACTCCTTCTTATGGTTAAATCAAATCTATTAAACACTAAATTAACAACAAAAAAACATGCACAAGTAGTCAAATAGCCCATATGTAAAGGTGCAAAAGCAACCTCACATCATAGCTAATAAACATATCGGACCTAGACTATGGTGAAAGGAAAATACGTAGATTAAAAGGCTTAATAATACATACTAATGAGCAATGAACATTAATGCCACCACAACATAAATGTTAAGTATATCAATATTCATTACTAGGAAACATTTAAATAATAACAACACTACTGATTATTTATCACATCAACTCAATGGAAAGATACGAGTACTTCTTATGCTAAGCAAGGAACAATGGATTAAAGAAATTCATAATACCACAATACCTTATCCTAAACAAACCAGATAACAAGGAGAGGTGGTTCAACACACAATCCAACTCTGAATTACATCACAAGCCAATGGTAAAGCATTCAACGATTTTCAACTTAAACATACAATAGAATACTAAGGCTAACTGATGCTTCAATGCATCGACAAGATGTTTGGAATTCTTTCCTCATTGGATTATGAATCTAAAACCTTTCCAAAAAACATAGATCTATAAATAACACAAACCTAAAGCTTAACAACTAGATTTCCTACTCTCAACTCGGACTTGCACTATAGAATACATACATTAAAACCCAACAACATGTAGATATTCTAAGAGGGTAAAAAATTGCTTAAAGGCTCTTCACTTCTCTCTCCTAAACCTAAAACATACCTCAACTCTTGGAGCAATGAAGCCAACTACCACTCAAAGGTTTTTGAAAGAATTACAATCAACTAACATATGGTGAAAGCAAAAACACAACTCATATAAAACATCAACATCAAATCATGTAAACAATAAGGCAACATGAGGATGCATAAGGAAAATATATCCTACATTCTCACTATGCCAAAAAATATTCATTTTCCAATACCATGTAACCATAATGGAATCACCTCACTATAATGATCCAAAGAAAACTTTTTCCTTTTTTCCTTCCAACTCCCTCCTCTCGCGATCATCCTCCTTATTTGTAGCCCCCCTAGATATTAACTAATGCTTGTAGCACCTCTAGATATGGGTTTTATTTCTACAGTTGAAGTCAGATGTATTCTTGTATTTTTAGCAGTTTCAAAAGTGTGTTGAGAAAGAATCAATATATTCAATCAAGGCCCTTCGCTCAGATCGAGGGGGGAATTCACCTCCAATGAGTTTTCAAGATATCTCCCTAAACATAGGATAAAAATACAGCTTACTACCGCCTATACTCCTCAACAAAATGAAGTTCCTGAAAGGAGAAATCATTCCACCATGGAGATGGTTCGTTGTATGCTCATAGGTTGAAATCTTGAGCAACAATATTGGGAAGAACCTATCACTATTATTGTGTATCTCCTGAATCAAACACCCATAAAAGCTCTTTAAGGAGTCACACCATAAGAAACATGAAGTGGAAGAAAACCCTCCATTTCTCATCTAAGGATATTTGGATGCAAATCTTTCATGCATATTCCAAAGAATAAAAGGCACAAGTTAGATGAGAAAAATTTACAATGTATCTTTCTTGGTTATGATGAAGAATCCAAGGGCTATCAATTGATTGACCCTAAAACCAAGAAGATTTATATAAGTCGAGATGTGGTATTCAATAAAGCTCCCAAGTTGGATATACCAAAAACTAGCAAAGACACATCTCCTGTTATATACCTAGATTTTGAGGAGCCTAAGGCAAGGACTTCCCCAAAACACAAGAAAATTCCAAAATGGTATACTAGCACTATAAGAGACATAAAATAAGATGCACCTCTTGCTCTCAATTCAGATTGACCACGTACTAGAAGTATGTCTCACCAAGAAAGAGAAGAAGCCAAAGATGCAGATGATGAAGACATGAGTGAAGAGGAAGACTAGAATTTTATGATTACAGTTGTAGAGCATGAACCAACTTCAGTGCAAGAAGCCCTTAGTGTACCTCCATGGAAAGCAACTATGGATGCCGAAAATATATCTTATGAAGAATAAAACATGGGAGTTAGTTGATCTACCTATTGGTAAGAAACCCATTGGTTGCAAATGGGTATACAAAGTCAAGTATAAGGTATATGGAACTATTGACAAACATAAAGCCCGCATTGTTACAAACGACTATGCTAAAAAAGAAGGCATAGACTATGAAGAGACTTTCGCATCAACTGTAAAAATGACAACCATTCGTATACTCTATGCAATGGCAGCTCAGTTTGGATGGAAGCTTCATCACATGGATGTGAAGAGTGCCTTCTTAAATGGTGACTTAAAAGAAGTGTACATGAATCAACCTAAAGGATTTATTGTACAAGGACAAGAACAGAAAGTTTACAAACTGATCAAGTCCTTATATGGGTTGAAACAAGGTTTGAGATCTTGGCACACAAATATTGATAATCACCTTCTACAACATGGTTTCAAGAGAAATCCCTTAGATGCCAATCTCTATTTCAAGAAAGTTGGTTATGAAATAGTGATCTTCGTGCTCTATGTTGATGATCTGATCATCACTAACAATTCAGAAAATATGATTGAAGCAGTGAAGGATGACTTGAAAAAGTAATTTGAAATGAGAGATCTAGGACTTCTCCATTATTGTCTTGGCTTGGAAGTTGTGTAGAAAAAAAACCAGATCAGGGTTACACAACTGAAGTATGCTAAGGCATTAATTAAAAAATATCGAATGACAGATTGTAAGCCCAAAGCAACTCTAATGGAAATAGGGTTACAACTGTCTCAATACGACAAATCTCCTTAGGTAGATAGAACACTCTATCATTAGTTGATTGAGAGTCTCATATATCTAACAAATTCTAGGCCGAATACAACTTTACAATAAGATATCTTTCGAGGTTCATGCAAGAACCTAAGGTCAATCATTAGAAGGCAGTAAAACAAGTTCTTCACTATGTTTGTGGCACACCAATAATATGGCCTGGATTACAAGAAGAATGATAAGTTCTTGCAAGAATACATAGACTCATATTATGCTGGATCTATAGATGACAGAAAATCAACATCAAGATACTATTTCATCTTGGATTTGGTCATGTCTCTTGGCACAACAAGAAGCAGTAAGTTTTTGTACTTTCATCGACAGAGGTAGAATATTGCGCAACACGAGGAGCAATGTGTGAAGCGACATGATTACATCACATTCTTTCAAGTATGGGTCTTTCAAAGAATATTTCAATACACTTGAATTGCGATAACCAAGGCGTTTTAAAACTTGTCAAGAATCCAGTGTTCCATGAACAAACAAAGCATATTGACACTCAATGTCACTTTATTTGAGATGAGGTTCCAAAGCACAATATTAAACTCCAGTACATTCCCACCAATGAATAGGTTGCAAATATTTTCACTAAGGCACTTGCACTTGTCAAATATGAGTTGTTTCTCAACTCTCTATGTATATCAAATAATGTAATAAGGGGGGATGTTAGGATAGACTGTAATTATTACATTACTATTTTAATATTATCCTAGAAGCTAAGAGAATGAGAAATCTATTGTTAGCCTAAGAATATTATTTGTTAGCAACTACAAATATCATTTTGCTAGCTATTGTTAGCTTATGGTAGGATTTAGTAACATATTGTTACAAGCTAATCTGAGCCTGTCTTATTGTATAAATCCACAGTTCACTCATGAATTCAATGTTCTGTTTTTCCTATAGATGAGTCCATTTGTTCCTTGATGCAGCTACACCACTTTGGAAACCAGAGTCACTATGCTTCCTTTGCCAAACCTTCCTATAGTTGGTTCCCTTTTTATTCCATGTAGAACCATAATATTGTTGTCCTAAGCCATACCTCCAAGTGTAATGAACAGTTACATAAACACCTTGAGATATAAGTGAAAATTCAAATACACTAGGATCCTAACATCCCACCACTCTTCTAAGATCGGATTTTGGGTGACAGAACTAAATTTTTACCTGCTCTACGCAGGACTCTGGGCAGCAAACCTGACTTCCCGCCCACTATGCAAGTCGAACCTAAATGGTTGTTTTGATACCAAATAGAACGAACTGTTACATCAAAACCTCAAGATAAAAGTAAAAATCCGAATACACCAAAATCCTAACACCAAAATTGTTACCTCTAATGATGGTGTGGATGGTAATATGCTCCAATATTAAGTACCTCTATTATATGTCCTTTCTTACTCTTCTCTTCATGTTTGATCTCTACCACTACTTCATATTCTAATTCTTTTGTTTGTTCTTTACTTTAGTCCCCTATAATATTTTTTTGTTTTTTTTGTTTTTTTTTGAATTTACATGGTGGAATCGGTAGCCGCCACGAATCCGGGTAGGTTGTCCAACTTTTATGGCCACCACAATATTCTGCGTTGTCCACCCTAGAAGCCGCCACATAGATCTTCATGCAATCCGCCCCTATAACCACCATGCCACAAACATTTTAAACCTTTTACGCCGCTGAAAGCACCAGGAAAGGGACAAGCGTTCAGTCCGGCGAGTAGTCCCCTATAATAGTAATTTTAATATATTTATTAAATTATTTATAATAAATAATAAAAAAATATTGCCATTCAACAATTTCAATCAAAACACTAGCCTTATAGGTAAATATTATATTAAGTGTGAATAGAATCTTAATTAGTTTTAAAGAAAAAAACAAAAAAAACTTTTTGAAAGTCAAGGATATCTTTCTACTCGATAAGGGGTGCTTTTAACTAGTTCCATCATTGTTATAATAAATTTTGGATGCTCTTTTTTACGGAGGTTTTATGGTTTATATGGTTATCTAGAAATGAGGAGTTATTTAGTGGTGTTACGAGGGTTCTTACTGAGTCTATGAGGAGACTCACTAGATTTAAAATTTTGCTTCAGGTTGCTCGGGTTCTTATTGCTTTCAAATCAAAGTTCAGATCCAAGAATCCGATGGTGCTCCCCCAACTTCAGGTTCTACAGGTTAATATAGATGGATATCTTCAGGTGCAATTGTTACTGTTTTATTTGCAGCTGTTTATTTAGATATATAATTTACACTTCGCGAATGGTTGACACTTGGTTTTTGCATAGTTTTGACCTTTCGGTTTTGCTGCTCAACTTTTACAGTCTGTATTTAATTCTGGACATGTATATATTTTGTAAATACTTTTATAGTCATTTAGTTGTTTTTATTCGGGTTTTATGCCACTATCTTTAGTTAGTTTGTGGCTGATGTTTATATGTTAGTATTGTTGCCTTTGGACTAATTTTGTTTGTATATAAAATCAATATTAGTGTACGTAAGAAATTGTTTTTGAAGAAAGAATTATTTTCCACTTACTAACTATTCAAAGCAGATCTGTCGGTTGTCAACCGGTCCAAGCCTGGCTGCCGAGACCAGTCAAGTACGAACATCTAATTGTATCCACTTAGGAAGACCCACATATTTATAAATGACGTTGTATAGTCTCGCTCCAGTTGTACTGCCGCGGTTACTTTAGACTGGGAGTAGCCTAGCTGTGGAGACCAGTCAAGTACGAACATTTGATTGAATCGACTTAGCAAGACCCACATATTTATTAATGACGTTGTATAGTCTAGCTCAAGTTGTACTGAAGGAGTTACTTTAGACTGGGAGTTACTTTGGACTGGAAGTTGTTCGGTGTAGTTGTAGTGTTCGGAAAGCAGACCTCGGCTACCATCTGTTGAGTGACGACCATGTCTATTACTATATAAATGTTTAGCTACTATTGTTGAATTCAATCTGCTCATCCACAGTGCAAAATTACATAGCGAGCAAAATTGCATCATGATGAACGGTGACAAAGATAGCCATGTTTTGCACGCGGTGGTCGTGCCATGTCCTGCACAGGGTCACGTCAAAGCCCTATTGAATTTCGCTGAATTACTCTCCACGCGAGGATTTTTCATCACCTTCGTTAATACAGAGTGGAGCGAGGAACGCATTTTTGGCGATTCTGGTGCGTTCGAACGGCCGAATTTTCGATTTTTGTCTGTTGCGGACGGTTTGCCGGCCGAGCACAGTCGCACGGCAGAGCTGGGAGAGTATATGTACGCATTGCAAAAGCTTGGCTCCGAGCTGGAGCAGCTGCTGCGCTCCGCCTGTGACAAATCGGAGATTCCTCCCGTGACGTGCATCGTCTCCGACGCTTTCATGTCTTGCACGCACTCCGTTGCCGCCAACATGGAAGTTCCCAGGGTTATCTTCTGGCCTGTGTGCGCCGTCTTCTCTATTTCTCAAAAATATGCTCCTTTACTTCTTTCTCAGGGACTCATTCCCGTCAAAGGTATTCATTTTCATCTTCATACTTTATCTTCGCTATCTTTTTCTTCCTTCGACCCACATTAACATTAACACCTCGATTATGGTTCAGTGAGCGAAGCAAAACGTCCAGAGAGACTGATAACCACTCTACCGGGGAACATACCTCCCTTATGGCCAACGGATTTAATGTCCTTCTACCGTGAGCAGCATGCATCCGATCTCACCTTCCAAGCCTTCCTTTACGAAGCTCGATTTGCCAACATAGGAGACTACGTCCTTGTCAACACATTTGAAGAATTAGAAGGGAAAGATGCGGTAGCTGCACTCTCTGCTAATGGATGTCCTGCTATGGCTATAGGTCCTGTATTTCTCGACAACGTTTTACAAGGAAAGGAATTGAAGAGCAGTATGTGGGAAGAAGACGACAGCTGCCTGAAATGGCTTGACATGCATCCGCCAAACTCTGTGCTATATGTATCATTTGGCAGTATTGCTGTCAAATCCCAACAACAACTGGAGGAGTTGGCGCTGGGGCTGGAAAGAAGCGAACAGCCTTTCTTGTGGGTTCTCCGCTCCGACCTTGCTCAAGGAGAGCCTTCTGTTTTACCCGAGGGCTTCAAAGAGACAACCAAGGCTCGAGCATTCTTTGTGAGTTGGGCTCCTCAGTTGAGAGTGCTTTCCCACGCTTCGGATTTCTTACGCATAGCGGATGGAATTCTACGCTGGAGAGCATTAGCATGGGTGTGCCTATGATTGGTTGGCCTTATTTCGGCGACCAGTTTCTTAATTGCAGATTCGCCAAAGATATTTGGAAGGTTGGCCTGGATTTCGATGATGTGGATGTGGATGATCTCAAGTTGGTGAGAAGGGAGGAGGTGGAGAGAGCGGTGAGGAGATTGATGCAGAGTTCGGAGGGGATGGAGGTGAGAATGAGGGCCCTGCAGCTGAAGGAGGCCGCAGCCAAGGCAGTTATGCCCGGAGGTTCTTCTTTCTCAAACCTGGACGTCTTCATCCACCATATGCGGGAGAAAGCCAAATCCCGAGTCTGAACTACTGAAATCGGTAAGATCATATATATAAAGTAGAGAGTTGAATTAATAAAGTCCCTGGGATCTCATCTTAATACCTACGAAGGAAATTGGCGTACGAATGATTTGCGGTGCTGAAGCAGAAGTGGGTGGTATCCTAAGGATCGTATGTGCCGCTTAAACATAGTTAGCCTTTTAGCGGTTTGTTAACATCGTTTTATCGTTAGCCTTCGAAGGTCATTGTACTGAGTCGTACTTAGGCATAAGAGTCTTTAAAATATATTTAATTTAATAAGAGTTATATATATATTTTTAATAATATTTGTTATTGTATGAATTTTTAGGTAATATGGTTGAGGATACATGTTTTCTCGATCTATAATAATATTAATTCATTAAAATTACGTAAACGATAATAAATTTGGTAACATAAAACCTTCATATGGGATGCGAAATTCCACTTTATTGCAATGTTGAATAACCTACCTTATTATTTTGTATGTAGAAAAAAGGTTAGATTTTAAGCTTTTAAAAGTATAATGATAATTTTATTGGCACTTAACCATATTAAATGAATCTAAATTTTTGTGAAGAAAATTTCATATTTCATTGTCTAAGTTATAAGGTGCTTAAACTTAAATAAATGAATGGATCTTAAGTATCCACTCTTCTAAGATATTTTACATCCATTCATAATCATTTAACATAATATTATTGTGCATATTATTGAAATTGACAAGATTTTTTATAAGTGAACATAAGTAATCCATAGATTATATTCACCGCACTCCAATAATAAAATGAGGACTAGTGGAGGTATTTATATCAATATAAAAATATCAATTACATAATAAAATTTAACCTAAGCAGACATAACAAGAGAGTTTAAGGTATTAAACGACATTGGCTCAACTGGTTAGATTTCTCAGTATTCAAGGAGACCCAAGCTCAAATCTTGCCAAGCGATACATGGATAATATTCAAGCCTTGGTGTAATACCACTATGTGGTGATGATGTAATACATGTGGGGCATTTTTCAATCCCTTATAACCAATTGAAAAAAATAAGAGGGCTTCAGGTTAATTATAAGCTATAGAGTGGGCTTAGCTATAACAAGGTTAATCATAGCCCATAGTGCTTACATAATAAAATATTATAATAAAATAAATACATTGTACAATGAATGCCTTTAGGTCTATCCAATATTGCATCATATAATGTTATCTTTGGCCATGAAACAAATAATAATTTCAACACTTCTCTAATCTAAAATAACGGGGTCAAGGAGAGAAGACATTAGTGACAATAATATCTTTTCCCATAATGCATGCTTTTGTGTGTCTCTATAGTTGATAAAAATCATTCAAAATCTACTTCACCATCTAGTAGATGTTTAGTGATATTTAGGAATTGAACTTCAATCCTTTGTAATTTCAACAAATAATTCTTCATAAGATGTTCTTCCCTTTTACAGTGTCCACAAGTGGTCTTTGATTTCTTTAAATATTTAGCCTAGCCCTTCAGCCCCTAGGTCTTGTCCATATGAACATGAACTAGGAGAGAGAAATATTGATTAAGAGTAGGAGTCTCTTGAGATTCCAAGAACATAGGAATCATATGAACCATTAGGTTCAACATCTAAAAAAAGGGGAGAGACTAGAAAGAACAATCTTTAGCATTCTACATAATATTTTTTCTCCTCTAGAAGATGTAATATTTTCCCTCAATGCTTTGAATCTTATAAATAGTTGTCAAAATTATGAAATTCAACTAATTTAATATATGAGAGGTCCAATTATAAATGACATACTTTAGTAGTATTAACTTTCCCAAGTAACATATAGTTTTGACCATACCTTGATAGGGTCACTCTCTTTGATGTGAAATTTAACTCCAGTTCAATCAACAAGGAAATTAGACTAAGAGCTTCTTCTCTCTAATGGCAAGTTTCTTTATCAAGAATAGATGATTTATCTTCTTCAAATATGCACCATAGGTTCTTACTTCATATAAGCCAATCATTTGTATTGATCAAAAATTGTATTTCATCCATTGAGAGAAGTAACTAGAGATTTGTGATCCATATTATACAATTTAACCCCTAACACTATGATAACTTCATGAATTGATGCCATTAATACATAGAGCTCAAAAAATCATCCACTTTAAAAATGATTCAAAATTTTTATGTATGCAAAAGTTATGGGTTCTAGAAGTTTTGCCCTAATGGACCCCAAAAAATAAAAAATTAAATTCTCAAACCTTAGGAATAAAGAAGAAAATCTTGAGTTACCACTCCCACTCATAACATCTCCTCTCTATCAAATATGTTAAAAAGGGTGTCTTGAATGTGATTCAACCTAGAGACCCTATATTTGTAACAACCCACTAACTCGATCCAAGGGAGAAAGATTTTTTCTTATTCTCACAAGGAATAACTCACAAAGAAGTCACAATAATTTTAACAGTATAGGGCATAACCACATTTTGAGTTCAACATCACTATAGATGAAACTCAAGTGGATAGGAGTGGCCAACTTCTCGTACTTTTGGGGTTCACTTTTCTAAACCTTATTGTTTAGAAAAGATGCCATCAGTGGCCCCATAACTTTTCCTATACCCTCACTATTATAGGACAACATGACCACATTATACGAATTATTCTTTAAGGCCCATAACACTTAAAGGGGGATGCTTATTATCTAATCCTATATAAGTCTATCTATGCAGGATTATTTTGACATGATGTCTTAGTGCTTAGTTAGCAACACCTCTATGGGTTAACTAAGGCCATTAACACTCACTTGGTAATAAGCATGGTCACCCGATCCTCCTCGTTTAAGGTGCCACCATTATACTATCTTATGAATGATTCAATGGATTATCCCATACCAATCCACCATTTAAATTCCTAGACCTCACCGCTAGGAATATGTCCAAGCCTCACTACTTAGGACTACCCAAAAGCCTCACCACTTTGGGACACCTGAGCCTCACCATTCAATGTGTATCATTCACAAATATCTAGTTATTGCATCATTATAACTCCTCCTAGGATTGGGTACATCTTGACTCAAGGGTTTTCTAATATGGCTCTAGTTCATACCCAAAACCCCCATCCAAACCCAAGAGTATTAAAATTTAAAAGAAATAAACATCTCTCCAAAAGGAAATAAAGTTTTATATCAAAGCATAATAACATATTGTTAAAGACTAAAAATTTAAATACTAAACAAAAAACATAATACTAACATTTAGCATTTCCTTTATTTACAATGGAAAGAATAAAACAACATCTAAAAGGATTTATAACCATAATTCATGTATTAGATTCTATCATTCATTTCAATAGTATATGCTTTCATTTTACATATAATGAAACATTCCAAGAACTTTACATAAAAGAATAACAACATATAATATTTCTTTCTTGAACAAGTCTTGAAATACTATTTACAATACATCATTTTCTTCATCAAAAGCTTTGCATAATTTCAATACAAATACTCTCTAAATATAATCTATTCTTCAATAACATTATTACATATCAATATAAAATGTTCCTAAGTCATATTCCTTTTCGATGTCCTCTTGATAGATATTTTTCCATGAACTTGATAAAAATTTGAGGGATCAATAACACTCTTACATGCATATGCAAGCCTATATGCAATGTATAAGAAAACATACAATAATGCAAAACATGCACCATCAATAATGCAAAACATGAATCATACAAAGCATCTTCTGTAAAATAATATTGAGATAATCCTCTACTTATTTCAAATATGGATTCCCTAGCTATAGAAGCCTCGTCCTTTTCTTTCAAAGAACTATTGTACAATATGTCATTATAATTTCCTTATTTTTAGATTACAATGCTCCAATTACTTCTCTAATAAAAATAATATAATATTCATCTTTACTTGATCAACCTAAATAAATCGACCTTCAATATCTTCTATACCTCAAGAAATTTATTAATTCACATGCTATATAATCCAACTTTTGATTAATCAAAACTAGTATTCAAATAACTAACTACTCCTTCTTGGGCATTGGATGCTCTGGAATTAGATGGCTTGACCAAATCTGAGGGCTTCGCTAATTTCTCCTTGGGTTATTGATTTTATCTAGTGGAGATTAAAGCTCTATTTGTTGCAGCTTGGGAACCCCCTCAGTTTGATCATATTTATTTCTCATTGGAGTCTCATTTTTCTCTAACTGAGCTAGAGTCCCTGTTTACCTCTTAGATAAAGGTTTTGCAAGTGAGGTTTGGGCCTATTGGTTCAAATGGTGTTGGTGGTAGATATTTGCTCTTGTTTGGCAGTGACTTTATGTTGGTGCCAGAGTCTCCTGTTCCAAATTTTTCTAATCCACTTTTGAGTAGTTGGTTGATCGGTGGTGAAGCATTAGTTTTGCTTGGTGGAGATCCCATATTGGTACTAGAGTCCCATGTTCCATATTTTTACAAATTATTTTTATGCATTTTGTTGGGAATTAGATTGGAGCTTTTTCGATCGATGCAGTGTTTGGCTGCTTTTTTGTTGTTGGATTCCTTCCCTGGGAGGTCATTTGTTCTTTTGTATGCTAGGTGGATTAGAACCCATAGGGGTGGGGGGTTCCTTCTAATTGGTTTCCTGTGGGATTTGAACCATAGGTTTTAAGGTTTTGGGTCCTTACCAAAACCCTGGATTGTGGCCCCATGGGATTGCAAGTTTTTTAAAATTGGTGGTTGATTACTCCATTAAGAGCTATTGTAAAAGGTTGTGGGACCAATTTAAAAATTCTCTTTTAATTGGGTATCCCCTATTTGGATTAATTCTTGTAAGTCTCCTTGTGGAGTTGGATGTTAAGGTTGTGGGAGCTTCTCAAAACCCATATTCCTGACTCCCTTAATTGATTTGTTAAAGTTTTACTCTTCTAGGTTTTGGGAGTATGGTATTTTTGGATTGGTTGGTTGCAGGCCTCCAGTATTTTGTTTTTGAGATGGAGGCTCAAATTTTGGACCCCCTTGCATATAATTGTTGGAGATATCTTTATGCTGGGGTTTCTAAATGGCATGTTTGATGGGCCATCTTCTTTCTAGTTGCAGGCCCCCTATTCTAGATAGGATGGGCCTTGGTAAAGTTTATTGTGGAGTTTGCAAGATGTTGGAGTTGTATGGTTTAGAAGGAAGGAGCTTCCCCCGATTAATTATACTTTGAGGTTCCTTTTATAAGGGACTAGATATACATTTTTTCCAAGGTTTTGGTTCTCTACCACTCCTTTTGGTTGGTGTATTTATGTGCAAAGATCTTGTTACTATTGGCTAGTTTTTCTATGCAGGAAGTTAGGGCTTTCTATGCAAGGATTTAGGGCCTATGAGGGTTTTTATTTAGAGCTATTGTAAAATCATGGTCAGGACCAAGTTCTCTTCTCATGGTTCCTCCAAGTTTCATTGTGGGTATATTTTAGATATCCAATTTATTTTTGAATATTGGAGTTGGTTTTTGTTCTAAAGCACCTTCTCAATTAGTTTATAGGCTTATGCATTCCTATGTGTCCCCCATGTTTGGTGCTACTTTTCTAATGGATTTGGTTTTCCTAGTTTTTCTAGGTTTCCAAGGTTCAAGGGGTGGTTTTTGTGCATGTTTCCCACTCGACAGGAAGTTTCAAAGTTGGTTTGGAGTAGGAAGTTCATTTTTGGTGGATTTTTTCATTGTTGGGGCTCGCTTGCTTAAAAGTGTCAAATCTGGTTTGGAGTGGGTGTTTTCAAATTTTAAATTTCAAATTCTTCTTTTTGGAGGGATTTATAATGTGGTGTTTAGTGCCACATGTGGGCTTTTAATATTATATTTTTGGAAATATATACCTTTGTAAGGAGTTTTTGATCCCTTATTTGGGTGTTGGCTGGTGCCTTTGGTGTGGAAGCTATATTTTTTGTAGGCTATGTTGTTTGTTGGTTAACCCCTTTTGGGGTTGATTGGTTGTAAGTCTCTAGGTAGAGCTTATTGTAAAGGTTGTGGGATCCTCTCAAAACCCTCACCTCAAGTTGTGGGTCCCTCTCAAAACCCTCACCACTTAATTAATAAAAAAAACTAATTGCTCCTTCTTATGATTAAATCAAAACCATTAAACACTTAATTAACAACAAAAATTACATGCAAGCCATCAAATAACGAATACATGAAGGTGCAAAAGCAACATCACAACATAGCCAATAAACATATCAAACCTAGACTATGGTGAAAGAAAAATACATAGATTAAAAGGTTTAATAATACATATTAAACAACAATGAAAATTAATGCCACCATAACGTAAATTTTAAGCATGTCAATACAAAGTATCATTACTAGGAATTTTTTTTTGAATTTTAGTGAAAACCCCTTGTGGGGTCACCTTGGTCTAAGAAACCATGACCAGGGGGTTCTACACTATCAAAATCACCCGGGATTCATGCTCGGCCCTTACTACACCAACATTATCAACTAGATTTTGGGTACCCAATGTGCGTTTGGTAGGGTGGAGATCTGAACCAGGGGCCTCCCTTGGAGGATTGCCCTACACCCTCTAACTCACCTACAACACGTGGGTCATTACTAGGTAATATTAAAGAATAACAACATTATTGATTATTTATCACATCAACTTGATGGAAAGGCATGGGTATGTACAATTCTCACACTAAGCAAGGAAAATTAAATTAAATAAAATCATAATACTGTAACACATTATTATAAACAAACCATAGAACAAGGAGAGGTGTCTCAACACATGTTCCAACTTGAAATTACATCATAAGCCAAGGGTAAAGCTTTCAAAGATTTTCAACTTAAACATACAACAAAATGTTGAGGCTAACCAACACTTCAATGCATCGACAAGATGTTGAAAATTATTTTCTCATTAGATCACAAATCTAAAAACTTTCCAAAAACCATAGATCTATAAAGAACACAAACCTAAATCTTAACAATTAGATTTCCTACCCTCAAATTAGACTTGCATAAGGTAATATATACATTAAAATCCAACAACATGTAGATATTCTAAGGGGGTAAACAACTGCTTAAAGGTTTTCACTTCTCTTTCCTAAACCTGAAACACACCTCAAGTCTTGGAGCACCAAAGCCAACTACCACTTAGAGTTTTATAAAATAATTACATTCAACCATCATATGTTGAAAGCAAAAACACAACTCATATAAAATATCAACACCAAATTGCATAGAAAACAAGCCAACATGAATATGCATAAGGAAAACATATCCTACATTGTTACTATTTCAAAAAAGCTTCATTTTCTAATAGCATGCAACTAGAATGAAATTACCTCATTGCAATGATTGAAAGAAAACTCCTTCATTTTTTCCTTTCATCTCCTTCATCTACTCATGATCCTCCTTCTTCTTCATATCCCCGCTCCGGAGATCAACTAATGCTTGAAGAAAAATAAGACCAAGGGTTGGAAGTGACTCCCCCATGCATGCATGCCCCCCTTCCATCCCTTTTGCTTCACCAACCTTGAAGTGAAAATGGGTAACATTCATTTCTTTTACATTAAAAGATTTCCAACTAAGCCAATGTTACCAATTCAATATTAATTTTAAACTTTATACATTTATCAAATGTACTTTCTTTTTACAAGGCTTATTATTGCTTATATTAATTTTCTTTTTACTAATGTTTTAGCATTAATAATTAAATCACCTTACTCATTAATCCATTATTTTCTATGGCTACCAACATTAGAATAATTAAATCAATTATTCATCTAATTAATTTAATTAATACCGAATGTTAATATTAACCATTAATATTGATATTAATATTTTAAGTATTAATAATACCAATATTATTAATACCAACATGATAAAATTATTTACCAAATAATTCCATGCTTCAAAACAAAATCAACAATGTAGAGGCTTTTATAAACCATAATATGCAAAAAATATTTACCTTAAGTAAGAGGCTTTAGGATTATTGAAATGCTATCACCTACCTACTAAGGATGACTATTTTGCTTAATAGTAACCTTCTTTTCCAATGGTGCATTCAATCAAACATACACATATGCAATGCACCTATATGAAGGGTTTTCTTTTACCTTTAATCTGTCGATGATAAATTCATCCATCATTTTCCTTTTCTCTCAACTTTGGTGGTTATCCCATACCAATCCACCTGTGAGAGTACCTGGTCCTACAACCACAAATTTCATCAATAATACCATATTCCAAAAGTAGTATAATTCAACTTTAGAAAGCATAAAGTGCAACTATCAACACATCTTGATAAAATAAAATAAGATTATGCATTTGATATCCACACATCAATACATAAATCAAGCATCAAGGAAAAGTCCTACTAGGGTGGGCCATTACAATATTTCTAAAAATATTTTACTAGCCATCCATCAATGATGTGTGATGACATGTAATATTATTGACATCTTATAGATGATCCATAACCTTTTTTACTATGAAGAGAAGGGCATGATCTGATCCTATGCTCTCCTCTCCCATGTACAACATAAATCACCATATATGCTAGTAGAAAAATAGTAGCAATAATATCTAAAATTATATTCCTTTATATTTTATTTAGATGTAAATGACATACTACTCTTGTTTACCAAAATACCTATATCAAGATTTGAACTTGGGAATGACAAGATTAAACATTCTATCTTCCATCTTCATAGCGATAGTGGTTTCATTATAGAATGCGTAGGGACATGCATCTTCTCTATGAAGAAGGACATTGCATGCTCTTGTTTTCACACGTACCAAGCTAAATTAGAAAGGAAAGAAACACCTTCTTTCAAAATTTAAATTTTGGCCAAAAAACCTAGTCTCCATAGCAACATGCATACCAACTATTTAAAGTTCCTTTTTAAAAGATAAATTAGGGTCATTTTATAACACTCCTAATAAGGATAATCAAAAGGTAAAATTTCATTGAAGAGACATAGATAAAATCATCCTAGAATTAGAAATAATAATCAATGTCTCTAAATAATGCTTCAACATGACCAAATGAGGCAACTTCATACCCACTTTGATACTATATTATAATTCACAATATTAACATAGAAGCAATCCATAGATTACATTCACTACACTCCAAGAATAAAATAAGGAGTGGGGGTTATTTATACCAATAATAAAATCTCAATTACATAAAAAAGTATAACCTAAGCCAACATAAAAGGAGGCGTTAAGGTTAATTACAAGTTGTAAAGTGGGTTTAACCATGACTAGGTTAATCACGGCCTATAGGGCTTATAATAAAATATTGCAATAAATTAAATATATTGTACAGTAAATTTTCTTAGGCCCATCTAATATTACATCATACAATGTTGTCCTTGGCCATGAGTTATATTGCAATTTCTTTTTTTTATTAATTACGGTAAAATCTAGGGGTTTGAAAGGGCTTGAACCCTTTTATATTCCCAAACTAGTTTTTCCAATCTTAGGAACCAAAATGCCTCATCTTCAAAGGATGGAGGAATTTCATAGCATTGTCCTACCTTAACTCAAAGCTCTATATATTTACATTCATTTTTAGTCTATTTACATTTAAATCTTTGATGATTCCCTAACTTGTCTTATTTTACCTAACGAATTAACTTTCTATATTTCCTCCCTCCTTTGCCAATAACTGAAGTACATTTGGATTGATCACATATTATGTCTATTTATATAAATAATATATAAATGGAACAAATATATTTTATTTTTGTTGTTTTAGTTGGGTGTTACACAATTTTATAGTTATAAATCAATCAAAGTTGGATCTCTCTTCTATTTTAGATGGTGTATTTTAGTAAAATCGAGGACTCTTTTCTCTTAGGATGCTAGGTTTTAGTTAAAATAAGGATAATAGTTAATGTTTTTGCTTTAAGGATAGATTTTGCATCTTTAAGAGTTAAAGAGTGGGTTGATTAAAAATGTGTCAATATTGTCCTTGCTAATATTTATTTCTCCTTTTATATTGTTGGGCTAGTCATTCATGTTGTTTCTATGTACATAAAGAAGCATGTACCTTTAAACCTTGATGCTCACCTTTATTTTTCATTCACTTTAAAGTTTCTATGCAAATTTGTGGTGTTTCCTCTTAGGATAAAGATAATACAAAGGATTTTAAATCAATAGAGACTATGGCTTAGTAACCCAAGGAAAAGTCATAGTCTTAAAATGATTCAAAACAATATTTTGAATACTATAAAAAAAAAGTATGCCCTACTAATAAATGCTTAATGAGGTTATAAATATTGAGGAAAATTTTAAGAACACAATAAGCCTTCTTCTAAATAATGAGGGAGATTCATATGGTTCCTCCTCATATCAAGTGAACTAGTCCATTAGACCTTCCATTAAGTGGGTATAGACACCTAATTTTAGCACACCAAAACTTGTAGCAATCCACCTGATAATAAAATTAGTCAAATTAACTATATTTTCTCACAATTTGAGCATCCATTGCTTAAGAGTGAAGTTTCTAGTGATAGCATGAAACCATTGGCAATAACATTATTGGTGCCAATAGCAATTTTTAGAACTAGACCTTCCCACCTAAATTTAGTCTTTCATGCCTAACTTGATCTATAATGATAAAATTTATTAGATTTTTAATGGTAAAATTGCTACAACAATTTTGCCTCAACAAGTATAGAACATTAGATTCATGGTTTCTCTATTAATCTCCTACCTCCTATCATTAATGAGTTCAATCTTATCTCATATTTGTAGTCCCTCCAATAACTTCCCAAGCCCAAGGATTTCCTTTTTGTTATATTCTAAAATGGTCCTTTAGATTTGAATTTAAAAAACCTACCTTCCCATTTAATGTCATCATTCAATTACATTCCTCTTGCTAAGGGGACCATGGCTACTATAAAGCTATCATTTGAAGTGTCCAAATCATCAACAATATTGTGTACTAAAAATTGATCAAAATCACTTTATAAATTGCTCTCATAGTCCACATTAGACAAGGTCAATATAGCAGTAAAAAGGGGTAAGAAGAAAAAAGTAACCTAATTGGTTATATATTCTTTATTCTTTGCTTGTTCATTCCATTTACTATTTTTACTAACCATTTTTTAGCCTTATCAAATTTTTAAATGTTTTTTCTTACTTTAATATCACATTCCTTTCATTATATGTATGAATTTAACCTATGATTCTTTAAGTACTTGGCTTGTTTTTGTAGTGTTTTTAGCTATTTCCTAAGGTCTAAAGCTCTCTAGAGATGTCTACAACCACATATGACCATCACCCTCAAAATTGGATTGCCTATTTACTTGTATTATTTGTAGGGGAGAAATTTCTACCTCTATAATTTTAGGAAGTGATTTTTCTAGTCACTTTCTCTTAGCATCCTTCTACCTCCTAAAATTTTTTATCCACTTTGTTAGGAAATTTGTAGGCTTGTTTAGGCATATTGCTAAGAATTTCACATATTATTTGCATGTTTAATTCACAAAAGCAAAATTACTATCATTTCATTTACAAGTAGTGATTTTACCACATGTATTTTTGTCCTTGATTTAGAAGATTCATTTTCATCTATCCATTGTTTCATATATGTGAACATACTAAGCATTTTTAGCATACTTTCGTAAACCCTGCACTCTATTTACTTATTGAGTTTATAGGAGCAAAATTGTTGCCATTCCTCTTATAGATAGTGATTTTACCATTTATATCTCTAAATTTCATTTACTCAAAAATTTTCACTTTTATCATTGTATCCAAGGGCCTAACCAGTGAAGCAAGGCAGTTCTTTGTCTCTTCCTAACCAAGCAAACCCCTAAAAACTAATATTTTTCATTTAGTTTTTTTGTCCTTAAAGGTTTCTCAAAATCATTGGATGTCCCATTATAGACGATAATTTTGATAGCAATAGTTTCACTTCTAGATGATGATTTTGTCTCTGCTATAGAACTAGGTACTTTTTTTCCTACTTTTTTAAGCTTTGTTTATGTAATATGTTTGTTTGTTGTCTACTGTAAAAATAAGATCTTTGTTTTTATTTTCTTATCACATACTAAAAATAAAAATAAAGGAACCTTAGGTAATTAAGATAATATATTTTATTTTCTATCATAGGCAATAAAAATAAAAAGCATATAGCTACATAGTAGACTAGATTTATTTGCTTGCATTGCTCTCTTGATACTCATCTTTAAAAGAAAAAGAAAGACCTATTTTTCTTGTACTCATTCAAATCAAAATTTCCTATAGGATAGAATCTTGTATTCTTGCACTTCCATTGTTTTCATACATTTTTTTTTATCATAGATTAGATTTTGGTTAGGTATTAGAAACTAAGAAGGATAACCTTTTGGTATCCTTGGAAAACCCCTAGGTTTTTGTTAATTAATCCATAAAACGTAGATTAGGACCTATAACACACATCATACCTTTAATTTTTTATGTAAGAAGAGTGATGTAGGCTTTCCCCACATTGTTGAAGGAAAATCTTAGATCACATCATTACATTTTGGTGAACTAGATGTGAACACCTCATTGGTATCAATTTTATTTGAAATTTTACCACAAATCAATAAAAAATAAAAATTAATTTCACTCTTAATTAAGACCACTTCATTTTATATGCTTAGTTAGATAACATTAATTTAGGACTAATAAGAAATAACCAATTTCTAGTACTACTAGGTTTTGTATACAACTCTTTGAGCAACCATTGTACAAATTTTGAGGTTACATTGGGTGTAGTGTTGGTCCAAGATACCACCCTATCATATAGGGTCCCATGTGTATTTTAAGCCTCCTAGGCAGTATATAGTGATGGACTAGTGAGATTCATAAGGAGGATTTTCAAATACCTCTCATAAACCATCTCAAGTCACATACCTAGCAAGGTCATTTCCATGTACTATTATCTTTCATGTACCTTGAAGTATCTCACATACGACTATTTATATCAATAGGGATAGCTTCTTCCATGTACCAATAGGTATACAAGAAGGGAAGATATATCAAAAGGTTTGGTATATAGGGAGCCCCCATAAGGTACATCGATTAGATTACTATATTGAAAGAAGATATAAGGAGAAAAACAATATTTTAATTAATTTTCAAGAAATTTTAAAATCTAATTAATTAACCTTCTCTCACTTATTAATTTATACTTAATATCCCAAAGAAGGTATAAATTTCATAGTGGGACCCATTCAATAATTCCTCACCTTTCTCCTATATGGGATGATTTTGAAAACCAACACCCTTTAGAAAATTCTATAATTTAAAATCAGTTCCTCATGGACATATGTAAAAATAATGGTTAGTACATACAAAACACCCTAGCTTGAAAATATAACCACCTAGACTTGGGTATTGAAGGTAAGGTAATCAACTGAATTTGGGAGAATTGTGGAACCTAAGTAAAGCGGAGCTAAGATAGAGAAAAATAGAAAGTGTAAAATTATTTTTGAGGAGATCAAGATGATTAGTTTTTCTCATATTTGAACAATATTTTAATTTATTTAGTATTTTTAAAATTTAAATTTTTAGTATTAAGAATTTGAATTAAGGGATTTAAATTTTTAAGTCCTTTCTTGTAAATTATTATTGAGTTTTTGATATTTTATTAGATTTAAAATTTTATTTGTATTTTTTAAACTATTATTTATAAAAATGTTTGTAGTTTTTATATTTCAAACTTTAATTTGATTTTTTAAAAAATTGTTATAAATTTTAGTATTGTCAAATTCAAACTTGAACTCAAACCTTTGACATATCTTATAACCGGGTAGCACATTTCTCAATAGTCGATTCTCCTTTAAGGCCTATGTTAGTTATCAATATTTGGATCCTTATGATTTACTTTCATCCATACCTTTCCTTGATATAATACATTTTTTAAAAGTGCAATATAAAGGACAATCATTTATCCAACATTTATGGTCTCTTTAGTCAAAATATTCAATAAAAGAAGAAACAACTCATGGATTGATATAATGTTCCTCACTATTTTTATATTGGTGACCAATCTTGGTTGTATATGGAAAAGAATCAATTCAAGGATTAAGTAAATAGAAAGGTCACCATCATTCTATTTACTTAATCCTTGAATTGATTCTATAGATATACAAGAATAATTTTTGCCTTGATCTTTAAGATAATTGAACATCCATGATGTTGTCAATGTTAATTTATTCAAGCCTTATTTTTTATATTGGAGATAATTTTTTTGACTAGTCATCTAAATGATGCTATTTTTTGTGTTCATCTTTTGTTTAATAAAGACCGTGTTTTTAACATTGATAATTGTCATAATGGATAAAATTCTACTATCTTCTACCTTCTTATCAAATGAATTCTATCACATGAGTCTAGAATCATTGCTTCTCATTAAATACAATAATAGTTTCATTAATTTTTGAAATCATTGGAGTTTAATGCTTTTGTTGTTGACAGGCATGATGATAAATTTTTTACATATAATAAATATCGTTTTCTTATCATGTTATTATAGTTGGTGAGTACACCATCTATTTTAGTTAAATTACAAGGAGTACATATTTCCTTTTCTTTCTAGTTTATTTTTGTTAGCCTAATTTGAGTTATTATTTATTGTAAAGGAACATTATACTAATTAATAAATCATCTAGATTTGTACCCACATCTTGAATGTATTATTTTTTATTTGAGAAAAAAGGGTTGTACTCGAGTCTCCCACCCTTGATAAATCATAAATATCTTATATAAAGCTTAAGATTTTACAAACATATTAAATTCTCATACCAATTGAGATGCTATAACTAGATACCTACATTTGTTTCTACAAAAAGTACAAATTTTTTGTATTCATTTTTTGGATCTTCAATTTTTTTTGTAAATACAAATATTCAACATCCTTTTTATTGATAATTTTCAATATTGTTCAACCATCCATCCAAACGAAATCTTGATTAGTGATGGTATTTGATGATGCCATACTCCCATTGTGTCATTTTAATAGCTATAAATTCTCTATTGGCTCTATGCTTCTGTTGCTTTGCTTTGATATTTTGAACAATTGGCCATGTTATTCCTTGATGCTACTACACATTTTTGAAATATAGAAACATTATGCTTTTTATGCCAAACACTACCATACTTGATTCCTTTCTAATTCCATGTAGATCTTATATATTGATGCTTTAATAAATATCCCCAAGATTATTGCCACTCAGGGTAGTGTGGGTGTCGATATGCTACAACCTTAATCTAACATTCTATTTCGTTTGATTCTTCCACAATTTCTTTTATTTTTTTATTTAAATTCTTCTTCACAATATTCTCTCTTATACCTTTCTTTTGGTGCATCCTTGTGCACTTCTGAAAAGGCTTCCTTGGAATTTTTTGTTGATTCTTCCATGGGTGTTATTGTTAATACTACTATAAATTCAAATTTTAAGTTTTCTAACAATTCTTTGATTTGTTCCCTTGCTATAATTGCTTCTTGCTTCTCCTTGGATCCTTGTTTCTTAAAATATTCCTTTTGAATGTGACCATGAACTTGCATATTATCATCTATATTTTTTTCTTCTATTATATCCTCTTTATTCATTTATTTTAGTTCCCTTGAAGCCTTTTTATTTCTTCTTCATATCCTTTGATGGTGACCTGATTCAGATTAGCTATATTTTTATATGGGTTCAACTGACTCAAGAATGCATTCTCCCTTTCATCATAGGTGAAGTTTCTTTCCTTATGAATAATTTCCCACCAATAATAAGCTTTCTCTTCTAAAATATAGAAAAGATTACATTTCTAAAAAATTTCACTAGAATATAGAGATATAAACTTCATCCACCATTCTTGAGCATCAATGTCATCCTTTCTAGTGAAAATTGGTAACTCCATGATCTCAACCTAAAAATTCCCAAAAGTAGCTAGGGATTTAAAAAAACTATGCTTTTAAAAAAAAATCCTTCTAGTCCTTGCTATCACTAGCAAAACAATTTAAATGTAAAATAATTGACATAAATAAAAAAATTTAGTTGTCCATTATGACTTTGCATTAATCCATTACCAAGATTATCCTCTAAGGGTTCAACATTATTGCATAGACTATTGTTATTTTTGTAAAGAAGCATGGATGAATTTTATGGTAGCATGGTTCTTCTCAATGGTGATGATGATAATGTTGGAAATTTATTTATTTAGTAAACAAGATATTGCAATTGAAACTCAAATCACTTCTCTTTGCCAATAATCATAGAAGGAGCAGATGGCTGGTAGCTACAAGCACTGTTCAAGCGGGAGTTCTATTTTTCAAAATACGAAAGGTGGGAATGATTATTTTTAAATTTTTGAAGAGCGTGAGGATGATCATGAATGTAGACAGGATGGGGCTCCCATTGTTGTTACTAATGGCAACCTGAAGGATGTTGATAAGGCTATTGAAAGTGTTGCTCCTTTTTGGGGGGATGAATATCCTGACAAAGGAACCTTTCCTAGGTCCTCCATGGTTGGGGGACCCACTGCTAAAAAGCCTTCCTTTACCAAAATTATTGGTGGAAGTGCTTCTGGTCCCAAGATTTCTACACCTTCCTTGGAACCTATGGGGAATAAAGTGAAAATCCTTGCAAGCTTAGTTTCCAATTACCTTTCCATGGAAACATTTTCATTAGTTGGAAAGCTCGTGGGTGGAAGGCCTGACTTGGAAACTATCAGAAGGTGGGATTTTTCCAAATGGAAGGTCAATGGGTGTTTGGAAATCTTTGGCCTATCCAGGGGATTCTTCGAAATCAAATTCAACAACTGAGAGGATGCTAACTAGATTCTCACCTGTGGTCCTTGGTTTTTAAGAAGAAAAATCTTATTCCTTAGGCATTGGTATCCTGATTTTGACCCTGAATCTCAAAGTACCAATTATACTCCCATTTGGGTGTGGTTATCGAACCTTCCTTGGCATATTTGGCATGAAGATATTCTTAGAGCCATCACTAAAACCATAGGTGATTTAGTTGTGATTGACCATGAAACTCTAGTCAAAACAAGAATAATTATTGCTCGCATCTATGTCAATATGAATCTAGATTCTAAAATCATGACCTTTGTTGAGTTGGAATATGAGTCCTACAAGAAGCAAGCAATTGAATACAAGAATAAAACTCCATTATGCATTGAATTTAGAACTCAAGGACATCTTAGGTCTCAATGCCCATCCTTAAGGGTTTAGGTTGAACTAGAGAAGAAAAAAATAAAGCTCCATTCACTAAGGTTGATAAAAGGAAGTATCCCTCCTCGAAAGGGTCTATTTTTCATCCAATTAGAAATTAGAATCTTCATAGCAATAGAAATAATCATTCATATGGAGATGTAGACACTAAAATATGGTAAAACAGATTAAACATCCACAAACATTGATCAAATTGACATCATATGGCCCCTTGGGAAGCCTTTAGAAGACTCATAGTGGTTCTAGCCACTACGAAAGAGGTTTTGAAGTCTTTTGGCCTAATTTTTTGGGGTTTTGGCCCAAAATTCACCATCGTCCCACCATGGTATGGTGGAAAATTCCCATAATCCCACCTTGGGATGGTGGTGAACCATTGTCCCAGGGTGGGACGGTGAGCAAGTTTGACCCAAAAAAAGTTAAATCTATGATAAATGGCACCCAAAAACTACCATTTACCCCATAAAATGAAGCATGCAAGTCAGAGGGCACTGAATCCTTATGAAACACTTCTTAATGGAGGCCTAAATTTGAGATTCTCTTCCACATCCATTGCATTCCTCCCGTTTGACAAGTGGCACCTCTTGCCATGCATGCCCTCGCATGCCTTTTTGCACATGAGCCCCTTTGATAGGAGTTCTAGGATATGCAATAGAGTTCTTTCGATATTTCACCTCACTTTATTGTGCCTTCTTGCCCTCAGAATCTCTCTTTTGTGAAGGAGGTTACCTGGTGACTTCAAGAGGGTCCTTTGAGCATAACTTTTCCATCCGAATGAATTTCTTCACCAAATTTGATAAAAAAACCCCCTATAATATTTAGGATCATTCCCCAATGGTATTGGTAGTAAAATGTGTGTAGAATTGGTGGGTATCCCCTCCCAGGGTGCCCTCCAATTAGTTGCAACCACCACCACCCCCCAGGTACGAGGATAAATCCTTGCATAATTTTATTACTATTTTTTATGATATTATTATAAACTATCATATGATTATGTGTTTTATGTTTCATGCAATTTGGAGTTAAATTGAATGAGATATCACATTTTAAAGGTTTTACAGGTTCGTAGGGCCCATCCGGGAACCCCAGTTGTATGCAGGTGGATATGCACATCATTTTGTAAATATAACCATATGGGTTGTCTTAAAATGATTATTTATGCATTATCTCAAAATTTCATATGTTTTGGACATGTCTAGGCGCTGTATTTGCTTGTCTTGGTCTTCGTAGGTTGCAGGCAAGCGAAGAAAAATTGAGGGGTCCACGGATGCAATTTATGATATATTTTTAGTTATATACCCTAAAAACATCTTATTAAACATTCCCATAAATTTTCATAGAATTATGATTTGATTTTATGTATTTTTAATATATGTGCCATTTTGTGCTTGTGGGGATTGCATATTTCCCTCCACACACCCTTGCTATTTGACCCCTTTTGCTTCCTTGTGTGTAGGTGCAGGTTCTTGAGAGGCATTGGGAAGTAAGGTCAGAAATCAGAGATTGAAGATACTTCTAGTGGAGGCATCGGCCCGCCCATCTCGATTGTGGGTACGAGGAAAGGCACTGGATGTGCACCCGAATTTCTTAGAGGATTTGATCCTTGGGCACCCAAAAATTTGTAACAATTGTATCACCTTTGATCCCTCAAGGGGAATAATGTGTAACCTTGGATATGATCCACCAAATTAATAAATAAGATACTCATTTCATTTCATTCCTTATTGTTTGGTTTTACTTCATTTTCATATGCATGCTTCCGTTTGATGCTCATAAGCAAGATAGGATAGATACACTTATTGTTGATCATAATTAGGAGAACTAATTTTCCCTACTTCAGTGGTGATCATGGTGTGACCCTTGTCCCTTATGCTTTGGGTGAAAATTTGACTTCATTTCTGCCATTTTTGCCCTTTTTGTGTTGCAGGTGCTCCCCTCCCCACCCTGGAATGGTGGCAGAGCCTTTATCTGGAACACCCTGGGATGGTGGCTTCACCATACCACATTGGGATGGTGGTGAGGATTATAATCATCCCACCTTGGAGCATTGAGGAACCAAAGAAGTTTTTGCTCAAAAATTTAGAATTTGGAGGTCTCAAAATGGATAAGGTAAGTGCCTAAACCCTCTATTTTTCTGCTACATTTTTAGAGACTATTAAAAATTAGTTTTCTTGCTTCATTTTATTTCATAGAAAGGTTAAAATTTACATATTTTCTTTTATTATAACATCACATAGCAAAAGAAAGAAGAAAAACCAAAATAAATTTGAAGTAGCAATGCATCTTTGTGGCTTGATTGCTTGTGGCTTACCCAATGGGTAAGTTAGCATTTAGGATTTGCATTCATAAGTTACATTTATAGGTTATTTATCCTAACTTTATGAAAGTAAAACACACTTATTAGCATGTATTTAGTGAATTATAATTGAATGTTTATTTTCTTACTTTCTTGGGATTAAAAGGAACCCCCACACATCACGCTTTATCTTAAGATCAACGATGTTGGGCTCTCACATCCAACCCGTCGATCAAGACCAATAGTGGATGTCATTACCAATTGATTGGCTCATGTGAAAGAGTATCATTGAGACCCGTCTATGGCCAAGGCCAACCCAAGATCTGTCCTAACCATGCAAAAAAGCACGCACTCCTCTTTAGAGAGGTGTATCATTGTGCATGGGGTGCTGGGTGAGGGTTGGTAGTACCTATGCTACCTCATTGGATATGGATTTCATCACCATATTTAGCTTGTATGAGTATATAGGTGAAATCCTTTAAAAATTTGAGTACATCATCCAACAATATTTCAAATACATGACACAAGGTCATACTTTACAAAAAACACATTTGAAACATACAAAAAAATTTAGGGATTCACATTTAAAACTTAAAAGAGATAATCATATGTTTGTTGGGCGTTTCCTTTCATGTTTGTTGTTTCATTAAATATTTGTAAAGAATATAATCACTTGGGGTATTGATAGAGGAGTGTGATGGTGCGCACTCATAGCCAAGACCAAACATGGGTGAAAGCTATAGAGAGTGGATTGTGAGACATGAATCATCTCTGATATAGCCCTAGGGACTTTTTTATACCTCCCTGGAGAGCTTCTACTCAACCTAGCCCCAAGATAGTAGGGCATGAGTCTCATCTCCGAAGGGATCCTCTCCAAGACACCCCGAGGGATGATGAGCATTACTTGGGAGAGTGTTCCTGGTATGTAGATATTTCATAGGCCTTCCTCGATGAAAGGAAACTATGCACCAAGGTGCTAATAGACAGCGATGCCATGCATCTGTGTACCCCTTAGGGTTGACACACATAAGCATAGGTAGGAGTACAAATTCACACACTGGTCGAAGTAAGTCGATACAACTTTACCTCTACATCACCTTGATAGGATACAACAACTCATGTAGCCCAATGGGAATGACACTTGTCAATCGAGAAAAGCCAATTCTACCCTACCTTTCCTCCTTCAAGAGGGAAGAAATGAGGAGATCCTAGATTTTCCTTAGGAACAATATTTTGTGCATGCTCGATGTGCCTCTGCACCAGCTAAGTATAATGAACATATGTTCCAACTCGAACCTGAAGTCAATGTGATGAACCTCGAAATAGGCAAGCGCCCTATGGATACCACAAAGTATCTTGAATGAGGTTGGCACTAGGGTGAGATGTCTAGGCCCCATAGGCCTCAAAATATAGATCAAATTAGTCAAGCGGTTACAAGATATACAGAACACCAAGCTTAGTTCAAGAAGCTTTGATGAGAAAAATAACAATTAGACCACTTGCACCAGCTTGAGAAAGAAAGGATTGAATGGTAGACTAATGAGCTATTCTAGAAGACTTTACGAGAGAGGGTCCCTACCCCTAAGACACATAGGTAGGAAGTCCATCCAAGGCAACCCATGCTCATTCAAGATAGGTCCCCAAGACCTTATCCAATGTTGCCTCCATGACCTCCTAGGCCAGATCGAGAGATGCCTCCCAGTCTAGACATAGGGCACCCATCGTGGTTGGATACTCCCATTTATAGACCAGATCGAGAGACACCTTACAGGGCCTATACTAAGCATGAGCTAGAGATAGAGTATGTGGAGACACCTTACTAAGGCAAGATGGGTGATTTACCATCGTATCACAATAGGTTGGAGGACCCTAGACCTCTATCGCAAGATGTGAACAAGGATGAGGAGATTAAGTCCTCAGGCCCGTATAAAGCATTGCTAGAATGGCTAGAGTTAGTTGAGAACAAGACCTTTGGGTTGGGATCTCAAAAGCCCACTATGTTCCAGTTGTATAGTCAACCCATCCATCTGTTAATACCTGCACCTCCCTATCTAGAACAATTTAAGTTGCCTCAGTTGGCCACCTTTAAGGGAGAAGAGGACGCGTAAGAACATGTCACTAGGTTCTTAGGTCAATGCTTTAGTATTCATGATGATGATACTTTTCTTTTGAGGATATTTGTGACTACCCTCATTGGCCCCACCTCCGAGTGGTTTTACCAACTCCCTAAGCATAGCATCCACACTCTAGACCAACTTGTGGATGCTTTCCTAGAGTGCTTTGCCTTCAATACCAAGAGGAAGGCAACACTGGCTGATGTAGCTGGGTTGAAATAGTATGACGATGAGTCAATAACAAATTATGGTAAGAGATGAAAAACCCTACTCACCAAGCTACCTTATATTCTCCCCATGTCAGAGTTGACTCAGATGTTCTCCAAAAGTTACTTGAAGCCAATATCCTTGTTTTTGCAGTTGCAGCAATACCCCACTCTTGAATATGCCTTAGCATAGGCCAGGATAATTAAAGAAATCAAGATTCAAGAGGGTGAGATTGCAAAGCCTCACAAGAAGAAATAGAACAAGAATGCTAAAAACACCTCAACTCAACCAAATCTAGTAGTAGTAAATCAAGTTACAATTAGTGTCCCGAGGCCAGCGCAAGCCGTGCCACCTCAAAAGCCTAAATTATCAGGCCATTCCTATGAACTATGCCAAGGATAACCAGAATGGTCAAGGGAAAAATCAACAGCGTCGCCCCAAGCAACAATTCATGCCCATTGTAGAATCTATGGATTCATTATTTGATCACCTCTTGGTGGCCAGTGTGATCCATCTACCTAAAAATTGATCTATCAACCCAAATGCATCGAAGCCCAAAGGATACAAAGAAGACCTATATTGCAAGTTTCATAGGAAAAATAGGCATGATGTGTAAATGTGCTATAAATTCAAACACTTGGTGCAAGACCTAATTGATAGGAATGCCCTCTAGGTAGATAACCCTATCACACCAAACAACTAGCAGATGAAGGTCTTCAAGGACCCCTTGCCTGCCCACACAGAGCAGGCCAAACTAGTGCCCCAGGTGAATGAGGTTCACCATGCCCCTCCTAAGAAATGGTATGTTGGCATGGTCAATATTATGACAAGAAATAGGTGGTATCCAAGTCTAGTCTCACCATCGACGGCTTAGAGTGATGTCCCTTTGACATTGCAGCCTATACGATCTCCCAGGCTAAGCCTCCCACCTAGGCCTGTAGTCACCATTAAGAGTAAGCTCGCTCAGAGCTTAAGAACAACATCTGACCAGATCTCCATCTATGAGCTCATCCAAAAATCACAACCTCATAGAGAATCCTTGATGGAGATCCTTAAGGCAATTGAGATTCAGCTCCAGGCGTCTAACTCCTTCAACAACTTTGTGGGGCATGTGCGGCAATGCATAGAATTGGTGATTACCTTTTGAGAAGATGAACTTAAATCGGTTCCACATGATATGGTGGATCCTCCTTTGCACATTGTCACATGTGTGAATGAAACACCTTAAAAGAGAGTGTTGATAGACATTGGGTCTTCAAGAAACATCATTACCACAATAGCTCTCAAGCATCTAAAGCTCCTAGCATCCCCCATTGTTACATCCACCTACACCCTTCGAACATTCAATGATGCCATATGCTCAACAGTTGGTACAATCATCCTACTTATTCAGGTATGAGAAAAGATCATCCCTACAATGTGCCACATCTTGGAGGATGAGATGGCATACAATATCTTGTTAGGAGGACCATGGATCAGAAACATGAAGTGTATCCCTTCCATCGCTCACCATTTCCTCAAGTACACTCATTAAGGGCAAGTTTATGTTGTCCCTATAAACCTAGAGCCCTTCAAGTACTGCAACATGGTGCAGCAGTTACCCGAGTCGACCTTGCCATTGACACATCTAGATTTCTAATCGAATAAATTTAGCCGAGGGCTGACCCCGTCGCTACCGAATACCATGCCATCCACATCGTCGGATCTACCCCAGATGCCTAGTACACTAGTGGATCCTTTGCCTAGGAACCCAAGAAAGCGGTCTATTGATGAGGTCCAACCGACCATATCCACTATCTCGATAGAGGGGATACCTAGCTCGAATGATGAAGAGACACCACATGAGGCAAACGATGAGCCAGATCAAGTCTCACTCTCATCCCTCTTCTATCTGCAACCCCAGGTTACAGTGCACCTAGCTTCTACCATATTGGGAGAGTACATGGTTAGGAATGTCACCACTACTCCTGCTATAGAGTCGATGTGAGACATGGGTAGACCCCGTCTTCCCATAGGTACTATTGTGCCTCTTGGTATTCCCCCTAATCAAAAAAATTTTGTCTATGGGGGCCTTGAATATGGCATTGAACCTTACCAACAATAGGAGGATGAGGAGCCTTTTGGAGAAGACATTAACTACTTGTCTAACCCTAACTTCACCCTAAAGTATTTTGACCTATGCAATTGGTATGGTTATGGGTTAGGTTGGTATGAGAAAGGCACAAGAATCCATTATAAATCATAGTATAAAATACCCTATGATAAGTTGAGAGTGGGATGCAACAATCCCTTGCCTCTATATGTCCTCATGGATGGCCTAAATTGCTTGAATATAGGCTATGGGGACGGGTTGGCCCAAGACCCTTATGACAATCCCAATACAGTCTACTACCTGGAGGACAACTTCCCACTACCAGATGGGAACCCCACGATATCCAATGACATTATTCCATATTTTTAGAAAGGGGAAGGTTCATGAGATTGTCCCCATGTTTGTGATGAATCCAATCAAGGCACCTCATATGAATGGACCTCAGATGATGATTTGGGTTACGAGGTGGCACCATATGACTCTTTTGAGTCGGATAGTGATCATTCACAAATTGTTTCCATTAATGACCAATAGGAAGACCTCCTGCATCTGTTACCTTTCCCTAATCCTATTTGGTGGCATATCCTTCCTCTTGAAGAGCCAATTTGCCCACAAGAAGCTAGACCTCTCAAGGAGGGCACAATTAATTTACTTGAGCAACTGGATCCTTGTAAGCCTGAGGTATTGTGAGGTGAGAATGAAGAAGTCCTCATCCATGACAATAATAATGAGCATATATGGGACCACACTTACCTAATCGCCCAATCCCAAGAGGCAACAATGAGATTCCCATATATGATAGTGACTATAAGGATAAAACAGAGAGGGCATACCTTGGTCCTCATTACTTGCATCATAATCATGAGCCCATTGACATAGAAGAAGTCTATCATAAGTTGCACATTGTCCCAAATTCACCACAAGGTCTTCCATGACCCACCCACACACATGGAGCTCCTTGAGCCTAATGATCCCATCCTATAGTCTATCCCTAGATAGGATCTGATGATCCCCATTCCCCCAGAACTACATATGGGGGTGGGAAATGATATCAATATACAATCACATGCTCATGGTCTTGGAGAGCAGACACATTACATAAATATGATCTCCATTTATTTGACCACACCACCTCACAACCTAGCTGATCCTTCCAAGCCATGCCATCTAGATCTAGATGCTATTGAATAGGATCACGCTGATTCACCCCTGTCACCTTCTAAGTATTGGGCTTGTGGTGGGTTGATTAACTTATTTGCTAGGCCAACTCATGATGTCTTCCAGGTGAAGGAGGAAACCGAGGTTCCCATAGAGGATTTAAATCTAGATGATGACATCCATTTGATCCCCACTCCCCATCAGTTGGAAGAGGGGTCGCATATGTTAATTGAGCCTACGGTTGACAAAGATATCAGCTCAGATCTTGAAAACCCACAATGTATCAAGCTAGGGAAAATCCTATCCCCTGAAGAGCAAGCCGATTACATAACCCTTCTCACAAATAAGAAGGCAACTTTTGCATGGTCTTACAAAGACATATCGAGACTAGATCCAAATCTGGTCACCCACAATCTAACGCTTGACCCCCAAGGCTATAAAGGAAAAGTTGAGAAAGATGCACCCAACAGTGACCTTGATGGTCAAAGATGAGCTACAAAAATTGTTGGATGCCAAGTTTGTCATTTTTGTAGACTATCCACCATGATTTTCCAACATGGTCCCCATCAAGAATCTTGATGGGAGGATTCACATCTGCAATGATTTTTGAGACCTAAACAAAGCAAGTCCTAAGGATGATTTTCCTTTGTCAAGCATTGATGCCCTGGTAGATACCATCGTAGGCCATGAAATACTCTCCCTCATGGATGAATTCTCTAGATATAAAAAGATTCATATCAACCTTGAAGACCAACTCAAAATGGTGTTCACAACGCTCTAGGAAACATTTTGTTACAAGGTCATGCCCTTTGGCCTTAAAAATTTTGGTGCCACCTACCAACGTGCCATGACATATATATTCCATGACTACATGCACAAAATTATGGAATATTATATGGATGACTTACTAGCTAAATCTCTATTATGTCATGAGCACCTAGATGTCTTGAGCAAAGTCCTCGATTACCTTATTGAACATAATGTGAGACTGAACCCCAAGAAGTGCATCTTTGGCATCACATCTGGAAATATCTTGGGATTTATAGTTTCCAAATGAGACATTGAAGTGGACCCTAACAAGGTCAAGGAAATCCTCAAAATGCCTCCCTTGACTACCATCAAGCAACTTTGTAGCTTGCAGGGGAGGATTGCATCCATCAAACGTTTCATAACATAATTGTCGAACAAGTGTAGACCCATGAACAAACTTTTGCACAAGGGGGTCACATTCCACTAGGATGATGAGTGTCAAGATGCCTTTGACGCAATTAAATAATACCTGGCTTTGTCACCAGTGTTAGCTCCACCTAGACCAGGGGTGTTGTTTCGATTATATATCTTAGCTACTGAGACTGCATTGGATGACATGTTAGCCCAAAACAATGAATTGCACAAGGAATAGGCCACATACTATCTCAATATCACCCTAGTGAGCTATGAGATCAAGTATGCATATGTTGAAAAGTTGTCTAGCGGTGGTTTTTGCTACCAAGAAGCTACAACACTATATGCTTAGCCACACTATGTATGTTGTATCTAAAGAGAATCCATTACGATACATGATGAGTCATACTTATCATAGTAGTTGCACGACAAAATGGATCATGTTGTTGACAGAATTCAACCTAGAATTCCTAGGACAAAAGTCAATCAAGGGCGAGGTAATTGCTGATCAAATTGTAGAGGCTCCTCTCCAAGATGATCAACCTCTTAGCATGGAGCTTCCCGATGATGGAGTCTTCCAAATATCAGAATAACCCGATTCTAACGAGCCTGAGTCACATACAGATATGAATATTTTCTTCGATGGCTCCAATGCAAGTAAGGGGGTGGCACATGGATTGTATTTTTCACATCGCATGGGGCTCCCATACCCATGTCATTTAAAATTGATTTATCATGTACCAATAACAATACCGAGTATGAAGCCTTGCTCATAGGTATTAAAATGACGATCACCATGAAAATAAACAAACTCAATATCTTTTGTGACTCCTTGATTATAGGGAACTAGGTCAAAGGAATTTACCAGTGCAAGTGCCCAATTTTGCAAGCCTACAAAGCCCTTGTGGATAAACTCCTGGTAAAGTTTGAATGGTATGACATCGAGGCACTCTCTCGATCATCTAATAATTTTATGGATACAATGTCCTCCTTAGGGTCCTTGATCCCACAAGACCCCACATATTAAATGACAACCATTCAAGTCAATATGCTATCACAATCAATAGTTGAGTGTGAGAGCACTCAAGCTACGCCAGAAGTCCACTTGATACAAATAGAACATCATCAAGAGAGATTCTTGCACATTCACGAGCACCTGAATCATGTTTCTTGGGGGAATTTTTTCCTCAAAAGCCCTTTTGATAGTAGCACAATGCTATTCTTACAAGTTCTTATCCAATCAGAATTTTCTCATGATGAACTTCATGAGGGATAGGAAATTTATGCAATCGAGGCTTCCACATAGTAGGACCGGTCCACACAAATTAGAGAGTACCTTAAGCTTGGTACTCCCCCCTAGATTATTGCATGCTGCCAAAGGGATATTTAAACAGAAGGCAACAAATTTTGTCTTGTTAGGAGACATCCTATACCCTTAGATCTATGAAGGAATCCTCCTTCGTTGCTTAGAGCACCAAGAATCGACTTGGGCAATGGCCCAAGCACACGATGGTACTTATGGTGGCCATTTCAGTGGCATGGCCATCACAAAGTGCATTCTTTGCATGGGCTATTGTTGGCCAAATTTAGAGCGAGATTGTTCGCATATGTGAGGAAGTGCGTAAAATGTCAACACCATGCTAACTTGACACATGTACCTTCTTAGGCCTTTCAACCGATCCAATCAGCTTGGCAATTTTCACAATGGGGATTGGATTTAATCAAGAAAATCTTCCGTGCATCCTCAAGCTATCACACATTTATCATTATGGCTATCGAGTATTTTAGAAAGTGGGTGGAAGCAATCCCCCTTACCACTACGATAGGACCCCACATAGCGGAGTTCATATTGCATAATATCATTTGTCATTTTGGTATTCCATCCAAGATCATCTCGGATAATGGGAAATGATTCAAGAACAAATATGTGCGTGCTTTGAAAAAAAATATAATATCTAGCACAACTTTTCAACACCTTATTATCCACAAGAAAATGGGCAAGCATAAGCATCAAACAAGACATTAATTTCCATATTAAAGAAAACAATCAAAGAGAATCATACCGATTGGCACATGCAAATTCTGCTTGCCCTATGGGATTATTGCACTAGCATTCGAACACCCACTAGGGCAACCCCGTTTTCACTAGTGTATGTTGCTAAGGCAATCATGCTTCTAGAGCTAGAAATCCTATCACTGCACATATCCATGGAAGAGTTTATCGATGATGATACTGTGTGACAAGCTCACCTAGTTCAACTTACGTTGTTGGATGAACATCGCATTAATGCTCTTGAGAATCTACGTGTGTATCAATAGTAGCTCAAGAGAGCCTATAATATGAAAGTCCATCTCAGAGAATTTTAGGTTGGTGATCTCGTCCTGAAGGAGAACCAACAGAACTCCAACTTGCTGCCCCACCTACATGAAAAATTTATGGTAAACTGGTTAGTACCCTTTGTCATCACTAGTCAAATCGGGCCCAAAAATTATCACCTAGCCTCCCTTGAAGGCATCGAGGATCCTGAACCCTTGAACATCCTTCACTTGTGACTGTTTCATGCTTAGAGAGCACCACCCAAAAGGCTCCTAGCAGGTTTTCACCATCTAGGTCAAATAAAAATGCTCCTAGACTATCTATGATTGTCTAGGTCAACCTTAAATTTCCCAAAGGCACCCATAAGCCCTTTGGTCACAACCAAATGCCCATAGGTAGTCGTAGACACTTTTTAAGTGTCGCTGCCCATATAGGTCACCCAAAAGGCTCCTAGCAGGTTTTCACCATCTAGGTCAAATAAAAATTCTCCTAGACTATCTATGATCATCTAGGTCAACCCTAAAATCCCCAAAGGCATCCATAAGCCCTTTTGTCATAACCAAATACCCCTAGGTAGTCATAGATACTTTTTAAGTTCTGCTGCTTGTCTAGGTCACCTAAAATGCTCCTAGCGGGTTTTCACTGTCTAGGTCAAGTAAAAACTCTCCTAGACTATCTACGATCATCTAGGTCAATCCTAAAAGCCCCAAGGAAATTCATAAGCCCTTTGTTCAAAACCAAATGCCCCTAGGCAGTTGTAGACACTTTTAAGTGTCGATGCCCGTCTAGGTCACCCAAAAGGCTCCTAGCGGGTTTTCACCATCTAGGTCAAGTAAAAATACTCCTAGACTATCTACAATCATCTAGGTCAACCCTAAAATCCCCAAAGGCATCCATAAGCCCTTTGGTCACAACCAAATACCCCTAGGTAGTCATAGAAACTTTTTAAGTGTCGCTGCTCGTCTAGGTCACCCAAAAGGCTCCTAGTGGGTTTTCATCGTCTAGGTCAAATAAAAATGCTCCTAGACTATCTATGATTGTCTAGGTAAACCCTAAAATCCCCAAAGGCACCCATAAGCCCTTTGGTCACAACCAAATTCCCCTAGGTAGTCATAGACTTTTTTTAAGTGTCGATGCTCATCTAGGTCACCCAAAAGGCTCCTAGCAGGTTTTCACCATCTAGGTCAAATAAAAATACTCCTAGATTATCTAGGATCATCTAGATCAAACATAAAAGCCCCAAAGGCACCCATAAGCCCTTTGGTCACAACCAAATGCCCCTAGGTAGTCGTAGACACTTTTTAAGTGTCGCTGCCCGTCTAGGTCACCCAAAAGGCTCCTAGCAGGTTTTCACCGTCTAGGTCAAATAAAAATGCTCTTGGACTATCTAAGATCATCTAGGTCAACCCTAAAATCCCCAAAGGCATCCATAAGCCCTTTGGTCATATCCAAATGCCCCTAGGCAATTGTAGACACTTTTTAAGTGCCGTTGCCTGTCTAGGTCACCCAAAAGGCTCCTAGTGGGTTTCTACTGTCTAGGTCAAATAAAAACACTCCTAGAATATCTACAATCATCTAGGTCAACCCTAAAATCCCCAAAGGCACCCATAAGCCCTTTGGTCACAACAAAATGCCCCTAGGCAATCGTAGACACTTTTTAAGTGCTGCTACTCATCTAGGTCACCCAAAAGGCTCCTAGCAGGTTTTCACCTTCTAGGTCAAATAAAAATGCTCCTAGACTATCTACTATCATCTAGGTCAACCCTAAAATCCCCAAAGGCATCCATAAGCCCTTTGGTCATAGAAAAATTCCCCTAGGTAGTCGTAGACACTTTTTAAGTATCGCTGCTTGTCTAGGTCACTCAAAAGGCTCCTAGTAGGTTTTCACCATCTAGGTCAAATAAAATCACTCCTAGACTATCTAAAATCGTCCAGGTCAACCCTAAAAGCCCCAAAGGCATTCATAAGTCCTTTGGTTCCCAAAAATGCCCCAATGGCCCCCAAATAAGCCCATTGGTCACATGTCTATACAAATCAATCAAAAACTCAAAAACATCATTAAAACATCAAAATACAAAAACATTGCATCGCATTGCACTTTCACACATATATCAATCAAAATTAAAAAAAAAAACATTATCAAAATTTTAAAAATTCAAAAATATTGCATCACATTGCATTGCATCCCATTGCATTTTATTGTCGCTTGTATTTAGGCATGTTCATCATTAGTACTTTACATTTTAGAGTTGCTCATACATGTCTAGCACCATGATGGTACACTACTTACCGCTCAAAATCAATGTTGTGAAAGTATTAATAATTCAATGTCGCAATTATCATTTTCACCCACATTTTTTTTTTATATTTCCATAGTCGTGTCTATGACCTTCACTTGGCTATTTGTTTTAGAATGTCAGTAGGGTTTTCAGTCACTCAACCATATCCAGTCTCTACTCAAATTTTGTAGAAGGCTAGTGCAATTTTTAGGAGGTAGAATCTTACTTATATTATGCTTTGTGTACATCATATCCCAAACATAATTAATCATTAAAAATCCAAGTTTTGTACAAAGACAGACAAAATCCATGACGTGGTCTAGGTTACCTTAAGCAAAAAGGTCATCCTGCTCATCCTCCCATGCGAATGGTTCAAGAATGTTGAGAGTTGGAAAAATGATAAGTTTTCACCTACCCAATTCCCCCCACAAAAATAAGTGGTTTTCCCCATTTTTTGTCATCAAAATCCCACATTGTCACATGTTTGCAACAATCTAAATTTGCAAACCCCCATAGCAAAAATTCCAAGTACAAAAACACAAAAATAAAAAAGTGCACACATAAAAAATCACAAGAAACAATGATCCCCATCGCTCAAAATTCAAATCCCTTGCTCAAGAGAAAGAGAAAAAACTCAAAATAAATAGTGATTATTATCACTAAAAAGAGAAAAATAAATAGTGATTCTTATCACTTTATATGAGAGCAAGTATCCCAATAAAATTGAAGAAAGTAGGGAGTCAAACTTGAATCCCTGGAACTCTCAACATTTGGAAAACCATTAGGTGATCCTCATTATGGGTTTGGTGGATAGACTATCTATCAATGGCGGTAGCCTCCTGCATGATGATATGTCTACCATATTAGCTTTTGGGCATATGTGTAGACCAATGTTTGCATGTGGATGAGATAGCTTTGGTAACCTAGATTGCCTAGTGGTCTAGTCATACTTAGTATGAAACCTAGTATGGTGGCATTCATTGGGTGATCCTAAATACAGGTTTGGTTGAGAGTCTACTTGGAACTAGCGGTATCCTTATGCATCTCATAGGAATGAAATCACTTGCACACACAGGGATATGAAGTACCTTGGTAATCCTAGCAGATTCATACCTTGTCAAAAAGTCTCGCATGGTTAGTATACAAATTTTGATCAGTCGACTAGAGTGTTTGAGTCTCACGAAAACCTAATGGGAATTCCCTAAACAACATGTCATTCATATCACTTCACCTCATTCATTTTAGTTACATTATTCACAAATCCATTATATAAGTCTCATGAAAACATTACATATGAGTTGGTACAATGTACATCGTCTATGGTGCTAGCATAATATGGCATATAGTCTACACATTTCATCCTCTAAATCAATAAATCATCCATTTCACCATACATCCATGCATGTACCAAATAAAATTAAATCACATTACAAAATATTCATATAGGGTAGACATCCATCATCATCTCATAAATCAAATTGCATACATTTCATCAAACAATAAATACATGATGATAAACCACATAAAAATCTCATATATATATGTGTGTATATGTATGGGACAAAAAGATACATCATGTTGCCCGTAGGCTGCAATAAAAGGAGTCCTCAGAATTCACACTGCTAAAACATACAAAAACACAAAAAGAGTCACGTGAGCCACTACCATGGTCACGCAAGACTGATACTACGACTCGCACTCCCAACTGCAATTTGAGTCCTCTATGAACTCCTATACCTGCTACCACTTGCCCTATCAGCTCTCCTCCTAGACCCTAGAACCTCCAGCCTAGAGGAGGACTTCCTTGTCCTACTGTGGCAACTCTGGTATGACCCATCGATAGCTACATCATCTCATAGATGCCCTCCAAGGTGCACTACCTCTATCTGTAGCTCATCTGCATAGGCCTACCCTCGTTGTCACCATGCTTGGTAAGTATCCACCATAGAATGGAGTCGTGTCACCTCTGCCTATAGCCTAGTCACATCCCCACTACTGGAATCCTCTCGTGTAGGGCTTTGAGATCGTAACTATGCCTGAAGAGATGTTATCTCAGCCTAAGCCACCTGTACCTTGGCTCATTGTGCTGCTAGCTCCCCCTGTACATCATGCACCTATGTTCGTAAGAGATCTCTCTCCTACCTAACCCTAAGTAGCTCATCTCGTATCTCTGCCTCTATCTCACCATGTGCCATCGGTGGTGCCTACACCTCATCTCCAATAGCATCATCCCCAGAGTCACCTCGATCTCCTACATCTAGGAGATCCACATGCTCCCCTATCATGTATCTCTACCAATCGCTTGCCTCACCCTGGTCCTCATAAAAAATATCTTGATGTGCCTCTCTAGCTACACCCTCCCTAGTGGCCCCTCTTCACACCACTGGCCTATCACCCACCAAGCATCATACTCTACTATAGTACCAACATCATCCACATATGGAATGTCTACTATAGGATACGTATCCCGTGCCACTGTCTCTACTACTAACCATGCCAATGTCCCCTCATCCCCATGATGCCAATAAGGCATCGACTCACTAGGCTCACCCTGGCATAGCCCAAACTATCGCATAACCCAAGCAAAGAAGAAATACTCCCACTATGTTCCATGTCGTCCAACCAACCACCTGCCTCGTTGCACTCTACGGAGCTATACAATAGCATCTACCCACTCTAGGCAGTCTCTGTATGGCCTCCAAAACACCTGGTCTACCCTGAGTCATGCAAAAAAATCTGCATAGTGACCCACATTGCCTGTGAATCTCTAACTCTGTCCCCTCTCCTCAACCCTTTGCCATAGGATGCCATATCCTATCTCCCTATTTGCTAGCTATGCCCGAGTCATCCAAGGTAACCCATATGGTCATACCACAGCTATGTGCTGCCATCCCTAGCACTACAAAAAAAATATACACCCCACACCCTTCCACCGATGGCAATAGATCTCATACAGCTCATCGTAGAGCTATGCCAGTAGTGTAGTACCCCATGCCATCACTAGTGGCTCCACCACAGTGCACCTCACTAGTGCAAACACTTCCTCCACCAGGTTCCATGGGGACCTCACTCCAAAAGAGTCAGGTAATAGCATATTGGATATGAGCATCATGAGTAGTGTATGCCTCACCCCAAATACCTTTGCCTCATGCTAGAATCATACCTACATACCCCCCTTCAAGAAGTCTAGCTCTACCATCTCTAGATCATAACTAAAGTACCTCTCGAGCACTACACACCTTTGGTCTCATGGCATCGTGCAAATCGACCGCTATTCTATTGGAGCTCAAAGAATCTGATAGATGTCCTCAAGCATCACCATCATCTCCCTCGTGGGTAGGTGCAAGATATTGGTGTGTGGATCCCATAGATCTATCAGGGCAATAAAATATGCATGGTCTCCTATCACAGGATTTAATCGTGTCACCTAATTGAGGCCGATGGCATCCAGTCATTCCTAGTCCTCTATGGTCAAGGTATCCCTCATGGAATCAAAGAGAGTTGGTACTCGATACCGACTCCTCACAACCTGACAGGTATAAGCAACTTAATAATACAACTCCAAAATGGCCTCAAATGGACCCAAAAACATTCACAAGAAAAGACTCAAAATGGTCCAGGCCAGTTTGTGGACATTCCCCCTAGGAACGGATCCCAAACCTATGGCCAGCCCATAAAGGGATGGCCTAGGATCATCCCACACTAGCCAGCCCACCTAGGGATGACTCTAACAAATTGGGCTCCAAAAGGTCTTTAGGCCATCAAAAATAGAAAAAAAAATGCAAAATTGGACCTATAAAATGCAATAAAATTGCACAAAAACATGGATAAAGCACAAAATTTGGTACATATCTCATAAATTAGGTATAATTACCTACAATCTAGTGTTATATGCTTCCAAGCCAAAACAATGCCATAAAAGCAAAAAAATCAACTCCTAACACTAGAAAAATGCAACAAGAGAGACTTGGCATACCTGTCTCGTACCAGATACTCCACTGGATGAGTATACCCACTGGCTCATGGTGATTGTGGGATTAATTTTATAGTTCTCCACTACTTAGAATCACTATCCTACTCCTCACCTCTCAAAACTGCAAAAAGAAGCATGCACAAATGAGCCTAACCTTCATATTTTAGGTTTATATAGAGATATAGGGGTCACCACCATCCCAGGGTGATATGAGCACATATTTGGACATATTTACCACCTTGGTATGGTGGTAGAACATTCCCTCATCCCACCCTAGGACGATGGTAGTAAAAATAGGCCAAAACAACCCAAAATGACCCAAAATAGGTCCAAAACTGCACCAAAACAACTCAAATTGGGTCCAAATTTCACATGGATCAAAATGCAACCCTTAGGATCCTAGGAGGGATGGAAAAGTTGTTCATTCATTCCCTAATAAGGCCATTGTGGCTGGAACACCCTTCGGGTATGTAGTTTTCAACTCCTTTCCTCCACAAAAACTCAACAAAGTCACCAAAATCCTTTCCAAATTGCCCTATTTTTCAAGAGGTAAAACTGAAGGTAAGCATAACATAAGTCAATTGGGTCAAGCAACTCATCACTTTTCTCACTGGTCATTCCATAATCAACTCATCACTTGAGGGGGTAGTCATACTCAGTCCAAATCAACAAGTACACACTCAATTATGCAAATAGCGATCGTTCAACGAATCTTTGAGAAAGACAATCATGCCCCTACTTGGGGCAGCAAACAAGCACACAATATCACATCATAATGCTTGAAATTATTGGCATCATGAAGTCATGGGACTTATCCCTTCATGACAGACAATGTTTAAGCCTAGGCATGCTCATTTAGCGAGTCAGAAACAAGGACTCAAGAATGCACACCCTTTCCATGATTGGGGTATCTAAAGTTGGTTAGGTTAGCAACTAACCTTAATCATTCAACATTTTAGTTATATATTTTTTCTTAGTGCTATGCTGCACACAATGCATCTCAAAAAGGGTCATCTATAGACACTAAAATATGGTAAACCTGATTAAGCATCCACAAACATTAATCAAATTAACATCATATGGCCCCTTGGGTAGCCCTTAGAAGGCTCACAATGGTTCTAGCCACTCCGAAAGAGGTTTTGAATGCTTTTGGACTAATTTTTTGGGGTTTTGGACCAAAATTCACCACCATCCCACCCTGGGATGGTGGCAGATTCTCATCATCCCAGGGTGGGATGGTGAGCAAGTTTGACCCAAAAAAAGTTAAATTTGGGACAAATGGCACCCATAAACTGCCATTTACCCTACCAAATGAAGCATGTGGGTCATAGGGCACTGAATCCTTATGACATAATTCTTAATGGAGGCCCAAATTGGAGTTTCTCTTCCACATCCATTACATGCCTCTTTTTTGACAAGTGGCACCTCCTGCCATGCATGCCCTCGCATGCCTTTTTGCACATGAGCCCCTTTGGTCTAAAAAAAAGAATTCAATATCCACAAAAAAATATGGAGAGCAGTTCTAGGATATGAAATATAGTACTACTGAGATTTCCCCTCACTTTATTATGCCTTCTTGCCCTTGAAATCTCTCTTTTGCGAAGGAGGTTACCGGGTGACTTCAAGAGGGTCATTTGAGCATAAATTTTCCATCCAGGTGAATTTCTTCACCAAATTTGATGAAAACACCCCTTAGATTGTTTAGGATCATTCCCCAGTGGGATTGGTAGCAAAAAGTGTGCATAATTTATGGGTATCCCCTCCGAGGGTGCCCCCTAATTAGTTGAAGTCACCACCGCCCCCTAGGATGAGGACCAATACTTGCAAAATTTTATTACTATTTTTTATGATATTATTCTAGACTATCATATGATTCTATGGTTTAAATTTAATGCAATTTGGAGTTAAATTGATCGGGATATCGCATTTTTAAGGTTTTATAGGTTCGTAGGGCCCATCCGGGCACCCCAGTTGCATGCAAGTGGATATGTACCTCATTTTTGGAAATATAACCATATGGGTTGTCTTAAAATATTATTTATGCATTCTCTCAAAATTTCATAGGTTTTGGACATGTCTAGGTGCAGGATTTGCTTGTCTTGGTATTCACAGGTTGCAGGCGAGCGACGCAAAATTGAGGGATCCACAGATGCAATTTATGATCTATTTTTAGTGATATCCCCTAAAAACCTCTTATTCAACATCCCCATAAAGTTTCATAGCATTCTGAGTTGATTTGACATATTTTTAATATATGTGCCATTTTGTGCCTGTGGGGATTGCATGTTTCCCTCCACACACCCTTGCTATTTGACCTCTTTTGCTTCCTTGTGTGTAGTGTAGGTTCTTGAGAGGCATTGGTAAGGAATATAAGACATCAGATATTGAAGATACAAGCAACAACATTGACCCGCCCACCTTGATTGTGGGTACGAGGAAAGGCACTGGATGTGCACTCAAATTTCTTGGAGGATTTGATCCTTGGGCACCCAAAAATTTGTAACAATTATATCATATTTGAGCCCTCAAGGGGATTGCTATGTAACCTTGGATCTGATCCACCAAATTAATAAAGAAGAGACTCATTTCATTTCATTCCTTATTGTTTGGTTTTACTTCATTTCCATATGCATGCTTCCATTTGAAGCTCATAAGTGAGATAGGATAGATACACATATTGTTGCTCATAATTTGGTGCATAAATTTTCCCTAATTTAGGAGGTACTTCAAAAGAGACTCAAACTCTTATTCAAGCAGCTGGTAAAGGCATGAAGGCTATCCAAGAGTAGAGTACGGAAGAGGTAAGTTATTTATTTGCTCTCCCAAACAAGTATCAAGTTCTTTCTTAATTACTTTTTTGGGATATTGAAGTTGAGGTGATCACTCATAACTATGGTCATATAATTAATCCCTCTTCCTCACCTTCTAAAGAAAAAATACATGAACCCATCAAATTCTCTGCTTTAATGCACAATGGAAGTCTTAACTCATCCCCTATATCCAAACATGGGTCCATAGGTTCTAGATCCCCACACCCTTATTTTGAGTCTCTCTTTGAAATATCTTCTAATCCTTGCAATCAGACCTAGATTGAAGAGGTCATCATTCCTATTTCTATCCTTGGATCTTCAAGTATAGTGGTTCAAAGAATTAACCCCCAAAATTTTAGCCCAAAGCAAACTAGAAGTTATAAGAAATCCCTAATATATTGTGGAGGTGAGAATAAAAGGGTAGACATTCTAATGTTGATGACTAGAAACAAGGGTTAGCAGATGAAATTGCAAGTGGGGTTCAAAAAACCTTATTTTCCATAGGGATAAATTAGACTGATGGTGAAAAAAATGTATCAAACCTCCCTAACCTCAAGGAAAGGAGGGAAAAAGGGCTTACAAATATTCCAAATGAAAGTCCTCTCATGGAATGTGAGAGGTATTAATGACATGGTGAAACAAAGGTTAGCCAAGTCATTAAGAAAAGAAATTAATCCTACCATTTTCCTGATGCAAGAAACTAAACTTGGAGATTCTATAGTTAAGTCTTTGTGCAATAAAATATAGAAAAATAGTAAATTCATCTTTGGAAATCCTAAGATGAATTTACTATGCTCTTTGATTCCTTCTGATAAAAGATGTGGTGTAGGATATTTTACAAAGAGCATGGATGATTTCCAAGATTTCATTAACCTTAACAACCTGATGGATGTGAACTTAAAAGGCAATCAATTTACCTAGACAAGTAGAATATGTGGTAGCCAATTGATTCAGGTTAAACTTGACATAGTTATCTTTTATCAAGAACCTAGTACTATTTGGGAGGATGCCCAACCTTCAATCTCTTCTCAAAATTGGGTTTGATCATAGTCCCATTTTATTGGATACTAATAATCCTAAGAATTTTATGATCCCATTCAAGTGTAAAGCCATGTGTATGCAACATCCAAATTTTAGGGATAGAATTATCCAGTGGCGGAAAATAGATTTTCAAGGATCCCCATATTATAGACTTCCACAAAGAGTGTCAAAATTTGAAACATGGATATTTTTGGAAATTTGTTTGAGAATAAACAAGAAATTTCAAACAGGTTGGTTACCATTGAAAAAGAGATCTTGGAAGGCTAGAGTTATAGTGCTGAGCAAAGAATTGAAGAAAAAGGCTTCTATTAGATTATCATAACATCCTCAAATGTGAGGAAACCTACTAGAGGTAAAAATATCGAGCTATATGGTTGAAAGAAAGGGATTCCAACACTAAATTATTTCATACTTCCACCTTGATGAGTAGAAGCAATAATAAAATTAAAGAAATCATCCACCAAGATGGAAGTATCACTTTCAATGTGAAGGAAATCAGGTCTGAAGGTATTTCTCATTTTCTTCAGTTGCTTGATAATCCTACGCCTAGTGTCAATGCTAGTGAAGCCAAATATTTTTTTCTCCAATTCATTCCTCATGCAATCCCATATGATATTAATTTTAAGTTAACTACTAGCCTGACTGATGACGAAATAAACGAGCCCTATTTTCTATGAAATTTGATAAAGCCCCTAGTACTGATGGCTTTTCCCCTAGATTTTTCTAGGCCTTTTGGGATTGTGTAGGACCTGATGTATGTGAAGCTATAAAATAATTTCAACTTTCTAAAATTATTCCTCGTAATTTCAATTCCACATTCATAGCCCTCATTCCCAAGAGTCCCAATGCTAAATACTTCAATGATTTTAGGCCTATAAGTCTATGTAATATTATCTATAAAATCTTAACCAAGGCCCTAGCAAACCGAATGAGGGATGCCATACCTCTAATTATTGATCATTGTCAAGGAAGTTCGGTTCAAGGAAGATCCATCTTGGATGGAATCATATCTATTCATGAAGCTTTCCACTCAATCTATATCACCAAAAAAGTTGCTTTCCTATTAAAACTAGACATGAAAAAGCTTATGATTGGCTGAATTGGGATTTCCTTCTTGCTTTGTTAACTAAATTTTGTTTTCACCAGGATTGGGTCAATCTGATTTGAGGATGCATATCCTATGCTTAGTTTTCCATTTTAATTAATGGTTCACCTGATGGATACTTTCCTAGCAGTAGAGGTCTAAGGCAAGGCGACCCTTTATCCCTTATCCTTTTTATCATTGCAACTGAGGCACTTGGAAGATCCATTCATGCTGCCAGATGCTCAAGTTTCATTTTTGGAATCAAAGTGACTTCCCAAACCAATCCTGTTACTCACCAATAGTTTGTGGATGATACTTTATTATCTACATTTGCATCAGTGGTTGAAGCTAAGGTCATCAAACACATTATCCTTCTCTATGAAGAAGAAACAGGCCAAAAGGTAAAATTCCAAAAGAGCAAGTTATTTTTCCTCAATACTACGATCAGAAGATAACTTAAAATAGCAAACATCTTGGGATGTGCAATATCTTCCTTGCCTGCTACTTATCTAGGAATGCCTTTGTTTGTGGGTAATGCTTCTGAAAAAATGTGGAACAATGTTATTGAAATATTTCAAAAGAAACTATTTGAATGGAAAGGTAATATCTTATCCCAGGCTGGAAAAGCTATCCTTACAATGGCCTACTTACAAAGCATACCTGTCTACTTTCTTTCAATTTTTAAAGCACCAGTAAAGGTTTACCAGAAGATTGAACAAATCCAAAAGCATTTCTTGTGGACAGGAGCTGAAAACAAGAATAGGTTTCATCTAGTTGCTTGGGAAAAAGTGTGTAAGCCAAAATATCAGGGAGGAATTGGACTCAGAAGAATTAATCTTTTAAATTTAGCTCTCCTAGTGAAACAAGCTTGGAGACTAATCTCAGGGGATCAAGTAGAATGGGTCAAAATTGTTAAAAGAAAATACTTGCAGGCATCTGATTTTTTAAGTGACAAGGCTCCCTCTATTGGCTCCTCCTTCTAGAAATCCATTAGTATCATGAAAAAACTCCTAATAAAAGGTTTAATATGGAAGGTTGGTTATGGGAGATCAATTAACTTCTGGGAGGACAAGTGGCTAGGCAATCAACCTCTTTTACAAATCCTAGGGTTTAGATTGATAAAAGAATTCACTGATCCTCTCTTTGGATATAATATTGTGGAATTCCTTATCATTTCCAATGGTATAAGGTCATGGAGAAGGATCCAAAATCCCAATTTATCAGCTAAAATCATGTCCCTTGAAGCCCTATTATCTGCCTTTCCTATCCCTTCAGGGATATCTTTTGATTATCCTATATGGAAACCTACTGAATTAGGGGAATTCACTATTAAATATGCATATCAATTATCTCTAACCCCTGAAGAAACTCTCATTCCTTTCAACCTCATGAGGTTAAAACATATGACACCAAAGGTTTCCTTTTTTTCTTGGGTGGCCATTCAAGATAAAATTCTTACTATTGAAAACCTTATCAAACATGGAATTCCCCTCCCTAACAGGTGTTTCCTGTGCCTTTCTAATTGGGAGTCTTCTTGCCACATTTTCCTTTTTTTTCCTTTCTCCAGAACCATCCTAAACAAGCTATTCCAGAAGTTCCAAATCAGCTGGGTGTCACCCCCATCCTTAGTTGATATTTTTTCCCAATGGCCCAACCCTTTTAGAAATCCTTGTCTTATATTTTTTGGAATTTTTGCCTTCATCATTATTTGTGGCAGATTTGTCTTGAGCGTAATAGGTGTTTTTTCTAAGGATGCCAAGGATGTTGAATTCATAACTAATAGAATAATATTTTATGCCAAAGAGAATGTCCTGGTTGCACCGTTTGACCCTTTTCCTATTACCCATTTTGAAGCTTCTCTTCTCCAATCCTTTCAAATTTCCTTAGATAATCCTAATCCTAGAAAATCCCAAATTTCTAGAGAAAATATTAAGTGGAATCCTCCTCCTCAGGATTGGGTCAAGTTTAACTTTGATGGAGCTGCTAAAGGAAATCCAGGGAGAGCTAGAGCTAGAGGAATTCTTAGGGATCACCTAGGAAATTCTATTTTTGCCTTTGTTGAAGCCTTGGGGGACCAATCAAACCATATGGTGGAAGCTAGAGCACTATGGAGGGGTTTACAATTCATGAAACAATTCCCAGGAAAAGTTATCATTGAGGGGGATTCATTAAACATTATCAACTACTTAAAAAATTCCAAACCATCGACATGGAAAGTTAGAAGTCTAATTGAGGATGCTCAAAGTCTAATACTACTCCAACATCAAGTCATAATTCAACACATCTACAGGGAAGCTAATGGTATCACAGATAAACTAGCCAACATTGGTGTGTCTAGCCTTGGGATGCTGACCTAGACTGATACTCTTCCATGTGAAGTGAATGAAATCACCAGGTTGGAAAAATTTCAAATGCAGCAAAATGCACAATTTCCATAATTGGATGCACATGAATTTGAAAAGGTGGCATTCTATAAGCCTTAATGCCTCATGTGATTTGTATTTTTCCATGATCACCTTTTTCACACTAACCCTTTCCATGATAACCTTTGCCTTCCCAAGGCATTTTTCTCTTCAAAGTAATAAAATGGAATGGATTTGTTCACATATTCCCCTTGCATTTTGCTTAATCCTCATGCCATATGTTTGTGTCATCACCTCAATCCCTTGTGTTTATGTTTGGGTTTTGTTTCCAACCATGACTTGGGATTTTTCTTCCACCTCTTTCCATGATAGCGGATTTTTCGTCCACATATGCTCCATTTTTTTTAGGTCATGGCCATAGTTTGATCCCTGTCATAGTTGCTTAGTCCCTATGTATGTTTCCATTCTTATCCAGTTCTAATTCCCAATACATTGGGTTTCTACTTGGGCCCATTCCCTCTCTAAATTTGGCAACCCTTTCTTTTTGATTGGTCAACCATTTCAAGTCCAGGCGCACCTTTCTATTCTTGTGGGAAATTGCTTCTGTTGGAAACTCATTTAGTTCAAAGAATGTCGTACTCTAGCCTACCTTTCCCAACATGTGGTCTTCCCAAGATCTGAGCATATCATGAGTGGAACGGTGATGAGATTCCAAAAATATCCAAGTTTTCCTTCACCTTTATTAAGCTTTGATATGGATGCTCCTTGCACTTCCCATGCTCATATTCATATTCCCTATGTTTTTAGAGAGTTTCTGATCTTTAGCCTCAAGTGCTGAAAGGATGAGTTTCATTGAGCTTGATACCATTTCCTTGGAACCAATTGCGGAAGCTATCCTTTGTGATAGGAGACTGTTGCCATTTATCAAGTTGTTCTCTAGTACATATTGGGACATTAACATGGCCTTCACTTCTTCCTGGGAGAAGGGGATGATCATCATCCATGGTGTCAACTTTCAATTGGATATTGACCTCCTAGCAAAACTCACTAGGCAAATGACTGTGGTCTGCATGGTGAGAAGAGATAAACATAACTGGGAGGTTGAGCTAAGCCAGTTCAAACCGAATTCACCATTGAGGAGAACCATAAAGCAAGGAATATTTCATAATGATCTTCCCACTCCTTGGAAGGAATTCATGAAACCCATTATGGAATACATTACGGTGGATGATCCCAATTCTCAGCTCCATAGTTTTCACATCTCATTTGTCAACCACTTCAGGGAATCCAAGCCCCTCAATATCCCCGAGTTCCTTTTTCTATCAATGGACTACACCATTACCTCAACTCGTGCCAAGAAAGAAGAAGCTTGGCCTTCTCACCAAGGCCTTTTCAAGGTGTTGTATGCTTTTCTACTGGAAAATTTTCCTAAGGGAAACATTGTGAATCAGGATATGCAAGCGGACAATACTGAGGATGACATTTCCTCAACTCCAGCTTCTAGGGTTCAAGGATCCAAGAGGAAGAGGTTGGAGGATAAGCGTCAATGTCTTGATTTGGAAAGGAAGAGGGTCAAATTGGAGGTTACTCCCATGAGGAGTTCCCAACATATCAAAAATAAAGAGCTTCAATGTCATGGAAAGTCGAAGGAAACTGAGGAAACCGATGAGGACGATTCCAATGACCTGATGGAGAAGTTCCTATAGAAGTACATAATCAATATTACTTCATATACAATTGCTCATTTGGAAACTACCCATGCTGCTATTGGAGGAGCCATTTTGCAGTTGAAAGAGCACAAGAATGCTCTTAGCCTCCTGTTCTATTGTGACAACTTTGATGAAGATACTCCCGCAAAATCCATCGATGCTGCTAATCCTGAAGATAAAGAGGACGAAGTTGTGGAGATTGCTAAGGATATATTTAAGGATTCTCCTAAGGATGACATCAAGGAAGTGAAGGAAGTGAAGAAAGAGGATGTTGTTGAGCCCACTATGACCTGAGTAACTTCTTTGTTGTTGTTTTTGTTGAAGAACACAAGCTTATACTGAGAGGGGGGTGTGAACAGTATAAGACCTCTTTTTACTTTTTCCTTTATACTTCAAAATAGTAAAGCAATATACCCAAAGCAATATCAAAGCAATGCACAATATCATCCACAAAGTGACACCAATTTTAACGTGGTTCACCCAGAATGGCTAGGCTACATCCACAAAACTTTTCTCTAAAAGTTATCTCAAAGTTCTTTGGGAATCCTTCCCAATTACAATGTTTATGAGCCTCGGCCCAAAGGAGATACCTTCCCCCAATCAGAATTTATGAGCCTCTGCTCAAAGGAGATACCTTCCCCTCTATCTGAATTTATGAGCCTCTGCTCAAAGGAGATACCTTCCCCTCTGGCTCTCGGAAATGATCCCTCGGAAGATCAACCGCCTCTACCTCTTGCCAGCACGTGGAACTCCTTTCCATCGAAGACCTCCTATCCTCAATGCTTAGCCTAAGAGACCTTCGCCTTCTATGATCACGTCCACAGCAGCTCAGCAACCTGTACCAAACACAGTCAGTCGGTCTAGTACAAGTCTTCCTCTGTCTGTCAGATCTGTCCAACTCTTGAACAAATCAATCCTCTGCATACAAGCCTTCTCAAAGACTTGCCAAATCTGTCCTCAGGTTCTTCTCAAAGAACCACTGCACCTCTGTCCTCAAGTTCTCTGATAGAACTATCAAACTCAACTCACAAGTCCTCTGCTAGGACCTGTCCAAATCTTCTCACAAGTCCCCACCGAAACCTGTCCAAAAACTGCTCACAAGTCCCCACCGAACCTTGTCCAAAACTGCTCACAAGTCCCCACTGGAACCTGTCCAAAAACTCAGCAAGCTCACCAAGAAAAACTTTCTTAGTAGGAAATCACAAAGTGAATTGTTAGAGACCCAATGTGATTTGTCAAACTCATAGAAGCATAAAGAGAATTGTTAGAGACTCAATATGTTCTATACTCAAATCCCAATCTCAAAACTCAACTCAAATCAACTCAGCTCAATCTCAATCTCAAATCAACCTCAACTCAATCTCAGAAGAATAAGATAGAATGAAGTTTGCATTTATCAAGAACATGAAACACAACCCAACAATTGCCAACCATGCAAGATCTCATATAACAATGATACTCATGTTCTTTCCACAACCAAATAACTTTTCTCAACCAATCAATCTTTCACTACCAACCAAATACTCTTTCACAACCAAATAGGGCTTCAACAACAATGCTTATCAACAAGGCTTAATCAAACAACACCATTCAACTCAACATCAACCTTGAAGCATTCAACCAATCATCACAAGAAAAGGAAACAAGTAGAAATCCTTTTCCCTCCAAAGATATTTGAACAAAACAACCACCAACACAATATCACCAAATGCAAAGAATAACTTGCTCAAATCAACTCAATGGAGTAAGCCCAATATCATGAATCAAGTAAAGCAATAACTTGATCAAACAACCTCTATGGAAGCAACTCAACCATCAAACTCAAAACAGCCAACCAAGGGTTCCACCAACTCAATGCAAGTAGCTAGACTCACAAATATAAACCCTAGTGCACAAAGCTTCCACTATCTCAAACCAAAAATTATGCATTCACCAAAAACTCTCCTTAAGGATAACAATGCATAAGTAGTCTTCAACAAACCAGAAAATAGGATTTACACCCAACCAAAGGAAACCTAGTTGAAAACCTTTTCACTCCAACATTATTTCAGAAAAACATACACCAATCATACTCATAAGAAAAATGTGCCCATACCCTTTTTGAAGATGAATAAGCCCTTGAAAATCTACCACAATTAATAATTTTGATCTTCCCTAAAAATTATTAACTCAACATTGGCATGTCAAAATAACTCAACCACCATGGCAATTATTTCCCCTTTAATTTTCAATCCAACTATAGCAAAAATATTAAGCTTGCATTCCTTATACCTCCCAAAGCTAACTTTATAAAACCTTAGCAAGCAAAATATTAAAATTTAATTGCCACTCTTTTTGCAAAAATTGGAGCGCATACCTTTGGTAAAAATCCCATGAATTTCGGAGTGCATACACTACCCTCAAAAGGGTCTTCGACGATTCGAACCGCCGACCACCATGCTACTAAGTCCTTTGACCACGCCGCATGGGCTAGGAGAGCCCACGAGAGGGAGAAGAGAATTCTCCGTTCTTATCACCGCGTGCGCCTCCTCCTTGATGCTACGACCAACCCGTCACACCTTTGACCACGCAACGCTTGTCTTTCTCCTTCGCTGGCATAGGGGCTCCGATGTCAAAAATGAAATGCTCAGGGATTAATTATCGAACTCTTGGCCAAAACATAAATGAAATCATTTGCCTCATTTTATATGCACTTTGATGCATTTCCAAACACGTCGACTGAATTCGAAAAGTAATTTCGAATTTAATCGAAATTGCTTTCTAAAGGGTTTAAAAACCCTTAAGATAAATTAAAAATAATTTCTCCCTTAATTAATTAAATAATTAATTAATTAAAACCTTGAAGGGTTTTAAATAATAATTAAATAAATAATAAAGAGAACCTCCATTGGTTTTAATAAAAACCATTTAACTTGGTTTTAATGAAAAACCCTTGCCAATGGAATCTCTCCGGATTCTCTTGGAATCTTCCACCTTTGAAGCCAACACATCCTCTTAACATTAATGCCATTTCCTTTTGACATCAATGACAACTCATAGACAAGAAGCTAGGATCTCAAACCCAAAATTGCCAACAATCTCCCCCTTTGTCATTGATGGCAAACCATGCTTCTCAACAACATAGAGACTCAACATAAATAGCTCCCCCTGTCTTGAGGCTCTCCCCCTTACTCAAATCTCTCCCCCTTTGTCATCAATGGCAAAGGGTCACCTTTGGGGCTCGGGACTAAGAATGAGCCTCTTAGCTTAGTCCCTCCCCCACCTCCTGATGAGGTGATTAATTCTTGGGTGGGAGTAAAACTCCCATTAGGCACTGATCATCATCAACGTCTATAACTTCCTTGTCGGGCCTTCTCTTGAACTCTTTGTCCATATTCCTATTCCTGTCACTGTTCTTGTTCTCATCCCTGTTCTTGTCCATGCCTTGATCCTTGGACCTGATCATGCCACTGTTCCTGTTCCTGTATTCTAGAATTTCAGCTCTACACTGTCTGATTGTGTGACCTTCATTGTTGCACTTGAAACACTTGACGATGTTGTTTCTCTGAGGTAAACCTGATCTTTGAATCCACCAGTTCGACCAAACCTGTTCTGACCAAACCTGTTTCGACCAAACCTATTCGACCAAACTGTTCTGCCAAACCTGTTCTGACCAAACCTGTTCCTGTTATTTGCCTTGCAATAAACTGCCTTGTGCCCAAACTGTTGACAAGAGTAGCAATACCCTTGAAAGTAACTAGCACTTCTAAAACTATCATTTACCTCCTTCACTTGAGCCATGCAATGTGAAGCCATGTGACCAAACCCGTGACAAGCAAAACATCTGCCTTGAAACTTTCCTTTAATTGACCTCTTAGGTTCTGAAAACTTCTTCTTCTCATTCTGAATTCTGTTTTCTATTCTTGTGCATCTATCATTCAAGGACTCATGATCTGAAATACTTTCCTCATCAGAACTCTCTTCCTTTTGGAGTCTCTTACTAGACTCTCCAACTTGTTCCTTGTGTGGCTTAACAAAACCAAGGCCTATTTTATCTGTTGTCTTTCTTTGACCTTTGATGAGAGACTTAACCTTTTTGGAGCTATCTTGAAACTTGTAAAGCTTATCCTTGTACTCTTTAGTTTCCTCTTTCAAAGAAGCCATTTTCTGTTCTAACTCACTATACTCAAGAACCTTAGACTCTAACTCATCCTTGAGTTCTTGTGTCTTAGCTATAGAGAAGTCAAGACTTTCTATAAGATCATCTCTCTCCATACAACATTCATCTAACTTATCCTTGAGTCTAGCATTCTTCTTTCTTTCCTTTTTCAAAGCACTAAGAGCACTAATAAGTTCACCTTCAAGATCTACTTCACCTTCCTCTATATCTTCCTCTATTTGTTTGCTTTTTGAATCATCAAAGCCTTTTTCAGATTTCTTATCACTAGAGGTGCTACCCTTTTCAAAAACCATACATGCATCTTCCTTATAGTTTTCTGAAGCATCCTCATACATACTAGAAACCAAATCATTATTTGTGCAATCATCCTCAAGGTGACCAAAATTTCCACATCTAAGACATTTCATGATAATGAATCTATGTTTCGGTTCTTCCTCTTTTTCTGATATGAACAACATCTCATTTTCATTATCACTTGAAGAACTTTCACTATCACTACTAGAACACTTACTTGCTTTGTCTAGGTAGAAACTCTTCTTGTGCTTGTGAGAATACCTCTTTCCTTGATTGTTGTGCTCATCTTTGTTTTTCCCATGATGCTTGTGCTTTTCAGAATCCTATTTATCTTCATCACTTTCATTCTTGGGAACAAGTACAATCAGTAGCATAATGACCAAACTTTCCACAATTGAAACATCTTATATTTTTCATACTTTTGTGCTTTCTAGAGAACTTGCCTTTCTGTCTGTAATATGCCTCTTCATCACTAGAAGACTCATCACTATCTTGAAGCTATTTACCTTTGGAATTCTTGGTAGCCTTGAAAGTTGCCTCTTTCTTGACATCAACCTTCACTTGAGTTCTCAACTCAAATGCTGCAAGTATACTATGGAGCTCATCCTTTTTCAACTTATCCAAATCTTTAGCTTCCTCAATAGCAGAAATATTTTCACTAAATCTATTAGGAAGAGATCTTAAAATCTTATCACAAACATCATTTTCAGCAAGCTCAAGACCTAAGTCTTTCATGGAGTTAACAACCTCATCCATACGAAGCATGTAGTCACTAATATTTTCATCATCATTCATCTTGAGTTGTTCAAACATACCTTTGAAGTGTCTCAACTTGGCCTTTCCGACATTTGTATCACCTGTATGAACCACCTTCATCTGTTTCCACATTTCACTAGCTGTCTTGCAGTGAATCACTTTGGTGAGATCTGCTTTCTGTAAGCCTTTCAGGATTGCATTCATTGCTTTTGAATTGTTGTGATGTAGGAGCCTTTCTTCTTTAGTATTAGGACCATGTACAGGAATAGTGTACTCATCTTCAATTACTTCCCATACCTCATTACCAAGTGCCATTAGATGAACCTTCATCCTTGCACTCCAAAGACCAAAATCTGACCCATCAAGAATAGGTGTTGCATTGCCACTTGAATAATCCATTGTGTTCTTTACTAGCTTTTCCTTCAAGTTGTTAAACTTTTCGAAGGCACCCGCTCCGATACCAATTGAAGAACACAAGCTTATACTCGAGAGGGGGGTGAACAGTATAAGACCTCTTTTTACTTTTTCCTTTATACTTCAAAATAGTAAAGCAATATACCCAAAGCAATATCAAAGCAATGCACAATATCATCCACAAAGTGACACCAATTTTAACGTGGTTCACCTGGAATGGTTGGGCTACGTCCACAAAACTTTTCTCTAAAAGTTATCTCAAAGTTCTTTGGGAATCCTTCCCAATTACAATGTTTATGAGCCTCGGCCCAAAGGAGATACCTTCCCCCAATCAAAATTTATGAGCCTCTGCTCAAAGGAGATACCTTCCCCCAATCTAAATTTATGAGCCTCTGCTCAAAGGAGATACCTTCCCCTCTACTCTGGAAATGATCCCTCAGAAGATCAACTGCCTCTACCTCTTGCCAGCACGTGGAACTCCTTTCCCTCGAAGACCTCCTATCCTCAATGCTTAGCCTAAGAGACCTCTGCCTTCTATGATCACGTCCATAGCAGCTCAACAACTTGTACCAAACACAATCAATCGGTCTAGTACAAGTCTTCCTCTGTCTGTCAGATCTGTCCAACTCTTGAACAAATCAATCCTCTACATACAAGCCTTCTCAAAGACTTGCCAAATCTATCCTCAGGTTCTTCTCAAAGAACCACTGCACCTCTGTCCTCAAGTTCTCTGATAGAACTATCAAACTCAGCTCACAAGTCCTCTGCTAGGACCTATCCAAATCTGCTCACAAGTCCCCATCGAAACCTGTCCAAAAATTGCTCACAAGTCCCCACCGAAACCTGTCCAAAAACTGCTCACAAGTCCCCACTGGAACCTGTCCAAAAACTCAGCAAGCTCACCAAGAAAAACTTTCTTAGTAGGAAATCACAAAGTGAATTGTTAGAGACCCAATGTGATTTGTCAAACTCATAGAAGCATAAAGAGAATTGTTAGAGACTCAATATGTTCTATACTCAAATCCCAATCTCAAAACTCAACTCAAATCAACTCAGCTCAATCTCAATCTCAAATCTGAAAACTCAACTCAATATCTGAAATGGATAGGATAGAATGAAGTTTGCATTTATCAAGAACATGAAACACAACCCAACAATTGCCAACCATGCAAGATCTCATATAACAATGATACTCATGTTCTTTCCACAACCAAATAACTTTTCTCAACCAATCAATCTTTCACAACCAAATACTCTTTCACAACCAAATAATCTTTCACAACCAAATACTCTTTCACAACCAAATAGGGCTTCAACAACAATGCTTATCAACAAGGCTTAATCAAACAACACCATTCAACTCAACATCAACCTTGAAGCATTCAACCAATCATCACAAGAAAAGGAAACAAGTAGAAATCCTTTTCCCTCCAAAGATATTTGAACAAAACAGCCACCAACACAATATCACCAAATGCAAAGAATAACTTGCTCAAATCAACTCAATGGAGTAAGCCCAATATCATGAATCAAGTAAAGCAATAACTTGATCAAACAACCTCTATGGAAGCAACTCAACCATCAAACTCAAAACAGCCAACCAAGGGTTCCACCAACTCAATGCAAGTAGCTAGACTCACAAATATAAACCCTAGTGCACAAAGCTTCCACTATCTCAAACCAAAAATTATGCATTCACCAAAAACTCTCCTTAAGGATAACAATGCATAAGTAGTCTTCAACAAACCAGAAAATAGGATTTACACCCAACCAAAGGAAACCTAGTTGAAAACCTTTTCACTCCAACATTATTTCAGAAAAACATACACCAATCATACTCATAAGAAAAATGTGCCCATACCCTTTTTGAAGATGAATAAGCCCTTGAAAATCTACCACAATTAATAATTTTGATCTTCCCTAAAAATTATTAACTCAACATTGGCATGTCAAAATAACTCAACCACCATGGCAATTATTTCCCCTTTAATTTTCAATCCAACTATAGCAAAAATATTAAGCTTGCATTCCTTATACCTCCCAAAGCTAACTTTATAAAACCTTAGCAAGCAAAATATTAAAATTTAATTGCCACTCTTTCTGCAAAAATTGGAGCGCATACCTTTGGTAAATATCCCGCGAATTTCGGAGTGCATACACTACCCTCAAAAGGGTCTTCGACGATTCGAACCGCCGACCACCATGCTACTAAGTCCTTTGACCATGCCGCGTGGGCTAGGAGAGCCCACGAGAGGGAGAAGAGAATTCTCCGTTCTTATCACCGCGTGCGCCTCCTCCTTGACGCTACGACCAACCCGTCACACCTTTGACCACGCAACGCTTGTCTTTCTCCTTCGCTGGCATAGGGGATCCGATGTCGAAAATGAAATGCTCAGGGATTAATTATCGAACTCTTGGCCAAACATAAATGAAATCATTTGCCTCATTTTATATGCACTTTGATGCATTTCCAAACACGTCGGCTGAATTCGAAAAGTAATTTCGAATTTAATCAAAATTGCTTTCTAAAGGGTTTAAAAACCCTTAAGATAAATTAAAAATAATTTCTCCCTTAATTAATTAAATAATTAATTAATTAAAACCTTGAAGGGTTTTAAATAATAATTAAATAAATAATAAAGAGAACCTCCATTGGTTTTAATAAAAACCATTTAACTTGGTTTTAATGAAAAACCCTTGCCAATGGAATCTCTCCGGATTCTCTTGGAATCTTCCACCTTTGAAGCCAACACATCCTCTTAACATTAATGCCATTTCCTTTTGACATCAATGACAACTCATAGACAAGAAGCTAGGATCTCAAACCCAAAATTGCCAACATTTGTCCCTTTGGGATTTCTTCCTTTTTGGTTCTTAACTATTTTTGTTTTCCTCTGCTAAAGCTGGTCCTCAAGGATGCTATTTTTGTGAATTATGCATCCTTTTCTATCCTAATGTTATAAGGTGTTAGGGCACCTTTCAAATGCCCTCTTTAATGAAATATTTTAATTTACCAAAACAATAATCGTTAGTTTGCTTCTCTTTGCTAGTAATCTTGTCGGTAATCTTCACTTTTGATAATCTCCTCTTCCACAAATCTCCTCTTCTAAAAGTATTCTCTTGCCCTTACCTACATCCTGAATATTGTTAGTAATAATAAACATAATTGATATACAATTTATTAATTTAAGACTAGTTTTTAATCTCATTCCTATTAAATAAAATTAATATGGTAGCTTGTATTATCTTACATGATATATAGTAAGCTAAACCTATTGATGTGTTTTATTTTTATGAACATTAATGATAGTTTTGTGAAGTCAAGAATGGATTCTTGTACTAGATATTTGATAATTTTTTAGAGATGAATGTATAATTTAATATTTAATTTTGGTTAATTTATTTAACTTAATTTTATTAAATAGTGTGATTGTTTAACTTATGATGATTATCTTCATATAAATTTGATGGGTTGTATTTTCCCATCAGTTACATTTGGATATTACTTATTTATATTTAGAAATATTACACATTGGTGCTTCAAATATGTGCCATACTTCTTAAATAAATTGTTCTTGTTAATAAATGGATACTATTAGATATGTGATAAATAACCTTATCTTCACAATATTGATAGTAAAGAATGTTGAATATATTATAGAAATTAACCCTATTACCTTAAAATGGCCAAGATAATGTACTCTTAATTCTAAGGACCATTGGGAAGGTATATCAAAATGGTTACAATGATATTCAATTATTTAAAGGCTATATTCTACTAAAATACAAACACTTGGACAAAGCTCAAAAATTATTGTCACCTTGATTAGGGTGATGTAGGATGTATTTTTGATGATCTTGGTATTATATATATATATATATATATATATATATATATATATATATATATATAAATAATATTTAATAAAAATTTAATTACAAGGGAAATCCATCAATAATGTAAAATTAGTAAATTACCTTAAAAGGGGTTCATATGGGAGGTAGAACGACCATAGGAATATAAAATTATGGAGCATATATTCATTGGATCTTCACTTAAAATCTAAGATACCCTATCCTTATTGCTAAAAAAAATATTGCTAGAAGAGTGTGTGAAAGAATATTTGGCATCCAACGTATTAAGAATGAAGTTGAGAAGATAAAAACTTAGGTATTCATGACTCTCAACAAGGTTTTGATTAGCGAGGAGGACATATAATATGTTAATATCATGCATTACAATTAAAGGGATGAGAAATATATTATCTATATCTCTAAGAGTAGTCTTCCTATACATCCAAAGTTGTGATATAATACTAGGATTGAAACATAGATTATAATAGAATTAACTAGGATAAAACAAAAATGTGTGAAACAACTAGATGGATAATGGATCCCTTCATTAGTTTATATGGAAATCCATCATCAAATAAAAAGATATGCACAAGGTCATACTAGCTCATTCCTCCATTTAATAAGTTTCGCTCATATATAAAAATATATGGTATAATATACATACCACTATATGTGTGTGTGTATGTGTGTGAGCAAGTGAGTGAGAGAGTGAGAGAGAGAGAGTTTATGGAAGAGCACATTTATCCTTGATTCATCAATTTTTATGCAATGGATGTAATTATCCTTTAATTGACCTTTCACATGGGCATGTGTCCATATGGTTGATAATATATGACCCTAAATGACTTGGCAACTATCTAATATGGTAGATATAGTTGATTGGTTAAAATGGTCATTATTAAGGGTTAGTTAGTCCTTATGGTTTATTTATGTGGTATATTTATGGTTGTAGGTGCTTTAAGAGTGGAAAATTTGAGAAATATGGTTCACATCCACTTTATGAATATACTCATATTCATAAAGTGACGTTAAAGGATAATTAAGCTATATTTAAAAAGTTACAAATTATCTAAAAATATTATACTTGTACAAATCACAAAAAGATACTCTTTTACATGGTCGAAAAAAAATAATGTATTTGAATTTCTTATTATTTTACTTAAAGAGAATGTATTTTAGATAATATGTACTTATATTAATGAATTCGTGTTATTTTGTACATTTTTTTTTGCTTCTATATACATTTGTATGAAAATTCTTTGTTCTTGTTTTATGGTCAAATTTTGGGTATTACACTTCTCAACCTTGCTATGTTCATAACATTTATGTATAATCATGGGTCATCTAGGAGAAATATAGGTTAATGTATGAAAGATATAAAATTAACAAATACTTAATAAAAATAAGTTGCAATTTATAAATTTCAATGTAAATTAATTTAGCAAATATTATACACTATTATTTATTGTTGTAGTGGAAAAGTTTGTGTTGTATTATATACACTTTCCTATGGATTAAGAGATATATAAAATATAATTTTTTTTAATTAGGTTTTACAAGAAGGTTTAAGTTTTATGAATGGAATAATCGAATATGAAATTCTCTTTAGCAAAACTTAAGGCTCTTATTGGTTGGACACATTAATAAGAGACAACCTTGGTTAAATACTAAGGTTTATTTTTATGATAATATTCATATAGATCGTTGGATTAATAAATCATGTTATTTTCTAAATTTGTAATTATAATAAATTTGTTTTTCACCAATTTTTAAATATTATAAATTTAATTAATTAATTTTTATTTTATTTTTAACTGGATAACAAAGTTTGGATGGGACAATTATCTCATTTTTACGAATAATTTTTAATTATTTTTTATTTTTTATTTTTATTTTTATATTTTAAATGTGAATAACATTTATTTTTAGATTCAAAGGAACATTAATGAGTTCAAATTTTAGACAGTTAAAATGGGTATTATTGTTACATATATTATCTTAATATCTAACAACTAGAAAATATTCAAACCAAATAAGTTGTTTTTATCATATCAATTGTTTATAGCTCTCTATAATTGACAAGCTATTTAGGTTTAGAGACTTTGAGCAATAATGGTAGTGCTTGTAAATGGTTGAATTTTTCTTACGACATTCTATTTAGCACCAAATTAGGATAAAAAAAATACATACTTCTCTTAAACCCACTAACAATGATGTCTTCTACAAAAAATGGTAGTTTTTTTCATGATACAATAAGCCTAGTGCCCCAGATTCAACCCTATTTTTCCATGGAACTTTTCCCTCACAATCCTCCCTTTTCACTATGTCAACAAAAATTGATCCTCTTTGTGGTGTTATCCATGCATGTTTATTATTTGAAAAATTACCATTTTCCCTCCTACCATTTAAAAAAAATTATCCTTTGACTATAATTTTGAAGTGACATAGAACCTACATGTTTGAGACATCATAAAAATAATTGATAATTATTTTGGTCAATTGTATCCTTGAAAATAGTATAAGGCTTTAAAAAAATAGAAGATTCACTAATCAAACCCAACTAATTTACATTAAAGTAAAATTCCTTTTAAATTGATCATGTGTTCATTGAAATTGTCAACTACATCTTGTCCAAAAGTAAAGTTATTGATAATGCAACACACTTCAATTCAATAAAAAATAAGCAACCATGCATTTATCCAAAATATTTAATACCAATAAAATCAATAATTGTTTTCAATGCAAAAATGATAATATCCATAAATTATCACTCATCATTAATTTTAGAAGAATACATGTGAGCTCAAGGACAATAAAAATAAAACATAATATTATGAACATACCAATATGTTCACCAAATTAATATGTATTTCTTAGTTGGTGCTTACTTAAATTAGATAAAAATGAAATATATCTTAATTTAGATTTTTTAGAGAATATTACATTTCTGATACCTTACAAGTACTTTGTAAATATCTTTGGTTTTATCTGATCATTAGGTTTTGTCATTATTATAAAATTATTAATATATTTCTCTTATGAGAAATATGAAGAGTCATATCTCTTGTGAGTTTAAGAAGATGAAGACATAGCTGAATATAAAATTTCAAGAGACTCCATATCAAGCATTTAAGGGAGGATTGCAAGAGAGATTCTATGCATTGAATTGTAGTGCATCATTTATATTGTAATACATTTTATCATCCACTTGAATAGGGAGTGTTTGTTTCATTTGAGTCATGGCTTGAGTATGTGAGTTGCATTTTGGTATATTGTATGTAACCTTTTTATCATTGATCACTGTCCAATAGATATGAATCTATTATTGAATCTAGACCTTAATTTAACATTGGTATCATAGCCAATTTATATGAGGACTTCCGGTTAAATTTTGCTTTATGTGTCTTTAGATTGAAAAACCATGTGTAAATAAAGAGAACAAGTTATGATAAGTTGTAAAGAGCAACAATGAGTTCATGTGAGTAAACAATTAAACTTGAAGATTGGTGTGTGTAAGGAAAATTTTCATCATCCGATGATACACCCTAATTTTACCTAAAAGGTGGCCAAGTTTATTGTTGGTAATGAGTAAACTATAATTTCTAGCACTAAAATATTTTAAATTATATAATCTAATCTCCTTTGTTGACTAAAAGTTCTAAATATTTGCAAGAGTTTCCTGAGTTGATAACAAAAGTCATCCATTTCTTGAATTGAAGGTAATCCATGAGTTTTTTTTATCTAGAACATTCACATCCATTCAAAGCTTGTGATATATTTTGTGAGTTTTCTTCTTTTCAAAGGCATATGTGATTTTTTAGCCAAAATTTACACTTTGAACAAGTCTCTTATTCCTACATAAGATGTCATGTTTGAAAAAGATTGATTTGAGACCTTAGATGTTACAAAGTTTTTTCATTCATGTTAAAAATCCAAGGCACCTTCTTCTATCTTTAGTCATTCTATTATTTTGGCACATTAAAATGGTGTAGCATAAAATAAAAGGATAAAATATTTTCTAATCCTTGTTAAATATTAGAGTATTTTAACAATGCGTAGTATAAGTATTTTTAACAAAAATCCATATATGCATTACATATTATTTAGAGGATGAAATTGTATATAAAATTCAATATTTCATTATTCAATCATAATGTCATGATGTTGGTATGATGGCTTATGTGGGAGACATATTTTTAAGAGTTTTACCTTTGAATAACAAGATTATTTTTAAACACCAAGGCACATCCAAATCACTTGATTTTGATTCATTGTTTCTCCTACTTCAAAGCATATAGTGGAAACTTGGAAGTTAAAAAGGGACATGTTAGAAGATTAATTCCCAATAAATATATACATTTTTATGAAGGAAATATTGGAGGAGAATAGTTTATTTATTTAAAAAATTTTATTAAAAGAGAGAAAAATAAAGATACAAGGGAAAAGAAGATTTTATAAAAGAAAAGAAAAATAATTTTTTGCCTTAGTAAATAAAATTGAAGAAGATTTGATTTAAGTTAATAAGAAGGGATTATAAAAAAAAGTCAAGGTATAAAGAAGAAGAAAATATATAAAATAAGATATTGAAAGGAAATATTATCTTGCTCTTTGAGAAGGAAAATTCATTAAACGTTTTTTCAAATATTAAACTCCATATAATATTATAAAGTGCATTTTTTTTTGCAAAGGGTATTTTTAAAGGAATATTTGGAAAGTTGTACACTTAAAAATCTCACATTGTCCCTCATCCCATCATAACAATAGATTAATTTGCAAAACCCCTTTAATTTTGTATTATTTTCCTAAAAATACTATTCATCACCCTAAGCCCCCTTGGCCACTTAAGCCCTTTCCTATGCTTAGCCCTTGGTCATCATGCAACCATCCCTTTAGACTAATCTAGGGAAATATCACCCTAGTCTACCATTTCATTATCCTAGCTTCCACCTAAGCCTAGCTCACCCTAGCCTAACCTTGGTTAACTCTTAACCTTGGTCAAACTCCACATCATAGTCAAACCTAAACCCATGGTCAACCTTACCTTAGTCTAGCTTCTACCAATGTATAGCCTCCACCTCATATTCGTCAATGCTAAACCCATGGTTAGCCTAACTATGGTCAAACATTGACCCTTGCTCCACACATATTTCTATGCACATTTCTATACCATAAATGATATTTGAAGACTTTTGCACAATCAAATGCATTTAAAACATAGTCACACTACCTCAACATGCCATAAAATCCATTTTGAGATTTTTCTCCATCCATACATCTAAGAGGCATGACACTCCCATGCCTATTTAATGCATATGGATGGGTGAGGACTTCTATCACCCAAATCCATTTATGGGTTATGGTACCTCATGCTACCTCAAGGGACACCTTAGTCCCCAAACCTTGGCAAACTCTATAAATAGGATTTAATTTCTTCCATTCTTATGAATCACTCACTCACATACCCAAACTCTACATAAATTACTTTGGAACCCAGGTGCATTCAACCATCACTCACTATCACTCACCATCAATCCCCGTGGAGGCCTACATGATCTTATCAACATCCCCAATTGATTTGTGAGTTGCTCTTATTTGTAGGTATAGAAGATCATTCAATGTAGACTAGAAGCTGCAACAACATCAAAAGAACCCTTGCAAAAGAATAATACTGTAGACATAAAAATTTGACCCAATTTTAGTGGGTAATCTTCCTTGGAGTCCCTAAGATGTGTCTAAAACTTGCCCGAGGTAAGGACAGGCCTCCTTTCCCCTACTTTACCTCCCTTAGCCTTTTTAGTGAAATCACGTTTGATTGTGATGGGACACGATTTTGCTATATTAGGGGTTAATCTCACTCTTTTAACATGACAATTTTAGTCACACAATTACCAAGATCAAAATTATTATGATTGATTTATTCTTACATTTTTATTTTGTTGTGCTTACTCTTTCTTCTGCAAGCTAACCCTGAAGCGGAAATTTTAGATTTGATCTTTTGCTACATTGATTGGATTACTGTTTGGGTTTATGGATTTGTGTTGTGGTTTAAAATGAGAAAGAGTGCCTATCTAGATACTCTGATATCCTTTGTTTGCTTCTGTGTCATCCATAAGGTTCTATGTGCTTTATTTTTGTCTTTATTTTGTGTGTTGCATTCATATTTTATTGTTTGTCTATCTTCAGCAAAATTGTACCTAGTATTAATAGGGTGTGACTTCACTTATCCAAATTAGGGTAAATTATTTGTAGAAGTGAAATCATGCCCAGTCCAGACAGGTCACAACTTTGCTACTGCATTATCGCACCCTCTTCAGGTGAGATGCAATTTTGCTTGAGAGTAAACCGAGGAAAATTTCTAGTTTCTAAAAATTTAGATAGGTTCCTTAATTCATCTAGATCATATTGGCATACTTCATTTTCTATTTCTCTGCTGCTACATTATTGTTTTATGATTAAATATTCAAAGGTCAATTTCCAATTTTGTTTTCAAAGGTCATATGAAGGACCTAGAAGGTTTTATTGTTGCACCTTCAAGAATTATTGTCCAGTGGCCTAAGCAAACCCCCTGATGTTGATCATATTTTTTTAGTGTTTCCTAAGTTATCTTGCATAAATAGGTATTTTTGATATCAATGGATAAGGGGCAAAAAAGGCTACATCAACCACTGGTCAAGATAAGTATTCTATTTGTTCTATTGGTTATAAATATGATTTGAATATCCATTATATGCATCTGAAAAGTGAAAAACATATAATGTGCATCTAGGGTTAATATTTTACATTTATCTTGTGCCCTTGCTTTATAGGTTTTCTAGATAAAACCCTAGGTTAGCAAACATTCAAATAAAGAATCATATTAGGTTAGCTATTGTATTCTTGTATGTTGTTTTTTCCATTATCCTTTATATTTCATAGCATAGATCTAGAAAGGCCCAACTTAGGTGATTGCTTGAAACTAAATACATCTAACTAACCCAATATATTGAGGACTTGGAGCGAGTCCTTAAACCGTTCCTAGTGAACCCATCCCCATAACACCGAGTGTAGATAACAACATACCCACATGGTTCACCCCATAAGGCTTTATTCTTATGGATCCAACCTTTTTGGGAATTATATGCGGTAGGGCAATTTTTTCCCTATACATCTTTGGTGAACCCGACGTGAACACCTCCTTTTCTTTTAAAACTTTAATCAAGTCATTAATTCTACATGTTAGATCAGAAAACATAAAAAAAATATTACATCTTGTACTTGTTTTTGTTGGTCCTTAGTTCCTTTTTTACCTAGCCCTCTTCTCTTATCCTAATGGCTTTCAACCTTGGAAGTGAGCAAAGGCCTTTAAGGTTTGATGATATTTTCCAAGAGAATGATCAAATTGATAGAGAAAATTATAATCTAGAAGAAGAGGAAAATGAGGAGACTGATAATAGCCTTGATCCTACTAAGGGACCCAATGGGAACCTTACCTTTAAATCTTTTGATCATGTTTTAGATTTCATGGAATGCCATAAGGAGGCTTTACTTAAGGCTATGGAACAAAAATCTCAACTCGAAAGAGGTGAGACTCTTCTTCCTCCTTCGGTCATCTCTCCTAGGCATGTTCATGATAACCCTTTGTCTGAATATTTGAATTATGGTAATCATGCCCATAAACCAACCTATGCCACTATTGTAACCACCAACATTGGAAGGAATCTACAAGTTCCTCCAACCAATAGTGTCACTCAAGATTATTTTCAATTTCCTCCTCAGTATGGCAATCTCAACACTTTTACCTCTATTCCACCAAATGTTAGTTATCCTCTTCAGAAAGGTATCACATATCACAATAGTATCAATACCTCAACCTAATCCAAGTGCCTTTTCAACAACTTACCTATACCCCTCCCTTAGGGAATCTGGGGGTATTGCACAATAGTGATCCAAAAGTACAAAAATTGACAAATGTGGTAAAATAGTTGGCTTCAAAAATGGATATGATTCAGCCTTCAGGTTTCACTTATAGTTATAAGAAAATGTGTAATCAACCATTGGATCCTATTGTTGCTGCTAGACCTTATCCTAAGCATTTTTCCATGCCAATTTTACCTATATATAAGGGAACATAAGATTTGATTGAGCATCTAAGAATATTTAGAACAACTTATCATGATATTATCTATGATGATATGCTATAATTAAAGATGTTTCATAAGAGTCTTGTTGGCATGGCATTAGAATGGTATTATCAGTTATCTAATTTTTCTTTGAGAAATTTTGAGGAAACAACATAATTATTTGTTCATCAATTTAGTGCATATATTGAAAAAGAAGTGTCGATGAAAGATAATGCTTGTCTCACTATGTCTCTCCTCCTTAAAGTTAGACCTAAAATTTTAGATACATTGTTCTATGTGGTACCTTGCCTTGCACATTTTAATCTACTTCTTGGATGTCCTTGGATTCATGTAATGAAGGTCGTCCCTTCTACTCTTCATCAATGTTTAAAGTTTAAATTTAAGGATCAAATTTTCACCATTCTAGGCAACCTCCATCCTTTCAAATATTGTTCAATGGTTGAACACATTCAGTTTGGTATCAATATTTGTCCTTAAATTTCATCATCTATTTCTCCAAGTTCCTCATTTCAAAAATCTAAACAATCCAACAATCTAAAAGTGAGTGAGGAACCTCTAATAAAAATTTCATCATAGGGTCAAGATAATCAATTTCTTCAAGAACCTCTTCTAGATATATCTCATCAAGGTTTGGAGCAGAGTAATGAGGATAAGGATCCCCCTTATCCCTCTAACATCTTATTTTGTAATATGATAAATTATGTGTGTTCTAATGATAAATATTTTTCTTCTCATAGAGATCTTGCAAAGTTAGGGATTGCTCCTCCCTATGTTAAGAATGATGGTTTTGTTCAAGAATGTATATATTATCATGTTATGGTTGCCAAAGAAAGAGCTATGAAGGAGCCTCTCCGTGATTATAATCATCGATATGGCTTACCTTCTAGATTTTTCTTTGATGAAGCAGTCCCTTGGATTCCTATTCTTTTTTTTAAGATAGGAGGTACAATTAGAATATGTGTTGACTATCATTCTGATTGCTTTTTTAACATAAAATAAAATAAAATCCATCATTAATTAGGTATGCATTTACATTCTAATTCCATCATACCTTTTTTCTTGCTAATACTGCATGATTTCCTATCATACTTTGCATGGTTACCTAAAATTATGTTTTCTTGCACTTTTGCTTGTCATAATTGCATTGTTGCTTGCTCATAACTTCTTGTTCATATAGCTTTTGGGGATTCACAACAATGGCATGTGATGATATCTAGTTAGGTCATAGCTCACATGCATTGCACTTTTCACTAGGATTTTGATGCCTAGAGAAGCCCCAACCTAGGGCCCATGCATTCTCATCCCTTCTTATCTTCTTGTCTTTCTTTGTTCTTTTCTTCTCTTCTCTCTTATTCTTGTGTCCCTTGACTTTGAAAGTTTTTACAATGATCATTATATCTCTCCAAAGTCAAGGAATGCAATCCTCTTATGGTATATCCTTTTCCTTTGCATGATTCTTATTTCTCCTTTGTCTTCTTTGTTTAGATAAGGATATACATTCTTCCCTTCTTTGTTTGCACACTTTTCCCTCTTAATTTTTAATAGCTAAAAATTCAAGCAGGGGGCACACACGCATAATTATTTTCTCCTAATTTTCTTCCTCTTATTTATTCTAGCACATGCACACACTCATATTATGTTATAGTTAGATTGATTGGTATATATACATATTCTCACACACCTCTATCGGGTAGTACTCACTAATACATCATTCACATCAATAATAATATATCACATCTAATGGATTATGCTTTTTTTGACTCAATAGGCTCAACACCCCATTACAGGATAAGCTTCTTGGCCATTTTAACAGGCCTTAAAATACATCCTAGCAGGTAATTACCCCACAGTAGTCACTAGTGAGCAATCATCCATAGTGGGTTATGCTCCATAATTTGTTCATTTGAGAAATCACCCATAGCAGGTTATGCTCCTTTTTTTTCCCATATGTCCACATTAGAAAGTACAACACCTATAGTGAGTTTTTCACTCCACACCTTGACCATATTTTGGACATAACACCCTTCATTTAGGGTTCTTGATCAGCTTCTCTCGTTGAACTTCTTGGGAGATGTTCTTCTTATTCTTCTTATTTTCTCCTTTTCCCTTCTTCTTTCTTTCCCTTTCTTATATTCATACATGCATTTCATGCTAGCTGCATTAGATTCATGTTGTACCTAGTAATATTTGCTTTGTTGCTTGCTTGTTTTATTCTCCATGTTTCTATGTTCTGCTTTTTCTTTCTTTACCTTTTCGAGTTTCTTAAGGAGGTCCCTTTCCTTTTGAAACTCGAGGGGGCACCCTAGCCATAGAGGCATTAGTGGTAGTAATGCCTCACATAGTGTGAAATATTCTAGAGTGCCCTTCCATGATACCCCTCTTGTGCCACCCTTTTGTCTAAACCTGGTCACCCCTTATTTATGTTTGTTGTCTTCTTGCCTTTTAGGAGTCTGCATATTTCTTTAACACATTTACTTGGCCTTAAATGCATCAAAGAGGGGGAAACATGTAGACACATAAAATTAACCCTCTTTTAGTGGTAAATCTTCGTTATAATCCCTAAGAGGTCTCTAAACCTTTCCCTAGGCAAGGGTAGGCCTCTTTTCTCCTTGCCTTACCTCCCTTAGCCTTTTTAGAGAAATCATGCCTAATTACGATGGGGCACGATTTCACGAAAGTGATATCACGTATCTTTAGCACGAGATGCAATCTTTCTATTTTAGGATTGTAATTATTAAAACCTAGATTTAAACCTTTTCTAGCATGTTTTACATTAGCCTGTATTTTTTTCCTGCTCTTTTCACCCCAATTTTCATCTATAAAAGGAGGGGTTAATCTCACTATTTTAGCATGATGATTTTAGATACATGATTACAAAGCTAAAAATTCTTATGATTGATTTATGCTCGTATTTTGCTTTTACTCTACTTCCTATTTATTCTACAACCTAACCTTGAAGTGCAAATTTTAGATTTGATATTCTGCTACATTAATTGGATTGCTATTTGGGTTGGTGGATTTATGTTGTGGTTCAAATAGAGAAAAAATACCTATTCGAATACTTTGGTCTCTTCTATCTGCTTCTACATCATCCATCAATTTTTGTGTGCTTTATTTCTATATTTATTTCATTTGCTACATCCATATTTTATTTTTTTCCCATATTTAGTGAAATCATGCTTGGTATTAATGGGGCATGACTTCACTTGCCCAGATTAGGGTAAATTTTTTGCAGAAGTGAAATCGTGCCTGGTCCAGATAGGGTGAAACTTTGTTGTTGCGTTATCGTGCCCTATTTAGGTGAGGTGTGATTTTGCTCGAGAGTAAGCTGGGGGTAATTTATGGTTTCTACAAAGTTATATAGGTTCATTACTACACATATATCATATTGGCATACTTCATTTTCTATTTATTTGCTGTTGCATACTATTTTATGATTAAATCTCCAAAGGTCAAAATTTGCTTTTGTTTTCAAAGGTCATCTAAAGGACTTGGGGGGCTTGAGTGTTGTGCCTCCAAGAATTTTTGTACAGTGGCCTAAGTAGCCCCCCTAAAGCTGATCATATTTATTTAATGTTTCCTAAGTTATCTTGTAGAAATAGGTATTTTTGATATCATTGGACAAGAGGCAAAAAAGGCTAGATCAACCACCAGTCAAGATAAGTGTTCTATTTGTTCTATTGGTTATAAATATGATTTGAATATCCATTATAGGCATCTAAAAAGTGAAAATCATATAGTGTGCATCTAGGGTTAATATTGTACATTTATCTTGTGCCCTTGCTTTAAAGGTTTTTTGGATAAAACCCTAGGTTAGCAAACATTCAAAGAAAGAATCATATTATGTTAGCTATTGTATTCTTGCATTCTATTTTTTGCATTATCCTTTATATTTCATAGCATAGATCTAGAAAGGCAAAACTTAGGTGATTTATTAAAATTGAATACATCAAACTATCCCAAAATCCTAAGGACTTGGAGTGAGTCCTTAAACTATTCCTAGTGAACCCATCCCCCAAGAACCGAGTGTAGAAAATAACATACCCCCGTGGTTCAAACCATAAGGCTTTATTCTTGTAGATCCAAAATTTTTGGGAGCTGTACATGGTAGGGAAGTTTACCCCTCTAAAAATACTTTGTTTGGATATCACATAGTAGTTGTGGATGGTTATGAACCAATGGTTTTCACCCTAGGGTACAAACTAGTCCAAAGACTAATTTCATTCTAGAAACCCTACAACAGATCATCAAACTAGGTAAGTAACTCTATTTTACTATTTTTAATCACTTACAATCATTTTCATCATGTAATAGACTATATAGTTAAGTATTTTTATCTATTATTATGAGGGGTCTAATTGACATTGGCCTCCAAATATCTCTAATTATTATTTTTGGATTATGTAGGTTTAGAGGATCTATATGACTAACAATGGCCCATGTGTAGTAAGCCTACTCCTCCTTTGAGGAATACAAAGAAGACACTAGTAGTTGTTTACCATTTTTAGTAAAAGAGGGATTCTATTATGGAAGATTCCATATTGTAGCCTTCAAAAGGAAATTTTATAAAAAGGGTAACACTTGTAACCCCATTTGATTATCAATTTAAAACAATGGTTTTTGTTGTAGTTTATTATGGCAATCATAGTGGGACCAACCCACTTAGTTACCATTTTGGCTAACTTCTTAGCTCACTAACTGACATACTTGTCGTCTTTTGTGTTTTAGGTAACACAAAAACTACCACAAAATCCTCCAAAACCTTGAAACCCACCTCAAGTCAAAGGTAAAAGCCTTTCTAGTATGTGAGCCAGGTTTGTATGGAGAGGTATGAACAAAAGGTTCTTATGGATCCATATGAAATCCTCAAGCACTCTAGAAGCTAGGTACTTGACATCAAGGTATCAATTTTTATAAAACTCTAGCAACGACATAGTTGTAGGTAAGTTGGGGATAGATTTTCTCTTAGTGATTTCTATCTCACTTGCCCTCTTACCTTCATAGGCAAAAATTACTTCCACAACAACATCCCCAAGATGAAATCATTCACTTTAGCTTTATCCTTGCATGTCACAAAACTTGGTTGTGCACCATATTGTGATCTTTCGTAGTTAGCTTAGTTCATTTCTTTCTTGTCTACAAATTTTCAATAAAATTCTAATTTTTTGTCTTTATTGGTTGAAGAAAATTTTACAAAATCTAGTTTTGTAACACACAAGCCACACACTACCTGTAAAATAACCCCAAATCATCCTTGATTTAGTTTGTAGGGTACAATACGAACCAAAAGTTTACATGGAGGGGTACAAATTAATTTGAGACATAATTCAGACCTTGAAAACATCCAAACAAAATCCTAGAGAATATAGATCATAGATAATCACAAAAAAACCTTGTTTTTTCAATTGAAATTGCTTGTTTTCTCCTTCAAAGTCAAATATTTGAGTTCAGATTTTTGTATTTCCATTTTACAAAAACCCCAAATTGCTTTGGGCATATATAAAAAATGCATTGTTTATGCTTTCATGCTTTAAAAAATGCATTGCTTTCAAATTTATGCTTTAAAAAATGCACCAATATCACTTTGGTCATTAGTTTAGAAGCTTTTTAAAACAATTTATTTCATAACACATTAGTTCATAGCTTGTTCTTCATTGTATTTCTAAATAGTTTAGCATATCACACTTGCATAAGACACAAAAAAATCCTCAAATTTATTTGTCTACTTGGTCTAAGAATATATCTTGATCTATCTCATACATAAATCTCTTGTGGGACATTTGGCCATAGCCTTAACTAGTCTATCTTGGTTAGTGTAGACAAATTTGTGATCAAGAAAATCTTAGAGTAGTTTTCATTGAAGGCAAGTGGTTCTTTCCTTGTTTTTAGTTTGCATAGATATTTGCTTACCAAAACATAAATTTCATTGCTTGATTAGTGTAGAATTTCTTTTCAAAAAGGAACTTTCCTTTCACAAAAGTCAAAAGGTATTTTATTGCTTAACTAGATTAATTTCTTCTTGTCATCTTAGTTTCAAGTAAAATCAACTCACACACTTGCACATATTTTACACATTGGTTCGGTTGGAATTCATCACCAACCCCCAATCAAGACCAGTGATATTGGCTTTCATCACCAACTGTTGGCTCATCCCCTATATGCCATAGTACCCCTTGCAATTGATTTTCTAGACTTCATCACTATAAAGTCCCCTACCCTTGAGAGTACCTTAGGGTAGGTTAGGATTAGATGCCCTTGCTCATAGGGCTTCATATAATTAGTGAGTGTGCAACTATTTCTAGTGACTAAGCTTGACCAAGGATGAATCAAAAGTTGAGTAGGCTACCTAGGTCTTAGATAGTGTTATCTCTTTCATAAGAGGTTTTATATTTCCCCTTTTGGGAACCTTGAGCTATATCCACCATTAGGAGCTATTTTCTTATTGTTGCATAGTTCTTCCTTAAATAACCTTGGGTGTTGTAGGAAAACATGCATCAATGAACCTTTGTAGCATACATTCATCACTCATGTATATTTTTTTAGAGCTTTCAAAAACACATAAAAACAAAATTAAAACATCACAAAATTGATACAAAACATAAAATCCAATTGATATCGGCTCCCAAAAATCTTTGGTTTTTGTGTTTATCACTTTTTTGACTCTGCAACCTATACTTCACTGGTTCATATGGGCAGGTATGAACCTTTGGTTCACATAGATAGGTATGAACTTTTATACTATACCAAAAATAGATCTAGAGGTTCCAAAACCCCTCAAACAACTATCTTACCTTGCAAAATTATATTTTAACTTGATTTTTCAACCTTCCATCCACTAAAAATTGTCCTTACTCATAGTCAAGCATGAGAACAAGAGCATCTTACCATGGAAGCCTCTCAAGTGATCCTTCCTACCTCTACTCCTATATAAAACCAATCAAATATAGTTATCTCTACTTTAGTTCCAGATCCACCCTCCCACTTCAATAACCAACACCAACCCATCCCATCGATGCTAGGGAATATACATGTTTAGCAAGATTTAGCATTGTAAGTCTTTTTTGACCCATCTCTTGAAAGACCTCATGATAGAACCCATTATACTAATGAATTCCTGGGTGCTATCTAATTTTCTCTTGGTAATTTTGAACCATCCATGTCCACTAAAGAACATCATTCACCTCCATCCCATTATACATATCCATTTTTGATCCCTTATTACCAGATGCTCTTAGATACTAAGGATTCTAGTATTTCTCAAATTCACATGGATTCCATTGCTATATCCCAAAATGTAGCTATGGTATTCATAACCCCCACCCCTATTAATACTCATGGGTCTTCTTCTTCCAATTTTGCTTCCTCATCATAACATCCTTCTCAAAACCCACCTTCATCTACATTTTATAATTCCAATTTCTTCTTTTATCATCAAACAAACACTTCTTCTTGTTCTAGTTCTTCTACTACACTCACAACATATTATCCATAAATTCCTCTTTGCAAGGTAACCTTCTTAATATAACCCCTCATCTTGATGTTTCTCATCAACATCTATACCATGAAAAATCATATGACCCTTATTATTTGGGCTATCTAACTTCATTTCCTCATACCTCATTCACATTTCCACCATCTCATCCTTATCGACCACCTTCTTCCAACCAATAAGTTACTTCTAACCACCCATTCATCTTATAATTAACTTCCACTACAATTTTCTCACTATCAACATCCTGTGCATTCTTATATTAACTCCTTCACATATTAGCTCACTCCCCACACCCTAGGGTATAATAGCTCTCTTCATTTTATGGAGTTTGTATTTTTTACTTCTCCATCCATATGGACTTCAACCATACCCATGACACCCTCTTTTCATCCTCCACTCTAATTACCTTATGAATGGACGTCTACACATCACCAAATGCCAAATCAAGGACATACTCACCTCCTCAACCAAGAGTATGGTTATAACCTCAATAAAGCACATATGTAAGTGCCAAACCAACACAATCAACAAGCACCACCTTTGGAATATCAACAAATCCCCTTCCACATGCAACATTCTATAGGTTATCAAATTCTAAATCCAAATCATCCTTCAATATCCCAACCAAATCAATGAGATACCTAATATAAATAAAAAAAAACCCTCTCTATTCATCTTACCCTCTCTATTCCTCTTATTATCTTTCTCACCCCACTTCTTCTTCAATTCTTCCACCATCCACTTCTTCTACTCAAATCAACCTTACAACTCATCATGCCCAACCTCCTCCTAACTACTATAAACACCCACCACCACACCATTATAACTACCCCTATGATTATTAAATCACAAGTACCATTTTATGAGATCAAAATCATGATGAGAAACTCAAGAATATAGAGTTGTGAACTAGTGGTTACGGGTCACAAAAACCCACTTATAGCCAGATCTACAATTACCCATTCATCCCTCAATGGCCCTCCATACCTATTCGTGCAAATATGATATATTCATGTTTAAAAAGTTTATAATTAAGGAGGATCCTCAACAACACTTGCACAATTATAAATATGCTTTCCACCTAATCCAAGGTAGTGACCCCCTCATGCTCTAAACTTTCCCCTTATCTCTCGGGGTTCAGGCCCTGGATTGGTTTAATAAACTCCCTCAACATAGCTTGTTTATCTTTGAGCAACTAGCCAATGCATTCTTAGAACATTTATCTATCAACATCAAAAGGAAAATATCGCTACCCAATCTCTATAGATTATGATAATTTGATGATAATATTGTCAATGATTATGTTTCCAAGTGGAATAGGGTTATCCATGATTTAACATTTTAAATCAATAATGATCTCATGATTGACAACATAATCATTTACAGTCTCATCATCAAATTTATATTTAATTGATCTTATGATATATATATATATATATATATATATATAAATATAAATATATATATATATATATATATATATATATATTTATAGATAAAAATATATTTTAGAATCAAAGCTTTGCGATGGACTAGGGGTTTTTTTTTAATATCTCATCTTTTAGGAGCAATATCTTCGTGAAGGGTTATATGATTTAATTGATTCTTGGACCTTATTGTGTGGAATTTTAATAGATTTAAAATGAGTGGTCATGTGAAAGAATCCAATCAATATTGAAGGAGATACAACCCTATGAAGTCAACCATCTAGAACAAGGGAAGTGACAATTTTTTAAGTAACAAAAATAAAATTGTAAATATTTGTCAACTAGGGTTTGGATGATGGGAAGAGCAATTAAGGGTTAGGAATTTAGTGAGGCAAGAAATTCGATCTAGAGAAAGAATTTTTTAGCTAATTTTTTTCCCTTTATTTATTATAGAAATTGTGCATGCAAACTTTATAATTTTTTTTTTATCAAATATTATATTTGCTATATGACATTCAGATAAATTTCAATAGATTTTGAGTTTTAGTTTAATTTCCATGAAAAAATTTATATTTAAATTCTTAGAATCATATCTAGTGTTAGAGGTTAGTGAGCGCACCTTACAGAGATCCTCATTGATCCAAGATAGCGTGATTTTTGGTAAATTTAATGGGTATTGGCTCGGGTCTTTAGCCTTGAGAAAATGGATTGATAGCAATTGGAAGTCTCCAGGAGTGATTCTATAATTTATTCCCAAAGGTTTCTTCCTAGCCATTTTTTATTCTAGGGAAGAAAGAGAAAAAATCCTAAAAGGGGGTCCTTGGTTTATGAGAAGAGTAGGACTCTTCCTTACCAATTGGTATGAAGGATTTTCACTTGAAAATGTAAATCTATCCCTAGTACTAGTATGGGTTAGATTGTTTGGGTTTCCCATTGAATTTTAGGATATATATACCTTCAAGGAAATAGACAACACTCTAGGATAATTCCTCGAGATTGAAGATATGACAAAATATGGATTCTTGGCTATTTATGCTCAAATATTGGTCATGATTGATATAAGTAAAGCTTTACCATAATCAATCATTCTTAAGTATGGGGATAAGATGTGGATCCAAACCATAGATTATGAAAATATATCTTTTATATGTAGAATATGTCATGAGGTGAGGCATATTGAGAGATCATGCCCTAAGAAGAGCCCAACATAATCATATGTAGAAAATCGTAAGAGAAACTTACAAATGGTTATGGATGAAGATGGTTTTCAAATTCCAAAAAATAGATCTAGAAAAATTAAAGAAAATAAACAGTGGGACTAGTATGGAAGGATATTTGAATAAATACCAACTCTTTTGAGGTTTTATACTATGAAGAAAAAGTAGATCAAAACTTAGAGGAACTAGTACAATAGTTTCAATATATTAACAAGGAACCATCTATTCAGTATGATCCTGATTTAAGCAAGAAAATTCTTGATGAACCTAAGGAACATGTCTCATTAGATTTTGAATACTCTCTTGAAGTACCATGCACCATATAAGAGAAACAAATTGGTAAATAAAATGCAATTTTAGAAGTTAATACCTCTGCCATTAATAAGGAAATGATAGAAAATGAGGACATGTCAAAAGTTTCTATAATAGAGCCAGGAGAGGATATATGTGATGAAAAATAAAATTATGAAAGAATATTAAGGAATATAATACTAATACCTATTCCTCATATAGGTAAGGCAAAAATAGGAAAACCCTCAAATTATCAAGCAAGATCTAGGGAAGCAAGAGCAAATAGAGAGAAAGGAACACAAATTAAATTGGTTTAATTTTTCTTTACCAAACAAAAAAATGATATTGGTAATGCATATGCGGGGCCAAAATACCATAATGAGACATGATTATCATCTCATGGAATATAAGGGGTTATAATGCCTTCTTAAAGCATAGGTGTATTAGAGACCTATGTTTAAGTAATAAGTCTAATATTCTTTGTATCCAGGAAACTAAAATGATAAAAGAAGTTTCAAAAACTATGAAATAAATATGGGAAAGATTTGAATGGGATGCTATGGATTCTGAAGGAGTGGTAGGAAGAATTATAACTTGTTGGAATATTTCTAGAATATCTTGTGTAACCATTCATAAAACTAGGCATTGGATAGCTTCTTTAGTCACTTGCTACTTTGCTAATATTCATTTCATCCTTATCAATGTCTATGGACCTATAACTCAATTAGGTAGATTAGAAGTTTGGAGTGGGATTGAAACATTTATGATAATTAAAGACAAAGAAAATTAATTCATGATCATATGATATTTTAATACCATAAACAAGCTAGATGAAAATTTTGGGGGAATTAGAAAATTAACCCAAAGTATGAGAGATTTCTTAGCTTTTATTCAAAAAAATAATCTATGGGAGGTTGAGTTTGAAGAAGAAAACTATAATTGGACCAACAACAGAGGAGGCAAAAACATAATAGCAAAAAAATTAGACAGATGCATACTCTTAGATAATTGGCTAGATGAAGGAACTTGTGCTAAAATTAATACCTTAACAAGTATTGGCTCATATCACTGGCCAATAACATTTAAAATGGTAGGAAGTGAATTAAAAAAGATCATATTTTAAATATGAGAAGATGTGGGAATACCATCCTCAATTTATTGATATGATAGCTCAAACATGGAATTATTTAGATAATGGTGGGTTGTATGCTCTTCCAAATCAAATTAAATCTATGACATCTAGATCAAAAGAATAAAAAAAGAACACTCTTGGAAATATTTTTGAGAAGAAAGAAAATCTAAATGATAAAATTTCAAAATTCTAAAAAGGTGACCATAATAATTCAAGCTCAGAGGAAAGGGAGTTGCTTAGGGAATATCATAATATTTTAAGTAAGGAAGATAAATTTTGGAGATTAAAATCAAGACAGAATTGGTTCAAAGGAGATAGAAATATAAAAAAAATTCATAGGATGGCTGTAGTACAAATATCAACATTTAGAATTAGGAGATTTAAATCAATAGGAATTTGGATCGAAGATTAGAGTGCTATTAGAAAATAGGTAAAGTATTTTTATCAAAATATTCTAGGATCAAATAATATTGAAGTTCTTAATGATAATCTTCTTCAAGATGTTCCTTTAGTTATATTGAATGAAGATAATAGGAAACTGAGGGACCCTATTACTCTATAAGAAGTTCATTTAGCTCTTTTCTCTTTTAATAAGGATAAATACCTAGGTCTAGATGGGATTTTTGTAGATTTTTACCAACATAATTGGGATATACTAAAGGATTCTTTATTGGTGGTAGTCAAACAATCTAGGGTAAAACAATACAAACCTTATAAAATAAATGCAACATATCTTAACCTAATTTCAAAAAAGAAGGATGCTAAATTGTTTAATTCTTTTAGACCCATAAGCGTTTGTAATATGGCATATAAGATTATCTCCAAAGTGATGGTGAATTGATTAAGGCCATTGTTAGACAAAATAATTTTATAAGAGAAAGGAGGATTTATGAAAGAAAGACAAATTTTGGATGGGATCACAGTAGTTCATGAATTTATACATTTAGCAGCTTCAAGAAAAGAGAAAGAGATATTAAAACTTCATATGAGTATAGCCTATGATAGGGTTAAATAGGATTATATTTTTGTAGTTTTAGAAAAGTTTGGATTTGGGAAGAAATGGGTTAGATGGATTAAACCTTGTGTTTCTATAGTTTCTTATTCAGTGTTGGTCAAAGGGATAGTAAAAACATATTTTAAAGCCAAGAGAGGCCTTAGAAAAGGAGATATTCTATCTCCTTATTTATTCATTATTATGGTAGAGGTTTTGAGTAGGAACTTAAATAAGGATTACAAAAATGGGATTATAAGTGGATTTAAATTTAGTAATAACATCAAAAATATCACCCATAAATAATTTTTAGATGATGCAACCCTTTCTAGAAGGGAAAGGATAAATGAGGCCAAATATTTGAATAATTTTGTAAATAAATATGAAAGAGCTTAAAGACAAAAAGTTAATAGAAAAAATCCAAAATTTACTTCCTTAACATTCCTACTAATATCAAAGCAAGAATTTGTAGGTTGCTTCAAATGGAAGAGGTCAATTTACAAACAACTTATCTAGGGATGCCTTTATTTGAGGGGAGAATGAGGATAGAATTATGGAAACAAATTACTAGTAAAATTTAGAATAAACTCAAAATTCATTATATCATCACTGTAAATAGAGATGGAGGAGCAAGCAAGCAAAAAGGAAGTAGAAGTGACAAAAAAAAAGGTAGGAAGAGAAGAAATGAATGAAAATGAAGAAAGAAAAACAATAGATAAAAATAGGTATCCCAACACCATTGAACCCGAAGGAGGCAGTAGAGACAATATCAGTCACGCTAGTGAGGACAAAGAAAATATTGGCAGAGGTAGGGGTTTGTTGAATAATACAAGCATGTACAGGCTATGTTACACTGTAAAGAGTAGAATATTTCTCACTCAGACCACTCAGATCTAGGAGGACATCTATGCAACCCAATTAGAGGATCCTAGAACGACCACTTTGACCACCATAGGATCTTGATGCTAGGGGTCAAAATCAAACCTAGAACCACTGACCTATGGATCTTTAGACCTGGTTTAGGAAGCCTTATGAGTGGTAGGTAGACCACAAAATATCTCATAATCTTATGAAGAGATGGTAAATCAAAACCCCAACCCAAATATTGAGCCCAAGATCGAGTTTCTCCCCTGCAATGGTAACCTCAATATTCCCCGTGAAATAATGTCCAACATGATCGATCGTAACTCCAAATCATTGATCAAAAATTTTCTTGGATCTTGACATAGCATGGAGTCCATTTGCAAATGGGCCAACACCTCTTGGTGCCCGATCGGATCCATGGAACTAGTAGCCCTCCCAAGAGGATTCTTCTTGATATGATTGAACAACCCTGTAGATTCTCGATGGATTATCATAGGTGGGCCTTGGTTATTCAACTAGATAGGCCTCTTCATTCAAAATGGGGGGTGGAATTTGAACCTTATACCTAAAGCATCAACTTTGCTTTGATCTTGATCCACATTCCTAGCCTCTCGATCTAGTTTTGGCACAAAGACATTCTCTGTGGCATAGCAAGAAGCATTGGGGAATTGATCTCCTTTGATCCTCCAATGTGATCTAGGATCTGGATGACCCAAGCTCGTATGTGCATCAAAAACAACTTGGATGTAGAACTATCATCCTCTATTAACCTCATATCCAAGGTCTATACTTTTATCAAGTTATTGAATACAAAATCAAACCTGCTTTTTACAACCTTTGTTCCAAATAAGGTCATTTAAATTCCTAGTGTCCTTCCAAACCCCCAACCATCTCCTCATAAAAGAGTCACCATATTCCCAAAATTGGTCATTCCCTAGTCCCTATCCTAACCTCAACCCTCCTGTCTCCCCTTCTATGCCCCCCACTAGGATATGGACCCTCTAGGACCCCCCTAGCTAGATCCATCCCCCCTTGCAGCTTGCATATCCTGATGTCCAACTACTTCTCCCCCTATCCTTTGATGATCCTTCCTTCGATCCATTTGTACCTATATTCAATTATCCGTTGTTTCTACAAACCTATCGACCCTCCCTACATAGAGTTTTGACATCTTTGAATAGTCCCCCTCTTCCCCTAATTCCACCTACCCTAGTACTTCTCCCTCCTACTCTATGAGGAAACCAATGGTTGATGTGGATTTAGTGAAAAAGAGGGGTCACCCCTTGACACGAGACATCAAAAATATGGAGGCCTAATATGAAGTTGCAAATGACACCCAAATCAGCCTCAGAGGGACTTCCTATCTTTTGAAGACCAAGTAACAGAGTAGAAAAAATCTTCGTCCCCTCTCGCTCAAAAGAGGGAAGCAAACATCATAAAGATTTTCCAAATGAAGATGCTCCCAAGGAATATGAGTGGCCTCAATGGATGAAATAAGTAGTGCTTAGTTAATTCCATGAGGAGATAACATAGACCTACCATTATTATACTCCAAGAAACTAAGCTTGATTCTCAAGATATTTCTTACATTTCAAATTACATTTGGAAGGACTCTGCATCCTATTTTAGTTCAACCAATGGAGCATCAAGGGGATTTTTGTGATTATGGGATCCGACCAAGTTTGATAGGATGATGTTGTCTACATATGAGAGCTATATTAACATTCTATTCTTAAACAAAGAGGATGGGTCTTATCCAACATTTATCTCCAAATGCTCCTTCTTGGAGGAACCTATTATGGAACTCTCTTAGCCAATTAAGGGACATCTTCTCTTTAGAAGCCTAGATGTTGGCTAGAGACTTCAACTCATCCCTCTTCCATTCTAATAAGAAATGAGGGTTTTCAATCTTTGAGAGGTCCTATGAATGCTTTGAAATCTTTGTTGATAACAATTAACTGATGGAAATTAGTATTAGAAGGCCAAAATTCACTTGGAGCAACCATAGGAAGGGTGACCAGCTGATCCAGATGCACCTTGATTGTGTCCTCATTTCCACCATCACCATACCAAAATTTGGTGATGCAATAATGCATTATTTGCCTAGGATTGGCTCCAACCTTAATATCCTCTTACTGGATTATCATCCCCATGACTCCTATTTCAAATCCCCCTTCATATTTAAATCCATGTGGCTCCACAATCCTAACATCAGATCATTAATCTCCCAATGGTGGGCCCGTACCTTCCACGAATCAAAAATTTCTTGGGGCAACAACAAATTATGATATGTAAAATACAATCTAAAATGATGGAACAAAGAAGTTTTTGGAAACATTTTATACAAGAAACAACAAATTTAGTCCTAGATTAGATATATTGAAATCACTCTAGAAAATGGAGAACCTGAACCCACTCTTCAAGACTTTGAAAGAATCCTCCTCTTTGATTATCACAACATTCTCAAAAGCAAAGAAGTCTTTTGGAAATAAAATTCTAGGGTTACTTGGATCAAAGAAGGTGACTCAAACACTAAGTTATTCCATGCCACAACGATGAGGTATAGGGAAAGCAATATGATCAAGGAACTAGTGCATCAGGATGGCAAGGTAGTCATGGATATTTAAGAAATAAAATCCAATGCAATTAATTTCTTTAAAGAGTTGCTTGGCCCCTCTCCTAGATGTGACCATCAAACATTTACGGACCTTCTTCAGAACATCCCCAGGTTAGTCACTATTGACTAGAATCAAAGTTTAATAAAAGCCCTCACTACTGAAGAAATTTGGATTGCTATTTTTTCTATTCAATGTGGGAAATCTCCAGGCCCAGATGGATTTCCCCCATTTTTTAGCACTTTTGGGACATCTTGGGACCATACGTGGTCTTTTCCATCCAAAAGATGTAAAAATATAAGGAAATCATATGGGATATCAACTCCACCTTCTAAGCTCTCATCCCCAAAGTTAACCAGAACCACACCCTCTTCGACTTCTACCCCATAAGCTTGTGCAATATTATTTATAAAATCCTCACCAAGGCCCGTGGATTCTAGGCTCAAGCTTATCCTCCCTTGCATCATAGATTCAAACCTAGGAAGCTCTATCTAAGGAAGAGAAATCACTGATAGCATCATCACCATCCATGAGCTCATTCATTCCATCTCCTCGAGTGGCCAAGAATGCTTCCTCTTGAAGCTTGATATGAATAAAACCTTCGAAAAAGTATCTTGGGATTTTTTGTTTGTGGTCCTTCACAAATTTGGCTTCCATCTAGACTGGATTGATATAATCAAAGGCTATGTTACCTTGACAAATGTATCTATCCTAGTTAATAGCTCCCTAGTAGGCTACTTCAAGAACTTCAAAGACCTTAGACAAGGAGACCCCATATCCCCATTCTTCTTCATCATTGTTTTTGAAGCTCTTAGGAGGGCTCTTACCATGCTTGCCTCGAAGGCTCTATCACTGGCATCAGGCCATATCCCACAAATGGTTTATTGATGATACCATTCTTGCTACCTATGCCTCTGTTACCCAAGCCTAATGCATCAAATCCATCCTCCTCTCCTTCGAGGTTATAGCTGGCCAAAAAGGTGAATTTCAAAAAGAGTAAAATCTATTTTATCAATACTCTGATGAGATGCCAAACCCACATTGCTACCATCCTTGGCTGCTCCATTGATGCCTTCCCTACCACCTACCTAGGGTTTCTTCTCTTTGAAGGCCATTCTAGAAAGTCCTTATGGAACCCTATCATTGAGCGCATCCAAAAAAAATTAGCTAGTTGGAAAGAGTCTCCTCAGCCAAGCAGGCAAAGTTGCCTTAGTCAAAGCTACCATTTAGAGCATCCTCGTCTTCTTCCTTTCCATATTATAGATCCCTATTGAGGTTTGCAACTGTATTGAGCAACTCCAAAGAATTTTTCTTTGGTTAGGATTAGAGAACAAGCAGCAGATTCACTTGGTGGCTTGGAATCAGGTCTACTCTAGGAAGGAGTATGGTGGCATTAGGCTCTAAAAGTTCCATAATATGAACCTAGATCTCATTTCCAAGCAAGGTTGATGGATCCTCACCAATGAAAATATCTGTGGGTTTCCATCATCAAGGCAAAATACCTCTCACACAACCATTTTTTTTGGATGAACCTAACCCCATTCGTGGATATACGATTTGGAATTTAATCCTTAGGATGAAGCATATCCTTCAGAAGGGCATCATGTGGAAGCTAGGAAATGGTGCTAGGATTAGCTTCTGGGATGACCTATGGATGGGAAAATATTTAATATATAATTGTAAGAATCTTGTGTGTCTTAGGTCAGTGATCAATTCCCTATTTGGGCCTAAGGTGTGTAATTTCTTCCTTATTAAGAGCCTCTCATGGAAACCCTTAATGGGTGACCTCATCTCTAATGAGTAGAAGAAAGCATTTATCTACCTCTCCAACCTTATTCGCCTTTGTGTCATTTCCTCTTCCCCGATGGAAGATTGCATCCTCTAGGCTCCCACCCCATCCAACCTCTTCTCTGTCAAATCAACTTATACCCTCTCCAAGAACCTTGGTCCTCCTTGGTTCCCCTCCAAGCTCATTTGGAAGCACCATATTATCCCTAAGGTCAACTTCTTCCATTGGATTGATATCTAGGATAAGATCCTCACCATCATGAACCTCCATCACCATGGTATGTCCCTCCCCAACCATTTTGGATTATAAGTCTACCCAACACATCTTAATATCTTATCCCTTATCCCAATCCATTCTCTCTTCCCTGTTCTCTTCGGTTGGTATCTCCTGGATCTCACCCTTCATGTTAAGTGATCTTTGCATTCAGTGGACTAGTTTTTTCAAAGGCCATCGATTGAAGAGTTTTTGGTCCTTCCTCCACTTCCAATGGGAGATTTGGCATGAATGCAATACCTGTGCCTTCCAAGACTCTATCTATAGTGATAAGTATGTCCTCTCCAAAATTATAGCTATTATTGCTAAGAATGTGTCTATCACTTAGGGTGATAACGATCCTAAGCCATGATGTGAAGATCATATTGCATCTTCCCTCATAATCTCTAGTGGTATGTACAAGCAGGTCTCTCCCAAGGCTGATCGCTTCCTTGTCAGGTGGACCCCTCCTCCCCAAGTTTCCTCAAAAATAATTTTGATGGTGCGACCAAAGGAAATATAGGAGCAACTAGTGTGGGTGATATAGTTTGAGATCATAGGAGAAACATCATCCTAGCCTACACCAAGAACTTGGAACTCAAATCCAATCACTTTGCTGAAGTTAGGGCTCTCTACCAAGGTGTTGTCCTTATTTACAGTTTGCAGGTTCCAAATATTGTGGTGGAAGGAGATTTTAAAACATCATCACTTTCTTAAACTCTAAAAATTTCCTTGCTTCATGGAACATCTCAAACATGATAACTGAAGTCAATAATATGATGCTCTCCTTATCAAACATAAGGCTGAGCCACACCTACAAAGAAGGAAATTATGCAGCTGATCACGTAGCTAATATGGGAATATCAAAGCATGGCCTCATTGTGTGGAGAGATTCCTTCCCTCAAATACTCATCGACACCAATGCTACTAATGCCATCATCCAATGATTCAAGGTGGACCAGGTTCAAAAACCAGCTCCATAAATTTCAAGCCTATTTCCACCTCAACATGTTGATTGGTTAGCCTAGAGCTAGAGTGGTAAGTTATCAACTTTGCACTGTGAACTCTGATTTTGGTCAAATATTGCACTGGGAAATTTTTCATAACCGCCACCCCAGGTGGATCCCTCCAATCATTGGAAGGTCATAAGGCTTCCCAGGGTTAGCCAACTATCAGTATGGCCCACCAATACCACCCCTTGGTGGTACACTCATTAGTCCTCATATAAGTGAAATCAAGAGGACATCACCATCAGAAGTTTAAGCTATGAGAATCATACCATATTTTTATTTGGTGTTGATAGGTGTGCCCAAACCTTGGGAATGTTTACCTCCCTCACACATGTTCTAATTTTGGTCATCGCCTTAGTACCAATGCTCACTGGTAGTTCCATTTATTTATGCATATTTAGCCAAATCTCACTGACTTTTCGTTGCTCCATCGATGTTTTTGGGTAAGGTGCTTTTTCTATTTCGATCCACTATCGTGTTTCTATTATCGAGTTTTTTCCATAATTTCTAGAAATCCTTGGGCTTTCGTTACCATCATCCTCATCATGCGCCTCTACCATGTCTATTTGTCTAAAAAGTATGATCATCCCATCCATCATGTTCTGAATTGGCCCACCCATTTTGTCAACCTTGGTGCCACCCTCACTTCCCTCCACCTGGTCCTCCCTCTTGTTTGGTGTGCCCTTTCACCTGTGTCCCTTGGTTTTTGTATGACTTGGATGATATGAGGCATGAACCACCTCGGGTGGTGGGATTTTATAGAGTCTTCCTAGAGCTACATTACCACCTTCATCATCCTTTCATTTTCTTTTTGTCACCACCCCCCTAATATTTGTCTATCACCTTTGAGTTTTCATTCTACCATGGTCAAAATTGAGCCTACCTCCCTTCAGCTTACCCCCCTGGTCGAAGATATTTTTAGAGACCATGGCATCCTCAAATTTTTGCAACTTTTCAATAGGAATGAGCTGGATTTGTCTATGGATTTTGTTTACACTTGAAACAAAGGATATATCATCCTTAGAGGGATGAGATTTACTATCAAGGTGGATTTACTGGTAGAAGTTATTGGCCTCCCTAATGATGGGGAAATCATCAATAATGAAAAGCAATACCTCCAAGGATAATTAGCTCTATTCAAGGACATAGAAGAGTCCCTTGGAAAGGAGAAATATGGCATAGTGAGGGAAAATTTTCTAAAACCATGGGACAGGGTTATGGTTATGGTGTTGTTGTATTTCACCCTTGACAACCCAAATGTTGTTCTCTACAATTTTTATCTTGAATTTTTGAACCATCTCTGGGGGAAGAAGATAATAAACATCCTTGAGTACATGTTTTGGTCAGTGGAAAGGTTTATCTTGAATGTGAAGAGGGTAATATCCTCCTCCTCCCTTCACCAAGACCTCCACCTTATGCTATTTAATTTCATGGTCATAGAGCAGAACCATAGGGTGACTATGCCTATCGAGCATCCTATCATTACTATAGGTCTTTATAACATTTGGGGAGAGGCTGGGGGAGATGTCTCAGTCACTCTTCCTCCCAATTATACTTTGGGCCCTACAACTAGAGTGAATGACACCTCAAGCTACCAAAAATCTAAGCCCCGGTGTTACCCCCTTTGGACCAAGGTGGGAAGGACCCCTCTTGTTATCAATGATATTTTGGATCTCTCTATCCTTCCAGACCAAGAAGGACAATCCAAAAAGAAGAAAAATTTCCAACAAGGAGACCTCTGTTCAAGCTCCATTGCTGACCTCTTGAGCGATGAATTATCCAAACATTTTTGATTGCAGGTACATCGAGGAGATCTAGGATCTCCTTAAAGCTCTTGGTTAGGTGGTTAGGACCATCACTTCCCTCATGGTTTAGGTAGACTCCCTCATGGAGGAATACAAGGATCAATATGAGGTCCTTGAGGAATTCAAAATTTTGGTGGGAGAGGGCCCTGCGGGAAATGGTTAGGGACCAAATGCTTAATCAGAGTTGTTGGTTGTCTCTTAGTCGTGGGGGCCTCTCCTTTTTGTGGATTTGTTGTCTCTGCCCCGATGTGGGTTTCTTTGGCTTAATGCTCTGCACCTGCATGGGTTTTGTTTTGGTTATCAGGTCCTGCTCCTACAAGGGCTATTTTCTAATTTTTCATTACTTACCCTATGTGGACCCTTTTTGGTGTTCGAGTCCTACCCCTGTGTGAGCTTATGGAATGCTTTTGATCTTTTCCAATGACTTCTCTAGGGTGGTAGTTGGATTCTCTTGGGCATCCCAATTAGGATTGTATTTTCTATGGTTTTTTATCTCCTTGGAGCTTCTTGTAATAATCTGGCTGATGTAAAAGGTTATGGGACCCTTTCAAAACCCTTTTTACCAATAAAAAAAAATAGAATAACATTCCAACTTGGAACGATAGATGGTTATCATTAGCAGAAAGAGTGTAGTTAATTAAATCAAACTTACAGGCCATTCCAACATATTATATGTCATTGTATTCTATACCAAAATTAGTTGAATTTTTTTAATCTATATTGTGTGATCCTTTTTATGGTAAGATTTACATGATAAAAGGAAATTTCCTTTGGTGAAACAAGGTGTGTGATGATAAAATAGGGAAGTTATTTGTTTAAGAGTTATTACAAATGCAAGCTTAACTCTTAGGGTAAAAGTAATATGGATATTGTATAAAGAGAGTCAAAGAAAATGGATAAGAATTCTTCTAAGTAAGTATGTTGATCCCCATGACCCAAGTTTAACATTTACTGCATTCTCTCTACCAAATGGTTCTGCTCTTTGGAATAGTTTTAAAATTATATTAATATCATGATTAAGGGTTTAAGATGGGTGGTGGAAATTGGAGAAAAAAACTCTATTTGGATGGATACTTGGTGTAATAAAAAATCTCTCCATTTAGATCCAATTTTGGAACCTTGGATGAGATTGCTTCAAGACAAATATGGTGATAGAGTTTCAAACATTTTGTACAAGGATCAGGAAATAAGATACAAATGGAAAGAAGATATTTTTACAAGTATACACGACATTGATGTTAGAAGAAATTTGAGTAGAAAGATAACTATGATTATTCCAAGGGGATCTAAGGATAAATTGATTTGAGAGTTGAATAGCCTAGGAGAATATACAACAAGAAGTGGATATAATTTACAACACCAATAAAATAATAATATCACTAGAATATGGAGAGATATTTTGGATAGCCTAAACATTCCTAAAGTTAAAATATTTGTTTGGCTAGTAGGTCAGAGAAGAATTTTATCCTGGGATAACCTTATGAAAATGGGTTTTCATGGTCCCTCTCAATGTGTTTTTTGTACAAAGGAGGAGAGTATAGACCATCTATTGGGACATTAATGATCAATAGTGCAAAATCTATGGCAATGGATTCATAATATGTTTGGTAAGTACATGGTGATGACTAGTGTAATTGAATTTTGGTTAAATCAATGGTAGAGCACTTATAAAAGTGAAGCTTTATAGATAATATGGGATACATCAAAAGATACAATACTTTGAAATGTATGGCTATAAAGAAATAGAAGAATATTGAAATGAAATGAAAGTAGTTTAGAGGTAATGAAAATGAATATATGTTTAGCCATAGATGAGTCTAAACCAATTCTATCAACTCATCGAGTCCCTAATCTGGAAGCAGAGAGCCTTGATAGATGGATTCAAGTAATTAAATGGAATTATGATGTTGGGTACAAGAGAAGCAAAAAGAAGGTAAAGAATATAAAGTGGAAACCACCAGATGTGGAGTGGGTTAAATTTAATTTTGATGGAGAATCTAAAGGAAATCCAAGACCAACAAGAGGAGTAATAATTAGAAATAATAGAGAAATTTTATCTCATTACACTTTCAATAGTGGATTTAAGAAAAATAATGAATATGAAGCTTGGGCGGCTTTAGAAGGGTTAAGAATATGCAAACATATAAAATGGAACAAACTATGGATGGAAGGTGATTCTCTCATAGTAATAAATGCAATTTTGAGGAAAGCAAAGGCTCCATGAAACATATAAGAGATAATTGTGGAAATTCAAGATCTTGCTATAGGGTTTGAAGAAATTAGGTTTACACATACATTAAGGGAAGGAAACAAATGTATAGATAGACTAACCAATAGAGGGGTTTTGATTGGGGATTGTGAAGTTAAATTCTCCTTTTCATGGTTAGAGGAAGTAGTAAGTTTAGTTGAAGCTGACAAGAAAATATTGATTTTCTAAATCAATTAATGATTAATATTTAATTTAATGTTTTCTAGTGGTAATATATGCTTTATATTGTAACAATAATGTATTTTAATATATACTATTTATTATAATTTTTGTGGTAGCACTTGTGTCTTAGGAAGGAAACTAGCAATCCAGATTTGGTAAAGTGGACTATGATAGTGCGATGTTTTGGAAATATTACTCTGCTAAGATGCAAGGTATAGATAGTATAGGTGAAGTTTTGGTATTGTGAAGGATTCTATAGGAAAATTTCAAGAAGGATTCTAAATTATGGAATATTTATGTTCATATAGAATATTGAAAATGTTCAAAAAATAAAAATAAAGAATTTAGACATTTTACGTAAAATGATGTAGGTTTCTAGCTATAACATCTCAATTGAGATGATAAGTATATCTATTTGTAAAATATCAAGCTATAAAGAAGAGAATTTTAATTTTTCTAGGGTGGGGGACCTAATTACAACCCCTTATTATCCATCCAAAAAATATTTTTGATCCCAACCCCAGAGTTGGTACAAATATTTTCCAAGAGTTGTGCTAAACACATATTGGCAACAATCCAAAAAAAATACATTGCTTTTTCAAATATTCCATTGCTTAGGCTAAGGTGATTGAGGATATAAAAATCTAGGAATGCAAAGTCAATCTCTACAAGAATACTTAATACCCTCTAAATACTAGATTCAACAAGGGTAGCTCCAACCCAAATCCTTTGAAACCACCCCAAAAAAACTAGGTCATGCCAAGTGTGATACCTATTTCACCATAAAAATACCCTCAACAATGAAAACAAGGGTATTAACAACCTAGGCTTCCTCCCCCATACAATCAACCTCTAACTCACCAACCACATCCTTCACATCCATCTCGTAATTGGACTCCTCTCTCTAAACCACTTCCTAACATATTCTAAAAATTATAAGATGCTAGACACATCACTTTACCTAAAGTTAGGCCAAATGACCCCAATCATCCCAAACCAAAAGGGTATAATAAGCATGCATTATACTTATATCATAGACAAAGGGGTTATTATATCAACGATTGTCATTAGTTCTAGCACTTGGTTCAAGACCTCCTCGATTGAGGCACCATTCAAATTGATAACCCATTGGTTCCACCCAACTAGACCTTGGGTATCTATAGGGATACATTGCCTAAACATGGAAAACAACAAACCCAAGCTAGTACTTCAACAATGCAACCCTCACTCCAGTAGATCGACCATGTCAATCATATCCCATATTAACAAATTTTTGTGGGTATAGTTAATGTTACCACACTAAATTAATGCTACACCACACACCCCAATCTACCATAAAAACTCTCTATATACCACCTTCTTCTATAGAAGCTCCTATGCAAGGTCCTCCTCCTCTTGTACATCACAACATCATCATTAAATAAATCAACCTCACACATCAATTATGCAACACACTAGCCAAGTTATCCATCTATAACCTTTTATAGCAACTGTAGCCTCATCATGAGTCTCTAAATAACATTTTAAGATCTATAGATTTGGAAAATCATGGCCATAATGTTTTTGCAAATTTTATCGATAGTGTGTGAACATGCATGCACCCTTCGATTATTATCTATGATCATGAGATGATGACCCTCGAACAAGTAGGGGTTGATCCTCCTTTGCACATAATGGCATGTGTTGATGGAATAACATTTAAGCATGTACTAATCAACATAGGTTCCTCCATCAACATCATTTTTACCTCTTCCCTCCAACACCTAAACCTTCCCTCTAGCCATCTTACCACCTCCACCCTTGACTTGTGTTGTGACTCCTTCACAACAACCCCAAAATTGGGGACCCACTTGAAATTTGATTTTTTTTTTAATTTCATTTTCATATGTAGTCGAATTCCATTGGATGTCGAAAATAAATTCATGTTAGTAATTGTTGTTTTTAGTCTCAATGTCATATGTTCTCTCACAAGTCAAGGTTTCCGTCCTGGTCCTAGTATGATTATGTTTGTTTAATTGTGTTCTTTATGTTGTGTTTTATCATGGTCAATGTTATATATGTTTGTGTCACATTTTTATTTTATTAGGTTTGTTATGTTATATGTTTCTTTATGTTTGGTGTTTAGGCGTTATGTGGTTGTTGTTTTGTTATATGGTAGTAGTTTTGTCATTATTTGATTAGGTTATATTTTTTATATTGTTTAAAGTTTTATTTTATTTTTAGGATGTTTTCATGAATGTATTATTTTAAAGCAATTTTTACTTATTGTTTAGAATGTTTTCATGGATGTATCATTTTAAAGCAATTTCCAGTTTTTTATAATGTTTCATTTTAGAATGTTTTGACATTTCAAAGTGAATTTTATTTCATTTTTAATGTTTTATTTTTTTAGAATGTTTTGAGGGTTTATTCTAATTTTTTACTCTTTGTTTTTCACAGGTTTCCTATGCAAGAAGATTATCGGACTTTGTCAACGCAGTGATCAAGAGGCTCGAAAATTACAATCCTCAATAAATGAGTTGGAAATTGCAATCACCATGATTTTGAAAATTACAATCATTGAATCAGGAGAACGCTATGGGTTACCAAAATCTACCAACGCCTCTTGCGACAGGAGAACACTATAATTTATCAGAGCCTATCGTCGCCGCTGCAGTAGGAGAGTGTTGTTATCATATCAGGGTTTTTCGTGGAGTTTCGAATGCGCTGACCTATTGTGGAAGAATCGTTTGGGCGAAATTAATTTTATGATTTGGAAATAACATAAGGTTTAAATTGATTAATGTTTTTGCAGGAATTGTAGCTATGTTGAGAAGTTGGTAGAAAGAAATCACTGCGAATCATGGCTGAAAAGACAAGAGGACTATCATATTTTCAATAAAGAACAACTGAAATACTTTATATGTTTTATGTACAGAACAACTGAAATACTTTATATGTTTTATGTATAAGAGGAAAATATAAAATTGATGTGCACGACAGAATTTTGTAATTCACAGACAGCATTCTAGGGATAACAGCAGTGATGTGATTCAGGGGATGCAAATCATGGCCATAAAAATAGAAAGTGCAGCTTTGAGGGGAATGATAAAAGCAGGATATGTGTGCAGTAGTGAACGGATGCAACAGGACGTTGTATCGAAGGTATTAACAGCTGATAAATTAAAGTTTTCGAAATCACGAAAATATGAAGTGTCATGAATTTGCGCCAAATATTTTGATAATATACATCATGATGGCAATTTAACATCTATGGTCCTCGTTGGTACAATGGTCACGAAACCAACAGTTAATCCATACACGAATTAAATTATGTTATAAATTTATAACATTAGGGTTTTCCAAAATTATGGACGATTACGAATCTGTTGTAAAAACGACATTGTCTAGGTTATTTATGTTTTATAAATTGTGTAAACGATTAAAGTCATGAAGGAAGAATAAAATTCGTTGCAAAACCTGTATTACAATTGTAATGTAATGGAATGAACAGAGACAATGAGGATGTTATAAATTACCTTTGAGAAATCAGAAAAAGGGTCCAACATTTTATGCAGGAAAGAAAATGAAAGGATCGAAGGTGAAGCTACAGAGCACTGGAATCACAGAGAAGTTTGATTTTTATTGTAATATTTTATTATGCCAATATATTTTATGGATCCATATAAGCATTAATTTGGTATGTGGATTGTAATTAAAGTATTTGGGTATAATTTTCAATGAGTAAAATTCCTTCAAGATTGCATCATACCATTGTTTTTACTGTGTGAATAATGGTGGGCAATGGTCCGGTTTAAGTATCTGTGATTTATTTTTCTTGCAGCATTTGTCCCAATCAGAAAATTAGATTTTTATCATAAAGCTTTTGATTGTTTATTTTATGATAAATTATTTTTATATAACCAAGTTCATTTCTTATAACAATTAAAATCTAGGTTATTAATCATTTATTATAAAACTCTTCAGTTATCGAGAGGCCCGAGTTCAAATCTTTCCCCAGGCCCAAGTTCAAATCTCTCCCCTCACATGTTGCGGATATGTTGTATATAAAAGGTTCCTCATCAAAAAAAAAAAAAATCTAGGTTATTAATCATTTATTATTTAAATATTAAATTACCTTTACTATTTAAATAAATACATTTGGAAAAGGTAAATGAACATTTTGGTTCCAACTTTAATTCAATAAAGTTGTGAATTAGAATGAATATTTTTTATCAAAGTTGGTTTGGATTTTATATTTTGAAATAGTTTTATTCACTTACAAATCCAAACCTTACATTGGAGGATTATGTTTGTTATTAAATATTTGATTTCATAAATTTAATAAACAAATGATATGGGAAAAACATATTTATGGACTTAATATTCAACAACATAAGATGTACAGTTCATAAATTAGTTTGGATTATATATATGTTTTGAAAACTTTACCATTTGGGGTTATACATTGTGACTTTATTCATTTCCCAAATATTTTAATGTTGATTTTATATTTGGGATGAATAAAATAATTTCATTAATTAAACCTTAGGTTTGAAAATAAAGAATATTTATGATCAAGGTTTATATTTCATATACTCTAATTTTTATCAGAGTAATTGAAATTTCATATTAAAATGCTCAACTAAATACTTGGTTTAAATCATTCTAAGCATTTTAAATTAAAGGTTATTATGAATTGATAAATTTGCATGAAATAAATTTAGATTACAAGGCAAATTTATTTTATCCTTTGGATAATACAATTTATATGAAAGGCATGTTACACATGATGAGTTAAAATTCAATTACTTGATTCCTAAGCCCCTTGTTAATAGAAACTTGCAAACCCAAGAGTTTATTCAAGTACTTATTGATGTATACACATATGACACATTAGATATAACGTAAGAACCTTGGAGATATATACTATTCTTTGCAAGAGAGAATTAAAATTTTGAGTTTGTCGGGTGGTTTTGTGACTAGACAAAATCACACCTCAACAACTTGCAAGTATTCAATGATTTTCTCTATTCTACAATGGGTACCATCATCCTACCTATTCAAGTATGTATTAAGACACTACCCATACTATACCATGAAATATAAGGTTAAATGCAATACAACCTTCTCCTAGGGTGACCATGGATTCATGATATGCAATGTGTTCCTTCAACAAATTACCATCATTTAAAACATCTTCATAAATAATAGGTACATTGTATTCCTACAAATGATGATCTAATATGATTCTATAATATGGCCACTCTCCTGCAAGCCTCCCCTCTTCCAACCACCAATATTGACACTACTATTGCTCAACCCATTGAGCTAGTACAACTGATGCAACCCACCCCACCTTGATCTATTCCTACAATAGCAACCCACTCTTCTCCACCTCTTCTAATGCAAATTTTTGTTGATCAATTTGTCCTACCATGGTCCAATATCTAGCCACTACCTAGTTTTCCACCTAGAATAGATTTACCACCCTCTCTATATACAACTCACTTGCCTCTATGCCACCCAACTTCTCAACATAGGAGTAATACCCTTTCTGCTACCTCACATATCTTTCTTCCTACACCATATAAAACTTCTACCAATCAACCAACCATTCCTACCACCTTTAGCCCTCATCATTTTCCTACTACCATTCCTTAAAAAAATACTCCACAATTCTCCCATGCTCGTCATCCTTTTTCATCCACTCTTGGTTAATGTCATCCATGGGAGCATCATGTTTCTTGACTTGATGTGCATATCACAACACCAATTCCATTAATTACTCCTAAGCTAGTCCACCTCCCTTTATCATCACAACCATCATCATCCTATCCACCACATACAATCCAAGAAGACCAAGGGAATGTTCCACAACATGAATTCCAAGAAACACCCTATGTTTCAATTTTGATGACCACTCCTAGCCTGAGGGAGTACAATATACATAATGTGTGTATCTCCCCCTACTATCCAAACTATTACACATTTTGGGCATTCCCATGATGCCCCACTAACTATCAATGTAGTCATCCCTATTGATCCACCCATAACTCACAAAATTTTTCTATGGCGGTATCGATATCATATCTGAGAGGCATACACCAAAAGAGCATAAAGGATAATTTTATGAAAATATTGATTATTTATCCAATCCTTCCTTTACCATGCGATGTTTCCAATGCTTCAAATAGCATGGGTTTGGCCTAGGGCAATACGAGTAGGGACCTAGAACCCTTATCAATCCCTCATATCAACAACCATGAGATAGATCTAGTCTCAGATTTCCTAACACCCATGTAGATATCCTTACATAGGAACTTAATGGCCTCACTATTGATCCTCTAACTGAAGAAATCTATAAGTACTTCCAACTAGAATATGATGCCCTCAGTAACCTTTCCTCTCCACACTATATAGTGGATATTCCTTCAGCTTTTTTCCATGCACCTTCAAATGACATCTCTTCCATTAATACCTTGGATGATGAGCTTCCCCTTGTAATTGGTAGAATCCCAATATTTAATGATATTATATTTGATGTATATAGTTTAGATGATCCATATCTTGATACCAATATGCTCAACCAAACCTCACCAACATCTTTAACCAATTCTTCCTCATCCCTTCCTCATCATATTGTAAATATGATATCCATGGACCTCTTCACTCCACTTTTCTACACATCTCATCTTGACCATATTTTGAACATTGATCCTATCTGTATCAATTTTGATAACCTCTCTCAATCCTTACCCACTTAAATTACTCCCATAAAAGCACTTGCTCCATCACTCCAATGCTCCCCTTCCTCCTTCATCTAGCTTTGTTAATCAAAAAAATGTTTCCCAAGACTACGATATCTATGTTGAGAATGTGGTAGATGATCCACACCTCATCTCAATCCTTGCACAACTTGAAGATGGTTCTCATATGCTTATGAAGTAAATCCTTGATGTTGACATCAGTGGTGACCCCAGTGACCCCTACATCATAAAACTCATATATATCATTTCTCTCAAAGAACACACCACCTTCACTAAGCTTCTTAAATAATACATAACTATTTTTGCATGGCCATACACTGATATGTTTGACTTTGACCCGCCGCCCATGGTCCACAACCTCACACTTAAAAAAAACCAAGCTAGTTAAAGAAAATATTAGGAAGATGCACCCCACTATCATCTTTATGGTCAAATACAAGTCATAGAAACTCCTTGATGTTGACCTCATTTAACCAATTGATTATCCTAATGGGTATCTAATATGGTACTTATTGGAAAGCCAAAAGGGGGAATCTATGTTTGTACTGACTTTCATGATCTAAATAAGGCATGTCCCAAGGAAAATTTTCCATTTCTAAACATTGATACACTAGTCAATTCCATTGTAGGTCATGAAATGTTATCCCTAATGGATGTATTTTTAGGTTACAACCAAATTTAGGTTAACCTTGATGATCAACATAAAACATCTTTTACCACTCCCTAGGGGAATTTTTGCTATAAGGTCATGCCATTTGGTCTTAATAATGTAGGCACTACATATCAACATGCCATAATCTATATTTCCATGATTACATCCATAATATTATGGAAGACTATGTGGATGACCTACTAGAAAAATCCAAATAGCACCATCAACAGATTGATGGTCTATGTAAATTTTTTGACTATCTCATTGAGCACAACATACGATTAAACCCAAAAAAGTTTCTTTGGTGTCACCTCAAACAAACATCTTGGTTTCATTATCTCTCAATGAGACATTTAAGTATAACCCCAAAAGGTAAAGGCTATAATAGAGATGCAACCTCCTACAAGCCTGAAATAATTGTGTAGCTTGCAGGGTAAGATCTAAGTGATTCGTTACTTTATTGTCTTGATATCAGACAAATGTAAGCCTCTTAATCATCTATTATAAAAAGGGACTGCATTTGAATGGGATAAATAATGCTAGGATGATTTTCCAACTATTTAGATCTATCTCACTTCTCCCCAAGTTTTGTCATCGCCACAACCAATATTCCCTTTTCATCTATACATATCAACCACCAATTTTTGCTGGGTACCATGCTAGCTCAAAAGAATTAGGCCAATCAAGAGAAGACTATATATTATATCAAAAAACCTTAGTTAGCTATAAAATGTGCTATGAATACATGGAGAAGTTATGCCTAGTAGTAGTTTTTACCACCAAGAAACTTCACCATTACATGCTAAACCACACCACCTATGTCATTGCTCATGAAAACCCCTTATGATTCATGATGAGTAAGTCATACCAAAATAATAGAATGACCAAATAGGTCATGCTCTTCCTGAAATTTGACCTACAGTTCATCAATCAAAAATCTATTAAGAGCTAGGTCATCATAGACCAACTTGTTGAAGCTCCTCCCAATGATAAGAAACCACTGCTTATTGAGCTTATCGATGAATCAATGTTCAATACTACCAAAGTCAAAAAATACATTGAACCTAAAACCAATATTGACTTGACATTCTTCTTTTATGGTTCTAAATATGAAGGGGGAGGTGTTGGAATAGTATTTTTCATATTGTAAGGGGCTTCACTGCCCTTTTAATTCAAAGTAGAATTTCTCTACATAAATAACAATGTTGAATATGAAGCACTTACCCTCAGCCTCAAAAATACTCTTACAATGCACATCGAGTGACTGTAAATATTTGGTGATTATCTTCTAATCGTAAATCAAGTAAAGAAAATATATCAATGTCAATATCCACTTCTCAAACAATACAAACAAGTTATAGAGTAATTATTGTGCCAATTCAAGTGGTATGACATAGAATCATCTCCATGGTCGACAAACTAATTTGCTGACACTATAGCCTCTCTTAGCTCTCTCATTCCATATAACCCACACAATAAGATAACCCATCTCTATGTACAAACCCTCCACCAATATTCCATTTTTTCAACGCCATTTGATGATTTGGGCATCAATTTCATCCAAGCAGAGCCTCATGAATCTTGGTTTTTCTAAATCAAGAAATACATCAAGTTGGGTATCCTTCCCATAAATTTTCCCAATACTAATAAGTGCACCTTCAAAAAGGAAGGCTACTAGATACACCCCATTGGAAGATATACTCTATAAATGCAGCTATGATGGAATCCTCCTTCATTTATTAGAGCCATAGGAGTCTAATTATGTTATCTCTATAGCCCATGATAGTACATGTGGTGATAATTTTATTGGAATGGCTATCACTAAGCACATTTTATGCATGGGTTATTAATGGCCCACCATGAAACACAATTTTGTACCTATGTCAAAAAGTGCATCAAATATCAACAACATACCAATTTATCCTACTTATTATATCAAGCATTGTAGCCCATTCAATCAATATGGTGATTTTACCAATGGGGCCTCAATATTATAGGTAAAATAACATCTGATTCATCAAGCAAACATAAATTTATTATCACTGGCATGAAATACCTCACCAAATGGATGGAGGTCATCCCTCTTATCCAAATAAACAAGCCTAAAATTATTGAGTTCATCATGCAATACCTCATATACCATTTTGTTATTCCTTCTTAAATCATTTAAAACAATGACACATTGTTCAAAAATAAGGATGTTCATGCACTATGTGAAAATATAACATCCAACATAGTTTCTCAACTCCTTATTACCCTCAAGGCAATGGCTAAGCTGAAGCAACTAACAAAACCATTTGCACCATCCTTCACAAAATGGTCATTGAATCTCATTGCAATTGGCACAACCTAATTCCTTTAGCACTTTGGGCATATCAAACAAGTATTAGAACACCCAGAGTTAGAAATCCTATATTTGAGAATATTATTACAAGAATTCATGGACAACAACACTACTCACCAAGCTCATTTAGACCAACTTAAACTTCTTTATGAGAACCGAATAAATGCTATTGAGCATCTTTACATTTACCAAGATCATGTCAAATGTGCATACGATAACGAATTTCATCAATATGAATTTCAAATTGGAGACCTTGTGCTAAAGGAAAAATAATAGAATACAAATCAACCATGCCACTTGTGTGATAAATTTACCTTAAGTTGGTTGGGCTCATAAATTTACCTTAAGTTGGTTGGGCTCATACATAAATATAGTTTAATGGATTACCAAATTGCCAATATGGAAGGAATAGAGGAACCCGAATCCCTAAACACTATCCATATCCATGCATTCTATGTATAATTCCATCAACCAAGGCTCTCACATTCTTGTACATTATCTATCTAAAACAACAAAAATACAAAATAATAACAATATTAATAAATATAAAAACAATGAAAATACATTCAATGACAATGCTCTATTTCATTCAATCACTTTCAATTCCTTATTTATCCAGTTAATGCAAGTGACTCACAAATTCAAAAATCTAGTTTCATCTTTCCTTCTATATTCTTCCACCATTCATCGTTGATCTCTCACTTTCTTCATCCCCTCTATCCCATTCCTATCCATATTGTATGGTCATGCATGAGCAACTACATACCTTGGATAGATTATGTTCTTCTCTTTCCTCTTATCATTCACCCTTTCTTCTCAAATTTCTTTTTTTTATCTATTATTATTTAGTTACCCATCAATGATGTATGATCATGCACCAATGACTAAATACCTTTGGTTGATTCCCTTTCTCCTCCTATTTTTCTACCTTTCTTCCTTCTCTCTTTTTCCTCCTCTTACTATTATACTTTCTTTATTACTTCATGTTGATACCACTAAAAATTAGCATTCAATTCATTAATTGCATTCATACATGGATCAAATGAATCCTCTTAATGAGTTAACTATGTCAAACTTTTGGATGCATGCATGTGCATTAACCCATCACATTTTATTTATTTAATAATATGTTGGTATCATATGTTGGTCCATGTCCATAGACATTAGGTCATGTCACATCATAATTCATATCACAAAATACATAACTCTTTGTCCCACTATCATGTCATGTTACTTGTACATATGCACCCATCATTTTGTATAGACTACATGAGGAGATAAACGTACACTAGTTAGCACTATTGTAGTGATGTACGATCCTATATTTTTATGGTTTGATAAATATATATCTTTTATGTTATTCAACCATTTTAGTTGATCCAATCAACCTTTATTGAACATCATCAAGTTCTAAAGCACTTCAAGCCTTCCCCTAGATGACTTGAGTTCTTTCATGGACCAATCACACATCAAACACTAAGAAAATTTTTGAGCATAGGGAGGAAAACACCTTGAGTAGCCTTGCCATAAAGTGAATGATTTCCCATACTCATCCTATCATTCACATGATTCAAACCTAATAATATAGACAAGGACAAGTTGTAAAAAAAAGCAAAATAAAAGAGTACAAAAGTCTCAAACTAACAAAGACCAAAAAGAGCACCACTAATATAGCTTGAATCCTTGGTATCCTAAGATATTTTAGATTCTTCATCATGGTTTTAGATGTCTATTTGGTAGTGGAGAAACATTGATAGATTATGGGAATAACCTCCATTGGGGTTATAGATGCATGTTTGGCAATGGAGTATACCTTATGAGTGGCAACAAGTATATCATATTAGTGATCTTATTTTGTATAGACCATTGCATGCTTGTATATGAGCTAGATTATACTAGCTAAGTTTATAATTGGTTAGTCCAACCTCACTCAAAATGGATAAATGAGCATAACTTCACACACACTGGTCCATGATATACTTAATCTTAGTTAGAATAGTCAAGATTTCTACAAAATATTGATTGAAAAATAGATGAGTTTGATTTTTCAAACTATGGTTCTTGAATTTCTAGAAATTCTTCTAACCATAACTTGAAAAAGGAACGAATAACATCACAACTAGTTTCACCACACATTAGTTTTTCCCTCACATCCTTAGTATATTACACATGCATTACATCGTTAGAATACACATGCATAGTTATTTAGTGCATAATCAACTCATCATTTGCATCAATTACCTATGTATATTGTAATTTTTGTATTCATCACACATATTACATGCCTACTTGTCTCATGTTAGGCTAATATGTCAATGTGACTATTAATTGTGCCATTAATTACATTAAGCCACTTGTGATGGCTCCTTTATAAATAGATGCATCCAATCATGCAACAACATAAACACATCTCAAGATTCCATATGATACATGTTTCACATGCATATATTTTTATTCTTAGAACATGAAAAAAAACAAATGCTACATCTCATGTACCATCTACCAAGTCCTACACACCAATACATAATCATGTCAATCAAATCTCTATAACAATAAATCATACACAATACATACATACATATAAAAACATCAATAAAACACAATACTTGGCAATCACATATATCATATATCAAAAGGGTATGTACATAATAAAAAATTACCTATAGGCTACATCATATATGCCATGTTGTACACTATCATATAAGCCTCATTTACAACTCTGACAAAATATAAAAATATTCGTACATCTACCATAACAAAAATAACCTCAACCCTACTAACCATTGGGAGTCTCTCCACTCCCCTACTACACTCCAAGCTATAATCCAATAATCTCACCTTCACCCCTTTATGTCCTCTTCACAACCTGCTATAACAAATATCCCTCTACTTGTGATGTTGTAGACTCAAAAAATTGAAACATTACTGGATCAACTAACTATGTACTCTAGCAACTCTATTTATCTTCCTCTTATTGAACTCTTAAATTTTGAAACCTCTCCTATAGTTCTTGATAACCCCCCTAATTCCCCCATTCAACTTCTTGCAAGCATCAATGACAAGCCGATTCACGACAAGTTTGGGAGCACATGGAAATAATTTTTGTTTCAGATAAAATGAGCATAGGTCTACAAAAAATAGAAGTATATTCTCAAAATATGATAATTATGTCCTCACAAGATAAAATGACTTTCATCGATAGAATCAGTGCGATGCATGACATCCCTCCATGATCGAACTCTTTGGATAAACTACTGGATACAAGGTTTGAAGAGTTTAAGGTTTTGAGTTAAAAAGTAGATAAGTGCTAATCCAGACTAGCTAGGTTTGAAAAGAACCTTGGTAATGGAATGACTCCTCATAGTTTATGAATGGAGAAACCATGATTACAATTTCCAGATAAAGAAATTAACAGGTAATTTTTAACGAGTCAGAGGCACTCACTGAAAGATTTTGCTTGGATATGGCCAAGATTTATATCTATAATTTTCAAAAAAACATAGAAAAATTGACCTACTCAAGATAATGAGTACATTTCTAATGTCTTACTACCTACAATGTAAGAAATCTTTGATTTAGTGAACAAGCACTAAATAGTTTCTCGAGAAATTGCCATAGCTTGGGAATCTCAAATCAAAGAGCTATTTGAAGGAAAGCTCCAAGCATAGAGATTCGAATTATAGATCCAAAAATATGTGAATTTTAAAGATAAATCAACTCATGAATTTTTTTTCCAAGAAGTCCCCAAAGTTAAAATGGCAGAGGCTACACAAAGTGTGGCTGACATGGTCAAAAAAGAAATCAAGCAACAAATGGACTGTTTGGAGAAAATTATCATGGGTATGAAACAAAATACCCCTAAAAAATATAACAGGAATAAAATTCATAGCAGAGGTCCTAAATGAATGGCTTCATCAATGTGAAAATAGCATAAACAACACCAGCCTCAACCACACACAAATAGACAACCACCATGATAGTTGCAACAAAGAAATAAACAAAAGTAACCATAGCAAAAATAATATCATATTTTAAACTACCAAGGCCCTTATCTTCAAAGACAAAAGAAAAGAAAAATCATCTAGAACTAAAATTTCTATATGCAATAGCAATCACAACAAAAAATGGAGGAAATTTCCAAAAATTTGGTTTTGGGAATCAAAGACATGATTTTTTCCCATTTGTGCAGAAGTAGCAAGGATAGGGGTACTTCTATCACCAAAATGGTGGTGAAAACCAAAAATAACCTCTTGGGCCATAATTTTCAGCCATCGGGACTATGGTCATTGATTTTTTATATAGGAGTCCTATTTGGGCTATTGACAGTAAAATTATAGATATTTCCATCCATAATTTAAATTCTAGATTACTTACCCGGAATGAGATCGAGGTCCTAAATCTAGGTTTAAAGTTCCTCCCTGTTCCACCTACCATTGCCAAAGAATATATTAAACAAGAATTGTCTACCTTTTGTAGATAAATTTGTCTCAAGTCATTTTTTGGACCTAAAGGTGGCCTTCCTAATCCTCCAAATCTCATTGATCCTTTTCGTGTTTCCAATCCTGGTTACAATCCTTTGTAGTTTTATAGGCCTTTGGAAGATATTATTGGCATGGGAGAAAAATTTCTCAATAAGAAATTATCTGCTTTCAAACCTTTTCACTCTAATGATTTCTCATCCCATATTTGGTCTACCATTCGCTCCCTTGCTAATGACAAATCAATTATCATTAGACCTGCAGATAAAAATTTGGGTGTCTATGTTTGAACTATGGATTGATATGTGTCTAAAGGCATCTCCCATATTTCAGATCATAATGTTTACATGGAAGTTGACAAGGTTCCTTGGCTGGATATTTTTTCTCAACTCTAGAACCTACTTAGCCATGTTGTTAGGTGGGGTTTGCTTTTAGAAAACCATAGAAATTTCATGCTTCAAATTACTTCTTCCCTTGCCAGATTTTGTGTTTTTTACTTTCTTCCCAAATTCTATAAGCCTAAGCTTGTTGGTCAACCCATCTATGCTTATTGTGGGCTCATGCTTGAACCAGCCTTCAAATGGCTCCACCATTTACTTATGCCCATTTTTCTTAAGTACAAAAACCATATTCTAGATTCTATCTCCCTTATCAAAGATTTGCATGGCTACTATTTTCCTTAGGATATTATCCTTTTTTCCTTCGATGTAGAAAACCTCTATACTAGTGTCCCCAATTCTCAATGACTGGTCGCTCTTTATCATTTTTTGGAATATAAATTTGACTTAGCTAAAACTAATTTTATCATGAGATTTATAGAAATGGTGTTAACCCAACACTATTTAAAATTCAGGGATGAAAAATATAGGCTGATAAGGGGGACAACTATGGGAAGTAATTTTTCTATGGTGTATGCTCGCTTATTCCTATATCATTTGGAAAAATAGGTATTTTATAAAGTTTCTATGGATTATATTTTATTTTATAAAATATATATCGATGATGCCATTGGAGTTTTGCATGGTCCCATAAAATATCTTTATGTTTTTCTTACTACTTACGGTTATTTCTATTCAAGAATCAAAATTACTGCTTCTATTTCTAACTTTTATGTGAATCTCTTGAACATAGTGTTTTTCAAGGGGCCTAATTTTTCTCATATTGGGATTTTTTGCACTAAATTATTCCAAAAATCAATGAATTCTTACCAATATATTCTATCTTCCTCCCATCATCTTATTCACCAAAATAAGGCCTTCCTCTTAAGTGAACTCAATAGGTTCTTGGTTAGAGAATGTTATAGGGAAGGATTTATATCTGTTAAAATTAAAATATTTAATAGACTTAGAGCAAGGGGATATCAAATTAACTTCCTCCTTCCTCTCTTTGAGAAAGTCAAATTTGATAGTAGGCCCTCATTGTTGGCTAGAGTTTTGGAGTGAACAACACACATACATGGCTCAAAAATAAAAATAGTTCTACTTTTTTTTGAAATTGGACAATTGTAGCTTTTCCAAATACCTCAGCATTAGTACAAATATTATCTCTCCAATGTTTAAACTATGGAGAAAAGATAGGAATCTCAACACATTTGTTGGAGGAATCAGAAACCACTCAAATATTATCTTCATAAAAATAAAATTGTTTAAGAGACTCTCTTTCCCACCTTATAATTCCAAATTTTGAAATGTGCTTTTACTTTTCTTGGGGGTTGAGCTTGGGCTTCAATTTTTTTTTATCGTCTTGGTCTATAAACCTGCGACTTGTATTAAATGCTTGGGTATTATTTTATCTCACATGCATTACTCTTCGGCTCCTCCTAGAGTTAGGATTTATAATGAGGGGTTTTACCTCTTCAAAGCTGATACTCCACTGATGAGACCTGTAGGCTGAAAAACGTTCAAAGTTTTGATATTTTATTACTTCTTATCGAAATAAAATTCAATCTCATGTCTTTTGTTCCTTTTATAACTTATGTTTTTCTACCACACATTTTTTATTGGTATTATGCTCTTCACTTGTCGTGTAACACAATTTGGTGAACCAGAAAGCCTCTAGCACTAGTAGTATGCTTTTCACTTGTGCATAAGCGATTTGGTGGATTAGAAACTAGTTTGTATTTTTAATACTGCTATGCCATGTTTCATTTTTTTCTTAAGATTCTAAATATGATGGAATAGGTACACCTCATCTCACCATATCTATCTCCAACAATGACACTCTATTTCTCTCTCATAAATAGAGCACCTCAAGGTTAGCCATCACATACAATCATCTTTATAGATCCTCCTACTACAATTGATCCCTCTCTTGTTCAACCATAAAGGATGATAACTACCTCTCCAAGGATCCTCTCGATGCATCAAAATCTTGCCATAATATTACCCTATCTTCTAGAGTCATATATATATCTCTCTCTCTCCTACTATATCCAACCTCTCCAAGATCCAAGCCTCCTTCCTATTGGCCATTCATGCATCTACCTATCATACTCTAGCCCTTAGAATATCAACCTCATCCATGGCATCTAGCTATCTTGAAAATAAATACCATAAAATACATGTCATTTCCCAAAATTAGATATGGCCACCCCCTATCCTGGCACCTTTCTTGCCCCACCTACTATCACCATAGAAGTATAAAATCTACTATCTAAGCATCATTGCACATGTCATATAAGTAACTCCTCTTGCTCCTTCTCTAAATCATCACCAACATCTATTGCCATATTTGGGCTACCTCCTATCCTTGAACCACCAACTACTACCTCAACATCACCTACAACACACTCTAATATACTAGTTTCTGCTACCCATACCTCACTAATTCCATTAACTACTTTTACTTCAGGTTCCCACCTTTGTGTCATCCACCATGCATAATACTCTAGCATGGTACCTATGGTATCTATATCTAGTATGACCATAGAATCATACCATCCCACATCCAAGGAATCCACCTATCATCACTACCATGATCCCCATTGATCCTCCAGATCACTACAATAAAATAAAGCAATCTCTGGTACAAATCAAATTGTCTCAATACCCATGAGAATAAAAAAACAACTTGTTTGAGATAATGATCAATGACCCATATACCTCATCTAACTTGAACTAATACCTCTTCATCCTTAGCTCACATATGTGCTCCTCTCCCTAACCACCATGTAATATCTTGGGAAACCAACTGATGAAACCTACCATGGTAAGATAACTCATTACCCTCATTAGGCCTCCTCACTTGCTCCTCCCTATCCATATACCATCAAAAATTATATTACACATCCTCTCCCATAAGGCTATGTGCCTAATATGGTAGCATTATTGGCCTTATCATGGCTATGTACTTCGATACCCATATTTGTGCTAGCAAACTGTAACTCAATCCTATTCATCGAGTAATCCTCACTCCACACAATTTTTTATAGGTTTCCATGAATAACTTTGATACCCATGCAAATAATACATTCTTCGATACCATATTACACATTATCCCAAGAATATTCTAGAGGAATTTCATCCCTAAAGAATCTAGCACATAACTAGAAATCAAGACCATCAATAAAGTGTGTGTCGATGATAATGATTTGATCCTCTAGTACCACTCATACATGATGCTTCTATCATACTCTACTAATCTCCATGTAAGATTGAATTATCTCTCCAATGTGACCTCTCTATGTGCCTACCTCTCATATCCATAATCGTCATCCCATCCATAGGAACCCTATAAATCCTATATATGTCTTCCAATGTAATGATGATTTCCCCCATCAAGAAATGAAAGGTGTTCATGTCTAGATCTCAATAATCCATAGCATTTACAGATAGGAATGACCATACTGGATAATCACTATCTATGTCACTCCATAAAATCTTACCTCACACAACTAATCAGGGTCACCAGTCATCCACACATCCCTCAAATCATCCAATAATGACTAAAATTGATGCCTCAACTGCATCTTCTTTACCTAACATCATCCAAAAAATCATATTTTAGATTTGTCAACATATATATAAAAATTAGTTTGTATGAATCTGTGCAAACCATACGTTCATATAGATTCATACAAATTGTACGTTCATATGGCTTTGTATGAACTACCAAAAAAAATGGTAGACTTGGCTACCCATTTAGCCAAAATATATCACCTTGTAACAAAAATAACCTAATCCTATCTGAGCATACAAAAAAAAACACACTTTAAATACATGCATATCAAGAAATGCATCACAAATTAAAAATATGCACAACACACATACAAACATACAAATCCCTCAACCAATATGCTATTTTATCCCATAGAATGCTAACTAAACCATTATTTCTCTAAGGTTTAATTTCACTAAAAAAATGAAACCCTAGGGTCCATTTTAAAATTCAACAAACTAGGGTTAAAAAAAAACTCATCGGCACTACACACCCTCTAATTACAACACTCGTCACACCCATGACCATCTCACCACTTTGTGTCCTTGATTTGATAATGTTATACATCACAAAATAATCCTCACTACTCTCCTCCTCCCACTTCTCCTCAATCATGTAACACAAATGAGGAGTTTTCCCTACAAATACACCTTTATAGGTGCACACCTTTGGTTCATATAGACAGGTGCATTCCTGAAGGTTTGCATTCATGAAGGTTTGCACCTCACCATGTGAACCAAAAAATTATCTTCAAATTTTTCTTAACACATCTACATGCCAACCTTCATCAGTTTTTCAAATTACTTTTCACACCTCTTCATCAAACAATCACTTTATCAAAGGTTTTCATCGTTTTTTTCTACCTCCACCCATCGACTCATAACTTTTGGGGGTAGACATCAATAATAAAAAAATTCCTTGTGTGTGATCAATATTCAAATAGTTAATCTTGGAAATTATATTTATCCAAGAATATTTTCTAAAGACCATTTTAAACCCTCATTTTCTAGGGCAAACAAAAGCAAAATTTCTCTTCTCAATTAAAACTCCAACTCATTCAAACATTTTGTACACCCCATGTCTGAGACTGTATGGTTATTCATGAATTCCCTTCATCACAGTGGCATACATAAGACCACTTGTGATAGAAGCATTATGGTAAAACCTAACAAGGGGTATATGACCTACCAAATTAAACCAAACATAAAATCTTGTTAAAGGTAAATTTTTAAGGACACTCATCCCTTCCATAATTAGGGAATCTTACATTGATCATAACAAAAGGTAATATTAGATCTATTACCTCATTAATCATCATGACATAACAAAGGCTATAATCAATCACAAATCATCAATTCAATCACCTCACAATCAACCACTAATTTGGTGTGATAAGTTTTTGCACTGCATTGTGCCTTAAAATAATTTAATACAAAAAGCGGTAAATGTAGACACCTAAAAATATTAAATTATCCCTCATACCATTAAAACAAGAGATTATTTTGTAAAAAACCTTTAATTTTACATTATTTCCCTAAAAATACTATCACCCTAAACCCCCTGGCCACTTAAACCCTTTTCTATGCTTATCCTCTGGTCATCATGAGACCATCCCTTTAGCATAATCTAAGAACACATTACCCTAGTCTACCATTTCACTACCATAGCTTCTACCTAAGCCTAGCTCACCCTAGCCTAACCTTTTTTAACTCCTAACCTTGGTCAAAATCCACATCATAGTCAAACCTAAACCCATGGTCAACCTTACCCTAGTCTAGCTTCTACCAATATCTATCATTCACCTCACCTTAATCAACCCTAAACCCATTGTTAGCCTAACTATGGTAAAAAATTGATCCTTTCTCTGCAAATGTTGCTATGCACATTACTATATCATAAATAACATTCAAAGACTTTTTAACAATCAAATTCATTTTAAAACATAGTCATACTTTACCTCATCATGCCATAAAATCCATTTGGAGACTTTCCTCCACTCATACATTTATGAGGTATGGAACCCCCATATCCATTTAATGCATATGACCCAAGTCCATTTATAAGGCATGCAATCTCATGCCACCTTAGGGGATACCTCACAAGACACCTCATCACCTCTTAACCTTGGAAAATTCTATAAATAGGATGCCATTTCCTCCATTCTTATGAATCACTCACTCACATACCCAAACTCTATAGAAATAAATCTAAATCCCAAGGGCATTCAACCATCATTCACTATCACTCACCATCAATAACCATGGACATCCACATGATCTTTTCAACATTCCCATTTGCTTTGTGAGTTGCTTTTGTTTGCAGAGATAAAAGACCATTTGACATAGACCAAGAGCTGCAACAACATAAAATGAATTCCTACAATAGAAAAATACTGTATCTGCATACTACAAAGTAGTTCATATGGATAGGTATGAACCAAAGGTTTACATTTTAGGGTACAAACTAGTCCAAAGATTGATTTCATTCCAAAAACCTTGTAGTAGATCACCAAACTAGGTAAGTAACTTTGTTTTACTATTTTATATCACTTACGGTTATTTTAATCATGCAATAGACTAGATATTTGAGTCTTTTTATTAATTATTAAGAGGGGTTTGATTGAGATAGACCCCAAAAAATTTATAACAATTTTTGTAGGGTTATTCAGGTTTAGAGGATCTACATGACTAACAATGGCCCATGCATAGTAAGCATGCTTCCCTTTTGAGGAATACAAATAAGACACTTGTAGTTATTTACCATTTTTAGTGAAAGGCAACTTCTATTGTGGAATATCCCATATTGTAGCCTTCAAAAGGAAAATTTGTAGAAAGGTCAACACTTGTAATCCCCTTTGATTATCAATTTAAAATAATAGTTTTGTTGTAGTTCAAAAGTACATTGTTGAAGGAATATTTTCAAAGCTAAAACATTGAAGGTTGGATCAAAGATAAAGTCTTATTATTAAATATCTTTCCATAAGGTATGAGATATATTTTCTACTTATTTTCTCTAAATTTTATTGGTATAAGAAAAGAAACAATAATGAAAGAATATTGAAGTATGAGATTTAACATTTTATGAAAGACAATTTTTTTAAGGAGGAAAAAAAATGAAAAATTGAAAATAAATTTATGTTTGAATAAAAGAAAGTCCAAACAAGGAAAATATTTCAAGAATATAAAAAAATTCATTTTGAAAATTTTCTATAAAGTAAACTATAGTGATTTAATTAGGGGTTTAAACAATTTTCTATGAAAGAAGGAAAACATTATTGGGTCCATAAGGAATTTTAAAGTGGATTTTTTTGTAAAATATAAATAAAGAAAACTAGAAGAGTTGAAATGAACATTAGTTTCTTGATGCTAATATGATTTAGGTTACACATTTATTTAAAGAGAATATTGAAAAATATTTTTCCAAGACATGCCAAACATAAAATTTTCTCTCACAAAGTCTCATTTTATCAAAGAGCTAAAGTTAGAAAAAAGCCTCAAAAGCAAAGAAATTTGTTATAAAGAACATGTTCAATGAGGTCAAACCACCACAGTAACTATATAAAAAAATTGGAAACTAGATTTAGAATAAAAATATGAAATGCCATTTAGCATAGGAATGTTAGAGGATAATTGTTGGTATATTGATTCAGGAGTGAGTAATCACATGACTAGCAACCTGTATTGGTTTGTTTCTCTTCGAGTAAAACAAGGTATACATATCAAAATTATAGACAGTAAAATCTATCACATCTAGGTAGTAGGCAATGTTTCACTCAACCTACATTTCCTTGAATGCACACTAGAAAATATACTTTATGTGTCTGGATTAACCAATAGATTGATTTGAGTGTCATTATTGTTGGATAAGGGAGGATTAGTTGAATTCAGAGTTGTTACTGGAAGTAAAAAATATTTTATGAAAATACAAAAAGATCTTGAAGACTTTGGTTCTTTTTTTTTTGGATGAGGAACCTTTTATATACATATCCGCAACATGTGATGGGAGAGAATTGAACCTGGGCCTCTCGATAACTGGAGAGTTTTAACTACCCACTTTCTCGCCAACTCCTCTTGACATATTTGCTCTAAGATATGATAACTATTGGGTAAAACATTGGTTAGTTTTTCTATGCTTCAATTAATTACCTTCATTTAATTGTCAACCTAGGGTAGCTCATAGTCTTGTGAGCATCCATGCACGATATATGCTTATAATTTCTCCTTCAAAGATGAGTCACTTATATTTATGATTTGGAGGGTGTTTAATGTTCGTTGAAGTTTTAATTATAAATACCAAACCAATAATCTATCCTACGTTTGTGAAAACATAACTAAAATGTAGATAAAAAGTAAAGCGGTACTTTGATGGAAATTACTAAAAACAGAGGAAAATAATAGAGAAATAAATTAATCTATGGAAAATTAAATAAAAAAAAATGAGGGAAAAGAAGGGAAGAAATCTGTTATAAGTGGGCCCACGCTTCCAGTAGGTTCTGCCCACATTAAATATTTATCGGATGCTTAGTCAAATTTAACATGAAATAATCTCAAAAATATTTTATAACAACTGCAGCAAAGAATTTACAAGAAAGTCTGGGGGGTCTTCTTCAGGGGTGGTCTGCATATTTATAATATATGCAGTCACACCCTGTTACAATTTTAAAGACAAATAAAAAAATGATTCACTTTTACAACCATTTGCATGAATGAAGGAATCGGGTAAAATATCAAGATATTTCAGCGTATTCTGTTTCTAGAATATATTTGATATTTATTTTATCCGATTTACATAAATATTTCATGTAGCAACTAAAAAATAGTTGGAAAGTCATCCTTGACATTGTCCCTTGTTTGACTTTAATTTTGGAACTCTTTTTATGCTTGTTGCTAAAATTTTGCTCTATTCTACTGACCACAAAGTCATGCTGGAATTTGATGTTAGTAGAAATTAGGTGCCTCGTATGAAGAAGTCAGGAAGCAAGCACCTTGTTTGTAGAAGTTGGGAAGTAGGTGCCTAACAGGAAGCAAGTGCCTAATATGAATAGACACTTAATGGGAAGGAGGTGCATAACAAGAACCAAACACCTAATGGAAAGCAGATGCCTAACGAGAAGCAGGTGCCTAACAGTTAAGTGCCAAACAGAAGTCAGACACTTCAAAGGAAATCGGGTGCTTGACTTCATACTTCACACTGATGTACCATAGATGTTTTGCCTTCATAAAATTGCAAGTGCTAGGTTTGAGTGGGACCTTGACAAAAACATTCCAAAATGCAACAATTTCCACAAAATCTATACAAAATACATTTAAAGGTAAATATTAAATAGCATGTAGAATAAACTTTTAAATATATATATAATTTTCACAAAATATGTACATATATAAAATAAGTACCGTTGTTTTATAAGAAAATAGGTACAAAAAATGAGCATTTTAGGGGCTCATCATCCCCCCATGCTTAAGGGGTGGCACATCCTTGTGCCACTTTATATTGGTAATTACCAGTTCTATTTACAACATTCCAATAAGCCCTATTGGTCTCTATCCTTTTATTTTTAGTGGATTTTCCTTTTTTATTGTCCTGGGGCTTTCATCCATTTAGTGCTTTTGGAGTAGCTACCTTCTATTATTATTATTTTTGGTGCTTGTTGTGTTGAACTAGTTGACTTAGCCCTGCTCTTTTCTTGGGCGGTTCCCTAGTCTAAGCCACATTATCTTTTTCTATGTTCAAATAAAAACCAGATAAGTTGATGGTGTCCTTCTATAATGTAAGCTCAACTATTTTCCAGTACTCATGGCGAAGGGGTAACTCTTCACCCACAAGAACTTATTCTTCATCGCTAAATGGGATGCTAGACTTCTTAGCAACCCTGGATGTGGGTAAATCTACCCCTATTGGGTCAATATTAGGTTCAAACTTGACATTTGTTTTTGCTACCAGAGGAAATCTGTTGCATGATTCCTATTCTATAGGTGGCATAGGACCTATAAATCCCATCCTCATAAAATATGCCTTCATCCTTGAAGGCTCATCACCTATCGACCCATACAAAATCCAAAACTGCTCAGGTCGGGTAACTAGAATTTTCTTGGAAGATATTTTTGATTGCTTTATGGCCTATTTTTCTATTTTCTTGAGTGATTTCTTAGAGGTCTTCTTCCAATTATTATTTTCTACCTTAATATCCTCTTTAAGCTCCTTAAATTTTTGTTTTTGGGCAGCAAACAATTCCTTTGCTGCCTCTCATTCTTCATCAGAATCCAACTCTGATTCTTTATCAGATTCGATGTCCAACGCCTTCAATTTGGTACCTTTTGCTTTGGTTATGGGTAATTGTTGAGATACCCTAATATATTTTTGTTTTAACCTCAACTTTATGTACTGCATCTTAGGGTATGTTAGTGCTGCTATTGCTTCTTGGTTTTCATTGGATGTAGGATACGAAAATTCTTCTTCCTATGCAACAAATTACTGCTCAACTGGAACTGCTTCTTCCTCTTGAGGCTATTTGGTCCCTGCATCATCTGGAGAATGCTATGGATCTTCCTATTTATCTAAAATTTGAGGCTCTTTGACCACCATCTCATTCCCCTCTTTATCTCCTTTATTTGTTTTGAATTCTAACTTTCCTCAACCTCTATTTCATCTTCCTACAATACCTATTCTATAAAAGGAGAGGTGGAACAAGGCTTATCTACTTCCATTATATCATACTCTCCCTACTTTATTTCTATATCAATAGTGGGTACCTCTATTACCCCATCAGTATGCACCACCACATTGACTTTAGCTGATTGCTCATCTCCTATTGTTCTGCCCTACAGTTGCAATTGACTTATTTATCCCTGTAATTAATAATTTTTTTGATACAATTCATACATTTTCAATGTAGCCTCCTTCTTGGACTCTTGAAATAGAGTTCATTCTTCTCTGTATTTGGCTTCCCAAGTGGAATTCTGCTCTCTTAATGCCTATAACTATTACTACAAGTATTCCTCCTGGGCTTCCTATAGCAAATATTCTGTTGTAACCTCCTATTGAGGAGTTTATCCCTTGGATATGTCTTTAAAAATTTGGGCCAAGTACTCTTCCTTTTTCAACTCATCGATCAGTGTTTCATTTTCATATGAGTTCAAAACCACCCTAGATGCCTTCATCCTTCTACTTTGAGTCTTGGAGGAAATTAGCATGGACCTCAAGCTTGGTGGTTCTTGACTTGGATCATCCTTAAATTGAGGGGTAATGGGAGATAAATCCTATCCTGCTTCCTCATCAAATTGGAAAAAAATAGAGGATGATGCTTGTCCTGCTTCCCTTTTAGTTTTTGCATGCTGGGACATAGTCAATGTCTTCTCTCTTTCTATCATCGCTTAGACCAACTGCTCATTATAAATTGGTACCTCCCCCTCTTCTTGTACCCCTATAAATGTATCTATGCCCTCAGTCTCCTCAAATATCACATCTCTATGTGACTCTACAGATCATACCAAGGCTAAAATTAGACCATGGTGAGCCGAGGTAGATGTTGTTCCTGCTTGGTACCGTTTGGCCTCATCCTTGAGGATGCATGTAAGGTAATGTGGGATGTTTATTTTATCCCCATATAGGATGTGATTGAGAAAATAAAAATGATTGAAATTAAATATTGAGTACCTATCGGAGAAAGTGAAGAATATCACAATGTGTTTGAAGACTACCCTCTAGAGCTCGAGGATGTGGCATTTGGGAAAACCAGCTCACGTCAAGTGCTCGATCAACCCCCCGAATAATTTTTGCACATAGAGAGCAATATTGTTATTCTTGTACATGCACTCCCCTGTCAGAGGGAGGCCTATCATCATGGTGATATATTTTATGGTGATTGGAATCTCCAGTCCTCACATGTGCATGATACTATATCTCATGGATGATGTAAATTTATTTGCTACTGCTGCATCCTGGCCTTATCAACAATATTCCATCCATATTGTAGCATCAAATTGAGCTTGCACATTTGTAGAAATCCCTAAGCAATTGATAGGTTCACTTTTATTAAGGTCATGGTTCTTTGATTTCCCCCCATGCTTTTCCTTTGGTTTATATTTCACTCAACAACACCTCTTATTTTCTTCCTAAATTGCTATAACACTTCACTCTAGTTTTTCTTTCTAAATATAGCTTTACAATAGCTATTAAGCAGTTTTTAAAATAACTACTTTCATGCATACAGGTAATTAATTACCGTAATCAACAATGATTATGGTTATCTACAGTAAATTTCCTTCGAGCATGTTTTTGATTGTGCAAAGGTGATAACCATTGGTAATCAACCAATCAATGTCATGCCACGTAGTACAATGCCAAGACGAGTTGTTCTATTGGCTAGGATAGTAAGGGGGGTTGTGCTGACCATTTTCCATCGACACACATGCATATAAAAAAATATAGACATAAAAAAAAATTTAATCATGCACCTAAATTCGTTTCATGGGTGTATATACGTAGATATCCATGGTGCATCACTATTGGCTAGCGTTTGATGACTAGGCAAACCAAAATAGACAATGATGGCCATATTTACCATACAATGAGTTTTCTTCCACATGATTGGTTCTCGGTAGCTGTAGTGTGACATATTCGAGATAACCTACAAAGTTCAAAACAAAAGTTAGGAAAAATGTATCTTCTTGGGATGAAAAACATCCCCTCCTTGGAAGTTGGTTGATGTCAACTTTTAATTTTTTTCATAATGAATTTGACTTTGCATGTGCTTGGGGTGCTAACATGGCTTGGACCACATCCCAATGCTAACGTGTTATTATTTCAAGGCATAAAATGACCAAAAAATATAGAAATCAAGTGCCTTTTCCATATGAAAATCAGGCACCTTATTTTCAAATTATGGCATGTAGGTGCCTTGGAAATTTCAAGTAGGCATCTTAGGAATCAAATGCTTTGCTCAAAATGGGAAGTAGGCACCTTAGAAATTAGGTTCTTATGCCTAACATGGGAAGCAAGTGCCTTAGCAATTGGGCGCTCTACTTAACATGGGAATCAGGTGCCTTAGAAATTAGGCACTTATGCCTAACATGGAAAGTAGATGCCTTTTTGATAACTTTTGGGTGTCGTACTTATAAAATAAAATTTATACAAACTCAATTTTTTTTTTTAAAGAAGATTTGGTGTCAATTTCTCGAGAATTGAAAGTCGGATGCCCTCTTGGAAAAACTAGGAAGTAGGTGTCAGTCTACCAAAAATGATATGCAAGTGCCATCACCTTCACATACGTGGATTCAAGTACCATGTACCGTATAATGGGAATCAAGCACCTTCTACTATAAAATGGAAATCAGGCACCTTCTGCCATATAACGAGAATCAGGCACCTTTTATTGTACCATGGAAATCAGATGCCTTTCCCATAGGAAAATAGAGAACATGTGCTTCTCTTTATTCAATAGGTGTTGAATTTTTATTGTATGTACACTGTAAGGTTGATTAGGCCCTTCAGTGCTTCTGATTGAAGAACAAGAACAAAATCAACATCCACCCTTAAACTGATAATTGAGTGTTTTATTATCCATAAAGACCAATACAAACACTCTTGTGCATATTCAAGTTTAGTATTTCCCTCTCTAGAAGGACTAGCTACTCCTACTACAAGAAAATTCTTCTAAAAATATTGGAAGGCATAGGTTCATGGATCTTGTTCTTGTTAGGCCTAGGTTTCCTAGGTTGCCTAGCAGCTGCACTCAAGGCATCATTCTTGTAAAACAAAAATACAACTACAAAAATAAAAATTTAAAAGAATAATTGTCTTTGGGACTTTGTGGACTAGGTCCACATATTACTGACTCAAGATAAAATCAGAATCAACTAAGGTCTCCCCCATGCCTAATATAGACTCAATCATGTATACTTTAGACACATGGTATGGACACATGCAATGGCCATTGACTGTTAAGGTAATGTTGCTATCATCTATTATTATGATCCTCATATCCCTATTGTTGATGACTTAAGTCACTTCATATGGCCCCATCCAACACTACATGAGATTGCCTTTCCTTTATTGGAAACAAGAATCATATAATAATGCCTATTCTCCCAGTTTAATCTGCTAGTGTGGTGGTCATTTGGTCCTTTCTTTATGAATGATCTCTATTGTTTGCTGAGCATATAAGTGGTATTCATCTAGTTGATTAAGCTACTGAATTATTTCTTTCTATGTATCATCCAGGTTTATATTCAACTCTACTATAGTCCTAAGTGTTTTGACTTCAAACTCTATAGGCGTCATAACACTTTTCCCATAGACTAACTGAAATGGTGTGAAACCAGTAGTAGTCTTCCAGGTGGTCTTGTAGGCCCATGCTACTTTTGGTAATCTGGTAGCCCAATCCTTCCTATGTTGTTGTACTATCTTTGTCAGAATATTTTCCAACTCTTGATTGGTCAACTCAAATTTTTCGTTCACCTGTGGATGGTAGGGAGTGGTTTTATTATGCTTGATTTTGTATTGTTGCATGAGTTCTTGAATCATCCTTTAAGTAAACTGAGGTCCTTGATCAGTTGTGATCTCCCTTGGAACCCCAAATCTTGTAAAAATTTATGAATACAAAAAATTTGCTATAGTTTTCTCCTTTGAATCACACAAAGCTTGTACTTCAACCCACTTTGTCACATAGTTAGTACAAAATAGGATATACCTCTAACCTCCTGACTACGGATTAATAGATCCTATGAATTCCATCATACATTTATCAAATGTCTCAATGTGAACATGTGGTTGGAGTGGCATCTCATCTCTAAGAGTAGGTCTGCCCATCCTCTGACATTGATCACACTGACTCACATGCTTGGATGCATCCTTGAATAGTGAAGGCCAGTAATAACCATCCTGAAACACTTTATATGTAGTCCTTTTTCTATAAAATGGCCATCACAAGGTTCATCATGGCAAGCCTTCAATATTTTAGGTATTTCATTACCAAAAATACATCTTCTCATGAGTTTATTAGACCTTGTTTTAAATAGGCATCCATCAATCCATGAGAAATTTGCACTTTTCTATATTAAATTCTATTTCTCATGAGGTAAAACTGGATGGGATACTTTACTAGTGGCTAAATAATTAGCCATATATACGTACCAAGGTATCTGATCATTTAGAGCAAATAAATGCTCATCTGGAAATTGGTCCTCTATAGCTGCATAGTTTGGAGGTTTCAATATGGATAAGAAATCATCTATCACATTGTCCTTCCCTATCTTGTCCACTATTTTCACATCAAATTCCTGCAATAGCAACAACCATATGATAATTCTACCACTAATATCAAGTTTTTTTGTCAAGTATCAAATCATCGAGTGGTAAGTGTGCATAAAAACTTGATAACATGTAATGTAATGAAAAAATTTGTTAAGAGCATGTATTATTGCAAGAAAATTCTTCTCTATGATAGTATAATATAGTTTAGCACTTTTGAGGTTTTTACTAAAATAATAGATAGCATAAAAATAATCACTATATTTTTGTCCTAGTATTGAACCTATTGCATTGTTAGATGCATCAACATATATGTGAAAATGTATGGTCCAATTTGGACCTCCCAGTACTAGAGCAGTAATTATATTTTCCTTTAAGGTGTTGAATGCTTGTTCACATTATTCAGTCTAGACAAACTCTGTATCCTTAGTTAACAATGTGGTAAGAGGTTTAATAATTTTTCTAAAGTTTGATATAAACCACCTGGAGTAACTGGTTGATCCTAGGAAATTATGAATATCCTTCTGTATTTTAGGAGTAGGTAGGGTTTGGATTACTTCTATTTTCTTTCTATCTACTTTGATCCCATCTATAGAAAGGTGATGTCCTAAAACTATCCCTTCCTACATCAACATATAGCATTTCTCATTGCTTAAGGATAGGTTATTTTCCTCACAATGTTTAAGTATCTTTTGTAGATTTTTTGTGGTGCTTTCAAAATTTTCACTATATACAATGAAATCATCCATGTATACCTCCATAGTCTCTCCAATCATGTCTAAAAAATGCTCAAAACTACCCTCTAGAAAGTGGTAGGTGCATTGCATAGACCAAATGGTAAAACTCGGTAAGCAAATGTCCCCCATGGACAAGTGAAGGTGGTTTTGTCTTGATATTCTTCCCCTATTTGGATTTGATTGTATCCACTAAACCCATCTAGGAAAGTAAAATACTTCTTTCTTGCTAAGGTATCAAGGACATAATCTATGAAGGGTAAATGGAAGTGGTATTTATTGGTTGCTTTGTTTAGCAACCTATAATCAACATAAATTCTCCACTTTCCATTCTTCTTGGGCACCACCACTAATGGTGACACCCATTCACTATATGAAATGGGGTAGATGAATCCAACTGTGAGGAGTTTTTGTAACTTTGTTTTGAAAATTTCCTTTATGGTTGGGTTCATTATCCTCTGTGGTTGTCTTACTATATAACTTGGTATTCTAGATATATTCTATGAGTAAAAGTCTTAGGATCTATTCTTGTCATGTCAGAATACTCCCAAGAAAAGGCATCTTGATGTTTTTCCAATGTTTATTTTAGTTTGGTTTTTTGTTCAGCTATCAACATGTTATCTATATTCAACATTCTACTATGTGCAACTTCTATTTGATCAATATGTTGGTATTTTCCTCCCACTAATGGCAACTCAGGAGGAGGACATGAGGTTTTTCCCTAAAAAAAATGAGATATCATCCTATCCTCATCATTGTCATCTCCCAACTCATCAAGTTTCATGACAGGTTGGATCATTGATAGACCACCAATGTTTTGATTCTCATTCTTAGGTTCTCCCAATAAATCTGTAGACTATGCAGGTGGATGTTGATTAGTTTCTTTATATTCTGACAATCTGAAATGGTCATTTTCCCATCTCTATAGATTATGTAAGCATCATCTATTTCTAGCCAAGGTCTACCTATGGGTTTCCTCCTAGCCCAGGCTTGGATTGTAGCACTAAGAAATATGTTGGATACTCTCATGCATCCATTGTAATAGTAATATCTTCTAGTATTCCCTCAAGAAGTACTATAGATATGTTTACCAACTATAGCATAGTTTTAGTGGGATTTATATTAGTCAATTTTAGTTTTTGCATGGTCTCTTGGGGCATGACATTGATGGCAACCCCCAAATCTACTAGTGTGTTGGGTAAAACACAACCTTCTATTTTTATAGTTAGCATAGGGCTTCCTGGATTTGAGTACTTCTATCTGTGGGTATTCTCTAACATAAGGTTAGATAACTTACCTACCAAACTAATTGATTTATCTGGTTTCCTCCCTAGTTTCTTAAGGCACAACTCTCTTATGGCCTTACCATAGATAGGTATGTCTCTGATGGCCTGAAAGAGAGGGATTGTGATCGTTAAGTTTTTTTTAAACTAGAGATAATATCAAACTCTATTTGTATTTGTTTCTTGGATTCCTACAACCTTTGTGGAAAATGTGAAACCCTTTCTTTACTATTCACAAGTGTTGAATCTTCTTCTATTTCCTCTATAAGGGGTGATTCCCCTTTTCCAATTTCTATGTGTTCCTCTTATTTTACAAGAGGAGTGACTTATACTCCTAATTATTTTCCTGATCGTAATTGGATCAGATCATAATCTACATTAATATTATACATAGGGTACATCTAATTTTCTATTTGATAGGTTGGCTATTGTTTGTTATTTGGGTTTGTTGTAGGCTATTCTGGTAACTAAGGAGTTCTTGAAGCAGGAGGAGCAGGTAGACTTGGCTATAGTGGAGCTATAGCAGGATATTATGGATACTGATTCCAAGCATTCTGGTTTCTCCACTACTACCTTGGCTACTGGAATTACATCCAAGAATTAGGGTTGTAAGTATTTTCTCCTTAGGGAAATGGATTCCAAGGTTGTTGCCCATACCAACCCATTTTGGGTGGTTGGCCTTGACCTTGGTTTTGGTAATTACTGCCCCCATAAGATGGCATTCTTGATTGCATATTATTACTTATAGGAGACTATTGCTAGTTCCTCCTATTATCCATGAAGTATACCTCTGCTAATTTAGGTTCCTCTTTAGATTTCATTAACTGTGGATAGAACTTCATTTTATGATCCTTCTTTTAGAAATCAAATACACAAACTTTATTTTTTGGACACTCATTTTTGGGGTGTTTGCCTATGCATTTAGGATAGAAGTAGGCCAATACTGCCTCATTCTCTTACTTCTTCTAAATTAAAAGGGTATCCATTTGAAGAGTCAAATATGATAACATTTCACTCTTAAGGTCTTCAAGCATGTTGCCTATTTCTATTTTAGTGATAGTGGCTAACTGCTTAGCATTTCTAAGGGTCAACTTACCTTTTTCTTCTTGAAAAGTTTTGATATAATTGTTAAATATCATATATTTTATGTTGGCAAATATTCCCTCCATATATCATTTTTAAGGCTTTCAGGGATTCATTTGTCAATCCTTTTAGAAAAATGCTTCTTAGGGACCTGTCTCCTAGTTTTGAATGGGGTGATCTTTGCAAATTGAAATTGAACTTATCCCAATATTCTTCCATAGATTCCCATTCCTTTTGTGTCATGTCTAGGACTTCCCCTCTTACATCTCTTGCTCTACCAAAATCCTGATACCGATCTAGGAAAAGTTTCTTTAATTATTTCGAGGTAGTTATCCATTTATCCCCCAAGATGATGAACCAACGCAAAGCTTAATCATCGAGGGTGGAAGGGAATAATTTTAGTTTTTGAGCATCTATGGTGGAATCCATAGATTTGTATAAAACATCAGATTTAAAAAAGAACAAATATGGATCTTTTGTTGGTAGTCCTCTAAAGGTTGGAAGGTGGGCAGGAGAGATGTGCTTCATCTTGTGATATCCTCCTATCTCTCCTATTGGAAAACTAAAACTAGTGGATGTTTCATTTGTATTTTCTACCATTATATTGGCTATTGGAGCCTCTACATCAACTACATTTAAAGTATATGACAATGCTTATAATTCATTTCTTTTATCCTTAGAAGGATGGATAAGTCAGTATTTGATATGGTTCCATCTAATACTACTTGTCAGTGTTCAAAATTTAGTAGATCTTCCTCAAATTGAACTCTACTTATCTTCAATCCTGCTCTAAGATTCTACTAAATTATTTCAAAAGGATCCTATGCAAATAGTGGGTTTTCTTGCCAATGCACAGTTGGGTATTGTGATGGTGGGAGTTTAGTATCAGGTTCAAATTCTACTAAAGTAGAAGGATTATGAGAAATAACTTTTTTGTTTTTGAAAAAATGATTATATGATCCCATTTTCTTAGGTGGACTCATACAAAGTTTCATAGGAAGGTTTCTAGAGAGAATAATCTAAACTACCTCTACTATGCTTCCTTAAGAATAGGAAATTATAATGGCTACTCCCCAAAAATGGTGCCAAAATTTTGGGCAGAATATTGGTTAGTTTTTCTATGGTTCAATTAATTGCCCCCATTTAATTGTCAACCCGGGGTAGCTCGTAGTCTTGTGAGCAGTCGTGCATGATATATGCTTATAATTTCTCCTTTAGAGATGAGTCCCTCAAATTTATGTTTTGGGGGGTGTTTAATGTTCTTTGAAGTTTTAATTATAAATACCAAACCAATAATCTATCATATGTTTGTGAAAACATAACTAAAATGTAGACACAAATTAAAGTGGTACTTTGCTGGAAAATACTGAAAACAGGAGAAAATAACAAAGAAATAAATTAATCTATAGAAAATTAAATAAAAAAATAGGGGAAAATAAGGGAAGAACTTTTTTGTAAGTGGGCCCACACTTCCAGTAGGTTCTTCCTACATTAAATCTTTACCGAATGCTTAGATGAATTTAACAGGAAATAATCTAAAAAATATTTTATTAACAGTTGCAACAAATAATTTACAAGAAATTCCAAAGGGTCTTCTTTAGGGATGGCATGCATATTTATAAGATATGCAGCCACACCTTATTACAATTTTAAAGACAAATCAAAAAATGATTCGCTTTTACAACTGCTTGCATGAATGAAGGAATTGGGAAAAATATCAAGATATTTCAGTGTATTATGTTTCCAGAATATATCTGATATTTTTTTTGTCCAATTTGAATAAATATTTCATGTAGAAGCTGAAAAATAGGTGGCGAATCATCCTTGACATTGTCCCTTGTCCGATTTCAATGTCGAAACTCTTTTTATGCTTGTTGTTGAGATTTTGCTTTATTTTGCCGACTATAGAGTCATGTTGGAATTTCACGTTAGTGGAAATTAGGTGCCTTATTTGAAGAATTTAGGAAGCAGGCACCTTTTCTATAGAAGTCAAGAAGCAAGCACCTAACGGGAAATAAGCGCCTAATGATAACATGCACTTAACAGGAGGCAGACACCTAACGGGAAGCAGACGCCTAACAAAAAGCAGACACTTAACAGGAAGCAGATGCCTAACAGTTAAGTGTTGAGAAAAAATTAGGTGCTTCAAAGGAAATTGGACACCTAACTTCATACTTGACATTGATGTACCGCAAATGTTTTACCTTCATAAAATTACAAGTGCTAGGTCCGAGTGGGACCTCAACGAAAACATGCCAAAATGCAATAATTTCCATAGAATCTACACAAAATACACTTAAAGACAAATATTAAATAACATGTAGAATAAATTGTTAAATATATATATATATATATATATATATATATATATATATATATTAATTTTCACAAAACATATATATCTATAAAATAAGTACCGTTGTTTTATAATGAAAGAGGTACAAAAATTAAGCATTTTCGGGGCTCATCAATAACACTTTATCATAAAAAAATAAATTAACTAGTATCACAAGATAAATGAAACTTTCTCACAGACAATTAAATCAACTACTACCATAAGAGAAATATCAATCACAAATACAATACAAAAGAGGTAGTTTAAATCTACTCTACAGACTCCCTCTTGGAAGCTAGTGGCCTAGTGTACCACACCCTTACACTAAAATCTCCCCTCCAAAGCATGGTTGTCCCCTTTCCTAGTTGAAAGGGTTACATTCAAGTATTTATGATTTTTTCGAAGCTATGTACAGAGCCACAAAATATGCATATCCTATGCCGAATAAATGACCACCTTGCTAGAGGAGTACAATAAAAAGTATGGTGACGAGGACCTTGAAGACCCAAAAAATTCTTGGCTAAAACTGGTGCTGATTAGACCCCCATTCCTGTTGCTCCCCATCCTATTGATTTACCTTCTTTTATTTCTCTTTTATCAGTTGCAATTTAATTTCTCTATTTTGGGTGTTCTTAGTTTATTATTTTTTTGGACTCAAGACTTCCTCCCTGCCATTTTTGGGTGTTTTTCTTATAGGTTCCTCTCTAAGGGCCTTCTCCATTTGTAAAAGGTTTAGGTATCCTTTCAAAATCCTTTCTATATATCAATAAAAAAAGAGAGGTAGTTTAAATCATTAAAGAGACATTATTGCACACATGGCTCTCATGGTAAAAGAAATGGATCAAGACTATATGGTATCAAAAGATAGTCCAAAAAAATATGGTAAGCAATATTCCAAATAAATAAAGGTATCTATAAGTATATTATATATAGTTTCATGGTGATCTAAAAAAACAAGTCCAAGAACAAGAAGAAATAAAGAAATTGAAAAATATGCTTCTAATGAAAGATGAAAATTGTAATACACAAATAAATTACTGACAAATATGAGGTATAATTTGAAACTAAAAATGATACATATACATTGTGACACTAGTTATTTTAACAATGTTCATGAGAATGCTTGTACAAAAAATATTTGTATTAATTGTGGAGTGTGTTGGTCAAAATGAAGGTCAGTCCGTGGGTCTAGGTGGATTGGTAAGTTGGGGCGCTTACTGAGAGGAGACCTAGGTTCCAATCCCACGGGCTTGCCCATGCACAAACAATAGCCCAAATCTGATTCCTCTGAGTGGTGCGCCAGATTGATGACGACGGTGCAACCCCTGTGCGTCCGGCGGTCCCCATCTCACGCCGGGTTACCATGTACCGAGACGGTGGAAGTCCTGGGAGCCTTCGTAGATAGTTTGAACCCTACCAGTTGTCTTTAGTAGTTACTAAAAATCGTGATTGTAACCATTGCTTCTATATACCAAAAAAAAAAAAAAAAAAAAAAAAAAAAAATGAAGGTCAAATTGAAAGAGATGATGACAATGATAGTTCACTTTTTGTTAATGAACATTAAGATATTATAAGATTTGTTAATGGTAACAAGGATAGCATTAAATGTATTTCTTCAAAAAATTATGGTTTGAGGTATTCCGAGTTTGATATTCATATTTCTAGATGTGTTAAAACAAAGAGTGTTGGTAATGATTTGAAGTATTAAAATAGTGATAGAGACAATGATGGTATAAGTCATTCAAATATTGTTAGTAATAGTGATAAAGATCATTATGATTTGTGTTTTTTTTTAATTTATTAGTAATGGTCTAAGTTATGATATTTTTGTGATGACTTGTATTCAAAATATGTTAGAAAATAATGTGATCATGAATGCATGATAGGGAATATAGAATTTGTGACATGAAATATTGTGACAAATAACAATATGTGTAAAATTAAATTAATGACAATTACAAGTTACAACTACTATGGTAAATATTGAAAAATGACAAATAAGTTTTGGGACAAAGGTAGATAAAGAAGAAATTATTTGAATAAAGATAGAAGCAAAGATTTAGATATGACCAAGGTGTTAGCTTTTGATGCTTAACTCTTAATGTAAATAACCATAGAATAAAATATAAAGTTGTAATATAAAATACTCAATAATGGCAATATTTTATTCAAATAACTCACAAATAACTTCAAAAATAACTCATAAAATGGACACTAATAAATGCTCACAAAAATAATAAAATGATATAGAATAAAGGTCACATACACTCTCTCTCATTTATAATGCTTAGTCACATATATAATAGAATGTGACTCTTCATATGAAGTACTCTTGGCCTTCATTCTTCTTTTAGACTCTTCACTTTCCTATTATAAGGACACATGTTCACTCTTACATAATGGACACTTGTACACATTTACATTCACCACACTTGCACACCTAGTTACATGGCACTTGTGCATTTCTTGCACATTATTACATTATATAAAATATCTACTCACACTCTAAACTAGGACACACTTCTAATCTAATATTTACAATGATGTACCTAAGGTGGTATATTAGCATGTACTAAATAATGCAATATACTTCTTGATTTGATTTATTTTCTTGTTTCTTCTTCTTCTTCATTTTTGTACCTTCACTAGTGATATATCTTCAATGCAATGAGTTAGTATATCATCACAATAATATTGACTTGGATTCAATGGTTCATTACTAGTATGTTATTCTTTCTTTTGTTTCATTCCTTGGAAGAATTCAAAAGTGATTAATGATAGATAAATCATCAAAAATTCCTCTGAGGAAAGTATAACTATGTTCTGAGCATTCCACTAAGTCTTGAAAAGTACTTCATGAAGATAACCAATCAATGTCATATAATTCTCTTCTTTGGCTTAAGAAAAAAGAAAGTATTTCTTTTATATTGGTAGGAAAATATTTGTATCCATCAAAGGTATCTATTAAGTTTTGTGAATCAAACTTAAGTTCATGATATAGTTCTTCACCATTTTCATTAAATGCATTCTTCACTATTTCATCCATAATTCTTTTAGCTTTGAATAATGAATCTTTCATATTTCTAAACATTTGATGTTGACTACCTTATGTCTCCCTAGTTTTGAATGTATGGTCAAATAATAACTTTGATAAAATTTTCAAATTTCCAAACCTTTATGTTGAATACCTTTTGGCTCCCAAATCATAAATTTAGCAATTTAGAAAATAATATTTGCAAATTTAATATTTCTAATTTGATGTAGAAAACCTTATTTCTCCAAAATAGTCTATTTGCAAATATTTCAATTTTACTTAGAAAAAAAATAGATTAATTAAAAAATTTGTAATTAATTTCCCAAAATTAATCTTTCAATAATATTCAAAAATGTTTCTAGGGTTTCAATTTCTCAATTTAATATTTTATATCTCCACAAATATAATTAATCTAAGTAGCACTAGATTAATTAAACTTAAATTTAATAAAAATCAAATTAAATCAACTTTAAAGCTCCCAAACCTTAGTATAGAGAAAAACATAAATTGAAATGTTTTTACCGCCAAAATCAACATGCTATTTTTGTAGTTTTCCATGTTTGACCTGTGTAAAATGTGACACTCCTCTTCAAAAACTCATTGTAACTTTTGCATTGTATAATGGATTATTGAATGCTTTGGTTGAAGCTCATTAATGACTTGTCCACCATACATTTAATGTGCACAAAATACATTTCAATATCTTGGATTATGTTTGAAACTCATGAAGTGACAAATTGCACTTAGGATCTTCACTTCCTTATGATGATGTTACCAATTGAAACTTAGCTTTCTGGATGTTGCAATTTCTACAATTTTCTAGAGCACTCTATCCTTCGAATTATGATTCCTCTACATCCACAAAATAGCTTTGAGGATGCTACTTTTCAAATTTTCTAATAAACGTTATGTTGTTATCTTCCAATTTTCATTAGGGATGTTGAAACTCTTATCTATTGACGTTGTTATGATTGCTCTCTTTATTTATTTCCAAAGTGTGTTATGGGATACATTATGAGAGGTTCTACCTTCTCCTCAAATGGGCACTCCTTCCTTAATAGCTAATGGGTGCTTCTTTTACATACTTCAAATGGATATTCTACTTGTTGCTAAAATTTTATCCTCAAATGGATACTTCAATCCTCTCGCATGCTTCACTTCACCTTCCAACATATTTTCTTTCAACCTTGCTTGCATGATAGAATCCTACGAATCCTTGTTTAAGATCTCATGCATAGGTGATTCACCTACCCTAGTTTCATGTGTCAATACAAAAGTTACACTCTAAAATATTTGGCACTACCTTCCACTCGCTTGGCTTCCAATATTTGGTACTACCATTACTTTTCCAATCACTTCACTTTCTTCAATATTTGGAACTATCTTCCAAATGCTTGTATTCCTCCAACACTTGGCACTACCATTACTTCTCCAACCACTTATATTTCTCTAATGCTTAACTTGCTTGGTGTTTTAGTGATGTTCTTTATATTTTTCTTGGTGCTATGATTTTATCTTCGATGGTGCATTGGTTTCCTCTTGAGTAGTGCACTCTCCTAATTCTTGGAGTTCTCTTTGAGTGATGTTATATTTTTATAAAAAAAATCTTGACTCAATTCCTTGGAACTCAAACTCTTTTCAAATATCTCTTTGGCTTTATTCAATGGTGCTCAAATATGATGTTCAGACTCCCATTAAATGGTAGATCAACTTCAATATAATGGTGCTCTTTCTCCTCTCCAGTGGTGGTGCTATATCTATATATTCTTTCTTTCCTTTGGTGGCTTATCAAATGGCTCTATACCTTCCTTTCGGTGTCCATTCATTCTTACTCAAAATACTTTCTTTCCTTGACTCTTCAACTTCATTTTTTGTCCAACCTATTACATTTGATTTTTCTTATCTCTAGATTGCACTTCTCTCTACTTTGAATTCTAATTATTTGGCTCTTATTTCGCCATCTAACTCTCTGTATTATTTTACAAATTTGTGGAGGTTTAATGGTGATAAGGATTCTCTAGATTCAAATTGAAAACTTGAAACTTTAATACCTCCTTGTTATTTTCAATGTTAGCTATGGTGCTTAAAAACACACTTTCATAATTCTTAAACAAGATGCTTTAAAAATACTAATTTGCAGTCCTTTTAGATTTATTTTTTTCTTGCTTACTTTCTTATTCACTGTCCTTATTTGTTGTCCAAATTTACTAAAAAATTGTAGCTATCTATATTCTCCAAATGTTGTCAAATATGTTGCCCTCTCTCCTTCAAAATACTACCTTCTTTCCTTCAATGGTTGCATTCAAAATATGTTCAATGGTTACCTCTACAATCTTATTTATCCTCCTTAGATCTCGCTGAATTTTATCTTCAAATTTGGCCTATTTTGTTGGCATATTCTTCAAGATTCTCATTGTCTTGAAGTCTTCAAAAATACCTTCTCAAAAAATAACAAACTCTTTGCTAAATCCTTCCTCCTTGAATCGGTTTCACAAATACTTTTGGGCTTGTCGTTGGATGGTGATGATTATCCCAATTTTGATGTGATTACCTCTTTTTAGGAGTTTCTTCTTCTTGCAATCTTCTACCTCGAACTTTCTTCAAATCTCCTCCAATGGCCACTTCTTCAATTTTTCAATAGGGCTTCTTTATTCTCCTTCTTTCTCCTTCCAAATTTCAATGGGACCTTTTTCCTAGGCCTCCTCAATCTTCTCTCTCAAATCTCCTATCTCCTTTCTCAAGTCTTCAATGAGACCTCTTCTCTCGGGTCTCCTTTTTCTCAATCTTTAATAGAGATTCTCTAGCCTCTTTATTTCTTCTCTCTTAAATTTCCTATGGGACCTCTTCTCTTGGGTCTCCTGAATATTAAATATTCAATATTTAACGGGGCCTCTCTCTTGGGTTTCCTTAGTCTTCAATGTTTAATTTTTTTGTTGCAATCTTGAAAAAATTCCTACATGAGGAAAGCACATAGGCAATCGAAGGTGAAATTCTTCTCTATTTGTTTTAGAAATTTTCTCAACTTCTGAGAATATTTTTTTGCAATAAAAACTTCGACAAAATAATCAAATACATTCAAATCTTCAAATTTTTTGAAATCAATTAACTTCACTAGTTGTTTTCCAATCTAGTGGTAAAAACTATGTTGAGTCCTAGTCTTCAAGATATTTTCACTACCCTATGAAAAAACTCTAGCTAAATGAAACTTGGAATCTTCTTCTACCTTCAAATTTGCTTTCTCTATAAAAATTTCCAATAGGACCTCTTTCTTGAGTCTCTTAATATTGTCAATGTCAAGGTCTATATTCAAGACCTGAAACTATGTTGTAGATTGCCTTCTATTCCAAATTTATTCTTGGAATAGGTAAACTCAATCTATCTAAAATTTTCAAATATTGAATCTCCAATCTTCATTGGTTTTTCTTCAACACAATGGAAATACTATCTTCTCTGGTTTTCCTTCTCCAAAGGTAATATATTCAACTTTATTGGTTTCTCCTTGACCAATGGAAATATCCTTAGACTATTTGCAACTTTTAAAAACCTATTCAAGAAAAGACTTGTTTTAGCTCTGATACCACTGTTAGATTTTTATGCTTAAATCTTAATGTAAATAACCATAAAATAAAATATAAAGTTGCAATATAATATACTCAATAATGGCAATAGTTTATTCAAATATAACTCACAAATAGCTTCAAAAACAACTCTTTAAATGGACACTAAATGCTCACAAAAATAGTGAAATGATATAGAATAAAGGTCACACATACTTTCTCTCCTTTATAATGCTTAGTCACATATATATAGTAGTATATGACTCGTCATATGGAGTACTCTTGGTCTTAACTCTTCTATGAGACTCTTCACATTCTATTCTAAGGATACATGTGCACTCTTACATAATGGGAACTTGTCAACGTTTAAACTCACCACACTTGCACACTGAAATTTGTAGTATGATGGGTGTCCCTTGCTTGCTTAGCTCCTACTTTTTAAAGGTCTCTTCTAAGTTCTTCATATGTTCTAGAATAGAGAGGATGTCCCAAAGAGGTGTAGATATAGTTGAATTCCATAGGTGATCTACCATGTTGAAGGTTATGACAGAAGGGGACTTTGGAATGGTTGATTTTATCAAAATACTTATCATTTTCATCAAGGGTGGCCTTGGTAGATTTACAATAGGCTACCTTGGAGGCTTAAGGGCAACTCTTATTACTAGCAGCACCACTTAACCTCAATTTACTAGTGCAATTTATGTTGGAGGGATATTTTAAATGGTTGTTTCTCTCCTCTAAGGTCTAGAATCTATTGGACTAGGTGCATCTTTCTTTTCAATGGATCTTATTTTGGCCCAGGTGTTATAATATAATCAAAATTGTGGCCTCCTATTTGATGGGTCTACTTAATCTAACACATCATATACTTTTGCTTCATCCTAGGTGATAAACACTACTCCAAATTTGACAAGTTTGTAGTTGATGGTATGGTCAAATATTAAATAATAGGTTCTAGACTCAAAATTAGGACTTTCAATTGAGAAGGATGTGCAATATTTTTATTATAAGGGGGTGTCTCAACAACTTGAGATTGTTGGAACTAAAACAAAGGCACAAATTGTATTGATGAAATATGTTACAATATATAGGCATCAAGCCTATGAGTGAGATTTGACAAGTGTCATAATATCCACTCCAAGTGTCATGTAGAAGACAAAGAACTCAAAGTGGATAACTCCAACTGCAAGGTATAAGACAAGTGTCAAAATGAAGGCATAGTGCACATTATAATATTCTAACATTCCCCTTTAATGTGCACTATCCTAACTATAGAGAAAAATAAGTCAACATTAGATAACATTCCCCCTTAGCGTTGACTTTTATTACATACTAAGAAAAATTGTGTAGCCTAAGTGACTTGGTGAAGATGTCAATCACTTGATATTGAGTTGGTACATACTCCATGTGTATAATGTCTTCTTAGACCATTTCTCTGATGAAGTGATGACGTATCTCAATGTGCTTTTTTCTGGCATGGAAGAATGGATTCTTGGTCATCTTAATGGTACTTTGATTATCACAATATATATATATATATAAATTAAACCATCTATGAGTAGCCTAATATCCTGAAATTATTTTCTCAACCAAATTGCCTCCTTAGTTTCCTCAACTGCTACTCTATATTAAACCTTTGCTGAAGATAATGAAACTATGTTCTGCTTCTTGGTGCTCCATGAAATAGAGCCCTGACCCAACTGAAAATAATAACCTGATGTGGATCTTCTAGTTTTAGGACAACTAGCCTAATCTAAATCTATGTACCCAATCAAAGAAAAAATATCACATGATGTGTACATAAGGCCATGATAAGGGGTGGCCTTGAGAAATATTAAAATCCTCTTAGCTACTATCCAATGGCTCTTCTTAAACAAATAAACAAAGCCAATTGAATAGGAAATATATGGTCTAATTGAATTTAAGTAGATCAAACTTCCAACTAGCTGCATGTAAAGGGTGCCATCAACCCTTTCTTCATCATCAGTATTAACCAATTTCAACCTGATTTCCATGGGAGTGAGGGAGGGCTTACACTCCTCCATGAAAAACCTCTCCAAAATATATTGAATGTATTTAGCCTATGAGATAAATATCTTACTAGGCTATTGCCATACTCCTATGCCTAAGAAATAGTGGAGAAGTTCTAATTCTATCTTCTCAAAGTTTTTACATAAGTTCTTGAACAATCTTATTCCTTATGTGTTATCACCTATAATGAGAAGATCATCCACATACAATGTAACCAAAATGATGTGATTCTTCAAATATTTCACATAGAGAGTATATTCTACTATAGATCTAGTGAAACTAAGGTTGATGAAATAGGAGTCAATATTTGCATACCAAGCTTGGGATGCTTGCTTCAACCCATATAGAGATTTATTCAATTTGAGGACTTTGTTTTCTTGGCCTATGACTGTGTATCTTGGAGGTTGGTTCACGTACACTTCCTCCTTCAATAAAACATTAAGAAATAAACTTTTTACATACATTTGATATATAGCCCAATGTTTTTGAGCTACTAAAGCAATAACTGTGCGGATTGTAGTCATCTTTGCCATATGAGAAAAAATCTCCTCATAATCAATTCCCTCTTGTTTCTTGTAGCCTTTAGATACTAGGAAAGCCTTGTAGTGATCTAATGAACCATATGCTTTATAATTTACCTTGTACACCCATTTTTTCCAATGGTATATTTTCCTTGGAGTAAATCAACTAACTCCCAAGTATGATTTCTTTCAATGGAATCCAATTGTTGATCCATGACAAGAACCCTTTTAGGATCACCAAGTGCTTATTTTATATTAGAAGGTTTAGGTTGGATAAGGACTTTGGTCATGAGGGCATCATTCACTTGGTGTATTAGAGATTAAGGTCTTTTACCTGTATAAGTGTGTAAATGAATTTGGAATTCATCTATGGTGGCTTGAACCCACTTAGGTAAAGGATTGGATGATGTGGCTTGATCATTAGATGGAGGAGTAGGAGGAGATGGATCATTTATGGGGAGTTCTTCATGTGGAGGAAATTCTTGATTTATGAGTGAAGAGGAAGGACTAGATGATATTGTAGGTATCAAGGGAGCAACTATTTCATTAGTTAATTCAAAAGTGGAGGCCATAGGAGGATTTGATGGGGGATACTCATGAAAGGTAACATCCCTAGATAAAAATATCCTCTTGGAAATAGGATCATCTAACTTATAGGCATTGTCACTATCACTATAGCCAACAAAGATGCATTTTTGGCTCTTATCATCAAACTTCTTCCTTTTCTTATGAGGAATGTGAGCATAGGCATCACATCCAAAGACTTTGAAATGGACCACATAGGGCGTCCTTCCACTCCATGATTATTTAGGTGTTCTATCATGTAAGGCCTTAGTGTAGGACCTATTAGTCAAGTATGCAGTAGTAAGAACAACTTCTCCCCAAAATAAGTTAGGCAATGTAGCAACAAGTAACATTGATTTTTCTTTATTTGTGATTGTTTGATTCATTCTCTTAGCTACTCCATTTTTTTGGGGAGTATAAGGAGTTGTGAACTGTCTCCTTATCCCATGGTACTTACAAAAATTGAATAATTATTTGGAGACATATTCTCCATAATTATTTGATCTTAAGGTGGAGATTTGGTAGCCACTTTATCTCTCAACAAGTGCCATGAATTCCTTGAACTTATCAAGGGATTGCCATTTGTAATGAATTAGGTAGACCCATAAAATTCTGCTATAATAATAAATTAAGGTGATGTAGTATCTAGCCCCAATATATGATTGAACAAACATTGGCCCAAAAATATCTGAATGAACCAATTGCAAAGATTTGTTGGCTCTCCAAGCCTTTCCTAACTCAAAAGGCTATCTATGATGTTTGGAAATAACACATGGCTCACAAAAATATTTAGACTCCTTAAGGTGAGGAAGCCCTTTTACCAAACCTTTTCTTGCCATCATTTGAAGATTATGAAAATTTAAATACCCCATTCTTTCATGCCACATGTACTCCAAATAAAAAGTAGTAGTTGTATGCAAAGAGTTTTGAGTTACATATTTGGTAAGGAGGTAGTAAACACCATATTTTTTGACTCCCATGGCTTTGAAAGTGTCATTTGGTTCTTGAATGTAGCACTTGTATTTTTCAAAATAGATAGTATAACCCTTATCTGTAAGTTTCCCAATAGAAAGTAGACTCCTCTTAAGACTAGGTACATACAATATATCTATAGCAGGAACATTATTCCAATCATGTAAAGCAAGTGGTGCCTCTCCAACACCTTCAATGGGAAGAGCACTTTCATAACCAAAAGTAATGAATTTATTAGAAGTAGGTTGAACCTATCCTGCCTTCTTGTCACATGCTTAGCTACTCCAAAATCTATATACCAATAATTTTTATCTTCAACATTAATTTGATTTGTTGTATACAATGTGTTGAGATTATTATCTTGTGGAACCCTTTGATATATTTTTATGTGATAACAATTAGTGACATTATGATTCTATTTTACACAATATGCATACCCTTGTCTCTTAATTATGGAGTCCTTTTGTGGCATTGTCCTCGCCATATTGTGTTTGATTTTTACCTCTACTCATTTGTGCTTGTCCTTTATTTTTATTCTTGTAATAACCCTTGCATGTGTGTAGGGTCTATTTTATTGCAATCAAGTGTAGTCCCAAAACATATACACACTTGAATTTAGACAAAATTTTGTATTTGAAAAACTAAAAAACTAAATCAATAGCTAAGATGGCAAACAAGACCTTCCCAAGGGGGTCATCATAATAGAGGGCCTCAAAACAACAATCAACAAGGGTGTGATTATTGTGACAAATGGAATCATAATGTCACTAATTGTTATCAAATACAAAGAGATCAAAGTGGATAAATCCAACTGCAAGACATAATACAAGTATCAAAATGAAGGTATAGTGCACATTATAATATTCTAACATAGATTTTGTTTTGAAACTACAATAAAAAGATTAGGATAGTACTAGTCACTAGGATCTTCAATGTAGTTGTTCTAGGTGGTGACAAAGTCCCTAGCTAAGCTTGTAGGTATTTGATAAATTGGGACTAAAATGGGTACTATTTATTGAGTCAGGACCTAAGGATGACCAAGATTCTTGTTGGCTAAAAATGAAGGCTTATGATATCTAGTTGAATGTGGTCAAAAATTTGAGTTTTCCTATTAAAAAAAATTCTTTGGATAATTTTGGTAGGGAAAACTTTGGATTCTACATTATCTATTTAAGGCTATGAAATCATTAGATATCATCCTCATAGTTTTGAATAGTTCATTGATTTTGGCATCTAGAGGAGATGTATATTGACTTTACTTTGGGTATGCGATATGATGCATCAAACTGGTGGTAGGCTATATGGTCAAAGAGGAATGGTAATATGGTTAAATGAATGGAATAAATGATGGAGGTGGTCTAGAATATAGCATTTATATTTGGATTAGATCCTTCTTAGCTTTAGCACCCTTTAGTTCACATTCACCACCTCACCATCAAATCCTGCATAATAAAGATATATGCCTAAGTTCTAACTTAAATATATAAAATCCTATACATCATTATACTTTCCTAATTTATTTAATCAGGAAAATCACCCTAGGATACCTTGTCTACCCATTGGACATGTGTCCTGGACACTTCATCCAACATCCATGCCACATATTACCCACTCCTGTCCCCTTTGTCCTTGCACATGAGATAGATTCCCAAAACCCATACCACAACTCCTTTGTTGTTGTCCCCTTGTCCCTTCACATAAGACAACATCCCACATCCCACTCCACTTGGAGCCACATCACCCCAGTTAAGTGAACCACATTGAGTGACTCACTGTAACTGCCCCTTCCACTTGGTAGTCCAGATTTACCACTTGGCAAGTCAGGCTTGCCACCTCACATTTCCCTCTAAAGCCCTAGGCAGCCTATAAAGACACCATCAATACACAAAATAAAGGGAGCTGAATTTGCATACTGTCAGACTGCAAAAATAGATCTAGACCCAATGAGAAATTGAGAGCGCAAGCTTGACTCTAATCGTTGGCTCAAATTCTAAGGTAAGCTATTATTTATTTGAAACTGCTCATTCGTGGTTCCACATTCAATAATGTGCATCTCCAGTTTCATAATCGTAGGTCCACAATTTTTGGCCCACAACCGTGCTTTCACAGTTCCACAGTCTCGAGAATAAAAAAAATGGATTTCATCGATAGAGATTAGCGATTTGAGTATCAAGCAAGGCTTTGTTTGTTAATTGTTTTGTGCTATATGCTTTTCATTCATATCAGTAATAGGTTTATGTGTAGCATTAGGTTTATTGCTTGAATATACGAGTGCTACTAATCCCCCTTTGTTGGTTTGCATGTGTGCAGGTAACAAGTATTTGAAGAGCTATTGAAGCTAGGAGTGGCCCATCATTGGATACTCAAGCCCACTCACCAATTTTATTGGAGCGAAAGAAGACCAAAGACACCACCAATAATTTTATTAGCCAAAGGGGTTTTTCCCCTCTTTGTGCCCATTCTATCATGTGAAATAAAGCATTCACTTATTGTAATCATACCCCTATGCACTTGGGGCAAATCACTTGTAAAAAGGAGACTAAGGCTCTAATAAAATTCAATACAAACTCCTTTAATTATACAATTGCTTGTTTTCATTATTTTGCTTGCAAGGTGTTGTCTTCTTTTGCTTAAAACATGGTGATCATGGTGGGACATCCCAAGGGTTTCTTTTTGTTTTGCCTTGCTTTATTTTAATCTTACTAATCTATGTTTGCAGGTACAGGTGCTAATGATTTGAAACGCGTGAGAATTCAATCTTGGATTGGTAAATCTGGATTGTGCTTAACTTGTCACTATGAAACCGTGCATCCGTGGTTTCTAATTTGAGGAAACACGCATTTGTAGTTGCTGCACTGTTGAAACATGGACCGACAGTTGAAATCTAGAAGGAGAAGAAAAATGAACACACGTATGTACCCTGTGCCATCTTTTTAATTTCTCCTTTTGTTCTAGATTTAGGTTGCATTTAAGTAGATTAAGGGTTTTAGTTTTGTATGCCAATGCTTGCATTTAGGTCTTAGGATAGAAAAATCTATTTAAATATTGCATTCATAAACACAATAACAAACCAAAATAAATGAGAATCTACATATGCATAGTAGGGAATAATCATATCGCATGTACCAGGTTAGAAATAACCCAATTATTTATTTTTTAGGGTTTGGACTTGTATTTAACCTTGTTCTATTGACAGAAATGACCCTCGCACCCATGGTTGGGATCTCCCAAACACGCATGTACAGTTGGTAAACCGCATACCCGCAGTTTTCCAGAACTAATTGCCCACCCACAGTTAGCCCTGTTAAATAGAATTTGGCCAAGTCTTACCTGGATTTGTAATTTTATCCCTGATATGATTTTTTTTGCTATTCTATGTCTTTCCTGCTTTCTACATTAGGCATAAAAATAGAATTACATGTTATATTTGCATCACACAATAGCAAAAAACACCTTCACACACACACACACAGGCATAATTAAAACATTGTTTCGATTTGATTTCATCATCAACCCCCAATTCAGACCGGTGAAGTTGGAATTCATCTCCTTCCATCGGCTTGCCCCCTAGATCATCCTTAGATAGGATAAAAGCACTCTTTAAGCTGGTATAATTCATTGGTGTTCAATCTGTCTCCCACTATTGGAACGATTGTTGAATCAAAGTGTAAGAGCTAGGTGAACCCCCCATTAGGATTTAAGTGGTGTACCCTAGCCTCTTTTGAGAAATCATGCTTGGTGCTAGTGTTCTTAATCACCATATTCATTGAGTTCTATTATTCTATTCCAAAAAGAACAAAATATCTTCAAAAAATTCAAAAAATAAAACACACAAAAACACACAGAAAAAAAAATTCAAAAACTTAGTGCAAACTAGGGTCAAACACTTTGTATGTTTATTTGCTTGGCGTTTTGTATTGCATTGTTCTTTCTTTTTCATTCACATAGATTGCATATTAGCATATTGTAGTGACTTGTAATCAAGCTAAGAAATTAGTGTCAAGTCAAAGTCAGTGGTCATCCCCTATGGCCTCTTAGTCTGGCAATGTCCCTCACACTTCAGTGGTGGTACAATGAAATATACCCCTTTCTATGTCCCTGAGTCTTGATATAGGGCATTCTAGTAATGCCCCCAACACGAAAATAGAAATTATGCATAGAGATACTCACACAGCTATACCTGAGACACCTAGAAGTGAACCTCATCTAGTAGTAGATAATCAGGTCACCATGATAGATATGGACACTATTAGAATGTACTTGAATGCAGTTGGAATGGTCTTCCCATCATTACCACCACTCTCCATCCCATCATGTGTTGTACCATCATCAAAACAAGAATCCATATTCACCTATCCACAACAATCACAATATATTTTCACCAATCCTCTCTTTGAGTTGGTTGCTATAGCATTAGCCAATCAACCATTGTCATCCAACAAAATTTCTCCCACATTATCAAAACAAATGACCATTACCACTAATCCCTTGTATGAAACAATTCCTATTGTTTCGCAAGCCCCAACATCCATTCCTCCATCCACACTTATAGGACATACATCTCATACCATTCCACAGTCAGTGGCAATACCCTTTGCTAATTACCCCCCATATACCTCCACTACCATGGTTGTTCCACAACCAATTCAGTCCACCACATCATAGGTAGCAGTCATTATGTCAAATGTAATTGCTATGCAATAGGCTTTCTTACAGTTGTAGCAAAGGATTTTAGATAATGCTAACCGTAGCATGAACCCTGACCCTAACCAACATTTGCAAGGGATTGAGAAAAATCTTCCACCTACATCTCATCAACCTAATGCCTTTATCCAAGATCCATCTTGGGTAATGCATCCTCCCTCTACCACTGTGGTTCACAACTAACCATCACACCCATGTACTAATGTAGTAGGTCAGCATAATATCATACCTTCTGTATCGCTCCAAATTTTTTGCATCCTTACCCTCAGGCTATAGGATCCATGCCCGGAAGGAGGATGCGAGAAGGATGGGACAATACCTCGGACTGAGAGGCCCTTTGAAGGTCCCGCCTCTCGGGGGAGGGGTATAAGGGTGAATTTTTGATGGATGGTGGGTTCACCAGGAAACTTTTGAATGGCAGTTTCCACGCCTAGGTTGATAGTGAGTTTGATGTGTTCATTTTGCACTTTAATCATTCAACTCCTAGGTTTGGCCAAGATGAATCTAAACTATTCTATATGCCAATGCTGATTTAAATGAATACAAAAAATAGGAATGAATGCTAACCACAGAGAATATGCTAGCTAGAACATAACATACCTGATTCTGGATGTCTGATGAAGATTCTGAGTTTTGTAACAGTCCAGATCGCCTCAATTCGTACGTAATCATCTGATATTTCATAGGATCATCTCAAATCGTAGACGGTCATCTGAGATCAGACAGAATCATCTAAAATCTGACGAATTCATGAGACGAATTCATCAGAAACCTGCAATCACAGAAATAGATACAAAATACCAAATATGCAACTACAGAAGCAAAGGAAAATGATAGCAATAACAACAAACATGCCTAAATCATGGATTCAAATAACAAAATAAGGAAAATGCAGTAGATTTAATGATTGATCTTAACTTTATCATGCGGTTATGCTAAATGAGGTGAACTCCAAGATGCATAAATATAATAATTTAAGATAGTACAAAAATATAATAGGAAAATGCAGATAAAAAACTAAGGAAATGCAAACTCTGGGCTCTGATTGCCCCCAATCTGGACTACAGTCAGGATCGCCTCCAATCGTACGAGATCATCTGCGCTCCTCGACAAGATCATCCGAAATAGTATGGAATCGCTTGCGACGATCCGAGCTAGCTTCGACTAAAAAATAGTAAAGTTCCTGCAAGAAAACATGAAATACAAAATGCAAATGATGGTGTGGGGATGCTCTGAGATGCGTGGAAGTGCAGGGGGTTTAAGCAGAGTTTCAGGCAGAGAGTCAGGGGGATAAACTGAGAAAATCTCAGTTTATATAGGATTAGGGAGAGGTTAGGAGGTTGGGGATCATCCCAATCTGGGAGATCTCCAACGGGGAATCTCCAACTATGCAGACGCGCTTCTGCCCAAGTTGGAGAGGCTGTTGAAATAGAAGCTAATTATGAAAATTTGGTTTTGGGACGAAATCGTCTGGACGTTCTGTTCCAGACGAATTCGTCAGATCTGGGATGATTTCGTCTAATCTGCGACGATATCGTCCAACGGTCAAAACAAATCCTAAAAATGGCATGAAAAATGGGGAAAGCGGGTAACAGGCGGTTAACGGGCAGTTTGGGGTTAAAATTCAAATTTTTATCTTTTTACTAAGGTTTAACCGTGCCAATTTTAGGGTGCTACATTTTGCCCCCTCTTTAGCAAATTTTCTGAAGAAAATGCGTTAAAGACGAGTTTTTCCCATTTTACGAGAAAGCAAAAATGTACTCAATTTTTTAGACGATGATTCTAGGTCGAATCGTACGACTGCTGGCTATGGTGCCCCCTCCGTGTTTTTACCCAAATCGAACGTTTGAGGAAAAAACGCGGAAAAGCAAAATTAAAATGTTGATGGTTTTAAATAAAATTAAGAAAAATAGGGTAAAACCCTAATTCATTTTTTACTATTCATTTTTACTGTTCCAGAGCTCTACAGAGAGAAAATATGGTGGAGACAGCGCACAGAGCGACAGAGGTCCGACACGGGCTACGGGTAAGGATCTAATCCTAGTAGATTAGGTTTGAATTAACTTTGTATAATTTTTGGATTTAAATTTTGATTGTTTGGGGCATCACGGCCATTTTTAGGCCGTCGACGACGTCGGGATGAAATCATCCCTATTTCATCGAAATCATCTCTAGATCATCGATTTCGTCTAAGGGTGAAATCGATGAACTAGGGGCGATCTCGTCCAACAAGGGGCGATCCCCAAGTTGCGAAATCAGAGACGATTTCATCCTAACAAAGGATGATGTTGCCCAATTTGGGACGATATCATCCAATGGTGGACGATATCATCTTTAAGCTTGATTAAAATGTGTTTAATTTTATTTTAATGATTGGTTTATTAATGAATTTTGTTGTTTTATTGTTTGTTTTGTAGAAAGGATTACTAAAGAGCCTAGGAATGGAAATACGACGGCTGAGAGATGACTTGGCCACTCTCGACCAGGCAGAGCATGACCAACTAGCATAGGTCGGGCTACGACATGTGGTAGAGATGCCACAAGTATCGACGGATATGGGGCTACTGATAGCCCTAGCAGAGAGGTGGTATCCGGGGTCATCCTATTTTTGGCTATCGATAGGGGAGATGGCTCCCACTCTAGAGGACGTATGGAGGATCATGAGGATCCCCATACAGGGATGGTTGATGATGCCTACGGCCAATCAGGGCCAGGCTATGATGAGATTGATAGGAGACCCGAGCTTCACCCTAGAGAAGGGCGGGGTGAACATCGAGTCTCTACGACAGATGCCTAGGGCATCTAGGCTGACTCAAGTTTTGGTAGGGGTGGTCGGTGGCTTACTGTTGTGCCACCAGAGCGGGTGCAGACTACCATGGGTCCTCTCAGACATAGTTTACGACATGAGAGACCATGGGTACAGGTTTGCATGGGGCAGCTTTGTACTATGCCGCTTGTATAGGATCCTGCATGGGGTCGTATACAAGGGAGGTCAATGTTTGGTCTTGACATCACTGCTACAGGTTTGGTGCTGGGAGCACATTACGGTGCAGAGGCCGGTAGGGCTCCCATTGATAGGGGTTGACCGAGAGAGGCCCCAGGTTTTCTACTGGTGGCTACAAAGGGGGTCATAGTTGCTGGATGACCTCATCCATGACTAGATCACCTGGAGGCCATGGCGAGAGCACCCTGGTGGGCAGAGGATGGGCAGGAGCTGGCTCGCATCAGGCGAGTCTGCTTGCTGAGGATGGAGCAGGGAGAGGTAGAGCTCCACCGCTATGATCGGGTACTATGGTAGTTCGGTCTTCAGTAGGGGATCCCTTCTCTCAGGGATTATGAGTACTCCTAGACTATTCGAGATAGTACTACATTGAGCAGGGCTCTAGACATGCAGTGGTTCTGGAGCTAGGACACTGATGATGCCCCCATCCAGCCAGTGGATGGTGATGATGCTGGGGTTGCTGATGGATACGATGCCTAGTACGTAGGCATCCACCCTCCTCGGATGATGAGGGCGTAGGGTCCAGTGCACGTCATGGTGCACCGAATGGGGAGGCGATGGTAGGCTATGATTGAGGCAGCACGGGGTCACGATGGGGTAGAGCAATGATGGTCTCCATAGGAGAGATGCCAGAGGATGGCACGGGCTCCCTAGAGACCACAACAGCTAGGGAGGAGGGAGGAGGGACTACCTCCTCAGTAGGGGGAGAGACCACCATCGCCCGATAAGGGCAAGGGTGTCGAGGTAGGGGAGAGCAACGAGACGATGGCTCTCTAGGCTGAGGTTGCCCACCTTCGAGCTCAGGTGTAGACACTGCAGGATGAGGCTACATGGCTCAGAGCTCGAGGTGGAGGAGCGAGTATGTAGGAGTTGGCATGGTCTATTGCTCGGACCACATTCTACCAGGGGCTATACTATCACATGGTTCTAGAGAACCAGAGGGTACCACTGCCAACCCCTATTGCAGAGCCGATCATGATGGGATCATCGAGGACATCCTCACGATCGACGATGAGGACCCGAGACACAGCTCGGACCTCTATGGGACCACCTCCTCCACGTCAGGGTGGGGGAGTAGATGAGGCTGAGAGCTCGAGGGCTTCTCGAGGCTAGCTGCTATAGATGGATTGTATATGTATCTTTGAGAGGATTGAGTATGCCAGGATATAGATTGTGGCATACCAATCCAATTGTGATATGATGTACAGATATTTTTGAGATATATATATGATATTTTTGTAATATAACTTGTCCATATGTTTTTATGATGCTTCAATGTTTGAATTGTTTGTTTGTTGATTGATGATTCATGTAATTATGTCATTTGGAAATATTATAATTTGATGTCATGTTGTAAAATTTAAATGAAATAATCTGATGTAAACAATTGGTTGTTTTGGTGTGATTTGATGAAAAAATAAAAGGGACTTCTAACAATAATTTCAAAGGACATTGTCGTTGTTATAGACCATTTCATGGAGTCACCGCTCGCTCGGTCATCAAGCTAATCCCAGTATAGAAATATTGCTAAAAGTAAAAGAATGCTTAAGAGACTGTCTTAAGACTTTGTGTTGTGATGATGGAAATGATGATGGTTTGATGATTTGTTTTCAGATTTTCATAAAAATAGTATGCATGAGATACTATTTAAAAGTGATATTTGCTAGGCATAAATTCCTAAGTGTGATAAAATTTTTGAACAATTCCTTAGAAATTATACCATGGTTGCAAAATCGAATGTTGACATAATGACATGAAATATAATAAGTGTTCGTTTGTTTGTAAAGCATAATTGTGTAACATAATGATGCAAGTCATATGTTTTTATGAATTTGTTTTAAAATAAATGGAAAATAAAATTAGAACAATGGTTTGCGCTAGGCATAGAATTATAGGTATAGACTTATACCATCATCACGAAATCCAAAGAGAATTTGATATTTTGGTTTTATTGCATGATTGATTTTTGATTTTTGATAAACATAAAATAATAATATAAACTTGACTTTATTTTGCTAGATTTTGTAATAGGTTGTGTAAAATAATTTTGGATTTTTGAAAACAATGTATGTAATTGTGAGTATACTAAACAGATGTTCTGAAAATAAGAATAAAATTTATTCCAAAAGAGTTGCAGAAATATTTTAAATTATCTCAAAGAAAAATGTAGATTTATAAGGAACCCTCATGTGCATATGTGAGTTCATTGCCGATCTTGATTTATCATAATGATAGAGAATCTCTCAAATACAAATGTGTGTGCAATTGTATTGTTCATTCACCAATTTTGAGCAAGATAATTTGATACAAGTAATTTGACTTAACCAAATGAATGTTCATTGACCATGATTTATATGCATGTAACCGTACCAGACTACTGTGTAAGTTAGGTTATCAAGAGCTAGCTAATCCATAAGCCGACATAGGTCTGTACAAAAGAAGGTCGCTAATGTGACAGACATATCACCATGCTAGGGATTACCCAAGGCCAAGCGGGTTGGGCACAAACCACCTGTTATGGGGCTTACCTCACAGTTTTTGAATAATTGAGAATTCCAGGGATTCAAGCTCATTCACCCTTCTTTTCTTTTCAAGGGGTAGGGAAAGGATTTTATTGCATTTTGCTTTTGCTTTTCTCTTGTTTGCTTTTTTTTTTTTTTTTGTATTTTTGCTTGATATTTGAGATAATGCTGAAATATTGCCGTGATGATACAAAATAACATTTTTCTTTTTCTCTTTTTCTTTGAACTTTTCTTTTCTTCCTATGCTAGGGATACTTGCTCGGATTAGCTGTAGAGCAAGGGATTTTTATTCTGGGTAGGGGTGAGCTTGTCCTTTTGTCAATTCTCAAAGATCCTAGACCATGTGCATGATAGGATAGCAGGGGAAACTTTTCGCTCAAGAAACCATTTCTACTATGTAGCATCATATCGAATTTGCAATGAAATCATTTTAATGTGAAGAGATATACTTGGTTCAAGTAAATAACAAGATCAATTCTCTATGCTCAAAACTTTATTTAATTCAACTGTGGACTTTGATATAAGAGAGATTAATAATCAAAAATAAAATCAAGATATTTATTCATGTGAATGTGAAAGTGCGGGATTCCAAATAAATGCTAATTTATCCAAAATAATTGAAAATATAACTGCAATACTTCATGATTTGACAAGTATGAAAATAAAATATGTTTTTGAATATTTTGATTTTGATGTTTTATATTTTTATATTTGTGATTTTGATTGATGAATTGCAAGAAGAAATACTATTACTGTTTTTGAAAAATATTTTGATAGAAATGGCAAAAATGAAACAATATGCAAAAAATACAATATATACAAATGATGAAATGACCCAATGTTATGCATAATAACGCTTAAGATGCATAATGTTCATAGGTTCTTTAAGATCTTTACCGTCTAAGGTAGCTAATCGATATGCGCCCGATCCAAATTTAGCAGTGATGACATATGGTCCGAGCCAGTTGGGCTCAAACTTACCTTTAAGGTCTTTAGTTGCATTAGTATTTTTTTATTTTCTTTTAAGACAAGGTCGCCGATCTCAAAGGATCGTTGATGAACTTTCTTAAGGTATGCTCGTTTAAGCTTGTTTTGGTAGGCACGAAGATGCTCCAAAGCATTGATGCGCTTTTCATCTAGAAGTTCTAGCTGACTAAGTCTGCCAACATGATATTCATCTCCTACTTCAGTATCTTGAAGTAGTAGAGCTAAAGAAGGAACTTCTAATTCAAAGGGAAAAATGGCTTCAGCACCATAAACCAAAACAAAAGGTGAAGTGCCTGTGGGGGTACGAACGCTAGTTCGATAAGCCCACAAAGCAGGATATAATTGGATGTGCCAATCTCGGCCAGATTTATTGACCAATTTTTTGAGGATTTTGATTAATGTTTTATTAGAGGCTTCTGCTTGGCCATTACCCTGAGGATAATAGGGAGTGGACCAACGATGTTGAATTTTATATTTTTGACATAATTTCTTAACATCTTTATTTTTAAAACAAGTTCCATTATCTGAAATGAGATTTGCAGGAATTCCAAACCTACAAATAATTTGATTAAAAATAAACTTGGAAACTTGGGTTCCAATGCAAGAAGCTAATGGCATAGCTTCAACCCACTTCGTGAAATACTCAGTGGCGGTTATGATGAATTTGTGTCCATCGGATGACACAGGGTTGATTTTTCCAATGATGTCTAAGCCCCATTTTGAAAAGGGCCAAGGAGATGAAATAGCCTGTAGTTCTTGTGCAGGCGCATGGACAAGGTCAGCATGTTTCTGGAACTTGTCACAATGTCACACATAATTATGTGCATCATTCTCCATGGTAGGCCAAAAATATCCTATCCTAAGGAGTTTCTTAGCAATGGCGCTACCACTAAAATGTCCCCCACAAGATCCATTGTGGGCTTCATTCAAAGCTGATCTAGATTCTTCTAGATTCAAACATCATAGTAAGATGCCTTCAAAAGATCTCCTATACAAGGTATTACCAATAATCATGAAGCGACTTGCTCGTCTACGTAATAACCTACGCTGGTTGCTAGTACAACCATCAGGGAAGGTCCCATTTTGGAGAAAATTAAAGATATCAGTGTACCAATGTTCAGGAGTAGTTTCGTTGATTAGAAACACATCCAAAGGTTCTAGGCATGATTTGCTTGAAGCGGGTTCCTGGAGTCGATGAATAATGATGGTAGCATATTCGTCATCTAACTCCAAGGGCAAAAGAGATGCGGCTGCAGCCATAGCGTCAGCCGCACGATTGCTAGTTCGAGGAATAGCTTCCAAGGTAACTTGATCAAACAAGGATAATAATTGTAAAACATATGCTTTGTATGGGCGTAATTTATCATCTCTGGTCTGATAAACATCATTGATTTGATTTATGACAAGTTGAGAATCATCGAAAACCAATAAATTTTTAATTTTTAGTGCCAAGGCAGCTCGTAATCCAAGGATAAGAGCTTCATATTCAGCAGTGTTATTGGTGCAAGCAAATGTTAATTTGAAGGACAGAGGTATAAGATGTTTCTGCGGAGATATTAAAATAATACCTGCACCAGCCCCACTCATACATCGGGCTCCGTCAAAGTATAGGGACCATTGCTCTGGATGGTCTGCCTCTAGTTTAAGGCATTCATCAGGAAACTCAATGATGAGGGGATGGGTAGACTCTAAGGGTGCAGCAACTAATTGATCTGCTATGATTTGACCTTTAACAGACTTTTGTCCTATAAATGTGAGTTCAAACTCGCTTAGCGCAAGAACCCACTTTGTTGTACGACCAGATAAGTACGGTCGACTCATGAGATATCGCAAAGGGTCAAATTTGGCAATAACATACGTTTTTTGACTGAGCATATAATGTCATAGTTTTTGTGTAGAAAATACAACTGCTAGACATAATTTCTCTAATATGGTATAGCGAGTTTCATAACTGATTAAGGTCCTGCTAATGTAATAATTAGCACGTTCTTTCTTCTCATCGTCAAGCTGAGCTAACATAGCTCCTAAGGCAAAATCGAAAGCAAAAATGTACAAAATAAATGGACGATCAGATTTAGGTGGGGAAAGCACCGGTGGTTTAAGGAGATATTGCTTAAGGAGTTCAAATGCTTCCTGACATTCGTCATCCCAATGAAAAGAGACATCTTTCTTAAGAAGCTTAAGAAAGGGTCCGGTTTTGTCTGCCAACTTGTCGATGAAGCGACGAATAGCTTGAAGCTTACCTTGTAAACTTCGTAATTCTGATATATTGGTGGGTGCGGGCATATCTGTGATAGCCATGATCTTGAGAGGGTCAATTTCAATGCCACGTAAAGAAACTATAACCCCCAATAATTTACCGGACTTAACTCCGAATATGCATTTGGCTGGATTTAGTCGGATAAGATATTCCCTTAACCGATCAAATACTTTTCTCAAGTCATTTAAATGATCATCTTCTTTGATAGAACGAGCTATAATATCATCTACATAATCATGTAGAATATCATGCATCATATCGTGAAAGATATAAGTCATGGCTCGTTGATAGGTTGCACCTGCATTCTTTAAACCAAATGGCATCACTTTCCAACAAAAGGTTCCCCAAGGGGTAATAAAGGTTGTTTTAGCCTGATCTTCAGGAGCTATCCTGATCTGATTATAACCAAAAAATCCATCCATTAGGGATATCATTCCACTTCCAGCAGTAAAGTCAATGATCTGATCCATGTTGGGAAGAGGAAAATCATCTTTAGGGCATGCAACATTAATATCTCTGAAGTCTGTGCAAACCCTAACTTTAGTGGCTTCTTTCTTAGTTACTGGAACTACATTTGAAATCCATTCAGCATAATCAATGGCTTGTATAAAAATAACATTTAAGAGTTTTTCTAATTCCCCTTTGACTAGTAAGGCCACTTTAGGATGCATTTTTCTAAGTTTTTGTTTAACAGGTTTAGCATCTGGATGGACTACTAGGTGATGCATAACTACAGAAGGGTCTAATCCTGGCATATCTTCATATGTCCAAGCAAAGACGTCTTCATATTGTTTAAGGAATGCAATATATTTATCTTGTTTTTCCTGACTCAATTCTGATCCAATGTTGATTATGTGAGGGTTGTCTTTGGTTCCAATGTTAATTTTTATGATGTTTTCTACTTCCATATGTAGATCTCTCTCAAAATTAGGTGGGGCGGGTGAAACGCCTAATTCTTGTAATTCTTCCAAGGTTAGCTTGGATAATTCGTCTTGAGGAGTCGTGGCCTCAAGCTGGGCTATACTAGGTATAGAGCCATCGAAATAAAATCCGTTATATAACAATTCCTCAATGGAGACATCATGAAAGATATCCCCCTCCAACTCATCGTCGGATTCGGAAATCATCTCAGGGTAAGCTATGGATAGCATATTGCATGTAAGAGGCTTATTCATTAAATGCAAGACATCTCGTTTATCCAAATAATCTTGGTAACACACAAGATGGTCATCATCCTCAAATGGGAAGGGCTGACCTTTACTAGGAAATAGGCCCACACCACATCGGGCAGGCCATGGTTCGACCTCAAAAGGTTCTTTCATACCATTCTGGAAAGGTCCCAAACCTTTCCCTTTATATCCCAATTTAAGCATTATAGGCTTAGCTTTAATATACTCATTAGCAAAATAGCATCTAGCATATCCATCACAATGTGTCTTGATGTTTCTGGGTATTCTTCCCCAATCATATCCCTTATAAATAAAAGCACAACTCCCGACTTGGTAGATACTCCCCATAGGCTGTGGGAGGCCCAAGGTACGAGGAGAGGGTGGGAGTTTATTTAAAATAAGGGAAGCTTGCATGGCAGTGTTGGTTTCTTCTGATATAAGAATTTTAGATAAATCGGGTAAGAGCTCATCAGTAAGAGCATAAGAGGTAGAAGGAACATTTCCTACATCGTCGGATGTGGAAAGGATGCCTGTAGTGGATGTAGATGTTATAGGGATATCGATGGATGAGTCTATAGGTATGGAAGTTATAGGAGTAAAACAAGAAGCATTGGTTGTAGTTTTAGGATCTTTTCGAGGTCCTAATGTGGTTTGTTCGGAAGATGGTTGAGCTATATGTAGAGGTGTAGTTGAAAGAGTAGATGATGTTATGGGTGTGTGTTTCACACGTTTGGGCGGATGATGAGAATTAGGATGTGTGGATGATAGGGCAGGGCAAAATTGAACTCCAACAGGTTCTGCCAAAGCACACATATCAAAGGGTCTAGGATCACCATGAATGGTAACCAACTGATTTTTAAATTCGAATTTAACACACTGATGTAAAGTGGATGGAACCGCTCGCATCGCGTTGATCCAAGGGTGACCCAAAAGTATATTGTACGATGCTGGGCAATGTACAATAAACACGGTCGTATCTAAGGTTCTAGGACCAACTTGCAAGGGTATAGTAATAACTCCACACGTTTCTTGTGTTTCATCATTGAAGGCTTTTATAATCATATCAGTTCTTTTCATTTCATCACTTCTAAACCCAAATCTTTGGTAGAAGTCAAAAGTGCATATGTTTAAAGATGAACCATTATCAATCAAGACTCGTTTAACTGCTACATCCCCAATTAGGGTAGTAATATATAAGGGGTTATCCTTATGTAGACTATGTTGCGGGATATCTCTATCTCGAAAGTCAATACAATCGACTTCTCGAGTTATGATAGTATTGGACATGGCTTCAGGTTGAATATTTTGTGGTACCATCATTTGGCTTAATGTGAGCATTAATTCATCCCTATGGGTAGGAGAAGATCTTAAGAGATCCAAAAGGGAAATTCTAGCTGTAGTATTTGATAATTGTTCATTAATATTATAAGGAGGCTTATGTTGAACATTAGGCGCATAATTCCCTTTATTGGGATTTTTCAAAACAAATGGAGCTGATCCATCGTTCTGAGTTTGATCCTGTTGAGAGTTTTGAGCCTGTTGTCTGGTAACGGCTCCGATGGTTCCTACAATATTATTTTGTGGATGATGAATAGGTCTTGGTCTAGCATTTATGACTTGTTCATTAGAAAGTATTTGGTGAGAAGATGGTCTAGTAGTGACTCTTCTAGGAAATGGTTCTTCTGGAACCATAGAACTTGTGATGGGTTGAACAGGATCTGATTCATCTTCAGAACTATTCGATTGATTTGAGGTGATTTCCATGTCACTTTCAGTCTCATATTCGGTATCACTAAGATCAAGTGTCCGAATATTATGTAGAGGTCTGGCCGTAACCATGGATAAAGTTGTGTCAAAGACTTGCGGATCGTGAACAGGTAATTGTCCACTAATAGTTCCTACATATCGGGTAGGAGGGGGAACATTATGATGCTCAATTTGATTAGCCACCTCTTTACCATGCTTTGGTAAAGGATGTTGAAATATGTCCAATGATTGATTGGCATTCTGATTCTGATTTTGGGGGATGTTCTTTTGAGCATTATTAGAAGGATTTTGTTTAGGTTGAAAGGCTTGCACCTCCATCTCATTGTTATCAATCAGGTCTTGTATTTTATGTTTTAATATTTTACAAGAGTTGGTAGCGTGTCCAGGTCCTCTATGGAAATCACAATGTAAATCAGCTCTGTATCCGGGTATGGTTGGATCAGGTTCTCGGATGTTTGGTAATTGGATCAAACCTCGTGCTAATAGTTGCGGGAGAATAGTTGATAAAGGTTGATTTAACCTAGTAAATTCTCGGGGTGGTTTATCAGGAGGTTTTAGTATAAACTTCTCTGTTGTTTTCGCAGTATTAACATTGGCAATGTTTCTGCTATCAGTGACTCCATCACCCACAACTTGTTTATTTTTATATTGATTTCTGGATGTTTTCTCATCATCTTTCTTTTTGAGCTGACCTCTTCTAATGAGAGCATCTTCCACTCTTCGAGCTAAATCTATAGCTTGATCGAAGGTGGTCAAGGTAGCAGTTGATAATTCATAGGATAGTTGTTCTTGTAAATTATTGATAAAAATATCCAACATTTCCCGATAAGGTAACACAAAGTGTAATTTTCCTATCAACTGCCTCCATCGAGCTAAGAAGTCAGCAAAACACTCATCTTTGTCTTGTTTTAGGTTGTACAAATCTTTAATGGTTACATGCCTTTCGATATAGGCACTAAATTGATGCACAAAAGATTCGGCGGTTTCTTCGAAATTCCTCAAAGAATGAGTGGGTAGTTGATAATACCACTCCAATGCCATCCCTCCTAAACTTTTTGGGAACATTTTTAGTAATAACAAGTCATCATGTGATATATCATGACATGCTATCCTAAACATACGAAGATGCTCTATGGGATCTTCAGTTCCTTTGTATATAGGTAGGACAGGCATAGGAAAGTGTTTGGGATATGGTTGTGCTACAACTATAGGATCTAGAGGCTGACTACACATCTCTCGATAATTGTACGAGGGATGGTAGGGATCTATCTGGTCCATGCGGGAGACTAACTATTTCACCATGGCTTCCAGATTACCAGTTTGTCCACCATATTGGTTCGGTGGTACATGAGTATGGGATTTGTGAGCGTAGGATGGCGTGATGTAAGGATTAGATGCTATATTGTTGTTATGCAAATGGTTGGTAGGAAGAGTATTATGAAGAAGATTGGTTGTAGCATTATGTTGTATCCCCGATTGTTGGAAATTGGTATTTGGTTTTGTTTTAGGCTTTTGTTGATTTGAGGTATATTGATCAATAGCTTGGCAAAATAGAGCAGTGAATGAAGGTTTCTTTTGTGTGGGGATAACCCTTGGCTTGGTAACAGGCACTCTAGGTGGTTGGGTAACCTGTTGTTGTTGCGTGTTTTGAATTATAGTAGCCATGTCCAAATTGGACGGTCCAGCTTGATCACTCTCTTGATCAACGAAGGACAAGGGATTAGTGCGTGTGTGATAGATGTCTTCTAGGGTTGCTTGAGTGTCACTAATTTGATCTTTGTCCATATGGACTGCTCTATTAAGAGTGCCAATATTAGTATTGAGGAACTTCCAAAAATGTTCCATGTTCTCAAAAGTAATGACTCCTTCTGGAGATATTTTAGGGGATGAGGATCCTTCCTCTCTATCATTTTCTTTTTGTTCATTTCCTACAACAAATTCTTCTTCTTGTTGGTCGAAGGTTCCTTCTTCCTGAATTGGATCTTCAGGAAGGACATCTGGGTTATTTTTTGGTTTTCTTAACCAATCTTCTTCTACTTCAATTTGTTTTCCATTCCTGAGTCTAGTCATTATGTCTAAATTTAGATTTTAGCAAATATATATTAATATATTTGCAACAGATTTGGGAGGTATATATTTTAATTATATACCTACTATAATGCTTAAAAATAAAATGTTTTGATTTTTGTTATGATTTTGTTTTGTTTTTTTATGCTTTATAAAGACAATAAACAACACACTAAATGCAAGAAATAACAATAATAAAATAATAGCTTAGTTTTCTATAAATAGTTTATAGATATCATTGATAGGATCAAGTTCATCAGGAGTCATGAAATGCTCCTCTTCAAATTGGAAATGGTTTTTCAAGAACTTGATAAAGTGTGCTATAGTGATATTATCTGTTTCAGACTCTGTCTTGTAAAAATAAATCTCATGGCAATACTCTCGATATAACACAGCTCTAGGAACTCTATTCCATCTTTGTCTATCCGTAAGAACGACCTCTTGGTCCTCTATACGAGACATAAATTTATGTACTATAACTGCATTATCGAGGTATTCCTCAAAGGTATACAATTCAGAAGACACAAGGGCTCTTTTATCTGCTAACCACCTATGGCAAGCTCTCTGAAGCTCATGATACAAAGTCACTTGATCGGGATCCAGGATTCTATCTAGGACAAACCTCTTGATTTGCCTAAGTTCGGTTGCTCTAGATGAAATGAGATTCAATCTCCTATTAAGCTCATCCCATAAAGGTGGGACTCTATATGTTGGAGCTACTCTAAGTAAAGAATTAATCTCTATGGCTGCTAATTGATTTTCAACATTAATGGTGACAACTCGTCTTTTATTATAATCTACCATCTAAATATAATATGCAATCTTTGATTCTAAATGCATTTATGTTTTTATTTTTTTGGATTGTTTTCAAAAGGTTTTTAGTTTTCACGTCGGGTTCACCAAAATGTATCGCTCCAAATTTTTTGCATCCTTACCCTCAGGCTATAGGATCCGTGCCCGAAAGGAGGATGCGAGAAGGATGGGACAATACCTCGGATTGAGAGGCCCTTTGAAGGTCCCGCCTCTCGGGGAGGGGTATAAGGGTGAATTTTTGATGGATGGTGGGTTCACCAGGAAACTTTTGAATGGCAGTTTCCACGCCTAGGTTGATAGTGAGTTTGATGTGTTCATTTTGCACTTTAATCATTCAACTCCTAGGTTTGGCCAAGATGAATCTAAACTATTCTATATGCCAATGCTGATTTAAATGAATACAAAAAATAGGAATGAATGCTAACCACAGAGAATATGCTAGCTAGAACATAACATACCTGATTTCGGATGTCTGATGAAGATTCTGAGTTTTGTAACAGTCCAGATCACCTCAATTCATACGTAATCATCTGATATTTCATAGGATCATCTCAAATCATAGACGGTCATCTGAGATCAGACAGAATCATCTAAAATCTGACGAATTCGTGAGACGAATTCATCAGAAACCTGCAATCACAGAAATAGGTACAAAATACCGAATATGCAACTACAGAAGCAAAGGAAAATGATAGCAATAACAACAAACATGCCTAAATCATGGATTCAAATAACAAAATAAGGAAAATGCAGTAGATTTAATGATTGATCTTAACTTTATCATGCGGTTATGCTAAATGAGGTGAACTCCAAGATGCATAAATATAATAATTTAAGATAGTACAAAAATATAATAGGAAAATGCAGATAAAAAACTAAGGAAATGCAAACTCTGGGCTCTGATTGCCCCCAATCTGGACTACAGTCAGGATCACCTCCAATCGTACGAGATCGTCTGCGCTCCTCGACAAGATCGTCCGAAATAGTATGGAATCGCTTGCGACGATCCGAGCTAGCTTCGACTAAAAAATAGTAAAGTTCCTGCAAGAAAACATGAAATACAGAATGCAAATGATGGTGTGGGGATGCTCTGAGATGCATGGAAGTGCAGGGGGTTTAAGCAGAGTTTCAGGCAGAGAGTCAAGGGGATAAACTGAGAAAATCTTAGTTTATATAGGATTAGGGAGAGGTTAGGAGGTTGGGGATCATCCCAATCTGGGAGATCTCCAACGGGGGAATCTCCAACTGCGCAGACGCGCTTCTGCCCAAGTTGGAGAGGCTGTTGAAACAGAAGCTAATTATGAAAATTTGGTTTTGGGACGAAATCGTCTGGACGTTCTGTTCCAGACGAATTCGTCAGATCTGGGATGATTTCGTCTAATCTACGATGATATCGTCCAACGGTCAAAACAAATCCTAAAAATGGCACGAAAAATGGGGAAAGCGGGTAACAAGCGGTTAACGGGCAGTTTGGGGTTAAAATTCAAATTTTTATCTTTTTACTAAGGTTTAACCATGCCAATTTTAGGGTGCTACACCTTCATCACCCCATCCATATCATAACATCCCTCAACATCCATACCATAACACATTTTTGCCAAACATGTTTTATCATCCCCAACCTACAGAAAATCCACCCCCTTACCAATAGCATCAAGTACATTTGAGTGTCAGTCCTGTAGATGATCCCAGATACCAATTTTTATAGAGTCAGATTGATAGTCTTACTATGCAAACCCCAAGCTTGCAATACCAAAAGCCAAATTTAAGGCAACTACTCAATCACCCTATTCATGCTTTGGTACTAGAGCCACTATATCCACATGATATCGAAGCTTGAATTTAAAGGAGAAGAGGATCCCCATGAGCATGTAACAAGATTTGTGAATGCATGCTTTAGAATCAAAAGCAACGATGCATTGCTATTACATACATTTACTCAAACATTAGGGAGGGAAGCCCAATACTGGTACAACCATCTCCCGCATTAAAGTATTTTTACCTTTGAACAACTAGCGGACTAGTTCATAGAAAGATTCACCCTAAATGTTAGAAAAAAATCAACATTGACTGATTTGATTTACCTAGAACAAAATTACGATGAATCAGTCTATGAATTTGGCAATAGATGGAGATCAGTCATGATCAAGGTACCATTTTCACTCCCTATGCCAAAGATAATATGAATGTTCACGAAGAGTTTTGGTAGAACCATCTCTTCATTGCTACAACTACAACAGTATAGAACATTCGATGAGGCACTCACACAAGAAAAAATAATTGAAGAAATCAAAATTCAATAAGGTGAGATTAAGCCTAAGAAGAAATAGTGGCACAATAAGAATCAAAAGGGGAATAAACATGATCAATCCAAGACCGCACATGTTAATCAGATAGTTTTGAGCCAACCAAAGTCAAATCAACCGACTCAAACACAAATCCAACAACCACAACAACAACAACAACCACACAAACCGAATTATCAAGGAGTTCCACCCCCACAACAGGCACAAAATCATACACAACCTACAAAAAGGCAACAATGTCATTTTAAGCCAAAAATAAATTACATGCCAGTACAAGAGCCATATTCATTAGTATTTCAGAAGTTGTATGCGGCAAAACTTTTTAATTTACCGAAAATGAAACTTGATGATCCTAACAAACCAAAGAAAAAATGTTACAAAGGACACATATTTTGAATCTATCATAGACAAAGAGGACATGATATTGAATATTGTCATGGATTTAAAGGAATTGTGTAAGATTTATTAGAAGCAGGTACAATCAAAATTGACAAACCACTAGCCCAAAATAACCAAAACCTAGGCATATATTAGACACCTTTACCACATCGAGAGGTGAATCAACAACCAACGGGAGCATCAACTTCTATAGTTCCTCCCAATCAGGTTAATTATGTATCTCAACTGCCACAAGGTTTTGTAGGGTCTATTAATATAGTTACCCGTGGACAAAGGTAAGTTAATCGCATAAACCGAGCTCCGGTAGCATCACCAACTAATGTGACCATACAACTTGGATCGAATGGGCCACCACCACCATTCCACAACTGCCCTATTGTTATATTGAATAGTCGATTAAAACAGAGTTTGAAGATGGCTTCATCAAAATTGTCAATTTATGAACTAATACAACAATCAACACCTCACATGGAAGCATTGATGGAAATTTTAAAGTCTATTCAAATACAATCAGAAGACCCTAATGCATTCAATTCTTTTTTGAATAGTGTGCAAAAGTGCATGGAACCCTCGATAGTATTCTATGACTTCAAGGAAAAATAAATATCAATAGATTCACCTGATCCACCATTGCACATAGTAGCTCACATTGACATGAAACCCTTCAAGAGAGTGCTTATTGATACGGGTTCTTAAATCAACCTCATTACCACACCTTCCATGATGAAGCTCAATGTCCCATCATCTCACATCATAAAATCCACATTCACTCTTAGGGCCTTTAATGACACTTTATGCTCAACTATAGGGAATGTTGTTCTTCCCGTCATCATGGGGGTGAAAACAATACATGTTATCTTTCACATATTTGAATGGAAAATGCAATATAACATACTTCTTGGACACCCTTGGATTAGGGAAATGAAATGTGTACCTTCAACATTGCATCAATGCTTAAAATATGTGCATGAAGGTAAGGTACATTGCATACCAGCTGACACTGAACCTTTCAAATACTGCAACTTTATTTCAAATCCTTATGAGCCTTTACTCCTATCAACACATCTAACCATCCAACCACTAGTCATTAGGAACATTCCATGAAACACAACATCATCAAAAGAACCCATTCCAAAATAGTTGCCTATAGTTGATCCAGCTTTCACATCTAAAAGCGTTAGCTCAGCGCATCCTTCAAACACCACATTTCATTTTAAAATTACACCCAGTCATCCTGCTAGTCAATTGCCAACTACATCTAGTACACTTCCAGATTCAAAGCCACCATTCACATTCAAAGCACAACCCACATAATTAGCCACTACTTCATAGTAATTAGAACTCGTAGTCTCACAAATAGGACCACCTATTAGAGATAATCCAACACCGCCAGTAGAGCCAAGAGCTAAGGCTCAAGAACCCTCTTCATCCACCGAGCCATTAGCCACACAACAATCTAGAGTTGCAGTACATCTTGTAAATCCAAGTATTGGTGAGTACATTATTGAGAGTGTAACAGTTACACCACCTATCGAGTCAGTCAGAGATTACAGTCACCCTCGTGACCCACCTTTAGCTATTGGTGATATATATATAGAATGGGTTCTCAAAAAAATGCAATCAATTTCATATATGGAGTGATGGATTCTTCATCGGACCCACCTCCTCAAAATGACAACTCTTTACAAGAGTTTAATGAAAACATTGATTACCTATCGAACCCAAGTTTCCCAGTCAAATATTTTTGAATGGTTAATTGGAAAGGATATGGACTTGGAAGACATGAACAAGATCCTCACCACATTATTGAACTATAATATAGAGAGCCAAGTGACCACTCCAGTCTAGGCTATAAACCTTCCATAGCAAGCTCTTCGCTTAATCAATATTTCCAATAACTTGACATAGAATGAGAACAAAAGGAGGAAAAGAGTGATGATGAGGATGAACCTAATGATGAGGATGAAAAACTAGAAATTAGATACCAAATATACAATTTTTACCCTTAAGAGAAAGCTTTACAATGAGCGTCAGATTATGAAGATCCTACTGTGATAGCATACCTTAGGCAAGACCTTGATTCACTAATGCTAGGACCTCATACAAATGCTAATGGATTCTAGATGAGTGATAGTGATGATGATGAAATTGAAATGATTTTTATCAACCATGCTCTTGAGATACAATCTAGGAGAATGCTCCAAGATGAAGTACGTCTTGAATGGTTTAATCAAGAAGAAGAAGAACCTCAGGAAGAGATAATATATGGAGAAACCATGTAGAAGGATAACTGGTATCAACAAAAGTTTCCAATAGACCACACACTTTTTTGGATAAAAAAAGAGCGTGAGGGTCCTGAACCAGAACCTCCTCCATAACATTGGCAAAGCATACAACAAAACCAATTACACACATTAGGTCAGTTGCAACCTAGAGAATATGAGTCATCAATTCTTAAATTACAACCACATAATTTACATCAACTCAACATGATTTTTGTTGATTTGATCACCCCACTCCACAATCCATATAATGAGACAAAACCTATCTATATCGACACTAGTCTCATAGCCATGGACATGATTTCATCCTCGCAATCCACTGCTGACTTCATCCTGTTTGAAGAGTTGTTGCGCGCTTCAAACACTTATATTCTGCAACAACCTTCATCATCAAACAATTTAGTATTTCAAAATGAGATAGAGGGGGACACCCCAGACAAATTTGAAAATGTGGAAAATGATATCCACCTCATCCTAACTCCGCATAATCTAGAAGAAGGTTCTCACATGCTAATAGAAGATTCTATAGATGTGAACTTTAGTGAAGATGTGGAAAATCCTTAGATTGTCAAAATAGTAAAAGAATTATCCACAGAAGAAAAAGAAAGCATCATAAACATACTTATTAAAAAGAAGGAAGTTTTCGCATGGTCCTACAAAGACATGCTTGGCTTAGATCCGGACTTGGTAGTCCACAAAATTACGCTAGCACATGATGCTAAGCCGTTCAATTATAAGCTTAGGAAAGTTCATCCAACAATCACATTAATTGTGAAAGAAGAGTTGCAAAAGTTATTGGATGTACACTTCACAGTACTAATCGATTATCCTGAATGGCTTTCAAACATGGTACCCGTTCACAAATCGAATGGGGGGATACGAGTATGTACTAATTTTTGAGATTTAAACAAAGTGTGTCCCAAGGATGATTTTTCTTTGCCAAATATAGATCAATTAGTAGACTCTTGTGCTGGTCATGAAATGCTCTCCTTAATGGATGGTTTCTCCGGATACAACCAAATTTGGATTAATCTCAAAGATCAACATAAAATAGCATTTATAATACCTTGGGGAACATTCTGCTATAGAGTGATGCATTTTGGATTAAATAATGCAGGAGCTACATATCAGCATGCCATGATGTACATATTTCATGATTATATGCATAAGATAATCGAAGATTATGTAGATGATCTTATTGCTAAATCAAAAATGCGTCTTGAACACATAGATGTGCTAGAAAAGGTGTTTGATCGATTAATAGAACATAAGGTAAGGTTAAATCCTAAGAAGTGTGTATTTAGTGTAACATCAAGAAAAATTCTAGGATTCATTGTCTCAAAGCGAGGCATTGAAGTAGACCCAGGCAAGGTAAAAGCAATATTAGAAATGTCACCTCCCAAAAACTTGAAAGAGTTGCAAATTTTGCAAGGAAAAGTCCAATCTATTCGTTGATTCATTGCACAACTCTCAGATAAATATAGGCCTTTTAATCGCCTGTCACAAAAAGGAGTGATATTTTCTTGGACAACTAAATATCAGGAGACATTTGATGATATAAATAAATATCTAGCCTCATCGCTGGTTCTTACGCCACCAAAAATAGGAATCCCATTTCACCCATACATTTTTGCAATAGATTTTGCTTTAGGAACAATGCTTGCACAAAAGAATGAGAAAAATAAAGAGCAAGCGATTTATTACATCAGTCAAAAATTGGTAAGTTACGAAACAAGATATGCTTATTTCGAAAAGTTATGCTTAGTAGTGGTTTTTACCACCAAGAAACTTAGACATTACATGCTAAGCAATACCACCTATGTTATAGCTAGAGAAAACCCTTTACGATACATGATGACTCACACTTACAACAATACCCGCACTGCTAAATGGATAATGCTTTTAACATAATTCGACCTCGAATTCACAAGTCAAAAATCCATAAAAGGGCAAGTAATACTTGATCAATTAGTGGAAGCTTCATTGCACAATGATACACCATTAATAATTGAACTTCCTAATGATTCAGTGTTTTCTATCACAAAACAAGAAGAAATAGTTTCACCTGAGGATGAAGTAGATATGACAATATTCATTGACGGATAAAATGTGAAAAATGGCAAGGTGCAGGAGTTGTGTTTTACACACCTGTAGGAATACCCATTCCTTTATCATTCAAAATCGAATTCACATGCACTAACAATAATGTAGAATATGAAGCCTTAATACTAGGTCTTAAATCAGGTATAGCAATGGGAAAAAAACAAATAAGAATTTTTGGTGATTCTCAATTGGTTGTCTACCAAATAAAAGGAGAATACCAATGTAAAGAGCCAGTATTAAAGAAATATCATGAAGTAGCCATACAGTTGCTAGGAAAATTTGACTGGTATGAAATTAGTAACTTTCCACGATCAAAAAATAGATTTGTAGATGAAATGGCTTCCTTGGGGTCTCTCATCTCTAAAAATGAACATGGATAAATGCTACTACTAATCATGACAATAGTGTCTAAACCATCAATTCAAAAATCAAAATCTATAGGTGAGAAGAATGTTTGTTTGATACATATCGAACCTTACAATTCTTACCTTGATGAGATAAAATATTTTCTCAAATCAGGCACACTACCAATAGAAATGACATGAACTACAAAAAGAACATTAAAAAAAAGAGCCATTCATTTCACTTTAGTTGGAGATGTGTTATATAAACGTAGTTATGATGGAATACTACTACAATGTTTAAATTCAATTGAAGTAGAAAGAGCAATATCAGAAGCCCATGATGGTACTTGTGGTGGTCACTTTAGTGGAATGACAATTGCAAAAAGAATATTGTGCATGGGATACTATTGGCTGACAATGGAAAATGATTGTTGCAAATATGTCAAAAGATGCCAAAAATACCAACATCATGCAAACTTGACACATGTGCCATCACAAAATTTGTAACCCATTTAAAGTTTATGGCCCTTTTCATAATGGGGCCTTGACTTGATCGATAAAATAACACCCGCTTCATTAGGACAACATAAATTCATCATAATTGCTACAAAATACTTCACAAAATGGGTGGACGCAATTCCACTGACAACTACGACTGGACCTCGAATAGCGGAGTTTATACTTCAACATATTATCTATCATTTTGGAATACCCTCAAAAATAATTTCTGATAATGGAAAGTCATTTAAGAATAAGGATGTTAGAGCATTGTGCAATAAATTCAAAATACTACATAGCTTCTCAACACCTTATTACCCACAAGCAAATGGGCAAGCTAAAGCAACAAATAAAAGTCATATCCATTCTCAAGAAAGTGGTAAAAGATAATCATCGAGATTGGCATACTCACCTCCCTTTAGCACTATGGGCTTACAGAACAAACATAAGAATGCCAGTTGGAGCAACACCATTTTCACTAGTTTACGGTGTAGAAGCAATATTACCATTGGAGCTCGAGATACCATCCTTGCGAATCGAGATACAAGAATTCATGAATGATGATACAACTAGACAGGAGCATCTTGACCAATTGACAATTATTGATGAGAATTGTATTAATGCTCTAGAATATTTACGAGTATATCAAGATAGAGTCAAGCGCGCTTACAATGCAAAAGTCCATCCTCATGAATTTCAAGTGGGGGACCTAGTGCTCAAAGAAAATCAACAAAATACCAATGCTTTACCGCACTTATGGGATAAATTTGCAGCAAAATGGTTGGGCCCATATATAGTAAAGAAAAAATTGGGACAAGGAACGTACAGACTCTCCAATTTAGAAGGGAAATTGGATCCAGAACCACTGAAAATTATGCACCTAAAGGCATTTTATGCATAAAACGACTTTCAATATATGTATATATGTACATGGCTAAAACAAAAATAAAAAAATAAAATAAACAAAATATTCCATTTTACAACATTGCATGCATTTCACATTGTAAATAGACATATTTTAAATTGCATTTTTCATATTGCATTTGCATTTCAATTATATGTTCATACACAAAAAAAACAATATATATATTATATATATATATATATATATATATATATATATATATATATAATATTTATTTTATATATATATATATATATATATATAATATATATATATATATATATATATATATATATATATATATATATATATATATATATAGTTGCATCCATCCCATCCCTTGCTCAATAATATTTAATAGTGGTGATGATAAGACCAAGAAAACAAATTCCAAGAATTGGTGGTATTCAACTAAGATTCTTTACAACTCACAAATCATACACATCATATATGATATATCATACAATTTTTAGTCACTCAAACATGTCTAGTGAAAAACCAAACTTCATGTCCAATTTTCTTTAGGACCAAAGCACTTTCATCACATTAAGAAAATATTGAGTATGGTAGATTGAACCAAAAGCAATATGGAACCAAATACACTTTTACAAATCTTAAAACATCTTTAATAATAGAAAGATAACGCCAATTTGGGTAAACCTCAAAGTGAAAAAAGTCAAATTCTTCGCTTACCCTATCACACAACATAGTCCAAAAATAAAAATAGTGGTTGTCACCACTACCACAATGAAACAACAAATACAAATAAATGTAAATTAGTAAGGATAGGGTAACATTTTCATCATAATTTTGTTGAGAATCCGATTCCCCAAAACTCTACACAAAAAACAATTAACAACACACACCACAGATCTCTAAAGCTGAAAAGATCATACTATGTTCCCCTCAGAAAGTTATGTAGTCATGACAAAGGCTTAAAGATCAAAATCATTGGACTATGGAGTGATCCTCAATCGGGGCTATAAACGCTTGAATGATAGTGGAGTAAACTCATGCAGGGCAACATGTCTCTCTCTTAAGAGGGAGACCTCTGAACGCACATACAGGTAAGATAGCCAAAAAGGAAAACCCAAAAATGTACCATCCAAAAATTACTCAAGATGGGGCAATAAACATCACAATCACATGCACTGGTGCTGGATTGCTTAGGGTCATCGACACACAATATTTAGAAAATTAACTTCACTTGCACACAATATGGTCCTAAAGAAAGTAAGATAACATTCAAAAAAAATGGTTAACATTACTAGCTTCTTTGAGTATTTGAGAATATTTTCAGTTATATACCAAAAGAAAAATCATTATCCATATCACCATCCACATACCATTTATACATACCACATACATCACCACAAAGAATAATCAAGTGGGAACTCCCAATTGCAAATATGAATGAGTAAAGGTCAACTACTCTGAGATAAATAAGATTATATGAGCACCATGCATACCTTCATTCAGTTACATAACTATAAATCAAAATGTGTTTTACATGTTCACTTGCATTCATTATCATAGCATTAACATAGAAATATAATATTGCATAATATAAACATTGCAAAAACATAAACAAGAAGAATACATATACAAATAACTCATGTGAATAACAAAAAAAAATGCAATGTATATATATATATACAAAAGTCTACAAAGTACAAAATTCTCGAAGGCAATATACATCAAAGCACTGAGGCTCATACTAAGATAAAATATACAAAAAAACAAAAATAAGGCAAATACAACATCTAGCTAGTGCCAGTAGGATCCCTCCATGGACCCTACGTTGTAGAAGCCCCATGAGAGATAGAAGTACGATGAGTCTTGTGACTCATCTTAGTCCCTCGGGTAGTAGTAGTAGTAGATGATGAAGGAGGAATAGGTAAAGGAATCTGACACTCATGAAGAATATTCTCCAACATCTCGATGTAGACAACCTATTTATGCAGGATCCTCAAATCAACACCCTAGCAAGAAACCTTCTAAGAAATATTTGCTCATAGAGAAGAAATAGTCAGAGTTGAATCATCACCTCCAGCACCTGATTGTAACCGAGAAAGCTCACCCTGTAAATGGGTAATCTCACCATCGAGTCTAGTGATATTTGCATCCTTAGAAACCACAAAAGTGCTGCTAGGTCCAACTCGTAGCCCATCCACCTCAGCTTGAAGATGAGTCACCTCACTCTGATACCATGCTAACTCGGCCTTCACTCGACCCAACTCCATATCTAGGCTATCTCGCTTAGCCTAGAGAATATTCCACTCCTCTGATCATCGAGGAGGTAAACCCTCATCATCATCGCCACCACCCTCCTCAAGCTACTGAACATCTATGCCTGTGTCAGCTCTCGAAGAGCTACCATATCGGTGCTTCATCGACCAAGGAACCCATCCAACCACACCAACATTGTTACCACTCCCACCATCATCTACAACAATGATAGGAGTCCATAGAGGCTGACTCGTAAACCAAGCGTCATACTCAGCAGTCATACCAACATCATCCAAGTCAATCACCTCCAAGTCTGAGTCATCAATAGGATCATCGACTCGCCAAAAATTAGGAGCAACAGGTAATCCCAACTCATCACCCCGTCACCTGTACATAACAGGTGCATCCAAAGCATCCTGAACAAGACCAAATTACCGTAATACATGAGAGAAATGGATAAAATCCATATCCCTCAAATGGGTTCCAACAACCCATCATCCCAGCCTAATGCGATGAAGCTCCACTACATTCGTTGCCCAATACAAACCTCTGCAAGAATGCCAACACATTAGGTCCCTAGTCAGGGAACTCAAGATATCTCTGAACTCTAATGCACTCGTAGTAGATCGACTGACCTCCTCACTGAGTAACCACCTGTATGGCCGGGGAGAGGTGGCATCTATGCCATAAGGTAATATAGTAGGGTGACCAATGATAACATGCTTCCAACACCAAATCTAGAGCAATAAACTATAGCCCAAGCCCTTGTGCCTATGCCTCTTCACCTCATAGAGCTCACTATAAACCTCATAGAGAAGAGCAGGAGCCTAGGATAACCGATGAGGATCAACTATCAAGTCAAGAATAATAGACACCTGGTTCCATAGGATCCTCAATCCCACAAAATTGGGCAACAACATGTTGCTCAAAATTTACATCATAAAGGCAGGCAATGCAACCAAGCTGCCCATCGTAAAGAGATCTAGATATGCAATGCCGCCCCTACTGCAATTGATGTCCCACATATCACAAAACATAGGGAAAAGGACCTCCTTCTTATCAAGGCCAATACGAACGATAGGACCCTCAATAGGGATGCAGAAGATATGATAGATATCCTCGAGAGTGATAGTCATCTCCCCTATTGGGAGTTGAAATGTGCCTCTGTCTGAATCCCAACGCTCAACAAGTGCAAAAAGGAGATCCTCATCAGCTCAGACGATGCCTAACCACTCGCAACCATCTAAACCAATGGTCTGGATTAGAGTCCAATCATCATCAGAAAGTGCTTTCCACACTTTCCGAATGGTCCTCGACCACCTATGCCGAGCATCAAGAAGCTTAACCTGAAAAGAAAACATATAAAAAAATAAAATTTAGCACAACATGCTAGAAATAAAGCAAAAATGAAAAAAATTTACCTATGCATGGTAATAAACAAACAAAGAAATTTTTTTACCTACCCTAGGTAATAAAAGCAAAAACAATTTTTTTTTACCTATGCATGGTAATAAAAAAAAAAAAACAAGTTCATTGCCAGCCCCGCTTAATGAGCAACCAATAATAATTTACCAGCCTCGCTTAATTTTCAAACAAGCAAAACAAACACAAAAAAAAAATATAAAGGCAAAATCGCCTACCTCTGCAAACCGGCCGTCAACTTCCGCTCCAGCCAAGCCACCACCACCGCTCCCCTCGCCAACCTCCATCTCACTCATCACTTCAACCAATAAACCAATGAAAATTGGTAGAATGATTTTGAAAATGACAACTTATAAATAGCTGCTTTTAGTGACGAAAAATGCGCGTTTGCGTTTTCCACATTGGCAAAAAATGGGTGCCCACATTTTTCGTAGCGCACAAAAACACAAACTCATGTTTTGAGGCACAAAAACACAGTATTATAAAGGAAAACGCAAATCCATATTTTTTGCCAAAATAACCGCAAGTTAGTGGTTTCAAAAAAAAATGAATCCACCTAATCATTTGAAGTGAAACTCGTATCTAGTGGATTATCCTATACACCTAGCGGTTGTAGTGACTAGCAATCCATGCAATCCAGTTGGATGGATAAATCACCATAAGGAAGCTCATTCAAAAATTGCAACAAGCAACAATGAATCAAGACGATAGGCCCCTAAATCTATGAGCTTAAATGTGTTCAAAAACAGATTTGCAAGGTAATCCTACAACACCTTCCATTGGGTCAAAAGCGGGACAACAAACAATAATTTGGTAAAATCAAAAACTGCTAGAGCATCAAATCCTCGACGACTGGTTCCTTAAGTCCATCTTTTTAAAGGAATTGCTAAAGTAATAGTGGATGAAAACTCAAAGAGTGGTCAGATTTTTACCATGTATTCTACACATTAATGAAACCAAAAGCAAAATTGCAAGAACACAAATAATCCCAAGCTTAGGGCACAAATAAAAAAGACAAAATTCATTAACAATATCAACATCATTCAATTAAAACCCACTTTCAACATCCGTATTTCATTTATTGACTTATGGGTGTTAACCTTTACCCAATCGTCAATTGAGGCAATAAGCAAACAAATCAAAAAATTTAAATTCATTCATTCTGTGTGTTAAAGAGAAATGAACCCATTTGTCCAATAAAGTTAGATGTCATTAGTTTTTTCACCACATTGTGTTGTACACAACATAGTACAAAAAGGGGCAATTGTAGACACCAAAATCTAGCACCCTTTAGTTCAAATTCACCACCTCACCATCAAATCTTGCATAATAAATATATATGCCTAAGTTCTAACTTAGGGATATAAAATACTACACATCATTATACTTTTCTAATTTATTTAATCAGGAAAATCACCCTAGGATACCATGTCTACCCATTAGACATATGTCATGGACACTTCATCCAACATCCATGCCACATCTTACCCACTCTTGTCCCATTTGTCCTTGCACATGAAACAAATTCCCAAAACCAATGACATAACTCCTTTGTTGTTGTCCCCTTGTCCCTTCACATAAAACAACATCCCACATCCCACTCCACTTGGAGCCACATCACCCTAGTTAAGTGAGCCACATTGAGTGACTCACTGTAACTACCCCTTCCACCTGGCAGTCTAGATTTTCCACTTGGCAAGTCAGGCTTGCCATCTCACATTTCCCTCCAAAGCCCTTGGTAGCCTATAAAGACACCATAAATCCACCAAACAAAGAGAGATGAATTTGCATACCGATAGGCTATCGAAATAGATCTAGATCCAATGATAAATTGAGAGCACACGCTTGACTCTAACCGTTGGCTCAAATTCTGAGGCAATCTATTATTCAGCTGAAATTGCCCATTCATGGTTTCATAGTAGAAAACATGCATCCATGGTTTCACAACCACAGGTCCATGTTTTCTAGCTCACAACCGCGCTTCTGCGGTTCCATAGTCCTGAGAACAAAAAAATAAATTTCATCGATAGAGATTAGCGGTTTGAGTATTAAGCAAGGCTTTGTTTATTAATTATTTTGTGCTATCTACTTTTCATCCATATCAGTAATAGGTTTATGTGTAGCATTAGATTTATCGCTTGAATATATAGGTGCTACTAATCCCCCTTTGCTGGTTTGCATGTGTGCAGGTAACAGGTATTTGAAGAGCTATTGAAGCTAGGAGTTGCCCATAATTGGATACTCAAGCCCATTCACCAATTGGATTGGAGCGAAATATGACCAAAGACACCACAAATAATTCGATTAGCCAAAGGGGTTTTTCCCCTCTTTATGCCCATTCTATCATGTGAAAGAAAGCATTCACTTATTGTAATCATACCCCTATGCACTTGGGGCAAATCACTTGTAAAAAGGAGACTAAGGAACCATAAGTAAGCTCATTCAAAAATCACAAGCAACAATTAATCAAGATGATAGGCCCCTAAATCTATGAGCTTAAATGTGTTCAAAAATAGATTTGCAAGGTAATTCTACAACACCTTCCGTTGGGTCAAAAGCGGGACAACAAACAATTTGATAAAATCAAAAACCGCTAGAGCATCAAATCCTCATTGACTGGTTCCTTAAGCCCATCATTTGGAAGGAATTGCTAAAGTCATAGTGGACCAAAAATCAAAGAGTGGTTATATTTTTACCATGTATTCTACACATTAATGAAACCAAAAGAAAAATTGCAAGAACCCAAATAATCCCAAGCTTAGGGCACAAAGAAGAAAGGAAAAAATTCATTAACAATATCAACATCATTCAATTACAACCCACTTTCAACATCCGTATTTCATCAATTGACTTATTGGTGTCAACCTTTACCCAATCATCAATTGAGGGGGTAAGCAAACAAATCAAAAATTTTAAATTCATTCATTCTGTGTGTCAAAGATAAATTAACCCATTCGTCCAATAAAGTTAGATGTTATTAGTTTTTGCACCGCATTGTGTTGTACACAACATAGTACAAAAAGGAAAAATTGTAGACACCAAAATATAGCACCCTTTAGTTCACATTCACCACCTCACCATCAAATCCTACATAATAAATATATATGCCTAAGTTCTAACTTAGGGATATAAAATCTTGCACATCATTATACTTTCCTAGTTTATTTAATCAGGAAAATCACCCTTGGATACCCTGTCTACCCATTGGACATGTGTCCTAGACACTTCATACAACATCCATGCCACATCTTACCCACTTCTATCCTCTTTGTCCTTACACATAAGACAGATTCCTAACACCCATGCCACAACTCTTTTGTTGTTGTCCCCTTGTCCCTTCACATAAAACAACATCCCACATCCCACTCCACTTGGAGCCACATCACCCCAGTTAAGTGAGCCACACTGAGTGACTCACTATAATTGCCCCTTCCACCTAGCAGTCTAGATTTGCCACTTGGAAAGTCAGGTTTACCACCTCACATTTCCATCCAAAGCCCCAGGTAGCCTATAAAGACACCATCAACCCACCAAACAAAGGGAGCTGAATTTGCATACCGACAGGCTATCGAAATAGATCTAGATCCAACGAGAAATTTAGAGTGCAAGCTTGACTCTGACCATTGGATCGAATTTTGAGGCAATCTGTTATTCAGTCAAAACCGCTCGTCCATGGTTCCATAGTCAAAAATGTGCATCTATGGTTTCACAACCACAGGTCTATGTTTTCTAGCCCACAACCGTGCTTTCACGGTTCCACAGTCTCGAGAACAAAAAAAATGGATTTCATCGACAGAGATTAGCGATTTGAGTATTAAGAAAGGCTTTGTTTGTTCATTGTTTTGTGTTATCTGCTTTTCATCCATATCAGTAATAGGTTTATGTGTAGCATTAGGTTTATCGCTTGAATATACGGGTGCTACTAATCCCCCTTTGCTGCTTTGCATGTGTGCATGTAACAAGTATTTGAAGAGCTATTGAAGCTAGGAGTGGCACATCATTGGATACTCAAGCCCACTCACCAATTGGATTAGAGCGAAATAAGACCAAAGACACCACCAATAATTTGATTAGCCAAAGGGGTTTTTCCCCTGTTTGTGCCCATTCTATCATGTGAAAGCAAGAATTCACTTATTGTAATCATACCCCTATGCACTTGGGGAAAATCACTTGTAAAAAGGATACTAAGGCTCTAATAAAATTCAATACAAACTCCTTTAATTCTTCTATTGCTTGTTTTCATTATTTTGCTTGAAAGGTGTTGTCTTCTTTTGCTTACAATTTTAAATAGTAAATGAGTTCTATATCCATATGTGGTTGAATCTTGTTGGGAATCCTTTGCCAAGTCTTATGGAATAAAATATTTAAGTCATCCATTATCTTCATAGTTTCCCTCTTAATGGTCATGAGTTGGTCCAGGAGGATGATCCATATGTCCTCTCTATGAATTGATTTATCAAGAGCTCCACCAACTAATCCTAGATTTTGATAGATCATGGGATGATACCAAGGTACCAATTATGAGATATCCCTAAAAAATAAGTTATGAATATTCATAAGGCTATATCTTGATTTTCAATGAAATGCACAGTGTATAATCCCACGAGGTGTCATAAGTGTTCTATCATAGTGATAACATATTCTCATAAGAAGTAAGGTAAGAACTTAAGCACCATGGTAGGGATCAGGTCCTATGTATAGGTGGAGCTAGTGAATTAGAGGACCTTGATAATTTCATGCCAAAAATATTTTGGGAGGCTGATATACCATAATTACCATGTTTTGTTATTGATTCCTCCTTTTTTGTATTTGGTTTAGAGGTGGCATCAACTCTTGATAATTAGATTAGGTGAAGGCTTTGGTCATAGACCATATGATCATATAATTTTGGTTCCTTCCTTTGAGAATATAGTCACTAAGTGGGGATATTTTTCTTCAACAATATTATAAGATAAAGATCCCCATTGAAATCATGGTCTATCATTTTTGGATGACTTCTTTAAAAGTCTCTCTTTTAATTTGAGTTGCCAAGTGGAGTTGTCGGGTGAATTATTTAGGTGATTTTCTTTAAGTAGGTAGACTATAACCTTCACCAAAATCACATAAGAAATTATTCAATATTTTTAGGGTAAATATAAAAGCTCATCCTAGTGGGCATGCTAGAAAAACTATAGTCATCTCATAATGCACCCACCACCCCATGTTTGGGGGTCTAACAAGATGAATGCACTCATGCCTCATGTAGATAAAAACAACAAGAAGTACCATGGATGGTAGAATGCCTATGGGGTTACCTTCAAGGTTGGCTCCTCATCGTATCTAATACTTAATGCACATTGGACCTCCACCAGGCTAGGGAAAGGAATTGCAATGAATGTAAAAATAAGAAATTAAACACTTTGCAAAAAATAAAACCTAAGCTACAAGGGTGATGCACCAAACAATTAAATCTCAATTTTTGACTTCAATAAGTGGCAATTGAACATGACAAATGTCATCCTATGACTATTGAACACAACCAAGCAAAACAGACAGATAAAAATCAAAACAAGTTAAATAAAGGAGGATAAAGCAAAAATAGTCATGACTTGTATTAACATGTCGAAAGTGATTATAAGACAATGAGACCCGAGGGTTTCAATGCTGCTTAGGCTATTAGAGAAGGTTTGGGGTCCTCTTGTTAGAATAAAAAGGCAAAATGAAAGGAAGAGCCATCAAGACTAGGTACTAGGCATGCGGAAATAACTCCCAATACATTCTATAGTATAAGTTAGGCCTATTTATAGCCAAGAGGAGGGTTCCTTCCCTTCGAAGATCTATATTCAAAATACCTGTAAATTATCTTCTTCTCTTGTAGCAAAAATACTTCTACAACTATAAAATAATAGCTCCAAGGTCTTTAGATCTAAGGCCATAAATTTTGAAAGTTTTTGGGCCTCCAGATGATCAATTATTGTTGGCTCAGCTCTCTGTTACTATTTTGGGGTGGTTGTACCATTAATATTCTATCATATTTCTTATATAATATATCTCCTTGCTAATACAATGGGCATGGACTCCCTAACTATTGTAGGCTGGCAAGGTAGGATCACATGTGTGGTTGGTAGTTATTGTGGTTGAGACATGGTTGGCTCTAAGAGGATTAGCCAAGAAATTAAAAATTTATAGCTAATGGAGAATATTCTTCTTAATTTCTCCTTCACCTTCTTCCTCCCTTACATGTGTGGCTACCATGTGTCCTTGCATGAGGTGGAACTCTCTATAGCTAATGATATGCCTTCCCTATATAAGCACTAACACTTCCCTTCTTGGGTTCTAGAATTGTCACTACATGTTTATCTTTTGGCTCTATTAGAACCTTCTCTTTGTTTATGTGCTTTCTTGTATAGACTATTGCATTGAAAATCAACAACTCATGGGCCTTATAAATATTGATGTTATTGAATTTGGGCAGATGATTAGTCTTGGTTATTGATGGAACATATAATGGTCGACATAATATTTAAGTTTTTTTACCTCTCCATGGAGCTATTTTCTTCCAACCAAAGGTAATAAATACCTTTCAACCACCTTCTATTGTTGTGCCTTGCTTTTGACTGAGTTAACTTTGAGAGAAGCAGGGATGTAGCAAAAATTTCTCTACAAATAATAAGGGCAACAATTGATTGAACGATTAATTTCATGCTTTTTATGCCATCATTCATATAGCATTATTAACATTATTCCTTGAAATGGGAGATTTATTCATCTAGAATCTAATATGTTATAAAATTATTCTTAATTTTATATTTTATATTATGTTTTTTAATCTTATGTTAATATCATAAAAATGAAAAAATGAAAAATTTATTCTTTGGGATTTTTAATATTTTTTTAAAGGTTATCAATCATAAGGACTACTGTACAACATAAAACAAGGTGGAGGATGTGTTTCTAATTGTTCTCTTGATTAAATTTGTATTTACATTAGAAATTTTTTAAAGATGAATACTATTATAAAATACTTTTCATCCTGTTATCTATCTAATATTTCTATATCAGTAATCATGTTTTGATATTTTATTGAATTTATTTTAACCATTATCATAAACTTAGCAATAATTCCATATAATATAACTTTAATATATCAATTTTATTACATATGACAAACATCACTTTTGGTTAAGTAAATTTCTTGTGGTTTGGATCTAAGCTAAAGAAATGTTTCCACCTAGTTGCTTGGGACTAGGTATATTCTAGAAACAAGCATGGATGCATTGGACTCAGGAAGGTTCACAATATGAATCTATCTCTAATTACTAAACAAGGATGGCAAGTTCTCAAGAATGAAAAATATCTATGGGTTTCTATTATGAAAGCAAAATATTTATGGCACCACAACAACTTCTTAAATGATCCTTTTCCTATCTTAGGCTTGATAGTGTGGAACTCCATCCTTAAATATAAGGAGATCATTAGAAAAGGTATTCACTAGAAATTAGAAAATCATGAGGAGATTAGTTTATGGGAGGATATTTTGCTGGGAACAGTCCTCTTCAGACTCATGCATAACTCATTTGTTTGAAACCTATCAGTAATTCCCTATTAGAATCTAAAGTTTATCATTTTTTCATCCCAATCGTAAATCTTGGAAACCTATTCCCAGTGATGGATTGTCTAGTGAACAGAGGCAAGATACTTCTGTATTGTCTAATTTATTATGCCTTTGTGTTATTCCTAGTAATCCCTCTAAATATCAGATCATCTGGGTCTCTAATTCCAATGATATTTTCATGGTCAAGTCTTCTTAGTTTCTCTTTGAAAGCTCTTGTCTTCCTTGGTTTTCTTTAAAGATCATCTAGAAAAGTACCTCATCCCCAAAGTTAGTTTTTTCTTCTGGCTTGCCATCTAGGACAAAATCCCACTATCTTGAACCTCCAACACTATGGTATCCCCATCCCCAATCATTGTTATCTATGTCACCAACACCGTGAGTCTACCCAACACATCTTCCTTTCATTCCACTTTTCCCAATCCAAATTGTCATCTCTCTTATCTACCATCATTTTTTCTTGGGCTCCTCCATCTCTCCTCAATGATATGTGTATCCAATGACCAAAATATTTAAAATTTTTTCATATAAAGATATTTTGGTCCTATTGTCTTCCTCACTTATTTTGGGAGATTTGGTATGAGCGTAACTCTTGCACTTTCAATGAATCCAGCCATGATAACCGGTACATGATTTTGATAATCCTTCATGCAGTTGAATATAATCTCTTAGTTGTTTAGGGAGATGGTGAACTTGAACCCAAAACTAAGTCCTATTTGACCTCTTCTCTCAAGCTTCCCATCCGTAATATCCCTCCTTCTCTAAATACTGATCAATCATTCATCAAATGGTCCCCTCATCCTCTAAGTTACCTTAAACTAAATTTTTATGGAGAAGAAAAAGGAAATATTTGACCTACTAGCATCAAGAGCATTGTTAGAGATCACATAGTAAATATTATCCTAGACTTTATTGAGAATTTAAGGCCTCAATCCAATAATTTTGCAAAAGCTTATGCACTCTTCTAGGGTGTTGCTCTCTCACACAACCTGTAGTGTTCCAACATAATTATTGAAGAAGATTACAATAATATAATTCAAATTTTGGTAGATACTCACTCTATTTCATGGAAAATTTTCAATCTGATTACTAAAGAAAAATATCTACTGATATCATTTACAAATATCACCTTCTAACATCTATTCCATGAAGGAAACTATGTTGCTGATATTATTGCAAACATGGGTGTTTTAGAGCTTGGTATCACCATTTGGAGAAATCATTTCCCTCCTTCCCTCATTTATGTCAATAGTTTGGATGTCCCTTCATCCCTGTGTTGAGTCAAGACTTTTGGTAGGACTCTCCTGATGATTGGTATTTCCACTCCCCAAATTCTATGGATCCTCTACGTTCCATGTGGGGTGAGTTTCAAATTTTTAATCCTCCCAAGGTGAGTTGCAGTTGTGTGAATGTCATGGGTGGAGGACCCATATTCCAGGTGTTTCATCCCAATAGGTAGATTTTGGATGGGTCTTTGCACCTTGCAGTTGATATCACTACTTTGAGTTAGGAAACACTACCACTCCAATTTTATGGGATCCCTTGCATCCCACGTGGGGAGAGTTTTAATTTTTTCATCCACCTAAGGTGATTTGCAGTTGTGTGAATATCATGGGTGGAGGACTCATCTTCCAGGTGTATCATCCCAATGGGTAGATCATGGAGGGGTTTTTATACTCTACAAATAATGTCATGGTTAGTGGCTCTTCTAATTTACAAGTTTCAAAGATAACTTAATTTCCTATTTGTAGCAACCCCAACATGGGGAAAACACCTACTCATGACAATACTTGTGTCAACCAAAGCACCAATACTAGTTATTTTGGGAACTCTTCCTCCAAGAACCCTAATGATATATGTGACCCCTTGCACAACCTCCAACTCAAAATTCATTTTTACATTATTTGTAGATGCATCCTTGGTGGAAGACGTGCTAGCTTGATCCTCCAATCAGGATTTCTATACTTATCCATTAGATCACATGGAGTATCATTTGACATGGCATTCAAATCTCAAATGCCAATCCCATGTGAAGGTGTATATGGACATCCTTATGAAGCCCACCCATGTCCTTGATTGACTCATTTTCACCATTTTACATGGTGGAAATCATCCCAACATATTCATCTTCAAAGACTTTGTCAGTTGTACTAGGAATTATGGAAATCACCACCATTCTACCTTGAGTTACTGCATGTTGGATCCTTACAACCATCAAGGGAGTCATTTATTATTGTTGTTTACTGAAGTTGCCTATGAATCTAGTGTTACTTCCTTAAGATCCCACTTTCCCTTGGCTTGTAATCCTTAGAATCTAGCCCTACCTTTTCATTGGAGTTCCTATGCTCATGTCAATCCACCTATGCCAAGTCATTCAATCTTGAGTGCCATCATATCCCATGATTTTTTGGCATGGGTATTATGTGTTTTGTACCACTACAATCAATAATGGTTTCTATAAGGCTCCATTACCTTTATATCCTTTGTTGTTTTACCTTTCATATCAAGTTTCTTTCCTTATCCCCCATATGAGTCATTGTGTTTCTCTTCGACCTCCCCTGATCTATTGAGTTCTGCACCTATGGCTGAAGTCAAACCCTCTGTAATCTATATCTCTACCCTTGTCGAGGATATTTTTAGATACCATAGGCTACTCCACTTCTTTCATTTGTTCAATGGCAATGATATCAAATTTTCTATGGATTTCATTTGGATATGGAACGGGGGGCATGTTGTTATCTATGGTCTAAGCTTCACGAAAATTGTCAACCTCTTGGCTGAGATCATTGGCCTCCCTAATGATTGCAAGATCATATATAGGCAAAAGCATTCCATCTAGGATGAATTGGCACTTCTCAAGTATAAAGGAGAGACCTTGGACATAGAGAAAGGTGGTATCTTGAGAGATATGCTCTCAAAACCATGGGATATTGTAATGGTGATGGTGCTTTAGTATTTTACATTGGATATCCCCGATGTGATCTTGAGGAAATTCCCATTAGCTTTCTTCAACCACATTTGGGGGAAAAAATCCATCAACATTCTGGAATACCTCTTTTGGTTTGTTGAACAGTTGGTCCTAAATGTTAAGAGATGTATTTCCTCCTTTTACCTACACCAAGGTCTTCACTTGGTCATTTATAGATATGTTCTAAAAAGGTAGACTCATCAAGTGGTGGGAGCTATGGTCTTTGTTGTGGAACCTGCAAATGACACTAATGAAACTGGTGGAGATACTTTCATATCTCCCAAACCAAATTATGTATTGGAGTTCAATGTGAAGATGGAAAGAACCCCGAGCACTCAAAAATATAAACCTCATTGCACCACTAGGAGTAAAACTAGCAACAACAAATATAAGTCTCCAATTTTTATTGACAATGATCTTTTTGATGACTCTCTATATTTTTAGATAAAACCAAAAAATATGTCCAAGAAGAGTCATCCTCTTGAAGGGACCTCTATCCAACCTCCCATATTGACTTCTATGGTATCCTATTGGCCAAATATCTCCAAATGAGATCATATCCAAGGCCTCCATGATATTATGAAGACCCTCGAGAGAGAGGCCATGATGAGCTCCTCTCTCCTCTCTCAAGAGGAGACCCTACTAGAGGATTATAAGGACTAGCATGAGATTATAGAAGAATTCAAGAGCCTGGTGGGGGTAGACTGGGCTGGCCGTGAATTTGGTCAGCCTAACATCTAGCTTGGTTGTGGTATTATGGTTGTTTTTGCTACTTCTGTTCTTACATTTTTCTTTTTTCCTAGTTTTCCCTTGCATGGGTTTCCTTAATACTGGTTTTGGGTCCCCTCTTTTTTCCTTGTGAGGGTCTCCTAGTATCTTGTGGGTGTCTTTTTGTAATGACCCATATAGGGCTGATATTTTTGCTATTTTTCTAAGGAGTACTTCACAAGATAGTATCCATTTTATAAAAGGTTACGAGAACCTTTAAAAACCCCTCTACCAATAAAAATGACTATGTCAATAGTATCATATGTTGATTGATAAGATACATAACCTAAATTATATTGAGACTACATGCCACTTTTATCAAATAAAAATTATTACTTCAATTCAAAATAAATCTTAATGTTTTCATGGTGAATTACCCTTTGTAATTGTCCACATTTATACATTCACCATAACAAAAATCAAGTTAATACTATGAAGGAAAAATATCAAATTATAATTTGTATGAATTGCAATTTAATTTCAAGTATATTCATAGCTATGCATACCATAGCTTCTTGATCAACCAAAAAAAAAGGGTTGTCTAAAGCTCAAAGTAATTACACACTATAGCTTCTATATTAAAAACATTAATTTTTTGTATTTTATAAATGTAACCTGCTTCCTTATTACATCAAAAAAATATATATGAACATGATGCTAGGTTTTCAAGCTTGTAGTAGGTATGTGATAAAATCTAAGGAAGATAATAATTTTGATCATATTTTTCACATATTTTTCAAATGACCTTGTATTATAAAATTTTGGGTAGTGGTGTATTTGATGAACACCCTTGACCACCAATTTTTAATTTATTGATAAATATTTTATATTATTTTTTGTTTGATAAATATTTTCTAATCTATGAAGGGTTGAGGAACCAACACTCATTCTAGTCATCAATGCTTGAAACTAATTGCTCATCCAAATAAGCACTCCATACTTCCTAGGTAATCTAAATATAAAATACCAACCTTGCTAGGCAACCTAGGTGATATCTATAATATAAAATATCAAAAAAATAATGCTTTATTTTATAGGTGAATGTGATTACACATCAATTACTAGGAAAAATATTTATCTAAAAATATAATGTCTATTAGGTTGTCACACTGTACATAAAATTTAAGAGAAAGGAAGTAAGCTCTAATCCAAGTCTTTAAACGTTAGTGGATAGCATAACTTTTTATAATTGTAATTTATTAAAGCTTGATTGCAATTTACTAATTATAGCCTTTAAAAAACATTATCCATGATACAATTTATAAAACTTTACCAATTATTAATGGCATATATGGTATACATTTTTCTACTCAAGGTCATCTCGCTAGTCTTAACACTAATAGTTACTTTACCTACTAAGCATTTTTTCCATATTTGTATTTTTTACAAGAATATTTGATGTACTATAGTATGCATATATTATTGACTTTATAAGTAATATTTCCATCTCATTTTATAGTATTTTTATAAAGTAAAAATAAAATAGAGTGGTTGGATTTTTAACATTTGCAAGCCCAAATAATCAGATTTATAATTTAAAATGGACACATGCATATATTGAACTAGTAGTACATGATGGTTGTTAAAAATATATATAATACTTGTACCAAGTGGTCTTTGTATGTGAGTAAAATGGGATATCTCATACAATTACTTGAATTAAAACAATATAAACCATAAATGCTCAAACTAAGACAATATAATAGTAAATTAAAATTAACAATAAAAACTATCTTAATCTAAAGATGAATAAAAAAAATCATTCAAGAAAAAACTACACTAAGATTATCCATAGAAGGTAAAATGCTTAGGCTAATACTAATGAAATAAAATAGATTACTCAACACCTAGGGCATCAATAATCAAACCATTTTACAATAAGCATAAAATTCTATCTCCTATTCTAACTTGATTGTAATGTACTAGAGTAAATAAGAAGAGATCACACCTAGGATGTTTATAAAGGGTTTGACTTGCCTTAGAAATTTGTCTTTGAATGAAAATCAGTGATGTTTGGATACAAATATTTTTAAAGCATCCATCCCATCCTTATCTATGGAATGCCACAAACTAGTGATCAATGGATTTGGTTGTACCTACATTCCTTGAGAGAGAGAGAGAGAGAGAGAGAGAGAGAGAGAGAGAGAGAGAGAGAGAGAGAGAGAGAGAGAGAGAGAGAGAGAGAGAGAGAGAGAGAGAGAGAGAGAGAGAGAGAGAGAGAGAGAGAGAGAGAGAGAGAGAGAGAGAGAGAGAGAGAGAGAGAGAGAGAGAGAGAGAGAGAGAGAGAGAGAGAGAGAGAGAGAGAGAGAGAGAGAGAGAGAGAGAGAGAGAGAGAGAGAGAGAGAGAGAGAGAGAGAGAGAGAGAGAGAGAGAGAGAGAGAGAGAGAGAGAGAGAGAGAGAGAGAGAGAGAGAGAGAGAGAGAGAGAGAGAGAGAGAGAGGGGAGAGAGAGAGAGAGAGAGAGAGAGAGAGGGGGGGAGAGAGAGAGAGAGAGAGAGAGAGAGAGAGAGAGAGAGAGAGAGAGAGAGAGAGAGAGAGGAGGGATATACATTCCTCTTGATTAATATTTTTCATCTTCTCATTTCAATTGCAAAATCATGAGAACTTAGTCTAAATTGGTTGATAGTATATTTTTTATAGAGATATTCTCCTATAGGTGAATTTTATTTTTGTAAGTGATCATTGGATTGATATGACATTTGTAAATATTTTTATTTTTATGAAATTTCATATTCTTGTTGAATCTTTTGTTAAATCAATTTCATTAAATTTCTAATTTTAAAATCCATAACATGTCATCATTAATACCTTCCATGTAGGTGTAAATATGGGTGAAGGGTCTATAGTTTGGGGAGCTACTCTTGATGGATCCTTTAGTGTAAACTTATCCTATGAGATCCTATCAACTAATATAGAATATGGGTTTCAATGTAGGAGGCTTTGGGAAACAAAGACAATGCCAAAGATAATAATGTTCCTTTGGTTCGCTGTGCAAAATAAGATCCTAACAACATATAACTTACACAAAAGAGGATTTAAATTTCCTAATGGATGTTATCTATTTGATGAATAGGAAGATTCAGTGGAACACTAAATGTTAGGATTTAGTTATTCCATTTTGATTCTTCAAGGTTTAATTGAGCATATGGGGGTTATTTGGGTATGACAAAACAATGGATTGGATAGAATAGTGGAAAAATCCCTTTAGGAGTGCAAGGTTGAATAATATAGGTGCTCTAACTCATTTCCAGTATGCTTTATGGGTTTTGTTAGAGCGTTAAAAAATAATATTTAAATAAAAAAAGATATCCTCCTTAAAAATTAGGCAGACGATCTAGGCAACTATAGTGGAAATTGTTAAAAAAAGAAATAAACTAGGGAATAACCAAAGAGGGCAAATATTAGTAAATATTGGGACCTTAATCCAATTTCGATAGAGAAAGCCACCCAAGAAAATCTAAGAATAAGGGTAGAATGGCATCCACTTAGGGAGGGATAACTAAAGCTAAATTTTGATGGATCTTCTAAGAGGAACCTTGGGAAGTTAGGGAAAGTAGTGATCAAGGATATCAAAGGGATCTTAATTGGTGTTGTTAATAAGTTTTTAGGCTCTATGACAAGACATCAAGTAGAAGTGAGAGAAAATTTAGCTGGATCAAAACTAGCAATGTAGTTTGGAGCAAGAAATATGATAGTGAAGGGATATTATCCCAAAATGATCAATTAACTTAACAAGAGGACTATAGAGAGATGGTAGGTGTCATGTATAATAACAAAAAATCTAAGGATCCGTAACTCTCTACAACAAATGTAGATGAATAATGCTTTTAGAGAAGGTAATAGGGTGCCAGATTGACTGGATTACTAGGGGGATCTTTGTGAAGAGGACTAGAGGTGGATTACGTTGTATAATGTTCACCCAAACTTAAAATAATTAGTAGAAATTTAAAAAGCATAAATAGGTTATTTATGATTCATAAAAGGTTAAACCAATGGTCTATACTTTTTTATAATCCAAAGGAGTATAATCCTAGGAGTAATTCCTATAATTAGTAGATATGGGATCATGTTACAATGCATTGGAACTTATATTTTTTCTCTAGCTAATATTTGGCCTTCATAATTATGAAAGCCTAGTGATAGATTTTCTAGCAGGAATTTTCATCATTGGTAGTCATTTATAATATAGTAGATGTAGTAGTAGTTTTCTTAGGATATCCATTGATGGATAACAGTCCCATGGACTATCCCATAGACATGTGGTTACCACATAAAATACCTAGGTAGATATTTCAAGTGCAATAATAAATGGTTTTAAGGTATAATGTTTCTAATGATTAAGTAGTTGAGGGAAGTCCCTAAAAATAAATGAACTTAGGGATAATATTAATGGATGTTAGGTGGTGTGGTTTGGTGGTGATTTGGATTAGGGGATAGATCAATGGTATATAGATGAGGGTTGCATCCCTTTTGAACTTTGGGGAGGGACCAAGAGTCATATTAGATATGTTTTTGAAATTATGATGGTAGTTTAGAATAAGTTGAAAATGGTTGAAAATTGATGAAAATAACCCAAAATTCTATAGTCCTATAAGAAGAGGTTTTGTGCAATAGGACTGGTGATGCTAGTTGAAAAGTGTAAAAGGGTCCGAGCCCTTTCAAAAATCTAATTTTTACTCAAATAAAAACATAAAAATAACAACCTTTCTCTCGAGTTGCAAACATCGCTTGATATGGTAATTTTCCATTATACATCAACTTTGCTCTAGATATATATACCAAAATTGATATAATACTTCTCCTACTAATGGTAATATTATTATTTTTTCTAATATCATAGGGTGAGGATTTTGAACTTAACCCCTAGTTCTTTAAGAAAATTTATTTTTGCACATGGCAAACCTTTTTTCAAGCTTCTTTTGATGGGACAATATCCCAACCTACATAACCATATAAAATCATGATTGAAGAAAACAAGCTTATACTGAGAGGGGGGGTGAACAGTATAAGATCACTTTTTACTTTTCTTTCCCAAATAGTACTATCCAATATAATCAATGGAAATATCAATAACAATAACCAAAGCAATGCACAAATTATCACACACAATAGAGACACCAATTTAACGTGGTTCACCCAATGTGGGCTACTCTACGGAGAAAATATTTCATTAATATTTTATCAATAAATATCTTGGGAATCCTTTCCCTACTACAATGTTTATGGACCTCTATCCAAAGGAGACATCAATACCCTAATAAAGTTTATGGATCTCTATCCATAGGAGAACTTCTTTCTCCTAAGTCCTAATTGGTGATCTTCTAGAAGAACTATCACCCCCACTGGTCTGGATAATGGATATCTATCCACTAAATACTCCTATCCTCACTACCCTAGCTAATGGATATCTATCCACTAAAGACTATCGTCCTCTATACTCTTTCACCTTCAAATTTCTATCTCAAATTTGCACTAAACACAATCCTTTGATCTAGCACAAATTTGCTCAATCTCTGTCTCTGGTTTAGTACAAACCTATCCTTAAATTTACCCCAAAATTTGTCCTCTGATCTATACTAAAAATAGTCCTTCAATCTAGCACAAGTCCGTCCTCAATATTTATCCTCTGATCTATACTAAACATAGTCCTTCAAACTAGAACAAGTATTTCCTCAATCTCTATCCTCTGATCTGTACTAAATACAATCCTTCAGTCTAACATGAATCTATCCTCAATCTATATCCTCAAGCCTTAACTCAAAGCTTGACACAATCACAAATCAACTCTGCTGGATCTACCCAAAATCTTAACTCAAGGTTTAAACAAATTAATCAATCATTTTTGCTCACAAACCTTCTCAAAGACTTGTTTCAAATCTGCCTTGTAAGCTTTCCACAAAAGCTCACACCAATATGTACTCAAGTCCTCTCTAGAATTTTTCCAATCTGCTCAATAAATACCCACAAGAACTTATCCAAATATGCTCTCAATATGTATTGTAAGCTTCCACAAAATCTTACCCAAATCTATCCACAAGTCTTCTCAAAGACTTACCTTAAATTTGCTCAATAATTCCACACTAGAACTTGTCCAATATCATATAAACATAAAGAGAATTTTTAGAGACTCAATATGCTTCATATTCATCAATATGCTTAATTACTTTCAATCACTCTTTTAGAAATTTATAGAAAATTGTTAGAGACTCAAAAAACTTCACATTCACCTTAATGCTCAATCACTTTTAATAACTCTTTTAGAAACATACAAAGAATTGTTAGAGACTCAATATGCTTCACATTCACAAAATCTCAATCACTTCCAATCTTTTTATCACAAAATCATATAGAGAATTGTTAGAGACTCAATATGTTTCACACTCATCAATACTCAACCTCTTTCTCAAATCAATTTAGAATATAAAATAATTTTTTCATAGAACTTGAACTTTCACTTCACATATATTCACTTGAGTAGGCTCAATAAAATCTACTCAACCAATCACTCAATGAAACAATCCTTGCTCACAAACCCTAGTCCAAACATATGAATACTCACTCAAAATGTTTTCAACAATGCTTATCAACCAATATCACATAACAATGATACTCATGTTCTTTTCAAACCCTAGTTCAAGTTCTTCACTTAACCAATGGCTTCAACAACAATTCTTATCAAACAAGATTTTAACAACTCTTTATTCCAGAAAAAACTTGAAACATTAACTCAAAACACTCAAAAAGGAATCCTAATTAAGTCATTTTTAATCCAAAGTTATTTTCCAAAAAACCAACCAATCAACTCAACTATGGAAGAATGTGTCCATATCTTTTTCTTGATGTAGAAGGAACCTCAAAAATCTACCACAACCAAAAACATTTCTTTACCAAGCTCAAGGAGGTTAGAAGATGATAAACTCTCTCAAAAGTACAATGTAAATATCAAGACATACATACACCTTGTCACTCCATATTGAAGAAAGCATCCATCAACATATACAAAAATAATTGACCAAATACACCTTATAATCTCCCAGTTAAAATTATATCTAACAATAGAAATAATGTCAATACAATAACCTTCTCAAAACAACTCAATGGCAAGAAGTCTTCTCAAAATTTAACCAACACTTTAATCCACTTATTTCTCCAATCAACCAATATGTCAAAAATACTTTATTAAAAATAAAGCTTAAATACTTATTCCAAAATAATGACCAATTAAAATACTTTTTATCTACCCCTTTCAAATCCCCAGGACCTTATGTCAAAACCTTAGGCATTACAAAATATATTAAAAAATTTTATTACCTTTGCCTTTGTGGGACTCGAACTCACAACGCCGCCTTTACCAATGCCCTAGCTATGACTCCAACCGCTACGTGAGCTAGGTTATCACATTGGAAGGGAATAAAACCATGTGCTCTATCTTCTCCCTCTTGGTGCCTCACCCAAAAAATATTTACGCTACTTCCTTTGGCACCTAACCAAGTCCACTCAAAATGCTGCCTGTCGAGATTCGAACACGGGTCCTCCCACTCACAAGCACCCTAGATCACTCCAACTTGCCACCAGACCACCACACAGGATGGTAATGAGGTTTAGGGCTTCTTTCATGTTATTTATTTGCCGATGTACTTAAGAAAAAACTTTTTCTTCTTCCTTGCATGATATCACACGAAACACACAACTCATAGGCCTTTAGTAAATCGAACAAGGGATGATTATTTTGCCACTTAGGCATATGGTTTTTATACCAATATGCCACCTTGAAATTAAATGTCGACACTTTAACTTTTAAATATTTAATTTATAAGGTTCGAGGTGTAGACCAATTGGTTCATCCAAACCCCATAAGGGGGGCAGAGGTCCAAGGTTCAAATCTCGAGCCTCGCCGGACTGAACGCTTGTCCCTTTCTTGGTGCTTTCAGTAGCGTAAATGGTTTAAAATGATTGTGGCATGGTGGTTATAGGGGCGGAATACACGAAGATCTATGTGGCAGCTTCTGGGACGGACAATGTAGAATACTATGGCGGCCATAAAAAGTTGGACAACCTGCCCAGATTCGTGGCGACTACCAATTCCACCATGTAAATTCAAAAAAAAAAAATTAATTTATAAATTATTTAAATTCTTTAGAATTTAAATATTATAAATTAATATTTAAATCTTTTTGGCTTTATTAAGGATTAAAGCCTTCTTAGGTTTTACCACTTTATATAAATAATATTTATTTAAACTTCCTTGGGCTTTTTAATATGAATTTAAAAGCCTCCTTGGGTTTTTATGAAAAACCTTTTATTTTTGCTCTTCCATGGTTTTAATAAAAACCCTTCTACTTATGCTTCACATAATATTAAAAATAAATATTATGAAGCTCTTTTGTCATTAACCTTTGCATTGTTACGTTTGACCTTTTGACATCAATGGTAGCTTATTCCTTGACATCAATGACAACTTTGACTCAAAATGTCCAACAATGATTTGTGCCAATATTTTAAAAATTATTTTCCTTAATTTCCAACTCCATAATTGAATTAATTTACATTTATTTAGCATGTCATACTGAGATTTGAAACCTTATATTATTTTTTCTCTACACAAGCATTCCAATTGTAGCTAGTATAAAAATTCAAGTCACACATACTTACATGTGAAGGAAATAACTCTAATTTATCACCCTTAAACATGATACTTATGTCATTATCTTAAGAATCATTAACCATTACATTTGTTTTACTTACATTAAAATTAATTTTAGAGTAGCAACAAATATTATCTAAAGGTATTAGATGTCTTTGTAAGCTATTTTATAATTTGTTAGTAGCACAACTTCATCAACATAAATAAAAAATAATAGAGCATATCCTAAAATACATACCCTTCCTCCCATTTCTATTATGATTCACTCTTCTAATCTATCTATAAATAATTTAAATAATATGGGTGAAAGAAGGAAACCATGCTTTACACCAATATTACTATTGATAGTAGCCTTTTTGGTTTCATGGACATCATTTATTAGTATTTTAACTTTTCTAGACCTTTATATACAAATGTAGTGTTGCTTGTCTCCATTTAGTTGGGACATTTATTTATTTATTTTTCCATAATTTAAGTAATGGCACTATATCAAAATCCTTAGAAAAATCTACAAGCCAAAGGTGACTAATATTATTTTTTTCTTGAATTTTATAAAAAAATAGTCCTAGGATAACTAGATGGTCAATATTTCCTTTGGTAGCATGGGATAGATTTTGTACAAGGAAGTTTCATGGGGGCCTAGGATTTAGAAAAGTATCCAAAATTAACATGGCTTTATTATGCAAATAGGGATGGTAAATCTTGTCTGACTCTAAAACCCTATGGGTTGATATTGTCAAAAGAAAATACCTCTGCCATTGTTATTTCTTTGTAGATTACATCTATAATAATGGATTGGTATTTTGGAATGCCATATCCCATACCAAAAGCACCCTCACCAAAGGTCTCAAATGGTGATTGGGTAATGACAACCTCATTCAATTTTGAGAAGACCGATGGATCTTAGACCATCCTCTCATCAATTATCCTAAGCTTTGTCTCCTAAATCCTCTTCTTGAACGATCTATTGGAAAATTTATCTCCAAATTCATTTCCTATGACAACAAACAATGTCCTTCATGGAAACCTATTTCTTCATCTGATGATATCCCTAGTTCTGCTGAAGCTGCAAAAGCCCTCTCATACTTACTCAAAACCTTTATTATCCCTTCTAACCCATCTAAGGATTTTATCCTTTGGGGAGCTACTAATCATAGCATTTTTAATGTCAAATATGTATACTTCCTTGAGGAAGAACCTCTACAAAATTGGTTTCTAGCTAATCTCATATGGCTTCGCCACCTCATTCCCAAAGTTACATTTTTTTTCTTGGTTTGTTGTGCAAAATGGAGTCATAACCTTAGAAAACCTATCTCACCATGGCTTAGTCCTTGCCAATAGATGCTATATGTACCATTATGATTGGGAATCGATCCCCCACCTCTTCGTGGATTTTCCATTTGCCTCAATCGTCCTCTCCTCCCTAATGTTGAAGTTGAGTCTTTCTTGGGCTCCTCCTAATCCCATCATGGACCTTTACTCCCAGTGGCCCAATCCCTTCCACCACATTCACCTCTACTCCTTGTGGTATTTCTATCTTCCTTATTTCCTATGGTAAGTGTGGATCGAGAGGAATAACAGGGCTTTCAATGACTCTTCTTGTAGCCCTGATTCTATCATTTCCAAAATTCTCACCCTATCTCGAGAGAATGCTAGTCGTATTCCTTGCCATAAAATTTGAGGTCATGGCACTAAGACCCATATCATTTATTCATTCAATCTCCTTGTTGGACCTTCCAAATCTCAATTCCCTAAAGTTGATAGATCCTTAGTTCACTGGGTCCCACCCCTTCGGGTTGGTTCAAAATCAACTTTGAGGGAGCTGCTAAAGGAAACCCTAAAAAAGCTAGCGCAAGAGGTGTCCAGTACAATAAATTTATTGAAGCTTGAGCTTTGTTCTAGGGTCTCACCTTGGCTTCCAAAATATAGTTACACAATCTTATCATCGAAGGGGATTCATTGAATACCATCAACTTCATCAAGGGCTCCTCTCCTCCTACGTGGTCTATTGCTATTGCTATCAATGAGTCAAAAAGGATTCTTAGACTCTTTGATCACTCCTTAGTTCAAAACATTTACAAATAGGGTAATGGAGCTGCTAATATGATGGTGAACCTAGGCTTGAACCATATAGGCCTCCAAGTTTGGGATAGTGATTTTCCCAGTGAAATCATTGAATTTTACCTCCATCATGATGTTTCAAATTAGTAATTTCAATGAACTTTAGTCATGGTGAAGTGGTGCCACTATGGTCTATAACTTTCTATTCCCTTGTGTAGTCATTTAATTATGATAGGGTTCCTCTCATGAATGTTCATGGGAAGTCGATCATTTCATGATCAATGCCTAGTGGGCCTAGGTCGTTGATCAGATGGCCCCACTTGTTTTTTGTCTCCCAACTTAGAGAACTGATGAAGACAAGCATATAGATCCTGAGATCCAAATCTGATCCTTCTCGCATCCTGGTTGGGTTTGGTTTCCTAGTTTCTATTGGGGTTTCCTTTCCATTTTATATGTGCTTATGTTTAAGGATTGTTGTGTCAGTCTTGTCTCTCTTTTTTGTTTCCCTCTTTTCTATCTCTCTATGGGATCCCTGCCTGGAAATTCCATTTTTGACTTAAAATTTAAAAGGTTCGGGGACCTTTCAAAACTCCCCTTCCATCAGTCAAAAAATGTAGTTAAGTGTTTAGATCAAAAAATAACTTAAGAAGGAGCCCTTACATTGTTTTCTTCTGCCCAATCATAAATTTTATTTTCTAATATGGTACCAAATGGATTAGAAAAAAAGTTTCTCATCATGATCATTATGTAATTTCTTACATTATTTATATCCCTACATTTTGTATAGGTATGCCCTTACTAACTTGCTAGTCTAGAGGAAACCTACTCCATATTTTGTTGATTCTACATATATTTTACAATATTTAATAAATAAGAACCTCCTCATTTATTTATATTATCTATAAAACCATCTGGATCTTGTGTTTTTAGTTTATTAAGGTGCTTAATACCTATCCCAACACCATTTTTTTAACATAACTTCTTGGATATTGATGGTAAAAGTCATCTTCTAACAAATTTTCACATAGTATTTTCATAGAATTTATAAAAACGTGCAATAATTTCCTTCTCTTTTATCTTCCACAATAGTATAACTTATGAGTGCAACTTCTTTAAAATTTTTAATGATTTTAGCTTAATGATTTAATTTCCTTCATCATTTGTTTCATCCTCAGTGATCGAAGTAAATATTTAGGATCAAAGTGTAGACTTGACTTAATTTTCTTTGATGATATTCAATATAATACATTTTTCATTATTCTTATACTTATTTTGATTGCACCTTTTTTTTATTCCTTATTGTGTACTTATTTGATAATTTGATCCTTTAGTATTTGTTATTTATTCCTTCTATATCCATTCCATTATATTTGCTATCCTATCCTTTGTTATTTTCTATTCTATGATGCACATTACGAGACACTAAACAAACAATTCTAAAACACATCAAGCATATAATTTTTCTCTTTTGAATTACCCAAATATTAACAAATAAAAAATTCTATAGTAAATGGAGAGGTCAAAAACATTATGTTTTAAGATTAACAATGAAATATGTAATAATAAAAATTTCTCTTATCAGCTTGAATTGACAAATCATGACCAAGAAACTAAGACAATCCATTACTATATTTGGACATGAAATTTTTTAAGCTTTTTTCCATTAAAAATGTTTCTTCTAGGATGCAAGCACATGTGACCTCTTTATTGGGTCTCATTGCATTATTAATCATTTAAGTGGATTGTACCATGATTGATTAGTTGCAAGTTTTCAAGATCCTTAAGACTTCATAAGCCTTAAGAAGTTCAATAGTCAAGAATAGATTTTAAATATTCTTTCCCTATTACCCTACAAGGTAGCACCTCTAACCCTTCCTATTTACAAATTAGAATCCAATTTCTATGGTGATTTCAACATTTGATCTTATATACAAATACATGATATTTAAATAAAAATAATAATAATTATTTCACATAATGATGGGTATGTTATTCAAACTAAATTTTTACCCTAATATAATATGGTTTCCCATAACTAGATTTTTAATTCATGATTTCTTAATGAATGATCATTTCAAAAATTTCATTATTTATTTTATTGAGTCACTTTTAGTCATTATTATTTCATTACCAATTTAAAACTAGCTATGTATATTTCCATACCCCAAGAGATATTTTTGAATTATTTATATCTATATACAAAGAATATTTTTTAAAGTATTCTAGTTTCTATTCATTCATTAATCTATACCACCCAAAATCCTATCTTATCTTCTACCACATATAAGGTTTATAAATAATATATATAACTATTCCCCTTACCATCATGTATGTCCTATTTAGTAGAGATCATATTAGGGTCTGATTATGCCTTAATCATTTAACATAAAATTAGTACCTAAAATCTAAAAAATTAAATAATATTTGAGGATACATTCAAAGGACTCTGTTAATATTTGCTATCCTACTCTTACTTCACAATTACACACCCATGAATATAAATTATTACTCCTACCATAATTTACTATTAAATAAAATATAAATGCATTACATAATCCCTTTGAATTTTCATATGAGTATAATATAAGACAATATACAGATTAGTTATTCTTTAAACATAAATGATATGCAATGATATCTCCACATAGAGGTCAAGCATGTCAAGAGAAATAAAATATATATATATATATATGAAATTAAAGAAAATACATTGAATTGAGAACACTTCTCTTTGGAAATTCCACATCCTTCCATAGTCTTTTGAAGCCTTGAAAATTTTCTTTTATTTACTATTTGAATTATCTGTTAAAGTTTTGGATGATAGAAAATGGATATGGACCCTTTTTCACTAGCTCGCCTATCCACCTATCCTAATGTGTGTAGAGGGGTCAACAACCAAGTTTATATCCAATTTCTAGAATGACATGCCTAAGGATGAGTATTTTTCCTTGTAGGATTAATTTTAAGATGCCCCATTACACCCTTTTCACATAGTCATGGATGCCCATGGAAGGTCCTCTAAAGGATATTATGTGCATGTCTTATAGCTTAGAGATTGGCATACTTGAGAAGCTCCTAGATGAATTCAATGTGGTTGTATCCCATTGCAACATAGAGTGTTGTATCTCCTAATTCATTTTCACTATGATAAAATTGCATTGGACCTTCACATCCTCAATATTGATCACCACATGGTCACATGCATCCTCCAACAAGTCTAAATACTTGCTCAATTTTTTTTAACTTCTTCCATATCCCCCATAGTGGAGGCCATGTGGAAATTCGTATCATTGTGTTACCATATCACCTACTTTACCAATGCCCCTATGAATGAATAAATTATTATCCCATGGAACCCCCTTAGGTCATCCTATAGACACTAAAATCAAGCATCTTAAATGCTAATTAATTAATCATAATTAATTAATATTTAATTAATCAACCAATTAAATAAACAAATAATTGATTAATTATTACCTAGGCTATCACGACATGCACTCACAGTCCAATATGCATATTTAATTTAAATGCATATGGATAAAAATGCATAATTAAAGTTAAAATACCTATCTAAACCCACATGCACTTTCAGTTTAGCATACACATGCAGTTAACATGCATATCCAATATGCACACATTTCAAAATTGCATGCACATCCAATGATATTTCCAAGGTAAGCTTATCCTCATCTATGAGCATGCATCCTTTGGGATAATCTCAATGTAGAAGAGAAGCACTAGTTAACACCACTTAACTAGTTGAGCCACCACCTCATCCATTCCCTTTGGGAAGTCTATAAATGCACCCTATCCTCCTTCATGGAGCATGAGGATGAAACCAGTATATGCACATTGATGAAACTACAACCTGCATGAAGATTTCTAGAAACAACATGATGCAACACAACAACAACAACAAGGTAAAACTTGTTTATTGGAAATCACATATCATATTTTACATATCTACATTAATTTCTTTCATTTTGATTTCATTTATTTTTAGATCTAAGCCTCACTTTGGGAGGCCTATAGATAGTACTAATGATTTTGTAGTGTATGTGTGTGGAGGTATTTTAGATCTAGTGAACACAGATCTAAATGTAGACATAGGTACCTCAAATCCAACAGACTCATATCTAGCAAAGCAACGGTCACAAGAAACCTGCCTATCTACTATTGTAGGAAAGAAAAGACATGTGTACCATTATTAATTGTAAAATGGGAATCAATCCTTTTTATATATTTACAGAACGCCCTGAGGTATTTGATTGTAACAAAAAAAAGGACAAAAAGAGCATAATACACATTGTTTACAATTTTTTTTATTTGCATACATACATATATTTTTTTGGTGCATCTTTTTATTGTCTACAAGATGGCAATCATAGTGGGACTCAAACTATTTGTTTAGTTTACTGTCATATTTCTATATAGTATCAAACTTCCAGACAATATATGAGAGGCTAGAGCTATAGGTAGGTACCACTAAGAACCTTATCTCTTTAGCATTATTTAAATAGAATAAATAAATAAATTACCTTTAGGTTTTATTTATTTATTTGCTTTTTATTTAATTAAAATTTTTGATTTTACCTTTTGGCTTTATTTTTCCTTGTTATTAAAAAAAATAAAATAAAATATTTTTTTTCGAATGAAAAGGCCTTTATATTAAGTGAAAAGCTTTTCATACAAAAAAAATGTGGATGGAATTAGTCACACCCTGTGGTAAAACCACTTCGCAAAAATACTTAGCCAAAAAACAAGATTACAGTCAGCTTTAGGTTTTCTTTTTCATTTTAGGCTTTATTTTTCCATGTTATATAATTTAATAAAATAATAATTAGTTTTAGCCTTAGGCTTTATTTTTCCTTGTTATTTAATTTCAAAAAACAAAAAATTAATTTTAGCTTTAGGCTTTATTTTTCTTTGTTATTTTTTTTTTTTTATATTGGGTGAAAAAATAGGGTTTTGAAAGGGGCCCTAACCCTTTTACAAGAGAGGCCTGATCATATTGGAAAATAAAAACCATAGGCCAACAAAAGATATCCTAGCAAAAATCACACACCTTTCCTCCTAGGAATGAATGATGCTAAAGATACACTAACAAAAAAATGAATTACAAAGATATTGCCTAGATAGACTAGACTCAGATTAAGCATTGTCTTTTAGCTCAATGACCTTGATAGAAATTGACAACCCACTTCATTCAATTTTTGATATTATTCATTCTAACAGGCTGAACTTCAACCTCCAATGCAACTATTATTTGTAATGGCAGTGGAAAGTTGTCATCTCAAATTTTATTTTTACCTCTATCCACGCTCATATTAGCCATAACATTAGAAACATGATTACCTTATCTATATATGATCAATTACAACATCACTCATCTCTTTTAGGATCCTTGAAGTGTCCTTTATAATGTTAAGTATAAATCTATTCTATGTTTCTCCTTATTTCAAATCTCTAATAATATTTAGAGAGTCCCTGGTGCCATAAATTTTCTGTAACCTCTATCATATAACTGTTGAACTCCTAAAAAAAATATTTGGCTTATGCCATATGGTTGGTCTGCATTCCATAATCCTTTGCATAAGCCCATCAAATATATTATTTATCATAACTAAGCACTTTTTCCCCATCCTATTCTTCCTGGATTTCCTTTGGCCACCCCATCAAAATTAAGTGTTATCCAACCTTGTCTTTGTTTCATCCATATTATGTTCATTTTTTTGAGCTGAGTCCATTATTCATGGTTTGGATTGTTTTACCTTCCACCCTTCAGAAATCATTATTTCTTCTCTTTTGTCATAACCTTTAACCTCTAGGAGAATGGATAGATTTTCTTCAATAGCAGCTTTAATTCTTTTGAATATATATACTTCATCCTTCATATCATTCCTAAATATGCATTTATTCCTTTCCCACCATATACCCCATATATAGTGAGGGATAATTAGGCTCCATAATCTTGTTAGACTCTCACTTACAAAGGGATATCTCCATTGGTTAAAAAAAATTCTAAAGGTTTATGGCATGCTCCACTTGATTGAAAGAGAGTTCATTATAACATAGAAAACTTTATTTGAACCCTCACAATGGTTGAATAAGTGGTCTAATGACTCAACATCCTTCTAACACAAAGAATATATATTTGTCATTTGGAACCCTCTTTTGCATAAATTATCTATTGTTAAAATCTTATTCTGAAGGCATAACCAAAGAAAGCAAGCAATCTTCAGCACAAAATCAGGGGAACAAACCTTCTTCACTGGATAAGATCCTCCTCTAGGGAGAATATGAGCTTCATAGGTTGATTTGACTAAGAAGATTATTTTTAGGGAATGGTTCCATAGAAAATAATCCTCCTTGTTAATTTGGGAGATGTGGAAGCTCCTAATTAACTTATTTAAATTCAGGAGACCTTGTTGAGTATGAAATTCATCTGAATATAAAGAAAGGTGTTTCCATTTATTTCTATCATGAAGACATTATATATAATCCTTGACTTTTTTCCCATATTAGCTGCTAGTGGAACCCAAAAATTCTAAAAATCCTGTTTATTTATTAGGGGTTCCTGAAGGATCCAACATTTTTTTCAAAAGAAGACTTCCTTCCCTTCTCCTATCTGTCATATTATATTGCTTAGAAAAATTCTCATTTTTAGCATTGCATTCCATATGGCTGATCCTATAGGAGAAATTGCACTTCTAAAAAAGGGAATGCGATTTTATAAGTACTTCACTTTCATAATATTATTCCACAACAAACTTCCTTCTGTGCAAAGTCTCTATGCGGTTTTTGAGATTAAGGCTTTGTTATAGATCTATAAATTTTTTAGGCCTAACCCACCAATTTTCTTCAAAGTGAAAACTCTATCCCAAGCCACTAAAGGAAGTATTTGCTTATCTTCAATCCCAGTCTATAGGAACATTTTAAATATCTTCTCCATTATCCTTCTAACCTTGGAGGGTATTTTAAATAGAGACAATAAATTGACATGCTCTGTAAGGTTGCTTTAAGTAGTTGTGTTTTTCCTACTTGGCTAAGGAGGTTGCATTTCCACCCAGATACCTTCCTTTGAATCTTATCCAACACTGGAGATCACATTTTCTCCTTCATGCATTCTAAAAAAGTGGCATACCAAGGTAAATGGATGGGATATTAGCAATATTACAACCAAAAATTTCTACAATCCTCAATTGTAACTGTCTCTCTATGTTCACAAAATAAATATTTATTTTAATGAATTTTATCAATTGGTTTGATGCCCTTTCATATTTATGGAGAATCTCTTTGATTTACCTTACCTCTCTACATGTGGCTTCTCCCATAATGAAAGTATCATCCACAAACTGCTGACATGAAACTTGTTTCGAACTCCTCACTGGTTTGATACCTTTGATCCTGCTTATAGTTGTGGTTGCTTGCATTAATATTCCTAATTCTTCAGCCCAAAAAATAAAAATATAAGGGGATAGAGATTCCCCTTGTCTTATACCATTTATCTCCCAAAGAAACCACAAGGTTTTCCATTTATAATGACTAAAAATTTGGCTAAAGAAATACATATATTAACCCATTTCATCCATTGGCAACTAAAAACAAACTTATGCATAACCTTATCAAGGAAATTCCATGAGACTCTATCATAGGTTTTATGCATATCTAATTTAAGAAACATTCATGGGTCTCCTCTTTTCTCTATTGAATGAATTATCTCATGAATAGTGATGATTCCATATAATATTTGTCTTCCCTGAATAAACCCTTACTGAAGTGAAGAGATTAGAAAACATAGCAGACTTTTGATTCTATAAGCCAAAGTTTTTGTGATCATTTTGTAGAGAGTGTTGCATAAGCTTATGGACCTGAAATACTTCAGAGATGATGCACCATATTTCTTTGGTATTAAAACTATAAAAGTTGCATTCCATTCTTGGAGCAAAGAATAAGACTATTGAATTTCTCGTAATGCATCTAAAATATATTTCCACATTATATTCCAATATTAAATAACAAGGAAACATAATGTACGCTATAGGATTTTTCCTTGTTATTTAATATATATATATATATATATATATATATATATATATATATATATATATATATATATATATAATTTATATATATATATATAAATTAATTTTAGCTTTAGGCTTAATTTTTCATTTTAGGCTTTATTTTTCATTGTTATTTAATTTAAAAAAAAGAAAGAAAAAATAAAATAAAAAAATTACCTCATACATGTGCATAACTCATAAACATCAACGACGTTGGATTTCATCACTTATCGTCAATTGAGGCCAACGACGTTGGAATTCACCTACTTTCGTTGGCTCACCCCCTAGACACCGTAGTAGCCCCCACAAGCAATTTTTTGGATTTCATCACCAAAACATCCCCCACTCTTGAGAGTATCTTAGGGTGGGTTAGGTTATATACCCCTTTGTTTATGGGGTTTAATAATTTTTGGACCCATAGATATCATTATTATTCAAGACTATCGAAGGGTGAAGCAAAATTTTGGATATACTGGTAGCAAGATTTAGATAGTGCGACCTATTTCGAGAGTTTATTTTGTCCCCTTAGTTTACCATAAGCCACAACCATCCTAGGAAGTCATTTCAATGATTTTGAAACTTCTCATAAGAGATGTGGGCATCAAAACACCCATTAAATTGTATTCCATTACCACATTTGTAGTTTTAGGTTTCGATTCATCAAACACAAAAAAAAAAAAAAAAAAATTCCAAAAAAAATCAAAAACACTAAAAAAATTCAAAAACAATTCCAAAAAAATCTCACAAACACATCAACCCAAACATTAGCATACTAAAACAAAGAACGTAAAAACTATCGTTGGCTTGATTGTTTTGTTAGATAGAGAAATCCACCTCCACATCCACATTCCATCCATCTCCCTACTAAGCTTATGATCTTGACTCAAATTCAATTCCAAGCCCAAATCATAACCCAAGATGCCATGGACCAATCTAGTCAAACCTCCCATCCATCTATAGATCCTCCAACCCAGCAGGAGGTAACCTCCAAACCACCCCAATGCTTTTCCTGCTTGGCTAAGGAGGTTGCCTTTCCACCTAGCCAACTTCCTTTGAATCTTATACAAAATTGGAGATCACATTTTCTCCTTCATGCATCCTAAAAAAAGTGGCATACCAAGGTAAATGGATGGGAGATTAGTAATATTACAACCAAAATTTTCTACAATCCTCAATTGTAACTGTCTCTCTATGTTCTCAAAATAAATATTGTTTTTAATGAAGTTTATCAATTGTTTTTATGCCCTTTCATATTTATGGAGAATATATTTGATTTCCCTTGCCTCTCTACATGTAGCTTCTCCCATAATGAAAGTATCATCCACAAACTAATGACATGAAACTGGTTTCTAACTCCTCATTGGTTTGATACCTTTGATTCTACCTATAGTTGTGGTTGCTTGAATTAATCTTCCTAATATTTCAGCCCAAAAATAAAAATATAAGGGGATAGAGGGTCCATTGTATTATACCTCTTTAACTCCCAAAGAAACCACAAGGATTTCCATTTATAATGACTAAAAATTTGGCTAAATAAATACATATATTAACCCATTTCCTCCATTGGCCACTAAAACCAAACTTATGCATAACCTTATCAAGGAAATTCCATGAGACTCTATCATAGGTTTTATGCATATCTAATTTAAGAAACATGCATGGGTCTCCTCTCTTCTCTATTGAATGAATTATCTCATGAACAATGATGATTCCATATAATATTTGTCTTCCCTAAACAAACCCTCCCTGCGAAGAAATTAGAAAACATGGCAAACTTTTGATTCTATAAGCCAAAGTTTTTGTGAGCATTTTGTAGAGAGTGTTGCATAAGCTTATGGGCCTAAAATACTTCAGAGATAATGCGCCATATTTCTTTGGTAGTTAAACTATAAAAGTTGCATTCCATTCTTGGAGAAAAGAATAAGAATATTAAAATTCCCTTAATGCATCTAAAATGTCTTTCTCCATTATATTCCAATATTAAATAACAAGGAAACATACAGTGCACTACATATATATACATAAATTTTATTTTAGCTTTAGGTTTTATTTTTTCTTGTTATTTAATTTAAAAAATAATAATTTTAGCTTTAGGCTTAACTTTTTAATTCTGGCTTTTTTTTTCTTTGTTATTTAATTTAAAAAAAAAGAAATAAATAAAAAAATAAAAAAATACCTCACACATGTACAAAACTCATAGACATCAGTAATGTTGGATTTCATCACCTACCGTTGATCGAGGCCAACGATGTTGGAATTCACCTCCTTTCATTGGCTCACCCCCTAGACACCGTAGTAGCCCCCACACGTGGTTTTTTGGATTTCATCACTGAACAATACCCCACTATTGAGGGTATCTCAGGGTGGGTTAGGTTATATACCCCTTTTTTATGAGGTTTAATAATTTTTGGACACGTAGTTGTTGTTATTGTTCAAGACTACCTAAGGGTGAAGCAAAAGTTTGGGTATACTAGTAGCAAGACTTAGACAGTGTGACCTCTTTCGAGAGGTTATTTTGTCTCCTTAGGTTACCATAAGTAAAACCATCCTAGGAAGTCATTTCAATCATTTTGAAACTTCTCATAAGAGAGGTGGGCATCAACACACCCTTTAGATTGCATTCCACCACCACATTCATAGTTTTAGGTTTAGGTTCATCAAAAACAAAATAAAATATACAAAAAAATAAAAAAAAATAAAAAATTCTAAAAAAATTCTAAAATATTCAAAAAAGAAGCCAAAAACAGTTCAAAAAAATCTCACAAAAATATCAACTAAACACTAATTCACAAAAACAAATAATATTAAAACTATTGTTTGTTTGATTGTTTTTGTGTAGATAGAGAAATCCACCCTCACAAACACCATCACCATCACACCTCAAAATCCACATTCCATCCATTTTTTACTTAGCTTATGGTCTTGAATCGAAGTCAAGTCCAAGCCCTGACTCAAGATGAGGTCATAGCCCAAGCCACAATGGATGAATCTGGTCAAGCCCCCCATCCATCCATAGCCCCTCTAACCTAGTAGGATCTAGCCTCCCAAGCACCCCAAATCAGCTTATCCAACTACACCCATCAACCCACTCCCAACCCACCTGAGTTACATAACTTGGATACCACATATCATCACATCCTTACCAACATTAATGCATCTACTAGACCAAGGAATCATGTGTCCTCGGTTAACTCTACCATAACCCTCATTGATATTGATGTTGCACGAGCCCTTGATGGTCTGTTTCACCAACCATATTCACAATGACCATCCTTATCACCATTGACCAATCCACCCCACTCATTCTCCCCCATACCATAAGAGCAAGTGTATACTCATACAACCCATCCTACCAATTCACATCTTGACTATGGTATGCCTAATAAATTATTTCCACTTGAGATATCTAATCCCCAACCCAATACATGCCATATTTTTGCATCTGTGAACCGAAACCAATATCCCTAGGCTTATGTTAATGGGGCATATCATTTGCCTACATCTACTCTACCAACTTCATCCCCTCCACTCCAACTACCACCACAAGGGTCAAACCCCCCATCTTCCACATTTACAAAGGAGACCTTCCTCACACTGTCCTCATCATGGGCCACACCACCACCTATGATTGATGAATTAATGCCTATTCAAATGCAAGATCCTCCCCTAGCCACCACCAACCATCACCAAATCCACCTTAGCCATATACTAGTTACCACCAAACTTCTATAGCCTACATCCAATAGTTCACTCCATAATACCGGTAGCCACCCCAATAATACCAAAAACCACCCCCATTGGGCTTACAACATATCTTGGATCAACTAGCCAACATTGAGCTATGATTGAGTCATCAACACACTCCAATTCTACAACAAATATTAAATCAACTCACAAACATTGAGCTATAGTTGAGTCATCAACAACCTCATCAACCTCCACCTCAACAACCTCAACAATTTCAACATCCACCTCAACAACCCATAAACCATACCACTCCACCTCTAGAATGACTTCAAAATCATCCACAACAAAATAGTTGCACCAAGCATCCTACTAGGTCCCCTTGCAAATAAACCTCACTTTCTAAGCTTTATTCAATAATATTTCAAAGGATCTATGAGGCACAAGATTTAATATTACCAAAAATGAAACCAAAGGACTCAAATAAGCCTAAGCCTAGATCATACAAAGAGTATCACTACTATGTCTACCATAGGTAAAAATATCATGATATCAATGACTACATCACATTTAAGAAGTGGGTTCAATATCTCATCAAGAGGAGGGTCTTTGCCATAGCTAGTACACTCACCCCACCCATTCAAAACCTCAATATATACCAAAAACCCTTGCCACAACATGATCTATAAACTTCCATCACTCTTCCCAATCAAATCAATCATGTCACATCAAGCACAATGCATAGTGGGGATGCTCAAGGTCTTGCATCTTCCCCATCAACCACATCTCAGACAGAAAATGTGGGGATGCTCAATGTATCACACCTTCCCATAAATCACACCAATATAGACATTAAAGCAATTTGTATATGCTCAAGTTATTGCACCTTCCCCACAGTCACTAAATATAAAACAACTTGGGGATGCTCAAGATAGCGCACCTTCCCCATAGTCACTAGACACAAAACACCTTGGGGATGCTCAAGGTGTCACACCTTCCCCATAAATCACATCAATCCAAAAATAAAACAATTTGGGAATGCTCAAGGTATCACACCTTCCCCATATCAAAAAATCAAAATCATTCAAAAATTCAAAGACCACAAAATCATCGAAAATAAAAACACAAAAATTAAAAAATAATCACACAGTTCTAAAGCACGTTGCACTCACACACACATCTCAGTTCACATCATCACCAATAATACTTTGCTTATCATTCGATGGATGCTTTTATCTATTTTCTAGGATTGATTTTATCACATTCATCAAGCGCGTATTCCTTATGGTATTTGTTTTGCATTATTCCTCATTGTACACATTAAAACTACATCATTCATCCACAAAAATCCTATGATATTTTATCCTTTTCAAATATCTATTTTGAAAAATATTTAGGTCCTTTTGGTTGTTCAACCATACTTAGTATCTCATTCAACCTACATTGAACATCATTAGTCCTTGAGTGCTATAGGTCTTCCTGGTGACCTTAAGTTTTCTCTAAGACCCTACACATATATCACACATTAAATAAAATTTTGGTACCTCAAAAAGATAAACTCATAAGTTGCTATCACCATATAGTGAATGGTTTCACTTACTCATCCTATCATGCACATTTTCTAACCTTAAGGATTGGCAAAAGGACAATCACACAACAAAATAAAAAATAAAAGAAAATAAAAGCTTGAATCCCTAGAATTCTTAGGTCCTTAGATCATGGGGTTAACCTCCATCGGGGCTATATATACCTAACTAGTAGCGGAGTACACCCTACATGGTGACACATCTATTACATTTTATAATATTTTGTATAGTACACTCATGGATGAGCTATATTATTGGCATAAGTCACAAATGATGAGTCTAGCCTTGTCCTAAATTAGAAATGAATAATCATTGCACACACTTTTATCTTTAAGCAACTTGAATAACCTGGTTGGTCTTAGTATCTTCAAGTGCCTATATAATAAATAGATGAGTTTGATTGATGTCACTAGGGTGTTTGAGCTTCTTGAAAGTACTTTTAGATTCTTCTTTCCTCAGACAAGTGAGAGAACAAGTCATGTCATCTTAGAATCCACAATAGCACACTGCTTGTAAAACATTACAATGAATCCACTCACATCCATTCACCATGTATGCCAATACCATTAGGTTGATGGCATTGATTAATTTATTTAAAGTCATGAATAATTATACATGTTTAAACATTTTTTGAATGACAATCAAACACATATGCACACATCTCTTCTATCCATCAACATTCACTCAATTTCATCACATCAATCAAGCACAACACAAAGCGGGGGTGGTCACGGTATCACACCTTCTCCACCAATATAAAATCAAGAAATCAATGCATAGTTTGGATTCTCAAGGTATCACACCTTCCCCACCAATCCAACATAAAGAAACCAACCAACCTAGGGGCATTCAAGATATCACACCTTCCCCATTAATTACATAAAATTAATCAAATCAATCAATCAATTAGACACAACATAAAATTGAGGGTATTGAAGGTATCACACCTTCCTCATCCATCAGTCACATCAAGCAATAAATAAAATTAGGGATGTTTTTGGTATCACACTTTACCCACCAATCAAACACAAGACTTAATAAATCAAATAATATGGGGATGCTTAAGGTATCACATCTTCACCAATAATCAATCAAATTAGATCAATTCAATCAACCAATAAATCACACAACCATCAACTAACTTAGAAAAATCAAGGTATCACACCTTCCTCATCAATCAATCAATCACACAACCATCCATAGACTTGAGGGAAAATCAAGGTCTCACACCTTCTCCATCCATCACATCAATAAATAAATCAAATTGAGGATGTTTCAAATATCACACCTTCCCCACCAATCAAACACAATACTTAATAAATCGAACAACGTGGGGATTTTCAAGGTATCACACCTTCCCCAATAATAAATCAAATTAGATTAATTCAATCAATCAATAAATCATACAAGAATCAACCAATTTGAGGAAATCAAGGTATCACACCTTACCTATTAATCAATAAATAACACAACCATCCATCGACTTGGAGGGAAATCAAGGTCTCACACCTTTCCCATCAATCACATCAGGAAATCATTACAACTTTAGGATGTTCAAGGTATCACACCTTCCCCACCAATCAAGCACAACTCTCACTCAATCAAACAATAATTAACCAACTTGGGGGTGTTCAAGGTATCACACCTTCCCCATAGGTCACAATCTAGCCATCAACCCACTTGGGGGTAATCAAGGTCTCACACCTTACCTCATCAATCACATCATGCAATCAATGCAATTTGAAGATACTCAAGGTATCACACTTTCCCCCCAATCAATTGAATCAATTGAATCAAATCACATCAATTGATCCATCAGCTCAGTAAACAATCAAACAAATTGGGTATGTTCAAGGTATCACACCTTCCCCATCAGTCACATCAAGTCATCAACCAACATGGGGATATTAAAGGTATCACACCTTCCCCATCAATCATTCAAATAATAATTAACCAACTAGGGGTGCTCAAAGTATCACACCTTCCCCACCAGTCACATTCAATCATTAACCTAGGTTATTTCAGATAACACACCTCCATTGATAAAAAAAAAGACTTAGTAAATCAATCAATAAAGCACTTTGCCTTACCATAAAGAATTAGGTATGGCACGTAGGTGTTGTGGGTGAGTTGGAGAGGAGAGGGCAATCATCCAAGGGAGGTCCCAATTTTGAATCTCCACCCTACCAAAAAGCTGAATTAGGTACCCAAAATCCAATTGATAATGTTGGTGTGGGCAGGGTTGGGTGCAACCCTCGGGTGACTTTGACGGTGTAGAACCCCCTGTTCGTGGTATCTTAGACCAAGGCGGCCCCACAAGGGGTTTTTCGCTTAAAAAAAAAATACTTTGGTATGGTTTTTTCAATACCAACAAACATTTAATACACATATCAACTGCTAGGTTCAAAATGTTGTGTCCTTTTTTCAAGGGTTGCACCCTTTACCTAACATTCACATCTCACAACATATCAATTGATAGGTTAAAAAGGTTGCAACCTTTTATCAAAGGTTATGACCTTTGCCTTGCATTCACATCTCACAACACATCAATTTCTAGGTTTAAAAGATTGCATTCTTTTATCAAAGGTTGCACCCTTTACCTCACATTCACATGAATCAATTGCCATGTTCAAAATATTGTATCCTTTTGTCAACGGTTGTGATCTTTGTCTTGAATTCACATATCACAACACACCAACTTCTATGTTCAAAAGGTTGTATTATTTTATCAAAGGTTTTGCCCTTTGCCTTGCCATCTCAACATTCAAATTCTAGTTCAAAAGGCTCCAAAGGCACCAAACCCTTTGATAAAATTTCAATTTCAAGTTCAAAACCTCCAAAGGCCCCAACGGTACCAAAATCCTTTGGTCACATTTCAATTCAAAGGCTCCAAAGGCACTAAACCCCTTTGGTCAACATTTTCAAATTTTAGCTTAAAGGCTCCAAAGGCACTAAACCCCTTTGGTCAAATTTCCTTTCATGCAATTCACTTGCTTTCTAGCTTAGCTTTACTTTAATGCAATTTTTTACTTTCCTAGATTAGCTTTTATTGCTTTCCCAATGTAGGCTCTCGTGTGAACCTTATACCTGGTAATCTACTCTAGAAACTTTGTGGTTGCAGTGGCTGGTTACCAATGCAATCCCATAGGATGGGCCGATTACCATAAGGACACTCATTGAATATTAGATCCACATTCATGCTTACCGTCTCATTCTATTTGGGAAAAAGTGGAACCCCCTTATACTCAGGAAAAAATAGAGACATAGATTAGAATTTTCTTGTATATGCATAGCTTAGATTAGATTAGAGCCTAATTCTACTTGAGAAAAAATAAAATTGTAGACTATCATTTACTTTCCTATTCATAGCATAGATTTAATTTCATGCTTACATTAGATTTACTTTCATGTTCTTTCTTTCTTTCATAAAAAAAATTAATTTTATGTCATTTATTGCATTCATAGCATAGATTTACTTTCGTTTTCTTTCCTAATTTCAAAAATTAAATTTACTTTCATGTCATATATTACTTTCATAGATAAGAGTTACTTTCATGTTTGTAGCTTAAATTTTCTTTCCTCTTCCTAGATTAGTTTTACTTTTGTATCATTTTATTAGCCCCATAAAACACATTTACTAACATTCTAAGTGAACCTTGTACCTAGTAATCTACTCTAGAAACCTGGCAGTTGTAGTGACTGGTTATCCATGCAATCTAGTAGGATGAATATATTATCATAAGGAAACTTGTCATAACAATAGTTCAAAGGCTCCAAAGGCACAAAACCCCTTTGGTCACATTAAAATTTTAGTTCAATGGCTCCAAAGGCACCAAAAACCTTTGGTCACATTCAAATTTTAGTTCAAAGGTTCCAAAGGCATCAAACCCCTTTAGTCACATTCAGATTTCAGTTCAAACACTTCAAAGGTACAAAATCCCTTTGGTCAAAATTTATTTCAAGCAATTTACCAACTTTCATAGATTAGACTTTTTTGCTTGCTCAACCTTGACCCCTAAATGAACCTCATGCCTAATGATATACTCTAGTCACTTGGTGGTTGTAGCAACTGGTTAAACATGTAATCTAGTAGGATGGGTAGATTACCATAAGGACACTTGTTTCAAACACAAAATAAAAACAAACACTCATGAGAAAACACACACATAGATAACAATTTCAACAACACAATCAAAAGCATGCATGCAACAAAAAAAGTAACTATGAGCAATCAAGTATACAATTGGATTCATATTAATCCAAAACAAAAATGTGAAAGGGTAACTTATATTACTAATCAGTCCTACACTCCATCCACCCTCCATCACAAAATAAATACAACATAAAAACCAAAAACACTAGCAACCACACTTCATCCATCTGGCCCATGCCCAATCCTATTGAGGTCAATCGCATGATCTTTGTCATCTATTTTGTCCTTCATCGACTCACCACTTTAGGGGGTAGATAATAACAACAAAATTAATCCAAAAAAGTTCAATAATTAAACACCCATGTTGGACTCAACGTTTTTCCAAGAACCTTATCCGAGACTATAATTTGCGTAATATCATTTTAGTTTTTGCACAGTGACTCTAGGTCACATTAGCATAGTTTTCACCATAGAGACTCCAAGTCTTAATAGTTTAGTTATTAGTTAGCATCTTTATGCACTCATCAATTTGTCAACAACAAGGTTTAAAGATATATATTCATCACTTCCATCACTAAGGCATCCCACATTATTCTTGACTTGGGTAGTAAATTGCCAACTCCTCAAGCACAAAAGTCACATCCAACCATCATCCATATACATAGTGATAGGTATCATTTATTTTTGCATTGCATTGTGTTTTCATACAATACGATACAAAAAGAGGCATCTGCATACACCAAAATCAAGCATCTTAAATGTTAATTAATTAATCACAATTAATTATTATATTTAATATTGATTAAATTTTTAATATTAAATTAAAAATTCATTCACCTAAGTATTAATTAATCAATTAATTAAATAATTAAATAATTGGTTAATTATTACCTAGGCTACACAACCACTCACCCCTCCTCACGAGAACATTCACCCTTCCATCCTCCCCCTTCCATGTCATCTCCACTTCACTTCAGTTCCACCTCACATCCCCCATTTTAGTCACACACGAGAAAAGGATCACCCTTTACCACAAATGAACTTTAGTTTACTACACATGACATAACTTGCAGTTGCACCTCCATCTACACATTGGATATTTCCAATACGTATGCAATCACAACATGCACTCACATTTCAACATGCATATTTAAATTAAATAAATATATTTAATTTAAATGCATAAACAAATCAAACATGCATACGGATAAACATGCATAATTAATTTAAAATACATATTTAAATCCACATGCACTTTCAGTTTAGCATACACACGTAGTTAACATGCATATCCAATATGTGCACATTTCAAAATTGCACACACATCCGATGATATTTCCAAGGTAAGCTTATCCTCATCTACGAGCATGCATCCTTTGGGATAATCTCAATGTAAAAGAGAAGCACTAGTTAATATCAATTAATTGGTTGAGCCACCACCTAATCCATTCCCTTTGGGAAGTCTATATATGAACCCTATCCTCCTTCATGGAGCATTATAATGGAACAAATACATGCACATTAACGAAACTATAGTGTACGAAGATTTCCAGAAACAACATGGTGCAGTATGATGCAACACAACAACAACATCAAGATAGCACTTATTTATTGGCAACTACATATCATATTTTACATATCTGCATTAATTTCTTGCATTTCAGTTTCATTTATTTTTATATCTGGACCTCAATTTGGGAGACTTGATAAATATTATTAATGATTCTATAGTGTACATTTGTGTAGGTATTCAGATCTAGTGGACTCAAATCTAGATGTAGATGCAGGCACCTCAGATCCAGCAGACTTAGATCCAATGAAGTGATGATCATAAGAAACTTGTTCATCCAGTGTTGTAGTGAAGAAGTGACATGTGCACCATTATTATTTGTAAAATGGGAATCAATCCCTTTTATATATTTGCACAACTCCTCAAGGGTTGTGATTGTAACAAAATAAAAAGAAATAAAAAGAGCATAATACACATTGTTTATTATTTTATTTTATTTTCATACATACATATTTTTTATGGTGCATATTTTTATTGTCTACACATTCATCTATGGCTATTTGGGCACCATATTGTCTCTTTAATAGTAAGTTGCTTTGCTAAAATTGTATCTAATAGTTGCACAAGAAGAGATCATCTAGTTGTTATTGCATTAAAAATTTTATAGGCTTCAATAATTTTGGCAAGAGTTTTCCCTTTAGAGTACTCGTGTTTGAATTTGATTTATAAGAATTTTTTTTGGATGTGATAGCACCAATGACTGGTCTCTTTCCCAGATAAACAAGTCTCTATCCTCATGTCAAATACTTCATGGTCTCATACAACTACTTAATATGTCTTCCTAAGCTTTTTCATCTTCTTGGAATGATTAGGATTATACAATATCATGGTAGCTAGTAGGTCATCTATGGGCAAAGGGTTTTTGTAGCCCATATAGACATCCATTTGAAATTTTTACACTCTATGTAGTACCATAACTATAGTTCACATCCATAATATATGTTCAACAAAAGACATATACATTATGCCTTTTCACTAGCCACTTCTAAAGGGATAGTTGGGCATCCACATGGCATATGGTTATGGTGTTATATGTCCCATGAAATACCATATTTATGCACTTGATGTACCTTTATTTGGCTTCTTTTAAACTTTCATGTCCTCATATGCACTTGTAGTCATGACATTCCTTGCATAGATACTAAACATGCATTTAATATTTTTTTTTTTTTGTTGGTAAGTAAGAGAATATTATAATTAACACCGGGTTTTAACTGGTTGACCCAAAACCATTTTACAAAATAGGGTCCACTGACCAACTGGACAAAGGCCAAGCCCTAAAAGTTTAAACTGACAACAAAAATGGCCAAGACCTACTCTTCCATTATAATACGACCAAACTAAACTATGGAAGCCTAATATTATGGCCATCAGAAAAGAAAGACGCAAAAAATAACTAACAAAGACAAAAACTAATCATGCAAGCACCATGCAGAGTAGCTTGTGCCCATATAAAAATAATAGAATATGGTCAAAAAAAAAAAAAAAAAAAAAAAAAACATCCCATAGAATGGACACCCAAGAGGCCAAGCAGTCTTCCTTGTAGTCCTCATCTAACTTCTTATCATCGTTCTTGCCATCATATTTAGATTTTGCCTTTGACTCCTTGTGCCCCTGGAACTGCTGGCTATAAAACAGAAGATTTAAGGAATCACACAAATCAACAACTGCACTGATGAGGCCAGACAGACTCTTCAACTGGTTGATACTGTTGGAGGCTGATGAAATTGTCATCTTCTCCAAGACTATTATGGTGGGGTCTGGTGCCTCATTGTCAGGGATCTCCAACACTTTGTTATTTCTTGCTAGGGCCCTTTTGCGACATCGAATCCAAACACACCTTGGGAAATACTTGAGGCCAAAGCAGATTTTTCCCATGCATGAATTTGTAGATAAAAAACCTATATCAGTGCCCCACCAGCTGCAAAAAACACTAGTCACATGAACAAAAAAAACAAATATGACAAAATCCATTATAAGGTTCAAATTTTTTTTTTTAAAAATGCCCCCATTTTCTGTCATTGATCCACTTTGAGCCTTCCAATCTAAAGTTTTTCATTATCTATCACCATTGAGACTGCATGAGGAAGATTTTCAGTCCACGTGATCAAATTTGCTGCTACAATGCCTTCATTTGCCAGCCTATCAGCTGCCATGTTTGCTTCCCGAATAATTTAATCTTCCTGCCATTTGTGGAGGAAGATTTTCAGTCCACGTGATCAAATTTTTGCATTTAATATTTTGAATAATTGAGATATTCTTGCAATTCAAGGCATCACTTCATTTTCGAGAATATGATTATATACTCATTGAAATTCATTTTTTGAGGCTGATCTAGTGGAAGCAAAAATTTCACTTTTGTGAATGCATCATATGGCTAGTGGTGCATCAAATTCTAACTCCCATCTACGATAATTCTCATTTTTATTTGAGGATTTTGATTGTTTTTTTTACCCTCCAATTTAAGTTTACATTGAGGCTCTATTTAGCAAACTTTATCTAGAAGTGTCCTAACCTTTTGTACTTTCCCAAATCTAAGAAATTATTTTATGGAGTGCATGATTGGTAGTACTCGACACTCTTCAATAAGACTTTTATTCAATACCATATCCCTTATTTTGATTTCTTTGTCATGCTTTGGATTCTTCTTCCAATCATGGGAATCAAACTAGTATTGCAACTTCAGAGTTGTCTTTGTCTCTTCCATATTTCATGCCACAATTGGCTTATTAGGGCAACACCATATTAGACACATTGTCTTTCTCATAGCTTCCATATTAGGCTTACATGATCTCTTATCCCCAACTATCTCATAATTTTTCCTTCCCTTTTTATACACGTTGGAGTAAAATGCTTCTGTTGTTAGGAGGAATGATGAGAAAAATATAGCAATAGCCACGTTATAGAATTTTTTAATAGGTTTATAATAGGATTAGAATTTTATATTTTGTATTTCATAAATGTCATAATTGCCTTCTAGATGTAGCTACATTCTAGATATAGCCTTAAATGCTCATGGTTGCTTGCTTGTTGGTCATACCTAATTTTGGCCACTAGTTTTAGCTTGTGAGCATTGCATTTAATGTGTTTTTATCTTGTAAGCATGTATTATATGCCTATACAAACAATAGATTTTTTGATCCACATCAAAGGTAACATTAATGAAAAATACCTTGGATTTTATGATATTAACAAGTTATCCAAAATCTTTCTCATAGCATGATTTTATTGACCTAAATGGAATATTGTGGGTTTTTTTACAACATCTAGTCCATTAAGACTAACCTCGATCAAAATCAAATTTTTTAACAATATCAATGTGGAAAAATCTAACAAACCATATCATATGCTTTGTCATTTTAAATTTTACAAGCTTGCATATTTTTACCTATATTAAATAGAATGTCAGAGGTTTTTTACCTATATTAGAAAGAATATAAGACCTCTTATGAAATGATTATACCATTAAATATTTTTTTACTATGATATAAACTTCATTGTTTTCCTTAGATACCACCATGTAAAAAATTCAATCTATTTTTTAAGATCTTTATAAGGGCTTATCAAAAAAAAAATTATAATATTTTTCTTACATTTCCTAGAATTATTGCAATAAAGTTATCATTACTCTTATTATATCCTTATTTAACTCTTTAATTGCAACCAACATATCACTCTTCTTTGTATCCCAATATTTTGAAATAAAATTTTAAAAAATCCATTAGAACCAAGTTCATTATCGTCGTGGAAAGATAAATCTACCTCTTATAGATCCTATATCAAGATATTTCTTATTAAGATTTCATTCTATATTTATGTAAAGATTGATGGAATGTTTTACAAAAAATCATTTTAAGCCTCTTATCATATACAAATAATAATGGACTATCTTTGAAATAATATGTTTCTTCCTTCTTGATTTCTTCTTCTTCCTTAATAAATCTCTAATATTGAGTTAAAATATTTTTTCTTTGATGAAAGGACAAAAGGTTTTTTATGGCAACATGAAAAAATGTTATTTCTATCACAGTTATGAAGCCATATCTCCTTGGATTTTTAGTCTCAATATAACTATTATTAAATTTTAATATGAGACAATAATTAAAAAATAATTATTTTATCTTATGCATTAGTATGTTGGTCCAATCCCTTGATTTCCACTTTCTCTTATAAATTCCTAATCTTAGATTTTGTTTCCTCATTTCCTTTAAATATTTTTCCAAAGGATTTGATATTCTAAATCTTAACTTTTCTATTTATGTATTTCATGTTTTGAATGAACATGCACATACATGATATAAAAACTTTACTTCATTCCATGTTAAAATATCCATTTGGAAGATATTAGTAGCTTATAGTCACATAGGATGAAAATAAAATGGATATAGATGACCATCATTGAGTAGGTCACATCTCAAGAGGATTTGTTTATGATATTATCCTACTCATATTAAAATATATAAAGATATTGCATACTCTATCATAACCAACTATTACATGACAAGAAATAATCCAAGATTTGTGTCACATGAGATTTTTCAATATGCTTACTAGCCTATGTATATCAATAGTTTCAATAAATAATATCCCAAAGACCACATGGATTTAAAAAAGTATAAAAATCCTTTTTTTTTATCTAGACCATCCAAGAGTATCACATTTATTTTCCAAATGAGATATAACCATGTTTAAGTCTCCACAAGGATATAGAGATCACAATTATGAATCATTATTGAGTTTAAAAAAAATTAATTGAGGTCCTTCTAACATCTATGTCAAAGAGTAATTATATTTAGAGCATATATGTTTATGAGTCAGTTTTTCATAGTTTCCTCATTTCAAAGAAACGACTAGCAACCCACTCAATTCTTAGATCAAAGAATCGTCCATCTCATATAATTTTTTTCATACTATTATAATACCTATTGAATATTCCATACTAGAAAATACTAGATAATCCCCCATATTCAAAGTCTTTTTGAATTCTTATTTTTATTCTTTGCTAAGTTTATTGTCTATATTAAAATAAATCCAAGTCTACAATGAACTATTAATTTCTTGATAATTATTATTGTTCATATTCATACCTTGAGTATTCCAATATATCATCTTCAAAATCATTTTTAATTTGTTGTTTATGGGCTCAAGACCACTTCTTATTAATGCTCATAGTATTTGTTATTATATTAGAAATCAAATTACCTCAAGGTTTCATTTTCTCTTTGTTATTATTTTATGATTCTTTCCATATATCATTTTTACTAGTGCTTTTTTCCTCTTCAATCACATTATTTTTTCAAACATTTTTTTTTAAAATTAGCCTATCATTTATAGGTTTATATTTTCCTAGAGAACCTAAATTACAAGAAGTAACCTGCAAAATACTTTCTTCTTTATGCTACACTAGAAACCCTAAAGTGCAAGGTGTATATGGTTCCATAGAAATACTAAAGTGTAATGGATATCCTCCAATCTAATTTCATCATTATGTTGTCTTAGTAACCCTAAAGCATAAGGAATAAACATTATAATATATATTTTTTTATTACAAAGAGATGATTTTTTATTACTTAAGGAAAATGGATATGATTTATTTAAGATCAGATTTAAAAGTTTTTACCTTCTTAACTTAAATTGTGATATCTCATCCTTCATTTTTAGCTTTGGTACCTTATTCTTTCAAAATTTTGCATTGCAATTATTCTTAGTTTCTTTTAATACCTACTCCAAATAAATTATGAAGAAATTTACCATTTGATGTGGAAGAGAAAATTTCTTTAACATTTTTTGGGAATGAAAAATCCTAGTACTAAATCATTTTTTTCTGCTATATGTTCTACTTATTTCAACTTTTATTTTATCTCCTAACCAATCTTTTTGTCTTTTTTTACATCACAATATCTTACTATGCGTCCAACCTTATAGTATCTGTTGCCTCAACATAAAATATTTTTATAGTTCACTTGTTGATCATATTATCTTGATTCAGATTAATCTTAACAAATTATTGTAAAGGTTTCAAAAATTTTATGATAATACAATTTTGGGTAAAATACCATGTTGTCACTTCTAATAGTTGACCCCTTATAGATGAACTCCCCTAGAGAATTTTTAGTTTTTTAATCAATCTAATTTATTTGTTAATATGAAACTCCAAAAATATTGACCCATCTCTCCTCCCTAAACCATGGGACACTGCATGCTATTTTATCTCAAACTTCTAAATGAGAACAAGATGAAGATAAAAAAATGAAAATATTGTCATTAAATAATGTAAACTCAATCCCCAATTCATTAATCCACATTTAAATATATGAATAAGTTTGGCATTAACCCTTTGATTTTAAGAAGAATTATGGTATACTCAACCATATCATCTTTGATAATCATGTTTCATGAAATATCTATCAAATTGATAAATATTATCACAAAATTATTTTTCTTTTTTCCTCAACTAAGGCATGTTTAATTCTAACTAAAGCATCCTTAGCTCTTGGTAAGGCTTCTATGAATGACTTTTTTTTAATGTAACCTAGCTTTTATTCATAAGAATTTTTTATTTTTTAACTTTTCTCTAAGTATTAAGAAAATATTTCTAAAAGTGAAGGCCTCACTAACACTCACTTCACAAAAATGTTAAAATCTATAAGATTTAAAATATGATTATGATGCAAAACTCAATTATATAATTTTTTATCAAATAATATTTCTTAATATTATAAAAATATATATGGAAATTATAAAAACATTTAACAATGTGCAAAGGTTTGCTCTACTAGAAAAGGGTTTCTACCACTAATATTTTATTTGTGGGACATACCTGCATAGACAAAGGTACACATACTAATGTGTACTACTTTACCCTTTTATGAGGTAAACCCATAGTTTGGGGTGACAATGGAAGCTTAGCTAGATATAGAAGAGGACTATCATCAAGCATATTAGCTTTATTCTATGATGAGATTATGATTGATGGTTACTCAATTATTTTGAAATTCTCAAAATTCATGGTGATTTGAGGATTTCTATGAAGAAAAATGTATGAACATAAATTAATGCTAGATTGAGCTTGCTCAACCATTGAACAATATTGGAATGGATGAGGGTCATTTAGAATGGTGATAAGCTGATTTTTGAACTCATACTTCAAACATTGATGAAGAGTAGAAGGGACACCCCTCATGACATGAATCCAAGAGCATCCAAGAAGAAGATTAAAATATGCGGAGCAAGATGCCACATACAAAAAAGTATCTTAAATATTAGGTCCTACCCTAATGGGAAGGGATAAAATATCATAGATCTCTTAGGAATCATTGTAGAAATATTTTATGATAACATCATATTTGGTAAAATCTTCCTCCTTTAATCCAAAATTTTAGAAAAAAATATAAGTGCATATATTGAGAGAGGAACCATTGTCCACCAACATCCTCTTGATGAAATTTTCCTTAGTATATCCAGTTATGTAAAGAGGGAAATCACCTTCTAAATTTGAGGAAGGAATCTCATCATCATAAAAGGATATGTGATTTATCCCAAGAGGACCAACTACATTGGCTAGGTTACTAGGGGGAAGATCTTGTGGGAAAAATTGTTGACTTAGAAGATTCAACAAGGCTTCCCTATGAATAGGAGAAGTCTGTAAATTTTTTATGATGGATATCTTGGAAAACGTATTACTCAACTATTGTTGAATGTTGAAGGAGACTTTTGGTTGTGGCTTCAACACTAAGGTTGGTTTCCCTACACTTGTGCTCCTTTCTTGGGTACTCTTGAGAACTAAAGGTGGTCTAAAAGGTTTGTTGGATGTAGAAATTATCTTCTAGTAAGATTATTGATTCGGTTGAGCTTAAGCTTATTGCCTTGTAGTAGTTGATAACATACCAATCATGTTGTTGTAGGGAGGTGACACATTATGATATGAAACCTGATTAGACATTTGTTACCCATGATTGGATAGGGGATTTTGAGATATCCTCATATCTTGATTAGTTGTGGGTGTCTATTGAGTAGGAGGTTTATTAGTTTGAGTTTTGTGGTTAAGAGTAGGTTGGGAGTCATCTATAACTAGAAAACCCTCATCTATTAAGTCTTGAACCATGTGTTTGGACCTCTTACATGAGTTTGTCATGTGTCATTCCACCCTATGATACTCATAATTTTGATCAAGCTTATATCAAACTATTATTGTATCAGGTTGTCCTATTGGAGGTAAATCGATCATGTTAGCTTCCAAAATTTTGCTTAAGGATTGATGAAATAGGATGGCTAAGTCTAGTGAAATTCCTTGGTGGGGGTTTTTTGGATTTTTTGAGTACGAAATTCTACAAGGTACTAGTGACATTAACATTGTTGGTTTACCTATTATCCTTTATCCCATCACCAACTACATGTTTGTTCTTATATTAGATTTTTGTGGTCCTTTATTCTTCTTTCCTTAACTTGATTTGACATCTTTGAATGAGAGCATTATGTACTCTTCTTGCCAAATATATTACTTTCTTGAAAGAGGTAACCATTTCTATTTCCAATTCATATAAGATCTATTCTTGCAAATTTCCAATAAATATATCTAACATATTTGTAGGAGGTAAGGTGTACCTTAATAGTCTAACTAAATTTCTACATAGAGACAAAAATTCTAAGAAAATTGAATCTTTAGCTTGCTTTAGGAGATACGAATCTTGGATGGTTACTCCTTTCTCTACATAAGATCCAAATTGTTGAACAAATAACTTAGTTGTCTCCTCAAAATTCCTCAAAGAATGATAGGGAAGGTGATAATACCATCCTAATGCCATACCATTAAGACTTTTACAAAATATTTTTAGCAACATATCATCATGTATAATATCATGACATGTTTCTCTAAACATCCTCAACTGTTCTATTGGGTCCTCTATTCCATTATAAATGGGTAAAATTAGCATTGGAAAATTCTTAGGGTAGGGCGTAACAACTACTATGGGATCTAGGGGTTGATTACACATTTTATTATAGTTGTAGGTGAAACTTAGCACTTGAAGTGAATCCATTTTCAATTCCAATTATTTCACTATACTTGTCAAACTTTTCATGTTGGATTGTTGTTGTGCAATACCTCTAGATATCCTAAGGGTGGATTATAGGTAGGATATTGAAAGGGAACTTGGTTAATGTTGGAGGTATTAACAATGTTATGGTATAGGTTATGACATGGGATTTTTATGTAACATCTTGTTATGGGATGAAATTCACATAATTTGGTGGAACTATGGGTGTCTTTATCCATAAATTCATTCAAGGCTTGCTCATTTTTACTATAAAAATTTAAGAAATGATTATATGATTTGAATATGAATTGACCATGAGGTCCTTCAATAGGATCAAAGTCCTCACTGGTCTCTATATCCTCTTCTTACTCCTCTAGATTAGGGTTCTCCCTATCAACCTAATAACCCTTGTGGTATAGAGGATTATATTCTAGCTCTATCATCTTTAATTTATTTTTAAGTTTTGGGGCCATAGGATTAAAAGAAAGAGAAATGGAAGAGAAAAACTAATATAAACAATAAAAGACACAAAAAAGTTGATCAAGTTTTTGTTTAGTTTTATAATCTAGGAAAATATATTAAATGGTTTTGCTTATAGTTTAAAACAGAAAAAAAAAGGGACAAAAGAAAAAATCTTCCTAGATTGGCCACTAAGGATGTGTTTCACATTGGGTTCATCAAAGATGTAGAAGGGGGAAAACTATCATACCGCATACAATTCTCAACTAGATCCACTTGGAGTCAAGGTGAATACGGAGGTATGTTGATTCCTATACACTTAGGGACATGGGACATCAAAGGGTTCACCAAGAATGATTTAAGAACTCTCTCTAAGTTTGGGGTGGAAATGTTTAATGTGTTTATTTTGAAACAAGCACCTATGTTTGGTATTACTAAGATGTAAGATATAAAGAATTAAATAACATTGTAGGGGAAACAATAATACAAGCAAACATAAGCTATCCTAGAATGATTCTTAATTTCAATGAGAACTAAAACCCTAATTTTGCAAGAAAATAAATTATTTTCTTTTTGGCAAGTGTTCAAGAGAATGCATATATAGAATTAACCTAAGATGCAAGACTACATGTTTTTATTTATTGATGACTAATAATAAAGGCAAATATTTTCCTTTTTATTTATGATCTAAATCTAAAATAGAAATGGACAAAAACAAACAAAGACACCTCACAAATAGCCTAAAAGATCTATCAAAATACTTACTCGATTCGATGGGTGATCCTAGCTTAAAACTTGCATCCCAATATATCCAACAACTTCAAACTTTCAAAATATTTGGAAAAGTTGATCAGTGCTTGGGGGTCTACTTAGGCTACTATATGACTGAGCTTGGAGGTGCAATAGTAAAGTTCCCTTGGTCCTTTTAGTTGACTATTCAAAATTAAAAGTGATTGTTGACCTTTGGGAAGCAAACACGATAAAATGTAATGACATGAACAATGTAAACTGAGTATGAATAGAATGAAATATGATTAAAATAAAATATGTAAGAGATGAAATATGGTTTGGGAGTGAAACCTACCCACAAGCCCTTAAGAAATTGAATTCACATCTCATACGAGGTGACTGTGAATTCGGCTTCATCGTATTCATGCCTTGTAAGTATGAGGTACAAATTCCAACAAAGACTTTAACTAATCTATTAAAGATAAAAATGTAATTCTAAATGGAATATTAATGACCTAGAAAACCAATAATGTATAACTTGTAGTGGAAGCAAAAGAGCAACAAAAAGGATGGAGGCAACAACCAAAATGGTAGACCCATCCTCAAGGATCCTATACTTGTTCCACCAAAATCATCTAATCAAAAGAGTAAAGCAACAATAAAGCAATCCAAAATAGAAAGAGCGTTTGAAATTACTTGTTAGATCACTTTGAAAAACTGGCTTAGCTTTCTTACACGTATTCTCTCTCTATAAAAAAGGATTCTAATCCTCTTATTTATAGGAGGTTTGGAGGGGATTTAGGTAGAAAAAATGAAAAAAACCTTGGCCAAGAGTCGATGCCACAACAATTGACTCAAAATTTGGGATATTTTGAGAAAATTCCAAAATTTTACCAAATTTGCACCCCATATTGGATGAGCATGAGTTTGGAAAAGCCAAAGGAAAAAAGAAAAACAAAGGGAAAAATAAGATCCAAAATTGCACCTAGAAATTTTGAGGGACTCCTTAGGGATCCTAAGGGAAAATGACTCATTTTGATGGGTCAATTTTCCATGTCTACACCTATCATTTATAGGTTTATATTTTCTCAAGAACCTAAAGTACAAGGAGTAACCTACAAAATACTTTCTTCTTTATTCTATACTAGAAACCCTAAAGTGCAATGTGTATATGGTTCCTTAGAAATACTAAATTGTAATCGATATCCTCCATCCTAATTTCATTATTATGTTGTCTCAGTAACCCTAAAGCATAAGGAATAAACTTTATAATAATTTTGTTTTTATTGCAAGGAGATGGTTTTTTATTACTTAAGGAAAATGGAGATGATTTATCTAAAATAAAAATTTAAATTTTTTTACCTTCTTAACTTAATTTTTAATATCTCATATTTTATTTATAGCTTTGGTCCATTATTCATTCAAACTTTTGCATTGCAATTATTCTCATTTTCTTTTAATACCTATTACAAATAAATTATGAAGAAATTTACCATTTGATGTCAAAGAGAAGATTTTGTTAGAGTATATCTTAAGTTATTACTAGGTATCTAGGATATTTAGGATATTTAAGAGGTTGGTAAACACCTAGTTTTGTGTGGCTAAGATCTATTCAGTTTGTTATGATTTAATGGATCATATTGTACATCTTTGCTATTTATGAAAGGTCCCTCTCATGGAATAATAAGTCAGTTCTTGAGCTTGAATATTGTTTATCAATATTCTCAATATGGTATCAGAGCAGGATTTCCCTATCCTGTGAGCTAAGCTTAAGGGGGGATTTGCCTCATGAAAATACCCCCTCACTTTTTCCTTCCCCCATTATTTTTTCTTTAAACAATGGAGTATGCTCCCTATAATTGATAGATTAGAAACCAAAAGTTTGAGAAATATAAATGGTTGTAATTTTTTTTAGAATGATTTATTGGGAGGTAAATTTTTTTTGTATCTATTCACAATAGTAATTTATCCATGGAGAAATAAAAAACAAGATACTATTTTTCTTTCAGCGCAACCTTTCTACAGTTTTGCATCCTGAAGAATGTTGTATCTCCAATTATGGATGCATGTAGGGCACATAGAGCCACTACTATGCATAGTGGAGAATATGTTTTTGTGTTTCTTTTCCAACACTTGTATCATATTTGTCCAGTTCTCAAGGATGAGGTTCGTGCAACCATAAGGTCCTCATCGAAGTGAACTGTTGGATGAGATCATGAAGATCTGACCATGAATCCATGCTTGCATGCTAGTTTTTATTGTATTTGCATATTTTTGAAGATCTCAATACACCTATTGCTCTATCAAAAATGATGATTCTTGGCTATAAAAAATCTATAATTGTTGAGCTATTCATGTTCTGGCAGATCAATAGCATGGTGAATGGTGGATTTGTAGTGTAGTTTACATGGCCCCTATGATGGATTTCTATTTTTGGATATTTGATGCAGATAGTGCTATTGGCCTGTAGTGGAGCTTTCTTATCATCGAGACAATGAAATGAGAAAATTTGTAGGCTTCCCAACCATGAAACAAAGTCCGTAGATCCATAATTTGTACTCTATATTACTCATTACACTGTTTATATTGGCGCCTGATGATGTTAGTGTTGGATAAATTTTTTGCTATTGTTGTAGTTTATATTTGTCTAGTTTAATCATCTTGCCTGAGATAATTTTTTAGTAGATAGATCGTTTCTCGTATTGCTTACCCCTACGAGAGTTTTTTGAAACCTCATCTTGGCTAATTTTTGATCGTGAACCTTTATCAAGCAATTTGTTTTTGATCAAAAATTGGGCATCAACATAATTTTTGTATTGTTTATGCAGTGGCAAGATAGATCTTAAAATAAATTTGTGGAGAAAACGCGCTGGAAATATTTGTAATATTTAGTTTTAGAAGGTGTTTTGGCCAAAAATATATATTATTTTTTATTTTACAGAGAGAAATTTTTACCCGCTTGTAGAGATGTTCAAGTCTGCAATGGAGGCAAAGATTGTCGATATGACAAAGAAAAGCCTACAGAGTATTTTATTTTTAGAATTATGAGCACGTGAAGCTTTTGGCAAAGCACTGAGGTTTCACATTGAAAATGCTACAATGATTTCAAAAAATAATAGTGCTGAGAAATTTTAATTTAATGAAGTTTTTGGTCGTAATGCCATTGAGAATTTTTTATGGTGCAATTCATGTGCTGGTTGCTGCCAATGGCCCCCATGGTGACTAACAATACTATGCAAAAAAGAGCAAGGACTAGTGAAGGCCACTGTAATAATCATCTGTTGGAAATATTTTCATAGACAATGCTTCTTCTATTTTGGCTGCACAAAATGACATCCAATATATGCTACAAATGTTTGATAAAATTTTGTGCAAAAAATTTGACTTGGCACATGACGATTATTAGTTTTAGGTTGAATTGTAGTTCACCATTGGGATAATGGCATTGTGGACCTATGGAAAAAAATCCATAAACTTTAGTGAGGCCTATGAGATGTTCGTCGAAACAAAGAAATGTTGCACATGATAACATTTGGGTAATCTTGAGCAAAATCTAGTTGTTTTGTCAATCAGATATCATTGAAGTTTTTGACATAGACCCGCTTGATCCCAAGTAGATTTCACACTTGTTGTGCCACTCGTCGTATTTCTTGCTCCAGTGATTCATTTGAGGAGATCTGCCTATTGACTTTCCAATGAAGATGGTCAAGCAATTTTTTGCCAATCAATAGCCTTCACATTTGGTTGATGGATTCCTTTGGTTTGTGGAGGTTGGGAGAGCCTTGAAACCTTTCAACATGGTAGAATGTTTTAAGTATTATTTTATGCCATGTTGTTTGACTGTTGATGGATCCGTAGTGCTCATTTTCTATAATGCAGTGCTCCATTTCTATAAGTGCTTGTGGCACACCTGTATGAATTTTTTATGGAATCAGGAAGCTGCTTGCCGATGCAATTTTTGGTGTTGCACTTTTTTTCCTTTGTTAGATGGTGCGGTGGACTGAGGAAAACCCATATGTAGCATAGGCCAACTTTCAGCATTTTTAAAAATTATTTTTTTGCTGCAATTAAAACAAAGGGGGTTTCTATAGGGCATGTATTTGAGTTGCTACTACGATATCAAATTGCACCAATGATTTTCATGTGAACTCTTTTTTAAATCATGTGGGGATGTGCAATAGTGGTGCTCTCTATGTGTTGATATATGAATATATTTTTATTTTTTATTTTTCCTTGTTTGGCTATTTGTCCATACAGTTTGGACCTTGTTATCATCCCATTGTGTTCGTATAGGTGGAAACCACATATTTAATGTTGTGGAGTCATTTTAGACTACCCTTGCGATTGTGGTGTTTCTTTCTCCATCCTATCTTCTCACTATCCTTTTGTGAGATATTTTGTTTTAAGAGGGTTTTATTTGGTGACTTTTTACCCTTATTTGGTTGTTTTTCCTCATAATTTAGATCTTGTTATCAGCCCATTGTGTTCGTATAGGTTGAAACCACATATTTATGTTTGTGGAGTCATTTTGGACTACCCTTGTGATTATGGTGCTTCTTTCTCCATCCTATCTTCTCACTCTCCTTTTGTGAGACACTTTGTTTTAAGGGGGTTTTATTTGGTGATTTTATCTTTGTTCGTCGCCTTGTTCATTGTCACAAGCACCAAATTTCATGTTGTTCCCTCCTCATACCTTCTTGGAGTGGGAAGATTTTGATGTATACCTCTTAGCTTCTTTCTTCCTTGTGGAATAAATTTAGTTTGGCGATGAGGCATCTATACATTTTGGGGATATCACATGGATCCTTTATAGGACCTTCTTATGGAAGTTGTCCTAGCGGGTGTTGAATAGGACATCTTCCTCTCCATCCTCCTTCCACATCTTCCTTATTCTTATTTCTCTTATGGAATATGGTTTTTTGCCCACGTGTTTTTTCAACATCTCTCCAACAAAGTTTTTTTATGTATATATTGTACATGAGTACCTTATTAGGCCTTGTTGTTGGGACTCATATCTATGGATATACCACTTGTTTGGTTTTTTTGTTTTCACTACCTCCTAGTACCACTTAATGGGGGATGTTAGAGTATATCTTAAGTTGTTACTAGGTATCTAGGATATTTAGGATATTTATGAGGTTGGTAAACTCCTAGTTTTGTGTGGTTGAGATCTATTCAGTTTGTTATGATCTGATGGATCATATTGTACACATTTGCTATTTATGCAAGGTCCCTTTTATGAAATAAGAAGTCGATTCTTGAGCTTGAATATTATTTTTCAATATTCTCTACTAATTTCATTAACACTTTATGGGAATGAAAATCCTAGTATTACACCATATTTTGTTGCTATATGATATACTTATTTCAACTTTTTGTGTTTCATAACCAATATTTTTGTCTTTTTATTGTTTTACATCACAATATTTTACTATGCATCCGACCTTATAGTATTTTTTGCCTCAAAATGAAATGCTTTTATAGTTTGCTTGTTATTATCTTGATTCATATTTAATTAACAAATTATTGTAAAGGATTTGAAACTTTTCTAATAGTACAATTTTGGCTATAATACCATGTTTTCACTTCTAATAGTTGACCCCTTATAGATGAACTCCCCTAGAAATTTTTTAGTTTTTTAAACAATCTTATTTATATGTTAATATGAAAATTCAAAAACATTAACCCATCTCTCCTCCCTAAACCATGGGACATTGCATATTATTTTATCTCAAAATTTTAAACGAGAACAAGATGAAGAGAAAAAAATGGAAATATTATCATTAAATAATATGATCTTCATCTCGACTTCCTCAATCCAGATTTAAATCTATGAATAAGTTTGACATTAACCCTTTGATTTTAAGAAGCATTATGGCATACTCAATCATCTCATTTTTTATAATCATGTTTCATGAAACATATATCAAATAGATAAATATTATTACAAAATTAATTTTTCCTCAACAATGGTATCTTTACTTCTAACTAGAGAATATTTACCTCCTGGTAAGGCTTCCATAAATGAATTTTTCTATGCTACCTAGATTTAATTCATAATATTTGTTTATTCATTAGCTTTTCTCTAAGTATCAAGAAAAAATTCTAAAAGTGAAGCTAAGTCCTCACTAACACTCACTTCACTAAAAATTTAAAATCCATAAGATTTAAAATATGATTATGATGTGAAACTCAATTATATAATTTTTTATCAAATAGTATTTCTTAATATTATAAACAATAAAAACAATTTTTTTAATAGAATTTATATAGACATTTAAAAAGTTATAATATTTTTTGATTATGTTGGAGGAAGGATTTTTTAAAAGGGCCTCAACCCTTTTATATTTTCATAAAATAATATGATACTCTGATACAAAGCTCAATATGTGACATAAAGTGAGTCACCAATTTTAAAATACAACCCACATAACCTATATTAGCTTATACTATAGAAATCCAACTTAGTAAAAAACTTAACAACAAAAACACAACACTGACACAAATGCTTAACAACTGTTTCTTTTACATTCTCTACTATCCTACATTTGTGAATCCCTTTTCCTAATCCTTATATCAAATAACTGCATTTTAAAATTCATTATTGCTAATTTCCATAATTTCTTATGGAAAATTATCTTCCAAGATTACATATCCTTCATTCTAAATTCCCCAATTGGCTACCCAATCTATAGAACTATTACCTTCTTGGTAGATATGCACAATTTACATATTTTCTAAATTTATAATTTGTAGTCTAACCTCTTGAATCATATCATTTATATCCTAGCTTGAATCCTGATTACCCTTGATTAGGTTGATAATATTTAATGAATCTCCTTCTATGATGATATTTTTAACTCCAATTCTATCAATCAACCTAATATCTAGGAATAGAGCTCTAGTTTCAGCAAAATTATTAGATTAAATTTTAAGATCCTCAGCATACAATAATACCATTTCTCCTCTTTCATTTCGAAAATACCACCATCACTTGCTATACCTAGATTCTCTTTTGAAGCACCATCAAAATTTAATTTTAACCAACCCTACGATGGAGGCTCCCATTTTGTTTGAAGTATTTTAAGCTTGGAAGAAATTAATGGCTAAAAATTACAAGAATCCAACCCCCAACTATTTGCAATAAATTTTTCACCATCATCTTCCCATGAGTCCTTGAAATTGACTATCAAAATGTTCTCCTTCACAGCATTGCAGATCTTAATCACTGTAGATATCACATATTTCTTGCATCCTATAAAAATTTTATTGTTTCATTCTTTTCAAATACCCCATACAAAGTGAGGTAAACAAAATTTTCATAAAGTACTCAATCTTTTACTCTTAAAAGGTGATTTCCAACTTGATTATAAATCAATAATATAATTTGGCAAAATCCATGTTGTACAAAATTTGTCAAGGATGTTAAATACCTCATTTGAAAATGAACATCCAAAAAACAAATGTCATACCTCCTACTAATCCCTTTCACATAATGGGCATTTGTTAGGGATCTATAGACCTCTCAAGAAAATTGTCCATTGTGAGAATTTTTTTTTGAACTGCAATCCAGGAGAAAAAGGCCACTATTCGAGTTAGATGTTTCAACTAGATTTTGCTTACTAGTAGCCATCCCGATTCTACATCTTCCAAGAGAAAGTACCTAGATTTTACATAGTACTTCCCATATTTACTTCATTTTTAAATTGGAGAATCCTCTAGTCTATCTTGATTTAGAAAATATACCTACAACATTCTATTCAGTTTCTTTACTAGTCTTTTCCTATCATTTATACCATCGACATATATATGTTTTTATATTTTTCCATTAGTATCTGCAATGATAAAATCGTGAATCCATTGTCCATACTAATAAGAAATTTCTTGTTCTAGTTCTGCAAATTTAGGGTCTTCACATAAACAAATATTTTTGATCCATCTATCTCTCCAAAAGTTTACTTTTCTTCCATTTCTAATATGCCATATTAACCCCTATTGAATAAGAGGTTTAGTTTTTTGAAGATTATTCTAGAAGAAAGATCCTTTTTATTCTATTTTGTTCTACCATAAATTTATTTTCATTTGTCATATACTTTGCTTTCAATATTTGAATTCATCCTACTTTTCCATTTGTAACTATTTTTCACCCTTATTTTCCCATGAGAGCTTTGTTCATTTGTTTTACTTTTATAAAACCTAGGCCTCCCATCTTCTTTCTAGAACATACCTTATCTTAAGCAACAAGAGCTATTATTTTCTTCTCCTCCATTCCATTCCATAATAAGTTCCTTTGAACTAGTTCAATTCTTTCCTAAAATTTCCTAGGCATTTTAAAAAAGGGATAAAGTATATCACAATGCTTTGGAGAGTAGATTTGACTAATTGTACCCTTCCAACCTGTAAGTTTTTTAGCAAATATTTAACAATTGGATTCCACATTTCTTCTTTCATTCTTCCATTGAAAAGAGGAATTCTTACGTAGGTAGCATGAAAATTCCCAATATCACAACCAAAGATCTTTACAATACTATTCTATCTTAAAATAAGAGTATTGATAAAAAACCTTACTTTTGAGAAAATTTACCCTTTGTACAACATTCTCATAAATACCCAATATCTTTCTTATTACATTTTCTTGGGGAATGGAGGATTAAAAACTTGTAATATTAAATTTAATATATTTGTTAAATTATTTATAATAATATTTATGCCCCAAATTCTGGACCCTCTAGAACCATGCTTTGGGACTACCTTGGTTCTATGAGAGAATGTTTTAAAGGAGAGGTCTGGATTTTGGTGGGCGATTTTAATACACCCTTCTATCCATCTGATAAAAAAGGAGGAACATCGGTGCTCACTAGCATGGATGAATTTACCTCTTTTATTTAATCCTTGGATTTGATGGATTTGGACTTGAAAGGGTCAAGATTTACATGGAGTAACAGGTGAATTGGAATTCAGAAAATTCAGGTTAGGCTGGACAAAATGCTGGTGTCTAAATAAGGTATCTCATTTTTGGTGATGCATCCTTATGCTCTCTCCCTAAGCTGGCCTCATATCACAATCTAATTTTCTTGAGAAGACACAGGATTTGGCCTTCTTTCCTTGACCATTTATATTTGAAGCAATGTGGCTTCCACACCCTAGTCTAGAATCCAACATTGAGGAATGGTGGAGTCATAAAATTTTAGCTTCTCGAATGGCACAAATAGCCTCCAAGTTGAGATTTATAAAGGAAAATATAAAGGATTGGAATAAGTAGATTTTTGAAAAAATTATTGCCAAAAATATGGAGATTCGCAACAAGTTGCAGGAAATTGAGTAGATAGTTGAAACTCATGGTTACTCTACGAAATTAAAGAGGTAAAAAATATCTATTCTCACAAAGTTCCATAATATTCTGGTAGGGGCAAAAAATATGTGGAGGTAGAAAGCTAGGGTCCTGTGGCTTAAGGAGGGTTATTGGAACATAAATTTTTTCACTCCATAGCGCTGAGGCATAGGAGTAACAATAGGATCAGGGTGATTATGAAAGCAAATGGAGAACTCTCTAAATATATCGAAGAGATTATATTCGAGGCAATTTTTTTTTAAGGACTTCTAGTGTTCCACATCAACAAAAAATCAACAGGCTGAAGCTCGCTTACTGAATAACATACCACCTTTGGTATCTGTAGATATGAATAATATTTTGGATACTTTTTTTTTTAGATGATAAAATAGATAAAGCAATTTTTACAATGGGTGGACTCAAAGCACCAGGATATGATGGGTTTACCCCAATATTATTTTAGAAATTTGGCATATTTTATGGTCAAAGATCTGTGATGCCATTAGAAATGTTCAGTCTTCTAAATGGATCCCTTCAGATGTCAACTATATGTTTTTGGTGCTTATCCCTAAAACAGTTAATGCTAAGGATTTTGCAACGTATAGGCCTATAAGTCTATGTAGTACTGTTTTTAAAATTTTGATGAAGACCTTGGCAAAAATATTGAAACTTTTATTACCAGGCATCATTGATATCCCATAGAGCAGTTTTGTGGTTGGAAGCCAAATTTTGGATGGAATCATTGCATTCCATGAAATCATCCATTCGACGACCAAAATTGGTAATTCTGGGACCTTGCTCAAGCTAGATATGAACAAATATTATGACAGGGTTGATTGGGAATTTCTCTTCAAAGTCTTGTATAAATTTAGATTTATTCAAGAGTGGATAAGTTTGACCAAATCATGTGTCTCTTCAGACAAGTTCTCAATTCTGGTAAATGACTCTTCGACGGGATATTTCAAAAGCTGTAGGGGAATTCGTCAAGGAGATCCATTGTCCCCATATACTTTTATTTTACTGGCAAAATATTTGAGATGGGCCATCAAAGATGAATGTTCTATTGTAGGCCTTAAGTTGGCTACGCCCATCAGCCCCATATTCCATCATAAATTTGTCGATGATACTCTTTTGTCCTTTCAAGCTTCAATTCCTCAAGCAAAATTAGTTAGAAGTATTCAAGAAGATTATGAATAGGTGACGGGTTAGAAGGTTAATTTCAAGAAAAGTGATACTTTTTTTGTCAATAATCCTCTAGCATGGCAGTTGAGGATTATGGATATTCTGAGATGTAATATTAGGTCTTTCCCTTCAGCCTCCTTGGGGATGCCAATATTTTTTGGGGCTTCAAGATCATCCTTGTAGGAACTGATTGTGGAGCACGTCCATAGAAATCTTGCAAGATAGAAAGGGGCTCTCCTGAGCTAAGCAAAAAAGTGATATTTGTTAAGGCCATCCTTCAAAGCATCCCGATATATTTTCTTTCTCTATTTTGAATCCTGGGTAAGATTATTGAAAGAATAGAAGAGATCAAACACTCATTTCTTTTATCAAGAGCAAGTGAGAAAAAGAAATTTCATCTAGTGACATGGGACCGAGTATGTAGCAAGGAGGATGGTGGTTTAGGCCTTAGAAGATTGAAATCCATGAACAAAGCTCTTGTTGCCAAGCAGGGTTGAAGACTGGTTCAAGAGGAGAAAGTGGGATGGGTTGATATTGTCAAAGCCAAATATCTAAATGATAGGAAGTAGTTTATTAGAGATTCGTTACCCCTCTAGGGTTCAACTTTCTAGTCTAGCTTGATTCGATGCAGATATGATATTCATAGAGAGGGTAGGTGGTGTTTGGGATATGGTAGGTTTATCGACTTTTGGAGTAACATGTGGGTGATTGAGGTTCCGTTGGAGTTGAGATCAGAGTTGGCTTTACTCAATCCAATTACAAATCATTTCTAGGGTAATAAGGATTGTGATTTCATTGAAAGGATTGAAGACCGTCCCTGATGGAAACCATTTGACTTTCGAGGACTTTTGGTGGAGGAAAGGAGGGCAATTGATGATTTTTTTTTAAGAAAAAAACCCCTTGCAAGATTGCCTTGGTCTGAGAGACCATGAACAAGGGGTTCTACACTGTCAAAGTCACCCGGGAGTCGCACCCGGCCCTGTTCGCACCAACATTATCAATTGGATTTTGGATACCCAATTCAAATTTTTGGTAGGGTGGAGATTTGAACCTAGGACCTCCCTTGGAGGATTGCCCTCTACTCTCCAACTCACCTACAACACCTAGGTAAAAAGTAATTTATAGTGGAAAACACCCCTTTCGGGGTGCCACTTTCAATAGGTTGGGCATAGGAGGAATGGAGCCTTGTCGGCCTCTACCAGCACATATAACATTCCTAACTATACCATATATCTGTAGGATGGAGATAAGTGGAATGTAACCTCGGTCAACCTCTACCAGCACCTAGGGCATTTACCACTGCACCACAACAAGCAAATAAAACTAATTTATAGTGGAAAACACCCCTTTAGAGGTGCCACTTTCAACAGGTTGGGCATAGCAGGAATGGAGCCTTGTCGGCCTCTACCAACACATGGGAAATTACTTAATATACCGTATATCTATAGGATGGAGACAAGGGGAATGGAACCTAGGTTGGCCTCTACCAACACCTAGGGCATTTACCAGTGCACCACAACAAGCATATTGATTTTTTTAAAGCAAAAAACCCCTTGCGGGGCCGCCTTGGTCTAAGAGACCACGACCAAGGGGTTCTACATTGTCAAAGTCACCTAGGAGTTGCGCTCGGTCATGACTGCACCAACATTATCAATTGGATTTTGTGTACCCAATTCAACTTTTTGGTAGGGTGGAGATTTGAACCTAAGACCTTCCTTGGAGGATTGCTCTCTCCTCTCCAACTCACCTACAACACCTGGTTCTAATGAAAATTTCAATATCATTAAATGGATTATAATTCCTGGAAGAGAAATTTCAAATAGATTTATCTAGGGATTAGAGAATGATGAGAAATTCTCTATAAAATTAGCTTATTTAGCAGCAGTTGGTCTTTCTGATTATTGGTTTCTAACAAATAAAATTTGGCTAAAAGCACTGACTCTCAAAATTAACATTTTCTTCTAGTTGGTCGTATAAGGAAAATTTCTAACTTTAGACAATCTCAAAAAAGAGGTATGATTTTACCTAATGCTTGTTTCTTGTGCTAAAATATGAAGGAATCCCTACTCCATCTTATTTTTAGTTGTCCTTTATTGTAGGAGGTTTTCAACTACTTTTTCAAATATTTGAACATCCAATGGGTGTTTCCAAACAACCTAGAGGATGTGCTGACCCAATGGGTTTCTCCCTTTCTATTTCTTCGCCTTCGTTGGTTTTAGAAATTCAACCTTCCTCATATCTAGTGGTGGATTTGGAAGGAAAGAAACTCAATGCTACTCATTTGGCTAAAGTTGTGGATTTGCAAGCGATTTATTTTTCCATGAAGAACATTAAAACCCTAAATATTAATGTTGTGATTACAGAGTAGGAACGATCAGTGGAGAGATATCTTGGATTCAATGTCAATTCTCAACCAGTAAGACTTGTTGTACCTCTAGATAGAGCTAGGATTAAGTGAGAGCCACATCCAATTGGTTGGATGAAGTTGAATTTCAATGGTGCATCTAAAGAGAATCTAGGTCCTAAAGGTATTGAAGGGATTGTAAGGAACCATGAAGACTTGATAATTTTATCCTTTACTGATAATTTGGGCCTTCAAAATAGTCACTTCGTCGAAGCCAGGACCCTGTTCCAAGGAGTTTCTCTATTTGATTCTGTAAGTTACAGGAAACTAATCATTGAAAGGGACTCCCTTAATATTATAAATATTGGAAGAGGGACACAATATCCTAGCTAGACTATTTCAAACCTTCTTCTAGAAGTTCAAAGATACATCCAAAATCTGGAAGAGGTTCAGTTTAAGCATACATACATGGAAGGTAATCGAGCGACTGATCTATTAGCTAACAAAAGAGTTATTCAAAATGGTTTAGTGGTGTGACGGGATAATTTCTCGATAGATATTGCTTCTATCGATAATGACCTCATACATAATTAGTTGTTGTGATCGAGATGTTGTTGATGACTTGGATGCAAAACTTGGGACCACTTGTTGATTTTGGGTTTCCGCACCAAATTTCATATCTCCAAGCTATTGTTTCCTCCCTGCAAGCTACAATCTCCAATACAGAAGAAATTCTTGCCGTGATGGATTCGCAGGCCTAGGAAAGCAATGACCTCATAGGGAAAAATGGGACTGGTGCATGGCTCGGTTTGTGGTTTAGGTCCTGTAACTGATCTGTGTTCGACTAGTTATCCTTGGCATCTTGATTTGGTTTTAATTTGTTTTAAGTTTTAAATTATGTATGGTCTTACCTATGCACTGGTTTGACTTTGGAAGGGGTAACTTCTCTGATTGATCATTCCTTGATTATTATCAAATGTAAGCAATTTTGATTCGCTCTTTTTAAATAGGGCTTAATCTTTTTTTACAAAGTTTGAAGATCCTTTCAAAACTCCTTCATCCATCTAATCAAAAAAATATTTAAAAAAAACATATCATTCAACAATTTCAATGAGAACACTTTCTTATAAATAAATATTATATTACGCCTGAATAGAATCTTAATTATTTTTCACGTAATAAACTTTTTGAAAGTCAAGGACATCTTCTCCTTCAAAAGGAAAACTTTCCTTTAAAAACTAAAGAACAAGAATTTTCACCTTATTAAGGTAAATTTATTAATTTAAAGCTAAATAAGATAAATTTTCCATCTATAGTGATGCAAAGTTAGATTTCTTATCTCATATAAAATGATGAATAAATAATGGCTATCAGCGGGTCCCAAGCCTAGCTTGAATAGAAGGTCGTTTGAAGACCAGTCGTGGTCTGAACATTAAATTGCATCTGCTAAGACCAACCTATTTAGTAAAGGCGTTGTATAGTATCGGTCCAGTTGTACTACCGGAGTTTCTTTAGACTGAGACTTTAGGAAGCTGTTTGGTGTACGGTGATGATCATAACTATTATCCGGAAAGCAGACCTCGGCTGCCATCTGTTGGGTGACGACCATGTCTATTACTATATAAATGTTTAGCTACTACAGTTGAATTCAATCTGCTCATCCACAGTGCAAAATTGCATAGCCAGCAAAATTGCATCATGATGAACGGCGACAAAGATAGCCATGTTTTGCACGCGGTGGTCGTGCCATGTCCTGCACAGGGTCACGTCAAAGCTCTCTTGAATTTCGCTGAATTACTGTCTACGCGAGGATTTTTCATCACCTTCGTTAATACAGAATGGAGCGAGAAACGCATTTTTGGCGATTCTGGTGCGTTCGAACGGCCGAATTTTCGATTTTTGTCGGTTCCGGACGGTTTGCCGGCCAAGCACAGTCGTACGGCAGAGCCGGGCAAGTATTTGGGCGCATTGCAAAAGCTGGGCTCCGAGCTGGAGCAGCTGCATCCGACCTCACGTTCCAAGCCTTCCTTTACGAAGCTCGATTTGCCGGCATAGGAGACTACGTCCTTGTCAACACGTTTGAAGAATTAGAAGGGAAAGATGCGATAGCTGCACTCTCTGCCAATGGGTGTCCTGCTATGGCTATAGGTCCTGTATGTCTCGACAACGTTTTACAAGAAAAGGAATTGAAGAGCAGTATGTGGGAAGAAGACGACAGCTGCCTGAAATGGCTTGACATGCATCCGCCAAACTCTGTGCTATACGTTTCATTTGGCAGTATTGCCGTCAAATCCCAACAACAACTGGAGGAGTTGGCGCTGGGGCTGGAAAGAAGCGAACAGCCTTTCTTGTGGGTTCTCCGCTCGGACCTTGCTCAAGGAGAGTCTGGTGTTTTACGCGAGGGCTTCAAAGAGAGGACCAAGGCTCGTTGTGAGTTGGGCGCCTCAGTTGAGAGTGCTTTCCCACGCTTCGGTGGGAGGATTTCTTACGCATAGCGGATGGAATTCTACGCTGGAGAGCATTAGCATGGGTGCGCCTATGATTAGCTGGCCTTATTTCGCCGACCAGTTTCTTAATTGCAGATTCGCCAAAGATATTTGGAATGTGGGCCTAGATTTCGATGATGTGGATGTGAACGATCTCAAGTTGGTGAGAAGGGAGGAGGTGGAGAGAGCGATGAGGAGATTGATGCAGAGTTCGGAGGGCATGATGCTGAGAATGAGGGCCCTACAGATGAAGGAGGCGGCAGCCAAGGCAGTCATGCCCGGAGGTTCTTCTTTCTCAAACCTGGACGTCTTCATCCACCATATGCGGGAAAAAGCCAAATCCCGATTCTCTTAAAATTGAAGTACGTGAAATCCGTAAGACTATATATATATACAATGTAATGAATTGAATAAATAGAGTCGCTGGGATCTCATCTTAATACCTACTGATGAAATTGGCGTACGAAAGATTTTCGGTGCTGAAGCAGAAGTGGGTGGTGGTACCCTAAGGATCGTCGGTACCGCTTAAATATAGTTAGCCTTCAAGCTGTTTGTTAACATCGTATTATTGTTAGCCTTTGAAGATCATTACTATAAGTCTTTAATATATATATATATATATATATATATATATATATATATATATTTATATTTATATTTATATTTATATTTATATTTATATTTATATTTGATAATATTAAAAAGTAGGAGTTTTGATCAGGAATCCTTCAACATGTTATAACAACTCCATCAGGGAGACACACCCACCCCCTCACACACTCACCCACGCCAACCTTAGACTTCCAACCAAAACCCAAACTGTTATATATATTAATTTTAAAAATTGTTTTAGATATATTTTTAATAATATTTGTTATTATTTGTATTTTGGGCAAGCAATATAATGATTATGGTTGAGGATATATGTTTTCTATAATTATAATAGTATTAATTAAATAATTTTTTAATTATTTTTTTAAAGATTGAAAATGAGAGGTATATTAAGAATTACATCTTCCAACTCAATGACTTTGCCAGATGGTATCCCTATTGAATGGTTTATATAAGACTTTTTAAATTTTTTTATATATAATTATTTAAAATATTTTTAAACATGAATATTATTTTTAACATTATTTTATTTATTTTATTATGATAATAACAATGCAAAGGTTATTATAGAATTATTTATCGACCAACAACTATAAAATAGATGTATATAATTATCATTGATTAAATATAAATATATTAATAAAATTTAATTATAAAATTTAATTTTTTAATTAGATAAATAATATTATTCTTATAATAATAAAAATATTCCATGTAAATAAAATTTTAATAGTTTAATAGATACTAAAATTATTTAAACACAATATTAAGAACATCTACAATTGTATATAATTAAAATATAAAATATAAAATGATTTTATTTTAAATAATATTTATTAATTTTTTAAGTCATTAAAACATTTGATCTAATGTCCATTATTCTAAAGATATGGCATATTAATATTTTTTTAAAACATAATTTTGAAATATGTGATATAATATAAACTTTGATATAGTAGCATTAAACATGAACCATTTATTAAGCTAGTGAAGAATTTATTTTGTAAATAATAGTAAACATTGTAATGTTAATATATGATACATCTAAAAAAAATGATATATATATATATATATATATATATATATATAATGAGAAAAAAGAAGAAGACACCCAAATACGATCTTCTCATAATCATCTTTGGACAAGAACAAAGATAAAAAATAGATTTTCTAACACACTAGGAAACATCCCCACATAAATTGAAATAGGTATTCCCATCGAAGGAATATCTCACAACCACATAGATAGGCTTCCCCATACTTTGAAATTTGAAAAAGGTTTTCTCACCCATGAGAAAACCAAACAGTCTCATACATTAACATGTGAAAAAGGTTTCTTGCCCAGGAAAAATCCTAATAGTTTCGTACACAAGTTTGAAAAAAGTTTTCTCGCCAAGGAGAAAACCAAACAATCTAAAGTAGGAAATAATCCATAGACCACATGTCATCTTGTAGAGAAACTGATGAATAGCCAGATCTAGGAAACCCTGACCAAGAAACGATACCCCCAAACCATGAAGTAGATCATACATAAGAAATCGTCCATTGCAGCAAACAATTAGCACATGATCTCCGTCAAGATAAAAAAAATTATAGGTAGGTCTATCAAAATAAAAACCAGTAGATCTATAAGAACCCCAAGCATAGGTTGCAAGGTCATCCTATAGAGAAAATTATTCACAGCTAGATCCAAAAACCCCTGGCCAAGAAATAATACCCTCGAACCATGAAGTAGATCTTACACAACATTAGATTTTAGGAAGCCCTCCACTGTAGTAAATAATCAACACATGATCTCCCCCAAGATTAAAAAATATTGAATAGAGTAATATCAAATTTAAAAGAGAATAAATGAAATGACATACATATCCACATAAAATTAATTGAATTTTTCTTGTCTATATTTATTATGATTTTAAAATTTGCTATGATCTCTAACATATTCTCTCATTCTTGAAGACATTAGAGTTCTTCTTACTAATATTTTAAGTTATGATTCAATGTAATTTGGAATATATTGCATTGAAACAAAAAGTATCTCTTCTAGAGTCTTTAACACACCATTAAGACTTGATTTTCCTACCATTTTTTCAAAGAATATGTTAAATTTTAATTTATTTTATACTTATTTAATTGATTTTTATTTAATGTAAGTCCTTTCTTTTTTTTGTTAGGATGAAACCTTCATTTGGGATATGAAATTCTACTTCATTCCAATGTTGAATAACCCACTTTTCTATTTTGTACGTAGAAAAACAATGTTATATTTCAAGCTTTTAAAATCATAATGATAATTTTATTGGCACTTAACCATATTTATTACCAACCAATAATTTTAAATGAATCTAAACTTTTGTGAAGATAATTTCATATTCCATTGTCTAAGTCATAAGGTACTTAAAACCTAAATAAATGAATGCGTCTTATGTATCCACTCTTCTAAGATGTTTTACATCCATCCATAGTCATCCAACATAATATTAGTGTGCATACTATTGGAATTCACAATATTTTATAGAAATGAACATAAGCAATTCATAGATTACATGCACTACACTCCAATAATAAAATGAGGAGTAGTAGAGAAATTATACTAATACAAAAATATCAATTACATAATAAAGTTTAACCATAACAAATTACAAGCTATAAAGTGGATTTAACCATAACAAGGTTAATCACAAACCATAGGGATTATTTAATAAAATATTACAATAAATTCAATACATTTTACAATGAATGCCTTTAGGCCTATCCGATATTGCATCATACAATGTCATCCTTGGCCATGAAACAAATTACAATTTCAACACTCCTCTAACCTAAACTAAGGGGGACAAGGAGAGAAGCCATTAGTGACAATAATATTTTTCCCCATAATGCATGTTTTTGTGGGCCTCTAAAGCTAATGAAAATCCTTCAAAACATCCCTCACCATTTGGTAGATGTTCAATGATATTTAGGAACTAAAATTCAATCCTTTGCAATTTCAACAAGAAATATTTCATTAGATGTACCTCCCTCTTACAGTATCTACAAGTGGTCTTTGATTTCTTTGAAGACATACTCTAGACCTTGAGCCCCTAGGTCTTATCCATATGAAGATGAACTAGGAGAGAAATATTGATGAAGAGTAGGAGTCTCTTGAGATTCCAAGAACATGGGAATCATATGAACCATTAGCTTCAACATCTAAAAAAAGAGGAGAGACTAGACAGGACAATCTTCAACATTCTACATAATATTTTTATTTTCCTCTAGAATATGTAATATTTTTCCTCAATATTTTGAATCTTATAAATAGTCCTCAATGTTATCAAATTCAATAAATTTAACACATGAGAGATCCAATTCCAAATGACATATTTTAGTAGTATTAATTTTCTTAAGTAACATGCAATTTTGACCATACCTTGATAGGGTCACTCTCTTTGATGTGGAAAGTAACTCCAATTCAATCAAAAATAAAATTAGGCTAAGAGCCTCTTCTCTCTAATTTTAAGTTTCTTCATCATTAATAGATGTTTTATCTTCTTCAAAGATGCACCGTAGGTTCTTAATTTGTAATAGTCCAATAATTTGTATTAAAAAAATACTATAATTTCATATATTGAGATAAGTGACTAGGGATTTGTGATCCATATTATACAATTCGACCCCTAAAACCACCACAACTTCATGAATTGATGCCACCAATACACAGAGCTCAAAAAATCATGCACTTAAAAAAATTATACAAAATGCTCGTGTATGCAAAGGTTATGGCTTCTAGAATTTTTGCCCGAATGAACCCCCCAAAAAAAAAATTAAATTCTCAAACCTTACGAATGAAGAAAAAATACAGAGTTACCACTCCCACTCATAACATCTCTCTATCAAACATGTTGAAATGGGTGTCTTAGGGCCCTTGGTTGCTTTTCTAGCATAGGGGTCTAAGGTAGTTATGATAACTGAACCTATAGAAATTTTACTAGCGCTTGAGGAATATAATTTCATTGTTCATGTCCCTCATACAATTTTACATTATTTCTATTTCTATGAATTGAGAGATTGAAGGGAATGTGCTAGTATCAGATGAAGATGATTACATAAAGGTTTGGCCAAAAATAGTGGTTGATTGGAAAGTGGTGGGTTGTATAGTTGGAGGAGGCTGATATGGTGGATGAACATTAGGGAAGAGAGGCATAGGTGTTAAAGCAGATAACTTTTCAATTTGAATGAGATCTCTTTCAGCTTGAATGGCTATCTTGTAGGTTGTTGGTAATGATTTGCCTCCTATTGTTTTCATCATCATGACTATTTAAAAATTAATTACCTTCAAATAGTAGATAAAAGCCATACGTAGGATATGATGTATCTCCTCTAGGATTCTATACCAAGACTTATAAAATTTGGCATTTAAGTCACCCATGGATTCCATAAGAACCCTTTTGATGTTCACAAATTGTTCCAGTAGTGATACTCCATCTTCCTTTTACATGAACCTATCCACTTGTAGGTTTGCAAGTTGGTCCCAATTAGTGTCAAAGTGATGGGTGCGGAGGACATGCCATTCTCTTGCTTTTCCTTTGAAAGAGGCCACCAAAATTCTAAGTACAATATTTTGTTCTCCAATGCTATGGAGAGCTTTTATATTAACCATGTGTTGGAGGTGCTTAGTTGCAGTTGTTGCATCCTATATGATAAAATATGGTATGGATTTTAATATAGAATTTGAGACCTCATTATAGGTGGTTGGTGTTGTTGGTGGTTGCAAGGGACCTTCGTCATCCCATGTTGGAAGCCTCCTTTGGTTTAGATTATGAGGAGAGCCATGTTATACCATCATTTTCTTTGTCTATCACCAAAGTTGAGAGGGAAAAAAGTCAATTAAGGATTTACTCTTGCACTTGATCTTGTAGTAGACTTTGAGCTAAGGAAACAACGATATTGCTTTCTCAAATCTTATCTAGGTTATTTTTTTTCTCATCCAACAACGTCACCAGGTGGTAAACACTTACTCCTAATCAAATAAAGGCTCCCACCATAACATCAACCTATATTATTATGGGTAGTTTCTTAGTCTCTTTATTTCTACAACGGAGTCACAAAGTGAATCTTCTTAGTGCTTCAACAAGATAGGGATTGAGGTCTTCACTAAAACCTTAATATGAATTTGGATTAGGGGATATATTTTTGCAACTTGGGTTCCATAAAGCATACCAATTTGAAAAAACTATAGTAATATTTCACTATAGAGGGACATACCTCTACCCTAAAGATAAATTAAAAAAGACTATCTATCAAAAATAAGCATATGAGAGGCCCTAAATCTCCATCCACATATCAAGTAGCTACTTTGAAAAAACACTAACAAGGGGTAGTATATGCTAGAGAATACTAGCACACTTAAAGCTCTCTGTGCCATGATGCAAGGTATCTCATCTAGGTCAAGCCAATAAAGGATCATAACCTTTCTTGTGGTGACATTTTGGTTATCTTAAAAAACCACCTACTTAAGGATAAAACAACATGGTATTTGGTGGATTTGGAAAAAAACTTTGTTTGCTTTAGTTTTTGGAAGCTTAGATTGATGGATTAATCAATAAAGTATTAATATGTTTAGTAACATTAATACTTGAAATATTAGTATCAATGTTAATAATTAATATTAACAATTGATACTAATTGATAAGTAAATTAATCTAAGTACCTTATTGCTAGAAGAAATAAGGTTATGGTTGAGTTATTAGATTAATTCTTATAGTTGCTTTAAATGGTTTTTCCTTAATAATTGCTTTGAATTCCTAATGTTGGAACATTAAGGATATAACATTATAATTGCATGGTTTAAATATTTTTTAAAGAGATTAATATTTCTTTTCTAAGTCATTCTTTAATTAAGATAAATTTAGTCTATGTAAGCACTTGAATCTTACAACTTTCATTAAAGAACATTACAAGCTGGAAGGTGGCCAACTCGATTGAAGTGGTCATGAGACAATTTATCGATTCTTCAAGAAGTCACACCTAGATATTTGAGGGGGTTTTTGAGAGCAATGTTAGATGTTTTTTTGGAGGGATAGAGAAGATTGATTACAACAAAGAAAACAAAAAAAGAACATTGGGAGGTTATAAGCTTTAGAAAGGCATCACAAAAGAGGTAATCTTTGTAGGATGGTTGATTCTCACTTCTCATATGATCTTATATTGCTTTAATTGTATGTTTTAGCCTCTATTATGTTGGATGCCTTGGTTCATTACATATTCTAGCATAACCTATGAGAATTATTTTACTGCATGCTTTGAGTTTTTGTTCTAGCCCATTTGCACCTTGGTTTTGGGTAATGCTTACTACTAGTTGATAACTTTACTTTGGTTTTGAGAGTTAAAGTTGAGATATTATTGTGTTATGCCATGGATATTATAGTTCACAATAATCATGTGGTATCTTTGTAAGTGCATGAGAAATTTGTCAACTCAAAACCATCTATCTAATGCTTAGATTTAGTGGCTTTTCACTTGGTGTGAGTTATTCTTTGTTGGGTCGTGATCTAATGCTTGTTGTAATGTTTTAATTGTGATCCATCAGAGTAGTATCAAGAAGGGTTTTTTAGATCTTTGCCAATTATCCTATGTGGAGTAGTTTATTTTTGTTGGTTGTTTTCCTTGATAACTCATAGTCTTGTTGTCATCCTTCATTGGTTAAATTTTCTCTAGAATGTCATGTATAGTGGTGGCATTGTATCTAATGTTATGCTAAATACTTTTATTTATGTATGATGATGGCTAGTTAAGTGTTTTGCTAAAGGAAATGAAGACATTCTCTATTTATAGATAGAATACTTATTATGATTCTTGTTTTATAGATAGAGCAATTATTATGATAGTTATAAGGTTAGAAGAAAGAAAATAAGAATCCTTTTAGGTGTGCAAAGGCCACTTGGGCAGAAAGAATATAATATTTGTCTTGATCCCTAAGTTTTCCTAAAGCTCGTGGGAGATTTATTTCATGAAGAAGATCATGAAAAGAAGGTGGTGCAAAGGCCACTTGGGCAGACTTGCTCTAATATATTTAGAAATGATATGTAATTGAAAATTTGGTTATGTAGCACTTAGTATTTTATTCCTAAAATTGTAAGGCTTGGAAGCCTTCATGTAAATGTGTGGAATACTTGGTTTTACACATGAAATGATAAATTGAATATGACATATTAAATATAATGTTATTGAGGAAGGAAAGAAATTTTTTATTAATTTTATAATCCATTTAAGTTGATTTAACTTAAATAAATGTTCTATGCTAGTATTATGTTATAAGTTAGCATTGTGGTTACATTAGTCTTGGTATTTAATTTAGTAAGATGTTTTCTTCATGCTAGCTTAATATTGAAATTGGTGATTATCTGTAATTAAATATCTATCATTATGTTGTAAATAAAAATGTTATTTCTATTATAGCACTTTAATTATTTCCATGGATGAATGTTAGATTTTTTTGTTTATGAAAACTTGGATTTGGGAGGGGTTCTTGGGTATGGAACTATAACTTTGTTAGAAAACTTGAGATAAGAGTTAACCCAAACCTAGAAGGAGTTGCAGTGATGCAATAACCAAGTAGTCATGAGTCTTGGAAGGAGTTGTGGTGATGCAATAGTCAAGTACTCAAGAATATAGGAGTTGTGATGATGAAATATCCAAATACTCATAATTGATACAACTTAAATGGGGAGGATTGGGTGTTTCACAACTATGAATTTATTAAAATAAACTACAATATAGCTATGGTGGTACTATGAACAATGAGGTTCAAGTATCCATGCTCATTACCAAGTGAGAATTAATGATATTAGTTAACTCATGGAGGTGTGGTAACTAAACACCAAGTATTTATGCCAAAATAACCTATGTAGATGGACTTATGCAAAGGTTAGGGAATAGACATCCCCCTTTAAGTGTTATGGGACTTAAGGATAATACCTACATGTAGCACATGGGTGTAGTATTCCCATTGGAGAGGTGGTTCTTAGAGGCTTGAAATTATCAATTTACAACTCTTGTGCAAATACCCAAATCGTATAAAGGTATAATCTTCACAACAAGTGATGTGCAACCACAAATTAGCTTGTACAGATAAAAATCATACAACTATATGATATAAAATCATACAATTTCAGTGCTTGTATGATTTGAAACTTAGTCAATCCTTAAGATTTGGTTTTGCAAGTTGTTGTACACTATTTTGTAATTAATTTTTTCAATTTTCCAATATTTCCAAATCGGATAAGTTTTCCTTAATCACCTAAACTGCAAAATCGGGTAAATTTATATTGTACAATTTTTAGAACGTCTGGTGTACGATTTGAAACTTCATAAATATGCTAAATTAGATACTCTTACTTATAAATCTCTCTCATACAATTTTTGGAAAGTTTTGAATTGTCAATTACTCCATATTTACCAACATGCAAGTTTTATCTTTAGGGTTTGAGAGAGTTCGTCACAATGGTTGTATCCAAAAATCATACAAAAAATTCCAAGATATATTTCCTAATACAATATACCTCATAGATAATTTCCAAGGCTCACACCAGTGGGGATTCAATTCCATTCTTCATATTAGTGCATTAACATTATCCACAGACATAGAGAAGTAACATGCAACAACCAGATACTACAAAACACTAATCCATCATTACAAAAGCATACAAAATGTGAGAGAATACTATGTAATGTGATTCTTAATTCATTACTCTTAAATAGACATTAAAATCACTAATAGTTCCACAAGGATACATAATAAACCAGTAATTCCACACAATAATCAGGCTCATCAGACCAGAATTACAAAATTGAAAGGGGGGTCTTATATAATATTTCCAAGGCTTTTCCAAGTGGTTCCTAAAGTAATTCATTATTCACAAATGCCCATGTATAATAGAATACTTAATCACACCCTTTTACTAAGTCTAATTATACCTATTATCAAATTCATTCACAATCACAACTCAAATTGCATTTCATTTGTATTTCATTGCACCTTGTACATTTTACCTCCAATTTGTACATTTTGCATCCTTGTATGTTTTAATATTGCTTGTATGCTTTTCCAAAACTATCAAAATTATCAAAACTATCGAAACTAGGTAAATCCTCTTTGTTACTTCTTCTTTTGGGAGGTGGATTTGCTGCTTACATCTACCCTCCCCTTTACTTTGGTCAATTTCCTCATCGACTCATATTTCTATTTCATATGGGCAAAATATTATTTGAATAAGGATTCACTATCTTTCAATAAGGTGTGAAGAATTACGTGTTGATTTTGCAACTTGGCTGCGTAGTTACCCATTTCTACTTCTTTCACACCATGCTGGTTGGATGTCTCCTTGGTAGTCTTAAAGATTTTCCTTAATTGTTGTTTGCACTTCATAGAACTATTTTTAAGCTTCTCCTATAAATGTGCTTTTGTTCGAGCTGCTACTTCTAACTCTTAATTCTTGTCTATAATGGTCTTCAGATGGTGATTAATATCAGCCTCAAAAGAACAAACAGTCTCCTCCTTGACATTCAATTGTGTTTGCTTCTCCAAGATCATATCATTATATCACTTATTATACTTTGTAAGCTCTTCTATCTTCTTATCATTTATTGTTAGTTGCTCATATTTCATAGCCAACTATATTTTTAGATGCTCATATTTTGCCTGCAACTATTCTTCTTTTGCTTTTAATTAAGCTTCCAAATCCTTGATTCTTTCGTCTATCATTTATGAAACCTATCGCTTCTACTCTTCTAGCAAACTAATTTTGGCCTCAAAACAAGCCCTGTTACTTAGCAGTTCTTCTTCCAATTTATTCAACTTATCTTCTACCAGTTACTCTTATTCTATTCTTCCTCTATTGTAACCATTTTTCTTTTAGTGGCCTTTGTATCTTCTTTATGAGCTTCCTTGAGCTGATAGATCTTCTCCAATCCTATGCTCAGCCACTCTATCCAATATATTAGGAAGTTCAAATTCCTTAGAGTGGTAGCCAAGCTTGAGGTGACCCTCTTATGTTCCAACTCAACTATATTTAAAGGATAAGTCAAATAATTGGCTCTATACAGGTACAACCTTAGATGCTACCTGTAGTTGGTTCTCACTTCGTCTGGTAAGTCATATCTCCCTAACATCATTGTTACCTCTTCCCTGGGTAACCTCCATGGGTGTTGTACATGAATATCAACAATTATCTTTGTATGATCCTCACTACTCACCCATTTTGTTATCTTTTCCAATTTGATAAACACTTGTTCCTCCCATAGCTTAAATTCTCCTACATGTCCAATACAAAACTATAGTTTGATGATATCCATGGCATTGCCTATCTAAGAGAATAAATGGTCCACCCGATCCTCTATCCTTTTTGCATCCTGCTTCGTTTTAATCTTTGAGAATTGTGGTATTTCTAGGATATAGCTTTTTTGAATCCTCTTTAGTTCTTCTTATGTATGATTTTGTTCTTCCTCTTATTCCAAGTGTTGACCAGATCTTCCCCCAAGCCCCATTAGTGCTTTCTCTGTGTTTATTGTTTTCTACGGTGGATTTTGTCCTATAGTTATTTCAACCTCCATATCATCTTCCATATCAACAACCCCATAATGAGATTGTTGTTGCCCTGTAGGTTCTTGGACCTCATTTTGCTTAGTTAAGTCCAAATTTTGTTCTTATGTCACCTGCTTTTCATCCTGATTCTACTAGACTTCCATTGTTGTGACCTCTTCAACAATAGTATTTTCCTGTTCCTATGATGCATTCGTATCTTCTTGTGCATCACCCTGTTCAGTTTGATTAGTTCCTTATCCCATAATTAATCTAAATTGAGGATTATTTTTCTCTCTTGACTCTTCTTCTAGCTTCCACTACTACCTTGGATTTCTATTTTACTTCATGTGTAGTGGATACCACTTCTGTACTATTTGCCTCACTTCTATATCATACGAAATTTTAGAAGAGTCCAAAATTTTGATATTGGTAGACTGGAAAATATGTGGGGGAATCTACCATATCCTCTACCTCTTCCCAATTCTAATTGTGTAAATCCAACTTCTTCGAGTCTAGTTGTCCTTCCTCTTGCTTATTCTCCTATAAAGGCTCAAATTATTTTTTTAGAACAAGATTATTTACCATTCTTTCCTGTTGTCTCCTTGTTCTTATTCATACTAGGCTGGATTGCCTCCCCATAATTTCCTCCCTTTATTGAACTGATGATTGCTCCTACTACCATTGCTGAAGTGCTTGTTGTTCCAGTTCAGGTTGCAACTTCCTAGGTCTTTTCCTTCGATGGTTTACCTCCTCATCCAAAGGAGTATCCTCATGCACTATAGTGGCCTGAGATGATTTATTTGCTCGAGACTTATTTGAAGTCTCCTTATGAATTAGCACTAATTTTTCCCACTGTAAAATGGTTGGTTTATCTGCATCAATATTCCTAAGCTTTGTCAAGCCTATAAAATGAATTCCTATCTATGTAACAGTGTTTAATAATAATCCAATAGCATATAAAGTCATCCCAAAATTCTTTGGCATTTTTGTCAGCACATCATGCATCTTTTTCTCCAAATAGGTACCCTAGTTGTACCGAATTTCATTGGTGATACCTTCCACATATTGAGCCATCCATATTGGAATCTTTGTGGCTCATGTTTCTTCTAAAAATTGAGCCATTACAAAATTCATGGTGCATGGCCAATCCTTCCCTATTAATTGGATCTATTTAATCCCTCGAGTTCCTGCACCCAAGATATTTGATTCTATTAGTGATTTCACATTGGTGAGTGAAGTTATGATGCAATGTGTCTCAATCATATCAAGCAACTTCTTGAATACCTTAGTGTTGTATTCTAGCAATCCAAATGTTCTTCTAAATACCTCTACTATGAACTCTACCTTCATCAATCACTTACCCACATTAACATAGGCAAGTTTACTTTCAAGATCGTATGCCTGAACAATCTACAATAGATAGTTATAAAATAAGATCTTCTGGTGTAGTGGAACCTATGCTATCACAACTACACCAACCTTCTCAAATTCTCTTCTCCATGGGTGGTTCTTATTTTCTTCTTTTCTCCACCACTTTTGACATGTATCTCATCCATGCTATATAAATGATATCCTAATTATATCAACCTAGTCATCCTTACATTCACTACTCAGATCCTCCTCTAGATATGGGTAATGGAATTCACTACGTAGTTCCCTCCTCGGGACTCTTTCCTATGCCATTTCCTCATCTTAAAATCTTGGGAATGTCCTTCTTCGATCATACCTCCAATACCTCTGCCCTGTCCATGGCCTTTATCCTCCCCTCCTCTAAGGAAAATTACCACACCAATAATGGGACTAAAAATATCGCCCTTAATGTTGCCACGAATGTGACTCCATGTTGTGTAGAGGTCCTAGTGACCGTTCAACTCTGTTGGCTACAATTATCCTTAACTGGTATCCAAACTCTTCAACTTAAATCATTTTCTTACCATAATGTCATTCCTTAGGTTATATTTTCTTTCTAGACATCAACCATAATGCAATTAGAAGTCCCCTAAAAGTTATACAATGCTATTGTAAATTGTATAGTACACCCTCCAAACCGTTCATTTGTTCATATAGCCACCTCCAGATCATACAATCTCTCAAACTGATTCAAACTATTTCCAAATTGCAAATCGTACACCTGCTATACTAAAAAATATAGGGCTCGTACCAATTCATACAACATCACTTCCCACCTGATCTCCTTTGTCAGATCCATACAATTTCATACGATTTGCTCAAAAAGGCTTAAATTGGCTTTTGAACTGCTTAAAATCGCACAAGTTCTTCTTGAAATCACACAAATTGTCCTCCAAATCATACAAAACATTCTATAAAAACCTTATTCACCTGAAAACTATGTTGTTGTCTTCCTTTCCATGATTTGTCATCGATCCAAATGTCGAAATATCCCGATCTATGTTTCTAGTGCAATTTCGAAGCAAATTTGCAAATTTTCCTTTACTTGGCATAATTTCTCCCAAAAACAAATTTCTTGGCTATGTTGTAGGGATGTACAATCATCTACCCTTTTTATTTTTCCTTCCATAATTTGTTTTTGTCATTTTTTTTATTAGGGCTTTTAATCTCCTTTTTCTTGCAATTTCTACACTCCGACTCCAATTTGCAATTTCCTTGAACCCTCGGTGAATGTTTTTAATAATATATATATTTATTTGATATATTATACTACAAACCCTTGCTTCACTTAACTAAAAGTTAAAATTTGATTTTAGTAGAGTCAAAACCCTCGTTTTTCTCTTTTGTTTTGATTTATTTGAATGTGAAAAGTCTCCCTGGTGCAAATTTGAGATGGGTCATGCAATATTATAGTTTACTAATGAATTTCAATGCCCACGTAGAAGATTTTATCTAGTTGCATGTTTTTCACCTTCTCTTCCCTAAAAATCTTGAGTTCACCCTTGTACGGTTTGTAAAAATACATCAAGCATCCTTTGTTTAAATTGCTACAAAACCCTAACCGTTCAAATTTTTATAAATTGTGCTACTTTACCTTATTTGCATGCATTTTCATCTTCTTTTATCCAGATGATTGAAAACTCATCACTTTTAACATGTAAAATCATCTTTTTCCCACTTTTTTTTGACAACTCATCATTCCACACATGCAAACATTAATTGTGACGGTTGCAAATCATACATCTATACATAAAATCATACATTGTACAATCTAAATCATACAACATGATTCCTTGTATGATTTTTACCTGTGTTTTTCTATTTTTTCTTGTACGATTTCAAACTTGTGCTTTTTCCACCTTCTAACTATCTTGTACGATCTGTCACTTAGAGAAATTTTCCATTTTTTTCTCTCTTGAAGAGGTCACCATTTCTGGTTTTCAACCAACTTCCTTCTTAATTGCATCTCGAGGGATTTTCACAACTAAGGAATTTTATTTTTTTCTTTTTCTTTTCATTTTTATTTTTATTTTTCCTTTTATTTTTTTTTCAAAAGGGGTTACCATTGCTAGTTTTCAACCTACTTTTGAATAACTTTGTCACTTATCACATTTATTTCTCTTTCACCTATTCCATACATTTTTTGCAACTGACATCTATTCAATCTATAGCTCATACATCCTTGTGGCCTTAAACATGATCAAGATGAATAACATCATCATAATGGTGGGAAACACCCATTGCCAATTGTGATGGGGGTCAAGGGGGTGGGAGCCCCATTGCAGTGTCAAGGAATAGTGTCCCTTGCAGGGTCCAAGCCAATTTTTTCTTTTCATAAGCATATTGGGATTCTTTGTTCAACCTACTTAAACAACTCATTGTTGACTCTAGTTTACCCGGTCTTAACCGTTCATGGAATAGCTTGTACAATTTTGATTTGTATGATTTCATTCTGTATGATTTCATCTTGTACAATTTCATTTTGTATGATTTCACATTGTACAATTTGACTTGAAATCATACAATCTTTGCCAACTATACGATTTCACCTAACAAACATACAGTTCCCTCTTGCAAAATCATAAAATCCTATTCTTAGGCAATTTTGATTGTATGATGGGTTGTTCTATTTGGCAACATCTTCCATAACAACATCTTCCATCAAAACATCTTCCATGTTAACATCTTCCATGTCAACATCTTCCATGATAACATCTTCCAAGTCTTACAATATTTTACCTCTTTTATTACTGTGAGGAGTGTCACAAACTACATCACTACTGAAAAAATTCCTCTTTACACCGATGAAGGGTAGGCATATTTGTTTCCCAGCCTTCATAGATATCTTTGGTGAATTATCCTCATCACTTGAGGTGTCCTGTGGAATCTCTGTTTGATTACTCCTTAATGGTATTTCACTACACTCATCGTTCTAGGTTTCTATCCGAGGTATCTTGTACTCTCTCACCAGTCATTGACCAAAATCACGTGCATCTTCAATTCATGAATTTATTAGCTTATGTGAGGGATATGGTCTTAATATTTCTTTTGGAGACCCCATGCTCTATTACCCTGCTGCCTGAATTGCATCCTCTACACTCCCTTGCAACCCTTCCATCACTTTCTCAGGTGTCACCATCCACTTCCCTTCCTCATGCACTACTTCTATATCAAATTTCTCCTCTAAATTAGGCATTTCTGGTACCTCCTCTTCTATCCCTATAAATAGCACCTCAAAATATCCTTCTTCAAATGTCCAAACTTGCTCTATTTTTGGTTTATGTGTACTATGGTTAGAATTACTTACATTCTCTCTCCAAGAAATTCTCGTGATCCTTCTCATTGGAATGTTCTTTCATACTTCTCATATCCTACATATTTGAACACTAGTGTTTTTCATTCACATCTATCTTTGTAATATTATTCATTAGTTTGATTATTTTAGAAAAAAATGCCAAGTTAGATATGGCAACGATGCCAAATGTAGCACACTTTAGTGCAACTGATCAAATAGCAATGGGTTCATCCAACTATGGCAAAAACATAAAATTTAGCATAGGGGTGCATTATTCCTAGTGGGGATGTGGTTCTTAGAGGCTTGGAATGATCAATTTACTACTCTTGTGCAAATATCCAAATCTTACAACCGTACAATCTTCACAACAAGTGATGTGCAACCACAAATTATCTTGTACAAACATAAATTGTACAATTATACAATCCTAAATCATACAATTTTAGTTCTTGTATGATTTGACACTTAGTCAATCCTTTAGATTTGATTTTGCAAGCTACCATACACTATTTTGTAACTAATTTTTTCAATTTGCCAATATTGCCAAATCGTGTAAGTTTTCCTTAAATTCCTAAACTACCAGTAGCACGTTTGGTATACAATTTGTATGAACTAAAAGTTCAGCAAGATGCCAAATTGGATACTCTTCCTTATCAATATCTCTCATACAAGTTTTGGGAAGTTTTGAATTGTCAATTACTCCATCTTTACCAACATGCAAGTTTTGTCTTTAGGGTTTGAGAGAGTTCTTCACAATGGCAATATCCAAAAATTATACAATAGCTCCCAAGACATAAATCCTGATACAATCTAACTCACAGATCATTTATAGGGCTCACACCAATGGGGATTCATTTCCATTCTTCATATTAGTGCATTGACATTATCCACAAATACAAAGAAGTAACATGCAACAACCATATACTACAAAACACTAATACATCATTCTAGAAGTGTACAACATGTGAGAGAATACTATGCAATGTGATTCTTAATTTATTACTCTTCAATGAATATTACAATCACTAACAGTTCCATAAGGATACATAATAAACCAATAATTCCACACAATAATCAGATAGATGCATTAAATAATCAAACTCATAACACCATACTTATACAATTGAAAGGGGGTTCTTATATAATGTTGCCTAGGCCATTCCAATCGGTTCCTAAGGTAATTCGTTATTTACAACTACCCATGTATAACATAATTCTTAATTACACCCTTTTACTAAGTCTAATTACACCTATTATCAAATTCATTTGTAATTACAACTCAAATTGCATTTCATTGCACCTTGTACTATTTACCTCCAGTTTGTACATTTTGCCTCCTCCTTGTACATTTTACTCTTGCTTGTACATTTTGCCAAAACTATCAAAATTATCAAAACTGTCGGAACTAGGAAAATCCTCTTTGTCACTTCTTCTTCTGGGAGGTGGATTTGCTGCCTACACTACATTATGATAAAATTATCCTCTATCAATGAGGGTAGAGGAAATATGGAGGGACCACTTTGGCATCCTTCTAAATGGTGAGATTTAGTAAGGTTAACTCAAAAAATATGAGATGTTGGCCACTCATGTCCACTTGAGTGTTATCTATAGTGACATTGAACATAAATGTGGTGAAGCCTTGAGAATAATGAAAATAATATTGGGATTACTTTATGAACCTTGGTTGAATATATATATATATATATATATATATATATATATATATATATATATAAGGGTTGGTTTGGTGGGTTGTTACAACTTTGGGGTTCTACAACTAGAGTCTTCTCAATATTTTATTTTTGTTCTTCTTTCTATGCAATTTTTGTGCACCCCTTATCCTTAAAATGCAATGGTGAATTCCTCCTCTCAATTCCATAGTTCTTGTAATATCCTCAATTTACTTCTTAGCTATCTCTTGATCTTATATCATATTCATTTTGCTTTCGATTCCAACCCTTTGCTATTTAGTGGATACAACATTATCTTCAAAAGATAAATCCTCATCTTCTTTAACATTACTAAAATTTACACAAACTATATTATTTGGATTTAGTAAATCTAAAATTGTTTGTTCTACTAGAGCTAGAGCTTGGTTACTGATAAATTCATCATTAGGAGGTTGATAGATTACATGGTTTGTTAAAGGTGGTTGATTCATTACTTATGTCATTTAAACCATAGATGTGACCTATCAAGTCTAATATTTTTAGTCATATTGATTGGTTGAGAATACCTAATAGCCATGATATTATCGATATGATCATGTCTAGTATTACATAGGAAGAATCACAAAGTGTTGATCTTTGAATTTGTGTTCACCATGTTATTCTAAAACTAGTTATTAGGTTACCCCACATTTTGTTGAGGGAGTTGATATTTTGTGAGAGAGGGTTTCTTTCTTTAATACCAATTTTGTTATTACCATCCACTATTTGGATACCACTTCAATTTTTCATGTTGTTCTCATATACCATTATTCTCACTACATCCACAATTTCCTTCATAGAGAGTTTACATTCACCAAGGCTTTAAAAAACAACATTACTACTACTCTATGGAGATATGGTAAAATATGGCAATTTGGGCTAGAAGAAAATGAATGAAGGTGTGTTTTGACCTCGAAACATGAAAATATATGAGGAAGGAGTAGTATTGTCAAATGACTAGGCATTTGGGATAGGAAAAATAGTAGGAGTGGACCCTAGAATTTGGAGATTTTATGTAACATGAGTGGAATAGGCCATAGATGAGGTAGGGATTAGTTTTCCTACCATAATGAGAACATATTCTACACAATCCATATCTTTAAAAGGTACAACTAGAATAACATGGTTAACATTATAAGTCATTAGTACTAAATTATATTACAAATCCTTTTATATAATATGGTAAAGCTTGTCCTTCATTAAGATGTACATTTGGTGGAATAAAAAAAAGTCATCATAAATCTAATGCTTTAATTGTAAATATTTTCCTAAGGATTTATTTACATATCATTGAATTGGAATAATGTAGAATACCCATTACCTATATTACCAAATCTCAACATAGAAGTTTCTACAATTGATTCTCAACTAGTAACAAAATTGCTAGGTAACCCTCTTTACCATAAAAAACTTTATCTCTTAATGAGTAAATAAGAAAAAATACCATGATATCTTTTTCGTAGATGTGATGAGTTGAATTTAGCATGTAAATCTCATTTGGATTGTTCATTTCCATTTTTATGTCATTACCATAAAAATTTGGTAAGGATTTAACTGAAGTAATAAAAATAGGAAACTAAGTCCTTAGATTCAAGGGCCCTTAATAGGTCTAATTAGGAAGTTGATATTGAGGTATAGGTGGAGTAATTTCTTGATTATATTGAAGAAATTAACTAAATTAATTGGGAAATGTATATCACATACCCTTGAGGCAAAGATACATATGCTTGATTTGGGGGATGTGCAAGACTATTTTTTGTTGGAACCCCCAAGGATTTGTTCTACAACATTATACTATGGTGGAAAATGAGAGTTCAAATTTTGCATAAGAGTTAGATTTAGATAAGTTATATTTTAATTAGGTGGTACTTAAAAATTTTGGATAGGTGGAATATTTTACAAACCTTGTTGACTGATTTGTTGATCGGGAAGGGATATGCATTACTATAGATTTTGCATTGGTTGGATGGATGGAGGTAGTGTTTGGTTTTGGGGTTTCCATAAAAAACATTTATCCCCATTTCAATAGCAAGCACTTATAAATTTTGAGCTATGACTTGGCTTGAGATATGGATGCAATTTTATCTAGATGGATTACTAGTACTAACATTGGGTAGTGGCTATCCTAGAGATGGATTCTTGAATTTGAAAGTGTTGTTTGTTGATTACCTAGGTAAGTATTGGATCAAGATAGTACTTGTTAGAGATTATGAAGCAGAGTTGCATTAAAAAAAACACATACAATACACTGAAAACCAGAAATGCTAAAAGGATCCAAAGTTTTCCATTACTTTCATGCTAATAATGAGGATCCAAAAAGAAGATCCCTTTTAAAATTTTGAAAATTCCTACTTATGCCTTATTTTCCCATTTTTTCCCACCTAAAACTTGAAATTTCAAATTTGAAATTTGGGGCAACTTGCGAAGGTCATAACTTCGCGCTCGTTTACCCGATTGACTATTACAACATATTTTCGAAAATGGAATGAAATGAGCTAAGCAAGATGATCCCTAGTTTTTTTCACCAAGGCTCGTGTCTAGCCAAAAATCCTCAAATTCGACCTCTAAGACCTTTAAAAATATCCTGCAAGAAAAACTAGTTTTACTAGTTTTTACTAGTTTTTACAAAATTAAAAAATTACAATATTTTTTGGGTGATGCAAGATCACTTTTACACCATTGGATGCTCTTGCATCAGATTATTTTAGATATTAGATACTGGTGGTTGACTTACTCTAACATAGGTAATAGAAGGTATTAGAATTTTATTATCTATAGGCTTAGTCATATATGTTGAATACCCTATCTAATTTAAAAATTGGGATAAGGTTTATGATACCTAGGAAATTCCATATAAAGGATTGGTATGAGTGGTGGTAGATCCAATGGATGTCTAGGTTTGATTGAGGATGACAAATACTCAATACAAAAACATGGGAATTTAAGGAAATTCAATTCTTTTGATACAAGGTTTTGATTTGACTAGTTTGATAAACTATTGGATTTTTTCTTTTTGATGGAGTAGGATTAGGTATTGGATCAATTTTAGGATCATAATCTCTATGTAACCATGTGGTAACTTGTTCCTTTTCCTCCCTTATATTTCTTTGTATGTATGCTATCAATTCAACTATATAGAATCTCTTGCTTGATTGTTGCATCTTTGAGCATATATTCATAAGCCTAGATTCTCTCATACAAATAGAGTTTTGGTGCCAAAAATGAAAAATCCTAAAACAAATAGCAATGCAATGAATTTCTTCAAAAATAAGACTTTATAAATATTTTGAGAAATAAATGTCCAAGTAAATCACTCCCAGGGAATCACTCTAGTTTACAATAAAATTACTTTTTAATCATTGAGAAAATTGCTCCCTAATTTGGACATTAGGAAAAGTTGTATTTTATATGATTTGTCTAATTAGGGCAAGCAAATAACTCCTTATATGAATACTTTGTAAAAAAAATTCAGAATTAGGAAAATTCATTTTGTCAATGACAAACATAATTTAGAACCAAAATAAAAGAAACTCAATTATTTTTTATGTATTTTAGTACATTTTGCTATTGCTTTGCAAACTTTTTAAAATCATTCAAAATATAGTTACTATTGCAAACAACCTAAAATATAAATGTAAGAAATGAAAGATATGTAAAATTATATTTCAAAAAGAGAGTAGGCTTGATTTTATTATGGAAATCAAACCCTTGTTCCCATCAAGCATGTCAAAAACATGTCAAATGGTGGAAAGGTCTAACTTCTTATGCACCCAAAATTTCATTTCATAAAATAGGAATAAAGGGAAATATACCCCTTTTGACCGCCAAATTTAGGTTGAATCCCAACTATCATCACTAAGTCTATTCTAAATTATACAAAATAGTAAATGTAAATGTAAAAACTAAACACCTAAAAGTAAAATTTGGAGGTTTGGGGTGTAAGGTATTGAAAGTAAAATATGGTCATAATTGTAATAAGAAACTAAGTATTCCTATATGCATAAAGTAAAAATAACAATGAATGACAAGAAGATAAAAAGGAAGTATCACAATCATTAGATATTCCATAATCTAGAATGGTAGTGTGATGATGGAAAGAAAAAGACTTGCATAATGTTCCTATTAGCTCCAAATCAAGAAATTATAATGCGGGTCTTTCAAAGAGTAGCTCTAATTTTCTTGACCAAAATATATCTACAATAGAGCCCATGGATCCTATTTATAGAAGGAACTTACCCATGAGCCTTGCATGATAAATTTCTAATTTGAGTAAAAGTAAATATTTGGGGGTATCCTTAGCAAAATGATGCACCTTAAAATGCTACATACCTATAAATAAAATCCTCAATGGCTTAGAGGCCTTCCAAAATGGTAAGTGGTACTACTACATGCCAAAATATTGCTTTCTAAACATATTCCTCAGGATTCATGTAGTTCTTAACTACTTTTACTTTTTAATGAGTGATTCACTCATATAAGAGGAGAGAATTGCTCCTACCTAGGAGCTTTGATCCAACTGAACCAATAACACCTATCAAAGTGGGTCAAATCTTAGGACCTAACTCTAGAAAATTGGCTTTCTAGAGGCCCAAATATTCTTTGGCTTTACAATTATTTAAAATATTAGGTATCCTAAGGTAGTAACCTAGTTATTAAACATAAATCATCTATATTAAATACATAAGGGAGATACACTATTGAAAATTTTTCCTTGATGAGGATTATTACATGATAATATGATCATAACTTTAGTGAAGGTGAGATTTAGCATGAATTTGGTGAATATATATATATATATATATATATATATATATATATATATATAAGTTAATACTCAAAATAATATTTATAATATGAAATTATTCTTTTATTGCAATATCTTGTGTGTGTTTTTGTGTGTGTAATATTCTAATTATCATAATAGTTAAAATAGAGGCACTATATAGGAAGTCCCAATTATCTAATAAGTTGTCTCATTTATTCAATATTCATCCTTAAAAGTATGGATCTATAATATTCTTATTTCATTAAATATAGGTAAATAGATATTTGATTTTTTGAATATTAACAAACAAGACAATATTCCAAGGATAAATGAAGGTTTATGATCATAAGAATTTTCAATTCAATACAAAGTTTAGAATCCACATAGTAGAGGTGATTAAATATCCCTTTATATAATGAACAATGATTATTTTCCAATAGATCTTATGTTGGTTTTACTTGCATATAGATACAATTTTGACAAAAAATCCGATGTTGTATTTTAGTATTATTTAAATAATGAATACTCTCAACAAAAAGTTCTATAGATATTAGTATCGAGTAAAGGGAAAAAACAATTAAGTCCATGTTTTACTTTATACTCAAGGGAAGTGCATGTGAGATTCTAGTATCCATCTCAATCCTCATGGAAGACCCAAAGTATATTAGGACAAGAAAGATAAATTATAAAATAATATAGTGTAATTTGTCTTACTAAGAAGTGAAGATGTAAGCCTAAAACTATCATCTCAAATATATACTGAATCTCTAGCTTCATAGAAAAAAACAAGGAAGTCAATTTCTTAGTGATAGTAAAATTATCTAAATAGATCATAATAATAGGAATCTAGATATTATGACACTTAAATTATTTACATAATTTTCATAATTGCAACACTTGAAGCCACAACTTCTAAAAAATAAGTAATAGATAGGATCAAGTTATCTAGGAATAATACTAAGGATAATTTTTACAATGATTTCATCATATATTTTATATAATTTAAACTCACTTTGAGAAATATGGATAAGCCTCCAAAAAGAACTAAGATAATGTTAAGAAAATGCATATGAACCTACTTGAAGAGTGAATAATGGAAGTCAAAATTAGAAGTAGAAACATAAATGAGGAATGCAAAAAAACTATCTTTGGATGTTGTAGTAAGTAAGATTATAAATTTATATATATTATCACCTTTATTTTCAAAATATTAAGGATATTGTAAAAGGTTTAGAATGTGACATATTGTTTTGGAGTCTCCACAACATGATAAAGCAAGTACCCCCAATCATATATGTGTTTCTCTCCACTCCACTTTAAGTGTTTTTCTTTATTTATTATAATGAATGGATTAAAAATAAAATAATTACACATGAAAAAGTGGAAATGGGACCATATTTATCATCAAAACCATATAAAGACTTGAAATGAATGTATTATATTTTGATAGATTGCATTAGAAAATTATTTTTGGATTACAAATCAAAATATGAAAAAGCTAAGTTATGTGCCTAAATTTGAAAAGGTATAAAATACTAAGGATAGAGTGGGTGGATAATATAAAATCAATGTGGACTACTAAGCCTATAGAGAGTAAGCATATTATCAAGAAAAGAAATCATAATTTAAAAAAATCTAGAACTATTAAAATGAAGGATGCATACTAAGGCTAAGAAACATTTTTTATTGATAAAAGGGGGTTTTGAAAAGGACCCCAAACCTTTTACAATCTGAGACAAAAAAGGGGATCCAAAATTGAAAACCCGAAGTAGATATAAAAACAACATAATTAAAGAGAAATGAGGTCAAAATCCAACAAATATGAATAAGACAACAATAGTAGCAAAAATGAGCTAGAAAAAAAAAATAAATTCACATCGGGATTATCCCTAAGTAGCAGTATGATCCTGCTCATTGTCATTGATGTTCTGGATCACCTCCAAAACCTGGACCACCACCTTAGGATTCATTCTTTTTCTAATAAATTTCCCAACTTGAGTGAGCAAGGAAGATTCCACATTAATGATATCATCCAAACTGGACATAAGGTTAGAGTCTTCAGTTGAGGGCATCTGAGATGAGGTTCCACTAGGAGAAAGAATGTTATTGGGGATGACCTCATGTGATTTTTTCTTCTGACTCAAATGAGTAGTATTAGTGGTAAGAAAATTATGATTCAAGATGATGAAGCCTTTGTGCGTGTCACCCATCAACTTGTTTTTGGATGAGCGATGGCATGGGGATGGAGTGGTTTTAGATGAAAGACTAACTTCTTCTTTCCTACCTTTCCCTAGGTATCAGACTCTAGCTCTGCTTCATAGTCACTTAGATCATTCCCTTGGGAAGATCCTAGGCTAGGTGCAGAAGCAGCGAGATGATTATAAGCTTTCTCCACAATGGACATGGTTGGGTTCTAGCCTAAGAAACATTTTCAATTAATGAGGAAACTAATCATTTCAAAAAATATATAAAAATATGGAAAATAAAAGGTATATATATAATGGAAAAATCAAAACTAATAATATGGTTAAATGGATCAACAAAAACATTGACAATGCCTCCGGTCCTATTAGGGTATACTTATTTTATCTTTACTTTGTATTTCAATTTCCTTTTTTATTTTTCTTTTATTGCTCTTTTCTTTTCTTGTTTTTTGGTTTTTTTTTCCTTTTGTCATAGCAAATATAATTTATTTATTTTATTAGAAAAATACCCTCATGGAGATCCATTTCCAACCCTTGGGACTATTTTTATAGCCAATGTAAGATAAATAGAGTCACTTTGTGATATTTCTCTTATGCTTATGGGATTTATGTCATTTTGGAGCTCCATTATCAACCTTAATGTTATTTCTAGAACTACTATATGAGTAGAGGGTTTGCTTGGATAATATGACTAACCTTTAAATATATTTTTTTTTATGGAAAGATACAATCCATGCAAATAACAAACATATTCTAAAATAATTTTTTTTTAGAAAGTAGAATTATTTTGTATTGAATAACTCTTATTTTCTTTGAATGTAATATTCATTGTTTTTTTATTTGTCCTTACTATTTTCTTATTGATATAATTTTCTATAGATATCATATATTATTTTTAGTTTTTAAATCCTTTCTAAGTTATCATACACCTAGATAAATCTTCCTAATACTTCTATAAATATGGATTGCAATTTTGGGAGAAAACTATGCCAAAAAACACAGGTCATGCTATAATGATGGGCATGGTGACTTGCTTGTAATAATCAACTCTTCATAATTGGTCTTAAAAATAAAAAAAGAGTATCAAACAATGGAATCAAAATTGTTAAATCAAGCCCCCCCCTAGTTCTTGCCCAGTCCTTGGCTCATCTCGGGTCATCCCACTATGGGAATGCTTTGTAGTAGATGATCTCCTTGGGGGGAGATCCTTCCCCACTTTCTACTCCTTTCCCAGTAGTTTCGGGGTTTCCCTGCTTGAGTCCTTGGCCTGGTGCATCCTAGGGTTCTTCTAGGGTTTCCTGCATGTTTCTAGGATCCCTTCCCCAATCTCCCTCAAGATTTTCCCTAGGGTTTTTTGTAGGTTTTTTTCTTAGATCCGGTTCCTAGGGTCTCCTCAATCGGCGGTAGTTGCAGGTTGGGTTTTTGATTGCTTCTTGGTGCATCCTGTGAGGTCCTCATGGCTTTGGGGTTGGTCTAGGGGGACCAGTTTCCTCTTTTGCCTATGACTCCTCTCTGGGATGCCTTTGGTTGTTGTTGGTCCCATCCCTTTGGGTAGGGCCCTTTTTGATTTCCTATTCAGAGGCTTCTTCTTACTAGATCTATTGCTTGGTGGATGCCTAGGGCATTTTTTGGCCTTGGGGGTGGGCCTCTTCCTATGCTTGGGTTGTTCCTAGTCCCAGTTCCAGTTCCCTAAAGTTCTTTGTGAGCAAGGATGGGAGGTTACTAGTCCTTTTTATTGGGGTTATTAGGGTTTCTACTGCATATCTCGATCTTGGGGAGGGGGCCAATGATAAATACATGCAGATCTTGGCTCCCCTAGGTTAGGCTTTCGAGGATACCATCTTTGTTCTTGTTGCCACTTTCGCTTGGGATCCACAGGTTTTTCATTTGGTTCCTATTCAGGGGCTTTTGCCTTCTGGTCTTGCTTCTCAGTGGACTCTCAGAGCATGTTCTTGGTATTGGGGGTGGGCCTCCTCCTATTCCTGAGTTGTTCCCAGTCCTAGTTTTGGTTCCCTGGATCTATTTGTGAGTGAGGATGGTGGGTTCCTGGACCTTTCTACTAGAGTGGTGGGGGTTTTCTTCTATATTTTATGGTTTGGGGCTGGAGATTAGTGTGTTTGTAATTATGGTCCCTCCTTCGTCATTCAATATTAGCTTCTAGAGATCCTTTATTTGTGCCTATTGTTGCTATCCTTATATCCTTTCGGATTCCTTGTAATTCTTCTTGCCATGCATGGGGATACCTTTGCCTACAGATATCCCTAGTAGTGTTGTTCCACTTTATAGGCTTAAGAAGTGGCTTCTCTTTATTTTCTCTGAGGATCCTGATGCCATTTCCTAGGCTATCCTACTGCTACACCCTGGGCTATTGTGGATGATTTCTGCTCTGTTACACCCTAGGGTGCATCCTGGGTCGTCCTTGGGTGAGGATCCTCTCCAGATTTCTAAAATTTCTTACTTCTAGTTTTTGGGCAGGATATCTGGTTTTATGCTATTATTGACCTTCCCACTCAACCTACTTAGGTCTAGGTAGGTGCACTGTATCCTCCCTCGGGAGAATCCCATACTGACAGCAACAGAAGGATGGTATTTTGGCAAAGTGGATTTCACTAGTTGGTACTAGAATCTAGTTTTTCTGCTAGATCAAGGGTTTTTTTTGGTTCCTTCCCTTTTGGTTTATGTTTATTTCCATGTACTAAGGCATTGCCTAAAATATCGGTGCTATGACCCTTTTTTTTATAAGGTTTTGGGATCCTCTTAAAAAATCTAATTTGTATATAAACTTAACTTAGCAAAAAAAAATTGTTAAATCAAGTAATATAAAGAAATAATGTATACCACTATGGTTACTATCATGACCCACCTTGGCAGGACCATTTTACAATATGGATTAAGACTTAATTCTTAGTTTTGTAATTTTTTGTGAAGATAATTGATGCTTTTGTGAAAGATATATTTTAGAAAATATGTTTTGGAAAAAATAAGAATCATGGTTTAATTAATCTAATTGCATGTTACCTCATTAATTTGGTATGTTTTGGAATGCAATTAGGTGATATTGTGTCTAATTGTGATTGGAAAAAAATAGCACTAAGATAATTTAATAATATGATGATTATTTTATTGAATTAGAGGATTATTCATCCTCCTCCATGGTTGCTTCATGGCAGTTAATTTTAAAGGAGATTCCCATTTTTCTCCTTTAATAGTTTTAAATTTAGCATGTTCTTGAGAAGGGGGCAAGGAAAAAAGGGATGAGTCACCTTATCCCTACTTTTGATTTTATATTATTAATATTATTTCTTCCTCACATGGGGATGTGGGGAGGAAATTAATTGTTTAGTTATGAGCATCTTTCTTTTTTGGAGAAGAATACAATTGAAGGAGCCTAGAGGGGCTTAGAAAAAACTAGACAAGCAAGGAGGAGACTAGGAGACTAAAGCAAGATCATGAGGAGTCCAACCTTTTAGGAGAACTAGATTGGGGAATGTTACACTTTTATATTGCTTTGTTTATGCTTGTTTGGAGGCCCTAATTGCTTGAAAATCCAAAATTTTTATGCTTGTTTGTAGGCTCTAATTGATTGTAAATCCAATGTTATTATGCTTATTGTGAATCTTTAATTATTTGCAAATCCTATGGTTTTGAGGTTGATCTTACTTATTGATATCTTATAGATGATAGCAATGGCAATGTGACACTTATTAATCATGCAAATAGTGTGAGTCTACCCTATTACAGATGTTCCCCCCTTGATTGTGAAGCCATAGAGATTTTTGTCACACAACTTATAAACCAGTCATTTGATGTATGTTATAAGATTTGTTGGGATGCGATTCAACATATTTTTGGATGTGATTTATTTATTAAATGTATTTTTGTTTTTAAACTCGTAAAATAAATGATTTATATCCTTTGTGTTGGACAATGTTTTTAGGTGCACCAACATGTTACAGTAAGATCAAATATTCCAAAACTACCTTGTTGAATGCCATTGTAGGATTTTGGTTGGTACTAGTATTTTGAAGTTGTTGGAGGGGTCAAAGACCTCTGTGCTTCATTGCCTGAGCAACTAAGGTACACTAGTTAATGCTCAGTCTTGCTTATGTGAAAGTCCTAAAGCCCTCCTAAGCAATATCCTACATGGAATATGCTCGGGCTTGGTAAGTGTTTATAGGGAGTAATAATCCCATAAACACTAGACCACCAAGTGGTGGTCAAGGACCGAGCCACTTGGTGGATGGGCTAGCACCAGTTGGTGGTGCATGTAGCTTGACATTCATATTGTTGACCTGTTGACCTATACTTAGAGTCTATCATGTGTTGCCTAGGGTTTGCTTGTTGGTTTTGTGGTGTGTAGTTAGAAATAATTTTTAATGTACTATGGGATGAATAATCCCATATTGGTTGTTCCAAAGAAGAAGTAGAGGTTTATAAGGATTAGATATCCCTTTAGAAAGTGACCACCACTCGATGGTCAAGCTAGCCACCAAGCGGATCCACTACACACAAATTGAGGGTGCTTTGGACACTTGTGTATCTTTGATTGGTTTTTGACCCACCAATTGACTCACCTATGCCCACCATGTGGCATGATTTTCTTGGTTTGTTGTTGGTCTTCGATGGTTGACTGTGTTTGATTATTTTCCTAGATACATAGGGGTGATTTAATGCAAAAATTATTTAAATACACAAATGAGATTTATACCACATGCTCCTAGTGGGAGCATTTGAGGCTTTAAATAGAGGAAACCACCCCTTAAAGTCTGACCACTTGGTAGTGGTCAGGAAGGCCACCACTTGGTAGGGCCAAAGTTCCAGTTGATGGGCACTAAGTTGTTGTAGCTCGATCGTTGTCCTCAGACTCTTGACCATGGAATTGTTTGACCTATTTAACTTTGTGGTTGATTGCATTGACTTTACATGACCCTTACCATTTCTTTTTGTTTAATTGAATTTTTTTTCACCTTAGTTGTGAAGGAAACCTCGAGTCCACCATGTTAATTTAAGATTTATAAAACCTTAGATAAAGTGTGCTTTATCTTTGAAAATGAGGATATTGACCTCTAGTTAAACAAGCTTGTTTTATATTATTGAATTAAGTTATGTTTCTTTTATACTCAAAATAAAATAAATTTTAAGACACTAAGGATTAAGGGTTGTTGTTTTAAATCAAGTTATGTTTTGTTCACTTTTTACTTTTTCTTCCAATTAAATATTATTTTGTGTAAATATAGTAGTATCAATAGCAGTAATCAAAGTAATGCACAAAAACTATACACAATAGAGACACCGTAATTTACGTGGTTCACCCAATGTGGGCTACTCCACGAAGAAAATATTTTACTAAAACTTTCTCAATCAATATCTCTAGGAATCACTCCCAATTACAATGTTTATGGATATCTATCCAAAGGAGATGCTGATCCCCTAATATCAAGTTCATGGATCTCTTCCATAGGAGAAATATTTCCCCTTTTGCTCTGGCTATGTGATCTTCTAAAAGACTATATTTCTCTACTACACTAACTGGTGGACCTCTCTCTACTTGAAGATGCCTCATTCAAATTTATCTTCAACTATGCTGGTTGTTGGATCTCTATCCACTGAGACTCTATCCTCTATACTCTGTCACCTCCAAATATCTATCAATAGGCTCACTAAGAACCTGCTCAATAGGATCACACAAAACCTGCTTAACAAGCTCACACAGAACTTGTCAAATTTTGAATAACAATCTCAAATAGAACTTGTCCAAATATGCTCTAGCAAGCTCACCAAGAACTTCCCCAAATTTGCTCTAGAAAGCTCACCAATAACTTACACAAATCTGCTCTAGCAAGCTCACCAAGAACTTTCTCAAAATTGCTCTAGCAAGCTCACCAAGAACTAGCCCAAAACTGTCCACAAATCTATCCCAACACTGTCCTCAAATTTGTCTCAACACTATCCTCAAATCTATCCCAAAGGTCTTCTCAAAGGCTCAACCAATAATTCTCAAGTAGTACTCAAAATGAACTCAACAATGAATGGCAATATCAACTCAAATTAACTTCATAGAAGCATAAAGAGAATTTTTAGAGACTCAATAAGTTCTAATAACACTCTCAAACCAAATCAATCTCAACTCAACTCATAGAAGCATAAAGAGAATTGTTAGACTCAATATGTTCTAAACTCACTCTCAACCCAAATCAATCTCAACTCAACTCATAGAAGCATAAAGAGAATTTTTAGAGACTCAATATGTTCTAAAATCACTCTCAACCAAAATAAATCTCAACTCAACTCATAGAATGGGCAACTCTTTCTCACAGAACCCTAGTCCAAGTATGTATCAACCGACTCTAATGTTTCCAACAATGCTCAACAACAAATATCACATAAAAATTATACTCATGTTATTTTCTAACTCAATTTATTTCACAATAAATGGGCTTCAACAACTATGCTTATAACACAAGGTTTAAACACAACTCTCAATTCAAAAAACCTTGATGCATTCAATCAACCACTTTCGAAAAGGAAACCACAAACAATCATTTTCCCTCCAATGATATTTCAGAAATCAACCACCATAAAAAATCAATAGGAGAATGTGCTCATACCTTTTATGAAGATGAAAAAACCTCTTTGTAAATATTCCACAATCATAAAATTCTTTTGCCAATCTTCATAAGGGTTAGTAGATCACAAAATAATCAACATTACTCCACTTTCCAATAATCATCACCAAGGCCTTTAATTGCACAACTTCCTTATCTCTCCTAAAACCACTTGTACCATGAAATAAAATAAATCAAAAAATTGCATAAAATTTTCACTCCCAAAACCACTTATACCATAAAATAAAATAAATCACAATATTGCATACCTTGTCACCTCATGAAAGAATTAATCCTCTTGAAAAAGAACAAGGCAAACTTCACTTTTGGAACCCCTTTGCAAAATCAGAAATATCTCTTTACACATACCTTATTTCTCCTTCTAAATAAGTTAGTCAAATAGCCCTCAAAATAATCTTTCCAACGATATATAATATGCCACCTTTATGAAATAAATTCAAACCTTTACATATATATATATATGCCAACCTCCATTAATTGCACATAGGTCGGCCCTCCAATAATTTAAACTTAAACTTTAATATCTTCATAACCGGAGGTCCTTTTTTGATGAAACAAAATTCCACACTGGCTTTTAAGAAAAGCCCTTTCCACATAAGCCCACCATGGTTTTAAATAAAACATTTATTTTGCCTACCTTGGTTTTCATAAAAACCCTGTATATATCCATGCTCTCCAAAATATCATAGATGATTATCTATGAAGTGCTTTTGCCATAAAAAATCAATGTGACATCAATGACAACATAAAATAACTTAAATTTTCAATAAATTTATGGGGTTCCCTCTTATTTTTGTTTGAACTAGACTAGAAGTGATTGCTTGAAATGAGGAATCTTGGAAATTTAATTACAAATGCATCTTCTAAGTTATGAAAAAGAAAGAATAGGTAGGGAATCTATTCTTTGGGGGGATTTATGGGATTATCTCTTGCTTGGAATATAAGTGTTATAATTGATCTAAAAAAGGAATATATTTTTTATGGGAAAAAGGGTATGCGATAAAATAAAGAATGTGGAATTATTTTTTGGGAAATTATGGGGTTTCCTTCCTTTGTATATATGAATGTATAATGCACGGTTACATTATGTGAATTTTTGTTGCATGGTTGCATTCAAATGAAAATATGCATACATTGCTTTATGATAGGATATTTAGAAAAAGTGCATTTAAGGTAAAACTACATGAATATCATGAGCTATCATAATCCCTTACCACCATAAATTGAGTGATGGAGAGGCAATATGGACCAATGAAGACTTATACAATTCATATATTGATCTATTTCACAAATATTGTATTAAGGCTTTCATGATGGAAAGCTTATTGCAAAATATACTTCTAGCATGAGTATTATTTTGTAAATTTAGAATGGATGTATTGCTTTACTCTCTATAAGATATGAAAATTATGGAATTTCCAATTATGCTCAGAATATGTATAACTTAGTTTTGTACTTTGATTTATGATGTTGTATAAATACTCATGTTTTATGGATTAATAATGAAAATAGGGATTTCATTTTATTTAAGTGACTTCATGTTGAAGAGATAGAATTTAAATTATTAAAGTAGATGGACTTAAATAAACACCCTATTGATTCTTGGGATGGTCACAAGCCTTTGATAACTTAGTTTCCCGATTGGGGGCCTTGGATGGAGGAGCTTCACTGAGCTAATTGGATAAAGGTGGCTAATTACTGTCGGTACCATACTGGAAATTCAAAGGTTGGTAGATATTGGATCCCTATTGAGTACTAGCCTATTCAAATCCCAAAAAGGTAAAGACAAGATATCCAAGGAATCCTTCATATGAGATCCCTCTCTTGGTCCCATGAAAAAGATTGTTTTGGATGGAACAAAACTACTAAGGGTGAGTATTCAGTCGCTCAAGGTTATTTGATATTATGCCATAATAATACCAACCATTCTTTTGACATATTTTCTCAATTGTGGGCTCAAAATCTCTAGCCTAAGGTGAGGTTCTTTACTTGTCTTTTATTGCATCGTAGGGTGCTTACTGGTGAGCAACTTATGAAGCGTGGTTTTCATGGCCCTTTTAGATGTGAAATGTGTCAAGAGAATGTAGAAACTCTCAACCATATTTTTATTGAGTGTACTTTAGCATCTGAGCTATGGAGGAGAATGGCCACTTTACTTGGCTTACAATGGTTCAATTTTCTTACTTTTGAACAACTTTGGAGGGATTGGCCTAATCAAGAGGGTGTTGATCATTTTATTAGGCAGTTAGTTTGGATGGGTTCTACCATTCTTCTTTGGAATATTTGGAATGAAAGGAACAACAAAATTTTTAATCAAGATAGGAAGGATATTTACTATATTTTGCAAAAAACCATATCCAACTTAGTTGAATCAATCCATCAACTCCTTAATCACCCCCAAAAATCCCATCAAAGATGGGATCAAGTGATGCAAATATTGAAGATTAAATCTTCTAAGGGAAACCAACTTAAAGGGAATGCAAGTATTAATAATATGGATAGGACAAGAAATTGGCAACCTCCTCCTAAGGATTTTGGAAAATTCAATACTGATGGAGCCTCTAGAGAGAACCTTGAAAAAGCCAGTGTGGGAGGAATTAATAGACTTTCAAATGGCTCCCTAGTTTTTACTTTTGCTGAGAATTTGGGTATTCTTTCCAATAACCTTACTGAGGGGTATGGTATCCTCAGAGGCCTTCAGAAGGCTACTAAGGTTGGATGGGAAAAGGTGTTAGTTGAGTCTGACTCTCAACTTATGATTACTCTCTTGAAGACTCCTTCTAAGAATCATAAGGTGGATTGGATAATAAAAAGAATTATTGAGAAGATTCAATTAATCTAGATGGGATTTTTGAAAGTTGATTACAATCATGTGGTCAGAGATCAAAACAAGAGTGCTAATGCTTTAGCTAATTGGGCTTTGGACAAAGGTGATATTACTTTTTATGGCCACCCTCCTAGATGGTGGGCTTCTAAAATTAGGAAGCTCTTCTTTCTATAATTTCTTTCGATGGCTCCAGTTATGAAGGTACCTAGTTTCTTCTTGTTTTTTTTTGCTTCTCTTTGGTTCATTCAGTTTTTTTAGTTCCCTAGCTCTTTCTATTATTTATTTTGTTTCCTCTATTCATTCTTGCATTAATAGTCTTTTGGTCTAGATAGGTCATTGTTATGTTCAATTTTTTTTTTTTTTTTTGTTTAGTTTTTTAAGGTGGGTGGGTTCTTTTGTTTTGTTTTGTTTTGTTTTTGTGTTATTTGTGTTGTTTTTTGTTGTTCTTGTGTTTTTGTTGTTTTGTGTTTTTTTTAATGTTTTTTGTTATTGTTCTTGTGTTTTTTTTCGTTCTTGTTCTTGGGTTTCTCTTTGTTTGTGTTAATTCGTGTTTTTATGTGTGAGTGTTTTCTATGTTTTTTGTTTTTTTATTGTCTGTTGTTGGTTTATTTTTATTTTTATTTTTATTTTATTTTTTTAGGTTTTGGTTGTGTTTATTTTTCATGTTTTTTTAGGTAATGTCTTTTTAGTGTTTTGTTGTTTTTGTCTTGTTTGTTTTTTGTTATGTGGTTCTTGTGTTTTTCTATGTGGTTCATGTTGTGGTTTATTTTATCTTATTGTGCGTGTTTGGTTGTGCTTTTATTTTTGACACACTCAAGGAGCATGTTTTTTATTTTATTTTATTATTTTTGTTGTTATTTACTTATTTTTAAATTGGTTTTGTGTGTTTGTTCACTCCTTGAGTATGTCAAAGGTGGTAGGCCAGGTCCAAGTCCTGGGCATTTTTGGAGGAATGGATACCCCTACCTCCTTGGGTCTTACCCGAAAGTGGCATCCCTTTTGGGATGTTTTCCACAAATAAAAATAAATAAATAAACACCCTATTTTTGTATTTGAGAGAGATGTTCAAGGAATAAATAATAGAGTTTATATATGAGGTGATTAGAAAAAGGCAAGTCACACTTGGGATATGAAACTCAAGTGGGGCCCAAATAAGGTAATCTTTGGAAGGTATAATTTATATCTTATCTCCTATCTCTAAGGGTAGGAGAGTCTTATGCAAGTAAGTTAGGTAATAGATAGTCTATATGAGTTTAACATTAGAAAATGATAACCACCTTAGTTACCCCATTGTGGATATGAGGGTAACAAAGCACTATAAATAATAGATACTCCATCTTAGTGAAGTGTTATCATACAAATTACAATGAGTAAATTATTGAGTAACCCTTGAATATATACTTTAATTATGAGTAATTAAAAAAAAGTCTCATATGGGATGGTTGGAAATGAGGTTTTTTATAATTGGTATCAGAGTGGGGCTAGCATAGTGACTCTAATATAGGGTCCAGGCTAGGAAAAAGATCGTTATAAAAGAACCAAATGATGGCTCAAGACTAAATATTGCTCAATTTGAGTTTAAGATTGTTTGAACCATTGATAACAATGTTTTAGTTGTTAAAGCTTTGGTCATAGGACTAGAAGCTTCCATGAATAAGCTAGAGTATGCTTAGGAATTGATCCTAGGAAGGATATATTACTTTGACATAACACCTTGTGGTATGTAGGTCAAACGGTTATCATTAATGAATTATGTTAGTTATTAGGAAGTTATAGCTAACCTTTGGAAGTCATAATTAAATAAGACTGATATCTTAAGTTAGCTCATCATGGGGAAGAGAGGTTCTTACACCTAAGTACTAGATTGAAATACTGAGCTTAGTAAAGGAATTGGCATCCCTAGTTTTCATTGATTGAGGTAGGGTTAATTGTTACATTGTGGTTGATTTATCCTACATTCATTGAGAGTGTTAGGAAATGGAGAGACCATGTGAAGGCATCCTTAAAGCTATATGGATAGTGTACAAGGTCAAACCCAATAAACTATGATAGAGTGATCACTCTTTTCCATTTAAGGGATATCTACAACATCTAGAACTCAAAATATGGTGGAACCTCTATGATCTTATATGGTATATATTTTGTGAACCCTAACTATGTAAAAGAAAGAAATTTTTACTCTCTCCTAGGTAGTCTAGGTTTGGGATTGTTACATTTCATCCAACTCCTTTGTGATGCAAGGAGAAATGGCACCCAAGGTAATAAAGTGAAGTAAGGGATCTTCATAAAATCTAGGGCTAGCTAAGTAGGATCAAATTGAAACTAGATCCTGAAGAAATTTTTGGAGAAAATCCACAAAGAGGTTGAGAAAATTATTATTGTAGTATGGTTACTACAAGAAAAAATCAAATGATAGGGGATAGATGAACTAAAATGAGTAATTATTGGAAATGATTATTGATCAAGTTCCCTAGAATAAATATTGTGAGCTTGGACAGGAGGAGTATCCTATTGCAAAAAATTAAGAAGGTAAAGAGCTAACCAAGGACCGAAAGAATATCAGGGTATTCAATTAGTGGTTTCATCCAAGGCATGGTTGTATGAATTTGGAAATGAATCTTTCCCTTGAGGAATTATTCATTTGAGACCCAAATAGGAGGGTTACCCTTCATGTGCTTGATACAACTTTGGAATGATGAAATGACTTCAAAGCAGGTAAGAAGATTCAAGTTATGAGACTCTGATAGATGGTTTGTTCAAAACCAAGTTAGTTTGAATATGAGATCCTTTATTAATATGTAAATTATCCTAATTATAGGTAGAATTCATGTTTGAGGTTTATAATGTGCAAATATATTTTTAATTTTCATACAACTACAATGAAGGATGGATCCCAAAAGTGGGTAGGCTTTGGGAAGGATATAAGAAATGTAGCTTGGACTATGATAGATATATCTGGGGGTGTTTTGAACATTAAATTGTGATCTTTAATTATTATGAATATAAACCATGGATCCCTACAAACCTGGACTATGAGTATAACATAGTAGTTGGAATAGAGAAATAAATTGAAAGAGAATATGTGGGAAATCTATTCTCAAGAGGAGTATGGGATCATCTTAAAACAATATAATTTGTGGTTAAAATTAATGGGATATAATGGAAGTGGAATTCCATTCATGGTTTTGGATAATTCATTGTGAAATCTCAACATATTAGGCAAGAAATTTGTTGGGCATAAGAAAAGATGAGATTGGAATCTAAAAGGGATACCACCATTGTAGATTAGAAGAGAATCCAATAGGAGGCAACATATAGAAGTGGTTGGGAAGCATAAACAACCATTCAAGCTAATAATGTACAATTATAATAAGCCAAGGAAGAGTACAAAACTGCATACTTGACCTCATGTTTTGATGCACTAAGTGAGCCATGGCCTGTTCACTCCATCATAGCCTATTGAAAAAACACGACATGAGTGTAGAAAGACAACATGATAAATATGAACAAGGTTGCAAGGTAGAGCTCAAAGAACTTCTCTAATAGAACTAGGTCTAGCATAGAGTAGTGAATGGACTAAGAGACAACAGTGAGGATTATTTTATGGTGTGGTTGAAAAGCCACTATTTGTGTGCTATAGTGATGTGCGGTGTGTATTCCAATGGACTTTGCAAATGTAACCTATAAACATGTATTTTTATATATAAAGGAATATTTATCCAATGCTTGATATAGATAATTGTGGTATATGTAGTCTATTTAAGCATGAACACACCTCTTTGGAAAATATATTCTTAGTTAAGCTAACTATACTTAATGAGAAAGAATAGATGATGAATCTATTGAACATTCTTAATGGAAAAAGAATAGGTGGGGAACCTATTCTTGAGAGGAGTATGGGATCCTCTCTCTAAGATATTTAAGAATGTATTAGATTATGAGACTATATTAATCATTCAAAGAAAAAATTAAGCTTAATAGAAATATTAAGGTTCCTTGTGGACTTGTGAGCCCATGGGATGGAAACTTTATTAACTTAAACTTCATTAAAAATTGGACTAGATGATCCCAATACTTGAGGGGAGTTGTGGAAGGTAACACTCAAGTCTTCTTATTTTGAGGGGAGTTGTGGTAGGAAACACTCAAACCTTCTTGAGGGGAGTTGCGGTAGGTAACACTCAAGTTTTCTTGTGATATTTTGGGTGGTGTAGCCCAAAGGGTTCCAAAAAGTAGGAAAGCTTTTGAAAATTTCTAAGCAGGAAAGCTTGGACTAATTATCCTACCACAGAGGTATGGGTTATTATCACAAGTTTGTGTTGGCACCTTAGGATCAGGGAGGCCAAGCTATTTAGTAATAATAGCCTTAATTAGCCACATGGTAACTAAGCACTAAGTCCTATATGACTCATCGTGAAGGAGCATAGGCCCAAGGAAAATATACCAAAGATCCTACATAGACATATTTATGTGTGAATAGGGAAAAGACATTCCCTTTTGATGGACAAAAAGGGAGAACCCTACGCTATGGTCAAATGGTCTTACATTCACAAAAATTGGTAAGACAATGTGGGGGACCATTAAGGTATCCTTTATGTATGGGCATAAAGGTGAACCCTAGTATTATAGGATGGGGCCACATCCTAACCACTTGAGTGTCATCTATAGCGACTAGTTCTTAGTTGTGGTATGCCTTGGTATGGAAGAAGAAGAAATGTGGGATGCATCTAAGTGAATCTAATAAACTTAATGGGAAGAAATCCTAGAAAGAACAAGGATTTTGACATAAGGGATGGACTCTTATATCTTAAAAATTGGGTACTTATACCCAAAATTGGAAATTAGAGGAGATTGGTTATGTGGGAAGCACATAGTTCTCCTTATTTTACTCATATTAGAGGGGCTAAGATGAGTGAGAGCATGAAAAAGACCTTCTTATAGGAAGTTATGAAGAATAATATCATTGATTTTGTTGCTCAATGTTTGGAATGGCACTCAGTGGATGATAATACTTTTGGAATGACACCTTATGTGGAGTAAGTTTTGTCATATATATTATCAGTGGATGATAATATTATTGGAATGGAACCTTACGTGGTGTAAGTGTGACCCTTGATTATGTGGGTAGGTAGAATAATAAAAGAATATTTTCTTTTATTGGGTCGTGTTACAATACAAACTTGGCCTTTGGCCAGGGAAAGAAGTTGAACATCTCAACCATGGTGAAAGAATGCAGAGACAGAGCCAACATGAACCTTAAACATACCCCATCACATCTAAATATAGAGGTAAACAAAACCTTTACCACGGTTGAGATGCCATCAAACATCACCATCTATGGAGAAAGATAATATGCCACCCGACCACCAAGTGGTGGTCGAGTTTAATAGCGTGTTGTGCACTATTTAAATAATGGTTTATACTATAATAAAATGCATGTGGTATTATTAATATTCCTCCCACTATTGGAACCATTGGTGAATCAAGTGGAAGAGCTAAGTGAACCCTCCACATTTTATGGGTCTTAAGTAGTGTACCTTAGACTCTTTTGAGGACCTCACTTGGCATATGTGTCTCTTGAGGTATGAACCTAACATAATTATAGCATTATTCAATAAGTTGACTAAGGATGTATACCAGGGGACATCAAGGATGATGCACTGGTGGTGGTAAATATGTTTACCAAAGAGAATTTCAGGATATATGGGTATCCTGAAGTGAGATTTTGATAAACCTAGTTGTATTTAGACTTGTTGTGTCTAAACTATTATGGAAATATGATTTCATATCATCTCTATGAAAACAATTTGTAATTCTATTATTATTGCAGGACTCTACTATAGTTTGACTATGCATTGATAGATGTTTCAATGCTTTGACTCTATGATGAGATTTATGTATTGATGGATGTTTCAATACTTTATGTTTATGCAATATGGATGTTTTATTGCATTGAGGATATGGTACTGCTGATATTTTATTGAATTATAGGTCCAGGTACTCTCATGGGTGGAAGAGGATGATCCACCACTAGTAACGGGATACTGGAGAAAGGTAAATAATGATGAAGATAGCTTAGGGTAACATGGAATATTACCCTCATGTAGTTGCATTGCATTTTACTTATGCTCTTGTTTTCACCATTGGACCATGATGTCTAGTACTAGTCTCCTTAGAGTTGGTCGATGGTAGTTGAGTCTATCTTAAAATATATCACCTACTTAAGGATAAAACAATGGTGTAAAACATTGAGAATGCATTTGATGCCTGTGATTGCTGATTTATGAAAGTATATTGTTTATTTTTTGATTTGCAATGCTTATGGAAATATATAATTGCTTTATGATTTCTATTATGATAAACAAAGAGGACCCAATTTTGTCCAAGGGGGGTAGTATGTCATGACCCACCTTGGCAGGACCATTTTACAAGATGAATTAGGACCTAATTCTTAGTTTTGTAATGTTTTGTGAAGATAATTGATGCTTTTGTGAAAGATATATTTTAGAAAATATGTTTTGGGAAAAATAAAAATCATGGTTTAATTAATCTAATTGTATGTTACCTCATTAATTTAGTAGGTTTTGGAATGCAATTAGGTGATATTTGTCTTCATAAAATGTGTCTAATTTTTATTGGACAAAAATAACACAAAGATAATTTATTAATGTTAATTATTTTATTGAATTAGAGGATTTCTCATCCTCCTCTGTGGTTGCTTCATGGTAGTTAATTTTAGAGGAGATTATCATTTTTCTCCTTTAATAGTTTTAAATTTAGCATGTTTTGAGAAGGGGACAAGGAAAAAAGGGATGAGTCACCCTATCCCTACCATTTTTATTTTATATTATTAATATTGTTTCCTCCTAATATAGGAAGGTGGGGAGGAAATTAATTGTTTAGTTAAGAGCATCCTTATTTTTTGGAGAAGAATGCATTTATAGGATCCTAGAGGGGCTTAGAAAAAAACTAGACAAGCAAGGAGGAGACTAGGATACTAAAACAAGAGCATGAGAAGTCCAACCTTTCAGGAGAACCAGGTAAGGGAATGACAAGATTTTATCTTGCTTTGTCTATGTTTGTTTGAAGGCCCTAATTGCTTGTAAATCCTAAGTGTTCATGCAAATCCTATTTTTTTGTGCTTTTTTGTAGGCTCTAATTGACTGCAAATCCAATGTGATTATGCTTATTGTGAGTCTCTAATTATTTGTAAATCTTATGGTGTTGAGGTTGATCCTGCTCATTCATAGCTTATAGATGATAGAAATGGCATCATGATATTTATTAATCACCCAACCAATGTGAGTTTTCCCTATTATAGATGTTGCCCCTTGATTTTGAAGCCATAGAGATTGTTGTCACATGGCTTATAAAATAGTCATTTGATGTATGTTATAAGCTTTGTTGGGACACAATTCAATGTCCTTTTGGATGTGCTTTATTTAGTAGATGTATTTTTGTTTTTAACTTCCTAAAAGCAATGATTTAAACCAAATTATATCCTCTGTGTTGGATGATATTTTTAGGTGCACCATTGTGTTACAGTCAGATCAAATCTTCCAAATCTACCTTGTTGAATGCTATTGTAGGATTTTGGTTGATCCTTATATTATTTTAAAGGATATAGAGAGGTCCATGACCTTTGTGTTTCATCACTTGAGTGACTAAGGCACGTTGGTTCATGCTCGGTCTTGCTCAGGTGAAAGGTCTAAAATCCTCCCCGAGCAATATCCCACATGGTATATGCTTGGGCTCGATGAGTGTTTATAGGGAGCAAGGCTCTCATAAACACTCAACCACCAAGTTATGGTTAGTTATGAAGCAACTTGGTGGCTAGGCTAGTGCTAGCTGGCGATGCACATAGCTTAACATTTAGTTTTTGACCTATTGACCTATGCTTAGAGTCTACACGTGTTGGCTAAGGTTTATTTATTGGTTTTGTTGTGTGTAGTTGGAAATCATTTTTAATGTACTATAGGATGAATAATCCCACATTGGCTATGCCAAGGAATAAGTAGAGGTTTATAAGGATTAGGTCTCCCTTAATAAGTTACCACCACTCAGTGATCAAGGTGGTCATATATTGAGGCCACTACATGCTAGTTGATGGTGTTTTGGATATTTGTGTAGCTTTAGTTGGTTGCTGACCTACCAATTGAATTGCTTGTGTCCACTATGTGGAATGATTTGCTTGGTTGGTTGTTGGTATTTGGTGGTTGATTGTTTCTAGTTGTTCTCTTGGCTTCTTAGGGGTGATTTAATGTAAAAATTATTTAAATTCATAAATGAGATTTATCCCATATACTCTCTATGGGAGCATTTGAGAGTTTTAAATAGAGGAAACCATCCCTTAAATCCTAACCACCAGTTAGTGGTTAGGAAGGCCACCACTTGGTAGGGCCAAAGTTCTAGTTAATGGGTGTTGAGTTGTGGTAGCTCAACCATTATCCTTAGACTCTTGATCATGGAATTGTTTGACCTATTTAATTTTGTGGTTGACTACATTGACCTGATGTGACCCCTATAATTTCCTTTTGTTTAATTGAAGTTTAGTTCACCTTAGTTTTGAAGGAAACCTCGAGTCTGCCATGTTAATTTAAGGTTTAGAAAATCTTAGATCAAGTGTGCTTTTTATTTGTAAATGGGGATATTGACCTCTAGTTAAACAAGATTATTTTATATTATTGAAATAAGTTATGTTTCTTTTATATTCAAAAGACAATAAAGATTAAGCCACTAAGGATTAAGGGTTCTTTTAAAACAAGTTATATTTAAGCATAAGATATTGGACAATTTTGTGGAGAAAATGTAGGTTAATTATAGGATGATTTTATGGAGATATTGTAGGTTAACTATAGGATTATTTTGTGGAGAAATTGAATCCTATTGTGAAACAGTTTTGTCGAATAATTGTAATTCAATTTTCGAGCAATTTGGTAGAAAATTGTAGGAAACCTTTAGGGCTATTTTGTGGAGAAATTGTATGCTAGTTGAAGAAAAATTTTGTGGAAAAATTGAATTCTAGTTAAAGGAATATTTTGTGGAAAAATTGAGTGTTATATTTACAAATAATTTTGTAGAAAAATTTAGTGTTATATTTACAAACAATTTTGTGGAAACGTTGGATGGTTTATAGATCAAAATTTTATGGAGATATCAATGTTTGATTCCTTTTGTTTAAATGCTATTTTTGTGTGAATGAAAATTAACGGAATTTTCTTTATAAAAGTACCTTCTAGTTATGTTTAGGAAAGAATGGGTGGGGAACTCATTCTTGGGGGAATTTATGGGGTTCCCTCTTGTTTTTGTTTGAACTAGACTAGAAGTGATTGCTTGAAATGAGGAATCTTGGAAATTTAATTACAAATGCATCTTCTAAGTTATGAACAAGAAATAATGGGTAGGGAATCTATTATTTGGGGGAATTTATGGGGTTCTCTCTTGCTTGGACTAGAAGTGTTGTAATTGATCTAATAAAGGAATATATTTTTTGTGGGTTAAAGTGTATGTGATAAAATAACGAATGTGGAATTCTTTCTTGGGAAATTATGGGGTTTCCTTCCTTTGTAGATATGAATGTGTAATGTATGTTTACATTATGGTGAATTTTTGGTGTATGGTTGCATTTAAATGAAAATATGCATACATTGCTTTATGATAGGATATTTAGCAAAAGTGCATTTAAGGGAAAACTACATGAATATCATGAGTTGTCCTGATCCCTTACCACCATCAATCGAGCGATGGAGAGGCAAGATGGACCAGTGAAGACTTATACAATTCAGACATTGATCCCTTTGACATATGTTGTATTAAGGCTTTCATGATGGAAATATTATTGTAAAAGATACTTCTAACATGAGTATTATTTTACAAATTTGGAATGGATGTATTGCTTTACTCTATAAGATATGTAAATGATGGAATTTCTAGTTATGCTCAAAATATGTATAATGTAGTTTTACACTTTGATTAATAATGGAAACAAGGATTTGATTATATTTAAGTGAATTCATGTTGAAGAGATAGAATTTAAATTATTAATGTATATGGACTTAAATAAACACCCTATTTATATATTTGAGATAGATTTTCAAGGAATGAATAATAGAGTTTATATATGAGGTAATTAGAAAAAAGGCAAGTTATACATGGGGTATGAAACACAAGTGGGGCCCAAATAAGCTAATCTTTGGAAGGTCTAATTTTGATATTATCTCCTATCTCAAAGGGTAGGAGCGTATTTTGCAAGTAAGTTAGGTAATATATGGTCTATATGAGTTTATCATTGGAAAATGATAACCACATTAGCTACCCCATTGTGGAGATGAGGGTAAAAAAACACTATAAATAATGGATACTCCATGTTAGTGAAGTGTTGCCTTAAAAATTATATTGAGTAATCCTTGAATATATGCTTTACTTATGAGTAATTAAAAAAAAAAAATCTCATGGAATGGTTGGAAAATGAGGTTTGTTATAGTAACCCTCGATAGGATATTCTAAGCATAAAATATTTTGGGTTACATGGTATTGATGGGTTAATAAATATTAACTCCATTATTAATTGGATATTAAATTATTATAACCCATAATATTCTAAAATTATGCAAGGTTCATACAATTTTTTGAAATACTTACCCTTCTTATCATGGGTATTAACTAGTCTTAATATTTGGTCACTAATTTTGAAGTATCTAGATTTTAATTTCTTACTGCAAGCTCCTAATATTGCTTTCTTATATAAGTTATTATTCTAAAATTCTTGTATTTTTTCATAAAGTATATCTAATTGATGCAATAGTGCCTTTATAAATTCTTCTTCACTTATGATATCACACATAAAATATAAAGAGATGGAATTTTAATTTCTAGAGGTAAAACTACTTCTTCATCATATACAAGAGAAAATGAATTTTTAAATCATGTGGTACAGCCATGAGGCTGATTACTCCTTATTTTTTCACTCTCTTATATAAAATTAAAAAATATATTTTATTTCAAGATTGTGCTTGTTGATTACATTAAGGATAAAATGTTGGACAAAATAGATGTATATGTTATTTCTCCCATAATTAGTTACCATCCTTATTCTTGAAACATGTACCCTTATCTAAAATTGTAACATAATGAACTCCAAGTGTACATATGATATGATGAGTATGAACAGTAAGGCCCGTGCAAAAGACAAGGGCATTTCCTCAACCCAATCAGTAAAATAGTTAATGGCGGTGATAATAATTTTATGAATATTAGATGAATTAGAGAAGGCCAAGATGCAAATATAGAATTTAAAACTTGGAAAATATTATGAATAATATTATCATTATTTTGAAAAGTCTCATATTTGGACATAAATTCATGAGAGTATTTATCCATGGTAGGCCAATAATATCTTATAAAAGGAAATTTTTAGGAGGTAGAGTGTGTACTAAAATGTACATCATAAATGTTGGAATGGAATTCATGTAAGGATTTAGGTACATCATATATTAATAGTCATTTAAATAATGTACTATCATGGTTTCTATAATAAAGGGCGTCTTCTATCAAATGACAAGATCTCAACTTGTTAAGTACCTTAACTTTCAAGGAGGAGAATGTGAGGTTTGAATCTTACCAAATGATACATGCATAACAACCAAGTTATGATAACACCACTATGTGGTCATATTGTAATGTGGGTGAGGCCCATTTCAATCCCATATAACTAATTTAAAAAAATAAATAAATTGCATCTTCTAAGATGACATTCTTAACAATGCTATTATAAAATGTAAATTCTCTCTTTGGAATTGGCCCCATTAGGGTAGGTTTGGATCCAAATATATCATATTATATCTTTGTATGGGGAAGACTTAGTAAAATCAATTATGGTAATTTTTATCATGTATATATCATCTCCTTCAAGTTTGGAATCCATGGTAAGAAAATCATGATTGACTTTAATGGTATACTTAGTATGTTCTAAGTCCTCCTAAGGATCAAATAAGGTTCCAAATGAATATAAATAATCAACAAATTTAGTTTCTATGATACAAACACATTATATAGAAAGAGAGTCCAAATATTAAGAAATATATTCTAAAATATCATGATATTATTTGAGATGATCACTTTTAATTTGTTAGTATTCTTTAAATTGATTAAAAATTTGTGTGAATATCTAATTACATGTACTTGATTAGCTCCTATATTTTTTGTTGTTTTAGTATCATTTTTTATACAATCAAATTTGATGTAAAAGCAAAGGGGAATTAAATGTGGATTATGGGATCTCAAGACTATTGCTTTATTCCAAATTGTTTTTTATCCCCATAAAAATGTAATATCAAGGTGTCAAGGTGTAATAAAATTCCTCTTGAGGTTATTCTATCTCAATCTCAATTATAGGATTCTTAAGTTTAGGCTTGGAAGGCCTGGGATTTTGGACAAAATATTCTTGACCAATCTTAATATCATTAGTGTAAAAAAAATGTCATTAAGAAAACCTCATAGGAGTATAATCAAGCAAGGATGTGACTATTAAATAGTTTTATATCACTTTTCCCTTGATAGATTTATAATTTGTTAATCTCAAGTCATATTCTTATCAAATCTATAATTTATTTAAACATTCTACCAAATACACATATATTTTGAAGATAATATCTTAAAGAATTGGACCTAATCATCACATAAGTAGTTAGATATAACATAAATTATATAGTATTTTAAGAGCAAAGTAGATGGAAGTATAAACATGCTCAATTAGATATATCTGGGATTCATATATAAGATAGTATTACTAATATGATAAATAATAAATTGCACCCCTTTATCATCTTCTTGGACTAAAATTGTCCCTAAGGCCACATCCATAACATGACTATAAAGAATCAAATCCTAATATGGAAGGGATGGATAAAGGGTGGGAGGCTTAAGCAACATTTTATTTAATTCAACAACGTTTTGTTTGTCATAAAAATTATATTGACATTCTTTGGTCTATTCAATGGTGGAATTCATTTTGAGTATTTTAGTAATAAGGTACTACTGGCATTATTTTTTCATAAAAATTATGAGAAAATGTAGGAATAAAGATACTACTAGCATTATTTTTTCTAAAAAATGGTCTAATTTTATTTATAATAGTTCATATTAGAATATGAACAATATATTTAATCTTGGAAGGATATACATAAATACCATTTTTAGAGACTAGATATTCTAAAATATTACCTCTTAAGACACCAAAAACATGTTTATGAGGATTAAGTTTCATATTATCCTCATTCAACCTCTCAAATATAGGTTCTAAATATTTAGTATGATATTCTATTTTCTTAAATTTTCCTTAAATGTTGTCAATATAAGACTCCATATTTTTATGAATTATATCATGAAAGAGGTAATTTATTGCTCTTTGATAAGTTTTATAGTATTTTTTTAGTCTAAAAACCATAACAACATAATAGTATGTGCCCCATTCCATCATGAATGTAGTCTTGTTTTGATATTCAAGAGCAATTATAATTTTGGTTATATTCAAAACAATTATACAAATCAGAAGTCTTTCAAATCCCATAGTAGATTCAATAATTTCATCAATAGAAGAAAATAAGAAGTTATCCTTGTGACAAGATTTGTTTGAATATCTAAAATAAATGCATTATATTAATGCCATAGTCTCTTTCTTCTTGATGAGAGAAATATTAGAAGCACAAATTTCCATGTGTTTTTTGAATGGGTTTAGCATTTGGATAAGTAACAATATCATGCATCAAAATGATTAGATCAATTTTGGGAATATTCATCTAACTCTATTCTAAAATATATTTAAATTTATTATTGACTTGTATGCATTCATTTATTTATTCTAGAGTTACTAGATTAACTAGTTTAGTCCTCGATCCATTTGAAGAAGATTTACTATCTCTATCTTCATCCTCTTTAAAATTTGAGCTTCTTCTATTTTTTATTTTGTGTCAATATTGACTTGAATAGTATTATCAACTATTATGTTATTTTTGTCTTAGAAATGATATGGTGCACTAGGTAGTTTCCTAATTTTTACATCATAGAAGACCCATAGTCATGATAGTATAAAGAAATTTTTGTTCAAGATGGCCTAGATTATGGTTTTGTATTGTAAAGTTATGTTTTCTTGCATTGATAAATTCTAATATAGCATCTTCATAATTTATTTAAAAAATTGGTAAAATTCCTTCCTCATCATTTACTATCATTGTCATGTCATTTACCACTTAATTAGATGGTAAAGGTTATGGATCATAGATTTTCATTTCTAATAACGTTGTAGGTCTTGCTAAGCAATAAAATTATCGATCATAATGTTAAAAAAAGTAAAATATAAAGTATATTTTAACATCCATGAGGTCATAGGCCATATGGGATAATCCTCATGGAGAATGTTTTTTAATCTAATATATGGTTATACAACCATACTTCAGTTACCAAAGCATGGTGTACAACCCTACCCTTATAAGATTTGAACCTTGGAAATCCTATTCAAAGTTCCAAAGTCAATAATAATATCATACTTGGTGATAATAGATCCATTAGAAAAATGTATCCTTCTATTGTTAGAGGTAAAAAATTTATGTATAGAGTGGATTGAAGACTTTATTTGATAATAGTCATATAAAATTATTTGTATTATCATACTCTTTATTCTATATAACTTGCACATAAAAATTTAATTGTGTCAATTTCATACTATTTATATTTTATTTCCATCTAGTTCAGATTTCTTATTCTAGAGGCTCCTAGACCATCTTTTTTGTAACCTAAAAATCTTTCTCTGTTCTTTCAATTTATATTTCTCGGTATTAGATACTTGTCTAAAATATTTCTTATCATCCCATAGGATGGTGATGGATTTTATATGTAAAGGGAACTTCTTCCTATGGTATTTTATGATGGAGGGTTGCTTGAAATATTGTAGTTCAAATTGGTCTACATATTCATTAGAACAATACCCATTAATGGTTATCTAATTAGGATTTAAATGATGTTGATCTCTAGATAAGTCAATGAGAGGTGTATACAAAAGTGGGTCTACATATTCAACAATTATAATATTAGGTAATGGAATGAATGAGGGTGATCCTTTGAATATTGTGGATTGAACTCATAGATTGAGATATCCTCCAATGGTAATGACATTATTACTATAAGAAAACTTAATAATTTGGTATGTAGAGGAATTTATGACTCTTATTCTATATATCCATATATATGCATAATCATGCTAAAAAATTACTGTATAAGACACTTCCCATTGGAATACTAATATTTCAATACTAACTATTTGAGAACAATAAGTAATAGGTAACAAAATACCAATAGTAGAAGATAAATATTGATTGTACCCATGACAACTAGCTCTACTAGGTTTTCATTGACCTTGTGCATATCCAAGTTCTATATAAAAGATAATGAGGTCACACATGTAATGACCCCCTCATATACTAGATATATTTTGACTCCATGATATACAATTATGTTCTAGAAAAAATTAAGGTCTCTCCTTTTGTATAAGTCTTGGGTGAAAATCACATCATATATAAGGATATAACCAAATTCAAAGTACTTTGGTCAATTTCAATGGAATGGATAGTATGCTTCCTCTTGTTTTCTTTGAGAGAAGTGAGTGTAGTGATAATTTAACTTCCTGTGGTAGAGGTGGGTAATCCATCATGACAAAGATATGTTATAATATATCTATTTAAAGTAAATGTTCTTAAAAATTCTAGCCAAGGAATATTTGCTAGTATAAATTTTAATTCCTTAATTATATTATCAATGGTGATAATAAATTTAGAGATATTATTCATGCTATCAAATATGGACCTAATCGTATTTTTATCTATCACATTTTTGTATTCTCTGATTGTACTAGTCATTAGATAGGTGTGCTAGATGGTCAAGACAATCGTACCTCATCCAAAGTGACACGGTAGGGTCAATATTGAGAGCACAAGGTTTGGCTCAATTGGGAGCCTTCAATATTTTTAACAAGACTAGTTTATTTTAAGATGTGATCTTGAGCACCTTTTCCTATTCTAGCCTAATCTACCAGCTTCAGGGGAGAACAATTAGAGATATGCAAAAAAACAATGATAGAAAAAAGGAAAAACCTAAGCTAACAAAGGCCATGCATGAAGATTGAAATAAAATTATCCTACACAACAACCCTAATTGTAAAGTGTTGATAGCTAAGAAGTTGAACACTTCCTCCTTTAAGCATATATAATCACATACTGAAACATTACATAAAGAAAATAGGACAAGGAGAACCAGATAATTGGAACCAAATAGTCACATGACTCTAGTATATATATGAGTATGAAACTATTACAAGATTACGCCAAAAGTGGAGGTTTATATTGCTCACAAGATCACCTAGGAATTCATGTACTTCTATATAGATGAAAAGTAAGGGAAATCTATACAACTTGTAAAAATATAACTTGTTGATCCTTTACAATGGTAAAATTACAACTATTTATAGATTACAAAGGGAATATTTTCCCTCCAAAACTTGCACAAATATTTCAAAATGATTGTTCTTATATATGTTAGTTCATGTCTCTTTTGGTTCCTCTAAGGTCTTTAAATCTAGAATCATAAATGCCAAATGGTTATGGGCCTTTCGATGACCATATGTTATAGTTATTTCCATCTATCCCTTCTAGGTAATCCTTAAATTTGAGCATGAAAGATCTTATGTAATAAATGCTCTAGATTTGGGGTTGTTCCTACTGCTACATTTAATGTGTTTAATATGTCCTTTCTCAAATATGTGTCATAATATTTTTGCAGGAAAAGGACTATACTCCCTAAAAGACTATACACCTTAGAAAATTTTGGTCCCCTAAAATATCATAGCATAGGTAGCTTAACCCTTGAAAATTTTCTTAGTCCTTTGACCTATTTGTAGGCTATTAGGACTTTTCTTCTTCTTGTTCCTTTGAAACTTTAAAAAACTTTTGATCTTTGATCATTTTTCTTTTCCTTGCATCTTTTGGAACTTTTACCATTTTTTACTTTTGGAAATTAAGATAGTGTTAGATTTTAATACAACATGCAATGGGAGATAGCATTCACAATATGCTAAATAATAAGAAAGAAATTAAATCTGTGAGATGACTAAATTATGCTATAAATAGAAATGACGGAAATGAATACACTAGTAACTATGAGGGAAATGAACACTCCATGATACAAGATACTACTCAATGAATGAGATCTTATCTGATAACTCACACACTCTACACTACTGTGTCTGTTATACACTACTATGCTCTCCTCTATATCTTCACACTCTATCTATGGTCCTTTATATAGGAAGATAAGTTCCTTGACCAACACTCTACCTAGTTGTACAAGGGACACCTTGCATATTTACAACTTGCACATTGGCACTTGTGCATTTATTGCATTGCATGAAGTAACTAGATAAATTTCCCCTAAAGTAATCTAATGTCCTAAGTATGTACCAAGGAAGGTACATCTACATGACCCAAATAATGTAATATAAGCTATTTCTAACACCCTCTTGTATTACAATATTTGGGTATTGAAGTCTTTAGTCTTCAAAGTGGATCTTTCTCTTGACTCTAGAATTTTGATCCTTCTTCTCTAATTTTTTTAACCTATTCAAGTAAGTTATTAGTATCTTCAAAACCTATAATTCTTGCTGAAAGAGTTTTTATTTCATAATAATATTTCAGTTCTCCCAGTTCTTCAAGTTCTTCTATCCTCTGAGCTATATGTCTTTATTTATTTATTTTTTGATACTCCAATTGGGGATAATTATTTGGATACTAAAATTGTTACTAACGAGGATTTTGATATTGTTATGGATAAAATTGTTTTCCATTGTTCATCTAATTTTCTTGATTCTAATTTTTGGGATTGAACCTGCAATAGCTAGTATTATGGCCTTTTCTCTTGCATATCTGACAATACCCGTTGTACCATGGTTTTCATCCTTTTGATGAAGAAGCGATGTTTCCCTATGGATTATATTTAGATTCCAATGTAGTGTTAGACATATCATATTTAAATGAATATTCCACTTCATATTTATTTAGAATATTGACTAAGTCATCAAAAGAAGTATCTTTACTTAGAACTTGTAAATATGTTACCAAATGTTTATATATGTCTGGAAGTGCTCTCATGGTTACTTGAGTAAGAAGTTTATCCTTAACTGTTTCTCCTACGGTAAATAATTTTCCTTTGATATCTATTACATTCCTTAGGAATAGTTCTATGTTTTCTCCATAGTTCATCTTTAATGCATGAAGTTGACTTTAAAGATGATGAATAGTTGCCTTATTCTTTCCTTCAAAAAATTTCTCTAGGCTTATCCGTGCATCTGAAGATGATTTTTTTGAACTGATATAAGGTTGTATCTCATCAGTGATAGCAAAGGTTATTATCATTAGAGCCTTTGAATCATTTTATACAAACTTTAGGATTTCAATATCATCTGTAGTAGGTATTTGAGCTTTCCCTTTGACAATATCCCAAAGTTTTTCATATACCAAAATAGCTTTCACTTTATTCTTCTAGGAGAAATAATTAGGACCCTTAAGTAGTTGTGAGTCTACTAGGAAGAATTTATTTAAAGCCATTTAAGTTCCATAATACCAATTATTAGGTTTTGAAGAATGCCTTATGACTTCCTAGTATATTTTAGATAAGCTATAAAGTGCTTTTGTAAATTATAGTTCAATTTTGGTTGATTTTGTAAAGTATTGTAAATACCAAAATCAACTTCTATTATCCTTATTGCTCCTATTGAACTAAGCACTTTATCCAAATTTTAGAGAGGTTTTAATGTTGGATATTATGTCTTGATTTGAGAGGATTTGAGACAGTAATATTATAAATTTTCAACCTTTAAAATGCTTTGATAAAAATCTCTTTAAATATACCTTTAGGATTTAATCTAAGTGTAACTTATTTCCAATTTAATTATTTTGATGTAGTAACCCTTATGACTCCCTAATTTTGTTAGAAATTTTGAGTATATTGTTGTCATTGATGTCAAAGTATTGATGTTGTCATTGATGTCAAAGATAACTTAGAATGGCAAAAATATAAGGGTTATAAGTTGGTTAAAGATGCAAGGAAAAGTTCATCCCAATGCAAGGAAATTGATAAAAGGATAAGGTTATAATATTTATTTTAAATATTATAAGCCAAAGAGGTTTGGGACAAAGCTCTAAGTGTTTGGTTAAAAGGTTGAAGACCTAGTTTAAAGACCATGTAGAAAGCAAGTGACTAAGAAATAATATTATAATATTTTAATATTTTAATATTATAATATTAAGGACAAAAGCTTGAAGCCAAAGGTTTAATGATAAAAGTTCATTAAATACTTTATATTATAATTTTAAACCCAAGATGGGTTTTGGTGCCAATATTTTCAAAAGGTTTTAAATAAAACCTAAAGCACCGACGTCAAGGAAGGAAGGAGAAATCCATATTAATATGGATTAAATTATGCACTAAAGTTGTTGGTTGTTCAATTGACAATGGTGTGTGTTCAAATTGCTTCGTGGTCGATTTCCTGTGTGTGCGGATTGTGAGAAAAGAAAGGAGGAAATTTTTATTCAAAAATGAAAATTCATGGTTGAAAAAATAAACTATAGTGGGGCCTTATCCTCAACCAGGTGGCTGGACTAGTGGAATACTGGGAAATGCTAAGGCGTAGGGCAAGAAATAGGTCATGAGGTCAAAACTCGGTGGTGATGTCTTTTTATGTTTTGTTAATGAAAGGGATCGAACGAAAGATTTAAATGGTATTTCATGCATCTTTGTACTTGTGTGGGTGGTTGGCCTAGCGAAAGCCCAAGCAGCGCTAGCACATTGGCAGGTAGGAGGTTTCGTGGTCGATTCCCACCCGCAGTAGTTGTGGTAACTGGATAATAATTTTTTTATTAGTGCTAAGGTTGAAATATTAAAGGGCCAAAAGTGTGCTTGATTATTATGCGCTATTAAACTTAGGGAGTTATAAGGGAAAATAAATGTTTTATTTTTGCCATTGTTTTCTAAGGAAATAAAAGGGAAAATTGAAATTGTTTTTGAAGTGTTATTTTATGGAGTTATAAGGTAATTAGTGGTAAATCAATTTGTGGGTGTATTGTTGAAATATTTAAGTGGGAGATAAAAGGTGTATAATGTGTTTTTATTGTTTGTAATATTTGCTTTAATATTGAAGGGCTTGGTTCATGATTTGATGTTTTATTTTGAGAAATCAAGAGAGTTATAGAGCATTGGTTTGGAATAAATTGTGCACACATTTTGAGAAGGTTTCCCAATATATGAAAAGGTGTTGTGCTAATATTTTTGAAGTTGCAAAAGATATTATTTTTGAGATAGGTATTTAAGGGCACATCTTCATCAAGCATTTTGAGGTATGGTGGTTCAACTTTTTATCTAGGTGGTTGTGTTTTGAGAAAGTAATTTTTGAGGTGGAGTTAAAAGGGTTGATTGGTGTACATTATTGGAAATATTTGCATTAGGGTTTGAGACCTACATGTGCATTATTGTTGAATGAAATTGGAAGCAATTGGATTAGGGTTTGAGACCTACATGTGCTTTATTGTTGAAAGAAATCTAAAATATTTGTGTTAGGATTGAGACCAAGTTTGTACATCATTGTGGAACACTTTGAGTAGTAATTTGAAAGATATTGAAAGTAATTGTGAAGTGTTTGTGAAGAAGAATTGTGCATTATTGTGGTTGATGTTTGAGAGCAAATTTGCAAGAAAGATAGACCAGTTTTGTGAAGCAAAGTTATATACTAGTTTGATTTGATTTGCAAGAGATAGAGATTGAATTAGTTGAATGCAAGATTTTTGAATGTGAAGAACATATTGGGTTTTTGATAATGCATATCATTCTCTATATGTTCCAGAGGTTAAACGAATTCTAGGTAGAATATGTCTGAATTGCCTAGTTGAAGAAAGTATTTCTGAAAGAGATATAAGCTTTGTTTGTATGCAAGATTTGGAAATATTTGAGCAGGTTCTATGAGCAGCTTTGAGGTAGATTTGAGCAAGTCTTGTGAGAAGACTTGGAGTAGCTTTGAGGCAGATTTGAGCAAGTCTTGTGAGAAGACTTGGAGCAACTTTGAGGTAGATTTGATCAAGTCTTGTGAGAAGACTTGGAGCATCTTTGAGGTAAATTTGAGCAAGTCTTGTGATAATATTTGAAACAATATTAAGATAAATTTGTGAGCAGAGTTAAAGTAGATTTGTGTTCTAGCATTGTGATAAGTCTTGGGATAGATTTGAGATAGCATCAAGAGAAGGTTTGAGTAAGCCTTTGTATTAAGGCTTGGGAGAGATTTGAGATAACATTAAGAGTAGTTTTGAGCAAGTATTTATGTTAGGTCTTGGGGTAGACTTGAGACAACATTGATAGATGGTTTTATCAGGTCCTTGTGTAAGGCTTAGGGTAGACTAGAGTAGACTAGAGTATGGATGAGAAGAGTTCTCCTACGGAGAGAGATACACAAGCCAAAGTAGATGGGATAAAGTTCTTCTGTGGATAGAAATCCATGAACTATATATGGGATAAAGTTATCTAATGGATAGAGGTCCATAAATCAACTAAGGAGTTAGATTTATCCTATGAATAGATGTCCAAGAATCAGTTGACGGTAAAATTATCTCCTATGGAAAGAAATCCATAAAATAGAGCAGAGAGGATAGAGTTATCTAGTGGATATAGATCCACAAACTAAAGTAGATATGATATAGTTATCCAGTGGATAGAGATTTACAAACCAGAGCATATGAGATAGAGTTCTCTAGTGGATAGAGATCTAAAAACTAGATAGGGGATAGAGTTCTCCTGTGGAGAGAGATCCACAAATTAGAGCATTGGGGATTGAGATCTCCTTTGGAAAGAGGTCCATAAATATTATAATAGGGAATTGATTTCCAAGAGATTTGTTGAGAAAATTTAGAAGAAATATTTTCTCTGTGGATGTAACCCACATTGGGTGAACCACGTTAAAATTGTGTCTCTCATGCATGTGATGATTTGTGCATTGTTTATTCTACTACATTGATATTATTGTTGTTATCATTTGGAAAGAAAAGTAAAAAGTTGATCTTATATTGTTCACCCCCCCTCTCAGTATAAGCTTGTGTTCTTCAATTGGTATCAGAGTGGGTTCCTTCGAAAAATTCTAACAACTTGAAGGAAGATATTATAGGAACACATATGGCATCTCAAAGTGGATCTTCATCAAACAAGCTATATTGTTTGATGGGAACAATTATGCTTTCTAGAATATAAGGATGAAGACTTACTTGATGGCACAAGGATATGAGACATGACAATTAGTTGAGGATGGGTTCACACCTACAGCTACTCCTCCCACAGATAAGGATGGTAAGAAGTTACATGTGAATAATTCCAAAGCTATGAATGGAATCTTAAGTGGATTACGTGAAGTAGAATTTGTGAAAGTTATGCACTGTAAATCAGCAAAAGAGATATGGGATAAATTGAAGCAAACATATGAAGGAGATAACAAGGTCAAGTTGGCAAAACTACAAAACCACAAGAAAAGGTTTGAAGATTTGAATATGGAAGATGAGGAAGATATTGCTAAATACTTACTTCGTGTGGATGAGGTTGTTAATACCATGCATGGACTTGGATTCAAAATTGAAGACTCTAGTGTTGCTCAAAAAGTATTAAGATCACTTCCTATAAGGTATGATGCAAAGGTTTCAGTTGTAGAAGAGATGAGAGATATTGATAAGTTGACTATGGATGAGTTACATGGAATTATCATAGCTTATGAGATGATAATAGTAAAGGATCCCAATTCCAAGAAAGAGGCAACCTTCAAAGCTTCAAATAAGATAAAATATAAGAATCCAGAATCAAGTGGTGAGTCAAGAAGTAATGAAGAAGCTAACTATGTGAGAAGGAATAAGAAGGACTCAAGAAAGCACAAAGGTATGAAGACTATGAAATGTTTTAATTGTGGTAATTTTGGTCACTATGCATCTAATTTTCCACAAGATGGAAGTAGTAGTAGTGAAGAGAAACATGATCATAAGAAAAAGGAAGAAGGAAAATACAGGCATGAAAAGAAAAATAGGTATGGTCAAGACAAGCATGAAAATAAGTTCTTTCAAAGGCACAAGAAGAGTTTCTATGTTAACAAGGCAAGCAATGCTTCAAGTGACAGTGATGAAAGACTCTCAGATAGTGAAGAAGAAGAGATTCTATTTTTGGCAATAGAAGAGGAAGAAAATGCTCCTGTTGAAGATAAAGTCGAAAAGTATGAAGATGCTCTTGAAGACCAAGAAGTAGAGAAATATTCAGAAAGTTAAGAGGAAGGCACAGTTGATTTAGAAGAAGAACTTATTGTTGCTCTCAGAGAGTTGAAAAGAGTTAGAAAGCAGAATTCAAGACTAAAGGCTCAAGTTCAAGAACATGAGGAAGAAAAATAAAAGCTTCTACAAGACCTAACAAACTCAAAATCTAAGGCAAGGAGATTTAAAGAGGTCATGGTTGAAAATTTAGAGGTAAAAGAGTTAGAATGTGAAATATTAGAACATGAGGTAGTTTCTCTAAGGATGGAAGTGAAATATTCTAAGGACAAGCTACACAAGTTTGGGAAAAGTTCAAAAACCTTGGATAAAATTATCAATGCACAAATATCTTCATCTATCAAAATAGGACTTGGTTTTGAAGAAGGACAAGGGAAACAAGAAGAAGGGTCAAGCTCAAGCTCAAAAGAAGAAGAAGTTTTAGAGGAAGAGAGTGAAGAAGAAATTAAGACTTATGCAAATAAGTTGAAGAATAGAAGCTTCACTAAGAAAGGAAACAATGCACAAACAAGAAACAGGGATCATCACAGAGAAGGCAAAGAAAGGACTAAGAGAACAGAGGCTTCAAAACAAGATTTTTTCAAAGGACATTGTTTTTCATGTAATCATTTTGGTCACAAGGCTATGCATTGCAAGGTTCATGAAAAAAGGGAGTATGGTTTCACTAAGAGGAACTTCAACTCATTCAAATATGGACATCTCTTTCAAGGGTATTGCTACTCTTGTAATCACTTTGGTCATAAAGTGATCCATTGCAGGGTTCATGATAGAAATGATTATGGCTTCACCAAGAGGAACTTCAAGACATTTGCACCTTCCAAGAACTACAACATTAAGTGTTACAAGTGCAATAATTTTGGGCATAATGCCAAGTGGTGTAGAACAAAGTTTCCAGAACTTCCAGAGTCAAGCATGAACATGGACACTCAAAAGGATCAGAAGGGTATGGCTAAAAAAATGTTGAAAAATAAGGTTGACAAAGAAAAAGAGCATTGTATGCTAGGAGTAGAGATACTCCCACCCCAAAATTAATCACCTCAAGGAGAGGAGGTGGGGAGGGGGTTGAGCTAAGAGTCTTATATTTAGCCCCAAAGGAGTCCCTTTGCCATTGATGTCAAAGGGGGAGAGAATTGAGTAAGGGGGAGAGCATTCAATCAAGGGGAGCATCTTCTTAGGGGGAGCAGATTTGGAATCCAGTGGTAGAAAAAGGAATTTTTAGAAAGGGTTGCCATCAATGACAAAGGGGGAGATTGTTGGAAATTTTGAGTATATTGTTGTCATTGATGTCATAGGTTGATGAAATTGGTTTTCATTGATGTCAAAGATATCTTGGCATGGAAAAAATATAAGTTTTATAAGTTGGTTAAATATGCAAGGCAAAGTTCATCCCAATGCAAGGAAATTGATAAAAGGATAAGGTTATAATATTTATTTTAAATATTATAAGCCAAAGAGGTTTGGGACAAAGCTCTAAGTGTTTGGTTAAAAGGTTGAAGACCTAGTTTAAAGACCATGCAGAAAGCAAGTGACTAAGAAATAATATTATAATATTTAATATTATAATATTAAGGACAAAAGCTTGAAGCCAAAGGTTTAATGATAAAAGTTCATTAAATACTTTATATTATAATTTTAAACCCAAGATGGGTTTTGGCGCCAATATTTTCAAAAGGTTTTAAATAAAACCTAAAGCACCAACATCAAGGAAGGAAGGATAAATCCATATTAATATGGATTAAATTATGCACTAAATTTGTTGGTTGTTTGATTTTCTATGGTGTGTTTTCAATTTGCTATCGTGTGTGTTCGAATTGCTTCGTGGTCGATTTACTACGTGCATGAATTGTGAGAAAAGAAAGGATAAAATTTTTATTTAAAAAAGGGGAATTCATGGTCAAACAAATAAAGGATAGTGGGGCTTTATCCTCAACTAGGCGGCTGGCCTAGCGGTAGACTAGGCAATGCTAAGGTGCAGGGCAGGCAATAGGTCATGAGGTCGAAACTCGGCGGTGACGTATTTTTGCGTTTTGTTGATGAAAGGGCTCAAATGAAATATTTAAATGGTATTTCGTGCATATTTGGACTTGTGTGGGCGGTTGGCCTAGCGACAACCCAAGCAACACTAGCATGCTAGTAGGCAGGAGGTTTCGTGGTCGATTCCCACCCGTGGCAGTTGTGGTAAGAAAAAATAATTTTTTATTAGTGCTAAGGTTGAAATATTAAAGGGCCAAAAGTGTGCTTGATTATTATGCGCTATTAAACTTAGGGAGTTATAAGGGAAAATAAATGTTTTATTTTTGCCATTGTTTTCTAAGGAAATAAAAGGGAAAATTGAAATTGTTTTTGAAGTGTTATTTTATGGAGTTATAAGGTAATCAGTGGTAAATCAATTTGTGGGTGTATTGTTGAAATATTTAAGTGGGAGATAAAAGGTGTATAATGTGTTTTTATTGTTTGTAATATTTGCTTTAATATTGGAGGGCTTGATTCATGATTTGATGTTTTATTTTGAGAAATCAAGAGAGTTATAGAGCATTGGTTTGGAACAAATTGTGCACACATTTTGAGAAGGTTTCCCAATATATGAAAAGGTGTTGTGCTAATCTTTTTGAAGTTGCAAAATATATTATTTTTGAGACAAGTATTTAAGGGCACATCTTCATCAAGCATTTTGAGGTATGGTGGTTCAACTTTTTATCTAGGTGGTTGTATTTTGAGAAAGTAATTTTTGAGGTGGAGTTAAAAGGGTTGATTGGTGTACATTGTTGGAAATATTTGCATTAGGGTTTGAGACCTACATGTGCATTATTGTTGAATGAAATTGGAAGCAATTGGATTAGGGTTTGAGACCTACATGTGCTTTATTGTTGAAAGAAATCTAAAATATTTGTGTTAGGATTGAGACCAAGTTTGTACATCATTGTGGAACACTTTGTGCAGTAATTTGAAAGAGATTGAAAGTAATTGTGAAGTATTTGTGAAGAAGAATTGTGCATTATTGTGGTTGATGTTTGAGAGCAAATTTGCAAGAAAGATAGACCAATTTTGTGAAGCAAAGTTATATACTAGTTTGATTTGATTTGAAAGGGATTGAATTAGTTGAATGCAAGATTTTTGAATGTGAAGAACATATTGGGTTTTTGATAATGCATATCATTCTCTATATGTTCCAAAGGTTAAATAAATTCTAGGTAGAATATGTCTGAATTGCCTAGTTGAAGAAAGTATTTTTGAAAGAGATATAAGCTTTGTTTGTATGCAAGATTTGGAAATATTTGAGCAGGTTCTATGAGTAGCTTTGAGGTAGATTTGAGCAAGTCTTGTGAGAATACTTGAAGCAACTTTGAGGTAGATTTGAGCAAGTCTTGTGAGAAGACTTGGAGCATATTTGAGGTATATTTGAGCAAGTCTTGTGAGAAGACTTGGAGAAAATTTGAGGTAGATTTGAGCAAGTCTTGTGAGAAGACTTGGAGCAGCTTTGAGGTATATTTGAGCAAGTCTTGTGAGAAGACTTGAAACAGCATTGAGATAGATTTGTGAGCATAGTTAGAGAAGATTTGTGCTAGCCTTGTAACAAGATTTGGTGCAGATTTGGGTAGAGATAGAGAGAAGACTTGAGGCAGTTCTATGAGTAGATTTGAGGTAAATTTGTGCTAGCCTTGTGATAAGGCTTGGGATATATTTGAGACAACATCAAGAGAAGGTTTGGGCAGGCCTTTGTGTTAAGTCTTGGGATATATTTGAGATAACATTAAGAGCAGGTTTGAGCAAGCCTTTGTGTTAAGGCTTGGGATAGATTTGAGACAACATTGAGAGTAGGTTTTATCATGCCTTTGTGTAAGGCTTAGGGTAGACTAGAGTAGACTAGAGTAGAGAGGAGAAGAGTTCTCTTGTGGAGAGAGATCCACAAACCAAAGCAGAGGGGATAGAGTTCTCCTGTGGATAGAGATCCATGAACCAGAGAGGGGATAAAGTTCTCTAGTGGATAGAGGTCCACGAATCAGCTGAGGAGATAGAGTTCTCCTGTGGATAGAGGTCCAAGAATTAGTTGAAGGGAAAATTGTCTCCTGTGGAGAGAGATCCACAAACTAGAGTAGAGGGGATAGAGTTCTCTAGTGGATAGAGATCCACAAACCATAGCATAGGGGATAGGCTTCTCCAGTGGATAGAGATCCACAAACTACAGTAGAGGGGATAGAGTTCTCCTGTGGAGAGAGATCCAAAAATCAAAGCATTGGGGATTGAGATCTCCTTTGGACAGAGGTCCATAAACATTGTAATAGGGAATTCATTCCCAAGAGATTTTTTGAGAAAATTTAGAAGAAATATTTTCTCTATGGATGTAACCCACATTGGGTGAACCACGTTAAAATTGTGTCTCTCATGTGTGTGATGATTTGTGCATTGTTTATTCTACTACATTGATATTATTGTTGTTATCATTTGGAAAGAAAAGTAAAAAGTTGATCTTATACTATTCACCCCTCCTCTCAGTATAATCTTGTGTTCTTCAAATTTGTGGAAAAATTAGAACACAATAATATTTGCAAGTATTAAGGTTAATTGCGAGTAGAAAACCTTATTACTCCTAAGTTCAATATTGCAAATATTATATTAGCTTGATAGATAATTCCCTTTGAGGTATTGCTTTAAATAATTATATTTCTCTAAATTCAACCTTATAACTCCCTAGATATGAAAGCATATAAATATAGGAATGAACCTTACCTCATACCAAGCAATAATAAATGCTAATTTTAGATGTGCAATGGCTAAACTTGTTGATAGTAGCTACTTTGACTATGTTCAGACTAGAGCATTGAATTCTCTATACTTTGAATCCACGATGTGATGGCTCCCATGTCTCAGACATAAATGCACTGTAATGCATAATTCAAATGCTACGTTTAAATTCTACATTGAAATTACTGGTCCAAGGAGCCTTTAATAGGTAGTCAACCTAGTGAAAAGTATCACTTCGATTACACTTCAATGCTTTCTTGGACATCCATTGGAAGTGTAATTTTTTAAATGTCTTCTTCCTTCTTGTATTGTTTGAAAGATAATTCCAATAGAGAAATGTATATCCTCTTCCATGTGGTCTATGGGTACCAAAATCTTGTTGTAACACTTCAAATTTGAGTAGGTGCTTGTAACCTTACTTGTAAGGTTTATTGGATGTTAAGCATTATTGAGAGATTATACCAAATGGTACTCAATGTTTTTGCATGGCATCTATCATTGTAGCACATCCAAGGAAAATGTAACTCCTTTATACCTATTCGTTTGCTTGCTACATTTATTGAAGTGCAAGCAAACTATTTTCTCTCATAGTCAATCCTTGAGGTAGTATTGGAGATCTAAATGGTGTGGAAGATGCTACCTTTGGTGGATTTTATTCACCAACTTTCAGAAATTTGTAATTAGCACTGTTTCTCCTCGCTTTTGGTTCTCTTTGACATACAAATTGTAGAATTGTCCATGCACATTTGGATGAGGTAATAGTTATGCCTTTGCTTGTAGTATGGCTCCTTCTTCTATGTAATTGTAGGAAATTGATCTTATGTTGTGTGCTTGTATTTTGCAGGTTTGTTCATCCAAGATATATGATAAATGAGCCTTTTTTATGGCTCCTTATGCTGTATATATGGAGTGCTTTTCGTACGTCCTTCTTGTATAGATTCCATGTGACCTTTGTACCTTTAATGGAACCTTATATTTTCTTCCTTTCTAAAAATAATGTAGTGCAATACCTTATGAATAATAGACTTTATTTTTCACCCTTTTTGCACTCTCTTTTTTAGGTTTTGTAGTCTAATTTTGTAGCAGATGTTTGATTGCACAAATGAGGTTTTTGAGGATGTCATTTTGAGTAAACTCCTTACCCTCTTTGCTTGGATATTTTATGGTGAATCCAATATTTGTAAACACTATAAAATAGAGGCTTTGTTTCAGTTGCATTAATCCCTAAGTGCTTTGTATTTGAGACTAACCAAGTCTCAATATTTGAATATTATTTTTTTTAGCTTTTATTTTCTTGTACTAAATAATTTTGGTGGCTTATCTTGGCCACTAAGAGTTGTATGTTTTTGTGCTTTAAGAGTGTCTTTAAACACTTTATGCAAATTAGATTTTCTAGCCTTTTTTCAATGCACAAAACTAATTTATTTTGAGAGTAATAATAGTGCAAATGATTCTAACAAATTTAACTTGTTAATGCACTAACAAATTACACCTTATCACTCCAATCTACTCTCAAGAAAATGCACTTAATGAATTCACTACAACTAATCAAGAATAGTTTGAACTAATCCTTCAAATATTCTACAAAATTCACTACAATTAGTATTGTAGGATTCAGTCTTCTTTTTTCTTTCCAAAGTAGATAATAGGTAGTTGATAGATAATTAATATTTGGAATATAATCAACTTATAGTGTGCAAATGAACCTCTTAAAGGAACTTTTTTTTTTTTCACTTTTGAATATTGTAATTTAGGTTGCAACTTTAATCCAGTTAAGGTGCTCCAATGAATATAAATCTTTTTGCACCAATTGTTGCATACATTTTTGAGGATGTAGTTTATGTAGAGGTTGTAGATCTTGTTTCTTTTTTGATGTCTAATTAGATTCTTCTTCACCAAACTGTAGTCTCAAACTTCTTATCAGGAACTAGGATTTGGTGGCTTGTCCTCCTCTTGTAGTCTCCTCCAACTTGTAGCATATTCTTAGCAAGTAATGTCTTCTTTCTGTGAGAGGTAATATTCAATATAATGGTTTTGGTAAGCTTCTTCTGTCTTCAAGTCTTCTTGTCAAATTATGACTCCAAGCAGGATTTTCTTCTCAAGATTTTTAATATCTTAAGGTCTTCACTGGATTATTCTTCCACTCAGATTTGGCACTCCTTGCCAAATTATCCTCCTCTTGGGCTTGTTTTCAAATGGTGACAAATGTCCCAAGTCCTTCACTATCAAAGACTTCTCCTTGGTAGTGGATTTCTATAGTGATTTATCCTTTGATAATTTCTTCAAGAAGGCTCTCCTATCCTTTTATTGGATGCTCATCGAGATCTCACCAAGGTCTTTGATATTACAGCTTATTCTAGTCTTCCTTGAGACCTTATCTTGAACCTTCTACTTTTGAAAGTTTTGGTGATGAGACCTACTGGATATTTGATTCTATTACTTTTGGATTTGAGTAGGACTCTCCTAGTTCTTCTTCTTCTTCCTTGTCTGGAATATCTTCAATGATATCTCCTCATGATCTCGTTTGCTTTAGGTTCTAGATTGATTTTGAAGAGGATACTCTTCCTGACTTTCTTGTAGGAAGATTTCCCAACTTACTAGATCTCCTTTACCTGCAACAAAAATATTAGTACTAAAATCTTTTGGAGTCTTCTTCAGGATAAAGGCTTTTGTGGCCTATTTTAATATCAAGGATTTTGTGGAATTTTATTTAATATTAAGGCTTATGTGGAATTTTCTTCAATATTAAGGTTTTTGTGGCCTTTTCTTCAATATTAAGGCTTCTATGGACTTTTCTTCAATATCAATGTTTCTATGGCCTATTCTTCAATATCAAGGATTTTATGGCCTTTTATAACCTTATGTGGTATTTTCTTCTAGATCAAGGCTCCTATGGTCTTTTCTAGGCTTCTATGACATTTTCTTCTGGATCAAAGCTTCTATGGCCTTTTCTATGCTTCTATGGCCTTTTATTCTGGATCAAGGCTTCTATGGCATTTTTATTTTTGTGAAGTTATTAAATCTAGTAGTGGAGATTTCCTATCTCCTAACTTCACCATTATTATTTTCCAAAAGTTTCTTCTGAAGTATTTTCCTCTCTACAATAACTAATCTTTGCACTATGAAGGCACTCCGAACTTTAAGCAACGAAGTTGACGTCTCCTAGATTTCTGATGTAGGAAGTGTCCCAATCATCTGAGAATTAATTTCCTGTAATAAAATAAATTTTAGGTAAATATTTCCAGATCTCTTAGATAAGCTTCACTAGTTGTTTCATCAAACTAGTGGATCCTAGTCTTCACGAGTTTTTCTACAACTTTGTGGAAAGACTCTAGCCATATGCAATCTTATTATTTTGAAACTGATATTTCATTCAATTCTCACTTGTGGCTCTCCCTAATTCTATCACCTATACTCTTCTAAGAAATTTTTACAGTGACTGGTCCAATGGCACATCAAGTTGACAAAAAACTCAAGGTCAATGATAATGGTGATTTTCCTATTAATCTAATGTAGCTTGATCTAGCGTAGCTCTAATACCACTGTTAGATTTTGATACAATATGAAATGGGAAATATAATTTACAAGATTCAAAATAACAAGAAAGAAAGTAAATCCATGAGATGACTAAAAAATACTATAAATAGAAATGACAAAAATGAATACAATAGTAGCTATGGAGGAAATAAATACTCTACACTACTATGTCTATCCTATACTAAGCTTAATTAATGAGCTCTAAGGTTATAGCTCACACACTCTACACTACTGTGTCTATCCTACACTACTATGCTCTCCTCTATATCTTCACACTCTATCTATGGCCCTTTATATAGGAAGATAAGTTCCTTGGCCAACACTCTACCTAGTTGTACAAGGGACACCTTGCACATTTACATCTTACACATTGACACTTGTACATTTATTACATTACATGAAGTAACTATATAACTTCCCCCTAAAGTAGTCTAATATCCTAAGTATGTACCAAGGAAGGTACATTTACATTAACAAAATAATGTAGTATAAGCTATTTCTAATAGATAGTATGAGTTTTCATAACTTTTGCCTTCTTCATTTGGTCACAAATTTTGTAAAGTGGCACCATTTTTTATTAGAACTTATATTGTTTAAGAAGATTCATCCCTCAAATTTTATCTGCCTTTCAATTTCTAGATATTTTTATTGCACTCATCTGAAACTTCATTTTCTGCTTCCCACATGCTTCTCCTTTGCTTAGACCATCTTTCTAAATATTCCTAAGGCAACATTTTGGAGTGTAGTGAGAATTCACTACAATTCTGATGTCTCACAAGGGATATTTAACTTGATGGAGATAAAGAACCTAAAGAAATGTTGCCTTATCTATTGGATATAGATTCAAGAAGAAGCAAGGGGAATTAGAGCAATCTTCATATCTAAATCATATGTTACATATAATGCATATATACAAGGGTTGTGTGGGTGGCATTATCGATTGGGCATGAATTTGAAATCCCCCCCAGTCATTACTTGAGTCATTTGTTTCTTTCTCTTTTTCTAGTTCCTTAAGTAAAATGTTTTACCCTTAAAGAATTGGGACTCTTAAGTGACTCTCTTAGTGCAAGTATATGGGCATAATTATTGAATTACTCTCTTATCTTTACCCTATTGGATTGTATCTTCCACATCCAACTCAGATAATTTACCTTTTTCATGTCCCTCGAGGGAAAGGAACCTTCCTCATGGATCATAGAAGTGCCCATGATTATTTTTTTGAGCACTCTAAGCGGATTTGAATCATAGATTTTAGTCACTCGCTAACCCATTTGATCATCAATATGGATTTATGGCCATCTAGGTGTTGAAGTATTATCTTCTTTTGTCCCTATATCCACCTCTTCTTCATCCCAAATTACCATAATCTAGTTGAAATTTATAGCACTTATCCCTTCAAAAGTTATGAGTGTTAGCTTGTTGGGGTTGTCCCTACATTTGAGCACTCTCCTCAAGTTAAGAAATGGGTTGCTATGTAGTAAGAGTATGGAGAGTGATAGTCTGGACCATTGATATTGATTCCTATTTTTCTTTGAATCCATCTATAAATAGGCCAACAAGCTAGTCTCATTAAATAATTTAGTGTGGAGAAAGAGAGTCATACCTCTCATGAGATTTACCTCTGAATGATGTCATAAGAAATATCAAAGCCACATTCTACTTTGTGAATATGCAATTTATATAAGCAAACCATATTTTGTAGATTATCAAACCTTTTCTAGTATAATATAGAAAGGTATTGATAATTTATGTTGGAAAATCATCCCATAGATCTAGTGGCACTAAGGGTCACAAGGGCCTTCTTTTTTTACATACTAGGAAATTTTTGAGAGGGGAAGCAACCATACTTTTGTCTGTAGACATAGTGGCAGGTTTCTCATAATATCTTAGGCATTTTTATTTGATCAAATTTGTCAATTAAGTACAACATTTTCTCTTTGAGCGAATATATTGAGGTCTTCATCAAAACCTAAATAATCTCCTTAAAAGTGGCTTCTTCTAGATATTTATCTTGAGTGAAGTCATCAGGTGAGTTTTAAGGGGCTTCACACAAGTAGATAGGTAGACACCCTCACCAAAGCTAGATCCTAAGTCTTTGTTTGAATGTGGGACCAATGATGAATCAGTTAGGTCACATCAAACATTCCATTGAGTTGATCTCCTCTCTGACTATCCTAGTCACTATACAGGTGTACCAAATTATCAATACTATCGTACAATATAGTAGGGCCAATCCCAAGAGCATTAGGTTTCACTCAATGGATATTTCCAAGATTTTTTACATGGTAGAATCCTTTGAAGATGTGATCTTCAACATATTTTTTTAACTCTAGCCTAATCTATAAGCTTCAAGGGGAAAAGGTTTAGAGAAATGCAAAAAAAATAAATATAGTGGGAAGGAAAAATCTAAGTTAATAAAGGTGATGTACTAAGATTGAAATAATATTATCCTTCATCATAACCCTAATTGTAATGTGTTGATAGTTGAGAAGTTGAACACTTCATCCTCTAAGCATATATAAGCATAGACTAAAAAATAAACATACATACATAAATAAAATAGGATAGGGAGAAACAAAAGTAGGGGTTTCAGATTGCTTTGCAAAAGAAAATGAAGGGAACACTATACAACTTATAGATATATTACTTGTTGATCCTTTACAATGCTAAAATTACAACTAATTGTATATTACAAAGGGGAAATTTTCCCTTCAAACCTTGTGCAAATATTTCAAAATGATTGTTCTCCTACGTGTTAGGTCATGTCTTCATTTAAGTCTTTTGGTTCTCCCGAGTTCTATAGAATTGAAATCATAAATTTCAAATGGTTCCCAGCATTTGGATGAGTAGCTACTATCGTTATGACCATCTACCCCTTTTGGGGATCCTAAAATCTAAGCATGGGAGATATTCTATAATTAATGCTCTAGATTTGGGGTTTTTCCTACTATGACACTCATGCTTCTGCCCTTAATGTGTTTAATCCATCCTTCCTAAGAGATATGTCGTAATATTTTTGTAGGAAATGGATTGTAGTCCCTAGAAGACTATACACAACAAATTTTGGTCTTGTTGGATTTTTAGCCAGATTATTTTAGGTCCCAATATATTGGATCTTGAGTAGAATAAAATATAAGATCAATAAATGTATTAAATGGTCAAAATAATTAATAATAATATTCTAAAAAATGACAATAATATGAATATAAATTTCCAATATCATTCATGCAATAACATGAAGAAAAATTATAGTAAAATTGCTCAATATATGCATACAAACTTCATAATTAGTGCTTGAATATCATCTTCAATATTTGATACATTTCATGGAGATTTGTCTCCATTATATAACCTTAGAAATATGGTTCTTAAAATATTTGACTATTGCACTCCTCGCATATTTAGGAGTTTCAACCTTTCCTATTCCATACATAAAATAAATCTTAGTCATTTTCGATTCTCATATAGACACTTGTATACATGACTCTTAACTCTCTATTTACTTTCACACTTAACTCTATGACACTCACACACTCCTACATGCACACTTGCACACTTTACTAAATGACACTTACACACTTCTACATGCACACCTAATACATGAAACTTGTGCACTTTCTCACATTACACACTTGCACACATAATTACATGACACTTGTGCACATCCTAATAGACACTTACATAAAGAGGAAATATAAATCACACTCCTAAACTATAGACTCAAACCCTATTATAATATTTACATTGTACCATAGGTACCATGGGGATACATTATCATGTACCAAATAATGTAATATTCTCCAACACTCCGTTGTATTACATTATTTGGTTATTAAATACTTTGATCTTCAATATTTATCTTCATCTTGCATCGTGCATGATATTTTGTTTGATATCCTTATTCATTTTATTTCTTTAGTTTTCTTGTATTTACCTCTTTGTTATGATCTTATGTATCTTGATCATGGATTTATTGAACTTCTTTGTCTTTAGCTTCTAATTCATGTGCTTCTTTTATTTCTACTTCCTTGAATTTATTGTAGTCTTTAATTTGATGTTATTTTGTGAACTCAAAACATTCACCTAGAGTATCATAATAAATTATTGAATTTGATGGAATTTTATTGTCATTATTACTATCATATGTTTAATGTGGTAATATTTCATTACATTTGTTATTTTATTCCTAATATGTATGACATAACTCACTTGTATCATGACTAATGTCTTGTACCACTATTTTTCCTTTTAGATTTTCAATCAACTCTTCTTGCTTTTGACTTTTGTCTTTATAGATTTCAAGTGAGAGTAATTCTATATACATTATACTACCTATAGCACTAGGTATTGTAATATCATCTTTAGATTTATCAATTACTTTAAAATATTTCAAGTGCAAATAATATTCAAATGTTTTAAAATATGCATTCATAGCTTGTCTATAGATAAATCTCATTGCTATGTTTTATTTTTCATCAAAATTTTCAATCAATTTGTATATGCCAATTTTGAGACTTTCAATATTTCCTTTCTTATTATAGCCTTTAGATTGTTTTCTTCCATTATAATAAAAAATTTAAATTTTAAATTCAATAATTGAATTCAATTACTTTGAAGTTGAAATCCTTATTACTCCAAAGTTTAGTTCATTCAATATTCAAAATTTTAAATCCTTTTCAAAAATTAACTTTGTCAATTCAATAATTTAAAGTTTTCAAATTCTTTGACATATGTTGGATTTTAAGCCTTACTACCACAATATATCACAAGTCCCAATATAAAGAAGATAAAATATTAAAGGTAAGAATATCAATAATGAAGAGTAGAATTATATATGCACAATATAATATTAAGACCAATATAATACTAAAAATATCATTCACTTATAATAAAAATGTAAATGTAAATGACCTAAATCATTCATGAACTATGCATGAAGAAAACTTATAATATTAATTGCTCAAAATTTGTATACAAGGTTTATTCACTTTTATGTATCTTCCTCTTACAATCATATATAAAATTCCTCTTCACATATCTTTTTATGGAGCATTGTCTCAATAATATATCCATAGTAATATTACTCTTAAAGTACTTGACTATTGCTCTCCAAATGACAAGTCCCATGATTTTTGTCTTATCATCTTGCCACTTGTATACTAGACTCTTCATTTTATTCTTGGATGCACACTTGAATCTATGACACTTGCACACTTCTACATGAATCTTAAACTTCTACATCCACTCCTAATCTAAGCTACTTTTGCACATCCTCACATTACATATTTGCATACTTACATACAAGACACTTGTACACATTCTCTCAATACACTCTTGCACTCTAATTTACATGACACTTGTGCATTTCTTGCACATTGCACTCTTACTTGACACATGCATTTTATTCACATTAAAACTTACACGAAAGGAAAAATATAAATCACACATATAAACTAAATACTCAACCCTAATCTATTACATATTTATAATTGTAATATGAAGGTACATTAGCATGTACCAAATAATTTAATATTCCTCAACACCCCATTGTATTACATTATTTGGTTATTGAAGACTATTGGATTCAATATTCAATATTCAATTGACCTTGCATTGTGCATGAACCTTTGCTTAAGATTTGTCTTTAGCTTCTTTAATTTCTGCTTCAAGTTCTTCATTCTTTAGGTTCTCAATATTTGTATCTTCATGATCTGGATCACGAACTTCTTGATCTTCTTCTCTTATATTTGATATACATGCTTCACTCTTGATTACTCTACAAGAAAAATTTAGACTATATTTGATCCATTTCTCTTTTCTTATTTTCCAAACATTTTATCATTAATTTATTCCTTAAAAATAAATGGTTTTCCTTCAATTTTGTCATGCATTTTAGAAAAAGAACACTTTGATCGATTGTTAGAAGTTGCTTTAGCAATAAGCTTTTGGAGAAAGTTGTATAATATGAATAATAGCTTTCTTTCAAATATTCCACAGTATTTTCTTTTGTACTAATAAAATTCTTGTGAATGATATTTTCTTCCACAAAGTTTACATGGATAAATATTCCTAATTCCAGCCATTAGCTTTTTCATGCCCAATTATATTTTAGTAATTGCAATTTAATTGAATGCAATGTTCTTTATTTTATTTATGATTCCTTGTTAGTACTTGGTGTTCTTCTATTTTCTTAAGAAAACAATGTAGCCATTGACGCACAACTAAATCCATTCTTCCTTTATTTTATTTATAAATGAGTTGCATGTTTTTGCAATCTATGGCACTCTAAGTAGTTATAGATTTTGGTATAGAATCTATTTTTATTAAATTACTAGATTGTGATATTGTAGTAATAAGATCTATCTTTGAATCCTTAAGTGTATTTTTGAGCCATTATGGTATCTTCTTCTTTCCATCAAGATCATCTACCAAGTTTTGAGAATCAAATTTTAACTTATTTACCATTTCTTCACTATATTCAATGAAAGGATTTGTAATGATTTATTCCATGATGATCAATGTTTGCAATTAAAATTCCTTTGAAGTTGAAATACTTACATCTCCTAGCTTAAAAATACTCAAATATGAAATTTGCAAATTTCAAGTTTTCTAAACCTTTGATGTAGAAATCCTTTTAACTCCCTAATATATTAAATTTGCAAAATTTCAAATTTTAAAAATTTTCAAAAACTTAAAAAAACTTTAAAATATTTAAAAACCTTAAATAACTCCAAAATAAAAACTTCACTCTTTAAAGATTCAAAAATCTTCAAAATAATTACAAATAATAAAACTCCACTCTTAGAAACTTTTTAAAAAAGTAAAATCTTTAAAATCTAAACCCTTTTAATTCCAATAAAATTTAACTCATCAAGATTTTAATTTTCATCCCTTAAAATATATCTAAAAGTTGTACAAACCTTCAAATATTAAACATATTAACTTTAATTTGCAAATATTATCACTCCATATCTAAAAACATAAATTCAATTAAAATTAATTTTTGAAAGAATCTTAATTAATGGTATCTAAATATTATTACTCCACCTATCTTTTCAAAAAAATAAATTGAATTTATTTTCCTCTCAAATTTTATGATATACCAAGAATAGAATGTAACACTTGGTAACATTACCTTGACTGGTTAGTGCAATTTCTATTGTAGGTGTAAGAAATATTTGTTAGAATTTATTGAATGATAGTAAGTGATTGGAATTTCCAATCCCTTTGCTCCAATGTTGGATATCACCTTCTACATAACTCTTCATATTTCCTCTAGATAATATCCATTGAATTTATTTTAATTTGATGATGGCTAAGAGTTCATTCTCTAAATATGGCTAAAGTTATTTTGTTGGTGGCCAAATGACCCTTTTATAGAGGTGGCTAAACACCTTCTACTGGTGGCCGAGTAACTCTTCTCCAAATATCTTCTATTGTTGGTCGAGTAACTCTTCTCCAAATATCTTTTTTTGGTGGTCGAGCAACTATTTTTTATGGTCAAACATTGCTTATCCCCTTTGGTGATTGTCACTCCTCCTATGAGTGATCATTGCTTCTATGGTAGTTGCAAGTTGATCCTTTTCTCTAGGGATTGTTTCTCCTCTTGTGAGTGAACATTGCTTCTCTGGTATCTGCAAGTTTTTCCTTCAATAACTGAGAATATATCCTCATTGATGTCCAAATGTTTCCTAGCTGGTTGTCAAATGTTTTTATTATCTTTCTTTTTGTAATCTAAGCATTTCTTGAATATCTCTCCTTAGCACTTGATAACTTATTTCTAGGTGATCTATTATCATTTCTTCTTAGTACATCGTTCTGGTGTTCCACTTATTTACCTTGAAGATAACATTCGTCTATCCTCTACCTTACCTTATATTCTGCCTATATGTCTTGTATTTATCTGAAGACTAGCACCTAACTTGCATTTGATATTTGCTTCTTAAATTTTGTACTTAGAAAGCTAGAATGATTCTCTATCTCTATAGTAAGCTTTTATGCTTTTCAATTTCTCTAGGAAGCTTTTCATGCTTCTCAATTTTTTGAAGCTATGATGTTTAAATATCTATCTAAAATATTTCTGCAATGTCTTAAGTCACATTTAAGAACCAAATATGATGCTCCTCGTTTATAGAGTACCCAATATCAATATCAGGGTGACTATGAATGTCCCCAAATGATCAAATTTCTCTTGAGTTGGTTCTTTCTCAATATTCAATAGTGATTCTCCTCTTTCTCTAGAGAATCCAAAATATTATTAGGGTGACTTTGTATGTCCCACAAATTTCAACTTTTTTCTAAGTTGGTTATCACTCTATCAAAGTCCAACTGTATCCTAATTTGGCTCTCAATCAAATTAGCTATGTCTTAGTATTCACTAGTTTTCCTTCAACCAAGTGGAAAGACCTTGCCATCCAAAATAAATATGACTAATCCCTATCCCCTCAATTTCTACTCAATCAAACCTATTAAAAAATAGGGTCCAAGTCTTCACTACTATCAAAGTGGATAAAATCCAATATCAAGGTGGCTAATGTAACTCTATAAAAAATAGATAAAGTTAGGTGGTAGCATTGATACCATTGTTGGATTTTAAGCCTTAGTACCACGACATATAATAAGTCCCAATATAAAGAAGTCATAATATTAAAGGTCAAAATATCAATAATGAAGAGTATATTTATATATGAGCAATCTAATATTAAGACCAATATAATACTGAAAATATAATTCATTTATAATAACAAATATGAATGTAAATGGTCTAAATCATTCATGAACTATGCATGAATAAACCTTACAATATTAACTGCTCAAAATTTGTATACAAGATTTATTCACTTTTCTATATCTTCCTCTTACAATCAAATAATTAAATTCTTCTTCAGATATATTTTTCTTGATAATTATCTCCATAATATAGCCATATTAATGTGACTATTCAAGTATATGACTATTGCTCTCCATATGACAAGTCCCATGACCTTTGGCTTATCATATTACCACTTGCATACTAGACTCTTCACTTTCTTCTTACATGCATACTTGACTCTATGACACTTGCATACTTCTACATGACTCTTACACTTCTACATGCACTCCTAATATAATACACTTGTGCACATTCTCACATTACATATTTGCACACTTAAATACAAAACACTTGTGCACATTCTCTCAATACACTCTTGCACTCTAACTTACATGACACTTGCGCATTTTTTACACATTGTACTCTTACATGACACTTGTGCATTTTCTACACATTGTACTCTTACATGACACTTGTGCATTTCCTGCACATTGACACTTATATGAAAGGGGAAATATAAATCACACATCTAAACTAAAGAATCAAACCTAATCTATTACATATCTATAATTGTGACATGAAGATACCATTGGGGTACATGAGCATGTACAAAATAATGTAATATTCCTCAACAAAGTAGAAGACCTTTTATTTTCCAAATAATTTATCAAGTTTGTAAATTTTATTTTGGAGTAGAAATCCTTATCTCTCCAAAATATTATTAATCTATCAAATTTTTAAAAATCAAACTTTTGAAATAAATTGTAAAATTAATTTGCAAATATAAAATCTTGAATTTTCAATATTTTAAAATATTGGAGTTGAAGTCCTTTTAACTCCCTCCTTTAATTTTTATAATTCCAATGGAGTTGAATTCCTTTTAACTCCCACCTATAATTAATTCTAAAGTCCCTAAGTTTCCAATACTTCAAATTTAAAAACTCAACTTAGGACTTTAATCTTATGCCAAATATTAATTATCAAAAAACAAAGGTAATGTTGCTTACCTTTATTTTCACCTACCTAGTGAATTAGGTTGTGATATTATCAATGATGATGACATATTGGAATTGAATATGTTCTACTACCTACAAATATTGTTGTTGTTGCACCCTAATGATTGTCCCTCTTAGGTATAATTAAGTGTTACACTAATGTGTAACGTTTGGATCTTTCCTCCAAATAATGCAAATGTTTTCCAAACTCAAATGCTATATCTTCCTTTAGCTCACCACTTTCACAAATGATAATTTACGTTCTCTACCCTCAACAATAGAGATCCAAAAATATCATAGGAAATGGCACTCTCCAATTGGACTGGCTCGACTCATCACCAGATTAGATAGCTTATAGTTTGAAACCAAGTGTTGCTTTGCATTTTCTCTTTTCTGCTTTGATGATTTGATTCCCTTTAAATTTAATGGCTAGGGATGTGCATTTGAATGCTATGGTGATTTAATTCCCTTAAAACTAACTAGCTAAGGAGGCACATTTGAATCTTGTGGTGCTTAGATTTTTGCACTAGGCTTTAGGTATTATTTTCAATGTCTTCTATAGAAATTTTATTTAGCTTGTTTGTTGACTATAAGTCACCTTGATATGATTCAATAGTTCATTCTTTTCTTTGGGATACTTATTATTTTCTATAGCCTCCTCTTTGGTGGTTTGGACCACTCAATAATTTTTTGTTCTTGGTGGATTAATCCACTTCTTATGTGGTTATATTTCTTTAGAGAGAATCTAACTAATATCAGGGTGAATTTGATTGTCCCCTCAATCAATTTTCAAACATATAATCTTGTGAAAATAGACATTGATCTTCAAAAATATCTTTGAATAGGAGTATTAGTCTTGACTCATATTTAGGATAAAATGGATATTCTCCAACATATAATGAAACACTTTCAAATATTAGAAGCTTTGCAATAACTCCTTTTCACATATCAATCTACAAATTCTAAAATTTCAAAAATATAAGTCTATGTCTCCTTCATGTGACTCTTAATATAAATTCACACCAAAGAATTCCTTTAATGCTAGCAATAGAGTATACATGAAGTAGCTCTGATACCATTATTGGATTTTTATCCATATTATCTCAGGTTCTAATATTTTGGATCTTGAGTAGACTCAAATATAAGAGCAATAAATATATTAAATGGTCAAAATAATTAACAATAATATGAATATAAATGGCCAATGTCATTCATGCAATAACATGAAGAAAAATTACAATAGAATTTCTCAAAATATGCATACAAGCTTCAATATTAATGCTTGAATATAATCTTCAATATTTGATACATTTCATGGAGCTTTATCTCCATTATATAACCTTAGAAAGATGGCTCTTCAAATATTTGACTATTTCACTCCTCACATATCCAAGAGTTGCAACCTTGCATATTCCATACATAAGACAAATCTCACATGTGCTTTTGGCTTCTCATATTGCCACCTATATACATGACTCTTGACTCTCTCTTTACTTTCATACTTAACTCTATGATACTTGCGCACTTCTAGATACACGCTTGCACACTTTACTAAATGAAACTTACACACTTCTATATGTACATCTAATACATGATACTTGTGCACTTTCTCATGTGACACACTTGCACACATAATTACATGATACTTGTGCACATCCTACACATAAAAACTTACATAAATGGAAAATATAAAATACACTTCTAAAATATAGACTCAAACCCTATTCTAATATTTAGAATGTAGCATAAGTACCATAGGGGTACATTAGCATGTACCAAATAATGTAATATTGTCCAACAAGTCTCTTAAAATATTGGAGCATGGGTAGCTTAACCCTCAAAAAATTTCTTAGTACTTTGATCTTAGAAATTTTAGATGCTTCATGGGCTGTCAGGACTTTTCTTCTTCCTCTTCCTTTGAAACTTTAAAAAACTTTCAATCTTTTATCATTTTTATTTTCCTTGCATCTTTCGAAACTTTTGCCATCTTATGACTTTTGAGACTTTAAAAATTATGAGTTTTTGGAAATTTTACCTTCTTTATTTCGTTAGAAATTTTATAAAGTGGTTTGATTGAAACATATACTATCTAAGAAGATTCATTCCTCAAAAATTTTCTCTGCCTTTCGATTTCTTGAACTTTTTCCTGCATTGCACTCATTTGACACTTTTGGTCTAAGATTCACAAATGTATATTTTTAGATATAGTAATAAGTAAAGGGCCTATTGAATCTATGATCCTTGTAAGGTTATAACTAGAAGTAATTTTGCTTTGATGAGATTCCTTCTCATAGATTATATCTTCCAAGTCTTGTTTTTTTTTACATCTCATGTTATACATGTTGATGTGAGTCCTTATAATTATCGATGTTGGACAAACCATTCATGGTGGTGCACTAGTTGATATTGATAAATTTTCAAGACCTGATGATTACTTTGTAGGAGAGGTTGCTTATCATTAATCAAGTACATTATAGTTATATATTTGATTTTTTTATAAGGCTTGAATTTTTTAGAGGGCCTTTTAAAATGAGTTTTATACAATAAAGAAGGTCCACATCTTTCTTAGTTGAGGATTTTCTCACAAAAATGTGGAACATGATGTTCATGCTAACATAAGGATTTGCCACTGCCTCATATTAAAATTATGATAAGCCTTTTCTCCATGCTAGACATCATGTTATTTTGGCCTTTACATATATACACACATATTTATTTTCTCCATGCTAGGTATTTGTATCTTCATGATCTGGATCACGAACTTCTTGAGCTTCTTCTCTTATCTTTGATATACATGCTTCACTCTTGATTACTCTAAAAGAAAAATTTGAATTATATTTGATCCATTTCCTTTTTCTTATTTTACAAACACTTTATCATTAATTTGTTCCTTAAAAATAAATGGTTTTCCTTCAATTTTGTCATGCATTTTAGAAATAGAACATGCTCAATTGTTAAAAGTTGCTTCAGAAATAATATTTTGAAGAAATTTATCTAATTCTAATAATATATTTCTTTAAAATCTCCCATAATATTTTATTTTGTACCAATAAAATGGTGGAGAATGAGATTTTCTTCCACAAAATTTACATGGATAAATATTCTAGCAATTAGCTTTTTCAAGTCTAATTATATTGCAGTAATTACATTTTAATTGAATGCAATGTTCTTTCTTTGATTTATGTTTCCTTGTTAGTACTTTGTGTTCTTCTATTTTCTTAAGAAAACAATGTAGCCATTGATGCACAACTAAGGCCATTCTTCCTTTATTTTATTTATAAATGAGTTGCATGTTTTTGCAATCTATGGCACTCTAAGTAGTTATAGATTTTGGTATCTAATCTATTTTTATTAAATTACTAGATTGTGATCTTGTATTAATAAAATTTATATTTTAATCCTTAAGTGTATTTTTGAGCCATTATGGTATCTTCTTCCCATCAAGATCATCTACCAAGTTTTGAGAGTCAAAATTTAACTTATTTACCATTTCTTCACTATATTCATTGAACACATTTCTAATCATTTCTTCCATGATGATCAAAGTTTACAATTAAAATTCCTTTGAAGTTGAAATCCTTATATCTCCTAGCTTAAAAAATCCTCAAATATGAAATTTGTAAATTTTAAGTTTTCTAAACCTTTGATGTAGAAATCCTTTTAAATCCCTAATATATTAAATTTGCAAAATTTTAAATTTTAAAAATTCTCAAAAACTTAAAAAAACTTCAAAATATTTAAAAACCTTAAATAACTCCAAACTAAAAACTGCACTCTTTAAAAGCTTCAAAAATCTTCAAAATAATTCCAAATAAAAAAACTCCACTCTTCAAAACTTTAAAAAAACTAAAATATTTAAAATCTAAACCCTTTTAACTCCAATAAACTTTAATTCATCAATATTTTAATTTTAAACCCTTGAAAAATATCTAAAAGCTTTAAAAACCTTCAAATATTAAAAATATTAACTTTAAGTTGCAAACCTTATTACTCCATATCTAAAAACATAAATTCAATTAAAGTTGGTTTTTGAAAGAATATTAATTAAGGGTATCTAAACCTTATTACTCCACCTATCTTTTCAAAAAGCAAAATTGAATTTATTTTCCTCTCAAATTTTATGATATGCCAAGAATAGAATATAACACTTGGTAACGATACCTTGATTGGTTAGTGCAAATTCTATTGTAGGTGTAAGAAATGTTTGTTAGCATTTATTGAATGATAGGAAGTGATTGGAATTTTTAATCCCTTTGCTCCAATGTTGGATTTCACCTTCTGCATGACTCTTCATCTTTCCTCTAGATAATGCCCATTGAATTTCTTTTGCTTTGATGGTGGTCGAGGGTTCATTCTCTAAAGATGGTAAAATCCTTTTGTGGTGGTCAAATGACTCTTTTCTAGATGTGGATAAACACCTTCTACTGGTGGCCAAGAAAATCTTCTCTAAATGTCTTCTATTGTTGGTCAAATGACTCTTCTCCAAATATCTTTTGTTGGTGGTCGAGAGACTATTTTTTTATGGTCAAACATTGCTTATCTCCTTTGGTGATTCTCACTCCTCCTATGAGTGAGCATTGCTTCTATGGTAGTTTCAAGTTGCTCATTTTCTCTAGGGATTGTTGCTCCTCTTGTGAGTGAGCATTACTTCTCTGGTATATGCAAGTTGCTCCTTCTATGAGTGAGCATTTCTCCTCATTGATGTCCAAATATTTCCTAGCTAATGGTCAAATGTTATTATTACCTTTCTTTTGGTAATATAAGCATTGCTTGAATCTTTCTCCTTAGCACTTGCTAAATTATTTCTAGGTGTTCTATTAGCATTTCTTCTTAGTACATGGTTCTGGTGTTTTACTTCATTTGCCTTGAAGACAATATTCCTCAATCCTCTACCTTGCCTTATATTTTTCCTATATGTCTTGTTTTTCTTTGAAGAATAACACCTAACTTGCGTTTGAATTTTTCTTCTCAAATTTTGCACTTAGAAATCTAGAATGATTCTCTATCTCTATAGGAAGATTTTATGCTTTTCAATTTCTATAGGAAGCTTTTAATGCTTCTCAATTTTTTGAAGCTATGATGTTTAAATATCTATCTAAAATATTGGTGCAATGTCTTAAGTCGCACCTAAGAACCAAATACGATGCTCCTCCTTTATAGAGTACCCAATATCAATATCAAGGTGACTATGAATGTCCCCAAATGACCAAATTTCTCCTAAGTTGGTTCTTTCTTAATATTCAATAGTGATTCTCCTCTTTCTCTAGATAATACAAAATATTATTAGGGTGACTTTGTATGTCCTCGAATTTCCAAATTTCTTCTAAGTTGGTTATAAATATATCAAATTCCAACTATTTCCTAAGTTGGATCTGACTCAAATTAACTAAGTCTTAGTCTTCACTAGTTTTCCTTCAACCAAGTGTAAATACCCTAGCATCCAAAATCAGGGTGACTAATACTTGTTCCCTCAATTTCTACTCAATCAAACCTTTTAAAAAATAGGGTTCAAGTCTTCACTACTATCAAAGTGGATAGACTCCAATATCAAGGTGGCTATTGTAACTCTATCAAAATTAGATAAAGTTAGGTGGTAGCTTTGATACCATTGTTGGTTTTTAAGCCTTACTACCACAATATATAATAGGTCCCAATATAAAGAAGCCATAATATTAAAGGTCAAACTATCAATAATGAAAAGTATATTTATATATGAGCAATCTAATATTAAACCAATATAATAGTGAAAATATCATTCATTTATAATAACAAATATGAATGTAAATGGCATAAATCATTCATGAACTATGCAGACTTGCAATATTAATTGCTCAAAATTTGTATACAAGCATTATTCACTTTTCTATATCTTCCTATTACAATCAAATAATTAGATTCCTCTTCAAATATTTTTTCTCGACCATTATCTCCATAATATATCCATAGTAATGTGACTCTTCAAGTACTTGACTATTTCTCTCCATATGACAAGTCCCATGACCTTTGGCTTATCATATTGCCACTTGCATACTAGACTCTTTACTTTATTCTTACATGCATACTTGACTCTATGACACTTGCACACTTCTACATGAATATTACACTTCTACATGCACTCCTTATCTAATACACTTGTGCACATCCTTACATTACATATTTGCACACTTACATACAAAACACTTGTGCACATTCTCTCAATACACTCTCGTAATCTTAATTACATGACACTTGTGCATTTCCTACATATTTAAACTTATATGAAAGGGAAAATATAAATTTACACATCTAAACTAAATACTCAACCCTAATATATTACATATTTATAATTGTACCATGAAGGTACCATGGGGGTACATTAGCATGTACCAAATAATGTAATATTCCTCAAAAAAAGTAGAAGATCTTTTATTTCCCAAATAATTTATCAAATTTGCAATTTTTTTTTTGGAATAGAAATACTTATCTTTCCAAAACCTAATTAATCTGTAAATTTTTTAAAAATTTAACTTTTGGAATAAATTGCAAACTTAATTTTCAAATATAAAATCTTGAATTTTTAATATTTTTCAATTTTCTAAAATATTGGCTTTGAAGTCCTTTTAATCCCCTCCTTTAAATTTTATAATTCCAATGCAGTTTAATTCCTTTTAAATCCTACCTATAGTTTATTCTAAAGTCTCTAAGTTTTCAATAGTTCAAATTTAAAAACTCAACTTCGGACTTTAATCTTATGCCAAATATTAATTATCAAAAACAAAGGTAATGTTGCTTACCTTTTTTTTCTCATACCTAGAAAATTAGGTTGCAAGATTATCAATGAAGAAAATATATTGGAATTTAATATGTTCTACTCCCTAAAATACTTGTTGTTGCACCCTAATAATTGTCCTTTTTAGGTATAATTAAGTGTTACACTAATGTGTAACATTTTGCTCTTTCCTCCAAATAATGCAAATATTTTTCAAACTCAAATGTTATATCTTCCTTTAGCTCACCACTTTTACAAATGAAAATGTAAGTTCTCTACCCTCAATAATAGAGATCCAACAATATCATAGGAAATGGCACTCTCCAATTGGACTGGCTGGACTCATCACCATATTAGGTAGCTTATAGTCTAAAACCAAGTGTTGCTTTGTATTTGCTCTTTATCTATTTTGATTCTTTGATTCCCTTCAAATTTATTGGCTAGGGATGTGCATTTGAATACTATGGTGCTTTGATTCCCTTCAAACTAATTGGCTAAATATGCACCTTTGAATATTGTGGTACTTCGATTTTGGCATTAGCCTTTATCTCTTATTTCAATATCTTCTTCAAAAAAAATTCTTAGCTTGTTTGTTGAATATAAATCACCTTGTGAAGCTTCAATAGCTCCCTATTTTCTTTGGGATACTTCTTATTTTCTATAGCCTCTTTTTTGGTGGTTTGGACCACTCAATAATTTTTACTTCTTGGTGGCTTAAGCCACTCCTTATGTGGTTCTCTTTCTTCAAAGAGAATCCAACTAATATTAGGGTGACTTTGATTGTCCCCTCAATCAATTTTTAAATGTCTAATCTTGTGACAATAGACATTGATCTTCAAAAATTCCTTTGAATAGAGTCTTAGTCTTCACTCATATTTAGGATAAAATGGATAGACTCCAACATATAATGAAACAACTTTCAAATATTGGAAGCTTTGCAATAGCTCCTTTTCACATATCAATTTATAAATTCAAAATTTGTAAAAATATAAGTCATGTTTCCTTCATGTGACTCTTAATATAAATTCACACTAAAGACTTCCTTCAATGCTAGAAATAGAGTCCACATGAAGTAGCTCTAATACCATTAGTGGATTTTTAGCTAGATTATCTCAGGTCCCAATATTCTGGATCTTGAGTAGACTCAAATATAAGAGCAATAAATATATTAAATGGTCAAAATAATTAACAATAATATGAATATAAATGGCCGATGTCATTCACGCAATAACATGAAGAAAAATTATAGTAGAAGTGCTCAAAATATGCATACAAGCTTGAATATTAATGGTTGAATATCATCTTCAAAATTTGATACATTTCATGGAGCTTTATCTCCATTATATAACCTTAGAAATATGGCTCTTCAAATACTTGACTATTGCACTCCTCACATATCCAGGAGTTGTAACCTTTCATATTCCATACATAAGATAAATCTCACATGTCCTTTTGGATTCTCATCTTGCCACTTGTATACATGACTCTTGACTCTCTATTTATTTTGACACTTAAGTCTATGATACTTGCACACTTCTAGATGCATGCTTGCACACTTTACTAAATGATGCTTACACACTTCTATATGCACTCCTAATACATGATACTTGTGCACTTTCTCATGTTACACACTTGCACATATAATTACATGATACTTGTGCACTTTCTCATGTTACACACTTGCACATATAATTACATGATACTTGTGAACATCCTACACATAGACACTTACATAAATAGAAAATATAAATCACACTTCTAAACTATAGACTCAAACCCTATTCTAATATTTATATTGTACCATAGGTACCATGGGGGTACATTAGCATGTACCAAATAATATAATATTCTCCAACAAGTCTCCGAAAATATTGGAGCATGGGTAGCTTAACCCTCAAAAATTTTATTAGTCCTTTGATATTAGAAATTTTAGATGCTTCATGTGCTGTCAAGACTTTTCTTATTCCTCTTCCTTTGAAACTTTAAAAAACTTTCAATCTGTGATCATTTTTCTTTTCCTTGCATCTTCTGAAACTTTTGCCATCTTCTAACTTTTGAGACTTTAAATAGTATGAGTTGTTGGAACTTTTGCATTCTTTCTTTGGTTAGAAATTTTGTAAAGTGGTTTGATTGAAACATTTATTATTTGAGAAGATTCATCCCTCTAAATTTTTCTTTGCCTTTCGATTTCTAGAACTTTTGCTTGCACTTACATGACACTTTTGGTCTAAGATTTACATATGTATCTTTTTAGATATAGTAATAAGTAAAAAGCTTATTGAATCTATGATCCTTGTAAGGTTATCATTAGCAAAGATTTTACATTTGATGAGGTTCCTTCTCATGGATTTGTTGAATATATTCCAAGTCTTATTGTTTTTTTACATCTCATGTTGATATTAGTTGGACAAGCCATTCATGGTGGTGCATTAGTTGATGTTGATAAGTCTTTGGACATCATGATTTCTTTGTGGAAGAGTTTGCTTATCATTAATCAAGTATGTTATAGTTATATATTTGATTTTTTTTAAGGGGACCTTTTAAAATGAGTTTTATATGATAAAGAAGATACACATCTTTCTTAGTTGAGGATTTGCTCACAAAAAGGTGGAACATGATGTTTATGTTAAGCTAAGGGTGTGCCACTGCCTCATCTTAAAACGAGGATAAGCCTTTTCTCCATGCTAGGCGTCATGTTATTTTGGCCTTTACATATATACACGCATCTCATGTCGGGAGATCTTAGGGGTCCAAACGACACAAACGATGGATTAAATTGCAGAAATTTAAGACTTGGGTTCATCTTGCCACGTCCAGACGATGTCATGGAGGCCGGCTCTGAGGCCCTGCTTACAGAAGTCCACAAAACGCAAACTGCGACCGCCAACTTTTCTGACCTGCACGAGAAATACAGAAGGGGTCACTTCAAAGATCTCCGCAGCAACCGCCAAGTTTTCCTTGCGGCCCACATCGGACGCCAGCAACAGCACCTTGTACTCCTTTTTCCTCACATTAAATCCCTGTAATTTGCCCATCTCCTCCAGTTTGGCAATGATAACGGACGCGGGCTCCCGGGACGTAAACCGCGTTTCTTGCTTAGCCGCGTCTTCCCCTTCAAACAGACTGGACAGGTTAAACCCCACCGACTGCGAAATAATGTCAAAGGCGTTGAGGAACGCAGGTTTTGGCACGGATGCACACTCATCAAAGGCCGCACCCACGTCATCGAAGCCGGCGTCCTCGCCGAACTCGGGAACGGGAGCGGGCTTGAAGCCCTTCTTGAACCAGGGGACCTGCAGGAGCTGGGAAATGGTGATGCGGGTGTGCGGATTAGGGTCGAGGAGCTTGGCCATGAGCCTCCTGACCTGCGGCGAGAACCAGCGCGGGCACTCGAACTTGCTCCTGTAGATCTTGTTGTACATGGTCACCAGATTGGCATCGTGAAAGGGCAGGTAGCCGGCAAGGAGGACGAAGAGGATGACGCCGCCGGACCAGACGTCGGCAGTGGCGCCATGGTAGCCCTTGCGGAGGAGCACCTCGGGGGCCACGTAGGCCGGGGTGCCGCAGGTGGTGTGGAGGAGGCCGTCCTGGCGCAGCTGTTGCGGCAGGGCGCTGAGGCCGAAGTCGGAGACATTCATGGTGCCTCTGTCGTCGACTAGAAGGTTCTCGGGCTTTAGATCCCGATGATACACGCCCCGCCCGTGGCAGAAGTCCACGGCGCTGATGAGATGTTGGAAGTACCTGCGCGCAGCGTCCTCCTTGAGCCGCCCACCGCGGGCTATCTTCTGGAAGAGCTCCCCTCCCCTGACGTACTCCATAACGAAGTAGATCTTAGCCTTGGTCGCCATAACCTCGTAGAGCCTTGCGATGTTAGGGTGCCTCACCATTCTCATAATGCAGATCTCTCGCTTTATTTGGTCGATCATGCCCACTTTGAGGATCTGAGCCTTGTCCATCGCCTTGATGGCCACGCTCTCCCCGGTCTTTATGTTGCGGGCTAGGTACACTTTTGCGAACGTGCCCTGCCCCAGCTGCCGTCCCACTTCATACTTGCCCAGCAATATGTTTTTGCTTCTTTGTTTCATTAAATCCATGGGCCGTCCGACTTGTTCTGGGGCACCCATTCTCAGAGACTCTATATGGAAGCGTCTCAGCCGAACAAATAAACGAAAAATAGGCAGACCATAAATCGGAAAGTGCCAGCTCATCTTCGATGGAAAGTCAAAGGAAGGGTGGATGTTCTCTCTACTCACCTTCCACCATCCGTGCCTCACGAACCTTCCACCTTGCCCCGTGATGCGGGTGACCGTTGACCCCATTTTAGAGGGCAGTTCAAATTTAATGATTTTTTTCAGAATAGATTAATGTCAAAATCATAAAAATTATTGGAAATTCCATTTTCACCCGTTCAAAAAAAATCAGATATTTTACAACAGAAAGGTTACACCATCTTATTGGTCGCATTTCAAAAGGAAGTCCCGCAATCACGCGTTATATTTGTTGTGGATCCTTACGCCTTCTCCAGTTTTACTCAACTGGGTCGTAAGAGTCGGAGCAAACGCATTGGGATGGAACACTTGAGTTTTATTTGAAAGCTACCACCTTATTTTTCGACTAAAATTGAAGCAATCATTTATGTGGTGTCCCCTATCTAGCCTGTGTGAGGTCCACGTAACTGTGAGCGGAGCGCCTACACTCCACCTTGTGATAAGAGCGCCAACACTCAAAGAGGGTGCCCATTGGTTATCTTTGTAGAAATTGCTATATAGATATTTTGTTTCTTTCAAAAAGTAGTCACTTCCATGGTAGTTGAGATATAGACGCTTTACCAAGAAATCAGATTAGGCGTCTTAAGCATAACCACTAATTTGAGAGAGTAGTTTGCCTTACTCAAAGAGTGTCTTCCTTGTTTCATATGGACATCATTTTATACTGTTTATGTTGGCCGTGTAAAATGATGGCTTTTATGTTCCGAGCGCGGTACACTTTTTTATTCAAATGACATTTTTCATAATTTTTTTCGTTTGTTTTTTATTCATGAGAATTTAAATAATATTAATGTTTCTTCCATTCATTAAGCATTAAGCATTTGTTAACTGAATAGCAAGATGGGTAAAAAGGCTATATTTTAATCATCACACATTTATAAAATTAAGAGGGTGGTATCATTGATGAAAGGTCAAGAAATTATGAATTTCTCAACAACCTTATGAGATACAAAGCACCATCTAGATTTTATACATTTTAGCTTTGAATATTCGTGGCAAAAAGATATATACACTAGAGCTCATATATCTTATTTATAGTAGGAGTTTACCCCTGAGTTATCTAAGATGAGAAACTATTACTCCGGTAAATATTTGGGGCAACTCTAACAAAATGAGGTACTGCCAAATGTTGCATGTCGTTAAATGTGTCTCTAACCAGCTTAGAAGGCTTTTAAAATGAGTTAATATGTCACTACATGCCAAAATATCACTCTTAAAATATTTTTCTTATGATCCATACCTTCAATTTTATCCCTTTTTTGGTTGGTGATTGATTCGCTCTAGGAAGTGAAAAAATCACTCGGATTTGTTAGTGAATCACTAGTCAACCCTAAGTGGTTTGCTCATCTAAGCCAAACAACTCACTCTACAAGTGAATTGCTCTTGAACCAATCGACATCTAAGTTAGACTTAGTCAAATTTTGAATGGTCTTAGAAGGCATTGACTACTTGATTTCACTATTTTGTACCCTTTCAAAATTATAAATTCCACGGTAGTGTCAAGGCACTACTCATGGGATGCAAAGCTCAATTAACAAGGGATACTAGATCTTATCTTTATCCTTTAGCATGAAGTCTACAAAATTAGGATCCCTACCATAAAATTGTTAAAATTTTGGTTTTCTCATTTTGTATTTCATGGTAGTAACGCAAACAACTTCTATGACTCAATATTACCTAGAAATTAGATAGAACTAGGTCTTCAAATTCTTCCATAAGATCTTCAAATGAATTCTCTAATAACTCATCTAGCTTCCTCTTAACCTCTTGAAGTTTGGTATACATAGGCTTTAACTTCTTATTATTTTTAAATGTATCCCCCTTTTTGGTTTGATTATTTTCTTTCTCAAATATAGCATCAATAATATCATCATTAAGGATCTTAATTTAAGGGTTGAAGATATTTGATAATTTGGTAGCAACTAACCCCTAAATTTCGTAGATCTTTTCTTGAACTGGGTTTTTTTATAGATGCTAAAGTTTTTTACAAGTCTTTAGGTCTCTCTAGGCATCCGATATGTTCTTAAGTTTTTTGACCAAATCCTTTCTATCTATTCCTATTTGTTGTGCCTACGATGCTAACATGGAGGGAAAAAGATTTAATACTTCATAATATTCTTGCCTAACAATTAGTTTTTCCTCTACCTGATCAATGGTTTCCATCACGTTTCTCAAGCTATGCTCTATATAGGCTATTAAAAGTAAGTATCCCTATGTGTTCTCAACTTTTATCCTACTCTTGTCCAAAAGGGACTTGACCCATTAGAAGTCAAAGGCCTTCTTAGGGCCTATAGTTTCTTTCTCTAATATTGAAGCTATCAATTTTTTAATTCTATAATCCCTCTCCTATAGGGATTCTTGAAGTTGCTTAATTTAAATTTTCCTTTATGCAAGTTGTTCAAAGAGATTCTCTAGCTACCATGTGCTCGTCTTAGCCTCAACAAGTCAGGATTTGAGGTTCTCAACTTGCTTATTTACCTTATCTCTTTCAAAGACATATTTCTACAAGGCATCATTTTCTTGCTAGACTTTTTCTTTCTATGCTTTGCGATTTATCACTTATGTTTCTATTTCTTCAATTTTATTTTTAGTGTTTCATCCTTAACTACTATTCAATTGAATTTTATGGCTGCATTGACTATTAGTTGGTTTGCAAGTTGAATAATCTTGTATCTATCTATTTGGTTCAAATCCAACATGAAAACACTAGTAGTTAATTCAATAAGGGAAATTACCACTATGGATGGATACGATTTCATTGCTTCAATAATATCAATCTTATTCCCCTTTCTAGAAAACTATGACTACATTAAAATTGAAACTTCATAGGTTTTGTTTTTAGCTACTTGGAATCCTTATTCATTTCTTCTCCTTAGTGGTAAGGATGTCAAATACCTTTTTGACATCTATCTCCTTCAGCTTACAAGAAATTTTTTAACTAAGCATCTAACTTAGACCTAAAATATGCTAGTTTGAGGGGTAATTCTATAGATTCGATCATTATTGTTGGGTTAGTTGACATCATCACTTACAAGAGGAGTTGCTTTTCATGGGATGGTGGGTGTGGTGAATGTGTAGACATAGTCAATGGAGCAAATTGGATGGAAATAAAGATGAATGTGGTGAATATAAAAGGTGTTTCCCTTAATGCTAGCTACACTATAATTTTTGCTAGTAGGGACACCATTAGTGAGGATGTGGATGATGGTGATGATAATATTAAATATGGTACTAATGGTTGTGAGGTGGACCCTTGAATGGATAGTTATGGAAATATCATTATAGGTGGAGTGCTAAGTGAGATGGCAATAGTTGGAGGTTGAATACCTTTAGAAAGACCATGGGATGCATTGGTGGAGGGTGGGAAGAAGAAGTGAGAATAGAAGAAAGGATATAAAAATAAGTGAGAGCAATGGATAAGGTAATGGAAGTAGAAATGGATGTTGTAGCAGTCATAATACTAGCCATTCCCAATTGAGAAAGGGATCATCCTTAGGGGATTTTCTCCTCCAAGATATGAGTTGTCTACCCTTGTTATACTTCTTGGGCCACTTTGACCTTGTCAAACATAGACCCATATATCCCAAGTCCATTCTACACTTTAATGGCCATTTGTATCATTGTCAAGCTAACCACCACCATTTTTGTTGGTGCGACAATGATAACCTATGAATTGATGTTTTCCTTGGTTTCCACAGGATAGATAGCTGGATATAACTTCACTAATTATTCCACTCTTCTTGGAAATCTTAGAATGCTTGCAATCCCATATGGTAGAGAATTTATCATTGAATGAGTCATCCTTAGTTGGTCTTATTAACATACCCATTTCGTATTTCATCATCTACTATTATAGGTTTTGGTTTTTAGTGTGTCCCAACTTTCTCAAGGCCCCTAACCTTTGATGATTTATTTCAATATCTAGGTCAAAGTCATCCTTGGCCTTAATATAGAGAGAATTCTATTCTAGTGGATTATTATCTCCTAGATCTTGTCTTCATGTACATGATTACTTACCAAGGTGGTGAGGGCCAACTCGTCACTTGGATTCATCTCCTTCTAAATGTGGTATCACTTCTCATGCATGAAGAAGGTGTCCAAATTCCTAGTCTTCAAGGTATTCTTGAAAAAACCTATTAGGTCATAGGGCCGTTATTCTCTCAGTTGTTCCATCCCAATGTCCTTCATATTTACCTCCATAACTTGGTGGAACTTATACAACTTAGGTATGATATTCATTATGTGTTGCTTTGAGTGAGTAGAAGATGGTTTTCTTCAACCCCAAATGTATTTTAGATCCATAGTTTACTTTCCTCATATATTATAGGTTGGACATGTAACTTAGCATGTATGCAAGCAACTTGAAAGGTACGACTAAAAATCCATGAATGCATATAAATGACCTAGTCCTCTCCAAATAGAAGTCTTTGTTTGACCATTCTATAAATTTCAAAAATTATTAGGCGTCATCTAGTATCCTTGGTGGTTTCCCTTGAATTTATCTAGTATGACCATGTACACCTTGTTTAGAAGTGATAGGAGGTGACAGTAGTGGATGGTGGTGATGTAGGGTTGGATTCAAGCATGGAATTGACTTTAGAGGTGGATGAAGTATACATGATGGCTAAAAATGGGGAAGAGAAATTTTGGGGAGAAGGGAAATATTCTTCCAACTTTGAGACTAGGATTGATTCACTTATTTTAACAAGAAATTCACTTGTTTTACAAAGCTCTTCAAATGAGGCTTAGATTTTTTTTAATTTCTAGGCAATCCACTTGAAAAATTGAGTGACTCACTTAATAAAGACGGACTTGGAAATTTTATTGCACTTAGAGGTGGAATAAATAAAAGAGACAATTTGCTTGGTGGAGGCTAGTGAATTCCTAACAAATTGGATCAATTTTAAAACTCGTAACAACTAATAGTTCTAATTACCATTTGATTCACTAAATCATTTTTCTTAGAAAATATGGTTTGGAAATTCCCCTCTTTCTACCAATCCCTTTAGAAGGGTGTAACTAGCCTTGGAAAATGGAATACGCAATAAGGCTCTACCATAGCCTTTTTTAAAAACGAAAGGCATAAAATAAGGCTATAGTAGTGGTCCACTTAGATCTAGGATGTCATTTATTTGTCCACTTAGGGTGAATGCATTATCAAGTGTATTTATCAGGAGGGTTGATAGATTGGGTGGAACACATTTTTTTATACACTCATGTAGAGCATGGAAGTGATGAAAAAGGTTTGGAAAGGGGGCTTTATAGCCCTTGCCTCAAATAAGATTGAAATGCTTACACATGTATATTCCTAGCATAGGAGTTTCTTAGGTAGGTAGTTAGCCCATTTAGGGATGATTTGCTAGCTAGAAAATCAACTTGTGACTAAACTTCTTGGAAAATGCTTCATTTATATTTGCAAGTGATTTGCTCATCTAGTCCATTTTTTTTAATGGTAAGAAAAAAATGAAATTTCGGGCTAAAAAAATTCGTCATAGAGGAAGAAGAAGATAATATGGTGAAAATTTTGAACTAAAATAGAATATTCAAAGTGCAAATCAAAAGACAAGGGGAATTTTTTTTTGTCAAAAATTAATAGTTGAGAAAAAAAAAGAAAATATATGTAAATATTTACACTTTCTTTTGGTTGAAGATATTCACTAGATGGGTTGAAGGTGTTTCCTATTCACAAATATTGGCAACATTATTCCATCCATAGTCATAAGTTTTTAAACATTTGGATCCATAATATTTAGGATTTAATAGGCCCCACTCCAAAGAAATTCAAATTTCTAGTGTTCTCTTGGTTTTGTGTAGTCTTCATCCCATTTGAATACAACATTTCCCTCCTTATAGTATATTTTATGGCCCATTTATCAAACCATATTTTGATTGCATCTTGCTGTTGCACCATTCCTCTAAATACATTTTTCTTTTCTTTCTCCAGGGTTAGTAACACATTCTTTCTTGGTTACAATGTCACAATGCAAATATATTCCTACTCCATTTTTTGTAACATTTAGAGAGATGGGAGTTCCAAATTTACTCATAACACAACCTCCTTCCCATAGAACAAATTATAATGAGAGGACTTGGTGGAATCCTTAGTTTTCACTTGATCTTACCATAGTTCCTTATGTAGCTTAGTATGTGATTCTATTTATGATTTTGTGATAATACTTTTTTCAATCCTTGGTATATTTTTGTTGATCAATTCTTCTAGTCCATTGACTTGGGGAAATTATTGAAGGATGTCAAGAGAAAAATCCCATATTCCAAAGTAAAATTTTATCACTTTGGCCCCTTTGAAGTAGGTAGCATTATCAGTGACTATGGCATCAAGAGCTCCAAACCTAGTGATGATGTCTTCTAATAGCTAGGTCACTATTTATTGATTGGTTGATTTAACTAGGATTACTTCAACCCACTTTGTGAAATAGTCTATGGTAGTGAGGATCCATCCATACCCTACATTAAAAACTGTACTAATCTTGTTGATGAAGTCTAGGACCCATTATTAGAAATTTTTGGTCATGATAATGAGCTTCATAGGCAATGGTATGTTGTAATCACAATGACACTGAGAGGGGAGGGTGAATCAGTGTGTTCTTTAAAATTTCTAAAACATATGATTTTAAAACCAACAACAGTTTAAAGCAGATAAAAGAGATACTAAATGCATCAAGAAAGCATCACACATAACACAGCATTTTAACGAGGTTCACCAATGTGGCTACTCCTCAAAAATATTGCTTGGACTACCATCCAAATCCAGTCAATGCAAAGCTACAACTTTACATAATCCTTTACCAAGCACCAACTGGAAGGAGCACCAACCCCTTAACTTTATCTGCTTCAACAGAATGGAGCACCAACTCCAATTTTACCAAGCACCTCATCTGGAAAGAGGAACCAACCCCTTAATTTGCCAGCACCAACTGGACTTCAATTTTGAATAAAAATGTTTGACATATACCTTTGTTATTACAAGACTCTAACTGGTCTACATCACCTTTGCAATCTCTGTGCACTCTGCTCTCTCTTGCACAATCACTTCACACAGTCTGCTGCACTGCTACGGCCAGACTTTGTAATCAACTTTGCCCTTCGTGCTTCTCACACTCTGCTTCTCTGCACACTCTGTGTTGTTTCACATTCTGCTCTCTACTCAACATGAACTTCACTTTCACAAACACTATGCTTGCATATGCACTTTATCTTCACACCACATTTTTCAAACTCGAAGAACCCTTGCTTTTATAAAAGAAATTTTAGAAACAAAACCTAGAAGAACGTCGACTAAGAAACCCTAGAATTTTTTAGCTGCCAAACCCTAAAATCCATCGGCTGTAACCCTAAGAATGTCGGCTGCAAAACCTAATTAGGTCAACATGAAACCCTAGAATTTTTCGGTTGCTTAACCTTGCTTTGTCAGCAGGAAACCCTAATTGATCCGTTGCAAAACCCTAGCAACGTCGGCTTTGAAAACAAGCCGGTGAACAGCTTTAATTTAATTTTAAAATATTAATTTAAATTTTAAATAAATAAATAAAATTTAAACTGGATATTTAAAATTAAATATCTTCATCATTGGAGCACCTTTTTCAACAAAATGAAGAGCTAACTTGGGTTTTAAGAAAAACCCATTTCAAAACTGCTGACCATGGATTTAAACAAAACCTATAATTTAGTCCGCCTTGGTTTTCACAAAAACCCTTCCGCTCTTTGACATCAATGACAACATCAACACTTGAGCAAGGGCAATGTACCCAAGGTACCCAAAATTGCCAACAATCTCCCCCTTTGTCATTGATGGCAACCCTTTACTAAAAACACATCTTCAAGAGCCAAAACTGAAATCAATCTCTTTGAAGTTTTGCTCCCCCTGACTTGAAGCTTTCCTCTTCACTTGAAGCTCTCCCCCTTACTCATATCTCTCCCCCTTTGTCATCAATGGCAAAGGGCCACCTTTGGGGCTCGAAACTAAGAATGAGCCTCTTAGCTTAGTCCCTCCCCCACCTCCTAATGAGGTGATTAATTCTGGGGTGGGAGTAAAACTCCCATTAGGCACTGATCAACATCAACGTCTATAACTTCCTTGCAGGGTCTTCTATTGAACTCTTTGACCATATTCTTGTTCCTGTCATTGTTCTGATCCTTGGACCTGATCATGCCACCTGTTCCTCGTTCCTATATCCCGGAATTTCAACTCGCTACCTGTCTAACAAGTGTGACTTTTATTGTTGCACTTATAACAAGTAATAGTGTTGTTTCTTTTAGGCATACCTGTTCTTTGAATCCACATGTTCTGACTAAGCCAGTTCTGACTAAACCTGTTTTGACCAAGCCTGTTAGTGTGATGTTATTTTGTTTTAAATGAAACTCTATTCTGTTTACCATTTTGACATGAAGCACACATACTATTTGCAAGTTTTTTAATGATTGGAATATATCTCACTGCTTGTTTAGCGCTAATTCTTACCAGATTATCAAAACTTATGTGTCCAAGCCTCTTATGCCACAACTAGTTCTCTTCTTCTTGTCCCATGAAGCACATACCTTCTAAAAACTCTGAGAGTGTGTACAGATTGCCAGACGTCCTTAAGCTGGTTGCTATTGATTTCCTATTGTTTATTTTTCTGACTTCACAACCATGCTTCTTGAAAACTACTTCATGTCCTTTGTCACATATTTGACTCACACTCAATAGATTATGTTTCAAACCATCCACATATAAAACTTCCTCTAACTTGATCTTTCCTTCACTAATTTTGACCGTTACTTTACCTATTATTTTGGCTCCATCATTGTTGCCGAATTTTATAGAACCACCCTCATACTTTTGTAGATTTTCAAATTTCTGTTTGTCACCTGTCATATGACTTGAGCAACCACTATCAAGAATCCAAGGAACATGTTTATTCTGAGCTCTAAAAGTCATCTCGCACTATTAAAGAATCCTGTTCTTTCTCGAGTACATTCTTTTTGTTTACATTCTATTTTAACTCGTGGTATTGGGTTCTAGTCGTGACTTCCCCTTTTTAGAATTTTGCACATATCCTTCAGTATAAATTCTATTTTTTTTTGCTCTATACGGTTGAAATCTGCTTTCATGAGGTTGATATGAAACAGACATACTACGACAATTTCTGGAAATATGACCAAAGTTGTGACACTTAAAACACTCTACTGCATAACTCATTAAAGGAGCAAACGCATTTCTACTAGTGAAACTTCTTGGACCTACGTTGTATTTGTAGTCAACAATTTTATGCCCATAAACATTACACTTGAAACAAAAACCATAGAAATAATGATTAAACCTGAAAGATGGTCTTGCATGGTTGTTGCTGGAGCCTTGGATCTTCTATTCTTTTGATGTGTGACCTTAGTAAAGCCATCATTGTCAGCTGCTATTTCAGGTCTGGCATTATATCTTTCTTTTGCCTAATTCTTGTCTTTGTTCTTTTCACTTTCAACATTGCTTGCTTTTGGTCCAGTTGATGATTCTCCTTCAGAAAAGCTGAGACCAAATTTGATACCTGTGGATCTTTGATCGCTTAGAATTTTGTCCAATTTCATCGAGCTTTCTTCACGTTTTACATGACAGTTGATTTTTCGATCCAGCTCTTGTATCTGTATTCGAAGACTCACATTTTCTTCTTCCAATTTGCTGTAGTGGTCTATCTTCATGGATACCTGTATTTCCAGATCTTCAGACATTTTCTTGTATTCTTCAGTCTGTATTTTTAAACTGGCAATAATGTTGTTTACATCCTTAAGTTTTCTTGAAAATTTTTCATTCTTCTTTTTCTCTGATTCCCATTCCGTAAGGGTAGACACTAGCTCACCCTCTAAATCAACTTCGACCTCAACTTCTTCAACTTCAGAGTTCATTCCTTTTGCCATTTTTGGTTCAATTTTCTCAACCATAGGAACTGAAACTGGCTGGGATGCCTTTTTGGATGAGGATCTATTCTTCTTAGCCATTGTGTACTAATCCAAGATCAACCCTGACTGATTTAGCCAAAATTGGGAACCTCGCTCTGATACCAATTGTTGTAATCACAATGACACTGAGAGGGGGGGTGAATTAGTGTGTTCTTTAAAATTTCTAAAACATATGATTTTAAAACCAGCAGTAGTTTAAAGAAGATAAAAGAGATACTAAATGCATCAAGAAAGCATCACACATAACACAACATTTTAACGAGGTTCACCAATGTGGCTACTCCTCAAAAAGACTGCTTGGATTACCATCCAAATCCAGTCAATTGTTGTAATCACAATGACACTGAGAGGGGGGGTGAATCAGTGTGTTCTTTAAAAACTTAAAAGTAATTTAGACTTTTAAATAAACTGCAGCAGATTAAAACAAAAATAATAAAAGTACTAAGAGCATCACACATAACACGACATTTTAACGAGGTTCATCGATGTGGCTACTCCTCAAAAAGACTACTTGGACTACCATCCAAATCCAGTCAAATGCAAAGCTACAACTTTACATAATCATTCACCAGTACCAACTGGTAAGAGGCACCAACCTCTAAATTTTATCCGCTACAACAGAATGGAGCACCAACTCCAATTTTTCCAACTCCAACTGGAAAGAGGCACCAACCCCTTTTACCAAGCTACAACTTGGAGATAGTAATAAAAATTGCATAATTAAACTGTCACCTCAATTTGCACGATCTGCTGTTTTTCTTGCATTCTGTTGCTTGTCGGCATTCTGCTGCTGCTATGAAAAATGATTCACACTTTTTCAACCACTCCTCTATATCTCTCCGCATTCTCTGCTGCAACTTCACAGAAATATTACTTCTACAGCCAACACAGTGTCATTTCACACTCGGAACATGACTTCTGCATACCGCGTTCTTATCTTCTCTTTGCACCACTCACTCTGCTGCACCTTCCATGAAATCTCACTTCTACCATCTACGTATTTTTGCCTCGGACTTTAAACATGCCGTCTGCATATCGCTCTCTTTGTTCTCGATCAGTCGATACGCACTCACTCACTATCTCATCGTTGTGATCTCTTTTCTTTAACTCCAAAGAACTATCACCGACTTACACTCTACTGCACACGAACTTCATTTGCATATATCACATCATGCCCACTATTCAACCTTGCAACAATCCCGCCTTTTTATAGAAGAGAATATCCCATCAAAACATTCTCAAACACGTCGGCTGCAACCCTAATTAGGTCAACATGAAACCCTAGAATTTTTTGGTTGCTTAACCTTGCTTTGTCAGCAGGAAACCCTAATTGATCCGTTGCAAAACCCTAGAAACGTCGGCTTTGAAAACAAGCCGGTGAAACGACTTTAATTTAATTTTAAAATATTAATTTAAATTTTAAATAAATAAAAAAATTTAAACCGGATATTTAAAATTAAATATCTTCATCATCGGAGCACCTTTTTCAAAAAAACGAAGAGCTAACTTGGGTTTTAAGAAAAACCCATTTCAAAACTGCTGACCATGGATTTAAACAAAACCTATAATTTAGTCTGTCTTGGTTTTCACAAAAACGCTTCCGCTCTTTGACATCAATGACAACATTAACACTTGAGCAAGGGCAATGTATCCAAGGTACCCAAAATTGCCAACATGGTATTTTTCTTCTTTTTCCTTTGAACATACAACAATATTTGTAGTTCTTAACCCATTAAAATAAACTAGAGAATATGTTAGGCCAATATATTTTGACCCTTAGGATTTTTTTCATCATGATTGGTACACAATATTACCCTCCATTGTGATACTACTTAATTATGATCTCTATATTTTCTTGTTTAATTAAGTGTGACAATACATCATCATATCCTTTCTTGAAAAAAATACCATCAACCATGTATTATGCACCACATTTTACTAAATAAAACTCTTTCTTTGACCATCATTCATTTTGACACTTTTCTAGTATCCATGTACCTATAAATATGTCCATCTATCTTATTCTATCACACATTTCTATTTCTTCTACTAGGAAAACCTAGTATTTAGGAACTAACATTGCTAGGTTTTCACAAAAGGCCCTAACCATGATGACCTTGGTGAGTTTAATTTCAATATCAATATTTTGAATTTTGTTAATCCATTCAACTTTATTTTCTTCTAGATCACCATGAAGCATAGTGGATTAGACATCAAGGTGCAATATGAATATTGTGGTCTTGCTCTATAATAGGTAGTACCTAAATTTATTAAGAGAATTCTTGGAAAACACCTATTTTTAAATGAAGGTGTATCTGTTTTTAGAGTTACAGAGGATTTGAATCATAAATAAGATGGGGTGTTTGTTATCCTTATCATTTTGCTAGGAATGGTAATACGCTTATCTGCGTTGAATACATAAAGCCTAAATATTTGGAAAATTATGGTTAACTAGCACTGGGGCATAGGTAATGGTATCCTTGATGTGTTAGAAGACCTTTATACCTTAATGAGTCTACATTAGGGAAATTTTTTTTAAGTATTTTGGTAATCAACCTGATTATCTAGGAAAAATTGATTATGAATTTGGCAATAAAGTGGATTTGACCTACAAATGACTGAATTCCTTTTATTGAAGTAGGAAAGGGGAGATCTTGGATGTTTTTCATTATATCAAGTTCTATGGTTAAGATATCTATTGGTACTATTTTTGTTGAAATATTTGGTATTAGATTCTAGCTCAATGGTATGTTTTATGATACTCTAGTCATAGAGTTTGAGATCTTCATACAATTGTGTAATGATATCCTCATACTTATAATAGATATCCTTCGATAGGATAATATCTCCTTGAGTGAATTCCTTCCTCAAAAGGAAATTCTTTCCTTAAATAACTTCATAAAGATGCAAAGAATATGATTTTACTTTGAGATTAATTTCCTTGTGCTACCATCTAGGTTAAACAAGCTTTCTAGGATAACCAATCCTTTTTTAGTTGGTTTATTTTTAATTGTATGACTCCATATTTAATGTTGTACCTATATTAATTTTTTCATTGATATGTTGGGTCTATTTGAGTAGAAAATCAATTATGTATTCATAGTTGTTGAAGATATACAAATGATTAAAGTTATCAGGGATAACTAGTCTAAAGACCACTTCTAACTCCTTTGACTTATCCCACATGTTAGTGGTGGGGTCAAATATTGCCACCATACTTTCTAATTCACATTTTTTGGTATTTAGCTCTCTAGGAATGATCTATATTACATACATGTTGGAACTCTCTAGCAAATACTAGACCCAATGCTTGTATATGTTAAATGCTTATATTTTATGGAAGATTAGGAATTAACCTAATTCATAATCAATTCGGAGTCACCATAAATCCTCAAGTTCTTCATTTCCATATTTTTAACTTTCCTCAAGTTGATGCATAATATTTCATATTTTTTTATGTTGTTGGTTAATTGAAAAATAATTGATATGCAAAATGGATCTATGTACCTTAGGAGTCAGTAAACTAAATACCAATGGATATAATGTTTTTGGTTTTGGTGCTATCAAAGTGCATCATCTAGGTTTTGTTATCTCCATGACTTGTTAGAATAGGGAGATTAGATGGTTATTTTATTATGAGATAATTCCCAAGATTAGCTTCTTCATAATAAATCTATTTATCTTATTTGTCTAAAGCATACAAATTATTGCATCTATCTCAAATGTTTAATCATCTTTGGGCCCTTCATAATCCTCTATAAACTCTAGGTGTTTGTTCTAGTTTATAGTACCATTTTCATCTAGCTTATATAGAAGGTAATTGCATGAAGGATCATTCTCAATTTTGATCGCTTTCATGTCCCTAGGTATATTTATGTTCATCATGAAGTATCTATCCCATGATAATTTATGTGTCCATTCTCTAGACAACATAAAAAAATATGGGGAGATCAATAACAATCATATCTTGTATCACTACCAACTATAGGTGCTTAGTTATAGCTATAATTAGGTCATTAAGAACTCCTACTATATTTACCCTAGTGGCATCCATATAGATTGGATTCCCAACTATCTTGGTATAGGATAAATCCATCTCTTCAAAAATTGCCTTTGGCATTACTATTACTACTACCTCTAAGTTGACTACGCAACTTCTCAACAAATAGTTTTTAGTTTTCAAATTCATATAAAATGGATAATATTTTAGTATTCTAGGATTAAGAGCATTTAGTATTTCAATTGAATTAACATATATGGTAGCTAGATGCTCTATTATCAAGTTCTATTGTTTTACTATACTAGCTTTACTAGGCTTTGGTTGCTCACCCTTAGCATAACTCCTTTCCTACTCCTTTAGAGACTCTTGAATTAAATCTTGTCGATTAGATAGATCTAGTGCCTCCAACATGATTGCTTTCATAGGAGTATTTTTCATCTCTTTTACAATGTTGAATTTGAACTCAAAAGAGCTACTCTCACTATGTATAGTAAAATTTTTGTATTATATTGTAGTTGTCACATGAATTTCACCTATGAGAGAGGGGTATCTCAGATGTTGCTCTGCTTTCTTTTGAATTTGATCTCTTTAATTATTACTTGTATTTTCTATGGTTTTATTTGGTTCTTATATATTCCTCATTTAATTTTTGAACCCTTTATATTTATCTATTTGCTTGTCCATACAAGTCTATATTTTTAATTGAGTTGTATCTATGGCATTCTTTTTGTTGTCATGTTAGAATGTCATGGAATCTTGTTGTAATGGTTGGATGCATCTAACACTCATGCCCCGCACATAGTGACACATTCGACAACTCAAAGAGTATGAGATATGGTTCAATAGACTACTTCCAAGTCTTTTCAAAAGTTCAACTCCTTATAGGATGTTATCTTCAATTCTCACCTATTTAACTAGCATTTGTAGAAAAAAAAAAAAAGAGAAAGAAAAACCATTGTAACGACCCTCTTTCATGACCCTATGGAGAGAGCTAATTTATTTTTCTAAAAGGATTAAGTAAATCATTAAGAAGATCCAATAATTCATAGTGTTAAGGCTTAACCATTTTGAGTTTATTTTTATTGTAGTCAACACTCAAGTGGATAGAAGTGGTCATATTTCCATAATTATTAGGGTTCACTTCTTCTAACCTCACCATTAGAAAATATGCCATCAATGGTCCCCTATTTCCCTACACTTCCCTATATGAGAAAACTTGACCATGATATAGGGATTACCCTTTAAGGCCTATATCACTTAAAGGTGATGCCTATTCCCTAACCCTACATACTAGCATCTATGTAGGATTACTATAGCATAATGCCTTAGTAATTAGTTAGTTTCCATATACCCATGAAAACTGACTAAGACCATTATCACTCACATAAAAATGATTGTGGTCACACTTGCCTACCTGTAAGGTTCCACCACTATACTGCTTTGGTTAGAATAAATGATAATCGTAAGTCTCACCGCTAGGATCACCTAAACCTTACCACTAGGTCCATCCAAGCCTCACTGTTAGGGTTTGTTAAACACTTTTATCACAATTTACCTAGTTGATTTATCTACCCACAAAATCAACTAAGATTAGGTGCAACTCAACTCTAGGGATTACTAATATGGAGCTAACAATTATGCCTATAATAATCTCCCCCTTAACCCAAGGGTCATATTCAAATATTTTTGTCTAACTCACAAAAATAGAGTGTTGTAATAAGTCATACCAAAAATCAATACTAACATCAACATATCATATTGATAAAGACTACAAAATTTAGGTACTTCATTCCAACATAACACTAGAAATAGGTATTTCCATTATTTACATGAAATGAAGTAAAACATCATCTTGAAATCATAACCAAATTTCATTAATTAATTTATTCTATTATTTCATCATCTTCTTCAACAAAAACAATTTATCTATCTCGTTATCTACATTTTTTCCCAAAGGAACTTAACATAGAAAGAAAGCAATAATTCATCTTTCATATTTTTAACATATTTTATGACAATACATCAAAAATATTTACAAGGATATCCATTCCTTCATCATAATAATTTCATAGCATAAATTATACACATGAAACCTTTTAAGTATCTCTCATTTCTAAATATAACATTTCAATACATTAATATGGAATGGTCGTTAGTCTCATTCTTTTTCAAAGTCTTCTACTTGATAGGTCTTCTCCATCGAGCCTTTGAACATAAATATAGGGATCAAGACAACTCTTGAATGTATATGCAAGCCTAACATGCATTATGCAAGTAAAAATATTAAAAAAAAAATGCAAGATCTCATTTCTAAAATAGACTCAAAAACATTCTTCCAATGCTTATTAGTCATAAACGAGAGAATCCCATACTTCTCTCACTCAATTATGACTCTTTTGTTATACAAGCCACATCTATCCCCTTGGATAAATTTACTACTCAACCTTCAAGAGTAAATATTAATTTCCTCATTTCTTAAATATAGAATTATTTTTCAATACAATATTTCCATTACTAATTCTTACAATTTCCTTATAACATGGGTTTATTACTCATCTAATAGACCCAACTATAATTCTTATATTTTTTATAATTAATATTAATTATTAAACAAACACCTTATTTAATCAATATTAATAAGACAAAAGTCTTCAATCTACTATTAATATTAATTAATAGTTTCAACCCTATTAATTAAAAATGACTTAATAAAACTATATTAATAAATTAATATTGATTAATAAAAAAACCCATTATTAAATCAATATTAATAAGACAAAAAGAGCTCAAAGTAAAATATCAATGTATTAAGCACGTATGGCTAGGAATATTGGAAACCAATAATATATAACATCCCTATCACAATCCATATTTATCCAATATATTGGGTTAGAAAACCATCGCTCAAAACTATTTTCAATAACTGGACTTAGAAAAGCATCCCCAAGATTGATTTGGAAGCAACAAATATAAAAGGACAAAAAAATAGTTTTAAGGGCAGGAATGTCCTTCCATATATCATATATTAAATTGCATAATGGTTCTCTTCATTTAAAACAGTACTCTAATTGGAATATTCCTATTACCATGAACATTGTTAAAGGGTTTAAATCCATTAAGGTGCAAAAGAAAAACCTAAACATGACTCATTGTAATATGTTGAACTCCACAAAATAACACATGATCTCGCACCATGAAGGAACTCATTTCTTCATGTTTGTATATTACATATAAAGAGATCAAAGCACAATTATTATTGATGGAAGTTGGACCAAGTTTACGAATTTTCAATTGCTTAAGGAATTTAACCATAAAAAAACTCCTACTATTATATTTAGGTACCCAAATAGGGATCCTAGCAAAAATCAAATTTATGGAAAATAAATGGTGAAACCAACAAAGTAAAGCATAAAAATATATACAATCCTTCATAGATGAAAATAGAAGAAATTACCTTCTTTCCAACAAACCCAAATTCTTCCATGTTCTTTCCAATCCTATGCACCTTGAAATCTTCTCCTAGCTAGAAATTTTCCCCCAAAACCTCGACAACCAAAAGAATGAAATATGGTTTGGATAGGAGAGGAAAATCAAGAAGATAGGGAAGATGAAGCTCAAGAAATGGGTAAATCTCTCTTGTTTCTTCTTGCTATGTTTAAAAAAGATCCAAATTGCTACGTTTCAAAAAATATTAACTCTCCAACTTTCCAACATTTTCCAAATTGCCACATTTCAAATAAAAATTAACTTCCCAACTTTTTAGCATTTTCCAAATTGCTATATTTCAAAAAGATTAACTTTTCAAAATAATTAAAATATGAACTTTATTTATAATAATATCTATTTATTAAATGTGAAGCTTTTATAAAGTATTAACTTAATAATATTAATATTAATTTACTAATACTTGTTAAGCAAGGTATTGGTAATTAGATTATTTAATCAATTCATAGAATTAAAAACTTTTTTTACTAATGCTAATATTAATTATTAACATTAGCATTTAATATTTTAAGTATTAATAATACCAACATTATTATTTATACCTTGTCAAATAGTTAACCAATTAAGTTCTATACTTTGAAACATAGATATTAATGCAACTTAATAATAAATTAAGAGCCTAAGAAAAAGATGGGCTCTTGCTAAAACTTTTCCTCACCTAAACTAAGATGCAATAAAAAATAAGCAAGGATATGCACAAAAATTATTATTCCTTAAGAAGGAGGTATTATGATAACTACAAGGTTAAGCATAGGGGTAAGGGCTCCTACTTTTATAGCAACCTCATTGTCCAATGATGCATTTTATCACACATACACACATGCAAATGCTTCTATATGATTGTTTTACCCTTGTGGGTTGTCAACTAAAACTCCATCACTTCTCATTTCACACTTCTCTCAAATTTGTTGGTTTTCCCATATAAATCCACCCATGAGGGTACTTGGTCCTATAACCATAAAATTCATTAGTAGTAGCATGTCCTAAATATAACATAATCCAACTCAAGTATGCATAAAGTACAACTATCAGCTCATATTGATAGAACAAATAGGATCATGCATTAATTATCAACACAAAAATACATCAATCAAATAATAAGGGAATTTCATGCCAAGATGGGCCATTACAACCATAGTAAATTGAATAAGAAAAAGTACATGGTCTTAAGCTAATCGAGGGTGATGCACCAATATCATTAGATTCTTTTGCACAACAGTGGGATTAAGTGAACACATGAATCATTTGAAAACAATGCAAAGTGAACACTTTCTTTTATAAGCATGAACACTTAAACATAAGCGCACACAAGAAATAGGACAAAAAAATAAGTAGTTACAGTTCCTTATACATCCACATATCAACAATATATGAGATAAAATGGTCAACAGTCTTGTATATATGTATAAAAAAATTATAATCGTGCCTAAAGAGAGGGCTCAAAATATTACCTAAAAAATGACCCAGGGCACAAGTCCATATTGTTACACGGAATAAAATAAAAGGAGAGTTGTGGACCCACTAAAACCTCCACATAGATAGTTCCTAGCATGTTTCTAGACTATCAAATTTTATCATCACAAAATAATTTTGATGACTACCATACAATGAATGGCCAAAATATCAAGAGCAATCTATTGTGCCTAAATTCAGCTAAGGTAGAAGGTTCTGACTACTCTAAAAACTAGCCAAATAATGTTGAAGATATGAAACAACTGAAGTATGTAATGGCCCCAACTAGTATTGAATGGAGGTATAAGTGGTGGGATGTATTTCTAGCGATCAGATGTTCTAAATTCTTATGATAACACTGACCAATTCTCCAACATCCTGATGACCAATAAAAGCATGCAATAGATGAAGACAAAAGAAGAAATGCCCTCAACTAGGTCACTTTCAGGAGAAATCATGTGTGTTAGAGGTAGGCGACACATGGACACTTCTTAGACATACAAATAAAGGTAGTTATAGAAAAGTGGAAACCAGTCTTCTAGAACCTATAACAACATCATGCACCATTGATCATAACCCAAGATCCTTGTAAATTTAATAGTTGACATAATAAAAAGATATGATGGGACAAGTTGATCATGTTTAGATGACACAAATCTATCAAAGACATGTGGTTACTGTAGATGGGGGATGGTGTTGATAAAAAAATAGTATAAGTTGATCTAAAAGTGGCATTCACTCCTTTCCAACATGATGATCAAACATGAGCTCTAAATTGGGCTATGTTGTGCCTATATTGTTAGGCCTATGGTAGACCTTCATTATAATCATTAGCTAGGCTAGTATAGAAATATATATATAGTGGTATTAACCTCAATGAGGGTCAACAAAAAGAGTGTTTGCCTATTTTATATTATGTAATTTTTCTCTACAATTTAAAAAAATTAGCTTATCATTTGATCTTTTCTAGCATTGTGTTCTTGAGTTATTACATATTTTTGATTCTCTATAGGCCCTAAATATTTCTATAAAATCTCTATGGGAGGTCTAGTAGATTGTCTATTAGGCCAAGGCTATTATAATATTAGGGATGCTTAGTGTTTAATTGTGTGGTTATGCTTTCTTTTGTAAAATTTTCCAGGGGTGCTAAGAGCTATTGGAGTAGTGGAGTACACAACATCACGCTTAATTCTTATTCAATGATACTTTACCTAGTAGCTGGTCTATTGGATCTATATATAGTTTAGTTGTAGTGTGTGTTATATGGTATATGTTCATGTTGTTAGCAAAATGTTGTTTTCCTCGAATCCACAAATTCCATCCTTAATCCTCTATATCTTACTCTATTATTCCCCATCTTTTTATCTTTGTTTTATAACAAGGGATGGCTAAGGAGAGATCCTAAGATATAAAATTTTGGCCCTATGGTCAAATGATGCACTCCTATCCATTAAACAAATTATAGATCAAGATTTTTTGGCACACCCAATGGGACCAAACTTGTTTGATTTTTTTCTACCAATGCATTACTGGTGGGATAAACTGGTTTGTCTCACTCACCTAGATGACCTAAGATTTTGGTAAATAATATTGACCTTACAAGTAAAGAATACATGTTCACCTGATGACTCCACTGTTGAAAGAACCTACGATTGATGACTTTATTGAAGGAACAAGTTTTAGGGATGAGTTTCACAATCATGCATTAATGAGATTAGAGTCCAAGAAGCTTCATGAACTTATGTAGTTTGTTCAACTACCTGATTGGAGGACTCAAAAAATACTAGGTAAATACCACTCTCTAGTTATAGCTCCTTGCATTACAATCTTTTCCTAGGCAATATCCTTGCAATTCCCACCTAGAAAATATATCCAAACAAATCTATTAATAAAAAAATAAATATGGTAAAGTAGAACTCTAAAAATGTAAATCTATTAAAGTAGAACTCTAAAAATGTAAACTAGTTTTTGATTCACTAGATCATAGATGCACAAGCGAAGATCATACTCCTAGTGTTGTAGACTTTTTGGCTCACCAGATTGCATTATGCACAAGTGAAGAGCATAATACCAACAACAAAAACATATTAGAAAATAGAAAGAAGAAAAGAGAGGGATTATAAAATTAAGGAAAGAGATGCATTAGGAAAGGAATAACAAACATTTGATTGAACTTTTATTTAAAAAAAGAAGTGATACATCTAAAAAAATATGAATGTGTTTTGACCTACAAGTCTCATCAACAAAGTGATCTTTGAAGAGGTACAACCTCTCTTTATAAATACCTAACTCTAGGGGGGAGTTGAAGAGTAATGCATTTGGGATTAAAATATCCAAGCATTGTTATAAACCATAAATTTATAAAGCAAGATGGTGAAAAGAAGAGAAGTCCCAGAATCAAACTCCAAAAAAAACACCCACCTAGAAAAGAGAAGAAACACATTAAAAATACAAAAACACAAGGTGAAAAATAGATTCCTTCAAAAAATTTTATTTTTACAAAGATAAGATCAAAGAGGTTTTTTCGTTCCTCTAGAAAATGATGCCTTAAGCAATGCACTTGAGTTCTCTATATTTTCTTCATTTTTCAAACATTGGAGAAATAATATTTGTGTCAATTCGAAGATCTTTGACAAAACTATAGTTTTCCAACTTCAAAATAAGAGGAACTATTTTTATTTTTTTCCCATGTCTGTGTGTTGCTTGCTCAAGAACTCTAGCCAAAGTGAAGGTCCACCATCAGATTTAATTTTCTCAAACAAAGGTAGGAGAAAATTAATTTAATATCCCATAGCTTTGAGTTTTTTAAAACATTTATTTTTAACATAAATAAATCCATCCTTGGATATTTCTCTAACCAAAAATCTATTGAGTTCACTCATGATAAAGGTCTTTTGTTGATGAACTCGATGATGGTAGAAATCAGGGATGTATTTAAAGATATTCATCAGTTTCTAAAATAATTTGGTGTAGAGAATTCCAATCTGATCAAAATTAGACCCTTTAAAGAACACAATATCTAGAAGTGTTACTTCAGAATCAGAAACAAATGAAGTAATTTTAATACTATCATAGAAGGAACCATAGGAAGCAAGAAAACCATTAATATCCTCCTTAGGGCCATGCTAAAGTCCAATGGCATAATCAATTTATACTTTATAAAATAAAATATTTTCCACAACAACATTATTAAATACCTATTCCTCTAGATGATAGAAAAATAAACAAGCATAAACGACAATAAAATTACTTCCCTTGGTTGTTCCTCTTATTTTCCTGTATGTTTTTCCTTCGAATTTGAAGTAGTATTGTGTTAACACTATCTCTACAAGCCTTACCACAAATTTTATCTTGGCCAGATCAAATTCATTCCTCAAAAAATGAAGGGCTGCTATTCCTTGAGAGGTGGGGATGCTAGGATAGATGCTCTCAACATCAAAAGTGAAAACAAAAGATGTCATGAGGAAAAGTACAACCTTATAGATATTTAATTAAAGATATGGAATCTAAGAGATGATTTTTGTGCTTCAATAAAATTGGCAAGATCAAATAATGAAGCCATTTGGAGTTAGGTTCGAGCATGAAACCACAATAGAAATATATGGGTCAAGCAGAATACACAGGCTTGTGGATTTTGGATAGTAGGCAAAAGACACACACTTTGGTAGAGGATTGTGTTATCTGAAGCATAGATTTTTATGGTTTTTTGAAAGCAGATTCCTCATAAAGTCCTAGCCAAGCATATCCTAGAGCTAATAAAAAATATTCTACTAGGGGACTGTGTTTACTTCATAGTATACATTCTAATATGAAATATAGGAAAATCCTTTTGAAATGTACAAATCCATGGACAAAACAAAAACAACAAAGTTTTTAACTGCAGACCTAATGACAATGGATTTGTCATTAGCAAGGGAACGAATGGTAGACTAGATATGGGGTGAAAAGGCATGTTGGTAGATGGGATTGGCAAAAAATAATTTTCTATTGAGGAATATTTCACTATGTTAATAATTTCTTCCAAAGGCCTATAAAATTGTAAGGGATTAAAACTTGGGTTGGAAACACGAAAATGATCAATGGGCTTAGGCGATTTTGGAGGGCCATCTCTCGGTCAAAATAACCATTCGAAACAAATACATCTATGAAAAGCTAAAAACTCATATTTTAGAACCTCTTTAGCCATGGTAGGAGGAACAATGAGGAACTTTAAACCCATGCTAATGTTGGAAATATTGATTATATTTGTTGCCATTGATGTCAAAGGTGAAATTGTTGAAAATAATAGTCAAGGTTGAAATATTAAAGTACAAGGCAAATATATTCAAGGGTAAAATAGTTTTCAAGGTAAAATCATTCTTCATGGTTGTGTGTGAGAAAAGGACAAGGTGTTATTTGGTTAAATGGTTCTCCATAATTTATGTTTGCAAGAAAAATATAAGATTCTCCATGGTTATGGTTGCAAGAAAAAGACAAGGTTCTATATGGTTATGTTAGCAAGAAAAATATAAGGTAGACAAGGTTCCATTGAAAAAGATTTATTTATTTCAAGGGTGAAAAAATATTTCAAGAGCAAAGGACAAAATATTAAAAAATAAATTATAATATTTAAACCAAAGTTTAAATATTATAATAAAATAAATTTGAATTTTAAATGGCGCAAAAATTTAAAATTCAAATGGTGGAATGGTGGCAAGAGGGCTGACATCTTCCTAAGCCTTGGATTGTATATATAAGGAGGAAAATAAAAATCATTTGCAAGGTTAAGGTGATTGAGATATAAGTGGCATTCGTTCCATTTGTGAGGGTAGCACATAAATTTTAATGCGAAGGCAGCGAGGAGTAAGGAGGGTGCATGAGTTTTAAAGAAATGTGGATGACATATGAATCTCAAAATAGGAGGCAATGCATGATTTATTCCAACTGTGTAGCTAGATTAGGTGGCAGGCAGACCCTATGCAATATGCTGATGTTTAGGAGGTTTCAGATTCAAGTCATAGTGGTAGTTGATTTTTGAAATGACATTTGGGCGAAATAAAAGGTTAATAAAATTTTTGTTACACACTTTTGGTTCCTGCAGGTGGACCAGTCTAGCTGGAACTCTAGCTCGAGCTAGAGCGTGGGTTCTATGAGGTTTCATGTTCGACTCCCTTTGGTGGCAGAAGTGGTAAGGGCATTAATTTTTAATAAAGTTTTTGTTTGGCTATTAGGGAGTCATAAGGGTTGAGTTTAATAAAGTTTTTTTTTTGTAATTAGGGAGTCATAAGGTGTTAGTTAATAAATTCTTGTGTGCAAGTTAGGATTTATAATGATATGTTATAAAAAAATTCTATTTTGTAAATAGAAATTATAAAGGTGTTTTATAAAGTTTTATTTTGCAAAGAGCATAAAGAGAAAATACAAAGTAGATAATTTTTGCATGTGAGAATAGGAGGTATAAGGTTTATAAAAGGAAAATTAAAATTATTCTATACTTAGTATTTTGGATGATTACAAGGCACATTATTGATATTGAAAATTATTTGTGTCTTTTACAAGTAGGAGTTATAAGGTGTTATTGTGGTTTGACTTTTGGTTGAAATTTTGTATGGTGAAAAGTAAGTTTGAGGGGTTTTGATGATTGTTAATGTCCTATATTTTGAGAACAAAAGAAGTGTCATTGAACATAATTTTTAGATTTCATTGAGCACATATTTTTGAGAAGAAAGTTAATGTTGATGGTTTGAAAGAGAAATATACTAATCAATTTTGAAGTGGCACTTTGAAGAGGAAATTATTTTGAGACAGGTTTTGGAGGGCACATTTTCATCAAAGCAAGTTAATAGGTATGTTGACATTATTCCTTCTCTAATGTGTTTGGTTGAGATAATATTTCATAATCATAAGGTAGATATAAAAGGGTTGATTAGTGTGTATTGTTGGAAATATTTGAGCTAGGGTTTGAAAATAAATTGTGCATTCTTATTGAAAGAATTTGTGAAGCATTTTGGTAGTAATGTGAGTGACATTGAATGTGAATGGGTAAGTGTTAGAGGCTAGTATTGTGAAGTAATTTATGCATTATAGTGTTTGATGTTTGAGAGAAAATTTGCAAGGAATATAAACTTGTTTTGTGAAGCAAAGTTATACATTAGTTTGATTTTATTTGAAAAGGATTTGCAAGAAGTAGATATATGATTTGATAAATGCAAGATATGTGAATGTGAAGAACATATTGGATATTTGATAATACATATATGTTCAAGGGTTAAAAAAATTCTACGTAGAATATGTCCAAGGTTATGCATAGTGGTGAATATTCACAAATTGGGTGAATATTAGGATTTCCAAAATTCCAAATTGGTGAATATGAGGACCCTCGACATCGGCCCATTCGCCTAAAATTTTTAGGACCAATTTTTTCTTAGGGTCAATTTGCCACAATATATATCCAAACATAGGTATATTTGTACTCGTTGGAAAGCTCTTTTCAAGCCTAATCTAATGGTGGTGTTTTTATGAAGTTATAATATGATTTAATAGGTCAAAAATGGTCCCAAAGATGACCTTATATTTTAGAGCTTCAAATACCCCAAATTTTGGTGGGAAGATGCTTGATTCGATTTGCTTAGGATTCTCCATGATTTACATTTATTTTGATTAGGATTCACCATTTTTTTACAACTACATTTTGAGTCCAACCCCTTATGCAAAACCTTGAATATGCCTAAACTACCTACTTAAAGAAAGCATGTCTGAAAGAGGTATACGTATTATTATGAACATCATTTGTGTGCAATATTTGATATTGGTTGAGCATGTGCTATGAGTTTTTTTTAGAAAGTATTAGAGAAAATTAGATCAAGTCTTTTGAGAAGGCTTGAAGCAGGTTTGAGGCAGATTTGAGCAACTCTTGTAAAGACTTGAAGCAGGTTTAAGGCATATTTGAGCAAGTCTTGTGAGAAGAATTGAAGCAAATTTGAGGCAGATTTGAGCAAGTCTTGTGAGAAGACTCGAAGCAGTTTTGAGGTAGATTTAAGCAAGTATTATGAGAAAACTTGAAGTAGATTTGAAGATAGATTTGTGCATTTACTGCATGCAAATTTAGGATAGATTTGAGAGCAGACCTGAATTAGCCTTATGATTAGGCTTGGAGTAAAATTTAGTAGAGTTGTGTACCAGCTTTGGAGGTGTCTAGAGAAAAGGAGAGGAGTCTCCTATGGATATAGGTACATGAACCAGATAAATAAGGAGAGGAGTCTCCTATGGATAGAGTTCCATGAACCAAGCCAGCAAGGGGATAGAGTTCTCCTATGGATAGATTTCCATAAACCAAAATAGCAAGGGGATAGGGTTCTCCTGTGGATAGAGTTCCACGAACCAGACCAGTAAGGGGATAGAGTTATCCTATGGATATAATTCCATGAACCAAACCAATAAGGGGATAGAGTTCTCATGTGGATAAAGTTCCATGAACTAGAGCAAAGGAGAGGAGTCTCATGTGGATAGATTTCCATAAACTGAGAAAATAATAAGAGTCTCCTGTGGATAGAGTTCCATGAATCAACACAGTGGGGACATAGGTCTCCTTCATATAGAGATCCATAAACTTGAGCATAGTGGATTGGTGTCTCCTTTGGACAAAGATCTATAAACATTGTAATAGGGAATTGGTTCATGGACGTAACCCTCATTTGATGAACCACATTAAATCTGTGTCTCTCATGTGTGTGATGATTTATGCATTGCTTTGTTACTGCTATTGATATTACAATTGATAACATTGGATAATAGTGTTTGGGAAAGAAAAGTAAAAGTTTATCTTATATAGTTCACCCCCATCTCAGTATAAGCTTGTGTTCTTCAATTGGTATTAGAGCGGGTTCCTTTGAAAAAAGTCTAATAGCTTAAAGGAAGATATTATAGGAACATAGATGGCTTCTCATAATGGATCTTCAAAAAATAAGGCTCCAATGTTTGATGGGAATAATTATGCTTTTTGGAGTATGAGGATGAAGACTTATTTGATGGCACAAGGATATGAAACATGGCAATCTATTGAGTATGGGTTCACACCTACATCTACTCCCACAGATAAGGATGGTAAGCAATTACATGTGAATAATTCCAAGGCTATGAATGGAATCTTAAGTGGATTATGTGAATCAAAATTGTGAAAATTATGCAATGTAAATCAACAAAAGAGATATAGGATAAATTTAAGTAAACATATGAAGGAGATAGCAAGGTAAAGTTGGCAAAAATTCAAACTCACAGGAGGATGTTTGAAAAATTGAAGATGGAATATGAGGAAGATATTTCTAAATACTTCATGTTAATGAAGTTGTTAATACCATGCATGAACTTGAATTCAAAATTGAGGACTCTAGTGTTGCTAAGAAAGTATTAAGATCACTCCCCATGAGGTATGATGTAAAGGTTTAAGCTATAGAATAAATGAAGGATCTTGATAAGTTGACTATGGATGTGCTACATGGAATTCTCACAGCTTATGAGATGAGGAAAAAAAAAGATTAAAATTACAAGAAAGAGGTAGCATTAAAAGTTTCAAAGAAGAAAAAATATAAGAAACTAGAATCAAGTGAGGAGTAAAGTAGTAATGAAGAATCTAACTATGTGAGAAGAAATAAGGACTCAAGAAAATACAAAAATGTAAAGACAGTGAAATATTTTAATTGTGTTAACTTTGGTCACTATGCATCTAATTATCAACAAGCTGGAAGCAGTAGAAGTGAAGAGAAACATGATTCTAAGAAAAAGGAAGAAAGGAAATTTAGGCATGAAAGTAAAAATAGGTATGGTTAAGGTAAGCATGCAAATAAGTTATTTCAAAGGCACAAGAAGAGTTTCTATGTTAAAATAGCAAGCAGTGCTTTAAGTGACAGTGATGAAAGAATCTCAGGAAGTGAAGAAGAATATATTCTATTTTTAGAAATAGAAGAGGAAGAAAACACTCCTATTAAAGACCAAGTAGAAGATGCTCCTATAATTTAAGACCTAGAGAAAGGTTTAGAAAAAGAAGAAGAAGGCATAGTTGATCTAGAATATTAACTTATTGTTGCTCTCAGAAAGTTGAAAAGAGTTAGAAATAAAAATTCAATACTGAAGGCTCAAGTTCAAGAATATGAGGAAATAAAAGAAAAGCTTCTACAAGATCTCAAAAACTCAAAAGCTAAGGCAAGGAGATTTAAAGAATTCATGGTTGAAAATTTAGAGGCAAAAGAGTTAGAATGTGAAAGATTAGAACATGAAGTGGTTTCTCTAAGTATGGAAGTGAAAGATTCTAAGGATAAGTTGCACAAATTTTTGGGAAAAGTTCAAAAATTTTGGATACCATTATCAAAGCACAAAGATCTTCATTTATCAAAATATGATGTGGTTTTGAATAAGGTCAATAGGTATAGAGAGAGGATTCAATCTCAAAAGAAAAGTAAGTTTTAGAGAAAGATATTGAAGAAGAACCTAATACCTATGATGATAAGTTGAAGAGTGGAATCTTCACTAAGAAAGAATACAATGCACAAACAAGAGACAGGGACCATCACAGAGAAGGTAAAGAAAGGACTAAAATACCAGATGTTTCAAGACAAGATGAATATTTCTTCCAAGGGCATTATTTTTCATGTAATCATTTTGGTCACAAAGCTATGCATTGTAGGGTTCATGGAAAGGAGTATGGCTTCACTAAGAGGAACTTCAACTCATTCGAATATGGATATTTATTTCAAGGTTATTGCTACTCATGTAATAACTTTGGTCATAAAGCTATACACTGTAGGGTTCATGAAAAAAATGAATATGGCTTCACCAAGAGGAACTTCAAGTCATTTTGCACCTTCCAAAAACTACAACATTAGGTGTTACAATTGTAATAATCTTGGACATAAGTCCAAGTGGTATAGAACAAATTTTTTGAATCTTCCAGAGTCAAGCAAGAACATGGACACTCAAAAGGATAAAGGGTATGATTACAAAGGTGTTGAAAAATAAGGTTGAAAAGGAAAAAGAGCATTGTATGTTGGGAGTATATTTACTCCCACCCAGAAATTAATCACATCAAGGAGAGGAGGTGGTTAGGGGGATGAGCTAAGAGTCTTATTTTTTTAGACCCAAAGGAGTCCCTTTGCCATTGATGTCAAAAGGGGGAGAGTTTCAGTAAGGGGGAGAGAAATCAATAATGCAGAGCAACTTCTCAGGGGGAGCAGATTTGGAATTCAATGGTTGGAAAAGAAATTTTTATAAAGGGTTGCCATCAATGACAAAGGGGAAGATTGTTGGAAATATTGAGTATATTAGTTGTCATTGATGTCAAAGGTGAAATTGTTAAAAATAATATTCAAGGTTGAAATATTAAAGTACAAGGCAAATATCTTCAAGGGTACAATAATTGTCAAGGTAAAAGCATTCTTCATGGTTGTGTGTGAGAAAAGGACAAGGTGCTATTTGGTTAAAAAGATTCTCCATAAGTTATATTTTCAAGAAAAATACAAGGTTCTCCATGGTTATGTTTGCAATAAAAAGATAAGGTTATCTATGGTTATGTTAGCAAGAAAAATACAAGGTAGACAAGGTTCCATTGAAAAAGATTTATTTATTGCAAGGGTGAAAAAGTATTTCAAGAGCAAAGGATAAAAGACTAAAAATAAATTATAAAATTTAAACCAAAGTTTAAATACTATAATAAAATAAATTTGAATTTTAAATGGTGCCAAAATTTAAAATTCAAATGGTGGCAAGAGAGTCAACATCTTCCTAAGCTTCAAATTGCATATATAAGGAGGAAAATAAAAATCATTTGCAAGGTTAAGGTGATTGAGATATAAGTGGCATTCATTCCATTCATGAGGGCATAAAACAATGTTTAATGATAAGGTAGCAAGGATTAAGGAGGGTGCATGAGTTTTAAAGCAATGTGGATGGTGTATGAAACTCAATATAGGAGGTAGTGCATGATTTATTCCAACTAGGCAACCAACTCAGGTGGTAGACAGACCCTACGCAAGACGCTAATGTTGAGGAGGCTTTAGGTTTGAGTCACAGTGGCAGTTGATTTTTGAAATTACATTTGGGTGAAAGAAAAGGTTAATAAAATTTTTGTTATGCACTTTTGGTTCTAGCAGGTGGGCTAGTTTAGCTAGCACTCTAGCTTGAGCTAGAGCATGGGCTCTATGAGGTTTTACATTCAACTCCCTTCGATGACAAAAGTGGTAAGGGAATTAATTTTTAATAAAGGTTTTTGTTTGGCTATTACGGAGTCATAAGGGTTGATTTTAATAAAGTTTTGTTTTTGCAATTAGGGAGTCATAAGGGTGAAAGTTAATAAAATCTTGTGTGCAAGTTAGGAGTTATAAGGATATTATATAAAAACTTTCTATTTTGCAAATAGAAATTATAAAGGTGTTTTATAAAGTTTTATTTTGCAAAGAGCATATAGAGAAAATACAAAGGGGATAATTTTTGCATGTGAGAATAGTGTTGGCAAATGCACTATGAAACAAAATATGCATAAACCATAGAAAATATATTATTCATATGATGTTGTTTAAATAGGACAAGGTATAGGCTATAAATAGCCTTAAGATATTTATAAAAATTGTAGACACCTAAATCGTGTCATGCTTAGGGGAGCTACTTACATAGACACACTCATAAGATCATAAGACATAATCTTGGACTTTCCAAGCACCAAAAGTGGTTCTCACCACTCATTTGTGGCCTTTTCAAGCCATCCAAGCTTGGTTGCTCAAGCCAAGAGCAACTAGATTCTAGCCGCTCAAAGCTAGAGTGACCAGACCTTAGTCGTTGTAGACGAAAAGGGCCAGATCATAGTCGCTACAATTGACAATGACTAAGCCATAAGAAGAATTTTTCCAATAAATAGGCCCAATATCAGGTGAAAGTGGTAGTCTACATGCAATAAAGGTGAGCGGGAGTGACTTTGCATTCCTTTTCATGACCAGTTCACATAGGAGACTTGAGTTTGCATTTAGACTTAAGTTAACTGACCTCCAAGCACAAATAAATGACAAAAGCTTCTCATGCTATTGAATAGTTCACATAGAAGACTCAAGTGGGCAGTTAGATTTTAGTTAACTGGCCTTCAAATATAGACAATATACAAGAGCTTCTCATGCTAACTTGCACTATGCATGAGAAATTCATTTCTAGGGCTTGGACATAGACCTAGGGTTTCACACTATAAAAGGTGCAAGCCTAAGAGCAAAAAGGGATATACATGATCGATATATGACATATAGAGACCTGAATCACACACATGAGATCATTTTAGATAGAGAGAGAGAGTTCTCTTTGGGATCACATGTGCGATGGAGCTTCGACAAATCAAAGGGCACAACACCTACTTTCTTCAACATCAGATCATGGTCTTTGATCCATGGCTTTGGCATAAGGAGAGCAAGGTTTTATTTAGTGGCCGTTGTCTTGGACAGTGGCCCATAGGCTTAGCTTAAATAGACATAGAATCTTTTATCTTGTTTTCATATATCATTATCTTAGATTTACTTGATTCCATGGTATTGTTTTATCATATTTCTGTTACATTCTATGATTAGTAACAACCTTATTCGGGGAGGCAATATCATATAGCTAAATGTGTATTGTTGTTTGAATTGCATACAGGGCCACAGGTTCATGAGACATAATCCATGACATGTGAGAGCAAGAGGATCAATCTAGGAGACATACCTGGAGAAGGAGGCATCTGTAAGCCCTTAGACATTTTTGTGTGCAGAACTGGGAAGCATTTTAGAGCATGCCACCCTTTTGCAAAAGGGGACATGTATTCATCCACTTGTAAATCATTGTATCAATATGGGTATCCCTAAGAGGGACCAACATGTAATTGGGGTTCAATATTAATGAAAGATCCATTCTTTGTCATTTTTGTGTTATATGTTTTCTCGTAATATTTTAGCTTCATTTTCGATATAGTAATAACATTGCAAGTAGAATTTAGAGCAGTGCATGCACCCCAGGGTCGCTACAGATGGCGATCATGGTGGGAAAACCACTAATTTTTCATTTTTTGTTAGAAAACTTACTTAATTTTGTTTGCAGGTCTAGTCGCTTTGAGCTACAACAACCAAAAACTAGCCACTCTGGTCAACAACGACCATTACTGAAGTGTAGCAGAGATCAAAACATCAACTCTCTGATCTAGATCAAATTTTGGTATAGTTTTTTTGATATTTTACAGCTCTCTATATGCTTCTGTGTGTTCAAAATAGAGAACTTAAAGAACATTTATGTTTGGAAATTGAAAGAATAAAGAAGAAAGAATTAAGCATTTCATATATCTTAGATCTTCTTTTAAATTTCCACTAGGCATTGCTAGGAACAACGGATTATGCTTGAAAAGTTCACCCTAGAATCCAATGTGATGGACATTATATGTTGTTTTATTTCTTTGAGGCCCTGCTAGAGGCCATAGTTGCACTAGATAAAGTGCGCTCATACAAATCATAGTAGTTCATGCATCTTTTTGAATATTGAAATGTATTTTTGCACTTAGGCATATAGGAAAGACTTATTGTTGCTATATGATGCACTTTATGTTACGCAAGTTTAAAATGAACACCACACACACACATATCATTTAAACATTAGATATTTGGATTTCATCACCAACCTCCAATTCCATCCAGTGACGTTGGAATTCATCTCCTTCCACTGGTTTACCCCCTAGAGCTTCCTAGAAACGGATTGGGAAAATTACTTATAGTGACACTCAGTTACTTGTGTTCAAACTATCTCCCACTATTGGAACAATCATTGGTTCAAAGTGGAGGAGCTAGGCGAACCCCCCATTGGGTCTTCAGTGGTGTACCCTAGATTCTTTTTAGAAAATCATGTTTGGAACGAGTGTACTTAATTTTCACTATGTATGAGTCTTCTCATTATTAATCCAAGAACAAGAGAAAATAAATATAGAGAACAACACATAAAAATACAACAAATAGTTTAGGGCACACTTAAATTGGTAATAAAGATAAACATTTGTTTGGAATTGTGTGGTCTCTCCTAAATAAAAAACTCAAAAGATCAAGTCATAAAACAACATGGTCAAAACAAAAGTAAACACCCTTGGTCTGATGTCGAGGGAGAGACAAAAGCAATCCATGCCCATAGGCAGAGTCATAGTAATGTTGAATGATCTACCTGTAATACCGTGAGACGTAGCTCCATGAGCCTAAGGGTTGATAACTCAACTCTTAGGGATCTCCTTGAAAAACCCCAAGTAAGGAACCACATCATGGAACAAAGTCACATAAAAAAAAAGAGGCTTCACAGCCATCCTCATCAAGGAGACATGAGGAGACCTCAAAGGCCTCCTCTAAACACACAAAAACATCTCAAAGACATGAGGAAACTTCAAGGGCTTCCTCCTCACATGGACATAAATAAGATTCTAAGACCCATTCTTCACATAGGGATGACGAGTTTGCCACGTCTCCATCCACATGGAGAAAACATCCACCAAGCCCTCTTCATCAAGAAGGCAAACAAGAATTACAACACCTCAAGACTCAAAAGAAACATATGAAATAGGTCTGCCCACTGAAGGGCGGGAAACTAGAGCTACATCTAATCATGGGAAGCATATAGAAGAAATCCTTCACATAAAAGGAAATATTCCCGTAGACTGTGACCTCATAGGAGTAAATGGCACCCCACGGGACCAGCCATGGAGAACGAGATAACTAGACAGGTTGGATCGATTTCCTACTCAACCAACCCAAAGAACTATAGCTACTGAGAACTCTACATCTAGAAGCTCACGAAATGTGACTTCTAAACATACCTCCCAGTCTGGGGGTACCTCAGAGCGACCCCATAAAATATTCATAGAGTCTGATCATAAGGATATTCAATAGTACACTGAACAAGTCACATTAACTAGCAAGAGTACAGATATAGCAGAAACTCCCTGAAGGAATCTGCAATTCAAGACTACAAGAACAGAGTCAAATAAACATGAGTCTTCTAAAACAACACAAACTGATGGAATGAGGCAGTTATAAAATGCATTACGCAAATATTGAGAGTTAGTGGAAGCTATCGAATAAGAGAAACAAAGATAAAGACTCTTGCTCCAACATGAGGAGTGGTTAAGAGAGCAATCTGATCAGCTAGCTCTTAACAATTTATAGATAAATGGTGGTGACCACCAAATAACAAGACATGCTGACTCACTTAAGGAAAAGCACACTAGACAAGATATCCCACAATGAAACCCCCCACCAAATCATGAACAAAATCCAACTAATGGGGGCAGGGCAAACATAACAAATCAAGATCACAACCCTGATTCCCCTCGTAGGAGGGAGTAAAATGGAACAAATCAAATGAATAAAGAGTTACCTCCATTGACAATGTGAATAGGCTTGCATGAGGAGGAAATCCATGCATCAAAGGTATTTCAAGAGCTTGCTGAAAATATGAAAACCTTTGAGAAACAAGAGGCAGCTGGGAACTCACCAACATTGAGCAAGATACACAATCAACCATTGTGCCCATCAATTCCTAGCCCTCCATATCCTAAGAACTTTGATATGCCTAGGTTAGAGAAGTTTAAAGGTGAAGAGGATGCACAAGAGCATGTCACCAATTTTATCAATGCTTTTTTCATCTTGAATACAATGACGCTCTCATGTTAAGAACATTCATAATGACATTTTTAGGTTCTACCATTCAATGGTTCAACCAACTACCTAAGGATAGCATAACCATCTTTGAACAACTAGTAAACGCATTATTGAAGCATTTATCCTTTGGTGCTAAGAAGAAGGTGAATATTTTAGACCTGGAAAACCTGAAACAGTATGATGATGAGCCAATAATGGATTATGGGAATAGGTGGAGAAAAATCATGGAAAAATTATCATTCTACATTCCCACATAAGAGATCATTCGTATGTTTACCAAACGTTGTTCTAAATATATCTCCCTCTTGCTACAACTCCAATAGTATCCTTCATTTGAGTAAGCTTTGGCACATGCCAAGCTCATCAAAGAGATAAAATTATATGAGGGAACCATTAAGCTCCAAAAAAAAAAAGAGTGGAACAAGAATGCTAAGAATGACAAATACAAGTAGAAGCAGGGCAACCTTACTATAGTAAATCAAGTCATATTGGATACACCCAAGGATGGGGGTGCAAAAAAACCATAGAAGTATCAAGCACATCCCCAACCAGCCAACTACGACCAAAAGAACAATCAAGGAAGAAATAGAGGACGCAAGCCACCTTATTATTTCATGCCTCTAACAGAATCAATGCAATCAATCTTTAATCAGTTGAGCGAGGCTAGGAGGATCAAATTTCCTGATATACCTCTTGTATATCCCAACCATACTAAGCCAAAATGATATAGGGAAGATCAATTTTATCCTTATCATAGGATATTAGGACATGACATTTAAGCTTGTGTTGAGTTTAAGCATCAAGTGCAAAACATAATTGAGGTGGGAGAGCTTAAAGTTGACAACCTACTAGCTCCTGATAATAGAGACATGGCCATGAAGTCCCTCAACAACAAGGGGCCCAAGTCAATTAGGTTCGAGTTGACATACCTACCCATGAATGCGTTGGGATGGTTGAGATCGTTAACATAGCAACAAGAAGTAAGTGGTATGGTCAACCTCAACTACCAGTAGCTCCCATGAACATCCCAACTACTCCTAGGCAAAGGCAAGACAACCTTCCAGGTCCACCAATGAGACCTATGGTAACTATTTAGAGTAGATTGGAGCAAAACCTACAGATGAATCCAGCTAAGTTATCCATCTATGAGCTCATACAATAGTCCCCAAAGCATAGGGAGACTCTAATGGATATTTTAAGAACAATTGAGCTTCAACCACAGTATGTGAATGCATTCACTCACTTTGTGGGACAAGTGCAAGAATTCCATGAATCTGCAATCTGATTCTATGATCATGAGATTAAGATAGTTTTTTTTGCCTTCCCAGACCCTTCGCTAAACATTATGGTGGCCATCGATGACTTACCTTTAAAGAGGGTTTTGGTCAATACAATTTCATCGATAAACATCATCACAACAACTGCAATAGAGCACCTCAAGATACATAAGACCAATATCGTTCCAAGAACTTACACATTGAGAGCTTTTAATGATGCTTTATGCAATACTATGGGAACAATAGTCCTACCCATCAAGGTGGGGCACAAGACCATGCCCGTGATGTGTCATGTCTTGGAAAGAACTATTTAGTACAACATCCTCTTAGGGCACCCTTGGATAAGGGCCATGAAGTGCATGCCTTCGATCTTGCACCAGTGTGTTAAGTATGTGCACGAAAACAAAGTCTATGTGGTTTTGGCCAATTAAGAGCCTTTTAAATACGTTAATTAGGTCGATATTATGTGATAATTCATGATACCTTCTACTCACCTATACGTGGCACATTCATCCCCAACCACACAAGTTGATAACGAATACAAAGGGGTAAGAAAAGACCCAAGAAGATCAACACCTCCTGGTGCACTCAAGACAATCAATGCTTCTAAAGCACCATCAACGTCAAAACCAAAAGACAATCAGAAGCTAAAGGTTCCCTTAGTTAAGGAAGAGAGGCCAAAAGAAGTGCCAACTATAGCCATTGCTAAAATTCCAAGTCCTATGGAAGAGGAAGATCCTCAAGATCAAGATGAAGATAGTGATTATCACCCTCCTTCGCCAGCATCATCCGTGGGGTCATCCACATTGCATGTATCAATACACTTGGAAATTACAGGCATAGGGGATACCTTGTGTAGAACATCACCTTTACACTTATCATTGAGTTTGCACAGGATATAGGGAGGCCTAAATACTTGATGCCACCAGTAAGAATAGTTGTTCCACTGGGAATCCCTCCCAACCAAACTAATTTTGTCTATACTGACCTAGACTGTGCTCATAACTCTTCAGATATAGAAGGATATGGTGATAAATTATTCACAATCAATGTTCATTACCTCTCTAATCCTGAGTTTGCTCTAAAATACTTTGAGCATTGCCATTGGCATGGCTATGGCATTGCATATATGAGCAGGGGTGCATGATGCTTTATGAGCCACTGTATCAGCTTCCTTTTGATAGATTTGGCTTAGGTTATTATAGCGAAGGTCAAGATGACTCACTTGTAGCAGTATAGGAAATATTAAGCATAGGGTTGGGAGAAGACATTGATTTCATTCCTTATCACTCCTTGAGAATAGAAAATTTGAGCAATAGAGAAGTAGCCATGGTAAACATACCGCCTCCAAAAACTTATCATCCAAACACCTCAATTGATTCCATCCCAATAGGGTACAACTCATGGGATGAGGAGAATGGATATGAAGTAAGTGATGATGAGGCACAACTTGGCTTAGCCTATCAAGGGCCTCATTATTTATAAATTTTCACATGGTCCATCCATGATGAGATTGAATATACATCATATGAAAGTGACTATGAATCAGAATACTCAACAGAAAGAACTTACTTAGGCTTAAGCCATCAACCCATGACTTTGGGGTGAGAGACAAATGTAAATGGATTCTTCATAAGTGACAAATAATATGAAGATGAAATAGAGATGGCCTACTTGGGGCCAAGACATGAGCCCCTTGTATTAGGACCGCATACCAATGCTAACAATTTCTAGATAAGTGATGATGACTTTGAGGATGAGATCAAGATGGATTATCTTGGACCTAACCACTTATGGTAATTCAATAAGCTAGTAGAGAGAGAGGTGGCACTTCGTGCCATAAACCCTCAACTTCAATTTTTGGGGAGACCTATTGACCTAGTTGCCATTCATTGGATGGTTAACCCCCCTCTGCCTACATTCAGAGAGTAGTTAGATCCCAATGATCCTATTGTTTGCCTTGCTCATGGGCCAGATCCAAAAATTTCCATTCCTCCAAAACCTCATTGCAAGTATGGAAGAGAAACACCCAAGACAAGATTGCATTGATGTGGTCGTGGAGATTTCATCCCATCCATCAACATGATATCCATCGATTTGACCACTCCACTTCATAATCCAATAGATCCTACCAAATCATTGCATCTTGATATAGACGCTATTGATTAGGATCATGCTAGTTCACCCATAGATCCAGAAGACCTCTTCCTAAATGAAGATATGTTATAGTCGTTCCATATTGCATCAAGTTATGTGTATGCCGTATTCCATGTTGGTTTAGAACCTGAGTCAATAGGTCCTATGAATCTCGTTGATGACATTTATTTGATACCCATGCCTCATCAGCTAGAGGATGGGTCACATATGGCTATAGAAGCAATTTTCAAGGTGGACATCAGTAATGACCCTACCTAACCAAGGAAAGTAAAGTTCAGAGAAAGTCTATCTCCATAGGAACAAGCCATCTTGATTCCTCTCCTTAAGGAGAGGCCAAATATTTTTTCTTGGACTTACAAAGACATGCCAGGGATAGATCCAAAGTTAGTCATTCACAACATTTCATTGGATCCCATGAAGATGTCAGTCAAGCAAAAACTGAGGAAAATGCATACAACCGTCGCTTTGATGGTAAAGAACAAATTGCAAAAAATACTGGATACATTATTCATAGTTCCTATTGACTACCTTGAGTGGGTTTCAAACATGGTATCCATAGGGAAAATTGACAGAAGAGTTCGTATCTGCACAAATTTCATATATTTGAATAGGGAAACACCAAAGGATTCATTCCCATTGCCAAATATAGATGCTCTTGTAGATGCAACCACAGGTCATGAAATGCTTTCCCTAATGGATGGGTTTTCTAGATACAACCAAATCTAGATTAAGCTCGAAGATCAACATGAAACTGCTTTCAATAACCCATGGGGAATATTTGGTTACAAAGTGATGCCATTCAGTCTCAAAAATGCTAGTGCCACATATCATCGAGACATGACATACATATTCTATGACTATATGCATAAGATCTTGGAATATTACATGGATTACTTACTAGCCAAGTCCCTATTGTGGCAAGAGCATGCCAAAGTCCTTAGACAAGTCTTTGATCGCCTCATAGAACACAATGTCCGATTGAATCCTAAGAAGTGTGTATTTGGTGTAACTTTTGGCAAGATTTTAGGATTCATCGTATCCAAGAGAGGCATCGAAGTAGATATTGCAAAGGTAAAGGCTATATTGGAAATGGTCACCCCTACCAAGATTAGGGATTTGAGGAGCCTACAAGACAAGATAGCATCCATAAAAAGATTCATCATGCAATTATCAGATAAATGCATACCTATGAATAGGTTGATATGCAAGGAAGTCCCCTTTCATTGGGACGAAGAATGCCATCAAGCCTTTGCAGAGATCAAGAATTATCTAGAAACACCACTAGTATTGGCTCCACCAAGGCCAAACATACCATTTTTACTATATATATTAGCTACTAATTTTGCATTAGGCACCATGTTAGCCCAAAATAATGCACAAGACAAAGAGCAAGCCATATATTATATTAGTCACACCTTGGTGAGCTATGAGCTAGGATATGCGTATGTCAAAAAATTGTGTTTAGTAGTGGTATTTGCAACTAAAAAGTTGTGACACTACATGTTGAGCCATACAACCTACCTCATATCAAAATAAAATTCTTTGTAGTACATGATGAGCAAGACATATCACAACACACATACTACAAAGTGGATCATGCTATTGATAGAATTTGATCTAGAGTTCATAAGCCAAAATTCCATTAAGGGACAAGTCATAGAAGATCAATTAGTAGAGGCACCTCTTCAGGATAACAAGCCTCTCACCATAGAGTTTCCTGATGATGCGGTCTTTGCATTATTAGATCCGCCAGAGCTCAAAGAACCTAAGAAATAAAAAGACATGTCATTGTTCTTCGATGGTTCGAAGTGTGAACAAGGAGGCAGAGCAGGGATTGTCTTTATCACATTGTCCATTGCCCTTATCATTCAAACAAGACTTCCCATGCACAAACAACAATACAGAATATGAAGCATTGATCCTGGGACTCCAAACAACCATAGAAATGGGAATTAAAATATTGAATATCTTTGGTGACTCCTTGCTCATAGTAATCCAGGTCAAAGGACTCTTCCAATACAGGTGCCCACTCCTGAAGACTTACAAGGAACTTTCTAATAATTACTTAGCCCAACTGGAATGGTATGATATCGATGCAATCCCTCGTACGTCGAATAGATTTACAGACACTATGGCCTCTTTGGGATCCTTAATCCCTCACAATTTTTTTGCTGATTTTACAACTGTTCATGTGAAAGTGCTTTCATACTCAGCAATATGCCATGAAGCTTTTGAAAATCAAGAATCAGTCAACATGATCAACATCGAACCAAATCAGGATTGGTCCTTCATAACCAAAATTTTCTTGCAAACAACACCTTGGGGGTCGTTGATCTCCCAAGGATCCATACAGTATAGTGCGACCATATACCATAGAGTTGTTCCTCAATCTATGTTCACTACCTTAGAAATGCCAAAAGAACAAGTTGTCTATTCTATAGAAATTGTGGCCTATCAGGATTGACTTTCCCAACTGTGGGACTTCTTGAAGCTCAAAATAATACCTCAAGGTTTATCACATATAGAAATGTGAACATTTAAACATAGAGCAACAAGATACATTTTTCTAGGAGAAATCCTCTACATATGAGGATATGATGGAGTATTACTCCGTTGTCTTGAGCCCCAGGAAACATCTTGGGCAATTTTGCAAGCTCACGATGGAACATGTGGAGGCCATTTCAGTGGCATGGCCATAATTAAGTGCATCTTGAGAATGGGTTACTATTGGACCATAATGGAAAAGGACTACTGTGAGTATGTCAATAAATGTAATAAGTGCCAGTATCATGCAAACCTAATGCACTTACCATCGCAAGCTTTGTAGCCCATCCAGGCAACATGACCATTATCGCAATGGGGACTAGACTCGATTGGGAATATCTCACCCTCGTCCTCATACCAACATACATTCATCATAACAGCCACAGAATACTTCACTAAATGGGTATAAGTGATCCCATTAACATCAACAACTAGACCAAGGATTGTAGAGTTTATACTCCATAATATCATAAGTCATTTTTGGGTCCCTTCTAAGATAATATCGGATAATGGGCCATATTTTAAGAACAAAAATGTGTATGCTTTAATGAACAAATATCATATTCAACATAGTTTTTCAAAACCTTATTATTCACAAGCAAATAGGCAAGTAGAAGCCTCAAACAAAATAATAGTCTCCATTTTGAGGGAGACAGTGCAAGAAAATCACAAAGATTGGCACATGCAATTGCGTCTTATGCTATAGGCATACAGGACTAGTATATGAACACCCACTGGGGCAACATCATTTTCAATAGTATATGGCATTGAAGCCATCATGCCTCTAGAGTTGGAAATCTTGAATCTATGCATAGCACTAAAAGACTTCATAGATGATGAAGCTACGCAGCAAGGCTGCCTTGATCAATTGATGCTTCTTGATGAACACTGAGTCAATGCTTTAGATAATCTCCATGTTTACCAAGATTGCCTTGCATGAGCTTAAATTCCACTTAAGGGAATTCAAGGTTGGAGATCTAGTGCTCAAAGAAAACCAACAGAATTCAAATCTTCCACCGCATCTACTAGATAAGTTATTGGCAAACTGGATAGGTCCATACATGATTTCACAAAGATTTGGGCCTGGAGCATATCGCCTTATATCATTAGATGGTGTTGAAGAGCATGAACCTCTCAATATCATTCACTTAAAGGTATTTTACACATAAAAACACAAAAACATTCAAATATTTCATAAAACATCAAAAACATTCAAATATGTCAAAAATAAAAAACATTCAAATATGTCAAAAACACAAACAAATCATAAAAACATAAAATTCAAAAATTCAAATCAAAGGCTCCAAGGGTAATTCAAGCCGCTTGGTCAAAAATCAAATCAAAGGCTCCAAGGGTAATTCATATCACTTGGTCAAAAATAAAATCAAAGGCTCCAAGGGTAATTCAAACCACTTGGTCAAAACCAAAATCATCAAAGGCTCCAAGGGTAATTCATACCGCTTGGTCAAAAAATCAAATCAAATGCTCCAAGGGTAATTCACACCGCTTGGTCAAACATCAATTCAAAATGCTCCAAGGGTAATTCATGTTGCTTGGTCAAAAATCAAATAAAAAATGCTCTAGCAGTAATTCAACCGCTTGGTCAAAATCAATAACAAAATCCCTAAAGGCATAATAAGCCCTTTGGTAAAAATAACCAAAAATACAAAAACAACATAAAATAAAAAATATAAAAACAATTGCACTTCACATTTTGCATCCACATCAGTGCATTTCATTTTCACATACATTACAAGATATGTCATGAGAGTCTTAAAAGTGATACCACAGTTTGTCGCACAAGTCATTCATATCCATACCTCCATCCACATATGTGTAATTGTGTTTTTCAACACAACCATTATTTTTTGCTATACATAATTACTAAGACTTTTTGGTTCGTCAACCAAATCTGGTAATCTTATCAGCTTTTGAGGAAAACAACTTTGATTAGTAGAAATAAAGGCCTAGCTGTGATAAAGCCTTGGATATTCAATATCTTGTTACTAATTGAAACACTAAAATCCTAGCTGGTACAAGGAAAATATGAAAGTTACAAAGCGGTCTAGGTTAACTTAAGTGAAAAGGATTATCCTTGCTTATCCCCCTGTGCAACTGGTTTAAAGGTGCTAAGAATTTGCAAAAGGAAAAGCTTTACCCTATCAAAATCCCTTTCTTAAATCAAAACAAGCAAAATCCCAAAGCAAAGTACATATTCGAAAGGCCAAGCATACAGTCCAGATTTTAAAGCAAAAATCCAATACACAAATAATATATTCAAAATACAAAAAAAATCAATTTGAAGAAAAAAATAAAAAATAAATAGTGATTTTCATCACTAAGAATGAGCAAAATAAACAGTTATTATCATCACTACAAAAAAATCCCCGCTCAAAGAAAAAAATCAAAATCAAAATTGAGCAAATATCCAAAGCCAAAAAGAAGCCAAAAATAAGGGAATAAAGCTTGAATCCCTGGAATTCTCAACATTGTACAAAACTGGAAGGAGAAATACTTATGCATGACGATATATCTATTACAATTGCTTCATTCATTTGTGTAGACCAATGTTTGAATGTGGATGAGCTAGCTTAGGTAACCAAATATTTCCTAGTGGTATAGTCAAACTAAGTCCAACATAAGGATGAGATGAACACGTGAGGATCCCTGATCTTAGCAATGGGCTAAAAGAATCCTACCTAACATTGGAGGAAATGCTTGAGTTCTACCTTAAAATATACAATCACATGCACACACAGAGATCATGAAAAACTAGGTCCATGGTAAAAGCCTTACTTTTCAAAAGTCTAAGTGGTAAGTAGACATTTTTTGATAGGGGAACTAGAGTGTTTGAATCTCTGAAAACCCCCAAAAAATTTTACATAGCAAACAATCATTAAATAATTCATACCATCACTTTCTTTATAATATTCTATAAATTAGGGGGTATCAACATAGACAGACAGATACCACATATATATTAGAAATAGTATATAGACGACCACTAACTACTTTATATATTTTAATTTATAGAAACTTATTAAGAAGATACATTACACACCATTACATCTCATATATGAATACTTAATCAATTCTTATGATAGAAGTGATTATTTAAATTCATGATTATATTTTTTACTTTCTATGGTATCATCCATTAAGATTGTCAATATCATATGCATTTCGTATGCTTTAAGTTATTAGAGCATATAGGTTCATTAATACCATTACATCACATAAGTTAGATGCATATAATTAAAGCAAAGATTAAACATGCATTTAACAATAACATTTGCATTCACAAAAACAAGTCATCATCACATTCATAAACCACATCATAAAACATACAAGCAATATCCAATTGCATACCATCAAAATACATTGCATCATATCATCAAATCATATAAGCATCTACACATCCATATAAGCATCTTCAAATATCATCTATCATCTAACATATCCATAAAATCATCATAATACCATCATCACATCATATCATAAAACAAAATAACAACAAAAATATAAGCAATAAATGATACACATAATGAGTCATAAAAGGTAAATATATCATAAAAATATGTGTGTCAAGTCTAATGGATATACAAAAATGCCCATGGGCTATAGTCATGTAGGTCAATAAACCTAAAAAATGGATCAAGAACCAAGTAGAACATCAATCTAGTGTCGGGCCTAAGCCCCCTACATAACCTCCTCCAATGTCATCTCCCCTAGTGGCAGTGTCACGAGTCGAGTGATGTGAGCCTGTAGGTCTCTCTATCTTAGACCAGGTCTGCTGGCTAGGATGGGTGGAATACTACCTTGAGGTAGAGTGCTCATTGACCTGTGAACCACCTACATTTACTAGATCCTTAGGGACAATCTTGTGCCTCTTGAGCTACATCTGAAGGAGGGTAACATGATCCGTGAGACACCGAATCTAAACCTCATGCTCATCCAACAAGGAATGAAGATGTACCACCTATGCCCCTAAGCTTGCTACTGGAACCTCCTGTGGTATAGAAGTAGGAACAACAAACTGCATCCTAACATCTCCACCCCTGATAGTATCCTACAAAGCCTTTATCTATGTTGTGAGATGCTCAATCATATCATCTCGTAACTGTACCTAGATCTTAGTAGCCTGGAGCTCAACCTCGACCTTATGCAACTATGCTCTTAGAGGAGAATCTCTCTCCTCAGGCTCTAACTCCTTCTCAAAAACATCAAGATCCTTTGCCACCACCTGCTCTGCCAGCTAGCCCCATACCTTGGTCCTAGCTTGAACCCTGCATCCTACCAGATCTGTGCCATCACCCCTGCTATCATCTTCATGCCCTAGAATACCTATGCTCTACCACATCCTATCACCCCACCATTGAGAATAGGCCTTTGTAAATCCCCCAGCCACTATAGGGTCTATGACTGGGGCATCCTCCTCATCTGTAAGTTCTATGACCTATCATGGAGGTAGGTCTCTCTCTATTATGAGGTGCCTATACAAGAATGGTACCAAGGGCACATCCTACTACAATCCGTACTTATGAAGAACCCAAGAGTAGAAGAAATACTCTCGGATGGTAATTTTATGGTCAACGAGCCATCACTCAAACCATTTCCTAGAAGTAAAACTATTTGGATTATCCCAAATAGGACACTCATAGTACGACCGCCACAAGACATCTTTGACCAATAGTTTGGTAAAAGCATCAGTATAGTGGGATAACTCCCCTAAAAAAGTGTTGCTCGTACGATCCTCGTGCAATCGAGACCATATGGTAGCATAGCCCTGTGTTCGAGCCTCAATATATGTAATCTCAGCTAGGAGCCCCTTAGGGTGGTCTACCTTTATGTGCTCCCATCCCCAAACCTGTAAGAGCAAACTACAAGCAATGCTTATGCATCCCCATCGATGAATGTGGTATAACTCATCATAGCACTGAGTCAATGGTGATCTATCCCATGCATATATGATAGGATCCTCACTATCTAGTAGGTCCTACACCATTGCTAGGAGGTTCCAAGGGAACCTCAAACCCGAGCAGTCCGAGATAAGAACATTGCTGATCACCATCAACAACACAACATGCCTCGCTATGAAAACATGAGCATCATACCAAGCCTTGATAGATACTCCCTCGAACCTAGTCTCCTAGAGAGCCTATGTAGAACATGCCCCAAAAACCCGAGCATAGACGACCACCTGATCATTAGTGGCCAACAAAATAATGGGTACCCCATCGAATGGGATCCGAAAGATCTTGTACATGTCCTCCGACGTGATAGTCATATCACCGGGTGAAATATGGAAGGTGTTGTTTTGCAGGTCCCAACGGTGGGCTAAAGCTATAAGATAAGCCTGGTCAGCCATAATTTGGGGCAACCTGATAACATACTATATCCCATGGGCCTTAAACCACTCCCAGTCAGTGTCATCAAAACCAGGAAGTAATTCAAGCAGAATCTTTAGGTCCCGAACCTGAGCAGTGAGGATCTAAACAAAGAAGAAGAAAAACAAAATATAACTACAATGCATCTAAGGCATAATTCACAATAAAAATGAAAACAATGCAAAAGAGTATGAGTTACTCTAAATCTAAGAAAAATAAGAACAAATTGCACCTAATCAAAACAAAAATTCAAAAAAAATCTTAAAAACAATACATAAAATGCAAAAGCAAGGCTCAAGCTTTAGCCGTTGTCGCCTACAATGGTTGATGCCTACAACGGCCGATACCTGGCCATTGGAGGCAGCAGCGGCCAAGGCCCAACGGTCAAATTTTTTACCGTTGGGATTCAAACTTGGCCGCTCTGAACGACAACGGCCAAGGGGTGGCACGGCAAACCCGTGAACCCTTGGCCAGAAAATAAAAAAAAAATTACAATTGACAAAATAACTTAAACAAAACAACAAAAGGGAGGGAAAGCAAACAAATTGGAAAACAAATCCCCTACCCAAGCATCGAAACTAAACTAAGTTTGAGAATGCTCAAAATGGTGGCAGCAGGGGAATAATAGAAAAATTTGAAAATCCCTAGGCTAAATCCACTGACAGATTATAAAATTTGGGACCAACCCACCGCAGAAAAAAAGAACCTAAGCCTAATTATGGAGTTTGTCCATTTCCAGCAGGTTTAGTGATGTTCATTTTGCTCATTTCTTAGTGGAGTTCAATTTTACTTAAGCAAAGAAAAGAGATCTAGGGTTTTGAAGAGAAATACCCAAGAAGCTCTGGATCCTCCAATAGCTAATGTCTCACCCCGTGCAGCATGTCCTCAACACCAGTAAAGTTTCAAAGTCATATCCATCACTGTTGCACCAGAGATCTAAAAATGGAATCTTCAATAGTGAAAATGATAAGTCAAAACCCTAGAATTGCAAATTTTATTATTCCTTAATTATGCCTTGGTCGCTGATGATGTCAGCGGCCTGAGCTTCTTGGCCGTTCAAGGTGATAATGGCCACAGGCAGGAAATCAGAGGCCACTAGAACTGAAAGAGGCCAAGCCCACAGGTTAAAATTAAGTAGTTCCTTCAATGAGGGAATAACAAAAACAACAAATAATCACACTTTTATGGTTTAGGATCATCATAATGTTCAAAACAACAAAAAATTCACATAAAATCACAATCTCAAGTAGGCCTCATATCTAGTTACCTACTCTATCCACTTGACGATTGCAAAGATTTACACTCCATGTATTTCAGTGAGATGAGTAAGCAACCATAAGACCACTTGGGGAAAAAGCAACTCATTTTGGAATTACGATATGTCAGCCTTCAAACCCAAAGAATATCAATATGGTCGGACTGCTCCATGGGTGCGAAGGGGTCATTCTAATTCCCCTATGACATCAAAAACATTAAGTCAAAGTGATACAATCTAAACATAAATAGAATCACTCATCCTAACTCCCTAAGAAGGCTATTGATAGTCGGACTACTCCTTGGTATAGGGATGGATGATTATCATAAGCAATTGGAATCACACTTGGACGTGGGATTGCCCATTAAAAGCAAAAAATGCTAAAAAGGAACCAGATTAGTCATATTGGTCAAGTGACTTGTGGCTTCAATAATTGTCATTTCTTCACCAATTCATTGTGTGAAGTAGTTCAAAACTTCAACTTAATCATAATCAAAATCAACAAAATATCACTTGATCATAGCAAAATCGTGTTCGTCCTTCGAATCATCACATACAATAATCACAAATTTCCCTTATTTTTTGGGAACGTAAGCAAACATGACATATTCAATTGTAGCTCTCCTACCGGTCAAAATTGTTGTAGCAACTAAAGCTACCCGATTGAGTTTGAGGAATGAGTTCAATTTAACATGTAAAAGCCACTAGGCTAAGTCCTTCGAACGTTGAGGCAATGATTCAAGGGATGCACTCCATATTGCATGATTGGGCCATCCGACGTTGATTAGACCATTGATCACCATACACCCTACTAACGGATCAGTCTACATTTTTGCTTAACGTTGTGTTTTCCACACAACACATCGTAAAAAGTGGCATCTATAGACACCTAAATTGTGTCATGCTTAGAGGAGTTACTTATATATACACACTCATAAGATCATAAGACATCATCTTGTACTTTCCAAGCACCAATAGTGGTTCTCACCACTCATTTGGGGCCTTTTAAAGCCATCCAAACTTGGCCACTCAAGCCAAGAAAAACCATATTCTAGCCACTCAAGCCTAGAGTTTCCAAACCTTAGCCGCTACAGATGACAACAACCAAATCATAGCTACTGCAGATGATAGTGGATAAGCCATAATAAGTAGTTTTCCAAAAAATAGGCCCAATATCAGGTGGAAGTGGCAGTTTGCATGCAATAAAGGTGAGCGGGAGTGACTTTGCATTTCTTTTCATGACCAGTTCACATAGGAGACTTGAGTTTGCATTTAGACTTAAGTTAACTAACCTCCAAGCATAAACAAAGGACAAAAGCTTCTCATGCTAACGAATAGTTTGCATAGAAGACTCAAGTGGGTAGTTAGATTTCAATTAACTAGCCTTCAAATATAGACAATAGACAAGAGCTTCTCATGCTAACTTACACTACGCATGAGAAATTCATTTCTAGGGCTTGGAAATAGACCTAGGGTTTCACACTATAAAAGGTGCAATCCTAAGAGCACCAAGGAGACACATGATCAATAGATGACATATAGAGACCCGTATCACATATAGGAGATAATTTCAGAGAGAGTTCTCTTTGGGATCACGCGTGTCATGGAGCTTTGAAAAATCAAAGGGCACAACACCTACTTTCTTCAACATCATATCATAGTCTTTCACCCATAGCTTTATGGCAAGAAGAGCAAGGTTTTATTTAGCGATCGTTGTCTTAGACAGTGGCCTACAAGCTTAGCTTAAATAGACAGAGCATCTTTTATCTTGTTTTCATTTATCATTAGCTTAGATTTACTTGATTCCATGGTATCGTTTTATCATATTTCTTTTACATTCTCTAATTACTAATAACCTTATCTGGGGAGGCAATATCATACAACTAAACGTGTATTGTTGTTTGAATTGCATACAAGGCCACAGGTTCGATAGACATAATCCATGACATACGAGAGCAAGAGGATATGTCTGAGAGACATACCTGGAGAAGGAGGCATCTATAAGCCCTCAAAAATTTTCATGTGCGGAACCGAGAAGCATTTTAGAGTGTGCCACCCTTTTGCAAAAGGGGACATCTCTTCATCCACTTGTAAATCATTGTATCAAGATGGGTATCCCTAAGAGGGACCGACATGTAACCAAGGTTCAATATTAATGAAATATCCATTCTTTGTCATTTCCATGTTATATGTTTTCTCGTAATATTTTAGCTTTATTTTTGGTATAGTAATAACATCGCAAGTAGAGTTAAGAGCGGTGCGTGCGCCCCGGGGTCACTAAATCGTAGGCTAAATCCATTGGTAGATTACAAAATTTGGGACCAACCTACTACAAAAAAAGGGAACCTAAGTATAATTACGGAGTTTGTTCATTGCTAGCAGGTTTAGTGATGTTCGTTTTTCTCATTTCTTAGTGGAGTTCAATTTTACTTAAGCAAAGAAAATAGAGCTAGGGTTTTGAATAGAAATACTCAAGAAGCTCTAACTCCTCCAGTAGTTGATGTCTCACCTCACGCAACCATGTCCTCAACACCAGCAAGTTTTGAAATCACAACCGTCGCCGCTACATGAGAGCTCTGAAAATAGAATATTCAACAGTGAAAATGATAGGTCAAAACCCTATAATTGCAAATTTTATATTTCTTTAATTATGCCTTGGTTGCTTAAGGTGATAGCAGCCGTAGGTAGGAAATTAAAGGCTGTTGGACTTGACAACAACCAAACCCATAGATCATAATATCAAGCAGGCCTCGTATTCAATTACCTACTTTATCCACTTGTCGATTGCAGCGATTTGCACTCCATGTATTTTGATGAGATGAGTAGGCAACCATAAGGCCACTTGGGTTAAAATCAACTCATTTTGGAATTACGATGTGCCCCCCTTCAAACCTGAAGAAGATCAAGATGGTTGAAATTCTCTAGGGGTGCGAAGGGGTCATTCTAATTACCCTATGACATCAAAAAAATTAAGTCAAAGTGATACAATCTAGGCATAAACATAATCACTCATCCTAACTCCCTAAGAAGGCTATTGATAGCCGGACCGCTCCTCGGGATAGGGATGGATGATTATCATAAGCAATTGGAATCACACTTGGATGTGGGATTGCCCATTAAAAGTAACAAATGCTAGAAAGGAACTAGATTAGTCATATTGGTCAAGCGACTTGTTGCTTCATTCATTGTCATTTCTTCACCAACTCATTGTGTGAAGAGGTAGTTCAAAACTTCAACTTAATCATAATCAAAATCAACAAAAGATCACTTGATCATAGCAAAATCATGTTCCTCCTTTGAATCATTGCATACAAGAATCACAAATTTTCCTTGTTTGCTAGGAATGTAAGCAGACATGACATATTCAATTGTAGCTCTCCTACTAGTCGAAATTGTTGTAGCATCTGAAGCTACCCGATTGAGTTTAAGGAATGAGTGCAATTTAACATGAAAAAGCCACTAGGCTAATTCCTTCGAATGTTGAGGCAATGATTCAAGGGATGTGCACCATATTGCATGATTGGGCCATTCAGTGTTGATCAGACCATTGATCACCATGCACCCTACAAATGGATTAGTCTATGTTTTAGCTTAGCATTGTGTTTTCCACATAGCACATCATAAAATGGGGTATTTATAGACACCTAAATCGTATCATGCTTAGGTGAGCTACTTACATAGACACACTCATAAGATCATAAGACATAATCTTGGACTTTCCAAGCACCAAAAGTTGTTCTCACCACTCGTTTGGGGACTTTTCAAGCCATCCAAGCTTGGTCGCTCAAGCCAAGAGCAACAAGATTCTAGCCACTCAAGCTTAGAGTGGCTAGAGCTTAGCCACTACAAACGACAGCAACCAGATCATAACCACTACAGACGATAGTGACTAAGCCATAAGAAATAGTTTGCCGACAAACAGGCCCAATCTTGGGTGGAAGTGGCAATCTATATGCAATAAAGGTGAGCGAGAGTGAATGCATTCCTTTTCACGACCAGTTCACATAGGAGACTTGAGTTTGCATTTAGACTTAAGTTAACTAACCTCCAAGCATAAACAAAGGACAAAAGCTTCTCATGCTAACAAATAGTTTGCATAGAATACTCAAGTGGGCAGTTAGATTTCAGTTAATTGGCCTTCAAATATAGACAATAGACAAGAGCTTCTCATGCTAACTTGCACTACACATGAGAAATTCATTTCTAGGTCTTGGACATAGACCTAGGGTTTCACACTATAAAAGGTGCAAGCCTAAGAGCACCAAGGGATACACATGATTGATATATGACATATAGAGACCTAAATCACATATAGGAGATCATTTTAGAGAGAGTTCTCTTGGGATCACATGCGCGACAAAGCTTTGATAAATCAAAGGGCACAACACCTACTTTCTTCAACATTAGATCATAGTCTTTGACCCATAGCTTTGGGGTAAGGAGAGCAAGGTTTTCTTTAGTGGTCGTTGTCTTGGACAGTGGCCCGTAGGCTTAGCTTAAATAGACATAGCATCTTTTATCTTGTTTTCTTATATCATTAGCTTAGATTTAATTGATTCCATGGTATGATTTTATCATATTTCTATTACATTCTTTGATAACTAAAAATCTTCTCTAGGGAGGAAATCTCGGACAACTAAATGTGTATTGTTGTTTGAATTACATACAAGGCCACAGGTTTACGAGACATAATCCATGACATACGAGAGCAAGAGGATCCATTCAAGAGACATACTTGGAGAAGGAGGCATTTGTAAGCCCTCAGACATTTTCGTGTATGGAATTAGGAAGCATTTTAGAGCATGCCACCCTTTTGCAAAAGGGGATATCTCTTCATCCACTTGTAAATCATTGTATCAATATGGGTATCCCTAAGAGGGACCGACATATAACCGGGGTTCAATATTAATGAAAGATCCATTCTTTGTCATTTTCGTGTTATATGTTTTCTCGTAATATTTTAGCTTCATTTTTGGTATATTAATAACATCGCAAGTAGAGTTAAGAGCATTGTGTGCACCTCGGGGTCGCTACAAAAATTATATCCCTTCTTATAACTAACAAACACACTATGGGTTTCCCCCCACGTTAAGGTAGCTAACTTATTAACCTAATTACATAGTCAAAATGACTATAATAACTAACCTACTAACCAAGATAATATCTAGGTTAAAGGTAAAGTAAATACTACTAGTAAAAGGTAACAAACTCCTTTTTACCATGCGGTAATTAAATATACCTAGGTGAATCTTACAAATTACCAAATGAGGTAATAATCATAGTTACTAACATAGTAACTCTAACATCCCCCCTTATTACATTATTTGGGTAATGTATATAACTATCCCAATACAATGAAAAAGATGTTGATCTGATGTTTCTTGCTCTATCACAGTGCTCTAGCTACTCCTAAGCAAAAAGTGTGTCATTCCTCACTTTACTTTCACATCAAAAAATTTCCTTATTGTAATCTTGTCATCCAACTGGATTCATGGGTAACCAACCACTCCAACTACTAGGTGTACTAGAGTAGATCACTACATACGAGGTTCATTTGGTTATAATATGATTTTGCAAAAGTTTTGATAAGGTATCTAAGGTGTCGATCGCTACCAAAAATGCACCCTTATAAGTTTTCTCCCTTGTTGCAAAAACATGTTATAATAGATTTTATGTAAGAAGTGTGACTAAGGTGTCGGTCGTTGCCAAAAATGCACCCTTATAAGTCTTTTTTCCTTTTTACAAAAATGTGTATGAAGTAGGAAAATAAATGTTTATCCCCCCTTAATTGCAAAAGATATGCAACTCATGAAGCTTGTTCAGGATTTTTACAAATATTACCTCCTAGGAAAATTTTACACCAAAAAAATCCTCCCCTTTTGTTACAAGTACTTCAAAGAAAGAGAATTTTCTACTTATGAAGCCTAAAAGAGGTAAAATCACCCCTTTATTGCAAGTACTTCAAATAAAAAATTATGCTATTTATGAAGCCTAAAAAGAGAGTAAATGGTGCTTGCTTAAGGTGACAAATTTTTTTTCCTTTACAATGTTGTCTTAGCCATGAGCACTTTGTGTGCTCTTTCTGAACCAGAATCAAAATTGGAATCAGACACTTCACTAGTAACATTGCATTTTTTTTGTTTATGTGATATGACTTTGCCATTTTTGTTTTGCTTGTTTTTAAACCAACACTGATTGGTGTCATGGTTGTAATTTTTACAATGCGAGCAAAACTTCTTTTGAGATTTTTTTCCCTTACCTTTTGAAGATGATCCTCCATTTGGAAATTTTCCTTTCTTATTTTCACCTTGGTTGTTTGAGTAAAGTGCATTGTTTGACACTCCATCACTTTGTAGTTGATTTGCTTCCTCCGCTTGAAGCAAATTGACTAACTCCACAAAGGTGAATGATCTTTGAGATACATTAAGGGATGTGATTAACATCTTGTAGGATTCGGTAAGAGCCCTCAATATTACTGAAGTCAAAATAGTATCTTTTAATTTGGTTCCTAAAGGATTTATATTTAACTTTATTTATGCTACTCTGCAGAGGAATAGTTCTACTGATTCACCTAACTTCATATGGAGTGTATGAAGGTCTAGAAAAGTCGATTTATTATTGCCTTCAAAAATATTATAAAGTGCATCCCATCCATCTTTACCATTTTTAGCTTCACTTATTTGAGGTTGGACCTCATCAGTAGTTGCTAGGAGGATCAACATGAGAAAAAAATTATACTTTTTATCCCATGCTTGTTGATCTGCTCCTAGTGATGTGGGTCTTGTTTCAGTACCATCTACTAAATCCCACATTTCCTCTACAGTCAAAATGGCTTTCATCTTAGTTTTCCATGCTGAATGGTTAGGACCTTTAAGAAATTGTGTATCATTTAGGTATTTGTTGATAGTTTTCATGATGATGGTCCTATAATTTGCACTAAATGCACCTTATTACCAACTTTTGCAAAAAAAATTGGATTTGCATTGTGCAAAAAATTTGATGTTTTATGTCTCCACTTGTTTTTCAAATTTGCAAAGAATGTGGCATAAAACAATTGCCTTTCCTTTTTGTGTTGCAAATCTAACAAGTTTTAATTTTTTTTAAGTGCTACTCACTTTTGTGTTACTATTTTGCATAAGAAACACAATTTCTTGTTTTCCCCTTTGTTTTGAAAAATTAACAAAATAACACCCCTTTTAAGTCAAGTCGACACACAACCCGCGTTTGAAAGTCTTCTAGAACCATTCGAAACACGACTTGGTTTTTATGGACCCAAGGTCTTCAATGTCTTATCTATTTTATAAAAAATAGAATGTGCAATTTCATGTATTATATCCCCCCTTGGAGAAAACAAATGCACATTTTGCCTTTGTATTTTACAAAAATTTTGTGTCTCCTTGTTTTCCAATTTTGCAAGAAAGAATCAAATGTCTTTGATTTTGTCCCCTTTTGATGTTGCAAAATTAACAAGGTTGAGAATATTTTAGGGCTTTCTAATTTGCAAAAAAAAATGGTGCTTTTCTTTGTCTTATATCCCCACTTGGAGAAAACAAAAAACACTCAATTTGTTTAAGGGTTTTGCAAAAAAAATAAAAATTGATCTTTGATTTTGATTTTAATTTGCAAAAATTTAAATAAAAATTAATCAAAACATTTTACTTAATAATAAAAATAAAATATTTGTTAAAATAAATCAATTTTAATAAATAAAATTGATTTAAAACAAAAATTTATATTTAAATTATTAAAAAAATATGGAATTTTTTCATTAAAATTAAGAAACAAATTGAAAAGAGTCTTCCTTATGTCTAATGCAACAAAAAATAAGCAAAAAATAAGTCACGGGGGCTTGAACTCGTGATCCCATGGATGCTAGAATCTCGGCTGGCTCACCTGCAAGTCGAGCTAGTAGGCCCGACAAAAAGGAAAAGGAATGAAATTCCTTTTCTTTCCTTCGTTGTGGGCTAATTAAGCTTAAAAGCTTTTTGGATTTTAATCCCACATTACCTAGGTGAGGCAATTTTGAAGATAATAAAAGGTGCAACGTGCCTTGTATTATTCAATTACCCTCAAGCAATCAATGACCCGCATTTTGCCAACTTAGACCAATCATGTGGGTGCCACGTGGCAAAGTCGACCGTTGCCACATGTCACCATGTCACCCTTCAAAAAATGAGCCCAAGCCACGTCACCCCTCAAAAAATGAGCCCACCCCATGAAGAGATCACCATGTGTTTCCAGGTGAGTGCCTCAAAAAATGTGCCATCTACCACGTGTCAGTCTCAATTTTTGTGCTTGTTTATCACCTTAGTTCTAGTCAGAGTTTATCAGGTTTTGGTCTCGTTGAGTCTAAAAAGGTCATCGAATCCTGGTAGAGTGATTCTGACTGTCGGTAGAGGGCACTCCTACCATCGTTGATCGATCAACCATGGCGTTTCGATCATCGGAGGCTTGTCTCCAATCATCTGTCACTAGTAAAGGGAGGGTGCTCCTACCCTCTCTTAGTGGTCGACAGTCGTCAGATAAGGAGGGTGCTCCTGCCCTCGCTTAATGGTCACCGATAGTCTATTTTGAGCTAATCACCAAGATAAGGAGGGTGCTCCTGCCCTCACTTACCGATCGACTCTCTAGTGGTCAACCGCTTGAGGCCTCTCCTACCCTCATTGAGTGATTGATATCGATGGTGCCTACCTTCTTGGGGATATTGTGGACCCGTTTGGTGAGAAAAAATATCAACCTTAAAGGTTTAGAGGAGTTATAAAAATTAATTCCAAAGCACAAAAAATTAAATAAAACCATAGTGCATCCTCCTTGAAATGCATGGAAAGAGAAGTCTATCACCTTGTCCAGTTTGGAATGAGATCGTCTCTCGCCTTGCCTAGCTTGGAACAATATCATCTCCTGCCTTGCCCAGGGAACCTTGCCTTGCTTCCTCCCTCTATATCTCTGATGCTAATGTTGGAAAATGCACAAAAAAATAAAATATGCATAAACTATAGTCAAATATTATTCATATGATGTTGTTTAAATAGGACAAGGTATAGGCTAGAAATAGCCTTAGGATATTTAGAAAAATAATATCCCTTCTTGTAGCTAACAAATGCACTATGGGTTGCCCCCCACATAAATGTAGCTAACTTACTAACCTAATTACGTAGTCAAAATGACTATGATAACTAACCTACTAACCAAGATAATATCTAGGTTAAAGGTAAAGTAAATACTAGTGGTAAAAAGTAACAAACTACTTTTTACCATGCGGTAAATTAAATCTACCTAGGTGAATCTTACAAATTACCAAATGAGGTAATAATCATAGTTACTAACATAGTAACTCTAAAAAATAGGAGGTATAAGGTTTATGAAAGGAAAATTAAAATTATTTTGCACTTAGGGTTTTGGATGATTACAAGGCACATTATTCATATTAAAAATTATTTGTCTTTTACAAGTAGGAGTTATAAGGTGTTATTGTGGTTTGATTTTTTATTGAAATTTTTGTATGGTGAAAAGTAAGTTTGAGGGGTTTTGATGATTTTTAATGTCCTATATTTTGGGAAAGAAAGAAGTGTCATTGAACATCACTTTCATATTTCATTGATCACATTTTTTTGACAAGAAAGTTAATGTCAACGGTTTGAAAGAGAAATCTACTAATCAATTTTGAAGTGGCACTTTGAAGAGGAAATTATATTGAGACAGGTTTTGGTGGGCACATTGTCATCAAATAAAGTTAAGAGGTATGTTGACATTATTTATTCTCTAAGGTGTTTGGTTGAGCAAATATTTCAAAATCATAAGGTGGAGATAACAGGGTTGATTAGTGTGTATTGTTGGAAATATTTGAGCTGGGTTTGAGAACAAATTGTGCATTCTTGTTGAAATAAATTGTGAAGCATTTGGGTATTGATGTGAGTGACATTGAATGTGAATGGGCAAGTGTTAGAGACCAATTTTGTGAAGCAATTTGTGCATTATTGTGTTTGATACTTGAGAGTAAATTTTCAAGGAATATAAACCATTTTTGTGAAGCAAAGTTATACACTAGTTTGATTTGATTTGAAAGGGATTTGCAAGAAGTAGAGATCTAATTTGATGAATGCAAGATATGTGAATGTGAAGAACATATTGGGTATTTGATAGTACATATATGTTCAAGAGGTTAAAAAAATTCTAGGTAGAATATGTCTGAACTGCCTAGTTAAAGAAAGCATTTCTAAAAGAGGTATAAGCATTGTTGTAAACATCATTTATGTGCAAGATTTGGGATTGGTTGAGCATGTGCTATGAGTTTTTTTGAAAATGTATTAGAGCAGAGTAGAGAAAGTATTGTGAGAAGACCTGAAGCATGTTTGAAGTAGATATGAGAAATTCTTGTGAAGAATTTATGCAAGTTTGAGGCAGATCTGAGCAAGTCTTGTGAGAAGACTTGAAGCAAATTTGAGCAAGTATTGTGAGAAGACTTGAAGCAGATTTGAGGCATATTTGAGGCATATTTGAGGCAGATTTGAGCAAGTCTTGTGAGAATACTTGAATCAGGTTTGAGGTAGATTTGAGCAAGTCTTGTAAGAATACTGGAAGAATATTTGAAGATAAATTTTTCCATATAATATGTGTAGATTTGGTATAGATTTGAGAGAAAATTTATGAGCATACCTAAATTAGCCTTGTGATTAGGTTTGGAGAAGAATTTAGCAGATTTGTGCACAAACTTTGGAGGTGTCTAGAGCAAAGGAGAAGAGTCTTCTATGGATAGAGTTCCATGAACCAGATCAGAATGGAGAGGAGTCTCCTATGGATAGATTTCCACAAACCAGACCAACAAGGGGATAGAGTTATCATATGGATAGAGTTCCACAAACTAGACGAAAAAGGGTATAGATTTCTCATGTGGATATATTTCCATGAATCGATCCAACAAGAGGATAAAGTTCTCATGTGGATAGGTTTCCATGAACCATACCAATAAGGGGTTAGAGTTTTCCTATAGATAGAGTTCCACAAACCAGAGCAAAGGAGAGGAGTCTCCTATGGATGGAGATCCACAAACCAACATATTAGGGACAGAGGTCTCCTATGGATAGAGGTCCACAAAATTGAGCATAGGGGATTGGTGTCTCCTTTGGACAAAGGTCCTTAAACATTATAATAAGGAATTGGTTCCCAAGAGATCTATTGAGAAAATTTATAAGAAATATTTTCTCTATGGATGTAACCCACATTTGGTGAACCATGCTAAATTTGTGTCTCTCATGTGTGTGATGATTTATGCATTGCTTTTTTACTGTTATTGATATTGCAATTGATAATATTGGATATAGTGTTTGGGAAATAAAAGTAAAAGTTTATCTTATACTATTCACCCCCTCTTAGTATAAGCTTGTGTTCTTCAGCTAAGGGCCTCAATTTCATTCTAGATAATTTTTTTAGAAAACAATTATGGATGACAAGATTTGTTATTTTTCCATCCACAACCCAAACATGGCTCCTATAAAAATACCTATGACCAAAATATCATGAGCTAAAAATTATGGACCAAGAGGTTACTTTTGGTTTTCACCAAAATTTTGGCAATGGAAGAACCCCACCTTTGCTGCTTCTAAACAGATGGGGCAAAAAAATTTCTTGGATTTCTGAAACTAGAGTTGTGGAAATTTCTTCCATTGTCTTATTTTAATTGTTGTTGCATAGAGGAAGTGTGGTTTTGGAAGTTTCTACCCTTATTTTGTATTTTTTTAGAAAGGCCCCACAAGTTTAAATTAAATTCTTGTTGATATTACTTCCTTTTTTGTTGTTATTTTGGTTGTTTATTCCTTTGTTGTGGTTGTGGTTGTTGATGTTTGTTTCTATTTTGTGAATGTTGTTGTGATTGCCTTTTATGTGTAGTAGAGGCTCCCTAGTTTTTCCCTCTACTACGACTTATATTCATGTTGTGTTGTGTAGGAAAGTTATTTTGTGTGCCTATGATTAGTTTTTATAGACAATTAATTATTGTTTTATTTCTCTTTTAACCAAGTTGGCTACATTTTTTGTAGATTCTAACATATTAACTTTTGGAACTTTTGAATTAGCATTCTCTCAAGAAGCTTTGGATTTATCTTGTATATCTTTTGGATATGCATCTCAAATCTCCAAGCCTATATATTTTCCTCAAAAATATCTTTAATGTGGGATTCCCATTCCAAAGAAATTTTCTAAGAAATTGTCTTGTGTTTATTTATAGAATCTTCAAATATTTCCTTAAATCCTAGAAATAAAATGCTAGGAATAATATGATTTGAGTAGCTAATTTATCTGTATATTTTTTGAAATTACAAATGTATAATTTGGTTATTTCCAAGAAATTTTTTTCTATTAGTGTCTCTGACTGATCAAAAAATTGTTTATTAATATCTTTGTTTAGAATTTGAAGGTATGGTTTTTCTATTCATAGGTTATGGGTAACAATACCTTTGCCTGGATTATCTTCAAGTTGGGCTAGCTTGGAATGAAATTTTTTGTCTTTCTACTCAAAATCTTGAATTCTTCAAACCTTGTTTCTAGTAGATTGTCCAAAGACTCTGGTTGTGGAGGAATGTCATGCAATGCATCAATTCCATATATGAATATCCTTCTATCATGTTTAGAAGAAACTATTTTTATTTTTAGCAAAAACTTATGTTTCTATTAGACCTCTACAAAACTCTTCCATTTATCTGTGTCAAAGACCCATTCTTAAAGCTTCCAAATTTTCTGTGGTGAACCCTCTTGCCATAGACGTATGCGAGGAAGACGAACAGGGGAACTAGGGGTACTATTAGGAACTATGAGAGAGGATTAAAAATCTGAAATGTCAATATCTGGTAGAGCAACATGCGCCATTAATGAGTGAACTCATTAATGAAAAATAAACATGACAAAGCAACACTCTAAAGATGTAAACTAGATTTTGATTCACTGGATCATAGATGTGCAAGTGAAGAGCATACTCCTAGTGTTGCAAGCTTTCAAGTTCACCGAATCATATTAAACACAAGTGAATATCATAATATCGATAGCAAAAACGTATTAGAAAATAAAAGAAAGAAAAAAAATGGATTATAAACTTAAATAAAGAGATGAGTCAGGAAAGAAAAATAAAATATTTGATTGAATTTTTATTCCAAAAAAGGAAGTGATACATCTAAAAAACTATGAATGTATTTTAACCTATAGGTCTCATCAGCGAAGTGAGCTTCGAATAGGTACAAACTCTATTTATAAAGACCTAAATCTAGGGAGGGATCTGAAGAGTAATGCATGCGGGATAAAAACACCCAAGAATTATTACAAATCGAAGGTTTATAGACCAAGGCAATGAAAAGAAGATAAGTCTCAGGCTCAACCCCCCAAAAACACCCTCTCAGAAAAGATAAAAAACACATTAAAAATACAAAAATACAAGGTGGGAAATAGAGTCTCTCAAACAATTTTAGTTTTACAAAGATAATATCAAAGAGGTTTTTGGTTCCTTCAACAAATGATACCTCGAGCAATGTATAACATTTTATTTTACCTGCAACAAAAGGTAGAGTCCATCACAAGTTGTTTTACCTACAATAGAAGGTAGATTCTATTGCATGTCAATTGGAGTAGAGTTCAATGGCCCACCATAGTTTGTTTTACTTGCAACAAAAGATAGATTCCATCATAGGTAAATGAGAGAAAAGTTCAGTGGAAGTTGGGATATAGCACATGTCAACTATTCAATGGTGATCAACAATTTGCCTGCATGAGCGCCAAGCAACCATGCTCTTGCTACCCCCTTGGGTTGGATAAAATTATTATAATTATTTTATGATGTTGAAAATTGGGTGTATATCAAAGGCCACCTTTTCTATGAACTGAACTTGGTTCTTCATTTAGATAGCCCAATGAATTTTGCCATCGCAATGTCCTTGTTGAGACTTTAAAAGAGGGGTGTTTCACTAGGACTTCCTAGGAGGTCCCCCATCCTAATACTACTTTGATACATGCATGCTTAAATACAAATTTTTTATGGTATCCAATGCCCTAATGCTGGTATGATGTGACCCTTTAAAAAATGGGTGCAATACTAAGACTTCCTAGGAGGTTACCCATTCCAGTACTACTCTAACCCAAGCATGCTTAACTATAGAGTTATAATGGGATATGATGCACTAATGCTGGTATGATCACACCGTTTAAAAAATGGGTGCAACATCGGGACTTGCCAGGAGGTCACAGTACTACTCCAATCCAAACATCCTTAAGTATGGAATTCTAGTGGGATCTAATGCAATAATGTTGGTATGATCGCACACTTTAAAAAATAGGTGCAACAACAAGAATTCCTAGGAGGTCATCCATCCAAGAACTTATCCATCCCAAGCATGCTTAACTATGAAGTTTTGATGGGATCTAGTGCACTAATGCTAGTATGATCACACTCTTTTTTTATATATTTTTTTGGATTTGGTTAGTGTGAGAAACCCTACGACTGACACTCAAGGTTGGGCATCCCCATCCCACTATGAATCTCATAAGGGGGAGATATAAGATTATAAAAAGGGAATTTAACACATAACTACACACACACATCATGGTTTGAACCTTAGACCTCTTGAAGAAGAGCCAAACCTTGAACTATTGCACTATCCCCTCGAGATATTTTTATAATTTTTTTTGTATTTGGTTAGTGTGAGAAACCCTATGACTGACGCTTAGGGCTGGGCATCCCCATACTACTATGAATATAATAAAGGGGAGATCTAATCTTATTAATAAAGGATTTAACACAACCACACACACGCCATAGTTTGAACCTTAGACCTTCTGAAGAAGAGCCAAATATCGAATTGTTGTATTGTTTCCTTGAGACTTTTTTTTTTTAATTTTTAATTTTTAGATTTGGTTAGTATGAGAAATCCTATGATCGAAACTCGGGGATGAGTATCCCCATACCATTATGAATCTCATAAGTAGGAGAGCTAAGATTATCAATATGGTATTTAACACACAACCACACACATGTCACAGTTTGAACCTTAAACCTCCTGAAGAAGAGCCAAATCCTAAACCATTGCACTATCCCCTCAGTTTTAAAAATTACATCTTTAACTCAAGGATGTAGGAATAGGAACATGACCTAGTAAGGGTACAATCCAAAACTCACAATGAGGTTTATTTATTTTTTAATAACATCTAGAGCTATTTTTGTCAATGTGATGTCTATCATAGCCTACACAAATATTTCCCATGCAACTAACAATCAATGCGTACACTTTCAACACATTTTTGTCTTTATGAAAAAATTCAAATCCCTTGTGTCACATGTTATGTCTTACCTTAACAAGGTCCCTTGTATCATAATATGCATTTGTCATTATGGGTCTCAAATCACTAGTATCACAACTTACATCTATCTTTTGAAATAGGTCACTAGTATTATAACACACATTTGTTGTCATGGGTCTCAAATCACTTGTATCACAATTCATATTTTTCTTTTGATGAAGATCACTAGTGTCATATGTTCTACCCATTTTTTTATAGTAGATCATGTATCACAATTTACATATTTCTTTTGGATAAGGTCACTTGTGTCACAACAATCATCTTTCATCATAGGCTTGTCATTTCAATTTTTAATTATTTATTCTTGTTTTTATTCTTCACCTTATTAAGTGCTATGCATATTATCTTCCCCATATCAATAGGTAATGTAATAACATGTTTAGAGTAGTCATAAACTTCATTGATAATATCATTTAAGTAGTCTTTAAGTGTTGAAAAATATTTATCTTTAGCTTCTTTGAGAATCATTTGTGAGTACCATGTAAATTTTGGTGACACATACTTATAATCTTCATCTTGCTTTTCTTCACTAGTATGAGCATTTAAGAATTTTTTAACTTCTTGAAAATATGGATTTTTAGCTTGCTTCTCTTCTTCACTTGTTTTTGATGATTCACACTCTTGAATTTCTATTTATTTTCTTTACTTATACTATCTTCTAGTGAGACACACTTTTGAATTTTGACTTGTTTTTCTTCATTTGCACTAACTTGGTGATGCATACTTTTGAATGTTTACTTGTCTTTTTTCACTTTCTTTTTCCCTTTTCCATGTTATGTGTCTTAAAAAATTCAGATGTCTATCAATGTTTCACTTCAATGTGTAACCCTTAATATTTTACTTGGAATATTTTCTTTTCCCTTACCCAATAATATTCTTATTTTTCAACCTTCTATTATCACTTTCTTTTAAAAAAAAATCCTTCTAACTTTTTCACTTTCTAAATGTTCAAATTTAATCATATATTTAGTAGAAACCATTTTGCCTCCCTAGTTTTAAATTTACTATAGTTTCCAAATATTTAAGAAAAACAATAGAAATTTTTTACATAAAAAACTTATACATATAACATTACACCTATAATAGAGCCATGCATTTAGTGAATTTTAAATAGATTTCAACAAGAGACATGAAATACACATTGCAAAAGAAGAAGCTATGTTTGAACAATTGGAAGTACCACATTAGAGAAAAATATCCGTAGTCAAGCAATGGTATAGTCTATTGGTGTTATGGAATAGAGAGAGAAAAATTAACAATAGTGAGGTTCAATAATAGAGGACACCAACATGATTTTCAATGGGATATAGGAAAGAAATGTAAAAGATCTCTATAAAGAAAACCTAAGAAAAATATTTGTAGGGCATATCGTCATATTGTGATGATTGTCCCTTCTTAGAAACCTTACAATAGAACAACACAACTCCTATCCTTAGGATGTTAACATTTCTCTAATACCAATGTAAGATTAAGGCCTAGATTCAATAATTTTACACTTATAGGATATAAACACAAAAAAAATATATTCACAAAATATTTACATATTTTTCATATATGATACATTCTTTCTTTCCAACCATTATTTTATAGATCATGAAGTCTCTTTGCATTTTTTTTAAATTGATTAAATGGGATTGAAATGGGTCCCACCCGTATTACATCATCACCACATAGTGGTATTACAAGAAATTTTGGATATTATCCATGTATTACTTGGCAAGATTTGAACCTTGGTCTCCTATTTAAATATCAAGGAATCTAACCAATTGAGCTAATACCACTTGATCAATCTCTTTGTATTTTTAAGACTATTCAATATTTACTTTTCTTCATCTTCATCTTTAATTGTATTTTCATCTCCTCTCACTCTCATGGGAGATATGACTATTCAATTTTATTATGGGACAAATATTTATTTAACTTTCAGTAATTAAAAATATCGAATGATTACATAATGAAAAATAAATACATAATGCTAAATATGCCAAATTATGTAATATTCTCCAATAATTTATAGTGAAAATAATATTTGAGGGACATACTTCTAAAATTATAAGTTTATGAATACAACATTTGGGACAAAAATTGGATAGATATTGTTCAAATATTAAAGAAATATTTGGGAATAAATGTTAGTTTTAAAATATACAAGTTCTATTTGAATTCACAATATTTTTTAGAAACATTTTGAAACATGCATTCAACACAATCATATGTAAAAAAAATGTGATTAAAATATAGCAATAGAAAATGGAGTAAAGAAACAAATGGATACAAGAAGAAGAAGTAGAAGGTGAGTGTCTATGGGCACCCCACTATATCATAATTTATTCAAACATATCTACAAATATATCCTTTTTTATGGGTATTTATAGTGATACCAAAACCCTAATAAGAGGTTAACCTCAAGGTGACATTGACTTGACTTTGAGGTTAGCTTTATAATAACATAATAATAAATTACCGTTTAAGCAAGGTTATCCAAAAAGGTAGTACCACTAAGGGTGAAATTTGAAAGGGGCCCATAGGCTTACATGAACATGCTTGTAGGTTTAAATAAATGAAGAATGCTTGTAGGCTACATTAATAGTGTTCATAAGTATTTCTTTACACTTTTGACCTTGTTCTAAACAAGACTAGATTATACATTTTTAAATAGGTTCTAGAGATGCAATAAATATGTCGAATGATATCAAACCTACCTAAGGGTTTGGTAACATAGAATTCCATATCATATATATTAGGTGGTTAGTAAATAAGGAGGACTCTACAAAGTTTTAGCTTGATGCTTTATTAAATACTGATCCTCTTATTTTTTAATCTAAAATGAAAATCATGTTCTCATGTATTTTGGGATGTAAATGTTCAAAAGTCAAATACTATATTGATGTGAGCAATAGTTTGAGATGTTGGATTTCGATTAGCAATATAGTTAAGGAATAGGGACTTACACAAGTAGTGGATAAGATCCAAAGGATGATTCAAAATTTGTATTTACACATTTTATTATGAAAGGATGAGTTGGTTTGGAATCTATCAAAAGATGATGGATGCTTGATCAACTTAGAGTATAATAATTTTGATTTTTTTGTTTTACTCATAAAAATTACCTTCTATAATAATGTTTGATCACTTGAGCCTTTTAGAGGCCTCAAAATTCCTTTGTAGATTACAAATCCAAGATTTCATGAGTGATAAATTACAAATAAGAGGATATTATGTGCTATTAGGTGCACCATGTCACATGTGTATGAATAAACTAGAAATACCAAATTCTTTATTTTCCATTTATTTCCACCATTTGGAGGTTTTATTTTGGATTGCTCCATCAATTATTAGAAGAGTTGATGAAATGATTAATTGATTATTTCAAATATAACTCAATTAACATTATGTGAAGGATTTTTCATGTTATTATTTTTTGAAATTCATGTCTTGAAAATAATAACATATATTCAAAATAAATCCCAAAAGTATATCCCAAAATGTAATCATAATGTTTCATATCTTGGAGAATATTTATTCATGTGGTCATTATGTGAAGTCCTATACATGGAAAATTTATTGCTATCCTCTTGGTTTTATGATTTGAATATACATGTAAAGGTCTATTCATGATAATGTATTAATGTAAAGGATCTACATCAATTAATGGTGAAATATAAATATCCAGAAGTTGGGTTCACTAAACTTAGTTCTGATTGTGCTTACGAAGGACACAATACAAAAAATGATAAAGTAAGACTTTTCTAGAATCATATGAAACTTCAATAAGCAACTATACAAAGGTTAGGGTACCTATAGAGATCAAGATTTCATTTGAAGAAGGCCACATATGTATTTTAGTTGAGTTGGATATTTATATTATTGTTAACACTTTATTTTAAATGAATGTGGGAATTGAATGAATAATAATATTATATTTTATTCTCATTACTTATTGATGGAAGTAGTCACCTAGAAATCCTATCTTATCTATATAGATACAAAAATCATGTTTTTGTAAGCATCATATTTGCATTTCTCATATTCGTTTTCCTTCATCTTCAATAACTCTTTGACATTGACTCATCATTTGGAATTGCATCACATTGATATCATCCCATACAAAAACTTTAACAAAGGTAACAAAATATTATCAATAAATCCAAACTAAAGGATACTAAAAACCTTGGATTATTAGAAAAAGCTCGTACAATGTTGTTTCCTTTGTTAGGTTATTGATGGGAGACAAGATCATGGTCCAAATTAAAACTTGGATTTGAAAAATATAAATATCACATCAATCTAATATAAGCACTAACTTCATCTCTTTAAAGGAGAGTGGTGACCTAACCATGTGGTTTTGCCAATGCATAGAGCATTGTAAAGGTTCCTAGCAGAATGACTAGGGATTTTTGTTTCCTTTAATAATTGGGAAAGTGCCTTAACAAAAAAAATTGATTAAACAATCACGAAAAAAAATTTAAATCTTACAAAAAAATCACAAGACCTACTATTTCTAAGGGGTCTTGTGACCATTGCACAACCTACCCCAAATTTGGGGACCCACCTTAAATTTTGAGTTTTGAGAATTTTGGTATTCTTTGAGTGCTAATTTTTATGGGTTCCAATGTCTAGAGTTGGCTAATGTCTCCTTGTATTCTTTCAAAATGTCTAGTGTATTGTTTAGATTTGCAAAGATTTGATTAATTTTAATGTTGGAATTATTAATTAAAAACACCTAAAATTAATTAAATCAAAATAAAAAATAAAAAATAAAAGTATATATATATATATATAAATAAAATAAAGTGAAGATTTTAAAGTTCCACCACAAGAAAGTTTATTTTGTTTTAAATTTTTTTAGTAATGGGTGTATGTTAAAAGTTTAATTTAAATATTTATTAAAGGTTTGATTTCTATAAATTTTGTTGTTTGTAGTGTAGCTATGATAGGGTGCAAATATGGCATAGACCAAGGACTAACTCATGGAATTGTATGGACTATTAGAAGCAGGTATGAATTTTCAAGGCAGGTTGGACCTGGTCAGCCAGGCGGACAACTAAACCCCAATGTGACATCGAAACACAAAGATGACGAGGACTTGGGTGAGATTGACGTAGAATATCATGAGCGACCAAATAGCCTAAAGGATGAGCACTAGAAAACTTGGAGGATAAGTTCTAATTTTGATAGAGGGGGACCTATGGTATGGTCTGACAGAGCTTCCAAACTATAACAACCAGCATCATGGAAGCATTCATGAAAGAAACTAAGACATCTGGGTTGTTCTTATCCTATAAATTATGGCAAGGTAATTATCATAGATTCCATATTCATGTAGGCTAGCATTGATTTCAAAGGGTTCTATCTAGAAGAAATTGATTCACAGAGGTGTAAAGTAGTTAGTCTTGGTAAGTTTGGGGGTGATGCATCATTGGATTCCTCCACTGTAAGCAGCTACATATACTACTGCCAGAACTACCATGTAATGAACCCGTTACAAGGATGTGTGCCAAGGTCATGTATAATGTGGAGCTGTATTAATTGCCTAAATATGACATGGTCTGATAGAGCTTCTGAACTGTAATGAACGACATCATAGAAGCATTTATAAAAATTGCTGGGGTAATCTTCAACGACATCTATTTTCTTCTTCAATAACGACATCAAAATCTATGCTGACTCAACTATGGCGAATGATGTTCTGACTTGAATATGAATGTGGTGGCCATTGGCTATTATAGGAAGATAAGAAAATAAAGAAGTTGTCAACGATACCTAAATATTAGCAGAATGTAACATCAAAAATAATAATGTACTAGGTCATAGACTAAACGTAGTCAAGTAGAAAATAATTTTGCTACCATTTCTATTTGACCAAATAGAATTAGAATGTAGCATAGTGCAGGTGAATTAGTCACATACCAGGGTCACTTGTATATGAATTTACTCCCAGATTATAGTATTAGGTCTTCGAGGATAAATTGAGCCCATGCAAGTGAAGGGGACCTCCGAGTTTTAAATGAGCTACTACACGAAGTGGCTCAACGACACTGCTCAAGAAGCATAAAAGCTAGAATACCTAGCGTGAATGGTACCTTTAGCCTACATGTCAAGTGGAGGATTTATACCTCGACAATATAGATACCCAGATCTATGGAGGACTCCAAGGCCCGATTATTAATGTATTTATGCAAACATAGTGATAAATCAGACATGCGCCAATGAGAATACATGGCACGACCAACTATCTAAGGAAATTTTGGTTGTTTTTCTAGAATTCGAGAGTCATAGGGTTGTAGAGAGATATGCATCCGATGCTATTGGGTATGGATGGTGTTACCAACATGGATTTGTGAGGCACAGTGGATGATGTAAGAGATAATTTTGATGTTCGATAGTGTTCACTTTTGGAATTATGGAGGCAAATCAAACCTCTAAAGCATAGAGGTTTTCATTTAAGAAAAGGACCATGACAAAGTTGCCAATAAAAATTGTATTATAGCACATATAGGGTAAACTGATAATAATAAAAAAATGAAGAGTCACAAGTCAAAGGAGGAAATCAAAATGAGGGGTCTCTATTGAATGAAAGGCAAAATGAAAGGACGAGGAGAAAGGAAAAATTGTTGAAGATTTTAAAAGTTCATACAAACATGATTTAGAGGGCTGGATTTTTTCAAAAATAGGGAGGCATGAAGAAGGTTGGAAGGTCTCCATGGCTATTGCAAAACTGGTTGTTTCCACATTGTATGCAGAAAAAAAGGTTTTGAATACAAGTTTGTGCTTATTGCATATCTTTTTCTCACATGCACTAAGTTTATTTAATGGTGTTTATGCATGGATATGGTAGCATCATTTCAATAATTTTAATGCATGCTTTTTATCCCTTAGACTCTTGCACTTAACCAAATTTATATTGTGTGGATGCAGGTCTAACCTGGTTTCATTTGATATTCATAATCATTCATTTTCTATAGGATAGTAGAATTAGTTTACAGTAGTTTTCTTTGGTCATTTTCAACATCCTATTTCACTTATTCTAGATTGTTATTTTTATTTCCCTAAATTTATCATTTTCATATTTTTTAACTTCTGCAAATAAAAAAAAATATTTCAAAAAGAGATGCATGGATTCCAAGATTAAGCTTTAAAGTCTTATTTTAAGCAATTTTGATTTTATTTTAAAGGAAATTCGAAATTCTAAAATTTACATAAAGTTCACATTTTTTAAGAGGAATTTTATAATTTCAAAGCTTTACATGATTTCACATTTTAAAGTAAATTCAAAATTTAAGCTTTAAACTTTTGTTTTCAAACAATAAATAAATTCCACTTTATGAAAATTAAAATTCCAATGAATTTCAAGTTTTAATTAAAGGGCAAGGTAATTTATATGGCATTCCATAGGCTATTACATTTCAGAGTTAGTCATTTATATTATTTTCTTTTATGCGTAAATTTTAACAAAGCAATATAAAATCATTTCACAAGCCAATATAAAAAAGAATCCAATCATCATTCAAATTTTGCATTTCAAAGATAGATTTTAGTCTTCTCTTTTATGCTCAAAGCAAGGTTTAACAATGCAAGATAAAACTTGTTTAAAATATACTTAACAAAAGAATATAAAATCGACCTAAAATTCTCCAAGATAAAACAAATTAAATCACCATTTTAGGATGGTCGTATGAAGGCCAATCACATCAATTTTTCTTTTCTTTTAAGTTTCATGAACAATAAAAACATGAAAAAATCAAAGTAATACTAACACATAACCCTTGTTATTTGCAAATCACTAAGGTATTCTAAGCACTTATTTTGACACATTTTCACAAGTATACAATTGCAGATAAAGTAAAAGGAACCTTGGAGAAATTTCAATTTCTTTGCAAGAGGGTTTTTCTAACAAAATCTTAACTGTGAATGTGATTTTGGAATTGGATAAAATTATCACTCAATAGAATTTGCACTAGAAGGAGGGCCTGAATTGATCATTTTATTTCTACTTAAATGCTAAATTTTTCATTGTTACTTGAAAGGCTTATTTGAAGGCATTGGTCTTGACTAACGAGGTTTTGTTGACAGGTGATCACATTCATTGATTGAAAAGTCATTTAATTGATGATGCATATATGCTAACCTTTTGCAAATTGGGGAATGCTATTTATTGATATGGTTTAATTGATGAATGTATTTTGGTTGATAAAAAAAATGATCTATATGTTAAACATTTGAAAATTGTTAGTCATTTTATCTTTCTCTGGAATATATATTTCTTTGACTACAAAATTGGTACTAAAGTTATATTCTTCAAGGTCCACTAATGGAAAATTTTACTCCAAAAATTGTAGGAATTGAATCCTAGATATGTGGTTATTATATTCATTTAAACATTCCTGGAGTACCCCATCAAATCCCTGAAGGTGCTAAAGAATATTTACCTAGGTTTAGGCATGATGTGGCATCAACTGAAGAAAATATGTAGAGATACAATAACATGTTAATTTATTTGTAAATTATACATGAAGATGTTATTTGTAGGTTGTTTTCATACACATTTTATGGGGTTGCATTTGATTGGTACATCCACTTACCTATAAGTTCTATCAGTTGGGCTCAACTAGAAGCAATATTTCTTATCCATTTTGGAAAACTAGTTGACCTAGTTATGATACTGAATTAGTTTATCTCTATCTATAAAGAACCTAATGAATGTATGAGATAATTCAATTATAGGTTTCATAGGTTGTATACCGAGGTGGTGAAACATCACATCATTTCAAAAGAAAGGACTATTAATAGATACATGGAATCCTTAGACCCCTTTACTTCTATGTTTCTATGAAGAATTATTAAAGTTCCATCCTTTTCTAGAGCATATAGTGAGGCAATAATATCATAAAAATGGAATTTGAAATGTATCGATGTGGTTCAATTAGTATTTCTTAGACCTGAAGCTCATAATCATATATAACCAATGAGTCAAGTTGAGGCACCACCTTCTCCCATGATGAATTTTTCTTCAGGAGTTATGGATTCCAACAAATACCAACCATCCAATCTAGCACCATTGAATCAAATGATGTCTAATGTGAGAAATAAATGGGATAAAATTGACTATCCAAATGTTACAACCATATTAGATATCGTCCAAGAGGAGGTGCAAGTTTCAAATACAATATCCACCAATGAGGATTGTGGTAAACATGTCCATAAAAATTTAGGGATTGGTTCAATTTTATAAATGCATGAGCCTTCAGACAATGGAGGATTCCTAGATCTAACTAACATTAGAATATGTGATAGGTCAGGACCTTCCATAGAATTGAATGAAATAGTTAAATCAGATGATCAAGAAAGCCAACATGTTCCAAATAATGATCAGCTAGAAATGAAAGGCTTAGAGTCATTATTTACAAGGGAAGATTGGAATAATTATAAAATCTAAATACAATAATTGATCGCACTGTAGAAACCTTTGAGCCATCAGAAGTGGTTGAAAGTGAATTTCAAAAGGAATCAATAGATGAATCTAGAAATTATGTACAAGACATGATAGAATTTCATCCCTTGATTTTAGAAGATACTTATCATAATGATTGGGTAATATATGAAGAATTATGGATTTATCACACTCCTATTGAAATTTCTATTTTACTTGATATACAGGATGTTGAAACCTCTATCTCACATGAAGATCTTGCAATTTTTGTACAATCATAAAATGGTATGCCACTTGCAGAAATGGAGAAGGTTCCAAGATTCGATCATTTTGAATATGAGTTTATTAAACGCCCTACTGAAATAAAAAAGGAAGAAATGGCAAATGTTTCATATGATTCACTTGTTTTGGATGAAGAAGAGGTAAAAAATTCTCTTTCATTCTTGACTACTAAAAATTTGGGTATAAATTCACATGATTGTCTTGGAGATTCAAATAAAGAAATACCATTGGTGGTTAACAAGGAATTAGAATCAACTTCTATTCATCCAAATGATAAAAATATTGCTTTATTCAAAATAACTCAAGTAGTTGATCAGGGAGATGTGTTATTTGGCACATCCCTTGATCGAAAAGATTTATGGTTTGAAAAGGATGGGTGCATGTTTAATTGGGTGATTAACTTTGGTGTTTTTGAAAAATAGGTAATTGATGAAGGGCTACAAGATGATGATGAGGAATATCATGAAGAAAATGAAGAAGCTCCAAATGCTCATAAAATCATGGTAAATTAAAGTGTACAAAAAGGTAGATTCTCAACCTTTTTGTTCAACCATTCAAAATCAAGGTAAGAGTTGGCATAATGGCATGTTGGATTAAAATGATGTTGGTAATAAAACACCATTTGTGGTGAACAAAGAATTTAAATTGATTCATCCTCACACAAGTAATAAGGTTGCCATGTTAAACAACATAGAAGTAAATGTCTTTGAGTTACTAAATCAAATTCATTAAAAATTGACAATGGAATCTAGGATAAAAGGTTACAATGATCCTCACATGTTAGATATCCTAGATGCTTGTAAAATACTGCATAGTCATGGTTGGCCTAAATACATAGATGATGAATTGGCTTCAAAATATTCATAAATAGCCTCCTATTTTAAGGAAAGTGAAAATGAGAACTCAAGTCAGAGTGATGAATCAGGTTTAGAAACTTACACCTCTTTGAATAAGCAAAAGATAATTGAAAATCATGTATTTGCTTACAAGTTTAATGAATCAATGTCTCAACATGGAATTGTTAATATCATGGAATCAAATTGGTGGGGTGAGAGGGGCAAAATGAGAGTTGCTTTATTGTTTGGCATAATATTATTTTGGTTGTATTTCTATACAACTTGGCATGCATATCATGGTAGATGGTAATCATGTTTGGGATCCAGGGAAGCGATAACTTAAATTTTTTATCATCTTGTACATATATTGCATATAACTTTAATTTTCATGATTTTGTATTTAGCTTTTATGTTTTTGTGCTTTGTCCTTAATTTATGGTTTGGTAAGTTTTGTTTTGCTTTCTTGTTAGTTTGCATTAGGATAGGTGTTGGTTTATATTCAAGTTTTGCTTTTCATATTTTCAAGTGAGCTTTGGATTTGTCCTTTTAATTGGGATTGTGTTTTGTGATAGATACTAACTCTTGGTTCCTTTGTTGATATTTATTCCTTTGTTAAGTAGGATGTATAGCCTAACTTGGAATCAAGTGGAATTGACAAAAATGGGATGAAATTGTTTAGTAATCATTCTTAGATTATGGACTAAGATGATGGAAGGTGGAACAATGAAACATTTCACTAAAGCTCCATGGATAACTCACATATTAAAGGGTATTATTTTAAATCTTGAAGGATGAAGTCATTTTGGTTTGCAAATTAAGGCAAAAATCTAATACACTCCATATTTAGCCTTAAGTGGTCTCTAACCTAGGTGGCAGGTGAAGTTTGCAAAGCAGTACAATGCTCAATAAAAAAAGAAGAAAGAAAAACCAAATCAATCAAAAGGCTTAGGTAATCTCCAATGGGGTTATAGATGTTTAATTGGCAGTGGAGCAATATCTAGGTAAAATAATAGAAAAGGAGATAAACGTTAAATTATCCTAATGCCTCGGTGATTCTGATAATCTCTACCAGGGATATAGACACCTGGTTCACAGTAGAGCAAGGTCTAGAAGAGATCAAGGTCATATTCACTGGGGCTATAGACATTCGTCTAGAAGTGAAGCAATGCATAGGCATATTTTAATGAGTGACATTCTATAGCCTAAATGTAAAACATGTGATGGAATCTGGATTGTTTCAAGAATGTAAAATGAATCACTCTCCACACATTGAGCAAAGGCAAATGGTTTAGTTGTTTTCATTCAAATTTGTCTACCTCCATCTTCTCTGGATATTGCTAAATAATTCTTATTTCACTAATCTTTGGTTTTTTTAGTTTTCATATCGGGTTCTTCATCCAAAAAGCTCAGGAGTATTTCCCAACAAAGTCACCATTTGTTGTGACCATTGCACAACCTACCCCAAATTTGGGAATCCACCTTAAATTTTAAGTTTTGAGAATTTTGGTATTTTGAGTGCTAATTTTGATGGGTTCCAAGATCTAGAGTTGGCTAATGTCTCCTTGTCTTATTTATAAATGTCTAGTGTGTTGTTTAGAGTTGCAATGATTTGATTAATTTTAATGTTGGATTTATTAATTCAAAACATTTGGAATTAATTAAATCAAAAAAAAAAAAAATATATATATATATATATATATACATCTGAAATTAATTAAATCAAAAAAAAAAAAATATATATATATATATATATATATATATATATATATATATATATATATATATATATATATATATATATATAATAAAGTGAAGATTTTAAAGTTCCACCATGATAAATTTTATTTTTTAAAAAAGTTATAGTAATGGGTTTATGTTAAAATTTTAATTTAAATCTTTATTAAAGGTTTGATTTCTATTATTTTTGTTGTTTGTAGTGTAGCTATGATAGGATGCGGATACGATGTAGATTGAGGACTAATTCACGGGATGATATGGAATATTAGAAGTAGACACAAATTTTCAAGGTAGGTTGAACTTGGTCAACCAGGTGGATAGCTAAACCCTAATGTGACATTGACACACGATGATTATGAGGACTCGGGTGAGATTGGCGTAAACTCTCATGAGCGGCCAACTAGCTTAAAGGATGAGAATCGAGTAACTCGGAGGATAAGTGCTGAATTGCACAGAGGAGGACCTATGGCACAGTCTGATGGATCTTACAAACTATAATGATCGACATCATGGAAGCATTTGTGAAAGAGGCTAAGACATCCAGGTTGTTCTTCTCCCATAAAATATGGTAAGGCAACCATCGTAGATTCCATGTTCACGTAGACCAACATTGAGTTCAAAGGGTTATATCTAGAAGAAATAGATTCACGAAGGTGGAGAGTAGTTGGTCTCGGTAAGTTTGGAGGTGATGCATTGTTGAATTCCTCCACTATTAGCAACTGTGTAAAGTACTGCTAGAACTACCACGTAATGAACCCATTATAAGGATTTGTGCCAAGGTCATGTATAATATGGAGCTGTATTCACTACCTAAAGATGGCATGGTCTAACAAATATTTTGAACTGTAACGAATAGCATCATGGAAACATTCATAAAAATGGATGAGGTAATCTTCAACAACATTTATTTCCTTCTTCAATAACAACATCGAAACCCATGTTGGTTCAACTATGGGGTAAGAAATGTTCTGACTTGACTATGAATGTGGTGGTCATTGGATATTATGGGAAGATAAGAAAACAAAGGGGTAGTCAATAGTGCCTGAACACTAGCATAGTGTAATGGTAGAAATAATAATGCACCAGGTCATAGACTAAACATAGTCGAGGATAAAATAAGTTGGTCGTCGTTGCTATTTGACCAAATGGAATGGAAGTGTAGCACATTATAGGTGAATTGCTCACATCTGAGGGTTGTTGGTATATGAATTTACTCTCAGATTATAGTATTAGGTCTTTGAGTGTGAATGGAGCCCATGCAGGTGAATAGTTTTGCAAAAATTGAGAAATTTGCAAACCTCTATAGAATAAAAGAAAGAGGTGCCAATTTTTTTGTGGTTTGTGACAACAGTGCTTGATATTGCTGAGTTTTTTTGGTCTTTGGAGATGCTATGATGGGATTATTTATCCCTGTGTGGTGTATAGTGGTGTGCAAGGTGTATGGATTGGTTATAAGTAATTGTAAAAGGGGACCTTCAAGTTTTAAAGGAGCTACTACATGAAGTGGCTCAACGATGCTTCTCAAGAAGCATAAACTATAGAATACACAACGGGAATGGTACCTTTAGCCTACTTTTTAGGCAGAGGATTTATCCATTGAAAATATCAATACCCAAATTTGTGGAGGACTCCAAGGCCTGATTATTTATGGATTGGAGAAAACATAGCGACAAAAAAGGAATGCATCGATGAGAATACATGGCATGATCGAATATCCAAGGAACTTTTAGTTGTTGTTATAGAAGTTAGGAGTCTTACAAGGTTTTTGAGTGGTATGCATCTGATGTTGTCAAGGATAGACGATGTTGCTAAAGTGGAATGATGAGGAACAACAGATGACGTAAGAGAAAAGTTCAATGTTTGATAGTGTTCACTTTTGAGAGTATGGAGGTGAATCAAACCTCTAAAGCATAGGAGTTTTTGTTTAAGAAAAGTACCATGACAAAATTGCTAATCAATGCAGTATTACAACACATATAGGGTAAAATGATAATAAAAAAAGGAAGAGTCATGATTCAAAGGAGGAAATTGAAACGAGGGGTAGAATTTTTTAGAAATATGGAGGCATTAAGAAGGTTGGAATGTCTCCACGGCTATTGTAAAACTAGTTGTTTCCACATTGTATGCATAAAATAAGGTTTTGAATACAAGTTTGTGCTTATTGAGTATAATTTACTCTATTTTTTTTTAATTTACATGATGGAATTGGTAGCCGCCATGAATCCAGGCAGGTTGTCTAGATTTTTATGGCTGCCATAATATTATGCGTTGTCCATCCCAGAAGTCGCCACACATATCTTTGTGCAGTTCACCCCTATATAAGTTACTCTATTTTTACTTGATTTTTTTTTTAATTTTGTGTTTTTTAATGCACTAATCTGAAGTTACAAACATTAAAAGGAGATAATTAATGAATGATGTTTTTATTTTTTCTACTAAACCAAATGTAAAATGTGTTGTAAGGAAATGTAGAAATAGAAATTCACAAAAATCAAGTGAAGACAGTCAATGCTATGTTAATACAACAACTGTGTCTTAAAAATTCCAAATCCTATAATAAGTAATCAATAATAAACTATAGCCATGGATATAGTGAAACTATCATGATATTACATCTTTCATTTTGTTTATTTGAATGGCAAGTATCAGTTATTCTCAATATATTGATTACTATTTTTCCACGTGTACATAAATCAATGATATCTAATAATTACAAATGCATGACTTATTGGCTAAAATAATAGCAAAAGTTTACAAAAATCCCTTATCTCATTGAAATCTATAGTGCACTATAGTGGAAATTTCACGGTGTGTAAGTTTGGTTTTATATAATATGTCATACCTTAGTCTTATAACATATGTCATATCTTTCGGAATTAATCCATGTGGTGCTTGTAATAATAAAAAGAGTGAAAATTAAAGCCTTGGTGTATGTATGACTTTAATTTTAAATAATTTTTGTCCACATTATTATTACACATTTTAAAAGGCAAAATGAAAGGACGAAGAGAAAGGAAAAGTTGTTGAAGATTTTAAAAGGTTGTACAAACACAATTTAGAGGGCTAGAATTTTCTAGAAATAGGGAGGCATGAAGAAGGTTGGAATGTCTCCACGACTATTGCAATACTAGTTGTTTCCACATTGTATGCAAAAAATAAGGTTTTGAATACAATTTTGTGCTTATTGCATATCTTTTTCCCACATGCACCAAGTTTATTTAATGGTGTTTATGCATGGATATGGTAGCATAATCTCAATAATTTTAATGCATGATATTTATCCCTTAGACTCTTGCAATTAACCGGATACAGATTGTGTGGATGTAGGTCTAACCCATTTTCATTTGATATTCACAATATTTTGTTTTCTGTAGGATAGGAGAATTAGTTTACAATTGTTTTCTTTGGTCATTTTCAGCATCCTGTTTCACTTATTCTAGATTGTTATTTTTATTTCTCTAACTCTATCATTTTCATATTTTTTAACTTTTGCAAATAAAAAAAAAGAAATTCCAAAAAGAGATGCATAGATTCCAAGATTAAGCTTTAAAGTCTTATTTTAAGCAATTTCAATTTTATTTTAAAAGAAATTCAAAATTCCAAAATTTACATAAAGTTCACATTTTAAGAGGAATTTTGTAATTTCAAAGCTTTACATGATTTCACATTTTAAAGTAAAGTCAATTTTCAAGCTTTACACTTTTTTTTTCAAGAAATAAATTAAATCCACTATGAAAATTAAAATTTCAATTAATTTCAAGTTTTCATTAAAGGGCAAGGTAATTTATATAACATTCCAAAGGCTATTACATTTCAGAGTTAGTCATTTAGATTATTTTCTTTCATGCGCAAAGTTTAACAAAGCAATATAAAATCATTTCACAAATCAAGATAAAAAAATAATCCAATCATCATTCAAATTTTTTATTTCAAAGATAGATTTTAGTCTTCTCTTTTATGCTCAAAGCAAGGTTTAAAAATGCAAGATAAAACTTTTTTAAAATATGCTTAACAAAAGAAGATAAAATCTACCTAAAACACTCCAAGATAAAACAAATTAAATCACCATTTCAGGATGGTCATATGAAGGCCAATCACATCACATTTTCTTTTCTTTTAAGTTTCATGAGCAATAAAAACATGACAAAATCAAATTAATACCAACATGGACCCCTCGTTAACAATTACTTGCAAATCTCTAAGGTATTCCAAGCACTTATTTTGACACATTTTCACAAGTATACAAGCACACATAAAGTAAAAGGAACCTTGGAAAATTTTTAAATTTCTTTGCAAGAGAGGGTTTTTATAACAAAATCCTAATTGTGAGTGTGATTTTGCAATTGGGAAAATTATCACTCAACAAGGGGTATCTATCATAGAATCCCTAGCTAAGTCTAGGCATATCAACAATGATAATAATTTAAAGACATAGTAATCTAGGCATATTAAATCCCTAGCAATCCAAGGTACATGTATATAATTATACAAGCTAATAATGACCTTCATATGAGAAAAGCCTTAGCAAGCTTAGGCACATACAAATGGTTCTAAAGTTTTACAATGGCCTTCATAGAAGCAAAGTCCTAGAAATCCTAGGCACATGTGCATAATTCTATAGGCTGACAATGGCCTTCATATGAGCAAATACCTAGCAAATCTAGGCACATACGAATGGTTCTATAGGCTAACAATGACCTTCATATAAGCAAAGTCATAGAAATACTAGTCATATGTATATAATTAAAGAGGCTAACAATGGCCTTCATGTGAGCAAAGCTAGGCACATACAAATGGTTCTACAGGCTGAAAATGACATTTATATAAGCAAGTCCTTAGCAATACTAGGAATATGTACATAATTCTACAAGTTGACAATGGCCTTTTAACATAAAAATTACTAGGAAGCCTAGGCACATACAAATTATTATTTCGAATGAAAATGGCCTTCAAATAATTCATAATGATATAAAATTCCTTTTGACCATCTCAGACATTAAATAAAGGCTTTGAAAATCCATAAAAATACTTATATCAAGGTAAAGTTATTGGTGTCATCTAAGCAACTTGTTTACAATAGTAACAAGCATCTCTTACACAAAAAAATACTAAAATTAAAGAATGTCATCATACATAAAATTTTGTAGTAAAACAACATATCATCACATCATCAAGACATCACAAATCATCAAATTATAATAACCTCTCTCTCACACACACATACATCAATAATTCATGTACATCGCTCAAGTGGTTCAACATACCATAATGATAAAATTAGCATGCTTTACCAAATATAAATAATAAGAATTAGTACACCACAATCACAAAATCGATGCACTTAGCCTCCAATATTGGCCAGAGGTCCTAGAAAATCTCATCAAAAATTTATAGAATATTAGCTCTATGAACCTATGTCTTGTTTCCATCCATGCACTAACCACTGAAAATATTTAGTTTTAGAATGCAATGTGGAATGAGACATAGAAGAGGCACAAGGTGGAGAAGACTACCTCTACTCTAGAGGAACTTCCTGATGGTATAATGACCTATAGTGAGAACTCTTTACATGTTCTACATCTAGATCATATTTTACTATGGCCAAGTGATCTAACATGCCTAGCGCATTTGGGTTTACAATTGTTGCTCTGTCATCATCTCTCTTGAGCCACCTATACCCCTTGAACCAATGTTGTATCCCTATAAGAAGTCAACTAGGTTATCCTAGAATACCTCTCTACCTTGGTAGTATTTCTATATAGTGACTTGAGCCATATCGGCTATGGCTACATGCCTATCTAATATAAAATAGGAGACATGCAACATTACCTAGTCTCACTCATCCTGTAGTTGAGCCATCTCAACCACCATTATATCCATCTTCCACTACATAGAAAATATCTTTGAATTATTTATCTCATTAGTGTCCTCATATTTCCTACTCTTAGATCACCTCCTTGAGTTAGCAACAAGGATATCAATGGAGAAACATTAAGGAATCCACGATCCCTCTCTCATTGTCACCTCTTGACCTCTATGAAGTGACATAAAAAATAACTCAACTCATTGTCTAGGTAGATCTAGCATCAATATCTAAGGTTGAACACTTATGTACCACTGCCTATACACAATTGCAACCCATCCAATATTTAGACCTAGATATATCATTGGTAGTTCATCAACATCTTCCCCTAGAAACAAGGTAGGATCGTGATAATCTCTATATCCCCTCATATTACTTTATGTGCCTATACCAAAATTCTCCCATCTATGGGAGATCCTATCAAATATTGAACTATCTAAAAACTTGGTCTAGTCTATATACCTCCTTCTTATCATTGGGATCAATGATCCATCAGATATTCTAAACATGAACCAACTCAAAGCTATCCTTAGCCCCTCTTAGATGTTGCTTCCATGGCCTCCATATAATTTTATTGGGTCCCAAATCATCTATGGTCCATTTGACTATCATTGACATGCCCTTAAAGGAATGATAATAAGTCTCAAAAGAATGAGTCTACTTATATGTTTTTGGATCCCCTACATCTGTAACTTGGCCAAGTAAACTAAATGGGAAAAAAATAGCAATATGATCCTAACATCAAATCTGAAGAAGGGTGAAAAAAGTGAGGCTCTTTGCCTATATAGACAATTTTATGTAAGACTCTATAGAGACAATTTAAAATAAAAGGACCCCAGGCATATTTGATGTGTTTGTCCCTCATTCGTATGATAACCCCATATGAACCCCATGGAAAAAGGTAAGCACTCATGACTTTGAATAGTAGGCTAGAGATAATGGTACTCAACAAATATATCAACCCATAAATCCACCCATCACCAAGTATCCTATTGACATGCAACCCATGTTGATTTTGCTATTGATCTACATGTCCATAATAGCTCTATAAAGATGATCTTTGATATAGAATCATCCTAATGGGGATCCCCCAAATGGGTATCCTCAAAATCCTCTACACATCTTCCAAGGTGATAGTCATCTCACATGTTGGTAAGAAGAATGTACTATACTCAAAATAGCACCTCATGGCTAGTATTGTGAGAAGGGCACAACCAAACTCGAACTTAGGCATCACTACTAGATACCAAAAGTTGAGAGTATCTAAGATGAACCTATCAATTAGGATCATCATGTGCAAGGTAGCCACTAGGACACAAGGTTGTCGGTATTTGTACTCCAAAATGCCCACCTTCATTCAAAAACACTTGTTAGCCTATCCTACCTTGATAACATTCAATTTTGTGGGTTTTTGGTGAATTCATTAGCCATTGACAAATTCACTACTCAAAAATTTGCCATCTTTAGATGAGTTTTACACTTGGCAATTTTTTTTTAAATTTGAAAAATTCGTTGCCTACTTGCAAAGTTTTCATTCATGAGTTTATGACTTAAGCATAAAATCACATCCCAAAAATAAAAATCAAATTTTGAAGTAAAAAATACGAAAAAGATCTTAGTTTTTTACACATTCCTGTAGAGGCACTCTCTAGTGACCACCTATCTCTTGAATCATGTCCATCCAATGTAGGTGTCACTATTATTGAACCATTAAATCCTCCAAGTTGTGCGATAAAAATGAATTTCATTTTACACAACCTCACTGCCTAATATAGCCCCTCCAAGATTTCAATTTTTAAGGGGGGATTACACAATTGCCTCTGCATTGAAGAGTAGATAGCTTATGACTCCTTCTTTCACAAAATTTGAATCATCAACAGGTAATTTTGAAGCATTTATTAAGCAATAAAATACCTCAAAAAGGAAAAAAATGTAGGCACCCAAGTTTGCTTATCCCACCACATCTCAGGATTCTAGTAAATTTTGGCAACCTATCCAAGTAGTTTTTTAGCCTTCACTATAGGGATTGAGCTCTAAAAACAATTTTATCACTCACAACCAAGTTTAGTGGTACTGAATTTGTCTTCTTGATAATGAACCTTATTTAGAGACATAATTTAAAATTCCTCTCTCTACAACAGTCAAATGGATGAATTTTCCACCTATACAAGTTCACAACCATAAATTTGTTTGGATGATGAATTTATCTCCAAACTTACAAAACAAAATTTTTCTCATCTTGGCACTCATACCTATCCATTACAACAATTTGAAAACTCAAATTAGATCGACATACTTTCAAATATTTCCAAATTAGGATGCTTTTTGCCTATGCCAAATTGATCAAAGCATGCCACATATTCAACCTTGCTTTTGTCTAATTGGAAATGATTTCTTTCTAATTTCATGTAGATCTAATAATATTGTATCTTCCTCTCATCTAAGCCCTAGAAATATATAAATTTGGGTAACTCCCTCTTGAAAACAACAAGTGATTGAATGACAATGAAGCTCTTCCAAAATTCTCTTGTACTTTAAAACAATCATTACTCTTCAAAATACTTTTTTGCCTCCATGCCTCCTCAAAAATTGCATTTAGAATTTTTTTCTTCATGATAGAAAGTATAGTTTTTCTTGTTGTATTGTATTATTTCTTAGTCCCTTTTGCTCTGACTAATTGCATTATACCTTGCCATCTAATTTACTTTTGAAATATTTTAGTTGCCCTATCTACTTCATCCTAGAATGCTAATTTTTGCATTAAGTTTGTCAAATTTGCTTTAAATCACCATGTAGTATTTGTAAACATCAACATGGAACCTCCTTTCCTCTTTCTTAAGTCAACAACTAACATGTTCAACTTTTATTTCATCTTTTGGAATTACACACTATGAATTCATAGCCAATAGGACTAGTAGGTTGTGAATTCATCTAGGACACCCGTTGTCTAAGTTGTTGATTATTTTTCTATTTCGTAAGATTATTTTAGCTAATCGTCTATTTTTGCATCTAATTTTTTTTTTTTTTTAGCCCTAAAAACAATTTCATAGGTCATAGGCTCTATAGGCTGCAAACCTATCCTACAGGTGATAAACTCACATTATAGGCTATGATCCTTTTTCATTTAGTGCTTTTATTATTTTTAGAATAAAAACAATTCTCATTCAAGCCTAGGGATATCATAACACATTCTCAACTAGTTTAATTTGGTTTTGTAGCAAATTTATTTTATTTTTATGTAGATAATAATATTTCATCAGTTCATATTTACTTTTGTAAAAAATAACAATAGAATTAACTGTAGAACAAGAAATTTTAACTTCTCAAGCATCAAGTAGGCCCCCTAAAACTAGCACCCCTTTTTTTGTCCCTTTTCAACTTGTTTTTTCAAATTCATAGGTCAGCAAGCAACATACCTAATACAAGCAGTGAACTCGTTTGCAGATGATAAACCAGTTTCAAGTGGTGAATTTGTCCTTTGTTGTTTTACAGGTATTATTCTTTTCTATTTTGCATTAATATTGTTTTTATTATTATTATGTGATCTAAGCTTAAATCATATTAATAAATTAACAAAGATAAATAAAAGAGCTTAGGATTGACTATATTCCTTTTGTGTTTGTTAGGTATTAAATCAAAAGGCTTGTAGTTTTGCATAATTACGCTAATTTCTATTTACGCATCGTCCCTTGCACCCTTTCTTGAAAGTGAAAGACATTTTTTCCTATTCTAGTCTAATGTAGTCTTTTACAAAGAAATCAGAAGTGCATATGGGACTTAGATCTTGTTTGAATGCATCATTATCTTGCATTGCATTTCAAAAGCCTATAACTCATTAAATTACTAGTCATCAAAATATAGGTGTTTTATAAAATTAAACACATCAAAACATAGGATTTAGATTGAATCCATAGAACACTCTTGGTGAACCCCTCCCCCCTACCAAAGAAACAAAACCATGATGGGATTTAGGCAAGATTCTTCATTTGAGTGTTGACCCCTGGGATTGGAGACCAACATCCTTAATCTAGGACTATAGAATTGAAGGAGTTAAATTTGATTTCTAGGTGAATGTAAATATTTAAAAATATTTTAGTCTCTCATGTGCACACTAATATTATGTTGGATGGGTATGGATGGATGTAAAACATCTTAAAAATATGGATCCTTAATATGTTTTCATTTATTTAGGTTTGAGTACCTAATGACTTAGACAATGAGATATGAAATTATCTCCACAAAAAATTAGATTCATTTAAAATTATTAGTTGGTAATAAATATGGTTAAATGTGAGTAAAATTGTTAATATACTTTCAAAAGCTTGAAGTCAACAATTGTTTGTAAATATAAAATAGTAAATTGGATTATTCAACATTAACATGAAGTAGAATTTCACATCTCAAATAAGATTTCATGTTAGTAAAAACAAGAAGGAACTTGCATTAAATAAAAACCAATAAAATAAGAATGAACTAACTTAATATTTTATGGGGCCTTTAAAAAAATATTAGGAAAATCAAGTATTAGTGGTGTCTTCAAAAGTTGTAAAAGCAATAAGTTTTATTTTAGTATAAACTATGTTATTTTTCATTGAATCATAATACAAAATATTACTAAGAACTCTAATTTTTTATTCATGAAAGAATAATTAGAAATCATAAAAAAATTTAAATTCATAATAAATGTAAACAAGAAAAATTGATAGTTGGATATGCATGCTATATCATTTGTTCCCTTTCATTGTTGGCAATTTTGGGTTTGAGATCCTAGCTTCTTGTCTATGAGTTGTCATTGATGTCAAAAGGAAATGGCATTAATGTTAAGAGGATGTGTTGGCTTCAAAGGTGGAAGATTCCAAGAGAATATTTTTAAGAGAATCCAGAGAGATTCCATTGGCAAGGGTTTTTTATTAAAACCAAACCGGTTTTTATTAAAACCAAGTTGGATAGGGATTTTATTAAAACCAAGTTAAATGGTTTTTATTAAAACCAATGGAGGTTCTCTTTATTATTTATTTAATTATTATTTAAAACCCTTCAAGGTTTTAATTAATTAATTATTTAATTAATTAAGGGAGAAATTATTTTTAATTTATTAAAAATACTTAAAGGTTTTTAAACCTTTTTTATTCTTAATTTATTAAAATTATTTAAGGGTTTTTAAACCCTTTTTGAAAAGACTTTTGATTAATTTTGAAATGGTCTTTATTTTTGCTGACATCAAGGTGTCTTCGAAGAGACTATTTATTCTCCAACTCCTAAGGTTGGAAGGCTAATTAATTTGAAATTCCTCGAATGCAATTTGCGGTGTTTGTGCTCTGTATTCGCTGCAATCGAAGGAAGACTTAGAAGCACGTGCGGTTGAAAAGTCTTTGGGAGTTTTTTTCGAGGGTGAAGTGGAGGGAAGTTCACTTGTGAACTTCATAGCCCGCATGGGCTAGTGGCAGCAAAGGCTGCTATTGGGCGCTGCATTGGCGGAGGTCACCGTTTCGAGTCTCGCGGGGGTGCTTTGCTAGAGTAACACACGTTTTTATTAAAACGTCTTTATGCCATAAAATTCAGAGTTTCTTGGACAGCAATTTATAAGCTTGAAGGTTCAATTATCTTCTACTCCAATAAGGTATGGGCACATTCTTCTTATGAGTATGATTGGTGTATGTTTTCTGAAATAAGGTTGGAGTGAAAAGGTATTCTACTAGGTATCCTTTGGCTAGGTGTAAATCCTATTTTCTGGTTTGTTGAAGACTACTTATGCATTGTTATCCTTAAGGAGAGTTTTTGGTGAATGCATAATTTTTGGTTTGAGATAGTGGAAGCTTTGTGCACTAGGGTTTATATTTGTGAGTCTAGCTACTTGCATTGAGTTGGTGGAACCCTTGGTTGGTTGTTTTGAGTTTGATGGTTGAGTTGCTTCCATAGAGGTTGTTTGATCAAGTTATTGCTTTACTTGATTCATGATATTGGGCTTACTCCATTGAGTTGATTTGAGCAAGTTATTCTTTGCATTTGGTGATATTGTGTTGGTGGTTGTTTTGTTCAAATATCTTTGGAGGGAAAAGGATTTCTACTTGTTTCCTTTTCTTGTGATGATTGGTTGAATGCTTCAAGGTTGATGTTGAGTTGAATGGTGTTGGTTGACTAAACCTTGTTTGATGAGCATTGTTGTTGAAACCCTAATTGATGGTGAAAAGAACATGAGTATCATTGTTATGTGATTCTTTGCATAGTTGGCAATTGTTGGGGTTTCATGTTCTTGAAAGAAAACATTCTATCCTATCCATTTCAGATATTGAGTTGAGTTTTTAGATTTGAGATTGAGATTGAGCTGAGTTGATTTGAGTTGAGTTTTGAGATTGGGATTTGAGTATAGAACATATTGAGTCTCTAACAATTCTCTTTATGCTTCTATGAGTTTGAAAAATCACATTGGGTCTCTAACAATTCACTTTGTGATTTCCTACTAAGAAAGTTTTTCTTGGTGAGCTTGCTGAGTTTTTGGACAGGTTCTAGTGGGGACTTGTGAGCAGTTCTTGGATAGGTTCCAGTGGGGACTTGTGAGCAATTTTTGGATAGGTTCCAGTGGGGACTTGTGAGCAATTTTGGACAGGTTCTAGTGGGGACTTGTGAGCAATTTTGGATAGGTTTCGGTGGGGACTTGTGAGCAGATTTGGACAGGTCCTAGCAGAGGACTTGTGAGCTGAGTTTGATAGTTCTATCAGAGAACTTGAGGACAGAGGTGCATTGGTTCTATGAGAAGAACCCGAGGATAGTTGGCAAGTCTTTGAGAAGGCTTGTATGCAGAGGATTGATTTGTTCAAGAGTTGGACAGATCCGACGTACAGAGGAAGACTTGTACTAGACCGACTGACTGTGTTTGGTACAGGTTTCTAAGCTGCTATGGACGTGATCATAGAAGGCAGAGGTCTCTTAGGCTAAGAATTGAGGACAGGAGGTCTTCGGTGGAAAGGAGTTCCACGTGTTGGCAAGAGGTAGAGGTAGTTGATCTTCTGAGGGATCATTTCCAGAGGAGAGGGGAAGGTATCTCCTTTGAGTAGAGGCTCATAAATTTTGATTGGGGGAAGGTATCTCCTTTGAGTAGAGGCTCATAAATTCTGATTGGGGGAAGGTATCTCCTTTGGGCCGAGGCTCATAAACATTGTAATTGGGAAGGATTCCCAAAGAACTTTGAGATAACTTTTAGAGAAAAGTTTTGTGGACGTAGCTCAGCCATTCTGGGTGAACCACGTTAAAATTGGTGTCACTTTGTGGATGATATTGTGCATTGCTTTGATATTGCTTTGGGTATATTGCTTTACTGTTTTGAAGTATAAAGGAAAAAGTAAAAAGAGGTCTTATACTGTTCACCCCCCTCTCACTATAAGCTTGTGTTCTTCAATTGGTATCATATAAGGTGCCTTCGAAAAGTTTAACAACTTGAAGGAAAAGCTAGTAAAGAACACAATGGATCATTCAAGTGGCAATGCAACACCTATTCTTGATGGGTCAGATTTTGGTCTTTGGAGTGCAAGGATGAAGGTTCATCTAATGGCACTTGGGAATGAGGTTTGGGAAGTGATTGAAGATGAGTACACTATTCCTGAACATGGTCCTAATACTAAAGAAGAAAGGCTCCTACATCACAACAATTCAAAAGCAATGAATGCAATCCTAAAAGGCTTACGTAAAGCAGATCTCACCAAAGTGATTCACTGCAAGACAGACTAGTGAAATGTGGAAACAGATTGAAGGTGGTTCATACAGGTGATACAAATGTCGGAAAGGCCAAGTTGAGACACTTCAAAGGTATGTTTGAACAACTCAAGATGAATGATGATGAAAATATTAGTGACTACATGCTTCGTATGGATGAGGTTGTTAACTCCATGAAAGACTTAGGTCTTGAGCTTGCTGAAAATGATGTTTGTGATAAGATTTTAAGATCTCTTCCTAATAGATTTAGTGAAAAGATTTCTGCTATTGAGGAAGCTAAAGATTTGGATAAGTTGAAAAAGGATGAGCTCCATAGTATACTTGCAGCATTTGAGTTGAGAACTCAAGTGAAGGTTGATGTCAAGAAAGAGGCAACTTTTCAAGGCTACCAAGAATTCCAAGGGTAAACAACTTCAAGATAGTGATGAGTCTTCTAGTGATGAAGAGGCATATTACATCAAGAAAGGCAAGTTCTCTAGAAAGCACAAAAGTATGAAAAATATAAGATGTTTCAATTGTGGAAAGTTTGGTCATTATGCTACTGATCGTACTCGTTCCCAAGAATGAAAGTGATGAAGATAAACAGGATTCTAAGAGCAAGGATTCTGAAAAGCACAAGCATCACAGGAAAAACAAATATGAGCACAACAATAAAGGAAAGAGGTATTCTCACAAGCACAAGAAGAGTTTCTACCTAGACAAAGCAAGTAAGTGTTCTAGTAGTGATAGTGAAAGTTCTTCAAGTGATAATGAAAATGAGATGTTGTTCATATAAAAAAAGAGGAAGAACCGAAACATAGATTCATTATCATGAAATGTCTTAGATGTGGAAATTTTGGTCACCTTGAGGATGATTGCACAAATAATGATTTGGTTTCTAGTATGTATGAGGATGCTTCAGAAAACTATAAGGAAGATGCATGTATGGTTTTTGAAAAGGGTAGCACCTCTAGTGATAAGAAATCTGAAAAAGGCTTTGATGATTCAAAAAGCAAACAAATAGAGGAAGATATAGAGGAAGGTGAAGTAGATCTTGAAGGTGAACTTATTAGTGCTCTTAGTGCTTTGAAAAAGGAAAGAAAGAAGAATGCTAGACTCAAGGATAAGTTAGATGAATGTTGTATGGAGAGAGATGATCTTATAGAAAGTCTTGACTTCTCTATGGCTAAGACACAAGAACTCAAGGATGAGTTAGAGTCTAAGGTTCTTGAGTATAGTGAGTTAGAACAGAAAATGGCTTCTTTGAAAGAGGAAACTAAAGAGTACAAGGATAAGCTTTACAAGTTTCAAGATAGCTCCAAAAAGGTTAAGTCACTCATCAAAGGTCAAAGAAAGACAACAAATAAAATAGGCCTTGGTTTTGTTAAGCCACACAAGGAACAAGTTGGAGAGTCTAGTAAGAGACTCCAAAAGGAAGAGAGTTCTGATGAGGAAAGTATTTCGAAAAAGGAGTCCTTGAATGATAGATGCATAGAAACAAAAAACAGAATTCAGAATGAGAAGAAGAAGTTTTCAGAACCTAAGAGGTCAATTAAAGGAAAGTTTCAAGGCTGATGTTTTGCTTGTCACAGGTTTGGTCACATGGCTTCACATTGCATGGCTCAAGTGAAGGAGGTAAATGACACTTTCAGAAGTGCTAGTTACTTTCAAGGGTATTGCTACTCTTGTCAACAGTTTGGGCACAAGGCAGTTTATTGCAAGGCAAATAACAAGAACAGGTTTGGCTAGAACAGGTTTGGTCAGAACAGGTTTGGCTAGAACAGGTTTGGTCAGAACAGGTTTGGTCAGAACTGGTGGATTCAAATATCAGGTTTACCTTAGAGAAACAACATCGTCAAGTGTTTCAAGTGCAATAATGAAGGTCACACAATCAGACAGTGTAGAGCTGAAATTCCAGAATACAGGAACAGGAACAAGTGGCATGATCGGGTCCAAGGATCAAGGCATGGACAAGAACAGGGATGAGAACAAGAACAAGAGCAAGTGATCAGGAATAGGAATATGGACAAAGAGTTCAAGAGAAGGCCCGAAAAGGAAGTTATAGACGCTGATGATGATCAGTGCCTAATGGGAGTTTTACTCCCACCCAAGAATTAATCACCTCATCAGGAGGTGGGGGAGGGACTAAGCTAAGAGGCTCATTCTTAGTCCCGAGCCCCAAAGGTGACCCTTTGCCATTGATGACAAAGGGGGAGAGATATGAGTAAGGGGGAGAGCTTCAAAGTGAAGAGGAAATCCTCAAGACAGGGGGAGCTATTTATGTTGAGTTTTTGTGTTGTTGAGAAGCATGGTTTGCCATCAATGACAAAGGGGGAGATTGTTGGCAATTTTGGGTTTGAGATCCTAGCTTCTTGTCTATGAGTTGTCATTGATGTCAAAAGGAAATGGCATTAATGTTAAGAGGATGTGTTGGCTTCAAAGGTGGAAGATTCCAAGAGAATATTTTTAAGAGAATCTAGAGAGATTCCATTGGCAAGGGTTTTTCATTAAAACCAAACCGGTTTTTATTAAAACCAAGTTGGATAGGGTTTTTATTAAAACCAATGGAGGTTCTCTTTATTATTTATTTAATTATTATTTAAAACCCTTCAAGGTTTTAATTAATTAATTATTTAATTAATTAAGGGAGAAATTATTTTTAATTTATTAAAAATACTTAAAGGTTTTTAAACCTTTTTTATTCTTAATTTATTAAAATTATTTAAGGGTTTTTAAACCCTTTTTGAAAAGACTTTTGATTAATTTCTAAATGGTCTTTATTTTCGTCGATGTCAAGGTGTCTTCGAAGAGACTATTTATTCTCCAACTCCTAAGGTTGGAAGGCTAATTAATTCAAAATTCCCCGAATGCAATTTGTGGTGTTTGTGCTCTGTATTCACTGCGATCGAAGGAAGACTTAGAAGCACGTGCGGTTGAAAAGTCTTCGGGAGTTTTTTTGAGGGTGAAGTGGAGGGAAGTTCACTTGTGAACTTCGTAGCCCGCGTGGGCTAGTGGCAACAAAGGCTGCTATTGGGCGCTGCATTGGTGGAGGTCACCGTTTCAAGTCTCGCGGGGGTGCTTTGCTAGAGTAACACACGTTTTTATTAAAACATCTTTATGCCACGAAATTTGGAGTTTCTTGGACAGCGATTTATAAGCTTGAAGGTTCAATTATCTTCTACTCCAATAAGGTATGGGCACATTCTTCTTATGAGTATGATTGGTGTATGTTTTTTGAAATAAGGTTGGAGTGAAAAGGTATTCTACTAGGTATCCTTTGGCTAGGTGTAAATCCTATTTTCTGGTTTGTTGAAGACTACTTATGCATTGTTATCCTTAAGGAGAGTTTTTGGTGAATGCATAATTTTTGGTTTGAGATAGTGGAAGCTTTGTGCACTAGGGTTTATATTTGTGAGTCTAGCTACTTGCATTGAGTTGGTGGAACCCTTGGTTGGATGTTTTGAGTTTGATGGTTGAGTTTCTTCCATAGAGGTTGTTTGATCAAGTTATTGCTTTACTTGATTCATGATATTGGGCTTACTCCATTGAGTTGATTTGAGCAAGTTATTCTTTGCATTTGGTGATATTGTGTTGGTGGTTGTTTTGTTCAAATATCTTTGGAGGGAAAAGGATTTCTACTTGTTTCCTTTTCTTGTGATGATTGGTTGAATGCTTCAAGGTTGATGTTGAGTTGAATGGTGTTGGTTGACTAAACCTTGTTTGATGAGCATTGTTGTTGAAACCCTATTTGATGGTGAAAATAACATGAGTATCATTGTTATGTGATTCTTTGCATAGTTGGCAATTTTTGGGGTTTCATGTTCTTGAAAGAAAATATTCTATCCTATCCATTTCAAATATTGAGTTGAGTTTTCAGATTTGAGATTGAGATTGAGCTGAGTTGATTTGAGTTGAGTTTTGAGATTGGGATTTGAGTATAGAACATATTGAGTCTCTAACAATTCTCTTTATGCTTCTATGAGTTTGAAAAATCACATTGGGTCTCTAACAATTCACTTTGTGATTTCCTACTAAGAAAGTTTTTCTTGGTGAGCTTGCTGAGTTTTTGGACAGGTTCCAATGGGGACTTGTGAGCAGTTCTTGGACAGGTTCTAGTGGGGACTTGTGAGCAGTTTTTGGATAGGTTCCAGTGGGGACTTGTGAGTAGTTTTGGACAGGTTTCGGTGGGGACTTGTGAGCAATTTTGGACAGGTTCCGGTGGGGACTTGTGAGCAGATTTGGATAGGTCCTAGCAGAGGACTTGTGAGTCGAGTTTGATAGTTCTATCTGAGAACTTGAGGACAGAGGTGCATTGGTTCTATGAGAAGAACCTGAGGACAGTTGGAAAGTCTTTGAGAAGGCTTGTATCCAGAGGATTGATTTGTTCAATAGTTGGATAGATCTGACAGACAGAGGAAGACTTGTACTAGACCGATTGACTATTTTTGGAACAGGTTGCTAAGTTGTTGTGGACGTGATCATAGAAGGAAGAGGTCTCTTAGGCTAAGCATTGAGGACAGGAGGTCTTCGGTGGAAAGGAGTTCCACGTGCTGGCAAGAGGTAGAGGCAGTTGATCTTCTGAGGGATCATTTCCAGAGCAGAGGGGAAGGTATCTCCTTTGAGTAGAGGCTCATAAATTCTGATTGGGGGAAGGTATCTCCTTTGAGCAGAGGCTCATAAATTCTGATTGGGGGAAGGTATCTCCTTTGGGCCGAGGCTCATAAACATTGTAATTGGGAAGGATTCCCAAAGAACTTTGAGATAACTTTTAGAGAAAAGTTTTGTGGACGTAGCTCAACCATTCTGGGTGAACCACGTTAAAATTGGTGTCACTTTGTGGATGATATTGTGCATTGCTTTGATATTGCTTTGGGTATATTGCTTTACTGTTTTGAAGTATAAAGGAAAAAGTAAAAAGAGGTCTTATACTATTCACCCCCCCTCTCAGTATAAGCTTGTGTTCTTCATTCATATTAAATAATACTCTATTCAATATTTTAAAAAAAAAAAAACTATTATAAATTGTTTAATAAATATGAATCACAGATGTATCTTAAATATTTTCAATGCGTTACATGAGATGAAAGTGTGTCTCGTGGCTTGTATTACATCGTGACCACATTATGGTATTACAAAAACTTGAGAATTGAGCATGACAATTGTTCATGTATCCTTTGGTAAGATTGAAACTTTGTTCTTCTCCTTGAAATTTGAGGAACTTAACTAATTAAATTGTCTTGTGAGAGATATCGTGGTGGTATGTCTTTCGGTTTTCATTTAGGAAACCTAAGTTCAAACCCTGGTATGAAAATGGGACCTATCTTTAAATTTTTTTTTTGCAAAAAAAAAAATAAGCTGGTTGTAGCAGTCGGGTGATTGTTAGTACGTTGTCCTAGCTTGATCCCTAGAGGGTGGGGTCTCGATTCCTAGAAGGTAGGGGTTTGTTTGACTTCATATTTACCAAGCAAGCTACGTATTACAAATGTTTTCTTAAAAATAAGGAACTAATTGGTTGAATGCATCTTAATTTAACATTAAAATGATTATCATTATTTACAACATAGTTTTTTTTTTTTAATCTTGATAATATATCAAAGTTTATATTATTAAAAAAGTGTAAACAAAATTTAAAATGTTTAAAATTTTATTTTATTGTTAAACCACGGGCGTGGAATACGTAGGAGAGGATAGGCTAGGTGGTAACAATTGAGTGTTTTCCAGTTAGTTACCCCTCGAGCATTGAAACCCTCTAGGGTCGGGGTTTGTTGACTTTTTTTAACTCAATGGATTAGGGTTTATAATGGAACACCTAATGATGTCTAATTCAACAGACTAAAGTTTATAATGACAAGGTTTATAATAACAATATCTAATGATGTCTAACTCAACATGTTAAAGTTTATAATGACAGGGTTTATAACAACATCTAATAATGTCTAACCTAGTAGTCTAGAGTTTATAATGGTAGAACCTAATGATGTTATTAAGTTCTCCTATGTATTAAAAAACATATATTTTATTATATTCAATAAATAAATAAATAAAAATATACTTTGTTAATATATCAAACTTTTTACACATTTTATAAAGAGGTGAGGCTGGGTTTTTCCATGTATTTAAAAATATATCAAAGTTTACATTTAAAACATAAAACTTAAAAGTATATTTTTTTATAAACATAAAATCGATAACATCCCTTCATTTTCTACTACTAGGTTTAAATCTTTAGAGATGCATCTATAACCCTTACCTCACCCCTACCTCACCTCGTTATTAGCTACTAAATTTGGCTCAAGACTAAAACCACCGTCCGACTGGCTCACACTCAGCTAAGAGGACAGTCTACTACCTTTACCCCAAACATGCTTGCTTCCACTAATTTAAAAAATATTAACGTCATATAACATTTAGAGAAAATAATGTAAACTTAATTAAATATTTTAATTACTTGAAAAATTTAATGCTTATTATCCAAAATAAAATCATACTATATTTTTTATTTTAATTATATAAAAAATTAAATAATTTTTATATTATATTTAAAAACTTTAATAGCTTAAAAATTTAATGCTTCAAAATAAAATCAAAGTATATTCAGGTCTGAGGGGTGATCAAAACGTTACCAATTCCTGGGACCTCGCAGTACGGAAGGGTGTTGTGTCAATGTTCCTGTTATATTAAAAAAGCTTATAGAAAGTTATAATAACAGCAATAAAAAATTGTAACAAATTAATGTATATATAAAATAAAAATAATAATATATTTTTTATTTTTATTATATAAAAAATTAAATAAGTTTTATATTATATTTAAAAAAAATATTTATATTGCTATAAAATTGACGTAGTTCACGTATGTCGCTCTATATTTAGCCAACTCTGACACTTAAGGCGAACTGTTCTTGGTTTTAGGACAGTGACGAGGTATGAAAGGTGCTGCTTTTCCCAGGCCTTGAATTGTAGTAATTAAAGGAGAGCCTTCGAAACTGAAATAACAATAGCGAGAGTCACGTGTGCTGCGTCATCAAATTGACTCTGTGATGGGTGAACGGTTAAGATGACATTGGCGGTGTTCATCATCATCTTCACCATCGCTGCTGCTTCGCCCTCGTCATGAATGGATTGGCACACGGAGGACGCCGCCCTCTTTCCCTCACCTCTCTTTACTCCACTAAAAGTCCAACTGCGGGTAAAAATAAAATCAACAAGACGTAGAGTCCCCCAGAGCTGGATAATATCTCCGTCTCTATACGCTGGAATCGCAGTGATTTCTAAGTTAATTTGGTTGGTGTTAATTCTGAAGAAGGGGGTTCGTCACTCTACACCTAGCAGCTTCCTAAAGTCAGCATAATGTAGCTCCCGTAGTACTAATCTGGAGTACTTATTAATTCATTATTTGACATAAGAGATAAGAAATCTAACTTTGCATGACGAAAGAGCCTATATGTTACAGCTGGAAAATTTCTTTTATTTAGCTGTAAATTTGTTTTACGCCGTGGCGGTCTGTGTCATAGGATAGGATACTGTTAAGGTGAAAATAATTCTTCTGTAGCTTTTAGAGGAAACGTTTTAAAGGAGAGGGATGTCCTTCACTATAAGGAAGTTTACTACTTTAAAATTAATTAATATCTTATTCAGACGTAATATAATATATGCCTGTAAGATGAGTGTTTTGGTTGAAGTTGTGCAATGAAATGTTTTTTTTTTTTAATATTTATTATAAATAATTTATTAAATATATTGAATTTAATATTATAAGTTTTTAAATGTTTTTTTTCTTCTAAAATAATTATTATTTTTACTAGGAAACTTTTATAATAATCATTTGTCTTAGTTAAAAATAAAGTCATTTTTTATAGGGAACTTTTATAATAATCATTAGTCTGTTAGTTAAAAAGAAAGTCAATGGGATTGTTTGTGTTATTTGTAATATATATATATTTTTTAAATCTAAAAACCTCTTTCGGAGCTGCCTGGTCTGAGAGACCACGAACAGGGGGTTCTACACCGTCAAAGTCACCTGGGGGTCGCACCCGACCCTACCCGCACCATTGGATTTTGGATACCCAATTCAGCTTTTTGGTAGGGTGGAGATTTGAACCTGGGACCTCCTTTAGAGGATTGCCCTCTCCTCTCCAACTCACCTACAACACATGGGTGTGTTATTTGTAATATTAGTGGAGGTGTTGTATAGCTCAATATGTAAAAAAGAAAAAGAAACCTTTTCAAAACTTTACTTTTACAAAAATATTAAAATATAAAAAAAAACACAGACTTTAGTGGAGTGAGTTTAAGTGAGGACTGAGCTTCACGTATAGAATTTTTTTTTTTCTTTGAAGAAAATTTAAAGAATGAAAAGTTTTCATACATAAAAATCTAGTTAGCATCGAAAAAGTTATTTAGACTTTTTTTTCTTGGTATTTAAAAAAATTTTAAAGAATGAAAAATTCTTATAAATAAAATTAGGTAACATAGAAAAAGCCATTTATGGAAGCCTTAACTAGAGGTAAGGATGCTCTAGTTAGAAGTAAACATGTCCTAGTTGTGGAAAAAAGGAAGAACAAATTTATGATGATATATTTATTTGATAGATGTTTTTTTAAACATGATTATTAGAGATGAGATGATCGAGCATCACATAGTGCTTCTTAAAAGTAGTAAGGATGCTCTAGATAGAGGTAAATATGTCCTAGTTGAAAAAAAAGGAAGAACGATAATATCTATCTAGTTGATAAATGTTTTATCAAATATGATTATCCATCTAGCATTACATAATTCTTCTTAAAAGTAGAGGGTTGAGGTCAAACTTATTCATTTTTTTAAAAGTGGATTAAGGAAGTGGGGATTGAGTTCACATTATTTAATGAAATTCTTTCCATTTTTTATCTTCATCTTGTTCATGTTTAGAAGTTTGAAATAAAATAATAGTTAATGTCTCATGGTTTAGGAAGGAGAGATGGGTTGTATTTAATATTATATTGTAAGAATGTTTCTAATGGAGGCAAGTTTTGAAAATATTTTAGTGGGGGTCAAGATTTTTAGACTTTCATATCAACTTATAAATAAAAAAGGTTTCAAAAACTAAAAATTCTTTAGGGGAGTTCATATATGAGGGGTCATCTGCTAGAAGTGACAACATGCTATATAGCCAAAAGTGTATTTTCATGAAAATTTCAAAACTTTTACCATAATCTATTAAGATTAAATATAAATCAAGATAATGTGACCAACAAGCAGACAATAAAAAAACATTTCATTTTGAGGTAACAAATATTGTAAGGTTGGAAACATAGCTAGATATTGCAATGTAAAAACAATAAAAAAAAAAAAGACAAAAAAAATAGTTAGAGAAAAAATGAAAGTTGAAACAAGTTAACCATATAGTAGCAGAAGATGATTTAGCTCTAGAATTTTTCATTCTCAAAAAATATTAAAGAAAGCTCTTCTTCCACATAAGATGGTAAATATTTTCATAATTTATTTGTAGAAGATATTAAAAGGAAATAAGAATAATTGCAATGCAAATTTTCAAATGAAGAAGGGATCAAAGCTACATATAAAAAATGAGATGTCAAAATTTAAATTAAGAAAGTGAAAATCATATCCTTGCCATAAAAATTAAAGTATTATAAATTTTATTCCTTATGCTTTAGGGTTTTAAGGTAACATAATAATGCAACAAGTATGGAGTATATCCATTACACTTTAGGGTTTCTAAGGAATCATATACACCTTGCACTTTATGATTTCTAGTGTAGCATAAAGAAGAAAGTATTTTATAGGTTATTACTTGTACTTTAGGTTCTTTAGGGAAACATAAACCTATAAGTGTAGGTTAAATTATGAAATGTTTAGAAAAATAAAATGATTGAAGAGGAAGAAAACACTAGTAAAAATGAAAAATGGAAAGAATCACAAAATATAAACAAAGAGAAAATGAAACCTCAAGGGAAATTAATTTTGAAAATATTAACAAGTACTATGAACATTAACAAGAAGTGGTCTTTATCCCATAAACAAAAAAAAAAAAAAAGATGATGAAAATAATATATTGGAATATTCAAGGTATGAATATGAACAAAATATAATTATCAAGGGATTAATAGTTCGTTGTAGACTTGGATTTATTTTAAGATAGAAAATATTTTTTTTTTTAAAGTGAAAAACCCCTTGCAAGGCTACCTTAGTCTGAGAGACCACAAACAGGGGGTTCTACACCGTCAAATTCACCCGGAGTCGCACCTGACCCTGCCCGCACCAACATTATCAATTGGATTTTGGATATCCAATTTAGCTTTTTGGTAGGGTGGAGTTTTGAACCTGGGACCTCCCTTGGAGGATTGCCCTCTCCTCTCCAACTCACCTACAACACCTGGGTTTTTTTAACATGGTGGAATTGGTGGCCGCCATGAACCCGAGCAGGCTGTCCAAATTTTATGGTCGCCATAGTATTCTGCATTGTTTGCCCCGAAAGTCGCCACATAAATCTTCACGCAGTCACCCCTATAATCAACATGTCACAATAATTTTAAACCTTTTACGTCATTGAAAGCACCAGGAAAGGGACAAGCATTCAGTCCGGTGAGACCCAAGATTTGAACCTTGGACCTCCGCCCCCTTATGGGGTTTGGATGAACCAATTGGTCTACACCTCGGACCTCGATAGAAAATAAAGTTAGCGAACAAGAAAAATAAGCATTCAAAAATATTTTGAAAGTGGGGGATTATATAGTAGTTCCTTGTATGGGATATTCAAGATGTATTACAATATTTTGAAAAAATTATATACAAGATGGATGATTCCTAGATCCAAGAACTAAGTGGCTTGCTAGTCTTTTTGTCAAAATGAGAAAAATATGAAAATTTGACTCATAAAAATATATGCTCCAAATATAATTACTCTTTGATATAGATGTTAGAAGGACCTCATTCATATTTCTATCAAATTCAACAATGATTCATAATTGTGATCTCTATTTTCTTGTGGAGACTTCAACATAGATATTTCTCATTCAAAAAAGAAATATGATACTCTTGTATGGTCTAGATAAATAAATGATATATTGAAGCTCATACGGCCTTTGGGATGCTATTTATCAAATCTATTGATATACACAATATAGTAAGAATATTGGGAAATCTCATGTGACACAAAGCTTGGATTATTTCTTATTATGTAATAGTTGGTTATAACAGAGTATACAATCTCTTTCTATGTTTTGTTATGGGTAGGATCATATCATAAAAAAATTCTCTTGAGATGTGACCTACTCAATGATGGTCATCTAAATCCATTTTGTTTTCATCCTATGTGACTACAAGACCCTAATTTATTTCAAATGGTTATTTTATCATGGAATGAAGCAAAGTTTGTAGATCATGAATGTACATATTTATTCAAAATATGAAATATATAAATAAAATAAGTGAAGATCTAGAATATTAAATACCTTGCAAACACATTTAAAAGAAATGAGGAAATAAAATCTAAGATCAATAATTTATTAGAGAGTGGAAATCATGGGATTGGACCAACATACAAATGTGTAAAAAAAATTTATTATCTTTTAACTATCATAGCATATTACAATTTAGTGAGAGTCATATTGTGATCAAAATTTTAAGGAGATATGGCTTAGCAAAGGTGATAGAAATATCAAATTTTCATGTTGCCATAAAAACATTTTTGTCTTTACATCAAATACAAAATATTTTAACTCAATATTTATTGAGGAAGAAGAAGAAATCAAGAAGGAAGAAGCCTATTAATTCAAGTTATCCTATTATAAATTGTATATGACAAGATTCTTAGGATGCGATTTAAAAAAAATATTTTATCGATTATTATATAAAAGATAGAATGAAATCCTAATTAGAAATATCTTGATGTAGGATCTATAAGAGGTAGACTTATCTTTCCATCATGATAGTAAATCTAGTTCTACTGGATATTTTGTAAGTTTCTTTCAAATAAATTGGATACAAAGAAGAGTGATTGTAGCTTCAAACCTTGCATCATGAGACAATTACTTGAGTTTCTTTCCAAAGGAAACCTAAAATTTTATTTCATGTAGGTTGGCTCTACCTCCATGTACATGTATATCTTATGTATATGTTTATGTTCATGTGGTTTTTGGTAGGTATATTGGCAAGCACCTAAGGTTTTATCTCTAGCAATCCTTATAAGATAAAATAATTAACTTAAACAAAACCACTACTAAATTTGAAATCTAGATGCAATAATACATGAATGCAACAAACAAGGTTCCTAAACTACCATTCTCTTCAATTTGAATGATTTACTATAAACTAGTGAGATTTTTTCCTTTCCAAGAAAAATAATAGATAATGAAACAAATAAGTTAGCCTAAAGTGTAACTAAATGACTTTCAATTCCTTTACTAATTGCTTTTTGAAATGAAAATATTTAAGTTATCCTAGAGATTCCTTAATCTATCCAAAATATATGTCTTTTAGACAAGATTTACCAAAAAAAAAAGATATAGAAGACATATAATCATGATCATATAAGCACAAGGACATAATAACATACTTTATAAAGGCTAAGTAGAAGCACCACTAATGAGAAAAAAGAACCACTAGCGCTTTTGCCTATTGATAACAATTTTGTAAACCTATAAAGACTTAATAAAATGATGCAATTAGGTTTAAGGGGATTTTTTGGTTGTAGAGAAGCAATAATATATATTTCTCAGCTGATCAAACCCCTATCCTCAACATAAAATTAAAATATATTGAAATTTGGAAGCAAAAATGATCATGCAAAAATGACACAATCGAGCAAAAGTGCCACTAGAACTTTTGACAATGGTGGTAGTTTTATTTTTTTCAAGACAAAGAATCAAAAGTGTTAATTTATAGGTTAAGTGGTGCTTTTAAACATGTAACTATGATTTGAAGAGTCTCAAGAGGAAATCAGAGTTTAATTGAGTCTAAATGATGTCAAATTTAGCCAAAGGAGGAAGATGCTAATTCTTAAGGCTTGCAAGTTTAGGGCTTCACAAAATATCATCAAATGATCCCCAAATATTCCAATATTTGTGGGAAAGGTAAGATAAGATATATTTGAAGAGGAAATGGAAATTAATTGGTCAATTTGGCTAAGGTTGTGGTCTATGAATGTCTAGATGTCCAAGGGAATATACTAGATATGATACCAAGTCAAGTTGAAAGGTTATAAAACTTAAACAAGACATAGGATTAACTGAAGTCAAGATGATATGAGCTTAAATATATGATAACTAAGATATATACTATTGTATTGACTTGCAATTATAATATGAGTAATATTTAAGCTCTCTAGAGAAACTAATTCTTAAAGAAAATTGATATTCGGGTAATATAACAAAATATAGATGGATTCAAGAGCTATAATACCTGCAAATAAGATAAAATTAAGTAGAGTAAATACAAATATTCCTAAAATCATGAAAATATGAGTTATAATAGAGATTTATAATCAAATAGCATGAGTTTAAGGAGATTAGAATATAAAAAAATGCTTATGCCTATGTAAGAAGTCATCACAAATGATCATAAGCATAAATAGGTCTACAATAAGACTATGTTAAGCATATATAAGCATAAATATCTACTAGATTAGATAATAGTAAATATTTACAAGATTTTAAGTGCATAAACAAGTAATATTAACAATGATTAGTAAGAAAAATAGAGTAAATAAGCCTGCAAGAAATGTTTAGAGATCCAAAATAAGAGAAAGTTGCTATAAATTAAGTAAACCAAGCACAAAATAATGTTATAATCCTATAAATAGATATTAGAAGCATGAAATGACAAGGAACATAAATATTAACAATTGAAAAATGGAAATCTAAGTATTAACAAGGATCAAATAAGAGTTAAATGCATGAAAATCAAAGCAAAGTAGATGATAAGGGAAGGGAGATATAAATTTTAATTCTTAGTAGGTCCTCCTATTGGTACCAAGATGACCTCCTCGTCCCAATACCTCTTTGCCTTGCTTTAATTGTCCCAAATTTTTAATCCAAGTGCTCAAAATATAAAAATGGAAGATATATGAATGAGAAATTGAGAGAAAATTTTGGTAGAGTATGGCTTACATAAAATTATTCATTAAATACCCATCCCAAAGGATCTGTTCAAATATTTTGGGAGGGAATATTTTTGGAGGGAAGATGAATTCAAAGATGCCATTAGGAAAAAATAAAAATTGAAATTTTTAGGCCAAATAAGGGGCAAGGGGATGCGTGATCATATTATGGAGTGGGATGAATAAATTTCCATGTCTCTAGTTCATTCCATAGAGATTTTACTCATGTTACAAAAGCACCACTAATTTGCAAAAACTAGTGGTAGTTTTATACCCATATGACAGTTTTATCCAATGGTTAAGTTGACTAGTCAAACTACTAAAAAATACTATTTTATAAAAGTTCCACCAATGATAAAAAATGTCATTGGCACTTTTGCAAAAGTGTGATGATTCTAAAAAGAAGCTAAATTTTATGTTTATATTCCCTAGGTTACGATGATTAACTACAGATAGAATGTCTGGTGTCTTACCTATGATTAAGGGTTGTTAGGTGTGTTAAAATTGGGTTTCTACATTTATGCAGATAAAGTAAGCAGAGGAAATACACATATATAGAGGAAAAAAATATGCCTACAAGCATGAAAATATGAGTTATAATAGAGTTTTATAATCAAATAGCATGAGTCTAAGGATATTAAAACATAATAAAATGCTTATGCCTATGTAAGAAGTCATCACAAATGATCATAAGCATAAATAGATCTACAATAAGACACATGTTAAGCATAGATAAGCATAAATATATGCTATATTAGATAATAGCAAATATTTACAATATTGTAAGTGCATAAACAAGTAATATTAACAAAGATTAATAAGAAAAATAGAGTAAATAAGCTTGCATGAAATGTTTAAAGATCTAAAATAAGATAAAGTTTCTATAAATTAAGGAAACCAAGCACAACATAATGTTAGATGCCTATAAATAGATATTATAATCATGAAATAACAAGGAACATAAATATTAATAGTTGCAAAATGGAAATCCAAGTATTAAAAAAGCTTAAATACGAGTTAAATACATGAAAATCAAAGCAAAGTAGATGATAAGGGAAGGGATATAGGAATTTTAATGCTTAGTAGGTCCTCCTCTTTGTACCAAGATGACCTCCTTGTTCCAATGCCTCTTTACCTTGCTTTACTTACCCCAAGTGCTCAAAATAAAAATAGAATATATGTGAATGAGAGAAATTGAGAGGAAATTGCTTTATAGTATGAATAACATAAAATTATTCATTAAATTCCAATCCCAAGGGATCTATTCAAATATTTTGGGAGGGAATATTCTTGGAGGAAAGATGGATTCAAAGATACCATCAGAAAAAAAAAATTGAAATTCAAATTTGTAGGTTAGAGAAGGGGCAAGATCATGCGTGATAATATTATGGAGTGGGATGAAGGAACTTGCATGTCTCTAGTTCATTCCATAGAGATTCCAATCATGTTACAAAAGCATCACTAATTTGCAAAAGCGCTAGTGGTAGTGTTATACCTATATGGTAGTTTTTTACAATGGTTAAGTTGACTAGTCAAACTACTAAAAAATACTATTTTACAAAAGTGCCACTAATGAGAAAAAATATCATTGGTACTTTTGCAAAAGTGTGATGATTCTAAAAAGAAGCTAAATTTTATGTTTAGATTCCATAGGTTAAGGTGATTAACTATTGATAGAATGTTTGGTGTCTTGCCTAGTGTTAAGGGTTACTAGGTGTGTTAAAATTGGGTGTCTATATTTTGACCTATTTTGGTGTAACTATTGTGAAATAATTAGATCAAAAATATGTCTCAGGACTCCAATTTTGACACCAATATGTTTGTTGATATTGAAATATGTTGTGTTCAAGAAATGATTGCAAAATAATTTGATTTGGAAGATTAATAGTTGATCAATGTCATTATTGCTAGTATGCATCATAATTGGTGCTCCATGGATGCTTCATAAATGATACCCATGGGTTCCCCCTTAATTTTTAGATAAAAATAATAATTTTGAGATAAAACTCAATGGAATGGGGTATGAGATAGATAGGAAGTGAGGAAACAATGACAAAAGAGAAGTTGTGAGCGATGGTAAAATGTGATGAGGGGTATAAATGTATTCATCTTTACCATTGGTTATTGTGATTTGAGAGAGAGGGTGCATTATGCTTCAAAATTATATGGTGGTATTCAAGAGACCTATAAATCATACAAACCTAGTTGAAGGATCAACTTGAGAAACAAAGTGATTTTTATAGGTATGTCCCAAAACCAAACTAAAAATTTATGATTTTTGGTCATCTTTTTGCATTTTTTCTAACTAGTGGTGCTTTTGCAGTTGCTAGTGATTTTTTCAATGGTGATTTTGTAACTATTAGAACTTTTTATAGATTATAAATAATAAAATAAATTTTACCAATTGGATTCCATTTGCATGATTTGTAGGGGTTAGGGGTACTAGTGAGCCAAGAGTGGTTGTTGAGGGTGATGGACATGATATTAGAGTTGGTGGATGACCGTGACATTAGCATGCTAATTACAATTGGTTTATATCGTGTGGATTTTATGCCAAAGATAGATTTTGAGAAGTCACTACTTATAGCACTATCAAAGATATGGTATCCATAGATGATGACATTCTAGTTATCAATTGAGGAGATGATGGTCACATTGGAGGATGTTTGGAGGATCCTCAAAATTCTAGTATGTGGGGTTTTGATTTATCTTAGGAGTGATTATAGAGAAGGTATGGAGCTACTAATATGTGATAAAGAGTATCCTAATGTGTAGTTAGGATTATGCATTAATAATGCATATAAGAGAGGTCATTTACATCACCTCACAACATTATTGTGCTCCTTAGTATTTGGGATCTTGATGGAAAACACTAGCCAATATATTTTATTTTGGGTATGGAGAGAGGTGATTGCCAACATGTAGGAGCTTAAAAATATCTATGGATGGGTCCCAATAATTTGTATGAGACTGTATAGGACTCTTTATCATGTCATTTACCATAGCGAGAAGAGCAGTTTTTTGTACACACTTATATGTGTGGGATTGGGAGCATGTTGTGGTTATATGATCAATATTGTAATGGGATAGAGGTGTAGTCCTGATAGTCTCACATCCTATATATGGTTAGGGACTTAGATATTTGATCAATGTACCCTGACCGTGCCTATCAAGTACTTGATGAGCTTAGATTTTCACATGTTACTTGGTAGTTATGAAGAGGTTAGTATAGATGGGTCAAATATGGCTAGGAGTTATCTTGGGTGAAAAGGACCTAATGGGTATATTATGGAGTTAAGGATTATGATATCTATATCTATGATAGATTCATTCACCAATTTTGAGGTGTACAATAGGTACTAATGACAGGGAAGATTTGGTTTTGATAGACTATGCAAGATAGGGAGTTTGATCCTCTTGACCTACTCTACTTTGTAGAGGACGATGTGGCTAATGTTGTGTTCCCAAATATAGGCATGTATGATCCTAGAGTTTTAGAGGACTACATGAGGTGGTATATAAAATTTTACCTATGGTAGGTGACACTAGTTGATCCAAGTGTGAGGAAAGCAGTGGTGGTGGAGGAGATAACAACTATATTGAGATATCTTCATCATAGTATAGTGAGAGATGCAACTATATGGAGGTATTCTATATGGGTAGCCAAGGGCTAGACCAAGAAAAAAATTGAAGTAGAGGGTTCCCTTGATTTGAGCTCTAAAGTTCCATTGGATGCGGATACTTTGGAGGTTGTACCCCCAATTTTGAAGAGATTTAGAGGTTTTTTTCCTATTTGGAAAATGAAGGAGGTTATGTAGGATGATATGGAAGCCTTAATAAGGGGTTTCGATAAGCTAATACTATAACTAGTGATGATAGAGGTGGTGCAAGAGGAGGAGGCAAAAAGAGATCAAGAGGAGGTGGTGACGGTAGAGTGAGAGAAAGATACAACTATCACTCAACTATAACTAAGATTAAGTGGATTACTCGAGAAAAGGATAAACCTCTTTCTAGAGAAGATAGTATAGGTATCAACTCAACATGATACACGTGTTGGTGGATTTATCATTACAACAAGTGACGTAGTTGGAGGAGATCAATGGGATGAGGGTGGATATGGATAGGGTGAGGATGAACATGTAGGTAGCTAAGGAGGAGAGAGTTCAGGCTAGGTGTAACTAATTTTTATATCTTATAGGGGTACTTACTTCATAGAGGTAGTTGTCATCGACATGCTTGAGATCTAGGACTAGATATTGATCTATTAATAGATATTCATGGATACTAGTGATATTTTAGTCTCTACCAACCTCCACTAACACCTAGAGGTAGGGATGCAGGTTCTACTCATGGATAGGAGTAGGGTTATAAGCATGAGTGCACCAATTTTGGTATATATGGTGCACCATCCATATAGGATATGTTGTGTACTAATTTTGATATTGTGGTACATTAGACTTATGGTTATGTATTTTTTCCAAGCATCTATACATAATGACATTACATGATTGACTAATATATTCATTTTTTATGTGTTTTTTGGATTAGATTTATTTTTTTGTTGCATTTGATAGATAAATATGACTTAAAAATGAAATGGATTCATAGGAGGAATAAGATAAAATATATTAGAGAAAACCCTAAGATAGTGCAGAAATTTAAAGAGAATATTACCCAAGTAGTGGTCTATAACCATATACTAGATAAGCATTTTTTTATGGGTTATCGTAATTTTTTTTTTTTTGTTGAGAAATCACCTAAAATTTAAATAATGGACAAGTGCTTATAATAATAATTCCATTCTTGAGTGGTGCCTTATGTGCCATAAAAATGGACAAGCACTCATAGATGGATAAATATATTTTAGGTTTTATATAAGATCTATAAAATGCATTTTTAAGTGATGGCCTAAGAGCCATGATATAGGTCAAGCACCTAAAAGATGAAATGGTGATGATTCCATATCTAAGTGGTGGTCTAAGAGCCTGGATAGAGGATAAGATATTAAGAGGATGAAATAAGACACATAATGTCTAAGTGGTGGCTTAAAAAGTTGCATAAAGGATAAGCACTTAAAACATGATGGTAATATACCTATGATATGCACAAAGAGGTATAATATTATGGTTAGTAGATGTTAGCAATGCCCAAAGGAGACTTGTGTTAGTAGTGATATTATGTCGCAAGGGATGTATCTTGAAGGAATTTCAATGTCTCAAGCCATAAGGGACATGATCTAAAAGAGTTTAATGATCTCATGCCATAAGGGACATGACCCGAATGACTTTAGTTATCTCATTCTATAAGGGGCAAGGTTTGAAGGACTTTAGTGATCTCATACTACAAGGGACATGGACCAAAGGACTTTGGTGATCTCATGTCATAAGGAACATGACTCGAAGGAATTTAGTTATCTCATGCCATAAGGGACATGGCCGAAAAGACTTTAGTGATCTCATGCGATAAGGAACATGGCCTAAAGGACTTTAGTGAACTTATTCCATAAGGGACATGGATTTAATGACTTCAGTGATCTCATGCCACAAGGGATAAGGCTTGAAGGACTTTAATGATATCATGCTATAAAGAACATGGTTTGAATGACTTCAATGATCTCATGCCATAAGGGTTATGGGCTGAATTACTTTAGTAATATCATGCCACAAGGGATATTGCTTGAAAGACTTTGACAATCTCATGCTATAAGGGACATGGTCCAAAGTAGTTTAATGTTATTATGTCATAAGGGATGTAGATGAGTGTCTAAAATGATATATTTCATAGGGGAATGCAAAATGTTTACAACGATCCATGCCATAGGGGTCATATAAATATTTTTTAAATGGAAATATGTCTAAAATAATCTAGTACAAAGATTTCTAAGATGATTTAATACAAAGACCTAGAAATTGTTGGAATATATTACATTATTTGATACATGCTAGTGTACCACATTGGGTACATATTTAGATTAGGAGTGTGTCTTAGATTAGGGTGTGAGTATTTAATTTATTCAATGTCATAAATTAATAAGTATGTGCAAAGTATTTGATAATTTAAATGTGCATAGTAGTCGCACTTGAGTCCATAGAATAGGTAGACGAAGAGTCATAGGAATATGGAAGGCCAAGAGTCACATCCCATTATATATTGGACTTTGTGTGAGCATATTGAGAGATAATTTTGGAGAGACACATTGTAGAGAAGAAGTAGAGATACAATGTAGAGAATGTATGAAATATGGAGAGTTTGATATCTCCAATATATATCAAAATACTATTTTTATAAGCTTTAATTAATGGTTGTTTATTGAGTTATTGAAGAAGTTATTTATGAGTTTTATATGTTTATAAAAGTAACATTATCTTATATTTGATATAGCATGCTAATTTTAGATCTTATGATTATTTTCCATTAAGCATTCAGTATCAAAATATAACAGTGGTATCATACCCACAAGGGAGATTAATAGGAGATAGGGAGAGCCACAAGAGAGATTGAGAGAAGATAGAGAGATTTCATTTTTAGAAAAATTTTAAGGTTATTTTTTGGCTAGTATTTCCACAAGGTTGTAGGAAAACTCATGAAGACTAGGACTCAGCAAAGTTTGCTTACAACTAGATTGAAGGATAACTAGTGAAGTATATTGATATTTTAGAGATTTGGAAATTTGCATGTATTTTATTACTACTATATATTTTTTGTTGCAAAAAAATAGTTCTAAGAAGTTGAGAAGCTTCCTACAATGGATAGATACAATTTTTATCTTTGATTCCCTAAAATTCTATGTGCTTTCCTTGTGCAAGGATTAGTTTTTGAGTTACAACAATAGCGTAGACATTGAATATTAATGAGGTCCAAGGAAAAGGTCCCATTGGAGATTGAAGACTAAGGAGACCCAAGAAGGAGGTCCCCATAGAATATTGAATATTGATGAGACCTAAGAAGGAAGTCCCCATAGAAGCTTGAAGATCAAATATTTAGGAAACCCAAGAAGGAGGTTCCCATAGAAGCTTGAAGATTGGAGACTCCATATTGAAGATAGAAGAAAGAAACTCTATTGAAGATTGAGAAGGAGACCCAAGAGAGAAAGTCCCGATTGTAAATTTGAGAAATGAGATAGAATATTCGAGGAAGAAGATAGAGGAGGAAGAATATTTACAAATTTGAGAGGAGATAGAATATTTGAGAAAGTGGCCTAAAATATTGAAGACCCAAGGAAGAAGAAGAAGGTTTAAAAAGAAATCCCAAGAAAGGAGAAGCAGGTTTAAAAGGAAATAATAATATTATAATATTTCGAGCAAAAGGTTGAGGTAAAGAAAAACAAGGTCCAAGGAATCATTAAGAAATAAATTCTTAAAAGACCCATTTGGCAGATTATTAAAAGGTTATTATTTAATTTATTTAAATTAAATATTTTAACCATAGGTTAAAATTTAATTTAAATAAATATTAAAGGCACCATAAGTCTAAGTTTAAAATTCGAATAGGAAGGGCCGATGTGTTGGAGTGCATAGCAAAAGGTATAAAAAGGAGGCAATATTTTTATTTCAAATTATCCATGCAATTCGAATGCCCAAGAGAGAAAAAGAAATTTTGTGCTTGTATTAAGAGAAGAAAGAGGATTTGCATGTGTTAAGGTTAAAAGGGAAGACCTTGTAATAAGACCAAGTGGAGCATCAAATTATTCACCAAGCGCTTGGTAGCGCAAGTGGCGATTGATGGCTCGTTAAGGCGTTGTGCAAGGTAGGTCAGGGGTTCGATTCGCGTCCCCTTCATTTTGAGCATGGCAAAGGTTTTTGTTTGATTTTGAAAGGCATTGAGAGCAAGGAGTAAAAGGTACATCGTGCACCTTTGGTTTTGTCTTGGGTGTGTGGCCCAATGGCAGCCAAGCCTTAGGGCTTAGGCACCATGGTGATGGTTGGTCGTGGGTTCGAGTTGAGTGCAGTCTTTGAGGGCACTAATTTTAATGTGGGCCATCATTGAGGTAAGCGCTTGATTTATTTTTTCCAAAGGTTGAATAGCGCTAGGGGCCACGTGATGTTTGTGAAGGTGCTTTGATTAATTTTTTCTAAGGAGTAAGATAGGGAGTCATAAGGGTGTTTAATATTTTATTTTTTAATTAGCATTAAAAATAAAATATTGGAGATATAAGGTGTTTGAAAGGATTTAATTGTGTTGAATATAATTGTGTGAAGATTGGAGTTAAAAGTGTTAAATAAAGGAATTAAGTTTTATTGTTGATAAGTGTGAAAATTGGGTTTATAAAGTGTTATCAAAGGAGTTTTGATTGTTTGTGAATTGAATATATTATTTTGTGAAGTTTGGAGATTATAAGGTGTACTTGAGAGCTAATATTTTTGTATGGTGAATTAATTATTGGAGAGAATAATTCTATGAAGATTTTGAGATAGGTTGTTGGTTTCTAACCTTGAAATTGGCAAAGAGAATTTGATTGTGATTAAGACAGGTTTTGAAGACATATCTCCATCAAAACAAAAGGTATGGGCACATCTTCCTTGTGAGTGAAATAATGTTTGATTGAATGTTGTGAGATGCAAAGTTGGAGTGAAAAGGTTTGTTTGATAAGCATTGTTGGAAATATTTGAGTGAGCCTTCATGTGCATGATTAGGGTTTGTGAAAGAACATGAGTATCATTGTTATGTGAGATTGTTTGATAAGCATTTTTGGAAATATTTGAGTGAGCCTTCATGTGCATGATTAGGGTTCATTGTTATGTGAAATTGAGAACTATCTTGAGCTAGGGTTTGTGAAAGAACATGAGTATCATTGTTATGTGAAATTGAGAACTATCTTGAGCTAGGGTTTGTGAAAGAACATGAGTATCATTGTTATGTGACATTGGAATTATCTTGAGTCAAGGTTTATAGTGTGAGTTGTTGGAAGTAAAGTGAAACACTTGGTTAGGGTTTGTAAGCAAGTTGTGTTTCATTGAGTGGATGCTTTGAGTGAAGTTGATTGAGCATTATTGGTTGAGAGCATTGGAGTGATAGTTCAAGATTTGTGAAACAAATTATTCTTTATTTTTGAATTGATTTGAAAGTGAGTTTGAAAGTGATAAAGTGATTTGTGAGTGTGAAACATATTGAGTCTCTTACCATTATCTATATGTTTCTATGGTTAAACAAGATTCTGAGTGAAACTTGTTTGTGTGATTGAAGAGGTTTTCTAAAAGGATTAAGTTGAGTTGTGTATGCAAGTTTTACAATTGATTTGAATAAGATTTTGTGAAAGATAGTGGAATATTTGAGTAAGTCCTAGAGGGGACTTAAGGATAGAGTTAAGCAAGATTTTGTGAAAGCTTGTGAGAAAATTTGAGTAAGTTCTAGAGGGGACTTAAGGACAAAATTGAGTAAGCTTTTGTGAAAGCTTAAGGATAGATTTGTGTGAGATTTTGTGGAAGCTTACAAGAAGATTTGAGATAAGTCTTGGTGAAGACTTGTTGAGCATATTGGACAAGTTCTAGAGAGGACTTGTGGATATATTTGAGGTAAGTCTTTGAGAAGACTTGAGAGCAAAATTGATTGATTGATTTGTTCAAGCTTTGTGGTAAGGCTTGAGGTAGATCTGAACAAAGTTGATTTGTGATTGGATCAAGCTTTGTGTTAAGGCTTGAGGATAGATTTGAGGATAAAGTATGGTGTATATTTGAGGATAGATTTGTGCCATAGTAGAGATAAATTTTGGTGTATATTTAAGGGTAGATTTGTGCTAGACCAGAGATAGACTTATGAGCAAATTTGTGCTAGATCGAAGGATAATGTTTAGTATAGATTTGAGATAGAGTTTGAGTAGAGCTAAGAGTAAGCTTTGGAGGTGATAGAGTAGAGGATAGTAGTCTCTAGTGGATAGAGATCCATTAGCCAGGGTAGTGAGGACAAAGGTCTTCTGAGTGAGGACAGAGGTCTTCAGTGGAGAGAGATCCACAAGCTAGTGTAGTGGAGGCAGTAGTCTTCTAGAGGATCACCAGCTAGAGTAGAGGAGAAGGAGTTCTCCTGTGGATAGAGATCCATGAACCAACAAAGGGGAAAGAGTTCTCCTGTGGATAGAGATCCATGAACTTGATTAGGGGATTGGTGTCTCCTTTGGACAGAGGTCCATAAACATTGTAATATGGAAGGATTCCCAAGAGATTTGTTGAGAAAATTTTAGTGAAATATTTTCTCCGTGGAGTAGCCCACATTGGGTGAACCACGTTAAATTGGTGTCTCTATTATGTGTGGTGATTTGTGCATTGCTTTGATTACTGCTGTTGATATTTCCATTGATTATATTGGATAATATTGTTTGGGAAAGAAAAGTAAAAAGTGGTCTTATATTGTTCACCCCCCTCTTAGTATAAGCTTGTGTTCTTCAATTGGTATCAGAGCGGGTTCCTTCGAAAGAGTTTAACAACTTGAAGGAAAAGCTTATAGGAACACAGATGGATTCTTAGAGTGGATCTTCAGGAAATAAGGCACCATTGTTTTATGGGAACAATTATGCATTTTGGAGTGTGATAATGAAGATTTACCTAATGGCACTAGGAAATGATATATGGCAAGTATTTGAGGATGGGTACATATCGCCAACTACTCCACATACATATAAATATGGTAAGCTCCTACAACTGAATAATTCAAATGCAATGAATGGAATATTAAATGGTTTACATGAAATAGAGTTTGTAAAAGTTATGCATTGCACATCAACAAAAGAGATTTGGGATAAGCTAAAAAATATATATGAGGGAGACAAAAAGGTCAAGATGGCAAAATTGTAAAATCACAAGAAAACATTTGAAGACCTAAAGATGAAGGATGAGGAAGACATTGCTACATACCTACTTCGTGTGGATGAGGTTGTTAACTCCATGCAAGGACTTGGGTTTAAAGTGGAGGAATCAGATGTTTGTCAAAAGGTTTTAAGATCACTCCCTAAGAGGTATAGTGAAAAGGTTTCAGCCATAGAAGAAATAAGAGATATTGAAACTTTGACAAGGGATGAGTTACATGGAACTCTCATATATTTTGAGATGAGAATAAAAGAGGAGTCTATTCCCCAGAAAGAAGCAACCTTCAAAGTTACAAAGAAGACAAAGGGTAAGAAGTCAGATTCAAGTAATGAGTCATCCAGTGATGAAGAAGCAAACTATGGTAGAAGGAACAAGGACACAAGAAAGCACAAAGGTACAAAATCAGTTAAGTGTTTCAAATGTGGTAAATATGGTCACTATGCATCTGATTGTCCAGAAGCTGGAAATAGCAGTGGTGATGAGAAACAGGATCATAAGAACAGGGAAGCAGAAAAATCCAGGTACCAAAAGAAAAATAGGTATGGACAAAACAAGCATGAAAAGAAGTTTTTCCAAAGGCATAAGAAGATTTTTTATGCAGATAAGACAGGTAAGGATTCAAGTGATAGTGATGGAAGGTCCTCAGATAATGAAGAAGAAGAAATTCTATTTTTGATAGTAGAAAAAGAAGATGTTAAGAAAAAGGTAAAAAGGGAACCGATAATTCTCAAGTGTTTTAGGTGTGGTAACTTTGGTCATCTTGAAGATAGTTGTACAAGGAATGGGTTCAGTTTAAGTGAAGATGAATATGAAGATGCTCTTGAAGGTCCAGAAGAAGAAAGTCTTCTTATGGCAATAGAAGAAGAAGGAAGTGCTTCTATTGAAAATGAATCAGAAAATAATGAAGATGATCTTGAATAAAAAAAGTAGAGGAAGAATCAAAAAATTTAGAGGAAGGAGAAGTTGATCTTGAGGGTGAGCTTATTTCTGCTCTTAAGGAATTAAGAAAGGTAAGAAAGCAGAACTCAAAACTCAAGATTCAATTTCAAGAATGTGATGAAGAGAAAGGAAAGCTTATTGAAGATCTAACCAACTCAATAGCTAAGACAAGGAGATTTAAAGAGAGGTTAGATGCAAAGGTTTTAGAATGTGAAATATTAGAGAATGAAGTAGCTTCACTAAGGAAGGAAGTAAAAGAGTCTAAAGACAAGCTACACAGGTTTGGGAGAAGCTCAAAGAACTTGGATAATATTATCAAGGTACAAAGATCTTCATCAAACAAGACAAGACTTGGTTTTGAAGAAGAATATAGAGGACGAGGAGAGGAGTCAATCTCAAGATCCAAAGAAGAAGAAGCTTCAGAAGAAGAGAGTGAAAGAGAAAGTGAGACTTCTGAGGATAAGTTGGAAAATAGAAAGTTCAACAAGGAAAGGAACAATGCACAAATGAGGAACAGATGGAACAGGAAACATCACAGGGAAGAAGAGACTAAGAGACCAATGGGGTCAAGGCAAGGGTTCTTCAATGGATGTTTCTTCTCATGTCATAGGTTTGGACACAAGGCTATGCAATGCAGGACACATGAAAGATAGGGATATGGTTTCACTAAAAGGAATTTTAGAAATGGGTATCTATTTCAAGGGTATTGCTACTCTTGTAATCAGTTTGGTCATAAGGTAGTTAATTGCAGGGTTCATGATAGGAAAGGATATGGCCTCACCAGGAGGAACTACAAGACATTTGCACCTTCAAGGAATTACAACATTAAGTGTTATAAGTGCAATAATGTTGGGCATATGGCTAAGTGGTGTAGAGTAGAATTTCCAGAGACAAGCAGGAACAGGAACATTCAAAAAAATCAAAAGGATCAATTGAGAAAGAAGGTGGACAAAGGTAAAGAGTAGTGTATGTTGGGAGTAGAGATACTCCCACCCCAAAATTAACCACCTCAAAGAGAGGAGGTGGGGGAGGGGCTAAGCTAAGAGTCTTATCTTTAGCCCCAAGCCCCATAAGTGGCCCTTTGCCATTGATGACAAAGGGGGAGAGATTTGAGTTAGGGGGAGAGCATTTAGTCAGAGGAAGCAATTTCTCAGGGGAGCAGCTTTTGAAAAAGAAAAAAGGAATGGTTAAGGAAAAAGGGTTGGGAAAAGGGTTGCCATCAATGACAAAGGGGGAGATTGTTGGAAATATGAGCAAGTTTTTGTTGTCATTGATGTCAAGAGATTGATGTTCAAGTTTTGTCATCATTAATGTCATCAGGTGGTTTTTCCAAAAGGCAAGGAAGAGGTTAAAATATATAGGATATAATATTTATTTTAATATTATATGCCTAAAGTGGCCTAAAATATTGAAGACCCAAGGAAGAAGAAGAAGGTTTAAAAAGAAATCCCAAGAAAGGAGAAGTAGGTTTAAAAGGAAATAATAATATTATAATATTTAATATTATAATATTTTGAGAAAAAGGTTGAGGTAAAGAAAAATGAGGTCCAAGGAATCATTAAGAAATAAATTCTTAAAAGACCCATTTGGCAGATTATTAAAAGGTTATTATTTAATTTATTTAAATTAAATATTTTAACCATAGGTTAAAATTTAATTTAAATAAATATTAAAGGCGCCATAAGTCTAAGTTTAAAATTCGAATTAAAAATTCGAATTGGAAGCGCCGACGTGTTGGAGTGCATAGCAAAAGGTATAAAAATGGGGCAATATTTTTATTTCAAATTATCCATGCAATTTGAATGCCCAAGAGAGTAAAAGAAATTTGTGCACTATTTTTAAGAGAAGAAAGAGGATTTGCATGTGTTAAAAGGGCAGACCTTGTAATAAGACCAAGTGGAGCATAAAATTATTCACCAAGCGCTTGGTAGCGCAAGCGGTGATTGGTGGTTGGTTAAGGCATTGTGCAAGGTAGGTCAAGGGTTCGATTCACGTCCCCTTTATTTTGAGCATGGCAAAGGTTTTTGTTTGATTTTGAAAGGCACCAAGAGCAAGGAGTAAAAGGCGCATCGTGCACCTTTGGTTTTGTCTTGGGCGTGTGGCCCAATGACAGCCAAGCCTTAGGGCTTAGGCACTGCGATGATGGCTGGTCACGGGTTTGAGTCGAGCGCAGTCTTTGAGGGCACTAATTTTAACGTGGGCCATCGTTGAGGTAAGCACTTGATTTATTTTTTCCAAAGGTTGAATAGTGCTAGGGGGCCACGTGATGTTTGTGAAGGTGCTTTGATTAATTTTTTCTAAGGAGTAAGATAGGGAGTCATAAGGGTGTTTAATATTTTATTTTTTAATTAGCATTAAAAATAAAATATTGGAGATATAAGGTGTTTGAAAGGATTTAATTGTGTTGAATATAATTGTGTGAAGATTGGAGTTAAAAGTGTTAAATAAAGGAATTAAGTTTTATTGTTGATAAGTGTGAAAATTGGGTTTATAAAGTGTTATCAAAGGAGTTTTGATTGTTTGTGAATTGAATATTATTTTGTGAAGTTTGGAGATTATAAGGTGTACTTGAGAGCTAATATTTTTGTATGGTGAATTAATTATTGGAGAGAATAATTCTGTGAAGATTTTGAGATAGGTTGTTGGTTTCTAACCTTGAAATTGGCAAAGAGAATTTGATTGTGATTAAGACAGGTTTTGAAGACATATCTCCATCAAAAGAAAAGGTATGGGCACATCTTCCTTGTGAGTGAAATAATGTTTGATTGAATGTTGTGAGATGCAAAGTTGGAGTGAAAATGTTTGTTTGATAAGCATTGTTGGAAATATTTGAGTGAGCCTTCATGTGCATGATTAGGGTTTGTGAAAGAACATGAGTATCATTGTTATGTGAGATTGTTTGATAAGAATTGTTGGAAATATTTGAGTGAGCCTTCATGTGCATGATTAGGGTTTGTGAAAGAACATGAGTATCATTGTTATGTGAAATTGAGAACTATCTTGAGCTAGGGTTTGTGAAAGAACATGAGTATCATTGTTATGTGAAATTGAGAACTATCTTGAGCTAGGGTTTGTGAAAGAATGTTGCATTCCAAACATAGCCTGCGTCGGCTATGTTTTCCAAGCGTTTAACATTTAATATATATATTGATTCACAATAGTTTATTTGAGCTATCATCTTCTTTTTTTTTTTTTATGCAACAGATACAAAAAGGTCAATATGGAAATATTGTAAAATCACAAGAAAATATTTGAAGACCTAAAGATGAAGGATGAAGAATATATTGCTACATACCTACTTTGTGTGGATGAGGTTGTTAACTCCATGCAAGGACTTGGGTTTAAATTGGAGGAATCATATGTTTTTCAAAAGGTTTTAAGATCACTCCTTAAGAGGTATAGTGAAAATGTTTCATCCATAGAAGGAACAAGAAATATTGAAACTTTGACAAGGGATGAGGTACATGGAACTCTCATATATTTTGAGATGAGAATAAAATAGGAGTCTATTCCTTGAAAATAAGCAGCCTTCAAAGTTACAATGAAGACGAAGGGTAAGAAGTCAGATTCAAGTAATGAGTCATCCAGTGATGAAGAAGAAAACTATGGCAAAAGTAACAAGGACACAAGAAAGCACAAAGGTAAAAAATAAGTTAAGTGTTTCAAATGTGGTAAATATGGTCACTATGCATCTAATTTTCCATAATATGGGAATAGCAGTGGTGATGAGAAACAAGATCATAAGAATAGGAAAGTAGGAAAATCCAGGTACAAAAATAAAAATAGGTATGGATAAAACAAGCATGAAAATAAGTTTTTCCAAAGGCATAAGAAAAGTTTTTATGCAGATAAGACATGTAAGGGTTCAAGTGATAGTGATGGAAGGTCCTCAGATAATGAATAAGAAGAAATTCTATTTCTGACAATAGAAAAAGAAGATGTTAAGAAAAAGGTAAAAATGGAACTAATAATTCTCAAGTGTTTTAGGTGTGGTAACTTTGGTAATCTTGAAGATAGTTGTACAAGGAATGGGTTCAATTTCAGTGAAGATGAATATGAAGATTCTCTTGAAGGTCCAGAAGAAGAAAGTATTCTTATGGTAATAGAAGAAGAAATAAGTGCTTCTAGTGGAAATAAATCAAAAAATAATGAAGATGATATTGAAGACAAAAGAGTAGAGGAAGAATAAAAAAATTTAGAGGAAGGAGAATTTGATCTGTAGGATGAGCTTATTTCTGCTCTTAATTAATTAAGAAAGGTAATAAATAAAAACTCAAAACTCAAGATTAAATTTCAAGAATATGATGAAGATAAAGGAAAGCTTTTTGAAGATCTAACCAGATCAATAGCTAAGACAAGGAGATTTAAAGAGAGGTTAGATTCAAAGGTTTTATAATGTGAAATATTAGAGCATGAAGTAGATTCACTAAGGAAGGAAGTAAAAGAGTCTAAAGACAAGCTACATAGGTTTGGGAGAAGCTCAAAGAACTTGGATAAAAATATCAAGGTACAAAGATCTTCATCAAACAAGAAAAAACTTGGTTTTGAAGAGGAATATAGAGGATGAGGAGAGGATTCAATATTAATATCCAAAGAAGAAGAATCTTCAAAAAAAAAGAGTGAAAGAGAAAATGAGACTTCCGAGGATAAGTTGGAAAATAGAAAGTTCAACAAGAAAAGGAATAATGCACAAATGAGGAATAGATGGAACAAGAAATATCACAAGGAAGAAGAGACTAAGAGACCAATGGGATCAAGGCAAGGGTTCTTCAATGGACAGTGCTTCTCATATCATAGTTTTGGACACAAGGCTACATAGTGTAGGACACACGAACGATAGGGATATGGTTTCACTAAAAGGAATTTTAGAAATGGGTATCTATTTCAAGGATATTGCTACTCTTGTAATCAATTTGGTAATAAGGTAGTTAATTGCAGGGTTCATGATAGAAAAGGATATGGCCTCACCAGGAGGAACTACAAGACATTTGCACCTTCAAGGAATTACAACATTAAGTGTTATAAGTGCAATAATTTTGGGCATATGGCTAAGTGGTGTAGAGTAGAATTTCCAGAGACAAGCAGGAATAGGAACATTCAAAAAAATTATAAGTATTAGTTGAGAAATGTGGATAAAGGTAAATAGCAGTGTATGCTAGGAGTAGAGATACTCCCACCCAAAATTAACCAGATCAAAGAGAGGAGGTGGGGGAGGGGTTGAGCTAAGAGTCTTATCTTTAGCCCCAATCCCTATAAGTGGCCTTTTGCCATTAATGAAAAAGGGGTAGAGATTTGAGTTAGGGGGGTAGCATTCAATTAGGGGAAGAATTTCTTAGGGGGAGTAGCTTTTGAAAAAGAAAAAAAGGAATGGTTAAGGAAAAAGGGTTACCATCAATGAAAAAGGGGGATATTGTTGGAAATATGAGCAATTTTTGTTGTTATTGATGTAAAGAGATTGATGTTCAAGTTTTTTCATCATTAATATCATCAGGTGGTTTTTCCAAAAGGCTAGGAAGAGGTTAAAATATATAGGATATAATATTTATTTTAATATTATCTGCCTAAAGCGACCAAAAAATATTGAAGACCTAAGGAATAAGAAGAAGGTTTTAAAAGAAATCCCAAGAAAGGAGAAGCAGGTTTAAAAGGAAATAATAATATTATAATATTTCGAGCAAAATATTGATGTAAAGAAAAATGAGGTCCAAGGAATCATTAAGAAATAAATTCTTAAAAGACCCACTTGGAAAATTATTAAAAGGTTATTATTTAATTTATTTAAATTAAATATTTTAAATATAGGTTAAAATTTAATTTAAATAAATATTAAAGGCACCATAAGTCTAAGTTTAAAGTTCAATTTAAAAATTCGAATTGGAAGCACCGATGTGTTGGAGTGCATAACAAAATGTATAAAAAGGGGTAAATATTTTTATTTCAAATTAACCATGCAATTCAAATGTCCAAGAGAGAAAAATGAATTTGTGCGCTACATTAAGAGAAGAAAGAGGATTTGCATGTGTTAATATTAAAGGAGCAGACCTTGTAATAATACTAAGTGGAGCATCAAATTATTCACCAAGTGCTTGGTAGTGCAAGCGACGATTGGCAATTGGTTAAGGCATTGTGCAACGTAGGTCAGGGGTTGGAATCGTGTCCCCTTTATTTTAAGCATGGCAAAGGTTTTTGTTTAATTTCAAAATGCATTGAGATCAAGGAGTAAAAGGAACATCGTGCACCTTTGATTTTGTCTTGGGCATGTGGCCCAATGGTAGCCAAGCCTTAGCTCTTAGGCACTACGACGATGGCTAGTTATGGGTTTGAGTTGAGAGTAGTCTTTGAGGGCACTAATTTTAATGTGGGCCATCGTTGAGGTAAGCGCTTGATTTATTTTTAAGAAAGGTTGAATAGTGCTAGGGGCCACATGATTTTTATGAAGGTGCTTTGATTAATTTTTGCTAAGGGTGTTTAATATTTTATTTTTAGTTAGCATTAAAACTAAAATATTGGAGATATAAGTTGTTTGAAAGGATTTAATTGTGTTGAGTATAATTGTGTGAATATTGGAGTTGAAAGTGTTAACTAAAGGAAATAATTTTTATTGTTTATAAGTGTGAAAATTGGATTTATAAAGTTTTATCAAAGGAATTTTGATTTTTTGTGAATTGAATATTATTTTGTGAAGTTTGGAGATTATAAGGTGTACTTGAAAGCTAATATTTTTTTATGGTGATTTAATTATTGGAGAGAATAATTATGTGAAGATTTTGAGATAGGTTGTTGGTTTCTAACCTTGAAATTGGCAAAGAGAATTTGATTGTGATTAAGACATGTTTTGAAGACATATCTCCATAAAAACAAAAGGTATGGGCACATCTTCCTTGTGAGTGAAATAATGTTTGATTGAATGTTGTGAGATGCAAATTTGGAGTGAAAATGTTTGTTTGATAAGCAATTTTGGAAATATTTGAGTGAGCCTTCATGTGCATGATTAGGGTTTGTGAAAGAACATGAGTATCATTGTTATGTGAGATTGTTTGATAATAAATGTTGGAAATATCAAGGTGAGCCTTCATGTGCATGATTAGAGTTTGTGAAATAACATGAGTATCATTGTTATGTGAAATTGAGAACTATCTTGAGCTAGGGTTTGTGAAAGAACATGAGTATCATTGTTATGTGAAATTGAGAACTATATTGAGCTAGGATTTGTGAAAGAACATGAGTATCATTGTTATGTGACATTGGAATTATCTTGAGTCAAGGTTTATAGTGTGAGTTGTTGGAAGTAATGTGAAACAATTGGTTAGGGTTTGTAAGAAATTTGTGCTTCATTGAGTGGATAATTTGAGTGAATTTTATTGATCATTATTGGTTGGTAGAATTGAAGTGATAGTTCAATATTTGTAAAACAAATTATTCTTTATTTATGAATTGATTTGAAAGTGAGTTTGAAAGTGATAAAGTGATTTACGAGTGCGAAAAATATTGAATCTCTTACCATTCTCTATATGTTCCTATGGTTAAATAAGATTCTGAGTGAAACTTGTTTGTGTGATTGAAGAGGTTTTCTGAAAGGATTAAGTTGAGTTATTGTATGCAAGTTTTGCAATTGATTTGAATAATATTTTGTGAAATATAGTGGAATTTTTGAGTAAGTCCTAGAGGGGACTTAAGGGTAGAGTTAGGAAAGATTTTGTGAAATCTTGTGAGCAAAAATGAGTAAGTCCTAGAGGGGACTTAAGGACAAAATTGAGTAAGCTTTTGTGAAAGCTTAAGGATAGATTTGTGTGAGATTTTGTGGAAGCTTACAAGAATATTTGAGATAATTCTTGATGAAGACTTGTTGAGCAGATTGGACAAGTTTTAGAGAGGACTTATGGAAATATTTGAGGCAATTATTTGAGAATATTTGAGAACAAAATTGATTGATTGATTTGTTCAAGCTTTGTGGTAAGGCTTGAGGTAGATCTGAACAAAGTTGATTTGTTATTGGATAAAGCTTTGTGTTATGGCTTGAGGACATATTTGAGGTCAAATTATGGTGCATATTTGAGGATATATTTGTGCTATAATTGAGATATATTTTGGTGCATATTTGAGGGTAGATTTGTGCCAGACTAGAAATAGTCTTGTGAGTAGATTTGTGCTAGACCAAAGGACGGTGTTTATTTTAGATTTGATATAAATTTTGAGTAGAGCTATGAAGTAAGCTTTGGAGGTGATAGATCAGAGGAAAAAAGTCTGTAGTGGATAGAGATCCATTAGTTAGGGTAGTTAGGACAAAGGTCTTTAGTGGAAAGAGATCCACGATCTAGTGCAGTGGAGGTAGTAGTCTTCTAGAGGATCACAGTCAGAGTAGAGGAGAAAGATTTTTCCTGTGGATAGATATCCATGAACCAACAGAGGGGAAATATTTCTCTTGTGGATAGATATCCATGAACTTTATTAGGGGATTGGTGTCTAATTTGGACATAGGTCCATAAACATTGTAATAGAGAAGGATTCTGAAGAGATTTGTTGAGAAAAAATTAGTGAAATATTTTCTCTGTGGAGTAGCCCACATTGGGTGAACCACATTAAATTGGTTTCTCTATTGTGTTTGATGATTTTTGCATTGCTTTGATTATTGATGTTGATACTACCATTGATTATATTAGATAATATTATTTGGGAAAGAAAAGTAAAAGTGGATATTATACTATTCACCCCCCCTCTCAGTATAAGTTTGTGTTCTTCAGATTTGAAGAATTCTCAAGTAAGAAAATTGCAAGTAGGAGAATCTCCTGAAAATAACTATTTGGGATAATTATCACCATCTGACAACAAGCCCAAAAGGAAGAAGGATTTGACAAGAAGTTTTCCTAACTTTGGAAATATTTTTGAAGATCTCAATACATTCAGATTCTTGAGGAAGATACCAAAGAAAGAGGTCATATTTGAAGGTAGAATTCAACAATATCCAAGGAGGAGAAAGAATATAGAAGAGGACACAAATTTGAAAGTTTTGAAGACATCCATAAAGGATTTAAAGGCTGAATTTTGGAGAAGAATATTGCTGATTTTTTGCAATAGAAGTTGAAGAGTCACATTATACCAAGTTGAAGGTGAGATAAAGCTGCAAGTTGAAGAATAATTTGGCATATTTTGAATTTCCCTTGAATAGCCAATTCGAGGAAAGCTTGACAGAAAAATAAGGCACCAATTTAGAGGAATTGAAGGTTGTTTTTGGACAGAAATATATAGGAGGAGTAATAAAAAATTTGGATCAAAAATTTGAGAATATTTAGGGTGCAAATTTTTGTAGCATTAGAAGGTGAAAAGAGAGGTACAGTTTGGATAATTTTGGGGCAGATTTGGTATAAATATTCGACAACATTTGGTCAAATAAAGGTGCTGAAAATTTTCAAAGATAAGATAGTAAGATAAAATAAGGTAAAGCTGTAATTTTGAAGATATGGGACAATAAATTTGATTAGCAAGAAAGGTATTGAGACAAGTTTAAAAAGACAACCAAAGAGGTTTGATATTTGGTGCATAAAAGAGTATTTCTTTTTTATAACAAAGTTGATTTAATTTGACTTTATTTGGCACCATATTTTAGATATTTCAAATAAAAAAAGAACTCAAAATTTATTATCTACCAAGTAAAGAAGGAATTTAAGAAGCTTGCAAATTAGTGATTTAATATAGCATAAAGGAACTGGTTTATTTAAAGTCTTAAACGAGCAAAATAAGATTTTTATCCTATTTTAAATAAATAAATATTGATCCAAATCAGAAATAGTAATATAAGGAGCAATGAATGCATTAAGGAGCACTCAAATATTGCACTCAGTATATGGTTTTGAAAGTAAGAAATTAAGTCTTTCAAGGCACAAAGAGCATTCTCAAAACCTGTAAAATTTAAGAGAAATAAGTCAACAAAGTGAGTAAATAAAAAGGAGTATAAGTAGTTTGGAAAAGATAAAGAGATTCACCCATTCAAGTTGAGTTGTGGAGAGATAAACCAAACCAAATTTGAGTTGAAATATGCTAAATCAAAGCAATAAGGAAGGTAGTCAAAGTAGCCACCAAATGTAGGAGGATAAGCCACCAAATTTCAAAGAATTTAGCCACTAAATAACCGTAGGATGAGAGATTGTTGGAATAGCCACCAACACATTTGGATAAGAGGAAAACAAAAGGGTATTAAGTAGACACTGGAAAGCCAAGCATCAAGAGGATTCCAAGAATTGCAAAATCTAACTACCATAAGGAGAATGTTTGATTTACTATTGGAAGAGAGCCACATGTAATTTCCAATGTGTAGGGATATAAATCATCTTCAAGCAACATGAAACAAAGGCACATAATGATATTTCCAAGTGTTATAAGGAGAAAAAATAATTGGAGTATCTTAGAAATACCTATTGAAGTGGAAAATATCCTTTTTGCCATTTGGCACATAAAATCTAGAGCACCAACCATTTTTTAAGGAAGGTAAAACATATTGGAGTTCCACTTGGTAACATAATTCTTAGGAGAGCATTAAAAAGAAGATATAGGTGTAGATATGAAGAGGATATTGAAAAATTCAGTTTTCTACAACCATGAAGAGTAAGAGAATACAAAGAGAAACCATTGGAATATTATCCTAGGGTTTGGAGTAATAAAAAATTGCATTCTTACAAGCCTTGGAAGAAAAGCCATTTTATAAGAGTGTTCATGGTAGGAATATTGTAATGCTCAGGAGGAAGAAACACCAATTTTTTAAACTAAAATGTTGAATTCCAAGTGTACTTGAGGAAATATGAGTTCCAACCACCATGTTAGTAGAATAAAACATCTTCTTACATGCAATAAAGGCATGGATCAAAGTGCCACTTAAGGCACATTCATGAAGCATGTGTAATTATTTCATAAGTGATGCAAGAAGAGAAGTAAATAGGGAGGATGCAATGAAGAGTCAAACTCTTGAAGACCAATTTTAGTGAGCATCATACAAAAGAAGGAGCATTAAGATCATTTTTAGAGTGCAAATTATAGAGTCTCAAGAATCAACGCAAATTTTGGTGCGTCATATACAAGGAGGTACAAAATAAATTGATTTAAAACCTTTGCAAATATTAAGGATATATAAGGTATAATATTGAGGTCAAGATTAATCAATTTATTATACTTAAGGTTATTTGAATAAAAGGAGAAATAAGGTAATGAATTATAACCTTATAAGAATTATTGAATGCCTTGGAAGATCTTTGGAGTAAGAAGTATTTTGAAAGGTTTTGAATTGCTTTATTCTATTTTGAAATTCAAATTGCATAGAAATATTTGCAAATAGTTTAACTTGGAGGAATAAGGATTTCTACATCAAAATAGGAACATTAAATTTACAAATATCTTTATTTTCTAAATTTTTAATTAGGGAGTTATAAGGAATTCAACACCATCTTAGGTTCTTGAAATTTAGAAACCATACTATTGAAAATTTAAGAAACACAACATAGAATTGTTAAAAGTTAGAATATCACATTGGTATTAGTCTCTTTCTCATATAAATGAGACATAAGAAATCCAACTTAAAGTTCTTGAAAATAGAGAAACTTATCAAAAAGTGAAACTGCATCAAAATTATCTTTAATTTTCTATACATAATTAGGAATACAAAAGGGATTCAACTCAAAGGAAACCCCAAAAGGCTAAGTATTTTATCAACACTATTTTTCATTCAAAATACAAGAGAGCTAAAAGGAATTCTATTTGAAGATTTGAAAAATTAAATGTTTACCAAAACCTTTGTCAAAATATCGTAAATAATATTAGTCAAAAATATATCTTACAAATTTATTAAAGAAGTAAAAGATAGAATAGCTTCAGTTGTACACACGTGGTTTTACTATTTTATCAATGAAATAGATGAACTCAAAATTTCAAATACAAGTAACAAATAAGTAGAGATATCTTCACAATGTACATATTACAATAATATTCGTCATGAGAAACCAAACTATTGGAATTTCCATCCATGTAAATATTGTGGGGGAAAAACTCACTCATCTTTTTTTGCTACTATAAACACATATACTAATTTTTTTTTAAGAGATTAATATTTAGACTAGATTATCTCTTTCAAGTTCTTATTTCTAAAGCATCTACTAACAATGAGTTTGATTTTAAAGTTTCTTAAGAAAAAGAAGAAAGGTCATCCAAAGAAGAAAAGGAAATAAAATAAATTAATTCTGATCCATTCATGACTTGTAAGATAATGAGAGCTCTTGTTCATCATGGTTACTCGATGAAGATCATATCAAAGACTTTGAAATACAAAAAATGGTGAAATGAAGAAAACATAGAAATACAACATGAGTTCCAAGAACAAGGTGAAGACTAAACCAAAAGAACAGGAACTTGATCAAGTTGAATAACATATGAAATATGAAGATCCTTATCTAAAATTGAAGTCTTCAATAACAAAATAATGTAATACAAGGGAGTTTTGGAATATATTACATTATTTGGTACATGCCAATGTACCATATTGGGAATATCTTTAGATTAGGAGTGTGTCTTAGATTAGGGTCTGAGTATATAATTTATTTATTGTAATAAATGCACAAGTATGTGTAAAATATTTGATAATGTAAATGTGCATAGTAGTCCATGTGCACATGAGTCCATAGAATAGGAAGATGAAGAGTCATAAGAATATGGAAGGTGAAGAGTCACATCCCATTATATATTAGCCTTTGAGTGAGCATATTGAGAGATAATTTTTTAGAGACACATTGTAGAGAACAAGTAGAGATACAACATAGAGTGTGTATGAAATATGGAGAGTTTTATATCTCCATAATATATCGAAATGCTATTTTTATGAGCTTTCATTAATGTTTATTTATTGATTTATTGCAGAATTTATTCATGAGTTTTATATGTTTGTAATAGTGCCATTATATTATATTTGATATAGCATGATCCTTTTAAATGTTGTGATTATTTTTCATCAAGTATTTAGTATCAAAAGCTAACAAAAATGTCTAATATGATCTAGTGAGAAGCGTCCTGTAAAATGCCTTGATATGATATTATATAGAAAGTTTCTTGATATGATCTAGATGCAAAATGTCTCAATAGGATCTAAGATGTAAAATATTGTGATATGATCTAAGATGCAAATATGATCTAAGATGCAAAATATCTCAATCTAGTCTTAGATGAAAAATGTCTTGATATGATCTAGATGCAAAGTACTTCAATATGATTTATGATGTAAAATGTATCGATATGATCTAGATGAAAAATTTCTCGACATGATCTAGAGGGTGTGAGATACAAGAATCATAATTACCCCAAGTAAGTATATAGATTGAAAGTGACAACAAGTTTTGGATATCATGCCATGGTATCACATGGACGTCTAAGGAAATATGATGTCCCTCACCTCTTCTTTGCATATGTACAAGAAATTGTATATGCATAGAACATTGATAAGAGATATCATCTTTTTTATGAGTTCCTATGCTCTACTAAAACATGATGAGTAGTATTTATTGTTGACATAGAATGGATAAGATTTGAAATGATAATTCCCCAAAGCATATGTAAATGAAGCATGTGAGAGTGTTGATGACATGCGACACCAAGTATTAGACATCACATCACACTACTACATGCAATTTCAAGGGAATATGGTGTCCCTCACCTTTACCTAGTGTGTGTATAGTAAACTGCATATGCATAGAGCATTAATAAGAAATATCACCTTTTTTTGGATGTTCATGCAATGTTGAGAAATGTGGAAATATTTTTTCCCAATTTTAACTACCTAATAAACCTTTGGAAGTATTAGATCATGTGTACCCATGCTTGGAAAATAGTGAAAGTAATTACAAGTTTGCAATATATGGGTACGTAGAGACTGATCCTTTCAACAATTTATGAGGCAATAAAATAGACAAAATATTGATAATGACGTTGATTTACTAATGATCTATAGGAGATATTCTAGATTAAGGATATAGTAAAAACCTTATTACCATTTATTTTGAAATGGGAGTGAAGATTTCCTAGATTGCCTAGTATATTAGCAAGAGGTTTGAACCCTCATGTTTGTTACCTAATGCATATTCAAAACATTTTACAGATACATGAGACATTGGATACAAGGACCTAATTCCCTTGATATATAAGGAATTATAGGAGTTCATAGAGGAAGTGTTTCAAAATGTGCCAACCACGATAGTAGGAACAATATATACCTTGATTGACACACTTAGAGAGATCTATGGGTATGCAATAAATTGGATGCAAGGTGCCTACCCACCTGGTTGGTATTTTAGACCTCATAATTAGTCTAAAAGATTAGATATATAGATTATGATATGAAAAATAAGTGATTGATTGTATTGATATAATATCCTAAATTACCTAGTATATCAACCAGTGGATTTGGGGCCCTTCATCCATTATCTAGTGCATGTACAAAGATTTGCAAACATGTGAGACTTTGAATGAAGGTATTTGATTATCTTGTTGATATATAATGTGGTTATGACTTTTGTGATAAGAGTGATTTTTAGTGTGCCAATCAAGGTAGTAAGAACACTTTATCCATTACTTGGCATGCTCACAAGAAATTATAAATATGCAAGATCCTAGATAAAGGGTGGCCACATGTGTAGGTGGCACCTTGGCTCTTACAACAAAATATCATGAGAAAAAAATAGAGAATATGTGTTTCCAAGGGTATCTTCCATTGCTGAGGGATCCAAGTATCCAATAACTAGAACATTTATAAGAAAGTACAATTCTATGAGATATTGGATATACCAAAGTCTCCCTTGCCTAGTTGATACACTAGGCAATGTAATGTATTATAGATATGGATTAAAATTTGAATGTATGTTTGTTTAATAAACCAATAAGTAAAGACAAACCCTATTAATATAGTGCTTGGTAGTCTTAAAAAGAATTGTAGGTCTATAAGATAGTATATTATTAAGGCTAAAATCCTTAAGAGATATTTAAAAAAGCAATATTTAATATTTTTTTGATGATTATATATCATACTTATTTTATAGTTTGCACTAAGTTCCAAAATTATTTCTCTATTTTGTGGAATTTATATAAGTAATTGTAAAATTACAAAACACTATATGAATGGGCCTATTAAATGATCATGAGAGTAGATGAGATATAACACAGATTGAAGGAATCTAAAAGAATTTGATTATTTTTTATAAGCATGGTAGGAGAACATGATACAAAAGTCTTAATGGTTGAAAGAGTATTAAATCATAGTGTTGTACTTAGTACGACACTGAGAGGGGGGGTGAATCAGTGTAGCTTTTTATTTTTGAATTAACAGCTCTAAAAATAGCAACAGTTAAAACTTATAAATAGATATTGCAAGAACATCAAGAGAACATCACACAACACAGGATTTTAACAAGGTTCACCAAAATGGCTACTCCTAAAAAAGAATGGCTGCTTGGACTACCATCCAAATCCAACCCCTTGCAAAGCACCAACTTTACAATCATTTACCAACACCCACTGGAAGGAGCAACAACCCCTTATTTATCTACATCTATAGAAAGGAGCATCAACCCCTGATTTACCAGCACCAACTGGAAGGAGCACCAACCCCTGATGCCAAGATGCAACCTGGACTTCAAATTGAATCTATGAGTTTGTTTGTAAGATACCTTCATTTTTGCAAGACCCTGACTGGTCTACTTCACCTTTGCGCTCTCTGCGCACTCTGCTCTTTCTGTGCAATCACTTCACATAATATGCTGCACTGCTACAGCCAAACTTACACAATCATCTTCTTCCTTTCTCCCACTCTACTCTATTAGCAAATTGTACACTTAGCTTGATTTGACATGACTTGCTCACTTTGCGTACTTTGCCATCATCTCACTGCTTCTGTGCTATCTACACTCTTATGACCACATATCGCACACTTTGATACTCTCTCATATCGATGACCTCAAATCTCCAAATAGCCCTCCTTATATACTTAGATATTTCAAGATGAAAACCCTAATTGTAGTCGGTTGATTATGCAAATGCAAACCCTAATCTTAGTCGACTAACATCGGTCTTCATCGGCTTCAACTGCCTCTGTAACTCTTCAGTTTGCCACGAAAACACAACATGTCGTGATATCGCGACATTTTTTCCTCTATACACTTTCTCTCAACTTTGGCCCATGAGAATACAACATGTAGCGATATCGCTACACTTTCATCGCCGTACTTCTTTTCTTGGCTTGTACTCATGAAAATGCAGCATGTCGTGAAATCATGACACTTCTGCCTCCTTATATCTTTTCTTGGCTTGCACCAGCAAAAACTCAACATGTCACGAAATCATGATACTTTTGCCTCCTTGTCTCTTTTCTTGGCTTGTACCAGCAAAAACATAGCATTTCATGAAATCGTGACACTTTTGCCTCTGCAAAATTCGTCTTCACTTCTGTCATGATATCGCGACACTTTTGCCTTCATAAACTTCGTCTTCACTTTTGTCACGAAATCATGACACTTTCTATTTCGTTACCTAGCATTTTGCTTTTGTTGTGAAATCATGACACTTCTCCCTCTGTAGACTTCGTCTTTAGCTTTTGTCGTGAAATCATGACGCTTCTACTTTCAAGGTCTTGCTCTCTACTTTTGTCGTGAAATCGTGACACTTCTACTTTCGTACTTCACTTCTTTGCTTTTGTCGCAAAATCGTGACACTTGTGCCTTCAAAGTCTTCTATTTTGTTTTTGTCACGAAATCATGACACTTCTGCTTTTGTGCTTCACACCTTAGCTTTTGTTGTGAAATCACAACACTTCTCCTATTGAAGACCTGCCTTTTGTTTCTGTTGTGAAATCACGACACTTCGGCTTGCGTCTGCTTTCTTTTCTGCCTGTCACAAAATCATGACACTTTCTGCATCCGTACACTTTCTCTACAACTTATCATGAAATCGTGACACTTTTAGCTTTCGTATGCTTTCTTTGCAACCCATTGCAAAATCGTAATGCTTTTAGCTTTCATACGCTTTCCTTGTAACCCATCATGAAATTGTGACGCTATCAACTTTTTGTACGCTTTCTTTGCAACCTATCACAAAATCATGACGCTTTCAGCTTCCATACGTTTTCTTTGCAACCTATCGTGAAATCACGACACTTTTAGCTTCCATACATTTTCTTTGCAACCTGTCATGAAATCGTGATAGTTCTCATTTCAAACTCTTCCCTTTGCTGCATGTCGTGAAATCGTGATAGTTATCACTTCGATTTCTGTAGCATGCCGTGAAATTGTGACAGTTCTCACTTCGACTTTTGTAGCATGTCACGAAATCGTGACAGTTCTTATTTTACTTTTTCTCTCCTCGAACTTGTCACAAAATCATGATAGTTCACACTTCGAACTCTCTCTTCTGTAGCACGTCCGAAATCATGACACTTTATCTTGTTTCCACTTTGTCTTCTGACTTGTCATGAAATCGTGACACTTTTTCGTTCGTACAAATTTCCTTGTAGTATGTCACAAAATCATGACACTTTTCCTTCTTTGCCTTCCTACTCTCTTCAAGTCGTGAAAATGCGACATGTCACGAAATCGTGACACTTTTCAACTTGCTCTCTTTCTCTGCCAACATGTCATGAAATCGCGACAGTTTTTCCACTTGCCTTTTTCTCTGCCAACATGTCACAAAATTGTGACAGTTTTTCCACTTACCTTTTTCTCTGTCAACATGTCACGAAATCATGACAGTTTTACCTTCTTGCGCCTCTGCTTCAAACATGTCACAAAATCATGATAGTTTTTCCACTTGTCTTTTTCTCATCCAACATGTCGCGAAATCACGATAGTTTTTCTTGCTTCTTCTCTTTCTTCCAACATGTCACAAAATCGTGACAGTTTTTCCTGTTGTTTCTCTCTCTTCAAACATGTCGCAAAATCATGACAGTTTTTCTAGATTTTTCTCTCTCCTCTAACATGTCGCAAAATTACGACAATTTTTCTTGCCTGCTGTATATGTCGCGATATCGCAACACTTTTCTTACTTGTCTTTTTCTTTGATCTTTTGCAAATGGGTCACTTCAATATTCTTGGAAAAGCACTGTACATACTTTGAATTGCTTTTGAATTTCCTATCCATTGCATCTGAATAAGTTTTGAGCATCTAAACTTCCTGTCCATTGTATCAACTGATCTATCTGACTGTGTTGACAACAATGACAATACTGTTGCATATTCTGAATAGCTTATGAACTTCCTGTTCATTGCATCATGACTGTGTTCACTGCATCAACTGATCTAATTGTCTGTGTTGACAACAATGAAAATATTGTTATTGCACCTTGCTCAACAATCTCCCCCTTTGGAATTGTTGTCAACACACATGCAATTACCTGTAACTCTTCTCCCCCTTTTACAATAATACCAAAGGGCTACTACAGACTCCCCCTGAGTCCATGCACAACATTCTTAGGCAAAAATTATTACTGTTAGCCAAAATCATAAATATAAGCAATAATATAAACAAATGCATAAATTCTCCCCCTAAGAATTTGATCCCGATAGCTAGTCAATTCTAAGACTATTCTTGGGAATATGTGATCACTTTAATTCACACTATCTTCTGAGCCTCAACCCTCTATTGCTCTGTAATCTCAAACTTGTCCACTTGAAGAATCCTCACTCAGATCTATCTTCAACTGTGTTGGCTGTTGGATCTCTATCCATTGAGACTCTGTCCTCTGTACTCTATCATAGGCTCACTAAGAACCTACTTTACAAGCTCACATAGAACTTGTCCAAATTAGCTCACAAGTCCTCACTAGACCCTGTCCAAATCAGCTCACAAGTTCATCAAGAAAAACTTTCTTAGCATGAACCCACAAAGAGAATTTTTAGAGACCCAATGTGATTCATCAACCTCATAGAAGCATCAAGAGAATTGTTAGAGACTCAATATGTTCTATACTTAACTCCCAATCTCAATCTCACCTCAATCTCAATCTCAAAAGAATAAGATAGATGTAGTATGCTTTTCTCAAGAACATGAAACACAACCCAAAAATTGCCAACCATGCAATAAATCATATAACAATGATACTCATGTTCTTTCCACAACCAATACCTTTTCTCAACCAATTAGGGCTTTAATAACAATGCTTATAGACAAGGTTTAATCAACATCATTCAACTCAAGAGTAACCTTGAAGCATTCAACCAATCACTACATGAAAAGGAAACTAGTAGACATCCTTTTCCTTCCAAAGGTATTTGAACAAATCAGCCACCAACATAAATCACCAATGCAAAGAATAACTTGCTGAAATCAATCTCAAAACAGCCAACTAAGGGTTTCACCATCTCAATGCAAGTAGCAAGACTTACTCACATAAACCCTAGTGCAAAATGCTTCCTCTTCCTCAAACAAAAATATGCATTCACCCAAAGAAAACTCATCAATGATTTTAATGCATAAACAATCTTCAATATCCAGAAACTGGGATTTACACCAACTTTTGTCCAACACTGTACCAACACTGCAATTTTACTACCAACTCTGTGCAAGCATCAAACATTGTACTGCAGCACAACCAAATTCCTTTTTATATTTACTACCTGATCTGAGTTTTCTACAGTTACTGCAGATCACACCTTACTTTCAACTGTGCAAATCAGGAGAAGACATTTTTTCAAACACTTTATGGCCAACCATAGTGCACCTTACTCAACCTCATACTTCTTATCATTTTATTGGCATTTTATCAATAGTTAAAACGAAACTGTCTGTGAATTAATTATATTCACCAAGGTGTCATGAAAGATTTAACAATCTTCACATCAAAGCATCAAACAAAAACATGCTGCTATTATCGAAACACAAATACGCAGCTAGGGCAAGCATTCTTTCATTAAACAAAAACAATTTAAACTGTTATAATCCATAGCTATGAATAGTGGCAGTAAGAACCATCAACAGAACAATAATGACATAAGCAATACTACCAATGGTGACGATTCTCAATTCAATCACTACCCTTCATGGCACTTCCACACACAACTACATGAACTGACAACACACTTGACAACTATACAACAATAACCCGACTGTTGGTCTTTCATCCTCAGATACCTAGACAAATATATAGGAGCATTAAAATAAAACTTTAATATTACTCCCCCTGAGGATGTGCCACATGGAGTTGCTTAGAGCAATGGCGGAGTAGCCTCCTTAAGTCCAAGGAGACATGATTTCCTTTCTTTTGCCTTTCTCCAGACTTTCCTAAACATTGGCTTGAGTTTTTCAATTACTTCCCTATTTTGCCCTTGTTTGTGAGCTTGAACATTTCTCTTGCAGGGTTGTCTCTTGTGCATTCTTGATGGATGATTATTTTCTTTTCTTTTATGCACATGATATGTTCCCTGTCTATGTTGCCCTCTTTGTGTCTAATGAAATCTAGGGTTTTGCCTTAGATTAGATATAGAAGTGCTTGGACAGAACCTTGCTATGTGCCTTTGACCATTACATTTAAAACATTGCACATGTTTTTTTCCCTGTCTGCATTGCATTCTGTGTGTATGATGAAATCTAGGGTCTTATCTTAGATTGGATACATAAGTGCTTGGACAACACCTTGTTATGTGCCCATGGCCATCACATTTAAAACATTGCATAGGGTGTTCACTCAGGAAAACATATGTGTTTTTATCAGCATAACTTTTTGATCTATTGTTCAGTCCACAATAAATTGCCTTGTGACCATAGCAGTTGCATTTAGAACAATAGCCATTAAAAGCATTATTATTAAAATAGTGAGAGTGAGAGAACCTCTTTTTCTATGGTTGCTTTGCTGTAGATCTTCTTTGATGCTTTCTTCCTTTTGAATATTTAGCTTCAACCTTGAACTTCTTCTTCTCTGCATATTTGGAAGATGAGGGTTGTTCAGCTTCAGACTTTTCTCACTTTGATCCTTCAACTGTGAAATTTCTTTTTTTGCATATTTGGAAGACGAGGGTTGTTCAGCTTCAAATCCAAGACCAAGCTTAGCCGTGGAGCTTCTTTGTTGCCTTAACATTTTATCTAGCAACTCTGTGCTCTTCTCGAATTTGAGATTTGAATTGGCCTCTTCTAGTTGTTTCTTCAATGAAATAATCTCTTCCTCTTGTTTGCAGCAACCAATCTCTTTCTCATTGATCTGTGACCTGAGAGTTTCTTCAATCCTTTTGAATTCTTCCACCTGTACTTTCAAACTGGTTATTATTTCATTTGCATCCTCTAGATTTCTTGAGATTTCCTTATTCCTTTTTCTTTTGATCTTCAATTCATCCAGAGCTGCAATTAATTCCTCTTTCAAATTTATTTCTGCATCAATTTCTTCTTCATCACATTTATGTTCCTTTTTTGTTTCTCTTTTAGAATCATCCTCTAGGACTTCATTAGCTTTCAGCATATATATCTCTATGTTCTCATTGTTTCCTTCATGAATGCTCCTCAGTTTGTCCCATATTTCCTTTGCAGTTTTACAACTCTTAATCTTTACCTGTTCATTATCCACTAATCTGCACATGAGAGCATTCATTGCTTTTGAGTTATTCTCAACTAGATCCTTACCAGCAGCATCGGTTGAAGGTGTGATGGGTATTGTGCATTCATTGATTACTAAATCCCAGACATAGTACCCCAAAGCACAAAAATGTGCCTACATCCTGATTCTCCAAGTCATGTAATTTGTTCCATCAAACAAAGGTGCTTTGTTTGATAAACAACCTTCAACCTCTTATGGTTCAATTTTCTCTTCTACAGGAACTGTAACTGATTGAGATGCCCTTTTGGAGGAAGATCTATTCTTCTTACCCATTACATACTAATCCAAGATCAACCCTAGCTGATTTAGCCTTTGAAGGGAACTTGGCTCTGATACCAATTATTATACTTAGTATGGCACTAAGAGGGGGGTGAATCAATGTAACTTTTTATTTCTAAATTAACAGCTCTAAAAATAGCAACAGTTAAAACTTATAAATAGATATTGCAAGAACATCAAGAGAACATCACACAACACAGGATTTTAACGAGGTTCACCAAAATGGCTACTCCTCAAAAAGAATGGCTGCTTGGACTACCATCCAAATCCAGCCCCTTGCAAAGCACCAACTTTACAATCATTTACTAGCACCCACTAGAAGGGGCAACAACCCATTATTTATCTGCATCTACAGAAATAAGCATCAACCCCTGATTTACCAGCACCAACTGGAAGGAGCACCAACCCCTGATGCCAAGATGCAACCTGGACTTCAAATTGAATCTATGAGTTTGTTTGTAAGATACCTTCATTTTTGTAAGACCCTGACTGGTCTACTTCACCTTTACGCTCTCTACGCACTCTACTCTTTTTGTGCAATCACTTCGCACAATCTGCTGCACTGCTATAGCCAAACTTACATGATCATCTTCTTCCTTTCGCCCACTCTGCTCTATTAGAAAATTCTACACTTAGCTTGATTTGACATGAGTTGCTCACTTTGCATACTTCACCATCATCTCGCAACTTCTACACTATTTTCACTCTTACGGCCGCATATCACACACTTTGATACTCTCTCATATTGATGACCTCAAATCTCCAAACAACCCTCCTTATATACTTAGATATTTCAATATGAAAACCCTAATTGTAGTCGACTGATTATGCAAATGCAACCCTAATCTTGGTCAGCTAACGTTGGTCTTCGTCAGCTTCAACTACCTCTGTAACTCTTCAGTTTGTTGCAAAAACACAACATGTCGCGATATCGTGACACTTTTTCCTCCGTACGCTTTCTCTCAACTTTGGCTCGTGAGAATACAACATGTAGCAATATCGCTACACTTTCACCGTCATACTTCTTTTCTTGGCTTGTACCCACAAAAATGTAGCATGTCATGAAATCATGACACTTTTTCCTCCTTGTCTCTTTTCTTGGCTTGCACCAGTGAAAACTTAGCATGTCACAAAATCGTGACACTTTCACCTCCTTGTCTCTTTTCTCGACTTGTACCAACAAAAACATAGCATGTCATGAAATCATGACACTTTTGCCTCTATAGACTTTGTCTTCACTTCTATCGTGATATCGCGACACTTCTGCCTTCATAAAATTTGTCTTCATTTTTGTCACAAAATCATGACACTTTTTGTTTTTGTACCTAGCCTTTTGCTTTTGTCATGAAATCGTGACACTTCTCCCTCTGTAGACTTCATCTTTAGCTTTTGTCATGAAATCGTGACGCTTCCAATTCCAAGGTCTTGCTCTCTACTTTTGTCGTGAAATCATGACACTTCTACTTCTATACTTCACTTCTTTGCTTTTGTCATGAAATCGCGACGCTTCCAATTCCAAGGTCTTGCTCTCTACTTTTGTCGTGAAATCGTGACACTTCTACTTCTATACTTCACTTCTTTGCTTTTTTCATGAAATCATGACACTTATGCCTTCGAAGTCTTCTATTCTGTTTCTATCATGAAATCGCAACACTTCTACTTTCATGCTTCACACCTTAGCTTTTGTTGCAAAATTGTGACACTTATCCTATTGAAGACCTACCTTTTGTTTCTGTTGCAAAATCATGACACTTTGGCTTGCGTCTACTTTCTTTTTTGCTTGTCACAAAATCATGACACTTTCTACATCTGTACACTTTCTCCACAACCTATCACGAAATCACGATGCTTCTAGATTCTGTATGCTTTCTTTGCAACCCATCATGAAATCGCGATGCTTTTAGCTTCTATACGGTTTCCTTGTAACCCGTCATGAAATCGCAATGCTATCAACTTTTTGTATGCTTTCTTTGCAACCTATCATGAAATCATGATGCTTTCAGCTTTCGTATATTTTCTTTGCAACCTGTCATGAAATCGTGACACTTTCAGCTTTCATGCATTTTCTTTGCAACCTATCATGAAATCATGACAGTTCTCATTTCAAACTCTTCCCTTTGCTGCATGGCATGAAATCACGATAGTTCTCACTTCGATTTCTATAGCATGTCACAAAATCATGATAGTTCTCACTTTGACTTCTGCAGCATGTCACGAAATCGTGACACTTCTCATTTTACTTTCTCTCTCCTTGAACTTGTCACAAAATCGTGACAGTTCACACTTCGAACTCTCTCTTCTGCAGCACGTCATGAAATCGTGACACTTTATCTTGCTTCCACTTTGTCTTCTGACTTGTCGCAAAATTGTGACACTTTTTCATCTGTACAACTTTCCTTGTAGTATGTCACGAAATCGCGACACTTTTCCTTCTCTACCTTCCTGCTCTCTTCAAGTCGCGAAAATGTGACATGTCGCAAAATCATGACACTTTTCAACTTGCTCTCTTTCTCTGCCAACATGTCATGAAATCGTGATAGTTTTTCCACTTGCCTTTTTCTTTGCCAACATGTCACAAAATCGTGACAGTTTTTCCACTTGCCTTTTTCTCTGCCAACATGTCACGAAATCACGATAGTTTTACCTGCTTGCGCCTCTGCTTTGAACATGTCATGAAATCGTGATAGTTTTTCCACTTGTCTTTTTCTCATCCAACATGTCACGAAATCATGACAGTTTTTCCTGCTTCTTCTCTTTCTTCCAACATGTCACGAAATCGTGATAGTTTTTCCTGCTGCTTCTCTCTCTTCAAACATGTCACAAAATCGTGATAGTTTTTCTAGATTTTTCTCTCTCCTCTAACATGTCACGAAATCATGACAATTTTTCTTTCCTGCTGTATATGTCGTGATATCATGACAGTTTTTCTTGCCTGTTGTATATGTTGCGATATCACGACACTTTTCTTACTTGTCTTTTTCTTTGATCTTTTGCAAATGGGTCACTTCAATATTCTTGGAAAAGCACTGTACATACTTTGAATTGCTTCTGAATTTCCTGTCCACTGCATCTGAATAATTTTTGAGCATCTAAACTTCCTATCCATTGTATCAACTGATCTATCTGACTGTGTTGACAACAATGACAATACTATTGCATATTCTGAACAGCTTCTGAACTTCTTGTTCACTGCATCATGACTGTGTTCACTGCATCAACTGATCTAACTATCTGTGTTGACAACAATGACAATATTGTTACTGCACCTTGCTCAACACATAGGTATCTTATTAAGTTGCCATCGATCCAATATTCCAATAATCACCAAGACTTAATATTTGGCGAAATGATTAAGAAGTTGTTGGGAGAGTGTGAAATAGGAAATGTATCATAACAATTAAATATACAAAAATATATTTCATATAGATCTTAATAAAAACTCTTTTACAAATCAACCTTTGTAGTTACAATTGATCTCCCAAAATAAACGATTTTTCTTTACAGGTAATATGTATGGCATTGCAAGTTATCTCCTTGATCACACAAGAAGTTGTTGGAGGGTTTATAAGGTGCATTGCATGATCTACCAAGCCTATATTTGTATCCAATACCTACATATAAACTCACAATAACAACATAAATAGCATATGTATAGCCTTTTGAGATGATGCCCAAGACCATGAAAAAGGGTTAGAAAAGCAAACATTACAAAAATTTACAAAATCAAGTGTATAAGTTACAAAATTGTATGAAATTATTAAAAAACCTAATAAAATACCTAATTTACCTTTTTATGTAGTTTTTGGTTGATATGGAATCATTGTTTTCCTGATATGCTTAACCGTCTAGGGCTATTGGGTCTCCTCTATAGCTTCCCAAGGTAGTTTTACTATGTAAAGACCTAGGTTTGTTGCTCTATTATTATCTAAATCAAATATAAATTTATGGGAACCTTCATTGGGTTGTTGAGAACATACCCTCAAAATTTTAGGAAAATCTAATTCTAGATGAGAAATTTATGCCCAAAATAGTGAGGGTGGTTTTGGTTCCTGTGTGGCCACCCTATGTGATTGTTTGTGCTCTTGTGTAGTTGCCCAAGGTGGTTGTGCCTCTATGTAGCTGCCCAAAGAGGTTATGATTATTATCTGACAAAGGGTTTCAATCCTAGATTTGAGCCTTCCTAGATTTATTTTGGGGATTTTGTTGCAGGTTCGGTGTAGTTTTAAATATTGATGGTGGGTGTAGCTGTAAAATAAGGATTAGCAGACACTTCTAAGAGCCTCCATGATTGAATCCTTTGAGCTCTGAGTGGTATAACTACAATAAAAATGTCAAACACATACACAAAAAAAATCAAATAAAAATTAGGCAGAGTTTCATTATCATTTTGTGCACACTCCTTGAAAATGAATTTGGGGCCTATTTGTAAACTATCCCATGGGTGGAGAGTGACGAATGGATAAGGAAATGGGTGACAAGTATCTTGTATTATGGAAGGAAGGAATATTAGGATTTCCCCACTTGGATGGACAAATGTGCAAGTTTATTTGTTTGGGCTATGATACCTTATGATGAATTATGACATGTTATAACACATTAAGACATGCCATGATACACTATGATGTGCCATGACACATTATGATGTACCTCACTAATGCCCTTTTTGTGGAGAGATTCCTCACCCACAAAAATGGAATTTCTCATTAATGTGCTTGGGTGGAGGGAATACTCACCCAAATGCAGTAAATGAGCTTGGAATATGGAGGAAAGAGGAGAATTAAATTCCAAATTGTTAGGTGAACCGAAGTTAAAATATTGGAGTGGTCTCATGATGACCATGGTTAGGTATAGGAAGGAGTTAAGTGAGTCAAATGGGCCAGAATATTCAAAATTAATAATTTATAAAGTTGAAATATATTAATTAAAATAATTGCATACATTATTAAATATTAATACTAACCATTGCAAATGTGACTCTTTTTACGTGTCTATATATGTCCTTTTTGTACCATATTTTATGAAAACATAGTATTGTGCAAAAAATGATGACATCGATTACTATATTTATGATGGACAATTAAAATGATTAATGAATGATGAAAGTGAAATTTTACTTAAGGAGGGTGACATACTATTATCTCAAATCAAGAACAATGTAAGATGCCCCAATAATGGAAGCGATAAATGCCCTTGAATCTTTGCTTTTGATAGATTGACAAGATTATTTTGATTAGAATTTTAAGTCTTTGAATCAAAGTTTTGATTATAATTTTGAGAAGAGAAGATGGGTTCTGTTATTTGCCCCTGTAGAAGGAGAGTTAATGATAGCCTTAGGCAAGTATTCTTGGATACATGTAACTCCAAAATAATGTGTTTGAATATTTTGTAATAATTTGAAATGAAGTTTTGTGAGTACTATCTACCACCTCAAGCAACAAGTGGATGGAAATAAATGGATGACAACCACGAGCCAAATGATAATAGGTGAATGAAAAAAGTGACAATGATGGCATGCAAAAGGAAAATAAGGAAAGTTATTCTAATGCAAGAAAGTAAGTGTAATCTAATGCATGAGAATAAATCTAATCTAATACAAAATTTGATTGATCGATTGATTGAGTAATAGGGGTAATCGTTTTGGTTGAGGTATAAGAGGCCTCCATTTTGATAGTCATTTTTGTTCATTTTTACTAATTTTTTTTATGAGAATGAAGTATGTGTTGATTGATGCATGATATATGTATGGATGGTTGGATGGGAAATATGATATAATGTGATGTATAAATGGTATTATGCATGTGTTTAGGGTGTTTATATTATGGATGTCTAGGATGGTGATGTGTAGTGACTTATAGCTACATGTTTTATTATCATTTGAAAAGGCCTAACGATGCATCGCTACTCGTGAATTAATTGATTAATCAATGGCATCAACTGAATGGTACCAACATAATTGTAGAATGGAATGAAGTGAATGTGATATTATGTATACAAGAGATAAATAAACTATGAGAGCAAATATGGCATGACTTGTTATTTCACCTATCCTAGGAATGAAGGATTGACAAGTGCTTTCAAGAATTTCAAACACCCTAGTGACATCGATCAAACTTATCTATGGATCAAATAGATTCTTTAGGATACTAAGACCAACCAAGGGATTCAAGTTTCTCAAAGATAAAGATGTGTGCAATGATGTTCATTTTCAATTTTAAGAGAGGTAGTACTAACCAATTGTGACTCAAACCATTACAAGCTAGCTCATCCATGAGCATACATAGGTCTGTACAAAAGAAGGTCACTAATGTGATAAACATATCACCACCTTAGGGTATACTCCATTACCAGTTAGGTATCTATAGCTCTAATGAAGATAACTCCATAATCCTTCAATCTTTCTCCATTGCCAACTAGGCATCTATAGGCCCAATGGAGACATCCAAAATTCCCTACAATCTATGATAATTATTACAAATGATGATGATACCTATTTTTTTATTTTATTTTTTACTTTTTTTTATGCAAAATGGATCCTTGGGATTGAATTATGGCATGATAGGATGAGCAATGGGAACTGTTCACTTTATGGTGAGAGGGACACTTGGTTTTATCTTTTCTAGACTCAAAATATGATTAATATAAGAGATATGTGCATGGTCCATGAGAAAACCTGAGGTAAATAGAAAGGCCTGTAGCACTCAAGTGATACATGACTTTCAATTAATTGAGACACTAGGAATGGATGAACAACCAAAATAACCCAAAGATTCACCAAACATAAGCGAAGAAAGGGAAAAATCATGGAAAGCTATGAATGTTTGAATAGTGAATATTATGTAAAAGTGCATGTAGAGAGGTTATACAACTATGACTATGAAGATACTCTTGATTAATACAACAAAAATCCTTCGTAACAACACATGTCAAACTTAACCGAACGATGGACAAGGTAGCATTGTCAAACAAAATATGAACACTAAACAAGGCATGGAAAAAATAATTAGATGGTGATGAATTGAAATATGATAGAGAATGAAAGAGATAAAGAGGATAAGAGGAAATAAGAGGGAAGAAAAAAAAAGGGAGAGAAGAAAGAGGTAAAAGAGAAAAGAAAGAACACACTGGTCCATGGTATGTAGTCGCTCAAAGTGTGACCATACAACTAGGAGTGATATGCGAGAAAGTAGAGAGAAAGAATACAAATAAAAATTGGAGTATGGCAAAAAAGTGAATTTATTGGAAAACGAAGAGTGCGTGCGACATGAGTGTGTGGTCATTTTATTTATTTATTTGAATTTGGATTTTATTCTTTTTTTTTAAGTTTTGTAATTGATTATGTATAAGAAAACAATGGAATATGAACTAGGAATTAAATGCACACAAATGAAGGATGTTGATGATGGTTGATGATGGATGCAAGGGGACTAGAGTGACACTTGAGAAGGAGATGTAAGATTATCTTGAATTATGATCAATGTGAGATACCCCAGTGATGGAGGTGATGAATATCTTTGAACCTTATCATTGATAGATTTTTGAGCTCATTGAAACAACTATACTAATGAGACATGAGCCATTGTGTCAAGAAAAATAAAAGCATCTATGCTAATGAGACCTAAGTCATTGTGCCAAGAAAAATAAAAGCAACTATGCTAATGAGACCTAAGTCATTGTGCTAAAACTATGCTATGATTAAGAGAACTAATTGGGGTAAATGATACTCTTGGACAATGTTTAGGATAGACATTGATTCCAAAAATGGGTGTTGGATATTCATCAATATTTTCAAGTGTAGACACCAAAAATTTGTCAATTTAATCACTATCCAAGCCCATTATCATTATAAAACCCATAAAATTATCACAAAACCCTAAATTCATTCCAAAAACCACTTCTAATACATTAAATCCACCTAATGCTGCCATAAATTTTTGATAAATTCTCAAAATTCCTCTCAAAATCTTCTTTTCTATCTCAATTAAGTCAATTCTCCACATAATTACTTTCCTAATTCTCCTAAATTACCCCCTAAATTTTCCTCCAAAATTCCCCTCTAAGTTTCCCCCTAATTTTTCCTCAAAAATTCCCCTCTAAGTTTCCCCATAAATTCCCCTCTAAGTTTCCCCCTAAATTTCTCTCCAATTATCTCAAGAAATTTTCTCTAAATCCCCTCCTTCCTCTAACTCCCCTGATCATCTTTTTAGTTATCCTTTATTTCCTCTTATTATTCCCTTAATTTTCCCCCAAATCCACCTAACACCCCACTATCCCTTTTTTTTAGCAATATAAAATTACCTCCAAATTCCTCCTCATGCCACCTAGCCCTCCATGAGGGAATATTTAACACATCCCCATACACCCTTGTCCCTCCTCCTCATACCACCAAACCCCCCACTAACCCTCCACATGACACCTAAACATTCTATTTACACTCCCTTCATGCCACCTAGCATTCCACTAGTCCCTCCCTCATACCACCTAGCATTCCACTAAGCACTCCCTCCATGCCACCTAGGATTCCACTAAGCCTTCCCTCCATGCCACCTAGAATTCCACTAATTCCTCCCTCATAACACCTAACATTCCAATAATCCTCTTCATGCCACCTCACCCCCTCCTTTCTTCCACCTAAAACTCTATAAACCTCCCCCTATTTTCCTTAATTTGGGAGAATACAAAATTCACATGTCATTACACTATTAAAATTTCATCATGAGGGGAACGAGAAGGAAATTAGATCATTATGGAAATTCTATTACTATTGAAATTCATTCATGAAAGGAGAACAAGGACCTTAGAAAAAACTCTACCAAAATCACGTTGGTTCCTTTTGTACCCTCTTGCATGCTTATGTTTTTATGCTTTCATCAAATTTTCATTAATGCTTATTATTGTGTAAATAGGTGCTGGTGACTTGTTTATTTTTGGGCTTGTGTGTAGGTGTTTGGACTAACACAAATTCTTGATAGGTCAAGTGAAAATGCTTCAAAACCCTCCACCACAATTGCTTGTAGTAGGAGGAAGCTTGAGAAACACCATAAATTTTGGTGTTTGCAAATTTGTCTAGGAGATACTTTAAATTATAAGCCCCTTTAGTGGGCATATTGTAAAAAGATAAAATTTGTGCAATATAATACAATATTTCTTTGTTATTTTGTATGGTGTTATTTTTTCTTGGTTTACATGTGATAGCATTGATTGGGGAGTGTAGTCCAACTCAAGGAACAAGATGATTTAGGATGGGAATAATTTGTGTGGATGAATTTGACTAGTGATTGTGTGCGATATGTAGGTGGATAGAAGAGGAAGATAGATTAAGAGAAGTAAATTGAAGTAGAAAAGGGTCATTGGAATGGGATCATGTGGATGAGATAGTTAATTCCCCATTATATAGTAGATATTGTACTAGATGCTAAAAATGTTAACATTCCTCGATGTCATGACCCTTTTGATGGTGGTAGATGCAATAGTGATCTTCTTTATAGCATTTAGGTTTGGGCTTGTTGATTCACTCTAGATGAATTTTAGGTAAGGAGATCACTTTGACATAGTTCAATATTTTGAAGATACTGGAAAAAGGCTTCGATAGGGATATTTGAGGATGAGGTAGGTGATGAGGAGGTTGAGGTCAATTAGAGGGGTAGGATGAAGAAGGTAAAGTGGATAAGGATTGTATTGGCAAGGATATGGAGTGTGGTTTAGAGGCTCTTTGATGACTTTACTTGAGATTAAGATTGGTGAATTAGTCCAAGATTTGTAACAAGATAACTAGTAGTAGACTTAGAGTAGGCAAGATAGGTGGACATGGTTGGATGAAATGATGAGGATTAAGTTGGGAGAGACGAGGAAATGAAGGAATCAAAGGTGAATGAAGATGATATAATTAGTGATGAGGTTATTGGGATTGGATCATGTAAGGGGCATGAAGAAAATGAGAAGGTGAGTGAAAAAGTGGTGGGGTTGGGCCACATGAGGTGTATGAGGCCAAAGGTGAGGTTTTTGAAGAATATGTGGTAAATATGGTATTGGGAGAAGAGGTGGCAGAGATATTGTTGGGAGATGTGGAAGACATGAGGGGGATCAATGCGAGTTGTTCATGGTCTTATTGTGATAATTCTTGGGTGACATTATTGGGGGGGCCTAATGCATTAGGCTTGAATGTGAGGGCCCTAAAAATTCCATGGAATGAGGGAAGAGAGAATGACAAGCCACAAATGGGCTAGGTGGAAATATAGAGGGAGTCTCCTTTGAATAAGTTTGTGGGATGTCGGTTGGATGAGAGATTTACTCATTATCTAAGATGTTCAAGGAAAGGGCATGGATGGTTGTGACTTGGAATAATTTTGGAGGAAGTGAATGACAATTTTTAGAATCAATATATTCATCAGAATCATCATCCTTAGGATCAATAATAATACATTGTAGGTCATTTCCAAGGAGTGTCGATGAGGTTTTATGATACCCTAAACTAGATTTTTCCTTTGGTACCTAGTATGGAGGATCGACAATAGAGCACGAACCATGTTCATATTGACTAAGGCTAAATTCGTTCCAATTGATAAAATTGGAAATATTTAATATCAAAGGACACATTGGATAGATAATTTATGTTATCGCAAAATGGCACTATAGACTCGATAGAAATAAATGGCTTAGAGGAAGCATCGATACCCCTATAGATAAAATTAATACAGTTGGTGAAAGAATCAATGGATATGGTAGTGCCAATAGTTAAGGGAATACCATGGGGTTGACCAAAATACTTAAATGACTTGATAGTGGAGGGAGAGAGTGTAACCTTATGGATATAACACTCCCTTGATCCAATATTGGACATTTGGACAAATATAGGAGGTGACTCTTGATGGAATGAGTGGAGGGGAGACTTTGAATGAGGTGGCTTGGAATAAGTGGAGGGCATAATAGAAGAGGATGAGATCTCAAATGGGATGGAGGAAGAGGATGGTGGTGTAGATTGAGAGGATGAAAAATTGGAAGAGGATATGGATGGAGTTGTTTGAGAAGATGATGTGATAGGAGTAAGAGAAGTAGTTAGAGTAAATGGTATAGAATATGAAGCTGAGGAGGAAATTGATTTGGTGACCTATATTGTGGTGGATTTCGAAGTAGTGGAAGGAGATATTCTGGTTGAAATTCATATTGGATAGTGCGCTGCTCCTAAGATTCATGCTCTTGAGGAGTGATAGAGGGGATGGACAAAGTAGGAGTAAAGTGGTTATGGAAAATGGTTCCCAAAAACCCTTGGTAATATGGGCTATTATTGATGTGATTAACTTGATTTGAATGGTTTATAGAATTTAATGCATCATTATGTTGTGTGCTCCCATGTTGTGGTAAAATATTTTGATAAATTCTAAGGTTTTTGATTGGAGGGGCTAAAAGGTTATCATGGATAATTTCCCCTCAATCAATCATATCTTGTACCAAGTTCTAGAATTGTTGAAAATCATGGATATCATGGCCCCTTTGGTGATGGAAAATCCAGTAATGATATTCTCTATTCCCTCTTCCTTCGGGTTTGTTTTTATCTTTAGATCTTATCTTAGGTAAATAGATTAATTGTGTGTCCATAAATTTTTGTAATATGGTTGACAAGGGCTCTGAGAGAGATTTGAAGTTACGTGGGTGTTGTTGAGGGTGTGTAGACTAATATATGGATTGGTTGGGATTTTAAAGTTGAGCGAGAGGTGGTGTAATGTTGTATGTCTATTGTTGTAGTGGATATGAAGGTTGTTGTGGTATATGTTGAGGTTGTTTTTGTGGATGTGAGATTGTGAGGGTTGAGTGGTTCAGCTACTCAATACTAACCGGTTGACCTAGGTAGACTTGGATTGATTATTTTTATTTTTTCTCTTAACATTTTTTCCTAGCCATTATTTCTTCTAGAGCTTGATCTCCCCTTCTTGAATTTTGATATTGATGTAGATTCACTGCAAGCGACCAATAATGGAATTCAAGGTAAATTTGCAAGAAAAAGAATCAAACAAAAAATACCAATAGAAGAAACCTACAAATAGCTTTCTCCTTTTTTTATTTTCTAAATTCACCTCCCTTTACAAAAGAGTCATGAACTATGTATCTCCCCAAAACCCTAGTCAACGCTACCTTATGTCCACTTACTATTTTTAGTAATCCGTTTACTATTTTTAGTAACTCTATAATAAAGCTTGGATGACCTCCAAAATGGAATCACACGTTCGTTACTCAATAATGATGACTATCCCAAAATAGAAACCCCGTTCTAGTTCTACACTAAAAAATATTAGAACTTTTTGGTTTTGAAAAAATAAAAAATTACATTAAAAGCTATTTTTTGGCCACCCATTGAAGATTTTTGGCCCAAAAAGTGGTCAAAAATTGACCAAGGACATTGGAACATCCTTGCAAGATCCTTGGCAACTCAATTCTACATGTTAAAACAAATGGGGTAAAACAAACACTCGGATCATGTTGGACATTTTGAGTAACTAAGTCAAAGTTGTCATTGATGTCACCAGATGAAGTCAACATTAATACCAAAAAATTTAGCAAGAAATAAATGGGACAAATATGGTTATTTGATATCTAGAAAGAAGGCCAAAGATCAAGTGAAATAGTGCAAAAGATAGAATTTAAAAAGGAGTTGTAATATTTATTTTATAAATTATTTAAATTTAGTATGAATTTAAATTTTATAAATAAATATTAAAGGTACATTATCGAAGGTTAATATTTTTTTTTTGGTATTAATTTAAAGAGATGGTTTTGAAAGTGTCCCCACAACCTTATACATACAACCAAACTCTCAAACATAATAACAATCTCCAAAATATTATACCTATTAGGAATAATCGAGAGAGTTTAATTCCTAATAACCATAATGATTCTGAAGAGAACTTAGAAAAGCATAAATATTTGAAGGTAAAACAAACTCTAACAAACTCCGGTCAAAGGGAAAAGCGAGACCAAACACCCCTTCCAACAAGAGCCAAAGGGATGTCTAACTCCTCCTTACAAAAATAAAGCATCATGAGCCTCTTTCCTAGCAAGGGAGACTACGTCATTCGGGACATCATTTTTACACACCAAAAAAGCAACACAGTGGACACCACGGTTGGCCAGCATATCGGCCAGTGCATTCCCCTCATGGAACACATGTCGAATGTTCACTTGTTCAAAAGCGTACAACAATCTCCTAGCTTTGGAAATAATATTGATAATGTTCTAGCTAGGTGTACACTCCCCTTTGAGCATATTTATTATGTTCAAAGAGTCACCTTCGATTTCCACATTCTGATAGCCATCATCCACTAACAATTTCACCCCCATATAAGCTACACGAGCCTCTGTGAAGTTTGAGGATTGGGAACCAAGTATTATCAAATGTTAATATTATAATAATGGTTATTATAATATTAAAATGTGCCATGGTGAAAACCTAAATAAAACATTTATAATTTTTATTATAATGTTTTAAAAGGCAAAAGTGGGTTTTATAAAGTCAATTTTTTTTTTAATAAACCCAAATTTTGGATTTAAGACCAAAGGTCTTGATAATCCTCACCGACGTCATGAGGTTTAATTACATTTTGAAGCACCGATGTTCTAATCAAATGAGGAAAAAGTAGTATTTAAACCTATGCCCAAAGGACATTAAAATTATCCTTGCTTGATTAGAAAAAGAATAGCATACGAATTAATGCAGAGCTCGTGAAATAAATGTGCGAATTTCGTGTTTGTCTTGATAGTGAAAGGAAAAAAAATAAAAAGTGTTGATTAGTTGGAAACCAACAAGGCACCTTGGCCCAGTGGCAAGTGGGCTGCAAGCTTACATTTTGTGTGCAAGAGGACAATATTCAAATCTTAGCAAAAGTGCTTTGGTGGGTGTGTTGAAAGCACCAAATGTAAGGTGCACCTTTTTGCAAGGCAAGGAAGGCATAACGTTTTGAAGCACGTGGTGTTTCTTCCTCTCCAACGAGTGTGTATCTCGTGTGGTGGTTTGCACCGTGGGAAAGATATTTGTGTGGGCTGCGTTGAGAGTTCGAAACTCTCCAAAGGCAAAGGTAACATTTTTATATTTTATTTTATTGAATACCTAAGTTGGAGGTATAAGGTGTTTGATGGTTGAAATTTGGAAAGGTTGCTTTGTAATAAAGTGTGGTAGTTGAGAATTACCTTTAGGAGTTATAAGGAGAATTCTGTTTTTATTTCTTTAAAGTCTTAAAAATTGAAATTGTGGAATATTGAAAGGTTAAGACTTTGTGAATGGTAAATTATTTTGAATTAAGGGTTTATGTGACTATTGTGAGGATATTGATTATTATTCAAGTTGGAGTGATAAGGTGTAATTTTGATATTATTTTTGTGATATATTTTGTTGAAGAAAATTATCCTCTAACCCTTATTGAGATTGGAAAAGAGAAATTTGTGAGTGTGGAAGATTTGTGAGATCAACTCCTCTTCAAGAAAAGGTATGGGCAAAATTCTTCTTTACTGATTTCATTGATTGTCTTGATTGAAAATTAAGTTTGGAGTGAAAAGGATTTGGTCAGGGTTTCCTTTTCAAAAAATTTTGAGTTGATGCTTCAAGGTTTTTTGAATTGATAGTTGTGATTAAACCTTGTTTGATAAGCATTGTTTTTGAGACCATTGGTTGAGTGAAGTGTTTGAGTTAATGCTTCAATGTTTTCTAGAATTAAGTGTTGTGATTAAAACCTTGTTTTATAGCATTGTTGTTGAATCCATTGGATTGTGTGAGGAACTTGAGTTAGGGTTTGAAAAGAACATAAGTATCATTGTTATGTGAATATTGTTTTATGAGCATTATTGTTGAAGTGAGTTATTGTGCAAAGAACTTGAGTTAGGGTTTGAAAAGATCATGAGTATCATTGTTATATGAGATTTGTTTTTGAGTATTGCTGGAGATATTTTGAGTTGGATGATACATTCTTGGACTAGGGCTTGTGAGCAAGAGTTGTTTCTTGAAGTGATTGGTTGAGTAGAGTTGATTGATCCTAGTCAAGTGGATGTATGAAGTGGTTGTTCAAGTTCCATAAAATAAACTATTTTATATTCTTATTTGAGTTGATATTGAGTTGATTTGAGATTGATTTTTTGAGTATATAATATATTGAGTCTCTAAAAATTCTCTTTATGCTTCTATGAGATTGAGTTGAGAAAAATATTGAGTTTTGAGTATGAAAATATTGTGTTTCTAACAATTCTCTTTATGCTTCTATGAGATTGATTTGAGTTGAAAAATTGATTGAGCAGATTTGGAAAAGTTCTGTGTGAGCTTGTTGAGCATATTTGGCCAAGCTTGTTGAGAATATTTGGAAAAGTTATGTGTGAGCTTGTTGAGAATATTTGGACAAGTTCTATGTGATCTTGTTGAGAAAATTTGGACAAGTTTTGTGTGAGCTTGTTGGGAATATTTGGACAAGTTCTGTGTGAGCTTGTTGAGCAGGTTTTGTGTGGACCTATTGAGTAGAATTGAGCAGGTTCTATGTGGACCTGATGAGAATATTTGGATAGGTTTTGTGTGGAACTATTGAGAAAAATTGAGCAAGTTCTATGTGGACCTATTGAGAATATTTGAGCAGGTTTTGAGTGGACCTATTGAGCAAAGTTGTGTAGGTTTTGTGTGGACCTATTGAGTAGATTTGAGTAGGTTCTGAGTGGGCCTATTGATCATATTTGTGGTAGACCGACTGTACTATGTTTAGTGTATATTTGAGTAGACTTGTGCTAGACAAACTGGACTGTGTTTAGTACAGAATTAAGACAAAGCTTTGGAGGTGACAGAGCAGTGAGGACAAAGTCTCTAGTGGATAGAGATCCATCAGCTAGAATGTTGAGGATAGGTCTTATGAGTGATGACAAGATTATTAAAGTGGAGAGAGATCCACAAATTATTTTAGTAGAGGCAGAGTCTTCTAGAGGATCACCAACCAGAGCGAAGGAGAAAGAGTTCTCCTATGGATAGAGATCCACAAACCATATTTAGGGGATCAATATATATTTTGGACAAAGTTCCATAAACATTGTAATTGGGAAGGAATCCCAAGATATTGATTGAGAAAAATTAGTGAAATATTTTCTATGTGGAAGTAGCCATATTTGGGTGAACCACGTAAATTTTTGTCTCTATTGTGTGTGGTGATGTGTACATTGCTTTGATTACTGTTGTTGATATTGCTATCTTTACATGACATATATTGATTTGAGAGAAAAATTAAAAAGTGATATTATACTGTTCACCCCCCTCTCAGTATAATATTTTGTTCTTCAATTGGTATCAGAGTGGGTTCCTTCAATTGGTATCAAATGGATGAATACATAAATAATACAGTACCAATATTTGATGGAAGTGACTTCTTGTATTGGTGTATGCTGATGAGGTTTCAATTTATGGCACTTGGTAATGAAGATTGGGATGCAGTGGAACTTGCATATGATTCAAGAGTCAATCCTCCTACATATAAGGAATTTAAGATTCTAATGCATTCAAATTCAAGAGCTATGAATGGAATTATAAAAGGGTCACATAGATCAGAATCTATGAACGTTATGGATTGTAAAACAACAAAAGATATGTGGGAACTATTGCATACAATATATGAAGAAGATAAAGGTGTCAGGAAAACTAAGATCAGAAATCTCAAAGAAGAGTTTGAAAACTTAGGAATGTGGGATGATGAAAACATTCATGACTATCTCAGTAATATTGATAAAATTATACATGAAATGAGAGGTCTTGGAATGAAGGTTTATGAATCTGATGCTTGTGATAATATCTTGAGAACTCTTCCAAAAAGGTACAATGAAAAGGTTTTTGCTATAGAAACATCAATTGATAGTGATTCTTTGAAAAGGAATTCTTTGCTTGGCATGCTTACGACTTTTGAGATAAGAACAAAAGATCATATCCCTCCAAAAGAGGTTGCATTCAAAATGAACAAGAATATGAAGGGTAAGAAGTCAAAATCAAGTAGAGATTCATCTACTGATGATGAATCTAAATATGGTAGAAGAGATAAAGGTTCTAGAAGACCCATAGATCTAATATCTGTTAAGTGTTTCAATTGTGGAAAGTATGGATATTTTGCAACATATTGTAAAGAGCCAAAGAACAAAAATGATGAATAAAAATAGGACCACAAGTACAGGGAATCAAAAAGATATGATAACCAAAAGAAAAACAAGTATGGACAAAGTAGACAAGGAAAGAAGTTCTTCCAGAGAAAAAAGATAAGATACTATGCAGATAATGCAAGTAAGTACTCAAATGATAGTGATGCTAGATTTTCAAACAATGATAGAGATGAAGTCCTATTTATGGTTGAAGAGAAAGAACCAGTTAAGAAAAAGACTCCAGTTATTCTCATGTGTTTTAGATGTGGTATATTTGGATATCTTGAAGATGATTGCACAAGGGATGGTTATAGTTTCAGTGATGATAATTTTGAAGATGCACTTGAAAGACTATATGAAAATATTCTAATGGAATTAGAAGAAGAAGTGAGTGATCCTATAGAAGACAAGCCAAATTAAAGTAATGATGTGAAAAAAGGAAAAAAAATAGAGGATTATTCAGCATAAAATGGTTATGATCTCAAGGGAGAACTTATCTATACCCTTGACATGGTAAAGAAGGTAAGAAAACAAAACTCTAAGCTTGAAATTCAGTTTCAAGAATGTGATAAAGAGAGATTATTGCTCATAGAGGATTTAGAAAAATCAAAGGCTAAGGCAAGCAAGTTCAAATATAAGCTAGAATCAAAGTTCTTGGAATGTGAGAAGTTAGCACAAGAAGTGGCACTACTAAAGGAAGATGTAGAAGACTCCAAGAATAGACTATACAAGTATGTAAACAGTGTAAAGAGTGTGCATAAAATAGTTAAGATACAAAGAGGATAAAAAAACAAGACAAGTCTTGGTTTAAAATAGGTTCAAAATAAAAGGGAAGAAGAGTCTACTTCAAGTCTTTAATAAGAAGAAACTTCATATGAAGATACATCAAAAGGAGATAGTGTAAGTGGGAGTGAGACATCATAGGATGAGATGGACAATAAAGAATTCAACAAAGACAGGGGTAATGCATAGAGAAGATACAAATGGAACAACAATCAGAACATGAGACCAATGAGGTCAAGGCAAGGAAGATTCAATGGAAGATTTGTTTCATGTCACAAGTTTGGGCACATGGATTCACAATGTAGGATACGTGAAAGATAGTAATATGGGAAAGGACAACTTTTCCATGGGTATTGCTACTCATGTAATGAGTTTGGTCACAAGGCAATAGATTGCAGGGTTCATGACAGAAGAAGATATGGCTTCACTAGGAGAAATTCTAAGACATTTGCACCTCCAAGGAATAATAAAATTAAGTATTATAAGTGCAATAATTATGGTCACATAGAAATATGGTGTAGAACAAATATTCCAAAAATAAGTATGAACAAAAATAGGAACATGAACAGAAACAAGAACAAGAACATGAACATGAATATGAATAGGAATAGGAACATGAACAAGAACAAGAACATGGATGAGAACAAGAACATGAACAGGAACATGAACATGAACATGAACATGAATGAGAATAGGAATAGGAAGAGGAACATGAATGATGTCAGGAACATGGATGATGACTTGAATAGAAATAGTCAGAGGATTCAAAAAACTTAGAAAAGAAGGGAAAAAGATAAAGGTAAAGAACAGTGCTTTCGAGGAGTGGAAATACTCCCACCCCAGAATTAACCACCTCATGAGGATGTGGAGGAGGGGCTAAGCTAAGAGGCTCATTCTTAGCACCGAGCCCCAAATTTGACCCTTTGCCATTGATGTCAAAGGGGGAGATATTTGTGTGATTTGTGTATTGGGGAGAGTTTTGATATTGGGAGAGATTGATATTTGAGAGAGCATTGAGCCAAGGGGAGCAATGTCCCAGAGGGAGTAGAAGAAAAAGGAAGGTCAGGTTTCAATAAAAGGATATGGGTTGCCATCAATGACAAAGGGAGAGATTGTTGGATATTTTGAGTTACTAAGTCAAATTTATCATTGATGTCATCAGATGAAGTCAGCATTAATACCAAATATTTCAGTAGGAAATAAATGGAAAAATATGGTTATTTGATATCCAAAAAGAAGGCCAAAGATCAAGTGAAATAGTGCAAAAGGTAGAAGTTAAAAAGAAGTTGTAATATTTATTTTATAAATTATATAAATTCAATATGAATTTAAATTTTATAAATAAATTTTAAAGGTACATTATCAAAGTTTAATATTATAATAATGGTTATTATAATATTAATATGTGCCATCGTGAAAACCCAAATAAAACATTTATAATTTTTATTATAATGTTTTAAAAGGCAAAAGTGGGTTTTATAAAGTCAAAAAATATTTTAATAAACCCAAAGGTTGGGTTTAAGACCAAAGGCCTTGATAATCCTCACCGACGTCATGAGGGTTAATTATGTTTTTAAGCACCAATATTATACACAAATGAGGAAAAATTAGTATTTAAACCTATGCCCAAAGGACATTAAAATTATCCTTGCTTGATTGGATAAATAATAGCATATGAATTAATGCAGAGGTCGTGAAACAAATGTGCAAATTTTGTGTTTGTCATGACGGTGAAAGGAAACAAAATAAAATGTGTTGATTAGTTGGAAGCCAACAAGGCACCTTGGCCTAGTGGCAAGTTGGCTGCAAGCTTACATTTTGTGTGCAAGAGGACAATGTTCAAATCTCGGCAAAAGCACTTTGGTGGGTGTGTTGAAAGCGCCAAACGTAAGGTGCACCTTTTTGCAAGGCAAGGAATGCATAATGTTTTAAAGCATGTGTTGATTCTTCCTCTCCAATGAGTGTGTAGCTCATGTGGTGGTTTGCACCATGGGAAAGACATTTGTGTGGGCTGCATTGAGAGTTCGAAACTCTCCAAAGGCAAAGGTAACATTTTTATATTTTATTTTATTGAATACCTAAGTTGGAGGTATAAGGTGTTTGATGGTTGAAATTTGGAAAGGTTGCTTTGTAATAAAGTGTGGTAGTTGAGAATTACCTTTAGGAGTTATAAGGATAATTCTGTATTTATTTATTTAAAGTCTTAAAATTTAAAATTTTGGAATATTGAAATGTTAAGACTTTGTGAATGGTAAGCTATTTTGAATTAAGGGTTTTTGTGACTATTGTGAGGATATTGATTATTATTCAAGTTGGAGTGATAAGGTGTAATTTTGATATTATTTTTGTGATATGTTTTGTTGAATAAAATTATCCTCTAACCCTTATTGAGATTGGAAAAGAGAAATTTGTGAGTGTGGTAGATTTGTGAGATCAACTCCTCTTCAAGAAAATGTATGGGCAAAATTCTTATTTATTGAGTTGGTTGATTTACTTGATTGAAAATTAAGTTTGGAGTGAAAAGGATTTGATTAGGGTTTCCTTTTCGAGATTTTTTGAGTTGATGCTTCAAGTTTTTTCTGAATTGAGAGTTGTGATTAAACCTTGTTTGATAAGCATTGTTGTTGAGACCATTGGTTGAGTTAAGTGTTTGAGTTAATCCTTCAAGGTTTTATTGAATTAAGTGTTGTGATTAAAACCTTGTTTTATTAGCATTGTTGTTGAATCCATTGGATTTTGTGAGGAACTTGAGTTAGGGTTTGAAAAGAACATGAGTATCATGTTATGTGAAGATTATTTTATGAGCATTGTTGTTGAAGTGAGTTGTTATGCAAAGAACTTGAGTTAGGGTTTGAAAAGATCATGGGTATCATTGTTATATGAGATTTTTTGTTGAGCATTATTGGAAACATTTTGAGTTGGATGATACATGCTTGGACTAGGGTTTGTGATCAAGAGTTGTTTCTTGAAGTGATTGGTTGAGTAGAGTTGATTGAGCCTAGTCAAGTGGATGTATGAAGTGGTTGTTCAAGTTACATAAAACAAACTATTTTATATTATGATTTGAGTTGAGATTGAGTTTTTGAGTATAGAACATATTGAGTCTCTAACAATTCTCTTTATGCTTCTATGAGATTGAGTTGAGAAAAAAATTGAGTTTTGAGTATAGAACATATTGATTCTCTAAAAATTCTCTTTATGCTTCTATGAGATTGATTTGAGTTGAGAAAGTGATTGAGCATATTTGGACAAGTTTTGTGTGAGCTTGTTGAGAAAATTTTGACAAGTTTTGTGTGAGCTTGTTGAGTAGATTTGGACAAGTTCTGTGTGAGCTTGTTGAGTAGATTTGGACAAGTTCTATGTGATCTTGTTGAGAAGATCTAGACAAGTTCTATGTGAGATTTTTGAGTAGAGTTGAGAAGGTTCTATGTGGAAATGTTGAGTAGAATTGAGCAGGTTTTGTGTGGACCTGGTGAGAAAATTCAGATAGGTTCTATGTGGACCTATTGAGAAGAATTGAGCAGGTTCTATATGGACCTATTGAGCATATTTGAGCATGTTCTGAGTGGACATGTTGAGTAGAGTTGTGTAGGTTCTGTGTGGACCTATTGAGAATGTTTAAGTAGGTTATAAGTGGACCTATTGATCAAATTTATGCTAGACTGATTGGACTGTTTTTAGTCCAGATTTGAGTAGACTTATGCTAGACCGACTGGAATGTGTTTAGTATAGAATTGAGATAAATATTTGGAGGTGATAGAGCAGTGAGGATAGAGTATCCGGTGGATATATATCCATAATTTAGGATATTGAGGACAAGCCTTCTGAGTGAGGAGAAGAGTCTTCAAGTGGAGAGAGATCCACTAGTCAGTGCAATGGAGGCAAAGTCTTCTAGAGGATCACTAGCTAGAGTAGAGGAGAAAGAGTTCTCCTGTGGATAGATATCCATAAAATAGATTTAGAGGATCAACATATCATTTGGAAAAAGGTCCATAAACATTGTAATTGGGAAGGATTACCAAGATATTGATTGAGAAAATTTAGTGAAATATTTTCTCCGTGGAAGTAGCCATATTTGGGTGAAACACATAAATTATTGTGTCTCTATCGTGTGTGGTGTTGTATACATTTATTTGATTACTTTTGTTGATATTGCTATATTTACATTTCATATATTGGTTTTAGAGAACAAGTAAAAAGTGCTCTTATATTGTTCACCCCCCTATCAGTATAATCTTATGTTCTTTAGATCAAAATTTATGGCCCTAACAAGGTGCATCATTTTTCTATGGTTGAATATTAACTAAGCTCCTGTGAGTTCTACTGATGAAATACTTAAAGCTTGTCAGTGTCAATATTTTTCAGTTCCTCTTCTAAAACCCAAGTGTTATCTTCCTGTGACAAACCTTCCCATGGTACCAAGTATTTACTATAGTTTCCATGTCTTGTGGTGATCACTTTCCTATCAAGGACCTATGCAATGCATTCCTTCTTCTTCTTAGGGATTTACTACTCCCAATATACTATGTTTTCCTTCACAACATCTTCAATATCACCATGAAATTTATGTATATCAGAGACATTAAAAACTAGAGAAATATTGAGGTCAACTAGCAATTTCCACCTTATAAACACTATCATTCATTTTCTATAAAATCTTGTAGGGTCTAATTTTCTTCATTTTCAACTTATTATATGTCCCCTTTGGAAATAGTTCCTTTTAGACATGAACCATTACCATTTTTCCTACCTAGAATACTTGTACATGCCTATGCATATTCATTGCCTCTTTGTACTTAGCATTACTATTTTGCAACTTGTCTCTAAAATATTCCTACAATTTCTATATATTCTCATAAAATACTTCTACATCATCACTAATATGCTCAATGATTGGTAATTCAAAAAAATATAGAACACCCTTGGGATTTTGACCATAAACAATTTGAAATGGTGGTTTATTTTTTGAACGATTCTCCAAACTATTGTATGTAAATTTTTCTTACAATAATGCTAGATCCTATTATCATGGCTTTTCATCAACTCCACACATCAGAAGGTTTCCCAAGCTCCTATTAATGAACTATATTTGTCCACCAGTCTGTGGGTGACAAGCACTACTGAACTGTAGCTTTGTGTTCAGTTTCTTCCACAACGTTCTCTAAAAATGACTTAAGAACTTAACATCCCAATCTAAAGTGATGGTCTTTGGAACTCCATGTAGTCTCACAACTTCATCAAAAAAATGTACTAGAACTCTGGTTGCATCATTATTTTTTGGAAAGCAATGAAATGAGCCATCTTAGAAAATCTATCTCCTATAACAAAAATCAAATATTTACCTTTCTAAGTATGGGGTAGCCCCAACACAAAATCCATTCTTAGTTCGATCCATGATCCCATGGGGACTAGTGAGGGTGTATATAATAATGTATTTTGTGCATGGCCTTTAGCCATATGGCACACTCAATATCTAGATACAAACCAAATTATGTCTCTCTTCAAACTCGACCAATAGTACTTTTCCTCCATAAGAGCAACCATTTTATCCACACAAAAGTGTTTGGTCAAACCACCACTATGCATATCACATATGATATTCTCACACATTGATCCAATAAGTATGCACACCTGTTTCCCCCTAAATAGATATCCATCCTGCGTAATATACTCAATAGATATTTGACCAATCTTACCCACTACTAGATTGTTTTGTTGTTATACAATACTTCCAAAATCTACACCAGATTCATACAAATCCTTAATACCCTAAAATCCTACCACTACATTCTCTATGGTGGTTACCAATATTACTCTTCTGATCAATGCATCAATAACATTATTCTGCTTACTAGACTTGTGCTTCAACACAAATGAATATTATTTCAAAAAAAGACCCATTTGGCATGTCTACTATTTAATTTCTTCTAAGAAATGATATACCTTAAGGCTTCATGATCAGTGTACAATGCAAACTCCTTGGATAAAAAATAATATTACCAATACCTCAGTGCTTGCACAATAGCATAAAATTATACATCATAAGTAGAATAATTCTTTCTTACCTCATTCAACTTTTCACTAAAAAATGCTACTGGCTACCCCTCTTGGCTCAACACAACACCAATCCCCACATGTGAAGCATCACAATCAACTTCAAATACTTTTTTGAAATTAGGTAATACTAGCACTAGTTATTATGAAACCTTCTTCTTAAAGAGCTCAAAACTCTGAGTTGCTACTTTTGTCCATACAAAGTTTTTTTCCTTCATACACTCAGTTATGGGCACAAGAATGCTACTAAATTTTTTGATGAACTTCCTATAAAAATTTGCCAAACCATGGAAAATTCTCACCTCTGTCACACTCCTTGGAATAGGCCATTCAAGAATTACCTTCACCTTTTCTTCATCCATATTCAGGCCATCCTTTGAAATTACAAATCCTAAAAACACTAAACTTTCCTAAATAAATTTACACTTCTTCAAATTAGCATACAATTTCTCTTTCCTTAATAACTCTAACACCAACCTCAAATGGTGCAGGTTCTCTTATTCACTTTTACTAAAACTCTATATATCATCAAAATAGATAACCACAAACTTACAAATGTATTCCTGCAACACTTGGTTCATCGACCACATAAACATACTAGGTACATTTTATAACTCGAATGACATCACCAACCACTCATACAATCCATCTCAGGTTTTGAAATTTGTTTTCCACTCATCATCCTCTATAATTATGATCTGATAATAACCACTCAATAGATTAATATTGTTGAAGTAGATAGCCCTCATTAAGACATCCATCATATCATCCACTCTTGGTATTGGGAACCTATACCTGATAGTAATTTTATTAATGGTCCTTCTATCGACACACATCCTCCATGAGCCATATTTATTTGGATTTAACAGTCTAGGAGTTGCACAAGGACTCATACTTTCCCTTACTAATCATTTCTGCATAAATTCTATCACTTGCTTTCTTAACTCTACATTTTGTATTAGGCTCATCCGACAGGCTACTTGATTTGGAAGAGTTGACTCAGGAATTAAATCAATGTGATGTTGGATATCCCTATTTGGTGGTAATCCATCCGGTAACTCATCAAGTATGAAATCAATATACTCCAAAAACTTTGATGCTATCGATGGTATAAGAACGTCCTCTACCTATATCTTCTTTGCTACCAATGCATAGCACCAACTAGTTTATTGTACCTCTATGTTAAACTCCTTTGTATTTAGTAAACTATCACCCCACCCTTCTTCCTTTAGAGGTAATAGTACCAGCTTTGCAGCATCCTTCTAGGATGTGTAAGTATTTTTACCTCCATCATGAATGACTTTCCTATCATACTTCCAAGGCCTCCCCAATAGTATGTGATAGACATCCATAGGAATTATATCACACCACACTTCATCTTTCTAAGTATTTCCAATTGATAATTTTACTAAACATATATTATCAATAGTCACTTCATTCCCTTTCTTGATACATGAAATGCAATAGGGGTGTGGGTGCTTCTCACATTTTAGATTTATTTTTTCTACCATTACATTAGAGACCATATTTTCAAAACTACAACTATCCATGATCACTTTGCATACCTTTCCTCCTGATGTGCATCTTGTACAAAATATATTTGTATGCAGCCAAGACTCACCACCATCATCCACTAGCATATTTGCCTTATTTAGAGTAATCAATGTCCTCCTTATCAAGATATTTTCACCCATGTCTACAGTAACTTCTATCCCAATATCCTCCTTTTCCTTAACCAGGTTAACTATAGGTTTTCCCCCTTAATTTCTCTTTTCAAAATCATAATGGGTGCATTCAAATGCTCTGTGGCCTTCCTTAGGTATATGGCTTCCGTGGTCCATCCCTAGTTTGACCTACCCCATTAACTCAACCTATTTGATTTTATCTTCCTCTTTGGTAGGTAACACAACCTTTCTCAATCTATTTTTGTTTCTTTGTATTTGAGGATTCTCCCTCGATGAGCTAGATAGACCACACCCCAAATTTGGAGAGGATGTCATTCCCTTCTTCCCTCCTCTTCTATAATTACTCCTCTTATGTTTCTCTTAGGCCCTTAAGGCCATATGATACACATATTATATAGTAAGGGTATGACACATGCTTAGCTCATCTTGAATAGCATAACTTAAACAATTTAAATACCTCACAACCCTTTTCTCTTTGGTCTCATTATGCTCCACCCGAATAGACAGTGTGTAGAACTCATTGATATTGGCTTGGGTTAGAGCTTCCTTAAGAGTTTAATATTAATGGAGTTAAAGTAGGAGGGATATTGATTTGGAAAAATTTTGAGTGAACATTTAATTTACCTCAATTATGGGGATAGATAATGGTAACTCAGTTATTACCTCTCTCCATTGATTACCATAATCAAGAATAGATTCATCATAAAATTAACAAAGATAGGTGAGATCTATCAATGTGGTCTTCTTTTTTATGTTTATAGAAAAGCACTCTAGGAAGAAATTCTCTAATTTTTTGAAAGCATATAGGTTGTGTCTAGGTAAATGGTTATACCAATCCAAGACTTCTCCAACAAAGGATAGCAAAAATGTGTAAAGCATGAGAGGATTTATCTCATTGATGAAATTGTAGGCATTGATGGATGTGCTCACATGATCCTAATAATCTTATTTTCCCTCAAAATTTTTGAATAATTTTGAATAGGGGAGGATAGGGTAGTTTTACGACTAAGGCGATTATGGGGTAGTTTTAAATTTAACTTAAGGTTGGCTTTTGATACCTTGTGTATGTAACTTGTGATTAAAAACTATTGATCTTGCTGGCCAGTTTTTGGAATGCATTTGGAGTGGCTTGGGGAGCTGAGTAGTGCATGCCATGATGATTTGGATGGGATGTATTGATAGGGGATATTATTTGTGAGAATATAGTTGATGGTAATGGTGGTGATTAGGGTCAAAATATGGTGCTTGTGGGACTTGGGATCCCAAGGGTAGATATTGATGGTGTTTATGGGAATGATTATGGGTGTGGGGGAGTGTGATGGTAGTTTTTGAGGGTGTTTTTGATGATAGGTAAGTGTTTGAGGTTAGGGATATGATGACATGTAGGAATGAAGGGATTGTGTAGAGGTCGAATGATGTGTGTTTTGGGTGGGGTGCGATTCGTATGGTTGGGAGGTGGGTTGATATGAATTGAGAGTGGAATGGTATTTATTAGGTGGTGGTTGATGTGTGTATGGGTTATGTGACTATGTCATAGGCCACTAATTAGAGTCATGAGGGTGGTAATATATTGTAGGCATCATGGGTGGATAGGAGGTCCATTGTGGCAATAGGGGAAAGAATGATACCTAGGCCTGTGGATGAGATGAAGGATGGGCATTTTGGAGTGGTTTTTGGGAAATATGAATGGTGTGTAAAGAATGGATGTCACATGATGGACAATGGTTAGGAGGAAATTTATGTTAAGACAACTAATTATAATATGCCACAACATTATCTAATAGATAAGGACAAGCAGAACACATGGTAGCAGAATGTGCAACACATTCACCAGTGATATGAATGGTTGTGGATGAAGGGTAAATTTTGGAAGGAATAATATTGAAAGCCATAAATTGGGAATGTAGGTTAGAAAATTGAAAAGAAGAACATAGACTAGATGAATGTATATAGGAAATGACACAAACTTGGGTTGAATGATGTGGGTGAGAATTGTGTGTGATGTAGAAATTTGTAGGCATTGGGATGAGTGGATATGATTGGAGGAAGATGGGTGGTTAAGTTTTATGGCCATTGAAATTAGGCCTATAGTGTATTATAAGGGGTGGCACTATTTCCCTTAGATGGGAAGGAATCTAGGGATATTCCAAAATTTTACACATTTAAGACTTGGTAGAAGCTAACCAAAGATACGAGAGGTGATGGAGGATGATAAGGCTTATAAATTTACACTTGAGTGAGTTTAGAGTTAGTGCATGTAGGAATGTGTAGTAGGGGTAGATATGGTCATGGCGAACTAGGTGGTGTGATATGTGAATAAGAAGGGTCCTAATGGGTAGAATGTAATTAGATATGGTATATTGGATTGGTATAAATAAGGCATGCAACTTCAAGATAAATGAATGTGATATTTGGATTTCTTGTAGAAAGTGGAGTCTCATGATGAGGGTGAAGAACACAAGCTTATACTGAGAGGGGGGGTGAATAGTATAAGACAACTTTTTACTTTTTCCTTCAATTCAACTTTCAATTCAATATTATGTAGTGTATAGATAGCAGTATCAATAGCAGTAATCAAAGCAATGCACAAAACACCATCCACAAAGAGACACAACTTTATCGTGGTTCACCCAAAAAGTCTAGGCTACATCCACAAAACTTTTCTCTAAAAGTTATATCAAAGTTCTTTGGGAAACCTTCCCAATTACAATTTTTATGAGCCTCTGCTCAAAGGAGATACCTTCCCCTAACTCTGCTCTGAATGGTGATCCTCTAGAAGACCTCTATCTCTGCTGCCCTTAGCAGATGGAACTCTATCCATAGAAGACACATGTCTTCCCTGCTCTATCTAGAGACATCCGTTCTCAAATCTATCACCTCAAAGCTGGTCCTTGAATTTGCACTAAACACAGTCCTTCGGTCTAGTACAAATGTCCTCAAATCTATTTCTCTGATCTACACCAAACACAGTCCTTCGATTTGGCACAAATGTCCTCAAATCTGGTTCACTGATCTGCACCAAACACAGTCCTTTGGTCTGGCACAAATGTCCTCGAATCTGCACCAATCACTATCCTCAACAGGTCCTCAAATCTGATTCACAAAAGTGGTTCACAAGCTTTCACTAAAGCTTGTTTTGATCTTCACCCAAGTCTTCACCAAGACTTGTCTTAGATCTGCTTTGCAAGTTCTTAGAAGAACCTGCCCAAACTGCTCCACAAGCTTCAACAAAAGCTTGCTCAATGCTGTCCACAAGTCTTCACAAAGACTTGTCTTTAATCTACTTGTAAGTTCTCTCTGTGCAGTCACAGCCGCACTTGGTCGAAACCAACTTTTACACTGTCAGCACAAACACAGTAGCACTCAGCTCTCAGCAATCAAACTTCTCACTTTGTGCATCAACTTGCCACTTATGCACTATATGTGCTGTTATGGCTGCATCTCACACACTTCGCTTGATTCGACATGACTCGCTCTCTCTATGCACTACGGACTTAACTTGCACAGGTTTGATCTTTTCAAATCTCAAAACAACCCTCCTTTTATAACAAAAATTTCAAGATCAAAAATCCAAACTTAGTCGGTTGTAACCCTAAACTCCGTCGATTGCACAACCCTAAAATTTGTTGGATCAAAGTTAACTCTGTCAGCTTCAACTGCCTCTGAGGTTTTGTAGCTTTTCCCATGAAACTATAACATGTCGTGATATCATGACACCTTTTGCAACTGTACACTTTCTTTTGCCTTTTGTCATGATATCGCGACACTACAGCCTTTTTTGACCTCCTTTCTACTTTTGTCACAAAATTGTGACACTTCTGCCTCTATAGACTTCGTCTTAGCTTTTTGTCACAATATCGTGACATTTTTGACTCCGTACATTCTCTCTCCTCTTTGAGTTGTGAAACTGCAACATGTCATGATATCGTGACATCTTCCTCTGCTAGCGTCTTCACTTGCCTTCTAGTCACGAAATTGCAACATGTCATGAAATCACGACATCTTCCTCTGCTGGCGTCTTCACTTGCATTCTGGTCACAAAACTGTGACATGTCATGAAATTGTGACATCTTCCTCCGTTGGCATCTTCACTTGCCTTCTGGTCGCAAAACTTTGACATGTCATGAAATCGCGACATCTTCATCCACTGGCTTCTTCACTTATGTCTGTCGGGAAATCGTGACACTTTCTGCATCCGTACGCATTCTCTTCAACCTATCGTGAAATTGTGACACTTTCTACATCCGTACGCTTTCTTTGCAACCCGTCACGAAATCACGACGCTTCTCATTTCAAACTCTTCCCTTTTCTACTTGTCATGAAATCATGACAGTTCTCATTTCAAGTTCTGTAGCATGTCGCAAAATTGTGACAGTTCTCACTTCAAACTCTGTAGCATGTTGCGAAATCATGACACTTTTCGAGTTACATTCTCTCTCATTGAACTTGTCATGAAATCACGACAGTTCACACTATAGACTTTTTCTTCTGCATCATGTCGCGTAATCGCGACAATTTTTCCTACTTCTTCTTTCTCTTCCAACATGTCGTGAAATCATGATAGTTTTGCTAGCTTCTTCTCTCTCTTCTAACATGTTGCAAAATCATGATAGTTTTGCCAGCACTTTCTCTCTCCTCTAACATGTCATGAAATCATGACAGTTTTTCCAACACTTTCTCTCTCCTCTAACATGTCACGAAATCACGACAATTTTGCTTGCCTGTGAAAATGTCACGATATCACGACACTTTTATTACTTGTCTTTTTCTTTGAACTTTTGCAAATAGGCCACTCTGATCTGCTTGGAAACTCACTGTCCATGATCTAAAAATTATTTGACATTAAATCAAATTCCTTCAAGAGCTTCTTGACATCAATGACAACTTCTACACTTGAGCAAAGGTAATGTACCCAAAGTACCCAAAATTGCCAAAAATCTCCCCCTTTGTCATTGATGGCAAACCTTTACTGAAAACACTTCTCAGGAGCCAAAACTGAAACCAACTAAGCTAACAACTGAGAATCTACCTTTGAAGTTTTGCTCCCCCTAACTTGAAGTTTTCCTCTTCACTTGAAGCTCTCCCCCTTACTCATATCTCTCCCCCTTTGTCATCAATGACAAAGGGTCACATTTGGGGCTTAGGACTAAGAATGAGCCTCTTAGCTTAGTCCCTCCCCCACCTCCTGATGAGGTGATTAAAACAGGGGTGGGAGTAAAACTCCCATTAGGCACTGATCATCATCAACGTTTAAAACTTCTTTGTCGGGCCTTCTCTTGAACTCTTTGTCAATATTCCTGTTCTTGTCATTGTTCCTATCCCTGTTATCATTCCTGTTCTTATCCATGCCTTGATCCTTGGACCTATTCATACCACTGTTCGTGTTCTTGTACCTTGGAATATCAGCTCTACACTATCTAGTTGTGTGACCTGCATTGTTGCACTTATAACAAGTAACAAAGTTATTTCTTTTAGACATACTTGTTCTTTGAGTCCACCAGTTCTGACCAAATATGTTCCTGTTATTTGTCTTGCAATAAACTGCCTTGTGCCCAAATTGTTGACAAGAGTAGCAATACCCTTGAAAGAAATTACCACCTCTAAAATTTTCATTTACCTTCCTTACTTGAGTCATGCAATATGAAGCCATGTGACCTAACTTGTGACATGCAAAACATCTGCCATGAAATTTTATTTTATTTGACCTCTTGGGTCCCAAAAACTTCTTAACATTTTGAATTATGTTTTATGTTTCTGCGTATATATCACTCACGGACTCTTTCTATGAGATACTCTCTTCATCAGAACTCTCTTCTTTTTGAAATCTCTTACTAGATTCCCCAACCTGTTCCTTGTGTGGCTTAACAAAATCAAGACCTATTTTATCCGTTGTCTTTCTTTGACCTTTGATAAGTGACTTAACCTTCTTGGAGCTATCTTGAAATCTGTAAAGCCTATCCTTGTACTCTTTAGTTTCCTCTTTCATAGAAGCCATTTTTTGTTCTAACTCACTATATTCAAGAACCTTAGACTCTAACTCATCCTTGAGTTCTTGTGTCTTAGCTATAGAGAAATCAAGATTTTTTATAAGATCATCTCTTTCCATATAACATTCATCTAACTTATCCTTGAGTCTAGCATTCTTCTTCCTTTCCTTTTTCAAAGCACTAAGAGCATTAGTAAGTTCACTTTCAAGATCCTTTATTTGTTTGCTTTCTGAATCATCAAAGCCTTTTTTATATTTCTTATCACTAGAGGTGCTACCCTTTTCAAAAACCATACAAGCATCTTCCTTATAGTTTTCTGAAGCATCCTCATACATACTAGCAACCAATTCATTATTTGTGCAATCATCCTCAAGGTGACCAAAATTTCCACATCTAAGACATTTCATGATAATGAATCTATGTTTCGATTCTTCCTCTTTTTCTGATATGAATAACATCTCATTTCCATCATCACTAGAAGAACTTTCACTATCACTTCTAGAACACTTACTTGCTTTCTCTAGGTAGAAACTCTTCTTGTGCTTGTAAGAATACCTCTTTCCATGATTGTTGTACTCATCTTTGTTCTTCCTATGATGCTTGTTCTTTTTAGAATCCTTGCTCTTGGAATCCTATTTATCTTCATCACTTTCATACTTGGAAATAGTACAGTCAATAGCATAATGACCAAACTTTACACAATTGAAACATCTTATATTCTTTATGCTTTTGTGCTTTCTAGAGAACTTGCCTTTCTTGCTATAATATGCCTCTTCATCACTAGAAGACTCATCACTCTCTTGAAGCTGTTTACCCTTGGATTTATTGGTAGCCTTGAAGGTTGCCTCTTTCTTGACATCAACCTTCACTTGAGTTCTCAACTCAAATGCTGCAAGTATACTATGGAGCTCATCCTTTTTCAACTTATCCAAATCTTTAGCTTCCTCAATAGCAAAAATCTTTTCACTAAATCTATTAGGAAGAGATCTTAAAATATTATCACAAATATCATTTTCAGTAAGCTCAAGACCTAAGTCTTTCATGGAGTTAACAACCTCATCCATATGAAGCATGTAATCACTAATATTTTCATCATCATTCATCTGGAGTTGTTCAAACATACCTTTGAAGTGCCTTAACTTCGCCTTTCTGACATTTGCATCACCTGTATGAACCACCTGCAACTGTTTCCACATTTCACTAGCTGTCTTGCAGTGAATCACTTTTGTGAGATCTGCTTTCTGTAAGCCTTTCAGGATTGCATTCATGGCTTTTGCATTGCTGTGATGTAGGAGCCTGTCTTCTTTAGTATACGGACCATGTTTAGGAATAGTGTACTCATCTTCAATCACTTCCCAAACCTCATTCCCAAGTGCCATTTGATGAACCTTCATTCTTGCACTCCAAAGACCAAAGTCTGATCCATCAAGAATAGGTGTTGCACTGCCACTTGAATAATCCATTGTGTTCTTTGCTAGCTTTTCCTTCAAGCTGTTAAACTTTTTGAAGTCACCCGCTCTGATACCAATTGAAGAACACAAGCTTATACTGAGAGGGGGGGTGAACAATATAAGACAACTTTTTACTTTTTCCTTTAATTCAACTTTTAATTCAATATTATGCAGTGTATAGATAGCAGTATCAATAGCAGTAATCAAAGCAATGCATAAAACACCATCCACAAAGAGACACAACTTTACCGTGGTTCACCTAGAAAGTCTGGGCTACGTCCACAAAACTTTTCTCTAAAAGTTATATCAAAGTTCTTTGGGAAACCTTCCCAATTACAATGTTTATGAGCCTCTGCTCAAAGGAGATACCTTCCCCTAACTCTTCTCTAACTAGTGATCCACTAGAAGACCTTTGCCTCCACTACCCTTAGCAAATGGAACTCTATCCACAGAAGACACCTGTCTTCCCTACTTTGGCTGGAGACCTCTGTCCTCAACTCTATCACCTCAAAGCTGGTCCTTGAATTTGCACTAAACACAATCCTTCGGTCTAGTACAAATGTCCTCGAATCTGTTTCTCTGATCTACACCAAATATAGTCCTTCGGTTTGGCACAAATATCCTTGAATCTGGTTCATTGATCTGCACCAAACATAGTCCTTCGATCTGGCACAAATGTCCTCGAATCTACACCAATCACTATCCTCAATAGGTCCTCAAATCTGATTCACAAAAGTGGTTCACAATATTTCACTAAAGCTTGTTTTGATCTTCACCCAAGTCTTCACCAAGACTTGTCTCAGATCTGCTATGCAAGTTATCAGAAGAACCTGCCCAAACTGCTCCACAAGATTCAACAAAAACTTGATCAATGCTATCCACCAGTATTCACAAAGACTTGTCTGTAATCTACTTGTAAGTTCTCTCTGCGCAGTCACAACCGCACTTGGTCAAAACCAACTTTTGCATTATCAGCGCAAACACAGCAACACTCAGCTCTCAACAATCAAACTTCTCACTCTGCACATCAACTTGCCACTTTTGTGCTATCTGCACTGTTATGGCTGCATCTCACACACTTTTCTCGATTTGACATGACTCGTTCTCTCTACACACTGCGGACTTAACTTGCACAAGTTCAATATTTTCAAATCTCAAAACAGTCCTCCTTTTATAACAAAAATTTCAAGATCAAAAATCCAAACTTAGTCGGCTGTAACCCTAAAATTCGTCAGCTACACAACCCTAAACTTTGTCGGCTCAAAGTTAACTCTGTCGGCTTCAACCGCCTCTAAGGTTCTATAGCTTTTCTCGTGAAACTACAACATGTTGCGATATCGTGACACCTTTTGCAACCGTACACTTTCTTTTGCCTTTTGTCATGATATCGTGACACTACAGCCTTTGTCGACCTCCTTTCTACTTTTGTCATGAAATCGTGACACTTCTACCTCTGCAGACTTCGTCTTAGATTTTTTTCGTGATATCGTGACATTTCTAACTTCGTAAATTCTCTCTCCTCTTTGAGTCACAAAACTGTGACATGTCACGATATCACAACATCTTCCTCCGTTGGCGTCTTCACTTGCCTTCTGGTCACGAAACTATGACATGTCACGAAATCATGACATATTCCTCTATTGGCGTATTCACTTGCCTTTTGGTCACGAAACTGTGACATGTCATGAAAAAGTGACATCTTTCCCCGCTGGCGTCTTCACTTGCCTTTTAGTCACGAAACTGTGACATGTCACGAAATCATGACATCTTCATCCGTTGGCTTCTTCACTTCTGTCTATCATGAAATTGTGTCACTTTCTGCATCCGTATGCATTCTCTTCAACCTATCGCAAAATCGTGACACTTTTTGCATCCGTACGCTTTCTTTGCAACCTATTGCGAAATTGTGACACTTCTCATTTCAAACTCTTCCCTTTGCTGCATGTCACGAAATCATGATAGTTCTCATTTCAAGTTCTGCAGCATGTCACAAAATCGTGACAGTTCTCACTTCGAACTCTGTAGCATGTCGTGAAATCATGACACTTTTCTAGTTACATTCTCTCTCATCGAACTTGTCATGAAATCATGATAGTTCACACTGTGGACTCTCTCTTTTGCATCATGTCACGTAATCACGACAATTTTTCCTGCTTCTTCTTTCTCTTCCAACATGTCACGAAATTGCGACAGTTTTGCCAGCTTCTTCTCTCTCTTCTAACATGTCGCAAAATCACGACAGTTTTGCCAACACCTTCTCTCTCCTCTAACATTTCACGAAATTGTGATAGTTTTTCTAACACTTTCTCTCTCCTCTAACATGTCACGAAATCATGACAGTTTTGCTTGCCTGCTGAAAATGTCACGATATCACGACACTTTTCTTACTTGTCTTTTTCTTTGAAATTTTGCAAATAGGCCACTCTAATCTGCTTGGAAACTCACTGTCCATGATCTGAAAATTATTTGACATTAAATCAAATTCCTTCAAGAGCTTCTTGACATCAATGACAACTTCTACACTTGAGCAAAGGCAATGTACCCAAGGTACCCAAAATTGCCAACAGAGGGGACTAAAGAGGGGCAGTGTGGGTGGCATGATGATTCACAACTAGATCAAATCCAAGATGATGTGCCTCAATTAGGTGAGATATGTAGTGGTGGGATTCACCTGATAGGCTACCATGGTGGTTTTGGGATATGTTCCTCTAATTAGTTGGAGGAACAATGGATGGATGGGAGGATTGACCTAAATGTTCCATGGAGGTTTGGCTTTGATATTGGGTCAAAATCATAGGCTATATAGAATGTAATGGGTGTTGGTTGATGCTCTCTCTCTCTATTTAAGGAAAAACACACTATATATACAAAAAAAATCAAGCAAACAATGAATGTTTTATTATTTTCATTTTTAAAGTTTTGATTTTTCTGTGATGTTTTTATAATGTTTTTTTTGGGTGGTTTTATGTGTTTGATGTTCCATAGATCTAAGAAATATAAATGGGTGATGTACTAAAATATAGAAAGGTGTGTTTATATCGACTCACCTTACTAGGAATAAGACACAAACGACTTCCTAGGATGGTGATTTAGATTTAGGTATCCTATGAGGGTAAAATAAAACTATCAAGAAAGGTCATTTTGTCTAAGTTCTACTACTTACCTATCCTGGATTTCACTTCACCCTTAGTCGAGCTTGGATATGAATGATAGTTACAAGTCCAAAAATTACTAAGCCCTGTAAGTAAAAGGGTTCTAACCTCAAAATTATCTTGAGCTAATCCCAAGGGTAACCAGATTCATGGTGATGAAATTTAAGAAACTATGTGATCTAGTTATGGTGTCTAAAGGGATCAACCAATGGTTGGTGGTGAAATCCAACATCACTGGGATGTTTTACCCATAAAATATTTGTGAAATATAATGTACAAATGTGTGTGATTCAATGTGCTTTTGATTTTTAATTTTGTGTTGTTTTGGTTTTGTTTGTTTTTTTCATGTTTTTTTTTAAATTTTGATGCCTATTTACCATGCAAATCTAAAACTAACCCTAAGGATTCAATGAAAATAATGATATAATGTGCTATGAAAAGAAATATTTATCTAAATGATCTTATGAAGGCATGCACAACTAATCTATTGAGCTTGAAAAGAAAATAACAACTTAAGCTACTGAGTTTTGAAAAGTAAATGATGACTAATCTAATGAGTCTTTGAGTCTTTGAAAATAAAAATAGCTAATCTAATGTGCCTTTAGTCTTGAAAAATAAAATGAAACAACTAAGTTACTATGAATTTGAGTCTTTGAAGAACAATGAAAATAAACAACTAAGCTATTGTGTCTTTGATTCTTTGAAGAACAGTGAAAAGAAATAGCTAAGCTACTATGCCCTTGAGTTTTTTTGTGAAAATTACAAAACAACTATGCTAGTGCTTTTTGGAAATTTAAAAAGTAAAAAGGAGAAAATATATTCAAAAAAATAAATGAAATGAATTGTGCTATGTATTTCTATGCAAAATTAGATAATATGAGCAACTAACTTATGAGCCTATTTTGGAAGGAAAGAAAATTGAGCATGTTGTGCCTCTGAGTCTGAGCTTGTGTACTTACCCTAGGTGGTTGTGTTTGAGTCTATGTAGCTACTTTGGGTGGTTATGTCTAATCTTGTGCAACCTCCATGGGTGGTTTTCTGAAACTATGTAGCCACCTTAGGTTATTGTGTTTGAGCATGTGCATCTACCTTGGATAGTTGTGTTTGAGCCTATGCAACCATCCTAGGTGGTTGTATATGAGCCTAAGAGGGTAGATATTGCAATATAAAGTCTTGATATGAGTGGTGAAACTATGTATTTCCTACCCTTGGGTACCTATAACAAAATTAAAAGGAATAAATTTGGCAAAGCAAGCTAAACAAGCATGCAAGTATGAAAAATCCTAAGAAAAACACACAGGATATGCTATGTCCTATGCAAGTGCCAAAGATCATGCAAAACAAAACATGTCGAATGTGTTAAGGGATAAGTGTCCCACCATGATCACCATTTATGTGAAAGAGGAAATACACCATAACAATGAAATATACTAAAATAATTTTGATATTGATATTAATAAACATTTTATTTTACAAATCAACCTTTGTGGTTATAATCAACCTCCCACAATGGAGGATTTTCCTTTACAGGTAAGATATATGGTGTTGTAAGTTATCTCTTTGATCACACAACAAGTTGTGGGAGGGTTTATATGGCACATTGCTTGAACTAAAAAACCTCTATGTGTATCCAATACCTACACACAAGCTCATGATGACAACATCAATAACATATGTGGGACCTTTTGATATGAGGACCAAGACCATGAAAGAGAGTTACAAAAGAAAATAGAATAGGGTTATGCATAAGGGGTCAGATCTAAAATGCACTTGTAAAAAAATTGTGAATCCGTTGCAAAACCTTGGTGAATCCTGACCAAATTCATGTAGTAGGACATGGCAAATTACCTTATTTTTTCATAAAAATTTATAAAATATTGACGAATTTCAAAGTTTTGGCTGGACCGGGTGGAAAACAATTTTTGACCATGGATCGAGTACAAATCATGGTCCGGTCTTGGATCTAAAATATGGTTTTCTATAATGTAGAATGTGGTATGGTCTCAGATCAGATCCATAATATGGTCCAACTTGATGCAGAATATGGTCTAGTCTTAGATCAAATGTAGAATATGGTTTCAGCCTAAAGCAAAATGTGGTTCGATATCATTCTTGATGTAGAATATGGTTTGACCTGATGCAAAACATGGTTTGGTATCAAGCTTGATATAGAATATGGTTTGAACTGATGCAAAACATGGTTTGGTATCAAGCTTGATATAGAATATTGTTTGATATAGGGCCTGATGTAGAATAAGGTCTAGTATTGGGCCTGATACAGACTATGATTTGATATTAGGTTTAATACAAAATATGGTTTGATATCAAGCATGATGTAGAATATGGCCTGGTATTAGGCCTGATGTAGAATATGGTCCAATATCACGCCTAATGCAGAATGTGTTCTGGATGTAGGAAAAGGTTTAGATTTGAAAACATTCCCCCCATGGACCGGTTACCATGTGTCACATGATCAATCACCCATATTGCATATCCAATGCAATGATGCCACATATCACATGATCGATCACCCATATTGCATGACCAATACAATTTTGCCACGTGCTAACCCCATCTATTCTCTCTATAAAAGGGCATCAAATATCATTTTTCTAGTTCATTTCTATGATTACACCCGACCAGAGTGAACCATTACCCAACAACCTTCCCAATATAATTTCTCTTGCTTCCAAATTCTAGCAATGGCCACCACTTCCAACCCAAATCCAAAGTTCAAGAACATTTATTGCACTTTAATTTTAGATTTTTTAACAACCCCATTTTCAGAATTTTTGTGGTTATATGACACATGTTTGATGCACTTGGTTTCTATGCCACATTTCAAAATTTATAAAGTCCTCCTACAACATATCATAGCTGGTTATGACCATGACAAGGCCACAATAAAAATTAAAATATGGAATAGAAATCTATCGTTCACCATCACACCTATAGACATTAAGATATTGATATATATATATATATATATATATATATATATATATATATATATATATATATATATATATATATATATATATATATATATATATATATATATAATTCCTTAAGTGATTGTCCTCCAGTAAGTTCTAGTTGTCTCTATATGATAGAGGATACCTTAAGATAATGTACAATCTCAAATCAAAATATTTTGCAAGTATAATTATTATTACTTAGATTCTATTAATTTTCAATATTTTTAAATTTGTAAATTGTTATCTAATTTATATTTTCAGATTCCATCACCAAGATAAAAATAAGGTTAAAAATCATTGATGTTAACCATCCAAATCTGAAGGCCATTATTGAGTTCTTGCATGTAAGACTGATTCTGCTTGGAAGATCAAAAAATTTGTATTTGGCACTGACCTATGTTGTTCATTGTGAGAAGCATGAGAGGTTCGATTGGTGCACGTATATTTTAGATCAGATCAAGGTAGAGTTGTATGGCATGTAATTTCAAACCAATAATACAATCTATTATGGTCATCGTAAATTACATTTTATCACTCTATTATGAATTTTTTTATAATTTGCAAAATACTCTTGTATCAACTTTACTGCATGAAACACTACAAGCCATTACCATGACACTAGAGCAATTGAAGGTATTAAGTCCATATTTGACCATCAAATAGTATTTTATATTTTAGCACATTTTCTTTTTTAAATTTTCTTTTCATCTAAATGTAGGATAGGACATCCGCCACAAGTAATAAACAAGATGTTGCCATGAGGGATTACATGCCAGAACAAACTGGTGATTGTGAAGACACTAGATCAAAAATTTCACCATTATAGAGGCCACATAAATGTTCAAGGTAAGATGCTTCTCCTAGGGGTTCTCGTACACCTAGTTTTGCACAAAATGTCTAGGTTGAATCTAGTGCGGCCAACCCCTCCCCCATCAGTACCCAAATTCAAAAAAATTCATTGTCTTTAGGTAAATCAATGTGTAGTTACTTTAAATTAAGATTTTTTTCTATTTTATTTTCTAAATAATTCTAACAATTTTTTTTAACTATTTTTAGCCACCTCTCAATGACAACCTATAAAAATGAGAGGCTATATTCCACCACCACTTCTACCATAGCCACCACTTCCACCACAACTAGTGCTTCCACTATAGCAACCGATTCCACCACAACAATGATAGCCTATGAAAATGAGAGGCCATATGTGGGTTGGAGGTGGAAAACAATATTTTTCATATAGATCACAGTCGGTAGTACCAATTTCTAGGTATTGGTTCTCATATTTTACATTTTCCACTTTTTCATAGGCACCATAAGTTTCAACTATGGGATTGGATAATATCCCACTCAATGATAAGTTTTTTTTGCAAGGCCAAAATTTTAGACTTCAAGGCAATGGATGTGCTTCAAGATCCTTAGGGTGAAACACAAAAAATAAAAGCCCCTAAAAATGATCATAAATCATTACATATCCTCAAGGAAATGACCCTCATCCTCAAACTGAGGATGACATTGTAAATTTTGATGAAAATGTTTTAATGGTTGAAAATACTGAAGCATACACAAAATAGGTTGTACTTAGAGATTTGCAAGTGATGAAGGATTTGTAATATCAGTCCAAGGTCCTTATAAAGGAAATTAATGCTCAATATAAGAATTTTTTAAAAAGAGAATCAATTTTTCTTTGGTTTAGTATGAACCAGAAAATCTTGGTGGCCTGCTAGATCAAGCCACATCAGGATCAGTGAAGTCAAATATTTTGTATGATGATGATGTTTTAAATATTATGGTTAGTAGAATAGAGGATATTAATGTTGAAGCCCAAGATTTTTATAACAAATGGGCTTCTGATAAGAAAAAATTACAGTCACTGAGGTTGCAAGAGATGTGGTTGAGGTAAGAAAATATTTTTTTATATTTTAATTTTCTTTTGAAGTTAAATTTTTATATTTAATTAAAACAAGTAATAATTTTTCATATAAATCTTTTGAATTTTATTTTCATTTTCATTTTGTAGTCAAATTTTGATAACTTAAAATACAAGTTAAGAGCATGGATGTTAATATCAATGTGGTGAAACATTTCTACAAAATGCAATGGAAATGAAGAAAAAAATGCAATCAAAAGTGGTGTATAATAATTGTTTAAGAAGATATATTACTTAAAATATCAATAAATATTTGGACCACGTACTACAACAACAAAAAAATAAAGAAACACTTCCAACACTACTTGAATATACAAACCCCGAAGAAGGTTCATTTTTGGGGGAGTATTGTGAAAGTACAGGAAAACTTAGTCAAATTTTGAGCATTGCCATAACGAGGTGTCAAGGAAGGAGATAAAGGAAAATAAATGGCAACTCCAAGTGAAAATGAGGTAGAAAACCCCCAATAAAATATTTAACAAAGTGTAAAATATTTTCAAGTTGACTACAATCAACAATTTTGTACAATGTAATATATTTCTATTTGAATTAATGAAAAACACTTTTACTAATTTTTGTTAGCTTTTGAGGATATATGCAGAGGTAGAGAGATCTAACATAGCTCCTGATAATATGAAATAAGTGATTCTACAATATGAATGAAATATACTATAAATAGAAAGTGGTAAAAATACAATGCAGTATGGAGGATAAGGTCACTCCATAAATATAAGCTAAAGAACTACATTGTGCTCCATATAGGAGCTCTACCACAAACTACTCTCTAAAACAATGCTATTCCTCTATAATATATCACTATGAAGCCCTTTGTATAGTAAAAGATATTCCTTGGCCAACACTCTACCTAGTTGTACAAGTGGACACCTTGCACATTACAACATGCACATTGACACTTATGCATTTATTCCATTGCTTGAAGTAAGTATATAACTTCCCCCTAAATTAATATCTACTCTAACTATGTACCATAGGTGGTACATTTACATGACCCAAATTATTTTATATATTCTAACTCTAACACCCCCTGTATTAAATTATTTGGATATTGAAGATTTTAATCTTCAATTTGGATCTTCTTATTTTGGATGTTCTTTAGTTTGATGTGATATTGCATATCCTATTTAATTTACATTGCATTATATGCCTTCTTACATTGGTTCTTCTTCTTATTCTTTACAGGATTCAATACTTTCATAGGTGGTTGTGCTATTACCTGATTCTTGTAATGATATTTTCTCCTTGCCTTTGTTCTTCTCATCATTCTTTATGTCCCGTATAGAAGTTTTTGAACATACACTTAGAGCATCATGATAATATTTTGAGTCAGTAGAACTTTAGGTGCTAATATTGTATGATTATTGAAATATTTTTGCCAATGATGGTTCATCCAATTCTATATTCAATTTAAGTAATTATATCAATCCCTTATGTTCTACATTTTTATCCCTATATCATTTGAATGAAAGTAGTGCTATGTATAGTATGCTTTCATATTCTAAAGGAATTTGAAAGTCATCCTTTCCATTATCAATTGCTTCAGTGATTTTAGCATGTATATGGAGCTCCATCATTTCAAACCTATCTTTTAAAGCTTCATTATGTATATTTTCCAAAGTAGGATCTAGGTTTCCTTCAGATATATGAGTGAATTCTTGATTCCACTTTTTGTGACACTTGCTCTTTCTTTTTTTAATAGTGTTTTTCATGTCATTATTTGTTGTATTACTTGAGGTGGACATTTTTAGCTTTTTAGAGCTTATATCAAAATTTCTAAGTGGTCTTCCTTATAAATCCCTAGGTATGAACTTGATTTGACAAAGTCTTTTAGGTTTTTGTAGGCTTCCTTATATCTTCCTAATTAAGTGAATTGGTAGAGTACATGTAGACTTTGTAGAAACCTTATGATTCCAAAAGGATTAGGTACTTGATATTTTTTTATGAGTGCTATAATTATCAAGTTTTGTAGAATACCTTATGACTCCCTAGTGTTTTAGATATGCTATATGATGGATAAAGTGCTTCTAGAGAATAATAGTTCAATTTTGAGTTGATTTTTTAATGTTTTGTAAGTGGTAAAATCAACTTCTATTACACCTTATTGCTTCTATTTAACTTAAGAACATTATAATTAGATGAGGTTCTATTGATTTGATTTTGTTGAAAATATTGAGTATATTGAGTTGTCATTGATGTAAAAGGGTGCATATTATTCAAGCCAAAAATATTCTTTAAGGGTGTGAAGTTTATAAGGTTGGACAATATAACAATGGATAGTTATTTAAGATAAGGTTTTAAAATAAATGATTATAATATTTAAATATCATATTTAAATATTATATAGAGAAGAACAAAGGTTAAAAATGACTTGGGATAAAAAGATTAAATATTGCAATAAAAAGAAAAGGTTTAAAGACAAAGATTTAATATCTCAAGGGCCAAAAGTTTAGAGGATGCAAAGGTTTAAAGACAAAGATTTAATATTTCAAGGGCCAAAGGTTTAAAATATTATAATTTTTTTATAAGGAAAGGTGCCAATGTTTGGAGAGAAAAATAAAAAATATGCATGCACCGACATTCATGGGTATTGAAGAAAAACCATATAAATAAGGGCACAAAAATTCATTTGGTGATGGGCAAGAAACCAAGGCATAATTTGAAAGCTCTCTCCACGCAAAAATTGAAACATGTCACATGAAATAGAGGGGAGCGTGCTTGAAGGCAAGAGAAAAAAATATAATATCTTCATCATGCCACGACTTGGTTTTCATCTGGGTGACTAGTCTAGCTGGTCTCTTAGCTAGTGCTAAGGCGTTGCCAGTAGGAAGGTTACAGATTTGAAACTTGCAGGAACCGTTTTGATTGAGGAAATAGTTTTGGTTTGAAGAGCATTAACAAAGAGAATTTTATTTATGATGTGCTACATAGTGGTTACTACCCGCTAGGGTAGTCCAGCTAGTTACCAAGCCTTGGCTTGGGTGCTGCGTTGGCAGAGGTTAAGAGTTCGATTCTCAGTGCTTTCGTGGGGGACTTGTTGGTAAATGTATAGATAATTTTTTTATTTAAATTTCATATGAGGAGAGATAGTTCACTATCTTATTTGGTTAGAATAAGAGCATAAATTTTGTTTATATTTTAAATTAGAAAAGGAGGCATAAGGTGTATTAAGGATTATTTAAAATTGTAATTTGTGCATGAGGAAAATAAATAAAGGGTGATTTGGGTATTACTTGAAAGTTATAAATCTTGCATGTTAGAAAGGAAGTTATAAGGTGTAATGTGATTTATTTTTGTTGTATTTCTATTTTATAGAAAAAAGGAATTTTAATGGTTTGGTTATTCTTAAAAGCCTTGAGTGTGAGATTAAAAATGACATATAAGATATTATTTTTCAAGCTTTTATTGTACACATTTTTGGAAAAAAATTTGTGGATGATTTTCTATCTATTCAATAAATAAATCTTACTAACCAGATTTTTGAAGGATCAAAAAGGAAATTATTTTTCCAAGAAAGGTTTGAGAAGCTCATCATCATCAAGGCAGTTTTAGAGGTATGGTGATTTAATCCCTTACTCAAGGTTTGTTTTTGTATGAAGAAAATATTTTGATGTCATATGGTTGGAGATATAAGGATTAATTTGATGAGCATTAGTGTTGAATGAAATTAGGATTAAATCTACAAATATTATAGGTCAGTTTTGTGAGTAGATTTGTGCACTACTTTGAATGAATTTGGGAATAAAAGTGCAAGGGTTTGAGAACAAAGTTGTGCATTGCTTTGAATAAATTTAGGAATAATAGAGCAAGGGTTTGAGAACAAATTTGTGCATTTATTTGATTGAAATTGGGAATAATAGTATAAGGTTTTGTGAAGCAAATTTGTGCATAGGGTTTTGATTGATTTTGGGAGTACATAAGAAAGTCAATTATCAAGTGCTATACTAGAGCTATTTTTTTAATGCAATAAATGTGAGATATGATTAAGTGACAGACATAATGAATTTGAAATAACATATTAGGTATTTGCATTGTATATAATTATTTATATGTTCATGAAGAAAAATAATTATGGGTAGAATATGTCTGAATTACTTTACCCAAAGAAAGCACTTTTGGGAAAGTTATGAGCATTGTTAGTAAGCAAAATTTGGAAAAGATATGAGCATTGTATGTATGCAATATTTGGAAAATATGAGCATTGTATGTATGTAAGATTTGAGAAAGATACGAGCATTAGTTATTTGCAATATTTGGGAAATATTGAGTAATGTTTGAGTAGGATATGTGAGCAGGATTAAGAAAAGTTGAGAGCAGGTTTTGTGAGGATATTTGAGTAAGCTTTTGGAGCAGATGTGTGAAAATTTATGAACATGTTTGAAGAATATTTGAGAAAGCTTTGTGTGTAGGCTTGGAGTAGATTTGAGCAGAGTTGAGTGTAGGATTGGAGCAAATTTAAGCATAGTTGAGAGCAGATTTTGGAGCATATTGAGAAAGCCTTGTGTAAAGCCTTGGAGAAGATTAGACTAGAAGGTATTGAGGTATCCTATATATAGAGGTCCATGAATAAGAGTAGAGACGATTGATGTCTCCTTATGATATAGGTCCACGAATTAGAGTAGAGGGGATTGAGGTCTCCTATGGATAAAGGTCCATGAACCAGAGCAAAGGGGATTGGTGTCTCCTATGGATAGAGGTCCATGAACCAGAGCAAAGGGGATTGGTGTCTCCTATGGATAGAGGTCCATGAACCAGAGTAAATGGGATTGGTATCTCTTGTGGATAGAGGTCCATGAACCAAAGTAGAGGGGATTGGTGTATCTTGTAGATAAAGTTCCATGAACCAGAGTAGAGGGGATTAGTGTCTCCTATGGATTGGGGTCCAAAAACATTGTAATAGAGAATGAGTTCCCAAGAATTTTGTTGGGAAAAGTATAATAAATATTTCTCTGTGGATATAGACCACATTGGGTGAACCGCATTAAATTTGTGTCTCTTATGTGTGTGATGATTTTTGCAGTGTTTCATTATTGCAATTGATAATATTGGATGATATTTCTTTGGAAAGAAACGTAGAAGTTTGATCTTATAATATTCACCCCCCCTCTTAGTATAATCGTGTGTTCTTTAATTGGTATCAAAGCGGGTTCCTTCGTGAAAGCCTAACAACTTGAAGTAAGATCTTACAAGAACACACATGGACCCTAAAATGATAAAAGTTGCTCCTATGGTTGAAATAAACAAAATAAAACCCATATGTGATAAATGAGGTAATCTTGGCCACTATGCAGCTTATTATTCACAAGCTGAAAATAGTAGCAGTGAAGAAGAAAAGGAATACAAGAAAAATAAGAAAAGGAAATTCTATCATGAAAAGAAAAATAGGTATGGTCAAGAAAAGCATGATAAGATATTTCAAAGACACAAGAAGATATTTTATTTTGAAGAAGCAAGTAATGCTTCCAATAGTAATTATGAATACCTCTTAGATAGTGAAAAATAAGAAATTATAATTTTTTCCATAAAAGATGCTCATGTTGTCAAAGACCAAGAAGAAGAGAAAGAAGATGATCCTGTAGTTGAAGACCAAGAAAAAGAGAAATATTTAGAAAAGGAAGAGGAAGCCACAGTTGATATGGAAAAGGAACTTGATGAGTTAAAAAGGGAGAACTTAATATTGAAAGCTCAAGTACAAGAGGATGAGAAAACAAAGGCAAAGCTTCTACAAGATCTTACTGACTTAAAAGATAAGGTTGAAGAGGTAAGGAAAGTTGAAGAAAGTATGGCTGAGCAGTTAAAGGCAAGAGAGTTGGAATGTGAAAGACTGGAACATGAGGTTGTTTATCTAAAAGAGGAAGTTGAAAAGCTACAAAAAAATATCAAGTTTGAGAAAAGCATAGAAATCTTAAATAATATTATCAAAGCATAGAGATATCCATTTACAAAAACAATACTTGGTTTTGAAGAAGATCAAGAGAAACAAAAAGACGTTTCAAGATCAAAAGGGATAAATAAATCAAAGGAATAAATTAAATAAGACTCTAAGACCTACGCTTATGTGTTGAGATGTGATAGTATCAAAGATGAAGAAAATAAAGAACCATCAAGGAATAGGGACCATCACAAGAAAAGCAAAGAAAGAACCATGAGATCAAGGCAAGATGAATATTTCTTCCAAGGTTATTGTTACTCATGTAATGATTTTGGTCATAAAGTTGTGCATTGCAGGGTTCATGGTAAGAATTATTATGGCTTCACCAAGAGGAACTTCAATTTATTTGCACCTTTCAAGGACTACAACATCATGTGCTACAATTGCAACAATTTTAGGCATAAAGTTTTACATTTTAGGGTTCATGGTAAGAATGATTATGGCTTCAGCAAGAGGAACTTCAATTCATTTGTGCTTTTGAAGAACTACAACATAAGGTGTTACAATTTTAATAATTTTGGGCATAAAGCAAAATTGTGTAGAACAATGTTTCTTGAATTTCTAAAGATAAGAAAGAAGGAAAGTCAAAATATTCAAATAGGTATGACTTCAAAATTTTGGAGAAAGAAAATGAAACAAGAAGAGGAACATAGTAATTTTGAAGTTTCACTCCCATCACATAATTGATCACCTCAATAAAAGGAGGTGGTGAGGGGGATGTACTAAGTATCTTATTTTTAGGCCCAAGGAGTTCTTTGCCATTGATGTCAAAGGGGAAGAATTTAGTGAGGGGGAGCAACTTGTCAGGAGGAGTAGATTTGGAACCTAGTTATAGTAAAAGAAAATTTTCTTTGTAGGATTTCCATCAATGACAAAGGGGGATATTGTTGGAAATATTGAGTATATTGAGTTTTCATTGATGTCAAAGGGTGCATATTATTCAAGGCATAAATATTCTTCAAGGGTGTGAAGTTGACAAGGTTGGACAATATAACAATGGACAATTATTTAAGGTAAGGTTTTAAAATAAAGGATTATAATATTTAAATATCATATTTAAATATTATACAGAGAAGAACAAAGGTTAAAAATGGCTTGGGACAAAAATATTAAATATTGCAAGGAAAAGGTTTAAAGACAAAGATTTAATATCTCAAGGGCCAAAAGTTTAGAGGAGGCAAAGGTTTAAAGACAAATATTTAATATTTCAAGGGCCAAAGGTTTAAAATATTATAATATTTTTATAAGGAAAGGCAGCAACATTTGGAGAGAAAAGTCAAAAATATGAATACGTCGACATTCATGGGTATTGAAGAAAAACCATATAAATAAGGGCACACAAATTCATTTGCTGGTGGTCAAGAAACCAAGGCATAATTCAAAAACTCTCTCCACACGAAAATCGAAGTAGGTCACATGAAACAGAGGAAAGCATGCTTGAAGGCAAGAGCAAAAAATATAATATCTTCATCATGCCACGACTTGGTTTTCATCTAGGTGACTAGTCCAACTGGTCACTTAGCTGGTGCTAAGTCACTGTTGGTAGGAAGGTTGTAGGTTCAAAAATTGCAAGAACCATTTTGATTGAGGAAATAATTTTATTTTTAAGAGAATTAATGAAGAACACTTTATTTATGAACATGGTGGTTACTACCTGCTAGGGTAGTCCAGCTGGTTACCAAGCCTTGGCTTGGATGTTGCATTTGCAGAGGTTAAGAGTTCGATTCTCAACGCTTTCGTGGGGGACTTGTTGGTAAAGGTATGGACAAATTTTTTATTTAAATTTCATATGAGGAGAGATAGTTCACTGGCTTATTTGGTTAGAATAAGAGCATAAATTTTGTTTATATTTTAAATTAGAAAAGGAGGCATAAGGTGTATTAAGGATTATTTAAAATTGTAATTTGTGCATGAGGAAAATAAATAAAGGGTGATTTGGGTATTACTTGAAAGTTATAAATCTTGCATGTTAGAAAGGGAGTTATAAGGTGTAATGTGGTTTATTTTTATTGTATTTCTACTTTATAGAAAAATGGAATTTTAAGGGTTTGGTTATTCTTAAAAGCTTTGAGTGTGAGATTAAAAAGGAGATATAAGGTATTATTTTTCAAGATTTTATTATACACATTTTTGGAAAGTTTTTTGTGGATGAATTTCTATCTATGCAAGAAATAAATCTTACTAACAAGATTTTTGAAGGATCAAAAAGGAAATTATTTTGCCAAGACAAGTTTGAGAAGCTCATCATCATCAAGGCAGTTTTAGAGGTATGGTGATTTAATCCCTTACTCAAGGTTTGTTTTTGGATGAAGAAAATATTTTGATGTCATATGGTTGGAGATATAAGGATTGATTTGATGAGCATTAGTGTTGAATGAAATTGGGATTAAATGTGCAAATATTATAGGTCAGTTTTGTGAGTAGAGTTGTGCACTGCTTTGAATGAATTTGGGAATAAAAGTGCAAGGGTTTGAGAACAAAGTTGTGCATTGCTTTGAATGAATTTGGGAATAATAGAGCAAGGGTTTGAGAACAAAGTTGTGCATTGCTTTGATTGAAATTGGGAATAATAGTATAAGGTTTTGTGAAGAAAATTTGTGCATAGGTTTTTGATTGATTTTGGGAGTACATAAGAAATTCAATTATCAAGTGCTATACTAGAGCTATATTTTTAATGCAATAAATATGAGATATGAGAAAGTGATAAAATTAATGAATGTGAAAGAAAAATTTGGGTATTTGTATTGTATATAATTATTTATATGTTCATGAAGAAAAATAATTATGGGTAGAATATATATGAATTACTTTAACCAAAGAAAGCACTTTTGGGAAAGTTATGAGCATTGTTAGTATGCAATATTAGGGAAATATATGAGCATTGTATGTATGTAAGATTGAGAAAGATATGAGCATTGTATGTATGCAAGATTTGGGAAAGATATGAGCATTGGTTATTTGTAAGATTTGGGAAATATTGAGTAATGTTTGAGTAGGATATGTGAGCAATATTGAGCAGAGTTGAGAGTAGGTTTTGTGAGAAGATTTGAGCAAATTTTGAGAGCATATGTGTGCAAAATTGTGAGAAGGTTTGGAGAATATTTCAGCAATCCTTATGTGTATGCTTGAAGTAGATTTGAGTAGAGTTGAGTGTATGCTTGGAGAAAATTTGAGTAGAGTTGAGAGTAGATTTTGGAGCAAATTTGAGTAAGCCTTGTATAAAGGCTTGGAGCAGATTAGAGTAGAGGGAATTGAGGTCTCCTATGGGTAGAGGTACACGAATCAGAGCAAAGGTAATTGAGGTCTCATATGGATAGAGGTCCATGAATTAGAGGAGAGGGTATTGAGGTCTCCTGTGGATAAAGGTCCATGAACCAGAGCAAAGGGGAATGGTGTCTCCTATGGATAGAGGTCAATGAACTAGAGCAAAGGGGATTGGTGTCTCCTATGGATAGAGGTCCACAAACTAGAATAGAGGGATTTATGTCTCATGTGGATAGAGGTCCACAAACCAAAGTAGAGGGTATTGGTGTCTTCTATGAATTAAGGTCCACAAATATTGTAATAGGGAATGAGTTCCCAAGAATTTTGTTGAGAAATTTATAATAAATATTTCTCCATGGATGTAGCCCACATTGGGTGAACCACGCTAAATATGTGTCTCTTATGTGTGTGATTATTTGTGCATTGTTTCATTATTACAATTGATAATATTGGATGATATTGCTTTGGAAAGAAAAGTAAATGTTTGATCTTATTCTGTTTACCCCCCTCTCAGTATAAGCTTGTGTTCTTTAGATTTATTTTATCCCCTTTAATATAATTTGAGACAAGTGTGCCAATGTATTTCCAATTCTTTATATTCATTAACAGACCTCCTTTATAGCTTTTGTTGGACATTTTGAGTCCCTAAGCTAAAATTATCATTGATGTCAAGAAATACAGTTAACATTAATATCAAGGTTTTTGTCAAGGAACGAAGTTGTCAAAGTTGCTATTTGATATCCAGGAAGAAGACCAAAGGTCAAGAGTTTCAGTGCAAAGTTGAAAAGGAGATATAATATTTTTTATAAATTATTTAAATTCAATAAGAATTTAAATTTTATAAATAAATATTATCTACACCATGGAATGCAAGTAAAGGAAGGTTTTAAAAATTAAACCTATAATTATAATTTATAAAATTTAAATTCTTTTGAATTTAAAATATTTATAAATTATAATGCTGATGTCATCAAATTTAATTTAAACACTTTGCATATTTTATGAATTTTTTAAAGGCGTTGATGTCATTAAAACAAGGAAGCACCGACGTTTCAATAAAATACATGGTTGTGTATAAAAGGCAGCCTCAAAGACATTGCAAATTTTATCCCTCGATCGAATAATATTTTTGCGCAAAGGTAAAAGATCTTCATTTGCATTCTCGAAAGGATTCGTTGAGGAAAAATATAAAAAATATTTGTGTCTTTAGTGCCAAGGATAAAGTGGAAAGGTTGGAGTCTTCAAAGCACATTTTGAATGGTGGTCCAAATGGCAAAGCGTAGACGTTTGGAGGAAGCAAGTGCTGTGTTCAAAACTCATGGTGGTGAGTGCCAAAGGAAAAAAAAATTCATACGTTTTCATTGAGTGGAAACGCTAAGGATGAGAAAGAACATTTTGGCTCTTAAACGTGCTCATAGAGCATGTGGTCATGGAGCCCACGATAGGTTGCTTGCAGAGGTAGATATTATGGGGTCGAAACCTGTCGGTGGACAAGGTAAAGCTTTTGAAATATTGCCTAAGGTTTTCTTAAAAGGTGTTTGGAGGTATAAGGTTTACTTGTGAAATTATTTAAAGAGTGTTTGGTGAATAACTTTGGTAGTTGAAAGTATTACTTGGAGTAATAAGGAAGCTTTGGTATTAAATATTTTTGATAAAGTCTTAAATTATTATATTGCAAATATTGAAGGGTTAAGAATTTTTGAGTATTGTTTGATCTTTAATAAAGGGTTTGTGTTAAAGAAAATTATTGTGAGGGTATTTGAATATTATTTGAGTTGGAGTGATAAGGTGTTATGTTGGTATTATTTTGCATTGTATTTTGTTGAATAAATTATTACTCTATAACCCTTTTTGAGATTGGAAAAGAAGAAATTATGAGTGTGGTAGATTTGTGAGATCAACTCCTTGTCAAGCAAAAAGGTATGGGCAAATTATTTCTTGGTTGATATGATTGATTGCTTACTTGAAAATTAAGTTTGGAGTGAAAAGGATTTGATTAGGGTTTCCTTTTCAAAAGTGTATGAGTTAAATGCTTCAAGGTTTTCTGAAATCAAGTGTTGTGATTAAAACCTTATTTTGCTAGCATTTTTGTTGAAGCCATTGGATTGTGCAAAGAACTTGAACTAGGGTTTGAAAAGATCATGAGTATCATTTTTATGTGAGATTTGTTGTTGAGCATTGTTGGAAATATTTTGAGTTGGATGATACATGCTTGGACTAGGGTTTGCGAGTGAGAGTTTGTTCTTGAGTGATTGGTTGAGTAGAGTTGATTGAGCCTAGTCAAGTGGATGTATGAAGTGATTGTTCAAGTTCCATAAAATAAACTATTCTATATTCTTATTTGAGTTGTGAGAATAGAACATATTGAGTCTCTAAAAATTCTCTTTATGCTTCTATGATATTGAGTTGTGAAATAGATTGAGTTTTAAGAATAGAACATATTGAGTCTATAACAATTCTCTTTATGCTTCTATGAGATTGAGTTGAGAAAGTGATTGAGTTTTGAGTATAGAACATATTGAGTCTCTAAAAATTCTCTTTATGCTTCTATGAGATTGATTTGAGTTGAGAAAGTGATTGAGCATTGAGTATAGAACATATTGAGTCTCTAAAAATTCTCTCTATGTTTCTATGAGATTGGACAAGTTCTATGTGGACTTGTTAAGCTGATTTGAGGTAAGTCTTTGAGAAGACTTGTGGACTGATTTTGTGTGAGCTTTTGTGGAAGCTTACAATACAGATTTGATTAAGTCCTAGAGAGGAATTATTGAGCAGATTTGGACAAGTTCTGTGTGAGCTTGTTGAGAAGATTTGGATAGGTTCTAAGTGGACCTATTGAGTAGGTTCTAAGTGGACTTGTTGAGCGGATTTGAGCAAGTTTTGAGTGGACCTATTGAGCAGATTTGAGCAGGTTATGAGTGGGCCTATTGAGAATATTTGAGTAGGTTCTAAGTGGACCTATTGAGCAGATTTGAGCAAGTTCTGAGTGAGCTTATTGAGCAGATTTGAGCAAGTTCTAGTGGATCTTTTGAGAATATTTGAGCAAGTTCTGAGTGGACATGTTGAGCATATTTATGCTAGACCAAATGAACTATTTTTAGTGCATATTTGAGTGAGATTTATGAGTAGACTTGTGCTAGATCAACTGGACTATGTTTAATTTAAGAAGTGAGAAGATTTGTGCTAGACCGACTAGACTGTGTTTAGTATAGAATTGAGATAGAGCTTTGGAGATGATAGAGCAGAGAGGATAGTAGTCTCCAATGGATAGAGATCAATTATCCAAGGTAGCGAGGATAGGTCTTCTGAGTGGGGATAAGAGTCTTTAGTGGAGAGAGATCCACAAGCAAGTTTAGTGGAGGTAGTAGTCTTCTAGAGGATCACCAGCCAGAGTAGAGGAGAAGGAGTTCTCCTGTGGATAGAGATCCACAAACCAGATTTAGGGGATCAACATCTCCTTTGGATAGAGGTCCATAAACATTGTAATTGGGAAGGATTCCCAAAATATTATTTGAGAAATATTTAGAAGAAATACTTTCTCTGTGGAAGTAGCCATATTTGGGTGAACCATGTAAAAATGATGTCTCTCATGTGTGTGATGCTTTGTGTGATTTTTACTATTTTATTAATGCTGATGCTACTATTTGGATTAAAAGGTAAAAATTTTTATTGTATACTGTTCACCCCCCCTCTCAGTATAAGCACATGTTCTTCAATTGGTATCAGAGTGGGTCTCTCCATGAAAAGACTAACATCTTGGAAGAGGATCCTTAGGTAGCACACATGACTTCAGAAAGTGAAGAAGAGACTATGTTTGATATAAAAGAAGAATTCTTTGCTGCTCTCATAAAATTGGAAAGACTTAGAGAGAAAAATTCAAGCTTGAAAGAGCAAGTTCAAGAAGATGAAGAAGCAAGGATGGAACTTATACATAGTCTCACAGAACTCAAGATTAAGGTGGAATAAGGAAAGAATATTGAGGAAGATATGACAGATCTATTGAGATCCAGGGAAACAAAATGTGAAAAATTGGAAGCAGAAATTGTTCTCCTAAGGAATAAAGTGGAAAGGACCAAGGTACTACAAGATACAGAATATGAGAAGCAGAAAGAGGAATCAAGTCTCCAAAAGGCAGAAAATTCAAACAAAGAAAAGCAATCAAAGGACATCAAAAAGGAAGAAAGCAAAGAAGAACCCTGGATAAGAGTCAATCACAAGAAGAAGATAACTTCTCCACAAATTCCAAGACATCCAAATAGGTTACATAATTTCTTCCATGGACATTGTTTTTCTTGCAATAAATATGGTCATAGAGCTGCACACTGTATTCATTATGCAAGATACAATAGAAATTTCAATTCCTTTGCACCTCTCATGGATGATGATGTCATATGTTACAAATGCAATAATTTTGGGCATAAGGCTAGATGGTGTAAAATGATACCTCTTGAGTCTAGAAAAACAATTCCAAAAACTAGAAAAGATGAAAGAAATAATGTTAGGGCTAGATCAATGTTAGTACAAACAACCCTTCATGCTCAAGATAAAGAAGAAAAATGGTATCTTGATAGTGGTTGCTCTAGTCACATGACAGGAGACAAAGACAAATTCATTGTACTAAAAGAAAAAAATAGAGGATCAGTAAGTTTTGGTGATAATGGATCAGCAAGGATTGTTGGGAGAGGAACTCTAAGTCTAGACAATGGAAAAACAAAAAAAGAGAATGTTTTGTACGTCAAAGGTTTAAAACACAATCTACTGAGTATAATTCAACTTTGTGATCAAGGATACATGGTCACCTTCCATCCTGATGGAGGTGAAATAAGGAAAACAGAAACTGGAAGAATCATTGCAAATGCAAGAAGGACCCCAAACAACTTATACATTCTCAATGAGATCAAAGGGGAAAAGTGCTTTCTATCACAAGAATATGAGAGTTGGTTGTGGCATAGAATATTGGGTCATTTGAATTTTGACAACATAGTCAGTATAAGCAATAAACAGGAAGTTAGAGATTTACCCAAAATAAGAAGACCTCAAAACATAATTTGTGCACCATGTCAACATGGAAAGCAAACTAGGACAACCTTTAAACCAAAAGGCTATATGTCATCTGAGCCATTGAGCCTAATACATACTGATTTGTGTGGTCCTACCAAAACACAAAGTATTCAGGGTGAGAGTTACTTCATGTTGTTTGTAGATGATTATTCTAGAATGGTTTGGGTAACCTTCCTAAAAGAGAAATCAGAGGCCTTTGAAAAATTTAAAGCATTCAAGGAATTGGTTGAAAATGAAATAGACAAAAGGATTAAGTGTCTACGATCCGATAGAGGAGGAGAATTTACTTCAAATGAATTTGTAGAATTTTGTGAACAACATGGAATCAAGAGAGAGTACTCAGCAACAAGAACTCCTCAACAAAATGGAGTAGTTGAAAGGAAGAATAGGACTTTTGAAAACATGGCTAGAGCTATGTTAAATGAATCTAAGTTATCAGATGGTTTTTGGAAAGAAGCGGTATCCACAACTTGTATACATAATTACTAGGGCTCAATTAAGGGTAAATCATCACAAGACTCCATATGAGCTTTGGAAAGGAAGACCTGCTATTGTAAAACATTTCAGAATCTTTGGAAGCAAATGTTACATAAGACGAGAAGATCAAAACTTGGGTAAGTTTGATCCAAGATGTGATGAGGGAATTTTTCTTGGTTATTCCACAAAGAGTAAAGCCTATAGATGTTTCAACAAAAGAACACACACTATGGTGGAAAGTATGAATGTAACAATTGATGAGAAGATAGATTTTAGAGAACCAGTTCGACAAACTGTGTACCAAGAGGATGGATGTTGTCAAGAAGAATTTTGTGAGGAATCAGACAAAGATGAAGAAGAAACACAAAGGCTTCTTCCTAAGACTCCTTCCAGGTATGTACAAAAACATCATCCAAAAGATCAGATCATCAAGAATCCAAATGAAATATAGACAAGGAGAAGAATAATAAAACCATCTCAACAAGCAAATTTTTCTTTGCTATCTAAGATTGAGCCAAAAGACTTCACTCAGGCTAGTGAGGATGAATTTTGGGTTAAAGCAATGAATGAGGAGTTGGATCAGATAGAGAAGAGAAAAACTTGGGAACTTGTTCCACGACCAAAGGACAAAAATGTGATTGGCACAAAATGGGTATTTAGAAATAAGTTGAATGAAGATAGACAAGTGGTCATAAATAAAGCAAGGTTAGTATGCAAAGGTTATGCACAAGTAGAAGGAATTTAATTTGATGAAAATTTTGCTCCAATTGCATGACTTGAAGCTATAAGGATATTTTTAGCTTTCTCAAGTTTCAAGAACTTCAAGGTATATCAGATGGATGTCAAGTCAACATTTCTAAATGGGAATTCTAGAAGAAGAGGTCTATATTGAATAGCCAAAGGGATTCATACTAGTAGATACACCAGATCAGGTATGCATATTGAAAAAGGCATTGTATGGTTTAAAGCAGGCTCCCAGAGCATGGTACTCAAGATTGGATAAGTATCTTCAGGAATAGGGATTCAGGAAAGGAATAGCAGATAGTAATTTGTATATCAAAAATTAAGGAAATGATCTTCTAATAGTGGTTGTTTATGTTGATGACATAATTTTTGGAGGAAACAATGATAAGATGTGCAAAGATTTTGCTAAGAATATGCAAAATGAATTTGAGATGTCTATGCTTGGTGAATTGTCCTTCTTTCTTGGACTTCATATTTCACAATCAAGAAGGGGAGTGTTTCTCTCTCAAGCCAAGTATATCAAGGAAATGTTGAAGAAATTCAGATTAGAATATTGAAAACTAGTAAGTACTCCTATGGTCATAGGATGCAAGTTGAGTAAGGATGATGAATCTCCAGAGGTAGATCAAAGATTATACAGATCTATGATTGACAACTTATTATATGTTACAACTACAAGACCAGACATAGTACAATTAGTGGGATTAGTGGTAAGGTTTCAAGCAACACCTAAGGAAACACATGTGGCAGTAGTAAAAAGAATTTTTAGGTATCTAAAAGGGACTATGGATTTTGGGCTTTGGTATCCCAAAGTGATAGTTTCACACTAACAACATATACAGATGCAGATTGGGCCAGCAACATTGATGATAGAAAAAAGTACAAGTGGAGGAGCATTATTTCTTGGAGAATGTCTAGTCTCTTGGTTAAGTAAGAAGCAGGTTTCAGTATCTCTATCTACAGCAGAGGCAAAATATATTGCAGCAGTATCCAGTTGTACATAGGTGTTATGGATGAAGAGAACTCTAGAAGACTTCAAGATAAAACATGATCAGCCCATTCCTATACTATGTGATAATACAAGTGCCATAAGTATCTCAAAAAATCTGGTAATGCACTCTAGGACAAAGCACATTCCGATTAAGTATCATTTTCTAAGAGAATAGGTGACAGATAAACAAGTCATATTGGAGTATGTCACTACAAAGGAAAAGATAGTAGATATTTTCACTAAGCCACTTTCAAAGGAAAATTTTGAGTATCTTCGAGGAAAATTGGGAGTGAGACTCCCACCCCAGAATTAACCACCTCAAGAGGAGGTGGGGGAGGGGCTAAGCTAAGAGGCTCATTCTTAGCCCCGAGCCCCAAAGGTGACCCTTTGCCATTGATGTCAAAGGGGGAGATATTTTTGTAATGGGGAGAGATTTGATATCTGAGAGAGCATTGAGCCAGGGGGAGCAATGTCCCAGGGGAAGCAGAAGAAAAAGAAAGGTCAGGTTTCAGTAAAAATAATGTGGGTTGCCATCAATGACAAAGGGGGATATTGTTGGACATTTTGAGTCCCTAAGCCAAAATTGTCATTGATGTCAAGAAATGCAATTAACATTAATATCAAGGTTTTTGTCAAGGAACAAAGTTGTCAAAGTTGCTATTTGATATCCAAGAAGAAGGCCAAAGGTCAAGAGTTTTAGTGCAAAGTTGAAAAGGAGATATAATATTTTTTATAAATTATTTAAATTCAATAAGAATTTAAATTTTATAAATAAATATTATTTACACCATGGAATGCAAGTAAAGGAAGGTTTTAAAAATTAAACCTATAATTATAATTTATAAAATTTAAATTCTTTTGAATTTAAAATATTTATAAATTATAATGTTGATGTCATCAAATTTAATTTAAGCACTTTGCATATAGTATAAAGTGTTTAAAGGTGCCGACGTCATTAAAAATAAGGGAGTGCCGACGTTTGAAGAAAATACATGGTTGTGTATAAAAGGTGGCCTCAAAGACATTAAATTTTATCCCTCGATCGAATAATATTTGTGCCAAGGTTAAAAGCTTCGTTTGCAATTTCGAAAGGATTCGTTGAGGAAGAAGATGAAAAACATTTTCATCTTAAGTGCCGAGGATAAAGTGGAAAGGTTGGAGTCTTCGAAGCACATTGGACACGGTGGTCCAAGTGGCAAAGCACAGACGTTGGAGGAAGCAAGTGTTGTGTTCGAAACTCGTGGTGGTGAGCACCAAAGGGAAAATTTTTTCCGTACGTTTTCGTAGGGTGCAAAAGCTAAGGTGGAGAAAGAGCCTTTTGGATCTTAAACGTGCTCATAGAGCATGTGGTCATGGAGCCCATAGGTTTCTTATGGAGGTAGATATTACGGGGTTGAAACCCATCGGTGGCCAAGGTAAAGCTTTTGAAATTAATTTTATTGCCTAAGGTTTTCATACAAGGTGTTTGGAGGTATAAGGTTTGCTTGTGAAATTGTTTAAAGAGTGTTTGGTGAATAACGTTGGTAGTTGAAGGTATTACTTGGAGTAATAAGGAAGCTTTGGTATTAAATATTTTTGATAAAGTCTTAAATTATTATATTGCAAATATTGAAGGGTTAAGACTTTTTGAGTGTTGTTTGATCTTTAATAAAGGGTTTGTGTTAAAGAAAATTATTGTGAGGGTATTTGAATATTATTTGAGTTGGAGTGATAAGGTGTTATGTTGGTATTATTTTGCATTGTATTTTGTTGAAGAAATTATTACTCTCTAACCCTTGTTGAGATTGGCAAAGAAGAAATTGTGAGTGTGGTAGATTTGTGAGATCAACTCCTTGTCAAGCAAAAAGGTATGGGCAAATTCTTTCTTGGTTGAGTTGATTGATTGCTTACTTGAAAATTAAGTTTGGAGTGAAAAGGATTTGATTAGGGTTTCCTTTTTGAAAGTGTTTGAGTTAATGCTTCAAGGTTTTCTGAAATTGAGAGTTGTGATTAAAACCTTGTTTTGTTAGCATTGTTGTTGAAGCCATTGGATTGTGCAAAGAACTTGAACTAGGGTTTGAAAAGATCATGAGTATCATTGTTATGTGAGATTTGTTGTTGAGCATTGTTGGAAATATTTTTAGTTGGATGATACATGCTTGGACTAGGGTTTGTGAGAGAGAGTTATTTCTTGAAGTGATTGGTTGAGTAGAGTTGATTGAGCCTAGTCAAGTGGATGTATGAAGTGATTGTTCAAGTTCCATAAAATAAACTATTCTATATTCTGATTTGAGTTGATAGAACTATTGAGACTATCTCTTTTGCTTCTTGGATTGAATTGTGAACTAACTTATTTGAGAATAGAACATATTGAGTCTCTAACAATTATCTTTATGCTTCTATGAGATTGAGTTGAGAAAGTGATTGAGCATTTGAGTATAGAACATATTGAGTCTCTAAACATTCTCTTTATGCTTCTATGAGATTGATTTGAGTTGAGAAAGTGATTGAGCATTGAGTATAGAACATATTGAGTCTCTAACAATTCTCTCTATGTTTCTATGAGATTGGACAAGTTCTGTGTGGACTTGTTAAGAAGATTTGAGGCAAGTCTTTGAGAAGACTTGTGGACTGATTTTGTGTGAGCTTTTGTGGAAGCTTACAATACAAATTTGGGTAAGTCCTAGAGAGGACTTATTGAGCAGATTTGGACAAACACTATGTGAGCTTGTTGAGCAGATTTGAAAGGTTATGAGTGGACCTATTGAGCAGATTTGAGTAGGTTCTAAGTGGACCTGTTGAGAAGATTTGAGCAGGTTTTGAGTGGACCTATTGAGCATATTTGAGCAGGTTCTGAGTGAGCCTATTGAGCATATTTGAGCAAGTTATGAGTGGACCTGTTGAGTAGATTTGAGCAGGTTTTGAGTGACCCTGTTGAGCAGATTTGAGTAGGTTCTGAGAGGACCTATTGAGCAGATTTATGCTAGATCGAATGAGCTATGTTTAGTGTAGATTTGAGTGATCTTGTTGACTAGACTTGTGCCCTAGCTGTGTTGCAGAAGTGAGAAGATTTGTGCTAGACTAACTAGATTGTGTTTAGTACAAAATTGAGATAGAGCTTTGGAGGTGACAGAGCAGAGAGGATAGTAGTCTCCAGTGGATAGAGATCCATCAGCCAGGGCAGTGAGGATAGGTCTTCTAAGTGGGGACAAGAGTATTTAGTGGAGAGAGATCCACAAGCCAGTGTAGTGGAGGCAGTAGTCTTCTAGAGGATCACCAGCTAGAGCAGAGGAGAAGGAGTTCTCCTATGGATAGAGATCCACAAACCAGATTAAGGGGATCAACATTACCTTTGGACAGAGGTCCATAAACATTGTAATTGGGAAGGATTCCCAAAAGATTATTTGAGAAATATTTAGAAGAAATACTTTCTCCATGGAGGTAGCCATCTTTGGGTGAACCACATAAAAATGATGTCTCTCATATGTGTGATTCTTTGTGTGATGTTTACTATTTTATTAATGTTGATGCTACTATTTGGATTGAAAGGCAAACAGTTTTGTTGTATACTTTTCACCCCCCCTCTCAGTATAAGCACATGTTCTTCATATTTTTATATTTAGTGTTTCTAAATTCCAATAATTTTTTTTGATGTAGTATTCCTTATGACCCCATAATTTGGAATATTAGAAAACAATGTAATATTTGCAATAATATGAATTTAATATCCAAGTTAAAATTCCTTATTCCTCCTTTATTATTTGGAAATATAAATATTTTTTAATATGCTTGCTTGATATATTACTAATGCTAAGTGAATGAATTACAATAATAAATATAATTGCCCTTATAACTTCTATATTTCTTAATTTATAGCAAGTAATAAATAGTCTTCAATTTACCTTAGTATTCCTTTGCTTTTGATGTTGTGAGGTGATAGATTTGAGTGCTTTGATATGGCAGTCGTTGCTTTGTTAGAATAACATTGAATTCTCCCTTACATAGTGCTTTGACTAGTGATTAATTCTCCTATACATAGTGCTTATATTCTCGATAATCGATGCTGATATGAATTTGATAATTCTCAGTCTTATCTTCACATCCAATTATGTGCTTCCTTCTCTATGAATAGTACATTGATATACTGGTTTCAATGATATTTACCTTACATGAAAAATATGCTAAATTTTAGATTGAACAAGGTACTTCCTTCCATGAGTGAGATGTGGATTGTTGATCAAATGTCGTGTTGTATTTTCTAGTCTTTATGATAGCATATTTAATGCTAGCTCTCTCTCCTTCAAATAGTGCATAGGATTAAAGTAGAATTCTCCTCTAAATATGCTTCACACCATTCAATCTTAGTCTTCTCCTTTGAGCTCCGATGCTTTCCTTATTCAATATGGACACTTTAAATAGGAATGCTTCCATATGAATTTTGGACTTGAGTGTTACTTTTATAGGCATTGATATTCCAACATATGTAATGATAAATTTGGTAGTAACCTCCCAAAGACTTGTAACTCCTCCTGGGTTTTGGAATATTCTTGAATTTTTGAGTTCTTAGAGCTGTTGTTTTAAGTGGCACTCATGACTTATGCTTTTAATCATTTTTTATAATGCTCCAACAACACCCTCTCTTTTATATATATCTTAAAAATATGTATTAGCTTACTATTTTTCTTGAAACACAAGCAATATCTCTTCACTATTTTCTTTCTATTTTGAAGAGGATTATGGATGGCACCAACTATATGGCATCTTGTTTCTATGGCACTCCTCAATGGCAGTCCTATTGTAGCTTATTGTGCTCTTCAACGGTGAACATTCTCTCTAGGTAGAAACCATGGGTATAACACTTCTTCCTATGCCTATAATATGCTTCTTATTAATTTTTGCAACAGTCAATTGCTTAGTATTTTTCTTGGCTTTGATAATGCTTCTTCTATGTTTTTTTTTTTTGAATTTACATGGTGGAATCGGTAGCCGCCATGAATTTGGGTAGGCTATCCAAATTTTATGGCTACCACAGTATTCTGCGTTGTCCGCCCTAGAAGCTGCCACATAGATCTTCACACAGTCCGCCCCTATAACCACCATGCCACAATCATTTTAAACCTTTTATGCCATTGAAAGCACCAGGAAAGGGACAAGCGTTTAGTTCGGTGAGGCCCAAGATTTGAACCTTGGACCTCCGCCCCCTTATAGGGTTTGGATGAACCAATTGGTCTACATATCGGACCTTAATGCTTCTTCTATGTTGTATATATATATATATTTTGTAATAGTTGATTGCTAGCCTTTAGCTTATCTTTATTGGAACTTTTCCTTACATAGATAGTTTCCTTTTGTATGTTTCCCTTCTACATAGACTTGAATGGTAATGGCTTCTTATTATGACTCCAATATTGCAGGTGATATGCTATCTTCTAGGGCTTGGATTGGAAATGGAGAAATGGTGTTTTAAACATCTTGATTCTTAGACATGTGAGATCTTCAGTGGCTCATTCCTCTTGCTTGAATTTTACCATTCAACCTATAAAATATGGTAGTTGTGCTTCTCCTTGTAAATATGATGACTTTTTTCCTTTCAAAGGAACAAAAGAGGTGCTCTGTAATAGTTATATATGTACCAGTATGAAGGACCTTTTTTATGAAATCCTTCTCACCTCTTTTAATATTCTTACTTGGATATTTTAATGATAGTTAATCCAAGCTCATGAGATGTTATTTTTTGAAGTAAGGATTTTGATAGTTAATCCTTATATTTTCCTTGAATATTGAGATTCACCAAGTCTTTATTTGAGGCTTCCTTCAAGGATATTAATGGTGGATTTCTTCTTCACCTTTTACCTATAATGGTGGCTTCATTTGGCCACATAGTGTTATAGATTTTTGTGCTTTTAGTAACACAAACTAATTTCTTGAGAGTAACTAGTCAAATATCAACTAGTATAATGCTATAATGGACTAATAATGCACTTTTTAATGATATTAAACTCTTAGAATAAATTCTAATGCACTTAAAAATATTTTACTATTTTAACTATAATCAATATTGTAGGATGTAGTATTCTTGCTTTATAGATAGAAAATAGGTAGATTATAGTTTATTTATTTCAAAAATATCCAACTCCTATTAATGTTCAAATATATATTAAAATGAATTTTCCTTTTTCACTTTTTGCAAGACTATAATATGATCCCTTCTTCTTGCAACTTTAATCCAAATATGGTGCTTAATAGAATTTAATAATGAACCCTAATTTAAGTTCAACTAATTGCACCCTAGTTTCTTACCTTTAATGGCTTCTAAAGTAGATGTATATCTTGGTATTTTGTTTTCACCAAGTTGTTTCCTTGTAGTAGATGAATTTGCAGCTTCTTATTGGTTGTTCTGAAAAACTTCTTTCTTCACTAAAATGAGGTCTTGAAATTTCTATCTTGAGCCTTAGGTTTGGTGGCTTGATCCTTCCAATGATATTCTATATTCTATTGTAGTTTCAGAGAACTCCTTTTTTTGAACTTGTGTATTTTTGCTATGATAGGTAATATCCAAGTCTCTTGGATTTGACAAGCTTCTTCTATCTAAATATTCCTTCAACCTTCTTATCTAACTTTGACTTCAAACATGATTTTTTCTTCTCAATATTCTGAATGTATTGAGGTCTTCACTGTATTCTTATTCTAGATTTGGAACTCCTTGCCAAATTCTTCTTCTCAGATTTGGCACTCAGCACCAAATTCTTCTTCTCTTGGGCTTGTTGTCATATGGCAAAAATTGTCCCAAGTCCTTCATTATCAGGATATTTTCCTTGATAGTGGATTTATCCAATGATTTATCCTAGGAATTCCTTTGATAATGATTCTATGAGCTCTACAGTAAGGCTCTCCAAACCTTCTTCTTTTTCTGCTTGAGACTTCTCCAAGATCTTCTATATGAAAGCTTCTTTGGTCTTCCAAATGAGACATTTTCTTCAACCTTCTACTTTTGGAAGTGTTGGTGATGAGATATTTTCTCTTATATTTGATTCTGCTACTTTTGGATTATGGAATATGACTTCATTGGTCCTTTCTCTTTCTTTTGCAATTTGTAGGCTTTGATGAAGATCACCAATATCCTATTTCTTGGACTTTTCTTTGGAGTCTTTTTTTCTAAATTAGGAACTTTATCTTCTAAGTCAAGAATTTATTTCTAGATTTTTCTTTAGAATTAAGGCTTATAAGACCTCCTTTTTGATCAAGTATCCTATGGCCTTTAATACTTCAAGGATTCTATGGCCTATTATTATTCTAGAATTATTTGACATTTTCTTCTTCTAGGATTTTCTAGCCTAATATTTCTTATAGGCTTCTCCGGCCTATTCTTCTTCCATGATTTTTTGGTCTATTCTTCTTCTACACTCTACTGGTACTAATATTTAATGAAGATCACAAATCTCCTATATCCTCTTATGACTCAATTTCTGGAGTCTCTTATTCCTTAAGTCTGCTATAAGGCTACTATGACCTTTTTCTTTACTTCTATAATTGTAGGATTCCAAATATTGTAATGAGACCTTTCTCAAGGTATTTTAAATATTCAGTCTTCTCCTTGTTGATGCAAGTATTGGAATGATTCTTGAAGATGTTCTTCCTAACTCTCTTATAGGAAGCTTCTTAACTTTTTGCTAAATCTCCTTTTCCTACAAAAAATTGTTAGAAACTAGAATGGAAGAACTTATAAATCTAGAGATACTTATCTTCACTAGTTGATTTATCAAACTAGTGGCTTGAATGTTGATTCCTAGTCTTCACAAGTTTTTTTTGCAACTCTATGGAAAAACTCTAGCCAAATATAATCTCAGGATTTTTTGCAACTGATGTTTAATCCTCACTTTTCTAATATTGTCGACTCTTCGTATTCCTCTTGACCTACTAGAATTCTCTTATGATAGATGTAGTTCATCCTATTACTATCTTGATTCACCATGGATCTGATACCATTGTTAGAGTTTGAGGATATATGCAAAGAGAGATCTAAAACAGGTCTTGATAATATGAAATAAGTGAGTCTAAAATATGAATAAAATATAACATAAATAGAAAGTGGTAAAAATAGAATGCAGTATGGAGGATAAGGTCATGCCATTAATATAAGCGAAAGAACTACATTGTGCTCCATACAAAATCTCTACCATATACTACTCTCTACAACAACACTCTTGATATCTATATGCTATGCCTCTCTAATATATCAGTATGAGGCCCTTTATATAGTAAAATATATTTCTTGTCCAACACTCTACCTCGTTGTACAAGTGGACACCTTGCACATTACAACATGCACATTGAAAATTGTGAATTTATTACATTGCTTGAAGTAAGTACCTAACTTCCCCCTAAAGTAATCTCTACTCTAACTACGTACCATAGGTGATACATTTACATGATCCAAATGATATATTATATTCTAAATCTAACAATTTTATGTCTTATATCATTCAAAGGTTGTTTGCATTTATAATTTTGTGTTGCTTTTTAAGTGTATGTATAGCCAATATTATTTACTATGTTCATCTCAAACAAAAAAATAAATATTTTTGTTTTTCAATATTCATACATTAACAATACAATATTAGTACTATGATATAAAATATAAGACAACGATTTATCAAGGTAGTTGAGACACTATGATATAAAAAATATAATTTCTAAAAGCACAATGTGATAAATAACATGTAATTTTTAAAAACACAATGTGATATAAAACATACAATTTATGAATAAACAAACTTTTGAAATCTTATACATCTGAAACAATATTGTCTAATATGATAACAAATAAAGTCAAATTTTACATTGTTGTGAAATACTAGAAAAAATAGAATTCAGGTAGCTGAAACAAACACCTCTCAACTTGTCTAGTATCACTATTAAGCATAGCGGATATTTGTATCTCCACCATTCAACATGTTACAAAGATTATATTTAACAAAGTATAGTGCACTAAAAAACCTCTCATCTTCTATAGATCCCAAAATCATTCTTTGACATAATTCATATAAACAAAAGTATTCATTAATCGTATCTTGTAAGACACTACTTGGATAAAAAATTAGCCACAAACATGCAATGGAACTAGTCTCATGGATGTTACTCAAAAGTGATGTTTGTTGAACCGTTGTTCTTCCAAAATGCAATCACTATTTTTTAAAAGATATTTTTTGAGTATACCTTTTGTTTCAACACAATTTACTTCCACACTTTTACTAAACTACTGAATAAGGATACCCATATATTTAATAAACAACTCATATATAGAATTGTAATTAATGCAAGGACCCCAAAACAAAGCATTACCAAAACCCATGGCCTAAAAGCAACTTATCTCTTTGAAATTGATCTCTTATCTCACTTGTCAATGATTTTGCTATTTTAAACAATTTTTTATTAGTATTGTGTAAAAAAAATTTATATCTATTGTGTGATACATGAAATTATTCAACATCATCCATAACTATACTTGACTGCCTTTCATAAAAATATGGTATCATCTTTCCACAACATTAATACAAATATAATCATTGATGTCAAACTTCAAAAAGCTTTTTGCATCTTTCATGTTTGTCAATGTAATTCAATTTTCAAATAAGAGATCTGTAAAATCTCGTTTGGACACATATAAACTATTAATAATCATACATATTTAATTTATCATCCTCATGAAATCAACGATATATATAGATATCTCTTGTGTAATTTTAATCAATCTATTCATTTCTTGTGACATTGGAAGAATACCACATAATGTTAAAAAGGTTTCCAAGTCAGTCAAACACAACAATAAATTCTTTGCCTTATCAATTTCCCTACGATTTGTGTACATAAAACTCATTAAATATTGATATTCTATAAAAACTCTATGTGTAGGTTGATACAATGAAATCAGCATTGTAACTTTTACATAAGCTTTGCTAGCATGTTTTTCTATTGTATCTTTCTTATTTTGTAGCCTGTGATCCTTACCTAGTTTCCAACTACAAATTTTGCATCTATATTATTTTTTATTAACTTGGTTGTCCTCAATCAAGATTGAATCAATCCAAGGAAATTTTTTTACCCATTCATTCTTAAATGCCCTTCCAATAGCCTAGTTAGATTTTGCATTTCTCTTTTTAGAATTTTTTCTTGAAGATTCATAAGAAGTTTGTAGTGTATTTGATTTATTGAGTTCATTTTCAACTAGCATGTTATTTTGAGGAATATATTTAAGCATTTTTTGGATGTCATTGTTAAGAGAATTTTCATTAGAAGGAATCTCTTGGTGAGGAATATCTTCAAGTGGAGGCTTATCAGGGTCAATAGGGTATTCTACATAGAAGCATACAATAATATTTCTTATCATTTTTGGATTTAACAAAACAAACTTACAGATAGAAAAAGATTCATATCATCATGCACATACCAAGAAATAACTATTTGAGTAATAAAACAATATTTAAAATAATTATAGAATATACAACTAACTATTTATAATTTAAAAATCATTTGTACCTCGAATTTGCACAAATATTGATGGCTCGTTGGATTTTGATGTATGACTAAAATATTTGAGGATACTCTTTTCAATTGAAGATTTAACCCCCTTATTTCCATTGTTGGTAGGTGATGTTTTACTTGTAAAGAAAATATTTTTCATTTTAGAAAAATAATAAAATGTTGAAGATATGTTACTTCTATTAGACCTCAAGATAATAGTATAACTAGAATAAACAGATGGTCGGTTGGTAGAAAATACATACTTATTTCCTACCATGCTTTATTGTGATTTTGTTAGTGTATGCCACTACTACATTTTCTAGTGATAGCACTTGTAACTGATAAGAGCACAAAACTAATCAATATACAAATTCAAATAAAATTAAGAAAAAAAGTTGTGTATGCAAAAAATAATTAGAGATACATATGTGGAAAAATATCATACTATCATACAGAATGGACTAAAAATAGAGAATCAAATGTCTTCAGATAAACAAAGAATAAAAATATCTTTAGAGAACCAAAGAATTTACCTATTTATAATATTATAACAAAAAAGCAGGTTTGAATAGAAATAGAGAATCAAAGAGTTTTAACAGAAAGAGAGAAAATAAGGGACAACATGTAGAATAGGGCAAAATAGAGAAAAACATGGGAAACTAAGCATTGACTTATTTTAAATAAATTATAGAAAAATAAAAAAATAAAAATCCACAATTAGCTGATAGCAAAACATATCTTATTACTACAATTGCTTCAAATAATATTTAAAATATATTAAGAGAAACATAGAACCTGGTGTAGAACGTTGTCTAGCAGTATATTTTGGTGTAGAATAGGGTTTAGATATCAGTCAAGATGCAAAACTAGATTTGGATATCATTTTGGTATAGAACAGGGTCTGGCAGTCCATCTAAAAGTAGAATAGGATCTAAAAATTGACTTGGTGCAGAATAGGGTCTAAAAATTGGCTTGGTGTAAAATAGGGTTAAAAAATCAACCTGGTCCAAAACAGGGTCTGATTTGGTGTAGAAAAGGGTTTGGTCTGGTGCAAAATAGGGTTCAAATATTTATATGGTGTAGAATAGGGTCCAGATATTAGTCTAGTGCAGAATAGGATCCGATTTTGGTTTGAGTAGAGATTTTGGGTTGTAACATTGGATCCCTTTCTTCATCGTATCTCATAATGCACTTGTTTAAAGGAGATTCTAAACCTTGGTCCTTCCCTTTGGGAGCTGATCATAGAATGGGTTTAGAATAAGCTTACGGGTTGGAAGGGTGCCATTTTAAGCCAACTTGGAAAAGTTCTATTAGTAAAATCTACACTACAAAGTATCATGGTGTACTTCTTATCTCTTTTCAATATTTTAAGGAAAATTCTAGAAAATATTGAATAGGTTCAACGTTCTTCTCTCTGGTTCAATGTTGATGATAAAATGTAATTCTACATGGTGGATAGAGATCAAGTTTATATAAAGAGAGAGGAAGGGCATATAGGCTTGAGGATACTGAAGGTGTTTAATAGAGCTTTGATAGCTAAAAAATATTGGAAGTTGGTTTAGGATGAAAATGTTAGATGGGTTAAAATTATGAAGGTCAAGTACCTTCGTAATGATTGTTTATTCTTGAATGCCCATTGTTATCCCCAGGGTTTTACTTTTTGGTCTAGTCTAGTAAAAAGTAGGCCTGATATTTCTAAAGGTCAAATATGGTTGTTAAGAGACGACCAATCCATTGACTTTTGGAGTGACCCCTAGGTCTCTAGATCTCCTTTAGATTCATACTTGGGTTTCATCAGGCTGAAACCAATCACGAATCATTTTTTTGGATCTAAATTTTGTAATTTTATTGAAGTGTCCAATGGCCATATCCGATGGAAACCCTTTGAATTCCTTGATCTTTCTCAAGCTGAGAAATTGACCTTGAAATCCATGTTGTACTCCATTATATAGATTTTGACCCTGGTAGGGGTTCTTCAAATAGAATTATTTGGGGACCTACCAAAGATGGTATTTTCTCTGTTAAGTTGACTTATATTTGCCTAGATTATGGCATGGACCCTTGGTTCCCTATGAAAAATATTTGAATTAAAAGGACTCACTCCCAAGGTTAATGTCTTTTTTTGGTTAGCTATTCAAGGCAAGTGTCTTACCCTATACAACCTCCAAAATCATGGTATGTTGATTTTGAACAGATGCTTCTTGTGCAGGTGTGTGATTGAGTCTTCCTCTTACCTTTTTTCTAGTTGTTCTTTTACACTTGAATTCATCCATCTATTTTTCAAGGAGATTGGAGTTGCTTGGATTTTTTCCAATTCTTTGGAGGATTTAATCATCTAATGGGACTCCCTATTTTTTCCATTCAGTTGTGGTATTTTTGAAAATTTAGTCTACATACTCTATGGTGGTAGATATATAAGGAGAGGAATTCCTGGGTATTTAAGGATGTATGCCATCTAGATTTCTCTATCACGTTGAGGACTATTGTGGATATTGTTGAAAATGTCAAAGCTCTAAATCTAGAGAAAATCACCAGTGAGAAGAAGATTGGTTTAGAGAGATATTTGAGCTTTTTGACCCAGCATTGAAGAACACAAGCTTATACTAAGAGGGGGGTGAACAGTATAAGACCTCTTTTTACTTTTTCCTTTATACTTCAAAACAGTAAAGAAATATACCCAAAGCAATATCAAAGCAATGCACAATATCATCCACAAAGTGACACCAATTTTAACGTGGTTCACCCAAAATGGCTAGGCTACGTCCACAAAAATTTTCTCTAAAAGTTATCTCAAAGTTCTTTGGGAATCCTTCCCAATTACAATGTTTATGAGCCTCGGCCCAAAGGAGATACCTTCCCCCAATAAAAATTTATGAGCCTCTACTCAAAGGAGATACCTTCCCCTCAATCTGAATTTATGAGCCTCTACTCAAAGGAGATACCTTCCCCTAATCTGAATTTATGATCCTTTGCTCAAAAGGAGATACCTTACCCTCTATCTAAATTTATGAGCCTCTGATCAAAGGAGATACCTTCCCCTCTATCTGAATTTATGAGCCTCTTCTCAAAGGAGATACCTTCCCCTCAATCTAAATTTATGAGCCTCTGCTCAAAGGAGATACCTTCCCCTCAATCTAAATTTATGAGCCTCTGCTCAAAGGAGATACCTTCCCCTATGCTCTGGAAATGATCCCTTAGAAGATCAACTACCTCTACCTCTTGCCAGCATGTGGAACTCCTTTCCACCGAAGACCTCCTGTCCTCAATGCTTAGCCTAAGAGACCTTTGCCTTCTATGATCACGTCCATAGCAGCTCAACAACCTGTACCAAACACAGTCATTCGGTCTAGTACAAGTCTTCCTCTATCTGTCAGATCTATCCAACACTTGAACAAATCAATCCTCTGCACACAAGCCTTCTCAAAGACTTGCCAAATCTATCCTCAAGTTCTTCTCAAAGAACCAGTGCTCCTCTGTCCTCAAGTTCTCTAATAGAACTATCAAAACTCAGCTCACAAGTCCTCTGCTAGGACCTGTCCAAATCTGCTCACAAGTCCCCACCGAAACCTATCCAAAATTGCTCACAAGTCCCCACCGAAACCTGTCCAAAACCTACTCACAAGTCCCCACCGAAACCTGTCCAAAACCTGCTCACAAGTCCCCATCGAATCTTGTCCAAAATATCAAGCAAGCTCACCAAGAAAAACTTTCTTAGTAGGAAATCACAAGGTGAATTGTTAGAGACCCAATGTGATTTTTCAAACTCATAGAAGCATAAAGAGAATTTTTAGAGACTCAATATGTTCTATACTCAACTCCCAATCTCAAAACTCAACTCAACTCAAACTCAATCTCAAATCTGAAAACTCAACTCAATATCTGAAATGGATAGGATAGAATGCTTTCTTTCAAGAACATGAAACTCCAAAAATTGCCAACTATGCAAAGAATCACATAACAATGATACTCATGTTCTTTTCACCATCAATTAGGGCTTCAACAACAATGCTCATCAAACAAGGTTCAATCAACACCATTCAGCTCAAAACACAACCTTGAAGCATTTCACAATCAACATCAAAAAAGGAAACAAGTAGAACTCCTTTTCTCTCCAATATTGTTTGAACAAAAAGTATCCACCAACTCAACTCACAATAGCACACACAACCTTTCAAATCATCAATAAAGGAGTAAGCCCAACACTTTAACCAAGTAAAGAATAGCTTGATTATTACCAATTTAATGAAAGCAAATATCAATCTCAAAGCTGCCCACTTAAGGTTTCACAACTTCACACAAGAAGCAATTGACCTTAAAACATAATGCTTTCATTTCCATAAACAACCAAAAGCACTCTCAACATTACAATAAAGATTTAACCCTTATACACCTTATTTCTCCCTTATAGTCTTATCACAAATAAAATTTATCTCTCATAAGAATGCAATAAGATATTTCAACAACATCTTCAAAAAGAATATTTTATCAAAATACAAACAAGCTTTAAACTCCTTATAACTCCTAAGTTGTTTTTCCCTCTAACAAACTTCCTCCATCCGCAAAAACACTTAGCAAAAATTAATTTCGAAAATACCTTAGCCAACATCAAAAATGACTATGGATAAATTTGCACAAGAATTCTAACACCACCTGCTACATCCAGTTCATGACCAAAAACCCTTTCACGATATTCGAATGCGAAACCTCCCATTCGGGTAGCGCGCCAACAGCCTAGCCGCTACCGGTGCACCAAAGGCACTCGATGAGGTTTAAACCTCACGCTGTTAACTTTGATCCTTCTACACCAGGGATAAAATGAAACAACAATCCCTTCCTTTCCTCTTCCATGACATGACGACAATAAACTTTATGGTGGATTCGACAAACGATGAGTGCAGACAAACGAACAGTAGATCCACAAAAAATGGCGAATACACAGATGAATTTACAGCGAGCAACTCCTTTTGAAATTCGAATGGGATAAATCTTTGTTTTCGTCGAGGGATATTTATATGCAATTTACCATAAGCTCTTTGACGTCGACGAGGAGTTTAACACGTCGGTGGAGGTCTTGGATAGCGCCCACAATGTTAAAACATTTGCACCATGGATTAGGAGAACCCATTGCAAATAATAATTTATTTACTTAAAAATAATTAAATGGAACCTTAACAAGGTTTTTAATTATTTAAATAAATACTTCCTCCTGGACCCAAATGCTTTAAACCAATGCATCCACCTGTAATATCTAAACCTGCCAACTTGGGGTTTGCAAAAGACCTTTGAAACTATCATGTCGTAACCTTCATCAAAATAAATTATTTGACATCAAATCAAATTCCTTCAAGAGCTTCTTGACATCAATGACAACTTATACACTTGAGCAAAGGCAATGTACCCAAAGTACCCAAAATTGCCAACAATCTCCCCCTTTGTCATTGATGGCAAACCTTTACTGAAAACACTTCTCAAGAGCCAAAACTGAAACCAACTGTGCTAACAACTGAGAAATTGTGCCCACAACTAAGAATATTCCTTTGAAGTTTTGCTCCCCCTGACTTGAAGCTTTCCTCTTCACTTTGAAGCTCTCCCCCTTACTCATATCTCTCCCCCTTTGTCATCAATGGCAAAGGGCCACCTTTGGGGCTCGGGACTAAGAATGAGCCTCTTAGCTTAGTCCCTCCCCCACCTCCTGATGAGGTGATTAATTCTGGGGTGGGAGTAAAACTCCCATTAGGCACTAATCATCATCAGCATCTATAACTTCCTTGTCGGGCCTTCTCTTGAACTCTTTGTCCATATTCTTGTTCTTGTTCTCATCCCTGTTCTTGTCCATGTCTTGATCCTTGGACCTGATCATGCCATTGTTCCTATTCCTGTATTCTGGAATTTCAGCTCTACACTGTCTAATTATGTGACCTTCATTGTTGCACTTGAAACACTTGACGATGTTGTTTCTCTGAGGTAAACCTGATCTTTGAATACACCTGTTCTGACCAAACCTGTTCTGACCAAACCTGTTCTGACAAAACCTATTTTGATCAAACCTGTTCCTATTATTTACCTTGCAATAGAATGCCTTGTGCCCAAACTGTTTACAAGAGTAGCAATACCCTTGAAAGAAACTAGCACTTCTGAAATTGTCATTTACCTTCTTCACTTGAGCCATGCAATGTGAAGCCATGTGACCAAACCTGTGACAAGCAAAACATCTACCTTGAAACTTTCCTTTATTTGACCTCTTGGGTCTTGAAAACTTCTTCTTCTCATTCTGAATTATGTTTTCTATTTCTATGCATCTATCATTCAAGGACTCCTTTTCTGAAGTACTTTCCTCATCAGAACTCTCTTCCTTTTGGAGTCTCTTACTAGACTCTCCAACTTGTTCCTTGTGTGGCTTAACAAAACCAAGGCCTGTTTTATCTATTGTCTTTCTTTGACCTTTGATGAGTGACTTAACCTTTTTGGAGCTATCTTTAAACCTATAAAGCTTATCCTTGTACTCTTTAGTTTCCTCTTTCAAAGAAGCCATTTTATGTTCTAACTCACTATACTCAAGAACCTTAGACTCTAACTCATCCTTGAGTTCTTGTGTCTTAGCTATAGAGAAGTCAAGACTTTCTATAAGATCATATCTCTCCATACAACATTCATCTAACTTATCCTTGAGTCTAGCATTCTTCTTTCTTTCCTTTTTCAAAGCACTAAGATCACTAATAAGTTCACTTTCAAGATCTATTATTTGATTTCCTTTTGAATCATCAAAGCCTTTTTCAGATTTCTTATCACTAGAGGTGCTACCCTTTTCAAAAACCATACATGCATCTTCCTTATAGTTTTCTAAAGCATCCTCATACATACTAGAAACAAAATCATTATTTGTGCAATCATCCTCAATGTGACCAAAATTTCCACATCTAAGACATTTCATGATAATGAATCTATGTTTTGGTTCTTCCTCTTTTTTTGATATGAACAACATCTCATTTTCATTATCACTTGAAGAACTTTCACTATCACTACTAGAACACTTACTTGCTTTGTCTAGGTAGAAACTCTTCTTGTGCTTGTGAGAATACCTCTTTCTGTGATTGATGTGCTCATCTTTGATCTTCCTATGATGCTTGTGCTTTTCAAAATCCTTGCTCTTAGAATCCTGTTTATCTTCATCATTTTCATTCTTGGGAACAGTACAGTTAGTAACATAATGACCAAACTTTCCACAATTGAAACATCTTATATTTTTCATACTTTTGTGTTTTCTAGAGAACTTGCTTTTCTTGCTGTAATAAGTCTCTTCATCACTAGAAGACTCATCACTATCTTGAATTTATTTACCCTTGGATTCCTTGGTAGCCTTGAAATTTGCCTCTTTCTTGACATCAACCTTCACTTGAGTTCTCAACTCAAATGCTGCAAGTATACTATGGAGCTCATCCTTTTTCAACTTATCCAAATCTTTAGCTTCCTCAATAGCAGAAATATTTTCACTAAATCTATTAGGAAGAGATCTTAAAATCTTATCACAAACATCATTTTCAACAAGCTCAAGACCTAAGTCTTTCATGGAGTTAACAACCTCATCCATACGAAGCATGTAGTCACTAATATTTTCATCATCATTCATCTTGAGTTTTTCAAACATACCTTTGAAGTGTCTTAACTTGGATTTTATGACATTTGTATCACTTGTATGAACCACCTTCAACTGTTTCCACATTTCACTAGTTGTCTTGCAGTGAATCACTTTGGTGAGATCTGCTTTCTGTAAGCCTTTTAGGATTGCATTCATTGCTTTTGAATTGCTATGATGTAGGAGCCTTTCTTCTTTAGTATTAGGACCATGTACAGGAATAGTGTACTCATCTTCAATCACTTCCCATACCTCATTACCAAGTGCCATTAGATGAACCTTCATCCTTGCACTCCAAAGACCAAAATCTGACCCATCAAGAATAGGTGTTGCATTACTACTTGAATGATCCATTGTGTTCTTTACTAGTTTTTCCTTCAAGTTAAAATTTTTGAAGGCACCTACTTTGATACCAATTAAAGAACACAAGCTTATACTGAGAGGGGGGGTGAACAGTATAAGACCTCTTTTTACTTTTTCCTTTATACTTCAAAATAGTAAAGCAATATACCCAAAGCAATATCAAAGCAATGCACAATATCATCCACAAAGTGACACCAATTTTAACGTGGTTCACCTAGAATGGCTGGGCTACGTCCACAAAACTTTTCTCTAAAAGTTATCTCAAAGTTCTTTGGGAATCATTCCCAATTACAATGTTTATGAGCCTCGACCCAAAGGAGATACCTTCCCCCAATAATAATTTATGATCCTCTACTCAAAGGAGATACCTTACCCCAATAAGAATTTATGAGCCTCTGCTCAAAGGAGATACCTTCCCCCAATCATAATTTATGAGCCTCTGCTCAAAGGAGATACCTTCCCCCAATCAAAATTTATGAGCCTCTGCTCAAAGGAGATACCTTCCCCTCTATCTAAATTTATGAGCCTCTGCTCAAAGGAGATACCTTCCCATCTATCTGAATTTATGAGCCTCTAGTCAAAGGAGATACCTTCCCCTCAATCTAAATTTATGAGCCTCTGCTCAAAGGAGATACCTTCCCCTCAATCTAAATTTATGAGCCTCTTCTTAAAGGAGATACCTTCCCCTCTACTTTGGAAATGATCCCTCAGAAGATCAACTACCTCTACCTCTTGCCAGCATGTGGAACTCCTTTCCATCGAAGACCTCCTGTCCTCAATGCTTAGCCTAAGAGACCTCTGCCTTCTATGATCACGAACACAACAGCTCAGCAACCTGTACCAAACACAGTCAGTCGGTCTAGTACAAGTCTTCCTCTATCTGTCAGATCTGTCCAACACTTGAACAAATCAATCCTATGCACATAAGCCTTCTCAAAGACATGCCAAATCTGCCCTCAAGTTCTTCTCAAAGAACTAGTGCTCCTCTGTCCTCAAGTTCTCTGATAGAACTATCAAAACTCAGCTCAAAAGTCCTCTGCTAGGACCTGTCCAAATCTGCTCACAAGTCCCCACCAGAACCTATCCAAAATTGCTCACAAGTCCCCATCGAAACCTGTCCAAAACCTACTCACAAGTCCCCATCGGAACTTGTCCAAAACCTGCTCACAAGTCCCCACCGGAACTTGTCCAAAATCTCAGCAAGCTCACCAAAAAAAAACTTTCTTAGTAGGAAATCACAAGGTGAATTGTTAGAGACCCAATGTGATTTTTCAAACTCATAGAAGCATAAAGAGAATTGTTAGAGACTCAATATGTTCTATACTCAACTCCCAATCTCAAAACTCAACTCAAATCAACTCAACTCAAACTCAATCTCAAATCTAAAAACTCAACTCAATATCTAAAATGGATAGGATAGAATGCTTTCTTTCAAGAACATGAAACTCCAACAATTGCCAACTATGCAAAGAATCACATAACAATGATACTCATGTTCTTTTCACCATCAATTAGGGCTTCAACAACAATGATCATCAAACAAGGTTCAATCAACACCATTCAGCTCAAAACACAACCTTGAAGCATTTCACAATCAACATCAAAAAAGGAAACAAGTAGAACTCATTTTCTCTCCAATATTGTTTGAACAAAAGCATCCACCAAATCAACTCACAATAGCACACACAACCTTTCAAATCATCAATAAAGGAGTAAGCCCAACACTTAACCAAGTAAAGAATAGCTTGATTATTATCAATTTAATGAAAGCAAATATCAATCTCAAAGCTGCCCACTTAAGGTTTCACAACTTCACACAAGAAGCAATTGACCTTAAAACATCATGCTTTCATTTCCATAAACAACCAAAAGCACTCTCAACATTACAAGAAATATTTAACCCTTATACACCTTATTTCTCCCTTATAGTCTTATCAAAAATAAAATTTATCTCTCATAATAATGCAATAAGATATTTCAACAACATCTTCAAAAAGAATCTTTTATCAAAATACAAACAATATTTAAACTCCTTATAACTCCTAAGCTGTTTTTCCCTCTAACAAACTTCCTCCATCCGCAAAAACACTTAGCAAAAATTAATTTCAAAAATACCTTAGCCAACATCAAAAATTGCTATGGAGAAATTTGCGCATGAATTCTAACACCACCTGCTATGTCCACTTCATGACCAAAAAACCTTTCATGATATTCGAACGTGAAACCTCCCGTTTGGGTAGCGCGCCAACAACCTAGCCACTACCGGTGCACCAAAGGCACCCGGTGAGGTTTAAACCTCATGCTTTTAACCTTGATCCTTCTGCACCAGGGATAAAATGAAACAACAATCCCTTCCTTTCCTCTGCCATGACACGATGACGATAAACTTTACGATGGATTCGACAAACAACGAGTGCAGACAAACGAACAACAGATCCGCAAAAAATGGTGAATACACAGACTAATTTACAGCGAGCAACTCCTTTCGAAATTCAGATGGGATAAATATTTGTTTTCATCAAGGGAGATTTATATGCAATTTACCATAAGCTCTTTGACATCAGTGAGGAGTTTAACACATCGACGGAGGTCTTGGCTAGTGCCCACAATGTTAAAACATTTGCGCCATGGATTAGGAGAACACATTGCAAATAATAATTTATTTATTTAAAAATAATTAAATGGAACCTTAACAAGGTTTTTAATTATTTAAATAAATACTTCCTCCTGGACCCAAATGCATTAAACCAATGCATCCACCTATAATCTCTAAACCTGCCAACTTGTGGTTTGCAAAATATCTTTGAAACTGTCATGCCGTAACCTTCATCAAAACAAATTATTTGACATCAAATCAAATTCTTTCAAGAGCTTCTTGACATCAATGACAACTTATACACTTGAGCAAAGGCAATGTACCCAAAGTACCCAAAATTGCCAACAAGCATTAGGTAGAGCCAATGCAGGGGTCAGATAGATATACAATTATTTGGGAACCCCCTCCATTGGGGTGGCTAAAATTAAACTTTAATGGAGCATCTAAAGGTAACCCAGGTCTAGCTAGAGTTGGTTGATTAATTAGGGATTCAAACAAGGTGGTTCTTCTTGATTTTTATAAAATATTAGGTCACCAAACTAGTCACTATGCTAGGTCTCGTGTTTTGTTTCAAGGAGTTTCTTATCTAGAATTAGTGAATTGTAGAAAATTGATCATTGAGGGTGCTTCTCTTAATGCGATAAACATGATCAAGGGAAATAAAACTCCCTATTCGACAATCTTAAACCTTTTAGTGGAAGCCAGAAGATTGATTCAAAACTCAGAAGAAGTTCAATATAGCCACTGCTTTAGAGAAGGCAATAAAGCAATAGATTTTCTTGCAAACCAAGGCCTTCTACAGTAGAATATACACATTTGGAGGGACAATTTTCCATTTAATATTAGAGGTCTAGACAATGAGTTTAGGAAAATTCAAATTCCTAGGCATAATTAGTTGATGGGATTTCTTGATCCTCCTCGGGATTATTTCAAAGTTGGTGACCCACTAGAATTTGAATTTAAAGTTTGTATTAAAGTGCGCATTCCCATCTAGGTCCAATATAATGGACATGTGGGGCATGAAGGGATATTTATGGTAATTATGTTGGAGGAGTTTGAATAAGGGTAGGTGGTAAAGTATCATTAATTATGCTAGTCGGTACACTATACCTAGTGATGTTGGATCAGATTCATGTTTTTTTAGTTGGCCAATTTGTAAGAACTTGGAGTTCTATAAGGTGGATTACATTCATGCAAAGAAATGTATTTTAATTCTAGTCCCAAGAAATTATGGGGTAAGTATAATGTGGCAAGTTGCAACAATATTAATTGACCCTTGGAGGATGATTTGGCAGATCCCTATTAAGATTTGAATTTTATTGATTCGTAGGGGCAGTTTTTCTAGCTTTCTTTCTTGAGCTTGAGAATATGAGCTGGTTCTTGAAAATTCTACTAATAAATTCTCTTCGTGCCAATATTATCAATAAGTGTGTCATTATATGGAAGGACATCATGGGTATAATAACCAACCAACCATGGTATTGGCCCTTTACGTGTATTCTAGAATTCCTAAGGTTGGCCTCTTTCCAAAGCTCTTAATTGTTCCATATGGGAAGGATTTTCTTTGGTTCGAGTTCCATGGAGCAAGATGGTGGGTTGATGATGGTTGTATTGCTTTTCCAAGTCATGGTATTTATAATTACATATCCATCTAGTTGATTGCCTTGAATTATTTTATTTCTTTGACAAATGTGGAGGTTCACAGGGTCCTAAATTGGGTAGTGGACAAATCAGGGTGTCAAGTATTTTATACTTGGCTAACCATTTTATTCATATATGGAAAGGAGGTGTAGGTGAGTGGTATCTTTATTCCTAAATATTCTCTATTCAGTGTGAGAGAGAGTGTCATAATGACTTCCCTGATTCTAGAAACATAATCTTTAGCGATGGATGAGGAGGTTCATAATATTTTGAGAAAGGAGAACATACTAAAATGTCTTTAGATGTTTAATGGCCATCATAGGGAGATGGATAAGCACCTTGTTTACTCTTGGTAAAAAGGAGTGGTTAGAGTAGGTACTATGGAATTCAAAATTAGTATTCCTTTAATCATCAATGTAACTGATTTGGCGACAGATGGGATGGTGCATAATCGGGGGAAGCATTCCCTCGTGAAAGAGGTCCAAGTGTTCTTGGTAAATGAAGAGAAGCTGACTAAAATCTAGAATGGGTTCAAATGCAACTCCCTAAGAGCTCCTTGGGATATAGTGGTCCTTGTAATTATGTAGTATTTCACCCTGGACAAGAACCTAGAGATACTGCGGAGTTATCATTTCATGTTTTTGAACCACCTCCATCATAAGAAGATAATGAAGATTCCATCCTTTTTATTTCAATATTTGACTAGATCCATCTCTAAGGTTAAGAAAGGAGTGGCTTTTGATCCAATCCACCAAGGTTTTTTGAAGATGATTTTTGATCATGTGGTCAAAATGCATGGACTCGATGGTGGTAGTATTCTCAATTCCTTAATCAAAGTCCAGACCCAAATTGTGGAGTATTCGACATATTTAGTTTTTGGGAAGTCGGATGCTTCGATCCAAGGAGCAGTTGACGCGACCCCCCCATGGTGCAACTAGGAGGTGAGGTGAAGTCTAAGCCTAGAGGTTCAGGAGTAAGTAAGGATGGCATGAGGAGATCTAGATGCATGGTTGAGTTAGTGGATAAAGGGAAGGCTCCATTGTTGGTTGATGACTTGGGATCTAAGGATCTATTACCGCCACACAAGAAACCAAAATTATTGTTGAAAGCTGGCAGAGTTAAGAAGAACCAAAATCCTAGTTTCCATATGAGGTATTCATACCCAATTCCTCTTAATGCAATGATGATGAAATCGTAGCACTCTATGATTGATTCTCTATACGCGATAATTTCTTGCACTAAAGAGGTTTTTGCCCTCATGGGCTGGTAGGTTATAGGAATTAATAAACCCAAAGTTGATATGGAGGTGGGTCCTAGTGGATCTAAATTCTAATCTATTCCTTTCTTGATAGTTATTTTTGTTGGCTATGTTTTGTTTCTCTAGGTCTATGTGCCTTTGGTGTTTGCCCATGTTTAGGTTTGTGAATCTTAGGTTTTTTTAGGAGGGGTGTGGTTCCTTGATCCAAAATTAGTTTTTTTGTGTCTTATTTTTGTTGGTTGTTTTAGTTGGTTGGTTATTCTCAGATCTATGGTTCATGTTGGACATATATAAACTATAAATTACATGTGTTAGGTACATTATTTTATGAAATACCAGAATGTGTTAGGCCCAACATAATTATAAATTTTAATAATATTATAGGAAACTAATTCTAGGGATGCCCATATTGAAGTGTAGGAAGGTGTTCCAGGGTAAAGCCAGACTTTTTTAGTGACACCATATTCACCCATCTGGGCAATGCAACCTTGGTCGGGTGCTAAGCCATCTGGAAAATATAAAAAATGAAAATTAGGACATTGGCAAATATGAGAATTGTCAAATAACTATTTCTCTCTCTATTTGGTATCATCACAAAATTGATGAAGAATCCTTGTGTGGACATGAGTTCTACAAAGTTCATGAGAGCATTATCATGATCCTATGTATTACATGTCATGAAAAAAGTGTGCAAAACATCTCTATCTTCACTGTTGTTCAAAATTTTGGTGAATCTCCTTTGCATGATATGAAATTTACACTTTTCCACTCTTGGTAAGGTGATTGAAACCAACGACATAACCTGGATGAGATATTTATATGTAATGTTTGAGTGATCTACATGGGTAAGGTGTTGAAGTTGAGGTACAATTATTAGGACAACACATTTTGCACCCGAAAGCAAGATCTCTCTCTTGAAAGGTGACTGACAGGTATGTTGAAAGATCTAATAAATAAATAAATAGAGTTACTGTCACAAAGATGGGAAAACTACCATTCATGATTTGGAAAAATAGGTTCCAATAGCTTCCAAAGAGTAAGGGGTCACTTCTAGAGATCCTTGAGAGGGCCATAAATTATTGAAATTATCATGAAACATTAACTCATTCCACTTCTAAACATAAAATTTGAAGGATAAGATTCTATTTGTTAATTGGCTAGTTTTTTTTTCTCAAAATTAGTATATAACCTAAAATTTTAGTTGAAAATAAATAAAGTGAACTTGTTCTGTTGTAAAGTAGGGCTAAAATACTTATGCATATTTGGTGGAATTTTTATTAGTTGAAAATAAATTTTTCCATCGACAGACTAAATACTAGACATCTTTGCCCTTTTACCACTAGAGTCATTTTAATTTTATCCAAAAATAACCATGCATTTATCAAATCAATAATGAATTTCAATGCAAAAATGATAATATTCTCAAATAATCACTCATCACTAATTTTAAAAGAACACATGTGAACTAGAAGACAACAAAATAAAACATAATATTATGAACATACTAATATGTATTTCTTGGTTGGTGCTGACTTAAATAGATAAGGTTAAAATATATTTTAATTTTGTGTTATTGAAAAATATTAAAAAAATTTATACTTTTTAAGTACATTGTAAATATCTTTGGTTTCACGTGATCATTAGGTTTTGTCATTATTAGAAGATTAATAAAATATTTCTCCTATAAAAATTATGAAGAGTCATATCTCTTGTGAGTTTGATAATATGAAGAGATAGTTATATAAAATGTCAAGAGACTCCATTTTAAGTATGTAAGTAAGGGTTGCAAGAGATATTGTATGCATTGAATTGTAGTGCATCATTTGTATTGTAATACATTTTATCATCCACTTGAATTGGGAGTATTTATTTCATTTGAGTCATGGCTTGAGTATGTGAGTTGCATTCTTATAACATGTATGTAATTTTCTTGTCAATAACCATTTTCCATTAGATATGAATCTATTAGAAAATCTAACATTGGTATCAGAGCCAATTCATATGAGGAGTACTGGTTAAATGTTCCTTTGTGTTTCTTAATATTAGAAAACAATGTGTAAAGAAAGAGAAAAAGTTATGATAGTTTGTGAAGAGCAAAAATAGGTTCATGTGAGGAACAATTAAGCTTGAAGATTGGTATTTGCAAGGACAATCATTGGCATCCGATGACATGCCTTTGATTTTTCCCAAAAGGAGGCCAAGTTTCTTGCTGGTAATGAATAAAATATAATTCCAAGGCTAATATATTTTAAATTATATAATATAATCTCCTTTTTTTACTAAAATAAGTTCTAAATATTTGCAAGAGTTTCTTGAGTTGATAGCAAAAGTCATGCATTTCTTTAGTTGAAGGTAATCCATGAGTTTTCCTATCTAAAACATCCACATCCATTCAAAACCCATGATAATTTTTTGTGTGTTTTCTTCTTTTCTAAGGCATATGTGTTTTTTTGAGATAAAAGTTACACTTTGAATGAGTCCCTTATTCCTAACTGAGAAATTTTTTGATTTGAGACCTTAGATGTTATAAAGTCTTTGAATTCATGTTAAAATTCCAAGGCACTTTTTCTATCTTTAGTCATTCTATTATTTTGGTAGATTAAAATGGTGTAGCATAAACCAAAAGGATGAATTATTTTAAAGTACTTGTAAAATATTAGAGTAGTTTAACAACAATAAGTATAAGTATTTTTAACAAATGTCCATAAATGCATTACAAATAATTTAGAGGATGAATTTGTCTATAAAAGTCCACATTTCATTAATCAGTCGTAATGTCATGACAATGGTATGATTGCTTGTGTGAGAGATATATTTTGAAGATTTTTAATTTTGAATAAATTATTTTAAAATGCACACTAAGGTACATCCAAATCACTTGATTTTGATTTATTTTTCTCCTACTTCAAAGCATATAGTGGAAACTTGAAATTTAAAAGGGGCAGGTTAGAAGATTAATTCTACTAGTAATTTTATACATTTTTATGAATAAAATATTGAAGGAGAATAGTTGATTTACTTTAAAAAGTTTATTAAAAGAGAGAAAAATAAAGATACAAGGGAAAATAATATTTTATAAAAGAAAATAAAAACAATTTTCTAACTTAGTAAATGAATTTGAAGAAGATTTGATTTAAGTTAATAAGAAGGGATTATAACAAAAATTCAAGGTAGAAAGAACAAGGAAAACTTATAAAAGGAGATATTGAAAAGAAATATTAGCTTGTTTTTTGAGAAGGAAAATTCATTCAAAGAATTTTTTTAAAATATTAGATTCCATTTAATTTTATAAACTACATTTTTTTGCAAAGGCCATTTTTAAAGGAATATCTAGAAAGTACATTTTTGAAGGAATATTTTCAAAGTAGAAACATTGAAGGTTGGTTCAAAGATAAGGTCATATTATTGAAGCACTTTCCATAAGGTATGAGATATATTTTCTTTTGCTTATTTTCTCTAAATTTGATTGGTATAAGAAAAGAGAAAATAGTGAAAGAATATTGAAGGCTTATGAGATTTAATATTTTATGAAAGATAATGTTTTAAGGAGGAAAAAGAAAATCAAACATTGAAAATATATATATATATATATATATTAAGAAAGGAAAGTCCAAAGAAGGAAAATATTTCAAGAATATAAAATAACTCATTTTGAAAAATTTCTATATAAAAAATAGTGAATTAATTGAAGGTTCAAAAGGTTTTCTACTAAAGAAGGAAAAACATAATTGGGTCCATAAGGAATTTTAAAGTGGATATGTTTTTTTAATATAAAGAAAAAAATAGAAGAGTTGAAGTGAACATTAGTTTCTTGAGGCTAATATGATTTAGGGGTTCCATATTTATTTAAATAAAACATTGAGAAATATTTTTCCAAGACATGTCAAACACAAAATTTCCTCTCACAAAGTCTCATTTGATTAAAGAGACAAATGTTGTTAGAAAAAAGCCTCAAAATCAAAGGAAATTTTATCACAAAGAAGAACGTGTTCAATGGGGTCAAACCACCACATTCTTTGAACAAAAAATATGGAAATTAGATTTAGAACAAAAATATGAAATGGTACTTGGAATAGGAAACTTAAAGGATAATTGTTGGTATATTGATTCAGGAGCAAGTAATCACATGACTAACAACCAACATTGGTTTGATTCTCTTTGAGTGAAACAAGGTATACTTATCAAAATTATAAATAATAAAATCTATCACATCCAAGTAGTAGGTGATGTTTCACTTAACCTACCTTTCCTTGAATGTACACTAGAAAATGTACTTTAAGTACCTATATTAACCAATAGCTTGATTTTAGTGTCATAATTATTGGATAAGGGAAGATTGATTAAATTTAGAGTTGTTAATGGAGGTAAAAAATATTTCATGAAAAGACAAAAAGATCTTGAAGACTTTGGTTCTTTTAAAAGTGGCATATTTGGTCTAAGATATGATAACTCTTTCTCACAAACAATTAAATTAATTACTATCACAAGAGAAACAATAATTTCTCACAAATAATTAAATCAACTACTACCACAAGATAAATATCAATCACAAATGCAATACCAAAGAGGTAGTTTAAATCTGCTCTATGGACCCCCTCTCAAAAGTTGTTGACCGAACATACCACACCTCTTACACTAAAACCCAAAATCCTCCTTCAAAAGTATGGTTATCTCCTTTCCTAATCAAAAGGGTTATATTCAAGAATTTAATGATCTTATTGGAGCTATATATAGAGACAAGAAAATGTGCATATCCTATGTCGAAGAATTAGCCACCATATTAGAGGATTATAAAACAAGTATGACGATGAGGACCCTAACGGCTTGGTAGAATCCTTGGCTACAACTGGTGCTAATTATATCCCCTTGTTGTTGCTTCCAAGACTCTATTTTCCTTATCCTATTTCTATTTTGTTAGTTGTAGTTTAATTTCTTTGTTTTAGGTGTTCTTGGGTCCTCCCCTATTTTATTTTTGGACTTAAGACTTCCTCCCTCTCATTTTTGGGTTTTTTTCCTATAGGCTCCTCTCCAAGGGCCTTCTATAGTTGTAAAAGGTTCTAGGATCTCTTCAAAATCCCTTCTACATAACAATAGAAAAAAAGAGGTAGTTTAAATCATCAAAGAGACATTATTGCACACATGGTTATCAAGGTAAAAGAAATGGATCAAGACTATATGGTATAAAAAGATAGTCCAAAAAAAGATGGCAAGGAATATTCCAAATAAATAAAAGTATCTATAAGTACATTACACATGGTTTCGTTGTGATCTACAAAAACAATGTCAAGTAAAAGAAGAAAAAATAAAGAAATTGAAAAATATGCTCATGATGAAAGATGAAAATTGTGATACAAATGAATGATTTTGAAGGATAGATATGAGGTATAATTTGAAACTAAAAATTATACATATACATTATTACACTATTGATTTTGTAGACAATGGAAAAACCTCGTGTTCTTTTCCCTTTAGATCTAATTAATTTCAAGTGTGCATGAGGGAGATTCGTTAGAATATCTGCTTCCCCACTTGAGGATATCTTTCCAAGTGAGATCCCGAGGATATGAAAATACTCAACACAACTAGACCCCTAATTTTAAGTGTTTTACTATGGTTGTATAATAGTTTATGTAATGCTTTTTTTATGGTGTTTATTAGTTGAATTAAAACAAAATACCTAAAGGTTTTGGATATCTATTAATCTTGACTCTTTATCGAGCCTCAACGGTTATTTGAACCTAAATCATCAAGAATCATCTAAGATGAAATGCTTAGTATAAATCACACAAATGCAAACGAACAAGAGCTAACCTATATGTACTTCAAGTTTTGAATGCGCTAGACTAAGGAGATTTCGATTTTAGGGTAAACAAGGAGAAATGCAATCAAATAAGCTAGCCTAAATGCAACTATATGCTTTTTAATTTCTTTCCTAAGTACTTGAGTATGAAATAAATGCTAAAATTGAGCCTAAGGTTCCTTTATTGATTAGTCTTTAGTTTTTTATAAAGAAACTAAAGCATTTTGTGAAGAAATCATAAGGTTTTGTAAACAATTTGGGGTTTTCTAGCTAGAATTCCTTAATTTGCCAAAATAATTGTGATTTATGTTTCAAAATAGAATTTAAAAATATAACATAGAGAAATTAAAATTGCAAGGCTAAGGAAGGACCAAGTGGCCGGATTACCTCTCTTGAAGTTTGTCTACCAAATTCGCCATTGATGTCAAATTCACCATAGGGATGAATAATTTGGTAAAACCGACATAAAAAATAAAAAAATTAGGGTTTATAATTTAAGGGGTCTATCTAAGGGATGGATAGGTTAAAAAATTGTCTAAAAAGCTTATCAAAACCCTTTTTGATAAAAAAAAATGAGTATGCTTACCTCCTAGAGTGGAATTTTACCTGTTGCTAAATTCGCCACTGGGTCTGCTAAATTTAGCACTTGGTTTACCAAATTTACCACTGAAAAATTTGGTTTGAGTGGAAAATTTAGTTATGTTTCTTTGTTTGCCAAATTTATCACAAGGGTGGTGAATTTGGTCTTGGGAAATATTTTTGAGGTTTTGGGGTTGATTATGATGGATCCCAACTATGTTTTGAGTTAAAACTTATAGGGAAGGATCAACTGTGATTTGTAAGATCTGTAAATGACAAAGTCAAAGGATTGAGCCTCTAAAACTCTATTTTTCGAAATTCACCACAAGGGTGGCGAATTTAGTCCTAGAATGAATTTTTGAAGTTTTGGGATAAATTCAGGATTGATTTGAACAGGATTTTGGCTGATATTAAAGAGGAAGGATCCTACTATGTTTTTCAAGGTTTGTATGTAAGGAAATTAGAGAATTAAACCTCTAAAATCAAGCATTTAAGAACTTAAATTTTAATAGCAAAGGAAAATATGGAATCCTCCCCAAGGGCCTATAAATCTAATAAATTAGGGTTTTAAGAGGTTAGGGAATGTAATCTAATGTATTAGGAATGACATTAATAGATAATCTAACTTCTAGGAGGACTAAATTAGTAAGTTATAGTGGGATACCAACTGTAACAACCCAGGTATACACACCTGGTTGTCAAATTAACTACATAAAATGTTTGAAGAGAGCTTGCTTAAGTGTTACCCATAATTTTTATTTTTTCCCAACAAACATTAGTACAAAGCATAGAGGGTTTAAAATTTAAGTATTTCTACCATAATAGCTAGTGACTTAAGTGCTCAGGACCGGCTAGCTTCCTACAAATATTTCCATTTTGAGATCTTTTTATCCCTTTCTTGAATTATTTTAGATATTGGCAAGGGTTTGCTCATCCAGGGCCCATATCACCTGGATGAGGGGACATAGTAATTCCCTTGTTCCATTACCTAAGAAATATCTATTATCTTTCAGTTTTGGTAGAAAATTATTGTTTTTGCACCTTGAAACTAGTGTTACTATGCCTATGACTAGTTATTGACCTTCTCCTGAGGTATAGCTAGGGTCCCCATAGCATGGTTTTGGACCATATTTCTCAGTTTTGATCATCGGTTTATGGTAATTCTATCCATAACATATACCACTGGATCTTCCAACCCTATAATCCAGATCTCTAGTTATGAGCCCATTGGTGAATCCCCAACTAGGTAGGCTCATGAGAGTCCTCACATATTGTATCTGTGCTATCTAGAGACAATGTCCCATACCATTGTCTGTTACCCTCTTTCATTTTGAACCTTGTTCATACGCTTGGCTGGATGCACAAGTTCACGGAAGCCACCATTGTAAGCTTTTGGATGGGGGTTATTGCCATCCTTCTCGATAGACACTGGCTCTTGTGTGATCACAATTTTCATCTTTAAAAGTACCTTCTTTTTATTTTATTTTTTTAAGGGTTCTAGTTTTTGTTCCTAAATATTCTATGCTTTGGTTAAATAAGGCGATGTCACTAGATAAAAACTATCATATAATTACCCATCAATTATTTATAAATTAAAATCTCATATGTCTATATTTAAAAATAACATTGTAAATTAATATGTCCATAATTTAAAAGAACATTTTAACTAACTTAACTCTATAAGTAAACTAAAATTTCTTTATATGTTATTTTAAATCTCTCATACCTAGCAATAAAACCTGCTTTATATTTCTCATAAAACATATGGTATTTGTAAGCAACATTATTATTATTTTTAAATAAATAAGTTATCATTGATTTTTTGAGCTTTTCTTTAAACGATAAAGATAAAAACACTATAAAAAAATATTTTACAAAATCATGCTTTCTTATAAGGACCTAACTCTTTTAGACATTAAGCCTATGAAAAATAAAATTCATCTAAGTATTAAATAATTAAGGTCTTCTATTATAAAGATATTATTAATCTAACAACTCGGATATCCCTTATTCAGTAAATTACGATACTATTACCAAGCCTTTCCCAAAAAGCAAAGGTGATATGAATGAATCTCGAGACGATGACTCTAATGTTAAGAAAATTTACATTATACAGGAGCATTCGATACAAATTTTGTGCATAATGAAAATTACAAAACTTTATTCACTATAATATTATTGCTACAGCAAATGCGACGAAAAATCATATAGTTTCTAACTAATATATCAATTATCTTACTGTACTATATCTGCACCCACACAATTCTGTGATTTTTATCTAATCTAAAGAATTATAGATCTAAGGGTGAACACTATAGCTTCCTATGTCCTCTGCTTTGGTAATCATGTTCCCATTGACACCAAAATTAAACCTACAATTTGTTCTCTTCATCCCTTATTTTACCATGCATTAAATCCTATCTTCTAAGACACAAACCAAATATTTCGTAGCAAAAATAGGTTCCACACACATAAAAATAACACCTATTATTTTTTTAAATAAATTGAAGCTCCAAATTAAAACAATATCAAGTCATACAAAGCACAACCTACTACAGTATATAAAACATCATTAATTATTTACAAGACTTATACTTTCGAGAGAGTTTTCTCATCTTTAATCTACCCTTCTAGAATTTTAATAGTCGAACACAAGCTAGTAATAAAATTTAGGAATGATGCAACCATCCTTTTTGGATATAGTTCCATATTAGTTTCTAGAAGGTGGTTCATCAGTGTTTTCATTGAGTATTTGAGACAACAACACAACCACAACTAGCATCAATCGAAAATACTTTTCCTTGGTTCCCACCCACACACTAATGGAGATGAAATGTTTGGGTAGCTTAAGGATTTAAAGGGTCAGCTTATCCCACTATATGCAACTATATGCATTTCATCAAGCATCCATGCAATGATCAACCAAAAGTTTCACACTACCTGTAGATCTAAGACTAAGGTTATCTTAGATTAAAGTTAGGCCAAGGTAAAAATTAACATGGAAGTAAACATAGGCGAACATATTCATTAAATTAACCAGCTTAAACATTACATTAAATTAAACCTTATATAGTATTAATACAAGAGGAATAGTAGGGAAGGGAGGTTGGAGGAAGATCGAGGATATTAGATAGAACTAAGGAGTAGGAAGTGGAGTGGGAGGTGGCAACGGGCATGGGGAGAGGAAGGGACAGCAGGGAATGGAGGAAGGACAATGGAGGGATAAGGAGAAAATAGAGGTGAGAGATAAATCAAATCATGCCGACCATCAGACAAGTTTAGCCGACAAAAGGTAAGTGAGTTCACACTTGCTTAGAAAAACTAGATTTTTCTAAGCCTGTTTAAAGATAAACCCTGTTCACACTTGCTACATTCTCCCCCTTAAATTTAAGAGGACTGACGATATAGCCTCTCAGATTTACAAATTGAGCTTTGTCTAGCGCCTTGGTGAAGATTTCCATGACATTCTCCAAAGTGTGGCAATAGTGAAGATCAACAATATTAGTTTCCACCATACCTTTGATGAAGTGGTACTTGATATCAAAATGCTTTGATCTACTATGGTGGACAAGATTGTATGCCAACTGAATGGAACTAATGTTGTCATAGAATATTCTAGTTGGACCACTTTTCTGCTCTCCAATCTCTTCTAATACCTTTCGTAGCCATAGATATTGAGTACTAGCATGAGTAGCCGCTATATACTTAACTTCTATTGAAGATAGTGCTACTACTATCTGCTTATTGGAACTCCAAGTTATTAGGCCCGAAAAAAGACTAAAATAGTTACCCGAAGTGGATTTTCTATCATCAACATTGCTACCCCAATCACTATCACTAAAGCCTTCAAGCTTGATAGTATCATTTTTGTAGTACTGGATTCCAAAATCCAATGTACCCTTCACATATCTCAAAATACTTTTAGCTACCTACAAATGCAGCTCAGATGGATTAGACATAAATCTAGAAACAAGAGATACAACATACTGAATGTCTAGTCTGATGTTGGCAAGAAACATCAAACTCCCAACAATGCTTCTAAAAGTGGTCACATCAACTTTCGATGCTCCATCATCCTTTCTTAATTAGATCCCATGTCCAATTGGAGTTGCAACTGATTTGTATTGCTCCATAGCAAACTTATTAATCATATCTTGAGCATACTTAAGTTAACAGATGAAGATCCCTGAATCTTTTTGATGTACTTCCATTCCAAAAAAATATTTCATTAAACCAAGATCCTTCATCTCAAATTCCTGCATCAATGCTTGAAATCCATGTTAAATTTTTCATTACTACCTATAAAAATGAGATCATCCACATACAAAAAAATTATGAGGATGTCATTTCCTTGATTCAGGTAGTAGAGCGTGGGTTCTTTTTTACTTCTAATGAACCCATAATCTTTAAAGTACCCATTAATGCATGAGTACCAAGATCTCGGTGCCTTCTTGAGGCCATAAAGAGCCTTCTTCAGTTTGTAAACAAGATGTTCCTTGTCTTTCTCTTCAAATACCTGTGGTTGCTCAACATACACTTCTTTTGTCAAGTAACCATTTAGAAATGCACTCTTTACATCCATTTTTTGGACTGTCCATCCCTTGTGTGTAGCTAAGGCAAGAACTGTTATGATAGTCTCCTGTATGGCTATAGGAGCAAAAGTCTCTTCATAATAAATTCCATATTTTTGAGTAAATACCTTTGCAACTAATCTCACCTTGTGCCTCTCGATGCTTCCATCAACATTAAACTTGGTTTTGTAGACCCACTTGCATCCAAAACATTTCTTTCCTTTAGGAAGATTCACCAGCTCCCAAGTGTCGTTGTTTTTTATAGAGGTGATTTCCTCTTTCATGGCATCTTGCCAAATATTTTGAGTACAAGAATTCTCATAACTAGAAAGTTCAAGTTGTGTATTAGTTAACAAAGCATAGTTAACTAGATCTCCCCTAGGATCCTGCTAGAAAACATCATCACCATACAAGTGCATATTTTCTAATATTTGTAGAATAGAATTCATTTCACTAGCTTGACTCCTAGTGTATCTTTTTGAAAAAAAATTGTCCAACATATGATATGATGGATGATTATGTAGAGTTATCTTACCTCTGGATGGAGAATCAATGTCCATTCATGAGGAACTTACTGATATCTGTGAAGAAGGACTTGGTGAAGAAGTTGAATCAAAAGATGAACTTGGGTTTATGGGAGGAGACTGCTTACCTTTCTGTGGTGTCTATTGTTGCACCTGATTAGAAAATACATCATTGGATTCATCATCACTAAAAATCTGGGGCTTACCCCATTCTCCCCCTTCATCAAAAATCACATCCCTGGAAAGCATAAACTTTCTAGTCCTGGGATTGTAGAGTCTATAAGCTTTTGTATTCTCATAGTATCCTACAAAGATGCATGCCTGAATCTTTAGATCGATCTTCTTTCTTAGCTCATCAGGAATGTGAGAATATGCCAGTGAGCCAAACACTTTGAAATACTTAACATTTGGCTTTTTACCATACCAAGCTTGGTAAGGTTTCTGCCCTTCCAAACTTGCAGTAGGACTTCTATTCAAGATATGTACGATGGTCCTGGATGCATCTACCCAATATGAATTAGTCAAATGCTTCATCCGAAGCATAGACCTTGCCATCTCCACAATGGTGCAATTCCTCCTCTCTGTGACACCATTCTATTGTGGAGTGTAGGCAGCTGTGAACTGCCTCTTAATGCCATGTTGCTTACAAAAATTCAAGAACTCATTAGAGGAGTATTCTCCTCCTCTATCTGATCTAAGACATTTTACAAAATATCTACTCTCACTTTCAACTCTTGTTTTGAAATCGACAAAGCATTCAAATGCTTCATCCTTATATTTCAAAAAATATATCCAACACATTCTAGTAAAATCATCAATGCAGAGTAGGAAGTAAGAGTTGTTACCAAGACTCTTGGTTTGCATCGGACCACAGATGTCTGTATGCACTAGCTAGAGTGGATAGCTAGCCCGCAATGCTTTTCCATGAGGAAATTTTGATCTAGCATGCTTCCCAAGAGCACACCCTTCACAGACTTCCTTACTATCCTAAACTTTAGGAAGTCCAGTTACCATCGCTTGTGAAGTTAGCATTTTCAAACTAGCTAAATTCAAATGACCATATCTCAAGTGCCATAGGACACTTGGATTGGAAATAGCAACATTTGCTAACTTATCTCCCCTTGGCTTGCCAAACTTTAAAGGAAAAAATCTATTCTTTGACATTGGAACTTGTGTAATTATTCTATTACTGTTATTTTTATCAAAAAGAGTGCATTTACCCTCATCAAAAAGCAAATTGTAGTTCTTTTATAACATTTGGCCAACACTTAAAATATTGTGTTGGAGATGGGGTGTGTAATAGATATCACTTACTTGTTTGACACCTTATTTAGTTGGAACTGCCATGGCTCCAATGCCTTCAACTGCCAATGATTTATCATCTCCCAATTTGATGTTGGATTTGTATGAGGAGTTTAGAGTAGCAAAGAGCTCTTCTTTGCCACTCATATGGTTTGAACACCCAGTGTCCAAGATCCATGTATCATTCATGTTCTGATCTACTTGACCATAAGAGAGAAAGATATTTGTGGCCTCTTCCTCTTCTCCAAAATTTCCAAACTAACTGCTCTGGCTACTACTAGTTCCTTGTGAAGTCTTTGTCCAACAGTCATGAGCATAATGGCCAAGTTTGCCACAATTGTAGAAATATTATTTTGACTTATCTCCTCCTTTGCCTCTGCTTGATTGTTTCCCTTTGTTTTGTTGTCCTCCTCTATTTTGTTGTTCACCTCTGTTTGAGAATACTCCTCTTTTCTGATTTCCTCCTTTGTTAGGAGTTCCACCTCTCTGATTATTTTTGCCTCTACCTATATACTGTCCTCTACCATGACCTCTACCTCTGCATTCATGAGAAGCAAAGGCTTTATCATCTCCTCCATAACTTGTGGAAGGAGTTTGCTGTAACCTCTCTTCATGTGAGATAAGTGAGCCAATTAGGGATTCAAAAGATAGAGAAGATAGGTCTTTGGATTATTCTATAATTATGGCAACTAAATTCCACTTAGGAAGAAGTGTCATTAACACTTTCTTCACTATAACTTCAGGATTTACATCTTATCCTAAAGTGACCATCTTATCTACTACGACTTTCACATGCATGCAGTAATCACCAACATTTTCACTCTCTTGCATTTTAAGAGTCTCAAACTCTCGTTTCAAGGTTTGTAGTTTAACTTGTTTGACTTGGTCACTTCCTCTATAACTTTTTGTTAAAGAATTCCAAGCATATTCAACAGTTATAAAAGAAGTTATTCTAGGGAAAATACTTCTGTCAAGGGCGGCTTGGATTGATAAAGGGTGGAAGAATTATTCTTCTGAGCTTCCTTTTTAGCCCTTTTATCAACAACATTCAAAGCTTCCCAATCAGCAGTAGTAGGTTCAGTATATCCCTCTTCAATCACATCCCAAAGACCTTTGCCAATCAAAAGAGTTTTCATTTTAATTGACCAATACTCGTAATCATCACCATTGAACTCAAGGATTGGTAGACTAGTATTAGATGTCATTTTAGAAAGCAAACTTTATTTCAACTTCAAACAAGTAGTACAAAGAAGTACAAAATAGATCACTGATTTAAATCAAATCTAGCTTTCTTAATATTCTCACTAATTTGGCATTCTTCTTCTCGAGGATCACCCAAAACTAGAAAGGTGAAATTGTCTACTTCGTCATCACTAATTATAATGACTTCTTGTGCTGCTTCTGGCTCATAACGTCTTTTGAGACCATTTCATTCTTCAGTTGCAGGTTTCACCTCCACTGGTTCTTCTTCCTCTTCTTCTTCTTCTTATTTTCCTTCTACTTCTTGTGGTTCTAAATGAGGAAAGCATGGTGTATAGCTCTTACTTGTTTCTACTTCAGGAACTGTAGGTGTATAACTGTCACTTGATTGTCCTTTAGGTACTATTTCAACCATATCAGATTCAACTATCATTTACCTCAAGATATTATCTTTAGAATCTGCCTCGTATCTAGAATCTGGTTCCTCAGATGAGCAATCACTTGGTTTTCTAATTGGCAAAACATTGTATGAAGTCCATACCACTGGACTTTCTCATCAAAGGAATCAGGTGTATCTCTTCTCAACAAAGAGAGTACTACATTATAGAATCCGGCTGATCGGATCATCTTTGTTTTGAAATCCTCGATGATATTTGAACTAATAACCTTCGTCGTCTATCTGAATGGATTAGCCGCTGCACCACGCAACTCACTATGCAAGAAAAATATAAAAAAAAACTTAAATCCTCATTTATCGATGAAGTACCAAAAAAAATAAAAACCTTTTGTTTTTTTTACCCCAGCGCGATTTGACCCCAGGTCTCTTCTTTGAAATTAGGAGACTTAACCGCTAGACCACCCTAGCTGGATGAGAGGAATAAGAAAACAATCTATATTTCAAATGGTCGGCTAAAACATTTTTTTTTTAATTTTAGTCCCACATGCAGTGGGAGGTGGGTGTTTCAGGCTTTATCAAAGCCTGTGAACACACATTAGGTCGATTACCTTTGGGCAATTGATCTGTCCAACATTTTTACATTTCATTGACCTATTAGGCTTCACCATGTGGCACACTCAACGTGCCTCTGCCACGTCAGCTCCTAGCTTGTCCATGTCTGCTCGTTATGCCACATAAGCTCCCAGCTCTTCCATGTCTGCTCACTATGCCACATCAGCTCCAAACTCATCCATGTTAGCATGCTACTCGCTATGCCACGTCAGCTCCTAGCTCATCCATGTCAGCACCCTACTCGCCTATGTCATGTTAGCATTGATCCAAATTTTGCTAGCTCCATTCCATGTCAGCATCTGCCACGTCAGCTACCACCTAGCTCTGTCACTAGTTCGACATCGCCATGGTAGCCTACTGTCTGCATCCAATCAGATCCTCAATATCCATGCGCTCCTTGAGATCCATGTGCTCCTTGAGATTCATGCACCAATCACTCGCTAGTCACTCCTCAAGATCCATGCACCAGTCGCTACACTCGACGCTCCTCAAGATCCGTGCACCAGTCACTCACTAGTTGCTATGCTAAAATTTCATGCCTTACCTCAGTCCTCGAGATCCATGTCCCTTGAGCTCTGATACCAATGTAGATCTAAGACTAAGGTTAGCTTAGATTAAAGTTAGGCCAAGGTAAAAATTAACATGGAAGTAAACATAGGCGAACATATTCATTAAATTAACCAGCTTAAACATTACATTAAATTAAACCTTATATAGGCTTAATACAAGAAGAATAGTAGGGAAGGGAGGTTGGAGGAAGATCGGGGAGATTAGAGAGAACTAAGGAGTAGGAAGTGGAGTGGGGTGGCAGTGGGTGTGGGGAGAGGAAGGAAGTGGAGTGATAAGGAAAATGGATAGCAGGAATGGAGGAAGGACAATGGAGGGATAAGGAGAAAATAGAGGTGAGAAATAAATCAAATCATGCCAACCATCAAACAAGTTTAGCCGACAAAAAGTAAGTGAGTTCACACTTGCTTAGAAAAACTAGACTTTTCTAAGCCTATTTAAAGATAAACCCTGTTCACACTTGCTACACTACCAATATGATTTGATTATTGACAATGCCATTCTAAATGCAATATGTAGATGTACAACTAAACAATTATATATTTATATTTATTATAAAAAACAAACCACTTCGAAAAAATTCTCAAGAAAACAATGATTCAAGTAAAAAATAAAACAACAATATTATATTTGTTCTTTAGTGATATGTTCATATTCTAGAAAAATACAAAAAATAGCATTTTTTCTCATAGCATATGTCGTCAAAGTGATGACTAGCCTAACCTGGTCACGCAACGTTGTTCGAAATCCAATAGACTTCATTATTACCCAATAGATATGGCAACTTCTGGAATCCAACTTCACAAATCCAAAGATCATGCCTCTCTTTACCTTATTATCTAGTTTATATAGAAAAATATGTGCGACAAAAGTGTGATGCCTTTATTGTTTTATTGCCAAATAATTCCTTACAACCATAGCCATGTGGAGAATGCATCTATAATTCGGGTGGAGGAAAACAAAGTAATTATATTTTTTTTCTTAATTTATTTTAATACATATATGATTTTTAGTGATAATACTCCCCTTGGTTAAACTTTATATACATATATTTATAAAATTTTAATTTTATTTTATAACATTATTTAGTGTGCTTCCTTTCGTCACAGTTTCCTATATGCTACATATTAATTTTGGTTTGTTTTATAGTGCTTACACTCAAATAGCCTATGGTTCATACTAGGCTTTATTCTCTAATTAGAAAAAAAGAATATTTACATCATATATTAATTATACTATACTATATTTTTTTATATTTAATTATTATTATTATTATTATTACTATTATTATTATATTATTATATTTGTATTATTTTTAAATTCTTTATTTATTATTATTATATTTTAATATAAAAATAAAACATTGACATCTTGAATTGTAACAAGCATCAAGCAAGAAATGCAGTAACGGTCATGCATGATATGCAATTACACAAATGCATTGGATGCATCGGCAAGCAAAATGATTTTTATATGCAAATACTACGGTGGACTTCCATGTACCCATGAGCCAAGGTGCATGAAGCACAACATCATATCCCACTCACCTGATGCTTCCAAACTCTATCTCCGTCAGGGGTGGGTGTTCTCATTGATGGAATGTATCCAAAAGCTCCCTAAACTAAATGGGATGGGTAGCATGCAAATATGACTAAAACTTAATTAAAATAAAGTGCAATATTTCTGAAAATCAGATGCTAAGATGTTAGGAAATGCAAGAAGTAACTAATTTAACTTAGTGAAAGTAAATTAGCAACTAGATAATGAAATTCTAATGAGAATTTTGCTTAAAAACAAGGTTAAGCATAAATATGTAAAATGGAAAGAAATGTTATTGAAGTGCTTGAATAAAGAAATAGATTGTAAAAATGCTTAATACATGAAATTAAAATAGCATGGAGGAAGATAAAAGAAGTTAGTATGTTGTAGTCAAGATAGAATGACTGTAGTCAAGATATTTAGTAAGGATTTTATCCTAAAAATATGCAAAATGAATATGATGAAAACCCTACAAAATAAAGGATTAGAAGAAAAATGTAATGTGGAATGAATGTAAACTAAAGTAAGCCTAAAAATAGATGTTAGGGATGATAAAATGTGCTATAAATCCTCAAATAAGACCTACAAGAAAATATGTTAGAGCCTACAAGACAAAGGTGAGCTCAACAATGAAGGATATGTAGTAAGAAATGAAATAAGAGCAAGTAAATGGAGTTAGTCAACATGCAAAGCTAAAATAAGGAAGCTTAAAATGTAAAAGGTAGAAATAAAATTAAGGAAATATCTAGCTAGATTTCACCTAGCTATGACCCCTTCCGAGGATGGATATCTCCCTTCCACAAAGCCTCCTAGCCTTGCCTAGTTGCCCTCCATAAATTCTTTCAAAGTGGCTCTACATGCTTAAAATTCTTGAAGAGAACTCTAAGAATGCTTGAAATAAGAATTCTAAGAAGAAAGAGAGAGCTTAGAAATTAGGACAAAGCTTTTCTACAATGAAAATCCTTGGAAAATGCTTACCCTATGACCTCCTTAAATAATATTTGGGAGGGGACTTGAAGGGAAAGAAAGGATAAGATCAATTCAAACAAATTCATCCTAATCCTTCTTGAAGCATGCAAGATTGATGGTAGAGGTGAAAGGAGGTTCAATCTGTAAACAACTAGCTCATGTGGAAGATTATCGACTATTATTTCCAAATTTGCCATAGGTGTGGTGAATTTGGTTCTATGTGGTGAATCTAGTAAATAATCAAATTAGATTCTCGATAGTTTAAAATTTGATTTTTTTCTAGATTTACCACTAGAAAAATTCCCCACAAGGGTGGTGAATTTCGTAAAAGATTGATTTTAGCTAAAAAGGTTGATTTTGCAGTTTTGTCTAATTTGCTACTCAATTTACCAAATTCATCACTACCAAATTTGGTCAGAGTGGTAAATTTTGTAAAGGTAAAATTTTGTGCCCAAAATTATGGGGAATGTCTAATTTGATGTTTTGTGAAGTTTAAAACTAGTTTTGGGAAGTTTTGGAATGTTTACGACTATTTTTGGGAAGTCACGATAGGTGTGTCAAAATTGTGTGTTTATATTTTATCTTAGTTTCAATGTGATATATGAGATGTTACATAAAAATTGAAGTTGTGATACTCAATTTTGATGCTATGTTGTATTGTTGTTGTATTGCTTTTCTGATTTTAAGAGTTGATTGAGATTTTGTCAATTTTTATGATTTCATACATATATGCCTCGTTTTGCATGCCTTGATATTTGGAGAAAATGATTTTACCTCATAAAAAAATCTTACCCAGAAAAACTTGATCTCTTTAAAAAAACCATGTACCTAATGACAGGTTTCAAAGCAAATTTTTAGGATACAGGGTTCTTAGATTGATTGATGTTTATAGGTTGGGCATTTAAATGGTAAAATGGGAGGTGAAAGCAACCACATTTGCACCTTTACCTATTCTAGAAAGGTGGAGAGGATGAGATAGAGTGATTGGAGAGGATGGTTCATATATGAGGATATATGCATTGTGCTACTATGGTTCAAGAGACAATTGACATAGTTTAAGGGATAATTGACGTATCGTATTGATGTGGTTCATCTCGATTAAAAAAATTTGCATGTAGGGTTATTTGTTTTCCATTTTTTTGAAATCTATGGTAAATTTGGAGCCATTTATGAATTTGGTAGAGGTTCCACTAGCAAATTTGATCCCAATGGTGAATCTGGATCTGGCAAATTTGGTTCAAGATAGCTATTTTTTTTTTGCACTTTTTGATCTTGATATGTGTGCAAATATAGATATATTTATACTTGATAGAAATCTCTTTTCGAGGGCTATCCAATGGTAGTGTTTTTCTAAAATTTTAAGATGATTTGATGAATCTTCTAACTAATTATTTTGGATGGCATTTTGGTAGGTGATAAAGGTTTTGACAAGTAGAGAGCATCAACCTAAATGCTTGGGGAGAATCCTATAGGGTGACCAAAGTGTTGAGAATGTGGTGGTCTTATCAGTGATAGGGATATACTATATTGCTTATATACCTGAGTTGGAATTTGATCACTCCCTACTGATAGCCCTTACAAAGAGGTGGTACTCATCCACCAACACCTTTAGACTATCGATGGGTGATATGACCATTACTTTGGAGGATGTGTGGTGCATCCTTAAGATGCTAGTTTGAGGTGTACCTATTCGTTTGGGGATGAATATTAGCATTAGGAAGCTGGATTTTTTAGAGGATGGTGACTTCTTAGGAATGAATAGGTTGAGGATCAATGATTCTTACATAGGAGGGTACATTGATCGAAATACTACACTTTTAACCGTAGTGGTTTCTAGACTGATTATGAGAGATACCAGTAAGAGTTTTATGTCATGGGGATGGGGATAAATTGTAGAAGTATTGAGGGATAGTTATATAGTTATGCCTGGTATACCACAATCTTATATAAAATATACCATACTTTATATAGGGTGGTCTATAGATAGGTTCAGAGTTTGACCTACTACACTTTTCTCCAAGTTTGGGCCTAGGAGCATATAACCGTCTGATAACCTGTAGAGGTGATGAGGGGGATTGACCTAGAGAGTCCTACAATTTATAGATGGGAGAGGTGTATTAATCCTTCATCTTATAATTTTATCTAGATGCAACATCTTATTGATGATATGTAGGTGACACACAACACATGGTGATCATGGAGAGATGTATATGCATGGTATGAGGATCACAAGGAGCTATCTAGAGTGAGATGGGTTTAGTGGCTAGATGATAGAAATAAGGCCTATCAGTTATACCGATATGATTGTGTGACCTATAATTTTAGAGAGGTACATGGGGTACTAGTTGTTGGGGAGGTTTGAATATGATGAGTGCATCGTGAGACCTAGTGGGATCCCATGGATCCTCTTAACCACCTGGATACTGATGATGATGATCTCGTGGTCATGAATATTATGTTGGATGATGTAGGAGTGACAACGGACTATGATTCTTGCTATAGATGGTTTATACCTAATCGATTAATAGTGGGTTCACCATAGAGGGATCAGAGGTAGGTATTTCAAGATATATTGAGTTCCCTACGATTAGCTAGGCATCATTGCAAGAGAGAGGGATGTCAAAGGATGATGGCCAAGTTAAGGATGAGAAGATAAACTAATTTACATGTATCTTCATTGACTACTATCCCAATCTTGTATGCCCCAACCAGTGGAGGGGCATCGAGTCCAGGAAAATTTGGGTATGATTTTTGTGGAGCAGGATCGGATCTTAGTGGAGGTACGGGTCCTAGCAAGATAGTGGAGGAGGCTACAACGGTAGAGTTGAGGCCCTAAGGGTTATCTGTCACACTTTGGAGGAGTTAAGGAGCTAGATAGTGGGTTTAGATATTTTGTGAGTGGAGGAGGTCACCAAATTCAAATATGAGGTGACCAGTCTTAGGGATGAGGTGGCTCAAGTATAGATAGATAGCGGGGAGACCATTTCCAGGATTTAATAAGCTTTAGATCAAGTCTTGGAGGAGAAAGCCACTAATTAGGTAATCATTGCTAGCCTTAAATTTTATCTAGAAAGTGAAAAGAGAGAGATGAGGCTCGAGCTATGGTCAAGCAGGGCTTGGATAGTACTATGGTGGCCATTATTATGGGACCACTTGAGTGTAAGCTAGCAGCTTCTAGGGAAATTATGAAGACTATGAGGTTGGATATCATATAGTAGGTATGATGTTTATCATCTTAGGTTGTGAGGGTGTGAGGTAGGGCCACACACTATCATAAGTGTAGCACCCTAAAATTGGCGCAGTAAAATTGTAATAATTACATTCACCTTAGTAAATAATTTAAATTCAAATTTTAACCTCCCAAACCGCCCGTTAACCGTCGGGAAATCTGTTTCCCCCTTTTTTGCGCCATTTTTAGAGGTTGTTTTGACCGTTTGACGATATCGTCGCCGATCAGACGATATCGCCCCAGATCTGACGATTTCTTCTAGGCTAGGACGTCCAGACGATCTTGTCACAAAACTAATTTTGCACAATTAGCTTCTATTCCAACGGGCCTCTAATCTGGGTAGAAGCGTGTCTGCATCGTTAGAGACCCTCCCCCATTGGAGATCTCCCAAATAGGGATGATCTCCAACCTCCTAACTACTCCCCTAAGCCTATTTAATCCTTAGGACCTTCCCTTCCCAACCCCTGGCTGAAATTCTCTATAACTTAACTTCATGCACGTTAAATCATCCTAAGTTTTCATTTGTAGTAGTCCTATATCAATTTTGTTGCAGGTACCATCTTGTTTTTCAGTCGGAGCAAGCATACATCGTCGTCGATGAACCTGTTCAGATCGGAGGCGATCCTGTCGAATCAGAGATGATTTCATACTGATGCGAGACGATCTCGACTACAGTCCACATTGAGGCAATCAGTGCCATAAGTTTGCATTTCTTCACCTTTTCTCTGTTGTTTTATTCTGCAAATTAGCTAGTTTATTTGATATTTTATGTTATATTGCATTTTGGAGTTCACCCATCTAGATCAAAGGCATAATTAATCCATAATTGTGATTTAATCAGCATCATTCATACATGTTTTGGTCTTTAAGTTTTAGTTCAGTGTTGTCACTGTTATTTTGCACAGTTTCCCTCTACTAGAACAATAGTATTCTCTATATTTTGCATCTGTTCTTCTGTTTGCAGGTCTCTGACGAATTCGTCTAATGAATTCGTCAGATCTCAGACGATCTTGTCTGATCTCAGATGATTCTGTCGAATTCTAGACGATCCTGACTGCTTCAACATCAGAATCTTCATCAGACATCCGGATCAGGTATTCTGCTTTTAATCTTCTGTAATTTCTCTATTTTTTGTCTTCAAATTTGTTCTCTGTATTCATTAAATCTGCATTTTCATATAGATTAATTTAGACTCATTTGGCCAAACCTAGGATATGAATGCTTAAGGCTAAAAATGAACACATAAAAACACATTCCAAACCTAGGCGTGGAAACTGCCATTAAATGTTTCTTGGTGAACCCACCATCCGTCGAAAAATCATCAAAATACACCTCCCTTGAGAGGCGGGACCTTCGCAAAGTCCTCTCAGTCCGAGGTACCACGACATCCTTTTCCCATCCTCCTTCCGGGCACGGATCCTATAGCCTGAAGGTAAGGATGCAAAAAATTTGGAGCGATACATTTTGGTGAACCCGACGTGAATGCATCATAACCTTTTGAAAACAAAAAAAAAAAAAAAAAAAAAAAAAATAGAACAACTAAAACATAGATGCATTTTAAAACATTTAAATTTTAAAATCATGTTTAGATGGTAGCTCCTAAGAAAAGATTAGCAGTTACTATAAATGTAGAAAACCAATTGGCAGCCATAGAAATCAACTCTATGCTTAATGTGCCTAAAACAAGTAGAAATCAATTCTTGTGGAACGAACTTGATAGAAGACTTAGTGTCATCTCATCTAGGTCCACACAACTTAAGCAAATCAAGAGGCTAGTCCTAGATAGAATCCTAGATCCTCATCAACTAGTCTTTTATCATGAACTTCGGAGAGCCTGCCATAGATGGTTAGCTTATAGGAGAGCTCTAGTATCTTCGGAATTATTCACCTTCGAGGAATACCTCGAGAACGCAGCCATTGTACACCAGCTTCCTAGGTTGTGTAGAAGACCAAGAGGTTGTTCTTACAGATAGGGAAATATGGAATAGAGTTCCTCATGCTGTGTTATATCGATAGTATTGCCACGAGCTTTACTTTTATCAACCAAAGATCTGAGACAGATAATATCACTATAGCTCTTTTCATCAAATTTTTAAAAGAAAACTTTCAATTTGAAGAAGAACACTTCATGACTCCTGAACAACTCGAGCCTATTAATGATATTTATAAATTGTTTATAGAAAACTAGATTGTTACTTTCAGTCTTATTATTTCTTGCATTTATTGTGTTATTTGTTGTCTTTACTATATTACTTCAAAAAAAAAAAAACAAAGAAAAACAAATAAAAATTAAAAAACTAAAAAAAAAAACATAGCAAAAACTTAAACATTTCATTTTAAATATTGTAGTAGGTATATAATTAATATATACCTCTTAATCTTGTTGCATATATATATATATATATATATATATATATATTTATATATTTTTTTGCTGAAATCAAAATTAAAGCACCATGCCTAAACTTAGGAATGGTAAAGAAACTTTAGGAGAAGAAGAAGATTGGTTACAAGATACAACTAGAGACCCAAATGTCCTTCTTGGAGATCCAAATCCGGAAGGAGAAACTCTAGGTCAATCAGACGAAGACTTAGGTGAAGATAAGGAACAAGAAGGAAGTGTTAAAGAGGATGGATCCTCATCCCCTAGAGTAGCTCCAGATGGAACTATTGCTTTTGACAATGCAGAGCATTTTCGAAAATTTCTCAATGATAACATTGACATCCTTAATGTGGCAGTTCGTATTGATAAAGGGCAAATTAGTGATACTCAAGCAGCCATGGAATATATGTGTAATATGTGCACTAATCCCTTGTCTTTCATTGATCAAGAAAGTGACAAGGCTGGGCCATCCAATACGGACATGGTCACTATGGCTCAAAACATGTCAAAACAACAAGTTACCCAACCTCCTAAGGAACCTGTTATTCAACCTAAAATCATTCCCACACAAAAGAAAACTTCCTTCATTACTTTATTTCGCCAAACTATTGAGCAATATGCTTCAAGTAAACAAAAACCTAAAACGAAGTCAAACACCAATTTTCAACAATCTGGAATACAACATAATACAACTTCAAAATTCCTTCATAACACTTTTCCTACCAATAATTTACACAATAGTAACATGGCATCTAATCTTCATGTTCCTCCATCATATGCCCATAAAACCCATGTCAATGCCCTACCAAACCAATATGGGGGGCAAACTAGTAATCTGGAAGCCATGGTGAAACAGTTAGCTTCACGTATGGACCAGATAGATCCCTACCGTCCCTCGTATAATTATCGAGAGATATGTAGTCAACCTTTGGATCCCATAGTTGTAGCTCAACCATACCCTAAGCATTTTCCCATGCCTATCTTGCCTATATATAAAGGAACCGAAGATCCCATAGAGCATCTTCGCATGTTTAGGATAGCATGTCATGACATATCACATGATGACTTGCTATTGCTAAAAATGTTCTCGAAAAGTTTAGGTGGAATGGCATTAGAGTGGTACTATCAATTGCCCACTCATTCTTTGAGAAACTTTGAAGAAACAGCTGAATCATTTGTCCATCAATTTAGTGCCTACATCGAGAGGCATGTAACCATTAAAGATCTATACAATTTAAAACAAGACAAAGATGAATGTTTTTCCGATTTCTTAGCTAGATGGAGGCAATTGATAGGAAAACTGCACTTTGTGCTACCTTATAGGGAAATGTTGGACATTTTTATCAATAATTTGCAAGAACAAATATCTTATGAGCTATCAATTGCTACTTTAACTACCTTCGATCAAGCTATAGACTTAGCTCGAAGAGTAGAAGATGCCCTCATTAGGAGAGGCCAACTTAGGAAGAAGGATGATGAGAAAACATCTAGAAATCAATATAAAAACAAACAAGTTGTTGGTGACGGAGTCACTGACAACAGAAATGTTGCTAATATCAATGCAACGAAGACAACAGAAAAATTTATATTGAAACCTCCTAACAAGCCTCCTCGAGAATTTACTAGATTAAACCAACCCTTATCAACTATTTTACCTCAATTACTCGAAAGAGGTTTGATCCAATTACCAGCTATCCGAGAACCTGATCCAACTATACCCGGATACAGAGCCGACTTACACCGTGATTTCCATAGAGGACCTGGACATTCTACCAATGCTTGTAAAAGGTTGAAACATAAAATACAAGATTTGATTGATAATAATGAAATGGAGGTGCAAGCCTTCCAACCTAAACAAAACCCTCCTAATAATACTCAAAAGACCGTTCCCCAAAATCAAAATCAAAATGCTAATCAAACTTTAGACATATTCCAACACCCTTTACCAAGACATGGTAAAGAGGTAGCCAATCAAATCGAACATCATAATGTTCCCCCTCCTACCCGATATGTAGGAACCATTAGCGGACAATTACCTGTTCAGGATCCTCAAATATTTGACACAACCTTATCCTTGGTTACGACCAGGCCCTTACATAATTTTCAAACTTCTGATTCTAGTGATATAGAGTCGGATAGTGAAAGTGAAGTAGACATTACTTCAAACCAATCGAATAGTTCTAAAAATGAATCAGATCCTATTCAACCCATCACAGATGCTATGGTTCCGGAAGAACCATTTCCTAGAAGAGTTACTACTCGACCTTCTTCTAATATATTCCTTTCTAATGAACAAGCCATAAATGCTCAACCGAGACCAGTTCAACGTCTTCACTATAACATTGTAGGTACCATCGGAGTCGTCACCCGACAACAAGCTCAAAATTCCCAACAAGAACCAAACCAGAATGATGGATCAGCTCCATTCGTTTTGAAAAACCCCAATAAAGGGAATCATGCTCCTAATGTTCAACCTAAACCCCCTTACAATATTAATGAGCAATTGTCCAATACTACGGCCAGAATTTCCCTCTTAGATTTATTAAGATCCTCTCCCACCCATAGGGATGAGTTGATGCTTACATTAAGCCAAATGATGGTACCTCAAAACATTCAACCCGAAGCTATGGCCAATACTATCATCACTCGAGAGATTGATTGTATTGACTTTCGAGATAAAGATATCCCACAACACAGTTTACATAAGGATAATCCCTTATACATTACTGCTCTAATTGGAGATGTAGCTATCAAACGAGTCTTGATTGATAATGGCTCATCTCTAAACATTTGCACTTTTGACTTCTACCAACGATTTGGCTTTAGAAGTGATGAAATGAAGAAAACTGATATGATTATCAAAGCTTTTAATGACGAAACACAAGAAACGTGTGGAGTTATTACCCTCCCATTGCAAGTTGGTCCTAGAACCCTAGAAACAACCGTGTTTATTGTACATTGCCCAGCATCGTACAATATACTTTTGGGTCACCCTTGGATCAATGCCATGCGAGCGGTCCCATCAACCTTACACCAATGTGTTAAATTTGAGTTTAAAAATCAGTTGGTCACTATCCATGGTGACCCTAGACCCTTTGATATGTGTGCTTTGGCAGAACCCGTTGGAGTGCAATTTTGCCCTCGCTCTGTCATCCACACATCCTAGTTCTTATTTTTCATCTAAAATCGTGAAACACACACCCATAACTTCACCTATTTCCCCTCCATTAATTTCATCCTCCTATATAGATCAACAACCCTCTAAACAAATCACTCTAGAACCTCAAAAAGATCTTAAATCTACAACCAATCCTTCATGTTCTATCCCTATAAATTCAAAACCTATAGACACATCTATCATACCTTCCACATCTCAAGATATAGGTAATAAGCCTTCTACATCTTATGCCCTTTCTGATGAACTTTTACCAGATTTATCCACAACCTTAATATCAGAAAAAACAAATGCTTTCATGCAAGATTCAATTCTTTTGAATAATTTACCGCCATCTCCTCGTACTTTGGGCCTCCCACAACCTATGGGAAGTACTTACCAAGTCGGGAGTTGCGCCTTCATTTATAAAGGATATGACTAGGGAAGAATCCCTCGGAATATCAAAACTCATCATGAGGGATACGCTCGGTGTTATTTTACCAATGATTATATTAAAGCTAAACCCATGATGCTTAAAATGGGATATAAAGGGAAAGGCTTGGGACCTTTCCAAGATGGCATGAAAGAACCTTTCGAGGTAGAACCGTGGCCTGCCCGCTGTGGTGTGGGCCTATTTCCTAGTAAGGGTCAACCCTTTCCTTTTGAAGATGATGATCAACTCATATGTTATCAAGATTATTTGGATAGGCATGATGATTTGCCTCTTAAAAATCAGTCGTTTTCATGCAACATGCTATCCATAGCTTACCCTAAAATGATTGCCGACCCCGATGAAGAGTTGGAAGGAGATATCTTCCATGATGTCTCTGTTGAAGAGATGTTACACAATGGATTTTATTTTGATGGTTCTATACCAACTATAGCCCAACTTGAGGCCACTAATCCTCAAGATGAATTATCTAAATTAACCTTACAAGAATTACAAGAATTGGGTGTTTCACCCGCCCCACCTAATTTTGAAAGAGATCTACACATGGAGGTAGAAAACGTCATTAAAATTAATATTGGAACTGAAGATAATCCTCACATAATCAATATTGGATCAGAATTAAGTCAAGAAAAACAAGAACAATACATTGCATTCCTTAAAGAGTATGAAGATGTCTTCGCTTGGACATATGAAGATATGCCAGGTCTAGACCCTTCTATAGTCATGCATCACCTAGTGGTCCATCCGGATGCTAAACCTGTTAAACAAAAACTTAGAAAAATGCATCCCAAAGTGGCTCTGCTAGTCAAAGGGGAGTTAGAAAAACTCTTGAATGTTGTCTTTATACAAGCTATTGATTATGCTGAATGGATCTCAAATGTAGTTCCAGTCACCAAAAAAGAAGCTACCAAAGTTAGGGTTTGCACAGATTTTAGAGATATTAACGCCGCATGCCCTAAAGATGACTTTCCTCTTCCAAACATGGATCAAATCATTGACTTTACTGTTGAGAGTGGGATGATGTCCTTAATGGATGGATTCTCCGGTTATAATCAGATCAAGATAGCTCCTGAAGATCAGGCTAAAACAGCCTTTATTACCCCCTGGGGTACCTTTTGTTGGAAAGTGATGCCATTTGGCTTAAAGAACGCAGGTGCAACTTATCAACGAGCTATGACCTATATTTTTCATGATATGATGCATGATATCCTACATGATTATGTAGATGATATTATAGCTCGCTCTATTTTGGAAGATAATCATTTAGATGATTTGAGAAAAGTTTTTAATCGATTACGAGAATATCTTATTCGATTAAATCCAGCAAAATGTATATTCGGAGTTAAGTCCGGTAAACTATTAGGGGTTTTAGTTTCTTTACGTGGTATCGAAATCGACCCTCTCAAGATTGCGGCTATCACTGATATGCCCGCACCTACTAATATATCCGAATTACGAAGTTTACAAGGTAAACTTCAAGCTATCCGTCGCTTCATCGATAAGCTGGCGAATAAAACTAGTCCCTTTCTTAAACTCCTTAATAAGGATGTCCCTTTTAATTGGGACACGGAATGTAGAAAATCTTTTGAACTTCTCAAACAATACCTCCTTAATCCACCTGTGCTTTCACCACCTAAACCTGATCGCCCATTCCTCCTATACATTTCAGCTTCAGATTCTACCTTAGGAGCTATGTTAGCTCAACTTGATGATGAAAAGAGAGAACGTGCTAATTATTACATTAGCCAAACCTTCATCAGTTATGAAACCCGCTACACAACATTAGAAAAACTATGTCTAGCAATCGTGTTTGCTACGCAAAAATTACGACACTATATGCTTAGTCAAAAAATGTATGTCATTGCCAAATACGATCCCTTAAGGTATCTCATGAGTCGACCTTATTTATCGGGTCGCACAACCAAATGGGTTCTTGCTCTAAGTGAGTTTGATCTCACATTCATAGGATAGAAGTCTATTAAGGGTCAAATCATAGCAGATCAATTAGCTGCTGCACCCTTAGAGTCTACCCATCCCCTCATTATCGAGTTTCCTGATGAATGCCTTCAATTAGAGGCAGACCATATTGAACAATGGTCCTTATACTTTGATGGAGCCCGATGCATGAGTGGGGCTGGTGTGGGTATTATTTTAATATCCCCACAAAAACATCTTATTCCTCTGTCCTTCAAATTGACATTTGCTTGCACCAACAATACTGCTGAGTATGAAGCTCTAATCCTTGGATTACGAGCTACCTTGGCCCTCAAAATTAAACACCTTTTAGTTTTTGGTGATTCTCAACTGGTTATAAACCAAATTAATGAAGTTTATCAGACCAGAGATGATAAACTATGCCCATATAAGGCCTATGTTTTACAACTAATGTCCTTATTTGATCAAGTTACCTTGGAAGCTATTCCTCGAACTAGCAACCGTGCAGCTGATGCCATGGCCGCAACTGCATCTCTCCTGCCCTTGGAGTTAGATGACGAATATGCCACTATCATTATTCGTCGACTTCAGGAACCCACTTCAAATAAGTCATGCTTAGAGCCTTTGGATGTGTTTCTAATCAATGAAACTACTCCGGAACCTTGGTATACGGACATATTTGATTTTCTCCAAAATGGGACTTTTCCCGCCAATTATAATAGAAACCAACGATCGGTTATTACGTCGATGAGCAAGTCGATTTGTAATAATTGGCAATACTTTATATAGGAGATCTTTTGAAGGTATCCTATTAAGATGTTTAAACTTAGAAGAGTCTAAATCAGCCTTGAGTGAAGCCCACGATGGATCTTGTGGAGGACACTTTAGTGGTAGCGTCATTGCTAAAAAGCTCCTTCGGATAGGATACTTTTGGCCTACCATGGAAACGGATGCACATGAGTATGTGCGCCATTGCGACAAGTGCCAGAAACATGCTGACCTTGTCCATGCGCCTGCACAAGAGCCGCAGGCTATTTCATCTCCTTGGCCCTTTTCTAAATGGGGCTTAGATATTATTGGCAAAATCAATCCTGTGTCATCTGATGGACACAAGTTCATCATAACCGCCACTGAGTATTTCATGAAGTGGGTCGAAGCTATGCCTTTAGCTTCCTGCACTGGCACACAAGTCTCTAAATTTATTTTTAATCAAATCATTTGTAGGTTCGGAATTCCTGCAAATCTCATCTCTGACAATGGAACTTGTTTCAAAAATAAAGATGTTAAAAAATTATGCCAAAAATATAAGATTCAACATCGCTGGTCCACTCCCTATTATCCTCAGGGTAATGGTCAAGCGTAAGCATCTAACAAAACCTTAATCAAAATTCTCAAAATATTGGTCAATAAAACTGGCCATGACTGGCACATTCAATTATATCCAGCCTTGTGGGCCTATCGAACTAGTGTTCGAACCCCCACGGGAACTTCACCATTTGTTTTGGTTTACGGTGCTGAAGCAGTTTTTCCATTTGAATTGGAAGTTCCTTCTTTGGCTCTGCTACTTCAAGATACCGAAGTAGGAGATGAATATCATGCTGGCAGACTCAGTCAGCTGGAACTCCTAGATGAAAAATGCATCAATGCTTTGGAACATCTCCGTGCCTACCAAAACAAGCTTAAAAGATCATATGCTAAGAAAGTTCGTCATCGATCCTTTGAGATCGGCGACCTTGTTTTAAAAGAAAATCAAAAAAATACAAATGCAACTAAGGACCTTAAAGGTAAATTTGAGCCCAACTGGCTCGGACCATACATTATTATTGCTAAATTTGAATCAGGAGCATACAAATTATCTACCTTAGATGGTAAAGAACTTAAAGAACCCATGAATATTTTGCATCTTAAACGTTACTATGCATAAATTTGGTCATTTCATCCTTGTATATATTTGTTTGTTTTTCAAAATCACTATCTTGTATTTCTTTCAAATTTATAAATTCAAAAACATCAAAAACATTCATAATCATCAAAAATCTTCAAAACTATTTGTTGTATTTATTTATGGCACTTGTTAATTTTTTGTTCAAAAACAAAAATCAAAACAAAATAATGATAAAAATATAAAAACAACAATATGCTTGACTCTTTCGAAACCAAAACAAAATAAAGAAGAAAGAGAGAGTCAAACATTCTCAAAAACTTCTCAAAAGTATTCATATATATTCTCTTACAATTATTGCAGTTATATGTTTCAAATTATTTTGGATAAATTAGCATTTATTTGGAATCCCTCACTTGCACACTCACAAAAATAAATATCTTGATTTTATCTGGCATGATTACTAATCTCTCTTATATCAAAGTTCACAAAATTCAATTAAATAAAGTTTGAGCATAGAGAATTGATCTTGTTATTTACTTAAACCAAGCACATCTTTTCACAATAAAATGATTATATTTGTAATTTCCATGTTTTGCTACATAGTAGACGTGGTTTCTTGAGCGAAAAGTTTCCCCTGCTATCCTATCATGCACATGGTCTAGAATCTTTGAGAATTGGCAAAAGGACAAGCTCACCCCTACCCAGAATAAAAATCCCTTGCTCTACAGCTAATCCGAGCAAGTATCCCTAGCATAGAAAAAAAAAAGAAAAGTTCAAGAAAAAGAGAAAAGAAAAATGTTATTTTATATCATTACAACAATATTTCAAGCACTATCTCAAAAATCAAGCAAAAATACAAAAAAAAAAAAAAAGCAAAAGAAAAGAAAAGCAAAAGAAAGCAAGAATGCAATAAAATCCCTTTCCCTACCCTTTGAAAAGAAAAGAAGGGTTGATGAGCTTGAATCCCCGGAATTCTCAATTATTCGAAAACCGTGAGGTAAGCCCCATAACAGTGGTTTGTGCCCAACCCGCTTGGCCTTGGGTAACTCCTAGCATGGCGATATGTCTGTCACATTAGCGACCTTCTTTTGTACAGACCTATGTCTGCTTATGGATTAGCTAGCTCTTGATAATCCGACCTACATAGTAGTCTAATATGGTTATATGCATCTACATCATGGTTAATGAACACTTATTTGGTTTCTTCAAATCACTTGTATCATATTATCTTGCTCAAAACTGGTAAATGCACAAAGCAATTGCACACACATTTGTATTTGAGAGATTTTGTGTATCATTATGATAAATCAAGATTGGAAATGAATTCACATATGCACATGGGATTCCTTATAAATCTAACCTTTGTCTTCAAAATACTTTGAAATATTATTTTTGCAACTTGTTTGGAATAATTCAAGTACAGTTGTTTACCATAAAGACAACTATATAATAGAAAAATCAAAATTTCTTTCAAAAATATACAATCAAAACATATATATCTAGTTGACTTTCGCGACGATGGTATAGTTCCAAAACCAAAATTGGAATTTTATGCTTAGCGCAAGTCCTCATTTTCATATTTTCTGTTTATTAAAAAATCAACCATGCAATAAAACTATCTTTTCTTTGGATTTTCGCGATGATGGTATAAGTCTATACCTACATATTCTATGCCTAGCGCAAACCATCGTAACAATTTTTATTCCCCATTTATTTAAAAATCATGAAAACCATATGACTTAAATCATTTTATTACACAAATTTTGCTTTTCAAAAGAATGCACATTTTCATTATTTCATGTCATTATGTCAACCTTCAATTTTGCAATGATGGTATAATTTCTAAGGAATTATTCAAAAAATTTATCACACTTAGGAATTTATGCCTAGCTAAAATCATTTTAACATTGTTTCATGCATACTATTTTCATGGAAATCTGAAAACAAACCATCATCATCATCATTTTTGCACCATTGCAGCAAAGTCTTAAGACAGTCTCTTAAGCACTCTTTTACTTTTAACAATATTTCTATACTGGGATTAGCTTGACGACCGAGTGAGCAGCGACTCCATGAGATGGTCTATAATAGCGACAATGTCCTTTGAAATTATTGTTAGAAGTCTCCTTTTATTTTTTTATCACATTACATCACAAACAAACAATTTGTTACATCAGATTATTTCATTTAAAATATTACAGCATGACATCAAAATTATAAATTTTCAAAATGACATAATTTCATGAATCCTCAATCCAATCATCAAATTAATCAATCAAACATAAAAGCATCATAAACATACACAAGACACAAGTCATATGATCAAAAATATCTCATCTTATATATCTCAAAAATATATGTACATCATATCAGCTAGATTGGTATGCCACAATCTATATCTTGGCATACTCAATCAAATGTCCTTCGAGCAGTGTCTCGAGAGCCCCTTGAGCTCTCAGCCTCATCTCCTCCCCTACCCTGTGGAGGACGAGGTGGCCCCATCGTAGTATGTGTGGTACTACGAGTCCTCATCGTCGATCGGGATGAGCTCCTCGACGACCCTGTCCTGATCGGATCTGCAATGGCAGCCGACAGTTGTACCCTCTGGCCCTCTGGCACCATCTAAAAATAGATACCCTGGTAGAATGTGGTCTGAGCAACCGACCACATCAACTCCTGAGTGCTCGCCCCTCCGCCCCGTGCTCTGAGGCGTGCAACCTCATCTCTGAGCTGTGTAGACTCAGCTCGGTGGCATGCAGCCTCATCCTGTAGAGTCTGCACCTGTGCCTAGAGATGGATGTTCTCCGCCCGAAGAGTAGCCATCTCGCTACTCTCCCCTGTGTCGACACCCTTGCCCTTATCGAGCGATGGTGGCCTCTCTCTCTATGGAGATGGGGGTCTCGCCTCCCTCCTCTCCCGCTGCCGTGGCCTCTCCTGTGCCTGTGGCCTCCTCTGCTCTCTCCCACTGTGACCCTGGGCCGCCTCCATCGCTGCCTGGCACCGCCTCCCTATCCGATGCACAACCACGTGTATCGGACCCTATGCCCTCGTCATCCGAGGAGGGTGGATGCCTGCGTACCATGCATCATAGCCATCGGCTACTCCTACGTCATCCCCATCCACTGGCTGGATGGGGGCATCATCCGCGTCCTGACTCTAGAACCACTGCATGTCTGGAGCCCCGCTAACTGTGGTGTTATCCCGGATAGTCCGAGAAAACTCATAATCCCTCAGAGATGGGATCCCCTGCTGCAGATCGAACTGCCTCAAAACTCGGTCGTAGCGGTGGAGCTCCACCTCTCCCCTCTCCATCCAAAGCCAGCAAACTCGCCTGACGTGAGCCAACTCCTGTCCGTCCTCGGCCCACCCTGGGTGCCCTCGCCATGGCCTCCAGGTGATCTGGTCCGGGACTAAGTCATCCAGTAGTCTCCGGGACATCGAAAGGTCGATCCACCACTGTGACCCTCTCCGAAGCCACCAGTAGAAGACTCGGGGCCTCTCCCCATCAACCCCTATCAGAGGAAGCCCTACCGGCCTCCGCACCGCAATGTGCTCCCAGCACCAAACCTGTAGGAGCGATGTCATCACCAGACATCGGCCGCCCTTGTACACGACCCCATATAGGATCTTGTACAACCGGCATAGAACAAAACTGCCCCAAGAGAACCTATAGTCATGGTCCCGCATATCGTAGATCACATCTACGAGCATCCATGGCACCCTGCACCCGCTCTGGTGGCACAACAGAAGTCCACCAACTACTCCAGCTAGCACCCGTGTGAGTCTAGATGCCCCAGGCATCTGGCGTAGTGCCTCGATGTTAACTCTGCCCTTCTCCAGGGTGAAGCTCGGGTCACCACATAATCGTCCCATAGCATGGCCCTGATTGGCCGTAGGAGTGATCAATCGTCCTTGTATGGGGATTCTTAGAATCCTCCATACATCCTCTAGAGTGGGAGTCATCTCCCCTATCGATAGCCAAAAACATGAGGAACCCGGATACCATCTCTCTGCTAGGGTCGTCAGTAGCCCCATATCCGTAGACACCTGTGGCATCTCTGCCACATGCTGCAAGCCGACCTATGCCAGCTGATCTCGCTCTACCTATGTGAGAGCGGCCAAGTCATCCCTCAAACCTCCATACTTCCATTCCCTCGCTTTTTAGCAAACCTCTCTTGCAACATAAACAACAAAACAACAAACAATCATTAATAAACAATTCAAGTAATTAATAATGCAAGTTAAAGTTCAATTTTATGCAATTGATGATATCGCCCACTATTGGACGATATCGTCCCAAATTTGAGCAGAATCGTCTCCGATTTCGCAAGCCGAAATCGTCTCTAATTTGACGAAATCGTCCCCCTTTCGTCGATTTCGCCCTTGGACGAAATTGACGAAATTGAGACGATTTCGTCGAAATCGGGACGATTTCATCTCGATGACGTCGATGGCCCAAAAATGGCCGTGATGCTCAAAATTCAATCAAAATTTACCTAAAAAGCATGTAAAATCAAATTAAAGCATTCTAGTTAAGTCTAGACTCTTACCCGTAGACCGCGTCGGACCTCTGTCGATTTGTGCGTCGTCTCCACCATTTTTGCTTCCAGAGCTCTAAAAACAGAAAATGAATAGTAAAAATGAATTAGGGTTTTACCCTATTTTTCTTAATTTTATTCAAAAATGTTTCAAAAATAATTTTGCTTTTCCGCGTTTTTACCTCAAACGTTCGATTTGGGTAAAAACACGGAGGGGGCACCATAGTAAGCTGTCGTACGATTCGACCAAGAATCGTCGCCTAAAAATGGGAATAATTTTTTGCTTTCTCGTAGATCGAGAAGAACTCATCTTTAACGCATTTTCTTCAGAAAATTCGCTAAAGAGGGGGCAAAATGTAGCACCCTAAAATTGGCGCAGTAAAATTGTAATAATTACATTCACCTTAGTAAATAATTTAAAATTCAAAATTTAACCTCCCAAACCGCTCGTTAACCGTCGGGAAATCCGTTTCCCCCTTTTTCGTGCCATTTTTAGAGGTTGTTTTGACCGTTTGACGATATCGTCGCCGATCGGACGATATCGCCCCAGATCTGACGATTTCGTCTGGGCTAGGACGTCCGGACGATCTTGTCGCAAAACCGATTTTGCACAATTAGCTTCTGTTCCAACGGGCCTCTAATCCGAGCAGAAGCGTGTCTGCACCGTTAGAGACCCTCCCCCATTGGAGATCTCCCAAATAGGGATGATCTCCAACCTCCTAACTACTCCCCTAAGCCTATTTAATCCTTAGGACCTTCCCTTCCCAACCCCTGGCTGAAATTCTCTATAACTTAACTTCATGCACGTTAAATCATCCTAAGTTTTCATTTGCAGTAGTCCTATATCAATTTTGTTGTAGGTACCATCTTGTTTTTCAGCCGGAGCAAGCATACATCATCGCCGACGAACCTGTTCAGATCGGAGGCGATCCTGTCGAATCAGAGATGATTTCGTACTGATGCGAGACGATCTCGACTGTAGTCCACATTGAGGCAATCAGTGCCATAAGTTTGCATTTCTTCACCTTTTCTCTCGTTGTTTTATTCTGCAAATTAGCTAGTTTATTTGATATTTTATGTTATATTGCATTTTGGAGTTCACCCATCTAGATCAAAGGCATAATTAATCCATAATTGTGATTTAATCAGCATCATTCATACATGTTTTGGTCTTTAAGTTTCAGTTCAGTGTTGTCACTGTTATTTTGCATAGTTTCCCTCTACTAGAACAGTAGTATTCTCTGTATTTTGCATCTGTTCTTCTGTTTGTAGGTCTCTGACGAATTCGTCTGATGAATTCGTCAGATCTCAGACGATCTTGTCTGATCTCAGATGATTCTGTCGAATTCCAGACGATCCTGACTGCTTCAACATCAGAATCTTCATCAGACATCCGGATCAGGTATTCTGCTTTTAATCTTCTGTAATTTCTCTATTTTTTGTCTTCAAATTTGTTCTCTGTATTCATTAAATCTGCATTTTCATATAGATTAATTTAGACTCATTTGGCCAAACCTAGGATATGAATGCTTAAGGCTAAAAACGAACACATAAAAACACATTCCAAACCTAGGCGTGGAAACTGCCATTAAATGTTTCTTGGTGAACCCACCATCCATCAAAAAATCATCAAAATACACCTCCCTTGAGAGGCGGGACCTTCGCAAAGTCCTCTCAGTCCGAGGTACCGTGACATCCTTTTCCCATCCTCCTTCCGGGCACGGATCCTATAGCCTGAAGGTAAGGATGCAAAAAATTTGGAGCGATACAAATAAGTTATATCATTTTTTAGTCCATGTGGAGTAGCAAGCACATTATCCTTCAGGGTTACAATTGAGAGCCCCAATGACGAGTGACACCTAAAAGGACTACCACCCTTCAACCTCACCCTTCTCCTCCATCGAGGGATTATAGGGAGGCCGGATCTTTTTGCTAGGTAGTTTTAGAGGTATTTAGGAGTGATTGTACCAATTTTTGAGACTATGGTACACCCTCTTATTATGATTTGAGTGTATCATTTTTTCTTTTGTGATGCACCTTCTATATTGACATGTATATTAAAAGGTATATATATGATGATACTTGTTATTTTGAGTTATGATGAGATGTTTTTTATTTTGTGGCTTGTTGTAATGATATGTGGTGTGTTGATGTTTTTGATATGTTGTTGCTTTGATATAATGATGTTTTGATATGGTGTATATGAGTAGGTAGATAGATTGGTTTTAGAAATAATATGGATGAGGGGAGATGCCCCAATTATGATATGCATTGAGTATCTTGAATTATGGATGACCATCCTAAAATATTTGTATGTGAGCGGTGGTCTCTAGACATGATATAGGAGAACACTCATTTAGAGGTAAATACTTTTACCTTTTATTGCATCCCATAGGTGGGAACATGATCTCATTATGTTTAAATGGTACCCTATGATGACATATTCATGATATTATTTAAGACATAATGAGGTACCTATAATATGTACAATGAAGTATATTGTTTTGAAAATATTTTTCCTCTTCTCAATATTTAAGTGTCATACTCTATGAAACACTTAACTGCATATATGAGGTACCTATAGTATATACAATGAGATATAATGTGTTTTCCTCTCATCAATGTTCAAATGCCATTCTTTATGAAATATTTGACTGCGTAGATGAGATACTTGTATTATTAACAATGATCATATAATGTTTTCCTCTCATTAGTGTTCAAATGCCATTCTCTATGAAACATTTGACTTCATAGATGAGGTACATGTAGTATTTACAATGATATACATCTATTATTTATTTCTTATCAATGTTCAAATTTCTATTCTCTATGAAATACTTGTTTGCGTAGATAAGGTGTTTGACCTTCATCAATGTTTGTCATTCTCTATGAAACACTTAACTGCATAGACAAAGTTTTCATCAATGTCTAAGTGCCATTCTCTATGAAACACATAACTTCATAGATTAAATTATTTGATTTTCATCAATTTCTAAGTTCCATTCTCTATGAAACACTTAGCTACATAGATGAAAAATAGTTTGATTTTCATCAATATCTAAGTGTCATTCTCTATGAAACACTTAGCTATATAGATGAAAGATAGTTTGATTTTCATAAATGTCTAAGTACCATATTTTATGAAACACTTAGCTGCATAGATGAAATATAGTTTTATTTTCATCAATGTCTAAGTGACATTCTCTATGAAACACTTAGTTGCGTAGATGAAATATAGTTTGATTTTCATCAATATCTAAGTGCCATTCTTTATGAAACACTTAGCTGCATAGATGAAAGATAGTTTGATTTTCATCAATGTCTAAGTACCATTCTTTATGAAACACTTAGCTGCATAGATGAAATATTTTTTTTCTTATCAATATCCAAGTGCCATTTTCTATGAAATACTTGACTATGCAGATAAGATTTGGGAATTACACCAATGTTCAAGTGCCATTTTCTATGAAACACTTGATGATGTAGGTGATGATGTTAAGCTTCTTATCAATGTCCAAGTGTCATTTTCTATGAAACACTTGATGACATAGGTGATGATGTTATGCTTCTTATCAATGTTCAATTACCATTTTCTATGAGACACTTGACTACGTAGATAAGAGTTCTTGATTGATTTATTCTTATCAATGTTCAAATATCATTCTCTATGAAACATTTGAATGTGTAGATAAGATTAAGTTGATGAGATATGTTTTGATTTTTCATCAATGTTTAAGTGCCATAATTTATGAAACACTTAATTGCATAGATGAATGTTTTTGTTCTGCAAGCCTTTTGTAAAGCTTTGATATGAAACTCATGAATATTCTTTGATGTTGATTATAAGATGTTGCAAAATATTTTGCTTGTACGATTTTTGTAATGTTTTTCAAATTGATGGAAAGATCTTTGCAAATGTTTTTGCAAAGTAATGGAGATAATGATGATTTACAAATATCTCATAAAGTAATAGAATGATCTTTGCAAATATTTTGTAAAGTAGTAAAATAATTGATTTTTGTGTCCTTTGCAAAATATTTTTGTAAAGTGATAGAATATGACCTTTACAAATATCTTGTAAAGTAATGGAATGAATTTTACAAATATTTTTGCAAAGTAGTGAAATGATTTTTGCAAATATTTCTATGGGCATGCATGGTAATGTAATATCATGGGTGCTCACAATAATTTTTGCAAGCTATTTTGATATTGTGGGGAAAAATTTAATGTTGAGATGTTTGGAAAAGGCTTTTAGAATTATTTTTGTGTTGTTCTTTTATTCTTAAAAGCAAAAATGCTTTTAAAGAAGAAGAATTTAGCTTTACTAAATTTCTTAACATATGAGAAAGAGTAGCAAAAGTATACAAGTTCGTTAACTAACACATATGCAAATATTTACATGTACATGAGGAATTGGGCTTGATACTCATTGCCCCATATGATGTGTTGAAATATTCATGGATTTGTATTGTAAAAAAAATATTTCAAATTGAGGGTAACACTCCCATATGCACAATCCAAGAAAAGAAGAAGTTCTTCTCTCATTTTCGGTGTGTATACAAAGAAATGTAGATGTGCAGAACATGGGTAAAATAAATCCCCTTACCTAAGAGGTCCATATTACACTATTTCCTTGAGTTTGAAGGATCTTGTTCATATGAGTGAGCTGATAACATCCATGCTGGCTTATAGGCCATTAGGATGCATAGGAATCTAATAATCGATTGCTTGACATAATCATAAATGATTATGGATATGTAAAGTGTTGATTACTAAATCCTTGTGCTTCTAAAGAGCCTATAAGTTAGCCAAGATGTTTTAGTTTTGAAAGAAATAATTGATAAGTTGTTGTCACCTATCATGAGGGAGGAAGTTCTCTATCTATTTCATGTGAACAAATAGAGAATATCCAATTTTATGGGTGATTATTTTTGAACTTTTGATATTTTATTGCATGTTTGCATATTATAGCTGATTGGAAATAAAACTCTATTAATGTAGTAGTATTATTAGCAAATAGATGATGGTGAGAGTATGATTCACGGATGTTTTGTTGTTGTAGAGGCTTAGGCAGATATGAGGATAACATCAATCCAGTATTTGATGAAGCCTACAAGTAATTGCATGCTCACAAGGCATTGGATCCATGTAACCTTGTAATATGATAGACCCTATTTGAACAATAGTATGTGAAAGATTTGATTTTTGTTAGATAGAATGCCAACAATGTGAACCGGGAGGCTACGAGGATAATATTGATCCAGTGCCTAGTAAGATATACAAATGATTATAAGTCTACAAGATATTGGATCAATAAAGTCTTCAATAACCTCATGGACCATCGAAGGTAATCATTGATACTTATGAAATGTAATAGCATGCCAACGTAATAAATTAGGAGTAAATAGTGTTAAGTGTGATCCATTGTATAATGACATTCATGGGGAATTTGAAAACCTATGCATCATTGGATCAAGGGAATATTACAAATTCTAATGACTTATCAAAGAGATATCATGAGAGAATTTGATTCATACTTGATTGCATACTGAGAAAGGTACATTGAATGGAAAGAGTGTCCTTAATCATTCGTTCCCATATAAATTTGATAAGTAATTATTAATCCATAGGAGAATGGATTATTAAGGTAAATATTGACCCCTAAAACTAATCGAATGAGTAATCAAGTGGTGATATATTAGGTACGATTTTGTGAACTCGAATGATAGGCCAATCAGGGAAGAGAACCCCATTTAACCAGTAACTAATAGAATTCATAAATGATTATGAATTTATGAGAGATTGGTTGAATATAATTTCTTTTCCCTATATGGATGATTAGACGAGTTATATGTGAAGAATATGATGAGTAGATATTACGAAAAATTAAATAGATTGCTCCAAGAATTCTCTCATGCAATACATGATTTTGTGAGATGCAAAAGTCATGGATGCATTGCAGTTAAGGAGTCTATTAAATAATCATGAGTGTTGATAGAACACAAAATTATTTTGTTGAGAAATATTGTTGATAATATTGTGAAACATTATTGATATTAACAGTGTGACTATACATAAAATATAGGAAAGTAAGTTATATATAAGGTTTGTTTTAAAAATATAGAAGAAATGGGGTAGATGAAGACTTGATTATTATTTATTTGTTGGTTTCCCCAACATGGGGATAGAAGAAAGGGAGAATATCGGGTCATCAGGACCATGGATGATCACGTCATACATCACTTAACCCAAGAGAGGAATAAGAAGAGAAGATGTATGATGGTAGCGAAGCGGGATGTAGAAGAAGTTTTTAGAGGATAAGATTTTTGGACTGAGAGAGTTTACTCAACATATACTTAGCCTAGATGGATGCAATGCATATGTATTTATAATAAGGATTGTCCTTTGCATCATAGTAAACCCTCCTGACTTGATGGTATGATCAAGCAAGTGAAGCAATCATGCAAGGGATAAAGTGTATATGATTATGTGGTGATTTTTACTATGTATTCAATCAAATGAGCAAGCAAGTGACTCGATGTGTTTTATGCATAGTATCATTTAAGGTGAATGATATTAATTGGTTCTTTGTGTTCTTGACCATCTAATCTGGCTAGGTGGTAGGTTCTTGATCCAAATTTAGTTGTGATGATAAAGGATCCTAACCAATTGGGCTCAAACTTTCCTTTTAGATCAACATCGGCATTAGTTTTCTTTTCATTTTATTTGAGGACTAAGTCCCCAACTTCAAATGACTTATGATGTACTTTCTTGTTATAGGTACATTGAAGACTATTATGGTACATTATGAGGTGTTCTATAGCATTGATGTGTCTTTATTCTAATATTTTGAGTTGTTGTAAGCAACTCGAACGATATTCATCTCCCACCGAAGAATCTTGTAACAAGACTCTTAGAGAGGGCATTTCAATTTTAAAAGAAAAAATGCTTCGGTATCGTAAATCAAAGTGTAGGATGTTACCCCAATGGGGGTACACACACTTGTGTGATATACCCATAAGGTAGGATAAAGTTGTAAGTGACAATATTGACCATTTTTTTTGACTAGTTTCTTGAGGATTTTAATTACCATTTTGTTGGAGGATTCAGCTTGTTCGTTTCCTTATGGATAGTAAGGCATAGACAATTTCTATTGAATTTTTTATTTGGTACACATCTTGGAAATATATTTATTTTTAAAAGGGGTTCCATTGTCTACAATTATAATAGAATGGATACAATATCAACTAATGATTTGATTTAGGATAAATTTTGATACTTGGATTCCTATGGTAGAGGATAGAGGTGTTTCCTTAACCCACTTAGTAAAATATTTTTTAGCTGTAATAATGATTTTGTGTCCATCAGATGATTGAGGATTAATTTTACCTATGACATCCAATCCCCAAGAGGATAAAGGCCAAGGAGATGTGATAGGTTGATGGAGCATGAACAAGGTTATCATTTCGTTGACATTTGTTACATTTCTTGACATAGTTGTGAGTATTCTTTTCCATGGAAGGCCAATAATAACCCATCCTAAGGAGTTTCTTGGCTACAACTAATCTGCTAAAATAGCCACCACATGTTCCATCATGGGCTTCTTTTATGAGAGTTTGAACCTCATCTATATTAATGCACCTAAGAAGTATACCTTCAAAGGAGCATCGATATATCAATGATGATATATTTGTAAGCTTTTAGCCTAAATTATCTATGTTTTTTAGAGTTAAATCTTTTAGGGAATGTTCCTTCCTAGAGGAAACTAGAAATATCTTGATACCAAGGTTCTTGAGGTATAGATGTTTGAATGTTACATATGCTAAGGGGTTGTAAGCATGATTCGATAGCATAAGGCTCATTGATTGACCTTATGATGATAGAAGCTTCTTCATATTCTAATTCTAAAGGTATAAGAGATGTAACTATTACCATAACATAAACATGGTGATTGCTAGAACATGGTATGGCTTCTATGGTTATTTGATCAAAATGAGTTTTTAATAAGGGTTTTAGTTTTCATATTTGGTTTGATAGGTATCATTTACTTGGTTGATCACCAATTGTAAATCACCATATACTGCTATGTTCTTGATATTTAGTTTTTTCGTTGCCCTAAGACCTAAAATAAGCACTTTGTATTCTAATGTATTGTTGGTGTAGGAGAAAGGAATTTTAAATGATAGTGGGATGATTTGTTGTTGTAGGGTAACTAGGATAATTACTACCCCTACATATTTTGTGCATATAGCTCCATCGAAGTACAAAACCCATGTTTTAGGTTCTTGGACTTCTATTGATGAGACCATCTCATCAAGAAAATAGATGTTTATAGGATATTCTAATTCTAAAGGAGCTATGAAAAGTTGATCTATTATAACTTGTCCTTTAACTTATTTTTGGTTTATGAATTCTATGTTGAATTCACTAAGGGCTATGACCCATTTTGTAGTTCTACCTTATCGATAAGGTTTTAGTATAAGATAATGCTATGGATCTACTTTTTCTAAGATGTAAGTATTTTGACTAAGCATGTAATATCTTAGTTTAAGAGATGAGAAGACCACTGCTAGGCAAATATTCTCTAGTGGTGTGTAGCGAGTTTCATAATTCACTAGGGTTCTACTAATATTACCCTTTCTCTATGTTGTTCATCGTATTGAGCTAACAGAGCTCCTAAGGCTTATTCAGTATCAACTATGTATAGCAATAGTGGTTGATTTAGGTTTGGTGGTACCAAAATAAATGGTGTCAAGAGATAAATTTTTAGGGCTTTAAAGGCATCTTGACATCCTTCGTCCCATTTAAATTTGGCTCCTTTCTTCAATAATTTGGAGAAAGGTTGACACTTATCTGCAAGTTGTGATATGAACCTACGAATAGCTTGCAATTTTTCTTAGAGGCTTCATAACTCAGTCAAATTTTTGGGTGACGATATGTTTGTTATGGTCGCAATTTTAGAGGTATCAATTTCAATCCCATGTCAAGACATGATGAACCCAAGTATCTTTCCTGATTTTACCCCAAAAATATATTTTAGAAATTTTATTCTAATTGGATAGTCTCATAATATTTGGAAGATGCACCTAAGGTCTCGAATATGGTCTTTATTTTTTTGAGATCATCCTATGATGTCATCCACATGGTCTTCTACTATTTTATGCATGAGGTCATAGAATATATATATCATGACCCTTTGATATGTTGCTCCTATGTTCTTAAGACCAAAGGGCATAATATGATAACAAAATATTTTGTAAAGGGGTATTGAATGTCATTTTCGATTGATCTTCTGCTACGATATTGATTTGATTGTAGCCTAAAAATCCATCTATTAAGGATAACATTTCAAACCGTGTGGTGAATTCAACTATCATGTCTATTTTTGGTAAAGGGAAATTATCTTTAGGACAAGCATTGTTTATATCCCTAAATTCAATGCAGATTTGAATGGATCCTTCATTCTTGGTGATAGGAATGATGTTGGAAATCCAATATAAATATTCTATGGCTTTTATGAATCCCACATCTAAATTTTTTTGGAGTTAATATTTTACTAAAAGAGTGACTCTTGGATGTATCATTCCTAGCTTTTGCTTTATAGGTTTAGCATCAGGACGTAATACTAGATGGTGTACTACCAATGAGGGGTCAAGTCCTAGCATATCATCATATCCCAAAGTGAATACATAAAATAATTCATTTAATAGCTTTGTGTACTCTATATTTTCTTCTTGGATTAGGACCTTCCCTAGTTTGATAAGGCGTGGGTCTTCATCAGCTCCAATGTTGACTTATATGGTCTCTTCGATTAAGGCTTGTGACCCATCCTAAGGGGCATCTATAATCTAAAGTTCTTCAAGTTCTTAAGAATCTATAGGCATTTGTTCCAATTCAGGATGTTGGTCTAAGTTTAAATTAAAGATCTTATCTAGAGACTCTTCTATATGATAATTATCTAAGGACTCTTTGAGTTCTTTATTGATTGAAATGGATTATAGATTAACTAACTCTAACATGTTAATGCTACCAAATCATATCATTTTATGAGTAGTTTGATTGAGGAGTGACCACATTTATTATTCATCCTCTTCACCCCATTGATAGCCATGCATTGATCTAAATTAGTCATGCTCGTCTTCTTCTCCTGATATAGGAGAGAGTTCATTTTTTTTAGGGATATATCCAATCCCACATCATGCCAAAAAAGGTATGGCTTCTAAAGGTTCTTTAATACCCTATTCATAGAGACCAATGTCTTTACCTTGATAACCCATATTAACAAGCATTTGTTTAACTATGGGAAAGGTAGGTGACTTTTAACATGTAGTGTAGGTTCATTCACTTGGTATAGGATTGCGTCCTTGGATATTTTCATTGAAGGTAATTCCTCTATGGATGAAAGTACAAGACTCTATTTGGATTTTGAGTCCCTTTCTACTAGGCATACCTATGTCTTGAGGAGAAAGGAACATGCTTACTAGTTCTATGAAAGGATCTAGTTTTCAATAAATATGGTTAACTTGATTAGCAACAAGGGATGGTTGGGGAATTTTCCCTAAGTCTATAAGAGGTTCCTCTAATATTTCCTTTCATTTGTCTACTTTTTAATAATAATTTGACTTGGATGATTGTATGGAAGGAAAAATATTAATCTCTTATTAATCTATAGAGTTGCACATGACAAAATATTTTGGGTCTCCAAGAACGTGGATGACCCTTCCTTGATATTCATATTTAAGGCATTTATGTAAGGTGGAGGGTACAAATCTAATAGCATGTATCCATGGCCTTCCTAGAAGCATGTTGTAAGTTACATCGCATGATATGACATAAAAAATGGTATTTAAGACACGAGGCCCTACTTTGATAGGTAAATTAATGGTGCCTATTCCCTCACGTTTTTCATTATCGAAGGTCCTAATGATGAAGTTTGATTTTTGTAAATCAAGTCAAAATTTCATAAAAAATTTGACATTACAAATGTTCAAGGCCAATCCATTATCTACTAGAACTCTCTTGATATATTTATCGCCTATTTGAGTTATGATGTAGAGGGGGGGATCCCTTGATATGGTTTTGAGAGGAGTGTATTCCTCATGAAAAGCTAAGATATCATTGTTTATTCCAATTGACCCAACCATGTTGGCGATGTCATTTGGACATAGGTCTTTAGGGACTTCTTGTTCACTTAAGAGTTTTAACAATATTTCCTTATGAGTGGATGATGTTTTTAGGAGTTCCATGAGGGAAATATTTTTGGGTACCTCCTCTAATTGTTGATGAAGATCGAATGTATGCATAGTGTTTTGAGAAGGTGTAATCACCAAGGGTGACTTATGAGGAATGCTAATTTTTTCCTTCAAGATAATCAATGGAGGTTGATCCAAATATTGATTCTTTGTTTGTTGTCTAGTTATGGTGTGGGAATATCTTGATAGGTAAATGACACCTACAAAGTTAGTTGATTTTTGATCATGTGTTGGTAGGGGGTCTTGAAATATTCCCATATATTTGTTAGGGTTTTGTGCTTTATTAATTGTCACTTTTACTTCTTCAATGAGGTCTTGAATAATGTTCTTTAGTGTTATACACTTGTTGGTAGTATGTCCTTATATTTTATGGTAGTCACAATATTCATCTTGCCTATACTAAAAGGGTACCCCTTTTGATAAGTCCCAAGGTCTAACGAGTGGTATTTCTATTAGTTTGGATTTGAGGAGCTCTTTTAACATGGTTGTTTGACTTTGTCCTCTGTTGGTATATTGCCTTTGAGGTTTGTCTTCCTTTTGGATAACTAACTTTTGAGGAGTGTTTTGAGTAGTATTTATGTTGTTGTTTTGTCGAGAATCGGTTACACCATCTCCTACAACATGTTTATTTTTGTATTGCCCCTTGTTAGAGGGATTTTCATCCTCTTTATTGTTATAGTTGAGTTGGACTCACCTTATGAGGATGGCCTCTACCCTTTTAGCCATGTCGATGGCTTCCTCGAAAGAGGTTCATATTGTCATCTCCAAGGGATATGACAATTTTTCATGAAGGTTTTGTAAGAAAATATGTAATATTTCCTTAGGAGGAGGAATGTATTGGAGTATTCCTAGGAGACCTCTCCATTTGGATAAGAATTCTGAGAATTTCTCATTCTTACCATGTTTAAGTTGATAAAGGTCATCTATGGTGACCTTATCTTCTATGTAGATTACAAATTGTTTAATGAAGGCTTCCATAATTTCTTTAAATTTCTTAATGGAATGACGAGGTAATTGGAAGTACCATTCTAAGGCTAATCCACTAAGGCTTTTAGGGAATAACCTAAGGAGAAGTTTTTCATCATGATTGATGTCACTACAAGCTATTTGAGATAGGCTTAGATGGTTGATAAGGTCTTTTTTTCCATTATACATTTGAAACTTGGGAGTTTCAAAGTTCTTTGAAAATGGGTGATTGAGAATTTTGGGATCTAAAGGTTCATTATAGAACTCTTCAAAAGAGTATTTAAGTTTAGATGTCCCTTTAAGGGAGGAACTTTGACACTCAAGTTATTCAAACTTGGCATCTCTCTTTTCTAAGTCTAAAATTTTGGTATTGATATTTTGAATATCATTTGATGGAGGTTGAGTGTGTGATTGGGTGAAGGTATGCGTCATAAAAGGTATACTTGTAAAATTTGAAGCATTTTGATTGATGTTATGGTGGGAGGGACTTGACTAGGTCTCATGTTAAGAGTGAAAAGAGGGTTTGTAGAATTAGTTGTTTCGCTAGGAAAAGTTGAAAAAGGATTTTCCAAAGTGGGAATATCCATGGACAAGGTAGGAGGTGTTGTAGAATCAATGGGTTGTGTCATAGCCACATTGAGACTTGCCAAGGTGTTTTGAATTTCATTTATTTGATAAATGGTTGATTATGCATTAGAATAACCTATGTTTTCATGCATTGTGGTGGATTCCACTTTTGCTTGTTCTCTAATTTCATCTTTAAGGACATCCAAAATGATGTCATTGTTTCTTTTGATGTAATATCTAACATGGTCTATAGTTTGATAAGGAATTTATTCAATAACTAATTTTTGTCTAGGTACTTGTTGTGACCAAGGGTTTACTTCTTGTTCAATTTATCCCTGAGAGGATGATCCTTCCTAAGAAGTGATAGGTACACCCTTGTTTCGGGTGTTATAAGGATGTTGAGACATGGCTAGAAGACTTATCTTCGAAAAGAGGGTTAATTTAATAAAGTTTTGTTTACAAAGTACTTATAGCAAAGAAGAGAAGATGTTTGAGATCCTTATGTCACCTAGATAAGTAGCCCTCCTTATGACTCCCACTAATACACCATAATATACTTACCAAAGAATATTTCTCCCCTAAGTTTCGTACATCGGTTTACTCAAGGGGTCGTTAACCTTTCCCCAATAGGATTAGAAATTGGTTATGTTATTGTTATCTCAATTTATTGTTTTGTAAACTAAGAAAACAAATTATATGGTTTGCTTAATTTCAAAAAACTTTTATCTTTATTAAGGCAAAAGGAGTGTTCACGTTAGTTTCATCAATTTACGTAGACGACAAGAAAAACTCGTGTTCTTTTTTCTTTATATCTAATTAATTTCAAGTGTGCGCGGGAGATATTTGTTAGAATCTCTACTTCCCCACTTGAGGATCTCTTTTTGAAGGAGATCCCGAGAATATGAAAATCCTCTACACAACTAGACCCCTAATTTTAATATTTTTCCTATGGTTTTATGATAGTTGATGTAATGCTTTTTTTTGAGGTGTTTATGAGTTAAATTAAAATAAAACACCTAAAGGTTTTGGATCTCTATTAATATTGACTCTTTATCAAGCCTTAACATTTTTTTGAACCTAAGTCATCAGGAATCATCTAAGATGCAATGCTTAGTTTAAATCACACAAATGCAAGTGAACAAGAGCTAAACTATATGAACTTCAAGTTTTGAATTGCTAGACTAAGGAAATTTCAATTTCAGGGTAAACAAGGAGAAATGCAATCAAATGAGCTAGCCTAAATTATCTACAAATTTTAACAATATTCATGAGAATGCTTGTACACTTTTTTTTTACTGATTATGCAAAGTGTGTTGGTCAAAATGAAGGCCAAATTGTTAGATTTTATGACAATGATAGTTCACTTTTTGTTAATGACCATTAATATATTGTAAGATTTGTTAATAGTAACAAAGCATAGAACTAGATGTGTTTCTCCAAAGAATTATTGTTTGAGGTATTCTGAGCTTGATAGTCATAGTTATAGATGTGTTAAAACAAAGAGTGTTGATAATGGAAGTCTTTAAATAGTGATAGGGATAATTATGGTATAAGTCATTCATATATTTTTAGTGATAACGATAAATATCATTATGATTTGTGTTTTTTAAAATTTATTAGTAATGGTCTAAGTTGTGATAATTTTTTGTGATGACTTGTGTTTAATGTGTTAGAAAACAATTTGATGATGAATGCATGATAGGGAAATATAATTTATGACATGAAATATTATGATAGATAACAATATATGTAAAAGTAAATTAAGGACAAGTACAAGTTACAACTACTATAAAAAATATTGATAAATGATAAATAAGTGTTGGGAAAAAGGTAGATCAAGGAGAATTTAATTGAACAAAGATAGAAGCAAAGATTTAGAGATGACCAAGGAGCAACAACACTATGAAACATATCAAGAAATAGTCTAGAAAGGCATAAAAGGTAAATATTATGAACTTTGTACCAAATAATGCAATACAAGGGGGCGTTGGAGAATATTGCAATATTTGCTACCTTTCAATTACATTGTAAATACTTTGTAAATATGTTTGGTTTCATGTAAGCATTAGGTTTTATCATTATTTGATGTTTAAACAAGTAAAGTCATATCTCCCATGATTTTGAGTCAAATATCCCCTGATTTTGAGTAGATGAAAAGATAGTTGAAGATGAAATTTCAAGAGAATACATGTAAAGGCTTTATGTAGGGGTTGCAAGAGATATTGTATGCATTGACTTATAGTGAATCATTTATACTATAATGCATTTCATCATTGACCTGAATAGAGAGTGTTTATTTTATTTGAGTCATGGCTTGAGTATGTGAGTTGTATTCTGGTATATTATATGTAACCTTGTTGTGAATGATCATTGTCCAATAAATATAAATTTATTATTGAATCTTGAGCTTGAGCTCATATTTTTGTCATAGAACACACCTACCAACCTAATTCAAGGGCCTCACAGATGAATGTGCCTATTCCTCATATAGAGAAAAATAACAAGAAGCATCATGGATGATGGACTATTTGTAGAGTGATATTTAGGGTTATTAATTGAGGTCATATCCTCATCATATTCAAAAATTTATGCATGGAAGACCTCCAAAAGCTGAGGTCAGGGAAAAAATTACATTTAAAGTAAAACTATTAAATTAAATAGTCTATAGAAAATAAAACATAAGCTATGATAGGGATGCACCAAAGAATGAAACAATAAATTTTGACTACAACAAGTGGTAATTGAACACTAAAAATGATGTCTTAAGACTAGTGAACACAAATAAGCAAAATACCTTTCCAAGAATAAAAAAAAATTAAAGGAGAAGGAAAAATTATTTACAAATTCCATTAACATGCCAAGAATGATTACAAGACAATCAGGCCCAAATGGTTCAATACTCCTTAGGTAGTAAGAAAAGGTTTAAAATCCCCTTTTTACAATTGGAAAGAAGGATGAATGGAAGATACTACAAGGATAGGTGCCAGGTAAGAGTATACAACTCCAAATACCTTTTAAAATATAAGCTGGTCTTATTTACAAGTTGAGGGGAGGGTATATTCCCTCTAAAGTTTTGTGAAAAAAGACCTATAAATTATCCTCTACTCCTACAATTAAAATCCTTCTAAAACTATACAACAATAACTTTGAGGTCTCTATATCTAGGCCATAAATAATAAAAGTTTCTAGTCCTTCAAATGATCAACTATCATTGGATCAAATCTTTGTTGTTGTGTTGGGTGGTTCTACCATTAATATTTTATTTCATTTATTCTAGAATGTGTTGCATTTTTTATGTGATGGGTATGACCTCCTTAACTAGTGTAGGTTAGTAGATTAGGCTCACACATATGGTGGATGATTTCCATGACTGACATGTAGTTAGTTCTAATAGGTTTGGCCAAGAAAATCAACCTTTATGGCCAATGGAAGATAATCTTATTAATTGCTCCTTTAATTTTTTCCTTTCTTGGACATGCATCTAACATGTGTCCTAAAATGAGGTGGCTATCTATGACAAACGATATACCTTCCCTATTTGAGCACTATAATTTCCCTTCTTGGGATCTTTATTGGTCACCATGTGTCTAGCTTCAAGCTCTATCAAAGCCTTATCTTTGTTTATGTGCTTTCCTACATGGACAATTGGATTAAAAATCAATGGCTCATATATGGAAGAGCTAATGTTTAGTGTAGTATTTAAGATTATCTACCTCTTCATGAAGCTCTTTTCCTTTTATTGAAGGTGGGAAATACCTTTGGACTTCCTTATCTTGCCATATATCACTTCCAACTAAGTTAAATTTGAGTGAAGTAGGACTTTAGGAAAAATTCCACTACAAATTTAGTAGCTCTTAGGGCCTATTGAAGGAGTTAACCTAGACTTCTTGCCTTGAAATTGGGCATGGGGTCAAAATTTAGAAGCTAGAGAAATAATAAAATGTAAACAAATGAAAGGAAAAGAAGAAGGTCACTACCTCAAGTTTGAGACACTCAAGAAGAGGCTTCCTTTTGCTTCAACATTTCTCCTTGATTGGTTCCTAATGCTCTACGGTGGTCCTTTAGATAGGATCATTGGTCATAATGAAAATATACCTAAATATCCTCCTATGCCTTATGCCATGTCTTTTAGGACATGAATATTTTATGGATCAATATACTTTTAGATATATTATTGATATTGTCTTTGTAATATTATCCATCCTCCCTTTTGCTACCATCCCTTCTTTCTGACTCTTAGATTTGGTTTCATAGGTTGAGAAAACCCGATAACCAAGAAGAGATGATTTATTTATTGAACCTACACTTTCTATAGGGAGAGTGTATTTTGGATTTCCAAATAGGTAAAGACCCTACTAATAGTGGATCCCTTTAGTACCAATAGAAAGGTTTTGAGATTTATAATTTCGATAAGGGTTGGATTAGATACCATCAAAAGGGTTGTGCTTCTTGGATTGTCTAGTATGAGTAGTCATCATTACCTTGTGGCATTGGGAATTTCAAGTATACTACTTCTTGGCACAAACATCCCCTTTTTACCTTTGTTAATATTCTCATATCATCAATACCTTGATAAATTAAAGCTTTAGGCATTTTTATCTCGTCTAACATGGTTCCTCTTCTTTTGCACTCAATTGTGATAGTTGTGCATTTTTCTATCCAATAGATTTCTCAGGTAGTAGGTGGTGATTATAGCAAGGCACCCAAATTTAAATAATACTATCAATTTTTGGCCACCTTTGATTTGCGTGAGCCACTAAGATGGCCTACAAAAATATGGTATTGTTCATTTGTATTGAGTGGCTCATTACTATCATGAGGTGTGCTCTTGGATTTGGCATGTGTCCCTTAAGTGTCAATTTTCCTTGGTCAAGATCTAATTAGATGCTATATGGAGCCTCTTCCTTACCATTATCATGCCATTTTTTTTATACATGGATACCTTCTTTGATTCGATGTGTAGTTGGGATAATTATAAGTTTCATATTTAAAATTCCTTTATCCCTTGGCATCAAATTTTTTTTCCATTATCCTTCCCAAGGATTTATTCTATATATATATATATATTGCTATGTATAATATTTACACTTTGTACATAGGAATACCTAGTAATAGATCACCCCATGCCATCTGGATAAATTTTTTTGTTGATATCTAGCCTCCATGTCTTGGATGCCAATTGCTTCAAATAGTCATTTGGAATGAATGGATACATATCATTTATAAAATAGTTATAATTTGACAACTCTTCTTCTATGAAGTAGGTTTTATTTTCTCTAGTCTCTTTTAAAAGGGTCCAATAAGATTTTAAACTTGGTCTTGTATCTAGTTTTGAGTAGCATGTGGTTCTAATTGAATGATAAGTCAATCTTAGTATTGAATTCTCTCGAGAGGTATATTTCAAATAAGTCTAGAATATTAATAACTACTTCATATCAATGAACCATTAATTTAAGGTATTCTTGGAGTGCCAAAGGAAAATCTCAAGTGATCTTAAAGACTAGCACTGGAGTATCATCTAACTACAACACCCTGCTATTGGTGTATTCTAGCAATAGACCAAGTTATTTTACCACCTTTTTTGATATAACCGATGAATTGGACCCTGAGTAAAATATGAAGTTATGTATCAATTGATATCAATAGACCAAGATCAGGTAATATGGCATAAGCTTAGGTTTTCTAGGCTCTGGATCTAAAATTTATAGTATGATGGGTGTCCTTTGCTCGCTCAACTCCTTCTACATTTTTAATATCTCTTCTAGGTTCTTCATATGTAGAGGACATCCAAAATATGCATGGCTATAGTTGACTTCCTTAGATGCTCTATCATGTTGAAGGTTATGATAGAAGCTAATTTTGGAATGGTTGATGTTATAAAATTCTTGGTTCTTTTTCATTAAGGGTGACCTTGGTAGATTTATAATAGGCTACCTTGGAGGCACAGGGGAAGCTCTTATTATTACTAGGATTGCTTAACCTTAATTCACTGGTGCAACTTGTGCTAGAGGGATCCTTTAACTATTTTCTTCTCTCATTTAAGGTCTAGCATATATTGGGCTAGGCATTTCTTACTCTTCAATGGCCCTTATTTTGGACCATGTGTTATAATGTAATCAAACTTGTGGCCTCCCACTTGAGGGACATGCTTCATCTAATACAACGTATACTTTCACTTCATCCTAGGTAACAAAGGAATACTCCAAAGTTGAAAATTTTGTAGTTGATGATATGGTAAAAGATCGAATGATAGGTTCTAGACTTAAAATTAGGACTTTCAATTAAGAAGTATGTGAAATATTGTGATTGGAAGGGGATGTCCCAACAACTTGATATTTTTTTCCAACATTACAATCAAAATATGGATAGTCAATAGTGGGATAGTACCAACCACTAAGATATTCAATGTAGTTATTCTAGGTGGTAACCAAGTTCCTAGTTGAGCTTATAGGTATTTTATGGAATGGAACTAACATGGGTACTATTGTTTTAGTTAGAACCTAATGATGACTAAGATTCTTGTTGGCTAAAAATGGAGGCTTATGATATCTAGTCGAAGGTAGTCAAACATTTGGGATCCTAATAATTTTTAATAGTTCATCCATTTTAGCATCTAGAGGAGAGGAATATTAACTTTACTTTTGGTATGCGATGAGTCACACTAGTGGTAGGTTGTATGGTCAGAGAAGATTGGTAAGAGGGATGAATGGAAGGAAATAATAGTGGAGGTGGTCTATAATATAGCCTTTATATTTGTATTAGATCCTTATAAGCTTGAATGACTATCTCATAGGCCCATGATAGTGAGTTACCATCCTTAGACTTGACCATCATGACAATCTTATAATTAAAAAATTTTAGATAGTAAATGAGTTCCATACCCATATGTTGTTGAATTTTATTAGGTATCCTTTGCCAAGTATTATGGAATCAAATGTTTAAAAAACCCATTGTCTTTATAGGTGCTCTCTTGATGGTCATGAGTTGGTCCAGGAGGGATGCTCCATATGTCCTTTATATGAATTGTATTATCAAGAGGTCCACCAACTAATCCTATATTTTGATAAATAATAGGATGAGATGAAGGTACAATTTATGAGACCTCCCTAAAAAATAAGGAGCCAATATCCTTAACATTACATATTTTTTTTCATTTAAATGCATAGTGCATAAGCCCACTAGGTGTTGCAAGTGTTCTATTATAGTGACAACATCTTCTCATAAGAAGTAAGGTAAGAACTTAAAAACCATGGTAGGTATCAAGTCTCATGTGTAGGTGGAGCAAGTGGAATTAGGGGACCTTGATCCTTCCATGTAAAAAATATTTTGGGAGGTTTTTATACCATAATTTCCATGTTGTGTTGTCGATTCCTCCTTTGTATTTGGTTCAGATGTGGCATCGTCTCTTGCTAATTGGATAAGGTGAAGTCTCTAGTCATAGGCATTCTACTCATATAATTTTGGGACCTTTATTTGAGAATGGAGTCACTAGATGGGGATATATTATTTCAAAAAACTTATGAGACAAATACCCTCATCGAAATCTTGATCTCTCATTTATCATATGACTTCTTTAAAAGTCTCTGTTTTTAATTTGAGTCATCAAGTGGACTTGTCAGGTGAATTATTTAGGTGATTATATTGAAGTAGGTAGACTATGAACTTTACCAAAATTAAATAAGGACTTCTTAAACCTTTTTGGGGAAAATATAGAAGCTCATCTCATTAGGAATGCTAGAGAAACTATTGTCATCTCTAAACACACCCACCAATCCATGTTTGGGGGCCTAACAAGAATAATGTGCCCATGCCTCATGTAGAGTAAAACAATAGGAAGTGTTACAAATGAGAGATTGCATACAGGGTGACCTTCAAGGTTTTTAATCAAGGTTGGATCCTTGTTGGATTCAATCCTTAATGGACATGGGACCTTTGTGAGCTAAGGCCAAGAGAACATTATTGCAATGAAAGTAAAAATTAGAAAATTAAATAATCTATAAAAATTAAAATGTAACATATGATGGAGATTTAGGTTCAAGGTGTAGACCAATTGGTTCATCCAAACCCAATAAGGGGGTGGAGGTCCAAGGTTCAAATCTCGGGCCTCACTAGATTGAATGCTTTTCCCTTTCCTGGTGCTTTCAATGGCATAAAATGTTTAAAATGATTGTGGCATGACGGTTATAGGGATGGACTACACGAAGATCTATGTGGTGTTTTCTAGGGTGGACAACATAGAATACTATAGTGGCCATAAAAGTTGGAAAACCTTCCTAGATTCATGGCAACTACCGATTCCACCATAATATATATATATATATATATATATATATATATATATATATATATATAGAGGGAGATTCTCTAAAGAAAGAAACTAAAATTTTTTATTACAATAATTGGCAATTGAACATTAAAAATATCATCCTATGACTAGTGAACACAACCAAGTAAAACACATTTCCAAGAATCAAAACAAGCTACAAAAATGAGGACAAAGAAAAATTAGTCACAAGTTTCATTAACATACCAAGAGTAATTACAAGACAATGAGGCCCATAGGGTTTGATGTTTATTAGATAATGATAAAAGGTTTGGGCTCCCCTTGTTACAATAAAAAATAAAGGTGGAAGAAATATCCTACAAGGTTGGGTGCTAGGTAAAACCGGAGAACTCCTAGTGCATTTTATAATATAATTCAAGCTTATTTATAAGCTGAGAGGAGGGTTCATTTCCTAAAAAGTTCTATATAGAAATCCTATAAATTATCCTCTTCTATTATAGCCAAAATCCTTTTACATATAAAATATAATAGCTTCAAGGTATTTAGATCTAGGACCATCAATATTGAAAGTTTATAGTTCTTCAAATGATCAACTACCATTCAATTATCTCTCTTCTCATGTTTTGTAGTGGTTGCATCATTAATATTCTATCACATTTCTTCTAGAATATATTGCCTTGCTAATACAATGGGCATGACCTCCTTGACTAGTGTAGGTTGGTAAGGTAGGATCACATGTATGGTTGGTAGTTATCATGGCTTAGTGGCTGACACATGGTTTGATCTAATAGGCTTGGCCAAGAAAGTAAATATTTGTAGCCAATGGAGGGTGTTCTTTTTAATTGCTCCTTCACCTTCTTCCTCATTTACGCATGTGGCTACCATGTGTCCTTGCATGAGGTGGAACTCTTTATAGCCAATGACGAGTTTTCTTTGTCTAAGCACTAACACTTCCCTTCTTGGATTTTCAACTGGTCACTATGTGTTTCACTCTAGGATTTTTCATAGCCTTCTCTTTGTTTATGTGCTTTCTTATACATATTTATGCATTGAAAATCAATATCTAGTGGGCCTTAGCACCCTTGATGCAACTGGATTTGGATAGAATATTAGTGCTATCCATATATGGAATATCTAAACGTCGATGTGGCCTTTAAGCATGTTTACCTTTCCATGGAGATCTTTTCTTCCAACCAAAGGCAAGAAATTGTTTTCAACCATCTTGTATTGCCACGTCCCACTTTCAGTTGAGTTAACTTTGAGTGAAATGGGGATGTAGGGAAAAGTTATCTACAACTAAAAAGGGAAACAATTGATTGAATGACAAATTTCATGCTTTTTTTTGTCACTATTCATATAGAATTATTAACATTCTTCCTTGAAGAGATTTATTCATCTAGAATTTCATATTATAAAATTATTCTTAATTTTATATTTTATACTATGTTTCTTAATCTTATGTTAATGTCATAAAACTAAAAAATGACAAATCTATTCTTGGGGATTTTTAATATATTTTTTTAAGGCTATCAATCATAAGGACAATTGTACAACATACAACAAGATGGAGGATGTCTGTCTAATTGTTCTCTTGATTAAATTTGTATTTACATTAGATAAATTTTAAAGACTAATACTATTATAAAATACTTTGCATCATGTTATCTATCTAATATTTCTATATCAGTAATCATATTTTCATATTTTATTGAATTTATTTTAACCATTATTATAAATCTAGTCACAATTCCTTATAATTTAACTTTAATATATTCAATTTTATTACATACATCACTTTTGGTTAATTAAATGACTATCAATAATACCATGTGTTGATTGATAAGATACATAACCTAAATTATATTGACACTACATGCCACTTGTATCAAATTAAAATTATTACTTCAGTTCAATAAAAACATTAATATTTTTATGGTGAAATTACCCTTTGTAATTGCACACCTTTCTATATTAACCATAACCAAAATCAAGTTAATACTATGAAGGAAAAATATCAAATTATAATTTGTATGAATTGTGATTTAATTTCAAGTATATTCATAGTTATACATACTATAGCTTTTTGATCAACCAAATAAAAAAGGGTTGTCTAAGGGTGAAGGTAGTATAAGTTTTCACTAAGTCTTTGCCAGCTTGAGGTGGTGGTTCCAAGACCAAGCCCATCTAGGGTCTGTCTCACTTGGAGTAAAAATCTTACCAAAGTGGGGTGAGGGCTATAGTAGTATATTTTTGGATTTAAACCATTCCTGTGGGGATGATATGATGAAGACTATTGCAGATTCCCCTATTTAGCCAAAAAACAAAGAAAAAGTTGTCTAAAGCTCAAAGTAATTGCACACTATAGCTTCTATATTAAAAACATTCATTTTTTTAAATATTTTATAAATTTAACCCGCTTCCTTATTACATCAAACAAATATATATGAACATGATGCTAAGTTTGCAAGATTTTAGTAGGTAACTTGTGTGATCAAATCTAAGGAAGACAATAGTTATGATCATATATGTCACATATTTTTCAAATGATCCCACATTATAAAATTTTGGGTAGTGGTGTATTTGATGAACACCCTTAGCCACCAATTATTAATTTATTGATAAATATTTTATATTATTTTTTGTTTGATAAATATATCCTAATCTATGAAGGATCGAGGAACCAACACTCATCCTAGTCATCAATGCTCAAACCTAATTGCTCATCCAAATAAGCAATCCATCTAAATATTTTATATTCTTATTGAATTTAACTAATATTGATGTTAAACAAGTTCAAGAGTGCCATTAAACATATTTTACATGGTGTATGTCATAATTTTATATATTTCATTAATTCACTTGATAGATTCAATGTAAATACTAGTCATACTTTTATATAATTCATGGGAAGTAAGATCTTTTCTTCATATTGGATACATATATCATATATTGCAAATACTTTTCATATATATATATATATATATATATATATAGTAATAGTTTTATCAGATTATATAGTTTTGTAACACTCAACTATCTCCATTCAACCATAAATACAATGTTACAAAAAAACATTTCAAAGATAAAAATACATTTAGCCATATACTTTTAGGCCTGGTTTTGGGTAGTATACCATTCATTTGTTAATTAATGTGCAAATTATGTTATATTTGATGTCATTCGTTATATTGTTATATCCAACATGTATTCTCTTATCATTTTATTTGTGATGTTATCTACATTTTAAAGGTGATATCTATAATATTAAATATAATATATATATATATATATATATATATATATATATAAATTTTATAGGTGAATGTGAATATATATAAATTACTAATAAAAATATTTATCTAAAAATTTAATTTCTATAGGGTTGTCCCATTGCACATAAAATTTAAGATATAGGAAGTAAGCTCTAATCCAAGTCTTTAAATGTTAGTGCATGGCGTAAATTTTAATAATTGAAATTTATTAAAGCTTGATTGTAATTTAGTAATTATAGCCTTTGTAAAGGATAATCCATGATACAATTTATAAAATTAATGCCAATTGTCAATGGTGTATATGGTATACATTTCGCTATTCAAGGTCATATTGCTAGTCTTAGCACTAATAGTTACTTTACCTAAAAATTAATTTTTCCATATTTGCATTTTTTGACAAGAATATATTTTTTTTTTTGGTAAGTAAGAGAATATTATAATTAACACCGGGTTTTAACTGGTTGACCCAAAACCATTTTACAAAATAGGGTCCACTGACCAACCGGACAAGGGCCAAGCCCTAAAAGTTTAAACCGACAACAAAAAGGGCCAAGACCTACTATTCCATCAGAATACAGCCAAACTAAACTATGGAAGCCTAATATTATGGCCATCATAAAAGAAAGACGTAAAATAGAACTAACAAAGACAAAAACTAATCATGCAAGCACCATGCAGAGTAGCTTGTGCCCATATAAAATAATAGAATATGGTAAAAAAAAAACATCCCATAGAATGGACAACCAAGATGCCAAGCAGTCTTCCTTGTAGTCCTCATCTAACTTCTTATCATCCTCCTTGCCATCATCTTTAAATTTTGCCTTCGACTCCTTGTTCCCCTGGAACTGCTGGCTATAAAACAGAAGATTTAGAGAATCACACAAATCAACAGCTACACTGATGAGGCCAGATAGACTCTTCAACTGGTTGATATTGTTGGAGGCTGATGAAATTGTCATCTTCTCCAAGACTATTATGGTGGGGTCTGGTTTTTGACAAGAATATTTGATGTACTATAGTATCCATATATTATTGACTTCACAAGAAAGATTTCCATTTCATTTTATAATTTTATTTTTTATAAAGTAAAAATAAAATAGAGTAGATGAATTTTAAACATATGCAAGCCCAAATAATTAGATTTATAATTCAAAATGGACATATGCACATTTTGAACTAGTAGTGCATGATGGTTGTTAAAAATATATCTAATACATGTACTAAATGATCTTTGTTTATGCGTAAAAGGGTATAATTGGAACTTATTAAAGCTTGCTTGTAATTTACTAATTATGGCCTTCGCAAATCATTATCCATGATACAATTTATAAAATTATACCAATTATCAATATCATATATGGTATACATTTTTCTATTCAAGGTCATCTTGTTAATCTTAACAATAATAGTTACTTTACCTAAAAAGTATTTTTTTTCCATATCTACATTTTTGACAAGAATATTTGATGTACTATAGTATGCATATATTATTGAAGAGTAGTTGGATTTTTATCATTTTATAATTTTACTTTTTATAAATTCAAAATAAAATAGAAGATTAGTTAGAATTTTAAATCTGATTATTGCATATATTATTGAAGAGTAGTTGGATTTTTATCATTTTATAATTTTACTTTTTATAAAGTCAAAAAAAATAAGAAGATTAGTTAGTTTTTAAATCTACAAGGCCAAATAATCAGATTTATAGTTTAAAATGGACATATGCATAATTTGAACTAGTAGTGCATGATGGTTGTTAAAAATATATCTAATACTTATACTAAGTGGTATTTGTTTGTGAGCAAAAGGGGTATCTCATACAATTATTTGATTTAATAGAAGATAAACCACAAATTCTTAAACTAAGATAGTATAACAACAAATTAAAATTAAAAGCTAAAAACTATCTTAATCTAAATATGAATAAAATAAAGTATTCAAGAATAAACTACACTAAGATTATCCATAGAAAGAAAAATTATTGGGTTAATCCTAATGCAATAAAATAGATTACCAGACACCTAGGGCATAAAGAATCAAACCATTTCATAATAATTATAAAATTTTAACTCCTATTCTAACTTGCTTGTAATGTCACTGAAGTAAATAATTTTAACTTCTATTCTAACTTGCTTGTAATATCATGAGAATAAATAAGAAGATATCACACCTAGGATGTTGATAGAGGGTTTGATTTACCTTAGAAATTGGTCTTTGAATGGAAATCAGTGACATTTGGCTACAAATACTAGTAAATCATCCCATCCTTCTCTATGGAAGGAAACAAACCAGTGATCAATGACTTTGGTTATATCTACAAGGATGAGAGAGAGAGAATTGTGTGTTGTGGTTAGAGAGATATTTGATAGTGGTTAGAGAGAGAGAGAGAGAGAGAGAGAGAGTTGATATTAATGTGAGCATACAAATATATTTTGTAGATGTTTGGTAATGGTTTGGTAAAAAATTAGGGTTTGAAGTAAGTATTTATAGCATATGAAACAAAATAACTTTTCATTTAGAGTTGATGACTAATTTTCTCTTGTTTTCAAGTCAAAATAATAATCACCAACCCAAAAAGTACATCATTCAAATCCAATGTGTAAAAATATATTAGAATCATGCTTTGCACTAAAATCCCTAAAATTAATTTAACAACAAAATTACCCACTTAAAGTGGTGGTATTGAAATTTTTAATTTTTTTTGGATTAAAAAGCCATTATATTAATAAAATAATGTTTAATCATACAAAAAAGGGTGGGTGGGATTAGCACATCCCGTAAACCAATACATTAACCACTATGGTTAAGAGTATACAAGAGTGTCAGAAACAACCCACAAACTGCCAAAACAATATTAAATATGCATTCGAAAAGAAAGAAGCCGAGAAATTACTGGCACCTGAAAGGGGGAGGAAGATGCACATGACTCATAATGCAGGGTGCATTCCCCCAATGATCCATGAGGGTACGCAAGTACTGCAGCTCCACCTATACTTTTTTAACCTGTACTTGAATCTGTAACCAACAATCAAAGAATATATCATATTTATCAACAATAGAGAAGACATGTCCGACATCTTGCTGAGAAAAAATAGCTCTATTCCAGGACTTCCATAGATAAAACAAGGTACCAATTCTAAAAATATTCCAAACAACATCCAAGTTGAAGGAAAAAGCAATAGGGTCACCCAAAATAGCATGCACCCAAGTAAAATCCTCTTGCATAAAAGGTCTAAAAATTTCAAGAAGCCACTCCCAAGCTGACTGAGCCCGATCACAAGACCAAAAAACATGCAGTAAATCTTTCGCTTGTCCACAAACTAGGAAAATGAGATTATGAACACCCAGATGCTTGAGCCTACTACCAACAGGTAACCCTTGATGTAAGAGACTCCAAGCAAAAAAACTCTATTTAGGTTCAATATAAGTAGCCCAAGCAATCTAAAACCTCTTATTCCATTGGGAGGGAAGAGAGACTAAATTCCATCTCAAAGTGAGCTTATCAACCATTGAAACTTGTGGGGTGAGCCATTTGTAACCAAGATGAGCTTTATATTGTAAAATAGGAAGCTCCCCAAGCCAACACCAATCTGACCACCAGGGTTTTTGAAAATGCTTATGTAGTTTGCTCCAAATAGAAAATAGAATACTATAAATAACCACCTCATAAGTGTCTCTATCACCAAGATTTAAATTGTGAATTTGACAAAAAATTTCCCAAGGTATCCAACACCTGGCATATCGGGAGAAGAAATAAAAAATGGAAGCAATACCACGCTTATAGAACCTCTGTGCTTTGACCCTCTGCACCAAAGATAAGGGAGAACCTTGCCAAGTGATAACAAGAGACCACCAAATATTCATGGAAGAGAAAGAGGCACCTACTTTACAAAAACTCCCTTTCCAACTAAGCCAGGGTTTGAAGTCCTCCCAGGATTTCCAAATACTCTAAATGACAAAAGAACCTTTAAATTTAATAGGGATAGGGGTAGTAAGAATGGATTTCAATCCCACCCATTTCCAAATTTTCTTCCCCTGAAGCAAACCAGAAGAAATGCAATGCCTGACCAGCACTTTCCAAGATTCATCCCCAATTAAATATCGGGTGATCCATTTAGCACAAAGGGCAAGACCTTGTCGGTGACAATCAAACAAACCCATGCTTCTACAATCCTTGGACAAACAACAAATTTCCTAGGCTACCCGATGAAAACCTTTCTTGACCCACAAGAAGTCTCTCAGAAGCTTATCCAGTTTTTTATAACAAGATTTGGATGGAACCCAAAAAGATGAATAATAGACATGGGTAGTGGCTAAAACCTTAGAACAAATCTAAAATTTTCCTGCCAGAGAAATTTTCTTACTAGTCTAGTAAGAAAGCTTCTTTTCCACTTTATCAATAACATACTGCCATAATTGAGCAGAGGAACCATGAAATGCAAAAGGAATTCCAAGAAATTTAAACACCTCACCTAGATGAATCCAAGTCCATTGGAATTGATGTAACCAGTGTGGCAGTTGAGATTGAGATTGCCAAAAATAGGATGTTTTTTTCCATTGTATAGAAGAGACAAAGGCTAAACAGAACACCTCTAAGAAACTAATAGCTGATAAAAGGGATTTCTCATCTTCTTGAAGCGTTAAGAAGGAATCATCTGCAAAATGACCATTGACCAACTGACGGTCAGAATTAGGGAGAGCAATACCCTTGATTAATCCTTGATCCATCTTATGGGCCAAAAAATAGCCAAAAGCCTCTGTAGCAAGAATGAAAAGAGATGGAGCAAGAGGGCACCCTTGTCTCACAGAGTGACCAAGAGAAATTGACTAAGATTGACTATTATTCAAGGTAAGAACAGCTGAAGCATCTTGAAATAACATAAGAATGGTGCTCACAAATACTGGCCCAAAACCTAGAGCCTAAAGCATGGCAGTTATGAAGTACCACTCCATATTATCATAGGCTTTCTCAAAGTCTATCTTAATGAATAAAGCATCTTGTTCAAAATTTCTTGCCCACTCCATACCTTCCCAAACAGCAAGAACATTATCAAGAATGTATCTTCCCTTAACAAAGCCAGTTTGTTCAGGTCTGACAATCAAAGGCATAATAGATTTAAGCTTAAGCGCAAGGGCTTTAGCAATAATATTGTAGCTCACATTAAGCAGGGTGATTGGCCTCCAATTGGTGATGAGCTCAGGTTCCAGACTTAGGAATAAATTTAACATTGCCTTTGTTAATAATGGAACCTAGTGAACCACATTGTAAGGCTTCAAGATAAACTTTGTGGAGATCAGAACCAAGCATATTCTAAAATTCTTTATAGAATTCACATGGAAAGCAATCAAGCCCAGGTGCCTTATCATTTGCCATAAGTGAAAAGGCAATTTTTAGATCTTCTAGAGAAAGAGGAGTGTCACAAAATAAAATTTTCTCAGGAGAAAGCTTGTTGGGGACAATAGTGGTACAATTAGCAAGAGCTTGCCTTCTAGCATCATCAAGGGGTTGAGAAGAAAAAACACCTTGATAATGTGAAACAAATACTTTGAAAATGTCTGAAAGATCTATAAATATCTGCCCATCAAATTGAATGGCTTGAAACTGAGAATGTTGAGCAGGAGGTCTGAGGCATTGAAAAAATTCTTTGGTCACTCTATACCCCACTTTGAGCCAATGCATTCGAGCATGTAATTGAGCCCCCTTGGATTCATACAAATCAACCTTTTTTAGCTCATGTCGAATGGAAGAAACTTGGGATTGAGCAACAAAGTTGAAAGGAGAGGCTTCAAGCCTAAGACAAGCTTTGGATAGCTCACTTTGCAAGGTAGACTTAGCCTGTTTTCATCATTTTGCAACTTCAACACCCAGAGTTCGCAACACCTTAGTGGTTCGTTGAATGGAAGAATTCCACCATTCAATCCTTCCAAAAATACCATCAGGTATAGGAATCAAATTCCAAATACGGAATATATAATCTTTCATGCTAAAGCTTTGCAAAAAAAAAAACAATTAGGTAAAATTATGAAGAATGCACTCTAGGTTGAAAGTTTAACATTGCCATCGAGAATAAAATAGGTGAATGATAAGACATTGTAGTACCAAGTCAACACATACGGTGAAGAAGGTAAAATATGGGAGAACTGAAAGTTGTCACACTCAAAAATCATGGCTCTATCCAATCTTACCAAAACCCTAGAAGAAGCAACCTAAAAATTGGACCAGGTGTGCCAAAGAGCCTGCGGGAAGTAGGAATTAGGGTCATAAAGGCAAAGCTTGTTTTTCATAAAAAACCAAGCTTCTCTTTCACCTAAACACCACCGCATCGGGACATGACTGACCTTATCAGAAGATTTCTCCACCATATTAAAATCTCCATAGAGCACCCAAGTGGAAAATGGTAGATTCATGGCAAGCCATCTCCACAACTTGCATCTGTCAGAAGTGACATTTGAGGCATACACATTAACCACCCCAAGTGATTTTCTATAGATCTCAAGCAAAATCCAGATATCTTGATTGGATGGGTCAACACCCCAAGTCACAACATTCTTCTGTAATCAAGGCCCAAGGATAGTTACGACTCCTCCTTTTCCCGAGGAATGCTTTGTGGCAAAAGAAGTACTTTGTGGCCACAAAAACTAACATGTACACTGCAGATTGAAATCAGAAATCTTAACTTCTTGTAGACATAAAATATCAAGGCTTCCATGCATTCGAGAAACATTTGACATCTCATTTCGGACCAAATATTTTTTGACTAGGTCCGTCAGTCCTCAAACATTCCATGATAAAAAAATCATTGGGATTTGTCAAGATGCATGATCTCCATGACATCCTCTGCATCACCCAAACCTGTAAGTGAGCAAAAATAGTTGGAGGTTGCATGGAAAGCATCACTGTTTAGTTGACGTTTATCATTATGAATAAGGCTACAAGAGCGATGGACCTTCAAGGCCCGAACCTCATCAACTATAGAATTATCTAGAGCTACCACAAATGAGGCCAAAGAAGGGCCCGACCAAAGAAGTTGAGACACTGGTGGAACTAGGGGTTACATGTCAACAATCGAAGGGGTCGTATCAATAGGATTTTGAACAACTTCAGTAGAAGCTTGCATGTCTTGAGAAGGAGAAGGGGCAGGTTGTGCAACAGAAATCGAAGCTTCTTGTTGCTTAGTACCATGAGATTTCTTGCTAGAGATAGTAGTCCATTCTTCAGTGTTTCCCTGCGATCCATTAGCAGGAGTCATAGGAGAGGGCAAGGGATTTTCCTTAAATTTCCATTCCATCAAAGGGCACTTTCAAATTTTGTGAGCTATAGATTGACACCGATAATAGGTATTGGGTAAATTGATATAGGCAACTCTTTGCCTTATGGATTGGTCCCCAATTTTAATATCAATAAACTCTTGCAAATCCTTAGTAAGGTCAACTTTGATACAAAACCTTCTAGTGGGTTGAGCAGAGAAAAAATTTTCTGGCTCAAGGCAAACAAACTTACCTAAGGGGGCAACTAAAGTATGCAAAAAAACCTAAAGAGGAACAGGAAGACTAGGGAATTCAACCCACATCGGGACTTCTAGTGCAGCTTGATCACTGACTTGGAAATTTTGAGAGTAGGGTTGCAAAATCAACAGAGAATTACGGACAGTCCATGGACCCCTAGATAGAACCTTCTATGCTTGAGCTAGATCTGAAAAGCGAAAAAGGAAATACCCTTTTGTAAGGTTTTGTACATTCTCCACTTTGACTCCATATGGGCCCCAAACTTGTTGGACCCATGAACGAATAAGGGTATCATATGGGATACGACCCAAAAAATAACCCACCAGGGTATGACTCTCAAACCATTCACAAGCTGTATGGAATTCATGCAAAGGAATAACAGCTTTAGGAACAGGGCCTTTACCTCGTGATAAATTGTCAGAATGAACTTGCACGGATGCTTCCTCGGTGCCATTGAGCTCTCCAGCAGACTCAGAACAAATGAAGCCGACTGCATGAGTGACAACCATTAACACCACCTCAAGGCGGTGTTAATGTAGCAAACATGATTTTCCCATTGAAACCCTTACGAAAAACACACAGCCAGTCTTTTATTTGCTCAGATATGAGGAATTTGACCAGGAATATTTTTAATTTTTAGGATGTGTGCTTTATGGGACACATGTCAAATATCCTTTAATTGTGACTCTATACTTTTTTTAGGGTTTTGCAAAATTTAGAAGACAAACACATCAAGAAAGATGACAAAGAAGTGATAAATGGTTGAAGAAAGGGAACTAAAACCATCGGCCAACATGTCTCACTATCATCCTACCCAAGGACTAACAAATTTAGCCCATACTTATCCCATAATATGAGGACAAGGCTCTTTACCACCTACAAAGATAGTAGTTAGTGCTCTTTTTATAAATACAGGCTTTGACTATGGTATCTATCAAAAGACTATTTAAGTAGGGTTTTGTTAGATCTTAGTTCTAAAAGTGTAATACATAATGTTGTACTATTTATTTATTTTTGTTTTCAAATATTTTAAAATTATTCGTTATTAATTAATCTACTTATTTTATTTTTGTATGTGATTGAAATGGCCCCACCCATATTACATCATCACCAAATTATTGTATTACAATAAGTTATCTATTATACATGTATTGATTGACAATATTTGAGCCTAGGTGCCCTACTTAAAAGAGGAAACAATTGAATTAATGTCATTTGATTATTATTTTTTAATTAAGATTAAAAATATATTTTTTAAATAAAACAAATCCTAAGTATTAGTGTTGATGTGAAATAATATAATATAATTCTAGTTTATTTTTGTTTAACTTTAAAAAATAAAAATATTAATGCAATAAAAATTAATATTATCTATGGTAAAATCTAAAAATATTTAATTTATTCTAGGATATTTATTTATGTTTTATTTATTTTTCCTTAGACAAGTTTTTTTTAATATCATTTCAATTTAACATGTTGTTATTAACATACTTGGTATATGAATAATTAAAGAAGTTAAATTTTATAATTTACTTGTAGAATATACCCCACATTTTAATTTGATGGAGCCCCCAAAATTGACATGCAAACCTCATTAATGGATTGATATGTTATATATAGTATCCCCCAGATTAAATTATCTATAAGCATGTGCAATAGAACACACACACATTGGGAAATATTTGTACTAATACATATTTTAATTGAAAAAATATTTATTCAAAATTGTTGATATTTCAATCATTAGCATGAATACCCAGTAGGATCTATGGGACAAAAAAAAAAGGAGAAAATAATTTATGTAAATAAGCCTTTTATTTTCTCAGTGCTCAACTATTATTCACTTGAATATTGTTACTACATTAATCCATAAGAATATTATCTATATTATTTTTATGACATTTAAAATACCTCCTTAAGGTATCCACCCACTCTTATAAATGGTAAAATTAATAGTTAATCTTCAAGACCTAAATCAATATTATAGATGACCTTTTATTTTGAATAGATTTCTTGGAATAGGTAATCTATCTTATATAGCTTTCTCTATCATTACTTAAGAATCCAATATGAAACTTCTTCCAATAATGACCAAATTTTCCTTGAGTTGGTTGTTTCTCAAAATTCTAAAACTTGATCTTCACTAGTTATTCTTCAACCTAGTGGTAATAATATTTAGCTTCATTGGTTCTTCTTACCTAGTGGTAAAATCTTTTAACTTTTGCAACTTTCAGGTTTTGTGCAAGCAAAATTTGATTATACTTGGTTTCCTTATGTAGAAACCATACAATATTCCTTTCATCTTATCCCATTCATTCATGTTTATCCATACACAATCCACTTTTACTCTGTAGTCTTCATTTTATTTTTATAGAAAATATATTTGTGAATGATTATGTCCTCCACAAATTTTACAACTAAGGAGATTCCAATATTTCTCTATCGTATATCCATATCTACCATGATGACTACATCTAGTTTTTATTACAAAAAATAATTTTGCATTCTGCATTTCATTATTATTGAATCTATCAGTCCTTGTCATTGATTTGATGTCACTATTTCCTATCACAATTTTAGTTCCTAATTTGTTGTCTCATTTGTCCTATATATCCAAGACCTTCAAATTTTGGTTTTATTTTTGATAATTTGGTTCTTTCATTCCTTGTTCATGTTTATCCAAACCTATATCTTTATATCATATTTTATTCAACAACTTTGAACCAATTCATTTAGTATGATTTTCAAAATAACAAAAAAGATCATTAGAATTATCTCTATCAATATCAACATAGCTATGAGCATCACTATCTCTATCATAATTTGAATTCATGTCAACATCAATCCTAATGGCATAAGATTTTTATGAATAATCATAAACTATATTTAAGTAACATGTATCACATATAAAATCTATTTTTGTAACATGAATTTCTATCCTTGTCACAAATTCTAAATCATTAGTATCATTGCTTGCATCACAATACTCTTTTTTATTTTTATAAGACTCACAATTTGCTTTATTTTTTTTTATGAAGATTACTACTATCACAACATGCACCTATCATTAATGGTTTTAATTTTTTAGTATCACAATATGAATTTATCATTATATGCCTTAAATTATTTGTATCACAAGAAACATCTTTCATCATTGATTTATTTCCTAATTCTTCATCCTTTCCTTGTTTTCTTATCTTGGAAATATTTAGAGTGATAATTCCCTTGTAGATTATTCTCCATAAATTAATAGGTACAATAACAAAATATTCATAACAATAATTATCATCATTAAGTATATTTTGCATGAATTGTTGAATTATTGAAAATTATCCTTTCTAGTAATATCAACAAGCCTATTCTTCAACATATTTGTTTCATCAATAAATTTGTTCTTCAAATATTTAATCATTTCCTCTTGTCTTCTATTCTTGTCTTTAAGGACTTCATTAGAAATAAATACCATATACATCATTTTTCCTATATCACTAGGTAAAGTAAAAATACTTTTAGAATCTATATATTCCTCATCAAGCTTTGAACTTAGATAATTATCAAGGATTGAAAAATGTTCATCTTTGACTTCTCTCATAAATAATTGTAAGACACCCTTTTCAATTATTGATATATCCTTTTGTTCTTCAATTTTTTCTATCATGTGTTGTGTATGTCATTTTAATATTTCCAACCTTTCTAAAATATCTTGAATGTCTAGTTGTTTTTCTTGGAAACATAGGTTTTCTACTTCAATTTTTTTGACAATTCATGTATTTCTAGTTTTTGAGTTTCTATTTTTTGATCATTTATTTTTTGTTTCACTTGCTTTTTCTTCACCATGTTCCTTTGAAGTTGACAACCTTATAACTCCCTAGTTATTTGGTAACTAAGAATTTTGTAAATTTAATTTGTTCTAGGTATGAAGTAGATTACCTTATCTCTCCAAAATTATATAATTTGCAAAAATTCTATGAGCTTTTGTATATAAAAAATATTAAAATAATGTTTTCAAAAAAATTAATAAATTTTCTCAAAAATTGTAATATAACATTATAACTACTTATCACTTCAACAATAATAAAAGCTTTATTAATACATTACTAATAATTATCACTCCATTCTACTTTAATGAAAACCCTAAATAAAAATAAAAATTTCAAATTAAAAAATTTACTATGCACTATTGAACTTTTCCACTTTCACAACAATAAAGCACCCATGTAATCTCTAGACTCAATCATGGACATTCTCAAGGTTGTGTGATAGCTACTCAGAGTGCAAACTCCCCAAACGGTTTCTATTTAAAAATTAGATGAATCCTCCTGCACAAGGTAGAACTTTCAACATCCAATCATCATCTGTTACATGTTTGTAATGCAAGTTTTCTAGCCCACAAAAATTTAGGCTCTCTAAAAAGAATGTATTAACTAGTGTAATCATCAGATTCTGACCATTACTGATTAGTTTAGGTAATTTCCTTCTTGATACCTCCATACAATGATCTTTATATGATCGTTACACTTCCACTGTAGATATTTTGTGATGTTGTCACTGGATCATGTCTCCTATGACATGTTCTACAAGCAAATGGTGTTGGAACATATAGACGTATATCTCCTATATTAATTTTTTTCCTTCAAAATATTATGTGTCACATAATTTAACTATTACTTGACATGTTCACCACACCAGACTAAAATATCATTGTTTCAATTCCCTTCCTACATCAGATTTTAGCGTCAAATTTACTCGATTTTACCTACTTGAAGACGTTACATGTTTCCACTACACTAACCTAGGAAAAACATCATGTAACTTTGTTGTATGCAAAAATTTTCCAATTCATTTTGATTGAAAAACCTCCTTGTAATTGTATATTTGTCCAAGTATTATACTAGGGTTCAAAATCGAAGCACATTAAAACTCACAAAGTTGTTTATGTTCTTCTTACAATGATTGCCTTTCATGGGGTATGAGCGTACTCAAATTTTAGCTTAGTTTTTTTTATGCAATAAGACAAACTAAGGCGTATGTGCTCATGTACAACTATGCCAATATGAATGGTTAGGAGTCAATGCTAAAGTAGCATGTGATTATAGAATGTGTTGTGCAAGCTGTATGTAATGAGGGACACTGTGGATGAGTAGTTGTCAACTACTTTTGAGCCTCCACTTTCTTTAGAAAGTCATTTGTTGGCTCTTCATTTGGTCTAATGCTTATCTTGATTTAATGCTTACGGTCCTTCTACTCTACAACTCTACCAATAAACTTGACATATCTATTTTGTTGTGTAGATTTAAGTAACTTCAATATTACCCTTATGAATTCAAATTCCTTTCACTTGACTTGATTCCTTTAAATTTACCTCTAAAATTCAATAAGACCTCCTTCAATGGATCTACTCCTTTATTTAAATGGGTATGTCATATGATGGCAATGATTGTCCAAAATACTGGGCAAGCAACCTTGTTGTGGCTCTGATACCACTATTAACTTTTTGAATGTATTAACTCACAAAAATCTTTAACCAGGATCAATAATAAATTAAATGAATGACATTAATCAAACTAAAAATGAATCTCAATACTAAAATAACAACAATAGCTCACAAATTTAACTCATATGAACATAATATATATTACATGAATAATATAGACTAATCTCATTTCATGGAGCTTTACCTCTAATATATTATTTTACATGAATTTTTAGTTATTTAACTACTACTATCCTCTTGAAGAACACAATATTATACTAAGAGGGGGTGAACAGTATAAGACCACTTTTTACTTTTCTTTCCCAAATAGTATTAATCAATACAATCAATGGAAATATCAATAGCAATAACTAAATCAATGCACAAATCATCACACACAATATAGACACCATAATTTACGTGGTTCACCCAATGTGGGCTACTCCACGGAGAAAATATTTCACTAAAATTTTCTCAATCAATCTCTTGGGAATTATTTCCCTATTACAATGTTTATGGACCTCTGTACAAAGGAGATGTTGATCCCCTAAATTTATTTTGTGGATCTCTATCCATAGGAGAACTCCTTCTCCTCTACTATGGCTGGTGATCCTCTAGAAGACTACTACCTCCATTACACTGGCTTTTGGATCTCTCTCCACTGAAGATTCTTGTCCCCACTCAGAATACTTGTCCTCACTACTTTGGCTAATGGATATGTATCCACTAGAGACTCTATCCTCTCTACTTTGTCACCTCTAAAGCTCTGTCTCAATTATGTACTAAACACAGTCCAGTCGGTATCGCATAACTCTACTCAATATCTTGCACTAAACATAGTCCATTTAGTATAGCACAAGTTTACTCAATAAGCTCACTCAAATCTCCACTAAACATAGTCTATTCGGTCTAGCATAAGTCCACTCAAATATTCACTAAAAATAGTCTAGTTAGTCTATCACAAATCTACTCAATAGGTCCATTCAGAACCTACTCAAATCTACTCAACATGTCCATGCAGAACCTACACAACTCTACTCAACATGTCCACTCAAAACCTACTCAAATATGCTCAACAAGTCCACACAGAACCTGCTCAAATCTTATCAACAGGTCTACACAGAACCTACACAACTTTGTTCAACAGGTTCGCTCATAACTTGTCCAAACCTGTTCAATAGATCCACACAAAACCTATCCAAATTTGCTCAAAAAGCTCACACAGAACTTGTCCAAATATTCTTAACAAGTCCTCTCTAGGACTTACTCAAATATGTATTGTAAGCTTTCACAAAAGCTCACACAAAATCAGTCCACAAGTCTTCTCAAAGACTTACCTCAAATTGGCTTAACAAGTCCACACAGAACTTGTCAAATCTCATAGAAACATAAAGAGAATTATTAGAGACTCAATATGTTCTTTACTCAATGCTCAATCACTTTCTCAACTCAATATCATATAAGCATAAAAAGAATTGTTAAAGACTCAATATGTTTTATACTCAAATCTCAATCACTTTCTTAACTCACTCTCATAGAAGCATAAAGAGAATTTTTAGAGACTCAATATGTTCTATTCTCAAGACTCAATCACTTTCACAACTCAATATCATAGAAGCATAAAGAGAATTGTTAGAGACTCAATATGTTCTATACTCAAAACTCAATCTCAACTCAAATCAAAATATAGAATGGTTTGTTTTATGGAACTTGAACAATCACTTCATACATCCACTTGACTAGGCTCAATCAACTCTACATAACCAATCACTTCAAGAAACAACTCTTTCTAACAAACCCTAGTCCAAGCATGTATACTCCCACTCAAAATGTTTCCAACAATGCTCAACAACAAATCTCACATAACAATGATACTCATGTTCTTTTCTAACTCAAGTTCAAGTTCTCTGCATAACAACTCACTTCAACAACCATGCTTGTAAAACATTCTTCACATAACAATGATACTCGTGATCTTTTCAAACTCTAACTCAGGTTTTTCACACAATGAATGGATTCAACAACAATGCTTATAAAATAAGGTTTTAATCACAACTCTCAATTCAAAAAACCTTGAAGCATTAACTCAAAACACTCCACTCAACCAATGGTCTTAGCAAAAATGCTTATCAAACAAGGTTTAATCACAAATATCAATTCAAAAAACCTTGAAGCATTAACTCAAACACTTTTGAAAAGGAAACCCTAACCAAATCCTTTTCACTCTAAACTTAATTTTCAAGTAAGCCAATCTACCAACTCAACCAAATAAGAATTTGCCCATAACTTTTTGCTTGACTAGGAGTTGATCTCACAAATCTGCCACACTCACAAATTTCTCTTTTCCAATGTCAATAAGGGTTAGAAGACTTCAATAAAATCACAATACAAAATAATGACCCAAAATACACCTTATTACTCCAACTCAAAGATAACATTCACCATATTTTAATAGAAAAACCCTTATACAAAAAATAATACTCAAAAGTCTTAATAAGAAATTAATTAAGAGTTTACTAAAACTCCTTATTACTCCTAAAATAATAAATCTCAAATATCAATCCTTCCAAAATAATCATCAACAATCATTCACCATTAATTTCAAATATCAATCCTTCCACTGTAATCCTCAACAAACATTCACCTAAACTTCAAATATCAAACCTTCCACAATAATCCTCAACAAAAATTCACCATAAACTTCATGCCTTAACTTATAAAAATAATAATCAATTATGCACCCTTAATCCTTCAACATTAGGCAACTAACAAAATTTAAATAAAAATTAAATACCTTGTCTTCGGAGGGAATCAAACCCTCAACCTTGTCTCACCACAAGCACCTTAACCGCAGCCAAAGTCATCGCATGAGCCAAGCACTTATTTGATATTAAAGAAGCACCATGTGCTTCTTAATCTCATGTCACCTTCCACCAAGGGAAAAAGGTCATGTTCCTTAGATGCCTCAATAAACACACCAAACAATGCATGCGGGGATTCGAAACATCAACCAACTTGCTGCCAGTGCCTTTGCGCTTTCCCAAATACCATTAGGCCACGATTGCCTAGTGAAACTTAAGGATGAAAACTTCCTCCTTTATCCCTTCGCTTCCACATTTTCATAAATGCACAAGATATTTTTTCGCATGCCATCGATTATTAATTCGAGCAAGGGTAAATAGAAATTAGGTTTGTTGGGCATATTTATATGCTCCATTGCATTAACGACGTCGGCACTCACATGATTCCTTCCATGATATCGGTGGTAAATTCTTCGAATGCCTTTTATTAAACCTAAACTTTGGCTTTAATTTACTTTAAACTTTGAGCTTTGAAATATTTTCCCCTCCAAAACCCAACCTTAGGGTTTTCTAAAAATAATTAATTATCCTTTGTAAACCAAATAATATTATAATTAAAATTATAATAATTTATTTGGGTTTTTCACCACCTTGGATAAATATTATAATAAATATTATAATATTATATCCTTTCATTGCTTCAGATATATTTGCTTCCAAAGGAGAAATGAAACCACTTTATGACCCATTTTTTTGGGTGTAAAATAAAAATATTTTAACCCATTATAAACTTCCTTTAAACTTTACAATCTAACTGAAGAAGAACTATCACTGGCATCTTGACATCAATGACAACTTTGGCTTAGGGACTCAAAATTTTCAACACCTCTTTCATCTTGGGGATGCAACCTTTCATATTCCTCTCATAAAGACAAATCTCTCATCTTACCACAAATCATGTGACTCTTCATTCTCTCTTGACACTTTGTACTTTCTATCATATTGTCACATACATTATACAAATATAAATCATTTACCAAACTAAAATTACAAAGGGGTCAAATAATGTAATATCTCCAATAGTCTCCTTAAGAATTAGGTAAATGATCTAGGCAACAATAGTGGAAATTGTTAAAGACTTGAGTAAGAAATAAACTAGGGAATCATTGGAGAGAGAAAATATCAGTAAACATTGCAATATTTTCCTAGTTGAGATAGGAAAAACCACCAAATAAATTTAATAATAAGGGTAAAATGGCATCCACTTAGGTAAGGATGGCTAAAAATCAATTCTGATGAAGCTTCTAAGGGGAACCTTGGGAAGGTAGGGTAAGTAGTGATAATAGATATCAAAGGTATCCTAATTTATTTTGTCAATGAGTTGTTAGGCTCTATTATAATTCATCAAGTCAGCTTTATTTGGAGCAAAACTAGCAATGTAGTTGGAATTAAGAAATATGATAGCGAAGGGAGCTTCTCTTAAAATTATCAATTACCTTAATAGGAGGACTATAGAGAGATGGCATGTATCAAGTATAATAACAAAAAATCTAAGGATCCTTAACTCACTAGAGCAAATGAATATGAATCATGTTTTTAGAGAAGGTAATAGGGTGGTATATTGACTGGCTTACTAGGGAGCTCTTCGTGAAGAGGACTAGAGGTGGATTCCATTGGATAATGTACACCAAAACATAAAATTCTTAGTAGAAAGGAAAGAAGTGTAAACAGGTTATTTATGATTCATCAAAGGTTTAACCAATGACCTATATTTTTTCACAAGCCGAAGGAGTAATCCTAGGAGTAAGTCTTTCCATTGGTAGATATGGGGTCATATGGAAATGCATTGGAACTTATTTTTTTCTCTAGCTAATATTTGGCCTTTATAATTATGAAAGCCTAGTGACATATTTTCTAGTATAAAGTTTCATCATTTATAGTCATTTGCAACAAGATAGATGTAGTGGTATTTCTTAGGATATCTCTTAATGGATAGCAGGTCCACAAACTATCTCATAGACATGTTGTTACCACATCAAAGACCTAAGAAAATAGTTCAAGTGCATAGTAAATGGTTTGAGGGCATAAAGTTTGCAAAAATTAAGTAGTTGATGGAAGTCCCAACAAACAAATGAACTTAGGGATAATATTAAGGGATGGTAGGTGGTGTGGATTAGTGGTAAGATCAATGGTCTATAGATGAGGGTTGCATATCTTTTGACATTTGGGTAGGACCCAAGATTCGTCTTATATATGTTTTTAGAATTAGGATGGTAGTTTGGAATAAGTTAAAAATGGTTGAACATTGATGAAGATAACCCATATTTCTATAGTCCTTTAAGAAGTGGTTTTGTGCAATATGAATGGTGATGCTAGTTGAAAAGTGTAAAAGGGTTAGGGCACTTTCAAAAACCTAGTTTTTACCCTAATAAAAATATAAAAAAAATAACATTTCTCTTGAGTTTCAAACATCACTTGATATGGTAAGTTTCCATTATCCATCAACTTTGTTCTAGTTATATATACCAAAAATTGATATAATACTTCTCCTACTAATGGTAAGATTCTTGTTAAGGAGTTTGAACTTAACCCCTAGTTATTCAAGCAAACATTTGTTTGCACAAGACAAACCTTTTGTCAAGATTCTTTTGATGGGCCAAGATCCCAACCTAGATAACCATATAAAATCATGATTTGTGTCAATGTTTCAAAAATTAATTTTCTTAATTTCCAACTCTATAATTAAATTTATTCAGCATGTCATATCAAGATTTGAAACCTTATTTTATTTTTTCTCTACACAAGCATTCCAATTGTAGCTAGAATAAAATTCAAGTCCCACATGCTTACATATGAAGGAAATAAATCTAATTTATCACCCTTAAACTTGATACTTATGTCATTATATTAAGAATCAATAACCATTACCTTTTTTTTACTTACATTAAAATTTCTTTTAGAGTAGCAACGATTTTTTTTTATTAATAGGTTAAGAATGGGATTGAAAGGGCCTCATCCCTTTTACATAAAATTCCTTACAAGCAAATCATAAAAGGTAAAGAAAACATGGTGCCAAGTCCATCTGAACTATTAACAATCATAAAGAACCAACCTAAAGCACCTGATAAGAAACATACATACTATCCTACCAATACTTTACATACATAACAATCTACCACATATAGACTAGGACACCCATAACAGTTTACCCCAAGAACTGGACCCCAAAATTTAGCTTCTTCCAACTGGAAAGTGAACATCATTGGGTCAATTTGGATTCTCCTTAGAAACAAATATTATCTAAAAGTATTATATGCCTTTGTAAGCTATTTTATATTTTGTTAGTGGCACAACTTCATTAACATAAATCAACAATAATAAAGCACATCCTATAATGCATACCCTTCCTCCCATTTCTTTCAAAATTTATTCTTCTAATCTATCTATAAATAATTCAAATAATATGTGTGAGAGAATGAAACCATACTTTACACAAATATTACTATTGGTAGTAGCATTTTTGGTTTCATGGACATCATTTATTAGTATTTTAATATTGCTAGACCTTTACATAAAAATGTAGTGTTGCTTGTCTCCATATAGTTGGGACATTTATTTATTTATCCATTATTTTAATCATGGCACTATAACAAAATACTTAGAAAAATCTACAAACCAAACATGAATAATAACATTCTTTGCTTGAATTGTATAAAAATAGCTCTAGGACAACTAGATGGTTGATAGTTAAGTGTTTAGGTCAAAAATAACTTGAGGAGTCCTTACATTGTTTTCTTCTACCCACTTACAAATTTTATTTTCTAATATGGTACCAAATAGATTAGAAAAAAGGTTTTTCATGAATGATCATTTTGTAATTTCTTACATTGTTTATATCCCTAGTTTTTGTATAAGTATGACCTTACTAACTTGCTAGTCTAGAGGAAACCTATTCCATATTGGTTGATTATGCATGTATTTTACAATATTTAATAAATAAGAACCTCCTCATTTATTTATCTTATCTATCAAACCATTTGAATCTTGTTTTTTTACTTTAGTAAGGTGCTTAATGCATGTCCCAACATCATGTTTTAAAATAACTTCTAAGATATTGATAGTAAAATTCATCTTCTAACAATTTTTCACATATTGTTTTCATAGAACTTATAGATATGCAATAATTTCATTCTCTTTTATCTACCACAATAGTATACCTTATGAGTGTAATTTTTTTATTTTTTTAAAAATGATTTTAGTTTTTTTTTTAGTAGAAATGGTTTTGAAAGGGTCCTTGAACCTTTTACAAAATGAAGAAGGGATAAAAACCACTGGTCATAAAGCCACAACCGACCATAGAAAGGGAGTATACCTTGTGAGAAAGTTTATTTTTTTATTAGATCTTCTTGGTTTCTTTTTAAGGATTACTCTCCTATCTATCTATAGGTATTTTTTGTACCCTTTCACCCAATACACCTCATAATATATATATGAACTTAATATTATATTATGATCTAGTTTACATTCATGACTTCACCATGTGTTACAAGGCCTTCAATTAGATGCTTTTTTGTTTTACAATGAGAAAGTATTCTTCGTTCACTTTCAGTAAAAAAATTATTAGAGTTTTACTTTTTTTTTCAAGGTTTTGAGGCTAAAATAGATTCTTGATATTATTCTCCAGTTTATATGAAAAAATATTATTGTTTTCATGACTAAGTATTTACACCTAACAATGATATTTAGTTAATATATTTTTAGACTCATGTTTGACCACATCATTGGTTGAGAAGAAAATAGGTAATTGAGAGAATATAAGAAATTTAGTTTCAATCCTAAAATTTCCTATGTGATGCTTCTTTCTACAATTAAGAAGTCAATTATACTATATCATTATAAAATTTGGCAAGTATCTTCTCCTATCCCTGTGAAATGAGAAGTCTCATTATATATTAAAATATTAAAACATCCACATAATAATAATTTCTTTCCCTTTGCCAGCATATCACCTATGTTAAATCCTTGAACATCCATTGTTTATAGTATTCCCTTATTGAGTTATTTCATCCATAAATATTATTTTCCCTTTATTTACATATTTTATTGCCAATTGTTTATCCTCACATTGAATTTTAGAATGAAAATGATTTTTCCTACCTATAAAAATTTTAAAATATCATTTCCTAGAAATGTTAATGGATCTTTTATGGATATATTTGGAATTTTATAGATTAAAGATAGAATATAATCAAAGTAACAAGCATATAGATCTTATTTTTTCCTTTATTCAATTCAATCCATATATCTTGCTTGTTAGCATCAAATTTTATAATAGATATAAGTCTCTAGTAGAAATTATGAATGTAACAAGCCATGCCAATAAAGTAACTATCTTTAATATTGAAATTTGAGTTACAAAATAATTATTTATAAAATCTATGTATATTAAGAATTTATCTACAATGACATTCCTAAGTTTTTATTTCAAGTAACAAGCCAAAATGATCTAAAAAGGGATGTAAAGCTTTTACCTTATACCATTCGTGTTCTATATATAAACAATCAATGTCCCCATTTTTTGTTATTCCTATTTTATTTCTTGGCTTGGTTTATTACATTTTGATTTATTAACTACCACAACCTATTCTATCCTAAAAATGCAGCATCCAACACCCCCATTACTACTTTAGCCTTTATCCAATCCCCCATCCTTTTTATATAGTCCTCTTAGGTTAGATATTTTTCACCCAAATATTTTTTCCTTCCATATAATACCAATGATTTAATACTTTGAACCATGATATGGTGTGGTATTCTACCTTTCTTTTTATAATTAAACACATCAACTATATTTTGTTCTAAAATTTGCATAGTGTTTTAAATAAACTTACTAGTTACTTCAAGAATATCTTCTTCATACTCTTATTTAATCCCAATAATCCTCAAATTTATGGATTTTTCCCATTTTTCTTTTTTCTCCTTCAAAGCACTAACAAATATTTCTTCAACATCTTTATTCTTCTCTTATTTATTCCTCAATTTTTTAAATTATAGTTTTTTAATTTAAATTTTGTTATGTCAACACTTACATCATCTACTCTATCAAGAAAAAATCAAGATTTCTTATTTATTTGAGGAATATTGGAGAGTTAACCCACCATATAACTCATCATAGTGTATATAATTCATAGTTGACAATGTATCTCATTGACCATACTCATATAATTTTTCCATATTTTTTCGGGAAAGCTCATTATTTTTACTTCATCATCTATTTCATCCTCATTGATCAAAGTAAATATTGAGGATCAAAGTGTAGACTTAACTTACTTTTATTTTATGATATTCAATCCAATCCCTTTTTCATTATTATTATACTTATTTCGATTGCATTATTTATTTATTCCTTATTGTGTACTTTGATAATTTTTTCCTTTAGTATTTGCTATTTGTTACTTATATATCCATTATATGATATATGTTATCTTATAATTTGTTATTTTCTATTCTATGATGCACATTATGAGATACTAAAAAAACAATTTTAAAATACATTGTATATAAATTTTCTCTTCTAAATCACCCAAATATTAACAACTAAAAAAGGCTATAGCAAATGGCGAGACAAAAAGCATTATGTTTTAATATGAACAATAAAATATGTAATAATAAAATTTTCTCTTATCAACTTGAATCGAAAAATCATGACTAAGAAAGTAAGACAACCCATTATGAGATTTGGACATGAAAATTTTAATTTTTTTTATTAAAAAAATATTTCTTCCAGTATGCAAGCACATGTGACCTTTTTATTGGGTCCCATTGCATTATTAATCATATATATAAGTGGCTTGTACCATGATTGATTAGTTGTAAGTTTTAAATATCCTTAAGACTTTATAAGCCTTAATAAGTTCAATAGTCAAGAATAGATTTTAAATATTATTTCCCTATTATCCTACAAGGTAGCACCTCTAACCCTTCATATATACAAATTAGAATCCAATTTCTAGGGTGATTCCAACACTTGACCTTATATACAAATACATGTTATTTAAATAAAAATAGAAATTATTATTTCACATAATTATGGGTATGTTATTCAAATTAATTTTTTACTCTAATATAATATGGTGTCCCATAACTAGATTTTTAAGTCATGATTTCTTAATGAAAGATAATTTTAAAATTTTCATTATTTGTTTTATTGACTCACTTTTAGTTATTATTATTAAAGTAATGATTTACAATTAGCTATGTATATTTCCATACCCCAATAGATATTTTTGTATTATTTATATCTATATACAAAGAATATTTTTTTAAACATTCTAGTTTCTATTCATTCATTAACCTATACCACCCAAAATCCTATCCTATCTTCTACCACATCTAAGATTTATAAATAATATATAGAACTATTACCTTTACCATCATGTATGTCCTATTCAGTAAAGATCCTATAAGGGTCTTATTATGCCTTAATAATTTAACATAAGATTAGTACCTAAACTCTAATATATATATATATATATATATATATATATATATATATATATATATATATATATATATATATATATATATATATATATATATATATATATATATATATATATATATATATATATATATATATATATATATATATATATATATATATATATATATATATATTTGAGGATACCCTCAAAGGACTCCATGAACATTTTTTATCCTACTTGACTTCACAATTATGCACCCATACATATAAATTGTTACTCCTACCGTAATTTACTATTAAATAAAATAAGATGCATTACATAATCCATTTGAATTTTTATATGAGTCTAATATAAGACAATATACAAATTAGTTATTCATCAAACATAAATGAGATGCAATGATATCTCTACATAGAGGTCAGACATGTCAAGGGAAATAAAAATTTATATAGGAAATTCAAGAAAATTCATTGAATTGGGCACACTCCTCTTTGGAAATTCCATGTCCTTCCATAGTATTTTGAAGCCTAGAAAACATTATTTTATTTACTATTTGAATTACCTGTTAATATTTTGGATGAAAGAGAATGGAGATGGACCCTTTCCACTAGCTCACCTGTCCACTTACCCCAATATTTATAGAGGGATCGACAACCAATTTTTTTCCCAATTTTTAGAATCACATGTCTGAGGACGAGTATTTTACCATATAATATTTATTTCAATATTTCCCATGATACCCTTTTCACAAAGTCATGGATGCCCATGGAAGGCCCTCTCAAGGGTATAATGTGCATGTCTTCTAGCTTCAATATTCGTATACTTGAGAAGCTCCTATATGAATTCAGTGTGGTTGTATCCCATTGCAACATAGAGTGTCATATCTCCTAAGTGATTTTCACCATGATCAAATTGCAATGGACCTTCACATCCTCAATATTGATCACCATATGGTCACATGCATCCTCCGATAAGTGTGAATCCCTGCTCAATATTTTCTTAACTTCTTCCAAATCCCCCATAGTGGAGTCCATGTGGAGGTTTGTATCACTATGCCACCATATCACCTGCTTTACCAATGTCTTCATGAATAACCGAATCACTATCCCATGGAATCCCCCTAGGTCATAGATCTATGTCTATGTGGGAACCATAACGTCTCTTTAATAGTAAGTGGTTCTACCAAAATTATATCTAATAGTTTCAAAATAAGATATCATCTAGCTCTTACTACATTAAAAATTTTATAGGGTTGAATAATTTTAACAAGATTTATCTCTTTAGAGGACTCGTGTTTGAATTTCACTTATAAGAAAAAATTGGATGTGGTGGCACTAATGACTAGTCTTTTCTACAAAGAAACAAATCTCTATCCTCATGTTAAATATGTAATGGCCTCATCCAACTACTTAATATACCTTTCCAAACCTTTTCATCTTCTTGGAATGCTTAGTATTATGCAATATCATGGTATCCAGTAGGTCGTCTATGAGTAAAGGGTTTGCATAGCCCATATAGACATCCATTTGAGATTTGCACACTCAATATAGTACCATAGCTATAGTGCACTTCCATCAGATATGTCCATCAAAAGTCGTATGCATTATACCTTTTCACTAGCCACTTCTAAAGGATAAGCTGGATATCCACATGGCAGATGGTATTGTGTTATATGTCCCATGAAATACCCTCTCCATGCACTTGCCATACCTAAATTTATCTCCTTTAAAATTTCCATGTTGTCATGACATTCCATGTGTAAATACTAAAAATGCATCTATTTTTTTTAATAATTGGAATTCTCTTGCAATTCAATGCATCATTCCATTTTCAAGTATAGGATTATATATACTCATTGAAAAGCAATTTTTGAGATTGATCCAATGGAAGCAAAAAATTTCACTTTTGTGAAGTTATCATATATCTAGTGGTGCATCAAATTCTAAATCCCAACTACTACAATTCTCATTTCAATATGAGGATTTGGATTTTTTTTAACCCTCTAATTTAGGTTTGTATTGAGGCTCTCTTCACTAAACTTTCTCTAGAAGTATCCTAACCTTTTGTACTATCCAAAATATATGGAAATATTTTATGGAGTGCATGATCAGTAGTACTCGATACTCCTCAAGAAGATTTTTCGTCAAGACCATGGCCCTTGTTTTGACTCATTTGTCATGATTTGGATTCTTCTTCCAATCATGGAAATCAAACTGGTACTACAAATTTAGAATTATCTTTGTATCTTCCATATTACATGCCATCATTGAATTTTTAGGATAGCATCACAATAGACACATTGTATTTCTCATAGCTTCTATATTAGGCTCACTTGATCTCTTATACCCAACTATCCTAGAAATTTCCCTTCCATTTTTCTACACATTAGAGTCTAATGCTTTTGTAAATATGGAAAATATGGTAATAACCACCTTTTGCAATTGTATTTCTTATTGCCAATGAGGAAAATATGGCAATAGGCACCTTCTAGAATTTTATAAAAAAATTTATAATAAGCTTGCAATGTTATATTTTGTATTGCATAAATATCATAATTACCTTCTAGATGCAGCTACAATCTAGACATAGCCTTAAATACTCATGGTTGCTTATTTATTATCCATGCCTAGTTTTGACCACTAGTTTTAGCCTGTGAGCATTGCATTTAATGTGTTTTTCTCTTGTAAAGATGTGTCATATGCATGTATAAAGGTGTGTCATATGCCTATATAAAAAATACTTTGAATTCTAATGGTAAGATTTTCTAATCCATGTCAAAGGTATTATTAATGAAAAATACGTTGGGTTTTATGATATTAGCAAATTATCCAAAATATTTCTCATAGCATGATATTAATGATCTAAATACCCTAGCCTTGTTAATTGATGCACGATTCAAAAGACAAGTGTTATTAATAAATCTGAAATAAGGTTCAAAGGTATCATTTATTACAACATGAACAACTTTGATTTTACCTTTTGTATTTTCATTTAATATAGCTAATTTGAATGCCTCAATAAAAAATTGAAGAAATAAAGAATTAGTTTATCATTTTGGTCAAGTCTACATGGTGATTCAAAGTATCCAATAACAGATAATTGACAAAAATGGAATATTTTGGGTGTTGCTACAACATCTAGTCCATTAAGATTAATCTCAATCAAAATCAAATTTTATAACAATATCAATGTAGAAAAATCTAACAAACCATAGCATATGCTTTGTCATTTTAAATTGTATAGGCTTGCATATTTTTACCTATATTAGAGAGAATGTAAGACCTCTTATAAAATTACTATACCATAAAATATTTTATTACCATGAGAAAAATTCATTGTTTCCCCTAGATAACACCATGTAAAAAAAATTCAATCTATTTTTCATGATCTTTACAAGGGCTTATCAAACAAAAACTATTATAATGTTTTGTATTACCTTTCCTAGAAATAATACAATAAAGTTATCATTACTCTTATTATGACCTTATTTACCTCTTTAATTGCAACACAAATATCACTCTTCTTTGTATCCCAATTTTTTGAAAGCAAATTATAAAAAATCTATTAGAACCAATTTCATTATCATGGTGGAAAGATAAATCTACCTCTTATAGATCCTACATCAAGATATTTCTGATTAGTATTTTATTATATCTTTATATAAATATTGATGGAATGTTTTACAAAATCTCGTTCTAAGCCTCTTATCATATACACATAATAATAGACTATCTTTGAAATAATAGTTTTATTCCTTGATTTCTTCTTCTTCCTTAGTAAATATTCAATATTGAGTTAAAATATTTTTTATTTGATGAAATGACAAAAGTATTTTGATGGAAACATGAAAAAAGTATGATTTCTATCATCACTATGAAGCCATCTCTCCTTGGATTTTTAGTCTCAATATGAATCTTACTGAATTTTAAAATGCTATAATAATTAAAAAATAATTATTTTATATTATGCATTACTATGTTGGTCCAATCCCTTTTTTTTTTTGGTAAATAAGGTACAAAATAATTACAACCGGGTTTTACAGGTTGACCCAAAACCTATTACAAAATCAGCACAAATCTTAAGCGGAACAAGACCTCAATAGGAATAGTCTGTCCTTAGTCCCCTACTGGGGCCACACAACCAACAAAGAGCAACACGCTTACAAAGGATTACACACACCTTAGAACACATGCAGTCAACAATTTCACCTCCTAACACTTTCTCTTCTCTTTTGGTCGCAAAACTACGACATGTCGCGATATCACGACACTTTTTCTTCCTCCTCTTTCTTTTCTCTTTTGGTCGTGAAAAAGCGACATGTCGCGATATCGCGACACTTTTCCTTCCCGCTCTTTCTCTTATCTTTTGGTCATGAAAATACGACATGTCAAGAAATCGTGACACTTTTTCCCTCTTGCTTATTCTCTTCACTTTTGGTCACGAAAAAACGACATGTCGCGATATCGCTACACCCTTTCTTTCATTCTGAACATGTCGCGAAATCGTGACACTTTTCCTTCCTCCTCTTTCTTTTCTCTTTTGTTCGCGAAAAAGTGACATGTCACAAAATCATGACACTTTTCCTTCCCACTCTTTCTCTTCTCTTTTGGTCTCAAAAATTTGACATGTCACGATATCGCGACACTTTTTCCTCTTGCTTATTCTCTTCACTTTTGGTTGTGAAAAAGTGACATGTCGCGATATCGCTACACCCTTTCTTTCATTCTGAACATGTCACAAAATCATGATACTTTTTCTTTCCTCATCTTTCTCTTCTCTTTTGGTTGCGATAATGTGACATGTAGCAATATCGCAACACTTTTCCTTCTCACTCTTTCTCTTCTCTTTTGGTCACGAAAAGATGACATGTCACGAAATCATGACACTTTTTCCATCTTGCTCTTTCTCTTCTATTTTGGTCGTGATAAACCGACATGTTGCGATATCATGACACTTTTCCTTCTTGCTCTTTCTCTTCTCTTTTGGACGCAAAAATCTGACATGTCATGAAATCGTGACCCTTTTTTATTCAAGCTCAACACATCGCCAGAAAGTGACACTAAATCCTTCTTGCTCACCATGTCGCGATATCACGACACTCTTTCTTTCTTGCTTAACATGTCACGATATCGTGACACTTTTCCTTTCTTACTCTTTCTCTTTTCTTTTGGTCGTGAAAATGCGACATGTCGTGATATCGCGACACTTTTTCCATGTCGCAAAATCATGACACTTTTTCCATGTCGCAATATCACGACACTCTTTCTTTCATGCTCAACATGTCACGACATCGAGACACTTTTTCCTTCCTCATATTTCACTTCTTTTTTTATCATGAAAATGTGATGTGTCGCAATATTGCACCACTTTTCCTTCTTTCTCTTAGTCTTATCTTTTGGTCGTGAAAAGACAACATGTCGCGAAATCGCGACACTTTTTCTTTCTTGTTTTTTCTCTTCTCTTTTATTCGTGAAACAACGACATGTCGCGATGTCGCGACACTTTTTCCCACTTGCTCTTTCTCTTATTTTTGGTCGTGAAAATGCGATATGTCACAATATCGCGACACTTCTTCCTTCATGCTCAACATATCACAAAAAAGTGACACATTTTCCTTCTTGCTCAACATGTCACGATATCGTAACACTCTTTCATTCTTGTTCATCATGTCGTGATATCGTGACACTTTTTCCCTCTTTCTTTTTCTTTTCTCTTTTGATGGTGACAACGCGACATGTCGCGATATCGTGACACTTTTTTCTTCTTGCTCTTTCTCTTCTCTTTTAGTCAAGAAAAAATGACATGTAGTGATATCGCGACACATTTTTCCACTTGCTCTTTCTCTTCTATTTTTGTCATGAAAATGTGACATGTCGCGATATCATGACACTTCTTCCTTCATGCTCAACATATCACCAAAAAGTGACACTTTTTCCTTCTTGCTCAACATGGATCGACATCGCGGCACTCTTTCATTCATGTCGTGATATCATGACACTTTTCCCTCTTGCTTTTTCTCTTCTCTTTTGATCGCGACAACACGACATGTCGCAAAATAATGACACTTTTTCCTTCTTTCTCAGCATGTTACGATATCGCGACACTTTTTATAGCATGTCACGACATCGCGACACTTTTCCTTTCTTTCTCTACATGTCATGAAATCGTGACACTACTCTTCCTTTCTTACTCAACATGTCGTGATATCGCGACCCTTTTTCCTTCTTGCTCAACATGTCACGATATCGTGACACTTTTTCTTTCTTGCTCAACCTGTCGCGAAATTGCTACACTTTTCCTTTCTTGCTGAAAATTACTTTTCCTGAAACTCGAAAAATTTGCAAAATTGTGACATCAGTCTTTGGCCTCAGCCATTGCCCCTGACCCCATTAAATGAATCCACCAAGCCACCTGGATCCTTCCCCTATTGCAAAGAAAGCTAAAGTCATCACAATAAGGACCGAAGCAATCCTGACAAAACCACATTGAAACTACTCTCCCTTTTTCCAATCCCCATAACTTCACCATCATTGGCGATCATTTTGAATTATTTTATCCACTTCACTTGGGACCCCATGTTCCCAAGTGACCAACCCAACGGCTTCCACCCCTAAATTGGCCAATCCGATCGTTCCTGGCATGGTAAAGGATCCTAGCCTCTTCGATGACAGTATTAATCCACCACGGAGGATTTTTCCCATTGCTGAGAAGGTTTATGACCTACATCGAATCTCCTTCGATAATTAGTTTACCTTCAATTTCATGAGCCAACTGAAGACCCCTCCATAACGCTCTTGCTTTCACCTCGTTGTTAGTCCTAGTTCCCAGCTGTTCAGAGAAGGCCATCACCAACTTGCCTTGATGATCTCTCACTGCTCCTCTAGCCCTTGCATTGCCAGGGTTACCTTTAGAGGCCCCATTGAAGTTGAGCTTGAACCAACATACCGGGGGCGGTTTCCACTTGACATCTAATTTGGGATTTACCTTGATTAAAGGTTTCTCACCTAGAGTAATATTTATGGATTGAGTGATCTGCCTCTCCCAGGGGAAAGGATTTCGATCCTCATAAGGTATAAGGCTGACGTTTTCATGGGCGAAGGTAAGAATATTATTGGTAATGGAGGTGACATCATGGATCAACTCATGTAAATCTCTAAGGTTTCTTTCTAGCCACACCTGCCAAAGAAAATTATGGAGACAAATCTTCCAAAAAAACCTCATCCTAAGGCTAACAAAGGGATTTAGCCATTGGTGGAAGATGTCAAAGATGGTAGCTGGTCTGACCCAACAAATGCTAAAGGCTTGAAACAACCCATTGAGGACACTCAGAGAGACCAAACATTCAAGAAAAATATGGTGGGTGGACTCCCAGTAACCCCTGCACAAAGAACACCGATTAGCAATTATCATACCTTTCCTTAAAAAGTTGTCAATCGTCAGAATCCTTCCTTGGATCACCAACCATGAGAACATAGCAACTTTATGAATAAGGTTTTTGACCCACACCAACTAAGTCTGGAGTGTGGGGTCCTCGGTATCTAACATTAGCATATATGTATATTTGACTGAGAACTGCCCATTTTTAGTAGTTGCCCATATTACATGATCCTACTTAGGACTCATGAAAATGAATTGTTGATGCAGGATGCTTTGGATTCTGATTCAATTTCAAAGCCTTGAATCCTTATCTATTTCCAAATAATCCTACCTCTATCCTATCTTATGAAATCAGCCACTTTCCTTCCAATGAGATCCTCTTTGATTCTTTTGATCCTTGCCAGGGTAGGAAACTGAGATAAATCTTCATCCTTGGCCCACCTGTCATCCCATAACTTGATCTTCTACCCGTTACCAAGTTTTAGTCTCACAATGACACTGAGAGGGGGGTGAATCAGTGTAGCTCTTAAAAACTTAAATCTTCAATTCTTAATGCCAAAACAAAGAAAGCTTAAAACCCAATAAAGTAAATATACCAAAGAGCATCACACAACACAAGATGTACCGAGGTTCACCAATTTTGGCTACTCCTCAAAATTGATTGTTTGGACTCCCATCCAAATCCAGCCTTTGCAAAATACCAATTTTACAATCAATTTACCAGCACCCACTGGAAGGAGCACCAACCCCTGATTTATCTACACCAATAGAAAGGAGCACCAACCCCTAATTTATCCACACCAATCAGAAAGGAGCACCAACCCCTGATTTATCTGCAACAATAAAAAGGAGCACCAACCCCTGATTTACCAGCACCAACTGGAAGGAGAACCAACCCCTGATTTATCTGCACCAACAAAAAGGAGCACCAACCCTTGATTTACCAACACCAACTGGAAGGAGCACCAACCCCTAATGCCAAGCACCAACTTGGACTTCTGTTCTGAAACTAGAAGATTGACATAAAGATGCCTTCACTTTTACAAGACCCTGATTGGTCTATTGCTTTCTCAACATCGCCCACTCTTCACACAATACACACCCTACTCGCTCACCTCCTACACACTCTCTTTTAGTAGCACTTTCACCCTTTTTGAGCAGCCCGTAATTCTTCGCACAGACCTCCTTTTATAACCATATTGTCTTTTTGTAACTCCAGTTGTAACTCCTTCTTTCATTTCTCATGCGCCACTTGTCAGTTGTAACACCTTCTAACTATAACTCCTTTTGTATATATATAGGGTAGGCTTTTCGTCAAACATGTTACATGTTACGAATTGACACATATACCCCTACCATGACTGTTCGTCTTCTCGGTCATGACTATTTGTATTCTTCTCTATGCATGCATGCATTTTCGATTCTATTTTTATGATTGTTCGATTTCTCCTTCTTCGACTGTTCTTATATTAGTTGCATGATTTTCTTTTTAACTACACCTGTAACTATCGTACCACTTTAGTTAACTATCACATATCTTATTTTGACTGAGTTCTCTTCTTAGTCCATGCTAAAGCGACCTATCATGAAATCGTGACACTTCTGCCTCTTTGTCCTCTTCTCGGATTGTACCCATGAAAACACATGTCGTGATATTGCGACACTTTCACCTCCTTGTTGCTTTACTTGGTTCATACCCGTGAAAACATAACATGTCACGATATCGTGACACTTTCACCTCCTTGCTACTTTACTTGGCATGTACCCGCGAAAACACATGTCACGATATCGCGACACTTTCGCCTCCGTACTCTTCCTCTTTACTTTTGTCGCGATATCGTGACACTTCTGCCTTCTTACTTTCTCTCTCCTCCTAGAGTCACAAAAATGCAACATGTCGCGATATCGCGACACTTTTCCTTCTCTGCCTTCCTGCTCTTTTCAAGTCGCAAAAATGCGACATGTCGCGATATCATGACACTTTTCCTTCTCGGCCTTCCTGCTCTTTTCAAGTCGTGAAAATGCGACATGTCGCGATATCGCGACACTTTTCCTTCTCTGCCTTCCTCTTCGCTTTGGACCACAAAAATGCTACATGTCATGATATCGCGACACTTTTTCCTCCTTGCATTTTCTCTTCGCTTCGGACTGCGAAAATGAAACATGTCATGAAATCGTGACACTTTTTTCTCTCTCCTCTTTCTCTTTGCTTTGGCCCACGAAAATGAAACATGTCACAAAATCATGACACCTTTTTCTCTCTCCTATTTCTCTTTGCTTTGGCCTGCAAAAATGAAACATGTCGCGAAATCGCGACACCTTTTTCTCTCTCCTATTTCTCTTGCAATATGTCATGAAATCGCGACACTTTTTCTACTTGTCTTTTTCTCTTCCAACATGTCATGAAATCGTGACACTTTTTCTACTTGCCATTCTCTCTTCCAACATGTCATGAAATCATGAAACTTTTTCTTCCGTACTATCTCTCTTGCAATATGTCACGAAATCGTGACAGTTTATCTTGCTTGCGCTTTCTCTCCGAACATGTCACGAAATCATGATAGTTTTTCTTGCTTGCGCTTTCTCTCCGAACATGTCACGAAATCGTGATAGTTTTGCTTACTTGCGCTTTCTCTCCAAACATGTCATGAAATTGCGACAGTTTTTCTTTCTTCTCAACATGTCACGATATCGCGACAGTTTTTCTTTCTTCTCAACATGTCATGATATCGTGATAGTTTTTCTTTCTCTCAACATGTCGTGATATCATGATAGTTTTTTTTCTTCTCAACATGTCGCGATATCGTGATAGTTTTCTTTCTTCTCAACATGTCACGATATCACGATAGTTTTCTTGCTTCTCAACATGTCGCGATATCGTGACAGTTTTCTTCCTTGTGATTTTCTTTTGATTTTTAGCATATGGGCCACTTCAATATTTTGGATAATCATTGTACATACTCTGAAGAACCTCTTAAATCCTGTCCATTACATCAACCAATCTATCTAAAACTCCTATCCATTGCATCAACTGATCTGTCTGACTGTGTTGACAACAATGACAATACTATTGTTGCACCTTGCTCATCAATCTCCCCCTTTGGAATTTTTGGCAACACACGTGCAATTTCCTATAATTCTTCTCCCCCTTTGACAATAATACCAAAGGGCTACTGTAGACTCCCCCTGAGTCCATGCACAACATTCTCAAGCACATATTATTATAGTTAGCAAAAATTACAAACATGAGCAAAAGGATAAACAAATACACAGATGCTCCCCCTACATACAACACGTTGTCGCTACAATATATTCTGCCTAATCTGCATCTGGAAATCTGTCTCAACACTGTCCTCAAATATATCCCAGCATTGTCCTCAAATATTTCCCAAATTAAAAATGATCGACTCTCCAGGCAGCCTGCGCATAATTTCTTCAGCCTTTTTATTGCCATATCCTCTGTGACTGATGACTTTGCCTTGCATTAGTTGTGCAGCTCAATGTCTATGGTTTCTAATGGCTGCCATGAATGTTTTCATCGCCTGCATAGGTATTGACAATGGACCGTTACATCTAGCGTTGGAACCTCAATCTGCATGCAGTCATCAACACTCGATATTCTGCTTCTTGCTAGGGCATATGTCAGGGCTACTCAATGTCTTTACCTTGCATGTCCTAATTTGCACTCTTGACCAACTGGGTGCTAGTGCCACTATTTTCTTTGACTATGGCATCTCTTTGACAATTGCTACTTCTTTAGAGAAAATTAATGCTCTCTTATACCAAACGATGTGTTGTATTTTTGGTTAAGAAACACATGCCTTCCCACTCACAACATGGATTCTATTTTATCTGTAGATTGGGAATGTTATAGGCTTCAAAACTAGCATCTGCCAGCTTATGCTTCCAAGACACGTCGGCCTATGCTGCATGTTCTATCTCAGATAATGCCTATCAGCTACTGCATCAGAAACCTAGTTGTTCACCATGTTGTTCTGCTAAAGCACATCAGTTTGATACTATCTCCACAAACATCTACATGAACTAAAATACATTTTGACAACTATTTGAAAACTCCTCGACTACTTTCCTTTCATCCTCAAATAACCACACAAATACATAGGAGCATTAAAATAAAACTTTTTAACATTGCTCCCCTTGAGGATGTGCTACTTGGAGCTGCTTAGTGCAATAGAGGAGTAATCTCCTTTAGTCCAAGGAGACACGATTTCCTCTCTTCTTTCTTTCTCCAACATTTCTTGAACTTGGGCTTGAGTTTTTCAACTGCATCCCTATTTTGAATCTTTTCGTGAACTTGAAAATTTCTCTTGGGTGGTTGTCTCTTGTGCATCCTTGATGGATGATTATTTTCCTTTCTTTGATGCACATGATTTCTTCCCTATCTATGTTTCATTCTTTGTGTCTGATGAAATCTGTTGTCTTGCCTTAGATTAGATACAAAATTTCTTGGACAAAACCTTGCTATGTGCCCATGACCATTACATTTAAAACATTGCACATGGTGTTCAATCGAAAAAGTAGATGTATTTCTATCATCATAACTCTTTGATCTATTATTCAATCCACAATAAATTCCATTGTGACCATAATGGTTGCATCTAAAACAATAGCCATTAAAAGCATTATTATGAATAGAGTGAGAGTGATAGAACCTCTTTTGTTGTGGTTGCTTTGCTATAGATATCCTTTGATATTTTCTTCCTTTTGAAGATTCAACTTCAGACTTTTCTTGCTTCGATCCTTCAACAGTGAACTTCTTCTTCTCTGCATATTTGGAAGATGAAGGTTGTTCAAATTTACATCCAAGACCAAGCTTAGACATGGGGCTTCTTTGTTGCCTTATCATTTCATCTAGCAACTCTGTGCTTTTCTCAAATTTGAGATTTGTATTGGCCTCTTCTAGTTGTTTCTTCAATAAAACAATCTCCTCTTCTTGTTTGCAGCAAACAATCTCTTTCTTATTGATCTGTGACCTAAGAGTTTCTTCAATCCTTTTGGAATCTTCTTCTTGCAACTTTAGATCACTAATAACTTTGTTAGATTCCTCTTCACGTTTGCTACATACATCGACTTTATCATCCAGGTGTGACTTCAAGGCTTCTTCTATTTTCTTGGATTTATGAATTTGTAAGAAGAGATCTTCAATATTATCCCCATATTCTTCCAAATTATTGGACAATATTTTGTTCTTTTTCTTTTCTATATTCAACTCTTTAAGTGCAGCGATCAACTCACCTTCTAGATATACTTCACCCTCAAGGTTTTCATCACATACTTTAGAATTCACTCCTATATTTTCTAGTTCAATTTTCTCTTCCACAGGAACTGAAACTGATTGAGATGCCTTATTTGAGGAGGATCTATTCTTCTTACCCATTGCATACTAATCCAAGATCAACCCTAGCTGATTTAGCTTGATAAGGGAAGCTGGCTCTGATACCAATTGTTAGTCTCACAATGACACTAAGAGGGGGGGTGAATCAGTGTAGCTCTTAAAAACTTAAATCTTCAATTCTTAATGCCAAAACAAAGAAAGCTTAAAACCCAATAAAGCAAATATACCAAAGAGCATCACACAACACAAGATGTACCGAGGTTCACCAATTTTGGCTACTCCTCAAAATTGACTGTTTGGACTCCCATCCAAATCCAACCTTTGCAAAATACCAATTTTACAATCAATTTACCAGCACCCACTAGAAGGAGCACCAACCCATGATTTATCTTCACCAACAAAAAGGAGCACCAACCCCTGATTTATCTACACCAATCAGAAAGGAGCACCAACCCTTGATTTATTTGCACCAATAAAAAGGAGCACCAACCCCTGATTTACCAGCACCAACTAGAAGGAGAACCAACCCCTAATTTATCTGCACCAATAGAAAGGAGCACCAACCCTTGATTTACCAGCACCAACTGGAAGGAGCACCAACCCCTGATGCCAAGCACCAACTTGGACTTCTATTTTGAAACTAGAAGATTGACATAAATATGCCTTCACTTTTACAAGACCTTGATTGGTCTATTGCTTTCTCAACATTGCCCACTCTTCACACAACACACACCCTACTCGCTCACCTCCTACGCACTCTCTTTCAATAGCACTTTCACCCTTTTGAGTAGCACATAATTCTCTACGTAGACCTCCTTTTATAACCATAATGTCTTTTTGTAACTCCAATTGTAACTCCTTTCATTTCTCCTGCACCACTTGTTAGTTGTAACACCTTCTAATTGTAAATCCTTTTGTATATATATAGGGTAGGCTTTTCGTCAAACACGTTACATGTTACAAATTGACACATATACCCCTACCATGACTGTTCGTATTCTTCTTTGTGCATGCATGCATTTTTGATTCTATTTTTATGACTGTTCGATTTCTCCTTTTTTGACTGTTCTTATATTAGCTACATGATTTTCTTTTTAACTACACCTATAACTATTGTACCACTTCCGTTAACTGTCACATATCTTATTTTGGCTGAGTTCTCTTCTTAGTCCATGCTAAAGCGACCTATCACGAAATCGTGATACTTCTGCCTCTTTGTCCTCTTCTCGGCTTGTACCCGCGAAAACACAACATGTCGTGATATCATGACACTTTCACCTCCTTACTGCTTTACTTGGTTCATACCCGCAAAAACACAACATGTCACGATATCGTGACACTTTCGCCTCCTTGCTACTTTACTTGGAATATACCCACGAAAACACATGTGATATCACGACACTTTCACCTCCGTACTCTTCCTCTTTACATTTGTCGCGATATCGCGACACTTCTACCTTCTTACTTTCTCTCTCCTCCTAGAGTCGTGAAAATGCAACATGTCACGATATCGTGACACTTTTTCTTCTCGGCCTTCCTTCTCTTTTCAAGTCACGAAAATGCGACATGTCGCGATATCGTGACACTTTTCCTTCTCGGCATTCCTGCTCTTTTCAAGTCACGAAAATGTGACATGTCACGATATCGCGACACTTTTCCTTCTCTGCCTTCCTCTTCGCTTTGGACCATGAAAATGCTACATGTCGCGATATCGCGACACTTTTTCCTCCTTGCATTTTCTCTTCGCTTCGGACCGTGAAAATGAAACATGTCATGAAATCGTGACACCTTTTTCTCTCTCCTCTTTCTCTTTGCTTTGGCCCACGAAAATGAAACATGTCATGAAATCGTGACACCTTTTTCTCTCTCCTCTTTCTCTTTGCTTTGGCCCACAAAAATGAAACATGTCATGAAATTGCGACACCTTTTTCTCTCTCCTCTTTCTCTTGCAATATGTTGCAAAATCATGACACTTTTTCTACTTGTCTTTTTCTCTTCCAACATGTCGTGAAATCATGACACTTTTTCCACTTGCCATGCTCTCTTCCAACATGTCACGAAATTGTGACACTTTTTATTTTGTACTATCTCTCTTGCAATATGTCGTGAAATCGTGATAGTTTATCTTGCTTGTGCTTTCTCTCCGAACATGTCCCAAAATCATGACAGTTTTGCTTTCTTGCACTTTCTCTCCGAACATGTCATGAAATTGTGATAGTTTTTCTTGCTTGCGCTTTCTCTCCGAACATGTCGTGAAATCGTGACAGTTTTTCTTGCTTGTGCTTTCTCTCCGAACATGTCGCAAAATCATGACAATTTTTCTTTCTTCTCAACATGTCGCGATATCGCGACAGTTTTTCTTTCTCTCAACATGTCGTGATATCGCAATAGTTTTCTTTCTTCTCAACATGTCATGATATCATGATAGTTTTCTTTCTTCTCAACATGTCGCGATATCGCGACAGTTTTCTTGCTTCTCAACATGTCGCAATATCGTGACAGTTTTCTTCCTTGTGATTTTCTTTTGATTTTTAGAATATGGGCCACTTCGATCTTTTGGATAATCACTGTACATACTCTGAAGAACCTCTTAACTCCTGTCCATTGCATCAACCAATCTGTATGAAACTCCTTTCCACTGCATCAACCGATCTGTCTGACTATGTTGACAACAATGATAATACTGTTGTTGCACCTTGCTCATCACCAAGAACCCATCTTATGCCTTTCTTTAAGACCTCTCTACTTGTTAAGATTACTTTCCAAAAATCCGACCCTCCACCGTGCACTGAATCATTTAGGAAATTAGTATCTTGAAGATATTTTCTTTTAATTATGGCAATCCACTCATTCTCCTCATTGTTTATAAGACGCCAAGCTTGTTTGGCAAGCAAGGTAGTGTTTAGGTGAGCAACTCTTCTTAGTCCTAGCCCCCCATTTTCTTTTGGCCTACAAACCTTGCCCCAACCCACAAGGTGGAACCTCTTTTTTTCCTCTGACCTAGACCAGAGAAAATTCTTTTGGAACTGTTCAATTTTTTGGTAAACTCTGGTTGGGGCCTTAAACACAAAAAGAAAATAAATCGAGATGCTCTGTAAGGATGCCTTAGTGAGAGTAAGCTTCCCGGCCTGAGATAAGAGATGACCTTTCCAACCAGCCAGTTTCTTTTGAATTCTTTCAACCACTCTATCCCACATCGACTCTCTTGGAGAACCATAGAAAAGGGGAAGGCCTAAATAAGATGTAGGAAAAATCGCTATCGAACATCCCAAAATCATAGCTATTCTGGCTTGTCTCTGGATTGGGGTGTTGAGGAAGTAAATCTTACTCCTGTTGAAATTTACCTTCTGACCCGCCGCATCCTCGTAGAGTTGGAGTATGTGCTTAATTCTTCTGGCTTCAACCACTAATGAGTGAATAAAAAACAAAGTGTCATCAACAAATTGTTGGTGAGAAACTAGGTTGGTGAGAGATGTGGCTTTAATCCCCAAGATTAATCCAGCAGTACAAGCAACTTTTATGGTTCTACCTAATGCCTCTGCTACTAAAATGAATAGCATTGGGCTAATCGGATCTCCTTGTCTAAGCCCCCTATGACTCTGTAAATACCTAGCTATCGTGTCATTGACCAAAACTGAGAACCAAGGTTCAGATATACACTCTTTTATCAGTATAACCCACTGAGGATGAAATCCAAACTTCAGAAGAACAACCGTCAAGAACTCTCAGTTAATGCGGTCAAAAGCTTTATTCATATCAAGCTTTAAAGCAAAAACCTCCTTGTTGGTTTGCCTTGCAGAGTGTAGAGCTTCATGGACAGTGATTGCACCATCCAGAATTGATCTCCCCTGAACAGAGCTTCCCTGACCAGGTCAATAATGAGGGGCAATATTTCTTTCATTCTGTTAGCTATGGCTTTGGTTAAGATCTTGTAGGATATGTTACATAAGCTAACCGGTCTGAAATTTTCCATTGTCTTCGAATATGGGCCCTTCGGAATCAAGGCAATAAAGGTGGACTTGAACAGAGCTTCCAATCCCTTGATTTACACTATCTTTTATAAATTATTGATCTTATATTTTGTTTCCTCATTTCCTTTAAATGTGTTTCCAAAGGATTCGATATTCTAGATCTTCACTTTTCTATTTATGTATTTCACATTTCTTTTTTTTTATTAGGTAAGAGAAGGGATTTTAAAGGATCCCAAAACCTAATACATATGAGACTAAGAAAGAGCAAGAGATAATGCATAATTCTTAGAGAAAACAATATTTAAGTAAAAAAACATATTCAAATATAAAACCAGTACCAAACTCCCCAAAATAAAAACAAAGTGGGGAAAAAAACTAGTTGCAATACCCAAAGGGAGATCACAAGATACAATAGAGAAGCTCGCTACCCTCTAGGGAGACCCCACACACTGAAGGAAAACCTCCACATATACCACCAAAAAATATCGTGATACCTTGAGAAGACAAGGCTCCTAGTAAACTAGCACCTGTTATACACGAGGAATCTATAGATGACACCAAATCCCTGCCAGTAGGAAAACATAAAAAAACAAGATGCTCCAAAAAGCATAGGAAATATCCCCCATGACCTCCTAAACTTCCTGTTGGCATTTTTGCCACATTGATTCTCATTGATTAATGCATTAGTGTATTGTTGGAAATCTGATCTTTGACTTCAGCTTTGATGCAGCTTGGGCGAAAAAAGGAGAAAAAATGAGCTAAGTCTGAAAACTGCAGCGACACGCTGACATGTTGCAGAATCGCGGTCAACGCAGTCAACGCAGGCAGGTTGGGCGGAACCGTCGCGATATCGCGACATGTTTCGGAATCGCGGGTCGATCGGCGGCAAAGGCAAAAAGTGAAAACTTGCAGCGCGTCGCTGACATGTCAGCGAATCACGACGGAAAATAGCGGTTGATGCGGAGAGAAGGAACATGTAGCGAAATCGCTACATGTTCCGTTTTCGCGGGGCAGAGCGCAGGGAGGAGCTAACGACGAAACATGTAGCGAAATCGCTACATGTTCCATTTTCGCGGAGCAAGCTTGCGATGGCGAAGAGGAAGCCGGAGACGTAGCGAAATCGCTACATGTGCCATTTTCGTGGGTCAACGGTGGTCAAAGCGTACGACATTATAAGACGTCACGATTTCGTGACCCGTCGCATTTTCGCGACCTGCGCAGTTTTCCCGCCAAGTGCAGTATGAACGGCCGAGGAGATATTTTTGGGTTTCGACGATTTAATGCTGACCCGAATTTAATAATTTGCGGATTTCCAATGCGGTTAAGGTCAAAGAGTGCCCAGGCCACCAAAATTAAAGGGTTTATTGGTTCAAAGTTGTTGTTCGTGGATTGGCGTAACGGTTGCATGCACATGTTTGAAAAACGAATTTAATGAAGAACCGCGAACGTTTCATTGCCTTTAATTTTTATTTCTTCGAGATTGCAATTAAAGGGATCATGTTCCTCGTTTCCTTCGCATAATTGTAGATCTCAAGAAGGTCGGTTTAAAATATTTAATGCTGCAAAGAGGACGGACCTCTATAAAAACCAATGTAATTCTCATTTACAAAGGTTGGAAAAACTTGCTGCTAGAAACTGGAATTGTATCTGCGGGAATAAAAGGATCAACTTCTAATTTTTCAAGCGTCGCATGGATGAATTTGCTTTCTGTTTTTTGCATTTCTAATAGCATTCGTACTTCTGCATTGCTATTACATTTAAATTCTGCATACTGGATTTAAATACTGCGGTCAGGGTACAATTCTTGGAATGTGGGTTTGGAGGGATTTGCGGCATGTGATTGTGCGAGGATGAAGCTGATTTCTTATGTTACTTGTTGTTGTTGCGTTTGTAGTTTCCTGTTGTTGTTTTTCTGATCCCATCACGTCGGCCTGTGGCCATATTTCCCATTTCTTTCTGCAACCTTTTAAATCTCTTTCCAAAGAACCCTATCTTAAACCCAATTTTAGAATAGTAGAGGGAACCATCCCACTCTGGAGATTGGTCTGGGAGCCATTTCTTGCTTCCAGCCTTTCAATGTTGGCCGGGTCTAGGGCGCAATTGTAAAAATCCTTTCCTGTGGCAGATTTTGGACCAACAGTTTTTGGCACGCCCGGTGGGACAGACTGTTTCTGTCTCCAAGAATTCATAATCGGTGGGATACGCATAATTTTCCAAAGTGATAACCCCACCGGTGCCAACAGTTTTGGCACGCTTTTAACACCCGGAGGTCTCAAGATTTGATGAGCTGTCTTGGCCTCATAGCGGAGATTTGTAAGTTCATCTGGCGACTTTGCTGAGTTGAAGATCTGTTCGTGGACGCCTGTTTTTGTTTAAAAAAAAAAAAGAAAAAAATTTCAAAGAATGTTCATCTGGCGACTCTGACTTAATGGCGATGGCCGTGATTCCGCAGACCACTGCCACAAAGGTGAGGGTTTTTTCTAGATGGGATGATCCTGGCCCTCTGAATCTCCAAGTTCGGCATGAAATTCCCGAAGGTGCCCTGAAGAATCTGGCAAAATATGATGGTACCGAAGGCATGGCTCTGGCACATGTTGAAGACATTGCTATTCTGTCCATGATCCATGTCATAGAACACGAAGATGTCATGATCCGACTTCTGGTTCAGTCTTTGGAAGGAAGAGCATTGCAGTGGTACAGATTGCTCAAATGTCAAAGCATCAGCTCATGGGATGATCTAGCGGGAGCACTGATCAAAAGATTTGATGAAGATCCTTTCTACAGTTCTTTGGATCTCTACCATTTTTTCATGTACATCAAGAGAGCACCTCAAGAAAGCATCACGGACTTCAATGTTCGATTCTTGATAAGTTGGAAGAGAATTCCAGAGAAGATCCGTCCATCACCCACCCAAGCCCACCTCTTTTATGTTCGAGCTTTTAATTCTGACATAGGTCTCTTTTTGCTGCAGTCAGGTGAACAACGGTTCCCACAAATCTTTGAGGAAGCAGTGCGAGCGGAACAGCTGTTGCTCTTATCAAGAAAATTACCGTGGGGAGAAACTCCATTACCTTCTCCGGTGGTTGCTGCTCCTGTCTACCCTGCACAGTACTTTTCATGCCAGATCCCTTATACTGAGCATAAACCTGAGATGCAGTCATGTGGAGTTCAAGGGACAGATCTCGTCCAAAGTCAAGGATTGGGACATGCAAGCACTTTTCCAACAATGAACAATATGGTTGCTTGCAATTTTCATCAAGAGATGGGCCAAGTAGAAGAACAAGTGCAAATTCCAGAGCCTGAGGAGATCCCGGAATGTAGATTTCTCACTTGAAGAGCCCCGTGATCACATCAAGGAGTTAGAGGAGCCTCGTACTCAGCCCACAACCAAGAAAGTCCGCAAAGTGGTGGTGTTGGTTCCAACCACTACATCCAAGACTCGAAGAAGTCCTCCATGTGGGTACTAGTAAGAAGGATAATTTGTCGCATTGCATCCTATTCGCACCATGGAGAACTTCAGGAAGGAGCCAGCCCAATTTCAAGGACCGACTTAAGTATGATCAGATCTGGTCGGGACATTGCAGATTTACCGGATAACATTCTGAGATTGGATGTCTGGTGGCGACATGCCAATCATGTCGTGAATTATTGTATATAGTATTTTGAAAAAACAAAAAAAAATAGAAAAAAGAAGAAAAAAAAAAAAAGTGGTATTGTTTTTATTTGTTCATCTCGGCTCTTGTTGCCTGCGAGCCGTAGATGCTTGTTTTTCCTTTGTTTTTCTCCTCCCAACAGTTTGGTGGCTTTCTAGCACTTTCTTCTTTTCCCTTCCCCGTTTCCTCTCTTTCCTTTCTTCATCTTCTTCCTTCTTTTTCTTCTGCATTAAAACAAAATAAGCCACAGCTGTTGTTTCTTTTTCCCTTTTCTATTTTTCCCATTTCTTCTTATCCCTTTCCTCTAAGTTCAGTCTTTTATGCATTTATTTCGCAGTCTAGTTCATTTCATTTCACAGCTTTCCTAGTTCCATTCCCACTCCATAACTTCGTTCATTTTCATATCACTCCATTGCAGTCACCGCTTGCGCAATCGCAAGAGCTCACTCCATCATCGCGTTCCATTAGTTGTTTCATAATCAGTTATATGCAGGTTTTTTCCAGTTTCAATTTTTCAGCAGAACATGTATTGCAGCAGCCCGCCTTCTGTTCGGATATGACTCTGTGCCCAATGGACTAAGGCCTGGATTCTTGCATACAGCGAGCTGTATACCCCGCGAGCCGCCAAGAATGTTGGCATTTTTGCCACATTGATTCTCATTGATTAATGCATTAGTGTATTGTTGGAAATCTGACCTTTGATTGATGCAGCTTGGGCGAAAAAAGGAGAAAAATTGAGCAAAAAATGACTAAGTCCAAAAACTGCAGCGATGCGCTGACATGTTGCAGAATCGCGGTCAACGCAGTCAACGCAGGCAGGTTGGGCGGAACCGTCGCGATATCGCGACATGTTCCGGAATCGCGGGTCGGTCGGCGGCAAAGGCAAAAAGTGAAAACTTGCAGCGCGTCGCTGACATGTCAGCGAATCGCGACGAAAAATAGCGGTTGATGCGGAGAGAAGGAACATGTAGCGAAATCGCTACATGTTCCGTTTTCGCGGGGCAGAGCGCAGGGAGGAGCTAACGACGGAAACATGTAGCGAAATCGCTACATGTTCCATTTTCACGGAGCAAGCTTGCGATGGCGAAGAGGAAGCCGGAGACGTAGCGAAATCGCTACATGTGCCATTTTCGCGGGTCAACGGTGGTCAAAGCATACGACATTATAAGACGTCGCGATTTCGCGACCCGTCACGATTTCGCGACCCGTCGCATTTTCGCGACCTGCGCAGTTTTCCCGCCAAGTGCAGTATGAACGGCCGAGGAGATATTTTTGGGTTTCGACGATTTAATGCTGACCCGAATTTAATAATTTGTGGATTTCCAATGCGGTTAAGGTCAAAGAGTGCCCAGGCCACCAAAATTAAAGGGTTTATTGGTTCAAAGTTGTTGTTCGTGGATTGGCGTAACGGTTGCATGCACATGTTTGAAAAACGAATTTAATGAAGAACCGCGAACGTTTCATTGCCTTTAATTTTTATTTCTTCGAGATTGCAATTAAAGGGATCATGTTCCTCGTTTCCTTCGCATAATTGTAGATCTCAAGAAGGTCGGTTTAAAATATTTAATGCTGCAAAGAGGACGGACCTCTATAAAAACCAATGTAATTCTCATTTACAAAGGTTGGAAAAACTTGCTGCTAGAAACTGGAATTGTATTTGCGGGAATACAAGGATCGACTTCTAATTTTTCAAGCGTTGCATGGATGAATTTGCTTTCTATTTTCTGCATTTCTAATAGCATTCGTACTCCCGCATTGCTATTACATTTAAATTCTGCATACTCGGATTTAAATATCGCGGTCAGGGTACAATTCCTCGGAATGTGGGTTTGGAGGGATTTGCGGCATGTGATTGTGCGAAGATGAAGCTGATTTCTTATGTTACTTGTTGTTGTTGCGTTTGTAGTTTCCTGTTGTTGTTTTTCTGATCCCATCACTTCGGCCTGTGGCCATATTTCCCATTTCTTTCTGCAACCTTTTAAATCTCTTTCCAAAGAACCCTATCTTAAACCCAATTTTAGAATAGTAGAGGGAACCAGCCCACTCTGGAGATTGGTCTGGGAGCCATTTCTTGCTTCCAGCCTTTCAATGTTGGTCGGGTCTAGGGCGCAATTGAAAAAATCCTTTCCTGTGGCAGATTTTTGACCAACACTCCCATAACCAGCACCCACGCCTAACCATGATCATCCACAATTAAATTCTGAAGACTCTGAGGAAATTTTATCATCCAAACCATAAGGTCTTGTTGCGATAGCCCAATATTCGCCATCAGGTCCGCCGCTTTGTTTCCTTCACGAAAAATATGCTGAATTTGAGCCTCCGATCTCGAACAAAAATTTTTGACTACTTCTGCCATGATATTTGCTATCTTCCAGTGTGGGGTGCAAGACTTCTTGACTAGATTAACAATATTTAACGAATCCCCCTCCACTATAACTTTATTAAAACCCAAGGATTCCACCAATAAGAGGCCTTGAAGGAGTGCTCTAGCTTTCACAAAATGGGAGGTCTAGATTGAAATATTTTTGGCAAAGGCACCTAGCAGATCCCCTTTATCATTTCTAAGTACACCACCTACCGCAGCAAGACTTGGGTTCCCCTTAGAAGCACCATCGAAGTTGAGTTTAACCCAACCCGTAGGGGGAGGGGACCAAAAAATTGAGGATCTCAAAGAGGGAGGAGGCGGGTCATTAGACATAGTTTGCTAAGGAAAACCAAGCTTGAGCTCTACCGAGGCTTCATCAAGGAGCCCACCATGCAGATCTAGGAAACAAGAGGTCACATTCTCCACAGACGCCCCAATCACTCTACTAAAAATAGATTCAGGATCATGCTTTGAGTTCTTGAAGGCTCTTTGATTATGCTCCCACCAAATGCTCCAAAATAAATGGGGGAGCAAGAAGGTCCAAAATTTGATCAAGCGAGGAGATTTAAAAGGTGAAGTCCACTGCAAATAGACCTCTGAAATAGAATTTGGCAAGACCCAATGAACTCCCAGGTACGAAAAACATGGGCTACCACTATAGCAGAGAAGGGACAATGGAAAAATAGGTGGAGGCATGATTCTTCAGTAGCCTCGCAGAGATAACACCTATTGGGTAAATACATACCCCTCCTGCGAATATTCTCAAGAGTGAGACATCTATTCTGTATGGCCAGCCAATAAAATACATTTACTTTGGGGGTCATATTCTTCATCCAAACTTTACCAGGTAGATACCATTGAGGAGAGTTAGAGTCGATGAAGAGGTAGGCTGACTTGACTAAAAATGAGCCCTCACTTTCTCCTTTCCAAATGAGAGAATCCTCGGTTTCATGAGTTTTCAAAACCTGGAGCTTGAGTAAATTTGAGATGGTGACCCAAGCGTTAGCTTCCTCCCTACTACAGTTAGAGGTGGGGACTGATTTCCAGATTCTCCTACCTCCCACACTTGTAATAAAATCCTCTACTTTAGACCATCCAAGTCTACGGGTAAGAGGTTCTATCGGTGATAGGTTGGTATCCTGGATTAGCGGGTGCTCAAGGAGCCATGAATCCTACCAGAAGTCAATGGATTTACCATTCCCCATGATCCACCGAGCACCAAGAGCTAAATATGATCTGAATTTACTCACACTCTGCTAGAAGGTGGACCCCTCTTGGGGAAGGGGATCAGTGAGCAAACTCTCTGAGTGGATCAAATACTTAGCTGTGATGATTTTCACCCAATCAGAATTATGATTGATCAAAATTTTCTAGCCTTGCTTAAGGATTAGGGCTTCATTCATCAAATGGATGTTGTGCAAGCCTAACCCACCTTTTTCTTTCCTCGTACAAGCTTGGTTCCAAGAGACCAAGTGGAACTTCTTGTGATCTTGAGGTCCCATCCATAGAAAGGTCTTTTGAATCCTCTCTAATTTGGTCAAAACTTTCATAGGAAATTTAAAAATAGATATAAAATATATCAAAATGCTTTGTAAGATAGTTTTGACCAAAATAATTTTACCTGCTTGGCTGAGTAAAGCCCCTTTCCAACTGGCAAGATGTCATTGCATCCGTTCGATCATCGGGTCCCACAAACACTCCTTCATTCTTCCAATGAAAAGAGGTAAGCCCAAATAGGTGGTAGGGAAGTCAACAACTCTACAACCAAGGATATCTACAATATTTTTCTACCGAGCTTGGGGGTATTCAAAAAAAATAACAGGCTTTTAGAAAGATTGATTCTTTGACCAACCGCATTTTCATAGGCAGACAAAATGGACTTCACCTCTCTGGCTTGGACAACAGAGGCAATGAGTGACAAGAGTGTGTCATCCATGAACTGGTGGTGGGAGAGCGAGTCCAAGGAAAGGGTTGGATTGATACCTTTAATCATAGGATTATGAGAAAAGGATCTCCCCAATGCCTCAACCATGAGAATAAAGAGGTAAGGGGAGAGCGGGTCTCCTTGGTGAAGCCCCCTAAGGCTTTGGAAGTACCCAACTAGGGCCCCGTTGACCAACACTAAAAATTTTGCTGATGAGACACAGGTCTTAATCAACTTGACCCAACTCTGGCTAAAACCAAATTTGTCGAGCACCACAAACAAGAAATCCCAAGATACACGATCGTAAGCTTTGTTCATATCTAACTTGAGAAACATTCCCGACCTTCCACTTTTCTATGTTGAATGGAGGATTTCATGCACAACCACAACCCCATCCAAAATTTGTCTGCCTGGTACGAAACTACTCTGAGCTTTGTCAATCAACAAGGGCATGAATGTCTTCAACCTATTAGCCAAGGATTTGAAGAAAATTTTGTAAATAGTATTGTAGAGGCTGATAGGATGGAACTCTCCAAAGTTGTTGGCTTTAGCAGATTTAGGGATGAGAACCAAAAATGTGGAGTTCACCCCATACGACAATGAATTAGAACACTGAGCTTCCCTCATCACGTCGCAAACTTCCTTCCCAACTATATGCCAAAATTTTTGGAAAAATAGTGGAGGGAAACCATCTAGGCCCGGTGCTTTTAGCACACCCATAGCAAAGGTGGCCTCTCTTATTTCTTCATATTTGAAGGGTGCTTCAAGGAACTCATTCATATCTTGCGTTACAAGCCTGGGAATAGCTTGAAGTAGAAAGTTTTCAGCCCCAAAGTCTCTTCTATCTTTAGAACCTAATAAGGAATTGAAGTATGAAGTTGCCTCGGTTCTGATATCCAGTATATCCACAACTTTGGTCCCATCCTCCTTGTCTATCTCACGGATATGATTTGCACTCCTATACCTCAAAGTTGAGACATGAAAGAATTTGGTGTTCCTATCACCTTCTTTAAGCCAAAGGGCATGAGATTTTTGTCTCCATAAAGTTTCCTCCCTGCCAAGGGTGTTATGAAGTTCTGAAAGCAACTTCTTCTCATTAGATCTTATCTCACTCGACAAACCCCCATTTTCAATTTTCGCATTCAGGTCTGTGAGTTGATTTTTTAAATCTTGCTTCTTCACAAAGATATCTCCATAAACCTCTTTGTTCCAATGTTTAAGTCTCCCTTTTACTAACTTGAGTTTGTTTGCTATTTTCAGCAGTCCGACGCCTGGGACAGATTCTGCCCACCAGTCTTTGATCTTTATTTCTAAGCCTGAGTGGGAGCACCACATAGCTTCAAAGTGAAATGGTCTAGGGAAGAACTTTCCTTGTTGAGGGGATTCCATCCATAAGGGATTATGATCAGACCCTATCTTCGACAAAGCATTCAAAATGGCATCACCAAAAAATGGGAGGCTCTACTTTGAAAGAAACACTCTGTCCAGCTTGGTCAAAATGAGTTGCTCCCCAATTCGATGATTGCTCCAGGTGAAGCGGGCACCTTTCAAGTCTAGATCCATCAATTCTCCTTGGCTAACAAAATTTGCAAAGTCCTCCATGCTTCTTTCACAAGGGGAATTACCCCCTTTTTTATCGGATGGGAATAGAGGTGAATTGAAGTCACCTGCTAAAACCCAGGCCTCCTCTTTGAATCCTTCTCTCATTTGTAGAAGTGAGGACCAAAAAATTTTCCTGCTAGGGCCAGAGTTCGGAGCATAAATATTTGACATGACCCATCTCTGGTTAGTCGACTTGCAAAAAATAACAAATTGATAACTCACTCAGAAGAGGAGATCACATATCCCTCGACCTTTGATAGGTCCCAAAAACAAAACAGACCTCCAGAAGATCCATCAGTCGGGCTTGCAGCAAATCCAACATTCTTCCAGATGGAATTTCTTACTGAATCAATGTTTTTACTCTCAATCTTGGATTCTTGTATGAAAATTATGTCTAGGGAGTAGTCCTTTCTGAGAGAGGATAGTAACCACCTTTTTGAGGATCCATTCAATCCTCTGATGTTCCAGCAAAGGAACTTCATTTATGGGTTGTAGATTTCTTTTCAGCCATGAGTGGTTGTGAGGATCGACTGAAGGCTTCTAGCTTCAATTGTTTGCCTCCCGAGTCAATGCTATTGTCAACCTTCAGTTGTGTCTGAGAACCGTTGGCTATTTCAAAATTTGCTTCCCTTTTCCTTAAATATTTATTCGATGGTTTACCCACCTTTTTCTCAGCCCCAACATCCACTTTTTTATGGTGGCTCCTGGTTTTGGGGCCAGGAGAACTATTCATGATGGGATTGGAAGAGGGGGGTTTCTTCGAAATAGAGAGTAAAATTTGTTGTAGTACTGGTTCTTCCATATGTAAAATTTCAAAGGAATTGAACAAAACCAGATCTTTACGGCTTACCTCCTCTAGAGAAGGCCCTAGGCAATGATTGGTATTCATGTCAGGAGTCCTGGTGCCCTCCTTTTGAACCGGTTCCAAAGCTAAACTCTGCAAAACCTCCTTAGGACTACCCCTTAAGTCTATTGCAAGACTTAGTGGGGAGAGTGGGGGAGGCTCCCCATCCTCGACCTGGCCAGTCTCCTCTTGATGGGGCTCCCCATCCTCAACCTGGTTCATCTTCACTTGAAGAGGCTCCTTGACTTCAGTCTATCTAGACACCATATGAGGAGGTTCCCCATATTTAGACAGATCCGCCATCACCTGGGGTGACTCCCTATTTTCACCCAAGCCTGCCTCTATCAAAGGGTCGATCTCCACACATAAGCCCTAGGGTAAGGACATCCTCGAAGGAGAAAGGGGAGCTTTCTCACCTTCTAATCTAGGAGGAGGGGGGTTAACTTCTGCTCTTTTCTCCAAAGAGGGCATTTTTTTAATCCAAAATTCCTTACCCTTTCTTTTCCTTCTAGGAGTAGTCGAGGCCTTTTGGGAAGGACAAATATTTTGATTGTGACCTTGGATACCACACAAATGACACTAGAAAGGCCTGTTCTCATACTCCATCGACTGAATCCAAGAGCCCAACTCAAATATGAGCTCTAATGAGTTTGGTAGCTCCACTTCAATGTTGGTCAAGATCACATAGTTCATCCAAGATTTAGACATTGTAGCCGCATCTAGGGAAACCAACTCCCCAATATCTCTGGAAATTCCTTTCAGCACATCATAACACCAGTAATGCATAGGAAGACCTGGCAGTCTAACCCAAAGAGGGAGAAGGTTGGCTTTTTGAGTGTATGGGTTGAAATCCATACCCCACTTATGGAGAAATAGACCCCTCCTACCAAAAAACCATGGCCCTCCTAAAATTTTCTTAGAGTCTTCCTTGCAATTGAGTTTGATAAGAAAAAAATACCTGGGGAGTGTTGCAATGTCTATAGAACCCAGTGGTTTCCATTTGGTCAAGGCCCATTTTTGAATAGACTCCAACTCCGACTTACTACCCTAGAATTTGCCAATCAGGTCCCAAGAACTTTCTTTGTTGTTTCTCCTGATGATATCACTGGGGATCCACAGTTTATGATTTTTTGGGAATAAATCATACTGAACCTACTTCCCATCCCCATAACATGACCTTACCACCACCTTGGAAAAAGAGAAGGCCAGGTTCATGTGATTCCCTTTATCCTGACGACCCCTCTCATGGGGCTCAAACTGGCCCCTAGCACTTTGGTGATTCCATTCTGATGGAGGATGGGTCCCCCCTTTGAAATTCTTGGGGTTCGATCCTTGTTTGGAACCTTCCCCTTGATGTTCACCCTAAAACCTTGCATCAATATTTCCTGTTGCAACTCCCTGCTGATCACTTCCTGCAACTTCCACGCTCTCCATTCAACCTACTGGTCACTTTATACAACTTCCCCATTGTGCAAACCCTAATATTTCAACCTCCTCTAAAAATTATCCATAGATTTGTTCTGCACAAACGCCACTCTTTCAACCCTAAATTTGTTTTGCAAAAATCCCAATATTTCAACCTCCTCCTTCTTTGAAAATTATCTGCAATCCTCCAAAATATAGAACCTCAGAACACAAACTCCACACAAAGGACATAATCCTCACCATAAAATTAGAACCCTTGACCCTAACCAAAAATATCTACAACCTTCCCCATTGTTCAAAACCTTATTTTTCAACCTCCTTAATCGATAATAATATAATATATGGCTTCCAAACACATTAATATTATGTGAGCATTAAATACAATATCATAAGCTCCAAATTAGACTATGGAATAAATTAATATCCTCTTCAGAAACCAAATCGATCCATGAGTTTTCTCCTCCCTCTTATGGGCCTAAAAATTGGAATTTAAAACAAACGCAACTCTTATGCCATAACCCTTGTCAATGTCCACCCTAAGCATGTTCAAAACTCGTCGCTCCTCTCCTTCCTATGCCTACGTGGCCTTGCCAAAGGATTCCCCCTTGAACGCCAACATAGCGTGACCACCACATGCATGTATTTCATCTTTTTAATGAACATGTACATACTTGATATGCAAGCTTTGCTTCATTCCATATTAAAATATCTATTTGGAAGAAATTAAGAGCTTATAGTCACATAGGATGAAAACAAAATAGATTTAGATAACCATTATTGAGTAGGTCACATCTCAAGAGTATTTTTTTATGATATGATCCTACTCATATTAAAATATATAAAAAAATTGCATGCTCTATCATAACCAACTATTACATGATAATAAATAATCCAAGATTTGTGTCACATGAGATTTTCCAATATGCTTACTATCCTATTTATATCAATATCTTCAATAAATAAGATGCTAAAGGCCATATGAATTAACAAAAGTATAAAAGTCCTTTATTTATCTAGACCACACAAGAGTATCACATTTATTTTTCAAACGAGATATAACCATGTTGAAGTCTCCACAGGAATATAGAGATCACAATTATTAGTCGTTATTGAGTTTGAAAAAATTAATTGAGGTGCTTCTAACATCTATTTCAAAGAGTAATTATATTTGGAGAATATATGTTTGAGTCAAATTTTCATATTTTCCTCATTCCAAAGAAAATACTAGCAACCCACTCAATTCTTGGATCAAGGAATCACCCATATCATCTAAAAAAATCCATACTATTATAATAACTATTGAATATTCCATAGTAGAAACTACTAGATAATCCTCCATATTCAATTTTTTTTAAATTCTTTGCCAAGTTTATTTTCTATATTAAAATAAATCCAAGTCTACAATGAATTATTAATTTCTTGAAAATATTTTTTGTTCATATTCATACCTTGAATATTCTACCCAGGTGTTGTAGGTGAGTTGGAGACAAGAGGGAAATCCTCCAAGGGAGGTCACGGGTTCGAATCTCCACCCTACCAAAAATTTGAATTGGGTACCAAAAATCTAATTGATAATGTTGGTACAGGTAGGACCGGGCACGACTCTCGGGTGACTTTAACGATGTAGAACCCCCTGTTAGTGGTCTCTCAGACCAAGGCGACCCCTCAAGGGATTTTTCGCTTAAAAAAAATATAATATATCATCTTCATCATCATTTGTTTTGTTGTTTATAGGCTCAAGACCCCTTCTTGTTAATGCTCATAGTATTTGTTAATATTTTAAAAATCAAAGTACCTCAAGGTTTCACTTTCTCTTTGTTCCTACTTTATGATTCTTTCCATATATCATCTATGCTAGTGTTTTCTTCCTCTTCAATCACATTATTTTTCCAAACATTTCATAAATTAACCTATCATATATAGGTTTATATTTTCCTAGAGAACCTAAAGTCCAAGGAGTAACTTGCAAAATACTTTCTTCTTTATGCTACACTAGAAACCCTAAAGTGCAAGGTGTATATGGTTCCTTAGAAACCCTAAAGTGTAATGGATATCCTCCATCCTATTTTCATTATTATGTTATCTTAGTAACCCCAAAGCATAAGGAATAAACATTATAATACTTTTGTTTTTATTGCAAAGAGATGATTTTTAATTACTTAAGAAAAATGGATATGATTTATCTAAGATCAAATTTAAAAGTTTTTACCTTCTTAACTTAAAAAATTGACATCTCATCCTTTATTTGTAGCTTTGGTCCCTTCTTCATTTAAAATTTTGCATTAATATTATTCTTAGTTTCTTTTAATACCTACTCCAAATAAATTATAAAGAAATTTACCATCTAATGTGGAAGAGAAGATTTCTTTAACATTTTATGATCTACTTATTTCAACTTTTATTTTGTTTCCTAACCAATATTTTTGTCTTTTTATTTTTTACATCACAATCTCTTATTATGCATCTGAACATACAATATTTGTTGCCTCAAAATGAAATGTTTTTACAGTTCGCTTATTGATCATATTATCTTGATTCAAATTTCATCTTAACAAATTATTGTAAAGGTTTTGAAAATTTTGTGACAATAAATTTTTTTGTATAATACCATGTTTTCACTTCTAATAGTTGACCCCTTATAGGTGAACTCCCCTAGAGAATTTTTAGTTTTCAAAAAATATTATTTATCTGTTAATACAAAACTCCAAAAATCTTGACCCATCTCTCCTCCTTAAACCATGGGACACTGCATATTATTTTATCTCAAACTTTAAAATGAGAACAAGATGAAGAAAAAAAATGGAAAGATTTGCATTAAATAATGTGAACTCAATCCCCACTTCCTTAATCTACATTTAAATCTATGAATAAGTTTGGCATTAACCATTTGATTTTCAGAAGCATTATGGCATACTCAATCATCTCATCTTTGATAATCATGTTTCATGAAACATCTATCAAATAAATAAATATTATCACAAAATTGATTTTCTTTTTTTTTTCTTCAACTAAGGCATATTTACTTCTAACTAGAGCATCCTTAACTCCTAGTAAGGCTTCTATAAATAAATTTTTTAATGTTACCTAGATTTTATTCATAAGAATTTTTTATTCTTCAACTTTTCTCTATCTAAGTATTAAGAAAAGAATTCTAAAAGTGAAGCTATGTCCTCACTCACTTCATTAAAATGTTAAAATCCATAAGATTTAAAATATGATTATGATGTGAAACTATATTATATAATTTTTATCAAATAACATTTTTAAAATATTATTAAAAAAACAATTTTTTTAATGGAAATTATAAAAAAAATTAAAAATTTGTAATATTAAATTTAATATTTGATAAATTATTTAAAATAAATATTTTTAAAAATATTTCATTCAATAATTGCAATCAAAACAATCATCTTATAGGTAAATATTATATTACATGTGAATAGAATCTTAATTACTTTTCAATTAATAAACTTTTTTAAAGTGAAGGACATTGTCTCCTCGAAAAGGGGAAACTTTCCTCTAAAAACTAAAGAACAATAATTTTCACGTTATAAAGGTAAAACAAATTTACAACTACATAAGAGAAATTTTCCACCTGTAATATTGTATATATAGTGGTTATAAATCAAGATCTCTCTGGCTACATGAAGGTGATAGGAACATAAAATTCTTTTACACATCCAAACTTAAGGTATAGGAGTAATAATAGAGTTAGAGAAATTATGAAATCATATGGTGTTATCTCGAAGGATATTATAGAAATCAGGAAAGAAGTAGTCAATTTTTTCAAAACCCTCCTCTTCTCTAGGGATGATAGGGATCTTCAAGCTGAAGAGAGGTTGTTGTACCACATACCCATCCTAGTTTCTGATAATATGAATGAAGACATATGTGCTCCCTTTTGGGATGAAAAAAATAGGGTCATTGTCTTCTCTATGGGTGATCTAAAAGCTCCAAGGTTGGAGGTCTTTCCTCCTATTTTCTTTCAGAGGTTCTGGAACATCGTTGATGGTGACATTTGTTTAGCTATGAGATAAAATTTAGGAGTCTAATTTAATTTTGACTGATGTAAACTCAACATGTATAGTTCTTATCCTAAAATTGATGGGTGCTAAAGATTACTATGATTTTAGGCTCATTAGCCTCTATAATACATTTTTCTCACTAAAACTATGGCAAACAGGCTCAAAGTATACCTTTCAATAATTATTGACCATCCTTAAAGTGGATTTATAGAAGGTATTATTGTCGTGCATAATTTGATTCATTCTATAGATAAAAGTAGAATATTAGGAACTTTTCTCAAACTTGATATGAATAAAGCATACAATCGGGTCTCATGGAGCTTTTTGCTTAGAGTTCTAGGGAAATTTGATTTCAAGCCTTGCTGGATTAGATTTGTTAGAGCTTGTATATCATCAGTAAAATTCTCAATATTAGTTAATGGATCATCACCTTGTTTCTTTAGTGGTTGTAGAGGCATTCATTAGGAGGATCTTATGTCTTCCTATATATTTATTTTATTGGCTATGTCTTTGGGAAGAAATTTAAAGGTGAATCTCATAGTGGTGGGAATAAAACCTACAGATTCTATTGACCACCATCAATTTGTTGATGATATATTATTATCCTTTTTAGCTTCAATCCCACAGGTCAGAGCTGTCAAAGAGATCCTCCAAGACTATGAAAGAGCGACTGGGCAAAAGGTGAATTTAATAAAAAAATAAGGTGTTCTTCCTAAATACTCCTCTTAGTATGTAGAGAAAAATTATTGAGATCTTGGGATGTGAGATTGACTCCCTTCCTTTAGTTTATCTAGGATTGCCAATGTTTAAAGGGGGGATTAAGACTTCACTATGGGAACTAGTTGTAGAAAATTGGTGGGATGAAAAGGGGTACTTTTGGGTCAAGCAAGTAAATTTGTGCTAGTTATGTCTAATCTATAGAGAATACCAGTGCACGTCCTTTTTCTCTTTCAGATTCCAAGAAATATTCTATAGAAAATTAAATAAATTCAGTAATTTTTTCACTAGTTTGGTTTTGAGGAGAAGAAGAAATTCTCACTTGTGGCGTAGGATCAGGTGTATTTTAGGAAAGATTTGGGAGGTCTAGTCTTAAGAATAAAGAAAATATTAAACAAAGCACTAATAGCTAAACAAGGCTAGAGATTGGTTAAAAAATATAACATTAATTGGGTTAAAATATTGTCAGCCAAATATGTAGGTAACATTGGTAATTTTCTCACAAACCCAAGTCTTGCCCTTGACTCAATATTCTGATATAGCATTGTTAAAAGTCACTCTAATATTGTAAATGAGGGAAGATGCGTGTTAGGTGATGGGTAGAGCATTGATTTTTGGAAAGATACTTGAGCAGCTGACAGACCGTTAGAATCATATCCTCACCTAAGTCTAGTGGAACCAATCACAAGCCAAGATTTTGGGTTGAAGGTATGTGACTTCAATGTATTATTTAATGACTAGAAAATACTGGAAACATTTTGTTCTTCTAAGGATTTCATAGGAAGAAGAAATTACATTAAAATATCTGATGTACATCCTAAAGTGGATGATTATTCCTAGTCAAGATAGGCCAAATAAATTGGTGTGGGAGGTTGAGAAGGATGATTGCATTTCTGTTAAGTGAGCCTACCTGCTATTAGATGTTCCCTTTGATACCTGGTTTCCTATTAGTAACATATAGCTAGAGGGTCTTACACCTAAATTTAATGTTTTCTTTTTGTTGGTAGCTCAAGGGAAGTGCCTTACATTGAATAATTTATAGAAAATATGTTGGTTATACCAAAAAAATGCTAACTATGTGGTAGTGCTAAAGAATCACCTATGCACATATTTTTCAATTATCCCTTTTCTGAGTCTATCTTCTCCCAATTCTTGAGGACCATTGGTGTGGTTTAGATATTTTTAAAGTTGTTTGACCTAATCATTCAATGGAGGTCTCCCTTTCTATATCCATGTCTTCAATTTTTTTGGTCCTTTGGTTTACCTCATGTTTGATGGTGTATTTGGAAGGAGAGAAATTCTAGAGCCTTTAAAAATATCTCCCATTTGATTGAGTTTGTAGCACTTTAGGTTGTTGTTTCCATTGATAAAAATATGGATGCAATTCCTTTATATAAATACACTTTCTTTGAGGAGTTGGCGGTGAAGTCGGTTCTTGTATTTAGAGATTATTCTCTCAATCATCATCTTGAAGATCTTGCTAAACAGAATACTATTTGGAAACCTCCTCCTCCTGGCTGGTTGAAGCTAAGTTTTGATGGAGCTTCTAAATGGAATTCAGGACACTCCGGTGTTGGGGGATTGGTTAGATAATCTAGCGAGAGAATTTGTTGACTTTCACTAAAAATTTAGATCATTAAACCAGTCATTTTGTGGATGCACGAGCTCTCTTTCAAGCGATTTGTCAACTAGAAATTTTGAATGGAAGGAAGGTAATTGTTGAAGGGGATTCCCTCAATATCATTAATATGATCAAAGGTGTTCAAGTCCTTTCTTGGATGATCATGAACAAACTTGCTGAAATCCAAATATGGATTTTAACTCTCGAAGTGGTTGAGATTAAGTATGTTTATAGGGAGGGAAATAGATCAATGAATTTTTTAGAAAACTTAGGACTTCTGCAAAAAATATGCACAATTTGATAGGATGATTTCCTAGATGGATTAAATAAAATAGATAATGAAATATCGAGGAGATAATTTGTGTTTTCAAATGGTTCTTATCTATGACAATAGGGATCCCTTGGGAAATTTTGCTGATTGCAAGAGTTTGTACTTGAATAGTGGTCAAATTTTGAATTTGAATTATAGAAGAATTCGTGCAACAAATAGTTGTTGTTGTTGGATATCCTTTTTGGGATTTCTGCTTGACTATATATTTTTTGATAGGTATAGTCTCCTCCATGAGACATGATATCTTTTTTGGGTTCTAGTTGTTGATAATTTTAGTTTGGGTTTGTCATACTCGAGCATTATGTAGCTTTGTTGTTTGTCTATTTTATAGATCTTTTTTTATTTGCTATGTTGATCTCTATATTCCTTGTATCTAACTAGTTGGTTGATCCACCTTTGTAAAAGGTTTGGGACACTTTTCAAAACCCCTTCATTCATCTTATAAAAATAAAATATAATATCTATAACAATGAAAAGTTAAATTTCTTATGTCATATAAAATAATGAATAATTAATGGCTATCAGCGGGTCCCAAGCCTAAATTAAATAACAGGTCGTAAAATTAGATTGAACAATACTTCTTATACAATTTAACAAAATTAAGTTATAAAATTATTTATTAACCTTATTTTTTAAAAATACATATCCAACTCTTTTAGGCACCTAATACTTCTTATACAATTTAATAAAATTATATTATAAAATTATTTAGTAACCTTATTTTTTAAAAAAATACATGTCCGACTCTTATAGGCACCCAAAAGTCCACTTTTGAGTTGTTTACGTGTTAATATTAGTTTTAATTTTACCCACCACATATATATATATATATATATATATATATATATATATATATATATATATAATATATATATATTTGATTTACCCACCATATATATATTAAGTCGAACGTTCATTTATTTAAATGAACAGTACTTCTCAACGCAACAATATAAATTTTAAGCTATAAAATAATTTTATTAACGTTATTTCTTAAAAAAATGCTACATGTGCTTGTCCTAGGTCCAACCCTTCTAGCCATACAAAAGACCATTTCTGAGTTGTTTGCATGTTAATATCAATTTTGATTTTGCTCACATTTTTAAGTGGGACGTTTGTTTATTTAAATGAACATTGCCTCTCACAAAACATACAAAAATTAACTTATGAAGTTATTTTATTAATCTTAGTTTGGACCTACCCCACTTTGGAGTTGTTTGCATGTTAATATCAGTTTTACTTTTTGCTTTTGCCTACCATATATTAAGAGGGATGTTTGTATATTTAAATCAATAATTCCTCTCACATAACTTACTAAAATTATTTTATTAATCTTATTTATAAACAAATATTATATGTGCCTGTGCTAGGTCCTACTCTTCTACACATACCAAAGTAGTTGTTGGCTGGTAATATCAGATTTGTTTTTGTCTTCCATATTTTAAATGGGACATTTGTTTATCTAAATGAACAATGCTTCTTACAAAATTTAATAAAATTAAGTTATAAATAAACAATTCTACATAATGAAGATTGACTTAACCTGTAAATATGTCATACAATTCAACTTGTTTGGAGTAAGCCCACCAACGATGATGAAGAGTGGTTTGTGAGATCATTGTAGATATTATAATTAAAGGTGCTTTTCAAAGTAGATGAGCTGTTTACATTCATTGTTCTAATTCCAGGAAATTCTTGTATAGTAAGTAAGCATGATGCAAGCCAGACGCACGAATATTTTTTCAAACATTTGATTGCATCTGCTTAGAAAGATCCACATATTTAGTAAGGGCGTTGTATAGTATCGCTCCAGTTGTACTACCGGAGTTTCTTTAGCCAGACTTTAGGAAGCTGTTAGGTGTACGGTGATGATCATGTCTATTATTCGGAAAGCACACCTCGGCTACCATCTGTTGAGCGACGACCGTGTCTGTTGAACTGCAACCTTTCAACTATATAAATGTTTGGCTACTACAGTTGAATTCAATCGTGCAAAATTGCATTGCGATCAAAGACGAATGCGCATGATGATGAACGGCGACGAAGATAGCCATGTTTTGCACGCGGTGGTCGTGCCATGTCCTGCACAGGGTCACGTCAAAGCTCTTTTGAATTTCGCTGAATTACTCTCCACGCGAGGATTTTTCATCACCTTCGTTAATACAGAATGGAGCAAGCAACGCATTTTTGGCGATTCTCCTGCGTTCGAACGGCCGAATTTTCGATTTTTGTCGGTTCCGGACGGTTTGCCAGCCGAGCACAGTCGCACGGCAAAGCCGAGCGAGTATATGGACGCATTGCAAAAGCTGGGCTCCGAGCTGGAGCAGGTGCTGCGCTCCGCCCGTGAGAAATTGGAGATTCCTCCCTTGACGTGCATCGTCTCCGACGCTTTCATGTCTTGCACACACTCCGTTGCCGCCAACATGGAAGTTCCCAGAGTTATCTTCTGGCCTCTTTGCGCGGTCTCCTCTATTTCCCAAAAATATGCTCCTTTACTTCTTTCTCAGGGACTCATTCCCGTCAAAGGTATTCATTTTCATCGCCATACTTGGTCTTCGCTATCTTTTTTTCTCCTTCGACCCACATTAATATTAACACCTCGATTATGATTCAGTGAGCGAAGCAAAACGTCCAGAAAGACTTATAACCACTCTACCGGGGAACATACCTCCCTTATGGCCAACGGAGTTAATGTCCTGCTACCGTGAGCAGCATGCATCCGACCTCATCTTCCAAGCCTTCCTTTACGAAGCTCGATTTGCCGGCATAGGAGACTACGTCCTTGTCAACACATTTGAAGAATTAGAAGGGAAAGATGCGGTAGCTGCACTCTCTGCCAATGGGTGTCCTGCTATGGCTATAGGTCCTGTATTTCTCGACAACATTTTACAAGGAAAGGAATTGAAGAGCAGTATGTGGGAAGAAGACGAAAGCTGCCTCAACTGGCTTGACATGCATCCGCCAAACTCTGTGCTATACGTTTCATTTGGCAGTATTGCCGTCAAATCCCAACAACAATTGGAGGAGTTGGCGCTGGGGCTGGAAAGAAGCGAACAGCCTTTCTTGTGGGTTCTCCGGTCGGACCTTGCTCAAGGAGAATCTTCTGTTTTACCCGAGGGCTTCAAAGAGAGGACCAAGGCTCGAGCATTCTTTGTGAGTTGGGCGCCTCAATTGAGAGTGCTTTCCCACGCTTCGGTGGGAGGATTTCTTACGCATAACGGATGGAATTCTACGCTAGAGAGCATTAGCATGGGTGTGCCTATGATTAGCTGGCCTTATTTCGGCGACCAGTTTCTTAATTGCAGAATCGCCAAAGATATATGGAAGGTGGGCCTAGATTTCGATAAAGTGGATGTGAATGACCTCAAGTTGGTGAAAAGGGAGGAGGTGGAGAGAGCGGTGAGGAGATTGATGCAGAGTTCGGAGGGGATGGTGCTGAGAATGAGGGCCCTACAGCTGAAGGAGGCCGCAGCCAAGGCAGTCATGCCCGGAGGTTCTTCTTTCTCAAACCTGGACGTCTTCATCCACCATATGCGGGAAAAATCCAAATCCCGAGTCCCTGAAAATTGAATGTCTGAAATCGGTAAGATTATATATATACAAAGGAGTGAATTGAATTAATAGAGTCCCTGGGATCTCATCTTTATACCTACGAAGGAAATTGGCGTACGAATGATTTGCGGTGCTGAAGCAGAAGTGGGTGGTACCCTAAGGATCGTAGGTGCCGCTTAAATATAGTTAGCCTTCGGGCGGTTGGTTAACATCATTTTGTTGTTATCCTTCCAGGTCATTGTCCTGAATCGAACTTAGTCATAAGAGTTTTAAAACATATTTAATTTAACAAGTGCTTTATATATCTTTTTAGTAATATTTGTTATTGTTTGTATTTTTAGGCCAGCAATATAACGGTTATGGTTCATATATGTTTTTTACATTTATAATAATAATTAATTAAATTTATGTAAGATCTTTTGAGAGATTAAGAAGCCAAGTATATTAGGGTTATTTTTTCTCACAATTGAATTTTGATGTTTGTGAGGATAATTTATATAAAACTTTTAAATGATAAAAAATTTGATAACATAATATAATTTCATATATAATTATTTAAATTGTTATTATTTTTAATATTATCTTATTTATTTTATTATGATAATAATAATGATGCAAAGGTTACTATAGAATTATTTATCCACCAAAAACCATAAATTAAATGCATATCATTATTATTGATAAAATATAAATAAAATTTAATTATAAATTTTAGTTTTTTTAATTAGATATAAATAATATTAATCTTATAATAATAAAAATTATTGTATTTAAACATTTTTTTAATAGTTTGATAGATACTAAGGTTTTTTAAATACAATATTAAAAACATATACAATTTTATATAATTAAAATATAGAATATAAAATGATTTTATTTTAAATTATATTTATTAATTTTTTAAGTAATTTAAAATTTCGAAATATTTGATATAATATAACTCGATATATTATCATTATACATGAACCATTTATTAAACCTATAAATAATTAATTTTGTAAATAATAATTAGCATTGTAATGTTAATATATGATACATCTAAAAAATTGTTTAATTTTTTTTTTTTTAATATTAATTAAGTAACAAAAAAACATGTTTTATTAATATTAATTAAGTAATAGAAAGACTCATTTTTCCAAATTATATAACATATATAATAAATTATATTCATCTATCGGAGTTAAAGAAGTTCTATTCATATTTACTAAACATTTTACAATAGTTTATTTTTTAAAATATTGAATAGAGTAACATCCAATTTAAACGAGAAGAAATGATATACATACATATCCACATAAAATTAATTTTAATTTTTATTGTCTATATTTTTTATGATTTTAAATTTTTCTATGATCTCTAAATTTTTCTTTCATTCATGAAGACATTGGAGTTCTACTTAGTAATATTTTGAGTTATGGTTCAATATAAATTGGAATATTTTGCATTAAAAAAAGTAGCTCTCCTAGAGCCTTTAACACACCATTAAGACTTGATTTTCCTACTTCATGCCTCGAGGGTCTTCCTTCTCAAACTTTAACATCTTCAGTCATGATATGTGGAAAAATTCCAAATCCCTATCCAAATGTCAAGTCTCTTAGGCTTTGAGCATGTTTCATCATGACAATTGGATCAAGAACACTCTATTGATTGAAGATCTCAACTTGACCATTTTATAACCTATAGCATATCAACACTTTGATATTTGGGTTGCAGACTTCATTGTTGAAGAGGAAGAAGAGAAAATTGAATACTATCCATATAAATGGATTAGATTCCAGAAGAGAACAAGCACTGAGGGAGCTAAATAAGATGTTGAGATCCCAAGTCATTAACCTTGATAGGGTGGATGATTCAATGATTTGGAAGGTGCATAAATGGGGGATTTACACTGTTAAATCGGTTACTATATTCTTGAAGGATATGGCTGGGGGTGGTTACCTATTTCTAAAGTGTGGCTCAAGAATATAACTCCTAAAATTAAATACTTTTATTGGTGTGCAATACTGAATAAGGTCCTCACCATAGACAATTTTCTCAAAAGAGGAATGATGATTCCAAATAGATGCTACTTATGTGAAAAAATTGGGAGAATGTCCAACACCTATTTATTGAATACCCTTTTTCTTGAGATGTCTTCAATATGATACTAAATAAATTTGGGTTTTTTGGGGGTTCCCTCGAATAGTCTCATTGACTTATGCATCCAATGGAAACCACCCTTTCAAATAAAAGGCTCAAAACACTGGAATTTTAGCCTCACCCATTTCATTTGGGGGATATCAAAGTAAAGAAATAATCAGACCATTACATATCATAAAATACATCTTAAATCGATTGAGGTTAGTTTCAATAATGTAGCGAGAAAAAATGTACAAGTGATAAATATCAAACACTCTTGGGAAAATGGTAGTGAAAGAATGGTTGCTTCCCAATGGAGATTAACAAGGGTGACAAACTCCTCAAAACCCCCCACATAATTTACTCATTATCAAACTAAATGGTAGGCTCCTCTATTGGGGTGGGTAAAATTGAATTTTGATGAGATTATGAAAATCAACGCAGGGAAGGTTAGAGTCTAGGGAGTGATCAGGGATGATAAATGTGACATCTTACTTTCTTATGCTAAAAATTTAGGAGTTCAAACCAACCACTTTATGAAGGTAAATGCCCTATATCAAGATGCCCTTCTTTTTAATAGGTTGAACATAAAAAATGTAATCATATAAAATGACTCGCTAAATACAATTAATTGCACTAAAGGCATCCTTGAGATGAGATAGAACATTGAAGACCTAATTAGAGTGGTAAAACAAGAAATTTAGCTATAGTATAATTCACATGTGAATCACATCTATAGGGAGGGAAACCAGGCAATGAACCTGATGGTTAATATGGGTATCAACCAGAAAGAATTAAGAATTTATGACAAGAATTTCTCCCATAAGCCATTGAACATTACAAATGAGGAGAATCAAGATGCAACTAGGGTGGATACCAATACCTAAGAGATCAAATATTTTTGGGCCCACATTGGAAGCATCATCAATAATGGAAATTTAGGTCAATCGTGCATCAATTCATTCTATTTGAATATGCATTAAGAAGTAGCTGAAAACTTCATTTCTTAGAAGAGTCTTTCCCTTTTAATTTTTTAATACTAACTCTCTTCTTGTTAGATTTAATATTGTCATCCAAAATATTTCAAGAAGTATGTAGACTAATCACACACCCACTAGTTCCAAAGAGATCTCATTCGCATGCCTATTTCACCAGGCTTGTGCATAGAGAATTAGCTAACAATGAGGAATGATAAGCAGATCCTATACTGCTAGCATTTGTCAATCTTGGTGGTAAAATATGGGGGGACCTTCTAAAATTAGATTTTTTGCCTTTCAAAGGTTACTCATTTAGTGTGTTTACTAAGTAATGGTGTTTGTGTAAGGTTGCATGTTTTGTATCTAATTTAGTAGCCTTAGTTTTAATTCAATTGGACTAGTCTTGGGAGCTTAATGTTAGATATTTCTTTCATTTTGTAAAAGGGTTGGGGCCCTTTCAAAAAACCCTTCACAACCTTAATAAAAAAATTAAAGTTACCTTTTTATAATTTGAATTTATTTATTTATAATAGAAATCTAAAACATTTACCAAAAAATATAATATAACCTATAGTTATGTGCACTTTGTATTTCGTTGCCCCCTATTACAATGGATCATTGGTAACTAAAATTATTTGAGGCTCTAAAAAATACATAAATTTGAATTAATATTAGCTTTTTATAATATGATTAAAATTTATAAATATGTTAGGATTTAAAATATTTTTAATTTATTATATAAATAGAAATTAACATTTTATGTTTTTTATAAAATTGTTAAAATTTATAATTATGTTAGTTCTAATGCATTCTAATATTTCATCAAATAATGCACATGTAATTGATGAAGTTTATATTTTTACAGAACACATGCAATTGATGAAGTTAATATATATATCCAACATAAATGTTACATTATTTTATGTTAGAGTAATAAGCAACATTTTTGTACTCATATAAGGTTTTTTTATTAGATGGAAATAGGGGGTTTTGAAAGGGTCCCTTAACCTTTTACATATATATAAAAAGAGCTTCAAAGTAAGCCCTAATTGAAACCAAAAAAGAGGATCAAAATAAGGAAAAAAACCAAGCCTTGACTTGAAGAGGACAAGAATATGGCAAAGGACAACATGCCAACAAGGGATTTTTCCACAACCATTAGAGAGAAAAACAACAAAGATGGGCATCCAAGGACTTCCCAAGAAAAACTTAACCAAGTCAGAGCAAGCTAAATCATATATTTCTTTGACCTACCCTAATTATTTTTAAAGCAATTCATAACCCAAGATATTTCATCCACATAAATGGTTGACATATTCATAAACCTACTCTTAGATAAACATACAATTATTGGCCGATTCAAGGTAACAACATAAAGTTGCACATAAGATCAAGAGCCATCCATGAATATTGTAAAGTCTTTTCTGATGATAACATTGATATTTTAAGGGAAATTTTCCCTCCAAGTAATAAAATTTTCCTAATGAACTCCTAAATTGGCCATGAAATTTCCCTCAATAATTTCCTTCTCAAAATTCATAGGTTCCAACAAAACAAGATCTTGGAAGAGGGCCTTGGCCTCAACAAAGTAGTTGAACTAGGTTCCAAGGTTCTAATATCCCCTTTACTATCTCTAATAATTCCTCTAGCACCCTGTTAGTCTTCCTTTTGAGGCTCCATCAAAATTTAATTTTTTCCACCCATCAAGAGGAGGGAACCACTTGGTATGCAATCTACTAGAATCAATGTAAGTAGAGCCTTGCTCAAGCTTGGGAAGGCCCAAATTGATAACTAGCTAAGCTTCTTCACAAATACTAAGTTTATTTTAAATCTAAAAATATTACCTTTAAAAGTAAATATGTATTATTTTAAAATGTATTTACATATAAAAATAATAATTTTTATTTTATTTCTAAAATAAACCTTTTTATAATTTGAATTTATTTATTTATAATGAAAATCTAAAAATATTTGCCAAAAAAGGCAATATAACCTATAGTTATGTGCACTTTGTATTTTGTTGCTCACTATTATAATCGATCATCGGTAACTGAAATGATTTGAGGTTTTAAATTATTTTTAGTTTGTTATACAAATTTGAATTAATATTAGTTTTTTATAAGATAATTAAAGTTTATGGTTGTGTTAGGTTTTAATTTATTTTTAACTATAACTTTAAAAGAAAAAGTAATTCTTTTTTATCATGGAAGTGACTATTTTTCTACATAATCTCGGGGTTTCGGTGACTATCACAGTGATTCCTCTTGTGAATCTAGTGATCGACTATTATTGTAGGGTCGAATCTGGGGTTGCTCAATGATTCACCCTAAAGCTAGGGTTTTTTACAATGGGAGCGACATTTTTTTAGAATTTAGGGATTGTGATGGCTATCATAGTGATTCTTGCTATGAATGTAGGGATCAGGTGTTGATGTAGGAGCAAATTTGGGGTTGCGATGATGATTCACCCTAAATCTAGGGTTTGATACAATGGTACGATTGTTAAATACTATAATTCATAATGTGTCCTTGTCTCCCACTACATCCCACAACTTCTAGCTCTCAATTATAGACATCAAGGCTTTCAAATATTGATGAACTCAAGATTTTTTGAACTTGTCTTTAAGCAAGAATGGTGTGCAGAGTAGTAGGGATGGAGTTCAAGATTGTGGGTTTGATGGTAGATCACGTATTTTTGCTAGATGGAGAAGAAGGCCATTTGGTGGGTTTGGTTTCCCTACCAAGAGGTGAGAAAAATGGGGCCCCTCTAGGGGCTTTACTCCAAAAGCTCTTTGATCCTAGTTTTGGAGCAAGGGCTGGTCACTTGGGTCATTTGGGGGTATCGAGTTGTCTAAATTTAATTTTGAAAGTGGGGCTAGTTTCCAAGGTCCCAAAATTAATCTCAAAACCATTAACCCTAGAAACTCTTATGTTGTTATGGCATCTAAATATGTTGGTACTATCAATTCTAAAGTTCTTTGTAACCTCTCCCTTGTTGGCAATGAAATTTGTATTCCAAGAGATCTGATTTAAATCACCATGGAGAAAGGCAACTGTAGTCTCATGGGAAAATTTCAAGGGGTGATGCTAGACCTGAATTCAATAAAAATATAAGCCTTGGAAAAATGGAAATATTTGGGTGAAGTAGAAATTGTTGCAACTCCCAAAGCCTTTTTTTATAAAATTGAATTGTGTGGGAGATTAAAACCGCACCCTACATGGTGGCCCCTAGTTCTATGGTAAAAAGGGTTTGTTCCTTTAGAAGCTAGAACTTGAATTCAACTTGTATAATCAAAAGGTAAACTCTATGCATCTTTGGATTTGTCTCTCGAGTATTCCTTACTATTTATGGCATGACAATATTCTAATACGAGTGGCTAAGGTAGTGGGATATTTTATTCAAATTGATTCAACGACCAAAGAAAAATCTAGAATGGTGTTTGTGGGGTTGTGTTATGGTAGATTCAAAAATGGATCTCCCTTATTCAATCAAGCTTACCTCATACTTGGGTACTTGGATCCAACTCATTGTATATGAAAACAAATCGATAGTTTTCTTTGGATGTGGAAATGTTGGTCACCTGATGGACCAACACCCCCAAAATATTTAGGTAAATAGGGGTAAACCTATTCAAGAGGAGCCCCTAAAGAAGGCAACCAATAGCCAATTTTATGATCCCATTGAGTTCCAGCAAGTTGAGGTAGTTGATATTCCAAGATCTAAGATTTTTACAGACCCTCCCCTTCAGGGTGAGAAGACACCCCTAGCTGAAGACCATGATGTGCATCCCCTTCATGGTAATATGCCTCTCCTTGTTGAAGATTGATAAGTACCTCCATCTAACTTTGAATCTAATATTTAAAAACTCTTTGAGTAGGTTAGTACCCCTCCTTTGTTGGACCCATTAATTTTGTAGAAATCCTTTGATTACCTCAATCTCCTTGGGTTGGATGTTTCGAAAGACTCGATAAATTTCCCCATACACTACTTGGGAGAGGATGGTGAAGGCTTAAGCTAGAGAAAGGGTCCTCAGGCCCTAAAACCAGAAGTCATAAATGTTCCATGAAACCCTTCATGAAGAAGAGATTCCTTGGATCTAAATTGAGAATTCTTAAAAAGGTTTCTATAGATGTTGGGGTAAAGCATAATGTTGGGATACAATAATTTAAATCTTTGAGAAATAAGGTGATAAAGGCAAAGATCACCAATGGTTCTCAATATTTGTTGAATATGGATATTGGAAATTATCAACATTCCTGACCCTTTACTAGAGAAAAGAGATCCAATCCTTATTTTTGTGAATGGGAAAAAGACTATTATGGGACCTTCCTTCTGGAACATTTTAGAAAGATGATTTCTAGATTGAGCAAGATTTTTTTTTTTTTAAATTATTTTGTGCAGTTTGGCTTGTGTATAGAACATAAAGGCTATGCTCATGTGGTACCAAGGTCTAATTTTTGATAGTGGTGATGAACCCCAAAGGATGTGAGATCACCTGTTATGAATTTTGTCATGTTTATCTATTGGTGCTCCTAGATTGGGTCAAGGTTTGTATTTTAGTCGATCTTTGGTTGTGTTTTTTTATCTCTTGTATCTATTTTTTAAGATGGTGTCGGTTTGCTTGGTGTTGGATGGCTATCAGTTGTATTTTATAGTTGTTCTCATCTTTGTGAAGTTGGTTTTTATCCAAGTCTTGTAGAACTTCTCCTAATGTATAAGGTTCGAGGACCCTTTCAAAACCCCTTCTATATCTAATCAAGAAATAATAATAATAATAATTTATTATATAAATATAAATTAACATTTTAATTTTTTTTTTTAAATATTAAAGTTTATAATTATGTTAGGTCTAATGCATTCTAATATTTTATCAAATAATGTACATGTAATTGATAAATTTTATGTTTTTTACCGTACACATGCTATTGACAAAGTTTATATATCCAACACAAATGGTACATTATTTTGGGTTAGAGTTAAAAACAACTTTTTATACTTGTATAAATTATTTTAAAGCTTACTTTAAATCTAAAAATATTACCTTTACTTTAAATTTTTAAAAGTAAATATTTTATTATTTTAGAATTTATTTGCATATAAATAGAATAATATTTATTTTATTTATGAAATAAAATTATTTTAATTACATCCACAAGACCAAAATAATCTATGGGACCAAGATATTTCATACAAAATAGAGTATCCTATACAACCCTACTTCCTTTTGAATTTGAACCATGGACCAACATCCTAGAAAGAAAATTATTCAACAATTTTGAAAAGTTCAACATCCTCATGTCATATTTTGGAGTGTGTTTTTTATATTGTTGATTTTTTATGAGAAGTTTCACTATTTTTGTATTCTCAATTCTTCAAAAAAATTCATTATCGAAGAATTATATAGTTATATAATAATATTATATATAACTATTGTGTTTATAATTTTTATAACCATTTTAAAATGTCATAAGTTAAGACAATCGCTCTTGACAAGTTTATAATATATAACCATTTAAAAAAAACACAACTTAAGACAATCACTCTTGACAAGTGTATAATATATTAATAATTTTTATGTAAGGAAATTTTTTAATGTAAGACATGAGATAAAACATCAACATGCATCACTATATACCAAAACTAATGATAAACTTATTTATTGAATAATTACAAGAGTTGGAGAGTTGAAAATAAGCATTGGAAAAAGAGTTACCAATTAAAATATGGATTTATTTCTATTGGTATTAATTACGATTCTAAGAAACTCAATCTTTTAACTATATTCATCTAAGAAAATCAACCTTTTAACTACATTCATTGACATTGGTTAAAATAATGTATTCATATATGCTAATACATGTATAATATGATTATCATTTATAAAAATATGTTGAATTAAGTATTTATAAAATTTGAAAGAAAACATAAAATCATCCTACTACTTAGATTTACTTGCCAAAATTTAATTTGTGTTTCTTAATTCATTATATCTGACTATGATTTTAAAATTCATATTTGTACTTCTCGTTTGATTTATTCATGTTTAAGTACATTGATTTGAATGTATGTGCATAGTATTTTTATTTTTGCTATATTATTTGATTAATTTATAATATTCTAACAACACAAGTAATGGTCTTATTTGTAGTCCTTAAAAAATATTGCTATGTGGCATTTGTAAAATTGCTCTTATGTATATTATTGTTTATATGGTTTTCACTTCATGTTAAGATTTATCTTTTATGTCAACCTGATATTTTTCAAGGATATGAAATGTGATTTGATTCCATATTTAGATAATACTAGTTAAACTTTCAAAATTTTAGTGAGGTTATAATATGTTTGAGGTCCCTTGAACACTTAAATTACTCCTTGAAACTCTTCAAGGCACTTGTATTAATAGTTATTATATTATTTCTTTATTGAAATACATATGAACAAACATTTTGTTCATAAGCAACTATTACCAAAATGTCTATGTTTTGGTGAAGGGAATTTCATATTCCATTACTTCATTCATAAAACTTAAGTCTTATCATAAAATCTAATCAATGAAATCATATTTAATACACCTCATATTCCATAGGAAAGTGCATATAGTATAGCATTATATACAATACACAACATTGTATATAATCTTTGATAAATTAATCTACATTGAAAGTTTTAAATTGTAACTTTTTTATTAAGTATTTATAATTTTTTTATTTTTTATTCATAAACCTATATTTTTGTAGATGACACAATGATAATACATAATGTAACAACCCCATTTGTTACCACAATTATATATATATATATATATATATATATATATATATATATATATATATATATATATATATATATATATATATATATATATATATACATCTTTCATCTTTCATGAGGAAAGGGTCATAATCATGAACTAATATAGAATCATTCCATTTGGATTGTAAGCTATCAAGGAAAATAGCATCAAGAGTTATTAAGACTTGATCAGAGTCACTCTTGAGTAGAAGTGATCAGCTTCTATGAAACCCTCATACCACTCGGATATGGGAACGCTGGCCAAGCATTATATTTTATCCCTCTTAAAAGGGAAATCACCCTTAACCATATTGTCTGCTAAGACCATTATATAGGTGAATACCTTGAATATGGAAACCCATCATAATGAAATAACCTCAATAATGGTTATTCATAGATCTTAGATCCTACCCACATCTTCTTGATGGGATAACAAAATCACTACACATGATTAAAATTACATAATCCTTGGAATGTCATGATTATATTACCTTATACTTCTTAAGACTTATTTTTCCACCCTTTTTGTTATATAAATGAATCAATTAAGTTCATTACAAAAGGACATTATTTTTCCCATCACTCAATGCATGATTCCTACTCTAAAACATAAAAATTTAATAAAAAAATTGCTAAAAACAATCTAAAATCTACATGCTAGATGGGATTTTGGTTCTTACCCATGATTGATATACTATTGCGTTGGTCTCCTCCCTCGCAACTACTGATCTATGTGTGGGAATGCATACACGCACTCAATGCATGTTCTCAGTATCCCCCATCATCATTTTTCCTTTGATTGTGCAGAAATTTTAGAGTAATACTCAAGTAACACCGCCATCAAGGAGGTAACTAGTGATGATAGGATTATGAGCTTTACCTGTTGAGTTGTTATAGTCATATTTTCCCTTTGGTGGTTAGTCTTCCACCTATGAAAATAAATGTTCCTGCAATCAAGCAATGCAGCATCATTTTCTTTTGACACATACAATGCAACTATAGTATGCATTGAAACCAGCTACCATTACACAAATAACAACTTTAAAAAAGTCCTCCAAGGTGGGATGTGACACATAAATTGTATGAAAATAGAAAATTTGATAAGCGTAATACCAAAAAGCTAACCACAAAACAAGAAAAAATAAAATTCACATAAATGTCTATAGAAGCAAAACATTTTGTAGAAAATAACATGTAATGATTACAATAAGTACATAATATCTAAAATACATTATCTATAAATAATATAATCAAACATCATATATATTTAAATTTTTTTGACCAAGTGCAAGAGTATCCTCTAGTAAAATGTACAAGTATAATATTTGTCAATAATTTATAACTCTTTAAATATAACTTAACTATCCTTTAACATCACTTTATGAATTTTAGTATATTTACAAAGTGAATGTAAAATATATTTCTCAATTATGCCACTCTTAAAGCACCTACAACCATAAATATACCATATAAATAAACGATAAGGGCTACCTAGCCCTTAATAATGACCATTTCAACCAATCAACCATATCTACCAATAAACCATAGGGCCATCTAATAACAACCATATGGCTACATGACCTTATAAGAGGTCAATTAAAATATAATTACACCCATGACATAAAATAATGAGGAATCATGGATAAAATGTACTTAGGCATAATCTCTCTCTCTATCTCAAATATAGATATATATTTGTTGTTGGATTTAACCAACTTGATTCCTCCCCATTCCTTCAAAGTTTTGCGAAAAGGACTTACCCCTAAGATCAACATATTTTATTGGTTGGTTCTTCATAATAAAGTACTTACCATTGACAATCTTCAGAAGAGAGGGATGTATTTAAAAAACAAGTACTTTCTCTATGGATCGTGAACAGATTCCTTAGACCATCTCTTCGTTCAATGCATTTTTTATTTTGCTATTTTGGATAACTTTTTACAGGTCTTAGGAGTTAGTTGGGTGGTTCCATGCTGTGTGACTAACTTGAGACTCCAATGATCTTCACTATTTTTGGACCTGAGGCTCAGAATGGAAAATTGCTTAATTTGCCTAACAGATTGAAACTGCCCCTCCCAAAGTGCATATCCTAGTTATTTCGAAGAATGTCACTTCCCACACATCGAGCAGTAGTTGTGAGGGACGATGCCAACGCAATAGTAGATCGATCATGGGTAAGAATCAAAATCCCATCTATCATGTAGATTTTAGATTGTTTTTAGCAATTTTTATTAAATTTTTACGTTTTAGAGTAGAAATAATGCATGGAACCTAAGCATGGATTCAATTATCACCTATATATTTGGTCAACCTTGGCGGTGATCGAATACGTGCCATATGTTGTATAGGACATGGATTCATGAATATCTACCCTAGAGGATATACGAAATGGATTCAAAGAAAGAGAGAGAGAAAAAAAGAGAGGGAGATAGAGAAGAAGAAGAAGAAGAAAAGAAAAAAATAAAAAAGGAAGCAAAAGAAGGAAAGAAGAGATTAGATGCACTTAGTGTGAAATTTGCATTAGCATGCTTATGTTGATGTTTTTATGATTATGTGATGAAATTAATTTTTTTATTTTTATTTATTACAACATGATGTCCTTAAGATCAGGGAATGGTATTAAAGTACCCTCAAGGAGGCACTACAAGAGCTCATGATAGAAAAGAGATGCACATTGGGGGTAGTGGAACTTTTGTACTTGGAAAAAATACCCTTGGTGGAGGCTGATAAAGCCCCATTGATAGTGCTAGCAAAGAGATGGTACCCAAAATCATCCATATTCTAGTTATTGATAGGAGATATGACCATCACAATGGATATGTGGTACATCTTGAGGATCCCCATCAATGGGAGGATATTTTACAGGGCATATGTGCCTTAGATGGTAATGCAAATATTGGCAGGTGATCTATCACATGAGATCTACAAGAGCGGATTCCATGTTGATGACATGGAATTGGGAAATTGATGACTATGCTCTATGGAGTGGTGGTAAGATTGCTAGTGTGCCACATGAGTTGAAAAAACCTACTATGGGCGCTAGTGGGAATGTTGACAGAGATGTGATACCAATAGGTGTGGTTCACATGGGGGTTGTATGTGCTACCCTATTTATATAGGATGTTGTACAATTTCATGTACAAACAACATATAGAATTAGTATACATGACTTTGCTCCAGGTGTGGTGTTGGAAGCACATAGCTATTAGGATACCAGATGCACAACCAAGGCTACTACATGATCCAAAATGGCCAACAATATACAGGTGGTCTCAAGACCTTGAGCATACACAAAGGTTATATGTAGGTATTTTGCCACTAGGAATATGGATCCTAGATGAGCTACGAGACCATCAAATCATATGGTGGTCATAGCATCAACATCCTAGGTGGGATGAGTATGTATAGGAGCTAGCTTAGTTAGGAAGGTTTGGTGGGTCACCATAGATAAGTGTGAGTTGAAGCTCTATTGATTTTATCAGGTACAACGATAATTAAGTATTGTCCAAGAGATACTAGACCTAAGGTATTACTGGTATAGGAGAGTAAGAAAAAATCTATTAGGGGTTAGAGGGTACCCAAATATATCTAGGTTCATGGAGGACCTATATGATCCCCTCTATGTCAATCATGTAGTAGATGATGTTGGGGTAGCCCTCAAATATAGGATATGGTATAGGGGTATTATGCCACCAAGGATATTTCCATCGATTCCAATGTAGAGGGGCCAAGTTATGGGATGATTAGTGCAAATAGAACTTTGAGAGGCTAACTGATATGTAAAAAATCAATGATAAAAGATGTCATAACCTCCTAGGTAGGTGAGGTTACAAGTCAAGGTAGAGGTGGTGACATCCATGAGGACCACCATCACTCTCTTTGGATCAAATTCAAGGAGAACAGTTGGAGGTGTCCCCATAGTGGTATAGGTAGGACTGAGCAAGACTACAGTCCAAGGAGATCCAGCAAGGGTATGGAAGGGACCACTATATGGGGTAGCCACTGTGTAAGGGGAGATAGATACTTTTTGTGCACAACTAGGCCAAGTCACGATAGAGCAATATGTAATGAGGGCTGAGGTGAACTGCCTCAAAGGGGATATGGGTCAACTGGTGTAAGAGCATTAGCAATCTTGGGTTGAGGGAATGGTTGTTATGATGAGAAAACAACTAGGCAAGGGGATCTACTTGCTACAGGAATAGCTATAGAGGGTAGAGGAGAGGTAGGACATAGCAATATAGAGATAATTTCTACTAAAATTTGTACTTCTAGGTAGTTTTAGTGGATCATATGGTGCTTCCACTAGCCTCCCTTTAGTCACATATTTGATTGTAGTCTCAATCATGAATAAATACATAGTTTATGAACATACCCCCACCAAGACCACTACTAATAGGTAGAGCAGATGAGGTAGGTTCACAAATCTATGGTTGGGATCAAGGTGATATGTCAATTTTTAGATTATGGTATACATCCCTAGGAAGGATTGAGTACATTAAGCTTGGATTGTGGTGCACCAACCCAGCTAGCATGTATTCCCTATTATCAATTAATATCATGTTGTAGTTTTTATTATGTATGGTGTGAAAATGTGTGTGTATTATGTTAAATATTTTAACCAAGTGATTTTTTATACATGGAAATGAAAATATAATAAATGCAATGAATGGATAAATGCAACTAAATGAATGACATGAATATAATTAAATGCAAAATATCTAAATACAAAGAAGAAATGAGGGAAATAAGAAGAAGGGAAAGAAGAATAAGAAGAAAAGAAACAAAAAAAAAATAAGAAGAAAGAGATGAAAACAAATTTCCAAAAGGCTAAGCAAAGGAAGAGAAAAACCTTGTAAGGATGTATGCTCAAAAATGATTGAGATGGAGGCTACCCCTCGTGTGTGGCCATGAAGCTATCATTTAAGGATGCTATGCTTAAAAAATATATGGACAAGTGTGGAGAGATACCCGCTATGGATATAGCACTCGCTAATACGTCCAAAGAGAAAGTGATATACCTACTAGGATGTATTCTCACAAATGGTCGAATAGAGGCTACCCTTCACTTGTGAATATGAAGATATCCTTTATAGGATGTTGAAATGATATTATTGATATTTTCCAAAATGGATACTACCTGATAGGGATGTGGTGTGAGCAAGAAGGTGTATGAAAAAATCCAATGGAGCATAATAAGAGGTGAGTGTGTGTATCCATCTTAAAGTTTCAATTGTTAAGAGGTGTGCGTAAGATAGTCAGTGGTCGTATGAATACCATGAGTGATATTCATGTGGCATATATCTTATCCCATGAAGGATACTTAACAATCAAAAATCAAGAAGTGTGAAATCAAGAATGAGCAGATAGAAGAGGAACATATATCCTTATCTTGACAAAATAAAGAAAGAAAAACATGCAAAGAATAAGGATATACAAAGGAAGAACCATATCCCTTGACTTGGATAAATAGAAGCAATGATAACTTTCAAGGTCAAATAATATAAGAGAATAATGAAGAAGAAGAAGAGAATAAGGTATGGGAAAATGCAATGATGAAGATACACATAAATAGGCCCTAGGTTGGGGGTTCACAAGGCATCAAATCCCTAGTGTGAGTGCAATGCATGTGAGTTATGACCAAACTAGGTGTTATCACTTGCCACCCAGGTGTTGTAGGTGAGTTGGAGAGGAGAAGGCAATCCTCCAAGGGAGGTCCCAGGTTCAAATCTCCACCCTACCAAAAAGTTGAATTGGGTATCCAAAATCCAATTGATAATTTTGGTGCGGGCAGGATCAGGTGCGACTCCCGGGTGACTTTGATGATGTAGAACCCCCTGTTCATGGTCTCCCAGACCAAGGCGGCCCTGCAAGGGGTTTTTCATTTTTAGAAAAAAAAAGGTGTTATCACTTGCCATTGTCATGAAATCCCTAATAATATATATGATCAAGTAGTCATGTAAGCATGAACAAGAAGCAATTCATTTGTATGACAAGAACAATGCAAGTGGAATATGAATCAAGCAAACTAGATGAAATATGCGAACTAAACTAGATGAAGATGAAACTGCATGCATAGTATTTTTGTTTTGATTGTTTTTTTATTAATTGATTCGTGCTTGAATTTTTTAGAGTCATCACAAATTTTGACTGTGCCACCTAGCTTAACAAATAATATGGTAGTGCAAGGAATTGACCCATCAAATAAAACGCTATTATGGAGGATACTTTCATGATTCTCATCACAAAGAGGATCATACATAGCATATTATTTAGGATTTTTTGCATGAAAGTCATTACACAATCTAATTATACCATTATTTTTGATGAAAGGGGTAGAGATTCCCAACTTTTCAAGGTCTCTATGAGATAGAGGAACAAGGTCCCCTTGATAACGAGAAGACTCAACATGCACAACACAAGATACAAACCCATCAAAGAAGAAGTTGTTTCAGAGGATATTCTCATGAGCTATATCACAAGGGGTATTCCTTTTAGCATACTCCTCTAGAGCTAAAACTAACTTAGGATGCACTAAATTTACCATGTTGCAAAAAATAATATCTAAGGGATAAGGTGATTCTTCATCCTCATAACTCCACTCCAAGCCTTGATGATCCAAATATTTGGTATAAGTAACAAGGTGATCATCATTAGCAAAGGGTAAAGGTTGGTTTTTATTAGATATGTAGCCACCACATCACCCAAGCTAAAACTCAACTTCCAAAGGCTCTTAAATGCCTTTCTATCATGACCCCAAACCTTTACCTATATATCTCATACTAGACAGGATATATTTAGGGAGTGGGTAATCATTGTGTAATGATCTTAAAATCATACACCCGACTAATGCATCAATTGAAATAAAATATTAAAGCAATAAGGAATAGACAACAATGAATTTAACAAGAAAATAGAGTTTCCTTTTATTAAAACTTTGTCAAATCCATATTACATATACGTCCCTCTTAGGGATACTCAATTTTTGATAAAATTGATATAATATTGAAGACCCTCTAAATGAGGGATGGTGTAATTTGTAGACTTTTCATAAGGTACACAAACTACTTAAGACCAAGGATAGCCTTCTTCTCCTTTGGTTGGAGGTATATGTTGTCTTGAATGCCTTGAAAATGATTAGGTCCTGTAAACCCTGCATTCAAGAAACAACATGAAAGGGGTTAGTAAAAAACGAGGCCTCTCTTGCTGAGGCATTTGAGAAAATTGTATAAATTGATGATAAAGAAAGAAATAAACATGTAAATCTATGAAGATATGCAAGAAATCACCAAATTACTGTAAATCATGTAAAGAAAGCATGAAATCTAACTATTATGCATCTTAATTAACAATTAAAACTAGAAATGCATCAAATTCAATGGAACTAGTCTGTATGGAAAAAATAGAAAAAAATAGGGCAAAGATACCTCTAATTTCTACAATTAACCAATCAAATGTTTGCTACCATGTTAATCTATGTTAGATTAAGCTATTTGCATAATTTAAAATGGAAATCTACTGCTAAAATGGAGGAAAGAGATCATCAAACCCTAGCCACGGGTGCTTAAAGTAACTATCTCTTTTAGCCATGGCTGACATTTGTGGCTACGAGAAAACTTCCCTTTCTCTTGCAACAAGGTCCAAAAAATCTCAAATTTTCCAAGGAATTGATGATCAAGGGTTGCCTCGGTGTTTTGGAATAGATTGGTGGTTGAATTCACTGGAATTGGTAATGGAAGTGTGTCAATTGTCAAGCTTGCTCCTCAAGCTCTTGATATCTCCATTGTTGTAAATTTGATGATCAAATTGGATTTTGGCAGCACCTTGTTACTCTTCACAAGGTGAAATTGGCTCTCCAATTTGATTGGGCTTTGCTACAATGCAATTGAGATATTCTTTAGTAATTTGGCAACACTTCGTTAGAGAATACAGTCAAGGTTTGCTCTTTAAAATTTGGGTCTTAAATAGACTCCCAAAATCCTTGCTCTAGCTTCAAGGAGAAACCAAGAATAAGGATTGGCAATTGGGAGGAAGCTTTTGGATGCTTCCAAGCCCAAACCGCTTCAAAACCATTACAATTTGATTGTTGTAACTGATTTTACTCGGCTCTAGTTGCCCGATTTTGTTACAGAGCTAGCTGCAGTTACTCAATGTGGCTCGGATCCTAGTCATGGTTGTCACCCATGGCTAAGAAGTGGGCTTCTCGTAGCCATGGTTTTCACCCATGGCTAATAAGCAGGCTTCTCATAGTCATGGTTATCACCCATGACTAAGGCTAAATGGACCTAGGATGCCTAAAATGAGTGGTTAGAACCACTGCTTGGTTTTGGAAAGGTCCAATGTCATTCATATGGTCTGCAAAGATGCCCGTATGAGTAGTCTCCTAAACATGATGTGTTTTAGGTGTCTACACATTGGATAGGTAACAATGGGTAAACAAACATTCTATAGGAAGAGGGTTGTTACCATGGATCTTTTCTTCAAGGGAGATCCCCACGAAGATAAAGGTACACGTGCCAATGTGTATAAATTCACCCTTCTTATAGGGTAGACTCATCGTCCACAGTGAAGATGGTAGCTTGGCAAGATCCATAATAGGTTTTGAAATAAAATGATTAACTTGATCTCATGATGAGACATTGATGAGAGGTTATTCACTCACCTTTATATTTTTAATTTGCTTGGTGATGTGAGATGAAGAAACTGATAGACATAAATTGATATTAGGTTGAGCTTGGTCAATCATTGAGTAGTAGTGGAATGGATGAGGGTCACCCAGAACGGTGATAGGTTTATTCTTGAATTTTAATTTCAGGCATTGATGAAAAGTAGATGGGACCACCTTCATCGCATGAATCCAAGGGGGTCCAATAAGAAGATTAAAATATGTAGAGCAAGACACCACATAGAACAAGGTATCTATGATCTTGGGTCCAACCCTAAGGGGGGGATATAACATCACAAGCATCTTGGAACTCATTGTTGAAAGCTTTGATTATGATATTATATTTGGTTAAATATTCCTCTTTTAATATAAAGTTTTGGAAGAATTGATAAGTGCATAAATTGAGGTAATAACCATTGTCTATCAAAATCCTCTTGATAAATGTTTCCCCAATAAATGTGATGATATAGAGGGAAGAATCCCCTTGTGAGTCTGAGGAAGAAATATCAACATCCAAAAGTATGATATGATGTATCCCAAGATAACTTACAACATTAGCTATAGCACTAGGGGAAATGTCTTGAGAAACAAATTGTTGTCTTAGAAGCTTCAAAAAGGCTTCCCTATGAATAGGAGAATTTTGCAAAAGATCTAAGATAGAGATCTTAGCTAGGGTACTCGCTAACTATTGTTGAATGTTAAAAAAGACTTTAGGTTGTGGCTTCAATACTAAAGGTGGGTTTTCTACCCTTGTGATCCTTTTCTAGGTATTCTTCAAAACTAAGGTGGGTTTTGATAGTGGATTGGATGAAGAACTTATCTCCTACTAAGAATGTTGAGTCGATTGAGCTTGAGCATGTTGCCTTGTAGTTATTGCTATCATACCAACCATATTATCATAGGGAGATGGCACATTGTAATATGAAACTTGATTAGTTGTTTTTTGACCATGCTTAGGGAGGGGATCTTGGAAGATCCCCATATTTTAATTTTTTTTGGGTGCTTATTGCGTAGGAGGTTGAATATTTTTTGGATTATTGGGTTGAGAACCTTCTATAACAAGATGACCTTCATCAATTAAGTTCTTAACCACATTTTTCAACCTCTTACATGAGTTTGTCATGTACCTCTCCACTCTATGATACTCACAATTATGACTAAGCTTATACCAATCAGTCATGGTATCAAGACTTTGACCAGGCTTATAATCCAAGCTAGAAGATCTTTTTTATTTTAATTGGTTATGGGATTGAAATGAGCCCCACCCATATTACATTGTGACTATGTTACCATGGTATTTCAATAAACCACATAGTTTTATTATATCACCTAGCAAGATTTGAACTTTGGGTCTCCGCATAGGGAATCCATAATTTAACCACTTGAACTCATGACACATGTCATTTGATCAAGCAAGTGGATCTTAATCCTTGAGAAAGAGCATTTTTTTTACATTACTTATATCATCAACAACACATTAATTAATGTTTTTAAGGGAGTGACCTCCTTTGAGTGATGGAAGAGAATCACCTTAATTTTTTGAATCAATTTCATGGGCCCATATCCCTATTGAGTAGTAGAATAACCACTGGTCTAAGATTCATGAATATATATTTTTAAATATAGTAATAAGTAAAGGCTTATCGAATCTATCATCCTTGTAAGGTTATTATCGGGAGTGATTTTACTTTTGATAAGGTTCCAAATCTTGTTGGTATTTCTTTTGCATCTCATGTTATACATGTTGATGTTAGTCCTTATAATTATTGATGTTTGACGGGTCATTCTTGATGGTCCACCAGTTGATGTTGATAAGCCTTCAAAACATGATGATTATTTTGTAGGAGAGGTTGGTTATCATTAATCAAGTAGGTTAGTTATGTACATATTTTTGAATTTTGATTATTTATGTTTGTATACTAATATAGATTTTATAGTTTTCTATATTTCAATCTCGGTAAGGACTATTTTAAATTCGATAAAACCATGCTTAAATGCTTTAAAGAGTTGTGTCAATTAGAAATCAACTGAAAGTCACTTCCATCTTGCTCTCTTCTTAGTAAAGTGGGTGTGGATGAACTTTCCACTTCATATATCATCTTAAGATGTCTTAAGTGGGAGAACTTACTAGACGCAAAAAATTGATTCTCTTATTCAAGGGTAGAAATGTTATTGGTTGTAAATGGGTAGATATACTGAGGAGAAACAAGGGTTATAGAAATAACTGAGGCAGAAAACTCAGAAAAAATGTTTTCTGCTGAGTTATTAAAAATGAAAAAATATTACCAATTCCATAATAAATTAAAAAAATAGATATAATACCAATTTTGGTGTTGATCGTAAGATTGAGATCAAAGGCTTACATTGAGAGCATAAATCGGGAAGCGCCAGCTCATCTTGCACGGAGCGTCAATCGAAGGGTGGATGTTCTCTCTACTCCCCCTTTACCATCCTCTCGGTAGCCTTCCACGTGGTCCCATGTCGCGGGTGACCGTTGACCCCATTTTGGAGTTGTCGGCATAGAGGGCTGTTCAAATTATATGATTTTTCTCCAAAAAGGAGAATGATGTCAAAACCATAAAAATAAAAATAAATGAAAATTCCATTTTCACCCGTTATATAAATAAAATCCCAAAAGCAACGGAAAGGTTGCACGATCTTATTGGTTACATTTCAAAAGGAAGTCCTGAAATCACACGTTATATTTGTTTTGGATCCTTACGCTGTAATTTACGTGGTGTCATATATCTAGCCTTCGTGAGGTCCACATAACTGTCTATATATTTTGTTGCTTTCGAAAAAGTAGTCACTTTCATGGTCGTTGAGATATAGACGCTTTACCAAGAAGTCACACGAATTTATGAGAGTGGTTTGCCTTGCTCAAGGAGTCTCTCCTTTATTTGATCAAAAAGTGGGCTCTGTTTATGTGGGCTGTGTGATGATAGCTTTTAAGTTGCTTTTTTTTTTTTTTTGCTATACAATATAATAGTAAAGGTATTGGATTTTATCAATGTAGATTAATTTAATATGTTTAATTGTAGGTTCCTATCCTTATTATTATATATTTTCAAACGAAAAACCTTATAAATTGTAAATTTTATTAATTATATGATCACTTTATATAATTATTTAAATATTTAAATTATTATTATTTTATATTATATAAAAACTTATACTGAAATAAAATAAAAAAATTTAACTTTTAATTTCTTAGAAAGTAACTCACTCATCATTTTACAAAAAAAAATAACTTTTGATCTTCTAAAAAGTAACTCACCCACCATTTTACAAAAATCAGTAGTCTTTCCTTTTATAAATTCATACCATTAGTTTATTCTATTTTTAATATTAAAATTTCATGTGATATCGACTTATTTGTGGTATTAATTTATTTTATTGTTAATATTAAAATTTTATGTGATATCAATTTCTTTGTGGTATATGTAATTTTGTATATTTAGTTTTTTATAATTAGCTTTTAAATAAGTAAAATATGATAGTTTTATAGTGAACATTTTCATGAAAATATTATAGTTGTTATTAATTTATTATATATATTGATACATAAAGGAATTATTTATTTTCATAGTTTTTTTCTATTATTAAACAGGGTTTAAATATTGGGGCTGCTCTTATAACTTTTATTCCACCTTATTTTTATTTAAATTGACGTGAAGAGGACCATCAGGTGCTCGAGATTGGTATCGCCATTGTTGGGCTAGCACACACTCAACAAATTTAGATCAGACTACTACCCTTGCAAACAGGCATACCCCTAGGGTTTGAACTTAGGTATGTTCTCGATAAGCGTAAAAACTTACCAATCCACCTAGCCCTTAGGAACTATTATTAGAAAAATGTCTAATCACGTGAATTCATAATGATATATTTGAATTTATTTGAAAATAGTGTCATTGGAATATTTGTGAGGGTTTGAGCACAATGTCATCGAAAGATCTATTAAGATTTACACATAGTGTTATCAAGAGATCTATGAGGGTTTGCACCCAGTGCTGCTAAGAGATATATGATGGTTTACACAATGATATCAAGACATCTGCTAGGGTTTACGCATAATATTTCTAGGATATCTACAAGGGTTGGTACATAGTATCATCGAGCAATCTGCTAGGGTTTGCACATAGTGCCTTTAGGAGATCTAGGGTTTGCACATAATGTTATCGATAAGCAAAGAGTTTCACGTTATAGATCAAGATCTTGGAATATAATGGTAGGAGCAAGGCAACAATAGGAAGGCGATAATGGAGGATTGGGCCTAGGCCTCAATTTTGGGGTTAATGATGTAAATATTAGGGCAAGGTAAAATGTAGAGGACTCGAGAAAGCACCCTTTTGACTCGAGGGCTTACTCTTGGTCACATGTGGTATAGGGGAAGCAAAAATACCTAGACTTACACTTCCAACAAAATAAATGAGAACTTTTCATTTCAGACACGTTGGTGGTCCTAACAATTGCATAGGAAGCAATGAATCTTATGGGGAGCTATTTAGGGAGCACAACCAAGCCTTGATGTTGTGAGAAAATGGCTAGCAACTAAATGGTGGCCCCAATGCCACATGGAGATTATAGCAATGCCAAAGGGTTTCTTTATGGTGAAAATTAATTGTAGTGAGGACACCGATCGTATTCTATCGAGTGATCCATGGTTTTATTGATGTTGAGGGATCTTTTTACATAGGTGGAGTCCAAATTTTGACCCTTAAACTCAATGTTTCATCCAAGCATCAATTTGGGTAAAGTTGCTAGGTCTACCTTTTCAGTATTTGAATGAAGAAATATCGATAGGCATTGCAAAGGAAGTAGGGTATCTTATCACCATCAACCTTACAACCCTAGCACAGTCATGACTAATATATGCAAGAATATGCATAAACATAAATATGGAGGAGTTGTTGAGGTTAATTAAACTTATTTCCAAGCATGGGATATGGAATCAAATTATTGAATATGAAAATGCCTCGATGATGTGTGGGAGTTACAAGAAATTAGGGCATTCATCTAGTGCATGCCCAAATCAAAGGAAATCAACCTAGAAGTAGAAGGTATCGCAAAAGAAGCAATATTTGGGTGAGATCTCCAAACAGACTAAGGAAATTATGAACCAAACTTCAGTGAATAGCTAGGAGAAATCCTAAATCATAGGGTCAAACTATATTAGCAAGAGGTTCTCGAGGAGGGTCAAATATTGGAGGAAATTCATGAGATATGTATTCAAAAAAACCCTCCTGAGAAGTTTGAATTCCTACTATCTAATTCATTTACCCATTTAAATACTGATATTCTTGATTCAATTTCCCACAAGCACAATGAAATGAATATTGGAGAAAATATATAGTTGATATTATGTATTGATTCAAATGAGAAATACCACAGTCCAAATTTAGAGACTATAAACCAAGAGGAGGGTAAATAGACTAAGAGTCTAGGGGACTGTAATAACATAGGCTCAAACCCAAGTCGATGGACTAGAAATCAAAATAAGGGAGTGATTGATGTAGGGGTGGAAAGAAAATATGGAAGGCCAACTAATCAATAGATCAAAGAATGGAAGAGTATGGCTAAAATTACAAACAAAACCCAATTTACTTTAACCTTGGGTAGGAGAAAAATATTGACTGGTATAACTAAGACATAAGTAAGAAATGAGACTACTATATTGGAACACAAGGAGAATCAATGCCCCTACTAAACAAAGATTGGTGTATATGTTGAGAAGAGATAAAAATCCTCAAATTATTCTACTCCAAGAAACCAAAGCAGATCAACAAAGAATAGAAGCTATTAAATAACAAATATGGAAGGTACAAAATGGGTGGCCAACTAAACCAAACAGAGATGGTTAACATACGCCTTTCACATGCTTAGTTTCCTTCCTTCCTTTAGGAGGTGTTTTATTACTCAGTTATGGGATGGTGCTTCTAATTCTGTTGGTGGTGTATGTAGTCATGATAAAATATTTTGAGTGGTTGTGACTTAGAATATTTTAAGCTATTTTGGTTCATAGTTGTTTTGATTTGTATATATTTTTTTTTGGTAGGCTACAACTTTGAGCTTAATGTAAAATCTTTGACTTTCTTGTAAAAGGTTTTGGGACCTTTCAACACCCCTTTGAATTTCTTGTAAAATGTTTGGGGACCTTTCAAGACCCCTTCTCCAATGATAATAATAATAATAAAAAAGAAATTTTATTCAAATAACATTTTCATAAATTTTTAGTTTTTTATCATTTATAATGTTTTTCATCTCTTTCAAGTTGTTAGTTTGCTTTCTTAAATTTTAATTCCATCAAAAACAAAGATCAAATTTAGGGGTAGCTATATCAACCACCTTGTTTCCTTCTCTATAGATATGTTAATATTCCTAATATATTTCCTTTTTAAATAATTGAATGGCATTAAGAACGTTGTTATTATTGATTTAACTTCCATATATACTTTTTCTTAATAGCTTTAATAATAATATATGAATCACTATTAATTGAAATATATCTTTATTATTTTTCACCAAAATATTGATTCTTGTAAGAAGTGCCCTAGCATCCACATAGTTGTTTACAAAAAGTATTATATGATCTCAACTATGTGTCTAATGCCCCTCTTGTCATTAGTATTTACTTAAGAAAACTAAAAACAACAAAGATAAAAACTAAATAAAATAATTTTTTAAATATGTCAAATAAGAAAATACTTAATGTGCATAATTACAACTTAAAACACATTGGACACCCTAGAGTAGTGTTGAACTAGGGAATTCTCTTGACTTCGAATTTAGTGATCCATCCATCTAGTTGTAACAAAGTTGGAAGGAAGGGACAATGGCTCCCCCATGGTTCTTAATTGAGGTTAACTTCTCACTATCCCCATTGAATACTCCTATGCTAACCTAAGTTAATTTTCATAAAAAATAAATTGCAAAAAATAAAAATGCATAGAATATGAAGTGTGCAAGGTATTCAAATAATATATAGTGTTAACCATCACAAGGAAGTATGCATGATCGATCAATATATAAGAATTCATATGACATTAATGCTTTCCCATTCATTAAGTATAAAATTGCTAAGTAAATGACAAGATGATCAAAAATACTATACCTCAATCACCGCACACTTAGAAAATTAAGAGGGTGGTGCCACTAATGGAATGCCAAGGACTTTTTATTATCTCAAAAAATTCATGAGATACAAAGCACAATATGGATTTCATAGAGTGTGGCTTTAAATTCTCATGGCAAAAATATGTATACAATGGAGCCTATGCATCCTATTTGTAGTATAATTTTACCCATAAGTTATCTAGATTTAGAAACTATTACTCTTAGTAAACGTAAATATTTTGGGGCATCTCTAACAAAATGATGTACCCCAAATGTTACATGCCTCTAAATATACCTCTAACAGGTTGAGAGGGCTTCTAAAATGAGTTAATGTGCCACTACATGCCAAAATATCACTCTAAAAAGATTCTTTTCAAGATCCATGCCTATAATTTTATCCCTCTATTGATTGGCAAGTGACTTGCTCCAAGCGAGCAAATCACTTAGCTTTATTAGCTAATCACTAGTTGACCTTAAGTGGTTCACACATCTAAGCCAATCAAATTCCTCTACAAATGAACTATTCCTAAAGCAATCGACACCTTAGTTAGACTTAGTGAAATTTTAAAGGGTCTTAGAAGGCATCGATTACTTGATCTCATTTTTTTGTACCCTTCTAAAACTATGAGTTCCAAGGTAGTGTCAAGGCATTATATTTTTTACAAATTCATGGGATGCAAAGTTCAATTGATAAGAGATCCTAGATCTTGACTTTATCCTTGTGCACAAAGTCTACAAAATTGGGATCCCTATTGTAAAATTATCAAAAATTGTTTGTCTCATTTCATATTTCATGGCAGTAATGCCAATAAATTCTACTACTTAATGCCTAGAAAATTACATAGATATTAGGTTTTTGACTTATTTCATAAGATTCTAAAAATAATTCTTCGATAATTCATCTAGCTTCCCCTTGATCTCTTGAAGTTAAGTATACATAGGTTCCAACTTATATGTTTTAATTTTATCCCCCTTGTTGGCTTAATTTTTTTCTTCCTCAAACATAGCATCATTAATATCATCATCAAGGATATTCATCTATGGGTCGAACGATGTTTCAAAATTTGAAAGAAACTAAAACCTAATTTTATTTGATCATTTCTTGAATTGGGATTTTGTATATGTCAAAGCATTTTTGCACATCTATAGGTATCTTTGAGTATCCAAGATCTTCTTAAGGTTTCTAGCCAAATCATTTCTATCCATTCCTAGTTGTGCCTATGATGTTCACATGAAGGACAAAAATTTTAATACTTCTTGATATTATTTCCTAGCAATTAGTTTCTCCTCCACTTTTTCAATGGTTTATATCACTTTGCTCAGGCTATGCTCTATATAGGATATGAAAAGAAAGTATCCCTATGTATTCTCCACTTTTTTCCTACTCTTGTCCCAAAGGGATTGACCCATTGGATGTCAAAAGCCTTCTTAGGGTCTAAAGTCACTTCATATAATATTGATGTTGTCAACTCTTCAATTTTGTAATCCCTCTCTTATAGGGCTTTTTGAAGTTGCTCAATTTGAATTTTCCCTTATGCTATTTTTTCAAAGATATTATCTAGTTACCATGTACTCTTTGATGAGGCAGAACATTACCTCATACAAAGACTGATTTTGATAACTTTTTAAACTATTTGGAACCACTTATGATATGATTTTGTACTAATTTTAGTGATACTATGCACTATATGATGATGTTTCCATATTGGAATGATAAAGTGCATATGACCTATTTTGACTTTTTATCTATGTTTTATAATATGTTTCAACTGTATTATTTAGTATATTTTACATTAAGTTAATTTTGTAATATTAATGTGTTGCTACCTATTTGGTTTTGTGTTTCTTTCATAAGATTTCCCCACCATTTAAATATTTTAAATAATCAAAAGGCACCAAAACTTTGTCAACAGTTTGACTGTGCAGAAAATAGGAACTTTTCCATACAAATTCTAGCCAGTTGTACATATACAGCATGGCTTGGAATTTGTCTACTATAGCTCATGCAAAAGATGGAATCAATCTTCTGGGTACTTATGGAGACTATTTCAACCCTTACAACTATTCTCATGCGCTTCTAGAGCATGAATTTATATAAACTTTGTTCTATTTCCTGATATTCTAGAGCAGCTTTGTAATAAGTGCAAAAGCAATAGTTTGGGTCAAAAGTACCTTTAATTGCAACAAAGGGTGGTAAACGGTGGTTGCAGCTGTTTTAGGGATATCCCTATATTTTCCAACACTTGTCCCTCAATATATGAAGCCCAAAAAATGGAATGGAGAAGAGATAATAGACCTAATCCCTACATTCTGGGAAACAGTCCTGTAATAGTTGTAACATTCCTACATGGCAGCACAAAACCTTATCAATGTTGTACCCTACTTGTATAAATAAAATGCTTCCGTTTGGTTGAGCATATAGAAGAATATAGGAAATAAGTGATAAGAGTTAGAATTGTTTTAAGTGTTGTAACTATGTATTGCATCAGCATAGTAGCCTGCAGATCTTCCCTTGCACTACTATCATGCTGCTAAAAATGAAATAAAGGTGCAATATTTGACATTCATGTTTGCTTCTGAGTTGAGTGTGAAGACTTAATAGTTTAGAGAAATATTATTTACCCTATTTTGGTTCAGGAAGCAAGGGCCACTTCCAATTCCAGAGGAGGGTTTTTACCTGAAAATTTTTTGCTATTTCTTGTTGCAGCAGGTCAGTAGAGATCTGAAAGTTTTTGCATGGTTAGTGATTAGGATAATATGGCATTTGAATACATGGTAGGTAACTCATATAGGGTAGAATTTAACATAGTACTTTATGTTTCTAATTTGTTTCATAATTTGCAATATTTCCACAATTTCTTGTCAGCCTAATTTGTTACAAATTGTACAACTTTATTTATCAATTTTTGAATGTTATTTCCATTTCAGAAAGTGACATTGTTTTTTACAATTTCAGAAAGTTTCATTATTTACCGGTTTTAATTTTAATGCTACAATTTCAATTTAGTAATTTATTGTCAATTAAATTCTGCTATTTTCAACTTTGCAATAGTTTAGTTTTATTTTTCTGCAACAGTGTGAATTTCAATTCTACAAGGATAAGTAGGAGTTTAGTTTTAGTTTTTAGGAGTAAGAAAGGAGACCCCAAACACCCCAATCTCTAACTATTTCATGAATAAATCCATGATCTAAATGAACTAAAAATCATTCTGTTAACCCTTGTTTTCGTATATAGCCTTGGGCATCGCCTTGGATTGACACATAATGATTAAATGATGAAGATTTGATGACACTCATAATTTTTGGTGTCGTTGCCGGGGAACACTTAGGTGTTGTTAGGATAGGTTTAGTAGTCCAAAAACTATCCTGTTTTAGGAAATAGTTTTTGGAAACCTGAGGTTTAGTTTGTTTAGTAAATAGGCATGAATGCATAGGCCAAGAGACAAAAAATGAAGGTTTATTAGAACTGGATCTTTTCCACCAAGGCGTTCTTCACGATCAGGTGAATATCTACCTGTGTATGAACTTCTTGAATGACTTAAAAGAGAATCATCTTCTTCATCAACTGAAATTGTAGGATATTTGCAAGAAGAGCTCTTAGAGGCACTTGCTTCTAAATATACCCATAGGGTTGATCCATCTGAACTAGTTGAACAAATTAAAGCTGAGGAAGCATCTATGGCAGAACAAGAACATGATAGGGATATTTTTGGTCATGATGCTCACAATCCTCCTGTTAGAACTTTTGAATACCCTATTTGTATAAATCCTACTCAAAATGCTCCTATGAAAATAATTTCATCCTTAGTATTGCCAATATTTATAGGAGTTGTTTTTGAAGATCCTGATCAATATCTGTTTGACTTCAAGGTTTTGTGTCAGACTTATGACTATGTCAATGATAACCAAAAACTGAAATTATTTCCCTCTACACTTAAAGATGCATCCTTACGGTGGTTTATGAGCCTTGAATCAGATTCAATCCGCAGTTGGGATCAAATGGAAACTACATTTTTGGATAAGTATCAGGAGTATTGTAGAGTGAGAAATAGGAAGGATGATTTGTTTCGGATAAGACAAGAAGAGGATGAAAACTTAGAAGATTATCTTGATAGATTTACCTTTATCCAAAAGAGATGTGGTCCTGTGGAAATTGACTTATTAAAAACTATATTTCTAAGAGGTTTGCAAGATGATTCTAGAGAAGTATTAGACTTAATGGGAAAAGGATATATAAACCAGTTTGATATTATTGATATTGTAGAGTTGTGCAAAAATTATTTTTGCACTAGACAAAGAAGAAGGAAAAGGAATCCTGGTAATACTGATATAAAAGATTTGATGGAGGAAATGACTAATATGAAAATTGATATAGTTGTTCAACTAAAAACTAATTTAGGAGAAAGGAATACAAGAGCCAATTATTAACCACCCTTGTCTATTTATTGTCCTAGGTGCAGAAATAAGCATGTTTTGCAAGATTTTCCTTTGGATAAGACCTCAATTTTAGAAAATTGTGGCATTTTCTCAAAGGATCGTAAAATTGATAAATGTCACCTTTTACCCCATCTTCAGAGTGTTTTAGAAACTCTAGTTGAATAAATTCATGCTATTGGGAAAATTTCAGGAGGCAACTTCATACAAAACCAAAATACCCCTTGCTTTTCTTGAAATTGGGGACAAAATCCTTGGAATATGCCATGGGCGTATACCGAACCTCCTCCCCGAACTTGGAATCAATCTTGGGCAGCCCCTCAAGATTGGTCACATTCTGGTTGGAATCACCCATGGTATTCATTTAATCCATATTGGGTACCAAATTAGTAGAGCAAATATGGGGACCACAACACCCATCCTATCAAGGGCAGTAGAGGTATCAATCACCAAATAAACACTTGCTACCAGCCCCTAATCAAAATTTTTAGGGAAGAGTTCAACCACAACAAACATAGTCAATTAAGAAACCTCCAGTTCCAGTTCAACCTATGGCTAACCCCAATAACAACAGATAAGCAGGCCCTATTTATGGAGTTGAGTCTGAAGAGACTACTGCAGTTCATGTCCTTGATTGTAGTAACATCCAGTTACGTTCAGGTAAGGTTTTACCTGACCCTGCATCACCCACTATTGAATAAATTGATGGAAAGCAAGAATTTTCAAGTCCAAAAAAACCACAAACAAAGCAAAAAGAAAAAATAAAAAATTTACAAGGAAAATTTGAACCTGCCTCGGTAGACCTACCGTATCCTGAAAGGTTTGACCACACTATCACTGCTCCTAAATCATAATTAATCATAGAATTGAGGAAAATGTCTATCTCACTCCCTTTTTTATAGGCAATAAAGGATATAACTCTAATTAGGAAAACCATGTAGGAGCTGTGTATTAAGAAACCTAGCAGGAAGAAGAAATTATTTCCTAATACTGTACAAGTAGAAGGTAAGTTGGTTGACCTGCTTTCTGAAAAACTAGTACCCCCTAAATATGGTGATCCAGGGAGTCCAGTAGTTACAATTATTGTTAGGTTAGTTCAAATTCCAAATGTACTTATCAATTTAGGAGCTGCAATCAACGTGATGACTAAGGAAACAATGCAAAAATTACAGCTCAATAACCTTAGTCCTACTACCACAATTTTAGCAATGGCAGATAGGTCAGTGGCTAAACCAAAAGGAATTCTGGAGGATATTGCCATTGAAGTGTCTTCTTGGGAATACCCTATAGATTTCTTAGTGTTGCAGCCTAGAAACTCAGCTAATATCTATCCTATTATTCTAGGACGACCTTGGCTTGCCACTGTAGCTGTATTTATAGATTGAAGGTCAAGTGAGATGACCATTTCAAATGGTGTAGACCTAAAAAATATTTCCATGTATCCACCAGCCCAACCTTCAACCAAATTTTTTTGACATAAATGGTATCCTAAGTTTGATGAAGAACAAGAAACTATTGTCACCTTGGCCACCATTGTAGTAAAATAACATATTGAAGAACTTAATTCACCAGAAAGAGAAATCCTTGAACATGAAACAATTTTGGTGAAAAAATTGCAAGAAGAAGGCCTTAGATATGATCAAATTCTTGTCCATCGTTTGTTATGGAAATATGAAGAACAAAATAATGAACATTTGTCATCTATTCCACTACAAGAAAGCTCCTTCACATTGCCACATGGATGGCATCATCATCTTTTGACTTATTTCATCTATCCTATGCAAATGATCCCATGAGGTATCACATTTACACTAGAATCAAGAGTATTTCATACTCTATAGCCACATCATTGTCCCTTAAATGCTTTAATCAATAAATATGAGGCTTTCAACTCAGTTTATCCAGGGATTAAGTAGATTGAGATACATCTAGGAAAAGTTTTGAAAATTAATAGTTGGCTAGCTAATGAGCAAGAAGCCAAATTATTTGTTGTTTTACAAAGACATGTTCAAGATTTTTCTTTGAGTTATAAGGACGTGACTGGAATTCACCCTGATGTGTGTACACATAGGATATACACTAAATATGTCAAACCAGTAAGACAACCACAAAGGTGTCTAAATCCCTGATGCAGGAGCATCCAACGAAAGGCAAATACCACAAAGTAGAAAAAATGTCATGATATTGTGACATGTCGGCAAAGAAGAAAAAGTGTTGCGATATCGCGACATGTCGCATTTTCATGACCAAAATATGAGAGAAGGCGCAAGAGAGAAAAGTGTCGTGATATCGCGACATGTCGCATTTTCGTGACCAAAGGATGAGAGAAGGCGCTAAGGAGAAAAAGTGTCGCGATATTGCAACATGTCGCATTTTCACGACCAGAAGACGAGAGAAGGCGCAAGAGAGAAAAGTGTCATGATATCGCGACATGTCACATTTTCATGACCAAAGGACGAGAGAAGGCACCAAGGAGAAAAAGTTTCGTGATATTACATGTCACATTTTCGCGACCAGAAGACGAGAGAAGGCGCAAGAGAGAAAAGTGTCACGATATTGTGACATGTCACATTTTTGTGACCAAAGGATGAGAGAAGGCAATTGAAGATGGACAACACTATGCCATATACTACATTAGTAATAATTTGACTAGAGCTAAAAAGAATTACACCACAACCAAGAAGGAATTTTTAGTTGTGGTGTATGCTATTAATAAATTCTGACACTATATCATAGGATATCCCATATTCATCCACGCAGACCATGCTGCAATAAAGTATTTGATGAATAAACCCTTGGTTAGTACACGAATTATTTTCTAGTTAATACTATTGCAAGAATTTGATATTACTGTAGTCAATAAAATAGGGAAGTCTAATGTAGTGGCAAATTTCTTGTCAAAATTGTCAAATGCAGATACGAAGAAATTGGTTGAGGATGCATTTCCTGATGAGAAATTGTTTTTTGTTTCTATAAAATATCCATGGTTTGCAGATATAGGTAATTATTTAGCTATAGGGAATATTCCTCTTCAATTTACTCCTAAACAAAAGAAACAGTTGATCAAGCACAGTTATTTTGAATGGATAGAAGGTTTATTGTTTAAATGCAGTCCTGACCATGTTTTGCGCAGGTGTGTTCGTAAGGATGAGGTATATGACATCTTGTGAGCATGTCATAATGAACCATCAGGAGGGCATTATTCAATGAAAAGTACCATTTGAAATATTTTGGGTACTGGTTACTATTGGCCATCCTTGCACAAATATGTCAAAAGGTATGTTAAAAATTGTGATGCATGCCAAAGGATGGGTAAGCCTACTTTTACTAGTGAAATGCCTTTACAACCTCAATTAGGTACAAAACCATTTGAAAGGTGGGGGCTAGATTTTGTAGGACCCATTGATCCACCTTCCTAAGGGAAAGTGCATATCTTGGTATGTAATGATTATGTAACCAAGTGGGTAGAAGCCCATGCTTTTAAGCATGCCCAAGAAGAGAAATTTTTTGATTTCTTGTATTCACAAATATTTCTATGGTTTGGAGCCCCACATTCTATCACCACTGATCAGGGACCTTAGTTTACCTCAAAATTTGTTGAAGCCTTTACAAACCTGTATGAAATCAAACACCGAAAATCCTCACCTTACCATCCGCAAGCCAGTGTCCAAGTTGAAGTGACAAATAGGGAATTAGAGAGGATCTTAACCAAAACTATAGCAGCCCATAGGAGGAATTGGGTGGAGAAGTTACTTGAAGCAATTTGGGCTTATAACACCACTTGGAAATCCACTACTAGATTTACTCCCTATGAATTGGTTTATGGTAAAAAGCCTCTTTTGCCTATTGAGTTTGAATTACTAACTCTTCAAACTGCTTTAGAAGTTGGTATTGATTTGTCATAGGCACAGACGGACCGGATTCTATAGCTCAATGCATTGGATGAGCTATGGAGGGATGCATTACACCAGACTAAGCTGATCCAAGCACAACGAAAATTGTGGCATGATAGTCACATTTAGCAAAGGAAGTTTCAACAAGGCGACTGGGCTTTGTTGTTTGACTCACATTATGAAGACTATCCTAGAAAATTATAGACTAGGTGGCTTGGACCATATCAGATTAAGGAAGTGTTTACAAATGGAGTTGTACATATTTCACCAATAGATGATTCAAGAAGGAAGATGGTGGTTAACGGTCATCGTCTTTGGATATATCACAAACCATTAACCAAGGAGGATTTTCTCAAGCAAGTAGAAAACTTGGATGTATTAGTATTGGAAGAAACCACTTCTTCCAAGATGGACTCAATCAAGTGACATGAACCAAAATATATAAAAAAAATGAATAAAAAATAATAAAAAATATATATAAAATAATAATAATAATAATAATTCATAATGTTAAAACTTCTTTGAGGTGCATCTGAATTGGGCTTACATGAAAACTTGTTTTTCTAGTATGTTTACCTCATGGACCCACCACCATTCCATTCATTCTCACCATTGTTTCACTATTTATCATTCCATTCATTTTCACCATTGTTTCACTATTTACCATTCCATTCTTTCTCACCTCTATTTCACCTGTTTTCATATTACACCTGTCTTAGTCAGTAGAGCAGCCAATAGAGAATTAGCAGAAACATCCATTTGTACAAAATGTATATGGAATGGTTTATTCAGGTATGTGTCTTTTTCTATTTTAATATTGTAAATATTTATTATGTAGTGTATGATATCCCTAGTTAGTATAAAGCGTACATAAGGTCTGGTTACAGAAATTTATCAAGGTATTCTAAGGCAGAAAAGGCTCTTCAAATGCTCTTGAAAGGTACTACTCTGGAACAAACCTGCTACACAACAAGTTTTCAAATGAAGAAGCTTTAGAATTATTTTTTGAATGAAAAGGGTATATGCTCTGGAATGGACTATGCAATAAAACTGTTTGGAATGAATTAAAAAAAAGGTTAATTCATTAATCTCTAGAACCATGTGGCTAAAAAGTCAAATAAATTAAAAATTTTGAAGGTTTTGCGCCGATTGGGTTGGAAATAGTATTTGGAACACAAGTTTTAAATTCGAGTTCCAAACCAAAGATTTGAGTTGGCATGGAGTTTCAAAAATTGTCACATGTGACTAGTATGGCACACAACTCAAAGCCTGTTGAAAAGGAGGACTCTCATAAAAATTTAATTATCCCATATCACTCCCGACAGCTATAATTATACGATGACACATAGTAACATCCGGTTGATGGTAACTTCTACATGCAATGAATTGCCACCACATGCCAATTTCACATTACCTAGCATGTTTGGAAGTTATTCTAGTGTTGCACTCATTTACTCTTCACCATCGAGCATTACTCTTTATAGATTCAAGTATTCCAAATCTGAGAAAAAAGTACAGTAAAATTTTTAGACCTAAGATACATATAACCCCAATCATTGATAACGGGAGGATAGAAGAGTAAAATTGAGTTAGATAACATAGAATATTTGTAGAAATATGGGGAATGCATGCAAATTTTTATTGAAGGGGGATTTATGTCCTTCTTGCACAAGTTCGATGGGTATTCATAAGGGTTGGCTATTGAGTTCGCACGTTCCTTCCAACAATAACCAAATTCATATCAGCGGCATGACTATCCATGTAAGCCCTGAAATTCTTAGCTAGGTTACTGAATTTCATGGGGTTCAAATTGGAAAATCAGGGAAAAATACTTTAGTTGAACTTGAGACTCTTAGAGGAAAAAGAAAGGAGGTTCTCTCTCTTCCACCCCTAGTTCCAGTAAATAATAAAATTTCAGCCCCGGCATGTTCCATGAGCCCTTTTATTTTAATGGAATAATTCTACCTGGTAGGCAAGTTTTTGGGAGGTAGGCCAGACATGGAGACTATCATGGCTTGGGCGACTGGTAGGCAGCTTGGAGTTAGTATCTCTAACTTGAGGGTTCTTCATTATCTATTTTAACAATATGGAGGATACTAACCACATTTTAACAAGAGGTCCTTGGTTTCTAGGCAAAAGGAGCCTTTTTATCATATGATGGGATGAAGATTTCAACCCTAAAAAGAAAAATATTAACATTTCCCGTATTTGGATTCATCTCCCGAGTCTACCTACCCAATTATTCAATGAATATTGGTTGCAGGGAATAGCCAAAAATATAAGGGACCTGATCTCCATTGACCATGTGACCTTGGCCAGGATAAGAATGACACATGCACAAATTTGTGTAAATGCTAATTTGAATAATGAATTGCCAAGGTTTGTGGAGCTAGAGTATGGAGAATACTATAGAAAATAGCTGGTAGAATACAAGAATAGACCTGCATTATGTGTAGAATGTAAAAATCAAGGAAATCTATGCAATCAATGCCCTAACATAGAAATGAATAGAGAAAAGTAGAAGCAAGGAACTAGACAGAGAAAATTTGAAGAGTTTCCCTAGTAGAGATGATTTCAATCAGGCAAACTATGTCTACAAAAAAAATAAAAGAGAGGGTGCAGGGTCCCAGCAAGACAAAGGAAAACAATAGGTTGTTGGCAACCAAAATACTCAGGTAAGTTCCAATCCTCTAGTTTCAAATAAATTTGCAATTCTATCCAAAATGGGAGTAGAAGGATTATCAAAAGACATGGAAGCCCAGCACCTTCAGACTAACCTTTCTAACTCTCTTGAATCCCCATCCAAGTCAAGATCCTCAAACCCTAATGCTAAAATTACTATAATCCCCATGGGCATCACAAATACAAATCCTAATGCATGATCTCTAGAATCCACATCCAAGTCAAGATCCTTAAATCCCAATGCTGGAAATACTTCAAGCCTAGTGGGCATCCCAAATCCAAACCCTAATGCTAAAGAACTTAGGAAGAAATTTGAGGCATTGGAAAATAAAAAATCTCATCTCCCTAACATCATCACTAGGAGCCAAGTGAATCCTACTGAGGGGTCGTCTCGCAGACCAAGGGAATACAGGAAAAAAGGAGAAGATTTGGATGTAGGGGTGGAGATATGTGAAACTCTTGAGACTGAGGAATATGGCAGTTTGATTCTGTAATAAATTACCTCCCCTTAGTTTAGTCCTAAACAAACCAGGAGCACTGTGAAGTCTCCTATAGATTTTGGCAGTGAAAAAGAAGAGGGATAATATCAAATGCTGAGCATCAAAAAATTAAAACTGATAATGACATTGCCAATGGAAAATAGAGAACCTTGTTTCAATAGGTTATTTCGGGTTCTGAAGACAACAGATTAGGAAAACCCCCTCAATGGAGGAGGAGAGGAAGAAATCCCAAATAATATAAATGAAGTTCCTCTCATGGAATGTGAGAGGCCTCAATAGCCTACCCAAACACAGGGAAGTCAGTGCAATAAGAAATCAAGTGAATCCAACTATTTTCATGTTGCAAGAAACAAAAATTGATGAGATTTAGTCAAAAAAAATCTAGAATCGATGGGATATGGTTTGCAAATCATCCAAAGGAGCATTTGGAGGCCTTATGACTTTGTGGGATCCCCGGATAGTAGAAGGCACCATTATTTAGAAATATTATAGGGTTCTTAGTGTTTTATTTAAGGAAATAAACAACAATAGGTCGTGGATCCTTTCAAATATTTATACCCCGACTTCAATTCAAGGGAGAGCTCTACTGTGGGAGTACTTAGGCAATCTGAGTGAAATCTTCCATAATGTCCCCTAGATTTTGGCTGGGGATTTTAACACTCCTCTTTACCCTTCAGACAAAATGGGTGGAAATGGACCACCTATCAGGAGCATGAATGATTTCAATGACTTTGTGAACTCCAACATGTTGATGGATGTAAAACTTAGAGGAGTGAATTATACCTGGATCAATCGGCGGTAGGGTGTCATATCCTTCAAAAGAGGCTTGATAGGTTTTTTCTATCAAAGGAGGCTATAACTTTGTTTGGTGATTCTACCCTGCAAGCCCTTCCTAAAATTGCCTCTGATCAAAATCCCATTTTTTTGGATATCCCTAACTCTCTGTCCTTCAAGAAACCTTTCAGATTTCAATCTATGTCAATCAAACATTCCAATTTCAGAGATAACTTAAGTCAGTGTTGGCAGTAGCCTGTCAGGGGGTAGTGCAGCTTTTAAACTTGCTGGCAAATTAAAGTTTGTTAAGGAAAAGCTTCAAACTTGGAACAAAGATGTCTTTGGGAACCTATTTGAAAATAAAAAATAGGTTGTTGAAATTTTGAAGATAATTTATCAGAGGATCCAACATGGTGATGCTGATGAAACTACTAGGCAGGAGGAACGAAAAAAACTAGCAGAGTTTCATAACATTTTGGCCTATGAGGAAATCTATTGGAGGTAAAAATCAAGGGCTCTTTGGTTGAAATATGGAGATTCAAATTCCAAGTTTTTCACGTCACCACACTTAGAAACAGAAGCAATAACAAGATAAAAAAAATTTAAAAAGTAGATGGTTCTAGATGGTTCTATACTCAAAACTTAATAGAAAATAGAAAGGAGGCAGTAACTTATTTCAATTCTATCTTTGGTTAGGAATCACAGTGCAATGAGGAGGCCAAAGATATTCTCTTGCAATCCATTCCTAGCATAATAAATGAGGATATAAACCTTAAGCTTCTAGCTCCCTTTTATGATGAGGAAATTAAGGAAGCCTTGTTTAGAATGGAGCCATACAAAGCCTTGGGACCCGATGGCTTTCTCCCTCATTTCTATCAAGATTTTTGGGACATCGTAAGTGAGGATGTAATTTCTGCTATCAAAGAATTACAAGCAAGCAATAATATCCCAAAAGGTATCAACTCTACTTTTATTTTTCTAATTCCTAAGAAGCAAACCCCTAAATCTATGGCTGACTTTAGGCCAATCAGTTTGTGCAATTTTTCTTACAAGATCCTAACTAAAGCCATTGCAAATAGAATGAGACATATTTTGCCCCGCATCATAGATCCATTCCAGGGAATCTCTGTCTAGGGTAGTTCAATCTTGGATGGAGTTATCACAGTTCATGAAGCTCTACACTCTGCTCATAAGACTAATAGGTTTGTTTTTTCCCTCAAGCTTGATATGAACAAAGCATTTGATAGGCTAAATTGGGACTTTCTAATTTTTGTCCTCCTTAAGTTTGGTTTTCACCACCAATGGGTTAATTTGATCAAAGAATGTATTTCTAAAGCATTGTTCTTGATTCTAGTTAATGTAAAAACTATTTGTTACTTTCAAATTCACAGAGGAATTCGGTAGGGGGGCCTGTCAGCCCCATGTTATTCATCATTGTGGCAGAAGCTTTAGGCAGAACCATAAAAAATACTTGCAGTTCAAGGCTAATATCGGGAATCAAGGCAACATCTCTCACTAGGGTTGTTTCTCACCAACAACTCATTGATGATACCCTTATATTGACTAAGGCATCGGTGGTTGAGGCCAAAATAATTAAATACATCCTCCAACTCTACGAGGATGTTGCTGGTTAGAAAGTTAATTTCAGTAAAATCAAGTTATATTTCTTGAACACCCCCATTTAGAGGCAAGAAAGTATTGCAAAAATTTTAGGGTGTGATATAGCAAACCTCCCCACTTCGTATCTTGGTCTCCCTCTTTTCATTGGTTCTCCGAGAGAGTCAATGTGGGACGGGGTTATTGAAAGAATTCAAAAAAAACTTGCTGGATGGAAAGGTCATCTTCTATCTCAAGTAGGAAAGCTAACCCCCACTAAGGCCTCTCTTAAGAGAATTCCAGTCTATTTCCTCTCTATTTTCAAAGCCCCTATGAAGTTTTTTCAAAAAATTGAGAAACTCCAAAAAGAATTTTTATGGACTGGATCAGAGGAGAAAAAAAGGATACACCTTGTAGGATGGACCAAAGTGTGCAGACCCAGGGAAAATGGGGGCTTAGGTCTAAGTAGAATTGCTCATATAAATTTAGATTTTACTAGCTAAGCAGGTGTGGCATCTCATTTCTGGTGAATAAAATGAATGGATAGCTATCATCAAACAAAGGTATCTTCAAAATATGGAATTTCTAAGTGACTCAGTTCCAATCAGAGGTTCTTCTTTTTGGAAAGCTATTCTTAATTGTAAGAAAATCATCAAAAAATGTTTAAGATGGGTTTTAGGAAATGGTGAGAAGATAATTTGTTTGAATGACATGTGGGCTAAGGACGAACCACTGACGCAATATCCTAACTTTGCTCGAATCAGAGATATCACAGAATAATTCATTGGTAGAAAAGTCTCCAATTATATGGTTGAGGACAGAGGTAGAATGAAGTGGAAACAAATAAGAATTCATGGATTTCAAGCGAAATAAAATGATCTTTGTTACATTCTCGGGAAACATTTTATCCCCATGAAACCTAAGGAAGATCAAGTGACATGGGCTCCTACGGAAAATGGGTAGTTCACTGTTAAATCAGCTTACAAGCTTCTACTTGATGACAAGGATTTTATCCTCCAAAAGGACTTAGTTTGGATAAAAAAATTAATTCCAAAAATTGTAGTCTTTTCATGGTTGGTTATCCAAGGAAAAATTATAACCATTGATAATATTATGCGTAAAGGTATTTGTATCACTAATCATTGTTATATGTGCAGGGCTAATTGGGAGACAATTTATCACATTTTCCTTGAGTGCCTTTTTTCCTTGACTATCCTAAGTGGGGTTTTTCAGGCCTTCAATATTTCATGGGTTAAACTAGCCATCGTACTTGATTTGTTCATCAAGTGGCCTTACCCCTTTTCAAGCCAAAGACTTAGATACATTTGGAAAAAATTTCTCAATCACTATCTTTGGCAAGTGTGGTTAGAAAGGAACCATAGAGTCTTTAATGAGTCTATCCATGATCATCAAACTATCATTGCTAGGATCCTATACTTTGCCAACAAGAATATGAACCTTATCCCTTTTAATAGCTGTAAACCTCATCTACAGGAGATCACGATTTCTCAATATTTAATCTTAACCGTGTTAGATGAGTTTGTGCCTAGGTTATTCAACCCAGAGCTAATGTTAAGTGGTCTCCACCTCCTACAGGTTGTTTTAAGCTTAATTTTTATGGAGTAGCTAAGGAAAATCCTAGCAGAGCAGGCCCTGATGGCATTATGCGAGATCATAATGGGAATATGATGCTTTCATTTTTTTAATATTTGGGAACAAGGATGAACAACGAAGCTAAAGCTAGAGCTATGTGGAGAGGCCTTCAAATGACTCAATACTTAGAAGGCAATTTGATCATAGAAGGAGACTCTATGCATGTTATAAATCTCCTCAATGATTGGAAAACACCTCCTTGGAGGATTTAAACAATTGTTGAAGAGGCTATGATCCTTTTCCATGGAATACAAGACATAAAAGCCCAACATGTCTTTTGGGAAGCTAACAAAATTGTTGATAAGTTGGCCAATTTGGGTGTCGATGGTGACAAACTTTTCAAATGGGAACACGGTGTCCCGAGTGAAGTAGAGGAGCTTATTCAACAAGAATACCAAGAATGATAGTCAAAATTACCAACAAGTAAGGCACTATAAGTTCAAATGCTAGGAATATTCTCGTCTCTTTTTTGAATTGGACTCATAATAAAAATTATCTGAGTTGTCAGTCTTCATTGATGTTGCTTGGAAATACCACAAAGACTAATTGGGACAGTCACATGTCAGATAATATGGCTCCTAGGCATCTTAGTAATTTGAGGTTGGTTGATAATCACAAGGAAGGAAAGAAACGACAATATAAGACTTCGAACCAAAGCCATGTGGACCACCAGATAGCCACCGCCATAAATTTAGCCAACAAGTTCACTTCTCCAAGGCTTATTGGCCAAGATAGTATGTGGTACCAAATAATTTCATATACAGAAGAAATCAATTACCAAAGAATTATTAAGAGTAACTGTCAATACAGAGCTTGTGGAAGTTTTTTTTAGTACTCTGCTATGTGTGTACAGCTTTTTGTTTCTCCATTGTCTCAAGGAAGGGATCTATGTCTATTTATTTTTTGTAATTATGATGCATGTGTGTTTTCTTGGGGTATACCCAAAATGTTGTATGGGAAGTTTATTTTTGATAACAAGATATGTGCCTTACCGAATGTAATGGCTTTGGCGACATGTAGATTTTACATATATAGGATCCTTAGTAAGGATATGTTCATCAACAACCCTAGGCTAATTTTTGTAAAAGGTTTTGGGTCAACCTGTAAAACCCGGTATTAATGCTATAGTATCTTATATACCAAAAAAAACTTGTAAATCAATTCAGGTAAAATGAGGATAGGCCCATTAAGTTTATATTAAGTAATAATATCTGCAAGGGGGTCAAAAGAACAATTTTACATCCTCCTTGGAATGAAGTTGCAGTATGGGTCATTAGGTTTTTGACCTACGATGGGCAATTCCCTATCCTCTTAGGACATCATATGCAAATTTTAACCCATCTTCATCACGGTCGCTCAAACCCTGAACTGAAGGTAAATCTGCCTCTGTATTTATATCAGGAGCTAGTAAATATGACCAAAAAGTACCAAGCAGGGAAAGGGTCTCCCAAACACCATGGCCTAATCAATATTATATGTAGACATCACTTTAGGAGAAACCATAGAAGCTTTGATATGTTTTTTCGTGTATGGAATGAGTTGATTAAGGAAGAGGCAGTTGAAAGCCCTGGATTTGAAGAAGAGGTAGAGGTTGAAGGACCTAAATCTAAAGCAGAAATAGAAATTGAAAGTTCTAAACATGAAATTGAAATTGAATCCTCTCAAAAATAAATTCCTTCCTCACCATAGGGACCTCCATCCTCCAAGACAAGGAAGCAAAGAGAGAGAAACAGTCTAAGATTGATCCTGTAGGAAAGAGGGGGAAGGTTACATTTTTTGAAAATATAACTATTTTTCCCACTTGGTCCACTAAGCAATTTGGAAGTTCAATTAAGGAAGGGTAGATGGAGAAGGGAACACCTAAAGCAGACCCTACCCTAGGATTGACAAGCTCTATTTCACAATCTAAAAATAAAAAAAAGTAATCAGCTTCGAGATTGAGAAGGTCTTAAAGAATTTAGAAATCCACCAACATAGGTAATGTGGAAAAGGAAGAAGGAACTACACATGTTGATATACTGTAGGTGGAAGAAACTATAAGTTCCAAGGGAATGAATAGTGTAAAATATATGGCTATGCCTACAATGTTCCTTAATTACTCATCAGAATCAGAAGACAGAACCATAATGGAGGAAGTAGGGGGACACACCACTATTATAGAAATGCCTGCACCACTTGTAGATTATCCTGATTATAAGGAAGAATATGTAGCAGCTAAGTAAGGGGAGGATGATTTAAGCACTAAAGAGGAGAATGAAATGGATATAAAAACTCAGTTGCATGCATCCAGGAGTGTAATTAAAACACAGACAGGATGGATTGAACAAAGTGAAGCTTCTTTGAAGGAAAAATATGATATTATTACTAAGTTATGGCAAGATATAGAGGTTGTAAAGGCTAGACTCACACTTTTGGAGTAGCATCCCCCTCATTTTAACTCTGGAGATGAATTAGTAAATATTTTATTGAACTTGGCTGGTGATGTAGCTTTATCTGAGAGGAACTCACCAATTAGGGTAGCAATTGAAGAGGAAGAAGTTGCACAAGCACCACAGTAGATTGAAGATAGAACAAAGGATGAGCATCCAAGGACACAGCAGATAGACAAATCAATAACACCTATAGAGGGAGAAATAATAGTACAAAAATAGGTAATTCCACAGTATCTCAAAATCTTGTTAATTTGAATGCATCTAAGATTGAACTAGTAGAAATTGGAACACAAATAGAGCCCCTTGTAATTGAAAATGTGGATGTAGGCATCCAAGTTAATTTCATTCCACAAATGCAACCAATAGTTAGGTCACCAAAAATAGTTACATTAGTAAAATATAATGAATATGTGGCATATTGGATGGTAAGATGTCATCAATTAGATGGAAAGGTCTCATCATTACAGACCTTAACAAAAGAGCTAGAACAAAAAAAATTAGAAATTGAAAAATTGAAGGAACAAGTGCAGGATGTATGCTAGATTGCAGAGTGTATGGTTCAGTGTTGAAGGCTAGCCAGATTCTATAGCTTAATGTTGAAATAAAAATACCTCCATTGGCAAATGATGAGGATCACCTCTGGCCTCTCTCACAAATTGGAAACACCTAGTGAGTTTCTGGAAGCTTTTTGGAAAAGTTCTACAGAACACCAAAATTTGCTATGTGAATTGTTCTTGCATAATTTCTTCTTGCCAACCAAAGTTATCTTCCTTCCCCACATTTTTACTGGTGATCTTTAGCTTAAATATTTTTAGTCTACACTCCAAAATCAAATATATTGGGAGCAGGAAAAGAAAACCAGCAAAGCCATGGAATTATAGGAAATTTTGCTCATTATACATGTTCACTTAAACCATAGGACCTCCACCAGTGAGCACTATACTCTAATGAGGGATGACAGAGTAAGAAAAATGTATCTGGGGAACTTGCAGAAATGCATAGATGGTTTTCAAAAATTTTGTACAACATCTTTTGTTGATGCTTTATTAGCTTGCAAAAATAGATGGGGAGAGTTACCTATATCACTGTAGAAGAGAGAACCCATCTCACCAAATAACTTGATGTGGTCTAGAAGAAGGGAGGAATGTATAATCCAAACCATATTTGAGGTAAAGGAGCAGTGGATAGGTCTTAGGTACAGGAATCCAACAATTATCATCCCTATTCCATATTTCTTTAATAATGATCCTCCATCAGACGATCAATTCCAAGAGTGGATCAGGGAAATCAAAGAGCACAAAGGATATTACAAATTTGGAAGCAGACTATGGAAATATGTTGAGCGCTATCTTGACATAGATCTTTGTGCTGTTGTAGCAGAATAGAATGCATGAGGACATGCATTACAATAGGTTGGGGTGAAATGATGAGGGGGAACATTACCTCATACAAAGACTACTTTTGATAACTTTTTAAACTATTTGGAACCACTTATGATATGATTTTGTACTAGTTTTAGTGATACTATGCATTATATGATGATGTTTGCATATTGGAATGATAAAGTGCATATGATCTATTTTGACTATTTATCTATGTTTTATTATTTGTTTCAGTTGTATTATTTAGTATATTTTGCATTAAGTTAATGTTGTAATATTAAGGTGTTGCTATCTATTTGGTTTTGTGCTTATTTCATAAGATTTCCCCATTGTTTAACCATTTTAAATAACCAAAAGGCACCAAAACTTTGTCAATAGTTTGACTGTGCAAAAAGTAGGAAATTTTACATACAAATTCTAGCCAGCTATACATATACAGCATGGGTTGGAATTTGTCCACTCCAGATCATGCAAAATATGAAATCAATCATATGGGCACTTATGGAGACTATTTTCATTGTCACAACTATTCTCATGTGCTTCTAGAGCATGAATTAATATAAACTCTATTCTTCTACCTGATATTTTGGAGCAGCTTCGGAATAAGCGCAGAAGCAATAGTTTGGGTCAAAAGTACCTTTAATTACAATAGCGGGTGGTAAACGGTGGTTGAAGCTATTTTAGGGATATCCATATATTTTCCAACAATTGTCCCTTAATGTATGAAGACCAACAGATGGAATGGATAAGAGATAATAGACCTAATCCCTGCATTCTGGGAAACAGTCCTGTAACAGTTGTAACATTCCTACATGGCAGCACAAAACCTTATCAATGTTGTACCCTACTTGTATAAATAAAATTCTCCCATTTGGTTGAGAATATAGAAGAATATAGGAAATAAGTGATAAGAGTTAGAACTATTTTAAGTGTTGTAACTGTGTATTGCAGTAGCATAGTAGCCTGTAGATCTTCCCCTGCACTATTGTCATGTTGTTGAGAATGAAATAAAAGTGCAATATTTGAAATTCATGTTTGCTTCTGATTTGAGTTTGAATACTTAATTATTTAGAGCAAGTTTATTTGCCCTCTTTTGGTTCAGGAAGCAAGGGCCACTTCTAGTTCTAGAGGAGGGTTTTTACCTCATAAAATTTTGCTATTTTTTTCTATAGTAGGTCAGCAGAGATCTGACATTTTTTGCATGGTTTGTGATTAGGATAATGTAGCATTTGAATGCATGGTAGGTAACTCATCTAGGGTAGAATTTAACACTGTACTTTATGTTTCTAATTTGTTTCAGAATTTGCAATATTTCCACAATTTCTTGTCAGCCTAATTTGTTACAAATTGTGCAACTTTATTTATTAGTTTTTGAATGTTATTTCCATTTTAGAAAGTGACATTGTTTTATGCAATTTCATAAAGTTTCATTATTTACCAGTTTGAATGTTAATTCTGTAGTTTCAATTTAGTAATTTTCGTTCAATTAAATTTTGCTATTTTTAGCTTTGCAATAGTTTAGTTTTATTTTTCTATAATAGTGTGAATTTCAATTCTGCAAGGATAAGTAGGAGTTTAGTTTTAGTTTTTAGGAGTAATAAAGGAGACCCCAAAAACCCCAATCTCTAACTATTCCATGAATAGATCCATGATCTAAATGAACTAAAAATCAGTCTACTAACCCATGCTTTCGTATATAGACTTGGACACCACCCTGGATTGACACATAATGATTAAATGATCAAGATTTGACAACACTCATCACTCTTCTTAGCCTCAACAAGCCAAGATTTGAGGATATCAATTTGCTTATTTAGTTGATCTATTTTTTATACATATTTCTTTAGGGTATCATTTTCTTACTAGAATTGACCTTTTAAGCTTTTAGATGTGCCACTTTTGTTTCCAATTCTTTATTTTTCTTCTTTAATGTGGTAGGGTACCTAGGAATAGATATTTGGGGATATTATTATATTGTATAAGGGTTGGCATGGAAAACACATAACCTAAGGTTGATTATATTAAAATATTATATTATATTATAATATTATATTATATTAGTACTAGGCTACCCAAACTAGAATAAGAATATGGATATATAAAGAAGAGATATTTTTCATTGGAGATGAATATTATGTAATCGTATATGCCCACGAAGTGGTTTATGGTACTTTTCCCTCCTTGAGTGGCTCTCTCATCTTGGGAGATCTTGTGGAGTTATTCCTTCCTTAAGTATTATTATTGGTGTTTCCCTACCTTAAGGCTATTATCTATCTCTCTCTCATCTATGGATTGTTATTGTGAATAATTATTTGTGGATGAATGATTTGATATTTTTGCATATTGAAGAATGATTTTTGTTAATGATAATAAAGTTCTACAACATAATATTTCATCCTTAATCGTCGATCAACCAAATACAATGGTCACATCGATTATGAGTTGATTTATAAGTTGGATCATCTTGTATGGATCTATTTGGTTCATATCCAACTTGAAAACCTTGATAGTTAAGTCTATAGGGAAATTTTCCACTTTAGATGGATCATATTCTATTGCTTTGGTACTATAAAACGTATTTGCCATGACTATATTAAAATTGAAGCTTCATAGGTTTTATCCTTTATCTGCTTATAATTCTTCTCTCCTTTCTTCTCCTTAGTGGCAAGGATGTCAAATACCTTTTTGAAATATGTCTTGTTTGGATTATAGATAAATTTTCAAATGAAAGTCTGACTTGGTCCTACAACTATGCTAGTTTGAGGGGTACTTATATAGATTTTATCATTGATATTGTTGGACATTTTGAATCCCTAAGGTAAAAGTTGTCATTGATGTCAAAAGGACCTATGTAAGTAAGCACTATGATTTTTCTCCACAAAGAGCTTCATGAGAATACAAAGTTTTGATCAAAGGTTCTAGAAGGGATGTATGGCATTTGGTTCCAAAAGGAGCTTCAAGGGAAGCTTAGTAAAAGGTTTTTATGAAAATAAAGAAATTTGAGGAAAGGTTTTATTTAAAACCAATGGATGACAGCTTTGAAATGGGTTTTTCTTTAAACCCAAGTTGGCTTTTTGTTTCATCGAAAAATGTGCCCTGGTGATGGAGAAATTTTATTTTAAATTTTAATTATTTAAAATTTTAATTTTAATTTTAAAATTAAGTAAAAGGTTTTTCCCTCCTTTCTTATTGGCATTGCCGACATCATGAGGGCAATGTTAAAAGGGCCAACATATTCACATTGAAGGATGGCTTATATAAATAAGCCAAAGGTTTTCCATTTAATAAACCTAAGGAGTGTCGCATGATTTTCGAAAACCCAAAGTATTTCTGCATTCGAATATTGTGTAGCAAATTTCATGGAGTGTGACATGAGTAGTCAAGTTGTGGACGGTCAAATTTTTGGTGTCTTGTGAAGAAAGTGCATGTAGTTTAAGGAAGCGAGTGCCCAAGACACTCACGTGGGTAGTGTTAGCTCATGTGGCTTAGCTACCACTTGGCAGCACGATGGGCAGAGGTTCAAAATGCCAAAGCCCTTCGAGGGATCCTTTGAGGTATGCGCTCTAACTCCAATATTTGTGGGGGTAAATATTTTAATTAAAATATTTTCTTTGATAAGGTTTGATTATGATTTTTGTGGGAGATATAAGGTTGAGCAAGCTTTAATATTTTAATAAGGTTTGATATTTTATTAATGTGATATATTGCCATAAGAAATCTTTGTGATTATTTTTGAGTGAAAAAGTGTTGAAAGGAAGGATATAAAATATTTGATTTATTTTATGGTATAATTGGTTTTTGGAGTGACAAGGTTATGCAATGTTTTGATTTATTTTATTTTATGGTACAAGTGGTTTTAGGAGTGATAAGGAAGTTGTGCATTAATTCTTATGAAGGTTTTCTAAGTAAAAGCCTTGGTGAATATTATTGTTAAGTGGAGTAATATTGATTATTTTGTGATATTCTAACCCTTGTGAAGATTGGCAAAATAATATTGTGATTGTGGTAGATTTCCAAAGAGGCTTCTTCATCTTCATTAAAGGTATGGGCACATTCTCCTATTTATTGATTATGGTGGTTGATTTTTGAAAATATCTTTGGAGTGAAAAGGATTGATTGTGGTTTCCTTTTTGAAAGTGATTGGTTTAATGCTTCAAGGTTTTTTGGATTGAGAGTTGTGATTAAACCTTATTTTATAAGAATTGTTGTTGAAGCCCATTGGTTGAGCAAAGAACTTGAACTTGAGTTAGAAAAGAACATGAGTATCATTGTTATGTGAGATTTGTTGTTGAGCATTGTTGGAAATATTTTGAGTTGATTGATACATGCTTGGAATAGGGTTTGTGAGAAAGGGTTGTTCATTGAGGTGATTGGTTGAGTTGAGTTGATTGAGCCTAGTCAAGTGGATGCATGTGGTTGTTCAAGTTCCATAAAACAAACTATTATGTATTCTTGATTTGAGTTGAGATTGATATTTGAGAATAGAACATATAGAGTCTCTAACAATTCTCTTTATGCTTCTATGAAATTGATTTGAGTTGAGATTGGGATTTGATTATAGAACATATTGAGTCTCTAAAAATTATCTTTATGCTTCTATGAGATTGATTTGATTTGATATTGGTATTTGAATATAGAACATATAAAGTCTCTAATAATTCTCTTTATGCTTCTATGAGATTGAGTTGAGATATTTATTGAGCAGATTTGAGCAAGTCCTAGAGAGGACTTATTAAGCAGGTTTGAGCAAGTCCTAGAGAGGACCTGTTGAGCAGGTTTTGTGTGGACCTGTTGAGCATATTTGGACAAGTTCTGAATGATATTTTTGAGCATATTTTAGAATGTTCTAAGTGAACCTACTAAGACAAAGCTTTGGAGGTGATAGAATATAGAGGACAGAGTCTTAGTGGATAGAGATCCAACAACCAAGACAATTGAAGACAGATCTGAGTGAGAAGTCTTCAAGTGGAGAGAGATCCACCAGTCAGTGCAATAGAGAGATAGAGTCTTCTAGAAGATCAATAGCCAGAGCAAAATGGGAAAGAGTTCTCCTATGGAAGAGATCCATGAACTTGATATTATGGGATCAACATTCTCCTTTGGACAAAGGTTCATAAACATTGTAATTAGGAAGGATTCCCAAAGATATTGATTGAGAAAATTTTAGTAAAATATTTTCTCCGTGGAGTAGCCCACATTGGGTGAACCACATAAATTGTGGTGTCTTTATTGTATATGGTGTTTTATGCATTGCTTTGATTACTACTATTGATACTACTATCTATACACTACATAATATTGAATTGAAAGAAAAAGTAAAAAAGGGTCTTATACTGTTCACCCCCCCTCTCAGTATAAGCTTGTGTTCTTCAAATATTGGAATAGGTGACATCATCACCTATAGGAGTTGCCTCACTTGGGATGATGGATGTGGTGGATGTGTAGATGTAATAATTAGAGTAAACTGGGTGGAAATGAAGGTGAATATGGTAGATATAAGAGGGTTTGGCCCTTAATGCTAGTTGTACTATCATTTTTGTTAGCAGAGACACTATTGGTGAGGAGGTAGATGATGGTAACAATGATATTGTATATGGTACTAATAATTGTGAGGTGGAACCTTGAATGGATAGTGATGGAAATATCATGAGAGGTGTAGTGCTAGGTGAGATAGAAATAGTTGGAAGTGGATGAATTTAGAAGAACCATGGGATGCACTATTAGAGGGTGAGAATAGAATAAGAAAGGTTATAAAAATAAACAAAAGTTGTGGAGGATGGAATGGAAATAGGAATGGATGTTGTAGTGGACACAATACTAGATATTACTAAATTAGAAAAGGATCATCCTTAGGAGATATTATCCTTCTCATGATTAGTTGTTTACCCTTTTATACTTCTTGTGCCACCTTTATCTTAATGATCATGGACCCATATCTATCAAATTCCTTCTATCATTTAATGGTTATTTGTCTCACTATTAAGTTGACCACCACCAATGTTGTTGGTGGAGTAGATATGATGACCTATGGCATTGGTGTTTTCCTTAGTTGATATGGGATATATGGGCTAACTGTAGCTTTTCTAATTATTTTATCCCTCTTTTCACTCTTAGGATGCTTGTAATTCCATATGGAAATGAATGGGTCATCAAATGGGTTGTCCTTATTCGGTCTGGTAAACATACCCATTTTGTATTCCATATTCTGTTATGCTATAATTTTTTTTTAGTGTACCCAACTTCCTTAAGGCTCGCAACTTCTAATAACTCATCTTAATAGCTAGGTCAATTTCACCCTTGGCCTTGATGTATAAAGCATTCCATTCTAGTGAAACATTATCTCTTGGATCGTGTCTTCATATTTGTGATTACTTCCTAAGGTTGTGAGGGCTAACTCTTTACTTGTATTTGTATCCTTCTAATATATCACTTCTCATGCACAAAAAAGTTGTACAACTTCTTAGCCTTCAGGATATTCTTGAAAAAATCCTATTGGGTTAAGGACCATTTGTATCTCAGTTGTTCCATCCCCATGTCCTTTATCTTTGACTCGATAACTAGGTTGAACTAATACAACTTAGGTGTGATATCCATTATTTGTTGCTTCGGTGGGTATAAAGTGTTTTTTTTCAACCCCTTAAAGTACTTAAAATCCATGTAGTTGATTTAACTCATATATTATAGGCTGAACATGTAACTCAACACGTATATAGGCAACTTGAAAGGCATGAATAAAAAGCCATAAAAGGCATATAAATGACTTGGTCCTCCCCAAAGGGAAGTATCTATTTGGCCACTTTATAAACATCAAAAATTATTGGGCCTCATATGATAACCTTGGTTCTTCCCCTTGAATTTCTCTAATAGGACCTCATACACCTCATCAAAGAAGAAATAGGGGGTCTTATTTTCTTCTTGGTAGGGTTTATCCATGCTATCTACCATTAATAGATTTCCCATATGCCCCACCTAGTCTAACTAAAGGGTTGGCAACCAATGTTTCTTATGGTATAATATGAGCCAAACTACGTATAATTTTCTTCCTTGAAGGCTTTCAACTAATTTTTCATTTGATCTATAATGTATCTGGCATAGCCAATTAGTTGTGATTTCCCAGGGTAGGATTATAGGGAATGGATCAAGGAATGTGTTGTTCATAGATTTTCATGTTTTTCCTCTCTCCCAATACTATATTAATCATTGGTAATGTGAATGTATAATTCACATTAGTTTGAAATAATTAAATTACAAATATTATATAGTAGCCCTTATTCTTTTGGAGAAATAATAAGGCTTACAAACAATTTTAAACAAAACTCTATTCCTACTATGTCGAAATCCTGCCGCCTTTTTGCTTTTCATCCACCCTAGTCTCTTGTTGTCCAACCAAGGTGAAAGGTGGGGTAAGATGTAACATTTATTTTATTAAATTCCAATATTCTCCCCCTTAAAGTTGAGAGGAATGACTATACAATCTCTCAGCTTTATATATTGAGCTCTAGTCATACCTTTCGTGAAGATATCTGCAATGTTGTCCAAAGTGTTGCAATGTTTAAGCTCAATGATCTGGTGCTCCACCATGTCTTGGATGAAGTGATACTTCATATCAAAATGTTTTGATCTTCTATGGTGGATTGGATTATATGCCAACAAAATGGCACTCATTTTATCACAATACAATCAAGTCAGACCACTATGTCTTTCTCCAATCTCTTCAAGGATTTTTCTCAACCATAGGGCTTGAGTACTAGCATATGTTATGGCTATATACTCAACCTCTGTAGATTACAATGCTACAACTATGTGCTTCATATAACTCCATGTAATTAGTCCTGATCCTAGACTAAAATAGTTCCCTGATGTATATTTCCTATCATCTAGATTGCTACCCCAATCACTATCACTGAAGCCAACCAATTTAATAGAATTATATTTGTGGTAATGGATTCCAAAATCCAATGTACCCTTTACATATCATAGAATTATTTTACTTTTTTGTAGATGCAAATCAGATGGAATAGCCATAAACCTTGAAACTAGAGAAACAACATATTGTATATCAGGTCTTGTGTTAGTGAGAAACATCAAACTCCCAACCATGCTCATGTAAGTGGTCATGTCAACCTTTGGTGCTCCATCATCCTTGCTCATTTGGATCCCATGTCCAGTTGGAGTTGCAACTGATTTGCACTGCTCCATGGCAAATTTCTTGATCATATCATGAGCATACTTGTGTTGACATATGAAGATCCCTCTATTTTATTGATGAACTTCCATGCCTAGGAAGTATTGCATTAAACCAATATCTTTCATCTCAAATTGTTTCATCATGAAGTGTTTGAACTCCATATTCATCTTAGTATTACTATCCATAAATATTAGATCATCCACATATAAACAAACTATGAGAATGTCTACACCATACTTTAGGTAGTAAAGAGTAGGTTCACTTTTGCTTCTAGTGAAATCATACTCTTTTAAATCATTGTCAATGCGAGAGTACCATGCTCTTGGTGCTTGCTTGAGGCCATAAAGTGTTTTTTTTAATTTATAAACAAGGTTCTCCTTACCTTGTTCTTGAAAGCCTTGATTTTTTTGAACATAAACCTCCTCAATCAAGTACTCGTTGATAAAGGCACTCTTCACATCCATGTGTTGAATGTTCCATCCTTTGTGGGCAGCCAAGGAAAGAACAAATCTGATTTTTTCCTGTCGTGCAACAGGAGCAAAGGTTTCCTCATAGTCAATGCCATATTTCTGAGTAAAACCTTTTGCTACAAGTCTTGCCTTGTGTCTTTCAATACTTCCATTAGCATTGAATTTTGTCTTGTAGACCCATTTACATCCAACACTTTTTTTCCTTTGGGAAGCTTTACTAGCTCCCAAGTATCATTATTTTTTATAGAGGTTATTTCCTCTTTCATGGCTTCCTGCCATACATTATGAGTACAAGCCTTCTCATAGCTAGATGGTTCTAGCTATGCACTAGTTAATAAAGCATAATTAACTACATCTCCCTTAGGATCTTGGGAGTCATCATCCCCATACATATGCATATTTTCAAGTTTCTGCAAAACTGAATTCATTTCACTAGCTTGGCTTCTAGTGTATCTTTTCTAGAAATTTTGATCCAACATTTGAAAATATGGATGATGTTGTAATGTTATTTTTCCTCTTGATGGAGAATCAATATCCATGGGTGAAGAACTTACTGATCTCTGTGGAGAAGGACTTGGAGTGGCTGCTAATGTACTCGAAGTAGTACTCCTACTTGGGCTTGGAGGGGATGGTGTGCCTTTGTTTTTCTTGACACCTATTGTATTTGTGAAGAACTTACATATTGGAATACATCATCAACAAAAATTCTTTGATGACCCCATTCTCTCCCTTCATCAAAAATTACAATCCTAGAAATTATAATTTTATGCATATTTGGATTGTAGAGTCTATATGCTTTGGTAGACTCACAATATCCTATAAAAATACATGCTTGACTCTTGGGATCAAGCTTCTTTCTTTTCCATCAGGAATTTGTGCATATGCTAAAGAACCAAAAACTTTGAAATGTTTTACATTTGGATTCTTTCCGTACCACCCCTCATAAGGAGTGATTCCATATAAACTAGAAGTAGGACTCCTATTTATAATATATACATTGGTTCTAACAGCATCAACCCAATACATATTAGTTAGATGCTTAGTTTGAAGCATCATTCTTGCCATCTCTACTATGGTGTGATTCTTTCTCTTTGCCACACCATTCTTTTGTGGGGTGTAGACAGTGGTGAATTACCTTTTGATCCCATTTGCTTTACAATATTTCAAAAATTATTTTGAGGAGTACTTGCCTCCTCGATCTGTCCTAAGACACTCTACATAAAATTCACTTTGTTTCTCTACATTGTTATTGAAATCTATGAAGCAATCAAAATATTCATCTTTGTGTTTCAAGAAATAGATCCAGCACATTCTAGAGAAATCATCTATGAAAGTGATAAAATAAGAATTATTTCCTAGACTCTTTGTCTGCATTGGACCATAGATATCCGAATGCACTAATTGAAGTGGATAGATGGCCCTCCATGCTTGTCCTTTTGGAAACTTAGACTTGGAGTGCTTTCCCAAAGCACATCGTTCATAGACCTCCCTATGTTCATTGATTTTGGGAAGTCCTATCACCATAGCTTGAGAATTTAATAATTTCAAGCTGGCTCAATTAAGATGACCATATCACAAGTGCAAAAGCACACTTGGATTATAGCTACATTTGCAAGTTGAGCTCCCCCTGGTTCTCCAAACTTGAGGGGAAATAACCTATTATTGGTCATTGGTACCTGTGTGATGACACGATTACAATTGTTTTTATCAAGAATGATACATTTTCCTTCATAAAAAACAAGTTTGTAATTATTCTCCATAATTTTCCCAATGCTTAGTAGATTGTGTTGGAACTTTGGAGTGTAGTAGATGTCATTCACTTTATTTATGCCTTCTTTCATTGGAACCTCCATGGCTCCAACGCCTTCAACTTGCAAGGCTATATCATCCCCTAACTTGATGCGGGATTTATAAGTGGAATCTAATGTAGCAAAGAGTTCTTCTTTGCCACTAATATGGTTGGAGCAACCAGTATCCAAAATCCATGTATCATTTAGATTTTTTTTTTATTGTCCATATGAAAGAAAAATATTAGAGGTTTCATCTTCTTCACCATAATTTCCATATTGACTGATGCTACCTTGAGAAGATTTTGACCAATAGTCATGAGCAAATTGACTTGGTTTGCCACAATTATAACAAACCTTTTTGGACTTGTCACCTCCTCGCCCTTGATTTCCACTTTGACCTAGATTTCCACCTCTATTTTTGTTTTCGCCTCTGTTCTAATTTCCTCCTCTATTGGGATTGCCTCATTTGAATTTTTTTCTACCTCTACCTCTTCTCTAACCTCTACCTTGACCTCTTGCATGTCCTCTTCCAATACTTTCATTGGATGTGAAGGCTTTATCATCATCTCCATAACTAGTTGAAGGAGATTCCTGTAATCTCTCTTCATGAGACATTAATGAACCAATTAATGCATCAAAAGTTAAAGTGGAAAGGTCTTTTGACTCTTCTATGATTATGGCTATGTGATTCCAACATTGAATAAGTGCTCACAACACTTTATTTACAACTATTTCAAGTTTAATTTCCTTGCCAAGAGTAACCATTTTATCGACAACTGCTTTTACTCTGATGCAATAGTCACCAACTTTTTTGTCTTCTTTCATTTTGGGATTTTCAAAATCTCGTTTTAGGGTTTGAAGCTTCACTTGCTTCACCTAATCACTTCCCTAGAATCCATATTTCAAAGCTTTCCATTCAGCTTGTGCAGTTGTACAAGCGGCTATTCTAGGGAATATACTCTTCTCCAATGCTGCTTGGAGATGATAAAGAGCAAAAGAGTTGATCTTTTGCACTTCTTTCTTTGTTTTCTTATCTACGGCACTTAATGTTGTCCAGTCTATGGTTTTGTTGTAACCCTCTTCAATTATATCCAATAATACCTTACCTATGAGTAAGGTCCTCATTTTTATGGACCAATACTCATAATCATACCCATTGAATTCTGGAATAGGTATATTGTTATGTGAGGCCATAGCTACTATGAACTAAAAAACACTCATTTTATTTCTCTGTTACAATAAATCACTCTGCTTTTCAAAGAAATAAGAAAGAAGAATAAGAAGAAATTACAAATTGAGATCAAATCTGTCTTGATTCACCCTTTCATTGATAGCTTGTTCTTCTTGCTAGGGTGTTGCTATCACTTGATTCATGAAGTTTTCTGCTACTTGTTCTTCATTGTCACTGATCAAGAATATCTCTGGTGATTCTAGTTCTTGAATTTAAATCGAGTCATTATTGCTAAATTATGGATTTACTGGTACTTGTGGTGTAGATTTTGACTGCCCAAATTTTCTACCGAAAGAGTTATCTTCAGAGTTTGCCTCGTATCCTAATTCTGGATGTCTCTGATGGGCTATTATTGTGTTTTGCAATTGACTAAACATATAGTCCATAAGTTCACACTTTTTCATCAAAACCTTTAGTGTTTTCTCTTACCAAAAGTGCACATAGGGCATGATAACAACCTCTAGATCGTATCATGAATTTTTGCCTTTCAATGTGCCTTTACAAATTTCAAGTCTTTTATGCTTTTGCCTCTCTCAAATTTTCACAAAGAAAGTTTTAAGCCCCTCAAGCTTTTTACAAAATATTTCCTCTTAGGAAATCTTTATATCCTTCCATAAAAGTTGCAAAAAAAAGATTTTATAAAACTTTACTAAGTTACTAATTAATAATTAAGTAAATATTTTAATTAAAAGATTTTAAAAAATACATTTTAATAAAAAAATATTAAACTAAATTATTAATCAATTTAATAAAGTAAATAAAAATTTGCAAAATTTAATAAAAAAACTTTAGGACTTTAAAAAAAGAGCCATCGAGACTCAAACCCGCGACCTAGCCAATAGCACAGAGTCTCCTTACCACCTCGAAAACCTTGGCCGATGAAACAACAAGCACATCCACTATACCTTATAGCTTCACCCTTCATATTTATATATTAAAAAATTAAAAATTGCTTTGTCTGTCGTCATCGGGTTTCGAACCCACGACCAGGTGGGGGATGGGTGCCTTAAGGCTGGCTCCTCGAGCCAGTCAAACTAGGCGCTCAATGAGAAGGCTTTGGAAGCACCTTCTATATGAAGGTAATTCGTGCCTTCTTTTAAAAAAAAATGGGACTTTAAGGTGTTTAAAATCCTTAGGGCACGTTAAGTTGTTCAATTGCCTTTAGGGAATAAACCACCTACCTTTTGGTCTCTTTGCCCCAATCCGCTCACACCATGTTGGCCTCCTGCCTGCGTTGCACCATGTTAGCCTCCTGTCTATGTTGGCCTTCTTTCCACCTCTCCTCAATCGCCACGTCACCTGTTGTCTCCACCTCTCACAATCTGCCACGTAGCTTGATCATCTCCTTGTCCACCAGTTGTCGTGCTATCTTCACCTCTCTCGATCTACCACGTAGCCTAGTTAGCTCCTTTTTTGCTAGTTGTCACATGTTCTACCTCTGCTAGTCTACCAAATATCCTTGGTTCATCAGTTAGGTTCTTTGGTTTGTCGTTTAGTCTCCTCATCTGCCAGTTGGCTCTCGAGCTAGCGCTCCCTCCTTGGCCTGGTCTTGAATTTCAAGCCTGGTCCCTCCTACTCAACCTCGATATGTGGGCCCTCCACTTGACCTCAGGATGCAGGTCCTCCTCAGCTTTCATGGCTTCTATGGGCCTTAGTTAGCCTCACCTCCCAACCTTGCTCTGATACCAAATGTGAATTTATAATTTGCATTAGTTTGAAATAATTAAATTACAAATCTTATATACTAACCCTTAGTCTGTTGGAGAAATAATAGGGCTTACAAACAATTTTAAACAAAACTCTATTCCTACTATGCCAACATCCTACCGACTTGTTGCTTACCGTACACCCTAGCCGCCTGCCATGCAACCAAGGTGAAAGGTAGGGTAATATGTAATATTTATTTTTTTAACTTCCAATAGGTAACACCATCTAAAAATATTTTATGAACATCTCCAAATCCAATGGGATGATACATTCAAACAACAAGCTAGGCTTCTTTAGGTATTAGACTATGAAGTACCTCTATTAGTTTCTTATCCCTTGGTAATAAAAGTATTTTTGTGTTTTGGGGTTGCAAATAACCCATATAACTGGATTATTTGCTTCCTTAATCATCTTTTTGATATCATTATCTTTTATGTAAAATGATTTCTTGATCCATTGAGGGGTTTGAAGTTATCTCTAGATGGGTCATACCTTTCAATATAAACTTTGATAAGTTCCAAGTAGATCCATACTTAGGGCATGAGATTCATCACTATCTTAGATGTCCAAGTTTGAATCATTCTATAAGATTCAATCAATGGATCTAGGTTGAATCTCCTTAAAGTCTCTTTCTTTATAAGGCCAGTTGAATGTGCATATTTTCTTCTTTAATACTTCTATAGGGGTCATCAAAGAGCTCTTTAGGTCTCTATGGTAAGGGGATGCCTACCTATTTCTCTTACCTAATTATTTATTTTCCTTTCATTTTGATGTTTTAGCTTCCTCTAGTAGCATTGGTATAGGAGAAGGTGGTGCATGTGTGGGTAAAGTGATAGTAGTGGAATATGATGATGTAGGGTTGACTTCAAGCATGGAAGGGACTTCGGAGGTGGAGGAAGTAACCATGATGGCTATAAATAGGGAAGATAAACTTTGGGGATAAGAAAATGTTTTTTGCTCAACTTTGAGACTAGAAGTGTGACATCATGCCTTTAAAAAAACCCCTTTGTTTGATTAATTATGGACTAATGTTTGGTCTTGTGAAGATTTGTGACTTATTTAATTATTTTTGTAAAGAGTTTATATATTAGGAAAATATATTTGAAAAAGATAAATCATTTGTGACAAAATTAATAGCATGTTAGATTAATAAATTTAAGCTAAATTTTTGGGGAAGAAAATGATGCAGGAGCATCTAGTGGTGTAAGAGTGAATTGGCATCACCCAAAAAAAATTGTAATTGTTTAATTTTGTAAAAATAGTAAAACTTACAAGTGAATTTTTAAGGCCTTAGAGGCCAAATTTGAGGACTTTTAGTTAGCTACAAGCCTTAGCACAATGAGATAAGGCTTGCCCTGCTTATTTTGTCTTGTGCCCTTTTTGAAAATATCTCGTGCAAGTCAATCAGAGCAACGAGTGCGAAGTTATGACCTTGGAAAGTTGCCCCCTAAATTCAAATTTGAAATAGATGGTTTTAGGTAGGAAAAGGGAAATCTGGTTCAAAAGGGGGGAATTTTGAAATTGTAAGTAGTTAGTATCTGTAAGCTCTATATTTGGGGAATAGAATGCAAGAAATATTTGGCTCATTTGGCATTTTTCTCTATCTTTTCTGAATTGTATGTGCTTGTTTAATGCAACTCTGCTTCAAGTGGTATCAGAGCAGGAGTTCCTGAGTGTGTAAACAGAGCGTCAGACATGAGGTAGTTTACACCAGTATCTATGGTTAGGGTTTATGAGAGAAGTGATCAGAATGCCTCCATGAAGAAACTATAGTGGTGGGAGAAATATGGTGCCAGAAGAAGATTTTAGAGCTTTGCAGAGGTAATTTCAGGCTCTACAAGAGGATCTATGTAGAGGGTTTGAGACAAGGAGAGAAGATGTAGTGAATATTAAGTTGAAGAAGAACAGGATCAGTTCAAAGAAGAAGAGGTACTAGATCCTGCATAAGCTAGGTTATACAGAGCCATATCTCATATTGAAAAGATACCGAAGATGGAGGTTTCTACGTATTCTAAAAATCTTTATCCGAAGGAGTTGATTTACTGGATCAATGATTTAAGAGAATACTTTGAGTGTGAGGAGGTTGAAGATCCTAAGAGGGTCAATTTTGCTAAGACCAAGATGAAGGGTCATGCTAGCATATGGTGGAAGGGAGTGCATCTAGACAAAAACAAAAGAGGAAAAGAAAGGATAACAAGGTGGGAGCAGATGGTGGAGAAGTTGAAGAGGTAGTTCATTCCAGCTGACTACAAGTTGGATCTGCTAAAGAAAATGTAGGGTTTGAGACAGTCGAGTAATTCTATCAAAGAATACATAGAGGAGTTCTATAAGATCCTAATCGTAACAGGCCATTCTGATGCCAACAAGGAGAAGGTAGCCCATTATATTAATGGGTTAAGAGCAAGTATTCAAGAGGATTTAAGTCTAGTCAATATGACCACCATAAAGGATGCTTACCAGTTTGCCTTTAAGGTAGAAGAGAAGCTAAATAGGAGGTTTGAAATCAAACAAAGAGGAAGAGGTCATGGTGGAAGAACTAGTGGGAGAACAAATGGAGGATAGAATGAGGACCAAAATAATACTAGGGAGACAAGCAACTTTCGGGACCAGATTATTGCCCCCATGAGCAGAATAATAACTACCAAAATAATAGCTACCAAAGAGGAAGAGGGAGGTCTGGACGAGGTCCTAGAAGAGTAGGATTTCATGGAACATGCTTCCAATGTGGAGAAGAAGGGCATCGAGCTTATGAGTGCCCACAACACCAAGGAGGAACAAATAAGAAACCTGAAGGTAATGATTAAGATGTTGTTGTAGATGAGGGTGTTGAGTCTGAGCACTCTGAAGAAGTAGAAAGAGAAGTTTTGATCACAAGGAGAGCCTTACTAAATGAGGAGGGATATCTAGATCGGAGGAAGAGCTTATTTTATGCAAGGTGTAAATGTATAGGTAAGGTTTGTAATGTTATCATAGATAATGGTAGCATAGATAACCTAGTTTTAGAAGGAATGGTTACCAAATTGTAGTTAGAGAGGAAGAGAAAATTGCATCCATATCGGATTGCATGGTTGTAGAAGGACCATAGGGATTTGGTCAGTGAACAATGCTTGGTAAAAATTAATATTGAGAGCTACCGTGATGAGGTCCTATGTGACATCATTGCCATGGATGCTTACAATTTTTTGTTGGGAATGCCATGGTAGTTTGATCAGCATGCAATACATGATGGGCATGCCAACACTTACTCCCTAACAAAGGATGGAGTGCACCAAAATCTGAATCACTTGAAGGAGGTGGACGAAAAGGTATGTAGCAGTGCCAAAATTTGTTTAGTTGATGGTAAGAAGTTTTTGGATGGTTTGAAGCATGAGCATATGTGCTATGCATTAATTCCTAGAGGTAAAGAAGAACAATGCAAGGATGTACCAGTAGAGGTATCTGATATGTTAGGATAATTTCCATATATTATATCAGACAATGTGCCTGAGGGTTTACCACTAGTGAGGAAGATCAGTCACCACATAAATTTGGTTCCAGGAGCTAGTTTACCCAATAAAATAGCCTAGAGAATGACGCCTGTAGAAAGTGAGGAGCTAAATAGACAAGTCCAAAAGTTATTGAAAAATGGACTGATCGAGAGAGTTTAAGTCCATGTGTAGTACCTACAGTACTAGCACCAAAGAAATATGGGGAGTGGAAAATGTGTACAGACTCTAGATATATTAACAAGATCACCATCAAATATAGATTTCCATTGCCAAGGATGGATGACATTATGGACTGTTTGAGTGGAGCCAAGTACTTCACCAAGATTGACTTGAAGAGTGGGTATCATCAAATTCATATCAGAGAAGGAGATGAGTGGAAGACAACCTTCAATACCAAAAAGGGTTTGTATGAGTGGTTGGTCATGCCGTTTGGGCTGACCAATGCACCAAGCATATTCATGCGACTAATGAATGAGGTATTGAAGGAGTTTTTAAGAAAAAATTTCATTGTATATTTAGATGACATTTTAATTTTTAGTAATACTTTGGAGGATCACTCGCTACATATTCGATGAGTTTTTGAGAAGCTGAGGGAGGAGCAGTTGCTGATTAATTTGAAGAAGTGTAGTTTTTTGAAGAATGAGTTGGTATATCTAGGATTCGTCATCTCAGTTGAAGGTCTAAAAATGGACCCATAAAAGGTGAGGGCTATCATTGAATGGCCTACCCCAAGGAGCATAATTGAGGTAATATCATTTCATGGTCTAGAAAATTTTTATAGAAAAATTATTAGAAATTTTAGCAGTATTTGTGCACCCTTAACAGAAACAATGAGAGGGGATAAGAAAGAATTTAAGTGGACCTTAGGAGTAGATAAGATATTTGATATATTGAAGAAGAAGATCATAGAGCAACCTGTTTTAGCACTTACAAATTTCAATAAGGTATTTCAGGCATATTGTGATGATAGTGGTAGTGCCATAGGAGTTGTGTTGAGTCAAGAAGGTAAACATGTTGTCTATTTTAGTGATAATCATAATGATGCTAGGAAGAAATATTTTGTATATGATCAGGAGTTTTATTATATAGTTTAGGCTCTAAATAAATGAAGGCATTATTTATTGCCAAAATATTTTGCCTTGTAGTATATTAACAATCAAGGGAAATTGAATCAGAGGCATTTGAAATGGTTGAGTTTCTATAGAGTTATACCTTTGTGTTGAAGCATAGGAGTGGAAAGTAAAATAGAGTTGCAGATGCCTCAAGTACAAGGTAGTATTTTTTTACATAAATGAAGATGGAAGTCATAGGGTTTGATGAACTTAAGAGTTTATAACCTGAATATCCAGATTTTGTAGAGGCTTGGAGGGCTTACATGGCACCTGTTACTTTAGACAGGACACAAAGGTTGGATTTTCTAATCCAAAATGGAATTTTATTTAGAGGAAACCAATTGTGAATTCCAAGGAGTTCAATGAGATATAATCTGGTCAAGGAGAAGCACAATGGAGGGTTGTCTAGACACTTTGGTTGGGACAAGACCATTTCTCTTGTTAATGAAAATTACTATTGGTCACCCTTGCATCAAGATGTGAAGATATTTGTACAAAGTTGTAAAGTATGCCAGATGGCTAAGGGTGTGAGATAGAACACTAGATTGTATTAGCCATACCTGTACCGGAGAGACCATGGAAAGACGTCAGCATGGATTTTATTCTTGGTCTACCAAGGAAATGACTCCATATTTGTGGTGGTTGACAGATTCTCAAAGATGGCACATTTTATTCCCTACCAGAAAACTAATGATGTAGTTCATGTTGTAGGGTTGTTTTTCAAAGATGTGGTATGACTTCATGGTATACCGAAGATTATTATTTTTGATAGGGATACCAAGTTTGTTGGGTATTTTTGGAGGACCCTATGGAAGAAATTGAAGACATACCTGAATTCAGTTCTGCATACCACCCACGGACTGATGGACAAATAGAGGTGGTGAATAGAAGTTTGGTTAATCTACTAAGATGATTAGTAGGAGATAATCCCAAGGGATGGAATTTAGTTTTGCCATAGGTAGAATTTACATACAATAATTCTGTCAATAGGAGTACTAACAAATCTCCATTCCAAATCATATATGGGAGTAGTAAAAGAAATGCTTCTGAGTTGAGGAAGATGGATAGAGGGGAAAAGTGTAGTGCTGAGGTTGAGAAATTTGTAGAGCATTTGAAGAGCTTGCATGAAGAAGTGAAGAAGCATATTAATAATATGAATACTCAGTACAAGACAAGGGCAGACTAGAAGCAACGGTTTAAGGAATTTGAAGTGGGAGATGAAGTTATGGTCCATCTGAGAAAAGAAAGGTTTCCTACTAAAACCTATAACAAGATAAAAATGAAGATTTTTGGACCATGTAGAAGCATAGAAAAATAGGATTCAGGCCTATGGAAGATAAAAATAGGATTGAAGATAAAAATGAAGATTTTTAACATTTTAGATTTGGCAGAACACCATGAAGGAGACAATGATGAGGGACCAATAGTAGAATTGTGGAATATTCTAGCATCTACTCTAGATATGGAATATATAGAAGAGATCATGGATACCTACATCGATAAAAGTACCAAAAATAGATAGTATGAATAATATTGGTTAAGTGGAAGGGCAGGCCTATGGAAGATTCAATTTGGTTGTCGAAGACAAAGTTTGACCATGTGGGTCTTCCTACAACAACATGGAAGTGAAGGTCACTTCTAAATTTACCCTATGTTTCTGATGTAGGAGCATCCAGCGGTGTAAGAGTGATCTTGCATCACCCAAAAAAAAAATTGTAATTGTTTAATTTTGTAAAACTAGTAAAACTTGCATGTGAATTTTGAAGGCCTTAGAGGCCAAATTTGAGGATTTTCAGTTAGTCGCAAGCCTTATAGCATATTTCCACATATAGCATATTTTATTCTACTCAATATCAATAAGACAAAGTCTTCAAAAAAATATACATATTTTTTAATTGATTTCAATAAAGCAAAATTCTTCAATATAATTCATCATTTCTATTTATAGCATATTTTAGTCATCTTGTAGATTTACTTTATTTCATATTATTCTGCATCTTGTGATTGGTATCTCCCATTGCATACTACATCAAAAGATAATAGTGGTATCATAGCCATGGTAGATCAATAGGAAAACCACCATTATCATTAAACCTAAGTTTTTTGTCAACTTGATACACCTTTGGACCAACCACTATCAAAAACTCTCAAAAGAGTCTAGGTGGTAGAATTAGGGAGAGCCACAAGTGAGGATTGAAAGAAATATCAGTTCTAGAAATACTGAGATTACATTTGGCTAGAGTATTTCCACAGAGTTGCAGGAAAAACTCGTGAAGACTAGGACTCAACATTCAATCCACTAGATTGACAAATCAACTAGTGAAGATCATTCAGGATATCTAGAATTTTTTAACTATTACCCAAAGTTTCTTTTGTTGCAGAAAATTAATTCTTAGATGATTGGGACACCTCCTACAATAGAAATCTAGGATATTTCAACTTTTTTGCCCAAAGGTCAGTGTGCCTTCATAGTGCAGAGATTAGTTCCTTGTGCAAGAAAAGAATACTATGGAAGAAGACTCCTGGAGAAGATTCATGGTGAAGTTAGGAGACTAGAGATATCCATTGCTAGATTGAGAACTTCACAAAAGAAGAAAATGCCATAGAAGCCTTGATCTATAGTAAAAGTTTGTAGAAGCCTTAATCCAGAAGAAAAGGCCACAGAAGCCTTGATATAGAAGAAAAATCCATAGAAGCCTTAATCCTACTAAAGATTCCAGATAAGGGTTCCTTAACCAAAAATAATACTCCATAGAAGAGTTCATAAAATAGGATGTTGGTGATATCCTTTCAAAGAAGTTGAAGAGATCAAGAGATCTCATTAGAGAACTTCCAATATTGGAATAAGGACTAGAAGAGTCCTTCTCAAATAAAGAAGTAGCAGAATCAAAGATTCAAAAGATGATCTCACCACCAACACTTCCAGAAGTAGAAGGTTGAAGAAAATGTCTTAAGGAAGACCAAAAGTTGCAAGATCAAAGAACTTGGAGAGGTCTCAATGAGCATCCAGTAAAAGGCTTGGAGAGCCTTACTAAAGAAATCATCAAAGGAGTTTCGAGGAGAACTCATTGGAGAAATTCACTACAGAAGATAGTGAAATATTTGGGACAATTATCACCATCCAACAATAAGCCCAAAAGAAGAAGAATAATTTGGCAAGGAGTGCCAAATATCAGAAGAAGATTTAGAAGACCTCAAGACATTCAGAATCTTGAGAAGAAGATCCTACTTGAAGTCAGAATTCGACAAGAAGACTTGAAGACATGAGAAGCCTACCAAATATGAGAGATTTGAAGATTACCTCTCACAGCAAGAAGGCACCATTTCAGAGATAAAGACTTCTCCAAATCTACAACAAAAGGAGAAGATTTCTTGAAGGATCAAATCACCAAAACCTAGGCTCATAAAAGAAATTTTGAGACCACTTTTTGGTGAAGAAGAAACTGAGTAGCGAGATCCTACTCAAAGAAGCAACTTGGTGATCTTAGACACCAAGATCTACATCCTCTATAGAAGCTACAAAATAGCTACAAAATCTTTCAAAAAAGATAAGCAACTATTGGTGCAAGTAGATTCATTAATTGGATTACTTATCAGATTTGTTAAAGCACCTTATATTGGATTAGAGTTGCAAAAGAGGAAAATTGAATTACAATCTTCAAAAGTGCAAAAAGGGAAAATTTCCTTTTAAGGTTCATTTGCACATTATCTTTGGAGTTGATTAGATTACAAAATTACAACTATCTATCAACTACCAAATATCTACTTTGGAAAGAAAAATAAGACTAGTTCCTACAACTTTTTTTGTAGTGAAATTGTAGAATAATTCTTGAAGATTCATTTTAGATTATTCTTGATTAGTTGCAGTAAATTGATTAAGTGCACTTATAAGTTATTTTGAGAGTTTATTGGAGTGATAAGGTGAGATTTTTAGTGCATTAAAAGTGAAATATTAGTGGGTTCATTTGCACTACTATATTACTTTCAAAAATCTTAGTGTTTGTGTTCTTGAGAAGGGCACAAAATCATATTAGCATCAAGTGTCTAAAGACACCATTAGTGCACCAAAATATACAACTTTTAGTGGCCAAATGAAGCCACCAAAATTAGCTCAATCCTCCAATTTTTGGAGAAGAAAATAGCCACAGAAAATCAGCAAGGATTGCCTCAAATCGAGACTTGGTGAGTCTCAAATTCAAAGCACTATAAGTGTTATATTGCATCTACAAAAGTGGTTATAATTTGGGTTCATAAAACCAAAAAAAAATAGAGTTGCATATTCAGAAGAACATCTCCAAAAATCTACCATAAAATCAAAAAATTAGGAGTGCAAAAAGGTGCAAAAGGGGTGTTTTTATATCCCAAAATTATTACATATTGTTGCACCATTCTAAGTTGTTTTACGTAGGTGATAAGGTAGAGTTTGAGGTGCCACAAAGGCACATTATACAAGGTTAAAATAGCTGGACACTAGCACACTCTAAGCATAGCAAAGGAGCCTCTCAAAAGGCTCACATCTTCTCCATTTTGGACAACCAAACCTACAAGCCTTCAAGGGACAACACAAGGAAATAACAATATCATATTTGAGAGAAATATTATCTACAAATAAGGAAATACATAACAAGTTCAAAAAGGGATAAAATAAGGCATCAAAACCAACGTGGAAAGGAGGACAAAATCAGCACGTTGAAGGTATAAAGAATAGGTGCAAAATCCAAGGTTTCAAGCTTGGAGAAAAATATCCACCAATAGGAGCATCAAGATCAGCTACAAAACCACCATTGGAAGCTCCATAGAATCAAAGGACATCACAACTAGCACCATCCAATGTCCTCATCGAAGCACCTACAAAAGAAATAAGTTGCTTGCTCTCCAAGAAATGTAGCAAGCAAAATAATAAGCATACAAAAGGAAATAGGAGGTATATCATTCATCTTGGAGCATTATAACAAAGAGTTACATGTAAAGTTCCACTTGGCACAAACCTCCTAAGGTGCCATATTCATTCATAACATCCAAGAAACAAAGGATTACTTCAAGCGCTCAGCCAAGGGAAGTTACAAAGAATAAAGAAGAGGTTACATTCATATGAGCACCACTTGTCCAAAGTTGGAAGATTCTAGGAGCGCCCATCTTGGAGAGGAAGTCAAGCGCTCACCAAGAATACTGTAATGTCTCATACGTTACATACAAGAGCAAGACAAGTGCTTAGTAACTCCCATATACTCCTCAAGCACCTATGAAGTGTAACTACCATGCCACTTGTCATATTTGCAAATATTCTTGCTCCATTTAAAGGGTTCAATGACCAAGGTAGTTTGAAGCATGCATATCCATTCAAAGTACTTCACATAGGGCCAAATTACAGCATGGAGGAAAGTGAAAGAGCATTTAAATCTCTAGTCAAAAGGAGCCAAAAGTCATAGAATTTGGGTGCCATTCTTCAAGCTCCAAAACCAAGAGAAATCCAAGGCTATCCATTGGTTGAAGTGCCCAAGGAAAAATACGTTGGCACTACTGTTATTCATGCCCGAATACTACACCAAAAATTGTGGACATCAACATTGCAAGGTAAGGAATAATTCCCATTATAGTTTGATTTCATTCTTGGGAGTTATAAGGATTATATACTAAGGTTGAAACTTAGAGAAATCAAACACATTGAAAGCAAAATTAAAAGGGAATTAAGATATCAAATTAATTAAATATTTGCAATATTAAATATTGGAGTAATAAGGGTTACTACTAGAAAAATAAAATTTATAATATTTGCAAATATTATTGTGTTCTAATTTTCTATATTTGGGAGCTATAAGGGTTACAACACCAAATTAGGTTATTGAAAATTAGAAACACTAAAATCAAATCCTAAGGGATATTAAAAGAGGTTATTAAGGTTTTTGCTAAGGTTGGAAATTTATAATATTCTTGTCTCAAAATTTCACAAAAGGAGACAAAATAAATCCAACATTAAAACCTCTTCAAAATTTGGAAAAGTGCTTAGTTCAATAGGAGTAATAAGGTGTTAGAAAAATTGATTTTGATATTTACAAAACTTTACAAAATCAACCCAAAATTGAACTACATTTTACAAAAGCACTATATCATATTCCAAAATCACTAGGGATTCATAAGGCATTCTACAAAACTTGATAATAATAGCATCTACCAAATATTATCAAGTTCTAAATCCATTGGGAAGATATAAGCTTTCTACAAAACCTAAAATTCCATTAGGTATATATACTCTCATTACTAGGGAGACATAAGGAAGTCTACAAACCTAAGGATTAATAAAGTTTTTATCAAATCAAGCTTATATACTTTAATTAGGGTTCATATGTTCTAAAGAAGGGAGTCATAAGGTAGACTGCTAGTAAGACTCCATCCCTAAGAATACAGATATTTTTCACTCTAAAAGGGCAATACAAATGACCACTAGCACGCTAAGCAATACTCTTAGAAGTGGAATGAAGAAAATACCAATATGGATTAAAATCCTGATTGAAAATTCAATGGATTACAATGATGAAAAATCCAAAGAAAAGGAAGAACCAATAAGATGTAAAATAAGTTCTAAAATTAATAGTTATGAAAAGGAAGACTCTTCTAGTGAGACTGATGACAAAGAAAACTCGAAAAAGGAAAATATTGATCAGCAAGATATCATACAAAAAGGAAAATATGGAATAGCTTCAATTGTGCACATATGGTTAGAAGGTCTTATCAAAGAAATAGACAAACATGATGTTCCCAAAATAGACTACAAAATTGTCAGATCATCACTATTGTGCACCTATTGCAATCAATATGGTCATGAAAAGGTTAACTATTGGAGTTTCCATCCATGCAAATACTGTAATGGGATAAATCACTCATATTTCTCTTGCTATTACAAATACAGGTACTATAAGAGCTATGAAGAAATATTACTACATAGAATAGACTATTACCTTCAAAAACTTATTTCAAATGGATCTACTAACAATGAGCTCAAGTTTGATACATATGAAGGACAGAGAAATAGGTTTTACATAGGTTCAAAAGAAATAATATGGGTCTATTCTGATCCACTCAAGACATGCAACATCATGAGAGAAATGGTCCATCAAAGATGCTTGACATCAAGGAACAAAGAATTAAAAAATATGAGAGGCCATGACATGAAGACTGAAGCAACAAAAAAGAACTAGATCAAGATTGCTCACAAGAAGAAGAAGATGATGAACCTGAACAAGCCAAAGATCATCCAATGGAAGAAGATCCACATTGAAGACTAAAGTCTTCAATACCCAAATAATGTAATACAGGGGGGTGTTAGAGATAGAGTATATTACATCATTTGGGTCATGTAAATGTACCTTCCTAGGTACATACTTAGGACATTAGATTACTTTAGGGGGAATTTATCTAGTTACTTCATGCAATGTAATAAATGCACAAGTGTCAATGTGCAAGCTATATATGTGCAAGGTGTCCCTTGTACAACTAGGTAGAGTGTTGGCCAAGGAACCTATCTTCCTATATAAAAAGGGCCTCATTGTAACAATCTTATAACAAGCTCATAGCATATTCATAGGTAGTATCATAGTGTTGTGTAGATCACCATATATTGGTGATGGGTGCAATGTAGTCCAGTAGCTTTATTCATGGAGTGTCCATTTCCTCCATAGCTACATTGTATTCATTTCCATAATTTCTATTTATAGCATATTTTAGTCATCTCGTAGATTTACTTTCTTTCATATTATTCTGCATCTTGTGATTGCTATCTCCCATTGCATACTGCATCAAAAGCTAACATTTTATCCATAAATTTAAATGCTAATGGAATACATCCTTAGGAGCATATAATCAATAACACTTTGCAATCTTGCATTGTATTTATTATTGGAGGAGTATTAAAGTCTTCTACTAATAATTAAAATATTTCAAATAGGACCACCATATACATTTCTTATTATGCCATCCAAGATGCATTGAATTACGTATAGGTAGCACAATTGAAAAGGATATAAAATAGCTCTTGAGAATTAGTCCCACATGGGATGTGCTCGAGCTCATCTTGAGAATATATAGGGAATAAGACTCTCATACGTACTCTACCACCAAGTGGTGATGGTCGAGAGCCGCACCACTTGGTGGTTGGCTATGTGCTGGTTGGTGGCACATGTATACTTGATCACTTTCATATGATGATGTCTAGTATGGTTGGTTAACTCCTTGATATACATTTTGTTGATTCAGATAGATTGGCTAAAAATATTTTAAAAATGGTGTGTGGAGTTATCTCACATACACTCTATGAATGATTGTAGAGGACTATATAGCAATCATCTCACACAATAAAAATACCATGAATAGTGGTTAGGGCTAGATTTAGCTAGTTGCCTAGTCCGGTAGACTAAGGCACTAGCGGATGAATGCTAGTAAAATTAAATATTGACTTTTCGTACTTGGTTTGATTGATGATTTATCCTATCTATCCAAGGAATACAACTTGAGGTAGTTGACTGATTGGAAATTGTGACCATTATTTTTACTAAGCCGCTCTCTTTATGAATTGTAAATTTGAATGCTTTATAATCTATTTTTCCATTTTTCCATTTTGCCATTTTAACCTTATACTCGAGGTCTTAAAATAGAGACTACAATAAATTAAAAAAATACATTAATTACAATATTCTCCAGTGGAGAAAATACTAGGAAATCTAGAATACAAATTGATGGGAATTTGTAGAAAATACAAAAAGACCTTATGGAGAGAATAAATTGATGAAAATTTGTAGAAAATACAAGGAGACCTTGTGGAGAGAATAAATTGATGAAAATTTGTATAAAATACAAGGATACCTTGTGGAGAGAATTGTAGATAGCTAAATAACAATATTATGACAAATTTGTGGAGTCTATAGAGAAATCTTGTGAAAAATAATAGAATAAAATTGTGGTAAATTTGTAAGAGCTATAGTAATCTTGGAAAAGAACATGGTATAAATTTGTGTAAATATTTAGGATCTATAATGGGTTCTTGGAAAATATATTAGTACAAATTTGGAGAAACTAAAGTGTAAAATATTACAAAGAGAATTATGATACAAATTTTGTGAAGAATTTGTAGAAATATTGGATAGTTAATTTGAAAAAAGTATGATTTTGTTTCTATATAGAAATTGGATTTATGAATTCATCAAGATAGAATTTGGGATCTAATATTGGAAAAAATTATGGAACTCTCCTTTATTGAAAATTACTAAGAACATTATTTTGGAAAAGGGATAGGAATAAATTGGAATTTTATTCTTGAGAAAATTATGGGGTTTCCTCTTGCTATTTTTATAGTTGATTTGAAAAGCATTGATGATGAATACATTGGAGATTCTATTTTGTTCAACTACGAAATAATGGATGGGGAATCCATTATTGAAGATATTATGGGGTCTCTTATTTATTTATAAGACCCTTATAACTTTCACTCTATGATGGATTGAAAGATATAATGATAACTAGTCTTGAAGAATGAATGGGAGATTCATTCTTGATTGATCCATGAGGTTCTTTTTATTTTCAATGTATATGAATCCAATGATCATTTCATTTATGTGTTTCATTTGTAATAAGTAACTGAAGAAAGGGATATCCATAATTCAATGTATTTAATGAAGGAATCTTTAGGATTCTATTATATCATTGTAATTTGAGGCTAAAAGGGTTAATGAAATATGAGGAAACATATTTTGAGATTGGGTTGTTTCCCATCAGGGTTTTCCCATGATATATGTTGTGTTATGTGATCTTGCTATTGAATCTTGTTAGCTCTAATATGGATGAGGCATGAAGTAAGTATTATAGTGTTTTATGATGCAATAATTTTGTTAACAGGCAATGTTCAAAAACAATAATATTGTTTTTAAAAGGTATGAAGTAACCTTTACTGCGATGAAAATTTTGATACTTACTTTTGATGTTTATTGGATTTATTAATTTTTCATTTACTTTTCCATGGAAAATTATGCTGAAATGATAGAGGTAATAATTATACATTAAATTAAAAACATATGTATTTTGTTGTAAACAAAACAATTGTTTATTATATAGTAGGAGAGTTTCTCCTATCCACTAATTATTATGAAACACAACCTTGGAACTTAATTGGGTAAATTCATCCTTATTATTATTGGAAATTCATTCTATGTGATCTCTTGATTATTCCTTAAGTGATTCCTTGATTTTAAACTTAAATTGTTATTAAAAATTTCTCTCTAGAAAATATTGAGTAATGAAATCCCCTCCCTTGATTTGAACCCTTGCTTTCCTCTTTTCTTTCCATTTGCTTCAATGGAATATGATCTCCTATCCCAATTGTATCCTCTTGTTTGTTTCCTTTGTTTATATTTCTTCTAAGGTATTCCCATTGGTTACTACCTCCTTTTGGGTTTTTTTGTAAAATGGTTGGGGTCCCTTTCAAAACCCCTTTTTCTCTATCAATAAAAAACAAATATTGAGCTTCTTATACCTATGAAATATTGAATCATGATGTTCAATGTGCTTCCTTCTATATTTAGAATGCATATACAAATCGTCTACATATATGAGGATAATCTCACCAACAAGTCTAACAAATGATATGTCCATAACCCATTGGAAGGTAACCCCTATGTTTGATAGCCCAAATGGAAGATACTAATATGCAAAGGTTTCCCATTTAGTATTTAAGTACACCTTATATTGATCATCATTCCTAACTTATATTTAATTATACCTAGACCATCTAGGAGTGATAACATTTGATACCTTGCTACTTTTTACACAATTTGATTGATAGTTGGGAGAGGATAATGTTTCTTTTAATAATTCTTTATTTAGGTTCTTAAAGTCAACACAAAATATTATATCCCCATTCTTCTTGTGTATAGGAACCAATTTAGTGACCTAGAATATATAATTTGAAATATGATATGGGCATGTAGGAGATTCAAGATTTTCTATTTTATCATTGCCTCAATCGTGGGGTTCATTGACTACTATTTTTGTTGCAATATTTGGTACTAGGTTCTAGCTCAATGGTATATTTTATGATACTCTAGTCATATACTTTAAGATATTTATATGAACATGTGATGATATCCTAGTACTTACCATAGAGGTCCTTGAATAGACCAATCACTTCTTGAGTGAATTATTTTCTAAGAATCAAGTTCTTTTCTTCAACAACTTTGAAAATATGCTAAGATGATGATTCACTTTGAAACATGATTTTATTATTCTATCATCTAGGTTGAACAAGCTTTCTAGGATAATAAACCCCCTTGGTAGTTTTTTTTTAGTTGTGTGACTCCATCTCTATTTTTTTTCTTATGTTCAATTTTCTTTGATGTGTAAGGCCTATTTGAGTAGGAACTCAATGCTCTATTAGTTATTGTTAAAGATATACTAGTGATCAGAGTTATCAAGGACAACTGGACTAAATGCCACTTCTAACTCCTTTGACTTATCTCACATGTTAGTGGTGGGGTCAAGTTTGCCACCATACTTGTAAATTCACTTGTTTTGATATTTAGATTTTTAGGAATGACTTGTACTTCATACATGTCACAACTCTTTAGAAAATACTAGACCTAGTGCTTGTATGATGTCAAATGCTTATATTTTATGGCATAGGGAATTAACCTAATTTACAGTCAATTTGTAGTCACCATATATCCTCAAGTTATTGATTCCCCTATTTTCAACTTTTCTCAAGTCTTACATATTACTTCATATTTTTTCATGTCAATGGTACAATTGAACAAGAAATAATATGTAAAATGGGTTGATACACCTTGGGGGTCAATGAGCTAAATTCCAACTCCTATCTAATTTTTGGTTTTGGTGTTGTCAAAGCGGATCATCTAGGTTTTGTTAGCTCCTTGACTTGTTAGAGTACGAAGATTAGATGGTTCTTTTATTATGAGGTATTTTCCAAGTTGTCTCTATTCACAATAAATATAAGCACAAGAATTATTATATTTATTGCATATGTTTAATTATATTCAAGCCATTCATCATCCTCTACAAACTCTATGATTTTGTTAAAATTTATAGTACCATTATCATCTAGCTTTTATAGAAAGTAATTGAAATGAGGCCCATTCTCAATTCTAATCACTTTCATATCCCTAGGCACATTTTTCCAATGACTTTTTAAGCCTTAATATTAATATAAAAACTCACAAGATAAATTCCACAAGATCAAATATAATATATCCACAATATAGTAAGATCAAGATAATGATGTAAGTAGAATAATATCCAAAAAATAATATGTATATCAAGGCTTATAATATATATACTAAAAATCATTAATAAACAACAATATGGATGTAAATAGCCTGAATCATACATGTACAAAGCATGTAGCATAACTTACAATATTATTTGCTCAAATATGTATGCAAACTTTATTGCTCCTATTTCTCTTACAAATATAGCACTTGATTCTCTGGTATGAATCTTGATGATTGATTTATTTATTGATTAATTATTTTAGTTATTCCCTATGCAGTACTATATAGCCATAGTAGAATAACTCTTTGGATACTTAACTATTCTTTTCCATATGCCAAGTCTCATGACTCTTGGTTTCTCTACATGACACTTGCATACAGACGACTCTACCTTGTATTCACACCTAGACATGACTCTTCATTTAGCACACTCTAATTGAATGACACTTGTGCACACTTACATATAAGTCACTTGTGCACATAAACTCACATTACACTTGCACACTCGCTCACATGATACTTGTGCATTTCCTATGCATACACACTTACATAATAGTTGTGCATTTCCTACACATTATTACATTACATAAAATATTACTCGCGCTTTAGAATAAATACTAAATCCTAATATAATATTTACAAGATGTACCATCAAGGTACCATGGGGGTACATTATCATGTACCACATAATAAAATGTACTCCAACACCCCTCTATATTACATTATTTATTTATTGAAGACTTTAGTTTTCAATCATGGTCTTTGTTCTTAATATTCAATCTATAAATAACTTCTCTTGTCCTCACATATATTTCATCATATTGAACTTTGGATTCACCCAATGCTTTCGTTGATAGAAAGTTTCATCTTCTTGCTTGAATTTGAATTCTGATTTTGGCATTGCTAGTATTTTCCTTCTAAATCTATTGTTGAAGAAGTTCTTATTTTCTTGTGCCCATCTCTAAATTTTGAGAAATATCTCTGAGGAAATTTGTTAAGAGATTTTCTTGTCATTGTGTATATCCATTCAAAAAAATATTTTCTTTGTACCAATAATGTCTTTGAGAATGATTGGTACCTCCACAAATTTTACAACAATTAATATTCCAACACATTTATATTTTGTGTCCATGCCTTCTACAATGTTCACATTTTTTTCTAAATGTTTGAAGAACACAAGCTTATACTAAGAGGGGGTGAACAGTATAAGATAAAACTTTTACTTTTATTTCCAAAGCAATAACTTCAATTATTATCAATTACAATAATTAAACAATGTACAAATCACCACACACATAAGAGACACAGATTTAATGTGGTTCACCCAATATGGACTACATCCACAAAGAAATATTGCTTATAAATTTCTCAAAAAAATTTGTGGGATCCAACCCACATGAGACACCAATACACTATTACAATGTTCATGGACACCAATCCACAAGGTATACCAATCCTCTCTCAAATTCTATGGACACCACTCCATAGGAGATACCAATCCCTTCTACTCTAGTTCTATGGACACCACTACACTCTATTATGGTTTTATATATACCACTCCATAGGAGACACCAATCCCCTCTACTCTGGTTCTATGGACACCACTCCATGCTATTCTGGTTTTGTGGATACCACTCCATAAGAGACACCAATCCCCTCTACTCTAGTTCATTCTCTAAATACTGCTCACAACACTACTCAAATATCCTCCACAATATGTTCACAACTTTGCTCAAATATTCTCCAAACCTTCTCACAACTCTGCACAAATTTACTCCTAAAACTTACTCAAATCTTCTCACAATACCTGCTCAATCCTTCTTACATAACCTGTTCAATCCTGCTTAAATAACTTGTTCAATCCTACTCAAATATGCTCAATAATACTACTCAAACCTACTTACAAACCTACTCATAATCCTGCTCATAAATGCTCATAAAACCTGCTCACATCTACTCATAATCCTTCTCACAAATATTCACAAAACCTTCTCACATCTGCTCACAAAAATTGCTCACAAATGCTCATAAAACCTACTCACATCTGCTCATAAAACCTCTAAATATGCCTTGATGATGATGTGCCTTCAAAACCTCAATAGCTAAAACTCTCTAATCATCATGAATGAGATTCGATCTCCTCACCTTACCAAATATTGAACTCTCCCAATGGATATTCGACCAACTAAGATAGCCTAGTGGTTGAAACTAAAGGACTCGACATCAATATTTATGATCTTCACAACTTTATCCTCTCAAAATAATGCAAAACAAAAACGTCATGACATGATTCGAACCTCTATCTCATTGCACAGTAGCACCCTATCATGGGCCAGCCAACCAACTGGGACACCATGTTGGATGGGAACTAAGATGCATGAAATAAAATTTATTCCTTCTTTGAATTTTTGCTATGTCGTTCGAACGTCTTCCTCTCCTCTCATTCGTTGTGCCTTACTCGTGCACTGGATAATTTTCACTTTAGCTTAATACACATGCAAATAAATTTCTTCATCTTCTCTTATTCATCGTGTCTCATTCGTGCGCTCAATTTTCAAATTAGCCTCCTCATCATTGTAAATAAGATCTTTGTCTCATATATATATGTTTCCAATGTGTTTGAAAACGTCATAGAGGTTGACGCTTAATATTTGCTCTTAACTTTATGTCTTCTCCACAAATGTCAGCTCTTAATATTTGATTTCACTTTATAAAACCACTTTATATTATAATAATTTAAATCTTATGATTTAATATTATAATTTTTTATTAAACCTTTGTCCTTTACTAAAACATTTTTGTCCCAAGCCTTTGTCTTTTTCTTTATAATATTTAAACCTTTTTGTCCAAGCCTTTTTTCTTTTCTTTATAATATTTAATTTGATATTTAAATATTATAATCCTTTGCCTAAAAATATTTTTCTTGCTTTGTAATATACTTTGCCTTGCTTCATTTGCCTTAGATAATTTTCATTGTTTGCTATCCATCAAGACCATTCTTGACACCATAGATATATTGTCCATCCTTATAAACTTTTCACCCTTGAAGAATATTTTTGCCTTGAAAACCATGCTCCTTTGACATCAATAACAACTCAATGTTTCTAACAAATATCTCTGAGGAAATCTATTAAGAGTTTTTTTTGTCATTGTGTATATCCATTAAAAAAAAAAAAAATTGTAGCAATAATGTCTTTGAGAATGATTGGTACCCCCACAAATTTTACAACAATTAATATTCCAACATATTTTTATCTTGTGTCCATGCCTACTACAATTTTCATATTTTTTTCTAAAAAATTGAAGTCTTCATTATAATGTTCTTTATCATACATATTATTTGCTCACTCTTTATATTTATGAAGCATATTGTTTGAATCACATCCAACATCTATTCTTGGATCAAGTTCCTCTTTTTTCATTATGAATTCCAAGTTAGAAGTATCAAATATTGCATCACAAGTTTCCTTTTTATTTTGATAAAGATCATTAGTTTCATAAAATTAATTTCTCATAATATACTTTGATATATTTGTTGTTATAATTCTTAAATTGTTTGCTTCACTATCAATAATTTTTTTCTCAAATTTTTAATTATTTTCTCTTGTTTTCTATTCTTGTCTTTGAGGACTTAATTAGAAAGTAATGTAATATACATTATCTTTCCTATATCATTAGGTAATGTAAAGACACTTTTAGATTTTTCAACTACTTCATCAAGCTTTGAACTTAGATAATTGCCAAGTATTGAAAAATTTTCATCTTTGGCTTCTCTCATAATTGATTGTAAGACTCTCTTTATCCTTCTTGATCCTTTTGTCCTTTAATTTTTCTTATTATGTACTGAGTACAACAGTTTAAATATTGCAACATTACCTTAGTCTCTTCAAGTGAAATATCCTGAACTTATATTTATTCATCTTAAGAACATAAGTTTTCTTATTCATGTATTTCCAAATTTTTATCATTTATTTTCCTTTTTGCTTGCTTGTTCTTTTTCATGTTCCTTCTGAATTTGACAACCTTATAACTCCCTAGATTTAAATAATTTAAATTTTCTAAATTAAAATCCTATGAAGTAGAAATCCTTATATCTCCCTAATATTATAAACTAAGAAAATAAGAAATTTGTATTTTTTTCTTTAAAGTCTGATGTTGAAATCCCTTTGACTCTCAAATAACTAATTTGCAAAAATTCAATAATCTTCTATTTTCAAAAATATATTAAATTAAATAAATTTCAAATTTATAAAATTATCTAACAAATAAATAAAAACTATTGAATAAACCTTATAACTCCAAATTTATAAGAATTCAAATTATAATCCTACTTATCACTCCATATCAATGAAAAAATTATAAAAAATTTAGCTTTACCTTATCACTCCTTAATAAAACTTAATAAAATATTTAACTTTACCTTTTCACTCAATAAAATATTTAACTCTAACTTATCACTCAATAAAACTTGAAAAAAAAAACTAAATTTAAATGTTACCTTCAAAAACTTTTCTTAGCATACCTTTCCACCTTTCTTTGCTATAAATGCTCAAACTGCTCTTCCAAATTCATGCCAAAAACTTTAATTAACTTGGATGAGTGCTACATGCCTCTGATTCATTTTAGTATTAGATATTTCACTTTAGGTAGGCATAGATGAATGTTAGGTTTCTTTAACATTCCATTTTTATTTCTTTGAAAATGTTACATTTCTAGGTGGCTTTGTAGACGTTACACGAGATGCATTTCTTTTCCAAAAAAGTTGGCACTTCTATATTTATCCTTGTGTAATCCATTGGTGTTATCAAGTGTTACACTTTCGTTACCTTCTATGCCAATGGTGTCTCTTCATTGACTAGATTTTCCTTTTTAACATTTGCTCTGCTCTTAATATTGCTTAGAGATATTCACTTTGCTTTTGATATTACATAGAGACCTTCATTCAAATTTTGGTGTTACTTGAAGTTACATTGCATTTTCTCTTTCGACGTTCACTTGGATCTTAGATATTGGCTACTCTCTTTTCACTACATTTCATTGTGCTCGGCTCCTATGTGGATAAACCTATGTTGCACTAAATTCCAATGTGGCAATTCCACCTTTTCACATTGTATTTAATTGATTCAAACTTGTGTATTGTTGCTTCTATGTTGCATAATATGTTGATTACTCCTTTTTGTAGGTTAAAAAATGATGCTTATATCCTCATTTGGTAGGTGTTTGCTCTTCGATATACTCATCGAATAACTTAAAACTTTTCTACTTTAGTTATAAATAAATCACTCTTTAACATTGATGTAAGCCAAGTAGTTATACTCTAGTTCAAGTTGAATAGCTATACCTTAGATATTTTTCTATATCTTGATCCTTGGGCATCTATTCTAAGCTCGTACCTTGAGCTTATACTTTCTTTTATCTTATAATGGTCATTGTATTGACTGTAAAATAGAGCCTTCTCTTAATCCCTTAAATAAAATATTTTTTTCTTTTTAAATTTTGAATAGAGCTATTTATTCTAAATTTCTTCTATTGGATTGTTGCTCTTATCAAGCCTCTATATCTAAAACTTGCTAAATCCTTTTCTATGTTAAGGTCTATCTTCAAGACCTGAATCTTTTTATGTTACGGTCTATCTTCAAGACCTGGATCTTCTCATAGACTACCTCTATTATAAATAGAATTTTAGAATAGGTATTCTTGATCTTTTGCTATTCTTCTATCTCTGTCAAGGTCTATATGACCCGAGTCTTCAATATCTTTGAAATTACTTAAGTCAAGGTCTCACTTCAAGATCTAAAATTTTCTTTAGGTTGAGGTCTCTTTTCAAGACCTGAAATCTTCTTACAACTTTCAATTAACCTTTCCTTAATGAAAGTTGACTATAAGATAGATACATCAGTCATTGATATGTCCTTCTTCTTTTCTATTTTATTCTTACACTTAGAAGATGAAAGTCTTCTCTATCTACTACAGTAAGCTTCTTACACTTATGATAATCAATCTCTACTACAAATCTATCTCAAAAATATCTTAGGTTACACCTAAGAACTCAAATGATGTCAAGGTACCTTTGATATCCCTCATACTGCTATCAATATTAAGGGTTGGATATTTACTTCTAATTATCAACTACCCTAAAGTTGAGTCACCCTCTAATAGATAAGTCTTTTTCTTCACTAGTTATAACCATGAAAATATTCTATAGATGAGTCTTGATCTTCACTAGTTATTTTGTAACTATGGAAAGATTCTATAGATGAGTCCTAGTATTCATTAGTTTTTTCTTCAACTATGGAAAGACTCTAGCCTTTCTACTTAATTTGATCTTACAATAGAGTCTAGGTCTATCTTCCTTTAAACTAGACAAACTCTAAATCAATTTTATCAAATTGGACAAAATCAATTTTGTATGTAGCTAAATAAATTCAACCTATGTAAGAAACTACTTGTAGTAGATTTGATACCACTGATGGATTTTTAAGCCTTAATATTAATATAAAAACTCATAGGATAAATTCCACAAGATCAAATATAAGATAGCCATAATATAGTAAGATCAAGATAATTATGTAAGTAGAATAATATGAGATAACTAATATGTATATCAAGGCTTATAATATATCAAATAACATTCATTAATAAGCAACAATATGAATGTAAATAGCTTGAATCATACATGTACAAAGCATGTAGCACAACTTACAATATTAGTTGCTCAAATATGTATGAAACTTTATTACTCCTCTTTCTCTTAAAAATATATCTCTTGATTCTATGATATGACTCTTGATGACTGATTGATTCATTACTTCTCTATGGAGTACTATATATCCATAGTAGAACGACTCTTTGGATACAGGACTATTCCTTTCCATATGCCAAGTCTCATGATTCTTGGCTTCTCTACTTGAACTTGCATACACATGACTCTATCTTGTATGCACACCTAGAAATGACTCTTCATTTAGCACAATATAATCTAAAAACACTTGTGCACACTTACATATAAGACACTTGTGCATATAAACTCACATTACACTTGCACACTCACTCACATGACACTTGTGCATTTCCTGTACATATACACTTACATAACACTTGTGCATTTCTTACACATTATTACATTACATATAATATTACTCACACTCTAAACTAAGACTCAACCCTAATCTAATATTTAGAATATGTACCATGAAGGTACCATGGGGGTACATTAGCATGTACCAAATAATGTAATATACTTCAACATCATCTTCATAATGAAGTATCCATCCCATGATAATTTATGTGTCAATTCTCTAGACAATAATCACTTTCTATACCACTACCAACTATAGGTGCTTAGTTATAGTATTAATTAGGTCTTTAGAACTCCCATTATCTTCACAAATTGCTTTTGGAATTACTATTATTTCTACCCCTAAGTCAACTATGCAACTTCTCAATAAATGGTTTTGTGTTTCTAGGGTCATATAAAATGGTGGTGACTTCAATATTCTAGGCTTAGGAGAATTTAGTATATCTATTACATAAACATGTATGGTAGTTGTATGTGCTATTATCAAGTTATATTGTTCCACTATACTTGCTTTATTAGGCTCTAGTTGCTTATCCTTAACATAATTCCTTTCTTATTCCTTCATATCCTCTTGAAGTAAATCTTGCTAATCAGGTAGAGCTAGTGCTTCTAGCATGATTTCCTTAATAGAAGTATTTTGTATATCTTTGACAATGTTGAATTTGAACTCCAAAGAGCTACTTTACCTATGTATGATAAAAAAAAATTATTATCTTTTAGTTGTTGCATGACTTTCACTTGTGAGAGAGGGGTATCTTAGATGCTTCTCTAATTCCTTTTTAATTTGATCTCTTTCATTATTTTTCCTCTTTTATATGGATTTATTTGTTTCTTCTATGTTCCTCCCTTAAGTTTTGAATCCTTTATCCTTATCTATCTACCTCTCCATTATGGTCTACACTTATGTTTATGTTGTCTATGACAATATTTTCCTTTTTTGCCTCTTTTGCAATTATTGACCCTTTACCTTTTCGATGTAAGGGTGAACTCCCTCTCTTAAGTATTATTGTACCCTTATTTCCTTTAGTCTATTTATAAATTGAGGATTTCTCCTTAGATACCTTATATTTGCTTCAATTTCTAACCCCTTGTTGGTTAGCACATAGAACATCATCTTCAAATGTGGACTCTTCATATATTTTCACAATGCTAAATTTGGAAATGTAATATTATTGGAATTTGGAAAGATAATAATTAACTATTGTATTTGGAGTTATTAATGCATAGGTTGATTTATTATAGATGCCAACGATCATAAGACAATGGCCTATTTATATTGGTATTATTGGTCATACTAGGTCATCTACGAATATCTCATGGATACAATGCATTTCGTAGGATTGTGTCTCATATTGCATGGAAAACACCACAACATATTGAACTATGAGTTGGCATTCAACATATTATTATGAGCTTGATTTATTCCTTGATTGACACCTTGTCAAGGTACATGATCTTTACTAAGATAGGGGGTTCTCTAACGCTACTAGTTTTAAGGTTATTGTCATTATGTCCTTTCAACATTGCTTTGATTTACTAAGGTTTTTATTACTTCCAATACCTTTATCATCCTAAGATTATTAGTTGTATCATTATTTAGTTTGATGGAACTAGAAGGGTTGGAAACTATAAATAAAAAGCAATAGTTTATGATTAATTCTAGAAAATATGCATGACAATATATGGAGAGGGTTATGGATTAGTGATAGAAGTTGATTAAGTATTTGGAATGGGTGAAATAAGGGATGTAGGACAAGGATTTAATGCATTGTAGGTAATATGGGTAGTGTAGATCATAGGTAGGGAATTTTGTAGTTTTCCTACCCTAATTAGAATATCCTCATCATGGACCACTTCCTCAAAAACTACATCTAGTGTATTATGATTAGCATTACAAACCATCAAAGCTAGATCAAATTTTTAACCCTTGATATAATAATGAAATGCTTATTTTCATCAAGCCTAACATTTTGTGGAGTCAAATTTAAGGTCCTAAAGGATCTAGTGTCAATAACATGTATATTTTCTTGGGGATATCTTTGTATCATGTTTCACTGAAATAAAATAGAATAAAAATTACCCATACTATAAAATATTTGCATGAATGTTTCTGTAATTGATGCCCAACTAGCAATATAATCATTTGGTAAACATTTATACCACAATGCAACTTTATCATACAAAAAGTAAATTAGTAATCATACCATAATGTCCTCCTCCTAAATGCAATGAATAGAAATAAGTGTCGTCAACTCACTGAGGTGATAAAATGTCATCTTATTCTTGCTTCTATCAAAAGCAGGTAAGGCTTTAATAGTGCTAGGGGAAATGGGGGAATACTCCACTAGGTTCAATAGCCCTTGATAGGTCTAGTAGGTAAGTTAGTTTTGAAGCCTTGGTGGAGGTGTTCGATTATTATATGGTGGAGGATATTGACTATATTGTTGTTGTGATGGTGGATAAGGATATACCACATAATATTAAAACATATATGGAGGTTACTGAGGGTATTGGTATGGAGGGTAATAAGGTAGTAGATAATGAGTATTTTGTATATGAAAAGGAGGAGGACGTGGGTTTTGATAACCCCACTATTGATTTAGAGGAGACTACATATTTGGAAATGAGAATGGATATTGTAAGCCTTATTAAGGAATTTATTAATTTGAAGGAGATGGGCCTTTCTATGTATTTTGTGTTGCTTGACTGGTTAGAGGTAATTTTTCCCTAGGTCACTTGCATCCTGTATCGCTCCAAATTTTTTGCATCCCTACCTTCAGGCTATTGGATCCGCGCCCGAAAGGAGGATGGGAAAAGGATGTCGCGGTACCTCGGACTGAGAGGACTTTGCGAAGGTCCCGCCTCTCAAGGGAGGTGTATTTTGATGATTTTTCGATGGATGGTGGGTTCACCAGGAAACATTTAACGGCAGTTTCCACGCCTAGGTTTTGGAATGTGTTTAAATGTGTTCATTTTTAACCTTAAGCATTCATATCCTAGGTTTGGCCGAATGAATCTAGATTAATCTATATGAAAATGCAAGTTCAATGAATACATAAAACAGATTTAAAGACAGAAACAGAGAGAGTACAAAATGCAAAATGAGGAATACCTGATCCGGATGTCTGAAGAAGATTCTGATGTTGAAGCAGTCTGGATCGTCTGAGATTCGACAGAATCGTCTGCAATCAGACAAGATCGTCTGAGATCTAACGAATTTGTCAGACGAATTCGTCAGAGACCTGCAAAACCAAAAACAGATGCAAAATACAAAAAGTGCTACAGTGCTAACAGAGGGAAATGATATAAAATGGCAGCAATGTTATCAAACTGCAACTTAAACACAGGAACATAAATGAATCGTGCTAATTAGATGATAATTAGGATTTAATTATGCACTTAATCTAAATGGGTGAACTCCAAATGCAAAATAACATAAAACACTGAATAGATTATCTAATTTGCAGAATAAAATGACAGAGAAAAGGTTGAGAAAGGCAAACTTCAGACACTGATTGCCTTAATATGGACTGCAGTCGAGATCGTCTCGCATCGCATACGAAATCGTCTCGAATTCGATAGGTTCGCCTCCGATCTGAACAGGTTCGTCGACGACGATAGGTGTTGGCTCCGACTGAAAAACAGTGATGTACCTACAATAAAATTGGTATGGGACCAGTGCAAATGCAAAACAGGGATGATTTAACATAAATGGAGTTAACTTGCAGAGAATTTCGGCCAGGGGTTGGGAAGGGAAAATCCTAGAGATTAAATAGGCTTAGGGGAGTAGTTAGGAGGTTGGAGATCATCCCAATTTGGGAGATCTCCAACGGGGGAGGGTCCCAACGGTGCAGACACGCTTCGCCCGGATTGGAGACCCGTTGGAACAGATTCCAACTTTGCAAAATCAGTTTTGCGACAAGATCGTCCGGACGTCCTAGTCTAGACGAAATCGTCAAATCTGGGGCGATATCGTCTGATCGGCGACGATATCGTCAAACGGTCAAAACAACCTCTAAAAATGGCACGAAAAAAGGGGGAAACGGATTTCTCGACGGTTAACGGGCGGTTTGGGAGGTTAAATTTGAATTTTAAATTATTTACTAAGGTGAATGTAATTATTGTAATTTTACTACGCCAATTTTAGGGTGCTACATTTTGCCCCCTCTTTAGCGAATTTTTCGAAGAAAATGCGTTAAAGATGAGTTCTTCTCGATCTACGAGAAAGCAAAAATTATTCCCATTTTTAGGCGACGATTCTTGGTCGAATCGTACGACAACTTACTATGGTGCCCCCTCCGTGTTTTTACCCAAATCGAACGTTTGAGGTAAAAACGCGAAAAGCAAAAAATTATTTTTGAATAAAATTAAGAAAAATAGGGTAAAACCCTAATTCATTTTTACTGTTCATTTTCTCGGTTTTAGAGCTCTGGAAGCAAAAATGGTGGAGACGACGCACAGATCAACAGAGGTCCGACGCGGTCTACGGGTAAGAGTCCAGACTGATCTAGAATGCTTTAATTTAACTTTACATGCTTTTTAGGTAGATTTTAGGTGAATTTTTGAGCATCGCGGCCGTTTTTGGGCCGTCGACGTCGTCGGGATGAAATCGTCCCGATTTCGACGAAATCGTCCCAATTTTGGCAATTTCGCCCGAGGGCGAAATCGTCGAAAGGGGGACGATTTCATCAAATTAGGGACGATTTCGAACTGCGAAATCGGAGACGATTATGCTCAAATTTGGGACGATATCGTCCAATAGTGGGCGATATCATCAATTGCACAAGATTGAATTTTTAACTTGCATTATTGATTACTTGAATTGTTGATTAATGATTGTTTGTTGTTTTGTTGTTTATGTTTGCAGAGAGGATTACTAAAGAGCAGGGAGTGGAAATACGACGGGTTGAGAGATGACTTGGCCGCTCTGACACAGGCAGAGCGAGATCAGCTGGCACAGGCCGGCTTACTGCATGTGGCAGAAATGCCACAAGTATCTACAGACATGGGGCTACTGACGGCCCTAGCAGAGAGGTGGTATCCGGGGTCTTCATGTTTTCGGCTACCGATAGGGGAGATGACTCCCACACTAGAGGATGTATGGAGGATTCTGAGAATCCCCATACAAGGACGGCTGATTACTCCTGCGGCCAATCAGGGCCGCGCTATGGGACGACTGTGCGGTGACCCGAGCTTCACCCTGGAGAAGGGCGGAGTTAACATCGAGGCACTGCGCCAGATGCCTGGGGCATCTACACTCACACGGGTTCTAGCTGGAGTAGTTGGTGGACTTCTGCTATGCCACCAGAGCGGTTGCAGGGTGCCATGGATGCTGGCAGATGTGGTCTATGACATGAGAGACCACGGGTACAGGTTTGCTTGGGGCAGCTTTGTTCTATGCCGATTGTACAAGATCCTGTATGGGGTCGTGTACAAGGGCGGCCGATGTCTGGTTATGACATCGCTACTACAGGTTTGGTGCTGGGAGCACATTGCGGTGCGGAGGCCGATAGGGCTTCCTCTGATAGGGGTTGATGGGGAGAGGCCCCGAGTCTTCTACTGGTGGCTCCGAAGAGGGGCACAGCGACGGATCGACCTGCCGATGTCCCGAAGGCTATTGGATGACCTAGTCCCAAACCAAATCACCTGGAGGCCATGGAGGGAGCATCCAGGGTGGCCAGAGGATGGACAGGAGTTAGCTCGCGTCAGGCGAGTTTGCTGGCTGAGGATGGAGAGGGGAGAGGTGGAGCTCCACAGGTACGACCGAGTTTTGTGGCAGTTCGGTCTACAATAGGGGATCCCATCCCTCAGAGATTACGAGTTTTCTCAGACTGTCCGGGATAACACCATAGTTAGCGGGGCTCCCGACATGCAGCGGTTCTGGAGCCAGGACACGGATGATGCCCCCATCCAGCCAATGGATGGGGACGACGTAGGAGTAGCCGATGGCTACGATGCCTGGTACGCAGGCATCCGCCCTCCTCGGATGACGAGGGCATAGGGTCCGATCCATGCGATTGTGCATCGAATAGGGAGGCGATGCCAGGCAGCAATGGAGGCAGCCCAGGGTCACGGTGGGAGAGAGGCGAGGAGGCCACAGGCACAGGAGCGACCACGATAGAGAGAGAGGGAGAGGAGGGAGGCGAGACCCCCATCTCCACAGAGGCCACCATCGCCCGATAAGGGCAAGGGTGTGGACACAGGAGAGAGTAGCGAGATGGCTACTCTCCGGGTGGAGAGAGATCATCTGTAGGCTCAGGTGCAGACGCTACAGGATGCGGCTGCACAACACCGGGCTGAGGTGTCACAGCTACGGGATGAGATTGCACGCCTCAGGGCACGGGGCGGAGGGGCGAGCTCTAGGGAGTTGACACGGGCTATCGCCCAGCTGACATTCTATCAGACACTATACTTCCAGCTAGTGCCAGAGGCGGATAGACTACCCCTGCCAGCTAACATCGCAGATCCGATCAGGATCGGGTCATCGAGGACCTCGTCCCGATCGAGGACTAGGACTACACAGACGGCGATGGGGCCACCTCGTCCACCTCAGGGCGGGGGAGGAGATGAGGCAGAGAGCTCGAGGGGCTCTCGAGGCTAGAGGGCGGGATTGACATTGTATTATATTTATTTTTGTTGATAGAGGATTGAGTATGCCGAGGTACATATTGTGGCATACCAATCCAGTTTTGATGATGTACATATATTTGTGATATATATAGATGAGATATTTTTGATCATATGACTTGTCTTATGTAATGCTTATGATGCTTTTATGTTTTGATTGATTGATTTGATAATTGGATGTAATTATGTCGTTGGAGATATTATAATTTGAATGTCATGTTGTGATATTTTAAATGAAATAATCCGATGTAACAAATTGATTTGTTGTAATGAAATGTAAAAATAAAAAGAGACTTCTAACAATAATTTCAAAGGACATTGTCGCTATTATAGACCATTTCATGGAGTCGCTGCTCACTCGGTCGTCAAGCTAGTCCCATTTATAGAAATATTGTTAAAAAGTAAAAGAGTGCTTAAGAAACTGTCTTAAGACTTTGGTGCAATAGTGCAAATGATGATGATGATGATGGTTTGTTTTCAGATTTTCATAAAAAATGTTTGTGCATGAAATGATGTTCAAATGATTTTTGCTAGGCATAAATTCCTAAGGGTGATAAAATTTTTGGATAATTCTTTAGGAATTATACCATCATTGCAAAAGGTTGACATAATGAAATGTGTTTGCTTTTGAAAAGCATAATTTGTGTAACATAATGAATTAAGTCATATGTTTTTCATGATTTTTAATAAATGGGGAATAAAAATTGTTACAATGGTTTGCGCTAGGCATAGAATATGTAGGTATAGACTTATACCATCATCGCGAAAATCCAAAAAAAGATAGTTTTATTGCATGATTGATTTTTGATGAACAGAAAATATGAAAATGAGGACTTGCGCTAGGCATAAAATTCCAATTTTGGTTTTGAAACTATACCATCGTCACGAAAGTCAACCAGATATATATGTTTTGATTGTATATTTTGAAAGAAATTTTTTGATTTTTCTATTATATAGTTGTCTTTATGGTAAACAACTGTACTTGATTTATTCCAAACAAGTTGCAAAAATAATATTTCAAATTATTTTGAAGACAAAAGTTAGATTTATAAGGAATCCCATGTGCATATGTGAATTCATTTCCAATCTTGATTTATCATAATGATACACAAAATCTCTCAAATACAAATGTGTGTGCAATTGCATTGTTCATTTACCACTTTTGAGCAAGATAATATGATACAAGTGATTTGAAGAAACCAAATAAGTGTTCATTAACCATGATGTAGATGCATATAACCATACTAGGCTACTATGTAGGTCGGATTATCAAGAGCTAGCTAATCCATAAGCGGACATAGGTCTCGTACAAAAGAAGGTCGCTAATGTGACAGACATATCACCACGCTAGGAGTTACCCAAGGCCAAGCAAGTTGGGCACAAACCACTTGTTATGGGGCTTACCTCACAGTTTTCGAATAATTGAGAATTCCATGGATTCAAGCTCATCAACCCTTCTTTTCTTTTCAAAGGGTAGGGAAAGGGATTTTATTGCTTTCTTGCTTTCTTTTGAACTTTGCTTATTTTTCTTTTTGTATTTCTTTTGCTTGATAATGCTTGTAACATTGCTGTAATGATATAAAAGAACATTTTTCTTTTCTCTTTTTCTTGAATTTTTCTTTTCTTTTTCTTTTTCTTTGCTAGGGATACTTGCTCGGATTAGCTGTAGAGCAAGGGATTTTTATTCTGGGTAGGGGTGAGCTTGTCCTTTTGCCAATTCTCAAAGATTCTAGACCATGTGCATGATAGGATAGCAGGGGAAACTTTTCGCTCAAGAAATCAGTTCTACTATGTAGCAAAACATGGAAATTACAAATATAATCATTTTATTGTGAAAAGATGTGCTTGGTTTAAGTAAATAACAAGATCAATTCTCTATGCTCAAACTTTATTTAATTGAATTTTGTGGACTTTGATATAAGAGAGATTAGTAATCATGCCAGATAAAATCAAGATATTTATTTGTTGTGAGTGTGCAAGTGAGGGATTCAAAATAAATGCTAATTTATCCCAAAATAATTTGAAACATACAACTGCAATGATTGTAAGAAAATATATATATAAATGATTTTTGAGAAAGTTTTGAGAATATTGACTCTCTCTTTCTTCTTTATTTTATTTTGGTTTCAAAAGAGTCAAGCATATAGCTGTTATTATATTTTTATCATTATTTTGATTTTTGTTTTTGAGCAAAAAGAACTTAACAAGTGCTTTAAATAAATGCAATAGATAGTTTTGAAGATTTTGGATGATTATGAATATTTTTGATGTTTTTGGATTTTTATAAATTTGAAAGAAATATATAAAAAATTTTGAAAACAAATATATACAAGGATGAAGAATGACCAAATTTATGCATAGTAACGTTTAAGATGCAAAATATTCATGGGTTCTTTAAGTTCTTTACCATCTAAGGTAGATAATTTGTATGCTCCTGATTCAAATTTAGCAGTAATAATGTATGGTCCAAGCCAATTGGGCTCAAATTTACCTTTAAGTTCCTTAGTTGCATTTGTATTTTTTTTTGAAGATTTTGAGGATTTTGATTTTTTTGTATTTTGATTTTAATTTATGAATTGAAATTGGTGGTATATACAAGATGATCTATATACACTATACAAGGTTATTTGAGTATAGCATGTCTAAGGTTGCTTCAAAATCAAAGGAGGTTTTGAAGGATAATCTGGTTGAGGTGAAGGTAAGAATAAAAGGTGATGAGTAAAAGGTAGTGATAACAAAAGCTTTGTTATAATGTAAAATAATGTAGCAAAAGATTTGACTTTTATATGTGTAAAATTGATCATGTTACAAAATAAAATGTAAGAAGGATAAGAAAGTTCTTCATTCTTATCACTATATTCCAAGTCTTGATAAGATGGAGGGAGTATATGTGAAAGATATGCATGAGTGTTATTTGATAAACAAGGATGATCATATATGGATGAAGAAAAGTGATGGATAGAAGATAATTGTGACAATAGAGAATGTATAGAACTTGATGTTTCAACCGTTAAATATTCTTCAAATGGTGTTGGGTCATTATGTATGGTAACAATTTTATTTGTAATTTCAAACTTCAAACATTGGTGAAGAGTGGAAGGGACAACCCTCATCGTATGAATCCAAGGACTCTAGAGAAGTAGGTTGTAAGGTGAAGGGCAATATGCTACATAAAATAGAGTATCCAGGATCTTGGATCCAATATTAAAGGGAGGAATTATAGTACCTTGAGCTTCTTGAATTTCATTGTTAAAAGATTTTATAATAACATTTGATTCATTAATATCTTCTTCCTTTGATTTGAGTTTTTGGAATAATTGATAAGTGCATAAATTAAGAGAGGAGTCATTATCTACCATGATAGTTTTAATAGATGTTTCTTTACTAGATCCGATAATGTAAAGATAGGAGTCTTCTTGTGGAGTAGAGGAAGGAATATCCTCATCATAGAATGAAATATGGTTAACCTCAAGAGGGTTCACACCATTAATTATGTTCTTAGAGAAAATATGATGAGGAACAAATTGTTGGCTAGGTATTTTGAACAAAATTTCCTTGTGATAAATTTGTAATACTTCTAAAAGGGATATCTTTGCTTGAGGATTAATCACTTGTTGTTGGCTATCAAAGTGGATTTCAGATTGAGATTTTGATTCTAAAGATGAGCTTTCTATGCTTACATTCCATTTTGGATCATTCTCTAGAGCCAAAGATAGTTTTGAAGGTTGGTCAAATGAGGAATCCATATCTTGAATATCGGATTGAGTTGATTGAACTTGAGGTTGCTCATTTGTAGTTTTTGTTACAATATTAATAATATCATCATGATGGGACACATTAACATGCAATATTTGATTGGTTTCTTGTTGTTGATAATTGAATAGGGGTTCTTGGGAGATCCCCATGTCTTGATTGATTATTGGTATTTGTTGTGTAGGAGTTTGATTGTTTAATGGAGATTTATAATCAGTTGTAGATTGTAATTCCTTTATATTAAAAAGACCCTTATCAATCAAATCTTGAATTGCACATCTTAAATCTTTACAATTTTGTGTCATATGTCCATCTACTCTATGATATTCACAATGTAGCTCAGGTTTAAACCAATCTGATGTGGTATCAGGTTGTCTTATGGAAGGGAGTTCAATCTTATTTGTATCAAGTAAATACTTGAGAATTATATCCATTGGTTGATTGAGCTTAGTAAATTTACGTGATGAAGGTTTTTGAGAGGTTTTTGATAAATGCCTTAGGAATTTCGTCATAAAAGGACCTAATGGTTTCTCACCTCTACTTTCTTTATTATGGGTAGAATGATGACAGGAAGATTGCGAAGTATGAGGTGAGTGCATGGTAGAATTGGAAGAATAAGTATTTTCTTGTTGAAATGGATGTGTTGTATTGAAAGAAGAATATTGAAAAGGTGGAGGAGGATTGTATGTGGATTGATAGACATAATATGGATATATGGGAGAATAGATAATATCGTTATGAAGAGGATTGGCAAAGGGATTGTTTTGTTGGGTTATGGATGAAAAATAAGAAGAGTGTGATGGAGGTGGTGTTGAATAGGGATGAGGTTGGTCATAATCAACAAATGTATTTGGCTGAATTCTTCCAACATTACTAATGGGCTCATATTGATTTGAGTAAAAACTCATGGTTTCTTTAGTACTTCTAAAAGTAATATTTAGCATCTACTATTTAGAATTGAATCTAAAACATACAAACTTGAAATGATGATTTTGTTTTTGTTCTTCTTTGTATACATATACATTTATATTATTATTGTTTTTTTTTTCAAAAGGTTTACAATGCATTCACGTCGGGTTCACCAAAATGTATCGCTCCAAATTTTTCGCATCCCTACCTTCAGGCTATTGGATCCGCGCCCGAAAGGAGGATGGGAAAAGGATGTCGTGGTACCTCGGACTGAGAGGACTTTGCGAAGGTCCCGCCTCTCAAGGGAGGTGTATTTTGATGATTTTTCGACGGATGGTGGGTTCACCAGGAAACATTTAACGGTGGCTTCCACGCCTAGGTTTTGGAATGTGTTTAAATGTGTTCATTTTTAACCTTAAGCATTCATATCCTAGGTTTGGCCGAATGAATCTAGATTAATCTATATGAAAATGCAAGTTCAATGAATACAGAAAACAGATTTAAAGACAAAAATAGAGAGAGTACAAAATGCAAAATGAGGAATACCTGATCCGGATGTCTGAAGAAGATTCTGATGTTGAAGCAGTCTGGATCGTCTGAGATTCGATAGAATCGTCTGCAATCAGACAAGATCGTCTGAGATCTGACGAATTCATCAGAGACCTGCAAAACCGAAAATAGATGCAAAATACAAAAAGTGCTACAGTGCTAACAGAGGGAAATGATATAAAATGGCAGCAATGTTATCAAACTGCAACTTAAACACAGGAACATAAATGAATCGTGCTAATTAGATGATAATTAGGATTTAATTATGCACTTAATCTAAATGGGTGAACTCCAAATGCAAAATAACATAAAACACTGAATAGATTATCTAATTTGCAGAATAAAATGACAGAGAAAAGGTTGAGAAAGGCAAACTTCAGGCACTGATTGCCTTAATACGGACTGCAGTCGAGATCGTCTCGCATCAGTACGAAATCGTCTCGAATTCGATAGGTTCGCCTCCGATCTGAACAGGTTCGTCGACGACGATAGGTGTTGGCTCCGATTGAAAAACAGTGATGTACCTGCAATAAAATTGGTATGGGACCAGTGCAAATGCAAAACAGGGATGATTTAACATAAATGGAGTTAACTTGGAGAGAATTTCGGCCAGGGGTTGGGAAGGGAAAATCCTAGAGATTAAATAGGCTTAGGGGAGTAGTTAGGAGGTTGGAGATCATCCCAATTTGGGAGATCTCCAACGGGGGGAGGGTCCCAACGGTGCAGACACGCTTCTGCCTAGATTGGAGACCCGTTGGAACAGATTCCAACTTTGCAAAATCAGTTTTGCGACAAGATCGTCTGGACGTCCTAGTCCAGACGAAATCGTCAAATCTAGGGCGATATCGTCTGATCGACGACGATATCATCAAACGGTCAAAACAACCTCTAAAAATGGTGCAAAAAAAGGGGAAACGGATTTCCCGATGGTTAACGGGCGGTTTGGGAGGTTAAATTTGAATTTTAAATTATTTACTAAGGTGAATGTAATTATTGTAATTTTACTACGCCAATTTTAGGGTGCTACACATCCCCAATCATCTAATTGACACTTATGAATTCTAAGCAAGGCCTTGGATTAAATTTGGAAAACATTACCTTGAAGATCCTATATTTAGAGCTGCAAATTATCTTAGTGGAAAATTAGATATGTTGGATAAACTAGACCCAGGTGAAATTTGAGTTGAAGTAGTGCTTGTAGGAGGTGTATTATTGGCACCATATGTAGGAGGTAGGTTTGTGTTAACAATGTGGTAATAGTTTCCAAAAGGTGGATTATTAGTGGGGTTATTTACATCAAAGGCCATCATGTAAAGAGGATTTATGTTTGTCACTATAGGATCGATATTTGACCAAGTTTCATTAGATAAGATGGAAAAGTAACTCATTTGGTGGCCCAAGAAACCAATTTATTAGGATGTGGGTTTTTGAATGATAGGATTAGCCATGGGGATATTTCCTTTTGTGAAAATAGGATCAGACACTATAATTTCCTCAATTGTGTCATCTTGATGTTCCCACATAGTGGTTTGTTACATCCTTTTCCCTTTGACATTTCTTCCATGATATGCACCTATATCCATAGATTGATGTTCTTTCCTTGATCTTTGTTACCTTAAGTACATATATCTAAGCCTACATGTATGTACCTACACAAAAAGAGTATTAAGGTAAAAATTAGCTTGTTAAAAAATTTATCTACAAATTGGAGTAATCTCTAAAAAATGTTGACTACAACTACAACAATTTGCTTGGAAATTCAAGAAATTTGCTATCAATTTTAGGTGATTTGTTAGCAGGACTTGATTTTTTTTTTAAATTAGAGGATCTAAGCAATTTTCTTAGAGAAAATCACTTCAAAATTGAAGTGAATCACTCTCCTGGGAGGAGTTAGCAAGAAACTTGTCTTTATTAGAAAATTGCTTTGCAAAGTCTGAGTGAATCACTCTTCAAACTATCTTGAGTAGAAATCATTGTTTTTGGAGCAAATCACTCACTAAACTAAGCAAATTGTGTGTCGACTTGATCTTTGATAAAAGTACCTTAAAATTTACCCCAAATGCTTTCTCCATATGAAATATTTAAAATTTGGATTAGATCTAAGGTCTTGATGCTATTGGTGTTTCTTGCTTCACAAAAAATTCAAAATTTTAAAGTTCATGTTAGAGTCAACATTTGCAACAAGCGTACAAAAATTAAGCACAAATAACAAAAAATATGTGATTTTCAACTCAATTTGAGACAACTTGATAAATGAAATTCTTGGTCTTAATATATGACTCTAGATTTGATCTATGCTATTCTAATAGATTTAAAGTAAACAATTACAAAACTAAGTGAATCACTCATAAAAATAGATTTAGGATGATGTTAAAATAATTGGATCAAAATGGAGTGAATCACTCCAAAATTGAAGCAAATCACTACCTTTGTAAGCACTTGGTAAAAATACCTTCAATCTTGAGCTAATTGCTTAATATTTGATGAATGTAAATTCAACATGAAAATTAAGTAATTTAGCCAAATTTGAGGAAAAATGATGGATAATAAGGATGAGTCCCATGGGGTGTGGCAAAAACTATGTTGAATGTTTTATGGTGGGGATCTTAATGGTTTGTATGTAGGGTGAATAATGGGGATTCATCCCATCAAGTATGCCAAAAACTATGTTGAGTTGGGGAATTGTCCTAACTTCTAATTTAATGATGCATCCCAATTCTAGTTTCTAGAAGTTGGAAGGAAGGATTAATGGATCCTCCCAACCTTTAGAGTGAGTCCAACTCCCCACTATCCTCACTAAAACTCCCATAATAACCTACACTAATCTGATTAAAAAATAAAGTGTGAAAAATAAAAGCTCATAAAATATTACGAGTCGAAGGATTTGTATAAAATATAATGTTAACCATAGCTAGGAATTATGCATGGTTAATCAACACATGAGAATTTGAATAACATCAATGTTTTCCCATTCAATAAGTATGAAATTGCTAAATTAATGATAATATGAGAAAATTAGCTATGCCTCAATTATTGTATGCTTAGCAAACTAGGAGTGTGGTACCATTCATGAATGCCAAGGACATCAATTTCTCAACAATCTCATGATATACAAACTATAATGTGGGTTTCAAAGAGTGTAGCTTTGAGATATCATGGACAAAAAATGTATACAATGGAAACTGTGACTCCTATTATAGTAGGATTTTACTTTTGAGTTACTTGGGATGAGAAATTATTACTCCTAATAAAAGTAAATATTTAGGGGCATCTCTAACAAATGATGCACCTCCAAATGTTACATGTCTCTAATGGGATTAAAGGGTTTCTAAAATGAGTTAGTGCACAACTACATGCCAAAATGTTGCTCTCAAAAAAATATCCTTTGGATTTGTACCTTCAATTTTACCTCTCCATTGGATGGCAAGTGATTCACTCTAGAACACAAGCAAATTGCTCAACATTGCTAGCAAATTACTAGCTGGCCTTGAGATGTTCACTCATCTAAGCCAACTAGGCTCCTCTACAAGGAAATCACTTCTCAACCAATCAACACTTGAGTTGGATTTAGTAAAATTTTGAAAGGGTCTTAAAAGACATCAACAACTTGATTTTATTGTTTTGTACCCTTCCAAAATATTCCAAGGTAGTGTGAAGGTACTACAAGTAGGTTTCCACATCATATAAACACACAATAGAATTGGGAGTGATTTTACTTTTGATAAGGTTCCAAATCTCGTTGGTATTTCTTTTACATCTCATGTTATACATGTTGATGTTAGTCTTTATAATTATTGATATGGAACAAGTCATTCTTGATGGTCCACTAATTAATGTTGATAAGCCTTCAAAACATAATGATTCTTTTGTAGAATAGGTTAATTATCATTAATCAAGTAGATTAATAATACATATATTTTTTAATTTTGATTATTTATGTATATTTGTACTGATATAGATTTTATAGTTTTCTACATTTGAATACTCTAGTCTTGGCAAGAACTATTTTGAAATTCGATAAGACCATGCTTAAATCTTTTAAGAAATTGTGTCAATTGGAAAATGATTGAAAGTCACTTCCATCGTGTTCTCTTCTCAATAAGGTGGGCGTGTATGGACCATCCCACTTCATATATTCATCTTAAGGTGTCTGAAGTGAGAGAAGTTTTTTTCCGTTATATAGGAGAGTTGGTGTCTTAATCATATTATTTTTAGTAACTGACAAGTACAAAGTTTAAACCACATGGGTTGCTTCCACCAAATCTATTTCACTTTGTTATTGTTGACATGGCGTGAAGGGGACCATCGGTCGTTCAGGATTCGTACCGTCGTCATCGATCTGGGTTTGTTCAATCTACATGAGTTGCTTCTACCAAACCTATTTTGCTTCGTTATTGTTGACTTGGTGTAAAGGGGACCACCGGTTGCTCGGGTTTTGTACCGTCATCATCGGTCTAAGTCTGACACGTACTCAGAAGATTCATATTAAACTACTATCTTTGAAAACAAGCTGCCCCTGAGGTTTGAACCTGGATGTCTTCTTGATAAATACCTGGCCAAACAAGCACTTACCAATCTTCGTAAGTCACTTGCATTATGGATGATAAATATGTATAAAAACCTTTGCATTTTGTTTTTAAAACTACCACCAATTTTTCAACGAAAATGAAGCTGTCGCTTATTTATGTGGTGTCACGCATCTAGCCTTTGTGAGGCCCACATAACACTGAAGAGGGTGCCCATTGGTTTTATAAATCTATTTACGTTGCTTTGAAAACGAAAAAAAAACCGTCACTTCCATGGCATAATTTATGTGGTGTCACGTATCTAGCCTGTGTGAGGTCCACATAACTGTATATATTTTGTTGCTTTAAAAAAAAAAGTAGTCACTTCAATGGTAGTTGAGATATAGACGCTTTACCAAAAAGTCACACGAATTTAAGAGAGTGGTTTGCATTTGCTCTCCTTTATTTCATATGGACGTCATTTTAGACTGTTTATGTGGGCTGTGTGAGATGATGGCTGTTTGTAAACTGTTTTTTTTTACTGCGTAATAGTAAAGTATTGATTTTTCAACACTTGATTTATAGGAAAGATTACCTATATGATTTTTGAAATTAAAAAAGTTACATGTTACGAATTGCATTCATTGCATGAACAACTTACATGTATTATTGTTCAACACGATAATCTAGGATTAAAACAATTTTGTTTTTTCTTTGATTATATAAAAGATTATAATGAAATGAGATTAAAAGATTTGAATTTTAAATTTTTTTTGGAAAGTACTCCACTCATTATTTTACAAATATTATGATTTTTTTTAACAAAGTACTCCACTCATTATTTTACAACTATTACGATTTTTTTTCACAAAGTACTCCACTCATTATTTTACAAATATTACAATTTTTTTTTACAAAGTACTCCACTCGTTATTTTACAAATATTACGATTTTTTTTACAAAGTTCTCCACTCATTATTTTACAAATATATATATTTTTTATCAAGTACTTCACTCATTATTTTATAAAAAATATGTTTTTTTAATTTATTTATAGGAGAGTTGGTTATAACTACATTATTTTTAGTAAGTGTCAAGCGTAGGGTTCAAACCACATGGGCTATTCCCACCAAACCTATTCCACTTGTTGTTAATCTAGGGTAAGGAGAACACTGGTCGCTTGAGATTCATATCATCATTGTCGGTCTAACATGCACTCAGAGAATTTAGATCAGACTACTACCTTTGCAAATAGGCTGCTCCCAAGGTTTAAATCTAGGTGTCTTTTTGATAAATGCTTGGCCAAACAAACAACTACCTATCCATACAACCCTTGGAGCAAGGGCTCGTACTTTTTTTTCTAATTCATATTCTTAATTTAATTCATTATTAATAATAAAATTTCATGTGATGTCAACTTGTATATGTAATTTTTTGCAATTAGTTTTTTATGAGTGAAATAGGATAGTTTTTATTGGTGAATATATTTATGAAAATATTATACTTATTATTACTTTATTTCATATTTAAATAATATTTTCATAGACTTTTAGTTTTTTTATTTGTTATGTTTTTCTACTCTTTTAAGTTAGTTTTTTCCCTATCAAAAAATTTGATATCATTTTCATTTAAAGATAAAATATTAATCGATTAATTACTTTCTTAAATTTTCATTCCATAAAAAAATAAAGGTTAACTTTGGGGTGGCTATATCAACCACCTTGTTTCCTTCTCTATAAGTATGTTAATATTTCTAATATATTGTCTTTGGACACCCTAGAGTAGTGTTGAACTAGGAAATCCTCAATCATCGCACACTTAGAAAACCAAGAGGGTGGTGGCACTGATGGAATGCCAAAGAATTGTTAATATCTCAACAACTTCTTGAGAGACAAAGCACAATATAGGTTTCATAAAGTGTGGCTTTGAATTCTCATGGCCAAAATATGTATACAATGGAGCCCATGGCTCCTATTTATAGTAGGAGTTTACCCCTGAGTTATCTAGAGTGAGAAAATATTACTCTTAGTAAAAGTAAATATTTGTGGGTATCTCTAACAAAATGATGTACCTTAAATGTTACCTCTACCAAGAAGGATGTGCATCCTCCCAACCCATCCACTGTGAGCCATTGAAGATGAAACCTGTTGTAGCCATCGAGTAAGGATGGTATGAATGTTACACAAGAAGATAAACATAGGTGTTCCATTGAAACAAGATGCGCACACACCCAACTCCGATAGTCCGCAGTGGTGGCTATTGTGAATCAGGAATAACTGTTCTCTAAAATTATCAGAAGGATTAGTGGATCCCATGCTATCAATAGTAACGAACGATATAATGAGACATTGTTCTAGGTTGTCATACGATGTAGTACGTGAGGGTTCTCGTGAACCATAACTAGTTGTGGAATTTCCAACAAAACTCAAGACTAGGGAGTTGGTCGTTGGGGTTGGAAGGTCCAACAATAGATGGTATGGGTAGTATTACCATCAACTAGAGGTGGGTCTACGACACCTGTTCTGAAAACCATAGTATTGGTAGACCCTAAAAACACCTTATATGAAGGTCACTAATTAGGCACTAGCATAACTATGCTAACTCTAGCATGGGCCTAAAGGCTTAAATAATTAAAATTGGATCAGTGGACTATTAGGACAAAAATAGGATCATATACCTAAGTCCTCCATGCTACGATATGAGGAAAATAGTGCAGTCCACCCTTCTAGGTGATATGGGCCCTGGAAGGGCAATCCCATGCCGAGATCTAGAATTTGTGTAAAAAAAGGATGGGTCTCATGTATGGCAATCTATAGCGAGAAATTCCATCTACAACGGTATAAGATCTTGAAGTGTTAACATCTATGCCTAAGTACTAATACAAAGTTGGGTGTGCTTACGTTAATGTATGATATTTATGTTTAGAAAAATTAAAATTTTGAAATTATTTTTTTGACAACCAGGTGAGTAGACCTAGGTTATTACAGTTGGTATTAGAGCCTCTAATAGGTTGAGAAGACTTTTAAAATGAGTTAATGTGCCACCACATGCTAAAATTTCATTCTCAAAAGATTATTCTCAAGATCCATACCTTCAATTTTATCCCTCTATTGGTTGGCAAGTAATTTGCTCCAAGAAAGCATATCACTTAGCTTTATTTGCTAATTACTAGTTGACCTTAAGTGGATAACACATCTAAGCCAATCAAGTTCCTCTACAAATGAATTACTCTTGAACCAATCAACACTTTAGTTAGACTCAATGAAATTTTGAAGGGTATTAGAAGGTATCGATTACTTGATCTCATTATTTTGTACCCTTCCAAAACTATGAGTTCCAAGGTAGTGTCAAGGCACTATATTTCTGGTAACTTCATGGATGCAAAGTTCAATTGGTAAGAAATTTTAGATCTTGAATTTATCCTTGGGCACAAAGTCTACAAAATTGGGATTCCTCTCGTAAAATTATCAAAATTTTGTTTTCCTCATTTTGTATTTCATAGCAATAATACCAACAACTTTTGGTACTTATTCCCTAGAAATTAGATAGATATCAAGTCTTTGACTTCTCCTATAAGATCTTCAAATGAATAATTTGATAACTCATCTAGCTTCCCATTGATCTCTTGAAGTTAGGCATACATAGACCTCAAATTCTTACATGTTTCAACTGTATCCCCCTTGTTGGCTTGATTTTTTTCTTTTGTAAACATAGCATCAATAATATCATCATCAAGGATCTTCATCTATGGATCAAAAATATTTAAAAACTTGGAAGCAACTAAAACCTAATATTCTTTGATCATTTCTTAAACTAGGATTTTGTAGATGTCAAAGTATATTTGCAAGTCTATAGGTCTCTCTAGGCATCTAATATCTTCCTATGTTTTCTAACCAAATAATTTCTATCCATTCCTAGTTGTTGTACATACGATGTTGACATGCAGAAAAAAATTTCAATACTTCTTGATAGTATTCCCTAGGAGTTAGTTTTTCCTCCACCTATTCAATGGTTTCTATCACTTTACTCAAGTTATGCTTTATATAGGCTATGAAAATGAGGTATCCCTGTGTATTATCCACTTATGTCCTACTCTTCTCAAAGGGACTTGATCCATTGGATGTAAAAATCATTCGTGTGGTCTATAGTCACTTCCTATAATATTGATGTTGTTAGCTCTTCAATTATATGATCCCTCTTTTGTATGTATTTTTGAAGTTTCTCGATTTGGTTTTGCTCTTATTCTAGTTGTTCAAATATATTTGCTAACTGCCATGTGCTCTTCTTAGCCTCAACAAGTCAAAATTTGAGGTTCTCAACTTGCTTCTTTGGTTGATATATTTTTTGAGGCATATTTCTTTAGGGCCTCATTTTCTTGTTGGAACTGTTCTTTCTATGCTTTGACATGTACAGATTTTGTTTCGAGTTCTTAATTTTTATTCTTTAATGTTTCATCCATAATTGTCAGTCAACAAAATATTATGGCCACACTAATGTGAATTGATTCATAAGTTGGATCATATTTTGTGGATTTATTTATTTCATATCCAACTTGAAAGCCCTAACAATAAATTCAATAAGGGAAGTTGCCACTCTAGATGGATCATATTTTATTGCTTTAGCAATATAAATCTTATCTCCCTTCCTATATATATGACTATATTAAAATTAGATCTTTAGAGGTTTTATCCTTTAGCCACTTATAATATTTTTTACACTTCTTCTCTTTAGTGGAAAGGATGTCAAGTACATTATTGACATTTGTCTTATTTTCCTTGTAGATATATTTTCAAATTAAGGTGTAACTTGGACCTGCAACTATGCTTGTTTAAGGGGTACTTTTATAGGTTTGATCATTATTGTTGGGGTAGGTGACATCATCACTTATAGGAGGAGTTGCCTCGCTTGGGATGGTTGGTGTGATGGATGTGCAAACATAATTGTTGGAGAAAATTAGATGAAAATAAAGTTGAATATGATAGATATAAGAGGGATTGACCCCAATGCTAGTTGCATTATCAATTTTTCTAGTGGAGACACTATTGGTGAGGAGGTGGATGATGGTGATAAGAATATTGTGTATGGTACTAACAGTTATGAGGTGGATCTTTGAATCAATAGTGATGGAAATATCATGAGAGATGAAGTTCTAGGTGAGATAGCAATAGTGGGAGGTGGATGCATTTAAAAGAACCATGGGATGCACTACTAGAGGGTGAGAAGAAGAAGCAAGAATAGAAGAATAAATATTAGAAAAAATATGTGAATAGAGTGAAGAGTTGAATGGGAGTAGGAATGCATGTTGTAGTGGTCCTAGTACTAGATATTCCAAAATTAGAAAGGGTTTCTCCTTAGGGTATTTTCCCCTTCTCAAGATGATTTTTCCACCCTTTTATAATTCTTGGGCCATCTTTATCTTTCTCAACATAGACCCATATTTCTCAAATACCTTCTACCCTTCAATGGTTATTTATCTCACTACTAACTTGATCAACACCAATATTGTTGGTGTAGTAGATATGATGACTTATGGCACTAGTGTTTTCATTAGTTGCCATGGGATAGATGGGATAATTATAACTTTTCTAATAATTTTATCCCTCTTGGAAGTATTAGGATGCTTGCAATCCCATATAGAAATAAATTGGTCATTTAATGGTCCATCCTTAGTTGGTCTTTTCAACATACCCATTTTGTTTTTCATCTTTGTTATGCTAGGATTTGTTTGTTAGTGTATTCCAAATTATTCAAGGCTGTCAATCTCAAATAATCCATCTTAATATCTAGGTTAATTTCAGTCCGAGGTGTAGAAAAATTGGTTCACCCAAACCCCATAAGGGGGGCAGAGGTCCAAAGTTCAAATCTCGGGCCTCGTCGGCCTGAACGCTTGTCGCTTTCCTGGTGCTTTCAGCAGCGTAAAAGGTTTAAAATGATTGTGGCATGGTGGTTATAGGGGCGGACTATGCAAAGATCTATGTGGAGGCTTCTGGGGTGGATAGTGTAGAATACTGTGGCGGCCATAAAAGCTAGACAACCTGCCCGGATTCGTGGCGGCTACCGATTACACCATGTACATTAAAAAAAAAAAATCTAGGTTAATTTCATCCTTGTCCTTGATGTATAAAGCATTCCATTCTAGTGAATCGTTATCTCCTAGATCTTGTATTCATATTTATGATTACATCCCAAGGTGGTGAGGGCTAATTCTTTTTAGATTAATATCCTTCTAAATGTGTCACTTCTCATGCACAAAGAATGTGTCTAAATTATTAGCGTTCATGGTATTCTTGAAACATTCTATTGGGTTAAGGACCATTAGTCTCTCAGTTGTTCGACCCCTATGTCCTTCAATTTTACCTTTATAACTTGGTTGAACCCATACAACTTAGGTGTGATCTTCATTATTTGTTGCTTGAGTGGGTAGAAGGTGGTTTTCTTCAACGCCCTAAAGTATTTAAAATTCATGTAACTGATTTTGATCATGTATTCTAGGTTGATTATGTAAATCAACATGTATGTAGGTAACATGAAAGGCATGACTAAAAATTCATAAAGACATAAATGATCTAGTCCTCCCTAATTAAGAGCATCTATTTGGCCATACTATAAATTTAAAATATTATCAAGCCTCATATGATAGCATTGGGGGCCTCATATGATAGCTTTGGTGCTTATCCTTTAATTTATCTATTACGAACTTGTACACCTCATAAAAGAAGCAAAATGAGGTATTGTTTGCTTCTTGGTAGGGTGTGTCTATGTTATAGAGGTTTTCTATATGCCCCACCTAGTCTAGCTAAAGGGTTGAAAACCAATGTTTCTTATGGTTTAAGATGAGCTAAACTAGGTATGAGATGTAGGTAAGCTTTATTTATTTCTTGAAGGCTTTCAATTGGTTATCCATTTTATCTATAATGTATCTAGCATAGTCAATAATTTATTATTTCCTAGGGTAGGATTTTAGGGTATGGAGTAAGGTGATGTTCTCTTCATATATTTTCATTTTTTTCCTCTCTCCCAATACTATGGTAATCCATGATAACACCATCTAAACATATTATCTGAATATATCCAACACCAATAGGATTCTAAAGTAATTGATAAGCTAGGATTTTTTAGATATGGGACTATAAAGTACCTCCCATAGGTGCTTGTCCCTTAGTAATAAAAGTATTTTTGCGTTTTGGGATTGTAAAAAATCCATAAGACTATATAATCTATTTCCTAAAGAATCTTTCTAATATCCTTGTCTTTGATGTAGAATGATTCCTTACTCCATTGAGAGGTTTGAAGCTATATCTAGATGGGTCATACCTTTCAACACAAATTTTATAAGTTTGAAGTAGCTCCATACTTAGGGAACTAGATCCATCATAAACTTAGATGTCAAAATTCATCTCATGATGTAAAAGTTTGTCAATGGGCCTTGGTTGAATCTCCTTAAAATATCTTTCCTGATATGGTTGATTGAATGTGCATATTCCCTTCTTCAATCCTTCTATAGAAGTCATCAAATATTTCTTCATGTCTCTTTATGGAGGGGAGGACTACCTCTTTCTCTTATGTCATTTCTTATTTTTCTTTTCTTTTGATGTTTTAATTTCTACTAGTAGCACTAGTATAGGGGAAGGTGGTGTAGATATAGATAAAGTTATAGTAGTGGAAGGTGGTGATGTAGGGTTGGATTTAAACATAAAATGGCCTTTGGAGGTGAAGTATCCATGATGGCTAGAAATAAGGAAGATAAATTTTTGGGAGAAGTGATTTTATTTCAAATTTAAGACTAGGAATGATTCACTTACTTTACAAAGCTATTCAAATGAATCTTAAATTATTTTTGAATTTCCTAGTGATTTGCTTGACAAATTGAGTGATTTGCTTGAATTAGAGGTACTTGGAAATGTTGTTTGTACTAAAAGATGAAATGAATAAAAGAGGTGATTTTCTTTGTGGAGGCTAATAAATTGTTAGCAAATCAATTGGAAAATTGCTCAATCAATTTTCTTAGCAAATATGGGTTGGAATTACCCCTCTTTTTACCTATTCCTTTAGAAGGGTGTAATTAGTCTTGGCAAAGGGGAGACATAATAAGGCTCTATCCTAGCCTTTTAAAAGAGGTAAGACAAAAAATAATGTTGTAGTAGTGCTCCACTTGGTTAGAAGATATCATTTATACAACCTGCTTAGGATGAATGCAATATCAAGTGAATTTCTCAAGATGTTTGATAACTTGGGTAGAGAAAAGGTTATTTGTGTGCTTGGAGGTATGCAAGGCCATTGTTCATGCAAAGCATGAAATTAATGAATAAGGTTTGGGTGATGGCATTTATAGCCCTTACCTTGCATAGGATTGAACCATCTACACATACCTAAGCCTAGCATAGGAGTTACCGGAGTAGGTAGTTGACCTATTGAGAGTTGATTTTCCATCTTGGAAAATTGACTTACAACTAGACCATTTGGTGAGTGCTTCATTCTTATTTTTAAGTGATTCACTTGTCTAGTTCATTTTTTTGAATTGACAAGAAAATGACAAACCAATCACATTAATCATAGAGGAAGAAGAAGATAAGATAATGGGAATTTAGAAATAAAAATGAATATTCAATGCAGGAATCAAAAGACAAGGGAAAAGTATCCAAAAATTAATAGCTAGGAAAAATAAAGAAAATATATGTAGATATTTATTTTTTCTTTTGGCCAAAATTTTCTCTAGATGAGTTGAAGGTGTTGCTTGTTCATGAAAATTAACAACATTATTCTATCCATAGTAGCAATTTTGTATGCATTTGGATCCATAATATTTATAATTTAATAGTGTCCACTCTAGAGAGAGTCAAACTTCTAGTGTTGTCTTGGTTTTGCCTGGTCTACATCCCATTTGAATAATAGACCTCCCTCATTACAATACATCTCTATGGTATATTTACTAAACCATATTTTGATTTCCTCTTGGTTTTGCACCATTATTCAAAAGGCATTTTCTATTTCCTCATTTAGGGTTAGTAACACATTCAATTTTACCTCCATTGGGGCAATGCTAGTGTCTTTATGCACCATTTGCTATGAAATTTGGAGGGAAGGGAGTTCCAAATTGAATCATAACACAACATCCTTCCTATAGATCATATTGTAAGGATATGATTTGGTGGATACCTTAGGTGTCACTCAATATTCCCATAGTACCTCGCATATCTTAGTGTGCTATTGTGTGTGTGATTTAGTGATACTCATTTTTGGAATCCTTGTTATGTTCTTGTTGGTCAATTCTTCCAATCCACTACCTTGGGGTAATAATGGAAGGATGTCTTCAGCAAAATTCCATATTTTAAAGAAAATTTTATCACTTTGGCACTATGAAGTAGGAAGAATTATCAATGACTATGAAATCAAGAGCTCCAAACCTAATGATGATATCTTCTAATAGTTGGGCTATCATCTATAGATTGGTTGATTGAATTAGGATTGCTTAAACTCACTTTCTAAAAATATCTATGAAAGTGAGGATCCATCCATACCTTGCATTGGACAATGGACTAATATTGTCAATGAAGTCTAGTCCCCATTGTTGGAAAGGTTTATTCATGATAATGAGCTTTAGAGGAAATGATAATTTTCTCTTTTTTCCTCTAAACATATAATAAGATTTATAGTTTTTAACCCATTAGGAGCAATTAGAGAAGATAGTAGGCCAATAGTTTTTAACCATTAGAATTTTAGGGGTCATGATTACGTAGACACCTATAATACATCATGTTTAAAAGACTACTCATATGGGCACCTCTACAGACCATATGAATGAGCTTGGACCTTGTTAAGATCCAACAATGGTTCTAACCACTCATTTAGGGCAGTCTAGTCGTATGTAGCTCTAGCCACTAAAAATATTAGTAGCTATGATCCCATTCACTAATGATCAGAGCGACTAAGTGCTAGTCATGCCTATAGATAGCAAATAAAGGCAACTTGCCCTTAGCTGCATTGAGTGAGAGCGGTTAGCCCTTTACCAACTCAGGCTCCCTAAGTCAAGCAAAATTAGTTGCATTTAACCAATTTGCAATGGTTCTTAGGTAGTTTTATCTAAAAATCTTTCAGAAGCCTCATCCTAACTACTCCATGCCAACTGGTTCTTGATCTTGGATTCCTTGAGAAGCCAAGGTGAGGACTTGGAGAAGTCTATTTATATGTCTACCAAAGAGATATATTCATCCCCAAATTCATCACAACGAAGCCCTATCGTATTGGAGAGTGATTTTGCATCCCTTGAGGAGTAGTGAGGTGTTGTCCAATTATAGAATGAAAATTGTTGCTACATCAATGGAGCTTCCAAAGGCTTGAGGAGTAAGCCTACTTGTCCCCATAAATTTATCATGAATTTGATATAATATACCACAAATCAATGCTTTGAGACACAGTGACCATTTAACATCAATTTAGCAAGAGAATTGATCGATTTCAATCCAAGGATTTAGAGGAAAGAGCTCTTTTCCTACAACCACTATTTTTAAAAATGGATCATAGTCTCAACCACTAAATTTGACAGTGGCTAACAGAGTCATCTGCTCTGCTCAGTAGCGACTAGGGTTTGATTGGTCATTTCTTGCATTTTAGCCATAGATTTTATATTATTTTTATTACAATTGCTTGTATATAATATATTACATGCTTTCCAATATTCTTTCATGCTTTTCTTTCAGTATTTATAAGCATTTTATCATTATTTTAAACATTTCCTTTATATCTTGTTGTCATCATGAAATGGCCTCATCTTGAGAGGCTAAGATTTACTATTGATCAATTTGAGTTTCTTTGTGTGCAAGTGACAGGGACAATCAAGGATCCAAGAATATATTCAAGATCATGCTTCTTGAATTAAAAGAAGGATGAAACTAATAAGAACTCTTATAAGTAAAGTAGTGGAGTGAAAATTATTGCAATGCATCTTTCTCTTTTGAGAGGCCACAATATTTGTAATAACTGTATCAAATTGAGAGATTCCCTAAGAGGGAAAGATTGTAATCAAGAATTATTGTGATTAATAAAGAGCACTCCATTTTTTATCATCCTGTATCTTTCAATGATTACATGATTTCATATTATCAATTTGTTACATACTTGCAAATATTTTAGATGCATGATTTATTATGCTTACAAGTGGCGATCACAGTCGAACTGGCCCATTTTTTGATTGTTTATTGATGTATTTTTCTATTTTTATTGTAGTAGGTATAGCCACTCTGATAAATAATGACTAATAGTCCTAGAAACCATTGGATTCAGTAGCTATCATCACAGCCACCCTGATTGACAACGACCAGGAGAAAACATAGAAAAAATAAATTACAGTATCTTCATCTGATGTGGATTCACTTGTAAGTGATCCTATCATTTTTTATTTGCTTTCTGGATTCTGTTGTGTTTTTGAAAAGTAGTAGGTTTAATTAAGTCACATAGAAAAAATTTAAACAAGGTAAAACCATTTTTTTCTTCTATGTTTCTTCTAGTTGTTGTTTGGAACAACGATTGCCTCTACTAGTTGCCACAAAAGCCAACAACTAGGAATTCTAGTTGCTACTATGTATAGTAGCCAGGATTATGCACTGCTAATTATAGTAGCGACTACTATTAGACTTGGTTGTAGTTCTGTTTTCTTGGGGCCTATTCAAAGGCTACTTCATTTTTAAATTTGTATTGTATTTTCTTAATATAAAACATCTTTTTCACATTGCATTTTTGAAAATGAAACGTACCTTTTTATGCATATAGTGGAAAAGTAATCGAATGTTGTTTTATGTAAATTTGAAATGAACACACCACACACCATGACTCAAGTAAACATCAATGGCATTGGGCTCTCACATCCAGCCCATTGATCAAGACCAACAATGGAAGTCATTACCACTTGGTTGGCTTATTGATTGAGAATTGTTCTTCGCTACGTGTCCATGGCCAAGGCTGATTTAAGAACTGTTCTATCCATAGAAAATAGCACATACTCTTCTTTGAAAGGTATATCATTGCTTACGGTGTGCTAGGTGAGAATCGATAGTACCTATTCTCCCTGACTGGATATGAATTTCATCTCCATATTTTGGTGGGTAGGCAGCCTGGATGTCATTATCAGGTTTGTCGCTATGAGTATATAGGTGAAATCTTTAAATAATCTAAGAATTACATCAACTATTGCAAACACGATAAGAGTTTAGATTGTATTCACAACAAATCAAAATGCACAAAACATGTTTTAGGAAAACAAAAAAAACTTAAAGGAGATAAACACTCTATTTAGTTAGTTTGTATACTAAAATTTACACAAGAGATAATTTCATAAAGCTATGGTCAACACGTGGGGCCGCTGCTCTTGGTCTAGATTGAGGTGGAAACCAATGCCCCACCTAACACAAATCACATTGAATTTAATCCACCTGCACAAAATGCTCCTGAATGATGTTCAAATAGTATTAGAGGTGATAACACAACTCACGAGGGTTCTCATTGAGAAATCCCAACTAGAGGAAAAAATATAGGATTCTCATGATAGAAACAAGGGTGCTTCAAGACCCCCACCATCACAAGACATAAATATAAAATATCTACCAAATTAGGGATAATATATAGGGTGTGTGTCTAATCATAGACCCATAAGAGTTCCAAACCACTCTAATCAAGGAAGATATGTAATTGATCTCCATAGTATCGGAATAAATGGTACACCCCCTGATAAACTATAGAAAACTAGTCAACTTAATCAACTAGATCAAGCTCTTGTAATATTAGAGCGAAGGGCCACCTCTACCACCCACTCTTGCTTTGAGAGTGCACGTAATGAAGACATAGAGAGGCATACTTATGCCTAAGGTAAATTCTCAAAACACTCTCGTAGCATAAATAACCCATCCATACATATGGGAACAAGGTAAATATCTCAGCATAATATCAATGTAGACTCTATAGATAGAGGGAAGAGCATAGCAGATCCAACTGCTATAAATCATACCAATAAGACTCCTTGCATAGAGTTGCAAAGTCAAATACCCTACATAGAAGATCACTCAGATTAGATACGTAGGTTTTATTTCATATCAAAGACATAAAATACTCCAATATCAATTGGAGGATATACGCATAAAGCATGAGCGGTTGAAACAAGAATATAGACAATGACAAATATTGCTTTAATAATATTTGTACAAGAACAACGCATCCTTGATAAAAAGTAGTGATAAGAGAGAGAACATGTTAGCTCGAGCTGACCTACCTCCCAATAGTAAGTACATAGAGGAAAACAATTCAAGATATGCTATGTCATACCCAGAGCTGCACACTAGGAAAGAAGAGCACCATGCTTGTTGTACTTCCCATCACACATCCAGGAAACAACAGTGTCAACTGCTAAATCACCCAGAGCAAAGTCAGTATGAAGAGTCAAAGAGGGATGATTAGGATCAGGAGTATCTTGAACCATATTTAGTAGACATGGATAATGAACATAATTGACCATCTCGATCTCAAAAGAATTTACCTCCATGTGCACCCCAAACGTCACTTAAGGAAGAAGAAATCATATCTTCTCAAGCTTACAAAATCCTCACAAAGAGAATCAAATATCTCAAAAAATAGGGAATGGTTTACCAAAAACCTACCCTAAGTAAAATTCATAATCAACCTTTGTGTCCCTCAATCTCAAGTTTGGCATATCCTGATAACTTTGAGATGCCAAAGCTGGACAAGTTTTGAGGCAATGATGATGCACAAGAGCACATAACCAAATTCATGAATCTGTGCTTTTAGATACAAAACAATGATATCTTTCTATTAAGAAATTTTATGATCACCCTTTTAGGCGTAGACCTAGAATGGTATAACCAGCTACCGAGGCATAGCATCACAAAATTTGAGTAGTTGATGAATGCTTTTCTTGAACGCTTTTCAATTTGGAACTAAGAAAAATACTAATATATTTGATCTGGATGCCTTACAATAGTATGATGATGAACCAATCACAGATTATGGGAAAATATGGAGAAAACTAATGGTAAAATTACCATTCTCCATTCCCACCATGTAACTAACTCGAATTTTTGTGAAAATCTATGCAAAATATATATCACTATTGCTTCAACTACAAAAATATACGATATTCAAGGAAGATTTGGTGCAAGACAAAGTAATTAAGGATATAAAATTACAAGAAGGAGACCTAAAGATCTGAACCAAGAAATATTAGAATAACAAGAACACATGAAATCAACATCAGGCCAAACCTACGTCTTTCAACCAAGTCATGTTAAATATTTCTAAATGGGATAAGAGCCAACAATAATAGAACTATTAGGATCAACCACCCCATGCATAGTATAATCAATGTAACAAAAACTAGGGCAAAGATAAGAAATGTCGCTCACCTCACTAGTTTAGGCCATTGTCATAATCTTTGACATCTATCTTTACTAATTATGCGAGGCTAACGCACTTAAATTTTGAAAAGTGTACCTTCTAGACCCTGACTGGGTATAAGGAAGATCATTACTGCCCATATCATAGATAAAATGGGTATGATATCAAAGTGTGCCACAGGTTCAAACATGTGGTACAAAACATGATCGATAAGGATTAGCTATGAATTAACAACCCCTTGGCACCCGATATCCAAAACATGGGAATATTCAAATATCCTATACCAAATCATGAGTCACAAAGAAACCATGCAGGTTAGGTCAACCAAGTTTGAATAGATCCTCCTACACAAGGATTTGTTGGTATGGTTAATGTGGTTACTAGGAATAGGAGATACAATAAATCGAAGCCATCAATAGTTCCCATTTGTATCCCAGTTGTGCCTTAGTAGAGGCCAGTGCAAAACCCATTGTCAAGCCCACCAATAAGACTGGTGGTTACAATCATGAATAAACTCACTCAGAGTCTACAAAAGCCTCGATAAAGTTATCAATATATGATCTTATATAGTAGTCTCCTAGGAATAGGGAGAAATTAATGGATATTTTGAGATCCATAGAACTTCAACCCCAAATCCTTGAAGCTTTTACTAATTTTATGGGGCATGTGCAGCAGTGTCAAAAACCCGTGATCAAATTTTATGATCATAAAATCAAAATAGTATTTATTTCCATAGTGGACCCATTGTCGCATATCATCCATGTGTTAGCCACACTCCTTTCAAGTGGGTATTGATTAATACAGGTTCATAAATCAATATAATAACCACCAAAGCCTTGGGACACATAAATATCCCTAAATCTCATATTGTCATTGTAGACACGAAAAATTGATCCACTTTAGTGGGCAATCTTCCTTGAACCTTCTAAGAGGCCTCTAACACTTGCCCAAGGCATGGGATAGGCCCCTTTCCCTTTGTTTCTCCCTTTTTCCTCCTCTATGTGAAATCACGCCCGGTTAAGATGGGGTGCGACTTCGCATAGGCAAAGTCACGATCGGCCAAGATGGGGTGCGACTTCACATTTTTAGGGTTTCTCCCATAGAAACCCTAATTCTTCTAGCTGGCGTGTTTTGGCATCGACCTTCCTAGGTTTTTCTCACTCTTTTCATCGTCAAGCTCACTATAAAAGGAGGGTTTAATCCCTCATTTAAGAGACACGACTTGATGATTTTTACATGCGATTATTCTAACACGCTCGCAATTGTTTTCTATCTACTTCCTTTTCTTCTACAAGCAAGCTAACACTTAAGTGCAAATTTTATCTTCTGTTGCATTGATTTGATTTGTTGTTCACTCTGGTGGATTCATGTCGTAGCCCGAAGGAGAGATTAACTACTTGGAGGTCTTGACCCTTCTACCTACTTCTGCATCATTCACCAGGTGTTTTTATTTGGTTTAAGATGTCTACATTACATTTCATATTTTGTTTCTATTTTTCTCACATCTCAGGTGAAGTCATGCTAGGTATTAGTGGGGCATGACCTCGCAGGCCCAAACTTAGGGCTTCTTTTCTATAGAGGTAAAATCGCACCTGGTCAAGACGGGGCGTGACTTTGCCTTCTACGTTGTCATGCCTACTCTCTGAGGAGAGCGACTTCACCCAGAGTAAATATAGGGGTAATTTGATATTTTTGACTGCATGATAACATTTTAGGCTACATTTTGATCATATCTACATACTCTATTTTCTATTTATATTTTGCTGCACTATTGTTTTATGATTAATATCCAAAGGTCAATTTTTGCTTTTGTTCTTAAAGGTCATCTAAAAGGACCTAGGGGGCTTGACTATTGCACCTCCAAGCATTATTGTACAGTGGCCTAAGTAGGCCCCCTAATGCTAATTCCATTTTCAAGTGTTTCTTAAGTTATCTTGCAAGAACAATTATTGATATCATTGGACAAGAGGACGAAATCTTGGATCAACCACCGGTTAAGATAAGTGTTCCCATTAAACTATAGGTTATTTGTTGAGTGCTTATAATTTTGTTTCAAACCCTAGATCTGATTTTATAGAAATATATTTAATTAAGTTCTAGGCATTAAAAGATAACAACATATAGTGTGCATCTAGGGTTAATTTTATTTGTGCATTCTTTCTTGAGACCTTGCTTAAATATTGTTTATTTAAAACCCTAGGTTAGAAAGCATTCAAAGAAATAATCATTCTAGGGTTAGCTCTTATATTTTTACATTGTCCTTTATATTTCATAGCATAGATCTAGAAAGGCCAAATTTAGGTGATTGCTTTTAACTGAACACATCAAACATTCTCAAAATTCCAGAGGACTTGGAGTGAGTCCTTAAACCGTTCTTGGTGAACCCTTCCCCCATCCTTCACACTCGAGTGTAGAGAACAACACAGCCCCCGCGGTTCACCCCATAAGGCTTTCTCTCTTTGCGGATCCAGCCTTTTGGGAATTGTACGTGGTAGGGTAGTTTTCCCCCTCTACATATTTGGTGAACCCGATGTGAACACCTCCTTTCTTGTAAAAAATTAATCAAGATCATTAATTTTGCTTGTGTGTGATTGAAAACATTTAAAAATATTATTAAAACCCTTATGTTAATGTTTTCCTCCTATCTTGTTCTTCCTCCTTGTTCCCCTTTCTAATGGCTCCTTTCCTTTGGGAAGTATGAAGACTCCTTGGGATCTGATTATGTTCCTCCGAAAGATGATTAGATTGATAGAGAAGACCCTAGTGTAGATCCAGAAGAGCAGAATGATATGGGTATGGAAACTGATAAAAATTTTGATCCTTATGAAGGGACCCAATGGTGGGTTTGTATTTTCATCATTTGATCATATTTGGGGTTTTATGAAAGCTAATTAGGATAAGTTGTTGGAATTTATATAAGGAGAAGCTCATCTTGAAAAAGAGGATGCTCCTCATTCTCCTCCAATTAGGCCTCCTTTGCTTAATCGGGATAACCCTACATCTCAATCAATGCATTTTGATCATCTAAAAAACGAAGTGACTAGTACCATTACTACAACCACCAACATTGGAAGGAATCTGCAAGTCCCTCTAATTAGTAATGGCACCCAAAATTATCTTCAATTTCCTTCTCAATATTCAAATGTCAACACTTTTTCTTCTGTCCCACCAAATTTTAGTCATCCATTTTCACAAGGCATCATGAATAATAAAAGTATCCAGATTCCCAACTTAAATCCTTCCAATGAATCCCTCTTGGGGAATATACACAATAGTGATCCAAAAGTGCAAAGTTTGGCAAATATGGTAAAATAGTTGGCTTCAAATATGGAAATGATTCAGCCTTCAGGTTTCACTTACAGTTATAAAGAGATGTGTAATCAGCCATTGGATCCCATTGTTGTTGCCAGACCTTATCCTAAGCATTTTCCTATGCTAGTGCTACCAATTTACAAAGGGATAGAAGATCCAATAGAGCATTTAAGAAGGTTCAGAACAACTTGCCATGATCTCATTTATGATGATATGTTATTATTGAAAACTTTTCCAAAGAGTCTTGTTGGCATGGCATTAGAATGGTACTATCAGTTGCCTAATTATTCTTTGAATAATTTTGGAGAGACTGCAAAATTATTTGTTCATCAGTTTAGTGCATATATTGAAAAAGAAGTATCAATGAAAGATCTTTATAATTTAAAGTAAAATAAAGAAGAGAGTTTTTCAAAATTTTTAGCTCATTGGAGAAGTTTAGTGGGTTGGTTAAGACATCTTGTATCTCAGAAAGATATGCTTGACATATTTATTGGTAATCTGCAAGAACAATTATCTTATGCACTAGAGACTACTATTGTCACATATTTTGATCAAGCAATTGAGTTAGCTAGAAAAGTGGAACATGCCCTTATTAAAAGAGGCCAACTTAAGGTTAAAGAGGATAAGCCCACTAAATCTCAGCATAAGAATAAACACACAGGAGGTGATAGTGATAGTAGGCCTGTTAACAATGTCACTAATAGCTTACAACAAAAGATAATACTTCAAAAACCTCCTCAAAGGAATTTTACAAGGCTTAACATATCTATGGAAGTAGTTTTGAAGCAACTTTTAGAAGCCAAGGTAGTTGAGTTACCTCCCATAAGACAACCAGATACTACAGCTCACTGGTATAAAGTAGGTCAATATTGTGCGTATCACAGAGTAGAAGGACATTGGATGAATTCTTGTAAGAAATTGAAGCATGTGGTTCAGGATTTGATTGATGCAGGGCGTATTGATTTGAGGAATGCTCAAATGATTAACAATTATATTCCCACTCAACAAGCTCCAACTACTAATCAAGACATGGGAATATTCAAAGATCCACTACCAAAACATGACCAACAAATGGTAAACCAGGTGGCTCATCACAATGAGCCCCCACACCACAATAATGTGGTTAGTATGGTTGGAATAACCACAAGGAAACAAGCTCAAAATCAATAGAATCAGCAAGGACCAAGTTCAGTGTCGCATCCCAGCTCAGTTTTAAAGGAAAATTAGAAAAATGATTCAGCTACAAGGATTCCACCGTTAGTGTTGAAACCACAACCCAAGATTTCATTTGATCTTTAGAAATAGTTAGCTAATACTCTGGAAAAGATATCAGTTTTAGAACTTTTGCAGACCTCTCCTGATCATAGAAATGCTTTGATGGAATTTTTAAAGTAGCAATCGGTTCCTCTAGATATTTTTCCTGATGCCATAGTTGATGTCGTAGGTTCTTTTGGGATACATCATGTTTCATTCTCAGATGATGATAAACCTTCCTCAAACTTACATGGAGATTCTTCACTTTACATCACTGCACTTGTTGGGGATACCCTTATCAAATGAGTCTTGATTGATAATGGCTCTTCCCTCAATTTGTGTACATATCAATTCTTTCAAAAATTTGGTTTAAGAGAGGAAGATTTAACAAAAACTGATATCATCATAAAAGCTTTCAACAATGAGTCCCAAGAGGCCTGTGGTGTCATTTCTCTTCCCCTTAGAGTTGGACCTAAAATATTGGATACTTTATTCTATGTGGTACATTGTCCTGCATATTTTAATCTTCTTCTTGGGTGTCCTTGGATTCATGCAATGAAGGTCATCCCTTCTACTCTTCATCAATATCTCAAATTTGAAAATGGTAATCAAGTTGTCACCATTCTGGGTGATCCTCGACCATTTGAATTTTGTTCAAATATAGAGTTACCTCAATTTGAATTCAATTCATGTCCTTCTATTTCTTCAACAATTTTACCATGTTCCTCATCTCAAATCTCAAAATATTTTCAAAGTCTAAAAGTGAGTGAGGAACATATCTCCAATTTTTCATCTATGGATCATGATAATCAGTTTCTTCAAGAACCTCTTCTGGATCTGGCCAAGCTACCACCTTCACCAAGAACCATGGGCTTACCCCATAAGAAAGGTGATGTTGTACACTTTGGCACATGTACCTTTATCTTCGAAGGAACTACTTTTGAAGAAAGGATTCATGGTAGCAACCCCTCTCCTAGTGAGCGCTCTTTTGCTCAATGTTACCTCACTAATGATTACCCTCTTCCTAAGTAGATCCTATCTAGTATGGGATATGTAGGTAAAGGTTTGGGGCCACAATAGAAGGGCATTCAAGAACCCTTGGATGTCGAGATTTGACCTGGGAGATGTGGCATAGGTTTTATACCTAATAAAAACCAACCTTTACCATTTGAGGATGATGACCATCTTATAACTTATGCAGAATATATGGATTATCATAATTTAACAAAGCATAAAAATAAAATTAAAAATGATGCTTTTCCTTTTTCTTCAAAAATATTGTTTTGTAATATGGTTGGTTCTATTCATTCTAACAATAGACCTACTATTGTAAAAGAAAATCATGATTTGTTATATGGTGTTTCTTATGTTAAAAAGAATGGTGTTGTTCAAAAATGTAATGATTACCATGCCATGACTATCAAAAGAGAAGCCTTAGAGGAACTCCTCTATGATTTTCATTACCGAGAGGACATACTTTCTAGGGATCTCCTCGATCCAATAGATCATGGCATGCTTATTCATTATAATAAGATAAATGGTGCATTTAGATTTTGCATTGAGTATAATTCTACTCACTCAGAATAAAAACAAAAAAAAGAGAAAAATCATCATATTAGCTGCATTTGCATCCACCTACTTGCTCATATTGCATTATTGCCTGTCATACTTGCATGATTGCTTGACATCTAAAATAACTTGCATGATTGAGTATCATAAAATTGCATGGTTGATTGTTCATGACTTCCTAATCATGTAGATTTCTAGGGATCTGGTGATAATGGCACATGATGATACCTAGTTAGGTCATAGCTCACATGCATTGCACTATCACTAGGACTTTGATGCCTAGCTAGATCCCCACCTAGGGATTCTTCTTCCGTATTCTCTTTGGTGTTGTTTCTTTCTCCTTATTTCTTCTTGCTCTTGTAAAAACACAACTTTATTTTATTCTTCTCTTCGACCTCTTTTTCACATTAGCACACACTCACAGTGTCCTCTGTATTCTCAAAACCCCTATCTAGGATAACACTTGCAAAAATTTCATATTACACCCCACATGGGATACTTGTACATCCTAGTAGGTATTACATCATCTATGATCTTCTATCAGGTCATACTCTCTTTTGACTCAATAGGCTCAACACCCCATTACAGGATAAGCTCCTTGGTCAGTATTAGTAGACCTTGACATACATCCTAGTAGGTAATCACCTCACAACAATCAATAAGGGAGCAACCACCCATAGCGGGTCAGACTCTAAACATTTTGCACTTCAAGCAAGTGCTAGGCCCATAGCGGGTTTCACCCTTCTTTTTTGGTACGATCCATAATGTTTAACTACATTGGTTCCTTGCAACCTATGCTAGTTTTATATTGTGAATCACTCATCCTTCTCTATTTCATATGGTTGACCTTTGGATCTTCTTCTTCTTCTTCTTTCTTCTTTTGCTTCCTTCTCCTTCTTCTTTCTTCTTCGTATTTCTTCTTCTTTCCTTTTCATCCATGCATTTCATGTAGTTTTGCATTAGGATAGTTTTTGCATACATAAAACATAAAGTAATGAACAAAATAAATTAAATCATCATACATGCATAACACATGAAGTAAAATAAAGGAGCAACTATGTATTACTTGAGATAAAAAGAGATACAACTTAGTGTCTGGTTGGTGTACCACAATCTAGACTCGATACACTCAACCTAGGGATGCACACCATAATCCAAAATTGATGTGTCATCCTAATCCCTAACCCTAGCTCTGGGAGCTTGCTCCCTCTGACCCACCCTAAGGAGGAGGTAGCCTAGGTTGTTGCATGCCCATGGATTATGTAGCTAAAATTATCTAAGATCGAGATCGTGACTTGCTAGCTGATTGGAGGGATGGAGGGAGTGGTATCCTCTGCTCCATCAAGACTGCTCGCATAGTATACTATCTCAAAAAATGTAACCCATTGAATAGCTACCTCTAGCCTCTCTCCTATCCTTTGTAGCTCCACGTATAAGAGTTGGGCCTCATCACTCTCTTGGCTTCTCTCGATGATAACCATACCCTCATCCCTAACCCTCTGATGCTCCTCATCTAGATGGGTCACCTCCCCTCGAAGTCGATCAACCTTCACTCGAGTTGCATCCCTCTCTACCTCTATGACACTCAATGAGCTTCGTAGTCCCTCTAGCCTCCTGGCCCTATCCTCCTAGATCTAGGCCATCTACCCCTGTAGAGTCACTACCTATACCTCGTAGCTCCTCTATCTCTCCTCATCCTTGGTCCTGGCCAACCACTACTATAGATGTTGAGGCCTCTCTAGGATCTCCACCCTGTAGCCTCTTGGCCTCTGTGGGGGTAACTCTCATTGTCCCTACCTCCTTAGCTCCTACAGAGTTGGTGGCCTCCACCACCAACATAATCTGGGCACATGTCTACCTCTACCTCGGGTTTGCAGGACCCTACTATACCCTCTTCATGGCTTGATGAGCAACCTCTCAAAAATCCCATTGCATGCCCAAGCTCATGACTTGGCACCTCTATATTGGGATAGGTAGGGAGATCCTCTAGGGCACAACTCCTCTATACCACCGTCTATACCCAATAACCACTCTTATGTCTTCTACCCTCGGATCAACATAAGGAGGGTCATCCAAGTCCTCCTTGACCCACCTGGTGAGGTTTGGCTCACCTTCGACCCCTACTGGGTCTCGATATACCCTTCAGTACTAGTAGTCCCCTAGGTCCAGGATTCCCTACAAGATATTGAGCTACCTTAAGACTCTATCAAATCGAAAGACCTCTGGCTCCCCCTTCTCTATTGTTAGCCATCTCATCCTCCTCACCCTAGCTAGCTCCACCCTATCCTCAGCCCATCTAAGGTGAATGTGCCATGGTCACTAGATGATATTCACCTCTCGAAGCTCATCGATCACCCACCTAGCTAGTGGTAGGTTCCTAGCATAGGCCCTCATGGACCTCTCAAGGGATCTCGACCACCTGTATGCTACTGGCCGCTCTAGGATGGGTAGTGGACCTGGTAGTGCATGCGGCCTCTGGACTGCTATGTGCTCCCAACACCACACTTGGAGCAAAGTCATATAGACTAACCCTGTACATTGCTTGTACACGATGTTATACAATATCTTGTACAAATGGGCCAACACATATGGGCCCCATGCGAACCTCACTCCTTGGTCTCGCATGTCTACCACTACTCTTGCCATGGCCCATGATAGATGTTGCCTACTAGTATGGCACATCAGTAGCCCCACCACCACCCCATAGAGCATGATCATCAGTGGGTCTACCCCATATCTACCCACCAGATCATCGACTACAATGGTGCTCTCTCACACTTGGTGGGTCCAACCTCCTGAAAATCATTGAAGAGTGGTTGGCCATCCTCGTGCCCTATAAACTAATGCTCCCCTAATGGGAATGCATAAAATCCACCACACATCCTCTAGTGTGATAGTTAGCTCCCCTATCGATAGTCTAAAGGTGGATGACTCTAGGTACTTTACTAGGTGGCCTAGCCCCACCACCTCTAGTAGAGCCATCTCCATTGGCCTCAGTGCATCTAGCTCCACCTCTAATGAGCTTGCTCACCACTCTCGGATCTTGAGTACACCAAGATGCATCCACAAAAAGAAATAAAATTTATCAGTCTCATAAATTTAATAAAATCATAATAAAAATAACAACCAATTAAAATTAAGTATTTTGTTAGCTTGCTTGCCTTTCCCTCTTCTTCTTTGTTTTCTTTTTTTCTCTCTCATTTTTTCCTTTTTTTATTTCTTTCTTTCCCTTCCTTCTCTTCTACTAAATTGCACCCCATTTTTTGGATGCACGATTTCATCGGAGCAAAATCACGCCTCTCATTTAGGATACACGATTTCGTGAAATCATACCCAATTTTCATCGAGCATGATTTCACTGCATGTCAACCAAGGTGAAATCAGTTGCACCCCGTTCGAGCATGAAAATTTCCACCCTCCATGGTGATATATTTTCTAAAACCCCCTAAAATCTAGAAAAACATGTAAATTTAAACAAAAATTTGCATAAAAGTGATGGTTTTTGGGTCTACCTGTGCTCGGTCCACCTCTACGTTGGCCTTACCTCTCGCAATCGCTAAATGGTGCACCGGTAGCACCATCACCATTTTTCCCCAGAGCTCTCTTTTCCTCCTTCGCATGGTGAAAATGAATTAGGGTTTTACCCTTTTTCACTTTTAACCCTATTTCTTTTTACCCTCTTTTTCTTCATTTTTCATTTTTTTCTCTCTTCTTCTGTGTCTACCTTTTCGAGTTGTTATGAGGAATGTCTCCCTCATAAAACTCGAGGGGGCACCTCGGCCTATAGAGGCATTAAAGTCCCTAATGCCTCAATTTACGTGTAAAACAAGAAAGTGTTCGGAATGACACCATTTTTGCACCATCCCTTTCTTCTAAACCAACTACCCCATTTTCGCTTGTTGTTTCTTGTTTGAGTGTGTGTTTACATCTCTTCTTTGACATATTTATTAGGCCATAAATGCGTCAAAGAGGGGGTAAAATGTAGACACAAAAATTGACCCACTTTAGTGGGCAATCTTCCTTGAACCTTCTAAGAGGCCTCTAACACTTGCCCAAGGCATGGGATAGGCCCCTTTCCCTTTGTTTCTCCTTTTTCCTCCTCTATGCGAAATCACATCCAATTAATATGGGATGCGACTTTACATAGGCGAAGTCATGATCGGCCAAGATGGGGCGCAACTTCACCTTTTTAGGGTTTCTCCCATAGAAACCCTAATTCTTCTAGCTGGCATGTTTTGGCATCGGCCTTCCTAGGTTTTTCCCACTCTTTTTATCATCAAGCTCACTATAAAAGGAGGGTTTAATCCCTCATTTAAGAGACACGACTTGATGATTTTTACATGCGATTATTCTAACATGCTCGCAATTGTTTTCTATCTACTTCCTATTCTTCTGCAAGCAAGCTAACACTTAAGTGTGAATTTTATCTTCTGCTGCATTGATTTGATTTGTTGTTCACTCTAGTGGATTCATGTCGTAGCTCGAAGGAGAGATTAACTACTTGGAGGTCTCGACCCTTCTGCCTACTTCTACGTCATTCACTAGGTATTTTTATTTGGTTTAAGATGTCTGCATTGCATTTCACATTCTATTTCTATTTTTCTCGCATCTCAGGTGAAGTCATGCTAGGCATTAGTGGGGTGTGACCTCATAGGCCCGAACTTAGGGCTTCTTTTCTATAGAGGTGAAATCACGCCCGATCTAGATGGGGCATGACTTTACCTTCTGCATTGTCACACCAACTCTCTGAGGAGCGCGACTTCACCTAGAGTAAATCTAGGGGTAATTTGATATTTTTGACTGCATGATAACATTTTAGACTACATTTTGATCATATCTGCATACTCTGTATTTTGTTTATATTCTGTTGCACTACTATTTTATGATTAATATCCAAAGGTCAATTTTTGCTTCTATTCTTAAAGGTCATCTAAAAGGACCTAGGGGGCTTGACTGCTGCACCTCCAAGCATTATTGTACAATGGCCTAAGTAGGCCCCCTAACGCTAATTCCATTTTCAAGTGTTTCTTAAGTTATCTTGCAGGAATAGGCACTATTGATATCATTGGACAAGAGGATGAAAGCTTGGATCAACCATCGGTTAAGATAAGTGTTCCCATTAAACTATAGGTTGTTTGTTGAGTGCTTATAATTATGTTTCAAACCCTAGATCTGATTTTATAGAAATATATTTAATTAAGTTCTAGGCATTAAAAGATAACAGCATATAGTGTGCATCTAGGGTTAATTTTGTTTGTGCATTCTTCCTTGAGCCCTTGCTTAAATATTGTTTATTTAAAACCCTAGGTTAGAAAGCATTCAAAGAAATAATCATTCTAGGGTTAGCTCTTGTATTTTTACATTCTATATTTTTGCATTGTCCTTTATCTTTCATAGCATAGATCTAGAAAGGCCAAATTCAGGTGATTGCTTTTAACTAAACACATCAAACATTCCCAAAATTCCAGAGGACTTGGAGCGAGTCCTTAAACCATTCCTGGTGAACCCTTCCCCCATACTTCACACTTGAGTGTAGAGAACAACACAACCCCTGGTTCACCCCATAAGGCTTTCTCTCTTGCGGATCCAACCTTTTGGGAATTGTATGTGGTAGGGTAGTTTTCCCCCTCTACAGATCACCTCAACTTTTACATTATGAGCATTCAACAATGTGTTGTGCTCGATAGTAGGCACAATATTCCTTCATATTCATGTGGGGCTAAAAACCATCTCGATGATGTACCATGTTTTAGAAGGCATTATGCAATACGACATCCTTCGAAGTCATTCATGGACTAGGGACATGCATTACATCCCCTCAATTTTACATAAATTCATCAAGTATGTGCATGAGGGATAAGTGCATGTGGTTCCATAAAATGAAGAGTCATTTAAATATGTAAATCAGGTTGACTTGCTAGGATATTTCATCCTCCCATATACTCACTTGGATATTTGACCTACGTCTCCCATTAGACATCCAGAGAGTAAATAAAAGTTAGTGCAGGCTGATCCTTCTATGTTGGTAGTGCCACCAATCCCTAGGACAATAACTACTTCTAAAAATCCTACAACATCATAAAAAATAAAGGATGATCATAATTTAAAAGCACCTTTAGTCGAAGAGGAACCTAGGGTGACCCAAAATATAGCAACCATGGAAATTCCAAATCCTATGGAGGAGGAAAATTCACATAATGTAGTCGAGGAGGTACCTCAACCTGCCTTGCCTATATGATCAACTACATCATCTACACCACATGTGATGATTCAATTAGTTAATCTTGAGTTAGCTGAGTATATTGTGTAGAATGTAACTTTCACACCAATAATTGAGTCTACATAGGACATGTGGAGCCCTCAAGTTTCCCATTTTCCTATTGGGATGGTGGTACCACTAGAGGTGCCACCAAATCAAACTAATTTCATCTATAGGGGTTTGGATAAAGTCACAGATCACTCACCCATGGAAGATGACAATGATAAACCATTCATAGCTAATATTCATTATATATCCAACCCTGAGTTTACCCTTAGGTATTTTGAACATCACCATTAGAATGGTTACAAGCTAGAATTATTTGAGAAAGGGTGTAGAAATCCATATTAGCTGTAGTACTAGCTTTCAACTGGTAGGTTTTGTTTAGGATATCACAATTGAGGTCAAGATGAATTACTAGCCAGATCTTTAGATTGTTTGAATCTAGGCTTTGGGGGGGATGTTGACTGGAATCTCTATCACCCCAACCCTTCACATTCATGGAGGGGTAACTATCCTATGACTATGGTTACCATAGAACCATCATTATTCTATCATGAGAACATCTCTATAGAGGATAACTTAGAAATAATCCCAGGGATCGATTGGGTTATTAGAAATAATGAGTATGCTAATGATGTTGGCATTGAAACTCAAATGTCTAGCATAAATGAAGAGTTTGATTCAGAATCCATTTTTGAAGAGGACGAATTAGGTTAAAATTTTGAAGAAGATGATAGTGAGTACTTTTTTTATGATGATGAGTATGAGGATGAGACAAAGATGGCCTACCTAGGTCCACAACATCTACGTCATCTTAAGAAACATATGGATGTGGAGTAAGTGTATCATACGGTATTCCCAAGTCCTCCCATTCCAAGGTGACCAGTGAACTTAAATGAGATTTATCACATGGTCTTCCCTTATCCTTTGAACTTAAGATAGTTTCTTCCCCTAGAATATCTAATTGTATTATCTATTCCCAGAGCAAACCTGATTATTCCCATACCACCTGAGACACATCTAGAGCATGGGGAATAAACCAGAAGTAGTGAATTTCATCCATATAGTCCTAGAGATTTATTTTCATCCATCAACATGATATCCATCGATCTGATCACTCCACTCCAAAATCTATTTGACCATTTGAATGCATTGCACCTCAATCCTGAGGTCATTAAATTTAATCATGTCAATTCACCCCTAGAGACTAAAGATTTCTTATCTAATGAAGAAATGCTACAACCATTCCATTTTGCACCAGGTAGTGCCCATGATGTTTATCATGATAAGGTTGATCCTAATTTGTTAGAACCTATAAACCTAGTTGATGATATCAATTTGATCCCTACACCTCACCAGCTTGAGGAGGGATCACACATGTTAATAGAGGAAAATTTTGGAGTGGATATCAACAAAGATCCCACAAATCCAAATAAAATTAAATTCAAATAAAGCTTATCTCATCAGGAGCATGCCAGCCTCATTCCTCTATTGAAAAAGAGACATGATCTCTTTACTTGGACTTATAAGGACATGCCAGGTCTAGATCCAAAATTGGTTATGCATAACCTTTCATTGGACCCCACTAAAAAGTTGGTCAAGAAAAAAATTAAGAAAATGCATCCGATTGTCGCCTTAATGGTTAAATATGAACTACAAAATCTATTGGATGTAGAATTTATTATTCCCATAAACTATCCAGAATGGGTATCCAACATGGTACCCATAGGAAAACCTGATAGAAGAATACGTATTTGCACAAATTCTAGGGACCTCAACAAGGCAACACCCAAAGATTCATTTTTGTTGTCTAATATTGATACTTTTGTAGACATAACTGTAGATCACAAAATGCTCTCACTCATGGATGGTTTTTCTGGTTACAACTAGATTCGGATTAAACATGAAGATCAAAATAAAACCACTTTTACCACTCCATGGGGGACATTTTGCTATAAAGTTATACCATTTGGCATTAAAAACATCGGTGCCACCTATCAGTAGGCCAAGACATACATCTTTCATGACTATATACATAAGATATTAGAATATCATATTGATGACTTACTGACCAAGTCATTATTGTGTGAAGAGCATGTCGAGGTCCTTAGGAAAGTCTTCGATCACCTGATTGAGCACAATGTCAGGTTGAATCCCAAGAAATATGTCTTTGGTGTAACTTCAAGAAAAATCTTAGGATTCATCATTTCTAAATGAGGGATCGAATCAGATCCAACAAAGGTAAACACTATACTGGAAATGTGTCCCCCCATAAACATAAATGAGGTAAGAATCCTATAGGGCAAAGTAGCATCCATAAAGCACTTCATTGCACAGTTATCAAATAAATGTTAACCCATGAATTGACTTCTACACAAGGGGTCCCATTTAACTGGGATGAAGACTACTAAAAAACCTTCTCTAAGATCAAGAAATACTTGGCCACACCACTAGTACTAGCTCCACCAAGACCAGATGTACCATTTCTACTGTATATATCCACCACTGACTTTGCACTAGGAACCATGTTAGTCTAGAAGAACAATCAATACAAATAATAGGTGATATACTATATAAGTCATACCTTGGTTAGCTACGAGCTAGGATATGGATACGTAGAGAAACTATATTTAGCAGTGGTATTTGCAACTAAAAAGTTGCACCACTATATGCTGAGTCATACGACGTATGTAATATCAAAACAAAATCCTTTGTAGTACATTATGAGCAGGACATCATGACACACATACTACAAAGTGGATCATGCTATTGACCAAATTCGACCTAGAATTCATCAGTCAAAATTAAATCAAAGGATAGATCATAATTGATCAACTGGAAGAGGTACCTCTTCAGGATCATAAGCCTCTTGTTATAGAAATTCTTGATGATGTAGTCTTTGTATTGTTAGAGTCACCAAAACCCAAAGAACCGGATAATAAAGTTGATATGTATTTGTTCTTTGATAGTTTGAAATGTGAGCAAGGGGTGGTGTAACGATTGTGTATTTCATACCGCAAGGAGCTCCAATGCCCTTGTCATTTAAACTAAACTTCCCTTGTAACAATAACAACACTGAATATGAGGCCCTAATCTTGGGTCTCCAAAAAATGCTCACCATGAAGATCAGAAAGATTAATATCTTTAGTTACTCCCTTATCATAGTTAATCAAGTTAAGGGAATTTATAAGTGTAGGTGACCTATCTCAAAAGAATATAAGGAACTTGTGGACACTTACTTAGCCCAAATAGAGTGGTATGACATTGAGGTAATCCCTTGAAAATTATTTGTAGACACCATGGCATATTTGGGATCCTTAATCCCTTAGAATCCATCTGCTGACTTTAATACCATCCATGTGAATATGATCTCGTAATCCATGATAATGTGTGAGGCTCAAGATAATAAAGAATCAGTCCATATTATTCATATAGAAATGAAGTTGTTGCTTATCAGGATTGGTTAACCCAATTACATGATTTTCTTATGCTTGGAATAATCCTGCAAGGATTATCGCATGCCACCAAAAGAGCATTAAAACAAAAAATGACTAGATATGTCTTATTAGGGGACATCTTGTATCATCATAGCTATGATGGAATTCTTCTTCTTCACCTTGAGCTCTAAGAATTAGCTTGGATAATTTCACAAGCTCATGATGGTACATGCGGTGGCCATTTCAACGACCTGGCCATCATCAAGCACATCCTTTGAATAGGCTATTATTGGCCCACCATGGAGAAGGATTTTTGCATGTATGTCAAGAAATATGTTAAATTCTAGCACCATGCTAATATTACCCACCTACCATCATAGGCCTTACAACCCATCCAAGCGGCTTGGCCATTTTGTCAGTGGGGTTTTGATCTAATTGGTAAGATATCTCCCTCGTCATCGGGCCGACACACATTTATCATAATGGCCACTAAGTATTTTACCAAGTGGGTGGAAGTGATTCCATTAACTTCTATGACTAGAGCACATATTACGGAGTTCATACTTCACAATATCATCTATCATTTTGGGATCCCATCCAAAATAATATTGGATAATGGAACTTCGTTTAAAAATGAAAATGTAAGGGATTTAATGTCCAAGTATAATATTCAACATAATTTTGCAACCCCTTATTATCCATAGGCTAATGTGCAAGCAAAGGCATCTATAAAAAAGTAATAGTGATCTTAAATAAAACCATAAAAGAAAATCATAAATATTGGCATATTCAACTACCTCTTGCATTATGGGCTTACATAATTAGCATATAGATGCCCACTAGGGCAACCCTATTTTCACTGGCATATGGCACTGAGGTCGTCATACCCTTGGAATTAGAAATTCCAACACTACGCATTACATTGAAAGAGTTCATCAATGACAACACTGTGTGATAAACTCACCTAGATCAACTGACGCTTCTTGATGAACATCGTGTGAATTATATTAAGGATATCCACATTTATTAATATCAAGTAAAATGAGCTTATAATAATAAAGTCCATATAAGGGAATTTAAGGTTGGGGATCTTGTACTCAAAGAGAACCAACATAACTCAAACCTTCTACCACATCTGTGAGACAAATTTACGACCAACTGGTTAGGTCCATTCATAATGTTAGAAAATATTTGAACTTGGATCTATCACCTAACATCACTAGAAGGTGTTGAAGAGCTTGAGCCTCTCAAAATCCTAAAAAATCCTAAATCATTAAAAATCCAAAAACAATTGAAAAGTAAAAAATTAAAAACAATTTAAAATGTCAAAAACATAAAAACATTTACATTTTATATTGCATCATATGCATTCATTTAATTGCATGGTATTAAGTATTTTCATCGATTACACTTGCATTAGGACAGGTTGTGTTTCCAATATTACAAATGACACCATGTTTGTATGCTAATCATGCATCATTACAATATCATCATCATCATCTGTCACCCTTTTGAGTTATTATGTTTTTCAACACAACCCCATCAATTGCTATAAGGAATATACTAGGGTTTTCTGGTAATTCAACCATACCTAGTTGTCTTTTTGGATTTTGTTGAAAGCTATATTCACTTTCAAAAGATGAGGTCTAGTTTTTATAGTACCTTGCATATATCAAAATCCTATCATAATCTAAACATTAATAATCCTAGTTTGAACAAGGAAAATATGAACACTACAAAGTGGTCCTAGTCACCTTAAGCGAAAGGTTTTTTTACTTGCTCATCTTGTGATGTGCATGGTATAGGATTATGATCATTGGTAAAAGTAAAAGCTCCCACCTATCCAATGAAATCCTTTGATTTCATACAAAATAATTAAATTCCCTAATCAAAGCAATGCAAAATAAACAATGATTTTCATCACTAAGAAAATCCCTTGCTCAAGAAAACAAAATACAAAATAAACAATGATTTTCATAACTAAGCATGAGCAAGTATCCCAATAATTGAAAAGAAAATAAGGGGGTGAAGAGATTGAATCCCTAGAATGGTTAGTATTAAAATCCATTGAGTGATCCCCATTATAGCAATATATTGAATGAATCCTACCTGGCAATGGGATAGTTCTAAGCAATTTACAAATGAGCTAGATTTAGGTGGCTTGTATTACCTAGTAGTCAAATTCAACTGCATCCAAATTTAGGATCATGATGAACATAGGGTGTTTCTCATTATATTAATGGGTTGAATGAATCTCACATAGCAATGAGGTAGTCTTATGTTTCATCTAATATATTCATTTGCACACAGGGATAATGAATATATTGGTCTTTATAACAAAAGCTTTTATCTTTCAAGAGTCTTGTGTAGTCATAATACAAATTTTTAATAATCAATTAGGGTGTTTAAGTCTCATGGAAAACCTCAAAAATCCCTTATAGCAACAAATCATCTCATCAATCAATCACAATTTTCCTTATGAGGTTTTTTTTATTAAGGGATGTTCATGGAATAGGATAGATATCAGATGGATATTAGCAATGATATTTAAACGACCACTGACTATTTTGTGCATATATTTTAATTTATAAAATATTATAGGGAAAACCTATACATATCACATCATTTATTTTCACATATGGATGCCTAAATGATTAATTCTTATGATAAGAGTAACCATGTCATACATTTTGTGGTGTCTTCCATTTATTTGCTAAACACATATTAGATTCATTCTTTATATTTTAAATGATTAAAGCATACAGGTTCATTTTCATTAAATAATCCTCATGTAATTAATGTATTTAATACATGTCATCTAGCATATCATATCACATCAAATTAAACTTACATTTAACAGTCATCATTGCATCCATGTAAGCATACCACATAGTGCATCTACATATCTATATCATAGCATATAAGCATACATCTATCGTATAGCTATGGCATGTCATTAGAACATCACATAAATATAGCATAAATCACATCATCATATAGGTATTGTATCGCTCCAAATTTTTTGCACCCTTACCTTCAGGATATAGGATCCGTGCCCGAAAGGGGGATGTGAAAAGGATGGGACAATACCTCGGACTGAGAGGCCCTTTGAAGGTCCCGCCTCTCGATGGAGGGGTATTAAGGTGATTTTTTGATGGATGGTGGGGTTCACCAGGAAACGTTTAGTGGCAGTCTCCACGCCTAAGTTGGGAATGTGTTTGATGTGTTCAATTTTATCTTTAATCATTCAAATCCTAGGTTTGGCCAAATGAATCTAAACTGTTCTATATGAAATGCAAATTTAAATGAATATAGAAAGTAGCAATGAATATCAAGTATAGAGAATATACTAAATAAAGACAAGTTAAACCTGATTTCGAATGTTTGATGGAGGTTCTGATTTTTGAAGCAGTCAAGATCTCCTCTGATCTGATAGGATCGTTTGAAATCAGACAGGATCGTTTGAGATCTGACGAATTCGTCAGAAAAATTCTTTAGAGACCTACAATTAGAGAAATAGACATAGAACACAAAAAATGCAGCAATACTAATAGAGGAAAACGGTGTAAAATGACAATATAGATACTAAAACGATAATTATGAATAGAAATTCAAGTAAATTATAGTATTCTAATGACAAATTATGATCTTATCATGCACTTAAGCTATATGGGTGAACTCAAAAATGCAAAATAGTAGAAAATAACAATAAACCGATCTAAATGCAGAATAAAACAAAATACGAGAAGAGAAAAGTGCAAACTTTCGGCACTAATTGCCCCCAATGTTGACTACAGTTGAAATCATCTGTAGAGTGCGAAATCATCTTGAATTGGGGCGTGATCGTCCGAGATCGTATAGGATCGTCTGTGACTATCTGAGCTTGTTCCAGCTAAAAAATGACAAAGTTTCTACAAGAAATTTTGAAAATGGACAAAGGCAAACAGAAGTCTAAGACATTCTAAGGCAAATAAAACTCAAAGTACAAAAACATTCAGCCAAGGGAATGTCAAGGGGAGGGCCTAAGATTAAATAGGCATATGAAGGAGGTTAGGAGGTTGTAGATCATCCCAATTTGGGAGATATCCAATGAGCGAAGTCTCTAACCATGCAGACATGATTTTTCCTAGGTTAGAGATGCCGTTGAAACATAAGCTAATTATAAAAAATCAGTTTTGGGACGAAATCGTCTGGACGTTCTGCTCTAGACGAATTTGTCTATTTTGAGGCGATATCGTCCGATCGACGACGATATCGTCCAACGGTCACAAAAAATCCTAAAAATAACATGAAAAACGAGGAAAGCGGTTTAACAGGCGGTTAACGGACGGTTCAGGGTTAAAAATTTAAATTTGAATTATTTACTAAGGTAATTTTAATTATTTGCTAAGGTTTACTACGCCAATTTTAGGGTGCTACATTTTGCCCCCTCTTTAGCAAATTTTTTGAAGAAAATATGTTAAATATGAGTTCTTATCGATCTATGAGAAAGAAAAAATTATTCCCATTTTTAGGCGACGATTTAGGTCGAATCGTACGACAATTTACTATGGTGCCCCCTCCGTGTTTTTACCCAAATTGAATGTTTGAGGTAAAAACACGAAAAAAGAAAATTTTAAAATGTTTTTAAGTGTTTTTGAATAAAATTAAGAAAATAGGGTAAAACCCTAATTCATTGTTACTGTTCATTTTCCTAGTTTCTAGAGCTTTGTAGACAAGATGGTCGATACAACGCACAAATCGACAGAGGTCCGGTGCGGGCTACGAGTAAGGGTCCAAACTTAATTTAGAATGCTTTAATTTTGAATTTCATGCTTTTTAGATTAATTTTGAATGATTGTTGAGCATCACGACCATTTTTGGGCCATCGATGTTGTTGGGACGAAATCGTCTCAATTTCGTCGAAATCGTCTCGATATCGCTGATTTCGTCAAAGGGCAAAATCGGCGATATGGGGATGATTTCATACAATAAGGGATGATTCCCTCTTGCAAAATCAAAGACAAATTTGCTCAAATTTTGGACGATATCGTCCAGTAGATGATATCATTATTTGTATGAAATTGCACTTGTTTTACTTGTATTTTTAATCACTATTTTATTAATGATTTTTATTGTTTTATTGTTTATGTTGCAGAGAGGATTACTAAAGAGCCAGGAATGAAAATACGATGGGCTGAAGGATGACTTGGATGCTCTATCTTAGGCAAAGCAAGATCAGTTGGCTCAAGTCGGCTTGTAGCACATGGCAAATATGCCACAAGTTTCTACAGATATCGGGCTATTGACAGCCCTAGCAAAGAGGTGGTATCCAAGTTCTTCTTGTTTCCGATTACCGACAGGGGAGATGACTCCCACATTGAAGGATGTATGGAGGATTTTTAGGATCCCCATACAATAATGGCTAATAACTCCCACAGTCAATTAGGGCCATGCGATGATGCGACTGTGCGGAGATCCAAGCTTTGCCCTAGAGAAGGGCGGAGTGAACATCGAGTCGCTACGTCAGATGCCTAGGGCATCTAGACTGACATAGGTTTTGGCTGGGGTGGTAGGTGGTCTGTTGCTATGCCATCAGATTGGATGCAGACTACCATGGCTACTGATAAATGTGGTCTATGACATGAGAGACCATGGGTACAGGTTTGCTTGGGGGAGCTTTGTGCTATGCCGCTTGTATAGGATCCTGTATGGGGTCATATACAAGGGAGGTCGATGTCTAGTTTTGACATCACTATTGTAGGTTTGGTGCTAGGAGCACATCACGGTGTGGAGGTTGATAGGGTTTCCACTGACAGGGATTAATGGGGAGAGGCCTTGAGTTTTCTACTGGTGGATCTAGAGAGGGTCACAGTGGCGGATAGATCTGCCAATGTCCCGGAGACTACTTGATGACCTTGTATCTGACTAGATCACCTGGAGGCCTTTGAGAGATCATCCAGGGTGGGCTGAGGATAGACAGGAGCTGGATTGCATTAGGCAAACCTATTGGCTAAGGATGGAGAGGAGAGAGGTGGAGCTCCATCGCTATGACTAATTTTTGAGGCAGTTTGATCTACAACAAGGGATCCCATCTCTCAAGGACTACAAGTTTTCCCAAACCATTCGGGATAACACTATAGTCAGCGGGGCTCCAGATATGCAATGCTTCTAAAGTGAGGACACAGACGATGCCCCCATCTAGCCAGTGGATGGTGTTGATGCTGGGGTTGCTGACGGCTATGATGCTTGGTACATAGGCATCTGCCCTCCTCAGATGACGAGGGCTCAAGGTTCGATTCATGTAGTTATGCATAGGATGGGGAGGCAATGCCAGGAGGCCATTGAGGTAGCATAGGGTCACAATGGGAGAGATTAGAGGAGGCCGCAGGCTCAATAGAGGCCATGACAACGAGAGAGGAGGGAGGAGATACCCCCTTCTCCATGGAGAGAGAGGCCATCATCGCCTGATAAGGGCAAGTGTGTCGAGGTAGGAGAGAGTAGCGAGATGGCTACTCTTCGAGAAGAGACTATTTGTCTCTAGGCTTAGGTGTAGTCCTTGCAGGATGAGGCTGCACGACACCAAGAGGAGGCCACACAGCTCAGAGATGAGGTCCCACGCCTCATAGCATGGAGCGAAGGGGTGAGCACTGAGGACCTAGCATGGGCTATTGCCTAGATCACATTCTATTAGATGTTATACCACCATATGGTGCCAAAGGAGCAGAGGTTACCACTGTCGGCCCCCATTGCAAAGCCTATCATGATGAGGTCATCGAGGACATCATCATGATCAGAGTCCAAGACTTATAGCACCATACGTACTATGATGGGGCCACCTCGTCCACCTCAGGGTGGGGGAGAAGATGAGGCTGAGAGCTCAAGGGGTTCTCAAGGCTAGCTGCTACAGACTGCACTACACAGATTGATACATAGTGTTTATTATTTTTGATAGAGGATTCAGTATGCCGAGGTATAGATTATGGCATACCGATCTAGTTTTGAGATGATGTATATATTGTTGATATATATATATAGATGAGATATTTTTGATCATATGACTTGTCTTATGTGTTTGTATGATTCTTTAATGTTTTGGTGTGATTGATTTGATGATTCATGTAATTATGTCGTTTGGAAATATTATGGTTTGAATGTCATGCTTTTAAAATTTAAATGAAATAATCTGATGTAAACAAATTGGTTGTTTGTGGGATAATTTGATAAAAATAAAAGGGACTTCTAACAATAATTTCAAAGGACATTGTCACTATTATAGACCATTTCATGGAGTCGCCACTCACTAGGTCGTCAAGCTAATCCTAGTATAGAAATATTGTTAAAAGTAAAAGAGTGCTTAAGAGACTATCTTAAGACTTTGTGTTATAATGATGGAGATGATGATGATGATGGTGATTTGTTTTCAGATTTTCATAAAAATATTATGCATGAAATATATATATATATATATATATATATATATATATATATATATATATATATTTTTTTTTTTTTGAACTGTTCTTTGCTTTCTATACTGGGGATACTTGCTCGAATTAGCTGTAGAGCAAGGGATTTTTATTCTGGGTAGGGGAGAGCTTGTCCTTTTGTCAATTCTCAAATATTCTAGACCATGTGCATGATAGGATAGCAAGGGAAAATTTTCGCTCAAGAAACCACTTCTACTATGTAGCATAGCATGGACATTACAAATATAATCATTTTATTGTGAAAGGATATGCTTGGTTTAAGCAAATAACAAGATCAATTCTCTGTGCTCAAACTTTATTTAATTGAATTTTGTGAACTTTGATATAAGAGAGATTAGTAATCATGCCAGATAAAATCAAGATATTTATTCATGTGAATGTGAAAGTGCGGGATTCTAAATAAATGCTAATTTATCCAAAATAACTAAAAATATAAGTGCAATACTTCACAATTTGAGAAGTACAAAATAAAATATGTTTTTGAAGATTTTGATGATTTTGAATGTTTTTAATGTTAAGTGATGAATTAAAAGAAATACAAGGTGATTGTTTTTTGAAATGTTTTAGAGAAGTGACTAAATAATAGGCAAAACAAATATATACAATGATGAAAGGACCAATTTTTTATGCATAGTAACATTTAAGATGCATAATGTTCATAGGTTCTTTAAGTTCTTTACCATCCAAGGTGGATAATTTGTATGCTCCTAATCCAAATTTAGCAATGATGACATATGGTCCAAGCCAGTTGGGCTCAAATTTACCTTTAAGGTTTTGAGTTGCATTAGTATTTTTTTGATTTTCTTTTAAGACAAGGTCACCGATCGCAAAGGATCGAGGATGAAATTTCTTAAGATATGCTCTCTTAAGCTTGTTTTGGTAGGTGTGAAGATGCTCCAAAGCATTGATGTGCTTTTCATCTAGGGGTTCCAGCTGACTGAGTCTGCCAGCTCGATATTCATCTCCTACTTCGGTATCTTGAAGTAGTAGAGCTAAAGAAGGAACTTCTAATTCAAAGGGAAAAACAACTTTAGTGCCATAAACCAAAACAAAAGATGAAGTACCTGTGGGAGTACGAACGCTAGTGCGATATGCCCACAAATCTGGATATAATTGAATGTGCCAGTCGCGGCCAGATTCATTGACCAATTTTTTGAGAATTTTGATAAAGGTTTTGTTAGAAGCTTCTGCTTGGCCATTACCCTAAGGATAATAGGGAGTGGACCAGCGATGGTGAATCTTATATTTTTTGCATAATTTATTAACATCTTTATTTTTTAAACAAGTTCCATTGTCTGAGATGAGATTTGAAGGAATTGCAAACCTAAAAATGATTTGATTAAAAATAAATTTAGAGACTTGTGTTCCAGTGCAAGAATCTAAAGGCATAGCTTCAACCCACTTCGTAAAATACTTAGTGGCAGTTATGATGAATATGTGTCCATCAGATGACACAGGATTAATTTTGCCAAAAATGTCTAAGCCCCATTTTGAAAAGGGCCAAGGAGATGAAATAGCCTATAGTTCTTATGCAGGGGCATGGATAAGGTCAACATGTTTTTGACACTTGTCGCAATGGTGCACATAATCATGTGCATCATTCTCCATGGTAGGCCAAAAGTATCCTATCCTAAGGAGATTTTTAGCAATGACACTACCACTGAAGTGTCCTCCACAAGATCCATCATGGGCTTCACTCAAAGATGATCTGGATTCTTCTAAATTCAAACATCTCAATAGGATACCTTCAAAATATCTCCTATATAAAGTATTGCCAATTATTACAAATCGACTTGCTCGTCTACGTAATAACCGATCGTCGGTTTCTATTAGAACTGGCAGGGAAAGTCCTATTGTGAAGAAAATCAAATATATCCGTATACCAAGGTTCAAGAGTAGTTTCATTGATTAGAAACACATCCAAAGGTTATAAGCATGACCTATTTGAAACGGGTTCCTGGAGTCAACGAATAATGATGGTGTCATATTCATCATCTAACTCCAAGGGTAGAAGAGATGCAGCTACGGCCATAGCGTCGGCCGCATGATTGCTAGTTCGAGGAATAGCTTCCAAGGTAACTTGATCAAATGGAGATATTAATTGTAAAACATATGCTTTATATGGGCACAATTTATCATCTCTGGTCTAATAAACTTCATTAATTTGGTTTATAACAAGTTGAGAATCACCAAAAACTAGCAGATGTTTAATTTGTAGCACCAAGGCGGCTCGTAATCCAAGGATTAGAGCTTCATATTCAACAATATTATTGGTGCAAGAAAATATTAATTTAAAGGACAAAGGTATAATGTGTTTTTGTGGAGATATTAAAATAATACCTGCACCAGCCTCACTCATTCATCGGGCTCCATCAAAGTATAAGGACCATTGTTCAACATGGTCTGCCTCTAATTGAAGGCATTCATCAGGAAACTCAATGATGAGGGGATGGGTAGATTCTAAGGGTGCAGCAGCTAATTGATCTGCTATTATTTGACCCTTAACAAACTTTTGTCCTATAAACATGAGTTCAAACTTGCTTAGAGCAAGAACCCACTTTGCTGTGCGACCTGATAAATAAGGTTGACTCATGAGATATCGCAAGGGATCATATTTAGTAATGACATATGTTTTCTGACTGAGAATATAATGGCATAATTTTTGCGTAGAAAATACGACTGCTAGACATAGTTTTTCTAATGTTGTGTAGCGGGTTTCATAACTAATTAAAGTTTTGCTAATATAATAATTAGCACGTTCTCTTTTCTCATCATCAAGTTGAGCTAACATAGCTCCTAAAGAAAAATTTGAAGCTAAAATATACAGGATAAATGGGCAATTAGGTCTAGGTGATGAAAGCACAGGTGGGTTAAGGAGGTATTTTTTGAGAAGTTCAAAAGCTTCCTTACATTCTGTTGGTCCGGCTTTCATACGCACCCTGCGAAGGATGAGCAAGAAGCTCCAGAGACACCCATGGGACGAATCCCACTCACTTTAGGATCTAGCTGGTTATCCAAGGTGCGAGTTACAGAGTCGGGTCAAATGCCTATTCACTCTTTTCCGCTTCTGGAATAGATTTCAATATGGACTGTCTATTACCTTACGGGGGGTTCTCGAACTTGTTCAGTAGTTGCAGAAGTGGTTACTTGTTAACAATCAGATTTAACTTGATTCTTGATCTAGCTCTCATGGGTCAGCAGATTCAAATAAAAGACAAATAAAGAAAGTAAAAATGGATCATTCACGATAAGCAAAGAGAGGGTAGGGTAAGGCAGAAAGGGAAGTTTATCAAACTTTAAACTGTAAAACTTAAACTATCAATTTTATCTATGCTACTAGCTTCACAACAGAACAAATCCAAGAAGAAAGTGTCCATATTTCTAAGATCACTTTCAACTAGGAGCACAAGGCAAAGTGAAACAGATCTAGCAAAAAATTATAAATCCAAGGGCAGCTGGTTAAAACTGGTATCTTTCACCGGCAGCCTAGCTCACACAGTGAAGACAGAGCAATTAGAACAAACTTAACCTCAAATCTGTAATTTCCCCTAGCAGACAATAGAACAACTGAAGCCTAACAACATATTTAATTTTGATATCTCAGATTTACAGCATATATCTAATAAACTTAAATGGAACGGATAACAGAAGAAGATACACTTATCACAGATCTCTAAAATATTAGGCTCCTGGCCATGCTACCACAGAAAATAGCAAAAGCACATCAACTCCCAGTCCAGAAAACAAAGGATTTCACAAAATTTGCAAGAAATTGCTTATAAGCCTTTTATTTCTAAGTCTCCGCCTCCCGCGATTACATTTTGCAGTTGAATTTATAGACTCAGGATAGATCCTGATCTTTATAGAAAATATCTTTTCTTAACTGCAAATCTTATCATCTTAAACCCTAGGACCGGGTTTTACAATAAAAGCCATTTTAAAACAAAGACTGGATAAAACCTAACCCTTCTGCAAATCAGGGCGGTCAGCTATCATAAATGGAGAAGATAGAATCAAATGCAGCCTGCATTCACCCGCAACTGCAAATAAATGCTCTCATTAATTTGTGTTGGTGAGCCGGATGAGTCACCACTTCTCCGCTATTCCATCTCTGCAAATCTATCCCGGAGTTGAAAATATCTGCCTGCTATTAACTCTGCCATAAATCCTCATTGAATGCCTTCATCGGTAAAATCTGGCAGCTGCGTAGTCATTTGTGGGCAGATCTATAAATACTGGAATGAAACATCAACTCTCGGCACCTTCCTTTTCAACATGGCCGCATTTAATTAAATTGCATTTGACTTTGTCTTTATGGCCATTTTTCCGCTATCCCGCAAGTGACAGATGGATTCCTGCATGAAAGACAAAAGATGCATTAGTACCTTAATAAAATTATCAAACCCAAGCTTTGATTAATTAAAACAGACTAAAAACCTTAATACAAGCTTGCAGGCGGCCTAATTTGTCCCATTCGTGCTTTGACACGTGTCGCTATCCCAGGATGCCTTCTGTTTACAGCTGGAATACACTTCTGGCCCTTTGGGCAACTTTCTCTCTCCTATCGTGATTCTGAGACATGTCACGAAATCGCGACGTCCCCAGTGCCATGCAACTTCTTCCCCCGTCGGCCACGAAAACGTGACATGTCGCGATTTCGCGACATGTCACGAAATCGCGCCTCCTGCTAGCTGTCACACAATTTTTTTCAAGCATGTCGCGATTTCATGCAAATTTGATTTCTGCATTTGCTTCCTTCTTTTGCCTTTTAAGACCTTTTCACAAAAAGGGTGCAGCGCATCGCTGCAAATCTTACCCCTTAGGCTTTTTGCTACCGAACTCCTTGCAACTATTGGCGTCACGCTCCGAAAATATGCAGCGCATCGCTGCAATCCTTGCCCTGAACTCTCCTCTTGACCAATATGCAGTGAATCGTTGCAACTTTTGTACTTAAGCATTTTTCCATCAACAACTCGTGAAAATAGAACACGTCGCGATATCGCGACAGTTCCTGTAGCTGCATGCATTGACTGCGTTGACCGCGATTTTGCGACATATTTGCGACTTAGCCGATTTTCATTTTGTAGCCCACTTTCTCTCTCCTGTCGCAAAAATGCGACATGTCACGATTCGCGACATGTCACGAAATCGCTCCTTTCCGTATAACTTTCTTCTCTCTCCTCTAGCCGATAGCAATTTTGCGACGCTTTCCAAAAATGGAAATGTCGCGATATCGCGATATTTCTAAAAATGGAAAGTGTCGCGATTTCGCTATGCAAAACTGACTTGGCGGGTTTTCTATTTTCCTGTCGCGATTTCGTGACATTTCCATAAATGGAAGTGTCACGATTTCACGGCTTTGCCGAAAAGGGAAAGTTTTGGATTTTCATGAAATTTTCTATCTGTTTTCTGCATTCTTTTGCATCGGTGCAAGGTTTTCTTTGCTATCTGGGAAATACTTGGGTTTACTGTCTTCCCTGTCCCATTTGAAAAACAAATCTACAACTCCTTCAAATTAAAAAAATCATATAATAACAAATCATATGTTCAACAGGCCCTCCTTCTAGCGCCAATCATATAATAACAAATCATATGATAACATGTTTATGCTTCTAATTGAAGGGTTTGCAGAGTTCTTTCAAAAGGACTGAATGCAAAAAACCCCCGGGATCAAATACCTTAAAATCTTGACAGACCCAGACCACCACATCTTCAAAATTATGTGACAATTGAAAGAAATCATGTTTTATCTGTATGCCCTAGTTCTTAACAACTTGAACATTTTGTGGTTGCTGTATTGCTTCAATATCTAGGACTTCAATTTTTATCCCTCTAGCAGAATGCTTACAATTTGTTTTTTCACCTGAGCTTTGCTTAGATTTAACCTCATCAATGTGTAATATCCAAGCCATCCTTTGTTGTGATGGATTAGAGTTATGACCGTTCTCACTTTCTCGGTTGCCAACTTATAAACTCCAATATTTACATCAACATGATTTACAACCTTCTCTTTGACATTATGTTCAGAAGTTGCAGGCTTATGTTGAGACAGTTCATCAATTCCAAGTTGGCTGACCACATTCATATTTACTATCTTTTCTTCCTTTTCTTGAAATCCAACAGGTGGTCCAGAGTAAGATTCAATCAAGCTATCCTTTTGTTCAACAATCTGGGGCAGTTCATAGGGGGTGATGTCAGCTTTAAGTTCCCTCATATCCTCGATGATGTTATCCTCTTTCTCAGTTACTTCTGCATAGTGACATTGAATCTCACTTTCATCATCCTCTGATGAGGAAGGGACATTGTTAGGTTCTGGACTCTGACATCTCAAATTATAACTGTCCATTTTGAACTATTGAAAATCTCACATTTCATCCACAGGAGTCTGTACAAGACTTTCTGTCTCTTCAGGAAAAGTGAGAATCTGAAACCCTGGTTGTACTATTTTTGGGTGAACTAGAAATATCAATATTTCTTTGATCTCTAGGAAAATTTAACTCACCAGGAAAAACTTCGATTTGGGTAATGCTAGATCACAACTGTTTACCTCAAGCACTTCCACTTTGAGCTTGTCAAAAATTTTCTCTATATTTTGCACATGCTGAGTGGATGTCACAGTTAACGGAGTCTCCTTGGGTAGAGCATGACATTTTGGCACTAACTCATGATGTGGAATGGGATTCAAAATAGGCATGTTCTGTGTAACATAGGATATCAAAGGACTGCTCAGAATTTGAGATCCTAGCTGTCTTTCAAGAATTAAGGCTTCTTTATAAGCACCTGCCAGGGTTGTGATATTGATTTCTCTCTTGAGGAAAATAGAGGTCATCGAATCCAATGCATTATTATAGATTTCTAAGGCCAGATTTGCATTTGGGATGTAATGTCCAGTCATTCTACTGTAAGCTCTTTGGAACATCATATTGAAAGACCTGACAGTTTCTCCTGACTCTCTCTTGATGCTGGAAAATTGTTGGTATAACACACTGGGGTCTATCACTTCCCCAAATTGTGATATAAAAGCTTTCTCTAGGTCATTCCAGCTAGTAATGGAATTGCTGGTGAGGTTTAGAAACCAGTCATAAGCTCCCTCCTGGAGAGTGAATGGAAACAATCTGCAGGCAACATCTTCATGCTGTATATTCAACAATTTTAGAGCATTTTTGAAAGCTAGCAGATGTTCTTCTGCAGTTCTTGTCCCATCATGTTTATATCTGTGGAGATACCTTTCCGGGCTTCTGGGCAGGTCATGGGCTATACCCGGGATATTCAAAGTAGTGGGGCCCAACCAATTTGCCAGTAATTACCACCTGGCTGACAGTGATATTCTGAGTTGTAATTGGATAACTACAAGTGGTGATAAAACTGCTCTTAACTTGAGGTCTTCTCTGGCAATTTTAAATACTGTACTGACAACTAAATGTTGGTGATAAGTGTTGTTGTTCAGGCAAAAACTCTAACCACAAAATTTTAAATCAGCACTCACAAACTTACAATACTTGAACTGAGTTCAACAGGCCCTCCTTCTAGCGCCAATTAGATGTTGGTGTTAAGTCCCGCTGTTCAGGCAAAAACTCTAACAACAAAATTTAAAAGAGCTGAGGAGGAGGGAAAAGGATTCAAAAGATAAAATACCAGACTCAGCACATACAACTTTACAGTTCTTAACAGACTACTGAACTTGAACTGAGTTCAACAGCCCTCCTTCTAGCGCCAATTAGATGTTGGTGTTAAGTCCCGCTAGAGTCCTTCATGGGCAAAGAAAACCTTGCACCGATGCAAAAGAATGCAGAAAATAGATAGAAAATTTCATGAAAATCCAACTTTCTCTTTTCGGCAAAGCCGCAAAATCGTGACACTTCCATTTATGGAAATGTCACGAAATCGTGACAGGAAAATAGAAAACCCGCCAAGTCAGTTTTGCGTAGCGAAATCGTGACACTTTCCACATCATGGGTTAGTGCCAACATGTCATGCTCTACCTAAGGAGACTCCGTTAACTGTGACATCCAATCAGCATGTGCAAAATATAGAGAAAAGTTTTGACAAGCTCAAAGTGGAAGTGCTTGAGGTAAACAGTTGTGATCTAGCATTACCCAAATCTGAATTTTTTCCTGGTGAGTTAAATTTTCCTAGAGATCAAAGAAATATTGATATTTCTAGTTCACCTAAAAATAGTACAACCAGGGTTTCAAATTCTTTCACTTTTCTCGAAGAGACAGAAAGTCTTGTACAGACTCCTATGGATGAAATGTGAGATTTTCAACAGTTCAAAATGGACAGTTATAATTTGAGATGTCAGAGTCTAGAACCTAACAATGACCTTTCCTCATCAGAGGATGATGAAAGTGAGATTCAATGTCACTATGCAGAAGTAATTGTGAAAGAGGATAACATCATCGAGGATATGAGGGAACTTAAAGCTGACATCACCCCCTATGAACTGCCCCAGATTGTTGAACAAAAGGATAGCTTGATTGAAGCTTACTCTGGACCACCTGTTGGATTTCAAGAAAAGGAGGAAAAGATAGTAAATATGAATGTGGTCAGCCAACTTGGAATTAATGAACTGTCTCAACATAAGCCTGCAACTTCTGAACATAATGTCAAAGAGAAGGTTGTAAATCATGTTGATGTAAATATTGGAGTTTATAAGTTGGCAACTGAGAAAGTGAGAACGGTTACAGCTCTAATCCATCACAACAGTGACAGTTGGATATTACACATTGATGAGGTTAAATCTAAGCAAAGCTCAGGTGAAAAAACAAATTGTAAGCATTCTGCTAGAGGGATAAAAATTGAAGTCCTGGATATTGAAGCGATACGACAACCACAAAATGTTCAAGTTGTTAAGAACTAGGGCATACAGATAAAACATGATTTCTTTCAATTGTCACATAATTTTGAAGATGTGGTGGTCTGGGTCTGTCAAGATTTTAAGGTATTTGATCCTGGGGGTTTTTTGCATTCAGTCCTTTTGAAAGAACTATGCAAACCCTTCAATTAGAAGCATAAACATGTTATCATATGATTTGTTATTATATGATTGGCTCTAGAAGGAGGGCCTGTTATCATATGATTTGTTATTATATGATTTGTTTAATTTGAAGGAGTTGTAGATTTGTTTTTCAAATGGGACAGGGAAGACAGTAAACCCAAGTCTTTCCCAGATAGCAAATTTTTGAAGCATAGTCTGGAGTGCATTTCGTCAACAGGACCTGAAAGGTAATTTTTCTAAATTACTTGCACATGGTCAAAATTTTTTTAAGGCACCATTTCTCTGCTCTTCCATCTGCTACATATTTTGAATGATCAAAGAAGTTGTAACATATGTATACATTGTAATTAAGCTTTGAAGTTTTTTCAGTTTTATTTCTTTGTCAGTGCAGTTTTACTTTTAAATGTCTGTACAGTTTTAATCTGTTTCAGTTTAATTTTAATGCTCTGCAATTCTTTTAGTTGCTTCATCTTAATTTTTAATCTTTAATTGTCTGTACAGTTTTAGCTTGTGCAGTTTATTTCTTTTGTCAGTGCTTTTTATTTCCTTTCTTTGTCTTTTTATGTCAGCTTGCTGTTAATGCCTGTCCAGTCTTTTGTTTTAGTTTTATTTTGCTGCCTGTGTAGTTTTAATTTATTTGCTTCAGTTTTAATTTTAAAAGTTTGTGCAGTTTTATTTTTTGTTTTGCTTTAGAGGCCTGTGTTCTTCCTTGGAGGTCTGTGCAAAGTTCTTCAACTTTTGAAATTTGTCCTTTAACCTCTGCCTGAGCAATCAATGAAAAGTCAGCCTACTAAAAATTGTTTTATTCTGAGTTGATCAACCCAGTCTCCACCCGGTGTTCATTATTAAAATTGAAATAGTCTGCTTTAAATTGAACAGTGGAACTATTTTGTTAGTCAGGACAACGGTAGAAAGGTGATTGGATCTTGTGTCTTGTTTGCCACAGTTGTTTTAATGATAGAAAAACTGCTATGCTGTTTGGTTGGAGGAACTCCCGAGGAATCCAAGAAAAGTTTGGTTATAAGAGGGGACTATGGTTCATGCAATTATTTGGGTATCCACAGAGGCTATCAGTGCCTAGACTGAAACAGTTCCAGATTGATCAAATGATAAAAGAAAATTGTGATTTCTTTAAAGCCTTTCAGATATTGATGCATTTCAAAAATAAGAGAGATATAAAAAAAAAAAAAGAGTTATATGAAAGAGAGGCAGCCAGATTCCAAAAGTTATTTTTCTTTTACCAAGTTGCAGATTCTACCTTACAGTTGTAAATTTGGGTCGTGTAAATCTAAAGGGTAACTCTGTCTAGGCTGTAAAAGGCTAAACTAGTAAACAGAGCTCTACTCGGTTTCCCCTTTTTACAATTTAGAAAAGCTGATCAGTCCAAAGTTCATCATTCAATCCAGTCATCCTTGAAGAAAGTTTTATACCCTTTGTAATTGCACATCAAAAATCTTCCTTGAAGTATTTCAGCCTAGTATGTCCTTGGGAAATTTTAACAGCTAGCAGTTGGTAGTCAATTTATTGTGAAGAATGTCTGTGGCAAGGCATGATGCATGGTCTTTTTGTTTTGAAACTAGAGTCCTGGGTTCTAAAATAATGCTACTATTTTACCCATAGATATCGCCATTTGTTGAGAAGCAACACACCCCCACTGAAAAATGAGAGTCCATCCTTAGAAAACCTCAAGCTTCCCATTTTGCAGTAGGGACCCTCTTGATAATTTTCAGGTTCAAATCCAAATTTGCTTGCCTCCTTGATTAAGTTGTCCTTTTCCTTGCATTCTGGTTTTGTTGCCTTTCAGATTTCATTTTGTGCATGCTAGAGTCCTTCATGGGCAAAGAAAACCTTGCACCGATGCAAAAGAATGCAGAAAACAGATAGAAAATTTCATGAAAATCCAACTTTCCCTTTTCGGCAAAGCCGCAAAATCGCGACACTTCCATTTATGGAAATGTCGCGAAATCGTGACTTTGCCGAAAAGGGAAAGTTGGATTTTCATGAAATTTTCTATCTGTTTTCTGCATTCTTTTGCATCGGTGCAAGGTTTTCTTTGCCCATGAAGGAATCTAGCATGCACAAAATGAAATCTGAAAGGCAACAAAACCAGAATGCAAGGAAAAGGACAACTTAATCAAGGAGGCAAGCAAATTTGGATTTGAACCTGAAAATTATCAAGAGGGTCCCTGCTGCAAAATGGGAAGCTTGAGGTTTTCTAAGGATGGACTCTCATTTTTCAGTGGGGGTGTGTTGCTTCTCAACACATTCATCATCCCAATTAAAAGGGACATCCTTCTTAAGAAGCTTAAGAAAGGGACCGATTTTGTCTGCCAGCTTATCGATGAAGCGAAAGATAGCTTGAAGCTTACCTTGTAAACTTCATAACTCAGATATATTGGTAGGTGCAGGAATATCAGTGATAGCCGCAATCTTGAGAGGGTCAATTTCGATGCCACGTAAAGAAACTATAACCCCTAATAGTTTATCGAACTTAACTCCAAATATGCATTTAGCAGGATTTAGTCGGATAAGATATTCCCTTAACCGATCAAACACTATCCTTAAGTCATTTAAATGATCATCTTCTTTGATGGAACGAGCTATGATATCATCTATGTAATCATGTAGGATATCATGCATCATGTCGTGAAAATATAAGTCATAGCTCGTTGATAGGTTGCACCTGCATTCTTTAATCCAAATGGCATCACTTTCCAACAAAAGGTACCCCAGGGGGTAATAAATGTTGTTTTAGCCTAATCTTCAGGAGCTATCTTGATCTGATTATAACCAAAAAATTCATCCATTAGGGACATCATTCCACTCCCAGCAATAAAATCAATGATTTGATCCATATTGGGAAGAGGAAAATTGTCCTTAGGGCATGCAACATTAATATCTTTGAAATCGGTGCAAACCCTAACTTTAGTAGCTTCTTTCTTGGTGACTAGAACTACATTCGAGATCCATTCAACATAATCAATACTTTGTATAAAAACAACATTTAGGAGTTTTTCTAACTCCCTTTGACTAGCAAGGCCACTTTGGGATGCATTTTCCTAAGTTTTTGTTTAACAGGTTTAGCATCTGGATGGACTACTAGGTGATGCATGACTACAGAAGGGTCTAAACCTGACATATCTTCATATGTCCAAGTGAAGACATCTTCATATTCTTTAAGGAATACAATGTATTACTCTTGTTTTTCTTGACTTAATTTTGATCCAATATTGATTATGTGGGGATTATCCTCAGTTCCAATGTTAACTTTAATGACATTTTCTACTTCCATGTGTAGATCTCTTTCAAAATTAGGTGGGGCGGGTGAAACGCCCAATTCTTGTAATTATTTTAAGGTTAACTTGGATAATTCATCTTGAGGAGTCATGGCCTCAAGCTAGGCTATAGTAGGTATAGAACCATCAAAATAAAAACCATTGTGTAACAACTCTTCAATAGAGACATCATGGAAAATATCTCCTTCCAACTCATCATCGGATTCAGCAATCATTTTAGGATAAACTATGGATAGCATATTGCATGTAAATGGCTGATTTTTTAGAGGCAAATCATCACGCCCATCCAAATAATCTTGATAACATATGAGTTGATCATCATCTTCAAAAGGGAAGGGTTGACCCTTACTAGGAAATAGGCCCACACCACATCGGGCGGGCCATGGTTCTACCTCAAAAGGTTCTTTCATACCATTTGGAAAGGTCCCAAGCCTTTCCATGATAACTCCACACGTTTCTTGTGTTTTGTCATTGAAATATTTTATGATCATGTCAGTTTTATTCATTTCATCACTTATAAACCCAAAGCTTTGGTAGAAGTCAAAAGTGCAAATATTTAGAGATGAACCATTATCAATCAAAACCCTTTTGACTGCTACATCTCCTATTAGGGCAGTAATATATAAGGGGTTATCCTTATGTAAACTATGTTGCGGGATATCTTTATCTCGAAATTCAATACAATCGACTTATTTAGTGATGATAGTATTGGCCATGGCTTTAGGTTGAATGTTTTATGATACCATCATTTGGATCAATGTAAGCATTAATTCATCCCTATGTGTAGGAGAAGATATTAATAGGTCCAAAAGGGAAATTCTGGTTGTAGTATTGGATAATTGTTCATTAATATTATAAGGAGGTTTAGATTGAACATTAGGAGCATGATTCCCTTTATTGGGATTTTTCAAAACAAATGGAGTTGATCCATCATTCTGATTTGGTTCTTTTTGAAAATTTTGAGCTTGTTGTCTGGTAACGACTCCGATGGTTCCTACAATATTATTTTGTGTATGATGAATAGGTCTTGGTCTAGCATTTATAGCTTGTTCATTAGAAAGGAACTGATTAGAAGAGGGTTGAGTAGTAACTCTTCTAGGAAATGGTTCTTCCAAAACCATAGAATCTATGATAGGTTGAATAGGATCTGATTCATTTTCAAAACTATTCGATTGATTTGAGGTGATGTCTATTTCACTTTCAGTATCCGATTCTACATCACTGAGATCCGATGTTTGAATATTATGTAGGGGCCTGGTCGTGACCATGGATAAATTTGTGTCAAATTTTTGTAAATCATGATTAGGTAAATGTCTGCTAATAGTTCCTACATATCGGGTAGGAGGAGGGACATTATGATGCTCAATTTGATTGGCCACCTCTTTACCATGTTTTGGTAAAGGATGTTGAAATATATCTAATGATTGATTAGCATTTTGATTTTGATTTTGGGGAATGTTCTTTTGAGAATTATTAGGAGCATTTTGTTTAGGTTGGAAGGCTTGCACCTCCATCTCATTATTATCAATCAGATCTTGTATTTTATGTTTTAACCTTTTACAAGAGTTGGTAGAGTGTCCAGGCCCTCTATGGAAATCACAGTGTAAATTGGCTCTATATCCGGGTATGGTTGGATCAGGTTCCCAGATATTAGGTAATTGAATCAAACCTCTTTCAAGTAATTGGGGTAGAATAGTTGATAATGGTTGATTCAATCTAGTAAACTATCGAAGAGGTTTATCAGGAGGTTTCAATATAATTTTTTTTGTTGTCTTCGTTGTATTGATATTAACGACATTTCTACTGTCAGTGACTCCATCACCTACAAATTGTTTGTTTTTATATTGATTTATGGATGTTTTCTCATCATCTTTCTTCCTAAGCTGGCCTCTCCTAATGAGAGCATCTTCTACTCTTTGAGCTAAGTCTATAGCTTGATCGAAGGTGGTGAAGGTAGCAGTTGATAACTCATAAGATATTTGTTCTTGCAAATTATTAATAAAAATGTCCAACATTTCCCTATAAGGTAGCACAAAGTGCAGTTTTCTTGTCAACTGCCTCCATCTAGCTAAGAAATTAGCAAAACATTCATCTTTGTCTTGTTTTAAGTTGTAAAAATATTTAATGGTTACATGCCTTTCGATATAGGCACTAAATTGATGCACAAAAGATTCAACGGTCTCTTCAAAATTTCTCAAAGAATGAGTGGGCAATTGATAGTACCACTCTAATGCCATTCCTCCTAAACTTTTTGGGAACATTTTTAGTAATAACAAGTCATCATGTGATATATCATGACATGATATCCTAAACATGCGAATATTTTCGATGGGATCTTCAGTTCCTTTATATATAGGCAGGACGGGCATGGGAAAGTGCTTAGGGTATGGTTGTGCTACAACTATAGGATCTAAAGGCTGACTACACATCTCTCGATAATTGTACGAGGGACGGTAGGGATCTATCTGGTCCATGCGGGAAGCTAACTGTTTCACCATGGCTTTTAGATTACTGGTTTGCCCACCATATTGGTTCGGTAGGGTATTAATATGAGATTGGTGAGCATATGATGGAGGGACATGAAGATTAGATGCTATATTGCTATTGTGTAAATTGTTGGTAGGAAGGGTGTTATGAAGAAGTTTTGAAGTTGTATTATGTTGTATCCCAGATTGTTGAAAATTGGTGTTTGGCTTCATTTTAGGTTTTTGTCAATTTGAAGCATATTGATCTATAGTTTGGCAAAATAAAGCAATGAATGAAGGTCTCTTTTGTGTGGGAATGATTTTAGGCTCAATAACAGGTTCCTTAGGAGGTTGGGTAACCTGTTGTTTTTGCATGTTCTGAATCATAGTGACCATATCTATATTGGATGGTCCAGCTTTATCACTTTCTTGATCAACGAAGGACAAGGGATTAGTGTGCATGTTAAATCCTTCTTCTAGGATTGCTTGAGTTTCACTAATTTGTCCCCTATCAAGACGAACTGCCATATTAAGAGCACCAATATTATTTTTGAAGAATTTCTAGAAATGATCTATGTTATCAAAAGTAACAGTTCTGTTTGGAGCCATTCTAGGGGATGAGGATCCTTCCTCTCTAACATTTTCTTGTTGTTCATTTTCTTCAGCCAGCTCATCTTCTAGCTGTTCTAGAGTTTCTCCTTCTGGAATTGGATCCTCAGGAAGGGCATTTGATTTTTTTTTTCTTTCCTAACCAATCTTCTTCTTCTTCTTCAGTTTGTTTACCATTCCTAAGTCTAGTCATTGTGCTTAAACTTAGATTTCAGCAAACATATATATTTTTATATATATATGCAACAAGCTTAAGAGGTATATATTTTAATTATATACCTATAAAAATAAAATATTTTGATTTTGTTATGTTTTTGGTTTTTTTTTTGTTTTTTATAACAATATTATAAAGATAACAAACAACACACAAAACGCAAGAAATAATAATAATGAAAGCAATGATCTAGTTTTCTATAAACAATTTATAAATATCATTAACGAGCTCAAGTTCTTCAAGAGTCATGAAATGTTCTTCTTCAAATTGGAAATTGTTTTTCAGGAAGTCAACAAAGTGTGCTATGGTGATATTGTCTATTTCAGATTCTATTTTGTAAAAATAAAGTTCGTGGCAATACTCTCGGTATAACACAGCTCTAGGAACTCTATTCCATCTTTTTCTATTTGCAATATTAGCTTCTTGGTCCTCTATACGAGCTAGAAATTGATGCACTATGGCTTCATTCTTGAGGAATTCCTCAAAGGTATACAACTCAGAAGACACAAGGGCTCTTCTATCTGCTAACCACCTATGGCAAGATCTCTGAAGTTCATGATAAAAAATGAGTTGATGAGGATCCATGATTCTATCTAGGACAAACCTCTTGATTTGTTTAAGCTCTGTTGACCTAGATGAAATGATGCCTAGTCTCTTATTAAGTTTGTCCCACAAAAGTTGGTTTCTATCTGTTTCAGGCACACTAAGCACATAATTAATTTCTATGGCTACTAATTGGTTTTCAACATTTATAATGACAGCTAGTCTTATCTTAGGAACTACCATCTAAACATGATATGCAACTTAGTAGTTTTCTAATGATTTTAAATGAATCTATGTTTTTTTGTTTTTTTTTTGTTTTCAAAAGGTTTTAGTTTCACGTCGGGTTCACCAAAATGTATCGCTCCAAATTTTTCGCACCCTTACCTTCAAGCTATAGGATCTGTGCCCAAAAGGGGGATGTGAAAAAGATGCAAAAATACCTTGGACTGAGAGGCCCTTTGAAGGTCTCACCTCTCGGGGGAGGGGTATTAAGGTGATTTTTTGATGGATGGTGGGGTTCACCAGGAAACGTTTAGTGGCAGTCTCCATGCCTAGGTTGGGAATGTGTTTGATGTGTTCAATTTTATCTTTAATCATTCAAATCCTAGGTTTGGCCAAATGAATATAAACTGTTCTATATGAAATGCAGATTTAAATGAATACAAAAAGCAACAATGAATATCAAGTACAAAGAATATACTAAATAAAGACAAGTTAAACCTGATTCCGGATGTTTGATGGAGGTTCTGATTTTTGAAGCAATCAAGATCACCTCTGATCTGAAAGGATCATCTGAAATCAGACAGGATCGTCTGAGATCTGATGAATTCATCAGAAGAATTCGTCAGAGACCTGTAATTAGAGAAATAGACATAGAACATAGAAAATGCAGCAATACTAACAGAGGAGAACGGTGTAAAATGAAAATATAGATACTAAAATGATAATTATGAATAGAAATTCAAGTAAATTATAGTATTCTAATGACAAATTATGATCTTATCATGCACTTAAGCTATATGGGTGAACTCCAAAATGTAGAATAGCAGAAAATAACAATAAACTAATCTAAATGTAGAATGAAACAACAGACGAGAAGAGAAAAGTGCAAACTCTGGGCACTAATTGCCCCTAATGTTGACTGCAGTCGAAATCGTCTATAGAGTGCAAAATTGTCTTGAATTGGGGCGTGATCATCCAAGATCATACAGGATCGTCTACAAAAATTTGAGCTTGCTCCGGTTGAAGAATGACAAAGTTTCTACAAGAAAATTTGAAAAGGGACAAAGACATACAGAAGTCTAAGACATTCTAAGGCAAATAAAACTCGAAGTACAGAAAAATTCAGCCAGGGGAATGTCAAGGGGAGGGCCTAAGATTAAATAGGCATATGAAGGAGGTTAGGAGGTTTGAGATCATCCCAATTTGGGAGATCTCCAATGGGGGAAGTCTCTAACCGCACAAAGATGCTTTTGCCCAGGTTAGAGACGCCATTGAAATAGAAGCTAATTATGAAAAATTAGTTTTGGGACGAAATCGTCTGGACGTTCTGCTCCATATGAATTTGTCTGATTTGAGGTGATATCATCTGATCAGCGATGATATCATACAACGGTTAAAACAAATCCTAAAAATGGCATGGAAAACAAGGAAAGCAGTTTACCAAGCGGTTAACGGGTGGTTCGAGGTTAAAAATTTAAATTTGAATTATTTACTAAGGTAATTTTAATTATTTGCTAAGGTTTACTGCGCCAATTTTAGGGTGCTACAGGTATTATATCTACTAATGCATCCATAATACAAAACATAAAAACATAACACATAGTGAGTCATAAGAAATGATATCATATGTGTAAATCATAAGTATATGAGGTAAAATAATGCTTTTAGGTTACAATAGTGTAGGTCTTCAGACCTTACACTCAAAATTGATACAAGATATCATGTCATATCAAGTAGGTCTTGCACCCCCTAAGTCACTTCCACCCTCAGCTACCTCTCTACGAGGATGTCTAGAGTTGGTACCCACTGATCTCTTAGATCACACTCCCAACCTATGATTGGACCACATTGAAGATTACCTAGACTCACTCTTCTGACTCTTATGAGATCCTCCTGTAGTAGACTACATAGGTATATTACAATAAAGAATGGTCACTTGCCCCTCTAGTTGCTTGATATATGCATCATTAGAATGACACCCAATATTGTACTAGCTAACCAGACCTTGCAATCTAGCTACCTAAGCTTACAACTCTATGATATATCCTGTAATAGGTGTACCCATCATGAAATATCCTACTATCACCTATCCTAATCCAATAGGAGTAGCCCCTAGCTGTATCCTGAGAGCATCTCTCTTAGTAGTCCTAGTATCTAACTATACCTGTAAAATATCCCTTTGTGTAGTGTCCTGATCTGTAGTGGTCTAAGCTAAATACACCTATGCTTGCAGAGTGGTCCTCTCCTCTACATATCCTCACCACTACATATGCCCTCCAATGAGCTGGCTCTGCATAGTAGTGAGATATGTATCTCACTCTATGATCTATCTTTGTACTATTTGTAGCTATACCTATAAAATGTGTACCTGAGCCCATAGCTGGGATACCTCATCATTTTGGGCATCCTCCTCACCCTCCTCCTCATCATGTGGGTCCTCCATATTCCCTATAGCCTATCCCCATGCCTCATATAGCCTATGGCATACTCATTGCACATCACCACCTCCCTCAACTATCTCATCTACATACCCTCACCACTACATATGCCCTGCGCTAAGCTGGCTTTGCATAGTAGCAAGATATGTATCTCACTCTATGATCTATCTTTGTGCTATTTGCAGCTATACCTATAAAATGTGTACTTGAGCCCATAGCTAGGATACCTCATCATCTAGGGCATCCTCCTCACCCTCCTCCTCATCATGTGGGTCCTTCATATCCCCTATAGCCTATCCCCATGCCTCATCTAGCCTATGGCATACTCTTTGCACATCACCACATCCCTTAACTATGGCCTCCACCCTGGCTCTACCCAAGTTGCCACCACCCTACCATAGTTGAGTAGTTCACCAGGTGTTATAATCATCCATAGTACCAATATACGTGGTCCCTATATCATTAATAGCAAGATCGATCTCCTCTGTTAGAGCTATAACCTAGGGTAGTGTGAACTATATCTCCACATTTAGGTAGTTGTAGAGGATTGTATCCTCTTGCACATCTTGCCTAATGTTGAACTACCTAGTGAACTGAGAGAAGTGGAAGAACTCCCTCACCCCTCAATGGTACCCAATGACCCATATATCATACCTCACCCAATTCAAGTACCTATCTACCTACTACCATATAGGATAGTCTAAGTAATGCCTCCAGATAATATGCCTCACCTATAACCCTATCAATGACCGCATATAGTGGTCCTGATACCCAACATAAAATCAAATCTGATGTGTATGTCTCCCATGGCCATCGTGCAACATAACACTAGATATCTACTACTATAGATGCTATAGGTAGTGGAAGTCCCCCTATCCAGTATATCCAGATGTGCTCCCACCCACAGATCTAGAGCACTAGGCTGAAACCTACTCCCACTCACTCCCATCAAGTGATCTGGTATAGCTCATCATATATCTAAGCTAGGAGTGTACTTACCACACCATAATCAATGGTTGCTCCATAGTACTCTCCAATAGGTTTTGTAGCATGTCCAAGAGGTTCCAAGGGAACCTCGTGCTTGAAGTATCAAAAAGTAGCACATTATAGCTAATGTGCATCAAAACTATCTGGCAGTGAGATAAGACATTCACTTTGTACCAGTTCTGAATAGGTACCCCACCATGCTCAATATCTAGAAGTACAATTGCCACCCTATCTCTAAACACCCAAGTGAAAACTACCTCCCTAGATGTGGTCTCAAAATATGTAATGGCCCAACCATCAATTAGGATCCTAAATATATGGTAGACATCCTCCAACATCACTATCATATCACCAGTTGGGAGATGGAAAGTATTAGTCCAAAATCCCATCGATGGGCTAGGGTTGTCGAATAGGCATTATATGACATAATCATCAATAATAATATGATATAACTAATGCCAATCACCTCAAACAAATCTCAGTTTGCATAATATAAATGGTGCAGTAGCTCGATCAGCAAATTAGGCTCTTGTGCCTATGTTTTCAAGGACTAATATGCAAATAAAAAATAATAATCAACCTCAAATTCCCCCCTCCCAAAAAATCAAAAATCAGTCAAAAAATTAAAAAAATTCCTAAGGTTTCCTAGCCACCCACATTGACAACAGCTACCATAGTCGTCGTTGATGTCATTAGTGGCTAACTGCTAATGATTATTTTTTACCATTGGCATTTGAACCCAATAGTCTACAATGATAGAAACCCCTTGGGAGCCACCATTTTCGATAGCTACTATGGGAATGACCCCATGCGAGGTCATATCCCACTCCAAAAGTACCCAAAATTAAAAATCCCAACCCATCTAAGCTAACCTATGCTAAACCTAACTAAGGGATGAGGTTAAATACCCATAGTTTAATGAGGTTCATTTTATAATGGATAATTCACTAGAGATATAGAGAACCTACCTTAGGAGCTTCGGCTCCACCACTAGTAGATGCCTCAGGCTGATCCACCATAGTGGTGAATAGTAAGTTTGCAAGCGTTCTCTATCAAATTTCTCATTCTCTCCCTCAAAGCTCTCACTTTATTTGCTAGAATTTGGTAATAATGAATTGCAAAAAATCTAATTTATATATATGTATATTTTGTAATTTTGGCAGTTGCTCACTTTGAAAATAAGCATAGATTAGGGCAACCCCGACCGTTGACATTGACAGTGGCTATGGTATTTGCAAATATCAATCACGGATTTCGATAGTGGCTAGAAAACAACACTAGATGTTCTAAATTTATCACCATGAGGATCTTCAAAATGGACATCTAAGCATATCTAATGATCCAAAATTTTCAAAAATAAGAAAAATAACAAAAAAATTAAATAACAACAAAATTTCAAATAAGCCTCATATCAGTTATTTACCCTATACACTTGGTGGTTGCAACAAATTGCACTCCATGCAATCCAAAAAGATGAGTAAATTACCATAAAGATATTTGAGCCAAATTATTCATTGACAAATCAAAATGTCTTCACTTCACTCCCCAAGAAGGCCATGGAAACCAGGTTGCTCCATGGGAATAAAGTATTCATTTCCTTTCCTCTATGAATTTTATCAAATCATCGAACATAGTGATTCATCCCATAGTTAAATTTAATTGCTAACATATTTATTCCATAAAAATGCCATTGTGATTAGACTAATCCATGGGATAGAGGTGTACAATTACTATTAATGGTTGAAATCATAGTTGTAATAGGACCTACCTTACAACAACTTTAATCATCTTGAACTATCCAAATCAATCATCTTGGTCAAGTGACTCATCGCTTTCATAACTTATCCTTTTCCTCATTGACTCGTTTCTTAAGGTGGTATTCATAATCAATACTCATAATAAAAATCAATAATTGAATACTTAATCTTCTAAATCATGTTCATTTTATGAATCATTGCTAAAAACTATCACAAGCTTAACCTTTTTCTGGGGCAAAAACAAACATGCTGATTTAAAATTTTTAATGATATGTCTATTGGACCTATTGTAGCCCCAATAATCTGGATACGTCTTAAGTTTTATAAAATTTAAGCCTTCAATATTGTTGGAAGCAATGATTCTAAGATGTGTGTCCTTTTTAGGATTGGGATATATAACGTTTACCAGATAAATGAGCACCAATTAACCTTTAATATGGCTTTAGGTTGTCTATTTTTGCTCAATGTCATGTTTTCCCATAATACATTCCAAAAGAGGTATTTTTATATACCTAAAACACATCATGTTTAGGAGACTATTCATATGGACACCTTTGCAGACCATATAAATGAGCTTGGACCTTGCCAAGATCAAACAATGGTTCTAACCACTTATTTAGGTTATTCTAGTCCTATGTAGCTCTAGCCACTGATATCATCAGTACCTGAGATACCAACCACTAATGATTAGAGAAACTAAGTTCTAGCCATGCCTATATATAATGACTAAGGGTAGATTACCCCTAGCCATACTGATTGAGAGTGACTAGCCTTGTAACCAAATCAGGCTCCCCGAGCTAAGCAAAATTAGTTGCATTTAACCAATTTGCAATGGTTCTTGGGTGGTTTTGTCTACAAAGCTTCTAGAAGCCTCACCCTAACTACTCCATGCCAGCTGGTTCTTGATCTTGGCTTCCTTGAGAAGCCAAGGTGAGGACTTGGGAAAGTCTATTTATAAGCCTCCCATAGAGATATATTCATCCTCAAATTCATTGTATAAAAGCCCTATCAAATTGGAGAGTAATTTTGCATCCCTTGAGGAGTAGTGAGGTGTTTTCCAATTACATAAAGGAAACTATTGCTACATCAATAGAGCTTCCAAAGGCTTGAGGAGAAAGCCTACTTTTCCTCATAAATTTACTATGAAACTGAGATAATCTACCATAGATCCGTGTTCTGAGACACAGGTGACCATTGAACATCAATTTAGCAAGAGAATTGATCAATTTTAGGTCAAGGATTCAGAGGAAAAAACTCTTTTCCCATGGTTACTATTTTTAATAGTGGCCCATAATCTTAGCTGCTAAATTTGACAATGGCTAATAGAGTCTGCTGCTCTTCTCAATAGCGACTAGCATTTGATTGGTTATTTCTTGCATTTTAGCCATAGATTTTATATTATTTGTGTTGTAATTACTTGTTTATCATAGATTACATGCTTTTTAGTATTCTTTCATGTTTTTCTTTTAGTATTTATAAGAATTTTATTATTCTTTCATACATTTTATTTATATCTTGTTGTCATCATGAAATAACCTCATCTTGAGAGGCTAAGGTTTACTATTGACTAGTTTGAGTTTCTTTGTGTGCAGGTAATAGGGACAATAAAGGATCCAAGAGCATATTCAAGATCATACTTCTTGACATCAAAGAAGGAGGCAACTAATAAGCCCTCTTATAAGCAAAGTAGTGGATGAGTGAAAATCATTGTAATGCATCTTTCTCTTTTGAGAGGCCACAACATTTGTAATAATTGTATCAAAGTGAGATATTTCCTAAGAGGGAAATAATAAAGTCTTATTGTGATTAATAAATAGCACTCCATTTTTTATCATATTTTATCTTGCAATGATTACATGATTTCATATTGTCAATTTATTATATGCTTGCAAATAGTTTAGATACATGATTTTTACTGCTTAGATATTGACACAAAAAATTACCCTCCATTGAAATGCTACTTAATTAGGGTCATTACCTTTTTTTATTCAATGTAGTATGACAAGACATCATCGTATCCTTTCCTAAAAAAAATCAAACCATCTATGATACACCACCTATTTCCTAAATCTAACTTTTCCTTTGATTGTTAGTTCTTTTGGAACTTGTCTAGTGGCCATGTACCTACAAATATCCACCATCCATATTGTTCTATCATCCATTTATATTTATTCTACTAGGAAAACCTTGTATTTAGGAAGTGATATTGGTAGGTTTCTACACAAGGTACTACCTATTATGAGCTTGGTGATTTTGATTTCAATATCAAATTTGTGAATCTTGTTAATCCATCCAACTTTATTTTCTTCTAGTAAACCATGAAGCATAGTGGATTAGACATTGAGATGTAGTAAAAATACTATGGTCTTGCTCTACAATAAGTAGTACCTAGATTTCTTAGGAACCCTCTTGGAAAAAACCTATTTTTCAAGGTGTATCTCTTTCATAGTTATAAAGGATTTGGATCATAAATGATATGGGGTGTTCTTTGTCCTTATCATTTTCCTATTTTAGTACAATGGTAATACTTTCATATATGTCAAAAACATAGAACTTAAAATTATTGGAAAATTAGTGTTAACTATTACTGGGGCATGGGTAATGCTATCCTTGATGTTTTAGGACTTTCTACCTTCATTGATCTACACCAGGGCAATATATTTCTTTAGCATTTTGGTAATTGACTTGACCATCTAAGCAAAATTAATTATAAATTTGGTAATATATTGGATTTGACCTAGAAATGATAAAATTCCTTTGATTTAAGTGGGTAAGGGGAGATATTGTATGGATATCATTCTATTAGTGTGTATGGTTAAGCTATATATTAATACTACATGACCCAATGACTTGTCTTCCTACACAATAAAAATATATTTGGGGTAAAGCAATATATTGAACATCCTCAACCTTTGAAATATTGATTCAATATGTTAAATGTGCTTCCTTATACCTTTGGAATGCATAACCAGATCATCGATGTATATGAGGATTATCTCACCAACAAGTTTGATAAATGCTATGTCCATAATCCATTGGAAGTTAGCTCCTATGTTTGATAACCCAAAGAGCATCCTCTAATATGCAAACGTTCATCATTTAGTAGTTAAGTCCATATTATTTTGATCATCAACCATAACCTAGATCTGATTATATTTAGAGAAAACATCTAGGAGTGACAAAATTTGATACCTTTCTATTTTTTAAAAATTTTGACTAATAGTGGGGAGAGGATAGTAATCCTTTTAATAAAACTCTATTCAGGTTCCTAAAGTCAACACACAATATTACATCACTATTATTCTTGTGTATATAAACCAAGCTAGTGACCTAGGTAGAATATTTAATTAGAAAAAATGATATGGGTATGTAGGAGCTTCAATATTTCCTTATTTATCACTGCCTCAATCATGGGGTTAACTGGATACTATTTTTGTTGCAAATTCTAGTACTAGGTTCTAGCTCAATGGTATGTTGTATAATACTCTAGTCATATACTTTGATATATTTATATGATCATGTTATGATATCCTCATACTTACTACAAAGATCCTTGAATAGGCAAATATCTTCTTGAGTACATTTCTTTCCAATAAGCAAGTTCTTTCCTTCAACAACTTTGACATGATGTTAAAAAGATGATTTCACATTGAAACTTAATTTCCTTGTTCTATCATCTAGGTTGAATAGTATTTCTAGGATAATAATTCCATTTCATAGTTGGTTTATGTGTGAAATATAAAATATACCATAACAATTAAAAATATACAAAAGAAAATTGCAAATATATTTGATATTAATAAACTATCTTTTACAATTTCACCTAAAGGAGGATTTTATTTTACAAGTAAGATCTCTGGTGTCACAAGTTATTTTCTCAATCATACAACAAGTTGTGGAAGATTTTAGAAGGTATGTTGCTTGACCTCTCAAGCATCCATGTGTATCCAATACCTACACACAAGCTCAAAATGATAATATCAATAGCATATGTAGGGCCTTTTGAGATGAGACCCAAAACTGTGAAAGAATATTACAAAAAGTGACTAAAACATTACAAAATATTATAAAATTGAATTTGAAAGTTACAAAACTATGTGTAATGTTTACAAAACCTAATAAAATACCTGATTTACCTTTTTTGTGTAGTCTATGGATGGTCTAGAGTTGTTTCTAGCCCTAAGCTCAACCACCTGGGGTGGTTGGCTCTTTGGGTAACCTCCCTATGTGATTATGATTTTGGGTAACTTCCCTAGTCAATTAAGACTCTAGTAACTACCTTGTGTAGTTTTGGTCCTATTTAACTACCTTGGATGATTGAGACTATTATCTAGAAAAGGGTTTTAGTCCTGTATCTAAGACTTCTTGGATTTGTTTTGGCATACTTACTACAGATTTGGTGCACTATTGGATATCGACTATGGGTGTGGCTACAAAACATGTTAGTAAATAATTCCAAGAGCATCCATGGTTTATGCCTTTAAGCTCTATGAATGGTAAACTTGTAACCACAATGTGAAACACATACACAACATAATCAAATAAAATTTGAGCAGAGTTTTGTAATATTTTTGTACATACATGAAAATAAAAATGGAGACCTATTTGTAAAGTCTCCCATGAGGAGAGGAGAGTGAAGAGGATTAAAGAGGAGTGATAAGTGGCATGGGTGCATAAATGAAAAATCTCAGAGATTCCTCACTTGGGTGGAAAAATGCACAACTTTCCTTGTTTTTCCTATAGAATCCTATGATGTTCCATAACACCTTATGACATACCATGATGCAATAGGACATGCCATGACTCGTTATGATGCAACTCACTAATGCATTATTTGTGGAGAGATTCCTCACCCACCAACTTGGGATATCTCATCAATGTTCTTGGGGTAGAAGAAATCCTCACTCAAATGCATTGAATGTGCTTGGAAAGTGGAGGAAAAGGAAAATTAAATGCCAACCATAGTTAAAAATAGTGGAGTGGTCTCATGATGACCATGATTAAGCATAGGAAGGGGCTAAAGTGGGTCAAAGGGGCTAGAATAGTAAATATTAATAATTTATAAGGTTGCAATACAGTAATATAATTACACACATTATTAAATATTAATATTAATTATTACAAATGTGATACTTTTTAGGTGTCTAAAGATACCCCTTTTTGTACCACATTGTGTGAAAACACATGGTGCAAAAATTGATGACACTAACCTTTGGGTTGACAATGGACAGAGGGAATGACTAGTGAATGATGAAAAATAACCTTTGCCTTGATGAGGGTGACACAATATTATCTTAAATCAAGAACAATGTAAGATGCCCAAATTATGGAAGCAATAAATGTTCTTGAATCTTTGGATTTGATGAATTGATGAGATCAATTTAATTAGAATTTTGAATCTTGGAATTTTGATTAGAAATTTGAAAAATAAAAGATAGTTTTTCTATTTTCTCTAGTAGAGGGAGGGTTAATGATAGCTTCAGGCACAAACTATTGTATACACATAACTCTAAAATTGGGTGTTCACTTATTGAACTGATTTGAGATGAAGTTTGTAGGTACTTATAAACCCCATCAAGCAACGAGCGAATGATGAGAAATGGAAAAAAAAAAACAATATTATTGAAAAAATAAGGATTAATATTACAATAGGGAAGAGAGAAAGGTACAAAATATGTGATTTTGGAGGTCCTACAAATTTTGGGAGCTTTTTTGAAAAAGAACTCCTTGGCAACCACCTAGGGCTGTTGTCAGGCATCTAGGGAACTACCCAAGGCGGTTGTCAAGCACCTTGGGAACCACCTAGGAAAGTTGTAAAGCACCAAGGGAACCATCTAGGGTGGTTTTCAAGAACCTTGGGAACCACCTAGTGTATTTTCCTTGCAACTTGGTGATTTCCCAATGTGGTTGGGAACATATTTAGGTAGTTACCAACAGAAATATATAAATAGGACTAAAGGGTTCATTTAGGAAACTATGAAGGGTGATAGATAAGAAGGAGAAATAAGGAGAAGAAAAGTGGTGAATGAGATGGTGGGAATGAGTGTGACAACAAGATATGGAGGGTGTGCAAAGCCGATAAGTACCTCAGTTCCTTTGGTTTTTGTTGTGTTTCATGTTTTTTTTTGCATTCTTGTTTATTTTTTAAAATTTTAAATACCCTAGAGTAGGTGAATTTTTTTTTGAAAAATGAGAAATTAGAAATTAGAAATTAGAAATTAGAAATTAGAAATTTTGGATTAGATGGTGAAGTGGTGGGATAGGTGGAAGAATTTTTTTTTGAAATGTGAAATTTGTGAAATGATGAGTGAAATTTGAAATGGTGATAATGTGGAATGAAGGGAAAAACTTGTTTTTATTTTTCTTTTTGTGGTTATATGTATTGTTTGTATTTTATTTTATGATATGTGAAATGAAAATGGTGAGCTGATGACTTTGTTGTGGTGATTGCAATTGAGGATGCTACGACCATGACACTAATTTGATACTATGTTTCCAAGTTCTAGGGATAAGTTGACAAAGGTAGATTAGGAGTGATTGGGGGTGATTGGTTTGAAGGAGGTGGCACAAATTAAGCCTATACATGTAGATCAGGGGTACCTTTCCACCTTAGTAGAGTGATGGGACCTTGATAGGGGGACATTCCACCTTTTGACAAGAGAGATGATAGTGACCTTGGAGGACATGTGCCACATATTTTGGCTACCAATGGAGGGTATCCCTATCCACACATCCATAGATAGGGAAGAGGTGTTTATGGAGGTATATGGTAAGGAGTGGGAGGTAGTGGACATGAAAAATTATGGGATACAGTACTTGGTAGAGTATGATATGTGTAGTCTAACACCATGATAGTGTGATGTTTTTGATATTAAATGTGATATTGCTAGATTCTAATAGAGCTTGATTTCCATGGAATCTATTAAGATTTATGGTATAGCTAATCAAGACATTGATATTATATGCGTGTGCACCACCGTTATTAATGTAGCTATACATTGATTCATACGAGGTATAGTGATTAAGGAGGATGGGATTGGGTTACAGTGTATTTCTATAGGTTTGGGGGTGGGAGAAATTTATGATATACCAACCACTAGGGTTACTATATGAGTTGGAGGGAGAGACGATGATCAAGTGGCCCTATGTGTTGAGATGGTGATATGATATGGAAGGACCATGAGGGTGATCATGAAATATGGGTGGAGAATACTACCAATATATGGACAAATCTAAGGCTAGAGGTAGTGATATAGAGGCTATGGAGGGCAAGGACCACATGGATAGAGGATGGGGTGCATTTGATTCATGTACGGTATATGAGATGGTTGAATGGTCGACATGGGATAGAGCATGAGCTATTATAGTTTTCTAGGATGCTACAATAGTTTGGTTTGTGATATGGGATTCTAGAGCCACCTATCATCTACAAGAGATAGTATGACGAGGTCATATTACAACTACCATAGGTATAAATAGTCAAGGAGAAGATAGATGAGGATATTAAGGTGGTAGATACAGATGATGCTGGGATGATCCTAAAGTATGATGCATGGTGGGCAACATAATATTGGGAGCCTAAGAGTGTAACCCAATGGGGTGAGCCTAGAGGGTCGATAGAGAGGGTGGGTTGCAAGGATGACACAAGGGGTGATGAGAGAATGGACGTTATGGGTGATGTAGAGGAGCCACTAGTATGATGCTAATGTATAGATAGTGTGGGAGATCCACCTAGATTGATGAAGGAGGAGGTAGTAGAGATTTTGGAAGAGTTAGAAACCCTTTGAATGAATCTAGGTCAGATGTGAGTATGGTTTGTAGAGGTGGAGTCATAGTGGGCTCTACTCATGGCTAAGAGAGAGGATTGTAAAGGAGGGAGATAGGAAGATATGGGGGAGTAAAATAGGTTGTTATGGATACTACCATAACTTTAGGAGGATATATTGGTAGAAGCGTACAATAAGTATGAGATATGATGATAGGTGGAGATGGGGGTGGTTGAAAGGGAGGCTCTATGCCATCAACTAGATGTAGTGATGGCAAAGAGGGAGTGCATGGTAGTTAATATGAAATAACTATGAAGGACCAATGAGGCACTATAGGTTGAGTTACCTAGAGCATGTACAAAGATAGTGCTAACCCAGAGTAGAGCTATGTGGACCAAGGTATGTTGATGACTCAAGGTAGACAAAGCTATGTATATAGAGGATATCCTAATAAAGGAGGGATTAGATGTCCCTCCATGGATGATATTGTTAGGATCATAATGGATCCACGATAGTGGACCCTTTAAGACTATGGTAGGAAAAAAAAATTAAAGAACCACCTAATTGTGAGCTTCAAGTGTTGGATCCTCTCAAGGAAATTAGTAATAATGATAAAAAGTAGGATCAAATCAATGTGAGAGGGAGGCGATGAGACTAGAAATAAGTAGCCTTGAGGTTTGACATGGTGATGATGCGACCATAATTTTATAGGTTGTTAGGCCATGATGATGTAGCCTATGGTCCTAATAAAATTATGATGTACAAGGTGTTCATAAGATGATATATACATATTTTGTACAAAATTATTGTGTGCTTGTGATGATGATGTGATGTTTTATGAATTGATTATGTATGATGTGAATTTATTGATGATGCATGGATAGATGTAGTGATTTAAATGAGATGTCTATGAGGATACTTATGATAGATGGTTATACTTAAGAAAATGATAAATATGACTAACATGAAATTGAATGGTTATGAAACTATGAATGCAAGAATATGGTGGATAAATGCATGTTTCATTATGCTTGATAAATTATTGCTCACTTGTGAAGTGACGAATTAATCAAGGATGTCAATACAATGGTATTGACATAATTGCAGAATGGAATAGAATGAATGTGATGCTATGGAAATAGGGGATAAATGAATTGTAATAAAAAATGTGGTATGACTTGTTAATTCACCTATCCTATGAAAGGAAGGATTAAAAAGTACTTTTAGGAAGCTTAAACACCCTAGTGACATATATCAAACTCATCTACTAATAAAATAAGCTTTTGAAGATACTAAAATCAACCAAGGAAGTCAAGTTGCTCAAAGACCAATGTGTGTGCAATGATGTTTATTTTATATTTTGAGCAAGGTAGGACTAACTAATTATAAATCAAGCCATTATAAGCTAGATCATCCATGATAGGACATAGGTCTATACAAAATAAGGTTGCTAATGTCATAGAAATATTGTCATGCAAGGGCATACTCCATTGCCAATCAAAAATCTATAGCCCTAATGTAGATAGCCTCACAATCCTTCAATATTGTTCCACCACCAACTAGGCATCTATAGCCCCAATGGAGATGTCTAAAATTCCCTAATAACCACGTAAGTGAAACTGGTGATGGTTTTTACTTTTTTTTTTCAAGATAGATCCTTGAGGTTAGATTATGGCACGATAATATGATTAGGGGAAACCATTCACTTTATGGATTAAAGCTACACATGGTTTCATATTTTATAGACTCAAAAATGATTAATATATAAAATATGCATGGTCCAAGAGGAAACCTGAGGTAACTAGGAAGTCCTATATCACTCAAGTGATACATAAATTTCAATGAAGGTTGATAGAGACACTAAGTATAGCTAAACAACTGAAAGAACCCAAATATTCTCCAAACCTATGAGAGGAAAGAGATAAATCATGGTGAATAATGAATGGGGACATAGGGGATATGGTGAAAAAGTGTATATAAAGAGGTTAGATAACTATGAATATTAAGACACCCTTGATTAACTCAACAAAAATTCTTCATAATGATAGGTGTCAGTATTAACCAAATAATGATCAAAAGAGCATTAGGACAAAAATAAAAGTGCAAAATGAATGTGTAATGAGTTGGTGGTGGCATAAATAATGATATATAGAAAAGAAATAAAAGAGAGAGAAGGAATATGAATGAAGAAAGAGGGAAAAGGTGAAGGATTATGAACACAACAATCCATGGTATGTATCTGCTTGAAGCATGACTGTATAATGAGGAGTGATGTGTGCGAAATGAGAGAAGAGAAATAAAGAGGAACAAAAATGAAAACAATGAGGATATAGGTGGTAAGTGGTTGATTGGAAAATGAAAAATGATTATGGCATGAGTGTGTTGTGTGTTTGATTTTCTTGATTTTTTTTTTGAATTTTTGATGATGGTTATGCTTCATTTTCATCCAACCATTTTATAACAACTTTCTATTAGAGTATATTACATTATTTAGGTACATGTCAATGTACCCCCTTGGATACAATGTTATATTAGGAGTTTATCTTATATTACTTGAGGAAGAAGTACTAAGTGCACAAGTGTCAATATGCAATGATGTAAATGTACAAGGAGTCCACTTGTACATGAGCCATAGGAAAGGTAGTTAGGAAGAGTAAGGGTAAAGCAACTTATCTTCTTATATAAATACCTCATAGTGAATAGAAATTGGATGAAGTGAGAGTGAGATTATTGTAGAGTAGTGAGTAGGTACAACATAGTTTCCATTAGAATTTTGGAGTGTTCATTTCCTCTATTATTGTGAATTGTAATATTTGCATATATTTCCATCAATAGCATATTTCAACATTATTATATAATTTCATTATCTTATTTTTTTGTATATTTTACATCTTGTGATTGATTTCTCCCATATCATACATTATCAAAAGCTAATAGTTGTATTAGAGCCATGGTAGATTAGATAGGAATAGGGAGAGCCATAAGAGAGATTATCAAAAGAAAAAATCAGTTCCATAATTTTTGAAATTGCATTTGGCTAGAGTCTTCCCATAGAGTTGTAGGAAAACTCATGAAGATTAGGACTCAACATTCATTCCACTATATTGACAAATCAACTAGTGAAGATTCATCATTTATAGATTTAGAATTTTTATTCTAATACTTTGTTGTAGGAAAATGATATTCTAAAAACCTTATGGAATTCCTCTTGTAGACTTGTGAATTTTAGAAGAAGAAAATGCCATAGTAGTCTTATTGCTAATTCAAGAGACTCTAGAGAAGAGTCCAAAATAATATAGGAGATTGGTGATCTCCATAAAAAACTATAGATAATAGATTGAAGAAATGAACTTGAAGAAGCTAACAAAATCCATAGAAATTCCCATTAAAGAAATTCTAAATCTATAAGATTAGAGTTTGGTGATCTCCATTGAAGCCTGTAGATTGCAAAAGTAAAGAAGGACTAGCAAGGTCCTGTTCCAAATTCCAAAAGCAATAAATTCTATAAATTCAAGATATATCATTGCCAACACTTCCATAGTATAATATTGAAGGAAATATATCATTTAGAAGACTAGAGAAGTTGGGAGATTGAAGATCTTGGAAAGGTATCAAGGAGAAACAAGGAGAAGGCTTGGAGAGCCTTATTGTAGATTTTGGAGAAGCCATTAAAGGAGTTCCTAGAAGAACTTATTGGATAAATTCATTACCAAGGAGAAGCTCGTTATAGTTAATAAAATGGGATAATTATGATCATTCAACAACAAGCCCAAAGGAGAAGGATTTGGCAAGTTGTTTGTCAAATTTTGTATGAGACTAGTGAAGACCTCAATAATTTTTAGATTCTTGAGAAGAAGACCTTGTTTGAAGTTAGAATCCATTACGGAGGTTGAAGGAGAACACAAATAGAATAAGCCTACCAAATCCAAGAGATTTGGATATTACCTTTCATAGCTAAGAAGACACATTTCAAAGATAGGGGTTTGCTAAATCTACAACAAAATACTAAAGGGGTTCTTGAAGGAAATATTAGCTATGATTTGGAGGAATTCCCTAACAAATTTTTGATATTCAAGGACAAATTTGCGATGGATAGATTGACTACTAAAGGAAAGAAATTAGGACAACATTATTAGCTACAAAACTTTAGATTTCTAGGATACATCTTGAAGGAGAAGTTGAAATCATCTACTGTAGTTTCAAGGTAGCAAGCTAGAAGGTTTCATAGTTGTGATTTACTACCATTATAGATAGCAAATTGGTGAATCAAATAATCAAGAAATTCATCATCTTCAAAGGTCATTAAAAATAAGAAACATAGGTGAAAAGGATTCATGACTTGAACACTTATATTTAGTTCATTACTTAGCTTAATTAATCACCTTATTAGAATTCAAAATTAGCAAGAGAAGGTTGCATTTTAAATTCTTCAAGGGAAGTGTAGAAGATAGTTTTTGTTAAGGTTTATCACTTGCAAATTAAAATAGGAGTTAGATATATTTTTAAAAGAAATAAAAATATCATCTTCCTATTATCTAGTTATAGAAAAGAAGACTACATTAAGTTGCAGAGATTATAGTACATTTAAGAGTTCTTTAAGAGTTATCATTAGTGCATATTCCAAGTTACTTTGAAGGAGCAATAAGGTGAAACTACTATTGCACTATTCTAGATTGTCTAACTTACTACTCTTAAATATTATTATGTGCATTGGTTGTTAACTTAAGGTGAAAACCAAAGAGCACAAAATATGCTTATATCAAAGTGTCTAGAGACACTATTCGGTGCATAAAACCTACAATCTATTGTGGCCTAGAGAAACCACATTAAGGGCATATTAGTTGCATGATTATTATCTTGGATTCATTTTGAAGTTAGCCAAGAAGAGAAGAGATTTGTCCAGTAATGAATACAACATCGAATAATCCATTGCCTACAAGGATTAGTACAAAGAAGCCACCATAAAAACCAACAAAAATAAATCTTGCAAAAGGGATTTGGAGATATCATATATACATGCAAAATCAAGGTATTATATTCTATCTATTGTAAAGGTATTTACATTAGTTGCTTACACCATAATAACTTTTCCTACATAGCAAAAGGGGACAAATTTTGAGCGTCACAAGGACACATACAATGCCAACAAGAACTATCACAAAGCAACTGATAAAATAGCACTATCTAAGAAATTTTTAAGAGCTAACAAGAGGCTCACATTATGGTGTCTAAATACACCCTCATTAGTCACAAAATAAGGTATCCACAACAAGCAACTTGAAGGCACAATATAAAGTTCAAGGTGCAATATCCAAGACCTAGCTTGGATAAATCATCCACTAAGGAGGAGCTATACTAGGTTGTATCATGGATAAAATACCAGCTAAGGGCAACACTAGCAATCACAAATGGAGTGCCATAGAACCATCATCAAAGCACCTAGAACCACCATCGAATGAGAGTCATTTTACCTGAAGGAAGCATTGAGAGCAAGAAAATAGTTGGGCATACATTGGCAAAGGAGTATATAATATGTAATATACATTGGAGGGAATCATTTCATGCAAACAAAGGCACTACCACTTGTAACAACTAACAAAGCATCCATATATTCCCCAATGCCTTCAAAGAAATAAAACACTCACTCCTTGAGTGTTAGAATAATTATTTGGATGTTACAAAGGTATATTTATCATAGTTGGGAAGGAGAAGTGTTACAACATTTTCTAAGCCATGTGGGTGTCATCCTAAAGAGTGTTGAAGCTCATAAACCATAAAATTATCACCTCAAGAAGTGTTAGAGAAGTCATAAAGTGTTATTCAAGAGCTTAAGCCATGTGAAAGTCATCCAAAGGAGCTCAAAGCTACTTAAGTGCTCAACTCCAAAGTGAAAGAACACAACAAATTCCAAGGAAAATATAGTGGAGTAATAGAATGTAGTAGCATGCAATGAAGAATAGCAAAGTGAGGTGACTAGCAAAGCATATTAAATAGAGTCAAGGACAATCATAAATTAACACTATGAAAGCTGAGCATTGAACACTCAAATTACAAGGTGAACATTAGCACTGTTAAAGAAGTGAAGGCCAGTGACAAAATAGAGCATTTAATGCTCATATTTCAAGGGATAGATCATTGTCATTCTAAATGAGAAGACCAACATCATCAATTAGACAAGATCATTGATTGCTCATCAATGCCCAAATTGAGAAGCTCACTCATCATATGTTAAATAGAGGTAAAAGTTCTATATCTATTAGTATTTACTTTCTATAATTTAAGAGTTATAAGGTGCATACTATAAGGTTGGAAGTTAATTATTATTACATTGATATATCAACCTTGGAAACTAAAGAAAGCAATTTTGGTAAAGGTAGGAGATATCATAAAATTGCTTGATATACAAATATCTAAGTAGGAGGTATAAGGTTTTCAACCCTAATAAATTGATTTGCAAATATTACTATTATTTTCTAATATTCCAAATTAGGGAGGTATAAGGTATCCTACATCAAACCTTAGCATATTGGAATCTAGAAAATTGAACAAATTGAATTATTGAAGGTAGAAGAAGGAAGTTCATTAAAGCATCATTAAGAGTTGGAATTAATTAAATTTGTCTCATACTCACATTAAAGGGAAAAAAGGAATCCAACCAAAGGGAACTTCAAATTGATAAGTGCATAGTTCATTAGGAGAGATAAGGTGAAATAGAAGTTGATTATTGTCATTTACAAAACATTACAAAATCAACTCAAGATTGAACTATCACTAGCTAAGCACTTTATCAAATCTATTACATATCATTAGGGAGACAAAAGGGATTCAAATCAAAGACTACTATCAAAGCAATTTATCAAGTCTATAATATACTTTACTAGGGAGTCATAAGGTAGTCTACTACTAAGGATCTATCAAAAGTGTTCTTAAAGTGCCAAGGAATACAATGAGCAATGACATGAACAATGTTATTAGAAAGGAAAGAGCAAGTGCCATAAAAATTGGAACAAGCAATTTAAGTATAAATTCTGAAGAAGACTTAGAATTTACTTCAAAAGTGATTCATAGTGAATATTTAAAAGATAACTTTGAAAAAATGGAATATTATCTACATGCTCAACTCTTTTAAGTAATCAATATTGGAAAAAGTGACTTTCAAATTACTTTAGACTTTTTTAACATATTATATATGGCACTACTTATATTTAAATGTTACAAGGATGAGATTGTAGAACAAAGAAGGTTGATAGAACTACTTAAACTAAAAAAGAAATGGATGAATCATACCTAGAGAAAATATTTCAATCCTCATGCAGTATTGGTACTTCAAGTTCTACTAACACAAAATATTATCATGATGCCTTAACTTTTTTTCAAAAGCTTCTATACAGGACCTAGAAAATGATAAAAAGGATAAAGGCAAAGAGAAAATACTCTTGCAAGAATCAGGTGATAGTACATCCACCTATGAAAGTACTGACTCCAAATATGAGAATAAATAAGAAGAAGAAGAATAAGAGGAACCAAATCAAGGAGGCATACAATGCAATGTATATTTAAGAATATAAAAAGGACCCGATCGAGCTAAACACTATTCAAAAGAATATCCCTATTGAATATTAAAGTCTTCAATACCCAAATAATGTAATACAAAGTGGTGTTAGAGTATATTAAATTATTTAGGTACATATCAATGTACCACCTTGGGTACATTGTTAGATTAGGAGTTTATCTTAGGTTACTTGAGGAAGAATTAATAAATGCACAAGTGTCAATGTGCAATGACGTAAATGTACAAGGAGTCCACTTTTACATGAGTCATAGAAAATGTAGTTAGGAAGAGTAAAGGCCAAGCAACTTATATTCTTATATAAAAGTCCCATAGTGAATAGAAAGTGGATGAAGTAGGAGTGAGATTACTACAGAGTAGTGAGTAGGTACAATGTAGTTTCCATTAGAGTTATGGAGTGTTCATTTCCTCTATTACTGTGCATTGTACTATTTTTGTATCTTTCTATTAATAACATATTTTAGTGTTATTGCAGAATTTCATTATCTTAATTTTTTACATATTTTACATCTTGTGATTGCTTTCTCTCATATCATACATTATCAAAATCTAACACTTCCAGTGTCTTCATTGTAAGTGTGGTATCATGTGCTGGAGATACGTTCATGATTTTTTCCTTTTAAGACATTGGAGAATGGTTGGATAAAAATGAAGGATGACAGAGGAAAATCTTATTTTTGTTGTATTATTATTATTTAAATTTTTTATTATATATATTTATTATTATTTTTTTTTGTGATAGAGTGTGATAGTAGTTAGGTGCTTTTTTATTATGTAGAAAAAATATTTTGAAAGGAATCCCAAACCTTTTACAACAAGGGGTTAAGGGAACCCCAAACCGACAAAAGGATCTCCATCAAAGAGGGTAAAAATCTCAAGGAGAGTAGAGGAGATCAAAAGGAACTAGATATTGAGGCAACAAAGCTTAGCCCCAAAAAAGGAGCTTAGAAGCAATAAATACACCATAAAGATATTTTCTTTCAAATTCAAAATCTAACAACCAACACACCTCATAATTTGAATTTTAATTTTAAAAAATCTCACCTAAACAAAAATAAGCCAAAATAATCTAATGATGTGTCAGATAATTTATTGATGCCTATCTTCCCTAGCCTTCTAGCTAAAATTCCTCTTAGAAGATGCTAGATGATCATTAACTAGCATATCTATTTTAGATTTTTATCTAGAGATGATATGGGGCTTCCCTCGATGACTAGGGTTAAGATTTTCCTTAGCTTATCCCCTCATAATCGATCATGGAGAAGTACCACTCTTAGAAAATTTTTCTCCAAGATATGCAAATATATCCTCAAAAAATATAGGTAGCTCCAAAGTAGCCAAGGAATTTTCCACAAGAAGGTTCTCAATTGAGGCCAAACATTCGAAAGAATTCCAAGAAAGAGGATTTACAACCTTACTAGATATGACCTCCTTAGATATTTTTGGAGAAGAAATATTTGATAGACCCACATCAAAATTAGGAGCATGTGCAATTGGATTTAATTTTGAACTAGATTTTGGTAGGGTATATTTAGAAGAGTGACCTTCCTAAAGAGCAGCTAGGATATATTTACTCTAAGGACAATGAGAAATCTCATTGCCATAACTATTATAATTAGGGTATAATAAAGGTCTATTATCATAAATAATAGTTTAGATCTTGGATCTTACATTCAAAATTAATTCAAAATATCTAGAGAGATCCACATCTAAATCAACTACCACAAACATTCAAGTAAATACCATATGATATTTGGCTCTAGTCATTGGGCCAATAATGACTAAATCACCAAAAAATTTTACAATCCCTCTCAAAAAAACTTCATACCATAAGTGGAATGGAAGGCCAGGTAACCTTACCTAGATAGGAGTAGAATTGATCTTTTGAGTATCCAGATCAAAATCCATTCCCCATCTATGAAGAAAAATACTACTCCTCAAAAACAAGGGACCTCCCCTAGAATATTATAAATATCTTCCAATTTAGAGAGTTTAATAAGAAAGAAGATGTTGGCTTGTATTTCATGCACACCCTATGGAGAGTAAACTGAAACACAAGTAACATTTGAATGTGAATAAATCCCTCTCACTTTAGGATCTTATTGGTTATCCAAGGTGTGAGTTACAGGGTTGGGTTGAACATCCTAAATCTTTTCCACTTTTGGATAGCCTATGTGACCACCTATTTTACCTACAAGGGAGTTTGACCTCTGGTATTTTTTATATGATGGTGATTTGTTAAGTTAAGTTATCAAGTTTGCATTAGTGAATTGATCTAGCTCTTTAAATTTTAGCAAATTAAAAGAATAAAGAATTTTAAAGAACATAAAAATGGATCTCTTAGAAGTAAAAATAGAGAGAGTAGGGTAGAGTAGAAAAGAGAGGATATCTAATCTAATTGTAAATTACAACCATTAAATTCAATTAGACTGCTTGGATTCAGAATAAAATAAAATTAAATGAAGAAAGTATCCAAATTTATAGGATCACCTTCTACTTTGAGCATGGGACATAGACAACATGGGATGAAAAAGAATTATAAAAAAAATGGAGGCAAGCATCAATTGGTATTTCTCACCAATAGTCAAGCTCACATAGTGAGAATAGAGCAATTAAAATACAGACCCAAACCCTAAGCCTTTAATTTCCTTACATGCATAGAAAATAGAATGAAGCTTAACAACATAATATAATCTTAACAATCATTGGTTTACAATCAAACTAAATAAATCCTAAGTGAGAAAAAAACAAAATATAGTGTACTTATCATAACCCAAAAAAGATTAGGCACCTGGCCACACTATTTTTGAATATGTCCACACACCAGTCCTAGGTAAAAAATAAAGGATTCAAAGCAATTTTTGTTAAACATTACAAGCAGTATTTTATTTACAAGTTTTCACAAAAATATTTTATATTCAAATGAAGTATATATAGACTTAGGACATGCCTTAATATTTTTAAAAATATCTTGCTTCCAAAGATTCAAATAATTTAAAGAAAAAACCACCACCGGGGCCTTACATGATAAAACATATTTTAATAGTTTCATTTAACTCCAACTACTTCTAAAAATCTGTTTGAATATCTTGCCATAAATGGCAAAGAAAGAATTTGATATTATCCTCATCAAACTATGACTGTATGCAGATGTTTTCATTTTCCAACTAGTTGTAGCCACATTTCATTAAATGGGCACTCCCTCGACCATGCCTCATCAAGTCTTTGTTTGCGGTGAGCTCTACAAAATCTAAGTGGATTATTAACTTCTTGCGTCTTGTACCTCTGCACAACCACATTTGCCTATTTTTTGCAATGAAGTTTTATGTATACCATCACATCTACCATTACTTCTGCCACTAGCAAATTTCCTACAAAAATATAAATACAATGGCAAAGATGAGACAATTAATAGAATAATTAATTAATTAATTTTATGTTCCTAATGTTTAAACCCTTTGATTTTTAATTAATTAATTTTTAATCATCCCTAAGGTTTAAGATTTTAATTTTTAGGGAAAAAATATAATTAAAAAATTAAATTCTAATGCCTTATTCTTTAATCACAAAATAGGGCCAGGAATAGGAGAGGGCATGAGTAGGATAGAACATGGAGTAGTATGGTTTATGCCTTTTAGCTAGAATTAAAATGAAATTGAATCTCCCAAAAAATCTACAACTTTGCCTTGGAAGATGGTTTTAGCTTGTGATTTGATTTTGCATTTTTCCATTGTTGACCATTTTGACCATGGGATAGAGAAAGGTTGATGAAAATTTTGAGCAAGCTTTGATTTCAAGGAATATGGTTCTATCCCACATTGATTAAAGAACATTTGGTAGTAGGATAGAACATGAACGGGATTAAAATAAAATTAAATCTCCCAAAAAATTCACAACTTTGCCTTGGAAGATGTTCTAGACCATGATGATTAAAGAGAATTTGATAGTGGGAGAGAACATGAGAAATGAAATTGAATCTCCCAAAAAATCCATAACTTTACCTTGGAAGATGTTCTACCCCGTTATGATTAAAGAGAATTTGGTAGCGGGAGAGAACAAGAGTTTTGATTTACAAATATAAAAAGACTTAACTTTTTTAGATGAGGTAGAGAGATTGTGGAATTTCGGATATGATAAAATTGAATAAATTGGAATTTGAAATCCAAATATAAAAAACTAAACTTTCACTTGTGCAATGGAGCAAGCTTTGAGCCAGAATTAAAATGAAATTGAATCTCCCAAAAAATTTGTAACTTTTCCAAGGAATATTTTCTAGCTCGTGATTTGATTTGGGACTTATCCTTTGTTGAACCTTTTGATCATGGGAGAGAGCACAAAAAAATAAAAATCTTGGTAGCAGTCTAGAGTAATCTTTAGCCAAAGGAGTTAGTTCTACGAGCTGCAACTTTACTCCCAAACCCTAGTAATGCAAAATTGGGCAAAAAATCAAATTTCTTATATTTATATGAAATTTTACACAATGTAAAACAACCAAATGGGTATCCAAATCTACAAAGAAAATGCAAAACATAATTTTTTATCAAGGGATATTGTATTAAAAATATCACAAACTGCAACAAGAAACTGCTATTTTTGGAAAAAAAATTACATCCAACTTCTAGTAAATTTGGTATTATTGGAAATAGGAGATCAATATATTTCACCCATAATTTGAATCACCTTAAATGGATTCCTCAATAAAAAGATATGATGATTTAAAATTTGATGTGAATTTAGGGTAAGATGAATAATTGTAGAAAACCCTAAAATTTGATTTTTTATAATTTAGACCTTAGGAAAACTACTAAAAATTAAGTTTTATGAAATCAATAATTTGAAATAATATCATTGAGGTATGAATATCTAAAGAAATTCAATTAATATCAATGCTTTTAGGTAAGAAATTGTGACACCTTAATGTGGGTAAAATTTAAAACCTTGACAAAAGCAAAATTTTGAAATAAAATCAAAATACTTCAAGAGGGTCCCCTCGAAGAATAAAATTTAATTTATTATAAGATCAAAATTTTATGATTAGTGGGGTGTGTTGCTTCTCAATAAAATCCTTTAGGAAGAGCAACTAGATCCATATAACCTTGAGGAAACCACTTCATCAGCACCCATATTTTGATTGAGTCTAAATCTGGTCTAGATTTCCATAAAAAATTCCCAACAAGGGAAGTCTCCCTCTTCTATAGTAAGCTTTAATAGATTTGAAGGCACTGATAACGATCTCTATACAAGATCAAGATCAAATAAGTAGTCCAAAAGGGCAACTTTCTTAGAATTATGAAAGACAACCACAACATAAAACTTATTAGCCAAGGGTTGAGAAAAAAAGGCTCTAAAAGAATATACTAATAGATTAAAAAATTCAAAATACAACTTATCAATGCAACTTTGACTATCAAGGACAATTTCAACAAGTTGATTCACCTCAATAGTTGAGTTTTGGACCACAAAAACCTCAATGCCCTCATTTGAAACTCTCCCCCTATAAATACCTTTCTAAAAAATAGAATAAACTGAATTATCATATATTTAAGGTCTAACTTAGTATTTAGAGGTTGAACCTCCTCTGACTAACCATTATATTTATCTCTTTCGCAAGAGATGAAGAGACCATTTAAATCTGACTTCTTGATAAGATAGAGAATCTCACCCTATGATTGTTTATGAGGAGACACCATCAAATTAGAACCTTCAACAAGAGAGGAATGATTGTCCAGGATAAAGACTAGACAAGAAAAGCAACTTGACTCATCCAAAAAGGAGTTCATGGGTAATTCCATATTTGGAGCTTGGCCACTAGCTAATAAATAAAAACAACTTGATAGTAGTTAGGTGTTGAATAAGTGCAAATGAAGAATATTAATAGGCTCAAGTTCCTCAACTCCCTTGAGAGTCACAAGTTTATAGGCCCCAAAACCAAATGATTGTTTAACAATAAATGAAACAAGCTAGCTAGCAACAAAATTATCATGTAAATGAGGTGGAAAATTTTGCTATCTTTCCTAATGGATTAATTCATAGTAAACTTATTCCAAGATCAAGAATGAAAAAAATCAATTCTACTAACAATATCTCATAACAATGAATAGTAATATCTCACAAAATATAACACAAATGAATGTTGGAAATATGAGCAAGATTTGTTGTCATTGATGTCAAAAGCATTTTTGTGCTATGTTCATCATCTTTGAGGACATTAAGTGTTTCTTCCAAAAGCAAGAAGGTCTTGAAAAGCAATAGGTTATAATATTTATTTTTAAATATTATATACCCCAGGAGGGCCCAAAGGATGAAGACCCAAGGAAGGAGAAGCAAGTTCAAATTAAATAATAATATTTTATTATTATTATTTTGGGCCAAAAATCAAGCTAAAGAAGATCAAGGACCAAGTTGAAAAAGACCCACAAGCAGATTTAATTTAAATTAAAATATTTTAATCTTTGATTAAAATTTTAATTTAAATAATGATGGGTGCTAAGGTTTAATTTAAATATTTATTTAATATTTAAAATTAATTTTAATATTCAAATTTGAATTCGAATTTGAATGTCCACCGACGTATTGAAGACAAAGGGCATGCATATAAATAAGGAAATGATTTCATTTCCAAAGTCTACCAAGCAATTTTTGATGATCTCCAATTTATTACATGTGTTGTGTTGATTCATTCGCTACATCCGAGGAGGAGGGAACATTTTTCATTCCATGCACGTGAGGGTTTAAGGTTTTTGGACAGCGTGGACTTTGGCTATCCCATCGACGGTGATAGCATAGGTGACAGGTTTGAAATTGCTGAGGCTTTGCTTGTGGTGTGACCATGGTTCGACTCCCATGATCGATGATGTTGGCGCTTACCCTTTTTGCATTCGACGTGTTTTGTGGAGAGTCATTGAGGAGTGAGTGCCAAGTGTCCCATGTGAGGACGTAGCCCTTGGAGGGCCTAAGTCATGGTCGAAAGCATCGAAGGTTGTGGAGGAAATAAAAGGTATGCAAGTTTAATATTTTAATTTTTATGGATGCTAAGTGTTAGGGGAGTTATAAGGTGAAAAGATTAAAATATTTTTATTGTGACATTTGTGTATGTGGTGAATGATTTTATTATATTGAGTTTGGAGATTATAAGGTGTACAAGGGAAATTGCTATGTATGTTGTTTTTGATGAAATTGTTGAAGTGAAATATTGAGTTTGGAGATTATAAGGTGTACAAGGAAAATTGCTATGTATGTTATTTTTGATGAAATTATTTGAGTTAAAATATTGAGTTTGGAGATTATAAGGTGTACAAGAGGACTTGATGTTTTGTGTAAAAATTATTTTGTGAAGAGGTTGTGGTAACCTAACCCTTGAGATTGGCAAAGATTTTGATCTTGTTAAAACAGGTTTTGAAGTCTACTCTTCATCAAGTAAAAGGGTATGGGCACATTCTTCCTTGGTTGAAGTAATTGATTGGTTGAGGTTTTCTAAGAATAAGGTGGAGTGAAAAGGATTGTTTGGTAAGCATTTCTAAGTTTGATTTTGTATTAATACTTCAAGGTTTTTCTAGAATAAATGTTGAATATAGAAACCTTGTTTGATAAGCATTGTTGGAAACATTGGATGAATCTTCATATGCATGATTAGGGTTTGTGCAAGAACATGAGTATCATTGTTATGTGAAGTTGTGAACTATCTTGAACTAGGGTTTGTGCAAGAACATGAGTATCATTGTTATGTGAAGTTGTGAACTATCTTGAACTAGGGTTTGTGAAAGAACATGAGTATCATTGTTATGTGAGATTGGTTGATAAGCATTGTTGGAAATATTTGAGTGAATGTTCATATGCTTGGACTAGGGTTTGTAAGCAAGGAGTATTTCATTGAGTGATTGATTGAGTGGAGTTGATTGAGCCTAGTCAAGTGGAAGTGTTGAAGTGATAGTTCTAATTCTGTGAAACAAATTGTTCTATATTCTAATTTGATTTGAGAAAGATATTGAAAGTGATTGAGCATTGTGATGAGTGTGAAGCATATTGAGTCTCTAAAAATTCTCTATATGTTTCTATGATATTGGACAAGTTCTAGTTAGGACTTGTTGAGCATATTTGAGGTAAGTCTTGGTGAGGACTTGTTGAGAGATTGGAAAGTTTCTAGTGAGGACTTGTTGAGAATATTGGAGGTAAGTCTTGGTGAAGACTTGTGGATAGATTAGTGTGAGATTTTGTGGAAGCTTACAATGCATATTTGAGATAAGTCTTTGAGAAGACTTGTGAGCATAGTTGATTGATTGATTTGTTCAAACCTTGAGTTAAGGTTTGGGGCAGATCTAGCAGAGTTGATTTGTGATTAATTCAAGATTTGTGTTAAGGCTTGAGGATAGAGATTGAGTAGATTTGTGCTAGATCGAAGGACTATGTTTAGTGCATATTTGAGGATAGATATTGAGTAGATTTGTGCTAGATCGAAGGACTGTGTTTAGTGTAGATTTGAGGATAGATATTGAGTAGATTTGTGCTAGATCAAAGGACTATGTTTAGTGTATATTTGAGGATAGATATTGAGTATATTTGTGCTAGATCGAAGGATTGTGTTTAGTGTAGATTTGAGATAGAGCTGAGAGTAAGCTTTGGAGGTGATAGAGTATAGAGGATGATAGTATCTAGTGGATAGAGGTCCATTAGCTAGGGCAGTGAAGATAGGTCTTCTATGTGAGGGCAAGAGTCTTCAGTGGATAGAGATCCATAAGCCAGTGTAGTGGAGGTAGTAGTTCTTCTAGAAGATCACCATCTAGAGCTAAGGAGAAAGAGTTCTCCTATGGATAGAGATCCATGAACTTGATTAGGGGATTGGTGTCTCCTTTGGATAGAAGTCCATAAACATTGTAATAGGGAAAGGATTCCCAAGAGATTTGTTGAGAAAATTTTAGTGAAATATTTTCTCCGTGGAGTAGCCCACATTGGGTGAACCACGTTAAATTGGTGTCTCTATTGTGTGTGGTGATTTGTGCATTGCTTTGATTACTGCTTTTGATATTGCTATTGATACATTGCATAATATTGATTGGGAAAGAAAAGTAAAAAGTGGTCTTATACTGTTCACCCCCCCTCTCAGTATAAGCTTGTGTTCTTCAATTGGTATCAGAGCGGGTTCCTTCGGAAGAGTTTAACAACTTGAAGGAAAAGCTTACAAGAACACAGATGGATTCTCAGAGTGGATCCTCAGGAAATTCAACACCATTGTTCGATGGGAATAATTATACACTATGGAGCACAAGGATGAAGTTTCATTTAATGGCACTTGGAAATGAAGTATGGGAAGCAGTTGAAAATGGATACACACCACCAAAAACTCCACCTATAGATAAATATGGTAAGCTTCTACATCATTATAATTCAAGAGCAATGAATGCAATTCAAAAGGGCTTACGTGAAACAGAGTTTATAAATATTATGCATTGCAAATCAGCAAAGGATATTTGGGATAAGTTGCAAGGCATATATGAAGGAGATAAAAAGGTCAAAAGGGTAAAGTTGCAAAATTTCAAGAGAGCATTTGAAGACCTAAAAATGAAGGATGAAGAAAATATTGTGGGATATCTACTTCATGTGGATGAGGTTGTTAGCTCCATGCAAGGACTTGGGCTTGAAGTTTTAGAACCTGATGTGTGTGATAAGATTCTAAGGTCACTCCCAAAAAGGTTTAGTGAAAATATTTCAGCTATAGAAGAGTCAAAAGATATTGATCATTTGACAAGAGATGAATTACATGGCATTCTCACAGCATTTGAGATAAGAATAAAAGAGGAACCTATTCCCCAGAAAGAAGCAACATTTAAAGCCACTAAGAAGACTAAGGGTAAGAAGTCAGATTCAAGCAATGAGCTATCCAGTGATGAAGAAGCCAATTATGGCAGAAGGAACAAGGACTCAAGAAAATATAAAGGTACAAAATTAGTTAGATGTTTTAAATGTGGAAAATATGGTCACTATGCATCTGATTGTCCAGAAGCTGGAAATAGCAGTGGTGATGAGAAACAGGATCATAAGAATAGGGATGCAGAAAGGCACAGGTACCAAAAGAAAAATAGGGATGGACAAGGTACACAAGGAAAGAAGTTTTTCCAGAGGCACAAGAAGAGTTTCTATGCAGATAAGGCAAGTAAGTACTCAACTGATAGTGATGATGGTTCCTCAGATAATGATAGAGATGAAGTTTTATTTTTGGAAAAATAAAAAGAAGTGGTTAGGAAAAGAACACCAATAATCCTCAAATGTTTTAGATGTGGTAACTTTGGTCATCTTGAGGATAGTTGTACAAAGAGTGGTTTCAGTTTCAGTGATGATGAATATGAAGATACACTTGAAGGACCAAAAGAGAATCTTCTTATGGCTCTAGAAGAAGAAGGAGGTGATCCTAAAGAAGACAAGTCAGAAAAGAATGAAGATGTTTTCAAAGGTAAACAAATAGAGGAAGAATCAGAGAAGGGAGAAGTTGATCTTGAGGGAGAGCTTATTCATGCTCTTGATGCATTAAAAATGGTAAGAAAGCAAAACTCCCAACTTAAGCTTCAGTTTCAAGAATGTGATGAAGAGAAAGGAAAGCTTATAGAGGATCTAAATAAGTCAATGGCTAAGACAAGGAAGTTCAAAGATAGGTTAGAAGCAAAGGTCTTAGAATGTGAAAGGTTGGAGCATGAAGTAGCTTCACTAAGGAAGGAAGTGAAAGAGTCTAAGGATAGGTTACATAGGTTTGGGAGAAGCTCAAAGAATTTGGATAAGATTATCAAGACACAAAAACCTACATCAAGCAAAACAGGTCTTGGTTTTGAATAGGTACAAAAGAAACAAAAAGAGGAGTCAATATCAAGTTCTGAAGAAGAAGAAACTTTAGAAGAAGAGAGTGTAAGAGAAAGTGAGACTTCTGAGGATGAGTTGGACAACAGAAAGTTCAACAAGGAAAGGAACAATGCACAAATGAGGAACAGATGGAACAGAAACCAGCATAGGGTAAAAGAGAATAAAAGACCCATGGGGTCAAGGCAAGGCAATTTCAATGGATGATGCTTCTCATGTCATAGGTTTGGGCACAAAGCTTCTCAGTGCAGGACACATGAAAGACAAGAATATGGGAACTTTAGAAACATACAGCTATTTCAAGGGTATTGCTACTCTTGTAATCAGTTTGGTCACAAGGCAATGAATTGCAGGGTTCATGATAGGAATAGATATGGCTTCACCAGGAGAAATCCCAAGATATTTGCACCTCCAAGGAATAATAACATTAAGTGTTATAAGTGCAATAATGATGGACATACAACAAAGTGGTGTAGAGCAAAAATTCCAGAGACAAGCAGGAACATAAATAGTCAGAGGAATCAGAAGGATCGGATGAGGAGGAAAGTGGACAAAGGAAAAGAGTAGTGCATGCTGGGAGTAGAAATACTCCCACCCTAGAATTAACCACCTCAAGAGGAGGTGGGGGAGGGGCTAAGCTAAGAGTCTCATTCTTAGCCCTGAGCCCCAAAGGTGACCCTTTGCCATTGATGACAAAGGGGAGAGATTTGAGTTAGGGGAAGAGCATTCAGTCAGGGGGAGCAATTTCTTAGGGGAGCAAAACAAAAAAAGGTAAAAGGAATGGTAAAAGGAAAATGGGTTGCCATCAATGACAAAGGGGGAGATTGTTGGAAATATGAGCAAGATTTGTTGTCATTGATGTCAAAAGCATTTTTGTGCTATGTTCATCATCTTTGAGGACATTAAGTGTTTCTTCCAAAAGCAAGAAGGTCTTGAAAAGCAATAGGTTATAATATTTATTTTTAAATATTATATACCCAGGAGGGCCCAAAGGATGAAGACCCAAGGAAGGAGAAGCAAGTTCAAATTAAATAATAATATTTTATTATTATTATTTCGGGCCAAAAATCAAGCTAAAGAAGATCAAGGACCAAGTTGAAAAAGACCCACAAGCAGATTTAATTTAAATTAAAATATTTTAATCTTTGATTAAAATTTTAATTTAAATAATGATGGGTGCTAAGGTTTAATTTAAATATTTATTTAATATTTAAAATTAATTTTAATATTCGAATTCGAATTTGAATTTGAATGTCCATCGATGTATTGAAGACAAAGGGCATGCATATAAATAAGGAAATGATTTCATTTCCAAAGACTACCAAGCAATTTTTTCTCGATGATCTCCAATTTATTACATGCGTTGTGTTGATTCGTTCATTGCATCCGAGGAGGAGGGAACATTTTTTCATTCCATGCATGTGAGGGTTTAAGGTTTTTGGATAGCATGGACTTTGGCTATCCCACCGATGGTGATAGCATAGGCGGTAGGTTTGAAATTGTTGAGGCTTTGCTTGTGGTGTGACCACGGTTCGACTCCCGTGATCGATGACATTGGCGCTTACCCTTTTTGTGTTCGGCGTGTTTTATGGAGAGTCATTGAGGAGTGAGTGCCGAGTGTCCCATGTGGGGATGCAGCCCTTGGAGGGCCTAAGTCATGGTCGAAAGCACCGAAGGTTGTGGAGGAAATAAAAGGTATGCAAGTTTAATATTTTAATTTTTATGGATGCTAAGTGTTAGGGGAGTTATAAGGTGAAAATATTAAAATATTTTTATTGTGACATTTGTGTATGTGGTGAATGATTTTATTATATTGAGTTTGGAGATTATAAGGTGTACAAGGGAAATTGCTATGTATGTTATTTTTGATGAAATTGTTGAAGTGAAATATTGAGTTTGGAGATTATAAGGTGTACAAGGAAAATTGCTATGTATGTTATTTTTGATGAAATTATTTGAGTTAAAATATTGAGTTTGGAGATTATAAGGTGTACAAGAGGACTTGATGTTTTGTGTAAAAATTATTTTGTGAAGAGGTTGTGGTAACCTAACCCTTGAGATTGGCAAAGAGTTTGATCTTGTTAAAACAGGTTTTGAAGTCTACTCTTCATCAAGTAAAAGGTATGGGCACATTCTTCCTTGGTTGAAGTAATTGATTGGTTGAGGTTTTTTGAAAACAAATATTGGAGTGAAAAGGATTGTTTGGTAAGCATTGTTGAGTTTGGTTTTGTATTAATGCTTCAAGGTTTTTCTAGAATAAAGGTTGAAGATAGAAACCTTGTTTGATAAGCATTGTTGGAAATATTGGATGAATCTTCATATGCATGATTAGGGTTTGTGCAAGAACATGAGTATCATTGTTATGTGAAGTTTTGAACTATCTTGAACTAGGGTTTGTGCAAGAACATGAGTATCATTGTTATGTGAAGTTGTGAACTATCTTGAACTAGGGTTTGTGAAAGAACATGAGTATCATTGTTATGTGAGATTGGTTGATAAGCATTGTTGGAAATATTTGAGTGAATGTTCATATGCTTGGACTAGGGTTTGTAAGCAAGGAGTATTTCATTGAGTGATTGATTGAGTGGAGTTGATTGAGCCTAGTCAAGTGGAAGTGTTGAAGTGATAGTTCTAATTCTATGAAACAAATTGTTCTATATTCTAATTTGATTTGAGAAAGAGATTGAAAGTGATTGAGCATTGTGATGAGTGTGAAGCATATTGAGTCTCTAACAATTCTCTATATGTTTCTATGATATTGGACAAGTTCTAGTTAGGACTTGTTGAGAATTGAGGTAAGTCTTAGTGAGGACTTGTTGAGTATATTTGAGGTAAGTCTTGGTGAGGACTTGTTGAGCAGATTTGAGGTAAGTCTTAGTGAGGACTTGTGGAGTAGATTGAGTAAGTTTGGAGATTGTGGATAGATTAGTGTGAGCTTTTGTGGAAGCTTACAATGCATATTTGAGACAAGTCTTTGAGAAGACTTGTGAATAGGATTGATTGATTTTTTCAAACCTTGAGTTAAGGTTTGGGGCAGATCTAGCAGAGTTGATTTGTGATTAAGTCAAGCTTTGTGTTAAGGCTTGAGGATAGAGATTGAGTATATTTGTGCTAGATTAAAGGATTATGTTTAGTGTATATTTGAGGATAGATATTGAGCAGATTTGTGCTAGATCGAAGGACTATGTTTAGTGCATATTTGAGGATAGATATTGAGCATATTTGTGCTAGATTGAAGGACTATGTTTAGTGTAGATTTGAGGATAGATATTGAGCATATTTGTGCTAGATCGAAGGACTATGTTTAGTGTAGATTTGAGATAGAGCTGAGAGCAAGCTTTGGAGGTGACAGAGTATAGAGGATGATAGTCTCCAGTGGATAGAGGTCCATTAGCCAAGGTAGTGAAGACAGGTCTTCTGTGTGAGGGCAAGAGTCTTCAGTGGATAGAGATCCATAAGCCAGTGTAGTGGAGGCAGTAGTTCTTCTAGAAGATCACCAGCCAGAGCTAAGGAGAAAGAGTTCTCCTATGGATAGAGATCCATGAACTTGATTAGGGGATTGGTGTCTCCTTTGGATAGAGGTCCATAAACATTGTAATAGGGAAAGGATTCCCAAGAGATTTGTTGAGAAAATTTTAGTGAAATATTTTCTCCGTGGAGTAGCCCACATTGGGTGAACCACGTTAAATTGGTGTCTCTATTGTGTGTGGTGATTTGTGCATTGCTTTGATTACTGCTATTGATATTGCTATTGATACATTGCATAATATTGATTGGGAAAGAAAAGTAAAAAGTGGTCTTATACTGTTCACCCCCCTCTCAGTATAAGCTTGTGTTCTTCAATGAACATAATATACAAAGATTACATTAATGATAAATATTGGTTACAATGCATGGAGCTTTACCTTAAATATATACTTTTTCATGAATTTTTAGTTCTCTGACTATTGCTCTCCTCTTTCATCTAGGATATGCAACCTTTAATATTCCTCTACTAAATATAAATCTCTCAACTTGCAACATATCATGTGACTCTTCATACTCTCTTGAAACTTTGTACTTTTTATCATATTGCCACGTACATTATGTAAAATATATATCATCTACGAAACTAATATTGCAAGGGGTCCAAATAATGTAATTTCTCCAACACCCCCCGTATTACATTATTTGGTAGGAAGGTTGTTTGCATTCATTATATGATTATTATTTATCTTCAATATTTAGCTCTGACTCTATCATGGCTGGATAAATAATTTGTCTCTGCCTTTGTGTCTCTATCTCTAGGTCATTGCCTTTGGGTCACTACATATAGTTTTGCCTCTAGGTGACTACCTCTAGGTCTTTCCCTTTGGGTCATTACCTCTAGGTCACTTCCACTAGATCACTACCTTTGGGTCACTACCTCTGGAACTTTGCCTCTAGGACATCCACTAGAATATTCATATGGCTATTTTCTCTGTAGGATCATCACTATAGATGCTTTCACTATAGGTTACCTTCCAAGCTATGCTTGGATCATAATCATTTATTTCATATTTCTTCATGATAAGATCAATATCATTATTTTCATTCAATAAACTTTGATTTTTCATTACACTTGGTTTCCGTTTGTAGAAACCATACAACATTCCTTTCATCTTATTCCATTCATTCATACTTATCCATCCACAATCCATTTTTAAATTTTGAATTTTCTTCTCAATATATAAAAAATATTTTTGAGAATGATTATGTCCTCTACAAGTTCCACAACAATGGAGATTCCAACATTTTTCTATCTTATGTCCATATCTACTACAATGACTACATTTATTTTCTATTGTAATTTTTTAATTTATTCTGCCCTTAATTATTATCAATTCTATCACTCCCTATGATAGGTTTGATGTTGTTATTTCCTATCACAAACTTAGTCTCTTGCTCATTACTGCTAGTATGTCTTGTATATCCAATACCTTCATATTTTGGTCTTATTTTTGGTACAATTGGTTCTTTTATTCCTTACCCATATTTTCCTAGACCTATATCTTTGTATCCCATTTTATTTAACAATTTTGAACCAATTCCTTTAGTATGTTTTTCAAAATAACCAAAAATATCATTATATTGATCCCTATCAACATCAATACAACTCTAACCATCACTATCCCTATCATCATTTGAATCCTTATCAACATCAATTCTGATAACATAAGCTTTTTTTGACCAATCACGAACTATAATCAAATCATATGAGCTACAATCTATATCTTTGCCTTTTGTGTCACAACAAGCATTTACTGTCATAGGTTCTAAGTCTTTATTGGATTTCTCAATACCTGATAACAAACATATGTGATTTGTCATAAGATTTCTATGTACAAATTATGATTGAGCAACATACCCTAGTTGATTACTCTGATCTCTTTGATTCCCTTTAGGATATTCTTTGTCTTGACCCTTCCTTGTCAATGCATTATACTTACAAGATTTTGTATTATATCATTTTTCACAAATATGACAATACTTCATTTTTTTTTGTTTTTGTGATGAAGTGCATTTTTTTTTTAATACAAGAGTCTTATAAGATGACTCATTTCTTAATTAATTTTTGAGTTCATATTGCTAAAGAATATTTATCAATTCCTCAAATGACACCTTTTGGTTTGATACTAGAAGAGATGTGACCAACACTTTGAATGATTCAAGAAGTGCTCTAAGTACAACTGAGACTAGAAATTGATCTTCAACATTTTCTCCTAAGGTGTGTAATTTTAATTTTAATTCTGATATCCTTTGAAGAAACTGTTCTATGTTTTCTCCATCATGAAATTTTAGTGTATACAACTGTGATTATAGATGTAAAATGGTTGCCTTATTCTTTCCTTCAAATATCATACATAATTTTTCCCATGCTATTTTGAAGTTTCTGCTTCACTAATGTGTGCTTGAATTTCATTTGATATACCAAATAGAATTAACATAAGAGCTTTAGCATCATCATATTTAAATTTTTGAATTCTTATTTTATTTACTGGAATGTTTCTTTGTCCATTTACTATATCCCAAAATTTTTCAACAATAAGTTTTTACTTCATTTTATTTTTCCATAGGGTAAAATTAGGTCCCGTTAATAACTGTGATTGAGAAAAGAGTAATATTGTATTTTCCACTTCCTTTGAAGTTGACAACCTTATATCTCCCTAAGTTTTGAATGAAAGACAATTTTGATAAAAATTTCAAATTTCAAAACTTTGTTGAATTCCTTATTTCTCCCTAGTTGTGAATATATGATTGAACAATAGTTTTGATGAAGGTTTCAATTCTCAAATTTCTAAGTTGAATACCTTTTAACTCCTAAACCATAAATGTAAAATAATATTTGTAAAAAATTAATGTTTCAATTTGATGCAATAGTCTTTATATCTCCAAAAAATCTAATTTGAAAATATTAAAAACTGATTTACAAAGTCTAATATATTAATTACAAGACTTGTAATTAATTTTCCAAAACTTCAAATTAATTTCACAAAATTCCAAATTAGGTTTCCAAATATTTACAAAATTTCCAAAATGCATCAATGAGGTTTCTAGGGTTTCAATTTTCTGATTTGAAGCCTTATCTCTCTAATCATTAAATTAATCAACCTTCAATAAGAATTTTTTTTTATTTGTGGAAAACATCCCAAAAGGGATGCCACTTTCGGGTAAGACCCAAGGAGGCAGGGATATCCATTCCACCAAAAATTCCCAAGACTCGGACCTGGCCTACCACCTTTGACATACTCAAAGAGCAAACAAACACACAAAATCAAATTAAAAATCAGTAAATAAATAAATAAATAACAAAAAAAATAATAAAATAAAATAAAAAGCATGTTCCTTTAGTATTTAAAAATAAAAGCACAATGAAACACACACACAATAAGATAAAAGAAACCACATCATGAACCACATAGAAAAACACAAGAACCACATAACAAAACACAAACAAGACAAAAACAAAAGAACACTACAAAGACATAACCCAAAAAAAACATGAAAAATAAACACAACCAAAACCTAAAATATTAAAATAAATAAATAAAAAATAAAAATAAAAAACAACCAACAACAGACAATAAACAAAAACAAAAAACATAGAAAACACTCACACATAAAAACATGAATTAACACAAACAAAGAGAAACCAAGAACAAGAACGACAAAAACACAAGGAAAATAACAAAAAACATAAAAAAACACAAAACAACACAAAGAACACAAAAAAAAAAACCAAAACAAAAGAACACACACACCTTAAAAAACTAAACAAAAAAACAAAAAACAAAAAAGAAAAAAAATTGAACATAACAATGACCTATCTAGACCAGAAGACTATTAAGGCAAGAATCAACAGAGGAAACAAAAGAAAGAATAGTTTGAGCTAGGGAACTAAAATAACCCAAATGAACCAAAGAGAAGCAAAAAAAGCAAGAAGAAACTAGGTACCTTCAAAACTGGAGCCATCCAAAGAAATGATAGAAAGAAGAGCTTCCCTAATTTGAGAAGCCCACCATATAGGAGGGTGGCCATAACAAGTAAGATCACCTTTGTCCAAAGCCCAATTAGCTAAAGCATCAACACTCTTGTTTTGATATCTGACCACATGATTGTAATCAACTTTCAAAAATCCCATCTAGATTAATTGAATCTTCTCAATAATTATTTTTATTCTCCAATCAACCTTATGATTCTTAGAAGGAGTCTTCAAGATATTAATAATAAGTTGAGAGTTAGACTCAACTAACACCTTTTCCCATCCAACCTTAGTAGCCTCCTGAAGGCCTCTAAGGATACCATACCCCTCAGCAAGGTTATTGGAAAGAATACCCAAATTCTCAGCAAAAATAAAAACCAAGGAGCCATATGAAAGTCTACCAATTCCTCCCACACTAGCTTTTCCAGGGTTCCCTCTAGAGGCTCCATAAATATTGAATTTTCCAAAATCCTTAGGAGGAGGTTGCCAATTTCTTGTCCTATCCATATTAAAAATACTCACATTCCCTTTAAGTTGGTTTTCCTTAGAAGATTTAATCTTCAAACTTTGCATCACTTGATCCATTATTTGGAGGGAGTTTTGGGGGTGATTAAGGAGTTGATGGACTGATTCAACTAAGTTGGCTATGGTATTTTTCCAAATATAGTGAATATCCTTCTTATCTTGATTAAAAATTTAGATATTCATTTCATTCCAAATATTCCAAAGAAGAATGGTAGAACCCATCCAAACTAACTACCTAATAAAATAATCAACACCCTCTTGATTAGGCCAATCCCTCCAAAGTTGTTCAAAAGTAAAAAAATTGGACCACTATAAGCCAAGTAAAGTGGCCATTCTCCTCCATAGCTTAGAGGCTAAAATACACTCAATAAAAATATGGTTGAGAGTTTCTACATTCTCTTCACACATTTCACATCTAAAAGGGACATGAAAACCATGCTTCATAAGTTGCTCACCAGTAAGCACCCTATGATGCAATAAAAGCCAATTAAAGAAACTCACCTTAGGCCAAATATTTTGAGCCCACAATTGAGAAAATATGTCAGAAGAATGGTTGGGATTATTATGGCATAAGGTCAAATAACCTTGAGCAACTGAATACTCACCCTTAGTAGTGTTTTTCCATCCAAAATAATCTTTTTCATGGGACCAAGAGAGAGATCTCATATGAAGGATGCCTTGGATATCTTGTCTTTACCTTTCTGGGATTTGAATAGGCTAGTCCTCAATAGGGATCCAATACCTACCAACCTTTGAATTACGAGTATGGTACTGATGATAATTAGCCACCTTTATCCAGTTAGCTCGGTGAAGCTCCTCCATCCAAGGCCTCCAATCAGGAAACTGAGTTATCAAAGGCTTGTGACCATCCCAAGAATATGTCCAAAAATTTATCTATTGACCATTATGAATGATCCAAAATAAATTTTTCTTTATAAAATCCTCACCAGTCTTAAGAACTACTAAAATGGGAGAACCTTTGGTAGGAATTTGATAGCGAACAAGGTCTTCAGGACTTTTGTTCTCAACATATTTAGCACAAAGATTATTGGCCCAAAGAGCATTGGGGTTATGCAACATCCCTCAATATAATTTAGCAGCTAAAGCTTTGTTGTTATTAATAGAATATTGGAATCCTAACCCCACTTCATTCTTAGGAAGACATAAAGTATCCCATTTCACCAAGGCCCATTTTCTTTTCTCCTTAGTACCACTCCAAAGGAAATGATGACTGATTTGATCCAGTTATCAAAGAACAACATTTAGGATATTCACAATAGAAGATAAATAAATAGGAATAGATTGAAGGACTAATTTTACCAAGGTGATTCTACCCCCAGAAGAAAGCCACTTGTTGGTCCACTTTCCAATTTTCTTCTTGACTTTGTCCAACAACCAATTCCAATATTTATTTTTCTGCCTTTGAATATTTATGGGAATACCTAAATAAGTGATTAGAAGGGAGGTCTTCTTATATATTAATTTATCCAAGACCATGGATTCCTGTCTAGAAGAGCAGTGAAATAAAATAACTTTAGATTTGTCTTCATTGATCAACTGCCCATTAGCCTTAGAAAAATAGCTAATTTTTTTCTTAATATTAGAAGCTTCGTAGCTTTACATAAAAGAGTAGAGTCATCCACAAATTGAATATGAGATATAGGTCTAGCTCCATGAGAAATGGTAACTCCCTCAAGGGTTTTTTTCCCTCTTTTTTGTTATAGTCCTACCCAAGCATTCAACAAGAATGATGAATAAATAAGGGGATAGCGGGTCACCTTGCCTAATACCTCTGGAAGCTAGGAACGACTGAGAAGGTCTGCCATTGATAAGAACTAAGTAGGAAATTGAAGAGATACATCCCATAATCCAATCCATCCAATCCTTAGAGAAACCAAATTGCCTCAAAACTTTGATAAGGAAGTGTCAATCCACTCTGTCATAAGCTTTGGATAAGTCTAACCGAATGAACATGGAAGGAGATTTTTGCATATCCATGGAATGGATGGCTTCCTAAGCAAGAACTATCTCATCTACTATTTGATGCCCTTCCACATAACCCCCTTGATCTAGAGAAATAATCTTATGCAAAAGAGGCTTCAACCTTTCTACCATGATTTTAGTAATGATTTTGAGAAGAGCATTACATAAAGCAATAGGTCTAAAAGCTAAGATATGATCAACCTCTTGAGCTTTTGGAACAAGAGTAATATAATTTTTATTGATAACCTTCAAAATTTCTTTGGATTTCCTGGCTTCTTCCACCACCTCTAATAAATCAACTTGAAGAATATCCAAGAACTCTTGGTAGAACTCAATGGGAAAACCATCAGGACCTAGGGTTTTCCCTTTTTGCATTTTGAAAACTACTTGTTGAAGCTCATTGATAGTAATAGGAGCAGTCAAAATAGAGTTCTCCTCAAAAGTGATAAGATAAGGGATTGCTTGAAGAACATTTTGTTGAGAAGCTGAGTCAAGAGGAGTAGTAGCAAAAATATTGGAAAAGTAATCAACAACAATAGAGTTCATGCCATCCCAAATATAAACATATCCAAAATCTGATTTCAATGAAGAAATAAAGTTATAAGATCTTTGATCTAGAAGAGATTTGTGAAAGAAATTTGTGTTTCGATCTCCTTCTTTGAGCCATTGAATTCTAGATTTTTTCTTCCATAAGATTTCTTCTCTTTTTTCCCATTCCTCTAACTAAGTTGTGAGTTTAATTTCATCTACACTTCTCTTCTATGTGAGGCCATCTAAATGGATTTTCTTATTCAAATTTTCAAGATGAGAAATAACTTCATGTTTTTTTTTATGAACATCCCCAAACTCTTTCTTGTTCCAAGTCTTGATTTTGGATTTAATGTATTGCAGTATTTTGGAAAAATAGAACATCTTAGTCCCATGCCTAGGTTTACCTTCCTTCCACCATTGTTGCACACAAGGTCTAAAGGAAATGTCTCTAAACCACATTAATTGAAAACAAAAAGGAGAGAAACTCACATTGGTTTTCCACATTTCCACCATGACTGGCGAATGATCTAAACCAAAATTGTTAAGAGTCTTCACTTTAGGAATGTGACCATGGATTAAGAAATTTTTAGAGAGCAAAAACCTATCCAATATCTCCATTATACAAGATAAGCCTTGCCTTCTGTTAGACCAAGTCATAAGGCCATTATCTGGTTGGATATCCACAAGATGGAGGTTTGCAATATATTCGCTCATGAGGGCAGTGCTTTTGTACAAATTTTTGTTTCTCCCCCTTTTCTCATCTAGAGAGATGATGGTATTGAAATCTCCTCCAATCAAGATCCAAGCTTCAAGAAAATGAGAGATAATATGAGTTATAACCTTCCACTATTTTCTTTTTTCCTCCAAATTAGTCGAAGCATAAACAGTAATATAGAGCATAATTTGGTTTGAATGTCTACTTTGAATAGCTATAGCCAACAGACCCCAAATTCCAACCATATGGTGAATAAATACCTCTTTTGGGTCCCATAGACAAGCAATATCACCAGAAATCCCCTGGTAACTAAGGGAAACTATTTTTTTAGCTAGCCAAATTTTACTGGAAATTGAGCCCATATCCTCCATTTATATCTTTGTTTCTTGAAGGAAAAAAATATGTGGATGATTTATCTAAATCATTCTTCTAATTTCATTTTATTTTGAAAGACTCCCTTTTATTGGGAAGGGCATAAAATATTACCTTCCTCTACAAGATTTTCACCTTATTTTACCATATGATATTGATTGGTCTTGCGACCTACTTTTTGATTAGAATCCATCTTCAGTTTTTTTCCCTATTTCTTGACTTATTCCAATTGAATCTAAGATGGCTTCTAGCCTTGAAGAATGCTCGTACACAACCAAAATTTTACTATAGGATTCAATAGAGTCTATATTGGGACCTGTATTATTTGATGTTTTGACATTTAACAGATTGCTTTTCTTGTGTAAATTTTCTCCTTTTTTTTTTCAGTTGAAAACCTTTGATTTGTTGGTTTGTCTCTGAGTTCTTCCCTTCATATTTAAATTATGTTTCTAATATTTTTTTTTCCATTATTTCCTCTTCCTCACTTGGGACATCATTTATGGAAAGGATTTCAAACATATTAGCAAATGACTTTGATTGATCCTTCATAACTGGTTTTTTCTAAGTGTTCTTCTTCTTAGGATTTTGGAAACCTGTTGAGTTTATATCTTCTTTCTTTTGATCAGGAATTTTATTTGGGCAAGCACTAGCTAAATGACCATATTCATGGCAAATTCTACAACAAAAATGAATGTTCTCATAGTACACTACTTGCTCCCAAGTGTTTTCCCCAAATTGTAATGTGATCTTTTTAGGTAGGGGATTGTCAAAATCCATTAAAACACAAATCCGAGCATAAATAATATGTTCAAAATTTTGAGTACAATTAGAAGTCATCATAAAAGTTCCTAAAGAGTTTCCAGTTGAAGAAAAAATAGTAGGATTCCAAAATTCAATAGTCAGACCAAAGAGTCTACCCCACACGGGAGCTATAGAAGGCATCTCTTCTTCGAATTTAAATTTAGTATGCCAAGGCTTCATGAAAAGGCCCGCCATTCCAAAAAACCAAGGATCCCCTTGAATTTTTTTATCTCTATCTTCATTATTAGAAAATAAAACAAGAAAATAACCATTTGGATAAAAAGAGATTTGTAACTCACCTTTAGTTTTCCAGCTTTTTGCATTCCAAAATTTGAAAGCATATAGGCTCGGACGAAAACCCATGAATAAAAAAATTAGTCCTAACCTTCAATAAGAGTTATTTCTCCTATTTTAACTTTAATAATAAATTTTTGAATTTTTTTATTTTTTGATTTTTTTTATGTTTTTGCAAGGCCTTTCTTTTTGTGTTTGATGTTCCCTATACCTAGGAACTGTGAATGGGTGATAGAATGAAATCTAGAAAGGTATATTTATGCAAACCCTTATAATGATAAATGAGACACAAATGGCTAAAAAGGATTCCTAGGATGGTGGGCTAGCTCTAGGTATCCTAAGGGGATAAAAAAACCTCTCAAGAGAGGTTGCTTTGTCTAAGTCCTACTACTTTTCCAGTTAGGATTTTACTTCATACTTAGTTTGGATTGGATATAAATGACAATTGCAAGTCCAAAAATTATTAATCCTTATGAAAAAAAGGGCATCTAGCCTCAAAATTATCTTGAGCTAGCCCCAAGAGGAACCAACTTCCTGATTATGAAATGCAAGAAACTATGTAATATAGCAACGGTGTGTAAATGCTCAACCGATGGTTGGTGGTGAAATCCAATGTCACCAAGAGGTTTCGTTACAAAATATTTGTGGAATGCAATGTGCAAATGTGTGTGATTTGATGTGTCTTTTGATTTTGATTTTGGTTTTTATTGTTTTAATTTTTTTGTTTTGGTTTTTTTTTATGCCTATTTACCATGCAAGTTTAAAACTAACCCTAAATATGCAATGAAAACAATGATCTAATGTGCTATTAAAAGAAATATTTATCTAAATGAGCTTATGGAATCATGCACAAACTGATCTATTGAGCTTGGAAACAAAATAACAACTTAAGCTATTGAGTTTTGAAAAGTAAATGATGACTAAATAGAGTCTTTGAGTTTTTTGAAAGATAAATGACAACTAATGTAATGCATGTTGAGTGTTTTGAAAGAACATAAAGAAATAACTAAGCTACCATGCCTTATAATTTTTGAAGAAAAATGGAAAGAAACAACTAACCTAATATAACCTTGAGTTTTTATTTTTTTTAAGAAGAAACCATGAAATAACTATGCTAGTGTGTTTTTTTTTTTGTTTTTGGAAATTTGAAAGGAAAAAGGGAGAAAAGACATTCAAGAAAAAAAATGAAAGAAACTATGCTATAATTTTTTGCAACAAATTAAAGGATATGAGCAACTAACATATAACCCTATGCAAGAAGGAAAGAAAATTGAGCATATTGTGTCTCTAATTGTGAGCCTGTGTAGTGGTGTTTGAGCTTGAGAACCACCCCAAGTTGTTGTGCTTGAGCCTGAGAACCATCCTATGTGGTTGAGTTTGAGCCTATGAACTACCTTGTGTGGTTGATTTTGAGCCTATGAACCACCCTTGATGGTTGTGCTTAAGCCTATGAGCTAACCTAGGTGGTTGTGTCTGAGCCTATGAACCATCCTATGTGGTTGTTTGAGCCTGTGAACCACCCTGGGCAGTTGTACCTAAGCCAGTGAGGGTAGATATTGTAAGATACAACCTTGATCTAAGAGGTGTGACTATGTCTTTCTTGTCTTTGGATGCCTGTAATAGAGATAGAAATCAATAGGTTAGAAAAAATCTAAACAAGCATGCAAGCACAAAGAACCTAAGCAAAACACAAGATATGCTATGCTCGATGCAAAATAAAAAACATCAAATGTGTTGTGGAAAAGGGTCCCACCATGATCACCATTTGTGTGAAAGAGAAAATACACCATAATAATTAAAAATAGACAAAAATATATTTACAGATAGATTAGATATTGACAAATTGTGCCTTTTAAAAATTAGTTTTTTTGGTTATAATCGACCTCTCAAAAGAAATATTTTCTTTTACAAGTAAGATCTATGGTGTTGCAATTTATCTTCTTGATCACACAATAGGTTGTGGGAGGGTTTAGAAGGAGTGTTGCTTGACATCCCAAAATTCCATGGTTATCCAATACCTACACACAAGCTCATAATGACAACATCAATAGCATATGCAGGGCCTGTTGGATCCTCGAAATCTAACTTGAAGAGTGACTACTAATTTTAAATTTTGAAGGGTCATGTAAAGTCCTAGGTTTAGGTGTTTTTGTCGAAGCCAAAATAAAATGGTTATTAAATATTTTGAAATAAGTCTAAGTTTTAAATGCTTCAAGGTATTCCTTTGTTGTGGTCATGTCCAAAATTTCCTTACAAGACATGTATATTCTCAAAAGGTCCTCAAGGTTTTGTACTTTGATGATATCCCTAATCCATGAGTCCTAGCCCTTCAAAGTCAACTTATTAGTCTCTAAGGTCATCACCAAAATATCCTCAAGCGTCATCAACTATCCATTTTTCCCATGTTCCCTAAGGCTCCTTTGATAAATTTCACACCCATCATCTCCTCTTTCCCCCCCTAGGTCTAAGGTTCATTTAAAATTATTCCATAACCTAAGGCTATCCACATGTGTTTCATTCCCTTGTATCTATGATTTATATCCATACCTGAAGGCCTTTACTAATATTCATAAATTGCAAGCACCTTGGATATAAACCCTTTTTTTTTCTCCATTTTCATCCTAGTTCTAAAAAAACCTTTGATCATTATATCAATTTCATTTCCTAGGGTCTAAAATATTCCCCCACAGATAAATATATGTAAGATTCAAAAATATTAAATCCTTTTCTAAGGTTTTATTACAAGATATGTGTAGCGAGGATGAAAGGGGGTGACCTCAAACACTGAAATCTAATTGGTTGAAAAATTGGTGGGGATGAAAGGAGATGACTTCAACCACTCAAATATAAATGTTAGAGGTGAATTGGAGTTCGTATATTCTATTGGTCTAAAAATGTATGGAGGGGATTAAATGGGATGACTTCAATTTCCTGATTCTCATTAGTTAAAGAATGAATGGTGGGTATGAAAGGGGATGAATTCAAGTGCTTCATTTTCATTGGTCAAAATTCAAAATAATTTCCTTCCCTAAGCTTTGAGGTCCTAAACGTATAAGAAATTTTTTCCCCTTCCTTTCATTCCATTTTTCCAAAAATATAATACTCTCATCCATAAGCCTAAATTCACCAAATATTATTCCAAAGGTTTATCCATATATCATTTACCTCCCCCTTTCCAATATTCCTACCCAATGGCATGTCATTTTAAATTTTTTCATTTTTACTTCAAACCTTAGTCCCAAAAAATAAATCCATAAATCCTTTAATCCATGCCATTTTCTAAGGTCTAAAATATTCACCCTCCCCATGGAAAGAATATATACATGAGTTAGAAAAGACTATAAATTTCCCTAAGTTTTCTTTGGTTTGAAAATTTGTGGTGGGGATGAAGTTAGGTTACTTGATGCACTCAAACCCCATTGGCTAGAAAAACTAGTGGCAGGGATGAGAAGGGATGATATCAAGTGCTCACACCCCATTGGTCAAAAAACATGTGTAGGTATGAAGGTGGATGACTTCAAGCACTCAAATATTATTGTCCAAGAGATGTATGGTAGTGATAAAAGGGGGTGACTTTAGCCACTCCATTTTGATTGGATGAGAATTAATTTTTCTCTTCCTAAGGTTTGGTGGGTCTTGTTCACATAAGAAAAAAAAATTCTTTCTTCAACCTAGAAATAATACCATCTCACCATATTTTTATCTTAAAAAATTTATTTCTCTTTGTTATGAAAATTCATTGATACCTAAGCCTAAGTATTCATGAGGAATTCCTCCCAAAACCCTCAAGGTCAAATATCCTATCACATCAATTCATTTGTAAGTCTCTAAGTTTGAGACCACATATATTTCTCATTCTAACCCTTAGGCCCTCATTTATCATTTTTCCCTTTTCATTCATTCCATAATGTTCATTTTCAAGGAGTACCCCCAAAATCACATTTCTATCATATCATATCAAGTGTCACTAGCACATACTTCCCCTTTCACCTATAGTTGCATGCACTAAGGTCTAACACTAGGGCCTCCAAATAAAATAATTTGTGTTTTCTAAAAAATCAATTAGAATATCCCTAAGGTTTTATCAAAGGAAAAACTAGTGGCAGGGATGAGTGGAGATGACTTGAGGTGCCCACATCCCATTGGTTAGGAAATTAGTGGAAGGGATTAAAGGAGATAAACTCAAGTGCATATTTTTCTTTGGTTAAGAAACATGTGGTGAGGATGTAAATGGGTGAATTCAAGTGCTCTACTCTTATTGGCTAGAAGAATGTGGGATAGGGATAGAAGTGACTAGCCTTAAGCACTCAAATATAACTAAAAAAAATTAATTTGAGTCTTTTTATCGAAGTCCTAAGGTTCTCTTTCATGAAATAAATTTTCACACTTTTATTTCCCCAACCATAATACAAAGAAAGCACCTTATAAAGGTGTGTCTTATAAAATGTTCCATATGGCCTAATATTGAAAAGTCAAAAACTCATAAAGAACCTAAGTGTCACACATTTATCCTAAGTCCTAAAGCTCATATATATTAAATCCCTCTCACCAAATAGTGTATTCCCTACCTTCAAATCACATATCAAGTCATAGGACCCCGGTCGCATGTAATAATCAACATATGAAGCCGAAGGATTGTACTACCATCCAATCACTTTGAATTTTCATTGAGGCCATGTATTATCTTCTAATTCAAGCAGGTGATATGGAGAACTAGATCTTAATTTGTCCAAAAAATATATGGGGCAGGTGGTCTCACTCAAAGTTAAGTGCATGACTAGGATGTGTTCTAATATCATGACAAAGAACTTGTATCCTAGTGAGAAATTGTAAGTCTATTTTGAATGAAAATATTTTTATTTTTAAACTAATGCCCATGGTATATGATGAAAATATAAGATCTCTTTTTACACATGTCTAAAACCTAATAGATAGGTCAAGACCAATCTTTAAAAAGTACCAATGTTATAGTTTATAATATAGATGTAGTTTGTTGGCCAATCACAAAGCATGACCAATATGCCATGATTGTTAAGGTGGTTACTAAGTAGAAAGGTGGTGGAATTTGATTGGAAAATAAAAAAATTATGGTTGGAAGTAATAAAAGCTCATACATGATAAAATTTTTATTAATACCCACCTAAAAACTCTTCATTTCACTTATAGTAAACACTCACAATGAAATGGTGTAAGTATAGAATAATAATAGAGGTCAATTAATTGATATAGAGGTTGAAGCACACAAAATAAAGAGATAAGAATGAAAAGTAGAAATATCATGGCATCCACAAGTGCTCCTCAATAGAATCTACTTTTGGTACTAGTGGAAAATATTGATAGATTCACAAATGGCCCACCCTACCAGGAACTCAAAGCAAAAGCCACCACTATAGACATGGGAAAATTTGCAAAACAATCAAGGCAAAGTTTTGAAATCACTAAAACTTTATACTCATTTTGAAATATTTAAAATGGCATGGGGAGATCAAAACAATCAAATTTCATACTATAATAAATGGACCTACAACTTGGGAAAAATTATATTCCCTAAAGTGTAATATTCCTTAGAACTTATATCATGGCTGGCTATAGCATATGATTCTCACACTCAAATAATTAGATATTTCATAAATCAAACAACATTCAAGCTCACCCCTAAAAATATCAACAAGGTCTTCAGGCTAGGAAGGCCCACTTTGATACTAGATAGACACGTACTCTATTCTCAACCCAACATTTAATTGGCACTTAATATTTTATAAGGATTTTTTATTATAATGTAGTTGTGTCATACTATTTCATAATCCATAAGTTAGACCTACATCCTTAGGTCAAGGATTATACAAATATGATAAATATAATAATGGAGGAAATATACTTGAATTGGGTTGCTAGAGAAGTTTTGTACCTAGTTACATAGTGCAATAGAAAAGGTCAACCCACTATGTATAGATGGGAAGTTGAACTCAATAACATAATGGACATAGATCTTAGAGAGCTACAACAAGCCATTACAAAACAAAGGGAAATTATGCCCAATTTTTCACATTATTCATTTCTCATACATTTTATAGTAGGGCATATGATCAAATATTTAATTAATAATTGGGAAGGATCATATGAAGAACTCATCCAGGATAGACTCCCTTGGATACAATAAGGGTGGTCTAGCCATACCCAAATTCTCAATATTTTCTTGCCAGATTATATGCTTTGCAACAGTAACCCCAGTAGGATTGGTAAAGCAATAGCTACATTATTACATGATAGGAAAGTAGGGGATTTAATCCTAACTGAGGAATTCACCTTCGTCAAGATATATAGGTCAAAAATCCCACCAAAGGTACTACCTAGATTCTACCCTATGTCTATTGCATCCCTAGAGAGTGTAATACAAATAGTTAAAGGAACTAAAATAAGGATTGCTAAGAAGAGAGCCAATAGATTTCCATTGTAGGATGGGTTATTATACCTAAAAAGTACAATTAATCGTGTTGGATGAACTATGGAAAATGGACTTAATTGGTTTCTCTAATATTACATGGTAGCCTTATGACCTATTTAATTATTATAATGACAATGCCATTAACAAAGTTCCAAATCCCATTGTCGATCACTGAGGGGATGAATTCAAAGATGTGATACAAATAGAAATGAGGAGAGGAGAATCCTTGGAGTTATCATGGAGGAACTATAAATCCCATACGCATTTTGAGATGATATATAATTACTCGACAAAATTATGAGTTTTGAGGTAAGCCTCAGTTGAAGCCTTTGCACCACTAGTTCCCCTAATACATCTTGAAGAGCTACATGACTAAAGATTATAAAATAGGAAACTAAAGAAATAGAGGTGTTCATGGAGCTGATTTATTTGGTTATAATGTAAATAGAGACATATTCAATAGATTAGCCTATTGCTAGCCTTGAAGAAATAGGTCAAGGAAAAGAGATCGTCACCTATTCTTCTACACCCAATCAACCTAATACTTTAGACCTAGCACAAATAGTAATGTACCCTCAATGAAAAATCAATTCAGCTATGAAATTACTTGAGGTCATACCCATGCCTATAGTAGTAAACAAAAAAATAAATTGAAATCTCCAAGGTTATGCAAAAGAAGATTCATGAAGCTATAGGATTGGCAAATCTATTTAGAAAACATCAATTAAAAATTAGGGATCCTATAAGTTCACTAGAATAGAAGAAGGCTAGACATTATAGTACCTTTTCCAAATCTATAAGTTTTTTCTTCACTAGAACAAAGAAAGTTGTGATTGTTAGCATAGATGAGGAAGAACAGATTCATGACATGGAAGAGAAGAGAGATCTAGGGAAAATACAATACATAATAAAAGGATTAGAATATAAAGGATCCCAAATACCAACCATACTACTAATGATAGGAGAAGCATAAATACCAATGGATAAAAGAATATCATTTTAAATGGATAATACTACAATACAAGCAATCATTCAATATCATAAAGATCCCATGACCTTTGCCAAAATGCAATCCCAAACACAAATAGCCAAAATTGAAGGTCTTTACAAGAGAAATTAGGCATTAACTACTAAGGTGAATAAATTGTAGGGAAAAAATGAAAAGTTACAAATAGAGGTCAATAACCTATAGGGGCAAATGCTAGAAATCCAAATAGCAGTGCAATTTGATAGTGCTTGCTTTGTTAAAAATATAAAGAAGTGATATCAAAGCTAAAGGTATGAGCTGGATCATTGGAAAAAATACTTAGGGACCTGGTAGATGTCACTACTACAACCTAGAATATAAATTTATTAATATATGAAACAAACCAGAGGACAGTGACTATAAAATCAATATACAGGAAGTGCAAAGAAGAGTACAATTTAATAAGTGATAGACAAGTAACTTTCTCTGGTGGCAAAAGATACCAATGTCAATCAGAGTTTCTCAAGATGAACACTTAAATCCATGAGAAACCTTATTGGGAGAATTTTCTCCAAGACATTGAAAAATGAGTAAGTGACATGGATGACCAAAAAAAACAAGTTGACATCTTGGTCGAAGAGCTATCTGCAATAAAAATTTTGATGAGCTATTAATCAAAATAATATAGGAATTTAAATGTGATGAGAAATATGAACAAAAACTAGCCCAATAGATCCATAAATTGCCAAAAATAGTCCATCCCATAGTTTAATTTTCCAAAGAGTATGAATCACCAACCAAAGAATATGGTAATAAATTATTAAATATAAAGTATGCCATTACTTCTGTAGTCTCTTTTAGTGATGAAGCTTGGGGAAAAATTGGAAACCTACTAGGGGTGAGTCAAAAAGGACAAGAAAAAACTAAAGTGGGACCCAATATAGAAAAGGACAAGGACATAAGGGCAAGTTAGACCTAAAAATTAATTGTCATACAACTATATGGTACTTTTTGTTTTAGAGAATCTAAAGACTCAATAGTAGATAAAAGACTGATTTTTGAATTAAAAATCTAAGACTACTATAATACACTCAATAAACCAAAGGTAGGAAATGATGACAAGTGGAGGGATTAAATTAAAATAGTTATAATCGGTTCAAGACCCTAAGGTTGCAAAAGGAGCTGCCACGACCAAAATATGGATCAAGCTTTTGCATAGAATATTTTGGCTAAAGCTATACTTGAGTGTTCCTTATTTTTCCATTATATTTTTTTTATCTCTTTTCTCAGTGTCATCCCTCATTCTTCCTATTTATATGCAATTTTTTATAGTGAAACATTCAAGAGCTGAGATTATTTCTAGTTGTTGAACCAAATTTTTAGAGCCCTTGTTGTTACCAAATTGGAATAGACGAGTGAAGAATTATTATTACATAATTTGAATGAGTATTCATATTGTATTAATCTAAAAGATCTTTTGGTAATTCAAGCCAAATCCTATTGTAAATTTTTCAAAATTAATACAATTCCAAGCTTCTTATCTTATCAATTCTTTTTGTATCAGATTTATGTGTTGTCTCTTTTACATATTACATCATTTGAATGTGTAATGGATGCCTTCTTTTTTTGATAACCAATTATGTTTGTTACATTATTTGAACAAATTTAATTGAATCAATTCCTCTTTATTTTTCTTTCTCTTCCGTTAAAGTGTTTAAAATATTGCTACAATGGCACAATGGATTAAGGCACTGATCATATATAAGGTATAATTGAACTGTTATAGCATGTCTTGGTCAAGAAATATAATTTTTACATATTTTTATCTAGATGAGCATGAACTTATATTGTTAAGTTTACCTCAGGGGTATCCTTACCCTACCTAGTCTATCTAGAGTCATAGATAAATCTATTCTTGGGTTAAAGAGGTAGGTCCACCAGAGCCTATAACATCGATTGGAATTAGTTATTTCTTGTAGTGTGACACATTCTTAAGGATACAAGAAATAACTCCTATATATTATGGTGTCTTTGTCGAGGACTGAATTCTTGTTTTGTTAAAAAATAAAATTTTGAATTTACTTCCCAATGATATTTCAAATCTTTTGAACAACAAACTATCAACCGACTATTATTGTACCAGGGATAACTAGGATTTTTTTTAATCTTTCACAGTGTTCTTGTACTATTTATATTTTTTAAGTACATCAGTGATAACTCCTAATTTTTAAATTTTCTTTTCTTTCAACCCATATCCTGAAAGTGTATAATCTTTGTGAGGTTGAGAGAGAAAAGGTTGAGAAATATTGACTATTATTTCTATTCTTTCTACATGTACCAGTGCTAGCGAATTTAACTGGTTGATATCCAAATATAAAAAAATCAAGAAAAAACCAATAGATTAATTTAGCGCATACAAGAAGAACCGCTTGAGAAATACTATTGAAATTATCAAACCCAGAGGTATTTTTTTGAAATTGTAATTCTAGTACCTCATTTAGAAGTCCAAGTTCTAGATAAATATGAATTCTACTCCTATAGAAATTAATTTGATTAATACCCCACTTGGTGTTATTAAATAATTTATTACTACACCTCCTACTATTATTACTAAAAATACTGTTAAAACTACCCTTGCAGTTAACATGACCAACCTACAACCTAATATACACCAATGGAGAATGAATAGGTACCTTCCTTTTACATTACCTCCTATGCTAAACCCCTTACCTGGAAAAGCCCACAAGTACCTACCTAAGTTCCAAGGTAATAATATAGTTTCTAGTGAAGATCATATCAGAGATTTCCTTTATGCTATGGATAGTCTAGAAGTAAATGAGGAAGATGTTCTTAGGCTATTTTTACAAACACTAGAAAAGATGCATAGGAATGGTTTAATACTATTCTAGACAGAACTATTTGGAAATTTCATCAGATGTAAGAAGGATTTCCTAAGAAGTATGGTCAAATAAAGAATGAACATCTTCTCACATAATTAGCTACCATGAAGAAAAAGGATAATGAAACAATAAGTGATTTTAACAGAAGATTTATCAAGATCAAAAATAAGATCCCTACTGGGTTAAGGCCAAATGATGATCAGTCTATTTGTTTTTATAGAAATGCATTTCCAGGAGATTTCATCTATGAACTTAGAGCTCAAACAACCACTATTGATTTATGTATGGATAAAGCAATAGAAATTGAGAGGAACATGTTAGATAGTGGTAAAATGAAGCCTTATTATTTAGAGTTGAATCAACCTGACAAAAAGCCCAAGAAGGTAGGATTCAACCTATTAAGAAAAATAGAAATAGATCCTATGGAAAAATTGGTAAACCAAATTACTGCAATGTTTAACATAATGAATAATAGATTCGCCAGAATAGAGAGAGGTAAAGAAAATAATGGTAAAACTTCATACTCTCAAGGTGAAAAATAATAGAGAGATAAAAAACCTCCATTTATAAGAAATTTTAATAGAGGATGGAATAATAATAGCCCAGATGAAAGGAATAGAAATAAAAATAATGGCAACAACTGGAAAAAGAGGGAAACAAGAAATATGTAGATGTCCCGAATCCCATCCCTTCTACTAATGTAATTGCAGATTTTCCCTTTTATTACTCTACTTGTGATGCTCCACATAATTCAGTTGATTATGAAATTAACTTAAGTATGCATAATAATATAAATCTTGATGATGAATCTAAAGAAGATATTAGAATAAATGTTTTTTGGACTCAAGAAGATGAATCTAGAGAAAAAATATTTGAAGAAAATATAGATTTATATGCTGCAAATCATCATCTCAAAATTTTAATTGTTGATAATATAAAAATTATGCAAATATTACAAGACTCTAGATATGACAAAATAAAGTAGGGGAAATTGATTCCAACAACAAAATATTTTGAGGAATTAGAAAGAATTCATGATATAAATATGAGAAATAGAATAGTGCTAGGAAAAGTAGAAAAAACATCTACTAATGAGAATAAAGGGTAGATAGGCCCAAATAAATTTTCTTATAAAAAAATAATAAAGTTATACCTAAAGTAATTGAAGTGAATGAAGGGCAAAAAATAAAGGAATGCACAAGAACATTGGATGTTAGGAAAATTGATTTTCATGTTGGTTTAGAATTGAGTAGACAGAAGGTTAATATAACTTTTGGTGAATTAATAAAAGTTTAAAAATACAAAGAGCAATTATGCAAGGCTTTTGGTTTGATATAATATAAATAAATTCAATTGTGTAATGCTACCAGACCTGATAGTCATGATAGTAGAACACCTTCATCAGTTAGATCTTTCTACGTATCTCTCAAATATAATTCAGATTTAGGAGATCAATATGTTATTCATAACTGCATTCTTGAGAGTTGTGCCTCACATAACATTATGCCTAAATAAATAGTAGACCAGTTAGGACTCATTTGCACAAGATATTCTCCTCCTATTTTAGTCATGGATAGTAGATAGATGCCATATGTAGGGGTGATAATTGGTTTGCTTGTGTTTTTAGATCAACACCCAAAGAAAGGCATATTGATGGATGTAGTAGTTGTATATGTGGATCCTTTATTCTCTTTGCTTCTAAGAAAACATTGGGCTAAGCAATTAGGTGGTTCAATTCAATTAGATTGATCCTATGCTACTATTCACATATCAAGAAAATAAAATGGTGCCCTCAGAAGAGAACCTTTAAAAATTATTTAGTAGAGCTAAGGAAATATGATGACACCATAATAAACTTAATATTATTGAAGAGAAAGAAATAGGGCTACATTCAGTTTGGCATACTCCATTCTTAATGGAAGTTCCTGATGCAAAAGATATGGATCTAAAAATAAGAGATATAGTTGATGTAAAATCCACTAGAATATTAATTGAAGAAATGTGGACCATGACTTTTGATGGAGTAAAATATTAGTCCAAAGCAGGTGCATGACTTAATTTGACTGATATTAAGGGTAACTACCTAGGAATCCCTTATAGATTGGAATTCTCGTGCACAAATAATGTAACTAAATATGAAGTATTATTATTAGGACTGAGAAAAGAAAAAGAACTGGGCATTAATTACTTGACAATTAGTAGTGATGTAGAGTTAACAACTCAATAGGTAAGAGGTAAATACCAGTCCAAGCATCCTAGACTAAAATAGTATAAACTAGCAGTGCTATAAGAGATAAAAAAGTTTTTAGCATTCAATTTATCCTAAATTCCTAGGGAACAAAATCATATTGCAGACGTGTTAGCAATAAATGCATCTAGTGTAGATTATCCAGAGATTGATATAGAAGATATGGAAAGGTTTCCTACTATTTAATTTTAAAACCTCTATGTCAGACAATGTTTTTTATCTTCATGTGTTCTAGTATGACATAGATATAAAAGACTTCATGACTCTTTAGAATCAATATGCAGATGTAATATGTGATTAAGAGAAGCTAAAAAATGTTATTGGAGAACTAGTGGAGGTGTTCTAGTTTAAAAAAAATAATAATTCCTAATGGGTTAGTTTATCTATAAATCTTATTTGATGACTTTGACAAAGCATATAAACCACTATTCCAAGAATCAAAAGCTGATGACACAAAAATTGGGATAAAAGAAGAGCCCAAATTGGTTAAGATAAATAAATCTTTGATGGAAAAGTAAAGACAACAATATATAAGCTTTCTAAAGAAAAATAAATATGCTTTTACTTGAAGAAATTTAACACCAATGTTATGACTCATATCATTCCTCTAAAAGAATATGTAAAGCCTTTTAGGAAAAATCAAAGAAAATTCAACCCCACCTTACTTCTAGTCATGCAGAAGGAAGTACTAAATTTACTAGATGCAAAAATATTCAGGAAAGTAATATTTTCTTTGTGGATATCAAATCTAGTACCAGTAAGGAATAAAAAAAGAGATATCAAATAATGTTTTGACTTCAAAAACTTAAATAATAAATCACTTAAAGACAACTATTATCTTCCCAATATGAAATAATTACTGTAGGTAGTTGTGGGATCAACTAGAATGTCTTTGTTAGATGGTTTTTTAAGGTACAATAAGATACAATTCAATCCAAAACATAGGTATAAGACTGCTTTCACAATTCCTTGGAGAAAATTTGAATATCTTCGGATGCCTTTCGAACTAATGAATGCAGGTGCAAATTTTTAGAGATCTATGGACTTTGCATTTTAAAGAGCTTATGTTTGAAATTGTTGTTTATATTGATGATATCACTATATTTTCAAAGAATCCTAAAGGCCATTTTGAGCATCTAACCACAATATTTACCAAATGTAAAGAATATGGAATATCCCTAAATCCAAAGAAATGTATTTTTGGGGAAACACAAGGAAAACTATTAGGACATGTAGTATCAAAATAAAGGATCAACATTGACCCACAAATAATTGAAGCTATTGTAAAAATCCCTCCTCCCTAAAAACCTAAAAGGAGTGAGATATTTCTTTGGTAAAATCAACTTTGTAAGGATATTTGTACCTAATTTTGTTGAGATTGCAAAACCTATCAATGATATTATCAAGAAATATAGTGATTTAATATGGACTGAGGATAGTACTAAAGATTTTCAAAATATTAAGTATACTATTACTATTGCCCACCCTAGTGCTGAATTGTCCTAAATATTCCAAAAATTTCAATATATATTCTTTTACATCTGAGCATACTATTGTTGTAGTTCTGTCTCAGAAATATGAAGAGAACAATGAAAGACCTATAAAATTTATGAGTATAGGACTCAAAGGATCCCAAATGAGATGTACAATGAAAGATAAATATGTGTATGCTATAATCAAAGCACTAGAGTATTTGAAGGGTATTTTTGGATCAAATAAAGTCATATGTTGCATTTCTTACATAGCCATAAAATGTATTTTAACACAGTTAGAACCCACATACAACCCAACAAGATGGATGGTCAAATTACTAGAGTATGATGTTATCAAAGGATAAGTATTGGCTAAATATCTGGCGAACAAAAAAGGTGAGAACTTGAACAATGTTATTTACGTAGATGAAATGCATGACATTAGATAAACAAAATATGTAGAATGTAAATGGTATGATGACATTTTGTCTTACCTTCAGAATTTATCTTTCCCTAGAGGTATGTCTACAAATATAATGATATTAGTGAAGCAAAAATCACATAAATACTATGTTCAAAAAATTAAACTATACTAAAAACATTTATATGGAGTGCTATTTCTTTGCCTATTTGAAAAGTAAGTCTTTGATGTGATAAAACAATATCATGATGGATTCTGTGGAGGTCATTTTGCACCTAAATCCACTACCAACAAAATCATGAGGACCTGTTATTATTGGTATTCCTTGTTCAAATATGTTTATCAATATGTAAAAAGCTATCATAACTACCAATTTTTTGTAGGGAAGAAACATTTAGCATCTATGCCTCTAGGTAAGAAACATAGTGGGTGATTGACCTCATTGGAGAAATAAATCCTAATTTCTTATGTGGGCATAAATGGATTATCACAACAATTGATTATTTCACAAAGTGGGTAGAATCAGCTTCTTTAAATAATTCAATTACATAAATAGTAATCAAAATTTTAGAAGAAAATATTTTTACAAGATTTGGAGTTCCAAATAAATTGGTAATAGGCAATGGGAAGTACTAAATACAGTATAGAGCTATCTTATGCTACTAACTATAATCCTTAATGCAATGGTCTAGATGAATCTTAAAATAAGAATCTGATAACAAGGATTAAGAGGTCATTGGGAAAGAATAAAAGAAACTAGGATAGTGAGCTAAAATTTTCTCTATGGGTAGACATGTTGTCTATCAAGAGAAACACAAGGAAATCCTCATATGAGATGGTGTTTGGTGAAAAGGTTTGTTGCCTCCTTAGGCAGAAACAAACACTTTATCTCTACTTATCCAAGACCATGATAATACAGATTCACTACAAATAAGATTAGCTTAGATTACATAGCTACAGGAAGAGAGAAAAGAAACATTGAATAAAATAATAGAGCAAACATAGAAAATGATGTAGTTATTCAATAAGAAATCGAGAGGTAAATAATTCATGGAAGGAGATATAGTTATTTATTAGGATCCCAAAAATGATAAGCATGGTAAAAAGGAAAAACTAGAGCCCAAATGACTTGGGCCATATAAGATATTTTAGGTTGTTGGATAACATATGTATAGATTGTAAACACTAGGAGGAGAATAGATGAAAATCCCAATCAATGATCAATACTTGAAACTATATCAGTCTTGCTTCGGGGTTATAAGGGAGTAAAGAGTACTCTTGAAACAAAAAAAAAATATTATGTCCCAAGTCCTTTCTATTTTTAGGTGATTAAGTAGAGGAATATATTTTTATTGCTTTGAAATCAACCTATTGCAGTAATTTTTCATTTTATAGGTTTTAGGTGATTAGGTAGGAAAGTGTCTTTGTTTCTTCAAATTGTTTTAGGTGATTTAGGAATGTGATTCCAAGGTCCAACTAGAGATTCTGAGGTTTTCAAGTGTTCCAAGTTTTCATCACTTGTCCTAGTTAGAGCTTGTGTTGTATCCTCAAAATCCAACTTTAAGAGTGATCCCTAATTTTAAATTTTGAAGGGTCATGTAAAGTCCTAGGTTAGGTGTTTTGGTCGAAGCCAAAATAAAATGGTTATCAAATATTTTGAAATAAATCTAAGTATGAAATATTTCAAGGTATTCCTTTGTTGTGGTCATGTTCAAAATTCCCTTACAAGATGTGTCTATTCTCAAAATGTCCTCAAGGTTTTGTACTTTGATAATATCCTTACTCCATGAGTCCTAGTCCTTCAAAGAGAAATAATTAATCTATAATATAATCATAAAAATATCCTCAAGTGTCATTAGCCATCCATTTTTACCATGTTCCCTAAGGCCCCTTTGAGAAATTTCATACCCATCATCTCCTTTTTTTTATCCCCTAGGTCTAAGGTTCATTTAAAATTATTCCATAACCTAAGATCATCCGCATATGTTTCATTACCTTGTATCCAAGATTCATATCCATACCTAAAGGTCTTTCCTCCCCAATAAATAATATCTTCCTATTCCTAAGATTCATAAATTGCAAGCATCTTGGATAAAAACCCTCTCATTTATTTTTTCATTTTTGTCCTAGTTCCAAAAAATAAACCCTTGGATCATTGTATCAATGTCATTTCCTAAGGTATAAAGTATTCCCCATGGATAAATATATGTGTGATTCAAAAATATTAAATGCCTCCCTAAGGTTTTACTACAATAGATTTGTGGAAGGGATGAAAGGGGGTGACCTTATATGCTAAAATATAATTGGTTGAAAAATATGTGGTGGGGATGAAAGCGGATGACTTCAGCCACTCAAATCTAATTCGAGAGAGTGAATTGGAGTGCTAAAATTCTATTGGCATAAAAATATATGGAGGGGTTTAAAGGGGGTGACTTCAAGAACCTGATTCTCATTGGATGAAGAATGAATGGTAGGGATGAAAGGGAATTAATTCAAGCGCTTTATTTTCATTGGACAAAATTTAAAATAGTTTCCTTCCCTAAGGTTTGAAGGTCCCAAATGCATAATAAAATTTCCCCCCTTCATTTCATTCCATATTTTCAAAAATATAATACTCCTATCCATAAACCTAAATTCACCAAATATTATTCCCAAGGTTTATCCATATATCATTTCCCTCCTCCTTTCTAATATTCCTACCCAATAACACATCATTTAAAAATTTTCCATTTTTGATTCAAACCTTAGTCCAAAAAATTAAATCCATATATTCTTTAATCCATGCCATTCCCTAAGGTCTAAAATATTCATCCTCCCCATGTAAAGAATATATACATGAGTTAGGAAAGACTAAACATTTCCCTAAGTTTCCTTTGGTCTGAAAATGTGTAGTGGGGATGAAGTTGTGCTACTTGAGGTACTCAAACCCCATTGGCTAGAAAAGCTAGTGGCAAGGATGAGAAGGGGTGATTTCAAGTTCTCACACCTTATTAGTTGAAAAATGTGTTGTGGGGATGAAGGCAGGTAACTTGAGGAAATCAAATATTATTTTCCAAGAGATGTGTGGTAGGGATGAAAGGGTACGACCACAACCACTCCATTTTTATTGGACAAGAATTAATTTTTACCTTCATAAGGTTGTGAGGGTCCTATTTGCATAAAACAAATTCCCTCTTCAACCTAAGAATAATACCATATCATCACATTTCTACCTTAGAAAAATAATTTGTCTTTGTTACAAAAAGTCATTGATACCTAAGCCTAAGGATTCATGAGGAATTACTTTCGAAACCCTCAAGTACAAAGCTTCTAACATATAAAGTAATTTTCAAGTCTCTAAGTCTGAGACCACATATATTTCTCATTTTGACCCTTAGGACATCATTTATCATTTTTATTTTTTCATTCATTCCATAAAGTTCATTGCTAGGGGGTACCCCAAAAATAACATTTCTATCATATCATATCAAGGGTCACTAGCATATACTTCCCCTTCCACATATAGTCGCATGCACTAAGGTCTAGCATTAGTGTCTCCAAATAAAAGAATTTATGTTTTATGAAAAATCAAGAGAAACATCCCTAAGGTTTTATCAAATAAAAAACTAATTTTAGGGATGAGTGGGGATGAATTGAGGTGCTCACATCCCATTTGTTGGAAAATGAGTGGTAGGTATGAAAGGGTATAAGCTCAAGTGCATAATTTTAATTGGCCAAGAAATGTGTTGTGGGGATGTAAAGAGGTGGATTCAAGCACTCTACTCCCATTGCCTAGAAGAATGTGGGGTGGGGATAGAAGCGCCTAGGCTTAAGTGCTCAAATATGATTGGAAAAAAATTAATTTGAGTCATTTTCCAAAATTCCTAATGTCCCTTTTCATGAAATAAATTTTCATATTTTTTTTCCTTGATCATAATCCAAAGAAAATGCCTTATAAAGTTGTGTATGGCTTAATATTGAAAATTCAAAAACTCATAAAGAATCCAAGTGTCATGCATTTTTCCTTAGTCCTAAAGATCATATGCATTAAATCCCCTACCAAATAGTGTATGACTAATGTATGCCCTAGCTTGAAATCACCATATCAAGTCATAAGACCATGATCGTATGTAATAATCAAAATATTATACCAAAGGATTTTACCACCACCCAACCACTTTGAATTTTCACTGAGGCAATGTGGTATATTCTGATTCAAGTGGGTGAGATAGATATTTAGCTCCTGATTGGTCAAAAACATAGATGATGCAAGTGGTATCACTTTAATTTAAGTGCATGGCTAGGATGTGTTCCAAGATCACAACAAAGAACTTGTACCCTGGAGAGAAATTGTAAGTCTATTTTGAACAAAAATATTTGTTATTTTCAAACTAACGTAAATGGCAAATGAGACAAATATGAGATCTTTTTACACACATGCCTAGAACTTGATAGACAACTCAATACCAATCTCTAAAAAGTACCATTGGTCCAATTTTGAATACAGATGTAGTTTGTTGGCCAATCACAAAATGTGATCGATATGCCATGATTGGTAAGGTGGTTGCTGAGTAGAAAGTTGGTATAAAGATGGAAAAATTTGACTACTAAATAAAAAACTTATGGTTGGAAGCAATAAAAGCTCGTTATTAATACCTACCCAAAAACTTTTCATTTCACTTATGGTAAACACTCAAAATGAAAGGGTGCAAGTATAGAATAATAACAAAGGTTAGTTAAGTGATGCAGAGGCTGAAGCACACCAGGAAAAGAGAGAAGCATGAAAATTAAAATTGTCATGGAATACTCAAGTGCTCCTTGATAGAATCCACTTCTAGTACTAGTGGAAAATATTAATAACCTCACAAATGGCCCACCCTACCAGGAACTTAAAGCAAAAGCCACCACTATAGATAGGGGAGAATTTTCCAAAAAATTAGGACCAAGTTTTGAAATCACTACCCCTCAACAGTGGGAAATTGAAAAGAAAGTAATATTCAGTTATGAGTAGATGCAAGAAGAATATAATCATCATTCATGTCTAGTCATCAAACTATTTAAAATATCATGGGGAGCTCAAAATGATCAAATTTCATACTACAATAAATGGACGTACAACTTGGGCAAATAGATATGCCTTAGAGTGTATTATTCCTAAGACCTTCTATGATGTAGGAGCATCCGAGGGCAGAAAAGCAATCGAGCATCAACCAAATTTTTTTGTGTATGTTATTTTGTTTTCTAAGTGTTGCAAAGAAAATAAAATTATGTGTCATGATATCGCGACACAAAAAGTGTCACGATATCGCGACCAAAACAAAATATAGGGGAGCAGTGGACAAAATGTCACGATTTCACGACATGTCACGATTTCGCAACATGTCACGAAATCATGACCCAAGGCAGGGAAGCAAGGCCGGAAGACACAAGGTCACAAAATCGTGACATGTCGCGATTTCACGACCGAAGCAGCGAAGGCAAGGCACGAAAGACACAAGGTCACGAAATCGTGACATGTCACGATTTCGCGACCAAAGCAGCGAAGGCAAGGCATGGAAGACACAAGGTCGCGAAATCGCGACATGTCACGATTTCATGACCAAAGCAGCGAAGGCAAGGCACAAAAGACAAAAGGTCACAAAATCGTGACATGTCACGATTTCGTGACCAAAGCAGGGAGCAAAGGCGCAAAAGACAAAAGGTCACGAAATCGCGACATGTCACGATTTCACGACCAAAATGGGAGAACGGAGGTCGATAGAAAAAATGACGCGATATCACGACAGGTCGTGATATCGCGGCCAAAATGGAGAGAGAAGGCGTAGAAAGGAAATGGTCATGATATCGTGACATGTCACGATATCGTGACCAAATAGAAAAACATGCACTCCCAGCTTTCATAAAGGCATCCCTTCGTGCGCGGCAAGTTAGCGGCAGTGAAGCAGCAGTTTCAAAGGAGGATTTCAACAAGCATGTTGGCCACTCGCGCAGGATATCTGGAGACATGATTATAGCAACTAACAACAAGTAGAAGATTGAGAAGAATATTTTGTTGGGTATGGCGACGACTTTTTATCAAGTCGTGCACCTCACCTAGAGTCTCATCAATGCAACTTTCCAGAGTTGTTCCAGGTGGCAATTGTAGATCGTGGGAAGTTTGAAAACACAGAGGATCGGGACCTCGATAAAAACCCAGGGATTGTAATGAGAGGGGGTTGGAAAAATGGTAGTTTGGCTGTATATTCTTGTAAAATTCTTTCGAAGTATTGAATAAGAAATTTTGGGCTCTTGTTTCTCTGGTTTTCTGTCTTGTGTAAGATCTGTTCTCCACCAAGTGGTATCAGAGCCAGTAGTTCCTGAGTGTGTAACAGATCGCCGGAGGAGAGGCAATTACACCAGGATCTGTGGAAGGGCTTGGAATTGGGTGAGCAGAATGCCTCCAAGAAGAAACCCTATTGGTGGGAGAGGCATGGCGATAGCGGAAGATGTCCGAGCTTTGCAGTGGCAAATGCAAGCCCTGCAAGAAGAAATGCGTAGAAGATTGGAGCCAAGAAGAGACGAAGGTAGTGAAGAGGAAGATGATGAAGAAGAAGACCAACTTGAGGAAGAAGAAGAAGCAGTAGATCCTGCTCAGGCTAGACTATACAAAGCCATATCCCAGATTGGGAAGAGGCCGAAGATGGAGGTTTCCACATATTTCGGGAACCTTGATCCAGAGGAATTGATCGACTGGATCAACGATCTAGAAGAGTACTTTGAGTACGAAGAGGTTGAGGATCCTGATAGGGTCAGATTCGCTAAGACCAAACTGAAAGGTCATGCTAGCATTTGGTGGAAGGGAGTGCAGCTAGAGAAAAATAAAAGAGGAAAAGAGAGAATAACAAAGTGGGAATGGATGGCAGAAAAGCTAAAGAGGCAGTTCATCCCTGGTGATTATGAGTTAGACCTGCTAAAGAAAATGCAAGGATTGAGGCAATCAAGCAAGTCTATAAAAGAATACATAGAAGAATTTCATAAAATAATGATTAGAATAGGCCACTCAGAGGCCAACAAGGAGAAGGTAGCCCGTTACATTAATGGGTTACGAGCAAGTATTCAGGAAGAATTAAGTCTAGTCCGGATGACCACCATAGAGGACGCTTACCAATTTGCCTTAAAGGTTGAAGAAAAGCTCAATAGGAGGTTTGAAAACAAGCAAAGAGGAAGAGGTCATGGCGGAAGAACCGATGGAAGGAACAGTGGAAGAAGAAATGAAGATTCTCAAAAAAATGGAGAAGGTAGCAGCAATCAAGAACAAAGGAGAGAAAATACAGACCGCCCCCGTAATCAGAATAATGGTTACCGAGGGGGAAGAGGCAGAGCTGGACATGGCCAGGGAAGAGGAAGATTCTAGGGGACTTGCTTCCAGTGTGGGGAAGAGGGACATCACCAATATGAGTGCCCACAACAATGAGAAAGGAATAATCGGAGGCCGGAAGGAAATGCCAGAGTCACAGTCGTTGATGAAGATGTTGGATCTGAGCATTCTGAAGAAGCTGAGAGAGGAGAAGTAATGATTGCAAGGAGAGTCCTATTGAATGAAGAGGGAGCTACAGATCAGAGGAAAAGCTTATTCCGCACAAGGTGTAAATGCATGGGTAAGATTTGCAACATTATCATTGACAACGGTAGCACGAGATAACCTAGTTTCAGAGGGAATGGTTACAAAGCTACAAGTGGAGAGAAAGAAACACCCACATCCATATCGGATCACGTGGTTGCGAGAAAGACCATAAGGTTTTGGTCAATGAATAGTGCCTGGTAAAATTTAGTATTGGGAATTACCATGATGAGGTTACGTGCGACATTACTGCCCATGGATGCGTGCCATTTGTTGTTGGGAAGGCCATGGCAGTTTGACAGGTGTGCGGTTCATGATGGTCATGCCAACACCTATTCCGTGACCAAGAATGGAATGCGTCATAAGCTGAAACCCCTGAAGGAGGTGGAAGAAAAGGTATGTGGCAGTGCAAGAATTTGCTTGGTTGACGGAAGAAATTTTTTAGATGATTTAAAGCATGAACATATGTGTTATGCATTAATTCCTAGAGTCAGGGATACAGAATGCAAAGATACCCCAGAAGAAGTCCAAGATCTGTTGGAGGAATTTCTAGATATCATATCTGATAATGTGCCTGAGGGTTTACCCCCAGTAAGGAAGATTAGTCACCATATCGATTTGGTGCCGGGATCAAGCTTGCCCAATAAAGTTGCACATAGAATGACGCTTTGTAGAAACTGAAGAACTAAACAGGTAGGTCCAGGAGTTTTTGGAGAAGGGGCTAATTCGGGAGAGCTTAAGTCCATGCATAGTACCTACAGTGCTAGCACCAAAGAAATATGGAGAGTGGAGAATGTGTACAGACTCTCGAGCCATCAACAAGATCACAATAAAATACAGATTTCCATTGCCAAGAATGGATGACATAATGGACTGTTTGAGTGGAGCCAAGTACTTCACCAAAATTGACCTCAAGAGTGGTTACCACTAGATCCGTGTCAGGGAAGGAGATGAGTGGAAGACAACCTTCAAGACCAGAGAGGGCTTGTATGAGTGGTTGGTCATGCCATTTGGGCTATCCAATGCACCAAGTACCTTCATGCGGCTGATGAATGAGGTACTAAAAGAGTTTTTAGGAAAATTTGTCATTGTCTATTTAGATGACATATTAATATTTAGCAAAACCCTGGAGGAACACCTGATGCATATCAGAAGGGTTTTTGAGAAGCTGTGGGAGGAGCAGTTATTAATAAATCTAAAAAAGTGTAATTTTGTAAAGAAGGAGTTAGTATACCTGGGATTTGTAATCTCAGCAGAAGGTCTGAAAATGGACCCAGAGAAGGTGAGAGCTATCATGGAATGGCCTACACCAAGAAGCACAATAGAGGTAAGATCATTTCATGGTCTAGCCAACTTTTACAGAAAGTTCATAAGAAACTTCAGCAGCATTTGTGCACCCCTCACAGAAACAATGAGAGGGGATAAGAAAGAATTCAAGTGGACCTTAGGGGCTGAAAGGAGCTTTGATGCATTAAAGAAAAAGGTCACAGAACAACCTATTTTGGCACTTCCAGACTTTAACAAAGTATTTCAGGTAGACTGTGATGCCAGTGGCAATGCAATAGGGGCTATCTTGAGTCGGGAAGGCGGACACTATTGCTTATTTTAGTGAGAAGCTCAATGATGCTCAAAAAAAATATTCAGTTTATGACCAAGAATTTTATGCTATAGTTCAGGCTCTAAAGAAGTGGAGGCATTATTTGTTGCCAAAAGAGTTTGTTCTATTTATTGATCATCAGGCATTGCAGTACATCAACAGCCAAACAAAACTGAATCAGAGGCACATGAAGTGGGTTGAGTTTCTCCAAAGCTATACCTTTGTGTTAAAGCATAGAAGAGAAAAATCAAACAGAGTTGCAGATGCCTTAAGTAGAAGGCAGAATATACTGATTGAAATGACAGTGGAAGTGGTAGGATTCGAAGAACTGAAGGGCCTTTATCCTGAAGATCCAGATTTTGCAGAAGCCTGGACGGCTTGCTTGGCACCTATTACTGTGGATAGGACAAAATGGTTGGATTTTCTAATCCAAGATGGAATGTTGTTCAAGGGAAGTAAATTATGCATTCCAAGGAGTTCCATGCGGGAGAACTTAATCAAGGAAAAGCACAATGGGGGACTGGCTGGGCATTTTGGTCGGGATAAGACCATTGCCCTAGTGAATGAAAATTACTACTGGCCGCAACTTCAGCAAGATGTGAAAAGGTTTGTGCAAAGTTGTAGAATATGCCAAATGGCAAAAGGCGTGAGGCAGAACACAAGATTATACTAGCCATTACCTATACCTGAGAGGCCATGGGAGGACATATGCATGGATTTTATTCTTGGGTTGCCGAGAACACAGAGGGGAAATGACTCTGTATTTGTGGTGGTTGACAGATTCTCCAAGATGGCACATTTTATTCCCTGCAAGAAAACAAGTGATGCGGTTCACATTGTAGGGTTATTTTTCAAGGAAGTGGTACGACTTCACGGTCTACCAAAAAGCATAGTTTCTAACAGAGATACAAAGTTTGTTGGGTATTTCTGGAGAACATTATGGAAGAAGCTGAAGACAGATCTGAAGTTCAGTTCTACATACCACCCGTAGACCGATGGACAAATAGAGGTGGTAAATAGAAGTCTGGGTAATTTATTAAGATGCCTGATAGTAAATAAACCCAAGGGATGGGATTTGGTTTTGCCGTAGGTAGAATTTGCATACAACAATTCTGTCAATAAAAGTACAAACAAATATCCATTCCAAATCATATATGGAAATAGTCCAAGAAACATTTCTGAGCTGAGGAAACTAGATAAAGGAGAAAAGTGCAGTGCAGAGGCTGAGGAATTTGCGAAACAGATGAAAGGCCTTCATGAAGAAGTGAAGAAACAAATTACAAAAATGAATACTCAGTATAAAGCAAGAGCAGACCAAAAGTGGCGGTTCAAAGAGTTCGAAGTGGGAGATGAAGTCATGGTCCATCTCAGAAAAGAAATATTTCTAGCCAAAACTTATAACAAGTTGAAGATGAAGAAGTTTGGGCCATGCGAGAATCTTGGAAAAATGGGATTCAGGCAATGCATATGAAGTGGAATTGCCAAGTGGGCTTGACATTTCACCTATTTTTAACATAGCAGATTTAGTGGAATACCATGAAGGAGACAGTACAGAGGCACCAAATACGAAATTGTGGAGCATTCCAGCATCTAACCCAACCACAGACGAGATCGAAGAAATATTAGATACTCGTGAAGGCAGAAGCACAAGGAACAAACAATATTCTGAATATTTGATCAAGTGGAAGGGCAGACCGGTAGAAGATGCAACTTGGGTGTCAAAAATAGAGGTTGACCGCCTGGGTCTTCCTCCCAAAGATCAGAAGTGAGGATCACTTCTCGATCCACCCCGGGTGTCTGATGCAGGAGCATCCGAGGGCAGCAAAGCAATCGAGCATCAACCAAATTTTTTTGTGTATGTTATTTTGTTTTCTAAGTGTTGCAAAGAAAAGAAAATTATGTGTCATGATATCATGACACAAAAAGTGTCGCGATATCATGACCAAAACAAAAGATAGGGGAGCAGTGGACAGAATGTCACGATTTCGCGACATGTCACGATTTTGCAACATGTCGCAAAATCGTGACCCAAGGCAGGGAAGCAAGGCCGGAAGACACAAGGTCACGAAATCATGACATGTCACGATTTCACGACCGAAGCAGCGAAGGCAAGGCGTGGAAGACACAAGGTCACGAAATCGTGACATGTCACGATTTTGCGACCGAAGCAGCGAAGGCAAGGCACAGAAGACAAAAGGTCGTGAAATCGTGACATGTCACGATTTCGTGACCAAAGCAATGAAGGCAAGGCGCAAAAGACAAAAGGTCACAAAATCATGACATGTCACGATTTCATGACCAAAGCAGGGAGCAAAGGCGCAAAAGACAAAAGGTCACGAAATCGTGACATGTCGCGATTTCGCGACCGAAATGGGAGAACGGAGGCCGATAGAAAAAATGGCATGATATCGCGACATGTCGCGATATCGTGGCCAAAATGGAGAGAGAAGGCACAGAAAGGAAATGGTCACGATATCGCGACATGTCGCGATATCGCGACCAAACAGAAAAACACGCACTCCCAGCTTTCATAAAGGCGTCCCTTCGTGCGCGGCAAGTTAGCGACAGTGAAGCAGCAGTTTCAAAGGAGGATTTCAACAGGCATGTTGGCCACTCGCACAGGATATCTGGAGACGCGATTATAGCAACTAACAACAAGCAACAGATCGAGAAGAAGATTCCATTGGGTATGGCAGCCAGTCACGCACCTCACCTAGAGTCTCATCAATGCAACTTTCCAGAGTTGTTCCAGGTGGCAATTGTAGATCGTGGGAAGTTTGAAAGCACAGAGGATCGGGACCTCGATAAAAACCCATGGATTGTAATGAGAGGGGGTTGGAAAAATGGCAGTTTGGCTATATATTCTTGTAAAATTCTTTCGAAGTATTGAATAAGAAATTTTGGGCTCTTGTTTCTCTGGTTTTTTGTCTTGTGTAAGATCTGTTCTCCACCATTCTATCATGGTTGGTTGTAGCATTTGATTCTCACACTTGAACAATTAGATATTTCATGAATCAACCAGGATCCAAGCTTACACCTAAAAATATTAGCAAGGTATTCAGGCTAGGAAGGGCCACTTTGATACCAGATAGAAAGGTACTCTATCCTCAATTCCAACATCTAATTGGAATTTCATTTTTTACAAGGTTTTTTATTAAAATACAACTGTGTCATACCATTTTCCAATCCATAAGTTAGACCTACATCCTTAGATCAAGGATTATGCAAAAATGATAAATATAGTAATAGGGTAAATCAACTTAAATTAGGTTTCTAGAGAATTTTTGTACCTAGTTACACAATGCAATAGAAAAGGTCAACCTACTATGTATATATGGGAAGTTGAACTCAGTAACACAATGGGTAGAGATCTTAGAGAGCTACAAAAATCCATTACAAAGCAAAGGGAAATGATGCCCCAATTTTCACATTATTACTTTCTCATACATTTGATTGTAGGGCACATGACTAAATATTTGACTAAGAAATGGGAAGGAGTATATGAAGAACCCATCCATGAGAGTCTCCCTTGGATATAAGAAAAGTGTTCTAGCCATACCTAATTTCTCAACACTTTCTTGCTAGAAAATCATTATAGGCTTTGCAATAGTAACCCCAATAGGATTAGCAAGGGAATAATTGTATTCTTACATGATAGGAAAGTAGGAGTTTTCTTCCTAACCAAGTAATTCATCTTCATAAAGATATACAGGTCAAAAATCCCACCAAAGTTATTGCCTAGATTCTTACCAATGTCTATTGTAGCCCTAAATATTGTAAGGTAGATAGATAAAAAACAAAAATAATGGTTGCTAAGAAGAGAGCCAAGATCCTTTGTCTAGATTTCCCCTGTAGGATAGGATATTATACCTACAAAGAAAAATTGAGCTTGTTGGATGCACTATAAATTATGGACTTATTTGGTTTCTCTAAGATTACATGGTAGCCTTATGACCCATTTAATTATTATAGGGACAATTCCATTGACAGAGTGCCAAATGCCATTGTCACTCATCAAGGGGATGAATTCAAATATGCAATGCAACTCACAATGAGGAGAGGATAATCCTTGGAGTCTATATGGAAGAACTATAAAAATAAGAGAGCCCATACTTAAATTGATATGGTAAATAATTACTCGATAGAATTAAGAGTTTTGAGGTAAGCCTCAATTGAAGCCTCTACACCACTAGTTCCCCTCATATTTCCTAAAGAGATACATGACTAAAGATTATAAAATAGGAACCTAAAGAAATAGATGTGGTCATGGAGGTGATTGATTTGACTAAAATGGAAATAAGGACATCTTCAGTAGATCAACCTATTGCTAGCCTAGAAGATATAGGTCAAGGAAAAGAGATAGCCACCTATTCTTCTACATCCAATTAGCCTACTACTTTAGATCTAGCAAAAATAGTAATGTATCCTCAATGAAAGCTAAAATTAGCTATGAACTTGCTTCAGGTCATACCCAAGACCATAGTTGTAAATAAAGAAGAAATTGAAATCTCCAATGTAATACAAAATAAGAATCATCAAGCTAGAAGATTGGAAAATATCTTTAGAAAACATTAGTTAAAAACTAGGGATCCAACAAGTTCACCATAATGGAATAAGGCTAGATATAATAGTACCTTTGCCAAATCCAAAATTTTTATCCTTACTAGAATAGAGAAAGTTGTGATCTTCAACACATATGAGGAAGAATAGATTCATGACATGGAAGAGGGGAGAGATCCAAGGAAAATGTAGTAAATAGTAAAAGGATGAAAATATTAAGGGTTCCAAAGCCCTTGCACCATTGATGATAGTAGAAGCATCATACTAGTGGATAAAATAACATCATTTCAAATGGATAAGACTACAAGGCAAGCAATCATTCAATATCAGGAAGACCACATGAACTTAGCCAAAATGCAATCCCAAGAAAATATAGCCATAATTGAAGGTATTTACAAGATAAATTAGGCATTAACTTCTAAGGTGAATAAATTGTAGGGGGGAAATTAAAAGTTACAAATAGAGTTCAATAAACTACAAGGGAAAATGCTAGAAATCCAAACAATAGGGCAATTTGATAGTGCTTACTTTGTTGAAAAATATAAAGAGATGATATCAAAGTTGAAGGCAGGAGTTGGATCCTTGGACAAAATGCTCAGGAACCTAGTAGATGTCACTACTACAATCTAGAAAATAAATATATTAATATAGAAAATAGACAAGAGGACAAAAACTATAAAACCTGTAACACCCCAAAAACCTAACTCGTTTAAGGGATATCACTATTTACTGTTATATTTTTAAAATTAATTAGTGACATCAAACACCATCACATACTAACAACCACAAGTTCATATAATTAGATCAAACAAAGAATAATATATACTAATCATCTATTCAAATCAAACATAAGAATCAACTAGCAAGAGATACATTAAAAGTAATATAAAAGAGAGAATCAATACCCATAACACAATATATATCCTAGGGAAAACCCTTTCAGGAAAACCCAACCTCAAATGTTTCTTTTATTGCATAAGTTTGGTCTTCACAAGTACAAGGATCCCATAATATCTTTCTCCCAAACATATGCCAATACAATGCATAGGAACTCATACTAGTTCCCACGTCTTTACCGTGAATTGCTCTTTTAATTCACAAATCATATTCTACAACCGATCTACTAGGAGTAGCTCCTTCCTCCTAGTCTATTAGAGGAGTAGTGCATCCCTATGGGTCTATTGTATTCGCAATATTAGCACCTTTTTTACACAAGAATATTTCCATTTATATCTATCACTTTAACTAAAGTCCCATACGTTTAGTTAATCCAATAATCCAATTGTGTTTATCAAACTAACTAAAGTCCCATACCTTTAATTAATCTAGCCAATTCCATTTCATCAAACTAAATAAATTCCCATATGTTTAGTTAATGCAATATCCAATTTCATTTCATCAAACTAACTAAAGTCCCATACCTTTAGTTAATCCAATATATAATTTCATTTAACAAACTAACTAAAGTCTCATACCTTTAGTTAATCCAACATCCAATTTTGTTTCATTACAAACTATACTACCATACTTAGCATAATAAAAAACTTTCCATTTCATTTCTTAGCATAATCCATAACTTTTCCATTTTATTACAAACCATACTAACATAGCACAATTCATACCTTTCTATTTCAATAAAAAATACAATAACATACTTAGCATAATCCATAACTTTCCATTTCATTACAAACTATACTAACATACTTAGCATAATCTATAACTTTCCATTTCATTACAAACTATACTAACATACTTAGCATAATCCATAACTTTCCATTTCATTACAAACTATACTAACATACTTAGCATAATCCATAACTTTCCATTTCATTACAAACTATACTAACATACTTAGCATAATCCATAACTTTCCATTTCATTACAAACTATACTAACATACTTAGCATAATCCATAACTTTCCATTTCATTACAAACTATACTAACACACTTAGCATAATCCATAACTTTCCATTTCATTACAAACTATACTAACATACTTAGCATAATACATAACTCTTATTATAAACTATGCTATTTATCTTATAACATAATCTAAAGTTTTTCAATATAAACTATGTTTCCATCCATTGAACATAATATACAAACTTACAATATAAACTATGTTTCTATCCATTGAACATAATCTACAAACTTACAATATAAACTATGTTTCTATCCATTAAACATAATCTACAAACTTTCCATATAAATTATGTTAAACCAACTTATAACATAATCTACATTTTTTTAAATATAAACTATGTTAAAAAAACTTATAACATAATATACATCTTTTTAAACATAAACTATGCTAAACCAACTTATAACATAATCTAAATCTTTTTAAACATAAACTTTGCTAAACCAACTTATAACATAGTCTACATCTTAGATCCGATGGCTTGGTTAAATGTTAAAAATGCTTTTGTAGGAGCGTAGAGACCAAGGTTCCAATATCTTAAGCCCCGTAGTACTGGTGGGCATGTCGTATCAGTGTAACTAGCTACGTTATATGTTTACCCAATGCAACTAGAGGTTATAGTGGCAACAAGGAGCGATATTTGAACCCACAAAGAGGCATAAAAAATTGTAATGAGTTACCTATTCCTCTAGTATAATAAAAAAACATAATCTACATATATTTAAACATAAACTATGCTAAACCAACTTATAACATAATCTACATCTCTTTAAACATAAACTATGCTAAACCAACTTATAACATAATCTACATCTCTTTAAACATAAATTATGCTAAACTAACTTATAACATAATCTACATCTCTTTAAACATAAACTAAGCTAAACCAACTTATAACATAATATACATCTCTTTAAACATAAAGTATGCTAAACCAACTTATAACATAATATACATCTCTTTAAACATAAACTATGCTAAACCATATTATAACATAATTCATCCTATGTTTAATTCATTTGAAACATAACATCTTTAGTCAAATAAACATTTAAATGAGATAGAAGATATTTGTTTACTATTCATTTTAAACATAACATATTTATTTAAGTAAATATTTAAATGAGCTATAAGATATTTGTTTACTATTTATTTGAAACATAACATCTTAATTTAGAAATTTCAGTTAAAACTATGTTAATTAATTTATAATATAATTCATCCTATGCTATATTCATTTAAGACATAACTTATTTATTTAGAAATTTCAAATAAAACCCAAAATCCAAAAGAGACGGTTTAATTTACCCAACCACTAGGCATAGGGTTGAGATAACCCATGGTAACCAACCACAGTATTTTGTTCGATAGAAGAGTTCAACATGTCCATGTGGTCTAGCAAACGATCACTCCAACAATCCATGTAGACATGACATGTGGTACCTACAATGATCCCCACGTGGTGGTGTCTTAACCACAAAGCAGTGTTCAGTAGTCACTAATGAGCTAAGCTCCTTTTTTAAGCACTCGACACCTACTATATCCCAAATGTGGGATGTTATCTAGGGAGGCTAAAATTTGGCCTCCCTACCCAGGTCTATCAAGCGTAGTGGCACCACAACATGGCAATATCACTCCAAAGTGGTAAGGAGAATAATTGTTTTTCCATCCTTGAGGTTAAAACTTAGGGAGGGGTTTAAACCTAGGTAGCATTGCTAGATAAAATTCTTAATCCCGTAGAGATCTACCACTTCATGCTTGATCTAAAGTGGATTCAGAATGCTACAACTAAATCATTGATCGAAGAGACCTAGCACAACATGATAGGAAGATTGGGTTCTTATCCCAAGGTGGCTCATAATAATTTGTGTCAGCAAAATATCATTAAATAATCTTTCTAAACCAGTGGTAGGGTACCTATTTTAGACCTTAACATCAAGAGACAGATCAATGAGCTGACAGAGAATGGTTTAATGTCTAAGCCTCATAGTATAATTCCAAAACCTTTAAAAGGGTTATACTAATGACTAAGAGTATAATATACTACAATCATTAGTGGCTCTGAGGTAAGTCTAAGATCATGATATTTAACAAGACTACACTTCACATATTAGACAGTTAACTGCAATCGTCTAACATAAGAGAAATTTAAACACCTCGGATTCAAATTGATTTAAATCAAAGTTTAAAACAACTAAAAAAGTTCCAAACCTTTAAATTAAATGCCGAACAAAAATAAAAAATAAAGTGGGAAGATCCAACCTATTTCTTCCCCAAGTTCCTTCTTCTTGATTTGCTCCCAAGACCTCCTCCTCTAAACCACAATTATTTTTCATTGTAGGGGTTCTCTCTCTCTCAATAGAGCTCCCTACCTTCTTTTTGTAGATAATTCATGTGCATTTATAGTCTAAAAAGTAATCTCTCGAGCTTATACATCCTTTCCTAAAATCATCCCAGTCCACCTCTCACTATGCGCCCTTCTTAATCTATTTATCAAGGTCCCCAACCACCAATAGTGAAGTTCCCCCATGCCTCCATGTTAGGAAGCCTTCCCTACAATAAATGTAGTATGCCTAACCTTATATAAATGATGATGGGGTGAGGGATATCTCATAATACCTAAAATATTATATTTTAAAATTGAAACTTTGAAACAAAATTAAATCCCTACTAGTTTGAAATGAACATCCATTTTAGATAAAAGCAACTTAAATATTCTCACACTTATGATATATTAGTCTCTTTGTTAAATAATAATATTTATTATAAATAACCATTTATTTATAATACATTATTCTCCTATTATAATTATATAATAGTCTTTATTATAAATAACCATTTATTTATAATACATTATTCTCCTATTATAATTATATAATAGTATTTATTATAAATAACCATTTATTTATAATACCTAATTCTCCTATTATAATTATATAGTAGTTAGGTCCGAGGTGTAGACCAATTGGTTTATCCAAACCCCATAAGGGGGCGGAGGTCCAAGGTTCAAATCTCGGGCACCAGACTGAACGCTTGTCCCTTTCTTGGTGCTTTCAGTGGCGTAAAAGGTTTAAAATGATTATGGCATGGTGGTTATAGGGGCGGACTAAGGGAAGATCTATGTGGTGGCTTCAGGGCGAACAACGTAGAATACTGTGGTGGCCATAAAATATGGACAGCCTACTCGGATTCGTGGCGACTACCGATTCCACCATGTAAATTCAAAAAAAAAAATTATATAGTAGTTATTATTATAAATAATCACTTATTTATAGTAAATTATTCTCCAATTATTTTTATATAATAGTCTTTATTATAAATAATCATTTATTTATAATACCTTATTCTCCTATTATAATTATATAATAGTATTTATTATAAATAATCATTTATTTATACCTTGTTCTCCTATTATAATTATATAATAGTCTTTATTATAAATAATAATTTATTTATAATACATTATTCTCCTATTATAATTATATAATAGTCTTTAGGGTTGATTCTAGACATTGCATAGTTGTTTAATTACAATAAAACTATGTACAAGTTATTTATGAAAAACATAATTTTTCATGTCTTAAGGCCTACCAGGGAGGGTCATGGCAAAACCAATATATAAGAAGTGCAGAGAAGAGTACATTTTAATAAGTGATATACAAGTAACTAACTTAGGTGGCAAAAGCTATCAATGTCAATCAAAGTTTCTCAAGCTGAACACTTACCTCCATGAGAAACCTTATTGGGAGAATTTCCTCTAAGGCATTGAAAAATGAGCAAGTGACATGGATGACCACAAAAAATAGGATGACATATTGGTCAAAGAGTTGTCTGCAATAGAAAAATTTGATGAGCTACTAATCAAAAGAATATAGGAATTCAAATGTGGTGATAAACATGAACAAAAACTAGCCTAATAAATCCATCAACTATAATAAATGGTCCATGCCATAGTTTATTTTTCCAAAGAGTATGAATCACCAACCAAAGAATATGCTAATAAAGTATGTCATTATTTATGTAGTATTTTTTAGTAATGAATCTTGAGGATAAATTGCAAACCTACTAGGGGTGAGTCAACTAGGACAAGACCAAACTAAAGTGGGACCTAGTATAGAAAAAGATAAGGACACAGGGGCAATTCAGACCTATAAATAAATTTTGTACAATTGTATGTCACTTTTTATTTTGGAGAATCTAAAGACTTAATAATAGAAAATTATAGATTTTTGAATGGAAAAATCTAAGACAACTGTAATACACTCAACCAACCAAAGGTAGGAAATGATGACAAGTGGAGGGCTTAAATTAAAATAGTTATAACATATTCAAGGCCCCAAGGCTACAAAAGGAGCTACCATGACCAAAATCTAGATCAAGCTTTGGCATAGCATATTTTTTCTAAAGGTATACTTGAGTACCTCGTATTTTGCCATTGTATTTATTTTGTCTCTTTTCTTAGTTTCATCCCTCATTCTTCCCATTTTTGTGTAGGTTTTTATAGGGAAATCTTCAAGAGCTGAGATTATTTCCAGTTGCTGAACCAAAGTTTTGGAGGCCTTGCTATTACCAAATTGGAATGGACGGACGAAAAATTCTTATTAAATAATTTGAATGAGGATTCTTATTGTATTAATATGAAAGAGATTTTGGCAATTCAAGCCCACTCCTATTATAAATTATTAAAAAATAATACAATTTCAGCTTCTTACCATATCATTTATTTCTATGTCAGCTTTGTGTGTTGTCTCTTTTACATATTACATCATTTGAATGTGTAATTGATGCCTTATTTAATTAATAAAAAATTGTTTTTGTTACATTATTTAAATGAATTTAATTGAATCAATTCATCTTTCTTTTCTTTCTCTTCCATTAAAGTGTTTAAAATATTTGTTGCAATGACACAATGGACTAAGGCACCAATCACATATAAGGTATAATTGAACTGTTACAACAAGTATTGGTCAAGAAATATAATTTTTACATAATTTTATTTGGATGAGCATGAACTTATATTATTAATTTTACCTCAAGGGTATCCTTACCCTACCCAATCTATCTAGAGTCATAGATAAATATATTATTGGGTTAAAGAGGTAGGTCCACCAAAGCCTATATCACTGATTGGAATCAAATTTTTCTTGCAATGTGACACATTCTTAAGGATACAATAAATAACTCCAACAGGACCTTTTGAGATGAGACCCAAAACCATGAAATAATGTTACAAAAGTGACTAAAATATTACAAAATCAAATGCAAGTTACAAAACTATGTGGAATATTTACAAAACCTAAAAAAATACCTAATTTACCTTTCTATATAATTTATTACTGATCTACAATTCCTGCTTGCCTTAAATCTCAACCGCCTAGGGAACTTGGTTCTCTAGGTAACCATCCTATGTAGTTATGCTTATGGGTAACTACCATAGGTGGTTGATATGCTAGACAACCACCTTATGTGGTTGTGCTACTATTTAACCACCATGGGTGGTTGAGATTGTTATCTAGTAGAGGGTTTTAGTCCTGGATCTAAACCTTCCTATATTTGTTTTGGGGTCTTTGTTGTAGATCCAGTGCACTATTGGAAATCAGCTATGGGTGTGGCTGCAAAAACAAAATTTAGTGAATAATTTCAAGAGTCTTCATGGTTGATGTATTTGAGCTCTCTGAATGGTGAACCTAGAACCACAATGTTTAACACATACACAACATAATTGAATAAAATTTGAGCAATGTTTTGTTATAGTTTTGTGCACACATGAAAATGAAAATGAGAATCTATTTTGAAGTCTCCAATGGATGGAGAAGGGTGAGGAGGATGGAAGAGGAGTGACAAGTGACATGGGTGCATAAGAGAGGAATCTTATGGAATCCTCACTTGGGTGGAAAAATGTACAACTTTCCTTGTTTGGCCTATGATGTCCTATGACATGCCATAACACCTTATGATGTTCCATGATGCAATATGGCATGTCATGACTCATTATAATGTGCCTCACTAATGACTTATTTGTGGATATATTTCTCACCTACCAAATTGGTATTTCTCATCAATATTACCGAGGTGGAGGAAATACTTACCGAGGTGGAGGAAATACTCACCCAAATCCATTGAAAACACTTAGAAAGTGGAGGAAAGAGGGGAATTAAATGCTAACCAGATTTAAGGTGAACCAAAGTTAAAAATAGTGTAGTGGTCTCATGATAATCCTAGTTATGCATAGGAAGGGATTAAAGTTGGTCAAAGGGGCTAGAATGGATTAAAGGGGTTAGAATAGTAAATATTAATAATTTATAAATTTGTAATACATTAATTAAAATAATTGCACACAATATTAAATATTAATATTAACCATTGCAAATGTGACACTTTTTAGGTGTCTATAGTTTGTTTTTAGTTATATGACTCCATCTCTAATGTTTCTACTATATTCATTTTTCTTCAATGTGTTGGGTCTATTTGAGTAGGAACTCAATACTCTATTCATAATTATTGAAGACCTACTAGTGATTAGAGTTATCAAGGAAAACTAGCCTAAAGACCACTTCTAACTCCTTTGACTTATCTCACATGTTAGTGGTGGGGTCAAATATTGAAGCTATACTTGATAATTCCCTTATTTTGATATTTATCTCCCTAGGAATGACATGTATTTCATATGTGTCACAACTCCTTAGAAAAAACTAGACCCAATGCTTGTATAATGTCTAATGTTTATATTTTATGGCACATTGGAAATTAACCTAATTTACAATCAATTTGAAGTCACCATATATCCTCAAGTTCTTGATTACCCTATTTTCAAATTTCCTCAAGTTGTGCATAGCACTTCATATTTTTTCATGTCATTGGTACAATTGAACAACAATCAAGATATAAAATTGGTTGATTCACCTTGGGGATCAATGAACTAAATGACAACACCTATCCCATTTCTAGTTTTGGTAATGTCAAAGTGGATCATCCAGGTTTTGTTAGTTTCTTGACTTTTTAGAGTAGGAATATTAGTTGGTTATTTTATTATGAGGTAATTACCAGGTTTAGTATCTTCATAATCAACCTAAGCACACAAATTATTATATTTATTTTAGAAATTTAATTATCTTCAATCCCTTCATCATCCTCTATAAAATCTATGAGTTTGTTCTAGTTTATAGTACCATTATTATCTAGCTTATGTAACAGATAATTGCAAGGAGGTTAATTATCAATTCTAATCACTTTTATATCCCTAGGCAAATTCAAATTCATCATGAAGTATCCACCCCATGACAATTTGTGTGTTCATTATCTAGACAATAACATATTAAAGTATGGGTCATTTCATTGATGATCACCTACTATACCACTATAAACTATAGGTTCTTTGTTATAGTTATAATTAGATATTTGATAACTCCCATTATATTTACCCTAGTACTATCCATATGGATTGTTTGCCCATCCATCTTGGTGTAGGATAAACCCATATCTTCACAAACTAATTTTGGAATTATTGTTATTGCTACCACTAAGTTGACAATGCAACTTCTCAATAAATGATTTTTAGTTTCCAAGGTTATATAAAATGGAGGTGACTTCAATATTTTAGGTGTAGGAGCATTTATTATATTGACTATGTTAACATCTATGGTAGTTCAATGTTCTATTAACAAGTTCTTTTGTTTAACTATACTAGCTTGAGTAGGCTTTGGTTGCTTACACTTAGCTTAAATCCTTTCCTACTTCTTAAGATCCTCTTGAAGTAAATGTTTCTAATCAGGTAGATCTAGTACCTCCAATATATTTTCCTTCATAGGATTCATTTTCATCTCTTTGACAATGTTGAATTTGAATTAAAAAAACTACTTTTACTATGTGTGGTAAAATTATTATATTATCTTGAAGTTATCACATGACTTTCACTTGTTAGAGAGGGGTATCTCAAATACTTATCTACTTCCTTTTGAATTTAATATCTTTCATTGTTTCTCTTCTTGTCTATGGATATATTTGTTTCTTCTACATTCTTACTTCAAGTTTTGAATAGTTTATCCTTATCTATCTACCTATACATACTAGTTTACACTTCTATTTGAGCTATATCTATGGTATTATTTTCCTTTTGTTTCTCTTATTATGAAATTATTGACCCTTTACCTTTTAGATGTAAGGGTGATCTCCATCTCCTAAATAATTTTGTACCCTTATTTCTTTTAGTCTATTTCTAAATTGAGGGTTTCTCCTTAGATGCCTTATATTTTCTTCTAGTTCCAACCCCTTATTGGTTAGCACATATAACATCATCTTCAAATGTGGAATATTCATCTATTTCCACAATTCTAAAGTTGGAAAACATAACATTATTAGAATTTGGAAAGATGAAAATGGACTAGTATAGTTGGGGTTATTAATGTGTAGGTTTATTTATTATAGATGCCAATGAGACTATGCCAATGGCCTATTGAGCTTGGAAGTATTGGTCATACTAGGTCATCTACGGATATCTCATGGGTACAATCCATTTCATAGGTTTGTGTCCCACGTTGCATGGAAAAAACCACAAAATGTTGACCTATGAGTTAGAATTCACCATATTATTTTGAGATTGATTTATTGCTTGATTGGCACCTGGTTGACGTACTTGATATTTACTAAGATAGGGGATTCTCTAAGGCTACTAATTTTAAGGGTGTTTCCATTGTATCTATTCAACATTTCTTTGATTTACTAGGGTTTTAATTACTTCCAATACTTTGATCATCCTAGTATTATTAGTTGTATCATTATTTTTATTTGATGGAACTAGAAGGGTTGGAAATTATAAATTAAAAATATTAGTTGATGATGAATTCTAGCTAAGATGCATGGCGATATATGGAGAGGATGATGGATTAGTGGTAGAAGTTGATTGAGAAATTGAAATGGGTAAAATAAGGGGTGTAGAACTAGACTTTAATGGGTTGTATGTTGTAACAATGCAAAACTAGCCAACCTCGGAGATAGAAAAAAAAAATTAGAGGAGAAATATTGACAAGGTTCTCCAAGATGTTTCCAATTCAATATTTATATTCATAAAGGCTTAACCACATTTCAAGTTCATGATGTTGTAGATATCCCTTGAGTGGATAAGAGTGGCCAATATCCCATAAAATTATTGGGGTTTACCTTGTACACCTTCATGGCTTAAAGGACACTTTCACATGGTCACCCCATTTCCTTACATTCTTCACAAATGTAGGATATTTTGACCATAGCATATGGATTAACCCTATCTCAATATTTAGAGAAAAGGGATACCAATTCCATTACTAGTATAAATCCATCTATACTAGTACTTAGGCATAAAGCCTTTTAGTTTACACATTACACCATGTATAAAACTACAATGCTCAATTATCCCATCTCTATGATGGTTTAATTGAGGTGATTATTACTCCATTTAATATCCTTCACATGGACACCTAATGGTCATTCAAGGTACCATCACCAAATACAATTTTCTAATGGGATCCAAACCTTTGTGGTTGAAAAAGAGGATTCAAGCTACATGACTTGAATATTTGCTAAAGACTCTCCATATTTGGGTCCACTTCAAAGATCCTTTATTGAAAGTTCCCATTGCAAAACCCTTAGGTGTTTCTACACCACAACAACCTAAGGTTTAGATCCATCCTTTAGGTTCTTCTAGGCTTGACTAACTAAGGATATCCTCCCATAAGATACAAAAACCTAAACCCAAAGTGAAACATGAAACCATTCATTCCTTCTCTCTCATTCTCTCTCATTATAACATTTAACATCCTTTCAATTTACATGTATAAAATAAAGTATAACATCTACTCTTTCAAAATATGTACATAAATTTTAAAACATATATTTCATAATGAGAGGAGCATGTTAATGCTAAAGCTTTAATCAATGAAAACACTATATCAATTTTCTCTTATCAATCCTTAGAAATCATCTATTCATAACAAGGAAACAAATTCTTATTTCATAATTGAGTACTTCTCAAATAATATATAAAACTACTTATTTAATCATTTGCCAACAAGTTATTTTCTTTCTTTACAAATGTTCATAAATAAAAAGCTTCTCAAAAAGCCATAGTGGAACTCTCCTTGGTTGATATCTCCTTGGGTTTCTTCAAGGAGTGGATAGGTAAGGGATCAGGACAACTCCTTTATGTTGAGAATGCAAACCTAAATGCATGTTTCTTTTCAATGCATCTAGAAACAATGTATATATTCTCTTCTTTCATTCATTTGAAAGCAAGGAGGAAAACCCCATAATTTTCCTTAGGCAAAAACATTTCATTCAATGCAAACAAAGTACTCCCATATTACACTTCTATTTGCATTTTAAAGAAACCCCCATAAGTTTCATTTTTAACCATTGGACTCCACGTCCAAATACCAATTCATAATTTCCATGATAAATAACCAGAATTAAAATTCTTTCTTTTCTTTTCAAAGCATAACAAGGAAATCCCATAATTTCCTTGTTTAAATGGATTTCACATCCATTTAATATTCAATTGATTTTCTTAAAACAACACAAGTAAGAAACACTCCATAATGTTTCTTCACTAGTAAAATCCATGTTCATTTAATAATTTATAAAGTATATATATTAACATGCAGTTCCTACTTTATGTTTTCAAAACTTTCAAAAACCAATAATATATTTCCACAAAAAAACCAATATTTTTCCATAGTATATCTTCACAAAGGAAGCAATAAATTTCCATAATTTATTTCTACAAACAAATGATATATTTCCATAATATAAATACTCCACTATTTATATTTTATCTTTCCTTAGTTTTCTATATTCTTTAATCAAGAAAACTAGGCACAAGTGAAAACTTCATAATTTTTTATATTCTAATAATTTCAAATATAAATACTCCACTATTTATATTTTATCTTTCCTTAGTTTTCTATATTCTTTAATCAAGAAAAACTAAGCACAAATGAAAACCCTATAATTTTTGATATTCTAATAATTTCAAAATATAAATACTCCACTAGTTATATTTTATCTTTCCTTATTTTTCTATATTCTTTAATAAAAAAACTAAGAACAAGTGGAAACCCTATAATTTTTTATATTCTAATAACTTCATAATATAAATACTCCATTATTTATATTTTATCTTTCCTTAGTTTTCTATATTCTTTAATAAAGAAAACTAAGCACAAATGGAAACCCTATATTTTTCAATATTCTAATAATTTCAAAATTTAAATACTCTATTATTTATATTTTATCTTTCCTTAGTAATCTATATTCTTTAATCAAGAAAAATAAGCATAAATTAAAACCCTATATTATCTGATATTGTAATAATTTCAAAATATAAATACTCCACTATTTATATTTTATCTTTCCTTAGTTTTCTATATTCTTTAATCAAGAAAATTAAGCACAAATGGAAACCCTATAATTTCAATGAATGCAAGGCAACATCAACGTTCTCAAAGAAATCATAGGATAAAAAATTACCTTGGATCTATTAGAAGATTTATAATCAAAAAAAAATTGAAAGGGGAGAGTATAATCCTCTACTGGAGCTCAAAAATGCATTCCTTCCTCAGCTGCCTTTCACACATTTTTTTTTTCCTTCTTTCCATATCTCATTTTAAAAGAGAGGAAGAAGATGAAATGCTAAACCATTTTTGCAACATCTTCTTGCTTGTTACATTTTTCAAATAACATCAAACCCTAATCTATTAATTAAATACACTTCATTTTCAAGGTAAAAGGGTTCATAAAACCCAAACTAAATTTATTTTAACTTTGTAAAAGAAAAAACTCATTTATATCTATTTTAATTTTAATCAATGCAAAGTCTTTTCATAATTGATATTGTCTTTAATGTTTTTTATTTTCTAATGTTTATAAAGTATATATGTAAATATTAATAAGTCCACCTTATATATAATTTCACATTAGAAAATATTAATTATAAAATATAATTATCAATATTAATAAATTAACCTTATTAATATGCAACTCAACATTAGAAATATTAATTAATTACAAATATTAATATTAATACAACATTAAAATCTAATGTTCAAGGAAATATACCTTAATTATTAATAAGTCCATCTTATTAATATATCATTAGAAATCATGAAATACTTATAATCCCATTAATGGCATTTTCATCACACAAAAAAAGCAACCATAAGTGTAGGGAAGGTAAACACATAAAATAAAACAAGATGGAGTAATACACCACCATTCTTTACTGCTCCTATCTAGTATTCAAAAGAATTTATGATAACTTCTAGGTTATCAACTTCTGCAATGGATGGACTTTTATGTGATGATGATTACCTTCAAATAAAACTATATGAATGTAAAATATATGTGGTAACCAATTGTTACCTTGGGTGCATCTTAACCTAGAGCTATTTTTCACATCATTTCTCTTTTTTGGTATCTCATTCTCGGTGTTTGACTTCCTTGCCCACCCATGAGAGCACTTGGTCTTGCATCCAAGCACAACATCAATAGTACCATATCTACATATCATATAATCAAAACAACAAATGTATATAATCATGTAAATGCATCAAAACTAAGAATTAAACCATCATTTAATAATACATAGTTTATTTCATAAGAGAGTCCTACCAAGGTGGATCATGACATAGGTATTATGGGTAGTGTAGGCCATAGGTAGGGTAGGTGGTAATTTTCCTACCCTATTCAAAATATCTTTAGCATTGACCACTTCCTCAAAAGATACATCTAGTGTATTGTGATTAGCATTACAAACCATTAAAGCTGAATCAATTTTTAAACCCCTCATGTAATAAAAGAATGCTTGTTCTTCATCAAGCCTAATATTTTGTGGAGTCAAATTTAAGGTCTTGAAGCATCTAGTGTTAATATCATGTATATTTTCTTATGGATATCTTTGTATCATGTTTAATTTAAACAAAATAGAATAACAATTAACCTTATTATGAAATCATTGCATGAATGGTTCCATAATGTATACCCAACTAGTAATAGAATTATTTGGAAAATATCTATACCACAATGCAACTTTATCATACAAAAAGTAAATTAGTAATCATACCATAATTTAATCATCCTAAATCCAATGAATTGACTTGATTGTAGTCAAATCACTAAGGTGATCAAGTTTCATCTTATTATTGCTTCTATCAAAAGTAGGTAAGGATTTCATAGTGGTAGGGGGAATGGGGGAATAAGCCACTAGGTTTAGTGGCCCTTGATAGGTCTATTTGGGAAGTTAGTATTGAGGTTTTAATAGAGGTACTATATTATTTTGTGATGGAGGAGATTGACTATATTGTTGTTGTGGTGGTGGATGTTTGCTTTTTAAGTCTTACTACCACAAAATATCACAGGTCCTAAATATAAAATAGCCATAATATTAAAGGTTAAAGTAATAATATTATGAATAAAATTATATGTAGATCAAGGCCTATATAATAATTCAAATTAAATTCATTTATATACTAAAATTGAATGTAAATGGACTATGTCATTCATGAACTATATATGAAGAAAAATTACAATATTTGCTCAAAATTATATATACAAGTTTTATTCCTTTCCTTTAATATATATATATATATATATATATATATATATATATATATATATATATATATATATATATATATATATATATATATATATATATATATATATATATCATTAAAAGTTAATAATGGTATTAGAGCACATGGTAGAGTGATAGGAAATAAGGAGATCCATAAGAGAGATAGAAAGGAGATAAGAAATCTAATTTTAGAACCTCTAAAATTGCATCTGGCTAGAGTATTTCCACAAAGTTATATAAAAATCATGAAGACTAGGTGTGAATACAAAAATAAAGCAACACAAAATATAAACTATGAGATAAATAAATAAGCAAAATAACACAAATTATTGCACAAAGAAATGATATATTTTATTATTTTTGGTGGATATCCTATGTTACAATCAATTTACCTCAAATGGGGGGTTTACAATGCTTATTATTTTTTATATAATTGTTACAAAGAACCAATATTCTTAAAAACCCTAGTTGGACATAAATGGTGGTGTCTTCACACTTGATTCAATCCTAGAACAGTGGTGAGTGGGCTTTGGTATCCTATGCAGGGCCAACCGAGCTTCAACAACTTACGAAGAATATAGTATTTACACCTGCACAAAAAAAAATACCAAGGATCGGTAATATCTATGAGGGCTCCACTACATGAGACCCTCAAATGGAATAAAATCACTAAACCATAATATTGAAATGAAATCTATAAAAAATAATGTAAAAATATAAAATAAATGTGCAATGAAATTTTACCTTGTTAGATAACGTTGTTTCTATCTTCATTTTTGATGTAGGGAGTGATTACACAGATACCCTAATGATTTCTTGAGGGTAATAGGGTTGTAGATCTAAATGGGAAACACCCGCGGGCACTTGGTGCTAACCAAAAATACCTGGAGGTGCTTTGGAGACTCCGATGGGCACTTGGGAAGCTTTGGAGTGTATTTGGCGATTGAAGATAAAGTTGTAGAACTAGTCTGGTTCACATGGGATGGACAGTGGCAGATGTGGAGGATGCGAACAATGATGAGGGGATGCAAGTATGGATATGATGAGATAGGGTTTGAACTCCAAAAATTTCTCAAATAACTTAGGAAATTCAAAAACTTAGGGGTTGAGTCATCAAAATGACTCCTATTTATAATATTCCCTTAGACATGTTAGGGTTTCAATGACATGAAATGTGTGGTTGAGATTAGAACATGAGGAAGGGTGGAGATTAAAGTGGGGTAAGTAGAATAGATTAAGATGGATGGATGGCTAAGATTAAAACATGACGAATGGCTAGGATTAATTCATATAAATATATAAATATAATATATAAAATATTATTATTTAAATATATATTAAATAAATATATATATATAAGTAATAAATAATGTGTGGTGGGAAGCTATGGATGGAGGAAAAGTGGCTAGATTTTTGTGTCTACACTAGGACTCAACATTGATTCCACTAGATTGACAAATCAACTAGTGAAGATTCATTACCTCAAGATTTAAATTTTCTTCCATTACAATTTATAATATATTGTTGTAAAAAAATGAGATGACAATAAAGTTGGGAAGCTTCCTAAAAGAGCTAGGAAGAATATATTCTTTGGAATCAATCCAATACCTAAAGCAACAAGTTGGAGATTGAAGATTTGGAGGTCTAAGAAAAAGGTCCCATTGTAGGATTTGCATATTGAAGACTCCATAGCTAAATATTGAGAAGAATGTAAGATGCCAAATAAGCCACATTGAAGACTATAGATCAAGAAGAAGGTCCAATAAAGAATACCTCATTGTAGATTGAATATTGAGGAGAACCAAGAAGGAGATCCTCAAAGAAATATAAATATTGAAGACTTCAAAGTGAAGAAAGAAGAAAGTAGCTCTAGAAGGAGACCCAATATAAAGATATCATTGAAGAAATTTCATATCTCTAAGATTGAATATTGAATATAGAGGACTATAAAAGTCCTATTTAAGATTTCAAAAGCTACATTTATTAAAATATCCAAGAGAAGAGGTCTCAAGAAATGTTGAAAGGAGAAATAAGGAGAAGGTTAGGAAAGCCTCATTGGAGAATTTGAAGAAGGCCATTGGAGGATATTTGAGGAGAACTCAAGTGATAAAATTGATAGCAAGGAGAAGTTCCTAATAGAGAATATTTTGGGACAATTATTGCCATCTGAAAATAAGCCAAAAAGAAGTATTTGGCAAGGAGTTTGCCAAATTTTAGAGGAGAAATTGAAGACATAAAGACATTCAGATTATTGAGAAGAAGGCTAGCAAATAGGCCAATATTGAAGCCAAATTTCAACAAGGAGGTTGAAGGAGAAAGGAGTTAAAAGAAACCACCAAATCTGAGAGATTTGAAGATTACCTTTGAAGGTTTTGAAGGCTAATTTGGAGAAAGGAGTTTGCTGATTTTACAACAGAAAATTGAAGGTTTCTAGGAGAAAAGTATCAATTACTATTTGGAGGAGTTTTATACCAAATTTGGGAGATTAAAGGACAACATATTGGAGAAGACATTGACTGCATTACAATCGAAAAATTTCAGATTTGAGGACAGAAAAAGGGCATTATTAATAGCTGCTAAGTTTCATATTTTTAGAGTGCATTATGAAGGAGAGTTAAAGCCACCAAACTACATTTTTGGGCAGCAAGTTAGAGGAGTTTCAAAGCTGCAAATTGGTGAGATAAAGATCTATTTTGGAAAGCAAATAAAGAGCTGTAATTTCATCTAGTATAGGGAAGAAATTAGGTGATCCAGATCACAAAGAAATGCATCATCTACGGAGGTCAAAAAGGTATGCAACTTAGGTGCAAGAGGTTCATTATTTGAACACTTATATTAAGTTAATTATTAAGTTTCATTAAAAACCACATTAGAGTTTAAATTTGTAAAGGATAAGGTTTCATATTAAAGTCTTCAAGGAAGTGCATAAGATAGTTTCTACCAAGGTTAAAAACTCCACATAAGAAAGAGGAGTTAGATATATTTTGAAAGAAATAAAAATATCAACATCCTACCTTCTATTGAAAGAAAAAAAAAATACTATATTCTAAAGCATAAAGTGCATATACTATAGTGTAAAGTAAAGTCATCCAAAAGGGCATACTATTTGCATGATTGAAAAGCTTTGAATTATCATTGTAAAGTTAACCAAGTGAAGGAGTTAGAGGTGAGATTTTCCTAGTACAAGAAGACAATATTAAATCACTATTTACCATCAAGTGATAGAAAATAAATTGTCATACTAAAGGAAGGAAGATAGCTTCAAAAATGAGACCAAGATAGCTTCAAAAAGGAGACCAAAAAACCTCAAAAATTCTTATGCAAATTAAGGTATTTTATCTTAATTATTGTAGATTTATTTACATTACATAATTGCACCATACTTGTCTTGTCCAACGTAGCAAAAGGAGGACAAAAGTTAGAGGGTCTTAAGGTATTAAAACAACAAGTAAATTACAATCATCAAGTGGTCGTATCATCAAGGTTGAAGAGTAAATTGAAGCAAAGGGAAGAGAGCCAACTAAAGGGATCAAAAGCACCAAATTTAGTGCCATAGATCTCATTAAAGCAGTGCTCACAATGCAAGAAGAACCTACAATTAAAAAGAGACCAAGTAAGGGTAGCATAGAGGAATTATCAAGGATAGTATAATGAAATAGTTGTGCAAGTTGTAATGAGAACAACGTAAAGAAAGAACATAAGTATAAAACTTCAAGGTGTAAGTAGCAAGGTGCATTACCCAAGTGGATAAGGATAAAATATTGGATGAACAAACATTAATAAGATAGTGGTGAAGCACCTTAGATCTGCCTTCATTGATTAGGGCCACCTTCGTTGAATAGGAGGTACCATTTGTTGGAGAGGAGACACCATTTTTTGGAGAGGAGCCACCATTTGTTGGAGAGGAGCCACCATACATTGGAGAAAGCTTGTTGAGCAAAATAACTAGCAAAAATTGGTAATAACTAGTGATAAGGAACATTGAAGAGGTTGGTTGTATGCAAGATAAGGAGCCTCCCCTTGCCAAACTATTCAAAGAAATATTGTACCAATTGGCACAAAGGAAGAAGAGCACCCCATTTACATAATGCTAGCACATAGGTAAGGAGCACCCAAGTTTGTATTAATGCTCCATTCAAAGACAAGAAGAGATATTAATCATTAATTCAATGCTCAAAGGCTTGCACCGCCTAAAATAACACTTGCAAAAGGTTGTAACCTCCAAAAATCATGTCACAAGTGATCCTACATTCTAGTGCAATATAAAGAACCATGTGTCATGCATTTCAAGGAAGAATGGTGTATTAATAGCCCGGTATAAAGAAGAGTACACCCATATGGATTACATGGTGGTCAAAGTACATTGGAGGAGGAGAATACTATCATAAGGTACCCATTGAATGTAAGAGCATTCAATGCTCACTGTCATACATTGAAGACAAGCAAATATAACACGTAAATCTTGGATAGAGAAGTCAAAATAGGAGCCAATCATCTAACAACTTACAACATTACAAGGAAATTATATTCTTACATGAATTTAATATTTTCATTCTATTAAATGCAAGAATATATAAGGTAAATTATATAAGGTTGAGTTTATTTATTATTGCATTGGAGATATAAGAAAATAACAACCTTAGTGAATTAGAAAGCAAATCAAAATAAGGAGTTTATATTCTTAAGTGATATTTCAAAAGTGCATTAGTTGAAATACAAATATCATATTATTTGTAAATAATTAAAATATGATATACAAGGTTTTATACATTGGAAAAATTAAACACTATTCTTTTGTAAATTTTATCATTTTCTAAAATTCCAAATTAGGGAGATATAAGGAGGACTACATCAAACTTGAGATTATTGGAATTTAGAAAAATAAACCATTGAAAATTAAGGATATATGAAGAAAAATCATTGTTTGCTTTAAAGTTGGAACTTATTGCTTATACTTATCTTATATACAAATTAAAGAGACAAAAGGAATTCAAACATAGTTTTTTTGAAAATAGAGAACTTCATCAAATTGAAAAGTGCATATATCTTTTTTTGGTAAATAAAAATCTTCATTAATTACCAGGTTTTGCAGGTTAACCCAAAACCCATTACAATATCCAACCTTCTACTGAGATTGTAGATCCTAGTCATCCTTGAAACTTTCTTACCAGAACTTGTGTTGAATCCCCCACGACACCTTACTAACAAGACACACCCATACCTAAACATAACTATAAACATTACTTACATTGATAGGAAATTGAAGTTTGGAACTTTGCACTTGTGAAACGAGTTGCTTGCCCATTTCCTATTCTCTATCAGAATCTTCCAAGGCTTACACCCTGTTACCTTCAATTCCAATTTGGTATGATTTAGAGGGAAATCCCATAGTTATTACCAACTCCATGGGGAAAGAACACCCATTCATATTTCTCCTTAATGGGTAGGTTTCTTTTCATGACTAATAATATTTCCACTTCACGTGGCACACCTTGTTTCCATGTCACCAAACTACCAACATCAACACCTATGTTGGCTAATTTGTCAGCTGACCTGTTGGCCTCATGGTACACGTGATGAGCCCTCCTATGCTATCTTGCCACAAAAATGATCTTCACTTCATGGATGACTCCCTCGATTCTCCATAGAGGTTTTTTGCCATTGGTTAATAGGTTGACGATGTTCATAGAATCACCTTCAATAATAAAGTTACCTTGAGTTGCTTGGGCTACTTGCAACCCTCTCCAAAGGGCTCTAGATCCTACTTCATTATTAGTTCTGATTCCCAATGGTTCAGCGAAGGCCTTGACCATATTTCCTTGATGATCCCTGATTATTCCTCCAGCTCCAGCTCTTCCCGAGTTCTCCTTGGCTGCACCATAAAAATTTAGTTTAAACCAACCCTGGGGTGTGGCTCCCAAGAAATACCATTTTTGGGATTGGGCAAAGGAATGGAAATATTGTCCTCAATACCTAAGGCCCAAGCTAATTATTTTTCTTGGGGAGGAATTGAGTGGTTCTCATCCACTAAGGTGCTAAGGTTTTATTTCGCAAAGACAATAATCCTATTGAGGATGGTTTTTGGGTTATGAATGGTATCCTTAAAGGCTCTATGGTTCCTTTCTAGCTAAATCTACCAAAGAAAATGATGCCAACATATTTTCCATAGGTACTTAAGTTTTAGGCTAACAAAGGGTTGAGGCCATTGATGGAACACTTCGGATATAAGAGTAGGCTTAACCCACGAGATCCTAAAGGCTTGGAAAAGTTCATCCAAGATGGACTCCGCTATTGGACACTCCAAAAACAAGTGTTGGGTTGTCTCCCATCCTGCCCTGCACATGTAGAAACGGTTAGCAATAACCATACCTTTGGATAACATATTGTCCATAGTGAGGATTTTTCCTTGAATCACCAGCCATGAAAAAAAGGATATTTTAGAAATTAAGCCTTTGATCCAAACCAAACTCGATTGAAATTGTTGACCTTCCACATTGAGAAGCAAATTATAGGTAGACTTAATTGTGAAGTCACCACTTTCAGTCTCAGCCCAAACAATGTGATCTTCATCCTCTTCAAAGGGAATAATTTGTTGAGCTAAAATGTTATAAAGCTCTTCAGACTCTGCTTCAAAACCCTTTACTCTGATGTATTTCCACCTATTGATAATTATATCCTACAACATATAATTTGCAACCTTCTTCCCAATATGTTGCTCCATATTCTCTTGAATCCTATCCAAACGAGGATTCTGGGATAAATCCTCAACTCTCACCCATCGATCCTTCCAAAAGTCTATTCTTTGCTCATTTCCTAAAATCCATCTAAGAACTTTCTTGACAAGATCCTTGCTCATGAGGATTTCCTTCCAAAAAGTAGACCCCCTGCTTGCTAAGTTGTAATTAAGGAAGTTCACACCTTGGAGGTATTTCCTCCTAACTATGGCAGTCAATTCATTATCTACCTTAGTCAATAATCGCCATGCTTGTTTGGCTAACAGATATGTATTGAGATGAGCAACTCTCCTCAATCCTAACCCCCATCAGCTTTAGGTTTGCAAACCTTGTTCCAACCTACTAAATGGATCATTTTCTTATCCTCAGTCCCTGACCAGAGAAAATTTTTTTGAAGCTGCTTAATTTTGTGATACACCTTGTTGGGAGCTCTGAAGGCTGATAGGAAGTAAACAGGTATAATTTGAAGTGAAGCCATAGTTAAAATTACTTTGCTTGCTTGAGATAACAGATGTCCTTTCCAACCTACTAGATTATTTTGGATCCTCTCCAGAACTATGTTCCACATTGATCCTTCAGTTTTCTTCATAAACTGGGGAAGACCTAAATAGGATGTGGGAAGGGATGCAATCTGACATTCCATGATCCTTGCTATGCTATTTTTCCTAGGAATGGGGGTATTGATGAAATAAAGTTTGATCTTATCAAAATTCACTTTCTGTCTAACCGCTTCTTCATACATTATGAGAATATTTTTAATCCTTCTTGCCTCAACCACAGAAGCCAAAGTTAGCAGCAATGTATCATCAAATTTTTTTTGATGTGTCACTGGGGTAGTTAGCAATATGTCCTTGATACCTGACATGAGTCTAGCTACCACTTCTGCCTTAATGGTTCTTCCCAAGGCCTCAACTAAAATGATGAACAACATAGGACTTATGGGATCTCCTTGTCTTAGATCACATTTACTTTGAAAAAAACCTGCAGTAGACCCATTAACCAAAACTAAAAAACAAGGCTTAGAAATACACTCTCTTATTAACTTGACCCATTTCATGTTGAAGCCAAATTTTAATAAAACTGCCTCTAGGAATTTCGAATTTATCCTATCATAAGCTTTGTTCATGTCTAACTTTAAAGCCATTTCTTCTTTTTTGGTCCGAGTGGCTGTATAAATATCCTCATGAATAGTAATAACTCCATCTAAGATTGATCTTCCTTGTAAAAAACTTCTTTGACTTGGATCAATGATAACCGATAGAACTTTCTTCAAACGGTTGGCTAAAACTTTGGAAAAAAATTTATAGGGTATATTACACAAGCTAACCGGCTTAAATTTAGCCATAGTATTGGGGTTGGGGCCTTTAGGGATCAAATAAATGAAAGTTGAATTGAAACCCCTTGTAATATGATTTGAACTTTGGAACTCCTTGATTGCAGTAATAACTTCTGCTCCAATAATATCCCAACAAACTTGGAAAAACCACGGTGAAAACCCATCCGGCCTAGGAGCTTTGTCAGGATCCATGTTAAACAAAGCCTCCTTGATCTCTTCATCTAAAAAATCTATTGTAAGAGACTCATTAATCATTTCATAAATGATTTGTGGAATGAATTGAAGGAGAGAGTCCTTTGCTTGGGCATTATAGGCCTGTTCTTCACCCAATAATGAACTAAAAAATTAATAGCCTCATCCCTGATCTCTTGAATGTTTTGAGTTGAGGATCCATCTAACTTAGTTAAATTTCTAATATTATTGTTGCTTCTATTTCTCAATGTGGTAACATGGAAAAAATTTGAATTAGATTCCCCTTCCTTTAGCCATAATGCCCTTGATTTCTACCTCCAATACATCTCTTCACAAGCTAAAATATTATAAAACTCACAAAGGGTTTCCTTCTCTTCAGTATTTGTCTCCTCATCATAGGTTCCATTTTGGATTTTGCTTTCTATTATTCTCAGTTTTTCCCCCATGGCTCTCTTATTCTCAAAAATATTTCCAAAGACTTCTTTATTCCATATTCTAAGGTTTTTTTTCACCATCTTAAGTTTTTGAGATAGTTTGAAGGAAGCACTTCCCTGGATAGGTTGCTGCCACCATTCCTCTATTCGTTTCTTGAAGTCCGGATGTTTAACCCACATTGACAAAAATCTAAATGGATTTTTAAAGGATTTAGCCTAAAATGCTTCCCATAGAATAAGATTATGGTCTGAAGCACATTCAGGAAGGGCTTGTAACACTGAATCCCCAAACATTGTTGTAGCTTCCTTTGATAAATAAAACTTGTCAAACCTTTCTTGAATTAGCTGACTTCCTATCCTCTTGTTACTCCATGTAAATTTGGCTCCTTTTAGTCTTACATCCATCAATTCATTTGTGTTAATGAATTCATTAAAGTCCTCCATGCTCCTTGAGGGTAACACAGATCCTCCATTCTTATTATATGGGTAAATGGGGTATTGAAATCTTCCCCAATCACCCAAGGAATGTCTTTAGAATCTTGGCTCAAATTACCCAAAAACTCCCACAGTTCAGACCGCCCTTGTACAGAGGTGGGGGCATAAATATTTGACATAATACAATTCTTATTAGTATCAAAATCATGAAATAATACACTTAAGACTCTTTCATTTTCTTGAATAATACTTCCTTCTATTTTAATAGGATCCCATAATATCATGAGGCCTCCATATGCTCCTATCACCTGTTGAAAGGCCACTCCCCTTTGCTTCCAAATCCTTCTAGCTATAAGTGCTAATTGTGCCGCATTTGTTTTGGTTTCTTGAAGAAAAATGATAGTAGGATTCCAATCCTTCCTTATAAACTTCACCATCCTTTGTTTTGGTGGGCCGTTAAGGCCTCTCACATTCCATGAGAGAAGCTTCATTTAGACTTTTTGATATTTTTTCCCCGGTCCCTTCCCTGAGCCAAAGGGGGTTTGTCAATTTTGCTATTATCCTGGCGAGGAATAGCTTGTTGTAACAATGTTCTTTGCTTTCTGTTTGTAATTTCTTCATCGATTCTCATTCTATAGTGCTCTGCTATAGATATTCTCACTTTATTTCTTTCACTTCCATAATCTATCGGAGGATTGGTGGTGCTTCTAGTCTATTTTGGACTGAAATGAGGGGGCATATACTGTGATAGTCTAGGGCTTGAACCTTCTTCCTCATTTTGGGGGTTTTAAATTCCCTCTTCATCCTTAGCCTTGTTTTGGTTCACCTCTCCTATCTGATTCCTAAATAGGGGGCTTTCATTCAAGGAACATTTTACCGTTGGGCTTGTCTGATAAGGGGTAATTTGCTCCACTACCGGATTAGGAGCTACATTCCTATATCTTGTTTCCACAACTTCGACTCTTGACTCTATTTTTTCCATGTTTAAACTAAAATGACCTAGAAATTTTTCTTCATTTTGAGCATATATTTTGGGGCTTTTTGTCATAACTATGGATGGTCCCGATTTGGATGGGGAGTCTAGGGTTTCAGGAAACTTGACACTGATGATATCATCCTTACTATTTTCCTTTTCAACTTCTAGATTTTCTAGAATATCAAACATGTTCAAGTTGGGATATTTATTACATACCTTATGATTTTTGCCTCCCTCATTATGTTGCTTTCCTTTCTCCTGGATTTTTTCCAGTTCTATGTTGGCTTGGTTAGCTTGGTTATTCTTAACTTGTCTGTATCCTTCCAAGTTAAGACGCGGTCCTTGAAACTTTGGGATCCCTCTCCCATTGGATTTCCCTAGAAAACCTTCACTCGTGGCTTCCTTGTTTGCAATTATTTTCATACATTGGGCTTGAAGGTGGCCCTGGGTTTTGCACACGCTAAATTTTTTTGACTTGTTCTCATACTCCATCGGCTAAATCCTTAGAAACTCTTCATATGTTAGTTCCACCTGAGAAGGTAGATCAGAATCCAAGTTTGCATTTACACAGATCCTAGCATGCTGTTAGCGTACTAAACTCCTTTTATCTGTATTACGCTATTTAGCTATTAGTTAGCTATTAGTATAGCTATCTGTTGTACTGTTACAACTACGTAACAGAGTGCAGTTTCCTGTGTGCTATTCACGGCACTGTCACATGTATTTAAACTCTGCAGCAATATACAATTTCTGTTCGTTGAATCTAACATGGTACCAGAGCCAGGGGCGAGGTGAGGAGCAGAGCGCGATTTTTTGATCCGGACGAGTTTTTTTTCTCGCAGTCCGTGCGTTTAAAAAAAAAAAAAAGGGGACGTCCCGGACCTCGCGCGAGAGCGGGGAGGAGCCGAACGCGCGTCCAGTTCGTGACGATCGAGCACTGGACGCACGACAGAGGAGCCGAGCGCGGCAGTCGAGGAGGGGAGAACCCCCCGCGCAGCGCAAACGTTGCGTTGGAGGGAGGTCGCGCCACGCGTCAAGCGAGACGCGCGCCCCCCGGCCCGCCCTCCCCACCGGCCCGCCCCCCACCCACGCGCGCGCGCAACCCGCGGCGGGGCCCCCCCCCCGCCCGCGGGCGGGATTAAAACCCCCGAGGAGGCGCCCCCCCGGCCCGCCTCCCCACCGGCCCGCCCCCCACCCACGCGCGACGCGCAATTTGCGCGCGCGCGCTCCCGAGGAGGCGCCCCCCCCCCGGCCCGCGGAGCGGGTTTAAAATTCCCGCCCGCGCGGGAACCCCGAGGAGGCGCCCCCCCTCCCCCCGCCCGCCCGCGGGCGGGATTCAAATTCCCGCCCGCGCGGGAAATCGGAGGGGTATAAACCCCCCCACCGCGGGACTGCGTCCGCGAGACGCCCCCCCTCCCCACCGCGGGACTGCGTCCGCGAGACGCAGTGTCTGCGCAGAGAAGCCGAGGAGCCCTCTAGCGCGCGGGGCTGGCCCTGGAATTTTTTCAAAAAAAAAAAAAAAAAAACCCCTGTTCGGAACGCAGGGAGGGACGCGGACGGGAAACAGAGGCAGGCAACGGGAGACAGAAGCCTGCGGAGGACGGGAAACGAGAGGCGGCGAGCAGCGGAAGAGCTCGACGGAGCGGCATGCCGGAACTTGCGAGAGGAGGTGGCGAGAGGGCTTGGGCGGACCGAGAAGGGACAAAGGAGAGGTGCTCCATTGTTTCTTCCGGATCGGCCCGCCAGCTCACTTGGCAGTGAGCTGTGCGGTAAGGCTCAGGGAGCCTACAGGTCGGGGGTTCAAATCCCGCCGAGCTCCCCCAAGGTATATTTTTTTTTTAAAGTTATTTTTTTATTATTATTATTTTTAATTAAAATTTTTAATTTTAATTTTTTTTAATATAGTTTTTAAACTTTAATAAATTAAATTTAATTTTAATTTATTTTTTCTAAAAGTTTAAAACTATAGAAATTAAAATTTTTTATTTTAATTTTAAAATTGATAATAATTATAAAAATGCTTTGTTAAAGAAAGCCTTTTAAGGGGGGATTTTTTTCAAAAAAAATCAAAGGGGGATTGAGAGTAATTTTTTATGAAAAATAGCAATTTGGCATTGTAAAAGGTGCATTTTCGGCTGTGACCGACACCTAGTGGGTTATTCTAGTGGGCATTTTTTTTTGTTGTATGTTGCATATTTCATTTTTGCACTATAACATTAAAAATTAAAATCAAACACTCCTTAAAGTCCCCGGAATATAAAACCCATCTGTGCAATTTATTTGCACTTCGGCGTTCGGTATTTGCGATACCTACGGCCGGCACTTACGAGTAAAGCTGTCGTGATTTGGCCTATTGTATCCGCCGCCTAATATAGCTGCTATAACGACGTCTGAGCTTGTTCTCTATAAATCGTCGGGGAGGAATAAGTACGCCATTTTTTGCATTTTTTACTCCATCCACTACCCTTTATCGCACTTGTGTTTAGGCGTAAATCCTGACGAAGTATTCTTCATAGTGTTTAGGGGAAGTTACGCCCCACGCATGAGAAGAATCTTCTATGGTAGGTGCCATCAACAAGGCGATTCCCTTTCAGTACCGCTTATGTTCCACGTATCGTATGATCTCTAAAATTCACCTATAGTCTCCCTCACGTAAGGGCGGGTGATTTTTTGTTGATCTTTCTAAATACCTATAGTTTCCCTCACGTAAGGGCGGGTATTTTGTACGGTATATTGGCCTAGCAAAAGGTATATCGAAAGGGGGACCAATTTGGTGATATAAGGAACCTTCACTATGGCAGCTGTTGCAAAATTGATGGTCGATCCGCATCGGTTATTGAAAGGTCCAAATTATACACCATGGAAACATAAGATGAAGGCTATTCTCCAAATGGAAGATTTGTGGGATATTATTCTTGGAGTAGCAACAAGGCCTTCACCAACGAGCGGGATCCACGGGTCCTTCGGCGGATCAGATTGCTTTTGACAAGAAAGATAGTAGAGCAAAGGTGCTCATTTTGTTTGCTTTTTCCGATGAAGTGCAACCTCATATAGCTGATAAAGCAAGTGGTAAAGAGGCATGGGATGCCCTTAGAACCATCTATGAGGGGAAGAATGAATCCACCATTCTTCATCTTCAACAACAACTTCATAACACGAGTTTGAGACGGGGGTGAAACGGTTGAACTCTTTACGTGCGAGTGTACGAGTTGAAAGAGAAATTGAGTTCTCTAGGAGATCTTGTGGATGAAAAGCTTCTCATTTCACTTGTGATGAGAGCTTTACCTTCTTCATTTGACATGTTGATAACCTCCATCCGGGTGTCCCAACGACAAATTACCTACATCGAGTTGGTCAATCTGCTTCAACAACGGGAGGCACGCCAACTTCACAAGGATGATTCTTCCAATACGGCCCTATACACCAACGAGGCGGGGTTCTAGGAAGAAAGGTAATGGGCAAAAAGGAGGCAACTTTCGGAAAGGAGGAAATTCTCAACGAGGATACGAAAGGAAAAGGCAAGCAACCTCAACGAGAAGAAGAGGTGGTGCAAGATCCGTGAGAAAGACAACCATGACACCAACAGGTGTTGGCATAAGAACAAGCAAAAAGGCCAAAACAAACCACAAAATAAAAACAAGCAACCCCGAGGCGAATGTTCCTTGTTGAAGAATCGACTCGGATTACGAATGGGCACACAAGGTGCTCATGACTACCACGAGATTCCACTCGGAGGGATCCTATTTGGTATGTCGATTACGGAGCTAGTAAACATATGGTGGCGACGGATCGTGGTTTGAATCATTTGTGGCCAAGGAGGGCAAACCTGTCACCATTGCTGATGATAAAACCTACGGGGGTTCGGGGAGAGAGTACGGTTTCGAGTCACTCTTCACGATGGCAAGTGTCGGATTGACAAGGTCCTCTATGTTCGGGATTGGCCAACAATTTGTTGTCGGTGACACAAATCCTGGACGAGAAATATGGTTGTCAACTTTCGTGTTGAGAATGGAAAGAAGTGTTGTACAATTACCGGGAAGGGTAAGCGGTTGCACATGACTTCATATAAGCATGGCTTATTTGCACTAGATGCTATCTCTATTCCACATGTTGCCATGATTTGTCTCTACCAAGGAGGCAACTTCCCTATGGCACAAGAGATATGGGCATCTTAGTTACGGCTACTTACTTGAGCTCGGCAAGTATGAGATGGTAAAGGGTCTTCCTTCCCTTTACGCCACATTGCCGGTGTGCTCGGCTGCTAGCAGGAAAGCAGCATAGAGTACCATTTGAGAAGAGCTCTACAAGAGCACGAAAACCTCTGGAGCTAATTCACACCGATCTATGCGGTCCTTTCACACCCAACAGTGTTGGAGGGAAGAGGTACTTTCGGTTATTCGTAGATGACTACTCACGAAAGATGTGGGTTTTCTTTCTCAAAGCTGAAATCCGAAGCTTTCGCATTCTTCCAACGAGTTCAAGAAATCCGTTGAGAAGGAGTCGGGGGCTTCTATTAAAACCCTCCGCTCGGATCGAGGGGGAGAGTTTACCTCTAATGAATTTTCTGCATTCCTAGATAAACATGGGATCAAGAGACGAGTTAACAGCTTCCTATACTCCTCGGCGAGAATGGAGTTGCTTGAGAGAAGGAACCGTTCTATCATGGAAATGGTTCGTTGTATGCTCACGGGTGCAACTCTTGGGCAACAATATTGGGCGAGAAGCTGTCACCACTGCGGTGTATCTTTTGAATAGGGCACCCACAAAGGCCCTAAAAGGAATGACTCCACGGGAAGCATGGAGTGGTCGAAAACCCTCCATATCTCATCTACGTATTTTCGGGTGTCAAGCTTTCATGCACATACCGAAAGAAAAAAGGAAGAAGCTAGATGAGAAACAACTGAGATGTATTTTTCTTGGATATTACGAGCACTCTAAAGGATATCGGTTGATAGATCCTTTGACCAAGAAAATTCATATCAGCGAGAGATGTTGTCTTTGATGAAGCTTTCACATCACGGAGCACATCTACAGTACACCGGGATATTGTGGAACCAAAGGAAGAGGAGATTCCTTCGTCAACACAGACGGGAGGTCCTTCTACATCTTCTTCACCACCACCGAAACGAGAATCCTAAATGGTGTACAAATACAATCGAGAGATGCAAATTTATCCACTCCTCCCAATTTGAATTTGGATAGACCTCGTACACGCGAGTATGGCTCAACAGGAAAGAGAAGCCGAGAGCGGGTGAGGTTGATGATCTTTGTCAATCTTTTGAGGAACTTTCTGTGACTCCAAGTAGAGAAGTTGAGGATATGGATATTGATGATGACGGGGCATTCATGTCTACCATAGATAGTCTTGGACTGCATCGGTGCAAGATGCTCTTAGTGAGCCTCGGTGGAAGGCCGCTATGGATACGAGTATGAGTCTACGATGAAGAATAAAACTTGGAAGCTTGTTGATCTTCCTCATGGAAAGAAACCTATTGGTTGCAAATGGGTATACAAAGTCAAGTACAAGGCGAGATGGAACAATTGATAAGCATAAAGCCCGTCTTGTTGCAAAGGGCTATGCTCAAAAGGAAGGCATCGACTATGAAGAAACTTTTGCACCTACTTGCTCGGATGACCACAATTCGGGTTATGTGTGCTATGGCGGCACAATATGGGTGGAAAGTTCACCAAATGGATGTCAAAAGTGCCTTTCTTAATGGTGATCTCCAAGAAGAAGTCTATATGACTCGGCTGAAGGATTTGAAGTGGAAGGCCAACGACGAGAAAGTTTGCAAATTGGTTAAATCCTTGTATGGTGCTGAAACAAGCTCCTCGAGCTTGGTATATAAAAATGGACAATCACCTAATGCGGCATGGATTTAAGAGATGTCCGTCGGATGCAAACCTCTATTTCAAGAAACAGGGTTACGAGATAGTGTTGCTTGTACTCTATGTGGATGATCTGCTCATTACGGGGAGTTCGGAAGATTTGATCTCTCTTGTCAAAAGAAACTTGTGCAAATCTTTTGAGATGACGGATCTTGGACTTCTCCATTCTTGTCTTGGTGCGGAATTCAGCCGGAAGGAGCACACCATCAAAGTGTCTCGAGAAAAAGTATGCCAAGACATTGCTCGATAAATATCGCATGGTGATCGCAAGCCAATGGCAACTCCTATGGAGAATGGACTTCAATTATCGCGACATGATGACTCACCCCAGGTAGATGGCACTCTCTATCGACTGTTGATTGGGAGTCTCATATATCTGACCAATACTAGGCCAGATCTCGTATTTCTTGTAAACTATCTTTCGAGGTTCATGCGGGAGCCTAAGATTACTCATTGGAAAGCGACAAAACGTGTTCTTCACTATGTCCAGTGGTACTATAGAATATGGCCTAGAATACAAGAGGAACAACAAATTCTTCTTGCAAGGATACACGGACTCCGACTATGCCGGATCATTTGATGATCGCAAGTCAACTTACGGATACATTTTTCATCCGGGATCCGGTCCTGTCTCTTGGCACGGCAAGAAGCAACAGGTGGTTGCTATTTCTTCAACGAGAGGCGAGAATATCGCGCCGCACGTGAAGCCGTGTGCGAAGTGATATGGTTACGTCGCATTCTAACAAGTATGGGCCATCCATCAAAATCTCCAATACACTTGTTTTGCGACAATCGGGGTGTTACGAACCTCGTCAAGAATCCGAGTCCATCATGAAAAAACAAAGCACATTGACACACAATGTCATTTCATTCGAGAGGAAGTTCCAAAGCACCGAATTCAGCTTGACACATTCCCACCGATGCTCAAGTTGCGAGACATTTTCACTAAGGCACTTGGACGTGTCAAATTTGAATTGTTTCGCAGCTCACTTTGTATTGCAAAATAATGTAAGGGGATGTTAGTATAGCTATTAATTATTACATTACCCAAATAATGTAATAAAGGGGGATGTTAGCGTACTTAACTCCTTTTATCCGTATTACGCTATTTAGCTATTAGTTAGCTATTAGTATAGCTATACATTGTCTTTGTTACAACTACGTAACAGAGTGCAGTTGACTGTGTGCTATTCACGGCACTGTCACATGTATTTAAACTCTGTAGCAATATACAATTTTTGTTCGTTGAATCTAACACATGCGTTAGTCTAGTCCTTGTCTAGGTTGAATGGTCTATTGCCACGAATATCATGTTTGCTATGCCACTAAGCTAGTAATCATTAACAAAATAGGCTGGGAGGTTTGGTAAGTGGACCCAAATGGGTGCTATGTTAATGTTCTACTTCTCAGGGTTGAAATCCTACCCCCACTTCCTTAGAAAGAGGCTACACCTTCCTATAAACCAGGGTCGTCCTATCAAGATGTGCTCTGCATCATCTTTGTTGTTGAGTCTTATCATAAAAAAAACCTCTTGACATGGCTACGATTTCTAAGCTTCCTAAATTTTTCCACTTTGTCATGGCCCATGAGCGAATAGTCTCAATGTTCAGCCTTCCTCCAAAAAACTTGCCAACTAAGGATGATGCCTCCATATCCAAGAATATTTCCATAATCTCCACTGGCATAGTTAACCTATTATTGTTTGGTATTAGGGATGGTAGTTGACTGACTGGCTCCTTATTTTTCCCTTTTAGCATTTCCAAAAAGGTTGGTCCCTTATTGCCAGCTCTCAAACCCAAGTGGGACCCTTTGTCTGAGGGTTTATCTGGAGGATCTGTACCTTTAGCCTTTTCAAAATGAGCTAACAGGGAATCCTTTTCCTTTCCAGCTATAGCATTCTACCCTACCTTTAGATCTTCTCCTTCCGTTGGTTAAAAATTATTGCCTACCATTTTTTCTCCTCCTCCGCTTCCTCCACTGCTCCTCATCTCTCTCTTTCCCCCTAATTTAGTCTCTAAAAAGTGCATATATTAATAGGGAGAAATAAGGTGAAATAGGAGTTGATTATTATATTAATATTATCTTTAAAACATTAGGGATCAACTCAAAAGGAAATCTAATAGATGCTAAGCACTTTATCAAGACTATAACATACTTTAAACACTTGGAAGATATAAGGTATTCTACAAAACCTAAGATTTGATAAGGTTTTATCAAGCTTGATCACATATTCTAAACTAGGGATATATAACATAGCCTACAAGAATCATCATGACAACAAAAAAATTCATTCTCATTGAATCCCAAATTCTTAAAATTCCAAATTATTCATCATGGAAAAATAAAGTGAGGAAAATTCTAATAGTTGAAAAGCTTTGGGATATTGTCAAAGGAACATAAATTAAACCTACTTCAAATGATAGTGAGATTCAAAATTTTGAAGAAAATGAAGTAAAAGTACTAATGATAATAATTTTTGCTATTACAAATGAAATAAAACCTTAAATTTGTTCATTAGAAATATCTACAGAAGCTTGGAGAACTTTAGCCAAGAAATTTGAGGGGAAGAATAAAGCCACTATCTTAAATTTTCAAACTCAATTGCATTCTATGAAAGTAAATAGTGGTGAAAGTAAAGAACTATTCCTAAGGAAAGTAGAGGCTATAAAAGGAAACTTGTTAACCTTAGGAGAAAATATAGAAGATAAATTTTTTGTTCAAGTAACCCTAAGAGAACTTCCAGATAGCTACAAATATTTAGTTACATATTTACAAATCCTAAGTAAAGATACATCTTTTGATGAGTTAGTCAATATTCTTCAATAATATGAGGTGGAAAATATAGTTAAAGATGAAATGAATAACAATGCATTGGTATCCAAAGATAATCCATAGGAAAATGTTGCCTCATACACAAAAGGACAAAGACCATAGAATAATAGGTATTGTCAAGTATGCAAGAAGAAAGGACATAGTATCAATTACTATAGATTCAATCATAGAAACCAATATCAATGAAATTAAATAAATTATGGAAGCCAATCAAATAGGCCATTCTAAACAAGACAATATTAGTATCAATATAGTCCACATTAACAATAATTTCAGAATCCATATACTTCTCAAAACCAATACAATTATCCTCAATTGCAATATAAATAAGGGAAATAGAAAGGTCACTTGGTTCAAGAGACTCAAGTCAATTGCAATATAAATAAGGGAAATATAAAGGTCATGTGGTTCAAGATATTCAAGAGATTTAGGGAGTGAAATAACCTACAGATGAACATGAAATTAAATCTCTCTCAACAAAGATAGTATTTTATGAAGATACAAACTATTTACTTGATCAAGATATAAACAGAAAATAAAATGAAGAGGAGCTCAAAATCTAGAACCAATATGAAGATAATATTGAATACTAAAGTCTTCAATACCCAAATAATGTAATACATGGGGGTGTTATAATATATTATATTATTTGGTACATGCTAATGTACCACCTTGGGTACATAACTAGAGTAGGATTTTACCTTACAGTAAGGTTTGAGTAGTTACTTCACGCAATGTAATAAATGAACAAATGTTAGAATGTGCAATGATGTAAATGTGCATGTGGTCCACATGTACATGAGTCATAGGTTAGGTAGATGAAGAGTCATGGGTAGATGAAATGCCAAGGTACTTATATCCTTATATATATTCCTTTGAGAGAGTTGAGTGTAGTTGAATGAAGTAGCATTAGTATATAGTTAGTATAGTGAGTACAATGTAGATCCTTCATGTATTTTTGGAGAGCTCATTTCCTCCATTATATTGCATTGTACTATTTTCTTGAGCTTTCATTAATGGCATATTTCTGAATTATTGCAGAAGGTTATTATATATTTTTCTGCATATTATAGTGCCATTATCATATAGTTATCAATGCTTGCTCATTTTACATCTTGTGGTTGCAATTCCTTTAATATATATCATCAAAATCTAACAACTATTGATCTCCATATGACAAGTCTCATGACCTTTGGCTTGTCATATTATCACTTACATGCTATATGGACACTTGAATCTATAACACTTGCACACATCTGCATGACTATTATAATTCTACATTCACTTCTAATATAGGAAACTTATGCACATCCTCAAATTACATATTTGCACTCTTACATACAAGATACTTGTGCACATTATCTCTTACATGACACTTGTGCATTTCCTACACATTAACACTTACATAAAGGGAAATATAAATCACACTCTAAACTAGAGACTTAGCCCTAATCTATTATATATTTATAATTTTACCATGAAGGTACATTAGCATGTACCAAATAATGTAATATTCCTCAACATCCACCTGTATTACATTATTTGGTTATTGAAGACTTTAAACTTTAATATTGGTCTTCATATTTGTCTTCAATCTTCATGTGCATTGTTAATCAACCTCTGCTTGAGATCTATTAGGTTCATCTTATTGCTTGATTTATGCTTTGAGCTCTTATTTGTTTAGATTCTCAACCTTTATATCTGCAAGATCTCGATCATCAACTACTCAAGCTTCATATATGACCTCAGGTTCAATAGCTTGAACTTCTTATTCTTAAACCTTTGATATACATGTATCATTCTTGATTACTCTATAAGACATTTTTGGACCGTAATTGATCCATTTTTATATTCCTTGTTTTCTATACATTTTATCATAAAAAAATTTCCCTTCTTGTATTTTAAAAATTGAACACTTTGCTCTATTGTTAGAAGATGCTTCAGAAATAAGCTTTTGAAAAAGATTGCCTAATCTGAACAATAGCATTATTTCAAATCTTCCATAATATTTTTCTTTATACCAACAAAATGCTAGAGAATGGGATTTTATTCCACAATATTTACATGGATAGAGATTCTAGTAACTTGCTTCTTTATGTCTAATTATATTACAATAATTACACTTTAACTGAATGCAACATCATTTTTTTTAATTTATGCTTTCTTGTTAGTACTTTAAGTTCTTTTGTCTTCTTGAGGAAGCAACACAACCATTGATGTATTATTAAAACTATTCTTCCTTTATTTTCCTTATAAATAAGTTGCAAGATTTGATAATCTATGACATTATGAGTAGATATAGATTATGTGATAGAATATATTTTTGATGTACTATCAAGTTGAGATTTAGTAGCAACAAGATCTAATTTTGAGCTCTCAAGAGTATTTAGTGATCTTGTTATTTTTTTTTTTTATCAAGATCTACTAAAATTTGAAAATAAAACTTTAACTTGTTTAGTATTTCTTCACTATCTTCATTGAATGCATTTCTAATAATTTCTTCCATGATATGAATCAATTCAATAATTTATTTTCATTGAAGTAGAGAGGTAGAATGACTTATATATCCCAAATTTAATAATAACTCAAATATGAATTTTACAAATTCTAATTTTATAATCCTTTGATGTTGAAAACCTTTTAGCTTCCTAATTTAAACTGAAAATTTTCAAAATTTCAAACAATCAAAGTTTTAAATTTTTTTCCTAAAAATACTTTAAAAAATTTCAATAGTTTCAATCAACTTCAAAAACAAAAAAAGCTTAAAATCCTATACTCCTTGTAACTCCTTCATTTTCTAAATATCATATCAAATAAATATCTTAAACCTTATTACTCCTATAGTTTCAAATTAACCTAATTCTTAAATGAATAAACTAAAATGCATAAACCTGATAACTCCAATATTAGTAAAATATACAAAATTATTCAACTCCCTCCAAATATGATATGCACTTAAAAAATTGTAATTTTAACTCATTACCTCAAAATTACATTGGTGATATTATAGTAAAATTACACCTTCTCAAAACACTTGAATTGTTAGGTATAACACTTATTGTTCTCCATTCCTTTTCCCTAACTTCATTCTTGCTCACTATTGTTGTTTGTTTCATGCTCTATGTTGCACATCTCAGATGTTTTGAATTCAAATATTTTGTCCATTTCTATGGAAATTTTGATGACTTCTTTGATGTATCAAGTGGTTTAGGCTTCTTTCTCTTATGGTCTAATGTCTCATGTGACTTAGCCTTATTTCTTGGTTTGATGTCTCAAGTGACTCAACCTTCTTTATCTTTTAGGTTGATGACTTAGGTGACTCAACCTTCTTTCTATTTTGGTCTAATATCTCATGTGATTAAACATTATATATCCTCTATTACATCTAATGACTCAGGCTTATTTCTTCTATAGCCTGTTATCTCTTTGTCGAACGTTGTCTAGTTCACTATGGTTTAGCTTAAGAGCTTGTGATAGCACATTCTTTTTTATTTCTTTTATGTTCTCTACTTCAGGTCTAGTCTAGAATACATAAATCCCCCTTGAGAATATATCCCTTGGCTTTGATCTGATAAGGACACATTCCTCATATTTGCATTTATGAAGACACATCTCTCAACTTTGCACTGATGAGTATGCATCTCTCAACTTTGTACTAACTTATTTTAACACTTTGTGAGTGTCTTATGTGCTAAACTAGAGAATCATATGCTACTTGCTTTATGCTATTATTTATGCTATATTCATTTTCTCTAAATTCTCTTCCTTACTATTTACTCACTTTCATATAGTGTCTTATGTACTATTACTCTTAGTGCTTTGTATTATGCTTCTGTTATTATCGAATGTGCTGCTTTTCTTAGCACCATATGAGATTCTTCTCTTAATATTGTATGCCGATGCTCTTAGAAATAAATGTTTTATTACTCTTAGCATAAAATGTGCTATTGATCTTATTTACATATGTGTTTTTTCTCTTAACATCAAATATTGTGGTGCTCTTATTGTTATATGGGTTGCTTGTCTTATCTCTTGATCCTTCTTCAATATAGGCTTCTCTTGCTTTCAATTTTAATATAGAATTATTTGGAATTTTATATTTTTACTTATTTCTACTTGAGATCTAAATGCCTTTTCATCTTCTCTATGGTTTCTTTAGAAGCTAAAATTATTCTCTACCTTATGTAGGAAGCTTCTCAAACTTCTAGTAATGTTACTATTTCTTATTTGTTATGCTAATTCTGAATTCTTCAATGTCTTAGGTTACATCTAATAACCCAATATGATTCTCCTCCTTACTAGATAACACAACATAAATGTTATGGTGGCACTAAATATCCTTGAATGATCAACTATCTCATAAATTGATTCTAACTCAATCCTCAATATGCAATCTTCAAATCAATGTTAGGGTGGCTCTATCCCTAACCAATTTTCTTCTAAGTTGATTCTACCTATCAATATAGCTAAGTCATAGTCTTCACTGGTTTTCCTTAAACCTAATGGAAATACCATAACCTATTCTACTCAATAAGACCTCTAAAAGCTAGTCCAAGTATACACTACCTTCAAAGTGGACAAACTATAAATCAACTATATCAAAAGTGGACAAAGTTAATTAATAATGGTGGATTAATAAACTCTATCAAACTGGACAGAGTTAGGTGGTAGCTATGATACAAATGTTGGGCTTTTAAGCCTTACTCCCACAAAATATCATAGGTCCCAAATGTAAAATATCCATAATATTAAAGGTCAAAGTAATAATAGTATGAGTAGAATAATATGAGAAAATTAATATGTATATCAAGACCTATATAATAATGCAAATTACAATCATTTATATACTAAAAAATGAATGTAAATGGCCTATGTCATTCATGAAGTATGTATGAAGAAAACGTATAGTATTAATTGCTCAAAATTCTATATACAAGCTTTATTACTTTCCTCCATGTTACAACTCTATAATATCTTATATTGTACTATCAATTTGATTCCTTTATCATGGATTATTATCTTCATAATATATCCATACTAATGTGACTCTTCATATACTTGACTATTACTCTTCGTATGAAAAGTCTCATGAATTTTATCTTGTCATCTTGTCACTTGCATACTATATGGACACTTGAATCCATAACACTTGCATACATCTACATGAATCTTACACTTCTACATGTACTTCTAATATAAGTAAACTTATGCACATCCTCACATTACATATTTGCACTCTTACATACAATAAACTTGTGCACATTATCTCTTACATGACACTTGTGCATTTCCTACACATTAACACTTACATAAAGGGGAAATATAAATCACACTCTAAACTATAGACTCAACCCTAATCTATTACATATTTATAAATTTACCATGAAGGTACATTAGCATGTACCAAATAATATAATATTCCTCAAAACCCATCTGTATTACATTATTTGGTTATTGAAGACTTTAGTCTTCAATATTGGTCTTTGTCTTTGTCTTCAGTCTTCATGTGACCTTGCATTGTTCATGAACCTCTACTTGACATCCATTAGTTTCATATTCTTTATTGATTTATGCTTTTAGGTCTTCTTTATTTATATTCTTTTGTCTTCATATCTTCAATATCTGGATCATCAAATACTCAAGCTTCATATTTGACCTCAATTTCAGTAGCTTGAACTTCTTCTCCTTCAACCTTTGATATATATGTCTCATTCATGATTACTATGTAAGACATGTTTGTACCATAACTTATCCATTTTTATTTTCCTTTTTTTCTAATCATTTAATAATAAAATGTTTTTCCTTCCTATATTTTAAAAATTGATCACTTTCCTCTATTTTTAGAAGATGATTTAGAAATAAGTTTTTGAAAAAGATTTCCTAATCTAAACAATAGCATTCTTTCAAATCTTCCACAATATTTTTTTTTATACCAACAAAATGCTAGAGAATGAGATTTTCTTCCACAATATATATTTGGATAAATATTCTAACAACTTGCTTCTTTATGTCCAATTCTATTACAATAATTACACTTTAAGTCAATGCAATGTCCTTTTTTAGATTTATGCTTTCTTGTTAGTACTTCAAGTTCTTTTGTCTTCTTGAGAAAACAACACAACCATTGATGTATTGTTAAGGATATTCTTCCTTTATTTTCCTTATAAATAACTTGCAAGATTTGATAATACATGACATTATATGTAGATATGGATTATGTGATAGAATCTATTTTTGAAGTACTATCAAGTTAAGATTTAGTAGAAACAAGATCTAATTTTAAGCTCTCAAGAGCATTTAGTGATCTTGTTATTTTTTTCTTTTTATCAAGATCTTCTCCTAGATTTTTAAAATAACACTTTAACTTCTTTAGTATTTCTTCATTATATTCATTGAGCACATTTCTAATATTTTATTCCATGATATGAAGCAATTCAATGATTTATTTCCTTTGAAGTAGAGAGGTAGAATGTCATATATCTCCCAAATTTAATAATAACTCAAATATGAATTTTGTAAATTCTAGTTTTCTAATCCTTTGATGTTGAAAACCTTTTAACTCCCTAATTTAATTTGCAAAATTTCAAATTTTTAGAGAATCAAAGTTTTTAATTTTTTTCCAAAAGTTTCCTAAAAATACTTTAAAATTTTCAATAGTTTCAATCAACTTCAAAAACGTAAAAATCTTAACATTCTATACTCCTTATAACTCCTTCATTTTCTAAATATCATATCAAATAAATATCTTAAACCTTATTACTCCTCTAGTTTTGAAGATAACCTAATTCTTCAATGAATAAAATAATGTGCATAAACCTTATAAATCTAAGATTAGTAAAATATACAAAATTATTCAACTCCCTCCAAATATGATATGCACTTAAAAATTTGTAATGTTAACTCATTACCTCAAAATTACATTGGTGATATTATAGCAAAACTACACCTTCTCAAAACACTTTTAGTGTTAGGTGTAACACTTAATGTTATCCATTTATTTTTTCTAACTTCATTCTTGCCCACTATTGTTGCCTAGTTCATGCTTTGTGTTGCACATCTCAAATGTTTTGACTTCAAATGGCTTTTCCATTGCTATGGAAATTTCAATGGCTTCTTTTATGTCTCAGGTGACTTAGGCTTCTTTCTATTATGGTCTAATATCTCATGTGACTTAGCCTTATTTCTCCTTTGGTCTGATGTCTCAAGTGACTCAACCTTCTTTCTCTTTTGGGATGATGACTCAGGTGACTCATCCTTCTTTCTCTTTTGGTCTAATATCTCAGGTGATTCAACATTATTTCTCTTGTATTGCCTCTACTGATTTAGGATTGTTTCTTCTATAGCTTGTTATCTCTTTCTTAAACATTGCCTATTTCATTGTGGCTCAATTTGAGAGCTTGTAATAGCATATTTTTTTTTTTTCTTTTATGATATCTACCTTAGGTATAGTCTGGAGTGCATTTTATAGATTGATAATATATTCCTTGGATTTGATATGATAAGAGCACATTCCTCAGCTTTGCACTTATGAAGACACATTTCTTATATTTACATTGATGAGGACACATATCTCAACTTTGTATTGACTTCCATTAGCACTTTGTATGTGCCTGATGTGCTAAACCAGAGACTAATATGCTACTTGCCTTATGTTATTCTTTATGCTATATTCACTTTCTCTAAATTCTCTTTCTAACTATCATACTCACTTTTATATAGTACATTATGTACTATTACTTTTAACACTTTGTATTATGCTTCTATTATTATCGAATGTGTTACTTATCTTAGAACCATATGAGCTTCTTCTCTTAATATTGTATGTTGATGCTCTTAGCATTGAATGTGTTATTGCTCTTAGCATCAAATATGTTGTTGCTTTTATTGTTGTATGTGTTGATTGTCTTATCTCTTGAACCTTATTAAATATAGGCTTCTCTTTCTTTCAATTTTATTATAGGTTTATTTGATGTTTTGTATTTCTTCTTCTTTCTACTTGATCTCTGAATAGTTTTTCATATTCTACCTATTTTCTTTAGAAGCTATTTTTTCACTATATTTTATAGGAAGCTTCTCAAACTTTTGTAGTAATGCTACTCTGCCTTATCTATTATGCTAATTTTGAATTCTTCAATGTCTTAGGTCACACCTAAGAACCCAATATGATTCTCCTCCTTACTAGATAACCCAATATCAATGTCAAGGTGGCACTAAATATCCCTAAATGATCAACTATCTCCTAAGTTGATTCTACCTCAATCTTCAATATATAATCTTCAAATCAATGTCAAGGTGGCTCTATCCCTAATCAAATTTCTTCTAAGTTGATTATATCTATCAATATAGCTAATTCCTAGTCTTCACTAGTTTTCCTTCAACCTAGTGGAAATACCCTAGCCTATTCTACTCAATACAACCTTTAAAAACTAGTCCAAGTCTACACTACCTTCAAAGTGGATAGACTATACATCAAATTTATCAAAACTGGATAAAGTTAATTAATAATGGTGGATCAATAAACTCTATCAAAATGGATAGAGTTAGGTGGTAGATATTATACCACTATTGGCATTTTAAGCCTTACTACCATAAAATATCACAGGTCCCAAATATAAAATAGCCACAATAATAAAGGTCAAAGTAATAATATGACGAGTAGAATAATATGAGCAAATTAATATGTATATAAAGGCCTATATAATAAAGCAAATAACATTAATTTATATACTAAAATATGAATGTAAATGGCCTATGTCATTCATGAACTATGTATGAAGAAAACTTACAATATTAATTGCTCAAAATTCTATATATAAGTTTTATTCCTTTCCTTCATGTTACAACTCTATAATATCTTAGATTGTACTATCAATTTGATTAGTTTCTCATGGATTATTATCTCCATAATATATCCATACTAATATGACTCTTCACATACTTGGCAATTTCTCTCCATATGATAAATCTCATGATCTTTGGCTTGTCATCTTGTCACTTACATACTAGATGGACACTTGACTCTATAAAACTTGCACACATCTACATGACTCTTACACTTCTACATGCACTTCTAATCTAGGAAACTTATGCACATCCTCACATTACATATTTACACTCTTACATACAAGATACTTGTGCACATTATCTCTTACATGACACTTGTGCATTTCCTACACATTAACACTTACATAAAGGGGAAATATAAATCACACTCTAAACTATAGACTCAACTATAATATATTACACATTTATAATTTTACCATGAAGGTACATTAGCATGTACCAAATAATGTAGTATTCCTCAATAGTGGATAAGGAAATATGAAATAAATTTTTGATAGATATGGAGGCTACTGAGGATATTGGTATAGAGGGTAATAAGGTAGTGGATAATACGTATTTGGTATATGAAACGGATGAGGAGGTGGGTTTTGATAAACCCACTATTAATTTAGAGGAGGCTATATATTTGGGAATGAGGATGGATATTGTAAGATTTATTAAGAATTTTTTTTATTTGAAGGAGGTGGTATTTTCTATGTATTTTGTGTTTGATTAGATGGAAATATTGTTTGTCCCTAGGTATTTTCCTAGGATACCTGCATCTCCACATGTCCAACTGAAACTTATGAATTTTGAGCAAGGCCTTGGATTGAATTTAGAAAAAATTATCTTGAATATCCTATTTTTAGAGCTACAAATTGTCTTAGTGGAAGGTTATATATGCTGGAAAAACTAGATTCACATGGAATTTGAGTTGAAGTAGTGCTTATAGGAGGCATATTTTGGGTACTAGATGTAGGAGGTAGGTTTGTGTTAATAGTGTGGTAATAGTTTCTAAAAGGAGAATTATTAGTGGGGTTAATTATATAAAAGGACATCACATAGAGAGGGTTTATGTGTATTATTATAGGCTCAATATTTGACCTAGTTTGATTAGCTAAGATGGAAGAAACATTCAATTGGTGGACTAAGAAACCAAATTCTTGGGATGTGGGACTTTGAATAATAGTATTAGCCATGGGTTTTTTTCCTTTTAATAAAATAGGATTAGACACTATAATTTCCTCAAATTTGTCATCTTGATGTACCCATATATTGGTTTGTTACTTCCTTTTCACTTTGGCATTTCTTTCGTGACATGCCCCTATATACATAGATTAATGTTCTTTCCCTCATTCCTATGATCTTAAGTGCATATTTTTAAGCCTACATGTACATACCTACACAAAAAGAGTTTTAAGATCAAAATTAAAATTTCAAGCTATTTGTCTATAAATTGGAGCAATATGCTAACAATAGTTGAACTTGATAAAAATTGACCTATAAAGAGATTTGTTTGTAGTCTAAAGCAATTTTCTTGCAAAGTTAGGCAATATGCTACCAATATTATGTGATTTTATTAGTAAGACTTAATTTTTTTTAAGAGTAATAGATCCAAGAAAATTGTTTAGAGAAAATCACCTCAAAAATAGAGTGAATTAATCTCCTAGGGGGGATTTAGGAATAAACTTGTCTTCCCTAAGAAAAATCTTTACTGATTCTGAGTGAGTTACTCTTCAAATTCTCTTGAGTAGAAATCACTATTTTTGGAGCAAACTGCTCACTAAACTAAGCAAATTATGTGTTGATTTGATATTTGACAAGAGTACCTTAAAATTTAACTAGAATTCTTTCTCCCTATGGAATATACAAAACTTGGATTATATTTAAGGTCTTGATGATATTGGTGTTGCTTTCTTCACAAAAAAATTAAAATTTTAAAGTTCATGATAGAGTCATCATTTGCAAAGCTCCTTAAAAATCAAGCACAAATAACAAAAATGATGTGATTTTCAAGTCAATTTGAGACTTATCTTGAGAAATCAAAATCTTTGTCTTAATAAATCACTTTGGATTTGATCTATGGATATTTAATAGAATTTGAGTAAATCACTTGTAAAACTAAGTGAATCACTCATAGAAATGGATTTAGGATTATGTTAAATTAATTGGATAAAAATAGGATGAATCGCTCCAAATTTGGAGCAAATAACCACCTATGTAAGCACTTGATAAATTTTCCTTCAATATTAAGCCAATTGTTTAATCTATAATGAATGCAAACTTGACATGAAAACTGAGGAATTTTGTCAAATTTGAGCAAAAATGATGAATAATAAGGGTGAGTCCCATGGGGGGTGTAATAAACTATGCTGAATGGTGCATCATGGGGATCTTAGTAGGTGTTTGTATGTAGTGTGAAAAATGGGGATTCATCCCATAAGGCATGCCAAAAACTATGTTAAACTGGGGAATTGTCCTAACTTCTAATTTAATGATGGATCCCAATTCTAGTTTCTATAAAGTTAGAATGAAGGACCAATGGATCCTCCCAACATTTAGAGTGATTCCAAATCCCCACTATCCCTACAAAATACTTCTACAATAACCTACACTAAAAAATATATGCAAAATTAAAGTGCATAAAATATTAAGGATGCAAGGATTTGTATAAAAAAAAAGTGTTAACCATAGCCCATAAGTGTGCATGGTAAATCAAAATATGAGAATTTGAATACCATCAATGTTTTCTGATTCACTAAGTATGAAATTTCTAAATAAATGATCATATGGGAAAAATATCTATGCGTCAATAATCATGTACCTAGTGAACCAGGAGCATGGTATCATTGATGGAATGCCAATGACTTGTAAATTTCTTAAAAATCTCATGGGGTATAAAGAATAAATTGGATTTCATAGAGTGTAGCTTTGAATTCTCATGGTCAAAAAATGTATACAATGGAACCCATGATTCCTATTATAGTATAATTTTACCCCTAATTTACTTGGGATGAGAAACTATTAATTCTAATAAAAGTAGATATTTGAGGGTATCTCTAACAAAATGATGCACCTCAAATGTTACATATCTCTAATAGGATTAGAGGGTTTCTAAAATTATTTAGTGCACCACTCCATTCTAAAATGTTTCTCTCAAGAAATTCTCTTTGGGATCTATACCTTCAATTTTACCTCTCCACTAGATGGAAAATTATTTGATATAGGAATACAAAAAATTGCTTGACATTGGTAGAAAATTACTAGTTGATCTTGAGCAGTTCACTCATATACACCAATTAGGCTCCTCTACAAGGAAATCAATTCTAAACAAATCGACACTTGAGTTGGACTTAGTCAACCTTTGAAGGTATAAACAACTTGATTTCATTATTTTGTACCCTTCCAAAATTATGGGTTCCAAGGTAGTGTGAAGGTACTACAAGTAGATTTTCACGTGTAAATATATAATATATTTTGAAGTAGGTGATATTTTCTCAAACATGTCACCTATCCATAGTCTAATATTTCCACATGCTCTCTACAGGAGTCTACCAAACCCACTTTAATTCAACTTTTCTTTCTTCAAGTAGGTGTAAAGGACCTTGGATTTTGAACTTAGAGGTAGAATCCATCCTTAAAATGTGCATACTATAGAAATAGTATTAGGTAAGACAATATAAATATGGAAAATAAATCATATCATCATATTTAAAAGGTGTGTTGGATTGAATAGTAAGGTGATGCACTAATCATTTTAGTCTCTAAGATAATGCTTTTGTTAAGGGATGATGAAGCTCATTATTGCCATTTTGATTTAGGTTCTTGATTTGATGTTTGATTATTTTTGGATAGCTTAGCATTGGTTGCATTGATAATATAAAATTTGGGTGTCTACATTTTCCCATTTTTTATATGTTTATAGAATTATGAATGCATCAAAAATAGCATAATAAATACCCAACACTTATTGAAGAAGACATAATTGATTGGTTACTTGATTTTTAGCTTATTTATTGATTTTGTTTGATTTAATTTTGATTTGATGGACTTTTTTCATATGATGAATATGTCAATTAAATATTGAATTAAATTTTACTTTGCTTATATGTATCCCATGGATTTTTTGAGGGAAGAAACTTGGTTGAACAAGAAAACTTAACCATACCTTTAGGCACATGATAATATTGAAGAGAATGATACAAACAATGATAAAATATAAATGTGTGGTGGTAAAAACCTAGAGGGGGGTTAAACACAATGTATTTTTACCATGATAAATAGTATTTTAGAGCTCTAACTTATTATTTTAGCTTTATTTTTTATGGCTTAGTATGCATCCCTCACTCACCATAACATATTTGTTTAACCACCAATGCTTGGAGGAGTTAATACACATTGGTGAGAACCTCAGATTTGAAACTTTTTCCAAATTGTAAGATGAATTTTAGATTTCAAAAAATTTGATGATGATTTTGATTTTGTGTAGTGTTATTATAGTGCTATTGCATAGTGCATTTTCAAAAATAGTAATGCTTTTGCATTCAAAATTACCACTAAGAACTAGAAGCACTAGTTATTTAGTGTTTCATGGTGCTTTTACAAATATTGGTTGTAGATAATTTGATTGATGAATTATTGATTTTGGATAATAATAGTTTGCATAGATATGTTGTTTGTCTTTAAGTTCTATTATTTTAAAGTAATGACTCTAGTTTGAGGTATGTTTGATTTACGATTTTTAGATAGTATTACAAACCTTAGATATGTGAGAGTAATAATTGCACACTCTTGAGTCTATAATTTCTTTGATGGACATGGAGGACCATGACATATTGGATGTTATTAGTGTAACAACCCTTCTTGGTAGGACTAGATCTTGACATTTGGTTTATGTATTGATGAGTGAATATCTAATGAATAAGCTTATTTTATATTACCAATATGTATTGGTAGTTGCACTTTATGCTTTGATTATACTATTTTTAGAATATGGTATTACTGATGAAAATTATGGTTGTAGGAAAAGGTAATCTCATTGATATATTGGTATGGGACAACCACCAGAGTTGAGAAAAAAATGGAAAATGATGGATGATTTGTTCATTAACAACTCAAGGGTAAAATAGTACCCTTCAGAGAGGTTCATTACATATGTGTATGTTTTATTTAATGCACTGTTGAGCAAGGAGGTTGCTATTAAGAAAAATATCCATTCTTAGGAGGAGGTTCATAGCATTTTACTTATCGTAAAATATTCTACTCAAGGAAAATATCATGTATAATCTATTTGCAAAGTCTTTGTGTTGCTTGTGTTTTGGAATCATAGACTTGGTTGGTTAATCCAATAAAGTATTAATAAGGTTTGTAATATTAATACTTGAAATATTAATATCTATGTTACTAATTAATATTAACATATGGTATTAATGAGTAAGTAATTAATCGAATTACCCTATTGTTAGCAACAATAAGAGGTAATAATATTATTGAACTTGTTTGTTAGATTTATTACTTATAGTTTTGCCTCATAAATATTAATAGACAAGCTTTAAAAAAAAAAGTAATATTTAATTAAATATTAATTTATAATAATTAAGATAAGGTGGCTATTGTTGAAAATGGTGTGTGGGGTGGCAACGTGACTAAATTCTTGTAACATACAATAAGATGTTACTTTTGTGATCTTTGGTGTCATGCAAAGAAGAGATTGTTTCAATGTAAATCAAGTGGACAATAAAACATTGAGGGTATTGCCAATTTGGGGGATAGATGTAACAACCCACAAAAAACCAACCTAAGAGAAGATTTTTTTAAAATACAAATGAGGTTCTCAAGAGTCTTAATATATATTTTTTCAAAATTATGAAGGCTTCACCATATTTGAGTTTAATTTTTCCATAGATAACACTCAATAGAGAGGAGTGGCCACTATCCCATATTTTTTGTGGTACACCTTACTAAACCTCACTATTTAGAAGGATGTCAAAGTGGTCCCCCCATATTTCATATACCCTCATTAGTATAGGACAATGTGACCACAATATAGGGATTATCCTTTAAGGCCCATAACACTTAAAGGGGAATACCTATTTCCTAACCTTACCCTAAGTCCATCTAGGTAGGTTAATTAGGTGTAAAGACTTGGTGCTTAGTTACCACACCTTTGTGGGCTTACTAAGGTCATTACCACTCATTTAGCAATGAACATGATCACCCAAACCTACATGTTCAAGGGACCACCACTGTTGTCTTATGAATGATTCCAATAACTTCCTAGTTATGGAACACCCAATCCTCAATGTTCAAGGTGTATCAATTCATAATAATCTGGCTATTGCATCAATGCAACTCCTTCTATATTCATGAGTTCCTAGATATTGCATCCTCAAAACTCCTTATAAGACTCACATCTGCCTAGTTATTGCATCATCACAATTCCTCCTAGGATTGGACTATTTTATTTGAATTAGGTCCTAAAATAAGTTCTAGATCCATCCTAATAACTCTTCCCTAACCAAATATAGCATTAAAGCAATATATAACAACTCTCTCTAGAAATAAATGCTTCACTTGAAAATAACATGCTTAAGCTATAGCACAATATTGAACTTGAGAAAGGGATGACACATGACATATCAAAATAACATAAGCTTCAACATAATGTTACCACTAATAAGCATCTCGTCAATTTAAAAGCCATAATTAAATTGATCTAAATTTTTTATAAAGCTATATAAAGAAGCATTTCTTTAGAAAATAAAATAAATAAATTACAATGCTATCTACTCCACTTAAATATTACAATAACATCCCATAAAAATTAGATCATAAGATAACATTTAATTCTCTAGAACAATAAGAACACTAGGCAATATAAATATTGTATTTTGAAAATATTCCTTGCCTTTGTTCAATAATCAAATTCTCTTCATCTTACAAAATTAACTAGCCAATTAATAAACATGGAAGTTTCATCTATGTAATACAAATCAAACTCTCATTTATATAACAAATTTTTATTCCAAGGTACATAAAAGCCAATCCACCTAAGTGGTCTTTGCACCACCTTCTTTGCATTATCTTTTTCATGAAAGGGATTACCCATGAACTTGAAGAACACTTAGGGTCCAAGACATATCTTTATGCAATACATCTATCATGCTCTAAGTAAAATGCAAGAAACCATGCATAAAAATTTGATAACAAACAAGGAGAGAAGCTCATACTTCTATCTATAATGGCAATACCATTATAATTGTTTTTTCTTCATTTTTAGTAATAAGAACAAAACTATATTTTCTTTCATTTTTCTAAAAATAACACTCACTCATAGCTAAAGCTTCTATTAAAAAAGAATGCTAACTCAACATGATAACACTAGCATAAGGATTCATATTTTCTTTTGCAAAATGAATATTAAAAGAGATTCAAATTTTCCTTTTAAGAAGAAAATAACATAAACAACTCCATTCATTACTTTTGCAACATCTAATACAAAAATATTCAACTCCTCTACAAAAGAAAAGAACATAACCATTTTATATTTTATTACCAATTAGAATCAACTATAAAATTTCATTAATAATATCTAAAAACCCTTATAACCCAAATTCTAAATAATTACTTCTTCCCATAAAAATGATCGAGCTCAAAATAATTGATATCCATCTAGCTAATTAATAAGAATCAATACAAAACATGTTAGAATATATTACATTATTTGGTTATGTAATATTTAGAATAGGATATAACTTTAGGGGAAGTTATCTAGTTACTTCAAGTAATATAATAAATGCACAAGTGTAAATGTGCATGTTGTAATATGCAAGGTGTCCCTTTGTACAACTAGGTAGAGTGTTGGCTAAGGAATCCATCTTCCTATATAAAGGGCCTCATAGTTTCATTTGTAATGTATCACTTCATTATCAATAATATGTGTTGTTTTTCTCTCTCTTTCTATCTTTCTCTTGATATGATGGTATGGTACTAAAATCATCAGTGGTATCATATCCATAGTGAATATAGAGAGGAGTAGAGAAATCTACCATTTCTATTCTTGATCTACATCTTTACAAAACGGACTTGTCATTGTGTGTCGTTGCATGAAAATGTTGCTACTAGAAAAGTTGAAAAAGAGAAGGCCCTAGAAGCCTTGTTGCAAGACTCAAGGAGAGACCCCAAAGAGGTGTCCATGAGAAATAGGATATTGGTGATCTACTTGTTGATTGAAGACTACCAAGGTGAAAATTTTGATAGTAAAAGAATTGTGATAATTTTTTCCATCTGACAACAAACCCAAATAAAAGAAGAAGATCCTTTTTGAATATAGGATCCAACAATAAGTTGTGAATTCATCTATATGAGGCAAAAATTTGACCTAAATCCACTTCAAAAGTCATTAAATATAAGCAAATAAGGTGCAATCAGTTGAACTTAAATTAGTGATCATTATCAAATTCCATTAAGCACCATATTTGGATTAAAGTTGCAAGAAGGGTTCATATTATAGTCTTATAGAAAGTGCAAAAGGGAGATTTCATTTTAATATATATTTGCACATTAATAGGAGTTGGATATTTTCAAAAGAAAAACAAGTATCATCTACCTCATCTATCTAGAAAGTAAGAAGAATACATCCTAAAATATTGATTGTAGTGAAAATTGCAGAAGACTATTAAGTGCATTAGAATTTATTTTGAGAGTTTATTATCATTAAAAAGTGCATTATTAGTCCATTATAACACTATACTAGTTGATATGTGACTAGATACTCTCAAAAAATTAGTTTGTATTACTAAAAACACAAGAATTTGTAGCACTATGTGGCCAAAGGAAGCCACCATTACAAGAAAAAGGTGAAGAAGAAAGCCACCATTAATATCATTGAAGGATGTCTCAAATCGAGACTTGGTAAGTCTCAAGATTCAAGGAAAATATAAGGATTCCACTTAAGTTTATAGAGAAAAAATACTTACTTTAAAAACAACATCTCATTAGATTGGATTAACTATCATTAAAATATCCAAGGAATAAGACTAAAAGAGGAAAGAAGGATTTCATAAAAAAAAAAGGTCCTTCATATTGGTGCAAATCTAATTATTACATAGCACCTCTTTTGTTCCTTTAAAAGGACAAAAGCCATGATATTTATAGGTAGTAGTGCAACTATCAAATTTTGTAGGCTGAAGGGTAGAATTCAAGTAAGAGGAAGGAGCCACTGAAGATATCACACATCTAAGAATCAAGGTATTTAAAAACACCATTTCTCCATGTCCAATCCAAGCCCTAGAAGAGAGCATATCACCTGCAACATTGGCTTTATAATAAGAAGACATTACCATCCAAGTATATGTAGATAAAAGGACAACATACATATGGAAACTATCTACGTAAGGAGAAGCACCATCAAAGCTAAACAAAAGGCTAGCAATTAACTGTTAAAAAATGAACAAGTAACATATTGCAGACATAGGAAGAAGTGATATACCCAAGGTTTCTACTTGGAGAGAACACTCGCCATTGAAGAGCACAAGAAGCCACCATAGGATCATTGTTGAAGAGTGTCATAGAACCAAGAAGTAATACAGTTGGTGCCATCCATAACCCTCTTCAAGACAATGAGCAAACATTGAAGAGATATTGCTTGCATTTCAAGAAACATAACAAGCTAAAGCAAATTTTCAAAGATATAGGTAAAAGATAGGGAATAATTGGAGCGTTAGAAGAAAGGCTTACATGAATAATCCATGAGTGCCACTTGGCACAAGATTTCTAAGTATTCCAATATTCACAAATATTCCAATGTTGAGGAGGAGTTACAAGTCTTTGGGAGATTACCACTAAACTTATCACTGCATACGTTGGAATATCAACACCTACAAAGTAACACTCAAGTGACACTTGTTCAAAAATCACAAGGAAGCATTCCTATTTAAAGAATACATATTTAAAAATAAAGCACCAGAGGTCAAAGGAGAAGACTAGCATTGAATGGTGTGAAGCATATTCGAAGGATAAGGCTAATTTAAGCTTGTGCACCATTCAAAGGAGAGAGAGCTAGCATTAAAGAAGCTATCATAAATACCAGAAAATACAACACCACATTAAATCAAAAATCCACATATCATTCATGGAAGGAAGCACCTCATTCAATCAATAATTTAGTGCATTGTTCATGGAAGGAATACATAATTGAAACTAGCATATTAATGTACTATTCATAGAGAAGGAAGCATAACATTGAAGGTGAAGATAATATCGAGAATTCTCAAATTCATATCAGAATTGGTTATAGAGAATATAAGTGCTACATAAAGGAGAATTCATCATCGGTAAAAGCACTATGTAAGGGAGAATTCAACATTAGTCTAAGAAAGCAGTGACTGCCATATCAAAGCATTCAAATCTACCACCTCACAACGTCAAAGGCAAAAGAATACTAAGGTAATTCGAATACTATTTATTGCTTAATATAAATTAAGAAATATATAAGTTATAAGGGCAATTATATTTACTATTTCAATTAATTAGTAATATATCAAGGAAGTATATTACAAAATATTTATATTTGCAAATAATAAATGAGGAATAAGAAATTTCAACTTGGAAATTAAAAATCGTATCATTGCAAATATTACATTATTTTCTAATATTCCAAATTAGGGAGTCATAAGGAATACTACATAAAATAAATTAGTTAGAATTTAGAAACATTAAACATCAAAATCTATAAAGGATGTCTATTAAGAAAAATCAAGAGTTGGAAATACATTGGCATGTTTGTCTCAAACCATATTAAAGGGGACAAAATAAATACAACCAATAGAACCTCATCTATTTAGAAAGTTCTTAAGTTTAATAGGAGCAATAAGGTGTAATAGAAGTTGATTTTTACCACTTAAAAAACATTACAAAATCAACTCAAAATTGAACTACTATTCTCAAGAAGCACTTTATCCATCATATAACATATACAAAAGCACTAGGGAGACATAAGGAATTTCAACAAGGTCCTAGTTTTGTAGAGATACCATGGATTACTGGTATATAGAATCAATAGCATGCAAGTACATGAGTTGGAAATATTCACTGGTTCAATTCCCTAAAAACCGTAAATGAAAACTAGTTGTTGTAGCAGATAGTAAAACATATGAAGTAAAGGGAATTGGGAACATCTCAGTGGACCTAAAAGAAGAAAAATGGATAATCAACAATGTATTATATGTTCTTTGATTAACTACTAATATTATTTTTGTCTCCCAACTCATGGATCAAAATGCAATTATTGAGTTTAAAGTTCTCATTAGAAGAAAACAATATCACAATTCTAAATAAGGAAATAGGATAGCATTAGGATCTTATAAAAATGGTCTATTTATTCTAGATATTGCTACTCACTTAGCTTTTTCAGTTGAAACATCAAAGTTGTGGCATAAGCGACTAGGCCACACTAGTGAGTCCTCAATGAAAGAACTATTCAAGTACCAAATGGTTGAAGGAGTACCTAATTTCTCTCCAAAAGCTATTGTATGTCCAAAATACTTAGCAGGAAAACAACATAGAATTCCCTTCTAACTGCATCAACACAAAGCTCAAAAACCCTTGGAAATAATATTTATAAATTTATGTGGACCAATGTAAATTTATAGCATTGGAGGACATAAATACTTTCAATTGTTCATTGATGATCACATTAGAAAAATGTGGGTATATTTCATGAAGTACAAACCAAAGGTATTTAGCCATTTCAAACAAATCAAACTTCAAGTTGAAAAGGAGTCAGGTAAGACTATAAAAGCACTTCGTTTATATAGAGGAAGAGAATTTATCTCAATTTAATTTGAACCATTCTTAGAAAAAAAATGGAATTAAAAGACAATTAACTATAGCATATTCACCACAACAAAATGGGATTGAAAAAATAAGGAATAGATCAATAATGGAAATGGTGAGATGTATGTTGAAGGAAGTTGAACTTGATCATCAATACTAGATAGAAGCAGTGCAAAAAATAGTCTACATACAAAATCTATTACCAACAAGAATACTCAAACACATTACACCAGAAGAAGCATGGTTAGGGCAAAAGCCAAATATAAGAAAATTGAATATTTTTTGGGTGTAAAGCTTACATGCATATTTCAAAATAAAAAGAATAAAATTAGATGACAAAACCATGGTAGGGATATTTTTTGGTTATGACAATGAACCTACAGGGTATAGAATATTGGATCCATATACAAAGAAAGTTTACATTAGTAGAGATGTAATATTTGATGAAAATGTCAAGATTAAGATAGAAAAATTTAGTGAATATGTAAAAATTCTCTTAAATCCCTTTAATGAAGACATGATAAGTGAGGAGTCAGAATCAGAGTCTCAAGAATGAGATACCAATGCATCTATAATCCCTTCAAGGAAAGAACCAATATGGCTCAGAGATACTCTCAAAGAATAAAATCTAGAAATAATGCTAGATCTTACCACCATGAGACCTCAAACTCGAAGCTTGACCATAATTAATAGAGGAATGCTAAGTAATATAGTGGAACCAACATTGATACTTTAGGCACTAAATGATCCACACTAGAAAGTAGCTATGGAGTTAGAATATTCTTCAATTCAAAAGAATAAGACATGGGATCTAGTAAAACTACCTCCAAGAAAGAAAATAGTAGGTCGCAAATGGGTTTGTACAAAGTAGATGGAACACTTGAAAAATACAAATCTTGAATAGTAGCCAAAGGATATACTCAAATAGAGGGAATCAATTATGAAGAAACATTTGCACCAATAGCCAGAATGACTACCATTAGAACAATTTGTGCACTAGTAGCTCATCAAGGTTGGAAACTTCATTAAATGGATGTGAAAAGTGCCTTCCTTAATGGCAACTTAGAATAAAAATTTACATGTCCCAACTAGAAGTTTCATCATCAAAGAATAGGAAAATAAGGTATGCAAATTGAACAAATCTCTATATGGTTTAAAATAAGATACTAGAGAATGGAATATAAAGATAACCAATCACTTATTACAACATAAATTCAAAATAAGTACATCAGATCCCATTTTATATACCAAGAAGGTTGGAAATGACATTCTTATTCTCATAGTATATGTAGATGATATAGTAATTACTAGAAGTTATGAAAAAATAATAAGTGACATCAAAGGGAATCTAGAAAAAGTATTTGAAATGATCGATCTATGTCTAATAAAATATTGTCTTGGTCTAGAGATTCCAAGGAAAGGAAAAGATATCTATTACTCAATAAAAGTATGCAGAAGCTCTACTTAAAAAGTATAGAATGAAATAATGTAATACTAAAGATACACCAATGGAACAAGGGATTTAATTATCCAAAAAATATGAAACACCATTGATCTCAACAACTATGTATCGCTAGTTAATTGGAAGTCTTCTATACTTAACAAATAGTCGACTAGACATAACATTTACAATAAAATGCATTTCATGATTCATGCAAGAACCAATAGAAAGTCATTGGAAATCTACAAAAATAATATTGAAGTATGTCAAAAAAACTACAAATTATGGACTAATCTATATAAGAAATGTCAAATATTTTTTCCTTTTGGGATATTCAGATTCAGATTGCAGAATCTATCGATGATAGAAAATCTACCTCAGGATATGTCTTCTATCTTGGATTAGGATCCATATCTTGGTATAGTAAGAAACAACATATAATGGCATGATCATCAACTAAAGTAGAATATCAAGCAACACAAGACACAACCTGTGAAACCTTATGGTTACAATACATATTATCAGATATGGGGATCAGACAAACCCCAACCATGATCTTTTGTGACAGTAAAGGAGCACTCAATCTGATCAAGAATCCAATTATACATGAAAGAACCAAACACATTGAAGCTCAATGTTATTTCATTAGAGAATATTTTTAGAATCGTAATATCATCCTCAAGCATGTCTCTACAGAAGATCAGCTAGTAGCTATTTTTACAAAAGTACTTGGAAAAACCAAGTTTCAAGCATTCAAATATCATCTATGCAATTCAAGGGAACTTCATACCAAATAATTTAATATAGGGGAGTGTTAAAATATATTACATTATTTAGTTATGTAATATCTAGAAAAGGAGATTACTTTAGGGAGACGTTATCTAGTCACTTTGAGCAATGTAATAAATGCACAAGTGTCAATGTGCATGTTGTAATATGCAATGTGTCCCTCTGTACAACTAGGTAGAGTGTTGGCCAAGGAATCCATATTCCTATATAAAGGGCCTCGTAGTTCCATTTGTATTGTATCACTTCATTCTCAATAATATATGTTGCTTTTCCCTCTTTCTCTTGATATGATGGGATGGTACTAAAACCATAAAAACATGGGTAGCCAACACCAAAGAATAGTAAATACTTGCCAACCCAATACCCATATGAGCATAAGAAGATCACTCTATTACAAGCAACAAAAGGGCATGTAGGTGCTATCTGATATGACTAACAAAGTTATCTAGGAGAAAAATAAACTTAGAAACAACTTTCTCACTAAAAAACAAAATATTATAGAGTACTCAACACTCTTTTATGTAGATCAAGGACTAAAAGAAAGCAAAGGATGCTCAACATTTAAATAACCTACCATAAATTTACTTTGAATCCTACAATAAAAATCAGTTACAACAATGGCTCAAAGGATACACCTTCGTCTCCTCGATTGGAGATAGCATAGCAAGGAATGAACTAGTCACGAACAGAACTTGAGGAACACACTGAGCCAATTGGATAGGGAATATGTCTAGCCATACGCTAAGTAGTAAGAGACCAACATGTGGCAAAAAAATCAACTACTAGTACTAATATAGGTCTATGGGTGATTCTATAGATCATCCTCTCAAGGATGAGCCACTAGCTTAGAAAATCAAGTTCGACCAACTCAATCAAAACAACAAGAAAGATAACTATAAAACTACCACACTTCAAAAAGTAAGAAGAAAAATTACAAAGCTTAGAAGGACAACATCTATATCAAGTGACACCACCTTTGCCAAGCTTTCCCAACATCTCATGTTGTTGATCATACTACAATACTCTTACTTTCTCCAAGCCCATGATTGCTTCCTACCCAAAACTTCCCAAAAACCTCCACCAAAAAAATTTCAAATAGGGTTGGGTGCAGCCTTCTTGCATGGCCAAAGTAATGGATGAAATGCTTCAAGAATAGGTTTCTCAAAATTTTCACCTTTTAAATCTCCTAAATTTAGGTGCCACTAATGCATGACATAATCATAATTTTGAAAAGGGCTTACCAAACCTTAGCATTTTATATATTTATAACACATTATTTTTAGCCATAGATTAATTGAATAAATTAATATCAATGGTTAATATTAATTATTAACCTTGATATTAACACTCCAAGTATTAATATTGCTAGTCATGTTAATACTCCTTTGGATTAATTAATTCTATGCTTCCAACCCAAGCAATACAAAACTTAATCAAGTTCATAATACATCATATTGCTTTATCCTAGAGTAAATGGCTTTTTAATATAACCATACATTATCCCCTACCTACTAAGGATGACTCCTTTTCCAATGGAAATCTCATGACCCAACAATGTATTAAGACAACAAGTAAATGCAATGCAACTATATGAAGGGTATACTTTACCCTTGAGCTGTCAATGAACAAGTCATCCATCACTTTCCAAAATTTTTTATCACCTTAGGTGGTTATCCCATTTTCATCCAAAAATGAGAGTACCTATTCTTGTAACCATAAACACATCAATAGTATCATATTCCAAGAATAGAAATCAAATATACAGTGCAACTACCACTCTGATTGACATCATAAAATGAGACTATGCATTAAATTTCCACACAAAAATTCATAAGTCAATGTCAAGAATAAGTACTACCAAGAAGGGGTGTTACATACTTTTCCCTTGGACTAAACACAATCCTCTATGTTTCCTATAAATAATAACACATATATTTGCTTCAAATAAATATGGGAATTGCTTTCTTATTTCTTCAACATCTTCCCAATTTGCACAATTTTTATAATACTGGTGCCACTAGACCTTACATTGATCTAGGGTTCATTTCCTCAACATATTATAATGAAAACCTAGAATATTTACTAGTCTCACATCAATGGCGAAGGGATCTACCATCTACAATTTAGAAACTTTCCAAATGTTATTAGGATCAACATATTTTATAAGCAGGTATATGTGGAAAGTATCATAGTTATTTTTTAGGTTGGGTAGTAAAGCTAGCCTATAGGCTACTAAAATATTCTTATGAATGATATCAAAAGGACCAAAAAAGCAAGGATCCAACTTAGTTTACTTGATAACACTTTTCATGGGTCTTACCCTCAATAAAACTCTATCCCCCATAGAGAATTCTATTGGTGATATTTTTGGATCAACATAGCATTTTTAGCAATTGGTTGATTCCTTGAGTTTAAGCCAGATTGCTTTGAGCTATTCCTCCATATCTATGTTAGTGTATAGTCTTATCATCACCTAATCCTTTGAATTTTCCCATGATAGAGGTGTTTTGCATCTTCTACCATACAAGGATTCAAATGGGGTCATTCCCAATGATGCATGGTAACCATTATTATATGCAAATTTAATAATATGCAAAAAGTATTCCCACTTAGACTTTTGGTCCATGCAGTACATGTGGAGCATGTCCTCTAAAACTTGGCTTACCCTCTCTATTTGATCATCTATTTTTGGATGATATGCAAAATTGATGTTTAGCTTAGTTCCCACCACTCGGTGAAGAGCCTACCAATATTTTGACATGAATCTAGAATCCCTTTCTAATATGATCACCTTAGAAACCCATGTAACCTAAAAATTTATTTTATAAACTTATTTTCCACCACTGATGCATCATCCTTTATGTTCCTCAGTATGAAATGTTCAACCTTGGTCAACTTAACCACTACCAATAGTGCATCATGTTGGTACCTAGTATTAGGTAAATCCACACTAAAATCCATAGATATTACCTACCATTTTTGTGTAGGTATATCATGTGGGTATAATTTCTCTATCGGGTTTTGATGTTCTACTTTAACCTTCTGGCATTCTAAACATTTTGTAATGAAACTAGTGATATCCTACTTCATTCCTACCCAATATGTGGTCTTTATTATGTTTTCCCTTATTTTTAACCCTCATGGATGAGCATAATAGGGATAAATATGCACCTCTTGCATAATAAATCTCCTTTGTTCACGATTTTATGGTATAACAACCTTATCCTTGAAGCATAAAAGTCCATATTTTATGTTGAAATCCTTATTTTCTTCAAGATTTATCTTAAGGTTATCCTAGATTTTTATGCAATACATATCCTATAGTTATATTTTTTGACTTTATCCATCAAGTCTATATGACTTTGGGTTAGCATTGCTATGTGACTTCTCCTACTCAAGGCATCTACAATATTATTTTCTTTCCCTTTGACATACTCAATACCAAAGTTGTATTCTGCTAAGAACTCTATCCATATTCTCTATATTGTGTTTAACATAGGTTAGGTAAAAATATACCTTAGACTTTGATGGTTTATCCTTATCTCAAAAGGTTTTCCCAACAAACAATATCTCCAGATCTTTAATGCATGCACAACTACTACAAATTCTAGATCATGCATATCATAATTTACTTCATGCTTCTTGAGTTTTCTAGACACATATGCTACTATAGCATCTTCCTAAGATAATACCCTACCTAATACTTCTAAGGAAAAATTTGTACACACTATAAAATTTCCAAGAGGATATGGTATATTAAGAATTAGTGTTTTAGCTAGTTGATTCTTCAAAGCTTTGAAGGTGGCCCCACACTTATTCATCCATTTGAACTCCTTTAATTTTCTCTTTAGGTTGGTGTTTGAATAGGAAATATTGGAATAATCTCTCACAAAATGCCTATAATATCTAGTGATTCCCATGAAAATCCTAACTTATAACACTTTTTTTGGTGTATGCCAACTTAATATAGCCTTAATTTTCTTTGGATCTACAATAATCCCTTCTTACAATATGATATGTTCCAAATACTATACCTGTGAGGTATAAAACTCACACTTGGACAACTTCTTATATAGTTGGTTGTCCTCCACACCTCTAACACAAACCTTAAATGATGGTCATGTTCTTCTTTGGTGTGAGAATATATCAAGATATCATCTACGAATATGAAAACAAACCAATTTAGATATTTTTTGAACACACCGTTAATCAAATTCATAAAACCTTTTGATGCATTTATCAACCCAAATGGAAACACTATGATCTCATAGTCTCCATATGTGGTCTTAAATCCTATTTTATGAGTATCGTCTTCTTGAATCCTTAATTGATGATATCCATATCTCAAATCTATAATTTAAAATATAGTAGTATCCTTTAGCTAATCAAATAGGGCATAAATCCTTGGCAAATGATACCTATTATTTATGGTTACCTTATTAAAAATCCTATAATATATGCATAACCTCAAGGAACCATCCTTCTTTTTCATAAATAATATTTAAGTACCCCAAGGCGACACACTAGGTTCAATCAAACTATTTTCTAACAATTCTTGAAGTTGTACCTTTAATTATTGCAACTCAATTAGGGTCATTCTATAAGGTGTCCTCATAATAAGTTCAACCCCTAGCATTAAATCAATAGTGAAGTAAAATTCCATTGAGGTGGTAGACCTAGGAGATCTTCTAGAAATACATCCTTGAATTCAAGTAAAATTGGATGTTTCTTAAACATTTCCTCATCCCCATTTTCATAAACCCTACACTCTTTCTTTTATTGAGCTCCTACCTCCCTGAATTTGTTAGCCCTAAATAGTTGAATGCATTTTTAGTTTAGAGATTAGTATCTTCTTATCTAGCCAAATCATAAGTCTTTTGTAGAGTTTTATGTTTGAGCAAAATAATTACTATCATAATATTAGGATCTACCCCTAAGATGAACTTATGCACCTTTAGTCGTTCATTATTCTTGTACTTCAAAACATACTTTAGAATTTTCACATATATTTGAAAGTATACCTTTGCCAATAGTGAACCCTTCTAGATGGTAGAGAATTCCTCAAACTTATCTACATAAAATTGATAAGAAAGTAATATTTTATTAAAATCCTTGACAAAACTATCTCATTTAAGATTCGTAGCTTGGATATTTTTGCTTGTGCTAAATGTGTTCCACCATTATAGGGTTACATCCCAAAGATGAAGGGTAGATCACATAGTCTAGGTTTCAAAATGGTATATTTTAATGGAAAAGAAGATTTCCAACTCATTCAACATTGACTATGTTGCATCACCTCCTCCCTTCCCATTAAAGTTGGATACTTTAACATTCTTAAGGTCTTTATCTAGTTCAGCCTCTATCTAGGCTCTACCCCCATTGCTTCTTCTAGCAAGGTTCTCTTCTTGTCTACCCTCTAAATCCTTGGTACTAGTTTCCTTATTAATCATGTTGTATACTAATTTTTGTTGTTGTTCCATCTATTATTGAAGTAACTTCACTATGGAAGAGAGATACTCTCATTGGAATCTATATTTCCTCTATTTTTCTTGTGGGGTTCTATTTATCCCTAGAATTTCTACTAGAATCTATTGTTACCTTAGTTATTTTATTGGATTCCATGGTTTTTCCAAACTTATTTTGGGTTTGAACTAAAGTTTCCTTTTGTACAATCGATCCTACTTCCTTGGATGATCCTCCTCTTAAAATAGGTGCCATATACTATCCACATAAAGGAGCTAGGTAAGTTATAATTCCCTCAAATTGTACTTATAATTAGTTAGTATCATTATCTCCATGAACTAACTTATACAATTACCATTCTCTTAATAATGATCATGGTCATGTTTGTCTCACTACAAGGTGCCATTCCCCAATACAAAACTATACTCTAGGATTTTTAATCCTTGGTCTAAATGGTATATTTAGGATGCAATAATTGACTTATCTTGGTCATATTAAGATCCCTAATATAGTAAGTCACCTCAAAGTAGCACATCAAGTCAAGGGTCATCCCTAGCACACTCCATGGAAGCTACTAGTCCTACAACCTAGAGCTCTGATACCAATTGTAAAAACCCACAAAAAACCAACCTAAGAGAGATTTTTTTTTAAACATGATGTTCTCAAGAGTACCAATATATTTATTTTTAGAATTCTCAAGGCTTCACCATATTTGAGTTCAAATTTTCTATATACAACACTTAGTGGATAGGAGTGGCCAACATCTGGGGTTCACCTTGCTAAACCTCATCATTTAGAAGGATTACAAAGTGGTCCCCCACCTTTATTATACCCTCATTAATATAGGACAATGTGACCACAACATAGGGATTATACTTTAATACCCATAACACTTAAAATGGAATACCTATTCCCTAACCTTACTCTAAGTCCATCTAGGTAGGTAAATCAGGCATATAGCCTTGGTGCTACCACACCTTTGTGGGTTGAATAAGATCATTATCATTCATCTAGAAATGAACATGATCACCCAAACCTACATGTTCAAGGGACCACCACTATTATCTTATGAATGATTCCAATAACCTTATAGTTATGGAACACTACATCCTCAACATTCAAGGTGTATCAATTCACAAGAATTTAGCTATTGCATCAATGCAATTTCTTTCAGGTTTGTGAGTTCCTAGCTATTGCATCCTCAAAAATCCTTCAAGGACTCATTTCTACCTATTTATTGCATCATCATAACTCCTCCTAATATTGGGCTATTTTATTTGATTCATATCCTAAAAGAGATTCTAGATCCATCCCAAGAACTCTTCCCTAACCCAAGATAGAAGTTAAGAAATATATAACAACTCTCTATAGAATTTAATTTTTCACTTAAAAATAACATGCTTAAGCTATAACACAATATTGAACTTGAGAAAAAGGATGATACATTACATCTCAAAATAACATAAGCTTCAACATAATGTTACCACTAAGAAGCATCTCACCAATTTAAAAGCCATAGTTAAATTTATCCAAGTGCTATTATAAAGCTATGTAAAGAAGCATTTCTTTAGAAAATAAAATTGATAAATTACAATGCTATCTACTCCACTTAAATATTACAATAACATCCCATCAAAATTAGATCACAAGATAACATTTAATTCTCTATAACAATAAGAATACTAGGCAATATACATATTGTATTCCCAAAACATTCCTTGCTTTTGTTTAATAATCAATCTCTCTTCATCTTACAAAAATAACTAGCTAATTACTAAAATTGGAAGGTTCATGTATGTAATACAAATACAACTCTCATTTATATAACAATTTTTTTTTCCAAGGTACATTAAATCCAATCCACCTAAGTGGTCTCTACACCACCTTCTTTCCATGACCTTATTCATGAAATGGATTACTCATGAACTTGAGGAACACTTAGGGATCATGATAACTCTTTATGCAATGCATCTATCATACTCTAAGTAAAATGCAAGCAACCATGCATAAAATATTGATAACAAACAAGGAGAGAATCCCATACTTCTTGAAGAACATGGACTTATACTGATAGGGGGGGTGAATAGTATAAGACTTAACCAATTAATAATTTTAACTTTAGATAGCAGTGGCATCAACACAACATTAATCAAGATAGAAAGCATCACACATTGAAGACCCATTTTTAACGTGGTTCACCCAAAATGGCTGGGCTACGTCCACAAAACTTTTCTCTAAAAATTTCCTCAAAGTTATTTGGGAATCCTTCCCAATTACAATATTTATGAGCCTCGTCCCAAAGGAGATACCTTCCCCTAATAAGAATTTATGAGCCTCTGATCAAAGGAGATACCTTCCCCTCTGCTCTGGAAATGATCCCTTAGAAGATCAACTGCCTCTACCTCATGCCAGCACATGGAACTCCTTTCCATTGAAGACCTCCTGTCCTCAATGCTTATCCTAAGAGACCTCTGCCTTCTATGATCACGTCCACAGTAGCTCAGCAACATGTACCAAACACAGTCAGTCGGTCTAGTACAAGTCTTCCTCTGTCTGTCAGATCTATCCAACGCTTAAGCTTGAACAAATCAATCCTTTGCACACAAGCCTTCTCAAAGACTTTCCAAATCTGTCCTCAGGTTCTTCTCAAAGAACCAGTGCACCTCTGTCCTCAAGTTCTCTGATAGAACTATCAAACTCAGCTCACAAGTCCTTTGCTAGGACCTATCCAAATCTGCTCACAAGTCCCCACCGAAACCTATCCAAAACTGCTCACAAGTCCCCACCGAAACCTATCCAAAACTCAGCAAGCTTGGCCAACATCAAAAATTGTGCTATGGAGAAATTGTGCACAAATTCTAACACCACCCATTGCATCCACTTTACAATGTAAAACCCTTTCACATTATTCGAATGAGAAACCTCTCGTTCGGGTAGCGTGCCAACAGCCCAGCTGCTACCGATGTTCCAAAGGTGCCCAGTGAGATTTAAACCTCATGCTATTAGCCTTGTTCCTTCTACACCAGGGATTAAATAAAATAATAGTGCCTCCATTTCTTCTGACATGAAAACGAAGACAAAAACCTTACGACAAATGGCGAGTACAAAAAATGAACAGCGAATTCACGAAAATAGCAAAGACACAGTTGAACGATGGGTTTAAAAAAATGGCAAAGACACAATCGAACAACGAGTTTACAAAAATGACGAAGACACAATCGAAGAAGAAATATGAACAACATAACACAAAATCACAGCGAGGAAGAAATCGAACAACAGATCACAAATTCACAGCGAGCAACACTTTTCAAAAATACGGATTGGATCATTCTTGATTTTCATCGAGGGAGATTTATATGCATTTTTACCATAAGCTCTTGACGTCGACGAGGAGTTTAAAACATCGATGGAGGTCTTGGCTAGCACCCACAATCTTAAAACATAGCACCCACATAGTTAAGACATTTGCGCCATGGGTTAGGAGAACCCATTGCAAATAATAATTTAATATTTATTTAAAAATAATTAAAGGGAACCTTAACAAGGTTTTTAATTATTTAAATAAATATTTCCTCCTGGACCCAAATGCATTAAACTAATGCATCCACCTATAGTCTTTAAACCTGCCAACTTGGGGTTTACAAAATACCTTTGAAACTGCCATGCCGAAACCTTCAAGAAACCTTTTATCAAAGCAAAACTTTTGACATCAAACAAATTCCTTCAAGAGCTTCTTGACATCACTTACAACTTATACACATGATCAAGGGCAATGTACCCAATGTACCCAAAATTGCCAACAATCTCCCCCTTTGTCATTGATGGCAAACCTTTACTGAAAACACTTCTCAAGAGCCAAAACTAAAACCAAATGTGCTAACAACTGACCAACTGTGCCCACAACTGAGAATCTTCCTTTGAATTTTTCCTCCCCCTGACTTGAAGCTCTCCCCTTCACTTTGAAGCTCTCCCCCTTACTCATATCTCTCCCACTTTGTCATCAATGGCAAAGGGTCACCTTTGGGGCTCGGGACTAAGAATGAGCCTCTTAGCTTAGTCCCTCCCCCACTTGTTGATGAGGTGATTAATTCTAGGGTGGGAGTACAACTCCCAATTTCTCCCTTAGATACTCAAATGTATCTCTTGGAAGAGGTTTGGTGAAGATATCTACAATCTGCTCTTTAGTAGACACATACTCTACCTTGACCTACTTGTCTTGCACTTTCTCCCTTAGAAAGTGATACTTGATGGAAATATGCTTTGTCCTTGAGTGCATTACCAGATTTTTGGAAATACTTATGGCACTTGTATTATCACAAAGTATGGAGATGGGTTGTTCATGCTTGACTTTGAAATCCTCCAAGGTGGTTTTCATCCATAAAACCTGTGTACACCCAGCCACTGCTGCTATGTATTCAGCCTCTGCTATAGATAAGGAAACTAAAGGTTGTTTCTTACTTAGCCAAGAAACCAAACTCTTTCCCAAAAAGAATGCTCCACCACTAGTGCTTTTCCTGTCATCAATACTGCCTACCCAATTTGCATCTATATAAGTTGTGAGAGTGAAATCATCACCTTTGGGATACCAAAGTCCAAAGTCCATAGTGCCCTTAAGATATATGAATATCCTCTTAACTGCCATAACATGAGAATCTTTAGGAGCTGCCTGAAATCTTGCTACTAACCCAACTGCCTGCATGATATCTGGGTGCAGTAGTCGTAACATATAATAAACTGCCAATCATTGATATGTACAACCTCTGATCTGCCACTGGAGATTCATCATCTTTACTCATCTTGCACCCTGTAATCATTGGAGTACACATTGGTTTGTTGTCCATCATCCCAAATTTCTTCAACATTTCTTTGATATACTTTCCTTGAGAGAGAAATATACCATCTTTTGATTGAGCAATCTGAAGACCTAAAAAGAATGACAACTCTCCAATCATAGACATCTCAAATTCCTTCTGCATGGTGTTAGAAAAATATTTGCACATCTGAGTATTATTTCCCCCAAAAATAATATCATCAACATAGACAACCATAATCAACATATCATCACCTTCATTCTTAATATACAAATTGCTATCTGCCACACCTTTCCTGAAGCCTTGCTCATGAAGATACCTATCAATTCTTGAGTACCAAGCCCTAGGTGTTTGCTTAAAACCATACAAGGCCTTTTTTAGTTTATCCTTTTTTTCTCCTCTGATCCTTTTTTCTCATAAGAGGTGCAAAAGAATTAACATTTTCCTTCCTATGGCTATTCACAGACATATTGCAATGCATATCTTCATGACCAAATTTCTTGCAAGAAAAACAATAGCCATGGAAAGTATTATGTAACCTGTTTTGATGCCTTGGATGATTGTTCTTCTTGTGACCAACTGGAATCCACCGCTCTTCAGGATGAAGATTGATCTTGCTAGAAGCCCCTATTTCTTAAATGGTGATACCATCCTTCTTTTGCTTTTCACACAGAGTATTCTGTCTGAGAGCCAACTGTTCCAACTTCACTCTAAGAGACATAACCTCTTCTTCTAGTTTCTCGCAATCAACTTCCTTTCCTTTGAGAACCTTTGTCAGAACCTGTTCAACCTTCTTCCTTTGAGACAATTCTGATCTTGCTATCTCTTCTTCTTGACATTGATTCTTGAGAACAGAATTCTCTTCCCTTAATTTCTCAAGCTTTCTTAAAGCCAAGAAGAATTCACCTTTGAGATCGAACTCAACCTCTTCATATCTTTGTGAATCTGTATGTTCCTCTGATAGATCCTTCTCCAAGTTGTTAGGCTCTTTCTGGAGAGACCCGCTCTAATACCAATTGAAGAACATGGACTTATACTAAGAGGGGGGGTGAAGAGTATAAGACTTAACCAATTAATAATTTTAACTTTAGATAGTAGTGGCATCAACACAACATTAATCAAGAAAGAAAGCATCACACATTGAAGATCCATTTTTAACATGGTTCACCCAAAATGGTTGGGCTACGTCCACAAAACTTTTCTCTAAAAATTTCCTCAAAGTTCTTAAAATATTTATGAGCCTCATCCCAAAGGATATACCTTCCCCTAATAATAATTTATGAGCCTCTACTCAAAGGAGATACCTTCCCCTCTGCTCTGGAAATGGTCCCTCAGAAGATCAACTACCTCTACCTCTTGCCAGCACATGGAACTCCTTTCCACCGAAGACCTCCTATCCTCAATGATTAGCCTAAGAGACCTCTACCTTCTATGATCACGTCCACAGTAGCTCAGCAACCTATACCAAACACAGTCAGTCAGTCTAGTACAAGTCTTCCTTTGTCTGTCAGATCTGTCCAACGCTTAAGCTTGAACAAATCAATCCTCTACATACAAGCCTTCTCAAAGACTTGCCAAATTTTTCCTCAGGTTCTTCTCAAAGAACTAGTGCACCTCTATCCTAAAGTTCTCTGATAGAACTATCAAACTCAGCTCACAAGTCCTCTGCTAGGACCTGTCCAAATCTGCTCACAAGTCCCCATCGAAACCTATCCAAAACTACTCACAAGTCCCCACCGAAACCTGTCCAAAACTTAGCAAGCTTGGCCAACATCAAAAATTGTGTTATGGAGAAATTGCACATGAATTCTAACACCACCCACTATGTCCACTTCACAATGTAAAACCCTTTCCCGTTATTCAAATGCAGAACCTCCCGTTCAGGTAGAGCGCTAATAGCCTAGCCGCTACCGATGCGCCAAAGGCACCCGGTGAGGTTTAAACCTCACACTGTTAGCCTTGTTCCTTCTACGCTAGGGATTAAATAAAACAACAGTGCCTCCCTTTCTTTTGACATGAAAACGAATATGAAAACCTTACGATGGATTTATGATCAACGGTGAGTACAAAAAATGAATAGTGGATTCACAAAAAATGACGAAGACACAGTCGAACGACGGGTTTACGAAAATGGTGAAGACACAATCGAACAATGGGTTTATGAAAATGGCGAAGAAATAATTAGAGAATAAATCCAAATAGCAGATCATGAAATCACAATGAGGAAGAAATCGAACAGTAGATCACGAAATCACAATGAGGAAGAAATCGAAAAGCAGATCATGAATTCACAGTGAGCAACACTTTTCAAAAATGTGGATTGGATCATTCTTGATTTTCATTGAGGGAGATTTATATGCATTTTTACCATAAGCTCTTGACGTCGACGAGGATTTTAACAAGTCAACGGAGGTCTTGGCTAGTGCCCATAATATTAAAACATAGCGCCCACATAGTTAAGACATTTGCGCCATGGGTTAGGAAAACCCATTGCAAACAATAATTTAATATTTATTTAAAAATAATTAAAGGGAACCTTAACAAGGTTTTTAATTATTTAAATAAATATTTCCTCTTGGACCCAAATGCATTAAACTAATGCATCCACCTGTAGTCTTTAAACCTGCCAACTTGGGGTTTACAAAAGACCTTTGAAACTACCATGCCGGAACCTTCAAGAAACCTTTTATCAAAGCAAAACTTTTGACATCAAACAAATTCCTTCAAGAGCTTCTTGAAATCAATGACAACTTATACACATGATCAAGGGCAATGTACCCAAAATTGCCAACACTTCTCTCTATAATGGCTCCTTTACCTACTCAAGTTTAAAGAACCATTATAATTGTTTTTCCTTCATTTTTAGTAAAAATAACCAAGCTATTTTTTTCTTTCCTTTTTCTAAAAAGAACATTCACCCATAGCCAAAACTTCTATGCGAAAAGAATGCTAACTCAACATGAAAATACTATCATAAGGCTTCATATTTTCTTTTTTTAAAATAATATTAAAAGAGATTCAACTTTTCCTTTTAAGAAGAAAAAAACATAAACAACTTCATTCATTACTTTTGCAACATCTAATACGAAATATTTAGCTCCTCTACAAAAGGAAAGAACATAACCATTTTATATTTTATTCCTAACTAGAAGAAACTATAAAATTTCATTAATAAATTATAAAATCCTTTATGACCCAAATTCTAAAATGATTTACTTATTCCCATAAAAATGTTTGATCTCCAAATAATTAATAACCATATACCTAATTAAAAATAATCAATAGAAAACATGGGCAACCAACACCAAGGAATAGTAAATGCTTTCCAACCCAATTCCCATCTGAGCATAAGAAGGTTCACTCTCTTACAAGTGAGAAAAGTACATCTATATGCTACCTAATATGACTAACAAAGCTATCCATATGAAAAATAAACTTAAAAACAACCTTCTCACTAGACAACAAAATATTATAGAGTATTCAATACTCTTCTATGTAGATCAAGGACTAAAATAAAGTACAGGTTAAATTCTTAACACTTAAAAGACCTACCATGGATTTAATTTGACTATTATAATAAAAATTAGATGCAAAAATACCTCAAAGGGTCCACATTCATCTCCTAAACTAGAGATATCACAACAAGAAATGAATAAGCCATGAATATGTCTTGAAGAATGCACTAGTATGACTGTCTAGGGAAGATGTTTAAACATATGCTAAGTAGGAAGAGACCAACATGCAACTAAAATAAATAAACTACCAATCCTAACATAGGTTTGTGGGTGACTCTGTAGAGCATCTTCTCAAGGAGGAGCCACTAGCTTAAGAAATTGGGTTCAACCAACTCAATAAAAACAACAAGAAAGATAACTACAACACTATTCCACTTCATAAAGAAAGAAGGAAAATTATAGAGCTTAGAAGAAAAACATCTATGTCAAATGGTACTACCTTTTCCAATCTTTCCCAAAGTCTCCTCTTGATCCAATCCTACAATTGATTCCTTCCCAAAAGTCCCCCAAAACCTTAAACAATAGGTTTTCAAATAGGCTTGGGTGCAACCTTCTTGCATGTCCAGAGTAATGTATGAAACACTTCAAGAATATGTTCCTTGATTTTTCCATCTTTCAAATATTTTGAATTTAAGCACCACTAATGCATGACATTATCATAATTGTTAAAAGAGCTCACCAAACCTTAGCACTTTAAATATTTATAAACCACAATATTTTTAGCCATACATAAATTGAATCAATTGCTATATTAATTAATATCAGTACTTATATTAATTATTAACCTTGATATTAACACTCCAAGGATTAATATTGCTAGTGATGTTAATACTCCTTTGGATTAATTAATTCCATGATTCCAACCCAAGCAATACAAATTTAATCAAGTCCATAATACATCACATTGCTTTATCTTGGATTAGATGGCTTTTTAAGATAACCATACATTATCCCCTGCCTACTAAGGATGAATTATTTGCCAATGAAAAGCTCATGGTCAAATGATTTATTCAAACAACAATAAAATGCAATGCAACTATATGAAGGGTATACTTTACCCTTAAGTTATAAATGAACAAGTCATCTATAACTTCCCTAATTTTTCTCTCAACTTAGGTGGTTGCCTCTTTTCAATCCATCAAGGAGATTACCTAGTCCTACAACTATAAATGCATCAACAATACCATATTCCAAGAATAGAAACAAAACATAAAGTGCAACTACCACTCTTATTGACATCATAAAATGAAACAATGCATTAAATTTCCATACAATAATGCATAATTCAAATGAAACAATAAGTCCTTAAAAAGAGGGGTGTTACACTAGCAAAGAAATTGAGTCAAAAGTGAAATCCTGGAGGAAAGAAAAATTGTTGGAGAAATGCTTACAAAGATACTCGATCTCTCAGTTTAATGTAGAGGATTTATCAAGTTTTTGGATGTTTTAGTTACTAGATGCTTTCTTTGCTTATGTTGCCAACATATTTTGTTGTCTCATTGGTTCCTTTGAACATTCTATATGTAAATATTTGGTGTTGGTTTAGATCAACATTATTTGTGTTGCCTACCCTATGCATCTAGCTAGTAGTCTTGTTTGGGTTAGTTGTTAGATCTTTTGTTTTTAAATCATTTTTATAAAGCTTAAAAGTGTGGGTTGTAAGGATATGAGACCTCACTCTACATTAACCTTTGTGATCTATGGTGTTAGAGCCATCCCTATTGTTTGGAAACTCCTTTAGTCACTACTGGTTATTTTTCTAAGAATTGAGGATTTGTTGTGTTGCTTGATTGGGCTATACTAATTGTTAAATATTGTAGTGTTTTTGATGCTCGATCTAAGTGCTTTAAGGTTATGGTTTCTCTACATATAGTCTATTTGAAGCTCTGGCCTATGTGTGTTTAGTAGTGTTAGATTTTCAATAAAATTGTACCCTATGGAGCACCTTGGTCTGAGCAACCCATTGAATGGTTGTTTATTTTATTGGTCTATGTGCTAGTTTGTTATTATGCTAAGAGGTATTCTTGTTGTGACATTGTACATTTTGTTTGAGATGCTATTTTTTTAAGAAGATCCATAAGTGAAATATTGTTTAGATTAAAGGAATGTAAATATCCATTATTCGTTTAATAATCTAATGAATATTTGTCTTTTTATGAGTTGATTAGCTAGAGAAAGTATTTCAAAGGTTTTAAATGAAGGCTATTAGTCTTTGTATACTTAAACAATAAGAATTATGGATTCCTTTAATTACGTTGATTTTGAGATTTAATAATAACTTATGAAGTTATCCACTATAATATTTATTAGCTAAGTTATTTTATTAGAGATGTTATTTATCTTTGTATTGCTCTATATCATTTTAGGTTTTTAGTGCATTAATTTTAAATTATATTAAAGAGATAAAGGTGCCCTTGTTTTATATTAGTGGATAATTTGGTTAAGGCTTTTCTTATGGTAAGGGAAAAAATTATAGAAGAGTAAAGTAAAGAATAATTTTATGTTTTTTTTTATGAAAAATTTGAAAATACTTGTATTAACACAAAGATCAATTACAAGAAGGGAAGAGACTCTTCCCAACCGAACTCAGAGAGAACACATCCTTACAACAGAAGAAGTAGCTTGTCACGAAATCGTGACACAAATCTTCTCCTTAGGCCACGAACAAGAAACATGTCACGAAATCGTGACATCTTTTCCCTTTGGCCACGAAAAAGCAACACGTCGTGAAATTGCGACATTTTCCTCCTTTGGCCGCGAAAACTCAACATGTAACGAAATCGCGACACTTTTCTCCTTTGGGCACGAAAATGCAACATGTCACGAAATCGTGACACCTTTTCTCCTTTGGCCGCGAAAAGGCAACATGTCACGAAATCGCGACACCTTTTCTCCTTTGGCAGCGAAAATGCAACATGTCACGAAATCGTGACACCTTTTCTCCTTTGGCCACAAAAAAGCAACATGTCATGAAATCATGACACCTTAGCTCCCTTGGCCGCGAAAATGCAGCATGTCACAAAATTGTGACACCAATTCTCCCTAAGCCATGAAAAAGCAACATGTCGCGATATCATGACAACTTTCCTCCCCTGGCCGCGACAAAGCGACATGTCGCAAAATCATGACAACTTTCCTCCCTTGGCCATGATGGAATGACATTTCAAAAAATCACGACAACTTTCCTCCAGCGATAGCTATGGCGCACCATGTCACGAAATCATGACAACTTTCCTCCAGCGACCGCCACGACGCACCATGTCGTGAAATCGTGACAACTTTCCTTCAGCCCCCACATCGGCGCAACATGTCGTGATATCGTGACAACTTTCCTCCAACGACCGCGACTGCACAACATGTCGTGAAATCATGACAACTTTCCTCCAGTGACCATGACGGTGCAACATGTCATGATATCGTGACAACTTTCCTCTAGCGGTCGCGACGGCGCAACATGTCACGATATCACGACAGCTTTCCTCCAACGATCGCGACAACACAACATGTCGCGATATTGCGACAACTTTCCTCCAACGGCTGCGACGGCGCAACATGTCGCGATAATTTATGTTGTGGAATATATGTAATAGGGTTTTTTTCTTTATTATTTAAAAGATTATATAGATTAAATAAAATATATATATTTATGAGGGCTATATTTTATTCATCAAATAATGTTTTTCTAGAGGCTTGGGTAGATAATGAATTCATTATTGATATAAGTATAGGATTCTCTCTTTGGTTGTGTTGAATGTTTCTTGCATGGATGTATGCATAGTGCATGTTAAGTTTCATATGCATTTTAATGAGTCGTCTTGATCCCTAAAATTCACAAGAATTTCATGGGAGAGATCTTCAAGTGGAGAACCTCAAAGAGAAATATGGATCTTTGGATTGTTGCTTTTTATTGTTAAGTAAAAATATTGTTGATAAAAGAGCTTATGCTTGGATTTTTTTTGTAATAATACTTGAGAAAGGAAAGGATGTTTTATAATAATTCTTGATTTAGTAGGATTTGATCAAATAAATGAAGAAAGAATATGTGTTATATTCCTTTGTGTAAATATTTTAGAATATTTAAATTGATGTAGATGGAAAGGATGTATTTATGAAAATATTACGAGAATCAAAATTTTTTGGTTATGCTTTAAATTCTTTTGAAGATGTGTATATTTTCATAGAAGATAACTAGAATACTAAATCATAATAGTGTGATGTAGAGTTTATTTTAGCTTAATTAAGTGTTATGGTGCATTTGATTATGTTAAAATTTAGTATTTTTTCTTCTAAGAGGAATGTTATAATGTAAATTTTCAACTCTTGGGTATGGATGAGGTTCTTGGTCATAAAATATAGAGCCATATTAGGACCCTTGAGTCAAGAAGGTAACCAAAAATTGGAAGGAGTTGCCGTGATGCAATAACCAAGAAGATGTGAATCCTAGAAGGAGTTGTGATGATGGAATAGAGAAATATTCACAAATATGAGAGGAGTTGTAGTGATGCAATAACTAGATAATTGTGAATGATACACTTTGAACAATGAGGCTTGGATGTTTCCAAAGCAATGAGATCTTTGGAATCAATCACAAGATAATATATTAGTGGTACCTTGAACAATGAGGATTGGGTGACCATGTTTATTATCAGGTGAGTGGCAATAGCCTTAGCCCATAAATATATGGTAACTAAGCACTAAGGCATTCCACTAGAATAATCCTATTGGAAATTTTAAGTAATTATGTTGTCATTGATGTCAAGTGTTAGTTCATCTAAGTGCAAGGGAATTGATAAAAAGAGGTCATTGATGTCAAGTGTTAGTTCATCTCAATGCAAGGGAATTGATAAAAAGAGGTCATTGATGTCAAGTGTTAGTTCATCTCAGTGCAAGGGAATTGATAAAAAGAGGGTTAAAATATTTATATTTTAAGCCCAAGAGATTTGGTACAAAGCTCCACATGGTTGGCCAAAAGGTTGTCTAAATATCCCGAAGGAAGAAAATGTCTAGGCCCAAAAGGAAATAATATTATAATATTTATTATTATAATATTAAAGTTATAAAGTTAAGCCTAAGGTTCAATTATAAAATAATTATAATATTTATATTATAATATTTTATAACCCTAAGTGGGTTTGGCGCCATTTTGAAAAAGAATTTTTTAAATTCTTAAAGCTCCATCGACGTCTTAGCAATGGAGGTAATTCATATTTATATGGTAATGTTTGGTGGCCTAAGTGTATTATTCGATGTGAGCAAAAAGGTTAAATGCAAATTTCAGATGTGCAATCGTGAGTAAGGAAGACAAAGTTTTTATTTTAAAATAAAGGAAAACCTTGGATGGGTATAAGGATAAGATCGTGGAGTCTTATCACCATCCATGTGGTTGGCCTAGCGGTAGGCAGAGTAAAGGTTCTGGTAGACAGTAGGTTTTGTGTTCAAACCTAGGAGGCAACAATTTTATTCATCGTTTTGCAGGCAAGGAGGTTAAGCAGCAGTTAAATAGTGCATCGTGGCTTTTGGTCCTTGTGTGGGTGGTTGGCCTAGCGGTGGCCCAAAGGGTGCTAGCACGTTGGCAGGTGGTAGGCGTTGTGTTCGAATCTCCCATGACAGTATTTTTGGTAAGCACTATTAAATTTTTTAATTGCCTAAGGTTGAGGGTTAGGCGCATGAGGGGTGTTTGATTAATTTGAGCGCTATAGACTTAGGGAGGTATAAGGAAATTTTTTTATTATTCCTTGCATTATCTTTTGGAGAAAAATGATATGAGATATAGTGGAGTAATAAGGATCTTTGTTAAATATTTTATGAATGTGTTTTTAAAATTGAGAGGGAGTTAAAAGGTGTATGAGGTATTTTAATTGTTTGTATTTTGCTTCATTTTGAAGGGTTTGATTTTATGAGTTAATGCTATAGTTTGAGAAACCAAGAGAGTTGGTTTGGAGTTTAATTGTGCACACATTTTGAAGGTTTGCTAACTCATAAAGAGGTGTTGTGCTAACCCTTTTATAGTTGCAAAATATATTGTGTGTGAGACAGATTTTTGAAGACATATCTCCATAAGAGCAAGCAAAGAGGTATGGGCATATCATTCCTTATTTAAAGTGTTTTGTTGAATGAATATTTCTGAAACATAAGGTGGAGTGAAAAGGATTGTTTGATAAGCATTGTTGGAAATATTTGAGTGAGGATTTTGTGATTCATGATTGAATGTTTTGGAGTCATTTGAGATAGAGAGTGTGAACTACTTGTGCTAGGGTTTGAAGACAAGTTAGTGCATTTTGTGAAACCTTTTTGAACATTGGTTTGTGAGATATTGATTGAAATTGTGGAAGTGATTGAGATCAATTTGTGAAGGGAAATTATGCATTAGTGTGATTGATCTATGAGAGAAAATTTGCAAGAAGGATAGATCAGTTTTGTGAAACAATTTATACATTGTTTTGATTTGATTTGAAAGAGTTTTTGCAAGTGATAGAGATTGATTGGTTGAGTACAAAATTTGTGAGTGTGAAATATATTGAGGTTTTGATAGAGCATATCATTCTCTATATGTTCCAGAGGTTAAAAAAATTCTAAGTAGAATTTGTTTGTGTGAAGAAATATTTTTGAAAAGGATTTAAGTTGTGTTTTGTATGCAAGTTTTGGAGTTATTTGAGCAGGTTTTGTGAAGGTATTGAGGACATATTTGAGCAAGTCTTTGAGAAGGCTTGATGATAGATTTGAGCAAGTATTTGAGAAGACTTGAGGATATATTTGAGCAAGTCTTTGAGAAGGCTTGAAGGTATATTTGAGAAAGTCTTTGAGAAGGCTTGAGGATATATTTGAGCAAGTCTTGTGAAGACTTGAAACAACATTGAGAGTAGGTTTGATTGTTGATCTGTTCAAGCTTTGTGTTAAGGCTTGGTGTAGATTTGAGATAAATTTTGGTGCAGATTTGAGATAGAGTTTGGTGTAGATTTGAGATAGATTTTGGTGTATATTTGAGATAGATTTTGGTGTAGATTTGAGATAGAGTTGAGATTAGGCTTTGGATGTGATAGAGCAAAGAGGATAGTAGTCTCTAGTGGATAGAGATCCATTAGCTAGTGTAGTGGGGATAGAGGTCTCATTTGGAGAGAGATCCACAAGCTATAGTAGTGGGGGTAGAAGTCTTCTAGAAGATCACCAACTAGAGCAAGGGGATAGAGTTCTCCTATGGAGAGAGATCCATGAACCAGAGCAAGGGGATAGAGTTCTCCTATGGAGTGAGATCCATGAACTAGATGGGAAGATAGAGTTATTTTATGGAGAGAGATCCAAAAATTAGAGTTGAGAAAGGGATAGATTTCTCCTATGGAGAGAGATCCATGAACTAGAGCAAGGGAAAAGAGTTCTCCTATGGAGTGAGATCCATGAACCAGCTGGGAAGATAGAGTTATTCTGTGGAGAGAGATCCATGAACCAGTTGAGGAGATAGAGTTCTCCTGGATCAAGTTCCATGAACCAGAGAAAAGGGGAAAGAGTTCTCCTATGGAGAGAGATTCACAAATTAGAGTATAGGGGATTGGTGTCTCCTTTGGATAGAGGTCCATAAACATTGTAATAGGGAATTGATTCCCAAGATATTTGTTGAGAAAATTTAGAAGAAATATTTTCTCCATGGAGTAGCCCACATTGGGTGAACCACGTTAAATTTGTGTCTCTCTTGTGTGTGATGATTTGTGCATTGCTTTGATTACTTCTATTGATATTGCCATTGATAATATTGGATAATATTGTTTGGGAAAGAAAAGTAAAATTTGATCTTATATTGTTCACCCCCCTCTTAGTATAAGTCTGTGTTCTTCAATTGGTATTAGAGTGGGTTCCTTCGAAAGAGTCTAATAGCTTGAAGGAAGAGTGTACAGGAACACAGATGGCATCTCAAAGTGGATCTTCAGCAAATAAGGTACCATTGTTTGATGGGAACAATTATGCTTTCTGGAGCATAAGAATGAGGACTTACTTGATGGCACAAGGATATGAGACATGGCAAGTAGTTGAGGATGGGTTCACACCTACAACTAATCCTCCCATAGATAAATATGGTAAGCTCTTACATGTGAATAATGCCAAGGCTATGAATGCAATCTTAAGTGGTTTACATGAAGCAGAATTTGTGAAAGTTATGCATTGCAAATCAGCAAAAGAGATATGGGAAAAATTGAAGCAAACATATGAGGGAGATAAAAATGTCAAGATGGTAAAATTGCAAAATCACAAGAAAATATTTGAAGATTTGAAGATGAAAGATGAGGAAGACATTGCTACATACTTACTTCATGTGGATGAGGTTGTTAATACCATGCGAGGACTTGGATTTGAAATTGAAGACTCTGATGTTGCTCAGAAAGTTTTAAGGTCACTTCCTATGAGGTATGATGGAAAAGTTTTAGCTATAGAAGAGATGAGAGATATTGAAAATTTGACTATGGATGAGTTACATGGAATTCTCACAGCTTATGAGATGAGAATAGTAAAGGATCCCAACTCCAAGAAAGAGGTAGCCTTCAAAGCAACAAAGAAGACAAAATATAAGAAACCAGATTCAAGTGGTGAGTCAACTAGTGATGAAGAAGCTAACTATGGTAGAAGAAACAAGGACTCAAGAAAGCACAAAGGTATGAAAATAGTGAAGTGTTTTAATTGTGGTAACTATGGTCACTATGCATCTAATTATCCAAAAGTTGGAAGCAGTAGCAGTGAAGAGAAACAGGATCATAAGAAAAAGGAAGCAGGAAAATCTAGGTATGAAAAGAAAAATAGGTATGGACAAAGCAAGCATGAAAATAAGTTTTTTCAAAGGCATAAGAAGAGCTTCTATGTTGATAAGGGAAGCAAGGTTTCAAGTGATAGTGATGAAAGACCCTCAGATAGTGAAGAAGAAGAAATTCTATTTTTGACAATAGAAGAGGAAGGAAATGCTCCTATTGAAGATAAATCTGAAAAGTATGAAGATGCTCTTGAAGACCAAGAAGTAGAGAAAGAGTCATAAAATGAAGAGGAAGGCACAATAGATCTAGAAGCAGAACTTATTACTGCTCTTAAAGAATTGAAAAAGTTTAGAAAGCAGAATTCAAGATTCAAGGCTCAAGTTCAAGAATGTGATGATGAAAAAGAAAAGCTTATACAAGATCTGACAAACTCAATAGCTAAGACAAGGAGATTTAAAGAAAAGTTAGAGGTAAAAGTCTTAGAATGTGAGAGATTAGAACATGAGGTAGTTTCACTAAGGATGGAAGTGAAAGAGTCTAAGGATAAGCTACACAGGTTTGGGAAAAGTTCAAAGACTTTGGATAAGATTATCAATGCACAAAGACCTTCATCTATCAAAACAGGACTTGGTTTTGAAGAAGGACAAGGGAAACAAGAAGAAGGGTCAAGCTCAAGCTCAAAGGAGGAAGAAGCTTTAGAGGAAGAGAGTGAAGGATAAAGTGAGACTTATGTGAATAGAAGCTTCACCAAGGAAGGAAATAATGCACAAACAAGGAACATGGATCATCATAGAGAAGAAAGGACTAAGAGACCAGTGGGTTCAAGATAAGATTTCTTCAAAGGACATTGTTTTTCATGTAACAGGTTTGGTCACAAGGCTATGCATTGCAAGGTTCATGGAAAGAAGGAATATGGTTTTACTAAGAGGAACTTCAAATATGGACACTTTCAAGGGTATTGCTACTCTTGTAATCAATTTGGGCATAAAGCAATCCACTGCAGGGTTCAAGATAGAAATGAGTATGGCTTCACCAGGAGGAACTTCAAGATATTTGCACCTTCTAGGAATCACAACATTAAGTGTTATAAGTGCAATAATGTTGGGCATAAGGCCAAGTGGTGTAGAATAGAGTTTCCAGAGACAAGCAAGAACAGGGACACTCAAAAGAATCAAAAGGGTATGTTGAGAAAGAAGGTTGACAAAGAAAAAGAGCATTGTATGTTGGGAGTAGAGATACTCCCACCCCAAAATTAACCACCTCAAGGAGAGGATGTGGGGAGGGGGCTGAGCTAAGAGTCTTATATTTAGCCCCAAAGGAGTCCCTTTGCCATTGATGTCAAAGGGGAAGATATTTGAGTAAGGGGAGAGCATTCAGTCAGGAGGAGCAGTTTCTCAGGGGGAGCAGATTTGGAATCAAATGGTTTGGAAAAAGAAATTTTTAGAAAAGGGTTGCCATCAATGACAAAGGGGGAGATTATTGGAAATTTTGAGTAATTATGTTGTCATTGATGTCAAGTGTTAGTTCATCTTAGTGCAAGGGAATTGATAAAAATAGGTCATTGATGTCAAGTGTTAGTTCATCTCAGTGCAAGGGAATTGATAAAAAGAGGGTTAAAATATTTATATTTTAAGCCCAAGAGATTTGGTACAAAGCTCCACATGGTTGGCCAAAAGGTTGTCTAAATATCCTAAAGGAAGAAAATGTCTAGGCCCAAAAGGAAATAATATTATAATATTTATTATTATAATATTAAAGTTATAAAGTTAAGCCTAAGGTTCAATTATAAAATATTTATAATATTTATATTATAATATTTTATAACCCTAAGTGGGTTTGGCACCATTTTGAAAATTTTTTTAAATTCTTAAAGCTCCACCGATGTCTTAGCAATGGAGGTAATTCATATTTATATGGTAATGTTTGGTGGCCTAAGTGTATGATTCGATGTGATCAAAAAGGTTAAATGTGAGTTTTGGATGCGCAATAATGAGTAAGGAAGATGAATTTTTTATTTAAAAAGAAGGGAAATCCTTGGATGGGTATAAGGATAAGATCATGGAGTCTTATCACCATCTAGATGGTTGGCCTAGTAGAATTTTTGGTGGAGTAAAGGCGTTTGTAGATGACAGGTTCTGTGTTCAAACCTGGGTGGGGACAATTTTATTCATCATTTTGTAGGTAAGGAGGTTAAGCAGTAGTTAAATAGCACATCATGGCTTTTGGTCCTTGTGTCGGAAGTTGGCCTAGCGGCGGTCCAAAGGGTGCTATCATGCTAGCAGGTGGTAGGTGTAGTGTTCAAATCTCCCACAACAGTATTTTTGGTAAGCGCTATTAAATTTGTTAATTGCCTAAGGTTGAGGGTTAGGCGCATGAGGGGTGTTTGATTAATTTGAGCGCTATAGACTTAGGGAGGTATAAGGAGAATTTTTTTATTATTCTTTGCATTATATTTTGGAGAAAAATGATATGAGATATAGTGGAGTAATAAGGATCTTTGTTAAATATTTTATGAATGTGTTTTTAAAATTGAGAGGGAGTTAAAAGGTGTATGAGGTATTTTAATTGTTTGTATTTTGCTTCATTTTGAAGGGTTTGATTTTATGAGTTAATGCTATAGTTTGAGAAACCAAGAGAGTTGGTTTGGAGTTTAATTGTGCACACATTTTGAAGGTTTTCTAACTCATAAAGAGGTGTTGTGCTAACCCTTTTATAGTTGCAAAAGATATTGTGTGTGAGATAAATTTTTGAAGACATATCTCCATAAGAGCAAGCAAAGAGGTATGGGCATATCATTTCCTTATTTAAGGTGTTTTATGAATATTTTTGAAACATAAGGTGGAGTGAAAAGGATTGTTTGATAAGCATTGTTGGAAATATTTGAGTGAGGATTTTGTGATTCATGATTGAATGTTTTGGAGTCATTTGAGATAGAGATTGTGAACTACTTGTGCTAGGGTTGAAGACAAGTTATTGCATCTTTGTGATTGTGAAACCTTTTGAACATTGGTTTGTGAGATATTGATTGAAATTATGGAAGTGATTGAGATCAATTTGTGAAGGGAAATTATGCATTAGTGTGATTGATGTATGAGAGAAAATTTGCAAGAAGGATAGATCAATTTTGTGAAACAACTTATACATTGTTTTGATTTGATTTGAAAGAGATTTTGCAAGTGATAGAGATTGATTGATTGAGTACAAAATTTGTGAGTGTGAAACATATTGAGGTTTTGATAGAGCATATCATTCTCTATATGTTCTAGAGGTTAAATGAATTCTAAGTAGAATTTGTTTGTGTGAAGAAAGCTTTTTGAAAAGGATTTAAGTTGTGTTTTGTATGCAAGTTTTGGAGTTATTTGAGCAGGTTTTGTGAGGGCTTGAGGACAGATTTGAGCAAGTCTTTGAGAAGGCTTGAGGATAGATTTGAGCAAGTCTTTGAGAAGGCTTGAGGATAGATTTGAGCAAGTCTTTGAGAAGGCTTGAGGATAGATTTGAGCAAGTCTTTGAGAAGGCTTGAGGACAGATTTGAGCAAGTCTTGTGAAGACTTGAAACAACATTGAGAGCAAGTTTGATTGTTGATCTGTTCAAGCTTTGTGTTAAGGCTTGGGGTAGATTTGAGATAGAGTTTGGTGCAGATTTAAGACAGAGTTTGATGCAAAATTGGGATAGAGTTTAGTGTATATTTGAGATAGAGTTTGGTGTAGACTTGAGATAGATTTTGGTGCCAGATTTGAGACAGAGTTGAGAGTAGGCTTTGGAGGTGATAGAGAAAAGAGGATAGTAGTCTCTAGTGGATAGAGATCCATTAGCTAGTGTAGTGGGGATAGAGGTCTCCTATGGAGAGAGATCCACAAGCTAGAGTAGTGGGGGAAGAAGTCTTCTAGAAGATCACCAACCAGAGTAAGGGGATAGAGTTCTCCTGTGGAGAGAGATCCATGAACCATAGCAAGGGGATAGAGTTCTCCTATGGAGTGAGATACATGAACTAGCTAGCAAGGGATAGAGTTCTCCTATGGAGAGAGATCCATGAACTAGGTTGAGGAGATAGAGTTATCCTATGGTTCGAGATCCATGAACCAGAGCAAGGGGAAAGAGTTCCATCGTGATGGCCCATGTAAATAGTTATCCTATGGATTGAGATCCAGCCAATTTGGGGAGATAGAGTTCTTCTATGGAGAGAGATCCACGAACCAGTTGAGGAGATAGAGTTCTCCTGGATCAAGTTCCATGAACCAGAGAAAAGGGGAAAGAGTTCTCCTATGGAGAGAGATCCACAAATCAGAGTATAGGGGATTGGTGTCTCCTTTGGATAGAGGTCCATAAACATTGTAATAGGGAATTGATTCCCAAGAGATTTGTTGAGAAAATTTAGAAGAAATATTTTCTCCGTGGAGTAGCCCACATTGGGTGAACCACGTTAAATTTGTGTCTCTCTTGTGTGTGATGATTTGTGCATTGCTTTGATTATTGCTATTGATATTACCATTGATAATATTGGATAATATTATTTGGGAAAGAAAAGTAAAAGTTGGTCTTATACTGTTCACCCCCCTCTCAGTATAAGCCTATGTTATTCAAATATTATATAGATGGAATAATTTTGGGTTAGGGAAATGTCATATTCCTTTAAGTGTTATGGGTTGTAAAGGATAATCCCTATGTCATGGTAAAGTTATCCTATACCTATGAGGGTATAGGAAAGGTGGGGGAAAATTATTAGCATTCTTTCTAAATGATGAGGTTTATAAATGTGAACCCCTAAAATATGGGATGTTGGCCTGTCCACTTGAGTATCATTTGTAATGAAATTAAACTCAAAATGTGGTTATGCCTTGTAAATGTTAAAAAATATTGGGACCCCTTTTGTGAACCTTACCTATGAAAAAATTATCTCTCTCTTGGATTGGTTTTGGTGGATTATTACAATCGGTATTAGAGCTCTAGGTCATAGGGCTAGAAGCTTCCATAGAGAGAACCTAGGATAGACCTTGAATTGATGTGCCACTTTAGGGAGACTTACTCCTCTAGGGATATTAACTTGATCTAGGATAAGATAGGTATTGCATGTTGATTAGACTGGTCAAACGAAGAAGTAAAAATCCTAAGGAGTATAGTTTATTATTGGGAATGAAACCTTGTGATGAATCAAGTGTGATCTAATCATTAATAGGTGAGTAATAATGGTCTAAGTTTATGGGAAAATAAAACTAACTATTTCTAAGTACAATTTGGAAGAAATTATAACTTACCCAAATATTTTTTATGGATAATATATAGCACCTATTTTAAGAGGAGGAACATCCAATAAGGTCGGGTCAACTACACAAGAGGAAGTTGTGGTACATCCCCAAAATAATTTTGGAAGAACAATGGACTCCAACAAGAGAACTAAAAGAACAAAGGTCTCCAATAAGAAGACTAGAAGAACAATGGACTCCAGTAAGAAAACTTGAAGAGCAATGGACTCCAGTGAGAGGGTGAAAGACCTTTCTTTCATGTTTATTTTGCTTCAAGAACAAATGGAATAACAATGTGAATATTGAAAACCATAATTAATAAAGAAATAGGTAATAGGGATTTAGAGGATGGATGAGAAGAGGATCTTGCTAGATAAAACCATGTAGGCAAGGCTCAAATTGATATTGAGCTTTCTAGGGACCTTAAGAATGTTAAGGTAACAAAATTTAATAAGAGAGAAGGGGTTGATGCAATAGAATCATGGTTGAATGAGTTAGAAAATTTCTTTTCCATGAAGAATTACTCACCCAAAATCCAAACTATTTGAGCAACCCTTCATATTTAGGATGCATCCTTAGAATGGTGGAACACATTCAAGGTAGGAAAAGGAATCCAAGTTGTGGACCTTGATTGGGATATTTTCATTAAATCAATTAAGAAGAGATTCCTATAAAATTAGTTTTATGTAAAAAAGTCAGAGGAGTTATCTATGCTCTAGAAGGTTACATTATCTATGGAGGTATATTATTAAAGATTTGTTAAACTATTGAAATATATATGAATATGAGATCAATGAATATTTGAAGTTGAATAAGTTTATACTTTTTTTGGACCCTAAAATTTAGACTATAATTAATTTTCTCAAACCCAAAACCCTCAAAAAATATTATGATTTGGCCTGATAGGAAGAGACTAATATTCAAATAAAAAAGATATTCTTTAACTATGTGGGTTTGATAGAGGTAGAGAGACAAGAACTCAAGAAGAGGAAGAGTGTGGGGGGTATGAAATGGGATAAGGAGAAAAAAATAGAATTAAAGTAAAACCAAAGTTCAAGAATAAGAACAATGGCAACCAAGATAACTATAAGAAAAATTTCCCAAAAAATGATAAATTAAATTCCCAAATTTAGAAGTAGAATGAATCAGCTTAAAAATAATGAATAGGGGAGAAAATAAATAAAGGTCTTAGGAACTTAGGATAGGTTATTTCATTTGTGGATTTCCTCATTATGCAAATAAGTGTCCCCAACAACTAGAGTTGAGTAAAAAAGCTTAGGAGCAACAACACAAAATATATGCAGCCATAGGAAGTTAGAATCTAGATGGACAAACAACTTCCATATTACTGAATAGTAAGTTATTTAATAGGAATGTTAAATTTTTAATTGATTGTGAAGATAAAAATAGTTTTATTGCCACTAGTATTATTGGGGATATGCCAAAAAGATAGATTTTTGGCATAAGGGTAGAAATTTGAGTATAAGGCTAGATAGAATTACTCAGTGGATCAATGTTTACCTACAACTAAGATCATATTACCCAATGGATTCACTATTTGGTACTTATATGTAGCACCGCTACATGCCTTTGATATCATCCTAGGGATGAATTGGTTAAAGGCTCATGAATACTTAATCAAATTTCAATAAATATGGATGTATTGTATTGATAAGGATAAGAAAAGAGTAAGGGTTCAAAGTAGGCAAGGGTATTTTTGACCTCATTTGTTTTTATCTATGTAGCTAAACAAGACAATCAATTGAGGTGGTATGTTGTATGTAGTACTATTTGCGAAAAATAATGATGAATTCTTGAGGTTGTGCATTGATTACCAAATTCTAAATAAGTTCACCATAAAGAATAGGTATCTATTACCAAGGATAGGTGATCTATTTGATCAATTAAAGGATGCTACTATCTTATCAAATATTGATTTAAGACAAGATATCATCAACTAAGAATTCATGATGAGGGCACTATAATTTCATAGTGTTGCCATTTGGGTTGAGAAATGTACCAACATTTATGAATCTAATGAATAGTGTGTTTTAGAAATTGGATTAGTTTATTTTGATATTCCTAGATGATATCTTGATATATTCTTACACCAAATAAGAACATGACCAATATTTGAGGTTAGTGTTAGAAGTGGAAAAATAAACTTTATGAAAAGTTGTCTAAGTGTGAGTTCTATGCCTCACATGTTTAATAGTTGGGGTATATTATATATGTAGAAGGGATTGCTATAGACCTTAATAAAATTGAGGCTATTTTGAGTAGGTCTGCACCCACTAATGTGTTATAAGTTAGAATATTCATGGGACTCACTAGTTATTATAGGAATTTTAAGAAGAACTATTAAAAAACTTCCTACTGTATCACCAACCTTTAGAGAAAGGAAAAGAGTTCAAATGGATGGATAAGTGTGAAGCCACATTTGAAACTCTAAATAATAAGTTGAATATAGCATTTATTCTCAAGATTTTAGATCCTCTTGAGAATTTTATAATATGTATAGATGCTTCCTTAGAAGGTTTGGAAGGGGTGTTGTCTCAGAATGAAACTATAATAGCATACAAATCTAGAAAAATCATGAAGCATAAAATGAATTATACTACACATGACCTAGATTTGGCAATGGTGGTGCATGCACTAAAGATCTATAGGTACTATTTTTTGGGGAAAATATTTGAGCTAAGGACATACCACCAAATTCTAAGGTATATCTTTACCTAACCTATGCTAAATGCAAGACAAATGTGGTGGATAGAGTTACTAGCTAAATATGATTTTGGTATTGAGTATATCAAAGGGAAGGAAAACAAGGTTGTTGATGCCTTAAGTAGGATAAAACATATATCAGTGTTGACCCATATTTATTTAAACTTGATGGATAAATTTAAGGAAATGCAGCTATAGGATCAATGTTGCATTGAAATTTGAGCAAAAAATGAGATAAATCCTAAGGAAAATAAGGGTTTTAACATTAAATATGGACTTTTATATTTCAAGGATAGGGTTGTCATACCCAATACTGGTTATGTAAGGATAATGATTATGCAAGAGGTGAAAATTTCTCCATATTTTTCTCATATGGAAGGGGTAAATATGAGATCAAACATGAAAAGACCTATTGGTTAGGAATGAAATAAGATATTGCTAGATGATTGGAGTACCAAAAGGTTAAGATGGAGAATTGAAACCCAACAAGAAAGTTGTACCCACATGAGATACCTATCTACAAGTGGTAGTTTATATCTATGGATTTTATTATCAGTTTACCTAAGACTAGGTTCCAACATGATGCAATACTTGTGGTAGTTGACAAGTTGACTAAGGTTGCACATTTTATACTAGGGAACATCAAGGATGATGCATCGGTGGTGGAAAATATGTTTCCAATAAAAATTTTAGGTTACATGATTTTATTAAGGTGATCATATCAGAAAAATATTCTAAATTTACATTAGAATTCTAGCAGTATCATCATGTAGTGGGAACTAAATTGAATATTAGTTATGCTTACCATATAAAAATATATGGGAAAATAGAGAGGGTGAACCAAGTCCTAGAGGACATGCTTCACATGTATTGCATGGATCAAAAGTCTAAGTGGGAAGACTTTTTGCATCTAGTGGAATTTGCATATAATAATAAATATCATGCATCCTTGGGAATGGATCTATTTGAATCCTTGTATGGTAGAAGATGTAGAACACCTCTATCATGGGATATTCCAAAATATTAGGTGGTGATTAGAATTAATACTATCTAAGAGATCAGGGACAAAATCAAGGTGATTAAACTAAGGCTTAATGAAACAACTGATTTCTAGAAGAGCTATGTTGATATGAAGAGATAACCAAGAAAATTTTCTATGGGAGATAGAGTCTTCTTGAGGGAAAGACCAATGAAAAATTCAACTAAGTTGGATCCTTATTTTATTGGGCTTTTTGAGATTATTTTTAAGATTAGTATTATAGCCTATAGGCACATCTTATCACCCAACCTATCAAATATCCTTGATACTTCCCACATATCTCTATTGAGGAAAAATGTTGTTGATCCTTATCGTGTTTGGAATGTTTCAAAATTGCAGATGGAATATCCCTTAGACATTGAGGTGCAACTACAAAAAATTCTAGGGTTTCAATTCAAGATGTTGAGGAAAAAAACCCTAGATCAATGTAAGGTCTAGTAGGACCAATATTCTAAAAATTGTGCAACTTGGAAAGATGTTGAGGAAATGAAAAAGCAATTCCCATATTTATTTGAATGAAATGAATATGTTTATTTTTAGGAAATATAGAGAACTGCGTTTAGTCCAAGAGGGGAGTATGTAATGGATCTCCTTGGTAGGACATGATCTTGACATTTATTTTATGTATTTATGAATGAATATCTAATGCATAAGCTCATTTTATGTTACCAATATGTGTTCCTAGTTGCACTTTATGCTTTGATTATACTTTTTTTTTGTAATATGGTACAATTGATAAAAATTGTGGTTGTAGGACAAGGTACTCTCATCAGTGGATTGGTATGGGAAAACCACTAAATTTGAGGGGAAAATGGGAAATGATGGATGACTTGTTCATTAATAGCTCAAGGGTAAAAGAGTGCCCTTCATGTAGGTGCATTGCATATGTATATAATTGATTTATTGCACTGTTAGGTAAGGAGGTTGTTATTAAGAAAAAGAGCTATACTTATTAAGAGGGTAATAGTGTTTTAGTTATCATAAAACCTTCTATTCAAATTAAATGTTGTGCATATTCTATTTGTAAAGTCTTTGTATTGCTTGTGTTTTGGAAGCATAGAATTGGTTGGTTAATCCAATAAAGTATTAATAAGGTTAGTAATATTAATACTTGGAATATTAATATCAATGTTAATAATTAATATTAAAATCTGGTATTAATTAGTAAGTAATTAATTTTATTACCCTATTGTTAGTAACATTAAGAGGTAATAATATTATTGGATGAGTTTATTAGATTGATTACTTATATTTTTGCCTTATAAATATTAATAGGTAAGCTTTAAATAAAATAAAAAGTAGGATTTAATTAAATATTAATTAATAATAATTAAGATAATATGGCTATTATTGTAAATATTGTGTGGGGTGGCAACATGAGTAAATTCTTGTAACATAGAATAAGATATTACTTTTGTGCTCTTTGGTGGTATGCAAAGAAGAGACTATTTCAACATAAATTGGGTGGGCAATAAAATGTTGAGGGCATTGCTAATTTGAGGGCTAGCAAAGGAAAGGAATTGGAAGCAAAAGCCTAGAGGAAAGATAAATTTTTGGGGAGACACTTATAGAGGTTCTTGATCTCAGTTTAATGTAGAGAGGCTTTATGAAGTTTTTCGATGTTTTAGTTACTAGATGATTGCTTTGCTTATGTTGCCAACATATTTTCTTATCTCATTGGTTCCTTTAAACTTTTGGTATGTAAAGCTTCAGTGTTGGTTCAAATGAATACTAGTTTGTCTTGCCTATTATGTGTGTCTAGCTAGTAGTCTTGTTTGAGTTAGTTGTTAGGTCTTTTATTTTTGTTTTATTTTAGTAGAGCTCAAAAGTGTGGGTTTTGAGAAGGTGAGTCTTCTATATATATTAACCTTTGTGATATGTGGTGTTACCTTCAATCCTATTTTTGGAAACTCCTTTAGTTTTTATCTAGTTGTTTTGCTAAGGATTGAAGCTTTGTTGTGTTGCTTACTTGGATCACCCTGATCTTTCAATATTTTAGTGTTGTTGATGCTTGATCTAAGTGCATTTAGGGTGATGGTTGATCTACATCTACTATATTTGAAGCTCTTGATTGTGTGTGTTTAGCAATGTTAGGGTTCTAGGAAAAGTATGCCCTATGGAGCACCTTGGTCCATGGACTTGCGTAGCATGAGTGACCCATTGAATGGTTGTTTATTTTATTGGTCTATTTTCTGGTTTGTTAGTGTGCTAAGAGGAATTCTTTTTGTGATGTTGTGAGTTCTATTTGATATGTTATTTTAATAAGATCCATAAATCCCTTATTCATTTAAGAATCTGATGAACCTTTATATTTTTATAAGCTGATTAGCTATATTAAGAAATTTAAAGGTTTTAAATGAAGGCTATTATTCTTTGGATACTTTAAAAATAATAAGTATGGATTACTTGAATTATATCAACATTTAGATTGGTCAATAAATTATGAAGTTATCCATTGTATTATCTATTAGCTAAGTTATGTCATTAGAGCTATTATTTATCTTTGTATTACTCTACATCATTTTAGGTTTTTAATACTTTAGTTTTAAATTAAATTAAAGAGAGAAAGGTGCTCTTGTTTTAAATTAGTGGATGATTTGGTTAAGGTTTATCTTGTTGTAATGAGTGGTTATTTTCAAGGGAAAATATTCTAGAAGGGTAAAGTAAAGAATAATTTTATGTTGCAGAATAGATGTAATGGGATATTTTTCTTTATTATTTAAGAGATTATGTAAATCAAAGAAAAAAAATATTTATGAGTGCTATATTTTATTCATCAAATAATTTTTTTCTGGAGGCTTGGGTAGATAAAGAATTCATTATTGATATAAGTATGGGATTATCTCTTTGGTTGTGTTGAATGTTGCTTGCATGGATGTATGCATGGTGCATGTTAAGTTGCATATGCATTTTCATGAGTTTTATTTATCCCTAAAATTCATAACAAGTTCATGGGAGAGATATTCAAGTGGAGAACCTCAAAGATAAATGTGGATATTTGGATTGTTTTTTTTCCTTGGTAAGTAAAAATATTGTTGATAAAAGAGCTTATGCTTGGAATTTTTTTGTAGTGGTACTTGAAAAAGGAAAGGATGTTTTGTAATCATTATTGCTTTAGTATTTTAGGATTTGATCAAAGAAAGGAAGAAAGGACATGTGTTGTATTCCTTTATGTAAAGCTTTTGGAATATTTGGATTTATGTAAAACAGAAAAATATGTATTTATGAAAATATTGTAGGAATCAAAATTTCATGGTTACGCTTTAAATCCCTTTGAAGATGTGTATATTTTCATAGAATATAACTAAAATGCTAAATTATAATAGTGTTATGTAGAGTTTATTTTAGCTTAATTTAGTGTTATGGTGCATTTGATTATGTTAAAATCTAACATTTTATTCTTCTAAGAGATATGTTCTTATCACGTAAATTTTAGACTCTTGGGTGTGGATGGGGTTCTTAGGCATAAAATTTAGAGCCATATTAGGACCCTTGAGTCATGAAGGTAACCCAATCCTAGAAGGAATTGTGATGATGCAATAAACTGGGAAATGTGAATCCTAAAAGGATTTATAGTGATGCAATAACCAAGTATTCACAAATCTAGGAGGAGTTGTAGTAATGCAATAACCAGACAATTATGAATGATACACCTTGAACAGTGAGACTCAGGTGTTTCCAAATTAGTGAGATATTTGGAATCAATCACAAGGTAATATAGTGGTGGTACCTTAAACATGAGTATTGGGTGACCATGTTTATTATTAGGTGAATGGTAATAGCCTTAGTTATCCAATGGAGGTGTGGTAACTAAGCACTAAGTCATTATACCAAAATAATCCTATATAGATGGACTTATTTAGGGTTAGGTAAATGACATCCCTCTTTAAGTGTTATGGGCCTTAAATAATAATCCCTACATCATGGTTAAGCTATCCTATACCGATGAGGGTATAACAAAGGTGGCGGGACCATTATTAGCATCCTTTATAAATAGTGAGGTTTAGAAAGGTGAAACCTAGAAATATGGGATGTTGGCCACTCCTATCCACTTGAGTGTCATCTATAGTGAAATTAAAATCAAAATGTGGTTATTCCTTGTAAATGTTAAAAATATTAGGACCCATTTTGTGAACCTTTCTTATGAAAAAAATCTCTCTCTTGGGTTGGTTTTGGTGGGTTGTTATAATTGGAATCTACCATGTGGCCATGATTCCTAAGGTAAATTTCGATAAGGATTTGCTCATGACCCTTATAGAGAGATGGTATTTGAAAATGAATAGCTTTCAAATACCTCCTAGAGAAATAATTATCACATTGGAGGATGTGTAATGGATTCTATGGGTATGTATTTGAGGTGCATTGTTGAGGATAGGCTTATTGGGTATGGATTCCTCATGATATTTATTAGGGATAAATACTTTACCATTATTAATTCTAGCATTAATACTAATTTTGCATTCATTAGAGGTCACTTGGATAGATATGAGGTATTTCTAGCATCTTTGGTCTTAGGTTTACTTCTTGATACTAGTAGAAAAACATTCCTATAGGCTATGGGAGATATAGTGGTGGACATGAATGACCACCAAACTATTTTTTCTTGGGATACAACCACTCTATCCAAGCTCTATCATGGGTTGCATTTAGATGCATACAAAGGTAGTTATAATATTACTTGTTATATGTTGTTTTAGGTCTAGGATTAGAGGTACATATCATTTATTCCAACACCTAGGTTACTAGGATATGTAGAGGATCCTTGGCATATGAATGGAACTTTTAATTTTATGTAGGTAATGGTTAATCTCACAAAGGTGTGTTGGAATAGGTAATGAGACAGTTACATGATTTGAGACACAAGATGTTATTTGGCACTTTTATGGAGGACATCCAAGCTAGGTGGTGGATGGATATCAACTTACATGAGTGAGGAAAAGAATATGATTCTTCAACATGTGTAAGGATTGATACCTTTTCCAATATGAGCACATTGTATAATAGTTTTGGCTAGTGTAGAACATCTATCTAGATGTAGTTTTATATTAATGAACTAGTAAGGGGGTCAAATTTAGTAAAATTTTTAGACTAAATTCTATCTAAAGAATTATGTAGATGATCCTATGATTCAAAATTTTGGTTTAGATGATATGTGATTCTTAAATTGATAGTAAGCCTTGTATCAATAATTTTACTCCTAGAGGTTGAGTATTGTAGGGTTACAAATAGAGTAGAGGATATGACTAGGAAGGGTGGTAAGAGGAAATGTATGATGGATATCCATCTAGTTCACTAGTGGTATATATGAAGGTGAAATATAGATATAGGAGGTATAGTGATTCCTATTATGGTAACTAGGGAGGAAAGTCCTAGGAAATAACCTCAAATTACACTAGACATAGCGAGGCATGCCCTTGTCTAATAGGTGGTTAAACTATAGGTGATAGTCACTTTGCTCATGAAGAAGTAAGAAAAGAGTAGGATAGATAGTGATCCTTAGTTCTAGGAGAGGTGCCAACTTGCTTAATGCATAACAAAATTGTATGAAAATATCACCTCTTTGATAGATATGTAGGACACAATGATGTAGATGAGGACTCATTCTAGCACTAATAGTGAGGGAGATGGAAACATTAAGAAATTATTTATATATAGATTAAGTGCTATAGATTATATGTACCATGTTAGGGTGACTCATCTATAGGGTGATTTTTCTTGGATTTAGGGAGATATGGATATGTTACAAGAGGGCCTAATTACCAAGATTGTGAGGTTTGCATTCTATTAGATAACCTACTATGTAGTTGTCCATATTGATCATTGCCTAGCTCTACCTTGTCATGATCATTCATAATCTTAGGCTTATTCTTGGATTCAATCCCACACATAACATTCTCAAATATTAGTCATACCACTTTAGGGAGGTGTTGGAAGAGAGTATGTCCCTAAAACCACATCTAGGACATAAGGGATCATAACTTATATTATTATGCATATTAATTATAACATATTATGATGGATAAACACATTATATTTATCTCCCTATATACGATTTAATTATTTGATCCTTTGTTATTTTTACATGATGTTTCATTGATATTGATGAAACATGTTGATAGATTTTTTAATTATATGTTTAATATATTTAAGAATTATGTTAGTTATAAATTTCAATTATGATTAATTACGTTAAATTTATTAAGACAATATTTCTCTCAAGTGAGGGATTTAAAAATAATTTTATTTTTTAGCTACCACAATTTTTTCTTAGACTTGTGGGATATTGAATAGATCATGGATATAAGATTTTTAATATAGCTATATTCAAAGGATTAATTATTATTCCTATAGGGAACTTAAATTTTACCTTGATTAAATAGCCAAAGTACTTCTACCACGCTACATGGGGCTTTCTATAATATAAGTATATACAATAGAGGTATGCCCAAGGGGGATTTCATTGTGATAGGACTTCTTATGATATAGATATATGACATAGATATTCCTAGAGGGACTTTATTTGTACCATAAAGGACTTTAAATGTGTCATATAGGAATTTCTATGATACATATATCTACAATATAGATGTGCCCATAGAAACTTTGGCTACGTACTATAGGAACTTCTATGATACAAATCTATAGTATATATGTGCACTTTATCTGTGCCATAAAGGACTTTGGATGTGTCATATAGGACTTTAGATTTACCATAAATACTTTGTATGCACCATAAATGAATTTTGGTTTTCCATAAAGGACTTTGGATGTGCCACAAGGGACTTTAAATGTCCCATAAAAAACTTTAGATATTTCATTTAGATTTGTTTTAGAAAAGTCAATTTTATATAAAATAATTAATCAAAACAAAAAATATTATACTACAAGAAGATACAAAGATTTATATATACCATAATATGTTTTTTTAGAATCATATATATTTTTTTAGTAGATAACATACTATAGCATTAATACCAGGTTTTACAGGTTGACCCAAAACCTTTTACAAAAATCAATCTAGGGCTGTTGATGAACATGTCCTTACTAAGGATCCTATATATGTAAAATCTACATTCTACCAAAGCCATTACATCTGGTAAGGCACATAGCCTGCTATCAAAAAGAAACTTCCCATACAAAATTTTGGGTATATCCTGAGAAAACACACCTGCATCATAATTACAAAAAAAGAAATAGACGCGGATCCCTTCCTTGAAATAGTGGAGAAACAAAAATTTGCAGAAACACATAGCAGAGTACTGAAAAAAACTTCCACAAGCTATGTATTGATAGTTACTCTTAATAATTCTTTGGTAATTGATTTCTTTAGTATATGACATGCTTTGGGACCACATCTCGTCTTGGCCAATCAGCCTTGGAGAAGTGAACCTGCTGGCTAGATTTATGGTGGTGGCTATCTGGTGGTCCATGTGGCTTTGGTTTGAAGTCTTATATTGTCATTTCTTTCCTGTCCTGTGATTATTAACCAAACTAAAATTACTAAGATGAATAGAAGACATGTTATATAACATGTGACTGTCCCCATTAGTATTTGTGGTATTTCCAAGCATCATCCATGAAGACTAACAACTCGGATAATTTTTATTGTGAGTCAATTTCAAAAAAGAGGTAGGAATACTCCTAGCCTTCGAACTTACAGTGCCTTCCATGTTGGTAAATTCAACTATCATTCTTGGCATTCTTATTGAATAAGCTCCTCTACTTCACTCGGGACACCGTGTTCCCATTTGAAAATTCTGTCACCATCGACACCCAAATTGTCCAGCTTATCCGCAATTTTTTAGCTTCCCAAAAGACATGTGCTTTTCTGTCCTATCTTCCTTGGAAAAGGATCCTAGCCTCTTAAATAATTGTTTTAATCCTCCAATGAGGTGTTTTCCAATTATTGAGGAGATTTATAACATGCATAGAGTCTCCTTGTATGATCAAATTGCCTTCTAAGTCTTGAGTCATTTGAAGGCCTGTCCACATAGCTCTAGCTTCAGATTCGTTGTTCATCATTGTTCCCAAATATTCAAAAAATGCAAGCATCATATTCCTGTTATGATCTCTCACAATACCACCAGTGCCTACTCTACCAGGATTGTCCTTAGCTGCTCCATCAAAATTAAGATTAAACTAACCCGTAGGAGGTGGGGACCACTTAAAATTGGCTCTGGGGTTGACTACCCTAGGCACAGACTCATCTAACAAGGGTAGGCTTAAATATTGAGCAATTATGGTCTCCTACAGATGAGTTTTACGGCTATCAAAAGGGATAAGGTTCACATTATTTTTGGCAAAGGATAGGATCCTGGCAATGATAGTTTGATGATCATGGATAGACTCATTAAAGACTCTATGGTTCCTTTCTACCACACCTACCAAATATAGTGATTGAGACAAATTTTCCACATGTATCTAAGTCTTTGGCTTGAAAAGGGGCAAGGCCACTAGACAAAAAAATCAAGTATGATGGCTGGTTTAACCGAGGAAATATTGAAGGCCTGAAAAACCCCACTTAGGATAGTCAAGGAAAAAGGGCACTCAAGGAAAATGTGATAAATGGTCTCCCAATTAGCCCTGCATAGGTAACAACGATTAGTGACACAAATAACTTTATGCATCATATTATAAATGGTTAGAATTCTTCCTTGGATAACCAACCATGAAAAGACTACAGTTTTTGGAATTTAATTTTTTTATCCAAACTAAGTCCTTTTGGAGGACAAAATCCTCGTCATCAAGCAGAAGCTTGTAAGCTGATTTAACAGTGAATTGCCCATTTTCCATAGGATCCCAGGTCACTTGATCTTCCTTGGGTCTCATGGGGATAAATTTTTGCCCTAGAATGTTACAAAGATCATTTGATTCTACTTGAAATTCTTGAATCCTTATTTGTTTCCACTTCATTCTGCCTCTGTCCTCAACCATATAATCAGATACTTTTTTGTCAATGAGTTCTTTCATGATATCTCTGATTCAAGCTAAGTGAGGATATTGCGTCAGTGGTTCATCCTTATCCCACATATCATTCCAAAAATTTATCCTCTCACCATTGCCTAAAACCCATCTTAAACCTTTTTTGATGATTTTTTTACAATTGAGAATTGCTTTCCAAAAAGCAGAACCTCTGATTGGAACTGAGTCACTTTGAAATTTCATATTTTGAAGATACTTTCGTTTGATGATAGCTTTCCATTCAATTTCTTCACCAGAAATGAGGTGCCACGCCTGCTTAGCTAGTAAAGCTAAATTCATATGAGCAATTATCCTCACACCTAAGCCCCCATTTTCCTTGGGTCTACACACTTTGCTCCATCCTACAAGGTGTATCCTTTTTTTCTCCTCTGATCCTTTATGTAGAAGGCCTAAGACATAATCTTCTAAGTGTGAGTCAACTTTGTGATCAAGGGCACATAGTATCTTTATTTTTAGATAGATGTGAGATAAGTAAAGAAAAAATGGAAAACTCATTGCTAGTGCTACAAGGACTCCAAACAATCTTTACATGCTAAGTGAGATAAAAAAGGAAAAGTGTTTTCTAACTCAAGAAGATGAGAGTTGGTTATGGCATAAAATATTGGGGCATTTGAGCTTTGATAATCTTGTCAATATTAGTAACAAGGAAGCGATTAGAGACTTGCCCAAAATAAAAAGTCCCCATAACATCGTTTGCAGTCCTTGTCAACATGGAAAATAGACGAGAACAAGTTTCAAATCAAAAGGGTATACTTCTTCAAAACCATTGGATCTTATTCATACTGATTTATGTGGCCCTACCAGAACTTAGAGCATTCAAGGAGAAAGCTACTTCATGCTATTTATAGATGATTATTCTAGAATTACTTGGGTTACTTTTATCAAAGAAAAATCTGAAGCTTTTGAAAAATTTAAAGCTTTCAAAGATATGATTGAAAATAAGACTGACAAGAGAATCAAATGCTTAAGATCAGATAGATGAGAGTTCACTTCAAATGAATTTGTGGAATACTATGAGCAACAAGGAATCAAAAGAGAATATTCAGCAGCAAGAACTCCTCAACAAAATGGAGTAGTTGAAAGGAAAAATAGAACTATTGAAAATATTGCTAGAGCTATGTTAAATGAGTCAAAACTTTTAGATGGATTTTGGAAAGAGGTAGTCAATTGATTCCCTGGCTAATACAATGACATATGTGAGGGGAGGAAAAGGGTTGGACCCTATTCATCAGGGCCTAGCCTTGTTGATTTTTGTGTATATGGCTAAGGCCAAAGGGATGACAATGGAAAAAGCCCTTTTACAAATTGAAAAGTAAAAAAATCCTCCAATTTTTTATCTACCCCTGGTCTCATCCAACTCTTCATCCAACAACTCCTCAAAGTCTAATTTGGAAGACTTTAAGATCCCCATTATATTTATCAAAGAGAAGCATATCAGTTTCACCTAGAGAAATTAGAGGTGGGTAGGCTATACATTCCAAATGCCTATCAATGAAATTAGTTCAGGTTGAAACCTACCCTATTAATGTGGAGAGGCTAGAGTTTGAGGACCAGTCTCCAGTAAAGAAGAAAGCAAAGTTGGAAAAGGAGTCAACTGAAGTTAGAGAGTATTCTCCCACATTGGGTCTTGAGTCTTTTAATATCATGCCCTTCCTTAGTAAACTAGAAGAGAAGCACCATGCCCTGATAGGGTCTTCATGTGGTTATCTCATTTATTGATGATATCTAAGGCATGACTCAGTTATAGTGTGGTGAACCAAGAAACCCTAGAAAGGACATGAGGAACTTAATGAAATAATATCCTAAAGCATAATTTTTTTTTTCTCTAATAGGTCTTTGGGTCATATCTATGTTATATTGTGGTCTTGTTGTTTTATCCCTCTATGGGATTCAATGTTCTAGTTCGGTGGTGGTTTTGTTTGGTTGGCTAGTTTGTAAAGGTAGTTTGCTATTTTAGTTGGGTTGGATATTTTAGTTAGAGTCTCTTGGGCTAGGCCTTGATCTCTTTTAGTTTATCTTTTGTAAAAATGTTTGGGGATCCTTTAAAAACCCCTTCTTTTATCAAATCAAATATATACATATAGTATTTGTAGGTACATGCATATACAAGTCAAAGCTAGATATGAGAGTAAAAGTGCATTGCCTTGTCTACTTGTGATTTTATCAATAATATTAATTTATTTATGAGTCCATACACATATTGGAACTATTGGACATGATTATCCTTTTATCATCAATATAAGAAATTACTCTTGCATCAATCAAGCTTAGTTTCTTTGTAACCAAAAGTAGACAAAAGATTTTGTTACTTCCCTTGGTCAAATAATCCAAGTTGATAGATGTAAGAGTTCATAGTTTAATTTTTATGTCCATTAATATAGGTAATTTTTACTTAAGAGGATAAATATGGATTCTTTTATCAGCTTCAACCAAATTATCTAAGTCAATATAAAAAAATCTAATCTTAGATATTAACATCAAATTTCATCAATTTTTTTCCAATGCTTGATATCAATATCTAATCTATAATCCATCACCTATACCAGTTAGGATTAATTGCTTTTACCATTTTACAAATAATATAATATCATAGGTTATCATCAATAAATATCTTACATATTTTTAATATATCAACATCTTCCTTTCATTATCCATTCAAGATCTATTTTTTTAATGGTGTGGTTTGTACCCAAGATGGAAAGATAGATATGTTCTTTCCTAGGGTGAATTATGTCATCATAAAGTATGAAGGAATATTTATCATAGATATATTTTAGGATGAATTATAAGTTATAAATATATTGAGGATAATTCTTTATTTGTCACATTTCATTCCTAGACACAATATGATGACTCAATGGTATGTTTTTAATTTCTTTATCCAATAAATGTGTTTGTAATGATTAAAGTTATAGTAAACAATTATATTTTACATCCATATAACCATAATTTTATCAAATTATCTATAATATTTTCATTTTCCTATTCAATTTTCAAGTGGTGAGTACTACAATTTTGTAGGTGTTGATTATAGTTAAGTTTTAGAATTTTTGTTTTTACATATTCAAATCAAAATTATAAGTAAAATTTGAGAACTTGGTTTTGTCTATAGATGCATGATTAAAAGTGAAAATAAATGGCATTATCTTTTTTCTTTTAATGTCGTATCTAGATACTCATGTAGTATAATTCTTTATATTTTCTTAGATCACTTAAATTTAGCCTCAAAATTGTATGATATTTTTATCTTATCATTCACTATCCAGTGATGAAAATTATGGTTTTATAGGTGCTAACGATAGTGAATATTTATCAAAAAAAAATTAATTTTCAACTCTCAACATAATTTAATCTTGTCATATTGATAGAGTAAAAGGTTAAGAATTTATCTAAAATATTTGATATGCATAATCAAAGGTAAAAGGATAGGGTATTACCTTTTTACATTTGATAGTGCATCAAGAAAATTGAGCAATATAATTCTTGATCTATTCCTAAATTAGATCAATTTATCTTCAAATTTATTGTTTTTATATCATGTATGCATTTATTATAAATCAAAGGATGAAAAATGCATATGGTGAAAAACTTTTTACACTAATGATATCAAATGTCATTCCATCATAATATCCTTTTCACCTATTTCTAATCATTTATCATACATATATAAACTTTTCATCTAATTATTTGCAACCAAATGATGAGTAAATTATTTTTTTGAGTAATGATTAAAAATCACATAAATTTGATGGTTAAAAATATCCCAATCACCATAATCCTTATTTTCATCTCTTTAATAAAAATAAATAGAAGCTAAACTATTTATCATCCTACTAAATCTTTATCAAATATGATTTCTTTTGTACCCATGTAACTCAATAGGATGGATCTCAAGCACCTATGTACGATCAACAAAACCATAAAAAAATACATACAAGCATGAGAGCAATATAATTTTTTCATATTATTAAATTACTTTTATACATTAAAAACCAACGTTCATATAATAATGGAGGCAATTTGCATCACAAAATCCATTATCCTCAAAATTGTATACATCAAGCTCATCTTTAAATAATTAATCATAATTTAATTATATATGATTGTAAAAATTTCCCCTAGATTTTAGCTGGGGATTTTAACACTCCTCTTTACCCTTCAGACAAAATGGGTGGAAATGGACCACCTATCAAGAGCATGAATGAGTTCAATGAATTTGTGAACTCCAACATGTTTATGGATGTAAAAATTAGAGGAGTGAATTATACCTAGAGCAATCAGTAGATAAGATGTCATCTTATTCAAGAAAGGCTTGACAGGTTTTTTCTATCAAAGGAGGCTACAACTCTGTTTAGTGATTCTACCCTGCAAGCCCTTCCTAAAATTGCCTATGATCATAATCCCATTTTTTTGGAGATACCTAACTATGTCCTTCAAGAAACCTTTCAGATTTCAATCTATGTGAATCAAACATTCTAGTTTCAGAGATAACTTAATTTAGTGGTGGCAGCAGCCTGTCAGGGGTAGTGCAGCTTTTAAACTTGCTGAAAAATTAAAGTTTGTTAAGGAAAATATTCTAACTTGGAACAAAGAGATATTTAGGAACCTCTTTGAAAATATAAAATAGGTTGTTGAAAGTTTGAAGATAATTGATCAGAGGATTCAACATGGTGATACTGATGAAACTACTAGGCAGGAGGAACTGACAAAACTAGCAGAGTTTCATAACATTTTGGCCTGTGAGGAAATCTATTGGATAAAATCAAGGGCTATTTGGTTGAAATGTGCAGATTCAAATTCCAAGTTTTTTCACATCACCATGCTTAGAAACATAAGTAATAACAAGATAAAAAATTCAAAAAAAGTAGATGGTTCTATTACTCAGGACTTAATAGAAATCAGAAAGGAGGCAGTAACTTATTTCAATGCTATCCTTAGCCAGGAATTGTAGTGCAATGAGGAGGCCAAATATATTCTCTTGCAATCCATTCCTAGCATAATAAATGAGGATATAAACCTTAAGCTTCTAGCTCCCTTTTCTAATGAGGAAATTAAGGAAGCCTTGTTTAGCATGGAGTCAAACAAAGCCCTAGGACCCGACGACTTTCCCCATCATTTCTATCAAGATTTTTGGGACATCGTAAGTGAGAATGTAATTTTTGTTGTCAGATAATTCCAAGCAAGCAATAATATCCCAAAATGTCTCAACTCCGCTTTTATTTCTCTAATTCCTAAGAAGAAAACCCCTAAATCTATGGCTGACTTCAGGCCAATCAGTCTGTGCAATGTTTCTTACAAGATCCTAACTATAGCCATTGCAAATAGAATGAGAGATGTTTTGGGGTGCACAAAGTTTTTGAGGCACATGGACCTACAGCAAATAAAGGGAAATCAGTTCCCTTTTATGTTATGAATGAGTAGGTAGCTCATTTTGCTACCTTAGGTATGGCTAAGGTGCTTGTGGTGAGGGCACATCGAGGGGTCGAAACCCATTAAGGAGGTATGCAATTTTTTGATTAAAATTTAATTAATGCTCTAAAGTTTGGAGTGATAAGGGTTAGGAAATATTTTATTTTGTAAAACCTTTGTTGTGGTTAAAAGGTTAAATAATTATTTTGTTGGTGAAAATCATAGATGATTATTTGAGCCTTATGCTATTGATTTGAATTTTTGAGAGAATTATTATAGGAGAAATAAGGGTTTTGAATAAAGTTGAAATTGAATAGTGGCTTATTGATTATTATTTTTGGAGGGTCTTTCTATAGATGGACTTTGATGGATGTGATTATTGAGTTGGAGTATAAAGGTGTAAATTGAGTTATACTTTATCTTGTGATTGTTATTTGAAGTCCACTAACCCTTATTAAGATTGGAAAAAGAAAGTTTTGTTGAGTGTGGCAGATTTTGTGAACAACTTCTTGGCATCAAAAAGGTATGGGCACATTCTCCTATTGATTTTTTATGGTGGTTGATTTCTGAAATATCATTGGAGTGAAAATGATTGATTGTGGTTTCCTTTTGAGAGTGGTTGGTTGAATGCTTCAAGGTTTTCTGGTTTGAGAGTTGTGATTAAAACCTTGTTTTATAAGCATTGTTGTTGAAGCCCATTGGTTGTGCAAAGAACTTGAACTTGAGTTAGAGAAGAACATGAGTATCATTGTTATGTGAGACTTGTTGTTGAGCATTGTTGGAAACATTTTGAGTTGGTTGATACATGCTTGGACTAGGGTTTGTGAGAAAGAGTTGTTCCTTGTGGTGATTGGTTGAGTAGAGTTGTTTGAGCCTAGTCAAGTGATTGTGTGAAGTGGTTGTTCAAGTTCCATAAAACAAACTATTCTATATTCTGATTTGAGTTGAGTTGAGAGAGAGGAGATTGGGATTTGAGTATAGAACATATTGAGTCTCTAACAATTCTCTTTATGCTTCTATGAGATTGAGTTGAGATTTTGTTGAGCTGATTTGAGGTAAGTCTTTGAGAAGGCTTGTGGACTGATTTTGAGTAAGCTTTTGTGAAAGCTTGCTATGCAGATTTGAGCAAGTCCTAGAGAGGACTTATTGAGAATATTTGGACAAGTTCTGAGTGATCTTATTGAGCAGATTTGAGCAGGTTCTGAGTGAGCCTATTGAGCAGATTTGAGCAGGTTCTGAGTGAGCCTATTGAGCAGATTTGAAGAGGTTTTGAGTGAGCCTATTGATAGATCTTTGGAGGTGATAGAGTATAGAGGACAGAGTCTCAGTGGATAGAGATCCAGTAGCCAGGACAATTGAAGATAGATATGAGTGAGGAGTCTTCAAGTGGAGAGAGATCCACAAGTCAGTGCAACAGAGAGATAGAGTCTTCTAGAAGATCACTAGCCAGAGTAGAAGGGGAAAGATTTCTCCTATGGAAGAGATCCACGAACTTGAGATTTAGGGGATCAACATCTCCTTTGGACAGAGGTCCATAAACATTGTAATTGGGAAGGATTCCCAAGAGATTATTTGAGAAATATTTAGAAGAAATATTTTTTGTGGAGGTAGCCCACATTGGGTGAACCACGTTAAAAATGATGTCTCTCATGTGTGTGATGCTTTGTGTGATGTTTACTGCTTTATTAATGTTGATGCTACTATTTGGGGAAAAGTTTTATATTATAATGTTCACCCCTCCTCTCAGGTATAAGCACATGTTCTTCAATTGGTATCAGAGTGGGTCTCTCCGTGAAGAGTCTAACAGCTTGGAAGAAGATCCTTCGGTAGCACACATGACCTCAGAAAGTGAAGAAGAAAGTGGGTTTGATATAAAAGAAGAATTCTTTGTTGCTCTCAAAAAATTGGAAAGACTTAGAGAGAAAAATTCAAACTTGAAGGAACAAATTCAGGAAGATGAAGAAGCAAGAGTGGAACTTATACAGAACCTTACAGAATTCAAGATTAAGGTAGAAGAAGGAAAGAAGATTGAGCAAGATATGATAGATCTATTGAGATCCAAGGAAATAGAATGTGGAATATTGGAAGCAGAAATTGTTCTCCTAAGAAATAAACTGGAAGGGATCAAGATACTACAAAATACAGAATATGTGAAAGAGGAATCAAGCTTCCAAAAGGTAGAAACTTCAAACAAATGAAAAGCAAGCAAAGGACATCAGAAAGGAAGAGAGCAAAGAGGAACCCTGGATAAGAGTTAATTACAAGAAGAGGATGACTTCTCCACAATATCCAAGATCTCCAAACATGTTACATAATCTCTTTCATGGTCATTGTTTTTCTTGCAATAAATATGGTCATATAGCTGCACATTGTACTCATCATGCAAGATACAATAGAGATTTCAATTCCTTTGCACCTCTCATGGATAATGATGTTATATGTTACAAATGCAATAATTTTGGGCACAAGGCTAGATGGTGTAAAATGATATTTCCTGAGTTTAGAAAAACAATTCCAACAACTAGGAAGGATGAAAGAAAGAATGATAGGGCCAGATCTATGTTAGTTCAAACAATCCTGCATGCTCAAAATAAAGAAGAACAATGGTATCTAGATAGTGGTTTCTCTAGTCACATGATAGGATACAAAGACAAATTCATTGTTCTAAAGGAAACAAATAGAGGATCTATAAGTTTTGGTGATAATGGATCAGCTAGGATTGTTGGGAGAGGTACTCTAAGTCTAGACAATGGAAAAACAAAAATAGAGAATATTTTGTATGTCAAAGGGTTAAAGCACAATCTTATGAGTATAAGTCAACTTTGTGATCAAGGATATATGGTTACCTTCCATCCAGATAGATGTGAGATAATGAAAACTGAAACAGGAAGAATTATTGCAAATGCAAGAAGGACTCCAAACAACTTATATATGCTCAATGAGATCAAAGGAGAAAAGTGTTTTCTATCACAAGAATATGAGAGCTGGTTATGGCATAGAATATTAGGTCATTTGAATTTTGACAACATAGTCAGCATAAGCAAAAAATAGGCAGTCAGAGATTTACCCAAAATAAGGAGACCTCAAAACACAATTTGTGCACCTTGTCAACATGGAAAGCAAACTAGGACAACTTACAAACCAAAAGGCTATATGTCTTCTAAGCCTTTAAGTTTAATACATAATGATTTGTGTGGTCCTACCAGAACACAAAGTATTCAGGGTGAGAGTTACTTCATGTTGTTTGTAGATGATTATTCCAGAATGGTTTGGGTAACTTTCCTAAAAGAGAAGTCAGAAGCCTTCAAAAAATTCAAAGCATTCAAGAAATTGGTTGAAAATGAAACAGGCAAAAGGATTAAGTGTCTACGATCTGATAGAGGAGGAGAGTTTACTTCAGATGAGTTTGTAGAATTTTGTGAACAACATGGAATCAAGAGAGAGTACTCAGCAGTGAGAACTCCCCAACAAAATGGAGTAGTTGAAAGGAAGAACAAGACTATTGAAAACATGGCTAGAGCTATGTTAAATGAATCTAAAGTGTCAGATGGTTTTTGGAAAGAAGTAGTATCTACAACTGTGTACATAATTACTAGGGCTCAATTAAGGGTAAATCATCACAAGACTCCTTATGAGCTTTGGAAAGGAAGACCTGCTACTGTAAAATATTTTAAGATCTTCGGAAGCAAATGTTACATAAGACGGGAAGATCAGAATTTGGGTAAATTTGATCCAAGATGTGATGAAGGAATTTTTCTTGGCTATTCCACAAAGAGCAAGGCTTACAGATGTTACAACAAAAGAACATGCACTATGGTGGAAAGTATGAATGTAACAGTTGATGAAAAGATAGATTCCAGAGAGCCAATTCAACAAGCAATATATCAAGAAGATGGATGTTGTCAAGAAGAATTTTGTGAGGAATCAGATAATGATGAAGAAGAAACACAAAGGCTTCTTCCTAATACTCCTTCCAGGTATGTACATAAACATCACCCAAAATATCAGATCATTGGAAATCCAGATGAAATACGAGACAAGGAGAAGAATAATAAAACCATCTCAACAAGCAAATTTTTCTTTGCTATCTAAGATTGAGCCAAAATATTTCTCTCGAGGCTAGTGAAGATGAATTTTGGGTTAAAGCAATGAATGAAGAATTAGATCAGATTGAGAAGAGCAAGACTTGGAAACTTGTTCCAAGACCAAAGGACAAAAATGTGATTGGCACAAAATGGGTCTTCAAAAATAAGTTGAATGAAGATGGACAAGTTGTCAGAAATAAAGCAAGGTTAGTTTGCAAAGGTTATGCACAAGTAGAAGGAATTGATTTTGATGAAACCTTTGCTCTAGTTGCATGACTTGAAGCTATAAGGATGTTTTTAGATTTTTCAAGTTTCAAGAATTTCAAAGTATATCAAATGGATGTTAAGTCAGCTTTTCTAAATGGGATTCTAGAAGAAGAGGTCTACATTGAACAACTAGAGGGATTTATACTATCAGATACTCCAGATCAGGTATGCAGATTGAAAAAGGCATTATATGGCTTAAATTAGGCTCCCAGAGCATGGTATTCAATATTGGATAGGTATCTACAGGAATAGGGATTCAGGAAAGGAATAGCAGATAATAATTTGTATATCAAAAATGAAGGAAATGATCTTTTGATAGTGGTTGTTTATGTTGATGACATAATTTTTGGGGGAAATAATGACAAGATGTGCAAAGAGTTTGCTAAGAATATGTAGAGTGAATTTGATATGTCTATGCTTGGTGAATTATCCTTCTTTCTTGGTCTTCATATTTCACAATCAGAAAAGGGAGTGTTTCTTTCTCAAGCCAAATACATCAAGGAGATGTTAAAGAAATTCATATTAGAAGATTGCAAACTAGTAAGTACTCCTATGGTCACAGGGTGCAAGTTAAGTAAGGATGATGAATCTCCAGAGGCAGATCAGAGACTATACAAATCCATGATTGGCAGCTTATTGTATGTCACAGCTACAAGACCAGACATAGTACAGTCAGTAGGATTAGTGGCAAGATTTCAGGCAACACCTAAGGAAACACATGTGGCAATAGTAAAAAGAATTTTTAGGTATCTAAAAGGGACTATGGATTTTGGACTTTGGTATCCTAAAAGTGACAGTTTCACACTCACAACATATACATATGCAGATTGGGCTAGCAGTATTGATGATAGAAAAAGCACAAGTGGGGGAGCTTTCTTTCTTGGAGAAAGACTAGTATCCTGGTTAAGTAAGAAGCAGGTTTCAGTATCACTATCCACAATAGAGGTAGAATATATTGTAGCAGTAGCTAGTTGTACACATGTGTTATGGATGAAGAGGACTTTAGAAGACTTCAAGATAAAACATGATCAACCTATTCCTATACTATGTGATAATACCAGTGCCATATGTATCTCAAAAAATCCAGTAATGCATTCCAGGATGAAGCACATTCCAATTAAGTATCATTTTATGAGAGAACATGTGTCAGATAAACAGGTCATATTGGAGTATGTCACTACAAAGGAATAAATAGCAGATATTTTCACTAATCCACTCTCAAAAGATACTTTTGAGTATCTTCGAGGAAAATTGGGAGTGAGACTCCCACCCCAGAATTAACCACCTCATGTGGAGGTGGGGGAGGGGCTAAGCTAAGAGGCTCATTCTTAGCCCCGAGCCCCAAAGGTGACCCTTTGCCATTGATGACAAAGGGGGAGATATTTATGTATATTAAGGAGAGTTTTGATGTGGGGTTGAGGAAAGTTTTGATATGGGGAGAGATTTGATAATTGAGAGAGCATTGAGCCAGGGGGAGCAAAGTCCCATGGGGAGCAGAAAAGAAGGTCAGATTTCAGTAAAAGGATATGGGTTGCCATCAATGACAAAGGGGGAGATTGTTGGAAATTTTGAGTCCCTAAGCTAAAATGTTGTCATTGATGTCAAAAGGATCTTTGATGTCAAAGCACTATGATGTTCTCCACAAAGAGCTATCATGGGAAGCAATAGGTTTTGATCAAAGTGAGGAAGGGTGATTTGGTGAAAAAGAAGCTTCAAGGGAATATTAAAAAAGGGTTTTTATTTAAAACCATGGATGGCAGATTTGAAATGGGTTTTTCTTAAAACCCAAGTTGGCTTTTTGTTTCATCGAAAAATGTGCCTCGGTGATGGAGATATTTAATTTTAAATATTTAGTTTAAATTTTAAATTATTTAAAATTTAAATTTAAATTTTAAAATTAAAAGTAAAAGTTTATCCCTCGACATCATGAGGAAGCACCAATGTTTCCAAGCAGATGGAAGGCATATATATACACCATTAAATTATTCAATTTAAATTATCCTTGCTCTTATTGTTAATACGATTGTCGTAAAGCGAATAGAGCTCATGCGAAAAAGGTTTTAGTGGTGGAAGCAATGAATAAATTAGATAACCTGTGAAACCCAAGTCACCTTGGGTAGTGTGGCCTATTTGCAACTCAAGTAGTACAGAGGCATTTGGTAGCATGAGGTTGTGCGTTCAATTTTTGGCAAGGTTCATTTGTTGTGCTTTGTGGTGGAAGCGCCTAGGGCATGCAAAGTTTTTGAGGCACATGGGTCTATAGCAAATAAAGGGACATTGGTTCCCTTTTACGTTGTGAACGAGTGGGTAGCTTGTTTTGCTACCTTAGTCGTGGCTAAGGTTCTCGCGGTGAGGGTACGTCGAGCGATCGAAACCCATTAAGGAGGTATGAGATTTTTTGATTAAAATTTAATTAATGCTCTAAAGTTTGGAGTGATAAGGGTTAGGAAATATTTTATTTTTGTAAACCTTTGTTGTGGTTAAAAGGTTAAATAATTATTTTGTTGGCGAAAACCATAGATGATTATTTGAGCCTTATGGTATTGATTTGAATTTTTGAGAGCATTATTTTAGGAGAAATAAGGGTTTTGAATAAAGTTGAAATTGAATAGTGGCTTATTGATTATTATTTTTGGAGGGTCTTTCTATAGATGGACTTTGATGGATGTGATTATTGAGTTGGAGTATAAAGGTGTAAATTGAGTTATGCTTTATCTTGTGATTGTTATTTGAAGTCCACTAACCCTTATTGAGATTGGAAAAAGAAAGTGTGTTGAGTGTGGCAGATTTTGTGGACAACTTCTTGGCATCAAAAAGGTATGGGCACATTCTCCTATTGATTGTTATGGTGGTTGATTTCTAAAATATCATTGGAGTGAAAATGATTGATTGTGGTTTCCTTTTCGAGAGTGGTTGGTTGAATGCTTCAAGGTTTTCTGGTTTGAGAGTTGTGATTAAAACCTTGTTTTATAAGCATTGTTGTTGAAGTCCATTGGTTGTGCAAAGAACTTGAACTTGAGTTAGAGAAGAACATGAGTATCATTGTTATGTGAGATTTGTTGTTGAGCATTGTTGGAAATATTTTGAGTTGGTTGATACATGCTTGGACTAGGGTTTGTGAGAAAGAGTTGTTCCTTGTGGTGATTGGTTGAGTAGAGTTGTTTGAGCCTAGTCAAGTGATTGTGTGAAGTGGTTGTTCAAGTTCCATAAAATAAACTATTCTATATTCTTATTTGAGTTGAGTTGAGAAAGAAATTGGGATTTGAGTATAGAACATATTGAGTCTCTAACAATTCTCTTTATGCTTCTATGAGATTGAGTTGAGATTTTGTTGAGCTGATTTGAGGTAAGTCTTTGAGAAGGCTTGTGGACTGATTTTGAGTAAGCTTTTGTGAAATCTTGCTATGCAGATTTGAGCAAGTCCTAGAGAGGACTTATTGAGCAGATTTGGACAAGTTCTAAGTGAACTTATTGAGTAGATTTGAGCAAGTTCTTAGTGAGCCTATTGAGCATATTTGAGCAGGTTTTGAGTGAGCCTATTGAGCAGATTTGAAGAGGTTCTAAGTGAACCTATTGATAGAGATTTGGAGGTGACAGAGTATAGAGGACAGAGTCTCAGTGGATAGAGATCCATAATCTAGGACAATTGAAGACAGATCTGAGTGAGGAGTCTTCAAGTGGAGAGAGATCCACAAGTCAGTGCAGCACAAAGACAAAGTCTTCTAGAAGATCACTAGCCAGAGTAGAAGGGGAAAGAGTTCTCCTATGGAAGAGATCCACGAACTTGAGATTTAGGGGATCAACATCTCCTTTGGACAGAGGTCCATAAACATTGTAATTGGGAAGGATTCCCAAGAGATTATTTGAGAAATATTTAGAAGAAATTATTTGAGAAATATTTAGAAGAAATATTTTCTTTGGAGGTAGCCCACATTGGGTGAACCATGTTAAAAATTATGTCTCTCATGTGTGTGATGCTTTGTGTGATGTTTACTACTTTATTAATGTTGATGCTACTATTTGGGGAAAAGTTTTATATTTAACTAGTTCACCCCCCTCTCAGTATAAACACATGTTCTTCACATAGGCCAATATCAAATCACCTCTTTGACTTCTAATCACACTATCAGCCCCTTCTAAACCAAATACCTTTTGAGTCTCCATCAAAGTTTAGTTTACCCCAACCAATTGGGGTAAATACCACTAAAATAAGTATTTATAATTCAAGGGGGAGGTCCAACTAGTCTAAGTCTCTAAGAAAATCCGATGTTTAGTTCCAAATCCACTTTAGAAAATAAAACCTCCACTTGTGTCTGGTAGACAAGATGACACATTTTCAATAGAACTCCAAATCACCTTAGAGTAGACTACCTCATAATCCCTCTTGGTGTTCTTGAAAGCCCTTTGATTTCTCTCCCACTAGAGACCCCAAAAGAGATGGGGTAAAATGAATCTCCAAAAGTAAATAAGTCTCTATGATTTAAATAGAGGTACCCACTAAGTGCAAATGTTAATCTGATCATAAATAAAACCTAGGAAAACCCTAAATATTGGATAATTATTCTAAGGACGCCAGTAGAGAAGGGGCACTAAAAGAATAGGTGCATTATAGTTTCATCATAGGATTCATAAAGATAACATATATTAGGTAATATCATCCCTCATTTTTATAGATTCTCGATTTTTAAAGTCTTATTTTGGATGGCCAACCAAAAGAAGATATTGAATTTAGGATTCAAGTGATTAAACCATACCTTACATAGAATGAGCCAAAATGGAGATCTTAATTTGAGGTCATACATCAACTTAACCAAAAAGATCCATCCCTATTCCCTTTCCAAACAATAACATCCTCCAAATATCGTCTTTAGAATATGAAGCTTAAAAGTATTAAAGATAGAATCCTAGGCTAACTTATCTTCTCTACTATAGTTGGAGGTTGGAGGGGCCTTCCAAGATTTTCTACCATTAGCAACTTCAATAAAGTCTACCTCCTTGATCCAACCCAATATCATAAAAATAGGTTCAACCAACAATAGATTGGGATCCTAGGAAAGGGGGGCTTACATCATACAAGAATACTTCTAGAATTTAATTGAATTTCCATTACCTAGAATCCACCTACAACCTTTAACTAAGGTCGATCTGGATTTCACCAAATTCTACCATAAAATAGATCCCATAACTGGGAGAGGATCATATAAGAAACTACAAGTTTAGTTTAAATACTTGGTAGCAATTATATGGATCCACTCCACATCTTCCTTTTAATGAATTTCTAACCCTATTTCATTACCAAGTCCTCATTAGGTGCAAGTCTCTAAAGCATAAACCCCCACAATATTTCTTACTATAGACCTAATTCTAGGAGATGACATAGAATTTCCCATGATATTTAGACCCAACCTAGAGAAAATCTTTTTGAATGTGATCTAATTTAGATAAAACTTTCATGGGGAGTCTAAAAAGAGACATAAAATAAATAGGGATACTTTAAAACATAGTCTTAACAAGGAGAAATTTTCTTTCTTGGCTTAGGAGAGAACCTTTCCAACTAGAAAGTTTCTTTTGCAATCTCTCCACAATCAAATAACAAAAACTCTCTAAAATTATTCTAGTGAATAGAGGTAAACTGAGGTAAACAACTAGAATCTCGGCAATACCACAACCAAGGATATTTGCAATATTTATTTTCTTGGCTAAAGGATTCTTTAGAAAGTATATTTTACTTTTTAAAAAGTTTATCGTTTGCCCAACTACTCTCTCAAACAATTTAGGGTCTTCTTCACTACTCTATAAATACTATATTTAAAGTAGGCAACAAAGATAGATAATAAGAGTATAATGATTAATGGATATCCATTCATATCAAATGCACAATAAAATTATAAAATAACTAATTATAACTAGTATCATCCTATATATATCCTTATAGGTTCTAATATCATAATTGCAATATGAAAGATCAATCCAAGCTAGATAAAAAATAAAGTTCTAGAGATAAAAGATACATGCAAAGTGTAGGCAATAAATAAAGATAAAAGTCTATGATAAAATACTTAATAGATAACAAAAATATCAAAATAATCTAAAGTAAAAAAATTTTACCACTAATATAATCTAAAGTAAAAAATTATTACAATCAATGTCAAACAAGAAAAGTTAAAAAAATTAACAAATCAACCAATTAGTTAGTAAATAGATAGATATATTTACAATATATTTGTTTAATAATAATATCATTTTATATGCATGACATTCTTAGGTTATTTTAATTTTTTGTTGTGAAGCATGGTAAGGTGACATGAACCTGAGCCATACTTGGTAATGATGATAAATGAACCTAGATAATTGGGTTTGAAATTTTCTTTATTTGGTTTTTGCATTAGTGTTTCTTTAATTTTTGTTTAAAATCAAGTCACAAAATTTGGAGGACTAAGATATAACCCTTTTTTAATAGGCTCATTAAGCCTTTCTTAGTATACCAATAGGTGCTCTAGAGCATGGATGCACTTTTCATCAAGTAATTCAATTTTATTGAGACATTATAGACAATGCTTATCTTCAACAAATGTGTCTTGCAAAAGAATTCATATTGAGAAAATATAAGTTCAAAAGGAAATATTACTCTAGTTCCATAAAATAAGCTGTAAGAAGTTTTTTGGTTAGGGCTCTAATTCTAGTTTAATAAACACAAAGAGTAGTAGTAGAGTTGGAGATGCCAATATTACCCTATCTTGTTAACAAGTTTCTTAGTGATTCTAATAATTGTCTTATTAGAAGTTATGAATTAACAATTACCTTATGGATAATATGGTATAGACCATTTGTGTTGTATATGATATTTTACACAATTTTTATTGATATCTTTATTTTTAATGGAGTTCCATAATATTAAGTATTGATAGATGGAATACCATATCTACAAATAAGTTGATTTTTAATAAAATTTCATACTTGAAGACTAGTGGTAGAGGCTATAGGTATATTAGTGACACTTTGTAAAATATTTAGTTGTCATGATGATGAAATTGTGTCTATATGGATGAAGTATTAATCTCCCTCATGATTTTCATTCCCCAAATGGAGAATGGCCAAGGAGAAGCAATGGATTAGAAGGCTTGGGATGGTGTATAGATAATATTGAAATGCTTTTGATACTTTTTATATTACTTGATGTAATCTTAAGAATCCTTTTCGATGGTGGTCTAATAATAACCCTTATTAATCAATTTCTTTAATATGGATACACCACTAAAGTGCCTACAACAGGAACCATCTTGGAATTCTTGTATTACTCTTTGGAATTCATTATAATGAAGGCATGTGAATAATATGTGACTAAGGATATGAAAGTATAATATATCACCAATTATGACATATCAACATGCCCTTTACTTAAATATTTTTGTTCATTTATTTTTAAACCATCTAGCAAAGTTCTATCCTTTAGATAGTTGTAAATGTTTGGATGGTGAAGGCTAATTGAAGAATTAGCTTCTAAAGTGAAGACCTTTAAGGGAGAAAAATTAGCTTCTATGATTACTAGCAACCTAAGTTGTCTTATAATGAGTATGAATTTCTCATCATCAACCTCTATAAGTATGAGAGAGGAAAAAAAATGTATAGTGTCCACATGATAAAAAATAGACTAGGGATGGATTTGATTGTAATTTTATCAAACATTATTATCAACTAGTCAACAATATTTTTCCAAGGTTTTAACTTTCCATATTTGGTCTAATAAATTGCATTAGATTTATTTATGATTAATTGGAAGTCACCAACTATGTTAAGGAATTTGATTTTTAAATCCTTAACTAATTTAAGTCCTATAATGAGGACATTATACTTTGCTATGTTCTTAGAACAACATAAGATGAGCTTACATAATAAAGGAATAAGTTGATGTTGAGGAGTGATTAAAATGATTACTACCCTTGATCCTTTGGGACACCATGATTCATAAAATAATATAGATCATGAATGTTTATGCTCAAATTTTTAACTTGATGTAGAGGATGAATTAATTAGGGAAATTTATCCATAAGGGTAAAATAGCTTATAATGGTGCATCTACCAAATGATCAACTACCATCTAACCTTTTATAATTTTTTGCTTAAATATTTTGAAATAAAATTCACTGAACAACATGATACCCTTGGTAGTATGAAATTTGGAAAAGGTTTTGTCATGAGTTATCACAAAGGTTCTACCAATGAAATCACATATAGTGTCGAATATTTTAGTGGTGAATACTATATAGACATAAATACTCTAGCAAAGTGTATTGAATTTTGTAGTTGACCAAAGTAAAGCTAATATGGAATATTTTCTTTCTCTATTTTGAACATAATATTGAGCTAACAAGTCACCTAAATCCTAATTGTTTGTAGCTATATGGATAATAAAAGGTTCATTCTAGTTGTGAAATATAAGGACAAGAGGTGTCATTAGATATATCTTAATTATATTGAATGCTTGCTAAAAAATAGTATTCCACCTAAAGACTATATATTTCTTTAAAATCTATGCAAATGGTTGATATTTATCTACAAATCAAGAGATAAATCTCCTAATGGATTGGATTTTTCCATAGAGACTTATATATTGAAATTGAGAGGTTATTAAAATGATTACTAACCCTACTCCTTTGGCACATTGTAAACCATAAAAAATAATGGAGACCATGGATGTTTATCCTTAAATTTTGACTTAATGTAGAGGATGGAATAATTAGGGAATCTAATCCTTAGGAGTGGGCTAGCTTCTAAGGGTGCATATACCTATTGATAAAATATCACCTAACCTTTTATATATTTTTTCTATTGAATTTGAGATAAAAAAATTTAAATAACATGATCTACTTGATAGTGTAACCTAGAGATGAGTTTATATCATTAGGTATCACAAAGGGTCTATTAATATGATAATAAAGGTTTTATGACTCAAAATGTAGTGTTTAAGCTTCTTAGAGGTGAATGCTATATAAATATATTTACTCTATAAATGTCTATTGGGTTCTATAGCTTACCAAAGTTATAATAGTGTTGAATATTGTCCTTTCTCTATTTTGATCATCATACTAGGCTAATAAATTACCTAGATCATAACTAGTTATAGCCATATAAGGAAGTAAAGTTTTAGTATGTTTGGGAGGAATAAACACAAAATGTGTTATTAGATATTTCTTAATAACATTAAATACTTGTGCAAAATACTTATACCACTTAAAGGCTATATATTTTTTTGAAAAGCATTGTAAATAGTTGATATTTATCAATTAGTTAAGAGATAAATCTCCTAATGGCTTTAATTTAACCCTAGAAACTTCAAATTTGATTCAATGTTCTAGGTGGTAGTAAGTTTACACCAAATTCTATATTTTTAAGTTTTCCCTCCATTAGATATAACAAATCCTAGAATATTAGAAAAAGTCACTCAAAAAATACATGTATTAGATTTTAGATGCATTTTATATGTCCTTAACTAGTTTACCTTATAGGCTATGCAACTCGATTAGGTTACAGGGAGGAGGCATGTTAGTGATAGCTTCTATATTAGTAGGGTCCACCTCAAAGCCTCACCTAGATATGATGAAACCTAACAACTTGTTAGATGTGACTCAAAATACACACTTGGAGGGATTAATATGAACCTTGTACTATCAAAGCCTTTCAAAGATTCATCTTATATTGTGAACATGATTCTTTTGATGTATAGAATTATCTAGAATATTTTCCAAATAGTCCTCTTGAATATTGTGCATCATGTAATGAAATATATAATTCATGGCCCTTTGATATGTGGCACCAACATGACTTTGTAATAGAAGGTACCCCATGGAGTAATTAAAGCTATATTGGCCTGGTCCTCAGGATCAACCATGATCTGATTGTATTCTGAGAAACCATCCATGAGAAAAAGTATTCCATATTTGGCAGTGAAATCTGTGATCATATCTATGTTGAGAAGAGGAAAATCATCTTTAGGACATGTTAAGTTAATGTCCCTAAATTCGATACATATTTTAATTGTTCCTACCTTCTTAGCAATATGAACGATGTTGGAGATACAATTAGAATAGTTGATATCTTTTATAAAACCCATGTCAAGGAGTTTTTGGAGATCCTTTTTGACCCAAAGATCAACCTTAGGATTCATCTTCCTAAGTTTCTACTTAATAGGCTTAGCACTAGGATTCACTACCAAATGATGCATAACAAGGGAGGTATCAAGACTTGGCATATCGACATATGACCAAGTAAAAATATCATGAAATTCATTGAAAAATTAGATAATTCTTCTTGCTCGTCCATAGATAAGGCTTTACCTAACTTAAGGATTCTAGGGCTCTCCTCAGAACCTATGTTAACATCTATGGTCTCCTCAATGATAATATGATACTCATCCTCATAATGAGGTGGGGCAGTGATCAATCCTAGTTCCTTAAGGTCCTCAAGAGACATGGGACCAAAATCCTCTTGAGAAATAGGAGACTCGACATGCAGAACACAAGGGATCAACCCATAAAAGAAGAAGTTGTTTAGAAGGATATCCTCATGATACATGTCACAAAAAGTATCCCCTTCAACATAATCTCCTAGTGTTACAACTTACTCAAGATGCACCAAGTTACCACATTGAAAAGCATAATGTTAGTGCAATATGACAATCACTCATCCTCATCATTCCATTCCAAGCCTTGATGATCCAAATTTTCAGCATAAGTAATGAGGTGATCATTATAATCAAATAGAAAATATTGGTTTTTATAGGGTATGTAGCCTATTACACATCTCCAAACCCAAATATCAACTTCCAAAGGCTCTAAAATACCTTTCTTTTTTGTACCCAAACATTTACCCACATATCCCATACTAGATAGGATTTTCTTGGGAAGTGAGTAATCAATGGATAGGTAACAATGGGTAAAATAATACTTTATAGGAAGAGGGTTGCTACCACAAATATTTTTATTTGAGTGATACACCTATGAATATAAAGGTACACATGTAAATGTGTACTACTTCACCCTTCTTATGAGGTAAACCCATAGTCCTTGGTGAAGGTGGCAGCTTGGCTAAATCTAGAAGAGGTTCTTGAAGAAAAGGATTGACCTGATCTTGTGATGAATTATTGATTAGTGGTTTCTCACTCACATTTATATTTTCAAGTTGCTTGGTTATGTGATATGAAGAAACTAATGGACATAAATTGAGACTAGATTGATCTTGTTCAATCATTGAACAATATTGTAATGGATGAGGATCACTTAAAATGGTGACAAGTTGATATTAGAATTCAAACTTCAAATATTTATGAAGAGTAGAAGGGACAACCCTCATTACATGAATCCAAGGTCATCCAAGAAGAATATTAAAATATGTGGGGCAAGGTACCACATAAAACAATGTGTCTAAGAATTTATGTCCAACCCTAAATGAGAGGGATATTATGTCATAGGTCTCTTAGGACTCATTGTTGAAAGCTTTGATGGTGACATTGGATTTAATTAAATCTTCCTATTTTAATCCAAAATTTTGGAAAATTTGATAAGTGCCTAGATTTATGAATGAACCATTATCTATCAAAATTCTCTTGATAAATTTTTCTCCAATATTTGTAGTGATCTAGAGGGAAGAATCCCTTCACAAACCTAAGGAAGGAATATCATCATCCAAAAATGTGATATGATGAATCCTAAGGGAGACCATAACATCAACTATAGTACTAAGGGAAATGTCTTGAGGGACAGATTGGTGACTTAGAAGCTTCAACAAGGCTTCCCTATGAATTGGAGAAGTTTACAAAAGCTCTAAGAGGGAAATATTGGTTGGGGTACTAGCTAACTGTTGTTGAATGTTGAAGGAGACTTTAGATTGTGGTTTCAATATTATGGGTGGGTTTTCTTCTCTTGGACTCCTTTGGGTACTCTTCAAAACTAAGGATGGTTTTCAAGGTTGATTGTATGCAAAACTCATATCCTACTAAGATCATAGGGTCATTTGAGCTTGTGCTTATTGCCTTGTGGTTACTACTATCATACCAACCATGTTATTATAGGGAGGTGACACATTATGATATGGCACTTGATTAGCTATATGATGCCCATGATTAGGTAGGGGATCTTGGAAGATCCCCATGTCTTGATTAGTTGTGGGTACTTTTTGAGTAGGAGGTTTATTGTTTGTTAGAGTATTAGGTTGAGAATACTATATAACAAGGTGACCTATATCAATTAAGTCCTGAACCACATGTTTCAACCTCTTATATGAATTTGTCATGTCCTCCCCCACTCTATGATATTCATAATATTGACCAAGATTATACGAATGAATTATGGTATTGGGTTACCTTATAGGAGGTAACTCAATCGTATTAGCTTCTAAGAGTTATTTTAGGATAAAAAAAATAGGTTGGTTGAGCCTTGTGAAGTTTTTTGGTGGGGTTTTTTAAGGTTTTCTAAGCACCATCTTTTGCAAAGTGTTAGAAATATTTTTGGTAGATCTATTATTCGTTACCCCATCACCAACTACATGCTTGTTCTTATACTAAGATTTTATGGTCCTATCTTCTTCTTTATTTATCTTAATTTGACCTATTTGAATAAGGGCTTGCTATACCCTTCTTTCCAAATATATTGCTTGATAAAAAGAGGTAATAGTTGTTTCTAATTCATATCATAGTTTCTCGTATAGATTTCCAGTTATCTCTAATAGTTCTCAAAGAGGTAAGGTGTATCTTAACCATCCAACTAAAATTCTCCAATGACAAGAATTTTGAAAAAAATTCATCTTGTTCTTGCTTCAACATATAATTATCTTTCATAGTCGCATTTTTTTCAACATAAGTTTTTAATAAGTGAACAAAAAATTCCATTGTTTCTTCAAAATTCCTCAAATAATGACGAGGTAGTTGATAATACCATTCCAATTCCATACCACCAAGGCCTTTAGGGAATGCCTTTAGTAACAACAGGTCATCATATATAATATCATGGCACATTGTACCAAACATCCTTAAATGTTCAATTGGGTCCTCTATTCTCTTATAAATAGGTAAAATCAACATTAAAAAATGCTTAGGATAGATCCTAGAAGAAACAACAGGGTCTGAGGGTTGATTGTACATTTCTTAATAGTTGTAGATGAAACTTGGAGGCTGAATCATATTCACTCTTGAGACCAATTTTTTTACCATACTTGTCAAGATTTGTATGTTAGGATTGTTGCTATGCAATGCCCCTAGGTTCCCTAAGGGAGATTTATAGGTATTGTTGAAGGGGAAATTGTTCAATTTTGGAGGCATTAACATTTTTATGGTATGGATTATGATATATGGTATCTTGGTATGGAGGATAACTGACACTTGGTGGAATAGAAGCATGAATATTGAGATGAGTAGAATGAGGATGAAATTGAGCATAATATTGAGATGCACTAATAGTTAAAGGAACTTATGTAACTCTTCCAATGTTTGTTTTTGTAGTAGTAACATATGTTGGTTTATGAAAAGGATTAATATGATATGAATATTGAAAAAAAAGGGTTGGTGTGAATGTTTCAAGAAGAAATGGTTTTATTATGGGATGTCCCAACTTCTTCATGTTAGGCTTCCTTATCCACAACATTAACCAAAGCATACTTTTGATTTTTGAAGAAATTCTAGATATGATCATATGATTTAAAGGTGAGGTGTCCATTAGACCCCTCAATAGGATCAAGATCATTACCAATTTATACATGTTCTTCCTCTTCTAGATTAGGGTTCTCCCTATCAATATAGTCATCTTTTTGAAGAATCTCACTAGATTCTAAAATCCTTCACTTACTCGTAATGGTGGGTGACATAGGAGAAAGAGAAATGATAGAGGAGAGGAGGATATAAAAACTAGAAAAAAACACACAATATATTTTTAAGACATTTTTAATGTTTTCTAATTCTAAGCAAACAAATTTAATGGTCTTGCTTAAAGTTAAAAAAAAAAACAAATGGAAAAGGCTTCCTAATTTGACCACTAAAGACATATTTTCATGTTGGATTCACCAAATATATAGAGGGGTAAAACTACTCTTTCATGTAATATTCTTGGCTAGATTCGCTTAGAGCTAAAGTGACCATGGGGGTGTGTTATATTCTCTACACTCGAGGGCTTGCAAATTGAAGGGTTCACTAGGAATGATTTTAGGACTCACTCTAAGTCCAAGGATGGAAATGTTTAATGTGTATATTGAAAAATTTTAGGAACCTAATATTAAAAATAATAATCTAACACAACTACTTGAAAATAAATACACATGCTCTCAACACACTTGGAAATAAAATGCACAATACAAAAATAAATTGCAAAAAAAAAATAATCTCATAATAGCACTAAATTTTAAGACTCTTCGAGGGGGAAACTTCCTTCAATAATTCATCCAATCATGCAAAAAATATACATACAATATTTCCTCTCATATATTTAAGAAATTTCTCTAGCACCTAACTCCCAAGGTTGGCTTACATACAAAATGCCACCCAGGCTAGAATCTCCTACCTAAAATCAATTACATTCTTGAATGAAAATGATTACATAGAAGGGTGAAATTTGGCATAGGCGCTTATTAATCCAGAACTATAATAAAATATTACAAAATATTAACATTGGTACTACCCAGATTTGATAAGGGCTATTACATCAAAGCGTTAGGATGGAGTCCTAACATGCCCTTCCCCTTCAAAAATCTTTATCCTCAAATATGAAGGTGAGGAAACTATTGTTGGATTTGGTGAAGAGTTTCCCATGTTGCGCTTCTAATTGTAAGCCATGCCACTAGACCAAGACATCTGTGATAACCCATCAATGAAGGGTATACAATATTTGATCAATAATACATTTAGGTTCAAGAATGATGGATCCTTCCTCAACCAACTCTTGAAGTGTAGACTACACCTGCAAATTATTATCAATAACTTGCTTGAGAGAGGATACATAGAATACTGGATGAAGTTTAGAACTAGCTGGAAGGGCTAGTTTGTACGTCATTGTACCAAGCCTCTGCAAAACCTAATAAGGACCATAGTATTTTGGGGTATATTTTTAACAACCACGCATTTGGAGATATGATTTTTTGTATGGTTGTAAATGAAGGAAGACCATATAACCAATGACAAAGTTGTTTTTAGTACAATGTTGATCTACTTGCTATTTCATATGGTTCTGAGCCATGTCCAAATTGAGCTTGAGTTTGCAAATAACGGAGTCACATTTATGGAGAGTGGAATCCATGACATGAACCTTAGAGCTACTTGGAATGTAAAAAGTTGGATTTGGTGGAAGTTGACCATAAACTACTTCAAATGGAGTCACCTTAATGATAGGTTGTGTTGCACCACCATTCAGCCAAAGGAAGCCACTTAGCCCAATGAGTAGAATGTTCAAAAGTGAAGTAGCAAAGGTAGGTTTCCAAGAATTTATTGATAATTTTAGTTTGGCCATCAGTTTGAGGATGGTAGGCCGAAATCATCTTGAGTTGTGTTCCCTTCAACTTGAACATTTCTTGCTAAAAGCAACTAGTGAATATAGGATTCTGATCAGAGACAATGAATTTAGGTATTCCAGAGGTAAAATATGGAATAAAGGAAGATTTGGGTGACAATGGATGGATTATAATGGTGGGATAGGGAGTATAAGTGAGAATAATTTGAAAGATGATCCAATATTACTAGAATAACTAATTTACCTTTAAAATTTGGTATCCCTTCGATGAAGTCCATAGATATATCTTTCCAAACCTGCTCAGGAATGGGCAAATGTTGATGTGTGTTTGGGAAACACAGAGTCTCACCTTTCATTCATTATCAATGATCACATTCAGCAAAAAATATTTTGATGTTATTTTTCATTCCCTTCCAAAAACAATTATGCTTGGTTTGGGTATATGTTTTGAGAAAACATGAATGACTAGTTGTGGAGGTTGCATGCATTTCATGAAGGAGAAGGTCCTTGATTTAAGACTCATATGGAATAACCAAATGTTCATGAAACTATAAATCCTCTTGAAGATGGTGGAGGAGAGTTTTCAAGGATGAATCCTTGGCTATATCTTCATGAAATTGATGAATCCATTGTGGAAGAGGAGTAGAGATAGCATGTAGCATGGCCTAATATTCATGGAGGTGAGACAAGGAATTGACCACCACATTCTCTTTACCTTTATTATAAGAGATTTCATAATCATATCCCAACAATTTGGAGATCCCAAAGGATTAGAGGCTCCATCTTCACATCCCATCTGGGCAGGTAGCCTAGATGGTTGTGGTTGCAGCACTAGAGCATAACAGCTAACAGGTCTCATGTTTGAGATGCGGTGGAGGTAGTGGAAGGTTTTGCATTATGGTTTTTGTTTTGCATGGTGGAAGGCATGTTAAAGGAAGGGAAGTGTCCCTTTGATTTCATGTGGGTGGCTAGCCCATGTGGTGGCCTAGCCACGGCTAGGGCACGGGGCCAATAGGCAGCGTGGGTTCGATTCTCGATGGCAGGCAGTAGCAAATTTTTTTTAAAATTGATTTATACCAAAGTCCAAAGTTTATAAGGTATGCACCTAGCCTAGGGATTCATAAGGAGTTTTTGTGATGATTTTATTTTTGCAATAAAAGGGTTATGAAATATTTTTTCTTGTGCAAGAATTAAGTGGAGTTGTTTGCTAGTGCTTTGGAGGAAATTTTTGAAGTGGTGATTTATTTATCTTTTGGAAATGCATTAATGACAAGTAGGAGATATAAGGTGTAAATGAAATATTTTTCTTATGTAATTGGTGATCTTTGTTGATGAAATTTTATTTGCAAGGTTAGGAGTTATAAGGTGTAAAAAGTGGTTTGAATTTTATGTGTACCTCTTGCATTGTGAAAAGAATTTTTGTGGGGTTGTGTTGAATGTTAATGCATTTTCCTTGAGATCAAAAGAAGGGTCCTAGAGCATATTTTTAGATTTCATTGAGCACATTTTGGAAGGAATATTCATGTGGATGTTTTGAAATAGATTGTTGCTATCTAACCCTTGAAGTGGCACAAGAAGAATTGGTTATTTGTGAGATAGGTTTTAATGACATATCTTCATCAAAGCAAATAAGAGGTATGGGCACATCATTCCTTGTTTAAATTTTTTTATTGAAGTGAATATTTTGGAACATAATGTGGAGATAAAAGGATTGTTTGATAAGCATTTTTGGAAATATTTGAGTTAGGTTTTGAAATCTATATTGTGCATCCTTGTTGAAAGAAAGTGGAAACACCTATGTTAGGGTTTGTGAGCAAGTTATGCTTCATTGGTTGAATGATTGTGTGAAACACTTGAGCATTGGTTTTGAGTGATATTGAAATTGAATGTACAAAAATTACAAATCAGATTTGTGAAATCAAGTGTGTGCATCAAGAAGATAGGTGTCATATGCTAGACTAGATCTATCTTTAAAAGAGAAATAAATGTGAGACATGTGAAAGCGATAGAATTAATTATTGAGTAGAACATATTGAGCTATTTGCAAGTGCATATCACTTTCTATATGTTATAGAGGTTAAATAAATTCTAAGTAGAATATATTTTTTTTGAAGAAAGAATTTCTAAAAAAGATATATGATTTGCTTGTGTTCAAGGTTTGGAAATATATGGTAAATTTTTATGAGCAGTATTGAGGACATATTAGAACAAGTCTTTTGAGAAGGCTTGAGGAAATAATTGAGCACATATTTTGAGAAGGCTTGAGGAAAAATTTGAGCAAGTATTTTGAGAAGACTTAAGGATATATTTGAGAAATTATTTTGAGAAGGCTTGAGGATAGATTTGAGCAAGTCTTTGAGAAGGCTTGAGGGTAAATTTGAGCAAGGCTTGAAGATAGACTTGAGCAAGACCTTTAGAATACTTGAGGATATATTTTAGAGCATATTTGATCAAGATTTGTGTTAAGGCTTGTAGATTTATTTGTGAGAATATTTTGGTATAGATTTGTGGGTAGAGTTTGGTATAAATTTATGAGCAAAGTTAGATCATGTTTGTGCTAGACTTGGTATAGGGTTTGGTGCATATTTGAGATATATTTGAAATTAATATTTGGAGGTGATAGAACAAAGAGGACAATAGTCTCCAGTGGATATAGATACATTAGCCAATGCAGTGGGGATAGAGGTTTCCTATGGAGATATATCCATAAGCCATAGTAGTGGGGGTAGAAGTCTTCTATAATATCACTAGCCAAAACTAATGGGAAAGAGTTTTCCTATGGAGAGAGATTAACAAAACTAGAACAGAGTGGAGTGATGTCCACAAAACTAGAACAAAGTGGAGTGGTGTCCACAAAACCAGAATAGAGTGGAGTGGTGTACACAAAACCAGATCAAGGAGAAAGAGCTCTCCTGTGGAGTGTGATCCATGAACCATTTAGGGAGATTGATTTCTTCTATGGAGAGAGATGCACAAACTAGTTGAGGAGATAGAGTTCTCCTAGATCAAGTTCCATGAACTAGAGAAAATGTAAAAGAGTTCTCTTGTAGATAGAGATCCACAAATTAGAGCATAGGGGATTGGTGTCTTCTTTAGATAGAGGCCCATAAACATTATAATAGGGAATTGTATTCCAAAGATATTTGTTGAGAAAATTTAGTAGAAATATATTCTCCATGGATTAGCCCACATTGGGTGAACCACATTAAATTTGTGTCTCTCTTGTGTGTGATTATTTGTGTATTGCTTTGATTACTGCTATTGATATTGCCATTGATAATATTGGATAATATTGTTTGGGAAGGAAAAGTAAAAGTTGATCTTATACTTTTCACCCCCCCTCTCAATATAAGCTTACGTTATTTACTATAAGACCCAAGAATCCATGAAGTTCCTTCAAGGTATGAGGTTTGGGCCATTCTTGCACTACCTAAATTTTCTTAGGGTCGACTTGAACTCCTTTCTTAATGCCTATAAGCCCCAATTATTCAACCTCCTATTGAACAAAGGAATATTTTGATTGCTTTCCATAAATATGATGGTCAGACAAAAATTTGAGAGTTGCTTCTAAGTGGTGAAGATGATCTGCCCATGTGTGACTATAAACTAGTATGTCATAAAATAAGACTAGAATAAATTTGTGAAGGTGAGGGTGAAAAGTAGAATAAATCAAAATCTGGAAGGTGGATGGTGCATTTGTCAACCCAAAAGGCATAATTAAAAATTCATAATGCCCTTCATGAGTTCAAAAGGATATTTTTGGAATATCTTCCTTCATAATGTGGATTTGGTGATAACTTTATTGTAAATCCAACTTGGCAAAGTTTTGAGCCCCATGCAACTCATCTAAGATTTCATCAATAACAAGAATAGGGAACTTATCCTTGATAGTAACTTTATTAAGATCTCAATAATCCACACACAAATTCCAAGTGTCATCCTTATTTTTAGCTAACAACACTGGATAAGAATAGGGGCTAACACTAAAATGGATAATTCTAGAAGCTTTAAGCTCCTGAATAATTTTCTCAATTTTAGTTTTCTAAGCATAAGCATATCAGTATGGTTTAACATTAGGAGGTAAACTTCCAGGAAAAATTTGAATTGCATGATCATGTGAGCATTGAGGAGGAAGTACCTTGGGTTACTTAAAGATATGAGTATACCTATTTAATATACCCTATAACTGTTGTGGGTGACTAGACTCCCTTTTCTTAGGAGTAGTGATTAGCAAAAAATTTGAACTACCACGCCATGGGAATATTTATTTAATAATTTTTCCATATTATGAGAAGAAATAAACTGAAGTACTCCTATATTTATGCCACGAAAGGTATATTCTTGCCCATCTTGACTAAATTTCATCCATAATTTAGAAAAATTCCATAGGACCAGTCCTAATATTTGTAACCATTGTGCTTCCAAAACTATAGCACATCCTCCTAAGGGTAAAGAAAACATGTCAGACTTGATATTATAATCCTCAATTTTTAACGTAACATTATGATATTTTTCTTTGCATGGGAGGGTGCCACCATTAGCAATCATAGTTTCAAATGAATTACATGTGGTAATGTAATAATTTTCTTATTTGGTGACATGTGGATCAATAAAATTGTGTGTGGTGCTAGAGTCAATCAAAATGATGACCATTTGTCCCTTGAAATGGACAGTCACCTTCATGGTTTGGGATGTGGATACTCCTGCTAGAGCATGTACAAAATGTTTTGGTTGGGATTCCTCCCGATCGATCGGTTGATATATGGTTTTAGTTTCTTAAAGATCCTTTTCATCCTCAGAAGAGTCTAAAGTGGGAACTTCATCTATATCTAGCAAGTATAATTTTTGTTGCAAACACCTATGCCCTTGGGTATATTTTTCATCACAATTGTAACATAATCCTTGTGCCTTTCTATGCTCCATCTCCTCGTGACTCATTTTTTTATAGGTGGAGATTTATTAGTCAAAATTGGTATTGTCTTGTTCATAGAATGTGACTTAGATAGACGAAATTTAGAAGTTTGACCAAGAGCCTTGAATTTTTCCTCTACCAATTTGGCCAATTGTATAGCCTGAGGTAGCGATTGAGGCCACAACAATTTAATTTCAACCTTGATGGCATCCTTTAGTCCACTCACAAAATAACTCTAGAAAGAATCAACACTTAGTCTGGTTATTTGATTGGAAATTTTTTCAAATTGAGTTTTGTATTATTGAATAGTTGAAGTTTGTTTGAGTTTAAAAAGGGCTCCTGTAAAATATTCAAATTCACTAGGACCAAAGCGAGTGAGTAGGCGTTGACCAAAATCAGACCATGAAATGTGGGGTTAAATATTTCTAAACCACAAGAACCAATCGAGTGCATCTGATTCAAAATTAAAATAAGTAATGGTCAACCATAGGAAACGATCAACATTATGAATATTGAAGTATTGTTCTACCTTACAAATCCACCCCTCAAGATATTTTCCATCAAACATGGGAAAGTCCAATTCTGGTAACCTCATCCCATTTTGGTTGGGTATAGCTCATTGGTGGTGGCTTGTACCAATTTCGTCTTGGTCATGTTGAGCTGCGAAACCAGCAGAGACTCTATTTTCCAATTCAACCTTCATTGCTTTTTGTGCAAGGGTGAGATCAATTGTAGATTCTTAGAAATATTGGATTTGTGATTGCATTGCCTATATGTTTTTTTTAAGCATAGACATTATTTGGTTGCCCATATTATCCACTTTGTTTTGAATTTCCTTCTCCATTACTTATTGATGAGTTCCCTGAGTTCCCTTAGCCATAATTGAAGGTTTGGATGTTTTTTGTAGGACTTACTAAAAATAGATATGTAGCTTTCAGGAGTTACTATTTTTAGTAATAATCAAAAAAATAATTTGGAAAATAGGTTGCACCATTGATTTTAATATAGGGTCCACTTTGGTATCTGCTTGATCTAAGTGCTCAACGAGGAGATATACTGACTTATTTGATTTTTTGTGATCTCTTGGTTGGGTGCAAGTCGATATCAGGATAATTTATTCAACTTGGACTTAAAAATTCAGTAGTGGATCCTTTGAGGGTCTTTGGTGTAGAATAATAGTAACTTCTACTCCACAAAATTTTGGATCAATTTTATAGACCATTGAGTTGGTATGGCCTTAACAAGAAAAATAAAAAATTGCCAATTTTGGAAAATCAGTGTAAATTTTGACCAAGAGCTGCCAAGGATAATTTTATCTAGAATAGAATTTAGAATTATTTGCTAAATGTTTTAGTCAATATGAGCTCTGAGTGAAGAGATATCATTTTTTAGTAAAATTTCAAAGTTTTTTTTTTTATTACTGGTGAGGTTGGTTTTGCCTTTGGATATTGGTTCCAAGAACTGTATCAACTGTCTCTACCTTGTATATATTGATTACTAACCATTAACTGAATCCTAACATTGTTATGTTCCCTTTTTGGACTATCTAACAACTAACTAATTCTTGATATTATTTTGTTCCCTTTTTAGACTATCTGACCATTGACTAATTCTTGATATTATTATGTTCCCTATTTGATTCTGACTCTATCACAAATATTCCCTGACTATTCTATTGGCACAGGTAATTTTTCTAACTGTGTAGGTGATTTTTATGACACTATTATCTTGATCACCTTGTATTCACTATTACTAATGGATTTTTTTGACTAAAATTGACTCTGACCCCTTATTTTAGACTTTGAAGATGCCCGTTTTCTTGTTATTCTTAAAGAATTTGTATTATCTGTTGTGCATGCTAGAATTATAGAATAGGGATGTATTATTTGTATGCTCAAATTTTGTGTAGGATATAGTAATAGATTTAGAAATTTTGTTGTAGGTTAATCAGAATAGAAGACTTGAATAATAGACCTTGTTTGTAGGTTTAAACAGAACCAGGGTACGTTAGGCAAGGGTGTATGTAATATATATAGGTATTTTGTTATATCGTAGTGACAAACAATAATGCTCGGACCAATATTTTAGGCCACTACTCAAGGAAGATTCCACACATACCCTTGAACACACTATCTACCTCTTTTATAGTATGAGAGGGTAGTATTCTGGGATGCTATATCCCATGCACTATGGACAATACAAGGTCAAAAAAATTTCCTAGGGATAAAATTTTGTTAAATCCTAGATGGTCTCCCGATACACCTGAAGATGTGTCGAAGCTAAATTTTGTGTGTGAGTGCTATTTTAGGCATGGGTATTGGAGCCTAATCATCCCTCACTTCACTATATGTTGTATGGGCTAGCTTAGCCAATAATGATAGCTCCTTCATGATATTTTAAAATCGCTGACACAAAGTTTATAACCTACTCAACTACTATAAAAATTATTGTAGCTTTTATTTTGGCTTTTTGTTGAATATATATATATATATATATATATATATATATGTATATATATATATATATATATATATATATATATATATATATATATATATATATATATATATATATATATATATATGTATATATATATATATGTATATATATATATGTATATATATATATATGTATATATATATATGTATATATATATATATGTATATATATATATATATATATATATATGTATATATATATATATATATATATATATATATATATATATATATATATATATATTGTATTTTTTTAATAAGGAAAACTAGCAAATGAAAAAAACTAAACTCAAAAATCATATACCTAATAGTAGAATTTGTAGAATCCATCGTAGTCATAGTAGAACATGACCCTAGAAAGTGCTTTGATACCACTTTTTAGGAACCTAATATTAAAAATAACACTCTCACAAAAATACTTTAAAATAAGCACAAATTATCTCAACACACTTGGAAATAAAATGCACAATATGAAATTAATTGTAAAAAAAGAACAATCTCACAATAGAACTGAATTGCAAACCTCTTCGAGTGGGAAACTTCCTTCAATACTTCATTCAATTATGCAAAAATATACATACAATACTGCCTATCATAGATTTAAGTAATTCCTCTAGCACTTAACTCCCAAGGTTGGCTTACATACAATATGTCATTCGGGCTAGAATCTCCTATGTACAATTAGTTACATTCTTGAAAGGAAATGATTACATAGAAGGGCACCATTTGGCATAGGTGCTTCTTAATCCAAAACTATAATAAAATATTACAAAATATAAACATTAGTACTAACCAAATTCCATAAGGACTATTACATCAAGCATTAGGATGGGGTCCTAACATGCAAACACTTATGTTTGGATTTTCTAAAATATAAGATATGGAAAATGAAAGAATGATGTAGGGAAAAAAGGGATGCAAGAAGACAAGAAGATAACCCTAGTATGATTCTTGATTTTTAATAATGACTAAAACCTAAATTACAATAAAATAAATCTGTTTATTTTTCAATAATGGTTTAAGAGATTGCACAAACAAAGTTAACCCTAGAATGTAAAATATATGCTTTTTTTTTGTAAGTTAATAATTTTCATTAAGGGGGAATTTGAAAGGCACCCCAACGCCTTAGAAAAACACAAAATAAAATATGCAGGAATAAACAAAAATACATCCTAAGGAAATAGAAAAGAGAAGAGGATGTGAGATAGATCAAAAAGCATCCTTAGCATAATAGGAGAAGGACAAAAACTAACAAAGAAGAATAAAAAGAAAGGAAACCCCAAAGGAACAAAAACAGTAGCAGGGAAGGTCATTACTCCAGAGCAGGTACCTTAGCAGTTTCCTATTCGCCTTCCTTGGTTTCATCCTTGGGCACATCCTTGAATAATTCCTATGTTATTTCAATGACATCATCCTCCTTTGCTTCAGATTTGCCAACAACAACAAAAATTGCAGGGGCATCGTCATCAAAGGTGTCATAGAAAAATAGTAAACTAAGCACATTTATCTATTCTTTCAGTTGTGATATAGCTTTCCCCATAGTAGTCCAGGAAGTCTCTAGATTGGTCAATAGTAGCATATGTAGTTTCGATTACTAATTTGTGCAAATATTTTTCAACATGATTGTTGGAGTCATCCTCACCCATATACTTAACCTTCTCAGAGGTCTAGGATGTTTTTTCTTAATCCTCTGAGAACTCCTTGTGGTAATAAATTCCACCTTAGAATTTTTATTATCTTTGAGATATCCCTAACATTTAACTTCATTTCCCTTTCTTTTTTTACCTCTCATATTAGAGGGAGTTGTGGAGGAAGTATATTCCTGAGTATTTTCCTGAATGGGAATGTTTCCTTTAGGAAATTTTTGTAGCAGATAAGCATAAAGGATATTGAAGAGACCCTAGTGAGAAGGACAAGCTTTCTCCTTCTTGTATCAGGTAGAGTTTATGGTGTAATCCATATAAATATACAAGAATTTTGGAATGTTGAGAAATTTTGCATCTCTGAAATGATTCACAAAAGAAATGTGGAAACTACAAAGTTGTGACTCAGGATCATCAACAATAATGTATTGCATTACTGGCTTCATTACCTCCTTCCATGGTGTGGGAAAATCCTTGCAAAATAAACCCTTATTGACAAGCTTCCTGATTGGTGATGAAGGTTTGAAATGGCTGATTTCCACTTCCCAGTTGTGCTTGTTCCTTCTCACTATACGGCCAACAACAAGTTGTCCTATCAATTCTATAATCAGCTCTACGTTCACCAAGAAATTCACTTTTGAATGCCTAGGAATGAATTAAAATAATTTTATGTTATTTACAATTTAGATATAAAATGAAAATGGATAGAAAGTAAACAACAAAAAAACTAAGAATTTTATTTATGGCACTTATCTAAATTGATGGTTGACCTTAGATTTTAACTTATATGCAGATATATCCAACAACTTCACAACCTACAAAATAGCTTCACAAAACCCTAAATATTTTTATCAAAATTTGGGGGCTTGCTTAGCCTACTATGTGACTGAGCATGGAGGTGCAACAATCAACCCCCTTTTGTCCTTTTAGCAGATCATTTGTAAATGAAAGTGATTTTTGACCTTTTTGGAAATGGACAAGCAAAGATGCAATAAAATAAAACAATGTAAAATATAGTATTATGACCTAGATGAAGCATGCAAACATAGTGGGAGAAAAAATTTATCTCCAAACCTGATGAATCCAAAATCACACCCTGTAAGGGGGGACCATGACTTTGGATCTGCTAAAACCATGTCTATATGGATGGGGCATGATTATATAGCAGAAAGGTAAGAGTGATCTACTAATATGAAATGAGATACAAAAATGCACATAATAATAAAATGCAAGAAGAAACCTAGTGGTAATGAAAGAACAAACAAAAGAATGAATTCCTATATGAAATGGTAGACCCCTCATTAATGCTCCAACACTTATCTATCAAGAACAAAAAATCAAAAGTAGAGCAGCAAAAGAACAATGAAAAACACTTGGTCTTACAAAAAAAATTGTCAAAAGCCTCTTAGCCAAAAATTGCTTGAACATCACTTAGGGGAAAAAAAGGATCTAGACCCTCTATTTATAAGATGTTTGGAGGAAAAAAGGGTAGTAAAATGAAAATGTAAACCTAGGGGAGGGTTGATGTCCTAAAGGTCAACTTAAAAATTAGGTTTTCTAAGAGAAAAAACTAACTTGTTGAAATCATGCCTCGTACTAGGTGATTATGATTTTGGAAAAACTAGGGAAAAATGAATAAAGAGAGGAAGAGAGGCCTAAAATTGTGCATTTACAATTTTGATGGTCTCCTTAAGGTTTCTATGAAAAATGACTCACTTAGGTGGGTCAATTTTCCATGTCTACAATAACACTCTAAATTATAGACTCAACCATAAAATATTTACATATTTACAAATGTATCATGAAGGTACCATGGGAGTACATTATCATGTATCAAATAATGTAATATACCTCAACACCCCCTATATTACATTATTTGGTTATTGAAGACTTTCGTATTTAATATTTGTCTTCGTATTTGTCTTCAATCTTCATGTGACCTTGCATTGTTCATGAACCTTTGGTTGAGATTCATCTTCAACTTCTTTGAGTTTTGCTCCAATTTCTTTTCATCTACATTCTTTGATTATTTAGACTTTGTATCTTCATAATTTGAACCATGAACTACTCAAGCTTCATATTTGACCTCATGAGCTTCACTTGACTTAGTTTTATTACAATCTTGATATAGTCCTATTTCTTCTAAACATTCACTTAGAGCATCCTAATATATTCCCAAATTTGATGAACTTGGAATGTCAATTGTACATGAAGAATGAAACATTGTTTGTAGAGATGATTCACTTGAATCTCTTGTATCAATATCTACTTTGCTTTTTAGGCTTTCAATTAACTCCTTTTATATTTGATTTTCATATTTACAAAGTTCAAGTGAAATGAATTCCATATATATTATGCTACCTATATCAAGATGTATCACTATAGCATCTTTTTAATTATCAATTGCTTCAATAATTTTTGAGTGTAAATAGTTTTCAAATATCTCAGAACTTTTATCCATGGCTTATTTATATATGAATTGTAATGCTATATCTAGATTTACTTTAGATTTTTCAATCAAGTTCTTGATGCCAGATTTTATAACTTATAACCTTTGCTTCTTGATTATATATTCCATATTTCTTTCCATAATGATCAAATTTTGCAATTTGATTCCTTTTGAAGTAGAAAACCTTATATCTCCTAAAGTTAAAAATAACTCAAATATAAATTTTGTAAATTTTAAATTTCTAATCCTTTGATGTTGAAGGCCTTTTAACTCCCTAATTTTATTTATAAAATTTCAAAATTCAAAGAACTCTAAATTTTAAAAATTCAAATTTTTATTTTTTTCAAAATATCTAAAAAACTTTAAAAATATTCTAAATATCTCATAAAAATTTAAAATTTAAAACTCACATCAAATCAAAACTTTAAAAATTATTACCTCCTTATTTATCATTTTCTTTTTATTGTTCCACCTTCCTTCAATACTAAAGTGGATTGATTAAAAAACATAGATTATATCTCCCACTATTTGCACTTTATTCAAATTTCCTCTAAAATGTAATTATGCTATGCACTATAAAATACCTAAGGATATGTCGACAATGAAATAGATGACCTCTTCATAACAGTAATTTTTCCTTTGCATGCATGCTTCTTTTTCTTGAATGTTTAAATTTGTGTGGCTCAAATGTTTAAACTCACTTTTGATTTAACATTTTTGAGCTCATGTCCTGGCACATTTATTTCTTTGGTTCCTTTGGTTGGAGAGTGCTCAGATTTAGTTCCTTTAGGTTCTTCTAGCCATAGATATTTTAGGTGGATTCACTTCACTTGGCTTCTTCTATATGGATTGTTCTAAGTCATATTCACTTTAAATTCATGTGTGCTTGAATCATGGAAACTAATGCTAGGTTTATTTTGGGTCACCTTGCTTCAACAATGATTCAATGTCTTGCTAGATTCTACTCCAATTTACTTTACTAGTCTGTTGTAGCTTCTTGTATACTTTCTAGACTATGTAGCTTCCTTTATTTGTATTGGCTAATTAGGCCTTCACTATGTTGCTTGTATTATCCTAGTCTTATGTGTTGTTGGTTGAATGAGCCTCAACTTCTTATGTTGGTTGTGTTATGCTTGTCTTTTATGTTGTTGATTGAATGAGCCTCAACTTCTTATGTTGACTATGTTGTTACTAACCTCTTATATTGGCTTGATAGCCTATTTTATTTCTTTATATTTTTATGTTGGTTGAATGAATTATCCTTTTTTATGCTGGACAAATGGTCTATGTCCTCTACTTTAACTTCTTACATTGACCAAATGGTCTACCTTTTTGTGTTAACTTCTTATGCTAGCCGAATGGCTTATATATATATGTTGTAATATATTGGGCTTCTATTTTTTTCTTAGATTCTTAGACCACTATCTTCTATATAGATCTCTTTGGCCTTCTTATTCTATATGGGCCTCTTAGGCCTCTCTCTTATATATGGGCCTCTTGGGCCTTTCTCTTCTATATGGGCCTCTTGGGATACTCTCTTCTATACGGACCTCTTGGGCCTTTCCCTAATCTATTATAAAAATTTCTACCATGAAGAACTTGCTTCAAAAAGTGATCTGTAGCCAAGATTGAAATGGTATGTAGACATATTTAGTCAACCTGGTTCTTTAATGTATTATAGAAAAGTGCTTCCCTCTTTTTTGCTTTGTAAAATTATTGATTATATTTTAAATATGTCAAGGTCAATTTGACCTCATTACTCTTCTCTTTCTTTACTAATTTCTTATATTCTCTACTTGTAATTTCTCTATTCTTTTTGCTTCTTCTATTCTTTGTTCTTAGGAAGCTTTGAATGCTTCTCAATCCACTAGAACTTGGAAGCTAAAATTCTTCTCTATCTTCTATAGGAATATTCTCAACATCTATAGCTTAATCCCTACTACTCTTCTTATATTTAAATATAAAATATTTAATGTCTTAGATTGCACCTAAGAACCCAATATAATTCTCATCCTTACTAGAGAATCCAATATCAATGTCATGATGGCTCTTTCTTGGGTGGGGGTGGGTAGTTAACAACAGCAGCTGAGTTTGTTCTACTTCAATCTACAAATTTTCAAATCAATGTCAAGGTGTCTCTATCCCAGAATGACCAACATTCTCATGAGTTGGTTCTACTTCAATCTAGTTGAGTCCTAGTCTTCACTAGTTTTCATTCAACCTAGTGGAAAGACCCTAGCCTTTTCTACTCAATAAGACCTTTAAAAATTAGATTTCAAGTCTTCATTTCATTCAAAGTGGATATAATATAAATTAACTTTATCAAAGTGGATATGGTGGCTAATAAAATAACTATATCAAACTAAATAGAGTCTAGCGATAGCTCTGATACCATTGTTGGCTTTTTGAGCCTTACTACCACCAAATATCACAGGTCCAAAATATAAAATAGCCATAATATTTAAGACCACTTGCATACTAGATGGATACTTGACTCTAAGATACTTGCACACGTGAATCTTACACTTTTGCATGCACTCCTAATATAAGACACTTGTGCACATCCTTACATTACATTTTTGCACTCTTACATACAATACATTTGTGCACATTATCTAAATCTACAATTGCACTCAAACTTACATGAAAATCATACATTTCCTATGCAATGATGCTTATATAAAAGGAAAAATATAAATAACACTCTAAACTATAGTCTCAACCCTAATCTATTACATATTTACAAATATACCATGAAGGTACCAAGAGGGTACATTAGCATGTACCAAATAATGTAATATACCTCAACATTTAGGGATTACAACTAGTGCTTAAGAAATTTTATGAATGCTTTCAATAATGGATGGTTTGTTAAGTTGCATTTGGATTTAATTGTGTAAGACTCTTATTTTATATATATTTGGTGCCATTATGCTATACCCTATCCATCCTTCAAACAATTTCTAAACCTTCATCTTTTTATAACCCTCTTATTTCTTTATTTAGTATTAAACCCCATTTTAATTTTGTAATCACTACAAGGATTTGACCTTCTTTGGAGCTTGAACTTGGTAGAAATCCTAGTCATCCAATATTGGCTAAAATATAGGGTGCATTTCATAGACTAGGTAGACTTTGGATAAAGAATTTTGGCACACCTAGTGGGATGAATTCCATCAATCCACCCACTATAGAAAGCATATTGAAATATCCAAAGTGAATATAAACCATTCTAAACCAATGGTTCTAACATGATTCTCTATTGATTAGGATATTGATGAAATCCTACTCTCTAAGATCATCCAGTTGTTCACCTAATGACTTTGCTAAAAATACTTAGTGAATTCTAAACCAATTGCTATCCAATTCAAATATTTTATGTTTACAATATTAGCAATGAAGAAGCTCAAAACTCCAATTTTATTTTTTGAGTTGTTGTCCTATAGGTTCAAATAAACCAAATACTTACCTCCCAAACCATCATCTTCTATAGAGATCATATATTCCATATACTCTTTTTCCTAATAATTCCCTTACACCCCTCATTTAGAAGCTATGGCTAAACAAGCCTAACAATATTCTAAAAATTTATTTGGATGGAATACTATTATACCATTTAGTTTTGCATACCTCAATGACATTCCTCAAGTGATTATTAAAGCCTTACCCATATATGATGGCATAAGAAAAAAAACATATGAGCATTATCAAGATGTAGTTTCATTGACCACAATTCATAATATCTAGGAATAATATGTCATGGTAGGACCCCTCACATTATCTTTTAAAAGAAAGATATCACATTGGTATCATTCCTTAGATGATGGAAGTAATTGATCATGGGATGACTTAGCTAGACCATTTGTCAAAGAGATAAATAAATTGGCAGATCATTTCTCATTACTCACCTAGTTCATTGCTATTAAAAGACACCCTCAAGAAGCCATCATTGAATTTAATAACAGGTTTAGCCAAAATTGGAGAAGAATTCCCATATAAATTAGGCCATTTTGTCCTCAATCATATATCTATTATATTTATGCTTTTAATCTTGACTTAGGCCTCCAAATATGATAGTCCAATTTGAGGACCTTACCTCAAGTATATAAAGCCATAGTAAATATAGAGAATGATGTATTTTTTGTGGAAAACTTCCTTCTAGGGTTGTTTAGCCCACTCAGTAGAAAGAAATCCCAATAACATTCACACATTTTTCTTTACTAGATTCAATTCCCACTGCCAAGGCATTGCCTCTTGTACCAACTCTATTAGCATTACCTAAGCAATGTTAATTATGTAAGGAGTGTTAATTATATTAAATAAATTAAGAAATGGTATGACTACTATTAAACTAAGAGAGACTAAAGTATATCAACTTAGAAGGTTCCCCTATATCACTAAATATCAAGGAGGTTATACATGCAATATTACCAAAAGACCAACAATATTTGCAATAACCAAGAGGGAGAACCTTTTACCTCTACATCCATTATTGGTGCCTAGTATGTAATGATCCTCATAATACTAAAACTTGTTTGATGTATCAATGTAGCACCCTAAAATTGGCGCAGTTAAACCTTAGTAAAAGATTAAAATTTGAATTTTAACCCAAATCGCCCATTAAACCGCCTGTTACCCGCTTTCCTCATTTTCCATGCCATTTTTAGGATTTGTTTTGACCGTTGGATGATATCATCGCAGATCAGACGAAATCATCCCAGATCTGACGAATTCATCTGGAACAGAACGTCCAGACGATTTCGTCCCAAAACCAAATTTTCATAATTAGCTTCTGTTTCAACAGCTTCTCTAACTTGGGCAGAAAGCGTGTCTGCATAGTTAGAGTCTCCCCCGTTGGAGATCTCCCAAATTGGGATGATTTCCAACCTCCTAACCTCTCCCTAATCCTATATAAACTGGGATTTTCTTAGTTTATCCCCCTAAACCCCCCTGAACCCCCTAGTTGATAGATTTATCTACAGAGTTAGCTCCTTGTGCATTAGAACATCCTCGTACTATTGTTTGTATTTGGTATTTCAAGTCTTCTAGCAGGAATCTTATTATTTTTTAGTCGGAGCAGGCTCGGATCGTCTCTGACGATTCCAGACAATTTCGGACGATCCTGTCGCAGATCGGCGACGATCTCGTACGATTGGAGGCGATCTCGACTGCAGTCCAGATTGGGGGCAATCAGAGCCCAAAGTTTGCATTTACTTATCATTTCTCTTCATTTTCTTACGCATTAGCTTGGTTTATTTTATTTTTGCATCCTGGAGTTCACCTCATTTAGCATAGATATATGATAAAGTCAAAATAAATTGTCAAATTGATGCATTTCCTTTTAATTGCTATCTAGATCTACCATTTAGGCAAATTCATTGTTACTTCTATCATTTCCCCTTGCTTTTGCGAGTTGCATTTTTGGTATTTTGTATCTATTTTTGTGATTGCAGGTTTCTGACGAATTCATCTGACGAATTCGTCAGATCTCAGACGATCCCGTCTGATCTCAGATGGCCGACTATGATCTGAGATGATTCTATGCAATTTCAGATGATTATGTATGATTCGAGATGATTTGGACTGCTACAAACCATAGAATCTTCATTCAGACATCCGAAATCAGGTATATTCTATCTTATTTAGCGCATTCTCTGTGTTCAACATTTATTCATGTTTTTTGTATCCATAAAAAAAACAAAAAAAATCAGCATCGGCATATAGATTAGCTTAGATTCATTTTGGCCAAACCTAGGAATTGAATGATTGAACATAAAATGAACACATCAAACCTGTCATCAACCTAGGCGTGGAAACTACCACTTAAAAGTTTCCTGGTGAACCCACCATCCGTCAAAAATTCACCCTTATACCCCTCCCCGAGAGGCGGGACCTTCAAAGGGCCTCTCAGTCCGAGGTATTGTCCCATCCTTCTCGCATCCCCCTTTCGGGCATGGATCCTATAGCCTGAAGGTAAGGATGCGAAAAAATTTGGAGCGATACATTTTGGTGAACCCGACGTGAAAACTAAAAACCTTTTGAAAACAATCCAAAAAAAAAATCAAAAACATAAATGCATTTAGAATCAAAGATTGCATATCATATTTAGATGGTAGATTATAATAAAAGACGAGTTGTCACCATTAATGTTGAGAATCAATTAGCAGCTATAGAGATTACTTCTTTGCTTAGAGTATCTCAAACATATAGAGTCCCACCTTTATGGGACGAGCTTAATAGGAGATTGAATCTCATTTCATCTAGATCAACCGAACTTAGGCAAATCAAGAGGTTTGTCCTAGATAGAATCCTGGATCCTGATCAAGTGACCTTGTATCATGAGCTTCAGAGAGCTTGCCATAGGTGGTTACCAGATAAAAGAGCCCTTGTGTCTTCTGAATTGTACACCTTTGAGGAATACCTCGACAATGCAGTTGTAGTACATAAATTTCTATCTCGTATAGAGGATCAAGAGGTCGTTCTTACGGATAGAAAGAGATGGAATAGAGTTCCTAGAGTTGTGTTATATCGAGAGTATTGCCATGAGCTCTATTTTTACAAGTCAGAGTCAGAAGTAGATAACATCACCATAGCACACTTTGTTAAGTTCTTGAAAAACCATTTCCAATTTGAAGAGGAGCATTTCATGACTCCTGATGAACTTGATCCTATCAATGACATCTATAAACTATTTATAGAAAACTAAGCCATTCTTTTATTATTATTGTTTCTTGCGTTTAGTGTGTTGTTTGTTGTCTTTATAATCATAAAAACAAAACAAAAATAAAAAATAAAAAATAAAAATAAAAACAAAACAAAATCATAGCAAAAACAAGAATCAAAACATTTTCTTTTAAGCATCATAGTAGGTATATAATTAAAATATATACCTCCCAAATCTATTGCAAATATATTAATATATATTTGCTAAAATCTAAATTTAAACATAATGACTAGACTCGGGAATGGAAAACAGACTGAAGTAGAAGAAGATTGGTTAGGAAAAACCGTAAATAAACCAGATGTCCTTCCTGAAGACCCAATTCAGGAAGAAGGAACCCTAGACCAACAAGAAGAAGAGTTTGTTGACGCAAATGAACAAAGAGAAATTGTTAGAGAGGAAGGATCCTCATCTCCTAAAATGTCTCCGGAAGGAACGGTTACTTTTGAGAACATGGAACATTTCTGGAAGTTCCTCAATACCAATATTGGCACTCTTAATAGAGCAATCCATATGGACAAGGATCAAATTAGTGACACTCAAGCAACCCTAGAAGACATATATCACACACGCACTAATCCCTTGTCCTTCGTTGATCAAGAAAGTGATCAAGCTGGACCATCCAATTTGGATATGGCCGCTATAATCCAAAACATGCAACAACAACAGGTTACCCAACCATCTAGAGTACCTGTTACCAAGCCTAGAGTTATTCCCACACAAAAGAAACCATCATTCACTGCTCTATTTCGCCAAGTTATTGATCAACATACCTCAAATCAACAAAAGCCTAAAACAAAACCAAATATCAATTTCCAACAATCTGGGTACAACATAATGCTACAACAAATCTTCTTCATAATACTCTTCCTACCAACCATTTGCATAACAACAATATAGCATCTAATCCTTACGTCACGCCATCCTACGCTCACAAATCCCATACTCATGTACCACCAAACCAATATGGTGGACAAACTGGTAATCTGGAAGCCATGGTGAAATAGTTAGTCTCCCGCATGGACCAGATAGATCCCTACCGTCCCTCGTACAATTATCGAGAGATGTGTAGTCAGCCTCTAGATCCTATAGTTGTAGCACAACCATATCCTAAACACTTTCCTATGCCTGTCCTACCAATATACAAAGGAACTGAAGATCCCATAGAGCATCTTCGTATGTTTAGGATAGCATGTCATGATATATCACATGATGACTTGTTATTACTAAAAATGTTCCCAAAAATTTTAGGAGGGATGGCATTAGAATGGTATTATCAACTACCCACTCATTCTTTGAGAAATTTCGAAGAAACCGCCGAGTCTTTTGTGCATCAATTTAGTGCCTACATTGAAAGGCATGTAACCATTAAAGATTTGTACAACCTAAAACAAGACAAAGATGAATGTTTTGCTGATTTCCTAGCTCGATGGAGACAGTTGATAGGAAAATTGCACTTTGTGTTACCTTACCGAGAAATGCTGGATATTTTTATCAATAATTTACAAGAACAACTATCCTATGAGTTATCAATTGCTACCTTGACCACCTTCGATCAAGCTATAGATTTAGCTCGAAGAGTGGAAGATGCTCTCATTAGGAGAGGTCAGCTCAAAAAGAAAGATGATGAGAAAACATCCAGAAATCAATATAAAAATAAACAAGTTGTGGGTGATGGAGTCACTGATAGTAGAAATATCGCTACTGTTAATGTTGCAAAAACAACAGAGAAATTTATACTGAAACCTCCCGATAAACCACCCCAAGAATTTACTAGGTTAAATCAACCTTTATCAACCATTCTCCCGCAATTACTAGCACGAGGATTGATCCAATTACCAAATATCCGGGAACCTGATCCAACTATACCCGGATACAGAGCTGATTTACACTTGTGATTTCCATAGAGGACCTGGACACGCTACCAACTCTTGTAAAATATTAAAACATAAAATACAAGACCTGATTGATAACAATGAGATGGAGGTGCAAGCCTTTCAACCTAAACAAAATCCTCCTAATAATGCTCAAAAGAACATTCCCCAAAATCAGAATCAGAATGCCAATCAGTCATTGGACATATTTCAACATCCTTTACCAAAGCATGGTAAAGAGGTGGCTAATCAAATTGAGCATCATAATGTTCCCCCTCCTACCCGATATGTAGGAACTATTAGTGGACAATTACCTGTTCACGATCCGCAAATATTTGACACAACTTTATCCATGGTTACGGCTAGACCTCTACATAATATTCGGACACTTGATCTTAGTGATACCGAATATGAGACTGAAAGTGACATGGAAATCACCTCAAATCAATCGAATAGTTCTGAAGATGAATTAGATGTTGTTCAACCCATCACAAATTCTATGGTTCCGGAAGAACCATTTCCTAGAAGAGTCACTACTCGACCATCTTCTCACCAAATACTTTCTAATGAACAAGTCATAAACACTAGACCAAGACCTATTCATCATCCACAAAATAATATTGTAGGTACCATCGGAGTTGTTACTCGACAACAGGCTCAAAACTCTCAACAAGATCAAACTCAGAATGATGGATCAGCTCCATTTGTTTTGAAAAATCCCAATAAAGGGAATCATGCGCCTAATGTTCAACCTAAACCTCCTTATAATATTAATGAACAATTATCAAATACTACAGCTAGAATTTCCCTTTTGGATCTTTTAAGGTCTTCTCCTACCCATAGGGATGAATTAATGCTCACATTAAGCCAAATGATGGTACCACAAAATATTCAACCTGAAGCCATGTCCAATACTATCATAACTCGAGAAGTCGATTGTATTGACTTTCGGGATAGAGATATACCGCAACATAGTCTACATAAGGATAACCCCTTATATATTACTGCCCTAATTGGAGATGTAGCAGTTAAACGAGTCTTGATTGATAATGGTTCATCTTTAAACATATGCACTTTTGACTTCTACCAAATATTTGGGTTTAGAAGTGATGAAATGAAAAGAACTGATATGATTATAAAAGCATTCAATGACGAAACACAAGAAACATGTGGAGTTATTACTATTCCATTGCAAGTTGGTCCTAGAACCTTAGACACGACCGTGTTTATTGTGCATTGCCCTGCATCGTACAATATACTTTTGGGTCACCCTTGGATCAACGCGATGCGAGCTGTTCCCTCAACTTTACATCAGTGTGTTAAATTCAAATTTAAAAATTAGTTGGTTACCATTCATGGTGATCCTAGACCCTTTGATATGTGTGCTTTGGCAGAACCTGTTGGAGTTCAATTTTGCCCTGCTCTGTCATCCACACATCCTAATTCTCATCATCCACCCAAACGTGTGAAACACACACTCATAACATCATCTCCTTTCTCCCCATCAACCACACCTCTACATATAGTTCAACCATCTTCCGAACAAACCACATTAGGACCTCAAAAAGATCCTAAACCCACAACCAATGCTTCTTGTTTTACTCCTATAACTTCCATACCTTTAGACCCATCCATCGACATCCCTACAACGTCTACGCCTATCAAAGGCATGTTTTCCGCATCCAAAAACATAGGAAATGATCCTTCTACCTCTTACGCTCTTATTGACGAGCTCTTACCCGATTTATCTAAAATTCTTGTATCAAAAAAAACAAACGTTGCTATGCAAGATTCCCATATTTTAAATAAATTGCCACCCTCTCCTCATACCTTGGGCCTCCCACAACCTATGGGAAGTATCTACCAAGTCGGGAGTTGTGCTTTTATTTATAAGGGATATGACTGGGGAAGAATACCTAGAAACATCAAGACTCATTATGACGGGTATGCTCGTTGTTATTTTGCTAATGAGTATGTTAAAGCTAAACCTATAATGCTTAGATTGGGCTATAAAGGGAAAGGTTTGGGACCTTCCCAAAATGGTATGAAAGAACCTTTTGAGGTAGAACCATGGTCTGCCCGATGTGGTGTGGGCCTATTTCCTAGTAAAGGTCAGCCCTTCCCATTTGAGGATGATGACCATCTTATATGTTACCAAGATTATTTGGATAAACGCGATGCTTTGCGTTTAAGGGATAATCCATTTACATGCAATATGCTATCCATAGCTTACCCTGAGATGATTGTTGAATCCGACGATGAGTTGGAAGGGGATATCTTCCATGATGTCTCCATTGAGGAATTGTTACATAACGGATTTTATTTCGATGGCTCTATACCTAGTATAGCCCAGCTTGAGGCCACGACTCCTCAAGATGAATTATCCAAGCTAACCTTGGAAGAATTACAAGAATTAGGTGTTTCACCCGCCCCATCTAATTTTGAGAGAGATCTACATATGGAAGTTGAAAACGTTATAAAAATCAACATTGGAACCGAAGATAACCCTCACATCATCAACATTGGATCAGAATTGAGTCAAGAAAAACAAGATGCATACATTGCATTTCTTAAAGAATATGAAGACGTTTTTGCTTGGACATATGAAGATATGCCAGGTTTAGACCCTTCCGTAGTTATGCATCACCTAGTAGTCCATCCGGATGCTAAACCTGTTAAACAAAAACTTAGAAAAATGCATCCTAAAGTGGCCTTACTAGTCAAAGGAGAATTAGAAAAACTCTTGAAGGTTATTTTTATACAAGCCATTGATTATGCTGAATGGATCTCAAATGTAGTTCCAGTAACTAAGAAAGAAGCTACCAAAGTTAGGGTTTGCACAGACTTTAGAGATATTAATGTTGCATGCCCTAAAGATGATTTTCCTCTTCCCAACATGGATCAGATCATTGATTTTACTGCTGGGAGCGGAATGATATCCCTAATGGATGGATTCTCTGGTTATAATCAGATCAGGATAGCTCCTGAAGATCAGGCTAAAATAGCCTTTATTACCCCTTGGGGAACCTTTTGTTGGAAAGTGATGCCATTCGGTTTAAAGAATGCAGGTGCAACATATCAACGAGCCATGACTTATATCTTTCACGATATGATGCATGATATTCTACATGATTATGTAGATGATATTATAGCTCGTTCCATCAAAGAAGATGATCATTTAGATGACTTGAGAAAAGTATTTGATCGGTTAAGGGAATATCTTATCCGATTAAATCCAGCCAAATGTATATTCGGAGTTAAGTCCGATAAATTATTAGGGGTTATCATTTCTTTTCGTGGCATTGAAATTGACCCTCTCAAGATCACGGCTATCACTGATATGCCCGCACCCACAAATATATCTGAATTACGAAGTTTACAAGGTAAGCTTCAAGCTATTCACCGCTTCATCGATAAGTTGGCGAACAAAACCGGACCCTTTCTTAAGCTTCTTAAGAAAGATGTCTCTTTTCATTGGGACGAAGAATGCCAGGAAGCATTTGAACTCCTTAAGCAATATCTCCTTAAACCACCGGTGCTTTCCCCACCTAGATCTGATCGTCCATTTATCTTGTACATTTTTGCTTCAGATTTTGCCTTAGGAGCTATGTTAGCTCAACTTGACGATGAGAAGAAAGAACGTGCTAATTATTACATTAGCAGAACCTTAATCAGTTATGAAACTCGCTACACAACATTAGAGAAACTATGTCTAGCAGTCATATTTTCTACACAAAAACTACGCCATTATATGCTCAGTCAAAAAACGTATGTTATTGCTAAATTCGACCCTTTGCGATATCTCATGAGTCGACCGTACTTATCTGGTCGCACAACCAAGTGGGTTCTTGCGCTAAGCGAGTTTGAACTCACGTTTATAGGACAAAAGTCTGTTAAAGGTCAAATCATAGCAGATCAATTAGTTGTTGCACCCTTAGAGTCTACCCATCCCCTCATCATTGAGTTTCCTGATGAATGCCTTAAATTAGAGGTAGACCATCCTGAGCAATGGTCCCTATACTTTGACAGAGCCCGATGCATGAGTGGGGCTGGTGCAGGTATTATTTTAATATCTCCATAGAAACATCTTATACCTCTGTCCTTCAAACTAACATTTGCTTGCACCAATAACACTACTGAATATGAAGCTCTCATCCTTGGATTACGAGCTGCCTTGGCACTAAAAATTAAAAATTTATTGGTTTTCGATGATTCTCAACTTGTCATAAATCAAATCAATGATGTTTATCAGACTAGAGATGATAAATTACGCCCATATAAAGCATATGTCTTACAATTATTATCTTTATTTGATCAAGTTACCTTGGAAGCTATTCCTCGAACTAGCAATCGTGCGGCTGACGCTATGGCTGCAGCTGCATCTCTTTTGCCCTTGGAGTTAGATGACGAATATGCTACCATCATTATTCATCGACTCTAGGAACCCGCTTCAAGCAAATCATGCTTAGAACCTTTGGATGTGTTTCTAATCAACGAAACTACTCCAGAACCATGGTACACTGATATATTTAATTTTCTTCAAAATGGGACCTTTCCTGAAGATTGTAATCGCAACCAACGTCGGTTATTACGTAGACAAGCAAGTCGCTTCGTAATTATTGGTAATACCTTGTATAGGAGATCTTTTGAAGGCATCTTACTGAGATGTTTGAATCTAGCAGAATCTAGATCAGCTTTGAGTGAAGCCCACAATGGATCTTGTGGGGGGCATTTTAGTGGTAGCACCATTGCTAAGAAGCTCCTTAGGATAGGATATTTTTGGCCTACCATGGAAAATGATGCACATGATTATGTGCGACATTGCGACAAGTGCCAAAAACACGCTGACCTTGTCCATGCGCCTGCACAAGAACTGTAGGCTATTTCATCTCCTTGGCCCTTTTCAAAATGGGGCTTAGACATCATTGGAAAAATCAACCCTGTGTCATCCGATGGACACAAATTCATCATAACCGCCACTGAGTATTTCATGAAGTGGGTTGAAGCTATGCCCTTAGCTTCTTGCACTGGAACCCAAGTTTCCAAGTTTATTTTTAATCAAATTATTTGTAGGTTCGGCATTCCTGCAAATCTCATCTCAGATAATGGCACTTGTTTCAAAAATAAAGATGTCAAAAAATTATGTCAAAAATATAAAATTCAACATCGTTGGTCCACTCCCTATTATCCTCAGGGTAATGGCCAAGCAGAAGCATCTAATAAAACATTAATTAAAATCCTCAAAATACTGGTCAATAAATCTGGTCAAGATTGGCACATCCAATTATATCCGGCTTTGTGGGCTTATCGAACTAGCGTTCGTACCCCCACAGGCACTTCACCTTTTGTTTTGGTTTATGGTGCTGAAGCCATTTTTCCCTTTGAATTAGAAGTTCCTTCTTTAGCTCTACTACTTCAAGATACTGAAGTAGGAGATGAATATCGTGCTGGCAGATTTAGTCAGTTGGAACTTCTAGATGAAAAGCGCATCAATGCTTTGGAGCATCTTCGTGCCTACCAAAACAAGCTTAAGAGAGCATACCTCAAGAAAGTTCATCATCGATCCTTTGAGATCGACGACCTTGTCTTAAAAGAAAATAAAAAAAATACTAATGCAACTAAAGACCTTAAAGGTAAATTTGAGCCCAACTGGCTTGGACCATATGTCATCACTGCTAAATTTGGATCGGGCGCATATCGATTAGCTACCTTAGATGGTAAAGATCTTAAAGAACCTATGAACATTATGCATCTTAAACGTTATTATGCATAACATTGGGTCATTTCATCATTTGTATATATTGTATTTTGTATATTGTTTCATTTTAGCCATTTATATCAAAATATTTTTCACCAAAAAAAGTAACAGTCTTTATTCTTTCTTTTCATCACTCAAAATCAAAATATAAAAACATCAAAATCTTCAAAAACATCTTTTATTTTCGTACTTGTCAATTCTTGAAGTATTGCAGTTATATTTTCAATTATTTTGGATAAATTAGCATTTATTTGGAATCCCGCACTTTCACACTCACATGCATAAATGTCTTGATTTTATTTGATATGATTATTAATCTCTCATATATCAAAGTCCACAGTTGAATTAAATAAAGTTTTGAGCATAGAGAACTGATCTTGTTATTTACTTGAACCAAGTACATCTCTTCACATTAAAATGATTTCATTGCAAATTCAATATGATGCTACATAGTAGAAGTGGTTTCTTGAGCGAAAAGTTTCCCCTGCTATCCTATCATGCACATGGTCTAGAATCTTTGAGAATTGACAAAAGGACAAGCTCACCCCTACCCGAAATAAAAATCCCTTGCTCTACGACCAATCCGAGCAAGTATCCCTAGTATAGGAAGCAAAAGAAAAATTCAAAGCAAAAGAGAAAAAGAAAAATATTATTTTGTATCATCACAACAATATTTCAGCATTATCTCAATATCAAGCAAAAATACAAAAAAAAAAAATACAAAAAAAAAAAAAGAGAAAAAAGAGAAAAGCAAAAGCAAAAGCAACAAAATCCCTTCCCTACCCCTTGAAAAGAAAATAAGGGTGAATGAGCTTGAATCCTTGGAATTCTCAATTATTCGAAAACTGTGAGGTAAGCCCCATAACAGGTGGTTTGTGCCCAACCCGCTTGGCCTTGGGTAATTCCTAGCGTGGTGATATGTCTGTCACATTAGCGACCTTCTTTTGTATAGACCTATGTCTGCTTATGGATTAGCTAGCTCTTGATAACCCGACTTACATAGTAGTCCGAGTACGGTTACATGCATATAAATCATGGTCAAGGAACACTCATTTGGTTAAGTCAAAATTACTTGTATCAAATTTTCTTGCTCAAAATTGGTGAATGAACAATACAATTGCACACACATTTGTATTTGAGAGATTCTGTATCATTATGATAAAGCAAGATCGGTAATGAACTCACATTTGCACATGAGGGTTCCTTATAAATCTACATTTGTCTTTGAGATAATGTAAAATATTTCTGCAACTTTTTTTTGGAATAATTTTATCTTCTTATTTCAGAACATCTGTTTAGTATAAAAACAATTATTGTTTTCAAAAATCACAAAAATCTTTCAAACAACATATGACACACATATAATCAATAAAGTCATGTTCATATTATTATTTTCTGTTTATCAAAAACCAAAAAATCAATCATGCAATAAAACTAAAATATCAATTTCTTCTTCGGATTTCACGATGATGGTATAAGTCTATACCTATAATTCTATGCCTAGCGCAAACCATTGTTCTAATTTTATTTTCCATTCATTTTAAACAAATTCATAAAAACATATGACTTACATCATTATGTTACACAATTGAGCTTTAAAAAGAATGAACACTTATTCTATTTCATGTCATTATGTCAACATTCAATTTTGCAATGATGGTATAGTTCCTAGGGACTTATTCAAAAAATTTATCACACTTAGGAATTTATGCCTAGCAAAATCATATTTCTTTAAATATGTCATACATAATATTTTTTATGAAAATCTGAAAACAAATCATCACCATCATCATTTCCCTCATCACAACACAAAAGTCTTAAGACAGTCTCTTAAGCACCCTTTTACTTTTAGCAATATTTCTATACTGGGACTAGCTTGACGACCTAGTGAGCGGCGACTCCATGAAACGGTCTATACCAGCGACAATGTCCTTTGAAATTATTGTTAGAAGTCCCTTTTATTTTCATCAAATCACACCACAAAAACAACCAATTTATGCACATCAGATTATTTCATTTACAATTTTATGCCATGACATAAAAATTATAATTATTTCCAATGACATAATTACATGAATCATCAATTAATCACAAAATTCAAAATTAAAGCATCATACAACATATACACAAGTCATATCATCAAAAAATATAATCTATATATCTCAATCAATTATGTACATCATCTGGATTGGTATGCCACAATCAATACCCTGGCATACTCAATCCCCTCAAAAAGTGATAATAATACAATCTGCCCTCTATAGCAGCTAGCCTCGAGAAGCCCTCGAGCTCTCAGCCTCATCTCCTCCCCGCCTCTGACGTGGAGGAGGTGGTCCCATAGAGGTCCGGGCTATGTCTCGGGTCCTCATCATCGATCGTGAGGATGTCCTCGATGATCCCATCATGACCGGCTTCGCAATAGGGGCTGGAAGTGGTACCCTCTGTCCCTCTGGAACCACGTGATAGTATAGCCCCTAGTAGAATGCGGTCTGAGCAATAGACCATGCTAGATCCTGAGTGCTCGCCCCTCCGCTCCGAGCCCTGAGCCGTGTAGCCTCATCCTGTAGTGTCTGCACCTAAGCCCGAAGATAGGCAACCTCAGCCTGAAGAGCCATCGTCTCGCTGCTCTCCCCTACCTCGACACCCTTGCCCTTATCGAGCGATGATGGTCTCTCCCCCTATTGAGAAGGGACTCCCCTCTCCCTCCTCCCTGTCTCTTGAGGTCTCTATGGAGCCTGACCCATCCTCTGGCATCTCTCCTATGGAGACCATCGTTGCTCTCTCCCATCGTGACCCCACGCTGCATCAATAGTAGCCTGGCATTGCCTCCCCATCCATCGCACCATGACATGCACTGGACCCTATGCCCTCATCATCCGAGGAGGGTGGATGCCTACATACTAGGCATCATACCCATCTATGACCCCAGCATCGTCACCATCCACTAGTTGGATGGGGGCATCATCCATGTCTTGACTCTAGAATCATTGCATGTCTGGAGCCCCGCTCAATGTGGTACTATCTCGAATAGTCTAGGAGTACTCGTAATCCCTGAGAGAAGGGATCCCCTATTGTAGATTGAACTATCATAGAACCTAGTCGTAGCGGTGGAGCTCTACCTCTCCCCACTCCATCCTCAGCCAGTAGACTCGCTTGATGCGAGCCAGCTCCTGCCCATCCTCTGCCCACCTGGGGTGCTCTCGCCATGGCCTCTAGGTGATCTGGTCTAGGATGAGGTCATCCAGCAACCTTCGTGACATCGATAGATCTATCCATCATGTGACCCCCTCTGTAACCACTAGTAGAAAACTTGGGGCCTCTCTCGATCAACCCCTATCAGTGGGAGCCCTACCGGCCTCCGCATCGTGATGTGCTCCCAGCACCAAACTTGTAGTAGCGATGTCAAGACCAGACATCGGCCTCCCTTGTATACGACCCCATGTAGGATCCTATACAAGCGGCATAGCACAAAATTGCCCCAAGAAAACCTATAACCGTGGTCTCTCATGTCGTAGACCACATCTGAGAGGAGCCATGGTAGTCTGCACCCGCTCTGGTGGCACAGTAGTAAGCCACCTACTACCCCTACCAAAACTTGAGTCAGCCTAGATGCCCCAGGCATCTACCTTAGAGACTCGATGTTCACTCCGCCCTTCTCCAGGGCGAAGCTCGGGTCCCCAGTCAATCTCATCATCGCCTGGCCCTGATTGGCCGTAGGCGTCATCAACCGTCCCTGTATGGGGATCCTCATGATCCTCCATACGTCCTCTAGTGTGGGAGCCATCTCCCCTATCGGTAATCGAAAGCAGGACGACCCCGGATACCATCTCTCTGCTAGGGATGTCAGCAGCCCCATGTCTATCGGTACTTGTGGCATCTCTGCCACATGTTGTAAACTGACCTGAGCTAGTCGGTCATGCTCTGCCTGATCAAGCGTGGCTATGTCATCTCGCAGCCCACCATATTTCCATTCTCGACTCTTTAGTAATCCCTTCTACAAAAAACAATAAAACAATAAAATTCATTAATAAACCAATCATTAAAATAAAATTAAACACATTTTAATCAAGCTTAATTTCTTAAAAATGATGATATCGTCCACCATTGGATGATATCGTCCCAAATTGGGTAAAATCATCCTTTGTAGGATGAAATCATCTACTATTTCGTAACTTGGGGATCGCCCCTTGTTGGACGGCCCCCCCCCCTAAAAACAACAATATAGAGATAATTTCAAAAAAAAAAGAATAATTTTCCTCCCACCGTCGTCAACGCCTAAAAATAACCGCGATGCCCCAAAACAATCAAAATTTCAAACAAAAAATTGCACAAATTAAATTCAAACCTAATTTACTAGGATTAGATCCTTACCCGTAGCCCGCATCGGACCTCTGTCGCTCTGTGCGCTGTCTCAACCATTTTTCTCTCTGCAGAGCTCTAGAACAGTAGAAATGAATAGTAAAAATGAATTAGGGTTTTACCCTATTTTTCTTAATTTTATTCAAAACCAACAACATTTTTAATTTTGCTTTTTCGCGTTTTTACCTCAAACGTTCGATTTGGGTAAAAACACGGAGGGGGCACCATAGTAAGCAGTCGTACGATTCGACCTAGAATCGTCGTCTAAAAAATTGAGTAAATTTTTGCTTTCTCGTAAAACGGGAAAAACTCGTCTTTAACGCATTTTCTTCAAAAAATTCGCTAAAGAGGGGGCAAAATGTAGCACCCTAAAATTGGCGCAGTTAAACCTTAGTAAAAGATTAAAATTTGAATTTTAACCCAAATCACCTGTTACCCGCTTTCCTCATTTTTTGCACCATTTTTAGGATTTGTTTTGACCGTTGGATGATATCGTCTAAGATCAGACGAAATCATCCCAGATCTGACGAATTCGTCTAGAACAGAATGTCCAGACGATTTCATCCCAAAATCAAATTTTCATAATTAGCTTCTGTTTCAATAGCTTCTCTAACTTGGGTAGAAAGCGTGTCTACGTAGTTAGAGTCTCCCTCATTGGAGATCTCCCAAATTGGGATGATTTCCAACCTCCTAACCTCTCCCTAATCCTATATAAACTAGGATTTTCTCAGTTTATCCCCCTGAACCCCCTAGTTGACAGATTTATCTACAGAGTTAGCTCCTTGTGCATTAGAACATCCTCGTACTATTGTTTGTATTCGGTATTTCAAGTCTTCTTGCAAGAATCTTATTATTTTTCAGTCGGAGTAGGCTCGGATCGTCTCTGACGATTCCAGACAATTTTGGACGATCCTATCGCAGATCGACGATGATCTCGTATGATTGGAGGCGATCTCGACTACAGTCCATATTGGGGGCAATCAGAGCCCAAAGTTTGCATTTACTTATCGTTTCTCTTCATTTTCTTACGCATTAGCTTGGTTTATTTTATTTTTGCATCCTGGAGTTCACCTCATTTAGCATAGATATATGATAAAGTCAAAATAAATTGTCAAATTGATGCATTTCCTTTTAATTGCTATCTAGATCTACCATTTAGGCAAATTCATTGTTACTTCTATCATTTCCCCTTGCTTTTGCAGTTGCATTTTTGGTATTTTGTATCTATTTTTGTGATTGCAGGTTTCTGACAAATTCGTCTGACAAATTCATCAGATCTCAGATGATCCCATCTGATCTCAGATGGCCGACTGTGATCTGAGATGATTCTGTGCAATTTCAGATGATTATGTATGATTCGAGATGATTTGGACTGCTACAAACCGTAGAATCTTCATTCAGACATCCGAAATCAGGTATATTCTATCTTATTTAGCGCATTCTCTGTGTTCAACATTTATTCATGTTTTTTGTATCCATAAAAAAATCAGCATCGGCATATAGATTAGCTTAGATTCATTTTGGCCAAACCTAGGAATTGAATGATTGAACATAAAATGAACACATCAAACCTGTCATCAACCTAGGCGTGGAAACTGCCACTTAAAATTTTCCTGGTGAACCCACCATCCATCGAAAATTCACCCTTATACCCCTCCCCCGAGAGGCGGGACCTTCAAAGGGCCTCTCAGTCCGAGGTATTGTCCCATCCTTCTCGCATCCCCCTTCCGGGCGCGGATCCTATAGCCTGAAGGTAAGGATGCAAAAAATTTGGAGCGAAATAATCAACACCAAGATTAGCTAACAATTATAGAAAAATCCAAGAAATCATAGAAAGGTTAGATAAAAATGCTATGGGATCCAAAAAAAGTTATGGTCATACAATATCCTTTAGAAGAGGAGTCTATATCAATTTTGACGAGATACAAAAGGAACTTTTATAGGTGGATCGATAGAAACTAGAGCATTTTTTGAGTTCCATCCTAGACCCAAAATATGAAAGAACAAATATGCCCAATATATGATAAAGCTCAAACTTAGTTAGATCCCTAGAAGACCCAACATCCAACTAGGGAGAGAACAATAAAAAGCATAAGAGGTTAATGAAGCAAAATAAATACAAGGAGAATCTAAATAAGAAGCCTAGGACATACTTTGATATTCTTCTATAACCAAATGATAGAGGTTGGAAGTTATGAAGAATACAAAAAAGGTTCGATAAACTAGATAAGAAAACCTAGTAGAATGCAGTCTGAGCAATAGATCGCACCAGATCTTGAGTGCTAGCCCCTCCACTCTGAGCCCTGATATGTGTAGCCTTGTCATGTAGTGTCTGCACTTGAGCCTAGAGACGGGCAACCTCAGCCCGAAGAGCCATCGTCTCACTACTCTCCCCTACCTCAACACCCTTGCCCTTATTGAGAGATGATGGTCTCTCCCCTTGCTGAGAAGGGACTCCCCTCTCCCTCTTCCCTATCTCCTGAGGTCTTTGTGGAGCTTGAACCATCCTCTGGAATCTCTCCTATGGAGACCATCGCTGCTCTCTCCCATCGTGACCCCGTGCTGCATCGATAGTATCCTAGCACTACCTCCCCATCTGTCGCACCACGACATGCACTAGACCCTATGCCCTCATTATCCAAGGAAGGTAGATGCCTGCATACCAGGCATCATACCCATTTGTGACCCCAGCATCATCACCATCTACTATTTGGATGGGGGCATCATTCGTGTCCTGACTCTAGAATCATTGCATGTCTGGAGCCCCGCTCAATGTGCTACTATCTCGAACAGTCTAGGAGTACTCATAATCCCTGAGAGAAGGGATACCCTATTGTAGACTGAACTGTCATAGAACCTGGTCATAGAGGTGGAGCTCTACCTCTCCCCACTCCATACTTAGCTAGTAGACTCGCCTAATGTGAGCCAGCTCTTGCCCATCCTTTGCCCACCCAGGGTGCTCTCGCTATGGCCTCCAGGTGATCTAGTCTAGGATGAGGTCATCTAGAAACCTTCGTGACATCGTCAGATCTATCCATCGTTGTGACCCCCTCTGTAACCACCAATAGAAAACTTGATGCCTCTCACGATCAACCCCTATCAATGGGAGCCCTACCAGCCTCCACACCATGATGTGCTCCCAACACCAAACTTGTAGTAGTGATTTCAAGACCAAACATTGGCCTCCTTTGTATACAACCCCATGTAGGATTCTATACAAGCGGTATAGCACAAAATTGCCCTAAGAAAACCTATAACCGTGGTCTCTCATGTCGCAGACCACATCTGAGAGGAGCCATGGTGGTCTGCACCCACTCTGGTGGAACAGTAGTAAGCCACCTACCACCCCTACCACAACTTGAGTCAGCCTAGATGCCCCAGGCATCTACCTTAGAGACTCAATGTTCACTCCACCCTTCTCCAAGGCAAAGCTTAGGTCCCCAATCAATCTCATCATTGCTTGGCCTTGATTTGTCGTAGGCATCATCAACCATACCTATATGGAGATCCTCATGATCCTCCATACATCCTCTAGTGTGGAAGCCATCTCCCCTATCGGTAATCAAAATCAGGACAACCCCAGATACCATCTCTCTGCTAAGGCTATCAGCAGCCCCATGTCTATCGATACTTGTGGCATCTCTGCCACATGCTGTAAACTAACCTGAGCTAGTCGATCGTGCTCTTCCTGATCAAGCGTAGCTATGTCATCTCACAACCCACCATATTTCCATTCTTGGCTCTTTAGTAATCCCTTCTACAAAAACAAACAATAAAACAATAAAATTCATTAATAAACCAATCATTGCAATAAAATTAAACACATTTTAATCAAGCTTAATTTCTTAAAAATGATGATATCGTCCACCATTGGCTGATATCGTCCCAAATTGGGCAAAATCGTCCTTTGTAGGACAAAATCGTCTACTATTTCATAACTTGGGGATTGCCCCTTGTTGGACAGGATCGCCCCTAGATCGCTTATTTTGCCCTCTGACGAAATCAACGATCTAGGGATGATTTCGACGAAATAGGGATGATTTCGTCCCGACATTGTCGATGGCCTAAAAATGGCCATGATGCCCCAAAATAGTCTAAATTTAAAACAAAAAATTGCACAAATTAAATTCAAGCCTAATTTACTAGGATTAGATCCTTACCCGTAGCCCGTTCTGGACCTCTATCGCTGTGAGCGTTGTCTCCACCATTTTTCTCTCTGCAGAACTCTAGAACAATAGAAGTGAACAGTAAAAATGAATTAGGGTTTTTCCCTATTTTTCTTAATTTTATTCAAAACTAGCAACATTTTAATTTTGCTTTTCCACATTTTTTACCTCAAACGTTCGATTTGGGTAAAAACACGGAGGGGGCACCATAGTAAGCAATCGTACGATTCGACCTTAGAATCGTCGTCTAAAAAATTGAGTAAATTTTTGCTTTCTCGTAAAACGAAAAAACTTGTCTTTAACGCATTTTCTTCAAAAATTTTGCTAAAGAGGGGGCAAAATGTAGCACCCTAAAATTGGTGCAGTTAAACCTTAGTAAAAGATTAAAATTTGAATTTTAACCCAAATCACCTGTTACCCGCTTTCCTCGTTTTTTGCACCATTTTTAGGATTTGTTTTGATCATTGGATGATATCGTCTAAGATCAGACGAAATCGTCCCAGATCTAAAAAATTCGTCTAGAACAGAATGTCCAGACGATTTCATCCCAAAACCAAATTTTCATAATTAGCTTCTATTTCAACAGCTTCTCTAACTTGGGCAGAAAGCGTGTCTACGTAGTTAGAGTTTCCCCCATTGGAGATCTCCCAAATTGGGATGATTTTCAACCTCCTAACCTTTCCCTAATCCTATATAAACTAGGATTTTCTTAGTTTATGCCCCTGAACCCCCTTGAACCCCCTAGTTGACAGATTTATCTACAGAGTTAGCTCCTTGTGCATCCTTGTACTATTGTTTATATTTGGTATTTCAAGTCTTCTTGCAGGAATTTTATTATTTTTCAGTTGGAGTAGGCTCGGATCGTCTCTGACGATTCTAGACAATTTCGGACGATCTTGTCATAGATCGATGACGATCTCGTACGATTGGAGGTGATCTCAACTACAATCCAGATTGGGGGAAATCAAAGCCCAAAGTTTGCATTTACTTATCGTCTCTTCATTTTCTTACGCATTAGCTTGGTTTATTTTATTTCTGCATCCTGGAGTTCACCTCATTTAGCATAGATATATGATAAAGTCAAAATAAATTGTCCAATTGATGCATTTTTTTTTAAGTGCTATCTAGATCTACCATTTAGGCAAATTAATTGTTACTTCTATCATTTCACCTTGCTTTTGCAATTGCATTTTTGGTATTTTGTATCTATTTTTGTGATTGCAGGTTTCTGACAAATTCATCAGATCTCAGATGATCCCATCTGATCTCAGATGGCCAACTGTGATCTGAGATGATTATGTGCAATTGCAGATGATTATGTATGATTCAAGATGATTTGGACTGCTACAAATCGTAGAATCTTCATTCAGACATCTGAAATCAGGTATATTCTATCTTATTTAGCACATTCTCTATGTTCAATATTTATTCATGTTTTTTGTATCCATTAAAAAATCAGCATCGTCATATAGATTAGCTTAGATTCATTTTGGCCAAACCTAGGAATTGAATGATTGAACATAAAATGAACACATCAACCTAGGCGTGGAAACTGCCACTTAAAATTTTCCTGGTGAATCTACCATCCGTCGAAAATTCACCCTTATACCCCTCCCCCGAGAGGCGGGACCTTCAAAGTGCCTCTCAGTCTGAGGTATTGTCCCATCCTTCTCGCATCTTCCTTCTGGGTGCGGATCCTATAGCCTGAGGGTAAGGATGCAAAAAATTTGGAGCGATACAATCAACACCAAGATTAGCTAACAATTATAGAAAAATCCAAGAAATCATAGAAAGGTTAGATAAAAATGCTATGGGATCCAAAACAAGTTATGGTCATACAATATCCTTTAGAAGAGGAGTCTATATCAATTTTGACGAGATCCAAAAGAAAATTTTACAAGTGGATCGATAGAAACTAGAGAATTTTTTGAGTTCCATCCTAGACCCAAAATATGAGAGAACAAATATACCCAATATATAAGAAAGCTCAAGCTTAGTTAGATCCCTAGAAGACCCAACATCCAACTAGGGAGAGAACAATAAAAAGCATAAGAGGTTAATGAAGCAAAATAAATACAAGGAGAATCTAAATAAGAAGCCTAGGACATACTTTGATATTCTTCTATAACCAAATGATAGAGGTTGGAAGTTATGAAGAATACAAAAAAGGTTCGATAAACTAGATAAGAAAAAAAAGAAACAACCAAAATTATTGGAATTTAATATAGTTGAAGAAATAAAAAATAACCTCAAAAGCAAGCATGTATGATGCTATGATGATTACTTAAAAAATACCTTCTTATAGCTTCATTGAAGACCACCCAATATAGAATTTTTTCATACCCAAAGTTTTATTTAGATTAGAGTTAACCTATTCCCATAATGGGGAAGAATAGACCACCTCCTTTCTACATGTCTTTGGGAATGGTGGGATGGGTTGTGCACAACTACATGGCTGATTTTGAAGCCACAACCACTGTTATGCCTAAATTTGTATGCAAAGCCATGGGTATAGAATACACCTATTCATGTCTATTTTTGAAATTGGATTGTACTCCTATTAAAATAGTTGGAGTAATAAAATGTATCCCCATGGTACTCCATAAAGCACCAGAAGTCATAATGATACAAGAGGTAGTTATAGTCAACATTGATCCCTACTTTGGCCTTTATCTCTCTTGAGAATTTATACTATAATTTGGAGGTTATATGTATCTATATTATTCCCATATGTTAATCCTACATAAATGAAGGAGGATAACAATCTATACAAAATAGCCAACACCATATCATATAAAGAAAATAGAGGAAGACTATATCAATTTGAAAAATGAAGAGATGGACCTCTTAGAGGAGATTATAGAGGAGCAACAAATAGAGGATGAATTATCCCTTACTAGATATTTTAATACCATAATCAAAATTGGATTAAGAACATATTGCATAATAGAGCCAAAACTGCAAATGGTATAAGCTATGACAAATCAAGAGCTTCAAAAATTATAAGTTTGAAACATTTATTTTGATAGAGCTAGATGTAAGAATGGTGCCAAGGCCAACATAATACTAGCATCTTCTTCTAATGGGATCAAGGAGTTCTTATATACATTAACATGGAGTTGCACAAAAAACACAACTAAATATGAAGCCTTGTGCCTTGGTTTGGTGTAGGCAAAAAATGGGAATTAAATTGTTATCCATTTTTGGTGACTCAGAGATAATAATCAATCAAGTGATGAAGAAGTGTAATAGTAAGTAGCATTAATTAAAGGTATATCAAAATATAGTATGGAATATAATGGATAGTTTTTAAGCTCTAAATATGAAAGCTATTCCTAGGATTTAGAATCAAATAGCTAATGCACTAGATTTTGAGGGAGTAAATTTTAACCTAGTTTTTGACTATGGCAACAAGCCAAATTTGGTAAAAAATAATTTTAGACCATAAATCCTAAATAAGAAAATTTTCTAGCATGTATTTGAGGGTGATGGAAAAATTATAGATTTCTTAATTAAAGAAGTTATCTCTGTAGAACAACTAGAAGAAATGCAATAGTAGGTTGATCAAGAAGAATTTATTCAACTTAAGAGCAATAACATTATTAAGGGGTTAACGACCTTAAAAATTCTATTTGATAATAATGATTGATCCACTATATAGAAAATAAAAATTAATGAACAAACATTTAAATAAATTTAGATAGATCCTAGAAAGAGTATCAAAGTTAGAGTGTTTATTTTGACAAATAAATAGATGAGCTTATGTCTATGTAAAAAATACTAAGATATAACATAATGGATTTATGATGACCTCTAAGTCTACAACAAAAATTTCATTCAACATACTATTGAATTGATGGCTAATGTCAAGCTATTTAGGTAAAAATAGAGGCTATTCAATCCCAAAATAGTCTATAACGAAACATGAACTCCTCAAGTTGCTTAATTCTAAAATTATATATCCTATTAAGAACTCTACATGGGTAGAAAATTTTATCCCAATGAGGAAGAAAAATGGAGATATTTGCCTTTGCATTGATTTATTATAATCTCAACAAGACTTCATTAAATTATCATTATCCATTATTGTATATTGATTAGATTCTACAAGTAGTAGGAGTAGAAAGGCTTTCTCTCCTTGATGGCTTCTTTGACTATAATAATATATGGGTGTGGATCAAATTTTTGACCACATTAAAAAACAAAAGGAGAAAAGTCTTGTAGATTATCAAATTTCACTAAGTGTTGCAAATTTCTAAGGGATGACATGGGACTAGGAATGCTCAAGACCAATATTATCTCAATAAGAGCATCATCATGGCACTTCATCTTCATGGGAACACATAAAAAATCTATTTGCACAAAGACAAAATATCGTAAGGTCAAAAATGCTTGAGACTAATAACAAAATGAATTTGATCATCACAAGATTCCCAAGGTAGTGATATGCTGATCCTAGAACTTCTAAAATAGTGACATAAGCCAAATACATGAATAGCCTAGGACCAATAAATTCAAACTTTTAATACCACCCAAGACCATGATGACTAATACCATGTGATTCTTAGCAATGACAATATCAAGATCAGAATGAGTTCAGGACTACGCTAGTAAGGTAATAGTACCCAAAATTAGGATGTAAGCATCCAATGCCATAAAATACCCAAACTCACACCGAAGGAGCTGATGATATCACTAATTTTTCGCTCGAGCTCGGGGCAATGTAAATCAAGGAATAAAGCACCATAGAAGATAATTTATTGAGGTTGAGATGGATCAAAATCATGACCTGACTAAGAGAAGCTCTACAAGTAAATGAAGAGCCTTGTCCTGAGTGACTTTCAGCTTGAAATTATATTTAGACCTACAACTACCATGGTGCCCACCATCTAGTTCTAATTAAAGCTCCAACAATGCAACCACTTGTAGAAGGCCATTGCAAATCAATGAACCAAATTCATATTCAGGCACAAAATGAAATCTAGGTTGACCATTTTTACTTGTAGAACATACTGTTCAACTATCTATAACCATTTTCTTATACCTGAATGTAAATCTCACACTACAAGATTCAAATAAGCATATAATAAATATGAGCAAAAGACCTCATAAAAAGGGTCATATTTGTAGTTCTTGCTTGGTATTGCATTGTAATTACTGCTGATCAATAAAGACATAATTGTTTGACCTCCATTACTATGTAATTATATTTTTTATGTGAATGCTATGATTTAAATAATTTTTGTTACAAATAATTGTCAATGTGTTTTGTTAAAGTAATTCTACATTTTGTATTACCTATTGGATTGCCAAAAGTTGAAATCCTTGGAATAATTATAGTTATTATATACATTTTATTTAAGTTATTTTTGTTATATTCTATAATTGGGCTACTCTATTAAATAATGAAACACCTATTGAATTACTAATTGTTATAATCCTTGGAATGATTAAAGAAAGTGTATTGAGTTTAAAAAACCTATAATCATATGTGATAATGGCTATTATATTAAGTATATTGTGGTTGATTTCATATTTTATTGCTCTATGATATCCAATTCTATTCAAATACATCTATCCATACTTCAAACCTGTCCCTCTTACCCTTACTCTTTCCTAACCCTTACTCTTTCTCTATTTACAAAATAATCAATCCAAAGAAGTCAACATTCTTCGAAGGTTAAAACATAGGGTAACCTTATTTCATCCAATTTATATACTTTGGCTAAAATATATGGGTGTAATATCTTTCCATAGTAGTGGTAAATTTTATTCCAATAATATAGCTAATTTTTACATGCCATGTGGGACCAAGCAATTGATTTCATCTCACCTTATCGAAGGAATCAAGATATGATGAACAATCTTGATCTCATTTGTGGAGAATGTATATTCCTCTAGAAATTCTCATTCTAAGATAGAACCTATAATTATATTATAATAAAATTTCTAGTTCTATTTTTGGCCTTGTAATCCATGTGAATCTATAGCTACTAGTAGTTTTTGGATGACTCAATTGTGAAAATCATCCAACCTTAGAATTACCTATAAATAGATTATGTCATTCCAATGGTTCAATAAAATTATCAACCATGGTATGATTTTTATCCCTTAAACAACCCAATACTTTATGAAATACCTAAAATTTCCCTGGAAGCCCTACCTAACTATGAAAGAAAAGAAAAAACTACTTATGGGCATTGTCAAGACAACTTCTTTGGCTACTGTGTATGACATTATCTTTGAATATGTAATTATTAGATTACTTATTCTCTCTTTCAAAGTAAAAGTGTTACTATGGCATAGGTATTTGAAATTTAAGAGCATTAGTACATGGGCCAATTTATTCAAAGCTCTTATCATTGAGTTCGATGATCTGGGAGATTCATTTCTATTGCTTACTTTTTATTTATCTAGGAAATTTGTGATGAGAGCATTTTTTATTTTAATGCTCATTTCAAAATAACCTATGTAAGGATTACCTAATAATTTTAGACTTCTCTCACTCAAGCTTATATCTATTATATTCATGATTTTAATCTTGACCTTAGTATTCTCATTTAATAGTCTAGAGAGAAAAGGTTTCCTTAGATTTATCAAGAAGCCATATTAGGTGAGAACATGTTAATTACAATGGGAAAGATTCCTCCTAGGAAATTTGTATACCCACTTGAACTTCCCTCAAGCACATCCTATATAACATATCATGAAGAGTCTAAGTCATGTCCACCCCAAGTCCTTGAGGTCATCAGAATTTATACTACTCAAGAGAATGAGATCTAAATAGAGCAATAATTAAGAGAAATGGTTAAAAAGATCACAAAATAGGTTAGAAGGATGGAAGGGCATATCTCTCAGCCTAGAATTTATGACTCTAATGATTATAGGATTATATTTCAACAACCACATCAATATTCTAGCTCATGGCACTCTGCTAGCAAAAAATGCATCTCCAAGGAGGAGATAAAACAATTTCATGATGATAATAGGGAAGAGGTAATTGATATTCTGACTATATGTAGGTCATCATTATATAATAAGGTTTATTTCAAGGAAAAGTTCCTACATATAACATGATTGTAGAGATATCTACTAGTAGATGTATCGCTCCAAATTTTTCACACCCTTACCTTCAGGCTATAGGATCCGTGCCCGGAAGGGGGATGTGAAAAGGATGGGACAATACCTCGGACTGAGAGGCCTTGCGAAGGTCCCGCCTCTCGGGGGAGGTGTATTATGGTGATTTTTTGATGGATGGTGGGTTCACCAGGAAACGTTTGAATGGCAGTTTCCGAGCCTAGGTTGGGAATGTGTTTAATGTGTTCAATTTTATCTTTAAACATTCGAGTCCTAGGTTTGGCCAAATGAATCTAAGTTGTTCTATTATGAAAATGCAGACTAAATGAAATACAAAAAATAGATTTGAACAAAAAATAGAGAGAAAAAGCTAAATTAAAGAGCCATACCTGATCCGGATGTCTGATGGAGGTTCTGATTCTTGAAGCAGTCAGGATCGTCTGGAATTTGACAAGATCGTCTGAGATCTGACGGGATCGTCTGAGATCTGACGAATTCGTCTAAGACCTGCAAACATAAAAGTAGATGCAAAATACCAGAAATGCAGCTATGACAATAGAGAGCAATGGTGTAGAATGACAGTAACAATCTTAAAATGATGATAATAAACAAAATACGAATGCATTACAATAATCTAATGACAATTTATGATTTTATTATGCATTAAGACTATATGGGTGAACTCCAAGATGCAAAATAATAAAGAATAATCATAAGATTAACTAAATACAGAATAATGCAGTAGAAAAGAATGAAGAAACACAAACTCTAGGCACTGATTGCCCCCAATGCAGACTACAGTCGAAATCATCTCGAATTGGTGCGAAATCATCTCGAATTGAACAGGATCGTCCACGACGAGCTGAGCTTGCTCCGGCTGAAAAATAATAAGGTTCCTGCAAATAAACTTGGACAAATATGGAGGCAAATAGTGATTTAGGATGGTCTAATGCACGTAGAACTTGTGTTACAGGAAATTTCAGCCAGGGGGATGCCAAGGGGGAGTCCTAAGTTTAAATAGGCTTAGGAGGGAGGTTAGGAGGTTGGAGATCATCCCAATTTGGGAGATCTCCAACGGGGAGGGTCTCTAACAGTGCAGACACGCTTCTGCCCGGATTAGAGACGTCGTTGGAATAGAGGCTAATTGTGAAAAATTAGTTTTGGGACAAGATCATCTGGACGTCCTAGCCCAGACGAAATCGTTCGATCTGAGGCGATATCATCTGATCGGCGACGATATCGTCAAACGGTCAAAACAAACTCTAAAAATGGCATGAGAAATGAGGAAACGGGTTAAACGGCGGTTTGGGAGCGGTTTTGGGGTTAAAATTTGAATTTGAATATTTACTAGAGTAATTGTAATTATTTAAGGTTTTACTGTGCCAATTTTAGGGTGCTACATTTTGCCCCCTCTTTAGCGAATTTTTTGAAGAAAATGCGTTAAAGATGAGTTCTTCTCGATCTACGAGAAAGCAAAAATTATTCCCATTTTTAGGCGACGATTCTTGGTCGAATCGTACGACAACTTACTATGGTGCCCCCTCCATGTTTTTACCCAAATCGAACGTTTGAGGTAAAAACGCGAAAAAGCAAAATTTTAAAATGTTTTTAATTGTTTTTGAATAAAATTAAGAAAAATAGGGTAAAACCCTAATTCATTGTTACTGTTCATTTTCCTAGTTTTTAGAGCTCTGGAGACAAGATGGTCGAGACAGCACACAGATCAACAGAGGTCCGACGTGGGCTACGGGTAAGGGTCTAAACTTAGTTTAGAATGCTTTAATTTAGAATTTCATGCTTTTTAGATTAGATTTGATTGATTTTTGAGCATCGTGGCCATTTTTGGGCCGTCGACGTCATCGAGACGAAATCGTCTCGATTTCACCGAAATCGTCTCGATATCGTCGATTTCGTCCAAGGGCGAAATCGACGATAGGGGGACGATTTCGTCCAATAAGGGATGATTCCCTCATGCGAAATCGGAGACGAATTTGCTCAAATTTGGGACGATATCGTCCAATTGTGGGCGATATCATCATTTATATGAAATTGCACTTGCTTTACTTGAATTTTTAATGAATGTTTGATTAATGATTGTTATTGATGATTTTTGATTGTTTTGTTGTTTATGTTGCAGAGAGGATTACTAAAGAGCCAAGAATGGAAATACGATGGACTAAGGGATGACTTGGCCGCTCTATCTTAGGTAGAGCGAGATCAGCTGGCTCAGGTCGGCTTGCAGCACGTGGCAGAGATGCCACAAGTGTCTACAGACATGGGGCTATTGACAGCCCTAGCAGAGAGGTGGTATCCGGGTTCTTCATGTTTTCGGTTACCGACAGGGGAGATGACTCCCACACTGGAGGATGTATGGAGGATTTTGAGGATCCCCATACAAGGACGGTTGATCACTCTCATGGCCAATCAGGGCCACGCGATGATGAGACTATGCAGAGATCCGAGCTTCGCCCTGGAGAAGGGCGGAGTGAACATCGAGTCTCTATGCCAGATGCCTAGGGCATCTAGGCTGACACAGGTTTTGGCTGGGGTGGTAGGTGGTCTGTTGCTATGCCATCAGAGTGGATGCAGGCTACCATGGCTAATGACAGATGTGGTCTACGACATGAGAGACCACGGATACAGGTTTGCTTGGGGGAGCTTTGTACTCTATCGGTTGTATAGGATCCTTCATGGGGTCGTATACAAGGGCGGCCGATGTCTGGTTATGACATCACTACTACAAGTTTGGTGCTAGGAGCACATCATGATGTGGAGGCCGGTAGGGCTCCCACTGATAGGGATTGACGGGGAGAGACCCCGAGTTTTCTACTGGTGGCTCTGGAGAGGGGCACAGCGATGGGTAGATCTGCCAGTGTCCTGGAGACTACTTGATGACCTTGTCTCTGACCAGATCACCTGGAGGCCTTGGAGAGATCATCCAGGGTGGGCCGAGGATGGACAGGAGCTGGCTCACATCAAGCGAGTCTGTTGGCTGAGGATGGAGAGGGGAGAGGTGGAGCTCCATCGGTATGATCGAGTTTTGAGGCAGTTTGGTCTATAGCAGGGGATCCCATCTCTGAGGGACTATGAGTTTTCTTGGACTGTCTGGGATAACACTACGGTTAGCGGGGCTCTAGATATGCAGTGATTCTGGAGTCAGGATGCGGATGATGCCCCCATTCAGCTAGTGGATGGGGATGACGTTGGGGTAGCCGATGGCTATGATGCGGTACATAGGCATCCACACTCCTCGGATGATGAGGGCTCAGGGTCCGATTCATGTAGTTGTGCGTCGGATGGGGAGGCGGTGCCAGGCAGCCATTGAGGTAGCACAGGGTCATGGCGAGAGAGAGCGAGAGGAGACCACGAGGCTCAGCAGAGGCCACGACAGCGGGAGAGGAGGGAGGAGAGACCCCCTTCTCCATAGAGAGAGAGGCCACCATCGCCCGATAAGGGCAAGGGTGTGGACACAGGAGAGAGTAGTGAGATGGCTACTCTCCGGGTGGAGACTGTCCATCTCTAGGCACAGGTGCAGACTTTGCAGGATGAGGCTGCACGACATCGAGCAGAGGCTACACAGCTCAGAGATGAGGTTGCACGCCTCAGAGCACGGAGCGGAGGAGCGAGCACTCAGGAGCTGGCACGGTCGATTGCTCAGACCATGTTCTACCAGGGTATCTACTTCTAGATGGTGCCAGAGGGCCAGAGGGTACAGCTACCAGTCGGCATTGCGGACCCGATCAGGATTGGGTCATCGAGGACTTCATCCCGATCGACGACTAGGACTCATAGTACCACACATACTATGATGGGGCCACCTCGTCCACCTCAGGGCGGGGGAGGAGATGAGGCTGAGAGCTCGAGGGGTTCTCGAGACACTGCACAGAGGATATATGATTGAGAGGATTGAGTATGCCAAGATGTAGATTGTGGCATACCAATCTAGTTTTGATATGATGTATATACATTGTTGAGATATATATATATATATATTTTTGATCATATGACCTGTCTTATGATGATATGACTTGTTTATATGTTTTTATGATGCTTTAATGTTTGAAGTGTGATTGATTTGATGATTCATGTAATTATGTCGTTTGGAAAATATTATGGTTTAAATGTCATGCTTTAAAATTTTAAATGAAATAATCTGATGTAAACAAATTGGTTGTTATGATGATAATTTGATAAAAAATAAAAGGGACTTTTAACAATAATTTCAAAGGACATTGTCGCTGTTATAGACCATTTCATGGAGTCGTCGCTCACTCGGTCGTCAAGCTAATCCCAGTATAGAAATATTGTTAAAAGTAAAAGAGTGCTTAAGAGACTGTCTTAAGACTTTTGTTGTGATGATGCAAATGATGATGATGATGATGATTTGTTTTCAGACTTTTCATGAAAATATTATGCATGAAATATTTTTAGAAAATGATTTTTGCTAGGCATAAATTCCTAAGTGTGATAAAATGTTTGAATAATTCCCTAGGAATTATACCATCATTGCAAATTTGCATGTTGACAAAATGACATGAAATAGTAATAATGTTCGTTCTTTTGAAAGCATAATTGTGTAACATAATGATTTAAGTCATATGTTTTTATGATTTTAAATGAATGGGGAATAAAATTAATACAATGGTTTGCGCTAGGCATAGAATATTTAGGTATAGACTTATACCATCATCGCGAAATCCAAAAAGAAAGATAGTTTTATTGCATGGTTGATTTTTAATTGTTGAAAATAAATAGAAAATATGAAGATGAGGACTTGTGCTAGGCATAAAATTCCACTTTTGGTTTTGGAACTATACCATCGTCGCAAAAGTCAAAAGTTATATGTAACTTTATTGCATGTTTTTGAAAAATGATTTTGATTTGTTGGTAAATACATGTGGTTGTCTTTATACTAAACAATTGTTCTCAGAGAAGAAAATGAAATTATTCCAGACAATTTGCAAAAATATTTCAAAGTATCTTAAAGACAAAAGTTAGATTTATAAGGAATCCCATGTGCGTATGTGAGTTCATTTCCAATCTTGATTTATCATAATGATACACAAAATCTCTCAAATACAAATGTGTGTGCGATTGTATTGTTCATTTACCAGGTTTGAGCAAGATACTATGATACAAGTGATTTGAATTAACCAAATAAGTGTTCATTAACCATGATTGAGATGCATATAACCATACCAGACTACTATGTAAGTCGGGTTATCAAGAGCTAGCTAATCCATAAGCAGACATAGGTCTGTACAAAAGAAGGTCGCTAATGTGACAGACATATCACCACGCTAGGAGTTACCCAAGGCCAAGCGGGTTGGGCACAAACCACCTGTTATGGGGCTTACCTCACAGTTTTTGAATAATTGAGAATTCCAGGGATTCAAGCTCATCAACCCTTCTTTTCTTTTCAAGGGGTAGGGAAAGGGATTTTATTGCTTTTGCTTTTGCTCATTTTGCTTTCTTTTCTTTCTCTTTTTTTTTTTGTATCTTTTGCTTTGATATTTGAGATAATGCTGAAATAGTGCTAAATGATTTTACTTGATTTTGCTTGATTTTTATTTTTCTTTTGCTTCCTATTCTAGGGATACTTGCTCGGATTAGCTGTAGAGCAAGGGATTTTTATTCGGGGTAGGGGTGAGCTTGTCCTTTTGCCAATTCTCAAAGATTCTAGACCATGTGCATGATAGGATAGCAGGGGAAACTTTTCGCTCAAGAAACCACTTCTACTATGTAGCATAGCATGGATATTACAAATATAATCATTTTATTGTGAAAGGATATGCTTGGTTTAAGTAAATAACAAGATCAATTCTCTATGCTCAAACTTTATTTAATTGAATTTTGTGGACTTTGATATAAGAGAGATTAGTAATCATGCCAAATAAAATCAAGATATTTATTCATGTGAATGTGAAAGTGCGGGATTCCAAATAAATGCTAATTTATCCAAAATAATTTGAAAATATAACTGCACATATGTCACAATTTGCGAAGTACAAGAAATAAAAAATGGTTTTGAAGATTTTGATGATTGTGAATGTTTTTGGTATTTTTGAATTTATAAATTGAAAGAAATACAAGATAGTGATTTTTTGAAATATTTTAAACAAATATATACAAGGATGAAATGACCAATTTTATGCATAGTAACGTTTAAGATGCAAAATATTCATAGGTTCTTTAAGTTCTTTACCATCTAAGGTAGATAATTTGTATGCTCCCGATTCAAATTTAGCAGTGATAATATATGGTCCAAGCCAGTTGGGCTCAAATTTACCTTTAAGGTCTTTAGTTGCATTAGTATTTTTTTGATTTTCTTTTAAAACAAGATCGTCGACCTCAAAGGATCGATGACGAACTTTCTTAGCATATGATCTTTTAAGCTTGTTTTGGTAAGCACGAAGATGCTCCAAAGCATTGATGCGCTTTTCATCTAGGAGTTCCAGCTGACTGAGTCTGCCAGCTCGATATTCATCTCCTACTTCGGTATCTTGAAGTAGTAGAGCCAAAGAAGGAACTTCTAATTCAAAGGGAAAAATGGCTTCAGCACCATAAACCAAAACAAAAGGTGAAGTTCCAGTGGGGGTTCGAACACTAGTTCGATAGGCCCACAAGGTTGGATATAATTGAATGTGCCAGTCACGGCCAGATTTATTGACCAATATTTTGAGAATTTTGATTAAGGTTTTGTTTGAAGCTTCTGCTTGGCCATTACCCTGAGGATAATAGGGAGTGGACCAGCGATGTTGAATCTTATATTTTTGGCATAATTTCTTAACATCTTTATTTTTGAAACAAGTTCCATTGTCTGAGATGAGATTTGCAAGAATTTCGAACCTACAAATGATTTGATTAAAAATAAATTTAGAGACTTGTGTTCCAAGTGTTGCGGCTAAAGGCATAGCTTCAACCCACTTCGTGAAATACTCGGTGGCGGTTATGATGAATTTGTGTCCATCAGATGACACAGGATTAATTTTGCCAATAATGTCTAAGCCCCATTTTGAAAAGGGCCAAGGAGATGAAATAGCCTGCAGTTCTTGTGCAGGGGCATGGACAAGGTCAGCATGTTTTTGGCACTTGTCGCAATGGCGCACATAATCATGTGCATCATTCTCCATGGTAGGCCAAAAGTATCCTATCCTAAGGAGCTTTTTAGCAATGACACTACCACTGAAGTGTCCTCCACAAGATCCATCGTGGGCTTCACTCAAGGCTGATTTGGATTCTTCTAGATTCAAACATCTCAATAGGATACCTTCAAAAGATCTCTTATACAAAGTATTGCCAATTATTACAAATCGACTTGCTCGTCTACGTAATAACCGACGTTGGTTTCTATTAGAATTGGCAGGGAAAGTCCCATTTTGAAGAAAATCAAATATATCCGTATACCAAGGTTCAGGAGTAGTTTCATTGATTAGAAACACATCCAAAGGTTCTAAGCATGACTTATTTGAAGCGGGTTCCTGGAGTCGACGAATAATGATGGTGGCATATTCGTCATCTAACTCCAAGGGCAGAAGAGATGCATCTGCGGCCATAGCGTCAACCGCACGGTTGCTAGTTCGAGGAATAGCTTCCAAGGTAACTTGATCAAATAGAGATATTAATTGTAAAACATAGGCTTTATATGGGCACATTTTATCATCTCTGGTCTGATAAACTTCATTAATTTGGTTTATAACAAGTTGAGAATCACCAAAAACTAGCAGATGTTTAATTTTTAGAGCCAAGGCAGCTCGTAATCCAAGGATTAGAGCTTCATACTCAGCAGTATTATTAGTGCAAGCAAATGTTAATTTAAAGGACAAAGGTATAATGTGCTTTTGTGGAGATATTAAAATAATACCTGCACCAGCCCCACTCATGCATCGGGCTCCATCAAAGTATAAGGACCATTGTTCAACATGGTCTGCCTCTAATTGAAGGCATTCATCGAGAAACTCAATGATGAGGGGATGGGTAGACTCTAAGGGTGCAGCAACTAATTGATCTGCTATGATTTGACCCTTAACGGACTTTTGTCCTATGAACGTGAGTTCAAACTCGCTTAGAGCAAGAACCCACTTGGTTGTGCGACCCGATAAATAAGGTCGACTCATAAGATACCGCAAGGGATCATATTTAGCAATGACATACGTTTTCTGGCTAAGCATATAATGGCATAATTTTTGCGTAGAAAAGATGACTGCTAGACATAGTTTTTCTAACGTTGTGTAGCGGGTTTCATAACTAATTAGAGTTCGGCTAATATAATAATTAGCACGTTCTCTCTTCTCATCATCAAGTTGAGCTAACATAGCTCCTAAAGCAAAATCTGAAGCTAAAATATACAGGATAAATGGACGATCAGGTCTAGGCGGTGAAAGCACAGGTGGGTTAAGGAGGTATTGTTTAAGAAGTTCAAAAGCTTCCTTACATTCGTCATCCCAATTAAAAGGGACATCCTTCTTAAGGAGCTTAAGAAAGGGACCGGTTTTGTCCGCCAACTTATCGATGAAGCGACGGATAGCTTGAAGCTTACCTTGTAAACTTCGTAATTCAGATATATTGGTAGGTGCGGGCATATCAGTGATAGCCACAATCTTGAGAGGGTCAATTTTGATGCCACGTAAAGAAACTATAACCCCTAATAGTTTATCGGACTTAACTCCAAATATGCATTTGGTTGGATTTAATCGAATAAGATATTCTCTTAACCGATTAAAAACTTTTCTCAAATCATCTAAATGATTATCTTCATTAATAGAGCGAGCTATAATATCATCTACATAATCATGTAGGATATCATGCATCATATCATGAAAAATATAAGTCATAGCTCGTTGATAGGTTGCACCTGCGTTCTTTAAGCCGAATGGCATCACTTTCCAACAAAAGGTACCCCAGGGGGTAATAAAGGTTGTTTTAGCTTGATCTTGAGGAGCTATCTTGATCTGATTATAACCGGAGAATCCATCCATTAAGGACATCATCCCACTCCCAGCAAGTAAAATCAATGATTTGGTCCATGTTTGGAAGAGGAAAATCATCTTTAGGGCATGCAACGTTAATATCTCTAAAATCTATGCAAACCCTAACTTTGGTAGCTTCTTTCTTGGTGACTGGAACTACATTCAAAATCCATTCAGCATAATCAATAGCTTGTATAAAAACAACATTCAGGAGTTTTTCTAACTCCCCTTTGACTAGTAAAGCCACTTTGGGATGCATTTTTCTAAGTTTCTGTTTAACAGGTTTAGCATCCGGATGGACTACTAGGTGATGCATGACTACAGAAGGGTCTAAACCTCGGCATATCTTCATATGTCCAAGCGAAGACATCTTCATATTCTTTAAGGAATGCAATGTATTGCTCTTGTTTTTCTTGACTTAATTCTGATCCAATATTGATTATGTGGGGACTATCCTCAGTTCCAATGTTGATTTTAATGACGTTTTCTACTTCCATGTGTAGATCTCTTTCAAAATTAGGTGGGGCGGGTGAGACGCCCAATTCTTGTAATTCTTTTAAGGTTAACTTGGATAAGTCATCTTGAGGAGTAGTGGCCTCAAGGTGGGCTATAGTTGGTATAGAACCATCAAAATAAAACCCATTGTGTAACATCTCTTCAACGGAGACATCATGGAAAATATCTCCTTCCAACTCATCATCGGATTCAACAATCATTTCAGGATAAGCTATGGATAGCATATTACATGTAAATGGCTGATTTTTTAGAGGCAAATCATCACGCCCATCCAAATAATCTTGATAACATATGAGTTGATCATCATCTTCAAAAGGAAAGGGTTGACCCTTACTAGGAAATAGGCCCACACCACAGCAGGCAGGCCATGGTTCTACCTCGAAAGGTTCTTTCATACCATTTTGGAAAGGTCCCAAGCCTTTCCCTTTATATCCCATTTTAAGCATTATAGGTTTAGCTTTAATATACTCATTAGTAAAATAACATCGAGCATATCCATCATGATGAGTTTTGATATTTCGAGGTATTCTTCCCCAGTCATATCCTTTATAAATGAAGGCACAACTCCCGACTTGGTAAGTACTTCCCATAGGTTGTGGGAGGCCCAAAGTACGAGGAGATGGCGGCAAATTACTTAAGATAATGGAATTTTGCATAGAAGCATTTGTTTTTTCTGATATAAGAATTTTAGATAAATCGGTAAGAGTTCATCGGAAAGAGCATAAGATGTAGAAGGATCATTCTCTATATCTTTAGATGTGGAAGGTATGATAGATGTAGATAATGTGGAGGTGTTAATAGATGGGTCTATAGGTTTTGAAATTATAGGGATGGAACATGAAGGATTGGTTGTGGATTGAAGATCTTTTTGAGGTTCTAGAGTGGTTTGTTTAGAAGATTGTTGATCTATATATGAGGGTGAAATTAATGGAGGAGAAATAGATGAAGTTATGGGTGTGTGTTTCACAGTTTTAGATGAAAAATAAGAATTAGGATGTGTGGATGACAGAGCAGGGCAAAATTGAACTCCAACAGGTTCCGCCAAGGCACACATATCAAAGGGTCTAGGATCACCATGGATAGTGACCAACTGATTTTTAAATTCGAATTTAACACATTGGTGTAAAGTTGATGGGACAGCCCGCATTGCATTGATCCAAGGATGACCCAAGAGTATATTGTACGATGCGGGGCAATGTACAATAAACACGGTCGTATCTAAGGTTCTAGGACCAACTTGCAATGGGATGGTAATAACTCCACATGTTTCTTGTGTTTCGTCATTGAAAGCTTTTATGATCATGTCAGTTTTCTTCATTTCATCACTTCTAAACCCAAATCTCTGGTAGAAGTCAAAAGTGCAAATATTTAGAGATGAACCATTATCAATCAAAACTCTTTTAACGGCTACATCTCCAATTAGGGCAGTAATGTATAAGGGGTTATCCTTATGTAAACTATGTTGTGGTATATCTTTATCTCGAAAGTCAATACAATCGACTTCTCTAGTGATGATAGTATTGGCCATGGCTTCAGGTTGAATGTTTTGTGGTACCATCATTTGGCTTAATGTAAGCATTAATTCATCTCTATGGGTAGGAGAAGATCTTAATAGGTCCAAAAGAGAAATTTTGGCTGTAGTATTGGATAATTGCTCATTAATATTGTAAGGGGGTTTAGGTTGAACATTAGGAGCATGATTCCCTTTATTGGGATTTTTCAAAACAAATGGAGTTGATCCATCATTCTGGTTTGGTTCTTGTTGAGAATTTTGAGCCTATTGTCTGGTAACGACTCCGATGGTACCTACAATGTTGTATTGAGGACGTTGAATAGGTCTTGGTCTAGCATTTATAGCTTGTTCATTAGAAAGGAATTGATCAGAAGAGGGTCGAGTAGTAACTCTTCTAGGAAATGGTTCTTCTGGAATCATAGCATCTGTGATAGGTTGAATAGGATCTGATTCATTTTTAGAACTATTCGATTGGTTTGAAGTGATTTCCATGTCACTTTTAGTATCTGATTCTACATCACTGAGATCTGGTATTTGAATATTATGTAGGGGCCTGGTCGTGACCATGGATAAAGTTGTGTCAAATTTTTGTAAATCATGATTAGGTAAATGTCCGCTAATAGTTCCTACATATCGGGTAGGAGGAGGGACATTATGATGCTCAATTTGATTGGCCACCTCTTTACCATGTCTTGGTAAAGGATGTTGAAATATGTCTAATGATTGATTAGCATTTTGATTTTGATTTTGGGGAATGTTCTTTTGAGCATTATTAGGAGCATTTTGTTTAGGTTGGAAGGCTTGCACCTCCATTTCATTATTATCAATCAGATCTTGTATTTTATGTTTCAACCTTTTACAAGCATTGGTAGAGTGTCCAGGCCCTCTATGGAAATCACAGTGTAAGTCAGCTCTGTATCCGGGTATGGTTGGATCAGGTTCCCGGATAGCTGGTAATTGAATCAAGCCTCTTTCGAGTAATTGAGGTAAAATAGTTGATAATGGTTGATTCAATCTAGTAAATTCTCGAGGAGGTTTATCAGGAGGTTTCAATATAAATTTTTTTGTTGTCTTCGTTGCATTGATATTAGCAACATTTCTGCTATCAGTGACTCCGTCACCTACGACTTGTTTGTTTTTATATTGATTTCTGGATGTTTTCTCATCATCTTTCTTCCTAAGTTGGCCTCTCCTAATGAGGGCATCTTCTACTCTTCGAGCTAAATCTATAGCCTGATCGAAGGTAGTTAAAGTAGCAGTTGATAACTCATAAGATATTTGTTCTTGCAAATTATTAATAAAAATGTCCAACATTTCCCTATAAGGTAGCACAAAGTGCAGTTTTCCTGTCAACTGCCTCCATCTAGCTAAGAAATCAGCAAAACATTCATCTTTGTCTTGTTTTAAGTTGTATAAATCTTTAATGGTTACATGCCTCTCGATATAGGCACTAAATTGATGGACAAAAGATTCAGCGGTTTCTTCAAAATTTCTCAAAGAATGAGTGGGCAATTGATAGTACCACTCTAATGCCATTCCTCCTAAACTTTTTGGGAACATTTTTAGTAATAGCAAGTCATCATGTGATATATCATGACATGCTATCCTAAACATGCGAAGATGCTCTATGGGATCTTCAGTTCCTTTATATATAGGCAGGACCGGCATGGGAAAATGTTTAGGGTACGGTTGTGCTACAACTATAGGGTCTAGCGGTTGACTACACATCTCTCGATAATTGTACGAGGGACGGTAGGGATCCATCTGGTCCATGCGGGAAGCTAACTATTTCACCATGGCTTCCAGATTACTGGTTTGCCCACCATATTGGTTTGGTAGGGCATTAATATGAGATTGGTGAGCATATGATGGAGGGACATGCATATTAGATGCTATATTACTATTGTGTAAATTGTTGGTAGGAAGGGTGTTATGAAGAAGTTTTGAAGTTGTATTATGTTGTATCCCAGATTGTTGGAAATTGGTGTTTGGCTTCATTTTAGGTTTTTGTTGATTTGAAGCATATTGATTAATAGTTTGGCGAAATAAAGCAGTGAATGAAGGTCTCTTCTGTGTGGGCATGATTTTAGGCTCAATAACAGGTTCCTTAGGAGGTTGGGTAACCTATTGTTTTTGCATATTCTGAATTATAGCGGCCATATCCATATTGGATGGCCCAGCTTTATCACTTTCTTGATCAATGAAAGACAAGGGATTAGTGTGTATGTCAAACATATGTTCCATGGCTGCTTGAGTGTCACTAATTTGTCCCTTATCAATACGAACTGCCATATTAAGAGCACCAATATTTTTATTGAAGAATTTCCAAAAATGATCTAAGTTATCAAAAGCAATAGTTCCATCTGAAGCCATTCTAGGGGATGAGGATCCTTCCTCTCTAACATTTTCTTGTTGTTCATTTTCTTCAACCAGGTCATCTTCTGGTTGTTCTAGAGTTTCTTCTTCCGGAATTGGATCTTCGGGAAGGGTATTTAATTTTTTATTTTTCTTGCCTAACCAATCTTCTTCTTCTTCTTCAGTTTTGTTTACCATTCCTAAGTTTAGTCATGGTGCTTAAACTTAGATTTCAGCAAATATATATATATATTATATATATATATGCAACAAGCTTAAGAGGTATATATTTTAATTATATACCTACTATAATATTTAAAATAAAATGTTTTGGTTTTTGTTATGTTTTTTGTTTTTCTTGTTTTTTTGGTTTTAATAACAATATTATAAAGATAACAAACAACACACAAAACACAAGAAATAATAATAATGAAAGCAATGATCTAGTTTTCTATAAACAATTTATAAATATCATTAATGGGCTCAAGTTCTTCAGGATTCATGAAATGTTCTTCTTCAAATTGAAAATTTTCTTTCAAGAATTTGACAAAAAGTGCTATAGTGATATTATCTGTTTCAGATTCTGTTTTGTAAAAGTAAAGCTCGTGGCAATACTCTCGATATAACACAGCTCTAGGAACTCTCCTCCATATTTCCCTATCCGTAAGAACGACCTCTTGGTCTTCTACATGACCTAGGAATTGGTGTATAGTGGCTGCGTTCTCGAGGTATTCCTCGAAGGTGAACAATTCTGAAGACACAAGAGCTCTCCTATAAGCTAACCACCTATGGCAAGCTCTCTGAAGTTCATGATAAAAAATGAGTTGATGAGGATCCAGGATTCTATCTAGGACAAGCCTCTTGATTTGTTTAAGTTCTGTTGACCTAGATGAAATAATACCTAGTCTCCTATTGAGTTTGTCCCACAAAGGTGGGACTCTGTATGTTTCAGATGTTCTAAACAAAGAATCAACCTCTATGGCTATTAATTGATTTGCAACATTTATAGTAACTGCTAGTCTTTTCTTAGGAGCTACCATCTAAACATGATATGCAACTTGGTAGTTTTCTAGTGATTTTAAGTGCATCTATTTTTTTTGTTTTTGTTTTCAAAAGGTTTTAAATGCATTCACGTCGGGTTCACCAAAATGTATCGCTCCAAATTTTTCACACCCTTACCTTCAGGCTATAGGATCCGTGCCCGGAAGGGGGATGTGAAAAGGATGGGACAATACCTCGGACTGAGAGGCCTTGCGAAGGTCCCGCCTCTCGGGGGAGGTGTATTATGGTGATTTTTCGATGGATGGTGGGTTCACCAGGAAACGTTTGAATGGCAGTTTTCGAGCCTAGGTTGGGAATGTGTTTAATGTGTTCAGTTTTATCTTTAAACATTCAAGTCCTAGGTTTGGCCAAATGAATCTAAGTTGTTCTATTATGAAAATGCAGACTAAATGAAATACAAAAAATAGATTTGAACAGAAAATAGAGAGAAAAAGCTAAATTAAAGAGCCATACCTGATCCGGATGTCTGATGGAGGTTCTGATTCTTGAAGCAGTCAGGATCATCTAGAATTTGACAAGATCATCTGAGATCTGACGGGATCGTCTGAGATCTGACGAATTCATTAGATGAATTCGTCAGAGACCTGCAAACATAAAAGTAGATGCAAAATACCAGAAATGCAGCTATGACAACAGAGGGCAATGGTGTAGAATGACAGTAACAATCTTAAAATGATAATAATAAACAAAATACGAATGCATTACAATAATCTAATGACAATTTATGATTTTATTATGCATTAAGACTATATGGGTGAACTCCAAGATGCAAAATAATAAAGAATAATCATAAGTTTAACTAAATACAGAATAATGCAGCAGAAAAGAATGAAGAAACGCAAACTCTGGGCACTGATTGCCCCCAATGCAGACTGCAGTCGAAATCATCTCGAATTGGTGCGAAATCATCTCGAATTGAACAGGATCGTCCATGACGAGCTGAGCTTGCTTCGGCTAAAAAATACTAAGGTTCCTGCAAATAAACTTGGACAAATATGGAGGCAAATAGTAATTTAGGATGGTCTAATGCACGTAGAACTTGTGTTACAGGAAATTTCAGCCAGGGGGATGCCAAGGGGGAGTCCTAAGTTTAAATAGGCTTAGGAGGGAGGTTAGGAGGTTGGAGATCATCCCAATTTGGGAGATCTCCAACGGGGAGGGTCTCTAACGGCGCAGACACGCTTCTTCCCGGATTAGAGACGCCGTTGGAACAGAGGCTAATTGTGAAAAATTAGTTTTGGGACAAGATCGTCTGGACGTCCTAGCCCAGACGAAATCGTCCGATCTGAGGCGATATCGTCTGATCGGCGACGATATCGTCAAACGGTCAAAACAAACTCTAAAAATGGCACGGGAAAGGAGGAAACGGGTTAAACGATGGTTTAGGAGCGGTTTTGGGGTTAAAATTTGAATTTGAATATTTACTAGAGTAATTGTAATTATTTAAGGTTTTACTGCACCAATTTTAGGGTGCTATAGTAGAATATATGGTGTCTTTCACCACAACACTCAAGTAAACTTTATAAAAAACAATAGCTCCCACTAGCGAATCATAAGTGGTGCATAATTTTGATAATGTTCAATTTTTAGTCAAAGTTTAGCACAATGACCAAATACCCATATAATAAATAAAATTTACTAAATCAACAAAGAATTGAATTATACAAGAAGCTTTATTTTCCAACCATCACTCAAAGATAGAGGATAGAAGCAATAAATTAGTTTCAAGGTTTATTCAAAACTTTTGCTTTGGCACAAGAAAATAAAAGAAACAATTTGCTAGTATCCAAAGAGATAGACTTAGTTGGGTAATATCTCAAATAATATAAAAAATATATTAGTCTAACATCAAGGAGAATATAGGTCCGAGGTGTAGACCAATTGGTTCATCCAAACCCCAAAAGAGGGGCAGAGGTCCAAGTTTCAAATCTCAGGCCTCGTTGGACTGAACGCTTGACCCTTTCCTGGTGCTTTCAACAGCGTAAAAGGTTTAAAACAATTATGGCATGGTGGTTATAGGGGCGTACTACGCGAAGATCTATGTGGCTACTTTTAGGGCAGATAATGCAGAATACTATGGAGGCCATAAAAGCTGGATAGCCTACCCGGATTCATGGCGGCTACCGTTTCCACCATGTAATTTAAAAAAAAAAACATCAAGGAGAATATATCTGGGTATACAAAGATATTAGTTCACTTCATTTTATTTTTCTCTCTAGAAAAAAATGCATACTACATAATTGTGTAGTAGATTCTAAAACCAAGATTATAGTCATGTCATTAGACATTTGCAAAAACATGGAATTGATTGTGTAGTAGATTCTAAAACTAAGATTATAGTCATGTCATTAGACATTTGCAAAAACATGGAATTGAACATCAACTTGATGGAGATCAAGATGTTGTAATTAAAAGGAAAGTCTATAAAAGTAGTTTAGATTTTGAATATTTTTTATGATGATATATGGATGCCTAGATATTATGGTGATACAAGATATAGTTATTATTGATGTGACTCCCCTATTTGAAATGTCCCTATCTCAATATTTTATAAAATGAATTAGAGGATGCTTGGGTTGGGACCCTAGCCACATAACTATCCCCTATATCAAGAAGATATTCAAAATATTTAATAAGGGTCTACATCCTTTCCACATTGAACAATAAGAAGAGAAAAATACACCACTACTAAGAAGAGATGCCTAGTACATAAAGATAGAAATAAAATACTAGTTAGAAGAAGAATCAGGTCAAACTTGGAATTACTATGACCTTGATTTATACTTTTTTCTCAAAAGGAATAGTCAGGATCAACAACCAGTTATACTTCTCAAGACATGAAATATCTTAATCAATCTATAATTAGCAAGTCTTGTCTTTCATTTGTAATGTTGGACATTTTGAGTAGATGAGTTTTCATTGATGTCAAGAGTGAGTGGTCATTGATGTCAAGATTTCAGCACCAGTCAGTGGCAGTTTTAGTGGGTAGCATCAGTTTCAGGTTCTCCAATAAGTGCAAAAGGATAGTCTATTTTTAGTTTATCAAAGACTCAGTTCCAAGTAGTCAGATGTGGTCCAAAGTGCAAAGAAGAAGCCCAAATGAATAATATTATAATAATTCTTTATAATATTATACATGGAAGTTTAAATTAATTAATATAATTTTTATTATAAATTAATTTACTTAACTTATAAGTTATTTAAATTAATTATTAATTATAAGTTAATTTATATTTATTTTGAATAACCCTAAGGTGGGTTATTGAATTAAAATTCAAATTTTGAATTCAAATTCTTAACGCCGACGTGGGAGAAAAATCAACCAAAAATGTATAAAAGAGGGACTACCCCACCTTAGCCAAACTAATATTATGTCTTCAAATTATTTTTATTAATGTGAGCTTGTGTGAATCATGCTGCATCAAAGAGGATTGATTTGTGGTTTTTGTGTGAATTCAATGACGCACGAAGGGATAATAGGAAGGAAGTCTTCCTCCCTTCATGTGGGTGCCTATAGCCCACGCGGTGGGCTCCAAAGAACTAAGACACTTGGCGCTTGGGGAGACGGTAGTTCAAATCACGCTCAAACCCTTTTGGAGAGAAAACAAACAAAGGTATGCATTAGTTGAGCACATAATTTTTTCGAGGAGTTAGTTGAGGTATTAAAAATTAATTTTTGCATATTTTATTTGGTTTGTATGTTTGTAAAGGGAGTTATAAGGTTGATGCAAAATAAATTTCTGGGTGTTATTTGTTTTAGTGTTTGAAAAGGGTAGTAAAGTGTTTTAGAAAGATTGTTTTGTGGTATCGGATATTATTTTAAGTTGGAGATTATAAGGTGTATCAAAATTATTATTTTTCATGTATGATTTGATGGATTTTATTTTCAAAAGGAAGCAATAAGGCATAATTGAGCTTTGATTATTTTTGTGTCTAAGGAATATTTTGAGAAAGTGTTGAAGTGATATTTTGTCATTTAACCATTTAAATTGGAAAGAAGAAAATTGTTATTGATACAAGTTTTCCAATGGCACTTTTCCATCAAACAAAAGGTATGGGCACATATTCCTAGTGAGTTATTTTTGAATGTTGTCAATGCAAAGTTGGAGTGAAAAGGACTATTTGGTAAGCATTGTTGAGTGTATTTTGAATTAATGCTTCAAGGTTTTCTAGAATAAAGAGTTGTTGATAAAACCTTGTTTTATAAGCATTGTTGTTGAAGTGATTAATTGAGTGAACTTGAACTAGGGTTTGCAAAGATCATGAGTATCATTGTTATGTGAGATTTATTGATAAGCATTGTTGGAAATATTTGAGTGAGTGTTCATATGCTTGGACTAGGGTTTGTAAGCAAAGGTTAATTCATTGAGTGATTGGTTGAGTAGAGTTGGTTAAGCCTAGTCAAGTGGATGTGTTGAAGTGATAGTTCAAGTTCTATGAAACAAATTATTCTATATTTTGAATTGATTTGAGAAAGAGGTTGAGTGTTGGTGAGTGTGAAACATATTAAGTCTCTAACAATTCTCTATATGTTTCTATGGTAAAAAGAGTGATTGAAATTAATTGAGCATTATGGTGAATATGAAGCATATCGATTCTCTAACAATTCTATATATTTTTATTTTGTAAAAAGAGTGATTGAAAGTTATTGAGCATTGTGATGAATGAGAAGCATAATGAGTCTCTAATAATTCTCTTTATGTTTCTATGAGATTGGACAATTTCTAGTGAGGACTTATTGAGCATATTTGAGACAAGTCTTTAAGAAGACTTGTGGATAGATTTGTGTGAGATTTTGTGGAAGCTTACAATACAGATTTGAAGACAAAGATTGAGAAAATATTTGAGGATAGAGATTAAAGACAAAGTTGAGGATAAATCAGAGGACAAAGATTAAGGATAGATTTTGGTATACATTTGAGGATATATTTATGCTAGATCATATATAGAGATTAAGGATAAATTTGTGCTAGACCTAAGGACTATGTTTAGTGCATATTTGGGACAGAGCCATTAGCCAGGGTAGTGAGGATAGGATAGAGATCCATTAACTAGGGTAGTGAGGACAGGTGTCTTAAGTGGATAGAGATCCATTAGCCATAGTAGTGGAGGTAACAGTTCTTGTATAATATCACTAGTCATAGCTAAGGAGAAAGAGTTATAATATGGATAGAGATCCATGAACTTGATTAAGGGATTGGTTTCTCCTTTGGATAGAGGTCCATAAACATTGTAGGGAAAGGATACCCAAGAGAATTTATTTGAGAAAAATTTACAAGGAATGTTTTCTCCGTGGAGTAGCCCACATTGGGTGAACCATGTTAAATCATGTATCTCATGTGTGTGATGCTTTATGTGATGTTTATTGCTTTAATATTGCTGATGTTATCATTTGGATTAAAATGCAAAAAGTTTTATCTTATATTGTTCACCTCCCTATCAGTATAAGCACATGTTCTTCAATTGGTACCAGAGTGAGTCTCTCCATGAAAATACTAACAACTTGGATGAGGATTTGTCAAGAACACACATGACTTCAAAAAATGAAGAGACCAAGTTTGATATAAAAGAGGAATTATTTACTACTCTTAGAAAGTTGAAAATAATTAGAGAGAATAATTATTTATTGCTCTTAGAAAGTTGGAAAGAATTAGAGAGAATAACTCAATCTTGAAGGAAAAAATTCAAGAGGATGAAGAAGCAAGGATGGAACTTCTACAAAATCTCACAGAACTCAAGATAAAGGTAGAATAAGGACATAAAATTGAGCAGGATATGATAGATTTGTTAAAATCAAGGAAATAGAATGTGAAATATTGGAAGTAGAAATTTTTTATCTAAGGAATTAACTTGAAAGGACCAAGTTACTACAAAGTATAGAGTATGAGAAACAGAAATAGGAATCAAGTCTTCAAGAAAAAATTCAAATAAATATAGGTAGGTAAAGGATAATTTAAAAGAAAAATACATCAAAAAGGAAGAAATCAAATAAGAACCTTAGATGATATTTAATCACAAAAGGAGAAGCACTCAACCACAATCTCAAATGCATAAAAATAGGTTACATAATTTCTTCCATGGTCATTGTTTTTCTTGTAACAAATATGGTCATAGAGTTGTACATTGTATTGGTCATGCAATAAAAAATGTCAATAGAAATTTCAATGCTTTTGCACCTCTTATGGATAATGATATTATATGTTACAATTGCAATAATTTTTGGCACAAGTCTAGATGGTGTAAAATGATACTTCCCGAGTCTAGTAAAAGAAAAACAATTTCAACAACTAGGAAAGATGAAAGAGAAAATGTAAAGGCTAGATCAATGTTAGTTCAAACAACCCTTCATGATCAGGATAAAGAATAACAATGGGATATTGATAGTGGTTTCTCTAGTCACATGATAGGATACAAAGACAAATTCATTGTACTAAAATAATCTAATAGAGGATCAGTAAGTTTTGGTGATAATGGATCAACAAGGATTGGTGGAAGAGAAAATTTGAGTTTAGATCATGGGAAAAAAAGAATAGAAAATGTGTTGTATGTTAAGGGATTAAAACATAATCTGATAATTTTAATTCAACTTTGTGATCAAGGGCATATGGTTACATTCCACCCCAATAGATGTGAGATAAGAAAATCAGAAACTAGAAAATTCATTGCCAATGCAAGAAGAACTACAAACAATCTATATAGGCTTAGTGAGATAAAAAGGGAAAAGTGCTTTCTATCACAAGAATATGAGAGTTGGTTGTGGCATATAATATTGGGTCACTTGAATTTTGACAACATAGTCAACATAAGCAATAAGTAGGCTGTCAGAAATTTACCCAAAATAAAAATGCCACAAAACACAATCTATGCACCTTGTCAACATGGAAAGCAAACTAGAACAAGATTTAAGTCAAAAGGATATATGTCATATGAGCCATTAAGTCTAATACATACTAATATATGTGGTCCTACTATAAAATAGATTATTCATGGTGAGAGTTACTTTATATTGTTTATAGATGATTACTCCATAATGGTTTGGGTAGCTTTCCCAAAAGAGAGGTCAAATTCTTTTGAAAAATTCAAAGCATTTAAGACACTGATTGAAAATGAAATCTACAAGAGGATTACGTGTTTGAGATCTGATAGAGGAGGAGAATTTACCTCAAATAAATTTTTATAGTTCTATGAACAACATGGGATCAAGAGAGAATACTTAGCAGCAAGAACTCCTCAACAAAATAGAGTAGTTGAAAGGAAAAATAGGACTGTTAAGAATATGGCTAGAGCTATGTTAAACGAGTCCAAAATTTTAGATGGATTATAGAGGGAAGCATTAAAAACATTAGTATACATAATCACTAGGGCTAAAATGACGGTAAATCATCACAAGACTCCATATGAGCTTTGGAAAGGAAGACCAGCCACTATAAAACACTTCCAAGTGTTTTGGAAGCAAGTGCTACATAAGATGAGAAGATCAAAACTTAGGCAAGTTTGAACCAAGATGTGATGAGGGAATTTTTATTGGTTATTCCACTAAGATTAAAGCCTATAGGTGCTTCAAAAATAGAACACACACTATTGTAGAAAGTATATATGTAAAAATTGAGGAGAAGGTAGATTCAAGAGAACCAATTCATAAAACTGTGTATCAAGAAGATGGAAGTTGTCAAAAAAAGTTTCATAAGGAATCAAATGAATAAGAATAAACATAAAAACTTCTCCTAAAACTCCATCCAGATTTGTACAAAAGTATCATCCAAAATATCTAATCATTGGGAATCTGGATGAAAGACAAACAAGAAGGATAATAACACCATCTAAACAAGCAAATTTTTCCTTGCTATCTAAGTTTGAGCTAAAGGAATTTAATCAGTCTAGTGGAGATGAGTTCTATATTAAGGAAATGGATGAGGAATTAGATTATATAGAGAAAATCAAGACTTGGGAACTTGTCCCATGACAAAAGGATAAGAATGTGATCGATACAAGTAAGGATAGTGTCCAAAGGTTATGCACAGGTAGAGAGAATTGACTTTGATGAGACATTTGCTTCAGTTGCATGACTGAAAGCCATAAGAATATTTTTATCCTTCTCAAGTTTCAAAAACTTCAAGGTATATTAGATGGATGTTAATTCAACATTTCTAAATGGTGTCCTATAAAAAGTCTATATTGAACAGCCAAAGGGATTCATATTAGCAGATAAACTAGATCATGTATGTAGATTGAAAAAGGCATTGTATGGTCTAAAGCAAGCTCCTAGAGCATGGTACTCAATATTGGATAAGTATATTCAAAAATAGGGATTTATAAAAGGAATAGAGGATAACAAATTATACATCAAAAATGAAAGGAATAATCTACTAATTGTGGTTGTTTATGTCGATGACATCATTTTTGGGGGAAACAATGACAAGATGTGTGAAGAATTTTTAAAGAACATGCAGAATGAATTTGATATGTCTATGCTTGGTGAGTTGTCCTTCTTTCTTGGAATTCAGATTTCACAATCAGATAAATGAATATTTATCTCACAAACCAAGTATATAAAAGAGATTCTCAAGAAATTTAGGTTATAATATTGCAAATAGGTAAGTACCCCCATGGTCACAGGATGCAAGTTAAGTAAGGATGATGAATCTCCAGAGGCAGATCATAGATTATACATATCTATGATTGGCAACTTGTTGTATGTTACAACTACAAGACCAAACATAGTACAATAAGTGGTATTAGTGGCAAAGTTTTAGGTAGCACCTAAGGAAACACATGCGGCAACAGTAAAGAGAATTATCAGGTATCTAAAAGGGACTATGGATTTTAGGCTCTAGTATCCCAAAAGTGACAGTTTCACACTCATAGCATATATAGATATAGATTGTTCTGGTAGTATTTATGAGAGAAAGAGCACAAGTGGAAGAGCATTCTTTCTTGGATACTGTTTAGTCTCTTGGCTAAGTAAGAAGTAGGTGTCAGTATTCTTATCTATAGTAGAAGTAGAATATATTGCAGTAGTAGCCAATTGTACATAGGTATTATGGATGAAGTGAACTCTATGAGACTTCCAGATAGAACATGATCATCCTATTCCCATATTATATGATAATACAAGTGCTATAATTATCTCAAAAAATCCAGTGATACACCCCAAGACAAAGCACATTTCGATTAAGTATCATTTTCTAAGAGAACACATGATAGATAAACAGGTCAAGTTGGAATATGTTACTACAAAGGAAAAAATAGCAGATATTTTCACTAAGCCACTTTCAAAGGATACCTTTGAGTATCTTCGAGGAAAATTCAGATTAAGACTCCCACCCCAAAATTAACCACCTCAAGAGGAGGTGGGGGAGGGGCTAAGCTAAGAAACTCATTCTTAGCCCCGAGCCCCAAAGGTGACCCTTTGCCATTGATGTCAAAGGGGGAGAGATTTAAGTAAGGGGGAGATATTTGGTTTAAGAAGAAAGCATTGAGTCAGGGGAGCGATTTCCAAGGGGGCGCAGAATAGGAAAAAGGTCAAGTTTTGGTAAAAATAATTTGGGTTGCCATCAATGACAAAGGGGGAGATCATTGGACATTTTGAGTACATGAGTTGTCATTGATGTCAAGAGTGAGTGGTCATTGATGTCAAGCTTTTAGCACCATTCAGTGGCAGTTTCAATGGGCAACATCAATTTTAGGTTCTCCAATAAGTGCAAAAGGATAGTCCATTTTTGGTTAATCAAAGACCCAATTCTAGGCAGTCAGATATGGTCCAAAGTGCAAATAAGAAGCCCATATGAATAATATTATAATAATTCTTTATAATATTATACAGGGAAGTTTCAATTAATTATAAATTAATTAATATAATTTTTATTATAAATTAATTTATTAATTAATTTACTTAACTTATAAGTTATTTAGATTTATTATTAATTAATTTTAATATTAATTATAAGTTAATTTATATCAATTTTAAATAACCCTAAGGTGGGTTATTGAATTAAAATTCAAATTTCAAATTCGAATTCTTAGCACCGACATGGGAGCAAAATCAACCAAATGTGTATAAAAGAGGGACTACCCCACCTTAGCCAAACTAATCTTATGCCTTTGAATTATTTTAATTAATGCGAGCTTTTACGAATTATGCTGCATCAGAGAGGATTGCTTTGTGGTTTTCATGTTAAGTTAATGACGCACGAAGGGATAATAGGAAGGAAGTCTTCCTCCCTTCATGTGTGTGTCTATAGCCCATGTGATGGGCTCCAAAGTGCTAAGGTGCTTGGTTCTTGGGGAGATGGTGGTTCGAATCATGCCAAAACCCTTTTGGGGAGAAAAAATGAAGGTATGCATTAGTTGAGCGTCAAAATTTTCGGAGGAGTTAGTTGAGGTATTAAAAATTAAATTTTGCATTATTTATTTGGTTTGTAAGGTTGTAAAGGGAGTTATAGGGTTTATGCAAAATAAATTTTTGGGTGTTATTTTCTTTAGTGTTTCAATAGGGTAGTAAGGTGTTTTAGGAAGATTTTTTTGTGGTATTGGATATTATTTTAAGTTGGAGATTATAAGGTGTATCAAAATTATTATTTTTCATGTATGATTTGATGGATGTTATTTTCAAAAGGGAACAATAAGGCATAATTGAGATTTGATTATTTTTGTGTCTAAGGAATATTTTGAGAAAGTGTTGAAGTGATATTTTGTCATTTAACAATTGAAATCAGAAAGAAGAAAATTGTGATTGAGACAGGATTTCCAAGGGTACTTTTACATCAAACAAAATTTATGAGCACATCTTCCTAGTGAGTGATTGTTGAATTTTGTGAATGCAAAGTTGGAGTGAAAAGGATTATTTGGTAAGCATTGTTGAGTGTGTTTTGAATTAATGCTTCAAGGTTTTATGGAATAAAGAGTTGTTGATAAAACCTTGTTTTATAAGCATTGTTGTTGAAGTGATTAATTGAGTGAAATTGAACTAGGGTTTGAAAATATCATGAATATCATTATTAGTGAGATTAGCATTATTGTTGAAGCACTTAGTTGAGTGAGGAACTTGAACTAGGGTTTGCAAAGATCATGAGTATCATTTTTATGTGAGATTGATTGATAAACATTGTTGGAAACATTTCAGTGAGTGTTCATATGCTTGGACTAGGTTTTGTAAGCAAAGGTTAATTCGTTGAGTGATTGGTTGAGTAGAGTTGGTTAATCCTAGTCAAGTGGATGTGTTGAAGTGATAGTTCAAGTTCAATGAAACAAATTATTCTATATTATGAATTGATTTGAGAAAGATGTTGAGTGTTGGTGATTGTGAAACATATTGAGTCTCTAACAATTCTCTATATGTTTCTATGGTAAAAAGAGTGATTTAAAGTAATTGAGCATTATGGTGAATGTGAAGCATATTGAGTCTCTAACAATTCTCTATATGTTTCTATGGTAAAAAAAGTGATTGAAAATTATTGAGAATTGTGATGAATGTGAAGTATATTGAGTCTAACAATTATCTTTATGTTTCTATGAGATTGTACAAGTTCTAGTGAGGATCTGTTGAGCAGATTTGAGACAAGTATTTAAGAAGACTTGTGGATAGATTTGTGTGAGCTTTTGTGGAAGCTTACAATATAGATTTGAGGACAGAGATTGAGGATATATTTGAGGACAAATATTGAGGATAAATTTGAGGATAAATCAGAGGACAAATATTGAGGACAGGTTTGAGGATAGAGTTTGGTACATATTTGAGGACAGGTTTGTGCCAGATCAGAGACAGATATTGAGGACATATTTATGCTATATTGAAGGACTATGTTTATTGTATATTTGAGATAGAGCTTTGGAGGTGACAGAGTATAGAGGATGACAGTCTCCAGTGGATAGAGATCCATTAGCCAAGGTAGTGAGGACATGTGTCTTCAGTGGATAGATATCCATTAGCCAGAGTAGTGGGGGCAGTAGTTCTTCTAGAAGATCACCAATCAAAGCTAAGGAGAAAGATTTTTCATTTAGATAAAGATCCACAAACTTGATTAGGGTATTGGAGTCTCCTTTGGACAAAGGTCCATAAACATTGTAGGGAAAGGATTCCCAAGAGAATTTATTTGAGAAAAATTTATAAGGAATATTTTCTCCGTGGAGTAGCTCACATTGGGTGAACCACGTTAAATCATGTCTCTCGTATGCATGATGCTTTGTGTGATGTTTACTGCTTTAATATTGTCAATGTTATCATTTGGATTAAAAGGTAAAAAAAATTGTCTTATACTGTTCACCCACCCTTTCAGTATAAGAACATGTTCTTCATGAAAGACTACAAATTAATCTAACATTTGATTGAAAACCAATCTAATCTATATTTTGATAAATTGTAAATTGGGATAATTAATATATCATTTGATCAATTTCCAATCTAAAGATTTATATCACTTTAATATAGCATTTGATTAATTGCAATCCAAATATTATAATCAATTAATCCATCACTACACTAATGGAAAAACTAATCTATCATTTTATTAATTGAAAACTACAATTATAATGAATTTATCTATCACTAGATTAATTGCCAAACTAATATATCATTTGATTAATTGAAATCTAAGATTATAATGAATTAATTTATCATTAGAATAATTTTTGAACTAATATTCATTTTATTAATTGAAATCTAAGATTATAATTAATTAATCTATCATTAATAAAAGTGGCGTAATTCTCAATGTCAAGTGCAAACTTAGATGCCATTTTTGAAGCATGGAGAGGATAATAAAAGCATATATTAATTAAAGTGGCTTCAAATTTTCTAACATGAGGTAATGAATGCACCACTCATATGGTTAAAGGTGACCCATCATTACCACAACAAGCAAGAAGCAACGTCCCAAAAAACTTGAGCATTATTTTAAAGGAATAATTATCAACCTTAGGCAAATGAAAATTATTATCAACCAAATAATTCTTACAAGAACACATAAGGATATAATGAAAACCAACATGCCATATGCAAGAACAAATACATTATCTCAATATTCCATACCATAATCCCTAAATGAGTGGCTCCTTATTTAAGATAGACATAAGCTATCATCGACTCATGTTAAGGAGACTCATTGCAAGAAAATTTCTTGGTCCAATGGTACAAACATGAGCATAAGAAAACCACAATGCACCTACATAAAAGGGTATTCATTCATGTTACATTGAGTTTGATGAACGAATCATCATCATCATTTCTCTTTCAATATGGTCTCTCATTCCTTGTGGCCAATTCTCTTGTCCACCCATGAGAGTACCTAATCCTGCAACCAAGTAGAGAATTAGTAGTACCATATTCTTATACAAAATGGACACAATATTAGAAGCATATATCCATGAAAATAATAAAACTAAGCATTAAATATCATTTGCTAATACATAGTCCAACTTGAGTAGCTAGTACTACCAAGGAGGGTCATGACAACAAGGCTATGCTAACCCATTTGACTAGAAATATAATGACTTCTAGCCTTTTTTATGGTATCTAATTCAAACCTCATGATAGTTAGGAATCTTTAATACTTTATAATGGTAACTAAAAGGGTTCACCATTGGAAATAATTGCATCTGATTAGTAGTTGTGGGTACACCTATCAAGAAGAGAGGTGGGTTCATAGATTAAGCCATCCTCTTTTGGTAATTGGGATTATAGCATAACATATACCCTGATGTTATAATAGAATGACACTAATAATATGCCAATGAAGTAATTCTAAGGACAATAGATGAAAATAAAGGACAATGCAAGGGATCAATAAGCTTATTTAATATTGCTAGTCCATAAAACAGTCAACCCAAAATCCATAGCAACTTCAAAAGCATCAAAGATCAAGCAAGTAATAAATCAATGGAAAAGGGTATTTATAATAACAATAGAAGAATAAAACTTCAATCTTGAAGAAAAATTCTAAATGAATAAATATTCCAAGTATGTTAATCCAAAATCATTTGGCTAATCTAATTTGGTGCCAAATATACAAAGGAAGCAAGCCAAAATATTTTATATGCTGAAGTAAGTAGGCATTTCAAAAAATTTGATAAAGTGATGGTCCTACAAAGAAAAAGAGCATCTAAGGTTAAGTTCTCCAAAATTTAGTAAGTTGTATTTTTGTTGTGATGACATTAGCACAGCTTGCCAGTTTTTTTAGCAAAGTGTAAATTCAAAAGCAATAAGCAGTCAACAACATTCCACCTCTATAAGCCTATAAGTAAATCTAACAAAAGGGAGTGTGTCATAAATTTTCCTTGATAACATCAAAAAGGGGAGTTTAAATATCTAACACAATGCAATGAGAATATAATGGAGTTAAAAAATTAAGCAACATAAGCAATCACATATCAAACTCAAGGATCTCAGCACAAAGGAAACTTCACACCTTAGTCAGAAGCAGTTAGATCATGTAGCATGTCAAACCTAGAAAATGATAGCTATTTTATCTAAATGTAATGGATTATCCTATGAGCATAACAATTTGATAGGTGATATGTAGAACAAGTTGAAGAGTTTGAGTGGTTTCAACTCAACCCAAGATCATTCCTAATCAATTTTATCTAATGATTGTATGTAGTAGTTAGCTTTACTTTAACCTAGCAAAAAATATAAAAGGAGCAATGCTCCTCATTTATAAGGGTTGGATATTTAGTGTTTGAATTTTTGTAAGATGGTGTTCTAAGCTATTCTAAAGCAATCAAAGGGTTGTTTGGCTTCTTTCTATCAAAGTGTATGGAATATTTATAGTGATACATTACACTTTTAACATTTTATTTAAGCTTTAATGGTAGTAAATTTTATTAGGCTCAATGTTGTTTGCCTTATTTTGGATGAAGGTTGAATTAAATGCTATTAGGCTTGAAGCTATTTGGATTATTTCTATTAGAGTGTTTGGAGTGTTGAATGTTGTGATAATCACACTCAATATTTTTATTAATTCTAGCAAGAGTGAATTATGTTAGGTGAAATAGTTGTTTGGATTATTTTAGTTAGAATTTTTAGAATATTGGATAATAATTCTTGTGCTTATAATATTTCCTTATGATATTTGATAGAGGGAAATTTTTATAGGAATTTTATTGTAATATATAGTCTATGTCCATCTTGCCTACATTCTTGTTGTTAGTTGAATTCCATTCACCATTAATTTTGTTTCTATCACATCTTCCCTATTTCTCTTTTCCATTTTTCTTTAATATTTAAGAACCATAAAGGAGTTTGCCTTCTTCATAGGTTGATTTAAAATAATTTTTGGATCATCCAATCTTGAATTTGGTCTAGCCACACATTTCATAGCTAGGTACATCAAAGGATCAAGAGTTTTTGGCATGCCCAATGGGATATAATTTTATTTATTTGTCCTACAAACAAGGAGACCTCATGCATATATCACAAATAAGCATCCATTATGTGTGTTAAAGAGGTTTTTTCATGAATGGTGGGACCAAATGTCTTTAATTCATATCATGAAAAATAATACTTCACAAATATAACATAAAGAATAATCCATCATGCATTCTTAAGAGTTTTTAGCATCCTTGATGAGATCAAACCAATATAGTTTATCTCACAAAGAATCACTAGTGGTATAGAACCACAACATCACCTTATTAGAATTCTAAGCCACTATGTGTATAAGAGCATTTGGCATGCCCATATTTTTGGATGATCAAGATTCTAGTGAATGTCTTGGTTTCATAAAGTCGATAAAATCCATTTACCTAGAGACTCAATTATTGAAATAACTTGAAATTGGTGACCCCATTGGGAAAACATGGCTCTATGATAACATGATAACATGATCAAAAGCTAAGAATTTTAAAAAACTAGTGCAATTCATTGAACTATCAACTATTCAAACATGCAAGAAATGTAAGTCACTTTTCCTTATCCATGTTGTTTTTCAAATCTCCACACTTTTACAATTCATATATCTACAATCACCTCATAGATACCTACCAATAAACCCTAGCTAGAATAGTGTTAGAACTTGTAATCTTACAAATCTCCATGATATTCCTCTATCTACATTGAAATATTTTCTCTCCTTTTATGGTAATGAGAACATGGTCTTAGAACATTGCCAAGATATTGTTGCTTAGGACATTGTTCATAATATTTTTCATGAGGATATAATGGTGAGGTTGTTGGCCTTATATTTCAGAGGTAAGGCTTTAGCTTAGTACCATTTATTAGATGAAGGTAGCATTAACACTTGAAATGAACTTTTTAAACCCTTTATACTAGAATTCAATGATCCAGGAGATCCATTTTATCTTCTCATTTAGTTCACCTCTATTCAAATCCATCCCCAAGAGGATATCATGTATTTCAACATTTAGTTTAGTATAACTTGGAGATGAACCTCTCAAGATATAATGCCATTACATGCCCAAGCCTATATTTATTGCCTCCATGCTTTTATTCCAAATGTAGGTATTTAGATCTAGTAGTCCAATGATATGATTTTTCCTCAAATATTCCAAGTGGTTGTTACAAAAAAATATGCACTCTCTCAATTGGTAAGATTCCTCCCAAAGTCATAATGATTTATTTCCTTGAGATCCAGTAGTCAGTCCATTAAGCTTCACTTTCATATTTGTCAAACCCTTTAATGGCCACATTTCCTAAACCTAAATCATATCCCTAGAACACTATTTTGGCAAATATTATACTAGTTGTACCAGTCCTAGAACCAAAATAACCATTAGATATGGAAGAGTTGAAAGCTATAATAACAAATCTAACAAATAAGGTCATGGTAATGAAATAATTTAATGTTGAAAGGAGATATGATGGATATTAGCCAAGAAGATTCCCCTACATCTCAATATATCAGGGGGCTTCTTTAAGAAATGCTACTAGAAAGAAAACTACTATGGTGAAAAATCAAGAACAATAAGTATCCATAGCTCCAAATAACAACTAGTGATTAGCATGTCGTGATCCTTACAATGCTTACACTTGCTTTGTTTATCAGCATCAGTACCAACTAGTTGCATCCTATAAAGTAGAAAGAAAATAAAAGGGGCTTTTAGGTATGTTGTTTGATCTAGAGATAGTTCTATTTGTTGAGGAACATTCTACTTATGATCCAACCTACATATTGACCAAATATAGTAATAGACATTTGATATTAGATCCTTGAAAGTCAAATTATATAGAAATTTTCTTGTAGCCTCAAAAGGAGTAGAAGATGGAGAAATCCAATGAATAATCTAAGTTAAAAGTACCAAAATCCAACCAAATACTACAAACACCCAAAGTTAACCAAAGGCTAGAAGCACCAAGGGTTGATAACAAAAAACAAGGTATAAAACATTGAGAAAGCTATGACATCCTTTTATGACCAAGAAACAAAGAGAAGAAGCTACTTAGAAGTATTAAAGGAGTTTTGAGCAACTAATTTAGAAGGGAGAGAAACCATTGAATGTATTCAAATTTAACATTATGGAAGACTTGAAGAATACTCCCTCAAGAATCAATATATATATATGATGCTTTGTTGATTCCTAGACAAATTGATATGTTAAAAGCAACTATCAAAAGCTCATCATCAGGTAGACTAACTCCCTAGACTTCAATATAGAAAAAAATAGCCAACTCTTAGCATGGGTAAGATTAAAATCTACCCTTTTATATGTATTTATGTATGGAGGATTATATCATCCACAATTGCATGGTGGATTTTGGAGCTACCACAACAATCATGGCTAAATTTGTTTGTGACGAGATGGGTTTGGAATACACTTAGACTAGTTCCAGAGTGTTGTTGCTATACATAATACCAATATATATGGTGGGGGCTATAAAATACATTCCAATTCTACTACACAAGGTTTTGAATATCTCATTAATCTAGGAGGTTATAGTGGTGGACCTTCCACCACTATTTGGGTTATGCTTGTCAAGGGAGTTTACAACAAATCTTGGGGGTATCTATCATTGGATTACAATCACATGGTCATTCCTTGAAAGGGTAGGAAAGTATGGATCTATGTAGATAATATCAACCCCTACCACATAGAAATGTATAAGGAGAAAATAATTAATCTAAATTAATATGCCTTAGAGGGCCCTCAAGTGGATATAGAAGATTAACCAAAAGACCTAGAGAAGATAACAAAAGAATAACTAATGGAAGATGGGTTTTAAATGCTTTATATCAATGTGGTAACCTGCTCAAACATGGTAAATAATCAAATTATAAATAAAACTAGTCATCCACTTCAAACTAAAACAAGTCATATGTTCCATAAAATGCATCCAAAAGATTCTAAAGAGCTCACAGATGAGTCACTAATGAAGGATGGGTTTTATATTATTGATTTCAATGCAATAATTTATACAAGCATAGGAATTCATCACATATCAAATCCAACTCAACATTAAATTCCAACTCTAACAAGTCACATATTTAAATAATTTAATAGGTATAAGTGGCAAAAGTTAGGGTCATTTTGGTCTAGACATTATAGATTTCAATGAGTAGGCTCCATATGAAGTATATAGCATATAAATATGTGTCAAACATCATGTATCATATTTTAAATAAGAAACATGTAAATAAATATAATAAAGGTAAGGGTTGCATAACCATTGTCTAGAGCAAGCAATGGCATAATACTCACATGAAACACATTTTTGGAAAGCAAACCAGGAAGCTCACATGCATGTTTGAAGGAGATCTGTATGTATTAGGAGGTCCAAAAATAAAGAAGAAAAATAAAAAAAAGTGGATATTCATACCTTTATTGATTCACCTACATTGAAAAAGCATCTCCCATGGGCTTACCAGAGAATATTCGACAAAGAAAAGGGCTATTAAAATATACAACTTTAATGACTTTCCTAGTCAGAGAAGTCTATAAAAGGAGTATCCCCTTCTTAGCATTTCATAAGCCTTGACCAAAGCTTCCCTTCAAGCAAGATAGTTTATCTTTTATCCCCTTGAGCCCCAAAATTCTATAACTTGCCTCCGTAGACTCAATTCCCAATAGACAAAGCTTCTATTTGTGGGTTTTTTGCCTCCTACAAGTATAATTCCCTTATGAATCACCAAACTATAGTAAATTTTTATTACACTAGGCAAATATAGCATAAGGGAAAATTTTGAGCTAAATTTTTACCTAGATATGAATAATATGAGAGGACCTAAGTTTCCATCAATCCATAAAGTAGTTGATGTTTTTAAAATGAAAAATATGCTAATCAGGGATAGTATTCAAAGAAAGTTGGTATCAAAGTTGAAACTTCCTATGCCATGAGTCTATGTTAACCCATCAAACTAAAACGATAATGACTTATATACTTTATGGTGGTACCTAAGTCAAAACTAATCATAGGTAGGAACCCTGGATAATTTTTAGTGGTAATTAAAAGGGGTCTATCATTGGAAAGGTTTGCATCCAATCAACAGTTATAGGCATACCCATCAAGTAAAGGAATGAGTTCGTAGATTAATCCATTCTCTTTTGGTAAATGGGATTACAACATCACATATACCCTAGTGCTATAATATAATGACACTAATAATATGCCAAAAAATCAAATCCTAACTACAATAGAGGAAGAAAATAAGGGGGATAATGCAAGAGGTCGATAACCTTGTCTAAGCTTATTAGGTTATAAAATGGTCAACCCAAAATTTGTGGCAAATTCAAAAGCATTAAAGAGCAAGTAAGAAAATATTAGCGAAATAGGTCATTTATCAAGACAATAGAAGAATAAACATTCAATTTTGAATAACAAGTCTATATGAATAAATCTTCCAAGTATGCTAATCTAAGTGTTCAACCATACTAACTTGGTGTCGGACCTACAAATGAAGTGAGCTAGAAATTTGTATATGTTGATGTAAGAAAAATTTTCAAAATCTATATCAAAGTGAGGGGCTCATAAAGAAAAAAATCTAAGGCTAAGCACTCCAAAAGATAGTAAGTAATTTTACTACAATGATATTAGCACAACTTGCCAAAAACTTTAACAAAGTGTATAGTCAAAGGTAGGAAGCAATCAACAATATGTTTCCTCTATAAGTATAGAAGTCAATTTAACAATAGGGAGTGTGCCAAAAACATTTCTATCTAACCTTAGAAAATATATTTCAAATCTCTAACACAACACAATGAGCATAGAAGGGAGTCCAAAAAAGTAAGAATTAGAATCAACAACATCCCAAACTCAAGTACCTTAGCACAATGAACATCTATCACATTAGAAGAAAATAGACCACATAGAATGTGTCAAACCTAGAAATCCATAGACACTTTAGGTAAACATAATGGATTATCTTGCAAGAATAACCATCTAATAGGCGATGTGCAAAGCAAGCTAAAGAGACTGGGTGTTGCCAGATTAATCCAAGAAATGCTTGCTCAATTTTTGCCCATGATTGTACATCGTAGTTAGATTTATTTTAGCCTAGTACAAGATATAAAAGGAATGATGTTCCTAATTTGTAAGGATCAAATATTTAATGTTTACCTTTTTGTAAGCTAGTTTTCTAAGCTATTCTAAATCAATCAAAGGGTTGTTTGACTTATTTTTTTCAAAATATATGGAATATCTATGGTGATACATTGCACATTCAACATTTCATTTAAGATTTAATAGTAGTAAATTATATTAGGTTGAATGATGTTTGTCTTATTTTGGTTGAAGGTTAAAGTAAATTTTTTTAGTATTGAATCTATTTGGATTATTTCTATTAGAGTATTTGGAGTTTTGAATGCTACAATAATTGCACTTTTGATATTTCTATTAATGTTAGCTAGAGTGAGTTCTTTTAGGTGAAATAATTGTTTGAATTATTTTAGTTGGAATTTTTGGACTATTGGTTGTAATTATTGTGCTTATTATATTTCCTTATGATATTTTATAGAGGAAAATTCTATTAAGAATTTTATTATAATATATAGTCTCTATCCATTTGGTTTGCATTCTTGTTATTAGCTAAAGTCTACCATTAGTCCTATTTCTATCCATGTCTCTCCTATTTATATTTCATATTTTTCTTAAATATTTAAGCATAATAATGAGCAATTATTCAAAGTTTTATCGAGAAGAATTTCTAGATCATCCAATCTTAACTCCAATCTAGGGTACATATTTCATACCTAGATAGATTGGAGGATCAAGACTAATTATAGAACTTAACAAGTCACTACTCATTTTAGGCCTTAATTAGCCACTTCTTATTTTAGGCCTTAACTAGTCATTTTTCATTTTATTCCTTAATCAATAATGCTCATTTTATAAAATAACTAACCATTTCTCATTATAGGCCTTAACTAGCCAATACTCATTATATGCCTTAATTGGTTGTTACTCATTTTAAGCCTTAACTAGTTACTACTCATTAGAAGCCTTAATTGGATGCTTATCACACTTGTTACAGGTCTTTATTGACCTTTTTATATAGATATTATATTGTATTCCTATATAGGCCTTCACTAGCTACTGCTCACATTGTTTCTATAGGCCGTAGTTCATTGTTGCTCACTTTGATCACATAAGGCCTTAACTAGTTGTCGATAATCTTGTTCACACAAGCTTTAGTTGGCCATTGTACATAGCATTTGCAATATTTTATACATAGTTTGGATCATACTACTCAAATAGGCATTTACTAGTCATTGTTCACTTTGTGCATATACGCCTTAATTGGCCATTGACCATCTTCACCATAAATACCTTCATTGGTTTTGTACATAGTTATTATGCTATATTATACATACTAATACTATAGGCCTTAACTATCCCTTTGCATATTTTTGTACATATTGTAGGTTTTATCACTTTACATCTCTCTTCTCTCATCATTACCCTCATAAATAAATTCATCAAAAATTCTTATGCCAAGTAAAATATAACATATCATAATCATATGCCTAAAATAAATTGTCTTAATCAACTATCTCACCTATTTTCTCATCATAAAATTATTACCATTCTTAAATTATTATCATACATGCATCATTACACAAAAATTGTTAACACACATCATTGGGCAACCAATAAAACCAAATTTTTTATATAAAATAAATTTTGTATACATCAACCATGATGGACCGATGTACCACAACCCTCAAAATTGGTACACCCAACCATCTATCCATCTCCTATAACTAAATTTAATATTTGGTATCTCCTACAAAGTCTCATGTAGATGGCGGTCGTGGTGGCAATGGCATATCCATGGACCATGATGCCATTCGGATCCTTAATTTTCTCCTACTACTTTTTGAGTGAGATATTGGTGGCAACAACTACCTTTATCCCTCTAAAATGGCCTACTAATAGAGGTTCCTAGAATATTTTTTTCTATATCTCTCTCTATATGCCTACCCTAGGTCTTGCTCCCTTTCCTCCTATGCTTTCTCTCTATCCTCCAATACAAAATATAAACTAATCTCGAGTACTGGTAATCCCAAGTGACATTCTATTTACCCTCACCTCCCATATTTCATAATAATTGACTAGCCTCTACCTATGCTATGTTCTATTTTTCTATTATACAATCAATATTGGCCCTTAGATTGACTACTATTTATTCTTGGTTGGCTTATAGCTCATCCCTCTTTTCTATCACCACTTTGAGTTGTCTTTGTAAATTAGCTATGTCACTCTTATACATATCTCTCAAAGGCCATAGTCTTCTCATAACTATTCACTGGACCTCCAACTACTTTACTTTCTAAATACATCTACCCTACTCTCTAGGATCTCCTCCACACTAATCATCCCAATCTCCTCTACTCTCATGTTGGGTCCTACCTTTGTCCCTTATCCATCAATGCCATGCCTATCTTGGCCTCTTCCCTAGGAGACACCACCACCATAAAATCCACCATCTCTAGTGCTTCCTCTAATCTCACTAATCTTGGTTGAACCTATCTCCTCCCATATTATTTACCCATCCCTAGGATTTCTATAGCTTTAAGCTCATAATCCTTTGTCTCCTAATCAACATGAATGGTGAAACCTGAGCTGGCATAATCTCTTAATACCACCTCTAGTATCCATGAGATACTCTAAGGTCATAAACTCCTAGATCCATCATAGGTTAATCATCCATATCATCCTCAATAAAACTAGTGGTATTTGGTCATCCTCCTATTCTTGCCTCTTACCTTTTATCTTGTTGATACTAGTCATATTAAACCTTCGACACCTACTAGATAACCCTAAACTACCATATCACTTGATCACATCTATGAATTTCTTGCCCCCCTAATAAGTGATCACCATGTAATGATCCTATAGTTCATCCACCACCTCCACATCAATGCTAGATATCCTCTCAAAACTCTATAAACCACTCAAAATGGTGACCCCATCTATACACTATAGGTCTCTTTGCATCTCTGAGGTACCTTGGTAGTCCCAATGGTAACTACACTATGATGTGCTTCCATTACCACATCAATAGTAATGTGGCACATCCATAACTATTCCTCTTCCTATACATGTCATTCTATAAGGTCTAGTATAGGCATACTAATACCAATAGTCCCCAAGCAAATTAGACCTATTGATATTGCATGTCTTTAATGTTATGTTATATCCCCATGATAATATTTGTCTACTCATGTGGCTCAACATCATCCTTGAAGTAATACTACACAATATTACATATGATAAGGATAGGAATATTATTATTTAATTTGTTAGACTAGAACTTAGTTTATTTTTGTTAATAGTTCCCAATTTTGAGTTAGATTTAATAAAAATATTTTAGAAAAACAAATTTCAACACACATAAACTATCGAGAGAAATAAAGTTGTTATGCAAATCTTCCATATTTGGAATATTGCACTTGTAATTGGTGCTATTTAAGTAGTTTAGATCCCACATCAGTGGTATGAGATTAGTTCATTCCTAATCAAGAAAATCTAAAGAGGGAATTGTCCCTTTGACAACCCCCCTCATCTTGTGCATATTCTACTTTGACACCTAAGCTATATTTGAAGTCTATATAGTGGGGATTATTCAGATATTTTATCAACAAAATCTTGCTTGTTGGGTGACTATGGTATTACAGTTGTAGTTGTAGTTACTAGTATTGTACTTGTAATTGTAGACTTTGGTGTTGTAGTTGCAAGTTGCTTGTTGGGTGACTTCATATGCATTTTATTTTTTAATAATTTCCCTCTCCCCCAATACTTTGAGTTTTTATCTATAACATAGAAGAAGTCATTATTGAACCCTGCATCTTAGAAGTTGAGAAGGACCCTCAAAAATGGTGGCATTCTAGAATACCTAAATAAATTCCATGGGCACAACAGGGAATTATCGAAGAAAATGGCCCATTATTGGAAGAATGAGATGGTAAGTTTAGGTAGAGTCTATTTCAAGGTCTCCACTCCCCTAATTGCAAAGGTGATAAGCTTACCCCTTGATGGATACTTCTATGATAGGGAAAAACATTCCTTGGCAATAGAATTGGGGTACTTCCGCATGGAGGATGAAGTTCTTCCTAAGATTTAGAATGGTTTTATAGGAAAGTTCTTAAGGATCCTTGGGATAGGGTAGTGCTGGTAATTATGAATTATTTTATTTTGGATACAAATAAGGATATTATTCATAACTACCATGTTATGTTCTTAAACTAGCTCCATCATAATATAATAATGAACATATCTTCTTTCATATTTTCTTCAATGGAAAAATACATGTTGAATATCAATAAAGGTAAGATAACAAACCCAATTAACCAAGGTTTGATCCTTCTATTATATGAACATATGGAAAAAATTAAAGGGATATTGGGGGAGGTGGCTTATAGCCCATTTCTCCTTTAGAAGGAGACTATTGTTGTTGTGGAGGAGTTCACATGATCAAAATATAGTAGCTCTAAGGATATTGAGATGAATACTTTAAGCCCCTTTATCTCTAAGAAAAATGTGTAGGATTCCTCACTGAGAATGGGAGGAGTTGGGGTTGTACTAGTTGGAACTTATAGAGGAGCGAAGAAGGCTAGGCAATCTAAATAGTTGTTTGGCAAGAAGATCAAATTTGATAAATATCTAGTTTAAGTGGTGGATTTAGGCTCAGAGGACTACACCCACTAAATATAGAATCTAAGAGTACCTTGGGGTCTATTGATCAATGGATAAAAAAATTTCTAGCCTGTTGGTTGCTCCAAATTTTCCAAAATTATTTCTTAAAATAATGATTGATTGCCAAATTTTAAAATTGAATGAAGTAATTACTTGTGCAAACGATATTAATAGCATGATGTAATGGTTTTAGAATGCACTTGGATATCTAAAGTTGGGAATTTTGGAAGCTAGAGATAGCTCTACATAGGACTAAGTCCTCTATGGTGGTGATTTAGCAGATTTCTTTGTGGGTTTCTTGTTTAATCCCGATTGGGCATTTATGTCTAGCCTAGTCTGATCTTTTTATTTTATCTCTTTCTAGGGTTCTATGTTTTGGTTTCTTCAAAATCCTATTGTCCTTTTTGGGTTGTGTTCCATGTGAGTTATGGGTTGTTAGGGAACCCTATTTTGGGGTCTATTTGAATTGTTGGTTATTAGGAAACCGACTATCTTGTGGATTTTTTCTATTTTTGGTGGTCTATGTCTATTATCTTAGGATATCAGCAATGCATATTTTGTAAAAGGGCCAAGGAAATTTTCAAAACTTCTTCTTGTATCTAATAAAAAATATCTAAAATTTCAAAAAAAAAGGAAAAAAAGAAGAAAAGTGAATATTGCAATTTTGTGAGCATTTGTGAGATTTGTCCATTTGCTTCTTTATGCACATCTACATTCCTAGTTATCATATTTTAATTTTGTGGATTTGACATGCAATATTGGTGGTACCTAACACTCCCTTATATTTTTCCAATCCACTTCTATGGCTTGTATTGGATCATAATAAATTGTGCCTTTTTCCTTTGAATGTCACAAATATTCCTCATAGTGAATCTATTATAGCTTTGAGGCACTTGCATGGAAAGAATGGGAATAAACTGTTATTTTGAGGTACATGATTCCATTTTAAAGCATGAATGATGTAAGGAGTAGGCAACATTTTGTGAATATTGAAAAAAAATCCTACCATGGCCCTTTTGAGCATTGCTTGCTTTTGGGTACTTCCTTTGTAGCGATATATTTTTAAGCCTTAATTTTAATATAAAACTCATAGGATAATTTCACGGGATCAAATATAAGATAGCCAAAATATAGTAATATCAAGATATTGAATAATATAAACAAATTAATATGTATATAAATTCTTCTAATATATAAAATAACATTAGGGACAGGGATGACATTGAAGTCGTCGATGGTCTCGTTGAACTCAAATTCATCATCTATGTAAATGCCTATGTGATGTACTTGAGGGATTTGGTGTGACATGGATGAGGAAAGGGCATTTATTTTTTGCAAGATGTGAGGAGAGAGAAGAAAGTATCCAGGTGCTGGTATGTGTGAAATGTGTGCGAGATCGATAAACTTTGGGTTTGGGGTGTCGTCTTGAATTCACTGGTGGCTGTAACAAATGGGAGAATGTAAATCTCCCTCAATGTTAATCAATATTGTAGGTAAAGTAGGTGGGGTAGAATATAGTGATGGAATTTGGATAGGTTGTGCACATCCTAAAAGGCTCAAGGGAAGCCGCAAGATGACTCATGGTGAATGAGGATGAGAGGCTGCTCTCTGTAACTATCTATGTATAGGTGGGAATACTAGAAGGTGTATTGGTGGCAGATCAAGTGGCACTAAGTTTAGCTCTATAGGTGGTGGATCATGTAGGAGTACATTCGACTCTATTGGTGGTGTAGCCAAAGATAAAGTAGCAAAGTGTTCTGCCAATCTATGAACATCATAGATCAATGAGGTATCGGGTGTAGGATATTCTTAGAAGAAATCATAGGGGAAGGTGATGATTGATGTGGGAAAAGATGTGTCTTCTAGCATGTCCATGTCGATATACTCTTTCAAGGTGTGTGTTAGGTATGGGGAGGATGTAAGGATAGATATTGTATCTCATCTTCTAATGTATAGGTGGTAGTTGGGCGATAACCTAGACTGATTTTATCAGTAGGTGAGCAGACATGAGGGTTAATAGGTGTATGCAGCCCTTGCTCATAATGACCTAACCCAAATCCATGCCAATGAAAGTGTTGTAGGTAGCACAAGGCAAATTGAGGGTTGTCTAGGTGTGTAATTGCATCACCAAAGATAGATTGTGGTGGTGAAGAAGTTGGTGAGGGGATTGAAGAGTCTACTCTCACATGCACAAAGTTGGTATGGTTTTCGAGACTTCCTAACTATATGACAGTTCCAATAATCAATACCGAGGTTGAGGTATGACCAAAATATTGGGTATATTGGATAGGGGTGTCACATATGCGGGTATCACATACATTATAATCTCCTAGGCCATTTTTTGTCATGAATATGGATATACGTGGTGTGGCACGCTTTGGTGACTGGGGTGGCATATCTGAGTAAGATGAGGAAGGAGAAATTTGGGATTCCCTGATAGTGGTAGCTTAAGGGTGTGAAGGTTCATTTGAGCTAGGTGTTGGTTGTTTAGGTTTATGACGTTTGGTTGTTGTGGGTTGAATAGGTCATTTGTTCTGTGTAGGGGATGGCATCGATGCAAGTGCAGGGATGCATGGAGATGTGAATGTCATAGGTTTTAGTCAGAATGGAAGAGGTGGTTTCTATGGTGTAGGAAGGATAGGGGCTTCCATATATGAGGGTGAAGGAGGTAATGTAGCCGATTGTGTAATGGGTGGCAATGGTGGTTGCAACACCGTAGGTGGAAACTATAATGGTAGAGGTTGATAGGGTTGTGGAGGCCATGAGAATGGTGGTTGGGAAGGCATAGTATCATTTTTAGGTCCCCTAGTATGTGATGCTAATGGTGCAGATATAGAGGCTTGTGTTGTTGATGAACACTGGGGTGTTGGGGTGAAAATTTGTGAGGATACCGATGCTCCTACTGATTGGTGAGAAGATACAAGGAACATTTGTGAATATGATAACAAAGGTACAGGGGGAAGGTCTGTGACGTTACAAAACTTAAAAAGGTCTCCATAGGCTAGGACAATGAAAAAGTCTATTGTGGACATACTTGAGGCAATGATGCAATGTGTACGGGAAACACATGTCTATGATCCAAGGGTGACCAAGGAGAATATTGTATTGCATTTCTCCTTGAATTATGTGGAAGAGGATTGTACTCATATGGATGCCTATGCAAATGGTCAGAACTACAGATCCTATGGTAGGTCTCATGGAACCATCAAAAGCACGTAGGTCTAGGGATGATGTGGCAAAATGCATTGGAGGGAGGTGTAGGTGATGTAAGGCTAATGTGGATATGATACTGATGGATGAGCCCATGTCAACGAGTAACTACTTGTAGGTAATATCATTGATATTAGCTTGTATATGGAGGGGTGGATCGGCTCCTTCACCAACGAGTTCCATTATCTCGTGGTCGTGAAAGCTAATTAACGATTGAAAGAATTTGTGTCATGTATCTCTAAGTCAATGGAATAGAGGATGTCATTCAACACCTCACGATGGGATTGAGACTATTGTAGGAGGTTGAATATGGTTAGCCATGCGGGGGAATTGTGTAGCTAATGGGTTAGACTACCATAGATGGTAATCACATTTTGAGATGGTGGTGGTACGACGTTAGGCCTTTGGGATGCTTACGAGGATGTAAACTGGATAGGGGAAGAAACAATAGGTGTTGTCTAGGTCAATGGGTATAGTTGATTTCTTATAGTAAGGTTGATCATACCTACTACTTTTTGTGATGGAGGATCACACTAGACATTGTTGACTTGGTGAGGGGGTGTTGGAGGATTATTTGGAGGTCTATGGGGATTGGGTCCTCTGTGATATGGTAAAGGGTTTTGGAAAATCCCTAGGTTTTGGTTTTTTGGGGCTAAAGGGTTTGTAACCTGAATAATTCCCCTATCAATTAGGTCTTGAACTTGCCCCTGAAAGGAGCGACACGAATCAATATTATGGCCACGTTGCCTATGAAAGGGATAAAATAATTGCTCATTTTAGTCATGATATTTAGGTGCATTTGGGTCCAATGGGTGAATTTTGGGTAGAACAAGATTTTTACCCTCATACAATCTATGGAATAGAACTGGTAATGGTTCCAATAAAGGTGTAAAGTTCCATGGTGGACCTCGTGGGTGCATTCCATGGTACTGTTGTGGTCGAGGTAATCTTCCTTAGAGCCCCTAAGAGATATCTAACCCCTAGCCAAGGCAAGGGAGGGCTTCTTTTCCCATGTCTTACCTCCCTTAGCATTTTTAGTGAAATCATGCTCAGTCGCAACAGGGTATGATTTTGTAGAAGCGATAATGTGCCCTATCAGCATAGGGTACAATTTTTCTATTTTAGGGTTTTAATTATTAAACTTGGGTTTAAACATTTTATATCATGTTTTGTATTAGCTTGTGTTGTTTTCCCACTCTTTTTACCTTGATTTTCATATATAAAAGGAGGGGTTAATCTCACTATTTAAAAACAATGATAATTTTTCTCACACAATTACCTAGCTCAAAATTCTTATGATTGATTTATGCTCACATTTTTCTTTCGTTCTACTTCATGTTTCTTCTACAAGCTAACCCTAAAGTGCAAATTTAATATTTGATATTTTATTGCATTGGATTATTGTGTGGTTTGGTGGATTCGTATTGTGGTTCAAAGGGAAAGAAAGTGCTTGTTCGGATACCTCAATCTATTCTATCTGCTTCGCTTGTTCGGATACCTCAATCTATTCTATCTGCTTCTACGTCATCCATAAAAATATACACTTTTTTTCTGCATCTATTTACATTCTGCATCTATATTTTATTTTTTGTGTGTATGAAGTGAAATTGTTCCTGATCCTAGCAAGATGCAACTTTGCTAACCCTAATTTAGAATTGTCACTCATAGAATCAAAATTGTGCCCCATTCTGATGGAGCATGATTTTTCTTGTAGTGTTATCGTACTCGCTATTTGTGAGACATGATTTTTCCTAGGATTGAACTGGAGGTATTTGTACATTTTTTATTTCATGAGAATTTTATAAATTGCATCTAGGGCATGTTAGCATAATCTATTTCAGTTTCTCTACTGTTGCATTGTTGTTTTATGATTAATTCTCCAAAGGTCAATTTTTTCTTTTATTTTCAAAGGTCATCTAAATGACCTAGCGGGATTTACTACTGCACCTCCAAGCACTACTATATAGTGGTCTAAGTAGGCCCCCTAATGATGATCACATATTTTTTAGCGTTTCATAAGTTATCTTTAAGAAACAGGTATTTTTGATATCATTGGGTAGGAGGTAGGAAGGGCTAGGATCAACCACCGGTCAAGATAAGTGTTCTATTTGTTATATTGGTTATAAATATGATTTGAATATCCATTATAGGCATCTAAAAAGTGAAAGGTATATAGTGTGCATCTTGGGTTAATATTGTGCATTTATATTATGTCCTTGCTTTAAAGGTTTTCTAGATAAAACCCTAGGTTATGAAGCATTCAAAGAAAGAATCATACTAGGCTAGCTCCTGTATTCTTGCATTCTATTTTTTGCATTGTCCTTTATATTTCATAGCATGGATCTAGAAAGCCCAAACTTAGGTGATTGCTTGAAACTGAACACATCAAACTATATCGAAATCTTGAGGACTTGGAGTGATTCCTTAAACTGTTCCTAGTGAACCCATACCCCTAGCACCAAGTATAGAGAACAACATACCTCTGTGGTTCACCCCATAAGGCTTTATTCTTGTGGATCTAGTATTTTGGTAATTATTCACGATAGGGAAGTTTTTCCCCTTCTACATATTTGGTGAACCCGATGTGAACACCTTTATTTTAAAAAATCTAAGCAAGATCATTAATTATATTTGGAAACAGTTAAATAGATTAAAATCCATGTGTTAGTGTTTTCCCTAGATATTTTTCACTACTTCTAATGGTTCCCTTCCTTAGAATTTAGAGGAAACAATTAGCATATGATTATATTCATTTGGAAGATGATCATATTGATAGGGAAGACCCTAATGTAGGTCTATAGGAGCAAGAAGAGGTAGATATGGAGACTGAGACCAATCCTAATCCTTATGCTGGACCTAATGGTAGATTTTTCTTTTCATAATTTGATCATATTTGGAAATTCATGAAAACCCATAAGGAGAAGCTATTGGAATATGTAGAACGATAAACCCGTATTGAAAAAGAGGATGCTATTCCTCCTCCCATTGGGTCTCCTGTGCTTAATCATGATAATCCTACATCACAATCCATGCATCTCAATAATCTGAATAACCAAGCGACTTAGGCTACTACTAATACCACCAATGTTGTAAGGAATATGCAAGTCCCTCTAACTAGTAATGGCACCCAAAATTATTTTCAATTTCTTCCATCTTCTAATGTCAACACTATTGCCTCTATTCCACCACAAATTAATCTTCCATTCTCACAAGTTACCACATATAAAAACAACCTCCTCATGTTAAACCTAAGTCAAGGGAATATTAGGAACACACATAATCTAGAAATGCAAAACTTGGAAAATTTGGTGAATCAATTAGTTTCAAGGATGGATATAATTCAGCCTTCAAGGTTTACATATAGTTATAAGGAAATGTGTAGTCAACCATTGGATCCTATTGTTGCTACTAGACCTTATCCCAAAAAATTTCCTAGGCTAGTTTTACCAATATATAAAGGGACAGAAGATACAATAGAGCATCTAAGGGTATTTAGGATAGCTTACCATGATCTTATTTATGATGATATGCTTCTATTGAAAACATTTCCAAAGAGTCTTTCTAGAGTTGCATTAGAATGGTATTATTAGTTGCCCAATTATTATTTGAAGATTTTTGAGAAGACTATAGAAATGTTTGTTCATCAATTTAGTGTTGTAGCACCCTAAAATTGGCGCAGTAAAATTATAATAATTACATTCACCTTAGTAAATAATTTAAAATTCAAATTTAACCTCCCAAACCGCCCGTTAACCATCGGGTAATCCGTTTCCCCCTTTTTCGTGCCATTTTTAGAGGTTGTTTTGACCGTTTGACGATATCGTCGCCGATCAGACGATATCGCCCCAGATCTGACGATTTCGTCTGGGCTAGGACGTCCAGACGATCTTGTCGCAAAACTAATTTTGCAAAATTAGCTTCTGTTCCAACGGGCCTCTAATCCGGGCGTAAGCGTGTCCGCGCCGTTAGGGACCCTCCCCGTTGGAGATCTCCCAAATAGGGATGATCTCCAACCTCCTAACTACTCCCCTAAGCCTATTTAGTCCCTAGGACCTTCCCTTCCCACCCCCTGGCTGAAATTCTCTGCAATTTAACTCCATCTACGTTAAATCATCCCAATTTTTCATTTGCACTGGTCCCATACCAATTTTGTTGCAGGTACATCACTGTTTTTCAGCCGAAGCCAACACACATCGTCGCCGACGAACTTGTTCAGATCAGAGGTGAACTTGTCCAATTCGAGACGATTTCGTACTGATGCGAGACGATCTCGATCGTAGTCCATATTGAGGCAATCGGTGCCTCGAAGTTTGCTTTTCTCAACCTTTTCTCTGCTGTTTTATTCTGCAAATTAGATAGTTTATTCAGTATTTTATGTTATTTTGCATTTGGAGTTCACCCATTTAGCTTAGATTGCATAATAAGATCATGATTTGTCATTAGAATATCATAATTTGTTTGAATTTCTATTCATAACTATTGTTCAGTATTCATACTGTTATTTTGTGTTGTTTCCTCTCGTTAGCACAGTAGTATTCTTTGTATTTTGCATCTATTTTTTCTTGCAGGTCTCTGACGAATTCGTCTGATGAATTCGTCAGATCTCAGATGATCCTGTCAGATCTCAGATGATTCTGTCGAATTCCAGATGATCCTGACTGCTTCAAACATCAAAATCTTCATCAGACATCCGGATCAGGTATTCTTCATTTGTATTCTGTAATTTCTCTGTTTTATGTCTTTAAATCTGTTTTTTGTATTCATTTAATCTGCACTTTCATTTAGATTAATTTAGATTCATTTGGCCAAACCTAGGATATGAATGCTTAAGGTTAAAAATGAACACATTAAAACACATTCCAAACCTAGGCGTGGAAACTGCCATTAAATGTTTCCTGGTGAACCCACCATCCATCGAAAAATCATCAAAATACACCTCCCTTGAGAGGCGGGACCTTCGCAAAGTCCTCTCAGTCTGAGGTACCGCGACATCCTTTTCCCATCCTCCTTCCGGGCACGGATCCTATAGCCTGAAGGTAAGGATGCAAAAAATTTGGAGCGATACATTTTGGTGAACCCGACGTGAATGCATCATAACCTTTTGAAAACAAAAACAAAAACAAAACAAAAATATATATATAGAACAACTAAAACATAGATGCATTTTAAATCATTTAAGTTTAAAATCATGTTTAGATGGTAGCTCCTAAGAAAATATTAGTAGTTACTATAAATGTAGAAAACCAATTGGCAGCCATAGAAGTCAATTCTGTCCTTAGTGTGCCTGAAACAAGTAGAAATCAATTCTTGTGGAACGAACTTGATAGAAGACTTAGTCTCATCTCATCTAGGTCCACACAACTTAAGCAAATCAAGAGGCTAGTCCTAGATAGAATCCTGGATCCTCATCAACTAGTTTTTTATCATGAACTTCGGAGAGCCTGCCATAGATGGTTAGCTTATAGGAGAGCTCTAGTATCTTCAGAATTGTTCACCTTCGAGGAATACCTCGAGAACGCAGCCATTGTGCACCAGTTCCTAGGTTGTGTAGAAGACCAAGAGGTTGTTCTTACAGATAGGGAAATATGGAATAGAGTTCCACGAGCTGTGTTATATCGAGAGTATTGCCATGAGCTTTACTTCTATCAACCAGCATCTGAGACGAGATAATATCACTATAGCTCTTTTCATCAAATTTTTAAAAGAAAACTTTCAATTTGAAGAAGAACACTTCATGACTCCTGAACAACTCGAGCCTATTAATGATATTTATAAATTGTTTATAGAAAACTAGATTATTACTTTCAGTATTATTTCTTGCATTTATTGTGTTATTTGTTGTCTTTACAATATTATTTCAAAAAAAAAACTAAAAAATAAAAAAACTAAAAAACATAGCAAAAACTTAAACATTTCATTTCAAATATTGTAGTAGGTATATAGTAAATATATACCTCTTAATTTGTTGCATATATATATATATATATATATATATATATATATATTATATATATTTGCTGAAATCAAAATTTAGCACCATGCCTAAACTTAGGAATGGTAAAGAAACTTTAGGAGAAGAAGAAGATTGGTTACAAGATACAACTAGAGACCCAAATGTCCTTCTTGGAGATCCAAATCCGGAAGGAGAAACTCTAGGTCAATCGAAGATGACCTAGGTGAAGATAAGGAACAAGAAGGAAGTGTTAAAGAGGATGGATCCTCATCCCCTAGAGTAGCTCCAAATGGAACTATTGCTTTTGACAACGTAGATCATTTCAAGAAATTTCTCATTGATAACATTGATGACCTTAATGTGGCAATTCGTATTGATAAAGGGCAAATTAGTAACACTCAAGCAGCCATGGAATATATGTGTAATATGCGCACTAATCCCTTGTCTTTCATTGATCAAGAAAGTGATAAGGCTGGGCCATCCAATACGGATATGGTCACTATGGCTCAAAACATGTCAAAACAACAGGTTACCCAACCTCCTAAGGAACTTGTTATTCAACCTAAAATCATTCCCACACAAAAGAAACCTTCCTTCACTACTTTATTCCGCCAAACTATTGAGCAATATGCTTCAAGTAAACAAAAACCTAAAACGAAGCCAAATACAAATTTTCAACAATCTGGAATACAACATAATACAACTTCAAAATTCCTTCATAATACTTTTCCTACCAATAATTTACACAATAGTAACATGGCATCTAATCTTCATGTTCCTCCATCATATGCCCATAAAACCCATGTCAATGCCCTACCAAACCAATATGGGGGGCAAACTAGTAACCTGGAAGCCATGGTGAAACAATTAGCTTCACGTATGGACCAGATAGATCCCTACCGTCCCTCGTATAATTATCGAGAGATATGTAGTCAACCTTTGGATCCCATAGTTGTAGCTCAACCATACCCTAAGCATTTTCCCATGCCCATCCTGCCTATATATAAAGGAACCGAAGATCCCATAGAGCATCTTCGCATGTTTAGGATAGCATGTCATGACATATCGCATGATGACTTGCTATTACTAAAAATGTTCCCAAAAAGTTTAGGTGGAATGGCATTAGAGTGGTACTATCAATTGCCCACTCATTCTTTGAGAAACTTTGAAGAAACAACTGAATCATTTGTCCATCAATTTAGTGCCTACATCGAGAGGCATGTAACTATTAAAGATCTATACAATTTAAAACAAGACAAGGATGAATGTTTTGCCGATTTCTTAGCTAGATGGAGGCAATTGATAGGAAAACTGCACTTTGTGCTACCTTATAGGGAAATGTTGGACATTTTCATCAATAATTTACAAGAACAAATATCTTATGAGCTATCAACTGCTACCTTAACTACCTTCGATCAAGCTATAGATTTAGCTCGAAGAGTAGAAGATGCCCTCATTAGGAGAGGCCAACTTAGGAAGAAGGATGATGAGAAAACATCCAGAAATCAATATAAAAACAAACAAGTTGTCGGTGATGGAGTCACTGACAACAAGAATGTTGCTAATATCAATGCAACGAAGACAACAAAAAAATTTATATTGAAACCTCCTGATAAGCCTCCTCGAGAATTCACTAGATTAAACCAACCCTTATCAACTATTTTACCTCAATTACTCGAAAGAGGTTTGATCCAATTACCACCTATCCGGGAACCCGATCCAACTATACCCGGATACAGAGCCGACTTACACCGTGATTTCCATAGAGGACCTGGACATTCTACCAACGCTTGTAAAAGGTTGAAACATAAAATACAAGATTTGATTGACAATAATGAAATGGAAGTGCAAGCCTTCCAACCTAAACAAAACCCTCCTAATAATACTCAAAAGACCATTCCCCAAAATCAAAATCAAAATGCCAATCAAACTCTAGACATATTTCAACACCCTTTACCAAGACATGGTAAAGAGGTAGCCAATCAAATCGAACATCATAATGTTCCCCCTCCTACCCGATATGTAGGAACCATTAGCGGACAATTACCTGTTCAGGATCCTCAAATATTTGACACAACCTTATCCCTGGTTACGACCAGGCCCTTACATAATTTTCAAACTTCTGATTCTAGTGATATAGAATCAGATAGTGAAAGTGAACTAGACATTACTTCAAACCAATCGAATAGTTCTAAAAATGAATCAGATCCTATTCAACCCGTCACAGATGCTATGGTTCCAGAAGAACCATTTCCTAGAAGAGTCACTACTCGACCTTCTTCTAATATATTCCTTTCTAATGAACAAGCCATCAATGCTCAACCGAGACCAGTTCAACGTCTTCACTATAACATTGTAGGTACCATTGGAGTCGTTACCCGACAACAAGCTCAAAATTCCCAACAAGAACCAAACCAGAATGATGGATCGGCTCCATTCATTTTGAAAAACCCCAATAAAGGGAATCATGCTCCTATTGTTCAACCTAAACCCCCTTACAATATTAATGAGCAATTGTCCAATACTACGGCCAGAATTTCCCTTTTGGATTTATTAAGATCCTCTCCCACCCATAGGGATGAGTTGATGCTTACATTGAGCCAAATGATGGTACCTCAAAACATTCAACCTGAAGCTATGGCCAATACTATCATCACTCGAGAGATTGATTGTATTGACTTTCGGGATAAAGATATCCCACAACACAGTTTACATAAGGACAATCCCTTATACATTACTGCTCTAATTGGAGATGTAGCTGTCAAAAGAGTTTTGATTGATAATGGCTCATCTCTAAACATTTGCACTTTTGACTTCTACCAACGATTTGGCTTTAGAAGTGATGAAATGAAGAAAACTGATATGATTATCAAAGCTTTTAATGACGAAACACAAGAAACGTGTGGAGTTATTACCCTCCCATTGCAAGTTGGTCCTAGAACCCTAGAAACAACCGTGTTTATTGTACATTGCCCAACATCGTACAATATACTTTTGGGTCGCCCTTGGATCAATGCCATGCGAGCGGTCCCATCAACCTTACACCAATGTGTTAAATTTGAGTTTAAAAATCAGTTGGTCACTATCCATGGTGACCCTAGACCTTTTGATATGTGTGCTTTGGCGGAACCCGTTGGAGTGCAATTTTGCCCTCGCTTCGTCATCCACACATCCTAGTTCTTATTTTTCATCTAAAACTATGAAACACACACCCATAACTTCACCTATTTCCCCTCCATTAATTTCATCCTCCTATATAGATCAACAACCCTCTAAACAAATCACTCTAGAACCTCAAAAAGATCTTAAATCTACAACCAATCCTTCAAGTTCTATCCCTATAAATTCAAAACCTATAGACACATCTATCATACCTTCCACATCTCAAGATATAGGTAATAAGCCTTCTACATCTTATGCCCTTTTTGATGAACTTTTACCGGATTTATCCACAACCTTAATATCAGAAAAAACAAATGCTTTCATGCAAGATTCAATTCTTTTAAATAACTTGCCGCCATCTCCTCGTACTTTGGGCCTCCCACAACCTATGGGAAGTACTTACCAAGTCGGGAGTTGTGCCTTCATTTATAAAGGATATGACTTGGGAAGAATCCCTCGAAATATCAAAACTCATCATGAGGGATATGCTCGGTGTTATTTTACCAATGATTATATTAAAGCTAAACCCATGATGCTTAAAATGGGATATAAAGGGAAAGGCTTGGGACCTTTCCAAAATGGCATGAAAGAACCTTTCGAGGTAGAACCGTGGCCTACCCGCTGTGGTGTGGGCCTATTTCCTAGTAAGGGTCAACCCTTTCCTTTTGAGGATGATGATCATCTCATATGTTATCAAGATTATTTGGATAGGCATGTTGATTTGCCTCTTAAAAATCAGTCGTTTTCATGCAACATGCTATCCATAGCTTACCCTGAAATGATTGCCGACCCCGATGAAGAGTTGGAAGGAGATATCTTCCATGATGTCTCTGTTGAAGAGATGTTACACAATGGATTTTATTTTGATGGTTCTATACCAACTATAGCCCAACTTGAGGCCACTAATCCTCAAGATGAATTATCTAAATTAACCTTACAAGAATTACAAGAATTGGGTGTTTCACCCGCCCCACCTAATTTTGAAAGAGATCTACACATGGAGGTAGAAAAGTCATTAAAATTAATATTGAAACTGAGGACAATCCTGACATAATCAATATTGGATCAAAATTAAGTCAAGAAAAACAAGAACAATACATTGCATTCCTTAAAGAGTATGAAGATGTCTTCGCTTGGACATACGAAGATATGCCGAGTCTAGACCCTTCTGTAGTCATGCATCATCTAGTGGTCCATCCGGATGCGAAACTAGTTAAAAAAAACTTAGAAAAATGCATCCTAAAGTGGCCTCTCAGTCAAAGGGGAGTTAGAAAAACTCCTGAAATGTTATCTTTATACAAGCTATTGATTATGCTTGAATGGATCTCAAATGTAGTTCCAGTCACCAAGAAAGAAGCTACCAAAGTTAGGGTTTCAGAAATAATTTGTGATTGATGCTTATATATTCAAGGAGCATGACTTTACTTCTGTTCTAAATATGGATCAAATCATTTTGGTAATTCTGCAATCTGATCTCGACAATGGAACTTGTTTCAAAAATAAAGATGTTAAAAAATTATGTCAAAAATATAAGATTCAACATCGTTGGTCACTCCCTATTATCCTTAAGGTAATGGTCAGGTAGCATCTAACAAAACCTTAATAAAAATTCTCAAAATATTGGTCAATAAAATTATATCCAGCTTGTGGGCCTATCGAACTAGTGTTCGAACCCCCATTGGAACTTCACCATTTGTTTTGGTTTATGGTGTTGAAGCAGTTTTTCCATTTGAATTGGAAGTTCCTTCTTTGGCTCTGCTACTTCAAGATACCGAAGTAGGAGATGAATATCATGCTGGTAGACTCAGTCAGCTGGAACTCCTAGATGAAAAATGCATCAATGCTTTGGAGCATCTCCGTGCTTACCAAAACAAGCTTAAAAGATCATATGCTAAGAAAGTTCGTCATCGATCCTTTGAGATCGGCGACCTTGTTTTAAAAGAAAATCAAAAAAATACAAATGCAACTAAGGACCTTAAAGGTAAATTTGAGCCCAACTGGCTTGGACCATACATTATTACTGCTAAATTTGAATCAGGAGCATACAAATTATCTACCTTAGATGGTAAAGAACTTAAAGAACCCATGAATATTTTGCATCTTAAACGTTACTATGCATAAATTTGGTCATTTCATCCTTGTATATATTTGTTCAAAATTCTATCTTGTATTTCTTTCAAATTTATAAAAATCCAAAAACATCAAAAACATTCATAATCATCAAAAATCTTCAAAACTATTTGTTGCATTTATTTATGGCACTTGTTAAATTTTTTTTGCTCAAAAACAAAAATAAAACCAAAAATCAAAATAATGATAAAAATATAAAAACAACTATATGCTTGACTCTTTCGAAACCAAAACAATATAAAGAAGAAAGAGAGAGTCAACATTCTCAAAACTTCTCAAAAAATTATTTATATATATTTTCTTACAATTATTGCAGTTATATGTTTCAAATTATTTTGGGATAAATTAGCATTTATTTGGAATCCCTCACTTGCACACTCACAAAAATAAATATCTTGATTTTATCTGGCATGATTACTAATCTCTCTTATATCAAAGTCCACAAAATTCAATTAAATAAAGTTTGAGCATAGAGAATTGATCTTGTTATTTACTTAAACCAAGCACATCTTTTCACAATAAAATGATTATATTTGTAATTTCCATGTTTTGCTACATAGTAGAAGTGATTTCTTGAGCGAAAAGTTTCCCTCGCTATCCTATCATGCACATGGTCTAGAATCTTTGAGAATTGGCAAAAGGACAAGCTCACCCCTACCCGGAATAAAAATCCCTTGCTCTACAGACTAATCCGAGCAAGTATCCCTAGCAAAGAAAAAGAAAAGAAAAGTTCAAGAAAAAGAGAAAAGAAAAATGTTATTTTATATCATTACAACAATATTTCAAGCACTATCTCAAAAATCAAGCAAAAAATACAAAAAGAAAAAAATAAGCAAAGTTCAAAAGAAAGCAAGAAAGCAATAAAATCCCTTTCCCTACCCTTTGAAAAGAAAAGAAGGGTTGATGAGCTTGAATCCCTGGAATTCTCAATTATTCGAAAACCGTGAGGTAAGCCCCATAACAGGTGGTTTGTGCCCAACCCGCTTGGCCTTGGGTAACTCCTAGCGTGGTGATATGTCCGTCACATTAGCGACCTTCTTTTGTATAGACCTATGTCTGCTTATGGATTAGCTAGCTCTTGATAATCCGACCTACATAGTAGTCTAGTATGGTTATATGCATCTACATCATGGTTAATGAACACTTATTTGGTTTCTTCAAATCACTTGTATCATATTATCTTGCTCAAAACTGGTAAATGAACAAAGCAATTGCACACACATTTGTATTTGAGAGATTTTGTGTATCATTATGATAAATCAAGATCGGAAATGAATTCACATATGCACATGGGATTCCTTATAAATCTAACTTTTGTCTTCAAAATACTTTGAAATATTATTTTTGCAACTTGTTTGGAATAAATCAAGTACAGTTGTTTACCATAAAGACAACTATATAATAGAAAAATCAAAAATTTCTTTCAAAATATACAATCAAAACATATATATATATCTAGGTTGACTTTCGCGACGATGGTATAGTTCCAAAACCAAAATTGGAATTTTATGCCTAGCGCAAGTCCTCATTTTCATATTTTTTGTTTATCAAAAAATCAACCATGCAATAAAACTATCTTTTTTTGATTTTCGCGATGATGGTATAAGTCTATACCTACATATTCTATGCCTAGCGCAAACCATTGTAACAATTTTTATTCCCCATTTATTAAAAATCATGAAAACCATATGACTTAATTCATTATGTTACACAAATTATGCTTTTAAAAAGCAAACACATTTTCATTATTTCATGTCATTATGTCAACCTTCAATTTTGCAATGATGGTATAATTCCTAAAGAATTATCCAAAAATTTTATCACACTTAGGAATTTATGCCTAGCAAAAATCATTTTAAACATTATTTCATGCACAATATTTTTTATGAAAATCTGAAAACAAACCATCATCATCATCATCATTTGCACTATTGCACCAAAGTCTTAAGACAGTCTCTTAAGCACTCTTTTACTTTTAACAATATTTCTATAAATGGGATTAGCTTGACGACCGAGTGAGCAACGACTCCATGAAATGGTCTATAATAGCGACAATGTCCTTTGAAATTATTGTTAGAAGTCTCTTTTTATTTTTTACATCACATTACAAACAATCAATTTGTTACATCAGATTATTTCATTTAAAATATTACAGCATGACATCAAAATTATAAATTTCCAAACGACATAATTTCATGAATCCTCAATCCAATTATCAAATCAATCAATCAAACATAAAAGCATCATAAACATACACATAACACAAGTCATATGATCAAAAACATATCATCTATATATATCAACAATATATATACATCATCAAAACTGGATTGGTATGCCACAATCTGTACCTCGGCATACTCAATCCTCTATCAACAAAATAATAATCATATAATACAATGTCAGTCCAGCCCTCTAGCCTCGAGAGCCCCTCGAGCTCTCTGCCTCATCTCCTCCCCCGCCCTGAGGTGGACGAGGTGGCCCCATCGCAGTCTGTGTAGTCCTAGTCCTCGATCGGGACGAGGTCCTCGATGACCCGATCCTGATCGGATCTGCGATGTTGGCTGGCAGGGGTAGTCTATCCGCCTCTGGCACCAGCTGGTAGTACAATGTCCGGTAGAATGTAAGTTGGGCGATAGCCCGTGTCAACTCCCCCCGAGCTCGCCCCTCCGCCCCGTGCCCTGAGGCGTGCAATCTCGTCCCGTAGCTGTGACACCTCAGCTCGGTGGCGTGCAGCCTCATCCTGTAGAGTCTGCACCTAGGCCTGGAGACGATCTCTCTCCGCTCGGAGAGTAGCCATCTCGCTACTCTCTCCTGTGTCGACACCCTTGCCCTTATCGGGCGATGGTGGCCTCTCCCTCTATGGAGATGGGGGTCTCGCCTCCCTCCTCTCCCTCTCTCCGTGGCCTCTCCTGTGCCTCGTGGCCTCCTCGCCTCTCTCCCGCCGTGACCCTGGGCCGCCTCCATCGCCGCTCGGCACCGCCTCCCTATCCGACGCACAACCGCGTGTATCGGACCCTGTGCCCTCGTCATCCGAGGAGGGCGGATGCCTGCGTACCAGGCATCGTAGCCATCGGCTACTCCTGCGTCGTCCCCATCCACTGGCTGGATGGGGGCATCGTCCGTGTCCTGGCTCCAGAACCGCTGCATGTCGGGAGCCCCGCTAACCGTGGTGTTATCCCGGACAGTCCGAGAAAACTCGTAATCCCTCAGAGATGGGATCCCCTGCTGTAGACCGAACTACCTCAAAACTCGGTCATAGCGGTGGAGCTCCACCTCTCCCCTCTCCATCCGTAGCCAGCAAACTCGCCTGACGCGAGCCAACTCCTGTCCATCCTCGGCCCACCCTGGATGCTCCCTCCATGGCCTCCAGGTGATCTGGTCCGGGACTAAGTCATCTAGTAGCCTCCGGGACATAGGAAGGTCGATCCGTCGCTGTGACCCTCTCCGGAGCCACCAGTAGAAGACTCGGGGCCTCTCCCCATCAACCCCTATCAGAGGAAGCCCTATCGGCCTCTCGCACTGCAATGTGCTCCCAGCACCAAACCCGTAGGAGCGATGTCATCACCAGACATCGGCCGCCCTTGTACACGACCCCATACAGGATCCTGTACAATCGGCATAGTACAAAACTGCCCCAAGAGAACCTGTAGCCGTGGTCTCGCATATCGTAGATCACATCTGCAAGCATCCACGGCACCCTGCACCCGCTCTGGTGGCACAGCAAAAGTCCACCAACTACTCCAGCTAGAACCCGTGTGAGTCTAGATGCCCCAGGCATCTGGCGCAGTGCCTCGATATTAACTTCGCCCTTCTCTAGGGCGAAGCTCGGGTCACCACACAATCGTCCCATAGCGTGGCCCTGATTGGCCATAGGAGTGATCAACCGTCCTTGTATGGGGATTCTTAGAATCCTCCATACATCCTCTAGAGTGGGAGTCATCTCCCCTGTCGGTAGCCAAAAACATGAGGAACCCGGATACCATCTCTCTGCTAGGGCTGTCAGAAGCCCCATATCTGTAGACACTTGTGGCATCTCTGCCACATGCTGCAAGCCGGCCTGTGCCAGCTGATCTCGCTCTGCCTGTGTGAGAGCGGCCAAGTCATCTCTCAACCCTCCATACTTCCATTCCCTGCTCTTTAGCAAACCTCTCTGCAAACATAAACAACAAAACAACAAACAATCATTAATAAACAATTCAAGTAATTAATAATGCAAGTTAAATAAGTTCAATTTTATGCAATTGATGATATCGCCCACTATTGGACGATATCGTCCCAAATTTGAGCATAATCGTCTCCGATTTCGCAATCGAAATCGTCCCTAATTTGACGAAATCGTCCCCCTTTCGACCGATTTCGCCCTCGGGCGAAATTGACGAAATTGAGACGATTTCGTCGAAATCGGGACGATTCGTCACGACTCGAGGCCCAAAAACGGCCGCGATGCTCAAAATTCACCTAAAAATTACCTACAAAGCATGTAAAATTCAAATTAAAGCATTCTAAACTAAGTCTAGACTCTTACCCGTAGACCGCGTCGGACCTCTGTCGATCTGTGCGTCGTCTCCACCATTTTTGCTTCAGAGCTCTAAAAACCAGAAAATGAACAGTAAAAATGAATTAGGGTTTTACCCTATTTTTCTTAATTTTATTCAAAAATAATTTTTTGCTTTTCCGCGTTTTTACCTCAAACGTTCGATTTGGGTAAAAACACGGAGGGGGCACCATAGTAAGTTGTCGTACGATTCGACCAAGAATCGTCGCCTAAAAATGGGAATAATTTTTTGCTTTCTCGTAGATCGAGAAGAACTCATCTTTAACGCATTTTCTTCGGAAAATTCGCTAAAGAGGGGGCAAAATGTAGCACCCTAAAATTGGCGCAGTAAAATTGTAATAATTACATTCACCTTAGTAAATAATTTAAAATTCAAATTTAACCTCCCAAACCGCCCGTTAACCGTCGGGTAATCCGTTTCCCCCTTTTTCGTGCCATTTTTAGAGGTTGTTTTGACCGTTTGACGATATCGTCGCCGATCAGACGATATCGCCCCAGATCTGACGATTTCGTCTGGGCTAGGACGTCCGGACGATCTTGTCGCAAAACTGATTTTGCAAAATTAGCTTCTGTTCCAACGGGCCTCTAATCCGGGCAGAAGCGTGTCTGCGCCGTTAGAGACCCTCCCCGTTGGAGATCTCCCAAATAGGGATGATCTCCAACCTCCTAACTACTCCCCTAAGCCTATTTAATCCTAAGCTATCCCCTTAGCACCCCCCTGGCTGAAATTCTCTGCAATTTAACTCCATCTACGTTAAATCATCCCAATTTTTCATTTGCATTGGTCCCATACCAATTTTGTTGCAGGTACATCACTGTTTTTCAGCCGGAGCCAGCACACATCGTCGTCGACGAACCTGTTCAGATCGGAGGCGAACCTGTCGAATTCGAGACGATTTCGTACTGATGCGAGACGATCTCGACTGCAGTCCATATTGAGGCAATCAGTGCCTGAAGTTTGCATTTCTCAACCTTTTCTCTGTTGTTTTATTCTGCAAATTAGATAGTTTATTCAGTATTTTATGTTATTTTGCATTTGGAGTTCACCCATTTAGCTTAGATTGCATACTAAGATCATAATTTGCCATTAGAATATCATAATTTGCTTGAATTTCTGTTCATAACTATTGTTCAATATTCATACTGTCATTTTGTGTTGTTTCCTCTCGTTAGCACAGTAGTATTCTTTGTATTTTGCATCTATTTTTCTGCTTGCAGGTCTCTCGACGAATTCGTCGGATCTCGATACGATCCTGTCTGGATCTCGGATGATTCTGTCGAATTTCGGGACGATCCTGATCGCTTCAAACATCAGAATCTTCACCAGACATCCAGATCAGGTATTCCTCATTTGTATTCTGTAATTCTCTGTTTTATGTCTTTAAATCTGTTTTCTGTATTCATTGAATCTGCACTTTCATTTAGATTAATTTAGATTCATTTGGCCAAACCTAGGATATGAATGCTTAAGGTTAAAAACGAACACATTAAAACACATTCCAAACCTAGGCGTGGAAACTGCCATTAAATGTTTCCCGGTGAACCCACCATCCGTCGAAAAATCATCAAAATACACCTCCCTTGAGAGGCGGGACCTTCGCAAAGTCCTCTCAGTCCGAGGTACCGCGACATCCTTTTCCCATCCTCCTTCCGGGCACGGATCCAATAGCCTGAAGGTAAGGATGCGAAAAATTTGGAGCGATACAAGTGCATATATTGAAAAGGAAGTGACAATGAGAGATCTATATGATCTAAAGCAAAGTAAGGAAGAAATATTTTTAGAATTTCTAGCTCGTTGGAGAAGTTTAGTTGGTCAATTAATATATCCTATGTATTATAAAGATATGCTTGATATATATATTGGTAATTTATAAGAACATATAGCTTATGCACTAGAAACTACTACCATCACATCTCTTGATAAAGCAATTGATTTAGCAAGAAAAGTGGAACAAGCTCTCATCAGAAGAGGTCAGCTTAAAACTAAAGAAGAAAAGCCTACTAAGTCTCAACATAAGAATGAGCATACAGGGGGTGATAGTGATAGTAGGCCTATTAATAATATCACTAACAACTTATAAAATATTTTGTTGGGCATTTTGAGTCAAATTGTCATTGATGTCAAGGAACGAAGTCATCATTGATGTCAAGGAAGCTTTTTGATGGATGAGCAAAATAAAAAAAATTTCATAAAAACCCAAGGAATAATTTTGAAAAGCTAAAGGAGGTTTTAATATTTATTTTATAAAATATTTAAATTCAATTTGAATTTAAATTTTATAAATAAATATTATTTATGCAAAGGGGTAAAATCAAAGAGGACTTTAATAAGCCAAAAAATATTTCAGAATTAATTTATAAAATTTAAATTCTAAAGAATTTAAATAATTTATAAATTAATTATTCAATTTTTTAAGGCGTCGACGTTCGAAATTATTGGAGATAATATGTATAAAAACTATATGCCCAAATGGCATAGAACTTACCATTCATTTGAAAGAAATAATAGTGGCATGTGTTGTGGTGAATACTCATGCAGAGAAGAAGACAAATCTTTGTCTTAAGGTGCCAGTGAAAGTGTTAAAGACCATTGAGGAAAAAACCCTTATATCCACCAAGGCACATGGCCTAGTGGCAAGTGATCACGAGTTAAGTCATGAGGGTGTAGAGTGGTTCACATTTAATTCTCGGTGATAGCATTTTGGTGTGTTGTGTTGTGGCATCAGAGGAAGAGACACGTTGACCATTTTTGGTTTTGGTGCATTGAGGGAAGAACATAGAGCACATTATGCTCTTTGTTCTCCAATGAGTGCCTAGCTTGTGTTGCGGTTGGAGCCACAACTAGGGCATTGGGAGAAGCCGCATCAAGGGTTTGATTCTCACCTAGGTGGAGGTAATAAATTTTGCATTATTTTTAATTTTCTAAGGTGTAAACATAAGGTTTAGGGAGTTATAAGGGGTTTTTGAAAGGTGTTTATTTCAATTGTTAGTTTTTTATTAAATGAAGGAATAAGGTATTGAACTTTATTTTTAAATAAAGTTATTGTGATGTTTTTGATTTATCAAAAAGTGAATTGAAGAGTGATCCACCTAAGGTGCAAAACACATTTTCAGAGTTTTCCCTTTCATTTCAGTCTCTCTTGTTCTTATGTCATGAAGTGCCCTTCTTGCATTGATCGCTTGTTATTCTACTTCCTCTTCGCTATTTGATTTCTGTTGCGCTAAGGTACCATTGCAAAGTATTTATTTCTTTTTTAATATAAAATTTTATTTTATAAAATATTTAAATTCAATTTGAATTAAAATTTTGATGTTTTTGATTTATCAAAATGGATACGACCCCTTAGTTGATCCACCTATAGATAAGTAAGGTAAGCTTCTACAACATTACAATTCAAAAGTAATGAATGCACTTTTGAGAGGCTTGCATAGAACAGACCCCATAAAAGTTATGCATTTTCAAAATGTAAATGAAAAGTGGGATAAGTTACAAAATATATATGAAGGAGATAAATGTGTCAAGAAAGCAAAGATACGAAATATCAAAGGACAATTTGAAGAGTTAAGAATGAAAGATGAGGAAAACATTAGTACTTATCTACTTGTAATTGATGAGGTTGTTAATGCTATGCAAGGACTTGGAATGAAGGTTGATGAATCAGATGTCTGTGATAAGGTCTTAAGATAACTTCCCAAAATATTCAGTGAAAATATTTCTGCTATAAAAGAGTCAAAGATGGTGATTCTTTGACAACATATATGTTGCTTGGTATTCTTACAACTTTTGAGATGAGAACAAAAGAACTAAATCCCTAGAAGGAAGCAACCTTCAAAGTAATTAAGAAGACAAAGGGTAAGAAGTCAAAATCAATCGATGAGTCATCCAGTGATGAAGAAGCTAATTATGGTAGAACGAATAAGGATTCAAGAAGATCTAGAGATATAAAATCCATTAAATTTTTCAATTGTGGAAAGTATGGTCATTATGCAATTGATTTTCAAGAAGAAAAGAATAACAATGATGAAGAAAAATAGGATCATGTGAACAAGAAATCAAAAAGATACAGGTACCAAAAGAAAAGCAAGGATGGACAATTTAGACAAGGAAATAAGTTCTTTCAAATGCAAAAGAGGATCTACTATACAGATAAGGAAAGTAAGTACTCAAGTGATAGTGATGCTAGTCTTTCAGACAATGATAGATATGAAGTCCTATTTATGATTGAAGAAAAATAACCAGTTAAGAATAGGACCCCAGCAATTCTCAAGTGTTTTATATGTGGTAAATTTTGACATCTACAATATATTTGTACAAGGAATGGTTATAGTTTCAGTGATGATGATGAATATGAGGATACACTTGAAGGACAAGATGAAAATATTCTAATGGCTCTAGAGGAAGAAGACAGTGATCCTATAAAATACAATTTAAAAGAAAATAAAGATGTGGACAAAGGTAAAAAAATAGAGAAAGAATCAAATAAAGAAAGATATGATATTAAGGGAGAAATTATCTATGCTCTTGAAACAGTAAAGAAGGTAAGAAATCAAAACTCTAAATTAGAATCTCAGTTTCAAGAATGTGATTAAGAGAGAAGAATGCTTATAGAGGATCTAGACAAATCAAATACTAAGACAAATAAATTCAAGGATAATCTAGATGCAAATATCTTAGAATGTGAAAGGTTAGTAAAAGAAGTAGCCCTACTAAGGGAAGATTTAGAAGATTCTAAATTCAAGCTAAAAATATTAAAAAAACTCAAATAATCTAGATAAGTTCACCAAGATACAAAGGCCTACATCAAGCAAAATAGGTCTTGGATTTGAACAAGAACAAAAGAAATGGGAAGGAAATTCAACCTCAAGTTTTGGAGGAGAAGAAATTTTAGATGAAGAAACTTCAAAAGAAGGCAGTGTAAGAGAAAGTGAGACATCTGAGGATAATTTGGACAACAAAAATTTCAACAAGGACAAGAACAATGCACAAAGAAGAGACAGATAGAACACGAATTTGAATAGGTCAAGAGAGACTAAGATACCAATGAGGTCAAGACGAGGAAGTTTCAATGGAATATGTTTTTCATGTCATAGGTTTGAACACATGGCTTCACAGTGTAGGACACATGAAAGATATGTATATGGGAACATACAGTCTTTCAATGGGTATTGCTACTCATGTAATCAGTTTGGTCACAAGGCAATAAATTGCAGGGTTCATGATAGAAGAGGATATGGTTTCACTAGGAGAAATACTAAGACATTTACACCTTCGAGGAATAACAAAATTAAGTGTTATAAGTGCAATAATTATGGTCACACAACAAAGTGGTGTAGAGCAGACATTCCAAAATCAAGTATGAATAGGAACAGGAACAAGAATAGGAACATAAATATAGATATGAATAGGAACAAGAATAGGAACAAGAACATGGATATGAACAGGAATAGGAATATGGATATAAACAAGAACAAGAACAGGAATAGGAATAGGAGCATGGACATGGAAAGGAACAGTAAAAGGAATCAAAAGAATCATATAAGAATAAAAGAGGATAAATGTAAATATAGTTCCTTGAGTCTCTTAGCTTAGCCCCTCCCCCACCTCCTCTTGAGGTGGTTAATTTTAGGGTGGGAGTAGAAATACTCCCACCCTAAAATTAACCACCTCAAGAGGAGGTGGGGGAGGGGCTAAGCTAAGAGACTCATTCTTAGCCCCAAGCCCTAAAGGTGACCCTTTTCCATTGATGTCAAAGGGGGAGATATTTGAGTAAGGGGGAGAGATTTGGTATTTGAGTAAAGAGGAGAAATTTGAAAAGAGCATTGAGCTAGGGAGAGCAATGTCCCAGGGTGAGCAAAACAAAGGAAAGGTCAAGTTTTTGGTAAAAAAATTTGGGTTGCCATCAATGACAAAGGGGGAGATTGTTGGACATTTTGAGTCAAATTGTCATTGATGTCAAGGAACGAAGTCATCATTGATGTCAAGGAAGCTTTTTGATGGATAAGCAAAATAAAAGGTTTTTCATAAAAACCCAAGGAAGCATTTTGAAAAGTTAAAGGAGGTTTTAATATTTATTTTATAAAATATTTAAATTCAATTTGAATTTAAATTTTATAAATAAATATTATCTATGCAAAGAGGTAAAATCAAAGAGGGCTTTAATAAGCCAAAAAGGATTTAAAAATTAATTTATAAAATTTAAATTCTAAAGAATTTAAATAATTTATAAATTAATTATTCAAATTTTGAAGGCGTCGACGTTCGAAATTATTGGAGATAATATGTATAAAAACTATATGCCTAAATGGCATAGAACTTACCCTTCATTTGAAAGAAATAATAGTGGCATGTGTTGTGGTGAATACTCGTGTGGAGAAGAAGATAAATCTTTGTCTTAAGGCGCCAGCAAAAGTGTTAAAGACCATTGAGGGCAAAACCCTTATATCCACCAAGGCACGTGGCCTAGTGGCAAGCGATCACGAGTTAAGTCGTGAGGGTGCAGAGTGGTTCACGTTCGATTCTTGGTGAGAGCATTTTGGTGTGTTGTGCTTTGGCGTCGGAGGAAGAGATGCATTGACCTTTTTGGTTTTGGTGCATTGGGGAAGAACATAGAGCACGTTGTGCTCTTTGTTCTCCAAAAAGTGCCTAGCTCATGCGGTGGTTGGAGCCATGGCTAGGGCATTGGGAGAAGCTGCGTCAAGGGTTCGATTCTCACCTAGGTGGAGGTAATAAATTTTGCATTGTTTTTAATTGCCTAAGGTGTAAACATAAGGTTTAGGGAGTTATAAGGGGTTTTTGAAAGGTGCTTATTTTAATTGTTAGTTTTTGATTAAATGAAGGAATAAGGTGTTGAACTTTATTTTTAAATAAAGTTATTGTGATGTTTTTGATTTATCAAAAAGTGAATTGAAGAGTGATTAAATTTAAGAGGACTTTTTGCCATTGAGTTAGTTTGAAAAGGAGATTGTATTGACAATATTTTTTATATTGAATATTGTTTTAATTGGGAGATCATAAGGTGTATGTGGTTAATCATTTTTGTATATGTTGATGGATGCTTTCTTTAAGATGGAGTGATAAGGTGTATATGTGTTTTGATATTGTGCATTATATCTTTGAGAGAGTTTAGTGTCTTCTAACTCCTTTGAGCTTGGAAAAGAAGTGTTTGTGGTTGTGGCAGATATTTGAGGTTCCTTCATCATCAAGAAAAAGGTATGAGCACATTATTCCATAGTTGAGTTGATTGGTTGGTTTTATGGAAAATAAGTTTGGAGTGAAAAGGAATTGATTAGGGTTTCCTTATTGAGAGTGTTGAGTTAATGCTTCAAGGTTTTTTGGAATAAAGAGTTGTTAAAACCTTGTCTTATAAGCATTATTGTTGAAGCCATTGATTGTATGAAGAACTTGAACTAGGGTTTGAAAAGAACATGAGTATCATTGTTATGTGAGAGTTGTTTTATAAGCATTGTTGTTGAAGTGAGTTTTTGAGTGAAGAACTTGAACTAGGGTTTGGAAAGAACATGAGTATCATTGTTATGTGAGATTGGTTGATAAGTATTGTTGGAAATATTTTGAGTGAGTGTTCATATGCTTGGACTAGGGTTTGTGAGCAAGGATTGTTTCATCAAGTGATTGGTTGAGTAGAGTTGGTTGAGCCTAGTCAAGTGAGTGTGTGAAGTGATTGTTCAAGTTCCATAAAACAAACTATTCTATATTCTGAATTGATTTGAGAAAGTAATTGAGGTGAATGTGAAGCATATTGAGTCTCTAACAATTCTCCTTATGTTTCTCAAAGAGTGATTGAAAGTGATTGAGTATTGAGGTGAATGTGAAGCATATTGAGTCTCTAAAAATTCTTTGTATGTTTCTAAAAGAGTGATTGAGTGATTGAGCATTGTGATGAGTATAGAGCATATTGAGTCTCTAACAATTCTCTTTATGTTTCTATGAGATTGGACAAGTTCTATTGTGGACTTGTTGAGCAGATTTGAGGTAAGTATTTGAGAAGACTTGTGGATAGATTTGGGTAAGCTTTTGTGGAAGCTTACAATACAGATTATTGAGCAAATTTGGATAAGTTCTTGTGGGAACTTATTGAGCAGATTGGACAAGTTCTAGAGAGGACTTGTGGACAGATTGGTGTGAGATTTTGTGGAAGCTTAAAAGGCAGATTTGAGACAAGTCTTTGAGAAGACTTGAGAGCAGAGTTGATTGATTGATTTGTTCAAACCTTGAGTTAAGGTTTGGGGCAGATCCAGCAGAGTTGACTTGAGATTGAGTCAAGCCTTGAGTTAAGGCTTGAGGATAGATATTGAGGATAGATTTGTGCTAGACCAAAGGACTATGTTTAGTACAGATTTGAGGATAGAGTTTGGTGCAGATCAGAGGATAGGTTTGTGCCAGACCAGAGATAGATATTGAGGATAAATTTGTGCTAGACCGATGGACTATGTTTAGTATATATTTTAGATAGAGCTTTGGAGGTGACAGAGTTGAGGATAGAGATCTCCATCCAGAGCAGGGAAGACAGGTGTCTTCTATGGATAGAGTTCCATTTTCTAAGGGTAGTGGAGGCAGAGGTCTTCTAGAGGATCACCAGCTAGAGAAGATATTAGGATATTGGTGTCTCCTGTGGATAGAGATCCATGAAATTGATTTAGGGGATTGGTATCTCCTTTGGAAAGAGGTCCATAAACATTGTAATAGGGAAAGGATTCCCAAGAGATTGATTGAGAAAATTTTAGTGAAATATTTTCTCCGTGGAGTAGCCCACATTGGGTGAACCATGTAAATTGTGGTGTCTCTATTGTGTGTGGTGATTTGTGCATTGCTTTGATTACTACTATTGATATTGCTATCTTTACATTGCATAATATTGATTGGGAAAGAAAAGTAAAAAGTGGTCTTATATTGTTCACCCCCCTCTCAGTATAAGCTTGTGTTCTTCGATTATACTTTAGAAACCTCCTCAAAGTAATTTTACCAGACTTAATATACCTATGGAAGTAATTTTGAAACAACTATTGGAAGCTAAGGCAATTGAACTACCTCCTGTAAGACAACCAGATACTACAACTCATTGGTATAAGGCAGGTCAATATTGCACATATCATAGAGTAGAAAGACATTGGACAAAATCTTGTAAGAAGTTGAAGCATGTGGTTCAAGATTTGATTGATGCAAGACACATTGATTTAGAAAATTCCCAAAGTTCAAGTAATCAGGATCTTACTCAACAAGCTCCAACAATAAATCAAGATATGAAAATATTCAAGGATCCATTATGAAATCATGATCAACAAGCCACCAATCAGGTGGTTCATCGAGATGATTCCCCACACCATAATAATGTTGTTGGTATGGTTGGGGTAACTACAAGGCAATAAGATCAAAATCAGTAGAATCAGTAGAATTAACAAGTTTAACACTACAACCCATTTTAGTTTTGAAGGAGAATTAGAGAAAATATTTAGCTACAAGAATTCCACCTATAGTGTTGAAACCACAGTCGTAGATTTCATTTGATCTTAAAAAATAGTTAGCTAATACCCCAACAAAAATATTAATTTTAGAACCTTTGCAGACTTCTCTTGATCATAGAAATGCTTTAATAAAAATTTTAAAACAACAATTTGTTCCTTTAGATATTACCCCTGATGCCATAGTTGATTTCGTAGGTTCTTTTGGGATACATCATATCTCATTCTTAGATGATGATAAACCTTCATCAAACTTACATGGAGATTCATAACTTTACATCACTACACTTATTGGGGATACCCTTGTTAAGTGAGTTTTGATTGATAATGGCACATCTCTCAACTTGTGTACATATCAATTATTTCAAAAATTTGGATTAAAAGAGTAATATTTAACAAAATCTGATATCATTATTAAATATTTCAATAACAAGTCCCAAGAGGCCTATGGTGTCATATCTCTTCCATTAAAAGTGGGGCCTAGAATATTGGATAGTTTTTTTTATGTGGTTCATTGTCCCACATATTTTAATCTTCTTCTTGGTTGACCTTAGATTCATGCAATGAAGGTCGTCCCTTCTACTTTTAATCAATGTATCAAATTTGAATTTAGGAATCAATTTATCACCATTCTAGGTGATCCTCGACCATTTGAATTATGTTCAAAAATAGAGGTAGCTCAATCTGTATCTTACTCATGTCCTTCTATTTCTTTAGAAAATTCTCCATGTTCCTCATCTCAAATTTTAGGGCATATTCAAAGTTTAAAAGTGAGTAAGCAATATAAACCTCATTCTTCATCCTTGTATCATGATAATTAGTTTCTTTGAAAGCCTCTTCTAGATCTAGCTAAGCTACCACCATCACCTTGAACTATGGGTTTACCCCCATAAAAAGGGTGATGTTGTACACATTAGCACATGTACCTTTGTCTTCGGAGGGATTGCCTTCTAAAAAAATATTCATGGTAGCAACCCATATCCTAGTGAGCACTATTTTGCTCAATGTTATCTCACTAATGATTATCCCCTTCCTAAATAAATCCTATCTAGCATGGGATATGCAGGTAAAGGATTGTAACCACAATAGAAAGGTATTCAAGAACCTTTGTATGTTGATATTTGGCCTTGGAGATGTGGTATAGATTTTATACCTAATAAGATTCAACCTTTTCCTTTTGAGGATGATGACCATCTTATGACTTATGCAGAATATATAGAATATCAAAAGACGATAATAACTAAAAATAAAAGTGTTAATTTTTTTCTCCAAAGCTAATGTCTTGTAACATGGTTTATTATGTTTGTTATAAAAATAACATTACTTATGTGCAAGAGAGTGGTGGATCTTTATATAATGTTTGTTTTGCTAAAAATAATGGTGTTGTTACAAAATGTAGTGATTATTGTGCCATGGATGTTGAAATAAGAGCCCTAGAGAAACTTTTCCATGAATTTTATCATCGATAAAATTCACTTCTTAGGGATATATTCGATCCAACACCCCATGGCATGCTAATTTATTTTATTAATATGAATGGTGCATTTAGATTTTATATTGATTTAAATTCTATATAAAAAAATTATCATGTAGTTGCATTTGCATTTCCATTGCATCCACATGCTTGTTCATATTGTATTGTTGCTTGTCATCCTTGCATAATTGCTTGACATATAAAGAAACACCTTGCATGTTTGCCTATAATAATTGCATGATTGATTGTTCATGACTTCTTGCTCATATAGATTTTTGAGGATTTTGTGACAATGGCATGTGATGATACCTAGTTAGGATATAACTCACATGCATTGCACTTATCACTATGACTATGATGCCTATCAAGATCCCCTCTAGGGACTATTCCATTCCTTCTTCTTATGTTTTCTTTTTCTCCTCTCAATTTCTTTGTCATAATAATGATTTCGTTCACAAAGTCCTTTTAATATCCCTATTCGGATAACACTTGCATACTATTTATCTACATATTACACCCCACATGGGATACTTATACATCCTAGTGGGTATTGCATTATCTACAATATTCAATAGGGTCATACTCTCTTTTGACTCAGCAGGCTTAACACCCCATTATAGGATAAGCTCCTTAGTCAGTTTCAGTAGACCTCAACATAAATCCTAGTGGGTAAACACCTCATAGAAATCACTAAGGGAGCAACAATACATTGCAGGTTAGACTCCACACATTTTATTACAATATGCAAGTGCTAAATCTATAGCGGGTCTAGTTCTCTTTCTAAAATGATCTATAGTATCTAACTACACTAGTTCCTTGCAACCTACACTAGTTCCATACTATGGGTTGTTAGTTCTTCTCCTTTTTAGATGGTTGACCTTTGGATCATCTTCTTCTTATTCCTCCTCTTCTTTTTCCTTTTCATATTCTTCTTCTCCATATTTTTCTCTCTTATTCTTTCTTCTCCTCTTTCTTTTGTTTTCTTTTTTTGATTTTCTCCTTTGTCCTTCTCCTTCTTATTTCTTTCCTTTTGCATCCATCCATTTTCATATAGTTTGCATTAAGATAGTTTGCATACATGAAAACACATAAATAGAAACACATAAAAACATGCATTAAATAAAATATTAAAATATTACACATACAATAAAACAACAAAAGCAACTATATATTACTTGAGAGAAAAAGAGTACATCATCATCATGTCAGGTTGGTGTACCACAATATAGACTCGGTACACTCAACCTAGGGATGCACACTATAATCCAAAAATTGGTGCATCATCCTGATCCCTAGTTCTCTTCTCTCCTAGCTTTGATAGCCAGCTCTATATGGTCTACCTTGAGGAGGAGGCAACCTAGGGTATGACATGGACCACTATGATACCAAAGTCATCCATGATTAAGATCACGATATGCTCACTAACTATAGGGATGGAGGTAGTGGTATCCTATTGTCCAGTGGGATAGCTGCATAGTAAGCCATCTCATAAAATATATCCTGTTGAAGGGTTATCTCCAACCTCTCTCTCATCTACCATAGCTTCACCTAAAGAAGCTGCACTGCACCTCCTATCTGGTTGCTACCAATGACAACCATACCCTCTACCTTGGATCTCTAGTAATATCCAACCAAATGAGCCATATCCTCTTGGATCTAATTTATCTATGCCCGAGCCACATCCCTCTCATCCTTTGTGGTGTTCAATTCATAGTTCCTCTAGCCTCTTGGACCTGTCCTCCTAGACCTAGGTTATCTAGCTCTAAATAGAAGCTACCAATGCTCATAGCTTCTCTATCTCCCTCCTCCCTCAGATCTCACCAACCACTACTATATATGTAGAGGCCTATCAAGGATATCTGATCTATTACCTCCCTGTTTGTGTGGGGGCATCTCTTGCCTCCCCCTCTTCAGACCCTTCTACCTGGATGTCCTCCTCTACCACTAGGATTTGAACATGATCCAACCTCTATCTTAGAGCAGTAGGTGCCTATTGTACCCTCTCTATGGCTCAGTGAACTACCTCTCATAATGCTCAATGCATTTCCAGGTCCATCACCTAATGCCTATATATCGATACTAGAAAGGAGATCCTTTGGGGAATAACTCTTTTGTACCACCACATGTACCCAATAACCACTCCTATGTCATCCACCCTCGGGTCGATATAATGAGGATTGTCTATATCCTCCTCAACTCATCTGGTGAGGTTTGGCTCACCACCTAACCCTGTTGGGTCCTAGGTTACCCTTTGATACCAGTAGTCCCCTAGGTCTAGGACTCCCTATAAAATCTTGAACTACCAAAGGACTCGATAAAATTTGAAGACCTCAATATCCCCCTTCTTTGATCTTAGCCACCTAATCCTCCATATCTTGGCTATCTCTATCCTATCCTCAACCCACCCATGGTGAAGCCACCATAGCTTCCAGATGAGCTTCACCTTCTAAAGCTCGTCAATCACCAATCGTTCTAGTGGTAGGTTTCCTACATAGGCCCTCATGGTCCTATCTAGGGACCTTGACCACCTGTATGTTGTTGGATTCTTTGGGTTGGGTAGTGGGCCTGGTAGTGCCTCTGATATCCGTACCATGATGTTCTCCTAGCACCACACTTGGATCAATATCGTACATACCAATCATGTATGTTGTTTATACATGATGTTTTAAAACATATTGTATAGTCAGGCCAACACATATAGGCCCCATGTGAATTAAACCTCCTAACCATGCATGTCTACCACTACTCTCACCATAATCCATGGTAAGTTCCACCTATTGGTATAACACATCAGTAGCCTAGCCACAACCCCATAGAGCATGGCGGTTAGAGGATCTTCCCCATAGCAGCGCATTAGATCATCAACCGATATGGTGCTCTCTTGAACCTATTGAGTAAAACCTATCGATAACCACTGTAGTGTGGCCACCTATACCTGTGCTCCTTAAATTGTTGTCCCTCTAATAGAGATGTAGCACCCTAAAATTGGCACAGTAAAACTTAGCAATAATTAAAATTACCTTAGTAATAATTCAAATTCAAATTCAACCCCAAAATCGCTCCAAAATCACCGTTTAACTCATTTCCTCATTTCCTGCACCATTTTTAGGATTTGTTTTGACCGTTTGACGATATCGTTGTCGATCAGACGATATCATCTCAGATCGGACTATTTATTTTGGGCTAGGATGTCCAGACGATCTTGTCCCAAAACTATTTTTTCATAAGTAGCTTCTATTTCAAAGGCGTCTATAAGTTGGGCAGAAGCATGTCTACGTCGTTAGAGACCTCCCCCGTTGGAGATCCTCCAAATTAGGATGATCTCCAACCTCCCAACTTCCCTCCTAAACCTATTTAAACCTTAGGACCCCCCTTGACTTTCCCCTAGCTAAATTTTCCTGTAACTTGACCTGTATGCACATTAGAATACCTTGGATTACCATCTGCACTTGCGCTTTCCAATTTTGTTGCAGGAACCTTGTCATTCTTTAGACGGAGCAAGATCGGATCATCATAGATGATCCTGTCCAGATCGGAGATGATCATGTCAAATTAGAGATGATTTCGACTACAATCTGCATCGGGGCAATCAGTGCCCAGAGTTTGCACTTTTCCCTATACTTTGCTGCTATTTTATCTTGCATTTAATTAGTTTTATTATTATTTCCTGTTATCCTGCATCTTGGAGTTCACCCATGTATTTTAATTGCATAATAAAATCATGATTAGCTATTAAAGTGCTGTAATTTACTTGCATTTCTATTCAAGATTATCTATTAACATCCTTATTAGTATTTTACATCGTTTTCCTTCATCAAAATAGTTGCATTTTTGGTATTTTGTATCTATTTCTCTGTTTGTAGGTCTCTGACGAATTCGTCAGATCTCAGACGATCCTGCAGATTGGAGACGATCCTGTAAAATTCCAGACGATCTAGATTGCTTCAAAAATCAGAACCTCCATCAGACATCCAAAATCAGGTATGGATTTCTTCATTCAATTTATTCTCTATGTTTTTTGTTAATTCTATTTTCTGTATTTAAAACTGCATTTCATATAGAACAACTTAGATTCATTTGGCCAAACCTAGAATTTGAATGTTTAAGGATAAAAATGAATACATAAAACACATTCCCAACCTAGGCATGGAAACTGCCACTAAACGTTTCCTAGTGAACCCCACCATTCGTCAAAAAATCACATTAATACACCTCCCTCGAGAGGTGGGACCTTCCAAAGGCCTCTCAGTCTGAGGTATTGTCCCATCCTTTTCACATCCCCCTTCCGGGTGCAGATCCTATAGCCTGAAGGTAAGGGTGCAAAAAATTTGGAACGATACAAGGGATTCGCAAGATCCACCACACATCCTCTAGTGTGATGGTGAGCTCTCTCATGGGTAACTAGAAAGTAGAGGACTCTGGGTACCACCCATTTTCTAGGGCTATCAACATAGCTCTATTTATCTGAATGTGAGGCATCCTCTCCAGTAGTTCTAGCCCCACCACCTCTAGTCGGTCCCTCTTCAATTGTCATAGTGCATCTAGCTCTATTGCAAGATATCCTTCCCTCCACTCTCAAATCTTAAGGATACATAGTTGCATCCATAGAAAAATAAAATCAAATCAGTTTCATAAATTAAATTCAAATAAAAATAATAAAATCTATAATTTCAAATTAAAGCACAAATTTTATCACAATTTTGTTATTCGCACTCCGCGATTGCTTGTTTTCCCTATTTTTCCTCTTGTGTTTTGTTTTGTTTTTCTTTCTTTTTTTCTAGTTTCTAGTGAAATCGTGCCACATTTAGGGTGTGCGATTTCATCAGCATGAAATTATACCCTCCATTTTAGGAGACAAAATTCCACGAAATCATGCTCAGTTTTATTTGGGCATGATTTCGTCATGCTTTGTCCAAAGTAAATTTATGATCGGGCCAAAAAATCATGCTTAGATCGAGCACAAATATCACTGTAAAAAATGGTGAAATTTCCAAAAATCCCTAGATCCTATCCTCAAATTCACGAAAAACAAATAAAAATTTGCATGAGGGAGAAATTTGGTACTTACTTGCTCTCGTGCCCCGGCTTCGCCCCTCATGACCATTGCTCAATGAACTGGTAACATCATTTATTTTTCTCCTTAGAGCTCTCTCTACCAATGCATGGTAAAAATGAATTAGGATCTCACCCTTTTCACCCTTTTTAAAAACCTGGTTGTTACCCTTGTTTTCTCTGGTTTTCATTCTTTCTCTCTCTTCCTCTACGTCAGTTCTTTCAAGTTTTTATGAGATATGTCATCTTCATAAAAACTCGAGGGTGCACCCTGGCCTATAGAGGCATTAATGTCCCTAATGCCTCGATTTGCATGTAAAACAAGAAAGTGTCTAGAATGACACCATTTTTGCACCACACCTTTCTTCTAAACTGGCCATCCCATTTTTTTTGCTTGTTACCTGCTTCTAGTGAGTGTGCCTACATCCTTTATTTGATGTATTTACTTATCCTTAAATGCATCAAAGAGGGGGTAAAATGTAGACATGGAAAATTGACCCACTTTGAGTGGGTAACTTCCTTAGAGCCCATAAGAGGTCTCTAACCTCTGCCCAAGGCAAGGGAGAACCTCTTTTCCCCTGCCTTGCCTCCCTTAGCCTTTTTAGAGAAATCACGCTCAATTGCGATAGGGTGAAATTTCATGAAAGCGATAACATGCCTCGTTAGTGTGGAGCATGATTTTGCTATTTTAGGGTTTTAATTATTAAAACCTAGGTTTAAACCTTTTCTAGCATATTTTACATTGGCCTGTGTTGTTTTCTTGATCTTTTCACCCTAATTTTCATGTATAAAAGGAGGGGTTAATCTCACTCTTTAAAAACAACGATGATTTTTCTAACACACGATTACCAAGCTCAAAATTCTTATGATTGATTTATGCTCACATTTTGCTTTCATTTTGCTTCCTCTTTCTTTTGCAAGCTAACCTTGAAGTGTGAATTTTGGATTTGATCTTCTACTGCATTGGATTACTGTGTGGTTTGGTAGATTCATGTTGTGTTTCAAAGGGAAAGAGAGTGCCCGTTTGGATACCTCGATATCTTTTGTCTGCTTCTATGTCATCCATTAGGTTTTGCACACTTTGTTTTCTACATCTATTTATGCTTTGCATCTATATTTTATTTTTTATGTGTCTAAAGCTAAATTGTGCCCACTCCCATAAAGGTGTGAATTTACTAACCCTAATTTAGGATTTTTGCTCATATAATCAAAATTGTGCCTCATTTTGATGGAGTTTTATTTTTCTTATAGCGTTATTGCACCTGCTATCTACGAGGCATGATTTTACCTAGGACTGAACTAGGGGTATTTGTCAATTTCTTATTGCATGAATATTTTCTAAATTTTATCTAGGTTATGTGAGCATAATTTATTTTATGTTTCTCTATTGTTGCATTGTTGTTTTATGATTAATTCTCCAAAGGTCAATTTCCACTTTTATTTTCAAAGGTCATCTAAAGGACCTAGGGGGATTGACTTTTGTGCCTCCAAGCACTATTGTATAGTGGCCTAATTAGTTCCCCTAATGTTGATCATAATTTTTTTAGTGTTTCATAAGTTATCTTGCAGAAACAGGTATTTTTGATATCATTGGACAAGAGGTAGAAAAGGCTAGGATCAACCACCAATCAAGATAAGTGTTCTATTTGTTCTATTAGTTATAAATATGATTTGAATATCCATTATAGGCATCTAAAAATTGAAATGCATATAGTGTGCATCTAGGGTTAATATTGTGCATTTATATTATGTCCTTGCTTTAAAAAATTTCTAGATAAAAACCTAGGTTAGCAAGCATTCAAAGAAATAATCATACTAGGCTAGCTCTTGTATTCTTGCATTTTGTTTTCTGCATTATCCTTTATCTTTCATAGCATAGATCTAGAAAAGACAAACTTAGGTGATTGTTTGAAACCAAACACATCAAACTATTTCTAAATATTGAGGACTTGGAGCGAGTCCTTAAACCGTTCCTGGTGAACCCATACCCCTAGAACTGAGAGTAGAGAAAAACATACCCTCGTGGTTCACCCCATAAGTCTTTCTTCCTATGAATCCAACCTTTTGAAAATTGTACATGGTAGGGCATTTTTTCCCTTCTATAATTTGATTCCTTATGGCCCAGACAACCAAACCTCTTTTGGAATCTGGAGATCAAAAACCAAGACTCTAAATTGCACTAAAAACAAAAATTGATCTGCCTTTCGCTAGCCCAAGGTAAAATCTTTGTTTACAATATTTGATACTATTTCCCCCTCAAGATACTAGGAGGATTGACAAAATGAATCAAGCTTAAGTTGTTTACCTTTTGGCTCCTTATCCTTTTCAATATTCAACAAGAATTGAAGGTCATCTACATTATCTGTATCTACTATCTAAAACTTGGGTAGTTTTCCAATATTCCTTTTTACCCCCAAATCATATTGGCCTTTCTAATTGCCTCTTTTTTTAGGCTAAGAATATATTACCCTTGGTGCTCCCTCCCTAGGGAGAGGGGACTGAAACTATTTTGAGAAGCCATAAATTTCAAAGGATAATTGGGCTCCACAACAACATTCAAAGGGTAAGAACCACCCTTAGCTATATCTTGAAGAATACCATGCTCCCCCTAAACCACTACCTAAGAATTTAAGCCAAGAAAATAATTTTGAAGGAAGTCCTGAGAAATAGAAGTTTCAAATTTCAAAATAGTGAGGTCAGGATAAGAATGGCCACTACAAGAACTATCCATATTCTTCACAAATTTCACAATTGTATTACTAATATCAACCTCCACCAACTCATCCATGATCCTATCCCTTGCAACTAGGTCCTCATGCTCAATACGAATGGGATTCGACATAGGATCTGCCATGGACCCTATGCTCTGGCTATGACCCTGAGATGCCACTGGTTGCTTCTTAGCCCAGTTTTGCTTAGGAGGATTCCTTTTAAGATTCCATTTTGTTTTGAATACCCTTAGGTAATGCACCAAAGGAATGACCAAAACTACTATAGACTGAGCATCTGATAGGTTTTTTCTCATAAAATATGGATTGGGTCTAGGAACCCTAGTTGGAAATGAGATCAATATGATCCAAAAAATCCACCTTCGGGTCTACCATTACACACATCCTAGAAAAATCATTCTCAACTTGGCTCGAGTTGCAAAATCGATCAAGATTAAATCCCCAACAACTTTAGCTATACCTCACAATATATCTTCATGCCAAAAGTGGAAAGGCAAATATGGGAGCCTAACCCAAAGAGGAACCATATTAAATTTTTAAGTCCTTGGATTAAAATTTGGCCCCCATTTTTTAGGAAGATCCCCCTTTTTTTGAAGAACCAGGGCCCTCTCCCTAGGATACACTGTGAGTCTTCTTCAAATTTGAGTTTTATTAAGAAAATAACATTGAAAAATAACAACAATCTCCAAATACCCTTTGGGTTTCCACTTGATTAAATTCCATCTCCTAAAGGCATAAATATTTAGATGGCCTCCTTGTATTTTACCAACCAAATTCCATGAGCCTTTCTCCATGGTAATAGCCATTAGGTCATCCAAAATGATCAACCTATTACAATATGAGGATAGATCAAACAAAGCAATAGGCTTATGAGACCCATAACTCTTTGCAATAACTAAATCAAAATAAAATGCACCTAGTAAAAGGGGTTGTCCAAAACTTGGGTATCCACCTCCATGGCCACCTACAGGGCCCTTATTCCTTTCTGGCATTCATAGATCACCATCAAACTATCCAAAAACAACCCTTCCACTCGACCCAATCCCTGATCCACCACCATCAGATTCAAATCCACTAAATCTCATCAAAAAAATAATATTTCATTTAAAATGGGGGTACATTAGCATGTACCAAACAATGTAATATTCTTCAACATGTAGGAGTAGTTGTGATTCCTTTGAGGTGATTGTATTCTCTCTTAAATAAAAATATTTGATAATTGTATACTCTTTGTGATCAAGTAGAGCCTTCAAAGATGAGTGTATGCTCTCTATTATAAAGTATATCCTTCCAATGGGTCTCTCTTCTTTATCAAGTTTGAGGACTGTATTTTTGGCACTTGCACACTTCCACATTCTCTCCCACTTTCTTGTATAAGAATTGGAGTCCAATGCTTCTATGGTGGGGAGTAATGATAAGGACATGCATATTATTATTTAATATTTTAAACTAGGAATTAGTTTATTTTTGGTAATAGTTCCTAATTTTAGTTAGATTTAATAACAATATTTTAGAAAAGAAAATTTCAACATACACATTGTCGATATTGTCAACACATAAACTATCTACAAAAATAAAGTTGTTATGCAAATCTTCCATATTTGTAATATTACACTTGTAATTTATGCTATTTAAGCACTACATATTAGTGCAAGTTTTAGTGGAGTTTAGATTCCACATTAACATCCATTTTATGCTACTAAAACAACTCATCTACATGAATGCCATTCCTAGTCATCTCAAAATTTAGATCCCCAATAATTCTCTCTAATTTCCATCCTCTATTTTGCATCTAGTAGACCTATCTCCCCTAGATCAATACTCTTAAAATCCACCATGCATCCTCCAATATGATGGAAAAATATCCCATTAATAGCCTAAAAGTAGATGAATCTAGGTACCACCTCTAAATCAGTTTCAAAGACCAATAACATCCAAGAACAACCTATCACATGGAGTTAGTATCCCTAACAACTCCTCCGATGTATATAGTCACCATTCCTACAACACCAATATATCCAACTATACAAAAATAAACACACTAGCCTATATTCTTCACTTCTTTCTCTCTTCCTCTTCTATTTCCTATATTGGATGCATGGTCACACCTTTATTTTCTACTCACATAATTTTATGAAATCATGTTTACTGCTAGGCAACTATGATTCCATGCTTTTCATGTAGGGAGGAATCATCGATCACACTATCATAGGTTACCCAAAAAATTATGAAACCCCCCATGTGATAATTTACATAAAAATCAATATTGACAAGGAAGACATTCATACACCCATAATAACTCATTTATCTTGGGATAAATCCTTACAGGAAAACCCAACCTCAAAATATTTTTTCTTTATTGCATAAGTTTAGTTATCTCAATACAAAGGAATTCCATAATTCCTTTTTCCCCAAACATATGTCAAACAATGCATGAGAACCTCATAGTTCTCAAGCCTCCATCGTGAATTGATATTTTGATCGATATAACATACATAACCATAGAATCTCGTAATAGATTCTACATTCGCTTCCCTAGGAGTAGCTCCTTCCTCCTAATCTATTAGAGGAGTAGTATCTACCTAAAGGTCTAATGTATCCATATCATCAGTACCAATTTTTACACAAGAATCATTCATTGCTTTAGCTAAGAGCCCATACTCTTAACCAAACAACCACATATCAAACCCTCTTTCCTTAACTAACTAGGAGACCACACTCCTATTCCATTAAGTACTTATCAAATCATATTTCCTTAACTAGCTAGGAGCCCATACTCCCAATTAGTTAAGTACTTATCCTAATTCAGATAACTAATCAATACAATATAAACTATGCTATTTCATTAAGCATAAACCATAACATTTCATTTCAATATAAACTATACTATTTTATTAAACATAATCCATAACCCTTCATTCCAATATCAAATATACTATTTCATTAAGCATAATTCATAACCTTTCACTTCAATATAAACTATACTATTTCATTAAGCATAATCCATAACCTTTCATTTCAATATAAACTATACTATTTCATTAAGCATAATCCATAACCTTTCATTTCAATATAAACTATACTATTTCATTAAGCATAATCCATAACCTTTCATTTTATATAAACTTTACTGTTTGATTAAGTATAATCCATAACCTTTCATTTCAATATAAACTATACTAAATTATTAAGCATAAACCATAACCTTTCACTTCAATATAAACTATACCATTTCATTAAGCATATTCCATATCCTTTCATTTCAATATAAACTATACTATTTAATTAAACATATTCCATAACCACTTCAATATAAACTATGCCCTTTCATTAAGCATAATCCATAACCTTTCACTTCAATATAAACTATATTGTTTCATTAAGTATAATCCATAACCTTTCACTTCAATATAAACTATACTATTTCATTAATAATAATCCATAATCTTTCACTTCAATATAAACTATACTATTTTATTAAGCATAATCCATAACCTTTCACTTCAATATAAAATATACTATTTCATTAAGAATAATCCATAACCTTTCACTTTTATATAAACTATACCATTTCATTAAGCATAATCCTTAACCTTTCACTTCAATATAAATTATACCATTTCATTAAGCATGATCCATAACCTTTCATTTAAATATAAAATATACTATTTCATTAAGCATAATCCATAACCTTTCACTTCAATACTATTTCATTAAGCATACTCCATAACCTTTGATTTCAATAAACATCTAATTATTCTTTCAATTAAATACATATCTAATCTCTTCTTTCAATTAAATACATATCTAAATTATCCTTTCAATTAAACACATATCTAATTTTCCTTTCAATTAAATACACATCTAATTATCCTTTCAATTAAATACACATCTAATTATCCTTTCAATTAAATACACATCTAATTATCCTTTCAATTAAACACATATCTAATTTTCCTTTCAATTAAATACACATCTAATTTCCATTTCAATTAAACACATATCTAATTTTTCTTTCAATTAAATACACATCTAATTATCCTTTCAATTAAACATAGATCTAATTTTCCTTTCAATTTAATACTCATCTAATTTTCCTTTTAATTAAACATATATCTAATTTTCCTTTCAATTAAATACACATCTAATTATCCTTTCAATTAAACACATATCTAATTTTCCTTTCAATTAAATACATATCTAATTATCCTTTCAATTAAATACACATCTAATTATCCTTTCAATTAAATGCTCATCTAATTATCCTTTCAATTAAACACATATCTAATTTTCCTTTCAATTAAATACACATCTAATTTTCCTTTCAATTAAACACATATCTAATTTTCCTTTCGATTAAATACACATCTAATTATCCTTTCAATTAAACACATATCTAATTATCATTTCAATTAAACACATATATAATTATGCTTTCAATTAAACATAATTTCTATGTTCTTTTAATTAACATAAACTATGTCATAAACACAAGCTATACTATTTCATTTAAGCACAACCTATATTCTTTCTTTTGAATATAAACTATTTAATTTCATTTAATATAATCTATAATCATTATTTTGAATATAAATTATTTAATTCCATTTAACATTATCTATAATATTTCTTTTGAATATAAACTATTTAATTTTATTTGACATATTCTATAATCTCTCTTTGAAATATAAACTATTTGATTTTATTTAACATAATCTATAATCATTCTTTGAATATAAACTACATCATTTCATTTGTTAACATATCTATCTTTCTATATGTATTACATTATTGTTGGGATTCTACCTATTCATCATATGCATAGATATGAACCGATATTAGTGTAACTAGGGTTCTGCCTATTCATCGGTAAAATTATTGCTCATTCCTGCAAGCATCATTGAGCCGTTGAAAGGCAGTAGAGACACCAAAAAGGGTGGTTTTATTTTTGGCAACATTAAACATTTCTAGACATGTCCTGTGTGGCCCAAGAGAGAGCCCACCCAAGTTGTGTTTTTGCAAATTGGTATATCGCATAGGGTTTCAAGTCCATGGTGGATGCCCTCATCTATACATGCCCAATTTGTAAAGGCTAAAAAAAAATTGATGGATAGAATTTGAGCAGAGCTACCAGTTTCTTGAGTGGCATGCAAATTTTATGGAGCCTTTGGAGTAGAAATTGTGCCTTGATGAAGTGCATAGCCAATGCCTACAGTGGATGGCACCAAGATTAATTTTTTATAATAGTGCATATAGATAAAAATTAGTCATTTTTAGTCAAATTATTGCTACCATTAGCTCTAGATGGTAAATGTATGCTATGAACTAGACATGGGAAATGACACTGAGGGCATTATCATTACATGAGGGAATAGATGAGTATAAATAAAACTACTCCAAAGGGAACTAATTATCTGCTTGTACAACTATGCGATCTCATATAATACCTATTGGACAAAATCCTAAAGGATGGTGACCCTAGACTTAATTTTGAGTCTTCAAGAGTTGCTAGCGACTTTAAGGATCAATCGGGGCTTGATAACATTATTCACTTGACTTGCATTCTTGTGAAGTTTCAATAGAACAAAGTGAGAACATCAGAAGAAAACCTGCAACTAATCTTCTACACCTAGATCAGGTTTGGAGAACATCATATTTGGTTCTCAAAGAGAGTGATTGCAAAAACAAGCAACAATGATGTGGTGAGTGCAATCCATGATGATAGTAGCCTTTAGAAATTTGAATCTATTTTTGGTAGAATTTGTAGTACCAATCATGGCTTCCATCTTGTGATCCACCATGATCTGACTAACAGCATGGAGGCATTAGATCAGAAAATATTTTTTGGTTCCCCTCAAAATCATGTCAAAGTAAGCCCTATTAGTGTGAATGACAATGCTCTTCACTCCAATGAAAATGTACCTTTATTTTTGGTGGATCTTGGTGGTGATGGGGCATTGGCAGATTTTGAACAGTCTATTAGAGGAGGATCTACAACTCCTGTTGGTGGAGGGGCATTGACTGAAGGTGGATCTATGGTCATTATTGGTTGAAGGGCATTGGCTGGAATGTATTTTGGAGGTGGATCTACAGTCCCATGGGTGTTGGAACAATGGTGGATTTTAGTATGTCTTTCATATAAAAATCTTCAACTCCTATTGGTGATGGAGCAATAATAGATTTTGGTGTATCTATAGAATATGGATCTTTGGTCCTCATCAGAGACCACACATTGATGGATTATGGAAGATATGGATCTATGGTCCCCAAGCAGAGGCCTTGTTACTGCTATTTTATTGATATTTTAAATAATAACCTTCCACCGACATCCTCCTCTGAACTTGAATTTGATCTGCATCCTTCACAAGGATGCCTTAAGATTTTATCTAAGCTCATGATATCCTTGGTAGCCCAAGAATCTCATTCTTGGGTGGGTAAATTTCTTAGTGTGCATCTTGACATGGATTCCATCCATAGATGGGCCCTATCCAACTGGTGCCCACAAGGATCCATGGACCTGATAGCCCTTACCAAAGGGTTTTTTTCTCATCTAAATAAATAACTCTATTTATTCAATTTGAATTCTCATAGGAGGACCATGGTTTTTTGGATGAAGGGATCTTTTTCTTAGGAAATTTATTATGGAATTCAACCCTAAAACTCCAAATTTCAATCTTTTTTCGATCTGGATTCACCTTTTGGGTCTTCCCATCTAGTTTTTACAAAAAAAATACCTTAAAAGGGATTTCTTTGGATATTTTTGAGTTGATAGCTTTCAATCTACCTACTAAAGCAAAGAATTGTATGGTCCATGATCACATGTGTATCAATGCTAACCTTTAATCTACTCTTCCTTATTTCATTCGACTAGTTTTATATGTTAGCACCAAGACCTAGATTATTGATTACAAAAACAAGCTAACTTTCTATACTGAATGCTCCAGTCAAGGCCACCTCAACTCACAATGTCTAACCTTAAAAATTCTTAAGATGCCTTCCTCTAGAAAATCTGACGATGAAGATTTCCATTCACAACAACTATTCCATAAGCACTCCAAATATTTTGCTACACCTGATGTAGATATCACTAGAGAAACTCTGAACCAAGGGCTTCCATCCCAAACACCTTCTATAAAGGCACTAACCATTGAGGATCTTGAGGTTCCTAACCCTACGAAGGAACTATAGGCCCAAAATGGCCACATACTTAGTAAAATTTTGTATAAATTTGACTAAGTGATAAAATCATCATTTCGCAAACCTTGCAGTATGCTTTTATCTAGAACCGGGTCAGAAGATATGAATCCACTCAGTAGTTAGTGAAGTTTTCATGTTTGGAGTGATTTTGGGTGACTTTACTCTGGCTCCAAAATGAAGAGAGATCTCAAATCCACAAAATTTCCTAAGAGATGATGATGTCGATAGCGAAAAAGTGTGGAATGGTGATTATGGGAAGGTCCTTTTTGTTTTCAACTTCGAAATGAAGACAAATCTTAAATCCACAAAATTTCCTAAGAGATGATGATGTCAGTGGTGGAAAAGTGCGGAATGGCGATTTCGGGAATGAACAAGTCTTCCCTTTCTAGAATGAAGATAAGACGGGGTGGCGGAATAACGAAATTGTGGATTCACGATGGAAGAAGTATGTGACTAGCTCCGGACCTGGATTGAAGAATATAATGTTGAAGATTAATATCCCAGAGTGGATTCAAGGTTCAGAGGTTTGGATTGGAGATTTTGCTATTTTTGATAAGAAAGATGACATCATCATTTTTAAAGTAGAATGGCATTTAGCTTATGCCATATTGAATCTAAATCATGTGATGAAGAAGATTGACGATTGAGGTTAAGCTACCAAATCTTGGTTGTTTTAAAGATATTGTTGTATCATAATTGTAACAGTCTATCGGGAGATGAAGCATCGAGGGTTTCCAAGAAGATCAAACCAGAGGCGGTTACAGATCGACGATGGTAATTCACTCCCAAGAAGTATCGATGAAAAAGTGTGATCTTTAACGGCCTGAGCTTTAGTTCCACTAAGCGATCAACAAGTTGCAGAGACCCCAAGCTATCATGGTAGACTTTCTTTTAGCGGATTTCTTGGAGGATGGACCAATGAGCTGATGCCAGCTAAAATATTTGTTGTACTATTGTAACAAGATTATGTGTATTGTTTCTTGATTATTGTAATAAGAAAACTATAAGTAGAGGTCGAACCCTCATTTTGAAGGGTCGGCTCTAGCGTGTTTGCCTGTACCATTGTAAATATTCTTGAAGAGCTAAATGAAAGGAGCAATACATTGATCTTCACCTCAAGTTCACGTTCTCATGCTTGATGTCAGAGGTTTAGATTTCATAGTTGCATTTTTGTAAATACTTAGATGGTTAGTTTGTGCCTATTTTGGATTACTAGCTGTTATAAGTAATTGAAATCTACTTTTGAATTCATTCTATGTGGTTAGAAAGTATATTTCTATAAAATCTAAGTGTTTGGTGAATTCTTTTATTTGGATTATCATTCCCTGGATATTGAAATTGCTTACTATAACATTTCTCTATTGTGCTTAATATATGAAATGATCTATTTTGAGATAAAGGTTGATCTGAATGTATGTCCTTAGTATGGTTTTTTGGGAGCTTTTTATGGTAGTGCAATGCTGTTAACCTATCCATCCACTATTATCTACATCTCTCTAACCCTAACCTTCTCTTACCCTAAACTCCAAACCCTAAGTGAGCATAATTGTGTCAACAACTTGCTAAGTTGACAAGGAACCAGCCTACTCTAGAGGTTGGATTGGAAACCCCTATTTTGGTCCATCCAATGTTGAGTGCTGAGCTACAGCTATCGGGTGCAAGCTTGGATAAAAAGTAGGAAGATAGATAGCCATAGTACTGAGTGAAAACTTGGTGCAATTTAGTGCCCAATAGTTTTTGGCATGCCCGGTGGGACAAGTTCACAAGGAACACGAAACCCATCAAAAGAGTTATTGTTATCTCAACTCGAAGGAATCAAGATTGGGTGAATTTTCTTGACCTTGTTAGCAGAGAAAAGAAAGTTCACCTGGTGACTCCCTGGTCAGAAGACCCTAAAAAAGTATTGTAGACCAGTACCATTTCATGTATACCAGGTATTTCAAGAGGAACAACCTTGATTCTTTCTTTCATTGTGAGTTACCTCAGAGAGGGGTTATTATTATCAAAAGTTTGGATCAAGATTTTATTGAAGAAGAAGAGCTTCTGGAAGAAAACCCAATAGTTCCCCCAAGAAGACCTATAGCCAAAAATATGGCACATAATGTGGCTCCTAATCAGCCACTTTAGAAGTACCCTAACTAGGATTCAATTGGGCCCCTTAGATTAGCCCAAATGGATGCCATTCCCTAGGATGTATCTAAGGCAACCCCCACGTATGATGGATTTGGGAAAATATCTTACGAGCACTGCCAAGATATCTTGAATCTGGCAGCAATCCACAACATAAAAGAAGAAAATATTATTGTCAGAATTCTAGCCCTGTCCTTTCGTGGAAAGATATTGCATTGGTTTAGAACTCTGGAAGATAATTCTATCACTTCATGGTAATCATTGGCTGAGCCATTCATAGAAGAATTTAATGAATCTATTGATCCCTTTTCCCTACTGAATTAGTTTACAACCATGCAAAAAACCTAGCAAGAAACTATCTCAGATTTTAATTTGAGATTTAGCAGAACATGGAAGAGAATTCCCCCCACTGCTAGACCAGCTGCATGTTTGGCTTATATGTATTATATTCATGCCCTAGGATCAGAGCTAGGTTTGCAAACACAACAATCTAGAGTAGAAACCTTCCCCCAAGTTTATAATGCAATCGTCCATGCTAAAAATATCCTAATCAATGTGGGAAGAATTCCCCCCAAAACCGTGTTGCCCTATAACTCAAAAACCAATAGTGGCCATGAGCAATCCACAAAGCCCTCCTACATGGACCCCCTTTCTTTACCATCTCCATATCCACAAATGAATCTGATTCCTTGGTCTAAACCTGTATCCTCTACACCTCCTTTTCCTCCCCTTCCTTCCCAACCTTCTCAAGAATTGTCTGCTATTCTAGATATACAAAATACCATGAAAACTCTGAGTAACAGAATGAATTCAATGGAAAAGAGAGATCAGGAAAGGTCACAATAGAGGAGATTCCCATATGTAAACAAATATCAAAGGCCTGGTCCTAGTAATAGTACTAGGGTTAGGGTGAATGTAGCATATGAGGAGCCAAAGTGTTCTGTAGATACCACTCTTGCAAATATTTGGTGTTTGGTATGCAATGACCCCCATGACTCACAATCTTGTGTGATGTATCAACACCATGTTCAAAAAGCTATGGATCAAGCTGAAAGAAATCAGAAGGGGAGGGTTAATATGTTATGGCACCCTGATCATATCATGGCCAAAAAAGAGTTAGATGAAGAAAGCCCAATTGTTGTTATGACAAGGTCTGGAAAGAAAGCTTTACAAGTAGACCCCCAGAATATGGGACAATTCCAGGTCCCTTCTCAAAATAAAGTTGACTCCCCCCTCAAAGTAGTGACACTTTTCCTATTCCTCAAGCTAGAGGGAAGGAGAAGACAAATAGTCTCCCTAAAAATCCTGAAAGAGAAACATAAGGAGACATAATGAGATCCAAGGGTGAGGATCAAGAAAGGCTCAGGTTCCCCTCTATTACCAAAATACAAATATTAGAGGCAACCCAAAAATACAAAAGGAAATATGGTGAGCCAGATAGAGGATTGGAAATACTATCCCTGACCAAGTCTGAGTACAACATTGTTGAGGAGATGAAAAGGATTCCATCAAAAGCTAGCCTATATGACACTCTTTTCATTCCAGGCCAGATTGACCTGCTTAAAGCTTCCCTCAATAAAAATCCCCAAAACAGACCAACCACCACCATCCTCAGTATACCACCAGAAAAGAAAGAAATGACACCTGTTGTTCTAAAAAACAAACCTCCCCCTTTCTACATATCCTTAAGAATGGAAGGATGGGTAGTCCAAAATTGTATGATTGATTTAGGAGCATCAACCACAGTTATGCCTAAGGTGGTCTATGAAGAAATGGGTATGGAATATACCTGGTCTTGTCCTGGAGTGTTGCAATTAGATGGGACACCTATCAAGATAGTTGGGGTTATTAAATATGTACTTATGAGGTTGCACAGAGCTCCCGAGGTAACAGTGGTGTAGGAAATAGTGGTGGTGGACTTGGAACCCTATTTTGGGTTATGCCTCTCAAGAGAATTTACTGCAAAACTAGGAGGATGTATGTACATGGATTATTCTAGCATGGTAATCCCTTTCAAAGGAAAAAGGATAAGGATAACACCTAAGAAACAAGTTGCTTATCATATTGAAAATATTGAAGAGGATCTATGCAATCTTAATCTTATGGAGGAATTTGAGCTAGTGGAAAACATTGAAGAGCTAGACATTGAAGATGAGTTGCCTTTCAGAGAAGACTATAGTCAATTTGGAACTGGTATGGGTACATACAACATCACAACTGAATTGGAAAAGAAACTCCCTACTATTTCTAATCAATCCCTAAGAAACAAAGAAATATGGGTTATGCATTTTGATGGTGCTAAATGTAGAAATGGCATAGGGGCTGGTGTGGTTCTACAATCATAGTCTGAAGGTATAAATAATTTTTCTTATAGATTGACATGGTCATGTACCAACAATGCTGTAGAATATGAGGCTTTGTGCCTCGGATTGATGCAAGCAGAAAGCATGGGCATCAATATTTTGAACATATATGGTGATTCTGAGTTGATAGTCCATCAGGTAAGGAATAAGTGTAGTAGTAAGCACCATTACTTGAAAGCTTACAGAAATAGGGTATGGGACCTAATGGATTCATTTGATGCCCTAAATCTAAGTTTTGTGCCTAGAGAAGAGAATCACCTAGTAGATTCATTGGAAATGAAGGGAGCTAATTTCAATCCTCCTGTAGATTTTGGAACTAAGAAGACCAAGGGAATTAAAATGGTTTTCAGACCTGCAGTGCTAGACAAGCAAATATTCTGGCAGGTTTTTGAAAGTGATGAACAAATTCTAGATTTTATGATAAGAGAAGCATGCTTCTCAACTGTCCAAGAGGAAGACTTGGAGGAAATAGATCAGCAAGACTTTATCCAACTAAGAAACAATCATATTCCAAGGGGATTGGTCACCCTTGAAATTCTATTTGATAATGAAGATAGAAAGAAGGTTGGAGCTATGAAGGTCAGTAAAAATATCTATAAAGAAGTGGAGGTCATAATAGGAAAGAAGCTCAATGTTGGGATCCAGTGTTCACCTAAGGAAGTAGAGGAGATTAAAGCTTTATGCTTAAAATACCAAGACACTATGGCTTGGTCATATGAAGACCTTAAGGTGTATGACAAAAATATTATCCAACATACTATTGAGTTAGAACCCGATGCTAAACCATTCTAGAAAAAATAGAGGCCTTTCAATCCAAGGATAGAAGCCATTATGAGAGAGGAACTCTTAAAGCTACTAAAGGCTAGGATAATATATCCAATAAAACATTCCACTTGGGTAGCCAATTTGGTACCCATAAGAAAGAAGAATGGGGATATACGCCTATGTGTAGATTTTAGAAATCTGAATCAAGCATCCCTCAAGGATCACTACCCCCTCCCTCAGATTGACCAGATCTTACAAGTTGTAGCTGGAGCAAAAATATTCTCACTATTGGATGGTTACTCTGGATATAACCAAATTTGGGTAAAATACGAAGACCAATACAAAACAACATTCACCACAAAATGGGGTACATTTGCCTATCAGAGAATGCCCTTTGGGCTGTCTAATGTTGGAGCTACATTTCAGAGGGCCATGGACTATGCCTTTGGTACACTTATAAAAAAAGTTATTCTGATTTACCTAGATGACATGATGGTCTTTTCTCATGATAAAAATGATCATCTATCTCATTTGGAATAGGTTTTTCAAAAGTGCAGAGAATTTGGTATCTCACTAAATCCTAAGAAGTCATTCTTTGCAGTACATGAGGGAAAACTATTAGGCCATGTGGTCTCAAAGGAAGGTATGGCCATAGATCTAGAAATAATTAGAGCAATTCTAGCTATTCCTTTGCCTACTAATCAGAAGACCTTGCAGTATTTCTTAGGTCAAATCAATTTTGTCAAGAAATTCATTTCTGATTTTGCACAAAAAGTGAGGCCTATATCTGAACTACTCAAGAAAAAGGTAGAGTTCAAGTGGACCGAGGTTAGGAAGTAAGATTTTGAGGTCATCAAGCAATCCATTGCAACAGCCCCAGTCTTGATAAATCCTTATTTCACTAAATATTTTATTCTCTATGCTTATGGAGTTGAAGAAAGCTATGCCTCGGTACTCACCCAGAAATATAGTCAAGGGGATGAACACCCTATGTTCTTTTGGAGTCAAAATTTACATGATTATCAGGTAAAATATAACTTTATTGAAAGACAAGTGTTTGCTATAATGAAGTCACTAAAGAAGTTTAGACAATATTTGGTACAGAGAAAAACCCTGGTATATGTGGTTCATCCAGATGTAAGAAGTTTTATTTTACAAGGTGACTTGGGAGATAAAAGGGTTGGTTGGATTACTAAGATCCAGGAATATGATGTAGAGATACGTCCCACCAAGCTGGTAAGAGGTAGAGCCTTGTGCCAAGGATTGACAGATGCTTCAACATTGGCCAAAATGACCACTTGTCAGATAACAGAAGAAGATCAAATAGAGATTGTACACACTCTAGATTCTGATTGGATTGAGCAAATGACTAGGTATTTCCAAACTAGGATCTTCCCACCTGATCTGAATTCTTCTCAAAGAAGGAGGTATAGACTTCATGCTCTAAAATATGTATTACTACCTAAAGGGTTGTTCAAAAGAAACTTGGATGGTATTCTCCTAAAATGTTTGAAGGAGGACCAACAAAAAAGAGTCATAGAAGAATTTCATGGAGGGGTGGCAGGTGGTCATAGCTCAGGAAGAGTTACAAATTTGAAGATAATAAGAGTAGGCTATTATTGGCCTTCTATGTTTAGTGATGCTTTTAAAGCTACACAGGCTTGTGAAAAGTGTCAGAGGTACGTTGGAAGAACCAAAAATGTTGCATCTCCCCTGAAGCCTATTCAAGTTGAGGAGCCTTTCCAACAATGGGGATTAGATTTTATAGGAGTTATAAATCCTAATTCTTCAGCAGAGCACAATTTTATCTTGATAGCTATATATTATCTTACCAGATGGGTAGAGGCCATTCCTACAAAGAAGGTAGACCAGGAAGTTGTGATCAACTTTATGGAGAGTTTGATTTCCATATTTGGAGTCCTAGAAGCTTTGGTGAGTGATAATGGCCCTACTTTCATAGGAGCCAAGTACATTGAGTTTGCCAGCAAGTATGGCATCACTCTTAAAAATACTTCAAATTATTATCCACAAGGTAATGGACTTGCAGAATCTACCAATAAAAACCTATTAAGGATTTTGAGAAAATCTTTGGAAGGTAACAAAAGGAGTTGGCACCTATTGCTCAACCATGCTCTATGGGAAGATAGGATTACTATTAAAAATTCCATCAAAACTTCTCCTTATGCACTGGTATATGGAAAAGAGGTGGTATTGCCAATTCACTTAGAGATCCCAGCACTTAAGCTTGTCAGTACAGAAGAAGAATTAGAGGATGATCCAGTTAAAACTAGGTTGACACACTTGCTACGATTGGAAGAGAGCAGGACTCAAGCATATGATAATTTTCAAAAATACTCATCAGACATTAAAGCATGGTTTGATAAAAAGACCAGGTTCAGAAAACTCCAAGTTGGAGACTTAGTTCTCAGGTGGAATGTTGACAGGGCAAAACTAGGCAAGCATGAAAAGTTTGATTCCTTTTGGGATGGTCCTTTCAAAATAGTGGAAGCTAAAGAGTCTAATGTATTTCAGTTGAAGGATCTAGAGGGAAACATACAACCAATTCCGGTGAATGGTTTCCACCTCAAGCTCTACTATATGTAAGAAGTAAGCTCATTGTAACATATGTATATACATTGTACAAATATTTCCCCTTCCTTTCTGCACTTTCTATTTGATTTCTTTTCTGCACTTTGTAATTAGTTCTTTTTCAAAGAAATGCTAAAAAAAGGAGAGAAGAGAGAGAAGAAATTTTGCAAGAAATGATTAAGTGTTGGCCAAAATGCATGGTAATGTTCCATTCCGCACACGGTGTTGTGTACTCTCTGAAATGGCATTCCGCTCTCAAGTCCGCATGATTAAATCCGGATTTCCATGGGGTGGTCTATCAGTTTCTATCCCACATAAATAAGGACAAAGAATGGTGCTAATTCGAGAACCTTTCAAATCTAGAGATATCTAGAGCAGAATAGAGGTAGAGTGCCATGCATGCAATATTCAAGTACCAAAGCGGACTTGGAAGGTTCTTAAGATGCCGAAGCGAAATAAGGTTAAATCTGAACAAGTTCCAATTTGACACATGGAGGCTAAAGAGTTCTCCCACATTCAATTCTAATGAACTCACACATGAACCAAAGAGTAGCCGAAGGGATGTGATGAGCTGGTAGCATAATTTCAAAATTTGACCAATAAGAAGATAGGACATCACCTTTGAGCCACCAAAGAAATAATGAAAAGGATTGAAACGTGTGCCAACAAAGATATCGCGCAACAACTACATTAATGGTGAAAGATACGTGGGCTCCAGAGGAGAGAAGTAATGAAAAGCATACACAAAATTCATTTGGAAACCCCTTGCATCTACAGGAAGGGAGAAAGGTACAACGATACCTTGGAGAATTTTTTGCAAATCAGAAGGACGAAGTGTGCTACTGTCAGGATGGCACCCAAAAAGTCATCCACTGAATTATCAAAGATAGCGACGAGATTGCAGGTTCATGTACATCGGACCAGTCGAGTCGTAGATACAGTAATGACAAGAGTGAGAAGGACCCACCTCAGGACAGGTTTCAAATTTTTGTATTTTGAAGGAAATCCAATGTGGCGACAAGGTATGATAGCCATAAAATCCTTTTTGTTCTCTTATATCTATGATTTTGTGCACCACTACCCCGAACTAGTCTTTGCTATGATTCAATTCTATGATTATGAAAATAGAATAGTCAGAACCCCTATGGGCACTCCCCTATTTTCCATCACAAGAGAGACTTGCTATGAGTTATTCGTCATAGGGGTAGGCCCATCCTCAAAGCTCAGATCATTTAACATAGCAGAGCTTGACAGGGCTTACACTAACATGATGGCCTCAGAGGAAAAAAAGAGGCACTAGAAAAATGGCTTCATTTTAATTTTATAAGGATAAGGAATCAAGACGAAATGCCCAAAGTCCCAATTCACATTGATGAATTTACAAACCCAGAATTATTTTCTATGTTGGCTTGTATGGAGGGTTTGGACTCTGATAGGATGGTTCATGGTTGGAAAATTTTTGTGGCATATTGTATTTATAATGAAAGGATGTACAAGAAATATGTGAGAGAGAGAGGTACCAAAGTAATTTACTTTGCCATGGAAGGTAACAAAGATTGCAGATTGGTGTCGTATGAGTATCAAAATTAGAAAAACCAAATAAAAGTCTAGAATGAAAATTGATAAGGAATTTTCAAGGATTTATAATAATAACGTTGAAGCCTGGAGACCAAAGGATGTCAAAAATATAGTATTGATCAATGAAAAACCCTAGAATGATTCTGAGTCCCCCTCTCCTCTTACAAATAAAAATATTCAGACATAGATGCAAAAGGTTCCTTTAACCATAGCTGAAGTACTCAAAATCTCCAATCCTACTTCTAAGCAGGCAGAGAAGTTTCCCTAGAATGCTAAAATGGCGAATGAAACACAATTCCTAAAAGAAATATCTATCAATATTCTACTAATTGAAATAAGATCTCCACATTTTTCCATTGTCTCTACAACATCAGTTGAGTTACTACCCATATCTGAGCAGTCTCTACTTTCAAGAGTAGTTCAAGAAGATGAAGAGGGAGAAAATTCTGAAGGAGAAATGGCTGCTTTCCAATTAGTTTATAGGAAGACCAAGAGAACCCTAAAAATAGAGGAGAGAGAGGCTTCCAAAAGGTAGAAGATGAGTATGGAGGAAATTACTGAAGAGGTAGTTGCTTTTAATACAGAAGGGTTAGTTGAAAAAGAACAACAACTTGAGACAAAATCCGAACAAGAAAATCCTACATTTGTAGGTGAAGCTATGGTTTCTAATCCCTCTTCTCCTTCTCATATCCATGAATCCCCAAAAGTATTTCCCTATCTTTCTAGTCAATATAATGTGGTAAATTTACCTCCTCCACCTCACAGTTCTTTCCTCATCCCATCAGTAGCTATGGAGGTACCAGTTAGTTCTATTGTGTCACAGCCTCCTCCAAACTCGCCTTCCACTTCTGAGATATCCACTTCAATATCCACCATTTTTGCATCCTCATCTCTTTCGTCACCACCATCCATGAGACACTGCGTTCCAAGTTCAACCATCCCTTCTACTATTAGTTTTGTCCATGTTTCTCTGAATTTACCTATGTCAATAGTAGCGTTAGTCATAGAATCTACCATTGTAACAGAGGCTACTGTCAATGTATATCCACCCCCATCAATAAGAAGTTAGTTTGCCCTTATTTTTTTGATGTTGTTGTCTCCTTTGGCTTCTGATGTTTTAAGGTTTGTTGTTGTATCGAAAGAACAGGCAGCCACTCAGAGCATAAATGACTATTGGACAAAGAATCTTACCAGGCCTTCTAGTAGGATGGTCGTGACAAGGAAAAGTATGTATGTTAACCCTGTCACTAGGCAAAGGGTTTCAAGGTCTCTGATTTCATAGGTAAGAAAAATTGAAAATGAAATTACTGCTCATGATTATAAAGTGGAGGAAATCATAGAAGATATTGATAAGCTTCCTACTGAAGATGAGTTAGGGATGGCCAAGGCTCACTTAGAGACATTTTATGTGAATATTGATATAGCAAAATATAAGGTTGATGAGCTATAATAACAAGTTTAAAAACTTAAGAAGAGCCTCAATGATCAAAAGGAAGTAGATAAAGCCTTGAGGAAAGAGGCTAAGAATTGGCAGGAAAGGTTTCAAAAGGTTAATGATTTGAAAGATCAGTTAGAAGAACAAAAGAAGCTGAATGAGGATCAGGCAAAAGAAATTCAAAATTTGAAACATCAACTTCAGATTGATAAAGCCAAGTCCTCAAGTTTTTTTTAAGATAGTTTAAAAAGGATAAAGCAGGAGTTGCTTTCTGAAGTTCAAGAAAAATATCCAAGTCTTCAACTCATAATCAACTACCTGAACGATGCCAACAAGTTGTTATCTACCATTTAGAAGGATTTAGATCAAATCACTGGAGAGTTACAACCTATGGTGATTCTAGAAGAACAAATGTACATGTTGGTTGGTAGTAGGCTCAGTGATGCTACTAAACCAATTTCTAATAGAGAATGTAATCTAGCCGGGGTAACCTCAAAAATAGTGGTGAAAAATCATAGGGTAGTTCAGAGAGCCTGGATGTTGTTTGATAGGATGGAAAGAGGCATTAAAGATATTATTGAAATAAATGAGAAAATGGTTCATTTTGGTTTCAAAGGACTCTAGAAGGGGAATCACAACTTGTTATCTATGGAATAAGCCTAGCAAAGCATCAAGGAAAACCTACTGGATGAAGCTGAAATTGATTCATTGAAAGAGCCATTATCCCAAGAACAAGCTGCCAAATTAATTATGGATTACACCCGCTTAAAATATCTCATGGAAGATTTGGTGATTAGAGGGAATTCTGCTAATTATAAGGATGTTGGGGATCTACAATATGTTTATAAGCAGCTTAAAGATACATAAAATCCCTATGAACAATCCTAAAAATAGGCTCTTAGGTCTTTAGAATCAATGGTCCAAGTATTTGGAGACACCTCCGGTGAAGATAATCAGAGACTACAAGATTCGAGAGAAGATGATGAGGAAGAGGCTATAGAAGGTGATGACAAAGAGGCTATAGAAGAATGAAAATAGGATTGAGCAGCTACATGCCCAAGAGGGGCTCACACTTAAATCATTTCATTTCTATTTGTACATATGCATAGTTTTTGTGTTTCTAATACATCAGTTTTGTATTTTTGTTTTTACTCTAACAATTGTCAAAAACAAGTAATAAAGGCATGAATTCTGTAGTGCAGCATTTTTGTGAAGGCATTTTTTGAAGTGAAGCCTTATATAGGAGGTAGATTTATGTATATTTTCTAAGGCAATAGTAATACTGATATTATGGATACTAGTTGAATCAGTGAGTTCTATGATATTTTTTGCATGGTTTCGATATGAAACTTTACCCTCTAGGCAGAATTTGAGCTTTCAGAGGGTAGTGTTTGTATGGAAATTATTCCTTAAAATATATCTTTAAATATAAGTCTTATTTTTACTCCTAAGGACCAATGTATAAGACTCTGGATTCGATTGGCTTTGCAAGCAAATCCACTCGGGAGGCGTCAGAATGTAGGCCCAAAATGACCACATACTTAGTAAAATTTTGTATAAATTTGACTAAGTGATAAAATCATCATTTCAAAAACCTTGCAATATGCTTTTATCCATAACTAGGTTAAAAGATATGAATCCCATCAGTAGTTAGTGAAGTTCTTATGTTTGGAGCGATTCCAGGTGACTTTACTCCGAATCTGAAATGAAGAGAGATCTCAAATCTGCAAAAGTTCTTAAGAGATGATGACGTCAGTGGCAAAAAAGTGTGGAATGGTGATTCTGGGAAGGTCCTTTTTGTTTTTGACTCCGAAATGAAGACAAATCTCAAATCTACAAAAGTTCCTAAGATATGATGATGTCAGCAACAAAAAAGTGTGGAATGGAGATTCCGAGAATGAACAAGTCTTCCCTTTATAGAATGAATATAATACGGGGTAGCGAAAAAATGAAAGTGTGGATTCATAATAGAATAAGTATGTGACTAGCACCAGACCCGGATTGAAGAATATAATGCTGAAGATTAATATCCCAGAGCAGATTCGAGGTTCAAAGATCTAGATTGGAGATTCTGTTGTTTCTGATAAGAAATATGACATCATCATTTTTAAAGAGGAATGGCATTTATCTTATGCTGGATTAAATCTGAATCATGTGGTGAAGAAGATCGATGGTTGAGGTTAAGCTGTCAAATATTGGTTGTTTTAAAGACATTGTTGTATCAGAATTATAAATGAAGCATCAAGGGTTTCCAAGAAGATAAAACTAGATGTGGTTACAGATCGATGATGGTAATTCACTCCCAAGAAGGATAAAAAAAAATCATGATCTTTAATGGTCTAAGCTTCAATTCCACTAAGCGATCAACAAGTTGCAGAGATCCCAAGCTATCATGGTGGACTTTATTTCAACGGATTTGCCGAAGGACGGACCAATGTCATGGTGGACTTTATTTCAATAGATTTCTCGGAGGATGGACCAATGAGCTAATTCCATCTATCTTTTTTGTACTATTGTAACAATATTATGTGTATTGTTTCTTGATTATTTTAATAATAAAAATATAAGTAGAGGTTGAACCCTCGTTTTGAAAGGTTGAATCTAGCGTGTTTGCATGTACCATTGTAAATATTCTTGAAGAGTTGAATGAAAGGAGCAATACATTAATATTCATCTCAAGTTTGCATTCTCATGCTTGATGTCATAGGTTCAAATTTTGCATTTTTGTAAATACTTAGATGGTTAGTTTGTGTCTATTTTGGATTACTAGTTATTATAAGTAATTGAAATCTGCTTTTGAATTCATTCTATGTGGTTAGGAAGTATGTTTATGTAAAATCTAAGTGTTTGGTGAATTCTGTTTTTTGGATTATCATCCCCTAGATATTGAAATTGCTTACTATAACATTTCTCTGGTGTGCTTAATATATGAAACGATCTATTCTGAGATAAAGGTTGATCATAATGTATGTCCTTAGTATGGTTTTTTGGGAGATTTTTATGGTAGTGCAATGTTGTTAACCTATCCATACACTGTTATCTACATCTCTCTAACCATAATCTTATCTTACCATAAACTCCAAACCCTAAGTGAGCATAATTGTGTCAACAACTTGCTAAGTTGACAAGGAACCAACCTACTTTGGAGGTTGGATAGAAAACCCCTATTTTGGTCCATCCAATGTTGAGTGTTGAGCTACAGCTATCGGGTGCAAGCCTGGACAGAAAGTAGAAAGATAGACAACCACAGTACTAAGTGAAAACTTGGTGCAATTCAGTTCCCAATAGGAACCATCCTATGAAGCTATAAATCTCCAAGTTTCTTCGGAGTAACCTAATCTCTCTTCATCCTTTTAGGTATGCCCCATTGTTTCTATTTCTAATCCCTTTTATTCTTCGTTTGTAGATGAACCTCTTCCTCTAAAGAGAAATTCATTATCCAAATCCCTCCCTAATCCCCCAAATTCCTCCTTGGACCTTGTCCCCAAAAAATTCTTCCCAAAAATCCCTTATCCTCAAGCCTTCCATTTACCAAGACCCAAAAAAAGCTTCATGTTGGTGTTGGTTCTATGAAGAAAAGAGGTCATCCTTCTTCTCAAGTCACAAAAAATAGAGAATGCTTTGAGGAGATTTCCAATGGCACCCAAATCACCCTACACCTATCTTCAAAGAAAAACCTTCCACTAGGGCCTTATGAATATGATAATAGATCCAAATTCCCCTCTTCACAAGGAAGAGGGAAGAGATCCTCTTCCAAAAGTACCAAATGAATATCCTCTCATGGAATGTGAGAGGCCTCAATGGACGTAACAAACAATATTTGCTTAATATTATGAGGAAATATTTAAAGCCTACCATTTTCCTTTTGCAAGAGTCCAAGTTGGACATCTCAAATGCTTCCTGTATCTCTAAATATATGAAAAAACTATTATTTCTATTGTTTCCATTGCACAAATTACCCCAAAATTGGGGACCCATTTGAAAATTCTGGAAATTTTGTAGTTTTGATATTCTTTTAGAAAACTTTATTTCAGCAAGAGTCTTTCGTGGCATTTTAATAAATAAAGTTATAATTTGTGTTGTTATGATTGTTGTGTTCTTTTATTTTATATTATTAAAATTATGTTAAAGTTTTGGTGTTGTGGTATTAAAAGGTTTTGGAATTCAAATGCTTTTATTTTTTATTTGTTTTGGATTACATTTTTTAAGAGAAATATGATTTAAAATATTTAAAACATTTAATTTTTTTTTTACCAAAGGAGAATATATTTTTTAAAAATAAAAAATTAATATAATGTTGTTTTTTTTTGCTTTTGTAGGTTATATCGATGTAAACAACATGGTTTTCAAGTGGCCCGGTGGTCAAGTGGTCGGATGCAAGTTTCAAGGTAATTAGAGAGGTATACTTATAATTGAACAAATTTTTTAAAGTAATTGGGTGTCATCGTATTGATAAAGTGCTATGGTGTAGCTGCCCGATGTGTATGGGATAAATGGAGAGGTTAAAAATATCAAATATTGAAGGAAGGTTTGTCACATCATATTGGCACAATATGTTTCAAATTTCAATAGTGACGATAATTATTTTTAGGTGGTTCAGAAAGCATTTAAAAGCATACATCCATCAAAATTTGAATACTTACGTGATAGTAGGAGGCCAATGAATGATGCATATATAGATTGCAATTATTATGCACTAATGGTTTATTCAACAAAGCGATAATATATATCATATGATATTTGGCACTTTTTTGATAATCGAATCAGGTGCAAGTTTTAATTAACATAAAGATTCATCATTCATGTCTTATTGTTTCAAGTAATGGTAGCTATAATGGTGGTAAGCCCGATACAATGTTGTTGTTCATACTTCTATATTAGTGCCTTGATAAAATATGGTATTTTGATCTTTTGTGATTTTGGTTCTGGATGAATATAGATGCATATTACCGGATTTCTACTATGACAGGAGGTTACATGTTTTATTATGAAATATGTAGCCTTCATCATCATGTTTGGTTCACCACCGTCAAGAGAAAACATCGAACAAACGAGATTCAATATAGTTTTGAGTTGTGTCTATGGAAAACCAAAGTATTATAAGCATCGTCCATTGTTTAATGGTAGACAATGTAGATCATGTCGATCAAAAAAAGTGTCAACATGGGAACCATCGTGAGGTGGCAATGTTGTAGATTTACCAATTCAAAATTTGCCTCAGGTGTAAAAGTTGATTCATAGTCAATCGCTAAAATATTTCAACATAAGATTATAGTGGAAATGAGTTTTTTTGTAAGTTTGATGATAACCAAGCTAGGAGTGGGTTAAATCGTTTGAGGACTTAAAATTAGTAGTTAATGTAAAGCATTATATAATAAAGAATGAAAATAATTTAAAAGGTATTTTTCAAGGATAAAGTATCAAATACAACGACACAAAACAGTGATAAATGATAAAATATTTTACAAATGATAAATTAAAACATTTGTTCGCAAAAGAAGAATAGTTATCACACTAGTATATAGTTGAAATAATAGTTGAAAATTGGTTTCAGTGCAATAGAATAAATGAATTGAACGATAATTTCATATTATAAATAAATATTTCTTGTCAGAGGAGAAGGTCAGATGATTTGGAAGAGAATAATTGAAAGGAGCGAAAGAATAGCCAAAGGATCCTCCTAGGTTATACATAAGGCTTCACTGTTGAACATAGAGATTTTTGTAAGGGCATATTGTAAGATTTTAATAAATATATATTTTTATTATATTGAGACATGCATGTTGATGGTGTTTCATGTGTTTAATAAATTGGATATATTTTAATTGGTTTTCCCTCAAAAGTGTATTGTAATATTTTAATAAATATATTTATTTTAATTATATTGAGACATGCATGTTGATGATGTTTTAGAGATTTAATGATTTAATACATTTAAATTATTTTTCCTCACACTTATGCTAGATTGGATTGAGTTCATACTGGTCGATATAGGCTAGGTTTAAATCCATGAAAGTTTCTATTTTTGTCCTGTAACCTGCAGTTCAATTTCATTTTTATTTTATTTCTTCTTACCCTAAAATTTTATTTTTATTTTTATTTCAAAATTCATAGGAATCACAACCCTAATGCTATATCCTAAAGTTTAAAACTTTATCATTAGGAAAAATATTTATTTCACATTTTAATTTCACGACACTTTATATTTGGAAATAAACATTAACATTTTAATTAAATTGTTCAAATAATATTTATTAATGTTTTAACCTAAAGTATTTGGACATAGTTTAATTAAAATTATTTTCTAAGGTTTTAATTAAATTTTTACACTTTATAAAGTCATATTTTGGATAAAATTTAATTACAAACCTCAAATTTGGAGAATGAATCTTATGGACATCATATTGTATGTTGTAAATCAAATATCTACATTCCAGGCCCCTTGTTAATGGTTATGTGCACCTTGAAGTTGTTTCAACATCATTATTTTCACATTTTCAAAAGCACATTTTAATACAAAACCTTGGAGAAACTAACTATTTTCTTTGCAAGAGAGGGTTTTATAATCAAAATCCTAACTGTGAGTGTAGTTTTGCAACTAGGCAAAATTATCACTCAATAGAATTAGTGCTAGAAGGAGGGCCTGAAAGGTAACATATTTGATTTTCAGCATTTGAAGATTGTTCAAATTTGTCATTGAAATATATATATATATATATATATATATGAAATTTTTTTATTTATGCTGTATTAGTGTTGATTTGCTATAATTTCAAAAATATGGTTATGATTCAATTATTGTAAATTTTTCATGCATAGTTTTTCATGTTGAAATTGGTTCAATGGCAGGAATTGCATCTTGGATAGGTGGTTATTATTGTCATTTAAACATTCCTACCCATAAAATCCCTGAAGGTGTAGAAGAATATTTACCTCAGTTTAGGTATGATGTGACATCAGCTAAGGAACATATTCAAAGATACAAAGACATTTTAATTTATTTGTAAATTATGCACAAAGATGTTGCTTGTAGGTTGTTTTCATTTACATTGGATGAGGTTGCATTTGAATGGTACATTCACTTACCTTTAAGTTCTAGCACTTCTTGGGATCAATTAGAAGCAACATTTCTTAGCCATTTTGGAAATGTGTTTGACCCGATTATGATTTTAAATCAATTTGTCTCTATTCATAAAGAACCTAATGAATTAATGAAATTATTCAATGATAGGTTCCATGAGTTGTATACCAAAGTGGTGATGCATTACATCATTTCAAAAGAAATAGCTACTCAAATATACATGGGAGCCTTAGATCATGTTACTTCTATGTTTTTGAGACTTCTTAAAATTACATCCTTGCCTAGAGCCTACAATGAGGTAATAACATTTGAACAATAGTTGATTTCTCAAGGTGTTAATATGGATCAATTATATTGACTTAGACCTAAAGCTCACAATTAAAGATCACAAATGATGTCTAGTATTAGCAATCAATGGGATGAAGTTGAATATCCAAATGTTACAACCACCTTAGATATTGTCCAAGAGGAAGTGCAAGTTTCAAAGCCAATATCCACCAATGAGGATTGTGGTAATCAAGCCCATAAAAATGTAGAAATGCATGAGTCTTCAGATATTGGAGAAGTCCTAGATCTAACTAGCTTTGAAACATGTGATAGATCAGGACCTTCCATAGAGTTGAATGAAAGGATTAAAGTAGATGATCAAGAAATCCAATGTGTTTCAAATAATGACCTGTTAGAAATGAAAGGTTTAGAGTCATTATTTACAAGTGAGGATTGGGATAATCATAGAAAATTAAATGCAGGAGTTGATCCAATTTTGGAAACACCAAAGTCTCCAAGAGTGGTTGAAAGTGAATTTAAAGAGGAATCAATAGATAATGAAGACACGATAGAATTTCATCCCTTAGATTTAGAAGATAATTATTATAATGGTTGGGGTATGTATGGAATCATTATTTTCTCACACTCCTATTGATGAAATTCCTATTTCACTTGATATGTAGGATGTTGAAACCTCTATATCGCATGAAGATATTGCAATCCATATCCAACTTGAAAATGGCATACCATTTGTAGAAACAGAGAAGCTTTAAAAATTTGATTATTTTGAATATGAGTTTATGGAACATCTTGTTGATATGGGAAAGGAAGAAATGGTAATAGTTTCTTATGATTCATCTATTTTGGATGAGGAAGAGGTAAAATCTTCTCTTTCGTCCTGGAATACTAAAAATTTGGGTACAAATTCTCATGATTATCTTGAAGATTCAAATGAATAAATTCCATGTGTGGCTAACAAGGAATTAGAATTTTCTATTCATCCTAAAGAAAATATTGCTTTGTTTGATCAACAAGATCTATGGTTTGAAAAGGATGGACATATTCTTGATTGGGTGCCTAATTTTGGTGTGTTTGAAAAATAGGTCATTGATGAAGGTAAAGGGCTACAAGATGATGATGATGATGATAGAGACCATGAGGAAAAAGAAGAAATTACAATGGCTCACCAAGTTTTGGTAAATGCTACTCATGATATGTTGATTGTGGATGACAAGGTAGAATCTTCACCTTTGTTATTGGCTATGGAAATTCCAGGTAATAAGTTGCTTGATGTTCCTTTGAATGTGTATGCTATTGATAACAAAGTATCAAGTAGTGTTAACAAGAAATTGGAGATAACTCCTAAATTTATTGCCATAAATAAAATGAAAGAAAACATGATTGAAGCTTTGAATCAAGTCCATAGGCAATTAATTATTGAATCTAAGATTCAAACTTGTAATGATCCTTGTTTAGGAGATATCCTAGATGCTTGCAAATTGTTGCACAAGTTTGATTGGCCTAAAAACATGGAAAATGACTTGACTTTGAAATTTTTAGAAATTGGCTCTTACTTGCAAGACCTCATATTTGAAAAAGGAAAGCCTACTTTTAAATCATGAATTAAATTATGAAATATGCATTTTAAGGAATAGACAAGAAAGAATTGAAAATCAATTGTTGTCTTATCAATTTGATGAATTGAAACTCCACTATGGGATTGCTAATGGAACTAGATTAAAATGGTGGGGTGAGAGAGGTAAAATAAGAGTTTTTGTTTTGTGTGGCCTAATCTTATTTTGGTTGGATTCCTATAAAGCTTGGTATGCATATCATGATAGATGTCTTTTAAATTGTGAAAATCATGTTTGGGATCCAGGAAAATGATAGCCTAAATTTTGGCATCATCTTGTACATATATTGTATATTTTTGTACATAGTGTTTTGGTTTTGCAGTTTTGCTTGTATATAGTTTTGTTGCTTTTGTTTTGTTAGTCATCACCTATTTGTTGATGTTCATGTTGTTCATGAAATTTTGATTTGTTTCCATTTTTGGTTTGCAATAAAATTGGCTTATGTCAAATTTTGGATTTCGGTTCATGTTATCATTTTGTTGCTTAACTTTTGTGAAAAGTTTTGGTTTTGTTCCTTTGTTTGAGATAGTGTAATTGCAATAAACATCTGGTTTATTTGTTGGTACTTGTTCCTATGTCACTTAGGATAAATTACCTATTTTGAAAATAGATGAAACTTGAAGAAAAGAAAGTAAGATTGTTTAATATTTATCCTTATGAATTTGGATTAAGATAGTAAAAATTTGGAACAATGAAACCATTTTGCAAAAGCTCCACATGTATCACATCACATTAAAAGGGGTATTCTTTGAAATTTTGAAGGATGAAGTTATTCAGTTTTGCAGATTAAGGTGAAAATCCAATATACTCAATTTTTAGCCTTACTTGATCTCTAACCCAGGTGGTAGGTGAATTTTGCAAAGCAACATAAAGCTTGATATAAAAAGTAAAGTAAATACAATGGAAAGTAAAGTTAAATTAGTCACAATAGTTTAGATAATCTTCATCGAGGCTATAGATGCCTAACTGGTAGTGGAGCTATGTCTAGACTAAAATAAGGAAAATAAGCAAAAAAACAAAATTCATCTAATACTTGGGTGATTTAGACAACCTCTACTAAGGCTATAGATGCCTGATTGGTAGTAGAGCAAGGTCTTGAAGAGATCAAGGTTATCTCCATCGGAGCTATGGATGCTCGAATGGTAGTGGAGCAATGCAGAGGTGCACCTAATGAGTGAAAATTCTATAGCCTAACTGCAAAACTAATAATGGAATCTAAATTGTTTCAGGAATGTAAAATGAATCACATCTCACACACTAAGCAGAGGCAAATGATTTAGCTATTCCATTTTGAAATTGTCTATTCACATTCTTTGGATATTATTGATGCTTATTTTTCTGATTTTTGGGTTTTTTTGGTTTTAGATTGGGTTCTTATGATCGAAATGCTCAGGAGAATTTCCTAGCAGCATTGCCATTTGTTGTTGTAATTGCACAACTCCTCAAAATTGAGGACCCATTTGAAAATTGTGGAAATTTTGTAGTTTTGATATTCTTTTAGAAAACTTTATTTCAGTAAGAAACATTTGTGGCATTGTAGTAAATAAAGTTAGAATTTGTGTTGTTATGATTATTGTGTTCTTTTATTTTATATTATATATTATTAAACTTATGTTAAATTTTTGGTGTTGTGGTCTTAAAAGTTTTTGGAATTCAAATGCTTTTATTTTTTATTTGTTTTGAATTACATTTTTTAAGAGAAATATGATTTAAAATATTTAAAAAATTCAACTCTTCCTTTTTACCAAAGGAGAATATTTTTTTTAAAAATAAAAAATTAATAAAATGTTGTTTATTTTAGTTCTATAGGTTTTATCAAGGTAAACAACGCAGTTTTCAAGTGGCCCGACGTAAGTTTCAAGGCAATTAGAGAGGCACACTTATAATCGAACAACTTTTCAAAGTAATTGTGTGTCATTGTATTGATAAAGTGTTATTGTGTAGTTGTCTGATGCTTATGGGATAAATGGAGAGGTTAAAAATATCAAATATCGAAGGAAGTTTCATCACATCATATTGGCACAGCAGCATGTTTCAAATTTTCAATAGTGGCGACGATGGTTTTTAGGTGGTGCAGAAAGTATTTCAAAGCATACATCCATCGAAATTTGAATACTTGCATGATAGTAGGAGGCCAATGAATGATGTATATATAGATTGCAAGTATTATGCAACAATGGTTTATTCAAAAAATATATAAGTATCCTATGATATCTAGTGCTTGTTTGACAATCGAATTAGGTGCAAGTTTTAAATAACATAAAGATTCATCATTTACATCTTATTGTTTCAAATAATGGCAACTATAATGGTGGTAAGCCCGAGATGACATTGTTGTTCATACTGCTATATTAGTGCCTTGATAAAATCTAGTATTTTTATCTTTTGTGATGTTGGTTCCATATGAATATAGACACATATTATCATATTTCTACTATGACATAGGTTACACATCTTATTATAAAATATGTAGCCATAATCATCATGTTAGGTACGCCACCATCAAGATAAAATATCGAATGAATGAGATTCAATATAGTTTTGAGTTGTGTCTATGGACAACTAGCATATGATAAGCATCATCCATTTTTTGATGGTAGACAACGCAGATCGCGTAGATAAAAAAAGATGTCAACATGGGAACCATCATGAGGTGAAAATGCTACAAATTTATATATTCAAAACTTGTCTCAGGTGTAAAAGGTGTTGATTCATAGTCAATCACTAAAAATTTTCAACACGAGAATGTAGTGGAAATGATTTTTTTTGTAAGTTTGATGATAACCAAGCTAGGAGTGGGTTAAATAATTTGAGGAATTAATATTAGTAGTTAATTTAAAGCATTATATAATCGAGATTAAAAAATACTTTAAAAGGTTGTGTTCAAGGATAAAGTATCAAATACAACAACATAGAACAATGACAAATGATAAAACATTTTACAAATATTAAATTAGGACATTTGTTTTCAAAAGAGGAATAGTTATCACACTGGTATACCATTGAGATAACATTTAGAAATTGGTTTCACAAACTTTTCATGGTGCGAAGGAATGGAATAAACGAATTGAACAGTAATTTCATATTAAAAATAAATATTGCTTTTCAAAGGAGAAGGTCAGACGGTTTGGAAGAGAAGGATTGAAAGGAGCGAAAGAATAGCCAAAGGATCCTCCCAAGTTACACAGAAGGCTTCACTGTTGAACACACAGATTTTTGGAAGGTCATATTGTAAAATTTTAATAAATATATTCATTTTTATTATATTAAGACATGCATGTTGATGGTGTTTCATGTGTTTAATAAATTGTATATATTTTAATTATTTTTTCTCTCAAAAACGTATGTAAGATTTTAATAAATGTATTTATTTTCATTATATTGAGACATGCATGCTGATGATGTTTCAGAGATTTAATGATTTAATACATTTCGATTATTTTTCCTCATAAGATAGCACTTAGTCTAGATTGGATTGGGTTCATACTGGTTGATCTAGGTTAGGTTTAAATCCAAGAAAGTTTTTGTTTCCATTTTGTAGCCTGCGAGTCAGTTTCATATTTTTTTTAATTTCTTCTTACCCTAAACTTTTATTTTTATTTTTATTTCAAAATTCACGGGAATCACAACCCTAATGCTATATCCTAAAGTTTAAAACTTTATCATTAGGGAAAATGTTTATTTCACATTTTAATTTCATGGCACTTTATATTTGGAAATAAACATTAACATTTTTAATTAAATTGTTCAAATAATATTTATTAATGTTTTAACCTAAAGTATTTGGACATAGTTTAATAAAAAATATTTTCTAAGGTTTTAATTAAAGTTTTACACTTTACAAAGTCAGATTTTGGATAAAATTTAATTACAAACCTCAAATTTGGAGAATGAATCTTATGGAAATCAAATATCTACATTCTAGGCCCCTTGTTAATGGTTATGTGCACCTTGAAGTTGTTTCAGCATCATTATTTTCACATTTTCAAAAGCACTTTTTAATATAGAACCTTGGAGAAACTAACCGTTTTCTTTGCAAGAGAGGATTTTATAAACAAAATCTTAATTGTGAGTGTAGTTTTACAACTAGGCAAAATTATTACTCACAATTTCCTCATAAGCCATTTCAATGGAGCTTTTGGTGGCTTACTATGCTTGTGGGATCTGAATAATGTTGAAGGCAAAATCCTAACAATGGTAGAGAATTTCATGAACATCATATTTTTCAATAAATATCATCACTGTAGATGTGTTCTTTCAAACATATATGCACCAAATTCTCTTTTTGAAATATTTTAGCTCTGGAACATCCTAAGCCAAATGAGAGAAGTATTTTACAATGAGGCATGGATACTGGTTGGATATTTTAATTCCCCTATGTTTCCCACAGATAATAAAAGAGGTTTTGAAATCACAACTAATTCTTATGAAGACTTTGCATATTTCGTGGATGGTAATAAAATCATGGATATGCAACTAAGAGATCCAAAATTCACCTAGAGAAATCGAAGAAAGGGTGATCAACTTATCTAGATCAGACTTTATAGGGTCCTCATATACCTTAATGTCATCTATCCCTTTGGATATTCTATTCTTCAGTCTCTTCCTAGAATCAGATCTAATCACAATTCCTTCCTCCTTGATTACTCACCTAAAGTCTATCCTTTCAAACATCCTTTTATAATTGAGGTGATGTGGCTTTAGGATCCTGATCTCAAGTCACTCATAGCATCTTGGTGGTCTCGTAGCTTTTTTGTGTCCCTTGCATTCTAGGTGAGCAAAAAAATCTATTTTGTTGAAGCAAATCTCAAGGAATAGAAAAGGTTTTTTTTGGCAATATTTTCTCTAGGAAGCAAAACATCCAATCCCAACTCACAAGCATTGAGCTCTCTACCTAGCAAGGATACCTTGACCCTAGTCTTCGAGAAATTGAAAAGAGCCTCCTATTTGAATACCACAACATTCTCAAAAATAAGGAAGTTTTCTAGAAGAAAAAATCCAAGGTAACTTGGCTAAAGGAGGGTGATTCCAACACTAAATTTTTCCACACCACTACAATGAGACACAAAGGCTCTAGTAAAATTTGGGAACTCACAAAGGCATATGTGATTGTTATTTTAGATATTTTTGACATTATAGTTGAGGTAGTTGCCTTTTTTGAAGATTTTCTTAGACCAAGCCTAGATTATAACCAACAAATTGTGAAGACTCTCCTATGCAACATTCCTAGGTTAGTCACCCAAGATAATAACAATATTTTGATTTATCTTTTTTTGTTGGGAAAATTTATTCTACAGTCTTCTCCATGAAAGGTGGGAAAGCTTTGGGTCCTGATGGTTTTCCCCTGTGTTTTTTCAACACTATTGGGACATTGTGGTACTTGGAATTGTTTTTGCTACCCAATAAATGCAACAAACCAAAAGTATTCCCAAGGATGTTGATTTCATCTTCTTGGTCCTAATCCCCAAGATTGGTAATGCCAAAACCTTTGTTGATTTTTGCCCAATCAATCTTTATAATGTCTTCTACAAAATCCTCACCAAAGTGATAGCCACCAAATTGAATCCAATTCTACCACACATCATTGACCTAAACCAAGGTATCTCTATTCAAGGGAGACTTATCATCGATAACATCATCATCATCCATGAACTTATCCATTCAGCATCCAAAAGTAACAAGGTTGATATTTTCATCAAATTAGACATGAATAAGGCTTTCAATAGGGTATCATGGATTTTTTTTTTCCTCTCTAGGTTTGGGTTCCATGTTGAGTGGTTTGACCTAATAAGATAATGCATTACAAATGTTAGTTTCTCAATTCTTGTCAATGGTTCTGCTATTGGATACTTTTCAGCATTAAAGGTCTAAGACAAGAAGACCTTTATCTCCTTTTCTCTTCATAATTGTTACTGAAGCTTTGCATGGAACATTAAGGTCTTCTTATTACAAAGGTAAAATCTTAGGTATTTAACCAACCTCCTCTCTTAATCCCATATCTCATTAGCAATTTTTCGATGATACTATCCTTGCCACCCATGTCTTTGTTTCTCAAGCTAAAGCCATCAAGTCAATGTTTCTCTCCTTTGAGTCAGCTACTGGTCAAAAGTTCAACTTCTCCAAAAGCAAAATTTACTTTATCAATACCCCCATAAGACAGCAAGCCCATATAGCTGACATCCTTGGTTGTATTTTTTTTGACCTCACATCTATTTATCTTAGGTTTTCTCTCTTTTATAGACCTACAATTTTTTTTTTGGAATCCCATCATTGAAAGAATCCACAAAAAGTTGGCTAGGTGGAAAGAGTGATTCCTTAGTCATGTTGGAAAGGCCACTTTAGTCAAAGCCACCCTTCATAGCATACTTATTTTCTTTCTCTCCATATTTTATATTCTGATTGAAATGTGCAACAAAATAGAACATATCCAGCAAAACTTCCTATGCTCAGGTTCTAAACATAAGAAAATATTTTATTTAGTTGTATGGGACCAAGTATGTTCCAGGAAAGAATACAGAAGCATCAGGCTTAGGAAATTTAGAAATATGAATTCAGATCTTATAGCCAAACAAGGGTGGAGGGTCCTTCAAAATGAAAACTCTCTCTAGGTTGACATTATTAAGGCCAAGTACCTCTAGAACCAAGAAAATTTCTTGGATGATCCCTCACCCATCCCAAGTTCTACAGTCTAGAATTCCTTCATAAGGTCAAGAGAGATCATCAGGAAAAGCATCTGATGGAAGCTTAAAAATGGTCAAAAAATAAAATTTTAGGAGGATAGATGGCTAGGCAATAGTCCACTTCAGAACTGCACTAACCTAATATGCTTAAAACTTATTACTAATATCAAGTTTGGTTCAAAATTGTGCAATTTCGTTGACACCAATAGTAGGTGTTGGATATCCTTTTATTTTAGTGATCTAAATGAGGAACAAATAAGAGCTACTTATTTATTATATGACATGTTGCACTTTTGTGTCATCCCTAGATCTCTAGTGGAAGATAAGCTCTTTTGGGCACCTAGTGTGAATGGTTTAAAACTGTTAAATCTACCTATTTTCTTACCAAGAGTCGTATTCAGCCATGGTTCCCTTCAAAGATTATCTAGAATAAATACATTATACCCAAATTCACATTCTTTTTTTTTCTTGCTATCCAATATAAAATCCTTTTCATTCCTAACATCTAGATTCGTGGACTCCCTATTCCTATTTTTTTCTACCTATGCAATCAAGCTTGTGAATCCACCCAACACATCTTCCTGTCTTGCAGTTTTTCTCTAAATATTATTTCATCCTTATTTTCCACCATTGGGATTTCCCTAGATCCACCTTTTCTCTTGAATGATTTATGCTTGCAATGTCTGAACCCCTTTAGGAGCTTCCACTTAAAAACTTTTTAGAATTTTTGTCTCTCCCATTTTTTATAGTAAGTTTGGAAAGAATGTAAATCAATATCCTTTCATAACTCTACCCATGATTTCCAATTTGTGCTCTCAAGAATCCTGCAGGTAGCCACTAAGAACTTCTCTATCACCCAAGGTTTTGGAACCTCTAAATATTTAAATAAATCCAGCCTGGCTAGGTTCCTAAAGCTTTCCTCTTGTCTTTTATCTCCTCCAAACTATATGGTGGATTGTTCACTCATTAAATGGTCTCCTCCACTCCCAAGCTAGATAAAATTCAATTTTTATGGAGTGGCCAAGGGTAACCCTAGCCCTAATGGTGTTGGAGGTATTTTTAGAAATCATGAAGGGAAGATCATTTTGGCCTTTGCAAAAAATATTGGGCTCCAAACTAATCATTTTGCTGAAGCACATGCTCTTTTTCAAGTTTGTATCTTCTACCTCAATTACATTATTCTAACTTAGTGGTTGAAGGTGATTCGATGAACATCATTAAAAGCCTTGTAGGGACTCAGTCTACTTCCTGGAACATCTCCAGCTTAATTTTTGAATTCAAAACCCTCCTAATCTTATCCACCAATGTTACCATTCAACATGTCTATAGAGAAGGTAACCAAGATATTGATAAATTAGCCAATATGGGCATCTCTAAGCCCAACCTTACCATTTAGACTGAGAATTTCCCTCCTACACTGCTTGATGGTAATTTTATATATATGTATTTTCAGTGATCTCTCTCCAAAGGGTTGGAAGGATGTTATTTTCCTTTTTGGGGGCTTAGCTAGTGTTACCATCATCCACATCTTTGTTGTAGCACAAATTTTCCATATTCCTATGGAAGGGTTTGCGACACATATCCGACCCTTTGGGATTATTAGTTTTTAGATAATTCTTTGAACTATATCTCTTCTTATTCCTAGGTGCATGGGAAATATGTGTATCAATGAAGGTCTCATAGGTATCATTTGATACCTAGATTTGATCCACCACAATGTAGCTCTCATAGGCGACAATAGTTTCCATGTTTTGAGGACCTGTTATAGCATGGACTTGTTATATATTACCTAGTTTCGTGTATGGAATATTTGTTTCAACATGGGTGGCATTTCTTGTTGCCTTGGGAGGGCTTATCTTCTTGCCCTATGAGGTTTTCTCTCTTGTATCTATGTGGGATTCTCCTCTTAGTTTTAGTATTTTATCTCTGATGGCCCATAGAGGATCTACTACTTTGTTGTGGATTGGTTGGGAGCTCTTCTCTCAATCATCATCTTCTTGTAAAAGGTTACAAGATCCTTTCAAAACCCCTATTCACAAATAAAAAAAAACTTATAAACCTTTCAATAAGTGAAGCCCTATCTATAAATAATTCAATAAATATAACATTCACTCCATTAATTAATTGAAACCCTATTTCTTCAAGCATAAAAAAATGTTGCTCATAGTGGTTTGAAGTGTGGGCGCATAACTAGAGATATAACCTAATGTTAAAACCTTAGGGATCCTCCCTCGGGCTATAGTGGAAACAAAAACCATCCCCATCTTCGCCAATAGACAAACAATGATCGTAGGGGCTAAAGCAAGATTGTTTTGAGGAGTTTCTAGCTAGACTTACCATTGTAAAACTCACTTTGAGCTATGATAAGGATCAATCAGCCTCAAATGGCTCTGCCTCTTCACACGAATCAACCAAAATTAAGTAAAGCCCAAATACAAGACCTTGAGGTACCACAAACCAGAGGATGTCATCTCTACAACACGAATGAACTAGTGCCCTCAACTATTATAGCATCAGAATAGGGATGGAGGGGGACTCAAATATCTTAGATATTGATAATGAGGGTTTGGGTAATAGTCTAACACTGATGATCAAATAACACAATTTCAACGAATAGGGGGGCTATAAAAGGGGTAGGAGTTAATCGATTTAAAATTAAAGAAATGAATGTAGGCCGACACAAGCCATATATGGTAAAGAGCACCTTGACCTATAGCCAACAACTAAAAATCTTACGAAGCGTTCAATTTAAGCTAAAATGCAAGTAGACAATCATAAAATCAAACTTAATTAATACCAATTGACCACGTTCCTTGTACTCCAATCACTAATATAGATTGGAGAATAGGAAGTTCCCAACCTTATTTATCTTGTAGGATGGTTCCAAATTCCCGAAATGGCCTCCTCCAAACTGTCTCCCTCAAAAATCAAGCCATACCTCCACAAAAGAACTCCATTCATATACTTAACATCTTCCTTTTATTCATGTGGAGGTTCATCCTCAAAAGTCTATATTCTTAAATAAATGCACACCCACTCTAAGCATCACCCTCATAATCGCTTCCAGAGATACCCAACCACTTATGCCCCAAAGTCCTTCTTCCATCAATTCTAACAAATCCGCCCTTATCCAATTAAGTTCTAAGATGACCATGAAGACATTTTCAAAATATCTAAAATATTATATTTAATTAATCTTCTACTTAACTCAATATAAAAGGAAATTTATAATAATCAATTAATCAAATATAAAATGGACATATATAATAATTAGTTAGTCCTTAAATTAATTAAATATAATAGGGGCTTATATAATAATTAAGTAGTCTTTCAATTAATTAAGTGCATTATAACTATATTATAATACTCCTTCAACAACCTGCAATCTATTTGCCAAGGTGGGGTATGACACCTTAGGATGACCTCCAAGATTTTTTACCAATATCAAATCCTTATTTGGTTGCAATATTTGATGCTTTTCCTCTTATGCTAGATTATTTTACCAGTTGTTTGCTAGGGAAAAGAGAAAAGAGAGAAAAATCATAAATACCTTACTAGCATATCTCGCCTAAGCTACAAGTGGAAATTTTTCAAATATTATATTTCCATTCTACATATAAGTGGGATTAGTGAACACACGATTCAAGCATAATAGCTTAAAGTGAATACAATACCAATCACATATGCCTACAAATCTAAATAATCCTTGATAAAATCTAGGACAAAAATATTGGAGTAGTCACAACCCTCCACAAAAAGATACATGAATACTTAGATGAGGAAAAAATACTAAAGTATTCATAACTCTTTATATTAATGTTAAAGCACATTATATTCCAATAGGCTTAGTTTCCTATATATTTTATGACCCAAGGATTGAGTCTTAGACCAAAATACAAAATAGAAAGAAGAGGAAAAATTGCTCAAGATTAAATACTAGACATGACAGAAATTCAACCTCCTTTTTTAACCTTGAAGATAGCTATTTATAATATTTACATCAAAATTTCAAATTCAAAAGTCCCCTCAAAATGGCCATGGGTAGGAGCACCTACATCATTTCTTATTACTAAATTAGAGGGATTGAGCTACCTTTATTTATAGGATATCCAAAGCTAATTAGAGGGTCAAGTCACCATAAATGATTCCATGGGTGGCATATTATCTTTTTAGAGGTGTCATTAATGCTTGCACATTCTCCCATGGAAATGAAAACTTGGGTTTTAGATTTTATTGATGAGAATCTACTTTGATGGTCATGGACTTGTTATTTTTTAATTTGTAATATGTTTCAACACTTTCCCCCCTTTTGTATCAACTCACCAAGTTCTAGTAATGACCTGGTTGTGAACCTTTCCTCTAGTGATCTAATTGCTTTGGTGGTTCCCATTTTTGTATTTTTGGCTAGCCTCTAACATAGTTGATGTTATTCTTGATGTTTTCCTACTCCTAATTGTTGATTATCTAAAGATCCCTTTACACAAGGTTCCATAAGGCCTTATTTTATGGGCATGCTTTTAGTCCTACATGGATTTTGCATGCTCTTCTCACCCCTCTCACCACTGTTCCTTTAGGAGAACTCTATGTGGATCAACAAGATTTGGTGGTCTCATTGAGACCTTACTTGAATCCCCCTATCCCCATTTTATTTCTCTCCAAGATCCTTGGGTCCTCCTTTATGGGTATGTTTCTCATGCCATTGAGCAACCACACCTGGGTATATGGAGTGTTGTGACCCAATTATCATAAGAGGGTAGTCATATCTCAAGGTTCACCCATTGAGTTGATGTACGGGTTCTGATGAACCAAGCTAATAGAGGTCCTACCATCAATGGAACTCTTTTATTTGCCATAAAAATATTTTGGGATTCTAGTTGATGGTGGGATGTATCTTAGGCACCACTAGAAAGGCTATGATTCTTTATTGGCTTGACCTAGGTGAATGACCTCATCTCGTGACATAGGGAGCTTTGATAATGCTAGTAGTCTCTAGCGTAGACTACCTCTTGTTAGTGTCTTCTTCAAATTAGCTACTTGATATGTGGACGAAGCTTTAGGGCCTCTCAAATGCTTAGTTTTGAGATATGGTCTTATTTAAATTCTCTTTAGGGTAGAGGTATGTCCGTCTATAGTGTAATTTTCACTATAGTTTGTTCAAACTAGTATGCTTGATGGAACCCAAGTTGCAAAAATTAATCTCCTAATTAGAATTCATATTGAGGTTTTAGTGAATACATCGATCCCTATCTTGATGAAGCATTAATAAGATTCACTTGGTGACTCCATTGTAGAAATAAAGAGACTGAAAAAAATGCCCATCATAATATAGGTTGAGGTTATGGTGGGAGCCTTTATTTGATTAGTATTAAGTTTTTACCACCTGGTGGCTTCGTTGGATGAGAAAAAAAAACCCAAACAAGATCTAAGAAATAAATATTATTGTTTCATTACCTTAAGGTCTACTACAAGATCAAGTGCAAGAGTAAATCCTTAATCACCTTTTCCCCCTCTCAACTTTGGCGATAGATAAAAAAATCAATGGTAGAACATGGCCACTCATAATCCAAATCAAAAACGGATTCCAACATGGGATTATGGAGGTCCCTTGCAACCACTAACAACATCAACCACCTATAATGAGGTCTCAACCTCTACTTTAAAATACCTATCATATTTTATTGAAGAGGATGCAACAACTCCAACTAAGCACCTCCAACACATGGTCAATCTACACTCTCTCTATAGCATTGGAGAACAAAGTATTGTACAAAGAATTTTGGTGGCCTCTTTCAAAGGAAAATCAAGAGAGTGGTATATTTTCCTCATCCCTCACTTTGTCACTAATTGGGACCAACTTGCAAACCTACTCTAGATAGGTTCATGGAAAAGGAAGATGGATTATCACTGCTAGAGCAATTGGTGAACATCAAAAGGGCTCCCATGGAATCCATGGATGAATTTGGTACCATATTTTATAAGTCCTGGTATAGAATCCTAGAGGAGATACATCATATCCTAGGTATAGCTTTTATCTACTATTTGAAGGTAAATTTTTTTGAAATAGTCATGATGATGAAAATGAGAAGAGGCAACTCATCACCAGCAACCTACAATATAGTCATTCAAGTCGAAAGAGAGCTCATTTTAAATTGGAAGGTTATACCATAGACCACCTATGTCTCTCTTCCCTAATGTTCATCCACCATATCAACCTCCTCCAACTATACAACCCATCACTTTCTAGTCAACCACTATTTTTGGTCAGACCTCTATGCAAACATCTCCATATAATACTAGCACATTCGCTTTAATCTCTCAATCCCTAGAAATAAAAATAATTCAAAATGCTATGAGTGACATGAACAATAAAACTATATCCCTCAAGTGCTAGTAAAGTTTCTAGAGGTTCGCTTGTCATAACGACCTTAGATCTCCATACTGTTAGGGCAACCGAGGGCCCTAAGACATCATTTTTAACATGTTTGACAGAGAGGAGATATGAGTGAGAGTGGTAACTCAATATTTCTTCTTCATTCCAGGTTTGAGAATTTAATTTTTTATTTTTTGGGGTCCATTAAGGTAAAACTTCTAGAAGCCATAACTGTTGCATACATGAGCATTTTGAGTCCTTTTTATAAAGTGCATGATTTTTTGAGCTCTATGTATTGGTGACATAAATTCATGAAGTTGTTATGGTGTTAGGGGTCAAATTGTATAATATGGATCACAAATCCCTAGTTACTTCTCTTAATAAATGAAATTACAATATTTGGTCAATACAAATGATTGGCTTATTAGAAAGTAAAAACCTATGGTGCATCTTTGAAGAAGATAAAACATCTATTCTCAATGAAGAAACTTGGCACTAGAGAGAAGAGGCTCTTAGCCTAATTTCCTTATTAATTGAACTGAAGTTACTTTCCACATCAAATAGAGTGACCCTATAAAGGTATGGAAAACATTGCATGTTACTTGGTAAATTTAATACTACTAAAGTATGTCATTTCGAATTGGATTTCTCATGTGTTAAATTGGTTGAATTTGATAGCATTGAGGATTATTTATATTATTCAAGGCATTTGGAGCAAATATTACGTCTTCTAGAGGAAAAAAGGAAGATTATGTAGAAAGTTGAATATTGTTCTTTCTAGTCTCTCCCCTTTTTTTAGATGTTGAAGCTAATGATTCATATTTTTTTCTATGTTCTTGGAATCTCAAGAGACTTCTACTCTTAATCAATATTTTTCTCTCCTAGTTCATCTTCATATGGCTCAAGGGCTAGGCTAGGTCTTCAAAGAAATCAAAGACCACTTGTGGATACTGTAAGAGAAAGGAACGTCTGATGAAGAATTGCTTATTGAAACTATAAAGGATTAAAGTTTAGTTCCTAAATATCATTGAACATCTACCAGATGGTGAGGAAGATTTAGAAGGATGTGCCTCATAGAGGCCCATAAAAGCATGCATTATGGGGGAAGATATTATTGTCATTAACGTCTTCTCTCCTTGGCCCCCTTAGTCTAGATTAGAGGAGTGTTGAAATTATAATTTGTTTCATTGTCAAGGATAACATTGTATGATGCAATATTGGATAGACCTAAAGGCATTTATTGTACAATGTATTGAATTTATTGTAATATTTTATTATGTAGACCCTATGAATTATGATTAAACCCACTTTATATCTTATAATTAAGCTTAAAACCTTTGTTAGGTCTATTTCGGTTAAGCTTTGTATTGATATAAATACTCTACTACTTGTAGTAAATGTAATCTATGGATTGACTATGTTCATTTTTAGAAAATCTTGTGAATTCCAATACTGTTCTTCAATTTCTTTCCTTGTATTTCCTTGTAAAACGTTCTCGAGAAAAACAGGGCTTGTTGCCACAGCGGGACACCCGAGAGTGCAGCTACCCTTCCTTTCCTTCTAATTCTTCAAATGTGTTAACAAGGACGTAGTCTGCTGTATTCTGGAATTAAGCTTCGTGGAGAGAGACTTGGAAAATAAGGTTGGCTGCATGTCGCTCCCGGCAGAAGGATATCAAGTCAGTAGGTCATAAAGAGGGTATTCTGGATTTTAATATTTATTTTTAACTTAAACTTTTCAAAGTTGTTAACAAACTGGTGCCGACATGTTTCACACCACAAGTATCATCCTAGCCGCCAGGCATATTCTTTTCAAAGTTTGAAACTTCACTAATAGTGTACCCGTTCTTACACCATGATTCATAAGTTAATAAAAAAGTTTAATCGTTATAAAATTATTTTAAATTAATAAAAATTTGCACTTTTCCACTCTGGGTGAGCTGATTGAATCCGACGGCGTAACCTGTGTAAGTGGCTGACAGATTTATATAGGTACTGTTTGGGTGATTTAAGTGGGTAAGATGTTGAAGTTGACGAACAGTTATTGGGAGAACACATTTTACACCAAAAAGGAAGAGCTCTCTCTGACTGGCAGGTAGGCTTGAAAGATCTAATAAATAAATAAATAGATTGTGAGAAAGGTCGGCAAGCTGTCATTCATGATTTTGACAAATAGCTTCCAATTGCTCCCAAACAGTCAAGGGGTCGCAGGGCCATAAATTATCGGAAGTAACACCTTACCCATCTTGGGATTCGTTCCAAAGGAAAAAAAAACTAGACTTACCTCTGGATAATTGACGGCAGCTCGTTCCACTTCTAAACGTAACTTCGAAGAAAAATATATTATCACTGAATTGACTGGTTTGGTGGCTTTTTTTTTAAAATAATTTTTGGATGGAAATTTGTTCTGCCCTAAAGTAGGGCTAAAAGACTTTGATCACATTTGCTTGAATTTTTGTAGTTGAAAAGAAACTTTTCCATCGAACAAACTAACTACTAGTCATCTTCGCTCTTTTTCCAATGAAATCATTTTAATTTTAATTTACATGACAAAGAAAGGAGATAATGTTAAAGCATGGTTCTTAACGTCAACAACTACCCATGTAATCGATGCAATTGGGGTGCCGGAAACACCATTTTTAAAGCTACGTTTATTTGTATCATAGGTTTGGATATTTAATAGTTTAAAAATATATATTATATTATATTATATTATATTATTATTATTCAATCCCGGGTAACTTTTAAAGGGAATTCTTTCAGCAATCACGAAAAACTCTATGAACCTTTTATATATGTTGTTGAAGATAATATTTCACAATTGATTTAGGTTAATAGGAAACTTTTTAAGAAGGCGTTTATTATTCATTTTGATGGGTTTTTAAAGGAAATCTGGGCAAAGTAGGTGCGGGTGGTCTTATTCGTGATCATTCTAGCGATGTGATTAGTTGTTTTTGCTTGAGATTTAGGTGTGCAATCATTACATTTTGCTAAATGTTGGGCTGCTTTTATTGGGATACAGATGCTAAAAGATCTTGGCATCCACAGGGCTATTATTGAAGGCGATTTGTTAAACATTGTGAAGATGCTCAAAGGCGATTGCAGATCGGGATGGCGGATCTCCAACCTTATTGACGAGTCTAAAGCCCATGTGTCTTCCATGGAGGACTCTATAATCATCCACGTGTTAAGGGAAGGCAATGCAGCGGTTGATTGCCTTGCTAATTTGGGTGTTGTTAGTCAGGGCCTCAAGGTTTGGTGTACTGACTTTCCTCCAGATTTAACGTGCCTTGTTAATGCTAAGAAACCATAATATTCCTCGGGTGATGTCCAGGCTTTTGCTGCTGCTCTTTTCTTTAAGATGGTTTATGCAGTTATTTGATGAGGGGTTGACGGTAAAAGGCATTAACTTCGATGGACATCGTTGTCCTTGTGTCCTAAGTGGGAGTTTCGGAAATTTTTCGTACTGTGAAGGTGTCTCCTTCCCTCTGAGGTTTTTTGAATTTCAAATTTTGAAATTTTTTGTCTCTTGGGAGTTGGAATATGTTGGATTCTCTTCAGTCTCCAGAACATTCCTGGATGGCACTCGTGTCTATGGTGATTTGGTTTTGTCTGTCAGTACCTCTTCGGGAAGATATTTATGTTGCTCAAGCCGAATGTTGGTACGTCCTCTCTAATTGATGGTGGTGCTCCTTTCCATATTCCCATCTGTGCAGTGAGGTGGTGTGAGAGTGGATTTTATTGGGAGGTCCATTTTGGCGAAGTTATACTCCTATGTGCGGGCTTTTACTGTTGCCCCTAAGTTGGTGCTTGTAGTTAAATAAATTTGGATTTACAACAGAGTACCTTAACTTCGAAAGGCCTCTTTGTCCTTTTGTTCTAGCTAGGCGCATCGAAGATCTTTCCTTTTGTCAGGATGCCCCTTTCCCTCCACTATTTTTTGAATTTCAAAATTCGAAAGGTATTCACATGTCCTTTTAGTCTAATGGGAGTTGGAAGTGGAGGAAGCCTACACTCCAACTACTTCTGAGCATGTTAAACATGTTTTTCATGACTTAAAACTTATTGATATCAATCAACACAAGATGTGGTGCTCTCTAAAATTGACCTTGGATTTGTTTGAGAATGTGTCGCATTTAGCGGGTGTTGTTGCTCAGGGCTTAGATAAGTTGGTGTAGAACTATCTCATTTCTCCCTCTTTTTGGACCTTGAGGTATGGGTTTTTGTAGTTCTTTTTGTTTGCCTCTGGTCTGTCTACCGAGGTCTGTTTTGTCTCACATTTCCTTTTGTCAGGATGCCTCTTTCCCTCCGCTATTTTTTGAATTTCAAAATTTGAAAGATATTCACATGTCCTTTCAGTCTGATGGGAGTTGGAAGTGGAGGAAGTCTATGCTCCAGTTGCTTTTGAGGATGTTAAACATGTTATTTTTTGTGACTTAAAACTTATTGATATCAATCAGCGCAAGATGTGGTGCTCTCTAAAATTGACCCTGGATTTGTCTGAGAATGTGTCGCGTTTAGCGGGTGCTGTTGCTCAAGGCTTAGATTAGTTGGTGTAGAACTGTCTCAGTTCTCCCTCTGTTTGGACCTTGACATATGGGTTTTTGTAGTTCTTTTTGTTTACCTCTAGTCTATCTACCGAGGTCTTGTTTTGTCTCTCTTGCCTTTGTGGCTTTCTTTGTAGTGGTTGTGGGATCTTGTTAAAACCCTCTCTTTTTAATATTACCAAAAAAAAGTTATGTTATGTTTTAAATTTATAATTATAGTAAAAAAAAATTATTAGTTTTTAAATATATAAAATTGAATTTATTCACTTTTTTATTAGATGACAAAGTTTGGATGGAATAATTATCTCATTTTTTAAAATAATTTTTAATTGAAAATTATAGTTTTTTTTATTTTATTTTAAAGCATATATAAAAAAATGTGAATAACAACGCTATTTTTAGACTCAAAGGAATATTAATGGTTTCAACTTTTAGATAGTTAAAATATGTATTATTGTCACACATTATTTTAATATTCAACAACCAAAAAATATTCAAACCAAATAAGTTGTTTTATTGTATTTATTGTTTGTAGCTCTACATAATTGCTAAACTATTAGAATTGAGAGAGTTTGGGCAATAATGATAGTTCTTAAAAGTGGTTAATTTTTCATACAACCTTCTAGTTGGCACCAAAGTAGGATTCAAAAGAATTGTATACCTCTCCTCAACCCACTAACAACAATATCTTTAAAAAGTAACTTCTACGAAAAATGGTAGCTTTCATGATACAATAAGTACAATGCCCCAAATTCAATCCCATTTTTCCAAGGAACTTTCCCCTCACAAACATCTTCCTTCTTCACTATGTCATGAAAATTGGATCTCTTTGTGGTGTCACTCATACATGTTTATTATCCAAATAATTACCATTCACCCTCCTACCATTTAACACAATTTAGCCTTTGAATGCAATTTTTAAGTGACAAAACATATATGTTTGAGACATCATAAAATTAATTGATAGTTATTTTGGCCATTTGTAACCTTGAAAATAGTACAAGACTTTAAGAAAATAGAAGATTAAGTAATCAATTCTAGTTAAGTTACATTGAAGTAAAAATCCTTTTAAATTGATCATGTGTTCATTGAAAATGTCAAATCTATGGTGAGCTATTAATAATGCAACACACTTTAATTGCTTATGGTGTAAATTTACCCCTATTAGAATGTTTCCTCAAGAAGTGTATTTTTTCAATTACAACCTTGTATTTTAGGCCCTAATTAGAGCAAAAGTGAGCAACTCTATAAAGGTAGTGTTGGAACCGATTCTTGCATCCATAGGATTTTTACTATCACGCTACAAGAATCTGTTTGAAACCAATGAGCTATTACAGGCTCTGGTCAACCTGCCTCATTGTTCTGCTAAACACAAATATTGCTAAAGAAAACTACAGAATGGGTAAGGAAACCCCAACGGTAATTCTATGGCTAAAACTCTAATTACACTCTCAGATTTATATTATATTATATGTATTAAAATGACCAAGCATGAAAACAACCATTTGTTATGCCTTATGTAGACCGGTGCCTAGATTCATTGGGTTGTTATAGCAATTTAACAACAATTTTAATATGAAACAGAAAGAAGGGGAGAAGGAAAATTGGCATTCTTAATCTCATTCGAATATCGCAATAAAATCAAGAGTTAACCAATGAAAGAAATGTATATAATGTGTTCAAATAATGTAACCCATTACATAGTGACACACAGTACTGAGACAAAGATATGATAGGAATAAAATTCAGAATTGTATTGATTTCATAAAATATTACATGCAGAGTGGGCGAAATGCCTTTTAACTCTATTTTTCTCAAAGAAATACATCAATACAATGAAGAGGACTCTGTTCAAATAATGTAACAGGTCTCTCCAACTCTCCTTGTTCCAATATGGTAACAATAGAGTCTCTGAATCCTAGGCTCAAAAAGGTAGGAAATGATCTCAGCTTCTTGAGCACTTTCCTATCACAATCCTGCAAAGCAAAGGGAAGAATAAGAAATGAGAAAGGAAAATAGACACGGAAGGGGATACAACAACACAACTAACAGGGCACTCAAGTATACCTCTTAGCAAAAATGCTATTCTCTAATTGCTTGATGCAGAATCTGAACCACTTGCTTCCTTTTATAGCCTCTGGTTCTTGATTCTGTTATTTTTGGTTTATTTCTGGCCTTACACTTGTCAACATTTGATTGAACCTGTTCTATATGTTGTCCAGCTGGTGCGGCTCTGAACTGACTATTAAGGTTCTTCTCTGGACTGAAGGGAGCTCTTTGCTATTTAATTTGGCCTTTTTGCTCTCTCTGGTTGGCCCTAGAAACTAAGGATTCAACACTATATTTTTCCTTTTTGTTCTGCTTGTCCTGGCCACTATGATCTACTGTTAAGGATTGACCAGGATGCCATCATGAATTCTAGATGAGGAATGGAGGGGGACCCGACGTGATGGTGAAGACAAGGGGTGGCGTGCCAGTGGCAAACATATGGAGTTGCACTGATCACGAGATAGAGTGAAGGGAGAAAAGAGGAAAGGGGGTGGCTCAACACAATGGAAGGTGGTGAGATGGCACAATGTGGGGATAAATGTCAGGATGGTTAAGGAAGAAAGCCTAGAAGGAGGGAGGCGGTGGTAAGTAGGAAGAAGGTGGGAATGGAAAACAAGATCTGGAAGCATTTATAAGCTACTTCCATAACTATACTCCGTCGGAGTGTTTCCCTCGTAACTATATTCCGTCGAAGCGCGGATTGAATGGCTTTCTGTAAGTCAAAACCATACCTTTTTCTTCATGCGCTTTCATCATCTTAAGTATTTGCAGAATAGAAACTGAATATATTTATATTCTTTGTACTCCATAGTTTCACTTTGCCGATGCCTTTTAGCTCTCCCTTACTGTCTCTTATTTATAAGTTGTGACTATGCTTTGTAGTTTTATTTTTTGTGGTACGCTATTATTCCCATGAGATATACATGATCTGGTTGCAGGCTTGAGCATCAGGATTTATCTTTCATTTGGTCTACTTTGTCCTTACCAAGGTACTTTCCATGGGATTTACTCTGATTTGCTCAAATATTTCCTTCCCTGGGTATCCTTCTAGATTCACAACGTTTATGCGTATTGTTTTGACTTCATCTTTGGTTATTGATATTCATTGTGTCTTTCGGTGTACCTTGTTGTGAACAAGTCACCTCTTTGATTTCTACCTCGATATATGTTGAGGGCATTTCTGTGAAGCAATCGTCCTTCTTTAGAAGCTTAGTCTATCGAATCTTTCTTATGAATGATTTCGCTGATTTTGCTAGTTCGTGATCTTCATAGGTTCCATCATGGCTGCTTCTGATATTCTTTAAACTGATATTTTCATAATTATTGGGCCAGAGGTTTGACCTGAGTATAGCTTTGGTTCACGTTGCTACGATTGGATCTTGAGTGGAGGTAGAGCATATTAGATAGTGGAGATAGCTGTTTGTTTAAGCCCATTTGTATTCTTTTGTCTTGACTGATGATCATTATTGGATCTTCTTGCTACCAATGAAGCGCTAACATTGATGTCTTGGAACTTGCATGATAGTTAGTATACTTGTTCGTATATAAACCTTTGAAATAATGTGGCTTATTAATCCTTATTTAATCATGATTATCCAATGTTTATCCCTATGATTTTTGACCTTAACAACTTGTATTAAGCATAGGTATCATATAATACGTTTACTTTTTTTGCGATCATCGTTAGATCATACCATGGTGGAGGGTGACCATTGGATTTTTCGACCATGTGCTAGGTTTAACATAAGATAGAAGGGACAATTTATAAAGTATTTTAATTAATCAAATGAAACCATTTAGATTAAAATTTGATCACTTTTATCGATGCGCATCATTGGATTAGTGTGGAGATGTGCATTTCATCGGATCTCTTGGATCTTTCTTTGGGTTGCTTTTATTGTTGTGCACATTATAGACCTTTTATGTTGATCTTGGGCTTTGAGACGTAGATCTTCTACAGGTGTATGTTAAATAAAGAGGCATATTTTATATTTGATTAGTCTTGGTTTAAGTTAGAGGGGGTGATTATCAATGTGTTATACCCTTGGTAATTACATAATTAATTTACCTTTCTTTATTTTCGTATTACTGTCCTTAGATTTTGGCATGACCGTTAGATCTTCGATAGCTATTGGCATGGTCGTAGATCTTAATCAACCTGTAGGTTAGTTTACAAGGGGTACATAATATTAACCTTGATTAATCTAAAAGGGGGAGGTTTAGCAATGTGCTCAGACCCTTGTTAATCCCATTTAAAATTTGAATTAATCACATGGGGGTTTTACATTTTTAAAGCATCTTTGTAAGGGCGTTCATCATTGGATTAGATCTGGATCAAGTTTTGTTCGATTTATCCAAATTAGCTCGATGGTTATTCCAAATGGGTGCATATTTTTAATTTTTACCATAGTATTTTAATGATGGTTTAATTAAATCAAGTGCAAACATTGATCTTGAGCTCACTTCAAGTGCTATCGTTCGATCTATTGGAGTTGCTTCGCTTTTTAACTTACATATTTGACCTATGATGACTTGTTTAAAGCTTTGACTCTTTGGAGATTGTGCAACGTTGGATTTGGCTTGGATCAAGTGCATCCATCTAGATCATCGGAGTTGCATGGATTTAAATCATTACTAACCTTAGGTTATAATATTGTTTTCACTTTTACTTAACCTTTACTTGATTCCTCAAAGCGCAACCGTCCGATTAAACCTGGATCTAGCACGGCCCTTGGATTAGATTTTAGGTGCTCGTATTTTAATTAAAGAGGTGCATGCCTATGAATTTAATTAAAATTTTTGACTTTAATTATAATTTTTTGGGTTTAGACCAAGGTTTTGACTTATTCCCCTAACTTTAGCACACCTTAGGACTTAAAGAGTTATCGTTTGATTTTTAAGTCTAAGGGAAATTTTTCTATGAGGTTCGGAGCTAGGCTTTTAAACATTTGATTAATAATATCTTGCCATATCCTTTATTGAAGACCATGGAGATTTATTAAAGGGACACATATTATTAACAACCAAGGTTAGACTTCATCAAACCAACCAATGAGAAATTAAGATACTCACACCAATTTGAAGAAGCGACTAGCATTATTATCATTTTGATTGAAACCAAAAATTTAAATTTGGGGGTTTCAAAGTTGAGTCAAATTTGGCTCCAACATAGGCTCTGACTGGGACAAGGTGTTGAAAACATGAGGCACTTGAGAACCACAGAATCTCCTGGTTTTATTTGCAAAATAAATTGAACAAAAATTAAAACTTTTTGACTGCTAAGTAAAGCTTGAAATACATAAAAGAAACTTTTTCTTCCTCTTTTCTTTCTTTTCTTCTGCTCTTTTTTATATATATACTGAAAAATTGTATGAACAACATGATATCAAAGTAAATAGAGTATGAAAAACTGTAGATCCCTTTTCATTCAATTTGGAAACAAGGGTTAGAATTTTAGAAACCAATGAGTTTTTTTTTTGAAATATTGTAATGCTTGTTTTAGCTAAGTCATAAGATATGATTACACAAATTTTGTCACAACCGCTTGCTTCATCATATTTTTGCCCATGTGTGTGTTTGTGCATTCTTTTTTGGATTTCTAAATATTTCAGAACTTTACCATATCTGAGCAAAATAGTCAAGCCTAATATGTGATTTCACTCTTTAAAAATTTTCACCATTCTGTAGGGCTCCACTGCTAGTCAGGCGTCTATAGCCTCGGTGGAGTTGCTTCTAATCCCATATTAGTTTTACCCTACTGCCAGTCAAGCGTCTATAGCTCTGATAGAGGTTTTCCAAGATATCTCAGGTAGTGACTCAGTTTTACTTTATTTTTATTTTTCTTTCTCGTGAGAGAAGTATTTGGATATATAAGCAAATTGTGCAATAAGTATGCCTGAGTTGAGGATTAGTTTTTGGCTATAAAATATGAGTGTAATGATTTTTGGCTCAACTACCCTCTCAAAGATAACTCAGTTCTTCGGACCTTTGAAGTCACCTTAAGTATCATTTGTAATGTGAGGCTTGACATGATGTTTCAATCAGCTTTGTTTTCTTTCTGTTTTATCTCATATCAAACAACTATTGCATAAACACTCATATTTGAAAAAATTGTAAACCTCATCAGAATCTAAAATAAATCCCCTTTTTTCTTATTGTTTTTGGTGGAATAAACAGTTAGATATACTCATCAAACTAAGATATCATGTGTACAATAAACTCAGAATTATTCAAGAACAAAAGAGAAGCTTAACTAATACACAAAATAACAAAATACACCACTCTGTTTTTGGATTTTTGTTTTTCTATTTTTTTATTTGTTTTTTGTAGTACACCTTCAACAGGGATTGTACATTTTGAGGTGTTGGCCATTAATAGGGATAGCCATTATTTCTCCCTACAAATTCTGTAGCTTGTATGTATTCCGACTGATAACATGGGCAATTTGATATGGGCCAATCCATTTAGGTTCAAATTTACCTTTTTCACCATGCTTATCATTTTTAGGATCCCAATAGATGACTATATCTCCTTGAGAAAAAGGAGTACCCTTAGCTTTCTTATTAAACAATTCCATGGTTTTCTTGGTTTGTTCCATCATTCTATTAAGGGTCTCTCTTCTTTGCTCTTCTAACAGGACAATTTGATCAAGCCTTCTATGTATGGGATTGGGGTCTTCATGGTCTTGCAACAGGAGGGAAAGTGCCAATTTTTCTATTCTTGGGGGTAACAGGGCCTTCTCTCCATATACCATCTCATAAGGGGTTCTCCCTGTGTTTCTTTTGACTGACAACCTATCAGCCCATAAAGCAAATTTCAGTTCATTATCCCATCCTCTTTTATTCTTCCCTAATGACCTTTTCATTCTTGTTATTATGTTTTTATTTGATGACTCAGCTAGGCCATTTCCTTGGGGGTAATAATTAGCATGAATGAGATAATTCAATTCCATATTCAGCACAAAATTCTACCATTTCATATGAAACAAAATATTGTGCATTATCAGTAACCAGTTTTTGAGGAACCCCAAACCTGGTCAAGATGTTTTCTTCTAAGAACTTGATGATAGTGGCAGTAGTAGATGTCCTCAGGGGTGCAACTTCTACCCACTTTGTGAAGTAATCTGTTGCAGTTATGATCCACTTGTGTTGTCCGGATGAATTAGGTTTGATCTCTCCAATCAAATCAATGCCCCATTGGGTGAATGGTGCTTCAATGATTATTGGCTTGAGAGGCATGGCTGCCAGATGCTTCTTTCCTACAAAAACTTGGTAGTTATGACAATTCCTAACATATTTATATACATATTTAAAAATGGAAGGCCAATAATATCCTGCTCTCATAATTTTATTAGCGGTAGCTCTTGGAGCAAAATGTCCCCCACAAAAACCATCATGGAATTCATTGATTATTTTTGGGACTTCATTTTCATATAAATAGACTAATAATACTCCATCAGGGTGTTTCCAATATAGCACACTATTCTGTATATAATATTTTTGAGCTTGAAGCTTGACTGACCTTATTCTATTTATTGACATGTCTTTAGGGAATGACAGGGTTTGTAAGTATGACAAAATTTCTTCATACCATTTGCACTCAGTATTATTGATTCTTCTAAGATCATATGCCTCATCTATGGTGAGAACATTTTCAAACCCTTCTCTTTATTTGTTTGCCAACAATTTAGCTAAACCTTGTCCTTTGATAGTTTTAACTATTTTGAATTCAGCATCATATTGCAGAAGTTTTACCATCCATCTTGTTGGTCTTCCTAATGGTTCTGATTGAGAAAAAATATCTTTTATTGCTATAAAAGGGATGCAACAGTAAACCTTATTTGAACCAAATATACCTTTGAAGTGTTCTAAAGATTGTATGACTGCATAAGCATGTTTTTCTAGCAAAGTATATTTGAGATGTGCTCCTTTTAATCCTGAACTCATGAAGGCTATTGGCCTTTCATTATTTTCATTATCTTTCTATGAAAGAACTGCAACAATAGAGTGTTCAGATGCATATGAATAGATATTAAAATATTTTGCATAATCAGGGCAACTTAAAGCTGGAGTGGTTGATATGGCTTCTTTGATCTTGTTAAATGCTTCCATATTTTCTACTGTCCATTTTATTTCTCCAGTTTTCTTAACCATGTCATTTATGGGTTTGGTCATTTCAACAAAATTTGGGACAAATCTTCTGATGAAATTTATCTTGCCAAAAAATGACCTGACTCCTTTTAAATTTCTAGGCGGGGGAATTTTGGAAATGGCTTCAATTCTGTCTGGATCAATACTTATTCCTTTTTCTGAAACTATATGTCCTAGAAACTTTCCTTGTGTAGTCCCAAATATGCATTTCTTGGGATTTAAAGAAATTCCAAATTCCTTACACCGAGCAAAAACTGTAGTTAAATGTTCTAGATGATCTTCTAGATTTTTAGAAAATACTGTGATATCATCTAAGTATACAACTACAATTTTGAACATTAATCCTTTAAAGGTGAAGTCCATTGCTCTTTGAAAAGTAGCACCGACATTCATTAGTCCAAAAGGTATCCTTAAATATTCAAATGTGCCCCAGGGTGTAGTGAATGTTGCCTTATGTCTATCTTCTGGATTTATCTGAATTTGATTGTACCCTAAAAATCCATCTAACAGAGACAATCTTGTTGAACCAACTACTGCTTGCAATAATTGTTCCATGTTGGGTAAGGGGTAATTGTCTTTTAATGAACTCTTGTTTAAATTTCTAAAATCTACACAGAGTCTAATATCCCCATTCTTTTTTTTTACTGGTACTAAATTGGATATCCATGAAGAAAATCTTACCTTTCTGATTATTTTGGAATCCAGTAACTTTTGTACCTCCTTTTGCATTATTGGGTGCAGAGTTGGATTGTATTTCCTTTGTTTCTATCTGAATGGCTTGGAATCTTCCTTCAAAGGTATTATGTGAGTCATTACATCTGTCTTGAAGGTTTTGAGGTCTTCATAAGTCCAAGCAAAATGTTCTTTGTTCTTTTTCAAGAAACTGATATATCCAACCTTTTCTTTAGCAGGTAAAGCCATGTCTACTTTCACTATTCTGGGTTCTTTCATTGAACCAATATTAATATCCTCAGATATCACTTCTCTTCGTAAAGGTTTATAGGCTTTGTCAAAATCATCAAATAGACTCTCTAGAGAAACTAATCCTTTGGGTATCTTATTAGTTTTCAACTGGATTACTTCTACTGGCTCTCCTATTTGATCTTTTAGCTTTTCTTCATATTTTTCATCATAGATTACATCTGCATACTGATTTTGCAGAGTCATAAAATCTTTAATATCTATATCATCCTGAAATACCTGTAAATAGACTATGTTATCTGGTACAGAAGGTTTATAGACTGAGATAGTTGGAAATCTATCCATATATTCTGTAGTTATCTCTGGGTGATCTAGACCTGAGGCATTCACAGCTAAAATATCTGCAACATGGTTTTGTTCTCTAGGAATATATGATATATTGAAAGCTAAGAATTTATCAATTTCTTCCAATACTGCATTTCTATATTGTTTAAGCCTAGGATGCTTGGTCTGATATTTACCTTTGATTTGTAGTATAATAAGCTCTGCATCCCCTATTACAGTCAAGTAGTTAATACCTAGCTCTTTTGCTTTCCTTAGCCCTAATAGTAAGGCTTCGTACTCAGCTACATTGTTTGTGCAAGGAAATTGCAATCTGTAAGGAATACTAAGGTAGTTTCCTTTAATATCAGTCAAATTTACACCTGCACCTGCTCCAGATTGGGATTTAGCTCCATCAAAAGACATGGTCCACATTTCTTGAGTCAAAAATCTATCTGATTCGGCATCTACTATTTTTATATCTTTTGGATCCATGTTCTTTGCATCTGGTACTTCCACCAGGAATGGGTTGTGCCATATTGAATAAACTCCCATCCCTTTTTCTTCCATAGAGTTAACTAAGTTAATCATGGTTTCATCTATTTGAATTAACTCTACGAAATGTTTGTTGAATGGTTCCCTTCTCAAAATTATATTCTCCTTATCTGATATTGGGATTGTAGCATAGGACCAGTCCAATTGAATTGATCCTCCTAGTTGTTCTGCCCAATGTCTACTGAGTAATAATGAGAAAAATGGGTCAACGTCAACTACTGCAACATCCATGACAATGCCCTTTTTGGGGTGTTGATCTAGGAAAACTAACAATCTAGTTATCACCCCTACACAAGGAATTTGCCTACTATCCATTACAAAAATAGGGGTAGAATCTCTAGTATAGATTAATCCCATTTGGTCAGCTATTAACTTAGGCATGATATTATGTGAAGCTCCACTATCTAGCATGCAATTATGAATCACATATCTTTCCCCTTCATCTGAATTATATCTTAATGACACATAGAAGGGTTTGATAGAGGATGGTGATCTTGTATCATGTTGATTTTGTCTAGCAAGCATGGCAAGTTGGGTCTTCTTTTTGTTCTACTAATCCAAATGCTTTGTAGACTTGTTCTCTGTACTGTTGAACTTTCATAAGTTCTCCAAATGTGATATTAACCTTTTGCTTACTGAGTTCTGACCCAACATCAAATTCTATCTTCTTTATATCCAATGGTTTATTACTTTCTTCTTTGGGAATCTCTTCCTCCGATTCTATTACTTCAGGAGTAATATTTTTAGGGTTCCTATCAGTTTTCTCTTTACTGATATTTTTATTGGTGAAAGTTTATTTTCTTGTTTCACTTGTAGAGGCTTTCTCTGTCCTTTCAGGGACTGTTCTATTCCTTAAATTCAGAACATGGGTTGCCTCTAATTCCTCAACCTCTTGAGCAGTGGGGATTAATTTCCCTTGCTTCATCTTATCATATCTTGACTCATGTGATTTCTGCAAGATTTTAGTTCCTTCAGTTACTAAAATTTGAGGATGATGATTTGAAGCATATTTATCCATGTCTTCTTCAAACAACCTTTCTCTGGATTCATCTTCAATGGACCAACATGCATTGATTCTTATATCCTCTTCTGATTCTGCATGCATATCTACATTACGCTGATCACTTAGGTGAATTCCACATGCATCAGGGTTATGAGGTGCATCACAAGTAGAGCAAAAATAAGGAAAACCTTCTGCTACATTGGCAGATGGCATCGGGTTAGGGACATTGTTCTAATCCCTATCATAATCTCTATTTTTCTAGCTATTATTCCCATTACCTCTATTCCTATTTCCTTCTTCAAAACCATTGTTATTTCCCCAATTCTTATTGTAATTTTTCTTAAAGGGAGGATGGTTGTCAATATGTGGTCACTCTATTTGTGAAGATTCACCATTATTTCCATTTCTTTCAATTCTTGCTAACTTGTTACTCATGTTGTTGAACATTTCTATCATCTGACTAGTCAACTTCTCCACAGGATCAATTTCAGTTCTTCTTTGTATATCAAAAGCCACTCTCTTAGGTTTTCTCTCAGGCATGTTAACTTCTAAAGAATAAGGCTTCATCTTACCACTGTCAAGCATATTTCTTTCTATATCCATTGCTTTTTCCATACAACCATCAATGGTAGTGGCTTGTTCTTGCCTTAATTCATAGTTAAACTCTCCTTGAAAAGCATTCTTATAAAAATAAATAGACTGAATATCACTAGGCCTGAGGTTGGCAGGGATTTTGTTCCTAGTCTTTGAAAATCTTGTGTTAAAATCACTAACAACTTCATTTTATTTCTTCTTCATAGTGGCTAGCTCAGTTAACAATGATTGTTCATTTTTCCTTTCACCATACTTCTTTAGGAACACCTCTTCCATTTTGGTGAAGTCTGGGATATCATTGTTAGGAAGGGAATTAAACCATTCTCTAGCATATTTTTCTAAAGTCTATAGAAATAGTCTTAATACTACATCTTCATGTTCAACTTCCAGACTATCCATTGCATATAAGAAACTTTTGATATGATCCTCTCCAGTTACTGCATTGTTTCCTAAAAACTTAGGGAGGTATTTGTGAGCTTTACTGGGTAAGGCATTTAAATTTGCTGGTAATGCAAAAGGCCTATATCTATTAGTTCTCCATAAATGAACATTAACCTAGGCCATTGCTACTATAGAATTCAATTTCACAACTGTAGTACCTACAATGGTATGGGTCTGGGTAGCTTGAATGTAAACTGATGGATTATCTACCTTTGAATTATTATTACATGTATCTTCTACAATAGAATTCAAATTTCTATCTACAGTAGAATTTAAATCTTCTTCTATAGTGATATCAATAGTAATAGTATTCTGAATTTTCTTTACGTACCTTTTACCGCTAGAATTTAATCTATTGCTATAAATAGTATTCTTGAAAAGTGGAGTTTTCTGGGTATGTATAAATACCTCTGGATTCTCGAGTTCTAGAAATAGCTCCTTACCACTTCTCCTGGTGTTAGCCAACACGTTCTGTTCTCTCCTTTTTATTTTTTTCTTCTAGGTTCATCCAACTAGAGTCACCAACACTGGGGTGCAGAAAGAATAACGTACGCTTTTATCAAGAATGCTTGATATTATCACTCATCCTCATAGGAGTCAGTTCTTGGGATAAATCAAGAAAATCAAGAAACCAAAATTTCAAGAAGATCAAGAAAAAAAAATTCAAGAAGATCAAGAAATGTAAAGAAAATAATATTGAAAAACACGGGTAATAAAGAACGTAGAAAATGTAAAAATTAAGACAAACGTTCTCTATTCCAACTGGCCACCCATTGATTTAAAGATAATGTCGTTCAGAGAAAAACTTTTAAGAAGGTCATTAAATCTTTCTATCAAGTCCTCCCCGAAATGGCGCCAAAAAACTATTGGAACCGATTCTTGCATCCGTAGGATTTTGACTGTCATGCTACAAGAATCCATTTGAAACCAATGAGCTATTACAGGCTCTGGTCAACCTGCCTCATTGTTCTGCTAAACACAAATATTGCTAAAGAAAACTATAGAATGGGTAAGGAAACCCCAACGGTAATTCTATGGCTAAAACTCTAATTACACGCTCCAGATTTATATTATATTATATGTATTAAAATGACCAAGCATGAAAACAACCATTTGTTATGCCTTATGTAGACCGGTGCCTAGATTCATTGGGTTGTTATAGCAATTTAACAACAATTTTAATATGAAACAGAAAGAAGGGGAGAAGGAAAATTGGCATTCTTAATCTCATTCGAATATCGCAATAAAATCAAGAGTTAACCAATGAAAGAAATGTATATAATGTGTTCAAATAATGTAACCCATTACACAGTGACACAGTATTGAGACAAAGATATGATAGGAATAAAATTCAGAATTGTATTGATTTCATAAAATATTACATGCAGAGTGGGCGGAATGCCTTTTAACTCTATTTTTCTCAAAGAAATACATCAATACAATGAAGAGGACTCTGTTCAAATAATGTAACAGGTCTCTCCAACTCTCCTTGTTCCAATCTGGTAACAGTAGAGTCTCTAAATCCTAGGCTCAAAAAGGTAGGAAATGATCTCAACTTCTTGAGCACTTTCCTATCACAATCCTGCAAAGCAAAGGGAAGAATAAGAAATAAGAAAGGAAAATAGACACATAAGGGGATACAACAACACAACTAATAGGGCACTCAAGTATACCTCTTAGCAAAAATGCTATTCTCTAATTGCTTGATGCAGAATCTATCCACAGTTGCTTCTTCTTATAGCCTCTGGTTCTTGATTCTGTTATTTTTGGTTTATTTCTGACCTTACACTTGTCAACATTTGATTGAACCTATTCTATATGTTGTCTAGTTGGTGTGGCTCTGAATTGATTGTTAAGGTTCTTCTCTGGATTGAAGGGAGCTCTTTGCTATTTAATTTGGCCTTTTTGCTCTCTCTGGTTGGCCCTAGAAACTAAGGATTCAACACTATATTTTTCCTTTTTGTTTTGCTTGTCCTGGCCACTATGATCTATTGTTAAGGATTGACTAGGCTACCATCATGAATTCTAGATGAGGAACGGAGGGGGACCCGACGTGATGGTGAAGACAAGGGGTGGCATGCTAGTGGAAAATAGATGGAGTTGCATTGATCACGAGATAGAGTGAAGGGAGAAAAGAGGAAAGGGGGTGGCTCAACACAATGGAAGGTGGTGAGATGGCACAATGTGGGGACAAATGTCGTGATGGTTAAGGAAGAAAGCCTAGAAGGAGGGAGGCAGTGGTAAGTAGGAAGAAGGTGGGAATGGAAAACAAGATCTGGAAGCATTTATAAGCTTCTTCCATAACTATACTCCGTCGGAGTGTTTCCCTCGTAACTATATTCCATCGAAGCATGGATTGAATGGCTTTCTGTAAGTCGAAACCATACCTTTTTCTTCATGCACTTTCATCATCTTAAGTATTTGTAGAATATAAACTGAATATATTTATATTCTTTGTACTCCATAGTTTCACTTTGTCGATGCCTTTTAGCTCTCCCTTATTGTCTCTTATTTATAAGTTGTGACTATGCTTTGTAGTTTTATTTTTGTGGTACACTATTATTCCCATGAGATATACATGATCTGGTTGCAGGCTTGAGCATCAAGATTTATCTTTCATTTGGTCTACTTTGTCCTTACCAAGGTACTGTCCATGGGATTTACTCTAATTTTCTCGAATCTTTCCTTCCATGGGTATCCTTCTAGATTCATAATGTTTATGCGTATTGTTTTGACTTCATCTTTGGTTATTGATCTTCATTGCGTCTTTCGGTGTACCTTGCTGTGAACAAGTCACCTCTTTGATTTTTACCTCGGTATATGTTGAGGGTATTTTTGTGAAGCGATCATCCTTCTCTAGAAGCTTAGTCTATCGAATATTTCTTACGGATGATTTCATCGATTTTGTTGGTTCGTGATCTTCACAGGTTCCATCATGGTTGCTTCTGATATTCTTTAAACTGATATTTTCATAATTATTGGGCTGAAGGTTTGACCAAGTATAGCTTTGTGTTCAATTGCTACTTTGGATCTTTGTGGATCTTATATTAATTGGAGATGATAATTTGTTTATACTTGTTTGTATTAACTTTTAGTATTGACTATTGATTCATTTGGATAGAGCATAGATCTTCTTGTTCTCGATGAAGCATCGTTAGATCTATGTTATTTTCAATTTAATATTTTGTTGACTTGCTATCATTAGATCTTTTTCCGAAGAAGCGCTACCATTGATGTCTTGGAACCTGCATGATAATTAGTATACATTTTCTTATATAAACGTTTGAAATAACATGATGCTTATTAATCCTTATTTAATCATGATTATCCAATGTTTATCCCCATGATTTTTGACCTTAACAACTCGTTTTAAACCTAGGTATCATATAATACGTTTACCTTTCTTTGTGATCATCGTTAGATCTTACCATGGTGAAGGTGTGATCGTTGGATTTTTTGACCACGTGCTAGGTTTAATATAAGATAGAAGGCACAAATTATTTAATTAACCAAAATAAAACCTCTAGATTAAACCTTGATCACTTTTACCGATGCGCATCATCGAATTTGAGCGGTGATGAGCGCTATCATCGGATCTATGGATCATTTTTTACCTTCATTTTTGCTTTTGATTTTTCGCCACCATTATAGACCTTCACATCCATTGATATTTGGGCTCGTTTGAGTGCCGCCATTGATATTCTGCAAGGTGCATATTAAATAACCGAAAAGGGTGTATTATCATATTTGATTAACCTTGGTTTAAGCCAAAGGGGTTTATTAAATGTGTTATACCCTTGATAATTACATAATTAAATTTACCTTTGTCTTCATTTGTCGTCTTACCATCCATGATTTCAATGTGGTCGTTAGATCTTCGATAGCTATTGGCGTGACCGTAGATCTTAATCAACCTGTAGGTTAGTTTACAAGGGGTACATAATATTAACCTTGATTAATCTAAAAGGGGGGATGTTTAGCAACGTGCTCAGACCCTTGTTAATCCTGTTTAAAATTTGAATTAATCCCTTAGGGATTTTATCTTTTTAATGCTTCTTGCATGGACGCGCCACCATTGGATTAGATTTGGATCGAACGTTGTCGTTCGATTTTCCAAATTAGCTCGATGGTTATTCCAAAGGGGGTGCATACCTTTAAACCCTTTTACCATAGCATTTTAACACATGATTAAATTAAAACAAGTGCAACCATCGATCTTGAGCTCACTTCGAGCGCTATCATCCGATCTGTTGGAGTTGCTTCACTTTTTAACTGGCAGCTTTGACCTATGATGACTTCATTTTAAAGCTTTGACTCTTTGGAGATTGCGCAGCCATTGGATTTGGCTTGGATCAAGCGCATCCATCCAGATCATCAGAGTTGCATGGATTTAAATCATTACTAACCTTAGGTTATAATATTATTTTCACTTTTACTTAACCTTTACTTGATTCCTCGGAGTGCAACCATCCGATTAAACCTGGATATAGCACGGCCCTCGGATTAGATTTTAGGTGCTCATATTTTAATTAAAGAGGTGCATGCCCGTGAGATTTAATCAAATTTTTTGACCTTAATTATGTTTTTTGGGTTTAGACCAAGGTTTTGACTTATTCCCCTAACTTTAGCACACCTTAGGACTGAAAGAGTTATCGTTTGATTTTTAAGTCTAAGGGAAATTTTTCTATGAGGTTCGGAGCTAGGCTTTTAAACATTTGATTAATAATATCCTGCCATATCCTTTATTGAAGACCATGGAGCTTTATTAAAGGGACACACATTATTAACAACCAAGGTTAGACTTCATCAAACCAACCAATGAGAAATTTAAGAGACTCACACCAATTTGAAGAAGCGACCAACATTATTATCATTTTGATTGAAACCAAAAATTTAAATTTGGGGGTTTCAAAGTTGAGTCAAATTTGGCTCCAACAGTAGGATATATGCCTATTCCTAGGTAGGGAACATGAAGTAGATGATGTTTTATCAAATATAAGCTTGATAGCTTACCAATAATGCATAATTGATTTTTGTGCTTGGATAACATAATATGATACTAAATGTTGTCATACATTTTGAGGATATGGAGAGAATAAGACTTCAACTAAGGGTTAGGGGTTATAAGAAGAATACAAAAATTCCTCTAAGAAAGCCTCGTGTTTCTATCATCAAAATTAGTTCCTCATGGACATCTATAAAAATAATGGTTAGTGCATACAAAACACCCTAGCTTGAAAATAAAACCACCTATAATTGGGTATTTGAAGGCGAGGTAATCAAGTGAAGCTAGGGGAATAATGAAACCTAAGTAAATTAGAAAGTGTAAATTGATTTTATATGAGATCAAGATGATTAATTTTTCTCCCCTCATATTTAAACAATATTTTAATTTATTTACTATTTTTTAAAAGTTAAGTTTTTAGTACTACCAATTTGAAGTAAGGGATTTAAGTGTATTTAAGCCTTTTCTTGTAAATTATTATTTAAAATTTCATTATATGGTATTTTTTACATTTTATTAGAATTAAAATTTATTTGTAGTTTTTATACCAAGTTTACAAAAATATTTTTATTTTTTATATTTCAAACAATAATTTGATTTTTAAAATTTGTTATTGATTCTAGTATTATCAAACTCAAACTTAAAAATAAACCTTTGACATAAATTATAATTGGGTAGCTCATTCCTTGATAGTTTATTCTCCTTTGATATCTATGTTAGTTTTAAATATTTGGATCCTTATGATTTACCTTCAAACATGCCTTTCATTGATATAATACATATTTAGAAAAAGCAATATAAAGGACAATCCTTTATCCAAAATTTATAGTTGCTTTAATTAAAATATTTAAGAAAAGAAGAAACAACTCATGGATTGATATAATGTTCCTCACTATTTTTATGTTGGTGACCAAGCTTGGTTGCATATGGAAATGAATCAATTCAAGGATTAAAGTAAATATAAAGGTCAAACCCTCTTTAGTATAGACCTTACACCATAATTTAATAGATATCCAAGAATACTTATTGTCTTGATCTTTCAAGACAGTTGAACATCCACAATGTTGTCAATTTTAACTTGTTCAAGCCTTATATGTTATTGGAGATAAAGCTTTTGAATAGTCATCTAAATGATTCTATTTTTGTGTTCATCTTTTGTTTAACAAAGACCAAGTTTTTAGCATTAATAATTTTCATAATGAAGGTTCTACTATATTTTACCTTCTTATCAAATAAACTATACCACATGAGGATAGGCCCATTGCTTCTCATTAAATGCAATATTTGATTTGTTATTTTTTGAAATCATTGGAGTCTAATGCTTTTGTTGTTGGGAGGCATGATGAGGAACTTTTTGCAAATGATAAAATTAGTTTTCTTATCACATTATTTTGTAGTTGGTGACTACACCATATATTTTAGCTTAATGAGTATATTTTTCTTTTCTTTCTAGTTTATTTTTGCTAGCCTAATTTGAGTTATTGTTACTGTAAAGGAACATTCTACTAATCAATAGATAATGTAGATTTGTACCCACATCAAAATTATTGAATGTTATTTGTAATAATGAACATAATTTATGTGAACTTTACTAATTTAAGGATAGTTTTTAATCCTATGCCTATTAAATAAAAGTAACATAATAGCTTGTATTATATTACATGATATATATTTTATCTATATTCTTTCATTATTGTCATGTTATTAAAAGATAAAAATATTGATGTGCTTTATTTCAATGAATATTGATGATAGTGTTGTCAAGAATGTGTTCTTATACAAGATATTTGATATTTGTCTAGAGTTGAATGTATGATTGAATACTTATTTTTGGTTAATTTGTTTAACTTTATTTGATTAAATACTGTGATTGTTTGAGTTGTGATGATTATCTTCTTATAAATTTGATGGGATGTATTTTTCCATTAGATACATTTTGATATTACTTATTTAGAAATATTACTCATTGGTGCTTCAAATATGTGTAGAAATTCCTAAATATATTTTCTTGTTAATAAATGGATACTATTAGGTATGGTATAAACATCCTTACCTTCACAATGTTGATAGTAATGAATGTTGGCTATATTGTAGAAATTAACCTTGTTACCTTAACAAGACCAAGTTATTATACTCTTAAGTCTAAGTAAGGACCATTGGGAAGACATCAAAATGGTTACAATGATATTCAATTGTTTAAGGACTATATTTCTACTAAAATTCAAACACTTGGACAAAATAAATAAGTTATCCTTACCTTGATAAAGGTGATGTAGGATGTATTGTTTATGATCTTGGCAATAGAGATAGATTAATAAACTTTAATAAAATTTTATACAAATTATTAAATTGCCTTTTAAAGGGTTCACATGGTAGGTAGGTTAACCTTAGGAACATAAAATGATAGAGCATACAATAATTGGATTTTCACTTAAAATATAAGATATCCTATCCTAATCACTAAAAGAAATATTGCTCAAAGAGTGTTATAAGGAATATTTGGCACACAAGTTGTGATATAGGACTAGGATTAGAACATAGATTATGATAAAACTAACTAGGGTAAAACAAAAATTTATGAAATAACTAGATATATACTACACCCTTGCATTAGTTTAAATGCAAATTCATCACAAAAAAATAAATGCATGGGGAAAAACTAGTTTATTCCTTTATTTAATGAGTTTCACTCATATATAAAAACATATGGTATCATATATATATATATATATATATATATGATACAATATGTTTGAGAGAGATTATATATTAGAGAGAGAGAGAGATTATGCTTGAGTACATTTATCCATGATTCATCATTGTTTATGCCATGGATGTAATTATCTTTTAATATACCTCTTATAAGGTCATGTAGCCATATGATTGATATTATATGGCCCTATATGATTAGGCAACTACCTAACATGGTAGATATAGTAGATTGGTTTAAATGATCATTATCAAGGGTTAGTTAGCCCTTATCGTTTATTTATGTGGTATATTTATGGTTGTAGGTGCTCTAGGAGTGTCACAATTGAGAAATATGGTTCACATACACTTTGCAAATATACTCAAATTCATAAAGTGATGTTAAAGGATAGTTAAGTTATATTTAAAAAGCTACAAATTTTTGAATAATATTATTTATAGAGAATGCATTTTAGATATTATGAACTTATTGTAATTAATGTATGTTATTTTCAACAAAATATTTTGCTTCTAAATATATTAATGTGAAAATTATTTGTTCTTGTTTTGTGGTTAATTTTTTTGTATCACAATGCTCAACCTTGCTATGTTCACACAATTTATGTATTATCATTGCATCATATAGAAAAAAGATAGGTTTATGAATAATAAATAGAAAATTCATAAAACTTAATAATAAAAAATTTACAACTTAAAACTTTCAATGTAGATTAATTTAAAAAATATTATATACAATGTTGTTTATTGTTGTAGTAGAAAATTTTTCATGATATACTATATACACTTTCCTATGAAACATGAGGTGTATTAAATATAATTTCTTTAATTAGATTTTATGATAAGGCCTAAGTTTTATGAATGAAGTAATGGAATATGAAAATTCCTTCATCAAAACATAGAAATTTTGGTAATAGTTGCATGTGAATAACATGTTTGTCCATATGTATTTCAATAAAAAATAAAATAATAATAATTATTAACTCAAGTACCTTGCAGAGTTTCAAGGAGTAATTTAAGTGTTCAAGGGTCCTCAAACATATTATAACCTCACTAAAATTTTGAAATTTTAACTAGGATTATCTAAATATGAAATTAAGTCACATTTCATATCCTTGAGAAAATATTAGGTTGACATAAAAGATAAATATTAAAATGAAGTGGAAACCATTTAAACAATAATATACATAAGAGCAATCGTACAAATGCCACTTAGAAATATTTTTTAAGGACTACAAAGAAGACCATTACTTGTACTGTTGGAATATTATAAATTAATCAAATAATATAGAAAAAATAAAATTACTATGCACATACATTCAAATCAATGTACTTATACATGAATAAAACAAGCAAGAAGTATGGTGTGAATTCTACATTCCTAATGCTTATTCCAAAATATGTTAAAGCAAATAATTTTAGTGAATTCTAGCCTATTAGCCTATGTAATGCCATCTATAAGATCCTTTACAAATATTTGGCTAATAGATTAAAATTGTTTATTCACTTATTTATTGAAAAAACATAAAGTGGCTTTGTTGCAGGGAGATAGATCCTATATGGGATCCTATCGGTCCATAAAATTTTCCATTCTACTCAAAAAAGTAGGAGGCTGGGAATCTTCTTCAAATTAGATATGAATAAAGCCTATGATCGTGTGTCTTGGGACTTTCTATTCAAGGTGTTGGACAAATTAGGTTTTAATCAAGATTGGATCAAGTTGGTAAAGACCTGTGTTACTTCAGTAATTTTTTTGGTCCTTGTTAATGGTTCCCCAGATGGCTACTTTCACAATCCTAGGGGTCTACACCAAGGAGATCTTTTATATCCATACCTCTTCATTCTCATGATTGAGGCCTTAGGAAGATCTATTTATTTGGATCCAGCTAAGAAGGCATAAAATCAACTCTTTCATCAAATTATTTCTCCCACCATCAGTTCACAAATGAAATGTTATCACTCACTACTTTAGTGGTGCAAGCTAAGGAGGTTATCAAAAAAATATTTGCATATGAGAAGGTTGTTGGCCAGAGCTTGTTGTTTTTCTTTAACATCCCTCAAGCTCGACAAAATAAAACCATAGATATCCTTGGTTGTAAAGTTATGAAATTACCTTCATCCTACTTGGGGCTACCTTTATTCATGGGAAGAATGAAGAAATATTTTTAGGACCCAATGATTGAAAGGATACAAATATGGCTTGCTAGTTAGAAAGGAGATTTACTTAGACAAGCAGGTAAAATTATTTTGGTCAATACAATTTTGCAAAGTATTCTAGTGTATTTTATGTCTATATTTAAATTAACCTTGAAAGTCTTGTATAAATTAGAGTGGATTTAGTCTATTGGAATAAAGCCTACATAAGAAATGAAAATAGGGGTTTAGGGTTATGCAACCTTCAGCTGATGAATGAAGCCCTAATTTTAAAATAGGGTTGGAATATCCTAAAGAATCAAAAATCTGATCTTGTTAAAATCATTTCGGTTAAATACTTGCACCAATAAGAGGGTCTACTAGCTAATTCTCTCCCCCAAGAGGGGTCCACTTTTTGGAAAATTTTGATTTATTATAGATCAGATATTTCTCTTGGGTCCCGATGGTTAGTAAGAAATGGGAAATGTATTGACTTTTGGTGGGATACGTGGTTGATTCCTATCTGACTGCTCATTGATTTATAAGGCCAACCTTAATTCGGTTGAGGCTCTCACTCGAAGGTTGGAATGGTCTAGGATGAAGGAATTTATTTCAATCATAGACAGAAGGAGATCATGGAAAATTATACCCTTATATAATTGTAATAGAGAGGAACTAGAAGCTTGGAATACCAAATCCAATCTCCTTAGGCTTAAATTCATAAAAATGTAGGAGTCAGAGGATACCTTGATTTTGAAAGGTGAAAGCGATGGTTCCTTATTAGTCAAGTCAGCTTATAGGTTAATTGACTCTAATACTTTACAATGTAATTTACTGGGTAGAGTCTGGATGAATAATCTGACTCCAAAGATGAATGTGTTTTATTGGTTGGCTATTCAAAATAGATGCCTCACCCTTGAGAACCTATAAAGAAGAGGAATGTTTCTCCTTAAATAGTGTTATTTGTACGAAAATTTTGATGAAACCTGTTAGCACTTGTTTTTTTACTGCCCCTTGTCCACTAAAGTGTCAAACCACATATTTTTTGTTCGTAGGGGTTCATTGGATTTCTCCATTGATAATCATAGAAGTCTATCTTAAATGGGCTACTCCCTCTAAATCTCATCGACTAGTTAAGTTTTGGAACTTCCTTATCCCTCATTTATTCTAGAGAATTTGGTGGGAGAAAAATCAAAGAGCCTTGAAGAGTACCAAGAGATATTCGAAATTAATTTTCTTGAAAGCTATTGGAACAACTGTGGAAAATATTTGTTCTTGTTTCCATGATATGGATGGGGAGATCCATGACAAATCCTTGGTGGAAAATAGATGTGGCTTCCCTTAGAATAATAAGTGTACATATATACCTCCAACATCATTGAGAAGTATGGTGAAATGGGTCCCTCCTCCTAGGGGTTGGATTAAGCTAAATTTTGGCGGTGCTTCTAAGGGAAACCCAAGACCTGCAGCAGTGGTAGGTATTCTTAGAAATGAAAAAGGAGAATTGATTGGAGCTTGTTGGAACAATTTCTTGCATCCATAGGGTTTGAGTTATCACGCTACAAGAAATCATTTGGAACCAACGAGCTATTACAGGCTCTGGTCAACCTACCTCTTTATTTTGATAAAAGATATATTGCTAAAGAAAATAATCAAAATGGGTAAGGAAACCCCAGTGATAAACTTAAGATATTGTAAGTTTAAGCACTCCAAATTTTAGTTATACACTACTTATATTAAAATGACCAAGCAAAGACAACAACTCTTATTATGCCTTATGTAGACCGGTGCCTAGATTCATTGGGTTGTTATAGCAATTTAACAATGCTTATAAAATATGAATAGAAAGAATGGAGAAAAGAAGAAATTGGCTCTATTAAACTCATTCGAATATCATAATAAATCTAACAGTTTGACCAACGAAAGAAACATTCATAACACATTCAAATAATGTAATCTGCTACGAAGTAACACATAACTGAAGATAAAAAATGATAGAACTGAACCCTATAATTGTATTAATTTTCCAAATGAATTACATGCAGAGTTGGAAGAATGCCATTAAACTCTGTTAAAATATCTTAATACAATGAGAAATCTTTGTTCAAATAATGTAACAAGACTTCTTCAACTTCTCCCATTCCAATCTGGTAACAGGAAAAATCTCTAAGTTTTAGGCTCAATAGAACTAGAAATATTCTCAGCTTCTCGAGCACTGTTCTACCAAAACTTGCATAGCAAAGGGAAGAATGAGGGATGAAAGATAAAAATAGACACAAAGGATACAACAACACAATTCATAGGGCACTCAAGTATACCTCTTAGAAAAATTGCTATCTCTAAATGCTTGATGCAGATTCTAACCACAATTGGTGTATTTATAGCTTTGAATTCTTGAATCTATTATTTTTGGCCTTATCTCGGCCTTACACTTGTCACTCTTTGGTTTGACCTTCAAAAACTTGTACAATTGTCTTCCATTATCCTCTTTTGTTTACATTGTACACTCTGCTAGGACTCTCTTAACTCAATTGTTTAACTGGTAATCTCAGTGCTTGAAGAGTCTTCTTCTATTCTCTTCTTCAACTCTCTGATTGGCTTCCTGCTTTTGAAGTTTCTCCCCCTTGAGTAATATTTATTTCTTCTTCTGGGGGTGAATTCAGTTCCAATTGTAAACTGCATATTTTGATTTCTTTATTTTTCTTGCTTTGTTGCAACCCTCTGATTTGCTTTTCAATAAGCTTCCAAGCGTAAATATTAAAAGTCATAGAAAATTTCAATATATTCATTTCTTGGAGGATTTTGTTCTTCTGTATGCTAATAAAAACCTTATTCTTTTCATACTGGGTAACAAGGGAATCCACAGTATTGACCAAGAAAGTAGTCTATCTGGCCATTCCTTTGTCATCATCAGGTTCACAATCAAACCCTTCTATCTTATTTATGAGGAGGTCTTCTATGCTAGCAGTTTCCAAGAATTCCTCTAATGATAACCCAATATCTGCCAACTTTTCTCTTATCTCATTTATCAGAGCAAACATTTCTACAACATCATTGTACCACCTTTTCCTATTTGCTTCAAACATTGCTACTTTCATGAATTCAATATTATTTTTGACTTCAAAGCCATCCTTTAAAATCACTTCTTTACTCTGCATTTCTTCAAAATGTTCTGCCATTAGGTGGAGAGTGGGATGGATGACTTCCAATTCTTGTTCTTTCTGGTATAACAGACTCTCCATTTCTTTGGCAGTAAATTGGATCACTTTGATCTGCCTGAACATCTCTGTGATCCCATCGATCCTATCTCGAATTTTGAATGATATTTCTTTTCTGATTTTAGCCAAATAGTCTGCATAGTCTATTATTTTCACAACTAGTGGGGGTTGTACTAGTGTGGTGGTTGCCTTAGCTAACTTTATTGCAAGTCTTTGATCAAGGCTTGCATTTTTACCTTCTCCTTATCACTCATTTCTAATTGACCCCTTAATTATTTATTTGTCTGGTGTAGAAGGTCTATGGTTTGTGCATTCATAGCCTTATTTATTCTGACCATGTCATCTTCCTTCCCATGCATTGAAATCTTCCCTGTTTCATCATCAACTTGGAGAATGAAAGGTTCTTGTGGGGTAGGTATGGTTATTTTTTCCATGGATGCTTTGTACATGTCTTCTCCTACTCTCAAAGTATGACTCTCTTCCATGTCACCTATTCTAGCTATCATCTGTAGTTCTCTTTCATTAGCAACACTGAAAACCATTTCTTCTTCGACCCTTTTTAATGTAACTTTTGTCGAGGTCAGAGCCAGCTTAGGCTTCTTTGCCTCAGGGGTAGATACAACCTCTTGCTTTTCTACCCTATGATCTCTCAAGATTTCTCCAAAACCACCTGCTTTCATTTGTGTTACATATGGAATTGGTATTTCTTTGTCATTAATCTTCATTGAGGTGGGAATAGCCTGAGGGGCTAACTTCTTTACACTAGTTAGGGCCAATAGTTGGTCAAAAATAGGAGCTTCAACTTGTTTTCCTGAAATGGTAAGCTCTTGGGGTGACACTGCAACCATTTCTTTCCCTTTGTCTATATCAGGCCCTGTGAGAGTTTGTTGTGAAGTACTAGGTGTTGCTTCTATCTATGGTTGAGAATTTTTTGGAACTTGTATTTGGTGTTCCACTATATCAATAGTACCCACTATAACCTCCACTTGGTCTATACCTTGTTCTTCTATAATTTCTAATAGTGCATCCTCTCGGATGGCTTGAGTGGGAGTAGGGAAAATTGGGGCTGTTGAATCTATAGTAATTCTCCTTATTGCATCGAGCTCCGAGGGGTATTCATATGGTCTATGAATTTGTGAATTTCCCCTATCCTTAAAAGGAAAATCATTCCATACTTTTCGTAAATCTTCTCCTTTCTCCATGGCTTCTAATAGTGCTTCCTCATATTGGTATTTTCTGTGTTCGACCCAGGCATATTCGTGATTCATCATCCACCTATATTTTTTATGGGGATCATAGGGTCTCCAAGTTATCTCTTCAAAATCCAAGTTTTCCAAATCGTACATGCCTTTGAACAGGGTTGGGTATCCTGTAAAGGTGTGATATCCAAATTTGCAGGGAACATTGAGCCAGGGGACTCGACCATGCTTCTTCGCTTACCTCATTTTAGCTTCTTCTACAACTTGCCTTACCAGTTCTAAGGTGGCCAGGGAGAAAGGGCAATACATAGGTAACATTTTAGGGGGAATTTTAGCTCCATAAAGCCGCATATACGTGAAACCTTCTAAGAAGAAGTAATCCCCTATTTCTTTTTCTTTGATGAAAGCTTTTACTCCTGGCCCTAATCTCTCGGGCATATCGCCTGTCAGAATCCAGTGAATTTCTACCATGAAGTTGTCACAAAACCAACCTAAGTGGGTGCGTCCCTCATGTATCCTCCAAAATTTATTTTGTACATATGGACTATCACTGGCTCCTATTCTATGTTGACTTTCATCTCCCAATTGTCCAACCAACAAGTGCATGAGAATCGAATAATGAGAAAAACAGGGCATCTCTTTCCTCTGTTCCAAAATTACCTTTTTCAATTTTGACAACTGCTCATGCATTTGTCTACTCAATTCCTCCTCCCAGGCATAGATGGGGGTATTTATTCTTCTGTTACTTTGTGTTACTAAGTACAAAGTATCTCTCCCTACCACACTAAGTTCTTGTACCCCCAAAATAACATTTATCATGTCACAAAAATCCCTGACCCAAGGTTTGAATGCGGTCTTTCTAATGGGGAATTTATATTGTACCTCCTCATATGTATCAAAAAGCATTTTAAAGGAATCTAAATAAGTTAATTGATGAGATTGCCTTTCAATTACCTGGTAAATTAGTTGGGTGTTCGAGGGCTCTAGATGAAATACTTCTTTGATGTGCCTGGATGCTATGCTAAAAACTAGATGTCCTTTATTATCTCTAAAAGTCCTGGTATTCTCATCATAGGCTACTGCTAGCCATGCCATCAGGTCTGCATAGTAATACACCCTGGGGCATATTAATTTCCCTATATTGTTGGTCCATCTATTTCTCCTAGGGGCTCTCTGGTTTTGTGATTTCTTCACTTTGTAGAATAAATCAGCTAGTAACCAAGGAGAGCGCTGCCAATTTTCCATTGTGGCTTCGAAGCTCCGAACACACGTATTTTCAATCTCGTATTGTTGGGTTGGTGTGAGCTTTTTGTTTTCCCCAGACTTTTTTGAAAAATCATACATCCCTATCATAGCCATTACTCCTTCGAGGGAGCTCTGTGTATGGAGACTGGTCAGTAATGAACTTTATTGCCTCTTGAGTGTCTTTGGGTATGAAGGTATTTCTCCAAGTGGCCATTATGCTCATAGGAATTACTTTGACTCACCATGATACACACTTTTTGGGTTTCTTCTAACTCTCTGCTCGTTCAAACCAGTTCTTCGTTCTGAGATAACCAGGGTGGCAATGGCGCTCGATAGTGGGACTTTAAGTAATCGAGGGTAGAGTGGCTTTACTGGCTTCACATAGTGTATCATTAATGTAATGTCACCAACTGCCTTTCGAATTTGGCCAATGGATATCTACCATAGTGTCATTTCTAAAATCGAATAATTGTGGTAGGTGATCTTCCTTGGCCTGCACGTCCATGAGGTCCTTGGTTTGTGTACTTACAATCATTCACAGTGTTTCTATTGGTTTCTAAGATTCCCTTATTTTTGACGTGGTATTATGAACATGGTAGTGGTGGTCTTTCATGGGAATTTTTTGTAAAACACTCTGCCACCTTGGCCTGGTATAGGAATTAGTTTTCAAAAGAAGATATACCATTAAAAAGTGGTCATTATTCTGGGGATCGGTTGTCATATCTGCTTCATAGAGGCGTGTGCCCATCCAAATTATTTAATTGTCAGATCCTATTTATTTCATTTTCCATCATCTGATGCCTAAAACCTGCATAATCATTAGCTATATAACATAATAGGTGTATGCTAAGGTAGTCACATGTATTTAAGTCAAAAAATCATGGCTAGTAGTAAGTCGATCATAAATACTTAGTTTAAAAATTATATAATCATAAACTTGACCTCACAATTAATTCAATGCATTAATCATCATAAAATCATGATTTACTATGGTTAATCTGGTGATTAAAACCTTGATAATATTGCATTAAAACATAGGTATTGTATAATCAGATCACCTCTCTATGTGCTCACCATTAGATCAAACAATGATGGTGGTGTGATCATTGGATTCCCCATACATGTGCAAGGGTTAGCAGGATGAAAGGGAAAAATTAACAATGTATTATACCCTTATAAATCGTGATTAAGCACTTGTCTTAACTTTAATAATGCATTTAATTAATTATCTGACCAAAAACCTTGTGAATTAACCTTTGATCATTTTACAGAAAGCATCGTCATTGGATTAGATTCAGGCCAAGAACTACCATCGAATTAGCCCATGATGTGTACTTTATATTATTTATGTCATCATGGTGAATCACGACCGTCTACTTTAGAGGAATTAAGCATGATCATATATGTCCTTTTGCTCTTGATTGTTCTAGAAAATTGTTGCCATCGGATCTAGGTGGGCTCAAGCGCAACCATTGGATCAGATTTAGGGTATGCTTTATTATTCCCTATGTTTGACTTGTCAAAGTATAGAAAAATCATGGAAGCACTACCGTAGGATCAAACTTGGAGCGTGCACTATCGTTGGATCCCATAAAGGTGTGAGTATTTTTACCATTCGAAGGATACCATTATTTTTTGGTTTTTTTCTACATGCACAGCCATAGGCTTATCTTGAAATGAGTGTAGTCATTGATTTCTTTGGATCTACACAAGGTCTAAACAATGAATATATATAATACTTTTACTTAGCCTTTATTATCTTTGGTGAGTGTACGTTCATCGGATCAAGGTAGAGTAATTGTTATCGTTAAATCTTTCGAAGTTGCACGATGCCTTAGAAAAATCAGCATATGGCTAAAGTTGACTTCATTGGGCAACACGCATCCGTTGGATCGAATCTTGATCAAGCACAATCATAGGTCTTCCTTGACTTCCAAGACTAACAACTGAAGGGTGCACACTTTTTAATTTTTATTAATCTTCGATTAAGCGATCGGGGAATAATTATCAACGTATTAAGACCCTTATTAATTGTGATTAGCAATTTGATTAATATTTGAGACACTTAACCTTTTCAATGTTAATATTCTTATATTTTGAGTGAGCGCGATCATCTGTTTTCATCATAATTTAGTGTTGTCCTTGGATCTATTTGATTTGCATGAAATTTAATCAATGGGGTGCGTACCCTTAATGTTTAATCTCTTTAGACCTTATGATAAAATATTTTTTACCATGGTACATTATTGACTTTAAAAACTTGAGTTGTTTATGCGAGCGCGTTCATCCGATCAAGATATATTTGGGCGCTACCTTTGGATCTACCCACAGTATTCGGTGTTTACCCAAAGGGAGCATGTACCCTCAATTTGATTTTTTTAAATTTTTTTTGTATAATACCTTAGGTTATAATATTTTTTGACCATAGCATATTATCGACTCATTTGTTTTAACCCTCAAATTATTTATGAAGGCGCACCCATCCGATTTTGGAGGGTGAAGCGCTATCATCCAGATATTTGGACTTGCTCGATCTTTAAACACGTGATTTAACTTAGACCTTAGGATTATTAACATTTACTTAGGTCCAAATTTTTTAATCAATTTTATTATAGGCCTAAGGATTTTGGGGGGTTTCTTTTAATAGATATCTATTTGATTTGAAAATTTCACCCTTTTAATAATTAGATAATGCTGATGGCCAAGGGATACTTTAGTGGATGTTTGATTTTCAGATAATATTAACGGTCATAGGGATAATGATATTAATGGTTAAGATTCTAAATTTAGACTTGATTAAGATGACATTTTTATAACTATTGTAAAGGATCAAAACATTGAAAATTGATTTCTCAAATGAGAAAGCAACAGAGGCCAATTTTAGTTGATAAAGTTACTGAAACCAAAAATTTCAAATTGGGGGTATCTGAAGATAAGTCAAATTTAGCTCCAACATAGGCTCTAACTGAGACAATGTGCTAAAAACATGAGGTACTTGAGAATTCCAAAATCTCCTGGTTTTATTTTTAGCTTTAAACAAAATCATAAATAATCAAGCCTGATTTAGAAAATCAAAACAAAAAATAAAGAAAAACTAAAATTGAAAATATACAATAAAGCAATAAAAAATATGATAACAAAGCAATAGAGTATTCGAAAACTATCATTCTCCTTAGTAAATTTAAATCAAAGGATCAAAATTCTGTATGAGCTTTTGAAATATTATTATGATTATTTTTCAAGGCCCTACAATATGACCATACATAATGCATCAAAGTTAATCATTCCATCATGACTTGGCCTAATTTTGTGTTAGTGTACTCATTTCTAACTTCCTGGTTTTATAGAACTTCATTATGTTTGTAAAATGGTTAAGCCTAATGAGTAATTTCACTCTTTTAATATTTTCACCATCTACATGGCTCCACTGCCAGTCAGGCATCTATAGCATTGGTGGAGATGCTACTGATACCATATGGTTTTACTCTACTGCCATTCAAGAGTCTATAGCCCTAGTAGAGGTTTTCCCAAATATCTCAAGTATTGACTCAATCTGTTTTATTTTAATTTTCTTCCTCTTTTGAGAAATATTTGGATATAAATATACTATGCAATGAGTGTGCCTGAGTTGAGGACCTATTTTTGGCTACAAAGATAGAGTGTAATGATTTTTAGCTCAACCATCTTACCAAATATAATTATGTCCCTTGAACCCTAAAATTTCTTTTAATGGAATTTTGTAGAGTGAAGCTTTGTCAATACGGACCAATGACTATGATTTACTCTATTCTGACTCATATCATACGATAGTTGCAAGAACATTCAAATTTTAAAAAATTGTAAGCATAAAAAAAAACTAAAATAAATGTCCTCTTCTCTTATTGTCTTTAGGGGAATAGACAGTAAGGAATACTCATCATTCTATGATAATCATGTGAAACAACACAATTAAAACTATACAAAGTAAAACAAAACAAATAAAGAAACTTGACTATCAAAAACATAACACCTTAATAGAAAAAGAATTTTTTTTGGGATTTATCCTTCGAATTCTATTATTATTATAATTAACGTTTACTCCTTTTTGATCCCATGTTCGGGGTTGTAAATCTTGCGATGTATACCGTTGATAGGGATTTTCATCAGTTATTCCTCCAAGGTTTGCAACTTGAAGTGTTTGGACCAATAACTTGAGGTATTTGGTAAGGGAAAATCCACTTGGGTTCAAGCTTTTCTTTCTCACCATGATTATCATTCTTAGGATCCTAGTATATCACTATATCACCTTCACAAAACAGAGTGCCCTTTGCTTTTTTGTTAAATTATTTTATAGTTTTTTGGATTTGATCAATTATTTTATTTAGTGTCTCTCTTCTTTGCTCTTGCAACTAGGCAATTTGGTCTAATATCCTCTACAAGGCTTCAAAGATCTCATGGTCTTGTAATAGCAAGGAAAGTGCTAGATTTTCTATTCTTGGGGGTAACAAGGCTTTCTCTCCATATACCTTTTCATAGGGAGTTCTACCTATATTTATTTTAAGTGATAACCTGTCTGCCCATAAAGAAAATTTTAACTCATTGTCCCGGATCTTCTTATTTTTACCCAATGATATCTTAATTCTGGTGATTACATTCTTATTTTATGATTCAGCTAGACCATTCCCTTATGGGTAATAATTTGCAGAGTGGGAGAGTTCTATTCCATACTTAGCACAAAATTCTACCATATCATATGATACAAAATATTGCCCATTATCTGTTACTAACTTTTGAGGAACCCCAAATTGGGTCAAAATACTTTCTTCTAAGAAATGTATAATATTTTGAGATGTAGAACTTCTTAGAGGAGCAACATCTATCCACTTGATGAAGTAGTCTATTGCAATTATGATCTATTTATGTCTACCTGATGAATTTGGATTGATTTTCCTAATTAGGTCGATACCCCATTGTGTGAACGATGCTTCTATGACTACTGGCTTAAGGGGCATAACTGCTAAATATTTTTGACTACAAAAACCTGATAATTATGATAATTTATAACATACTAATACACATATTTAAAAATTGAAGGCCAATAATAGTCTGATCTCATGATTTTATTTGCAGTGGCTTTTGGAGCGAAATGTCCTCCACAGAAACCTCTGTGAAACTCTTTCATTATTTATAAGACTTCACTTTCATACAAGCAAACTAATAACACACCATCAAGATGTCTTCAATAGATCACGCCATCCTGCACATGATATTTTTGTATTTATAGTTTTATTGATCTCATTATGATAATTGACATGTCCTTTGGGAAAGACAAAATTTGTAGGTATGCTAATATTTCATCATACCATTTACATTCAGTATTATTAACTCTACTGATGTCATGCTTCTTATCTATTGTAATGATATTATTAGAGTCTTCTCCTTTATATGCCAAGTATTTTGCTAAGCCTTGCCCTCTTATAGTTTTGACTATTTTGAATTTTACATCATACTGTAATAGTTTCACCATCCACCTTGTAGGCCTCCTTAACGGTTTAGACTAGGTGAAGATATCCTTTATTGTTATGAAAGGGATACAACAGTAAACCTTATTTCAACCAAATATCATTTAAAATTTTCTAAATATTGAATCACTGCATAAGCATATTTTTCTAGCAGGGTATACTTAAGGTGTGCTCCTTTCAATCCTGAAATCATGAAGGCTATTGGTCTTTCACTATTTTCATCATCCTTTGGATAAAGGACCACAACAATGGAATTTTTAGATGCGAATGAATAGATATTGAAATATTTTGAATAATTGGGGCAGGTTAAGGCTAGGGTAGTAGAAATGGTCTCTTGTATCTTTCCAAAAGCTTCCATGTTTTTTTTATCCATTTTATTTCTCTAGTCTTTTTAACGATATCATTTATGGGTTTAGTCATATTTTCAAAATTGGGAATAAACCTTCTAACAAAATTAATTTTGCCAAAGAATGACTTGACTCCTTTGATGTTTCTAGGAAGGGAAACTTTTGAGATAGATTCTATTCTTTCTGGATCTATACTCATCCCTTTTTCTGACACTATGTGTCCTAGTAATTTCCCCTGTGTTGTTCCAACTATGCACTTTTTAGAATTTAGGAAAATTCCAAAATCTTTGCACTCGGTAAGGATTGCAATAAGATGTTCTAAATGGTCCTCTATATTTTTAGAAAATACTGTTATATCATCCAAATATACCACTACTATTTTAAACATCAACCCTTTGAAAACAAAATATATTTCTTTCTGAAAGGTAGCACCTGCATTCATTAGACCAAAAGGAATTCTCAAATATTCAAAGGTACCCCAAGGAGTAGTGAATGATGTCTTATGTCTATCTCCTGGTTTTATTTTTAGCTTTAAACAAAATCATAAACCATCAAGCCTGATTAGAAAATCAAAACATATAAACAAAGAAAACTTAAAACTGAAAAGATACAATAAAGCAACAACAAACATGATATCAAAGCAATAGAGTATCCAAAAACTATTATTCTCCTCAGTCAAATTTAGATCAAAGGATCAGAATTTTAAGTTCAGATGAGCTTTTGAAATATTGTTATGATTGTTCTACAAAGCCCTAAGATATGATCATACATAATGCATCAAATTTACTTGTTCCATCATGACTTGGCCTAAGTGTGTGTTAGTGTATTCATTTCTAATTTCTTGGTCTTCTAGAACTTCATTATGTTTGGAAAATGGTTAAGCCTAATGAGTAATTTCACTCTTTTAAGATTTTCACCATGTGCAGGGCTCCACTGCCAGTCAAGCGTCTATAGCCCCGGTGGAGATGCTATTGATCCCATATGGTTTTACTCTACTACCATTCAAGCATCTATAGCCCCGGTAGAGGTTTTCCCAAGATATCTCAAGTATTGACTCAATCTATTTTATTTTAATTTTCTTCCTCTCTTTTTTGAGAAATATTTGGATATAAGCAGATTGTGCAATGAGTGTGCCTGAGTTGAGGACCAATTTTTGGCTAAAAATATAGAGTGTAATGATTTTTAGCTCAACCATCTTACCAAAGATAACTCTGTCCCTTGGACCCTAAAATTTCTTTTAATGGTATTTGTAAAGTGAGGCTTTGTCAGGATGGACCAACAACTCTGATTTACTCTATTTTGTCTCATATCATATGATAGTTGCATGAACATTCAAATTTGAAAAATTGTAAGCATCATCAAAAATTAAAATAAATTTCCTCTTCTCTATTTATCTTTAGGGAAATAAATAGTAAGGAATACTCATCATCCTATGATAATCATGAAAAACAACACAATTAAAACCACACAAAGCAAAACAGAACAAATAAAGAAAACTTGACTATCAAAAACATAACATCTTAACAGACAAAGCACTATGTTTTTGGGATTTTTCTTTTGAATTATATTATTTTAATTTTTATTATTAAGGCTTTTACTCCCTATTGACCCCATGGCCGGGGTTGTAAATCTTGAGATGTATACCATTGATAGGGATTTTCATCAGTTCTCCCTCTAGGGTTTGCAACTTGTAAGTGTTTGGACCAACAACTTGAGCTATTTGGTAAGGGCCAATCCACTTGGGTTCAAGCTTTCCTTTCTCACCATGCTTATCATTTTTAGGATCCCAGTAGATATCACCTTCACAAAAGGGAGTACCCTTTGCTTTCTTGTTAAATGATTTTACACTTTTTGAGTTTGATCAATTATTTTGTTTAAGGTCTCTCTTCTTTGTTCTTGCAACTAGGCAATTTGGTCTAATCTCCTCTGCAAGGCATCAGGGTTCTCATGGTCTTGTAATAGTAGGGAAAGTGCTAATTTCTCTATTCTTGGAGGTATCAAGGCTTTCTCTCCATATACCATTTCGTAAGGAGTTCTCCCTGTATTTCTTTTAAGCGATAATCTATCTGCCCATAGAGAAAATTTTAATTCACTGTCCCAACTCTTCTTATTTTTACCCAATGATCTCTTAATTATGGTAATTAAATTTTTATTTGATGACTCAACTAGACCATTCCCTTGTGGGTAATAATTTGCAGAGTGGGAGAGTTCTATTCCATACTTAGCACAAAATTCTACCATCTCATATGATACAAAATATTGCCCATTATCTGTTACTAACTTTTGAGGAACCCCAAATCTGGTCAAAATACTTTCTTCTAAGAAATTTATAATAGTTTGAGATGTAGAACTTCTTAGAGGAGCAACTTCTACCCACTTGGTGAAGTAATCTATTGTAGTTATGATCCATTTATGTCTACCTGATGAATTTGGATTGATTTCCCCAATTAGGTCGATGCCCCATTGTGTGAATGGTGCTTCTATGACTACTGGCTTAAGGGGCATAGCTGCTAAATGTTTCTTACCTGCAAAACAACAATTATGACAATTCCTAACATACTGATATACATCTTTAAAAAGTGAAGGCCAATAATAGCCTACTCTCATGATTTTATTTGTAGTGGCTTTTGGAGCAAAATGTCCTCCATAGAAACCTTCATGAAATTATTTCATTATTTTTGGGACTTCACTTTCATACAAGCAGACTAATAACACACCATCAAGGTGTCTCCAATAGAGCACACCATCCTGCACATGATATTTCTATGTTTGCAGTTTTATTGATCTCATTCTGTTAATTGGCATGTCCTTTGGGAAAGATAGAGTTTGTAGGTATGCTAATATTTCATCATACCATTTACATTCAACATTCTTAACTCTCCTGATGTCATGCATTTCATCTACTGTAACAACATTATTAGAGTCTTCTCCTTTATATGCCAAATATTTTTCTAAACCTTACCCTCTTACAGTTTTGACTATTTTGAATTTTGCATCATACTGTAATAGTTTCACCATCCACCTTGTAGGCCTTCCTAGTGGTTCAGACTAGGTGAAGACATCCTTTATTGTTATGAAAGGGATACAACAGTAAACCTTATTTGAACCAAATATACCTTTGAAATGTTCTAAAGATTGAATCACTGCATAAGCATATTTTTCTAATAGGGTATACTTAAGATGTGCTCCTTTCAATCCTAAACTCATGAAGGCTATTGGCCTTTCATTATTTTCATCATCCTTCTGAGAAATGACTACAGTAATGGAATGTTCAGATGCGAATGAATAGATATTGAAATCTTTTGAGTAATTGGGGCAGGTTAAGGTTGGGGTAGTAGAAATGGCCTCTTTTATCTTTTTAAAAGCTTCCATGTTTTTTGTTGTCCATTTTATTTCTCTAGTATTTTTAACCATGTCATTTATAGGTTTGGTCATCTCTACAAAATTGGAGATAAATCTTCTAATAAAATTAACCTTGCCAAAGAATGACTTGACTCCTTTGATGTTTCTAGGAGGGGGAATTTTTGAGATAGCTTCTATTCTTTCTGGATCTATACTCACCCCTTTTTTTGACACTATGTGTCCTAGTAATTTCCCTTGTGTTGTTCCAAATATGCACTTTTTAGGATTTAGGGAAATTCTAAACTCTTTGCACCGGGCAAAGACTGCAGCAAGATGTTCTAAATGATCTTCTGGATTTTTAGAAAATATTGTTATATCATCCAGATATACCACTACTATTTTGAACATCAACCCTTTGAAGGTAAAATCCATTGCTCTTTGAAAGGTAGCACCTGCATTCATTAGACCAAAAGGTATTCTCAAATATTCAAAAGTACCCCAAGGTGTGGTGAATGTTGTCTTATGTCTATCTTCTGGATTAATTTGTATTTGATTATATCCAAAAAATCCATCTAATAGGGACATTCTAGATGAACCAACTACTACTTGCAATAGTTGTTCCATATTGGGCAATGGATAATTATCTTTTAATGAGCTTTTATTTAAGTTTCTAAAGTCTACATAGAGTCTAATATCCCCATTTTTCTTTCTGATCGGTACTAAGTTGGATATCCAAGATGAAAATCTTACCTTTCTGATGATCTTGGAATCTAATAATTTTTGTACCTCTTTTTGCATTATTGGGTGTAGGGTAGGGTTATACTTCCTCTATTTCTGTCTGAATGGCTTGGAATCTTCCTTCAGAGGTATTATATATGACATTACATCTGTTTTGAAGGTTTTAAGATCTTCATACATCCAAGAAAAATGTTCCTTATTTTTCTTTAAGAAACTTATATATCTAACTTTTTCTTTTTCTGGTAAGGTTGTGTCTATTTTCACTATTTTGGGCTCTTTAACTGTACCAATATTAACATCTTCGGCTATAGTCTCTTTCAAGAGAGGTTTGAAAGCTTTATCAAAATCATCAAATAAACTCTCCAGAGAAACTAATCCTTTTGGTATTCTATTTGTTTTTAGTTGGATTACTTCTACTGGTTCTCCTATTTGATCTTTTAATTTTTCTTCATCCTTTTCATCACAAATTATATCTGCATATTGATTTTGTAAGGTCATGAAGTCTTTTATGTCCACATCATCTTGGAAGACTTGTAAGTAAACAATGTTATCTGGTACAGAAGGCTTATAGACTGAAATGGTTGGGAACCTGTCCATATATTCTATAGTAATTTTTGGATGGTCTAGGCCTGATGCATTTACAGCTAAGAGGTCTGCAACATGATTCTGTTCTCTAGGAATGTATGAAATATTGAAAGCTAAAAATTTATCAATTTCTTCCAATACTGTAGTTTTATACTGTTTTAACCTAGGATGCTTGGTTTGATACTTTCCTCTTATCTATTGGATGATTAGTTCTGCATCTCTAGTTACAGTCAGGTAATTTATTCCCAACTCTTTGGCTTTCCTCAATCCTAGCAATAGAGCCTCATACTCAGCTACATTATTGGTGCAAGGGAATTCTAGTCTGTAAGGAATACCAAGGTAGTTTCCTTTTATGTCAGTCAAATTAACTCCTGCACCTGCTCCAGATTGGGATTTAGCTCCATCAAAAGTCATGGTCCACATTTCTTGTGTTAATACTCTATCTGATTCAGCATCAACCATTTTCATAACTTTTGGATCCATGTTTTTGGCTTCTGGTACTTCTACCAGGAATGGGTTATGCCATATTGAATAAACTCCCATTCCTTTTTCTTCCATTGAATTTACTAAGTTTATCATGGTGTCATCTATTTTAATTAACTCTACAGAATATTTGTTAAAAGGTTCTCTTCGTAGAGTTACATTTTCTTTATCTGATATTGGAATGGTAGCATAAGACCAATCCAATTGAATTGATCCCCCTAATTGTTCTTCCCAATGCCTGCTTAGTAGTAGTGAGAAGAAAGGGTCCACATCCACTACTGCAACATCCATCACTATACCTTTCTTGGGGTGTTGGTCTAGGAAAACCAATAATCCAGTTATCACTCCAATGCAAGGTACTTGCCTACTATCCATTACTGAAACATGGGCATAATCTCTTGTACAGATTAACCCCATTTGGTCAGCTATCATTTTGGGCATGATATTATGTGAAGCTCCACTATCCAGCATACAATTATGAATTACATACCTCTCTCCTTCATCTGAATTATATCTTAATGACACATAGAAGGGTCTGACAGAGGATGGTGACCTTGTATCATGTTGATTTTGTCTAGCAGCATGGCAAGTTGGATCTTCTTTTTGTTCAATCAATCCAAATGCTCTATAGACCTGTTCTCTATATTGTTGAACTTTCATGAGCTCACCAAATGTGATATTGACTTTCTGTTTACTGAGTTCTGACCCAACATCAAATTCTATCTTTTTTATATCAAGTGGTTTGTTGCATTCTTCTTTAGGTGTTTCCTCTTCTAACTCTACTAGCTCGGGGATTACCTTTTTGGGGGTTCTATCCATTTTCTCTTTACTAATATTTTTGTTTGTGAAGGATTGTTTTCTTGTTTCACTAGTGGAAGCTTTCTCTGTTCTATCAGGAATTGTTATGTTCCTTAAATTTAGAGTATGGGTAGCTTCTAACTCCTCCACTTCTTGGGTAGTGGGAATTAATTTCCCTTGCTTCATTTTATCATATCTTGACTCATGTGGTTTTTGCAATATTTTGGTACCTTCAGCTACTAAGATCTGAGGATGATGATTTGAAGCATACTTGTCCATGTTCTCTTCAAAGAGCCTTTCTCTTGACTCATCTTCTAGAGACCAACAGGCATTAATCCTTATATCTTCTTCTGAATCATCATTAAGATCTATATTGTGTTGTTTACTTAAGTAAATACCACATCCTTCTGGGTTATGGGGGGCATCACAGGTTGAGCAAAAATAAGGAAAACCTTTTGCTATGTTAGTAGATGGCATGGGGTTCGGAACACTATTCTGATCTCTATCAGACTCTCTGTTTTTCCAATTATTGTTTCCATTGTTCCTATTCCTATTTCCTTCATCAGAGCCATTGTTGTTTCCCCAATTCCTATTGAAATTTTTCTTGAAGGGAGGGTGATTATCAACATGTGGTCTCTCTGGTTGTGATGGCTCACCATTATTCCCATTGTTTCCATTATTTCTTTCTATTCTTGCTAACCTATTGTTCATGGTATTAAACATCTCTATCATCTGATTAGTCAATTTCTCCATTGGATCTACTTCAGCTCTTCTTTGTAAATCAAAGGCTACTCTTTTGGGCTTTCTATCAGGTTGATTTATCTCTAGAGAATAAGGTTTCATTTTACCACTATCTAGAATATTTATTTTGATTTCAATCGCTTTATCCATGCATTCATCGATAGTGGTGGCTTGTTCTTGCCTTAATTCATAATTGAATTCTCCTTGGAAAGCATTTTTATAGAAACAAATTGACTAGATGTCACTAGGCCTGAGGTTAACAGGGATTTTGTTCCTAGTTTTGGAAAACCTTCTGTTAAAATCACTAACAACTTCATTTTCCTTTTTCTTCATAGTGGCTAACTCGGTTAACAGGGATTGTTCATTTTTCCTCTCTCGAATTTCTTTAGGAACACAGTTTCCATTTTAGCAAAATCTGGAATGTCATTTGTTGGGAGGGAGTTGAACCACTCTCTGGCATCCTTTTCTAAAGTTTTCAGGAATAGCCTTAGGACTACATCTTCATGTTCTACCTCTAAGCTATCCATAGCATATAAGAAACTTTTAATATGATCTTCTCCAGTTATTACATTATTTCCTAAAAACTTGGGTAGATACTTGTGGGCTTTATTTGGTAGGGCATTCAAATTTATAGGTAAAGCAAAAGGCCTGTACCTATTAGTTCTCCATAATTGAATATTATTTTGATTTGGTTGAGCCATTGTGACTGTAGGTGTAATGGGATTTGGATTCACAGAAACACTGCCTACAGGAATATGGGGTTGGGTAACCTTAATATAATCAACTGAATTATCTACTATAGTATTACTATTAGTTGGGCAATGAGAATAATCAAATGTATCATCTACAACAAAATTTAACCCACTATTAACAACTATTTCTATAGCAGTAATATTCTAATTTTTATTTTTCTTTACGTACTTTCTACTTGTAGGACAAGATTTATTTTCATACACAATACTCTTAAGAAGTGGGACTTTTTTATTATGGGTAAGTACCTCAGGGTTCTCAAATTCTGGAAATAGCTCCTTACCACTTCTCTTGGTGTGCGCCAGCACGTTTTGCTCCTTCTTTCTTGATTTTTGATTTTTAGGTTCGTCTAGATAGAGTCGCCAACACATAGGTAGTGCAGAAAGAACAGAATGTATGATCAAGATTGCTTGATATTTTAACTCTCAACCTCATAGGAGATGGTTCTTGAGGGAATTTCAAGAAAATCAAGAAACATAAAAACACTTCAAAAGATAATTGAAAATTATGGGCAAAAGAAAATAAAGAATGTAAAAGTCATAAAAATCAAAACGTGGGTTCTTTATTCTAATTGGTCGCTTATTGATTAAAATAATAATCATTGAAAAATCTAGGTTAAGAATTTAAAAATTCTTCCTTGACAATGATGCTAAAAAATTGTTGGCATTAGTTTGATGGAAGTAAAAATAGTAAAAATATGTTTGAAATCTATGCCTAAAATCATGAAGATTATATCCTCGAAATGGTGCCAAAAAATTGTTGGAATAATTTCTTGCATCCATAGGATTCGATTGTCACGCTATAAGAATTTGTTTGGAACCAATGAGCTATTACAGGCTCTGGTCAACCTGCCTCTTTATTCTAATAAAAGATATATTTCTAAAGAAAAGAATCAGAATGGGTAAGGAAACCCTAGTGATAAACTTTAGATATTGCAAGTTTAAGCACTCCAGATTTTAGTTATACACTACTTATATTAAAATGACCAAGCAAAGACAACAACTATTATTATGCCTTATGTAGACCGGTGCCTAGATTCATTGGGCTATTATAGCAATTTAACAATGTTTATAATATGAACAGAGAGAATGGAGAAAAGAGAAATTGGTACTATTAGACTCATTCGAATATCGTAATAAATCTAACAGTTTGACCAACGAAAGAAATATTCATAACACATTCAAATAATGTAATCTGCTATGAAGTAACACACAGAACTGAAGATAAAAATTGATAGAATTGAACCCTATAATTGTATTAATTTTCCAAATGAATTACATGCAGAGTTGGCAAAATGCCATTAAACTCTGTTAAAAATCTCTTAATACAATGAGAAAATCTTTGTTCAAATAATGTAACAAGACTTCTCAACTTCTCCCATTCCAATTTGGTAACAGGAAAAATCTCTGAGTTTCAGGCTCAAAAAGAACTAGAAATATTCTCAGCTTCTCAAGCACAGTTCTACCAAAACCTGCATAACAAAGGGAAGAATGAGGGATGACAAGAAAAATAGACACAAAGGATACAACAACACAATTCATAGGGCACTCAAGTATACCTCTTAGAAAAAATGCTATCTCTAAATGCTTGATGCAGATTTTGACCATAGCTGGTGTATTTATAGCTTTGAATTCTTGAATCTATTATTTTTGGCCTTATCTGGGCCTTACACTTATCACTCTTTGGTTTGATCTTCAAAAACTTGTACAACTGTCTTCCATTATCCCCTTTTGTCTACATTGTACACTCTACTAGGACTCTTTTAACTCAACTGTTTAACCGGTAATCTCAGTGCCTGAAGAGTCTTCTTCTTCTATCCCTTCTTCAACCTCTGACTGGCTTCCTACTTTTGAAGTTTCTCCTCCCTGAGTAATCTTTATTTCTTCCTCTGGGGGTGTATTTATTTCTAGTTGTAAACTACATATTTTGGTTTCTTTATTTTTCTTGCTCCCCTGATTTGCTTTTCAATAAGCTTCCAAGCGTAAATATTAAAAGTCACAAAAAATCTCAATATATTCATTTCTTGGAGGATTCTGTTCTTCTGTATGCTAATAAAAACCTTATTCTTTTCATACTGGGTAACAAGGGAATCCACAGTATTGACCAAGAAGGTAGTCTCTCTGGCCATTCCTTTGTCATCATCAGGTTCACAATCAAACCCTTCTATCTTATTCATGAGGAGGTCTTCTATGCTAGCAATTTCCAAGAATTCCTCCAATGATAACCCAATATCTGCCAACTTTTCTCTTATCTCATTTATCAGAGCAAACATTTCTACAACATCATTGTACCACCTTTCTCTATTTTCTTCAAACATTGCTGCTTTCATGAATTCAATATTATTTTTTACCTCAGAGCCATCTTTTAAGATCACTTCTTTACTTTGCATTTCTTCAAAATATTCTGCCATCAGGTGGAGAGTGGGATGGATGACTTCTAATTCTTGTTCTTTCTGGTATAGCAAACTCTCCATTTCTTTGGTAGTAAATTGGATCACTCTAATCTATCTAAACATCTCTGTGATCCCATCGATCCTATCCTTAATTTTAAATGATATTTCTTTTTTGATTTTAGACAAATAGTCTGCATAGTCTATTATTTTCACAACTAGAGGGGGTTGTACTGGTGTGGTGGTTGCCTTAGCTAACTGTTCTTTCAGATTATTGATCAAGGCTTGCATCTCTACCTTCTCCTTATCACTAGTTTCCAATTGACCCCTCAATTCTTTATTTTTCTGGTGCAGAAGGTCTATGGTTTGTGCATTCATAGCCTTATTTATTCTGACCATGTCATCTTCCTTCCCATGCATTGAAATCTTCCCTGTTTCATCATCAACTTGGAGAACAAAAGGTTCTTGTGGAGCAGGTATGGTTACTTTTGCCATGGATGCTCTGTACATGTCTTCTCCTACTCCTGAAGTATGACTCTCTTCCATGTCACCTATTTTGGCTATCATCTGTAGTTCTCTTTCATTAGCAACACTAAAAACCATTTCTTCTTTGACCCTTTTTAATGTAACTTTTGTCGAGGTCAAATCTAGCTTAGGCTTCTTTGCCTCAAGGGCAGATACAACCTCTTGCTTTTCTACCCTATGATCTCTCAAGATTTCTCTAAAACCACCTTCTTTCATTTGTGTTACATATGGAATTGGTATTTCTTTGTCATTAATCTTCATTGAGGTGGGAATAGCTTGAGGGGCTAACTTATTTACACTAGTTAGGGCCAATAGTTGGTCAGAAATAGGAGCTTCAACTTGTTTTCCTAAAATGGCAAGCTCTTGGGATGACACTACAACCATTTCTTTCCCTTTGTCTGCATCAGGCCCTGTGAGAGCTTGTTGTGAAGTATTGGGTGTTGCTTCTATCTGGGGTTGAGAATTTTTTGGAACTTGTATTTGGTGTTCCACTATATCAGTAGTACTCATTGTAACCTCCATTTGTTCTATACCTTGTTCTTCTATAATTTCTAATAGTGCATCCTCTCGGATGGCTTGAGTGGGAGTAGGGAAAATTGGGGTTGTTGAATCTACAATAATCCTCCTTATTGCATCGAGCTCTGGGGGGTATTCATATGGTCTATGAATTTGTGAATTTCCCCTATCCTTAAAAGGAAAATCATTCCATACTTTCTATAAATCTTCTCCTTTCTCCATGGCTTCTAATAGTGCTTCCTCATATGGGTCTTTTCTATGTTTGACCCAAGCATATTCATGATTCATCATCTGCCTATATTTTTTATGGGGATCATAGGGTCTCCAAGTTATCTCTTCGAAATCCAAGTTTTCCAAATCGTACATGCCTTTGAACAAGGTTGGGTATCCTGTAAAGGTGTGATATCCAAATTTGTAGGGGACATTGAGCCAGGGGACTCGACCATGCTTCTTTGCTTACCTCATTTTAGCTTCTTCTGCAACTTGCCTTATCAGTTCTAAGGCGGCTAGGGAGAAAGGGCAATACATAGGTAACATTTTAGGGGGAATTTTAGCTCCATAAAGCCGCATATATGTGAAACCTTCTGAGAAGAAGTAATCCCCTATTTATTTTTCTTTGATGAAAGCTTTTACTCCTAGCCCTAATCTCTCGGGCATATCTCCTATCAAAATCCAGTGAATTTCTACCATGAAGTTGTCACAAAACCAACCTAAGTGGGTGCGTCCCTCATGTATTCTCCAAAATTTATTCTATACATATGGACTATCATTGGCTCCTATTCTATGTTGACTTTCATCTCCCAATTGTCCAGCCAATAGGTGCATGAGAATCGAATAATGAGAAAAATAGGGCATCTCTTTCCTCTGTTCCAAAATTACCTTTTTCAATTCTGACAACTGCTCATGCATTTGTTTACTCAATTCCTCCTCCTAGGCATAGATGGGGGTATTTATTCTTCTGTTACTTTGTGTTACTAAGTACAGAGTATCTCTCCCTACCACACTAAGTTCTTGTACCCCCAAAATAATGTTTATCATGTCACAAAAATCCCTGACCCAGGGTTTGAATGCGGTCTTTCTAATGGGGAATTTATATTGTACCTCCTCATATGTATCAAAAAGCATTTTAAAGGAATCTAAATCAGTTAATTGATGAGATTACCTTTCAATTACCTAGTAAATTAGTTGGGTGTTTGAAGGCTCTAGATGAAATACTTCTTTGATGTGCCTGGTTACTATGCTAAAAATTGAACGTCCTTTATTATCTCTGAAAGTCCTGGTATTCTCATCATAGGCTACTACTAGCCATGCCATCAGGTCTACATAGTAATACACTCTGGGGCATATTAATTTCCCTACATTTTTGGTCCATCTATTTCTCCTAGGGGCTCTCTAGTTTTGTGATTTCTTCACTTTGTAGAATAAATCAGCCAGTAACCAAGGAGAGCACTGCCAATTTTCCATTATGGCTTCGAAGCTCCGAACACACATATTTTCAATCTCGTATTGTTGGGTTGGTGTGAGATTTTTGTTTTCTCCAAATTTTTTTGAAAAATCATACATCCCTATCATAGCCATTGCTCCTTTAGGGAGCTCTGTGTATGGATACTGGTCAGTAATGAAATTTATTGCCTCTTGAGTGTCTTTGGGTATGAAGGTATTTCCCCAAGTGGCCATTATGCTCACAGGAATTACTCTGCCTCACCGTGATACACACTTTTTGGGTTTCTTCTAACTCTCTGCTCTTTCAACCCAGTTCTTCATTCTGAGATAACCAGGGTGGTAATGGCGCTCGATAGTGGGACTTTAAGTAATTGAGGGTAGAGTGGCTTTACTGGCTTCGTGTAGTGTATCATTAATGTAATGTCACCAACTACCTTTTGAATTTGGCCAATGGATATCTGCCATAGTGTCATTTCTAAAATTGGATAATTGTGGTAGGTGATCTTCCTTGGCCTGCACATCCACGAGGACCTTGGTTTGTGTACTTGCAATCATTCATAGTGTTTCTATTGGTTGTTGAGCTGCTCTCCCTTCTGATGTGGTATTATGAACATGGTAGTGGTGGATTTTATGCAAGATTTTTTTTTGTAAAACTCTCTGCCACCTTGGCCTTATATAAGAGTTAGTTTAAAAGAAGATATACCATTAAAAAGTGGTCATTATTCTAGGGATCGGTTGTCATATCTGCTCATAGAGGCATGTGCCCATCCAAATTCTTTAATCGTTAGATCCTATTTATTTCATTTTCCATTATCTGATGCCTAAAACTTGCATAATCTTTAGCTATATAATATAATAGGCGTATGCTAAGGTAGTCACATGTATTTAAGTCAAAAAAATCATGGTTAGAAATAAGTCGATAATAAATACTTAGTTTCAAAATTATATAATCATCAACTTGACCTCACAATTAAGTCAATGCATTAATCCTCATAAAATCATGATTTACTATGGTTAATATAGTGATTAAAACCTTTATAACATTACATTAAAACATAGGTATTGTATAATTAGATTATCTCTTTATGTGCTCACCATTAGATCAAATAATGATGGTGGCACGATTGTTGGTTTCTCATTACATGTGCAAGGGTTAGCAGGATGAAAGGAAAAAATTAACAACACATTATACCCTTATAAATCATGATTAAGAGATGGTCTTAACTTGTAATGTATTAAAGTAATTATCTGGCCAAAAACCTCGTGAATTAACCTTTGATCATTTTGCAGAAAGAGCCACCATTGGATTAGAGCTGGGCCAAGCGCTACCATTGGATTAGTCCATGATGTGCACTTTATATTCTTTGTCATCATGGTGAAGTGTGGTTGTCTGATTTAGTGGAATTAAGTGTGATCATTGATGTTCTTTTGCTCTTGATTGTTCTGGAAAAGCTTTTTCATTGGATCTAGGTGGGCTCAAGCGTAGTTGTTGGATCAGATTTAGGGTGTGCTTTATTATTTCCTATGTTTGACTTGTCAAATTCATAAAACTTCATTGAAGTGCTATCGTAGGATCGAATTATGAGCGTGCACCACCGTTGGATCTCATAAAGGTGTGAGTATTTTTACCTTTTGAAGGATACCATTATTTTTTTATTTTCATTCTGCATGCGCAGTCATAGAATCATCTTGAAATGAGCACAATTATTATTTCTTTGGACCTGCACAAGGTTTAAATAATAAAAAATATATATAAAACTTCTACTTAGCCTCGGTTATCTTTGGTGAGCGCACATTTATCGTATTGAGGCAGAGTAATCGCTACCGTTAGATCTTCTAGAGTTGCACGATGCCTTATTCAAGTGGGCGTATGGCTAAAGTTGACTTCTTTGGGCAATGCACATTCGTTGGATCGAATCTTGATCAAGTGTGGTCGTAGATCTTCCTTGACCTACAAGACTAACAACTGAAGAGCACACACTTTTTAATTTTTATTAATATTCAATTAAGCGATCGAGGAATAATTATCAACGTATTAAGACCCTTGTTAATTGTGATTACCAATTTGATTAATTTTTTAGACACTTTTCAATGTTAATATTCTTATATTTTGAGCAAGCGCAATCATCTGATTTCATCATAATTGAGAGTTGTCCTCAAATATATTTGATTTGTATTATAATTAATAAATGGGGTGTGTACCCTTAATGTTTAATATCTTTAGACCTTATGATAAAATATTTTTCACCATGGTACATTATTGACATTAAAAACTTGAGTTATTTATGTGAGTGTATCAATCCAATCAAGATAGATTTGGGCACTGCCTTTGGATTTACCCACAGTGTTCGATGTTTACCCAAAGGGAGCGCATAACCTCAATTTGATTTTACTAAATTTATATGTATAATACCTTAGGTTATAATATTTTTTGACCATAGCATATTATCAACTTGTTTGTTTTAAACCTTGAATTATTTGTGAAGGCGACCCGTTCAATTTTGGAGGGTGAAGCTCTATCATCCAGATCTTTGGACTTACTCGATCTTTAAGCACATGATTTAACTTAGACCTTAGGATTCTTAACATTTACTTATGTCCAAATGTTTTAATCAATTTTATTACAGACCTAAGTATTTGGGGGTTGCTTTTAAAAAATGTCTATTTGATTTGAAAATTTCACCCTTTGAATATTTGGATAATGTTGATGACCAGGGGGTACTTTAGTGGATATTTGATTTTCGAGTAAGATTAACGGTCATAGAGACAATGATATTAACGGTTAAGCTTCTGAATTTAGACTTGATTAAGATGACATTTTTATAACTTATATAAAGGATCAAAACATTGAAAATCGATTTCTCAAAGGAGAAAGCAATAGAGACCAATTTTATTTGATAAAGTTATTAAAATGAAAAAATTTAAATTGGGGGTATCTGAAGTTGAGTCAAATTTTGCTCCAACAGAGCTTTTGTTGAATTCATATCAATACAAACTTCTCATTTTGTGGAATCCAGGATGTTGCTCTAAGGTCTTTTGCTGATCGAATATTTGAGCTTCTAAAAAGTAGTTGTGATGGGGGACTCTTTGAATATTATTAATCTTGTAAATTTTTCAAGCCCACTAAACTAGAATATTGCCAATATTATTGAGGAAATTGTTAGAGTCCTTAGCTCAGGATTTGAGGTACAAGTACAACATATTTTTGTGAAGGGAACATAGCAACAGATATAATGGTGAATATTGATCTGATTTAGGAAGGTCTTATGGTGCAGACATCCAAATTCCCCTAGAACCTTCAAAACTTGATCTTGGATGGCCATGAATAGGTGTTGGACTATATTTTATAGGGATTGAGGAGGAAATTATATTTGTTCATCTTTAACCCATTCTCGACTAGTCATTCAATCACAAAGGAGTACGTGTGTTAGGTGTTTTCTATTCTCCTGATAATTGGGTGGTTGTTGGACCCTTTTGAAAGGTTGGGCCAATTGTATTGGCATATGCATGTGATATTATGAACTCTACTGGCTTGAAAACCCTACTACCTTCCTTGGATCGATGGGGTAGGGGATAGAAGTGAATTCCTTTGGGTACTTTTGGGATCGATGAAAGTGGTTGTTGTTTTTGTTAATGATAGTCAAGATATTATTAAGAAGCAGTTTGATTGATGGCTCCTTAGGGCATTGTGGACCATGGAGTTGTAGGTATTTTTGTTGATTCTTAATGTCCTCCCTACGGGTTTTGTTTGTCTAGTTATCTCTTTTTTGTGGTTTTGTTTGGAGATTCCTTCTCTAGCGTATTGTACCCTTCTTGGGTTGTGGTATTTGTCGTGAAAGTCTTAGCTTCTACTATGCATTTCCCTGTTCCACATGTACTAGGGTTTGGGGATCCTCTCAAAACCCCTACTTTAACTTAATAAGAAAAACAAACAAGAAGTATATATATGAATTTTAAAATCAAAGATATAATGAATTAAGAAACAAAAATTTATTTTTGGGAAGCAAATACAAGTAGTTAAGATGCTTTTTTGTTTTTCTTTCAAATTTTATAAATACTTGATTTAACATATTTTTAGAAATGATAATCATATTATAAATGTATTAGCAAATATGAATACATTATTTTAACTAGTTTTAATGAATGTAGTTAAAAGATTGATTTTCTTATATGAACATAGTCAAAAGTTTGAATTTCTTAGAACATTAATTAATACCAATAGAAAGGAATCCATATTTTGATTCATAACTATTTTTCCAATGCTTATAGTCAACTCTCAAACTCAATTATTCAATAAATAAGTTTATCATTGTTTTTAGCATATAGTGTTGCATGTTGATGTTTTATATCATGACTTCAATTAAAAAATCCTTAAATAAAAATTATTAATATGTTATACACTTGTCAAGAGTGATTATCTTAAGTTTTGATATTTTAAAAATGGTTATATGTTATAAAATTGTCAAGAGTGATTGTCTTAACTTATGATATTTTTAAAATGGTTATAAAAAATATAAACACAAAAGTTATATATAATAGTATTACATAACTATATAATTCTTCATTAATGAAGCTTTTTGAAGAATTGAGAATAGAAAAATAGTGAAACTTCTCATGAAAATAGACAATATAGAAAACACACTTTAAAATATGATGTGAGGATATATATTTTTTAATTAGGTTTTAAAAGAAGAGGTTTTGAAAGTGTCCCCGAACCATTTACATAAGGGGTTTTGAAAGGGTCCCCCAACCTAAGATCTAGCAAAAAAGGCATCCAAAGAGACTCCAAAGTAAAACTCAACGAGTTCAAACCCATCCAAGGGAAAAGAAAAACAAACTTGAGATAAATTTAAAACAAGCTCAGTTGGTACTCATTCAAAATGAACCAAAAGAGACCCAATATAAAACAATCTTGTTGAAACTGAAACTACAATGTTGGGCAACCAAAAATCCACAAAAGAAGCTGCAACCTAAATCTAACAAGCCAAGAACCTAGAGACCAAGAAAAGTTGGATCCCATGAGTCCAAAACTAATAACAACAAAAAATGGGTTAAACAAATTGTGAATGCAAGAGGATCTTAGAATCCATAAATTCTAATGACCCCCAAAGCATTCCCGTCCTAACTTGGGATGATGTGAGAATGTTGAGCTTTTTTTATTTTGTTGAATAATTTTATTTCCTGGATGTTGGTCCAAGGTTCAAATTTAAAAGGAACTAGGGTTGTACATGATACTCCATTTTGTATCAAAGCTCTTGGTCCCATAAATTATTTTGGTTTTGTGGATGTAATTAAAATCATTATATTTCGTAAATAAAATAAAACTTATTATTTTTATATGTAAATACATTTTAAAATAATAAAATATTTACTTTTAAAAATTTAAAATATAGGCAATAATTTTAGATTTAAATTAAACTTAAAAATACCTTAAGTATAAAATGTTATTTTTTAACTCTAACATAAATTAATATATCTATATAATATTTTTGTGTTAAGTTGGATATATATAAACATCGTCAATTCATGTGTAATGTACAAAAATATAAACTTCATCAATTACATGTACATTATTTGACGCAGAACTAACAGAATTATAAATTCTAATAATTTTATAAAAAACTAAAAATGCTAATTTATATTTATATACTAAATTAAAAATAATTTAAAACCTAACATAATTATAAATTTTAATAATCTTATAAAAAATTAATATTAATTCAAATTTATATAACAAACTAAAAATAATTTAAAGCCTTAAATCATTTCTGCTACCACTAATTCATTGTAATAGCTGGCAACAAAATACAAAGTGCACATAACTATAGGTTATATTATCTTTCTTGGTAAATATTTTTAGTTTTTCATTATAAATAAATAAATTCAAATTATAAAAAGGCGGTTTTATTTTTCTATTAAGGTTGTGAAGGGTTTTTTGAAATGGTTCCAACACTTTTACAAACTAAAAGAAAGATTTAACATTAAGCTTCCAAGACTAGTCTAACTAAATTAAAACTAAGGTTACTAAATTAAATACAAAACATGCAATCTTACATAGATACCATTACTTAGTAAATACACTATATGAGTAACATTTGAAAGGTCAAATATCTAATTTTAAAAGGTCCACCCACATCTTTTACCACCAATATTGAGAAATGCTAATCGGTCTAGGATTTGCTTATCGTTCCTCCCTAAGATTTGATTCTCTACGCACATGCCCAATGAGATAGGCATGCAAAAATATCTCTTTGGAACTAGTAGGCATGTGATTAGTCAACATACTCCTTGAAATCCATTGGATGATAGTATTAAATCTAACAAAAAGAGAGTATTAAAAAAATTTAAAGGAAAATATTGGTCTAAGAAAGGAATTTTTTGACTACTCCTTAAGGCATATTTGAATAGAATGAACTGATGCATGATTGGCCCAAATTGCCATTGTTGATGATGCTTCCAACATGGGCCCCAACAAATCTGATCTCTTCCAACCATAGTCTTACATATTGGTATCCGTCCCAGCTACATCTTGTTTCTCCTCATTTGTAATGCTCAACAACTCATGGGGAAAATTCTTGTCCCAAATTCTTAATTCTTCCTGGTTGATACCCATATTAACCATCAAGTCATCGCCTAGTTCCCCTCCCTATAGATGTGATTCACCTGTGAATTATACAAGAGTTGAATTTTTTGCTTTGCTATTGTAATTAGATCTTTAATGTTCTAACTCACCTCAAAGATGCTTTTAGTGCAATTGATGATATTTATCAAGTCCCATTCTATGATTACATTTTTTATGTTTAGATTATCAAGAAAAAGAGTACCTTGATATAGTGTATTTGCCTCCGTAAAGTGGTTGCTTTGAACTCTCAAATTTTCAACATAAACAACTAAGATGTTACCTTTATCATCCTTGATCACTCCTCAGTTCCAGCCTTCCCTAGGTTACCTTTTGCAACACCATTAAAATTTAATTCTACCCAGCCCAACGAAGGATCCTTCCATTTAGTTTGATATCGAGTGAGTCGTGCAATAGGTTTTGAGGAGTTTGCCACCCTTAATCCCCATTGGGAAGCAACCATTCTATCATTTTTTGAGGAGTCTTTGATATTTATCACTTGTACATTTTTTGTCATTACATTACTAAATCTAACCTCAACCAATTTAGGATCTCTTTTATGATCTTTGAGGCCCAATTATTTCTTTTCTTTCATATCCCCAAAGGAAATTGGGGAGGTTAAAATTCCATAGTGTTTTGAGCCTTTTACTTTGAAAGGGTGATTTCCATTGGATGCATAAGTCAATGAGACTATTCGGGGGGACCCATGAAATACCAAATTTACTTAGGATCATATTGAAGATATCTCAAGAAAAAGGGAATTAAATAAAGAGGCGGTGGATATTCTCTCAATTCTCTTCACGTAAGTAGCATCTATTTGGAATCATCGTACCTCTTTTGAGAAGATGATCCATGGTGAGGACCTTGTTCAGTAATGCAAGCTAGTAAAAGAAATTGATTTTGGGAGTTAGATTCTTGAGCCATACTTTGGAGATAGGTAACCACCCCCAACCATCTCCTTCAAGAAGATAGTAGGTTGATTTAACAATGTAAAACTCTCTTTATGCACCTTCCAAATCATTGAATCATCCACCCTTTCAAGGTTAATGACTTGGGATTTTAGCATCTTATTTAGCTCCCTCGATGCTTGTTCTCTTTTAGAATCCAATCCATTTAGATGGATAGTCTTCCATTTTTTTCCTTCTTCCTCTTCAACAATGAAGTCTACAACCCAAATGCCAAAGTGTTGAGATGTTATAGGTTCTAAAATGGCCAAGTTTGGATCTTCAATCAACAGAGTGTTCTTGATCCAGTTGTTGTTCCAAAATTTTATCTTCCTTTTATCACCTACTCTCCATATTATTCCATTTTTTAGCAGGGTTTTGGTTTTGTGAAGATGATTCCAAAAGAAAGAGCCCTTTGGAGGGTTATGTTCCTCAATGAGGTTTCTACCCTATCTAAGGTACTTTACCTTAAGGATCTAGATCCATCCAATATTATTCTCAATAAGCAACTTCCATCCCAGTTTAGCCATGAGAGCATGGTTCATTATGTGCATTTTCTTGAAACCAAGTCCTCCTACCTCTTTTCTAGAGTAAACCTAGTCCCAACTTACCAAGGCCATCCTTCTCCTCTCTTCTACTCATAACCAAAGAAAAGTCTTCTAAATTTGTTTAATTTTCTCACATATTCTAATAGGTATTTTGAACATAAACATAAAGTAAACAAGTATAAAGTTAATCTTCACCTGTTAAACTTTGTCAACCTGGATGAAGAGGAAGCCCTTCTACCCTACAAGTTTTTTTCCAATTCGTTTCACCATCAAATTCCAAAGATAACTTTATTGTGTATTAATTTTGCTGCATTTTATTTAAAACCTTGTTATCAATCCATAATCATTGAAAGAATTGATTTTAGTTTTTATAGAACACAATAGCCGTTTAGCTTTATCTTTGGACCTCATTCGAAAGACCTAGATTTGAACTATGGAATAGTATGAACGGAAAAAAGGCCTCGTATGGGCGGGGCTCATTCAAATTACGCATTTATTTATTTGACTACTGATGGAACATGCTCAAAGCCTAAGACACGAGGAAGAGGGATTTGGCATTTTCCCGCATATCGTGACTGAAGACGTTCAAGTTTAAGAGGGAAGACCCTCCCGGCATGAAATGCCTTTGTTGCCGCCTCATTCAGCTGAAAAGCCCTCTTCCTCATCAACATCCCTTCCGCACTTCCCATCAATTTCCTCACCCCTCTCTCCACCTCTTTACTTAGTGAACTTCAAATCATCGGCATCCACGCCATCGAGAAATCCATACCAACATTCCCTTCTCACTAACTCGAAATCCATACCAACATTCCAAATATCTTTGGTGAATCTGCATTTAAGAAATTGGTCACCAAAATATGGTCACCAAAATAAGGCCAACCAATCATTGGCACACCCATGCCCATGCTCTCCACCCTGGAATTCCATCCGCTGTGCGTAAGAAACCCTCCCACCTAAGCATGAGAAAGCACTCTCAACTGGGGCGCCCATCTCACAAACAGTGGGCGATCTTTGAAGCCCTCTGTTAAAGACAGCAGACTCTTCTTGAGCGAGGTCCGAGCGGAGAACCCACAATAAAGGCTAACCAATTCTTGACGGATTTGACGGCCACGCTGTCAAATTACACGTATAGCTCAGAGTTTGGTGGATGCATGTCGAGCCATTTCAGGCAGCTTTCGTCCTCTTCTCACATACTGCTCTTCAATTTCTTTCCTTGTAAAACATTCTCGAGAAATACAGGGCCTATTGCCACAGCGGGACATCCATTAGCAGAGAATGCAGCTACCGCTTCCCTCCCTTCTAATTCTTCAAATGTGTTAACAACGACGTGGTCTGTTGTTTCCTGGAATTGAGCTTCGTGGAGAAAGACTTGGAAAATGAGGTCACGGGCATTAATTATTTATATTAATTTGGTCCCAGTTGAAATAAGGTTTTTTTTAGTTTCAACAGATTCATATTCCAAAGGATGTAATAGAGTTTGATTAAGAAGTCTGTTTAATCGGCCAGTTCTTTAGTACATTTTTTTTCGGTTAACAGAAGAAGATGTCGCTCCACAGAAGCGACTTCATATGACAAGTGTTCAGTTAAGCAATTATGTTCGGGATTCATCCAACAAAGTGTTCAGTTAAGCAATTATATTCCTGATTCATCCAACAACTACAATGTGTTGAGTATTTTAGCGGGGATGAGAATATATCATTGGATGCAAAGCCTAGATGGAATTGGCAGTTCCTAAAAAGAAAGCAAAATCTAAAGTTCCTTCCCCTTATGTAAGGTTTTGGCATTTTGGTAGTCCTCCACAGGAGAAAGAAGATGGAGTCAGTCTACCTAAAAAAAAGATTTCAGCCTTTCAACTCAAGAATTCCAGGGCCTTTGCAGCATTGGTTAACACAATTGCGAAGCAATAAGTTTACTACTTAGTGTCTGGAGCTACAGTTCTACACGTGAAATTATTTTGTGACTCTAGTTTATTTTTTAGGGATTGGTTCCAATTTTGATTGTATGGAGAGCCTTACATCCAAAGCTGTGATCTTTCGAACTTCTTTTTATTATTATAACTTTTTTATTTTTATTAAATATAATTGTTGGTTTCAATTAAAAATATATATAATTTGTGGAATAAATTAAACATAACTTTATCAATTAATATATCGATATAATTTTTTAATATTATTTTTAATTTATATGATTTGAACTTTTTAAAGTTATTAACTGACTCGTTGATGGACTGCTTTATATAATTTAAACTTTTTAAAGTTATTGTGGCATAGACTTCTCAAAATTTGAAACTTCATTGCTGTCGATAATTTGATCCATGAATTAATAAAAAAATTAACTAATTTAAATAAATTAAAAAATTTAACCGTTATAAATATTTTTTATTTTTTTATTTTTTATTTCAATCAGCCCTGCTCGTAACCATTTGGCCCAGCCCAGGGCAGACATTTGTAGTGACGCCATATATTCACCCAATTGGGCAGTATGCCGTCTGGAAAAGACAAAAAATGAAAATTAGGACGTTGGCAAATATGAGAATTGCCAAATAGCAGTTTTTATAAAGGAAGAGCTCTTTCTTGAAAGGCTGACTGGCAGGTAGGCTTGAAAGATCTAATAAATAAATAAATAAAGAGGCTGTGAGAAAGGTCGGCAAGCTGTCATTCATGATTTGGACAAATAGCTTCCAAACAGTCAAAGGGTCGCTTCTCTAGATTTCTGAGACGGCGATAAATTATCGAAAGTAACACCTTGCATATAGGAAACGGCAGCGCGTTCCACTTCTAAACGTAACTTTGAAGAATAAGATTTTTTTAGTTATATAATGAATTGGTTACATAATTTGTAATAACGGTCAGCTAAGATTTCAATCATCAGTGACTTCATCCAATTAAAAAAAAGGGTAATTTGGTATGAGATGGAAACCATCAAATTCATCCATCTTTTTAATGGTAATCGGGTATGAGATGGAAACCATCCAACACATAAATTTCACACTCTCATTAATCTAATTCAATACGGGGCATGGCTGGTTTGGTTGTCTTTTTTTCCATTATTTTTTGGCTTGAATTTGTTCCCCTGTAAAGTAGGGCTAAAGTCCCTGAGCACATTTGGTTGAATTTTTGTGAGTTGAAAAGAAAAATTTCCATGGACAAACTACGTACTAGTCATATTTGCGCTATTTCCACTGAAATCATTTCCATTTTCATTTTAATTTACATGGCAAAGAAAGGTCATAAGGTTAAAGCATGGTAAGCAGGTGGTAATACTTTTAAGGGTTAGTGGATTGGTAAGTGTTATTTTGGTTGGGCAATTATTAAGAAGAGACTTAAGTTTAAACTTTAAGAAAATTTATTGCAAATGTAATTATTTGTTTGGACTCCTTTGAATGCATGCTAAACTGAATCCTTATATGCAACCCCTATAGTTTAAACCCTGCTATTATCAACTACTAAAAATAATGTGATTAAAATAATATAATTGTAACAAACTCTCCTATCAAACCAAAAATATTTAATAATTTTAAAATATATATTATATATTTTTTATTTTTTTATTTTTTTTAATCAAAATTCTTTCACCAATAAAAGACAAACTCTATAAACCTTATATATTGTTGAGGATAATCTTTCATAAGGGATTTAGGTTAATATGAAACTTTTTAAGAAGGAAAAACTTTCCTAGAAAAGAAAAATAGAGCTACCCATGCAATCGGTACAATTGGGATGACGGAAACAACATTTTTAAATCTATGTTTATTTATATCATAACTTTAAATATCTAATAATTTAAAAATATATGTTATATTTTATTTATTTATTATTATTTATTTTATTTTTTAAAATATTTTTTAAAGAGATTTTTTTGGTAATTAAACCAAACTTTATAAACCTTTTATATGTGTTGTTGAGGATTATCTTTCAGTTAATATGATTTTTTTTAATTTGGTTATTGTAAGAAATTTCTATGAACGCGTACAGGTTTCTCTTCCTAATCATGACTTCTCGTATATTCGAGAGCTATACTTATCCATAAAGAATTTAACACAAAGTCATCACACACACACCCTCACACACTCGCCACGTTCATTGTTTTTAAGAAGGCTTTTATTGCTTCACTTCATTAGTTAAATATGAGAGGAGTATTATTAGAATAATATTGATATGTTATAATAATTATATAAATTTATTAATATTATTATATTAATAAGTTATGTTATGTTTAAAATTTATAATTATAATAAATTTATTTTTATTGCATTTTAAAATATATAAAATTTAATTTATGTAGTTTTTTTATTAGACAACAATATTTGGATAGGATAATTATCTCATTCTTATAAATAATTTTTAATTAAAAATTATAGTTTTTTTTTTTCAAAATTTTAAACCATATAATAAAATAAGTGTGAATAGTAATATTATTTTTAGACTCAAAGTAATATTAATGATTTCAACTTTTAGATAGTTAAAAAGCATTCAAACCAAATAAGTTGTTTTTATTGTATCTATTGTCTGTAGTTCTTTATAATTGATAAACTATTAGAATTAAGAGACTTTGGGCAACAATGTTAGTGCTTGAAAGTTGTTAAATTTTTCATACAACCTTCTAGTTGACACCAAAATAGGATTCATAAGAATTGCATACCTCTCCTCAACCCACTAGCTTTCTATAATATTATAATTTTTATGAATTGCAATTTAGTTTCAAGTATATTCATAATTATACATACTATGGCTTCTTTATCAAATAAATATAAAATGGGTTGTCTAAAACTAAAAGTAATTACACACTATAGCTTCTATGTTAAAAAAAATCATTTGTTGTCTTTTCTTAGTGTAAACTACTTCCATTTTACATCAAGCAAATATATATGAACATAATGCTAAGTTTGCAATCTTGTAGTAGGTAAGTTATGTGATTAAATCTAAGGATGACAATAAATATGAATATATAATACGTATAGTATTAAACTACCACACGTTATCAAAATTTGGATAGTGGTGCATTTGATGATCATCCTTATCCATCTATTGTTATTTTGTAGATAAATATTTTATATATTTTTTTGTTTAAAAAATATTTCCTAATCTATGAAGGGTTTAGGACCCAACACTCAAATACAAAGCCTAGTTTGTAATTCTCGAACCTAATTGTTCATCCAAATAAGCACTTTATACATGTTATTCAATCTAGGCATGTCATATAAATATTTTATATTCTTATTAAATTTAAACTAATGTTGATGTGGAGCCTCATCGTGGTAGAGATGGCTTGAAAGGGCCTGAGCCTCACCATGGTAGAGAGGACCTAGGCCTCACCATGGTAGAGAGGGCCTAAGCCTCACCATGGTAGAGAGGGTCTGAGAGGACCTAAAACTCAACATGGTAGAGAGGGTATGAGCTTCTTACTCCTATGCTCTCAAACCCTTTCTCTCTGAGCAGGAACTCTCCTTATCTTTTTTGTTGGATTTTTCCCTCTGAGATCTTGTTGTTGTTTTCCTATGTTGGTCAGTCAGGTCTCTCTCTAAAAAATTATTTGGTCTCACTCCTTACCTGATTTAAATATAAGGGGAGACCTTGTGCCTTCAACGTCTATGTAGTCATACTTGTACTGCCAAGTCACTCCAGCTAGTGCATATTTGGTCCTTTTACCTAGAGGTTGCTATGACAGTTTTTGGATGTGGGTCTTATTTTGGGGGTTCTTTACTTATAATTATTTTTTGTCTTACCCCTTCCTTGATCCAACTCGAGGGGGAGACCTTGAGATTAATGACCATTGAGGAAGGAATTTGCAGATGGTCCCTTTGTCTGGTGGAGTCTCCTAGTATCGGTGGGTTGCAGGGGGTGGACCAACTGTTAGACTTCTTTGGCTATGTCAGATCCCAGGGTTCCAAAGCTCTATTTTTTTATCGATATCTTCCATTTATTTTCTTTTGGGTGTTGTTTTGGATCGGTGTATCCTAATTATTCTCTTCAATCGATCCTATGGTTGATTGGAATCCAAATCTGGAAGGTTTTTCTATTGTTAGTGCACTCAATTGTTGATCTCCTTTTATTGATTGTATCATATTTGTTGTTCACCCCCCTTGACAGGGCTTCAAGTGTTGGATGGGCCACGTGTCAAAGGAGGTTTGTGTTCCTTAGCTGGGATCTCCTGTGGGGAGGGTTTATTTTATTTGATGAGAGCTCCTTGGATTTTTTAATTTTATTTTTTAAGCTTTCAGGTTTGTGACCTATGAGGGATTTGAAGAAATTGGGATTCTTTTGTTTTAATCTTATTGCTTTCTTTCCATTGGGTGATTCGAGATTTCTCATATTTAAAGTAGAAATTTATGTTTAGTTTCTCTTGTCAGATTTTCACTGTCATATCCCTATTTTTAGATGTGCTCTGAGGGCTTCATAGAAAGTGGAAATTTTTGTTTAATTCCATATGCTTTCTTTTCAACGGGTGGTTCAAGAATTTTCTTTTTTAAAGTAAAAATTTGGGTGTTTTTCTCTTATTGATTTGTCAACACCATTCCACTAGTTTCTAGTTGTTTCATTTTGGGTATGCTCAATGGGCTTCGTAGCAAGTGGAAATTTTTGTTGTAATCTTCTAATGGTTGTTTGCAACTTGCTAGTTTGCTTGACTCTCACTGGGTGGGATTTTTTTTTATTTCTAGTTAAAATCCTCATTATTTTTACCTAGTCTTTCTCGAGTATCTCATTTCGCTCGATGTCTTACTCTTTGATGTTCGTTTTCAAATTTAAATTCTAAAGAGGAGATAAGGTAGGATATTTGGATCCATGTTTTATTTGATGTTCTTCCTTTAGATCCATTTTTATTTGATGTACTTTAGTCTCATTGAATACTCTTTAGATTTGTAATGGTTTGGGGCCCCTTCCAAAACCCCTTTGTAAATATTCGAGGACCCTTCCAAAACTCCTTTCACCTAATAAAAAATAAATAAATGTCGATTTTAAACACCTTCAAGAGTATCATTAAACATATTTAACATAATGTATGTCATATTTTTATATATTTCATTAATTCACTTGATATATTCAATGTAAATACTACTCATACTTTTATATAATTCGCGGGAAGTAAGTTATTTTTTTCATTTTTGATAAATATATTTTACAAATACTTTTCATATATATTTCTATCTATTAATAGTTTTATTGATTGTATAGTTTCATAACACACAATTATCTCATTCAACCATAAATGCAAAGTCATAAAATCCATTCCAAAGATAAAAATGCATTAAGTTTTTATTTAATCATATAATTTTAGGCCTACTTTTGGGTAGTATAATAGTCATTTGTTAATCAATTTGCAACAAATTGTCTCATAGTTAATGTCATTTCCTAAGTTGTTATATGTACTAAAACATGTATTCTCCTCTTATCATTCTATTTGTAATATAAATTACCTTTTTAAGGTGATATAAATAATATTAAATATAAAAAATAAAAAGGATCTTTGTCCTCCCTTTTGTTCATCTTGCTTGCTGAGTCTCTTGGAAGGACCATCAAAGCTGCATGCAGGTGTGGCCTCCTTTCAGGAATTCAAGCATCATCCTAGACTGATTTTATCACTCACCAACAATTCATGGATGACACCATCATGACAACTCGTGCCTCAGTGTTTGAAGCCAAAGTGATTAAATACATCCTTCTATTGTATGAACAGGTTGTTAGGCAGAAAATCAATTTTTGCAAAAGCAAAGTCTATTTCCTGAATACTCCTACCCAAATATAGCATAAGATATATGATATTCTAGGTTGTCCTATAGGCACCTTACCTGCCACTTATCTTGGTCTTCCTCTCTTTATTGGTAATCCAAAAGAGAGCATGTGGAACACTGTTATTGATAGGATATAAAAACCCACAGCATGGAAGGGAACTTTGTTGTCATAAGATGCCAAAAATATGTTAACAATGGCGTGTCTTCAGAGTATACCCATCTAATTTATCTCTATCTTCAAGGTTCCAAGCTCAGTGTATCATAAAATTGAAAAAATTCAAAGAAATTTTCTCTGGACAAGCACTAAAAATAAGGAAAGAATTCATTTGGTCTCTTGGGACAAGGTCTGCCAGCAAAAATATGAAGGTGGTCTTGGCTTGCAAAAAATATATGACATGAACCTTGCTCTCCTTGCCAAGCAATCTTGGAGAGTTATTTCTAATGATAAAACTAGTTGGGTGAAGATTGTGCAAAGGAAATATATGTAGTTTACAAATTTTCAAGATGATACCATTCCTGCCAACAGTTCTACCTTTTGGAAAGCAATATCTCAAACTAAGCATATCATACAACAAGGATGCAGGTGGCTATTGGGGGATGGGAGATCCATTGATTTTTGGTATGATAGATGGATTGGAAGAGACCCTCTGATTCGAGACCAATATTTATCTGAGGTAAAAGCTTTCACTGATTCTCATTTTGGAAGTAAAGTTACAGATTTTATTTTCTTTCAGAATGGTCATGCTTCATGGAAACAGATTATTAGTGAAAATCATCAGGCCCAATCTGCCACTTTAAATAACCTCCTTCAGTCTGCTTTTATTCCTAGTCATCCCAAAGAAGACCAACTCATATGGGAAAAGTCTACTTTCAAAATCCAATCCATTCAAACTAAAAATTTTTTTCCTCACCAACTCATTTGGGTCAAGAATATTATCCCTAAGATTGCTTTTTTTTCATGGCTCACTCTCCAAAATAAAATCCTTACCATTGATAACCTCATGAAAAGAGATATGCCTGTTCCAAATTGGTGCTCCCTTTGTCTTTCAAGTTGGAAATCTGTCAACCACCTTTTCCTTTCCTGTTTGATTTCCCAAACAATCATGTGTAATATTTTCAATTCCTTTCACATCAGTTGGGTTATACCTCAATCCATATTGGAGCTATTTCAATAGTGGCCTAATCCTTTCCACCATCCCAGGCTCTATTCCACTTGGACTTACTGCTTACACCATTTCCTTTTGCCAGTTTGATTGAAAAGAAATAAAAGAATCTTTTGTCAAGTCTCTTTGGGTTTTTCTTCTATTACCAATAGAATTATTTGTTATGCCATTGAAAATGCTCAGTTAAACCCCTGCTCTAATCAGTCTGTGTCCAAATTTGAGGTCTCCCTAATATCTTCTTTGAACATTCCATTGGGAGACCTTGATGGTCATATCAGGCCAAGCCTCCGTCCCAACACCAGTTGGAGTCCCCCCCTATGGGATGGGTAAAATTTAATTTTGATGGCACCTCCAAAGGGAATCTAGGACTAGTAGGTGCAGGCGGTGTGGTCAGAGATCACAATGGAGATCCAATTCTTGCTTTTTTTGAAAGCTTGGGAACCCAAAAAATCAATACGTCAAAGTAAAAGCCCTATGGAGAGGTCTAAATCTCATCCAAAGCAAATTCAACAAGGTGATAATTGAGGGAGACTCACTAAATACAATAAATCTCATAGAAATAATAAAGTACCCTCCTAGAGAATCAAAGATCTCATTGAAGAATACAGGAAAATCATCTCTAAACAATAGGAAATCACTTATTAGTATGCATACAGAGAAGCTAATCATTTATCTAATCATTTGGTAAATGTTGTAGTCACCATTTCAGGACTTTCTACATGAATAAATCAGTTTTTGATAAGGCTCATTGAAATAGTCATTCAAGACAAATTTGGAGAGCGACATATTTAATTTTGTGAATGACCCTTGCATTTGTCAGTTTGGTGGAGGATACAGGAAAACAAATATCATCTAGTTTTCCACAAGTCTGGTTGATGCTATGGAGTTATTTTTACAGAATGATATGGTATTGGAGACAACAAAGGCTAAGAAGGGATATTTAGCTCAAGGAAGTTTGATGCTCCTATTGCCTTCTTTCTAGTTTCTTTTTCTTGATTTTTGTTTAAAGGAACCCTGTATTTTTTTGGTTTCCTTTTCCTTTTTGTTACTACTTTAGCCTTTTTTTAAATGTGGGAAAAAAGTGGTAAATGGATGAAGAAAGGGAATCAAAACCACTAGCCAACATGGCTTATTATTGTCCTACACAAAGACTAACAAAGCCAGTCCATGCCTATCATATAAATAGAAGGACGAGACTCTCCACCACCTACAAAGTCAATTGTTAGTGCTCTTTTATAAATACATTCTTTGACTATGGTATCTATCAAAAGACTATTTAAGTGGGGATTTGTGCTGGACCTTAGTTATTAAGGTGTAAGACATAATGTTGTACTATATATTTTTGAAATATAAATAAATTATTTATTATTAATTTATTTATTTATTTTTAATTATTTATATGGGATTGAATCAACCCCACTCATATTACATCATCATCATATAGTGGCATTACAACAAGTTGGCTATTATGCATGTATTTATTAGAAAGGTTTGAACCTAGGTCCCCTCTATAAAGAAAAGGAATATTACCAATCGAGTTAATACCATTTGATTGTTTTCAACAAGATCACTCACATTCAAATACACACCCTGTCATGCTAGTTTGAACTTGGGTCTCTCGAAAGAGAGACCTGTTAGAGTTAATATGTAATTTGTCTATTAGTAATGACATGTGTCCTTGATACTTGTCATGTTATCATATAGGCCTCCTTCCTATATATTTTAATCATATCTTGTATCAATATATCTCATCTTTTCCCATTCCCAACATTTGGTATCAAAGCATGAGCTTTGTTTTGAATTTTGTTTTGAGTGTTTTTTCCAGCTAAAGACTCGGATCATCATGCACTCATGGAAGTTACGTACCAATGGTTGTAAAGGATAAGTAGCCTCACGCTTCGAAGGGTATTTGTTGGGGGAATTCGATCAACTCTACGCTTGAAAATGCTCTATATTTGGTTCTCTAAGAAGTTTTTTTTTCTAAGGATAAGTGTATTCAGCAACATTATCGCCCACTTAAATTTTATTTTAAAATATTTTTTTCTAATATGAGTCAAGTTGATGAGGGAAAACCACTTGGCGGACGGTCATCTAGTGTCGCGAGTTCCCATTGATCTGGCCACCAATGGTGATGCACAAATTCATCATATTTGCAGAAGGTGCGCATGGAGAAATATTGGACATGGACCCTATTTACCCATAATTTGTGGTCCCCTTTAGTTGGTCTATTTTAAATTAGAAAGTGCCAATGATATTTCAATAATTATGGTAGTACCTATGCACAGTGGCGGACATTATAGCCCATATGAGCTATTTTTAAACATTTGTTGTATTTTGTGAAGGGGGCATTGAAATTTTAAAAATATTTTTCCCACATTGTTCATTGGAACATTTAATATCGCTCATTGGCAATTTGTTTAATGATTTTCCACATGGTCAATTATTGTATGTTTTTTAAAATTTCACAGAGTGGAAAGCCCACATGGCATTGTAATTTTCCCTACGAGGGAAAACTAAATTTTATTATTTAATTCCGCTTGAGAGCGATGCCAAGAATATTTTAGAGGAATATTCTTTGATGCTAGGAATATTCTATTTCTTGATGTTGTTTTTCCAGAAATGAAGGCCCATTGATAGTAGAACATAGGGGTATTTATAGTCATCGAAAAGATTTTTTCGAGATGGACACATTGGTGGTGTCCTTTAGTTTTAAGGAAGTTTGGCATGATTTTTTAGCCTCAAATATTGTTGTATTCTAGAGTGCATTTTCGGTTGAACCCAAAACTCTATGTAAGTGAACCTAGTATCTAGTATTCTCCTCTATCATACTTGGAAGATGTAGCGGCTGGTTATCCATGCATTCCGATAAGATGAGGTGATTACCATAAGGACACCTACTCTAGGAACTACAAACATAGACACCCTAGACTCTATCCGAGGACTTTTTTAGATCAACTTCTGAAGACTACAGACGAAGACACTTCAAAATATTCTATTCTCTTCTTTCTTCTTCTCCTCCACATTTGGATTCTATGGCTCATTTTTTATTGTATTTCATAGCTCGTATTTATTTTGTATTAAGGTGCATTTTCGGTAGAGACTGATACCTTTTATATTGAGTTTCACCATGAGGGGGGGATGATATTCATGGTGAACCTAGTCAGTGACCTACGAAAGACAACACACCTAGAGGATGACCTGTAGAGGCAACAAACCCAGAAGTGGCTGACCTTGAGGCACCTAAGATGACCCTAAGGCACTTAGATAATTGACCTTGAGGCAACAAACCGAGATGTATACACTATTGATCTAGCATTATTCACAGTTGGAGAGCCAAGTGCAAAGAGCACAAGCCTAGACCAAATCATGTAATAAAGGAGGATGATAGGGTTCCTTTTTAGAAAAGTACACATTAAGGGGTAATGTTAGAGTTAATGTGCTTTGTTTGTCAGTTATGATATGTGTATTAAAGGAGGATGTGAGGGTTCTTTTTTAGAAAAGTACACATTAAGGGGGAATGCTAGAGTTAATGTGTACTTTGTCTGTCAGTTATAACATGTAGCCTTGAAACTTATCATGTTATCATATAGGCCTCCTACATATATATTGTAATAATATCTTGTATCAATATATCTCATATTTTCCCATTCCCAACAAGCCCAAAGCCCAAACCACTATGGTGTCCATAGAAACACCATTTGATTATTATTTTTAATAACTATTATTTTTTTAATATAACAAATCATAATTAATATTGTTGAAATGAAATAATATAATATAATTCCACTTTATTTTTGTTTACCTTTAAAAGATAAAGTATTAATGCAATAAAAATTAATATTATCTATGATAAAATTTAAAAATATTTAATCTATTCTATAATATTTATTTATGCTTTCATTATTTTTTCTTAGAAAAGTTATTTTTAATATCATTTCAATTTGACATGATATTATTAGTATACTTAGTATAGGAATATTCAAAAGAGTTAACTTTAATAGTTTAGTTGTAGAATAAACCTCACATTTTAATTTTATGGAGCCCCCAACATTAACATGCAAACCCCATTCATGACTTGAGATGTTATATATAATATCCTCTAAAATTGAATTATAGTTAAGCATGTATAATAAAACACACATGCATTAGGCAACATTTGTACTAATATATATTTTCGTTGAAAAAATATTCATTAAAATTTATTGATATATAAATCATTAGCATGGACGAATGAATTTTTATTTCATCAATGAGATACCCAATAGGATCTATGGTACAAACAAGAGAAAATAAACTAGATTATGTAAATAAGGCTTTTTTTTTTTATTGGTGCTTAACTATAATTCACTTGAATATAGTTACTACATTGATTCATAAGAATCTTGTCTATATTATTTTATGAAATTCAAGAAACCTCCTTAAGATATCCACCCACTCTTATAAATGGTAAGCTTAATAACTTGTACAAGCTTCTCGAGTCATTATTTTCAAACAAGTAATTTTGTCTTAGATATTTATATGTAGCACAATATAACATCACATGTTTCTTATCCTCAACTCCTATGAAGGCAAACATGTTGGAGGCACTAGATCTATCTGGTTATAAATATTTACTTCAAGAGGATCTAAAGGAGTGGGAAAGGAATTATACTAAGGGTAAGTAAAACATCCTACTTATACTAGTATAGCAAAGCAATAGAACTTGATAATAGATAACACATCTACCATACATGTTAATGATTTTAAATGCTCCTAATCCTAGAATATTGAAGTCACCTCCATTTTATATGAACCTGAAAACTAAAATTTATTGTTTGAGAAGTTGCATAGTCAACTTAGGGGTAGTAATAACACTAATTCCAAAAGCAATTTTTGAAGAGATGGATTTATCCTACACAAAGACAGCTAGGCATCCAATCCATATGGATGACACTAGGGTGAATACAATAGGATTTTTTAAAGACCTAATAATGACTATATCTAAGAATCTATAGTTGTTAGTTGCATAGGAGGTGATTAGCATTAGTATCCTCACACTTTGGTATGTTGTTATCTAGAGAATGGACACACAAATTATCATGGGACAGATACTTCATGATAAACATGAATGTGCCTAGGGGTATGAAAGTTATAAAAATTGAGAATGAGCCTCCATGCAATTACTTACTACATAATTCGAATAAGAATGGTATTATAAATTGGAACAAACTCCTAGATTTTATAGAGGATGATGAAGGGTATAAAGATGATTAAACTTCTAAGATAAACATAATAATTTATCTAATTTAGATAAAGAAGACCTAAGGGTTGATTATGAAGAGACTAAGCTTGGTAATTACCTCATAATAAAAGAACCATATATTCTCCCTAATCTAACAAGTCAAGGAGTTGAAAAAAACTAAATGATCCACTTTGACAAAACCAAAGCCGAAAATAGGATAGGCATTATCATTAGTTCATTGACCCCCAAGGTGCGCAAACCAATTTTATATATAAATTGTTGTTTAATTATATCAATGACATGAACAAATATGAAGCACTATGCACCGACTTGAGGAAAGTTTAAAATATGGGAATAAAAAACTTGAGGATCTATTATGACTCAAAATTGATTGTAAATTATGTTAATTTCCAATGTGCCATAAAATATAAGCATTTGACATTATATAAACACTAGGTCTAATATTTCATAGAGATTTGTGATACATGTGAAATATAGGTCATTCCTAGGGAGCTAAATACTAAATAAAGCGAATTAGTAGGTAGGTTAGGAATATTTTATCCCACCACTAACATGTGAGATAAGTAAAAGGATTTAGAAGTGGTATTTATGACAGTTGCCCTTGATAACTCTAATCACTAGTAGGTCTTTAACAATGAAGAGTAGAGCATTGATTTCCTACTCAGAGAGACCTAATACATCAAATAAAAATGAATATAGGTATAATATTAATTATGAATTTATAAAACTAAAAACAAATAAGCTTCCAAAGGAATTTATTATCCAAGAAAGCTTGTTCAACCTAGATGATAGTATAAGAAAATTAATTTTCAAAGTAAAATCATCTTCTTAGCATCTTCTAAAAGTTTATTGAAGGAAATAAACTTGCTTCTTGGAAGGAATGCAATCAAGAAGAGATTGGCATATCAAAGGGTCATTATGGTAAGTACGAAGATATCATCACATGGTCATATGAAGATCTCAAACCATATGACTAGATTATCATAGAACATACGATTGACCTAGAACTTGGTACTAGACCTTACAACAAAAATAATAGTTTATGAACCCCAAGATTGATTCAATGATAAAAAAAAAAATTCAAACTCCTATATGCCCTATCACATTTTCAATTAAATATTCTACCAAGGTCACTTACTTGGTTCATGCACATAAGAATAATGGTGATATAATATTGTGTGTCAACTTTAGGAACCTAAATATAGTTTTATTAAAAATATTATTATCCTCTCCCCATTGTTGATTAGATTTTATAAAAAATAGTAGGGTCTCAAATGTTGTCATTCCTAGATGGTTTCTTTAGATATAATCATATTTGGATTAGGTATGATGACCAACATAAGATGACCTTCACTATTAAATGGGAAACCTTTGCATATTAGAGGATGACCTTGGGCTATCAAACATAGGGTCTACCTTCCAATGGGCTATGGATATAACATTTCCAGACTTGGTGAAATAATATTCATACTTTGATGATTTAACTATGCATTCCAAATATAGAAGGAAATACATTGCATATATTGAGTTAGTCTTTCAAAGGTATAAAAATCTTAATATACTTCTTTATCCAAAAAATTCTAATTTTATGGTTCAAGAAGACAAATTGTTAGGTCATGTAGTGTCAATATATAGCTTAGCCATAGACCCTAATAGAATGAAAATAATTAAATATCTCCCCTTTCCTACTTCAATCAAAAGAATTCAATTAATTCTAGGTTAAATATAATTTATTACCAATTTCATAATAAAGTTTTCCTAGATGGTCAGGTCGATTACCAAAATTATAAAGAAATATATTACCATAATGTAGACCAATTAAGGTAGAAATTCCTTCTAAGACATCAAAAATACCATTACATGTACCCTAGTACTAGTTAACTCTAATTTTTAAAATATTTTAAGCTCTATTTTTAGCATAGATGAAAGTATTACCATTGTCGTAACCTTGAAAAATGACAAGGATAAAGAACACCCCATCTCATTTATGATCCAAATCCTCCATAACTATAAAAGAGGTACACCTTAATTGAAAAATAGATATTTTCCAAGGAGGCTCTCAAGAAATTTAGGTACTACCTATTGTACAACAAGACCATAGTTTGTGTACTACACTTTGATTCTTGATCCATTGTGCTATATGGTGAACTAAGAGAAAATAAAGTTAGATATATTAACAAGATGCAAGAATTTGATGTTGAAATCAAACTAACCAAGGTCATGATGGGTAGGGCCTTGTGCAAAAATCTAACAATATTAGTTCCTAAATTCTAGGTTATCCGAGTAGAAGAAATAGAAATGGATGGCATAACAAGATGGATGAGGGATATTTGTAGGCACATGGCAACTAGAGAAGTGCCAAAAGTATTGATGGTCAAAGAAATATTTTGAGTTAGGAAAAAGGTGGTGCATCATACATTGTTTAATGATATTTTTTAAGGCAATGATATGATGATGTCTTACACACTACATCAAAAAATAAAATATGAATGCCCTAATTAAGTAGTATCACAATGGAGGGTAATCTATTGTGCCAATCATGACCCATAAAATCTTAATGGTGAAAAAATATTGACCTTCTATCTTTTCTAATTGCTTGCAATGGGTTAAAATCTACAAATCTTGTTGTATGTTTAGAGTAATGAGGAGACAAATATCATTACCTCTTAAGCTCATTATCATGACCAAACCTTTCCAACAATGGGACCTAGACTTCATTGACAATATTTATCTACTAGCCAATGTAGGGTATGGATGGATCCTCACTGCCATAGACTATTTCACAAAGTGGATTGAAGTGGTTCTAATTAAATCATCCAATCAAGATATGATAGCCCAACTATAGAAGACAACATCACTAGGTTTAGAGCTCTTGATGGTAGAGTCATTAATAATGCTACCTACTTCAAAAGTCTAAAGTGATGAAATTTTCTTTGGAATATGGAATTTTTCTCATGATGTCCTTCAATTATTACCTCGAAGGCAATGGACTAGAAGAATCGACCAATAAGAACATAACAAGGATTCTAAAAATTATTATCATTGAATCGCTAATAGAATGGAACACTAAGCTATGTAAGGCACTATGGGAAGATTGAGTAGCACCTAAGGCATACACTAGGTCATCTCCTTAGAAGTTGATCTATGGGAAGGAGGTTGTGTTACAAATTAATTTGGAACTTCCTTCCCTCTAAATGTCATAAACAATAGAGCATGAAGACACTAACATTGAGCCAATGGAAGCAATACTAAATGTGTTACTAGCACTAGAGGTGTTAGAATATAATGTGCACTATGCCTTATTCTTGATACTTATCATTTTCATTGACATTTATCATATATTTCATATAGGCTTATGCCTATATATTGTACTTCTTTGTATCAATATAATATCTCATCTGTTTAAATCCCAACATTTGGTATCAGAGCTCCAGGTATTCTCCTGCCCTTGTGATCTTGAGGGGAGATTATGTCATTTTTTTCCCATTTTTTTTATTGAGGGAGTATGATCTCCATCCATGAGATGGATCAAAAACTAAAAGTTTGAAGAAAAACCAATGATTGTCATTTTTTTCCCTATGTATCCATTCGTAGAAGTAGTTTCTTGGTAGAGAAATGAAAAATGAGATACTAGGTGAGCTATAGGGTTTCAATTTTCTGCTACGTATATTTTTTTTGTAGGGCCATCCTAAGTGATTTGTAGGTGGAGCTTATGCAAGGAGTTGTCATATTTCGGTAAGTGAAGTTTAGTTTCTCAATTTTGAAAGTGTTTATCTAATGTACAACTTCCTCTTCACTGTGCGAGATATTTTTTTTTGAGCTAGTTACAGCCCAGTTGACGCCCATTTGCCAAATCCAAATAAAAAACAAATATGAATCTTTCTTCACCCCAAGACTCAAAAAAATAAAGTGAAGACGAACCTGCTATAAATGCTCTCTGACTATTAATTGCATGACAGGAGTCGACATCATGGTTTTAGTGTCAAAGGGCGATGGATAAAATAGCTATACTACTGTATTTTTTATTTTTTGTTTACACAGGTTGAAATATGCCATGATTACGAGTCAGAGGCCATGGATTTATTACCATGGGTTTATTTTTTTCTTAATGCTGCAAAGATTGTCGTAATGTGCACGATGGATAAAAATTGCAGTTATGGACGTGTTTTGGTCTAGAGCATGTGTCACGGCAATGCTCTAGCGCATGGATTTGAAGTGTTGTTTGTTCAACAAAATTTGGTTATCTAACTCCAAGATCACTATGGTTTTGGTGATGAGACGAGACAAAAACAACAAGATTAGACCTGATTGATAGAAAAATCCTCATGATATGTCAGAGATGTGATATGTTTAATCGAATAAAAAGAGGGTGGGTCTACTGTTGACGTAGTGTACCATCCCTATTCTTCCTCCCCATTACTTCCTCATAGCCATTTGACAACATCGTGCTTGTTGGAAGGGACTGAGAGACTAAATGGAGATTTCATCCGCTTCACATGTTAATGGAGATTTTTCAAATTTTCAACTGTGGGAGTCATTGCTCATGGGTGGAGGAGCTGATGATGTATACGAGCAAAGAATGAAGAATGTCCAAGAAATTTTTTTGTATCGTCGAGGCTATACAAAAGGTTAGGTGGTGGGTGGTCGTCCACTGGCCCCCACGCCAATAGTGGCATAGTAGAAGCATCGACATAGCTGATTCCTTGTGCTCCACGAAGCGCGCCCCTCACGCTTAGCTCCAATGATATGAAGCTATCAATATTGATGACACAATGACAATCCCTTCGGTAGGGACTTGAAGCTTTGGAGCTGATATTTTTCAATACGGATGACATCGATCCTATTTCCATATGAAGAGGAGAGAGCTCAGACAAATCCACTGTAATTGATGCACCCAATGTCCTTGCTAGACATGGAAATTTATTCAACTGCTGGTTATTTTATTTTTTGTGTGGGAGAACTATTGGCTATTTTTTTTTGTGTGGCAGACGAGGGAGCTAGTTGACCACTTGGCGCAACTATCGTGATTGATACTTGTTGAAGGAATAACAAAACCAAGCGTCACAGTTGTTCAAGTTGCACATGGGTGAAATGCCACTGATTACGAGTCAGAGGCCATGGATTTATTATTGGGGGACACAGGGATCTGTGTGAGAGAACAGTGAATATTTTTTCATTTTAATGCTGCTTATTTTTTCTAAATATTTTGAGGAGCAAGAATAGTGAATCTGACGTCTGCATCTTGAACACTAATAGGCCAGTGTGTTATATTTAGATAGTGGATGTATTTGAGGGCGTATATGATGAAGTTTCCGGTGTCGTTGCTGGATATTTTTTTAGTGCACAGGGGAACTTATCATTAACTTGAAGAATGACCTCATTCTGAGTCTATTTTTTGAATGTTAAGTGAGTCATGTGGAAATTTACAGAACTGCAGTGATGTGGCCATCCACGAATACTATGTGATTTATTTTTGTACCAGTTGAAAATGCTTTCAATGTGGTGGAACCTACTGATGAAGGAAACCTATGACTATTTTTTTCTCTACGTCGTGTTGGGAGCTCGTGATTGCTATGGAGGAGACGTGTATGGAGTTGCGTATGTTTACCACATTTATCACCTACATGAAGTTGTGGCATCCATATTGATTTAATGATGTGATGCCAGTATGTGTGATGTGGTAGGAGCGTGAAATTTAATCGCACCGAATTGTTGCTTATTGTCTTGAGTCCCACTGTAATCACACTACAAGGACTATGGAATCCAACCCCATAGCGACATCTCAGCTACACCGGTGGTACAGTAAAGATGACATGATTTTTCATGATGGTGGTGAAGAAAGTATCGTCAACATGACTTGGATGCATTTTTTTCTCCTTGTACTCATGGAGGACTACTTTCGTCCAAGCATGGACACCTATGGAATGGATATCGGAAGATTTAGTGGCTCAATGCTACCAGAGCCTCGGTATCTAGCTTGCTTCATTGGAAAATAGGTGCTCGGGAGAATACCACGCTCTTTCGCATTGATGAAATTGCTTACTAAAGACCTGAAGCCACATGCCTTTTATTTGGTACCCACTACGCGTGTTTAAATCAAAATTTTCTATTATTGACCTATTATATGATATTTTTGGGTGCTAATGAAGCATGCATGAATATTGTAGTGTGGGCTGGCCAAATCACCATGGACTGGTTTGAGATTTTGACTACTTTCTACCAAATTTTGTTTTTAGGTGTGTCCATCATGAAGTGTAAAGGTGTGTGAAGGAGTAACAAATCACTTGAAAGTGTGTGGCATATTTTACAGAGGAGTGCACTAGGCACATGGAGCTCAGTTCATGAACGGGAAGGTGGAATTGATTCACAACCTCTAATGATTCTTGATGTTGTTTTGCCCGAAGTGGAGTTTGTGCACGTGAAACCAAAATTCCAAAATCTACTATCAGATGGTGGGTCCTTTTTATACTTGAAGAGCTCCTGTTTTAGTTTTGCATGGGCTTGATTTCTGGCCCATACTATGGTTCGATAGTAATATTAATATGGCTATGATGATAAGAAGCATGGGATAGTAATTTGAAGATGAACCTGCAGCTACCTATGTTCGATCGAGTGCAAAGATTTTCTTCTATTTTTGGTGGACCATTTCGGACTTTCGATGGGTATTCAAAAATTTTGACATCTGCATCTACGTGACCATGTAAAGGATGTTTTTTCTCATGGTGGACGGGAACATGAACGTGGGACGCATCAAATAACAAGGAGGATGAGAAACTCACATTGTTTTATTTTCTCCTGTTGTATGTCATTTTTTTTTTTTGGATACGTTTTCACAAATTGGACATGGGCATGTTTGCCCATTATTTGTGGGCCACTTTAGTTTGTCTATTTAAATTTTTAAAGTGCCCATGATTTAGTTTTAATAAAAGTGAATTTTACATTATATAGGGGAGTTAAAAACTTGGAAGGGAATTTTTTTTACATTGCATTGGCAGAGTGGAATTCCCAAGCGAGGGAACATTGAGAATATGTTTTTTTATTTGTTGTGAAGGTTGTTGTTTTTCCTATAAGATGAAGACCCCATTGAGAGTAAACATAGGGGTATTTATAATCGTTGAAAATGTTTTTTCGAGATGGACACATTGGTGGTGTCCAATTGTAATTTGAGGTAGTCTTATATGTATTTTTTAGCCTCAAATTTTTGTACCTTGGAGTGCACTCTCGATCATACTCGACACTCCCAAGATAAAATTTGTATGTGATCCTAGTATCTAGTCATATTTTCTATAGCACCTAGCGGATGTAGCGGTTGGTTACCCATGCATTTTGGTGGGATTAGGAGGTCACCATAAGGACACTTACTCTAGGGACTATAGATATAGACACCCTAGACTCTATCCGAGGTCTTTTTTGGATCAATTTCTGAAGACTACAAACGAAGACACTTAAGAAGATTCTCTTTTATTCTCTTCTTTTTTCTTCTCCTTCATATTTGGCTTCTATGGCTCATTTTATTGTATTGAGTGTATTTTTGATAGAGACCAATACTCTCATGTCGCTTGTATTTATTTTGTATTAAGGTACAACTTTGGCAGAGAGCGACACCTTCTAGATTGAGTTCACCATGAGGGAAGATGACATTCATGGTGAATCTAGTCAGTGACCTATTAGAGACAACATACCTATAGGATGACCTACAAAGGCAACAGACTCCTGGAAGTGGCTGACCCTGAGACACCTAGGATGACCTTAAGGCACTTAGATGACTGACCCAGTGGTAACAGATCCAAGGAAGTTGCTTACCCTAAGGTAATATATGGAGAAGTATACACCATTGATCTAGCATTATTCACAGTTGGAGAGCCAAGCACAAAGAGCACAAGCCTAGACCAAATCAATAATAAAGGAGGATGTTAGGTTTTTTAGAGAAGTCAACATTAAGGGGGAATGTTACCTAATGTTGACTTATTTTTTCTATAGTTAGGATAGTACACATTAAGGGGGAATGTTACCTACTGTTGAATTATTTTTTCTATAGTTAGGATAGTGCACATTAAGGGGAAATGTTAGAATATAATGTGCACTATGCCTTATTATTGAAACTTGTTATTTTCATTGATATTTGTCATATCTTTCATATAGGCTTATGCCTATATATTGTACTTCTTTGTATCAATATAATATCTCATCTGTTTAAATCCCAGCAAGAGGATGAAATAGAAAAGTCATTAGAAGAATGGTGTAGTACTATGAGGAAATCAAAATATGGTTTGATAAATAGGCCATAAAGATGGACTATAAGGATGGATACTTGGTATTCAGAAAGGATGAAGACTAGGCAAAACCAAAACAACACTAGAAGATTGAATCTCTCTAGAGTGGGCCTTATTAAATTCTAAATATTGTGGGTCCAAATTCTTAGAAACTTTCAACTATGGATGGAATAATGCTGCTAATTTTCATGAATAAGCAACACCTTCAACCCATCTAGTGAAAATATTTGGCAAAAAGAAAATGTAGTATATTTTTTTCTTTTTCATAGCTATTAATTTTTGGTAAATGCTTTCCCCTAGTCTTTGAATATTCTCTTATTTTTTAAAAATCCTATTGTCTTATCTCCTTCTTCCTTTATGATGAATGTGATTGGCCCACCATTTCATTATTTTATTGTCAATTCAAAAAAATGGACTAGACAAGTGAGTCACTCCCCCTAGCGAGTGAATCACTTGAAAATATGAATGAATCACTCACCAAATGGTCCAATCGTAAATCAATTTTCCAAATTGAAAAGTCAACCCTAAATAGGTTGACTACCTACTATAGTGACTCCTATTCTAGGCGTAGGCATGTGTAAGCAATTAAATCCTATGCAAGGCAAAGTCTATAAATACCCCCATCCAAACCTTCTTCATCACTGCCATGATCTACATGAGCAATCACCTTTCATACCTCCAAGTGTACAAAGTTTGCTCCACCCAGGTTGTTGACCCTCGAACGATCCACTTGATATTGCATTCACCCCAAGTGGGTTGCATAAATGATATTATATAGCCAAGTGGATCACTACTATAGCCTTATTTTATGTCTTACCTCTTTAAAATGTGAGGGTAGAGCTTCATTAGAGATCCCCTTTTCTAAGGCTATTTGCACTCTTCTAAAGGGACCTGCTTAAAGAGGGAAAAGTTTAATCCATCTTTGATAATAAAATTGATTGAGATATTCACTTGGTAACTAAAATTATCGGTTTTCAAGGGTTTTAAAAATAGTCCAATTAACTAGTAATTCACTAGCCTCCACCAAACAAATCACCTCTTTTATTCATTTCACCTTTGAGTACAAAAAAAATTCCATGTCCCCTTGCTTCAAGTGAATCACTTGATTTATCAAGCAAATCACTAGGAATTTAAAAAAAAAAAAAGTCTCATTTGAAGAGCTTTGTAAAGCAAGTGAATCACTTGTTAAAATGACTGAATCACTCCTAGTTTCAATGTTGGCAAAAAAAATTCCCTTCTTCCCAAAAGTTATCTTCCTTATTTCTAGCCATAATGGATACTTCCTTCAACTCCAAAGGTACTTCCTTACTTGAAGCCAACCCTACATCACCACCTTCCACTACTATCACTTTACCCACATCTGCACCACCTTCTCCTACAGTAATACTACTAGATGAAACTCATACTTAATGAATGATGATACATTGATCATGCACATTTCCTCATTATAGTTAAAATTGTATTTTATTTGAATACCTTACTTACACCCTTAATATTTTATGCATTTTTATTTTCTACATTTTAATTTTTATGTAAATTAGTGTATGTTAGCGTAGGAGTATTCAGTAGGGATAGTAGGGAGCTAGCCTCAATTAGGAGGATAGGAGGAATTATTGGTCCTTCCTTTTAACTTTTTTAAAACTATAATGGATGCATCACTAAATTAGAAGTCAAGAGAATTCCCCAATTTAACACTACTCTAGGGTGTCCAATGTGTGTTAAGTTGTAATTATGTAATTTTAAGAATTTGCTTATTTCACATATTAAAAAAATTCTTTTATTTTAGTTTCTATCTTTGTTGTTTTCGTCTATGTTAAGTAAAGTCTAATGACAACAAGGGCATTAGACACATACTTAATATCATATAAAACTTTTGTAGATAATTATGCGGAGATTAAGACACTTCTTACAAGAATCAAGATTGTCGTGAAAATAATAAAGATATATTTCTTGTAGTAAAAATAATAAAGATATATTTCAATTAATGGGGATTGATAGATGTAATATTAAAATATTAAAAAAAATGGATATAGAGATTGGATCAATAATAACAATATTCTTAATGTTATTCAATTTTTGACAAAGGTAATATATTAATATATTAAAAATATTAGCACATCTACATAGAAGGAAACTAAGTGGCTAACGAAATTGACCTATATTTTTGGTAGAATTCAAATTTAAGGAATGTAATTAATAGAGGAATATTTTATTTTAAAATAAAAATTATATAAAAAAATTTGACACGACAAAATTAATAAACACTATAAATAAAAACAAACTAAATTTTTTTGAAAATATTATTTGAATATGAAATATTTAAATAGCAACTATAATATTTTTATAGAAGTATCCACCAATAAAAACAACCATATTTCATTCATTAGAAAGCTAATTCTAACAAGAAGTTAGTTAATATCACATGGAATATCACTGGCATGAATTAAAAGAAGACCACGTGATATTTGTAGAATGACTGGTACGTGAGGAAGGAGATCAAAAGTTCAATCCTTTTCCTTGTCCGGATAACCTTTTATATAAGGAAAAAAAGACAAAAACTTTACATCTGTTTAAATACCATATCAGATGATGATCCACGTAAGTCTTCAATGAAATTCAAGGCTTGCAAGTTTGTTATTCGTCATTTCAGGACTTCCTTTTGAAATGCGACCAATAAGATGGTGCAACCTTTCCGTTGTAAAATATCTAATAAACCCAAGGCTTTTGGGATTTTTTTTTTTTTGTAAAAGAGGGTAAAAATTTATTAACTCAACAAAACATTCATGATACAAAGAAAAAGCAGAAGCTATTCAGACATATCAGCTCTCAATAAAGAAGAGAGAGATTGAGAGCAATCAGAAGAAAGTTGAGACAAATTTTGAACATCCCAACCATCTTGAAACTTAGAAGCCCATTTAGCTAACAAATCCGCTACCCTATTCCACTCCCGAGGAATATGCACAAAAGAAATGAAGTCCAAGTGAGTAGAGATACTAAGAATTTGCCGAGTAACCCAACTCAACCGCCAACAACCATGAAGACTATCTCCAAAATTTAACAAATTTATAACAATCTGAGAATCAGATTCACAAACAATCCGACGCCAACCCAAAGCATACCCTTGCTCCAAAGCATATAAAATTGTGAGTGCTTCCATGAAGTTATTAGAATGATGTCCCTTAAAGCAAGAGAAAAAAAATTGGATAGTACCACTACTATCCCGCCCCACACCACCAATACCAGCATTACTCGGATTACCCCAGGAAGATCCATCCGTATTAATTTTCAGCACTCCCGGAGGAGGCGGATTCCATTTACCAGCCCTCCGCACCCGATTATTCTGACCCATCCGTCTGCAAGAGACATTAGGACCAGGACCATTAACCATCAAGCCTAATCTTTCCATGATCTGACGTTCCGCATGGTCCACGGGAGAAATAATCTGACATTTTGCAGACACAGTTTCCTGGATCATTCGCAAAATCCTCTGCCAGACCTGGGAAGTAGTTAACTCCTTACCTTGGAAAATTCGACGGTTCCGTTCAAGCCAAATCTGCCAAAAAATGCATGAAGGACCAATACTCCATCCAACTTGTAAAAAGAAAGTCGCTGCAGGAGGCCGCCCCATACTCCTCCAAAAATCAACTATTGATGAAGCATGCAAACAAGGGTGATTCCATACTCCCCACTAATAATGCCAGACTTGTCGAGCAAAGTCACATTGGAGAAGTAAATGCCCAACAGATTCTTCAGCCTTCCCACAGTTTAGCATAAAGAGGGGCCAGCAAACCCACGCTTTTGAAAATTATCCCAAGTGAGACAAAGATTATGAGTAGCCTGCCACCCATAAAACCTACACTTCAGCCAAATAAACTTATTCCAAACTTGCTTCCACCACGGAACCTCCTCCTCACCAAACCGCTGCTGATCCAAAACACAATAACCAGCAGCAACCGAAAATATTCCTCTATTATCTCTTCCCCATGCTAGCACATCATCCCCAGGTAGAGAAGAGCAGGGATGGCTAGCGAGAATACGGGCCAGCTCTGCCCTCGCATCCATAGTGCCACCAGAAGGCCATTCTCGAGGATCCTTCCACTGGAGACTAACCATCTGACCAAAGGACTTAATAATTTTGAAATCTGCCACCTTCAACCATCCAGCATCCCAAAAGCATTGAGCAAGATCTTGAAGATGTGGAAACTCGCTAAGAAGAGGAGCAAAGCCATCCCAAGAATCCTGCCAAAAAAGAGCCCGAGACCCAGTATAACAAATCCAGAATAACCCTCGCTTAACCAGCTCTGCTCCCTTTTTCAAAGTATTCCAAACAAATGATCCTCGACCAGTCAAGTTGTATCGAGGAATCTCTGAACCTTCCACTCCCCTAAGATACTTGTGGGAGATAATCTTGGCCCAAGTTTGCTCCTAATTACTACACCAACGCCAATACGACTTAGCGACCAAAGCGGTCCCGAGAAGAGAGCTTAGACGAAGACCCAACCCCCAGCTTGCCTTGGTCGACAAATAGTCTCCCATTTAACAAGACTCCATTTTGAGGAACCAATATTGCCAACCCATAGGAATTGCCTAGAAAGAGAATCCAGGTCATGAAGAAAACTTGCTTGGAGCAATCCGAATAAGGCATCTATACACCGGTAAAGCTCGAACAAGCGACTTCAAAAGTAAAACCCGACCAACAAAAGTTAACCATCTATGAGTCCAATGACTAACTCGACTACGAAATTTGTCAAGTATGTTAGTCCAAACCGCCCTAGGTAGAGGACCAACGAAATGGGAATCCCCAAGTATGTAAGAGGAAGAGTTCCAACTCTGAAACTCGAGAATCCGAACAATTCTAGCTTGAACCCCGGGATCCGTATTGAAAAATAAAATAATAGACTTGTGCTCATTAATCTCCTAACCAGAGACCAAATACAAGTCCAAAGCATGTCTAAAGTTGGTCGCTTCACAAATAGAAGCTACACCCAAGAGAGCAGTGTCATCAACAAATCGAAGATGGGAAATGGTTGGCCTACTATTCTCCCATTTCCATCCATGAATAAGACCCTGGTGAACCTGATCTTTAAGCCGACGACCCGGACCTTCGACCATAATTATAAACAAGTACAGAGATAAAGGATCCCCCTGCCGAAGACCCCGGGAAGCATGAAACAAAGGAGAAGGCTTTCCATTAATTAGGACATAATATGAGGGAGTTGTAATACAACTCATAATCCACTCAATCCAAGAAGGATCAAATCCAAAGGCCAAGAGGATTTTGTGAAGAAAAGACCATTTCACCCTGTCATAAGCCTTCGCCATATCCAACTTCATAAACATAAACTTATTCTTAGAAGTGCTCATAGAATGAATCGCCTCGGCAGCAATAGCCACTCCATCCAGAATCTGTCGACCAGCCACATAGCCACCCTGCTCATCAGAAACAACTCTATCTAGCCAAGGCTTGAGACGCTCCGCAATCAGCTTAGTAATAATTTTATACACCACATTGCAGAGAGCAATAGGCCGAACCGATCAAAAGAGCTAGCACCCTCCTTTTTAGGAATTAGCATCAAAAAAGTGGAATTCAAAGCTTTCAACAACCGATGGTTATGAAAGGACTCAAGAACAACCCTCAAAAGATCAGATTTAATAATTTCCCAAAAGTGTTGAAAGAACTCAACCGGGAAGCCGTCAAGCCTCGGAGCTTTCCCGATCTTCATAAGGAAAACTACCCTTTCTAGTTCATCAATGGAAATAGGTTGAAGAAGGCATGCATTGATCTCTTCCGAAATAACGAAGGAATACAACGCAAAATAGTATGATCATCAACATGATCCCCACAAAAATCCTCAAAATATAAGGAAGAAAAAAATCGAACAGCTTCCCGAGAGATATCCTGAGAAGCAGACAACTGAATACCTTGAGAATAAATAATCGAAGAAATACCATTACCGTGTCTTCGAGCCTTAATAGTGTTAAAGAAAAAAGCTGTATTTCGATCTCCTTCTTGTAACCATTCCACCCTGGCCTTTTGCTTCCAGAAAATCTCTTCCCGAAGCTCCCATTCTTGAAGTTCATGCAAAGCTTCAGACTCCTGCAAATTCTGCTCTGTTAACCCATGATCTCTGATATGTCTGGTGATAACATCAAGCCTTCTTTGGGCCAAAGTTTTAGCCTGAAATAGATTCCCGAAACACTTCCTGTTCCACTTTTTGAGTTGATATTTCACAAATTGGAGTCTTTTAACAAAAGAGTACATAGCGATGCCGTGGGAAGGACAGCCACGACTCCACCGGACTTTCATCAACTCGTACAAAGAGGGATCCCTAAGCCACATTAAGCTGGAATTTAAAACTTGGATGATGATCCATTTCTTGCCGAGAGATAACAAGTTTAATAGGCCAGTGGTCTGATCCCCTCCAATCAAGAATCGTTGAGTTAGTAACCCAAGAATTGCTAATCCAAAATGAAGAAGTAAGAAACCTGTCCAACCTCTCAGAGATCGAGTTAGAACCACACCGCTTATTCGTCCAAGTGAACACACCATTCTTTGGTAATATCCACCAAATTAAGAAGCTGAATATTATCATTAAGGAGTCTAGAGGCAGGCCCCAAAGTACCCACACCACCCCTCTTCTCATCAATACTAGATACAGCATTAAAATCTCCAACCATAATCCAAGGATAGAATGGAACCAAGGCTCGAACACTTTGAATATGATTCCACAGCAGCACCTTCCCAGCAAGATCCGAGGGGGCGTAAATGTTAGTGAACAAAACCACTTCTCCAGACTCATGGCAAGAAGCTATCATAGAAAGAGATGACTTATTCGATACCCACCAAAGAGGAGTAAGCTTCTGCGGATTCCAAAGGCTAACAAGCCCCCCAACACTACCCACAACCCCAACACACTGACAAAGACCTCGAGGCCAGAGTTTAGAAGCAATACTAAATAGACCCTCCACCGATAATTTAGATTCTTGAAGAAAAACAGCATCCGGCTTATGTGCCTGAATCAAATCCCGAATAGCTTTTTGACGAGGTAAGCTATTCAAACCTCTCACATTCCAAGAAAGAAAAATCATTTAGAGAGAGAAGAAAAGTGAGACTCCAGGGGTTTAACCACCCCACTCTCAACCAATGTTTCTCCCTCCATATGCAGTTTATGTGCATCTTTCTTTCTACCCGCCTTAATTAGCTTCGCAGTGGCCTCTTGTTTAAAGTTCTATTGGAGTAACCCTAGAGAAGGACTAGGCCAATAACCCTTTCCTCTACTAGATGTCAGCAAATCAGCCAAAAGAGGGTCATCCCCTTTCACACCGTCCTGTTGCCCCTCCGAAACAGGAACAATTGCCAAGGCTGTGTTCAAAGAAGAATCTGTCACTTCCTGTTGCCCATTAGGATTCAACACCTCAGTTACATTTTGAGTATCCATATTCAAATTACCATTCATTCCTTCATCAGGAGATACCAACTCATCTAAGGCATCAAACTTATTATACAGGCCATCCATTTGTCTAGCAGTAAAGGTCCGCTTCAACCCTTTTCCCTTATTACGATTCTTAACTGGAACAAAGCCTTCTTTGTCTACCCCACTAACATCCATGGGAGCCCTCCCTTGTCCAGGTCCAGCCTCTTGTGTAACTGACTTCCCACCCTGAGATTGTAGATTTGGATTTTTAGAACCAAATGATTTATTTTCAGGCATTTTAGGGCATTTACGCTGAAGATGCCCGTACTGATGACACAACCGACAACGGAAAGAAATAGTTTCATAGTCTAATTGTTGAACCCAAGAAAAAGAGCCAACACATATTTGCATAGAATCAGGTAGAGGCTTAGATAAATCCAATTCCACACAAATACGGGCACATGAGACTACCTTTTTGTCTGAAGTTTGCTGAGACGGTCCCACCGATTTGCCTAACACCAATGCAATCATGTGCAGAATATCCGTCCGCCAAAACTCCAAAGGTAGCCATGGAAGTCGAACCCACACTGGAACCCTAGAAGGAATCTCCTCAGTCGGATTAAAACCCATATGCCAGGGTTTAATAAACAGGCCAATCTGGTTGTAAAAGTATGGCCCCCCCTCAAAAGCCCTATTCCAGTCTGCTAAGCAGGAAAACACCACCAGAAAGAAATTATTAGCTCCCATCATGATCTCCATATCACCAACCGGGTTCCAAGTACTCCTGGCCCACTTTTCAAATGCCAAGAAAGGGATGCGAATACCCAAGAATTTGCATATTAAAGCATGATTTTGCATATATTCAACATCATCTGCAATTGACTCAGGCTGAATCACAAGAACAGGCCGCTCCCCAACCCTTTCCAAGCATCCATTAACTCGCTTTGCACGAAACCCTCCTTCCAAAGAAGAATTACTTGGGCCTGAAGAATTACCCTCTGCATTATGCCAAACAGAAGAAAAGCCTGAGCCACGAAGGGCTTCCTTAAACGAGACATTATTCCGACATTGGGTACCTCCAGGCAAAGCCATTCATGCTGTTCCAAAAATCTCAGAAATCCCTTCTCCTAAGAGCACCATGTCTTTTAAAGTTCAACAATATAAAATGTTAATTTTTTTTTTTGGTTAGTAAGTATAACTCCTCTTCAACATATTGGGATTTTATTTTTTTAATAGAATTTCCATTTATTTTTATGGTTTTTGAACAACCCTCTATGCCGACCATTCCAAAATGGTGTCAACGGTCACCCGCGTTAGGGCACCACGTGTAAGGCTACGGAGACGCGCCGTCTAGTTGGGGTTTGGAGAGCGGACGGTGGAAGGTGAGTAGGGAGAACATCCACCCTTCGTTTGACTCTCAGTGCAAGATGAGCTGGCACTAACTGGTTTGTGGTCTGCCCCTCTTTGGTATATTTATTCGCCTGTAACGCTTTCCATATTCAGTCTCTGAGAATGGGTGCTCTTCAACGGGCAGAACTGGTCGGAAAATCCATGGAATTAACGAAACAAAGCAGCAAAAGCGTATTACTGGGCAAGTATGAAGTGGGGCGGCTGCTGGGACAGGGCACGTTCGCAAAAGTGTACCTTGCTCGGAACATAAAGAGCGGGGAGAGCGTGGCCATCAAGGCGATGGACAAGGCCCAGATCCTCAAGGTGGGCATGATCAACCAAATAAAGAGAGAGATCTGCATTATGAGAATGGTGAGGCACCCTAACATCGCAAGGCTCTACGAGGTTATGGCCACCAAGGCAAAGATCTACTTCGTTATGGAGTACGTCAGGGGAGGGGAGCTGTTCCAGAAGGTAGCCCGCGGTGGGAGGCTCAAGGAGGACGCTGCGCGCAGATACTTCCAACACCTGATCAGCGCCGTGGACTTCTGCCACGGGCGGGGCGTGTATCACCGGGACCTGAAGCCCGAGAACCTTCTAGTCGACGACAGAGACACTATGAAGGTCTCCGACTTCGGACTCAGCGCCCTGCCGCAACAGCTGCGCCAGGACGGCCTCCTCCACACCACCTGCGGCACCCCGGCCTACGTGGCCCCCGAGGTGCTCCTCCGCAAGGGCTACCATGGCGCCACTGCCGACGTCTGGTCCTGCGGCGTCATCCTCTTCGTCCTCCTTGCTGGTTACCTGCCCTTTCACGATGCCAATCTGGTGACCATGTACAACAAGATGTACAGGGGCAAATTCGTGTGCCCGAATTGGTTCTCGCTGCCGATCAGGAGGCTCATGGCCAAGCTCCTCGACCCTAATCCGCACACCCGCATCACAATTTCCCAGCTCCTGCAGGTTCCCTGGTTCAAGAAGGGCTTCAAGCCCGCTCCCGTTTCCGAGTTCGGCGACGCGGACGCCGGCTTCGATGACGTGGATGCGGCCTTCGATGAGTGTGCGTCCGTGCCGAAACCGGCGTTCCTCAACGCCTTTGACATTATTTCACAGTCGGTGGGGTTCAATCTGTCCAGTCTGTTTGAAGGGGAAGACACGGCTAAGCAAGAAACGCAGTTTATGTCCCGTGAGCCCGCGTCCGTTATTATTGCCAAACTGGAGGAGATGGGCAAATTACAGGGATTTAAGGTAAAGAAAAAGGACTGCAAGGTGCTGTTGCTGGCGTCCGATGTGGGCCGCAAGGAAAACTTGGCGGTTGCTGCGGAGATCTTTGAAGTGACCCCTTGTGTGTTTCTCGTGCAGGTCAGAAAGGTTGGCGGTGACAGTTTGCGGTTTGTGGACTTCTGTAAGCAGGGCCTCAAAGCCGGCCTCCATGACATCGTCTGGACGTGGCAAGATGAACCCAAGTCTTAAATTTCTGCAATTTAATCCACCTTTTCTTTCGTTTGCTTATGCATTTGGTGGACCCTAAGATCTCCCGACATTAGATGTGTATATAGCATATTCGTGAGGGTTAGGTGAATTGGTATGAAGTTGAACATTTTAGGAGGAGATTTAGGTTCAAATTAATTTAAGGCAAAGTAGTAGTCTGACTTGAATGCTTGATGACACAACTACGAGTGGAGGCAATGAGACTTGACCGTGTGACCAATTGTCCAAAAAGGGAAGATAGTTGCCTATTCCTACATGTATCAAAAACAAATGACACCTAACACCGGAGAAAAAGGCTTATTATCATTTTAAGATGAGGCAGTGGCAGACCCTCGACATTTCGAGGATAAAGAAAGAGTGGCAAACAGTTATAAGCTTGGGAGACTTTTTCGTTTGGGTTCACCAGAGTTCAGGGCAAAGTCTGTGGGAACCAACGAGGTGGTACCTGTTTTCCATGGAAAGAAACGCCGCAGACTGGCTGATGAAGTTTGTGTATATATATATAACTACATACGATTTTGCCCAATATTTGTCAAATAATATACATTGAATTATGGGAGGCAAAGATAAATGAGAATTATTCGGGATGAATACTTCTTTATTGTGAAAGTAGTTTGTTTTTAATTTTTTAATGAATAAATAAAATAGTTTTTATGTTTATGAGTTATAAATTATATAGAGTGATTTTATTTACTTTGATTTTGATATACAATGTGTTCAACTTTTAACTTTTATTATAAAAAACAAATTTTTATGGTATTCCCAATATTTGAGTAGCCATATGGTAGTATTTTAAATTCAAGAGTGCAAATCAATTGCTTAAAACTCAAAACTTATTTACTGTAGAATCTAATAGCTAGATAATCTACAAAAGTAGAAAACGTGTTAACCGGAAGTGTCCGTATCATGTTCATACGCATGCTTTGCATTGGCAGGGTGTCACAGGTTCATAGGTTTTTGCAGGCTCTTGATTTTTTTTTTTTTTCCATCTGTTTTCCAGAATTTTGATATATTGCTTTTGCAATCAGTAATGGGCTTATAGTTTTTGAAATTATTTTTTAGATGTACTTTGTATATGCGTTACTTCAATGTTTGATGTGGGTAAGATAATAAAGGTTACACACAAATTTTGTGACGAAAATCGTTTAAAAATTCGTGGTGTGATTTTTTCTGAGCCTATTAGAAATTTGAGTTTATGGAATTGGATTTCTTTCGATTTTTTTTGGGTGATTTTTGGCTGAATATTTGAGAAAAACAAGGAATTGCAATTTTTTTGATGAGAAAAACTGACCGCAGCACGCGTAAAGAAAAAGGTATAATTTTTTTTTAGTTTCTGAAAGGGGACACCTACCTGCTACCACACCAAACCAAATATATTAGGGCATCTTAGAAGCAGATTTTTTGCAGTTTGAAGGAATCTCATATCCAACAACAGTCGTTTGGAGGTAAGAAAAAGTTTTGCAAACCTTTTTTTTTTCTATTTTTTTTAAACATATATATTTTTAATAAAATTAAAATCAAATGTAACAAACATTCAAATATTTTATTTAAACTAGCAACTTTAAAAAGTAGGTTTAAGGTTTAGTTTTTTTTTAAAGTAAAAATTGTTGTTTGATAATTATATATGCAAGTTCATTTATTTACCTATTAGTGTTTAAAGTTTAAACTTTAGTCTAAGGTTTAGGGGTCTTTTTTTCTCTTCTTTTAAGTAAATATTGTTGTCTAATAACTATGTTTTTAAGTTTATTTTTCAGTTGTCAATGTTTCGACTTTAAACCCTAAACCCTAGTCTTAAGCTTATTTTTCAATTGTTAATGTTTCAACTTTAAACCCTAAATCCTAGTCTAAGGATTTTATTTTTCTTTTTATCTTTTTAAGTAAGTAACCTTAAACCTTAGTCTAGGGATTTTATTTTTATTTTTATCCTTTTAAGTAAATATTGCTACCTCATAACTATAACTATGTATGCAAGCCCATTTTTTCAGCTATTAATGTTTAAAGCTTAAACCCTAAAATCTAAACCCTAGTTTAGGGTTTAGGATTTAGGGTTTTTTTCCTAAGTAATTGTTTGTAACTTTGTTGTTACTTGTTTCCATGTGCAGACATAAAAAAAACATGGAGGAAAAGAAATCTAGCATTGACGAATGCAAGGAAAGGGGAAAAAAAAATGGATTGCAATTTTTGTGGGTATCTTATTCATGGAGAGGCATTTACCACATCAAATTCCACTTGGTAAAGAAAATTGGCAAGGATGTCAAGCCATGTCAAAAGGTGTTGGATGAAGTTAGAAATGTCGTAGATGCCATGCTCTTTATCTCATAGGAGAAAAAGACCTCAAACAAAGACAAACCAAGGCCATATCATCCCCCTTCTCGAATTCCCTATATCAACAACAATTTTAACCTATTTTAGCATATAAGTTTGAGTCCATAAGTTGCACATGTAGGGAGTGGGATGAATGAGTCCCATTTTATAAAATATTCTACACTAGGGGCAAAACCACTCTTAAGTGTATAGTCGCATGGAACTAGGAGAGGCACATCATAGTGAGGACAACCATTGCCACTTTTTGGTATTTTTTTTTACCTTCCCTTCAATGTGGCAAGATCTCCATATTGACAACACATGATTGATGTCATCGCAAGTTATGGTGTAAAATAATCCATGGACAACATTTAGGTTGTGCTTAAATTTATACAATTGAATGATTAAATTATGTTTCTAAAAAAACTAACTTCAAAAAAATAAAAATGGGTTAAAGTTATACACATGCATGATTAAATTATGTTTTTATGCGTTAGGTTGTGCTTAAAGAGTAGCACAGGATGTGGAGGATGAAGGGTTGCAGTTTCATGTCTTATGGTTGGACAAATGAGAATGGAAGAACCTTGGTTAAATTTATTGGTTGTTTTTACAGAAGGAATTACATTCCTCAAGTTAATAAATGCATTGACACAAGTTAAGAGTATCGAAATACTTGTCGGGTTGTTGGGGGAGGTTGTGTTGAATATTGAGGAGGAGAATGTTGTCTAAGTCATCACACACAATGCAATAATGTATAAAGCATCCAATAAGATTTTGTATAAGATATTACCTATTATTTTTTGGACCCCATGTGCAAATCCATTGTCTTGATTTGCTCTTTGAAGATAATCAAAAATTACCTTGGGTGGCCGAGGTTGTATTGAAGTCTAGGACTATCACAAAATTCATTTACAACCATGCATGGATCCTCTAGCTCATGATGTAATTTACTAGTGGGAGGGAGCTAGTATGGCCTAGATTTACATGCTTCATCATAAAATTTGTGACATTAAATCATATATAATGCAATAGGGTCATTGAAGCAGATGTTTGTGAGTGATGACTAAAATTTTAAATATGCTACTAGATACTGAGACAATGAAAATGACCTTAGGTGGCCAAGGTTGTATCAAAGTCTAGGACTATCACAAAATTCATCTACAATGATGTAAATCCAGCTGCAAGAGGTCAAAATAAAATACCTCCCATTACATAAAAACTACGGTAAATGAAAATAATCAGTAAAACCCTCCATTCATATAAAAACTACAGTACATTGAAATAAACCAGTAAATTATTTATTTTCTCATTTTTGGATTCACTTCCCCCTTTTACAATGCAATACTAAGGGAATATATATCCCCAAATAAACCCTAAAAGAAAACCCTAAAACTTGAAGCCCTAAAAGAAACCCTAAAAGAAAACCCTAAAGCTTAAAACCCTAAAAATAAAAAATAAAAATTATTATTTTCGGCAAATTGATTTTTCCACCATAAAATGCCTTTTTAAGTAATTACTATTTTCGGAAAATTATTTTTTCATAAAAATTTGCCTTTTTTAGTAATTATCATTTTTGACAAATTATATTTTGCATCAAATAATTCCATTTTTAGTAATAAAAAAATTACTTTAAAAATTATTTAAAAAAAAAAACCTCTAAAGATAGGCTCCTGCATCATTCTCCTTTGGTTGAAAAGAACTCTGCTCCTGCGAGTTCCTCTGATCAAAATCATAATTGCTCTCCATAGAGTTTCACATATCTGCAAGTACTCCTCAAAGTACCAATCTCCTTCTGAGGTTTTATATCTCAAACCTCCTGCAAGCACTACATAGTGCCAATTTATTCCTTCGAGGTTTTAAAATAGCAAACTTTCTACAAGCACTACACAAAGTGTCAATTCTTCCCTTTGAGGTTTTTAATGAAAAAAACCTCCTGCAAGCACTACATAGAGTGTCAATTAGTTTCTTTAAGGTTTTACAAACCTTCTGCAAGCACTACACAGAGTGCCACTTTATTTCTTTAAGATTTTACAAACCTTTTGCGAGAACTACACAAAGTGCCAATTCCTCCTTCTAAGGTTTTATATACAAAAACCTCGTATAAGAACTTACATAGAGTGCTAATTTCTTTCTCCAAGGTTTTACAAACCTTCTGCAAGCACTACACAAAGTGCCAATCTCTTTCTCTAAGGCTTTTACATTAAAAAAACTTATGCAAGCACTTACACAGAGTGCCAATTTCTATCTCCAAGTTTTTACAAACCTTCTACAAGCACTGCATAGAGTGCCAATTTTTTTTGGAGCCTCTTTGCTCTCTACTCATTTTCTCTTTTCTTCTCTTATCTTTTTTGCTCCCAACAAGATCCAACTTGCTCTGATACCAAATGATATAAATCTAGTTGCAAGAGGTCAAAATAAAATACCTCCCATTACATAAAAACTGCGGTAAATGAAAATCATATGTAAAACTCTCCATTTATATAAAAACTGCAATAAATGAAAATAATCAATAAAACCCTCCATTCACATAAAAATTGACAAAATTACTCCTACATAATCTGGAATGGGGATTTGTTAGTGCTCCTATTGAAAAAAAATTTGTATGCAAATTTTATGTGTGGAAAAACCAAATCCCATCCCTTGGGCTTATCTCCTACCAAACATCTCAGTAGATTACACAAACTTATGTTCACCACCTCTGTTTGTCCATCAGTCTGTGGGTGGTATGCAAAACTGAATTTTAGGTCTATATTCAATTTCTTCCATAGGGTACTTCAAAAATACCCAATAAACTTAGTATCCCTGTCAAAAACAATACTCTTTGGTAGACCATGTAGTTGTACCACCTCTTTGAAAAACAACCCTGCAACATGAACTACATCATTAGTTTTTTTGCAGAGAATAAAATGTGCCATATTCGAAAACCTATCAACCACCACAAATATGGAGTCATTCCTCCTCTGTGTCCTTGGTAAGCCAAGAACAAAATCCATGTTGATGTCCTCCCATGGCCTCTCTGGTACAGGTAATGGCTGATATAATCCAGTGTTCTGTCTCATACCCTTGACCATCTAGCATACCCGACAACTCTATACAAAATTCTTCACATATTGCTACAACTATGGCCAATAATAGTTCTCACTAATGAGGTTAATGGTCTTATCTCGACCAAAGTGTCCAACCAACCCTCCACTATGCTTATCCTTGACCAAATTCTCCCTCATTGAACTCCTTGGAATACATAATTGATTTTCTCTGAATAACATTCCATCTTGTATTAGAAAATCCAACCACTTAGTCCTATATAAAGTAACAGGTGCTAAGCAAGACCTCCAAGCCTATGCAAAATTAGGATCTTTAGGGTACAAACCATTAAGTTCATCAAACCCTACAACTTCCACCTTCATTTTTGTCAACAAACACTGCCTTCTACTTAAGGCATCTGCAACTCTGTTTGACTTCCCACTCATATGCTTCAACACAAAGGTATAAATCTATAGAAACTCAACCCACTTTAAGTGTCTTTGATTTAGCTTCCCTTGGCTATTAATATACTGTAAGGCCTGATGATCAGTATATAGAACAAACTCTTTTGGCAACAAATAATGCCTCCACTTCTTTAGAGCCTAAACTATAGCATACAACTCCTGATCATATATAGAATACTTCTTCCTATCATCATTGAGTTTCTCACTAAAATAAGCAACATGTTTACTTTCTTGACTCAACACAGCTCCTATGGCACTACCACTGGCATCATAGTCTACCTGAAATACCTTATTGAAATCTGGAAGTGCTAAAACAGGTTGTTTTATGACCTTTTTCAACATATCAAAGCTCTTATCTGCTCCTAAGGTCCACTTAAATTCTTTCTTATCCCATCTCATTGTTTCTGTTAGGGGTGCACAAATACTACTAAAATTTCTAATAATTTTTTGTAAAAACTTGCTAGACCATGAAATGATCTTACCTTAGTTATGCTCCTTGGAGTAGGCCATTCAATGATAGCCATCACCTTTTTTGGGTTCATTTTTAGACCTTCAGCTGAGATGACAAATTCCAGATACACTAACTCCTTCACAAAACTAGACTTCTTCAAATTAATCAACAATTGCTCCTCCCTTACCTTCTTAAAACTCTTCTGATATGCATCAGGTGCTCTTCCAGGGTCTTGCTAAATATTAAAATGTCATCCAAATAGATAATGATGAATTTTCCTAAAAAATCCTTCAATACCTCATTCATCAGCCAAATGAATGTGCTTGGTGCATTGGTTAGCCTAAATGGCATGACCAACCACTCATACAAACCCTCTCTGGTCTTGAAAGGTGTCTTCGACTCATCCCCTTATCTAAAATGAATTTGATGGTATCCACTCTTCAGGTCAATCTTTGTGAAGTACTTGGCTCCACTCAAACATTCCATAATATCATCCATCTTTGGCAATGGAAATATATATTTTATGATGATATTGTTAATAGCTCAGGAGTCTGTACACATTTAACACTCTCCATATTTATTTGGTGCTAGTACTACACATGGACTCAGGATCTCCTGAATTAGTCCTTTTTTTAGCGACTCTTGGACTTGTCTGTTTAGCTCCTCACTTTCTACAAGAGTCATTATATGGGCTGCCTTATTGGGTAAACTAGATCCCGGTACCAAATCTATATGGTGACTGATATTCCTCACTGGCAGCAAACCCTCTAGTACATTATCTGATATAATATTTGGAAATTCTTCTAAAAGACCTGAGACTTCTATTGGGGTATATTTGTATTCTTCTTCCCTAACTCTAGGAATTAATGCATAACACATATGCTTATGTTTCAAACCATCTAAAAACCTTCTACCTTCAACTAAATAGATTATGACACTATTACATACCTTTTCATCCACCTCCTTTAGGAGCTTTAGCTTATGGTACAATCCATTATTTGTCAAGGAGTAAGTGTTGGCATACCCATCATGCATTATACACCAATCAAACTACCATAGCCTTCTCAATAGCAAATGGTAAGCATCCATAGGTAGGATGTCACATAAGACCTCACCACAGTAATTCTCAATACTAAATTTTACCAAGCACTGCTCACTGACCAAAGCCCTATGGTCCTTCTGCAATCAAAAAATTTGATATGGATGCAGGTGTCTCTTCCTCTTTAACTATAGTTTGCTAACCATTCCTTCTACAACTAGGTTATCCATGCTACCATTATCTATGATAACATTATAGATCTTACCTACACATTCACATTGTGTGAAATAAGCTCTTCCTCTGATCTGGATCTTTCTCCTCATTCAACAAGGCTCTCCTTGTTATCAGTACTTCTCTTTTTGCTTCTTCAGAGTGCTCAAATTTAACACCATCAATATCAACAGCTTAGGAATTACCTTCAGGCCTCCTATTTGTTCCTTCTTGGTGTTGTAGACACTCATATGCTCGATGCCCTTCTTCTCCATAGTGGAAATAGGTTCCACGAAATCCTCCTCTTCCAAACCCTCGTCTAGACCTTCCTCTTCCTCTCTGGTAACCATTATTATGGTAGTTATTATTCTGCTCACGAGGGTGGTAAGCATTTTCTTGCTTCTGGTATTGACTATTGCTTGTATCCCCAATTTTCTTTTGGTCTTCATTACGTCATTTTTTCTCTCACCAGTTCTTCCACCATGACCTCTTCCTCTCTGTTTTCTTTCAAACCTCCTATTCAACTTCTCTTCTACCTTCAAGGAAAACTAGTAAGCATCTTCAATGGTGGTCATCTTGACCAGACTCAACTCCTCTTGAATACTTACTCTTAACCCATTAATATAATGGGCTACCTTCTCCTTGTTGGCCTCAAAATGACCTATTCTAATCAGGATATTATAGAAGTCCTATGTATATTCTTTGATAGACTTACTCGATTTTCTCAAACCCTACATTTTCTTGAGCAGATCCAACTCGTAATCAGCTGGAATAAATTGTCTCTTTAACTTCTCCACCATCCGCTCCCACCTTGTTATCATTTCTTTTCATCTTTTGTTTTTGTCTAGCTACACTCCCTTCCACCATATGCTAGCATGACCCTTCAGCTTGGTCTTAGCAAAATTGACCCTCTTAGGATCTTCTACCTCCTCATACTTGAAATATTCCTCCATGTCATTGATCTAGTCGATCAAATTTTTTGGGTTGAGATTTTCAGAATACGTGGAGACATCAAACTTCAGTCTCTTTCCAATCTATGATATGGCCTTATACAATCTGGCTTGTGCAGAATCTACTGCCTCTTCTTCTTCTTCTTTGAACTGGGCCTCTTCTTTTTCAACTTCATCTTCACTCCCTTCTTCTCTCCTTGGCTCAAACCCTCTATGCAGCTCCTCTTGTAGAGCTTGAAATTACCTTTGCAAAGATCTAAAATCTTCTTCTGACACCATATTTTTCCCACCACCACGGTTTCTTCATGGAGGTATTCTGCTCACTTATCTCACAAACCCTAACCACAAATCCTGGTGTAAACTGTCTCATGTTCGGTGCTCTATTTACACACTCAGGAGCTCTGATACCACTTGAAGCAGAGTTGCATTAAAAAAAAAACACATACAATCCACTGAAAACTAGAAATACTAAAAGGAGCCAAAGCTTTCCATTACTTTCATGCTAAAATGAGGATCCAAAAATAAGATCCCTTTTACAATTTCAAAAATTCCCACTTATACCCTATTTTCCCCTTTTTTCCACCTAAAACTTGAAATTTCAAATTTGAAATTTGGGGCAACTTGCGAAGGTCATAACTTCGCGCTCGTTGACCCGATTGACTATTACAACATGTTTTCAGAAAGGGCACAAGACGAACTAAGCGGCCCTAACCTTGGATCTTTGTGCCAAGGCTCGCGTCCAACTAAAAATCCTCAAATTTGACCTCTAAGACCTTCAAAAAACTCCTACATGAAAAACTAGTTTTACAAAATTAAAAAATTACAATATTTTTTGGGTGATGCAAGATCACTTTTACACCATTGGATGCTCATACATCAAACAACCACCAAATATATTTAAGTTAGAAATTTTAAAAACTAGGTCTAAGGTGTTTTTTTTCTCTTTTTAAGTAAAAATTGTTACGTGATAATGCAAGTCTATTTTTTAGCTATCAATGTTTAATGTTTAAACCCTAATCTAAGGTTTAGGGGTTTTTTCTCCTTTTTAAGTAAATATTGCTACATGATAATTATGTTTTCAAGTCTATTTTCAACTATTTTTCACCTTTTAATAAATATTGCTACTTGATAACTTAACTATGTATGCAAGTCAATTTTTTCAGTTGTCATTAGTTTAAACCCTAAACTCTAAACACTAGTCTAGGATTTAGGATTTAGGATTTAGGATTTAGGGTTTCTTGAAAGTAATTATTTATAACTTTGTTGTTACTTGTTTCCATGTGCAATCATAAAAAAAACATGGATGAAAAGAGATTTAGCATGGAAGTATGCAAGGGAAGAGAAAAGAAAGTGAAAGTTTATTACAATTTTTGTGGGTCTCTTATTCATGGAGGCATTTACTGTCACAAATTCTATTTGGCAAAGAAAATTGGCAAGGATGTCAAGTCATGCCAAAAGGTGTCGAATGAAGTTAGAAATGTTGTAGATTTCATGCTCTCTAGCTCATAGGAGAAAAATATCTCAAATGAAGACAAACCAGGGCCATATCACCCCCCCTTCTTGAATTCCCTATACCAACAATAACTTTAGCTAATTTTTGAACAAAATTTCAAGTCCATAAGTTACACATGCAAGAAGTGAGACAAATGAGTCTCATTTTGTAGAATGTCCCATACTAGGGACACAACCCACTCTTGAGTGTATTGTTAGATCACATGGAACCAAGAGAGGCATGACACAACAGGGATAACCATTGCCATTTTTGGTATTTTTTTGACCTTTCCTTCAATGTAGTAAGGTCTCCATATTGGCAATGCATGATAGATGTCATTGCAAGTTACAATGCAATATTTAAGGCTCCAACTTGTGATGACCTTAGGGACCCTATCCTTCGTTAATCCATTGACAACATTTATATTGTGCTTTAATTTATAAACTTGAATGATTAAATTATGTTTTTAGAAAGCAAACTTCAAAAAAATCAAATAGGATTAAATTTATATACATTCATGATTAAATTATGTTTTTATACTTTAGGTTGTGTTTAAAGACCAACATAGGGTGTGAAGGATGAAGGTTTACAGTATCATATCTTACGGATGGACGAATGGGAATGGAAGAACCTTGATTAATTTTTTGGTTGCTTCTACAGGAGGAACTGCATTTCTTAAGTCAATAGATGCATCGATACAAGTTAAGAGTGTTGAAATGCTTGTAAGGTTGTAGGGGGAGGTTGTGTTGGATGTTGGGGAGGATAATGTTATCCAAGTCATCACGAGAAATGCACCAACATTTAAAGCAACCAATAGATTATGCAAGAGAGATTACCCATTATTTTTTAGACCGCATGTGCAACCCATGTACAAAAGTTTAGGACTATCACAAAATTCATCTACAACCATGCATGGGTCCTCTAGCTCATGAGGAAATTTACTATTGGGAGAGAGCTAGTGTGACCTAGAGTTACACGCTTCATCATAAACTTTGTGACATTACAAAGCATATATATTGCAAGAGGTTCATTGAAGGAGATGTTTGAGAGCGATGATTAGAATTTCAAACAAGCTGTTAGATATTGATTCTCTAGTGAGCAGCAAAATGTATATACCTATTTGTTTGAAGATCCCTTCTATATAGCCATGGATGAGGCCATCAAGGTATAAGACTAAGTTTATTAATTTATTTAATTATTTATTTTTTAATTTAAAATATTTTTCCATTTGGGAATCTTATATTATAATTTGTAATTTTTTGTTGTTAAATATTTTTATTTAAATTATTTTTCCTTTTTCTAGGTGTCAAAGCCTTTGGTGCAGGTTCTCTATCTTATTGATGGAGAACAATCTACAATGGCATATGTATATGAGGCTATGGACAAGGAAAAACAAGTAATTATCATATTTTATGGATATGTCCACAACAAATACAATTATTTAGATAATCATTAATAGACGATGGACATCTCAGATCCATAACCCTCTTCATGCAATGGGGTACTACTTAGACCCCTAAATTTTTTATTCTGTTATATTTCATGATTATGAGGTTATGGTGGCCCTTGGAACTTGCATTGAGTGCATGTGCCCTGATAGGAAATTGTGTGATAAGGTATGTGAAGAGATGCATGCTTATAAGGAATGTCGATGTCTTCTTTTTCCATCCAAGCAATGCATTCGGATGAGGTCAAAAATTAGGCTAGGTAACCTTCATTAAATTATTATTTGTTTTATCTTTTAATTTTTTTCTAAATATTAATATCAATTTTTTATTTTATATGTGAATAATTATTTTTTTTATTTTTAGATTTATGGTGGGAGGACTACAGTGCAATTATGCTCAACATGCAACACTTGGCCATCTAAATCTTATCTCAACCATGCGATGCTTTAGGTTGTGAGTACAATTGGAGTATGTTTGAACACATACACTTCAATAAGCACAATAGACTTACATAAAAATGTTGAGTGATCTTGTGTTTGTTTATTACAATCTTCACCTCCACCATAAATGAATTATAAAAACAAATATTGAGGTCATTGACCTAAGTGACATTGATCCATCATCTAAATGAATCATAGATAGACAATAGGAGTAGTAGGAAGAGCCTCTCTTATTTGTGGATGAATTACAAAATTTTGAAGATCTAGTGGAGGAGATAACAACCAAGGCATAACAAGATGCATAGGCACAAGAAGAGGCATGAGTATAAGAAGAGGCAAGGGGCAAATCAACTAGGGCAAATGGCAAAGACATTCAAAGACATTGAGACCTTGTATTTGACAATTTGTCATGACTAATGACATATTTTGTAATTTGTACCTTTTCATATTATAAACAATAAAATATGTGTTTTGTCACTTTCATGTGCAGTTTAAACTGGTATCACTTGTCAGTTTCATGTGTATTTTAAGTTTACGGTCTTACATAATTAATGTGTGATTTGCAAAATATTAATTCGTTTTGATATACATGAAAAATATTTTTTCAATGAAAATTTAGATTTTTTTAATTTTTTTTTGCCATTTGTTCTTGATTCTCATTTTTTCTCGATTCTTTTTCCAACCTAATTTCACAGTGATTTTGATTTTCTCTATTATGCTCATGAAATAATCATAGATAAAAAGTATTTGTTAAATTTGAAGTACAATTAGTCTTGATTTTTAATCTTAAAGCAAATAAGATATAAGTTATATTATAATCTTTCATCCAAAACCATCGTTGAAGATTTAATGCATACTATGGTTGAGAGATAAAAATTATTAAAGAATACTTAACAATTTAAATTCTTAGAAACTAATTAAAAGGACCAAATTAGTTGTCTTTAATGACTCCTAAATTTATTGCTTCATTTTTTAAATTGTTGAAAGCAAACTCTTAGTGATAATCAATCTATCAATATAAAATACAACAATAATAATTTGTCCATTATGATGCTTATCATACACATCATGCTCCACCATTTTTTGAGTAATTCTCAACTAAGGAATATGTGGATTTTTTCATCATATAAAACTCATATTAAAAGGACTTGTGAAAGAAAAAAGGTGTGTATGTTTAATGAACATCCATCCTCCCATTATGAAGAAGAAGTAGAAGAGAGAATCATCCTAATAAAATTTGTCTAAGAAATTGAAAAAATATAATATAATAAAAACATTTAAGCAACAATATAAGCCTTATACATTTCAATCTTACCATCGACACAAAAATTGGTCTTATATCTACCCGTTTACAACTAATAACATTCTTACCCTTAGGAAAGAGAATCAACTTTTGCATCCAATAACTTCTCCCACTTAAAGAAACCTTAGGATGAATATATGAAGTGGAAAGTCCATCCATGTCCACCTTATTGAGAAGAGAACAAGAAGAAAGTCACTTTAAATCAATTTCTAATCGACACAATTATTTAAAGGATTTAAGCATTGGTCTTATTGAATTTGAAAATAGTCCTTGCCAAGACTAGAGGGGTATTTAAATGTAGAAAACGATAAAATCCATATTAGCATAGACAAACTTAAATAATAAAAACTCAAAAATATATGCATAACTAACTTACTTGATTAATCATAAGCTGTTCCAGAAGGTAGCCCGCGGTGGGCGGCTCAAGGAGGACGCTGCGCGCAGGTACTTCCAACATCTCACCAGCGCCGTGGACTTCTGCCACGGGCGGGGCGTGTATCCCCGGGACCTAAAGCCCGAGAACCTTCTAGTCGACGAGAGGGGCACCATGAAGGTCTCCGACTTCGGCCTCAGCGCCCTGCCGCAACAGCTGCGCCAGGACGGCCTCCTCCACACCACCTGCGGCACCCCGGCCGACGTGGCCCCCGAGGTGCTCCACTGCCGACGTCTGGTCCTGCGGCGTCATCCTCTTCGTCCTCCTTGCTGGTTACCTACCCTTTCACGATGCCAATCTGGTGACCATGTACAACAAGATGTACAGGGGCAAGTTCGTGTGCCCGAATTGGTTCTCGCTGCCGATCAGGAGGCTCATGGCCAACCTCCTCGACCCTAATCCGCACACCCGCATCACAATTTCCCAGCTTCTGCAGGTCCCCTGGTTCAAGAAGGGCTTCAAGCCCGCTCCCGTTTCCGAGTTCGGCGACGCGGACGCCGGCTTCGATGACGTGGACGCGGCCTTCGATGAGTGTGCGTCCGTGCCGAAACCGGCGTTCCTCAACGCCTTTGACATTATTTCACAGTCGGTAGGGTTCAATCTGTCCAGTCTGTTTGAAGGGGAAGACATGGCTAAGCAAGAAACGCAGTTTATGTCCCGTGAGCCCGCGTCCGTTATCATTGCCAAACTGGAGGAGATGGGCAAATTACAGGGATTTAAGGTAAAGAAAAAGGACTGCAAGGTGCTGTTGCTAGCGTGGCGTCCGATGTGGGCCGCAAGGAAAACTTGGCGGTTGCTGCGGAGATCTTTGAAGTGACCCCTTGTGTGTTTCTCGTGCAGGTCAGAAAGGTTGGCGGTGACAGTTTGCGGTTTGTGGACTTCTGTAAGCAGGGGCTCAGAGCCGGCCTCCATGACATCGTCTGGACGTGGCAAGATGAACCCAAGTCTTAAATTTCTGCAATTTAATCCACCTTTTCTTTCGTTTGCTTATGCATTTGGTGGACCCCTAATATCTCCCGACATGAGATGTGTGTATATATGTAAAGGCCAAAATAACACGACGCCTAGCCTTGAGAAAAAGGCTTATCATCATTTTAAGATGAGGCAGTCGCAGACCCTCGACATTTCGAGGATAAAGAAAGAGTGGCACAGAGTCATAATCTGGGGAGACTTTTCCGTTTGGGTTCACCAGAGTTCAGGGCAAAGTCTGTGGGAACCAACGAGGTGGTAACTGTTTTCCATGGAAAGAAACGTTGTCACAGACTGCCTGATGAAGTTTGTGTATATATGATGGTTTGTCAATTAACCTAACTACATACGATTTCGCCCAATATTTGTCAAATAATGTACATTGAATTATGGAGGCAAAGATAGATGAGAAGTATTCCGGGATGAATACTTATTTATTGTAAAAGTAGTTTGTTTTTATTTTTTTTATAAATAAAACAGTTTTTAATGTTTATGATTTTATAAATTATATAAAGTAATTTTGTTGATATAATATTTACTTTGATTTTGATATGCAACCTTTTCAGCTTTTACTTTGATTTTGATATACAACCTTTTCAGCTTTGAACATTTATTATAAATAATGAACTGCTCCTTCTTCTGGTATTCCCAATATTTTAGTAGCCATATTCATTGCTATTATTTTAAATTCAAGACCGAAAATCAATTGCTTAAAACTCAAAAACATATTTCAAGATGATTAAATGACATATGACTATTTGGCTGTAGAATCTAATAGCTACATAATCTACATAAGTAGGAAACGTGTTAACCAAAAGTGTCCGTGTCATGTCCATACGCATGCTTTGCATTGGGAGGGTGTTACAAAGGATCATAGGTTTTTGCAGGTTCTTGATTTTTTTTGTTCTTTTTTTTTTTTTTTCAGAATTCGAATATATTGCTTTTGCAATCAGTAGTGGGCTTATAGTTGTTCAAAATATATATATGTTTTATAAACTAATTTTATTTTTTATTTAATTAATTAATTTATTATTATTATTATTTTTTATTTGTTGTAAATTAGAGAAAGAAGATATTACTTGCTATCATATCAAACCAAACATATCAGGACATCTTAGTAGTAGATTTTTTTTAGCAGTTTGAAGGAACTTGACATCCAGCAACAATCGCCCCAAAAGATTCATTAGAGGTAAGAAAAACTTTTGTAAACTTTTTTTTTCTCCCTTTTATTTTTCAAACATGTTTTTTTTTTTAATTAAGATTAAAATCAGCTACAATAACCACTCAACTACTGTATTTAAGCTAGAAATTTTAAGTACTAGGTCTACGATTTGGGTTTAGTTATTTTTTTTTTCTCTTTTAAGTAAGAATTGTTGCTAGCTAATTATATATGCAAGCCTATTTAGTCTAAGGTTTAGGGGTTTCTTTTTCTCTCCTTTTAAGTAAGTATTGTTGCATAATAATTATGTTTTCAAGCCTATTTTTCAGCTATTGCTACCTGATAACTATAACTATGTATGCAAGTCAACTTTTTTAGTTGTCATTGTTTAAAGTTTAAAACCTAAACTCTAAACCCTAGTCTAGGGTTTAGGATTTAGGGTTTTTTTTTGAAGTAATTGTTTATAACTTTGTTGTTACTTGTTTCCACGTGCAAGCATAAAAAAAGGTGGATGAAAAAAGATATAGCATGTAAGTATGCAAGGGAAAGCAAAAAGAAAGTGAAATTTTATTGCAATTTTTGTGGGTCTCTTATTCATGGAGGCATTTACTACCTCAAATTCCAAATGGTAAAAAAATTTGGAAAGGATGTCAAGTCATGCCAAAATGTGTTGAATGAAGTTAGAAATGTTGTATATGCCATGATATCTAGATTATAGGATAAAAAGGCCTCAAATGAATATAAACCAAAGCCATCTCATCGCCCTTATTGAATTCCCTATACCAACAACAACTTTAGCTGGTTTTAGAACATAATTTCAAGTCCATAATTTGCACATGCAAGGAGTGAGATGAATGAGTCCCATTTTGTAGAATGTTCCACACTAGGGACACTATCCACTTTTGAGTGTATGGTCGAGTCACATGGAACCAGGATAGGCATGACACAACAAGGACAACCATTGTCATTTTTTGGTATTTTTTTTACCTTTCCTTCAATGTGGTAAGGTATTGGTAATGCATGATAGATGTCATTGCAAGTTATGGTGTAATATGTAAGGCACCAACTTGTGATGACCTTAGCAGTCCTCTCCTTCGACAATCTATGGACACCATTTATATTGTGCTTAAATTTATACATATGAATGATTAAATTATATTTTTAAAAATAAAACTTTAAAAAATCAAAGAGGATTAAATTTATACACATGCATGATTAAAGTATGTTTTTATACTTTAGGTTGTGCTTAAAGACTAGCATAAGGTATGAAGGATGAAGGGTTGCAGTATCATGAATTGGGGATGGAAAAATAGGAATAGAAGAACATTGATTAATATTTTGGTTGCTTCTATAGGAGGAATTATATTCCTCAAGTCGATAGATGCATCGACACAAGTTAAGAGTGTCAAAATTCTTGTAAGGTTGTTGGTGGAGTTTGTCTTGGAGGTTGAGGAGGAGAATATTGTTCAAGTCATCACGGGTAATGCAACAACATATAAAGCAACCAATACTTTTTGTAGGAGAGATTACCCATTATTTTTTCGACCCCATGTGCAATCCATTATCTCAATTTTCTCCTTAAAGACAATGGAAAATTACCTTGGGTGCCCAAGGTTGTACAAAATTCTATGACTATCACAAAATTCATCTACAACCATGCATGTGTCCTCTAGCTCATGAGGTAAATTATTGGTGGGAGGGAGCTAGTGTGGCCTAGAGTTACACGCTTCATCATAAACTTTGTGATATTTTAAATCATATATAATGCAAGAGGGTCATTGAAGCAGATGTTTGTGAGTGATGACTAGAATTTCAAACAAGCTGCTAGATACCAATTCGCTAGTGAGGAGCAAAATGTATATGCCTATTTATTTGAAGAGCCCTTCTATATAGCCATGGATGAGGTCATCAAGGTATAAAACTAAGTTTATTAATTTATTTCATTATTTATTTTTAATTTAGAATAATTTTCTATTTGGGAATATTGTATTATAATTTATAATTTTTTTGTTGTTAAATATTTTTATTTAAATTATTTTTCTTTTTTTAAAGGGGTGAAAGCCTTTGGTGAAAATTATCTATCCTATTTATGGAGAACAATATACAATGGCATATGTATATGAGGCTAATGATAAGGTAAAAGAGACAATTGTCATATTTTATGGATATATCCACAATAAATAAGATCATTTAGAACATCATTAATAGATGATGGACATCTCATATCCATTGTCCTCTTCATACAATGGGGTACTAGTTGAACCCCCAAGTTTTTTATTTTGCTATATTTCATGCCAATTATGAGGTGATGGTGGCCTTTGGAGCTTGCCTTTAGTGCATGTGCCCTAATAGGAAATTGTGTGATAAGGTATGTGAAGAGATGTAGGATTCTAAGGAATGTCAGGGTCTCCTTTTGCCATCCAATAAATGCATTCAAATGAGGTTAAAATTAGGCTAGCTAACCTTCATTAAATTATTATTTGTTTTATCTTTTGAGTTTATCCTAAAAATTAATCTCAATTTACCATTTTATATATGTTTTTTTTTGTTTCTAGATTTACGATGGGAGGACTATGGTGCATTTATGCTCAATCTATAATGCTTGGACATCTAAATATTATCTCAACCATGCAATGATTTAGGTTGTGAGTACAATTGGAGTATGTTTGAGAACATACACTCCAATAAGTATAATAGACTTACATAACAAAAGTTGAATGATATTCTATTTATTCATTACAACCTTTGCCTCCACCATAAATGAATTATAGAAGTAAATATTGAGGTCATTGATCTAAATGACATTGATCCATCATCTAAAAGGATCATAGATGGAAAATAGGAGTAGCAGGAAGAGCCTCTCTTATTTCTGGATGAATTACAAAACTTTGAATACCTAGTGAAGGAGATAACAGCCAAGGCACAAGAAGATGCACAGATACAAGAAGATGCATAAGTATAAGAAGAGGCAAGGGGCACATAAAAACAGAGAGACTAGAGCTTATACTAGGGCAAAGGAAAAAGAAATTCATAGACATTGAGGCATTGTATCTGATAATTTTTCATGACTAATGACACATTTTATAATTTGTACCTTTTCAAATTATGAGCAATAAAAGACGTGTTTTGTCACTTTCATGTGTAGTTTAAACTTGTATCACTTACCACTTTCATGTGTAGTTTAAGTTTATGGTCTTACATAATTAATGTGTGATTTGCATAATGTTAATTCATTGTGATATACATGAAATACCTTTTCAATGAAAATTTGCATTTTCTTTAGTTATTTTTTGCCATTTTTTTCTTGATTCCCATTTTTCTTGATTCTTTTTCCAACCTAATTTTGAGCTAATTCTGATTTTCTCTACTATGCTCATGAAATAATAATAGAAAAAAAGCAATTGTTAAATGTGAAGTACAATTAATCTCAATTTTTAATCTTAAAGTAAATAAGATATAAGTTATATTATAATCTTTCATTCAAAACCATCGTTGAAGATTTAATGCATACTATGGTTGAGAAATAAAATTTATTAAAGAATACTTAAAAATTTAAATTATTAGAAAATAATTAAGAGGACCAAATTAGTTGTCTTAAATGACTCTTAAATTTATTGTTTCATATTTTAAATTGTTGAAAGCAAACTCTTAGTTATAATCAAGCTATCAATATAACATACGATAATAATAATTTATCCATTATGATGTTTAACATACACATAATGCTCCACCATTTTGTGAGAAATATTCAACTAATAAATATATGGATTTTTTCATCATATAAAAATCATATTAAAGGGGCTTGTGAAAAAACAATTATATGTATGTTTAATGAACCTCCTCCCATTATGAAGAAGTAGAAGAGAGAGTCATCCTAACGAAATTCATATAAGAAATTGAAAATATATAATATAATAAAAATATTTAAGCAACAATGTAAGCCTTATGCATTTCAATATTACCATCAACACAAAAATTGGTCTTATATCTACCCATTTACAACAAATAACAATCTTACCCTTAGAAAAGAGAATCAAATTTTGCATCCAATAACTTCTCCCACTTAAGACACCTTAAAATGAATATATGAAGTGGAAAGTCCATCCACGTCCACCTTATTGAGAAGAAAACATGATGGAAGTGACTTTAAATCAATTTCTAATTGACACAAATCCTTAAGGGATTTAAGCATTGGTCTTATCGAATTTCGAAATAGTCCTTTCCCATGCTAGAGGAGTATTGAAATATAAAAAATCATAAGTTCCATGTTAGCATAGACAAACATAAATAATAAAAATTAAAAAATATATGCATAACTAACTTTCTTGATTAATGAGAAGCAACCTCTCCTACAAAATAATCATCATGTCTTCAAGTCTTATCAACATAAATTATTGGACCACTAAGAATGGCTTGTCCAACATCAATAATTATAAGGACTAGCATCAACATGTATAACATGAGATGTAAAAAATATAAACAATATTTGGAATATATTAAGAAAATCCATGATAAGGAACCTCATCAAAAGTAAAATTTCTCACAATGATGACCTTACAAGGATGATAGATTCGATAAGCCTTTTACTTATTACTATATCTAAAAATATACATATTTGAATCTTAGACTAGAGGTTATTCTACTGCTCAATATGGACATGGGCCCATTAAATTGATCCAGAAAATTAAAGTGACAAACTAATGGTCTATCTCTTAGCCATAACTAAAAGGAGTTCATTCCCTTAAAAATATTAATTAATGTGTCGATGATATAAGTAATGTAAAAAAATGTTCTTCCTCAGCAATCAAGATCCACTTGCTTGATCAAATGGCATGAGTTCAAGTGATTAAAATTGTGAAATCCCTATGTGGAGATGCCAAGTTCAAATATTGTTAGGTGATGTAATACCATTGTATGGTTCATTAAACCATTATAATATAGTGCTAAGAAATATTTTTGGAGGGTAATATTTTGGCATGTAGTGGTACCAATAACAATTTTGAAAGGGCTCTAATCTATTTAGGAGTTTATTTATAGGTATGTAGCATTTTGAGATGCATTGTTTTGGTAAAGACACCCCCAAATATTTACTTTTGCTAGAAGTAGATATTTCTCACCCAAGGTAACTCAAGCTCAAGTTCCTTCTATAAATAGGATCCATAGGCTCTATTGTAAACAACTTTTGGTCATGAGAAAACTAGACCTATACTTTGCAAGACTCACATTAAAATTACTTTGAGCTAATAAGAAAATCATGCAAATATTTTTATTTCCATCAATGGCACCACCATCCTAGATTACAAAATGTCTAATGATTGTGGCACTTACTTGTGTCTTATTGTCCTTTATTATTATACCCACTTTATACATGTAATAATACATAGTTGTTAATCAATTTTCTCATGTGTTGATTTTCATGCTTTCCTTTCTACAGTTATGATTGTATTTTACTTTCAATCTCTTGCACACTAAAATTTTAAATTGTACTTTTATGTATTCAATTTTTATGTTTACTTGTAGTATCTACTTTAATTTAGGTTATACTTGGTGAGGATAGTGGGGATTAAACCTAAATCTAGAGGTCAAAATGGACACATTTTCCTTTCATCCAATTTGTTGAAACAAGTTTACTCCCTTTTTTAAATCTAATTTTACATATATTTCCATTTCTTGCATTCATTTTTTTAAGTGGTTTGGTGACTCTATTTCAACTATCACAAAAATTTGAAAAAAAATTGTAAAGTGGCAGCAAAAATTACTAAAAGACATAAAAAATCATTGATTTTATTTGATTTTGGTGCTAAATTATGTTTGTCATTAACAAAAATAATTTACGAGATTTTAAAGGATTTTTACAAATTCTTCATCCAAGGAGCAATTCACTTGCCCTTTTTAGAAAATCACCTAAAAATAAAAATTTTCTCAATGTCCAAATCAAGGAGCTATTTGCTTGATGAATAAAAAGTAATTTTATTGGAAACCAAAGTGATTTCCTATAAGTGATTCACTTGGAACCTTGATTCTCAAAATTCTTTTATGTCTTTTTTTGAAGTAATTCACTCCATTACTAATATTTTTGTGACTTTTCACTCATGATGCCAAAAATTTATTCATATGTGCTCAAAGATGCAATACTAAAGCAAAGGATTCTATCTAGTCTAGTTTATATTATACCAGCAAAGAAATGCAAGAGGGGAAATAAGGAACAAGTTGTCACATGGGTACATAGAGATGATGAACCTAAAATTGATTCAATGCCTAATCCTATTCCATTAAAAGGAAAAAGTCTAATCGTTGATCAAACTATTAAATGTAAAACCTTATGTCTAAAGAATTTAATTTCCTTAGATTCTCATAGTTTTTTATTGAGCATTTGTCATCCTAAATCACACCTAGACATCCATTGGAACTACCATCACTCATACCAATCCTTTAAATGGAATTCCACAACTATCATAAAACCCATCCCAATTTCTAAATTAGATAGGGTATTTAATTAGTATGACTAGTCCTATATAATCAAAGTCTAATACCCTTTATTACCCACGTTAGAGTAATTCAACCACATGTAACTAATATTCATAATAACATATGACAAGTACTGTCCTAACCCAAAGCTCACCCAGGTCTATTCAACAACCTAATACTCTAAGTTGGTGAGTCAATATCTAGGATAAACAATTCCACCCAATGTTAGTACTAGTAATCCCTCTAGATAAACTCACATCGATATCTCAAGACAATTCATGGCTAAAAAATTTTACGTGCTTGCTAGTCAAATGGGAAGACAGAGATTTTAGGGAAACCCCCAAACCAAACATCTCCTCTAGCCATCCAACCAATTCGAAATATTCAATCATACATACCTCCTTCCAATCAAAAAGTCCCTCAACAAGGTTTACAAAATCTTCCACCTATCCAAAATTTGCAAGCCCCACCTAATCAAAATATGGCTTATCGAAATATACCTCCTATGAAAAATTTGAAATATCATTTTATACCATAGTATTATATTGCATAACAAAATCCTCAAGGGTTTCAACAACAAATAGTCTTTCACATCCCCCATATTAAGTATATGTAGCTCTATCTCAAAGGTATGAGGTATATCTTAACCAATGCAATTCTGCTAACCACATCAATATAATCAAGCACTTGCTCCACCTAGAACTCAATATCAACTTCCTAATTGAACCTATTAAGATCCCTTTAATCTGATTTATTCTCCTATTTTGAATGTGGCCATGAAATTCTTACCAAATTTTTATGGGAATGAGACTAAATTGATAATGGATAATTTGAATGAGATTTACATACTAAATTTGATTCACCACATCCAAAACAAAGATATCATGGTATGTTTACTTATTTAGTCATTAAGAGATGAAATTTCCTTATGGTATAGAGGGTTACCTTATAATTTTATTACCAATTGGGCATCAATTGTAGAAAGTTCTATGTGAAGATTTGATAATATAGGTAATGTGTGTTCTATATTATTCCAATCTAATGCTATTTAAAAACATCATTAGGAAAATATTTATAATTAAAACACTAAATTTATGAGTACTTTATATTTTATTCCATTGAATGTACACCCTAATGAAGAATAGGCTTTGACATATTATATATATGATTCGTAGTTTTATTTAGCACAATGGATTATAATACTAAACATATTACTCTATATGCATATTTCAAAGAGGTAGATTATGTAGAATATACTCTCATTATGGCAAGAAAACTAATCCCTATCCCACCTACAACCTATGCTACTCATGTTACCAAAAATCCCCAAATTGTAGGGCACACTTCTATCATTTTGGCTATACCAAATACCCAGTCATCTAATATTACTACTCCTTCCCCATATATTTTCATATTTATATATCAAAATACACCTTCGATCATTTTTTCTATCCCCAATTACCATTTTTTGTAATAATATTATCTCTTAATGGATGATTTTTGAAGCCTTAATGTTAATGTAAAGAATCATAGGATAAATTCCACTTGATCAAATATAAGATAGTCACAATATAGTAAGATCAAGATAATGATGTCAGCAAAATAATATGATAAATTTAATATGTAAATCAAGGCTTATAATATATAAAATAGCATTTATTAATAAGTAGCAATATGAATGTAATAGCCTAATTTATACATGTAAGAAGCATGTAGTAGAACTTACAATATTAATTGCTTAAATGTATGCAATCCTTTATTACTCCAATTTTCCTTAAAAATGTAGTACTTGAGTCTATGATGATCGATATAGAATGCTTATCTATAGAGGTACTATATAGCCATAGTAGAATGACTCTTTGGATACTTGACTATTCCTTTCCATATGCCAAGTCTCATGACTCTTGGCTTCTCTACTTGACACTTGCATACATGTGACTCTATCTTGTATGCACACCTATACATGACTCTTCACTTAGCACTCTCTAATCTGAATATATTTGTGCACACTTACATATAAGACACTTGTGCATATATACTCACATTACACTTGCACACTTACTCACATGACACTTGTGCATTTCCTACACATACACACTTACATAATACTTGTGCATTTCTTGCATATTATTATATTACATAAAACATTTCTCACACTCTAATATAATACATGACTATAGTCTAATATTTACAAGCATGTACAATGAATGTACCATGGGGGTACATTAACATGTACCAAATAATGTAATATTATCCAACATTAAAGCCTTGATGAATGTAAAATATCTATGAAGGAAATAATGGATGTAGTGATAATAATGGTAGATTAGAACAACATGAAAAACAGTAGCAACCAAAAAATGGATGGTAATAGTAGAACTAGTTGTAGAAAAAGGATCTCTATCTTACAAAAGATCAAATCCCTCAAAAAAATATTGGGTAACCTAATAACTAGTTGTAGAATAACATGGTGAATAAAAATTAAAAGATCAACACTTTGTGATGCTTCCCGTGCAATGCTAGACATGGTCTTATCAATTATGTCATGGCTATTAGGCATTCTCAACCAATTAGTATGACCAACAATGTTAGTCTCAATAGGTCACACCTATGGTATAAATAGTGTCAATGATGAATCAACCACCATTAATGAATCAAGAAAACTATCAACCTCCTATGATGAATTATTCAGTACACCAAGCTCCAACTCTAGTGGAATAAGTAGTTTTAACTTTATTGAATCCAAATAATGTAGTCTTTGTAAAACTTGGTATCATTGAAGAAGATGAAAATTTATTTTTTGAAGATAATATTGTATGCACTAAACAACAAGGGGTTAAAACCAAAAGCAAAAGGAAGATGATAGAAGAGCAAGATCCAACTAAGAAGTAAACTTAGGATAATACAAATACTATGGTATTGAAAAGGGGAATTCATCATTGCATGTTAAGGATAAGGGATAAATAGATATTGCACAATAGGAAGCACACAAATAAAATATTGAGAAGAATATACTTGTAGCATCCCAAAACAATTCTCCAATTGAGAAAGGTAAATAGGTTAAAAAGGGGAAAGAGACTAAAAAAGAAAAGGAAGCATAAGAAGGGATAGAGGTAAAAAAATAAAGAGATAATATAGGTAAGAAATAAAGGGATATTCTATGGAGGGAGATCAAAATTTCTTGTAGTATCCTTATCTAACCAGTGAAGGTTGTACGATCTCTACAAGATAGTATATGAATTTTACATTGCATAGTGAAAGCAATAGTATTGAATTCAAGTTCATATCATTGAGGACATGAAGAAGAGGTTTTCTAAAGTAAACATGTTTGAATCCTTAGCTTTGTTAGGCAAATGAAATTTATTGTAAGAGTACCTCAAAGTGTAAAAGATAAGTGCTAAGAATGAGCAACCAAAACAAACACAACCTAGTCTGACATAACAACAAAATCTAATCATAGAATATTATTCATATATCTTGTCAACATGGTAGAAATTATAAATTATACAAACTCAAGATGCTAGAACCATTTTAATTTTATGTAATATTAAAATTTGAGGATTATTTTCTAAGAAGTTGCATAGTGGATTCAAGAGTCGTAGTGATAGTAATGCCTAAGGTTGTTTATGAAGAAATGAGTATACCATATACTAAGGCCACTTTGAATATAATTTAGATAGGTGGCACTAGGGTGAATACCTTAAAAGTATTTAAATATTTAGTCATGAATATGGTGAGGTATCCTAAGCTAATAGTTGTTAAAGAAGTCATAGTTCTTGATGTTCCTCATTTTTGGATGTTGTTCTCAAGAGAATGGACCCAAATAGTATCTCAATGAGGATACCTAGTGATGGATTACAATCATTTGAAGGTACCCCAAGATGATAAAGTGATAAATATAGAGAATAAAACTCCATATAATTACCTATTGCATAAACTTCATGATGATAGTGTGGTGAGTAAGAACAAGATTCCTAAATTTATGAATGATGAAGTTGTTGGGGGTGATCATATTTTAGAAATTGATATGATTATGGGTGTAATCTATGATGACAAAGATCTGAAAGTGATTTTTGAGGAAATTAAACTTTGGTATTTACCTAATATTTGAAGAACCTACTGGTATCCTAGAAATAACTAGCCATCAAGATTAAGGATCTATGAGATGTTGATTTTGCATTTTCCATGGTGCAAGAACCAAAATTGGGGTAGGTGTTGGTATTGAATTTATTTCTTCTCAACATAACCATATGAATTATATCTTTAGATGTTTTTCAATTGCATAAATAACATGGTTATTTATGAAGAGCTTTACAAGGGTCTAAGGAAAGGTAAAATATGAGCATCAAGAATATCAAAGTGTTTGGAGATTTTTAATTTTTTGTAACCAATTCAATTAAAAATGTGCATTTAAAAACAAGCACTTTAAGTATTATCAACACAAAGTTTAGGATTTCCTATAAAGTTTTAGCACATACAATATCAAAGTAATATTTTATGAGATAAATGCTAAAGCAGATGAATTACCTTCAATGATAGCAAAGTTTGATCTTGCTTTAGATATATGGGATAAACATAAGGAATTGTAGGTATTATTCAGTTTTTTTGTCCATAACAACTTTGTTCATTGGTAGGTATTTAATATTAAAGAAGAAATTATAGAATATATCATTAAATAAGCTCAATATGCTAACAATAAAAATAAGTATGAGGATTATATAAAGGATAGAATAATCTAATTCAAGACTAACCAATTGTCAATAGGGATAATCACACTAGAAATATTATTCAACTATAATGACAATACTAAGAAATCTAGCATCAAAGTCAAATCATCCTCTTACCCCCTGATTGAAGTTGTGAAGGGAATATTTTGCTATTGGATAAATAATATATTGAGGAAGTGGTAGGAATGTTCAAGAAACTCTATTGGAAGCATGGTAATATCATTGCTTGGTATTACGAGGATTTAAAGGTCTATTAAATGAGCATAATTGAACATAGTGTTGAATATTACATTATTTGGTACATGCTAATGTACCCCCATGGTACCTTCATGGTACAAATGTACAAATGTAATAGATTAGGGTTGAGTCTATATTTTAGGTGTGTGATTTATATTTACCATTTTATGTAATATTTAATGTGTAGGAAATGCACAAGTGTCATGCAAGAGTTCAATGTGCAAAAAATGCACAAATATCATGTAAGTTAGAGTGCAAGTGTGTATTGAGATAATGTGCACAAGTTTCATGTATTTAAGTGTACAATTATGTAATGTGAGGATGTGCATAAGTTTATTATATTAAGAGTGCATGTATAAGTGCAAGAGTCATGTAGAAGTGTACAAGTGTCATAGAATCAAGTATACATGCAAGAAGAAAGTGAAGAATCTAGTATGCAAGTGGAAATATGTTAAACCAAAGGTCACGAGACTTGTCATATGAAGAGCAATAGTCAAGTACATGAAGAGTCATATTCTATGTATATATTATGGAGATAAAGCTCCATGGAATCTATATCAGGAAAACTAGATTATCTGATTGTAAGTGGAAGATACATAAAAGTGAATAAAGCTTGTATATGGATTTTGAGAAATTAATATTGTAATATTTCTTCATGCATAGCTCATGAATTATTTAGGCCATTTACATTCATACTTGATATTGTAAGTGAATTTTATTTTCATTATTATATTGGACTTGATATACATATTAGATTTCTCACGTATTATTCTACTATTCAATATTGATATTTTGACCTTTAATATTATGGCTTCTTTATATTGGGACCTGTGAAGTTCTATGTTAGTAAGGATTAAAATCCAATAGTGGTATCAAAAATTACTACCTCACTCTTGATAGTTTTTTAATCCTTACTACCATAAAATATCATAGGTCCCAATTTAAAAAATCCGCAATATTAAATATCAATAACAAATATCATTAAACAATACTAAACAAATACTCACAATTCAAGACTCAAAAATATACAATCTTGAGTTATGCTCAAGTCTTAAAAATTTAAATTTCATGGAGATTTATCTCCATAATATATCTTTGCAATATAACTCTTCAAATTCTTGATAATTGCTTTTCACATATATTTTGGATTCTTATCTTGCCACTTGCATACATGACTCTTAGTCTTCTTACATGGCATATGTACATATCATGCACATCCTAATATATAAAATAATGTAAAATTATTTAGCACCCCATATATTACATTATTTGATGTGAACTTCTCTCGATCTACATATATGATTATGAAATATTTAAAATTTGTTTCAACCAAGTGTTTTTGTAAAAGTATTTACAATTTGATCTTCAGTAGAAATATGTTTCAACTAGATATGATAATTTTGAAAATGGTCCCTGATAAAATAACATTGAGCTTCAATGTGTTTTTCTTTCATGAATAATTGGATTTTTTTATTAAAGTACTCCTTGATTATCACAATTTATCAATGTAGGAGTTCTTCTGATGCCCATGTCTGATAGTATATACTGTAACCAAAGTGCTTCACAAAATGCATCTTTTGTTGCATGATATTCTACTTCTATAGGTGAAAGTTCTCCTACGTGTTGTTTTTCACTATAACATGAAATAGCTCCTGAGCCAAGATAGAAAACATAGTTTGATGTAGATTTTTTATCATCTATAGACCCTATATAATAAAAATTTGAATATTTCTATAGGTAGAAAGTGTCATCATCATTTTTTATATGTTAGTCCATATTCTTTAGTCTTGCTAATATATTGCAGTATTCTTTTTGTGGTTTTCCAATGACTTTTCCTAGGTTCTTGCATACATATCAAAAGATAATTTAAAATAAAAACTATATTGGATTTGGTATTTGTTAAATATAGAATATTTCCATTGAATTGATGATTGATAGTGGATGAGACTAGCGAGTCTCATCATATCTATAAATTGTAATCCTTTATCCATAGGAGTATCTTTGGATTTACAATTTTGCATATTATATTTTTTGAGTAATAATTTTTCATACTTTATCTATGTTACTGTGATAATATTTTCATTTTGATGAATTTCTAGACCAAGATAATAATAAAGAAGCCCTAAATTTGTCATTTCAAAATCCTTCTCTAGATTCCTTTTAATTTAATTTATCAGAATGTTTGAGCTTCATGTGATTAATATATCATCAACATATACTATAAGTATTACTTTGTCACGTCCAATATTTTTTGTATAGATATTTGGATTATATGAACTTCTTTTAAATTTATGTTGTAATAAATGATCATTAATATTTATATACCATGTTGTTGGTACTTTCTTTTGGCCATATAAGGATTTGTTCAACTTGTAAACCTTTTGTTCTTGCTCTTTGATAAAAAATCCTTTTGATTGTGATATATATGATTCTTCTTAAATATCACCATTAAGGAATGTACGTTTTACATTAATTTGGTGTAGTTTCCATCCATGATGTGATTCTAGAGCACATATTGTTCAAATTGTAGCTATTATTGCTTTTGGAGCAAAAGTTTCTTCATAATCAATTCCTTCTAGTTGAGTACATCCTTTTGCAACTAATCATACTTTGTATTTGTAGAGTGAATAATAAGATTTTTATCTGATCTTGTAGATCCATTTACATCCTACTATTGTCTTTCCTTGAGGTAAATCAACTAGATTCCATGTTTTATTTTTCATTAATGTTGCATATTCTGATTCCATGGTTGCCTTCCATTCTAGATGACTTAAAGCATTTAGAGTAGTTGTAGGTTCTACTACAAAACTTATCAACCCCTATTTATTCTCATTAGACTATGATTTTGAGGTCTTGTAGTAGTGAGATATGACATTGCTCTACTTTTGAGTCTTCAAATGTATCTCTAAGCCATATTGGTTATTTCCTTTGTAGTGTTGTAGCATTCTCTGAGTTATCACTTTTTCATCATATGTATATGATTATGAGTCTTTGCTTGATGATTCTTCCTCTAGAATACATAGAATTACCTCTAAATTTACCTTTTGTTCTTTGGGAATATTTTTTTTCCTTCATAAAATACTACATATCTGCTTATGTAATTTTTCATTGTTTTTGAATCAATTATTCTGTAACCTATTGAATAATCATCATAACCAATAAATATTCCACATATTTTTTTCATCTAGTTTAGTTATTCTTTGCTTTGGTATATGCATGTATGCCTTACATCCAAATATTCTCAACTGTTCTACTGTTGGATTTTGTCCTAACCATACTTCTTCAAGAGTAACATTTTTTAGTATCCTTGTAGGTGAACTATTTTATAAGTATCTAACTTTTTAAAGTACTTCAGCCCAATATTGATGGTGAATATGAGCTTCATTTAGCATACAATGAGCCATTTCCATAATAGATCTATTTATTATTTTTATACGACCATTTTTATGTGGTGAATATGTTATTGGAAGTTGCATTTTTATACCATTGGTTTCTAAAAACAAGTTAAATTATTTTGAAAAGAATTTGCCTCCTCTATCTGAATGAAGATTCTTTATTGTTTTCTTGTTTCTTTTTCCACTAATAGTTTGAATTGTTTGAAATAGTTGAATTCCTCAGACTTGAGTTTCATAAAATACACCCACACTTTTTTGGAGTAATCATAAACAAATAGTTAAAATATCTATGTCCTCCAACACACACACACACACACACACACACACACACACACACACACATAGATATATATATATATATATATATATATATTCCAATGGTTCTTGAGTTCTATGTTGATTGAGTTTAAAATATATTCTATGATGTTTCCCTGCTAGACATTTTGGATAAACTGTAGATTCCCATGAAATTTTAGGCAAGCCTTTAACCTTTTTATGCCTACTAATCTCGTTTAAGGATGATGCACTTATATGTCCTAAAATTTAATGCTAAAGTTTTCTTATTTATGAAATCCTTGTTGGTATAGCCAAATTTGATGAAGTGTCTAGAGTAAACAAACTATTTTTATAAGAGCAAAAAAAAAAAACTCTTTCTTGTTTGGTAATAAGAAATTTTTTGTCTATAATAGTTTTGAATTCAATTTCTAGGTTTTTATCCATTAGTTGGGACACTAAAAGAACATTATAAGTTAATCCAGGTACATATAGTACATTACTAATTATTCTTATTTCATGTAATATATCATAAGTCATACTATCTACTATGACAACTAGTTTTTCATATTCTTCTTGAAAAAATTAAACCATGGTTTATTTATAGTCATATGCCTATTTGCTCTAGAATCAATACACCAATAATCTATGGCTAGTTCTTTTGAAGTTAAAGTCATTATATCTTCAAATTTTAATATGCACTCAAATATGAAATTTACAAATTTTAAGTTTTCTAAACCTTTTGATGTACAAGTCCTTTTAACTCCTTAGTATATTAAATTTGTAAAATATCAAATTTTCAAAAAAAATCAATATTTAAAAATCTTCAAAAAAATAAAAAATATCTAAATCCTTTTAACTCCAATTAGGCTCTAATATTTATAATCTTCAATATATAAAAATATTAAAAAAAAAAAATTGATATTTATGTTGTATACGTTATCACTCCATATCCTCAAAAAAATAAAAATAATTTTTGAAATTTTAATTAAAAATGTTCAACTCTTATTACTCCACCTTGTTTTTCAAAAGAACGAATTCAAATTTATTTCCCTCCAAAATATTAATATGTGCCAAAACATGGAATATAACACCTCAAGACATTACCTAGCTAATTAGTGATTATGTCATTATTGTGGTCAGGAGTAAGCATGTGTCAAATGACCTATGACATTCTCTTTTGTTGGTAGCTATCACTTTCAACATCTTGTGAGAAACTTCTATCCAAATGTTTCTCTTCTATTCACAATGATCGAATGTCTCACTATGAGTAGTGGTATAATGTCTCCCTATGAGCAATGACCAAATATCTATGAGCAATGTTCATATCTCTCCTCTATTGTGGATAATGGTCAAGTAAGCCTCCTCTAGTGATGGCTAAACTTTCTTTTGGATGTATTTCCTTCAAAAGAACATCTCTCTTTTAGTAATTATCAAAGTTTTTCTTTTTTGATATAATGCTTCTTCTCTACTACCTGAACATTGTTGCGCTTTAGATTGTTATTATCCTCCTTCACTGAGTGTTTATTGTATTCTATATGTGCAGGCTATGATTTGAATTTGATTTTGTAGACCTTGTTCCCTTTAGGCTACTCAAAATTCTTTTTCAAGGTTGACCTCTCAGGCCTCTTTTTTTCAACGTTCTACTTGGGCCGCTTTCTCAAAACTAGCCTCGTAGACCTCCTTTCAATGTTGGTTTCTTGGGAGACTATCTTCAAAGTTGACTTCTTAGACCTCTTTCAATGTTATCCACTTAGGTCATTATATTCCATGTTGGTTGCTAGAGTTGCTATCTCTAGTGATGGTTGCTAGAATTGTTGCTAGGTCATATTTCTATAATGTCGATTTTTAGGGTTGTCATATCCTTTTATGTGGATGATGATTCTATAAGATATATCTAGATGATTCTTTCTTGCTCTAGACTACACTCTAGTGCTATTATGCTTGTTGTCGAATAATATTACTACTTCAAATATGTCAAGGTCAATTCAGTCTTGACCTGATTCTTTGATGTTCCTTCATCTCTTCCTATCTATATATATTATTGTATGTAGCTTCAAATATAAATACTTAGGAAGGTTTGAATGTTTCTTGATCCATGTAGGAAGCTATGGTGCTTCTCAATATACGTAGCAATGCTACTCCTCTATCTATACGCTAATGGATGGTTTCTTGGGGTATAACCAAATTTTAAACATGGATACGCTCATGGATTCTACCGTTGACCACAAAATGCTCTCCCTAATGGATGGTTTCTTGGGATATAAGCAAATTTGAGTTAACCTCGAGTATTTGGGGGACATTTTGCTACAAAGTCATGCCATTCAACATGGAATTTTCCTAGGTGTTCCATTTCATATGTATATATCTACCATGGAATTTACCCTTGACACCATGCTAGCATAATAGAATGAAGAAATAGAGAGCAAGCCATCTATTACATCAGTTGAATTTTGGTGAGCTATGAAACCAAGTACGCACATGTAAAAAAGCTATACCTAGCAATTATCTTCGTAAATAATAAAACTTGATATTACATGATTGGTCGTACCACGTATGTCATAGCTAAAGAGAACCCTCTATGCTATATAATGAGATGCACCTATAAAAATAGTAAAACTTCCAAATTGATAATACTTTTGATAGAATTTGATCTTGAATTCATTAGCCAAAAATACATTAATGACCAAGTAATTGTAAATCAACTTATTGAAGCTCCATTACTAGATAAGCACCCACTTATTATTGAGTTGCCTAATGCAAATGTATTCAATGTCATAGAGCAAGAGAAAAATGTTGAACCAGAGGAGGCTGATGTTGTCCTTTTATTTTATGGTTCCAAGTGTGAATGAGGGCAAGGTGTTGGAGTTGTCTTCCTCATGTCTCAAGGAGCTCCTATGCCCTTGTCATTCAAACTCAGCTTCCCTTGCACCAATAACAACACAAAATATGAAGTTGTAATCCTAGAACTCCATACTACTATTTCCCTAGGCATAAAATGGATCAACATTTTTATGACTCCCAAATCATTGTCTATCAAGTTAAGGAGATTTAGCAATACAAAGATTCAGTATTGAAGCAATACAAGCATATCATTGATAAATTGCTTAAGCACTTCTAATGGTATGAAATTAATAACACACATAGGTTGAGCAATCGATTCGCTAACACCATGGTCTCTCTTGGGTCACTCATCCTAAAAAATATCTTTGATAGCACTACATGCATTGAAATCAATATACTATATTAGTCAACCATTGAATATGAATCATCTCAAATAGAAGAGAATTTGAACTTCATTCAAATTGGCCCTTACAACAATAGTTTTTAAAAATAAAGAACTTTATAAAAATGGGTATTCTACTCATAGATATATCCTCAAACACTAAATACACATTCAAGTAAAAATGGTTCATTACACACTCTTCAAAAATATTCTTTATCATCATAGCTTTGATGGTATCCTCTTACGTTACCTCGAACCACAAGGTCATTGCTCAAGCACATGATAGAATGTGTGGAGTCATTTTACTATGATGACCATCACAAAGCGTATCTTATGCATGGTTACTATTGGACCGCCATGAAACATAATTGTTGTATATATGTCAAGAAATATCTAAAATATCATCATGCCAACTTAACCCATGTACCATCACAAGCATTGCAACCAATATAAGCTCTTTGGTCATTTTTGTAATGGGGTTTTGATCTTGTAAGAAATGTCCTCATTTATCAAGGTACCATACGTTCATCATCACTTTTACTAAGTACTTTACCAAATGAGTTGAGGCAATTCCTCTTACTAGTACACCTCAAATCATAAAATTGATACTCCATTACATCATTTGTCATTTTGGTATCCCATCCAAGATCATTTTGGATAATGGTACCCCATTCAATAATAAGGATGTTTGAGTTATTTGCACTAAGTGTAATATTCAAAACAACTTTCCTTCTTACTATCCATAGAGTAATGAACAAGCAAAGGCAACCAACAAAACTATCATTACTATCCTAAAGAAAATAGTAAAAGAAAATCATAAATTTTGGGATCTCCAAATCTCCCTGGCATTATGGGTATATTGAACAAGCATATGCACACCGATTGAGGCAATGTTATTCTCACTAGTCTATGGTATCAATGTTGTCATACCTCTTGAGTTTAAAATCTCATCATTATGGATATCATTACAAGAATTCATCGATGATGATACTACATGACAAGCACACCTTGATCAACTAACCTTACTTTATGAATGATTAATTTATGCACTTGAGAATCTTTGTGTTTATTAGGACAGGGTCAAATGTACATACAATAAAAAAGTGCGTCCTTGAGAATTTTAAGTAGGGGATTTAGTTCTTAAAGAAAATTAGCAAAATTTGAACCTTCCACCACACGTGCATGATAATTTTGTTGTCAACTAGCTTAGTCCTTTCATCTTCACACAAACATTCAACACCGAAGCATACAAACTTACCACCCTTGAGGGAATTGAGGAACCTGAACTAATCTACATCCTTTATTTACATGCATTATATGCATGGTTCATAGCTAACTTTGTACATACATAAAAAAAATACAAAAACATCACAAAATCAAATAAACATACAAAAACATCAAAATACAAAAAAATAAAAATCATCAAAATACAAAACATTAAAAATCATCAAAATACAAAAAACATCAAAAATCATTATACAAAAACATCACAAAACCATTCAAAATACAAGAACATCAAAAAAACGTCAAAATACAAAATCATCATAAATGCATCAAAATACAAAAGACAAATTTCTTAAAAAACAACGTAAGCAATAAATTTTCACGTCGTTATAAAGCACGTCTTATTCGCACATTGTATTATTCACCACCACCAATAAAAATTTGGTCATCACTCGATTTGCATTTTAAACTCTTTGCTAGGATTGATTTGATCACATTAATCAAGGGTGTATTCCTTATGGTACTTGTCTTAAAATCACCCCCATTATATACATTTGTGCTACATCCACAAAACACCCCCATCGTTCATCCATGCACAATACACAAATGACATCTTGTTTTTTGTAAGATTTTGGTTTGGAGATTCTTTAGGTTATTTTAGTCATTTAACCATACCTAGTGTCTCCTTCAACTTCCATTGAACATCATTAATTCTTGAAGTACTATAGGTTTTCCTAGTGACCTTAAGTTTTCTCTAAGACCATGCACAAATCACATGCTAACAAAAATTTGGTTTCTAGGAAAGAAGAAATCATAACTCACTATTGCCATAAAGTGAATGATTTCCCCTACTCATCCTATCATGCACATGGTCTAACCCTAAGAATTGGCAAAAGGACAAGCTCCCCCTTCAAAAAAATCCCCTTGCTCCTCCACAAAACGGGCAAGCCTCTCCCACAAAAAAGCAAAAGCATAAATCCCCTTGCTCTTCCACAAAACGAGTAAGTATCCCAAAAAGCATCAAAAAAGCAAAAATCCCTTGCTCTTCCACAAAATAAGCAAGTATCCCCAAATGTCCACAAAGCAAAATCTTAAAAAATAAAAAATCAAGGGGTGAAGAACTTGAATCCATGGAATTCTCAAGTCCTTAGATCATGGGGCTAACCTTCATCGGAGCTATAGACACCTAACTAGTAGTGGAGTACACCTTACATGGTAGCACATTTATCATATTAGTGACCTTTTGTATAGATCTATGTTGGTAGCACATTTATCATATTAGTGACCTTTTGTATAGATCTATGTTCACTCTCGGATGATATAACTTATTGGTGTAAGTCTAACCTCATCCAAAATTGGAAATGAACAATCACTGCACACATTGGTCTTTGAGCAACTGGAATAACTTTGTTGATCTTAGTATCTTCAAGTGCCTATATTGATTAATGTCACTAGAATATTTGAACTTCTTAAAAGTATTTCAGATTCTTCTTTCCTCAAACAAGCGAGAGAACAAGTCATGTCATCTTGGTATCCATAGTAGCACACTACTTGCAAAACATTATGGTGCCTCCACTAACATCCATTCCCCATGTATGTCAATACCACCAGGTTGATGCCTTGATTAATTGATTAAAGCTCATAAATAATGATACATGTCTAAGCATGTTTGAAAGACAATCAAACATATATGCATACAATCATTGCAGCTACCGCTTCCTTTCCTTGTAATTCTTCAAATGTGTTGACAAGGACATAGTCTGTTGTATTCTGGAATTGAGCTTCGTGGAGAAAGACTTGGAAAATAAGTCGGCTGCATGTCGCTCCTGGCAGAAGGATATCAAGTCAGTAAGTCTTAAAGGTGGTATGTTCCCCGGTAGAGTGGTTATCAATCTATCAGGACGTATCAGGACGTTTCGCTTCGCTTACAGAAGCATAGTCCAATTGTTAACGCTAATGTCTAAACGGATAAAGAAAAAAAAGATAAGAAGAATAAGTGTGGAGACGGAGATGAAATTCTAGAGGTGAATATATTTAGGTTAACAGACTGCCTGCTGTGCTTTTTGGTCAGGCTAACAGATTGTCAGTGCTGCTATAGTCGCAATATTTTCTTTAAAAAATTATATATAGTTTGTGGGCTGTTGTGGAGCCGAGTAAATAGATTATAATTTTTTTTTTATATTAATTTTTAATTATATATAGTTTGTGGACTGTTGTGGAGCCGAGTAAATAGATTATAATTTTTTTTTTATATTAATTTTTAATTATATATAGTTTGTGGACTGTTGTGGAGCTGAGTTAATAGATTATAGTGTCTACCTAGCCGAAATAATTTTTTGCTATTAATTTTTAATTTATATAATTTAAACTTTTTCAAAGTTATTAACAAACTACTGCTGTCATATGACACATTACAAGTATCATCACTGCGAGGCATATTCTTTTCAAACACTGCGAGGCATATCCTTTTGAAAGTTTGAAACTTCACTGTTAGTGTGCCCGCTCTTACACCATAGATTGATAATTTGGTTCATAATTGAATACAAAATTTTAACTGAAAGATCTAATAAATAAATAGATAGACAGGCTGTGAGAAAAGTCGGCAAGCTGTCATTCATGATTTTGACAAATAGCTTTCCAATTGCTCCCAAACAGTCAAGGGGTCGCTTCCGAAGATCGGAGATCTCTGAGAGGGCGATATATCGGAAGTAACACCATATCCATCTTGGGATTCGTTCCAAAGTCAAAAAAGCCAGACTCACCTCTGGATAATTGACGGCAGTTCGTTCCACTTCTAAACGTAACTTCGAAAAAAAATATATTATCAGTGAATTGGCTGGTTTTTTTTTTTAATAATTTTTGGTTTGAAATTTGTTCTGCTGTAAAGTAGGGCTAAAAGACTTTGATCACGTTTGCATGAATTTTTGTTATTGAAAAGAAAGTTTTCCATCGACAAACTAAATACTAGTTATCTTTGCCCTTTTTCCAATGAAATCATTTTAATCTTAATTTACATGACAAAGAAAGCAGGCATGGTTCTCAACGTCAACAACTACCCATGCAATCGGTGCAATTGGGGTGACCGAAACACCATTTCTAAAACTACTTTTATTTGTATCATCGGTTTGGATATTTAATAATTTAAAAATATATGTATATTTTATTTATTTAACTTTTAAAGGGAATTCTTTCAGCAATCAAGAAAAACTCTATGAACCTTTTATATATGTTGTTGAAGATAATCTTTCACAAGTGATTTAGGTTAATGGGAAACTTTTTTTAAGAAGGCGTTTATTGGTTGCCATTAAGGAAGTGATATAGAGCACTACTTTTATAATAATATTGATATATTATAATGATTATGTAAATTTATTAATTATATTGAGAAGTGATATAGAGGACTATTTTTATAATAATGATTATGTTAAAAATAATTGATGGTTATTTTGGTTATTTGTAGCCTTAAAAATAGTATAAGACTTTAAGAAAATAAAAGATTAAGTAATTAATTCTAAAAATTTTAATTAAGTTACATTGAAGTAAAAATCCTTTTAAATTAATCATGTGTTCATTAAAAATGTCAAAGGCCATCATGTCCAAAAGTAAAGCTATTAATAATGCAACACACTTTAATTTCATAAAAAGTAAGCACACATGCATTTATCCAAAATATTTAAAACCAAAATATCAATAATGGTTTTCAATGTAAAAATGATAATATATTCAAATTATCACTCATAATTAATTAATTAAAAAAAATACATTTGAATTCAAGGACAACAAAATAAAAAATAATACTATAAACATACCAGCAATGTTCGCCACATCAATATATTTTTTTGTACCAGCAATGTTCGCCACATCAATATATTTTTTTTGGTTGGTGCTCACTTAAATTAAATAAAATCTAAATATATTTTAATTTGGGGCAAATATTGAATGATAAATTTCATGTTTTTTTATGTCGCCATTCACATAAGATTATTAATATTCTTCTTTGAACTTGAAGATATATTCATCTAGAATTTCCTATCTCATAAAATTATTTTTAAATTTTACATTTTATATTATATATTTTTTATCTGAGGTTAATATCATAAAAAAGACAAAAGGGTTAAATTTTTCTCTCATTTCATCTTATTCTCTCTTTTCTTGAGATTTTTATTTTAAAGTCCATCAATCATGAGGACTATATGAGGTGGAGCATAAGTGGAGCATTAGGGTCTAATCATTCCCTAATTAATTTTGTATTTATATTAGATAAATTATAAAGACTAATACTATTATCAAATAACTTTCATCATGTTATTTATACAATATTTCTATATCAATAATCATATTTTATTGAATTTATTTTGACTATTATCATAAAATTAACATAAATTTTTTTGAATAAATACTTATAAACATTCGTCATGGGGATTGAACCTGGGTCACATCACCTATAATGTAAGTGGCATCCTTGGCGTTAAACCACACTCACGCGGATAAACTTAGGTGTAATTGTTTATGATATAACTTTAATATGTAATTTTATTATATGTGACAAATATTCCTCTTGATTATTTAAAAGATACAAATATGAATTAAATGATCATATTTATAATATCATTTGTTGATTTATAAGATATATAACCTAAGTTATATTGATAATACATTCCACTTGTATCAAATTAAAATTATCACTTCAAACCAAAACAAACCTTAATGTTTTAATGGTAGAACTACCCTTTGTAATTGTACACCTTTATGCACTCGCCACAACTAAAATAATGTTAATCCTTTGAAGAAAATTTTAAAATTATAAATTCTATGAATTACAATTTAGTTTCAAGTATATTCATAGTTATACATACTATAGCTTCTTGATCAACTAAATAAAAAATGGGTTGTCTAAAGCTTAAAGTAATTACACACTACAACTTCTATGCTAAAAAATTTATTATTTTGCTTTTTCTTAAAGTAACCTACTTTCTTATTGCATCAAACAAATATATATGAACATGATGCTAAGTTTACAAGCTTGTAGGAAGTAATTTATGTGATCAAATATAAGGATGATAAGAGATGTGATACCTAATCTAAGTTATATTGACATTGCATGCCACTTATATTGAATTAAAATTATCATTTCAACCCAAAATAAATCTTAAAATTTTCATGGTGGAATTATCCTCTGTAATTGTACACCTTTATGCACTCACCATAATCAAAATAAGTTAATACTTCGAAGAAAAAATATAAAATTATAATATGTATGAATTACCTGTAGGTCTAAAATTTGCACACTCCTTTCCTTCAAGCTAATGGATCCATACCTCGAAGGGGAATGTGGGAATGATAGGTCTACACCTTGAAAGAGAGGTACTTGATCATACCTTCTTATGGTGATTTTTTGACGAATTGGTTTAGGGTTCACCAGGAAACATTTTATGGTAGTTTCCATGCCTAGGTTTTGGAGTTTGTTTTGATGTGTTCCTTTTAAATTCTCGCAATCACCTAGTTTTGGCCAATATGCAACTACACTAAGCTATATGCAATTTTTATTCATATGTAGACAACAAACAATAGAAAACATAATTAAGATGGATAATGCAATGCTTAGAAAGTAATAAAAACTCTGACCTGTATTCTGAAAGTTCGATGAAGGTTCTAATTTTTGAATGCAATCTAGATCATATGCAATAGAGCAAAATCATACGAATAGAGCAATATCGTATGAATATGATTCAAGATCGTACCGTCCGATCAGAGATCGATCAGTTTGATCTTGACTAAAACCTGCAATTTCATGGGTAGAGTGCAAAAAACAAAAAAATAAGAGATTCTATTGTTCTTTTAAGCATGAATGAGGTTTAATGTTGGCTATTGAATGTTGTATTTAAATGTAAATAATAGATAAATACCTAAAACTATATGCAATATGCAATTAGATGCAAAATCGGTGAACTCCCGAATGTAAATGCTTGAATTCTAGATTCTAAATGTTATAAATAATAGCTAGAATGATATATCTAAACAAAATAGAGTTGAATATGCAAACCAGCACTCAAGATTTACCCCAAGTGATCTCAGAGCAAGATCGTATAATTTGATCAAGATCGTACGGTTTTGGTGCAAAATCGTATCATCTGATTTTCAATCGTATCCTTCTGATCCTGCATAGAACAGAAAGCGCCTAGGCCTAATGCATAAATTCTATGATTCGAATGCAAAAATAAAGTCAAGATGCAAATTGCACTAGGGGAAATCAGAGGGGAGGAGTTTCTGGTTAAATAGGCTGATCAAATCAACCAAAATGGGCTAAAAATAACTTGGTTACAACTCCTTCCAATCTGGGCTTGATCGGACGAATCCGATCCCACAACCATCGCACGATTGCACAGATAGAGACAAAAATCGTTAAAACTAAATTTTTCACCTTGCTAAGTTGAGAATTTTAGTTTTGAGCAAGATCATACGCATATGATCAGGGATCGTATCATACGATCCAAGATCGTATCGTATGATCTTGTCCATATTACTCGATTTCGCCAAGAGGGCACAAAAATTGAGGCAACCAACTAGAGGCTCATTTTTACAAGTTGTTTGTCCTTAGTGCAAATTATAATGAGTCATTTTTAGGGTGCTACATTTTACCCCCTCTTTAGCACAATTTCAAAGGAAAATGTGTTAAAGAAAAGTACAACACGCTTTACAAGAAAGCAAAAATTTATTGCAAATTTTGTTGATGATTTCAAGTTTTTATGTAAGTTGTTTTAAGGTATGCTACTAATGATACCCCCTTCGAGTTTTTGCACCAAATTGTAGGTTTGGTGAAAAACTCGAAATTTATATATATATATATTAACCTTCTTGTCTTATGTGATTTTATATGACTTGATTGTATGTGATTGGAATTGTTTAAATTTCTCATAATCATGTTTTTAATTGAAGTGTTTTGATCATGCTTAAAATGAAAATTGACTTGAGTTTTGGTAAATGTGTTTTTGAAAAAGATGTTGTGAACATATGTTTTTGTAAAATAATGAAATAAAATAGATTAGCAATGTTCCTCGGAGGATGTTGTGTTGTTATATGACCATTGGTGGAGATCGGTGCTCGCTAGGTCATGAAGCAAATCCTATTGTGAGGAAGGTTTGTATTGCTAATAAGAGAAAAGTTTTTGTGGTGCTCAAGTATAATCTTGAGGCTTATGGTGATGTTTGGTTTTGAGACAATTTGATTTTTAAGAAATATTTTGATAAGTTTATTGGTTGCAATTTAAGCATGAAAATTTGGGGAGGATGACTTGCGCTAGGCATGAACTTCCTAGTGTGAATTTTGAGAAGGATAATTTCTAGGAATTATACCATCATCGTGAAGTCAAAATGCAATGCATGATAATGTGAAACTATTTATTTTGAAGACATAAGTTGATATAAAACAAATCATTTGTATCACATATTTAAGAAGATTAATAAATATGGGATGGTTTAGACTTTAAAATTGAGAAAATTGACTTGCGCTAGGCATAGAATTCCTAGTGTGAAATTTGAGAAGAATAATTCCTAGGAATTATACCATCATCGTGAAGTCAGAGTGCAATATATAATGAATTATTTGTGCTATATAAAATGATTAAAACTTAAAAATTGAAAAATATGACTTGCGCTAGGCATAGAATTCCTAGTGTGAAATTTGAGAAAATAGTTACTAGGAATTATACCATCATCGCGAAGTCAAAATGCAATGTATGATAAATAATTTTGTTTTACAAGTTCTTTTGGAATGATTTATGAAGAAATGGATGATGATAAAATGTTGTCTAACAAATTTCAAAGAAATATTTTAACTTATTTCGAAGACAAATTCAAATGTGTCAAGAACTAGTGTGTGATAAGTGAATTCATTATCCATCTTGATTTGACATAATGATACAAAATCTCTCAAGGATCAAATGTGTGTGCTTGTGAAATTAATTTACCGATTTTGAGTAAGGTAGTGATACAAGCAAACTTGAATGAACCAATGTGTGTGAAGTGAAAGGTTCATTAACCATGATTTTGTGCATGTCGATGTACATAACTACTATGTAAGTCAAGTTACCAAAAGCTAGCTAATCCACAAGCGGACATTGGTCTGTACAAAATAAGGTCGCTAATGTGACAGACATGTCACCATATGAAAGGGATTACCCAAGGTCAAGCGGGTTGGGCACAAACCACCTGTTATGGGGCTTACCTCATGGTTTTCAAATAATTGAGGAATTCTAGGGATTCAAGCTCACTACCCCTTCTTTTCTTCAAATTTTTGAATAGGGATTTCTTGCTCATTTTTGAACAAGGGGATTTTATTACTTTTTTTTTTTTTTTTTTCTTTTTTTCTTTTTTTTTTTTTTTTTCTTTTTTTTTTTTTTGGGATACTTGCCCATATTAGATGTGGGGCAAGGGATTTTATTCGGGTAGGGGGAAGCTTGTCCTTTTTCCAATTCCTAGTATTCTAGACCATGCACATAATAGGATAGCAAGGGAGACTTTTTGCTTATGGAACTAAGACTACTATGTAGTATCTTTTTCGAATTTGCAACAAATCATATTTAAGATGTGAGAATGTGTTCTTGGTTCAAGAAGTAGCAAGATCATTTCCCAAAACTCAAAATTTATTTAATGAAGTAATAGTGCTTTTCGATACAAGAGAGATTTATAATCAAAGTGACAAAATCAAAATTATTAAAGATGTAAATTAAGTGCATGGTTCAAGACAACTTTTGAATTTATCTGAAATACAATAAAATATAACTTGGATTTTTGGAAGATAACTCACACTGATGCAAAATGAATGACTTAACAAATTTGAAATATTTTTGGAAATTTTCATATTTTTTATTTTTTTGTTATTTTGATAATATGAGGGTTGCAGATGATGAAGAAATTTATTTACAATTATGTACAGATATGTAATTTTTTATTTTATACATAATATCTCTTCAAATGCATGATATTCATGGGTTCCTTGAGATCTTTCCCATCCAAGGAAGCCAATCTATATGCACCTGATCCAAACTTAGTAGTGATGACATATGGCCCAAGCCAATTAGGTTGAAATTTTCCTTTTAGATATTTTCTTGCATTAGTATTTTTTTTATTTTCTTTTAAGACTAAATCTCCAACTTCAAAGGATCGACTATGAACTTTCTTTGCATATGATCTTTTAAGTTTGTCTTGGTAGGCACGAAGATGCTCTAAAGCATGGATGCACTTTTCATCTAGAAGTTCCAGCTGACTAAATCTGCCAGCATGATATTCATCTCCTACTTTAGTATCTTGAAGCAAAAGAGCTAAAGAAGGAACTTCTAATTCAAATGGAAAAATTGCTTCGGCACCATAAACCAAGACAAAAGGTGAAGCGCCTATAGGAGTACGAACACTAGTTCGATATGCCCACAAGGCAGGATATAATTGTATATGCCAATCATGACCAGATTTATTAACTAATATTTTTAGGATTTTTATTAAGGTTTTATTTGATGCTTCAACTTGGCCATTACCTTGTGGATAATAAGGAGTGGACCATCTATGTTGGATTTTATATTTTTGACATAATTTCTTAACATATTTGTTCTTGAAACATGTTCCATTATCAGAGATGAGATTAGATGGAATTCCAAATCTACAGATGATTTGATTGAAAATGAATTTAGAAACTTGAATTCCTATGCAAGAAGCTAAAGGTATAGCTTCAACCCACTTTGTAAAATATTTTGTTGTTGTTATTATGAATTTATGACCATCAGATGAAATAGGATTGATTTTACCAATAATATCTAAACCCCATTTAGAGAAGGGCCAAGGAGAGGATATAGCTTGAAGTTCCTGAGCAGGAGCATGGATAAGGTCAACATGCTTTTGACACTTATCACAATGATGCACATAATCATTAGCATATTTTTCCATGGAAGGCCAAAAATATCCCATTCTAAGGAGCTTTTTGGCAATGGCACTTCCACTAAAGTGTCCTCCATAGGATCCATCATGGGCTTCACTTAAGGCTTTCTTAGACTCTTCTAGGTTGAGACATCTTAATAGAATACCTTCAAAATATCTTCTATATAAGGTATTACCAACAATTATAAAGCGAACAACTCACTTACGTAATAACCTACGTTGGTTTCTATCTAATCCTTCTGGGAAGGTTCCACTTTGGAGAAAATTAAAGACATCTGTATACCAAGGTTCTGGGGTAATTTCATCAATCAAAAACACATCTAATGGTTCTAAACATGACTTAGAAGAGGTAGGTTCTTGGAGTTGGTGAATAATGATAGTAGCATACTCATCATCCAACTCCAAAGGCAACAAAGAAGCAATTACAACCATAGCATCGACAACACGGTTGCTAGTTCTAGGAATAGCTTCTAAAGTTACTTTTTCAAACAATGATATAAGCTTAAGAACATATTATTTATAAGGATGAAGTTTCTCATCTCGTGTTTGATAAAATTCATTGATTTGATTTATCACAAGCTGAGAATCTCCAAAAACTAACAAAATTTTAATTTTTAAAGCTAAAGCAGCTCGTAACCCAAGGATTAGAGCCTCATACTCTACAGTATTATTAGTACAAGCAAATTGTAATTTAAAAGATAAAGGGATAAGGTGCTTTTGGGGAGATTTCAATATGATACCGACACCTGCACCACTCATACATCTAGCTCCATCAAAATACAAAGACCATGTCTCAGAATGATCTTCTCCTAGATTAAGGCACTCATTAGGAAATTCAATATTCATAGGATGAGTAGATTCTAAAGGTGCAACAACTAATTGATCAGCTATAACTTGGCCTTTAATAGATTTTTGGCTGATGAATGTGAGTTCAAATTCACTAAGAGCAAGAACCCACTTAGTTGTGCATCCTGATAAGTAAGGTCTACTCATCAAGTACCTTAATGGATCTGACTTAGCAATAACATATGTTTTCTGACTAAGCATGTAATGACACAACTTTTGCGTAGAAAACACAACTGCTAAACAAAGTTTTTCTAATGGAGTATATCAAGTTTCATAACTTATTAAAGTTCTACTTATGTAGTATGTGGCTCGTTCTTTCTTTTCATCATCAATTTGAGCCAACATAGCTCCTAGTGCAAGTTTCAAAGCAGAAATATATAAAATAAATGGATGATCTGGTCTAGGAGGAACAAGCACTGGAGGAGTAAGAAGATACTATTTAATATTCTCAAAAGCTTCTTGACATTATTTATCCCAATTGAAGGGAGTATTCTTCTTAAGTAATTTAAGAAAAGGTCCTGTTTTATCCACCAATTTATCGATGAAGCGATGGATAGATTGAAGTTTTCCTTGTAAACTTCTTAACTCTGATATGTTCTTAGGAGGTGGCATATCAAGGATAGCTTTAATTTTGAGAGGATCTACTTCTACACCATGCATAGAAACAATAACCCCCAATAATTTTCTTGATTTAACTCCAAACACACATTTGTCTAGATTTAAACGTATTAGATATTCTCTTAATCTATCAAACACTTTTCTTAAATCATTAATGTGATCATCTTCTTTTGTTGAACGAGCTATAATATCATCTACATAATCATGCAAAATATCATACATCATATCATGAAATATGTATGTCATAGCTCTTTGATATGTTGCTCCTACATTTTTTAGCCCAAAGGGCATTACTTTCCAACAAAATGTCCCCCAAGGGGTAATAAAGGTTGTTTTAGATTGGTCTTCAGGAGCTATTTTGATTTGGTTGTATCCTAAAAACCATCCATGAGGGATAACATCCCACTCCCTACTGTGAAATCTATGATCTGATCCATATTAGGGAGGGGAAAATCATCTTTAGGGCATGCAACATTTATATCTCTAAAATCAGTGCAAACCCTAATCTTAGTAGCTTCTTTCTTAGTCACTGGAACAACGTTTGATATCCACTCGACATAGTCAATAGCTTGTATAAAATTTACATTCAAAAGCTTTTCCAATTCACTTTTGACTAGTAGTGCTACTTTAGGATGCATTTTTCTAAGTTTTTGCTTTACGGGTTTAGCATCAGGGTGCACTACTAGATGGTGCATAACTACAGAAGAATCTAGGCCTGGCATATCTACGTATGTCCAAGCGAAAACATCAACATATTCTGTGAGAAATTCAATATATAACTTTTGTTTTTCTTCACTTAATTCTGATCCAATTTTGACTAGGCGAGGGTTCTCTTCTGTTCCAATATTAACTTTTAAAGTATCTCCAACAACAATATTTAAGTCTCTTTCAAAGTTGGGTGGTGCGGGTGATACACCCATTTCTTGTAATTCTTCTAATGTGCATTTAGCTAGTTCTTCTTGAGGAGAAGTTGCTTCAACATGAGCTATACATGGCATAGATCCATCAAAGAAGAATTTATTCCTCAAAACTTCATCAAGAGATATATCATGAAAGATATCACCTTCTAAACATTCATCCGAAGAAGCAATCATTTCTGGATAAGCTACAGTTAACATATTGCAAGTATAAATCTTTTTAAAGAGCTCTTTCTGTTCCATATATTCTTGATATGTTATAAGGTGATCATCATCTTCATATGGGAATGGTTCTATTTTTGTGGAAATATAGCCAAGACCACATCGAGCAGGCCAATATACAACTTCTAAAGGTTCTTTCATACCATTTTCATGAGGTCCTAAACCTTTACCTCTATAACCCATATTACACATCATTGGTTTTGATTTTATATATCCATCAGAAAAATAACACTTAGCAAATCCATCCTGATCAATTGTAACTTTTACAACTAAAATTTTACCCCAATCATACCCCGCATACACAAAGGCACAACTCCCAATATGGCAAATGCTTCCCTTCTTTGGCAAGCCCAAGGTTTGAGGAGATGGAGGTAACTTAGATAACACCAAGGAATCTTGGGTAGAAAAATTAACTTCTTCTGTATTTGCAAGCATTGAAGATAAGTCCGGTAATACTTCATCCGAAAGAGCATATGAAGTAGATGGAATATCTTCCTTAACTGGTTCTTTAGATGTTGTGAATTTAAACACTGTAGACTCAGGAGGTGGATCTGATACTGTGGATTTAGGAAATGGATTGGATATGGGTTCTGAAGATGATGATGATAATGACTTAGAATTTGTTGGTGATTTAGGTCATGCTTTTGATGATATGGGTTTAGAAGGTGATGATGATTTAGATTTAGAAGGTCTTGATGATGAAGGTGGACTAGGATGAGCAGAAGATATAGCAGGACAGAACGGAACCCCTATAGGCTCCGCTACAACACACATATCAAATGGTCTGGGATCACCATGGATAGTGACTAATTGATTTTTGAACTCAAATTTGACACATTGATGTAATGTGGAAGGTACTGCTCTCATTGCATTGATCCAAGGTCGACCTAGAAGAATGTTGTACGATGCAAAACAAGGTACAACAAACACAGTCGTATCCAAAATTCTTGGGCCAACTTGCAATGGAACTGTCATTACTCCACATGTTTCTTGAGTTTCATCATTAAATGCTTTAATAATCATTTTAGTACTTTTCATATCTTCTTTTTTAAATCCAAATATTTGAAAGAAATCATATGTGCATATATTTAAAGATGATCCATTATCAATTAGAACTCTTTTGACTCCTACATCTCCGATCAATGTTGTAATGTATAAAGGATTATCTCTATACATGCTTTGAGGAGGGATATCTTTGTCACGAAAATCTATGAAATTTGCTTCATCCAAAGTCACAACATTCACCACAACATTAGGTTCAATATCTTCAGGTACCATCATCTTGCTTAAAGTTCTCATTAATTCTTCCCTATGTATAGAGGAAGTTCTTAAAAGATCCAAAAGAGAAATTCTCATTGTGATGGTAGCTAATTGTTCATTAATATCATATGGAGCTCTCTGTTGTGAACCTAACACATTATTTCCCTTAGTGGGAGTTCTCAATACAAAAGGAGCTGATTTTTCATTTTGACTTTGTGGTTGAGAATTTTGAACTTGTGCTTGTTGTCTTGTGACAACCCCAATGGTACCCACAATGTTGCCATGTTGAGGATTACCAAAAGAGGGTCTAGCATTTTTTGCTTGTTCATTTGAAAGCCATTGTTGAGATGATGGTCTAGTAGTTACTCTTCTTGGAAATGGTTCTTCTGGAACTGATAAATCTGTAATAGGAGTGACTTGATCTGATTCATACTCAAAACTATTTGAAGCAATCTCTAGTTCACTCCTAGTTTCACTTTCTATGTCACTTTCTACATCACTTTTAGTATCCTCTAAAGATGATTGAAAATATTGTATTGGTCTAGTTGTGACCACAGATAAAGATGTTTGCAAATCTTGTTGTGGTAAGAAGCTACTAATGGTTCCCACATATCGAGTTGGATGAGGAACATTGTGATGATCTACTTGGTTTACTACTTCTTTACCATGCTTAGGTAAGGGATGTTGAAAAATATCTAGGTTTTGATTTGCATTTTGATTTGCTGGTTTTTGAGTATTATTGTTTGCAGGAAATTGTTGAACTTCCATTTTTCCTTTGTCAATCAAGTCTTGTATCACATGCTTTAACCTTTTACAAGAATTTGTAGAATGTCCATCTACTTGATGGAAATTACAATGTAAGTCAGCCCTATATCCAACTGTAGTAGTGTCTGGTTGTCTTATTTCAGGCAACCGTACCAAGCCTTGTTCCAATAATTGAGGTAAAATCATTGTTAAGGGTTGATTTAATCTTGTGAATTCTCTTGGTGGCTTATCAAGAACTTTCAATAAAAATTTCTTAAATGTTTCTACAACATTAACAATTGGAGTATTCCTACTATCAGTAACTCCATCACCCACTACTTGTTTATTTTTGTATTGATTTTTAGAAGCTTTATCTTCATATTTCTTCTTAAATTGACCTCTTCTAATAAGGGCTTCTTCTACCCTTCTTTCTAAATCAATGGCTTGATCAAAGGTGGTTACTGTAGTAGTAGAGAGTTCATAAGATAGTTGTTCTTGCAAATTACCAATAAATATATCCAACATTTCATGGTGAGGTAAAGCAAAATGTAATCTGCCTAAGAGTTGTCTCCACTTAGTCAAGAATTCAGCAAAACTCTCATCTTTTCCTTGCTTCAAATTATACAAATATTTAATAGTCACATGTCTTTCTATGTAAGCACTGAATTGGTGGATGAACATCTCTGTTGTTTCTTCAAAATTCCTTAAAGAGTTTGTAGGTAACTGATAATACCACTCTAAAGCCATGCCTCCAAGACTTTTAGGGAACATCTTTAACAACAACAAGTCATCATGAGAAATATCATGACATGTTGTCCTAAACATGCGAAGATGCTCAATAGGATCTTCGGTTCCCTTATATATCGGTAGGACAGGCATAGGAAAATGCTTAGGGTATGGTTGGGCAACCACAATAGGATCCAAGGGTTGGCTACACATCTCTCTATAACTGTAAGAGGGATGGTAGGGATCCATTTGATCTAGTCTTGAAGCTAACTATTTAACCATGACTTCAAGTCCTTGTTGTTGTCCACCAAATTGGTTTTGTTGCATCATAGTGTTATGTCCTTGATAATAAGTTGGTGTTGTTGTATAATGATTCCCAACTGAAACACTATTATGTAAAGTGTTACTAGGAGGAGTATTATGAAGTTGATGAGGAATTTTGTTTTGTTGAACCTTTTGCTGATTCTGACTAATTTTGTGCATCTTCTTAATTCTTTGTGCTACCTTTTGTGAGGCAGAAGTTGGTTGTTTTTGTTTGGAATTTGAAGTTGTTACTGGTGGTGGTTGTGCTATATTTTGATTCAAATTCTGGTTTATATTTTGAGATGTACCAACTTGATTTTTATTTTTGTTCATGTATGTTAATGGATTTCCATTCAATCGGAGAGCAGCCTCTATGGAAGCCTCCATTGAATAATCTCCCATAGGGAGTTGAGCTTCTGTTTGTATGACATGGTTAATGACATCTATATTGTCTTTTAGAAACTCAGTGAAATGTTGTGTGGAAATAAATTTAAGACCACCTTCTTCATCTACTTGAGGCCTATGATAGAAGACTTCTTCTTCTTTATCATGGTTTTCCTCATCTGATTCTGATGATACATAATCTTCAATTCGAACTTCATCTTCAGGATTATCTTGATCTTGTTCTCCTATATGTTCATGTTCTACTTGTTTTCCACTTCTTAATTTAGGCATTTTACTTAAAATATTTTATCTTGCAGATATATATAATATATATATATGTGCTTAATGCTTGGGGTATATATGTTATATATATACCTAACTAATATATTATATTATGTTTTTGGGTTTTTGGTAGTTTTTGAATTGCAAACAATACAACAAACAAAATAAAAATTATAATATTATATATATTATACTTTAATTTTCTTGGAAAAGCCTATAGATATCATTAACAGGTTCCAATTCCTCAGGGGTCATATAGTGTTCTTCTTCAAACTGAAAGTTGGATTTTAAGAATTTTATGAAATGAGCTATAGTGATGCAATCAACTTCACAGTTTGACATGCAAAAGTACAATTCATGGCAATATTCTCGATAAAGCACAACCCTAGGAACTTTATTAAATCTTCTCTTATCATCTAAGACAACTTCTTGGTTTTCCACATGTGATAAAAACTTATGTACCATTATTGCATTCTCAAGATAATCTTCAAAGGAGTAAAGACTTGGGGAAATGACAACTCTCTTATCCTCTAGCCACCTATCACATGCTCTTTGAAGGTCAAAGTAGAAAGGTGCACTATCGGGATCCAAGATTCTAGACAAGTCAAATCTTATGATTTTCTTAAGTTCAGGTTCTTTAATCCTTATAATTTCTAATCTTCTCCAAATCTCAGGGTATGGCACACTACCTAATGAAGAAAATTCTTGGGTTGATAATATTGTTCTTACATCAATTCGGATAGCTCTCCTTATGTTGTAATCTACCATCTATGAAATTCACTAAAATGTGCAAATATAACTTAATGATTTTGTTAATTTTTTTGGTTTTTGTTTTGTTTTATAAATCAGAAATATGCCTAATGTTTTCACGTCGGGTTCACCAAAGAATGTAGGTCTAAAATTCACACACTCCTTTCCTTCAGGCTAATGGATCATAGGGGGGGGGGGGGGGGGGGGGGGGTTTAGGGGGGGGGAGCGGGGGGGGTGGGGTTTGTTTTTTTGATATATTTTAAAAAAATAGAAAATAGAATTAATATGGATAATGCAATGCTTAGAAAGTAATAAAAACTCTACCTGTATTCCGAAAGTTCGATGAAGGTTCTGATTTTTGAATGCAATCTAGATCGTATGTAGTAGAGCAAAATCATACGAATAGAGCAAGATCGTATGAATATGATTCAATATCGTACCGTCCGATCAGAGATCGATCAGTCCGATCTTGACTAAAACCTACAATTTCATGGGTAGAGTGCAAAAAATAGAAAAACAAGAGATTCTATTATTCTTTTAAGCATGAATGAGGTTTAATGTTGGCTATTGAATGTTGTATTTAAATGTAAATAATAGATAAATACCTAAAACTATATGCAATATGCAATTAGATGCAAAATCGGTGAACTCCCAAATGTAAATGCTTGAATTCTAGATTCTAAATGCTGTAAATGATAGCTAGAATGATAGATCTAAACAAAATAGAGTTGAAACATGCAAACCAACACTCGGGATTACCCCCAAGTGATCTCAGAGCAAGATCATATGATTTCGATGCAAAATCATATCATCCGATTGTCGATCGTATCCTTCCGATCCTACATAGAACAGAAAGTGCCTAGGCCTAATGCAGAAATTCTATGATTCGAATACGAAAATAAAGTCAAGATGCAAATTGCACTAGGGGAAATTAGAGGGGAGGAGTGTCTGGTTAAATAGGTTGATCAAATCAACCAAAATGGGCTAAAAATAACTTGGTTATAACTCCTTCCAATATGGGCTTGATCGGATGAATCTGATCCCGCAACCATCGCACAGTTGCACAGATAGAGACAAAAATCGTTAAAACTAAATTTGTCACCTTGCTAAGTTGAGAATTTTAGTTTTGAGAAAAATCGTACGCATACGATCAGGGATCGTATCGTACGATCCAATATCGTATCATACGATCCAGGATCATATCATACGATCTTGTCCAGATTGCTCGATTTCACCAGGAGGGCACAAAAAATGAGGCAACCAGCTAGAGGCTCATTTTTACAAGTTGTTTGTCTTTAGTGCAAATTATAATGGGTCATTTTTAGGGTGCTACAATTACAATTTAATTTCAAGTTTATTCATAATTATACATACTATAGCTTCTTTATCAACTAATTATATAATGGGTTATCTAAAGCTAAAAGTAATTACACACTATATCTTCTATGTTAAAAATGTTTATTTTTTCTTTTTTCTTAATGTAACCTATTTCCTTATTACATCAAAAAAATATATACATGTTGGATGCTAAGTTTGCAAGCTTGTAGTAGGTAATTTATGTGATCAAATCTAAATATTACAATAAATATGAGTATATAATGCATTGATATTTTTAAATAACCACACATTATAAAATTATCGATAGTGATGCATTTGATGAACACCCTTATCCATATATTATTAATTTGTATATCAATATTTTATATTATTTTTTGTTTAAAAAATATTTCCTAATCTAATAAGGGTGACACTCACATATAAAGCCTAGTCGACAATGCTCGAACCTAATTATTCATCCAAATGAGCACTCAACACATGCTAGTCAACCTAGGCATGTTGGTACCCTCAAGATCTAGATGGAATGGTAAGTGCAGGTGTGGTTGGGTACTTTCCAAGAATAGATCTAGGTTTAAACCTTGAGGGGGGGAAGCTAACCCTTTGCAAGGGTAGTAGTCTGATATGAAAGCTCGAAGTACACGTTAGACCGACGATGATGGTATGAATCCCAAGTGATTGGTGGTCCCCATATCACACTGGGTCAACAATAACAAGATGAATAGGTTTGTTGGTAGTAGTCCCTATGGTTTAAACCTTGCACTGCCAGTTACTAAAAATAGTGGGGTTGTAACCAACTCTCCTATATAATCAAAATAAAAACTAACCGTATTGGTTAAATATTTTATATTCTTATTAAATTTAAACTAATGTTGATGTTAAACACCTTCAATAGTACCATTAAACATATTTAATATAATGTATGTCATATTTTTATATATTTTATTGATTCACTTGATATATTCAATGTAAATACTACTCATACTTGTATATAGTTCATGGGAAGTATTTCTTTTCTTTATTTTGGATACATACATATCATATATATTATAAATAATTTTCATATATATTTCTATATATTAATAGTTTAATTGATTGCATAGTTTTATAACACACAATTATCTCCATTCAATCGTAAATATAAAGTTATAAAATTCATTCAAAATATCAAAATACATTTATATCTTTATTTAGTCATATAGTTTTAGGCCTAGTTTTAGGTAGTATAATATTCATTTGTTAATAAATGTGCAACAAATTGTGTTATAGCTATTGTCATTCACTATATTTTTATATCCATTGAAACATGTATTCTCTTATCATTTTATTTGAGATATTAACTACTTATTTTAAGGTGATATATATAATATTAAATATATATAAAATAAAAGGCTTTATTTTATAGGTGAATGTGAATACACATAAATTACTAGAAAAAATAATTATCTTAAATTGAATATCTCTCGGATTGTCACATTGCACATAAAATTTAAGATAAAGGAAGTAAACTCTAGTTCATGTTTTTAAATGTTGTGGATGGTATAACTTTTGATAATTGTAATTTATAAAAGCTTGATTATCATTTACTAATTGTAGTCTTTACAAAACATTATCCATGATAATATATATATATATATATATATATATATATATATATATATATATATATATTTTATATGCCAATTATCAATGTCATGTATGGTATATATTTTGCTATTCAAGGTCATCTCACTAATTTTAACACTAATAGTTACTTTACCTAGAAAGCATTTTTTCATATCTTTATATTTTGACAAGAATATTTGATGTACTATAGTATACATATATTACTAACTTCATAAGTAATATTTCCATCTCATTTTATAATTTTCTTATTTATAACGTAAAAATAAAATAGAAGAGTAGATGGTTTTTTAATATCTACAAGCCCAAATAGTCATATTTATAATTCAAAATGGCCATATGTACATTTTGAACTAGTAGTGCATGATGATTGTTAAAAATATATATAGTACATGTACTAAGTGGTCTGTGTTTACAAGATAAAGGGGATATCTCAAACAATTACTTGAATTGATACAAGATAATCTAAATATTCTTAAACTATGATAACATAACAACAAATTAAAAGTAACAACTAAAAACTATCATAATCCAAGCATGAATATAACAAAGCATTTAAGAATAAACTAAATTAATATTATCCATCTCGGTAATTTCACATTCATTTGATTCAAAAAATTAGGAGAAACCTACTCGGGATGATTCGTAGGATCATATTCGACTTCCATTTCATAAAAATCATGCCAAGGAGGGAGCGACATCATATTTTCAATGTGCCACTCAAGGTCACATCCCTTGGGATTGTTCCTCTACTATAAGATATCTTGTCGAGGGTAGCAATGAAAATTATTGACCTTGATGAATTTCCCAAAAATACCCAAAGGATCATACTGCCATCATTGGGGAAGATCAATCAACCCATGGTCATACAATATTTTGGTGATTAATTTATTTTTCTCGCACTGAGTTACTTTAATGTCACCAAATTGAAAAGGCATAGTTCAAGTAGCTCTCTTTCCCCTGCCTCTCCCATATGTATCATTTGTGAAATCACTCTGTCGAGCTACGTCCATGGTGAAAATATATTCGATAGTAAAATATGGCAACAAAAAATATTTTCTAGTGAAGCCAAAATTTTGACAACCACTACTTGTGTGAGGAGAAATACGTCACCCTTATCCCTTTTAACGACCTCATTTTTCATGGTTCTTGGCACTCTATCACATACCCCGTAAATGAGCTCAAGAGAAATTCCCAAGAACATTCACTTAAAATTATAATAGGACTTTTTTCTCGACAAAATCTAAGTCCATGAATACACTGGCAATGTTCTCCCTATTTCATCTGTCTTCCTTACTGCTATGAAAGCAAAGTGGAAATGCATGTGATAGAAACCATACAATACCAGAAGGAAAGTGATGTCTTCCTTGCTTTACACCTTTTGCAACTGTGAGTGCATTATCTGAGCTATGAAATCTGCCCAATCGAAGAAAATCAGATTTGTAGTTTCTATCATAGTAATCGGGATGTAAAACTCCACCTGTGAAATACACTGCACCAGCGATGTTTACCATTTATGCACTATGGAATCTGAAGATAATCCTACCATCCATGCCAACATTGAATATAAATTTGGGCTCTTGAAATCCCTCAGTGATACTGATAATTCTAGAAATTCCTCAAAATGTGACGTCTTCAACAACTAGTTCTCCATAAACTTTCGTATATGAAATGTAGACAAGTACCTTTCCTCCTACTATGAAAGATTGAGTTTTTTAAACATGACGGAAGGTGAAGGTCTTGCACCACAAGTGAAGGCATTCCTGATTGAGATAGCTAAAATGATCAATAGCTTATCTTCTTGGGCATTTTGAATGGCTCTCATAGCAGGATTATAGCATTGCGTAATCACCCATACCAGCTAAGGACATGAGTGCACAGGCATACACAGGTACCAAAAAATATGAGAATAGAAATTCAGGCTATACCTTATGCAGAGTGAACTCGACATTCTAGAACAATTTCTCCATGCCCTCGTTCGTGATTACGCAGTCATTTATTTGCACCAGACGGTCATAATAAGGCGTTAATTCTACTTCATCCTCCTCTTTGAATTTTTACCACCTTTTTTTATGGTTTAATATTCTTCTAAGCTTACTCCTTCTTGGATTTTGTGGTTATATTCCCCATATTCAATTTTTTTCGAGCAGAAAACAAATAACTACAAAGCTTAGAGCAAAAAATAATTTGCAGCAACTTACACAGGAACTTTGCAATTCTTTTAATTCATTAAACTGGAATATTCACTCTTTTATAACTTTCAAACCACACCCATAAAATTAAATTCTTGTGGTGTGCTTTCTAATTTTGGGGGTACATCACGCTTTCCAATGTTTTATCAGTTTCGTCCACCTCTTATCCAAGCGCTTTGATTGGTTCTTTTAATTTTTTAATTGCTTTTTTCCTTCTTGGGAGGCACAACCTGTCGTTAACAGTTAATTCTAGAAAATGTGCCTTTCTACTTTTTTGCCTTGAATTGTATGATGGGTGCTTTTTTTCGCTACTATGGAGCACCAAAAAATATTTTTTTTACCTTTACAGGTGAAAAATCATGCATTCTGGGGGTTCACTGGAAAAGCAGGACGAAAAGCAATTTTTCTCCCTTTCAATACGAAAATAACTTTTACCACCTCGTTTACCCAAAAAAGCATTGGGATGAAGTTTTTTGATGCCAACCTGAGTTTTGCTTCGAAAATCCAAAGATGCATGGGCAAAATTAATGTCTTGGTCAAAATCACCTTCTTCCTCTTTTATTTTTCCTTTTTCCCCTTTCGCTTTTTTTTTTTATCAAGTGATTTTCCTAACTTGGGCACCCAACTTTTAAAATTGGCACAATTTTACTTTCCTTCACCTGAAAAACAAAAAAATTAAAAGCATGGATGCTTTTGACATCTTTGGTGTTGAAAAAGCACTTTTGGGTGAAATTCCCAAAAAGAAAGCAAAGAAAATGACTTTCACTAGCAAAATTATTTTCGCCAGCGAAAATACCTTTCGCTCCAGTGAAGAGGAATTTCTCTCCTTGATATATATTATTTTTTTAAAGTAGGGAGGGGAGAAGAAGGTTTTCATTGGCGAAAATGAAATTTTCTAGTGAAAAAACCTCGACACAATGAAAAGGGATTTTGCTCCCCATCCTTAGTGATTTTTTCGATCAAAAGCAACATTACAACAAACTATACACATATTTACATTCATAATACCACATTTGTTAGTGGTAATAGGCTTTCAAATGAAGACCATTCATCGAAATTGAAAACACACAATTGTCCATATCCTACAAAATATATGAGTTAAATTGATTGACATCGGAAATATGGAAAGGGTCCTTCCAAATCACCTCAAAATTGTGGTGTTTGTCTGGTTTGGCCTTGTTATTGTTCCATTTTAACACTAGATCACCAACCTCAAACGTCTTCTTGCCAAAACTCTTCTTTATAATCTAGGCATGTTTCATGAAGGCATTGTACGATTTCTCTCTTTCTTCCTCTATCTATAACAACTGAGCCAACCTTGCACTCATGGAATCAAATTAATTATCTCCATCATCAAGCAATTGTAAATATTGAAGAGCCAAAAATTCAATGTGAATAGGTAATACTACTTCCTTACCGTACACTAGGGAATACGGGGACTTCTTGATATACTTTTTAATCAAGATGTGATCAGCCCATAAATCTTGGTTTATAAGCAAATGCCAACTTCACTTGTTATCATAAAGAGTTCACTCCAAAATTCTAAGTAGATTCTTGTTTGTATATTCAGGTAGACCATTTCCTTGTAGATAGTAATTTGATGAGATTTTTAAATAAATACCACACTTACCTGTGAACTCGCTAATTTTGGCACCAATGAATGGAGTTCCATTATCTATTATAATTGCATCTAGGATGTCGAAGCGAGTGATCAATCCCTCAAGGAATGTGATGACTACCTCTTGGTTTGCCTTCTTGGTTGGGATTGCTTCAGCCCATCGGGTGAAATAATTAGTTGCAGTCAGAATGTATTTATGTTTGGCAAATGAATTAGGATCAATGACCCCAATAAAATCTAAACCCCATTATTGAAATGGTACTTCTACTTGAATCGTATGAAGGAGAAAATATGCTTTCCTACTTCTACCAACATACCTCTAGCATTTATCATAGCTTTGACTGAATTTAAATGCATCTGTAAAAAGAGTGGGTCATAAATAACCTACTTTGATGATTTTTAATGCCATGGGTCTCCCTGTAGTGGCATCCCGACAATCCAAAATAAAATTATTCTAGGATTTTTTGCTTTTCTAATTCTTATACACATCTGAGAAGAACTCCATCGATGTTCTTATGAAACAATCCATTAGGTAACATAACATATATGAGGACCTATAGTCTGAATCTCCTTGTCTGTGAAGCATTGAGATGTGAAGGACACATTCTTAAATTGAAATATTCGATAAGGTCCTCTATCCAATCAGGGTCACTTGGGGAATGATTAGCAATATTATACTAACTTACTGACTCTTCATACTAGAAAATCATGGATTTGGAAGCAATGCTCCTTGCAAGATCCTAACATAGTGCAATATTTCTTCAAGAGTTCAGTCATTGGTTTCACAACTTGGGTGAAATCTGCAATAAACTTTTGAATAAAATTAATCTACCCAAAAAATTACTATAACTCTTTCTTGTTGGCTGGCAGTGGAAGCTTCAAAAGAGCCTTAGCTCTAGCTGGATCAATGGCTAACCCTTTTTCTAAAATTACATTGCCTAGGAAATTTCCTTCATCTTGAATATAGACTTCTTCAAGCTGATAGGTATTTTGAACTCTCAATATTCTCAAACACTTCTCTTAAATGTGAACTATATTCCTCCCTATTATGAGAGAAGATAGTCATATCATACAAATAAATAATAATAAATAAATTTAAAAACTCAATGAAAACTTCATCCATCACTCTTTAAAAGGTTGCTCCAGCGTTTGAGAGACCAAAAGGTATTCACTGATAAGCAAATGTACCCCAATTTGTGGTGAATGTCATTTTGTATTGATCTTCATCTTTGAACCATATCTAATTGTAGCTAGAGAATCCATCTAAAAAAGAAAATATCTAAGCTCCTGCAACTATGTGAAGAATATGATCAATCTATGGCAAGGGCTAATGATCCTTCAGAGTTGCCTAAATTAAATTCTGGAAATCAACATATAGGTGAATATCTCCATTATTTTTCCTTACAGGGACCAAATTTGCTACCCAAGTAGAATGCTTTATTGGGTAAATAATTTTAGCCTTCAACATCTTTAGTAGTTCATATTTCATCAAAACTTCATTCTTAGGATTTAATGATCTCTATTTCTACCTGAAGAGTTTCACTCCTTCCTACAGCTCAATGGTATGTTGGATCACATCCTTGTTGTAAACTTTTAAATCCTGATAACTCCAAGTGATAATTTCTAGTAACTCATGGTATAGCTCCTTGATTTGCTCAAGTTCTTCTGGAGTGCAATCAGTACCAACTTTTATTGACTTCTCAGGTCCCAACTGTAGCTTAGTGTACTCCTTCTCATATACTTTGAATTTATATTTTTTAGCTCTATCACTCTGATCAAAGAGACTTTTGAGCATAATAAATCCTTTTGGGATATAATTATTTCTTAATTGGATCAATCCCTCAGGTTCCTCTTCATAAACTTTTCTTCCTTCCACCATACTAGCTTCTTTTATTAGTAAGTTCACAATATGCTCATCACTTTCGAACACTTGCTAGTAGATATTATTATTAGGAATGGAGGACCTATAAACCAACCTTACGATATTTGGTTTATTCACCATGTACTCAACAGGAGAAAATTTGGTTCCAAGAGATGCCACAATATTAGCATAATTATTCCATTCTCATGAGATTGCTTGGATTTTCAATGATTTATAAGCTTTAAAAAAATTCTAGACTTTGTTATGTTACGCCTTCAAATAGTTCTACTTGGAGACACACTTGTTAGTCACTTGATTCACAATCAATTCTAAATATTCAAAAATCTACAGTTGTTTGATCCTAAGCTTCTCCTCTTTCTTCAAGCCTAAGCATAATGCTTCATATTCAACATTATTTTTTGTACAGCTCTAGGTCAATCTATATGAATAAGTATTCTATATGCCAAAAGGAGAAATTAGAACAATTCATGCTCTTCCACATTTTTTTCTTGTAAAATCAAAGTAGAGCTTCCACAGTTGATCTGGAATAGGACCTTGATAATCATACACCTTCACTTCAACCTTTTAAATCTTAGTTATGGAGTAACAACCAATCTTAGTTTCCATAAAGGCATTAAAATAATTCATTAAAAACTCATATTCTATACAAATCTCATCCAAAAATTCTTCCATTAAATCCAATTCTTCTAATTCTTCAGTCATCATGTTCACAATATTCATTGATTTTTCTTCTTACTCAATATTATCTATTTGATAAGTAGAAGGCTTATCATTATAGACTTGGATTCTTTTTCCTTTGAAAGAAATATCCAGATGAGAGTAGTCTAGAGAAAGATAACCTCCCAACTTGGTAGTGAACTCTCTTGAGAGGCACATACTAAAATATGGCTCCATATCAACCACAACCACCTCTTAGATCATAGTAGTCTGAGGTATTTTATGCAAGAAAATGAGAATATCTTTGATGATCCCTACTATTCTTACAAGAGTTCCATCTAAATGCAAAACTCTTGGGCTACACCTTGTGTATTCCATGGCCATAACATCACAAACTACCTTCGGTATTATAGTTTTTACATCACCAAAGTTGATCATGCAGTTATGCACAATCCAACCTTCCATATTGAGAGATGAGTAGAAATGAGGTGGTATATTCTTTCTAGTAGATAAAGTGGTTAACATTCAAGCAATATTAGTTTGAGTAGGATTATTTCCCTTATATTTAACAAACTTCAACAATTCTTGCAACAAGTCATCTTATCCAATAAATTACAATGCATCATAGAGGCTAACCATGGCAGGAATATTCTTTAGCTCCTCAACAATGTTATACGTAGATGTGTTGGACTCCCTTCCTTCATTGGAAACCTCATACTTGCTTTGATATTATTGCATGGCTTCTACCCTTTGATTCTTGGTCAAGTATGGGTATTTGATCCTTTCTCTTGCATGTTTCTCCATTTCAGCTTTTGTTTGTGAAGTTGAAGCCTTTTATTGTAATATTTTTTTCGCTCACAAAGGCAAGAGATATTTTAACATGATAGGTGTATCTAGCTTGGGTGTTGGAATAAGCACTTTCACTTATGCTTATTTTATCTCATTCTACACCTTAGAATCAATGAGTACCTTCAATGGCTTCATTTTAGCTAGATCTACTATGACCGACTTTCTTCCAGCTCTCGTGAGAACTGAAACTTGTTCTTTGAAAGGGACCATGAAATTATGATCAACTTCTATAATCATGTTGATATAACCACCAAAAGAGCTATCTGCCAATGTTTATACATAGTTCATGTGAACCATGCAATTTTATTTTCCATTTAGATCATTGCAGGTTGAGCACCAATATGTCTTATCTAATGGACCAACTTCTTCATTCATCAATACGATCATATTCCTTTCAGGCACCTTGTTGGTCGAAGTTGCTTGCTCTCTGGTGATTGGTGGAGGTTGAAATATCCTAGGTTGGAAATATCTCTCAACATGCTTCTTCTTAGTCACCATGATCTCATTACTTATCTCTCTTATAGCTAAGTTTATTGATTGCATCTCTTTTAGGAACTTATCTTGGAGATCAGGATTTGAGGGTGTTGGAGGAGCTGGTAATGGAAGTGGTACAAGTGAAGATAGTAGTGCTAAGAATAGAATCAGAGTGTGTAGATGTAGAATAGAGGGAGTAGGTAGTTGTGGGATATCATCATAGTTTGAAATGAACTTGGATTCCATGAAGGAACTAGATACATGGGGTACATTGGTAATGATTGAGAATATGTATTGGAATACAAATTTTGTGCGAGATTAAGAAAGATAGGCATCATCATTTTTGGCAGGAGCTTACCTATAGTAATCAGATCAACCTTAGCCTTTTGCATAGTAGAGTACAAGGCTAGGAATGTATCAACATCGTATTGATGGATGGCCATTCTAATATCAAAATTGAAGGCTTGGAGGTAATAAAATGTGACTTTTTCGAGATTTGTTCAAATATTGTAAGGGACTCTTTGCCAAGTTCGATCGAACCTAACTTGAAATCAATGATTTTCTCCTGTGGATGCTTCTATTTAGAAAATTTATGCAACAAAGAAAAAGGATCCACTTGATAATTTAATCCTTTTATCATTAATTTCACCAATTGGTACCATGTGTTGATAGTGGTAGCTGATAAGGATCGATACCAGTAAAGGAACTTCCCTCCGAGAGAGAGCACAAGTAATTTGATCATGATATCTTCATCCGTGATGCTATGAATAGTCAACAAAGAAGCCACATCTTGAACATGCTTATAATTTGTTTTTCTCATACCATATTAAGTAGGTAAATCCTTCAATGCCACTGGTAGGATCGGGTTCTGAGATTACGTATTAAAAGCTCCAAAATGGTTCTAGGCTGGAAATTGTCTTAGTGGTGGTGGTGGATTTTGGGCCATTTGAACTAGATTGTTTGCTTGAGGAGGAACGCTAGTTGTGGTACTAGTAGGACTTGAATGAATAGAAAACACACCAGTTACCTATGAAGATGTTATAATTGATAGAACAATCAGAGTGACTAACCTAGGATGCTCTCCTAAAACTTAGGTGTCAAGCTCAAAGAACTCAACAAGATTTTTTGAATTTTTGGCCTTTGATCTTGTGATCATGAAGTAAAGCTTTCATCAAATTCACATTTGGAGACTTATGGGTAAAAATAAGTCACCTGATGTTCTAACCAGACAGTAACATATGAACATAAAACCTTATTATTACTTAAAATGGAACTTTTGGTGTCCCACTAGGCATGCCAAAAAATGTTAATCACGAATTTGCCTAAGTATAAAAATACAGACACTAGACCCTAACAACATTGAAATGCCGAAGGAAAGAGATGTCATTTGGGCCAATATCCAGAGAGGGTTGGTTCCCTTGCTAATCTAAAATTTAGTGTAAATCTTAGGAAGATAAATTGACAGAAAGAAATGGGAAATGACCAAAAGAAATGGGAAATAAGGTCGTAAGCCAAAAACGTAGTGCGGGTATGAACTAATAGCTAAATAACCAGATCAAGCTATAACCAATATTTAATTAGAAAGAATAAAACAAGGACCATTCACAGATCCTAAAAATAACTTCCAATTAGCATCTCAATATTCATTTCTTTATCAGCAATTAAATTCAAATGTAGAATTTTAATTCATTTAACAAAGTCAATGAATATATCAGAAATGACAAACAAAATGTAATAATATACACCACTAATCCAGGAACTAGATCCAAGAGTCTTTATATTAAATTAGAAAATTAAACTTAAATATTTTTTTAGTAGAATCTCCATCCATCGTTTTTACATCAAGTTTTCTACTTTTATAGAGGATTTTGCCTCTAAAATTAATTGCTTATTAAATAAAATGTTGTCTAGTCAAAAATCAAACAACAACAATTCCTCCTTGGTACCAGCAATAAAAAAATAAACAAACACATTGCGAAGTGTCAACAATTTTGTCACATGGCATATCTAGACTTTGGTAGAAATCATCGGTCTGATTTCAATCTCCTTGATGATTCCTAGGAAATGAATATCCACTAAAGTCAATGATGCTTTGAAAATGAACAAGATTATATTGGAGTCAAGAGTGCAATATTTAAATTTAGTAGTTCTTTGATAGTGATCTCATACATATCAATTGCATCACCCCAGGAATTAAATTTTCTATCTTTGAACCCTTCCCAAAGAATATATTTACTAAAAACATTAGGGTGCTAGTGTGTTTGCTTCCAAAATGAAATTTTCTCAAATTTATGCCCGAAATGGGCCTTCATCATGGTTTCACCCAAGTTGTGCCCGAAATGGGCTTTCACCTAGACTTATGCTTGGAACGTGCTCTTGCCAATGTTTTCGCCTGAAATGTGCTCGAAATGCATTTCACTAAAAAACTAGACGAAAAGAGAGTTTTTCCCGAAATGACACCCACCGAACACTTAGAAAAAAATTCAAAAAAAATTTCTACCGTGGTGAAAATGCTTAAAAAGGATTTCGTTGCTAAAATTTCTTACATATTTGGAAAAAAATTAAAAAAAAATTAATGTGGCAAAAATGCCAACACTTCCTGGTCCTAATCTTCGAGCCCTTGTGAGGTGGGAACCTCTTTCTCTGGACTTGGTTAAACTGAATTTCAATGGAGCTTCAAAGGGTAATCCCAGTAATATTGGTGCTAGTGGGATGCATAGGAATGACAAAGGTAGGATTCTACTAGTGTATGTTGTATTCTTAGATATCCAAAATTGCCATGTTGTGGAGGCCAGAGTCCTTTACCAAGATCTCCTACTTGTGGAGAATATGGGATACCAAAAATTTTACATTGAAGGAGACTCACTTAATATTATAAACTTGGTCAAAGGTGATTTAGTCTCTGATTGGAATATTAAGACTGTGATTATGGAATCTAGGCAAATTCATCAAGCTAGAGAGGATAGAGAGATAGGCTGTGATTATGGAAACTACCATGATAACTTTATGGTAAACTTGGGTATAAGTCAAAATGGTTTATCTGTTTGGAGAGACAATTTTCCCAAAGGTCTTCTTCAATTAGATTTAGCAATGCATGCTTCTTAATGCTTTGTAATATTTTATTGTTTATGAAAAAATATATTGTGCACAAATGATATAGGACTAAAAACAACACATAGCAAATTAACCCAATTTCGACAACAGAGGTCTTTTTAATTCAGAAATACAGCGGTTACATTCAAAATGGCCAAGCCCCCCAAATACAATGCATGCGCAGCCCTTTTATCCCAGTCCCAGCTTCTCCCGACATCATTACACAAAGTGCGGGATTCCCTGTAACCATCCGCACGAATGTTCTCTGGTCGTCTGCAAGATGTTGCCAGGTGCCCCGTATTCTCATGGTCTGTAATGGCGGAGTGCGCTGCAGCCGCCTGTCAATCCATCCGCCAAGTCATCATTCATAGGAATGCGCCAAAGCCGCTGGTAGTTTGTTGCCACGTGTCCCTTTGTCAGAGTCCCCGCAACCGCTTCATACTCTAGGGCCGCCTGTAACTTTACGCCACGTGTCCCTCTACAACGGTCTCTGCAACCACCGGCTGGTCAGGCGTCGTGAGCGTCCTATCGCGATATCGCGACGTGTTTGCCTCTTTACGCCCTCTCCCCCTTTCGGTCGCGATATCGCGACCATTCTACCTCTGGGTGCCTTTGTCCCAAAAGCGTCACGATTTCGCGACCACCTTGCACCTTTAAGCCCTTACTCCGAAAGTGTCACGATTTCGCGACCATTTCGCGCCCTTGAGTCTTCGGCCCGAAAGTGTCACGATTTCGCGACCACTTTGTTCCTTTGGACCCAGCTCCCAGAAGTGTCACGATTTCGTGACCACTTTACGCCTTCCAGTCTTGCCTTCGGACGTGTCACGATTTCGTGACTATTTTGTGCCTTAGAACCTTTCCTCCGAAGATGTCACGATTTCGCGACCACTTTGCGCCCTCCAGTCTTGCCCTCGAAAGTGTCACGATTTCACGACGTCTTCGAGCCTTAGAGCTTTTGTTCCGAAGGTGTCACGATTTCGTGACCATCTTGCGTCTTCCAGTTTTGCCCTCGAAAGTGTCACGATTTCGCGACGTCTTTGAGCCTTAGAGCCTTTCCCTCCGAATGTGTCACGATTTCGCGACCATTTTGCGTCTTCCAGTTTTGCCCTCGGAAGTGTCACGATTTCGCGACGTCTTTGAGCCTTAGAGCCTTTCCCTCCGAATGTGTCACGATTTCGTGACCATTTTGCGCCTTAACTCCATCGCTTCAAAAATGTCACGATTTCATGACCATTTTGTGCCTTGGCCTCCTTGCTGTGAGAATGTCACGATTTCGTGACCATTTGGCATCGTGGCTTCTCCGCTCCAAAAATGTCATGATTTCATGACCATTTGGCGCCCAAGCTGCTTTGCTTCGAAAATGTCACGATTTCGCGACCAATTGGATGCTCGAGCTGCTTTGTTTCGAAACTGTCATGATTTCGTGACCATTTGGCGCCTTGACCCTTTTCATCAAAAAGCATCGCGATATCGCGACATTTTGGCCCCCTTATCGCCCCTTCTTCAAAAGCGTCAGCAATATCACGATGATTTGGCCCTTTTCGCCCTTTTCAGCGTGATTTGGCCCCCTTATCGCCCTTCTTCAAAAGCGCTCGATATCGCGAGAGCGCGATATCGCGACAGTTTTGGCACTTAAAGAAAGAAAGCAAAAAAAACATTTTTGGGTGATGCAAGATTGCTCCTTCGCCTCCGGATGCTCCTGCATCAGACACCCAGGGTGAGTTTGAGAAGTGACCTTCACTTCTGATCTTTCTGAGGTAGACCCAGGCGATCAACCTCTGCCTTTGATAACCAAGTCGCATCTTCCATGGGTCTGCCCTTCCATTTGACTAAATACTCAGAGTAACTCCTGTTTCGAGTACTTCGGCCCTCACGCGTATCCAGAACTTCTTCTATCTCGTCCGCAACTGGGATGACTGCTGGAATGCTCCACAAATCTGGGCTGGGTAGCTCACTGCTTTCTCCTTCATGATACTCGACCAAATCTGAAATGTTAAACACGGGGGAGATGTTAAGTTCACTTGGTAGCTCCACCTCGTATGCATTACCCGAATCCCGTTTGCCAATGATCCTGCATGGCCCAAATTTCTTCATTTTTAGTTTGTTATAGGTCTTGGCAGGAAACCGCTCCTTCCTCAGATGGACCATGACAGAATCTCCTACTTTGAACTCTTTAACTCGGCATTTTTGGTCCGCCCTTGTCTTGTACTGAGCATTCATCTTGGCAATGTGTCTCGTCACTTCCTCATGCACTCCCTTCAGGTGTTCGGCAAAGTCTTCTACCTCAGCACTGCATTTCTCTCTCGTATCTATCCTTCTCAACTCTGAAGCGTTTCTTGGGTTGCTCCCATAAATGATCTGGAATGGCGATTTATTGGTACTTCGATTGACCGAGTTGTTATACGCGAATTCTGCTTGTGGCAGAACTAGATCCCATCCCTTGGGCTTGTCCCCTACCAAGCATCGCAGTAGATTGCCCAAACTCCTATTAACCACCTCTGTTTGGCCATCTGTTTGGGGGTGGTATGCAGAACTGAACTTTAAATCCGTCTTCAGTTTCTTCCACAGGGTCCTCCAGAAGTACCCGACAAACTTGGTATCCCTGTCCGACACAATGCTTCTCGGCAGCCCATGAAGGCGTACCACTTCCTTAAAGAATAAACCAGCTACATGGACCGCATCGCTAGTCTTCTGGCACGGGATAAAGTGAGCCATTTTCAAAAATCGGTCCACTACCACAAATATGGAATCGTGTCCCCTCTGCGTCCTGGGCAAACCAAGCACAAAATCCATACTAATATCTTCCCACGGTCGTTCAGGTATAGGTAGCGGTTGATACAAGCCAGTAGGCTGCCTCACACCTTTTGCCATCTGGCATATCCTACAACTCTGCACAAACTTTGCCACATCCTGTTGCAATTGTGGCCAGTAATAGTTTTCACTAACAAGTGAGGTAGTTTTGTCACGACCAAAATGTCCAGCTAGACCTCCACTGTGCTTTTCCTTGATGAGATTTTCTCTCATTGAGCTCCTCGAAATGCATAATTGGTTCCCCCTGAACAACATCCCCTCTTGAACCAGGTAATTCAACCACTTAGTCCTGTCCAACGTAACAGGCATAGTGCAGGCTTTCCAAGCTTCTACGAAATCGGGGTCTGCAGGGTATAGGCTCTTGAGCTCAGCAAACCCTACAACCTCCACTTTCATTTCCATCATCAGACATTGTCTCCTACTCAATGCATCTGCCACCCTATTGGACCTTCCGCTCCGATGCTTCAGCACAAAGGTATAGCTCTGCAGGAACTCTACCCATTTCAGATGCCTTTGATTCAATTTCCCTTGACTGTTAATATACTGCAGCGCCTGATGGTCGGTATACAGGACAAACTCCTTTGGCAACAAATAGTGCCTCCATTTCTTAAGTGCTTGAACTATGGCGTAGAACTCCTGATCATATACCGAATACTTCCTTCTGGCATCATTGAGCTTCTCGCTAAAATAAGCTACAGGCCTACCCTCTTGGCTCAATACGGCTCCTATGGCACTGCCACTCGCATCGCAGTCTACCTGAAACACCTTATTGAAATCTGGAAGTGCCAAGACGGGTTGCTCAGTGACCTTCTTCTTCAGCATAGCAAAGCTTTTGTCTGCTCCAACTGTCCACTGGAATTCCTTCTTGTTCCCCTTCATTGTCTCCGTAAGAGATGCGCAAATACTGCTGAAGTTTCTAATGAACTTTCTGTAGAAACTGGCCAGGCCATGAAATGATCTAACCTCGGTCACACTTCTTGGAGCAGGCCATTCTAAAATAGCCCTCACCTTTTTGGGGTCCATTTTAAGACCATTTGCTGAGATAACAAATCCCAGGTATACCAGCTCCTTCTTCACGAAGTTGCACTTCTGTAGATTAATCAGTAACTGCTCCTCCCGTAGTTTCTCAAAAACCCTCCTGATGTGCATCAGGTGCTCCTCTAGGGTCCTGCTAAAAATCAGGATATCATCCAAGTAGACAATAACAAATTTGCCCAAAAATTCCTTCAGGACTTCATTCATTAACCGCATGAAAGTACTTGGTGCATTGGTCAGCCCAAATGGCATAACCAACCACTCATACAACCCCTCTCTGGTTTTAAAGGTTGTCTTCCACTCATCCCCTTCTCTAATGCGGATCTGATGGTAACCACTTTTCAAGTCAATCTTTGTGAAGTACTCAGCTCCACTTAAACAGTCCATGAGATCATCCATCCTTGGCAGTGGGAATCTGTATTTGATGGTGATCTTGTTAATTGCCCGAGAGTCTGTGCACATCCTCCATTCTCCATCCTTCTTGGGTGCTAGTACTGCTGGTACCGCACATGGACTAAGACTCTCCCTAATCAGCCCTTTCTTCAATAGATCTTGAACTTGCCGATTCAACTCCTCAGTTTCCACAGGCGTCATTCGATGTGCAGCCTTGTTTGGCAAGCTCGATCCAGGCACCAAATCTATGTGGTGGCTGATCTTCCTAACAGGCGGTAAACCTTCAGGAACATTATCAGAAATGATATCTGGGAATTCCTCTAACAGTCCCATGACTTCCACTGGAATTTCCTTGCATCCTTCTTCCCTAACCCTAGGGATTATGGCATAGCACATATGATCTGACTTCAGGCCTTCCAAAAATCTTCTGCCATCAACTAGACAGACTCGTGCACTGCTGCATACCTTCTCATCCGCTTCCTTCAAGGGTTTCAACTTGTGGCGAACTCCATCCTTCGACAAAGAGTATGTGTTGGCTCATCCATCATGTACAACATTTCGATCAAACTGCCACGGTCTCCCAAGCAGCAGGTGACATGCGTCCATAGGCAAGATGTCACATAAGACCTCATCTCGGTAAGTTCCAACATTGAACTTCACCAGGCATTGCTCACTTACTAACACCCGATGGTCCTTTTGCAACCATGCGATTCGATAAGGGTGCGGGTGCTTTCTCCTCTCCAACTGCAGCTTGGCAACCATTTCCTCAGAAACCAAATTGTCAGTGCTTCCATTATCGATAATGACGTTACAGACCTTGCCTGCGCACTTGCATCTTGTTTGAAATAGGCTGTTCCTTTGGTCTGCCCCTTTCTCTTCATTCAACAAGACTCTTCTGATGATCATTGCTTCTCCTCTTTCTGCCTCCTCAGAGTGCTCAGATTCTGCACCTTCGTCTGCTACAGCAGCTCGGGCCTGACCCTCAGGTCTTCGATTTGGCCTCTCTTGATGTTGCGGGCAGTTGTATGCCCTGTGTCCTTCTTCTCCGTAGTTGAAGCAGGTTCCTCGAAAGACACCTCTTCCAAACCCTCGCCCAGGCCTACCTCTTCCTCTCGGGTAGTTGTTGTTCTGATTGCGTGGGCGTTGGTCATTCTCCTCCTTCCCTTCTTTCTATTTCTGGCTACTGCTAGCTTCACCAGTTTTCCCCAAATCTCTGTACCTTCCTCCATTGGTTCTTCCACCAGCTCTTCCACCCCTGTCCTTTCCTCTCTGCTTTCCATCAAATCTCCTATTCAGTTTCTCCTCCACTTTTAATGCAAACTGGTATGCATCCTCCACCGTGCTCATCCTAACCAGCCCCAGCTCTTCTTGAATGTTGGTTCGCAATCCGTTGATGTATCGTGCGACTTTCTCCTTATTCGCCTCCGAATGGCCGGTTCTGATCGAGATTTGATAGAACTCCTCCGTATACTCCTTGACAGATTTGCTTGCCTGTCGAAGACTTCGCATCTTTCTCAACAAATCCAACTCGTAGTCTGCAGGGATGAATTGTCTCTTCAATTTCTCCACCATCCTATCCCACCTGGTGATCTTTTCCTTTCCCCTCCTGTTCCTTTCCAGCTGCACTCCTTTCCACCAGATGCTAGCATGTCCTTTCAACTTGGTTTTCGTGAACCTGATCCGATTTGGGTCTGAGATCTCTTCATACTCGAAATACTCCTCCATGTCGTTGATCCAATCTATCAACTCCTCAGGGTTGAGGTTCCCGGAGTAAGTAGAGACGTCAAATTTTGGCTTCTTCCCAATCTGGGAGATGGCCCTATACAGCCTAGCCTCTACTGGATCCAATGCTTCTTCCTCATCGGATGGACCCTCTTCTTCCCAAACTTCATCCTCACTGGGTTCCTCCCTTCTTGGCTCAACTCCTCTTCTTATTTCCTCCTGCAGGGCTTCAACTTGCCTCTGCAAGGCTCTAAGATCGACCTCTGCTTGTCTGTTCCTCACACCACCACGGTTCCTACGCGGAGGCATCCTGCTTCTTCTTCACAACCCACAACCACAGTCCTGGCACAAACTGCCTCACTGTCGACGATCGGTTTGCACCCTCAGAACCTTCTGGCTCTGATACCACTTGATATAGGACTAAAAACAACACATAGCAAATTAACCCAATTTTGACAACAGAGGTCTTTTTAATTCAGAAATACAACGGTTACATTCAAAATGGCCAAGCCCCCTCATACAATGCATGCGCGGCCCTTTTATCCCAGACCCCAGCTTCTCCCGACATCATTACACAAAGTGCGGGATTCCCAGTAACCATCCGCACGAATGTTCTCTGGTCGTCTGCAAGATGCTGCCAGGTGCCCCGTATTCTCATGGTCTGTAATGGCGGAGTGCGCTGCAGCCACCTGTCAATCCATCCGCCAAGTCATCATTCATAGGAATGCGCCAAAGCCACTGGTAGTTTGTTGCCACGTGTCCCTTTGTCAGAGTCCCCGCAACCGCTTCATACTCTAGGGCCGCCTGTAACTTTACGCCACGTGTCCCTCTGCAACGGTCTCTGCAACCGCCGGCTGGTCAGGCGTCGTGAGCGTCCTGTCGCGATATCGTGACGTGTTTGCCTCTTTACGCCCTCTCCCCCTTTCGGTTGCGATATCGCGACCATTCTACCTCTGGGTGCCTTTGTCCCAAAAGCGTCGCGATTTCGCGACCACCTTGCACCTTTAAGCCCTTACTTTCTTTTTCTCCAGAGTGTCACGATTTGGCGACCATTTTGGCCCTTGAGTCTTCGGCTCGAAAGTGTCACGATTTCGCGACCACTTTGTTCCTTTGGACCCAGCTCCCAGAAGTGTCATGATTTCGCGACCACTTTACGCCTTCCAGTCTTGCCTTCGGACGTGTCACGATTTCGTGACTATTTTGTGCCTTAGAACCTTTCCTCCGAAGATGTCACGATTTCGCGACCACTTTGCGCCCTCCAGTCTTGCCCTCGGAAGTGTCGCGATTTCGTGACGTCTTCGAGCCTTAGAGCTTTTGTTTCGAAGGTGTCACGATTTCGTGACCATCTTGCGTCTTCCAGTTTTGCCCTCGGAAGTGTCACGATTTCGTGACGTCTTTGAGCCTTAGAGCCTTTCCCTCCGAATGTGTCATGATTTCGCGACCATTTTGCGTCTTCCAGTTTTGCCCTCGGAAGTGTCACGATTTCGTGACGTCTTTGAGCCTTAGAGCCTTTCCCTCCGAATGTGTCACGATTTCGCGACCATTTTGCGCCTTAACTCCATCGCTTCAAAAATGTCACGATTTCATGACCATTTTGTGCCTTGGCCTCCTTGCTGTGAGAATGTCACGATTTCGCGACCATTTGGCATCGTGGCTTCTCCGCTCCGAAAATGTCACGATTTCATGACCATTTGGCGCCCAAGCTGCTTTGCTTCGGAAATGTCACGATTTCGCGACCAATTGGACGCTCGAGCTGCTTTGTTTCGGAACTGTCATGATTTCGTGACCATTTGGCGCCTTGACCCTTTTCATCAAAAAGCGTCGCGATATCGCGACGTTTTGGCCCCCTTATCGCCCTTCTTCAAAAAGCGTCGCGATATCGCGACGTTTTGGCCCCCTTATCGCCCTTCTTCAAAAAGCGTCGCGATATCGCGACAGTAAAGCGTCGCGATAACGACGTTTTGGCCCCCTTATCGCCCTTCTTCAAAAAGCGTCGCGATATCGCGACAGTAAAGCGTCGCGATATCGCGACAGTTTTGGCACTTAAAGAAAGAAAGCAAAAAAAACATTTTTGGGTGATGCAAGATTGCTCCTTCGCCTCCGGATGCTCCTGCATCAACAAACATGTGGGAGTTTTGGTTGACTAGTTGTATCACCAGTGCTATTCTAATTTTATTTCTTGTATCAAGTTGTAGTTGGTTCACTTGGTGATGGGTGGCTAGTTGTAGTGCTTTATAGTCATTATTGTCTCTATATTGCTAGTCTTAGGCTAAGTTTTGTAGGGATTCTCCTATTGTAAAATGTTCAGGGACATTTTCAAAACCCTTTCTATATATAATAAAAACAAAATCTAAGGATTATTTTTTATTTTTATAATAATATAGATATGTTATAATGATTATGTAAAGTTATTAATATTATTATATTAATAAGTTATGTTATGTTTTAAATTTGTAATTATAGTAAATTTATATTTAATTAATTTTTAAATACATAAAATTGAATTTATTCAGTTTTTTTGTTGGATAACAAAGTTTGGATGCCATATAAAAAAATAGGTATGAATAGCAACATTATTATTAAACTCAAAGAAATATTAACAATTTAAACTCTTATATAGTTAAAATATGTATTATTGTCACACATATTATATTAATATTCAACAACCAAAAATATTCAAATCACATAAGTTATTTTTATTGTATCTATAGCTTGTAGCTCTCCAAAATTGACAAACTATTAGAATTGAGAGACTTTGGATAACAATGATAGTGCTCGAAAGTGGTTAAATGTTTCATACAACCTCTAGTTGACACCAAAGTAGGATTAAAAAATAATTGCGTACCTCTCCTCAACCCACTAACAATGATATTTTCTACAATAGATGGTAGCCTTCATGATAAAATAAATACAGTTTCTCAAATTCAACCCTATTTTTCCATGTAACTTTTGCCTCACAAACACCCTCCCTCTTCACTATGTCATGAAAAGTGGATTTATTTTGTGGTTTCATTCATGCATGTTTATTATCCAAATATTTACTATTTACTCTCCTACCATTTAACAAAATTTAGCCTTTCCTCAGCACATAAGATCAAATATTATCCCCCCGATGCCACATAACAAGGACAAGCAGAGCCCCACCACACCGAGTGCACCCACTCCTCAACCTCAGGAGGATGGTTGGATGACTGTGGGAGGGCATAAAAATCCATATTTGGCTACTTCTAAAGGTACACAGTCAAAGTCGACACATGTCTCACAGTCGGTAAAAAGGTATGAAAAGAAAAAGTTTGTCCCCCAACTGAAATTGATAGCAATGAGGCTCCTTAGTATCAACATATTCATACCCCAAAGGATGCAATAGATGTTGCTTCATAGTTTGCCCAATCAGTCAATCCTCTAGTATATTTCCCCTCGTCTAACACAAGGTGCTCCCATTGCCTAAGAAGGGGATTTGTAGAATAATATGTCGCTCCAAAAAAGCAACTTCATATGACAAGTGTTTAGTTAGGCAGTTATGTTCCTTATTCATCCAATAACTACAATGTGCTGGAATATCATAGCAAAGGTGAGAATATGTCATTGGACGCATAGCCTTCATCGATGGAATTTGTGGTTCTTATAGAGGAAGCAAAATATAAAGTTCTTTCCCCTTTTGTGCAGTTTCGATATTCTCATAGTCCTCAACAAGGGAAATAATATGGAGTCAGCCTACCCAATAAAGGGCTTCAGCATTTCAACTCAAGAATTTCAGCACTTTTGTGGCATTGGAACAACACAAAATGACGAAGCAATAAGTCTACTTAGTGCCTAGAGCTACAGTTCTACAGTTTAAAGTTTTTTTTACTTTAGTTTATTTTTCTATGTTTATTTATGTTGTGTATTCACCTTTTTAGGGGTTGGTTTTGGTTTTTATTGTATGGATGGCCTTGCACCCCGAGCTATGATCTTTCAAACTTTTTATTGTAACCTCCTTTATTTTTATTACGTCGAGAGGCGTTCCTACAATGGCATAAAATGGGTGGGAGGCAAAGAGGTCATACATGTCACGCCGTAAACAATTTTTTTAATTAAAAAATCCGACATTAACAAAAACATTTAAAATATTTAAACTAAAACAACCGACTAACCAACCTTTACAAAAATTTAAAATATTTAAACTACCTTAGATATAAAAGATATAATCTAAAAATACCAAGAGTTATCAATCTCGAGGCGCCTATCTCATTTCTTGGGGATGTGATCTCCAAGATAGGCCCTCAGGATTGATAACTCTCGGCGTCTTTAGATATATATCCTTTATATCTAAGCTAGTTGAATCTAATTGTTGGTTCCAATAAAAAAAATTAGCCTTTGACTATAATCTTGAAGTGATAAAACATATATGTTTAAGACATCATATAAATAATTGATAATTAGTTTGGCCATTTTAGTTTTAAAAATAGTCTAAGGCTTTAAGAAAATATAATATTAAGTAATCAATTCAAATTAAATTACATTGAAGTAAAATCTTTTTAAATTGAACACGTGCTCATTGAAAATGTCAAATCCATAGTGTCCAAATGTAAAGTTATTAATAATGCAATAGACTTTAATTCTATAAAAAGTAAGCGATCATGCATTTATCCAAAATATTAAATACCAATCAAATTAATAATGGTTTTCAATGCAAAACTGATAATTTTAGTAAAATACATGTGAGCTCAAGGACAATAAAATAAAATATAATACTATGAACATACCAACATGTTCACCACATCAATATGTCTTTCTTGGTTGGTGCTCACTTAAATTAGATAAAATATAAATATATTTTAATTTGGGATAAATATTGAACAATGAATTTCATGTAAATATATTTTAATTTGGGACAAAAATTGAACAATGAATTTCATGTTCTTTTATGTCACCATTTGCATATGATTATTAATGTTCTTCTTTGAATTTGGAGATATATTCATCTAGAATTTTCTGTCATAAAATTATTCTTAAATTTTATATTTTATATTAGATTAATATTAATAAAAAAGACAAAAGGGCAAAAAATTTCTCTCATTTTATCTCATTCCCTCTTAGGATTCTTTACTTTTAAAGGCCATCAATCATGAGGACTATTAGACAACATACAATGAGGTGGAGGATGTGTGTTTCATTTTTCTTCTCATTAATTTTGTATTTATATTAGGAAAATTATAAAGACTAATACTATTAACAAATAATTTTTATCATGTTATCTATACAATATTTCTATATCATTGATCATATTTTCATATTTTATTAAATTTATTTTGACTATTATCATAAAGTTAGACATAATTTCTTATAATATAATTTTAATATATACAATTTTATTACATATGACAAACATCACTTTTGATTATTTAAAAGATACATATATGAATTAAATGACTATGTTTATAATATCTTGTGTTGATTGATAAGATATATTACCTAAATTATATTAACACTATATGCCACTTGTATCAAATTAAAATTATCACTTCAGCCCAAAATAAACCTTAATGTTTTCATTGTGGAACTACCCTTTATAATTGCACAACTTTATGCACTCACCATAACCAAAATCATGTTAATACTTTGAAGAAAAATATAAAATTATAATTTGTATGAATTGCAATTTATTTTCAAGTATATTCATAGCTATACATACTATAACTTCTTGATCAACTAAATAAATAAAATGTGGGTTGTCTAAAGCTCAAATTAATTACAGGCTATAGCTTCTATGCTAATTTTTTTTCTTGTTGTCTTTTCTTAATGTATCCCACTTCATTATTACATCAAAAAAAATAAATATGAACATGATGCTAAGTTTGCAAGATTGTAGGAGGTAAGTTATATGATCAAATCTAAGGATGACAATAGATATGATACATAATCTAAGTTATATTGACACTACATTCCACTTGTACCAAATTAAAATTATCACTTGTAATTACCCAAAACAAACTTTAATATTTTCAAGATGGAATTACACATTGTAATTGTACACCTCTATGCACTCACCATAACCAAAATCAAGTTAATACTATGAAAAAAATATAATACTTTTTTAGTGATACTTCTTATATACATTTGTTGTGGGGATTGAACTCAAGTCACATAAAATATAAAATTTTCATATTTATGAATTACAATTTAGTTTCAAGTATATTCATAATTATACTATAACTTCTTGATAAAATAAATATAAAATGGGTTATCTAAAGCTGAAAGTAATTACACATTATAGATTCTATGTTGAAAACATTTATTTTTATCTTTTCTTATTGTAACCTACTTCTATTTTACATCAAAACAAATATATATAAACATGATGCTAAGTTTGCAAGCTCGTAGTGGGTAAGTTATGTGATTAAATATAAGGATGACAATAAATATGACTATATAGTACATCTAGTTTTGAATAACATCACATTATGAAAATTTATATAGTGGTGTATTTGATGAACATCCTTATCCATCTATTGTTAACTTGTAGATAAACATTATATATATATATGGAAAATATTTCCTAATCTATAAAGGGTCGAGGATCCTCCAACACTCAATGCTTGAACCTAATTTTTCATCCACATAAGAACTTCATACATGGTAGTCAACCTAGGCATGTCATCTAAATATTTTATATTCTTATTAAATTTAAATTAATATTGATGTTAAAAACCTTCAAGAGTGCCATTAAACATATTTAACATAGCGTATGTCATAATTTTACATATTTTATTAATTCACTTGATAGATTAAATGTAAATACTACTCATACTTACATATAGTTTGTAGGAAGTAAGCTATTTTCTTCATATTGGATATATATATATATTACAAATACTTTTCATATATATTTCTATCTATTAATAGTTTTATTTATTGTATAGTTTCATAACACAATCATCTCCATTCAACCATAAATACAAAGTTATAAAATACATTCCAAAGATCAAAATTCATTTATATGATTATTTAGCTATATAATTTTAGGCTTTGTTTTGGGAAATATAATATTTATTTATTTATCAATTTGTAACATATTGTATCACAGTTAATGCCATTTGCTATATTTTTATATCTACCGAAACATGTATTCTCTTCTTATCATTCTATTTGTGATATAAACTACCTTTTTAAGGTGATATCAATAATATTAAATATAAAAAATAAAAAAGGCTTTATTTTATAGGTGAATGTGAATACACATAAATTAGTAGGAAAAATATTTGTCTTAAAATTTAATCTCTTGGATTGTCACATTACACATAAAATTTAAGATAAAGGGAGTAAAATCTAGTTCAAGTTTATAAATGTTAGTGGATGGTATAAATTTTAAAAAATATAATTTATAGGAGATTTATTATTATTTACTAATTGTAGAATTACAAAGCATTATCCATGATACAATTTATAAGATTATTCCAATTGTCAATGTCACGTATGGTATACATTTTGTTATTCAAGGTCATCTCACTAATATTAACACTAATAGTTACTTTACCTAGAAAACATTTTTTTCATATATTTATTTTAAAAAAGAATATTTGATGTACTATAGTAAGCATATATTATTGACTTCATAAGTAAGATCTCCATCTCATTCTATAATTTTCTTATTTATAAAGTAGAAATAAAATAGAAGAGTGGATGACTTTTTAATATCTATAAGCCTAAATGGTCATATTTATAATTCAAAATGGACATATGTATATGTATATATATATATATATATATATATATATATATATATATATATATATATATATATATATATATATATATATATATATTGTTTTTTATTTGATTAGTATGAGAAACCCCTATGACCAAAGCACAGGGTTCGATAGGCTCCCCCAACCATGACCCCTCCTAAAGCCGATATATATGCTTATTAATAGGGAACTTAACACATAGCCACCACACACCCACCCCCTCACATAATCGCCCATGTCGTGGTTTGAACCTTGGACCTCCCGAAGAAGATCCAAAACCTTAACCATTGCACTATCCCCATTGGGATGATATATGTATATTTTTAACAACCATCATGCATTGACATATGTATATTTTGAACTAGCTATGCATTATGGTTGTTAAAAATATATTTAATACATGTACTAAGTGGTATATGTTTATAAGATAAAGGGGTCATCTCATACAATTACTTGAAATAATAAAAGATAAACCAAATATTCTTAAACTAAGACAACATAATAACAAATTAAAAGTAATAACTAAAAACTATCTTATTCCATGCATGAATTAAATAAAGCATTTAAGAACAAACTAAACTAATATTATCCTTAGAAAAAAAAACTTGGGCTAATCCTAATGTAGTAAAATAGATTACTTGACACCTAGGGCATCAAGAACCAAACCATATCATAATAAGCGTAAAATTTTTACTCCTAATATAACTTTTTTATAACATCACCATAGTAAATAAGGAGAGATCACTATGAGTTGTTCATAGAGGGTTTGACTTACCTTGAAAAGTATTCCTTGAATGCAAATCAGAGATCTTTGGCTATAGATCTTGGTAAAGCATCTCATCCTCCTCTATGGAAGGTAACAAACCAATCATTTGTATCCATAGGGATATATAGAGAGAGAAAACATGATACCAGTTAAAGTGGAGATCTTGATATTAACAATTTTTAGGATATGTACTTTAAGGGCATGTGTTAAAATATTTCTTAATTGTAAATCTATAATTATTTTGGGGTTTTGATAAATTTAGGAGGCAAAAACATCAAGAAAGGTGAAAAAAAGTGGTAAATGGGTGAAGAAAGGGAACCAAAACCACCAGTCAACATGGTTTATTATCATCCAATCCAAGGACTAACAAATAGTCCTTCCCTATCATATAAATAGGAGGACGAGACTCTCCACCACCTACAAAGTTAATTTTTAGTGCTATTTTTACAAACACATTCTTTGACTAAGGTATTTATCAAAATACTATTTAAATGGAGATTTGTGTAAGACCTTAGTTCTTAAGGTGTAAGACATAATGTTGTACTATGTATTTGTTCAAATATATAAAAAATATTTATTACTAATTTATTTATTTATATTCAATTGCTTGTATGGGATTGAAACAACCCCACTTGTATTACATTATCACCATATAGTGGTATTACACCAAGTTGGCTATTATGCATGTATCGATTGGCAGGATTCAAACCTAGGTCCCCTCCCTAAAAGACAAGAAATATTATCAGTTGAGTTAATGCGATTTAATTTTTTTAACAAGGTCACTCACATACGCACACACACCATATCATATTTCTTTGGACTTGGATCTCTCGAAAGAGAGCCCAAAGCCCAAACCACTACAGTGTTCCATAGAAACACCATTTGATTATTATTTTTTTAGTAAAGATAATTTTTTTAAATATAACAAATCCTGATTATTACTTTTGATATGAAATAATATAATATGATTTCATTTTTTTTTGTTTACCTTTAAAAGATAAAAAAGTATAATGCAATAAAAATTAATATTACCTATGATCAAATTTAAAAATATTTAATCTATTATATAATATTTATTTATGTTTTAGTTCATTCTCCTTAGAAAATTTCTTTTTAATATCCTCTCAATTTGACATGATATTAGTAGTAGACTTAGTATAGGAATAATCAAAATATTTAACATTGACAGTTTACTTGTAGAATTAACTTTGCATTTTAATTTGATGTAGCCCCGACATTGGCATGTAAACCTCATTCATGACTTTAGATATTATATAATATCCTCTAAATTTGATTTATATTTAAGCATGTATGATAAAACACACATGCATTAGAAAATATTTGTACTGCTATTTATTTTAATTGAAAAAATATTCATTAAAATTTATTGATATTTAAATCATTAGCATGAATGGATGAATTTTCTATTTCATCCATGGGATACTCAACAGGATACATGGTACAAATAAGAGAAGAGAAAATAGATTATGTAAATAAGCCTTTTTTTTAAGTTGGTGCTCAACTATAATACACTTGAACATTGTTACTACATTAATTCATAAGAATATTGTCTATATTCTTTTTGTGATATTTAAAAAGACTCTTTAATATATCCACCCACTCTTATAAATGGTAAGCTTATTAAATTGTACAAGCTTCTTAGGTTCTTATGTTCAAACAAGTGTTTTTCTTAGATATTTATATATAGCACAATGTAACATCACAATTTTCTTATCCTCAAATCATATGAAGGCAAGCATGTTACAGGCACTAGATCTATTTGATCAGAAAAATTTACTTTAAGAGGCTCTAAATAAGTAGGAAAGGATTTATACTAAGGGTAACTAACCAAATTCTATTCAAGCTAGTATAGTAGAGCAATAGAACTTGATAACAGAACATCCAACTACCATACATGTTAATGTAGTTAATATAATAAATGCTCCCATTCCTAAAATACTAAAGTTACCTCCATTTTATATGAACCTAGAAACTAAAATCTATTTGTTGAATAGTTGTATAGTTAACTTAGGGGTAGCAATAACACTAATGCCAAAACCAATTTGTGAAGATATGGATTTATCCTAAATCAAAATAGCTAGGCATCCAGTCCATATGGATTACACTAGGGTGAGTACAATGGGATTTTTCAAATACCTAATTATGACCATATCTAAGCACCTATAGTTGTTAGTGGTATAGGAGGTTATTAGCATTGGTCTCCCCATACTTTGGTATGTTGTTGTCTAGAGAATGGACACACAAATTATCATGGGACAGATGCTTCATGATGAACATGAATGTGCCTAGGGGCATCAAAGTTATCAGAATTAAAAATTAGCCTCCTTGTAAATATTTTCTATATAAGTTGGATGAGAATGGTACTATAAACTAGAACAAGCTCCTAGATTTTATAGAGGATGATGAAGGGCCTAAATATTTTAAACTTCTAATATTAACATAATAATTTGTGTGCTTTATAAAAAGAATACCTATAGGTTTATTATGAAGAGACTAATCTTGGGAACTACCTCATAATAAAAGAACTATATAATCTCCCTAATATAACAAGTTTAGAAGCTAACAAAACCTATATGATCCACTTTGAAAACACCAAAACTAGAATAGGATAGGCATTGGTATTAGTTCATTGACCCCAAAGGTGCACAAATCCATTTTACATATCAATTGTTATTCAATTGTATCAATGAAATGAACAAATATGAAGCACTATGCACCGACTTGAGGAAAGTTGAAAGTATGGAAATCAAGAAATTGAGGATATATTTTGACTCAATATTGATTGTAAATTATGTTAATTTTTAATGTGCCATAAAATATAAGTATTTGACACCATGTAAGCACTAGGTCTATTATTTTCTAAAGAGTTGTGACACATATGAAATACAAGTCATTCCTAGACAACTAAATACCAAAGCAAGTGAATTAGTAGGTAGAGTGGGAATATTTGATCCCACCACTAACATGTGGTATAATTCAAAGGATTTAGAAGTGGTCTTTAGGCCATTTTTCCATGATAACTCTGATCACTAGTAGATCTTTAACAATGATGAGTAGATCATTGAGTTCCTACTCAAAGAGGCCTAAGACATGAGAAAAAAATGAATATAGGGACAACATTAAATATGAAGTTATGCAACTAAAAATAAACCAACTACAAAAGGGTTTGAGTATCCTAGAAATTTTTTTCAACCTAGATAGCACAATAAAATTAAGTATCAAAATGAAATCATATTCTTAGCATCTTGTCAAAGTTGTTGAATAAAATAACTTGATTCTTGGAAGGAATGAACTCAAGAAGAGATTGGCATATTAAAAGATCTCTATGGTAAGTACAAGAATATCATCACATGGTCGTATGAAGATCTCAAATTATATGACTAGAATATCATAGAACATACCATTGACCTAGAACTTGGTACCAAACCTTATAACAAATATAATAATCAATGAACCCCAATATTGAGGCAATGATAAACAAGAAAATCTTGAATATCCTACATATAGAAAGCATTCTACATAAAAAATATGAAAGCACGAGGATACGAAAGCAAAAAGGAAACTCCAAGTGCGATGCAAACGGAACTAAACTTAACGCTAAATCCTATGAATTGAAAGTGCATGAAAGGAGGGAAAGCATGAACGAATCGAAACGAAACAAAAAGCCAATAAGGAAGACAACCCTTTTTATTGATATGTTTCAGAACTCGGTTACAATGTGCCTCCTCCCCTTCTAAGGGCTAGGAGCGTTAAATATGCGTTCTTGTTACACCCATGGATGCTATTCCTTCTTTCGCGTGCCCACATGTAAAATGGGCGGACCAAACATCGCCGCCGCTTGCGTTGATGAGTCTTGACTCCTTGCTGCTCCTCTAATGTCCAGATCCTACGTTCAAGGAAACAAGAAACAGTCAGTAGCACCTGTGGATGAAATAAAACATGCAATCCCCACGCCTTCGATTAGTGCATGCAAGATATAAATAAAACGATAACTAAAATAGATCCAAATGAACTAAAAATTTGATAGGGGCATCAAAACATCACAAGGAAAACACTACAAATGGAACAGTCAGAAAATTCACCATAGATTTGTATTCGCTCCGGGGCGGGACGAATAGACCTGCAACAAAATGTCAAAAGGCACTGTCCCAAATGTCACATCCGGGAAGCTCCAAATCACCTACAAAGTTGGGGGTTAGCTAATTGGGGGTATTTTGGGAAGACCCAGATGGTCATATTTTCCCAATTTGGCCTCTATCAATGGGAATTTGATGATGCTACCTGCATGTTAGCAAAAGCGAGAAATAATAGAAACATGATCAAAATTGCTCAGAACGATGTGAAATTTGAATGACAACCTATCTAAGCAGCATAGAATTAAATGCAAGAATAACAGAAAGGAAATCTACCACAGATTTCCAATCACTCCGGAGCGGGGCGATTAGGACTGTAGCAGTGTGGGGGGGCGCCGGGGCAGGCCGCCCGTCGTTTGGGGCCCGATTTCGGCACCAATCCACTTGGGATGGGTCCAAAACCTCTTGTGGGGTATTGTCAGAAAATTTTGTGGGATATTGTGGCCAAATGTCGGGTTTTGGTTTCGGATTTGCGCTTCCAATAACCACCCTATGACCTCCTTTCCAAAAGAGATCAAGGATGTGAAAGGCACAACTCAAAAGGGTGTGGGTGTGAAAGTAAAATGACAGCACTTCATTGCTCCAAAATGCTCCTTCTCTATATATTTTGGGGTGAGAAGACTCACCATTTTATAGACCTGATGGTCTCTTTGGATGAGCATGCAGAGGCGCCACTTGGCAATCATGCCTCTCCAGGGGAGGGAAGATTCCTCCCTGATTAGGGGCTTCATGACTGCCCTTGTAACTGCCTCTAACGCTCGAAAATGCTCACTCACACTCCCATGCAATGAAGGAAGAATTAAGTGGCGGATCTGAGCTGCCATTTGTCAAGATTTGACTTTTTTCCCATCAAACCTGCTATTCGCCCCACCCTAGAGCGAATACTACTATTCGTCCCTGGGTGGGGCGAATACCAGTTTGTAATCGTCCTTGGGTGGAACGAGTATGGAGCAGAGTGCCTGAAGGTGCCAAATTGACCTCTGACCTTCCAAAACTATTGTGAGAGTGGTTAGGACCATTGTTTAACCTCTAGGGGCTGCCCTTGGGGTTGTGTGTGTCAATGCGATCAGTGTTTGCAGTCACATAATCGGATTGGTGTTATTTTGGTGTCTATAGATGCCCCTTTTTGGGAAGCGTTGTGCGTGGCGCAGTGCTGAGCAAAAAAATAGATAACCAAAGCACTAATGATTAGGGTTTCTTAGTAACCTAACCAACTTTTGATGCCCCAAGTATGGAAAGGGCATGCATTCTTGAATCCTTGCTTCTGATGAGCGAAGGAACTCAATTCAAGTGTTAACCTTTTTTGGTGAGGTGTTACTTGATCTTGGACATTGATCAGTCATGAATAGGCAAAGGGCGCAACCTTTTGTCTATGGGAACCTTGAGTTCATGATTCATGAAATGCCAAGTGTTTGATCAGCTTGTGATTATTGCTTGTTTGCTGCCCCAAGCAAGGGCGTGATTGTCTTTGTCAATGATTCTTTGAATGCATGCCATTTCCTTGATTGGGTGTGTATTTGTTGATTGGTGACTAAGTGTGACTACCCCCTCAAGCGACGAATCGATGAGGGAATGACCTACATGAGAAAAGCGATGAGTCACTTGACCCAAGATGACTTGTGTAAGGGTGCCTTCAGATGTTTATCGTTGAATGTGTGTGCAGTTTTTCGACATTTAGACCTATTTTTGGTGGGTGTTAACCCTTTTTGTGACGCATTTTGGAGCTGAAATTGGCAAAAATCCGTCTTCCCGTGGAGCGGTCCGGCTATGGTAGCCTTCTTAGGGAGTAGGATAGTGACAATTTGTGACTCCAACGTCGGTTTTGCATGCCTAAAATGTCAAGTGCAAAAGCACTCTAATCGGACAAGTTTATTGCTTGTTTTGGTGCATTTTTGATGATATATATACAGATGACTTTATTTTGTTTATACACATGTCGTCATTTGATGTTATGCTCAATGATTGTTGAATGTGTATGTATGCATGTTAATTGATGTTGATGGATGCATATGTTATGATGAATGCAAATGTTTCTAATTTTTAGGATATGCAAATGTAATGGATGAATTGAATTTGTGTTGTTTGGTGAGGGCACCATAGACTGTTTAGAACTTTATGGCTTTTTGTCCTAGGCGATTGTTGTGGTAAATGACTTTTTATGTATACATGTTTTTTTGTATTTTTTGATGGCGATGCAAGGATGAAAGATATTAGTTGGTTTAAAATGTATTTTAAGGTTTTCTGAGACTCAGATGTTTTAACTAACTAGCCATGATTGTACTTTATCTTACAAGACTTTTGAACAAGGTATGAATCGGACTTGTCTTTGACCAAGTTATTTCACATCCTTGTGTGTGCAATTGAGTTCGTTTATGTGGTATTTGTCAGGATACCGCTAGTGCCAGATAGGCTGTCAACCAAACCTGTACTGAGGATCACCTAATTAGCTCCACTAACTTCCTTTGTTGTATTTAGTCAGATTAATCTGTGGTGCTATCTAGGATACCATAAGCTAGCTCATCCACATGCAAACATTGATCTGTACACGAGTTAATGTGACAGATATATCGTCATGCGGGAGGTTTACCACCAGTGACCGATAGGCTATCCACCAAACCGGTACTGAGGTTTACTTCATGACCTTCTGAATGCTGAGAGTTCCAGGGATTCAAGTTTGACTCCCTTCTTTTCTTCAATTATATTGGGATACTTGCTCTTTTATAGTGATAAAAATCATTGTTTATTTTTATATATATATTTTTCTTTTGAGCAAGGGATTTGAATTTTGAGTGATGAGAATCACTATTGTATGTGCCTTTTGATGTATGCACTTTGGTGGTGATGTCAAATTTTTTGGAGTTTTGACTTTTGCAAAATTTTATGATGTTTGCAACTTTTTGAGAACTTGGGATTCTTGGGGAATTGGGTAGGGAAGATGCTTGTCCTTTTGCCAACTCTCAGCATTCTTGGGGTCATTCGCACAGGGGGATGAGCAAGATAACCATTTCGCTTATGGTGACCTGGATTGCTTTGCAGGTTTCATCTTTCATTCACACAACTTGGGAATTTTTATGTGTTTTAATTTGTGTTGGGATGCTACGTAACAAGGTGTGATCCAAGTAGAACTCTACCTTTGTAAAATCTGTCTGACTTTGTATAGTATTTGGCTAGAAAGCTAATGATATCTGAATGACGAAAACTCTTGATACATTTAGAAGACCACTGACTATGATATGGTAAAATGATGTGAATGGCATTTATTTTTGATGGACTGTTTATAGAATGGAGAAATGTGGAACAAGATGGATTGGCGAAGTAATTACAGTCTATGGTGCCTTGACCTGTATGACCACAAATATGCAATGTATGGATGTTATGCTTAATGCAACTATTATTTTTGTGTTTTTGATAGATTGATTTTTGTGAGTATGAAGATGAGATGCAAAAGAGCTCTTTATTGTTGTGATGATTTTGAGCATGCATGGAAATGAGATGCAAATTTTTGTTATTTTTGATGATTTTATTATTTTTGAATTTTCTTATTTTTGACCAAGCGATTGTGGGAATCCTTGGAGCTTTTTGGTTTGACCAAAGGGGTAATGGGCACCTTTGGGGCATTTTGGGGTTGACCAAGTGATTGTGGGAATCCTTGGAGCATTTTGGGTTGACCAAGTGATTGGGAATCCTTGGAGCTTTTGGGATTGACCAAAGGGGTAATGGGCACCTTTGGGGCATTTTGGGGTTGACCAAGTGATTATGGGAATCCTTGGAGCATTTTGGGATTGACCAAGTGATTATGGGAATCCTTGGAGCATTTTGGGGTTGACCAAGCGATTGTGGGAATCCTTGGAGCATTTTGGTTGGGCTATGGCTCTTTTAGATATGGAATGGCCGCAAATGACTGATGTTCAAGGGTTCTAGTTCCTTGATTCCATCAAGAGAGGCTAGCCGATATGTTCCAGGTCCTATTTTACTATCAATTACATAGGGACCTAACCAGTTTGCCGTGAACTTGTCCCTTAGATGGGGCGGCAAGTTAGAGTTCTGTTGGTTCTCTTTTAAGACCAAGTCACCAACCTGAAAGTCCCTCAGGTGAACTTTCATGTTGTATGCTTTCTTCAGTCGCTCTTGATAGATACGTAAATGCTCGAGAGCATTAACGCATCGTTCATCGAGCAACGTAAGCTGGTCTAACCGGGCCTACTGCGTAGTGTCATCATCGATGAACTCTTGCATTGATATGCGTAGGGAAGGAATTTCCAACTCGAGAGGCATGACTGCCTCGGAGCCATACACGAGCGAAAATGGAGTTGCCCCAGTGGGCGTCCGAATGCTAGTGCGATAAGCCCATAGGGCAAGTGGGATTTGAATGTGCCAATCCTTATGACTATCTATGACTATCTTTTTGAGGATGGCAACTAGCATTTTGTTTGACGCCTCTGCTTGCCCATTTTCCTACGGATAATAGGGTGTCAAAAAACTATGCTAAATTTTGTACTTTGTGGTCAAAGCATGCACGTCTTTGTTCTTGAATGACGTCCCATTATCCAAAATTATCTTGGATGGAATACCAAAATGACATATGATGTTATGTAAAATGAACTCCACAATGCGGGGTCCAGTCGTAGAGGTAAGCGAAATTGCTTCCACCCATTTGGTGAAGTACTCTATGGCCGTTATGATAAACGTGTGATGACCTGACGATGCAAGGGAGATCTTTTCGATTAGATCTAAGCCCCACTACAAAAATGGCCAAGCCGATTGGATCGGCTGCAAGGCCTGGGAAGGTACGTGTGTCAAATTAGCATGGTGTTGACATTTCATGCACTTCCTTACATATGCGCAACAATCTCGCTCTAAATATGGCCAATAATAGCCCATGTAGAGAATGCGCTTTGCGATGGCCATACCATTGAAGTGGCCACCGCACGTACCATCGTGCGCTTGGGCGATCGCCCAAGTGGACTCTTGCTGGTCCAAGCAATGAAGGAGGATTCCTTCGTAGCTGTGATGGTACAAAATGTCTCCTAACAAGACATACTTTGCCGCTTTCTACTTGAATGCTCATTTTGTGGCATGCATCAATCCAAGTGGGAGGTTACCTAACTTGAGGTAGTCCCTTATGGGTGAATACCAATCCTGCTGATCAGAAGCCTCGATGGTATGAACAACCAATCCCTCTTGAAGTTCATCCCTAGCAAAAGCTGAGCGGGAGAGAACTTGTAAGAATAGCGTTGTGTTGCTATTAAGGGGAGTAGGGGAGAATAAGGACCCCCAGTTGGCATGATTCAGACGATCATGGATTCGAGAGAACTTGTCCAGGGATGGTTCAATCTGGATCAAGTGGATTCCTGGCATCAAGTCAGAGCTTGCATGCTCCATCATGGATTGTGATAGTGTTTGTACTTGAATGGTTGTCATATCACCAGAAATGTCTTGCGGGATTAATGACCCCAAGGAGGCCATAGTGTCCACAAAATGATTCGATGATCGAGGGAGTGCCTCGATGTCGTACCATTCAAGCTTTGCCAGGAATTTGTCCACAAGGGCTTTGTAGGCCTGCAGAACTGGGCATTTACATTGGAATACCCCTTTGACTTGGTTGACAATTAACAGCGAATCACCAAAGATGTTCAATCATTTGATGTTCATGGTGATTGTTGTCTGAAGACCTATGAGCAAGGCTTCATATTCGGCATTATTGTTGGTGCACGGGAAGTCTAATTTAAATGACAGAGGCATTGGAGCCCCTTGTGGTGTGAAGAATACAATTCCCATGCCACCCCCTTGCTCACATTTAGAACCATCAAAAAATAGGGTTATGTCGGCTTGTGACTCAGGCTCATCAGAATCTGGCGATTCTGAGACATGGAAGACCCCATCATCGGGTAGTTCTATGACCAGAGGCTGATCGTCTTCGAGAGGAGCCTCCGCTAGTTGATCGGCTATGACTTGACCTTTGATGGATTTTTATCCAATAAACTCTATGTCAAATTCCATCAACAACATGATCCATTTCACCGTGCGGCTACTATGATAAGTATGACTCATCATGTACCACAATGGATTCTCCTTAGACACAACATACGTAGTGTTGCTCAGCATGTAGTGGCATAGCTTTTTGGTAGCAAACACCACTGCCAAGCAGAGTTTCTCAACGTATGCATAGTTAAGTTCATAACTGACCAGGGTGCGGCTAAGATAGTAAGTAGCCTGTTCTTTGTGAAGTTCATTTTTTTGGGCTAGCATGGCGCCCAGTGCCACCTCAGTAGCTGAGATGTATAAGTAGAATGACACTCCTGGTCTAGGTGGTGCCAATACTAGCGGCGAAGCCAAGTATTGTTTAATGTCATCAAAGGCTGACTGGCACTCGTCATCCCAGTGAAATGCTACCCCCTTATGCAATAATTTGTTCATGGGTCGGCACTTGTCAGATAGCTGCGCTATGAAGCGCTTGATTGACGCGACCTTTCCCTGCAGGCTTCTGAGCTGCTTGATGGTAGTTGGGGGAAGCATTTCAAGGATTGCCTTGACTTTGTTTGGGTCCACCTCGATGCCTCGCTTTGAGACTATGAAACCCAAGAGTTTTCCAGATGTGACGCCAAATACGCACTTCTTGGGATTCAGTCTGACTTTATGTTCCATGAGGCGATCGAGGATCTTGCTTAAGTCATCGAGATGATCTGGCGCAAAAGAGATTTGGCCAACAAATCATCCATGTAATCTTCCAAAGTTTTATGCATGTAATCATGGAAGATGTACGTCATGGCACGTTGGTAGGTGGCGCCAGCATTTTTAAGGCCAAAAGGCATGACCTTATAACAAAATGTCCCCCAAGGCGTTGTGAACGCCATTTTTAGTTGGTCCTCGGGATTGATACGAATCTGATTGTATCCCGAGAAACCATCCATGAGGGAAAGCATTTCGTGGCCCGCTGTAGCATCTACCAATGCGTCGATGCTCGGCAAGGGAAAATCATCCTTAGGACTCGCTTTGTTTAGATCTCAAAAATCAGTGCATATGTGAATCCTCCCATCGGGCTTCTTGATGGGCACCATGTTGGACAACCATGGTGGGTAATCCACGTAGATGACAAACTGTGCATCCAACAACTTTTGCAATTCATCTTTGACCATCAAGGCCACTGTTGGGTGCATCTTACGTAGTTTTTGCTTAACTGGCTTGACTGTCGGATCAAGCGTTAGATTATGCATGACTAGCTATGGATCTAGCCCCGGCATGTCTCTGTAGGACCATGCAAAAACCTCCTTCTTCTCTTTGAGAAGGGTAATGTAGTCGGCTTGCTCTTCGGGGGATAAGCTTACCCCCAACTTGATAATCTATGGATTCATTGGATCAGAGCCGATGTCTACGTCAGTCGTCTCCTCGACCGACATGTGGGATCCATCCTCCAACTGGTGTGGAGTTGGGATCAAATGGATATCATTTGTTGAGTTTAAATCTGCGTTGGGAACCTCGGGTTCCTCTTCAGCATGGAAGATATCCTGAGTTGGCCCTAGGGTAAAATGAAGCATTTTACCGAAAGGCCAGTACTCTGATGGGGATGGAGGTGAATTGACGCGATCCCAGTCTATGGCATCTATGTCTAGATACAACGACTATGCTGGATCGGTCGGGTTATGGATGGGGGTGGTTAAGTCAATGGAGATCATGTTGATGAAATGATTTTGGTCTCCATTACCATGGGTGTGGTGACTCGAACATTCTGGATGTTCTCTGTGCTCCGGGTCTGGCTCTAGAGGTATTGGCACGAATGGATCGGCCCTATGTGTGGATAGGAAGACAGGGTCTGCCCTCGACACTGATATCGCTATAGGGTCTCTGGGTGGAAGGTATTCTTCGTATGCCCAAAGTGGCGGATTCAACACTTGTTCCCACCACGTTGGGTCTACGTACCACTCATGCCCTGGCACTATGTTTAGTTGTTCAAATATGTCATTAATCTCTAAGGGGTATTGTTGCTATCGCATATGATTGAGATAGGCCATCTCAGTTTCATCTTCATAATCACTGTCGGAGATCCAAAGGCCTTCGTTGGCTCCAACAACTATTTGTGACATTAGAGGCTCGTCTTGCTCGAGCAAATTGATCTGGCCCCATTGGGGTTGTTCCACTCTCTGTGGTGGGGCCTGATTGTCTTGTGGTGGCACTTGCTCGATGGGAGCCGCCAAAGGGAACATTGCCAAGAGGCTTTCTTGATAATCATCCATGGGGACCACTTGTGAGTGATTGCTATCTGATTCGAAGGGATCCCATGGTGCTACCTCATATTCTGACTCGTCTTCTGAAGATCCTTCTTGCTCTTGTCTATACCCCTCTTGTAGGTGAGTTCTCGAACTTTCTCCTCTCTCGAGCGAAGGGAAAGGGTTGTTGAGGTCAACAAGGTTGGTTGTCAATAATGGGAGATAATCTCCCAGTGTATATGTCGTGTTAGGGTTGGCATATGGATCTAATGCCAATCCCCCCTTGTTGCCTATCCCTAGGCCTTGCATGTTCTCTACCAAGATGTCCAAGGGGAGGGGGTGGTTGAACCCTACTCCTGACTTGTCATATGGCATTTGGTATCTTGGTTGGCAAAGAACACGCACTCCTTGCTCATATCTGCCTAACCCATATCCATGCCAATTGCATTGGCCAAGGTATCTCAAAGCGAAGTCTGGGTTAGACAAATAGTTGACATCTTCTGCAAAGGGCTCTTCATCTTCGTCCTCTTGCATGTATGGTTCAGTACCATGATCAAGGCCCCCATACACAAAGTTTGTCTAGTTCGGCGGGTAGCCTAGAGGAACAATGGTACCGATGGGGAGGCGAGGTCTCCCCATGTCCTGCATGGACTCTAGTGTGGGTGTTGCTACAATATTCCACACCAGATACTCCCCCAGGCCCGTATTGGCCATTTCAATGGTGATTGTTGGTGATTGAGGGGGAGGGAATGAAAGTTCTTCCGGAGTCCACTCCATGTCGGGTGGACTAGGAGCCTCGACTTCCATTCTGCTAGGCATCTCCTCAGTAGAGATAGTTGATACTGATGGTGGTGCCTCTTCCAGGGGTTTCTTCCCTTTGTCCTTCTGTGTGGCCATCGTAGGTGGCATCGTTGGTGAAGGACCAGCTGATGAAGATGGACCCGACTGTGGTTTTGATGGACTTGTCAACGGGGATGCCTATGGAATCGGACCCTGTCTAGATGGATTCAACTAAAAATCCAAATGCGTTGATGGAAGGGTCGATTGCGGCATCAGTTGCACCGCATTGCAATACTTGAAGGGTTCTAAGTCCGTCGGGACTACATGCACCTCCCCTTCAAATGTATACTTTAAACACCGATGAGCTATCGAAGGGACACACTTCATGTCCCCGATCCATGGCCGACCCAACAAGATGTTATAGGCCATCTCACCTTCCAAAATATGGCACAATGTAGGTATAGTCTTTTGTCCCACTTGGATGGGTAGGACAATTGTGCCAACTATCGAGCATATTGCATCATTGAATGCTCGCAGTGTATATGTGGAAGCCGTGATGTGAGATGCTGGCAACTTTAGATGTTTCAATGCCACTATTGTGATGATATTACTGGATGAGCCAGTGTCTACCAACACCCTCTTATACGGAATCTCGTTGACCCATGCGATAACGTGCAGGGGTGGATCCACCATATCATCAGCCACTGATTTCACTTCGTCTTCTCGAAAGGTGATGACTAGCTCAGTGCATCGTTTGACATGTCCCACAAAGTTGTTGAAAGAATTTGCTTCATGGGGCTGCAACTCGATGGCTTTCAATATCTCCATTAGAGCCTCCCGATGGGGCGTTGATTGTTGTATGAGCTCGTATATGGAGAGCCTAGCCGACGTGGTCCTCAAGCTCTGAGTGAGTTTGGTCCGAATTGTGGCCATGGGTCTAGGCAGAGGAGGTTGTGTAAGGTGCTGTTGTGGTTGTGACATTGTTGGCACCTCACCTGTAGTTGTCGCGGGGGCAGCTACACTCGGATACCTCCTGTTCCGAGTCACTATACTGATCATCCCTACATACCCCTGCATGGGGCAGTTCTGTGTGACCTCATTGACTTGTAGGGTCTTTGCCTATGCATCATGGGCAGGCAAGGGGTCCTTAAAGACCTCCATTTGTTGGTTGCTTGGTGCCACGGGATTATCCACCGCTAATGTCTTGTTATCAATTAGGTCTTGCACCAAGCCCTTAAACTTCCAACATGCATTAAGGTCATGTCCCTTCCACCTATGGAACCTACAGTACAAATCTTCCCTGTAGCCCTTAGGTTTTGGCGCGTTGGGATCTATGGGTTGAATCTCGGGCAGGTTGATCAAGTTTGCCACTGACAAGCGGTCAAACAGGGAGTCTCTGGACTCTGTGTAAGGTGTGAATTGTCGCCTAGGGCGACGCGGCTGATTTTGTTCTTGCCTCTAATTTTCTTGGTCATAACTGTTAAGAGGCACCACTTGATAGTTAGCCTTTTGGGGCTGTGTTGCTTGTGCAGGCTTAGGGACGTTGATAGCAACCTGATTGACCGTAGCGGGTTTCTATTGCGTGGTCCCTATTTTGGTGTTCTTAGACCATTCTTTCTTCTTTGGCTTGGCTATCTCGCCATCCTGAATCTTGATCTCTTCAATGATTCTGGCTTGTGCTAGAGCTTCCTCTAAGGTGGCATATTGCTGTAGCTGCAATAGCACAGAGATCGATCTCAAACAGCTCTTTGAGAACATTTGTGTGAGGTCGAACATAGGAGGGAGGTAGGGTAGCTTAGAAAGTAGAGTCCTCCACCGATTCCCATAGGCCACCATGGTTTCTTCCTCATACTTCCTTGAGGCTGGCTAGGTCACTTAGTGACGCCTTCTTCTTGGTGTTGAAGGTGAAGCGTTCGAGGAACGCATCCACTAGCTGATCTAAGTTGCTAATGTTGTGCTTTGGCAATTGAGTAAACCAATCCGAGGTAGGGCCTACGAACGTGGTGATGAATGTTCTTAACAACAAAGCATCATTATCCTGAATGCCAAAGCATTGGCTCAGGAATCTAGTCACATGCTCTTGGGCATCCTCCTCACCTCTAAAGATTGCCAACTGAGGCAGCTTAAAGTGTTCAGGGTAAGGGGGTGCAGGCACTGATGGATGCACAGGATGACTACGGAGTTGGCGTAACATGGGCTTTTGGGGCCCAGAAGTCTTGGTTTCCATAGACTCCAAATGCTCTAGCAGCGCTTTATATGCATCGGAAGATTTAATCTCTTCCTCTTTAGTTTGCTCCCATTGTGGGTTGTGGGAAACTTGAGGCCTATGGAGGGGTGGCCGGATAGCAGCCCCTCCACCTTGGTAGGGCATTTCGGCCCACTCTTCTTCTTGTTCATACTCCTCATAGGCTTCTTGAGGAGTTTTTGGATGAGACCTATGACCATGGGTGGGTCCCTATGGAGGGAGCCCATCGTTGTTCCTGGGAGTGGCCTCCCGCTCAGGTCTAGGAGGTCTCGGAGGCAGCACTTGGTAAGGTCATGGGGACCTATCTCGTACCAAGGGGTTGCGCCTCTCATATGGTTCTGCTCTTTGGGTGCGAGGGGTTGGAACCCTCTTAGGCACCGTGTTATGGAGCAGCTCATCTGTTTGGCACCGAATGCGCTCTTTGCTAAGGCGATATAGATGCTCTAGCTATTGTTGGTCTTGCTCAAGCTGCATGATCTGCGCTTGGCGGGCGGCATGTCTGGTGACTTCCAGGTCGATTTGTTCCACCATATTGAGTCTGGGAGGCCTAGATGCCTCTCCTACACATTTATCTCGGTCGTGATGATCCGAGATCTCTATAGGTCGCTTCCCTCTGTCGAGGTTGGTGGCATTCACTCGAGGCTCTGGCCTCGATAGGTGATTTTGGTAAATAGCAGGTGCGGAGGCGCATTGCTCTCACACTGTGTATTGCTCTTGAGGAATGTAATGGTCTTCCTCATGCTCCCTTTCGTATATGTGAAAGGGGCGGGCAGAGTTGGCTCACCCTGCTTGAAGAGCCTTGTGCTCTGGATTTGGCTTTTTATTCCTAACAATGATGGGGGGTAAAGGAGGGATGACATAATCATGTGGCCTCTCCTCATGGACCCTATGCTGCTCTAGCGCTTCATCACATGGTGGCCACTCATACCGAGCTTCTAAGGGAGCCTTCTCGTTTATGTTGAGGGCCACGTGTAAGGACTCCTCCTGAAAGGGCCTATGTTGGACGGGAGTGCCCCTCAAAGGGGTGCCTCTATAGTCCCATTCTGAAATGGCACGATGTGGACTCTCTTGTGGGTCAGGCCACCAAGGCGGTATGACCAAGTCCTTGGGGCTATAGCGGAGGTGACTTGTGCCCCCTTGTTGTTAAGATCCTACTATAAAATAAACTCAAATAACACACTCTCACATGATTTCTTGGAAATAAACTCACATAAACATCATATTAATATAACAAAAATTTGCATAAAGGAACAATATCACAATAAGATAGAATCGCAGGCCTCTTTGAGGGGGCAACCTCTTTCAATACTTCATTAATTTGCAAAAATATGGTTACATTGGTGCCTTTTCGGGTATTTAAGGAGTTTCCTTCCAAGGTTGGCTTACATGCAATATGCCACCTGGATTACATGCATAATGCCACCCGAATTACATGCATAGTGCCACTTTGAATTACATGCACAATGCCACTCGAATTACATGCATAATGCCACACGAATTACATGCACAATGCCACCTTACCTAACCTATCTACCATGTGTTACATAAAAAGGGTGCCATTTGTCATAGGCACTACCTAAGCTAAAACTTAGAACATTACAAAATATTAATCATGGGTACTACCCACGTTCACTAGGAATTATTACATTAGGGAAGTTATTACATTAAGGGTTAGGATGAGATCCTAACATGCCCTTCTCCTTGAAGAAGCTTTGTCCTCAAAGCTGAAAATGAGGAACTGTTGCTGGAGTTGATGGAGAGACTCCCATGTAGCATCCTCAGGTTGAAGTCCATGCCACTGAACTAGGACCTCTGTAATGGTACGGTTGTGCAGAGTGCGAGTTCGACGATCCAGCAACTTCTCCGGTGCAAGTAAGATGGAGCCTTCTTCATCCAATTTGGGGAGTGTTGATTGAACCTGTACCTTTGTGCCCACAACTTTCTTGAGAAAGGAAACATGAAAAACAGGGTGGATCTTGGAAGTGGGGGGAAGAGCCAATTTGTAAGCTGTTGGACCAATCCGTTGTAGAACCTGATAAGGACCATAGAATTTTGGAGCGAGCTTCTGACACCTGTGGAGTTGTAGGGATGATTGTTTGTATGGCTGTAAGCGAAGGAAGACCATATCACCCACATCAAAACTGTGCTCAGAATGATGCTGATCAGCTTGTTGGTGCATCCGATTCTGGGCCATGTTCAAATTTTACTTGAGTTGGCGGAGGACCTTGGTGTGTTGACTCAGAGCATTGTCGACGGCCTGGACCTTGGAGCTGCCTAGAATGTAGGAGGAAGGTGTGAGTGGAGCGCACCCGTAAACTGCCTCAAAAGGTGTGAGTTTGGTGGCGGTATGATAGGAAGTGTTGTACCACCATTCGGCCAAAGAAATCCATTTTGCCCAATGAGTAGGATGATCGGAGGCAAAGCAGCGAAGGTAGGTTTCCAAGCATTTATTAACAACCTCTGTTTGACCATCCGTTTGCAGATGGTAGGCTGAACTCATTTTGAGATGAGTCCCCTGCAACTTAAACAATTCTTTCCAAAAATTGCTAGTAAAGGTGGGATCACGATCAGATACAATGGAGGTTGGCATGACATGAAGGCAAAATATGGAGTCAAGAAAAATTTGGGCAATAGTGGATGCTATGTAAGGATGGGTTAGGGAACAAAAGTGAGCATACTTTGAAAGGTGGTCCACTACCACAAAAATAACAGACTTGTCTCCAGATTTAGGTAGCCCTTCTATGAAGTCCATGGAGATGTCAGTCCACACCTGATCTGGTATCGGCAATGGTTGAAGAGTGCCCGGAGAGCGCACTGTTTCTCCTTTCATCCTTTGACATGTGTCGCAGTCCGCTACAAAATAGCGAATGTCCTATTTCATACCTTTCCAAAAGAAGGTGCACTTGGGTTGCTCATAAGTTTTTAGGAACCCTGAATGGCTAACAGATGGAGTAGAATGTGATTCCTTCATGAGGAGCTCTCGAAGTGGGGACTTAGGATGAAGAACCAGGCGTTGATGGTAACGCAGATCCTGGCCATCCCAACTATATCCTAGTGTAGACTCTGGATCATCCCTAAGTGAAGCAACTGGGTCTTTCAAATCTACATCCTGAAGGATTTCCTGACGTAAGGGCTCAATCCATTGGGGCAATGATGCAGAGATGGCACACAACATACTAAGGGTCTCAAATTGGCGAGAGAGAGCATCTGCCACAAGATTTTCCTTCCCTTTTTTGTATGTGATGTCATAATCATAGCCCATGAGTTTTGATACCCACTTTTGTTGCTCGGGGGTGGCAACCCGTTGTTCTAGAAAGTATTTCAGACTTTGGTGGTCAGTTTTGATGGAGAAATGGCGCCCAATGAGGTAAGGTCACCAATGCAGGACTGCATGCAATATTGCCAACATTTCCTTGGCATATGTGGATTTCCCCAAATTGCGATCAGATAGGGCTTTGCTGGTAAAAGCCAAAGGGTGTCCTTCTTGCATCAATACCGCCCCAATACCATGACCAAAAGCATCACTTTCAATGACAAATTTTTTAGAGAAGTCTGGTATGGCTAAAACTAGAGTGGTGGTCATGGCATGCTTGAGGTCCAGGAATGCTTGCTCAGCTGGCCCTGTCCAAGTAAAAGAATCCTTCTTCAACATGGAGGTGAGGGGTGTGGCTATCTTTCCATAATTGCAAACAAATTTACGGTAATATCCTGTAAGCCCTAAAAATCCTTGAAGGCCCTTGAGTGTGCGAGGTTTCAGCCATTCTTGGACTGCTTGGATCTTCTTAGGGTCAACCTTGACACCATCCTTTGAGACAATGCGTCCCAGATATTCTACTTCAGTCAAACCAAAGGAGCACTTGGACCTTTTTGCAAATAGTTTATGGTCGGCCAGTAGTTGGAGGGTTTGATCTACATGCTTGAGATGCTCTTCCCATGTGTGACTGTAAATCAAGATGTCATCGAAGAACACAAGGATGAACTTCCACAAAAAATGGCGAAAGATGGTTCATCAGGCTTTGGAATGTGGAAGGAGCATTTGTGAGACCAAATGGCATTACCAAGAATTCATAATGACCTTCATGAGTGTGAAAAGCAGTTTTAGGAATATCTTCATCCCTGAGCCGGATCTGATGGTACCCAGAGTGGAGGTCTAGCTTGGTGAAGTACATGGTCCCATGTAATTCATCAACCACAAGGATAGGAAATTTATCCTTGATAGTTATCTTGTTGAGTTCTCGATAGTCAATACACAATCGCCAAGAGCCATCCTTCTTGAGGACCAGTAAGACTGGTGTAGAGTAGGGACTAGTACTAGGCCGAATGACACCCGCCTTGAGTAATTCTTATATCATCTTCTCAATCTCTAACTTCATGGCATGGGGGTACCTGTATGGTCTGATATTGGGAGGTGTACTATCCAGCAATAATGGAATGGCATGGTCGTGATAGCGATGTGGTGGTAGTGTGGTTAGTTCTGAAAATATGGCCTCATGTTTGTGGAGAATCTGTTGCATGTCTGGTGGGATTTCACCCATTGGAGATGTGGATGGTTGGATGGAGAATAGTTGTGCAATGACCCCACATGATGATTTCTTTAGCAATTTCTCCATGCCATTTGAACTGATAATTTGAGGTGTTCCTGCTGGAGAGCCCTTGATGATGTGTGTTTGTCTGTTCTGGGAGAATTGCATCCAAATTTCAACAAAGTTCCAACTGATAGTGCCCAACGTACTCAACCATTGAGATCCCAAAACAATATCACATCCACCCAACTGGAGGGCAAACATGTCCCGCTTGAGTTCATAGTCCCCTATCTTGATTTTAACATTGCGACACTTTCCTTTACAAGGTAAGGTTCCCCCATTGGCTACCATGACCTCAAAGGAATTACAAGTGTGGATATAGCAATTTTCCCGCTGAGCAACTCTAGGATCAATGAAGTTGTGCGTGCTTCCCGAATCCAGAAGGATGGAAAGACGTTGGCCCTTGAAAAATCCTGTAACCTTCATGGTTTGAGTAGTAATGCCTGCAAGGGCATGGACTGTAATTGCTATCTCAGGTTCCTGTTTCACTTCTTCTTATGGAGGAGGTGTTTTTGGAGGGTCCTCATCCTCATCACTCTCGTCAGAGGTATCAGGTTCTTCAACATCTATTAAGAACAATTTTTTGTGTGCACACTTATGCCCTTTGAAAAAAATTTCATCATAATTGTAGCATAATCCTTGGGCACGACGTGCATCCATATCTTCGATGGTGAGGCGCTTGGGTGCAGCAGGTTTATTATCAGCTGGGTGTTGGACTCTAGGAGGAAATGAAGGTCTATTTTGAGGAAACTTTGATGGGCGTCTTTGGGCAGAGAGTTTATATTCGGCTAAACAAGCCAAACTGATAGCTTCCATCATAGTTCGTGGTTTCAACATTTTTACTTTCGCTTGGAGTTCCACCTTCAACCCACTGATATAACAACTCTGGAAGAACCCTTCACTCAATCCTCTTGTCTTATTGGCCAATTTTTCAAATTGAGCTTGGTACTCTCGGACTGACCCTGTTTGTTGTAGTTTGGTCAAGGCTCCTATAAAGTCCTCATACTCACTAGGACCAAATCAAGTGAGTAGTTGGGATTCAAAATCCTCCCAAGAGAGATTTGGGTAGGCAACACGTAACCATTGAAACTAGTGTAGAGCCTCAGACTCCAAGTTAAAGGAAGCCATTTGGACTCGATGAAATACGGGTACATTATGAAGTCAAAAGAATTGGTCAACCCGACATAGCCACCCATCAACATCCTTCCCACTAAATTTGGGAAAGTCCAATTTGGGCATTCTAAAGGGCAGATCATGGTCACGATTCCTTGCAGAACTCTCAGCTTGGTATTCTGATTTGGGTGGTTCTCTTTTAAGTTTGTTGTCTACTTCTGTCAGTGCTTCTTCTAAGTGGTTGCTAGTGGCCTCATGCTCTAGGTGAAGACCTTGGAATTCTTCCCTTATGGAGTGAAAAGTCGAGTTCAAGTTCTCAATGGATTTTGTTAGGGATTCCAAGTGTTCTAGTTCTTTTTGGTGTCCACGGGTACCCTGGGCCATTTTTTAAACCTTTTGTGACCAGTTACTAAAAATAGAATTGAATTTTTAGGACTTACTATTTTTAGTAAGTGCCCAAAAAAGTTCTTGGGTGCTATATATCAAAATGATCAGCTCAAGGAGGTGGTCACAATGAGCTATATCTCTCAACACTACTTTTTGGCACCCCAGACTTTTTTTTATCTCCTATTTTGCTGAGTCTAATGGTGTTTACAGTTTCTGATTCTGAGCTATAAAGCAAAAGTTGGGTACTGGAGCGCTATCTATAACTGGCCTCATTTCATACTCAATATTCTCTGTATTTTGTAGGTGATTGTTATGACGATTCTGTTACGACCACGAAGAGCTGTGAATTCGTCTCGATCGTGTCTGACCTCTCCGACTCTGATCGACTTGACTATGACTGCCACTGTAAATTTGACTGTTATTCTCCAGACTGTCAACTTAAGTGTCACCCTCATGGCTTATCCTGAATGCATGTCCTTTTTGTTATTTTTTTAGTAGAGGACTCCTTTCTCATATGCTCACTTTTGAAATGCAGGTTTACGAACAGGGATGTTTGGATTTTTATTTTTTATTTTTTTTGCATTTTTTATAGGTTGAAGTTTTAACAGAACTAGGGAATGCTAAGTATAGGAGTATGTACCACCCATAGGCCCTCTAATATATCGACAGTGATGAACAATAGTGCTCATACCAATATTTCAAGCCACTACTCAAGGAGGATTCCACACATACCCTTGAGCACACTACTTGCCTCTCTGACAATACGGGAGGGTAATCGTCCAGGATGCTGTGTCCCATAGACTATGAGTAATACAAGGCCGAAGAGCTTCCTAATGGCTAAAAGTTTGTTTAATCCTAGATGGTCTCCCGATATACCCGAAGATACGTGGGAGCTCAAGTCCGTGCGTGAGTTATGTCTGAGGCCTAGGTATTGGAGCCTGATCGCCCCTCACTTCACTAGACGCTTTATGGGCTATCTAGCTTAGCCAATAACGACATATCCTTCACGATATTTTAAAACCCCCGATACAGGGTTTCTACCTACTCAACTAAAAAGTTTTTTTTTTTTTTTTGGTCTGGAAAAAAAAAATGCACTGTATTTTTTTGAATTTTTTTTATTTATAATAAAGAAAAATAGAAATGGGAAAAACACACAGAATTTATACCTAATAGGTGGATTGGATGGCAAGAATCATTGTAGTTGTAGCAGAACTTGGCCCTGGAAAGCACTCTGATACCACTTGTTAAGATCTTGCTATAAAATAAACTCAAATAACACACTCTCACATGATTGCTTGGAAATAAACTCACATAAAAATCATATTAATATAACAAAAATTTGCATAAAGGAACAATCTCACAATAAGACAGAATCACAGGCATCTTCGAGGGGGCAACCTCCTTTAATACTTCATTAATTTGCAAAAATATGGATACATTGGTGCCTTTTCGGGTATTTAAGGAGTTTCCTTCCAAGGTTGGCTTACATGCAAAATGCCACCTGGATTACATGCATAATGCCAACCGAATTACATGCATAGTGCCACTTTGAATTACATTCACGATGCCACTCAAATTACATGCATAATGCCACATGAATTACATGCACAATGCCACCTTGCCTAACCTATCTACCATGTGTTACATAAAAAGGGTGCCATTTGTCATAGGCACTACCTAAGCTAAAACTTAGAACATTACAAAATATTAATCATGGGTACTACCCACGTTCACTAGGAATTATTACATCAGGGAAGTTATTACATTAAGGGTTAGGATGAGATCCTAACACTTGTACACTCTCTATAGCTTCCGCCCTTGATTGGGCTTGGCTATGGGTGTACACCATGGTGGTTTTTTGCTACAAGATGCATAGATTTTTATTTCTTTTTATGATTTTTATGCCACACTAAATAGAAGTATACCGTGATCACCACTTGAAAGCACAAGGATACGGAAGCAAAAAGGAAACTCCAAGTGCGATGCAACCTTAACTAAACTTAACGCTAAATCCTATGAATTGAAAGTGCATGAAAGGAGGGAAAGCATGAACGAATCAAAACAAAACAAAAAGCAAATAAATAAGATAGCCCTTTTTATTGATATGTTTTAGAACTCGGTTACAATGTGCCTCCTCCCCTTCTAAGGGCTAGGAGCATTAAATATGCGTTCTTGTTACACCCATGGATGCTATTCCTTCTTTTGCGTGCCCACATGTAAAATGAGTGGACCAAACATCTCCGTCGATTGTGTTGATGAGTCTTGACTCCTTGATGCTCCTCTAATGTCTAGATATTGCGTTCAAAGAAACAATAAATAGTCAGTAGCACCTGTGGATGAAATAAAGCATGCAATCCCCATGCCTTCGATTAGTGCATGCAAAATATAAATAAAATGATAACTAAAATAGACCCAAATGAACTAAAATTTTGATAGGGGCATCAAAAAACCACAAGGAAAACACCACAAATGGAACAGTAGGAAAATTCACCATAGATTTGTATTCGCTCTAGGGCGGGATGAATAGACCTGCAACAAAACGTCAAAAAGGTACTGTCCCAAATGTCACATTTGGGAAGCTCCAAATCACCTAAAAAGTTGGGGGTTAGCTAATTGGGGGTATTTTGGGAAGACCCAGATGGTCATATTTTCCCAATTTGGCCTCCATCAATAGGAATTTGATGATGCTACCTACATGTTAGCAAAAGTGAGAATAATGCAAACATGATCAAAATTGCTCAGAACAACGTGAAATTTGAATGACAACCTATCTAATCAGCATAGAATTAAATGTAAGAATAAGAAAAAGGAAAGATACCACATATTTTTTATCACTCCGAGGCGGGGCGATTAGGACTGTAGCAGTGTGGGGGGGCGCCCGAGGGCAGGCCGCCCATTGTTTGGGGCCTGATTTCAGCACCAATCCACTTGGGATGGGCCCAAAACCTCTTTTGGGGTATTTTTGGCAAATTTGGTGGGATATTTTGGCCAAATGTTGAGTTTTGGTTTCGGATTTGTGCTTCCAATAAGCACCCTCTAACCTCCTTTCCAAAAGAGATCAAGGATGTGAAAGGCACAACTCAAAAGGGTGCGGGTGTGAAAGTAAAATGATAGCACTTCATTGATAAAAATGCTCCTCTCCTTCCCTATTTTGGGGTGAGAAGACTCACCATTTTATAGACCTGATGGTCTTTTTGGATGAGCATACAGAGGTGCCACTTGGCAATTATGCCTCTCTAGGGGAGGGAAGATTCCTCCCTGATTAGGGGCTTCATGACTGCCCTTGTAACTACCTCTAATGCTCAAAAACACTCACTCACACTCCTATGCAATGAAGGAAGAATTAAGTGGCAGATCTAAGCTGCCATTTGTCAATATTTGAATTTTTGCTCATCAAACCTGCTATTCGCCCCACCCTAGGGTGAATACTACTAATCATCCTTAGGTGGGGCGAATACCAGTTTGTAATCATCCCTGGGTGGAACGAGTATGGAGCAAAGTGTCGAAAGGTGCCAAATTGACCTATGACCTTCCAAAACTATTGTTAGAGTGGTTAGGACCATTGTTTAACCTCTGGGGGCTGCCCTTGGGGTTGTGTGTGTCAATGCGATCAGTGTTTGCAGTCACATAATCGAAATGGTGATGTTTTGGTGTTTACACAATAATATCATATTTCCAATTAAATATTCTATCTAGATCACTAACATGGTTCATGCACATACAAATAATGATGATATAAGATTGTGTGTCAACTTCAAGAACCTAAATATAGTTTTATTAAAATGATGACTATCCTCTTCCTATTGTTGATCAAATTTTATAAAAAGTAGTAGAATCTCAAATGTTGTCACTCCTAGATGATTTCTTTAGATATAATCATATTTGTATTAGGGATGATGATAAACATAAGATGACCTTCACTATTAAATGGAAACCTTTGCATAATAGAGGATAACCTTTGGGCTACTAAACATAAGATCTACCTTCCAATGGGCTATGGATATAGAATTTTTCATAATTGGTTAAATAATCCTCATACTTTGATGATTTAACTATGTATTCCAAAGATATAAGGAATAACATTGAATATATTAAGTTAGTCTTTCAAAGGTATAGAAAGTTTAATATATTAATTTATCCCAAAAAGTCCAATTTTATGGTGCAATAAGACAAGTTATTAGTCCATGTAGTGTCAATAGATAACTTAACCATAGACTCTAACATAATTAGACCCATCCAAGATCTCCCCTTGCCTACTTCAATCAAAGGAATTCAATTGCTTCTTAGGTTAAATCTAATTTATTGCTAAATTCATAATAAATTTTGCCTAGATGGTCAGGTCAGGTCAATTACCAAAATGCTAAACAAAGATATTACCCTAGTGTATACCAATGAAGGTAGAAATTCCTTTTAAGGTATCAATAATACCATTACATATGTCCTAGTACTAGTTAACCCTAATTTTCAAAAGACTTTAGGCTCTATTTTTTACACAAATGAAAGTATTACCATTGTCCTAACCTAGAACATCCCATATCATTTATGATTCAAATCCTCCATACCTATAAAATAGATACACCTTCAATGAAAAATAGATGTTTTCTACGAAGGCTCTCAAAAAATTTAGGTACTACTTATTATACAACAGACCATATTCTGTGTACTACACTTCGATGCCTAATCCATTGTGCTTCATGGTGAACTAGGAGAAAATAAATTTGGATTGATTAACAATATTCAATAATTTGATGTTGAAATCAAACTCGCCAAGGTTATGATGGGTAGGGTTTTGTGCAAAAACCTAACAATGTCAGTTTCTAAATGCCATGTTGTCCTAGTAGAAGAAATGGAAATGGATGATAGAATAAGATGGATGGGTGATATTTATAGGTACATGGCCATTAGACAAGTTCTAAAAGTATTGATGGTCAAAGAAAGAGTTTGATTTAGGAAAAAGGTGGTGCATCATACATGGTTTAATGGTATTTTTTAAGGAAATGATACGATGATGTCTTACACACTACATCAAAAAAACCATATAGAGACCCTAATTAAGTAGTAACACAATGGAGGGTAATATTTGGTGCCAATAATGACCCATGAAATATTAATGGTAAAGAACTATTGGCCTACTATCTTCTCTAATTTCTTCCAATGGATAAAAATCTACAAATCTTGTTGTATGTTAAGAGGAAAAAGGAGAAAAATGGCATTGCCTTATAAACTCATTATCATGACCAAACCTTTCCAATAGTGGTACCTAGAATTCATCGATAATATTAGTCTAATTTCCAATGTAGGGCATGGATGGGTCCTCACCACCATAGACTATTTCACAAAGTGGGTTGAAATAATTCCAATTAAATCATCCAATCAAGAGATGGTAATCCAACTATAGAATACATCATTACTGGGTTTAGAGCTCTTGATGGTATAGTCACTAATAATACTACCTACTTCAAAATCCCAAAGTGATGAAATTTACTTTGGAATATGGAATTTTTCTCATGACATCCTTCAATTACTACCCCTAAGGCAATGAACTGGAAGAATCAACCAACAAGAACATAGAAAGGATTATAAAATTACTATTATTGAATTACAAATAGAATGGAACACTAAGCTATGTAAGGCACTATGGGAATATTGAGTAACACCTAAGGCATCCACTAGATCATCTCCTTAAAAGTTGGTCCATGGGAAGGGGGTTGTGTTACAAGTCAATTTGGAACTCCCTTCCCTCTAAATGTTATAATAAATAAAGTATGAAGACATTAACTTTGAGCTAATGGAAGTAAATCTGAATCTGTTACTAGCCCTAGAAGAAGAAGAAATAAAAAATGCATTAGAAGAATGGTGTAATACTAAGAGGAAATAAAAATATGGTTTGATAAATAAGCCACAAATATGGAGTATAAGGAGAGATACCTAGTATTCAAATGAGATGAAGACTAGGTAAAACTAATACAACACTAGAACCTTGAATCTCTCTAGAGTGGACCCTATAAAATTTTGAAGATAGTGGGTCCAAATACCTATAAACATGCCATTGTGGATGGAATAATGCTACCAATTTTTATGAATAGGCAACACCTTCAACCCATATAGTGAATATCTTTGGCAAATAAAAATGTAATATTTTTTATTTCTTTTCTTAGCTATTAATTTTTGGCAAATGCTTTCTCCTCATATTTTGATCCCCACTTTGAATATTCTATTTTATTTCAAAATTACCATTTGCTTATCTCCTTCTTCCTTTATGATGAATGTGATTGATCCACCATTTCATCGTTTTCTTGTCAATTCAAGAAAATGGATTGGATAATTCAATCACTCTCCCTAGCAAGTGAATTGCTTGAAAATATGAATGAATCACTTAGAAAATGGTCCAATTGCAAGTCAGTTTTCTAAATTGAAAAATGAACCCTAATAGGTTGACTACCTACTACAGTGACTCATATGCTAGGTGTAAGGATGTGCAGGAAGTTCAATAATATGTAAGGCAAAGGTCGTAAAGCCCCCCATCCAAACTTTCTTTATCACTTCCATGATCTACATGAGCAATCACCTTTTATACCTCCAAGTGTACAAATTCTGCTCCTCCCTATTTATCAACCCTCTTAAATGATCCACTTGATATTGCATTCACCCCAATTTGGTTACATAAATGATATTTTATAGCCAAGTGGATCACTACTATAGCCCTATTTTATACCTTACCTCTTAAAAATGGCTAGGATAGAGCCTCATTAGAGATCCCATTTTCCAATGCTAGTTGCACCCTTATAAATGGATATGTTGAAAGAGGGAAAAGTCCAACCATATTTGATAAGAAAATTGATTGAAAGATTCACTTGGTAACTAAAATTATCGGTTGTCAAGGGTTTTAAAACTAGTCCAATTAACTAGAAATTAACTAGCCTCCACCAAGAAAATCACCTATTTTATTCATTTCACCTTTGAGTACAAAATAATTCCAAGTTCCCTTACCTTAAGCAAATCACTCAATTTTTCATGAAAAATGCTAGGAATTTTAATGTAAAAATTAAGTCTCATTTGAAGATCTTTGTAAAGCAAGTGAATTGCTTGTTAAAATTAGTGAATCACTCCTAGTCTCAATTTTGGTAAAAATATTCTCCTTCTTCCCAAAATTATCTTCCTTATTTCTAGCCATAACGGATACTTCCTTCACCTCCAAATACCAATACATGCTTGAAGTCAACCCTATATAACCACCTTCTAGTACTATCACTTTGTTCTCATCCGTACCATCTTCTCCTATACTAATACTACTATAGGAAACTAAAACATCAAAATGTAAGGAAAAGAAGATATGAGGTAAGAGAGAGAGGTAGGCCTTCCCTCCCCAAAGAGACCTAAATATCTCTTTGATCATCCTTATAGAAGGATTAAAGAGGGTAATATGCATATTCAATAGGCCATACTAGGAAAGAGACTTTAAGAATATTCAACCTTAGCCCATAGACTAACTTTTGGAGCATGATTCAAATTTGGACATCTAAGATGGCGATGAATCTAGTGCTCTAAGTGTGGAACTACTTGGAACTTATAAACGTTTTTGTTGAAAGGTATGACCCATTTAGAGATAGCTTAAAAACCCTCAATGGAGTAAGGAATCATTCTACATTAGAAAAAAGGGCAAGGAAGTAAATAATATAATTATATAGGTTTTTCTACAACCCCAAAATACAAAAATACTTTTATTATTGAGGGAAAAACACCTACTAGAGGGACCTCATAGTCACATACCTAAAGAATCCCATATTTTTTTTTAACTTCAACATCTCATTGGATTTGGAGATGTTCAAATGGTGTTATCAACAATTACTATAGTATTGGGAGAGAGGACAAACATAAAAATCTATGAAGAACACATTGCCTTGCTCCATGCCCTACAAACCTACCCTAGGAAATCCTAGATGATTGATTGTGCTAGATACATTATAGATCATATGTAAAACCCATTGAAATCCTACAAGGAATATATTTTACCTATGCCTCATACCTAGTTTGGATCATCTTATACCATAAAAAAAACAATGGTTCCTAATCCTTTAGTTAGACTAGGTGGAAAAAATAAAAAACATATATCAATGGTAGATAGCATGGGCATAGCCTACCAATAAGTAAACAATACCTCCCATTGCTCCTTTGATGAGTTGTAGAAGGTCCTAATAGAGAAATTCAATAAGGAGCACAAAGGCTATCAAATGAGGCCTAATAATATTTTACGTTTTCAAAATGGTCAAATTGAGACTTCTATTTGAGGATGACCAAGTCATTTATATGCATTTATGGACTTTTAGTCATGTCTTTCAACTTGCCTACATATGTTCCAAATTACATGTTCAACCTATAATATATGAGGTAAATAAACTACATGGATCTAAAATACTTTAGGAGGTTGAATAAAACCACATTCTACCCACTCAAGTAGTAAATAATCAAAACCACACCTAATTTGTGAAAGTTCCATAAATTTATGTAGGTAAAATTGAAGGTCATGGGGGTGGAACAAATAATAGACTGATGTTCCTATTACCCAATAGAATTTTTCAAGAATACCCTAAAGGATAAGAATATAGACAACTTCTTCATGCATGAGAGCTAACACATTTAGAAGGAGATAAATCCAAGCAAAGAGTTGGCCCTCACCACCTTGGGAAGTAATCACAAATATGAAAGTGATATCTAGGAGATATAAATCCACTAGAATGGAATGCTTTCTACATCAGGAACAAGGATGACTTTAACCTAGATAGTAAGATAAATCATCAAAAATGGAGGGCCTTGAGGAAGTTGGGATACACTAACAAAAAAATACTAGCATATTAGAAGAATCGATATGTTAACAAGATCAATTAAGGATGTCTCATTCAATGACCAATTATCTTCTATATGGGATCAGAAGCATTCCAAGGCTACCAATAAGGATAAAATAATCAATGAAGCTCTAGCTAGCCCATCTATCCTATGGAAACCATGAAAAATACCAATGTCATAGGTCGTCATCTTTGTTGCACCAACAACACTAGTGGTGGTCAACTTAACATTGATAAAAATAGCCATTAAAGGGTAGAAGGGATTTGAGATATATGAGTCCATGTTTGAAAATTTCAAAGTGGCCAAGAAGTATAACAAGAGAAAACAACTCATCTCAAGAAGAGGAAAACCCCATAAGGAGGATCCCTTTTTGAGTTGGAAATTACCAATATTGTGGACACTATGGCATCCATTTCTACTTCCATTCCACCCCCACTACTCTCACTTATTTTTCTATCCTTTATTTTTCTATTCTCATTTCTTCTTCTTACCCTCCACTAGTGCATCCCATGGTTCTTCTAAAGGAATCCACCTCCAACTATTGCTATCTTACCCAACACTACACCTATCATGATATTTTCATTACTATCCACTAAAAATACACCTCACAATACATATTACCATATACAATACTATCATCACAATCATCCACCTCCTCACCAATAACATCCCTGCTAGCAAAAATGATAATGCAACTAGCATCAGGGCCAACCCCTCTTCTATCCACCATATTTACCTACAGTTCCATACAATTTGCTTCATTAACTATGTCTACACATCCATCACACCTACCAACCCAAGTGATAAAACTCCTCTTGTAGGCGATGATGTCACCTACCCCAACAATAATGATTGAATCTATAGAAGTACCCCTTAAACTAGCATAATCACAGTTCCAAGTTAGGTCTTCATTTGGAAATTTATCAACAATATAAAGGAGAAAAATATCAAAAATATATTTGATGTCCTTACCACTAAGGAGAAGAAATAGAAATAGCATTACAATCAGCTAAAGTATAAAATATTGGAAGCTTCAAATTTAATATGTTGGTAGATGACTAGCAAGGGGGATATTTATATTGCTAAAAGCAATAAAATCTAATTCATCCAAAGTGGCAACTTCTCCTATTAACTTAATTCCTAGATTTTTCAAGTTGGATCTAAACCAAATATATCCATACAAGATTATCCAACTTATGAATCAATTTATAATTAGTTCAACCATGAGATTCAATTGATTAATAATTAAGGATGAAACATTAAAGAAGAAAAATGAAGAACTAGAAATAAAATGGTACATCTCAAAGCATAGAAAGAACAAATCTAGCAAGAAAATGAGGCTTAGATAAATATGCCTTAGAAAGATATCATCTAAATAAACAAGTTGAGAACCTTAAATCTTGATGTTTTTAGGTTAAGAAGAGCACATGGTAGCTAGAGAATCACTTTGAACAACTTGCATAAGAGAAAATCCAAATTGAGAAACTTTAAGAACCCCTACATGAGATGGATTTGAGAATCGAAGAGTTGACAACTTCAATATTAAAGGAAGTGACTAGGATTTTGATATCTAATGGGTCAACTCCCTTTGGGACAAGAGTAAGATAAAAGTAGAGAGCACATAGTGAGACTTCCTCTTCATAGCCTATATAAAGCACAACGTGAGCAAAGTGATTAAAAACATTGAACAAGTGGAGGAACAATTGACTTGTAGGGGAGAATATCAAGAAGTATTGAAACTTTTATCCTCCATATCAACATCATAGTAATAGCAAATAAGAATGGGTAGAAAGTATTTGGTCAAAAAACTTAAGAATATCTTGAATGCTCATAGAGACCTACAAACTTGCAAAAATACTTTAGCATCTACAAAAACCCTAATTCAAAAAATGATCAAGGAAATTTAGGAGTTAGTTGCTACCAAGTTGTCAAAAATATTTGACTCGTGGATGAAGATCCTTGATGATGATATTATTGATACTATGTTTGAGGAAGAAAAGAATCAATCCAACAAGGGGGATACAATTGAAATATATAAGCAAGTAGATCCTATGTATGCCAAACTTTAAGATATCAAAAGGAAGCTATATGAGTTATCAAAGAATCTATTTGAAGATCTTATAAGAGAAGTTGGATATCTTGTATCTATCTAGTTTCTTAGAAATGAGTGGTAGAATTTGTCGGTATTATTGGCATGAAATATGGAATGACGAAATAAAAAATTTGACAATTTTATAGTAGGGATCACAATTTTGTAGACTTTGTAACCAAGGATAAAGGTAATATCTAGGATCTCTTATTAATCAAGTTTTGCACCCCATGAAGTTGTCAAAATTATAGTACCTTGACTCTACCTTATAACTCATAGTTTTAGAAGGGTATAAGACAATGAAATCAAGTAGTCCATGCCTTTAAGAACCTTAAAAATTTGGTTAAGACTAACTCAGGTGTCGATTTTTTCAAGAGCAATTCTTTGTAGAGGCATCCAATTGTCTTAGATGAGTGAACTGCTCAGGGTCAACTAGCAATTTCCTAACAAAACCAAGTGATTTGCTCACTTCTTGGAGCAAATCACTTGACAACCAGTAGAGGGATAAAATTGAAAACATGAATCTTGAGAAGAATCATTTGAAAGTGATATTTTACCATGTAGTGGCACACTAACTCATTTTAGAAGCCTTCTAAACCTATTAGAGGTATGTAACATTTGGAGATGCATTATTTTGTTAGAGATATCCCCAAATATTTAATGTTACTAATAGTTTCTCATCCCAGGTAACTGAGGGGTAAACTCCTACTATAAATAGGAGCCATGGGTTCCATTGTGTGCATATTTTGGTCATAATAATTCAGAGTTACACTCTATGAATTCCACATTATACTTTGTATCATGAGGTTGTTGAGATATTGGCATGTCCTTGGTATTCCATCAATTGCACCATCCTCCTGGTTTTCTAAGTATGTGATGATTGAGGTACAATTATTTTGATCATATTATTATTTGTATAGTAATTTCATACTTAATGAATGAGGATACATTGATGTTATTTGAATTATCATGTGTTGATTGATCATGCACACTACCTCGTTATGGTTAATGTTGTATTTTATTTGAATATGTTACTTACACCCTTAACATTTTATGCATTTTTATTTTCTATGTTTTACTTTTTATGAAAATTAGTGTAGGTTAGTGTAGGAGTATTTAATGGGGATAGTGGGGAGCCAACCTCAATAAAGAGGCTCGGAGGAATTATTGGCCCTTTCTTCTGACTTTGTTAAAACTAGAATGGATGCATCACTAAATTAGAAGTCAAGAAAATTTCCCAATTTAACACCACTCTAGGGTGTCCAATGTTTGTTAAGTTGTAATTATGTACTTTAAGTATTTTCTTATTTGACATATTAAAAAATATTTTGTTTTAGTTTTTGTCTTTGTTGTTTTTTTTTATGTTAAGGCTAATGACAACAAGGACATTAAACACATTCTTGAGATCATATAAAAATTTTGTAGACAATTATGTGGAGGTTAGGGCACTTCTTGCAAGAATCAATATTGTAGTAAAAATAATAAAAATATCTTTCAATTGATGGGGATTTGTAGATATAATCTAAAAATGTTAAGAAATATGGATATGGAGATTGAATCAATAATAACAATAATTTTGATGTTATTCAATTATTAACAAAGACAATATATTAGAAATGGTAGGTATCTTTAAAGAAGGAATCAAGGTGGTTGATATAGCTACTTACAAAGTTGATCTTTATTTTTGATAGAATTCAAATTTAATAAGTTAATTAGTAGAGGAATATATTATTTTTAAATAAAAATTACGTCAAAAAAAATAGTGGAAACTAATAACTTAAGAGTTAAAAAAAAATTATAAAAAAATAAACTAAATATTTTTAAAAATATTAAAATATTATTTAAATATCAAATAAATAAATAATAACTATAATATTTTATAGGAGTATCCAAAAAATAAAAAAGACCATATTTCATTCATTAGAAAGCTAATTGTAACAAAAAGTTAGTTAATATCACATGAAACTTTAATGGCATGAATTAAAAGAAGACCACGTGATTTTTGTAGAATGATAAGTCGGGTACTGTGAGGAAGGAGATCAAAAGTTCAATCCTTTTCTTTGTCCGGATAACCTTTTATATAAGAAAAAAAAAAAAACTTCAATAATATCTGTTTAAATACAATATCCGATGATGATCCGTGTTGAACAAGAACACACCTAAGTCCTTAACGAAATTCACAACTTGCAAGTTTGCTATTCGTCATTTCAGGACTTCCTTTTGAAATGCGACCAATAAGATGATGCAACCTCTCCATTTTAAAATATCTAATAAACCCAAGACTTTTGGGATTTTATTTTTTTTTAAAGAATTTCCATTTATTTTTATGGTTTTGACATCATTCTCCTTTCTGGAAAAAAAAATCATTAAAGTTGAACAACCCTCTATGCCGACGTGTCAACGGTCACCCGCGATAGGGCACCACGTGTAAGGCTACGGAGACGCGCCGTCTAGTTGGGGTTTGGAGAGCGGACGGTGGAAGTTGAGTAGGGAGAACATCGACCCTTCGTTGGACTCTCAGTGCTAGATGAGCTGGCACTAACTGGTTTGTGGTCTGCCTCTCTTTGGTATATTTATTCGCCTGGAACGCTTTCCATATTCAGTCTCTGAGAATGGGTGCTCTTCAACGGGCAGAACTGGTCGGAAAATCCATGGAATTAACGAAACAAAGCAGCAAAAGCGTATTACTGGGCAAGTATGAAGTGGGGCGGCTGCTGGGACAGGGCACGTTCGCAAAAGTGTACCTTGCTCGGAACATAAAGAGCGGGGAGAGCGTGGCCATCAAGGCGATGGACAAGGCCCAGATCCTCAAGGTGGGCATGATCAACCAAATAAAGAGAGAGATCTGCATTATGAGAATGGTGAGGCACCCTAACATCGCAAGGCTCTACGAGGTTATGGCCACCAAGGCTAAGATCTACTTCGTTATGGAGTACGTCAGGGGAGGGGAGCTGTTCCAGAAGGTAGCCCGCGGTGGGAGGCTCAAGGAGGACGCTGCGCGCAGATACTTCCAACACCTGATCAGCGCCGTGGACTTCTGCCACGGGCGGGGCGTGTATCACCGGGACCTGAAGCCCGAGAACCTTCTAGTCGACGACAGGGACACCATGAAGGTCTCCGACTTCGGACTCAGCGCCCTGCCGCAACAGCTGCGCCAGGACGGCCTCCTCCACACCACCTGCGGCACCCCGGCCTACGTGGCCCCCGAGGTGCTCCTCCGCAAGGGCTACCATGGCGCCACTGCCGACGTCTGGTCGTGCGGCGTCATCCTCTTCGTCCTCCTTGCTGGTTACCTGCCCTTTCACGATGCCAATCTGGTGACCATGTACAACAAGATGTACAGGGGCAAATTCGTGTGCCCGAATTGGTTCTCGCTGCCGATCAGGAGGCTTATGGCCAAGCTCCTCGACCCTAATCCGCACACCCGCATCACAATTTCCCAGCTCCTGCTGGTCCCCTGGTTCAAGAAGGGCTTCAAGCCCGCTCCCGTTTCCGAGTTCGGCGACGCGGACGCCGGCTTCGATGACGTGGACGCGGCCTTCGATGAGTGTGCGTCCGTGCCGAAACCGGCGTTCCTCAACGCCTTTGACATTATTTCACAGTCGGTAGGGTTCAATCTGTCCAGTCTGTTTGAAGGGGAAGACACGGCTAAGCAAGAAACGCAGTTTATGTCCCGTGAGCCCGTGTCCGTTATTATTGCCAAACTGGAGGAGATGGGCAAATTACAGGGATTTAAGGTAAAGAAAAAGGACTGCAAGGTGCTGTTGCTGGCGTCCGATGTGGGCCGCAAGGAAAACTTGGCGGTTGCTGCGGAGATCTTTGAAGTGACCCCTTTTGTGTTTCTCGTGCAGGTCAGAAAAGTTGGCGGTGACAGTTTGCGGTTTGTGGACTTCTGTAAGCAGGGCCTCAGAGCCGGCCTCCATGACATCGTCTGGACGTGGCAAGATGAACCCAAGTCTTAAATTTCTGCAATTTAATCCACCTTTTCTTTCCTTTGCTTATGCATTTTGTGGACCCCTAAGATCTCCCGACATGAGATGTGTGTATATATGTAAAGGCCAATATAACATGACGCCTAGCATTGAGAAAAAGGCTTATCATCATTTTAAGATGAGGCAGTCGCAGACCCTTCGACATTTCGAGGATAAAGAAAGAGTGGCAGACGGTTATAAGCTGGGGAGAACGAGACTTTTTCGTTTGGGTTCACCAGAGTTCAGGGCAAAGTTTGTGGGAATCAACGAGGTGTACCTGTTTTCCATGGAAAGAAACGCCGCATACTACCTGATGAAGTTTGTGTATGTATATATATTTGCATTGTCTATACACATATGCTTTGTATATTAACCTAATTATATATGATTGTATTTTTACCAGAAAATTGTTCATTCTTTTATGTATAAAAATAATACATAACAAAATAAAAATAAAAATAAATGAAAAAATTCTCATAATGTATTTAATTTTAGATTTCGTTTATTCACTTTAATTTTGATATACAACTTTATTTTACATTTTTAACTTTTATTATAAAAAAGAACTTCTTCTGGTATTCCCAATATTTTAGTACCAATATTCATTTGTAATATTTTTAATTCAAGACCGCAAATCAATTGCTTAAAACTCAAAAACATATTTTAAGATGATTACATGACATATGACTATTTGGCTGTAGAATCTAATAGAATCATGTTAACTAGAAGTGTCCGTGTCATGTCCGTACGCATGCTTTGCATGGCAGGGTGTTTCAAAGGTTCATAGGTTTTTGCAGGCTCTTGAATTTTTTTTTCATCTGTTTTTCAAAATTTTGATATATTGCTTTTGCAGTCAGTAATGGGCTTATAGTTTTTGAAAATATTTTTTTACGCGTAAAGAAAAAGATATGAACTATTTTTTTTTATCAAACTAAATACATTAGTAGATTTTAACAGCAGATTTTTCTTTTTTAGTTTGAAGGGATTCCATATACAGCAACACAACAATTGTCCCAAAGGATTTATTAGATGTTGAAAAACTTTTGCAATTTTTTTTTTTTTAACTTCTCTTTTTCAAACATTTTTTTTTTAAATAATATTAATATCAAATGCAACAATCACCAAATATATTTAAGTTAGAAATTTTAAAAACTAAGTCTAAGTTTTTTTTTTTTAAAGTAAAAACTGTTGCGTGATAATGCAAGTCTATTTTTTAGTTATCAATGTTTAAAGTTTAAACCTTAATCTAAGGTTTAGGGGTTTTTTCTCCTTTTTAAGTAAATATTGCTACATGATAATTATGTTTTCTTATTTTCAACTATTTTTCTCCTTTTAATAAATATTGCTACCTGATAACTTAACTATGTATGCAAGTTAATTTTTTCAGTTGTCATTGTTAAAAGTTTAAACCCTAAACTGCAAACACTAGTCTAGGATTTAGGATTTAGGGTTTTTTGAAAGTAATTATTTATAACTTTGTTGTTACTTGTTTTCATGTGCAATTATAAAAAAACATGGATGAAAAGAGATTTAGCATTGAAGTATGCAAGGAATAGAAAAGAAAGTGAAAGTTTATTACAATTATTGTGGGTCTTTTATTCATGGAGGCATTTACTGCCTCAAATTCCATTTAGCAAAGAAAATTGGCAAGGATGTCAAGTCATGCCAAAAAGTGTCGAATGAAGTTAGAAATGTTGTAGATCTCATGCTCTCTAGCTCATAGGAGAAAAATATCTCAAATGAAGACAAACCGGGGCATCTCATCCCCCCTTCTTGAATTCCCTATACCAACAACAATTTTAGCTAATTTTAGCACATAAGCTCAAGTCCATAAGTTACACATGCACGAAGTGAAACAAATGAGCCCCATTTTGTATAATGTTCCATACTAGGGGCACAACCCACTCTTGAGTGTATGGTCAGATCGCATGGAACCAAGAGAGGCATGACACAACAAGGATAACCATTACCATTTTTGGTATTTTTTTTTACCTTTCCTTCAATGTAGTAAGGTCTCCATATTGGCAATGCATGATAGATGTCATTGCAAGGTACAATACAATATTTAAGGCTCCAAATTGTGATGACCTTAGGGACCCTCTCCTTCGTTAATCCATGGACAACATTTAGATTGTGCTTAAATTTATAAACATGAATGATTAAATTATGTTTTTAGAAAGCAAACTTTAAAACAATAAAATAGGATTAAATTTATATGCATTCATGATTAAATTATGTTTTTATACTTTAGGTTGTGTTTAAAGACCAACGTAGGGTGTGAAGGATGAAGGGTTACAATATCATGTCTTACGGATGGACGAATGGGAATGGAAGAACCTTGATTAATTTTTTGGTTGCTTCTATAGGAGGAACTGCATTTCTTAAGTCAATAGATGCATCGATACAAGTTAAGAGTGTTGAAATGCTTGCAAGGTTGTAGGGGGAGGTTGTGCTGGAGGTTGAGGAAGAGAATTTTATCCAAGTCATCACGGGAAATGCACCAACATTTAAAGTAACCAATATATTTTGCAAGAGAGATTACCCATTATTTTTTGGACCCCATGAGCAACCCATTGTCTCAATTTGTCCCTAGAAGACAATGGAAAATTACCTTGGATGACCAATGTTGTACAAAAGTCTAGGACTATCACAAAATTCATCTACAACCATGCTTGGGTCCTCTAGCTCATGAGGCAATTTACTATTGGGAGAGAGCTAGTGTGACCTAGATTTACACGCTTCATCATACAATTTGTGACACTACAAAGCATACATAATGCAAGAGGTTCATTGAAGTAGATGTTTGTGAGCGATGATTAGAATTTCAAACAAGCTGCTAGAAATTGATTCTCTAGTGAGGAGCAAAATGTATATACCTATTTATCTGAAGATACCTTCTATATAGCCATTGATGAGGTCATCAAGGTATAAGACTAAGTTTATTAATTTATTTCATTATTTATTTTTTAATTTAAAATATTTTTCCATTTGGGAATCTTGTATTATAATTTGTAATTTTTTGTTGTTAAATATTTTTATTTAAATTATATTTCCTTTTTTTAGGTGTGAAAGCCTTTAGTGTAGGTTCTCTGTCTTGTTGATGGAGAACAATCTACAATGGCATATGTATATGAGGCTATGGACAAGGAAAAATAAGTAATTATCACATTTTATGGATATGTCCACAACAAATACGATTATTTAGGTAATCATTAATAGACGATGGGCATTTCAGATCCATAACCCTCTTCATGCAATGGGGTACTACTTAGACCCCTAAATTTTTTATTCTGCTATATTTCATGCCAATCATGAGGTGATGGTGGCCCTCGGAGCTTGCCTTGAGTGCATGTGCCCTGATAGGAAATTATGCGATAAAGTAGCTTGCCTTGAGTGCATGTGCCTTGATAGGAAATTGTGCGATAAAGTATGTGAAGAGATGCAGGCTTATAAGGAATGTCAATGTCTCCTTTCTCCATCCAAACAATGCATTCAAATGAGGTCAAAAATTAGGCTAGGTAACCTTCATTAAATTATTATTTGTTTTATCTTTTGATTTTGTTCTAAATATTAATCTCAATTTTTTATTTTGTATGTGAATAATTATTATTATTTATTTCTAGATTTATGGTGGGAGGACTACAGTGCATTTATGCTCAACATGTAATACTTGGCCATCTAAATATTATCTCAACCATGCAATGTTTTAGGTTGTGAGTACAATTGGAGTATGTTTGAACACATACACTCCAATAAGCACAATAGGCTTACATAAAAAGGTTGAGTGATCTTGTGTTTCTTTATTACAATCTTTGCCTCCATCATAAATGAATTATAGAAACAAATATTGAGGTCATTGACCTAAGTGACATTGATCCATCATCTAAATGAATCATAGATGGACAATAGGAGTAGTAGGAAGAGTCACCTCTCTTCTCTGTGGATGAATTAATTTTTTTTTAAGACCTAGTGGAGGAGATAAAAACCAAGGCATAACAAGATGCATAGGCACAAGAAGAGGCATGAGTATAATAAGAGGTAAAGGGCACATCAACAAAGAGATACTGGAGCTTCTACTAGGGCAAATGGCAAAGACATTCAAAGATATTGAGGCATTGTATTTGACAATTTGTCATGACTAATGACACATTTTGTGATTTGTACCTTTTCATATTATAAGCAATAAAAGATGTGTTTTGTCACTTTCATGTGCAGTTTAAACTTGTATCACTTGTCAGTTTCATGTGTATTTTAAGTTTACAGTCTTACATAATTAATGTGTGATTTGCATAATTTTAATTCATTGTGATATACATGAAAAATATTTTTCAATGAAAATTTAGATTTTTTTTAATTTTTTTTTGCCATTTGTTCTTGATTCTCATTTTTTCCTGATTCTTTTTCCAACCTAATTTCGCACTGATTTTAATTTTCTCTACTATGCTCATGAAATAATCATAGATAAAAAGTATTTGTTAAATTTGAAGTACAATTAGTCTCGATTTTTAATCTTCAAGCAAATAAGATATAAGTTATATTATAATCTTTCATCCAAAACCATCGTTGAAGATTTAATGCATACTATGGTTGAGAGATAAAAAATATTAAAGAATACTTAACAATTTAAATTCTTAGAAACTAATTAAAGGGACCAAATTAGTTGTCTTAAATGACTCCTAAATTTATTGCTTCATTTTTTAAATTGTTGAAAGCAAACTCTTAGTATAATCAAGCTATCGATATAAAATACAACAATAATAATTTATCCATTATGATGCTTATCATATACATCATGCTCCACCATTTTTTGAGTAATTCTCAACTAAGGAATATGTGGATTTTTCATCATATAAAAATCATCTTAAAGGGACCTGTGAAAAATAAATGGTATGTATGTTTAATGAACCTCCTACCATTATGAAAAATAAGTAGAAGAGAGAATCATCCTAATGAAATTCATCTAAGAAATTGAAAAAATATAATATAATAAAAACATTTAAGCAACAATGTGAGCCTTATGCATCTCAATATTACCATCAACACAAAAATTGGTCTTATATCTATCCATTTACAACTAATAACATTCTTATCCTTAGGAAAGAGAATCAACTTTTGCATCCAATAACTTCTCCCACTTAAGAAACTTTAGGATGAATATATGAAGTGAAAAGTTCATCCATGTCCACCTTATTGAAAAGAGAACAAGAAGAAAGTGACTTTAAATCAATTTCTAATCAACACAATTATTTAAGGGATTTAAGTATTGGTCTTATTGAATTTGAAAATAGTCCTTGCCAAGACTAGAGGGGTATTAAAATGTAGAAAACCATAAAATCCATATTAGCATAGACAAACTTAAATAATAAAAACTCAAAAATATATGCATAACTAACTTACTTGATTAATCATAAGCAACCTCTCCTACAAAATAATCATCATATCTTCAAGACTTATCAACATCAATTGGTGGAAAACCAAGAATGGCTTGTCCAGCATCAATAATTATAAGGACTAACATCAACATGTATAACATGAGATGTTAAAAACAATATCAATGAGATTTGGAAGATATTAAGCAAATCCATGATAAGCAACCTCATCAAAAGTAAAATTACTCATAATGATGACCTTACAAGGATAATAGATTCGATAAACCTTTTACTTATTACTATATCTAAAAATATACATATTTGAATCTTAGACTAGAGGTTATTCTACTGCTCAATAGGGATATGGGCCCATGAAATTAATCCAAAAAATTAAAGTGATAAACTAATGGTCAATCTCTTATCCATCACTAAAAGGAGGTCATTCCCTTAAAAATATTAATTAATGTGTTGTTGATATAAGTAATGTAAAATAAAATGTTCTTCCTCAACTATTAATACCCACTTGTTTAATCAAATGGCATGAGTTCAAGTGGTTAAAATTGTGAAATTTCTATGTGGAGACGCCAAGTTCAAATCTTGCTAGGTGATGTAATATCACTGTGTGGTTCATTGAAATACCATTATAATATAGTCCTCAGGAATATTTTTGGAGAGTAATATTTTGGCATGTAGTGGTACCAATAACAAATTTTAAAAGGTCTTTAATCCATTTAGGAGTTTATTTTGAGGCATGCAACATTTGGAGATGCATTGTTTTGATAAAGATGCCCCCAAATATTTACTTTTACTAGAAGTAGAAATTTCTCACCCAAGGTAACTCAAGCTTGAGTTCCTTCTATAAATAGGATCCCCAGGCTCTGTTGTAAACATATTTTGACCTTGAGGAAACTAGACCTATGCTTTGCAAGACACATTAAAATTGCTTTGAGCTAATAATAAAATTATGCAAATGTTTTGTTTTCCATTAGTGGCACCACCATCCTAGATTATGGAATATCTAATGATTGTGACACTTCCTTGTTTATTCTTGTCCTTTATTATTATACCTACTTTATACATGTAAGAATACATAGTTTCTAATCAATTTTATCATGTGTTGATTCTCATAATTTCCTTGCTACGGTTATGATTGTATTTTATTGTCAATCTCTTGCACCCTAAACATCCAAATTTTACTTTTAGCCATTCAATTTTTATGTTCACTTTTAGTATTTACTTTAATTTAGATTAGACTTAACGAGGATAGTGGGGATTCAACCTAATCTAGAGGTCAAAATGGGCACATTTCCCTTTCTTCCAATTTTATGAAACAAGCTTACTCTCTTTTTGAAATCTAATTTTACATATATTTCCTTTCTTGCATTCATTTTTTTAGGTGGTTTGCAATGGTGACTATGTTTCAACTGTCACCAAACTTTTAAAAAAATTGTAAAGTGGTAGCAAAAAGTACTAAAAGACATAAAAAATCATTGATTTGATTTGATTTTGATGCTAAATTATGTTTTTCATGAACTTTTACAAATTCTTCATCCAAGAAGCAATTCACTTGCCCTTTTTAGAGAAATCACCTAAAAATAAAAAAATTCTCAAAGTCCAAATCAAGGAGCTTTTTTCTTAATGAATAAAAAGTAATTTTATTGGAAAACAAAGTGATTTCCTATAAGCAATTCACTTGGACCCTTGCTTCTCAAAATCCTTTTATGTATTTTTTTTTTAAGTAATTCACTCCCTTAATAATTTTTTTTTTATGATTTTTCCTTCTTGATGCCAAAACTCTACTCATTTGAGAAGATCCAAGATTATGAATATGTGCTCAAAGATACAATACTAAAGAAAAGGATTCTATGTAGTCTAGTTTATATCATACCAAAAAAGAAATGCAAGAGGGGAAAGAAGGAACAAATCATCACATGTGTAAATAGATATGATGAACCTAAAATTGATTCAATGTCTATCTTACTCCATCAAAAGGAAAAAGTCCAATGGTTGATCAAACTATCAAATGTAAAACCCTGTATCTAAAGAATTAAATTTCCTTAGATTCTCATAATTTATTATTGAGCATTTGTCATCCTAAATCAAACCTAGACATCCATTGGACCTACCGTCACTCATACCAATCCTTTATATGGAATTCCACAACTATCATAAAACTCATCCCAATTTCTAAATTAGATAAGGTATTTAATCGGTATGACTAATCCTATATAATAAAAGTCTAATGCCTTCTATTACCTATATTAGAGTAAGTAAATTACTAGTATATAATATCCAAAATAACATCTAACAAGTACTATCCCAACCCAAAACATGCCCAGGTCTTGTCAACAACCCAATACTTTCAAATTGGTGAATCTATCTCTAGGATAGTCAATTCCATCCAATGTTAGTACTAGTAATCCCTCTATATAAAATCACATCCATATCTCAAGCCAAGTCATGGCTAAAAAATTGTACATGCTTGCTAGTCAAATGGGGACACGAAGATTTTAGGGAAACCCCCAAACTAAACATTTCCTCTAGCCATCCAACCAATGCAAAATATGAAACCATACATGGCTCCTTCCAATCAACAATTCCTTCAACAAGGTTTACAAAATACTCTTGTAGAAACCAAAATTAAGCTTAATAAATACTAATTAATTAATCATAATTAATTAGTATATTTAACATTAATAAAATTAATATTCATTTTCCTAAGTATTAATTAATTAATTAATTGATTGATTGATTAACTATTACCTAAGCTACACAACCACTCACCCCTCCCCATGGGCGCATTCACCCTTCTATCCCCCATGGTCACATCACCTGCAGTTCACTCTAGTTCCACCTTCCATCCCCCATTCTAGTCATGCACGAGAAAATGATCACCCTTTACCATAAATAAACTTTAGTTTACTACACATCACAACTCGTAGTTGCACCTTCATCTACACATTGGATATTTTAAATATGCATGCAATTCCAACATGCACATTTAAATTAAATAAACATATTTAATTTAAATGCATAAACAATCACAACATGCACTCACAGTTCAACTTGCACATTTAAATTAAATAAACATATTTAATTTAAATGCATAAACAATTCAAACATGCACAAACATTTTTAAACATGCATATATGGATAAACATGCATATTCAATTTGATATGCATATTTAATCCACATGCACTTTCAGTTCAACAAAGACTTTCAATTTAATATGCATATCTTATCCAATGAAAAATCCAAAGAATGCACACATTGCAAAATTACACACACATTATTGGTGATAACTTTGAGGTGTGCACATCCGATGATATTTCTAACATAAGCTTATCCTCATTTGTGAGCATGCATCCTTTGGGATAATCTCAATGTAGAAGAGAACCACCAGTCAACACCACTTAACTGGTGGACCCACCACCTCATCCATTCCCCTCAGGAAGTCTATAAATGCACCTTATCCTCCTTCATGGAGCATGAATGAGGATGAAATACATAAACTTACAATAATAAAACTCTGAGTTGACCTCACATCAACCACTTGAGTTAGCACACATCACCATCCACATCACATACCAAAAATAGATCATACAATTTTGTAGGTTTATATCTACCTTTCTACAACATCCGAATGCCACAATCGATGATCGTTTGATCCCAGATGATCTTGGTTTACAATAATCAGCTACTCAGATAGTCAACATCCAACCTACATGAATAAGTCTAGAAATAGCACAATAGTAGTATAATGTAGTATAACATAGCAACAATAGTAATACAAGAATGTAAGATTGATCTATTTTACTTTCCTTGAACATCTCAACATTTATTTATTGCTTTCAATTTATTTTTTTGAATCTGGGTCTCACTTCTAGAGACTCAACATATATTATTAACTATTTGCAATTTATTTGTGTATAGGAATATAGATCCAAGCATCAGTCTGAAGCAAGTAGGTCCAACACAGAACCAACCATCAAATTCAACCTTCAACAATAGTAGTAGAATCCAGATATCGATCATTCTATTTCAAAATATCATATTTTATGATCATCTAGACCTTATACGATCACTATACCTAGTAGTTAGCCCCTCATACGGTTGGAATAAAAATACTACCTACCATACCCAAACGCAGATGTAGCAGATCCAATAGATCTAACGTAGATCCAAATCCATCACCTCCAACATACGCAAATACAACAAAACGGTAGTCATGACAAACCCACCCTCCAGTGTTGTAGCAATGAAAATACCAAGGCACCATCACTATTTGTAAAAGGGAAACCAGTCTCATAAATGCTTGTGTAACCCCTTGGAGGTTCATTATTGTAATCAAACAAAATAAAAAATACAATACAAATACATATTTTATTGCTTTTATTCATTTGCTTTATATGGTGCATCTTTTTATCATCTACAAGATGGAAATCATGGTGGGACCATTCCCCTAATTTTTTTGTTTGCGTAACATTTTTTATTTGTTCACTGTTTTTGTGAATAATATAGATTTTATCGTTGCATTCTAAATATTTCTGACATTTTTCTATTTCAATTTTTTCACAAGTTACAGACAAGCACGGGTGGATGAAACCATCTGACCTAGGACGTCTTCAACCTGCAACCGTATGACTATGGACGATCTCAAAGAGAAACCATTCGACCCTAGACCGTAAAAAATCACAATCACAAACCACCTTAGATCTTCAATATAGGGTAGGACCACAAGTAGGGGGTTTAATAGTTCTATTTATTTATTTATTTTTATTTAAAGAAAAAAGAAGGTTTTCAATTTTTTTCATTTTGTTTATTTTTTTTTTATAGATTTTACATTTATTTTTTTATTTAAATTAAAAAGAGAGTGGGATTTAGTTTTTGTTTAATTTATAGCTTTTATAGTGTTATTTATTTATTTTTATTTTTACTTAAAAATAAAGTTTCAGTTTTAATTTTTTATTTTATAGCTTTTACAGTTTTATTTATATATAAAAATAAAAGCATTCTTAGAACTAGTGGTTATTGTTATTGTATTTATTTTTCATAAAAATTTCATTTAGATAACAATTGCATTTAGGTATTCTTAAAAAAAATTAAAAATCATCTTAGAACTAGAAGTCATTTATTTTCATTGATAAAATTGCATTAGGCATTTAAAACAAAACAACACTTCAAAGACAAACAAAACTTAAAAAAAAAAAAATATTATATCACACACACATGCACGTTTCATAAAAACATCGATGAAGTTGGATTTCATCATCAACGTTGATCGAGACCAACGATGTTGGAATTCACCTCCTTCCGTTGGCTCGCCCCCTAGACACCATAGTAGCCCCCATGAGTGGCTTTCCAGACTTCATCACTCATAAATCCCCCAATCTTGAGAGTACCTTAGGGTGGGTTAGGTTAAATACCTCTTTGTTCATGAGTTTTAATAATTTGTGGACTCATAGCTATCGTTATTGTCCAAGTCCATTTGAGGGTGAAGAAAAATTCTAGGTAGACCAGTAGTAGGAATTAGACAACGCAACCTCTTTTAGGAGGTTAATTTGTCCTTTTAGGTTACCATAAGCCACAACCATCCTAGGAAGCCATTTTAGCCATTGTTGTACCACTTCTCATCAAATGTATGGGCATCAACACACCTAGTTAGACCACATTCCACCACCATATTCATATTTTTAGGTTTAGGTTTGAACACTAGCACACCAAAATAAAAAATATTAAAACTATTGCTTGCTTGATTGTTGTGTAGATAGATAAATATGCATCCACCACACCATCACCATCAACCCCCAAATCCATATTCCAACCATTTCTCCTGCTCAGCTTATGGCCTTGACTCGAAGTCAAGTCCAAGCCCAAGCTCAATCCTAATTTTTCACCTAAGCCACCAAGGATGAATTCTAATAGGCTTCATATCCATCCATCGCTCCTCTAGCTCAGTAGGAGGTAACCTCATAACCACCTCAAGATAGTTTATCCAAATACACCCATTAGGCCACCACCAACCCACTTGAGATGTATAACTTGAGTACTACGTACTTGGGTACTACTTACTATCATATCCCCATAAAAATTCCTAAATCTATTGGTCCAAGAACCCTTGTGTCCTCGAGCTAAATCACCCTCATTGATGTTGATGTTACACATGCCCTTTAGGATGGTCCCTTTCCTCCACCATATTTTCCATGCTCATCCCTATTGCCATTAATCATTCCACCTTGTTTGATATCCTCCATACTATGGGTGAATTTTAGTGTTCCTTCACCCACTCTCCTTTAGGGGTAATTATGTTGGCAAAAAAGAGTGCCCATTTTTAAAGCATTATGAATGATGGACATATGAGTAGGCAGGAAAGCGTTGGAGCCAAATCTTAAAATTATGCCTGACTTTAGGACGATAGACCTGGACCCCAAAACCTCAACCAAGATGGATGGAGGAATGGGAAAGAAGTGCAGCAACACTTATTCCAAAATTTCCATCCCAAGGATGGATGAAACTTTGGGAAAGTAGCATTCAGATTCCAAGTCAGGCTACTCATCTATGCGATGAAGAATTAGGAAAGTAGTCAAGCAGGAATTGTACCCAAATAGTTTTCCAAGAATGTGATCATAATTTGGGAAGTGCAGGAGGTCTTAAAAAATAGGTATTAATAATCTCAGCTAACCTGTATTTCTTGATGATGGGCATGGAGGAAATAGTTTGAAATGCATGAATTCAAAGGCAATCAATTTAGGGCTTTCTCGAGGTATGAAGGGGTAAGATAAATTTATGATTCAATAGTAGTGTCACACTAGTCAAAGGCCTAGATTGATGCAAAAGCAACTAAATCCTTTTGGAAGATCACCATATCTCCTAGAATAGAGTGTCAATAGATCTTTTGATTGTTCCAGTATGATTCTTCCCACCTAATGTCATCAATGCTTGAATTTGAATCCATTGTAAAAACTTATATAAATAGTGGAATGCTCGCCATTCCAAAGGGTGGCTCTATGGCCTTTACAATTCATATGTAATTCTTCATCACCTATAAATAATAGTGTATCATTATTTGGTCTCTTAATTTATATTTTCTTCTATTTTTGTCTTTGTGTGGATTTTTATTTTTATGATGGTTGTATTAGTTTTTTTTTTTTTTTTTTAAGCGAAAAACCCCTTGTGGGGCCGCCTTGGTCTAAGAGACCATGAACAGGGGGTTCTACACCATCAAAGTCACCCGGGAGTCGCACCCAGCCCTGCCCGCACAAACATTATCAATTGGATTTTGGGTACCCAATTCAGCTTTTTGGTAGGGTGGAGATTCGAACCTGGGACCTCCCTTGGAGGATTGCCCTCTCCTCTCCGACTCACCTACAACACCTAGGTGATGGTTGTATTAGTTGGTTCACTTAATTCTGCTATCTATAATTCTTGGGTCTAGATGGGTGGTTGTAAAATTTACATCCACCCCTAGGTTTTAGGGTTTATTTTTTCTAAAGTCGATCTTGGTGGAAGTGCTATAATTTTATTGCTTGGATTTCATGCACCCTCCTATCGATTTTAGGATTTTCCCTTGCCCGTTGACCTAACAGATTAGCTCATACCATATTCACTTCTTGTTCCAAACAAGAAGTAAATATGTTATGATCTAATCTGTTAGGTGATCCGCTACTATTTGTATCGATGACATCAAACAAGTGTCTTGATGTAGCCATACCCCATCCTTGTTAGTTTTATCTATGACCTCCTTTACTTTCTTTCTCATTTCCTTTTCTCTATTTTCTCTTTTCTCCTTTGTAGTGTAGGTATTTGGAACCAAAGGAGACAGCCTTCTCTGGATATTGACCACCTCTACCTCTCCCAATCTAAGTGGCCATTCAATGTTGTTTGAGGACCGTTAAGCGTACCTCCTTCTCGTTTGATGATGGATTTCACACCAATATTTTTTTGGCGAATATACTAGAGAACTCATTGAGTTTTTGTGTTTAAGGGAATTAGAGTTTGGTGATACTCTCATTTTTCCACATCCTTGTAAATCACCTAGCAACTTTGAGTTTTGCAGCATCTCCAGATCATGAGATCAGTTGCCTCTTCATGTGCTAAAATATTTTTATTTCTTGAAGAACCTAGGGTTTTATGAGAAATCCTAACCTTGCTAATGGTGAAAGTGTGCTCTTCTAGCGACTTTGGCCCGGTCCAAAGGTTCTTAGGGACCGATGCTTTAATGGCTCAGCCAAAATTTCCTAGCTAGAATGATGCAGGTCCCTTAAATATCTCAAGCCTACAAAATATCCCTAGGGATACACTAAAATGCTCCCCACTTATAATGGTACTGATGGCATTGCATATGAACACTGCTATGATGTAGCCTCCCTCTCCTTAATTCATGGCATTTCTTATAAAAATGTGATGCTTAGGATCCTTGTTTTTGTCTTAAAGGAAAAGTATTATTATGTTTTAGAACTCTATAGCATGGAAGCATCAACAAATTGGATAATCTCATAAAAGCAATCATCGATGCATTCGATGCCTCTACAGATCCCTTCCTCCTACTCACATAACTAACATTCATCAAGTGGGCTGATAATAAAGCATGGTTGAATTCAATTTTTGCTTTACCAAGACCTAGAGGAGGATCCCTTACGAAGATAGACCATCTGCTACAAAAGCATATATATACTATGTTGATGCCCTCAGGCATGACATAGGCCTTCTAGTGCAGTAGTCAAGAGAGCAATTTTCCTCAAGTTTTTAAGTAAGAATCCTAAGCAAAAAGGATGTTAGTTTAGGTAGGCAAACTCCTCAATAGGGTTTATTTTTAGCCCCTTCTACCTATCATATCCCCTATTCAAAATTCTAGGTTTATGGCCCATTCCTTCCCTACTTATCCCAATATGCAACAAGAGGGCAGGATATGGGAAATAATCAGTACCCTGAACCATGTACCAAGAGCATCTATTTACCTATTGATTTGGGTAATATCATGGCTTGTTATTTTCCATAGGAGGAGAGGTCTGAGCAATAGATTTATTTTTTTAAGAAGTAGTGACACAATGACATACCGGTGCCAATCCTCATACCGTAAAGGATAAAGTTTTCCCACTAATACAAAAGAAAATCTAGGTTAGAATCAAGCAAAATAGCAACATAAGAATCATGCTCTAATGAATTTTGTGGTAGCCATATCTAGATCTTAGAACAACCAAAATATGAGGGGACTGATATCTCTCCCAAAAAGGATGAAGTATGGGTAACATTGCAAGTTGACCCATACAAAGTACAATTATAGTATCCACCTCCAAAAGGGATGAAATCCCAAGCATGGGCTAAAATAGTGAAGTTATCCTATACACGAGTGGTTTACATTTATAATATGGAGATGCTTAAGTTGAAATTAGCATCTGGTTGGAAGGCCTAAATTAAGCATAAGGAGCAACTAAAATTTTGTATCATTTAGTCTAGACATTGCAGGTTTACCATATAAATGGTAGAGAAGTTTTACGGTGTGGCATGCCAATAGCACCATAATTTTGTGTAAATAGGTCAATAGATAAATAAAGGGTGCAGATTTTAAGGTTGCATAGTTGTTGACATCACTCTCAGAGATCTACTTCTGATAAGTGGATGATTCCTAGATGGCATCTCTTCCTTGAGTGTTCTTTCTTCTCTTTTTAATTTAGTGACTCTATAGCCCAATGGATAACTCTCTTAAAATCTCGTAAGCTGATGTAGAAAGTACACATTGGCTTGTATAGTAAAGATACACATTAAGCTAAATATTTCAAAGCCAATGTAGAACCCCAAAATAAATTATCAAAGGGTCAAATATGGGTTCTAATAAGCTAAGATGATTGCGTAAGAAATAAGGGTTATACCAGCATAGATAAATGTCTTTAGTATTCTATCTATTCTTAAACAATCCTTGAACCATAAAAGAGTATATCAATGAAGGTATGATTTGATAGGATTTCTCTAGGGCTACTCTCTCTTTTGTTTCCTTCTTGCCCTCCTTCTCTCTTTGCTCCTTCCTCCCTATCTATTCCCTCAAATTTTATTTCCTTGTGCTTCTTCTTCTCGTCTTGTGCTTCCTTATGCTTCTGTTTTCCATTGTATACTACCTTTTTGTGCCCTCCCTCTTCCCCTATTTTCATATGGTAGCCATACCTTGGCCACCCTTGTTCCCATTTTATTATTTCTATTCCAATCCTTGTCCTTCTCCCCTTTGTTTTATTGTACTTATTAAGGAAGAATGTTATTTGGGTTTCTATTCCCATCAAGTGGAAATCCCGTGTGAGTCACCAAGAGTGTGGATGAATTTTTGCATCCTTTCACCCACTCTCCTTTAGGTATAATGATGTTGGTAAAATAGAGTGCCTATTTTTTGAAGAATTATGAATGATGGATGGATAGGCAGGCGGGCAAGCGTTGGATTCAAACCTCAAAATTTTACCTGGATTTAGGATGGAAGAACTAGAACCCAAAATCCTAACCAATATGGATGGAGTAATGGGAAAGAATTGCAGCAAATCTCATTTCCAAATTCATGTTCGAAGGATGGATGGAACTTTGGGAAGGTATTAGTTATATTCCAAGCCAGACTACCTATCTACGGGTGGAGAATTGAAAAAAAATCAAACAAAAATTATCCCCAAATATCCATCCAAGAATGAGATCATCATTTGGGAAGTGTAGGAGGTCTTTATAAATAGATATTAATGATCTTAGCTATCTTGTAATTTTAGATGATGGGCATAAAGGAAATAGTTTGAAATGCATGACTTCAGAGGCAATCAATTTAGGTATTTTTTGCAGTACAAAGGGGAAGGATAAATTTATGATCCAAAAATAGTGTTAGAGTAATCGAAGGCCTGGATTGATGCAAAAGCACCTAAATCCTTCTATATTACTACCATATCTCCTAGAACAGAGCGTCAGTAGATCTTCTAAATTCATATGTAATTATTCATCACCTATAAATAATAGTGTATCACTATTTGGTTTCTTAATCTATCTTTGCTTCTATTTTTGTCTATATGTGGATGTTTATTTTTGTGATGGATATCTAAGTTGGTTCACTTAATTTTTCTATCTATATTTCATGGGTCTAGCCGGGTGGTTCTAGAATTTACATCCACCCATGGGCATTAGGTTTTATTTCTACTAAATTCGATCTGGGTGGGAGCACTCTCATTTTGTTGTCTATATTTCATGCACCCTCTCACTGGTTTTAGAATTTACCCCTGCCCACTGTGCCCAACGAGGAGTGAATATGGGATGGACTGATCTGTTAGGTGATCCACTACTATTTACACCAATGATGTCGAATGAGTGTGTCTTGATGTAGCCATACCCTATCCTTGTTAGTTCTAGCTATGATCTCCTTTACTTTATTTCTTGTTCCCTTTTCCTCATTTTTCCTTTGTTGTGTAGGTCACTGGAATCGAAGGACCCAGTATTCTTCAAATATCAACCGCCTCTACCTCTCCCAGGTTGGGCAGCCATTCAATGCTATTTGAGGACTATCAGGTGTGCCTCCCTCTCGTATAATGATGTTTTTTGCACCAACACATACCCCAATAACAAAATTATGCTTAGTCAACCCATCATTCCAATCTACCTCTTGAGGTGCCAATGTATGACATATTCCTTGAATTATTTCTACTTGAGGGATATTATCCCCAATGCAATGTGATATACATATCTAAACCTAGATCGTACAAATTGTATCACTAATATGTCTACCATAGGCAAAAAGGTCATGACATAAATTATTGCATCACAATTAAAGGGGGGTCATTCCCATAACAAGTCCTCACTAGAACTTTTATGCTTAAAGGTTTTTCTAGAATAAAGGTAGATCATAGAAACCTTGTTTGATAAGCATTGTTGGAAATATTGAGTGAGCCTTCATGTGTATGGTTAGGAATTGTGAAAGATCATGAGTATCATTGTTATGTGAAGTTGATAACTATCTTGAACTAAGGCTTGTGAGAGAATTAGTATCATTGTTATGCGAGGTTTGTTTGATAAGAATTATTGAAAAATATTTCATTAAGTGATTGGTTGAGTGGAGTTGATAAGCCTAGTTGATTGGAAGTGTTGAAGTGATAGTTCAAGTTCTGTGAAATAAATTGTTCTATATTCTGAATTGATTTGAGAAAGAGGTTGAAAGTGATTAAGTGTTTGTGAGTGTGAAACATATTGAGTCTCTAATAATTCTCTATATGTTTTTGTGGTAAAAAGAGAGATTGAAAGTGATTGAGCATTGTTGTGAATGTGAAGCATATTGAGTCTCTAACAATTCTCTATATATTTTTGTGAGATTGGACAAGTTCTAGTGAGGACTTATTGAGAATATTTAAGGTAAGTCTTGTTGAAGACTTATTGAGTAGACATCCAGTCCAACAATATTTTTCTCACAAGGAATATTTACCCATACCTTTTATTTTTATGGAGATATGTATTCAAAACCTGTCTTAACCACAATCAAAATTTTCTTTACTAACACTAGGGTTAGGCTACCACAATCTCTCTCAATATCTCCACAAAATAGTTTTCTCAAAGATTATTTTTCATGCAAAATAACAAGTCCTTTTGTACACCTTATAATCTCCAAACTCACAATATTCAATTCAACAATTTCACCATAACACAACACTTAACAATTTTCCATGCACACCTTATAATCTCCAAACTCACAATATTCAACTCAACAATTCATTAAAAACAACATGCATAGCAATACCCTTATACACCTTATAATCTCCACACCTTATAAACTCAATCACCCAAAAATCAAAATAAAAATATTTTAATTTTTCTTTACCTTATAACTCCCCTAAGCTCTTAACATCCACTATAATCTCAAAGCGCTCAAATTTCAACACCAAAAATCGAATGACATACCTCTTGTTTGTTCTGCCCATAAAAAGAGCTTCAGTGGATTCAACCACGTGACTTATGGTCTACCAAAGCCTTAGCTCCAAGCTAGGCCACCAAGTGGGCCGCATGCCTACGTGAAACGTAATGCGCACATTGTCCAACTTAATATGTTGCCTCACAAAATGCCAAGCAAAACAAATGATGGCTCTTCCTCCAAAATATCGATTGCATGGATTGAACCATGATCTCCTCTACATAAATCCTAATGCATTCCCAAATTTTGTCTATGCTACTACTGTCAGTGGGAAGTCAAACCACCACACGAGCTTTGTTGTTCGGATTTCCCTCTAAGAACTTTGAAATTTGAATTGTCCTCCTCTCTAACACAGCGCTTTATATTCACATTCAAAGGTGTAAATGAAACTTAGGAAATAGGAAACATTTCCTATATAAATACTTAATCACCTTTTGATTTCTCACATTGGTCCTTTCTTTGAATTTAAAAATTCAAATTTAATTTATTTAAAAATTAAAACCTTTGCCTTCTTTATTAATTTAAATTAAAATTTTAATCAAATATTAAAATATTTTAATTTAAATTAAACCTTTGAAAATTTCTCATGGGTCTTTTTAATTTAGACTTCATTTCTCCTCACCTTGTCTTTTGGCCCTAAATATTATAATAATAAAATATTATTATTTAATTCAAGCTTGCTTCTCCTTTCTTGAGTTTTCAACCTTTGGGCCCTTTTTAGGCATATAATATTAAAAATAAATATTATATCCTATCCCTTTCCAAGACCTTCTTGCTTTTGGAAAAACCAAATTATGTTCTTAATGATGACAACATTAAACCAATATTTCTTTGACATCAATGACAACAAAACTACTCAAAATTTCCAATAAAATCAATCACAAAAATGACAATCAATCACACATCGCTCCAAAGTGTGTTGCATTCACATACAAATCCCAATTCACATCATCACCAATAATACTTTGGTTATCAATCGACTCATGATTTTATCCATTCTACTAGGATTTATTTTGTCACGTTAATCAAGGGCATCTTCCTTATGGTATATTTCTTGCATTATCCCTCATTGCACACATTCCTGCTACATCCACTAGCCAGCCCCCTTTCATCCACCCATAATAACCCTATGGTATTTTATCGTTTTCCAAGTCTCTAGTTTGGACAATATTTAGGTCCTTTTGGTTACTCAACTATACCTAAAGTCTCCTTTATCCTACATTGAATGTCATTAGTTCTTGACTGCTATAGGTCTTCCTGGTGACCTTATTTTTTCTCTCAGACTGTGCACATGTATAACACATTAACTACAATTTTTGTGCTTAAGCAAAAAAAAATCATGAGTCACTATTGCCATAGATTGAACGGTTTCGCCTACTCATCCTATCATGCACATGGTCTACCCCTAAGGATTACAAAAATAACAAGTGCAAAGCCAAAATACAAAAGTATTAAAAATAAGAGCTAATAAAATCTTGAATCTCTAGAATTCTCAGGTCCTTAGATCATGGATCTAACCTCCATCAAGGCTATATATGCTTGATTGGCAATAGAGTACACCTTGTGTAATGATACGTTTGTCACATTAGGAACCTTATTTTGCACAGACCTATGTATGTTTATATATGAGATAGCTTATTAGCGTAAGTCATAAATTATGAGTCCAACCACACCCAAAATAAAAATAAAAATCAATAATCACTACACACACATTGGTTTTTGAGAAACTTGACTAACCTGGCTGGTCTTAGCATCTTCAAGTGCCTATTTGATTAGTAGATGAGTTTGATTGATGTCACTAGGGTTTTTGAGCTTCCTAAAAGCACTTTCAAATTCTTCTTCCCTAAGACATGCAAAAGTACAATTCATGTCACCTTGGCCTCCACAATAGCACATTTTTTACCAACTATTACATAACATCCACTCACATCCATTCCACGTGTATGTCAGTGCCATTGGGTTGATGCCCTTGATTAAATTATTATAGTCATGAATAATAATACGTTTCTAAGTATTTTTTGAATGATAATCAAACATAAATCATATTCAATCACTTCACACATAATTTCCTTACATCATAAGCACATACAAGACACACCCAGTAATCAACCAACTTAGGGGTACTCAAGGTATCACACCTTCCCCCTCAAAATAATCAAATACTTGAGGATGTTTTAGGTATCACACCTTCCCCATAAATCACATTCAAACATCCAACCAACCTAGAGGTGTTCAAGGTATCATACGTTCCCCAATAATCAATCCAAAAACCATCAACAACCTGGGGATAATCAAGATATTGCATATTCCCCCATCAATAAAATTAATCAAATCAATTCAAATGATCAATCAAACATGCAAATAATATAACCACTTGGGGATGTTCAAGGTATCATACCTTCTCCATAATTCAATAGGATTCAATCAATCAAATCAATCAAACCCCATTAATCACATCAATAAATCAAACAACTTGGGGTAATCAAGTTATAGCATCTTCCTCATTAATCAATTAATCAAACAACCATCAACAACCTAAGGTTGTTAAAAGTATCACACTTTTCCCCAATATTTGATCCAACGATAACACAACTTGGGGATGTTCAAGGTATCACATCTTCCTCATTAGTCACATAAAGCAATCAAACAACTTAGAGAAATCAAGGTATAGCACCTTCCCCACCAATCAATCTATCAAACAATCATCAACCAAATTGGGGGAAAATTGACCAAGGTTATGCATAAGGGGTCGGACCCTAAATGTACTTGTAAAAATATGGCGAATACATTGCAAAACCCTAGAAAATCCTATCCAACTTCATGTAGGGGGACATGGCGAATTACCTTATTTTTTCAAAAAAATTTATAAAACATTAGCGAATTTCAAAGTTCTAGCTAGATTGGGTTCAAATCATGGTTTGGTCTCAGATTGAATCCAGAATATGGTCAGGCCTTATCCAGAATATGGTTTGGTCTTATGCAGAATATGGTTTAGCCTTACCCGAATATGGTTTGGCCTTATGTAGAATGTGGTTTGGCCTTATGAAGAATATGGTTTGACCTTATCTAGAATATGGTCTGGCCTTATCTAGAATATGGTCTGGCCTTATCAAGAATATGGTATGATATTATCCAAAATATGGTCCAATCTTATGAAAAATATGATTTGGCCTTATCTAGAATGTGGTTCGGCCTTATCTAGAATGTGGCTCAACCTTATGTAGAATATGGTTTGACCTTATAAAAAAAATATGGTATGATCCTATGTAAAATGTGGTCGAAACTTATGTAGAATATGATTTGATCTTATGCAGAATATGGTTTGACCTTATGCAAAATGTGGTCTAGTCTCAAAATCAACTTGGTGCAAAATAAGGTCTAAAAATTGGCTTGGTGCAGAACAGGGTCTAAAAATCAGCCTGGTGCTAAACAAGGTTTGGTCTAGTGCAAAACAATGTATGGATATCTGTCTAGTGTAGAACAAGGTCTGGATATCAGTTTGCTGCAGAAAAAAGGTCTGATTTCGGTTCGAGTAGAATTTTATTCTGGATCAACTAGTTTCTACACACGATCAAAGTTCTGTGGAATTATCGATTTTCTAATAGTTTGAATGTTTTAAATTAAAAAATATCATTGATGCGTTAATTATATATAGTGGTATACTTAGAAAATTTGGTGGGATTATTTAGAATTTTAAAACTTTATGGAAAAAAGGGTCCTCCATTTGGGCTGGATTGCTAGTGAATTTTTAAAATTATTTGTAATACTATTATCAATGCACGACGAACCGACATCTAAATTTTTTTTGTCCCAAAAATTTTGGGCAAAAGGGCCAACATCCAGGGTCACCCAAATTCACCAATTTGTATTTTTTAAAATGCAAATATTCACCCAATTTGTAAATATTCGTCGTTGTGCATAACCTTGAAATTGACATATTGTACCTTCCCTATCAATAATCAACCAACCAATCATCAAAAAAAGTGAGGATGTTCAATGTATCACACCTTTCCACAAACCAATCAAATCAAATAAATCACATCAATCATAAAATAAATGGGGATATTCAAGGTATCGCACCTTCCCCACCAAAAAATAAATTATAAATCAATTCAATCAATAAATAAAACACATAAACAATCAAACCACTTGGGGATGATCAATGAATCATACCTTCCCCACCAATAAACTGAATTTAACCAATCAAATTAATCAAACCCCATCGATCACATAAAACAATTAATAAAATTACTTGGGTATGTTCAAGATAACACACCTTCCCCACCTATAAATCAAATTTAATCAATAAAAACACTTGGGGATGTTCAAGGTATCACACCTTCCCCACCAATCAATTGAATTCAATCAATCAAATCCCATAAGTCACATCAAGCAACTTTCAAATAACTTGGGGGTAAGCAAGGTATCACACCTTCCCCATCAATCACATCAAACGAGTCAACAACTTGGGAAAATCAAATTTAATCAATAAAAACACTTGGGGATGTTCAAGGTATCACACCTTCCCCACTAATCAATTGAATTCAATCAATCAAATCCTATAAGTCACATCAAGCAACTTTCAAATAACTTGGGGGTAAGCAAGGTATCACACCTTCCCCATCAATCACATCAAACGAGTCAAAAAATTGGGTAAATCAAGGTATCACACCTTCCCCATTGATCAATCAATAAAACAACCATTAAACAACTTAGGGATGTTCAATAGAGCTATGTGGAGAGGCCTTCAAATGACTCAAGACTTAGAAGGAAATTTGATCATAGAAGGAGACTTTATGCATGTTATAAATCTCCTAAATAATTGGAAAACACCTCCTTGGAGGATTAAAACAATTGTTGAAGAGGCTAGGATCCTTTTCTAGGGAAGACAGGACAGAAAAGCCCAACATGTCTTTCGAGAAGCTAACAAAGTTGCTGATAAGCTGGCCAATTTGGGTGTCGATGGTGATGGATTTTTCAAATGGGAACACGATGTCTCGAGTGAAGTAGAGGAGCTTATTCAACAATAATGCCAAGAATGATAGTCGAATTAACCAACAGAGAAGGCACTATAAGTTCGAAGGCTATGAGTATTCTCATATCTTTTTTGAAATGGAATCACAATAAAAATTATCCGAGCTATCAGTATTGGTGGATGTTGCTTGGAAATACACAAAGACTAATGGGGATAGTCACATGTCATATAACATGGCTCCTAGTCATCTTAGTAATTTGAGGTTGGTTGATAGTCACAGGGCAGGAAAGAAATTACAATATAAGACTTCGAACTAGAGCCATGTGGACCACCAGATAGCCACCACCATAAATCTAGCCAGCAGGTTCACTTCTCCAAGGCTGATTGGCCAAGACAGGATGTGGTCCCAAAGCATGTCATATATGAAATAAAGAAATTACCAAAGAATTATTAAGAGTAAATGTCAATACAGAGCTTGTGGGAGTTTTTTTCAGTGCTCTACTATGTGTGTTTGCAACTTTTTGTTTCTCCACTATTTCAAGGAAGGGATCTGTGTCTCTATTTTTTTGTAATTATGATGTAGGTGTGTTTTCTCGGGGTATACCCAAAATGTTGTATGGAAAGTTTCTTTTTGATAACAGGCTATGTGCCTTACCGGATGTAATGGCTTTGGCGGCATGTAGATTTTACATATATAGGATCCTTAGTAAGGACATGTTCATCAACAACCCTGGGCTGATTTTTGTAAAATATTTTTGGTCAACCTGTAAAACTCGGTGTTAATGCTATAGTATCTTATCTACCAAAAAAAAAAACTTAAGGATGTTCAAGGTATCAGACCTTCCCCAAAAATCAATCAAATCAACCAATCAAGCATAAGGGTAATCAATCAAATAATCATCAACCAATTTTGGGATGCTCAAAGGAATCACACCTTCTCCATAGTCACATATACAAAAATATTTGGGTATGTTTCATGTATCACACCTTCCCTACCAATCTAGAAAAAGGTGCAATCAATTAATCAACCAAGCACTTTACCTTGCCATTAGGACTTTGGCATGGTTTTGTCAATGCTAGAAAATATTAAATCAACATCAACTACTAGGTTCAAAATGTTGCATTATTTTGTCAAAGGTTGCACTCTTTACCTTGCATTCATAGAAATTGATTTTCAAGTTCGAACGGTTGCACCCCTTACCTTGCATTCACATCTCACAACACATCAATTTCCAGGTTCAAAAGGTCGCACCCTTTGCCTCGCATTCACATCATTAACACATCAATTTCTAGGTTCAAAAAGTTACATCCTTTTGTCAAATGTTGTGCCTTTTGCCTTGCATTCACACAAATCAATGGTTATGTTCAAAATATTGTATCCTTTTGTTAAATGTGGTGTCCTTTACCTTGTATTCACGTTCAATCAATAAATTAATGACTAGGTTCAAAATGTTGTGTCCTTTTATCAAAGGTTGCACAATTTTCCTTGCCATATCCAAAATAAAATTTCCATTTAAAGTCTTAAAAGGCACCCAACTCCTTTGGTTACATTTCAATTCAAAGGCTCCAAATGCACCCAACCCCTTTGGTCACATTTATATTTCAATTCAAAGGCCCCAAAGGCACCCAACCCCTTTGGTCACATTCACATTTCAATTCAAAGGCCCCAAAATCACCTAACCCCTTTGATCATATATCCATTCAAAAAGCTCCAAAGGCACCAAATACCTTTGGTTCAATTTCATTTCATACAATTTACTTTATTTCTATCTTAGCTTTGCTTCAATGCAATCTACTTGCTTTCTAGATTATCTTTACTTCAATGCAATTTACTTTCTTTCTAGATTAGCTTTACTTCAATGCAATTTACTTGCTTTCTATATTAGCTTTACTTCAATGTAATTTCTTGCTTTCCTAGATTAACTTTTATTGCTTTCCTAGTATAGGCTCTCATGTGAACCATGTACCCAGTAGTCTACTCTAGTCATCTAGAAGTTGCAACAATAGGTTATCCATGCAATCTGATAGGATAAGTAGATTACCATATGAACACTTATTGAAGGTTAGGTTCCATTTCATGATCATAAGCTTATATTAGATCATCGCCCTATTTTTATCGAGTAAAAATAAATTTATATATTAGAGCCACATTCTACTTGGGTAAAAATAGAGTCATCAATTAGATTAGAATACAACCCCATTCTGCTAGGGCAAAAGCAGAGACAAATTAGATTTATTTTCTTGTTTTCAATTAGATAGCCCAAATATTTGAGTAAACCTCATACATAGTGATCCTCTCTAATCACTTGGAAGTTACAATGATTGGTTATCCATGCAATCCAGTAGGATGGGTAGATTACCATAAGGACACTTGTTTCAAATACAAAATAATAAAAAATCACTTGCATATACATCACAACAAATAATTATGAGTAAACACACAAAAAAAATATTCTCAACAATACAATCAAAAGAATGCATGCAACAACAAAAGCAACTATAAGCAATTAAGTACACAATTGGGTTCATTTTAACCCAAAATAAAAATTTGAAATGGTAACTTATGTTACTGACTAGTCTTGCACTCCATCTATCCTCCATTAAAAAAAAGACAACACAAAAACCAAAACCACCACCAACCACACTTCATCCATATAGTCCATATCCAATCCCGCTAAGGTCAATCGCCTCATCACTATCATCTATTTTGTCCTCCACAAACTCGCCACTTGAGAGGGTAGAAAATATCCATAAAATGTTACCTCAAAAACCCATTTTTGGACTCAATATCTATCCAAGAATCTTGTCTACAACTAATCATACACCCTACTATGTCAGGTCTAAGTGTAAAATTTCTCTTCTCCACACAAACTCTAATCAAATCTAAGAGGCTAACATGACAAGTCAATGTTTGTAAGGGTTTACATGTTGATGCTTTAATCAAGGTGACAAAGGTGATCGACCATCGATGATAGCACATGAGACCACTTACCATATGACCAGTTCATTTGCCAAAATCAAAGCACTCCTCAATTTTTCAATGAAAAGATTCGTAGACATTCATCACCTCCATCACTAGGGCATTCGATATTGTCCTTGATATGGGGCAACAAAACATCACGAACCTCGAGCATAAAAGTTGCATCCATCATTCATTCATCCATCAGCTCTAGGTATCATCTATTTTTGCGTTGCATTGTATTTTCATAAAACACAATACAAAAAGGGGTATCTATAGACATCAAAATCAAGCATATAAAATACTAATTAATTAATCATAATTAATTAGTATATTTAATATTAATTAATATTAAATTAATATTCATTTGCCTAAGTATTAATTAATTAATTAATTAAATAATTTATTAATTATTACCTAAGATACACAACCACTCGCACCTCCCTATGAGAGCATTCACCCTTGCATCCCCCATGGCCACATCACTTGTAGTTCACTCCAATTCCACCTCGCATCCCCCATTTTGATCATGCACTAGAAAAGGATCACTATTTGCCACAAATGGACTTTCGTTTACTACATATATCACAACTCATAGTTGCAACTTCATTTGCACATTGGATATTTTAAATACACACATAATTCTAACATACACATAGAATTTAACATGCACATTTAAATTAAATAAACACATTTAATTTAAATGCATAAACAATCACAAAATGCACTCATAGTTCAACTTGCACATTTAAATTAAATAAATATATTTAATTTAAATGCATAAATAATTCAAGCATGCACAAACAATTTCAAACATGCATATATAGATAAACATGCATATTCAATTTGATATGCATATTTAATCCACATGCACTTTCAATTCAACAAAGGCTTTCAATTTAATACACATATCTTATCTGATGAAAAATCCAAAGAATGAATACATTGTAAAATTACACGCATATTCTTGGTGATAACTCTAAGGTGTGCATATCCGATGATATTTCTAAGGTAAGATTATCCTCATCTATGAGCATGCATCCTTTGGAATAATCTCCATGTAGAAGAGAAGCATTAGTCAACACCACTTAATTGGTTGAGCCACCACCCCATCCATTCCCTTCGAGAAGTCTATAAATTTACCCTCTCCTCCTTCATGAAGCATGAATGAGGAAGGAATAGGTAAACATACACATAAAACTCTAATCTAATCCTACATCAACCACTCGAGTTAGCACACATCACCATCCCCATCTCATGCCAAACATAGATCACATAATTTTGTAGATCTAGATCCTCATTTCTACAATATTTGGATGCCACAGTTGATGGTTGTTTGATTCCAAACAATCTCAATTCATGATCATTAGATACTCATATGATCAACATCCAACCTTTGTAGAGAAGTCAATAAATAGTATGGCAATAGTACAATATAGTACAACACAACAATAGTAATATAGGAAGGTAAGCTCAATCTAATTTACATTCCTTGCACATCTCAACATTTATTTATTGCTTTTAGTTTATTTGTTTGAATCCAGGCCTCACTTCAGGAGGCTTAACATATATTATTAACTATTTGTAATTTATTTGTGTGTAGGAATACAAATCCAGATATTAGTCCAAAATAAGCAGGTCCATCACAGAACCAACCATTAGATTCAACCTTTAGTAGTAGTAGCAGAATCCAGATCTTGACCATTCAACCTTAAACGATCACATTTTTGTGATCATTTGGACCTTAGGCAGCCATTGTGATTAGTCATAAGCCCCTCATATGGTTAGAATTTGGATGCTACCTACTAGACCCAAATGTAGATGTAGTAGATCCAGTGGATCTAATGTAGATCTAGATCTATCAGCTCTAGCATACGTAGATATAAAACGATGGTCACAACAAACCCTCCCTCCAGTACTATAGCAATGAAAGGATTGGTGCACCATCACTATTTGTAAAAGGGAAACCAGTCCCATAAATGCTTGTGTAACCCCTATGAGGGTTATTATTGTAATTAGACAGAACAAAAAATACAATACAAATACATCTTTTATTGCTTTTATTCATTTTCTTTATAGTGCATATTTTTATCATCTACACCTCCACCTATTAAAAATTTCTAAGTCCTACCTAATAAAATTAGAGCTTATCCAAATCTACCTCCTATGCAAAATTTAAAATCTCCTTTTCTACCATAGTATTATGTTGCATAACAAAAGCCTCAAGGGTTCCAACAAAAAATAGTCTTGCACATCCCCCATATCAAGCATGTGTAGTTGTACCTCAAAGGTATGTGGTGTATCTTAACCAATGTAATTCAACTAACCGCCTCAATATAGTCAAGCACTTGCTCCACCTAGACCTCAATATCAACTTCCTAATTAGACCTATTAAGGTCCCTTGAATATGATTTATTCTTCTATTTTGAATGTGGCCATGAAATTTTTACCAATTTTTAATGGGAATGGAAATATATTGACAATGGAAAATCTAAACGAGCTTTACATACTAAAGTTGATTCACCACATCCAAGATAAATATATCATGGTATGTTTACTTATTTAGTCATTAAGATATAAATTTGCTTTAAGGTATAGGGGGTCACTTTATAATTTCATTACCAGTTGGGCATCAATTGTAGAAAATTCTAAGTGAAGATTTGATAATATAGGTGATGGGTGTTCTATATTAGTCCAATATAATACTATTTAAAAATATCGTTAGAAAATTATTTATAGTTTAAACACTAAATTTATGAGTACTTTATATTTAATTTGATAAAATGTACACCTTAATGAAGAATAAGCTTTGCCAAATTACATAAATGATTTGTATTCTGATTTAGCACAATGGATTATAATGCTAAACATATTACTCTAGATGCATATTTCAAAGATGTATATTATGTAGAGAATATTCTCATTATGGCAAGAAAACTAATCCTTACCCCACCTACAGACTATGCTACTCATGTTACTAAAAATCTCCAAATTGTATGTCCCATTCCTATCATTTTGGCTCTCCCAAATACCCATTCGTCTAATAATATTACTTCTTCCCCATATATTTTCATGTTTATAGATCAAAATACACCTTCAACCATTTCCTATATCCCCAATTACCATTTTTTTACTCCTCCATAGGGTACTAATAACATTATCTCTTAAATTATGGCTTTTTAAGCCTTAACGTTAATGTAAGAACTCATAGGATAATTTCCACAAGATCAAATATATGATAGCCACAATATAGTAAGATCAAGATAATGATGTAAGAATAATAATATGAGAAATTTATTATGTAAATCAAGGTTTATAATATATCAAATAAAATTTATTAATAAGTAGCAATATAAATGTAATAGCTTGAATCATACATGTAAGAAGCTATGGCCCCCCTCTCTGCGGCTATTGAAACTATCAAGTCCCAGTGTACTATCCTCCAGTAGGTGGTAAATGACCTCGGTATTTCCTATTGCATAGTTCAACTTCATATTTAAGGATACATAGGATATTTGCACCACTCCTGATGGAAATTGAATACTTGACCTCGATGGTGGGGTCCCCCCGGGATGGGATTGGCTTTTGGGATGGGATCATCCCTTCTATCCTACAAGTTATTCATCTTTTTTTTTGGGTTGCTCACCATTTTTGATAGATTTTACTATGTTGGTTTTTAAGCATGATGTATTTCAATTTCACTTTGGCTGCATTAAGGATTTAGGTTCCCTTCCAAAATCCTTATATTAATGCAAATTTTGTTTATCGACCAAAAAAATATATATGTAAGAAGTATGTGGTAGAAATTACAATATTAATTGCTCAAATGTATGCAATCCTTTATTACTCCACTTTCCCTTACAAATGTAGTACTTGACTCTCTGATATTCAATATAGAATGCTTCTCTATGGAGTACTATATAGCCATAGTAGAATGACTCTTTGGATACTTGACTATTCCTTTCCATATGCCAAGTCTCATGACTCTTGGCTTCTCTACTTGACACTTGCATACACATGACTCTATATTGTATGCACACCTAGACATGAATCTTCACTTAGCACTCTCTAATATAAATACACTTGTGCACACTTACATATAAGACACGTGTGCACAATTAAAAATAAGAGAGTCATGCACATATACTCACATTACACTTGCACACTTACTCACATGACACTTGTGCATTTCTTGCACATACACACTTACATAATACTTGTGTATTTACTACACATTATTACATTACATAAAATATTACTCACACTCTAATATAATATTTGACCATAGATTAATATTTACAAGTTGTACTATGAAGGTATCATGGGCATACATTAGCATATACTAGATAATATAATATTCTCCAACATTAGAGCCTTGATGAATGTAAAATCTCTATAAAGGAAATAATGGATGTAGTGAGAACAATGGTAGATTAGAACAACATGCAAAAAATGACAACCAAACAATGGATGGTAATAGTAGAACTAGTTGTATAAAAAGGCTCTTCATCTAACAAAAGATCAAGTCCTTCAAAAAATATGGGGTAACCTAATAACTAGTTGTAGAATAACATGGTTAATGCAAATTCAAAACACTTTGTGATGCTTCTAATGCAATGCTAGACATGATCTTATCAATTATGTCATGGTTATTAGGCATTCTCAACCAATTAGTATGACCAAAACGTTAGGCTCACTAGGCCACACATATGGTATAAATATCATCAATGATGAATCAACCACCATTAATGAATCAATAAAACTATCAACCTCCTATGATGAATTATTCAATACACCAAGCTCCAACTCTAGTGGAATAATTAGTTTTAACTTTTTTGAATCCAAATAATGTAGTCTTTGTAAACCTTGGCATCATTGAAGAATATAAAATTTTATTTTGAAGATAATGTTGTATGCACTAAAAAACAAGGGGTTGAAACCAAAAGCAAAAGGAAGATGATAGAAGAGCAAGATCCAACTAAGAAGTAAACTAAGGAAAATACAAGCACTGTGGCATTGAGAAGAGGAATTCACCATTGCATGTTAAGGATAAGGGATCAAAAGCAATTTCACAATAGAAAGCACACAAATAAAATGTTGATAAGACCCTACTTGTAGCATCCTAAAGCAATGCTTCAACTAAGAAAGACAAATAGATAGAAAAGGGAAAATAACCAAAAAAATAAAAGGAAACATAAGAAGGCACAAATATAGAAAAATAAAAATTTAGGTAATAAATAAAGGAATATGTGATGGAGGGAGACCAAAAATTACCTATAATATCATTATATAACCAGTGAAGGTCGTACAATATCTACAAGGTAGGATAAGAAATTTACATTACATAGTGAAAGCAATAGTATTGAACTCAAGTTTATATCATTGATAATATGAAGAAGAGGTTTGATAAAGTAAGAATGTTTTAAGCCTTAGCTTTGTTAGGCCAAAGGAATTTACTGTAAGAGGACCTCAAAGTGTAAAAGAGAAGTGCTAAGAATGAGCAACCAAAACAAACACAACCTAGTCTGACATAACAACAAAATCTAATCATAGAATATTTTTCATATATCTTGTCAACATGGCAGACATTCTAAATTATCAAAAATTAAGATGCTAAAACCATTGTAATTTTATATAATATTAAAATTTGAGGATTATTTGCTAAGAAGTTGCATAGTGGATTCAAGAGTCGTAGTGATAGTAATGCCTAAGGTTGTTTATGAAGAAATGGGTATACCATATACTAAGGCCACTTTGAATCTAATTTAGATGGGTGGCAATAGGTTGAATACCTTAAAAGTTTTGAAATATTTTGTCATGACTATGGTGAGGCATCCTAGGCTAATAGTTTTTAAATAAGTCATAGTTATCGATAATCCTCATTTTTGTATATTGTTTTCAAGAGAATGGACCCAAAAATTATCTCGATAAGGATACCTGATGATGGATTACAAACATATGAAGGTACCCCAAGATGAAAAAGTGATAAATATAGAGAATGAACCTCCATATAATTACCTATTGCATAAACTTTATGATGATAATGTGGTGAGTTAGAACAAGCTTCCTAAATTTATGAATGATGAAGTTGTTGGGGGTGACCATATTTTAGAAACTGATATAATTATTAGTGTAATATAGGATGACAAATATCCAAAAGTGATTTTTGAGGAAATTGGATTTTGGTGATTACCTAATATTTGAAGAACCTACTAGTATCCTAACACTGAATAGCCATCAAGAATAAGGATCTAGGGGGATGTGGATTATGCATTTTCCATGGTGCAAGAACCAAAACTGGGGTAGGTGTTGGTATTGAATTCATTTCTTCACAAGGTAACCATATGAATTGTCTTTAGATGTTATTCAATTGCATCAATAACATGGCTAACTATGAAGAGCTTTGCAAGGGTCTAAGGAAAGGTAAATTATGAGCATCAAGAATATCAAAGTGCTTGGAGAATTTAAATTTGTTGTAAACCAAGTCAATTAAGAATGTGCATCTAAATACAAGCACTTTAAGTATTATCAACACAAATTTTAGGACTTCCTATAAAGTTTTAGCACATACAAGATCAATGTAATATTTTATGAGATAAATGATAAAACAACTGAATTACCTTAAATGATAACAAAGTTCAAATTTGCTTTAGATATATAGGATAATCCTAAGTAATTGTAGATAGTCTTCAGACCAATTTTCCATAACAAATTTGGTCATTGGTAGGCCAAATGAAGAAATTATAGAATTTATCATTAAATAATCTTAGTTGCTAACAATAAAAATGATTATGAGGACAAAATAAAAGATGGAATTATCTAATTCAATACTAACCAATTTTAAATTGGGATAATTACACTAGAAATATTATTCAATTCTAATGACAAAAATAAGAAATCTAGCATAAAAGTTAAAGAATCCTCTTACCCCTTGATTAAATTTGTTGAAGTGAATAGTTTGCTATTGGATAAATAATATATTGAGGAAGAGGTAGGATTGTTCAAGAAACTTCATAGAAAGTATGGTGATATCACTACTTGGTATTATGAGGATTTAAATATCTATGACATGAGCACCATTGAACATTGTGTTGAGGAATATTACATTATTTGGTACATGCTAATATACCCTCATGGTACCTTCATGGTACAAATGTACAAATGTAATAGATTAGGATTGAGTCTATAGTTTATGTGTGTGATTTATATTTACCCTTTTATTAAAGGTTAATGTGTAGGAAATGCACAAGTGTCATGTAAGAGTGCAATGTATAGAAAATACACAAATGTCATGTAACAGTGCAATGTATAGAAAGTGTACAAATATCATGTAAGTTAGAGTGCAAGTGTGTATTGATAGAATGTGCACAATTTTCATGTATGTAAGTGTGTAAATATGTAATGTGAGGATGTGCATAAGTGTATTATATTAGGAGTGCATGTAGAAGTGTAAGATTCATGTAGAAGTGTGCAAGTGTCATAGAGTCAAGTGCACATGCAAGAAGAAAGTGAAAAGTCTAGTATGCAAGTGGAAATATGATAAACCAAAGGTCATGGGACTTGTCATATGGATAGAAATATTCAAGTACATGAATCATATCCTATGCATATATTATGGAGACAAATATCCATGAAACATATATTAGGGAAACCATATTATCTAATTGTAAGAGGAAGATACATAAAAGTGAATAAAGGTTGTATACTGATTTTGAGCAATTAATATTGTAAGTTTTCTTCATGCACAGTTCATGAATTATCTAGACCATTTACATTCATACTTTATATTGTAATTTAATGTTATTTTAATTATTATATTGGCCTTTATATATATTAGATTTCTCACATATTATTCTACTATTCATTATTGATATTTTGACCTTTAATATTGTGGCTTCTTTATATTGGGACCTATGAAATTCTATGGTATTAAGGATTAAAATCCAACAGTGGTATCAAAGTTACCCCCTAACTCTTGATAGATTTATAAGCCTTACTACCATAAAATATCATAGGTCCCAACATAAAATAGCCACAATATTAAATAACAATAATAGATATCGTTAAACAATACTAAAAAATACTCACGATTCAGGAGTCAAAAATATACAATCTTGAGTTAAGCTCAAGTATTCAAAAATTACATTTCATGGATCTTTGTATCCATAATATATCTTTACAAGACAACTCTTAAAATTCTTGACTATTACTTTCCACATGAATTTTGGATTCTTATTTTTCCACTTGCATACAAGACTCTTAGTCTTCTTACATTACACATGTACATATCATGCACATCCTAATATATCAAATAATGTAATATTATTTAACATCCCCCTAATATTACATTATATGATGTGAACTTCTATTGATCTACATAGATGATTATGAAATATTTAAAATTTGTTTTGATCGTGTTTTTGTAAAAATATTTGCAATTTGATCTTCAGTAGAAACATGTTTTAGCTGGATATCATGATTTTTAACATGATCCCTGATAAAATAACATTGAGCTTCAATGTGTTTGTTCTTTCATGAATAATTGTATTTTTTATTAAAGTAATTACTCCTTGATTATCGTAGTTTATCAATGTAGGAGTTCTTTTTATGCCCATGTTTGACAGTATATACTGTAACCAAACTACATCTTTTGTTGCATGATATTCTACTTATGTAGGTGAAAGTTCTCTTGCATGTTATTTTTAACTATACCATAAAATAGGTCCTGAGCGAAGATAGAAAACATGGATTGATGCAGATTTTTTGTCATCTATAGACCCTACAAAATCAGATTCTGAATATCCCTATAGGTAGAAATTTTCATCATCATTTTATATGTTAGTCCATATTCTATAGTCTTGCTAATATATTGCAGTATTCTTTTTGTGGCTTCCCAATTACTTTTCCTAGGTTCTTGCATATATATTAAAAGGTAATTTACAAAAAATAAACTATATTGGGTTTTGTATTTGTTAAATATATAAGAATTCCAATGAATTGATGATATATAATGGCTAAGAGTAGATATGTCTCGTCATATCTGGATAATTGTAATCCTTTCTCCATAGGAGTATCTTTGGGTTTACAATTTTGCATACTATATTTTTTAGTAATGTTTTTTCATACTTTGTCCATGTTAATGTGATAATATTTTCATTTTGATGAATTTCTAGACCAAGACAATAATGAAGAAGCCCCAAATATGTCATTTCAAAAACCTTTTCTAGATCCCCTTTAACTTCATTTATCATAATGTTTGAGCTTATTTTGATTACTATATCATGAACATATACTATACCTATTACTATATCACATCCAACATTTTTTGTATAGATATTTGAATTAGATGAACTTCTTTTAAATTTATGTTGTAATAAATTATTATTAATATTTATATACCCTATTATTGGTGCTTGCTTTAGATAATATAAGGATTTGTTTAGCTTGTAAATATTTTGATCTTGCTCTTTGATAAAAAATACTTTTGATTGTGACATATATGTTTCTTCTTCAATATCACCATTAAGGAATGCACTTTTTACATCCATTTGGTGTAGTTTCCATACATGATATGATGATAGAGCACATATTGTTTGAATTGTACTTATTATTGCTATTGGTGTAAAATTTTATTCATAATCAATTCCTTCAATTTGATTATATCCTTTTGCAACTAATAATGTTTTTTATTTATCAAGTGAACAATATTATTTGTATTTGATCTTGTAGATCCATTTACATCCTACTATTATCTTTCCTTGACGTAAATCAACTAGATTCCATATTTTATTTTCATTAATGTTGCATATTCTGATTCCATGATTGCATTCCATTCTATATGAGTAAAATAATTTAGAGTAGTTGTAGGTTCTACTACAAAGCTTATAAATCCCCTATTTAATATCATTAGACCATGAGTTTGAGGTCTTGTAGTAGTGAGATCTGCCATTTTCTCTAGTTTTGAGTCTTTAAGTGTATCTCTAAGCCATATCGGTTTTTTCCTTTGTCGTGTTGTAGCATTCTCTAATTTCTTAAGTTTTTCATCATATGTATTTGATTTAGAGTATTTTCTTGATGAGTCTTCTTCTGGAATACTTAGAATTACCTTTGAATTAGCCTTTTGTTCTTTGATAACATTTTTGTTTCCTACATCAAATATTTTATCTCTACTTATGTAAATTTTATTTGTTTTTGAATGAATTATTTTGTAACCTATTGATGCAAGAGCATCCAATGGTGTAAAAGTGATCTTGCATCACCCAAAAAATATTGTAATTATTTAATTTTGTAAAAACTAGTTAAACTAGTAAAACTAGTTTTTCTTGTAGGAGATTTTTAAAGGTCTTAGAGGTCAAATTTGAGGATTTTCAGCTAGACACAAGCCTTGACACAAAGAGCCAAGTTTTGCACCACTTAGCTCATTTCATTCCATTTCCAAAAATATGTTGTAATATTCAATCGGGTCAATGAGCGCGAAGTTATGACTTCCGCAAATTGCCCCAATTTTCAAATTTGAAATTTCAAGTTTTATGTGGGAAAAAAGGGGAAAATAGGGCATAAGTGGGAATTTTCAAAATTGTAAAAGGGCTCTTCTTTTGGTATCCTCATTTTTAGCATGAAATTAATGGAAAGCTTTGGCTCCTTTTAGCATTTCTGGTTTTTAGTGGATTGTATGTGTTTTTTAATGCAACTCTACTTCAAGTGGTATCAGAGCGAGAGTTCCTGAGTGTGTAAATGAACGTGAGGTATTTTACATCAGGATCTGTGGTTAGGGTTTGTGGGAGAAGTGAGAAGAATGCCTCCACTAAGAAACTATGGTGGTGGGAGAAATATGGTGCCAGAAGAAGATTTTAGATCTTTGCAAAGGTAAGTTAAAGCTCTGCAAGAGGAGTTGCGTAGAGGGTTTGAGCCAAGGAGAGAAGAAGGGAGTGAAGATGAAGTTGAAAAAGAAGAGGCCCACTTCAAAGAAGAATAATAAGAGGTAGTAGATCCTGCACAAGCCATATTGTATAAGGCCATATCACATATTAGAAAGAGACCAAAGTTTGATATCTCCACGTATTCTAAAAATATCAACCCAGAAGAGTTGATCGACTGGATCAATGACATGGAGGAATACTTCGAGTATGAGGAGGTAGAAGATCTCGAGAGGGTCAAGTTTGCTAAGACCATGTAGGGTTTGAGACAATCGAGTAAGTCTATCAAAGAATATATAGAGGAGTTATATAATATCCTGATTAGAACAGGTCATTCTGATGCCAACAAGGAGAAGGTAGCCCATTATATTAATGGGTTAAGAGCAAGTATTCAAGAAGAGTTGAGTCTAGTCAGGATAATCGCCATTGAAGATGCTTATCAGTTTGCATTGAAGGTAGAAGAGAAGTTGAACAAGAGGTTTGAAAGAAAATAAAGAGGAATAGGTCATGGTGGATTAACTGGTGGGAGAACAAATGGAGGATGGAATGAGGACCAAAAGAAAATTGGGGATACAAGTAACAGTCAAGACTAGAAGGGATAAAATGCTTACCACTCCCGTGAGTAGAATAATAACTACCAAAATAATGGTTTCTAGAGAGGAAGAGGAAGGTCTGGACAAGGGTTTGGAAGAGGAGGATTTTGTGGAACCTGTTTCCACTATGGAGAAGAAGGACATCGAGCATACGAGTGTCCACAACACCAAGGAGGAACAAATAGGAGGCCTAAAGGTAATGCTCGAGCTATTGTTGTTGATGGAGGTGTTGAATCTAAGCACTCTGAAGAATCAAAAAGAGAAGTACTTATAACAAGGAGAGTCTTGTTGAATGAGGAAAAGATCCAGATCAGAGGAAGAGCTTATTTCATACAAGGTGTAAATGTGCAGGTAAGGTCTGTAATGTTATCATAGATAATGGTAGCACAAATAACCTAGTTGCAGAAGGAATATTTACCAAAATGTAGTTATAGAGGAAGAGACACCCGCATCCATATCAGATTGTGTGGTTGAAGAAGGAACATAGGGATTTGGTCAGTGAGCAGTGCTTGGTAAAATTTAATATTGGAAATTACTGTGATGAGGTCCTATGTGACATCCTGCCTATGGATGCTTACCATTTGCTATTGGGAAGGTCATGGCAATTTTATCGATGTGCAATGCATGATGGGCATGCCAACACTTACTCCCTGACAAAGAATGGAGTGTGCCATAAGTTGAAGCCCTTAAAGGTGGTGGATGAAAAGGTATGTAGTAGTGCCAGAATCTGTTTAGTTGAAGGTAGAATGTTTTGGGATGGTTTGAAAGATGAGAATATGTGCTATGCATTAATTCGTAGAGTTAGGGAAGAAGAATGTAAAGATACCCCAGTATAATTTGCAGGTCTATTAGAAGAATTTCTAGATATTATATCAGATAATGTACCAGAGGGTTTGCCACCAATGAGGCATATCAGTCACCATATAGATTTGGTACCAGGATCTAGTTTACCCAATAAGGCATCCCATAGAATGACTCCTGTAGAAAATGAGGAGCTAAACAAACAAGTCCAAGAGTTGCTAAAAAAGGAACTGATTCGGGAGAGCCTGAGTCCATGTGTAGTACCTGCAATACTAGCACCAAATAAATATGGAGAGTGGAGAATGTGTACAGACTCCCAAACTATTAACAAGATCACCGTAAAATATAGGTTCTCATTGCCAAGTATAGATGACACTATGGACTGTTTGAGTGGAGCCAAGTACTTCACAAAGATTGACCTAAAGAGTGGGTACCATAAAATTCGTTTCAGAGAAGGGGATGAGTGGAAGACAGCCTTCAAGACCAGAGAGGGTTTGTATGACTGGTTGCTCATGCCATTTGGGCTAACCAATGCACCAAGCACATTAATACAGCTGATGAATGAGGTATTGAAGGAGTTTTTAGGAAAATTTGTCATTGTCTATTTGGATGACATTTTAATATTTATCAAGACCTTGGAAGAGCACCTGATGCATATCAGAAGAGTTTTTGAGAAGTTGAAGGAGGAGCAATTGCTGATTAATTTGAATAAGTGTAGTTTTATGAAGAAGGAGTTAGTGTATCTAGGATTTGACATCTTAATCGAAGGTCTAAAAATGGACCTAGAAAATGTGAGGGCTATCATTGAATGGCCTACTCCAAGGACCATATCTGAGGTAAGATCATTTCATGGTCTAGCAAGTTTTTATAGAAAATTTATTAAAAATTTCAGTAGTATTTGTGCACCCCTAACAAAAACAATGAGATGGGATAAGAAAGAATTTAAGTGGACCTTAGGAGCAGATAAGAGCTTTGATATGTTGAAAAATAAGGTCACAGAACAACCTATTTTAGCACTTCCAAATTTCAATAAGGTATTTCAGGTAGACTGTGATGCTAGTGGTAGTGCCATAGGAGTTGTGTTGAGTCAAGAAAGTAAACATGTTGCTTATTTTAGTGAGAAACTCAATGATTCTAGGAAGAAGTATTTTGTATATGATCAGGAGTTTTATGCTATAGTTCAGGCTCTAAATAAGTGGAGGCATTATTTGTTACCAAAAGAATTTGTTCTATATACTGATCATCATGACTTATAGTATATTAATATCCAAGGGAAGCTAAATCAGAGGCACTTAAAGTGGGTTGAGTTTCTACAAAGTTATACCTTTGTGTTGAGGCATAGGATTGCGAAGTCAAATAGAGTTGCAAATGCATTAAGTAGAAGGCAGTGTTTGTTGATAGAAACAAATGTGGAAGTTGTAGGGTTTGACGAACTTAAGGGTTTGTACCTTGAAGATCCTAATTTTGCAGAGGCTTGGAGGGCTTGCATATCACCTGTTACTTTAGACAGGACTAAGTGGTTGGATTTTCTAATCCAAGATGGGATGTTGTTCAGAAAAAATCAATTATGCATTCCAAGGAGTTCGATGAGGGAGAATATGGTCAAGGAGAAGCATAGTGGAGGGTTGGCTGGACACTTTGGTTGATATAAGACCATTGCCATCGTTAGTGAGAACTACTATTGGCCATAGTTGCAGCAAGATGTGAATAAGTTTGTACAGAGTTGTAGAGTATACTAGATGGCCAAGGGTGTGAGACATAACACTAGATTATATCAGTCGTTACCTATACCAGATAGGCCATGGGAGGACATTAGCATGGATTTTATTCTTGGCTTACCAAGGACACAAAGGAGGAATGACTCTATATTTGTGGTGGTTGACAGGTTTTCAAAGATGGCAAATTTTATTCCTTTCCAGAAAACTAATGATGCAGTTCATGTTGCAGGGTTATTTTTCAAAGAGGTGGTACGCCTACATGGTCTACCAAAGAGTATTGTTTTCGATAGGGATACCAAGTTTATTGGGTATTTTTGGAGGACCCTATGCAAGAAATTGAAGACAGACCTAAAATTCAGTTATGCATACCACCCATAGACAAACGGACAATAGATGTGGTGAACAGAAGTTTGGGAAATCTACTAAGGCACTTGATAGGAGATAAGCCCAAGGGATAGGATTTGGTTTTGCCATAGGCAAAATTTGCATACAATAATTCTGTCAATAGGAGTACTAATAAATCCCCATTCCATATTATGTATGGGAGCAGCCCAAGGAATGCTTTTGAGTTGATAAATATGGACAAAGGGGAAAAGAGCAGTGCTGAGGCTGAGGACTTTGTAGAGCACCTGAAGAGTCTGCATGATGAAGTGAAGCAGCATATCAACAATATGAACACTCAGTACAAGACAAGAGCAAACCATAAGCAACGACTTAAGGAGTTCCAAGTGGGAGATCAAGTTATGGTTCACTTGAGAAAGGAAATATTTCCTGCTAAAACCTACAAGTTAAAAATGAAGAATTTTAGACCATGCAGGGTTATAGGGAAAAGAGATTTAGGGAATGCCTATGAGGTAGAATTGCCAAGTGGGCTGAATATATCACCTGTATTCAACATTTCAAATTTGGTAGAATATCATGAAGGTGACAATAATGGTGAACCAATCACAGAATTGTGGAGTATTCCCACATCTACTCTAGATATAGAAGATATAGAAGAGGTACTAGATACTCGTGTAGGCAAAAGCACAAGAAATAGGTAGTATGCATAATATTTGGTTAAGTGGAAGGGCAGGCTTGTTGAAGATTCATCTTGGTTGTCGAAGGCTGAGGTTGAATGCCTTGGTTTTCTTCCAACAACAAAGAAGTGAAGGTCACTTCTCAATTTACCTTGGGTTTCTGATGTAGGAGCATCCAATGGTGTAAAAGTGATCTTGCATCACCCAAAAAATATTGTAATTGTTTAATTTTGTAAAAACTAGTAAAACTAGTTTTTCTTGTAGGATATTTTTAAAGGTCTTAGAGGTCGAATTTGAGGATTTTCGGCTAGATGTAAGCCTTGGTGCAGATATCCAAGTCTTTTTTTGCTTAGCTCATTTCATTCCATTTCCAAAAATATGTTGTAATAGTCAATCGGGTCAACGAGCGCAAAGTTATGACCTCCGCAAGTTGCCCCAAATTTCAAATTTGAAATTTCAAGTTTTAGGTGGGAAAAAAAGGGAAAATAGGGCATAAGTGGGAATTTTCGAAATTGTAAAAGGGCTCTTATTTTGGGATCCTCATTTTTAGCATGAAATTAATGGAAATCTTTGGCTCCTTTTAGCATTTCTGGTTTTCAATGGATTGTATGTGTTTTTTTAATGCAACTCTGCTTCACCTATTGAATCATCATTATAACCAATAAATATTCCACATAGTTTTTCATCTAGATTAGTTCTTCTTTGATTTGGGATATGCATGTATGACTTACATACAAATATTCTCAATTTTTCTATTGTTGGTTTTTGTCCTAACCATAATTATTCAAGAGTAATATTATATAGTATCATTGTAGGTGATCTTTTTTATAAGTATACAACTTTTTAAACTACTTCAGCCCAATATTGACAATGAATATGAGCTTCTTTTAGCATACAGTGAACCATTTCCATAATATATATATTTCTTCTTTTTGCACTACGATTTTCTATGGTGAATATGTTGTTGTAAGTTGTCTTTTTATGCCATTGGTTTCTAAAAACAAATTATATTATTTTGACAAGAATTTAGCTCCTCTATCTAAATGAAGATTCTTGATTATTTTTCTTGTTTCTTTTTCCACTAGTAGTTTGAATTTTTTGAAATAGTTGAATGCCTTAGAATTGAATTTCATAACATACACCCATATTTTTTTGGAGTAATCATCAAAAAAATAGTAAAAAATATCTATTTCCTCCAATACTAGTTAGTGTTCATTGGACCATATATATATATATATATATTAATTCCAATGGTTATTGATTTCTGTGTTGATTGAGTTAAAAAGGATTCTATGTTGTTTCCCTGCTAGACATTTTGGAAAAACTATAGATTCCTATAAAATTTTAGGTAATCCTTTAACCTTTTGATGTCTACTCATCTCATTTAATTATGATGCACTTATATATCCTAGTATTTAATGCCAAAGTTCTCTTATTTTTTAAATCCTTGTTGATAGAGCCAAATTTGATGAAGTGTTTAGAGTAAACAAACTATTTTTATAAGAGCCAAAAGCAATAACTATTTCTTGTTTGGTAATAAAGCATTTTTTTCTTTAATAGTTTTGAATTCAACTGCTAGGTTTTGATCCATTAGTTGGGATACTAAAAGAATATTAGAATTTAATCCAGGTACATATAGTGCATTGCTAATTATTATTGTTTTCATTTGATAGATCATAAGTCATACTATCTGCTATGACAAGTAGTTTTTCATATTTTTGTTGAAAAATTTAAACCATTGTTTATTTCTAGTCATATGCCTAATTGCTCTAGAATCAATATACCATTAATCCATGGTTAGTTATTTTGAAGTTAAATTCCTTATGTCTCCAAAGTTTAATATGCACTCAAACTTGAAATTTGTAAATTTCAAGTTTTATAAACCTTTGATGTACAAGTCCTTTTAACTCAGTATATTAAATTTGCAAAATTTCAAATTTTCAAATTTAAAAAAAAAAAATGAAAATTTAAAAATCTTCAAAAAACTAACAAATATCTAAATCCTTTAAACTCCAATTAATATTTAATATTTATAATCTTCAATATATAAAAATATTTAAAAAAAAAAACTTTGATATTTATGTTGCATACGTTATCACTCCATATCCTAAAAAAAATGATTTTTAAAAATTTTGATTAAAAATATCTAACCCTTAATACTCCACCTTGTTTTTGAAAAGAATAAATTCAAATTTATTCCTCTCCAAAATATTAATGTGTGCCCAAAAATGGAATATAACACCTCAAGAGATTACCTGGCTAATTGGTGATTATTTCATTGTTGTGGTTAGTAATAAGCATGTGTCAAATGACCTATGACATTATATTTTGTTGGTAGCTATCACTTTGAACGTCTTGTGAGCAACTTCTCCAAATGTTTCCCTTCTATTCACAATGATCGAATGTCTTGCTATGATTAGTGACAAAATATCTATGAGCAATGGTCGGGTCTCTCTTCTATTATGGATAATGGTCAAGTGAGCCTCCTCTAGTGATGGCTAAACTTTCTTTGGATGTATTTCCTTAAAAATAACATCTCTTTTAATAATGCTTAAATTTTTCTCTATTGATAGAATGCTTCTCCTCTACTACCTGAACATTGTTGCACTTTAGGTTGCTATTATCCTCCTTGACTGAATTTTTATTGTGTTTTTTATGTTCAGGCTATGACTTGAATTTTATTTTATAGACTTTATTCTCTCTTTAGGCTGCTCAAGCTTATTTTTCAAGGTTGTCCTCTTAAGCATATTTTTTTCAATGTTCTACTTGGGCCGCTTTCTCAAAACTAGCCTCTTAGATCTCCTTTTAATGTTGGTCACTTGGGATACTATATTCAAATTTTGCCTCTTAGGCCTCCTTTCACTGTTGTTTTCTTAGGCCATTATCTTCCATGTTGGCTGCTAGAGCTACTATCTCTAGTGATGGTTGCTAGAATTGTTGCTAGATCATCTTTCTACAATATCGATTTCTAGGGTGGTTGTCTCCTTTTATATGGATAATGACTCTATAAGATATATCTAGATGCTTTTTGCTTTCTCTAGACTACACTCCTATCCTATTATGCTTATTATAGAATAATATTACTACTTCAAATATGTCAAGGTCAATTTAGTCTTGACCTAATTCTTCAATGTTCCTTTGTCTCTTCTTATCTCTATATATGGTTTTATGTATTAGTGTAGCTTCAAATATTAATACTTAGGAAGGTTTGAGTGCTTATAAATCCATGTAGGAAGCTATGGTGCTTCTCAATATATGTAGCAATGTTAATCCTCTATCTATCTAAAATATCCAATGTCTTAGGTCATACCTAAGAACCAAATATGATTCTCATCCTTGATATAGAACCCAATATCAATGTCTAGATGACTTTGAATGTTCCTAAATGACCAAATTTCTTCTAATTTGATTCTTCCTCAATCTTCAATAATTATTCTAATTTTCTTCTCTAGAGAATCCAAAATATTATCAAGGTGACTTTGTATGTCCCCAAATATACAACTATCTTCTGATTTGTCTTCCAATCAATCAATGCTCATTTTTTCTCCTAAGTTGGCCCTTTCTATCAATATAATTGAGTCCTAGTCTTCAGTGGTTTTCCTTCAACCAAGTGTAAAGACTTTAGCATCCAAAATCAAGGTGACTATTCCTTGTCCCCTCAAAATCTACTCAATTAGACCTTTAAAAATAGAGTCCAAGTCTACACTGCCTTCAAAGTGGATAGACTCTAAATTAACTTTATCAAAAATGAATAAAGTTAAATATTGATGATGGTGGCTAATAAAGTTGGGTGGTAGCTTTTTTAAGCCTTTCTACCATAAAATATCACAATTTCCAATATAAAATAGCCACAATGTTAGATATCAATAAAATATATCATTAAACAATACTAAAAAATACTCATAATTCAAGAGTAAAAAATATACAATCTTGAGTTATGCTCAAGTCTTCAAAAATTATATTTCATGGAGCTTTATCTCCATAGTATAATTTTACAAGATAACTCTTCAAATTAGTTTTTTGGTAAGTTAATAATTTTATTGAAGGGGCATTTGAAAGGCACCCCAACACCTTTGTACAACTAGAAGAAATAAGAAGTTGAAACAATAGAGAAGCAGCCAAGAAAGGAAAGAAAAGAGGATGCTAAAAAGGAACAAAATGCATCCTTAGAGAGAAAGAAAAACTAGTGGAGACAAAATAGCAAGACCAAAAGGAAACATGTAGCAGAAATTTCCAAGAAATATTCACTATGTTGGATGTGCTTAAGTGGAAGGAATAGTGATTTTTGGTTCGTCGTTCTTGACATTAGTCTTAGCTTCATCCTTGGGAGCATCCTTAAAAATATCCTTAGCAATTTCTATGACTTCATCCTCTTTGTCTTCCTCATTAATACTAGAAATTATAGTTGTAGCAGAGAAAGTAGGACCATCCTTATCAAAAGTATCATAGAAAAACAATAAATTTAAGGCGTTTCATTGATCCTTTAGCTAAGCAATGCCCTTTCCAAGAGCAACATGAGTTGTCTCCAAGTGGTCAATGGTAGCGAAATAATATTGAATGACAATTTTGTGAAGGTATTTTTCAATCACATCAGGTGAATCATACCCAGACTTACTATCCTTTTTGTCCTTCTTAGGAGAAGGGGTATCTTTGGATTTGAGCCTTTGGGAACTGTGAGTGGGAATATTATCAATAAATTTTTTCTTTGCATTGAATATTGGGTGAGGTTTTCCTCTTCTTTTAACAATTTTGGATTTGGGGCTAGGAGTGTGGGAGGACTCTTCCTCAGTACTATCATGGATAATAATATTTTATTTGGGGAATTTCTAAAGAAGATAGCCATAAAGAATTTTAAACAGTCCTTGATGGGCAGGCCAGTCTGCATCTTTCTTAGCACGCATGAACGTAATGGCATATTCCATGGACCAGTATAAAAACTCAAGGATATTACGCATTTTGGCATCTCTAAAATGATTAACAAAGGATAAATGAAAGCTACACAATTGAGACTCAAGATCATCAACAGTTAGATACTACATGATGTGTTTCAATATTTCTTTTCAAGGAGTAGACAGGTCTTTATGATACAAACCTTTTTTTTGAAGCTTTCACAGTGGTAAGGATGGTTTGAAGTGGGTCAGTTCTTCTTCCCAGTTGTGTTTGTTCCTTATCACCACACATCCATCAAGAGGTTGCCCAGTAAGCTCAATAAGAATTTCCATAGTGATTTAGAAATCGACTCCATGAATGATGATGACGTCATCCTCCCAAGTCGAAGTGAACGCTATGTTGTCATCCCAATCGATTTGAAAAAAAAAAATGAAAAAGGGGATCAGACAACATTTATATTTGAGAGCTACTTCAGAAATCGTATCAATGGAAAAAATATCAGGTTCAACATAGGTGATTTTAGTGTCCTTCATGGTGAAAAACCAAGGGTAAACAACAAATATACAAAGAGGTAGATACAGAGCTAATGGTAAGAGGTAAAGAATACCAATTGGTTTTAAAAATCCTTTTTGTGACATGAGGTGGCGAAGAAGGGTAAAATCGCAGTTAGCTAAAAAGGAAAAAAATTTAGGAAATGATAAAGACTGGACCAAAAGAGCCAATTGGCTAAGGAATTGATCAAGGAGGATTATATGACAGCTACAATCACAAAGGAAAATGGGAAAGTGAGATGTGATTAGAGGAGGTTGACTTAAAATAACACTTGGGAATTGAGGAAAGAAAAAAGTAGGGAAATCTGAAGAAACCCAAGATATTGAAAGGCACGATGAAACATTCCTTGGAACAAAGCAAGAAGAGAACTAAAAAGGGAAGGTTCTCGAATAGACAAACAGGGTCATAACAAAGAGCATGAGCCATAAATGATGATGGGTGGTGGGATAACGGGCTTTAGAATCCCAATGAAAGGTGTTAGGTGGAAAGGAGATGAATGGGAACTGAATTTTTTTCATAGAAATTATGGGATGAAAATAAAGAATAAAACTAGCCAAAAACAAGGCAAATTCCAAGTATCGGGTAGGCATCAAAAAAATTTACACAATGAACAAGACTTTGATAAATAAGCCAAAATATAGATCCTCCCCATAAGAAGAAAGGGACCCAATAAGATTTTTTATCCATAGCAATACGAGCTAACGTTGGGAAAGCTTTGAGTCAAATGTCCCTGGTTGATGGATCATCATTGTAATTGGTGTTTTGATCCAACCTAGTAGCCACGCTGACGTCATGAGGAAGAGAATTAGTCCATGTAAATAGTCCTGGAGAAAATATCCCAATATTATCCAACTTGTCAATAACAACATTGGCTTCTCATAAAGCATGTTGGACAATGACTTCTTGTTGGCCATGGAGGATTTCTTTCACGTTCTCGATTATACTTCTTATTTTCCATCCAGGAGATTTGGAATTTTTTACGTATTTGATGATACTCAAGGAGTCACATTCAATAATGATCTTCCCAAGAATGTGTTGAATGAATTTAAGACCTCTCCAAAGATATTTGGCTTCAGCAGAATAATTTTAAAGTTCCCTTAAAGGCTCAGCAAAGGAAAAGATAGAATTTTCTTGATGATCTCTTAGGATGCCTCCAACACCAGCCCATCCAGGATTTCCTTTAGCAGCACCATAAAAATTGAATTTGACCCATCCAAAAGGTGGAGTATTCCATTTAGTATAATATCTTGTGTTAGGGGAAATAGCAGGATAGCCATCCTTTAGAGAAATATGACAATATTAGAGTAAGGAGGCTTCAAAAGAGGAAATATAAAAATGGTCAAAGGGAGCATTCAGAGCATTCTCTTTTGCAAAAAGAATGATTCTATTAGAGATGAACTCAAAATCCTTGGCATTCTTATCAAAGACACACCTATTGCACTCAAGCCATAACTACCAAAAAAAATTATGGAGACAAAATCCCCATAAGCCTTTAAGAATAGGATTTTTAAAAGGATTGGGTCATTGAAGGAAAAGAAAAAAAATGGAATGAGAGGAAGCCTAGAAGATGTGAAATTTTAGGAGAAGCTTACATAGCATAGATCTGGAATAAGGACAAAATAGAAAAATGTGGGAAGTAGATTCCTAATAAGAAAGGCATAGGAAGCACCTATTTGGGAGAGTAATACCTCGTTTAATAAGGTTTTCAATAGAAAGGATGCAGTCTTGGATACAAAGCCATGAAAATAAAGCAAATTTTAGAGTTAGATATTTGTTCCACACAATTTTAAAAGGAATGAAGACTTCAAAAGGGGGTAAATAAATAAGCTAATTTGATAGATAATTCTCTAGAATCATAAGGCTCCCAAATAGGGTGCTCAAAAGACACATCAGGGACTAAACAAAAAGAGAATAATAAACCTTCAAGAGATGAAATTTTAGCATCCAGATTAGGAATATGAATCCTTTTCCAAGTCGTTATACCATTTGAAGTGGTTAGGAAATCTGCCACCATAGGACCAAAAATATTAACAGTGATATCTTTGAGTAGTCGAAGTTCAAGAGAATGAAGAAGTGGATGGTCACCAATCCACTTATCTTCCCAAAAATAAATAGATTTCCCATTAAAAATTTACCATAAAAGACCCTTTTTGATGATTGACCTTGCACAACAAATGGATTTTTAGAAAGAAGAGCCTGAGGGGGAAATATCTCCATATAAAAAATCAAAAAATTGAAGATATTTTCTTTTGACAATTTTGACCCATTCAACATTGTCTCCTGAGATGAGGCACCAGGCTTGTTTGGCGAGGAGAGCAATATTAAGTAAATGAATCCTCCTATTAACTATTGTTTTCCACATGAATTTTGGATTCTTATATTGGCACTTACATAGAAGACTCTTAGTCTTCTTACATGATATATGTACATATCCTACACATCCTAATATATCAAATAATGTAATATTTTCTAACAATTCTATCCATTTTTTATATAGTTATATTAGCTACCTTATTTTATAGTTTGTCCACTTTGAAGGTAGTGAAGACTTGGACTCTATTTCTAAAAGGTCTGATTGAGTAGATATTGAGGGGACAAGGAATAGTCACCCTAATTTGGATGCTAGGGTCTTTCCACTTGGTTGAAGGAAAGACAATAAATACTAGGACTCGGTTAAGTTTTTATTGAGGGCTAACTCAAGAGAAAGTTGGACATTGATAGAAAGAACCAACTTAGAAGATAGTTGGACATTTGGGGACACTCAAAGTCACCCTAATATAGATTTTGGATTCTTTAGAGAAGAAGAGAATAATCACTATTGAATATTTGAGAAAACCAACTCAGAAGATAGGTGGACATTCAAGGACATTCATAGCCACCCTAACATTGATAATGGGTTCTCTAGAAAGGAGGAGAATCATATTTTGCTCTTAGGTTTGACCTAAGATATTGAATAAGATTTCAAAATTTGGTAGAATAATACCATAGATTGAGAAGCATCATAACTTCCTACAAGGATAAAGAAGCATTCAAAGCTTCCTAAATTTAGATATTTGAAGTAGTAAACAACAAGTAATATAAAAATATAAGAAGAGTAATGAGTCCTCTAGAGATAAAGAGAAATAAAGGCATAGATAATTTTTGGTTATTCAAAAAACTAGAAACATTAAGCTAACTAAAGTAATATTAGTCTTGATATTGACATTTTTTTGAAGAGATTTTTATTCTATAGTAGATAATAACAGTTTAGATAGCAAGAAAGGTGCATCTAGATACATATTTTGTGGAGCTATAATCCATATTAAATTAAGAGGTCCAAGAGGACTACACTAGAGAAGAGGCCCAAGAGGACTACATTAGATAAGAGGCCCAAGATGCCTACATTAGAGAAAAAATCCTAAGAGGCCAACATTAGAGAAAGAGACCCAAGAGGCCTAATTTAGATAAAAAGTCCTAAGATACCAACATTAAAGAAAGAGGTACAAGTGGCTTTCATTGAAGCAAAAACATAGCAACAATATAGTGAAGAGGTATTAGTGGCTAGAATTGAGAAACGAGGTCTAAGTAGCTAGTATAAAAAAAACCTACATTGGGAAGAATATAAAGTAACTAGCCAAGCGTACTAAGTAGTTTGATATTAAGAAGAAATTATAGATTATTTTATAAAAGATACAAAGGTATAAAGAAAAATTATGATTAAAAATATTGATGTTAAAAAAATATTGTAGTCCAGAAGGGTGTTATCTAGGGATAGATAACTTCATTTCCAAAAGGAATGTGTTGCAGTCTAGAGAGTGAACAACATTTGGACACATTCTATAGGAAAAACCATTTAGCCACCTCATAAGTGAAGAGTTTTTTAGACATTATAGGTGAAGAGATATTCAACTATCATAGGATTTCAACCACCAAGAAGACACCTGGTCATATCTAGAGGAGAGACATTCACATACCATTAAAAAAGAGAGAGAAGTTTGGTCACATTAAAAAAAAATATGTCTGGTCATATCCAAAGGATATACATTTAGGCACCATTATAAAATAAGAGAGTCACCTAGTCACCTTCAAAAAAGAGATGTTTGGACACCTTTAGCAAATAACCATCATAAGAGATATTCAACCACTATGTAGAGAGACATTTGAGAACCTTCAAAGTAAAATCATCCCAATAGAGGAGTGTTTCTTATTTGTAGCAGAAATAAATTTGAGGAGAGAATGAAAGTGGTATATAAGGATTAGAAGTTCCAATCATTTCAATCTTCCAATAGATGTTAGCAAATGCAACAAAATGTGTATTGACCAGGCTAGGTAATGTTACTAAGTGTTACATTCTATTTCTAACACATTAAAGTTTTGGAGGGAAAAAAAATTGAATAGGCTTGTCTGAAAATTCAAGTGGATTAATAAGGTTTAGATACTTTAATTAAAAATTTTAATCTATTTTCTAGATATGGAGTGATAAGTTTTAACACTTATGTTTAATATTCTATTAAGTTTAGAGTTTTTAAAGCTTTTGAGGGTTAAAGATAAAAAAAATTAAAGCTTTATGAATTAAAGTATATTGGAGTTAAAAGGGTTTAAGGTTTTAGTTTTTTGAAGAAGTGAAGTTTTTTTATTTGGATTTGTTTAAATTTTGAAGATTTTTAAAAAAATTTGAAATTTGAAAATTTGAAAATTTAATACTAGGGACATAAAAGGATTTCTACATCAAAGGTTTAACTTTTTTTTAAATTTGTAAATTTCATATTTGAGTGCATATTTAATTTTGGGAGATATAAGGTTTACTACTTCAAAGGAATTAAATCATCAAGTTGAATCACTAATTATCATGGAAGAAATTATTAGAAATGCATTCAGTGAGGATAGTGAAGAAATGGTTAACAAGTTAAAGTTTTATTCTCAAAACTTAAAATATGACTTTGATGGAAAGAAGCAATTATAAAATGGTTTAAAATAAAAATTATATTTATTTCTCAAGGATGCAAAAGATGAAAAATTTGCAACACTTATAAGCTATCTTCATGAAAAAAAAAATAGAACATGGTGGAATTCACATAACACCATTATATTTTATTCAAAAGAATGCTTATTAATGTATTTGTTACTACTTAACTTTGAGATATTTCAAGGAAATATACAAGAGAAGAATAATATAAATTGTGACACGTATGACTTAACCTAATCTTATGTTATCTTTAATGAAGAATCATTAAAATCCAAGATATATTATTGTGATGATTTACTGACTCATTATTTAGAAGGCACATCATCAAGTACATCACTACTGAAGACTAAGAAAAGAAAAGGAAAAAAGAAGAATAGAGGAAAGCACAAAAAGAAGGATAATAGAAGAAATGAATCAAAATCCAAAGAAGAATTGTATATATAAGATTCTAACAAAATATCAAAGAAGATGATTGAAGATTGAAGACTGAAAATGAAGACCAATATTGAAGACTAAAGTCTTCAATAACAAAATAATGTAATACAAAGGGGGTATTGAGGAATATTACATTATTTGGTACATGTTAATGTACCCCCATGGTACCTTCATGGTAAAAATATAAATATGTAATATATTAGGGTTGATTCTATAGTTTAGGTGTGTGATTTATATTTACACTTTTATGTAAGTATTAATGTGAAAGAAATGCATAAGTGTCATGTAAGAGTGAAATGCAAATAAATGCACAAGTGTCATGTAAGAGTGTAATGTGCAAGAAATGCACAAGTGTCATGTAAATTAGTGTGTGTGTATTGAGAGAATGTGCATAAGTTTCATGTATGTAAGCATGCAAATATTTAATGTGAGGATGTGCACAAGTGCCTTAGATTAGACGTGCATGTCGAAGTGTGCAAGTGTCATAGAGTCAAGTGTGCATGCAAGAAGAAAGTAAAGAGTCTAGTATGCAAGTGGAAATATGATAAGCTAAAGGTCATTGAATTTATAATATGGAGAGTAATAGTTAAGTACATGAAGATTCATCTTCTATGTCTATATTATGGAGACAAATATCCATGAAACATAGATTGAGAAAACTAAATTATCTAATTGTAAGTGGAAGATACAAAAAATGAATAAAGCATGTATACAGATTTTGAACAATTAATATTATAAGTTTTCTTCATGCATAGTTCATGAATGATTTAGTTCATTTACATTCATATTTGATATTTTAAGTGAGTTTTTATTTTCATTATTATGCTGGCCTTGATATACATATTCAATTGTTCTTATATTATTCTACTCTTTATTATTGGTATTTTGACCTTTAATATTGTGGCTTCTTTATATTGGGACCAATGAAATTATGTGGTAGTAAGGCTTAAAAACCAACACATAGAATAAATTTGGAACTTGATACAAAGCACATTGTAGTGGGATATACCAATACAAGGATCTAAAAATGCACATTATGGTAAGTTAATTGAATATTATTAAGGAGGTGGAACAAAGAGGTTTTTGAAAATATCATTTAAGAAAAAATAATTTATTATAAGAGAACTGAGTAAGTTAGAAGAATATATCAATAGAATTAGAATGGATCAAGCTCAATTATTAAAGTAAAATGAGCTAAATTCAAAGTTTCACACCATTCTGGTGAGAGAGAAGGCCTATTGGTGATAAAAATCAAGAAATTAATGGTTGTAAGAAGATGATCTAAACACAAAGTTCTCCCATATATCAACTATAAATAATAATTTTTCATATAGAATAATGGAGATACAAAATTATGGATAAACCATAAGGTAAGAAATATAAATTAGACAATAGGTAGTAGATTTTTTCCAAGCAATATTTCTAGAAGATGCGATGGAAGATCAATCAATAATTGAGGAAATAATTCAATGAAGAACATGTGCTTATACTGAGAGGGGGGGTGAACAGTATACAATAAAATTTTTTGCTTTTTAATCCAAATAGTAGCATCAACATTAATAAAATAGTAAACATCACACAAAGCATCACACACATGAGAGACATCATTTTTACGTGGTTCACCCAAAGATGGCTACCTCCACGGAGAAAATATTTCTTCTAAATATTTCTCAAATAATATTTTGGGAATCCTTCCCAATTACAATGTTTATGGATCTCTGTCCAAAGGAGATGTTGATCCCCTAAATCTGGTTTGTGGATCTCTATCCATAGGAGAACTCCTTCTCCTTTGCTCTGGTTGATGATCCTCTAGAAGACTACTGCCTCCACTACTCTGGCTTGTGGATCTCTCTCCACTGAAGACTCTTGTCCCCACTCAGAAGACCTATCCTCACTGCCTTGCTGATGGATCTCTATCCACTCGGAGACTACTGTCCTCTCTACTCTGTCACCTCCAAAGCTCTATCTCAATTCTTTACTAAACATAGTCTAGTCGGTCTAGCACAACTCTCTCAATAGGTCCACAAAAAAACCCAAATCTTCTCAATAGGTCCACTCATAACCTACTCAAATCTGCTCAATAGGTCCACATAGAACCTGCTCAACTCTGCTCAATAGGTCCACACATAACCTGTCCAAATCTGCTCAATAGGTCCACACAGAACCTACTCAAATCTGCTCAACAAGCTCACACAGAACTTGTCCAAATCTTCTCAACAAGTCCTCTCTAGGACTTGCTCAAATATGTATTGTAAGCTTCCACAAAATCTCACACAAAATCAGTCCACAAGTCTTCTCAAAGACTTACCTCAAATCTGCTTAACAAGTCCACACAGAACTTGTCCAATCTCATAGAAACATAAAGAGAATTGTTAGAGACTCAATATGTTCTATACTCAAAACTCAATCACTTTCTCAACTCATATCAGAAGCAAAAGAGAATTGTTAGAGACTCAATATGTTCTATTCTCAAAACTCAATCTCAACTCAAATCAGAATATAGAATAGTTTGTTTTATGGAACTTGAACAATCACTTCATACATCCACTTGACTAGGCTCAATCAACTCTACTCAACCAATCACTTCAAGAAACAACTCTTGCTCACAAACCCTAGTCCAAGCATGTATCATCCAACTCAAAATATTTCCAACAATGCTCAACAACAAATCTCACATAACAATGATACTCATGATCTTTTCAAACCCTAGTTCAAGTTCTTTGTATAACAACTCACTTCAACAACCATGCTTATCAAACAAGGTTTTAAACACAACTCTCAATTTTAGAAAACCTTGAAGCATTAACTCAAACACTTCACTCAACCAATGATCTCAACAACAATGCTTATAAAACAAGGTTTTAATCACAACTCACAATTCAGAAAACCTTGAAGCATCAACTCAAACACTTTCGAAAAGGAAACCCTAATCAAATCCTTTTCACTCCAAACTTAATTTTCAAGTAAGCCAATCAACCAACTCAACCAAGGAAGAATTTGCCCATACCTTTTGTTTGACAAGGAGTTGATCTCACAAATCTGCCACACTCACAAATTTCTCTTTTCCAATCTCAATAAGGGTTAGAAGACTTCAATCAAATCACAATACAAAATAATGACCCAAAATACACCTTATTACTCCAACTCAAAAATAACATTCACCATAGTCTTCTTTAAATGGAAAAACCCTTATACAAAAATAATGCTCAAAAGTCTTAATAAGAAATTAATTAAGACTTTACTAAAACTCCTTATTACTCCTAAAATAATAAATCTCAAATATCAATACCTCCACAATAATCCTCAACAAACATTCACCATAAATCTCAAATATCAAACCTTCCACAATAATCCTCAACAAACATTCACCATAAATTTCATGCCTTAATGTATAAAAATAATAATCACTTATGCACCCTTATTCCTCCAACATTAGGCAACTAAAAAAATTTAAATCAAAATTAAATACCTTGTCCTTGGAGGGAATCGAACCCTCAACCTCATCTCACCACAAGCGCCTTAACCATGACCAAAGTCACCGCACGAGCCAAGCACTCACTTGATATTAAAGAAGCACCACGTGCTTCTTAATCTCACACCACCTTCCACCAAGCAAAAGGTCGTGCACCTTGGGTACCTCAAACAACACACCAAATAATGCACATGGGATTCAAAATGTCAACCACCTTGCTGCCAATGCCTTTGCGCTTTCCCAACTACCACTAGGCCACGCTTGCCCAATGAAACTTGAGGATGGAACCTTCCTCCTCTATGCCTTTTGCTGCCACGTTTTCATAAATCACAAGCTCTCTTTTTTGCATGCCACCGATTTATTAATTCGAGCAAGGGTAACTTTCCAATGGTTTTGGAAAAGTATTTATATGCATTATATTTGCTTTGGACACGTCGGTGCTAGCTCCTCCATGATGACATCGGCAAAAATATAGAGGCTTCGAAAGCCTTTTTATTTAAACCCCAACTTTGGGTTTAATTTACTTTAAACTTTGCGCTTTGAAATATTTTTCCCTCCAAAACCCAACCTTAGGGTTTTATAAAAAATAATTAATTGTCCTTTGTAAACCAAATAATATTATAATTAAAATTATAATAATTTATTTGGGTTTTTCACCACCTTGGATAAATATTATAATAAATATTATAATATTATATCCTTCCATTGCTTCGGATATATTTGCTTCCAAAGGAGAACTGAAACCATTTTCTGAACCATTCTTTTGGGTGTAAAATAAAAATATTTTAACCCATTATAACTTCCATTGAACTTTGCACTTGAACTAGAGAAGAACTATCATTGGCATCTTGACATCAATGACAACTTTGGCTTAGGGACTCAAAATGTCCAACAATCTCCCCCTTTGTCATTGATGGCAACCCACATTCTTTTTATTGAAACCTGACCTTTCTTTTTCTTCTGCTCCCCCTGGGACATTGCTCCCCTGGCTCAATGCTCTCTCAGATATCAAATCTCTCCCCAATACACAAATCTCTCCCCCTTTGACATCAATGGCAAAGGGTCACCTTTGGGGCTCGGGGCTAAGAATGAGCCTCTTAGCTTAGCCCCTCCCCCACCTTCTTTTGAGGTGGTTAATTTTGGGGTGGGAGTCTCACTCCCAATTTTCCTCGAAGATACTCAAAAGTTTCCTTTGAAAGAGGCTTAGTGAAAATATCTGCTATCTGTTCCTTTGTAGTGACATATTCCAATCTGACCTATTTATCCATCACCTGTTCTCTCAAAAAATGATACTTAATCAGAATGTGCTTTGTCCTGGAGTGCATTACCAGATTTTTTGAGATACTTATGGCACTTGTATTATCACATAGTATAGGAATGGGTTGATCATGCTTTATCTTGAAGTCCTCTAGAGTTCTCTTCATCCATAACACCTGTGTACAACTAGCTAATGCTACAATATATTCTACCTCTACTGTAGATAGAGATATTGAAACCTACTTCTTACTTAACCAAGAGACTAGACATTCTCCAAGAAAGAATGCTCCTCCACTTGTGCTTTTTTTGTCATCAATGTTGTCGGCCCAATCTGCATCTATATATGTTGTTAGTGTGAAATTATCACTTTTGGGGTACCAAAGCCCAAAATCCATAGTCCCTTTTAGATACCTAAAAATTCTTTTTACTGCTACCACATGTGTTTCCTTAGGTGTTGCTTGAAACCTTACCACTAATCCCATTGATTGTACTATGTCTGGTCTTGTAGTTGTAACATATAATAAGCTACCAATCATAGATCTGTATAATCTCTGATCTACCTCTGGAGATTCATCGTCCTTACTCAACTTGCATCCTGTGACCATAGGAGTACTTACTGGTTTGCAATCTTCTAATCTGAATTTCTTCAACATTTCCTTGATGTACTTGGCTTGAGAGAGAAACACTCCCCTTTCGATTGTGAAATCTGAAGTCCAAGAAAGAAGGACAATTCACCAAGCATAGACATCTCAAATTCATTTTGCATATTCTTAGCAAATTCTTTGCACATCTTATCATTGTTTCCTCCAAAAATTATGTCATCAACATAAACAACCACTATTAGAAGATCATTTCCTTCATTTTTGATATACAAATTACTATCTGCTATTCCTTTCCTGAATCCCTGTTCCTGAAGATACTTATCCAATCTTGAGTACCATGCTCTAGGAGCTTGTTTTAAACCATACAATGCCTTTTTCAATCTGCATACCTGATCTGGTGTATCTGCTAGTATGAATCCCTCTGGTTGTTCAATATAGACCTCTTCTTCTAGAACCCCATTTAGAAATGTTGACTTGACATCCATATGATATACCTTGAAGTTCTTGAAACTTGAGAAAGCTAAAAATATCCTTATAGCTTCAAGTCGTGCAACTGGAGCAAAGGTTTCATCAAAGTCAATTCCTTCTACTTGTGCATAACCTTTGCATACTAACCTTGCTTTATTTTTGACCACTTGTCCATCTTCATTCAACTTATTTTTGAATACCCATTTTGTGCCAATCACATTTTTGTCCTTTGGTCATGGAACAAGTTCCCAAGTTTTGCTCTTCTCTATCTGATCCAACTCCTCATTCATTGCTTTAACCCAAAATTCATCCTCACTAGCCTGAGTGAAGTCTTTTGGCTCAATCTTAGATAGCAAAGAAAAATTTGCTTGTTGAGATGGTTTTATTATTCTTCTCCTTGTCTGTCTTTCATCTGGATTCCCGATGATCTGATATTTTGGATGGTGTTTCTGTACATACCTGGAAGGAGTCTTAGGAAGGAGCCTTTGTGTTTCTTGTGTTTCTTCTTCATCTTTGTCTGATTCCTCACAAAATTCTTCTTGACAACATCCATCTTCTTGGTACACAGTTTGCTGAACTGGTTCTCTGGAATCTATCTTCTCATCAATTGTCACATTCATACTTTCCACCATAGTGCATGTTCTTTTGTTGAAACATCTGTAGGCTTTACTCTTTGTGGAATAACCAAGAAAAATTCCCTCATCACATCTTGGATCAAACTTGCCCAAGTTTTGATCTTCCCATCTTATGTAACATTTGCTTCCAAAGATTCTGAAATGTTTTACAGTAGAAGGTCTTCCTTTCCAAAGCTCATATGGAGTCTTGTGATGATTTACCCTTAATTGAGCCCTGGTAATTATGTATACAACTTTGGATACCGCTTCTTTCCAAAAACCATCTGATAACTTAGATTCATTTAACATAGCTCTAGCCATGTTTTCAACAGTCTTGTTCTTCCTTTCAACTACTCCATTTTGTTGAGGAGTTCTTGTTGTTGAGTATTCTCTCTTGATTCCATGTTGTTCACAAAATTCTACAAATTCATTTGAAGTAAATTCTCCTCCTCTATCGGATCGTAGACACTTAATCCTTTTGCCTGTTTCATTTTCAACCAATTCCTTGAATGCTTTAAATTTTTCAAAGGCCTCTGACTTCTCTTTTAGGAAGGTTACCCAAACCATTCTGGAATAATCATCTACAAACAACATGAAGTAACTCTCACCCTGAATACTTTGTGTTCTGGTAGGACCACACAAATCAGTATGTATTAGACTCAAAGGCTCAGATGACATATAGCCTTTTGGTTTAAAAGTTGTCCTAGTTTGCTTTCCATGTTGACAGGGTGCACAAATTGTGTTTTGAGGTCTTCTTATTTTGGGTAAATCTCTAACTGCTTGTTTATTGCTTATACTGACTATGTTGTCAAAATTCAAATGACCCAATATTCTATGCCACAACCAACTCTCATCTTCTTGTGATAGAAAGCCATTTTTCCCTTTGATCTCATTGAGCATGTATAAGTTGTTTGGGGTCCTTCTTGCATTTGCAATGATTTTCCCAGTTTCTATTTTCCTTATTTCACACCTATCTGGATGGAAGGTGACCATGTATCCTTGATCACAAAGTTGACTTATACTCAGTAGATTGTGTTTTAACCCTTTGACGTACAAAACATTCTCTATTTTTATTTTTCCATTGTCTAGACTTAGAGTTCCTTTCCCAACAATCTTTGTTGATCCATTATCACCAAAACTAACTGATCCTCTATTTGTTTCTTTTAGTACAATGAATTTATCCTTGTCTCCTGTCATGTGACTAGAGCAACCACTATCAAGATACCATTGTTCTTCTTTATCTTGAGCATGAAGGGTTGTTTGTACTAACATTGATTTAGCCCTAACATTCTTTCTTTCATCCTTCCTAGTTGTTGGAATTGTTTTTCTAGACTCAGGAGATATCATTTTACACCATCTAGCCTTGTGCCCAAAATTATTGCATTTGTAACATATGACATCATCATCCATGAGAGGTGCAAAGGAATTGAAATTTCTATTGTATCTTGCATAATGAATACAATGTGCAGCTCTATGACCATATTTATTGCAAGAAAAACAATGTCCATGGAAGAAATTATGTAACCTGTTTGGATGTCTTGGAATTTGTGGAGAAGTTATCTTTCTCTTGTGATTGACTCTTATCCAGGGTTCTTCTTTGCTTTCTTCCTTTCTGATGTCCTTTGCTTTCTTTTCCTTGTTTGAAGTTTCTGCCTTTTGGAGACTTGATTCCTCTTTCTGCTTCTCATATTTTGTATCTTGTAGTACCTTGGTCCTTTCCACTTTATTCCTTAGGAGAACAATTTATGCTTCCAATATTTCACATTCTGTTTCCCTGGCTCTCAATAGATCTGTCATATCTTCCTCAATATTCTTTCCTTCTTCTACCTTAATCTTGAGTTCTGTGAGACTCTGTATAAGTTCCATCCTTGCTTCTTCATCTTCTTGAACTTGCTCTTTCAAGCTTGAATTCTTCTCTCTAAGTCTTTCCAATTTTTTGAGAGCAGCAAAGAATTCTTCTTTTATATCAAACATAGTCTCTTCTTCACTTTCTGAAGTCATGTGTGCTACCGAAGGATCCTCTTCCAAGTTGTTAGTCTTTTCATGGAGAGACCCGCTCTGATACCAATTGAAGAACATGTGCTTATACTGAGAGGGGGTGAACAGTATACAATAAAACTTTTTGCTTTTTAATCCAAATAGTAGCATCAACATTAATAAAATAGTAAACATCACACAAAGCATCACACACATGAGAGACATCATTTTTACGTGGTTCACCCAAAGATGGCTACCTCCACGGAGAAAATATTTCTTCTAAATATTTCTCAAATAATATTTTGGGAATCCTTCCCAATTACAATGTTTATGGATCTCTGTCCAAAGGAGATGTTGATCCCCTAAATCTGGTTTGTGGATCTCTATCCATAGGAGAACTCCTTCTCCTCTTCTCTGGCTGATGATCCTCTAGAAGACTACTGCCTCCACTACTCTGGCTTGTGGATCTCTCTCCACTGAAGACTCTTGTCCCCACTCAGAAGACCTATCCTCACTGCCCTGGCTGATGGATCTCTATCCACTGGAGACTACTATCCTCTCTACTCTGTCACCTCCAAAGCTCTATCTCAATTCTATACTAAACACAGTCTAGTCGATCTAGCATAGCTCTGCTCAATCTCTTGCACTAAACATATTCTAGTCATTCTAGCAAAATTTTGCTCAATAAGCTCACTCAAATCTACACTAAACATAGTCCATTCAGTCTAGCACAAATATGCTCAATAGGTCCACTTAGAACCTGCTCAAATCTACTCAATAGGTCCACACAAAACCTGCCCAAATCTGCTCAACAAGTCTACATAGAACCTAAAGAACACAAGCTTATACTGATAGGGGGGATGAACAGTATAAGACCCATTTTTACTTTTACTTTCAATTCAATATTGTGCAGTGTATATATAGCAGTATCAATAGCAGTAATTAAAGCAATGCACAAAACACCATACATAATAAAGACACCATAATTTACGTGGTTCACCTAATGTGGGATACTCCATGGACAAAATATTTTACTAAAATTTTCTCAATCAATATCTTTGGGAATCCTTCCCAATTACAATGTTTATGGACATTTTTCCAAAGGATATGTTGATCCCCTAATATCAAGTTCATGGATCTCTTCCATAGGAGAACTATTTTCCTTCTGCTCTGGCTTGTGATATTCTAGAAGACTCTGTCTCTCTGCTGCACTGATTGGTGGATCTCTCTCCACTTGAAGACTCCTCACTCAGATCTATCTTCAATTGACATGGCTAATGGATATCTATCCATTGAGACTCTTTCATTTATACTTTGTCACCTCCAAAGTTCTATCTCAATAGGTTCACTCAGAACCTTCTCAAATATTCTCAACAATCTCACTCAGAACTTGACAAAATTTGCACAACAGGCTCACTCAAAACTTGTCCAAATATGCTCAATAGGTTCACACATAACCTGCTCAAATATGCTCAATAGGTCCACACAGAACCTGTCTAAATTTGCTCAACAGGTCCACATAGAACCTATCCAAATTTACTAAATAGGTCCATATAGAACCTATCCAAATCTACTCAACAAGTCCACATAGAACCTACTCAAATCTGCTCAATAGGTCCATAGAGAACCTATCCAAATCTTCTCAACAGGTCCACATAGAACCTGCTCAAATCTACTCAATAAGTCCTCTCTAGGACTTGCTCAAATCTGCTCAATAAGTCCTCTCTAGGACTTGTTCAAATCTACTCAACAAGCTCACACATAACTTGTCCAATCTCATAGAATCATAAAGAGAATTTTTAGAGACTCAATATGTTCTATACTTAATGCTCAATCAATATCTCAACTCAATCTCATAGAAGCATAAAGAGAATTGTTAAAGACTCAATATGTTCTATACTCAAATCCCAATATCAACTCAAATAAATCTCATAGAAGCATAAAGATAATTGTTAGAGACTCTATATGTTCTATACTCAAATCCCAATCTCAACTCAAATCAATCTCATAGAAGCATAAAGAGAATTGTTAGAGACTATATATGTTCTATACTAAAATCCCAATCTCAACTCAAATCAATCTCATAGAAGCATAAAGAGAATTGCTAGAGACTCTATATGTTCTATTCTCAAATATCAATCTCAACTCAAATCAAGAATATAGAATAGTTTGTTTTATGGAATTTGAACAACCACATGCATCCACTTGAATAGGCTCAATCAACTCAACTCAACCAATCACCTCAATGAACAACCCTTTCTCACAAACCCTAGTCCAAGCATGTATCAACCAACTCAAAATATTCCCAACAATGCTCAACCACAAATATCACATAACAATGATACTCATGTTCTTTTCTAACTCAAGTTCAAGTTCTTTGCACAACCGATGGGCTACAACAACAATGCTTATAAAACAAGGATTAATCACAACTCTCAATCCAGAAAACCTTGAAGCATTAAAGAAATCACTTTCAAAAAGGAAACCACAATCAATCCTTTTCACTCCAAAGATATTTTTAGAAATCAACCACCATAATAAATCAATAGGATAATGTGCCCATACCTTTAATGAATATGAAGAAGCCTCTTTGGAAATCTACCACAATCACAATATTCTTTTGCCAATCTTCACAAGGGTTAGAAGATCACAAAATAATCAACATTACTCCACTTCACAATTATATTCACCAAGACTTTTAATTAGAAAACCTTCTTAAGAATTTATGCACAACTTCCTTATCATTCCTCAAACCACATGTACCATAAAATAAAATAAATCAAATCATTGCATAACCTTATCACTCCACAAACCACTTATACCATAAAATAAATCAAATATTTTATATCCTTCCTTTCAACACTTTTGCACTAAAAAATATTCATAAAGCTTTCTTAAGCAATATCTCACATTAATAAAATATAAAACCTTAGCAAGTAAATATTTACCCCTGCAAATATCATAGTAAGAGCACATACCTCAAAGGAGCCCTCGAAGGGCCTTGGCGTTTTGAACCTCTGCCTACCATGCTGCCAAGCGGTAGCTAAGCCGTGTGAGCTAACACTACCCACGTGAGTGCCTTGGGCACTCTCTTCCTTAAAATTCTTGTGCTTTCCTCACAAGGTACCAAAAATTTGACCGCCCATGACTTGACTGCACATGTCACACTCCACGAAATTCACTGCACAATATTCAGATGCAAAAATACTTTGGATTTTCAAAAATCATGTGACACGACTTAGCTTTATTAAATGGAAAACCTTTGGCTTATTTATATAAGCCATCCTTCAATGCGAATACATCGGCCCTTTTAACATTGCCCTCATGACGTCGGTGGCACCAATAATAAAGGAGGGAAAAACATTTTATTTAATTTTAAAATTTAAATTTAAATTTTAAATAATAAAAATAAAAGCTAAACTTTTAAAATTAAATTTCTCCATCACCAGGGCACCTTTTTTGATGAAACAAAAATTCTACTTGGGTTTTAAGAAAAACCCATTTCAAATCTATCATCCATTAATTTAAAATAAAACCTTTCCTTGCCTTCCTTGGTTTTCATAAAAACCTTTTTCTAAACATCCCTTGAAGCTCATTTTGGAACCAAATGCCATGCATCCCTATTAGAAAATATTCTAATGTGCACTATGCCTACCTACTTTTTGACACTTGTCATAATCATTGACACTTCTCATTATATATTGTAACCTTCTCATGTATAATATTATCTCATCAGTTTTCCTCCTAACATTTGGTATTAGAGCTCCAAGATTTCTCCGGCCTTGTGAGCTTGAGGGGGGATTTCCCTCATGGAAATCCCCCTCCATTTTTTCCTTCATTTTCCCCATTTTTCTTTCAAAATAGGGAGTATGCTCTCCATTGTTTACAATGGATCAAAAACCAGAATTTTGAAAGATTCATGGCTCCCATTTTTTTTAGAGTGATTGGGGAGGATACTTTTTTCCCTATGTATCCATCTGCATAAGTAGTTCTTGGTAGAAGAACAAAAAACGAGATACTAGGTTGTGAGCATAATTTTTTAGGGCTACCAAGAATTTTTTTTATTAGTTTTGAGTTTTACAGGTTTGTGGTTATCCTGGCAATGCAGTCAAATAAATCGCATGATCATGTTAGGATCAAGAATAGATGAGATGTATTGATACAAATGGATTACATATATAGGCAAAAGGCCTATATGATGACATGAAACTAGTGTCTTTGTCTGTAGTCTTCAGATGTAGATTCAAAAAAACCTTGGATAGAGTCTATGGTGTCTATGTCTATAGTCCCTAGAATAAGTGTCCTTATGGTAGTCACCTCATCTTATCGAAATGCATGGGTAACCAGCCGCTGCATCCACCAAGTAGATAGAGGAGAATACTAGATACTAGGATCACTTACAAATTTTTGGGAGTGTCGGGTTCAACCGAGAGTGCACTCCAAGGTATAAAACTTTGAGGCTAAAAAACTCAAATGAAACAGCCTTAGAATTACAAATGGACACCACCAATGTGTCCATCTCAGAAAAATATTTTTGATGACTATAAATACCCCTATGTTTGGGTCTCAACGGGGCCTCCATCATGTTGAAAAATAGTAGGTCTCTCTATTAGCAAAAGAAAAGGTGAAAATATCTCTTTTACAAGGTAGAATATTTCAAAGAGAGTTTTTGAAAATTGAATATCAGCTAGCACCTTATAACATGGAAAATTATAATATTACAAGAAACATAAGATAAGGGTCTTTAGTAAATTCATGAAAATTGAGCACTCAAAATAAAATCAACGTGCATAATTGCTACATATTTGAGAAGGGCCATCTACGCACAACAAGTATGCAAGACGACAAACATTGCAGCATCACCATATCCTCCAAAAAAAAATTATCCGAAATTCTTTCCCACCAAATATGTATCTCATGAGATGTGGGCCTAGTGCATGACATCAACCCTGATTGCACGGTAGAACCTTGCATAGTGGCAATGCAAAAAAAAGGTGATTACATACTAGTCCAACTAACACATCGCTTAGAAAAAACTCTTGCCAATGTCATATTAAAAAACAAACAAATCCATAGTGAAAAAAACAAACCATTTTCAAATAAATAGGAGAGGTTTAAAATAGCACATTCCTCACAATATAACAAGTTCACGTGGACGTCGGATATCAAACTATAGCTCCTTGAAAATGAACTAATATTTTCTATGGCAGGCCACACCCTCCAAATTTTACCACTTCTGCTTCACCTGATTTAGCTTCGCACTCGCCGGGTTACGCATGCACTCCACAATCATAGGAACTCATTCTCCTTATGTACGTCACTTGAAACCAAAAAAATATAGATAATTTTGCCTCCATAGTAGTTTCCACACTGTATATTTGGCATCGATCACCAAATATTTGCCCTCCTGACACCATCAGACCCAATGTAGTTTGCCAAACCCAGTAGAAGAAGTCATCTATCACAAGGCCCATTAGAAATTATGTTCTATAGTTTTGCTATGATATTCAGTAGCAAAAATCTTCTACACGCTCCATGCGGAAGTGCTCTCCACTTATGTGGTTTTTCTAGAAGTGCTCTTCATAGCATCTGTAATACTACGTTGCCTCCAAAAAATGGTATTTTATTTCTCCAACGTGGACAACTCCCCCGTAGTAAATTAGAGACCCTAGCTGCTCACATCAACACTTAAAGCGGAGATAAGTATTCATGCCAGTGATCATCAATACATCCATATGAACACAGAATGGATGATTTCTTAGATATATTACAGCGAGTGCCACTACACAACACCCCATTTCTAGATTTCAATGCACACAACAACCTCTTGTGTAGGCAAAAATCACAAGGAAGAGCAAAAACAAAATCATCCACCCATTTTATAGTGCCATAATCGCTCCATCGCTGATACAATGGCACCAATCATCCACTACATGCTCACAAAAATACATTAAACAAAATTGCATTTGTGGCTGCATTTTTGGTACAACTTTTTTGGGGTCTCGACTTCTAGCCGATGTGTGACTAAGCTCAAATATATCTCCTCCACTTTGATGGTGGAAATTGAACCCTCTCTTCGCACTCTGTGTAGAAACTAGTGGAGATCATGATGGTGCAACTTCTAAATGAAACTAATGTACCAGCACAGGGTTCTTTTGCTTGATACAGCTGACTACAACATCATGGCCTGCATACTTGGAAAATAATAAAAAACTCTGGACGTTAATACCTACCATGATCACACTGCTATCGTTAATTACCACTCCATCAGAACATGCAACCTTACTATCGTGCACCTAAAATATTTTTGGAACCTCTTTGCCCACAATCAGACGGGGTAAATTCTCCATGATTGCATATAATATCCAAAACTATAGCATGACGAATCCTACATTTTCTCCCATACGACATTTCATTTTAGAATCTTAAGAACAAAGCATATGAATATTACGGCTAGGGACTGAATGTTTAACAGATTCATGAGAATAGTAGGCACTTCTGGCAACTGGGCTTACTACAACATCCTATATTTTCGGTAGAATAACAAGGACACAAAACGACACTCAATCCCGTGATTGCACTCAAACTTCACTGTAATTCTCCATAATATCACGGTCATGGTGAGCGGTAAAAAAATCTCACTACTATTTGTGCCAAAGTGATGATTTCTCCTCCACATGTTTTGAAAAAAATCACCAGTATGTAGACGTAAAGAGCACCAAGAGCACTAAAATTTAGGTTATTATTTTGGACAGCAAGCTTGTGAAACTACCACCAGAGATGAATGAGACCAAACAATGATTGTTAATCTCAGTAAGTGGCCATCATAAAATTTCTTACCATGTTCAACAACTAAAAATGTTCAACTTTGTGTTACACCATGGCTGTTGAAAGAAATTGGAGCAATCATGTAGTTTAATGAGTCACCATGATGGTCAAAGAAAAAATAGGTGGCAAAATATCTTGAGCAACAAATAAAAACTAAAACAATAGTAGTATCTCCAGTAGAGAGCTTTTCATCCATGACACTGCTTTTATTTCTACGGTGATGTCAGAGTCTTCGTCTGACACCATATTCCTACCATGACCAAAATCTGGTCCAGTCTCTGCTACTGTTGCTCAAATTTCCTGCTATGGGATAGATTGAACAGATCTTGGCATCACAGTGAAGCTGACTATGATGACAAGACACACTACCGCAGCAAGGATCTGTTACCTAATGTTGAGCACTATACCTTCACCTTGACACTTGTCCATTTCACTTGATATTTGTCATGTTATGAAATAGGCCTTCTGCCTATATATGTAATCTATTTGTATCAATACATATCATCTATTCTTGATCCTAACATTTGGTATCAGAGCTCCAGGAGACTCTTCTGGCCTTATGAGCTTGAGGGGGGATTTCCCTCATGGAAATCCCCCTCACTATTTTTTCCCCCTTATTCTTCATGGTTTAGGGAGTATGCTCTCCACATCTATGGATTAGAAACTAGAAAACTAGATTGGAGAAAGAGAGGGTTTCATGGTTACTCCTGAAGTAATCATTGCTTGAAGCCATGAATTTGTTATCTTTTTTCTTTGGTGTAGGTTAAGCTAGATTTGTATTGTTGTTGAATTTATAGATCCAGTTGTGAGGTAGTTCAAGCAAGGAGTTGCCAATTAAAATATTTCAAAATGATTTTATGTTCAATAATGTTCTTATGAAAGCCACTTATTTTTTGACCTATGTGTTCTCGTCGTGAGCTGGTGAGCGACAGTGAATCTGATTCAAACCAGCAAATTTGAGGGTTACCATTAAAATATTTGGTCGTCCTGTGTTGTGCAATATAAGAAGTTCTTATTACAATTTGTTCTAAATTTATAGTGCATTGGCATCACAGTACCACCTACTATGGTTGAATTTTCTAATTCATTTCTAATGTTGGAGATCCCATAATTTTTTGATAAATGAAGGATGGATTGCTGCGTGATTTCTTCTAGCCTAAAGTGCTTGTGTAACCATGGCAAGTTTTTCCACATACCCTCCATAGCAAATAATGTTGATTGATATTATTTGATGCTACATTTTCTTATTCACATGGCATTAATGGGAGGTGTTTTTTCGATAGTTTTTTTTGTGCCTTAGAAGACTCTAAGGGATCTCGGTGATGCAGTGTAGAGACATGTATGACATAACAGGCATCTACAGAAAATGCGGATCGAAGTGGTACCACTATACCTAGTTATTTTTTTGCAAGATGAAGAGGCAACGGATTGGGCACCATGACCATGTTGGGGACTTTGAGATATATTTAATGAAAGACTCTGATTTGTTGGCATATAGATGGGTAGCACTCAAGCTGTGGATTTGACAATGAATTCGTTGATGGATATGACTATCGATTTTGGGGGTGTCACAACATGTCATATTGATATTGCAAAAAGTTATTCATGACGTGTCGTTGAAGAAATGTTTTTTTTTTTATGTATAGAGTGGAAACACTCAAGTGTGTGCAGTGATGGAAGCTATAGCAGAAGCCCAAGTAGTGATTTTGGAGACATGCAAAAGTTATATCGGATGGTGGAGATTTCAAATTCTCAAAGATAAAATTTGTGGATCTAAATAGATTTTTTTTTAACAGCAAGTTTTTTATTCTTTATTTTGATAGTTTGTTGATGGTCCACTTTGATGGCCAAGTCTGCTTGAAAGTTGTAGGTTCAAAATGGGGATGTGCCCAGATTCATGAGATCCACCTTGTACCAGCATTTCATGCCATGTGTTTGTGTTGAAGTGTGCATGCATCGCTGCTACAGCTACACATTATGATGGATTATGCTATAGTGGAAGTGATGTAGATTTAAAGCTTGGTTCGAGACAATTTTTGGCTTATGATGTGGGTGTTCAGTATTTTTAAGACCCTATTTTATTTTGATATCGTAGCCCAACTCTGCGTAACATTTTTAATAAAAAAATTTAGATGGAGTGCCAAGAAAGCTGGATTAAGAGAGAGCCAAGAACGGGAATGCACAATGGATTTTTGGTTCTATTTATGCCAGGTTAAGCGGCAAGAGATTCTTGATTGAGAATCCAGACACCTAAATACACGCTGATGATGGTGAGTTATCTTCTGACACCAATAGTTCCTAGAACCACCGAGGTGGATCAATTGTGATGGCAAGGATATCTTCATGGTGCAAGGCACTACAGTGTAGCATGCGAACGGGGCAGAGTCTTTTAGGTCTATGTGCATATGGGATGAGGAAATCTGCATGATGTTAAAGCACAACAAGGAGATGGGATGCATTTTTTCTGCACCTGAGTTAGCCCTCGAGCGCTATGGACATTGAGGCACACTAAAGAAATCTACTATGAAGAAGAGAATTTGCTATTATATATGCGTTTCTTAAGTTGTTTGTGAAGGTGCCTGCATAGAACTGAACGGGACTAGAGCAGTTCTTGTTTGAGTAGAGAGTTTTGGGATGGTTTTTAACAATGGTTATGCTAAAAATATGACGGAGTGGATGCTCAGATTCAAAATACATTTAGATATACGTGAACAATTTGCTAGTTTTTGTTGTCAAGTTTGTTGGAGTTTTTCTCCTGTACTAGCTAATGGCGGCAGATGAAATATCTTTGACTCTACCCTGTTGAATTTTTGCATCAATGGGTGAAATATTTGGCCAGCATTTAGGTGTGCCATTATAGATGTTGTTTTGTGGTTTATGTTATTTTCTGCACACATGCCCATGGAAAGTTAACATATTGGAATAGACAGTGTGAGTGAACGAAGTAAATACCAATTTGTTGAAAACCCGTGCTGCTATTATTTTATGTTTTTCTATCGACCCGAAGCTGGAGGTGGACATGATTTTACTACCTTCAAAGTTTTTTTCAAAAAATTTCATGCATTATCTAAGTTCACCATAGTAAATATGAAATGTGCTAATCATGAGCTATAACCATTGGGGAACGTGTAATTGGTGTGCTAGATTTTTTGTGAATGTTGCCAAATATTCATCGGATCATGGGTGTTTGTGAGAAAAATCTACAATGTGGTGATAAACTGCAGTGGAGATCAATGTCCAGAAATGTATGGTGATCGGTGGGAAAATCACGCAGTGGCAATTTCAAAATCATCCCATCAGTGAGACCAATGGTGAGACTACAGTGGAACTAACAGTACGCCTGCTATCATGGAGAAAGGAACAATGCTAGAGATTTGCTTTATCGGATGAGAGTTGATGATCACCATTATTTGTGCCACTTGTACTAGATATTTACTATGATAATGGAGTGTATTTTATTACATTGTCGTAGCCACTGCTAAAAAAGGGTTGGTGAAATTATGCAATTATTAAATGATGCCTACACTATTGTTTTTCAAAGTCCAAATCTGGTTGGAAGTTTGTAGAAAGGACAAAAATAAGCAATATCTTGACATCGATGGGCAAGATCATCAAGAGCGACGGGTTACACATACTAAGGACTATGCCTGACAGATATTTATAGGTGGACACTGCAAAGCTCAAGGATGAGGACCCCACGGTAAAGGTGGACGTTGTAGAAATGGTAGATCAATTCACCACCATTGCAGGTTCAGGAGGAAGCGTAGTATGATATCATGATGAGCACATGATTAAAGTGGTACACAAGATTTTCATAAGCAATTTTAAAAGTAAGTGGGGAAGCTTTATAAATTAATGGTCAGGTCCCTTTTTTTAAATACAAAAGGTGGGGCATTTTTTATGACCATGAGGGAATATGGTGATAAGGAAAGTTTTTTTAATTTAATATTATAACATTTTTATACAAGTGGGGGCATCTATATATTGTAAGGATTACGTGTTATTAAAGTGGAGGAACCACTTTATCAAATGTATGGGTCATATATATTTTTAATTTTCCACATTGATAGTGGACTGCCCATGCTTATTGGCCGACAATATTTTTTTCCACATGGAAGTGGAAGGGAATGTTTGTTTTTTTTGTAAGAAGTTGTATTGGCCATCAGTATGGTCCTTGGCTATTTTTAATACTTTTCCACATGGAAGTGGAAGTGGAAGACCCACATGGCCTTTATTGTATTTGTCCATGTAATTCCCCATGTTGTTTTTCTATATGATGAAGGTCTTTTTGATGATAGAACATAGGGGTATTTATAGTCGTCAAAAATATTTTTCGAGACAGATGCATTGGTGGTGTCCATTTGCAATTCTGAGGCTGTTTCATTTGAGTTTTTAAGCCTCAAAGTTTTCTACCTTGGAGTGCACTCTCATTTGAACCCGACACTCCCAAGGCACTTGTAAGTGAATCCAGTATCTAGTATTCTCCTCTATCTACTTTGTGGATGCAACGGTTGGTTACCCATGCATTTTGATAAGATGAGGTTATTATTATAAGGACACTTATTCTAGGGACTACATACATAGACACCCTAGACTCTATCCAAGGATTTTTTTGGATCTACTTTTGAAGACTACAGACAAAGACACTTCAAAATATTCTCTTCTATTATTTTCTTCTTCTTCTCCTCCATATTTGGTTCTATGGCTCATTTATATTGTATTTTTAAGTGCATTTTCGGTAGAGACCGACACTCATATATGGTTCATTTTTACTTTGTATTAAGGTGCATTTTTGGCAAAGACCAACACCTTCTACATTGATTTTCTCCATGATGGGGGATGATATTCATGGTGAACCTCATCAGTGACCTACGAGAGGCAACATCCTCTGAGGATGACCTACAGAGGCAACAGACCCAAAAGTGGCTGACCTTGAGGCACCCATGATGAACCTAAGGCACTTAGATGGCTGACCTAGAGGAAATAGACCCGTGGAAGTGGTTGACCCTATGGCAATAGAACGAGATGTATAAACTATTGATCTAGCATTATTTATAGTTGGAGATCCAAGCACAAAGAGCATGAACCATATCAATAATAAAGGAGGACGATAGCTTTCTTTTAGAAAAGTTAACATTAAGGAGGAATATTACCTAATGTTGACTGGTTTTCTTTTGTTATATAGTTAGGATAGTGCACATTAAGGGGGAATGTTAGAATATATTCTAATGTGCACTATGCCTACCTACTTTTTGACACTTGTCATCATCATTGACACTTGTCATATAGGCTCTGCCTATATATTGTAACCTTCTCATGTATAATATTATCTCATCAATTTTCCTCCTAACAATCCTTTCTAGAACCTTTGATCAAAACCTTGGCTTCTCATGAAGCTCTTTGTGGAGCAAAATCATACTACTTACTTACATAGGTCATTTTGACATCAATGACAACTTTTAGCTTAGGGACTCAAAATATCCAAAAATCTCCCCCTTTGTCATTGATGGCAACCCATATTCATTTTATTGAAACTTGACCTTTTCTGCTCCCCCCTAGGACTTTGCTCCCCCTGGATCAATGCTCTCTCAAATATCTCCTCATATCAAATCTCTCCCCAATACACAAATCTCTCCCCCTTTGACATCAATGGCAAAGTGTCACCTTTGGGGCTCGGGGCTAAGAATGAGCCTCTTAGCTTAGCCCCTCCCCCACCTCCACATGAGGTGGTTAATTCTAGGGTGGGAGTATTTCTACTCCCCAAAAGCACATATCTGTCTTTATATTTCTCTCTTATTCTGTGAGTCTTCTGAATCCGCTCACTATTTCTTTCCAAGTCATCATCCCTATTTATGTTGTCACTTCTATTCTTGTTCTTGTTCTTGTTTTGATCCATGTTTCTATTCCGGTTCTTATCTTTGTTCCTGTTATTATTTTTTGAGTCTCTATTATTTTTTGAGTCTCTATTCCTATTCATCTTCTTGTTTCTATTCATATTCCTACTTCTGTTCATATTCTTGTTCTTTTTCATATTCCTATCCCTGTTCATTTTCCTATTCATGTTCCTATTCCTATTCATGTTTGTTTTTGGAATATTTTCTCTACACCATCTTGCTATGTGACCATAATTATTGCACTTATAACGCTTAATGTTATTATTCCTTAGATGTACAATTGTCTTAGGATTTCTCCTAATGAAGCCATATCTTCTTCTATCATGAACCTTTCAATTCATTACCTTGTGATCAAAACCATTGCATGAGTAGCAATAACCTTGGAAAAGTTGTTTTTTTCCATATACCTATCTTTCATGAGTCCTGCACTGTGAATCCATATGTCCAAACCTATGATATGAAAAGCATATGATATTGAAGCCTCCTTGTCTTGACCTCATTGGTCTCCTGCTTTGATTGTTGTTCCATCTATATCTTCTTTGTGCATTGTTCCTCTCTTTGTTGTCCAACTCATCCTCTGATGTCCCACTTTCACTTAAATTGTCTTCTTTTGATGTATCTTATTTTGAAGTTTCTTCTTCATCAAGACTTGAAGTAGATTCTTTTTCTTATTTCTTTTGAACCTTTCCAAAGCCAAGACCTATTGAACATGATGTTCGTTGTTGTCCACGAATGAACTTATCCAAGTTCTTAGAGCTATTTGTGAAACTCTTCATCTTGATATTGGAGTCCTTTGAGTATTCTTTTATAGTAGCCACTTCTTGTGCTAACTTATAAAATTCCAAAATATTTGCTTCTAACTTACCTTGAACTTGCTTGCCTTAGCCTTTGACTTCTCTAAATCCTCTATGAGAAATAACCTTTCTTCATCACATTCTTGAAACTGACTTTCAAGCTTGGAATGTTGCTTTCTAACCTTCTTTATTGTGTCAAGGGCATAGATAATTTCTCCCTTGAGATCATAACCATTATCTACTAAATAATATTCTATTTTTTTGCCATTGTCCTTATCATTACTTCCTTTTAAATTGTCTTTTATAGGATCACTTTCTTTATCTTCCAAAGCCATTAGAATATTCTCATCTAGTCTTTCAAGTGCATCTTCAAAATCATCATGACTGAAACTATAACCATACCTAGTGCAATCATCTTCAATATGTCCAAATTTACCACATCTAAAACACTTGAGAATAACTAGAGTCATTTTCTTAACTGGATCTTTCTCTTTAACCATAAATAGGATTTCATTTCTATCATTGTATGAAAAACTAGAATCATTTTTAATTGAGTACTTACTTGCATTTTATGCATAGTAGCTTCTCTTTTATCTCTGAAATAACTTCTTTCCTTGTCTGCTTTATCCATCCTTGCTTTTCTTCTAGTACCTGTGTCTTTATTATTCCCTGTATCTGTGATCATGTTTTCTTTATCATTGTTGTTCTTTGGCTCTTTGCATTATGTTGCATAGTGTCCATACCATCCACAATTGAAAAATTTGATATATCTTAGATATATGGGTCTTATGGAACCTCTATCTCTCCTACCATAATTTGCTTCTTCATCACTAGATGACCCACTGCTTGATTCTATCTTCTTTCCCTTTTTATTTTTGTCTACCTTGAAAGCAACTTCTTTTGGAGGAATGTGATCTTTTGTTCTTATCTCAAAAGTAGTAAGCATGCCAAGAAAAGAATTCCTTGTCAAATAATCACCATCAATTTATGTTTCTATAGCAGAAACCTTTTCACTATACCTTTTTGGAAGAGTCCTCAATATCTTATATAAGCATCAAATTCATCAACCTTCATTCCAAGACCTTTCATCTCATGTATAATTTCATAAACCTTGTTGATATAGTCATGAATGTTTTGATCATCTCTAATTATTAGGTTCTCAAATTCTTCTTTGAGATTTCTAATCTTAGCCATTCTAACTCCTTTATCTCCTTCATATATTTCATGCAAAAGTTCCCACATTTATTTTACTATTTTACATTCCATAACCTTCATAGATTCTAATATATGCATCCCTTTTATAATTACATTCATAGCTCTTGAATTTGCATGCATTAGAAGCTTACCTTCCTTATCTATAGGAGGATTGGTTGTTCAATCATATCCAAGTTCCACTACATCCCAAACTTCATTGCCAAGTGCCATCAAGTAAAATATCATCAACATACACCAATATAAGAAGTCACTTCCATCAAATACTGGTACTGCATTATTTAAGGGTCCATCTCTTTGATCCTTTTGATCCATTGTGTTCTTAGACCTCTTTTCCTTCAAGATGTCAAACACTTTTGAAGGAACCCACTCTGATACCAATTGAAGAACACAAGCTTATACTGAGAGGGGGGTGAATAGTATAAGACCCCTTTTTACTTTTTCTTTTAATTCAATATTATGCAATGTATAGATAGCAGTATCAATAGAAGTAATAAAAGCAATGCACAAAACACCATACACAATAGGGACACCACAATTTACGTGTTTCACCCAATGTGGGCTACTCCACGGAGAAAATATTTTACTACATTTTTTTCAATCAATCTCTTTGAGAATCCTTCTCATTTACAATGTTTATGGAACTCTATCCAAAGGAGATGATAATCCCATAATCTCAAGTTCATGGATATCTTCCACAGGAGAAATATTTCCCCTTCTGCTCTAGCTTGTGATCTTCTAGAAGATTTTTTCTCTCTATTGCACTGAATAGTGGGTCTCTCTCCACATCAATACTCCTCACTTAGATCTATCTTCAATTGTCCTGGCTACTAGATCTCTATCAATTGAGTCTCTATTCTCTATACTCTATCACCTCCAAATCTCTTGTCTCAATAGGTTCACTCAGAACCTTCTCAAATCTACTCAGCAAGATCACTTAGAACTTGTCTAAATCTACTCAATAAGCTCACTCAAGACATGTCCAAATCTGCTCAATAGGTCCACACAGAACCTGCTTAAATCTACTCAATAGGTCCACACAGAACCTGTTCAAATATGCTCAATAGGTCCACACAAAAATTTTCCAAATATGCTCAACATGTCCACACAGAACCTACTCAAATCTTCTCAACAGGTCCACACAGAACCTATCCAAATCTGCTCAATAGGTCCACACAAAACCTGTTCAAAACTGCTCAATAAGTCCTCTCTAGGACTTGCTCAAATTTACTCAAGAAGTCCTCTCTAGGACTTGCTCAAATTTACTCAACAAGATCACACATAACTTGTCAAATCTCATATAATCATAAAGAGAATTGTTAGAGACTCAATATGTTCTATACTTAATGCTCAATCAATATCTCAACTCAATCTTATAGAAGCATAAAGAGAATTGTTAGAGACTCAATATGTTCTATACTCAAATCCCAATCTCAACTCAAATAAATATCATAGAAGCATAAAGAGAATTTTTAGAGACTCTATATGTTCTATACTCAAATCCCAATCTCAACTCAAATCAATCTCATATAAACATAAAAAGAATTGTTAGAGACTCTATATGTTCTATACTCAAATCCCAATCTCAACTCAAATAAATCTCATAGAATCATAAAGAGAATTGTTAGAGACTCTATATGTTCTATTCTCAAATCTCAATCTCAACTCAAATAAAGAATATAGAATAGTTTATTTTATAGAACTTGAAAAACCACATGCATCCACATGACTAGGCTCAATCAACTCAGCTCAACCAATCACCTCAATGAACAACCCTTTCTCACAAACCCTAGTCTAGGAATGTATCAACCAACTCAAAAAATTCCCAACAATGCTCAACCAAAAATCTCACATAACATTGATACTCATGTTCTTTTCTAACTCAAGTCCAAGTTATTTGCACAACCAATGGTATCCAACAAAAATGCTTATAAAACAAGGTTTAATCATAACTCTCAATCCATAAAACCTTGATGCATTAAAGAAATCACTTTCGAAAAGGAAACCACAATCAATCCTTTTCACTCCAAAGATATTTCTAGAAATCAACCACCATAATCAATCAATAGGAGAATGTGCCCATACCTTTAATGAATATGAATAAGTCTCTTTGGAAATATGCCACAATCACAATATTCTTTTACAAATCTTCACAAGGATTAGAAGATCACAAAATAATCAACATTACTTCACTTCACAATTATATTCACCAAGGCTTTTAATTAGAAAAACTTCTTAAGAATTAATGCACAACTTCCTTATCACTCCTAAAACCACTTGTACCATAAAATAAATTAATCAAATCATTGCATAAGCTTGTCACTCCACAAATCACTTATACCATAAAATAAATCAAATATTTTATATCCTTCCTTTCAATACTTTTGCACTTAAAAAAAATCACAAAGCTTTCTTAGGCAATATCTCACATTAATAAAATATCAAACCTTAGCAAGAAAATATTTTAATTAAAATATTTACCCCTACAAATATCAAAGTCAGAGCGCATACCTCAAAGGAGCCCTAGAAGGGCCTTGGAATTTTGAACCTCTGCCCACCATGTTTCCAAGTGGCAGCTAAGCCGCGTGAGCTAACACTGCCCACATGAATGCCTTGGGAATTCTCTTCCTTAAACTGCGTGTGCTTTCCTTACAAGGTGCCAAAACTTTGACCATCCATGAATTGACTGTCCAAGTCACATTCCACGAAATTTTATGCGTAATATTCGGATGCATAAATACTTTGGGTTTTCAAAAATCATGTGACACGACTTAGGTTTATTAAATGGAAAACATTTGGCTTATTTATATAAGACATCCTTCAATGTGAATATGTCAGCCCTTTTAACATTGCCCTCATGATGTTGGCGGTGCCAATAAGAAAGGAGGGAAAAACATTTTATTTAATTTTAAAATTTAAATTTAAACTAAACCTTTAAAATTAAATTTCTCCATCACCAGGGCACCTTTTTCGATGAAATGAAAAGCCAACTTCGGTTTTAAGAAAAATCCATTTCAAATCTACAATCCATTGATTTTAAATAAAACCTTTCCTTACCTTCCTTGGTTTTCATAAAAACCTTTTGCTAAGCTTCCCTTGAAGCTCCTTTTGGAACCAAATTCCATGCATCCCTTCTAGAAAATTTGATCAAAACCTGCCTTCTCATGAAGCTCCTTGTGGAGAAAATTCATACTGCTTACTTACATAGGTCCTTTTGACATTAGTGTGATGGGGACGCAGTATTACAGAGAATCAATCAAGCTTTCACTTCATTAAACTTTCAAAAAAATATTACAATACTAGCCCACAGGCGTAGTTTTCCTTCTATCTCTCCCCCCCTTTCCTTCATGCATCACATGTTCTATATCCCTGTTTGGACCTCCCTCGAGGTCCCGAACCTCTAGGCCATTAATAACCCACCTACCAGAATACATCCAGTCTCACTGAGTCTTTTCATATTTTTCCCTATCTAGCAACTACCACTAGGTTAGCCATAGAAACATGCATTGATGAGCCATCTGACCTCTGGGCACAGTATTCGAATGGTCGCCATGCTCAGCAAGATTACCGAGCAAGAAATTGTGCACTAATGAGGCCCTGACCGCCTCAAAAAACACTGTCTAGGGATGCGGGCTTTCTCGAACTGAGAACCAGTAGTATGTCGTAATATCACGACATTTTTCTTTCTTGTTGTCTGCTTCTCCTTCGGGTCGCGATATTGTGACATTTTTCTTTCTTGCTATCTGCTTCTCCTTCGGGTCGTGATATCGTGACATTTTTCTTTCTTGTTGTCTGTTGTTCCTTTGGGTCACAATTTTGTGACATGTCATGATTTCACGACACCCTCCTCTGCTGCCTTTGCTCTTCCTCATTGGTGTCATGATTTCACGACACCCTCCTCTGCTGCCTTTGATCTTCCTTGTTGGTGTCACGATTTCGTGACACCCTCCTCTGTTGCCTTTGCTCTTCCTTGTTGGTGTCATGATTTCATGATACGTCACGAAATTGTGACATGTCATGATTTCATGACACCCTCCTCTATTGCCTTTGCTCTACCTCAATGGTATCGTGATTTCATGACATGTCATGAAATCATGACATTTTTGTGCCGTAAATTCTCTCTCCTCCCTGAGTCGTGAAAACGTGACATGTTGTGATATTGTGACACTTTTTCCTATCGTGATATCATGACACTTTTGGTCCTTTGCATTCTCTCTCCTCCTTGAGTCACGAAAATGCGACATGTCATGATATCACAACACTTTTGGCCCTTTGCATTCTCTCTCCTCCTTGAGTCGCGAAAACGTGACATGTTACGATATCGCGATAGTTTTTCTATCACGATATCGTGACACTTTTTCCTGTCGCAATATCATGACACTTTTGGCCCTTTGCATTCTATCTCCTCCCTGAGTCACGAAAATGTGACATATCACGATATCGTGACATCAAAGCTAATACTTAAAAAATTTGTAGTTGATGCAAGATTGCTCTATTGCCATCGGATGCTCCTGCATCAGACACCCGAGGTGGATTGAGAAGTGTTCTTCACTTCAGTACTATTGGAGGAAGACCCAGATGGTCAACCTCTGCTTTTGACAACCAAGTTGCATCTTCAACAGGCCTACCTTTCCATTTGACCAGATATTCAAAATACTGTCTGTGCCTGGTATTTCTACTAGCCCGTGTGTCTAGTATTTCTTCGACCTCATCTATTGCTGGAGTAGATGTGGGAATATCCCACAAATATGTCCTTGGTGTCTCACCATTATCTCCTTCATGGTATTCCACCAAGTCTGAAATATTAAAAATAGGTGAGATATTTAACTCACTTGGCAGTTCCACTTCATAGGCATTTCTTGAATCTCTTTTACCTATGATCCTGCATGGTCCAAACCTCTTCATCTTCAACTTGTTGTAGGTTTTTCTAGGAAACCTTTCCTTTCTCAGGTGAACCATGACCTCATCTCCCACTTGGAACTCCTTGGAATGTCACTTTTGATCGGCCTTGGTTTTGTATTGAGCATTCATCTTACCGATATGTTGTTTTACCTCTTCATGCAAACTCTTCATGTGCTCTGCAAAATATTTAGCCTCAACACTACTCTTTTCTCCTTTACCCATCATTCTCAATTCAGAAGCATGCCTTGGGTTGTTCCCATACACAATCTGGAATGGGGATTTACCAGTACTTCTATTGATGGAATAGTTGTAAGCAAATTCTGCCTTTGGAAAAATCGAATCCCATCCTTTGGGCTTATCTCCCACCAGGCATCTTAGAAGATTACCCAAACTTCTGTTTACCACCTCTGTTTGCCCATCAGTCTGTGGATGGTATGCAAAACTGAACTTTAAATCCATTTTCAGCTACTTCCACAAAGTCTTCCAAAAATAACCCACAAATTTGGTATCTCTGTCAGATACTATACTCCTAGGTAGACCATGAAGGCATACCACCTCCTTGAAAAACAATCCTGCAACATGAACTACATAACTTGTTTTTTGACATGGAATAAAATGAGCCATCTTCGAAAACCTGTCCACCACAACAAAAATGGAGTCACTCCCTCGTTGTGTCCTTGGTAGGCTAAGAATAAAGTCCATACTAATGTCGTCCCATGGCCTCTCTGGCACAGGTAATGGATGATACAATCCTTTATTCTGTTTCACTCCCTTAGCCACCTGACAGATTCTATAGCCCTGCACAAATTTAGTCACATCTTGCTGCAACTGTGGCCAATGGTAGTTTTCACCAACAAGGGCAATGGTCTTATCTTGACAAAAATGTCCAGCTAGTCCTCCACTATGCTTTTCCTTTATCAGATTCTCCCTCATTGAACTCTGTGGGATGCATAATTGACCTCCTTTAAATAACATCCCATCTTGGATCAGGAAATCCAACCACTTGGTCCTATCCAAAGTAATAGGTGCCAAGCAAGCCTTCTAGGCTTCTAAAAATTCAGGATCTTCAGAGTACAAACCCTTTAGTTCATCAAATCCTACCACTTCCACCCTCATTTTTGTCAATAAAAAATACCTTCTGCTTAAGGCATCTACAACTCTGTTGGACTTTTTGCTCCTGTGCTTCAACACAAAGGTATAATTCTATATAAACTCAACCCACTTTAGGTGCCTCTGGTTTAGCTTCCCTTGGCTATTAATATACTGTAATGTCTGATGATCAGTGAATAGAACAAAATATTTTAGCAACAAGTAATGTCACCACTTCTTTAGAGCCTACACTATAGCATAAAACTCTTGATCATAAACTGAATACTTCTTCCTGGCATCATTGAGTTTCTTACTAAAGTAAGCAACAGGTTTACCTTCTTGGCTCAAAACAGCTCCTATTGCACTGCCACTAGCATCATAGTCTACCTGAAATACCTTATTAAAATTTGGAAGTGCCAAAACAGGTTGTTCTGTAACCTTATTTTTTAACATATCGAAGCTCTTATATGCTCCTAAGGCCCACTTAAATTTTTTCTTATTCCCTCTCATTGTTTCTATAAGGGGTGCACAAATGCTGTTGAAATTCCTAATGAATTTCCTATAAAAACTTGCCAGACCATGAAATGATCTTACCTCAGTCGTGCTTCTCAGAGTAGGCCATTCAATGATAGCTCTTACTTTTTCTAGGTCCATTTTTAGACCTTCGATTGAGATGAAAAATCCCAGGTACACTAACTCCTTTACAAAATTACATTTTTTTAGATTAATCAACAACTGCTCCTCCCACAACTTCTCAAAAACCCTTCTGATATGCATCAGATGCTCTTCCAGGGTTCTGCTAAATATTATAATATCATCTAAATAGACAATAATAAATTTTCCTAGGAACTCTTTCAATACCTCATTCATCAACCGCATGAATGTGCTTGGTGCATTGGTCAGGCCAAATGGCATGACCAGCCACTCATACAAACCTTCTCTAGTTTTGAAGGCTATATTCCACTCATATCCTTCTCTGCAACGAATCTGGTGATAACCACTCTTCAGGTCAATCTTGGTGAAGTACTTGGCTCCACTCAAACAGTCCATAATGTCATCCATCCTTGGTAATGGAAATATGTACTTTATGGTGATCTTGTTAATGGCTCGAGAGTCTGTACACATTCTCCACTCTCCATATTTCTTTGGCGCTAGTACTGTAGGTACTACACATGGGCTCAAACTCTCTCAAATCAGTCCCTTCTCTAGCAGTTCTTGGACTTGTCTGTTCAGCTCTTCAGTTTTTGTAGGAGTCATTCTATTTGCTGCCTTATTGGGTAAACTAGATCCTGGTACCAAATCTATGTGGTGACTGATCTTCCTCATTGGTGGTAAACCCTCAGGCACATTATCAGATATAATGTCTAGAAATTCTTTCAATAGTCCTAAGACTTCTATAGGGGTATCCCTACATTCTTCCTTCCTAACTCTAGGAACCAATGCATAGCACATATGCTCATGCTTTAAACTATTCAAAAAATTTCCTCCTTCGACTAAATAAATTCTAGCGCTGTTGCATACCTTTTCTTCTGCCTATTTCAAGGGCTTCAGCTTATGGCGCACTCCATTCTTCGTTACTGAGTAGGTGTTGGCATGACCATCATGCACTGCACACTAATCAAACTCGCCATGGCCTTCCCAACAAAAAATGGCAAGCATCCATGGGCAGGATATCACACAGTACCTCATCACAGTAATTCCCAATATTAAACTTCATTGAACATTGTTCACTGACCAAAACTCTATGGTCGTTCTGTAACCACGCAATTCGGTATGGATGCGGGTGTCTTCTCCTTTGTGGCTGTAACTTGGCAACCATTTCTTTCAAAACCAAGTTGTCAGTACTACCATTATCTATGATAATATTGTAGACCTTACTCGAACTTCTGCACCTTGTGTGGAACAGGCTCCTCCTCTGGTCTGATCCTTTCTCCTCATTTAATAGGGTCCTCTTGGTGACCATAACTTCTCCTCTCTCTGCCTCCTTAGAATGTTTTGATTCAACATCTTCATCTGCTATAGCCACTCTGGCAGGACCCTCCGACCTCTTACCTGTATTTTCTTGATGTTGTGGACACTCAAATGCTCGATGTCCTTCTTCACTACAGTGGAAACAAGTTCCATGAAATCCTCCTCTTTCAAACCCACGTCCAAATCTATATCTTCCTCTTGGGTAACCATTGTTCTGACTACAGGGTTGATAGATGTTCTCATCTTTCTATTCTTGGGTATTACTGGTTTCACCAGCCTTCTTATGGTCCTTATATTTTTCTCCACTAGTCCTTCCACCAGTCCTTACACCATGACCTCTTTCTCTTTGCTTGCTCTCAAACCTTCTATTCAGTTTCTCTTCAACCTTTAGAGCAAACTGGTAAGCATCCTCTATGATGGTCATCCCAACTAGGCTTAGCTCTTCTTGAATACTTTCTCGTAACCCATTAATATAACGAGCTACCTTCTCCTTGTTGGCCTCTGAATGGTCTATTTTGATCACAATATTGTAAAACTCTTTTGTGTATTCTTTAACAGACTTGTTGGCCTGCTTCAAACCTTGCATTTTCTTCAACAGGTCCATCTCATAATCAGCTGGGATGAACTGCCTCTTTAACTTTTCCAGCATTCTATCCCACCTAGTTATTCTCTCTTTTCCTCTTCTATTTCTTTCCAACTGTACTCCCTTCCACCATATGCTGGCATGACCCTTCAACTTGGTCCTAGAAAACTTGACCCTATTAGGATCTTCAACCTCTTCATACTCAAAGTACTCTTCCAAATCATTGATCCAGTCAATCAATTCATCTGGATCAAGATTTCCAAAATAGGTAGAAACCTCCATATTTGGTTTCTTCCCAATTTGAGAGATGGCTCTGTACAACCTGGCTTATGAAGGATCTACAACCTCTTCTTCTTCCTCAAACTAGTCTTCTTCCTCATCTACTTCCTCTTCACTTCCTTTTTCTCCTCTGGGTTCAAGTCCTCTATGCAGATCCTCTTGCAGGGCCTGAACTTGCCTCTGCAAAGCTCTAAAATCCTCTGCTGGCACCATGTTTCTTCCACCACCACGGTTTCTTCATGGAGGCATCTTGCTTCACTCTCTTCTCACAACCCTTCCACAGATCCTGCTGCAAGCTGTCTCACTTTTGCCAATCTGCTCACACACTCAGGAACTCCTGCTCTGATACCACTTGATGGGGTTGCAGTCTTATAGAGAATCACTCAAGTTTTCACTTCATTAAACTTTTAGAAAAATATTACAATACTAGCCCATAGGCATGGTTTTCCTTCTATATCTCCCCCCATTTCCTTCATGCATCACCTGTTCTATATCCTTGTCTGGACCTCCCTCAAGGTCCTGAAACCTCTAGGCCATTAATGACCCACCTGCCAGAATACATCTAGTCTCATTGAGTCTTTTCATATTTTTCCCTATCTGGCAACTGCCACTGGGTTAGCCATAGAAACATGCATTGATGAGTCGTCTGACCTCTGGGTGTAGTATTCAAATGGCCGCCATTCTCAGCAAGCTTACTGGGTAAGAAATCATGCACTAATGAGGCCCTGACCACCTCGAAAACATCATCTAGGGATGCGGGCTTTCTCGAAATGAGAACCAGTAGTATGTCATGATATTGTGACATGTCACGATATCGTGACATTTTTATTTCTTGCTATATACTTCTCCTTCAGGTCGCGATATCATGACATGTCGTGATATCACGACATTTTTCTTTCTTGCTGTATGCTTCTCCTTCGGGTCACGATATCATGACATATCATGATATCACGACATTTTTATTTCATATTGTCTACTGTTCCTTCGGGTCATGATTTCACGACACCCTCCTTTGCTGCCTTTGCTCTTCCTCGTTGGTGTCGTGATTTCATGACACGTCATGAAATTGTGACATGTCGTGATTTCATGACAACCTCCTCTACTACCTTTGCTCTTCCTTGTTGGTGTCACGATTTCATGACACGTCGCAAAATCATGACATATCATGATTTTGTGACACCCTCCTCTGCTGCCTTTGCTCTTCCTTATTGGTGTCACGATTTCATGACACGTCACAAAATCATGACATGTCACGATTTCACGACACCCTCCTCTGCTACCTTTGCTCTACCTCGATGGTGTCACGATTTCCCAACATGTCACGAAATCACAACATTTTTGTGCCATACATTCTCTCTCCTCCTTGAGTCGCAAAAACGTGACATGTCACGATATCACGACACTTTTTTTGTCGTGATATCGTGACACTTTTTCCAGTCGTGATATCACGACACTTTTGGCCCTTTACATTCTCTCTCCTCCCTGAGTCGTGAAAACGTGACATGTCATGATATCGTGACACTTTTGGCCCTTTGCATTCTCTCTCCTCCTTGAGTTGCGAAAATGCGACATGTCACGATATCGCGACACTTTTTCTGTCACGATATCGCGACACTTTTTCCTGTCACAATATCACGACACTTTTGGCCGTTTGCATTCTCTCTCCTCCCTAAGTCACAAAAATGTGACATGTCGTGATATCGCGACATCAAAGCTAATACTTGAAAAATTTTGTAGTTGATGCAAGATTGCTCTGCTGCCACCGGATGCTCCTCCATCATAATGGCAACTTTTAGCTTAGGGACTCAAAATGTCCAAAAGAACCTATCCAAATATGCTCAATAGTTCCACATAGAACCTGCTCAAATTTTCTCAACTAGCTCACACAAAATTTGTCCAAATATACTCAACAAGTTCTTTCTAGGACTTGCTCAAATCTATGTTGTAAGCTTTCAAAAAACCTCACACAAAATCAGTCCACAAGTCTTCTCAAAGACTTGCCTCATATTTGCTTAACAATTCCACACAAAACTAGTCCAATCTCATAGAAACATAAAGAGAATTGTTAGAGACTCAATATGTTCTATACTCAAAACTCAATCACTTTTTCAACTCAATCTCATATAATCATAAAGAGAATTGTTAGAGACTCAATATGTTCTATTCTCAAAACTCAATCTTAACTCAAATTAGAATATATAATAGTTTGTTTTATGGTACTTGAACAATCACTTCATACATCCACTTGACTAGGCTCAATAAACTCTACTCAATCAATCACTTCAAGAAACAACTCTAGCTCACAAACCCTAGTCCAAGCATGTATAATCCAACTCAAAAAATTTCTAACAATGCTCAACAACAAATCTCACATAACAATGATACTCATGATATTTTCAAACCCTAGTTCAAGTTCTTTATATAACAACTCTGTTCAACAACCATGCTTATCAAACAAGGTTTTAAACACAACTCTCAATTTTAGAAAACCTTGAAGCATTAACTTAAATAGTTCACTCAACCAATGATCTCAACAACAATGCTTATAAAACAAGGTTTTAATCACAAATCACAATTAAGAAAACCTTGAAGCATAAACTCAAACACTTTCAAAAAGGAAACCCTAATCAAATCCTTTTCACTCCAAACTTAATTTTCAAGTAAGTCAATCAACCAACACAACCAAGGAATAATTTACCCATACCTTTTGTTTGACAAAGAGTTGATCTCACAAATCTGCCACACTCACATATTTCTCTTTTCCAATCTCAATAAGGGTTAGAAGACTTCAATCAAATAACAATACAAAATAATGACCCAAAATACACCTTATTACTCCAACTCAAAAATAACATTCACCATAGTCTTATTTAAACGGAAAAACCCTTATACAAAAATAATGCTCAAAAATATTAATAAGAAATTAATAAGACTTTACTAAAACTCCTTATTACTCCTAAAATAATAAATCTAAAATATCAATATCTCCACAATAATCCTCAATTAACATTCACCATAAATTTCAAATATCAAACCTTCCACAATAATCCTCAACAAACAATCACCATAAATTTCATGCCTTAATGTATAAAAATAATAATCACTTATGCACCCTTATTCCTCCAACATTAGGCAACTAACAAAATTTAAATCAAAATTAAATACCTTGTCCTTGGATGGAATCGAACCCTCAACGTCATCTCACCACAAGTGCCTTAACCATGGTCAAATTCATTGCACGAGCAAAGCGCTCTCTTTATATTAAAGAAGCACCATGTGCTTCTTAATCTCACACCGCCTTCTACCAAGAAAAAGGTCGTGCACCTTGGGTGCCTCAAACAACACCAAATAATGCACACGGGGATTCAAAACGTCAACCACCTTGCTTCCAGTGCCTTTTTTCTTTCCCAACTTCCACTAGGCCATGCTTACCCAATGAAACTTGAGGATGGAACCTCCCACCTCTATGCCTTTTGCTGCCACATTTTCATAAATCACAAGCTCTCTTTTTTGCATGCCATCAATTTATTAATTCAAGCAAAGGTAAGTTTCCAATGGTTTTGGCAAAGTATTTATATGCATTGTATTTTCTTTGGACACGTTGGACCTAGATTCTCTATGACAACGTCAATGGAAATATAGAGGTTTCAAAAGACTTTTTCTTTAAACCCCAGCTTTGGATTTAATTTACTTTAAACTTTGCACTTTGAAATATTTTTCCTTCCAAAACCCAACCTTAGGGTTTTATAAAAAATAATTAATTGTCCTTTGTAAACCAAATAATATTATAATTAAAATTATAATAATTTATTTGGGTTTTTCACCACCTTGGATAAATATTATAATATTATATCCTTCCATTGCTTCAGATATATTTGCTTCCAAAGGAGAACTGAAACCATTTTTTGAACCATTATTTTGGGTGTAAAATAAAAATATTTTAACCCATTACAACTTCCATTGAAATTTGCACTTGAACTGGAGAAGAACTATCACTGGCATCTTGACATCAATGACAACTTTGGCTTAGGGACTCAAAATGTCCAACATTCAATATATACCAAGGTTGATCACAAGGAAAATAAATGAATAATTGACTAAGAAGATTAGTGAGAAAGAAGTGAGAGAATCAGTTTTCTCCCTTGGTAGGGACAAAGAACTAGGGTCTATGATTTTCGAGCAAGTTTCTTCCAAATATTTTGACACATTATTAATAAGGATGTTATTGAGGCAGTCAAGGAATCACATCATACAAGGCAATTATCGAAGGAGTATAATAATACATTCTTAGCCTTAATCCTAAAGAATCCAAGGCCAAAATATTTTAAGGATTATAAGATTTATAAGCCTTTGTAATGCAATATATAAAATAATTTCAAAAGTGATAACCTTGAACCTTAATTTTGTATTCCCAACTATTATCTCAAAATAAAAAAGGGGTGTTTTAAAAGGGAGGAATATTTTAGATGGAGTAATAACTCTCCATGAAATTTCATATTCTATAAATGTTAGTGATAGAAAATGAATGATAGTTAAATTTGATGTGAATAAGGACTATGATAGAGTGTCTTGAATATTCCTAGATAGGATATTATTCAATTTTGGGTTCAACAGGCAATGGAGAAGATGGGTATGCAAATATTATAGAAGATCTAAATTATTAGTACTTGTAAATAATTTTCCAACTAGTTTTTTTGGTAGTAGTATGGGCTTAAGGTAAGGGGATACCATACCACTGTATCTATTTGCAATAATGGTTGAGGCTTTGGTAATATGTATAGGATAAATTAAGGCTTTGAGAACACTTCATGTATTGAATCCAACATAGAACCTCATGGGTATAACTCAACAATAATTTGTGGATGACACAATACTACTAGGAAAACCAATAGTGGTGAATTATAGAGAGTTTAGAAGTATATTGGATATGTATAAACATACATCCCATAAAAAAATTAATATGTAAAATAGTAATGTTTTCTTCATAAATACCATTATAGACCAACAGAGAAGAGTAGTTAGAGAGATTGGTTACTTGATTTCAACCCTACCCTCTACATATTTGGGGATGCTAATATTTACAAGAGACTGTAAAGAGCCATTATGGAATAGATTGATGGATACATTTTAGAAGAAGAAGGTAGGCTAGAAAGGGGATTTACTTATCCAATATGGAAAAATATAATTGGTGAAGAGTTTATTATAATCCATCCTAGTATATCAGTTGTCAATTTTTAAAATACCTTTTAAAGTGGTTAATACTATGGAAGGAATCCAAAAATAATTTCTATGGGTTGGTTTAGAAGAAAGGGAAATATTACCTCTAATATCATGGGAGAAGATATGTCAATCTAAGACATGAGGAGGATTGGACCTTTGAAGAATTAGAAACATTAACCTATTTTTGGCTACAAAGGTAGGATGGAGAATTTTGAAGAAGGGACAGTCAATATAGGCTAAAATACTAAAGAAAAAATATATAGACAATATGGAATATGTGAGACTGCTTACTACATGAGATCCATGCAAGGGATATTAATTATAGAATCACATTGTGAAGGTGATGGAGTAATTATGGAAAGGAGTACAATGAATATTAGGGGATGGTAGATCCATTATCCTCTAGAAGGATGCATGGTTAGACATTAAAATTATAACCATGGATAAGGAGATGCATAGACTATAGGAGGATTTGGAAGCAATATGTGGTATGTTAGTAAGTGAGTATATGCTAATGGTAGGAGGTCAGTTAATATGAAATGAGATAAATAGGAACTAGGAGAATAGTGAAGCATTGAGTAATATGGAAGCCAAACTTAGATCATATTATATAAGTTCAGATATGCAATAATATTCATTGATGTGGGGAGACACCAAATATGGTGAATTTCATGTCAAATAATCTCATGACTTGATTGACCTAGCTATAGAATATGGTTCTATGGAATATAATATAGGGAAAGAAAGAAATTACCAAACAAGAGGTCTTCTTATGGTTGGCTACATAGAATAAGATACTGACTATAGACAATTTATAGAAGAGAGGAATTCATTTTCCAAATAGATGCTTCCTTTGTGAGTAGAGAGAGGATTCGGTTCAACTTATCTTCTAAGAAAGTGACTAATAACTAAAGATACTTTAGGAACTAGTAAATAAGGTGGGGTTAGTGTGGGATTTATTGAAAACCAAGATAGCTTGGTTAGATCAATAAGAGAAGCCTTCCATTAGTACTAAGTTCAATGGAATTTGGAATACGATTTATTTCCACTATGCTTAGAGAATATGGCTAGAAAGGAATATAAGAATATTAAGGGAGGAGAACAAAACAATGGATAAAAAATGTAGGTTATTCTACAAAAATTAAGAAAAATGTGAAGATAATAAATTTTTTGACCAAACCTAAAACATGATATGAGGCTAGACTAAGTAGAACCTAGAACTTAGATCCAAGTGGTGGCTTGGATGGTACTCATAGTCAATCAAGGGTTAAGACTAAATGGTTACCACATTAAGAAGGATGGATGAAGATTAAATTTTATGAGGCCTCAAAGAGGAACCTAGGGAAGTCAAGGACAAGTGCAATTTTTTGAGATGAACAAGGAAGAATAAATGTGGTATCCTATGAATATTTTTGAATCACTACAAGACACCAAGCAAAAATTTGATCTCTATTGATAGAGGTAAAACTAGCAAGAGACTTGGGAGTTAGAGAGTTAGTAGTGGAAGGAGATTATGTGAATATCATTATCTATCTTAAACAAAAAGCAATAACAAATTACTAAATAAATAATATTTTCAAGATATTAGGAATGCTCTCCAAGCCTTTGTTGAGGTTGAAGTAGTCCATATGTATAGGGAAGGTAATATGGTAACAAATATGATAGACATTAGAGGAGCACTATAAGAGATAAAATGTGGATACCCTTGAGGGAGATCCATTGGATATTTTTATATTAGTTTAGAAATAACAACAATTGGATAATACATAGTCCTTGCATAAGGATGGGGTTCAAAGGGATATTGCACTAGAATTTATCATAAATGGACACTAAGTTGAGATTCCTGAGAAACTTACAATTTGTAGGAGGTAAAGACTATTGGAACTTTAAATTATTGTAGTATAATATCCATGGATGTGAAATGGCTACAAGAGATGTATGAGTAGTTTAGGAAGCAACTAGATGATCTACATGCTGAGCTAGAATGCTGGTGGAAGTCAATGTTGGATATGTTTGATGAGCATATCAAAAAATTGAAGAGAAAGTGCTAGCCCAATAGAAGTATGATTTGGAAAAAATAATTTATCTATAGGCTTATCAAAGCAATGAGTATGAATGTTAGCTTTAGGAAGTTCATAAATAATTTAATCAAAAGTGTAAGGAGCTTTAGAATCAACTAAATCAATATGTGGATGTGCACTATTTCTATTCTACTATGGAGTTGAGTTTTTATTTAGAGGATTCATAGGAAGATTACAAAATGTTAGTTTAAATTTTATCTTTAAGCATTTGTAAGGTTGGGGGTGAACAAAAAAATTGTTTTTATCATTGATTTGGACATTTGTGGTTTATTTAGAATTAGTTGTAATATTTTTTGTAATTTTTTGGTTTATCTTGAACTCCCTATGTGTTTGAGTTGGGAGGTATTACTAGACATGTGTTACCTTTAGTAAGAAGTATTTTTGTATATATAGTTGTACTATTGTAAAAATATTTAGGTCATATCAAAATCATGATTTTACCCTAATAAAATAATTGAAATAGTAATGAAGAAAGATATTCAATAGATAAATTATATTTCTAATTAAGCATTCTACCTGGGTGGCCAATGTGATGTTAGTATGATGAATAATGTTGATATCATGTTGTGTTAATTTTATAAGCTTGAATAATGCATCAATAAAATATCATTACTCACTACTATCCATAGATTAGATCTTGCAAAAAGTAGCTAGATCCTAAATACTATCACTTATAGATGTCTTATTAGGATATAATCAAATATGGGTTGAAGATGATGACCAACACAAAATTCCTTTCATAACAAGATAGGGGACCTTTGCATATCAAATAATACCTTTTAATTTTTTAAATTTCAGGGCCACTTCCCAAAGGACTAAGGACATTGCCATTGTTTGGTACATGAAATAATACTCATATGCCTAGATGATTTAAATATTTTTCTAAAGAAATAAATACATTTATTGAACATCTAAAGCCTATATTGTTGGAAATTTTGAGTATATTGTTGTCATTGATGTCAAAGGATTGATGTCATAAGTTAATGATATTGGTTGTCATTTATGTCAAAGGTGAAAAGGTTGAGTTTTGTCTTCAAGGTTGAAATAATAAATGCAAAGGAATTTTCCATGGTTGTGAAAGCAAGCAAAGAGAATTTTGAAGAAAAGGATTATAATATTTAAATTATAATATTTAAATATATTAAGAGAGTTTGAAAGTAACAAGGGCTTCATTTGGTAAATAAAAAACAAAGGGAGTTTTTAAATTACAAAGGAAAGACAAGACTTCTCATTGGTGGAAAAAGACCCAAGGCTAAAGGTGATTAAAATAATATTATAATATTATAAATATTATAATACAAAGTTGAGGCACCATTTTGAAATGAAGCAATTTGAATTTAAAGTGGGCCAACATGATAAAATCAACAGGTAAAAGTATATAAATTATGTCCTCAATACTTTGGCAATGGTGTGAATTAATCGATTTCCATTTCACATAGAAGATAAGGGTGCAGGCTCTATCTCGAGGGCGCAGTAGAGAGAAGGGAGAGCGCACTCATTCATTGATGTCATCCACCTGTGTAGACAAGATGGTGCTTGGATTTGCGCTAAGGCTTTGTGGGGAGTTGGTCTGCGGTTTGAATCATGTGAGCTCCATTTCGTTGAGGGTTTTGATTTTTAGAAATCATGATTGCACTGAGATAGGAACAATATCAAGTGGAACCTCTTTTGGTTCCAAGTGGCATGGTAGAGTAGTTGGTTAGGGTGCTTGTGAAAGCGTTGTTGTGGCAGAGGTCTACGGGTCGAATCCCACCGAGTGCATTTTGTTGGCAGAGCACATGACGTCATTGAGCAAGGTAAATAAAATAATTTTTATATTATTTCTAAGGTTGTTGGTGTTGGCAGGGTGCACGACATCGTTTGAGCAAAGGTAATAAAATAATCTTGATCTTTATAAGGTTAGGAGATATAAGGGCATTTAAGATAATAAATATTTGCATTGAGATTTATGATTTGACATTAGGGTGTGTTGAATGTTTATTAGCTAGGAGAAATAAGGTGTGACAAAGGTTATGTGTTTATATAATTTATGCTTGGTATGTTGAATATTATTCTGCAAGCATAGGAGTAATAAGGTGTCATAGTGGCTTAATATTGTATTGTAAATCTTGCATGGTAAAAGGACAAATATGAGAGGTTGTTGTTGTATGATGATGCTTTGTTTATGAAGACATAAGGAGGGTCATAAAGAAACATTTTCAGATTTCATTGTGCACATCTTTTTGAGAAGAAAAGTTCATGTGGATGTTTTGAGAAAATATTTTGCTATCTAACCCTTGAAGTGGCACTAGAAAAATCAGTTGTTTGTGAGACAATTTTTTGAAGACATATCTCCATAAGAGCAAATTAAGAGGTATGGGCACATCATTCCTTATTTGAGGTGTTTTTTTGAGTAAATATTTTTGAAACATAAGGTGGAGATAAAAGGGTTGTTTGGTAAGCATTGTTGAAAATATTTGAGTTAGGGTTTGAGATCTACATGTGCATCAATTGTTGAGAGAAAGTGGAAACAATTGTATTAGGGCTTGTACTTCATTGTTGAATGGTTTTGGAAATATTTGGGATAGATTTTGAGAACAAGTGTGCTTCCATTGTTGAAAGAGATTGAGACATTTGTGCTAGAGATTGTGAACTACTTGTGTTAGGTTTGAAGACAAGTTTGTGAATCATTGTGAAACCTTTTGAGCATTGGTTGAGAGATATTGAAAGCAATTGTGAAAGTGTTTGAGATCAATCTTGTGAGGGAAATTTGTGCATTATTGAGGTTGATGTTTGAGAGAAAATTTGCAAGAAAGATAGATCAATTTTGTGAAGCAAGTTATACATTGTTTTGATTTGATTTGAAAGGGATTTTGCAAGAGATAGAGATTGGATTAGTGGAATGCAAGATTTGTGAATGTGAAGAACATATTGGGATTTTGATAGTGCATATCATTCTCTATATGTTCCAGAGGTTAAATGAATTCTAGGTAGAATATGTCTGAATTGCCTAGTTGAAGAAAGTATTTCTGAAAGAGATATAAGCATTTGTTTGTATGCAAGATTTAGAAATATTTGAGTAGGTTTTGTGAGAAACATTGAAGGTAGATTTGAGCAAGTCTTTTGAGAAGGCTTGAAGGTATATTTGAGCAAGTCTTGTGAAGACTTGAAATAACATTGAGATAGATTTGAGATAGATTTGAGAGCAGGTTTGGTTGCTGATTTGATCAAGATTTGTGTTAAGGCTTGGGGTAGATTTGAGATAGAATTGAGAGTAGGTTTGGTTGCTGATTTGATCAAGCTTTGTGTTAAGGCTTGGGGTATATTTGAGTAGATTTAGAATATATTTGTGCTAGACTTGTGATAGGGTTTGGTGCATATTTGAGATAGAGTTAAGAGCAGACTTTGGAGGTGACCAAAGTAGAGAGGATAGAGGTCTCCAGTGGATAGAGGTCCATCAACTAGTGTAGTGGGAAAAAGGTCTCCTATGGAGAGAGATCCACAAGCTAGAGCAGTGGGGATATAAGTCTTCTAGAAGTTCACCAGCTAGAGCAAAGGGGAAAGAGTTCTCCTATGGAGAGAGATACATGAACTATATTAGAGAGGGAATAGAGTTTCCTTATGGAAAGAGATCCATGAACCAGTTAGGAAGATAGAGTTCTTCTATGGATAGAGATCCACGAACTAGTTGAGGAGATAGAGTTCTCTTGGATCAAGTTCCATGAACTAGAGAGGGGATAGAGTTCTCGTGGAGAGATATCCATAAAGAGGGATTGATTTTGGAGAGAGATCCATGAACGAGAAAGGGGATAGAGTTCTCCTATGGAGAGAGATCCACAAACCAGAGCAAGGGGATAGAGTTCTCCTATGGAGAGAGATCCATAAATCATAGTATAGGGGATTGGTGTCTCCTTTGGATAGAGGTCCATAAACATTGTAATAGGGAATTGATTCCCAAGATATTTGTTGAGAAAATTTAGAAGAAATATTTTCTCCATGGATGTAACCCACATTGGGTGAACCACGTTAAATTTGTGTCTCTCATGTGTGTGATGATTTGTGCATTGCTTTGATTACTGCTATTGATATTGCCATTGATAATATTGGATAATATTGTTTGGGAAAGAAAAGTAAAAGTTGATCTTATACTGTTCACCCCCCTCTCAGTATAAGCTTGTGTTCTTCAATTGGTATCAGAGTGGGTTCCTTCAAAAAATTCTAACAACTTGAAGGAAGATATTACAGGAACACATATGGCATCTCAAAATGGATCCTCATCAAATAAGGCACCATTGTTTGATGGGAACAATTATACCTTCTGGAGTATAAGAATGAAGACTTACTTGATGGCACAAGGATATGAGACATGGCAATCAGTTGAGGATGGGTTCACACCTACAACTACTCCTCCCATAGATAAAGATGGTAAGATGTTACATGTGAATAATGCTAAGGCTATGAATGGAATCTTAAGTGGATTACGTGAAGTAGAATTTGTGAAGGTTATGCACTGCAAATCAGCAAAAGAGATATGGGAAAAATTGAAGCAAACATATGAGGGAGATAAAAATGTCAAGATGGCAAAACTACAAAACCACAAGAAAAGGTTTGAAGATTTGAATATGGAAGATGAGGAAGATATTGCTACTTACTTACTTTATGTGGATGAGGTTTTTAATACCATGCGTGGACTTGGATTCAAAATTGAAGACTCCAGTGTTGCCCAAAAGGTATTAAGATCACTCCCTATGAGGTATGATGGAAAAGTTTCAACTATAGAAGAGATGAGAGATATTGAAAAGTTGACTATGGATGAGTTACATGGAATTCTCATAGCTTATGAGATGAGAATAGTAAAGGATCCCAACTCCAAGAGAGAGGCAACTTTCAAAGCTTCAAAGAAGATAAAAGATAAGAAACCAGAATCAAGTGGTGAGTCAAGCAGTGATGAAGAAGCTAACTATGGGAAAAGAAATAAGGACTCAAGAAAGCACAAAGGTATGAAGACTATGAAATATTTTAATTGTGGTAATTTTGGTCACTATGCATCTAATTGTCTATAATTCGAAAGCAGTAGCAATGAAGAGAAATAGGATCATAAGAAAAAGGAAGGAGGAAAATCTAGGCATGAAAAGAAAAATAGGTATGGACAAGGCAAGCATGAAAATAAGTTCTTTCAAAGGCACAAGAAGAGTTTCTATGTTAACAAGGCAAGCAAGGCTTCAAGTGATAGTGATGAAAGACTCTCAGATAGTGAAGAAGAAGAGATTCTATTTTTGGTAATAGAAGAGGAAGAAGATGCTCCTATTGAAGATAAAGTTGAAAAGTATGAAGATGCTCTTGGAGACCAAGAAGTAGAAAAAGATTCAGAAAATGAAGAGGAAGGCACAATTGATCTAGAAGCAGAACTTATTGTTGCTCTCAGAGAATTGAAAAAGGTTAGAAAGCAGAATTCAAGACTAAAGGCTCAAGTTCAAGGACATGAGGAAGAAAAAGAAAAGCTTCTACAAGACCTAACAAACTCAAAAGCTAATGCAAGGAGATTTAAAGAGGTCATGGTTGAGAAGTTAGAAGAAAAAGAGTTAGAGTGTGAAAGATTAGAACATGAGATAGTTTCACTAAGGATGGAAGTGAAAGATTCTAAGGATAAGCTACACAGGTTTGGGAAAATTTCAAAGACTTTGGATAAAATTATCAATGCACAAAGATCTTCATCTATCAAAACAGGACTTGGTTTTGAAGAAGGACAAGGGAAACAAGAAGAAGAGTCAAGCTCAAGTTCAAAAGAAGAAGAAGTTTTAGAGGAAGAGAGTGAAGAAGAGATAAAGACTTATGAGGATAAGTTGAAAAATAGAAGCTTCACTAAGAAAGGAAACAATGCACAAACAAGAAACATGGATCATCACAGAGAAGGCAAAGAAAGGACTAAGAGACTAGAGGGTTCAAGACAAGATTTCTTCAAAGGATGTTGTTTTTCATGTAATCAATTTGGTCACAAGGCTATGCATTGCAGGGTTCATGGAAAGAAAGAGTATGGCCTCACTAAAAGGAATTTCAACTCATTCAAATATGGATATTTCTTTCAAGGGTATTGCTACTCTTGTAATCACTTTGGTCATAAAGCGATCCACTGCAGGGTTCATAATAGAAATGATTATGGCTTCACTAGGAGGAACTTCAAGATATTTGCACCTTCCAAGAACTACAACATTAAGTGTTACAAGTGCAATAATCTTGGGCATAAGGCCAAGTGGTGTAGAATAGAGTTTCCAGAACTTCCAGAGACAAGCAAGAATAGGGACACTCAAAAGGATCAAAAGGGTATGGCTACAAAAATGTTGAAAAAGAAGGTTGACAAAGAAAAAGAGCATTGTATGTTGGGAGTAGAGATACTCCCACCCCAAAATTAATCACCTCAAGGAGAGGAGGTGGGGAGGGGGCTGAGCTAAGAGTCTTATATTTAGCCCCAAAGGAGTCCCTTTGCCATTGATGTCAAAGGGGGAGAGATTTGAGTTAGGGGGAGAGCATTTAGTCAAGGGGAGCAGTTTCTCAGGGGGAGCAGATTTGGAATCCAGTGGTTGGAAAAGGAATTTTTAGAAAGGGTTGCCATCAATGACAAAGGGGGATATTGTTGGAAATTTTGAGTATATTGTTGTCATTGATGTCAAAGGTTTGATGTCATAAGTTAATGACATTGGTTGTCATTTATGTCAAAGGTGAAAAGGTTGAGTTTTGTCTTCAAGGTTGAAATAATAAATGCAAAGGAATTTTCCATGGTTGTGAAAGCAAGCAAAGAGAATTTTGAAGAAAAGGATTATAATATTTAAATTATAATATTTAAATATTATTAAGAGAGTTTGAAAGTAACAAGGGCTTCATTTGGAAAGGGAGTTTTTAAATTGCAAAGGAAAGACAAGACTTCTCATTGGTGGAAAAAGACCCAAGGCTAAAGGTGATTAAAATAATATTATAATATTATAAATATTATAATACAAAGTTGAGGTGCCATTTTGAAATGAAGCAATTTGAATTTAAAGTGCGTCGACATGATAAAATCAATAGGTAAAAGTATATAAATTATGTCCTCAATACTTTGGCAATGGTGTGAATTAATCAATTTCCATTTCACGTAGAAGATAAGGGTGCGAGATGCTCTGTCTTAGGGATGCAAGTAGAGAGAAGGGAGAGCGCACTCATTCATTGATATCATCCGCCCGTGTAGACTAGATGGTGCTTGGCTTTGTGCTAAGGCTTTGTGGGGAGTTGGTCTACGGTTTGAATCAGGTGAGCTCTATTTCGTTGAGGGTTTTGATTTTTGGAAATCATGATTGCACTGAGATAGGAACAATATCAAGTGGAACCTCTTTTGGTTCCAAGTGGCATGGTAGAGCAGTTGGTTAGGGCGCTTGTGAAAGCGTTGTTGTGGCAGAGGTCTATGGGTTGAATCCCATCGAGTGCATTTTGTTGGCAGAGCGCACGATGTCATTGAGCAAGGTAAATAAAATAATTTTTATATTATTTCTAAGGTTGTTGGTGTTGGTAGGGCACACACCATCATTTGAGAAAAGGTAATAAAATAATCTTGATCTTTATAAGGTTAGGAGATATAAGGGCATTTAAGATAATAAATATTTGCATTGAGATTTGTGATTTGACATTAGGGTGTGTTGAATGTTTATTAGCTAGGAGAAATAAGGTGTGACAAAGGTTATGTGTTTATATAATTTATGCTTGGTATGTTGAATATTATTCTGCAAGCATAGGAGTAATAAGGTGTCATAGTGGCTTAATATTGTATTGTAAATCTTGCATGGTAAAAGGACAAATATGAGAGGTTGTTGTTGTATGATGATGCTTTGTTTATGAAGACATAAGGAGGGTCATAAAGAAACATTTTCAGATTTCATTGTGCACATATTTTTGAGAAGAAAAGTTCATGTGGATGTTTTGAGAAAATATTTTGCTAACCCTTGAAGTGGCACTAGAAAAATCAGTTGCTTGTGAGACAGGTTTTTGAAGACATATCTCCATAAGAGCAAATTAAGAGGTATGGGCACATCATTCCTTATTTGAGGTGTTTTTGTTGAGTAAATATTTCTAAAACATAAGGTGGAGATAAAAGGGTTGTTTGGTAAGCATTGTTGGAAATATTTGAGTTAGGGTTTGAGATCTACATGTGCATCAATTGTTGAGAAAAAGTGGAAACAATTGTATTAGGGCTTGTACTTCATTGTTGAATGGTTTTGGAAATATTTGGGATAGATTTTGAGAACAAGTGTGCTTCCATTGTTGAAAGAGATTGAGACATTTGTGCTAGAGATTGTGAACTACTTGTGTTAGGTTTGAAGACAAGTTTGTGAATCATTGTGAAACCTTTTGAGCATTGGTTGAGAGATATTGAAAGCAATTGTGAAAGTGTTTGAGATCAATATTGTGAGGGAAATTTGTGCATTATTGTGATTGATGTTTGAGAGAAAATTTGCAAGAAAGATAGATCAATTTTGTGAAGCAAGTTATACATTGTTTTGATTTGATTTGAAAGGGATTTTGCAAGAGATAGAGATTGGATTAGTGGAATGCAAGATTTGTGAATGTGAAGAACATATTGGGATTTTTGATAGTGCATATCATTCTCTATATGTTCTAGAGGTTAAACAAATTCTAGGTAGAATATGTCTAAATTGCCTAGTTGAAGAAAGTATTTCTGAAAGAGATATAAGCATTTGTTTGTATGCAAGATTTGGAAATATTTGAGCAGGTTTTATGAGCAGCATTGAAGGTAGATTTGAGCAAGTATTTTGAGAAGGCTTGAAGGCATATTTGAGCAAGTCTTGTGAAGACTTGAAACAACATTGAGATAAATTTGAGATAGAATTGAGAGTAGGTTTGGTTGCTAATTTGATCAAGCTTTGTGTTAAGGCTTGGGGCATATTTGAGATAGAATTGAGAGCAAGTTTGGTTGCTAATTTGATCAAGCTTTGTGTTAAGGCTTGGGGTAAATTTGAGCAGAGTTAGAGCAGATTTGTGCTAGACTTGTGACAAGGTTTGGTGCAGATTTGAGATAGAGTTAAGAGAAGACTTTGGAGGTGACCAGAGCAGAGAGGATAGAGGTCTCCAGTGGATAGAGGTCCATCAACCAGTGTAGTGGGGACAGAGGTCTCCTGTGGAGAGAGATCCACAAGCTAGAGTAGTGGGGATAGAAGTCTTCTAGAAGTTCACCAGCTAGAGCAAAGGGGAAAGAGTTCTCCTATGGAGAGAGATCCATGAACTAGATCAGAGAGGGAATAGAGTTTCCCTATGGAAAGAGATCCATGAACCAGCTAGGGAGATAGAGTTCTTCTATGGATAGAGATCCACGAACCAGTTGAGGAGATAGAGTTCTCCTGGATCAAGTTCCATGAACCAGATAGGGGATAGAGTTCTCCTATGGAGAGATATCCATGAACCAAAGCAATGGGATAAAGTTCTCCCTATGGAGAGAGATCCACGAACCAGAGCAAGGGGATAGAGTTCTCCTGTGGAGAGATATCCATGAACCAGAGCAAGGGGATAGAGTTCTCTTGTGGAGAGAGATCCACAAATCAGAGTATAGGGGATTGGTGTCTCCTTTGGACAGAGGTCCATAAACATTGTAATAGGGAATTGATTCCCAAGAGATTTGTTGAGAAAATTTAGAAGAAATATTTTCTCCATGGATGTAACCCACATTGGGTGAACCACGTTAAATTTGTGTCTCTCATGTGTGTGATGATTTGTGCATTGCTTTGATTATTGCTATTGATATTGCCATTGATAATATTGGATAATATTGTTTGGGAAAGAAAAGTAAAAGTTGATCTTATACTGTTCACCCCCCTCTCAGTATAAGCTTGTGTTCTTCATATCTTTAAGGAGTGTAGTGAGTATGGAATTTCACTAAATTCAAAAAATTATATATTAATGGTTTAAGAAGGTAATATTTTAGGGCATGTAGTGTCTAGGTATGGCCTAGAAATAGACTATGATAGGATAAAGGTAACCCAAGATTTATATTTACCCACATCTATCAAAGAGATGAGGTCATTCCTACATAATATCCAATTTGTGACCACGTTTATAATTTTTTCATAAAACTAGTTAGACTAATAACAAGATGTTAAAGATAGATGCTATGCTGGTATGGACCAAAGAAGGAAAAAAGCTTTCCAGGATAAAAATGATGCAATTACAAAAATAACATTCATTATCAATCTAGAATTTTCTAGATATTTTAGGTTGTATTTTTTTAGCATGGATGAAAGTATCATAATCATTTTGACTCAATATGATAATAAATAAAGATAAAATTTGTTCTCCTTCATGATTCATGTGCTCTATATTTATCAAGTGGGTGTTTGCCATGATGGAGGCCCTAAATAAGTTTAAGTATTACATGTCTCAAATAAATACCATTCTCTTTGTAGTGCATCTTGATGCTAGATCCATAATATTACATGGTGAATTGGGATAAAAGGGTAGGTTGGATAAATAAGATTTAGGAATTTGATATAGAGATCAAACCCACCAAACTAGTTAGAGGTAGATAATTATAAGAGAATAGTGTTATGTCATCTATCAAAGACCAAGTAGCATGGGTAGAAGAAATTGAAACCAATAATAAACTAATGTGGATGGGATACATAAAAATATACATGATATCAGGATAGGTTCCAAAGGCCTTAATGCATAAAGAAAGGGATGGTTTCAAAAAAAATATAATATGCTATATATGACTAGCTAATGTACTTTAAAAAAATTATGATGGAGTTATGGTGCATCAAAGAGAAAAGGATAAAATCCTTGATCAAGGAGTACTATGATGAGGTAGGATATAATTCCTCTCAAATAAAAACTTATAAAAGCCTAAGGGTGGGATGTTATTGGCCTACTAGTTTTTATTATTTTTTTGGGGTTAATATAAAAACCCTCCTTGGAAGGACCATTATTGACATTGATTTATGTATTTATGTGTCTGTATTTAATTCATAGTCTCTTTGTATATTGTCAATAATAATGGTTAGTTGCATTATATGCTTTTATTTCTACTCTTAAAACATGGTACTGCTAACATAATTGTGGTTGTAGGACCAGGTACTCTCATCAGTGGATTGGCATGGAACAACCACTTGAGTTGAGAATTAAATTTGGGGAATGATGGATGACATGTTCATCAACATATCAAGGTAACAAAATGTCCTTCATAGAAATTCAATGCATTTGTGATTGTTGTATGGTCACACAATTGGGACATGAAGTTGCTTTTGCAATGAGCCTCCTTAATAGGTTGGTGATAGCATTTGGCTATCTTAAAACAACCACCTACTTAAGGATAAAATAATGGTGTGCAATATTATTTTCTTTGAGTGGTATTTATGCTTGTATTTTAAGCATAGGATTTATTTTTAAATGGTGTTATTAAGGAGTTAATTAATACCTAAGATTTGTTTAAAATACTTGGCTATGGAATCAATAAATAAAGTATTATCTTATACCAAGGTTAATAACCAATATTAACACTCGATATAGAGAGAACATCAAGAAAGTTGATGTGGTGATTGTCATTTAAAAATTATAGTAGCATTAAGCTAAGGTTAAGGAATTATTTTATTTACTTGCATATTAGCCATGTTTTGCTTAAGTAACTTTAGTATAAGTTTGAGCACCCAAAAATTTACCTTAAAAAATATTTCAATATATTTTGGAGCTTTATGAGTGGCCTAATAATGATCATTATTAGGTAAATGATAATGATCTTATCATAGGTGGCATCTTATGGGTAGGCAAGAATGGCCATGGTCTTATTCCAAAAAATGACAATGGAATTATTAGGGATGGCAGGAAATGGTGCCTATACATATATCATCCAAGAGGATGGGACTGATAATGTAGATGGAAGTTTTGTTACATTCCTTGAGGAATTCTAAAAGAACAAAGGACCCTAGAAAGAAAATGGAAAGAGCAATGGGCTCCAAAAAGGAAGTTGAAATAATAGAGGATCCAAATGGGATTACAATAAATGTTATTTTTCTATTTGGATTACTACAAGAGGAAATAAGTCAACTTACATTATTGATTATCACTACAAGACCAGATGAAACAAAAATAACTAATGTTGGAAATTATTGCTAAATGAGAATGTAGAAATCGAATCAGTAAAGGAAATTCAATAGAGGGACCTAGAATCGATAAGAGTGACAAATTAAAAACTCAAATACCTAGGATAGGTTGCTTCAACTATGGGGACCCCCACTATGCCAATAAGGTCTTCAAATAATTACAATGAAGTAATAGAGTAGAGGACCAACTGCACCAAATCTATCCTACTATAAGAAATTAAAACCTAGATGGGTGAGCAACATCTATGTTACTAAATGGTAAGTTGTTTGATAAGGATGCTAAAGTTTTAATAGATAGTGGGGCTACATTTAGTTTTATTTCCACAAGTATTACTAGGAATATGCTAGAAATACCTAGATTTTTTGCACGAGGGTGGAATGTCGAGTATTGTTCTGGATAAACCTACTCAATGGATCAATGTTTACCTAAAACTAATATAACCTTACCCAATGGATCAATAATATGGTATTTATATGTAGCACCACTCAATGCTTTTAATATTATTGTAGGGATGGATTAGTTGAAGGCTCATGGAGCCTTAATCAAATTCCAATAAAGGTATATGGATTACACTAATAAATATAGGAAGAGAGTGAGAGTTCAAAGCAGAAAATGGTCATTTTATGATGAGGATACTCATTAAATAAATTACTATCTTTTGGATAAGGTAAGTATGTGGCAAGTCAATCTTATATTACCACCTATGATGGTATTGGACCATGGTATTTGTTGGTCAAAAGTTTATCTAATGGTAAGAATTGTGTGCCTATAGACCTCAACCAATATTGAATGACATAAAAATTAAAATCTCTTACACAAATATCCAAAGAAGGCTGATTTCTAAATGGTCCTAGCTAACTATGCTTCAAAAGAAAAGGGAGGTAAGAAAAAACAAGAAAATTAAAGCCAAAACTTACAAGGGATGGATTCAACCACATCAAAATACATACAATATTCAAATACACAACAAGTACATGTATATCATCTAACAAACTATCAAACGCTTATCATTTGCATTTAACATGTAAAGATCAATTATAAATTATAGAATTAGAGAATGAAAAGCATGAAATCCAAGATGCAGAATTACAACATAATCATTCATCTAAATTTAACAAAAATAAATAATCAAACATACATACATACATGAAATTTTTTGGAGGCTAGAAAATGATCCACTTGTATTATATATATTTCAAATATTACATGCAAGTTGTAATAGCCAAAGATTCAATCTTGTTTCTCCCTCACATTCTTACATGTATAGCCTTTTTGAAAGCTCCCTTATACAAGTGGATACAACATCAATAATTAGGTCTGGAAAACCACTTCTGTTGCATGTCATTAAGACATTTTAATGAGGAGCAGCCAAACCAGAGAAAGCTTGGTTGAATGCACTAACCATGTGCCTTACCATTAACTAAAGTATAGTACTTTTCACTACCCACCTCCGACTATCTCTATGACCACTGCATTATCTTCTTGGCATACATAACACTTGCATACACTTAGAGGTTGGAGCTATTGGGACTATTAATGTGGCATGTAGCCTATAACAGAGAATATACTTGCAGTAGATTACATTTTATGTGCTTCATGGATATGCATTGGCTATGTATAGACATCATGATTGATCATTCATTAAATTTCCAAACTACTTGTGCCTCTTCGGAGATAGCACCCCATCATTTTTGGTAGGAGATTGATATTTTCAAATTTGAATCTATATTATTTGGTTGAATGGGAGTTTAGGCCAGAGATAACCCATCGTTGCTTATTGTACCATAGTCACACAACTTCCCTGGTTTACACCCCATATATCATGGCATTCTTTATGACAAATATGCATGCTCATCCCTAGAACTATGGCCTCTCATTCTTCCACCCCACTACCATATAATTCAAACTTTTATTATCAACTCTGGCGATATTTTGGGCTCTTGCGCAATCAAATACCTTTCTACTTTTTTTCCTCCTTTTACTTCAGGACACTATGATGGAATTCTGGGAATGTTGGTATTTCTTCACCTTCTCAATTCCCCACCATTTATGTTATTGAGGTAGAGTTTTAGGACCTACTTTTATGTTAAGGCATCCCAATTTTTATCTTCTTGAATACTTATTAATTTTGGGTGAATCTTTAGGGTGGAATTAGAAGGCAATCATGTCATGTTATCCACTTGGCATTTTTCCTTTCTTTGTGCCTTAGAATATCCTAGTCTTCTTCAACCATCATAAGCACAAGGTGGGTATAAAAACATCCATAATGTTTATGACTTACAAGGATTTTCACTTGCTAAAAAAGAGAACCCAAATAAAAAGGAGTGAATCTCCAACAACAACAACAACAAAATAAAACTTGGCCATATCCATTGGACCACAAAGCCAATGTACGACATAAAAAATAAAAATTCATACTAAGCCAACACTTGCTCTTAGTGACAGATATTTCATCTCTTTAGGTTCCTTATGCTACTATTTTTGAGCCTTCGAGGTTTTGCTCTGAGAGCCAGATGTTGTAGTGACTTGAACTTGGAACTTTTGATAGATCTAATTTCATTATTCTACAAGAGGAAGAAGAATAATATTGAGGCTATCTATGATGGCACCCAATTTATAAAAATAATTTTAGGTAGGATCCCTATATTTCTCAACCATTTCATTCACCTTTGCAAGAAGACAACTTGAGAATTGTATATAACATTTCATTGACCGCTACTAGTTCCTAAAATGCTACAATTTCACTTTCATTTCTCTTCAGATATTTGAAGATCTTATTAAGATATTCTTCTATATAAAAATCTCCCTTGTTTTTCCACAAATCTAGGAAGATCTTGGAGATTCTCATTATCCCTGCTCATCTTCTCAACCTCTATCTTAACTATAGTGCGATACGTTTTCCCTTCATAGTAGAGGTCTACCAAAGCCAACACTTGCTGCATGGAAGTCTTAGTGTGCTCAATATCTCTTCTTGAGTTTTTTGCCAAGAAGACATCTCCATTTCTAAACAATACCCTAAATTTTGATGCTTATCCACCCATAATTTGCACCAGGCTTTATTTCATATCAATATCTTTATCCACCATATTAGAAGTTGCCAAGCTCTCCTATAATTTTTTCATAAAATTAAGGAGCATTTTAATCGTTGCTTCTTTTATCTTATCCCAATAGAAATTCCTAATGTCTTTCACCCATTATTTAGAAATAAATGCTCCCTGGGGCTTGTTCTTTTCTACCTACAACTATGTCAATGTGTTGTCTAGAGTGCTCTCCCACTATTGAATCTCGGTCTTGAACTGTGCTTCCTTCTTATCAAGTTCACTTCTTAATGCAACAATTTCTTTATTCTTTTTCCTCAACATATATTATAAATTAGCTTTTTCTAATGTGGCCTTCACTTGTTTTAATTAATTTTCTAAAGTATTTTTCCTAAGTCATGCTTTGTAGAGCTACACTTCTAGCTATTGCAGTATTTTCTCCACCACTTTGAGATTTTTATTAGAGACCTACCATTTCACAAATAGTGTGTCAACATCAACATAAAACACCTTAAGAGCCTATACTTGAGAAATGTATTTCAGATTTTTGATCTCAATATCATACTACAAATCCTCATATTTCATATCAACAACTTTTTCTCCTAAGGATGACCAAATATTTTATACTTATTTACCTCAATTGGATCAACTTCATAGTGGATATGTGGAGCAACTTCTACCTTTTCATCATGTAGTTGTTGCAACTACTCATCTACCTATTGCCTTTGATTATCATGTGCTACTCTCATCATATTGAAGGCTTCAGGTAGGGTCTAATCCATTTCCTGAGATGCAAGAGGGGAAGTTAGAAAGGTTGGCATTAGGGTAAGAGGGTAAGTGATTATTGGTCAAACTAGAGTTGTACCAACTATATCATATTATTATTTGGGCTCTCTTGGTGGTGGAGATTGGAGAGACTACTTATATGGAGTCTAGACTTGGTATGAAGTGGCTAGTGAAAACTGTGGGAGTTATGGAGTCCTACCTGACTTGCATTGTATTTATTTCCCTTAGGACCAAGGGAGTGAGATCCTTGTCTATTCTTTATTTCTAGTCTTCATGATCACCATCATACCTGGTTGAGAAGGTGGTGTCCATCCTTGCAAGAAAAATGTCTATGATATCATCTACCTCGCAACACATTATCCACCATTGTCCAATCTTGTCTTCATCCCATTTATTTATTTTTATGATTTTTTAAACTAGTTGTTGCCTAAGGTCTTAATCAATATTTCTTTTAGAGTTAAAGACCTGTACATATGGGTATTTGGATCTCCAATATGGGTGCTCATGCATCTATAAGTGGGTGAATAGTATCATATAATTACACACTAGATTTTATATAACTCAAAATATCTTGATTAGCTCCATTATTTTGGTGTATGAAGTGGCATAGCCTGGTATTGAGATAATGAAGTTATGTCCTAAGGATATTGTTTGGGTCATAGTGCCATCTGGGAGGCACTATAGGGATACCTAGTATTTTCAACTTCTCATCCAACCTCTAAAATGTATCGAGGTCCTTCTTTGACATAATGATGGGCTCAAATGATAGAATATTAGGAAATATAAATTTATTTATTTTCCTGATGCCCAAATTGTTTTCAATAGGGAAAATCTACCAGTATACCTCCATGCCAAAAACCCATTCTATTACATAGTATGGGAGTATAAATGGGAAACCAAAGAACCCATATAGCCTTATGTAGGTTCCCTCCTCCAAGTAATACTAGTCTCTCTTTTACAACTATTTACTTCTCACAAATTATGTTGCATTGCTAGAAAAGCATGGGAAAACTTCATAGATACATGCAAGTGCAAGACCCAAAAACTTATTTTTGAATTCCAAGTATGAATTAATCCTTCTGATTACATACATACAATATACTATGGGGAATTACCTACTCTTGTCATCATTATCCCTGCACTGGATACCATGCACTTCATGGGGCATGAAATAAAAGAACAACCACACCAAGTAGGATACATACCAAAATTCAATGTTGAACATCCTTTGGTATTCTATCAATTGCTTCTTCATATTTTTGGCTAAAAAGTCCACCCAATCCAACCTTACAAAATTATGGACCCACAACACAGCATGGGCCATTGCCATTTGATAGGGTTGAATAATATTATCATCTAGAAGGCACAAAAATACTTCTAACATTGATAGTATGGGTTGGACAGGGTCTCTAAAGTCCATAAGTTACCACACATTTTGTATATAGTCATTCAGTATCTTGCCTAGTGCTTCCTTCACCCAAATTCTAGGACCATATTCCCTTAGCTTTCCCCTTTGCTCTTCTATATTTATGATCTTCAACCGCCCACCTAGAATGTCCACATTTTCAATAGCAAACACTTCTTTGATGGTTTTTGTATTTATATAGAACAAGACCTATGACCTTTAATTTTGTACTACTACGGTAGTGGCATCATAAAACTTGGACATAATGTGAACCAATTCAGGTCATGGATGAGTAAAATTAGGCATGAACTGATCCAATTGATTTCTTCATGCAAGAGCCCCCGGGCTATTAGAATTTTGGCTCTCCACCATCTGGGTTGTGCCTTCATGGGTAATCTTCACCTTCACCCTAAGGGTGATTTGTGTGTCAAACAAACTCATGTATCCATCCTATAACTACTTTTTAGGATTTTATTTTATCATCTTGGCACTTCGGTATGGACCTCTACACTCATTTTATTAGAAGAATATCTCCACCTATGAGAATCAGTGATTTCTTCAGACACTAGTCTTGTAAACTTCTTATTTCATTTTCTCTAATATGGCAAAATAGGTGGGAAAAATTTTAAATGATTGACAACTCATGTCTTACTTAAGGTGCCTGAAAGAAGCACCAGAAGAGCAACTAATAGGGCCATTTAAGGAATTCTCTCAAAACTATGAATATCTAATTGGAACATAACGCCTATCAATATTCTTGGGAAATGTAATTTTTCATTGGCCAATGTTCCTGCACATACCATTTATGATACTTGGACATGCAAAAATTAAAATCCTTTCATTTTACTTGAGCCTTTTAGATATCATTCCCTCAAAATAAGTTTCAATCACATAGCACTGAGTAGATATTGTCTAAGGTTTGGTCTCTTAAACAATGTGCCCAACTCTGCCAGTACTCCAATGAACCCAATAAATAAGTTGCCAAGTGAAATGTCAGGTTTATTTGGTCATTATTTCCATTACAATGCTCTTGAAATGTGCATCCATTGGGTCATATAAAATTGGGTGAGGTGGTGATCAAAATTTTCCCATGTATCTCATTAATGATATGCTTCTCTAGTAGGCTCAGGAAACAATGTTGCCACCAGGCTTCAGGATAACTAATAGTGTATATAATATTTACATACTTTCATATGGTGGATTGTATCATTCACCAACAAACAACTAGGGATTTGCTCACCATGGTTTAATTTATTATGGGTAAATTTTTGATAATGCACTCGAATCACCAGCTTATCAACTTCTCGCTAAAAGAAGGGTAAATTATTGGGTGAGACAAGCACAAACCCACTTCCTAATTTTGTACTTGAGGAAGGGTGCACTTTCATGAAATACAAGTGCTCATCTGTGTCCCAATTTCCTGCCTAAGGTAGAACTTGATTCATATTATCATGACAACTTAAAAAATATATGCATTATCACTTGGCACTACTAACCAAGTTAAGGGATGAAATTGAGGATTAATATATCCATCTGGTCTAACTAAGTTCTAATTATGTACAAAGAAAAGCAAAATAAGGAAAACAATTATGTACATATGTACATGTATGGCACCATTAGGAATATACATAGTGCTTAAGGTACTGGTCATTCATTGGGATTGGGAGTAGCCACCCTTCCAAGTCACTTAGTTGATAAGCATTTGCATATTTGCAACTTTCAATAAGGTATGGGCCTGACCATAATGATTCTAATTTGTCATGTGCTCCTAGCTTTGCTCAATTCACATCCCATTTCAAGTCAAGATCACCTTCATAGAACTACTTTGGTATTTATTTCTTGTCAAACTAGTGCTTTATCATATTATGATATAGGCATAAATTATTATATGTCTTCTCTATTTTCTCCTCCATATGGACAAACTATGTCATTATCTTTTCCATCACTAGAAAATCCTCCATATCCATTTCACTCATGAATTTTAGTGTCAAAATTTCCATATTTATGGGAAGTACCACCTCTTTCCCATATACCAAGGTGTATGGTGATGTTTTAGGGTCTTCTTAGGAGTTATCCTATCCACCCATAATTTCTAATCATGAAAAATGTGCCAGTTCTTGGGATTATGCTCCATATTTAATTTTATTATCTTTAGTAGATTCTTGTTTGTAGACTCAGCTAGACCATTCCCCTAAAAATAGTAGTTTGAGGTGGAATTCCAATAAATACCATGCTTTCTAGCACTCCATTATTTTGGTGCCTATAAAATTTGTGCCATTATCTAATACAATGGTGGTAGAAATTTTGGATCTAGTAATCAACCTCTCCAAGAAGTCAATGATTGTTTGCTAATCAACATGCTTGGTGGCTTCGACCTCTATCCATTTTGTGAAGTAATCTATTACCATCATAATGTACGTATGACTAGCTGATGAATTTGGTTTGATAAATCCAATGAAATATAACCCCCATTATTGAAAGGGTTCCTCCACTATTATTTTCCATAGAGGTATGGCATGGTGCTTTTCCTTTCCAAAAAATCTCTAATATTTGTCACATGCCTTGACCAATTTTAATGCATCTGAGAACATGGACAACTTGTAGAATCCTACCCTCAATATTTTGGTTGCTATGGTCTATGCTAAGTAATTTTCCCTAAAAATATAAAGTGGAACTCCTCAAGCATCTCTTGAGCCATTTTCAAGGATATGCAATGCAAAAAAACTCTATCAAAGTTTCTTTGTTACAGAGTATTATTGACCATTGTGTACTTTCTAGCCTGCAACATATATTTGTACCTTTGAGATGTTGTTAACCCTTACAGGAATTTTCCTATATTGAAATAGTAAGTCAAGTTGTTTATCTAGGAGTCTAATGATATTTGCACTCATTTTGGCTCTGTGATATATAATTTTTCTATGCACAAGTTGGAATTTATCACCACATATTATGCCAGGTTTTGGCACAATGTTCGACCCTTGACAAAATTTCTACATAAAATTCTTGGATCTTTGTTGTCTAGTCAGCTCTCCAGTCACCCCATTCTCCTTGGATTACAAAAATTATAATGTTTGGATGCACTACATACACTATGATTTTGCTCTAAGAGACAAAGTGCCAAAATTTCTTGAGGGACTTCAGAACAAAATTTACTTATTTTTCAATGAAATTATACCTTTCTTCATGGTCGTGCAAAGTTTGACTGAGAAAATTAATTGGTCTTTCATTACCATCATCTCCTTTTGGCATCAAGACCATCACATAACTTTCTTCTACTCCAAAGGAAAATAAAATGAAATGCTTAGAATAATTAGGATTAATGAGAACTAGAGTGTGTGATATGGCTTATTTGATGTTTTTTAAGGTATCCCTTCGAGCATCTATCCACATGAATTCCACATCCTTTTTCATCATCTACATAATAGGTTTGACTATCTATGCAAAGTCATATACAAACTTCCATACAAATTTTATCTATCCAAATAAGACTACAGTCCCTTCTTAGTCATGGGTAGTGGTAGATCTAAGATGATGCTTATTGTATCTAGGTCTATAGCAAGCCCTAAAACCACTTGCCCTAGAATTTTACCTTATTGCATGACAAATATAGATTTCTTTGGGTTCAATGATATCCCGAATAATCTTTCTTCTCTTAAAAACTCATTGGAGATACTTTATATGATCTTTATTTTTATGAGAGAATGGGGTCATATCATCAAGGTAAATAACAATTACCTTGTTTACCAATTCACTAAATTCTAAATTCATTGCCCTCTGAAAGGTAGCACCAATATTAGACAACCCAAATGACATCCTCTAGTATGCAAATGTTTCCCATTTATTGGTGACTATTATCTTATACTAATATTCATCCTTGACCCAAACCTGGTTAAATATTGAAAATCCATCTAGAAATGAGAAACGCTCTATCCCCACCATTGTATGTAGTATTTGATCTATCTGGGGAAGAGGATAATGATATTTCAAAGATATTTTATTTAGAATTTTAAAATCAATACAAAGCCTGATATCTCCTTTCTTTTTTCTAATTGGGACTAGATTAGCTACCTAAGTGGAATGTTTGATGGGATATATTATTTTGGATTTCAATAACTTCAATAGCTCTTTTTTAATTAGGGCCTCTATTTTTAGGTTCATTGGCCTCTAATTTTATTGAAATGACTTTGCATTAGGTTCCAATTCAATGGTGTGTTGGATAATATTTTTATTGTATAGTTTGAGGTCATTGTATGTCCAGGCTATGATATCATCATGCTACCTACATAATGTCTAGATATGGTAGAATTCCTCCTTTGAGAAATCCACTCATATATTCACACTTCTACAAACTAATATTTGAACCTCTTTGTAACCTTTGGAATCAATCTTTGATCATAAGAACGATTGATCGATCACTATTATCAAATAGAATTTCTAGCGTGATTAGACCCTTTGGAATATGATTATTCTTATAAGCTAGATAAACCCTTCTTCTTCCTCATCATCTTTAGTATAAAAGAAACCACCAGCTGAGCAATTCATTTTTTGGATTAAAAAATCCACTATTTGTTTGTCATTTTCAAAGACTTGCCAAAATATATTCTTGTTCGATATAGATGGTCTATACACCAACCTGATTGATTTTTCCTTATGAATGGTATTAGATACTAGACAAAAATTTTCTCTTATAGATGCTAGTATATTAGCATGTCTATTTTGATCCCTTGGTATAGATTTTATATTAAGGGCCTCAAATGCTTCTAATAGGTCCCACACTCTGTTCCTGTAATCCTTTAGATAATGCTACTTTTTGACATACTTTTCAGTGATTTGATTGACCACTAACTCAAAATCTCCAAATATTTGAAGTTGCTTGATTCTAACCTTCTCTAACTTCTTGAGTCTCAGACATAGGGCTTCAAATTCTAGTACATTATTAGTACAAATCCATGTTAATCTATATTAGAAAGCCTTTTGATCCATGGTAGGTGAGATCAATACTACTCCAGCTCTTGCACCATTTTTGCATCTTGCCCTATCAAAATATAGATCCATAACTTATGAGGTGAAGGCATAATTTATTCCTAAGCAGCTGGCCCTTTTACCTCTATTTTATCAATGATATAAGTGCCAACCCCTATCTCTATTATAGAATTGAAGTCTTTGAGAGAAAATTGATCTTTCATTTTTAGTTTTTCTAGGACTTCTTCCATGAGGTCTCCTTACTCAGTAATAGCATTTACAGTGGTTGCTTGTTGGTCTGCCTCCTCCAGTATCTCTATATGAAATGAAGATGGTTTTTCTAAGTAAATATTCACTCTTCTTCCTTTATATGGAATTTCCATGTAAGAATAGTCAAGAGAAAGATATCCATCCAACTTGGTAGTAAATTCCCTTGACATGCACATATCGAAGTATGGTTCTAGGTCAACTATCATAATTTATTGTATAACAATAACTTGAGGTAATATATGAAGGACCATAGGTACATCTTTGATAACTTCCTAACTTCCACAATTTTCATTGGTGTACCATCTAGTTTCAGTATACTGGGAGAACTTCTAGTGTATTCCATACCCATAACATCACACACCACCTTGGGCATCACCATAGTGGTGATGCCTAAATCTATCATGCGGTTATGCACCACCCATCATTCCATATCCAAAGACAAGTAAAATTGAGAAGGCCTATTTTTTCCCCCATAATCAAGCTACCTTGGACCAAATTATATTTTTATTGAAACTTACCTTAGTTCCTGATCATTTTAATAAAGACCTAAATCAAATCAATCTATCCAGGGATTAGGAGAGCATCATACATGCTAGCCCTTAAAGGGGTTTTCTTCAACTCCTCCACAATATTAGAGGTAAGCATTTTTTATTTACCTATCCTTATATTTTGGAATGTGTTCAAACTTGCTCCTATACTCATGAGTGGTGTCCATCCCTTGGTGCTTTGTCAAGAAAGGATATTTAAGTTTATCTCTAGCCTATGCCTAAGTCTTTTCCCATTTCTCTTGAGTTTCATTGGATTTAGGGTCCCCTTTCTATTGTTGAAGAGGTCCATGAAGAAAGACCTTTTGAGTAGCTTCCTCTACAAATTTTCTCTTCTCTTAATCATCAGTAGTGACCTTCACAGGATTTAACTCAGGGTTCACCTTAAGTGGTTTCTTCCTAGATTTTTTCAAGACAAAATTATTCCACTAATGGTACCATGAAGTTGTGCTCACCATCTATGATCACATTGATTTATCCTTTCTAAATTATTTCCACCTTCTCAATGGCCATATTCTACATATAGTGTTGATGCATCATATAGGTATTTCCCCATGGGGATCATTACACATAGAACACCAATAGTCTAATTCATATGTAGAAGTTGAGGGGTCACCCACTTCATTAACAAGGACTACATTAGCTCTCTTAGAAGGCTTGCTAGTGAAGGCATATTTATTATTTGAAACATATGGAAACCTTCTTGGCTGAAATTTACTCTTGGATTCCCTTATTTTCATCATAGTAATCTTATTGGACATATTTTTCATGAAGTTCTGCATCTCTCATAAATTAGCAGCTTGTGAATATGAGGTAGGTAATGCATGTACTCTAGGAGTATCAAGAAGAGTTGGTATTGTAGGTAGGGTAGGGAGTGCTAATAATATAGATGTGTTAGGCCATTGAGGAAAATTCACATGAGGCAGGAGTGTTGGATAAGTAGGTGTCGAGACAGTTGGTTGTGGCTAAATATTAGAGAACTCGGGTAAGATAGGCATCAAAGGCTTGGGAGGCAATCTACCTATAGCAACAAGAATTTTGTATACCTTTATAGCATCTTAGAATATCTGAGTAAAGGCAAGGACATTTTATTGCCTTATCATCAACCCTAAATATGAACTAAAGGCTCTTAGAAAATAATATACATCATGTTCATTGGTTTACCTAAGACCATCTGGCACTCTTTTCCAGGTGTGGTTGAACCTGATATTAAAGTCCATGATCTCTTCTTGTGTATATATTTGAATTATCATGAATTAAGTGAGCAAGGAAAATAGATCTGCTTTTTCATTAAACTCTTATATTAGTTTAGTTGCTAAGGCATTCCAGGAATTTATACTGCTATTTGATAGAGTTCTATACCAATAAAGCATATTTCTTTTTAGGTAAATAAATAATAATGTTATAATCACATCCTCATCTTGGATTTTGTGCATGATAGCCAACGATTCTACATCTTGACAATATCAATATGCTATTTTTCTAGTATCATCATACATCGACAAGGCTTTCAAGGTTGCTTAGGGAATAGCATGTTGATCAGCTAAATCAAGGGGACCTATGTTATTCTAGTTAGGAACACTTAGGTTATAATTTTGAGCCAATGCTATTTGGTGGAAAATAGATTCTAGCCCTATATCTTGTAAACATAGGGCATCCCTATAAAAATACATGAAATAATAGTTGTCCTATATCTATAGTAATTCTGAGATTCTAGCCATATATCTTGTAAACATGAAATAATAGTGGGGCTAATATGGCTTTCTAGGTGTATCTTCAATGGATATTCTAGGTAATTAAAGGGGACTAGACAAAACTAGGTATCACCAAACCTTTTGTTTATACAAAATGTGGGACAACATCCCATAGGGCATGCCAAAAATTGTTGGTAAACTCTTTGGCTATTACAACTTGCATGTAATATTTGAAATATATATAATACAAGTGGATAATTATTTAGCCTCCAAAACTTTTCATGTATGTATGCTTGTTTGATTATTTATTTCTGTTAAATTTAGATGAAAAATTATGCTATAATTTTGCATCCTAGATTTCATGCTTTTCATTCTCTAATTCTAGAATTCGCAATTGAAATCTACATGTTAAATGTAAATGAGAAGCATTTTATGGTCTATTAGATTATCTACATGTACTTTTTGGATATTTAAACATTGTATGTATTTTTATAGGGATGAATCCATCCCTTGTAAGTTTTGACTTTGATTTTCTTACTTTTTATCACCTCCATTTTCCTTTGAAGCTTAGTTAGATAGGACCCTTTAGGAATGAGACTTCTCTAGATATTGGTTTCATAGCTTTTATTTTTGAGGCCATTTAATGTTGGTCAAGTTCTGTGGGCACACAATCCTTACCATTAGATAAAATTTTGACCAACAATATCCTTTATACCATAGTATTGTAATTGGTATTTTCAAGGAACCTACTATTGAAATAAAGCTCACACACACAAAATATTGAAAGATAACTAAAATACATGCAATAAAAGAATAACACTATGAATAAAGTAATTGCAGAATTAAAAAAATCTCACAAATAATTTAGAATCGCAGGCCTCTTCGAGGGGGCAACCTCCTTCAATATTTCATTAACTTGCAAAAATATACATTTGTACATGGCTTCATTCCTTTTAAAGATAAATATACATATAATCCTACCTAAAGGCTCAAGAGTTGGCTTACATGCAAAATACCACTTGAGCTAGAATATTCTACCAAATATCAGTTACAAACTTGATAACAATTACATGAGATGGCACAACTTGGCTTGGTGTGTTACTTGCCACATACATTATAGAGTATTAAAAAAAAAATTATAATAGAATCCCCTCATGTTGGAAGTGGGTCATTACATAATAATGAGAATTACAAAATAACATTAGGATGGGATCCTAATGTGTCCTTCCCCTTCAAAAAACTTTGTCCTCAAAGTAGAAGGTGAGGAAACTAGTGTTGGATATGATGGAGAGACTCCCAAGTAGTATATTCTAGCTAGAGTCCACACCACTGAACAAGGAATTTAGTAAGGACGCAAGTGTGGAGAATGACTTTGATGATCCAGTAATTATTTGGGTTCAAACAAGATAGAACCTTCTTCATCTAACATTGAGAGTGCAGATTGAACTTGTACCTGATTGCCCAACACCTTTTTGATAGAGGAAAAATGAAAAATAGGATGGAGCTTAGATGTAGATGGAAGGGCCAATTTGTAGGGTGTGGTACCAATATATTGTAACACCTGGTAGGGCCCATAATATTTCATAGTAAGTTTCTAGCATCTGTGAAGCTGGAAGGATAACTGTTTGTATGGTTGCAAGTAAAGTAAAACCATATCACCCATGTCAAAACTATACTCAAAATAGTGTTGGTCAGCCTATTGGTGCATCCAGTTCTGGGATACATCCAAATTCATATTTAGTTGATGGAGGACATCAAAATGCTAACTTAGAGTAGTGTTGACTGCATGGACCTTGGAGCTACCTAGAATGTAGTAGAAAGGCATGGGTGGAAGGTACCCATAAACTAACTCAAAAGAGGTAACCTTGGTTGTTGTGTGATAGGAAGTATTGTACCACCACTCAACCAAAGGAATCCACTTCACCCAATGCATAGGATGATCAAAGGTAAAGCAACGAAGGTATATTTCTAAATATTTGTTAACAATCTCTTTCTGGCCATCCATTTTTTGATGATAAGTTGAACACTTTTTGAGTTGAGTTCCCTGCAACTTAAACAATTCTTACTAGAAGTGACTAGTAAAGGTTGGGTTATGATCGGACATGATGGAGGATGGTAGACCATGAAGCCAAAATATAGAATCAAGAAAAATTTGGGCAAAATTGGAGGCTTTGTAAGGATGGGAGAGGGAACAAAAGTGAGCATATTTTGAAAGATAATCCACTACCACAAAGATAATATATTTTCCTCTAGACTTAGGTAATCTTTCAATAAAATCCGTAGAAATATTCATCCAAACCTAGTCAAGAATGAGAAAGGGTTGAAGAGTTCCTAGAGAATGCATCATTTCACCTTTCATCCATTGACAATTATCACAAATTGCCAAAAAATCTTGAATGTCATTTTTCATACCCTTCCAAAAAAGTGTGCTTAAGCCGTTCATATGTTTTGAGAGATCCTGAATGGAAAGTAGATGGGGCAGCATGCAGTTCTATCATGAGAAGTTCTCCTAGTGGGGACTTGTGGGGAACAACAAGGTGTTGGTAGTAATGTAAATCTTGGCCATCCCAAGTGTAGCCTGGATATGAAGTTGGATCAGTGTGTAAAGAAGCAACCAAATTTTGCAATTCAGAATCCTGAAGTACCTCCTAGTGTAAGGAATCGATCCATTGGGGAACCGAAAATGAAATAACATACAACATACTAAGAGACTCAAATTGATGAGAGAGCATCGACCACCATATTCTCCTTGCCCTTCTTATAGGTGATATCATAATCATAGACCATAAATTTAGAGACCCATTTTTGTTGTTTAGGGATGGCAACCCATTGCTTCAAAAAGTATTTGAGACTCTAATGGTCTATTTTAATGGAAAAATGACACTCGATGAGATATGATCGCTAATGGATTATAGAATGTAAAATTACCATCATCTCCTTAGCATAAGTGGATTTTCCCAAATTACGGTTGGAGAGAGCTTTAATAGTGAAGGTCAAATGTCTCCCTTCTTGCATCAACACTACACCAATACCACAACCTGAAGCGTCGCTTTCAAGGATGAATGGTTTGGATAAAAATGGCATGGCCAAAATAGGCATAGTGGTCATAGCATGCTTCAATTCTAGGAAAGACTATTCAGTAGATCCCATCCAAGTAAAAGAGTACTTATTTAACTTGGAAGTGAGGGGACCTACAATTTTACTATAGTTACGAATAAATTTATGATAATAACTTGTAAGCCCTAAAAACCCACTAAGATATTTGAGAATGTGAGGTTTCGACCATTCCTAAATTGCTTGGATATTCTTCGGGTCAACTTTGATACCCTCCTTAGTGACAATGTGTCTCAAATATTCCACTTTTATCAACCCAAAAGAACACTTGGAATGATTAGCATAGATTTAATGTTGTTCCGAAAACTGGAGAGTTTGATTCACATGAATAAGATGTTATTCCCATGAGTGACTATACACCAAAATATCATCAAAGAAGACTAGGATGAATTTTTTAAGGAATGGATGAAAAATGTTGTTCATGAGGCTTTGTAAAATGGAAGAGGTATTAGTCAAGCTAAATTGCATTACCAAAAACTCATAGTTACCTTCATGAGTATCGAAATAAGTCTTGGGAATATCCTCATCCTTGATCCTAATTTTATGGTACCCCGAGCGAAGATCGAGTTTGGAAAAATACATAGTCTCATGAAGTTCATCTAGTAATTCATCCACCACTAGAATAGGAAAGTTATCCTTGATGGTGAGTTTATTGAATTCTTGGTAATCGATACACAACTTCCAGGATCCATCTTTCTTGCACATTAGTAAAACTGGTGAAGAGTAAGGATTTTTGTTTGGTTGAATGACATTTAATTTTAACAATTCCTGTACTAACTTCTTTATTTCTAACTTAAGAGCAGTAGGATACTAGTACGGTCTAATATTGGGTGGTGCATTTCTAGGTAACAAAGGAATAGCATGGTCTTGAGAGTAGTGAGGTGGTAATTTTGATGGCTCAGCAAAAAAAAAATTATGCTTGGTAAAAATAAGTTGCAAATATTTAGGAACAAAATCGTCCTCTAAAGGGTGAGGTTGGATAACAAGAATTTAAGATATGACACCCTGAGATAATTTTTTAACAACTTCTACATCTGGTTGGAACTAATAATATGTGAAGGTCCTACTTTTAAGCCATTGAGAGTGTGGGAATATCCATTCTATGAAAATTACATCAAAATATTAGAAAAGTGCTATGAGATGACTCCCAATGTGCCCAATCATTGAGCTCCCAACACGGTTTCACATCCCCCTAGTTGAAGTGCAAACATATCCTGTTTGAGCTCATAGTCCCCAATATTGACCTTAACATTATGATATTTAACCTTGCAAGGTAAGGTCCCACCATTTGCTACCATAACGTCAAAGGAATTACATGTATGTATAATTTGCTTACTTGCCAATGTGGGAATCAATAAAATTTTGTGTACTGTCAGAATTAATCAAGATGGTAAGATGCAAATCCTTGAAATAACCCACAACTTTCATGGTTTAGGGAGTAGTAATACCAGAAAGAGTATAAAAATATTAGCCTATGGTTCATCCTAGTTTTCTTCCTCTGGTTTGGGTGGTTCCTCTACTGATTATGTGTTATAATCACTATGGTCATTGGTGTCAGGATCATCAAAATCAATGAGGAACAACTTCTTTTGGGTGCACCTATACCCGTAAGAAAAAATTTCATCACAATTGTAGAACAATCCTTGGGTACATCATGCAACCATTTCAAAAATGGTTAGATGTTTGGGTGCAGTAGTGGGTGCAACATATTTTTGTTCATTCTGATTTTGAAATCTAGGAGAAAAGGAGGGTTTAGCCTGTGGAAATTTAGATATCCACCTCTAAGATAAAAATTTGTACTCAACCAAATGATCCAAATTGATAGCCTACATCATGGATTGTGGTTTAAATATCGTGAGCTTGGCTTGGAGATCTTCCCTCAACCTACTAACAAAACAACTCATAAAGAACCCTTCATTCGTTCCTATAGTTATTTTGGTCAATCTCTCAAATTGTATTTGGTAATATCAAACTGTCGAAGTTTATCTCAACTTTGTCAACTATCCTATAAAATCATCATCATACTCACTAGGGTCAAAGGGAGTGAGTAATTGAGACTCAAAGTCCACCCAAGAAGGATCAAGAAGAGTTTTCTGTAACCATTGGTACCATTTTAAGGCTTTATATTCCAAGTTGAAAGCAACCATTTGAACTCGGTGATACATGGGGACATTATGGATTCTAAAGAATTGAGCAACATGACATAACCACCCATCCACATCCTTCCCATTGAACTTAGGAAAGTCTAGTTTTGGCATCTTAAAGGTAGTATCACGATAAAATAAAAGGTGATATTAATTTGTTCCCTTTTCTTGATCTTGATAAAAATGTGATTGTTCAGTATGATACTCAGACTTGCTTGTAACACCTTTCAATTTAGACTCAACTTCTACAAGTTGGTCATCTAGGTGAATTCTAGCAGTAGCTTGTTCAGTTCTAAAAGTTTGAAATTATGCCATCAAGTTTTGACTTGTGGTTTGCAAGCTGCTAACAACACTTAGTATGGTATCCAATGATGGAGAGGTGTTTTGCTCTACCTCTTTTTAATGTCCATGAATGTCACCTATCATTTGGGATAGCCTTGAACCTTTTTTATTGAATTACTAAAAATAGAAGTGTGGTTTTAGGAGTTACTATTTTTATTAAGGAGTCCAAAAAAGTGCTTGGGTGTTATATATCAAGATTATTAGCTCAAAAATATGGTCACAATGAGCTATATCCCACAACATGGATTTTTGGGCACCCTAGATTCAAATTTTGTATTTGTGGAATATTTGGCCAAAAAGAGCTAGTGGAAAATGATAAATTTGAGGAATTTTGAGAATAAAGGGAGTTAAGATTCAAAAATTCAGTGAGAGGTGCAGAAGGGGCTAACTAATATAACAAAACCAATTTGAGGATTTTTGGGGTTGTCTAGGGCTTTTTATGACTTTTTTAGTGCTATTTTTCCCTATTTTTGGTTTAAAAATTACTCAAAATAGAGTAATGATAAAACCACTACAACTTCTTCATTATAGCTCCAATTTGCAATATTTTTATTTTTTAAGTGTAGAATCAAAAAGTAGCAAAATACTCATTTTTTTTATTTTTTTCATGAGTCTACTGGTGGAGTTGATTTTTTGATTTGGAGCTATAGTTCAAAGTTGGAAACTGGATCAACTGTCTCTATGTGCATTCTATCAACTGACCACCTTGTCACTGTCATGTCACTTGTACTACAGTTACTAAAATTTATGGTTTTAATTTTGACTCTAACCATCTATATTTTATATCTATTACAATTGACTATTACTATTACTATTACTATTGCTGACATGACTGTAATTGTCACTAACCCGACTGGTACTATCACTGACTCAACTATTATCATCACAAATATGACTGCAACTATCATTGACATGATTGTTAATACCATTGATTTATATGATACTAGAATATTTAAACTATTATAGATACTTGTAGACTCTATCCTAACTAGTAGTGCATGCAAAGTGCATTCTTCTATGATAGGGAAATATTTCTTTGTATCCTCACTTTTTGGGATCATGAATGTAAGTTCAGCAAAATAGGGATATGTGAGTTTTTGCAAGTTGAAGTTTTTTACAGAACAAGGGTATACTAGGTAGAGTAGTATGTAACACCCATAGGCCCTCTGTTATACTACAATGATGAACAATAGTGCTCGGACCAATATTTTAGACCACTATCCAAGGAGGATTCCACACATACCCTTGAGCACACTATTTGCCTCTCTAACAATATGAGAGGGTAATCATTTGAGATGCTATATCTCGTGGACTATGGATGATACAAGGCCAAAAATATTTCTACTGAATAAAATTTTGGTCAACCCAGAATGGTCTCCTAATACACACAAAGATGTGTGGGAGCTTGATTCCATGTGCAAGTGTTGTCTAAGGCGTGGGTATTGGAGCATTATCACCCCTCACTTCATTAGATGCTTTATGGGCTATCTATCTTAGTCAATAATGATAGCTCCTTTGTGATATTTTAAATCCCCTAGTACATGGTTTCTATCCTACTCAACTACTAAAAAAAACAATGTATTTGTTTTTATTTTTGTAGTTGTTTTTTGGATTTTTGAATAAAGGAAAACAAAATGAAAAATATAGGAAAATTATACCTAACAAGCAAAAATGACTGAGCAATAATTGTCATAGCTGTAGCAGAACTCAACCATATAAATATCTTTGATACCACTTCTAAGGAACCTACTATTGATATAAAGCTCACACACACAAAATACTAAAAGATAACTAAAATACATGCAATAATAAAATAACACTATGTAGAAAGTAATTACAGAATTAAAACAATCTCATAAATAACTCAAAATACCAAGCCTATTTGAGGGGGTAACCTCCTTCAATATTCAAATAACTTACAAAAATATACATTCATACATGACTTCATACCTTTTAAAGAGAAAGCTACATGCAATCCTACCTAAAGTCTCAAGAGTTGCCTTACTTGTAAAATGCCACTCAAGCTAGAATATTCTACCAAACGTCGATTACAATCTTGATAATGTTTACATGCGATGGCATCACTTGGCTAGGTACCTTACTTGCCACATACATTATAGGTTATTATGAAATCAAATTATAATATAATCCCTCCATGTTGGAAGTGGGTCATTACATAATAATGAGAATTATAAAATAATGTTAGGATGGGATCCTAATAGCATTTTATGCCTATAATAAATATGTATGCATTCTCAACGTAATGATGATTCATATTTTTAAGCTTGATATTCATATTAGTTTGGTATCATAGCACCTCTATCCCCTATGGATTTTCTTCTATTTTTACTTCTACATTAGGCACATTGCTGCCAATTCCAAATTCCTTACTAGATGAAATATCTCGATGATCCAAATATGTTTATGTTAAAATCCAACAGATGCGAGCTACCATGATGGAATAAATGGTAGCAAAATAAAATCTTGTTGAAGAAGAAATTTTTCTGGTTGAAGAAGGAATTATTACCGAAAAATATCTTGTAGCAACACATGGAATTGAACTAGGATTTATGGTAAAAAAGCCCATTGTCCTCCCACTGGACCATGCCACTATAGAAAATGAAAAGGTTTTGATACCTGTTATTTCTATTCCTTATGCTAATGATATATTATTGTTGTAGATCTAGACATGAAAAAATTGTTGAAGAAAGAAGCACCCTTGAAGAGGTTGTAGATCTATCTCATGAAAAGCATGGAGATCCCTTTATTGCTATTGAAGCTGATGAAGTTGTATTCCATGAAGAAAAAATCTCAACTGATTCTCTATTCCCAGCCTCACCATGGTTGTCTTACCACTTGCATACCCTCTGTCAATACCCCCATGGGTGCTCCAATACACACCCCATGTGTGAAAGATAAAAAAAATGGGGGGATGGGCAATTGGGCCTTCCCACAAGAGGGCCATATCACTTATTTTCCCATAGGGAAGGCCTGCACAAGCACTCTACACATACACCACACAACCCTATTGCACATCATAGGCTATGTAAACTTGTGCACACTGCACAAGTGTTCCACAGGTGCCTAGCATGCACCCAAATGCATGTGTGACAATTTGGTGCATGCCCAAAAAGTATGCTCAACATGCTCCCCATGCATGCCCAAGGTATGGATCATGCATCGCTAGTTCCCATTGATAGGGTGCCACATGCACAAAATAATGCAAGGTCAATACACCTGGACTAGGTGCCACGTAACACTGTAAAATAAAATAAATTAATTAATAAAAATAAATATATAAATAAAAATATTATGGAATTTTTCAAGGGCATATTCCCTATGGCAAAAACAAACCTACTCTTCTTTCCATGCCACCATGAGGAACCATTCAGTCACCTGTAAGCATAGGTGTATTTAAAATCATTGGAAAGCTCTTTCTAAGCTTGACTCAATGGCAACGTCATTTTCCTATTTTGTGAAGACCTACTATAGCTCATCCTCGATCTTCTTTTCTTTGTATCTCAAAGTGCATTTTTGGTTGTACCCGACACTCCCTATATTGTCCCACTTTTCTCCTCTATGTTTGTACACATTGGGGACCAATGCTTATTTAGTGGGGAAGAATTATGAGAATGCTCATTAAATAAACCATTATCTTCTAGATAAGGTAAGTATGTGGTAAGTCAATCTTATCTTACCACCTATGATGGTATTGGCCCATGGTATTCTTTATACCATGGTATTGTAATAGGTATTTCATACCTATAAATATGTATGTGTAGACACCTAAAATGCATCATGTCGAGGGTGACTACTCATATGGACATGCTACAAGACCATATGGAAGATCTTGGACAGACTCCAAGATAGAGCAGTGGTTCTAACCACTCAATTTGGGCTCCTTGGCCTAATCAGTCTAAACCGCAGCCCAGACCTATGGTTTATAGCTGAACCATGGTTGAGACCTGTGGTTTGTAGTCTAGACCATAGCTATGACCTACGGTCTTAACTAAAGTTTAGTTGGCCTTCAATCCGAGCCAAATAGGTTGGAATGACCATTTGATCTAGAAGAAGGTGGTTAATGGATGAAAGATTCTAGAGGCTTCCATTCCAACTATCCTAACCACCTCTTCTTGATCTTGGCTTCTCCAAGAAGCCACCCCTAGTCCTAGGGCATCCTATAAATACCCCCTCCAAATGGGGAGAAGATATAGATGATTTGTATAGCGAAGCGCTAATGAATTATCGAGTGAGTGTGAATTGATCAAGTGAGCAATGAAGCCCTATCGGATTGCATATTGAATTCATGCATTCAAAGGCCACTTTGCTATTCACCCAATGATCAGTTTGCCATGGAAGTTCTAGGAGCCTAGGAGGACCAAGAAACACAAATCTGGGCAAATGAAGGCCCATCACAGTGATTCAACTACCAAACCTGTCATAAGGACACTAAAGGTGACCCTTGAACATCAATTGGACAAGGAGGTCAAGCCCACTACCCTTGGAATTGAGGGTAAGCCTATCAGAGTGCTAACCATGGTTGTCAACCATGGTTTATGATGCAGATTGCTCACTAGAGTATTGTTTTCAGCAGAGGTATAACCACCTTCCTATTTTCATTTTTGTCCAGCTAATTAGGTTAGATTAGTTGTTTTCATAGTTTAATGGCATTTTAGCAGACTTTTGACCGTAGAATTAGGTTAGATTTACTTCTTTATGTTTATGCTTCAATTAGGACTTAAATGGTTTCTTTATGCATGTTTATGCTTCATTTTCTATATTTGATCCATGCATAGTGTAGCTATTACTTTTCTTTATGCTATTATATGAATCTTGATTCGATTTGCATAGCTTAGAAGCACTTTTCATGTTTTCTTGATTATGCATGTTTAATGGTGTCATTATGCAATTTACCTAAAAGGGCCTCATCATGAGAGGTTGCCTATATTTTTGACATTCTTGTGTTGTTTCTTGATCGCAGGGAATAGTTTCAAAGGAGAACCAACCATCAAGTTCCTTCCCCATCGCGAAGAAGAGGGCACCTCCACCCTAGAGCAGTTCGTGTCATCCTGAAAGGCATTTGGAAATCACACCTACCCTTAAGAGGGAAACAATTGTACACTCCTATTGTAATATTGTATCAAAATGATTATCCCTAAGAGGGATGTACTTGTAATTTGATTTTGACTTCGAATACAATGGAATAAAGCATATTTCTTCTTGATTCATTTGTTGTCAATTTCTTGTTCTTGTATGCATGCTATATTTTTATCATTTATTGCAATAGGATACGCCATCGGGTGTGAGCCTTTTTGGTGGTTACAAAAGGCGATCATGGTGGAACCCTGCATTTTTAGGATCTAACTATGTTTTATTAGGTTTTTGCACTTGTAGGTACAGATCACAGCTATCAGCTGTGGCCCAAAAACTAAACCATAGGTACAAGGCATGGTTTACAGTCAGAGTTGTAGACCATACCTATGGTCTCCTACTGACAACATAGACAGATAAGTTTAGAATATCAGATAGTGTAGGACTTGAGGTAGGTCCTATTTTTAGGCCTCTATCACTTTTTTGTTCTCTGTGTTTTTACAGTAAGGTTAATTCGAATGCAAATTAGGAAAAGAACTAAGAAAATGGTAAATCAATTGTCCTAGTTTGCTTTCGTGTTTTGCTTCCAATAGAAAGGCACTGCTAGGAACAACGGACCTCTGATTGCAGTCCGCCCTAGGCTACAACATGCTTGATAGAGATGTGTGGATGGTTTGCATGTGTGAGGCCCAATTAGTGGCCATTTAGCATCGTAATGTGCATAGTATTAAAGAGCATCTAGAATAGCTTGCATTTTTTGAATTTGAAACGTCTTTCACTTGCATAGCATTTAGAAAATGAGCATGTGTGCTATATGATGCATTTATTTTATGTACATTAAAAGGAACCACACACACCACTTGGCACTTAAACGCTAGTGAGTTGGGCTTGACATCCAACCACTAGTAGGGTTCAACGACGGTGGGCGTAACTTCCATCCATTGGCCCAAATCCTATGAACCCTTGATATATAGACCAATACCGGATCCAAGAACCTTTCGTACCCTAGAAAATTTGCATGTATTCTCTTCGAAGGGTATAATGTTGACTGGGGGAAAATGGGTGAGGATCTGGGAGGACCTGTGCTCCTTGTTCGGGTGTGGGCTTCATTACCACACACGAGGGATTTACGTGACTTGGAGTTCATAGCCAAGTTGTCGAGCTACGAGTGTATAGGTGAAATCCATTAAAATGAGAATAAAATCCAACAAGTTTTGCAAAACACGATAAGAGTTTCTACACTGATACAACAAATCTTGAAAACACATCAAATAGTTTAGGACTCACTTTTAAAATTTAAAATGAGATAATCATTATTGTATACCTTGTTTGCTTAATAATAATACATTTAGACTCTAGGTACACAATGGTGGATACACGGGGTGGTCGGCAAAGGTCCAAAGCCAATGCCGATGACCAACCCCTAACCAATTCACAATAGTACGTGTCAATTCCTCAACCACATGAGCGAACCGAATGTCGTTCAACTAGCATTTGAGGAGATAACTCGACACGAGGGGAGCCAGTAGAGCAAACCCTAGATAGAGGAGCTTCAGTACACTCCTCTAGGCATAGAATAGAATAGGAAACCTTCCAGCATGAGGGTGTTCCACTTGAGAGCCATTACCGAGACCGCAATGCACGTGCATCCACGGGATCGATCGAAGAGTTTGTTATGTAGGGGACCAGGTTGGTGCCCCTACGTACTAAGTCCACTGGAGGATCTATGGCTCCACCTTCTGAGTATAGAAGGACTAGAGACCCACCCATTCAGGGGTAGGTAGATAGGCTCGCTACCGAGCATAGGTCTAACCATACTCCCATGCGTGGTCCACCACGCAAGATCACCATTGATATATCAAAGGTGGGAGATAATGGCACACCACCGCATGAGCGATGGTGGTCTAGGAAGCTAGAGGGTCTAGGTAGTGTTCTAGAGCATCTAGGCTACAAGCCTTCCACTCCACCCACTCGAGCCCCGAGTGAGCGTAGCATGAGTGTCGTCCGCACTACTAGAGAACATGGGGAGGCTTCTAAGCACCCTCATGTCACACACCCACTATTTGCACATGGTGGTTCATAGTATAGGACACAGCAGGAGGCCAATGCCATCTTCATAGATAGAGGCAAAGGCACAACACATCAGTCCGATGGGTACAGAACCCACAAGGTCGCTCGTATAGAGCAGGGATACCAGAGGCCTCCCACGGTCGATCAGATCGATAGATCACATCGACTGGCATCAGAGTAGAAATGCCAACTCCTCCAAGATCAATTGGAGGATGCTCGCCTAGAGAGGCAGCATATTGAAGATGAAAATATTCAAGCGTAGAGGCTCATGAGACAGAGGTTATATGAGCAATGCATGCGTGAAGAGCGTATCCTTGCCCAAAAGGAACACGTGGAGCAAGAGGATCGGTTAGCTAGGGCTGGCCTATATCCTCAAGATGAGCATAGAGAGCATGTACATAGGAAGGCTTTCTCACAAGCCAATATGCATCAAGAGCATAGAGATGCTCATACTCATGCTAGTGCCAAATAGAGGGAGCGGCCATCACCACTCGATAATCAAAGGCAGAAGCAGCATGAAGTAGCAACGGGAGATGGATACGAGCAAGAATATCCTAAGAGCTCCCAAGCTAAGGAGGAGGAAGAGCAATGCCCTCCATCTCATACAAGGAAGATAGTACCTCCTAAGCCACCTACACATCAACTTAGGGAGGAGGACTTTCTATCTTCAGAGGCCTATAAGGCCTTAGCCGAGAAGATTAAAGCCATTGAGAGACAAGGCACGACTATTCAAAAGTTGACATTGAGGAAAATCCATAACGAGCCTTTGGATCCTTCGATGCCTACTCCGGCTTACCCTGAGCATTTTGATATGCCCAGGTTGGACAAGTTTAAGGGTGATGAAGATGCACAGGAACATGTCACGAGCTTTTTGGATGCTTGTTTTTAGATAGCAAGCAATGATGCATTATTGTTGCGCACGTTCATCATGACACTTTTAGGGCCGGCTCGAGAGTGGTTTAATCAGCTAAAGAAACATAGCATAACAAGTTTTGAGCAATTAGTTGATGCATTTCTTGAATGCTATTCCTTTGGCATCAAGAAATAGGCCAATATTTCTGATCTAGCTGTGCTAGCTCAATGCGATGATGAGCCAATAGAGCAATACGAAAAGAGATGGAGGAGACTAATGGTGAAGTTGCCATTCCCTATTCCTACCATAGAGTTAACTCGAATGTTTACGAAGAGTTGTGCCAAGCACATCTCGTTACTACTACAACTGCAATAGTATCCTACATTCGAAGAGGCTTTGGCGCAAGCCAAGGTGATTGAGGACATCAAGTTGTAGGAAGGCAACTTGAAGCTCAAAAACAGGAGAGAGGGACAAAATAAGAGTGCCACAAAACAATAGGGCAAGTAGGCCCACGTAAATCAAGTGGTATTGAATCTCCAACGGGAGGACAAGGGGCAACAAAAATAGAATTATCAGGCCCAACCTCCCCTTGCATAGTATGACAAGTGCAACAACAATTACAAGGGCAAGAACAAAGATCAACGCCCGCCTCGCCAGTTCACACCATTGATAGAATTGCTAACGTTGATTTTCCATCAGTTATGCGAGGCCAAGGCAATCAGATTACCCGAAGTCAAGATGATAGACCCCAATCAACCCAAACCAAAGGGGTTCCAAGATGATCTATTTTGCATCTTTCATCGAACAAAAGGCCATGACATCGAGGTGTGTTGGTATTTCAAACACCTGGTGCAAAATATGATTGACAAGGGTGAGCTTGTAGTGCCTCACAACCCGCAGGTGCCCAATAATCATAATATGGGGATTTACAAGAACCCCTTACCAAATCATGAGGCACCTCGAAACAACGTTGGTCAAGTTAACCAGGTGCGAGTCGAACCACCTACCCAGGGGTTCGTAGGCATGGTCAATATTGTCACTAGGCATGGGAGATACGAACAATAGAATCAACCTCATGCTCCCATTCAAATACAAGCCATGCCGAATTAGCAGCCGACACAGAATATTCCAGGCCCACCAACAAGACCGGTGGTGACCATAAGGAGCAGGTTGGTCCAAAACCTATAGACAACTCCTGCAAAGTTGTCAATATATGAATTAATATAGTAGTCCCTGAGGCATAGGGAGACTCTTATGGATATTTTGAGGTCCATTGAAGTACAGGCCCAGGATGCGCAAGCATTTACAAATTTTGTGGGACATGTACAATAGTTTTAGGAACCGATGATCCAATTTTACGATCATGAGATAAGGACGGTTTCTACAACTACGACCGACCCGTCATTGCACATAATTGCATGTGTGAATCACATGCCATTTAAAAGGGTCTTGATCGATACTAGCTCATCGATCAACATAATAATGACCAAGGCGCTGAGTCATTTGAAGCTACCTAAATCACACATTGTGCCAACTACATTTACATTGAGAGCGTTTAACGACGCACTATGTTCGACTATCGACAAAATTATCCTACCCATGTAGGTAGGTCTAAAGACCATTTTAGTAATGTGTCATGTGATAGAAGGGGCCATGTAGTACAAAATTTTACTCGGTAGGCCTTGGATTCATGAAATGCATTGTGTCCCCTCGATACTGCATCAGTGCGTGAAATATATTCATGAGGGACTGGTTCACGTAGTGGCTTCGGATGAGGAGCCATTTAAGTTTGTGAACCTAGCAGATTTTCCTAGGGGTTTCATACTCCCATAAACACACTTGGATGTTCGACTGTCATCACCAATAAAGAAACCAGGAGGTAAATCAACAGTGCATGCTCAACCAATGCCATATGTGTCACATAGATCGGAGCACACCACTACCACTTCCTTGAAACCATCAACATCAGTCATGCATCGGGATGATAGGAAATTGAAGGTGAATATGGGCAAGAAAGAGAAAGAGCGTGAGCCCAAGCCAATCACCGAGGATGTTCCCATTCCCATGGAAGTTGAGGAACCCCAAGACAAAGCCGAGGAGGCACCTCAACTGCCTCGTCTGCATCTTCAGTAGGGTCATCCGCACCATGGGTGATGGTACATCTCACTAATACTAGATTAGGTGAGTACCTTGTGCAAAATGTGACCTTTGGACCAATTCTGAAGACTGCACAAGATATGGGCAGACCATCCGCTCATCGTTATCCGGTTGGATCAGTGGTTCCATTAGGAGAGCCACCTAACCAAACTAACTTCATCTATGTGGGGCTAGATCAACTTCCAACACGAGAGCCCATGGATGAAGATGATGAGGAACCTTTCATGATAAAAGTTCATTATTTGTCTAATCTAAAGTATGCCATGCATATTTTTGAGCTATATCATTGGCATGGATACGACCTTGGTCTCTTTGAACAAGGACGAAGGACTCCACTGGAACCTCATTATCAGTTAGTCACTGATAGATTCGGTCTAGGGTTACAAATACATAGGCAGGATGATTTGCTCATAGCATCCCTAGATCATTTGTACCTCAGCATGGCGGACGATGTGGATTTTAATCCATATCATCCAGATCCTTCTAAATTTTAGAGGAATCACCCTATGATATCTGTCATCACCATTGAGCCACTCGAAGATCATCGTGAAGGGCTCCTTGAGCATACTGAGGCAGAAATGAACCCTAGAGATCAACTGGGACACCAAACCCATGATGCAGTCGATGACATAGACATGAAGGGGTGTAACCCCATTACTGCAAGTGATCTCGAGCTAGGAGATCTTTGTAATGAAGATGGAGCAGAGTCCACCTCCGATATGAGTGGACCAGGCTATGACGTAGATGAGGAATCCTCAAACGATGATGAATCTAAGGATGAAGTCGAAGGCACTTATGTAAGGCCTTTTATATGCATGTCATCTATTACCTATTGAGTCGGTATAGTATACCTAAGTGATCCTTCCCAATGTTGATCATTCAGGGGAAGAGACCAAGCCAGTTTTCTCGGTAGCATCGTACATGAGGTATAATTATCCGATTTTTTTGGATAGCGACGACAACATGCAAGAAGTAAGATTCATGGGGCCTCATTTGGAGGAGCACCCTCCAGGAGTGGGGGAAAATGAAGGATTCTATTATGATAGTGATGAAGAATATGAGCTAGAGAGGGCCTACCTTGGTCCTCCTTATTTGTGTTACCATCATCAACCCATCGACATCGATGAGGTCTATAGGCAGCTACATGTTGGTCCATGTTTGAGAGCAAGATGGTTAAACTTGGATCAAATCCATTGGTTGGTTAATCCCCTTCCACCGACCTACATGCAGCTCCATGAGCCAAATGATCCTATTTTGCATTTAGTGCATAGGGAGGATCCGATTATTCGTAGTCCTCATAGGGAAGACCCTTTTGTGCCTGTGCCATTAGAGCCAGATCGTGGGTATGAGGACTATGTAGATTTTATAGAGGTCAGTCCATGTGGTCTTGGAGATCAATTCCATTCCATAAACATGGTCTCCATTGATTTGACCACTCCACTCTACAATCCAACAGATCCGTCTAAACCGTTGTATCTTAACAAATATGCTATCGACTGGGATCATGCTGATTCACCCATTGAGCCTGAGGATTTATTCCCCAATGAAGAAATGTTGCAACCTTTCCATTTTGCACCAGACTATGCATATGATGTTTATCATTCAAAAATGCTTCCAATGTGGAACCAATCAACCCGATTGATGACATCCATCTGATTCCTATGCCTCACCAGCTTGAGGAGGGATTGCATATGTCGATAGAGGAAACATTTGAGGTGGATATCAGTGATGATCCTACCAGCACAAAGAAGGTTAAATTTAGAGAGAGTCTCACTCCATATGAGTGGGCCACCCTCATCCCTCTGCTAAAAGAGAGACCAAATTTATTTGCTTGGTCATATAAGGATATGCTAGGTCTAGACCCAAAATTGGTTACTCATAACCTTTCGCTAGATCTGATGAAGAAGCCGGTCAAGAAAAATCTTAGGAAAATGTACCCAATTGGAATGGTATGACATTGAATGGTATTGGAATGGTATGACACATATTTGGCCAAACTTGAATGGTATGACATTGAGGTAATCCCTCGATCATCAAATAGGTTTGTAGATACCATGGCTTCTTTGGGATATTTAATCCCTCGAATCCATCTACTGATTTCACTACCATCCATGTCAATATGCTCTCTCATCCAGCAACAAAGCGTGCAGCCTATGATAATAGAGAATCAGTCAACATGATCAGTGTAGAACCATAAGAAAAATGGTTCTCCAAAGCTGAAGACTTTCTTAAGAAGGCACCCTAGGGGTCATTAACCTCTCAGAGTCCCATGGGGAGTGGTACTACCATTCACCATAGGGTTGTTTCTGAGTCTGCATTTGCAAAAGTAAATATGTAAGGGGAGCAAGTCGTCTTAGCAGTCAAAGTTGAGATTTATCAAAATTGGATGTCACAAATTAAAGACTTCCTAAAGCTTAGTATAATCCCAGAGGGATTGTCGTGTGCCGTGAAGCACACATTTAAATAGAAAGCGGCCAAATATATCTTAATAGGAGACATCTTGTATCGAAGAAGCTACGATGGAGTTCTCCTTCATTGCTTAGAGCCCCAAGAGGCATCATGGGCAATTTTGCAAGCCCATGATGGTACATGTGGTGGCCATTTTAGCAGCATGGCCATCGTCAAGCGCATCCTTCGAATGGGTTACTATTGGCCCACTATGGAGAAGGAGTGCAATGCGTATGTCAAGAAATGCGTTAAATGCCAGCATCATGCTAATCTTACGCACTTGCCATCGTAGGCCTTACAACCCATCCAAGCGGCTTGGCCATTTGCTCAGTGGGGATTGGATCTTATAGGCAAGATCTCTCCTCCATCATTGGGCCGACATACATTCATAATCATGGCTACTGAGTATTTTACAAAGTGGGTGGAAGCAATACCCTTAACAACGACAACTGGAGCTCGTATAGCATAGTTTATACTGGAGCATATCATAAGTCATTTTGGGATTCCATCCAAAATAATATCGAATAATGGAACGTCTTTCAAGAACAAAACTGTGAGAGCTTTGACATCTAAATATAGAATCAAACATAGTTTTGTGACTCCATACTATCCACAAGCAAACGGGTAGGCTGAAGCTTCAAATAAGATAGTGGTGGCCATCTTGAAAAATATGGTACAAGAAAACCACAAATACTGGCACATCCAACTGCCCCTTGCATTATGGGCTTATAGGACTAGTATTCGGATGCCCACTGGGGCAACACCATTCTCACTAGTATATGGCACTGAGGCCATTATGCCCTTGGAATTAGAAATTCCAATGTTGTGCATCGCATTGAAAGAGTTCATCGATGATGACACTGCATGACAAGCTCGACTGGATCAACTGACGCTACTCGATGAACATCTCCATGTTTATCGAGAGTGACTAAAATGAGCTTACAATGTCAAAGTCCACTAGAGAGACTTTGAAGTTGGGGATCTTGTCTTGAAAGAAAACCAACAAAACTCTAATTTACCGCCAGATATGTGAGACAAATTCATGGCTAATTGGCTAGGACCCTACATCATATCTAAAAATATTGGTTCGGGTACCTATCGCCTAACGTCGCTAGGGGGTGTTGAAGAGCCTGAAACTCTCAACATCATCCATATTAAGGCGTTTTATGCTTGAAGAGCATAGTAAAAGGCTCTAAGAGTTGCTTGTAACTGCTCGGTCATCCTAAAAAGCTCCAAACACTCTCATCAGTGGTTTGGTCAATCAAAAAGCTCCAAAGGCATCTGTAAGCCCTTTGGTCAACCTCAAAAGCTCTAAGGGTTTGGTAAAAACCGCTTGGTCATCCCAAAAGGCTCCAAGGGTCCCTAAAACCACTTGGTCATGTCAGTTAAAAGCCCCGAGGATTTTCTTATAATCACTCGGTCATCCTAAAAAGCTCCAAAGGCATCTGTAAGCCCTTTGGTCAAATCCAAAAGGCACCAAGAGTTTCTAAAAAACTGCTTGGTCAACCCCAAAGGCTCCAAGGATTCTCAAAATTGCTTGGTCATCCCAAAATACCCCAAAGGTACCCATAATCCCTTTGGTCAATCCTAAAAGCTCCAAGGATTCTTAAAAATTGCTTGGTCAATCTAAAGGCTCCAGAGGCATGTACTCACCGTTTGGTCAATTATGAGGCTCAAAACCCATAAAAATTATAAAATCAATAAAATCCAAAAAAAATGGTAAAGCATAAAATCCAAAAACATTTGCATTTGCATTTGAATTTTGCATTTGCACATGCATTCGTTGCATTACTGCATTGCATATAGGCATTCGTCATCCGTTGCATTCCATAATAGAAGGCATTGTGTTTGTCAGTCTTACAAACGATGCCACGTTTGTGTTTAAATCATGCATCTCTGCATTTATCATAATCCATCATTCATGTGAGTAATTGTGTTTTTCAACACAACCTATAATGTTGCTATGGAGATATACTAGGGTTTTTCGATCACTCAACCATACCTAGTGGTCTTATCAAGAGTTGGTAGAAATCTTGCTTTACTTTTGTAGCTAAGGTTCAGTTAGTATAGCCCTTAGCATATCAGAAGCCTATCACTAATAAACAAATTTAAACAATCCTAACAAGGACTAGGGGAAGATGAAATCCACGAAGTAGGACCGGGTATCCTGAAGTGAAAAGAGTTATTCTTGCTTATCCCTCTGTGCGGACGGTATGGGAAATATTGGCAGTTGGAAAAAGGATAGGTTAGTTCCCTATTCAAAATCCCTTGCTTACGATAAAATGAGCAATATCCCAAAGAGATATCCCACATCAATCCTCATGATTGATACCCTAGATCGATATCATAGATCGACTCCCTAGAGTGATATCCCATATTGATATCATAAGATCGATATTCTCAATCGATATACCAAAAACAGTTTTTCCAAGTAAATCCCCCCAAAGGAAAGTTTTTGAAGAAAATTATCAAATGTAAATGTCAAAAAGTGAAGATCAAGTGGAGATCAAAAAATAGGCTTAAATCAAAGTTCAAAGTGAAGTTCAAAAGTGAAAGTGAAGATCAAATGAAGATCATAAATCAAAAGTTCGAGCGGAGATCAAATGAAGATCCAAAATCTAGTTTGAAGAGAGATCAAATGAAGATCCAAAGATAGTTAAGAATGAATATGGAATTGACTCCCTTGCTTCACTACATATGAGCAAGTATCCCAAAAATTGAAGGATAGAAAGGAATGAGCCTGAATCCCTAGAATTGTCATCACTACTATACCTTACGCATGATGATATGTCTGATGCATTAGCATCTCGCTTATGAACAAGACCAATGTTTGAATGTGGAAGAGCTAGCTTTAGGTGTCCTGCATTGCCTAGTGGCTTAGTCCAACTAAAATCTAAACTTGAGATTGGATAAGACATTTGTGGAACCCCTATCTTAGAAATGGGCTGAAATAATCCCGCCTAACATCGGGGAACGCTCGTGTCTTATCTTAAAATAATCATTTGCACACACAGGGATAATGAATAGTTAGGGTCTATCCTAGCAAAAGCCTTTTATCTCAAAAGTCTAGTGTGGTTAGTATGCAACTTTTGATAAGTCTATTAGGGTGTTTGAGTCTCATGGAAAACCTCAAAAATTTCTCCCATAGCAACAAAATGTCAAATATTGCAACCATATAAATCATCAAATTGCAAAGTATCGAATCCATGATACATCTTTATATAAAGCACAATCAACATATAGGATAGATACTAGATGGATATTAGAAATAATATTTAGACGACCACTGACTATATCGTGCATATTTTTCAAATTTGCAAAATAAAATCGAATGACACATTATATCATTCGCATCATAAACATCGCATACCATTGCATTTCATATATGGGTGATTAATTGATTAAATTATTATCTTAAGGATTTTCAATTACATTCATGATTTTTATACATTTTGTGGTGTCATCCATTAGATTGATAAACATATTTGCATTCATTCCTTATGTTTTAAGTGATTAAAGCATATAGTTTCATTTACATTAGATTTGCATCATGTAAATAAATCATTACATACATTAATGCATAAAATAAAGCAATATCAAATATGCGTTAAGAAAATAACATCGCATCCATATGCATCCATCATCAAAAAGCACATCTAAGCATCTAGATCATTGCATATCATCATCATAAATCAAATAGCTATCTAGTGCATGTCATCCATACATCACATCATATAGCATCAACATAACATAAGCATTGCATCCATGTGCATCACATAAACATAAAATCAAAAATAAATGAGTACACAATAATGAGCCATAAAATAATGATCAGTCATATCATATATAAATATGTGTCTCAGAGTACATCGGGAGTACAAAAATTCCTACAGGCTACAAATGTGTAGGTCCTCGACCTTACACCAAAAATGATATGTATCAAAAATGTATCCTACAATAGTAGTACCAGAGCTCTCATTGTCTCCCTTAGTACTATGATCAGGAGCCCTCTCTGCCTGCTACCCCGTCGTCTGTTGTGGATCCTACTGAGAGCCCTGAGTACCACCTAGCCCGAAGAGGCCTAGCACTCATCCAACTGCCACCTGTGCAATGGGAACCTCTATCCATCGGGATCTATGGCTGGATGTTGTAGTAGACTACCCTGCCTCCCTAGTCCTGGTATGACTACTGCCACCATGTGTACTAGAGGACCTGTGTGTCCTCTCACTCTGATGGGTGTGATGGCTCGAGCTAGCAGTAGACTATACTGTAGTCCGAGATCTAGTCCGTTGGGACTCTGGAGCATATGGATCCTTAGGAACCTCTGCACCTAGCATTTGTATATATCCAACTAGCTGGTCCACCCGAGCAACCCTGGATGTGTTCCTGTCATTGGCACTCATCAGCAAACCTTGCAAGTGCTAGATCTCTGCCATAGGATCCCGACCACCTAGTAGTGCTACTACTGGTGCCATCAGAGGCCCCATAATCACCTGAGAGGATGGGGGATCCCCCCTCTGTGCCCTGAGCAGATCTCTCTCTACCACTATTGCATCCCTCTGTGCTAGTGCCAAGTCATGAGCATGGGTGAGCTCACCAACCTGGGTCTCTATTGTTGTAGCCCATGCTATCAGGCTAGCAATTTTCTGCTCTATATGTATTAGGTGATGATCTCTATTAGTCAACTATGCCTGCAGAGTAGCGATAGTAGTGTCCCACTCCCTCTGCTGTGTCTGGAATCACCCTAGCTGACTCTGCAAGTCAGCCACCTATGCCAAGAGTAGTCCCTCTGCACTGTTAGGAGGGACCTCACCCTCCTCGAGAGCCTCCTCATCAGGGTCAACCTCAGGAGCCTCCTTAGCGGCAGCCTCTATGCCCTAGCCGCCCTCTATCCATTGGTGCACGTTGCACCCGTCAGGATCCACCTCTGCTCCGGCCCTAATCTGCAGCTCGGCCCAGAGGCCCTATCCCATACCAACGGAACATAGACCACCATCCATTGTACTCTGGAGTGGTCATAGCTCTGTCAAATCCAGTCTCTTGGAAGTCATCTAGAGCGTCACCTAGAGCCGGAGGTTGGATCCATGACAGATCCCTCTCCAAATCCAGGCGCCTATAGGCAAATGGGATCTCCGGGATGTCCTGCACCATGCCAAACTACCATAGGACATGAGAGAAAAATTAGTACTCTCTGATCTCGGCCTTTCGGTCGAGTAACCATCTATCCTAGTGAGCCTGTCGAAGCCGCTCGTCGGCCTCAGGCCAGTTAGGACACTCCATGTAGGGCCACCACTCGATATCATCTGGCTCGAGTCCTACAAACTAGGTAATATAATGTTGGACGTCACCAGCATGGGTCCTGCTCTGGAAGCCCTCCTCCTCTCGAGGCCAGCAGGAAGCATAGCACTGATGTGCATCATCGATCTCTGTGATGTGTAGGGGTAGCTCCCTAGGATGCTCTATCCTGATATGCTACCAACCCCAAATCTGAAGAAGTAGACTGTAGCTGATCCCTCGGTGGCTCCGATCAGTGATCTAATATAGCTCTCGATACAACTGAGCTAGTAGAGTGCTCCCCTAAGCTAGGAGTAGTGGCTATCGGATAGAGCTCTGGATAACTCTGCACATAGTAGCTAAGAGGTTCTAGGGAATCCTCGCACTCGAGGAGTCTGGAAGCACATATTGCACCACCATGTGCATGAAAATGGCCTCATGCACAGAGAAGACATTCTTCCCCTACCAATAGCCGATGTGGACCCCTCCATGGTCAATGGCACGTTGAGCCTCCTCGCTCCGAGATTCCAAATATGGCATCGAAGATGGACTCCTTAGCACCAAAAGTCGAGGAGACGATGGCCTCACCATCAATGGGGATCCTAAAGATCCTGTATACATCCTCTAAGGTAACTATCATTTCACCTGTAGGCAGGTGAAATGTGTTGGTCTGCATATTCTAGCATCGGGCCAACGTAGTCAGATAGGATTGATCTACCCGGATAGTGGGTAGATCCAGTACGTAGTCAAAGCCGACAACTTCGAACCACTCTCGCTCACCATAAGTGAGCTCTCCATGGAGAGCCTTAAGAATGTCAGGCTCTCAAGCTCTAGAGGTCAATCTCTAAAATAAACAACATGATATAAGGAAAAAGCTAACTAAAACAAGCAAAAACATTTAAAAATTGATCTAAAAATCATCAAAAATAGTAAAAAACTGATAAAATTGCAAAAACATGTCATCATGCAAGCCTAAAAATCAAATTTGTCAATCAAACAGGTCAAAAATGCATTAAATGATATTAATTGCCTCTAAAAACTTAGAAAAATTAAAAATTTTATAATTTTTTTCTAAAGTTGGTGAACCGCGGGTCAACCCTACGGTCCGCATGCGGTCAAAAATTGATCGTTGGGATTTTGAATGCTGATCATAGTTGGCAGCTGTGGTCCCCAATTGACCAATTGGGAACCACAGCTGGTACCTGCGGTCTCCAATTGAGATCCCATCGGGTGCGATACCACGGCCAAAAATGAAAAAATAATAAAAATCCTAAGCTACCCTAGCCTAAGATGAGGTTCATTGCCAGCATTTTAATGATATTGATTTACCAATTACTTAATTGGGTTCATTTTTAAGTGGTAATGGATGCGAGGTCTTGGTTTTTGAGTTACCTTGCCCTCGCCTCATCCCTCGTGGCTAGAAGATGCTTACCCGCGCTCTACCATCGTCCTGTGAGTAGGTGTGCGGGTAAAGTTTGGTAGGTTGTAGGTCAGTTTTATCAGTTGTCACTATCAGAGCTCCAATTTTGCAAGTCACTATTAGGGAATAATGAGAGACATTTGAAAATTGGACTTTTTATAGGCTTCTCATGTTTCGCGTGGACCACAGGCCCTAGCCGCGATTCCCAAATTTGCAAATGGGAACCATAGACCCTAGCCATGGTTTGCAATTGGCAAGCAATTTAGAAAAATCCCACCATGGGAAGGGCAAAAAAGATAAATTAATGCCTCCCATTGGGTCAGAACTCAATAAAAGCAAACTAATTTGGAAATTTGGTGATAATCAAGCACCGGGATCCAATTAAAAATTAAAAATCTGGTTGAGATTATAAAGTACATTCAACCGAGGTCGTCGCTATGACAATCCTTTCATGGAGCGATGCACCTCCCAACCAAATAAATAAACTCAATTCATAATTCAAAATATTCAAAAAAATCAAATAATTAAAAACACCAAATGCGCCTCGTATTCAGTAATTTACCCTATACACTTGGTGGTTGCAGCGACTTGCGCTCCATGCAATCCAGAAAGATGAGTAAATTACCATAAGGACATTTGGGGTAAAATTGTCATCGTTGATCTGATATGCTTCTTTTCAATCCCTAATAAGGCCTTCATGGCTGGACTGCTCCACGGGAATGAGGCATTGCATGTCATTTCTTCTATGACCCATTTTTAGCAAATCATCGATAATTTGATTCAACACAAATCTGATTGGATTTGTATCAATTCGATTCCCTAAGATGGCTATTGTAGCCCGACTTCTCCATGGGATAGAAATGTGCAAATACTATTAACAGTTGGAATCAAAAGCTGAACTAGGCCTAGCCAATGCATTAATTTGCTCAAATCTAAATTTGTTCAGATCATCCATGGTGGTCAAGCGACATCATCGCTTTATTCATTGTCATTACTCTCATCGACTCGTCACTTGAGGGGGTAGTCATAATATCAAATCATAATCAAAATCAATAGAAGATCCCTGAAATTGTAGATCCCTTGATCTTGTCAAAATTGCATTCGTCCTTATGAATCATTGTCAACAACTATCATAAGCTTACCCCTTTGCTTGAGGAAAAATAGCAAATATGATAATTAGTTTGTAACTCTCATCCTTTCGGTTATATAGGCCTAACTCCTATTGTAGCGCCAAAGCTACTCGAATGTCTGATGATGAGTGCAAACTCTTTCAAGTTTAAGCCTCCAAAGAGTTGGAAGCAATGATTCCAGGATGCGCATCCTTATGCATTCTCAATGTAATGATGATTTAGATTTTTGAGCTTGATATCCATATCATTTCGACCCCATTTGTTATCAACTATGCAAATGAAGAAGGTCATTAAGAGGTGTGGTATGCTATATGTAGTCAATATTAATGGCAATACAGGTAAAAATGGGATGATGAAATGTTTAAGAAATATCTCGTTTTGCATGTGTTTAGGGATGTATTTTTAAAATATATCCCAGGCATACCACCTCAACATGAGTTTAATTTTATTATTGAACTAATGTCTAGATATGAACCCATTGCTAGGACACCTTACAAGATGACCTCGATTGAGTTGTAATATTTAAATGTGTAGCTTCAAGATTTATTATAGAAAGGTATAATCAAACCTAGTGTGTCACCTTGGGGTGCTCCAATATTGTTTGAGAAAAATAAGGATGGTTCCTTGAGGTCATGCATAGATTATAGAATGTTGAATAAGGTAACCATCAAGAATAGGTATCATTTGCCAAGGATTGATGACCTCTTTGATCAACTTAAGGATGCCACTATTTTTTCAAAGATATATCTAAGATCTAGATATCATCTGTTGATAATATAATAGGAGGATACTCATAAAAAAACTTTTAAGACTAGATATGGGCACTCTGAGTTCATAGTGTTACCATTTAGATTGACAAACACACCTGTATTTTTCATGAATCTGATGAACAATGTGTTCAAAAATTATCTAGATCAATTTATTTTGGTATTTTTATATGATATCTTGATATATTCTCACACCAAAGAGGAACCAACATTTAAGGTTATTGTTAGAGGAACTGAGGAAAAACCAACTATATGGAAATTTGTCCAAATGTGAGTTTTATACCTCACAAGTGCAGTATTTGGGACATGTCATCTCGATAGAAGAAATTATCATAGATCCTAAAAATATTGAGGCTATATAAATTTTGCATGCACTAACAAATTTTTTTGAGGTGAGAAGCTCCATGGGGCTCATTGTTTATTATAGGCAGTTTGTAAAGGATTACTCAAATATTTCCTACCATATCACCAACCTTCAAAGAAAGGGAAAATATTTTATATGGTTGGATAAATGTGAGACTACCTTTAAAACCTTGAATAGTAAGCTAACTATAACACCTATTATCAATATTTTGGATCCTATTGGAAATTGTATAGTGTGTACAAATGCTTCCTTAGAAGATTTAGATGTGGTGTTATCCCAAAATAAGACTATAGTAGTAGATGAGTCTAGAAAACTCAAGGATCATGAGTTAAATTATACTACACACAATCTAGAATTGGAAGTAATTGTACATACACTAAATATCTAGAGGAACTATTTGTTGGGTAAGCCATTTGAGCTAAGGGTAAACCATCAAAGTCTAAGGTATATTTTTACCCATCCCATGTTGAATGCAAGACAAAGAATATGGATAGAGTTATTAGTAGAATATGACTTTGGTATTGAGTATATCAAAGGGAAAGAAAATAAGGTTGTTGATGCCTTGAGTAGGAGAAGGAACATAGCAACATTAACCCAAAGTCATCTAGAGCTGATAGAAAATGTTAGATAAATCCAACTATATGATCAATATTGCATGAAAATTCAAGCAAAAATTAAAACAAATCTGAATGAAAATAAGGATTTCAACATAAAATATGGACTTTTATGTTTAAAGGATGGGGTTGTCATACCCAAAATAGGTGATTTGAGAAGAATGATTATGCAATAGGTACATATATCTCCATACTTTGCTCATCTATGAGGGTCTAATATGAGAGAAAATATGAAAACGATCTATTAGGTAGGAATGAAACAAGATATTGCTAGTTTTATTGCAATATCTTTAGAGTGCCAAAAAGTTAAGGAATAATATTGACACCCAGTAGGGAAATTGTACCCACATAGAAATGGTAGGTAATATCTATGGATTTACTAAGACTAGGTAGAAACATGATGTAATATTCGTAGTGGTTGATAATTTAACCAAGGTTGCACATTTTATACCAAGGAACATCAAGGATGATGCATCGATGGTGGAAAATATATTTTCCAAAGAAAATTTTAGGTTACATTGTGTTCTTGAAGTGATCATATTAGATAGGGATTCTAAGTTCACATTAGAATTCTATCAGGCTCTTCACCATGTAGTAGGCTCTTCACCATTAGAATTCTATCATCCAAAAATAGATGGTAAAATAGAGAGGGTAAACCAATTTCTAAAGCACATGCTTTACATGTACTACATGGATAAAAATTCTAAGTGGGAATACTTTTACATCTAGTTGAATTTTCATATAATAATGGATACCATGCATCCTTGGGAATGACCCTGCTTGAAGACTTGTATGGTAGAAGATTCATAACACCTCTATCATGGAATAATTTGAAAGATAGGGTGGTGATCATATTAGACACTATCAAGGATATGGAGGAAAAACTTAGAGGAGTTTGGAAAAGGCTCAAGGAAGTTGTTGATCTCTAGAAGAACTATGTTTATCTAAAAATATCATCGAGATAATTATCTATGGGAGATAAAGTTTTTTTGAGGGTAAGACCCATAAAAAGTACCATCAAGCCAACTAAGTTGGATCCTCACTATGTTGGTCCATTTAAGATCATTGATAAGATTAGTATTGTAGCTTATAAGCTCACCATAATGATACTTTCCACATTAAGCTAAGGTTAAGGAATTATTTTATTTACTTGCATCTTAGCCATGTTTTGCTTAAGTAACTTTGGTATAAGCTTGATCACCCAAAGATTTACTTTTAAAAAATATTCTAAGATATTTTTGTGCTCTATGAGTTGAAGTAAGAGTCACCTTTAACATTAGAAATAAGCACCCAAATAGATGTATGCTTAGGGTGGTGAATCTTCCTCATTAAGGTATATTAATGAACAATGGGGGTTGTTGTTTGATATGGGAGGAAGACAAAGGTAGTGAAGAAAAGTAATAACATGGATGTTGAGGGGAATATTTTTGAGCTTGAGAGGCAAAGGTAACTCCACTCTATGATTAAGTTAATGTTCACTACTTCTTTGTAATGAATTAATTAATTGATGGTAGAGTCTCTGCCTAATAGTTGTATTCTATTTTCTTGGTTTTTGCTCATTGTTTTATCTTATTATTTTTCATGGATTTTTTCCATGCTTTTGGGGGTTAATTTGTTATATTCTTGAAATATCCAAATGTGGCTTTCATAAGCTTCTTTGTTTTGGTCTAGAATTAATCAATTGTGTAGTGGTTACCTACTAAAATTTTCTACATGCATTACCTGTGCTTAAGCTTTCCAGATGTGTTCCTACATATGGTATCATATGGATATGAATATTCCTCTCAATATATTTTTAGAGTAAAGGACACTAGTCTAGAGGACTTAACCACAAGGGGATAACATGGTCTGGTTAGCTTTTTTGGTGTGGTTTGATGGAAGCCTTAGGACTGCTTACATTTCTTCTTATTTAATTTCTTTTTCTAGACTGTGTTGAGGTATTTATAGTGTGTTGCTTCATGGTTTTTCTCTGAACTCTTGATCTTCATTGAAGGTTAGTTTTGGGTCTTCTATATTGTCTTGCATGCCTCTGTGCACTAGTTCCACATTGTGTACATTCATTTAATCCTTGTAGGGAAGCCTTGGGTATGGTTAAGGTTCTATTTTTTCTTGAGGGTAACCCTTTTTATGATTAATGGAATTTAGATTTAGAGGAGGATTAATTATTGTATGTCAATATTCTTCTCCTCTTATTGAAGAGTTAAATTCCTTTAGGAAAAGAAGCTAGTAGGGTTATTTTATTATATGGAGATAAATGTTTTGGTTTTCATATATTAGTTCTCTTAAATGCATGCTAGTTGTTTTATTTAAAAGAGAAAATAGATGCTTGAAGAAAATTTGGTTGACATGTGTTTTATTTATATGGAAACAAATATTTTGGTTTTCATATATTAGCTTACTTAAACGCATACGAATTATTTTATTTAAAATAGAAAATGGTTGTTTGAAATGGGGTTTCATTTATGAAATGAGAAAAAAGTTTATGGTTTGGGTAAATAAATATAATGGTTTCCTAAGACTTGAGTAGGTAAGGGAACCATTATAGAGAGAAGTATGGGATTCTCTCATTGATGGCATAAAATGTATTTTTGCATGGTTGCTTGCATTTATACATAGAACATAATAGTTTACATTACATTAAGAGTTGTCCTAATCCCTAAGTTTTCCTAAGGCTATGGGAGCTTTCTTTATAAACAAGGTTATTAAAGGAAGATGGTGTAGAGACCACTTGGGTGGACTTGCTCTAGCATACTTTGGAATGAAAATATGTTATGGAAATTATGTTATGTAAACCTTGTCTATTTTACTTTTGAAAAAGGATTGATTGCCTCTATGTAAATATACTTTGGTGTATTGAGCAATTAAAATAATGGGTTAGAAATGTTTTCCTTTGATGATGATTTTCATTATGAAGAAGAATGTTATAAGGTAGCATTATGTTCTATTTCCAAAAAATATTTTATGTTGGATTAAAGTTTAATGGTTGCTTTAAGATTAACTCAATCATGATTTAATCTAGAGAGAGATAATTGTTAAATGCTAGTATTTTATATCTTGTGTGTTTTTAGAATGTTTACTTAAAACCAAGGAAATTGCATTACGTTATAAATCATGATAAGTTGTTATAGCACTTTAATTATTTTCATGGATGAAGGATATATTGTTTATCTTATGCAAATCTTGGCTTGGTGGGTTTTTGGGTATGGATCTAGAATCTATTTAGGAATAATGATTCAATAATTAAACCAATCCTAGGAGAAGTGATGATACAATAACTAGTTAAATGTGAGTCTTGGAAGGAATTACAATGATGTAATAGCTAAGTACTCACAAATCTGGAAGGAGTTGTGGTGATGCAATAGCCATATGCTCATGATAGATACACCTTGAACAGGGAGGCTTATATGTTCCATAACTATGAAGTTAATGGAATAAATTATGAGACAACTATGGTGGTACTGTGAATGATGAAGTTCAAGTAACCGTTCTCATTATAGGGTGGTGGTAATGACATCATGTAGAGGTGTGGTAACTAAGAACCATGTATTTACACTAGAAAAATCTCCATAAATATACTTATGGAAAATTAGGGAATAGGCATCCTACTATAAGTGTTATGGACCGTAAAGGATAATCCCTACGTTGTGGTTAAATTGTACTATACCAGTGAGGGTGTGGGAAAGGTGGGGGCACCACTTCGGTGTACTTATTAATGACAAGGTTTAGTAAGGTGAACCCTAGAAATATGGGATGTTAGTCACTCCTATCCACTTGAGTTTAATATGAAGTAATATTAAACTCAAAATGTTATGAAGCCTTGAGAATGGTCAAAAATAATATTGGGACCCTTGGTGAAACTTACTTGAAAAAATAAATCTCTCTCTCGGGTTGGTTTTGGTGGGTTGTTATAGTTAAGGAATGTAAATTCTACTACACTTTCTTGGGTAGGAGAATAAAAGTTCCAATCTACCTAAATATTATTATCATTACTAATAACTTTTAGCAATGGGTCTTATATTTTATTAACAAGATCAATCCCTTATAAAGCATAAAACATGGGTGGATTCTAACTGATATAGATTACTTCACTAGGTGGATTGAAGTAGTTCTAGTCAAGTCCATAAACTAAGAAGTTATTTCCAACTTTTGGAGGCCGTCATCATTAGATTTAGGACTCTTATATGATAATCAAGGATAAATACACAATATTTATAGGGTTAATGATAATGAAGTTTGCACTAGAGTATGATTTTATGTTAAAAATGACATCCAACTACTACCCTCAAGTAAATGGATTGGTTGAATTCACAAACAAAAATACTATAAGAATCTTTAAAAAGACAATAGTCAAGTTATAAAGTGATTGGAACACCAAGATAAATAAGGCATTATGAGTACATAATATAACACCTAAAATACCCATAGGGTCATTGCCTTATAAACTTATCCTTATAAGTGGTTGTGAGATAGAGAAATCAAATAGGGCCTCTAATTGACCTATGTGAACAAGTGTGTTGGCTCTATGATCCGCATGGGGTATAAGGTCTACAATACTCTGATGTGGATACAAAATTTTAGCATATTAAAAAAAAATGTGAAAAAAATTATGATCATTGTCATACCAAAGGGGGCTATTTATAGCCCTTTACATAGCCTTAAGAAACCTTCTATAAAAACCTTCATATTGGTATTGTGTTCACATATAAAATTCATTAAATTATTTTTTTTGTGTTCACATTATGAAAAGGATCATGAAAAGTCATGTGTTCACATTATTATTAAGCATGAAGAAGAAAAAGTAGTGACTATAGAGATTATAAATCCCTATCATCCCTCCCCACCATAGGAGCATTGGAACCTAATGCAGGAAAAAGGAAAGGAAAGTCATGAACCAATTGTTGATGAGAAATCCATTATGCTTTATGTGGAAGCTAACCTTGTTTAGCAAGGTAAGAAGTAGAAGATACCTGATGAGTCTAGCAAATTTTAGTGTCAAAAAAATGGTTAGAATCTAGTGGAAACTAAAAATTAGGGATAAAATTTGTAGGATGACTGATGGGTAGCATAGTATCTAAGGTAGAATCATGGTAGGATTTAAGCAAATGAACATTGATGATATCGTGGATGCCCAAGTGTGTAGGAATATCAAGGCAAAAAGTATTCTTAGATATCTACTATAGGATACTGTAAGGCCCATAGTGAAGAGGTTTTATCTTGCTATGTGCCTTCTCTAGAAAGTAATTATGGTCAAGGTACAACCAAACTATATCTTTAACCTAGAATTTATGTTGAACATAATATTCCTCCATGTCATGCTTCTGTTTCTATTGAGTTTTCTACAAGATCTAAATAACCTTCAATTGAAGCTACTACAAATGATGAATGAAGGATTGGGCTTTATCTTGTTCATTCTGCATGTGGATAGTGATAGGAGATGAAAGTGATAATGGTAACTTATAGGGAGCTAATGGTTGCAAATATAGATAGACTTCAAAAGTAAAATTACGTATGTATGAATGAACAACCTAATTATATGCATACTCAATGTGTGTAAGACTCAAATCCCACTTATATGGAGATGGATGATGGAATATACGAAGGATCTAGATAAGAGTAAAATTAATAAAAAAAATTTGACCATCATACTATGGGTGGAAGGTAGTGGAAAAATTAAGAGACACACCTAATAGTTTCCATAAAGAATGCTAGAAATGACCAACAAAGCAAGAATAATTATCATACATGATACTAGTAGGAAGACCAAAAGAATTCTAGAAAACATCAAAGAAAATTTGGACTAAGTTGATGGTAGAAATAGTTTTATGACACAAAATAAACTTAGCTATCTTATTAAAATGATCAACAATGATAAAAACACAATCATGCTGACAGATAGTCATAGGGAACCCACTAACGAGATCAATAGAAATGCTCTCCTAAGGACAAGAAGCAATAGGTAAAGGTACATTGAGGCCCAACTTCTTGTTAGTTATATTAGAGTGGTAACAAAGGGAACACTATCTTAGGTACCTCACAACATTTCTTTGCATGTGAGGCCAGTAGAAGAAGCACTGCAAGTGATGGAGAGTCTTGTGTTTGCCAAAATATCCATAATAGAGAGTAGAATGTGCCTCCTTTAGAAGGTATGATCAATGCTCATAGGGTACATAGAGTTTATCAAAATGGTAGAGTAAACCCCCCTTAAGATAATAGTCCTAAAAAATGTATCAAATTAGAAGAGGAAGGGTGTTGGAGATGTAGGTAGACCAGTGCAAAGTTAGGGTGGTGAGCATAATCAGAAAGCCAAGACTAAAATTCCAAGTGTTAAGTGGTGATAATGGTCAAGGAATGGGATGAAGTAATATGACTCAGATAATCAATGGTAAATATTATACTATCCTTTTTATACTTAATAACTATGTGAAACTGCTAAATGTATGAGGTCTATTTCATGTGGCAAGCTTATTGGATCTTATTTTGGGACTAAAGGAACTAGAGAGGCAAAAGGTCAGTATGGACAATGGTTTCTTTTCCAAGGAGGTAGTGACACCAATATTTTATGGATTGGACTAAGGAATATAAATCCTTATCATAGTTAGAATAGTTCTTCTTAGCGATAAAAAAAGCATCTGAAATGATAGGATATAAGATGACATTTTATTTTAAGAAAGCACCAAGGGAAAACTAGGAATAACCAATTTCAATATCAAAAGACTATCAAAGATCAGGGATGACCAAAATAGGAGCAGACTATAACTTAGCTTTTATATTGGAAAAGAAATGAGTATGAGTAGGACCCCAATGAAATATTATTTTGGCCTTAGTCAACTAATTTAAAGGATTAGCAATGGTGGAATACCCTAGGATAAACTTAGAATGGAAATTATCTAGGATGAGGAAACTCTATAACTCAACGACATTGGTAGGAGTGGGTAAATTAAGGAAGACTTCTAATTTGACAGGATCCACCTGAATACCTTATTCATCAATGATGAATCCAAGGTAGGAAATGAAATATTACCCAAAAGAACACTTACGAAAATTAGCATACAACTGATGTTTCTAAAGGGTAGAAAGGACTTGTTCAAGATGCTCCAAATGAGTCTTTCATGTAGGAGAGAAGACCATAATGTCATCCACATAAATAATGACAAAGTGATCTAAAAATTCCTAAAAAACTGCATGCATGAGTCTTATGAAAGTGGTAGGAGCATTGGTGAGACCAAAAGGTAAAACAAACCACTCAAAAAGACTCATCTTAGTTTTAAAGGCAATTTTCTAGGTATCTTCAGCCTAAATATGGACTTGGTGATATCCACTCTTAAGGTCAATCTTATTGAATAATTTGGGACCTTGGAGTTGGTCCAAAATATCATCAATACAGGAAAGTGGATAATTATTTTTGATAGTGATCTTATTCAAGGCCCAAAAATCAATGCAAAGATGCCAAGTGCCATCCTTTTTTAGAACAAGAAGAATAGGAGAGGTACAAGGAGATATGATAGGTTTGATGAACCCCTTAGCTAACAAGTCCTAAAGTTACCTTTTTATTTAATCATATTGAGTTAGGGAGTGCCTATACATAGGATCATTAGGGAATGGTGCAATAGGAATGAGATCAATGTTGTGATTAATGGCCCTTTTTGGAGGCAAAGAAGTGGGCTCTTAAAAAAAAAATTAATATTTTTGCAAAATGTTATCAAGTGTTGTGGGGTGAGTGGGCTTAGGAACTTGTGCTAATGATTTCTTATGTTGTGGGTATATGAAAAGAAGTGTGAGTGCTTGTGCTTTATCTACTACTTTTTTGGCCTATCTACAACTAAGCAATAAATTGGAAGTGTGCTTGGCATATTTAATGTGATTGTACTTATTGTCTTGTTGGAGTGTGTATGTATTCTTATAAGCATCATATTAAGCATGCATATCATACTTATAATAAATTACAAGCAAAAAACCATAATAATCCATTGAGTTCACATCACAAGTGACCTTATCCCTAAACTTAGGACCAAAAGCAAATGCAATGGTGTAGGTGTGTGTGATTTGAGAAGTGATCTCACTATCCTTCCATTCGAGAGAATAAGGATGAGGATGTGGAGAAATAGGGAGTTGTTGGGCACTGAATTGCATCAAGTTTTACTCAATACTATGGCTATCTATCTCCCTACTTTCTGTCCAGGCTTACACCTGATAGCTGCAACTCAACACTCAACATTGGATAAACCAAAATAGGGGTTTCAAATCCAACCTCCAAAGTAGGTTGGTTCCTTGTCAACTTAAATAGGGTGTTGACACAATTATGTTCACTTAGGGTTTTGGGGATTAGGGTTGAGAAAGAGATTAGGGTTAGAAAATGTGAACAACAGTGGATGGATAGGGTAACAACATTGTCACTACAGCAAAAGGCTCCCATAAATAAATTTAAATGAACATTACTCATATCAAAATTATCCGAAATTAAATACACTTTCATTCATTAAGAAACAACAGAGAAATATTACACATAATAATTTCAATAATTAAATAATGACAATCCAAATAGCAAAATTAATCAATATCTATATTTTATAGAAATGCACTCCCTAACAATAAAGATCCAATTCAGAGGTAGATTTAAATTACCCTAGCAGTTAGTAATCCATTAATCTGGCACAAACAAACCATTCAAGTATTTACAAAAATACAACTTAGAAATTTGAACCTCTAATATCGAATCATGAAATAAAATTTGAGGTAAAAATCAATGTAATACTCCTTTCATTATCTCTTGGGAATATTTACATTAGCATAGGCAAACACACTAGATATGACCCTTAAAAATGAGGGTTTGACATCTATTTATAGTTCATAGAATAAAAAATATTAAGAAACATTACAAATATTTACCATTTATAGCTCAACATAGAGGTTTAGCTAGCATTTCCTTATTGGTTCATTCTCCACGAAATCTTCTGCAAGTGGACCGCCATTGCAGCTCGAAGCCTCTGCAACTTTCTGGTTGTTCAACGTCAACTGAAGTTCTATCCAATGGAGACTACATCTGCATTATTAATATTTCTTGGAATCCCCTTGTCATTGTTGATCTACAACTATCTTTAGTTCTTGTATTCTTGAAACCCTTTACGCTTCAACTTCCTCTTCCAACTGATTGTGGTTCGAATCTAGTGAGAAAACACCTTAATATACTTCAAAATTATTGATAAAATATCAACCATAGATCTCCCCCCATTGCATGGCTATTATTTGATAAAGAATGTTCTTGGAGCAATGGTGGGGAAGAACCAAAACACAATTCCACTTTTAAAATTAATGACATCACTTTTTATGCCTCAAAACCTACGGAATGCCAATTCAACACAAAACTTACTGAAAGTGAAGCGGGATGAAATCCACTCCTTATCCTTTGTTTTACCTTTTGTGAGATGAAGCATTCACAAATACACACAAAAATTTTATGACATCATATTTTCTTCAAAACTTTTACGGATTCTATTTTGGACCCCAACAAGTGTATTAACTCATAACGCCATTCCGAACCTGTTGCAGTGTAAAGGTAACTCTTCTTTCATTCTACACTGACATCAGTATTCAATGCTACTTTTCACCAATCCAAAATAAAGTTATTCAAAATGACCTTTGTCATGAATCTATATGTGTTTGTTTTGCTTTCTACCTCATGTCACCATTTCGGGCAACAAAAATGATCTATGCACTCCCTAGAATTGGGCTCTCCAACACTTAGCCACTCAAAAGATGTTAAAAATACAAAGTGGTCAATAATATGCATCCCTTTTATACTGATGTCATATTTCCTCAAAAAAAAAATTTGGATTTAGGACGTGTCACCAGTCCAGAACCAAAAACATTAGAAACTATGCAAAATTGCTCCTAGTGCAAAAATATGCTAAGTGTTGGGCGGATTGAGAACCTTTTTTATGGATCCGCTCCAATATACACTGAAATGTGTATAAAATGGGAAATTCATGCCTTAGGTAAAAATATTCAAAATTTTCCTAAGTATGTGGCCATTTTGGGCCTACATTCTCATGCCTCATGGGTGGATTTGCTTGCAAAGTCATAGAACTCAAAGTCTTATCCATTGGGCTACAAGAGTCAAAAAAGCTCATCTTCAAAAATATGCTTTAAAAAATAATTTCCATATGAACACTACCCTCTGAAAATAGTCCTCTTAGAGAGTAGAAGTTCACATAGAGACCATGCTTCAAGCAACATAAAGGATAACTACTCATATGGAGACTATGCAATAAATACATGTTCCTCCGTTGTTTCTAAAATATGTCTCTATGCCCTTATAGCAAAATTGCTTCACTGTTCCTATAAGGCCTTCTTACAAAAATGCCTTCATACAAAATTTTCAGCTCTTTTATCCTCTCTAGGCTGCATGTATTTATTGTTTACTTCTGATCATGTCAGAGCAAAAAAAAAATGTAAAACTTATGTATATGTCAAAAACAAAAAACAACTTAAGTGTGTGCCCCTTCTAGCCTGTAGTGGTCCCATACTGCTCTTCTTCTTGATGGGCCTCTTCTTAGGCCTCCTCTTCATTTTCTTCTTATTATTCATTTTCTTCTTCTGGAGAAGATTGTTTTTTATTTCTTCCTCCAGAATTTTCACCAAACAATTGAATCATCAACTTAAAAGTATGTATGTATTGACTCCAAGTTGCTCTAGAGGGTTTTGATGTCTCTTTCAGTTTCTTGTAAATATACTATAATTCTCCAATATCTTCATAGTTAGCAACATTAACTCTATTTACCAGATATTCCATGAGATCTCTCAGCTTGGTAAAATCAATGATCAATTGAGCAACTTGCTCTTGGTTCAGTGGCTCTTCCAAGGAATCAATTCTTGATTAATCTTGTAGATTTTCATCAATGCTTCTTTGAATATCTTTTACAGATAGCAAGCTATGATATTCCAACCACAAACCTTTGAAATCAACTTGAATCAGTTCTTTGTTTACATCCACCACATATTTAATCACCCCTTCAATTATATCAAATAAAATCCAGGCTTTCTGAAGTGCCATGTGCTTCTTGACCATGGTTCTAGTAGTAACTCTAGAAATTTCCATTATTTATTGGGAATTGGCTTAGTAGAATCACTGAGACTGCTATCAACAAACTTGTACATCTGTTATTTTGGAATCACCATAAGCTATAGCTTTCCTATGATTTTATATAAATATTTTTGAACATTCAGGAGTAAATGATTGGCATCATCTAGATAATCAGTCATAATACGAAGCCCTAAATATTTCTCTTGGACCTCAAAAAGAAATTATATTCTAATCTTCTTTAGTATGACTTTAGAAAATCCAGAAGACTTAAATTTCTCAATTTGAAGCTATTGTTTCAAAATTTGAATTTCCTTTACTTGTTCTTCATTCAACTTCTTTTGCTCTCCTAGTTGATCTTTGAGCTTATTGGCTTCTTGGAATTTTTACTGCAAGCCCTTGCCATATTTTTCAAGGCCTTTTCTACTTTCTTTTGGTTACTCACGGTCTTCTAAAGCTTTTCAATATGTTTCTCCATTTTACCCACATTCTCTTTGGATATATCATTCTTCACAAAGAATATATCTAAGTGGGTCTTGGCCATACAATCTAATTACTATGACCTTAGTCAAAATATACTAGTCTCCTTCCTTAGCACCCTCTACTCTCAAAATTTTGAATCTATAAAAAGATTAACTACTCCTCAAATGACTTGTCCAATAATAAATCAGCAAGGGTTTCCCATCACTAGTTTTATCCTTAACCAAAATCCAAGGCATATTATCCTTAATAGTAGCATAAAAATCTAAACCAGGCTTGAGAAATGCCTGAAGCTAGGTGCATCAGAGCCCCTTTTCATTCTTACTAATTTCTCGTGTATCCTTTGGGCAAGGAAGGTTGGCCAGTCAAAATAGATAACCCTAGTCCCATTTTCCTCCATACCTTCCTCATACATTCTTTCATTTGAAATACAATAGGCTGTGGCAATTTTCTAGCGATGCACCATTATGTCAGAATCTAAACCTTCCATATAGGCCAACATATAAAACAACTATGGGTATGCAAATTCATCAATGTGAATCAAAACTTTAGGCATTTCATCTTGTTCTCTTATTCTTTTGAAATTGAGATGAAGCCATTTTTCTATAGCTCCCTTCTTTTTTGATGTTATTAATGAGGTATAAGCCCTTGATTGTTCTGTTATGTCAAATGGTTTGGGTTCTAAAGGTGGACCTACTCCTATGGTGAATAATTCATGGAAAAGCTCTTTGGTAATTGTGAATAGGGGGAAGCCTTCAGAAGTTTTGATCATTCTATTTTTAGAATCATAGAATTCGACCATAGCAGAGACTAACTCAAGATAATGATGCATAAAATCACAAATATAAGAGAATAAGAAATATTTTATAGCTACGGTACCTTGTGGTCACACCAAATTTCCACCGAAGTATCTGAATTCAAAATTTTTTCTTAGAGGGGTCTTCCTTACTCGTGTCATTACTTTGTCTTCTATTCGTCTGGTTCACTGCACATGAGCTTGTAACTCTACTCCTATATTCTATGCTTTTGTGAGCATCTTTTTTAGAGCTATTTTTCCAAAAACAACACTACATTCTCTCTGATATTCATAGTGAAATTTTTTGAGTACTATTTTGCTGCTTTCTCTTTTGTGAATATGGTATTTATTTGAATGAATGTAGCTCATGCTTTAGCACTTTTATTTTTTGGTGCATGCACATATTTTGCCATTAATGTGACTACTACACAATCTATCTATTGGCACATTTCTAATTCCCACTCATTCCTTTTGGTGGCTCAAAGGTGGCATTCTAATATCTCATTAGCCAAAAATTCAAACTTGGTTGCTACCTTGTGACATCACTTCATATACTCTTTGGTTCAATAACAAGACCTTTAGCATTGAATACAAGATTTTTACCTTCTTTCCATGTGGCATACCGCTTTGATCCACCTTAGTCTTAAAATCGATGGATTAAAGACACATTTAATTTCCATTGACAATTAACTCATTTCACACGTGGATTGAAGATGAATTATTATTAAGAGTGATGCCATACTTTATAGAAAACTCAATATACTTGGCTCCTATGAAATCGACCATTGTCACTCACCAAGGCTTTTGGAACTCCAAACCTTGAAATCAAGTTCTCCTTAAAATTGATCACAACTTCCTGATCTTATTTCTTTTTAGGAATTTCCTCTACCCACCCGGTGAGGTAATTTGTGGTAGTTAGGATAAATATATGCTCTACTAAGAAATTAGGGTTGATAACCCCAATGAAATATAGCCCTCATTATTGAAAAATTTCTTCAACTCGTATCATCCTGAGGGGGGATGAAGCATTCCTTGTCCTTCCAACATATCATTGCCTTTTTTCATAGGTCCTAGTAACCCTGAAAGTATCAAAAAATATAGTAGGCCAGTAATAGCCATATATTATGATTTTCAAGGTTGTAACTTTGCTTGAGCTATGTTCTCCAGCTGGTCCTCCATGGAACTCTTCAATAACCCTCTATTGTTGATCATATTTTAAGTATTTCAGAAGGACTACATCCAAGTTTCTTTTATATAGACCTTTTGGCAGCAATACATATTTCAAATATTGCAACCTATATCTCCTTCTTTGGGATGTATTTATATTAGGAGGGCATACTCCAGTTTGAAATTATTTAATCATTTTGTGAACCCAGTCAAAGTCTCCTGACTACACTTCTTCTACCTAATCTTCTTCTACTGCCTGGTAAGCTGTCACTTCTACTAATGCCACTGCCTATGTCAGACCTTGGCACAAAGCCCTACCTCTAACAAAATTGATGGGATGCATCTCTACATCATATTATTTAATTTTGGTAATCCAACCAACTCTTTTATCTCCTCGTTCACCTTACATGATAAAAATTATTACATCTATATGAACAACATATACGAGGGTCTTACTCTACACCAAGTACTATCTAAAATTTTTTAGTGACTTCATCACAAAAAATACTTGTCTTTCAATAAATTTGTATTTTACCTGGTAGTCATGGAGTTTCTGGCTCAAAAAGAATATAGGATGTTCATCACCTTGATTATCTTTTTGAGTGAGAACTGAGGCATAACTTTCTTCAACTCCATAATCATAAAGGATAAAATATTTATCTAAATCTAAATTTACCACTATTGGGGTTGTTGCAATGGACTATTTGATAATCTCAAAATCTTATTTCCTAACTTCAGCCCACTTAAACTCAACATTCTTCTTGAGTAATTCAGATATGGGACTTATTTTCTATGCAAATTCAAAAATAAATTTCCTGATAAAGTTTATTTGATCCAAAAAGGATTGTAAGACCTTATATTTTGTAGGTAATGGGGGAGCAAGAATGTACTTAATTCTATCTAGATCTATGGCCATACCTTCCTTTAATACCACATGACCTAGCAGCTTTCCTTCATGAACTGCAAAGAATGATTTCTTAGGATTGAGTGAAATACCAAATTCTCTGCACTTTTTAAAAACTTGCTCAAGGTGTGATAGGTGGTCATGCTTATCATGGGAAAACACAGTCATGTCATCCAAATAAATTAGAATGAATTTATTGATAAGTTTCCCAAATGCATAGTCCATGGCTCTCTGAAATGTGGCTCCCACATTGGATAGCCTAAAAGGCATTCTCTGGTAGACAAATGTACCCCATTTTGTGGTGAATGTTATTTTATACTAATCTTCATCTTTCACCCAAATTTTATTGTACACAGAGTAGCCATCTAGTAATGAGAACCTCTCTGCCCTTGCCACTATCTATAAGATTTTATCAATTTGTGGGAGGGGGTAGTGATCCTTAAGGGACGCTTGGTTAATATTTCTAAAATATACACAAACGAATATACCCATTCTTTTTCCTCAAGGTACGAAGTTGGCTACCTAGGTTGAATGTTTTATTGGGTATATGATCTTAGCCTTTAATAATTTTATAAGATCCTCTCTCATAATGGCTTTTATACTTGGATTTATAGGACTTTTCTTCTACCTAAAATGCTTTGCATCAGGCTCTAGCTCAATAGTATGTTGGATAACATTTTTGTCATATACCTTGAGGTCTTCATATTACCAAGCCACAATGTCTTGGTATTTTAATCATAAAGCTTTGATATATTTTGCTTCCTCTGGTGAACATAAAAATCCAATATTGAGCTTCTTTTCAGTACCAACTTCAACTTATTTATAAAAATTTTCATTGACTTTCATGGCTCTAGTCTTTTTATGTCCTCATTGTCAAATAAACTCTCTAGGGTGACCAACCCTCTAGGAATGTGAATAATATCTTGTTGATCAATATATTTTGGGTTTTTTTCTTGTATAGTGGAGAGACATGCTTTTGTTACCAAAAATTCAATTATCTACTCATCACTTTCAAAAACCTGCCAGAAAATCTACTTATATGGTTGAAGTTAGATCCCTTGGCTTTCTTGATTCCAAATTCTACTAAAGGGTTGAAGTTAGATCCCTTCATTTATAATGAATCTGCTAGAGTATTATTTTCTCTAGGAATAAAATTTATATTTAGGGCATAAAAATATTCCATTTTTGTAGACCTATAGGTAATGGTTCTTGCTACTACACCTTTTCCTTACCTGATGGACGATTAACTCAGAGTCACCATAAATATTTAAAATATTAATTCCCATGCTTTCTGCTTGTATCAATCTAAGATTTACGGTCTCATATTTTGCAACATTATTTGTACATGACCATGTTAGTCTATAGGCAAAATTATTTGTCCCCTCTGATTGGGACTATAGTACCACACTAGCTCATGCACCATTTTTGTATTTAGCTCTATCAAAGTGCATGATCCATGTTTCTTTTTCTCTAAGAGACTGATTGGATATAGCAATAATTTTCTTCTCTAATTCATTTGAGATACTATATGTTCCCATACCAATTCTAAACTGACTGTAATCCTCTCTGAAGGGAAAATCATCCTCTATATCCAATTCTTCAAAATTATCAACTAGATCAAATTGCTCCAGGTGAGTAAGATTGCACATGTCTTCCTCAATGTTTTCAATATGATAAGCTACTAGTTTTTTAGGTGTTATCCTTATTCTCTTTCCTTTGAAAGTAATTACCATACTAGAATAATCCATGTACATACATCCACATAGTTTTGTAGTAAACTCCCTTGAAAGTCATAATCTAAAGTAGGGCTTTAGATCAACCACTACTATTTATTGTACTATTGTCACCACGAGGGCTCTATGTATCCTCATTAAAACATATTTTATGACTCCTACTATCTTAACAGGTGTCCCATCCAATTGTAATACTTTAGGACAAACTTGGGTATACTCCATACCCATTTCTTCATAGACTGCTTTGGGCATAACCGTGGTTGATGCTCCTGAATCTATCATACAATTTTGGACTACCCAACCTTCCATCCTTAGAGATATATACAAATTAGGGGGATTATTATTTAAAAAAGTAGGGGATATTTCTTTCTTTTTTGATGGCATACTAAGTATTGTCCTGGCTTGTTTGTCTTATGGATACTTGTTGAGGGAAGCCTTAAGCAAATCTATCTGACCAGGAATAAACAGAGTGTCATAAAAACTAGCTTTTTATGGATTCTTTTTCATCTCTTCAACAATATTATACTCAGACCTAGCCAGGGCAGGTCTTTCAGGCCTTCTTTCTAGCTCACCATATTTTATTTTATACTGCTAAGTGGCTTCTATTATTTAACTTTTGGTAATAGAGGGGAATCTAAGCCTTTCTTGAGCCTCATATTTAGATCTCATCTGATATCCTTCGGTTTCCTTTTCCAACCTCTTAGGAAGACTATCTATATTCTCTTTCCCTTTACCCTAAGGAATAGGAAAAGTATCACCACTTTGGAGAAGTGGGTCATTTATTTTTTGAGAAGGGACTTGGAATTGTCCTGTATTTTGGGGATCTACTTGCAAGGTTTTCTTTCTAGACCTTATCATGATTGCAATTGGGTTATCCTCATCTGACTCTTTCCCAACCAAGATTTGATCAGGCTGCCATAACATATTTACTCTTCCATTTTAATTTCTTTCAACTTGATCCATAGCTTTTTGAACATGGTGTTGGTACATGATACAAGACTATGAGTTATGAGGATAATTACATACCAGAAACCAGACATTTTCTAGAGTAGTATCTAAAGAACACTCAAGCTCATCATATTTTGCATTCACTATGACCCCATTACTGTTACTAGGACCTACTCTCTGATCTTTGTTCACATATGGAAATATCCTTTGTTGTGACCTTTCTTGGTCTCTCTTTTCCATTAAATTCATTCTATTACTCAGATTTTTCAGAGTATTCTATATATCAAGAATAGCAAAAAACTCTTCGGAGGCTTGATAAGGAAGGGGAAAGAAAGGAACTATAGTGGATGATGGTTTTTGTTGAGGGATTGCATTAATTTGTGGAGATGGATAAAATAAATAAAGAGGATACATGTAATATGGGTTTGCAGCTTGGATTTGGCCATTAGTGGTTTCTGAGTTATAAGGTTGCATAGTTTTGGGGGTAGTCCCCCCACATTAATTAGGACATTCTCAGCATGAATTGCTACATTATAAACTTTGAGGAAGGTTTCTACTCTATATTGTTGTGTTTGTAAGCCTAGATCTAATCCAAGAGCTCAGATATAATACATGTAGGCCAAACATACAACTGGTCTATCTGTAGGGGGAATTCTCTTCTATGTTTTGCTAAACCTCAAATTGAAATCTAAGACAGTTTCTTGTTGATATTTTTTCAGGATGTAAATTGGTTAAGCAAGGAGAAAGGATAAAAAAATTCATTAAATTCTTCTACAAACGGCTCAACCAATGCTTTCCATGAAGTGATGGTGTTATCTTCTAGATTTCTAAACCAATGCAGAATCTTTTCTCTAAAGGACAAGGGTAGAATTCTTACGATAATATCCTCCTATTTTATGTTGTGAATTACTTCCAGATTTAAAATATCCTGATAGTGCTCATAATCTATTTTCCTAGATCCATCATAAGTAGGGATAGCCTTGGATACAACCTGGGGAATGGTATTCATTTGGGCTAACCTAAGGGTACTAGTTGTGTTCCAATTGGGGTACTTCTGTAATGGTTGATTAGGGGCCATATTTTGAGCCATATTTCTAGGTGTAGGTCTTGTTGGAGGGGCTATTAGATTAACTGTAGGATTTTCCTCACGATGCTCTTCTTTTGAGAGGAAATCTTGATTCAAAATTTTGACAACAGTAGACCCTATATAAGGTAGTTCATAATAGAAATAGGATTTAGGGTTATTCCTTTTGAAATACCTGGTATACATGAAAGGACACTGGTCTATAGGAGTGATTTTTTTTTGGTTTCAAGGACTATGGAGTCACTAGGTAAATTTTCTATTCTCCACTTATAAGGTCAAGATAATTTACCAAATATTTATTCCTTTAGGTAGAGATAAAACAATAACTCATATGATGGGTTTTCGTTTTCCTTGTGAACTTGTCCCATAGGGTGTGCCAAAAACTATTGGGCATTGAATTACATCAAGTTTTACTCAATACTATAGTTGTCTATATTCCTACTTTCTATCCAGGATTGTACCTAATAGCTACAACTCAACACTCAATATTGGATGGATCAAAATAGGGGTTTCAAATCCAACCTCCAGAGTAGGGTAGTTCCTTATCAACTTAAATAGGGTTTTGAAACAATTATGCTCACTTTAGGTTTTAGGTATTAGGGTTGAGAAAGAGATTAGGATTAGAAAATATGAACAATAATGGATGGATAGGCTAACAACATTGTCACTATAGCAAAAGGCTCCCATAAACTAATTTAAATGAACATTACTCAGATCAAAATTATCCCAAATTAAATGCACTTCCATTCATTAAGAAATAATAGAGAAATATTGCAGACAATAATTTCAATATCCAAATAATAACAATCCAAATAGAAAAATTAATCAATATCTAGATTTTATAGAAAGTAACTCCCTAACAATAAAGATCCAATTCGAAAGAATATTTCAATTACCCTAGCAGTTAGTAATCTATTAATTTGGCACAAACCAACCATTCAAGTATTTATGGAAATATAGCCTAGGAATTCAAACCTCTAATATCGAATCATGAAGACATAAAATTTGAGGCGAAAATCAATGTAATGCTCCTTTCTTTAGCTCTTGGGAATATTTACAATAGCACAGGTAAACACACTAGAGACGACCATTAAAAGTGAGGGTTCGACTTCTATTTATAGTTCGTAGAATTAAAAATATTAAGAAGCATTACAAATATTTATGATTTATAGCTCAATAGAGAGGTTTAGCTAAAATTTCCTTACTGGTTTATTCTCCACAAAATCTGTTGCAAGTGGACCGCCATGGCAGCTTGAAGCCTTTGCAACTTGCTGGTTGTTCAGTGTCAACTAAAGTTTTGGCTGTTGGAGACTGCATATTCATTATTAATATTTCTTGGAAGCCCCTTGTTTTTGTCGATCTGCAACCATCTCCAGTTCTTATTTTATTGAAACCCTCAATGCTTTGACTTCCTCCTCCAACTAACTATGTTTTGCATTTGGTGAGAAATCACCTTAATATAATTTAGACTTATTGACAAAATATCAACCGTATATCTATCTCCATCACATGGATATGATTTGATAAATAATATTCTTAGAGCAATGGTAGGGAAGAACCAAAACACCGTTCCACTTTTAAAATTAATGACATCACCTTTTATGTCTCAGAATCCGTGGAACACCAATCCAACACAAAACTTAGTGAAAGTGAAGCGGGATGAAATCTGCTCCTTATCCTTTGTTTTTCTTTTTTGGAGATGAAACATTAACAAATTTGCACAAAAATTTGATGACGTCATATTTTATTAAAAACTTTTGCAGATTCTATTTCGGCCCCCAACAAGTGTATTAACTCAGAACACCATTATGAATCGGCTATAGTATAAAGGTAACTCTTATTTCATTCTACACTAAAATTAGTATTCAATGCTTCTTGTCACCAATATAGAAGAAATTTAGTTAAAATGACTTTTGTCATTAATCTGCATGCCTTTGTTTTGCTTTTAGCCTCCTGTCACCATTTCGGGCAACAAAAATGTTCTATGTGCTCCTCGAAATCAGGCTCTCCAACACTTAGCCACTCAGAAGATATTAAAAATACAAAGTGGTTAACGATCTACACCCCTTTTATGCTGAAGTCATCTTTCCCAAAAAAAATTGTGGATTTAGGATGTGTCACCAGTATGGAGCCAAAAACATTTGAAACTATGCAGAATTGCTCCTAGTGCAAAAATACGCTAAGTGTTGGGTAGAGAATCTTTGTTGCGTATCTGCTCCAATATACACTAAAACATGTACAAAATGGGAACTTCATGCCTAACATAAAAATATTTAAAATTTTGCTAAGTATGTGGCCATTTTGGGCCTACACGAGCTTGAGCCTATCAATAATGGACTTCACAATCAAGTTTTTTGTAGCCATTATTGATGATACAATCAACCGCAAAATCATGAAGAAAGTGATCATGCACGATAAATAGATTGTCATGGTCTCCTATGGTGGAATGATGAGTCATCAAAGTTACATTATTAAGTTATCCCTTTAACTCCTCATAAACTTGATCCTCTCTACTAGTATTGATGGGGTTATCATATATTCCCTCATAAAACTATACAAGCAATTTTTTCTTTTTAAGTAGTCAACATTCAGTATTATCATGACCCTTCCTTTTAAAATTATGAAAAAAAATTAAATTTTTTTCTAAGAATAATAAGAAGAAATATCACACTTAATAGAAGTAAAGTATTGAAAAGGAGTGGGGAAATAGGAATAAGAAGAGAAAGAGGAAGAAGATCTCTTTGGTGTCTATTTTTGTTGATGATGTTGTGGCTTGGAACTACTTGAAGAGTATTGCATTCTCTTTTTTTGAGTTTACAATTTCTCCTCCATGAGTTGAGCCTAATTGAAGAATTCATCAAGTGTGGTGCAAGAAATATATTTCAACTCTTGAAACAGATGGGTGAGAAGTCCACTTTTGAACTTGGTAATAAAAGTAGGTGTAGGAATAGACACATGGAGCACTATACAGAGCCTATTGAACTGCTATACATTGTTTGAAATAAAAGTTTGTTTTTCCTACCTAAGGAAAAGCTAGTGATTAAGTAGATCATCATCATAATTGGATAGGTAAAAGGTAGCCTTCAAGGTGACAACCAACTGGTCCCAAGTAGTGATGGGATTTTTTGTTCCTTGGTGTTCGATGATGAGAATCTTAGCCATGCCAAAAATTTTGAGTTTGGATAAAGAAACTTTATCATCATCCAATATGTGGTTATAAGAAAACTAGGATTCCATGTCAAGAATCCAATTATTGAGATATTTAGGATTTCGAGACCCTTCATAAATTTTGACTTCACATTTTACATGGGAACAATTATTAGGCAAATAAGGGTGGACTTATAGTTCTTTGGTTGTGTCTACTAAGGAAGTGACCAAAGTAGTCATTTTGGCCATTTTTTTAGCTAGGGCCAAATTAGCTACCATTTTTTTATGAGTTGGCACCAAGGAAAATGAGGAGGAAGAGGTAAGGCTACTTAAAAAATGATCCCTTAGAGTGCAGTAATATTTTATGAAAACACCACTCCTCAAGAGTGCACAATTACTGTTGAAAAACGTAAACAACCCCTCTAAAGTGCAACTTTAAAGGGCAAAAATATTCTCTTGTAAATTTTAAAAATACTTTTGGCCTATTTTTTTAAAACCCTCTCTCTCTTAATCTCTTTGTTTTGTTTAACTAGTGGGGTGGGATAGTATGCATCTAAGGTATGCATTCAATGTGTATGCAATGCTATAAGTGCACATTCAATATGTGCTATGGGAGTGCAGTCATGATGCACAATCAACATGCACAACAAAAAAAAGCATGTGACCAATGCACATATGCAACACAAAATGGCACACTATCAATGTGCATTCACTACATTAAAGGATGTGTAATCAATGCACTAATATTGTGAAAGGACACACTATCAATGCATGCATGTTGCATGAAAGGAGAAAGGATACAATATCAATGAACTTGTAGTGTGAAAGGGAACATTGTCAACATGTGTGTGCAAAGCAAAAGGCCACATTATCAACATGTGCTAAAGATAGAGATGACTTCAAGGAGGGGAGTGGAGGGGATAGGAGTAGGAGGGGAAGTAAGGAGATAAAAACAAGAGGGGAGGTAAATAAAAGTGCATGGGAAGTGGTAAGGGAGAAGTGCAGAGGGAAGGAATTAGAGAGACGTAGAGGAATGCATATACATGTAATGTTTTCAAAAAAAAAATTTCCTCTATTTTTTTTGGTGAAAACAAATACCATTTTTGAACAATTGAAAAATGAGTCAAGATCTATTGTAAAGCTACTTCAAGGAAATGCAACAAAAAGGGAAATTAGTTAGGATATTTTGTAGATCTAATATGTATGGTAGAGAAACATGGAGAAGTTGGATAGAATCTATTACTGAAGATAGATGTAAAATACAACAATTCTCCTATGGCTTGGATGACTCCTTAGAACTATGTAGACTAAGAATTTTGGCTTCATTTTCTCCCATAACCTTTGTAGAACTTGTCAAGAGTAGTAATACCCAAATGGTTGCAATGGTTGTAAATAACACCATAGAATATTTAGACCCTAACCATGGAATGGATAAAGAACCAAGCCCTGTGGTCAACAACATTGAGGGTCCCAAGTATGATTAGATGGAAAAATATTTATCATTCCTCATTTGAACCAATATGACCTAGAGGAAGCGAATAGTCTCTTTTGACCATCATCATTGCTTTGATACTAGATGATGTGGATACACACTCTCAACAAAAGACAATAATTGTGAAAAAATATAATCAATGGCATACCAAATGGGACTATTTATAGCCCATTATATAGCCTTAAGGAATATTCCATAAAAGTTTTCACATTGGTTTTGTATTCACACATAAAAGTCTTCACATTGGTCTTGTGTTCACACATAAAAGTCTTTACATTGGTTTTTTCTTTGTGTTCACATTATGACAAGGATCATGAAAATTCATGTTTTCACATTATTAGTAAGCATGAAGAAGGAAAAGTATTGACTATATAGATTATCAATCCCTATTAGTCTCACCTTAAGGATAGGGGAATTTATGAGCCCAGTATAAGGTTTTTTCAGATTTAGTTTGAAAATACTTGTCTTCCTTAAGAATTTACTATGATTGCCTAACCGTAATCTAATATTTTCCTAGATACCAATTCAAACAAACACAATGTAACAAATAGACTTATTGACTAGGTGCTTTTTACTTTAAATTATAAATGAAACACAATTTATGATTTTGATCAAGGTTACAAGAGAAGATGTAGGTGAACATACCTAAAATGCATTATGACTTTAATGATAATGCAATAATATGATTAGTCCTAAATGATGATAATACTAAGCTACTTGTTTCATTTTTTTCTTTTTCTTTAATGAAATAAATAACAAAAAAATAAAAATATACAAACAACTAGATAGACAATAGACATTAGTGATTCAATCTTAAATTGAAAAATGTGCTAAATGAAAGTTTTTGAATTAATTTTGCATCTATGGCTATAGCATTATTGAATGCAAAAGTATTTTTGACTCTTTCAATGATTGATGGAAAATTTTCTTATGGTTTTTTCTTCCATAGAAAACTTGAAAAAATAGATTAAAAAATGGAGTCAAATGCAGCAGGGTCTACCTTGGTCAACGGAGAGTTGTAGCTTCCTTGACTAGCATTAGATCTCTATTTAACAAAGTGAAATGAGATAAAATTATAGACTAAGATGTAAAGTATTTTCATAGATATAGAAGCACCACAAAAAAGTGATATCATTGTTAGTACTTTCACCAAGGAGCACTACTTTCACTATCTATGATAGATTTATTATATGCAAGATTACATTCTATGTTATGATATAAGCATAGCATAGTAGCACAACCGAGACTATTTTTCTATGATGCTTCTACCTATAGGCATAATAGAATGTATTTTAGGATATAAATCCTATTATAATCTATTATAAAACCCAACCATAAAGGTGTAGGGTTTTGATAGAGATAGATAATTGACTATGTGATCATGAAAAATACAACTTTCTATGCAAAAATTTAAGAAGTTAAATATATTAAAACAATTATTAATGACAAAGAAAAAGTAAAATATAAAAAATGATAGATAAGAGTAAGGAAAACAACCCAATGGCTAATTTAAATAAGCTTGTCGTAGTCCCAAAGAGTTGTACCATGTACAATCTTGAGAAAATGTTGTTATCTTGGCAATACCTTGCTATGTCAAAAGAAGATCATAATTTGGATAATGCTTTTACCACTTTCAACAAGTCATTCTTTATTTTTGTAATAATTTTCCTATTTCAAGAGATGATTTTTTAATTTTATAGGGCTTCACTACTTTTAGATTATCATTTTTGGGCTATTTAAAGGGTTTGATTTGTAGAAAGCCATGGCTCTCTTAGAGGATCCTTTGGTGAATTTTCTAAGATTTGTATGTTGGAAGGTGGCTAGTTGCATGGATGGAGTTTAGTTGATTGAAGGTAATATTTATAAATTCTAACATGCAAAGGAGGATGGAGAATAATATGGGAGACAAAAAGGATATTTTCTAATATTTTATTGCTAATTAATGCCTAGTCGAGGAGGTAGATGTGATTGGCATAGTCATATCTAGATTTTGCAAGCAGTTTGTGTCTACCAGTTGTTTCCATTTTTTTATAATCAATAGTACTAGTATATTTAGTGCCAATGGTGCTAAATTTATCAATGCTAGTGCTAAAATAACCATTGTTAGACTAACTAAACAAGAAAAGCTAAAAATTGATATTTTGATAAAAGTGCTACCAAGTATACAATAACATCACCAATGCTACTACCTTAGGTATGGTGCTTCTAATTTAGAAATAATAAACACCCCTAAGTTTAATATCAATGTGCTTTATTTTATTGATATGTTTGACTAGCTAGATGATGTAGATGTTGGTAAGTTTTGAATACTTGTTTATGTGCTCAAAATTGGTCTTCTACATGTATCCCTTTTTAATGCATTTATTCAATGATGAATGCATCAAAAACTAACTTTCATATCTAAATTTTTATACAAATAGATTTTATGTTACTTAATATTCATAATTCAAGATGACTGATGCTTTTTATTTGTTGACTATTGATAATGTTAAATTTAACCTCTATAACCATATTAAATATTATCATGCCCTAATGTAACCCATTCAGTTTCAAAGGGAAAACCAAGTTTAATCTAGGAAAATTGACTTGACCATGATACACACTAGTGTGGAGACATTATGATAGAACAATAGAATTTAGTTGGGGGAGGGGAGGGTAAAATGGATAGGGGTAAAAACAAAATTATTTTTACCATAGATGACAATTATTTGGAGCTCTTGATGCTCAATTGTGACATAATTATTATGATATAACAAGAAATATCACCACACTATGTAGATAGTGTAGGGTAATTGAAAATAAGAGGAGGTGTTCATCCTTATGTAGGGACTTCAATTTTGATGGATAATTAATTATGTGACTTTGTTATATTATAAAAAATTAATTTGGATTATGTTTTATGATGGTGTAATTAAATGGTTCATGATGGTGCTATGTTAGGAATTGATTGATGATGATGTGAGTTTAATTATTTATATTGGAAAATGGCTATGGATTTAAGATGTATAGATGATCAAATTAAGAGATTGTTTGATATGGATTGCAAGTATATTATAAATATAGTATATCTATATACCAAAAATTGATGTACTCAAGGGATATTTAGATAATGACATAATGCATTATTTTTTTATTAATAGGTTAATAAGGGGATTGAAAGGGCCCCATCCCTTTTACATAAACTTCCTTACAAGAAAATCATAAAAGGTAAATAAAACATGGTTTCAAGTCCATATGAACTATTAACAATCATAAAGAACCAATCTAAAGTATCTAATAAGAAATATACATACTATACTAACAATAACAATAATAACTAGACAATAGTTGACTTTACAAACATAATAGATTGGGATACCCATAATAGTTTACCCCAATAGCTGAATCCCAAAATTTAGCTTCTTCCAACTGGAAAGTGAACATCTTTGGGTCAATATGGATTCTTCTTAGCCATAAATTTAACATGTTGAAGTGGTAAATTATCTTCCCATATAATAATGTCCTAAGATTCCACCCCCATGTTTTTTAATAAATCTATAGCTCCATTCCCATATCGATAAACATGCTTCAACTAAAGGTTGTTATAAGATTGTAGGATATCTTCCATCCCCACAACCATATCTACAATGCTCCAACCAGCTTATTGTATTCCTTTAAAAGTATTTATAAGGTTTAGGGAGTCCCCTTCCATAATAATCATTTTATAATGGCCTTATTTGATAAATTTAGCCCCTATAAAAAAGGCTCAAGCCTCAATGAAATTGTTCAACAAAGGCTTGCATAATCATCCACCTAGAATCCCTAAAAACTCCACTTGTACCAGTAGGTCTTGGGTTCCCTTTCACAATGTCATCCACATTTATTTTTATCCACATATTTGGAGGTTGTTTCCACTTAAATTTCAACCTTACAGACCTCAAGAAATTCACACAGATTAGAGGCTTCAAATTATAGTGAACAACAATGGCTTCCTCAATTCTACTTTTAGCTACCTTAGGAAAATATAAGGTTTGAGTGTTCTCCACAATAGCATTGAGAATACAAAAAGCAACCACAAAAGCCTCTCTTTTCCTATTTTCAAAAGCCTTGTTATTCCTCTCATTCCAAATTCCCCAAATAAAATGGGGGAGATAAAACCTCTAGAGAACTTTCAATATACCACTATTGAAATGAGGATCCCACTACACACATAAATCTCCTATAGTGGCTAGGAAGACTCAAGGAACATCAAAGGGTTCCAAAACCTTCTCTGAAATCTACCTAGCAAAGGAACATTTGATAAAAATATGATAAACCAATTCTAAATTCTATTATGGTACAATATATAGTATAAAGTTAGCATGCTTAGGGGGTCTTTAGATAATATTATAAGGTATTTATATGATGAAATATATAATACATATAGATATGTGCCCAAGGGGACTTTAGAAAATTCCATAAGACACTACTATGATACAAGCTATAATACAAATAAATATGTGCCCAGGGGACTCTAGATAATACCATAAGGCATGAATATGATACAAGATATAATATAGATAGATATGTGTCCAAATGGACTTTAAGTAATTCCACAATGCATTTCTATGATACAAGATAAATACATATAGAGATGTTCCCAAAAGGCCTTTATATAATACCATAAGGCATTTTTATGATACAAGATATTGTTTTTTGAGCCCCCTGAAGACACCCAATTTTGCACACATTTCACCAACCTTAAAGTCTACTAAAATTCATCAATTAACCCTTATTTTCTAGCCTTTTAATTAATCATATTGAATCAACCTTCTTCATACCAAAACTTGGAATATTTATTGTTCTAAAAGTAACATCATATTTTGGACATCATTTTCCATAGCACTTATTCATAAAATTTTATACAAATGATTCCATTAGAACATTGATCAAAAATACATTTCCAATGAGTGTATATATGCCCATACTTCTATGAAAATTGATTTCTTAATGTTGTCTTTTGTAAAAATTCAACACCCCTAGTATTAAACTTCCATATTGGTCCATTTACCTTGATAAATTTAATCCATATATTGCATATTCTACCTTCAAGATTCCTTATATAGTCTAACTAACTTAAACATTTTCCCCTTTAATATTTTCCAATAAGAGTATAACTTTATCCCTAAAAGTTTGATTGGTTAACCTAATTATTCATGCATAAGTTTGAATTCATCCTTTGGCCCCATTGGGTGTGCATAATATTTAAAAATATTTTATGTTTCCTAGTCATCTACAACCCATATTGAGCCATGTATCCCAATTCAATAAAAGTTATCATTTGTCTCCCCCCATATATCCCTACCTAAAAATTATCATATAAGTCGATCACCTTTCCTCTTCATCCATGGTCCACATTGGTTCAATCATTAAAATTTAATCTTATCCACTTATGATTACCAAAATAACTACTTTCTTTGACTTTTCAAATGCATCTTAGCTTATAAGTTATTTGGTTCCCATAATCATCTATGACTCGGAGCCATCCCAAAATATTTGGAGGAATCCACACCATAATTTTTTTTTGTCTTGCTCTTTGTTCAAAAGTGAAATTAAATCCATAGTTCTTAGTTATTAAGTGATGCACATCAATGACTGAGACTTTCCACTAAACATGAAACATGGAGAACATAGATAGACAAAATTTTGTTGAAGGTCAAAGCACATCTACAACTTGTATTAATCAATGATATAACATAGATGACTTAGATTGCATAGTAGAAAAATACAAATGGCTTAGAACAAGTTAAAGGCAAAATTAATGGTTTGCGATGAACCATGTATGCTATAATATATAGTCCATAGTGCTTAGACTAATAAGATTAATGTGACAAACTTTTATAGGAAAAATATAACATCCTAGAAAAGGACATGTGGAAAAAGAAAAAATGTAAGTAGTTTATATTGATTCTAAGGTAACTGTAGGTCAACAAGGTTAGATTTTAAGGAAAATATGGATAGCTAAGAGTAAATCAATGAATCACCATGATTTAATAGGCCATAAATAGATAAAATCAATTAAAGTGAAAATTTATTATTTAGTCAGCAATAGAAGATGTAATCAATGGTATGTGATTATCAGGGAATGAATGACTTTGGTTTAATCCATTGCACAAGAACATCTTACCAAATTTCTTACATCTAGATCAAGGATTTACATTTGCATAGAAATATTAATCAATGGTCATGATTCATTATGTAAGTAGTAATAAATTAACTAATTATTTCTTTAACATATTTGATGAATAGGATTCTTTGTGTCAAGATCCTATGGTCTATAGTCAACGATGTGTTAGTAGATAATTCAAGTCTATCAAATAGAATTGACAGTCCATTTTTAAGAAGATCTGAGGAAATCAATGGTCCATAGTGATAAGATTATTTTCAATACAATAAACCAGGTCATATCAATGGTGCATGTTAGTCAGGAAAAAAATAATTGATGGTCTACATTAGTCCATGTATCACCTAAAATTCTAATGGTCCAGATATGATTATGAAATCTAGAAAAAAATAGGGATTTAATAAAAAATAAAGAGACATGACTATTGCATAATTAAAGAGGATCAATTTAGAATATATCTAATATCCATGATCCATAACCAAATAAAAATAGATGGTCTATATTTAACGGTGAATAAGGACAAATTCACCTTATGAAAATGATGTATCACGATGTGTAGTATTGAATGCTCAAGATTTAATCTTCAAAATATTACAATAATAATTGTAATAGTAGAATGCATAAAGATATTAATATAAGAGGCATACACTAAGGTGGCATTAGTACAACATGTATTTTATAAATTTGAAGATCAGTATGAGTAGATACACTCAAAACAAGTAACTATCAAAGGAGGTACAACATATGACTGCAAATAAGAGTTTACCAAGGTGGCAATGTACCTCCATGAAAGGCCTAACTGGAATACTTTTGTCAAGAAAATGGAGGACTATGAAGAAGAAATAAATATCAGAAGAAGTCAAGCTAGAATTTTGCTTGAAGAATGTGTTGTTGCTAACAATTTTGACAATGTGATTGCCTAGAGAATCCAATATTTTGAATGTGATAAAGAAGATGAGCATAAATTAGCTCATTAACTTGATAATTTATTAATGATGACTAAATATTTAACTAGATTATCTCAAGATAATGATATTTTAATAGAAATTCATAAAATCAAAGTGTTGCAAGTGACAGATACAATAATATTCATCTCTTATTCTTGTGATGAGGCCTAGGGTGAAATTGCTATCATGTTGGTAATAAGTCAACCTAAGCAAAAGGAACATGGCAAAGATGAAGAAATCAACAAATGCAACATTGAATCATCAAAAGGTGAGCTTAAGCTCACTACAAATACATCCAAAAAAGGATAATGTTTAGGAAAAGAAGTAGAAAAATTCTAAAGGCTGAGGAGTAGCCAAGTGTAAGGCCTAGATTCAACATAGTTGTAGCCTACTAGAGAATCTGATGATTAGAAAGCACCAAGTGTAAAGTTCTAGAAGAGATAGTTCAAGACAACTACAATACAACTGTTAGCAATAATCAATGGGGCAGATGCAACTAGATGTATAGACCATATGGAGGCAATTATAATAGAATTTGTCATATTCAACCTATAAATACAAGCTACACTAGCCAAAAAAATTAAGTCTTGCATTGCCATTTTTTCCAAAGGTATTCTTGAGTGCCCTTATCCTATCATTTGTATTCATTTTATCTCTTATCTTCCATATCCATCCCTTATTATTATTTTTAATTATGTAGGTCTTGCTCAAAAAGCATTTAGTTTGCTAATATTATGAAGTATGGGAAAAATGGTGCACCTAACAATGCTAAACAAGATGCATCTATCACTAGTGTTGAATAAGAATTACAAAAGAAGTGTTAAAGTAAGCATGATAAGGTAAAACAAATGCATGAAATGGAGTTATTATTTATTCATTTTATGGATCAAATAACGGTTAAATAAATATCCCCTTGAGTGCTCTAGATTGATACATTTGTTACAAAATGGTGCCCAAGAATCAAATCCTTTCAATGACTTGGGTGCACTTCCAATGTTTTTCCTCATACCCAAAATTGAAGTGGGCAGGCCTACGATGCCATCGCTTTGTTCTTTGATGTTATGATCCTATGATACTTCCTCATGCATTGTAAGACCTGCACCTACACACAAGGAAACCATATTTTATCAATAGCAAGTACATATTGTGCAACGTGCGGAAGCAATGCATGCACTAATAGACCAGAAAGTGGAAATATGTGATACGATCATCCAAAACAATTCCAAATGACTCAAAGTCTTAGAAATATGCATCAAAAAGTGATTTTAGACTGATATAATTGAAAATAGTAATGAAATTGTAGCTGGATTTGTGTCAATTAGTAAGCTTGCAAAATCCAAAACAAGTGATTTTTGGTCCTAAACATCCCCAAATAAAACAAAATTGATAGCATATATAAAATAATATTTAAAGAGGACCCATATGAAAATATTAGAAAAATTCATCACATATTCATGTGCACCTTTTGATGAGTCCCATAGACCTGTAAAATACTAAAAATACAATAACTCACTCAATATAACTCCACATTGCATGAAATTTGAATAGTAGGTTTCTGATCTATCCTAGAAAAAGACTATTTAAAAACAATAGAAAAATAATGTCTCAATATGTGACCATCCCTTGCAGGGATGGTGGTGATTGTCATAGAATGGGGACCATATTGGGGTGGAATGGCCACCAGTTCTACTGATTTTATACCACCAATTCCTCTATGAATTGGTCAAAAACTCTATCAATGGTGTTGTCATCAAATTTGGGGGTGAAAATCACTCAATTGGATTTGATTTGTAAACAAATTGTGCCTCTTGAATCACTCGAGAACCTCCTTCGCTAGGTAGATATTTCGAGGGAAAAAGCACAAAAGTTTGAGGGGAAATCTTGGTAGTACTTCGTTGCAATGTCGCAAAACTCCTCTCTATCATTTGGGTGGAAAATGGATCCACTTTATATCCAAAGGAATCCTGTGGCCAAATAGGCATGCAAGGACATGTAGGGCAAGAGGTGCCATTTATCCAAAACTTGGCATGCATTGGAAGGGGAAGGTAATATCCCTTTTTGACCTCCATTCTACAACATGCCATAAGGATTTTGCTCCCTTAGGGCTACATGCTTGTATAGGCAAGATACATGGCAATTTTTGGGTGCTATTTGTCCAAAATTTGACTTTTTAGGAGTCAAAGGCCATGGTTATCCCACCCAGGGATGACTGCTTGTGACCGTCCCTAGGTGGGATGGTCATGAACTATGACCATCCCAAGGTGGGATGATCATGCCTATGTGACCCAAAACCTCCTAAAATTTGGGTATAGCATTCCAAGAGTGGTAGGGATCACTGTGTAACCTTTGAAGGTTTCCCAAGGGGGCCATATGATGTCAATTAGCTAATGCTTTTGGTTGCCTAATCGGATTGACATGATTTTAGTGTCTACATATGCCCCTTTTTGAGATGCGTTGTGTGCAACACAACATTGAGAAAAAATAGATGACTAAAATTCTAAATTATTAGGGTTATTCAATAACCTAACCAAATTTAGATGCCCCAATCATGAAAAGAGTATGCGTTCTTGAATCCTTGCTTCTAACGAGCTAAGGAACTTGATTCAAGTATAACCTTTCCAGTAAGGCTTACTTGATCTTGGACATTTTTCATTCATGAAGCAGTGAAGCCTAAGTTACTTCATGATTCTTTAATGCCAAGAATTTATTTAATTAATTTTTTTTCTTGTTTTCTATCCCAAGCAGAAGCGTGATTATATTTGTCAAAGATTCATTGGATGAATGTAATTTGCATGATTAAGTGTTCAATTGTTTATTGTTGGTTATGAATTTATTAAGTATGACTACCCCCTCAAGTTATGAGTCGATGAGGGAGTAACCAATGATAAAAGAAATGATTCACTTAACCCATATGACTTGGGTAGGGTTTCCTTCTGTTTTACCCATTCAAAATAGAACATTTTTGAGAATATTTTGATGATTTTGTTAGTATTTCATGGAAGCAAGGAGTCAAAAAAATCATTCCTGTGGGGTGGTACAGCCATAATGGCATTATTAGGGATTAAATTAAGGACTTTCCCATTCATCCATGAGTAATTTAGGTTCATCTTGATCCATAGTGAAGTTTGACCAAATTTGACCTATTTTTGGTGGGTTTTGGACCCTTTTTGGTGCATTTTTGAGTTGTTTTGATGTGATTAAGCCTAGGATGTGATGGCTGCACACTTTATGACCATCCCAAGGTAATAAATTGGCCAATTAGCTGCTCATACCACCCAAGGACTGTATTGCCTCTTGGAGGTCTATTTAAGCCAAAATGGGGTATTTGGGCTCATTTGTGCATTTCTAACTTTACATTTTGAGAGGTGAGGAGGAGGAGAGTGATTCTATGTAGTGGAGTGATACCAAAATCATCCTATAGTCACCCTAAGCCAACATGCAAACTCATCCGATGGCAGAGCCAGTGTGATACAGGTAAGAATTGAATTTCTTACTACACTTTGCTAGTGTTAGAAGTGTAATTATGGCTTGTTTTTATTTTTTGTAGAGCACACTAAATCCTCGATAAATGTAATGCAATATTTTATTCTTGTATTTTAGTTTTTGTACAATTTTATTGCTTTTTCTTCCTTTATTTTGCTATTTTTTTACTATTTTTGGTGGCCTAGAAGGCCCATTTTTACCCATTTTAGGGATTGTCCTTGGGTGGGACAGCCATATTGGGCTATTTGGGGGCCATCCATGGATAGGACGATCATATATTTGGGGACCATAATTGGACAAGCTGACCATAATTGGGCCTAAAAATGGGCCCTTTTTTGGGTGTTTTTGGGTATTTTTGGGTCATTTTGAAGCTTGTTTGGTGCTTGTTATTAACCTGCCTACCTCTTCCAGGTGGTTAAGAGTCAGTATCAAGTTCCAAATATCTTTCATACATGAGAGAGTTATTTATAGAGGTATATTGGGAATGTATTGATGTCATTAGCCTCAAGCACATGATACGGTTAGAGCCTGTGGTGGGTGACCATGCTTATTTGACTACTCTTATTGACTTGTGGGATCTGTGCACCAACACCTTCCACCTATCGATAGGGGAGATGATGGTGATGCTTGAGGATGTCTATCATATTTTGTGCATTTTGATAGAGGGTTGGCTGATCGTATCTACTCACCATGATCTGAGAGATACAATCATGGAGAGGTACTTTGGTAGGGAGTGGGAGGAGGTAGTACGTGACTCACTAAGTGGAGGGATACTGGTGGGGTTGTGGTATGAGGTTGATGTATTAACCACTAAGCATGTTTTGTTGATAACATTGATCTCAAACATGCTACTACTAGACTCATTAGGAGCTAGGTTTCCTTGGAACCTATTGGAGTTAGTGTTTACTCTGGTGGAGTGCACCATGGAGTAGCCACTAGTGATGGTTTAGGGGATGACATTACTAGCACAATTGTATGATGAGTTGTACGAGATCCACTACCAAGTATGGAAAGGATTGGAATATTATTTTCTACTCCAGGTGCAAGGATGGTAGCATATAGTTGTGGATTGACCATAAGGAATACCATGGATGAAACGAGCACAACTGGTGGATAGGGAGATAGGCTATAGGATTTTATGGCAATTAGCCAAGGAGGTAGGGCAGATTCATCACCTTGTAGGCAATGTGGACCATTATGCACAATATTTTTCATAACTCAAGGTAGCAGAGGTGATTTGGAGACCTTACAAGTATTTCCAAACATGGGTCTATGTTGAGTTATAGCTCTACAGGATGAGGCAAGGGATATGGCTTGTCAGGCAATATGGGTCTGAGCAAGATTACTTTCCTTATGCTCGATTCCTATGGTAGTTTGGGCTACATTAGGATTTTTCCAATGAGACGGTGGTCTACTAACACCGTGGGGATGAGAGGAAACTAAGGTGGATGATAGTGGAGGTAGTAGGAGTGGAGATAGATCCTATAGTAGACCTTTTAGATTTGGATGATGCTAGGGCCATACATGAGTATGACTCGTAGTGGATGATACACTAATGGTAGGGAGAGGGGCCACTAGGGGATTATTTGGCTATGGTAGAAATAGTACAAGGAGATCACAGGGGTGCTCCAAATAATATTTAAGTAGATGTATGCAAGCGACATGTGCATCATTGAGTGGCAGATGAGCAGGTAGACCTTCTTGACTTAGGATATCTAGGGTATGAATTTGATGAGGATGACTCTAAGGATTAGGGGGTTCCAACATAGTGGCCAACATGAGGTGGTATAGGTACTGAGCTACAGGATGAGCTGGTTAGTATTAGGTAGGAGAAATATATTTTGTAGGTATAGTTACATAGTGCATAGGTTGAGCTTGATAGGCAGGCGATAGAGATAGCGACTCTACGAGCATAGGTTAGATCTTGGAGCCCTAGTCAGGAGGGATCTAGAAGTGGAGATATGGCTAGGCTACAAGAGGATGTGGCACAACTCTAAGCCTTAGTGGTATTATTCCAAACTTGTTACTAAGAGGATAAGACCTATACTGAGGAGTTAGAGGATGAGATAGTGCACCTTAGGGGGCACTTACCATCTCATTCGTCTATGAGTGGGTCACACCAGAGTCAGAGAAGTGGTACATGGTAGTCTTCAGTAAGGATGGAGGCACCTGGATCTACATGGAGGGCTGATAGGGTAGGGGGTAGAAGGTCTGGGAGTTCTTGGTGGGTTTCTATTGAGGATGGAGGTGAGAGTCATAGTACCGGTCCTGCATGACCATGGTTGGTGAGACTCTGATGGCTCTTTTTGTATTTTTGGATTTTAGGAGTGTGAGGTCTGAGGACCCACTTTATTGTAGCCTATGGGCAGTTCAAGGATTATGATGTATCTTTTTACCCCATACATATACATACATATATATATATATATATATATATATATATATATATATATATATATATATATTTATATATTTATATATATATATGAGCTTTTATTTGTTTATCATCATGTGTTTTATAACTACTTTATTAGATGTATGCAATGTATGTATTTGCTTTATGATGTTATGATGGATGCTTATCATGTATGCATATGTTGTAATATGATTTGATTTTATGATATGTTTATGCATGGATGCATGATGATATGGATGATTTATTAATCTAGATGATGAAATATGAATTCTATATGACATACTATGTTAGGACCATAAACTGTATAAAATTCATCTATTCATTTGTAATGTTGTTATGTGATGGATTTATGGAAATCTAGACTTAAATGGCATTGGATAAAATGGTATGAATGAAATGAATGTTATAGAATGTCTATGAGGTTTTCATGAGACTCAAACACTAGTTAATTTATCAAAAGTTGTATACTAACCATGCAAGACTTTTTGACGAGGTATGAATCTACTAGGATGACCAAGATATTCAATATCCTTGTGTGTGCAAGTGATTTCATTATAATACGTACAAGATTACCCTAGTGCAAAATAGGATTGATGCAGCCCATCTATACTAGAGATCACCCTATGAGTATCATGATCCTAGGTTTTGTATGTAGTTGTATTAGACCACTAGGTAGTATAGGCTACCAAAAGCTAGCTCATCCGCATGCAAACATTGGTATGTACACATGCAATATTCTAATGTGACAGACATATCATCATGCATAAGGATACCGCCATTGCCAAGTAGGCTTGATGCCACCTAACCTGTAATGAGGATCACCTCATGGTTTGTCAAATATTGAGAATTCTAGGGATTCAAGTTCAATACTCCCTTCTTTTATTTTATTTTATTTGGGATATTTTCTCATATGTAGTGATAAAAATCACTATTTATTTTGTATTTTATTTTCTTTGAGCAAGGGATTTGTGTAGTGATGAAAATAACCATTTATTTTGCTTTTTGGAATTTTTATTTATTGATAGTGGTGAAAACCACTGTTTATTTTGAGGAATTGGGTAGGGAGGAGCTTGTCCTTTTGTCAATTCTAATAATTTTTGAACCATTCACATAGGGGTATGAGAAAGATAAACTTTTCACTTAAGGCAACCTAGACCACTTTGTAGGTTTCATCTTTCCTTGTGCAAAACTTGGATTTATTAGTGTGAAAATGTGTTAGGATTTTGAAATATACAAGGTACAATCCAAGCAAGAATCTACCTCCTAAAAATTAGGATAGCTTTCTAAAAAATCTGAAAAGAAAACTAGAGATAGTTGAGTGAACAAAAACACTAATGACATTCTAGAACAAATGACTAGGTGAATGGAAATGGACGTAAATATGAAAAGTGGGAAATGTAGGTGGATATGATATGTGAAATATGAAATGGTGTGAATGATGACTTTAACAAAATTGATTTTGAATAATGACTAGTTTATAGTCTTGGCACTTAGACATGTATGAGCAAATTTAAAATTCCAAGTGCAATGATGAGTATGCCTAATGCAAGTGACGATATAATGCAATGGCATGCAATTTTATGTAATGCAATATTTTTTTATTTTTGATGTTTTGATGATGTTTTTAAGTTTTGCTTGATATATATGTAGATACACATGACCAATGGGATTAATGGGTGACATTGGAGCATTTTGGGTGACCAAAAAGCTTATAAATGTCTTTGGGGCATTTTGGGGTGACCTAGACGATCGTAGACTACCTAGGAGCATTTTAGGGTGACCTAGATAGTCATAGACCACCTAGGAGCATTTTGGGATGACCTAGATTATTGTAGACCACCTAGGGGTGTTTTGGGTTGACCAAGTGGTTTGTAGATACCCTTGGAGCATTTTAGGGTGACCTAGATAGTTGTAGACAACCTAGGAGCATTTTGGGGTGACTTAGATGGTCGTAGACCACCTAGGAGCATTTTGGGTTGACCAAGTGGTTTATAGATACCCTTGGAGTATTTTAGGGGACTACAGTGCTCTTAAGCATAGAAAGGCTATAGATGAAGTATGTTCAAGGGTTTAGGATCCTTGAATCCTTCAAGGTTTTCTAGGTAGTAAGTCTCAGTTCTGATATAAGTAGTGATGATGAAAGGACCTAACCATTTTATCGTAAACTTATCGCTTGTGTGGGGTGGTAAGTTAGAATTTTACTGCTTCTCTTTTAGAACTAGATCACCAACCTAAAAATCTCTAGGATGGAATTTTATATTATAGGTTCTCTTAAGTCACTCTTGATAAATGCATGAGTTCTCAAGAGCATCGATGCATCATTCATCATGCAATGTAAGCTAGTCTAGGCGAGCCTATAGTGTAGTGTCATCATCGATGAATACTTGCATGGATATGCACAATTATGGGATTTCTAGCTCTAGAGGCATGATTTCCTCAACACCATACACTAGTGAAAATAGAGTACCTCCATTGAGAATCTGAATACTAGTGTGGTAGGCCCATAGAGAAAGGGGCCATTGTATGATCCAATATTTGTGATTCTCTTTAATAGTTTTCTGTAGGATGGTAATCATAATTTTGTTTGATGCGTCAGATTCCCCATTTTCTTGGGGATAATAGGGCATCAAAAAACTATGTTGAATATTGTACTTTCTTGTTAAAGTGTGCACATATTTGTTCTTGAAATATATCCCATTATCAAAAATTATCTTGGATGGAATACAAAAATGACAAATAATATTATGCAATATAAACTCCACACTACGAGATCCTGTTGTAGTGGTAAGGGGAATTGCTTCCACCCATTTTGTAAAATAATTGATGGTCATAATGATGAACGTGTGGAAGCCCAAGGATGAGGGTAATATTTTCTCATTTAAATAAAACCCCCATTGTGATAACATCCATGCTAATTGAATCAATTGTAAGGCCTAAGAAGGTACGTGTGTCAGGTTAGTATGGTGTTGACACTTTACACACATATTAAGATAAGCACAATAGTCTTGCTCTAAGTTTGGCCAATAATAGCCCATGTGAAGAATGTGCTTTGCAATAGCCATACCGCTAAAATGGCAAACACATGTACCATCATGTGCTTGGGTGACTGTCCAAACTGACTCTTGATTATCTAAGCAACAAATAAATATAGCTTCATAGCTTCGACGATACAAAATATCTCCTAGAAAGATATACTTTACCACATTTTTTTTAAATGTCTATTTGGAGGTATGCGAAAACCTAGGAGGGATATTACCAAGCTTTAGGTAATATTTGATTAGAGTAGATTAGTCCTTATGTGAGGAAGCCTCGATTGTATGAACTACCTACCCCTTTTGAATTTCATCCTAAGTGAATGGTTATTGGGAGATAACCTATAAGAATAGTATTGTGCTACTATCAAAAGGAGTTTTAGGGAATAGAGTCCCCCAAGTGGTATGATTCAAGTGATCACATATTTTTGAGATCCGTTCCTGAGGAGGTTTAATCTGAATCAAGTGGAATTTTGGCATGGATTGAGTGTTCTCATGCTCAAACATAGATTGTGATAGCATTTTAACCTGAATGGTTTTCATATCATTAGCAAGGTTTTACGAGATTAAGGACCCTAAGGAGGCCATGGTATCCATAAAACAATTAGATGAGTGAGGTAGTGCCTCGATATCATACCATTGAAAATTTTTCAAAATTTTATCCACAAGGGATTTATAGGCTTGCATAACTAGATACTTGCATTGGTAAATTCCTTTGACTTGGTTTACGATGAGCAAGGAGTCACCAAAAATTTTGAGCTTTGTTATTTTCATGGTGATAGACATTTGAAGGCCTATGAGCAAGGCTTCATACTCGGTATTGTTATTGGTGCATGGAAAATCAAGTTTGAATGATAGGGGTATGGGAGACCCTTGAGGTGTGAAAAACACAATTCCTATGCCACCCCCTTTATTTCACTTGGAGCCATAGAAGAATAGAGTCACATCATCCTGTAACTTAGGCTCGTCAGAATTGGGTGAGTCTAATATTTGGAAGACTCCATCGTTAGGAAGCTCTATGCTAAGAGGCTGATCATCCTGAAGAGGAGCCTTTATGAGTTGATCAGTGATGACCTAACCTTTAATTGATTTTTATTTGATGAATTCTAGGTCAAAATACATCAACAACATGATCCATTTTACCATACAACTATTGTGGTAAGTGCAAATTATCATATATTGCAATGGATTCTCTTTTGAGACAACATACGTGGTATGGCTAAGCATGTAAAGGTGTAACTTCTTGGTGGTAAAAACCACTTCTAGGCATAAATTTTCAATGTATTCATACTTAATTTTGTAACTGACCAAGGTTCGACTAAGGTATTAAGTAGCATGTTCCTTATGCAATTCATTCTTTTGGGCCAACATGATGCCCAATGCAATCTTAGTTGCTAAGATGTATAAGCGAAATGACACTCCTGGTCGAGGTGGAGCCAATACTTGTGGTGAAGCTAGGTATTGTTTGATTGTATCAAAGGTAGATTGACACTTGTCATCCCAATGGAATGTTATCCCCTTATGTAATATTTTGTTCATGGGCCAACATTTATCTAAAAATTATGCTATGAAGCATTTGATGGACATAACCTTACCCTACAGGCTTTGCAACTGCTTGATGGTAGTTGAGGGAGGCATATCAATGATTACCTTGACTTTTTTGGGGTCTACTTTGATGCCTCTTTTAGATATGATGAATCCCAAGAGTTTTCTATATGTGACATCAAAGACACACTTATTGGGGTTCAGTCTCACGTTGTGCCCATTAAGGTGATCAAGGACTTTTCTCAAGACATCAAGATGCTCATGGCATAATAATGATTTGGCCAATAAGTCATCCATGTAATATTACAAAATTTTGTGCATATAGTCATGGAATATGTATGTCATGGTGCACTGGTAGGTAGCATCAATTTTAAGGCCAAAAGGCATCATATTTTAGCAAAATATCCCCCAAGGTGTTATGAACACCGTCTTGAGTTGGTCCTCTGGATTGATACGAATCTGGTTGTATCCAGAGAAACCATCCATGAGGGATAGTATTTCATGTCCCGTTGTGGTGTCTACTAGGGTGTCAATGTTTGGCAATGGGAACTCATCCTTGGGACTCTCTTTGTTTAGGTCTCGAAAGTCAGTGCAAATGTGAATCCTCCCATTGAGCTTCTTGATGGAAACCATGTTGGATAGCCATGGTGGATAGTCCACTGATATGATGAAATTGGCATCCAACAACTTTTGTAGCTCATATTTCACCATCAAGGCTACTATCAAATGCATTTTTCTCAATATTTTCTTAACTAGCTTGGCTTCAGGTCAAGCGTCATATTATGCATGACTATATTTGGATCCAGTCCTAGCATGTCTTTGTAGGACCATGCAAAATATTCCTTCTTCTTAGTGAGAAGGACTATGTAATCGACTTGCTCAATGGGGGACAAGCTCTCCACTAACTTGATACATTGAGGATTCTTAGGATCTGAGCTGATATATTTATCAATTGTTGGTTAAATTAACATATGTGGCCCCTCCTCCAATTGATGGAGAGTAGGGATTAGATGAATGTCATATGATAGATTTAGATCATTGATTAGAACTTCAGGTTCCTCCTCAACATGAAAGACACTATGAGTAGGACATGGAGAGAAATGAAAAAATTGTAGCATCTCATCACAAGGCCAGTACTTGAAATGCGATGGAGGAGAGTCTCCCTGATCAAATTTAATTACCCCTAGGTTGAGGTGCAGTGGATTTTATGGGTTATCTAGATATTGCATGCATTCAAAAAGGTCTATGGAAATCATGTTAATGGATGGATGATTTCCCCTAGGTGGATGATGGTGTATATTGACATCTGGGTGTCACAAGACTTGTGGAGTTGGTTGTGGTGGAAGCAGGATGAACGAAGGTAGTCAGTGCAACTATGCAAAATATTGCTCCTTTAAAGGTAGAAGTTATCGCCAGATAGGATGGTGTAATGGGAATATATGCAAATAGAACTCATATTCATCATCCATAGGGACGGTCTATGGGTATTATCCATCCAAACTAGAAGAGTCAATAGGTGAAAATCCATAATATGACTCATCATCAGACATCCATTCATAGGGAGGCCCTTGATCCTCTTCCTCACTATCGTTTTGAAGGGTATGCAAACTTTCACCTCTCTCGTAATATTGGTTGACCTCGTAGGGTATCTCTTGATCATCCATAGGTGCAAGGAAGTAGTATCCCAATGAATAGAATCGATTGGGGTTGGCATAGGTATCATGCATTAGCTCATACTTAAAGTTTAGGGTCATGCAATCTAAATTATCCATGAAGACATTAAGGGGCACATGCTTGTTGTGTCCCAAACCAAACTTATCATAATATATATGATAATGTGATTGGTAAAAAATGTGGGTGCCTTACACATACAATCCCAACCCATAACCATGTCAATTGTAGAGATGAATATATCTCATGGAAAATTCAAGGTTGGACATGTAGTTAATATCCTCAAAAAAGGTATCTTCATCCTCTTCCTTCTGTTTATAGGGCTCTATGCCATAGTTGATACCCCCATAAATGAAATTCATATAATTCAATGGTAGAAAAAGAGGCATGATAGTGCCTATGGGGAGATGAGATCAACCCATGTCTTGCACCAACTCGATGGTAGGGGTGGTTGTGATGTTTCTAACTAGGTATTCTCCTATATCAGTGGTGACTAAATGCACTGTGACTTATGGTAGTGGAAGAGGGGATGGGAGTGAGGCTTGAATTGATTCAATGTTTACCTCATAGGATGGCTCCTCTTCTATTGTGCTAGGAATATCTCCTGTGGAGATGGTGGATACGGTCGGAGGGGTCTCATCAATAGGCCTTTTCCCCATGTTCTTTAGTGGATGATTCACCAATGATGAAGGTATGTTTGGGGGTGTCGATGATGAGAATGGTATGGCAAGAGGTGATGATGTATTGATTGAAGGTGATGATGAAGGAGTTGAACCTTGGTTGGATGCATTTGGTAGAAAATATAGATGGTTGATTATAAGGTCAACTCAGGAATTTTTTGCACCAAGTTACAATATTTGAAGGGCTCAAGTTCTACAAAGACGACATGGACTTGCCTTTCATAGGTGTACTTTAGACACTAGTGAGTGATGGAGGGTACACACTTCATGTTCTTGATCCAAGGTCTTCCCAAAAAGATATTGTATGCCATATCAACCTCCAATATGTGGCACAATGTTGGTATGGTCTTTTGTACTACATATATGGGTAAGACTATCATACCAACTATTGAGAATATGGCATCATTAAATGCTCGAAGGGTGTAGGTAGATCTAAAAAATATGAGATATAAAGAGCCTACTATGTTTGAGAGCTATTGTAGTGATGATGTTGTTGGATGAACTAGTATCAATCAAGACTCTCTTGTAGGGTGTTCTATTTACACATGTGATGATGTACAAGGGAGGATCCACCATATAATTTAGAACCAACTTCAGTGCATCCTCCTGAAAGGTGATCACTGGTTAGACTCTTAGGGCGATAACTTGATTGACTTGAGGATCTCCAGTAGAGATTCTCAATGAGGTGGAGATTGTTGAATAATCTCATATATGGAGATCCAAGTAGATGTTGTTCTCAGGCTCTGAGCAAGCTTGCTCTTTATCATGACCATAGGTCGAGGTGGGAGGTTTGGCACTGGAGTTGGCAAAGGCTATAACATCAAAGGAGTGTCACTCAAAACTACAGGTGATGTAATTGTACTTGGGTATCACCAGTTCCTTATCATAATTTTGATCATGCCAATGAAACCTTTCTTAGGGGGTACCTAATGGACCTCATTCACTTGTGGCACTAGCTTTGCCTGTTCTGCATGGGTAGGCAACAGGTCTTTAAAAAAACCCATCTATTGATTTTTTGGCATGATAGGGTTATCAACCTGAAGGGCATTCCTATTTATTATAATTTGTACTAGATGCTTGAACTTAAAGCACATTTACATGTCATTCCCATTTTGCCTATGAAACTTACAGTATAGGTCTTTGTGGTATCATTTGGGATTTGGTGCATTTGGATCAATAGGTCAAATATTAGGTAGATTAATTGTTTTAGCTACATAGAGGTGCTCCAAAAAAGAGTCTACGGACTCTACAATGGACGTAAACTATCACTTAGGATGACATTGTTGATTTTGCCCTTGGTTTGGCTAATTATCCTTGCTATAGTTCCTAGGTGTGGCCTAATACTTAGGCTTTTGAGATGGCATTGGTTGCACAAGTCCTAGAACACTAATGACAACTTTATTGACTAATGTCAGCTTAGGTTACGTTGGGTTGTTCTTGGCATTCTTGTTTCACTCCTTGTGAGGCTTCGCAATATCTCCCTCCTGAATCTTTATGTCTTTGATTATTCTAGCTTGTGCTAGAGCATCTTCAAGATTGGGATATTATTGGAGTTGTAGCAACAAGGAGATTAGATTTAAGGTTGGCTAGTGTCACCTTCTGATTGGTATTGAAGGTGAAGCATTCTAGAAACACATTTATGAATTGATAAATATTGTGGATGCTATGCTTTAGGATTTGGGTGTACCACTCTACAGCTAGGCTAGAGAGGGTAGTCAAGAATATCCTCAAAAGTAAAGCATCATTGTCCTGGATGCCAAAGAATTGGCTCATGAACTTGGTAATATGCTCTTGCACATCTTCATCTCCCTTAAAGGTAGCTAGGTGAGGCATCTTAAATTTCTTTGGATAGGAAGGGGTAGACACATAAGTATGGAGTGGTTGGCTATGAAACTGGTGCAGAGTGGGCTTTCGGGTCCCGGATCTAGAGGTCTTATTCTCCATTGATTCTAGGCACTCTAGCAATACCCTATATGAATCAAAGAATTTGATCTCCTCTTATTTGCTTTGATCCTACGATGGAGGGAAAGTAACCTCAGGCCTATTATGGGGTGGTGTAATATTACACTCTTCCTTGATAAGGTATCTCAAGATATTCCAGTTTTGGCTCATGCTCAGTGTAAGCCCCATAAGGCATCTCCTGAACTAGCCTATAAGGACGGGTAACTACATGCGGTAGGTTTTCTATGTTTAGTCAGGGAGGAAAGTACTAATTTAGCCTAGGATTCCATAGAGGTAACATTGTGTAAGGCCTAGGAGTTCTATCTTGGATTAAAGTGGTTTTTTGCTGATGGAATTCCTATCTTTGGGTACTAGGGGTAGGAACCCTTTCATGTAAGATTTTTTGGAACATCTCACTGGTCTACTATTTAGTCCTTTATTTCTCTATTTGATGCAAGTGATCCAAGTGTTCTTTGTCTTGCTAAATCTGCTTGAATTACTCTTGGCATTCTACATACCTTGTGACTACTTGATTGATCTATTCTATCATGTAAGGTCTAGGAACCCTAGTAGCGTCACCCTAAGGTCTATCTCACTTAGGATGATTTGAACTATTAATCATGTGCTTCCACCAATCGAGGGTAGTCACATTCACTTGTAGTTTATGTTTAAGCATGTGATATTTATACTCTACTAGCATAGAGGCACATCATGCCTATGTGGTATACTAGTCTTGAGGATAATCAAGGATCTCATCATACCTTCAATCACTAATGAGGAAGGGAAGGGATGATTTGGCTCATCATGAGTGATGAGTATCATACTCATCTTGGTACCTACACTATTGTAACCTATTAGGGTGGTGTAAGGTCAAAGTGTGTGAACATTTGGAACAATTCTCATTAATATGATGGAATATAAATAATACATACCAAGCCAATAATAGTCCAGGGGTTACGAAACCACCCGAGACCAAAATAGGCGTTGTTACAACAAATAACAACGAGCCTAAAATATGTCCAACAATATAAGATTGTTAGGATCATAATAAATCAAATAAGAATATTGAAATATACTAACATCCCCCCTTATTACAATATTTGAGTAAACATATAACTACTAGCTATACTAGCATCCCCCCTGCTTACATCATTTTGCAATACATAGAGAGCTGCGAAACAATTCAAATTTGACACGTGCAAGTGCCTTAGTGAATATGTCTGCAACTTGAGCATTGGTGGAGATGAACTGAAGCTGAATTCGGTGCCTTGGTACTTCGTCTCGAATGAAGTGGCATTGTGTATCAATGTGCTTGGTTTTCTCATGATGCACTGGATTCTTAACAAGGTTCAAAACACCCTGGTTGTCGCAGAACAAGTGAATTGGAGATTTTGATGGAAGACCCATACTTGTCAAAATGCGATGCAACCATATCACTTCGCACATAGCTTCACGTGCGACGTGATATTCTACCTCTGTTGATGAGATAGCAACCACTTGTTGCTTCTTGTTGTGCCAAGAGACAGGACCGGATCCAAGATGAAACAAATATCCTGAAGTTGATTTACGATCATCGTATGACCCGACATAGTCTGAGTTCGTGTATCCTTGTAAGAAGAATTTGTTGTTCCTCTTGTATTCTAGGCCATATTCCATTGTGCCACGGACATAGTGAAGAACTCGTTTTGTTGCTTTCCAGTGAGTAGTCTTAGGTTCCTGCATGAACCTCGAAAGATAGTTGACAACAAATATGATATCTGGCCTAGTATTGGTCAGATATATGAGACTCCCAATCAGCTGATGATAGAGAGTAGCATCTACCTGAGGTGATTTGTCATATCGCGATAACTGTAGTCCTGATTCCATTGGTGTTGCCATCGGCTTGCAATCAGTCATGCGATATTTTTCTAGTAGTGTCTTGGCATATTTTTTCTGAGACACTTTGATGTAGTGCTCCTTCTGGTTCACTTCCAGGCCAAGACAGTAATGGAGAAGTCCGAGATCTGTCATCTCAAAATATTTGCTCAAATCCTGTTTGACAGCAGAGATCATAGTTTTTGAACTCCCTGTAATGAGCAGATCATCAACATAGAGTACAAGCAACACTATTTCAGAGCCTTGTTTCTTGAAATAGAGGTTTGCATCCGACGGACATCTCTTGAATCCATGCTATAGTAGGTGATTATCCATTTTTATATACCAAGCCCGAGGGGCTTGTTTCAAACCATATAAGGATTTGACCAATTTGCAAACTTTCTGCTCTTGGCCTTCCACTTCAAATCCTTCAGGTTGAGTCATGTAGACTTCCTCTTGGAGATCACCATTTAGAAAAGCACTCTTGACATCCATTTGGTGAACTTTCCACCCATACTGTGCTGCCATAGCACAAAGAACTCGAATGGTTGTCATCCGAGCAGTAGGTGCAAAAGTTTCCTCGTAGTCAATGCCTTCTCTTTGAGCATAGCCCTTTGCAACAAGTCGGGCCTTATGCTTATCTATTGTCCCATCTGCCTTGTACTTGACTTTGTACACCCATTTGCAGCCTATGGGCTTCTTTTCGTATGGCAGATTGACAAGCTTCCAAGTTTTGTTTTTCATCAGAGACTTATACTCTACATCCATAGCAACCTTCCACTGTGGCTCACTAAGGGCATCTTGCACTGAAGCAGGTTCATGTTCGTCTATTGAAGACATAAACACCCTGTCATCATCAATATCCATATCTTCTGTATCTCTCTCTGGATCTACAGAAAGTTCCTCAAAATATTGACAAAGATCATCAACCTCAGTAGTCTCTGCTGTTGCTCTCTCCTATCGAGCCATGCTACGAGTACGAGGCCTATCCAAAGTCAAATCTGGTGGAGTGGATAGCTTGGAGTCTCTGATTGTACTTGTATACCACTTTGGATTCTTCTTCTATGGAGTTGAAGAAGATGAAGAAGGACCTCCAATTTTTGACGATGAAGGAGTCTTCTCAACTTTAGATTCCACAAGATCTAGGTATACATCTGATGTGTTTTCTGATGTGAAAGCCTCATCAAAAACAACATCTCTACTGATGTGAATCTTCTTGGTCAAGGGGTCAATCAATCGATAACCCTTAGAGTGCTCATCATACCCAAGAAGAATACACTTCAATGTTTTCTCATCTAGCTTCTTCCTTTTCTCTTTCGGTATGTGCATGAATGCTTTACAACCAAAAATGCGTAGATGAGAAATGGAGGGTTTCCTACCACTCCATGCTTCCTATGGAGTCATTCCTTGTAGGGCCTTTGTGGGTGCCCTATTCAATAGATATACTATTGTGGTGACAGCTTCTGCCCAATATTGTTGCCCAATTCTAGCTCCTGTGAGCATGCAACGAACCATTTCCATGATGGAACGGTTCCTCCTTTCAGCAACTCCATTTTGCTGAGGAGTATAAGTAGTAGTTAACTGTCGTGTGATCCCTTTTTTAGTCAAGAATGCAAAAAATTCCTTAGAGGTGAACTCCCCCCTCGATCTGAGCGGAGGGTCTTTATAGAAGTCCCTGACTCCTCAACAAATTTCTTGAATTGCTGAAAAAAGCCAAATGCTTCAGATTTTAGTTGGAGAAAGAATACCCACATCTTTCATGAGTAATCATCTATGAATAACTAAAAATACCTCTTTCCCCCACAACTGATGGGTGTAAAAGGACCGCACAGATCGGTGTGAATCAACTCCAGAGGTTTCTTTGCTCTTGTAGAGCTTCTCTCGAAAGGTACGCTATGTTGCTTTCCTGACAAGCAGTCAGAGCAAACTGGTAATGTGGTAGAAAGGGAAGGAAGACCCTTTACCATCTCATACTTACTTAGCTCAAGTAAGTAACCAGAACTCATATGTCCATATCTCTTGTGCCATAGGGAAGTTGCCTCCTTTGTAGAGATAGTCATGGCTACATCTGGAGTAGAGATAGCATCTAGGGAAAATAAGCCATGCTTATATGAAGCGGTTGCAATGTTCTTACCCCTCCTGGTAATTGAACAACACTTCTTGCCCCCCTCAACACTAAAGGTTACAACCATGTCCTTATCCAGAATTTGTGTGACTGACAACAAGTTGTTCGCCAATCCTGGAACATAGAGAACCTTCTCAATATGACACTTGCCATCAGGAAGAGTAACAAAAATTGTACCTTCTCCCTGAACCTTGTAGGTTTTATCATCGACAATAGTGACAGGTTTGCCCTCTTTGGCCTCAAAAGACTCAAACCATGATTTGTCGCCAGTCATGTGCTTACTGGCTCCAGAATCGACATACCATATAGGATCCGTCTGCTTGGAGACTGTGGTAGTCATGAGCACTTTGTGTGCTCGCTCAAAATCTGTGTCAGATTCCTCAATAGCAACATTCACTTTGGGTTGCTTGTTCTTTTGTGGTTTGTTCTGGCCTTTCTGTTTTGGTTGCTTATTTTTATGCCAACATCTGTTTGTGTCATGACCTTCTTTGTCACAGATCTTGCAATATCTCTTAGTCTGTTGAGTTTGTTTCCCTTTTGAATCCTTTTGAGAATTCCCTCCCTTCTAAAAATTACCCTTCTTCTTAGGGCCCTTCCTGTTGGAGTAGAGGGCAGTGTTAGAAGAATCATCTCGTTGTAGTTGGCGTGCCTCCTCTTCTTGAAGCAAATTTACCAACTCAACAAAGGTAACTTTTCTTTGTGACACCTGAAGTGAGGTGATCAACACTCAAAAAGAATCAGGTAATGCTCTCAATACCACTGAGGTAAGGAGCTTATCATCAACTGGTGCTGCCAAAGAATTCAACTTTCCTTTCAACTCAGACACTCTACAAAGAAAGAGTTCAACAGTCTCTCCCTGTTTCATGCTTAGACTGTGTAATTGAGATTGAAGAAATAGAATGGTGGAATCATTCTTTCCTTCATATATAGTTTTAAGGGCATCCCATGCCTCTTTACTATTTTGACAGTCAACAATATGGGGTTGAACTTCATCAGAAACAGCAAGCAAAATGAGCACTTTTGCCTTGTTGTCTTTCTTGTCAAAGTATTTCTGATCAGCAGTTGGAGTTGTGGCTCCAGCTGCAGATGAAGGTCTCACTGTAGTTCCAGAAACAATATCCCAAAGATCATCCATCTCAAGGATTGCCTTCATCTTGTTTTTCCATGGTGTATAGTTTGGACCTTTCAACAACTGATGAGCATCAGTCATTAGTTTTGCAGACATTGTGAAGGTTCCTTATAACACCAAATGGTCCCCCTTTCGATATACCTTAATGCCAGGCCGTTATACCATACAAAATACCCGCCCTTACGTGAGGGAGACTATAGGTATTTTGAAAAACCAAAAAAATTACCCGCCCTAACGTGAGGGAGACTGTAGGTAATTTTAATGATTATACGATACGTGGTACTTAGGCGGTACTGAAAGGGAATCGCCTCGTTGATGGCACCGACCTTAGAAAGCCTTCAATCCGCATGCATGGGGCGTAACTTCCCCTAAACACTTTGGATATCCGAACTTTCATCTGGATTTAAGCCTAAACACGAGAGCGATTGGGGTAGTGGATGGAGTAAAAAAATAGCAAAATGGCAAACTTATATCTCCCCGACGATTAATAGAGAACTAGCTCAGACGTCGTTTTGGCAGCTATATTAGGCGATGGATACAGTAGCGCAATCACGACAGCTTTACCTGTAAGTGCTGGCCAGAGGTATCACAAATACCGAATGTTGTAGTGCAATAAATTGCACGGATGGGTTTTAATTATTCCGGGGACTTAGGGAGTGTATTTGATTTTAACTTTTAATGAAGTAGTGCAGAAAATGGAAAAATGCAACATACAACATAAAAGTGCCCACAAAAATAAACCACTAGGTGTCGGGCACTGCCGAAAATGCACCTTTACAATAATGCCAAAATTACCTTTTTCAAAAAATTACTCTCTTTCCCCCCTTGATTTTTGAAAAAATACTCCCCCCTTAAAAAATTCCTCTTTAAAGCATCTTTAAATAATTTTTTTTAACTAAAGTTAATAAAAAAATAAATTATCTTCTTATAGAAAAAAAAATTATTAAAAAAATAACCTTTTTATAACTAAAAAATAATAATTAAAAAAATTTAATTATTAACTTTAATAAAAAAATTAAAAAAAAAAACTTCAAAAGAAAAAATTTACCTTGTTTGGGGGGGTCGACGGGTTTTGACCCCGCGACCTCAGGGCTCCCAGAGCCCAACCGCTCGGCTCACGACCACGTGAGCCAGCGGGCTGATCCGCTTATGGATCTGGGCGCCCTCCTCTAAAAAGAGGAGCCACGAGCCCAAAGCTCGAAGCGGTCGTGCCTCCACCTCGGTCGCGGCTCGGGTGGCGCTTGGGCGGCGGCTCTGAGTGGCGCTCGGGCGGCGCTCGGGCTGCGTTCGGGTGGCGGACGACAGTATATAAAAAAAAATTGATTTTTTTCACTAAAAACCTCTCGAATTTGCTCGCCTCAGATGCACTGTGCTCTCAACACTCGAATTCAAACAACTCTGCACCCGAAAACCTCACAAATTGCTCAAAAAAAACTGCAACTCACAGTGCCATTGACGCCCTCCGGCAAAAAAAAATGTTTGTTGGATGAGATCTGAGGATGAAAACAAAATTCCAATCCAACAAATCTGCTCGGATTTGCCTGCTATATCCAGGAAAAATCTCAGAAATGAGATCCACTGATCCCAGAGATAACGAAAAATAGCAGGTGGCTATCTGGTGTGACGCGTTTGATGGGTTGTTTGCAGGGTGACAGGTATGTGGGATTATGTTCAATATCCCACATCCGCTTGGGAACGGGCGCCAACAGTGTTTAAGAGCCCCGACTCTCACTGTTGGTGTATCTCCTCTCGGGGAGATGAGGCCCGAGAGGACGCGGGCTCTCCTCCCACGTGGGGTTGGCTGCCTTGCTGGCTGCCACGTGCGTGCTCCGCTTTGCTTTGTTGGCTTCCCTTGTCGCCTTGTTTGTTCGATCCGATCCACCTCGTTCTTGCCTTGCCTTGTCGCCTTTCGACTTGATGGTCGATTCGATCGCCTCGGTTGTCGATCCCAAAAAATTTTGGGACACCAAAGTCGAATCACCCCTCTCACACTGCCCGATTGCACAGTTGCTCCACCGAGTCTCACACTGCCCACTCGGGCACAATTTCCAATGGAAAATTGGAAAATTAAAAAATTCTCCAAAGCTTCTAAAGATTTCAATGAAAAAAATGATTTCCAATAAAAAAAATCTCTCCAAAGCTTAATCAAAGCTCCGCTCCTGATCATCAAAGCTCCGCTACTACAAGATCATTCGAAAATGAGAGTGGCGGAGATAGGCTCTGATACCATGTGAACATTTGGAACAATTCTCATTAATATGATGGAATATAAATAATACATACCAAGCCAATAATAGTCCGGGGGTTACGGAACCACCCGAGACCAAAATAGGCGTTGTTACAACAAATAACAACGAGCCTAAAATATGTCCAACAATATAAGATTGTTAGGATCATAATAAATCAAATAAGAATATTGAAATATACTAACAAAGTGTGATCAATTGGACCTATCCAATGTGTGTACTCTTACTCTTGCCCATAAGCAGACATGTTAGACCTAGCAGGTAGGCAAATGCATGGTATTGCTCTATCTACAAGTGTCTCAGTGCTCATTTGCATTTAATAAAAGAAGGTATGTGAAGTATTTAGATATTGGGAATATTCTCCCAGAATAAGATCAAAATTTGTAGGGGTATCCCACAAAGAGCTCCCTTGTAGGTGATGTTCTTGACTTGCTATTCTAGAACTTGGATGAGTAGAAGGCCTCCAAGGAGGTATGACCAGGTCCTTGGGGCTAAATTAGAGATAACTTGTGTCTCATAGTCTACTCTTTGTAGTGTCTACCCTTGACTGGGCTTGGTTGTGGGTACACACCATTGCTATTCCTTACCAAACCCTAGATGATTATATCCTTTACAAATTTTGAATAAAGGAACTCACAAGAATGGAAACATGCAAATAAAACAAATGTTTTATCTCTTTTAAGTATTATGTGTGTTCCCTAAGTTGTTTTGTGTGTTTAGATGTGTTGTTTGTAAAGAAGACCTTGTGTCACGTATTTTGCTCTTATTGGATGATATACTTGTGTTCAAATAGATTTCACCTATATGCTCACAACTTGACAACTGAAAATGAAAGTATGATCACGTAAACCCACCAAAGTATAGATATGAAAACCATACCCGGTCAGGGAGTATAGGTCCTACCAGTTCTCACCCATACTAACTTGGTCAGTGGTATACCCTCTAAAGAGAAATACATGCAAATTTTCCAAGTTACATTGGATATTGGATCCAGCCTTGGCCAAAATGGGGTTCATGGGATTTGAGACAATGGTGGAGATGAAACCCACCATCTTTGATCTCTACCAGTGGTTGGTGATGAAATCCAACTTAATAGCATTCAAGTGAAACATGGTGTGTGTGGTTCTTTTTAATCTTAAATAAAGTAAACAATGAAGCACTCAATAATGTTTCACTAAATGCAAGAAAAATATGTTTTACTTTCAGAAAAGCTAGATAAAAAGCAACCTATAAAATACATATCCTAAAATGGTAACCTACCCTTTAGGTAGGATACAAACAAGCAAGCCATAGAAATGCATTTATACTTAGTTTATTTTTATTTTTTTTATTTTTGTGTTATTTTTGCAATTATAGAATACTGAAACCTATCTTTCTACCTTTCAAGCAAACAAGGGAAGCAAAAGAAAATCAACAAATTTGAACAGTAGAAATGAAAATTGAAGGTTCAGACACTTACCTTGATGGCCTATAAGCTTATTATTTTTGGAATTTTGAGCAGAAAATCTTCTATTTTGTGGCTGCCATAGGGTGGTATGGGTACCCGTTTGATGGCCATCCCATGGTGGGATGGTTGTGTGACCATACCTGGGTGGGATGATCTGCAATCCTGAGGGCGTTTTAGGCCAGAACGACCAGTTCTTGCAATAGAAAAAAGGCAAAAACAAGGTTAAATATTTAACCAACTCAATATGGATAGGGTCCCACTATAATTGCCACTGAATTATGGAAAAAATGGTGCACCTAACAATGCTAAACAAGATGCATCTATCGCTAGTGTTGAATAAGCATTACAAAAGGAGCATTCAAGTAAGCATGATAAGACAAAAAAATGCATGAAATGGAGTTATTATTTATTAATTTGAGGGATCAAATCATGGTTACATAAATTTCCCCTTGAGAGCTCTAGATTGATACACTTGTTACAAAATGGTGCCCAAGGATCAAATCCTTTTAATAACTTGGGTGCATTTCCAATGTTCTTCCTCGTACCCACAATCGAAGTGGGTGGGCGTATGATTTTTCCACTTTGTTATTTGATGTTATAATTCTATGCTCCTTCCTCATGTGTTGTAAGACCTACACCTACACACAAGCAAACCATATTTCATCAATAGCAAGTGCGGATTGTGAAACGTGTGAAAGCAATGCATGTGCTAATAGACTAGAAAGTGGAAATATGCGATGCGACCATCCAAAAAAATTCCAAATGACTCCAAATCTTAGATATATGCATAAAAATTTATTTTGGACTGATTAATTGAAAACAGTAAGGAAATTATAGTTGGATTCATGCCAATTATGCAATGTGCCTAGTAAGCCTAAAAAAACTAAAAAAAGTGATTTTTGGTCCTAAACATGTCCAAATCAAAACCAAAATTGGAAAACATATATAAAATCAGATAAAAATATGACACATATAAAAATATTATAAAAATTGATCACAAATTTAGGTGCACCTTCCGATGAGCCCCATAGACCTTCAAAATACTAAAAATGTAATAACTCACTCAATATAACTCCAAATTGCATAAAATTTTAAAAGTAGGTTTTTGATCTATCCTATAACAATAATATTTAAAAATATTATAAAAATCATACTTCAGTCTATGATCATACTTTGCAGGGATGATGGTGACTGTCATAGAATGAGGACTATCCTAGGGTGGGATGGACACTAGTTCTGTTGATTTTCTACCACAAATTCTGCTATAAATTGGTCAAAAACTCTCTGAATGATGTTGTCATCAAATTTAGGGGTTAAATTCACTCAATTGACTTGGTTTTGTAAAAAAAGTATGCCTCTTGAATCACTCAAGAACCTCCTTCACTAGGTAGATATTTCAAGGGAAAAAGCACACAAGGTTGAGGGGAAATCTTGGTGTCATAAAAATCCTCTATATAATTTGGGTGGAAAATGGATCCAATTTATAACTAAAGTAAGCCTATGGCCAAATGGGCATGTAAGGACATGCAGGGCAAGAGGTGCCATTTGTCCAAAACTTGGCATGCATTGGAAGGTGAAGTGAATATCACTTTTTGGCCTCCATTTTGCAACATGTCATAAGGATTCTACACCCTCAGGTCTGTATACTTGAATAGGTAGGATAAATGGTATTTTTTGGGTGCCATTTGTCCAAAATTAAATTTTTATGAGTCAAATTCCATGGCCATCCCACCCAGGGATGACCGCTTGCAATCATCCCCCGGTGGGATGGTCATGAACTATGACCATCCTAGGGTGGGACGATCATGTCTATGTGGCCCAAAACCTCGCAAAAGTGGGGTAGAGCCTTCCAATAATGGTTAGGACCATTGTGTAACCTTTGAGGGTTGCCCAAGTGGGCCATATTATGTCAATTAGCCAATGATTTTAGTTGCCTAATAGGATTGACATGATTTTAGTATCTACAGATTATTTTCAATGATTAGATCAGAAGATAGGAGGTTCTTTATTACTATATTATAATGAAGAGTTGAGGTTATCTATTACATTATTTAAATAAATAATACCTTTGTATTCATTTAATAAGATCTTGGTTATTCAACCAGGATCAAACATTTTGATATTAATACAAATCATGCTTCCATCTTTGAGCAATTTTCTGGTTCAGTTATGTGTGTCTCATATTTACATATTGCATTATTTGAATGTGTGAATGGTGTATTCTCTCATTGGTGAATTTAAATTATGTTTATTACATCATTTGAATGAATTTAATTGATTCAATTCCTTCTTTATTTTTCCTTCTATCTCATTTAATGGTTTAAATTTTTTCTATAATTTCCTAATGGATAAGGCACTAGTCTACTCATAGGGTATAATTAAAGGGTTTTATGATTCTTGGTCAAATATTGAATAAACTACATTTTATTTAAATATCTAATAGAGCATAAGTTGAATACAACATAGATCTATTTAAGGCTTCTTTACCTAACTTAGTCTTTAGGATGTTTATTTTTGTTTTTCTAAGTTGAAGAGGTGCATCCACCAGAGTTCACAATGCTGATTGGAATTAGAAAATTCTATGGTGTGACAATATTTAAGGGACATAGAAATTTTCTCCAACACTCAAACTATGAATAAATAATATTGGTAGTGTTGATGTCATAAATGCACAACTTTATATTTTCTTGGGTAGTGTAAATTCTATTTTTGACTGTTTGAACCTCTATCATATGAATTCAAATTTCAATGGTTATTTAGCAAATGCACTAATTGTAATTACATGGTTGGTGCATTTGTAGGAGGTTTAAATGATCTAACATAAGAAAAACCTTAAAAACAATTCCCACTCTAACATATGGATTATCTCATCCACTCTACGCATGGTTGCACATGTTATTTTATGTCCCATGAGCCTACATCCCAAGACCTTATATAAAATTCCATATGCATCTTAGAATTTCCCATTTCCCTCTAAGAAACCCTTATAAAAATCTATAAATATAGACACATGGACAGCATTTCATCAAGAAATTCCCAACTAATTTTTCTCTAGAATCTTAATGATCATAACATTGTCTTGACAAAGTGCTTCCATTCTAGTTCTCATATCTTATTATCATACAAGCAAGCATCAAATTATTAACTCAACAATATAAATTATTTAAGGAGCCTTCAACAAGAAAGTAAGGGGAGCAACTCAAATTTTAGGTTGTTTTCTTCCCCCCTTTATCTCTTGTTTACTTTGGCTTAATATTTTGTTTATGCCATTTAATTTATCCCTCTCTTTTGCATTGTTTTATATAACTTTATCATATATATACCTTGTTATTAGTAGTGTATTTTAACAAGTTTTACTATATTTCAAACATCTATTTCTCTTCTTACATTAGATGGTTCCTTCATTTGCTTTTTGCATTGCTAGTTAATAAATGTTAGGCTTGTTTTTTTGCTACATTTGTCATCTACATAAATCCCTTATTCTTCCTAGATTACCCTTGATATTGTATTTACTTGTATGTAAAAATTTTCATATCTCCCTCTACCTGTCCATACTCCTCTAGCATTTGTGTTTCCTTGGTTGTAGGAGGTAGTGCATTTGCACTAGGTGCTTTTAAATTGTTTCTTTTGATCTAAAATAGGTATACCTAATAGTCATTAACTCTGGTTGTACCTACTATATTGGGTCCCATACCTTCCTAATTACCTATATTTAGTAGTTGCATTGCTTGAGTTGCAAGAGGTAATGCATTTTCAATCTATAGGTTTCTAGTAACCTTCTCCTACAAAAATAGATAGGCTAAGGCAAACCTATAGAAGACATATATTAGTTTCATTCCATCACATATTGAATTATACAATTCTTTCTTTCTATCATTAGCATTTGCATTGACTTATCCTAATATAGGCAATGCAAACATCATTAGGGCATGATTTGTGTATTTTATACATTTTTAAAATTTTCCTTAAGTGGCCAAGGGATCTAAAATATCAAATATAAAATTCTAAGTATTTATCTTAGTTAGGTATAACCCATTGCTCTCATACTTATTTTTATTTTATCTAATATTTTCATTTGCACCAATGTAATAAGATAGGGTCAATGCTTTTGTTTGGGAGGCATATCTAGGTAATCTCTTTTTGGCATATTTTCTATAGTTTTGTAATATGATTTTGGTCATTGTATTATTTGATTTATTTTTATTTTAACTATGCATTTAATAAAAAGGAAGACAATAAAATAAAGTTATTTTATTTTATTTTCACTTCTCATCTAGGCAAGTAATCATAATAGCATATATTTGCATCTAGGTTAATGTTGAATTCTTACATAATCTCTTGCATTCCATTGAAATAAAAAGACTCTTTGATTTCATGCAATCATTGAAGCCAAATGAGCACTTAGCTTAGGATTTTTTTGTTTCATCCTTGTATTCTTGCATCATTTGATTTCATATTTTAAATCCCTCCTCAAGAGGCTTGATTATAGTACTGGAATCCCTAGGCGTTTGCAAATCAACACATTAAACATAGTATTAGGATTTAAATGTAAAAAATATAGAGGTAGATCATCATGTGAATAGGTCCCCTTTGGAAATGGATATTGAGAATCAACCCACACATGACTTGCTATCTACATTTTAATGAACCTGACATGAAACACAAATCTAGCCCTAATAAAAGATAAAATTAATTTAAAACCTTAATAATACATACTATTGTTTTATTGGATTAGATCATAATAATTAAGATTAAGAACTTGTTTCTTTTTACAAGTGTTACATATCAATATTGAGTCACATATCTGGGTGTGGTTGATCCTCATATCATTCCTTATTCATGTGCATCAAGGTTTTCCCTCTTGTACAACCATGTATATTAGGGGAACCAAGCCTCTTCTACATATTGATATGTATCTTAGTAGGGTAGCTATATTAGATATGTTTAGGTATATTGGGAGACCATCCTAAGTTATATCAACCAATTTGATATTCATAGCATTTACTATATTTACTAATCAAAATAAAAATAATTAATCAATTGTCTTTTCCCAACCTTATCCAATGGCCATCTCCCTAAACCTTAGAAACTTATTGAAATTAATTCTCTTTCCCTTTCAAATATTTTTAGTGGTTGAAATACACTACACAACTCATAAGGTAGTCCATCAATTGATTATTCATCTTAAATATTTAGTGGAAAATAATAAAGTGGAAAATAATAAAGATCCTTCTACCCTTAAGAATTCTAATTCTGAGAAATAATATGAGGGTGCTATACCTTAGATTTTTTAATCCCCTCACATGATGATCTTAATCCTATGATGTCCTCTTTGCAACAACATGATGATAACATCCAATTATTCCTTAATAATGATAAAAATGCAACACCTCCTAGTTTCCTCAATCATTTGATAACCCTTTCACAATAAAATGAAGATATCATCCATGGATTTCTTACTAATATCAACAACAAAATATTTTCCTAAGGGAAGACTCCCTTAAGCATTTCTCTTCAAACTCTAATTTTTATCAATTACCCTCTCATTATACTCTCATTGATATAAAAAATGATAACAAAAAGCAAAACACTCCCTTAAGGGAATAATACCTTAGGGATTACCTTTTTTACTTTAATCCTAATCACTCACAAGTTACTACAAACCTTGATACTTTGAAACTTAATCTTGTTTATCTTATCAATATTTCAAAAAACATCAAAACCCTAAGATACTCGACCAATAATACACCATCATTTGTTGCCTCATGATGAAATATTGAGAGGTGACATAAGCTACCCCTTGTTTCAAAAAACCAACATGGTACATACCCTTAATTTGGGCATACCTTCTAGTACTTAAATATACCATCCTTTCATCAACACTTATTCTAATCCCATTAGTGCAAATGTGATTTTTGCTCAAATATCTATTCTTACATCACTTTTTTTATAGTCATCACACATTTTAATCCAAATAATATAGGGATAAACCATAGGATATCACCTTTTATACCATCCCCTTAAACATCTCAATTGTATCCCTATGTTAATATATAACCTACTTTGGTCTTATATCAAGCACCTTTGAAACCACTTCTTCTTGAATATCAAAATGTAGACTCTAAATTGGAACGATTGGAAAGATAAGACTTCAAATTAGAGAAACTTGAGCAACAAATTTTTTCATGCAAATATTCTCTTCTATTCACAAGTAATATTATGATAATTTGTGCAATAAACCACTAGATCTTATCATAGTTATTCATACCTTTTCCCTCAACTTTAAAACACATGGAATTCAAATATATGAACGAAATGAAGACCCTATCAATCATTTTAGGATTTTCCAAATCACTTGTATTGACACTTCACATGATAATTGTTGCTTCTCAATGCCTTCTCCAAAAGCCTTAGTAGTCCTACCTTGGAGTGGTATTACTAAATACCAAGGCATTCCCTCAAAAGCTTCAAAGACCTTGATGAACTATTCATTGAATAATGCTTTTTTTACATCAAAAAGACACCCATAATTAATGACCTTATTGAACTCAAGCAAGAAAAGGAAAAACAATTTATCACCTCCCTAGAAATGTGGTGAACCTTTATGTAGAGGCTCCAATTTTTACCCCCACTAAAAGAGATTTTAAACATATTTATAAGAAATATTTATGAACAACTATGTTTCCTCCTAAAAATATCCAATGTGGCTTCTTTAAATTATGCCATAGAAAGGGCCAAGAGGATAGAAATTGTCCTCAATATAAGGGGGAAATTAAAAACCAAAAATACTAAGGAAATAGATAAATACCCCCCTCACCCAAAGGGGAAAAATAATATCAAGCATTATAAGGAATGGAGTCATGGATACTCACTAGATCAGCAATATCAATCCTACTACAAACCCTCAAAATATTATTATACAATAAAAACCACAATGAAATTTCATTAAATTAGATCAATCTCCTACAACTATCGTAGCACACCTTCTTGCATCCAATATGGTAGAACTTCCATGAATAAATCCTGTTAACCTTGAAAAAGTGAGAGCTCACTTGTTCTACCTTGATGAACATTGTACATTCCACCATATTAATGTCCATGTAACCAATAACTATAGAAGACTTAGGAATCTAATTCAAGACGTCATAGACAATGACCACATTATCTTTAATAGTTTTTGTTCCCAACCTTTCTTTGATAAAAATATCAAAATTTTCCTAGATCCACCACCCATCCATAGCCAAAGGGTAACAAACCATATTGGCTATAGGAATGTCCCACCTCCATTAATGTATGATAAAAATATTATCAATATTTTGATCAACCTTTACCATGAAATATATTCTCTCTAGTCTATTAGCTTATTTACAAATCTATGGTTCATTAAGGTCCTTTAACCTTGAGGACTCACCTTTATCAATGTTATAGGATAGGAATGTTATGGTATATGGTACATCCCCAATAGTATCATGCTTTTTCCACTTCACTTTCATTTGGCCATGATCATGAAACTGATTTCTTTATTTTTGGGGTCCCATAACCATACCATTTCTATAAATAGTTTGAATTAAGTTGAAATAGCTAAGATTCATTTGATTCTTATATATCATTAACCCTTTCAATTCACATATCCTAAAAATTTTATTTAATTTATCTTCTTTATAATGCATGTTTATAAAATATTACATTTAAATATACAAATGAGTCTACATTTATTACCTACTCATATGGTTGTTTGCATTGGTTTCTAGTTTGCATGGTTTTCTATTATCATGGTTTCCTTGCATGCATGTGCTTGGTTCTTCTTGGATTATTTGTTGCATATCAAGCTAGGATATCCATCAAGATGTAATGCTGATCCTAGTTAGGTATAACTCACATGAATTGCACTTAAACTAGGTGATTGATGCTATTTCATTTTTTTCATTCCTATACCTACAAGACAAATTGGGATTCTCCCAACTATATATTTTCCAACCTAACTCAACCAATAATTTAATCCATCTATCCCCATCATCTATATTTATCAAATTGATCTCCATATCTATTTAATTTATCTATCAATCTCTGTCTACCTTTACCCACTTAGTGATATCTATCTTTTTATCAATCTAATAATTTATCTCTAGATAATCAATCTCTATTACCTCTTTACCAAATTGATATTACTTAAAATAACACATATCTATTATTTTAGACTACAAAACTCTCATATATATCTCCCCTTGTACACATAGGGACATTAATAAAAACATGTTGCAACTATACTTATCTTTAAAATTCATCAATAAATCATCCTTTAATGGATGCATCAAATATGCATATTTCACATCTATTATATCTAAGAATTATATACTTTGGATCTCACATAAGGGGAAAATGAATACCTTGAAACATCACTTAAGTACTTTTCCAAGGATAACTTGATTGGCATCCTTTGAAACATTTTATCATGAATTGCATCACTCTTTATCTTAAAGGGACAATCAATTTAAAAGTCCCTATCGAGTATAGAAATTTAAAATTTCCCCTTACACACATGAAAATCCTCCTTGGACTAGTCAAAAATAAAAATCCCATTTGGGTAATTTCTTAAAGAATCACATTTTGTACATACTATGCATATCTTGTATCCTAGTAAAGTATCATATTGGGTGAGCATCTCAAAACTCTTTATACACTTGTTTAAGGGGTGAACCATTGTACATATTTTATCTTAAAGCACTATGTTGGATATTTTGAGTGGTTTTGTTGTCATTGATGTCAAACAGGTTAATGTTCTCTAGTGGTTTTCAGCAAGGCAAAAGAAAAGGTCTAATATGTCAAACAGGTTAATGCTCTCCAGTGGTTTTCAACAAGGCAAAGGAGAAGGTCTAATATTATAATATTTAATATTATAATATCCAGGGTTGATTCATGGAATTTAAATGCAAGAAGGTGTCATCTTATAAGAGCTTTAAAAAACCCATGTGGCAGGCTAAAATATTAAGAGTTTAATTATTAATTTTAAATAATTTAATCTTAAGGTTAAATTTTAAAATTAAATAATATTTAATTAAGGCCCAAATTTATTTTATTATATTTAAAATTTTAATAAATTCAAATTACTTTACACCAATGTTGGAGAAACCTATGGATTACATATATATAATTCCAAAACCTTTGGCATTAACTCATCCTTGCGAATGATTTCAAAACGTGTTCTAAGAGAGGGATTCATGTGAAATTCGCACGTGTTTCAACACCGAGAAGAGGAAAAATTTTTGTGGCCAAAAAAATATAATCGAAGCACTTGCAGTCCAGTTGGCAGCCAGAGGCTATTTTAGAGTGTTCAAGGAATTATAAACGTGTGTTCAAATCGCATGCGCTCCGTTTTGCTAAAGAGGAGGATTGTTTTCACTGCGGAACATGAGGAAGTAAAAGACACCTTGATATCTTTTGATTTGCATGGAGCCACATAGCCCAATTGGTGGGCACGAGTGCTGCGAAAGTGCTTGGGGGAGAGACATCAATGGCTTGAATCCTGCCAATGTATTTTGGGCAGCATAATAGAGGTATGCACTTTATTTGGTGGTTTAATTTGCATGAAAAAAAAATTAAAGGAGAAAATAATTTTTATTTTCCAAAGTTTTATTTTAATTAAATTATTTGCATAATTATTTTTGTTTATAAGTTATAGATGGGAGTTAAAAGGGGTATGCAAAACTTTAATTTATGATCTAAATTTTTAAGTGATTAAGGAGTTATAAGGTAGTAAGGAAATTTATTATTTTTGAGATTGAAGGTTGTTGAATATTATTTTAAAGTTGGATATTATAAGGTATATTTGAGTAAATTATTTTTATGTACATTTTGGGTGAATGCTAAAATCAAGATGGAGTGATAAGGTGTATTTGAGTGTTATTATTTTGTATTGAAGAAATATTTTGGAAGAGTGTTAGAGCGATATTTTTGTCTTCTAACTTTTGTGTTTGGCAAAGAAAGTTATTATAATTGAATCAGGTTATTAAGGGCAATTCTTCATAAAACAAAAAGTATGGGCACATCTTCCTTGTGAGTGATTTTTGGATGTTGTAAATGCTAAGTTGGAGTGAAAAGGGTTGTTTGATAAGAATTGTTGAGTTTGGTTTTTCTAAAATGAAAGTTGATTCTAGAAACCTTGTTTGATAAGCATTGTTGAGTTTGGTTTTTCTGAAATGAAAGTTGATTCTAGAAACCTTGTTTGATAAGCATTGTTGGATATTTTGAGTAAATATTTCATATGCTTGAACTAGGGTTTGTGAAATAATATGAATATAATTTTTATGTGAAGTTGAGAACTATCTTGAACTAGGGTTTGTGAAAGAACATGAGTATCATTGTTATGTGAGATTGGTTAATAAACATTGTTGGAGATTTTGAGTAAATCTTTCATATGCTTGAACTAGGGTTTGTGAAAGAACATGAGTATTATTGTTATGTGAAGTTGATAACTATATTGAACTAGGATTTGTAAAAGAACATGAGTATCATTGTTATGTGAGATTGGTTAATAAGAATTGTTGGAAATAATTGAGTGAGTGTTCATATGCTTGGACTAGGGTTTGCAAGCAAGAAGTATTTCATTGAGTGATTGATTGAGTGGATTTTATTGAGCCTAGTCAAGTGGAAGTGTTGAAGTGATAGTTCTAATTTTGTGAAACAAATTATTCCATATTCTGAATTAATTTGAGAAAGAGGTTGAGTGTTTGTGAGTGTGAAACATATTGAGTCTCTAACAATTCTCTATATATTTTTGTGATAAAAAGAGAGATTGAAAGTGATTGAGTTTTGTGGTGAGTGTGAAGCATATTGAGTCTCTAACAATTCTCTATATGTTTCTATGATATTGGGTAAGTTCTAGTGAGGACTTGTTGAGCATATTTGTGGTAAGTATTTATGAATACTTGTTGAGCATATTGGACAAGTTCTAGCGAGAACTTATTGAGAAGATTTGAGATAAGTCTTTGAGAAGACTTGTGGACAGATTGGTGTGAGCTTTTGTGGAATATTACAATACAAATTTGAAGATAGAGATTGAGATCAGAATGGACAAGTTATAGAGAGGACTTGTGAACATATTAGTGTGAGATTTTGTGGAAGCTTACAAGGTACATTTGAGATAAGTATTTGAGAAGACTTGAGAGAATATTTGATTGAGTGATTTTTTCAAATATTGAGTTAAGTTTTGGAGCAGCTCTAGTAGAGTTGATTTGTGATTGAGTCAAGATTTGTGTTAAGGCTTTAGAATAGAGATTGAGGATAGATTTATGCTAGATCAAAGGACTGTGTTTAGTGTATATTTGAGTATAGAGTTTGGTGTAGATTCAAGGAATGGTTTGTTCTAGATAAAAGATAGATATTGAGTAGATTTATGATAGACCGAAGGACTATGTTTAGTGCATATTTGAGATAGAGGTAAGAGTAAGCTTTGGAGGTGACAGAATATAGATGATGATAGTCTCCAATGGATAGAGATCCATTAGCCAAAGTAGTGAGGATAGGTCTTTTGAGTGAGGATAGAAGTCTTCAATGGATAGAGATCTATTAACCAGTGTAGTGGAGGCAACGATTCTTCTAGAAGATCACCAACCATAGTAGAGGAGAAAGGAGTTCTCCTATGGATAGATATCCATGAACTTGATTAGGGTATTGGTGTCTCCTTTGTACAGAGGTACATAAACATTGTAATAGATAAAGGATTTCTAAGAGATTTGTTGATAAAATTTTAGTGAAATATTTTATCCATGGAGTAGCCCACATTGGGTGAACCATGTTAAATTGGTGTCTCTATTGTGTGTGGTTATTTGTACATTTCTTTGATTACTTCTATTGATATTGCTATTGATATTGCTATTGATACATTGTATAATATTAATTGGAAAACAAAAAGTAAAAAATGGTCTTATACTGTTCACCCCCTTCTCAGTATAAGCTTATGTTCTTCAATTGGTATTAGAACTAGTTCCTTTAGAAGAGTTTAACAGCTAGAAGTAAAAGCTTTAAAGAACATAATGGACTCTAAGAGTGAATCCTCAGATAATTCAACACCAGTATTTTATGGAAGCAATTATGTATTTTGGAGTATGAGAATGAAAATTTACTTGATGGAACTTGGTAATGAAATATGGGAAGCAGTTGAAAATGGATACACACCACCAACTATTCCACTTACATTTAAATATGGTAAGCTTCTACATCATTACAATTCAAAAGTAATGAATACAATTTTGAAAGGTTTGCATAGAACAGAGTTCATAAATTTTATGCATTGCAAATCAGTGAAAAGAATTTGGGATACATTGCAAAGCATATATGAAGGAGATAAAAATGTCAAAAGAGAAAAGATACTAAATATCAAGGGATAATTTGAAGAATTAATAATTAAGGATGAGGAAAATATTAATGCTTATCTACTTCGTGTAGATGAGATTGTTAACTCCATGGAAGGACTTGGACTTGGTTCAATAATATGATGTTTGTGATAATATCTTAATATCTCTCCCAAAAAGGTTTAGTGAAAATATTTCTAGTATAGAGGAATCAAAATATGGTGATATTTTGACAAGGGATGAGTTACTTGGAATTATTACAGCTTTTGAGATGAGAACAAAAGATGAACCTAATCTCTGGAAAGAAGTAGCTTCAAAGCTACTAAGAATACAAAGGGTAAGAAGTCAAATTTAAGCAATGAGTTATCCAGTGATGAAGAAGTAAATTATGGTAGAAGGAAGAAGGATCCAAGAAGATTTAAAGATGCAAAATCTGTTAGATGTTTCAATTGTGGAAAGTATGGTCACTATGCAATTGATTATTAAGAAGCTAGAAATAGAAATGATGAAGAAAAATAGGATCATAAGAATAGGGAATCAAATAAATACAGGTAACAAAAGAAAAGTTGGGATAGTCAAGGCAAAAAAGAAAAAAAATTCTTTCAAAGACATAAGAGGAGTTACTATGAAGACAAGGCAAGTAAGTACTCAAGTGATAGTGATAATAGTTCCTCAAATAATGATAAATATGAAGTTCTATTTATGACAAAAGAAAAGGAAGTGGTTAAGAAAAGGTCACCAATAATCCTCAAGTATTTTAGATGTGGTAACTTTGGTCATCTTGAAGATAGTTGTAAAAATAGTGGTTTTAGTTTAGTGATGATGAATATGAAGACACACTTGAAGGACTATAAGAGAATATTCTAATGGCACTAGAAGAATAAGGATGTGATCATATAGAAGATAAGTAAGAAAAGAATGAAGATTTTTTCAAAGGACAAATAATAGAGGAAGAATTAGAAACAAGGTGAACTTATTCATGAACTTGATGCATTAAATAAGGTAAGAAAGCAAAACGTCCAACTTAAGGTTCAGTTTCAAGAATATTATGAAGAGAAAGGAAAGCTTATAGAGAATCTAAATAAGTCAATTTCTAAGACAAGAAATTTTAAAGATAAGTTAGAAGAAAAGGTCTTAGAATGTGAAAGGTTAGAACATGAAGTGGATCTACTAAGGGAAGAAATAAAATAATCTAAGGATAGGTTACACACATTTGGAAGGAGCTCAAATAATTTGGATAATATTATCAAGACACAAAGATGGTCAACAAACAAAATAGGTCTTGGTTTTGAACAAGTTCAAAAGAAACAAGGAGAGGAGTCAACCTCAAGTTCTAGAGAAGAAGAAACTTTAGAAGAAGGAAGTATAAGAGAGAGTGAGGCTTCTGAGGATGATTTGGATAGCAAAAATTTCAACAAAGAAATAAATAATGCACAAATGAGGAACAAATGGAATAGGAATTATCACAGGGTAAAAGAGACTAAGAGACCAATGAGATTAAAGCAAGGTAGTTTCAATGGACAATACTTTGCATGTCACAAATTTCAACACAAGGCTTCATAGTATAGGACACATGAAAAATAGGAATATGGGAACTTTAGAAAGAGGTAGCTATTTCAAGGGTATTACTACTCTTGTAATCAATTTTGTCACAAGGCAATGAATTGTAGGGTTCATGATAGGAATAGATATGGCTTCACCAAGAGAAATTCCAAGATATTTGCACCTCCAAAGAATAACAATATTAAGTGTTGTAAGTGTAATAATTATGGACATACAACAAAGTGATGTAAAGCAAAAATTCCAAAGACAAATAGAAACAAGAACAGTCATACGAATCAAAAGGATCAAATAAGGAGGAAAGTTGACAAAGGTAAATATCAGTGCTTACTAGGAGTAGAAATACTTCCACCCCAAAATTAACCACCTCAAGAGGAGGTTGGGGAGGGGCTAAGCTAATATTTTCATTCTTAGCCTCGAGCCCCGAAGGTAACCCTTTGCCATTGATGCCAAAGGGGAAGCGATTTGAGTAAGGGGGAGAGATTTGAGTTAGAAGGAAAGTATTCAATTAGGAGGAGCAGTTATCAGGGGAGCAAAGTAGAAAGTGTAGACACCTAAAACATGTCATGTTTAGGAGAACTACACACATAGGCACATTCCTAGACCATATGACTAAACCTTAGACTTTACAAGTATCAAAAGTGGTTCTCACCACTCATATGGGGTATTATGAGCCCATCCAAGCCTAGCCGCTCAAGCCTAGAGTGGCCAGACCTTAGCCGCTCAAGCCTAGAGTAGCCATAACTTAGCCATTGTAGATGACAACGACCAGATATTAGCCATTGTAGATGATAGTGGCTAAGCCATAAAAAGCATTTTGTCGACAAACAAGCCTAATCATGAGCGAAAGTGGCAGTTTGCATGCAATAAAGGTGAGCGGGAGTAACTTTGCATTCCCCTTCATGGCCAGTTCACATGGGAGACTCAAGTCCAAAGTTAGACTTCAGTTAACTGGCCTTCAAACATAGACAATGACAAAACTTCTCATGGTAACGATCGGTTTACATGCGATACTCAAGTCCAAAGTTAGACTTCAGTTAACTGGTCTTCAAACATAGACAATGACAAAAATTCTCATGCTAACGACTGGTTTACATGGGAGACTCAAGTCCAAATTTAGACTTTAGTTAACTGGCCTCCAAAGCATAGAAAAAGATAAACTTATCATGCTAACATCTAGTATGCATGAGGGATTCAATCCTAGGGTTTTGAACATAGACTTTAGGGTTTCACACATATTTAAAAGGTGCAAGCCTGAGAGCACCAAAGGGATAGAAGGGGATCAGATATCAATTTTGAGACCAAGGATGATATTTTAGCAAACTTCTTTGAGAGATATTTTTCTTGGAGAGCATACATAATGAAGCCCTGTTGGATTGGAGAGCCTATCTGAGCACCCTTTGTTGGAATATGTAATGCAACATTGTGTAAATTATTCTTAGACTAAAATATAAAGTCTAAAGAATAATATTTGAATTAGAAAATAATTATATTTTATGTAAAAATATTCCCACCCAATTAATAAATAAAATAAGGGTGCTAGGAATATTTAATTTGTGGGAAAAATTTATCTCCCCTTTTTCTAGAAAATATTAAAAAGTAACCAATCACTTTTTAATATTTGATAGATGCCACTTGTCACACATCTCAAGATAATATTGTGATAATATTTGTCACACATCTCAAGATAATATTGTGATAAGATTTGTCACACATCTCAAGATAAGATTGTGATAAGATTAGGGCAATTTTAGGGTTGTAGTAGAAAATATTCTCTTTAAATAGGGGTGTTGTCTACTACATATTGATATATCATGTTGATGCATATTGTTGCATAACATTGAAGCATTCTTGTATTGTTGAATCATTGAGTAATATAGTGAGCTTCATAGTGGATGTTTCCATTCTTCATTTGAAGTAGGGTTTTACCACTTAATATTGGTGTTGTGGGTTTTCCTCTTTTGTGTGTGATTGATCTTGTGGAGCATTCTTCGATATTGGGGAGAATTTGCTTGTCTCACACCCTTGAGGAGCAGCAAATTTCTAGCCAACTGAGAGGTGATCATCGATACACATACGGTAATAATTTAACTTTAGTAGAAACTTAATACCATAGTCTTTGGGTCAATAGAGAGGGATTTCATCTTAGCGGTCGATGTCCTAGACAGTGGCCCACAAACCTAGTCTAGGGTTTAGGTGTTAGTTTCTCTTATTCTAATTTCTTTATATTTCATATCATTAGCATAGAATTTACTTCATTCATTCACATTCATAGAACTAGTTTCATTAATTGAGCATATTTCCTTTTATTATCAGATTTATCACTAACAACCTCATCCGGGGAGGCAATCTCGGACAACTAAGTGTGTGTTGTTGTTTTCATTGCTCATAGGAATACAGGTTCATCATATGGATTAACAACATTTGAAAGCACAAAGATCCCTCTAGGAATCAGACTTGGAGGAGGCATCTATAAGCCCTCATACATTTTTGTGTGCAGAACTGAGAAGCCTTTAAAAGTGCACCACCCCTTGCGAAGGGACATCTTACCCACTTGTAATTCATTGTATCAAAATGGGTATCCCTCATAGGGACCGACATGTAACCGGGTTTCAATATCAATAAAAGGATCTCTCTTTGTTATTTCCATGTTATATGCATTTCATGGTCTTTCATTTCATTTTGGTACAATATTGCAAGTAGAGTAAAGCGGTGCATTCATCCCGAGGTTGCTATAGAAAGAGTCAAAAGAAATTATAAAAGGTAATTGGGTTGCCATAAATGACAAAGGGGGAGATTGTTGGACATTTTGAGTGGTTTTGTTGTCATTGATGTCAAACAGGTTAATGTTCTCCAGTGGTTTTCAGCAAGGCAAAAGAAAAGGTCTAATATGTCAAACAGGTTAATGCTCTCTAGTGGTTTTCAGCAAGGCAAAAGAAAAGGTCTAATATTATAATATTTTAATATTATAATATCCAGAGTTGATTCATGGAATTTAAATACAAGAAGGTGTCATCTTATAAGAGCTTTAAAAAACCCATGTGGTAGTTTGAAAGGTTAAGAGTTTAATTATTTAATTTTAAATAATTTAACCTTAAGGTTAAAATTTAAAATTAAATAATATTTAATTTAAGGCCCAAAGTTATTTTATTATAATTCAAATTTTAATAAATTCAAATTACTTTCCACCAATGTTGGAGAAACCTATGGATTGCATATATATAATGCCAAAACCTTTGGCATTAACTCATCCTTGTGAATGATTTCAAAAACATGTGCCAAGAGAGAGATTCATGTGAAATTCGCATGTGTTTCAGCATCGAGAAGAGGACAAGGTTTTGTGGCCAAAAAAATATACTCGAAGCCCTTGTAGTCCAGTTGGTAGCCAGAGGTTGTGTTAGAGCGTTTAGGGAATGCTAGACATGGGTTCAAACTATGTGCGCTCTGTTTTGTTGAAGAGGAGGATCGTTTTCATTGTGGCACATGAGGAGGAGGAATTCAAAGGTGCCTTGACACCTTTTGGTTCACATGGAGCCATGCAACCCAGTTGGTGGGTGCGAGCACTACGAAAGTGCTTGGGGGAGAGCCATCGGTGGCTCAAATCCCGCCAAGGCCTTTTGGGTAGCATAATAGAGGTATGCGCTTTGTTTGGTGGTTGACTTTGCATGCAAAAAATTAAAGGGGAAAATAATTTTTATTTTCCAAAGTTTTATTTTAATTAAAGTCTTTGCATAATTATTTTGGTTTATAAGTTATAGAGGGGAGTTAAAAGGGGTATGCAAAACTTTAATTTCTGAGTTGAATTTTTAAGTGATTAAGGAGTTATAAGGTAGTAAGGAAATTTATTATTTTTGAGATTGAAGGTTGTTGAATATTATTTTAAAGTTGGAGATTATAAGGTATATTTGAGTAAATTATTTTTATGTACATTTTGGGTGAATGCTAAAATCAAGATGGAGTAATAAGGTGTATTTGAGTGTTATTATTTTTGTATTGAAGAAATATTTTGGAAGAGTGTTAGAGTGATATTTTTGTCATCTAACTTTTGTGTTTGGCAAAGAAAGTGGTTATAATTGAGATAGGTGTTTAAGGATAATTCTTCATCAAACAAAAGGTATGGGCACATCTTCCTTGTGAGTGATTGTTGGATGTTGTAAATGCTAAGTTGGAGTGAAAAGGGTTGTTTGATAAGCATTGTTGAGTTTGGTTTTTTTGAAATGAAAGTTGATTCTAGAAACCTTGTTTGATAAGCATTGTTGAGTTTGGTTTTTCTAAAATGAAAGTTGATTCTAGAAACCTTGTTTGATAAGCATTGTTGGAGATTTTGAGTAAAGCTTTCATATGCTTGAACTAGGGTTTGTGAAAGAACATGAGTATCATTGTTATGTGAAGTTGAGAACTATCTTGAACTAGGGTTTGTAAAAGAACATGAGTATCATTGTTATGTGAGATTGGTTAATAAGCATTGTTGGAAATAATTGAGTGAGTGTTCATATGCTTGGACTAGGGTTTGTAAGCAAGGAGTATTTCATTGAGTGATTGATTGAGTGGAGTTGATTGAGCCTAGTCAAGTGGAAGTGTTGAAGTGATAGTTATAATTTTGTGAAACAAATTGTTCCATATTCTGAATTGATTTGAGAAAGAGGTTGAGTGTTTATGAGTGTGAAACATATTGAGTCTCTAACAATTCTCTATATGTTTTTGTGATAAAAAGAGAGATTGAAAGTGATTGAGCATTGTGGTGAGTGTGAAGCATATTGAGTCTCTAACAATTCTCTATATGTTTCTATGAGATTGGGCAAGTTCTAGTGAGGACTTGTTGAGCATATTTGTGGTAAGTCTTTGTGAAGACTTGTTGAGCATATTGGACAAGTTCTAGTGAGAACTTATTGAGCAGATTTGAGACAAGTCTTTGAGAAGACTTGTGGATATATTGGTGTGAGCTTTTGTGGAAGCTTACAATACAAATTTGAAGACAGATATTGAGATCATATTGGACAAGTTCTAGAGAGGACTTGTGAACATATTAGTGTGAGATTTTATGGAATATTACAAGGTATATTTGAGATAAGTCTTTGAGAAGACTTGAGAGCAAATTTGATTGAGTGATTTTTTCAAATCTTGAGTTAAGTTTTGGAGAATATCTAGTAGAGTTGATTTGTGATTGAGTCAAGATTTGTGTTAAGGCTTGAGGATAGAGATTGAGGATAGATTTGTGCTAGACCGAAGGACTGTGTTTAGTGTAGATTTGAGGATAGAGTTTGGTGCAGATTTGAGGACAGGTTTGTGCCATACTAGAGATAGAGATTGAGCATATTTATGCTAGATTGAAGGACTTTGTTTAGTGTAGATTTGAGACAAAGTTGAGAGTAATATTTGGAGGTGACAGAGTATAGAGGATGATAGTCTCCAGTGGATAGAGATCCATTAGCCAGGGTAGTGAGGATAGGTCTTCTGAGTGAGGATAAGAGTCTTTAGTGGATAGAGATCCATTAGCCAGTGTAGTGGAGGCAGCAGTTCTTCTAGAAGATAACCAACCAGAGTAGAGGATAAAGGAGTTCTCTTATGGATAGAGATCCATAAAATTTATTAGGGGATTGGTGTCTCCTTTGGATAGAGGTCCATAAACATTGTAATATGGAAAGGATTCCCAAGAGATTTGTTGAGAAAATTTTAGTGAAATATTTTCTCCATGGAGTAGCCCACATTGGGTGAACCACATTAAATTGGTGTCTCTATTATGTGTGGTGATTTATGCATTGCTTTTATTACTATTGTTGATATTGCCATTTATACATTGTATAATATTTATTGGGAAAGAAAAAGTAAAAAATGTTCTTATATTGTTCACCCCCCCCTCTCGGTATAAGCTTGTGTTATTCACACTATCCAAGCATTATAAACCCATTTGCACTTATTTTTGTATCATATCAAATTCTATAATAAGTCCTCCATGTATAACTAACTAATTAATTTGAGCAATGCTAACTAAGTCCTATAGGAAATGCTAACTAATACCTATCAACAATGCTAACTTATACCTCTAGGAAAAACTAAGTCCTATAGGAAATGCTAATTAAGTCCTCTAGGAACAACTAATTAAGACCTCCAAGTAATACTAATTAATATCTCCACACAATGTTAACTAAGACCTTAGGGTAATGCTAACTCAGACCTCTAGGCAATGATAACCAAGTCATCCAAAAAATGTTAACTAAGTCCTTTGGGAAATGCTAACTAAGTACTTTAGAAAAATCTTAATACTATATGTTTTTTCTTAGATGCATCATATCAAACACTAACAAAATTCTTTGGAAAAATCTCAACTAAAATTTTATTTTAGGTCATTTCCTAGAGGATAATTATTTGAAATACCCCTTAAGTGCTTGTCAAATAATCAGGATTCAAGGCCATATATTAAGGGTGAATCATTCTCAAATGTTGTATACATCACCTATCCACTTACTCTCCACTTTTGGGGAATCAAATCTAATAATCATAAACCTATCCTATTTGAAATAGCTTTGTATCTTTCAACGATGTATCTCTTATCCTTTCCTTAATCATCCATATCCTTCACTCTCCTTTTTCCATATCTTCTCAACTACTCCTTTGATCTTAAAAAACCATTTGACTCCCTTTTCCAATATAATCTATAGGTAACCAATAGTCATTATTTCCTAATCCTAATCAACTCACCAACCCATCTTAGCCAATTTATTCCCATCATCCCTATGTGAATTTAGTTTCCTTGAATCAATTTAGACTCCCCTTTGAAGCTCAAGGGAGAACACATGGGCTAGGGTAGTATTTAATGCTAATCAAAATATAATTCTTGATATCACTTTAGTCAAATAATAGTTGTGGCCCTCATCAACCTAAGACACCAACATAAAAATAGGGTATTTATGTCAATTTTGACATGTTCATTATACAATAAACACATCAAATAGGGAAAAAGTGTAGACAACCAATTTTTGCATACATTTCACCAAATTCCAAGTCTACTAAAATTCATTAATTAACCCTCATTAAGGAGCCTTTTAATCAATCAAATTAAATCAACCTTCTTCATACCCAAACTTAAGACTTTTATTGCTCTAAAAGTAAGACCATATTTAGGATATTATTTTCCATGGAAAATATGTATAAAATTTTACAAAACTACTTCCAAAATAATAGTATTGAAAATATATTTCCAATGAGTATATATACCTATACTCATATGACAATTTATGCCTAAAATTATGAAAAACAACAATAGTAGTGTTGGTGTCACAAATGTGTCACCTTAACTTTTTGCCTAAGAATAGTTTCTTAGGTGGTGCAAACATGATTGCACATGACATTTCAAATACCTTGAGATTGAACTCTAAGAAATTCTACAAAATTTTAAATGTATATTTTACTTTTCCATTTCTCTCCAAGAAACCCATCCAAAAATCTATAAACACAACCATGGGGGAGAGCATTTCATCAAGAAATTCTTAGTAGCCAAACTATGCTAATTTTTCTCTAGAATATTAGTGATCATAGCATTATCTTGACAATTTTTTGCCATTATATCTCACATATATTCTTATTGTACAATAAAACATAAAATTTGTAGCTTAGCAATCTCAAACATTCAAGGATCCTTCCACAGGTAAGGAAGGTGAGCAACTTATATTCTGGAATGTATTCTTCCCCCATTTCTCTCTTGTTTACTATGGCTTAATATTTATTTTATGTAATTTTGAGTTTTAATATAGTCATATCTCTTTTGAAATGTTGTATATAGTTTTATTATAAATTTACCTTACTCATTGTTGTATATTTTGACAAGTTATTTTGTAATTCAAACATATATTTATCTTATTACATTAGATGTTTTCTTCATTTACTATTTTCATTGCTAGTTGTAAACATTAAACTTGATATCTATTTTATTTGTCATCTACCTAAATAAATTATTCTTCCTAGATTACCCTTGGCCTTGTATCCACTTGTATGAAAAATTTTCCTATCTCCCTCTACTTACTTGTCCTCTAGCATTTGCATTACCCTCATTGAAGGAGGTGGTGCATTGGCACTGGGTGCCTTTCCATTGTCATTTTATTCCTAAAATATGTCTCCTTGATAGTAATTAGCACAACAACCCTCCCATTCAGTGATGATCTAGATGGACCTATTGTGCTTGACCCCATACCTCACTATTTTCCCATATTTAGTATTTGCACTGCCCAAGTTGTAGGAGGCAAAACATTTGTGATCTACAAATTTCTATCAAAATTATCCCTTTAAATAGTACATCCATTGTATCTAATATCCAAGGCATAAATATATAAGAAATATAGGAGTTGCATTCTATTATATCTTGCATTAGATTATTCTATCTTCCTATCATTAGCAATTTCTCTGAATTTTCTTGCTATAGGCAATGCAAATGTCATCGGGGCATGATTGGTGCATTTTATTATATTTTTGAAAATTTAATTAAGTGGCCAAGGTGTATGACCTATCAACATAGAAATACTAAGTATTTATATCAGTTGGGTAATCCTCCTTACTCTTATCCCTATTGCTATTTTATCTATTTTTTAGGCTTTGCATTTGCATTGGTGCAATCAAATAAGGATGACACATTTGTTTGGAAGGAATATTTAGATAATATATTTTTGGAATAATTTTAGTTTTATTTTCCTAGTTTTGTAATTTGGTTTTGATCATTGTATTATTTAATTTGTTTTTCTTTTAACTATGGATTTCACAAAAAGGGAGACAATAAACTTAGGTTATTTTATTTGATTTTCACTTTTGATCTAGGCAAGTAATTATAATAGCATATAGTTGCATAGGCTAATATTGTATGCTTTCAAAATATTTTTTATGCCCTTAAAAGGAAAAGACTTTACTTTCTTGTAATCATAAAATCCAAAAGAGCACTTAGGTTAGGATCTTATTTGTTGCATACTTGTAAATTTACATTTTAATTTCCTATTTTAGATCCCTCTTTAAGAGGCTTAGGTTTAGTCATTAAACACCTAGGTGTTTTAAAATTAACACATTAAAAACAATATTATAATTTAAACATAAAACATATCGAGGTAGATTTAAACACATCTAAAAAGTCCTTTATAGGGTAGTTTTGATGATTCTTCATAGAGGATTGAAAAAACTTTATTAAGACCATCCAATATTTTACATGGGTCCAAAACAATATGAATATGATTTCAAAATGATGTATTAAGTAGGATATTACCATTAGCATCTACAAACCTCATAGTTTTGATCATGTGACAAGTATAAGATAAAAAATGAAGAGATAGAGCTTACCATAAATACTTATGAAACTCACAATATTCATCATATGGTAAGATAGAGGTGGTGAGTAAGAAGTTATTATGGCCTTGTCATTTTTAGGGATTGGAACATAATAATATATAGTTACACTTAGTATCCTCACTATAAATAAAAGGTAACAAAGATGATAAAATCATGAAGCTAGGAATATAATCCTATTAACTCCAAATCTTTAGCTAATAGTAGAACAAAAAACCAACTTGATTATAATCATCATATTCCAAAGGTATGAGATGAAATATGTGTGTATGATTTGGTAGTAAGGATATGGGGATGTAATATAATTAAAAATTTCCCTTGTCCCTTTTGTACATAAATATAGGAACTAATACAATGGACCAATCTCAAGCCTATGTACAAAATAAATAGGGAAACATGAAGAGTTGGGATGAATATAGAATATGTAGGCATGTGATATTAGTGATATGTTTTATAAACCTATGATGGCCTACTTTGAATGCACAAATATTATGTATGGGATTTAAATCTTGGTTTGGTGTGTTATTTTACAAGCACCTAAGTTTGGTTGGGAAAAACTTATTCTAATATATTGAAAAATTAATCCTTAAACTAATGTGCATTAAAAAAATGCAAGCATACAAGATACTAGCCTATATGAATTTTTTTTTATAAGAAACTATTGATTACAAGAAAGTAAAATTTCTTTTTATTTCAAGTAAGGGCATAAGAGAATGCATAAACAAAAGCTAGCCTAATGCAAACTAAATGCAATTTAAATTTCAATGTGTGAAATATAAAGAAAGCTTTATATTAAGCTTAAGCTATTAGTTCCCCTTATTTTATCCCTTTTAGTATTCTAAAATAGAAATAGAGAGTTGAAAGCACTATAAAACAACAAACAAGCCTAATTGAGAAGAAAATAACAAAGATAAAAATAGATATCTGGTTTTATCATGGTGACAAAAACACTGTCGAAGACTAGGCGTAGGTGATTCTACAAGGTCATTGCCTATAAGTACCTATAAATAATCCCACTCTACACTTACAAATAAAAAACCAAGGGGATATAGGTATAATTTCTTTTTTTCCCCCTCACATGAATTCCTTCAAACATCAAGATGAAGAACTTGCAAGGTGGTGAGAAGTGAGAACAATGAACAACAAAAAATAGTAGAGTTTTATTAGCATAGAATTTGTTGTGAGAGGTACCCCAAACCCTCAATTTATATGATTTTTAGCTTGGGAAATAAAGCAAGGTGCATTCATGGTGATGGATATGGGAAGGTATGTTTACAAACCATAAATCTTAAGGCAAGGGGAGGTGGATCCAAGAAGGGCCACTTTGGGCTTTGAGATAATATGGAATAGATTTAAGGGAGAGGGTGACATTAATGACATATCTTAAAAGATGCAAATAATCCAAGATTAAGATTTAATACTTGGTAGGGTGATATAATTACCTCAAAGTCACCTCTAGTGATCCCAAACTAATGATATCATGATTTTGATAGTTGTAAGCCAATGAGGTAAGATAAAGTTGATTTACTTCATATTTTGAGTGGGAAAGGCATTTTGGGTGGAAACACTACCTTTGAAATTTTTATCAATGATATCACTTTGACAAGCAGAAAGCTCAAAAAAATTAGTTGTAATGCTTAATTGTCTTATTTGGATTCTTGGTAGGTGGTTTACAAATTTGGTTTTCCAAATTTGAGTATCTACACTTACCTTATTTTTTATGTATTTATTGCTTAATAAATTCATAAAAACAATAATAGATACCATCAATTTTGAAAGAAAACTACTTCCTAGAAATCATTATGTTGAAGCAAAGGTATGGTGCAAAAAACATTCATTAATGAGAACTTCAAAATTTATCTTTTATGAAGGATTAATTACACTAATACCCTTAGCTAGGATACCCCCTTTAGTTTTGGAGGGGAATAAAAGGTGTCAGAGAAAAAATGAATGGGTTACAAAGCCAATGAGTAGGAGTGGTTTGGTAAGAAGAGGAAAAAGGAAAATAGGGTTTGGGGGTTAGAAAGAGAAAAGGGGATAAAATAAAAATTATTTTTACCTTTGATAATTATAAAAAGGATATATAAGAAAATAGAAGCAATGGCATAACCGATGCATCAGGAAACTATTCTGAAGGACAAGGGTGGACCAACAATGGTGGGAACTAAGTTATTCTTCAACATCTAAGCCTATTTATAGTTTTTAAAAACATTTTATTACTTTTTTCCTTTTTTATCATGGTGCCTTGGCTATCATAGGCCATCAATATCATTGGGTACCAGTATAACTATTTTTTATGATATCATTGTTCACTAATTATTCTAAACCATTGATGCCTATGTGTAGACACCTAAAACATGTCATGTTTAGGAGACTACTCATATGGGCACCTTTGCAGACCATATGAATGACCTTGGACCCTCCCAAGGCTAAGCAATGATTCTAATCACTCATTTTAGGTAATCTAGGCCTATTAAGCATTAGTCGCTAATGACATCAATAGCTAAGATCTTAGCTATGGTTAACAATAGTGGCTAGGATCCTAGCCATGTTTAACAACAACGGCTAGCCCTGTAACAAACTCAGCCATATTGAGCTAAGAAAAATCAGTTGCAACAACTAATTTGCATTAGATTTGGAGCAATTTTGGACAATAAATATTCTATAGAATTCCTCCCAACTACTCAGGCCAATAACTTCTTGATCTTTGCTTCCTTGAGAAGCCAATATTAGGATTTGAAAAATCTATTTGTAGACCCCCAAAAAAGGCAATAAGGATCTCAAACTCATTGTAGCGAAGCTCTACTGGTTTGACGACTGATTCACAACCCTTGAGGAGTAGTGAGGTGCTGCCAAATAGAAGAATGATATTTGTTGCTATGACAATGGAGTTTTAAATAGCTTGAGGAGAAATCTTATCAATTCACACCAATCCATCATGAATTCATATAATTTCAATCACAAATCTATGTTCAAACACAAAGGTGACCCTTGACCATAAATTACATGGATAATTGAGCATCCACATACCCTTGACCATAAATTACATGGAGAATTGAGCATCCACAGGCCTGTGCATCAACAAAATCCCATAGTCTTAGCTATAACTATCAACAACAACTAATAGAGCCATCTTCTTTGAGTATTAGAAGCTAGGATTTGATGCACTTAATCCTCTATCTTAGCTATAAATTTACATTTTTGAGCATGCATTTAGATTAACTTAGGCTAGATTAATCAGATTTACTACATTTCTATGGTGTATTTCTAGTTTCATAGGTATCTTTACCTTCATTTATGCATTTCATGCTTTATTTCATATGCTTTTATATATTAGTTTCCTTTATGCTTAATACTTAAAATTACATGTAAGTTTAGGCTTCTTTACATGTTTTAAGTCATACTTCATGCTTTTTTGACAATATTATAGGTAAATTCATGCATATTTACACATGTTTATGCTTTATTTAAGTATTTGCTTTATTTATTGCATATTATTGGATAATAGCCTCATCATGATAGGTTTCATATGCTTTTGTTATGCTTTATTGTTTCCTTGCATGCAGGTGACAGATTCTTCTATGAACTCAAAAATATCAAGATCACCCCTCTTGAAAATAGAGAAGAAGGCATTCTAGTAAGCCCTCATGCAAATTTGGTGGAGACCTAAAGAGAATTTAGAGTACATCACCCCCATTTTGGGGATCAAAACAATTGTATACATGTATCAAATTTGGTATCCTTAAGAGAGATGAATATGTAACCAACCATTCATTAAATACAAAGGAAGAATTCTTTATTGCAAATTTTGTTATATGTGTTATTTATTTCAATTTTGAATATCATGTTGCAATTAGTATAGATGTATGCTTTTTAAGCCTTTTACAGTGGCAATCACAGTGAAAACCCCACATATTTTGTTGCTTTTGTTGATCTACTTGTTGAGTGGTGATTTTGCTCGATTGCAAAACCACACTCATCCTTAGGATTTTGATCACAAAACCCTATCTTGCAAAGAGAGGGTTTTATGATCAAAATTGTAAGGGTGAGTGTGGTTTTGCAATCAGGAAAAATTACCACTCAAAATTTTGGTTCTAGAAGGAGGGCTTAAATTTGTTTACTTTATTTCTATTTAGATGATAAATTGTTCATGTTTAGTTGAAATATTTATTGAAAGCATTGGTTTGGACTAACAAAGTTTTATTTACATATGATCACTCTCATTGATTCTAACATTCTCTAATTTTTAATGTGTTATTGCTAACATTTTTACAAATTGGAGAATGTTCTCTAATGTCAAAATTTAATCGATGCATATCTTTTGGTTGATATACATGATGATTTATATGTGAAACATTTGATATTTTTTAGTAATTCGATGCTTCTTCATAGGATATTTATCTGACTAACAAAATTGATATTAAGGTTGTATTCTTTAAGGTCCACTAATGTCCATGTTTGTACCATGGATGTTAGGCAACCCATTGAACATACCTGGAGTTCAACATTACTTACCCTTTGATTTTGAGAGATATCTTCCTCAATTTGTGTCTAATGGGATGAGTTTCGCAAAAGAACATATTTGTTCATTCAAACTCTATGTGAATCAGTTAATAGTTTGGTATGATGATGTTGATTGTAAAATGTTCCCTTACTCCTTGGACAAGGTTGCATACAATAGGTTTACTAATCTATATTTAGGGTCAATAGTTTCTTGGTCTCAACTAGAGGCAATGTTTCTCAATCAATTTAATAAAATTCTAGTTGATCCAATCCTCATGTACAATCAGTTTGTCACTATTTGTAGAGGACCAGGCAAAGATTTGAAGTCATTCATCAAAAGGTTCCATGGGCTATACACTCAATTGGTGTTACCTTATATCCTTACAAAGGGAGTGGCTATCCAAGTATACCTGAATTCTCTTGATCCATTCACTTCCACATATTTATGAGGGATGCCTCAAATCACATCATTATCCCAAGCTTATGCTCAAGCAATGGCAATTGAACAACAATTGAGTTATCAAAATTATGGTGGGAGTTTTGGATTGTATAATTCTCAACCATTTAATACCTCCCTTACCCACCCAATTATTTATCCACATCAAACAAGTTCAAGTCAGAATCAATTTCAAAATCAATTCCAAAATATTTCATTGTCCTCGAATATGAATCAATTTTAAAATCAGCCATTATTCTTAAGTGCGAATCAATTTCAAAATACTCATCTCTATCATCTTTCAAAAGATGTGCCTAAGATAAATTTTAATGAGTTTCACAATAATATGATTTCAAATAGGGGATGAGTCTTAGATCTAACTAGTACTAAACCATGTGATAGATTGGGAACCCTTGATCCACCAAAAGATGAATTTTTGAAGTTGAGGATGAATCTGAGGAAGATGAATTTTTTGAAATTGAGTCCTCAAAGGTGGATAAAGGTGAAAAAGAGTTGATAGAGAAATCTAAAAAATTATTTATGTCTCACATCCCTATTGATGAAATTTCCATTAATATGCAAAATACGAAAAACTTGTGTGTGAATTCACATGATTGTATTGAATATTCTGAGGAAGAAATACTATGGATGGTTAACAAAGAATTGGAACCAAGTGATGACCCTTTTGTTTGGGAAAGAAAGGATTTAGAACCATTATTCACAAAGGATGATTGGGATGATCATAGAAAGAAGAATGCAAAAATTGATCCCATTATATAAACCCTTAAGCCATCAAAAGTGGTTTAAAATGATATTGAAAGAGAATCAATAGATGAAGTTGAAGACATAATAGAATTTTACCACTTGTTCTTGGAAGACACTTTGGATGAGATTGTTGAAACTGATGGTCAATAAATTTCTCAACCTTCAAATTGTGATGAAATTGAATCATGGGTTAAAAATGTATACTGTGATAGCCTTACAAATTTGAATACAAGAAATAACCCACTTTTGGAAATTATAGAACCATCTAAGGAAGGTGAAGGTGAATTTGGTGAGAAACCCATCAATGAAGTGGAAGAGGGTGAAGAAGTAGTTGAGCATAACAACTTGATTTTGGAATATTATTATTATGATTCTTGGAATAAATGGGAAGAGTATGCTCACTCCAAACCTTATAATCAAATTTTTGTGTCAATTGATATGTAGGATAATACAAATGCTTTCTCGCATGGGGATATCACAAGTCTTGTACACTCTGAGAATGTTTTGGAAGAACAGTTGGAATCTCATCAGGTGTTGGAAAATTATAATGACTCTACTACCATGGATAAAGAAGGAAAATCACTTGCCTTGGTCCCATTTGAGGGCTAAGAAATTAAAAATATTGATCCACCTATGGGCTCTACAATATCTATACCATCTCAAAATGAGGAAATTCAAGAACCTAAGTGGTTTGGGTTTGATACTGTTAGTGATCCTAATAAGAATGTAGATTTTGAAACAACTCAAGACATTGATCATGAAAAGGTGTTATGTGACACATATCTTGAGAAACTAGGTTCTTGTTTAAAACAATATGGGCATATATTTTATTGGGTACCTAACTTTGGTATTTTTGAATAGGTGTTCAATGATGATGATGAAGACCATGAAGAGAAGGAAGAAATCGAAATGACTCACCAATATTTGGTAAATGAAAATGTACATAAGGTAGAATCTAACATTTTGTGTTCAAGCATCCAAGATTCAGGTGAAAATTTGTATAATCATTCATTGGATTCAAATGCTATCAATGATGAAATGCCATTTGTGGTTGATAAAGAATTTGAGTTAATTTCTCCTCACACCACTAATGATATTGCTTTTTTGAATGAAAAAGAAGTTGATGTGCTTGAAGTGTTAAATAAAATTCATAATCAATTACTTATTGAATCTAGGACATAAACTTATTATGATCCTCATTTAATAAATATCCTAGATTCTTGCAAGTGGTTGCATAAATTTGATTGGCCTACAAACAAGAAAAATGAATTGGCTTCAAATTTTTTAGAAATAGGCTCCTACTTGAAAGGTTTCATATTTGAAAAGAAAAACCTAATTCTAAAACATGAATCGAATTGTGAAATTTGCATTCTAAGTAATAGACAAATAGGAATTGAAGATCAATCTTTGTCTAATCAATTTGATGAATGGAAACTTCACTATGGGATTACTAATGAAACAAAATTAAAATGGGGGGGTGAAAGAGGTAAAAGAATGGTTGTTGTAATTTATGACCTAATATTATGTTTGTTGGATTCTTACAAAGCTTAGAATGCTTATCATATTATATGTCTTTTGAAATGTGCTAATCATGTTTGGGATCTAGGGAAGTGATAGCTCAAAATTTGCATCATCATGTACCATAATGTACATTTGTATATAGTTTTTGTTTTCATGTTTTTTTTAGCTTTGTAGTTTTGTGTTTTGTCCTTAGTATTGGGTTTTATTTTGCTTTCTTGTGAGTTTGCATTAGGTTAGGATTTGGAAGGTATTTTTAGTTTTTTTTTTTGGTTTGCTCCCTTGTTTTGAGGTTATGTTTCATGGTAACTAACTTATGACCTCTTGCCTATTTTTTGTGTTCCTTTATTAAGTAGGTTGGACTACCTAATTTGAAAGCAGGTGAACCTAAGAAAAGGGGGATGAGTTATTTTGTGATCATGCTCAGAACAATAAAATATTTAGCTAAGGCTCCACATGTAACTCACATATATTAAAGTGTATTTTTGGAAGTCCTAAAGGATGAAGTTATCTTGATTTGCAAATTAAGGTAAAAATTCAATGTACTCTATCTCTATGCTTTCTAACTCTAGTGATACATAAATCATTGCAAATATATATAAAAAAAAAAGAGAAAAGGAGCATTGAAAAGCTTGATCAAATCAGTCACAAAGTCTATATAAACTCTACCGAGGCTATGGACGCCTGATAAAAAGTAGGGATCTATCTAGACATGGCTCAGTTATGAGAAAGGCTTTGCAAAGTATTAGGTTAACACAAGGGTGAGTTAGATAAACCTACTGGGGCTATAGAAGATTGACTGGAAGTGAGGTTCTATCTATAAAAGCTTTCTTTTTATGAGCCATGCATTATAGCCTAAATGTAAACCATGTGATGGAATATGAAAGGTTTTGGAGATGCAAAATAAATCACTTTTGAACACACTAAGCAAAGGTAAATGGATTAATTGTTTTTTATTTGAAGCTATTGACCCCCACATTCTCAGGACATCGCTAAATAATTTTATTTTGCTAATCTTTGATGTTCTCATTTCAGATTTGGGTTCTTCACCTAAAATGCTTAGGAGCATTTCCCATCAGAGTCACCATTTGTTGTGGTTGTTCTGCAACTTAGCCCCAAAGCTTTGGGACCCACTTAAAATTTTTAGAAAATTGAACTAAGGAGACTTGATTGAGCAATTTGGTTCTCATTGTTGACCCAATTGTTCCATGATTTTGAATGTATAATAATGGGGTTATAGTTGCTAGAAAATTTAGTGACAGATGGTTGCTTGATTTATTGCTACTTTGGCTAGTAAGATGGTTGTTATTTTTATTGCTCAAATATTTCATTTCTTATCCCTTTTTTTAGTTGTATTTTTATTGTTTATTTGTTGTTAGCAATTTTTTGACGATTTTTATTGTCAATTTGTTGCTGATAATTTTTATTGTTAATTTGTTGTTAGCAATTTTTTGATGATTTTTATTGTCAATTTGTTGTTGACGATTTTTATTGTTAATTTGTTGTTAGCAATTTTTTGATGATTTTTATCGTCAATTTATTGCTGATGATTTTTATTGTTAATTTGTTGCTGACGATTTTATTGTCAATTTGTTGTGACATTTTTTTTGTTTATTAAGGTATGCATTAGAGATTGTTTAGTTCATGTTTTAATAAAATAATAAACATAAAATATAAGTATATATATATATATATATAGTCATGTATATATAAATTTATAAAAGAGAAAATAATAAAAATAAAAAAATAAAAATGTATATAAAAATTAAATAAAAAATAAAAAATAAAATATTTATAAAGTGCATATACATATATTATATGTATATAAAATAAAATTTAAGTAAAAGGATATAAAATTATTATATATATAATGAATCAAAAGGGTGTTTTGTTTTTATACAGTTTAAATATCCTTTTATATATTGAAGAAATGTTATTGTGATTTAGCTTCACTTAATTATTACGTTATGGTCTTTCACTAACACTTTTCTTCTTTATGTTGTTTACACACAGGGTTGGAAAATGGTATCCCGACGGTAAGGTTCGAAGTTGAAGTGTAAATGTAGTTAGACATATTTTATACCTCGACCAGCGTGGATGCTTGGATTACATATCTTATCGAAGACACAGATCCTACAATGTAGCAATCTGGTGCGATTGGGTAGCAGAGGATTTAATGGAGCATGATGGTACAAGTCAATAGCTGACAATGAAAGCATTCACGGTAGACATCGCTTGGAGAACATGAAGGTGGTCGATGTGGTCACAGATTACTAGTGGTTGGTATGTCTAATTCTGAATTCATAGTTGGAATTATTAGGATACTTATGGTCAGGAAATATGTCATCTACAGTAGTAGAAGAAGTATTAAAGTGGAATAAAATGTCCAACATGGAAATATGCCACTGGAAATAAATGGCTATCATCAAACCCATTATGCGCACAGAAATCATAGGCGAAGTAGACCGAATAATTTTAGATTGGGTAAGAGACCAAACACAATAATATAGGTTATGACGAGCACTTGCATGAAGGTCAAACTGGAGCATACCCTAGAATAGATGAACTATTACCTAGCAGTGCATAGCCTTGAACAATGATAATCCATGATAGATTTTGAATAGTACAGCCAATAAAGGAGCCAAGTCGTAAATAGCAGTGGGTATGACATGGTCAATCATCGAATCTCAATCAACGGTAGCATGGAGGAATGAGGACATGTAGGTTTTTGTTCTCAACTTTGATGCAATGGGATAAGGTGTCACCGCAGACAAAAGGATAGAGCATAGGAAGACTATGTTGTCCTAGTAATATGACAAGGACTGCCTGATGGAGAACTAATGAATAGAGGAAGAATATGGTCATTGGAAATTGCCTTGAACGCTGGTCGTGGCTATTTTTTGCTATAAGTTTTGATTATCGAGATCCGGGAGAGGTGTGATGAATGAGCATGTTGAACAGGTGGATGCTGAATGTTGAAAAAAGTAGAGATGGACCAATATGGTGGGTGTTGAATGCGATGGTCATGGTGGCAGTTTTAAAGTTAACACAGTAGCCATGTTTAGAATAGAGTCACACAGATGGGCTAGACCACCATAGAGAGTAGGGTGACAATCTGAATGAGCATCCATGCAGTGTGATTGATGGTGATTAGGAGTGCTATCAATAGAGAACCCATATATCAAAAATCAACAATGAACGATGGGATACCCAAGGATTCTAGTGATAAATCAAAGAAGACATAGTGGAGATCATTGGGGATGAGTCTAGTGACTCCACACATAGTCAATCAGTGAAATACATTGTAGTGAATCTCATTGCTTGAGGACTCGTCGACATGGAACACATTGGATGACATAACCAGCCTACACATAACTAATGATAGTGAATGGTGGATGTTGTGAGGACAAAACCTACATAGTGGAAACGATCAAAGATAGAAGCACGACACATGTACATTAAATTACATTCTATGCTAGGTTGGACAAAGACATCATATATTATGGGACTTACCTGTACTTCTAGATATTCAAAGGGCCTCCAATGCCACGTATTGTTCATCGTTAGAGAGCGTAAGGACAAGGTCTTGGTATGGACGTATTGGTAATGAAAAATACAAACTATTTTTTGAGGGTTTCCCATATGGATGTGAAGGGTTATTTTATTATCAAATAAGGACAAAAGGAAAGTGGGCCCAATAGTGTAACCAAAGCACGCCTACCAAGGCTACTTTATTTGGGCATAAGGGAGAGCAATGAAGCCCACTATAAAAATAGTTACGTAACACTTGCAGGGAAGAGTTAGATGTAATGGAGACTGATGGAGTTAATTAGAAGCAACGATGCATAAAAATAAAAAGGAAAGTGGTAACGATTACCAAGGGTGTAGGAAAACTAAGAAAAAGCTAAGCAAAGGTTTGAAAACAAAATATCATGAGCAATGAAAAGTTTTCCATCAAAATAAAGACTAAAACGAAATTTTTTAGGGTTGTTAAATACAGTAGAAAAATATTGAATGGGGGCTAGAATTTTTGCAGGCCATTGGCTGGACCATGGAAGTCTTGGTTGGACTAATTTTGCCACTTGGACTTTGTTTTTCACCACATGATGTTAATTTGGAGAATTTTATTTTTTGCACTTGTATGAGTGATGTTGAATATATTTTTCTGCAATTTAATGGAGATATTTCAAATTTTAATGCATGTTTATGGTTAGCTTTGTCTTATTTTTTACATATTGCATCATTTCCTTAGAACTGTTTGATTGTAAGAATTCGGGTAAAACTAATACTAGTTTTTGTGTAGAATACTAATGCTTGTAGGGTTTGTGGAGAAATTCAGGGTTGTAGCATTTCTGTTATTTCATTTATTTTTCTAACCCTTTATTTTTGCAATTTTTTTTAGTTTTTCGGCGATTAAAATAAAAATTGAAAAATATTCAAACTCCAAAAATAAATACATGGGTGTGAAGAATGAGCTTCAATATTTCATCCGAAATAATTTTGAACTCACTTCGAAGCCATTTCGAATTTATAAAAATCATTGAAATTGTTGTTTTATGAGGGTTTTATAATTTTGAAATTTTCATATTTTTGTATTTTTGAAGGCAAATCAATTCTTCAGCTTTGCATTTATGTTCACAAGAAATAAATGAACTCCCCTTTATGAAAATTTCAATTTCATTATCATTTTTAGAGCAATAAGTTGCCTTTTATTTGTGAAAATTTTGATTTCGTTAAAGAGAGGTAATCTATTCTTATATCAAAGACTATTGTTATTGAAGAAGTAAGTTATTTTTTCTTCTTTATGAAAATTATGATTTCATTAAAGAGGGATAATTTATAATGACATTTTAAGGCCATTATTTTAAAGTCATAAATTTTTGTCTCTTTATGAAAATTAATTTCAGCAAAGGGGTAATTTATTTATTATATCAAAGGCTATGTTTATCTTCACGATAGAAGTGACATCAAATAAATCCAATTACTATTTAATATTCACATTTAGAGATATATTAAATCTTTATTTTTATGTTCAAAACAGGGTTTAAGGAAGATAAAACTTATCTAAAATCTTCTTAACAACAAGAGATAAAATCTATCTAAAATCCTTCAAGATAAAATGAAATAAGGCTTCACATCGTGGTCATATGAGGGCCAATTAACATTTGCATTTCTTTAATTTTCATGAAAAATCATTAGTATAGCATGATAAATAAACCAACACGGACCCATTGTTAATAGTTACTTGCAATCACTAAGGTATTCCTAGAACTTATTTGATACATCTTCACAAAATTATTAATACACATGTGCAATGCTTATATAGCGAAACCTTGGAGAAATTTCATATTTCTTTGCAAGAGAGGGTTTTGTGATCAAAATCCTAAGGGTGAGTGTGGTTTTGCAATCGGGTAAAACTACCACTCAATACTACTATGTTTTTTGTGTGTAGGTACCAACCATAGTTGAAAATAGTGAAGCACAATCTCAATCACGGTTGAAAACAATGGCTAGCATCCTAGCCGTGTTGAGCAAAAATGGCTAGCATCCTAGTCGTGTTGAGCAACAATGACTAGCAGAGAACAAAGCAAAATTAGTAAGCATCATGTTTCTACTTCAGATGAGGATTTCCAGGTAGGTTGCCTCTTTTGCTTCTTTTTCATATTCCCTGTATTTTCTATGTTGTTAGGCTTTAATCATATCACTTAGCCAAATTATAAGGGAAATTTATGAAAAATATCTTACTTGCTACTAGCAACAACAACCAGCTCTATTAGTTGTTGTTGTCTCCAGCGGCTACGATTTCTAGTTGCTTTTCTATCTAGCGGTTGAGATTATTGCTTGCTACACAAAACCATGACTACTATGTTAAACTGTGTGTTAGGGTTTTTCTTGTTTGGGGCCTATCCAAAGGCCAATATCATTTTAATTTTGCATGTGCATTCTCTAAAAGCAAAGAGCATTTATTCTTGCATTTTTTTGAAAGTAAAACATTATTTTCTAGGCATGTAGGAAAAGAATCATGAATGTTTTTTTATGCATATTTCATTTACAAAAATTAAAAAGAACACACACACCATGATTCAATTAAATATCAGTAGCGTTGGGCTCTCACATCCAACCCATTGATCAAGACCAACAATGGAAGTCATTACCACTTGTTGAGTGTTAATTTTACCCAATTATGAAATTACACTCTCCCTTAGGGTTTGGATTCTAAAAAACCTCTCTTTCAAAGAAGTTAAACAAACAACTTCTCCAAGGTCTCCGCTATATTAGCATTTGCATATGGGTACTAGTGATATCATATAAATATGTATCAATTTAATGCTTGGAACACCTTAGTGATTGCAAGTAACTGTAAACAAGGGGCATGTGTTGGTTTATTTTACCATGCTACTTTAATGATTGTTCATGAAACCAAACAAAAAGTAAATGTGAATTGGCCCTCATATGACCATGATGTAGTGCCTTAGTTCCTTTTATCTTGAGGATTTTAATGTAGATTTTATCTTCCTTATTAAGTGGATTTTAATCAAGTTTCATCTTGCATTAAATCCTACTTTTAAATAGATAAATGAAGATTAAATCTATCTATGAACGTAAATCCAAAATGATGAATAGTCTCCTTGAATATTGATTCGTATCATGAAGATAAATATAGCTTTCAATGTGATTAATAAACTATCCCTCTTTGGTGAAATTGATTTTCACAAAGAGGCAATAATTTATGGCCTTAAAATAAGGGCTTTAAAATGTCACTTCAACTTATCCCTCTTAAATGAAATCAAATTTTCATAAAGATGAATAATTTAGTGCTTTGAAATAATGACCTTCAATGTAGTGCATAAATTACCCCTCTTTCATAAAATCAAATTTTTTATAAAGAGAAGGCAATTTAGGACCCCAATAATTTATGAAATGCCATAAAACATAATCCCTTCAATGAAATTGCATTTTCATGAGATAAATATCATCATAGTATCATGAATGAGACATAAAATTGATAAAATTAAATTTTACCCCAAAATGGAAATTTTGCAATTTCGAAATTTAAAAATCTGCAATAAAAACAACTTCGGATAATTTTTAAAAATACAAAATGACTCCAAAATAAAAATGTCTAAGTACGTAATGGAAGCATGAAGTATACTCTACACATCCATGCAATTATTTTTGGATTATGAATTTTTTTTTATTTTTTCAATGTCCAGAAATTAAAAAAAAAAAAATCTGTAAAATGAAATTTGAAAAATAGAAAAATGAATATCTGAAGTAAATTAAATACTTAAAACGCATAAATGCAAAGCTATATCAGTTTGATAGCACCCCATCCTGCAAAACTGAATATGTGGGAAGTTTGTACATGCAACCTAGCTTATTCGACCCACAAATTTGCTCAACCGAAATAAACTAAGTGCTAGCTCCTAGGATTCAAAATAAATTTTCAGATTTAGACATTCACATGAAGTAACCAAAACATGATTGCATAAACTTCATCTACAAGTCCAAAATTTTAAAAGGGAAAAACAATTAAATTTGAGCATGCAAAAATTATCTCATTCTTTCTTGCTAACAAGGCCTAAAATTTCTAAAAAAATACATTTGCATTAAAAATATTCTTCTATTACATTTCGGCAACATTTGGCCTTCCAAAAGGTCCAGATCCTTAAACATACATTCCTTCTGGTTTTAAGGTTTTCCTTTGTGACATTTTGTTTCAGTTTTCCCATGGCTGCAAAATGTCTTCCTCCGTTTTCTCAAATGTTCCACTTCCAATTGTTGGCTTTTCATTACAAAGCATTTCTCACTTTCGCTTTTCTTAGTTTTGCGTCCACATGCAAGCTTTCGGCATGAACCACTTCGTAACCGCTTTATTTAATATTTGTAACACCTTCTTTTAAATTAATAGTTTCACTTTGATAACGACTAGGCATGAAACATGGAACTGGTTTCATCCTTATTTAATTGAAACCTTGGACCTTTACCACACGAGGGGAAATTACATAAAAATAAACATTCATTATCATTATTCGTGCATGAGGGACACCTCAAATTTTGTGTTATTCTCCCTATTAATTTAGTCACTCGATATGCGATGTTTACCTCCCTTTGGAACTACCATGTTACTGCTGCATTTCGATGCTAGCTGCCATATCTGTACCCATAACTCTATCTAGAGAACCACGCCTAGTGTATATGCTTGTCTTGGATTCTATGGGATTCACCGGATGTAGATCCTAACCACTTCCTATACTCACCATTCATGGTGTCGTTTTGCATGTTACAATCCACATCACCTTCTCTGGCATTACCTCTATGTTGTCGTTACCTTTCCTATGCACCAAAAATTTTGTTCAATTCTAATAGTCCTCTGCTAGTGACTGGGTCAGCTGAGCAAAAGGAAAAAATATATTTCACTGCCTATTGCACCGTCAACTGCCCTAATGCCACATTAGCATTCTATCTGCTACTCACTTCTAGAATTTTTGGTATTCGTTGATGGCCTCCTCATGCCACTATGGTTGTCGGATACCAAGTTTTAAAATACCACTACTGAACTCTCCAAACTGGTGCCCTGTCATCTATGAAGCTCTGGCTTACCATACCATTTTGATTTGACATTGAATTTTATGGGTCACTATTCTCTACTATCTGCTGTCAACAAAAAACCCTGTCACTGTAATTTTTGATTGCGCTTGCTATGTCCACATCAGATCATTTTTCATTTTGAAACTTTCTGATGTGCTCTCAGCATATTTCATATTTTTCTTGGTCATTGCAACTCATCGTCGCTAATCATCTACTGTATATATTAGTTTACATTCCACCTCGACTTCGATTTGAGACCACAATGCTCCATATCTAAGTTGTCCTTGCAAGAGCAGGGTCCCCATCCTTGGATACGTGTATTCGACATTCCACATCATCCAATGTACATGGTTCCCATTTGCTTACTGCCTAAAAAATGTTGCATCAATAGTGTTCACGGCTATCTCGGCGTAGATCATCTCATTGAAATCTATGATGTCCTTTTTTTATGTATGCCATCAGTAAACGATGTCCTTGCACCTTTACCCAACAACAATGCGTCCACAGTAAAAGTTTATTCATGATATGGAGTCCTTCAACAACACCCACCAATTCATCATGTCGCACCTACTCCTGCTTCGAACTCTATGTTTCTTCACAAAATATCTACCTCCATTCATAATACCAGTATCTTCGATGAATCCACTCTATTGCAATCTATGACCATGTCATGTTATCTAGGACCAATTGTTCATTCTGACATCATCATGCATTGTGGAGCCAATGTTGTTTTGATATTATGAGAAATCACATTCTATACCTGCACGTTGATTTGTTCTGTCTGAATGACCACTCTAATTATACCACGATGTTTACATCTATAACACTCTTATTAATTTTTTTACAACAATTAAGGCCTTCTCTATCCAAATCTCCTAGAATTAAAGGTCCTAACCTTCGCTATGATTCTATGTTATTCATTGTCGCTCATTTGCCATGGCTATATACAATGCACTATTGGTAGCTCATTGTTGTGCACTTAAATAAGGTATTTCGACCATGATCGATGTTGTGCAACATCTCAGTGTGGTCCCTTAAATACCTTCCATGTAGACCCAAGGATTTAATCCCATGGCCATTTCACCCATTTATCGTATGTCACCTTACTGCCCATTGTTGTGCACTTGGTTTTATCCATGATGCCACATCATTGTTATCACTTCTCATTAGCTTTAGACCATTGTCTCTACGAATTATTTGGCGATTCTAGTGAATTTCATTAATCCTAGAAACCTGTATTCTTTATCACCCAGCAATGGCATCCTTAGAGTCCGTCTATGCTCTGTCCTCACTCTGCTACCACTGTTGACCGTCTTTACCACCAAGTACCCTAACCACACTTTGAACAAACTCCATCAATACCTGCTTACATATCCACCATCATCGCTCGTGTTGCTTCCAAAACACTACCTAAACTGCCATGTCATGCTTCAAATGCTTGGGTCTCATTCCCGTCCAAGTCACGCCTTCTGATTGGCGTCACTGCACTGGGAATTAACCCCTTATCGAGCTACCATCATGGTGGTTAGCTGTGTATGAAGGTGTTGGGTCCCACACAATGATGGGGACCATTCTTGATTTTTGCTCTAGACCATGCTATCAGCGCTAATCGTCTCGAACACTGTTTCATCGCGTCACTATAGTAAAACTCGCCCATCACATGCACATAACCACAACAAAATTTAAATGGGATATTTAATTCAAAATTAAAGTCATCGAAGACTTACACCCTAATATTAAATTAAATGATTATGAACACTATATAAAGAATCAACATGAAAGAAACAAACTAAGCTAAAACTTTTTATTTTAAAATTTTATGCATATGCATAAAATTTTATCTACTTTTTATAATAATAATAATTATTATATAATAATAGTAATAATATTTTATATTATTATTTTTTTATTATTTCAAATATATACATAAGGCATATATATATATATGATTTATTGCTTTCATTTGCTTTTTTAAATATCCTTATTATAAATATATGAAATATAATAATAATAATAATAATATTATTATTTTATTTTTTATTTTTTTATTTTTTATTGGAACCAACAATTATATTCAAAAAAAAATCAAAGCTCCTTATATGCAAAAATAAAGAAACACAACATTTAACAATGAAACTGCAATCAACAAAAATGACGATAAATATCGTCAACAAAATTTTGACGACAAAAGTCGTCGACAAGACATTGATGACAAAGAAGTCGTCGACAACAAAATGACGACAAAAAGTCATCGACAAGAAATTGATGATAAAAAATCCATCGACAAGAAAAATTCATCGACAATAAAATACCATCGACAAGAAATTGACGATAAAAGTCGTCAACAACAACATAGCAAAAACTGCAAACACAAAACTGAGCAAAATATTAGACACTCACCATGAAACCAAAAGCACCCAAACACAACAAGGAACCTTGGAATTAAATTGTAAATATCAAGGATGGGATATATCGAAAATATCGCTCCAAGGACACCAAAATGCTCAAAACACAAAATTTAAAGGTGGGTCCCCAAGTTTTGGGGCTAGTTGTGGAGCAACCACAACAAATGGTGACTCTACTTGGGAAATGCTCCTGAGCATTTTGGTAAGAACCCAACCTGAAAACACACAAAACCCAAAAATTAGAATTACAAGCATCAACAAGTATCCAGAGAATGAAAATAGACCAAAAAGACATGAACCATCAGAATCATTCAACATCAGCTCAGTGTGTGCAAAGTGATTCATTCCTTATCGTCTAAAACCATTCAACATTCCATCGTCAGTTTCACATGGATGTTTGTGTCTTCATGATTTATGCATATGATATGTTATGGATGTATTGAAAGGATGCTATAATATGAATGACCTATTTTGTAGAGACTCAAACATTCTAGTACCATAAACAAACACACTAAAACTGTCTAACCCTCTTAGGACCAAATGTGTGTGCAGTGAATTCATTTACCAGATCAAGAGCTCAGTTATGAACCGCTACAATCTAGAACCAGTGTGTGCAAGTGGACTCAGAGCTTTGGGGAATCGGATTCTCAACCTAAGTATGATGAGAATTTGACCCTATCCTTACTACTCTGATTTTGAGTTTATTACCTCATTTTGACCAAAATGGTTAAACCTGTTATGGATGAAACCACAAGGCTAGCCTATCCATTTGAGCGGTCAGAGGTCTCACTTTTAAATGAGACATGTCACCACGCATGAGCATACTCCACTACCAGTCAAGCGTCTATAGCCCCGGTGGAGGTTAGCCCCATAGTCCATGATTTTGCTTTTGATTTCTTGAATCTTAGGGATGACTACCCATCCTTCTGAGGGGACATGTAGTATGATCCTTACAATCCAATAGTCAGTGGTGTGTGATGCAAGCAAACTCAGAGCTTTGGGGAATCAGATTCTCAACCTAAGTATGATGAGAATTTGACCCTATCCTTACTACTCTGATTTTGAGTTTCAAGTATTGTGGAAGTGGTGAAAACCACTATTTTATGGACTATGTTGCATGATAGGACCGACAAGAATGACTCTTTTCACCTCACATTTTCTCCCAAGGATGGTTTTGACCATTTTACCCAAGATGTTTTTAATATGTGCAAATTGTGTTTGGTTCAAGATAGTTTCGGCATCAGTTCCCAATCTCAAGATCTTCTTAGTGTATATTGTGCAATGATCCTAAGAGAATTTGACATGTTTTTCGGTGATTGTCTTTGAAATGTAGATGCAAGTGAGATGCAATGTTTATGCAATGTGAAATATACCATGAAATATGGATGAATGAGATGGAGTATACAAAATATTTCACCCTAATTTGCAAAACTGACAACTTCATGCATCCCAAGTTTCAAACGATATTCTTTAATGTGTTTGTGGTACTTGTGGAGCCTTCTGCAATACAATTCCGATGTTTCATATTCTCCTTATCTTAGTTAACATTCATGAGGACATGAGCTGACATCTCACTCTAAAATACTAGAAAACAACCAAAACTTGGAAGCGAATGAATACAAAACACACAAATCAAACTTGCAAACATCAAAACAAAATCCAAACCCAAAACCGAACATGAAAACCAAAATCTATATACAAATGTACAATATGGTACAAAATGATGCAACGTTTGAACTATCACTTCCCTGGATCCCAAACATGATTAGAACATTTCAAAAGACATATAACATGATACGCATGCCAAATGTTGTAGGAATCCAACAAAAACAAGATTAAGCCAAACAATGCAACAAACTTCAACTTGCCTCTCTCACCCCACCAATTTGATTTAGTTCCATTAATGATCCCATAGGTGAGATTCAAATCATTAAATTGATTAGACAACATTTGATTTTCAATTCTTTCTTGTCTATTCTTTAAGATGTCAATTTCACAACTCAATTCATGATTTAGAACTAGGCTTTCTTTTTCAAATATGAAATCTTGTAAACAAGAGCCTATTTCTAAAAATTTCAAAGCCAATTCATTATTCATGTTTTTAGGCCAATCAAATTTATGCAAAAATTTGCAAGTATCTAGGATATTTACTAAATGAGAATCATTATAAGTTTTTATCCTAGATTCCATTATCAATTGTTGATGAATTTGATTTAACAATTCAAGTGCATCAACTTCTTTTTCATTCATCAAAGCAATCTTATTAAAGGTGTGAGTAGAAATCAATCCTTGTTCTTCATTCACCTTCAATGGCATTTCATCATAAACATCATTCAAATTCAATAAATGGTCATACAAATTTTCACTTGAAGCTTGGATGCTTGGACACAAAAGGTTAGATTTTACCTTTTGCACATTTTCATTTACCAAAACTTGGTGAGGATTTGCAATTTCTTCTTTTACCTCATGGTCTTTACCTTCATTGATTACCTGTTCATCAAACATACCAAAATTGGGCACCCAATTGAAAACATGTCCATCCTTTTCAACCCTCAAATCTTGTTGGTCAAAGTGTATGTCAAGTAACCCATCTTCATGATCAATCATTTGAGTTGCTTCTAATAGATCAACCTCTTTGTCATTTGGTTCCAATTCTTTGTTCACTATCCATGGTATCTCTTCATTTGAATCCTCAAAATAATCATGCGAATTTGTATCCGAATTTTCAATGAATTTATGTTCAACATGATCTAATTTTGTAACTTTCTCAAATCTTGTGAATGTGAGATCTTCATATGAAGTAGAAGTTTCAACATCCTGCATACAAAGTGGAATAGAAGTTTCATCAATAGGGGTGTGAGAAAATAACACATCTTCATATCTCCCCCAACCATTGTAAAAATTATCTTCCAAATTCATGGGATGAAACTCTATGGTATCTGTGACATGATATTTTGATTCATTCATCAATTCTTTTTCTTCTTTGTTCTTGGCAATAACCTCGTTATCATCTTCCAAAATTTGGTGAGATTCCAACCCTTTTTCCAAAACATTATCAAATTGTACAGGAGTTGTAATATCTTCCTACGAGTAGGCGATTGTGTTATCCTGCATATCAATTGACACAAAGGGTTCATTAGAAGGTTTAAAGTGAGTGTATTCTTCCCACTTCTTCCAAGCATCATGATAATCATCTTCCAAAATCAAGTGGTGATGCTCAACTACTTCTTCAACATCTTCCAATTCATCAATGTATTTCTCATCAAATTCACCTTCACCTTCCTTAGATGGTTCAATAATTTCCAAAAGTGGGTTATTTCTTGAATTCAAATTTGTAAGGCTATCATAGTCCAAATTGGTAACCCATGATTCAATTTTATCACAATTTGGAGGGTGAAGAATTTCTTGATCATTAGTTTCAAGCATCTCATCGAGAGTGTCTTCCAAGAACAAGTGGTGAAATTCTATCATATCTTCAAATTCATTTATTGATTCTCTTCCAATTTCACTTTCAACCACTTCATTCAATTCTATGGTAGGTTCTGTCCTATCACATATCTCAAATATAGTTGAATTTAGGACACCATTATCTAAATACTCATGCATTTCTAGAAATGAAATCATCTCTACACAATCCTCATTGGTGGATGTTGGCTTGGCAACTTGCACCTCCTCTTGGACTATATCTAAGGTGGTTGTAATATTTGGACATTCAAATTCATCCCCTTGATCATTCACCTTAGGTATCATTGGAGTGGAGGGTGCTATATTAGATGGTTGGTGTAGGTTGGCATCACTAACTCTAAAAGAACAATCTCTCATGGGAACATGTTGTGCCTCCACTTGCCCTTGTTCTACCATTATTGCAACCTCATAGATTCTAGGAAAATATCGATCATCAATATTTTCTTCAATAAGTGTAGCAAGTGTGGGGGGTATGGCTCCCATGTATACTTCAATAGCTTCCTCTTCCAATATGTCCAAAATTTCCCACATTTGAGAGTGCAACTCATGGAACCTCTCATTGAATTGACTCATGGATTCATTAGGCTCTTTACGAATAGAGGTAAATTGATTTTGCAACATATCTAAGTCAACTTGATTACCAAAATGATAAAGATAGGCTGCTTCTAGTCGGATCCAAGAAGTCCTAACCTCCATGGGTAATTGGCCATACCACAAGAATGATCTATCATCCAAAATGTATGAGAAGAACCTACAAGCAATAGCCTCATAAAAAACTTGGCATTGACATAACGTGCTCTTGTAGATATGCAAATTTTGTAGGTATCCTGATGCCACCTCTTGATTAAAGAGTCGTAGAAACTCCAATAACATTTCAGGAATCTGATGGGGTATTCCAAAGATAGGAAAACACTCATAATACTTTCCTAACATAGATACCATTTCTTCTCTTACAGATGCCACTTGCTCCTCAAATGTTGCCATTAGTGAAACTCAAAGAATAACTTTAGAACCAAATTTGTTAGTCAAATAAAAATATCTTGCAACTAAGCATGAAATGACTAACAATTTTCAAATGAGTAAATCATAAAGATCATCATGTTAGCATCATCCCAAAAGATATGCATCAATTAAACCATGACATGAAAGAACATTCTCAAATTTGCCAAAAGGTTAGTATTAACACATCATCAAATAGAGAATGTTAGAATCAATGAAAGTGATCAACAAAATTTCATTAGTCAAGACCAATGTCTTTAGATAAATATTTCAAGTAACATGAACAATTTAGCATCTAAATAGCAATAGAATAAATCAATTCAAACCCTCTTAGCTCCCAAAGTGTTGAGTGCTAAAAGATTACCAAAGATGCTAATCAAATGAACTTGAAATATTTAGCAATTAAAACTCTCAAAGTTACACCAAATCACATCATTCATGTATGAACAATCCAAAAGCGTTAGATCAATGAAAACCAATGCATGAATTGCTTAGCATAAATAAAATAAAGTAAACCAATTTAGGCCCTCCTTCTAGCGCCAAAATGTTGAGTGTTAATTTTACCCAATTGTGAAATTACACTCTCCCTTAGGGTTTGGATCCCAAAACCCTCTCTTGCAAAGAAGTTAAACAAAACAACTTCTCCAAGGTCTCCGCTATATTAGCATTTGCATATGTGTATTAGTAATCTCAAATAAAGATGTATCAATTTAAATGCTTGGAACACCTTAGTGATTGCAAGTAATTGTAAACAAGGGGCACGTGTTGGTTTATTTTACCATGCTACTTTAATGATTGTTCATTGAAACCAAAATAAAAAGTAAATGTGAGTTGGCCCTCATATGACCACGATGTAGTGCCTTAATTCCTTTTATCTTGAGGATTTTAAGGTAGATTTTATCTTCCCTTATTAAGTGGATTTTAATCAAGTTTTATCTTGCATTAAATCCTACTTTTAAACATGTAAATGAAGATTAAATCTATCTATGAATGTGAATCCGAAATGATGAATAGGCTCCTTGAATATAGCTTCTTATCATGAAGATAAAGATAGCTTTCAATGTGATTAATAAACTATCCCTCTTTGGTGAAATTGATTTTCACAAAGAGATGATAATTTATTGCCTTAAAGTAAGGACTTTAAAATGTCATTTAATTATCCCTCTTTTATGAAATAATTTTCATAAAGAAAAATAATTTAATGCTTTAAAACAACCTTTTAATATAACATGTAAAATTACCCCCCTTCAATGAAATCAGAATTTTCATGAAGAGAAGGCGCATTTATTGCTCCAAAATGGTAATTTGTGAAATGCCATAAAACATAACCCCTTCAATGAAATTGAAATTTTCATGAAGGAAATGTCATCATAGGCTCATGAATGAAATATAAAACTGAAAAAATTAAATTTGGCCCCAAAATGGAAATTCTGAAATTTCAAAATTTAAAAATCTGCAATAAAAACAACAACTTCGGATAATTTTTAAAAATATGAAATGACTCCAAAGTAAAAACGTCTAAGTGCATAATGGAAGTATGAAGTATACTCTATGCATCCATGCAATTATTTTTGGATTTTGAAATTTTTTTAATGTTTATTTTAATGTCCGAAAATAAAAAAAAATCTGTAAAATAAAATTTGAAAAACAAAAAAATGAAAATCTGAAGTAAATTAAATGCTGAAAATGCAAAAATGCAAAGCTCCATCAGTTTGATAGCACCCCATCCTACAAAACCGAATATGTGAGAAGTTCATACATGCAACCTAGCTTATTCGACCCACAAATTTGCAACCAATCGAAATAAACTAAGTGCTAGCTCCTAGGGTTCAAAAATAAATTTTTAGATTCAAACATTCACATGAAGTAACCAAAACATAATTGCATAAACTTCATCTACAAGTCCAAAATCTAAAAAGGGGAAAGATGGACAATTAAATTTGAGCATGCAGAAAAATCTCATTCTTTCTTGCTAACAAGGCCTAAAATTTCTGAAAAAAACATTTTGCATTAAAAATATTCTCCTTTTTACATTCTAGCAGCATGTGGCCTTCCAAAAGGTCCAGCCCCTCAAACATACATTCCTTCTGGTTTTAAGGTTTTCCTTTGTGACCTTTAATTTCAATTTTCCCATGGCTGCAAAATGTCTTCCTTCCTTTTCTCAAATGTTCCACTTCCAACAGTTGGATTTTCATTACAAAGTGTTTCTCACTTTCGCTTTTCTTAGTTTCGCGTCCACATGCAACCTTTCGACATGAACCACTTTGTAACCTATTTATTTAATATTTGTAACACCTCCTTTTAAATTAATAGTTTTTCTTTGATAATGACTAGGTATGAAAACATGAAACTGGTTTCATCCTTATTTAATTGAAACCTTGGACCTTTACCACACGAGGGGACATTACATAAAAATAAACATTCATTTATCATTATTTGTGCATGAGGGACACCTCAAATTTTGTATTATTCCCCCATTAATTTAGTCACTCGATATGTGGTGTTTACCTCCCTATGGAACTACCATGTCACTACTACCTTCCAATGCTAACTGCCATCTATGCGTCCATAACTCCATATTGATAATCGTGCCTAGTGTATACGCTTGCCTTGGCTTTTGTGGGATTCATCGGATGTAGATCCTGACCACTTCCTGCACTCGCCATTCACGATACCATTTCATGTGTTATAATCCACATTGCCTTCTTTGGTATTACCTCTATATTGCCATTACCTTTCCTATGCACCAGGTCTTCGTTCAATTCTAACAATCCTCTGCTAGTGACTGGGTCATCTGAGCAAAAGGAACAGAATATCTTTCTCTACCTATTGCATCATAAACTACCCCGATGCCATGTTAGCATTCTATCCGCTGCTCACTTATGGCATTTTTGGTATCCATCGATGGCCTCCTCATGCCACTACGACTACCAGATATTGAGGTTTAAAACTACCACTGCCAAACTCTCCAAACTAGTGTCCTATCATCTACGAAGCTTTGGCTTATCATACCATTTTGATTCAACATCAATTTTTTTGGCTTCCCATTCTCTACTATCTACAGTCAACAAAAAACCCTATCACTGTAATTTTCAATTGCGCTTGTTGTGTCCACATCAGATCATTTTGCATTTCAAAACTTGCCGGATGTGCTCTTGACATATTCCACATTTTGCTTGGTCACTACAACCCATCGCCACTGATCGCCTGCTGTATATATCAATTTACATGCCACATTGAATTCTATTTGAGACCAAATTGCTCCATATCCGAGCTGTCAGTGTGCAAGTGAGGTCCCCATCCTTGGTTATGTGTGTTCAACATTCCACATCATCCAACGTACATGGTCCCCATTTGCTTGCCGCCTAAATGATGTTGCATCAATGGCGTTCGCTACTATCTCGACGTAGATCATCTCATCGAAATATTTGACATCCTTTTTGATGAGGCCCAAAAGTGCCTCATTATTGCACAATGTTTGACTACCATATGATAAGTTAATTGCCAAATAGTTGACTAAAATATACTATTTGTTAAGTGTTTACATGATTTTATGTTAGGAATACTATATCTCTGTTTTTGACTATTTTCAGCATTTTGTGACTGATTTTGCTTGATTAAGTAGCAAGTAAGAACATGCATTTCAATTAACCAAATGTGGTATGCTGATATCCATTAACTTCTCAATGGTTTTTGAATGTTTTCCTGCCCTTCAACTTGTTTCAAATCCACATTGAAGCCAAAATTTTAGGACTGTCATAAATCTAAAAATCTAAAAAAATAGCCATATAAAAATCAGCAAGTTGTTACTTTATAGGAACACCTTGAAGTTGTCAAGCAAAGCATGAGGATATGGATGGAATGAGTTCAGAAGGACTACAGAAGACATCTGACCTATTTAGAAGCATTCCCACATGGTCTAAATAGGCAGCAACGAGGTATAACGAGCAGGGGCAATTGTGCGAACATTGTTGCACTATTTCAGCATGGTTACTTGGTGAATGAAGTGTATAAATTCAGTAGCAACTTGATGTACTCCTTCATGTTGATATTTGAATAATTTTTCCATGTTCTAATTTGTTTGAATTTGCAAGAAATGCCAATATTTTACAACTGTGCATCAGAACTGGAAAATGCAGTAATTTACCATGTAAATTCCAGCAAGCTACCAATGAATGGCAAGGCATGGAATTCACACATGGAGAGGAATGAAGGCTATTGCAATATGATCCTGAGGGCTAATCCACTTGAGAAATGCAGCTAAAATAATTTGAAGAGCACACAGTTGTTCATTCCGAAGATCTTCGAAATGAACAAGACATCTTCGAAATGAGAAATACAATCTCTTCGGAATGAGCCACTTATCTTCGGAATGAGAACAAAAAAGTGCTTTTTGACTTTTTGACTATTTTTGATGGTGGAAAAAGGGAAAGAAGGTTGAAAATATTAAAGGAAAATATCTCCCATCTGACTTTGTCGTCCTTGCCGTCCAAAGCCACCATTCATGGAAAAGATCAATTTTGATTCTCTTCTAGGATAAACCCAGAAAAACTGCAACATAATAGAAAGTTGTTTGCAAGATAGAAATGGCATATTCTGAAGTGGAGAAAGATGTGTGAGATATTTCTAGACTCCTCTCACGTACTCCCACCACTGAAGATGCTTTCTAAGGGCCAATGACTACTACTGCAACACAAACTGTCCAGATTTGCATTTATTTCAGATCCAGAATTATTGGCAAATCATTGTAAAGCAACACATAGGCTGATTTGAGCATGGGATATGTTGTAAATATTTATATAAATAACACAGCTCCCTCCTTGGTTGAGCCAGTTAGGAATTAGAATAGAGTAGAGTTTTCAATAGCGAGCAATTAGGACTGTACAACAATTTTTTGTAACAATTTTCAGCATGTTCTGTCATCAATAAAAGTGCAGCTATTTTATCATTTTCTGTTCTGAGTGTTAATTAGTTAAGGAGTGCTTTTCACCTCCTTCTAGATCAGGAAGTATGGGCCCACTTTCAGATCTAGAAGGAGGGATTTTATGGTAGGTTTTAATCTATAATTTTGTTGTAGCAGAATTAATAGATTGCTTGCCAGATTTCATTTTCTTGTTTTTATTTTGTATTAAGTGATTTATGTGTTTCTATTATGTTTGTGTACAACATTTGTGTGTATGTCAGCTGATAAATTATATTAAGCATTTTTCCTTTGCTTTCCATGTTTTCCCTACTTTCTATTTTAGCAACTTTCCATTTTCAGCATATTTCATTTTGCTGTCAATTCTTGTAGCAGAAGCTTGACGACCTTTTGTGGCAGGGCATTGACAGGTGTTTCATTTCCAAGCATCACTTCCATTCTGCAAGAGTAAAATAGGTTTCAATTTTGCAAGTGTAATTTAGGATTTCATTTCAGCAACATTTCAATTTAGCAATTTCAATTCTGTCATTTCAATTCTGCAAAAGTAGATTAGATTTCAATTTAGCAATTTCAATTCATGCAATTGTAGTTAATTGTTAAATTCTGCAATTTAGATTTAGTTTTCAATTCCTGTAATTTATTTCAGTTTCCATTCTTCAGACTAGGTTTAGTGTGACACCAAAAGGCTAAACCAAAATCTGCTTCACCAATAAATGCTTGAAATCTGAATGCCTAAATTGTACTCTGCCCTAGCCTTCTATCGTAGACAACCTTGGACACCACCCCAGATTGATAAATCATTGAGATTAAATGATGAGACTCAATGACACTCATCATTTTGGCATCGTTTCCAGGGAACACGGTGTTGTTAGAGGGTAAAAGTAGCCCAATAATTGTTAATTATACTAAATTGTGAACTTTAGAGTAAAATCTGGATAAATGATTGGTATTAGTAACAATTTTTGGTAAATTGCATTTCAGTCCATTTAGAAAACAAGCAACCACAGGGAGGTGATCTTCACACCTAGGGGTTAAATTGCTTATGTTTGAAATTCTTGATAAAAATTGAAAGAATTCATCATCCTCATTATCAAGAAACATAATATCTCTTAGAGGAGCCATCTACTAGTACTGCCATTTTTATATCCATATCATCAGGGTAGTATAAACAAATTTGTATTAGGTGTTGGGAAGACATCATGGTAGATATACAAGACTATCCCTTGAACAAAATAGCCATATCAGCTACCTGTAGCATTTGTTCACAGGGACATATCATTGATGAATGCCATTTGCTTCCATAACTCAGAGATGCAAAATCTGTTGCCTAGTCTGAATTCTTCTCAAAGAGAGATCCCAACAACAACAAACAGGGCAAGTAAATCAACCACCACCTTCAGCCCAACCTGTGGCCAATATGAATAATATAGGACAGGCAACCCCTGTCTATGTAAGCTAAAAAAAATCACAAAAACTTTTGCACAATAAAAATAGGAGTTTACAACTTAACGGTGATCCTAGAGTTTTCCATTATTACTTAAAGATTGTTAGGATTTTATCGCGCTAAACCGCAACCTAGCAATTCTTAGCCTACACGAGACAATAGTTGATCTCGTTAGAGGTGATCCTACCTGACAAGTAGTTGATCTGCTAAAGTTGTACACTTCTTGTCTTATTGTGCAAACCAAAAATATTTCTTTTTTAGCCCAACCTGTGATCAGTCTGAATAATACAGGATAGGCAACCCCTGTCTATGTAGCTGAATCTAGTATAAAAAAAAAACCTGCAGGAAATGTTATTGACTGTAGCAACATCCAACTGTGCTAAAACAAGAACTTACCTGAGCTTGAAGAGACAAAAATCAATGGAGATACACAGAAAACCTTTAGTCCAAACACACAGAAATTAGCCTTGGATAAAGGAGAAAAACTAGAAAAACTGCACATAGAAAATTTACTTCCATTTTACAAAGGGGTAAATTCTGTCCTCCTAGGAATGAAACAAATTGAAGTGCAGCCAAGAAAATTCTTGAACATTATTAGTTGGCTGACTTATAAACAAAAAGCAAAATTGTTGCTATTTTGAAACAATATTTCAATCCCTTTACATGGAATTACAAGGGTATATCAAGATTTTATCTTGATGTAAGCACTTAACATCTTTTGGGAATTGGTATTTAATTGTTTCAAGAATAGATTGACAAGATTTTGCAGACTAGGAGGCATGGACAACACTTGATTGAAGAAGTTTTCAGATATGGAGCAAGTGCTTCTTTCTCCCATTGGTAATTCATGGAGGATGTTAGTGGTGAATGGACATTGCCTTCGGGTATACCATGCACCATTAACTAAGGAGGAGTTCTTGAAGGAGATTCCATTGGATGTACACATAATGGAAGAGAATTTCTCTTCAATATCAGATTCAGAGTGATGATAAAAAGTTTGACAAAAAGAAAAAAAAATACAAGAAAAGCAAAAAGAAGAATAGTCTTGTTTGTGAACTTCCTTCTTGGGTACAAGCAAGACAAGAAAAATTGAAAAAAAAAAGAAAAAAAAAAAGAGAAAAAAAATTGCAGCAAAGGCATGTCCCACAAAATGGGGATACATGAGGACAAGCATCAATTTCAGCAAGGAAGAGGAACAATGGAGCCAATACTTCATTTCCAGCAATAAGGAGGCAATTATGATGTAAGAAGATTCTTACTGCTCATCTAGAAAGGAAGGTTGCATCAATGTTGCAGGTTTCAACAGAAAGAGATGGTGTTTTCATACAACAATTGACATGTTTTTGCAGAATAAGGATTGGTCTTATCCAAATAAGAGTGAGAGATGTTCTCTCTCATTGAAGCACTTGAAAAAAAAAGAGGACAGAAGTTGGTTGAAAACCAGAAATGGCAGCCTCTTCTGATGAAAAAAATGAAAAAAAAGAGATGAAAAAAAAATGAAAAAAAAGGGAAAGAAAAGAAAAAAATGAATAATTCAGTAGTGAAAACCTTCTTGGAGGCGCTACTGAGTTGGCTTGCATGAAAACCGATTTTTTGGCATGCATTGCCTTGTTGATCTACCCATCATTGTTCCACCATTGTACAAATCTCACATTGCACATGTGTTATGTTTGTTTATGTTTTCAGATAGCCTGCTAACAATCATCAAAAGCAGCTTGTAAGGTGCATGACCAATTTTCAGGATAGTAAGGTATGTGTTTCTTGCATTTAATTCATAGTAAACATTTAGCATTTAGTGTATGATAGTCGGTATTTGGCATAAACTATTCATACAATATTGACAAGTTGAAAAAGGAACATGTTCAAGATGTCAAGAAACACCCCTTATGCCCTTAATTGCATGGAAATTCCAAAACTATGCAAAAACCTGATTTTGGGACAGACATGGCAGCAATTCTATTTCAATTTGTAGGGCAAATTTTAGAAGGAGAACTGCAAGTTTATATCTCACAATTGTCTGATAAATTGAAGGAGGATAATCAACAAAATGCACTCGAAGGTTCTATTTTAGTACTACTGGAATAAAACAGCAACATACAAAACAAAGAATAACATCTAAACAAAAGGATGAAGAAGGGATTTTTGATGTTATGGAAGGCTTATACACTCTAGAGATGGACCCACAATAGAATCTGTAGCTAAATTTTGCATAGGAGGTCATTTCTGCATTTTTTTTGAAGATCTTCGGAATGAACAGACATCTTTGAAATGAGAAATACAGTCTCTTCGAAATGAGCAAACATCTTCGGAATGAGAAATATAGTCTCTTCGAAATGAGTAGACATCTTCAGAATGAGAAATACAGTCTCTTTAGAATGAGCAAACATCTTCGAAATGAGAAATACAGTCTCTTCGAAATGAGCAGACATCTTCGAAATGAGAAATACAGTCTTATATGAAACATCTTGAATGAGAAATACGTCTCTTAAATGAGATTTGAATGAGAAATACTCTCTTAAATGAGTGAATCTTGAATAAATACAGTCTCTTGGAATGAGCAGGATATCTTTGGAATGAGCAGAAACTATACCAAAATTGCTGAAAATGCTATAGAATAGCAAAAAGAGTAGGGTACATCAAATATTGAGGTTTATAAGGCTCTACCACAAGTAAGTACATCCCTCAAGCATTTCAAATCCAAAAATTTTATCAATTTTGTTCAAAAGGTGCAAATAACATAAATAAGCATTCAGACTGAAATATTGTTAAGAACAGAAAATTCCATTAGTAGTAGTGCATCTGCCAAATATGGTTCCACAATAAGACTATTGCAAGATGAATCACATGATATCAAGCCTTTAAGAGGTACCTTGCAACACTAAAACTTGTAGAAAGATAGAAAAAGAGTCATACATGTGCTTAATTGCAAAATACTTGATATAGTGCAGCAAGGAGGAATTTCTCGGTTAGCGTGGTAGCAAAGGATGTTGTTCACAAGAATAAAACCTGCATATTACTATGGCCTACTAAGATGCATGAGGGCATGCATCAGTTCAAGTTGGGGGGATGATGAGGCCCAAAAGTGCCTCATTATTGCACAATGTTTGACTACCATATGATAAGTTAATTGCCAAATAGTTGACTAAAATATACTATTTGTTAAGTGTTTACATGATTTTATGTTAGGAATACTATATCTCTGTTTTTGACTATTTTCAGCATTTTGTGACTGATTTTGCTTGATTAAGTAGCAAGTAAGAACATGCATTTCAATTAACCAAATGTGGTATGCTGATATCCATTAACTTCTCAATGGTTTTTGAATGTTTTCCTGCCCTTCAACTTGTTTCAAATCCACATTGAAGCCAAAAGTTTAGGACTGTCATAAATCTGAAAATCTGAAAAAATAGCCATATAAAAATCAGCAAGTCGTCACTTTATAGGAACACCTTGAAGTTGTCAAGCAAAGCATGAGGATATGGATGGAATGAGTTCAGAAGGACTACAAAAGACATCTGACCTATTTAGAAGCATTCCCACATGGTCTAAATAGGCAGCAACAGGGTATAACAGAGCAGGGGCAATTGTGCAGCACTGTTGCACTATTTCAGCATGGTTACTTGGTGAATGAAGTGTATAAATTCAGTAGCAACTTGATGTACTCCTTCATGTTGATATTTGAATAATTTTTCCATGTTCTAATTTGTTTGAATTTGCAAGAAATGCCAATATTTTACAATTGTGCAACAAAGCTGGAAAATGCAGTAATTTACCATGTAAATTCCAGCAAGCTACCAATGAATGGCAAGGCATGGAATTCACACATGGAGAGGAATGAAGGCTATTGCAATCTGATCCTGAGGGCTAATCCACTTGAGAAATGTAGCTAAAATCATTTGAAGAGCACACAGTTGTTCATTCTGAAGATCTTCGGAATGAACAAGACATCTTCGGAATGAGAAATACAGTCTCTTCGGAATGAGCCACTTATCTTCGAAATGAGAACATAAAAGTGCTTTTTGACTTTTTGACTATTTTTGATGATGGAAAAAGGGAAAGAAGGTTGAAAATATTAAAGGAAAATATCTCCCATCTGACTTTGTCGTCCTTGCCATCCAAAGCCACCATTCATGGAAAAGATCAATTTTGATTCTCTTCTAGGATAAACCCAAAAAAACTGCAGCATAATAGAAAGTTGTTTGCAAGATAGAAATGGCATATTCTGAAGTGGAGAAAGATGTGTGAGATATTTCTAGACTCCTCTCACGTACTCCCACCACTGAAGATGCTTTCTAAGGGCCAATGACTACTACCGCAACACAAACTGTCCAGATTTGCATTTATTTCAGATCCAAAATTATTGGCAAATCACTGTAAAGCAACACATAGGCTGATTTGAGCATGGGATATGTTGTAAATATTTATATAAATAACACAGCTCCCTCCTTGGTTGAGCCAGTTAGGAATTAGAATAGAGGAGAGTTTTCAATAGCAGCAATTAGGACTGTACAACAATTTTCTGTAACAGTTTTCAGCATGTTCTGTCATCAATAAAAGTGCAGCTATTTTATCATTTTCTGTTCTGAGTGTTAATTAGTTAAGGAGTGCTTTTCACCTCCTTCTAGATCAGGAAGTATGGGCCCACTTTCAGATCTAGAAGGAGGGATTTTATGGCAGGTTTTAATCTATAATTTTGCTGTAGCATAATTAATAGATTGCTTGCCAGATTTCATTTTCTTGTTTTTATTTTGTATTATGTGATTTATGTGTTTCTATTATGTTTGTGTACAACATTTGTGTGTATGTCAGCTGACAAATTATATTAAGCATTTTTCCTTTGCTTTCCATGTTTTCCCTGCTTTCTATTTTAGCAACTTTCCATTTTCAGCATATTTCATTTTGTTGTCAATTCTTGTAGCAAAAGCTTGACGACCTTTTGTGGCAGGGCATTGACAGGTGTTTCATTTCCAAGCATCACTTCCATTCTGCAAGAGTAAAATAGGTTTCAATTTTGCAAGTGTAATTTAGGATTTCATTTCAGCAACATTTCAATTTAGCAATTTCAATTCTATCATTTCAATTCTGCAAAAGTAGATTAGATTTCAATTTAGCAATTTCAATTCATGCAATTGTAGTTAATTGTTAAATTCTGCAATTTAGATTTAGTTTTCAATTCTTGTAATTTATTTCAGTTTCCATTCTTCAGACTAGGTTTAGTGTGACACCAAAAGGCTAAACCAAAATCTGCTTCACCAATAAATGCTTGAAATCTGAATGCTTGAATTGTACTCTGCCCTAGCCTTCTATCGTAGACAGCCTTGGACACCACCCCGGATTGATAAATCATTGAGATTAAATGATGAGACTCAACGACACTCATCATTTTTTTTATGTATGCCATCAATAAATGATGTCCTTGCACCTTTATCCAAAAATATTGCATCCACAGTAAATTTTATTCGTGACATGGAGTCTTTCAACAACACCCACCAATTCATCGCGTCACACCTGCTCCTGCTTCAAACTCTGTGTTTCTTCATGAAATATCTTCCTCCATTCATAACATCGGTATCTTCGACGGATCCACTCTATTACAATCTATGATTGTGTCATGTTATCTAGGACCAATTGTTCATTCTGATGTCATCATGCATTGTGGAGCCAATGTTGTTTTGATATTATGAGAAATTGCATTCTATACCTGCATGTTGATTTGTTCTATCTGAATGACCACTCTAATTATACCATGATGTTTACATCTATCACACACTTATTAATTTGTTTACAATAATCGATGCCTTCTCTACCCGAATCTCGTATCGTTAAAGGTCCTAAACTCTGTTATGATTCTATGTTATTCACCGTTGCCCATTCACCATGGCTATATACACTACACTATCGGTAGCTCATTTTTGTGCACTTAAATAAGGTATTTTGACCAAGATCAGTGCTATGCAAAATCTCAGTGTGGGTCCTTAAATACCTTCCATGCAGACCTGAGGATTTAACACCGCCACCATTTCACCCATTTGACGTATGTCACCTTACTGCCCATCATTGTGTGCTTAGTTTTATCCATGATGCCATGTCATTGTTATCATTGCTCATTAGCTTTAGACAACTGTCTCTACGAATTATTTGGCAGTTCTAGTGAATTTCATTAATCCTAGCAACCTGTATTCTTTATCACCCAGCAATGGCATCCTCGGAGTCCTTCTATGCTCTGTCGTCACTTTGCTACCACCATTGACCATCTTTGTTGTCGAGTATCCTAACCACACATTGAACAAAATCCATCAATACCTGCTTACATCTCTGCCATCATCGCTCATGTTGTTTCTAACACACTGCCTAAATTGCCATGTCATGCATCAAATACCTGGGTCTCATTCTTGTCCAATTCATGCCTTCTGATTATCGTTGCTACACTGCAGGTTAACCCCTTACCAAGCTACCAACATGGTGGTTAGCTGTGTATGAAGGTGTCAAGTCTTACACGATGATGGGGACCGTTCCTGATTTTCGCTCTAGACCACATTGTCAATGCTAATTGTCTCGAACGTCATTTTATCATTTCGTTGTAGTAAAACTCGCCCATCACCTGCACATAACCACAGCATAAGTTAAATGGGATATTTAATTTAAAATTAAAGTCATCGAAGACTTACACCCTAAGATTAAATTGAATTATTACAAACACTATATAAAGAATCAACATGAAAGAAACAAACTAAGCTAAAAAAAATTATTTTAAACTTTTATGCATATGCATAAAAGTTTATTTACTTTTTATAATAATAATAATAATTATTATTATTATTATATAATAATAATAATAATAATAATAATATTTTATATATATATTTTTATTATTTTAAATATATATACATAAGGCATATATATATATATATATATTTGATTTATTGCTTTCATTTGCTTTTTTAAATATCATTATTATTATTATTATTATTTTATTTTCTTATTTTTTTATTTTTTATTGGAACCAACAATTATATTCAATAAAAAATCAAAGTTCCTTATATGTAAAAATAAAGAAACACAACATTTAACAATGAAACTGCAATCAACAAAAATAACGATAAATATCATCAGCAAAATTTTGATGACAAAAGTTGTCGACAAGACATTGACGACAAAGAAGTCATCAACAACAAAATGATGACCAAAAGTCATCGACAAGAAATTGACGACAAAAAGTCATCGACAAGAAAAAGTCATCGATAGTAAAATACTGTCAATAAGAAATTGATGACAAAAGTCATAAACAACATAGCAAAAATTGCAGACGCAAAACTGAAAAAAACATTAGACACTCATCACGAAACCAAAAGCACCCAAACACAACAAGGAACCTTGGAATTAAAATACAAATATCAAGGATGAGATATATTGAAAATATCGCTGCAAGGACATCAAAATGCTCAAAATACAAAATTTGAAATGTGGGTCCCCAAGTTTTGGGGCTAGTCGTGGAGAAGCCACAACACCACTTGGTTGGCTCATCTGACATTGTACTATCGGGACCCATCCATGGCCAAGGCCGATTCAAGAACTATCCTATCCATGGAAAATAGCATGCATTCCTCTTCAGAGGGGTGTATCACTGACCATGGTGTGTTGGGTGAGAATCGGTAGTACCTATGCTCCTTGCCCGGTTATGGATTTCATCTCCATATCTCGGGGGATAGACTACCTGGATGTCATTACCGGGTTATGTCACTGTGAGTATATAGGTGAAAACCTTTTAACTATCTAAGAATATCATCAAAAAATTGCAAAACATGATGAGATTTAGATTATATACTCAACAAACCAAAATACACTAAATAGTTTTAGGATACACAAAGAATTTTTAAATGAGATAAACATTTTTGTATACTTTGTATTCTCTAAAACTTACATACGAGATAAGTTCACAAATCATGGTTAACACACGGAGAGGCCACCCTCGACACACAATCGAGGTGGAAATTGAAGCTCCAAACCACACACAAAATAATGAGCTTGAACCTCCTACACAGAATGCTCTCAAATGATGTTTGGCTAGCATCAGAGGTGATAACTCGACACATGGGGGTTCTCATCAGAATACCCTAGTTAGAGGATGTAATACACACTCCTCTCATGATAGAACTAAGGGTGGCTCAAGGCCCCCATCATCACATGATAGGCATAGAGAAGATCCACCCAATCAGGGGTAAGAGGATAGGGCTGCATCAGAATGTAGACCCTTAAGGACTCCAAATCATAATGAACCTAGAAGGTTCACAATAGATCTCACCACTATTGGAGTCAATGGTACACCTCCTAATGAACCTTGGAAGACTAGTCAACTCAATGGACTAGACCAAGTTTTAGGAAGACTAGGGTATAGGACCTCTACTGCTCACTCTCACTCTGAGAGCACATGTAGTGAGGACATAGAGAGGCATACCCATGAATAGGGAGAATGTTCAAAGTGCTCCCATAGCACACATGCCCCATCTACGCATGCGAGCATAGAGCACAAACAACAACACAACACAAATGCCATCTTTACATAAAGAGCAAGAGTGTAGTAGACAAGTCTATTGGAGCCCATACTCATAAGGCCCCTCGTACAGAACTACAAATTCAAAGGCCTTACATAACCGATCTTGTAGATCGATCACATAGGCTGGCTTCAGAACAAAGACAATGCATATTCCAAGATCAGTTGGAAGATGTGCACGTAGAGCGTGAGCACCTCGAGCATGAGGACTCTCAATATCAAATGTTGCTTCGGCAATGTTTATATGAGTAGTACCTATGAGAACAATGCATCCTTGATCAGAAGGAGCATGAAGAGAGAGGATAGACTAGCTCAAGCTAATCTACCTCCTCATAGTGAGTATAGGGAATAGTGTAATAGATGTGCTGCATCATAGCCAAAATTGTACCCTAGACAAATTGAAAATCGTACTCATCATACGCCCTAGCATACTCCAAGGGAACAACAACACCAAGTTCTAGAACAACCTGGGCGTAGTTAGTATGAAGAATCAGAGGGGGATGAGCAAGATCAACAATATCTCGAGCCCTCCTCTATAGATGTGGATGATGAGCACAATCATCCACCTCGGTCTAAAAGGAATCTACCTCCACTAGCTCCATAGATATCTCTTAGAGAAGAGGAAATATTATCCTCTCAAGTGTACAAAGCCCTTGCTAAAAAGGTTAAAGCTATTGAGAAACAGGGGATGACTTATCAAAATCCTACCCTAAAAAAAATTCACAATGAGCCTCTGTGTCCCTCGGTTCCTAGCCCGACATATCCTGACCATTTTGAGATGCCTAAGCTAGAAAAATTCTAGGGTGATGATGATGCATAAGAGCATGTGACTAGCTTTATGAATCTGTGTTTCCAGATTCAAAATAATGATGCCTTATTACTAAGAACTTTCATGATAACCCTTTCAAGCCTAGCCCTGGAATGGTATAATCAATTGAAGAGGTATAGCATCACCAAATTTGAATAGTTGGTGAATGCATTTCTTGAATGCTTCTCTTTTGGTATCAAGAAGAAGACCAATCTATCCGACCTAGCTGCTTTAAAGCAATATGATGATGAGCTAGTCATGGAATTTGGAAATAGATGGAGGAAATTGATGGCTAAACTTCCCTTCTCCATCCCAACTATAGAGTTGACGTAGATGTTTACTAAGAGCTATATGAAACACATTTTGCTATTATTACAATTGTAACAATACCAAACATTCGAAGAGGCTTTGGTGCAAGCCAAGGTCATAGAGGATATCAAGTTACAAGAAGGTGACTTGAAACTCTGAATAAAAGGAGTGGAACAACAAGAACATGAAGAATCAGAATCACTAGGCCAAGCCTACACATGTGAATCAAGTTATGTTAAACCTTCAAAAGGGGGATAAGGGCTAGCAACCACAAAACTATCAGGTACAACCTCCCCCTGTGCAATATAATCAATGCAATAAAAAGTAGGGCAAGGATAAATAATATCACCCACCTCACCAATTTATGCCATTGTTTGAGACTTTGGCATTGATATTCAATCAATTGTGTGAGGCTAAGGCCTTAACATTTCCTAAAGTTCAATTGCTCGATCCTAATCACCCTAAATCGAAAGGATATAGGGAAGATCATTACTACCCATACCATAGACAAAAGGGGTATGATATCAAAGTGTGCCATGGTTTCAAACATGTGGTACAAAATATGATTGATAGGAATGAGTTGATAATTGAAAATCCCTTGGCTCTAAACAACCAAAATATGGGAATATTCAAAAATCCCTTACCGAATCATGAGCCATCAAGGAACAATGTCAAACAAGTTAATCAAGTGCGGATTGAACCACCTACGCAAGGATTTATCAGTATGGTGAATGTGGTCACCAAAAATAGGAGGTACAACCAACTAGATCCTCCTCCAACACCCATTTGAATTCAAGCTGCACCTCAGCAAAGGCTAGTGCAGAACCCCTTGCTAGGCCCACCAACAAGATCGATGGTGACAATAAGGAATAGACTCATCTAGAGTCTACAAATAGCCTCAACTAAATTATCAATATATGAGATAATACAATAGTCTCCTAGGCACAAGGAGATACTAATGGACATCTTAAGGGCCATTGAAGTTCAACCCCAAGATCCTAAAGCTTTCACTAATTTTGTGGGGCATGTGCAGTAGTGCCAGGAACCTGTGATCCAATTTTATGATCATGAAATCAAGATAGTTTCCACTGCTATAGCGGACCCACCACTTCACATCATTGCATGTGTAAACCACACTTCATTCAAGTGGGTGTTGATTGATATAGGATCATCGATCAACATAATCACCATGAAGGCCTTGGGACATCTAAAATTGCCTAAGTCACATATCGTACCTTCAACTTTTACACTACGAGCTTTCAATGATGCATTGTGCTCGACAGTAGGCACTATAGTCCTTCCTATTTAGGTTGGGCTAAAAACCATCCTTGTGATGTGTCACATGCTAGAGGGTGCTATGCAATATAATATTCTCCTAGGTCGATCATGGATAAGGGATATGCAATGCATCCCCTCGATCTTGCACCAATGTATCAAATATGTGCATGAGGGACAAGTGCATGTGGTCCCTTCGGATGAAGAGCCATTTAAGTATGTTAATCAAGTTGACTTGTTGAGAGACTTCATCCTCCCATATACCCATCTAGATATTAGACCTACATCTCCTATCAAACATCCAGTGGGTAAGTCAAAGGCAGTGTGCATCGGTCCTTCAACATCGACACCATGACCAACCTCAAATACAATGACTACTTCTGAGAAGCCTACGACATCGACAAAGCTCAGGAATGATCAGAAGCTAAAGGTAGTGTTGGGTGAAAAAGAGTCTAAGGAAATCCCCAACATAGCAACTATCAAGATCCCAAATCCCATGGAGGAGGGAAACTCACAAAATATAGTCGAGGAGGTACCTCAACCTACCTCGCCTGTGTCTTCAACTGGATCATCTGCACCGTAGGTGATGATTCACTTAGTCAACCCTAGGTTAGTTGAATACCTGGTGTAGAATGTAACTTTTACACCAATCATAGAATCTGCATAGGATATGGGTAGGCCTCAAGCCCATCACTTTCCTATCGGGATGGTGGTACCACTGGGGGTGCCACCTAATCAGACTAACTTCATCTATGGAGGTTTAGATCAACTTGTAGATCATTCACCCATAGAAGAAGATGATGATGAACCATTCACTATGAATATTCATTATCTTTCAAACCCAGAGTATGCCCTTCATTATTTTGATCGTTACCATTGGCATGGTTATGGATTGGGTTTATTTGAACAAGGGCATCGAACTCCGTATCAACCACATTATCAGCTATCATCTGATAGGTTTGGATTGGGTTATGACATAGGAGGTCAGGATGAGTTATTGGCTATATCTCTAGATCACCTGAACCTAAGCATGGGGGTGGATGTTGATTGGAACCCCTACCATCCTAACCCTTCACATTCTCGAAGGGGTAACTAGTCGGTGACCATGGTTGCCATAGAACCACCCTTGGTCTATCATGATAACATTTCGTTGGAGGCTAGTTCAGATGATATTCTAGGAATTGATTGGGTTATCAAAAACCATGAATATGTCGATGACATTGGCATTGAACCCCAGAGTTCTGGTACAACAATAGAAACTGAATCAGAAGCCACTTTTGAGGAAGGTGAGTCAGAATCCATCTCTGAGAGAGGTGGACCAGAATATAATTCTGAAGAAGATGATGGAGAATATTTCTTAGATGATGAGGAATATGAGGATGAAATAGATATGGCTTATCTAGGGCCTCGACATCTCCATCATCTTAGGGAACCTATGGACATGGAACCAATTTATCATGTGGTATTCCTAGGTCCTCCCATCCAAAGAAGGCTAGTGAATCTGGAAGAGATATATCATATGGATTTTCCTGGTCCTTCCAACTTAAGGTAATTGCTTCCCCTTGAGGATCCAATTGTTATGTCTATTCCCAGAGTAGACCCGGTAATCCCCATTCTGCCTGAGCCACATCTAGAGCAGGGGGAGAAATCTGGAGATAGTGTGTTGCATCCACGTGGTCCTAGAGATTTCTTCCATTCCATCAACATGGTCTCCATCGATTTGACCACTCCACTTCATAATCCATCTGACCCTTCAAAACCTTTGTACCTCAATCCTAAGGCCATTGATTTTGATCATGCCAATTCACCCTTAGAGCTTGAAGATTTCTTCCCCAATGAAGAAATGCTACAACCATTTCATTTTACGCTAGGCTATGCATATGATGTTTATCATGTTGAGGATAATCCTAATTTAGTGGAACCTTTAAACCCAACATATGACATCCATTTGATCCCTATGCCTCACCAGCTTGAGGAGGGGTCACATATGTCAATAGAGGAAACCTTCAAAGTGGATATCAGTGATGATCCCACCAATCCAAGGAAGGTTAAATTTGGAGAGAGCTTATCTCCTGAGGAGCACACCAACCTCATTCCTCTATTGAAAGAGAGACCTGATCTCTTTTCTTGGACCTATAAGGACATGCCGGGTCTGGATCCAAAATTGGTTACTCATAACCTTTCATTGGACCCTACCAAGAAACTAGTCAAGAAAAAACTTAGGAAGATGCATCCAACCATCACCTTGATGGTTAAATATGAACTACAAAATTTTTGGATGTAGAGTTCATAATTCCCATCGACTATCCATAATGGGTATCAAACATGGTACCCATAGGAAAACTTGATGGAAGAATCCACATCTGTATGAATTTTAGAGACCTCAATAAGGCAACACCCAAGGATTCATTTCCATTGCCTAATATCGATGCTCTTGTAGATGCAACTGTAGGTCATGAAATGCTTTCTCTCATGGATGGTTTTTCTGGTTACAACTAGATTCAGATTAAACCAGAATATCAACACAAAACTACTTTCACCACTCCATGGGGAACATTTTGCTACAAAGTTATACCATTTGGCCTCAAAAATGTTGGTGCCACATATCAATGGGCTATGACATATATTTTTCATGACTACATGCATAAGATATTAGAATATTATATCGATGACTTACTGGCCAAGTCATTGTTGTATGAAGAGCATATCGAGGTTCTAAGGAAAGTCTTTGATCGCTTGATAGAGCATAATGTCAGGTTGAACCCCAAGAAATGTATCTTTGGTGTAACTTCAGGTAAACTCTTGGGATTCATCATTTCTAAATGAGGGATCAAAGTTGACCTAATGAAGGTCAAGGCTATACTAGAAATGTGTCCTCCCATAAACATCAAGGAATTAAGAAGCCTACAAGGCAAGGTAGCATCCATAAAGTGCTTCATCACGTAGTTATCGGATAAATATCGACCCATGAATCGACTTCTACACAAGGGGGTCCCATTTAACTAGGATGAGGACTATCAAAAAGCCTTCATTGAGATCAAATAATATCTAGCATCACCACTAGTATTAGCTCCACCTAGACCAGATGTGCCATTCTTGTTGTATATATCTACCATAGACTTTGCACTGGGAACCATGCTAGCCCAAAAGAATATGCAAAACAAAGAGTAGGTGATATATTATATCAGTCAAACCCTAGTTAGTTATGAGCTATGATATGCATATGTAGAAAAGTTGTGCTTAGCAGTGGTCTTTGCGATGAAGAAGTTGTGCCACTACATGTTGAGCCATACGATATATGTAGTATCGAAACAAAATCCTTTGTAGTATATGATGAGCAAGACATATCATAACACATGTACTGCAAAGTGGATCATGCTATTGATAGAATTCGACCTAGAATTCATCAGTCAAAAGTCTATCAAAGGTTAAGTCATAGCAGATCAACTGGTAGAGGCTCCTCTTCAGGATCATAGGCCTCTCATCATAGAGCTTCTTAATGATGTAGTATTTGCATTATCGAAGTCACTTGAACTCAAAGAACCAGATAATCAAGCCGACATGTCTTTGTTCTTTGATGGTTCCAAATGCGAGCAAGGGGTGGTGCAAGGATTATGTTTTTCATGCCATAAGGTGCTCCAATGCCCTTGTCATTTAAACTCAATTTCCCTTACACCAATAACAATGTTGAATATGAGGCCTTAATATTGGGTCTCCAAACAATGCTCACCATGAAGATTAGAAGGCTAAATATCTTTGGTGACTCCTTGCTCATTGTTAATCAAGTTAAGGGGATCTATCAGTGTAGATGTCCCATATTGAAAGCATATAAAGAACTTGTGGACACTTACCTAGCCCAACTAGAATGGTATGACATCAAGGCAATCCCTCAAACATCCAATAGATTTGTAGACACCATGGCATATTTGGGATCCTTAATCCCTCAGAATCTATCTACTGACTTCACTACCATCCAAGTGAAAATGCTATCACAATCTATGATATGATGTGAGGCACAAAATAATCAAGAATCAGTCCACATGATTTAGATAGAACCAAACCATGAATGGTTCTATAGAGCTAGAGACTTTTTGAAGAAGGCACCTTGGGGATATTTGCTTTCGTAGGGTCCTATAGAGAATGGTACCACTATTCTCCATAAGGTTGTTTTCCAATCTATATTTGTACAAGTTGAATTGTAGTGAGAACATGTCATTCAGTCAGTTGAAGTTGTTGCTTATCAAGATTGGTTATCATAATTACACGATTTCCTTAAACTTGGAGTAATCCCATAGGGATTATTGCATGCCACAAAAAGAGCATTTAAATAAAAAGTGACTAGATATGTCTTGCTAGGAGATATCTTGTATCATCATAGCTATGATGGAATTCTCCTTCATTACCTTGAGCTCCAAGAATCAGCTTGGGTGATTTCACAAGCTCATGATGGTACATGTGGTGGCCATTTTAACAGTATGGCCATTATCAAGCACATCCTTTGAATGGGTTATTATTGGCCCACTATGGAGAAGGATTGCACAATGTATGTCAGGAAGTGCATCAAATGTTAGCATCATGCTAATCTTATACACCTACCATCGTAGGCCTTACAACCCATCCAAGCGGCTTGGCCATTTGCTCAGTGGGGTTTTGATCTAATTGGTAAGATCTCTCCCCCATCTTTAGGCCAACATACATTTATCATAATGACCACTGAGTACTTTACCAAATGGGTGGAGGCAATCCCTTTAACTACAATGATAGGAGCATGTATTGTAGAGTTCATACTCCATAATATAATATGTCATTTTGGGATCCCATCCAAGATAATATCGGATAATGGAACTTCATTCAAGAACAAAATTGTAAGGGCTTTAACATCCAAGTATAATATTCAACATAGTTTTGCAACTCCATATTATCCACAAGAAAATGGGCAAGTAGAGGCCTCTAACAAAATAATGGTAGCAATCTTAAAGAAAATTATTCAAGAAAACCATAAAGATTGGCATATTCAGTTACCTCTTGCTTTATGGGCTTATAGAACTAGTATATGGATGCCCACTAGGGCAACCCCATTTTCACTAGTATATGGCACTAAGGCCATCATGCCCTTGGAATTGGAAATTCCAACATTACGCATCACATTGAAAGAGTTCATCGATGATGACACTGCATGACAAGCTCACCTAGATCAATTGATGCTTCTTGATGAACATCATGTGAATGCTCTTGAGCATCTTCGAGTTTACCAAGATCACCTAAAATGAGCTTACAATAATAAATTCCACTTGAGAGACTTTAAAGTTGGGGATCTTGTGCTAAAAGAGAACCAACAGAACTCAAACCTACCACTACATCTACGAGACAAATTTATGGCCAATTGGTTAGGTCCATTTATCATCTCAGAGAAGATAGGACCTGGTACTTATCACCTAACATCACTAGAAGGTGTTGAAGAGCCTGAACCTCTCAAAATTCTTCATCTAAAGGTATTTCATACATAAAATTCAAAATTCAAAAACAATTTAAAACACAAAAATCCAAACAAATCAAAAAGCAATAAAATTCAAAAACATTGCAAAACATCAAAAATACAAAAACATTTACATTATGCATTCTCATTTTGCATATGCATTCATTTAATTGCATTGCATTAGGTATGTTCATCCATTGCACTTGCATTAGGATAGGTTGTGTTTACAATCTTACAAATGACACCACATTTGTATCTTAATCATGCATCTATTCATCATCATCATCCATCACCCTTGTGAGTAATTATGTTTTTCAACACAACCCTTCCTGTTGCTATAAGGAATATACTAGGGTTTTTTGGTCATTCAGCCATACCTAGTGATCTTCTCAGATTTTGTAGAAAGCTATATTTTCTTTTGGATATGAGGTCTAGTTTTGATAGCACCTAGCATATGTCAAAATCCCATCACTAATTAAACATTAACAATCCTAGTTTAGACAAGGAAATATGAACACTACAAAGTGGTCCTAGTCACCTTAAGCAAAAGGTTTTTACTTGCTCATCTTGTGATGCACATGGTCTAGAGTGTTGATCATTGAAAAAAGGACAAGCTCCCCCTACCCAAAGAAATCCCTTGCTTTCATACAAAATAAGCAAAATCCCAAAATCAAAGCAAAATCCCTTGCTAAAAAAAAATATGCAAAATAAATAGTGATTTTCATCACTAAGCATGAGCAAGTATCCCAATAAATGTGAAGAAAATAAGGGGGTGAAGAGCTTGAATCCCTAGAATGGTCACTACTCAAAGCCATTGAGTGATCCCCAATACAACAATGGGCTGAATGAATCCCACTTGGCATTGGGGTAGTTCTAAGCAATTTACAAATGAGCTAGCTTTAGGTGGCCTGTATTACCTAGTAGTCTAGTCCAACTACATCCAAACTTAGGATCATGATGAACATTTGGTGATCCTCATTACAACAATGGGCTGAATGAATCCTTCCTGGCAATGAGGTAGTCTTATGTCTCATCTAATATATTCATTTGCACACACAAGGATAATGAATATCTTGGTCTTCATAACAAAAATTTTTATCTTTCAAGAGTCTTGTATAGTCATTATACAACTTTTTATTAATCAACTAGGGTGTTTGAGTCTCATGGAAAACCTCAAAAATCCCTTATAGCAACAAATCATCTCATCAAATCATACACAATTTCTTTATGAAATTTTGTTTATTAAGGGGTGTTCATGAAATAGGATAGATACCGGATAGATATCAACAATGATATTTAGATGACCACTGACTATTTTGTGCATATATTTTAATTTATAGAAGACAACATACATCTCACATCATCTCATCTCACATATGGATGCTTAAATGATTAATTCTTATGATAAGATTTACCATTTACATTCATGATTTTTATACATTCTATGGTGTCATCCATTAGTTTGTTAAACACATATTAGATTCATTCCTTATGTTTTAAGTGATTAAAGCATACAAGTTCATTTGCATTAGTTCATTTTCTCATTTAATTAATGCATCACATCACATATCATCTATCATATCATATCACATAGATTAAATGCATAAACAATTGAAATAAATTAAACATGCATTTAACAATAAATATTGCATCCATATATGCATCCATCATCATAGTGCATCTATACATGTAGATCATAGCATCTAAGAATACATCTATCATCTAGCTAGTGCATGTCATTAGTACATCACATCCATATAGCATAATCAAAATATCATATAAGAATTGCATCCATGTGCATCACATAAACATAAAATAATAAAATGATACACATAATGAGCCATAATAAACTAGGAATATCATATATATGTGTGTAAAGTGTCATAAGTACATAGAGGTATCAAAATGCTCATAGGCTACAATAGTGTAGGTCCTTAGACCTTACACACAAAAATGATATAATGACATCATATCATATCATGAATGGCCTGCACCCCTTGAGTCACCTCCTCCCTCTACTCCCTCTCTATGAGGCTTCTTGGAGCTAGTGCCTCTTGATCTCTCTGATCGAGCCCCTGACCTATGACTAGGCTGCATTAATGACTACCTTGACTCACTCCACCTACTCTAGTGGGAGCCCCCTTCTATGGACCTAACTGGTAGAGTGCCTCTGCATAGTCTAACCTTAGCCTCTAAAGTAATGATGTATGTATACTTTGTTGTACGTTGCACTATATCATCTGCAATGCTAACTCATAGATATTTAATCTCTACATCTACATCTAAACCTACTAGTATCAAAGCTATTGGAGTAGATGTTGTAGCTTGTGAAGTAGAAGGAACCCTTATCATAACTCTAAGAGTGTCTCTCTCAGTAGTCCTTAGATCTAGCTGTACCTATAGAAGATCCTACTATCTAGTGATCTTCTCTATCTCCATGGTGGCTGAGTCAACCTATGCCTAGAGGGTGGTCCTCTCCTCCTCATAGCCCCACCACTATGCCTATCCTACACTCAACTTAGCTCATACTATAGCTAGAGAGGTGTCCCTCTCTAGAATCTATCATTGAGATATCTATAGTTATGTCTATAGACTATGCACCTGGGCTCATAGTTGTGACACCTCATCATCTAGCTCCTCCTTGCCCTCCTCCTCCTCCTATGGCTCCTCCTCCTATGGCTACTTGACCCCACTCACCCTCTATCCTCTAGTGCACTCATCATCCATGTGGATCATCAAATGCTACCTCAGTAGCATCACCATCCCTAGATCTACCTAGAGGACCACCACCCTACCATAGTCTGGTAGTCCACCATGCATCATAATTCAGATTTGCACCTACATCTACCATCCCTGTGTCTATGATGTCATCATCCTCATCTATCAAATTTATGATCTATGGCCATGCAAGTTGTATCTCCATCCTTAAGGTAGTGGTAGAGGACTGGCTCCTCTGGTATATCCTACTAGAGCCTAAACTATTTGGTAACCTAAGAGAAGTGGAAGAACTCTCGTACCTCGAGGCTTATACCCAATCACCCAATGATCATACCTAGCCCATCTCAGGTATCGATTAGCCTCCTCCCATGTTGGGTAGTCCAAGTAAGGGTGCCATATGATCTAGCTAGCCTGTAGCCCTATCAATCTATCTATGTAATACTACAAATCCCCTATGTGAGATCTGCTCTTATAGGTCTCCAACTCCCATGGCTAGTAGGCCCCATAGCATTGAGTAGCTAGTGCTAATGATGTGATCCCTAAGGGTAGTCCTCCTAGGTGGTCTATGCTGATGTGCTCCTAGGCCCATATCTATAGTAGCAAGCTGCATCCTACTCCCACTCACCCCCATTATGTGATGTGATAGAGCTCATCATATAGCTGGGCTAAGAGGGCACTCCCCCATGCCATGATGAGTGGCTCATCCATGGTGCTCCCAAGTAAATCCTACACTATAGCCAAGAGGTTCCAAGGGAACCTCACTCCTGATGTGTCTAGAAGAAGCACATTATAGATAATGTGCATCAATATGACCTGGCACCATGAGAAGACATCCACCCTATACCAATACTCCACTGGCACTCCATCATGCTCTATATCTCCTAGCACCTCCTCACTATCCCCCAAACCCCCTCTGAACAGGTAGTCTTCATTATGGTAGCTAAAGAGGTGATAGCCTACCCATCTATCGAGATCCTATATATATGGTAGACATCCTCCAATGTCACCATCATCTCCCTAGTAGAAATATGGAAAGTGTTAGTCCTCACATCCCAATGATGGGCTAACAGTCATGTAGGCCTGATCTGCCCTGATGGTGGGTAGTCTCAAAACATATCCTAGGCCCATGACCCCAAACCAATCTAGGTCAGCATGGCTCAACTCAGGTAGTAGCTCATGCAGCAAGTTAGGCTCCCATGCCTATGTAGTCAAAGTCTAAAGGGAAGATAACAAGATGCATAATAAATAAAAAATAAAAAAAAAAATCAAAAAATAAAAAACTTCAAAAAAAATAAAAAATTTAAAATAATTAAAAATAAAAAAATAAAAAATGGGCTAAAGTTCCTTAGTCATTGTTAACAACAACAACCGATGATGCCAACCGTGGCTAGCATCAATGGTCAAATGTTTTACCGTTGGTGTTTGAACCTAGTCGTGGCTGTCAACCGTTGTCCCTAATTGGTAAATTGGGAGTCATGGCTGCCAACCGTGGCTACGGGAATGACCCCTTTCAAGGTCATTTCCCACCCCAAAATTACCCCAAAAATTAAATCCCACCCCCTAAGCTATCCTAAAGCTAAATCTAACCTAAGGTGAGGTTCGTTACCAATAGTTTAGTGAGGTTCATTTAATGCCATTAATTAATGAGGTTCATTTTAAATGTTTAAATCATAAAGGAGAGATGGAGATTCTACCTTAGGAGCTCTAGCTCCACCACTAGTCGAGGCCTCAAGTTGGTCCACCATGGTGGTAGGTAGTCAATTTGGCAATGTTCCATATCAAATATTCTTTCTCTCCCCTTAGAGCTCTCACTCTCAATCTTTTCTAACTAGAAATAATGAATAGTAAAAACCCTAATTTTACTTTTATATTTTTTACTTGAGCCTCAGCTCATTGATGTCAGCCATGAGCATAGATTAGGGTAACCCTAGCCTTTGTTGTCAATCTTGACTAAGAAAATTATAAAAACTAGTAGGCTATCAACTGCGGCTAGTAGGAAACAATAAATGCTCCCAAATTCTCATCATGAGGAGCTTCAAAATGGATAATAAAAAATATCTACCAGTCCAAAATTCTCAAAAATTGCAAAATTAACAAAAAAATTAAATAAATCAAAATTCAAATGCACCTCGTATTCAATTATTTATTCTATACACTTGGTGGTTGCAATGACTTGCACTCCATGCAATCCGACAAGATGAGTAAATTACCATAAGGCCATTTGGGGTAAATTAGTCATCATTGAATTGAAATGTCTTCACTTCAATCCCAAAGAAGGCCATTGCGGCTGGACTGCCCCATGGGAATGAGGCATTCATTTCATTTCTTCTATGAAATTTTTAGTAGATCATCGAACATAGTGATTCACCACAAGCTTAAATGGAATTGCTATCATCTTGATTCCCTAAGAAGGCCATTATCATTGGACTGCTCTATGGGATAGAGATGTACAATTACTATTAATGGTTGAAATCATAATTGTAATAGGACTTGCCATATAACAAAATGCAAAAGTCTTGAATCATCTAAATTATTCATCTTGGTCAAGTGACTCATCACTTTAATCACTTGTCCTTTCCTCATCGACTCATCGCTTGAGGGGGTAGTCATAATATCAACATTCATAATCAAAATCAACAAAGGATCACTCGATCATGTAAATTGTGTTCATCTTATGAATCATTGCTAACAACTATCACAAGCTTACCCTATTTGTAGGGGTAAAAAGCAAACATAGCAAATTAAAATTTTGGCATTCTATTCTTCGATCATTCAAGTTTCGATTATCTTTGTAGATCATGTCCAAATTTTTACTCAATTTAAGCCTTCCATCTTATTGGAAGCAATGATTCTAAGATGTGCATCCTTTGTAGGATTGGGGCATCTAACATTGATCAGATCAATGATCATCAATCAACCTACAACATGGCTTTAGGTGATCTATTTTTTCTCAACATCATGTTTTCCCACAATACATCCCAAAAGGGGTATCTGTAGACACCTAAAACATGTCATGTTTAGGAGACTACTCATATGGGCACCTTTGTAGACCATATGAATGACCTTGGACCCTCCCAAGGCTAAGTAGTGATTCTAATCACTCATTTTAGGTATTCTAAGCCTATTCAACCTTAGCCATTGATGACATCAATAGCTAAGATCTCAGCCATGGTTGACAATAGTGGCTAGGGTCCTAGTCATGTTGAGAAACAATGGCTAGCCCTATAACAAACTCGACCATATTGAGCTAAGAAAAATTAGTTGTAACAACCAAGTTGCAATTGATCTCAAGCGGTTTTGGATGAGGAAGCTTCTAGATGTTTCCTCCCAACTGCTCAGGCCAACAACTTCTTGATCTTGGCTTCCTTGAGAAGCCAATATTAGGATTTGAGGAGTCTATTTATAGACCCCTCAAAGAGGCAATTAGGATCTCAAATTCATTGTAGCGAAGCCCTACCAATTTGATGACCAATTTCACAACCCTTGAGGAGTAGTGAGATGCTTCCAAATTGGAGAATGACACTTGTTGCTATGCCAATGGAGTTTCAAATAGCTTGAGGAGCAAGCTTACCAATTCACACCAATCCACCATGAATTCACATAAATTCAACCACAAATCTATGTCCAGACATGAAGGCAACCCTTGACCATCAATTACATAGAGAATTTGAGCATCCACAACCCTAGTTTCAAGAGAAAGATACTTTTCCCATGGCCACTATTGTCAACAATGGCCCATAGGCTTAGCTGTGGCTGTCAACCATGGCTAACAAAGCCAACTGCTCTAAGCACCAATGGCTAGGGTTTGATGCCCTTAATCCTCTATTTTAGCTATAGATTTACTTTTCTTAATATGCATTTAGGTTAATCTAGCATAGATTAGTCAGATTTACTACATTTCTATGGTGTATTAGTAGTTTCATAGGTAGCTTTACCTTCATTTATGTTATTCATGCTTTCTTTCATAAGCTTTCATAGATTAACTTCTTTTATGCTTAATACTTCAGATTACATGCAATTTTAGGCTTCTTTACATGTTTCAAGTCATGCTTTGTGCTTATTTGTCAATCTTGTAGGTAATATTATGCATCTTTACACATGTTCATGTTTTCTTTACATATTTGCTTCATTTCTTGCATCTTCTTGGATAATAGCCTCATCATGAGAGGTTTCATATGCTTTTGATGTGCTTTGTTGTTTCCTTGCATGCAGGTGACAGATCCTTCTAAGGACTCAAAGCTATTCAAGATCATCCCTCTTGACAATAGAGAAGGAGGCATCCTAGTAAGCCCTCACGCAAAGTTGGTGGAGACCTAAAGAGCATTTAGAGTATATCACCCCCGTTTAGGGGATCAAAACAATTGTATACATTGTATCAAATTTGGTATCCCTAAGAGGGATGGATATGTAACCGATTTTCACCATTGATTAATACAAAGGAGGCATTATTTATTGTAAATTTGGTTATATATGTTCTTTGTTTCAATTTTTATTATCATGTTGCAATTAGTATAGATATATACTTTTTAAGCCTTTTACACTATGTGTCCTAGAATCATTTCCATCGATAGATTTATAGCATTTTCATCAACAACTATTGCACCAATTGATGGTATTTTCACATTAGTGGTAATTTTGCTACAAAAAATATTTTTCACAAAACTAGGAAAAATGAGTTAAGATTAGGGTTTTAGAAGGATACTTTAGGCTAATATTTATGTGTTGGGATATTTAAATATATTATACTATCATGATAGATATCCCCAAGTGTTGGACAAGTTATTAGAGTTGTGACATCAAGATACTAGGCTATGTTATATGTTATTGGGCTTCTTCATTTACTGGAAATGACTAAAGTAGAGTATGACAAGGCTCTTCCAATCACTTTAGAAAAGAGGTGGTATCTAGAGTGTTCAATATTTTTCCTTCCCACAAGTAAAATGGTAGCTACACTAGAGGATACATGGTAGATTTTGTGAGTGCCCATTCAATGCACCCAAGTATAAATGATTTGAGACAATGTCCAAGCTCTACATGCATTAACAGGTGACCTAGGGTTCCTATAGTTAGTATTAATGTTGATGTAAACACTATATTTTGAGAGCACCATGTGGATAGGTTGAAATTCATGTTGTGTATAGTCATCATGGTTCTACTCATCAACCACATGAGCTAGAGGATTCTACCATGGGGTTTTATGATTGTGATAGTTCAAATGAGATATTAGCAAGTCGAGTTTGCTTACGGTCCCTTACTCTTGGTATGACTCTATAGGAATTTATAGAGAGGAATATATGGGAAGGGGAAGATTTTGACCTATTGTGGTTTTTTTAGGTCTATTTTTGGGAGTATATTATATTGAGGCAACTAGTTGGGCTATTTTGGTGAGTGGAGGATGTATAGAGGTCAATAATTTTTAAATGATCACATTGATTTTTGATAAAATAGAAGGTTTTTAGGGCTTTACTAGCATGGGATCACTAATTCATAGATGAGTTGAGGGTAAGCTATATTATATAGAGATCCTTGCACCATCACCTTAGCTAGTAGGATGACACATTTAACCTAGCCCATATCCATAGGATCTAGTGGTTCATTAACAATTAGGTAGAGAGGGATTTGTATAGATACGACTACATGATGTAGCAGTTTGGGAAAGTACATCTACTAGCATATATAGAGTATCTTTAGTATAGGAGGGTATATCAAGAGGTGGGAGTTGGAGGTTGACCATATCTAACTAATTTTCTAGACATGAATCCTAATGATACCCCCATCATAGATCTAAATATTGATGATCCTAGGGTAGGGTAAGGTTATATTAGGTGGTACAAACAACTTCATCCACTATAGATTTTTATTATTGTTATAGTTAGTCCACTATCAATGAGTGCAAGTTTTGAGAAGGCCTAGAGATGTATCTAAAGGAGGTACCAAGAGAGGTAGGATGAGGCGAACATATTAGGACCAAAAATAGAGAGAGAAATAGTAGTAGTGTTTGTCGAAGTGTTTCCCATTGACATAGTTATAGGAGTAGAGGCTAGGTAGATAGATGAGGGAGAAGTGGAAGTTGGACCTTCAAAGGAGAGATGAGTAGAGGCCAGGTCAAGTAGGACCTAGGAGGATATGGGACTATCTAGGACAAATGCATTACAATGGAAGATTAAGGTCTTAAAGGCACAAATAAGAGGATATGAGGACATGATGGTTTTTGATCAAGAAGTCCATAAAACTAAGCTATATGAGGTGTAAACCCATTAAATTGGGGTGAAAGTAGAGAGGGATATAGTCTAGCCTAATATGTTCTAAATACTAGTAGAGTTGAGAGTGGAGATAGATCACCTCACAACCAAACAATAAACTTAATAGATGGTCATGACTTCCTTATAGGTACTATATGAACTAATGGTGGAAAACAAGAATAATGCATGAGATTAGTTGGTAGTGGTGACTATATAGGGACACAATACATATTGAGATAAATCAATTGAGAGGAGAGCTGAATCAATTACTATGGATAGGGATGATACCTGAGTGCAAGTAGGGGTAGGAGTAGGGAAGAATTAGGATGCGGTGGTTCAATAATTTTTAGACCAACTAGAGATAACCCAAGAGGGTACTAGGTGAATAGAGTTATATAGGGGTCTATATTACCAAACAATTCTCATGGACTAGAGACATACTTCTCTTTTGAGGATACAACCAAATTATTGCTTGAGGTCAAGGATAGTATCATAGTTGGTGGGGATGCCAATGCCATAAAATTTATCACAATGGTCACCACTATAACTTGGGGGAGGAGAGACTAAAGAGGATAACTCACAGAGTTGATGCAATTTTGTGATATTATGCATGTTGAATATGAGATTGTGTGTCAATTTTGGCTAATATGGTACACTAGTCTTGAGGCTTATATCTATAATTGAATATATCAAATTTGCTATTATGGTACACAAACATGGTTATTGATGTGTATGATGAGATGTTTATGATTTATAGATTTATTTTTGGTGTTATAATGTATCTTGTGTTAAAATTGCATAATTTGACTGTCAAGTCCATCATAAGGAATGAGTGAGCTGCTGAGACTCTTAGAGGAAAAAGAAAGGAGGTTCCTCTCTTCTGCCCCTAGTTCCAGTAAATAATAAAATTTTGGCCCCGAAAAGTTCCATGAGCCCTTTTCTTTCAATGGAATAAGTTTCCCTGGTAGGCAAGTTTTTTGGAGGTAGGTCGGACATGGAGACTATCAGGGCTTGGGCGACAGGTAAATGGTGACCGGTAGGCAGCTTGGAGTTGGTATCTCTAACTAAAGGGTTCTTAATTATCCATTTTAACAATATGGAGGATGCTAACCGTATTTTAATAGGAGGTCCTTGGTTTTTGGGCAAAAGGAGCCTTTTTCTCAGACGATGGGGTGAATATTTTGACCCTAAAAAGTAAAATATTAACATTACCCCTATTTGGGTTTGTCTCCCGAGTCTACCTACCCAGTTCTTCAATGAATATTGGTTGTAGGGCATAGCCATAACTATAGGGGACCTGATATCCATTGACCATGTGACCTTGGCCAGGACAAGGATGACTCATGCACGAATCTACGTAAATGCTAATTTGGATAATGAATTGCCAAGGTTTGTGGAGCTAGATTATGGAGAATACTATCGAAAAAAATTGGTATAATACAAGACCATACTGAAATTCTATGCATAATGCAAAAATCAAGGACATCTATGCAATCAGTGCCCTAACATGGCAATGAATAGAGAAAAGTAGAAGCAGGGAATGCTAGACAGAGGAAATTTGAGGAGTTTCCTTGGCAGAGGTGATTTCAATTAGGTAAACTATGTCTACCAAAAAATAAAAGAGAGGGTGCAGGGTCCCAACAAGACAAAGGAAAACAATAGGTTGTTGGCAAACAATATACTCAGGTAAGTTCCAATCCTCTAGTTTCATATAAATTTTCAATTCTATCCAATATGGGAGTAGGAGGATTATCGAAATACATGGAAGCCCAAAACCTTCAGGCTAACCTTTCTGACTCTCTAGAATCCCCATCCAAGTCAAGATCCTCAAACCCTAATTCTAAAATTATTGTAAGCCTTGTGGGCATCACAAAGCCAAACCCTAATGCCTAATATCTAGAATCCCCATACAAGTCGGGATCCTTAAACCCCAATGCTGAAAATATTTCAAGCCCAGTGGGCATCCCAAATCCAAACCCTAATGTTGAAGAACTTAGGAAGAAAGTTGAGGCATTGGAAAATAAAAAATCTCATCTCCCTAACATAATCACTAGGAGCCAGGTGAATCCTACTGAGGGGCCATCTCGCAGACCATGGGAATACAGGAAAAAAGGAGAATATTTGGATGTAGGGGTGGATATATGTGAAACTCTTCAGACTGAGGAATATGATAGTCCGGTTCTGCAACAAATTGCCTCCCCCTAGTTTAGTCCTAAACAAAAAAGGAGAACTATGAAGTCTCCTATAGATTTTGGCAATGAAAAAAGAAGAGGGAGAATATCAAATGCTGAGCATAAAAAAATTAAAATTGATAATGACATTGCCAATGGAAAATAGAGAACCTTGTTTCAATAGGTTATTCCGGGTTTTGAAGAAAAAAAATTAGGAAAACCCCCTCAAGGGAGGGGGAGAGGAAGAAATCCCAAACAATCTAAATGAATTTCCTCTCATGGAATGTGAGAGGCCTCAATGGCCTACCCAAACATAGGGAATTCAGTGCAATAAGAAATCAAGTGAATCCAACTATTATCATGTTGTAAGAAACAAAAACTAATGAGATTCAGTAAAAAAAAGTAGCAAAAAAAATCTGGAATCAAGGGGATATGGTTTGCAAATCAGCCAAAGGAGCGTCTGGAGGCCTTATGACTTTGTGGGATCCCCGGATAGTAGAAGGCACCATTATTCAAAAATATGACAGGGTTCTTAGTGTTTTATTTAAGGAAATAAATAGCAACAGGTCGTGGATCCTTTCAAATATTTATGCCCTAACTTCAATTCAAGGGAGAGCTCTACTATGGGAGTACTTAGGCAATCTAAGTGAAATCTTCCATAATATCCCCTAGATTCTGGTTGATGATTTTAACACTCCTATTTACCCTTCAAACAAAATGGGTGGAAATGGACCACCTATCAGGAGCATGGATGAGTTCAATGACTTTGTGAACTCTAACATGTTGATGGATGTAAAAATTAGAGGATCAAATTATACCTTGAGCAATCGACGGATAGGGTGTCATCTCATTCAAGAAAGGCTTGACAGGTTTTTTCTATCAAAGGAGGCTACAACTCTGTTTGGTTATTATACCCTACAAGCCCTTCCTAAAATTACCTCTGATCATAATACCATTTTTTTGGAGATCCTTAACTCTCTAACCTTCAAGAAACCTTTCAGATTTCAATCTGTGTATCAAACATTCCAATTTCAGAGATAACTTAATTTAGTGGTGGCAGCAACCTGTCAGGGGTAGTCCAGCTTTTAAAATTACTGGAAAATTAAATTTTGTTAATGAAAATCTTTGAACTTTGAACAAAGAGGTATTTGGGAACCTCTTTGAAAATAAAAAATCAGGTTTTTGAAATTTTGAAGATAAGTGATCAGAGGATTCAACATGGTGATGTTGATGAAAATACTAGCAGAGTTTCATATCATTTTGGCCTGTGAGGAAATCTATTGGAGGTAAAAATCAAGGGCTCTTTGGTTGAAATATGGAGATTCAAATTCCAAGTTTTTTTCACATCACCACGCTTAGAAACAGAAGCAATAACAAGATAATTTTTTTTAAAAAAGCATATGGTTCTATTACTCAGGACTTAATAGAAATCAGAAAGGAGGTAGTAACTTATTTCAATTCTATCCTTGGTCAAGAATTGTAGTGCAATGAGGAGGCCAAAGATATTCTTTTGCAATCCATTCCTAGCATAATAAATGAGGATATAAAACTTAAGATTCTAGCTCCCTTTTCTGATGAGTAAATTAAGAAAGCCTTGTTTAGCATGGAGCCAGACAAAGCCCCGGGACCCAATGGCTTTCCCCATCATTTCTATCAAGATTTTTGGGAAATCGTAAGTGAGGATGTAATTTATATTGTCAGAGAATTCCAAGAAAGCAATAATATCCCAAAAGGTCTCAACTCTACTTTTATTTCTCTAATTCCTAAGAAGCAAACCCCTGAATCTATGGCTGACTTCAGGCCAATCAGTCTGTGCAATATTTATTACAAGATCCTAAGTAAAGCCATTGCAAATAGAATGAGATATGTTATATCCCACATCATAGATTCATGCCAAGGAAGCTCTGTCTAGGGTAGGTCAATCTTATATGGAGTTATCACAGTTCGTGAAGCTCTTCACTCTACTCATAAGACTAACAGGTCTGTTTTTTCCCTCAAGCTTGATATGAACAAAGCATTTGACAGGCTAAATTGGGACTTTTTGATTGTTGTCCTCCTTAAGTTTGGTTTTCACCACCAATGGGTTAATTTGATCAAAGAATGCATTTCTAAAGCATGGTTCTCGATTCTGATTAATCGAAAAACTACTAGTTACTTTCAAAGTCATAGAGGAATTCAGTAGGGGGACCCTAACAATCCCATGTTATTCATCATTGTGGCAGAAGCTTTAGGAAGAACCATAAAAAATACTTGCAGTTCAAGGCTAATATCAGGAATCAAGGCAACATCTCTCACTAGGCCTATTTCTCACCAACAATTCGTCTATGATACCCTTCTATTAACTAAGGCATTGGTGGTTGAGGCCAAAATAATTAAATACATCCTGCAACTCTACGAGGATGTTGCTGGTCAGAAAGTTAATTTCAGTAAAAGCAAGTTATATTTCTTGAGCACCCCCATTCAGAGGCAAGTAAGGATTGCAAAAATTTTAGGGTATGATATAGCAAACCTCCCCACTTCGTATCTTGGTCTCCCTATTTTCATTGGTTCTCCGAGAGAGTCAATGTGGGACAGGGTTATTGAAAGAATTCAAAAAAAACTTGTTGGATGGAAAGGTCATATTCTATCTCAAGCAGGAAAGATGACCCTCACTAAGGCATCTCTTCAGAGCATTCCAGTCTATTTCCTCTCTATTTTCAAAGCCCTTGTGAAGGTTTTCCAAAAAATTGAGAAACTCCAAAAATAATTTTTATGGACTAGATCAAAGGAGAAAAAAAGGATACACCTTGTAGGATGGACCAAAGTGTGCAGACCTAGGTAAAATCGGGGTTTAGGTCTAAGGATAATTACTTATATGACTTTAGCTTTACTAGATAAGCAGGCATGGCACCTCATTTTTGGTGAAGAAAATGAATGAACAGCTATCATAAAATGAAAGTATCTTCAAAATATGGAATTTCTAAGTGACTCAGTTCCAATCAGAGGTTCTGCTTTTTGGAAAGCAATTCTCAATTGTAAGGAAATCATCAAAAAATGTTTAAGATGGGTTTTAAGCAATGGTGAGAGGATAAATTGCTAGAATGATAGGTGGGCTAAGGACAAACCATTGACACAATATCCTAACTTAGCCTGAATTAGAGGTATCACGAAATCATTGGCAGAAAAGTCTTCAATTATATGGTTGAGGACAAAGGCAAAATGAAGTGGAAACAAATAAGGATTCAAGGATTTCAAGAGAAATCAAATGATCTTTATAACATTCTCAGACAAAATTTTATCCCCATGAGACCCAAGGAAGATCAGGTGACCTGGGCTCCTACGAAAAATGGGCAGTTCACTGTTAAATCAGCTTACAAGCTTCTACTTAATGACAAGGATTTTCTCCTCCAAAAGGACTTAGTTTGGATAAAAATTTTAATTCCAAAAAATGTAGTCTTTTTATGGCTGGTTATCCAAGGAAGAATTCTAACCATTTATAATATGATGCGTAAAGGTATTTGTATCACTAATTGTTGTTATATGTGCAGGGCTAATTAGGAGACCATTTATCACATTTTCCTTGAGTTCCCTTTTTCCTTGACTATCCTAAGTGGGGTTTTTCAGGCCTTCAATATTTCCTAGGTTAAACCAGCCACCATACTTGATTTGTTCGTCCAGTGGCCTTACCCCTTTTCAATCCAAATACTTAGATACATGTGGAAAATTTGTCTCAATCACTATCTTTGGTATGTGTGGTTAGAAAGGAACCATAGAGTCTTTAATGAGTCTATCCATGATCATCAAACTATCATTGCTAGGATCCTATCCTTTTCCAAGGAGAATGTGAACCTTATCCCTTTTGATAGTCGTAAACCTCACCTATAGGAGACCATGATTCTTCAATATTTAAGCTTAACCTTGTTAGATGAGTCTGTGCCTAGGTTAGTCAACCCCAGAGCCAATGTTAAGTGGTCCTCACCTCCTACGGGTTGGTTTAAGCTTAATTTTGATGGAGTGGCTAAGGACAATCCTGGCAGAGTAGGTGCTAGTGGCATTGTGTGAGATCATAATGGGAATATTATGCTTACATTTTTTGAATATTTGGGAACAAGGACGAACAATGAAGCTGAAGCTAGAGCTATGTGGAGAGGCCTTCAAATGACTCAAGACTTAGAAGATAATTTGATCGTATAAGGAGACTCTATGCATGTTATAAATCTACTTAATAATTGGAAAATACCTCCTTGGAGGATTAAAACAATTGTTGAAGAGGCTAGGATCCTTTTCTAGGGAAGACAGGACAGAAAAGCCCAACATGTCTTTCGAGAAGCTAACAAAGTTGTTGATAAGCTGGCCAATTTGGGTGTCGATGGTGACAGACTTTTCAAATGGGAACATGGTGTCCCGAGCAAAGTAGAGGAGCTTATTCAACAAGAATGCCAAGAATGATAGTCAAAATTACCAACAGGGAAGGCACCTTAAGTTCAAAGGCTATGAGTATTCTTGTATATTTTTGAAATGGACTCATAATAAAAATTATCCGAGTTGTCAGTCTTGGTGGATGCTACTTGGAAATACCACAAAGACTAATGGGGATAGTCACATGTTAGATAACATGGCTTCTAGTCATCTTAGTAATTTGAGGTTGGTTGATAATCATAGGGCAGGAAAGAAACAACAATATAAGACTTCGAACCAAAGCCACGTGGACCACCAGATAGCCACCACCATAAATCTAGCTAGCAGGTTCACTTCTCCAAGGCTGATTGGCCAAGACAGGATGTGGTCCCAAAGCATGTCATATATGAAATAAAGCAATTACCAAAGAATTATTAAGAGTAACTATCAATACAGAGCTTGTGGGAGTTTTTTTCAGTACTCTATTATGTGTGCCTGTAGCTTTTTTTTCTCCACTGTTTCAAGGAAGGGATCCGTGTCTGTTTATTTTTTTGTAATTATGATGCAAGTGTGTTTTCTCGGGGTATACCCAAAATGTTGTATGGGAAGTTTCTTTTTGATAACAAGCTATGTGCCTTACCGGATTTAATGGCTTTGGCGGCATGTAGATTTTACATATATAGGATCCTTAGTAAGGACATGTTCATCAACAGCCCTGGGCTGATTTTTGTAAAAGGTTTTGGGTCAACCTGTAAAACCCAATATTAATGCTATAGTATCTTATCTACCAAAAAAAATAATGTGTCTTGTGTTATGGATGCTCTTTATGTGATGCAAATTATTTATATATGATAAAAATATAGATTAATTACAATAATTAGAAATACATGTAATGGATGAGTTTCATGATGATTTAATTGATGTAATGAATATATATGATTATGATTTGCATGGTTTTGTATTGATGTAGTTTTTTTGATAGATTTATTTTAATGAGGGTTTAATATTTGTAATAATGAGAATTGATTATGGAGAAAATTTGACAATAAATAGATAAGTGATATGTATTTTATGAGGATTGATTATAGGATGATGTATTTGATGGTATAAGTGTGTAGAATTATCAAGTGGGAGACTTTGGAAAGATTTGATATTTTTGAAAAAAATTGGAAATAATATTTTGAAGGGTAATGGTGAAAAATTATCATATGATAAAAGTTTCAAATAAATGGGTAGAGATTGATAATTGGTGAGAGTTGATCATATAGTTATTAAATTGATATAAACAAATGTATAAATAGGAATTTAAGGGTTTAATGAGGGATTGGTAATTTTAATGAATTTATATTTGGGATGATTTGAGGAGAACTTTAACATGTGGAATGGGGTATATGATAGTAAGGCAAGATTGAGGGATACATTAGGAGGGGTTGTACGATATTGAGATGAATGTAACATGCCCAATGTGGAGGGACAAATGTATTTTTGTAAGGGTTTAGGTATTGGTGGTGAATTACATGAGATTTTGGTGAATGCCTTGAGAAGGGCAAATCATACTACGTAAAATATGGTTGCAAAATTTGAACATTGCTTAGTTAGGGCCTAAAAATTTGGACAATGGCAAATAAGGCCTAGGGTTATTGAATTTATTGAAATATGTACAAAATTTGTACACTAGTTATGATGCTATGTATAGTGTCTAGTGAAGGCCTATATTGAACAATGATCAATTAAAGCCTATATCTGAATAGTGGTTAGTTAAGGCCTATAGAGTTGAACATTTATAGAATTATGTACAATATTTTAAAAATATTTATAAGGCTATGTACAATTGTCAATTAAGGCCTAATATTTGGACATGTTTTAACAACAACCAATTAAGGCCTATTTTGAATAGTGTGAATAGTGGCCAATTAAGGCCTATTTTGAACAAATTTGATCAACAACCAATTAAGGCCTACTTGAACAAGTTGATCAATGGCCAGTTAAGGCCTATTTGAACAATGTGAATAGTAGCTAGTTAAGGCCTAGATTTGCAACATTATATACAATGCAAACAAAAGATTTATAAAGCTATATACAATAGTCATTTAAGGCCTAAGAGTTTAAACAATGACCAGTTAAGGCCTATTTGAACAAGTTTAAAAATGGTCAATTAAAGCCTATTTGAACAAGGTGAATAGTGACTAGTTAAGGCCTATTTGAACAAGATGAATAGTATCCAGTTAAGGTCTAGAGTTGCAAAATTATGTACAATATAAACAAAATATTTACACAACTATGTACAATGGCTAGTTAAGGCCTATGCTATGTATAATGGCTTATAAAGGTGCTAAAATTATGAATAGTATATAATATTTATGGAGATGATAAGAGTTCTAAAATTAAAATGTTCGAAGCATTGTCCCGATTGACTAATATTTCTAGAGGAATTGAAGCTTTTATTAGATGTTTTCTATTGATTTCATAAGAATATTATGTACTTAGCAAACATTAGTCAATGTTGGATAATATTACATTATTTAGTATATGCAAATGTACCCATATGGTACCTTTATGGTACAAATGTAAATATGTAATAGATTAGGATTTGAGTCTATATTAGATGATTTATTTATATTTCTCCTTTATGTAAGTGGCTATGTGTAGGATATGCACAAGTTTCATGTAAGAGTGTAATATGTAAGATATGCACAAGTGTCATGTAAGTAAGAGTGCAAGTGTATATTGATATAATGTGCACAAGAGTCATGTAGAAGTGTGTGAGTTTCATAGAGTCAAGTGTGCATGTAAGAAGAGAGTGAAGAGTCTAGTATACAAGTGGCAAGATGAGAATCTAAAGGTCAAGAATAGAAAAATTTGCAACTCTTGAATATGTAAGGAGTGCAATAGTCAAGTATTTAAAAGTCACCATAACAAGCATTGATAATATTGCTTGTATACAAATTGTGAGCAATTTTATTGTAAGTATTCTTCATGCATGTACATGAATGATTTTGGCCATTTACATTCATATTTGATATTATAGTGAATGTTATTATATTTATATTGGTAAATTTATATATTTGATTTCTCATATATTTAATTCTACTCTTGATTATTGATATTGTGACCTAATATATTGTGGCATAATTATATTGGATTCTAAGATATATAGGCTTAAAATCTAAAAGTGACATTAAATCTACTGCTTGACTCTATCTATTTTTAATAGAGTTATATTTTAGAGCCACCATAATATTTGGAGTCTATCCACTTTAAAAGTAGTGAAGACTTGGACTCTATTTTAAAGGTCTGATTGAGTAGATATTGAGGGGACATATAAAAGTCATCCTAATTTGGATGCTAGGGTCTATCCACTTGGTCTAGATAAAACTAATGAAGACAAGGACTCAACTATAATAGATTAAGGGCCAATTCATAAGAAATTTAGATGTTAGGGGACATTCAAAGTCACCCTGATAATAGTTGGATTCTCTAGAAAAGAGGATAATCATTTTGTTCTTAGGTTTAACCTAAGACACCATAGATAGATTACAAATATTGATAAGCAACATAGTTTCTAGAGATAGACAAGCATCTAAGCTTATAGGGAATAGATAATTATAAAAAATTCCTAAGAAAATATAAGAGAATTAGAACAATCTTCTTGAGAATAGAAGAATAATATAGAAGCAATATAAGCTTCCACAGATTAGAGAAGAAGAAAAAGTATAGAGAAGAAAGAAGCATCATATGCTTCCAAACATAAGGAAATATTGGAGAAGCAATATTTATGGTTAATAAAAAAACTAGAATTATTAGGTTGAATAGAAAATCATTATAGCATTTCAATCTTGACCATGAGGATATTTTTTAAGGATTTCAAAGAGCACCTACTTGACGTGAAAGAAATAAGTTGAGACTATTAAAAGCACTATCAAGAGAACTATTATCCAAAACTATTTAGTGAATTGTAAGCACTATTAAGGGCCCTATTATCCAAAGGTGACCAGTGAGAAAGCTATCAAGAGTGTTGTGAAAAAAACTAGTCTAATGCTAACAGGATATATAATTGCTATCAAAGAGCACTCTAAAAAAATATATATATAAGCAATTTTAGAGTGCTAAGAAACAAAAGGGATAAGAATTATCTAGAATTTCAATAGAATAGGTAATCATTAATAAATAATATTCTCCAAAGCAACAACAAAAGAAATAAGTATTAACCAAAGAGTTATAAGCAAATGTTATCTATTATTTGAGCACTAACAGGGCATTATCATTCAAAGGAGATTGGAGAGTGCTAAGAAAGCACCATCTAGAAGAGACCCAAACAGGAACTCAAGCATGCTATCCAACATAAGAGACTCAAGAAAAAAATTGACCATGTTATCCAACATAAGAGACTTGAGCAATAACCAGAGCATGCTATCCAACATAAGAGACTCGAGTAAGAACCTAAGAGTGCTATTAAGAAAAAAATATTTGAGTAGGAACTTTATTGATATTCTCACAATGACACTGAGAGGGGGGGGGTGAATCGATGTAGCTATTAAAATTCAAATCTACAACACTTAATGCTGAAGCAAAGAGAACTTAAAAATAGGTAAAGCAATTTTCACAAGAGAGCACACCACAACACACAATGTAACGAGGTTCACCAATTTTGCTACTCCTCAAAAATGACTGCTTGGACTCCAATCCAAATCTAGCCTTTGCAAAACACCAATTTTACAAACACTTTACTAGCACCCACTGGAAGGAGCACCAACCCCTTATTTTTCTGCTTCAATAGATAGGAGCACCAACCCCTAATGCCAAGCACCAACTTGGACTGCAATTCTGAATTATCTTAATGACATAAAAATGCCTTCGCTATTTACATGACCCTGACTGGTCTACAATTAATCAAACTCTGCACTCTCTCACGGCTCTGCTTATTTCTCTCTCAGCCCTTTTCTAACCCTCTTTACATGACACTTTCTCTCCTTGGCACTTTCTCTTCAAACCTATTATGAAATCGCGATAGTTTTCTTTGCCTGTGCCTTCTCTCCAAACATGTCGTGAAATCGTGACAGTTTTCTTTGCTTGCGCCTTCTTTCCAAACATGTCATGAAATCGTGATAGTTTTCTTACTTGCCTTCTTTGCTTCCAACATGTCGCAAAATCATGACAGTTTTTCTACTTGCCTTCTTCTCTGACAACATGTCGTGAAATCATGACAGTTTTTCAACTTGGCTTCTTTGCCTCCAACATGTCGCGAAATCATGACAGTTTTGCTAGCATTTTCTCTCTCCTTCGATATGTCACGAAATCACGACAATTTTGACCGCATTTTCTCTCTCCTTCGAGATGTCATGAAATCGCGACAATTTTGACAGCATTTTCTCTCTCCTCCGAGATGTCGTGAAATCGTGATAGAAAACATGTCGCGATATCGCGACAGTTTTCTTACTTGTCTTTTTCTTTGATTTTCTGAATCTGGGCCACTTTGTCTTCTTGGAAATTCACTGTACATGTTCTCGACTCGACCTCTGAACTCCCGTCCACCGCATCAACTGATCTATCTGTTTGTGTTGACAATAATGACAATACTTTTGTTGCACCTTGCTCAACAATCTCCCCCTTTGGAATTGTTGGCAACACTCATGCACTCTCCTGGAATTCTTCTTCCCCTTTGACAATAATACCAAAGGGCTGCTGCAGACTCCCCCTGAGTCTATGCACAACATTCTCAGATACACATTGTTATAGTTAGCAAAAATCATGAATATGAGCAAAACTATAAACATAGGCATAAATGCTCCCCCTGAGAATGTGATCCCAATTGATAGTCAGTTCTTGGGAAATGTGACTACTCCCAACTTACTCCGAAGGTACTCAAAAACTTCCTTTGGCAATGGTTTTGTGAATATATCTCGCTACTTGCTCTGTAGTCGGAACAAAATCCAATTTGACCTCACCTTCTGCAACTTTATCCTTCAAGAAGTGATACCGGATTGCAATATGTTTGGTTCGAGAATGCATAACCGGATTCTTTGATATGTTTATAGCACTAGTGTTGTCACATTTAACCGAAATTGGCTCTTTGAAGTGAATACCAAGATCTTTCAGGGTTTGTCTCATCCATAATATCTGTGTACAACATGTTGTTGCAATGTATTCTCGCCTCTACCGTGGATAGAGAGACCGATTCTTGTTTCTTGTTGTGCCATGCTACCAGCCTGTCTCCAAGATAAAATGCTCCTCCACCGGTACTCTTTCTGTCATCAATACATCCTCGCCCAATCTGCATCAGAATATGCAATAAGAGTGAAGTCCTTACCTTTTGGGTACCATAACCCATACTCCATAGTACCCTTGAGGTACCTAAAAATCCTCTTCACGACTGTCACATGAGTCTCTTTGGGACTAGCTTGAAATCTTGCCACCATGCATACTGCCTGTAAGATATCTGGTCTGGTAGCTGTCAAATACAACAGACTTCCAATCATAGATCTGTACATGGTTTGATCTACATCTGGAGATTTGTCATCCTTGCTCAACTTGCAACCTGTTGTCATGGGAGTGCTAACAGGTTTATTGTCCTCCATTGTGAACTTTTTCAACATTTCTTTCACATATTTAACTTGAGAAATAAAAATGCCCTTTTCACTTTGATTGACTTGCAGTCCGAGAAAATAAGAAAGTTCACCAATCATAGACATCTCAAATTCTTTCTTCATTTTATTTGCTATGTCACTACAGGACTTATCATTGCTGCTGCCAAAAATGATATCATCTACATAAACAACAAGGACAATAAGATGGCCATTCTCTGTTTTGACATACAGATTGCTGTCCACCAAACCTTTCTTGAACCCCTGTTGAATCATATAGTTATCCAACCTTGCATACCATGCTCTGGGTGCCTGTTTTAAACCATACAAAGCTTTCCTCAACTTGCAAACAAAGTTGGGATTATCACCGAGTTGGAAACCATCCGGTTGCTCAATGTAAACCTCTTCTTCCAGTTTTCCATTCAAAAATGCTGATTTTACGTCCATTTGATATACCTTGAAATTTTTATGAACTGCTAAAGCTAGAAACATTCTGATTGCCTCTAGTCTGGCTACTGGTGCAAAGGTTTCCTCAAAATCAATACCTTCAACCTGTGCATAGCCTTTACAGACTAGTCTTGCTTTATTTCTTACAACCTGTCCATCTTCGTTCAATTTATTTCGAAAAATCCATTTAGTACCGATTACATTTTTATTTTTCGGCCTTGGTACTAACTCCTAGGTTTTATTTTTCTCAATCTGATCTAGTTCTTCATTAATTGCTTTCATCCAACTTTCATCTGTGCTTGCTTCAACAACATTTTTGGGCTCAATGTTGGATAATAGAGAGTAGTTTCGTACTACTGCTCTTCTAGTCTGAATACCAACTGTTGGGTCCCCAATAACTGTTCTCCGGGATGATTTTTCTGCCAGCTACTGTTTTGAATTTCTTGTTTTCTTCTTCTTCTGAGTCAATTCTTAAATCAGCTGGGTCAATTTTTTGATTCTCTTCTGTTTCCATTTCTTCATCTCCTTCAATGACTTCTTCATAAATAGGGTAGTTTTCTTGATAAGTTGTTTCTCGATCTCTACCTTCATCAACTTTAACATCTGCACTCTCCACAATTTTCTTTAGCCTCTTGTTGTAACATGTGTAGGCTTTGCTTTTTGTTGAGTAACCAAGAAAAATACCTTCATCAGCTCTATCTTCAAATTTATCGAGATTATCTTCAGTTCGTTTGATGTAGCACTTGCTGCCGAACACTTTGAAATATCTTGTTGTTGCCTTTCTGCCGAACCACAGCTCATACGGTGTTTTGCTTTCATGCGTCCTTAGCATGCACCTGTTTTGGATGTAAACCGTAGTATGGACTGCCTCTTTCCAAAATCTGTCAGCTATTTTGTTCTCAGCCAACATTGTCCGTGCCATTTCCTGCACTGTCCTGTTCTTCCTTTCTACAACACCATTCTGCTGAGGTGTTCTTGCTGCTGAAAATTGTCTTCTGATCCCATATTTTTGATAGTATTCTACAAATTCTTCTGAGATAAATTCTCCTCCTCTGTCTGATCTTAGGCATTTAATTCTTTTTCCAGTTTGATTCTCAACCTGTTTTTTAAAAATCTTGAACATCTCAAAGGCATCTGATTTAAGCTTTAAAAATAGTACCCATGTCATCCTGGAGTAGTCATCTATGAACAACATAAAGTATTTGTCACCATTTATGCTTTGTGTTCTCATGGGTCCACACAAATCAGTATGTATTAGATCTAAAGGCTTACTGGTGAAGTATTCCTTTGATTTGAATGTGGCTCTAGTTTGCTTCCCTTTTTGGCATGAAGCACAGATGCTATTTACTGGTTTGCCAATGGTGGGTATATCTCTTACTGCCCTTTTTGAACTTATTTTTACCAGATTGTCAAAGCTAATATGACCGAGCCTCTTGTGCCACAGCCAATTTTCATCTTCCTGTCCAATCAAGCACGCTCCTTCTGAAGTTTCTGAGAGAGTATATAGATTTCTAGAAGTCCTTAATCTAGTAGCTATCAGCTTCCCACTGTGTGCTTTTCTGACTTCACAACCCTGCTTCTTAAAGATGACTTCATGACCTCTATCACAGATTTGACTTACGCTCAGTAAGTTGTGCTTCAAACCAATCACAAATAGAACTTCTTTGGAATTGATCTGTCCATCACTTATCTTGACTGATCCTTTGCCAACTATCTTGGCTCCATCATTATTTCCAAACTTTATAGAGCCCCCTTCATATTTCTGTAATTTTTCAAATTTTTGTTTATCTCCTGTCATGTGACTGGAGCACCCACTATCCAATATCCATGGTGCAGATTTGTTCTATGCTTTGAAAGTTGTCTGAACAATCAAGGATTCCTTTTCTTCCTTGGGTAGCTCCTTTTCTTTCCACTCTGGTTTGGCTACAGTTTTGGTTACTTGTTTAGACTTTTCTTTGTCAGTAGCCTGTGCATGTTTTTCTAGGAATTTTTTGTTTTGCCTTAAACTGTTTGGTTGAGTTCTTCTTCCCTGATATCTGTTTGCTGCATATGTGCTTCTACAGTTTCTTGCAATGTGTCCAAAGTTATGATAGTTATAGCATTCTACTACATAATCCATCAAGGGTGAAAAGACATTTTTACTGGTGAAGTTTCTTTGTCCTATATTATGAATGCAATCTAAAATCTTATGACCGTAAGCATTGCATTTAAAACAATAACCAGAAAAGGAATGATTGAACCTAGGAATTGGTCTTTGCCATTTTGTAGTAGGAGCCACAAATTTTCTTCTCCTTTGATGTGTGACTTTTATGAATCCCTCATTGTCAGCACTCTTCTCGTGCCCCGGCACTGTTGCTTTCTTTTGCCTGATTCATTTTTCCTTGATCAACCTTGATCTTATCTTCTTTCTTTACTTGTTCTACTGTTATGGCCTTTGATCCACTTGACGATTCTCCTTCGACAAAGCCCAAGCCAAATTTGATGCCCGTAGTCCTCTGACTATTTATAATCTTTTCAAGCTTTGCAGAACTTCCTTCAAGTTTGTGATAGCAACTTAATTTTTGATTCTTTTCTTCTAGCCGCATTCTTAAGACAACAATCTCTTCTTCCAGTTTGCAGCACTCATCTATTTTCATGGTTAATTGAACTTCGAGTTCTTCTGACATTTTCTTAAATTCTTCTGTCTGTACTTTCAAACTGCTTATTATGTCATTCGCATCCTCTAGTTTTCTTGAGACCTTTTTATTCTTTTTCCTTTCTGTATTCAACTCTTTAAGTGCAGCAACCAACTCTCCTTCCAGATAAACTTCAGCCTCATCCTTACTTTTTGTATCACCTTCCTATTTTTCTTCTATTTTTGCTTCTTCAAATGCCATGAATAGAGCTTCACCTATTTCTTCTTCAAAATCTTCACCCGAGCTATCTTCAGAAGAGCTGACATTCTTGGATATGAAACTTTTCTTTTGAAGTTGCTTTTCCTAAAATTTGGTTTCTTCTTCCAGTCACTTCTTTCTTGGTGTGACCCTTCATCACTTTTGGTTTTCTCATTCATTGGACACTTAGCTGCAAAGTGACCGACCCCTCCATAATTGAAACACTTAAACGGTAACTTTCCTCTATATTTTCCTTTTCCCTTTGTAAGTTTTCGAACAAAGTTGGCTTTCGTTTCATCCGATGTCTCTTCATCCTCAGATTCTTGTTCAGCTTTTGTATTCTTGTGTGCTTTAAAAGCAGCTTCTCTGTCTATGGGCTTAGTTTGTCCTATTCTCATTTCGTATGCAATCAAAGAACCATGCATCTCGTCCATGCTAAAATTATTTAGATCTTTAGCCTCTTCTATTGCAGAAACTTTAGAATTAAATCTTTTGTGAAGAGTTCTAAGTACCTTTTTCACGACAACCGCATCTTCGATTTTTTTGCCGAGTCCTCTGATTGCATTAATGATTCCATTGACTCTCAACATATAGGCCTCTATGTTCTCATCGTCATTCATTTGTAATGCTTCGAACTGAGCTCGATGAGTTTGCATCTTGGCTTCCTTGATCTTGTTGTCTCCTTCATGGATGCTCTTCAGTTTGTCCCACATGTCTTTTGCTGATTTATAGCTCATGATCCTTATCAGTTCACTGTCTACTAGCCCACACATTATGGCATTCTATGCTTTGGAGTTATTCTCAAACTTCTTCTTCTCAACAGTATCTGTTGGAGGAGTAGCGGGTACTATGTATCCACTTTCTACTGATTCCCAAATGTCGTATCCTAACGCACTCAGATATGTCTGCATCCCGAGTCTCCAAAATGAGTAATTAGTTCCATTGAACAAAGGAGCTTTGTTTGATGAGAATCCTTCATTACCTGCCATTGTGTTCCTTCCAAGATCACCTTAGCCGATTAAGCTTTGTTCAAGAACCTTGCTCTGATACCAATTGATATTCTCACAATGACACTGAGAGGGGGGTGAATCAAGTGTAGCTATTAAAATTCAAATCTACAACACTTAATGCTGAAGCAAAGAGAACTTAAAAATAGGTAAAGCAATTTTCACAAGAGAGCACACCACAACACACAATGTAACGAGGTTCACCAATTTGGCTACTCCTCAAAAATGACTGCTTGGACTCCAATCCAAATCCAGCCTTTGCAAAACACCAATTTTACAAACACTTTACCAACACCCACTGGAAGGAGCACCAACCCCTTATTTTTTTGCTTCAACAGATAGGAGCACCAACCCCTAATGCCAAGCACCAACTTGGACTGCAATTCTGAATTATCTTAATGACATAAAAATGCCTTCGTTGTTTACACGACCCTGACTGGTCTGCAATTAATCAAACTCTGCACTCTCTCACGGCTCTGCTTATTTCTCTCTCGGCCCTCTTCTAACCCTCTTTACACAACAATTTCTCACATACAACAACAACCTTATTCTTCACGCAGACCTGCTTTTATATCATATTAGTCTCTATTTTTAACTTCCATATTTACGCATGCAACCCGTAACTGTTCCTTTAATATTCTCTTCTGCCACTTGTCAACTGTAACTTCTTCTTTATGTAACTCCTTTTGTATTTATAGAGTGGGCATTTCGTTAAACACGTTACATGCAACATATACCTCTACCATGACTGTTCATCTTCTTTTCTGTGCATGCATGCATTTTTTGATTCTATTTATGCGACTGTTCGATTTCTTCTTCTTCGATTGTTCTTAAAATAGTTGCATGATTTTCTTTTGTACTTGCTCCTATAACTGTCGCATTGACTCTAGTTAACTCTTCTTATTTTGGCTGCATGCTTTTCCTCTACAACTGCCCCTTTAACTGTTGTTCTGCTTCAGTTAACTGTCAGTGATCGTGTTGTTGCGACCTGTCACGAAATCGTGACACTTCTGTCTCTTTATGCTCTTCTCGCCCTTTATCCGTGAAAACTCAACATGTCACGAAATCACGACGTTTTCCGCCTCCTTGTTCACCTCTTGTCTTGCACCCGCGAAAACCAGACATGTCACGAAATCGTGACACTTTTTGCTTCCTTGCACTTCTCTGCCTTTCGCCCGCGAAAATGGAACATGTCATGAAATCGTGACACTTTCGCTGCCTTGTGCCTTTTCTGTCTTTGGCCCGTGAAAACACATGTCACGAAATCGTGACACATTCGCTGCCTTGCACCTTTTCTGTCTTTGGCCCGCGAAAACACATGTCACGAAATCGTGACACATTCGCTGCCTTTTGCCTTTTCTGTCTTTGGCTCACAAAACAACATGTCGCGAAATCATGACACATTCGTCCTTGGCTTTTCTCTTTATGAACCATGTCACGAAATCGTGACACTTTTTCTCCTTGGCGCTTTCTTTCGAACCTGTCATGAAATCGTGACACTTTCTCTCCTTGGCGCTTTCTCTTCGAACCTGTCGTGAAATCATGACACTTTCTCTCCTTGGCGCTTTCTCTTCGAACCTGTCATGAAATCGTGACACTTTCTCTCCTTGGTGCTTTCTCTTCGAACCTGTCGTGAAATCGTGACAGTTTTCTTTGCCTGTGCCTTCTCTCCAAACATGTCACGAAATCGTGACAGTTTTCTTTGCTTGCGCCTTCTTTCCAAACATGTCACGAAATCGCGACAGTTTTCTTACTTGCCTTCTTTGCTTCCAACATGTCACGAAATCGCGATAGTTTTTCTACTTGCCTTCTTCTCTGACAACATGTCGCGAAATCGCGACAGTTTTTCAACTTGGCTTCTTTGCCTCCAACATGTCGCGAAATCGCGACAGTTTTGCCAGCATTTTCTCTCTCCTCCGATATGTCGCGAAATCACGACAATTTTGACCGCATTTTCTCTCTCCTCCGAGATGTCGCGAAATCACGACAATTTTGACAGCATTTTCTCTCTCCTCCGAGATGTCACGAAATCGCGACAGAAAACATGTCGCGATATCGCGATAGTTTTCTTACTTGTCTTTTTCTTTGATTTTTTGAATCTAGGCCACTTCTGTCTTCTTGGAAATTCACTGTACATGTTCTGACTGACCTCTGAACTCCTATCCACTGCATCAACTACATCAACCGATCTATCTGTTTGTGTTGACAACAATGACAATACTTTTGCTGCACCTTGCTCAACATTTATCATGTTGTCATAAGAATCGTAAGTGTGCTAGAGTGCCATTCAAAAACATAGAGCACCATACTCCAAAAATTCAAACACCATATTGCAAATCTAACCTGAGTGTCATTCAAGTAACATAGATTGTTGTAAGTGTTGCAGTTAGAGTATTGAAGTTAAACTTGAGCACTAAAGGAGGAGTCAACATAGTTGGTAGGTAACATTCAAACATTACAACTTGAAATATTTGATTAGAGGTGTTTCAAATTTAAGCGCTTTAAAAGAGGAAAGGTATGTTAAATTACCTTTCACATCATTATTATTTGGAGGGAAAGTAAGTTGAATTGAATTTGAACTTTATAAATTTTTCTTAGGAGGGAGTTGTAATGTTATATACCTTAATGATTTTTGGAATTTATTTATTCTTCAAATTTTATTTTTTGAAATTTTTGAATTTACTATGTTTTGGAGTGATAAGGTTTTCTACTTAATTTTTTTAGAAAAATTTGAAATTTTTAAAATTTTTGAAAGTTTTAGAAGTTGAAGAGTTAAATTTAGAAGATTTAGTTTTTGAAATTTGAAGAAAATTTTGAAAGTTATTTTTTAGAAATTTTTGAAGATTTGAAATTTGAAGAAATTTGGTTTGAAGTTATTTAATTTTTTTTGAAGATTTGAAATTAAGGAAAATTTTAAAATTTAAAATTTTTTGAATTTTTGCAAATTTAATTTAATTAGGGAGAGAAGGTTTGCTACTTCAATTTTTTTTTGAAAATTTTAAATTTTAAAATTTCTTAATTGAATAATTATTTGAAGTTTTTGAAATTGCATTTATTGAAATTTGGAGTAATAAGGATTTCAACTTCAAAGGAATTAATAGATCTGACAAATGGATATATCAAATATTCAAGAAGAGAACAACACATCATTAGGAAACATGTGACTTATTTATAAAGAAAATAAAGGAAGAATGGCTTTAATATTGCATTGATGGTTGTGTTGTTTTCTTAAGAATATAGATGATCATAAAGTATTAGCATGGAAGCATAGATCAAAGAAAGGATATTGTACTTAGTTGAAGTGTAATTATTGCAATAGAATTGGGCATGAAGAAGCTAATTGCTGGAATATTTATCCATGTAAATTTTATGGAAGAAATACTCATTCTCCAGCATTTTGTTGGTACAAAATAAAATATTATGAGAGATTTGAAAAAATGCTATTATTTAGATTAGACAATTTTCTTCAAAAAATTATTTTTGAAGCAACTTCAAATGTCATGAAAAATAGAGCAAACTGTTATATTTCAGAGATGTAGGAAAATTTTGAAAAAGAACAAATCAAGGATAAATTATTTGATCTTATTTTATCTAAGGATCATATTAATGATGAAGTTTTTGATTTTTTATAAAAAATAAGAAATAGAGAAATGCATCAAGTATGGACCAAAATTATCTTGCATAATAAACAATAAAGAAGTTACAAGACAATATCAATATTGTAGGAAATAAGAAATATAAGAAGCACATGAACAAGATAGTGAAGATGCAAAGACTGAAGAACTAAAAAATGAAGATGAAGGAGAATTCAAAGTAGAACTCGAGGGAAGCTAAATATAGATCTCAAATAGAATATCATGCAAAGTTACCTAATTGAACATGAAGATTGAATATTGAAGACTAAAGTATTCAATAACCAAATAATATAATATAGGGGGGTGTTGGATAATATTACATTATTTGGTACATGCAAATGTATCCCCATGGTACCTTTATGGTACAAATGTAAATATGTAATAGATTAGGTTTTGAATCTATAGTTTAGATGAGTGATTTATATTTTTTCTTTATGTAAGTGTATATGTGTAAGATATGCACAAGTGTCATGTAATTAAGAGTGCAAGTCTGTATTGAGAGAATGTGCACAAGAGTCATGTAGAAGTGTGCAAGTGTCATAGAATCAAGTGTAGCATGTAAGAAGAGAGTGAAGAGTCTAGTATACAAGTGGTAATATGAGAATCCAAAGGTCAAGGATAGGAAAGGTTACAGATCTTAGATATGTGAGGAGTGCAATAGTCAAGTATTGAAGAGTTACATTTCTATTTCTATATTATGGAGAGAAAGCTCTATACAATGTAAGTGGGAAAACAGCCTAAAATGATCATATTTGATATTACAGTGAATTTTATTATATTTATATTGGTAAATTTATATATTTGATTGCTTATATATTTAATTCTACTCTTGATTATTGATATTGTGACCTAAGATTTTTATGGCTTAATTATATTGGATCCCAATATAGTTTGGCTTAAAATCCAACAATCAATACAATCCCATTTTCCATGTGGTATGGGTGTCAACAAGGGAAGGTATGATGGAAAAAATGGTAGGGAATATTGTTATCATAGTAAGGGATAACAATTATAAAATGGCTATGTATATTTCCATGAAAGGGATGAAAATATTGAGTCATCACAAGGTAGATCTATACTATATTATATACCTATAAAATTTCAACCTAATATTCTACCACATTATTTGGTATGGTTGTGGATCATTATGAATTTTATATGATGGTCATGACAAAAACATCCTAGCATGGTTGTAATTGATTGCTAATTATGAGGTGCATAATACTATTATATGTTTTTCAATTATCAGTCAATGTTATCCTCACCTCCTTGAAAACCCATAGGACAATGAGGGGCATTTGAATAGTTGAGGAGAGGGATTTTTGACCATAGTTAGCAAAATATCCAACAATAGATGTTTATAGGATATCCCAATGAATAACAAGCACATATAAATGGTTAATATGCTTTTTAGATACCTAACTTATCTTTCACCATCATCTCATGGACCCTTAAGTTAATGAGGGGGGTTAGGAAGTAGTGAAGGACAACTAATAATTCATTTTGATGCCTTTAAAAGTAATTTGGAGTGTGATATATATGGACCCACTATCTTGACAAATGTGAAGCACCAGGTTCAATAAACAAAATTATAAATAATGGTTTATAAAGGTAGTAAAGGGGAACTAATTCTAGAGATGATTCAATGTGTGAGGGATAACCTAGTGGTTGTAAATGTTCACAAGGGATAACACACACACAATTTACCATATCATATATACATGTGGTAACATTGGAATTTTTGGAGAACCACTACCATGTGTGACATTCATTTGTGAGCACATAGTCCAATTACATAATTCTAATCAATAGATAAAAAAATAGAGGATGGAATAAGGTGAAAGTGGAGAAGATAATTTAATATAGTGGTAATGAATAACGTTCCAATATAAATAGCTTAAGTGGGACAAGGTACACATAGCCTACTACTCGATGTGGGTTTCATGCTAAACTTGCTTAGCTATAGGTATCATATGCTTCATCCTCTTGGGAGTCTCAATATGCAAGGATTAATTTTGTTTGGGTTGTCATATGAGATGACATACATGCTGAAAATAACCAAATGAATATCCATAATCATGGTGGATTCACTAGATAGTAACCAACATATGTTATAGACTCTTGTGAGTAGGGGATAGATGTTTGATAGTGGAATATGTGTCCTACCCATTGTGTAAGCCAATGAGATTGAGAGAGAAGTTCTATCCCTTACTTGATGTATTTATAAATTATAATATATATACATGAAGTAGAGGTGAGATATGTCCCCTTGTACCATTATATTATAGGGTGTTAAGAAAGAAATGATAAAAGCAATATACACCTATGAAGTTATTGAGAATAAATACCCCTACTTCTCAAGAGGTTATAGAACAACTAATTTTAGGTTTTAATGGAAGTTGATATAATGCAAGAAGATTGAAAAATACTAATATTGGGAAGAGAGAAGTCATAAGAGAATCATATCAGGATATTTTTCTATCTCAAAATAATCATTGCATCATGGTGGATACCAATATTTTTCCATTACATGTGTATAGTGGAAGTATAGGTTGTCTAGAGAATTACTGACTTATATTAACCATTTTTAGGTGCATGACAATCATTCACAAAGTAGACATTAAAACCATTATTAAGGTCCATTTGAAAAATGTGAATAGTGGCTAGTTAAGGTGAACTTTATATTGCTTTAACTATTCTAAAATTCATCTTAAATATTGAACATGATCTTCTAATCTTAGGGAATGACTAAGGACATAATCAATAGTGTTATATATCATGTCATGAAAAATGTATGTCATAGCATGCTAGTAAGTTGCACCAATTGTTTTTGGGCCAAAATTCATGACCTTCCAATAAAAGGTCCCTCATGAGGTGGTAAAAGCTATCTTGGGTTGATATTTTGGTGCTATCAAAATCTAATTATATCTAAAAACCTCATCTATAAAGGACAACATTCTAAATTTGGCATAGAAATTGATAATCATGTTGATATTGGGGAGAGGGAAATTATCTTTGGGACACACCTTATTAATGTGCCTAAAGTAAGCACAAGCATTAATGATGCTTTCCTTTTTAATGGCAAGAACTAGTAAATGGATTTGATAAGTTTGACATTGAGGGGCTTTTGAAGTTTCTATTTGATGAGTAAGTCTACCTTAGGATGCATTTTTCTTAGCTTCTACTTTATTGGCTTGGAATATGGTTGATGTACAATAAGAGAAGGATCTAATAACAATATGTTTGAATAAGATCTTACAAAGACATCACAAAATTTGGTCAATATATTTGTTTATCCTTCACTTTCTTCAAGACTGAAGACTTTACCTAATTTAGGGATTCTAGGATTATTTTATCCTAATTTTTATATCAATTGTTTCTTCAATGAGTATATGAGACTCATCCTTGAAATGTGGTGGTACAAAGGGTACCCCTAAGCTTTCAAAATATACTAGTTTAAGGGATGATTGATTAGGATTAAATGATTGTGAGGCATTAGAAATATATATTTGAACATGTGAACCTTTGTTATAGGAGTCATCCAAGGTAATATGATTTTCATAAATTTGTGGATTAAGGATTCTATGCCACACTCATTTATGGTTGTTATTAACAAAGATTTTTTCCATTTTTGGATTGCAAATGATCTAAGGTATTTATACTAAGAAAATAAATGGGAATAAGATACATGTCATGATATCTTTCATGGTTTATTTGTTTGTTTTTGTGATTTCTTCATAGGATTTCAAAAATTCATCTTCATAATAACTATCAAAGGATGATGAGTACGTTTGAAACTTATTACAATGAGGTTTATACCCTATCCCCCATTAATTTATCCATGGTTTAGGTTCTATAGGTTATTTAACACCTTGTTCAAACCTTTCTAGACTATTTAGGTATTAGGTAGATGCTTGATATATAAAAAGAAGCATATTGTTGTTCAATTAGATGGGGGTTATTACCATGAATAATTTATTCATTAGCCATTTTGGCATAGATAAATCTATAACTTCCTATTTGTACTACCTTTGCCTTCCAAGAAGGCAATCCTAATGTTTGGGGTGATGGGGGCAACCTAGTTAGATCTAATTTTAATAATTCACTTTATGGATTAATATAGTCAATGTTTTGAATTTCTTTAATCTACTCTTCTTGATTATTTAGTTGACTACTAGTGCTTGATTCATTGTCATTGTTCCATGATCTTAAGAATATTTTTTTTGAGTTTTTGGTTAGTAACAAGTTAAGATGCACTTAAATACAGACAAAGATGTTTCTTTGGATTTAATTTTTTGATGGACTACTAATAGGTAAAGGAATTAGGGTCTACATGAATAGTGTGGACTTGTCCTTGAAAATTGAACTTTAAGCATTTATGATACATGGATGGGATTGCTTGCATAACATGGATCTAGGTTCATCCCAAAATAATATTATAGTTCAAATCATAAGATAAAACATAGACTAAGGTGTTGAGTATGCAGGGTCCTACTTTTACAAGAACCAAGGTTCTAGCAACCTCTCATGCTTCATTATTTTAAGCTCTAATAATGTAATTGGAATTTTCTAAATCTTGTTTAATTTGATCCTAATGATAAATTTGAGGTTGCACACATTAATGGAAAATCCATTGTCAATAAGTAGTCTTTTGATAAAATTATCACCGACATCATTGGTGATATGGAGGAATTTCCCAAGCATGAATGGGGATGGGGCTTATTCCTTGTAAAAGTATGTGGTGTCATAAGTAATGGCAAGAATCCCTACCACATAAGTCAAGTCAGCTAGAATAATATTTTGAGGGACTACCTACTTATCAAAAGTTTGAAAAAAAATATCTATGAATGGGAGATGTTTCTAAAAACTTGAGTAAGGAAATCTTGGTGAGGATGTCTTCAAGTTGTTGTTGGAGGTTAAAGTACCCTTTTATTTATCTTACTCCTTTAGGACTATGAGTAGTATCTCAAAAGGAGGATTTTATTTAGATTGTATAACTAGAGGAATATTGGTAGGTGAATTTGATGATTGAGCCTTTTGTTGTTGCCTTGTTATCACATGAATCATCCTGACCATATTCTAGTTAGGTAATGAAATATTTTTGTATGAAATACTATTAGTCATTCTTTAATCATAGAGGATTTTGGAAAATTTCTAGGTATTTATTAGAAGATGTGGATGGTTAAGAGTCACTAAAGGTTATTCACCCCTCATAAATGAGATCTTGGATGAGGGCACTGAGATTTTTACACTTGTTAGTGGAATGTTCATTATTGTGATGAAAAGCACATTATTCTATAGCATTAAATATTAGTTATTTTTTCTTTTAGGATTTGGAGGCCTTATGGGTGAGATTTCAACCATTTTTACCTCTAGAAGCTATTATAGAATGGTAGAGGGGGTTTGTATAATCTATTATATTTTCTCTTAGGTCTTTCTGGTTTGTTCAATATGAGCTTTTGAAGCATTTCTATATCACTTCCACTATTGTTTCTCTATCTAGATTTAGTGATTCCACCTCCTATAACATGTTTATTCTTATGTTGACTCTTTTAATTAGAAGAGGATTTATCTTCCTCCTTCTTGGGATTTAATTATCCCTTCCTAATGAGGGAATATTCCACTTGTTTGGCCAATTTAATGGCATGTTCAAAAGAAGTTATTATGGAATTTTTCAAGGATAAGTTAGATATTCATTTTGAGTTTTTTTAATATGTTAAAGAGATATTTTGGAGGGGTTTCATATTCTAATTTTTTCACTAATGACCACCTTATTAGGAAATTTTATAAACTTTTCCTTCCCTTGATTTAACTAATGTAAATCATTGAGGGTAGTTATTTATTCTATACAAATAACAAAAATTGGATGAATTTCTTGCCTAACTCTTTAAAACTCTTGAGAGAATGGTAAGGTAACTAGTAATACCATTACAATGTTGACCCAAAAAGACTTTATGGAAATATTTTTAATAATAGCAATTCATCATATGATGTACTTACATAGGCAATCATGAAGAATTTTATATGACTCATATGGTCACATGTTCTATCATATATGGGTAATCTAGGGACTTCAAAATTATGTAGAAAAGGATGGTCAGCCACAAGAAAGTCCAATTTTCGATTGCACATATCATCAAAAGCACATATTTATTTCAAAAATCCTTGGAGTAAAGACACACACTGAGTCAACTAATGTACTTGGGACAAAAGGGTTTGGATTTTAGGAGAGGGTTGACTTGTTAAAATTATAGGAGCATATGATGAGGGACACGGATTTGATATATTAATAAAATAATGCATTTGAGGATTTTGGTTAAGAGAGGGATTTGACTAAGAAGAAAAAGAATTTAGGGAATTGTTAAATGGATTAGTTGGGAGATTTGTAGGGTGAAGCATAGGAATTGTACCAAAACTACTAAGGTTAAAAAGTTCAAAGAAAGAAATATTAAAGGTAGGAAGAACAGAATTATAGGAATATCTTCACCTTGGGTTTAAAAGAGGTGGTTTTTTGTGAAGGATAAATTGGGACATTTTTTTTCTAGGGTAAATTTATGATTGGTTTGCTAATATAGTTATATTAAAGTAGCTAGGAGCCATTGTAAAAAATCCCTCTATAGATGGTATTAAGGCTTTTTGTTCCATAAATGAGGTTGGGTTAAGAGTTCCACTTCTATAGTGATAGTAGAGGTTTTAGACCTTGATGTATTAGGATCTATGTCTAAGGACCCATGAGAAATATCTATTAGATTGGAAGCAAAAGGATTTGACCTAGGTTGTTAAATATGATCCAAAAGGGATATCCCACCAGTTGGAAGGGATAACTTACCCAAATGCTCTAAATTATCTACATTTATGATCATTAACAAAGTATCTTTATTTTTTTGGGAAAAAGTGATAAAGTGATCCATAGATCCAAAGATTAATTATCCCTTTTCATTATGTATAGGGTAGATATTTCTATAGGGAGAAAAGTGGTCCTCCTCTTCTTCATATGTAAGATTTTTGAACATTACTATATTTTTAGGAATGGGGTAAGATTTATGTGCTATGGTCATTTGATGATATATGCTCTTGGTTATGTAGGAAGGCTATTGTTCAAAAAAGGAGGAATTAAATTTATTAAGGTTTTGTTTATAAAGTTGCTTAAAGAAGAATAAGAAGATGTTTTGAAACCATTATATCATCAAAATGATAATTGTCCCTCCTTATGACTCCTATTAGCCCATTGTTTTATACTCACCAAGAGAGATCACCCTCAAGGTTTGTATGATGGTTTGATCAAGGGGTTCCTAACCTTTCCTCAATAGGACTAACATTTTTGTTCTATTCTTGCTATTTTCATTTAATGTGAATTAATATAAGTAATTATTTTATATGGTCTTGATTAACAGTATGAAAAGCCTCTTTATGAGGTGATATACCACATCAAAAACCATACTTTTGTAGGTTTATTGGGGATCAGGACCACTAATATTTATAATATCTATGCATGGATGTAGTCATTTCATCCCTAGATTTCAAGGGTGATTTTTCAATTTGGCTCAATGACAGCTCTAATTCCTTCGCTTGGGAAAGAAACTCTCTTTAACCTATGATAATTCTAGTTGACAAGATACTTCAATCATTTTTGGGAAGTGGGAGGATATGGTAAGATCAATATTTTCAATCTGAATGATTGGATCTATGGTAGGCTTTGTCAGCACAGTATAATTAGAAGTGTGTCCCCCTTGTGGTCATCCTCTATATTAGTGGCACCATGATTTCTAGCATGAGTTCTAAATTCTCATTGAAACTACCTATCAGGGATCGAATGGATCTCATAAATTTTTAAATACACTCAAGATTTCTATTTTCAATGTGTTCTACCAATGGTGTGGAGTTTTTGGCTCCAATTTGTTTTGGTTTAGGTTGTGGAAAATGGACCATGGTTTGCTTCAGAAGGGTCAAATGTTACCATTAGAGCTAAATTCCCTAGAGGTGGATGATGAGGTTAGAAATATACTTCACAAAGGTGACATTCTATAGCTTTGGTGGGGGAAGTGATGGGGCTCTCAGTTTATGGTTGTTGTAAATAGAGTATATTCCATCATTTGTATTATGTAAATGTATCCTCCAAGATACGTATCTAGATTACTTCCTATGAAATTTATCTAGTTACTTTATGCAATATAATAAATGCATAAGTGTCAATGTGCAAGTTGTACATGTGAAAGTTGTCCCTTGTACAACTAGATAGAGTGTTGGCCAAGTATCCTATTTTACCTATATAAGAATGGCATCTTAGATAGATTATAAGTAGGAGAGTTGGAAGAAATAGCTACATAGCATAGCTTAGTGGATAGTGTAGTTCTGTATGCCACACCATTCAATAGTGATGGATACAATGTAGATCTATAGCTTTGTTAATGAAGTACTCACTTCCTCCATAGCTACATTGTAATATTTTATATTTTTAGCATACTTCAGTCATCTAGTATATTTACTTTCTTTCATGTTTTTTTGCATCTTGTGATTGTTATCTCTCAAAGATCATTCATTAAAATATAATAGTGGTATCAGAGCCACGGTAGATCTAGTATATGTAGGTCAATAGGGAAACCACCATTGTTGGTTAGCCTAAGAGTTTTTGTTAAACTAATGTACCACTAGAAAAACAACTAACAAAAAATCTCAGGAGTATCTAGGTGGTATATTTTGGGAGAGTCACAAATATAGGACTGAAAGGAATTTCAGTTTCAGATAATACTGAGATCATTTTTCATCTAGAGTCTTTTCCATAAAGTTATTTTGAAAACTCGTGAAGACTAGGACTCAATACTCAATCCACTAGATTAACAATTTTTTTTTTGGTAGACAAGATACTATAGCATTAATACCGGGTTTTATAGGTTGACCCAAAACCTTTTACAAAAATCAGCCTAGGCTTGTTGATGAACATGTCCTTACTAAGGATCCTATATATGTAAAATCTACATGCCACCAAACCCATTACATTCGGTAAGGCACATAGCCTGTTATCAAAAAGAAAATTCCCATACAATATTTTGGGTATACCCCAAGAAAATACACCTGCATCATAATTACAAAAAAATAAATAGACATAGATCTCTTCCTTGAAACAATGGAGAAACAAAAAGCTGCATACACACATAGCAGAGTGCTAAAAAAAACTCCCATTAATCTCTTAATAATTCTTTGGTAATTTCTTTCTTCCATATATGACATGCTTTGGTACCACATCCAGTCTTGGCCAATCAGCCTTGGAGAAGTCAACATGTTGGCTAGATTTATGGTGGTGGCTATCTAGTGGTCCACATGGCTCTGGTTTGAAGTCTTATATTGCCATTTATTTCTTGCCCTGTGATTATCAACCAACCTCAAATTACTAATATGGCTAGGAGCCATGTCATATGACATGTGACTGTCCCCATTAGTCTTTGTGGTATTTCCAAGAAACATCCACAAAGACTGACAACTTAGATAATTTTTATTGTGAATCCATTTCAAAAAAGAGATGGGAATACTCATAGCCTTTGAACTTACAGTGCCTTCCCTATTGGTAAATTCGACTATCATTCTTGGAATTCTTGTTGAATAAGCTCATCTACTTCACTTGGGACATCGTTTTCCCATTTGAAAAGTTTATCACCATCGACACCAAAATTGGCTAGCTTATCAGCAACTTTGTTAGCTTCCCAAAAGACATGTTGGGATTTTTTATCCTGTCTTCCCTAGAAAAGGATCCTAGCCTCTTCAACAATTGTTTTAATCCTCCAAGGAGGTGTTTTCCAATTATTGAGGAGATTTATAACATGCATAGAGTCTCCTTCTATGATCAAATTGCCTTCTAAGTCTTGATTCATTTGAAGGCCTCTCCACATAGCTCTAGCTTCAGCTTCGTTGTTCGTCCTTGTTTCCAAATATTCAAAAAATGCAAGCATCATATTCCCATTATGATCTTGCACAATTTCGCCAATGCCTACTCTACCAAAATTTTCCTTAGCCACTCCATCAAAATTAAGCTTAAACCAACTCGTAGGAGGTGGGGACCACTTAACATTGGCTCTAGGGTTGACTACCCTAGGCATAGACTCATCTAACAAGGTTAACCTTAAATATTGAGCAATCATGGTCTCCTGCATATGAGTTTTATGGCTATCAAAATGGATAAGGTTTACATTCTCATTGGCAAAGGATAGGATCCTGGCAATGATAGTTTGATGATCATGGATAGAATAATTAAAGACTCTATGGTTCCTTTCTAACCACACCTACTAAAGATAGTGATTGAGATCAATTTTCCACATGTATCTAATTCTTTGGCTTGAAAAGGGGCAAGGCCACTATATGAACAAATCAAGTACGATGGATGGTTTAACCCAAGAAATATTGAAGGCCTGAAAAACCCCACTTAGGATAGTTAAGGAAAAAGGGCACTCAAGGAAAATGTGATAAATTGTCTCCCAATTAGCCCTGTACAGATAACAGTGATTAGTGATACAAATACCTTTACGCACCATATTGTCAATGGGTAGAATTATTCCTTGGATAACCAACCATGAAAAGAATGTAATTTTTGGAATTAAATTTTTTATCCAAACTAAGTCCTTTTGGAGGACAAAATCCTCGTAATCAAGTAGAAGCTTGTAAGCTAATTTAACAGTGAACTGCCCATTTTTCGTAGGAGCCCAGGTCACTTGATCTTCCTTGGGTCTCATGGGGATAAACTGTTGCCCAAGAATGTTACAAAGATCATTTTATTCCACTTGAAATACTTGAATCCTTATTTGTTTCCACTTCATTCTTCCTATATCCTCAACCATATTATCGAAGACTTTTCTGCCAATGAGTTCTTCTGTGATATCTCTGATTCAGGCTAAGTTAGGATATTGTATCAATGGTTCATCCTTAGCCCACCTGTCATTCCAAAATTTATCCTCTCACCATTGCCTAAAACCCATATTAAACATTTTTTTATGATTTCCTTACAATTGAGAATTGCTTTCCAAAAAGCAGAACCTTTGATTGGAATTGAGTCACTTAGAAATTCCATATTTTGAATATACTTTCATTTGATAATTGTTGTCCATTCATTTTATTCACCATAAATGAGGTGCCATGCCTACTTAACTAGTAAAGCTAAATTCATATGAGCAATTATCCTTAGACCTAAGCCCCCATTTTCCCTAGTTCTACACACTTTGGTCCATCCTACAAGGTGTATCCTTTTTTTCTCCTCTGATCCAGTCCATAAAAATTCTTTTTGGAGTTTCTCAATTTTGTGGACAACCTTCATAAGGACTTTGAAAATGGAGAGGAAATAGACTGGAATTCTTTGAAGAGAGGCCTTAGTGAGGGTCAGCTTTCCTATTTGAGATAGAAGATGACCTTTCCATCCACCAAGTTTTTTTTTAATTCTTTCAACAACCCTGTACCACATTGACTCTCTCAGAGAACCAATGAAAAGAGGGAGACCAAGATACGAAGTGGGGAGGTTTGCTATAGCACACCCTAAAATTTTTGCAATCCTTCCTTGCCTCTGAATGGGGGTGTTCAAGAAATATAACTTGCTTTTACTGAAATTAACTTTATGACCAAAAACGTCCTTGTAGAGTTACATGATGTATTTAATTCTTTTGGCTTCAACCATCGATGCCTTAGTCAATATAAGGGTATCATCAATGAATTGTTGGTGAGAAACAACCCGAGTGAGAGATGTTGCCTTGATTCCTTATATTAACCTTGAACTGTAAGCATTTTTTATGGTTCTGCCTAAAGCTTCTGCCATAATTATGAATAACATGGGGCTGATAGGGTCCCCCTACCGAATTCCTCTATGACTTTGAAAGTAACCAGCAGTTGTTCCATTAACCAAAATCAATAACCATGCTTTAGAAATGCATTATTTGATCAAATTAACCCATTGGTGTTGAAAACCAAACTTAAGATCATCACTAGATTGACAAATCATCTAGTGAAGATCATCCAGGTTATCTAGAATTTTCTAACTGGTGCCTAAAGTTTCTTTTATTGCAGGAAATTAATTCTCAGAGGATTGGGACTCCTCCTACGATAGAAAGCTAGGAGACTCCAACTTTATTTCTCAAAGGTCGACGTGCCCTCATAGTGCAGAGGTTAGTTCATTGTGCAAGAGAAGAATACTGTGGAATAAGAATTCTAGTGAAGGATCATGGTGAAGATAGGAGACTAAATATCTCCATTGTTGGATTGCAGAATTCCACAGTTGAAGAATAGGCCATAAGAGCCTTGATACAAAAAGTCCATAGAAGCCTTGAAGAAGAAGCCATAGAATTCTTGATACTTAAAAGGCCATAGAAGCCTTGATACTGAAAAGTCCACAGAATCCTTGATACTAAAAAGGCCATAAAAGCCTTGATACTAAAAATGCCATAGGAGCCTTGGTACTGAAATAGGCCATAGAATATTTGATCCTAAAGAAGAATTCGAGAAGAATATCTGATTTAGAAATAGACTAAAATATTTTAGTACTAATATCTTTGTTGTAGGAATAGAAGATTCAGTGAGTTGGGAGACTTCCTACAAGAAATTTAGGAAGAGTATCTTCTTCAAAATCATCTCAACCCTAAAGCAAAAGTGAAGAGATCAAGAGAATATCTCATTGAAGAACTTCCAATATTGGAAGAAGAAGAAGAAGGACTAGGAGAGTCCTACTCGAAGCCAGGAGTAGCAAAATCAGAAGATCCAAGAGAAGATCTCACCACCAACACTTCCAGGAAGCAGAATGTTGAAGAAAAGGTCTCAAGGAAGACCATCAGAAGCTGCTAGATCAAAGACCTTGTGAAGGTCTCATCGAGCATCCAGGAAAGGCTAGGAGAGCCTTGCTGAAGATCAAGAGAGTTCTTTGAGAACTCATTGGAGAAATCCACTATCTAGGTGAAGTCCTTGATAGTGAAGGACTTGGGACAATTGTCACCATTCGAAAACAAGCCCAAGAGGAGAATTTGGCAAGGAGTGCCAAATCTATGAAGAAGAATTTGGCAAGGAGTGCCAAACCCTAGAAGAAGATCCTGCTTGAAGTCAAAATTCGACAAGAAGACTTGAAGACAGAAGAAGCTCACCAAATCTTGGAGATTTGAAGATTGCCTCTCACAGCAAGAAGGCACCACTTTAGAGACATAGACTTCTCCAAATCTATAGCATAAGGAGGAGAACACAAGAGGAGAACAAGCCACCAAATCCTAGGCTCGTGAAAGAAAGTTCGAGACCATCATTTGGTGAAGAAGGAGCTGTTCAGGACTACCTACTTGAAGCAACAACTTGGTGTTTTAGATACCAAGGTCTACATCCTCTACAAATATGGAAGGAAGAGCTACAAGAAAAAGGTATGCAACTTATGGTGCAAAGAGATTCATTAATTGAATTATTTATCAGATTTATTAGAGCACCTAAATATGGATTAAAGTTGCAAAAAGGAAACTAGATTACAATCTTCTAAAAAGTGCAAAAGGAAACATATTCTTTTAAGGATTCATTTGCACATTTATTAGGAGTTGATTAGATTTTAGATTAGCTACTATCAACTACCTATTATCCATTTTTGAAAAAGAAGACTAAGTCCTACAACATTGATTGTAGTGAAATTGCAGAATAACTCTTAAAGATTCATTTTAGGTTATTCTTGATTAGTTGTAGTAAATTATTAGTGCATGACTTTGAGAGTTGATTGGAGTGATAAGGTGTAATATTAGTGCATTAAAAGTGAAGAACTTGTACTATTATATCACTCTCAAAAAGAAAATTAGTTTTGTGTTTCTTGAAAGGCACAAAGTCTGATTTGTATCAAGTGTCTAAAGACACTATTGAAGCACAAAAATCTGCAACTTGAAGTGGCCAATAGAAGCCACCAAAAGGGTTAGAATCCTCCAGAATTTGGAGAAGAACTTAACTAACCAAAAATAGAAATAGAAGCTTATGAAAGTGAGACTTGGTGAGTCTCAAAAATCAGAAGCATTACAAGTTGAATGCAAGAAAAAATACAAAAAATTTGCATCAATTAAAAAGCTTCTATCTACTGTTATTGAAGCTTGGACTTGTTATCAAAAGTATCCAAGCAAAAAGGGAAAGGTGTGTCTACTATTTAAAGACAACCTCAAACCCTTGTATTGCAGGAAAATCTACCACAAAACCAGAATTTCAGATCTGGAAATAGAGTGCAAAAGAAGGTATATTAAAAATCCTTATTATACAACATTATAATACATTATATGCACTACTCTAATATGGTTTTTGATAGCATAAGAGCAGATTTGGAAGTGCCACAAAAGGGCACATTTTCTACAAGAAAAAAGGGCCAACATAGGCCAGACGTCAGCACTCTTCTTCCCAAGTCATAAGGAGCCACTCAAGGGCTCATCTTGGACGTACGTACCTATAGAATCAAAGCTCATTTCAGATCATTCATGAGCCACATTTATATAGACAAGCGAGTGCATATCAATTTCAAAAAGAACATCAAAAAATTTACAAGGGATTCAATACGTTTGGAGGCATAAAAGAAAGAGGGAAAGGTGTTACATTCATGGTCTCTAACTTGGAGAAGACCACCCACCGAAGGAAGCTCCAAATCATCATCCAAGCTCCATAGCGCATCGTCCATCCACCTGCAAAAAAAATCTTGCTTGCTGCCCAAGCAATGTTGCAAAGCAAAGGGGTTATGGAGTTATAATCTCCATATTCAAATACGTTACAAGAATGGACTCCATGCAAAAATAACACTTGGCATTCTGGTCATCATTCCTCTCAACGTTCTAGAAACTTCCATGCAAGAGTTACAAGCAAAGATGTGCCACTTGGTATTCTCCACCAGCTTCACACAAGTGCCCATACATTTTTGAATCTCTCCAAGAGCATTGAACAAAGGACTTGGAGCGTTACGTAAATAAGGGAGCACTCACTTGTAATGAACATGACACTTGTCACAATGTCTATGATCAACTACCCTTAAAAGGTATTTGAAGTCCAAGTTCAACGTGCATGAGTGAAGCGTAGTCAAAGATGTCCAAAGGAGGAGCGTAGCATAGTCAAGGTGTGAGAGAAGCGCAGCAGAAACGTTCAAAGTGCAGCATGGAAGATAAAGGGAAGGAGCATTAAAGGCTCCCCATATTTGAAGGTCAAATTTCAACACCATACATACCAACATTCAAGACCTACCACTCCAAGGAATCTCCATTAAATCAAGTGCCTAAGGTACCTTTTACACGTTGTTATACTCAGCCACAGAAAGCGTCGAATATTGAGGAGATATTACATCTAAAAGGTAAGGTCTAAATCCCATTTATTATTGCTTTCATAAGTTGGAGATATAAGGGTTATAAACTAAGGTTAAAACTTAGATATTGAAAGCTAAAGGGGTGACTTATCTTATTAATTTAATATTTGCAATCTTACTTAGGAGGAATAAGGAATTCAACTTGGATTAAATTATATTGCAAATATTATTATCATTTCTCTAATTTTCCAAACTTGGGAGTCACAAGGATTACTCCATCAAATTTATTTTATTGGAAATTAGAAATAATCCAAGGGACATAAAAGAGGTTATTAGGGTTTCTATTAAGGTTGGATATATATATATATATATATATATTGTGTGTGTGTGTGTGTGTGTGTGTGTATATTTGCTTGTCTCAAATCTTCAAAAAGGGATAAAAGAATTCCAACATCAAAACCTCTTCAAAATTGAAAAAAGTGCTTAGTTCAATTAGGAGTAATAAGGTGTTAAAAAGTTGATTTTTGACTCTTACAAAACTTGTACAAAATCAACTAAAATTGAACTATATTCTTACAAAAAGCACTATATCATACTCTTATCACTAGGGAGCTATAAGATAAGACTATTAAGGTTCTATCATTTTTCAAGAAACATTATGGATGAAATTTTGAGAAAAGCTTTCAATAATGAAGAATTATTTCATGAAGTAGAATTCTACTCCCAAAACTTAATAGATACTCTAGATGGATATGAGTATCTATCTTCCAATGACAAGATGAAATTCTCCTTATTTCTTAAGGAAGCCAAAGAAGGTAGCTTTACGGCATTGATTAACTATCTTCATGAAATTCTCTTCACAACATGGTGGAACTCACAAAGATTGGTTATATTTTCTCCAGAAGAATGTCTGATGATTTATCTATCATTAATTATGTTTGTACTTACTCAACACAAGAAACAAGTTGATGTTAAAGAACAATACTTTTGTGATGATAGACTAACTTGTTTTAAAGCTGAGATTTCACCTACATCAAAGCAGAATCATAGGAAGAGAAGAAGAAAAAATAAGAAGAGACATACAAAAAGGAATCAAGACATGAAGACTAAAGCAATAGAGGAAAAACCAGTACACCAAAAAGGTAAGCTCAGAAGAACGAGAGGACAATTGCATCATGCTCTACTCATTCATCAACAATCTGAATCAAATGAAGACACTTGCAAGGAGGACTATAAAGGTGGTTGGATAGAAGATGAATCTGAACATGCTGAAGATCATCCAATGAGAATAGAAGGCCTAGCTACAACCTACTCTGCATCATATGGAGACACAAATTACTTGTTGAACCTGAATACAAAGAATGCAAAGGAAGAAGACTACGAAGATCAAGCAGAAGAAGATGAAGAAAATCCATATTGAAGACTAAAGTCTTCAATACCCAAATAATGTAATACAGGGGGTGTTGGAAATAGAGTCTATTCCATCATTTGGGTTATGTAAATGTATCCTCCAAGATACATATCTAGATTACTTCCTATGCAAGTTATCTAGTTACTTCATGCAATGTAATAAATGCACAAGTGTCAATGTGCAAGTTGTACATGTGCAAGTTGTCCCTTGCACAACTAGATAGAGTGTTGGCCAAGTATCCTATTTTGCCTATATAAGGATGGCCTCTTAGATAGATTGAGAGGAGAGTCAGGGGACATAGTCAGATAGCGTAGCTTAGTGGATAGTGTAGTTTTGTATGCCACACCATTTAGTGGTGATGGATACAATGTAGATCTATAGCTTTGTTAATGGAGTGCTCACTTCCTCCATAGCTACATTGTAATCTTTTATATGATTTATATTTTCAACATACTTCAGTCATCTAGCAGATTTACTTTCTTTCATGTTATTCTGCATCTTGTGATTGTTATCTCATCAAAATATAACAATGGTGCTAAATATAATAGGAAGAAGCACTCCCTAATTAGGGAATTGAGCTTATTTATTTATGAAGATGATATCTTCCAATATTCTGAAATGGATACAATGCAATGACTCTCAAATCTCTTTAGAATCGTGTCATCTTTGTGGTCATGGAAATTTTCACTCTAGATTCTAATAGGGAAGTGTTATGTAGTTTCCATGTAATGTTTTTGAATTAATTAAGACGTAAATACATCAATAATATTCCTTAATTCCTCTATCATTCCCTAGAAAATAATATGACTAATGTGAGTGGAAGGAATGGGTTAGAGCCTATCCACCAAGGCTTAATCTTATTGATATTTGAGCATGTGGCAAAGAACAAAGGAGTGGTGATGGAGGAGGCTCTAACATAAATTGAGTATGAAAAAATCCATCCCACTTTTAACCTATCCTTAGTATCTTTAAACTCCTTAGAGTCTAAGTCGGAATACCTCAAAAATCTCATAATGTTAGTTATAGAGAAAGAAAAAAACTTGGGAGGTGTTTCGATCTTGCCTAGAGGTATCAGGGGTGGATGCATGAGATTCTCTAAGCATATCTCCATAAAATATATGAGGGTTGAATCCCTCCCATCATATTAAAAATATTAGATTCAAAAGAGCACTCTTCAGTGATAAAGAAAAGCAAGCTGCCATAAGTTTCAGCTAATGTTGGAGAAAAATCCTCCTCACCAAGACTTGAGTCTTCCAATTTGATACCTTTCCTTAGAAAGCTTGAGGAAAAGCACCATGATTTGATTTGATCTCTTTATGTGGCTATCTATTTTATTGAGGAGCTCTAAGTTATGACCAAATAATAGCATGATGATTCAAGAACCCCCATAAAGGAAATGGGGAATGCAAGAAAATCACCCTTTAAGCCATAGTTTGTTCTTCAATGGTAGTTCCTTGAGTCTTGTCTATTATAGATTGTAGTCCTATTGTGCATCTCCCTTACAGGATTGGGTGATCCATTTTGGTAGTGGTTTATCTAGCTGGATGTTTTGTTTAGGTAGTTTGTTATTTTGGTTGGGTAGTCCTTCTCATTAGAGTCTCTTGGGCTTTGCCTTGAGCTCTTTCTATTCCACTTTTTGTAAAAGGTTCAGGGATCCTTTCTAAACCCCTTCTTTTATCTAATAAAAAAATATGGAAATTTTTTAATCTTTATTAAGGTCTAAAAGGTTGGTCTTGGTAAAAATTTAGTTTTACATTGGGTTCACCAAAGATGTAAACCCAAATTTGGGGATCCTTGTTACCAAACCTAGATCTTCACACTTGGACAAATATTGTTTCCTAAACCCTATCATTTTATTTGAATTATTTTATGGGGATAAATATTCACCAAGATTTTTTTTATGGATACACTTTAACTCCTATGTTTTATGTGTATATTATACAAACACCCAATTTTTGGTTTATCTAGAAATTTAGAAGAATATCCTTTGTAAGAGAATATTCAGATGCAAATGAAAAGAAGACAATAATGTAGCAAACAAGGGCCTAATATTATATTTATTTTTGAAATATTTGAAAGATCTACAAGGGACTAAATATGAGTTACAAGAAACTAAAAGAAAGAAAATATCATTTCCTTTTGAGCAAGGGCATAAGAGAATGCCCATACAAATTTAGCTTATATGCCAACTATATGCAATTTCAATTTAATGCCTAAAGAAATTAATGGCCTAAATTGAATTCCTTTATTCTTTTCCTTTAGCATTTTTAAAACCAAAATAGAACATCTATACTAATGAAAGCAATATACAAAAAATTTTAACACAATAAAAAAGCTAATATAAAATAGAATTACCTATAAAACCTATGGAAGACAAAATCACAACCCAAATATAGGTTCATAGCCTATGAAATTTTACCACCTATTCACTTGAAAATTTTCAAAAATAACTAGGAGTTTATAGAGGATGGAATTGTATCCTAGACACCAGTTTTCAATCTTTGCAAGTTCACTCCCTGCATACATACAAATTTGTTGAAAGAACTAGAAAAAGAAAATATGGATGTGTTAGTTTTTAGAGGACATTTTTAATGCTTTGGAATGTGTGGATTTCCTTTTTTGTAGGTCAAGCCCCCTATTATTTTTATCACATTATAAATTTAACATTTATAAGGAGATTAACTACATAATAATATAAGTAACTAAAACAAAAACCGAAAAGAAAATTATATGTAAAGTTTCTAGGATATCCCTAGCCTTGGTTGCTAATTGTCTTAATGCTAAAAATGGTTGGAAGACTAAATAATATGGATTCATAGTATGTAGAGCAAATTCACATCATAACAAGTTTAAGGCCTACAAATCTTGTAACCTATGAACTTGCTTGAAAATTTGAAGCAAAAAGATTAAAATAAAAAAATTAGTGATTTAGATCAAAAAATAAATTAGGGTTAAGGATTAGTAAGGGTAATAGCAAAAATAAATCCAAAATAGATTAAGACAAGTTCATAGTCTACAAGATAGTTTTATGGCCTACAAACTTGTTTTGAGACCTATGAACCTACTTTATTTGTCTATGGGGCTAGGTAATAATAAAAATTTGGTTGGATTTGTTTCCAAATGTATGGACAAGGATTCTTGTGTGCCTAAGTATCACATGCAATTATTACAATCGATTAAATTGAAGATATTTGATAAGTTAACATAAAAAATGTTAATCTTTCAATATGAGTGAATAGGAGATTAACATAATCTGCATAAGAAAATAACATTGATAAAAAAATTATCAAGATAACTCAAAAAAATCCCTCATATCATTAAAAGGAGCTAGTGTGAGGTATGGATGCAATGATCTAGGATGCTTGGAGATAAAAAAAAAAAAACTTGAGTAAGAATCTACAAAATAATGTTGTTTGGTTGCTAAATAAATTTATCAGAACTTTGTTGTTATGAAATTGCTTGTATGCTTTAAGAGGGAGATGACCAATTTATACAATTTTAGGGCTTCCTAGAAGGAAAAGGAGGTAAGATATTTGAAATCTACATGTAGGCTATTAGGTGAGGAAAAGTAGTTTACAACTAGAAAATAAGCTAATATGCAAGATTTGGCATGCTTTGGATGGGTTGGAGTAGGCTAAAAGAAAGTTTAATTAGAAATATTCTATGAGGCCAAAGTTTGGTTTAAACTAGCAAGTTGTCAGGGCTAGAGACTACTGTTATTTTAGGAAAGTTTCTATTTTTAAGGCATGAGAATGAATTCATAGCTTGACTAATTTTCAACTACAAACTTCATCCTAGCAATGAATCATTGATTTGACCATTGAAGTGGTAGAATTTCAAAAATTAATCCCTAACTAAAATTGATAGCCTTGAAGACAATTTCATAGCCTATGAATTTCTTTGTGAGCTATGAATTTGTTTTGAGCATCCATTTTTTATGATGAAGGCTAGAAAATTTCTTAGACATGTTACCAAAACTAATTAGGGACCCAAAATGTAATGGGTGAGCAAAAATAGGTATATATAGTTGGCTTAAGTGTTCACAAGGGATTATGCACACAAGTCCCACTACTTTACTGATGTGGGAAATACTCTTAATATATGACATGAAATGGCACAAACAAAAACTACCAATTACATTAATAAAAAATATATTTATAGGCATGTTTGCATTTATAATTAGCATTTAATACACATGATCCATGTGAGTATTAAATGCAATACATCATGATCCATGTGAAAAGGGCTAATATAATATTAATCCCTATCATAATGATGTGGGAAACACTCTTAAAAGGAAACACAAAATGGCACAAATTAAAACTACCAATTACATTAATCAAAAATATATTTATAGACATGTCTGCCTTTACAATTCAGCATTTAATATGCATGATCCATGTGAGTATTAAATGCAATACATCATGATCCATGTGAAAAGGGATAATAAATATTAATCCCTATCATTTACATGGGTTGCATTCTAAACTTGCTCAACTACATATAATGCATGCTTCATCCTCTTGAGAGTCTCAACATGGGAGGATTAATTTGATTTGGTTTGTCATGAGATATGATATATATAGTGATAATCATCCAATGAACACCATAATCATGGTGGATTCATTTGATAGTAACCAATGCATGGTATGAACTCTCATGAGTAGGGGATAGATTTTTGAGAGTAAAATGTGGGTCCCAACCACTATGTAAGCTTATGAGAATGAGAAAATATTTCTCTCCCTTACTTGACATATCTATACATTGTGCAATATATACATGAAGCAAAGGTAAGAGACATACCCTCACCTCATTGGATTATAGGATTTTAAGGAAGGAATGATAAAAGCATTATACACCTACAATGAAATTAAGATAAATACCCCTATGTTATAGGATTTTATAGGGAAATGACTTTATATTTTTATGGAAGTTGATATAATGTAATAATATTAGGAAATACTAAGATCGAGAAGAGTGGAGTTATAAGAGAATAATATTGAGACATCTTGCTAGCTCAGGATCATCATTACATCATGGAAAATACCCATGATTTTTCCATGACATGCATATAGTGGGAGGAATATAGGTTTTCTAGAGAACTATGGACTGATGTTAACCATTGTTAGGCACATGATAGTCATTCATAAAGCATTCGTTAAAACTATTCCTAGTTCTCGAAGGCAAAAATATCTAATTTGATGTGTAAAATTGAGATAGAACAAAACATAGATATGAAGAGTAGAATTGAGAAAAAGAGACATTAGAATTATAGTATAACCATAAATTACACATGATGAAGTCAATAAATCATGCGAGTCTACTAGCTTAGTCACCTAGTAGAATGCAAGTGTAAGCTAACCTTGACTATGATTATAAGTGCATCTTGGTAGATCTCCCTAATATGATATGCAATGAGCAAAGAAATATCATGAAATTATGATATCATGAAACCATATAGATATTTGTAGAACAACTATGGTGATTTTTTTACAACCTTTGAGGAGACCATTAGAAATTTATAGAACAAGTTTCAAGGCTACTAAGAGCATGAAAAGTAGTAGTTGGAACCTCATAGATTGTGTGTAGAAAAATATCCACTAACATCAATTACCTATGTATTCATTCATTAATTTATCCATATTATTAATATCTATTTTTTTATTATATATTCCTTTGATTTTCCATATGTTTATTTTTTTTTGATATGGTCAGGTTCCTCATTATATGAGTAAGTTTCTTAGCCTTTGTATGAATCCTCCAGTTTAATAGTTCTAGATTTTTGTAAAATATGTGTTCTTATATTGATCATATGCTTACTCTCATATACTTAGTCATCCACTTTTATTTTATATTATCCACCCACTCTAGCCTTAGTAATTGTACCCCTTCAAATTTTGGTACATAACTTAGCTTTATTTATCTTTTGACTTGAAATCTAAAAGTATTTTTCTAATGCAGTAAACCAAAATATAATACATTCACTTCAAATTTTTATATGGTTTTGGTAGCCAAAATGACCCTATTTACAATTTTTCATGTGTTATTATTTTATTTTTAATCCATTAATTAGAATAAAGCAATAAAAACACTTAAAATTGAGTGGAGAGAAACACATCCATGATTGGGGTTACTTGGTTTATCATGTAAAAAATCCAAAATTGTCTATCACATCCTAGACCTTTCATAATTTCCTAAATATTTTGGAACTAAAGGTGACAATATATAAAGTTATAACGTTTCTTATTACAACATCCAATGATAGTTTTTTCATGTTCCTTATTTGTGTTATTAGTTCTAATTTTGGTTTCTCTTATTTTTTTTAACAAGAAAAAAATCATACTTTTATTTCAAGAATGAAAGAAAATTTCACTCCTCATGTGCCTTGGCACAAAAAAAAACCTAGATAAAAATAAATTAATAGGAGTTAAAATATAATTACATTTGGGTAGATCATAGAGGAAAAACCCCATCTTCAAAATAGCATGGGGATAATAAGGATAAATATCATCCAAATAACCTCCATGTCTAAAACCTGGATAGAAATAAGTGAAAAAGAAACCAACAAAAAGAAAATAAAATAGTTAAAATATGGAATAAAGCTCTAATAAAATGGATATGCCCATAGTAAAATACGTAGAGCTAGCATAGAAACTAGGGATATGGTATATGGGTGAAAGAAGAAACTTCATCCTTTTTCTTTTCCATTTGCAAGAAACCTTTTGGAACCTATTGACCTTCTTTTGATAACCTATCCGCTTCATGATTTAATTCCTTATAAACATGAGTAAAATATAAATTACCTCTAGTATTTCATCTTCCACTAGTCTAAGGGGCTTATTTTTTAATTAAGTACATCTATTCATCCAATTGATGACTAGAGTAGAATCTCCAAAAATTGTAATTTTTTCACATTTCTCTCTATGCAACACTTCATTAGAAATATCAAAGCTTGAAACTCAACAAAATTGTTGGAACTTGTCTCAAGACCTGCTTTAAATTTGATATAGTAGGTATTCGAGAAGTACAGAATGCCCCTCGCACTATTAAATATTGATTGTATTTGACTAGCCCCATAAAAAAACCCATGGTTGAGACTTTTCAATGAACAAATTATCTACATGTCGAGGTTTCTTATGTTTTCCAAGCCCTTTATAGATTGAGACCAAAGTCCTCACATAAAATATAACCTAAAATGAGGGTATTAACTTCCCTTCAAAAATAGTTGTATTATGTACCAACCATATACCCCAACATATAAGACATGGTAAAGAAAGAAATTGTTTCAACTCTTTTTTCAAAAACCACTATCTTAAGCATACCTCCATTGTTTATCCTTCCCAAATATTTTTTACTCCAATTATTTTTTCATCTTCTAACCAAAACTATTGAGAAAAAGGGTATTTGATTAACAAATGTGTGATGTTTTCCTCCTCTGACTGACACAACATATAAATACTTGGACCTTGTCTACTTCTACTTAGAAAAACTTCCCAAGTCAAAGCCTTATTTCTCAAAGCTAACCACATGAAAATAATTATATTTTTTGGGGTAGATAATTTCTAGATCTACTTCCACCACCAAGTAGGCCCTTAATGATGAGATTCAAAGTTTGCTTTGTAATCAAGTCTAGCCGTATATTGACCCCCAGATTTATTGTATAGCCAAGAAATAGTATCTGGTTCAGATATTAGCTTGATATGACTCTTATTAATATTATTAGTGTAAGCCTTCCAAAAAATAGCCTGCTCATATGAAAAACCCAAGACCTGAGCTTTCTTCCAACCTTGGGTCCAAAGACTAGAAGATTTGGATTTCCCCACCTGATGAAGAAAGTAAAAACCCTTGTCTTGTAAATAACTTATCATAGCTTCTAGCAACAAAAAATTTTCACCATAACCCAAAATAGAATCAACCCCTATTCTAACTTGTTCACCGTTGCCCACTTTCCAAGCCAAATATTTTCCAATCATAGGAAAGGTTTGTACTAGTGCCTTCCATTGAATGGAAATATTTTTAATGCTTTTTTGTGGACTTTTGATCCAATCCATAAAAATCCCTAGATGAATGTACTTATGTTCAATAATATTCTTCCATAATCCTTCTCTAGTTAAAATCCTCCATAATTTTTCTTTCTACCAAGGAAGAACAAAAAATATGGATATTTTTAAGTCCCAAGCCACCTTCCTCCTTTGGCCTAGAAATACTCTGCCACTTAACTAAAGGAATGCCTTCATGTTCCTTGCATCCAGTACAAAGAAATATAAAGCAATGTATTTTTATTTTCTCTAGAACTCCTTTGGGAATGAAAGCCAAAGAATGCTAAAAAATAGGAATTGCCTCAAGAACCAACTTTACAAGTGTTAATCTCCCACCAATAGACAACCATCTATTACACCAATGGTTAATCCTAACTTCAATATTCTCTAAAAGTCATCCCTATTCTCTCTTCCTATACGTATTTGACTTCAATAAAAAATCCAGATACATAAATTCTTCATGGAAATCTAAGAGATTAAAATAAAATAGTTTGATTAGACCCTATTCAGTTTCCTACTCTAGACCATTAAAAAATAGTGGTTTTTTGAAAATTTATCTCCATGTCGATAGCAATACTGTAAGTGTCCAATATTTCCCTCAACTTTCTAGCTTCCCTTAAATTGCCATTTGTGAACAACAATACATCATCAACAAATAATAAATGAGATAAATAAAGGACCTCCACTTTGATCCTAGAAAAGGATCCTATCCTATTTGTATCTAAAATAACTCTGCTCAATCATTCAGAAACCAACAAAAAAATTAAAGGATATAAAGGACATCCTTATCTTAGTCCTATCGAGGGTCTAAAGAATTTTAAGGTTGATACATTGATAAGATCAATAAAATATATAGAAGAAATGCATCCCATAATCCACTTTACTCTCGAGTAACTAGAACCCACATATAATATCATCAATTTGAGATACAACTAACTAGTTCTATCATAAGATTTAGATAGATCTAGTTTAAGGACCATTGCAGGAATATTTTTAGTTTTAATAGAGTGAAGGCCCTCTTGTGTAGCTCCTATGGATTCAATAATCTATCTTCCTACTATAAACCCAAACTGCTCCTGAGAAATGACTTCAGATAACATTTTCTTCAATTTCATAGCTAGAATCTTTGCAATGATTTTATAGATATAGTTACACAACAAAATAGGTCTAAATTCATCAAAGGTTTTAGGCTTCTCCTTTTTGGGAATCAAAGGTAAACAATTGGAGTTAAAAGCCCTCAAAATATGACCACTCAACCTAACTTCCTCCATTACTCTGAGAAGTTCCTCCTCAACAAGATCATAGAAAACTAGGAAAAACTCCATTGGCCATCCATCAGGCCCTAGACTTTTATCCTTTTTGAAAGTAGTCATGACAACTTTTAGTTTCTTCCTTTGTGACCTCCTTCATAAGTAACAGGTTGTCCTCCTCTATCACAAAACTAGGGAAGAAAGTAGTTAACTTTAATATCTCTGCAATATTAACTCTATTAGGTTCTTTATAGATAGATTAATAATGTTTTACTCCCAAATTTGCTAACTCAAAAAAAATCCTAACAAGGGCCCCTTATTAATTCTACCTAGATAGTATTAACCTTCTTCCTATGATTAAAAAAATTATGAAAAAAACATAGTATTTTCATCCCCATTTTTAAACCATACAACTCTACTTTTCATTCTCCATTCATCTTCCCTCCACTCTAAGAATTTGTTCTTCTTAATTTTAAGTTCAACCAGTCATGTTTTCTCCTCCTCTTTAAACAAACCAACCTTATTCATTTTATGAATTATTAAAATTTCCTTCTCCACCAACATAAGATCTCTATCCATACTCTCCTTTTTAACTTCAATCCAATATGACACAACCCTTTTAATTTTTTTAAAGTAGTAGAAAATTGAAAACTTGTCAATGACCTAGAACTTTAGTCATAACCAATCCATTAGTTGTTGAAAATATTTTTCCTCCAACAAAATTGGATTGAGATTAAAATGATTGGTATGTTTTGCCTCTTGAATTTATAGTTGAACAAGTATGGGAGAATGATTTGAGCCACCTCCAGTCTCAACCCATGACCATTTTTTATCTATTTCATTGTATAATGACTCTGAGATCAAAAATTTGTCCAGCCTCTTCGAGATCCTATATTCACTAACTCTATTATTTCTCCATGTAGGCATTAATTTTAGTGGTTCCAAATTAATTAAACTAGATTCTTCAATCTTATGTATAAAGTAATCTGCAAGTCTATCAAGTCTTGCAGATTTTTCTCATACCTCACTTTTATTCATAGTAAAATTTAAGTCCCCACCAATAATAACTCTTTCATCCCTAACACACCTTTGGGAGAAAAAATCATCCCAAAAGACTTGTCTATCTTCATAAGGACCATAAAAATTAATAACTGATAACCTCAAACCCAAGTCTTTAAAAATGAATTATATCCACAAGCTTAAAACCATAAAGGAAGAATTAATTAAGGATATTGAGTTCTTCTAGCTAGTTAAAATACCCCTTGAATTTTCATTAGCATATAGATCCAAGAACTCCCAGTACCTAAGAAATTTACTCAACCCTTAAATGATTTTTGTACTCGCCCCCATGGTTTCTTATAGAAGGATAACATCCAGATTATGAATTTCCACCATCATGGCTAAGGAAAGTCTTTTAGAGGGATTCCCAATACCTTGGATATTAAAGGATAATAAGATCATTTAAACATCTTATGGGGCTAAGGATCCCTTTGATAGATTTTTGTTTACCCTACTGAATCTCCCTCAATATCTTCTCCTATGCATAAAACAAAAAATATTTCCTACCTTCTGAAGAGGTGGAAAATTCCTTTATAAGGTCCAACCTAACCCTAACCTTCCAACCACTACACAAGTTCTCAATTTGAATTTCTTTTTCCTAGAACGTAAAAAATATTTGTAAGAGGATCCCATCTCCAAACCATCCCCTAAAAAATATGCCTCCCTAGAAGATTCACCTAATAGGTCCAAAAGACTTCCCCCAATAGAAGAAATATTTGGATCACAATCCCTATTCAATGTGTTTGAGTTTATCGACCCATTGTTCAAAATCCTAGAAAATTCCTTATCCTTAGGACTTCTCTTTGAATATTCATAAGGAAGTGTAAAAACATCTTTATTACCTAAGTTCATATTATTCTCCACATGTATTGAACATTAATTTTCATAAGGTTTAGATGGCTGACCAAAAAACTTAATAGTATTGGGTTCCAATCATGTGATAGTTTTTATGATTATGTCTCCTTATCCAATAGCTTAGGAATAGTGAAATGGAGATAAATCTAGGCCCAAAATTTATTTCTCCTTATCCAAATTTTTAGTTTTAGGTTCAACAACATTTTTTTCTTGTTTGTGCCAAATCAGGGAGCACTATTGAGCCCTAAAAAATAGGTATCTCTTGTTTGTTGTTATCTGACTTGAAATCCCCACTAGTCAATTTTTCTCCTCCATACTTTATGTGTGAAATATTGAGAACATTTATTAGAAATATTTCCATAAACATAACAATGAAAACATCTAAAAGGAATCTTCAAATAGTCCAAGATTTTATTATGAACTGTATTCCCCACAACTATCTTCATACAGTAGGATAAGCCTTCATTGATATCCATATCAATCAAAACCCAAGCTATAGAGCAAAAAATACTAGATTTGAAATAAATATCTAAACCCAATATTTTACCTAATGAATATCCAATCTCTTTCAAAGCTCTTTCTAACCATAACTCCATTGGTAGACGTGGAAGTTTTACCTAGATCAATATTCTCCTAGAAACTTTAGTCCTAGGATCAAAGCAAGTTGTCCAAGCCTTCAAAGACAAAAAATAAGACCCCCAATACCAATTACCTCCCAATATTTTTTTTGCATCTTCCTCATATCAAAAAAGAAAACATATCCATACTATAGCAAGTAAGTGAAAAATTCGCCCATATCCTAAAATTGGGACCCATACCTTTTGCAACCACACATTTAGTGTATTATTATCTATTTGACACCCATGAAACTTTCCAATAAGGGACTTATATGAAAACTCCAAAACTTGTTCCATCCGCAGGTCTTTCCCAAGTACCATTTTGATCTTTGACCTTCTCTTTTTAACCACTTTATGTGCCTTACGCACTTTAGTAGTCAGAGTTGAAGTCTATGTTGATTGAAATTTTAAACCCACTCCACTTAGAGCCTCTAAATCAAGAATTTTACCAATAAAACCACAACCAAACAAATAAAACTTTATCAAACAATATGAGTTTGGGTTTTTTATAGCTTTCTCTAGTTTTTTTTCCCCATAATGAAATGCTTGATCATTTCTTAAACCCATCACTTGAGTACAGTGTTCTGAGACACATAAGAGTGAGGTATAAATAGGACAACTATTTTGATGTAAAACTTTTGACATAGGCTCCCCTATATCAATTGAAGTCTAATAACCTACAGTATTATTCTAGCCACTTGAAAAACCCAAGGGTCCCCAATTCTCAACTTCTAAGTCTTTTTAAAAAATGGGACCCTTGGCCCTTGGAGTTAAAAATATGTGTTTCCCCTCAAAAGGGTCCTCTAATAAATTCAAATGTTCCTCTTCATTCTCCATCAAAACAAGAAACTAATTTCCAAAACTATACTACCATTTTAAAATATACCAAATAAAAACAAAAGATAGTATTTTGTTTCTCTTATTTACTCTTCAAGGAGGTTCATTTGTATTTCCTTAACATTATCTTAGTTAGTTTTTGGAAGCTTAACTATGTTTCTCAAAGTGAGTTGAAATTATATAAAACATATGATGAGATCCTTGTAAAAATTCTCCTTAGGATACTTCATAGACAACTTGATCCTATATTTATTAGATAAGGTGGCATCAATTGTTGCAATTATGACAATTATATATAGAAATTAATTCTCATAATGTCTATATTTATTTTATTATGATCTATGTAGATAATTTTATTATCACTAAGAATATCACTTTCTTAATTTGTAATTTGAAGCTAGATATTCAATACACGTTTGAGATGATAGCCCTAGGTTTACTTAACTTTTTGGAAAGCTAAATTACTATAAATTTTTCTATAATTTATCTTTCTTGTCCTATATACTTTGGATCTTCCATGATGATTGATATGGATACTATAAGCCCACATGCAATTCGCTTGAGTATAAAGTATAACTTGGAGTTAAGTGTATTTCCAATTAGTTGATACTATCTCTATAGCTATTTTTGTTGAGAGTCTTCATTATTTAAATAATACTAAAATACTACATCAACTTTGTTGTCAAAATTCTATTTAGATACATGTAAAACCATCATAAGATCTATTGTAAAATTATAATGAGGATTGTTCATTATGTTAATGGAGCTTTAATCATATCTACAATGTGGATGCTAAATTGAATTGAATATTCTTATGATCATAAACCTACATTTGGGAACCCATGATCCTTCAAATATTATCTTGTTTTTTAATGTTCCAAAAAATAAATCTCTATTGACCTATCTATAATGAAATGAGAATATTATAGATCCATGCTTGTAACGATGGGTATTGAATGAATGTGACAACTTACTAGATAATTAGAAATTCCTATATAATTGCTCTAATTTATCTATTATAATAATTAGAATATATAAATGGTTTAAATTCTTGCACAACATAAATATAATAAGAAAATTGATACTTACATAAATTAAATTCAAGATATTGCACTAGAAGAATAATTTTATCTTATAAATATTATTTTAAGGTTTAACTTATAGATATCTTCATCAAATTCATGCTAGATACCACCTTCACTAAGATTATGATCATATTACCATGCAATAATTATCATCGAGATAATATCTTCAATAGTGTATCCCCCTCAAGTATTTAATATAAATTTAAAATAAACACTAGAATGTATGTGTAGTAAATCAATTACTACCTTGGTGTCTTTGACATTTGAAAGGCTTGTAAAACCAAAGGATTAAATGATTTGGGTCTCTAAAAATATAGTTTTCTATAGTTAGATCCTAATGTTTGATCCACTTTGATGGGTGTGATTGGTCTAGTTGGAACAAATTTCCTAAGCATGAGTGAATAGCTTATTAACAAGTAAAAGTAGCCAAGGACTACATATGTCTTAAGGAATATTTTTGGAAAGTAATATTTTGGCATGTAGCAGTACCATCAACCTTTTTTGAAGGTCTCTAATCAATTTACAAGTTTTTTAGAGGCATGTAACATTTGGAGGTGCATAATTCGGCTAAAGATACCCCAAAATATTTCCTTTTACTAGAAGTAGAAATTTCTTACCCAAGGTAACTAAGGGGTGAGTTCCTTCTATAAATAGAAGTCATGGGATCGATTGTAAACATATTTGGACTTAAGGAAACTATATATTTAATTTTCAAGACTCACATTAAAATTGATTGGAGCTAATAATAAAATTATATATCTTTTTCTTTCTATCAATGGAACTGCCCTCCTAGATTATGGTATGTCTAATGTTTGTGACACTTCCCTTTTTTTCTTCTTGTCATTTATTATTATATCTACTTTAAGCATGTAAGAATAATTAGTTGTTAATAAATTTTCTCATGATATGATTGATATTAGACTTTCCTTGCTACTCTCTTACACCCTAAACTTCCAAATTTTACTTCTAGGAATTCAATTTTTACATTTACTTTTAGTATTTAGTTTAATTTAGATTAGAGTTTACAAGGATAGTTAGGATTCAACCTAAATATAGAGGTCAAAATGGGTTTACTTCCCTTTCTTCTAATTTTATGAAATGAATTTGTGGGTGCATAAGAAATTAGACCTTTCCATCATTTGACATGTTTTTGGCATACTCGATGGGACCAAAGGTTTGATTTCCATAATAAAATTGATCCTACTCCTTTTTTGAAATCTAAATTTACATGTATTTCAATATTTGATTAATAATTTAGGTGGTTTGCAATGGTGACTCTATTTCAAACATCATAAAGATTTAAACAAATTGCAAAGTGATAGCAAAAAGTAGTCAAATACATTAAAAAAATTATTTATTTTATTTGATTTTAGTGCTAAATTATGTTTGTTATTAACAAAAAATAATTTTCTAAAATTTGAACTTTTACAAAGTCTTCATCCAAGTAGCAATTCAGTTTCTTTATTTAGACAAATCATTTAAAAATAAAAAATATTCAAAGTCCATATCAAGGAGCAATTAATTCAATGAGCAAAAATTAAATTTATTGGAAATTAGAGAGATTCCCTATGAGCGATTCACTTGGACACTTCTTTCTCAAAATATTTGTAAGTATTTTTTTTTAATTAATTCATTCCCTTTCTATTATTTTTAGGATTTTTCATTTTTGATGCCAAAAATCTATTCATATGATAGGATCCAAGCTTATGAATATGTTCCCAAATATGCAATAGTGAAGCAAAGGATTCTATCTAGTCTAATTCATATCATACCTATGAAGAAATGTAATAGGGAAAAGAATGAACAAGTCATCACATGGGTGCACAAATATTATGATCCTATAATTTATTTAATGCCTAATCCTACTCCATAAAAAGGAAAAAGTTCAATGATTGATAAAAGTAGTCAAATCCAAAACCTTATGTTTGAAGAATTGAATTTCCTTAGATTCCCATAGATTTTTATTTAGAATTTGTCATCCCAAATCAAACCTAGATATTCATTGTACATAACATCACTCATACGAATCCTTTATATGAATTCCCCAACTATCATAAACCTCATCTCAATTTCTAAATTATCTAGAGTATTTGATTGATATGACTAGTCCTATATATAAACAAAATTTAATACCTTTCATTCTATAAGTCAAAGTAAGTAAACTACTAATATATAATATCCAAAATAACCTCTAAAAAGTGCTATCCTAATACAAAAATTTCCTTGGTCTAGTCAGCATCCTAACACTTTCAAAGTGGTAAATCCATCTCTAGGATAGTTAATTCCACCCAATATTTATAATAGTAATTCCTCTAGATAAACTCACATCCATGTTTCAAGCCAAGTCATGGCTCAAAATTTGTAAGTTCCTTCTAGTCAAATGGGGACACAAATATTCTAGGGAAACCCCTAAACCAAACACCACCTCTAGCCATCCAACCAATGTAAAATATATAACAATACATTCCCCCTCCCAATAAACAAGTCCCTCAACAAGGTCTATAAAGTCATCCACATATCCAAAATTTGTAAGCCCCACCAAATCAAAATCTACCTTATCCAAATCCACTTCCTATGCAAAATCTGAATCCTCATTTTCCACCATAGTATTATGTTGCATAAATTAACCTTCGAGGTTCCAAAAGCAAATAGTCTCATGCATCCTCCATATCAAGCATATGTGGCTCTGCCTCAAGGGTACATGGTATATCTTACCCAATGCATTTCAATTAATCACCTCAATATAATCAAGCACTTGCTCCACCTAGATCTCAATATCAACTTCCTAATTGGAACTATTAAGGGCCCTTGAATATAAGGACTTATTCTCTTATTTTAAATGTTTCCATGGAATACTTACCAATTTTTGATGGGAATGGGGTTAAAATGAAAATAGATAATCTAAATGAGCTTTTAATATGGAAGAAAATTTACCACATCCAATAAACATAGATCATGGTATGTTTACTTATTTACACATTAAGAGATAAAGTTACTTTATGGTATAGAGGGTTACATTATAATTTTATTACTAGTTGGGCATCAATTGTAGATAATTCTATGTGAATATTTAGTAATATAGGTATGGGTGTTCTATATTATTTCATTCTAATGCTATATAAATACATTCTTAGTAAAATATTTACAATTAAAACACTAGATTTATGAGTACCTTATAATTAATCCCACATGATGTACGTCCTAATGAAGAACAATCTTTGCCATATTATATAAATTATGTGTATTTTGATTTACCACTAATGAATTATAATGCTAACCATGTTACTCTATCTACATATTTTAAAGAGGTGGCTTATGTAGAAGATATTCTCATCATGGCAATAAAACTACTCCCTACCCCACCTGTAGCCTATTCCACTCATGTTACCAAAATCCCACAAATTATAGGGTCCACTCCTACCATTTTGTCTATCCCAAATACCTAGTCATCTAACAATACTACTCCTTTCCTATATATTTTCATTTTTCTAGGTCAAAATACACCTTCATCAACATTATTTTATCCCTAATTACCATATTTTCCTACTCCTACATAGGGTAGTAATTACATTGTATCTTACAGGATTTATGAATTAAACTCTCTATGAAGGAAATGTTAGTCTTACAATGGCACTGAGAGGGGGGTGAATCAGTGTAGCTCTTTAATCATGAATTAATAGCTCTTAAAACAATAGCAATTAAAACTTATAAACAGATACAACAAGTATAGCAAGAGAACATCACACAACACAAGATTTAACGAGGTTCACCAATGTGGCTACTCCTCAAGAATGACTACTTGGACTACCATCCAAATCCAGCCTTTGCAAAGCAACAACTTTACAAACAATTTACCAGCACCCACTGGAAGGAGCACCAACCCCTTATTTATCTGCACCAACAGAAAGGAGCACTAACCCCTGATTTACCAGCACCTACTGGAAGGAGCACCAACCCCTGATGCCAAGCTACAACCTGGACTTGAATTATGAGTCTAGAAGATTATCAGAGAGATACCTTTGCATTTACCACACCCCGACTAGTCTGTTTCACTTTTGCGATCTCTGCACACTCTCCTCTCTCTGCAAAATCACTTCGCCCAAACTGCTGCGTCACAGTCGAACGATCATCTTCTTCCTTTTGCGCACTCTACTTCCTTTGCGAATTTCACACTTAGCATGATTCGACACGACCAAATTTTGCACACTGTGCCCCTCGATAGAACTTCGCACACATCGACAACTTGCACACTGCTCACTATGACCGAACTTCACACTCTGCGCACTGTCTTCGAACTTTGCACTCCACAACACCAGCAACTCTTCAAACAACCTTCCTTTTATAACAATATTTTTCATGATGAAAACTCTAATCTCAGTCGGCTGTAAACCCTACTCTCCGTCGACTGCAAACCCTAGTCTTCATCGGTTGCAAACCCTAATCTTCGTCGGCTTACATCGGTCTTTGTCGGCTTCAACTACCCCTGTAACTCTTCTGTTGCTGTTGCCGCGAAAACACAACATGTCGCGATATCGTGACACTTTCGCCTCCGTACGCTTTCTCTTAGCTTTGGCCCACGAGAATACAACATGTAGCGATATCGCTACACTTTTGCCTCCGTACGCTTTCTCTTAGCTTTGGCCCACGAGAATACAACATGTAGCGATATCGCTACACTTTTTCTTTCGTACGCTTTCTCTTAGCTTTGGCCCGCGAGAATACAACATGTAGCGATATCGCTACACTTTTTCTTCCGTATGCTTTCTCTTAGCTTTGGCCCATGAGAATACATGTAGCGATATCGCTACACTTTTTCTTCCGTACTCTCCTTCTTTACTTTTGTCGCAAAATCATGACACTTCTGCCTTCTTACGTTCTCTCTCCTCCTTTAGTCATGATATCGCGACACTTTTTCTCCTTAGCGCTTTATCTTGCCTTTGGGTCGCGAAAACGCGACATGTCGCGATATCGCGACACTTTTTCTCCTTAGCGCTTTTACTTGCCTTTGGGTCACGAAAATGCGACATGTCGCGATATCGCGACACTTTTTCTCCTTAGCACTTTTTCTTGCCTTTGGGTCGCGAAAACCCGACATGTCGCGATATCGCGACACTTTTTCTCCTTAGCACTTTTTCTTGCCTTTGGGTCACGAAAATGCGACATGTCGCGATATCGCGACACTTTTTCTCCTTAGCGCTTTCTCTTGCCTTTGGGTCACGAAAACCCGACATGTCGCGATATCGCGACACTTTTTCTCTTGGACTCTCTCTCGTGCAACATGTCGCGAAATCGTGACACTTTTTCGTCCGTACAAACTTCCTTGCAATATGTCACGAAATCGTGACACTTTTTCTACTTGTCTTTTTCTCTTTCGATATGTCGTGAAATCGTGACACTTTTTCTTCCGTACTATCTTTCTTGCAATATGTCACGAAATCGTGACACTTTTCTTACTTGTTCTTTTTCCTTCGAACTTGTCACGAAATCGTGACACTTCTTCCTGCTCTTTCTCTCTCTTCGAACTTGTCGCGAAATCGTGACAGTTTATCCTGCCTTTTCTCTCTCTTCCAACATGTCACGAAATCATGACAGTTTTTCTTGCTTTTTCTCTCTCTTCCAATATGTCATGAAATCGTGACAGTTTTTCTTGCCTGTTGTATATGTCGTGATATCGCGACACTTTTCTTACTTGTCTTTTTCTTTGATCTTTTGCATATGGGCCACTTCGGTTTTCTTGGACAATCACTGTACATACTCTGAGTAACCTTTGAACTCCTGTCTTCTACATCTGAAAGGCTTTTGAACTTCCTGTCCACTGCATCAATAGATCTAACTGACTGTGTTGACAACAATGACAATACTATTGCTGCACCTTGCTCAACAATCTCCCCCTTTGGAATTGTTGGCAACACACATGCAAATTCCTTAATTTCCTGAAATTCTTCTCCCCCTTTGACAATAATACCAAAGGGCTGCTGCAGACTCCCCCTGAGTCCATGCACAACATTCTCAGGCACAAATTAATGCAGTTAGCAAAAATTTCAAACATGAGCAAAAAGATAATCAAATATTTACATGCTCCCCCTGAGAATGTGATCCCTATAGCTAGTCAATTCTTGGGAAGTGTGACCACTCCCAATTTATTGCGGAGGTACTCAAAAACTTCCTTGGGCAATGGTTTTGTGAAGATGTCTGCTACTTGTTCTGTAGTTGGAACAAAATCCAACTTAACCTCACCTTCTGCAACTTTCTCCTTCAAAAAATGATATCTGATGGCAATGTGCTTTGTGCGTGAATGCATAACTGGATTCTTGGAGATGTTAATGGCACTGGTGTTATCACACTTAACTGATATCGGCTCACTGAAGCTAATACCAAGATCTTTCAGGGTTTGTTTCATCCATAATACCTGCGTACAACAAGTTGTAGCTGCAATATATTCTGCCTCTGCTGTCGATAGAGAAACTGATTCTTGTTTCTTACTGTGCCATGCGACCAATCTGTCTCCTAGATAAAAAGCACCTCCACTTGTACTCTTTCTGTCATCTATACATCCTACCCAATCTGCATCTAAATACGAAAGAAGGGTGAAGTCTTTACCTTTCGGATACCATAACCCATATTCCATAGTACCCTTGAGATACCGAAGAATCCTTTTTACTGTTGTCACATGAGTCTCCTTAGGATCAGCTTGAAATCGTGCTACCATGCATACTGCCTGTAAAATATCTGGTCTGGTAGCTGTCAGGTACAGTAAGCTTCCAATCATGGATCTGTACATAGTTTGATCAACAGGTGGAGATTTGTCATCCTTGCTCAACTTACAGCCTGTCATCATGGGAGTGCTAACTGGCTTACAGTCCTCCATTGTGAATATTTTTAACATCTCTTTTACATATTTAACTTGAGAAATAAATATGCCCTTCTTACTTTGATTAACTTGCAATCCGAGGAAATACGACAGTTCTCCAATCATTGACATTTCAAATTCTTTCTGCATCTTATTTGCTAAGTCCTTGCATGACTCATCTTTGCTGCTACCAAATATGATATCATCTACGTATACAACAAGAACAATAAGATGCCCATTTTCTATTTTGACATACAAATTACTATCCACCATACCTTTCTTGAACCTTTGTTGAGTGAGATAGTTGTCTAGCCTTGCATACCATGCCCGGGGTGCTTGTTTTAAGCCATATAATGCTTTCTTTAGCCTGCAAACAAAGTTTGGATCATCACCAAGTTGGAACCCATCTGGTTGCTCAATGTAAACCTCTTCTTCAAGTTTCCCATTCAAAAACGCTGATTTCACATCCATTTGATAAACTTTGAAATTTTTGTAGACTGCCAAGGCCAGAAACATTCTAATTGCCTCTAGTCTAGCTACTGGTGCAAAAGTTTCCTCAAAATCAATGCCTTCAACTTGTGCATAACCCTTGCAAACTAATATTGCTTTATTTTTGACTACCTGTCCGTCTTCATTCAATTTGTTTCAAAAAATCCATTTAGTTTCGATGATATTTTTGTTTGCAGGTCTAGGTACTAGCTCCCAAGTGTCGTTTTTCTCTATCTGATCTAATTCTTCATTTATTGCCTTCATCCAGCTTTCATCTTTGCTTGCATCATCAATATTTTTGGGCTCAATGCTGGATAGTAGAGAGTAGTTACTTACTGCTCTTCTTCTTGTCTGAACTCCAACTTTGGGGTCTCCAATGATTTGCTCTCTAGGATGATTTCTCTGCCAGCTACCTGTTTTGAATTTCTTATTTTCTTCCATTTCTGAATCATAATTTAAATCATCTGAGTCAATTTCCTGTATCTTCTCTATTTTGTTTTCATCATCTCCTTCAATAACCTCTTCATAAATTGGGTAGTTTGTTTCATAGCTAATTACTCGTTCTCTACCTTCATCAAATTTAACATCGACACTGTCCACAATTTTCTTTAGCCTTTTGTTGTAGCATTTGTAAGCTTTGCTTTTTGATGAATATCCAACAAAAATACCTTCATCCGCCCTATCTTCAAACTTACCAAGATTATCTTCAGTTCTTTTGATGTAGCACTTGCTGCCAAAAACTTTGAGATATTTTGTTGTTGCCCTTTTTTTGAACCACAGCTCATAAGGAGTTTTATTTTCACGTGTTCTCAGCATGTACCTATTTTGGATATACACTACAGTGTGGACTGCTTCTTTCCAAAATATATCTGCTACTCTGCTTTCAGCCAGCATAGTCCGTGCCATTTCCTGCACTGTCCTGTTCTTTCTTTCTACCACTCCATTCTGCTGAGGTGTCCTGGCTGCTGAAAACTGTCTCTTAATTCCGAACTTCTCACAGTACTCTGTAAACTCCTCTGAAATGAATTCTCCTCCTCTGTCTGATCTTAGACATTTGATCCTCTTTCCTGTTTCATTCTCAACTTGGTTTTTGAAAATCTTGAACATATCAAAGGCTTCTGATTTATGTTTCAAGAAAAATATCCATGTCATTCTAGAATAATCATCAATGCACAACATAAAATATTTGTCACCATTTATGCTTTGTGTTCTCATGGGACCACATAAATCAGTGTGAATTAGTTCCAGAGGTTTGCTTGTGTTGTATTCTTTGGTTTTGAATGTGACTCTAGTTTGCTTCCCCTTTTGGCATGAAGCACAAATGCTATTTGCAGGTTTGCTGATGGTTGGAATATCTCTCACTACCCTTTTTGAGGTGATTTTTAATAGATTATCAAAGCTGATGTGACCGAGTCTCTTGTGCCACAACCAATTTTCTTCTTCCTATCCAATAAAATAGGTTCCCTTTGAAGTTTCTGAGAGCGTGTACAGGTTACCAGATGTCCTTGATCCTGTTGCTATCAATTTTCCACTGTTTGTTTTTCTGACTTCACAACCCTGCTTCATAAAGACTACTTCATGACCTTTATCACAAATCTGACTTACACTCAATAAATTATGTTTCAACCCATCCACAAACAAGACTTCTTCTGACTTGATCCTTCCATCACTGATTTTAATTGAGCCTTTGCCGACTATCTTGGCTCCATCATTATTTCCAAATTTTACTGATCCTCCTTCATATTTCTGTAACTTCTCAAATTTTTGTTTGTCACCTGTCATATGACTGGAACATCCACTGTCAAGTATCCATGGTACATATTTATTCTGTGCTTTGAATGCAGTTTGTACGATCAAAGATTCCTTTTCTTCCTTCAGTTGCTCTTTTCCTTTCCACACTGTTTTGATAGTAGTTTTGGGCTCTTGTTTTGCCTTTCCCTTATCAGTAGTTTGAGTAGGTTTTTTGGGAAGTTTTTTATTCTGACTCATCCTGTATGGTTGAAATTTTCTTCCCTGAAACTGATTTGATGTAAATGTATTTCTACAGTTTCTTGCAATGTGCCCAAACTTATGACAGTTATAACATTCCACTGTATAATTCATCAGAGGAGAAAAAACATTTCTACTGGTGAAATTCCTTGGTCTTACATTATATTTGCAGTCTGAGATTTTATGCCCATAGCCATTGCATTTAAAATAGAAACCAGAGAAAGGATAATTGAACCTGGGTGATGGTCTTTGCCATGTTGCCGTAGGAGCCATAGGTCTTCTTCTTCTTTGATGTGTGACTTTGGTGAATCCATCATTGTCAATTCTCCCATTGTGCCTGGCATTAATGCTTTCTCTTGCATGATACATTTTTCCTTGATCAACCTGTTTCTTAGCTTCATTCTTTATGGATTCTACATTTTTGGCCTTTGATCCACTTGATGATTCTCCTTCGATGAAGCCTAGACCAAATTTGATGCCTGTAGGTCTTTGGTCATTTAAGATCTTATCCAACTTCATAGAACTTTCTTCACGTTTGTGATAACAACTGATTTTCTTATTCATCTCTTCTAGTTGCATTCTTAAACCAACAATCTCTTCTTCTAACTTGCTGCAATGATCTATTTTCATTGTTAATAGCACTTCGAGATCTTCAAAGATTTTCTTAGATTCTTCTATCTATACTTTTAAGCTGGTTATGATTCCATTTGCATCCTCAAGCTTTCTTGATAGTTTCTTATGTTGTAATCACAGTGACACTGAGAGGGGGGTGAATCAGTGTGATCTTTAAAATTTCTAATACATATAGTTTTAAATCCAGTAGCTATTTAAAACTGATAAAAGAAATATCAAATGCAGCAAGAAAGCATGACACACACAACACAGTTATTTAACGAGGTTCACCAATGTGGCTACTCCTCAAAATGACTGCTTGGACTACCATCCAAATCCAGCCAATGCAAAGCTACAACTTTACAATATCTTTTACCAACACCAACTGGAAGGAGCACCAACCCCTTAGCTTTATCTGTTTCAAACAGAATGGAGCACCAACTCCTAATTTACCAGCACCTACTGGAAAGAGGCACCAACCCCTTATGCCAAGCTACAACTTGGAAGTCAATAAAGATAATAAAAGTGACAGAATAAAACTTTCACGTTGTTTCTTACAGTCTGCTATTTTTTTGCATTCTACTGCTTCTGCGCAAAATGCTTCGCACTGTCTGACCGCTTCTGTGTACTTCTTCACACTCTCTACTGCAATCGGATGATCGATCACTTCTGTTGTCTACGCGCTATCACTTTGCACTTAGAACTCCACCTCTACACCTTGCGCTCTTTATTCACGCAATCATGATACGCAGACTCGAACTACGACTTCGTAGTCTGCTCGACACGAACTTCACTTGCGCAATCACTCTGCTCGCATTCGCACATTATCTTCCACAACACACACTCAAACTCGAAGTATCCCTACTTTTATAGAAGAAATTTTAGGAACAAATCCTAAACAACAGTCAGCTTTAACCCTAAGAATGTCGGCTTGCAAAACCCTAGAATTTGTCGACCCAGATTCAACTTTGTCGGCCTCAACTTTTCTTGAACAACAGTCGACTGTAACCCTAAGAATGTCAGTTACAAAACCCTAGAATTTGTCTACTGCAAACCCTAGAAATTGTCGGCTACGAACCCTAAAATCTATCGGCTGCAAAACCCTAAAATCTGTCGGCCCAGATCCAACTTCTACTGCCACCTCTGTCACCTTCCTGTAACTATTGCCATGAAATAGAAACATGTCATGATATCATGACACTTTTTGAAACCGTATGCCTTCTTGTCCTTGCTATCATGAAATCGTGACCCTTTTGGCCTTTGATAGCTTTGCCACCATTCTTGTCGTGAAATCGTGACACTTCAAACTTTTGCTGACGTCATCCTCATTCTTGTCGTGAAATCACGACGCTTTCAGCTTCCAACGGCTTTTCTTGCAACCTGTCATGAAATCGTGACACTTTCAGCTTTCGCTGATGTCATCCTCATCTTTGTCATGAAATCATGACGCTTTCGGCTTCCGTACATTTCTTGCTTCATGCAGCAGCGAAATCGCTACAACTTTGTGCCTTGTGCTTCCAACTTTGCTTCTACCCGTGAAACTTTGACTTGTAGCGAAATCGCTACACTTTCGTGCCTTGCACTTTCGACTTGTAGCATAATCGCTACACCTTTGAGTTCTGCACTTTTGACTTGTAGCGAAATCGCTACACCTTCGTGTTGTGCACTTTTGACTCGTAGCGAAATCGCTACACCTTCGTGTTGTGCTTTTTCAACTCGTAGCGAAATCGCTACACCTTTGTGTTGTGCACTTTTAACTCGTAGCGAAATCGCTACATCTTTTCACTTAACACTTTCTTCCTGCTTCGGCCAGTGAAATTTCAACATGTAGCGAAATCGCTACAACTTTTCCACTTAACGCTTTCTCCTTGCTTCGGCCAAATTTCAACATGTAGCGAAATCGCTACAACTTTTCAACTTAACGCTTTCTCCTTGCTTCGACCGGAAAATCCAACATGTAGCGAAATCGCTACGTTTCTCGACTTAGCTTCTAGCCTCCAACATGTCACGAAATCACGATAGTTTGCCTTGCGCCTTCTCTCTCCTCATTTTTGTCATGAAATCGTGACACTTCGACTGTGCCTTCTCTCTCCTCATTTTTGTCGTGAAATCATGACATTTTTGGCTGCGCCTTCTCTCTCCTCATTTTTGTCATGAAATCGTGACATTTTTGATTGTGCCTTCTCTCTCCTCCGACTTGTCATGAAATCACGACAGAAAACATGTCGCGATATCGCGACAATTTTCTAACTTGTCTTTTTCTTCGAATTTTAGAAACTGGGTCACTTCTATTTTCTAGGAATTGCACTTTACATAATCTGACCGTCCTTTGAACTTCTGTCTTCCGCATCCGAATGACTCCTCGAATTGTCTGTCCACCGCATCATTAGATCTAACTGCCTGTGTTGACAACAATGACAAACTTCTTGCAACACCTTGCTCAACAATCTCCCCCTTTGGAATTGTTGGCAACACCTGTGTACATTCCTGTAACTCTTCTCCCCCTTTGTCAATAATACCAAAGGGCTACTGCAGACTCCCCCTGAGTCCATCCTCACAATTCTCAGGCACAATTTGTTGCATCTAGCACAAATTATGATCATGAGCAAAAGAATAGTCAAATACTCAAATGCTCCCCCTGAGAAAGTGATCCCTGTAGCTAGTCACTTCTTAGGAAGTGTGACTACTCCTAATTTGCTTCGAAGGTACTCAAACACTTCCTTGGGCAAAGGTTTTGTAAAAATATCTGCTACTTGTTCTGTAGTTGGGACAAAATCCAGTTTAACTTCTCCTTCTGCAACTTTCTCCTTCAAGAAATGATACCTTATAGCAATGTGTTTTGTCCGTGAGTGCATTACTGGATTCTTAGAGATGTTAATTGCACTGGTGTTATCACACTTAATTGATATTGGTTCACTGAAATTAATACCAAGATCTTTCAAAGTTTGTTTCATCCACAAGACTTGTGTACAACATGTTGTTGCTGCAATATATTCTGCCTCAGTTGTAGATAAAGAAACTGACTCTTGCTTCTTATTGTGCCATGCAACCAATCTGTCCCCCAAGTAGAATGCACCTCCACTGGTACTCTTCCGTCATCAACACATCCAGCCCAATCTGCATCTGAATATGATATAAGAGTGAAGTCTTTGCCTTTTGGATACCATAACCCATACTCCATGGTGCCCTTGAGATACCGAAAAATCCTTTTAACCGTTGTCACATGAGTCTCTTTGGGATCGGCTCGAAATCTAGCTACCATGCAAACGCCCGTAGAATATCAGTCTCAGTAGTCGTTAAATATAGTAAACTTCCAATCATAGATCTGTACATGGTTTGGTCTACAGGTGGAGATTTGTCTTCTTTACTCAATTTGCGACTTGTTGTCATGGGAGTGCTAACCGGCTTACGAGTCCTCCATAGTGAACCTCTTTAGCATTTCTTTCACATATTTGATTTGGGAAATGAATATGCCTTTCTCATTTTGATTAACTTGTAGCCCAAGAAAGTAAGACAGTTCACCAATCATAGACATTTCAAATTCATTCCGCATCTTATTTGCTAAGTCTTTACAAGATTCATCTTTGTTGCTTGCCAAATATGATATCATCTACATAGACAACTAGAACAATGAGATGCCCACCTTCTATTTTTACATACAGATTATTGTCCACTAAACCTTTCTTGAATCCCTGTTGAGAGAGATAGTTATCTAGCCTTGCATACCATGCCCGTGGTGCTTGTTTTAATCCATACAATGCTTTCTTTAATTTGCAGACAAGGTTAGGATCCTCACTAATTTGAAATCCATCCGGTTGTTCAATATAGACCTCTTCTTCGAGTTTCCCATTTAAAAAGGCAGATTTTACATCCATCTGATAAACTCTGAAGTTTTTGTGAACTGCTAAGGCCAGAAACATTCTAATTGCTTCTAATCTGGCCACTGGAGCAAAAGTCTCTTCAAAATCAATGCCTTCGACCTGTGCATATCCTTTACAAACCAGTCTTGCTTTGTTCCTAATGACCTGTCCGTCTTCATTTAATTTGTTTCGAAATATCCATTTGGTGCCGATTACATTCTTATTTGCAGGTCTAGGTACTAATTCCCAAGTTCTGTTCTTTTCAATCTGATCTAACTCTTCATTTATTGCCTTCATCCAGCTATCATCTTTGCTTGCTTCATCTATGTTTTTGGGCTCAATGCTAGATAAAAGAGAGTAATTACTTATTACTTTCCTTCTTGTCTGAATACCAGCTGTGGGATCTCCAATTATTTGGTCTCTTGGATGATTTTTCTGCCAGCTACCTATTTTGAATTTCTTGTTTTCTTGCACCTCTGAGTCATCGACTAATTCATCTGAATCAAACGTAGATTTATTTTCTGTTTCATTCACCTCATCTCCTTCAACGACTTCTTCATAGATTGGGTAGTTTTCCTCAAGGTCAGCTAATCGTTTCCCAACTTCATCGAATTTAACGTCTGCACTGTCCACAATTTTCTTGAGTCTCTTGTTGTAGCATTTGTAAGCTTTGCTTTTTGATGAATACCCAACAAAAACACCTTCATCTCGCTCTATCTTCAAACTTCCCAAGGTTGTCATCTATTTTTCCGATGTAGCACCTACAGCCAAATATTTTGAGATGTTTTGTTGTTGCTTTTCTACCAAACCACAACTCATAAGGTGTTTTGCATTCATGAGTTCTTAACATATATCTGTTTTGGATGTATACTGCAGTGTGAACTGCTTCTTTCCAGAATCTATCTGCTATTTTATTTTTTGCCAGCATGGTGCGTGCCATTTCCTGTATAGTTCTGTTCTTTCTTTCTACTACGCCATTCTGTTGTGGAGTTCTAGCTGCTGAATATTGTCTCCTGATACCATGTTTTTCATAGTATTCTATAAATTCATTCGAAATGAATTCTCCTCCTCTGTCTGATCGTAAGCATTTGACTCTTTTTCCTGTTTCATTCTCAACTAGTTGTTTGAAGGTTCTGAACATTTCAAAGGCTTCTGTTTTATCTTTTAGAAAAAATATCCATGTCATTCTGGAATAATCATCGATACACAACATAAAGTATTTGTCGCCGTTAATGCTTTGAGTTCTCATGGGTCCACATAAGTCTGTATGAATAAGTTCCAAGGGCCTGCTAGTGTGGTATTCTTTTGTTTTAAATGAGACTCTGGTTTGCTTTCCCTTTTGACATGAAGCACAAACATTGTTTGAAGGTTTTTTAATGGTTGGAATATCTCTCACTGCTTGTTTCGAGCTGATTTTCACTAAGATTATCAAAACTTATGTGTCCAAGCCTCTTGTGCCACAGCCAGTTCTCTTCTTCTTGTCCAATGAAACACGTACCTTCTGAAGTTTCTGAGAGTGTGTACAGATTTCCAGACGTCCTTGAACCGGTTGCTATCAATTTTCCACTGTTTATTTTTTTGACTTCACAACCCTACTTTTTGAAGACTACTTCATGTCCTTTATCACAGATCTGACTGACACTTAACAGGTTGTGTTTCAAACCATCCACAAATAAAACTTCTTCTGACTTGATTTTCCCTTCACTAATTTTGACAGATCCTTTTCCTATTATTTTGGCTCCATCATTATTTCCAAACTTCACAGAGCCACCCTCATATTTTTGTAGTTTTTCAAATTTTTGTTTATCACCTGTCATATGACTTGAGCAACCACTGTCAAGAATCCACGGTACACATTTATTCTGAGCCCTGAACGCTGTCTGCACTATTAAAGATTCATTTTCTTCCCTGAGCTGTTCTTTCTGTTTCCATTCTGTTTTGACTATGGTATTGGGTTCTAACTTGGATTTCCCCTTTTCAGAATCTTGCACATATCTTTCAAAAATAATTCTATTCTGTTTTGCCCTATATGGTTGAGTTCTTCTTTTTCGAGATTGATTTGAAACAGAAGTACTATGACGAGTTTCTAGCAATGTGCCCAAAGTTGTGACAATTAAAGCATTCTACTGCATAACTCATTAGAGGAGCAAAAGTATTTCTACTAGTGAAACTTCTTGGACCTACATTATACTTGCAGTCAGCAATTTTATGCCCATAACCATTACATTTGAAACAGAAACCATAAAAGTAATGATTGAACCTGAAAGATGGTCTTTGCCAGGTTGTTGCAGGAGCCTTAGATCTTCTTTTCTTTTGATGTGTGACCTTGGTAAAGCCCTCATTGTCAGTTCCTATTTCAGGACTGGCATTATTGCTTTCATTTGCTTGATTTGTTTTTCTTTCAACAGCTTTTTTCTTGTCTTTACTCTTTTCACATTCAACATTGCTTGCCTTTGGTCCGTTTGATGATTCTCCTTCAGTAAAGCCCAGACCGAATTTGATACCTGCGGGTCTTTGATCGCTTAGGATTTTGTCCAGCTTCATCGAGCTTTCTTCACGTTTGAAATGGCAGCTAATTTTTCGATCCAGCTCTTGTATCTGTATTCGAAGACCAACATTTTCTTCTTCTAATTTGCAGCAATAATCTATCTTCGTGGTTACCTGAATTTCCAGATCTTCGAACATTTTCTTGTATTCTTCTGTCTGTATTTTTAAACTGGTTATAATGTCATTTGCATCCTCAAGCTTTCTTAAAAGTTTTTTATTCTTTCTCTTCTCAGATTTCCATTCTTCAAGAGCAGAAACCAGCTCACCTTCTAAATCAACTTCAGCCTCAGCTTTTTCAATAGATACTTTAGGGTTCATACCTTCTCTCTTTTCTGGTTTTCTGCCTCTTCTAATTTTTCTACTTCAAACGCCATAAAGAGAGCTTCACCTGTTCCTTCTTCAGAGTCTTCACTAGAGCTGTCCTCTGAAGAATCTGCATTTCGGGAGATAAAACTTTTCTTTTTGAAATTGCCTTTTCTGAAGTTTGTCTTCTTCCTCCATTCACTTCTTTCTTGATGCGGAGTTTCTTCACCTTTGTTCTTGTCATTGAGAGGACATTTGGTAGCAAAGTGTCCAATGCCTCCACAATTGAAACATTTAAAAGGTAGCTTTCCTTTGTATTTTCCTTTTCCTTTTCTCAGTTTTTTGACAAAATTTGCTTCCATTTCATCTGAAACATCCTCTTCTTCAGACTCTTGTTTTGTGTCTTTGCCTTTTAGTACTTTGAAGGCTGCTTCTCTATCTGTGGGATTAGATCTTCCTATTCTCATTTCAAAAGCAGTCAAAGAACCATGCATCTCATCCATACTAAAATGATTTAGATCTTTAGCTTCTTCTATGGCTGAGACTTTCGAATCAAACCTTGGAGGGAGAGATCTTAATACCTTTTTCACAATCGTAGCATCATCCATATCTTCGTCGAGACCTCTGATCGAATTTGTGATTCCGTTGACTCTTAGCATGAAAGCCTCTATGTTCTCATCATTGTCCATCTTTAAGGATTCGAATTGAGCTCGGTGTGTTTGAAGCTTGGCCTCCTTGATCCTATCGTCTCCTTCATGAATGTTCTCTAGTTTATCCCATACATCTTTTGTGGATTCACAGTTTATGATTTTGACTAGCTCACTGTCCACTAATCCACACATGATGGCATTTTTTGCTTTCGAATCATTTTCAAATGCCTTCTTACCGGTAGTGTCTGTTGGAGCAGTGGCAGGAGCTTTGTAACCATTTACTACTGCACCCCAGATGTCAAAACCCAACGCACGGAGATAAGTCTGCATTCTTATTTTCCAAAAAGCATAGTTAGTTCCATCAAACAATGGTGCTTTGTTTGAGGAGAAACCTTCACCACTTGCCATTGCGTCACTTCCAAGATCACCTTAGCTGATTGAGCCTGTTCAGGAACTTGGCTCTGATACCAATTGTTGTAATCACAGTGACACTGAGAGGGGGGTGAATCAGTGTGATCTTTAAAATTTCTAATACATATAGTTTTAAATCCAATAGCTATTTAAAACTGATAAAAGAAATATCAAATGCAGCAAGAAAGCATGACACACACAACACAGTTATTTAACGAGGTTCACCAATGTGGCTACTCCTCAAAATGATTGCTTGGACTACCATCCAAATCCAGCCAATGCAAAGCTACAACTTTACAATATCTTTTACCAGCACCAACCCCTTAGCTTTATCTGTTTCAAATAGAATGGAGCACCAACTCCTAATTTACCAGCACCTACTAGGAAAGAGGCACCAACCCCTTATGCCAAGCTGCAACTTGGAAGTCAATAAAGATAATAAAAGTGACAGAATAAAACTTTCACGTTGTTTCTTACAGTCTACTATTTTTTTGCATTCTGTTGCTTCTATGCAAAATGCTTCGCACTGTCTGACCGCTTCTGTGTACTTCTTTGCACTCTCTACTGCAATCGGATGATCGATCACTTCTGCTATCTACGTGCTATCACTTTGCACTTAGAACTCCACCTCTACACCTTGCGCTCTTTATTCATGCAATCATGATACGCAGACTCGAACTACGACTTCGTAGTCTGCTCGACACGAACTTCACTTGCGCAATCACTCTGCTCGCATTCGCACATTATCTTCCATAGCACACACTCAAACTCGAAGTATCCCTACTTTTATAGAAGAAATTTTAGGAACAAATCCTAAACAACAGTCGACTGTAACCCTAAGAATGTCGGCTGCAAAACCCTAGAATTTGTCGACCCAGATTCAACTTTGTCGGCCTCAACTTTTCTTGAACAACAGTCGGCTGTAACCCTAAGAATGTCGGCTACAAAACCCTAGAATTTGTCTACTGCAAACCCTAGAAATTGTCGGCTGTGAACCCTAAAATCTGTCAACTGCAAAACCCTAAAATCTGTCGGCCCAGATCCAACTTCTACTGCCACCTCTGTCACCTTCCTGTAACTATTGCCGTGAAATAGAAACATGTCGCGATATCGTGACACTTTTTGAAACCGTATGCCTTCTTGTCCTTGCTATCATGAAATCGTGACCCTTTTGGCCTTTGATAGCTTTGCCACCGTTCTTGTCATGAAATCGTGACACTTCAAACTTTTGCTGACGTCATCCTCATTCTTGTCGTGAAATCACGACGCTTTCGGCTTCCAGCGGCTTTTCTTGCAACCTGTCGTGAAATCGTGACACTTTCAGCTTTCGCTGACGTCATCCTCATCTTTGTCATGAAATCGTGACGCTTTCGGCTTCCGTACATTTCTTGCTTCATGCAGCAACGAAATCGCTACAACTTTGTGCCTTGTGCTTCCAACTTTGCTTCTACCCGTGAAACTTTGACTTGTAGCGAAATCGCTACACTTTCGTGCCTTGCACTTTCGACTTGTAGCATAATCGCTACACCTTTGAGTTCTACACTTTTGACTTGTAGCAAAATCGCTACACCTTCGTGTTGTGCACTTTTGACTCGTAGCGAAATCACTACACCTTCGTGTTGTGCTTTTTCAACTCGTAGCGAAATCGCTACACCTTTGTGTTGTGCACTTTTAACTCGTAGCGAAATCGCTACATCTTTTCACTTAACACTTTCTTCCTGCTTCGGCCAGCGAAATTTCAACATGTAGCGAAATCGCTACAACTTTTCCACTTAACGCTTTCTCCTTGCTTCGGCCACCGAAATTTCAACATGTAGCGAAATCGCTACAACTTTTCAACTTAACGCTTTCTCCTTGCTTCGGCAGCGAAAATCCAACATGTAGCGAAATCGCTACAGTTTCTCGACTTAGCTTCTTGGCCTCCAACATGTCACGAAATCGTGACAGTTTGCCTTGCGCCTTCTCTCTCCTCATTTTTGTCACGAAATCATGACACTTCCGACTGTGCCTTCTCTCTCCTCATTTTTGTCGTGAAATCATGACATTTTTGGCTGCGCCTTCTCTCTCCTCATTTTTGTCATGAAATCGTGACATTTTCGACTGTGCCTTCTCTCTCCTCCGACTTGTCGCGAAATCGCGATAGAAAACATGTCGCGATATCGCGACAGTTTTCTAACTTGTCTTTTTCTTCGAATTTTAGAAACTGGGTCACTTCTGTTTTCCAGGAATTGCACTTTACATAATCTGACTGTCCTTTGAACTTCTGTCTTCTGCATCTGAATGACTCTCGAATCTGTCCATCCATTGCATCATTAGATCTAACTGCCTGTGTTGACAACAATGACAAACTTCTTGCAACACCTTGCTCAACATCTTATTATTTTTCTTTTCTATCTCCCACTCTTCAAGTACAGATATCAACTCACCTTCTAGATCTACTTCAACCTCAAGATTATCATCACAAAATTTAGACGTCACTCCTTCTTCCTTTTCTGATTTAACTTCTTCAAAAGCCATAAAAATAGCTTCATCTCTTTCTTCTTCAAACTCTTCTCCGGAGCTATTTTCTGATGAACTGACATTCTTGGAGATGAAACTTTTCTTTTTGAAGTTGTCTTTTCTAAAATTCATTTTCATCTTCCAGTCACTTCTTTCTTGGTGGGATCCTTCATCATTTTTGTTCTTCTCTTTAAGTGGACATTTAGTCGCAAAATTCCCAATGCCTCCATAGTTGAAACATTTAAATGGTAGCTTCCCTCTGTATTTTCCTTTCCCTTTTTTTAGTTTTCTAACAAATTTTGCTTCCATTTCATCTGATGTTTCTTCTTCCTCGGACTCTTGTTTTGTGTTTTTATTTTTAAGGGCTTTGAAAGCTGCTTCTCTGTCAATGGGTTTAGATCTTCCTATCCTCATCTCATATGCAGTCAAAGAACCATACATCTCATCTATACTAAAATAATTTAGATTTTTAGCTTCTTCTATCACTGAGACTTTGGAATCAAACCTCTGAGGAAGAGATCTTAATACCTTTTTCATGACAGTAGAGTCATTGATATCCTCATCGAGTCCTCTGATCGCATTGATGATTCCATTTACTCTCAGCATGTATGCCTCAATGTTTTCATCGTCATTCATCTTCAATGCTTCAAACTGAGCTCGATGTGTCTACAACTTGGCCTCCTTGATCTTATCATCTCCTTCATGAATACTCCTCATTTTTTCCCATATTTCTTTTGCCAATTTACAATTCATGACCCTTACGAGTTCACTGTCTGCTAATCCGCACAAGATGGCATTCGTTGCTTTTGAGTTACTCTCAAATAGTTTCTTTTTGTCAGCCTCTTTTGGAGGAGTGGTGGGAACTGTGTACCCACTAACTACTAAATCACAGATGTCGTATCCCAAAGCACAGAGATATGTCTACATCCTGATCCTCCAGAATGCGTAATTAGATCCATCAAACAATGGTGCTTTGTTTGATGAGAAGCCTTCACCACCTGCCATTATGTTACTTCCAAGATCACCCTAGCTGGTTAAGCTTGTATAGGGACTTAGCTCTGATACCAATTGTTAGTCTTACAATGGCACTGAGAGGGGGGGTGAATCAATGTAGCTCTTTAATCATGAATTAATAGCTCTTAAAATAGTAGCAATTAAAACTTATAAACAGATATAACAAGTACAGTAAGAGAAAATCACACAACACAAGATTTAATGAGGTTCACCAATGTGGTTACTCCTCAAGAATTACTACTTGGACTACCATCCAAATCCAGCCTTTGCAAAGCAACAACTTTACAAACAATTTACCAGCACCCACTGGAAGGAGCACCAACCCCTTATTTATCTGCACCAACAGAAAGGAGCACTAACCCCTTATTTACCAGCACTTACTAGAAGGAGCACCAACCCCTGATGCCAAGCTACAACCTGAACTTAAATTATGAGTCTAGAAGATTATCAGAGAGATACCTTTGCATTTACCGCACCCCGACTAGTCTGTTTCACTTTTGTGATCTCTACTCACTCTGCTCTCTTTGCGAAATCACTTCGCCCAAACTGCTGCATCATAGTCGAACGATGGTCTTCTTCCTTTTGTGCACTCTGCTTCCTTTATGAATTTCACACTTAGCACGATTTGACACGACAAAATTTTGCACTCTACGCCCCTCGACAGAACTTTGCACACATCAACAACTTGCACACTGCTCACTATGACTGAACTTTGCACTCTGCTCACTGTCTTCAAACTTTGCACTCCACAACACCAGCAACTCTTCAAACAACCTTCCTTTCATAACAATATTTTTCATGATGAAAACTCTAATCTCAGTCGACTATAAACCCTACTCTCCGTCGGCTGCAAACCCTAGTCTTCGTCGACTGCAAACCCTAATCTTTGTTAGCTTACATCGGTCTTTGTCGGCTTTAACTACCCCTGTAACTCTTCTGTTGCTATTGCCATGAAAACACATGTCGCGATATCATGACACTTTCATCTCCATACGCTTTCTCTTAGCTTTGGCTCACGAGAATACATGTAGTGATATCGCTACACTTTTGCCTCCGTACGCTTTCTCTTAGCTTTGGCTCGCGAGAATACAACATGTAGCGATATCGCTACCTTTTTTCTTCTATACGCTTTCTCTTAGCTTTGGCCCATGAGAATACAACATGTAGCGATATCGCTACACTTTTTCTTTCGTACTCTTTCTCTTAGCTTTGGCCCACGAGAATACAACATGTAGCGATATCGCTACACTTTTTCTTTCATACTCTCCTTCTTTACTTTTGTCACGAAATCGTGACACTTCTGCCTTCTTACTTTCTCTCTCCTCTTTTAGTCGTGAAAAAGTGACATGTCGTGATATCACGACACTTTTTCTCCTTAGCGCTTTATCTTGCCTTTGGGTCACGAAAACGTGACATGTTGTGATATCACGACACTTTTTCTCCTTAGCGCTTTTACTTGCCTTTGGGTCATGAAAATGTGACATGTCGCGATATCGTGACACTTTTTCTCCTTAGCACTTTTTCTTGCCTTCAGGTCACAAAAACCCGACATGTCGCGATATCGCGACACTTTTTCTCCTTAGCGCTTTTACTTACCTTTGGATCGTGAAAATGTGACATGTCACGATATCGTGACACTTTTTCTCCTTAGTGCTTTTTCTTTCCTTCGGGTCACAAAAACCTGACATGTCGTGATATCACGACACTTTTTCTCTCGGACTCTCTCTCGTGCAACATGTCGCAAAATCGCGACACTTTTTCGTCCGTACAAACTTCCTTGCAATATGTCGTGAAATTGGGACACTTTTTCTACTTGTCTTTTTCTCTTCCGATATGTCATGAAATCGTGACTTTTTCTTCCGTACTATCTTTCTTACAATATGTCGTGAAATCGTGACACTTTTCTTACTTGTTCTTTTTCCTTCGAACTTGTCGCGAAATCGTGACACTTCTTCCTGCTCTTTCTCTGTCTATGAACTTGTCGCAAAATCACGACAGTTTATCTTGCATTTTCTCTCTCTTCCAACATGTCATGAAATCGTGACAGTTTTTCTTGCTTTTTCTCTCTCTTCCAATATGTCGTGAAATCGCGACAGTTTTTCTTGCCTGTTGTATATGTCGCGATATCGCGACACTTTTCTTACTTGTCTTTTTCTTTGATATTTTGCATATGGACCACTTCAGTTTTCTTGGATAATCACTGTACATGCTCTGAGTAACCTTTGAACTCCTGTCTTCTACATCTGAAAGGCTTTTGAACTTCCTGTCCACTACATCAATAGATCTAACTGACTGTGTTGACAACAATGACAATACTATTGCTGCACCTTGCTCAACAGAAAATGGTGGATGTGGTGAGAATAATGATAGATTATAAACATATTAAAACATAAAAGAAATATAAACCAAACAATGGAATTGGTAGTAGATAAAGACCCTCTATCTCACAAAAATTCAAGTCCCTCAACAAAATTGGGGATAACCTAATAACTAGTTTTAGAATAACATGGTGAATGCAAATTCAAAGATCAACACTTTGTGATGCTTTCAATATAATGTCAAACATGATCCTATTTATTATGGTATGGGTATTAGGCATTCTCAAAAAATTAGTATTACTAGCAATTTTAAGCTTGATATGTCACACCTATTGTATAAATGATATCATTTATGAATCAACCACCTTTAATGAATCAAACAATCTATCAATCTCCTATGATCAATTAGTCAATAGAACAAGATCCAAATCTAGTGGAACAATTAGTTTTTATTTATCGAATCCAAATAATGTAGTCTTTATAAAATTTGGCATCATTGAAGAAGATGAGAATTTATCTTTTGAATATTATGTTATATGCAATAAACAACAAGGGGTTGGAACCAAAAACAAAAGGAAGATGGAAAGAGTCACCTAAGAATTAATCTAAGGATAATACAAGTACTATTATAATGAGAAGATGAAGTCACAATTTACTATTAAGGATAAGGGATTAATAGCAATAACACAATAGGAAGAACAAAAATATAATGTTAAGAAGACTCTAGTTGTAGCATCCCAAAGCAAAACTCCAAATAAGGAAAGAAAATAGGTAGAAAAGGGGAAACACCCCAAAAAATAAAAGGAAGCATAAGAAGGAATATAGGTAGAAAAATAAATAGATAATCTAGTAAAGAAAGGGATATTATATGAAGAGAGGCTTAATAAAATCTATAATAACCTTATCTAACTAGTAAAGGTTATGCAATCTCTACAAGCCATTATAGGAAATTTGCATTGCATAATGAAAGCAATTGCATGAATTCAAGTTCATACCATTGAGGATATGAATAAGAGACTTTATAAAGTAAGTATTTTTGAAGCCTTAGCTTTATTATGCCAAAGTGATTTACTTAAAGATGTCCTCAAAGTGTAAAAGAGGATTTATCCTAAGAATGGACAACCAAAACAAACACAACCTAGTCTGATATAACACCAAAATATAATTATAGAAGATCCTTCATATATATTGGTCAAAATTGTAAACACTATAAATGGTCCAAAACCAAATATTATAAAACCATTGTCATTCTATGTAGTATTAAAATTTAATAATTATTTATGAAGAATTTGCATAGTAGATTCAAGAGTTACAATGATCGTAATACCTAAGGTTTTTTATGAAGAAATGGGTCTACCATATACTAATACCACTTTAAATCTGATTCAAATGGGGGAAAAAATGTTGAACACCTCAAAATTTTTGAAAGACTTAGTCATGACTATGGTGAGGCATCCTAAGCTAATATTTTTTAAAGAATTCATAGTTGTTCATCTTACTCATTTTTGGATGTCGATCTCAAGAGAATGAACCCAAAACTTATCTGGGGAAAGATACATAATGATGGATTACACACATATGAAGGTACCCCAATATGAAAAAATTATCAATATAGATAATGAAGCTCCATATAATTACATATTGCATTAATATTATGATGATAGTGTGGTGAGTTAGAACAAATTACCTAAATTTACGAATTATGAAGTTGTTAAGGGTGACCATATTTTAAATATTGATATGATTATCGGTGTGCTCTAGGGTGATAAAGATACAAAAGTGAGTTTTGAGGAAATTAAACTTGGTATTTACCTAATATTTTAATATCCTACCAATATCCTAGCATTGACTAGCCATCAAGCATAAGGGTCCAAGGGGATGTGGATTATACATTTTCCATGGTGCAAGAACCAAAAAATGGGTAGATATTGATATAAAATTTATTTTTTCTCAAGGTAACAATATGAATTATGCCTATGGTGTTAGCAATAACATGCCTAACTATGAAATGTTTTACAAGGATCTATGGAAAGGTAAAATATGGGAATAATGAATATCAAATTGTTTGGCAATTTCAATTTTGTTGTAAAACAACTAAAAACAAGCATTTTAAGTCTTATAAACACAAAGTCTAGGAAGCTTTCATGTGCATGGTTAGGGTTTGTGGACTTTACTTATGGATATGGAGCAGAGCAGCGAAGGTGGGAAACTTGTTTTTGTAACATCTGCTATAGGGAAGGATGGCAGCAAGGCAGGAGCACAAGATGACAACAAGGACCAGGATGGCAGTAAGGAGGACAATGGTGATGCAGAGGATGAATGACCAAATATGACCAAATCTCATGAATAGCCTCATATCTTATGGGGAGAAGAACCCCCCGACACTGGGCCCCTTCCCCAATGCTCTAAGGGACCCACTACTGATCCCACCAAGGTAGCATCCTATGCTAATATCCTTTCCAATGAAGGAAGTTGTCCTCACAAGCTTCCTACTACCACTATTATTCCTGATGGATAAAACATCTGCATCCCTAAAAACATAGCCAATAGCTATCTTTCAATGGAATAATTTTCCCTCATTGGGAAGTTTTTGGAGGAAGGCCCTATATGGAGACCATTTGTAGATGGATTGTCACCAAATGGAAGACCCTGGGATATATGGAGTTTATTTACCTTTCCAAAGGTTTCTTTGCAATCAGACTGAGCAAAAATTAAGACACCCACTGCATCATCACATGGGGCAATGGTTCCTAGCCAACAAAAGCCTATTCTTGAGGAAATGGGACCTAGATTTTGATCCTAACACCTAGGATATTAACTACACCCCTATCTGGGTGTGCATTCCAAACCTCCCCTTTCACCTCTGGCATGATGACATCCTCCTTGTCATTGCCAATGTTATAGGGGACCTAGTTGCTATCGAACCTATCACTCGAGCTCGCAAGCGTATGAACGTAGCTAGGATCTATGTCAATGCTAACCTAGCATTAGAGCTTCCAACCTATGTCAACTTAATTCACAAATCCTATTGCAAAAAGCAACCCCTAGAGTATGAGAATAAATTAGCCTTTTGTGTCGAGTGTCATACCCAAGGGCACCTCAGATCTCAATGATCTATCCTCAAATCCTAGTTTACCATGGAGAAGAATCAAAGGCAAAATGAAGGTGCTTCCCACTCCCAAGGGGCCCCTACAGATCAAAATAGAGGTAGTAGAAACCCACCAAATAATGGCTTCTCTAAACCACAAAAGAAATGGTAGAATCATACTCAGATAGGAAAAGGTCCTCACCAACAACAAAAGCTACCAAAACCCCAAGGAGATTCTCAATCGCATAAAGGCAAGGAAATGATGAATCCAGATCATCACCAAGTAAGTTTCCCTTTTGCTATCTCCAACAAATTAAAATACTAGATGAATATGATAAAATATTAGAAGAAAATACTATGATCTCCTCTATTTTGAATTCTCCTCCTAAGGAAACTCCAAAAGGTACCTCAAACATTACCCAAATAGGAATAAAGAATTGTCCCCCAAAATCCAATCCCCATAATACCCAGTTTCCCCTATCCAAACCTCCTCTTCAGGAAGAGCGAAAATATCCTCCCAAACAGTCTCAAGAAGGAACCAAGAAGTATCCTCAAGATACCCAAGTCCCTCCTGACCTGAACATTGACCTAAGTTTTGTCAACTCCCCCTCAAAGTTAGGACCTTCTCATAGCCCTCAGGATGGAAGTATGGAGAACTTTCATGAAAATATTGTGGTAGACATGATATCTCCTCATCTGAGTCAGCATAGTGGTAGACCTTCAAGCCCCATCCTGGAGTAGATCATTCCGTATAAGTTTAGCCCAAAGCAAACTAGAAGTACCACCAAATCACCCATTGATTTTGGAAGTGAGAAAAAAAGAGGGAGACCTTCAAAATATGAAACTTGGAAGAAAGGTGTTGCGGATGACATAGCCAATGGAATTTAGAAAACCCTCTTTCCCACCATTACCTCTCAACCTAGAGAGGATAATAGAAGCTCCAAACCCCCCACCATCAAGGAAGGGGAGGCAAAAAAGCACCCAAATATTCTAAATGAAGATCCTCTCATGGAATGTGAGAGGCCTAAATGGGCCAGCTAAACAAAGACTTGTTAAGTCTATGAGGAGAGATATTAAACCCTCAATTCTCATTATGCAGGAAACTAAGATAAATGCTAATAGTTCTGTAATAGTAGCCAACATGATTTGGAAAAAAGTAGGTGTGGTTTTCAGTGATGCTAGAGAATCCTCTGGAGGCCTTATGTGTCTATGGGACAAACAAAAAGTAGATGGCCGATTACTACACTCTAGTGATAGACTCTTAAGCGTACTCTTTCATGACTGCAACAACAACTTGTCCTGGATCCTCACTAATGTTTATGCTCCTAACACCATTGTTGGGAGAGCTCAGATGTGGGAAACCCTGAGTAGAATAAAGGAATATTTTCAGAACATCCCCTGGATTGTGGTAGGGGACTTCAACACCCCCTATATCCTTCAGATAAAAAATGGGGGACTGAAATCCTGGTCAAAAGCATGGAGGATTTCAATGACTTTGTCAATACCAACAACCTAATGGACATAAAACTCAAAAAGGCTAAATTCACATGGAGCAATAGAAGAGCAGGAATCCAACACATACAAGTCAAGTTAGACAGGGTTTTCCTCTTCCAAGAAGCATTTCAGGTGTTTGGGGATGCTTGTCTTCATCCTCTTCCAAAAATAGGGTCAGATCATAATCCCCTCATCCTTGAGATTGAAAAATCCAATCCTTACAAAAGGCCTTTCAGATTTGAGGCTATGTGGATACACCATCCAGATCTAAGGTAGAGGGTTTCCCATTGTTGGCAACAAGATTTTTAGGGACACCCCTCCTATAAACTTGCTCAAAAGCTCAAAAGTCTCAAGGAAGATCTAAAAATTTGGAATAGAGAAGTCTTTGGTAACCTCTTTGCCAACAAACAATCTCTTAAAGAAAGACTTGAAAATATAGAACTAAAAATTCAAGAGGGAGCATTGGATGATCAGACTAGAGATGAAGAGAAACAAATCCTTGTTGAGCTCCACAATGTCCTTGCTTGTGAAGAGTCCTTTTGGTAGCAGAAATCCAGAGCTCTCTAGCTCAAAGAAGGAGACTCTAATACAAAATTCTTCCATGTGTCTACTCTAAGGAATAGAAGCAACAACCATATCAAAGAATTGACTAAAAGTGATGGCACCTCCACTTCATATTTAGAGGAAATCAGAAATGAAGCTAGCTCTTACTTCAGAAGCCTCCTTGAGGATGACAACTCCTGCTCGACCTCTACCCAAGCCTCCATGCTCCATCACATCCCCCACTCTATTTTAGATAATGTCAATTCTAGCTTAATTGCCCCTTTTTAGGATGAAGAAATCAAGTCTGCCCTTTTCTCTATGAATCTTGATAAAGCCCTAGGACCTGATGGTTATCCCCCCATTTATTTCAAACTTTCTGGGACATTGTTGGTCCTGATGTGTGCCTAGCCATTAGAGAATTTTAGTCTTCTAAGAGAATTCCATGGGGTTATAACTCCACTTTCATAGCTCTCATTCCTAAAAATCCCACTGCTAAATCCTTAGCTGACTACAGACCCATTAGCCTATGTAATGTTGCATACAAGATTCTCACCAAGATCATGGCTAATAGGATGAAGAGTATCTTGCCTAGAATCATTGATCCTTGCCAGGGAAGTTCTATCCAAGGTAGATCAATCCTAGATGGTGTCATTTCCATCCATGAAGCCTTGCATTCTACCTCAAAGACTAAGAAGTCCTCCTTTGTTCTCAAACTTGACATGAATAAAGCTTATGATAGAGTCAATTGGGATTTTCTTCTAGCCATCTTGCTTAAATTTGGTTTCCATATCGAGTGGGTCGAGCTCATCAAAGCCTACATATCTTCTCCTTGGTTCTCTATCCTCATCAATGGATCCACCGTAGGATATTTCCAAAGTAGTAGAGGCCTTAGACAAGGGGATCCCATATCACCCCTTTTATTCATCATCATTGTCGAAGCCCTAGGAAGAACCATTCAAGCTGCTTGCAGAATAGGTCTTCTATCAGGAATTAAAGCTTCATCTCAGACCACCCCGGTCTCGCATCAACAATTTGTGGATGATACTATTTTGTCCACTAATGCTTCTATGTTTGAGGCATAGGTGATCAAATTTATTCTTAAGCTTTATGAAGTAGCTACCGGGAAAAAGGTTAACTTCAACAAGAGCAAACTGTATTTCCTAAATACACCTATCCAAAGACAGAATAAGATTTCTAGAATTCTTGAATGCTCTATGGCCATCCTACCAACAACTTACCTTGGCCTCCCTTTGTTTTGTGGTCAACCTACAACTTCCATGTGGAATAATGTTATAGAGAGAATCCAAAAAAAACTTGTAGGATGGAAGGGTAACCTCCTATATCAAGCAACCAAATGCACTTTAACTTTAGCTACCCTTCAAAGCATCCCTGTGTATTTCCTCTCCGTGTTTTGAGCCCCTGTTGTAGTCTCCCATAGAATAGAGCAAATTCAAAAAAACTTTCTTTGGATAGGAACTGAGAATAAACAAAGGATCCATCTTGTGGCTTGGGACAAAGTTTGCAAACCTAAAGACAAAGGCGGTGTGGGGTTAAGGAGGGTCCATTCCCTCAATACAACATTGATAGCCAAGCAAGCATGGAGACTTGTGTCTGGTGTCAGAAATGAATGGACCTCTATTGTCAAAAGGAAATATCTACAGGATGGCAACTTTTTTAGTGATAATACCCCCATCCGAGGTTCGGCCTTCTAGAACTCCATTATAAGCACTAGGCCTCTCCTCAAGAAAGGACTAAGGTGGAAGTTGGGAGATGGAAGCAAAATTGATTTTTGGGATGACAAATGGATCACCCAAGATCCTCTCATTAAGGATCCTATTCTGTCTAGACTCAAATATTTCATCGATTCTAGGATAGGCCACAAAGTCTCTGACTTCCTTCACACTCAGAATAGCATTACCAAGTGGAAAATCATTAGGTGCCCTATCTTCCCTAATGAATCTTCTACCCTGAACTCCCTCCTGCATTCCACTATCATCCCCTCTATTAATTCTTTGGATCAATTCATTTGGGAACCTTCAGAAAGTGGGGATTTCATAGTCAGATCTGCCTATCTCCTTCTCCTTGATGATGAGGATACCCTATTGCCTTTCAACCTTGTCTGGATCAAGTCGCTCATACCTAAGGTTTCCTTCTTTTCCTGGTTAGCTATTCAAGAGAAAATCTTGACTATAGACAACCTAATCAAGAAAGGTATTCCCATCCCTAATAGATGTACTCTCTGCCTAAATGCTTGGGAATCCACCTCTCACCTTTTCCTCCACTGCCCCTTCTCCTCATCCATCCTTGACTCCATATTCCATTCCTTCCACATCTAGTGGGCCAAACCTTGCTCCATCGGTGACCTCTTTGCCCATTGGCCCTCCCCCTTTCATGACCCCTACCTCAAATTCTTCTGGAAGACTTGCCTCCACCACTTCCTTTGGCAAGTCTGGCTTGAAAGAAATAATAGAGTCTTCTCCCAAAGGCCAAGGATTCCAAAGCTAATCACCAATAAAATCCTAGTCAATGCAATGGAAAATGCTTCCCTCATACCCCCTTCCCCCAAACCAGCCTCCAGGTTTGAGATTGATCTAGGCAAGACTCTTGGCCTATCCTTAGAGGATTTTTGTCCTCCTACCAACCATAGAATAGACTCTAATTGGATTCCTCCACCGATGGGATGGTTCAAACTAAATTTTGATGGAGTTGCTAAGGGTAACCTAGGGAAAGTAGGAGCAGGAGGCATCCTCAGAAACCACCAAGGAAAAGTCATCCTAGCCTTCACTGAGGGATTGGGTGAACAGACCAACCATGTTGCTGAAGCAAAAAGCATGTGGAGAGGGCTTTCCCTTGCAAAGAACTTTACCAACAAGCTGATAGTCGAAGGAGACTCCCTCAACATCATCAATTACCTAAGGCATAACAATAGCAGTCCTTCCTGGAGAGTCAGAGACTATATTGAAGGAGCCAGGACTCTGGTACTTGACATGCAAGAAGTCATCTTCCAACATGCTTATAGAGAAGCAAACAAGGTTGCGGATAGGCTAGCTAACATCGAAGTTCACACGATCAACATTCAGACCTGGAATGATGACATTCCTAAGGATATTCATACCATTGCTGACCAAGAAAAACCTCAAAGGAGTAATCATATGGGTCATCCTCATTAGGATGCTATCCTCTAGGACCTCCATCCTTTACCTCATGAGTAACATCAATAGAATCTGGGGGATATCCACGTGCCCCATGAATATTCCTAACCAACATGGCAAATGTGATCTCCTTAACACATTTTTGAAGAGTGGGGTCCAGGTGTCCATCCACATCATCCATCATTGCCACCATCAGATCATTCAGCTTCCCATCCATATCACCCACCATCGAAAGGTCACATTTTTCTGGGCTTTCATTATTGGAATGTATGCTAATGGGTGCTTTAAATATTTTTCAAACGTGTGTAGGTACCAAAATGATATGCTGATTTCCAATAATAGAAGGTTTCTCAGAGGTCTCCACCATAATCACACTATATGCTCATTATGGCATCAGAATCATACCATCCTTGGGCCTAGTAACCTCCAATCCCAACACAAAACTATAGCTCAAAGAAATTTTATCACCACCAAATACAAGATTAGGACGTGGCATTGCAAGAATAAGCAAAATGCTGCCAATGGTCATCTCAAGTTGGCACCCTAGATTCTAAAGCTCACTATCCTAAGAAATCATGGAGGTGCAAGCGATCTCTCCAGAAACTCTAGTCTAGGTTCCAATGCTATTTTTGTCAAGGTTATTTTTCCAAACCTTCACATTATCCTCGATCAGTGTCTTTTTCGAGCAATCAGACCCTTCTCAAGTGCGAGCCACCCTATCCCTGTGTGCCAAATTTTCCTTGCTCCCATGTCTTCCTTTTTGGCTCTCTCCCTTGCTCGGTTATGATTAATTTTGGCATCCCCTAACTTTCATGGTATTTTTCCCAAGTCTCCTTCCTTTTATATGCCACTGCTCCTCCTCGCCTAGCCATCACCCCCTAGACTTTCCCCTTTTGCTTATGCAGTATGTTGTCCCTTTCGCTTACCCCTATTTCTCCTATCCCTTTCCACTTCAAACCCCAATGCCTATCCATCATGCCTTTCATTGAACCCAACTCTTTCATCTGTGACCCTATTGTGGAGAAAATCCTTAAGGACCACCACTTTTTTCCCTTTCTCCATATGTTTTCTGGCGATGAGCTAGATATCACTTTAGCCTTCCTGGAGACTTGGGAAAATGGGTCTGTCATCGTGCATGAAAGAAGTTTCATGGTAGACCTCCATATTTTGTCTACAATTACTGGCCAGAATCCTAAAGGGTGCTCCATCCATAGGCACAAACATAACTGGGAGGTTGAACTCAAGGAGTTCAAGGAGAATGAGAAGATCCTCAAAAATGCCAAGGCACTTGGGATTTATAGAAGTGACTTGAGTACCCCTTAGGATGACGTGATGAAACCAATTATGGAATTCATCACTGTCGATGACCCCAAAAAATCCCTCAACACCTACCATTTGGCCTTTGTTAATCATTTTCATGACATCAACCCCCTCAGTATCCCCCAGTTCTTCCTCAACTCCATTAATTTCTCGATCAATACCTGTAGAAACAAAAAGAGCCATGACCTTCCCCTCCATCAGGGCCTTTTCAAGGTCATTTATACCTATGTCTTGGCCAACAGCCCCAAACCCAACCCAAGCATCCCCATCCCTACCAAACCTGGTGGGTCCCACCTTACCCTTGCCAAAAAAAGAGGAAGGCCATTGAGGTTGTCATGGAACTGAAGGTAAGGAAGAGTATTAGTTTTGATAGTGTGGAAGAACCTGTGAGGAAGTCTTCCCTACCTTCAAAACCTGGCAGCTCGGTGCAATGTAATTGAAATAAAAAATGAGGAGGAGGAAACTGAAGATGAGACAAAATGCCTGAAGGAATTCATCATTTCCTTGACTACTGCCATGATGAATGCCATGGTCAATTCGATGATTGACATCCGAGAAGGACTTCAGAAGTTGTTCTTTGGGGGTCAGAGTAGCCAGGAGGTCGATGGTGGGTCTAAAGTTGAGAAGGAGACTATGGTTAAAGAAGAGCCCAAGGAAGCTGATCAGGATGACACCAAGGACGAGGACAAGATCCTTGCTGAGGATTAATTTCCTCATTTTTTTAGTTTTTGCTTCAGAGGCTACCCTACGTGGAGCCTATTTTTCTTCTGATAGATGGTCTTCTACTATTCCCATGGCTACCCTACGTGGAGCCCATTCCTTTTTGCAATGCGGGATTATCGTCTTAGGGTGTGTCCTTAACTTTTGTGTCCTTAAGTCTGAGGTTGTGTCCTCTGTTTTGGCTTCTGTTGTTTTAAGGTTAGTGATTTGTCCCTGTTACTACTATATTCTGTTCACAACAAGCACTGTTGGTTTTGTACCAAGGTTTCGAGAACCCTAAACCCGTTTTAGTAATATAATATTTTAATTTACCAAAAAAACAACACAAAGTCTAGGACTTGCTAAAAAAATTTAGCACATGCAAGATCAAGGTAATTTTTCATGAGATAATTTCCAAAGCAAATGAGTTAGATTCAATGATGGAAATTTTTTATCTTGCTTTAGATATATGAGATAAACCTATGGAATTGGAGGTATTATTTAGACCTATTATTCCTAAAAGATATGACCATCTGTCAATATTTAATAATAATGAGAAAACTATAGAATTTGTCATTAAATAAGCTTAGTATATTGACAATAAAAATAAGTATGAGGATTATAGAAAGGATAGAGTGATCCAATTCAAGACTAACCGATTTTCAAAAGGGTCAATCACACTAGAAATATTATTAAACTCTAATGATAATACTAAGAAATCTAACATCAAAGTAAATGCATTTGCTAACCCCTTTATTGAAGTTGTTGAAGGAAATAGTTTGCTATTAGATAAGAAATTTAGTGAAGAAGAGGTATGATTGTCTAAGAAAATCTATGAGAAGCATGGTGATATAATTGCTTGGTCTTATGAATATTTAAAGGTTTGTGATAGGAATATCATTCAACACACCATAGAGTTGGAACTCAATGTAAATCCCTTTTAGTAAAACCAAAAACCTATTAATACCAAAATTGGAATATTAATGAAAAATAGATTCAATAGACACTTATTATATTTCCAATTAAGCATTATATGTAGGTGACAATATATTTCTAGTCTAAATAAGAATGATGATTTCATGTTATGTGTTGATTTCATAAGCTTGAATAATGCATCACTAAAAGATCATTACTCACTATCATCCATAGATCATATATTGTAAAACATAGCTAGATCCCAAATAGTATCACTTTTAAATGGATTCTTAGGATATAATCAAATTTGAGTTGAAGATGAAACCAATAAAAATTTTCTTTAATGACTAGATGGGGGACCTTTGCATACCAAATAATACCTTTTAATTTATCAAATATCAAGGACACTTTCCAAAGGGCCATGGACATTGCCTTTTCAGGTTTGGTAGATGAAATCATACTCATATGCCTAGATAATTTAACTATATTTTCTAAATAAATAAATAAGTTTATTGAACATATAAATCCTATCTCTAACAAGTGTAGCGAGTATAAAATTTTACTATATATATATATATATATATGTATGTATGTTTTAGTAAGGTAATATTTTAGGGCATGTAGTGTCTAGGGATGACCTGACAATAGACTCTAGTAGGATAAAGGTAACCCAAAGAGTTACCTTTACCCACACCTATCAAAGGTATTAGGTCAATCCTAGTTCATATCCAATTTTTAGCCAAGTCTAGAACACATTTTATGAAACTAGTTAGATCAATAACAAGATGTTAAAGAAATATGCTACCCTAGTATGGACCAAAGAAGGAAAGAAAGATTTCCAAGACATAAATTATGCAATTACAAAACCCCGTTCCTCATCAACCTAGACTTTTCTAGAGATTTTAGATTGTATCTATTTAGCATAGATAAAAGTATAATAGTCATTTTGACTCAAAATTTTAATAAATAGAAAGAAAATTTGATCTCCTTCATGATTCATGTGCTCCATTATTATGGGAAAAAGTATACCTTCATATAAAAGTAGGTGTTTTCCATGATGAAGGCCCTTAAGAATTTTAAGTATTACCTATATCAAAGCAAGATCATTCTCTTTGTAGTACATATTAATGATAGATCCATCATATTACATGGTGAATTGGGAGAAAAACTAGTAGTTTTCATAAATAGGATTTAGGAAATTGATATAGAGATCAAACCCACCAAACTAGCTAGATGTAGAGCTTTATAAGAGAATCTTGCTATGTCAACTACCAAGGACCAGGTACCATGGATAGAAGAAATTGAACCTGATAACCAACTAATGTGAATGGGATACATCAAAATACATTATATGAATATAGCTTCCAAAAAACTTAATGCCTAAATAAAGGGATAGTTTCAAACAAAAGGTAATGTGCTATATATGGCTAGATATTCTTTTAAAAAATTATGATGGATTTATGTTGTGATGAATAAAATAGGAAAGGAGAATATCCCTGATCAAAGAGTACTATGATGAGGGAGGACATTATTATTCCCAAACAATAACTCATAAAATCCTAATGGTAGGATGTTACTGGCCTACAATATTTTTATTATTTTTAGTGGGTTAAGGAATGCAAAGTATATTGCACTTTCATCAGTAGGAGAATAAAAGTGCCAATCCCCCTAAATATTTTCATCATTATTAAACATTTTAAACAATGAGGTTTGTATTTTATTAACAAGATCAATCTCTTATAAAGCATAGGACGTGGGTGGATTCTAAATAATAGATATTACTTCACTAGGTGGATTGAAGTAGTACTAGTTAAGTACATAAACCAAGAAGTTGTCCAACTTTTTAAAACCATCATAATTAGATTTGGGAGTCATTCCATGATAATAAATGATAAATGCACAACCTTCATAAGGTTTAAGATAATGAATTTTGCACTAGATTATGGTTTTATATTAAAAACTACATCCAATTACTACCCTCAGGGAAATGGTTTGACTAATTTCACAAATAAAAATATTGTAAGAATATTGAAAAAGGCAACATTCAAGTCATAAAGTGATTGGAACACCAAGTTAGTTAAGGTATTATGAGTATATAATGTAACACCTAAAGCATCCATAGGGTCATTACCTTATTAACTTATCTTTAAAAAATTTGGTTGTGAGATGGAAATCATAGAGGACCTATAATTGGCCTATGGGAGAAAGTATGCTAGTTGTCTGATCCCCATGGGGTAGTAGGTCTATGGTATCTCATCTTGAGGATAATGGTATTTATGATCCTATTCTAAGGTTTTATGGATTGAATTTTAAAATATCTATAGTTTCCTTATGAAATTACAATGACTACCTAACCTTAATCTGATATTGTCCTAGCAACCAATGCAAACAAACACAATGAAACGAATAGGCCTATTGACTAAGTTGCTTGTTCCTTTTTTTATTTTTCCTTTAGTTAACTAAAGAACAAAAAATATTTATATACAAACAACTAGATAGACAATAGACACTAGTGATTCAATATTAAATTGATAAAGGTGCTAAAAGAAATCTTCTAAGCTAGTTTTGCCTCTATGTCAATAGCATTAAAGAGTGCAAAAGCAAAACTAACTCTTTCAATATTGATGGAACTTTTGCTTATGGTTTCTTCTTCCATATAAAACTTGTAAAAGTAGATAGAAAATTATGAAGTCAAATGCAAAGGGGTATTCCTTGGTCAATGGAGAGTTGGAAATTCCTTGACTAACATCAAATCCCTATTTAACAAAGTGAAATGAGATAAAACTATAGACTAATATGTCAAATATGTACATCGATATAGAAACATCACAAAAAAACAATAACAGTTTTAATGCTTTCACCAAGGGTCAACACTTTCACTATATTTAATATATTTTTTCACTATAAGATTACATTCTCTATTGTGACAAAAGTAGAGCATAGAAGTGCCACCGAGACTATAGTTCTATGATGCTTTTACCTATAGGCACAATAGAATGGATTTGAGGACATGAAAACCATTATAATTTGATGATTTAACAAATATTTCAAACCAAAAAGGTGTAGGGGTTTTGATAGAGATAAGCTATTGACTATGTGATCATGAAAAATAATACTTTGTATGCAAAATTTTGAGTTAAATAGATTAAAACAATTATTAATGACAAAGCAAAAGATAAATATAACAAATGAGAGATAAGAGTAAGAAATAAAACCTAATGGATAAGGTAAAGAATATTTTTAGAGTCCCAAAAATCCTTGCTATGTACAACCTTGATAAATAATGTTATATTGACAAAACCATTGTATGTCGAAATAAGATCATCATTTGGATAATGCTTTTTCTACTTACAACAAGTCATTCATTAATTTGGCAATACTTGGCTATTGTAAGAGATGATCCCTTAATTTTATAGGGCTTCACTACTTTTATATAATCATTGTTTGGGATCCTACAAGGGTTTCATTTATATAAATACACTAGATAATTTGCCAATATTAGCAAGTTGGATAGGAGGCTAGTTTCATGGATGGCGTTCAATTAATTGAAGATAATATTGAGAAAAGATAACATGCAAAGGGGGATGGAGAATACAATGGGAGACAAAAAGTATAAGTTCTAATATTTGATTACTAATAAATCCATAGTCAATGTGGTAGATGTTCCTGGCATAGTTAGATATATATTTTGTAGGCAATTGGTGTTTGCCAACTATCTCCCTTTATTTTTTATTTTTGATAGTCAATAACATCGGTATCATGAGTGTTGGTGGTGCTAAATATATCTGTTATATTTTCAGCATGACCATTGTTGGACTAAATGAAGAAGAAAAGATAACATTTGATATTTTGATAAAATTTCTACCAAGAAAAGAGTAGCAACACAAATGCTATTGTCTTGGCTATGGTGTTTGTACTTTGGAAATAATAAATGACCCTAAGTTTTGTCTTAATTTTCTTAACTTGATTGATATGTTTGATTGGCTAGATAATGTAGATGTTACTAAGTTGTGAATACTTGATGATGTTCTGAAAAATGGGCTTATATATTTACCCCTTTTTTATGTGTTTATTGAATGATGAATGCATCAAAAACTAACTTTCACATCCTAGTTTTGATGCAAATAAATTTAATGTTGCTTAATATTAATGATTCAATATGATTTAAGATTTTTATTTTTTAATTATTAATGATATAAAATTTTATCTCTTTAAAAAATTTAAATATTTTTTTACCCCAATGTGCCCCCTCAAGTTTCAAAGGGAAAATCAATTTTGATTGATTAAACTCAAATTGACCATGATACACACTAGTGTGGATATGATAGATTGTGATAAAACAATAGATATTGGATAGGTTAGAGGAGGGTAAAAATATATATGTATTTTTATAGTAGATGACAATGAATTTGAGATTTGAGTGCTCGCTTATGACACAAAATTTGATGGTATAGTAGGCAAGATCACCATATTGTGTAGACAAAGTGAGGTCATCAACAATAATAGGATGTTAGCCTTATGTAGGGACTTAAATTATGATGGATAATTAATTATGTGACTTTTTTATGTTATTATTATTTAATTTGGATTATATTTTATTATGGTGATGATGGCATATAATGAAATGATGCATGGTGGTACTATGTTAGGACTTGATTAATGATGATGTGAGTTTAATGATTTGGATTAAAAAATGTATATGGATTTAGGATGTATAGATGATCATATTAAGATAGATGTTTAATTTGGTGTGTGGAGATGATATATTGTGATAAAACAATAGAAATTGGATAGGTTAGGATAGGGTAAAATGACTAGGGGGTAAAAAAAAATTATTGTAGATGACAATGATTTTGAGCTTTGAGTGCTTGATCATGACACAAAATTTTATGGTATAGTAGGCAAGATCACCACACTGTGTAGACATTGTGAAGTCATAAATAATAGGAGGATGTTAGCCCTATGTAGGGACTTAAATTATAATGGATAATTAATTATGTGGATTTTTATGTAATTATTATTTAATTTGGATTATATTTTATTATGGTGATGATGATATATAATAAAATGATGCATGGTGGTACTATGTTAGGACTTGATTAATGATGATGTGATTTTAATGATTTAGATTGAAAATGGCTATGGAATTAAGATGTATAGATGATCATATTAAGATAGATGTTTGATTTGGATTGCAATTATAATATAAGTATAAAGTATTTATATACAAAAAATTGATGTACCCAATAGGACTTTAGATAATTCCATAAGGCAATATTATGGTACAAGATATAGCACAAAAATAAATATGCCTAAGACTTTAGATAATATCAGGAGGTATTGATATGGTGAAAGATATAATATAGATAGATATGTGCCTAGGGAGAATTTATATATTTCCATAAGTGATTGTTATGATACAAGCTATAATACAAATAGAGTTGCACCCAAGGGACTTTAGATAATGTCATAAGACATTATCATGATATAAGATAAAATATATATAGAGATGTACCCAAGGGGACTTTAGATAATCCCATAAGGTATTACTATGATAAAATATATAATATATATATATATATATATATATATATATATATATATATATATATATATATATATATATATATATATATATATATGTACCTAAGGGTACTTTATATAATGCCATAAGATATTGATATTATTTTTGGTTCCCCCAAGCAAATGTCAAAGGAGCATATTTTACTTTTTATTATAAGTTTTATATGGATTTGCCTCGAAATAGATGATTTTGAGGACTTTAGGGATGTGCCAAATGGTAATATACTTACCTCTTATACTAATGTTATGGAGGGGTTCTATTGATGGATTTTTCTTTTGAAAAATATCTAAAGGACTTCTTTAGATTTAGAAAAATGTCATAAAGGACTTATGTTGATTGATATAACTTGATACAAATGTTTAAATGAATTTTGCAATGGCTTTAGAAAAATATCATAAAGAACTTTTGATTATGGATTTTCCTTGAGACTAATGTGTAAAGGAATTATTCTTTACCATTAGACAAATGTCATAATGGGTTTTGATTTTAGACTTGCCCTAAAAAAGATGTTATAGAGGACTTTTCAGGTGTACTAGATGGAGATGGACTTGCCTCTAAATAAATATCATAGAGGAATTTTTAAATGTGTTTGGATATAGGTTTAACAATGAATTTAACCCCAAATTATATTGTTAGGATGAATTCATAATGGATATATTTGCATACTACCCCCATGCTTATACGTGATTGGGATAGTTTTGATGGTTTGATATAGAGGATTAGAAATGCTCTATTGAGGTCATCCAAAGTTTTACATGGGTTTAAAATAATATGACTATTATATTTTTGATTGATTGTAGAATGGTTTTTAAAAGGGTCCCAAAACCTTATTTACAAAGTGATAATGGTAAAAAGTAGGTCAAAAAGACCAATACATCCATGGACGACCTAAGATGTCACAAAAACTAACAAAAAAAAAACAAAAGAGCCAACAAGACTCTTTACAACAAAAAGTAGTAGACATATCCTAGGTACTAGGTTTCAAAAGGACAAACTACAATGGGAAGGCCACATCAACAAGAATAGATCAACAAGATAAACCTAGATGTTGTAGGTCAGTAAATAGTGCAGGGGAGTCGAGGAGCCTTCAGAGTCTTGCCACCCACACATACTAAACATTCTAGAACTTGCATGAAAAGTGGGTCATTGATGTTTATCAATGCTTAAAACTATAGAAGTGTATGCCCAGTCATATAAATGGTTCCCAACATGGGAAAGGTATGACCAGCTTAGAGCTAGGATGGTATTTTTTATGGTGTGATTAGTGTCTTGGAAATTATTAAGCCAAGATCAGAATGGTAATTCAAGGTGGTGATGACAAGGCTATAGGAATGAGAGTATGGTAGGGTAGGTTGAGGCATGGGAGGAGGAATGGGGGTTATCCATGTAAGACATATAAAATGTGATGAGAGGCCAGGGGAAAACACAAGGGTGATCAAGGTGGTAGAGGGGAATGAGAGGGCTAGGGGTTTGGGGGGGCCAGGTGGTAGTAGGGTACTGATGGGTGTGAAAGAGGAGGGCACAAGGGAGAGGTAAGTGAAGGTAATGGAGATTATTGGACCAATAAGTGATAGGAAGGGGTAACATGAAAGTCATAAGGAGCTTGCCAGGATAGTCATAGTGGTAGGTGACAAGGTAGGGCCATGAGCCTAAATTAATACTGAATGGGTCAATCATGGGTAGACATATAAATAATATATTGGGGGAAGGTTGAGCACTAAATATGAATGGATGTCACATTGGTGCCTAGGTTGGCCATCAGGTTAGTGGCACAGTTCCCCTCCCTAAATATATGTTGAATGATCGTGTTGGAATGTCTGTGTAGTAGATGCTTGGACTCTTATATGAGGGTGGCAACTTTCCAAGCATGAGTACTATCATTTTTTAGCAAGTTGATAACATTTAGGAAATCCTCTTTGATTTCTAGGTTGCATAGGTGGTCGTTAAGGATGGATAACCCTCTGAAAAGGGCTCTAGATTTGGCTACATGGAAAGATTGGACACCCACATTTTTTGTGTAGGCTAAGAAAATTTTCCCTCTATAGTCACAGATAACACCTTCACCACCTACTCTCCTAGGGTTGCCCTTAGTAGCACCATCAAATTTAAGCATCAACCAACCTAAATTGGGAAGGACCACTTGAAGGTAGGTCTAGGGATAATGGGAAAAAAATGTAATTTTAGTTGACATGTTGAGAGATAGGGGGATGGAGGTTTCGAGACTAGGGTCAGGGACCTTAGAAAATGGGATAAGATGAGTGTTTTTTTATGGTGACACATAGAATTATGATTACAATAGATTGGGAATATTTAGAAGAGTAAAAAAAATATCTATTTTTCCTTTCAAGCCATATTTACCACAAGTAGTGATGGATACAGAGGAACCATAGAGATTTGATATGACTGTTGGAGAAGGGATTGGGCCACTAGGACAAGAGATCAGGGATTGAATTTTACTAAGCCCAACTAACATTGAAGGTGGATAGGATATAGTTAAGAAAATCTTTAGAGAAGGAGCACTCAAGGAAGATATGGTGGGCTAACTTCCATCCTAAATGATATAGGTAGTAGCAATTAGGGATGATCATACCTTTGATTAGGAGGTTCTCTATGGTAAAATTTTTATTTTGGGCTACCAACCAAGAGAAGAAAGTTATTTTTGGAATGAGATATTTTCTCTAGATTGATTTTACCAAAAATTAGTAGGTTGGAGGGTCTTCCTAGAGAAAATAAGCTGACTTCACCAAAAATTAACCAGTGTCACACTCTTTCTAGATAGGGTAGTCTAGGGGGTAGTGGCTAGGGATGACACACTAACTAAGAATGAGGGACAACTAAATAGCCACATTAATGAGATGAGGATCAACTTGAATGGAATTCCAAGTAGGGCTAGTGTGATTTGTAGTTAGGAAGTTACAAAATTTGGTCCCAAAAAGGTGGTCAAATATGGGCTTGAGAATGGTAATAATGGGATCGTTGATCAGGGGAGAATCATTGATCTAGGAATCTAACCAGAAGTCTATGATATGCCCATTTCCAAGTTGCTATATGGTGCCCTTTTGGATAAGGGATCTAGAATTAGACATTGATTTCCAAAACGTAGAGCTACCACTAGATGGGACCTTATCCATAAAGTTTAAATTTTGTAAGTACTTTTTGATGATCGATACCCAATCAAGGCCAACATTGGTGAATATTTTCCAATTCTATTTGGTTATCAAGGCTAATTTCATCTTGGTAATCTTCCTAAAACCCAGTACTACTTGGTATTTCTTGAAGCAGGTTTTATCCCAAGCAACTAGGGGAAAACATCTCTTGTTCTTAGATCTCGACCATAGAAATATGTTTGTATTTGTTCAATTTTAAGATATATCACGATCAGAACTTTGAATATATATTTGAAGCATATGGGTATGCTTTGGAGGTACACTTGTACAAGAGTTTCTTTTGCTTCTTGGCTAAGGAGATGCCCTTCCAACCAGTAAGTTTTTTGGATAATATTTCTAGGACCATGTTCCACATGCCTTAACTTGGGTTGCTACTAAATATGGGAAGGTCCAAATAGGAGGAAGGTATCTCAAAGATGGTGTAGACGAGGACCTGGATAATATTAAGTTGTCTGGTGGGAGGGGCATTGATAAAGAATATTTTACTCTTTAGAAAGTTGATCATCTATCCTGATACTTCTTCATAGATATTGAGGATGATATTTATGGCTTTATATTTGGTAATATATGCAATCATGGCTAGGATTGTATCATCCATAAATTTTTGATGGGTAATGGGTCTCATGGAAGAGGTAGCCTTGATGCTATAAATAGATTTGATGGAGCAAGCAGCTTTGAAATCTTTTCTCATGGATTCAACTAATATTATGAATGAGAACCAAGAGAAGAAAATGCAAGCTCTGATGATATCAACCCACTTGTTATGGAAACCAAACTTCAACAAGACTGCTAGGAGAAAATCCCATGCCACTTTATCAAAGCTTTGTTCATGTCCAGCTTGAGGAGGAACCTAGACTTTTTATTTTTGGATATAGAATGCAAAAGTTTGTGGATGGTGATAACTCCATCAGTGGTATTTCTTCCTTGGGTAGTACTTGACATGGATCAATGATACATGGGAGAATGTCCTTCATCCTATTGGTCATATTTTTGGTCATGAATTTATATATAACATTACACAAAATTATGGGCTAATAGTCGTTCAGTCTATGATAAAGTGTAGACTTGGATATGAGGGTCAAAAAAGTAGATTTTATGTCCTTGGGGATGGATTTTGATTTTTGGACGTCCTGGATAACTTCACATAAGTCTTTGCCTACAACATCCCAAAAGCACTAAAAAAAGTGGGGAGGGAACCATTAGGACTAGGGGCTTTGTTCACTTGCATGGAGAAAATGGCCTTCTGAATTTCATCATGGATGAAGGTTCGAAGGAGGCACTCATTGACTTTAGTGATAATGAGATAGGAAATATGATGGAGGAAGGAGTTTTGATCCTGATTAGAATAAGGAGGGTGGTGTCCCAGCAGGTTTTCAAAATGAATGATAGATTCTAACTAGACTTCCTCTATGTTGGTAGTGATTGAACCATTATTTTTAATCAATTCTTTGATTTTATTAGAGTTGTGATGCCTCAAGGTCGAAGCATAGAAGAATTTAGTATTGGAATATCCTTCCTTAAGCCACATGGTTCTAGAATTTTATCTCTATAAGGTCTCTTCTTTTGCAAGGATATTATGATATTTAGTTAGGAGACTTTTCTCCTCATATCTAGATTGCTGAGATAGATTTCCTTCTTGGATTTGGGTCTCTATTCTTTGCACCTGATCTTTGATGGATTTCTTGTTCTCAAAGATATTTCCAAAAATCTCCTTATTTCACACTTTGAGGTTATTTTTGATGAAACATTGCTTCTTGGCTATCCAAATCATAGGTGAGCTTGAGAAAACTTGGTTCCACCATTGGCATATTCTTTCTTTGATATTGAGGTGTTGGATCCACATGGATTTGAATCTAAAGGGGGTTTTGAAGACCGAAGTGGGTTTAAGACCTTTGAAAAGTAGGGATTGTGGTCTGATCCAATTTTGGGGAGGAAGTGGAGCATGGAATACCCAAACAAATGAATAACCTCCTTGGAGAGAAGGAATCTATCCAATATTATTTGAATGATATGACTACCAATTCTTTGTTGCTCCATGTGAATCTTATTCCTGTTGGCAATTTGAGTTATTTTGTGTTGTCATTGATGTCACATGGATCACATTGAGTTTTGGTGGCAAAAGCACTTCATAAATAATCATTTATGATATTTTGGAGAGCATGGATATATACAGGGTTTTGTGGCACGAGGAATATAATATTTAATTTTTTAAATATTATATTAATGGTTTTTATTAAAACCAATGGTAAAGGTTTTTATTAAAACCAATGACAAAGGTTTTTATTAAAACCAACGGTAAGGGTTTTTATTAAAACCAACATAAAGGGTTTTCATTAAAACCATTGGAAAGTATTTTTCATTAAAACCACTATGTTAAGACTTCTCCAAATTATGATGGATGAAAAGGTTTTCCAATAAAACCTAGGTGCAAAAAGTTTCATGAAGAAATTCAAAAGAATGAAGGAGATATCCCAATTCAAAGATAAAATGTCAATTATTAAATTTTTATTTAATAATTCTAAGGTCTAAGGTTGTTTTATATTATCCGTTGATGTACAAAGGTTGGGGAGATAAATAAATATTCACCGACATCATTCGAATTCATGGATGTGCATATAAATAAAAGGTAAAAACCTTTGTTTATTGTAGACTTGACATAGCGCATGAGAGAGAGTTGTCAAAATAGGAGTAGCAAAGAAATAAGGATAAATAACTTTTGATTTGAGAGCAAGGTCAATTAAACAGTGTAGGAAAGTGACATCACGCAGGAGCCTATAGCGCAATTGGTAGCACACAAACTTTGCACAAGGCAGGTTCGTTGTTTGAATCCTGCCAAGGGCAAAGTGTTTTTCTAAGAAAATAAAATTAAGTTTCAGATTTGAGCACAGGTTAAATTTGGGTGTTTGGGATTAAAATCCCAATGTGGGTTAGCACCCACGTGGTAAGCACTTCACAACACTAAGCAAGAGGAATGGAGTTTGACTCCCACAAATGTGTGAAGGCACATTAATTTTGGCAAGGCATTTTGGAAAATATGATTTCGAAGGTTACGAAGGCAGCGAATTTCATATAAAGGTATTTATCTCCAGTGCATGGTAATATTTGTTATTACCAAAGTTTTGGTGCATTAAAATTATTTTTGTGATAACTAGGGAGTCATAAGGAGTTTAGGGAAATAAATGCTTGTTGTATGTGTTAATGTGCTTAGGGAGTTATAAGGTGTAGAATTAAATATTTGTTATTGATGTGTGTGATTAGGGAGTTATAAGGTGTAGAATTAAATATTTGTTATTGTTGTGTGTGATTAGGGAGATATAAGGTGTGGAAATAAATATTTGTGATTGTTGTATGTGGAGTTATAAGGTGTGGAATTAAAAATAAAAGCATAGGTGCTTGCTATATGTGTTAATGAAATTAGGAATTCATAAGGTTGAAAAGTTTTGAACTTGTTATATGTCATAGTGCATAATTTAATTATGAAATTAAACTAGTAACTTGAGACCTAGTTAATTGCTACCTTGAGTTAGAAGACATGCACATGAGTTAGGGTTTGAATTTGAAGACAAATTGCTTGATTATGTACCTTGGCTATTGAGAGGAAGTGGATGGATTAGAAAATCAATTTTATGGATAAAATTGATGCTTGAGTTTCATGATTGCTTTAGTGGAGTTCATTGAGAGTATTGCCATTATTGAGGAGATCTTTGATATTGCCTTGAGAAGCATATTGTTGGTTACTTTTTAAGTCCATTGCCATTATTTGAGACCATTGAGGAGATCATTTTCTAGTCACTTTTGGATACATTTGTCTTTCATTTGATTAGATCATTGTTGGCTATTTGAGAGATATTTGCTTGAGGGAGTTGTACTTGTTTCTTGAGATATTATTAACATTGTGTGAGGAATATATTATTGAGAACCTATTGCTATCACTTGTGGAGATTGTCCTTGGTTGGTTGAAGTCCTCATTGTTATTTCTTGGAGAGGTTTTCATTAGAGAGCTCATTTGCCATACATTTGAGAGTACATTGTTGAGCATTGTTGTTATCCATTTGAGAGTACATTATTGAGCATTGTTGTCATCCATTTGAGAGATCATTTGTCATACATTATTGATATCATTGTGGATCATTGTTGTCATCCATTGAAGAGTACATTGATATTCATTGTTGAGAAAATTTTTGAGTATTGTCATTATTCATTTGTTATTCATTATTGAGTTCATCATTGAGTCTTGCCTTCGTTGATTTGTGGTTGAGATTTGAGTGCTACTTGAGAGTAATTGGTTGAGCCTTTGGGAAGGATTTTGGGACAGAATTTTTGGATAGATTTGAGATAGATTTTGTGCATGATTGGTTGAGCCTTTGGGAAGGCTTTTGGGACAGAATTTTTGGACAGATTTGAGACAACTTTTATGCATGATTTGTTGAGCCTTTGGGAAGGCTTTTGGAACAAAACTTTTGGATAGATTTGAGACAATATTTGAGCATGATTTTTTGAGCCTTTTGTGAAGGCTTTGAGAACATATTTGAGATAGCTTTTGTGCATGATTGGTTGAGCCTTTGGGAAGGCTTTTGGGACAGAATTTCTGGACAGATTTGAGACAACTTTTATGCATGATTGGTTGAGCCTTTGAGAATGATTTTGGGATAGATTTGTGGATATATTTGGGAAAGAATTTGAGTAGGATTGTTTGACCCTTTTGTGAAGGCTTTAAGGACAGATTTGGGATAGAATTTGATCAGGATTGTTTGACCCTTGTGAGAAGGAATTGAGGCAAATTTGTGAGTAGTGAAAGAGACAGGACATAAATAGAAAACACATCAACACCAGTAGCCTAGATGAGCAGATCAGTGGACAGCCTAGCTGAGCATATCAGTGGATATCCTAGCTAAGTAGATTAGTGGATAGCCTAGTAGATCAGTGGATAGCCTAGCTAAGCAAATCAATAGATAGCCTAGCTAAGAAAATTAGTGGATAGCCTAGCTGAGCAGATTAGTGGATAGCCTAACTGAGTAGATTAGTGGAGAGCCTAGTTGATAAGATCAGTGGATAGCCTAGTTGAGAAAATTAGTGGATAGCCTAGCTGAGTAGATCAGTGGAGATCTTGGCTGAGCAGATCAGTGGAGCCCACCTAAGCAGATCAGGACAACTTAGATTTGAGCAAATAAAAGTAATCATTTGTATTGGGATAAGGATACCTATTTATTTGTGAAATATTATAAGGATAATATCTTGTGGACTACCCCACATTGGGGGAACCACGTTAAATATCATGTCTCAATTATGTGTGATGATTTGTGCACTTGCTTACTATTACTATATATGTTATTAATTCACACTGCTATATTTGGTTATTGCAATTGAGGATACTAATTGATATTGGTTTGGAAAGAAAGTAAAAAGTGGGTGCTATATTGTTCACCCCCCTCCCTTTTAGTATAATATTGTGTTCTTCAATTCCTTTAAGTTTGATGTCCATGAGTTTGTTAGAGTCTATAAAATCCATAAATTCCTCATAGTATTTTGGAGTTATGGCTGGTCCTCCCTTCTTATTTGAAGGATAAAGGTAGGATCTGAAATCCCTAGCAAGAAACCATGGAAGGTCCTAAAATAGATCTCTCATTAGGGTGAGTGTGTTCCATGAGGATAGCCTCACATGGGGGTGATTTGGGGCATAGATTTTGGAGAGGACAAGACTTATAGGAGAAAATCCTATGCCACTCCATCAAAGGCTTTATTCATGTCCAACTTGAGGAGGAGCCTGACATTTTTAATTTTGGATATAGAATGCACGAGTTCGTGGATGGTGATAACTCCATCAGTGATAGTTTTGCCTTGGACAATAATTTCTTGGCATGAATAAATGATGCATAGGATAATGTCCTTCATACTATTTATCATAGTTTTAGTGATGACTTTTATATAATATCACAAAGAATTAAGGGTTGATAGTCATTCAATCTATGATAGAGTGCAGACTTGGATATGAGGGTCAAAAAAGTGGAGTTGATATCCTTATGGATGGATTTTGACTTTTGGACATCCTATATGGCTTCACATAAGTCTTTGCCTACAACATACCAAAATTATTGATAAAAGTGTATGGGGAGGAACCATCAATATCAAGGGCTTTGTCTTCTTACATGAAGAAAAGGGTCTTTCAAATTTCATCATGGGTGAAGTTCCAAAGGAGGAACTCATTGAATTTAGGGGTGATGATACAAGGAATGTAATGGATCAAGGAGTTCCAATCCTGATTAGAATAAGGAGGGTGGTGTCCCAGCACATTTTCAAAATGAATGACAACTTTTGATCAGACTTACTCAATGTTGGTAGTGATCAAACCATCATTTTTGATCAATTATTTCATTTTATAGGAGCTATGATGCCTCAAGGTCGAAGCATTGAAGAATTTAGTATTGGAATATCCTTCCTTAGGCCACAGGGCTCTAGAATTTTATCTCCAAAATATCTCTTCTTTGGGGGTGTTCCATATGACTATTGTTTTAGCATACTAGGGTATGTAGGATATTGACATTAGCATCTATGAACCTAATAGTTTTGATTATTTTACAAGTGTAAGACATAATATGAAGATAGAGCTTACCATCAACACTTTTGAAACTTGCAATATTCATCATATGGCTAGATAGAGATGGTAAGACATTTTTATGGCCTTGTCATATTTAGGGATTGGAACATAACAAGAGATAGTTCTAGTTAGTATGCTCACTATAAATATAAGGTCAAAAATATGACAAATTCATGAAGCTAGTAATATGATCCTATTGGCATCAAATACCTACCTAATAGTAGACCAAAAAACCAACTTGACTATAATAATCATATGCCAAAGTAACAATATGAAATATGTGTGGATGAGCTAGGATTAAGGAGATATGGATGTAATATAAGTGACACATTTCCATTGTCCCTTTTGTACATAAATATAGGAACTAATACAGTGGACCATTTTCAACCTTGTGTAAAAAATGGATAGGGAAACACAAGGAGGTGAAAAATAAATATGGTTTTGGGATGAAGATAGAAGGTGTAGGTAAGTGAGACTAGGGATCCATTTGTTAAAAATATGGTAGCTTACTCTTAATGCACAAATAATATGTATAGGGTGTAAATATTGGTTTGGTGTGTTCTTTTACAAGCATCTAAGTCTAGTTGTGCAAAACTAGCTCCAATATATTACAAAAGCAATCATTAAACTAACGTGCATTCAAACAAAATTCAAGAAAACAAGATACTAGCCAATATGAATTTTTAATTTCAATTAAAAAATTTTATTACAAGAAAGTAAAAAAATAATAATAATTTCAAGAAAGGGTACAAGAGAATGCACAAACAAAATCTAGCCTAATGTAAACTAATTGTAATTTATTTTTTAATGCCTAGAATATAAATAAAGGTTTACATTAACCCTAAGCTATTAGTTCCTTTATTTTATTTTTTTTAACATTCTAAAATAGAAATAGAGATCTAAAAGCATATAAAAACAATAGACAAGACTTATTAAGAAGAGAAAAATGGTAGAGAAAAAAAGAAAGATGTTTGGTTTTGTGATGGTGGCAAAAACACTGCCTGAGAATGGACATCAATGATTCCATGAGATCACTATATATAAGTAGATACCAATGATTTTATTATGTATCTAAAAATAAAACAAACCAAGGATATGTATATATAATCTCCTTCTTAACCCCAAGCATGAATTCCTCCAAGCATCAATATGAGAAACTTGCAATCTGATAAGTGAGAGTAATGAGAAAAAAAATAGTAGAGTTTTGTTAGAATGGAACTTGTTGTTGTGAGAGGCACCCCAACCCCTCAATTTATAAGATTTCTAGCCTTGGGTATGAAGCAAGGTGCATTCATGATGATGGAAATGGGAAGGTAAGTTTTCAAATTTCAAATATTGAGGTAAGGGGAGGTGGATCCAAGATGGAAAACTTTGGGCTTTGAGACTATATGGAGCAGGTCTAAGAGAGAGGGTATCATTAATGAAGCAAGGATAAAAAGAGGTGGGTAATCCAAGACTAATATTGTATACTTGGTAGGATGATATTTTGGACTTAAAATTACCATTGGAAATCCCAAATTGGTGATATCATGGTTTTGACCATTGTAGTCTAAAAAGGCAGGAGAAAGTTGATTTACTTTAGATTTTTAATGGGTAACATATTTTTGGTGGAAACACTGCCTTCAAAATTATTTTCAATGATTTTGCACTGGTGATATCACTTTGACAAGTAGAAAATTAAAAAAAAAAGGTCAGAATGCTTAATTATGTTATTTGGATCTTTGTAGGTTGTTTGTACATTTGGTATTCCAAATTTGGGTTTCTACCCCTTTTTATGCATTTATTACTCAATAAATACATTAAAAATAGTAGTAGTAGATACCCCCAATTTTATAAGAAAACTACTTGCTAGTGGTTTTTATATTGAGGCAAAGGAATGGTGTAACAATTATTTATTTATGATCACTTTGAATATTTATCTTTTATAGAGCAATAATTGCATTTATACCCCCAACTAGGGTACCCCTCAAGTTTCATAGGGAACTTAGATGTGATAGAGGAATCTCAAATGGGCTAGGAAAACAATGAGTAGGAGAAATTTGGTGAGAGGAAGAAAAATGAAGAGTTTTTTTTTAATTTTGGAGGGGGTGTGTAAAAAGAAAAAAGGGGGTAAAATAAAAATTATTTTTACCCTAGATAATTGTGAAAATTAACTGTGTGGAGAGAAGTAATGGTATTATGGTGTATTAGGTAGTTGTTCTAAGGGGTAATATTGGACTAGAAGTGGTTATAATTTAGTTATTATTTGACATCCAAGCCCATTTGTGGATTTTTTCAAGCATTTTATATTTTTTTTTTACTTTTTTTGTTGTGGAAGTCAACGATATCATCGGGTACTAGTGAAACTATTGTTTATAATATCATTGGTCACTGTTGATGTCAAACCATTGATATTATCTATGTATCATAGAATCACTACCATCAGCATTGTACTAGTGTTTTCATTTATGACAATTACACCAACCATGGTATTTTTGCATCCATAGCAATTTTTCTATTGGCAATATTTTCACAAAACTAGAAAAAATGAGTAAAATTAGGGTTTTTAAAGGAGACTTTAGGATAATATATATGTATTGATATAGTTTTATGTCTTAGACTACCATGAGAGATCACCTCAAAATTTGTACAAGTTAGTAGAGCTAGTGACTCCAAGAGACTAGGTTGTGTCAGATGCTTTTAGGCTTCTTCTTTTAGTGGAGATGCCAAACATGGAGTATGATAGGGATATTCTACCTTCCTTAATGGAGAGGTGATATCCAAAGTCCTTGAAATTTTGCCTTTCCATAAGAAAAATGGCCATTAAACTAGAGGATGTGTAACGAATTATGTGGGTGCCCACTTGATATGCCCAAGCATATAGGAGGCAAGATAGGGTCTAAGCACTATAGGCATTAACAAGTGACCCAAGATTTTCTATAGTGAGCACCAATGATCATGTAAATTCTATATTTCAAGAGAACCATATGGACAAGTTGACCTACTTGTGTGCAGTCACCCTAGGTCTACTCATCAACCACATGAGCTAAAATATTTTTCCATGGGACTTTATACATGTGATAGTTCAAATGAGGGATTAATAGACCTAGTTTGCTTAAGATCCTCTACCTTTGGTATAACTCTATAGTACTATATAGAGAGTCATTTATAGGTTGAATAAGAGTTTTATTGATTGTACTTTGTTTTAGGTCTAGTTCTAGGAGCATATTGTGATGAGGTGACTAGTTGGGTTACCTAAGCAAGTGGAGAATATATATACGTCAATAATTTTAGGTGGTCACATCAATTGAAGACACAAAAAAAATGTCTAAGGGTTCTTTGGCATGTGATCATTGAGTTATATTAGTTAAGGGTAATCCAGATCATATGGAGACCCAAAAACCATCACCTTATCTAGTAGGATGATACCTTTCAATTAGCCCATGTCTAAAGGATCTGATGTCTCATTAACAATTAGGTAGAGAGGGTATTGTATATATATGACCACATGATGAGGTAGTTGGCTAGGTAAAACTACTAACATAGACTGGGGAACTTTGGCATAGGAGGATAGATTGAGAGGTGGGAGTTGGAAGTCAATTGGATCTAACTAGTTTTCTAGATAAGGATGTTGATGATACCCCCATCATAGATCTAAACATTTGTGATCCTAGGGTAGGGATAGGTTATATGAGGTGGTACAAATATCTTCATCCACTATATACTTCTACACCCATTGTAGGCCATTATCGACGAGTGCAAGTTTTGATAGAGCCTAGAGAGTTATCTAGAGGAGAAACCAGAAGAGGTAGGATGAAGGGGCACATGAGGATCAAAGCCAAAGATAGCACTACTAGTAGAACCTATCAAAGTATTACCCCCTAACATAAGCATGAGAGTAGATTCTAGGCCAATGAAATAGGGAGGAATGAAGGTTGATCCTTTAGAGGAGAGAGTATGGGTTGGATCAAGAAAAACCAAGGAGGAGATGGTATTAGTTGAGATAGATGTATTACAATATAAAACTAAGGTCCTAAAGGCCTAAATTAAAGTATTTGAGAATACAATGGCTTTTAAGTAGGAAATACATTAGAATAAGTTATCTAAGGTGCAAAACTAGATGATAGGGGTGATAACAAAGAGGGATGAAGTCTAGGTTGATAGGGTACAAATGCTTGTAGATTTGAGAGCAAAGATAGACCACCTCATGGAAAAGCAATAGATCCAATAGATGGCCATGATTACCTTATATACACTATATAAAACTGTGGTGATAGACAATGATAGTGCACAAGGTTAGTTAGTAGGTGTGACTATAGAGAGGGATATGACACATGTTGAGGTCAATTGATTGAGGGGATAGGTGAATTGATTATTATGGGAGAGGTATGATGACCAAGTTTAGGTAGGGATGGGAGTAGAGTAGAGTTAGGATTCAATGGTCCAGTATTTATTGGATCAACCAGTGATAAACTAGGAAGGTGTTAGATAGATAAATTTATACAATGTTATATATTATTAGGCAATGCTTGAGGACTAGAGACATCCTTATCCTTTGAAAATATGATCAAGATCTCACTCAAAGTGGGGGACCATATCATAGTTTATGGGGATGCTAAAACCATAGCAATAATTTTAGCAATCACCACCATGGCCTCAGAAGGGATATCCTAGAGAGGATAGGTCTTAGAGTTGAGATTCTGAGATATTGTGTATGTTGGGTATGAGGCTAAGTGTTTTAAATTTTGCTAATGTGGTACACTAGTATTGATGCTTTTATCTATGGATGAGTATACCAATTTTATATTGTGGTATATCGACATGGTTATCTATGTGTATGATGAGATGTTGATGATATAAAGATTCATTTTTGGTGGTCTAATGTGTCTGGTGTTATGAATGTTCTTTATGTGATGTAAATTATTTATATATGATAACACTATAGATTAATTACATGAATTATAAATATATATAATGGATGAGTTTCATGATGATTTATTTGATGTAATGAATATATATAATTATGATTTTCATGGTTTTGTAATGATATAATATTTTAACAAAATTATTTTGATGAGGGTTTATTGTTTGTAATGATGAGAATTGATTATGGTAAAAAACTAAGAATAAATATATGAGTGAAGGGTATTTTGTGAGGAATGACTATAGGATAATATATTTTATGGTATTAATGTGTGAGATTGTCAAGTGAGATATTTTCAAAGGTTTGATATTTTTGAAAAAAAATATAAATAATATTTTGAAGGGTAATGGTGAAATTTTATCATATAGTAAAAAATTGAAATAAATGGGTAACAATTGATAATTAATGATATTTGATCATATGGTTATTAATTTTATATAATAAAAGTGCATAAATATGAATTTTAGGGTTTGACAAGGGATTGGTAATTTTGATTAATTTATGCTTGAGATGATTTGAGGAAAAATTTAACATGCAGGATGGGGTATAAGATAGTAAGGTAAGAGTGAGGGATACATTAGTAGAGGTTGTATAGTATTTAGAGGAATGAAACATGCATTGTTTGGAGGACTAGATGGTTTTTTTGTAAGGGTTTATGTGTTCACAATGAATTGCATTATATTTCAATGAATTCCTTGAGAAGGGCAAATCATACTATGTAAAAGATGGTTGCAAAATTTGAGCATTGCTTAGTTAGGGCCTAGAAATTTGAATGGTGACCAGTAAGGCTTAGGGTTATTGAATTTCCTACAATATATATAAATATGTACAATAGTTATAATGCTATGTACAATGATCATTCAAGGCCTTTATTGAATAGTGACCAGTTAAGGCCTATATTTAAATAAATTTTGAATAATGGCTAGTTAAATTCTATAGAATTTAATATTTTTAGAAGTATGTACAATACTTACAAGACTATGTATAATGGCTAGTTAAGGCTTAATATTTGAACAATTTTGAATAGTAGTTAGTTAAGAACTATTTGAACAAGTTGAACAATGGTCAGTTAAGGCCTAGTTGAACAAGATGAACAATGGCCATTTAAGTCCTAGAATTATAGAGTTATGTACAATATAAACAAAATATTTACAAAAAATAGCTAGTTAAGGCCTAAGAGTTTGAACAATGATCAATTAAGGCCTATTTTGAATAGCATTCAGTTAAGGTCTATTTGAATAATGGTAAGTTAATGCCTATTTAAACAAGTTGAATAGTGGTCAATTAAGGGCTATTTGAACATGTTGAATAGTAGGTGGTTAATGCTTACTTGAATAATGTGAATAGAATCTAGTTAAGGCATGTTTTACAAGGTGAATAGCAACCAATTAAGACCTAGAGTTGCAAAATTATGTACAATATAAAGAAATATTTATAAAATTATGTAAAACAACCAATTAAGGCCTATAATATGTATTGTGGCTTATAAAGGTGCTAAAATAATGAATCATAGATAATAATTAGGGATATGAGAAGAGTTCTAAAATTAGAATATTTGAAACATGCCCCAACTAACTAATATGCCCAAATAACATGGTGATTGTATCAGATGTTCTCTATTGAGTTTATAAGATCATGTACTTATAAAATATTAGTTAATACAATCCCATCATCCACATGGCATTGGAGTCAATGAGGTAAGGTATGAGGGAACAAATGGTAGGGAATATTGTTATCATAGTAAGGGATAATGATTATAAACTGACTACACATATTTCAAGAAAAGGGATGAATAAATTGAACCCTATTGATCTATACTATATTATATATCTATCAAATTTCAAATCAAAATTCTACAACTTTTCTTGGTATGGTTGTGGACAATTATGTATTTGAGGTGATGGACATGAGGGAAACATAATAGCATAGCTAGAGTGCCTATGGGAAGGTATGACCAACATTTATTGCTAGTTATGAGATGCATAATATATATATATATATATATATATATATATATATATATATATATATATATATATATATATATATATATATATATATATATATATATATATATATATATATATATATATATTTTTTGGTAGATAAGATACTATAGCATTAATACCGGGTTTTACAGGTTGACCCAAAACCTTTTACAAAAATCAGCCCAGGGTTGTTGATGAACATATCCTTACTAAGGATCCTATATATGTAAAATCTACATGCCGCCAAAGCCATTACATCCGGTAAGGCACATAGCCTGTTATCAAAAAGAAACTTCCCATACAACATTTTGGGTATACCCCGAGAAAACACACATGCATCATAATTACAAAAAGAAACAGACACGGATCCCTTCCTTGAGACAATGGAGAAACAAAAAGCTGTAGACACACATAGCAGAGTACTAAAAAAACTCCCACAAGCTCTGTATTGACAGTTACTCTTAATAATTCTTTGGTAATTGCTTTCTTCCGTATATGACATGCTTTGGTACCACATACTATCTTGGCCAATCAGCCTTGGAGAAGTGAACCTGCTGGCTAGATTTATGGCGGTGGCTATCTGGTGGTCCACGTGGCTTTGGTTCGAAGTCTTATATTGTCATTTCTTTCCTTCCCTATGATTATCAACCAACCTCAAATTACTAAGATGACTAGGAGCCATGTTATCTGACATGTGACTGTCCCCATTAGTCTTTGTGGTATTTCCAAGCAGCATCCACGAAGACTGACAGCTCAGATAATTTTTATTGTGAGTCCAATTCAAAAAAGAGATGGGAATACTCCTAGCCTTCGAACTTACAGTGCCTTCCCTATTGGTAAATTCGACTATCATTCTTGGCATTCTTGTTGAATAAGCTCCTCTACTTCACTCGGGACACCGTGTTCCCATTTGAAAAGTCTATCACCATCGACACCCAAATTGGCTAACTTATCAGCAATTTTGTTAGCTTCCCGAAAGACATGTTGGGCTTTTCTGTCCTGTCTTCCCTGGAAAAGGATCCTAGCCTCTTCAACAATTGTTTTAATCCTCCAAGGAGGTGTTTTCCAATTATTGAGGAGATTTATAACATGCATAGAGTCTCCTTCTATGATCAAATTGCCTTCTAAGTCTTGAGTCATTTGAAGGCCTCTCCACATAGCTCTAGCTTCAGCTTCGTTGTTCGTCCTTGTTCCCAAATATTCAGAAAATGCAAGCATCATATTCCCATTATGATCTCGCACAATGCCACCAGTGCCTACTCTTCCAGGATTGTCCTTAGCTGCTCCATCAAAATTAAGCTTAAACCAACCCGTAGGAGGTGGAGACCACTTAACATTGGCTCTGGGGTTGACTACCCTAGGCACAGACTCATCTAACAAGGTTAAGCTTAAATATTGAGCAATCGTGGTCTCCTACAGATGAGGTTTACAACTATCAAAAGGGATAAGGTTCACATTCTCATTGGCAAAGGATAGGATCCTGGCAATGATAGTTTGATGATCATGGATAGACTCATTAAAGACTCTATGGTTCCTTTCTAACCACACCTGCCAAAGATAGTGATTGAGACAAATTTTCCACATGTATCTAAGTCTTTGGCTTGAAAAGGGGCAAGGCCACTAGATGAACAAATCAAGTACGATGGCTGGTTTAACCCATGAAATATTGAAGGCCTGAAAAACCCCACTTAGGATAGTCAAGGAAAAAGGGCACTCAAGGAAAATGTGATAAATGGTCTCCCAATTAGCCCTGCATAGATAACAATGATTAGTGATACAAATACCTTTATGCATCATATTATCAATGGTTAGAATTCTTCCTTGGATAACCAGCCATGAAAAGACTACAATTTTTGGAATTAAATTTTTTATCCAAACTAAGTCCTTTTGGAGGACAAAATCCTCGTCATCAAGCAGAAGCTTGTAAGCTGATTTAATAGTGAACTGCCCATTTTCCGTAGGAGCCCAGGTCACTTGATCTTCCTTGGGTCTCATGGGGATAAACTGTTGCCCGAGAATGTTACAAAGATCATTTGATTCCACTTGAAATCCCTAAATTCTTATTTGTTTCCACTTCATTCTACCTCTGTCCTCAACCATATAATCGAAGACTTTTCTGCCAATGAGTTCTTCTGTGATATCTCTGATTCGGGCTAAGTTAGGATATTGCGTCAGTGGTTCATCCTTAGCCCACCTATCATTCCAACAATTTATCCTCTCACCATTGCCTAAAACCCATCTTAAACCTTTTTTGATGATTTCCTTACAATTAAGAATTGCTTTCCAAAAAGCAGAACCTCTGATTGGAACTGAGTCACTTAGAAATTCCATATTTTGAAGATACTTTCATTTGATGATAGTTGTCCATTCATTTTCTTCACCAAAAATGAGACGCCATGCCTGCTTAGCTAGTAAAGCTAAATTTATATGAGCAATTCTCCTCAGACCTAAGCCCCCATTTTCCCTGGGTCTGCACACTTTGGTCCATCCTACAAGGTGTATCCTTTTTTCTCCTCTGATCCAGTCCATAAAAATTCTTTTTGGAGTTTCTCAATTTTTTGGAAAACCTTCATAGGGGCTTTGAAAATGGAGAGGAAATAGACTGGAATGCTCTGAAGAGAGGCCTTAGTGAGGGTCAACTTTCCTGCTTGAGATAGAAGATGACCTTTCCATCCAACAAGTTTTTTTTGAATTCTTTCAATAACCCTGTCCCACATTGACTCTCTCGAAGAACCAATGAAAAGAGGGAGACCAAGATACGAAGTGGGGAGGTTTGCTATATCACACCCTAAAATTTTTGCAATCCTTCCTTGCCTCTGAATGGGGGTGTTCAAGAAATATAACTTGCTTTTACTGAAATTAACTTTTTGACCAACAACGTCCTCGTAGAGTTGCAGGATGTATTTAATTATTTTGGCCTCAACCACTGATGCCTTAGTCAATATAAGGGTATCATCGATGAATTGTTGGTGAGAAACAGCCCTAGTGAGAGATGTTGCCTTGATTCCCGATATTAGCCTTGAACTACAAGCATTTTTTATGGTTCTACCTAAAGCTTCTGCCATAATGATGAATAACATGGGGCTGATAGGGTCCCCCTACCGAATTCCTCTACGACTTTGAAAGTAACCAGCAGTTGTTCCATTAACTAGAATCGAGAACCATGCTTTAGAAATACATTCTTTGATCAAATTAACCCATTGGTGGTGAAAACCAAACTTAAGGAGGACAACAATCAGAAAGTCCCAATTTAGCTTATCAAATGCTTTGTTCATATCAAGCTTGAGGGCAAAAATAGACCTGTTAGTCTTATGAGCAAAGTGCAGAGCTTCATGAACTATGATAACTCCATCCAAGATTGACCTACCCTGGATAGAGCTTCCCTGGCATGGATCTATGATGTGGGGTAGAATATCTCTCATTCTATTTGCAATGGCTTTAGTTAGGATCTTGTAAGAAACATTGCACAGACTGATTGGCCTGAAGTCAGCCATAGATTCAGGGGTTTGCTTCTTAGGAATTAGAGAAATAAAAGTAGAGTTGATACCTTTTGGGATATGATTGCTTGCTTGGAATTCTCTGATAGTAGAAATTACATCCTCACTTACGATGTCCCAAAAATCTTGATAGAAATGAGGGGGAAAGTCCATCGGGTCCGGGGCTTTGTCTGGCTCCATGCTAAACAAGGCTTCCTTAATTTCCTCATCAGAAAATGGAGCTAGAAGCTTAAGGTTTATATCCTCATTTATTATGCTAGGAATGGATTGCAAGAGAATATCTTTGGCCTCCTCATTGCACTGTGATTCTTGACCAAGGATAGAATTGAAATAAGTTATTGCCTCCTTTCTAATTTCTGTTAAGTCTTGAGTAATAGAACCATCTACTTTTTAAAAAAATTATCTTGTTATTGCTTCTGTTTCTAAGCGTGGTGACGTGAAAAAACTTGGAATTTGAATCTCCATATTTCAACCAAAGAGCCCTTGATTTTTTCCTCCAATAGATTTCCTCACAGGCCAAAATGTTATGAAACTCTGCTAGTTTTGTTCGTTCCTCCTGCCTAGTAGTTTCATCAACATCACCATGTTGGATCCTCTGATCAATTATCTTCAAAATTTCAACAACCTATTTTTTATTTTCAAAGAGGTTCCCAAAGACCTCTTTGTTCCAAGTTCGAAGCTTTTCCTTAACAAACTTTAATTTGCCAACAAGTTTAAAAGTTGCACTACCCCTGACATGCTCTGCCACCACTGACTTAAGTTATCTCTGAAACTGGAATGTTTGATCCACATAGATTGAAATCTGAAAGGTTTCTTGAAGGACAGAGAGTTAGGGATCTCCAAAAAAATGGGATTATGATCAGAGGCAATTTTAGGAAGGGCTTGCAGGGTAGAATCATCGAACAAAGTTGTAGCCTCCTTTGATAGAAAAAACCTATCAAGCCTTTCTTGAATGAGATGACACCCTATCCACCGATTGCTCCAGGTATAATTCGCTCCTCTAAGTTTTACATCCATCAACATGTTGGAGTTCACAAAGTCATTGAACTCATCCATGCTCCTGATAGGTGGTCCATTTCCACCCATTTTGTCTGAAGGGTAAAGAGGAGTGTTAAAATCCCTAGCCAGAATCTAGGGGACATTATGGAAGATTTCACTCAGATTGCCTAAGTACTCCCATAGTAGAGCTCTCCCTTGAATTGAAGTCGGGGCATAAATATTTGAAAGGATCCATGACCTGTTGTTGTTTATTTCCTTAAATAAAACACTAAGAACCCTATCATATTTCTGAATAATGGTGCCTTCTACTATCCGGGGATCCCACAAAGTCATAAGGCCTCCAGATGCTCCTCTGGCTGATTTGCAAACCATCTCCCCTTGATTCCAGATTTTTTTTGCTATTTTTTTGACTGAATCTCATCAGTTTTTGTTTCTTGCAACATGATAATAGTTGGATTCACTTGATTTCTTATTGCACTGACTTCCCTGTGTTTGGGCAGGCCATTGAGGCCTCTCACATTCCATGAGAGGAACTTCATTTAGATTGTTTGGGATTTCTTCCTCTCCCCCTCCCTTGAGGGGGTTTTCCTAATTTGTTGTCTTCAGAACCCAGAATAACCTATTGAAACAAGGTTCTCTATTTTCCATTGGCAATGTCATTATCAGTTTTAATTTTTTGATGCTCAAAATTTGATATTCTCCCTCTTCTTTTTTCACTGCCAAAATCTATAGGAGACTTCACAGTGCTCTTGGTTTGTTTAGGACTAAACTGAGGGGAGGTAATTTGTTGTAGAATTGGACTGCCATATTCCTCAGTCTAAAGAGTTTCACATATCTCCACCCCTACATCCAAATATTCTCCTTTTTTCCTGTATTCCCCTGGTCTATGGGATGACCCCTCAGTAGGATTCACTTGGCTCCTAGTGATGATGTTAGGGAGATGAGATTTTTTATTTTCCAATGCCTCAAATTTCTTCCTAAGTTCTTCAACATTAGGGTTTGGCTTTGGGATGCCCATTGGGCTTGAAGTATTTCTAGCATTGGGGTTTAAGGATCCTGACTTGGATGTGGATTCTAGAGATCGTGCATTAGGGTTTGGATTTGTGATGCCCATGGGGCTTACAGTAATTTTAGCATTAGGGTTTGAGGATCCTGACTTGGATGGGGATTCGAGAGAGTCAGAAAGGTTAGCCTGAAGGTGTTGGGCTTCCATGTCTTCTGATAATCCTCCTACTCCCATATTGGATAGAATTGAAAATTTATTTGAAACTAGAGGATTGGAACTTACCTGAGTATTTTGGTTGCCAACAACCTGTTGTTTTCCTTTGTCTTGCTGGGACCCTGCACCCTCTCTTTTCTTTTTTGGTAGACATAGTTTGCCTGATTGAAATCACCTCTACCAGGGAAACTCCTCAAATTTCCTCTGTCTAGCATTCCCTACTTCTCTTTTCTCTATTCATTGCCAGGTTAGGGCACTGATTGCATAGATGTCCTTGATTTTTACATTCTGCATAGAATTTCGGTCTATTCTCGTATTCTACCAACTATTTTCTATAGTATTCTCCATACTCTAGCTCCACAAACCTTGGCAATTCATTATTCAAATTAGCATTTACGTAGATTCATGCATGAGTCATCCTTGTCCTGGCCAAGGTCGCATGGTCAATGGAGATCAGGTCCCCTATAGTTCTGGCTATGCCCTACAACCAATATTCATTGAAGAACTAGGTAGGTAGACTCGGGAGATGAACCCAAATAGGGGCAATGTTAATATTTTGCTTTTTAGGGTCAAAATATTCACCCCATCATCTGAGAAAAAGGCTCCTTTTGCCTAGAAACCAAGGACCTCCTATTAAAATGTGGTTAGCATCCTCCATATTGTTAAAATGGATAATGAAGAACCCTCGAGTTAGAGCTACCAACTCCAAGCTGCCTACCAGTCACCATTTACCCATCGCCCAAGCCCTGATAGTCTCCATGTCCGGCCTACCTCCCAAAAACTTGCCTACCAGGGAGAATTCTTCCATTAAAAGAAAAGGGCTCATGGAACTTGTCGGGGCTGAAATTTTATTATTTACTGGAACTAGGGGCGGAAGAGAGAGAACCTCCTTTCTTTTTCCTCTAAGAGTCTCAACAAAAGACAACCACTTCTTGGGCCCCGCATTGTCCTTCGTATCTTTTTTGTCGGGGTCTTTCTGAGGAGGGTCGGGCCCCCGTGTGATGCCCACCTCCAAATCTGCCGTAGCCTGACCGCCTTCCTCTGGATCCTCGCTTGATCCATGCTCGAGGTTCCCACCCACCCCTTCCATACCTGCTCTACCTCTACCGCCTTGGCTGAGATTCCTGCCCAGAAAATTCAAACCCTCACTCCCGCCGCACCCGCTAAACCTCAGCTCACTCATTCCTCTTGCTAGATGCATAGTAATATTATGTACTTGTAAATTATTATTCAATATAATCCTCTCCTAAAAAAACCATTGGCCAATGAGGGGTACTGAGATAATTGAGGAATTTGCAGTCTTGGTTGACTTAAGAGCCTATGAGAATTTTTTTTTTAATTTAGTGAAAAATCCCTTGCAAGGCTACCTTGGTCTAAGAAACCATGACCAGGTTGTTCTACACCATTGAAATCACCCGAGAGTTACGCCTAGACCTGACCACACTAGCATTATCAACTGGATTTTGGGTACCCAAAGTGCATTTGGTATGGTGGAAATTTGAACCAGGGACCTCTCTTGGAGGATTTCTTTACCCTCTCCAGTTCACATACAGCACGTGGGAGCCTATGAGAAATGTTAATAGGATAGTTTGTGTTGTATTTTAAGCCTTACTACCACATACTATCATAGGTCCCAATATAAAGAAGCCACAATATTAAATGTCAAAATATCAATAATGAAGAGTATAATTATATATGAGCAATCTAATATATCTCAAGGCAAACATAATAATGAAAATAAAATTCATTTACAATATTAAATATGAATGTAAATAGACTAAATCATTCATGAACTATGCATGAAGAAAACTTAAAATATTAATTGCTCTATATATATAAGCTTTATTCGCTTTTCTATATCTTCCTATTTATAATTGGATAATTGGATATTTAGATATATTTTCATGGATATTTATCTCTAAAATATAGATATAGAATATGAATCTTCATGTACTTGACTATTGCTATCCATATGACAACTCCCATGACATTTGGTTTATCATATTCTATACTTTCTTCTTACATGCACACTTTACTCTATGACACTTGCACACTTCTACATGCACTCCTAATATAAGACACTTGTGCACATACTCACATTACATATTTGCACACTTATATACAAGACACTTGTACACATTATCTCAATACACACTTGCACTCTAACTTACATGACACTTGTGCATTTCCTTCACATTGCACTCTTACATGAAACTTATGTATTTCTTACACATTAACACTTATACAAAACCACAAATCTAAACTATAGACTCAACCCTAATATATTACATATTTACAATTGTACCATGAAGGTACCATGGGGTACACTTGCATGTACCAAATAATGTAATATTTCTCAACACCCCTCTATATTACATTATTTGTTTATTGAATACTTTAGTCTTCAATATTATTCTTCATCTTCAATTTACTTCTTTTAGACCTTTATCTAAATCTTCAGTGTATGACCCTTCTTCAATTTTTGACTCATGTATTTTGTTAGCCTTCCTTGTGTGCTTTCCTCTATTCTTCTTTTCTCTTTTCTTCTTCATATTTAGTTGTGACATACCTGATGATGTTCCTTATAAACATTGAGTTAGTAAATCATCACAATAATACATCCTTGATTTCAATGATTTTTCATTGAAGATAACATAGGATCCATTTAAGTCATATGTTCCACAATTCATATTATTCTTCTCTTGTCTCTTTCCTTGAAATATCTCAAAGGTAAGTAGTGACAAATACATCAATAAACATTCTTCTAAAGAAAATATAATGGTGTTCTATGAATTCCACCACATTCTAAAAAATGAAATCATGAAGATAAATTATAAGTGTTGCAAACTTTTCATCTTTTGCATCCTTGAGAAATAAAGATAGTTTTTCTTTTAAACCATTTGATACTTACTTCTTTCCATCAAAGTCATCTATTAAGTTTTGAGAATAAAACTTTAACTTGTTTACCATTTCTTCACTATCTTCATTGAAAGCATTTCTAATGATTTCTTCCATGATGATCAAAGTTTGCGATTCAATTCTATTGAAGTTAAAATCCTTATATGTAGAAATCCTTTTTAACTCAATATATTAAATTTGCAAAATTTCAAATTTCAAAAATTTTCAATATCTTCAAAACCTTCAAAAACTTAAAGAATTTAAAAATCCTTAAAAAACTCCAAACTAAAAACTTCACTCTTTTAAAAACTTCAAAATCTTAAAAAAAACTTTAAATAAATCCAAATGAAAAACTTCATTCTTCAAAACTTTCAAAAAACTAAAATCTAAACCCTTTTAGCTCCAATAGAGTCTAATTCATCAATATTTTGAAATTCAACCCTTGGAAATATCTAAAATATTTAAAAAATATTCAAATATTAAATTTAAGTTGCATACCTTATCACTAAATATCTTAAAATAAATTCAAATTAAAAATGATTTTTGAAATATTAATTAAAGGTGTCTAAAATTTATTACTCCATCTAGTTTTTCAAAAATCAATTCGAATATATTTCCCTCTAAAGCTTTATGATATGCCAAGAATAGAATGTAACACATGTTAAAAATACTTGGGTTGGTCAATGTGAATTTTTTTGTAGGAGTAAGAAGCATTTGTTAGCATCCATTGGATGATTGGAAATTCCAATCCTTTTGCTTTCACCTTCTACACAACTCTCATCTTTCCTCTAGATAATGTCCACTAAATTTATTTAATGAGTAAAGACTCTAATATAAGGGTGGATGACCTTATATTTTCTAAATATTATCAAGCATATTTAATAAATTTACTCTAATTATAGCAAAACATATTTTTTGGTGGCTAAGCAACTCTTCTCTAATGGTGACCAAACATCTTTTGCTAGTGGCTGAATGACTCTTCTTTGATGGCTAAATGTTTCTTCTTTGGTGGTCAAAAGTTACTCCCTTGGTGAGCAAGAATTATTCCTTTAGTTAATATTTCTTCTCCTATGATTGAGAATTGCTTCTCTAGTAGCCACAAGTTGCTTCTTCTAGTGATCAAGTGTTTCTCCTCTAGTGTCCACACATTGCCTTTTTGGTGGTAATATAAATAATGAGTAATGGTTGGTAGCCCACTGCTCAATTATTGTTCCTTAGTGCTTCTTATTTTCTCCTTAGCACTTGCTCAATTATTTCTAGATGCTCTAATAGAACTCCTTCTTAGCACTTAGTTCTGATATCCCACTTCTTCTATCTTTAAGATAGCATTCTTCTATATTCTATCTTGCATGTGCTGAAATATGCATGTCTTATTTTGTTTCCTTTGAATATTAGCTCCTAATTTATGCTTGAATTTTGATAGTGATTTGTTATATAATAGCACCTAAATATTTAAATACTAGTGCCTACCTTGGATATAGTACTATGCTCTTAGATAGCCTATATATTGGACTTTATGTATTATGGCATTTTTTCTTCACTATTTCAATGAATGTCATTCTTGAAGAACCTTAGAAATCTTACAATGCTTCTTCTTCTCTATGCTTTGTTTAACCTCTATTATAGAAGCTTTGTATTGCTTCTTTTCTTAGAACACTATTATTCTATGGAATCTTAGATGCTCCTCTAATTCTTTGTACTATATTTTTTCTCTATTATATAGAAGCTTCTCTACTCTAGAATATTAACTGCTACACTATCTCAAGGAAGATAAAATGCTTCTTAATATATGGTAGTAATGATGCTTCTCTACCTATCATAAATATTTCTACAATGTCTTAGGTCACACCTAAGAATAAAATATGAGTCTCCTCCCTTCTAGAGAATCCAATATCAATTTCAGGGTGACTATAAGTGTCCCTAAATGACCAACTTTCTCTTGAGTTGGTTCTTTATCAATATTTAATAGTGACTCTCCTCTTCTTCTCTAAATAATCCTTAATATTATCAGGATGACTCTGAATATCCCCAAATTTCTAATATTTTTCTGATTTGGCTCTTTCAATCAATGTCCAACTATCTCTTGAGTTTACCCTCAATCAAATCTTTAGCTGAGTCCTAGTCTTCACTACTTTTCCTTCAACCAAGGGGAAAGACCCTAGAATCCAAATCAAGGTGAAGATTATTTGTCCCCTCATTCTCTACTCAATAAGACCTTTTAGAAATAGATTTCAAGTCTTCACTACTATCAAAGTTGATAGACTCCAATATTAAGGTGGCTAATGTAACTCTATAAAAAATGGATAGATTTAAGTGGTAGCTTTGATACCATTGTTGGATTTTAAGCCTTACTACCATAGAATATCATAGGTCCCAATATAAATAAGCCACAATATTAAAGGTCAAAATATCAATAATGAAGAGTATAATTATATATGAGCAATCTAATATGTATATCAAGGCCAATATAATAATGAAAATAACATTCACTTACAATATCAAATATGAATGTAAATGGCCTAAATAATTCATGAACTATGCATGAAGAAAACTTACAATATTAATTGCTCAAAATATATATACAAGCTTTATTCACTTTTTTGTATCTTCCTCTTTATAATTGGATAATCAAATATTTGGATATATTTTTATGAATATTTGTATCCATAATATAGACATAGAATATGACTCTTCATGTACTTGACTATTTCTCTCCATATGACAACTCCCATGACCTTTGGCTTGTGACATTTCCACTTGTATGCTAGAATATTTAGTTTCTTCTTACATGCACACTTCTACATGACTCTTAAACTTCTACATGCACTCCTAATTTAAGACACTTGTGCACATCCTCATATTACATATTTGCACACTTATATACAATACACTTTTGCAAATTCTCTCAATATACACTATCGCTCTGACTTTTATGACACTTGTGCATATTTTGCTCATTGACACTTACATAAAAGGGGAAATATAAATAAATCATATAAACTAAAAGATCAACCCAAATCTATTGCATATTTACAATTGTACCATGAAGGTACCATGGGGGTACATTTACACGTACCAAATAATGTAATATTTATCAATAGTTTGATGCTTAGTACGCACATATAAATGATTATTGTGCTTGTTAGATACCTAACTTATCCTTCCCCATCATCTTCAAGACCCTTTACCTAACGAGGCGGTTCAAAAAGTAGTGAAGGATAACTAATTATATAAGTCATTTGGAGTGTGAACTTTATTGACCTATTGTATTGTAAATGCAAAGCACTAGGTTCAACAAAGTGTGTTACAAATAATGGTTTATAATGGTAGTAAAGGGGTACTAAATTTGGATATGAATCAATGTATGAGGGCTAACCTAGTGGTTTTAAATATTCATGAGGGAGGGCACACATAACAACAACCACCCCATGTATACATGCAGTGACATGGTTTTGAGTTGGACCATGTTTAAAAATTTTGATGGATTATTGGCCCTCGAGAGGGTAGGGAGATATATAGACCAGACTGAGTTTTGAGGTAATTCATTCTTTGATAGGATCTCCCATAGATGGGATATTTTTTGCACCAATAAACTAAGAATGATGAAGGCTATGTGGTAGGTAGACCTAACACTAATATTTTTATAGAGGAGGATGTTGATGACCCTCTAGTAGTAGAACCAAGTGTTGATGATGTAAAGTCTACCATTGCATATAGGCAATGGTGTAGAGGCATTTGGACTTAGAGATTGACTCCAACTCCACCTAGATGAAGGGCCCAACCATTTATCTAACAACATGTCAAAGAGGTTAGAATGAAATAGTATGAAAGGAATATGAGGGCCCTTAATATTTTGACATTAAGATATATGCCCTCATATATAGGAGGTAATCCAAGAGTGTTCCTTAGTAGGTATATAGAGGAGATAAATGAGTCTGAGTGATCTACTACGTAGTAGAATATAGATATCATGGTAGTATAAATAGGTTATCTATAGGGTGAGCATGACTAGGTAGTGTTGAAGGCCTCATAGTTTGTAGTAGATAGGGATACTATCAAGAAAGAGAGTGATTCTATCATTGCTTAGTTGACTACTTAGAGGGATGTAGTAGTTACTCCTGCTATAGTAGTAGAGGTGGTAGTGATAGCTTAAGAGAGAGATGATGCTAGGGTAGCATCTATAGGTCTAGACATGATAGCTATGCTAGATCATTTTGAAACAATAAGAAATGATTTGGAGGTACAACAGGTTCAAAGTGCCCACTATAGGGATTTGTATCATCATATTATTTTGCTAGAGAAAAGGTAGGCCTTCCCATCGTGATTATTTTAGGTCTTGTTCTAGGTCATATTCTACTACTCATGCTTCACAATGGTTAATTCATGGGCATATTCATGACACAATCTCACAAAGTTAGTTTTATTAGTTTTAATGATATTTTATAGGCCTTTTGGTTTTTTTTTAAAAGCTAAGTGCACCAATTTTTTATTATGATGCACTAGTCTTTATGATTTTGTATTTAGCTAGGCATACTAATTGTGTTATTATGGTATGCTAGACCATTTGAGCTTTGTGTATGATCCATTAATATATATATATATATATATATATATATATATATATATATATAATATGAGGCCATTATTTGATTATTTACTTTTATCCATATGATGTCTTAATAATGTGATGATGTGTTGTAATTATTTTATTATGAAAAGTTTAATCACTTAAACAAAACTTTATTTTAATTTATGGTAGTTATGATATAGGAGATACTTATATTTTTCATAAATGATATATTGCGATTACACTAATAATTTCCCTTGATATAAGGCTTTTATAGCATTTTAAGGCCTTTGTTTTCCTAGACATAGATATTCTAAAGGACTTTTATATCGATATGTGCCTAGACCTTGTGGGTTTAAAGAAATTTAATAATGATATGTGCACTAACCCTAGGGATCTAAAGGAATTTAAACATACCTAAACCATAAAGGTCTAAAGGACTTTAAATATGCCTAGACATAGAGGTTTGAAGGACTTTAACCTTGATGTATGCCTAGACTTTGTGGATCTAAAGGACCTTAATATTAATGTATACTAGACCTTGTAAGTTTGAAGGACTTTAAACATTGAAGCATGACTAGACCTTATGGATTTTAAACATTGATATGTTCCTAGACCATGTAGGTCTAAAGAACTTTAAACATTGATATGTTGTGATTGATATGTAGGTCTTGTGATGTAAGTATATATATATATATATATATATATATATATAATTTATTCACAAAAATATCTTCAAGCATATTTTTGCCAGGATTAAATTGATAAAGAGAAAATATTGTTTTTCGAGGTGCTTTCCCAATCAAAGGAAGAAAAAACACATGGTTTAATTACTTGGCATGTCTATTAATTTTTATGGATTCATAAAGAAAAGTAACCAGATAACCACTCTCCTTTGAGGAGATGTAGTTAGTTCTTACGAATGATTTTAGATATGATAGAGCCATCAATGTTTGTGAAGATTTATAGTATTTAAATTGATAGGAATTAATAGGATATGGCCATCAGTAGATGCAAGAACTTTTTAATATCCATCATATGGCCCTTATTATGATAGGGAAAAATAAATATTGTATCATAACTTGAGATTTCTGATAGACCCCTATATCGAGGAAGGATGTTTGGTAGAATTATTCCATTCTATTGTGTATGTAAGTATATTAGGTACTTACTAAGCATTGAATAGTTCTACCATTCATCTTTCTCAAGTAAGTGATTAATTAGATTGACAATATGTATGTGATGAATTTTGATGTTATTGAAAATAATGGATTGTGATGCTTATCACGGCTATCCTACAAACAGTCAAGATATGTGCCACTTTTTTGTCCAGTGTTTGATACATCTATAAATGTTTATATATATATATATATATATATATATATATATATATATATATATATATATATATATATCAATAATTGGATGTAAATGTGGCTACCTTCCAAGTTTTTACAAGACAACAAGGAATATTGATGAGGTAAGATATTAGAAGTGGCTAGCAGCTTTCAAGAGGGAATTTTCTAGTTCAAATATGTAAATGCACTGCATAGACTTGATTTTTAGTATAAATATCATCATGATGTGCTAGAAAGCTATTGCAATAAATGATGGAAGTGAGGTGATTTCAACAAATTTGTGTATTATTAATATTCAAAAGTGATGGATTAGTGATTGGGTTACAATTATATTGTAAATTCACCATGAAAGAAGAGTTTAGGATAGATTTTCTACCTCATCTACCTAGCTAAAATGCATTCTATCCTAACTAGGATCATCATGGGCCATGATAGATATTTTTAATCTATATTTATCAAGAAACTAGGTAGTAACAATCATAGAATGTAAGCAAGTGATTTATCATTCAATCATGCAATAGGTAGTCAATGCAAGTAGACACATGATTTGCAAGCAATGTAGACTTAAACATAATATTTATTGAGATGCATTATAGTTATGGGTTCTTTTAGTTTGTGTCCATAAAGGATGGCTATATGATAAGAACCTAATATATACTTATTTTTTATGGTGAATGGCCCTAGCTAATTGGGTTTAAACTTATCCTTGAGTTCATTTTGGGTATTGGTGTTTTTTGGTTTTCTTTGAGGATCAGATACTTGACTTCAAATTAATGGGATCATAGTATTTTTGTTATAGGTTAATTTAAGTCTTTTATGATAGACTCTAATATTTTCTAAGGCATGAATCCTATTTTCATCAAGAAATTCTAGTTGACTTAGGCATACATGGCAATATTCATTGCATAGTGTTATGTCCTTTAGCAAAATTTGAAGAGAGGAGATTTCAAGTTAAAAAAGGAAAGACAACCTTAGTCCTATAAACTAAGGCATAGTAGGGTGTCATGTTATTCAAAGTTTTAACATTGGTTTAATAGTCCCATAGTGTGGGATATATCTAAAGGTGACAATCTCATCCATTTCTGTTTACAAGTTTCATAAGGATTTAGATAAGAGTTTAATTCGAAGCTTCAACTTGGACATTATATTAAGGGTAGTAAGGTGTGGACCATTTATGCTAAACTTTGTACTTAGAACAAAGTTTAGAAACATATTTATTTTTAAAGGAGTGTTGTTGTCTGATATTATGACCAAAGGGATGCCATAATGAGATAATATCTTATTGATGATAAATTTATAAACTTGACTATACTATTACTTCCATTGGACTATGCCATAATGGGATAGTATCTTATTCTTGCTATCTTATTCTAGTCCATTTAATATACTATTACTTCCACTCATTCTAAGAAAGAAGAGGCTAAACCCTATCATTAAGGTATTTTTAAAGTTTTGTACAAGTACATCCTTCTGAATTTTCCAAAAGGTAACTTCCCTGCCCCTGAGTCTGAGGAAGAAAATTCTTCCTCAACCCCAAGTTCAAAAGATTTTAGATATAAAAGAAAAGAAAATAATGATAAATCCCTTCCTGATTTCAATTCTAGAAAAAATGTCAAAGTTGAAATGACCCCTATTCGTAGTTCCCAGAGGCTGAAATGCAAATAAATTGCCAAAACTCCCCTATCCACCTCTATTAAAACTCTGAAGGAAATGTCCAACTCTCCTGACCTTGTCTAAAGGTACCTACACAAATTGGTTGTCCATGCAACATCTGCCACCATTGACCATATTGATACTGCTCACTTGGCCATCGAGAAGGCGATTTCAACACTCAAATAACAACACCATGCACTAAGTATTTTGTTCTTCTGTGATAATTTTGAAAACATTCCAGTTATGTCAGGTGCTGAGGTATCCTTAGATACCAATTTTGACATCAAATATGCTGTCAACGATGAAGAAGTTATGGAGATTGCTAAGGAAGCTTGCACAACTGTTCAAAATGATAGCGCTAAGGAAGTTCCAAAAATGGACACGAAAGATACCATCTTGGAAGGTTCTACTTTGTCTCTCATGCAGATGGAACTCCCCCTCGATGACTGATAGATTCTCCTCTGGTTTAGGGTTCCTACGTGGTGAAGGATTGTTCCTTTTTGGGCTCTGCTAGATTTTTTTCTATTATGTGTTCCTTTTCGTTAGAGGTTGCAAACTTGTTTTTGATGGCTTTGCCTGCTTATATTCTAAGGATGTAGCTTTTGGTTCCTACATGCAGTTTTGTGTTTCCATTTTTCTTTCTGTTCCTTTTTGTTCCTTTATTGTACAAGGCATTGGGGCACCTTTCAAATGCCCCATTTTCAATAAAATTAATTTACCAAAAAATAAAATTATAAACTTGTACACTAGTACAAGAGGACACATACATGGACTCAACCCATTTAGTGAAATATTTGGTCATTATGATTATGAACATGTGGTAGTTATATGAGGTAAACAATTATTTTTTGTATAATATCTACACCCCATGTATAAAAGGACCAAGGAGAAGTCAAGGAATATAGCTCCTGAGATGGGATATGGATAAGATTGTTTGCTTCTAATAGTTAGCACACTTCAAAACCTGATTACAAGAGTCATTTTCCATAAAAGGCCAATAATATCTTAACCTAAGGATATTTTTGGCCATGGTGTTTCCATTGAAATGATCACCATATATTTTATTATAGAATTCCTAAATTATGTGAGTAACCTCTTCTATGTTAAGGCAATGGACAAGGATACCATCAAAATATCACTTGTATAAGACATCACCAATGATGATGAAGTGACAAGCATGTTGCCTAAGATTTTTGCATTCATTATGATTGAGACCTTTAGGTAATGCACCATCCTTAAGAAAGGCATAAATGTCTTTGTACCAAGGGTCTAGAGGAATTTTAAATTTAATACAAAATATTGGTAAAGGTGTTTGACTAGATTTGAAGGTTTTTGATTACCTAATTTGTTAGATTATGATAGTGGCTTGCTCGTCCTCCAATTCTAGGGGAAGGAGGGAAGCCACAACTACCATTGCATCAATATAATTTTAATAGATCTAAGAAAGGTATCCATAGTAAGCTTATCAAAGGTGGATAATATATGGTCAACAATATATTTATAAGGTTTTAATTTATCATCTTTAGTTTGATAAGTTCCTTTGATCTGATTAATGATAAGATAGGAATCCTCATAAATAGTGATAATTAAGACTTGGAGAGCTATATTAAGACAAAATCCAAGGATAAGGGATTCATATTCTATGATATTATTTGTGCATGAAAATTAGATTTTGAATGATTATGGGATAATGATTTGTTGTGGGGGACTAGAACTACCCTTGGTGTCATAACCAACCTTAGAAGGAATTTATTTATAATATGGACTATGTATTGATGAATGATGTTTAATGCTTATCTTTGATGCTTTTGGATGGATATATGCATTTACTATTGTGTCTATTTTATATAAGGATATGGTACTATTGATGCTCTGTGTGGTTGCAGGATCAGGTACTCTCATAGATGGACAAGAAATTTAGCCACAAGAGATGAGAGACCATATTAAAAGGGAAATTATGGTGATGACTTGTTCATCAAACAACTCAGGGTAACATGGATGAATACCCTTCATATAGGTGCATTGATTTTTGCTTGTGCTCATGTTTACACCATTGGACCAAGAATTTGCTTGCAATGAGTCTCCTTAAAGTAATTTGGTAATAGCATAGTCTATGTTAATAGAGGTTGTCCACTTAAGGATAAAGCAATGGTGTGGAACATTGAGGGAAATGCATTTGTTTGTGCTTATGGCATGATAGATATGGATTGATTCTTTCTTGAATGCTTGAAGTATTAAATCAACTTTTGATGTTAATATTTGAATAAGTCTAAGGTTGGTTTTGAGTAAGTCTTAAACCATGATTAGTGTTGGTTTTTATATGTTTGAATTATTCTATTTGCAAGAGAAAAAAAATATGGACCACCTTTGTCTTAAATAAGAATGTTGCATTTATTTTCCCTTGCTATGCTAGAGTGGCTCTTTAATGTGGCCTTGAGTGGGCACATGGAATGTTTTTCTTGAATGTTATTGAGTGATCCATGTTGGATGATGCTTAGTCTCTCCATGAAAAAATAAAAAGGTATGGAGGTGCATTAATGGGAGGGGGATTGGTGCTTTTGAAAATATGGAAATAAGGTAAAGATGTTTTGGGAATCCAGGGTGGTAGGACTAGGTCCTAGCAGGTTACACAAATGGAACAAATGGATTTGGATGCAGAAAATAAATGAAAACTGATAGAATCACCTTTTAGATTGAATCACCTTTGCACTAGAATGGGGGATCCCTCCAATGAATTCAAATATATGTTTTATTATTTTATCCTTGATGCCTACTTACACCCATTTGAATGGTTATAAATATTTATCCTATATTTTTGAGTGAAAGGACACAATGGTCCATAAACATAATGAATGATGAATTAATGGTTAATGGCTAGGATTAGGATCCTAACATGCAACCCTCCTTAAAAGGAGCTTTGTCCTCAAATATCAAAGTGAGGATCTTGGTCCCTTGTTTTTCAAGTAGAATTTTTGCAAGTTCTTGTACTATTTTAATGTCATTTTTCAAGAGGTAGGGATATATTGAGGTTCAAAGAATTAGTGGGGGGTTGCAAGGAAGAGTAGGATAATCATGACGACAGTGGGATTCCAATTTAGTAAGTTCTCCCTATGTAGAATGAAGGCACAATAAATGTGCATTCACTCTTTTTTATCCTTTCTGAATCAGGTTGCTTATACGATGATAACTCATTGGTGGTGAGAAACTTGTGTGTAGTTTTTGTAGAGTGTATGTCTGGCCTCCATTGGTCACTTCGGGTAGGTCTACCTCATCCTCTCTGGGTGTAGTGATATCTTCTTGCACAATGACCTCAATATCTTCATTTTTTTGAGTAGGTATGCTAGGAATTTTGGACACAATTACCTCATATTCTTTGGGTGTATTGATCAATTACTGCACATCAACCTCATTGTATACCTAGCTATGATCAGGTGTTTTGATCATTTATTGCTCATCTTCGTCTGTTATGGATTGACAAGGATCAACTTTATTTATTAGGTCAAATTCTTGCCTTGGTAAAAAATGTTTAGTAATTTGGTCCATCCATTAGCGAATCTCATGATAGAATTCCTTGAGTAATATCTTGTGATCTCCTACCATCAACCATTTTAGGGTTGGTTTACAAAATGCAAGTCTTATTTGACAAGTGTGATTAAGCTTTGAAAACTTTTGCAAAAGTTATGTAATTTGGTTAAATTTTTTGTAAAAATTTATATATTTTTGTCAAATTTTGGTTTATCAACTTATTTGGACCTCAACAATCACCTATTTTTGAAATTTAAATTTGAAACCGAGCGAGAGTGGTCCTCAGCAGTGGGAGCAAGGTTATTTTTAAAATTTGAATTTGAAATTGGGTGGGAGTGGTCATTAATGGTTAGAGTGACAAGGTAAGAGGTAGCATTAGTTGTGGGAGCACAAGGGGAGCATGGAATGGTCAATGAAAAGGAAGAGCATAAGTAGGGATAAGTGGTAGCAGGTGGTGTTACCAACAAGAGCATGAGAGATAACATGAGATAGGTGGTGAATGGATGAGGGAAGTGCAAGATAATGGTGAATGAGTGGATTAGATAGCGACACATGGTGAGTAGATGAGCGATCAAGGGTGGTAAAATAGTAGGTAGAGGTGGTAGTTATCATACAATAAAATCCAAGGGGGAGCATGATCATAGTTGCACTACTTTATGCAGCCCTTGGTTTATTTAAACCTTATAAACTCCTTTGCCTAGTCGATGTGGGATTATTGTCCCATCAATTTTTTTCCAATTGCAATTTCTCAACATCGTTAAACCAAATTTCAATGGCCAAAATTTTTTTAACTTTAGCTTTTGTTTTAATTTGTAATTTTATTTTCATTGATTTTCCCTAGTCGTTCACCAAAGAGCGCATTTTGTTGTCTTAATCGATTCGAAAAATGTCTATGATGGAGATTTTTGATGTTAGAAGCTTGGATTTGTTATGACTTCAAATATTTTTACCCCTACCATGCCAATCACTCATATTAATATCTATGATTATTTTGTTAATCACTACTTTCTAATATCTCTATTTATGTAGCTTTTTGTTGGGTGATGATTAATTTAGTAGTGGTTGTTTTCTATGGCTTACTTAATACTATTGTTGGAGGTGTAACATGGAGTTTCCAGATATAGCTAGAAGTTTCATGCCTTTGTAAGATAAAATTTTGAAATTGCTTCATGTCCCAATTTTTAAATTCATTCACACATTTATAAGGTTTTGGATTTAAAATTTAAAATATTTTTAGGATTTTTAGAGGGAAAATGTCTTGTATTTGGAGTCCAATATTTTGATAAAATTTTAGTGGAAGATGAGTTGCAGAGAATGATATTTCACCTTTATAATATTTAATCAAAAACTTAATAATTTTGCAAACATATTATCAAGATCCCAAAAAGGTTTCATAAAGGTATCTTATCGAGAGAATTTGACATCTATTTATGGCAATGTGATATATCTCCTTTTCGTTGTATACCAAAATTCAAAGTATTACCTAATTCCTTGTGGTAAAAAAAATTATTTTAATTTTCTTTTAGCTATGCAAGACTTAATACGATGCTCTACGAATTCCTTCTATGTGCAGTTAGTTCTACTTCAAATTTTCTACCACTGGGAGCACACGGAGCAGTTAGTTCATCAAGATGACACTAAAATTTTAAAAAATGTACACACAATTTTAGATTCTTCCTCTCTAGAATGAATTTTTATTCACTGAGCAGATCCAATTCCATAGAACAAAATTGATGAGTGCAACTACTGTGAGCTAGTATGTAGTGTAAATCTACGTGCCAACTACATAAATTTAAAATCACTATGGATATTTTGAGATTAGGAAATGTGTTGTTTCAATGGGAGTGTCATGATTTAGAAGGTGTAAAAAAATGATGGATCTCTAGGAAAAATACTTTATCCCCACTTTACCATGATTTATCGCTTTGATACTAGATGGTAGGACTCCAAGTCCTATCAGGTTACACAAATGGAACGAAAATATTTGGATGTGAAAAATAAATGAAAACTGATAGAATCACCTTTTAGATTGAATCACTTTTGCACTGGAATGGGGGATCCCTCCAATGAATTCAAATATATGTTTTATTATTTTATCCTCGATGCCTACTTACACCCATTTGAATGATTATAAATATCTACCCTATAGTTGTGAGTGAAAGGACACAATGGTCCATAAACATAATGAGTGATTAATTAATGGTTAATGGTTAGGATTAGGATCCTAACATAGGGGAGGCAACAACAACAAGTGATAAACCAAGCAAGTAGGAGAAGGATACCTAAAGTGAATCGATTTTTTAGCATAGAGGTATTTATCCATGGTTTTGGTTGCACTCATTGTTATCTTTTCAATGTTTGCATATTTGATCTCTATATTTTTGAGTGGTTTGAGTTGGTAGTCATGTGTTATTCCCTTTTTCCTTTGTGTTATGTCTTTCTAATTCTCCTTGATACAAGCTTACCACATAGAAAATAGCTTTCAATGGGCCTTTGTGTCCTTGCTTTATTTTAATTTATGCTTTGGACCCCTTGCTTGCCTATGATTTGATGGCATAATAAACATTTTTAAAGTGCCTATTATTTCTTCCATGCTTATTTCATCTTGATATACATTGTTGACCTGCATTGTTGAGCTTGGATGTGAGTAGGCATCCTATGATGTTTTTTCCTGGTTGTGTGGTGCCCTTCTTGTTGGTTCCTTGGTTTTGTTAATGTATATATGCATCGAGCTTGGGAGCTTCACCTTCACCTTCCTTAAGGTGACAATAAATTAATTTTTTATGGTGTGTGATTTTGACCCTATTTTTGTTAGCATGTGTTGCTCTTTGTAGCATATTAATTTCAATCCAATATTTAGAAGCACATCCTTGTCACATTTTTCCTTGGTTATACTTGGTGGTGTTTTTCCAAGTGTCCTAAGCTCTTTGAGCATGGCTCAATGTCATTATTAGGTAGAGGTAAAATACCTTCTTCTCTATTGCAGGGTTATGCATAAGGGGTTGGACTCAAAATGTACTTGTAAAAAAATGGTGAATCCTAATAAAAATCAAGGTGAATCATGGCGAATCCAAAGCAAATCAAATCAATCATCTTCACACCAAAATTTGGGGCATTTGAAGCCCTAAAAAGTAAGGTCATATTTGGGATAACTTTTGACCTATTAAATAACCTTATAACTTCATAAGAACACCACCATTATATCAGGCTTGAAAATAGCTTTCCAACAAATATAAATATGCCTATGTTTGGGTATATATTGTGGCAAATTGACCCTAAGAAAACAATTGGTCTTGAAAATTTTAGGCGAATGGGCCGACATCGAGGGTCCTCATATTCGCCCAATTGGCGAATATTAGCCACTATGCATAACCCTACTCTATTGTTTGTGTTGCTTGGATTGAATACTTTTCCTTGTCAGATCATCACTTAGGGTTCATGTGGCTTCTTGTTGATGCGCTTGATTAAAGTTTTATTAAAGTGCATTATATTTTAATCAATGTACCTTGATTAAAATTTATTAAAGTACATTATATTAGTGTGCTTCAATTAAATACTATTAAATTTCTTTTGATTTTGAAATAGGTACTTTGATTAAATTTTTAATTAAGTGCTCTTGATTTATAGTCATTGTGCTTGACTATGGTTGCTTTATTAAAGTAATTATTGAATTGGAAGGAATTATGGGGTTCCTTTATGGTTTGTTTTAAAATAATTTATGGATTCTTTTATGGTTTTTAAATTGGAAGGAATTTATGGGGGTTCCTTTGGAAGTTTACTTTGGTTTAGGAATTATGGGTTCCTAAGTAAACTATTGATGGTACTTGAATGTATAGTTTTGTTTTATTGAGAAAACAATGGGAAGAAGTATGGGCTTCTTTGTGCTTGATTGTGAAAGGTGTTTTACATTTTTGAAAAATAATCATATAGAATTGCATTCATATTATCATATAGAGTTGTTATAATCCCTGCCTACCTATCTTCCTTCCATGGATGTCAAGGGAAGAAGATAGCATATTTTTTCAATAATATCATGATAGCAATTTTTTCAATTATTCTATGGGATCCTATCGAAGGATTAAGTTGTAAATCACTCTTAGTAAAAGAGGTTTTTCACATATATAATTTAAAGAATGAGTATGCTTGGTACTATGTTTTACATTAATGGTGTTTTATTAATGGGTCTTATTTATGTTGTAGCAATGTTATTGGAATCAATGATTGGGTTAAAAGAATTTTCTTGGTTTATTTGCATGCTTCATTACAACTTAGATAAGAAGTATTTGTTTCTAATTGATGATTATTCTTTTAGCATGCTCTATCCTTATTACAAAGAGAGAGAGAGAGAGGGAGAGTTAGATTTAAGGGTTTGGGATTTCTTTTGGAATGGGTTAATCTAGTGTAACCTTAATTAAGGTTTTCCTTCTTAACCCAAACTTGAGGTAGTTGCAAATAGGAAACACCTAGTTTTTCTATGTCCATGAGAAGATGATCATGTGGAGTGATAGATGCTTTGGTCACCCATCATGGAGATGAGGTAGATAAGTATTAAGGTTTAGTGGTTCATCATGGACATGTATTAAACTAAGCTCAAAGCATTACACCAAAAAGGACCTAGCATAGAAAGACTTATGTCTAGTAGATGGAAATGACATTCCTCCTTCTCAAAATATTGAGAATGGATAATCCCAACACTATGGTCAATAAGACTTCATTTGTGGAGAATACCATAAATGTGGGATGATCATCTAAGGCATAATTTATGTTGTGGAGGTATACAAGATAAACCATAGTACCTATGGGAGCTTAGCCTCTTCTATCCACTCAAGAGATATATGTAGCATCATGGACTCAAAATGTGGTTATACCTAGTTAAGTATATTCCATGGATACTCATTGTGACCATTTTTAAAAAAATATCTCTCTAGGTTGGTTAGTTTTTGGGTTGTTATAGATTGGTATCAGAGCTCTAGGTCATAGGACTAGAAGCTTCCTTGGAAAGAACTTAGAGATGAATTGACTTGATGGGTGAATTTTGGGAAGAAAGATATTCTCTTGGGAGATGGAATTTTATGTGGAGTAATAATTTTCATCAATTCTATCAGTAGATGATAGTATTTGGTTGTTAGTACATATGGAATATGTAACTAACTAGTAGTTAGAAGGTAAGCATGAAGGAGAATTGCAACCTAACCTAGGAATTTTGTGTGGCCAGGAAGCTATGGAACCAAACTTGAGGAGAGAAAGAAGAGGATCTTCCATACCACCAAGACAAGCTAGACAAGATAGCGTCAAGGCTAGACCCCTAATAAAAATTTCAAGGAATTCAAGTAGAGAGATGTAGAACCTCACTGCTATTGTCTCACTTTTGCAAGAGCAAATAGAGAAATAGAGGGAAAAAATAGACCAACAAAGGGATAAAATGGACCAAAAAAAGTAGTTGTTGGAAACTATAATGAGTCAAAGTTCACATAATAGGAATCCTAAGGTTAGATAGGAAGTAAATCCTCCTACATATGAGCAAGAATTTAGGGCTCTTATAGAGGTAAATCTAGCTAAGGATTTGAAGAATGTATATTCATTAAAAAATATGGGGGTGATTTAGTCAAGGCTTGGATGAATGAGTTGGAGACCTATTTCTCCATGAAAAACTATTCCCTAGTGACCTAGATAGTTTGGGCCACTCTTCATTTGTAGGAGATAGGGTTGGAATGGTGGAACACCTTTAAGACCAAACAAAAAATTCAAGCAATAAATCTATCATGGGAAGATTTTGTGAAGGCCTTTAAGAAAATGTTCCTTATAGAAGAATGCTATGTGGAGAAATTCGAGGAATTCTCCATACTTCTCCAAGGAACAAATATAGTGGAGATTTACTACCAAAGGTTTGTAAAACTTATTAAGTATGTACCACTCTATGATAAGGATGATACACCCAGGTGTTGTAGGTGAGTTGGAGAGGAGAGGGCAATCCTCCAAGGGAGGTCCCATGTTCGAATCTCCACCCTACCAAAAAGCTGAATTGGGTACTCAAAATCCAATTGATAATGTTGGTGCGGGCAAGGTGGGTGCAACTCCTGGGTGACTTTGACGATATAGAACCCCATTTTCATGGTCTCTTAGACCAAGGCAGCCCCGCAAGGGGTTTTTTGCTTTAAAAATATATATATATATATATATATATAAGGATGATACTATGAAGGTGCATAAATTTATCTTGGGAGTGGATCCTAAGATAATATCGATAGTAAACATGCATATGCCTAAGACTCTATAAAATACTTATGACCTAGCTCAACAAGCTGAGTCTAACATGCAATTGAACAAGACTTACCTTAACTATGTAAAATTGTTAGAATAGGATTGATAAACCTTGAGGAAAATAAAAAGTATTGGTTGTATGAAATGGGAACAAGAGTAGAGCAATAAAAGCAAAGGAAATCCAAAGTTTGAAAGGAAAAATGATGAAAAATGAGGGAATTCAAAGAAGAAATTCTAGAAGAGGAAAGATAACAGACTTACTCAATGGATCAATGTTTTTCCATATCTAAGATCACACTACCCAATGATTCTACCTTATGGAACTTATATGTAGCACTGCTACATACTTTCGACATCATATTACGAATGGATTGGTTAAAGGTTCATGGATTCCTAATTAATTTCCAAGATAGATGGTTAGACTATATAGATAAAGGCAAGTAGATACTGAGAATACATAGTGAGTAGGTATTTTTACCCTCATATGATGTCAAAAATGTAGCTAAAGAAATATATTAGGATATGTGGTATGATCTATGCCATTAATTTGAACCATAATATTGAGGATGATAGGAAGGAGGAATTATTTAAGGAGCACCCAGTATTGCATGAGTTTAGAGGTGTTTTTCTTGAAGACATTTTGGGACTACCACCTAAGAATGAATTTTATTTTACCATTGAAATACTATTGGGTATGGAACCTATTCATAGAACTCCTTATAATATGAATCCTATTTTTATGTAGGAGTGAAAAGTGCAACTTCAAGGGTTTCTAAAAAAATGGTTGATTAAAACTAGTGTGTCACTATGGGATGCACCTATTCTTTTTGTCAAAAGGAAGGATGGTTTGCTAGAGTTTACATAGACTACAAAATATTGAACAAATAAACTATCAAGAATAGGTACCATTTACCCAGGATTAAATATTTGTTTGATAAATTTAAGGGTGCCACCATATTTTCAAAGTTTGACTTGAAATCAAGATACCATCAACTAAGAATCTAAGAGGATGATACTCACAAGACTACTTTTAAGACTAGGTATGGAAATTATGAGTTCACAATATTACCTTTTGGTCTAACCAATGCACCAACAACATTCATGAATCTAATGAACAATGTGTTCAGGGAGCATCTTGATTAGTTCATATTAGTATTTTTGGATGATATTTTGATATATTCCTAGAATAAGGAGGAGCACAATAAACATTTAAGGATTGTGCTCATGTTGTTGATAAGGAAATTACTCTATAAAAAAATTTCAAAGTGTGATATATATATTCCAGAGGTGTAATATCTAGGGCATATCATATTTGTAGAAGGGATAGTTGTTGATCCAAAGAATATAGAGGCCATTTTCAGTTGGTCATCGCCTACTAATGTGCCTGAAGTGTAGAGCTTCATGGGCTTGACTAGGTATTATAGGTGATTTGTAAAATATTATTCCAAAGTAGCTTACTCCATAACTAACCTCCAGAGAAAAGGAAAGGAATATAAATGGATGGACACGTGTGAAGTTGCTTTTCCATTACTTAAGAAAAATCTTACTACTACACCTATTCTTAAGATTCCAGACCCTTATGGGAAACTTATCAATGTTTACTAATGCCTCTTTGGAAGGTTTAATAGGGGTTCTATCCCATGATGATTTATTTATAGCATATAAGTCAGAAAACTCAAGAAGCATGAGGTAAACTATATTACGCATGATTTGGAGTTTGCAACCCTTGTGCACGCTCTTAATATTTTATGGCATTATCTACTAGGGAAGCCTTTTGAGTTGAGGACCAACCATAAAATCCTGAGGTACATATTTACTCGACTAGTGTTCAATGTATGACAAATAAGGTGGATCAAGTTCTTGGTAGAATATGATTTTGGTATAGAGTATATCAAAGGCAAGGAAAATAAGGTCATTGTTCCATTGAGTAGAAGAAGGCATATAACTACTTTGACCCATAGTCACATGGACTTAATGGATCAAGTTAGAGAAATGCAAGCACATGACCAGTATTGTAGTGAAATTTAGGCTAAAATGGAAGGGAATCCTGAAGAGAATGAGGATTTTGGCATAAAGGATGGAATTTTATGTTTTAAGTACATGGTGGTGATCCCTAAAATTGGTGATTTAAGGAGACTTAGAATGCAATATATATATATATATATATATATATATATATATATATATATATATATAAGTGGTGAATCTAAGCATAGACATCTAGCAGGACAATTATACCCACATGACATACCAATATGGAAATGACAAGTGATATTTATGGACTTCATAGTGGTATTGCCTAAGACTAGGTACCAACATGATGCAATCCTTGTGGTGTTTGATACGTTAATCAAGGTTGCTCATTTTATTCTAGGAGAAACCAAGGATGATGCCTTGATAGTGGCTAATATCCAAATATATATATTTAGGTTGCATGGTTTCCTTAAAGTAATCATCTTAGATAGGGACTCTAGGTTTACATCTATATTTTGGTGGACTCTTCATCATGCATTTGGCATGAAACTAAATATTAGTACTACATAACATCCAAAAATAGATGGTCAAATGGAAAGGATAAATCAAATCTTGAAATACATTATTTGCATGTATGGCATGGACCAAAAGTTCCAGTGGGAAGACTTTTTGCATCTATTTGAGTTTGCTTATAATAATGGATACCATGCTTCCTTTAAAATGGCCATGTTTGAATCCTTGTATGGTAGGAGGTGAAAAACTCCTCTATCTTGGGATAATCTAGAGGATCAGGTTGTCATTGGACCATACATAGTTAGAGAGATGGAGGAGTAGCTCAGGATGATCACAGATCATCAAAAGAGCTATGTCAATTTAAAGTGTTCACCTAGAGAATTTTCTATGGGAGACAAAGTATTCTTAAGAGTTAAATCCATGAAGAGCACCATAAAGTCTTCTAATTTGGATCCCTATTATGTTGGACCTTTTGAGATCACTAATAGGATTAATTTAGTGGCTTATATACTTGCCTTACCATCCAACCTATCAAATATCCATGACTCTTTGCATGTATCCCTTCTTAGGAAGTATATTATTGATCCTAACCATGTGTGGGATGTATCAAAATTGTAGGTGGTAGATCCGTTGGTATTTGAAGTGAGACTAGTGAATATTCTAGAGTTTCATTCCAAAGCAATGAGGAAACAAACTCTAAAACAATGCAATGTCCAATGGGACTATTTTTTTGAGAAAAATACCACTAGGAAAAAAGTGGATAAGATGAAAAGACATTTTCATTATTTTTTTGAATAAAGATAAAATATAATATTTTGTATAAAACATAGAGGACTATGTTTAGTCCAAGGGGGTAGTATGTCACGACCCACCTTGGTAGGAATTTATTTATAATATGGACTATATATTTATGAATGATGTTTAATGCTTAGATTTTATGCTTTTGGATGGATATTGCATTACTATTGTGTCTATTTTATATAATAATATGGTATTGTTGATGCTCTATGTGGTTGTAGGATCAGGTAATCTTGTAGGTGGATAAGATAATTGGCCACAAGGTACAAGAGACCAATTTAAATAGAAATAATGGTGATGACTTGTTCATCAAACAACTCAATGTAAATGGATTAATACCCTTCATATAGGTGCATTACTTGTGCCCGTGTTCACACCATTGGACCAGGAAGTTGCTTGCAATGAGTCTCCTTAAAGTAATTCAGTGATAGTGTAGTCTATCTTAAAAGAGGTCACCCACTTAAGGATAAAAAAATGGTGTGGAGCATTGAGGTAAATGCATTTGTTTGTGCTTATGGCATGATAGATATGGATTGATTATTTCTTGAATTCTTGAAGTACTCAATAAAATTTTGATGTTAATATTCAAATAATTCTAAGGTTGATTTTTATTAAGTATTAAACCATTATTAGTGTTGGTTTTTATATGTTTGAATTATTCTATTTGCAAGAGCAAAAAATAGACCACCTTTGTCTTAAATAAGAATGTTGCATTTATTTTCCTTTGCTACGCTAGAGTGGCTCTTTAATGTGGCCTTGAGTGGGTGCATGGAACATTTTTCTTGAATGTTATTGAGTGCTCCATGCTAGATGGTGCTCAGTATCTCCATTCCAAAAGAAAAAAAGTATGAAGGAGCATTCATGAGAGGGGTATTGGTGCTTTAGAAATGAGAGAAATAAGATAAGGATGTTTTGGGAAGCCAAGGGAGGCAGCAATAGCAAGTGATAAATCAAAAGAGCAGGAGGACACCTAAAGCTTATAAATTTTTCTACATAGGGGTATTTCTCCATGGTTTTGGTTGCACTCATTGTTATATTTATATTATTTGCACATTTTATCTCTAGCTTTTTGAGTGGTTTGAGTTGGTTGTCATGTATTATCCCTTTGTTCCTTTGTTGTTTCATTTATTTTCCATGTATGCTTGTGTTTTTGCCTATTTTGGAGTGTCCTAGAGAATGTTGGCTAGTGCTATGGAGCTATGCCCAAGTTTTGTGCTACATCTTTGTGCTCCTTGATCCAATATTACTGCATAGGAAATAGATTTGGATGGGTTTCTATTGCCTTTATTTAGTTTGATTAATACTTTGGACCCTCTGCTTGCCTATCCTTCGATGGAATGATCAACATCCACCAAGTGCCTATTCTTTCTTCCATGCTTGATTCACCTTGATCTGTGTGGTTGACATGCATTGTTGAGCTTGAATGTGTGTAGGCATCCTGTGATGTTTGTTCTTAGTTATGTGGTACCCTTCTTGTTGGTGTATTGGTTTTGTTGACATATATGTACATCAAGCTTAGGAGCGTTACCTTTACCTTCCTTAAGGTGATATTGAGTTTGTTTGCTATGGCATGTATTTTTGACCCTATTGTTGTTAGCTTGTGTTGCTCTTCGTAGCATCTCAGTTTAGAGCTAGCATTGAGAAGCACATATTTATCATCCTTTTCCTTTTTTATCCTTAGAAGTTTTTTTCCAAGTGTCCTAAGCTCTTTGAGCATGGCTTGATGTCATTCTTAGGCATAGGGTAGATCCTTTTTTCTTTATTTTTTGCATCACCTGGGTTGAATGCTTGTCCTCATAAAAACATCACTTAGGGTTTGTATGTATTCTTGTTGATATGCTTGATTAAAGTTTTATTAACAATGTTTTTGTATTTTAATTAATATAATGTGATTAAAGTTTATTAAAGTGCAGTAGATTTTAATTAATGTGCCTTGATTAACGTTTAATAAAGTATATTAGATTAGTGTGCTTTGATTAATTACTATTAAAGTGATTTTGATTTTTACATAGGTACTTTGATTAAATTTTTAATTAAGTGCTCTTGATTTATAGGCATTGTGGTTGACTATGGTTGCTTTATTAAAGTAATTATTGAATTGGAAGGAATTATAGAATTCCTTTATAGTTTATTTTAAAAGAATTTATGAATTATTTTATGGTTTTTAAATTGAAAAGAATTTATGGGGGTTCCTTTGGAAGTTTACTTTGGTTTAGGAATTATAGATTCCTAAGTAAACTATTTATGGTACTTGAATGTATAGTTTTTAGTTGAGAAGAAATTGGAAAAAGTATGGTCTTCTTTGTGCTTTATTGTGAAAGGTCTTTTGTATTTTTGAAAAATAATCATATAGAATTTGCATTCATATTATCATATAGATTTGTTCTGATCCCTACCTACCTATATTTCTACCATGGAGGTCAAGGGAAGAATAATATGGAATATTTCTTCAATGATATCATGATAGCAGATTCTTCAACTATCCTATGCGATCCTATGGAAGTATTAAGTTGGAAATCACTCTTAGTGAAAGAGGATTTATTATAATAGAAGCAAAGACTTTTCATGTATATAATTTAAAGAATGATTATGCTTGGTACTATGTCTTATGTTAATGGTGTTTTATTCATGGCTCTTATTTATGTTGTAGCAATGCTATTGGAATCAATGCTTGGGTTAAAATAATATCCCTAGTTTATTTGCATGCTTCATTGCAACTTAGATAAGAAGTAATTGTTTCTAATTGATGATTATTATTTTAGCATGCTCTATCCTTTTTAGAGAGAGAGAGGGAGAGTTAGATTTAAGAATTTGGGGTTTCTTTTAGAATGGGTTAATCTAGTGTAACCTTAATTAAGGTTCCCCTTTCTAACCTAAACTTGAGGTAGTTGTGGGGAGGTATCATTTGGTTTTCCTATGTCCATGAGAATATGATCATGCAAAGTAATAGATGCTTTGGTCACCCATCATGGAGATGAGATATATAAGTATTAAGGTTTAGTGGTTTACTATGGAGGTGCATTTAACTGAACTCAAGGCATTATGCCAAAAAGGACACAACATCGAAGGACATATGTTTGGTAGAGGGAAATGACATTATATCTTCTTGAAATATTGAGAATGGATAATTCCAATGTTATGGTCAAGAATACTACATTCATAGAGAATGCCAAAAATGTGAGGTGTCCATCTAAGGTGTCCTTTATGCCATAGAGGTATACAAGGTAAACCCCAATACCTATTTTTGTGGTTCAATTTGTCACAGACAGTGAAATAAAATCATAACTATTATATATAATGATTTTATAGGTGAGAACCTACTAATCATAGCCCAAACCACACATTGGATGAACTTGATTACTCTAATTAAACTTCTATAGTAGGTTGGTACACCTTGTCAACTTATTGAGTGTTGAGTCCTTTTAGCTCAAAATAGTAAAATATTAGGGATAGAAATGAAAGGGTTAAGAAATTTATGAATGATGGATGGATAAATCTAATAGCATAGACATCCACAGAGAACTTCTGACAAGTTAATTTCTAAAAAATAGTACTTGAGACTAACAACATTCAAAACTCAATAATATTCAACATTAAGAACATATGTATGCTTCAAGAATTATTTCAAACATCTAGAGTATGAATAATCTAAATTAGCTAAATAAGATTAAAACTTTGATTAACAAAAAAAGAATTCTTCCAAGCATACATTTAGAAATAAAGCATTCTAATTTGTTCTAAGTTAGCAATCTAATTTAGCAGAATGGACTAATCATACTAGTAGTAGCAGAAATGATTCCAAGGGATTATAATCCATAAGAAAATAAGATACAAGTTTGAGATAAACATCCAAGTAATGCTCCTATTAATTTGTAGAGAGTATACAATAGTAGTGCAAGAAAACACTGAGTTACTTGGGCTAAAGGTTCTAGAGACTTCTTGGATTGCAACCTCTTATTTTCCTAGTGTGTTATCTTTCATGGCATCTAGCTTAATCTCTTTTGCTCACTATAACATGCAATTGTAGGAAAATGCATTAAAATTTTGAGTTCAAAGTAAATTCAATATTTTTTGTTGATCTAAGGATGAGCGGTTGTGATCAATTTATAGGTGAATGACTCACGACCGCTCTCCATCTTTGTATTCCTTAAAATCATGCTAAATTTTTTATTTTCCAATATTTTGACAAATTTGGCCATGAAATCAAGAAAAATCATGGCTTTGACAATTTTCTTATTTTGGCTTGTTCAACCTCACGACCGCTAGAATTCCCCTAAACGTGTTTGCTTTCCTTTTAAGCTTAGCATATCTTTGAAATATGGGACATTTTGTTTCCTTTTCCTTTAAAATTCACTTATTCATTATTTTGAGCTCCTATCCATTTTTGAAGTCATCTTGCAGCCATGCATCTACTATATTCTTTAAAAGACCTCATTTTTGTGCCATCACCAAAGAAAACATTCAAACATGTGCAATTTTCAAACTTTATCTGTTTTGTAATTTCTTATTGTGGTAAGGTAGATATTCATGGTTTCAAGCCCCAAATAAGTATTTTCTCTTGGTCATTCCCCATACAAAGAAGGTTAGGAAATTGCATGCCTTAAGGAGCTTCAACCGTACATGATTGTATTGGCCATGGATTTGCAAAAAATGGTATATTTGGGCTTGCATATCCTCATCATGATGCTAAAAAAGGATTACATCGACCATGCTTCATTTTACAACTTAGCCCTTTCTTACGAATTATTCTATAGAATCATGTGTTTCAATGGTTTTGATTTTATTTGACCTTCGTGACTCTCCCTCCAAGAACCTTTCTGATTTTTGTGTTGATAACAAGGGAATATAGCAGCCACACTCAAAAATAAAATTTAGATCTCTTGTCACCCTTTTACCATGAAATCATATTTTTAGTAGATTTAGTCTTTTCCTTTGTGCTTCTCATTTTAGCATGATTATCAAAGAAGAATAGCTAGTAATGGATCAAAATTATTTTGCTCTTGAGCAATATTTACCATATATTTGAAGAAATCAATGGATTTGCAAAAATTGATCAATTTGGGCAAAGTCTTTGAGCACAACCAGATTTTGCAAAATTTTAGTCACCCTATGAGATGTAGCTATTTTTGACCTACATTATTAGCATCTCTTGGAGGATATTTCTCACAATATTTAAGAACTTAGAGCCTTATCTATTGGGTTCATCGAGTCAAAATTTTAATGGGTGGATGATCGTGGAATGGATTGAACAGAATTAAAATGGAACATGGGGGATGACTAGGAGAGAAAGGAATAAATGAATAAAAGTATGGATGGATGTATAAAAGGGGATAAGGAAGTGAGGAATGGATTATGATGAGGAGTGGATGGAAGAATGTGAAAAAATTGATTAGTCTCCAATTGATTACAAAATAATGTCTCAAAGCATTATTTCTTTATGACTATCACCCTCTTAATCATTAGAAGATATTCAGAGGGTAATAGTTTATATAGAGACAAGCCAAGAGGTAAAATATGTGACTAATCTATAGAGAGATATGTCTCTTTTAAAGGCTCATCCACATGACTTCTTCATGTCATCCACAAGGTCATACTTTCTTGATTTTATGACACCTATCAAACTGAAGTCATCCATAAAATATGATCATCCTAGGGTCCATTTTATCCAACCTACTATGAAGATGATTACCATTCTTATTGTCCTTCCTACTTCTATTCTTTAGTGTTGGTATATTCAATGTGAATCACTTCTTCAATTGCATGTTTTCTTGCTTAATCTCCTACACCTCTTCTTCTTCTTCTTCTTCTTCTTCTTCTTCTTCTTCATTTACCTCCTCAGATAGATTTTATTGGTCAATTCCATCTTCTTATTTCTCATTTTTGGGAACTAAATTTTCATCAAGTTTTACTTGATACTGCAACTGTCTATCTTCCAATTCTCTGTCTAGGCTTGCACTCGATAGTCACATATCAGCACTCAATATTGGAAGGAGCAAAGACAACTTCAATCCAACCTCTAGAGTAGGCTAGTTCCTTGTCAACTTAGTAAGATGTTGAATCAGTTAAGCTCAATAAGGGTTTGAGGAATAGGGTTAGAAAAAGGTTTAGGGTTAGATAAATATGCATCAAAAAGTGGTTGGATAGGCTAACAACATAGGCATATACAATAGAAACCTCTTACGAACTATTTTCAGTGTCCCACACTCAATATTAGCAGCACCCAAAACCATGAAATATTCACACATTAAAGCATAAAACAAAGATATGTTCCAAGAAGCAATTCCAATATCCAATATATTGAAAATACAATTTAGCATAATAGATCAATAATCATATTTTGTAGAAATATACTTCTTACCAACATATATCTAACTATAAATAGATTTCAACTACTTTCACAACTAGTAATCCAACAAAAATGGAATGAACTACCCGTTACAGTATGACAGAAATGCAATTCACAATTTTGAACCTCTTGAATGAAAGATATCAAATATTACAAGTCTTGAGTCAAAAATCTAAGTAATTCTCCTTCCATTAGTTTGCAAAAATATTTACATAGTAGGGCAAGCAAATGCACTAGAGCCAACCCTAAAAATCGAGGGTTCAACCTCTATTTATAGTTTACAATTGAAATAATAAGAGGAGACAATACAAGAATTTAAGAATTTACATATTAGAAAAAAGCTGCACTGGCATTATCTCATTTGCTCATTGATTATGAGAAATATGCTGGAAGAAATCCACCATGGTAGCTCAGCTCTAAAACTTTCTAGTCCAGTTGATGGCAGTTGGACCTCAAGCTATTACAAAATAAATTTGGATCACTCATCGTTCTTGGAAACTCCTTTTCACCATAGATCTACAACAAATCTAGTTCTTGGTCTTGAAAACCCTTTGATGCTTTGCCTTCTTGTCTTAAAACTAATTGTTCTTGAATCCAAAAATATTTCACCTTTTATACACTAAAATAGTGTCAGCAAAATCTTAATCATCGATTCTCTTAGTGGATGGCTATGATTAAATATCAAAAATTGTCTACAAGGTAGCGAAGAAGAAATAAAATGTCATTCTGCACTTTATCAACATTGATGTTAGCTTTAGTGGCTTTGATTAGTGGAATCAAATTTTGATGATAAATGCACTAAAATTTGAGTGGAATCAAGTCCACTATCAATCCGATCCTTAGCCTTAAAAAAATTCTAACTTCTTTCTCTCTTCTGTGGCATAAAGAAAAAGTTACAATCCACTCCAAAATCTTTCTAACCTCATCTCTAACTTGTTTTGACTACAAAATCACCAATATTCACTGGAAGTAGTGTAAATAGCCCTTGTTGCCATTCCACTATCTTTACAATGCTTTCGACCTCATCACCATTCTACTATCTTTATTATTGGAACTTAGTGGAATGCGTCTTATCAACATAGTCACTGGAGCATGTGGAACAAAGAGAACTTGTCATTCCAAATTTTGGAATGCACTAACATTATCAAAACCCAACAAATTTACAGATTGGAAACTTTATCAAAATTTGCTACCAATTACACTAGATATTGAGAGGAATCAAGTCCTTAGCTTTTATGGAAAAAAACACTAAGTTTTGAGCATATTAGAGAACTCTTGTCATGGATCCACTTTGAAATACTCTATGACCTCAACGAATTAGAGATTTCATGCCTTAGAATAAATTTTTTAAAGTTTTCTAAGGATGTGGCCATTTTGGGCCTACATTCTGGTACCTCCTATGTGGATTTGCTCACAAAGCCATCAAAATCAGAGTCTTATTCATTGGGCATCACGAGTCAAAAAATTGCTAGTCTTCAAAAAATGCTTCAAATAATAATTTCCATATGAACACTACCCTTTAGAAAACTTTATGGAAATCTTAGATGATAAACATTCATATCGATATCATGTTGGAAACACATATATCTCTGCTACTCTTTCACAACTTCTTGCTTAGTCTTGAGTAGTCATTTTAGTATTAGGCTTGCTTACTAGATAAATGATGGATTTGGATGTCCTCTACTTGGACACTGGATCAACAAACATGCTTCTCCTCTTCATAGCCATACTTTTGGAAGGTTTGGACAACTTCTCTACCCATAAATCTTGAATTTTTTGTGTAGCTTCCTTCTCCTTTTGCAAATTGGTTAGTGTAGGATAACTCATAGGAGGAGGAGAAGAGGCTATAAAGTAGGAGAGAGAAAAATTAGTAATTGAAAATGGTTTGGTAGAAGTGACTACAGTGGAATATGTGACCACCGCTACTATTGCAATGGGTAAAATAATAGAAACTGTAGTATTACTCATAGAAGGGTGAGTAGGTGCGGATGAAATAGCTTGTTTTCAGATTATGGCGGTGATTGTAATGGCAAATATGGAATTATGGGAGATTATGAAGAAGGAATTTTAGATGATGAGGAAGTCATTTGAGGTGACCTTGGAGGATATGGGTTGGTTTACCCCTTAGTATTGACTGGTGAAATAGGTGGTGAACTATGAGAGGGAGAGTACACTTTTGTTACAACCTCTTTTTTAGAAGGGGAGGGAGATTTCTTTGGGGAATATGAAGTAGGATGAGGATAAGAGGGGATAGAGACCATAACTTTGCCTATAGATGTAGGGTGTTTTGGAGTTGTCTCTTCACTTTACTGTTGTGTTTGTTGTATCAATTCTTCTACATCTAAAGCAGGGGGTCCCTTAGTAATCTTCTCTTTATCCAAATTTAGTTTCTTATAAATATCCTTCTTGGCTCTTTTTGGTGCCCTTTTGGCCTTTATTTTAAATACCTACAAGGCTTCTGATTTTTCATTTTATGTGTCTTCCCTAAAATTTCCTTCCTGTAATGGTTCCTCCTGCAATGTTTCTTCAACAATAGGATTTAGCTCCATTGTCACTGCAGTGGTGAAACTTATTGGTGTGAAAACAAAGTCCTTATCATTCTTATTCCAATCTATCTCTATAGTAGTGGTCTTTCCACCTAGGACTAGGTTCTTTGGCCTACTTACTATCTGAATGATTGGTGTGCTAATAGCCCTCTTATAAAAATAATATATTTTACTCATTAATTGTACCCCTTTTGGGAAATTCTCTAATTGTTTAGTCGAGGGTTCAAATGTCTTCAGAGTCTCAAAAATAGTTAATGGAGTACCAGATACTTCTTCTTGATATTATTCTTGTGAAGGTAGGGATGGGGAATCTGACCCTGTTTGTGGCTTCTTATAGATTAGCACTATATTCTTTAGGTATTTTTCTTTCCAAGCTGTGATATTATTTTCATATTTATCAGAAAATTCATTGTCAATCACCAATACAAACTTGGATTTCTATTTACCAATTTCAACTCTCATCCTCCACCAATCTACTATCTTCACTTCATTCCATTTATTTTTACCCTTGACGTCTCTAATGGTAGACTCTTGCAACTATTTTTTTTTTATTTCTTATCTATTTTGTTCTCAACATATCTGATGGTAGACCCCTGCAACTGATGTTTTTCATTATTATCTAGATCAAAATCAACTACCTATTCATAGAAATATAACCATGGAGAAAGTTATTCCATCTTAGCCACATTCCAATTTATAGGAGTATTTTCCTTATTATTTATACCCTTTTCAAAATGAGGCCTGGAATTTTTCTCAAATTTGTCGGCCTTCTCTCCATTTAGGGCTATATTCCTTTTGTAGAATATATCATCTGGGTCATATCTCCATCTCTATGGAATATAGAACAAGCCCAACCTATCCAAATACTAGTTAATTTACTCACCTTGCCCCTTCTTGGTGATGGTTATATCATAAATACTGGTAGGTCAACAAACATTTTCTCTTCCTTCCAAAGCCATAGTTCATATTTATAAATTTTTCTTACCTCAAATATTCTAGGGCTAATAATCTATCTATAACAAAATGAGGTGGTAGAAAAGGCTTACCAGTGAAGCCATATAGTCTAATGACTGTGCCCTCTGTAAGGATGTACCAATCTCCTTCTTCAGCACCCTTTGTTCTTAACAATTTCTTGGCCAACGATGGTAACCTAGGGAATTCCCCATACATTATATTCAATGCTAGCCCTAAAAATTATAATTTAAATCTATAAAATGATTTAGTGATCCTTATATGAGTAGTCCAATAGTAAATAGGAATGGGGTCTCCATGATAATTCTTTTCCTTGACCAGAATCCAAGGCATAATTTTCCTCACAATAACAAAGAACATCCAGACCAGACTTGAGAAACACCAGAAATAGGGTGCATCAGAACTCCTTTCATTCTCACTAATTACTCGTGTATTATTTGAGCAAGGAAAGTTGGACAGTCAAAGTAAATGACCCTAACACCCTTCTTTTATGCATCTTACTCATACATTCTCTCATTGAAAATGTAGTAAGTAGTGGCTATTTTCCAATTGGTCACAAGTTAGTCAGAATCCAAACCATCCATACAAGCTAGCATGGAATAGAGATTTGGGTGGAAAAAATTCTCAATGGAAATTAGGGTTTTGGACAATCCCTTCTTGGGTTTAATGTCTTTGAATTGATTATAGACCCTTTTTCTAAAAGGCTCACCATCATGAAATTACTTCTACAAAAAGTAATACCCAGCTTGATCAGATGTTTTGAACTCTTTTGGCCTTATGGTTGGCTCTATTCCTAGGGCAAAAATATCATGACAGACCTTGGTAGTGATACTAAATAGGATTTTTCCACTAGAAGTCTTTACTACTTTTTCCCTTGGGTCATAAAATTTGATGATGGCTGCTATCAACTCCAGACAAGGATGAAATGAATCACATATATAAAAAGATGAGTAAATAACACATTTACCTTGGGGTGATAAAGCTACTCCTTTCTTGAATCTGTTATTGATGTTTTTTCTAAACTTTGTTCTCTCTATGAGGACCAACTCGATGTTGACCATGGATTCTGCTTTGTTGATGTAATGTCCCACTTCTTCTTTCACCGATATTTTAGCTTCTTGGGTGTCTTTAGAGGCCATTTCTGTAAGCAATTTTTTAGAAAGCTCTCTCTAGAGTTTATAGATAATACTCATCTACTTCTTCTCTGTGGGCATTAATTTTTTCAAAAAAATGAATTCTGCACTTTTAGCACTTTTAATTGCCCATGCATGCACACCCTCCACCATTAATGTGGTTGTTGCATGAAATGTCCTTTTGCACACTTTTCAAATTTAAGCTATTTATTTTGGTGGCTTGGAGATGTTATGCTAGTTTTCGATTGGCTAGAACTCAAATACTTTCTATGCACTCACAACGTCGCTTGCCCTTTTCTTTTCCTTTGATATGGGACAAAAATTAGTTTCTATTGAAAAATAATCATGAACCCCGATGGATTAGAACATTCACTATTCCACTGCCACCTTAGTCTCTTTAAGAGTAGAATAGATGCATGCAACATTCTATTGGCACTTTAGTTCATTTGATTATGGATTGGAGCTTGCTGCCCTTTTTGGTGATATTTATCTTATTTTACAACTTTTTCTTTTTCTTTCATATATATATATATATATATAACATTTTATCAAAACAAAAATTGATATAAAATGAAAAAATAATACGATACAAAGTATGTACATATGTTACAATGATCCATATTTTAATCAAAATAAAGTTTAAGGTGAAAACCATTGACCAAAATTGGTTGTATGTTTCCTTCAAGATATTCAAGCTGGAAAAAATTGGTCTCTTTAACCTCTGCTCTCTTGAAAGAGCCATCCCAAAAGAATTCAAACTTCTGATGATGTCCTAGCTTAGCTATTTCAACATTCCACCTGAGTACAGAATATCCAACTTGGAACTTCCTGGATGTTACCTTCTTGTCAAACCATACCTTGATGTCAACTAAATGCTTTTGAAAATTTTCATATGCTTGAGCTCTTTTCTCTTCTAACTATAGCAAGTGTGTTAGCCTTGTTTCCACTGGATTTTTCTTAGATTCCTCTTCTTTGTTTATTAGTTTGAGTGCTGGAATATCCAAATGAACATGTAAAATTGCCTCCTTGCCATAAACTAAGGCATAAGGGGAGGTATTGATGAACTTTTTGATAGTAATTATGTCTTCCCATAGGGCTTGCTCTAGAAATAGGTGCCAACTTCTATTATTACCCTCTAGTGACCTTCTCATAATTCTCAACAGATTCTTGTTAGTTGATTCTACAAGTCCATTTCCTTGGGGGTAGTAGTTTGAAGTATTCTTTATGGTAATGTTATACTTGCTAGAAAAATCAATATATTTGGCTCCTATGAATGTTGGTCCATTATCGCTCACCAAGGATTTTGGAACACCAAACATTGAAATCAAGCTTTTCATAAAATTAATCATCACTTCTTGGTCTTATTTATTTGTAGGAATAGCTTCTACCCATATAGTGAGGTAGTCAGTAGCAGTCAGAATGTATTTTTGCTCAACTGAGGAATGTGGATTAATAACTCCTATAAAATCCAACCCCCATTTCTGAAAGGGTTCTTCCACTTGAATTGGCTTAAGGGGAAATGATGCATTTATTATTCATACCACATGTTGTTGGCATTTATCACAAGCTCTAGTGACTTTGAAAGTGTTAGAAAATATGATAGGCCAATAATAGCCTGCTCCGATAATATTCAAAGTTGTTACTCTTCCTAAGAAGTGTCCTTTGGATAGTCCTCCATGGAACTCCTCTATGACCTTTTGTTTTTTATCATCTTTTAAGCACCTAAGGAGAACTCCATCAAGGTTCCTTTTGTACAGACCCTTTGGCAGTAAAACATACTTCAAAGCCTGTAGTATATATCTTCTTCTTTGTGATGCATTAATATCAAGAGGGCATATCCCAGTTTGAAAGTACTTAGTCATCTGATCTACCCAGTATAATTAACTTGACTGTAATTTTTAGTTTGATCATCTGTTGTTGCCTAACAAGCTATCATTTCTACTAAAACTATTACTTCTATAAGACCTTGGCATAGGGCTCTACCTCTTACCAACTTGGTAGGATGGATTTCCACATCATATGGTTGGATATTAGTAATCCAACCAGCTCTCTTATCTCCTATTTCTCCTTGTAAAATAAAGCTTTTCACATCCGGATGAACAACATAAACTAGGGTCTTGCTTTGATCCAAATATTACTTAAAATTTTTCAATGATTTCATTACAACAAATACTTGTTTCTCAATAAAATTATACTTAACATGATATTCATGAAGATTCTAGCTCCAAAATAAAATGGGATGCTCCTCTCCTTGATCATTCTTTTGAGTGAGCACTGAGGAATAGCTTTCCTCAGATCCATAAGCATAAAGAATGAAGTCCTTGCTAAAATCTAGATTTACTAGAACTGGAGCTAAAACAATGGATTGCTTGATGATTTCAAAGGCTTGCTTTCTTACTTTAGTCCATTTAAAATCTGCATCTTTCTTTAGTAGTTCATATATAGGCCTCACCTTTTGAGAAAAGTTAGAGATGAATTTCTTGACAAAGTTTATCTGACCAAAGAAATACTGTAAGGCCTTTTTATTTACAAGCAATGGAAGAGCAAGAATGGATTTTATTCTATCTGGGTCAATGGCTATACCTTCCTTGGATACCACATGGCCTAACAACTTTCCCTTATGTACTGCAAAGAATGACTTATTAGAATTGAGGTAGATGCCAAATTCTTTGTACTTCTAGAAGACCTATTCTAGGTGTACCAAGTGGTCTTGCTTATTATGGGAAAATACAATCATATCATCTAAATAGATCAGAATGACCTTGTTAATCATCTCCCCAAAATCATAGTCCATTTCTCTCTAGAATGTGGCCCCTAAATTAGATAGCCCAAAATGTATTCTTTGATATGCAAAGGTTCCCCATTTTATGGTGAATGTTGTCTTAAACTGATTTTCATTCTTCACCCAAATTTGGTTATATCCAGAGAAACCGTCTAGCAATGAGAACCTTTATGTTCCCACCACAATATGCAATATTTGATCAATCTATGGGAGGGGGTAGTGGTCCTTAAGTGACGCTTGATTGAGATTTTTAAAATCTACACATAGGCAGATGTCACCATTCTTCTTCCTAAAAGGTACCAAGTTTGCTATCCATGTTGAATTTTTTATTGGATAAATGATCTTAGCCTTTATAAACTTCAAAATTTCTTCTCTCATTATGGCTTTGATCCTAGGATTCAAAGGACTCTATTTCTACCTGAATGATTTGCATTAGGCTATAGCTCAATCATGTGTTGGATGACCTTCTTGTCATATACTTTGAGGTCCTCATATGACCAAGTTACAATGTCTTGGTACTTCTGGCATAAAGATTTTATATCCTCCTCTTCATTTGGATAATATTGGATTCCAACCTTGAGCTTATTTTATTTTTCTATTTCAACTTATTTATATATTTTCTCATTGACTTCCATGGATCTGATATTTTTCCTGTCTTCATTGTCAAACAGGATCTCTTTAGTAACCAAACCTCTAGGTATGTGCTTTTTCTTGAGTTGAATGATATCCTGTTGATCAATATCTTTTGGTTTTTTCTCTTGAATAGTGGATAAACATACTTCTCTCACCATAAAATCAATAATTTATTCGTCACTTTCAAAGACCTGCCAGAAAATCTATTTATCTGGCATAGCATGCTTAAAAATAATTTTGATCTCTTTGTATTTCTTGAACCCTATGTCTGCAGAAGGGTTGAAGTTAGCTCCCCTTACTGCTAAGGAATCTACCAAGGTATTCTTTCCTCTAGGAAAAAAATTTTTTAGGGCATGAAAGGATTCCATCAAATCCCATACCCTATTCTATATGCTTTAAGGTAATGGTGCTTCCTGCTGCACCTTTCCCTTACCTGGTTTAAAATCAATTTAGAGTCGCCATATATGTTTAAGATATTAATGCCAATGCTTTCAGCTTGCATCAATCCAAGGCATAGAGCCTCGTATTTAGTAGTATTTTTAGTGCATGATCATGTTAGCCTATAGGCAAAACTCTTTGTCCCTTCTTATTGGGATTGTAATACTACACCAGCACCAACACCATTTCTACATATGGAACCATCAAAGTGCATGGTCCATATTTATTTTTCTCTCAGATAATTATTAGATATAGTAGGAAATATTTTCTCTCTCTATAGAAATATTGTATGTGCCCATACCTATCCCAAATTGGCTATAATCCTCTCTAAAAGATATTTCATATTCAATTTCCAACTCCTCAAAATTATCCACAAATTCAAATTCCTCTAGAGGGGTGATATTGCACATGTCCTCTTCAATTTTTTCAATGTGGTAAGACACATGCTTCTCAGGTGTTATTCTTATCCTCTTTCCTTTGAAAGGAATAACCATGCTAGAATAGTCCATATACATGCATCCACCCAACTTTACAGTGAACTCTCTTAAAAGGCATAAGCCAAAATAGGGTTTTAGATCCACCACTACTATTTCTTGTACTATAGTTACCTCGGGTGCTCTATGTAGCCTCATCAAGACATATTTTATCACTCCCATTGTCTTCATAGGTGTCCCATATAATTGCAAAACTCCAGGGTAGGATTTGATGTATTCCATACCCATTTCCTTGCAAACTACTTTAGGCATAATTATAGTAGATGCTCCTAAGTCAATCATACAATTGCAGACCACCCAACCTTCCATTATTAGAGAGATATAAAAATGAGGGTTTATTCTTTAAAAAAATAGGGGACATTTCTTTCTTTTCGGAGGGTATACTAAGGATTGTGGTGGCCTACTTATCCTACAAATATTTATTCAGAGAAGCTTTTAGTAGGTCTATTTGGCCCTAAATGAAGAGCATATCATATCGACTAGATTTGGATGGTATCTTCTTCATTTCTTCCATAATGTTTTATTCAGATTTGACAGAAGTAGGTCTCTCAAGCCTTCTTTTTGGCTCACCATATTTTATTTTATACTACTGAGGGACCTCAATTCTCCATATTTTAGTAATGGAAGGGAATCTAAGTTTTTCTTGATCTTCATTTTTAGACCTCATTCAATCTCCCTTAGTTTCTTTCTCAAATCTCTTGGGAAGACTGACTTCTTTTTCTTTGGCCTGGAGAATAGGGAAAGTATCACTACTTTGGGGAGGTGGATCACTTTTCCTCTAAGAATGGACCTAAAATCGACCCATCTTCTATGGGTTGACTTGCAGTGTTTTCTTACCAAACTTTGTCATGACAACAATGGTTTCGTCCTCATCAAAATATTTTCCAACAATGATTTTTTTTTGATGCTAGAGTATATTCACTCTTCCTTTTTTATTCCTTTTTGCTTTCTCCATAGCCATGGTGTTGGTACATAACACAAGATTATGAGTCATGAGGATCATTGCACACTAAACACCATAAATTCACCAGACTTGTTTTTGAAGAACACTCAAGCTCTTCATATGCTGCATTTACTCTTACCCTAGTACTATTTCTAGGACCAGGTCTTTGATATTTATTCACATAAGGAAATATCCTTTTTGAGACCTCTCAATCTCTCTTTTCTCCATTGAATTCATCTTGTTGCTAAGAGTTTTCAAAGTATTTTTTATATCAATAAGGACAGAATATTCTTGTGGAATCTAAGAAGGAAGTGGAGGGAAAGGAGTTGCAACAGATGGTGCTTTTGACTGAGAAATGGGATTCATCTATGGGAATGTGGATGACAAAGAAGGAGGGTCCATATAAGATGAAGTAGAATTTTGACTTTGGATATTAGTAGTTTTCAAATTGTAGGGCAACACTGCTTTTGGAGGTAATCTCCCCACATTAATAAGGACATTTTCTTCATGAAAAGCTACATTATAAACATGTGGAAACGTTTTCACCTTAGATTGTTGGGTTTGCAGGCCTAAATCTGATCCAAGGGCCCTGATATAATACATGTAAGTGTGCAAAACCAGGAAGCACACACCACAATTGGCCCTAATTACAATTTTATTATTATATCAAATGTAAAAATAAATACGAGCACATAATAACATATAACGTAAAAGTAAAAAGCAAATATATATTCTTTTATTAATGCTTCTAGATCTCAGTTACATGTATGTACCTCTAAGGGATACTTATTTTGATACAATATGTTACAAGTGCGGCAACGGTGAATGTATCCCCCGCAAGGGGATGGTACACATTTGTAGGCCTCTTGATCTCACACACCAAACTATCTGAGGGCTTACTGATGCCTCTTTCTAATCTCATCTTGGAGGGATATCATGCTCTAGATACTTCAAACTAATCCTAGGAACCTATATCTATGGGTATGGAAATAACATAGCACAATAAGTAGTACGGGCCACCTCTCCAGAAGAGGTTGTTAGTAGTAAATTTGATAAATATGATAAATAAGCATGACATGACCTAAAATGCAGCAGATCTAAGCAATGTGCATATAAAAATAAAAAATATTAATCTAAATGCAATGAAATATTTAGATCTATGCTAAAGCCATGTAAATGAAATAATGATAAATAAAGATCTATTAATTAGAACAAAGGAATAAACCATTTTAAAACCTATCTATGACTATGGGCCACTATCAAAGATAGTGGCCTCTGACTTAATGGTTACCTCATGTCTTATGGGCTATGACCGTCAATCTCTTTGATCAAATTTATGTTCAAGGGTCGTCGGGTGTGTCTCCTACACTGATTGGTGGTTAAGAATGATGGATCTAAATACTGATTCATGGACATGGATCAGTCATACGGTTCTCCAATGCTCCTAAAATGGGCATAGATTGGCTCTTTGATCTGACAGGGCTCCATTGCATGTCAATTTTGATATCAACCATTTATAGTCATTGCACATCCTTATCCCATGGGACGGTCCAGCCGCAATGGCCTTCTTAGGAAATTAAGATGATAGAAATTCTATTTAAGCTTATTTTGAATCACTATGCTTGATAATATGGCCAACATTAGATGCCCCAATAATGAAAAGAACATACATCATTGAATCATTGCCTTTGATGAGTTGAAGAACTTGATTTTAGTAGCTTAAGTCAAAATACTAGCCTTGGCAGAAATCCTAGCCTTGGCAGCAATTAGGAGATAATCTTACGTCTAATCTTATCCTTGGTAGCAATTAGGAGACAAACTTAAGTCTAATCCTAGTATTGGTGGCATTTAGGAGATAATATTAAGTCTAATACTAGCCTTGGCAACAATTAGAAGATAAGCTTAAGTCAAATCCTAGCCTTGATGATAATTAGGAGATAAGCTTAAGTCAAATCCTAGACTTGACGGTAATTAGGAGATAAGCTTAAGTCAAATACTAGCCTTGACAACAATTAGGAGATAATATTAAGTCAAATCCTAGCCTTAACGACAATTAGGAGACAATCTTAGTCAAATCCTAGCCTTGACAGCAATTAGGAGATAAGCTTACTGGCTTGCTTGAATTTGCTTTTTATCTTTTGTTTATTTGCCCCAAGCAAGGGAGTGCATGATTTTTTCAGCAATTATTCTTGAATGAATGTGCTTAGCAATGATTAAGCATTTAATTATTTATTTGGAATATACATGTTGCTATTATGACCAATGGGTTTAGTGGATGTCGTTGGGGCATTTTGGGTGACCACAGGGTTTATGACCTTTAGGGATTTTTGGGTTACGAAAGGGTTTATGGATACCTTTGGGGATTTTTGGGTGACCAAAGGGCTTATGATACCTTTGGAGCCTTTTGGGTGACCAAAGGATTTATGGATACCTTTGGAATATTTTGGGTTGAACAAAGAGTTTATAGATACCTTTGGAGCATTTTGGGTTGACCAAATGGTTTATGGATACCTTTGGAGCCTTTTGGGTTGACCAAAGGGTTTATGGATATCTTTGGGTCCTTTTTATGTGTTGAAAAAAGGGAGTTATGATTACTTTGGAGCCTTTTTGGGTGACTAAAGGGTTTATGATGCTTTTGGAGCCTTTTGGGTGACCAAAGGGTTTATGTATACCCTTGGGGCTTTTTGGGTTGACCAAAGGGTTTATGGATACCTTTGGGACCTTTTTGTGTGTTTCCCAAAGGGGTTATGGATACCTTTAGGGCCTTTTTGAGTGACCAAATGGGTTTTGGATACCTTTGGAGTGTTTTTGGGTTGACCAAAGGGTTTATGGATACCTTTGGAGCCTTTAGGGTGAAAAAAAGGTTTATGTATACCTTTGGAGTATTTTTGGGTTGACCAAAGGGTTTATGGATACCTTTGGAGCCTTTTGTGAGTTGACCAAAGGGGGTTATGATGCCTTTGGAGCTTTTTGGATGAAAAAAAGGTTTATGTATACCCTTGGGGCTTTTTGTAAGTTGACCAAAGGGCTTATGATACCTTTGGAGCCTTTTGGGTGACCAAAGAGTTTATGGTTACCTTTGGGGATTTTTGGGTAACCAAAGGGTTTATGATATCTTTGGAGCCTTTTGGATGACCAAAGGGTTTATGTATACCTTTGGAGCATTTTTGGTTTGACCAAAGGGTTTATGGATACCTTTGGAGCCTTTTATGAGTTGACCAAAGGGGGTTATGATGCCTTTGGAGCTTTTTGGGTGACCAAAGGGTTTATGTATACCTTTGGAGTATTTTTGGGTGACCAAAGACTTTATGGATACCTTTGGAGCCTTTTGTGTTGACCAAAGGGTTTATGGATACCTTTGGGACCCTTTGGGGTTGCCTGATTAATTATTTGATTGTTGATTAGGGGAGGTATGATACCAATAATGTCTCAGTTGATGTTTAGAAATATTTATGTGATTTGTAATTGTGCAATTTTGGACCATTAGATGCATTATGTGTATAATTTATGGATGCATTAATGGATGTAATGCCTATTAATGATGTGAATATGTTATATGTATGTGATGTATTGATGACATGCACTAGCTAGATAATAAATGTATTCTTAGATACTACGATATATATGTATAGATGCACTATGATGATGGATGAATATATGGATGTAGTGCTTATTGTTAAATGCATGTTTAATTTTGATTTAATTGTATGCATTCAATTTATGTTGTTATGATATGATGAATGCAATGTGTGCAATGCATTATTTACATGATGGTGATCTAATGTAAATGAACCTATATGCTTTAATGGATGAATGTGATATGAGTTTAACAATATAATGGGTGACACCACATAATGTGTAACAATCATGTGTGAGATGATATTATGTGATATGTATGTACTTTCTTTATAAGATTTTGTAAATAAAAAGATATCCCCAAAATAGTCAGTGGTCGTCTAAATGTCATTACTGACATTCATATGGTATCTATCCTATTTCATGAACACCCTTTAATGAAAAAAACCTCATAAATAAAGTTGATGATTTGACTAATGGAATTATTTGTTGCTATGAGGGGATTTTTTATATTTTCCATGAGACTCAAACACCCTAGTTACTCGATCAAAAGTTGCATAATAACCATACAGATCTTCTGAAGGATAAATTTATTGTTATGAAGACCTATATACTCATTATCCCTGTGTGTGAAAGTGAATATATTAGATAAAAAATAAGCATACCCCAGTGCCATACGGGATTCATTCAGCCCATTACTATATTGGGGATCCTCAAATGTTTATCCTAATCCTAAGTTGGACTCAGTTGGATTAGACCACTAGGTGGTATAGGACACCTAAAGCTAGCTCTTCCACATGCAAACATTGGTCTATAAAAAATAAATATGCTAATGTGACAGACATATCATCGTGCGTAAGGATACCTTATGGTTCATTCATGCTAAGAATTCTAGGGATTCAAGTTCAATACTCCCTTATTTTATTCATATTTATTTGGGATACTTGCTCATGCTTAGTGATAAAAATCACTATTTATTCTAAATTTTTGTTTTTCTTTTGAGCAAGGGATTTATGTAGTGATGATAATCACTGTTTATTTTGTTTTTGAATTTTTTCTTTGTTCAGTATTTTTTCTTGTTTTGATCAAAGCAAGGGATTTATTTGGGTAGGGGTGAACTTGTCCTTTTGTCAATTCTCAACATTTCCAAACCGGTCACATAGGGGGATGAGCAAGATAAACTTTTCACTTAAGGATACCTAGTACCACTTTGCAACATTCATATTTACCTTGTTCCAACTAGGATTTTAGTGTTTTGATTAGTGATAGGATTTTGAGATATACCAGGTGCTATCAAAACCAAACCTCATCTATTAAAAGCAAAGATAAATTTCTACAAAGTTTGATAAAACCACTAGGTATGGTTGAGTGACCAAAAAACCCTAGTATATTCCTTATAGCAATAGGAGGGGTTGTGTTGAAAAACAACATTACACACATGGGTTATGGGTGATGATGGATTTTGATGATGCATGATTACGATACAAATGTGGTGTCATTTGTAAGATTGTGAACACAAACTACCTAATGTAAATGTAATGGATGCAACGCACCTAATGCAATGCAACTATATGGATGCAAGTGTGGAATGACAATGTTTTTATGTTTTTGATGCTTTCAATTGTTTTTAAGTTTTGATTATTATGAATATTTTTGAACTTTTTGACTTTAAATTGTTTTTGTGCTTTTATGTTTTGTTTTTGACAAAAGGGCTTAAGGATGCCTTTAGGGCTTTTTGTGATGTGACCAAAGAGCTTTAATATGCCTTTGGGGCTTTTTATGAGTTGACCAAAGGACTTTAAGATGCCTTTGGAGATTTTTGTGATTTGACCAAAGGGCTTTAAGATACCTTTGGAGCTTTTTGTGAGTTGACCAAAGGGCTATAAGATGCCTTTGGAGCTTTTGCGATTTGACCAAAGGGCTTTAATAAACCTTTAGATCTTTTTGTGAGTTGACCAAAGGGCTTATGGTACCTTTGGAGCCTTTTGTGTTTTGACCAAAGGGCTTTAAGATGCATTTGGAGCATTTTGTGATTTGACCAAAGGTCTTATGATACCTTTGGAGCCTTTTGTGTGTTGACCAAAGGGCTTATGATGCCTTTGGAGCTTTTTGTGAGTTGACCAAAGGGCTTATGATACCTTTGGAGCTTTTTTTGAGTTGACCAAAGGGCTTGTGATGCCTTTGGATCTTTTTTATTTGTTTGAATTTTATTTTTTTGATAGGGGTACAGTATGATACCTTAGGTATCCCCCGTGTATGTTCCACTCAATGAAAGTGAGGGAGGCACGATACCTTTAGAATCCTCGCTTAACCTCATTGAAATTGATGTGGATGGTGAGGAAGGCATGTTATCTTGAAGACCCCTAGTGTGCATGTTTCCCATTATAATGTAATCAGGTTGCTTAGGAAGAGTGACAGACATCAACTCTCCTAGTTAGGGCGTGAACCTCTATAGCGTGCCCATGTCTTGGCGGGGAGAAACAAGTGAATCGTTTGCATGGAGCTCATTTTGCTCTAATAGGTTTTGGACCACTTTTTGGAATAATTGGTAGTTGCAAATTTCATACCCCTATATACGATGATACATATAAAATAGACTTTCATCAGTGGACCCATGCTTGGGCTCTCTTTGCTTGACCTTGGGTAACACAAATGCTTTTACCTTGTACAACTTTTGAAATAAAGTTGTAATAGTCATTTCAAATATGACCACTCACTGAGGTGGATTATTTGGACTACAAGGTTGTGATTGACCTTGGGGTCCCAACTGGGATGATGTAGCCTCTATTTTGGTAGGCTGGGGTTCTATGGATGAACCATCTATGGGAAAAGCCCCACTATCCATGAGATCTTGAACCACATTCCTAAATTCATGATAATTACGAATGTCATGGCCCTCTATTCGATGATAGAGATAGTAATGGTTCTACCTATAACCCTTAGGTTTAGCTCTATTTGTCTCTAGAATTTTTATGTCGGGTAAGGTTAAGACCTTAGCTTCTTTCGAATTCTAGAAGATGATAGACATAGGCTCACTTAAAGGAGTCTAGATGCATTACGGATGCTTCGAGTGTGCAACACACATTGGCCGGGTTTGAGGACTAGGTTGAGCCCTAGGTATATCACTTGCTTGCTTAGGGGGATCCCCTTGCATTTTGGATGCAAGGGATGGATTGTAGCCTAAGACCATCTATTGGTTGACAACCCGAAGCTATTTTTTTTCAAGCATGTTATATACTATGGCTCAAAATATTTGACATGATTGAATATCATGACCATTTTGTCTATGATATAGACAATGTGATTCTTACTCATACCCTTGTGGTCTTGGATGATCTAGATTTAACTGGTGAAACTTACGTAATATTATAGTATTTGCAGCACATAATCAATTGAAAATTGATACCACAGGCTCAAGCAATAAGGTATGCTTTCCATGTTGTTGATGCAGCCAAGTTGGCACTTGCTCTAGTTGAGGCTTTTCCTGTGGCTTCATAGGGGATAGTTTGACCTCATATGAGGGTTGCTTTTGTATCTCCTAGCTTTCATGTGGGATAAAAATATATTGCAATGCCTTACTTTGTTGCTCCATTTGTACCTCTATATTATAGAGGTGATTTTGCATATGCTCCAATACTGATAAGGCTCTCATGTTCTAGTGATTGGTTTGAAACACCATTTTGTACTGAAGGAGGTGAAAGAGTGGGTTCTAAATATCCATCAGGTAACTATAAATCACCCATTTCCTTAATTTGAGTCGATGTGGAGGCTTCATGATGATCCACTTTGATAGTGGTATCCACATACTCATGTTTATGACTTAGTTCATGTTTCTATTTCACTTTGTGGTGTTGAATTGTGTCAGCTTTGGTACTCTCAGTCTAATGCGGAAGAAATACTTGTTATTGTTCTTGAGGAGGCACCATGAGAAGTGAGTCAAGGATGATTAATGCTAATGGTTTTGACCCCTTCAATGTGGCAGTAATATCTGATTACACCATATCTTGTTTTATCTGCCTTAGAGTCACTTGGTATTTTGAATTAATGTTAACCATTGCCACAAACTCTTGAGAAGGCACTTTAGCTTTTGGACCAGTTGAAGGTGCTTTAGTCATGTTAACTAATGTTTTCTTCTCCTCATCAGGTAATATGATACTATTATTTTTGGTGATGGAATACGGTAGCGACTTCTTGATGTAAGCTTCAGTTGAATGTTTGGTGATTTTATCCAAATGAAATTTTGGAGGCTTGCATGTCACTAGAGTTTCTTATGGTTCATCAAACTCCTTGTAATACTTGAATGGATTAGGATCATGGGGGACCACATACAATTTTTCTTGGTGTATGAATTTTAGATTTTGGTGCCTACCTGTATGGGTAAGATTACTGTACCAATTTTTAGGGAAGTGTCATCATTGAAGGCTCTCAATATGAATTTTGAGTCCTTAATCCATGAAAGTGGTAAATTTAAATGCTTCAAAGTTGTAGCCATGATGATATTGGTAGACAATCTAGTTTCAATCAAGACTCTCTTGTATGGAATTTGATCAATGTTTGCTATGATGTGTAGCGGAGGATTGGGTTCATCCATAGAGATTGGCTTAGTCTCCTATCTACAAAAGGTAATCACAGGGTCCTTTTATAAGTGAATTGGATTCATTGTTGGTGTGGACCATGATATATTATTATCTTTAGTTGAATTTTTTAATATGTTGGGTTGATCAAGGTATCTTTTGCTTCCTATCATAGTATTGATCATACTGATAAAACCCTCATCAAGCAAGCCTATGTGCACCTCATTGACGTGCTCAAATTGATTATTGGGTGCTATGTTTACTTCGTGTGTAGGCAAGGGGTCTTGGAAGACTCCTATATAAATATTTTGCCTCTCTATCATATTCTACACTAAGTCTCTAAAGGGATGACATGTCTGAATTTCATGACCCCTTTATCGATCATATTCTAGAAGATTGATTCTTCACACCTCATATAATTGATCAAAGAGCGATGCTAATGTCTTTGGAAAATCAGTATATTTTCATTATGGCCAATATTTGTGGCCATATATCTGATTCTATTGCATATTATTTTGGGCCAGATGAGGTCGGTCTTGGTAATTATGTTGCATTGGTAGAGGTGGTGCGACTTGGTTTGAGGATTTTGGGATACTCAAAAAAACTTGATTGATTGGGATCACCTTTTATTATGTTTTTCCACCTATAATATTCTTGTTTGGCCATTCCTTTTTGTGGAGTTGAATATCATCCTCTTGTATCTTGATTGCCTCAATGAACTCAGCCTATTCTAAGGCCTCCTCAAATGTTTGATACTGCTATAATTGTAAGAAAAGCAAGATTTGTTTTGAATAGCTTCTCATAAACATTTGAATGAGCTCTATCATGGGTAGGGTGAAAGGTAGTTTTGGCATCACTTTCCTCCACTTATTTACATACTCAATGACTGGCTCATCGTCAAGTTGATGAAGGCTAGCCAAGTCAGTTAAGTTTGTCATTTTCTTAGCACTAGAGGCAAAAATTTGTAGGAATGCATCAACTAATTGCTCAAAGGTGTATATGCTATGGTGTGGTAGGTGGTTATACCATTCTAAAGCATCTCCAACTAGTGTTGTAAGAAATATTCTCAACATCAAGGGGTCATTGTCTTCAAAATGGAAGCACATATTGATGAAGATTATCACATGCTCTTGTGAATCTTCATCATCTTTGAATTTTTCAAGTTGAGGTATCTTGAAATTCGATAGATATGTTGGTTATGACACTGATGGATCCAAAGGTTGGTTTCTAAGTTGCTTTAGAGTAGGTTTTTGATAAACTAACCTTTAATTTTATTTCTTGAATGAATTTATCCGATAAACTAGTGCTTTTTATGGCCTTGATGACATGATATGATCTTCCTATTGTCACCCTTGATTAGGTCAAGGAGGCTAATTTTGATGTTGAGGTGGATGATAAGTATAATAATTAGGTGTCTCATAATAAATGGATTCAAGGTAAGCATCCACTTCTTCCTGATGTTCCCATTGGGACTCTTCATATGATTCATCATAGTATTGATCTTGGTACTATTGAGGAGTATGAGGTTCTTCATGATAACCAGATAATGGCCTTTGATGTTGAACATGATTTTGGTGTGTTCGAGAGGAAGGAAAACAAGATTTCACTAGATGACTTATGCATTGTTGCATCCTCTAGGTGCTAGGCATAAGCATCGCTTTATGTAATGCATTTTGCACTTGCTCTTGTTGTATATTTTTTTGTTCTTGTATCTTTCATTGATACAACCTTTGTAGGTGTTCTTGTTGTGATTCTACCCCTTTTTGATTTAATTTTTGTTGATCCAACTATGGTTGATCCACACATTGTTTTTGGTTAAGTTGTGACCTTAGTGCTTGATGTGTATGATCTCGTTGTTCAGTTTTATGGGGGCTATGTATCCTCGTATTGGAAATATGAATGGGTTTGTCATGTATTTGTCCCCTAGTAGGATTTATTTCTTATTTTCCACACTCTCTAGAGGTTGCATTGACCTAATACTCTATTTTATGATTAGGCTCTATATAGTCTAACGATGCAGATATGCAACGTGGTTGCCCCATGTACTCTTCATGAGGAGTAGGAGGATGAATTGGGTCCTCTTTCTCATTTATGAGGAATGATGCATATTCAATATTAGATATAATATCTATATATTCATACTGTACAGAAGCACAATGTGTATATGTAGAATGCTCCCTGTGAGGAGTAGGGGGTGACTTACTTGATTAAACAAGGTGGTTTTTTCATCCACACTAGGCCATGGTGTGCTCTCATTTTCATATTCTAATTGATGTATAGAGAAATTTGGGATGTGAGATTGTGATAGTGACCTGCTAGAACCCTTAGTGGGTGGATTATTCCTCACATAGAATTCTATCAAGGTGTTCAAGTCAGGTAGGTTTCCTAGAGGATCTGTGGGTGCCTCCCTAATAGGGATATCTCAAAGGTTTGACTTCCTATGGATGGTATTGATGTTATGATAAGACTTGGGATGCCATTCAAGGATGGTCATGTCCTTTGGACTGATTTGGATATGTTCAGTGGTTATAGAACCTGATTCTGTCTCTAGATTGGAGGTCTTGCTCACCATGGGAGGTCCCCCGACTGTTTGGAAAAAAATTGGCTTCCAAAAAAAAATTGTAAGTGTCATATACCAAAATGATAAATGCTATGAGATGATCACAATGTTTTATGACTACAAAAAGTGACTTTCGGGTCAAAATTTTGTATTTTTGAAATAATTGGCCAACCGAGGCTCGTGGGGAAATGCCCACTTTTAGGAATTTTTAGGAAATTTTGAAGCATGAAGATTTAGGACTCAAAATTTCTTGGAGAGGTACACAAGAGGCTAAATAAGACAACAAAACAAATTTGGCAACTTTTGGAGTTGTCTAGCCCATTTAAGGACTGTTTTAGTGCATTTTTTCCCTATTTTTGGCTTCGAAAATAGAGTAATCATAAAACCAAAATAAATTTTTTGTTATAGCTCTGATTTGCATGATTCTCAATCCATTGGATGCAAAATAAAAATGTATATAAATTTATTTGAAAAATTAGTGTTAGGTTGATTAACCCAACAATAAATAAACACACAAAGCAGATAATATGATTATCTCTTTTATGGATTAAATGTGTGTCCTAGGATGTTTTATGTGTTTGATTTGTTGTGAATATACTTTGAAATCTTATTGTGTTTTTCAAAAGTTGATGTTATACTCAATTTTTTCAAAGGTTTTCACCTATATACTCACACAAGACAAATATGGGAGTGAATTCCATACTCAACGAGGTAGCATAGGTACTACCAACCCTCACCCATCACACCGTGCACAGTGATACACTCCTTCGAAGAGGAGTGCATGATATTTTGCATAGATAAGATAGTTCTTGGGTCAAAATTGGCCATGATTGGGTCCCTATGATACTCTTTCACATGAGCCAACCAAGTGGTAAGGACATCCATTGTTGATCTTGATCAATGGGTTGGATGTGAGAGCCTAACACTACTGATGTTAAAAATAAGTCATGTGTGTGGGGTTCTTTTTAATATTGCATGTAAATAAAATGCATCACCCAAAAAACATGATAATTTATATATGCCTAATATAAAAGAAATTTTATTTTAGAAAGATGCATGTATTTAGCTTATATGAACTTCAGATATTTGCACTCTATTTCATGAATTAATGGCCACTAGCTAGGTTGCATGCAAGAAAACCAAACATATAGAAGCCTAGCATGCTAGAGACTAGGGCAAACCTTAAAAGTAGAGGCCCGCTATTCCTAGCAGTGCCTATAAGAAACTAAAAGAAACTCTAAGAAATATCCAATGCATATTATTTTTTAATTTTTCTTAATAAAAAAAATGTGATTTAAGTTGTTTATCTGGAAAAAAGTTGAAGACAGAAAAAAATAGAGAAACAGAGAATTCTACAAACCTTAAATCCTAATATGATGATGGAAATTCTACCATCTGCTACACTTCTATACTAGCCATTATTGACTAGAGTGGCTATTGTTGGACAATGACTGTAGGAGCAGCTAAGATCTATTGGTTGGTATTGACTAGAGCGAACAAACTTGATGGTCATTGTCAGCTAGAGTGGCCGAACCTACACATAGAAAACTCATAAATGTTAGTAAATAAAATGTAAAATAAAAACTTGGTGGGGGTCCCACCATGATTGCCATCTGTGTGACCTCGAAAAGTGTACACCACAACTGGTTCTACTTGCAATGTTATTATTATATCAAATACAAAAATAAAGACGAGCACACAAGCACATATAATACAAAAGTAAAAAGCAAAGAAATATTTTTTTATTAATTATTCCAGATATCGGTTCCATGTATGTCCCTCTGAGGGATACTCATTTTGATACATTTTTTTTACAAGTGGGGAAACAGTGAATGTATCCCCTGCAAGGAGACAATGCACCTTCGCAGGCCTCCCAATCTCGTACACCAAAATTTTTGAGGGTTTACTGGTACCTCCTTCTCCTGATATCATCCTAGAGGTATCTCATGCTCTGGATACTTTGAACTGATCCAAGGAACCTGTATCTATAGGCATAGAAAAAATAGATCATAGTAAGTAGTACGAGCCACCTCTTTAGAAGAGGTTGCTAGTAGCAAATCTGATAAATATGATAAATAAGCATGATATGACCTAAAATGCAGTATATCTAAGCAATGTGCATATGAAAATTAGAAATATTAATCTAAATGCAATGAAATATTTAGATCTATGCTAAAGCCATGTAAATAAAATAATGATAAATAAATATCTATTACTTAGAATAAAGGAATTGACTATTTTAAAACCTGGCTATGACTATGGGTCATTGTCAAAGATAGTGATCTCTAACTTAAAGGTTACCTTAGGTCTTATGGGCTATGACTGTCGATCTCTTTGCTTGAATTGATGTTCAAGGGTCATTGGGTGTGTCTACTACACTTATTGGAAGTTAAGAATGATGGATTTGAATACTGATGCATGGACATGGCTCAACCGAATGGTGCTCCAATGCTCCTCAAAGGAGCGTAGACTGGCTCTCTAATATGATAGGGCTCCACTACACAAAATTTGAATTCTTTGTATATCCTTACCTTCTTGGAAGTCTGCATATGTAGCCTTCCTAGTTTTAGGTCCGGATCTAGGGCTTGGATTCGTGGGGAATCCAAGCTCCAAATATACATGCCAAATGACTATCCTAAAGGGATGGTTCATTCTTGGATTGGCATGGAAGGGGCAATCAGGAGGAACTCTCAGAGTTCCTCACAAATATCCCTTCAAAATGCATGTCAACTATCGTTACTACCCATGATTTGGGTAATCTCTCACGGTATTTCACATTTTAGTTCTAGTCATTGTCGATAGTAGTGGCTATATGTGGCCATTCTAAGCTTCAATGGCTAATATTGGCATCCACTTTGGTCGATAGTGACCAAGCCTAAATGGGCTATAACTACCCCTTTTGAGTGGCTAGGACCACTGCTTGCTCTTGAAAAGGTCCAAGGTGATTTATATGGTCTTTGAATGTGTCCATATGGGTATTCTCCTAAACATGATGTATTTTAGGTGTCTACAGTAAGAAAGGCTTGTATTTGGTTTAGCTATAGAGGTAATTCTCTTCCAGGTCCTACTGAACCTTAAATTGAAATCTAAAATAGTTTCTTGCTAATGTTTCTACATAGATGTGAATTGATGAAGGAGGGTAAAAGGGTCAGCTGACTCATTAAATTCCTCCACAAAGGGCTCATCCAATGCTGCCCATGAGGTGATGGTATTGTCCTCAAGAGTCCTAAACCAATGCAAAATATTTCCTCTAAAGGATAGGGCTAAGATTCTAATATTAACATCTTCATTTTTATATTGTGTATTACTACCAGATTTAGAATATATTGGTAGTGCTCATATGTGGTTTTACCAGATCCATCATAGGTGGGAATGGTCTTAGACAAAGCTTGGGGAATGTCATGCATTTGGGCTAGTCTAAGAGGGCCAGTTGTATTCCAACTGGGGTACTTCTACAAGGACTGATTTGGAACTGCATTTTATGCCATGTTTCCAGGTGTAGCTCCTATTGGAGGTGTTGTTGGATTAATTGCAGGATTCTCCTTAGGAGGATTTTCTTCTGAATGAAAATCTTGGTTTAAATTCCTTATAATAGTAGACCCTCTATAAGGTATCTCACAATAGAAAAAGGAGTCTGGGTTATTCCTCTTGAATGACCTGGTATATATGAAAAATTATGATCTATAGGGATACCACTTTTTTCTAGGTTTTCAGACCAAGGAGTCTTTGGGTGAATTTTCTAATCATCACTTAGCAAGGTCAAGACAATTCACCAAATATTGATTCATTCGGGTAAAGATAAAACAAAAATAACATGATGGGTTTTAGTGTTTCTTGAAAATAGGTCCCACTGGGCATGCCAAAAATTATTGGGCACTAAATTGTCATCAAGTTTTACTTGACATTATAACTATCTATCTTCCAATTCTCTATCCAGGATTGCACCCGATAGTCATAGCTCAACACTCAACATTGGATGGACCAAAGACAAATTTAATCCAACCTCCAGAGTAGGTTGGTTCCTTGTCAACTTAGTAAGATGTTGACTCAATTAAGCTTAAAAAGGGTTTGAGGAATAGGGTTAGAAAAAGTTTTAGGGTTAGATAAATATGCATCAAATAGTGTATGGATAGGCTAACAACATAGGCATCTACAATAGAAACCTCCAACAAACTATTTCCAATGTCCCACACTCAAGATTAGCAACACCCAAAACCATGAAATATTCACACATTAAAGCATAAAACAAAGATATGTTCCAAGAAGCAATTCCAATATTCAATATATTGACAATCCAATTTAGCATAATAGATCAATAATCAAATTTTGCAAAAATAAACTTCCTACCAACACAAATCTAACTATGAATAGATTTCAACTACCTTCACAACTAGTAATCCAATGAAAATGAAATGAACTAACCATTACAGTATTGATAGAAATGTAATTCATAGCTTCAAACCTCTTGAACGAAAGATATCAAATATTACAATTCTTGAGTCAAAAATCTGAGTAATGATCCTTCCATTAGTTTGTAAAAATATTTACATAGTAGGTCAAACAAACGCACTAGATCCGACCTTGAATTTTGAGAGTTTTACCTCTATTTATAGTTTACAATTGAAATAATAAGACGAGACATTACAAGAATTTAAAAATTTACTGATTAGCAAAAATCTATGCTGGCATTATCTCATTTGCTCATCGAGTTTGAGAAATCCACTGGAAGCAATCTGCCATGGTAGCTTAGCTCTACAACTTTTTGGTCCAATTGATGGTAGTTGGGTCTCAAGCTACTATGAAATAGATTTGGACCACTCATCATTCTTGGAAACTCCTTTCCACCATAGATCTACAACTGCTCTAGTTCTTGGTCTTGAAAACCCTTCAAAACTTCACCTTCCTACCTTCAAACTTACTGTTCTTGAATTTGGCAAGATTCCACCTTTATACACTACAACAATAGCAGTAAAATATCAATCATCAATTCTCTTATCATATGACTATGATTAAATATCATAAATGCTCTACAAGAAAATGGGGCAGAAACAAAACACCATTCCACACTTTATCAATGTTTATGTTATATTTAGTGGCTTTGGCTAGCAAAATTGAATTTTGGTAATAAATACACTAAAATGTGATCGAAATCAAGTCCATTGTCAATCTGCTCCTTAGCCTTAAAAAAGTCTAACTTCTTTCTCTCTTTCATGGCATAAAGCAAAAGTCGTAATTCACTCTAAAATCTTGTTGATGTCATATCTGACTTGTTTTGACTGTGGAATCACCAATCCACACTTGAAGTAGTGTAAATAGCCCTTATCACCATTATGTTATCTTTACAATGCTTTTGACCTTCTCATTGCCATTCCACTATATTTAGTCTTGGAACTTAGAAGAATGCATCTTATCAATACTTAGTTGTTGGAGCATGTGGAACAAAGAGAACTCGCTATTCCATACTTTGGAATGCACTGACATCATTAAAATCCAAAAAAATTATGGATTGGGAACTTTACTAGAATCCCTTTCCAATTACACTAGATATCAAGTGGAATCAAGTACTTAGCTTGTTATGAAAAAAAAAACACTAAGTACTGAGTATATTGGAGAACTCTTATCGTGGATCCGCTTTGAAATACTCTGTGACTTGGATTGGATATTTCATGCCTTAGAATAAAATTTTCAAATTTTTCTAAGGATGTGGCCATTTTGGGCCTACACTCCTCTTCACTCATGTCTTCCTAACTTATGTCTTCTTCCCTAAAAAGTTGGACAACATCCTCAACAGTGTTGGAATCATCTTCCCAATATTTCTAGGGAATTCCTGGTACTACCAGTATTTGTTGATGAAGGTGTAACTTGGACACCCATTCATAAGATGGTTAAAAACCATCATTGCCAACTTCAATTATTACATCTTGCATGTGTCAAGTATTTGATTAACCAAACTACTTGATCTTGCAAAATTAGCTCAGGCCATCCTTCAATATTAGACTCATACTCCAAGATTGAATCAAAGTGGGCCTACAAAGCCGCTTCTACAATATATTATTTATCTTCTCCCTAGTAATATGGAAAATTGAGTCGCCTAATTTTATTCAATTTTTGTAAATATTTATTCATCTTGGTCTCCATTGCCATCCTTTATTCAATAAATTATTCTTATTTAGGATATATTTGACAATATTCTTGGTAGTACACCATTTCTTACTATATATGACCCTTGTTGTAGCTCTAAATTTTACTTTTGCCAAATTATAAATTTTCTCTGCTACAATGATCTTATCCTTGAATAGACTTAAGGGTGTTTTTAGCTCTCACAACTTCATTACTGGAATCATCCAAGAATATGAATATGATTTTAGCTTCCAAATCCTTCTATTGGATATCTGGACAAATCTCTCTCTTTAGCTACTTCACACTATATTTATAAATCCCACATACTTGGCATTTTCAAACTACAACTATTGTTGTAGTTGGTTATTTTGATCAATCAAATCCTTAATTTGTGCTTAAGCACTTTTAACCTATTCTTTATAGTTGGTAGCCTCTCAAAATGGGTCCTACCACTTCTTCACTTCATTCTTGAGGGTTTTCTCTATATTTTTCTATTCCTTGAGTGAAGCTTCCAATTTTTTCACCTTTATTTCTAGATTCCCACATATTTCCTTATAGATATCACCTTGCAAATAGACTATATCCATATGAGCTTTGGTGACTACAAGTTCATCCACCATAGGAAGTTGCATAATATCTACTATCTTCTCTTTTACATGATAGTCCTCCAAAGTCATATCCTTCCTAGGTTTATTTACCTTTGGAGTGATGGTTAGCTTCATTATTTTCCAAGTAGCTAGATATACTATGACAATATTTCCCTTGTGGGATGCTTGCTTGGAGGGCTTCACAAGCTGCTCATTCCACTAGGCGCTTACGTTGAGTGAAAGCTCATTGATATTCTAATAGGTATCTATTATGAGATCAATGGAGGAAGTAGATGAGACCACCAAATATGATATTAGGGAAAGGGGAGTATGGAAGGAAGCTAAAACAATGGATTCCTAAGGAAAATGGATGGACATATAGCTTTTACCATTGAGGATGGTGGAAGGGGTGTAAACAATTACTATCCTACTAATGTAAACAAATATGTCATTGATGCTAGAGGTGGGCTTGGAGGTAAGGAAGATGAAACTTGGGTTTCTATTTAAGCCAATGGAGGGGAAGGATCTTGTGATGTAATTGGAATGGATGATGGTGGAAGGGATGTAACGACTTGTGGGAAGGGAATTATTTCAACATGCTTTTCAAAAAAGGAAGGAAGACATTTTGGGGAAACTAGAGGAGAATGAGTATAATAATGAATTGAAACATTACTTGATTCACTCAGTGGAGACTATTTTACTATTTTATTTGGATTAGGTTGCTCATCCTATGGATTTTATGACTACTCCATTGCTTGGGATACCTATGCCATTTCATTTTTCTCATGCTTCCCCTTATCTATCTCCTTCATAGGCCTAATACTTCTCTCATTAGCCTTTGTAATAACTCTACTAACTAATTTTTTCCAATTGCTACTACTGCTACTAAGGATTTACCACAATTTTATCTAGTAGATATTGTTATTGGAGATAAATAGGGAGTGTAAATATGACTATACAAACACTAATCATAATTTCTATTTCATATGTAGGCTCTTCATAGTTTATGGAGGATCCCCTAAGGGCTAGATTCTTAAGTTTCTAGTGGACTTGGATTAACTCGATTTGTTTGACTCACCTCTGTGCAATCCTCCTCCTTCATAGCCTATTCTTTGCATCAATTGAGCACCTACTATGTATGTTTCAATTTGCTCTATCATTGGTTGAAATGATAATATTATTTTCTTGCCTTTCCTATAGAGTACTACCTCTACAGTATCCCCTTTGTAAGGATGTTATTAAGAAGGGGTTATAATATTTATTTCCTTTTATTTTCCTCCTTTTTCTTATTTGCCACTTGATGCTCCTCCTTGACTAGTAGGTTTTCTAAAACTTAATGCAATAAATATCCCATTGGCTCTCTAATATTCCAAAAATTGGTCATACTTTTCAAAAACTTGCTTATCCATTTTATTTAAGTATTTGGATTTAATGGCACCTATTCCAACTCTCATTATCCACCATTAAAAAATTTTACTAGTGCTTCATTCTTCTTTGTTTAACATACCTTTGAATTTCTCTTCTTCATAGACATGTTCCTTATTTTTCAGAGGGCAATAATTTATAATGTGGTCATAGAAATATCTCCAAGGGGTAAAATCATCCATATGGCCAATGTCCCATTCTAACTCTAAATATTCCTTATTATTTCTAAATTTTTCAATATGCGGCCTGAGAGTCCTTTCAAAATTTGGGGCCTTCTTACCAAAAATTGCCATATTGTTTGTGAACTTAATATATGGATAATACCTCCATATTTGTGGGAGCTCTAATAGTCCTAATTTTAATTAGGTATATTACATCATTTGAGTCATGTAAATGTACCACCTTTGGTACATATCTAGAGTAGGAGTTTACTTCAGAGTAAAGTTAGTTTCTTCAAGTATTATAATAAATGCACAAGTGTTAACGTGCATATTGTAAATATACATGTAGTCCACATGTACATGAGTCATAGGTAAATTAAAGGTGAAGCAATCTATATTTCTATATAAAGGCATCATAGGTGTAGTATTAAATGAGAGAGTGAGAGTGGTATAGTAAGTATACAGTATGTAGTATATGTAGTGTGGTACAATGTAGTTCTTTCATATACTTTCATGGAGTTTTCATGTCCTCCATTATATAGCATTGTACTATTTTTATCATTCTCATTAATGGCATATTTTTGAGTTATTTTTAGATGTTCATCTCATTATTTTCTTACATATTAGTGTGCCATAAATTTTATATTTATTGTATATTAGTTATACTTCATCTTGTAGTTTTACTACCTCCCATAAAAAACTAACAGTGATATCTAAGCACATGGTAGATCAATAGAAATATGGATATCCACAAGGAAATCTATTGCATATTTGCAAACTGGATCAACTATTGCATGCAATTGTCACCACAAGAGAGGTTGAGAGGAGAGAAGCAAATATCAGTTCTAGAAATTTTGATATTACATTTGGCTAGAGTCTTTCCATAGAGTTGCAAAAAAACTCATGAAGACTAGGACTCAACATTCATCCCACTAGATTGATAAATAAACTAGTGAAGAGTCATCATCTTTAGATTTTATAATTTTTACCATTTTAGTTTCTAACATCTTGTTGTAGGAAAAGGAGATTCAAAAAAATATTGGGAAGCTTCCTACAAGAGATCTAGGAATAATATCTTCTTAGAATCATTCCAGTACTTGCAGAAACAAGTAGAAGATTGAATGTTTTAGAGACTTGAGGAGAGGTCTCATTACTAGAGATTGCAAACCTGTAAGAGTGCAGAAGAAGAAAATTTCATAGTAGCCTTACTACTAATTCAAGAGACTCTAGAGAAGAGTCAAGAAGAATATTTGAGGTTGGTGATCTCCAAAAAGTACTATAGACAATAGATTGAAGATATCCGCTAGATGAAGATTAAGAGACCCTTAGAGGGTCCAGTTACAAAAATTTCAATTTTGGAAGATTGGAGGTTGCATTAAAGCTTGCAAATTTTAGAAGTAAATAAGGACCAGTAAACGTACTATTCTAGATTCCAAATTTTAGAGATCCATGAGAAAAATCTCATTACCAATACTTCCATAGTAGAAGGTTGAAGGAAAGGTCTCATTAAAAATACCAAAGAAGCTACAAGACTAAATATCTTGAAGAGGTCTCAAGGAGAAACAAGGAGAAGGCTTGGAGAGCCTTATTTTTAGAATTTAAAGAAGACCATTAAATAAGTTCCTAGAATAACTCGTTGGAGAAATCTACCAGCAAGTAGGAGTTATTGATAGAGTAGAATTTGGGACAATTATCACCATCGATAATAAGACTAGAAGGAGAAGAGTTTGACAAGGAGTGCTAAATACTGAAGGAGAATACTAAAGACCTCAAGACATTTATATTATTGAGAAGAAGACCAAGATCAAAGTCAAAATTCAATAAAGAGAAAGGAGCCTGAAATTACTACCAAACTAGAAAGTTTTGAAGATTATCTTTGAAGGCTAGAAGGCTCATCCAAAGATAGGGATTTTATGAATCTACAACAAAATACTAAAAGGATCCTTGAAGGAAAACTCAACTACAATTTGGGGGAGCTCCCTAATAAATTTATGAGTTTCAATAATAACATTTTAGTGCAAAAATTGACTATGAAATGGGAGAAATTAAGATAGCATTTCTAGCTCCAAAACTTTACGAGTTTCAGAGTTCATATTGAAGGCTAATAGGAGTCACCTACTATAGATTAAAGGGAAACAAGATAGAGGAGTTAATAAGCTACAAATTGGTTATTTAAGGAGCTGTTTAGGATAGCCAAGAATAGATGCACATTCATATAGTAAAAGGGCATCAATAAGATGAATCAAATCACCTTGCAATACTTCATCTATAGATTAGTAAGGTAAGAAACTTGGATGCAAATAGGTTCATTAGTTGAAATATAATTTGGGTTATTATTCAATTCCATTAAAGCACTTTATTATAATTTAGAAGTTGCAAAGAGAAGGTTGCATTTTATAGTCTTCGAGTGCAGAAGGAAGTTACTTTTAAGGTTATTATTTGCACATTAAATAGGAGTTAGATATATTTCAATAAAAATAAAAATATCATCTACCTATTGTTTATCTCAGAATCAAGAAGACTACATCCTACAACATTGATTGTAGTGAATATTATAGATTACTTTTAAGGGTTATTTATAATTACTCATAAGAGATTTGAAATTATTATTAGTGCATTTGGGATTTCTTTAAGAGTTTCTATTAGTGAATTAAAGAAGCAATAAGATGAGTCTACTATTGCACTATTCTAGATTGTCTAACGTATTTACTCTTAAATATTATTATGTGTATTGGTTTATTGTGTTAAGGTAATAAACCAAAGTGCACAAAGCTCAAAATATAAAAGTGTTTAGAGACACTATTCAGTATACAAAATCTGCAATCTATTGTGGCCTAAAGAAGCCACCAAATATATTCATATTCCTCCAAGGAGTGGAGAAGAAAACCACCATTAAAATAATTGAAAGAAGCTACAAATAGAGACTTGGAAAGTCTCAAATTTAAGGTGCACTAAGGGTTTCATTAAAGGTGAAAGATAGTGCAGAAATAAATCTTTCAAAAGCATATTATTTGCATTATTATTAGCTTGGATTTATTGTAACTAAACTATCCAAGTGAAGTAGTTAGTTTTGTCTGATTAGAAAGACAACAATACATTTCTATCAAGTAATAGAGCAAGTAGAGGTTGTATCTAAGAAACAAAGGAAAAGCTTCAATTCATATACATTTGTCCTCAAGCTATACAACAAGGAGAAGATCTATCTACACAACAAGAATCCATAATATCAAAAGAGAAAATAGCATCAAAAGGAGACAAGGAACTCACTAAAATTTGATGCAAAATAAAGTTGCTTATTATTTCTACATTGGTGCACCATATTACTCATAAGGAGGATAGAATATTAAGTGTCTTAAAGACACTAACATAGTAGGTATTCTATGTCTACTATTTGTGAAGCAATGAAGGCAAAAGGAGAACTAATCCAGGGTTCACAAGCATCAATTTTAGGTGTCCGAAAACACCATTCCAATTGCCAAAGCAAGCATATATAAATAACATCAACCTATAGCCACATTGGAATCCTTGCAACCATTATATTTCTATTGAAAAGCAAGGTAGAATAGCAATGAGAAAATCTACATAGAAGCAAAGTGAAGGCCACATAATATTACCTCAATCCATCATGATATTTCCAACTAGGAGGGGAGCCATTTAAGAATCCAAGTACAACAATTTACAATCACTAAATGAGAACCATAAGACCATCTCTAAAGCACCTATGATCTACATAAAACCAAGAGACAACATCTTGAGAAGAATAGCTCATTCAAAGAAGCGTTGAGAGCAAGAAACCAATTGGATTTATATTGGAAAGAGGAATATATAGGTTAAGGAAGGTATTGGAGGGAATATTTCATGTAAACCATCACTTGTCACATACAATAGAGTATTTGATAATGTTCACAAAGTAAACACTCAAGATAACATCTAAGTTTTGAACATTGAAAGGCATCATTAAGAGCATCATCATCATTGCTCATCAGTTGAAAAATAAAGGAGCATTACTCAAAGGCCAAAGCATTATAATAATGCCTCACAAACTAGAAGTAACACATGGGTGCAAGTCTAAGGAGAGGGGAAGCTATATAAGTGCCCAAGTCTAAGAAATTTTAGTGAAGTCCAAGCAAGTGTATAGTAAGTGTAAAGCAAGTGTAAGCATAGTTATAGAAGAGAACAGAAGCAAGTTTACAATGAAGATGCATTGAAATCCTGAATCCAAGGATTCAAAGGACATCCACTAAAAGCCTATCATAAATCAACGATTCCAGTAGGTGTTAAATGTTTGGGTGGAAAATATAATACCAGCATCTAATGAAAGCTTACATCATCATCATAAAGAGAGCTAAACCACTTAAATCACTATAATTAAGGGATATAAAAACCACCTACATCATAGTCATCAAGGGAGAACAAATTGATTTCATTATTGTCATCCAGTGAGAGCATATTATACTTATTTTCAACCAAGCTATCTATGTTGAAGGAAGATAAATATATTATTTAATTATTTGCTTTCTAAAATTTGGAATTATAAGGTGTTAATCATAAGGTTGAATACCTTTTTTTTTAAATAACAACCTTAGAAAGCAAGGAATCCATCCTAACAAAGGTAGAAGAAATTATAGATATTTGCAAATCACCAAGTAGGAGATATAAGATTTTCAACCTTAGTAAACCAAAAATATTAAATTTGTAAATGCTATTATTATTATTATATAATAGTCCAAAGTAGGGAGTTATAAGGTATACTACATCAAAATAGTTTATTGCAATTTAGAAATATTAAACTATTGGACATTAAGGGTTATAAAAGGAAGTTCTTCATTTGCTTAAAGAAATTGTAATTATATGCTTAAAATTGTCTCATATTCATACTAAAGGGGGAAAATAAATCCAACCATAGAGAAATTTAAATTAAGTGCATAGTTAATTAGGAGAGATAAGGTGAAATAAAAGTTGATTATTGTTACTTACAAAACATTAAAAAATCAACTCAAAAGTGAACTATTATTTACTAAGCACTTCATTAAGATTATAGCTTACTCTAATAACTAGGAAGACATAAGGAATTCTATAAAACCTAAGTATATAAAGGGTTTTAAAAAATTGGATCATATACTCAATTTACTTGAGAAAGATATAGTATTCTACAAATTCTTAATCTAAGTTTTAAGGAAACAAAAATAATACTACATATCAAAAATTTCATAGCTTGTAGTTTGATTATAAAATTAATCTACTAGGAAGTCATAAGGTAGTCTACTACAAAGGATCAAACAAAGTGTTTTTAAAATTTTAAAACTAAGAGAGATGTCTACCTCAAGGAACACAGTGAACAATGATATGAATAACACTATTAGAAAGGAAATAGCAAGTGTCATAAAAAGTGGAATCAAGAATTTACTTATAAAGTTTGAAGGAGACTTAGACCTTACTTCAAAAGTGATTCATAGTGAAGCCTTAAGAGATAACTTTGAAACTATGGAATACTATCTACATGCTCAATTCACTAAAGCAATTGATAATGGAAAAAGTGACATTCAAATTCCTTTAGACTTTGGTAGCATATTATACATGGTGCTACTTATGTTAAAATGTTACAAGGATGAGAATGTAGAACAAAAAGGATTGATAGAATCATTTAAAAAGAAAATAAAAATGGATGCATCATATCTAGAGAAAATATTTCAATCCTCATGCAGTATTGATACTCCAAGTTCTACTAACTCAAAATCTTATCTTGATGCCTTAAGTACTTATGTAGAAGCCTCTATTCATGATAAAAGGGACAAAGGCATAAAGAATATACTCTTGCAAGAATCAGGTGATAGTACGACCACCTATGAAAACATAGAAACCAAATTTAAAGGTAAGGATAAAGAAGGAAATAAACAAGGTCAAGGGGGCATATAGTGATAGGTGAACTAAAGATATTACAAAGGATCAGATCAAGCTTCAAATTCATACAAAGAAGACAATGAAGGAACCTGGAGAAAAAATCTCATATTTCAAGACCAAATAAAAGATTCATATTGAAGGGAATTCTCAAAAATCATAGAGGAGAAATAATTTTGACCTTTGCCCAGAACCTGGGAATTCAATCCAACAATATGGTAGAGGCGCGGGCCCTGTTCCAAATTTTGATCCTCATGGAAGGGTTGACCATCAATAAACTTATCATCGAAGGAGACTCGTTGCAATGTATTAACTAGCTCAATGGTACCGCTAAGCCTCCTTGGGTCCTTGCTTCGATTTTCCAAGAATGCAAGGCCCTAATTGGCAATTACCCAAAATTAGCCATTAAGCATCAATACTGAGAAGGAAACAAAGCTGTGGAATGGCTTGCTAACAAGGGAGTTGGAAAAACTGACATTCAAGTATGGAGAGACTCCTTTACCATTGGCCTAAGGAACCATCCTACAAGTTTTAATGTTTGCACAATGTGAGATGTTGCTAGGGGATTGGTTTGGCATGCTGTTGAAACTTGTCACGATATTGCGACACCTTTTCCTTCTTCTCCTTCGACAGCGAAAATGCAACATGTCACGATTTCACGACACTTTTCACCTTTGGCCATGAAAATGCAACATGTCATGATATCGCGACACTTTTCACCTTTGGCCACGAAAATGCAACATGTCGCGATATCGCGACATTTCTTTCTCCTTTGGGTGCAACGTTGCAACTTGTCGTGATATCGTGACACTTTTTCCTCCTTTGGTCGTGGTGCTACATCATGTCACGATATCGTGACACATTTTCTCTTTCGGTCGTGATGATTCAACTTGTCACGATATCGTGACACTTTTCTCTTTGGCCGCGATAATGCAACATGTGATATCGCGACACTTTGTCTATTTGTCCACGATAATGCAACATGTCATGATATCACGATACCTTTTCTCTTTGGCCGTGATAATGCAACATGTCATGATATCGTGACACTTTTTCTCTTTGGCCGCAATAATGCAACATGTCACGATATCGTGACACCTTTTCTATTTGGCCGTGATAATGCAACATGTCGTGATATCGTGACACTTTTTCTCTTTGGCCACGATAATGCAACATGTCATGATATCGCAACACTTTTTCTATTTGGCCATGATAATGCAACATGTCACGATATCGTGACACTTTTTCTCTTTGGTTGCGATATTGCAACATGTCGCGATATCGCGACACTTTTTCCTCATCTGGCCGCGGCAATGCAACATGTCACGATATTGTGACACTTTTTCTCCTTCGGCCACATCGTTGCAACATGTCGCGATATCGCAAGGCCACGATGTTGCATCTTGTCGTGATATTGCGACACTTTTTCTCCTCTGGCCACGATGCTGCAAATTGTCGCGATATCATGACACTTTTTTTCCTCTGGCCGCGATGACACAACATGTCATGATTTCGTGACACTTTTTCTCTTGGACTGCGATGATGCAACTTGTCATGATATCGTGACACATTTTCCTTCTTTGGCCACGACATTGCAACATGTCGCGATATCATGACATTTTTTACCCTTTAGGTGAGTCGATGCACCACGTCGCGATTTCGCAACATTTTTTCTCCTTAGGCTGCGATGATACATCATGTCGTGATATCGTGACACATTTTATCTTATGGCTGTGAAATTGCAACATGTCACGATATTGCGACACTTTTCCTCCTTTGGCAGCGACAATACATCATGTTGCGATATCACAACACTTTTTCTCTTATAGTCACGATGGTGCAGCATGTCACGATATCATGACACTTTTTCTCCTGTGTCCATGACAATGCAACATGTCGCGATATCACCACATATTTTCTTCTTGGGCCTCAATGACACAACTTGTCACGATATCGCGACACCTTTCCTCCTCCGTCCGCGATGATGCAACTTGTCGCGATATCACGACACTTCTTCCTTTCTGGCAGCAATGTTGCAAAATGTCATGATTTCGTGACACTTTATCTCCTTCGGATGTGATGCTGCATCTTGTCGCAATATCACAAAATCCTTTCCTCCCTTGGTTGCGATGGCACAACATATCGCGATATCGTGACACCTTTTCCTCATTGCCTTTTCTATATGCTTGGGACCATGAAAATGCAACATGTCAAGAAATCGCAACACCTTTCTTCTTGTGGTGTTTGGATTTTTCTCTGATCTTTAGCTCTTGGGCATCTTCAGTCGGTTTGAATTACATGTAAAAAATACTTGTACAAGATTCAGGGACCTTTCAACACCCTTTCAACCAATTAAAAAAAAAAAAGATTCATATTGAAGAGTAAAGTCTTCAATACCCAAATAATGTAATACATGGGGGTTTTAGAGCATATTACATCATTTGGATCATGTAAATGTACCACCTTTGGTACATATATAGAGTAGGAGTTTATTTCAGAGTAAAGTTAGTTAGTTACTTCAAGTATTATAATAAATGCACAAGTGTCAATGTGCATGTTGTGAATGTGCATGTAGTCCACATGTACATGAGTCCTAGTTAGACTAAAGGCCAAGAAATATATCTTTCTATATAAATATCTCATTAGTGTAGAAGTAGATGAGAGAGTGAGAGTGACATAGTAAGTATACAATGTGTAGTAGATGTAGTGTGGTACAATGTAGTTCTTTCATATAATTTCATAGAGTGTTCATGTCCTCTATTATATAGAATTATATTATTTTTATCATTCTTATTAATGACATATTTATGAGTTATTTGTAGAAGTTCATCTCTTTATTTTCCTGCTTATTATTGTGACACTAGTTATGTTGGAAATATGTTGAATATTTTCCATGTTATTCTAGCAAGTTAACATATGTTTAGACCTATATGTTTAGACCCATATGGGTTATTTTTGGGTTAATATATTTGAACCCATGTTTTAATATATTTGGGTTAATATATTTGAACCCATGTTTTAATATATTTGGATTAATATATTTTAACCCATGGTTTTGCACCCATGGTATTGTAAAACCCTTTCCTATATTTTTGGTATATAAAACAACACTTGCATGAGGGTTTGGAGAAAAACATGATATGTTCAAACACCCCCCCAAAGGAGGAGGAAAGGAATTTGCAAGAAATGTAATCACAAGAAAAAAGTGAGTGAAAGGATAATATTGTATTGGAGATGGTCAAGTTTATACAATAAGGAGATATTCTTATTGGGTTTTTCTTGAAAAGGTTTCCTATTATAAATTCTTGTGTAATTTGTTCTTCTTATCTATTTTTCCTTTGATTCTATAATTACTACTTTTCTAGATTTCATTTTATTGAGGTATTATTTCTCTTCATTTGGTATCAGAGCTAGGTTGTAGCTTGGTTCAAGGAGAAATAGTTTCAACCCTAGGATAGATTCATTCTTGAGTGGGAGTAGTGCATGGAAGAATTTGGGTAAATTAAAAATAATAGGAAGAACATAGGTAGAGCTGGTGAGCTTCGATAGTGGTAGAGTTGGTGAGATTTAGTAGTGGTAGAGCTGGTGAGCTTCGATAATGTTAGATTTTGTGAGCTTCAATAGTGGTAGATATGGTGAGCTTCGAAAGTGATAGATCTGGTGAGCTTTAGTAGTGGTAGATCTAGTGAGCTTCAATAGAGGTAGAGCTAGTGATCTTTGGTAGCAGTAGAGCTAGTGAACTTTGATAGTGGTAGAGCTGGTGAGCTTCGATAGAGGTAGAGTTAGTGATATTTGGTAATGGTAGAGCTAGTGAGATTTGGTAGAAATGGAGTTGGTGATCTTTGACTATGGTAGAGTTGATGAGCTTTAGTAGTGGTAGATTTGGTGAACTTTAGTAGCAGTATATCTAGTGAGCTTTGAAAATGGTAGATCTGGTGAGATTTGATAGTGGTAGAGTTAGTGAGCTTTGGTAGTGGTATAGATAGTGAGATTTGATAGTGGAAGAGTAGATGAGTTTACACAGTGGTAGATTTAGATTTTAAGGCCAGAAATGCTTGCTCTAGTGGTTTTATTGCAAAGTTGCTAAAAAATATTTGAGATGGTTTATTGGTTGTACCATAAGTTTTTGGGCAAGTATTAACTATTGTAACTAGTGTAGATTGTACTTGAAGAAGCTATTATAAATGGTGTAGTTATGCCTAAAAGAGATTGGTGTGGATGCTAGTGGTGGTTGCCTAGTGTAATGTTCTCATATTTAGCTCTAGTAATATTTGTAAAGTTTTTTTAAAGTGGTTTTTTGGACTATTTTTGTTACCTTACCGGTATATAGTTAAGGGTAATAGGTGAAGCTAATATGTTTAGATATTGCACATGTAGTGGGAGTAATAAGTAGATATATATCCAATCCAGATAAGGAACATTGGACATACTATGAAGAGGATCTTCAGATACTTGCATGGAATTATAGATTATGCTATGGGCATGGTTGCCTTTGACAGTTGATAATGGTATTTTTCGGACCCTATGGAAGGTATTCAACAAGTGGAAGGATGTTGGAAATATATTGAATTTTATCCATGTTATTATGGTTGGGTTTTGGGTTAATATATTTGAACCTGTAGACACCTAAAATGCATCATGTCGAGGGTGACTACTCATATGGACATGCTACAAAACCATATGGAGGATCTTGGATAGACTCCAATATAGAGCGATGGTTCTAACCACTCAATTTAGGCATTTTGGCCTAAGCAGTATGAACTATAGCCCAGACCTGTGATCTATAGTCTAAACTATGGTTGACACCTATGGTCTATAGTTTGGACTACAACTGTAACCTGCGATATTAACTGAAGTTTAGTTAGACCTTCCATTCAAGCCAAATCAGTTGGAACGACTGAAAGATCTAGAAGGAGGTAGTTGAAGGACAGAAGATTCCATAGGCTTCCATCCCAGCTATCCCAACCACCCTCCTTGGTCTTGAATTCTCCATGAAGCCACCCCTAGCCCTAGGGGCATGCTATAAATACCCCCATCCAAATGGGGAGAAGAGGAGAAAGTTAATTAATCAAGAGAGAAGTGAAGCCCTATCAAATTGCATACTAAATCTATGTATTTGAGAGCCCCTTTGCTATTCACCTAAATACCAATTAGCCATGGATGCCCTAGGTGCCTAGGAGATTCAAGAAACACAAATTTGGGCAAACAAAGGCCCTTCATAGTGATTTGACCACCAAATATGTTAGAGGACAACAAAGGCGACCCTTGAACATCAATTTGGATAAGGAGGTCAAGCCCACTGCCCCTAATTTTGAGGGTAAACCTATCAAAGGTCAAACCATGACTGTCAGCCATGGTTCATAGTGCAGACCACCCACCATAGCTGTGGTTTGTAATAGGTTACTGATCACCTTAATTACTTTGCTTTTGAATGCATAGATTAGTTATATTAGTCTTTTCATAGGTTTAATTGCATTTTAGAGAAACTATGACCGTAGGAATTACTCATTTCATGCATTGTGTTTTTTTTTTTTTAATGTACATGGTGGAATCGGTAGCCGCCATGAATCTGGGTAGGTTGTCCAGATTTTATCGCCGCCATAGTATTCTACGCTATCCACCCCAGAAGCTGCCACATAGATCTTCACACAGTCCGCCCATATAACCACCATGCCACAATCATTTTAAACCTTTTACACTGCTAAAAGCACCAGGAAAGGGACAAGCATTCAGTCCGGCGAGGCTCGAGATTTGAACCTTGGACCTCCACCCCCTTATGGGGTTTGGATGAACCAATTGGTCTACACCTCGGACCTATTTCATGCAATGTGTTAAGTAGGATTATATTGGATCTTTTATGCACTTTATTACTCCTAACTTGATATTTGATCCATGCATCATTTGCTTATTCATGTCCTTCATGTTGTAGTATAATTCTTGATCAAATTAGAATAGTTTAAAGTATTTCTTTATGTTTTCTTGTTTTACTAGTTTAATGGCATTTACATACATATTTCCTTAAAGGGCCTCATCACAAGAGGCTATCAATATTTTTAATCATGTGTTGTTGTTTCTTGTTCGTAGGGAGACAGGTGCAAGAGGAGCTTATGTCATAATCCTTCCACATCGCAAAGAAGGGGGTCAGCTCCACCCCAAGGTAGTTTGTGACTAATCAATAGAGCACTATAAGTGTGCCTACCCTATTGAGGGAATTGGCAATTGTAATATTAGTATCATCGCTCAAGTGACCCTAAGAGGGCATCTTTGTAATCAAAGCTCATTCAAATATTAATACAAGAAACCTTACTTACGTTGTTTTTGTTCAATTTATGTACTTGTGTGAATCTTTATGCTTTCATGATGCTATAGATCAATACAGTAGCTAGGTGCATGCTCTATGGTTAGGTCAGATAGTGATCATGGTGGAACTCCACAATTTTAGCCCTGATTTCTGACTTTTCTTAGCTTTTTCTTATCTCAGATGCTAGCTACAGCTTTCAGCTATGATTATTTTTTGGCCCGTGGCTGTAACCTACGGTCACTACTGCAGTCCACAGATTGAACCTGCGGTTAATAGAGGAAAAGACAGATAATAGGAAACTCAGTGGGCAGCAGAGTAGGAGCTAAGGTAGGCCCTAATTTCACTATCTATTTTGAATTTTTTGCTCTGTATTTTTTCCATAAAGCATTGAACTGTTGCAAACTAGGAACTTAAATAAAAGAATCAATGAACAGTTTTCCTTTCATTAGAAAGGTGTTGTTGGGAACAACAGACCTCTAAGTGTTTTCTGCCCCTAAATACAATGACCTTGATAGAGATTGTGTGTCGTTTGCATGCTTGAGGCTCAATTAGTGGCCATGTCATTGTAATTGCATCGTCAAAATATCATATAGGAAATTAGCATGCATTATTTCTAAATTTGAAATGTTCCTTTCTTTTCATGCATATCATGTAGGAATGATCATTATGCTCTTCTATGCATTTGTCATTTTTGCAAAGTAAAAGGAACCACACACACCCCTTGGCACTTAAACTCTAGTGATTTGGGCTTCATATCCAACCACTAGTAGGGTTCAATGATGGTGGGCGTAATTTCCATCCATTGGCCCAAATCCCATGTACCTTGTGATACTAGACCATACTGGGTCCAAGATACTTTTGTACCCTAAACAATTTGCATATACTCATATTCAGAGGGTTTGACACTGATTGGGGGAAAATGGGTGATAAAATTGGAGGACTTGTGCCCCTGACCGTTTGTGGGCTTCACTTCCACACATTATAGGTTGGTTTACGTGACTTGGGTTTCATTACCAAGTTGTCGAGTTGTGGGTATACAGGTGAAAGCCAATTTAACTGAGTATAAAATCCAACAATATTTCAAAACATATGAGAGTTTCTAAAACTGATACAACACATTTGAAAACAACATCAAATAGTTTAGGTCTCACAATAAAAATTTAAAAGGAGATAATCATCATTTGTATACCTTGTTTGCATAATAAAATATATCTAGATGTTAGGTACACAAATGGTGAACACACGGGGTGATTGGCAAAGGTCTAGGACTGATGCCCATGATCAACCCCCAACTGGTTCATAGCAGCATGTGTCGAGTCCTCATACACATGAGTGAACCGAATGACATTCGATGAGCATTAGAGGTGACAACTCGACACGGGGAGATCCCGTTGAGCAGACCCCTAATAGAGGAGCTTCATTACACTCCTTTAGGCATAGTACTAAGGGTGGAGCTTCTCAGCATGAGAATGCTCTAATCCAAAGCCATTACCAAGACCGCACTGCACACGCATCCACGGGATCGGTTGAGGAATATGTTGTGCAGGGGACCAAGTTGGTTCCCATATGTACTAGGTCCATAGGAGGTTCTAACCCTCCATAATTAGAGTATAGATGGACTAGAGATCCACCCATTCAGGGGTAAGAGGATAGAATCACTACCGAGCATAGGTCCACCCACACTCCCATGTGTGGCCCACCATGCAAGATCACCATTGATATATCAAAGGCGGGAGCTAATGGAACACCATTACATGAGCGGTGGAGGTCTAGATAGTTATATGGTGTAGGTAGTGTTCTTGAGTAGCTATGTTGCAAGCCTATAGCTCCGCCCACTCATGCTCCAAGTGAGCATAACAACAGTTATATCAAGATCACTAGAGAGCATGAAGAGTCTTCTAAGTGCCCTCATGTCACACGTCTACCATCAGCATATTTGTTCGATGGGTACAGAACCCATAAGGTAGCTCGCACAGAGCATACACACCGAAGGCCTCCCATGACCGACCAGATCGATAGATCACATAGACTGGTGTCTGAGAAAAGACATCAACTCCTCCAAGATGAATTGGAGGATGCTCACCTAGAGAGGCAACATATTGAAGATGAAAATATTCAAGCATAAAGGCTCCTACGACAAATATTATATGAGCAGTGCATGCATGAGGAGCATATTATAGCTCAGAAGGAGTGCATAGAGTAGGAGGATTGGCTAGCCAGGGCTGTCCTATATCCTCCTGAGAAGCATAGAGAGCTTGTGCATAGGAGGGATATGTCCCTATCTGATATACACAAGGAGCGTAGAGATGCTCATACTCATATCAGTGCCCAACAGAGGGAGCAACTACCATCACTCAATGATCTTAGATAGAGGTAGCATGAACATGTAGATATAGACAGATACGATCAGGAGTATCCTAAGAGTTACTGAGTTGAGGAGGAGGAAGAGCCACATCCTCCACCTCCCCCAAAGAAGACTTTACCTCCTAAACCACCTCCACATCAGCTTATGGAGGAGGACTTTTTGTCTTTTGAGGCATACAAGTTTTTGGTCGATAAGTTCAAAGCATTAGAGAGGCAAGGTGCGGCTATGCAAAATATGACACTGAGGAAGATACACAATGAACATCTAGACCCCTCGGTTCCTATGCCTCCATATCTCGAGCATTTTGATATGCCCAGGTTAGAAAAATTCAAGGGTGATGAGGATGCCCAAGAGCATGTTACAAGTTTTTTGGATGCTTTTTTCTAGATAAAGAGTCAAGATGCCTTGTTGTTGTGCACCTTCATTACAACACTCTCTGGCCTGGCCCGAGAGTAGTTCAACAAGCTAAAGGAACATAGTATTACTGGTTTCGAGTAGTTAGCTGATGCATTTCTTGAATGCTATTCATTTGGCATCAAGAAACAGGCCAACCTTTCCGATTTGGCTATGCTAGCTCAGTACGATGATGAGCCCATCAAGCAATACATAAAGAGATGGCATAGAATAATGGCAAAGCTATCATTCCCTATTCCTACAACCGAATTGATCCAAATGTTTACAAAGAGTTATGCCAAGAACATCTCGCTACTATTGTAGCTATAGCATTACGCTACATTCGAGGAAGTTGTGGCACAAGCCAAGGTGATCAAGGACATCAAGTTGCAATAAGGCAACTTGAAGCTCAAGACCAGGAAAGAAGAGTTTAAAAAGAGTACTACGAAGCAACAGGGCAAGCAGGTCCACGTGAATTAAGTAGTACTAAAAATTGGAGGAGAGGACAAGGGACAACAAAAGCCTAATTATTAGGCCCAACCTCCTCCTGTGTGTTATGATACATGCAAAAAAAACTATAAGGAAAAAAACAAAGAAGAGGGCCCACCTCGCCAGTTCACACCTCTGACAGAATCGATGACTTCAATTTTACATCAACTATGTGAGGCCAAGGACATACGATTGCCCAAGGTCAAATTAATAGATCCAAATGTGCCAAAGTCGATGTGACATCAAGATGATCTATTTTGCATATTCCATAGAGCGAAAGGCCACAACATCAAGACATTTTGGTCCTTCAAACACATTGTATAGAACATGATAGAAAAATGAGAGCTTATGGTACCAGGCAATCCATAGGCACCCGATAATAGAAACATGGGGATTTTCAAGAATCCACTACCCAATCACGAGGCACCTCATAACAATGTTGGTGAGGTCAATCAAATGAGAATCGAATCACGTACCCAGGGGTTTGTAGGCATGGTCAATGTTGTTACTAGACATAGGAGGTACAATCAACTGAATCAACCTCGTGCTCCCATTATAATACAAGCTACATCAGATCAACAACCAGCTCAAAAAATTCTAGGTCCACCAACTAGACCGATGTTGACCATAAGGAGTAGGTTATTTTAGAACCTATAGATAACTCCTACGAAGTTATCAATATATGAGCTTATTTAGAAGTCCCCTAGACATAGGGAGACTCTTATGGACATTCTGAGGTCCATTGAGGCACAGTCCCAAGATGCGCACGCATTTACAAATTTTGTGGGACATGTACAACAGTGTCAAGAATCCACGATACAATTTTATGATCATGAAGTGAAGATGGTTTCTACTATTATGGTTGACCCACCACTACATATTATTGCATGTGTTAACCACATGCATTTAAAAAGGGTCTTTATTGATACTGGGTCCTCGATCAATATAATTACGACCAAAGCATTAAGCCATCTCAAGTTACCCAAATCACAGATTGCGCCTACCACCTTTACGTTTAGAGTGTTTAATGATGCACTATGCTCAATGATTGGTACAATTGTTCTACCTATTTAGGTGGGACTCAAGACCATCTCTATGATGTGTCATGTGATAGAGGGTGCCATGCAGTACAAAATTCTGCTCGAAAGGCCTTGGATTCATGAAATGCGTTGCATCCCCTCTATCTTGCATCAATGCATGAAGTACATTCACGAGGGATAGGTTCACGTAGTGTCCTCAAACAAAGAACCATTCAAGTTTGTGAGCCTAGAAAATTTGTAGGGGGGTTTTGTACTCCCGTCGATGCACTTGGATATCTGGCCTGCTTCACCAGTTAAGATTCCAAGAGGTAAACTAGCAGCTCGTACTCAACCATTGACATCTGTGTCACGTAGATCTGAGCATACAACTACAACTTCTCTAAAACCGACTGCATCAGCAATACGAGAAGCTAAAGGTAAAATTGTGTGAGAAAGTAGAAGATCATAGGCCCAGACCAGTCGCCAATGAGACTCCCACTCCCATGGATGTGGAAGAGCCTCAAGACAAAGCCAAGGAGGCACCTCAACCTGCTTCACCTGCATCTTTAGCAGGGTCATATGCACCACAGGTGACCGTTCATCTAGCTAGCACAAGGTTGGGTGAGTATCTTGTGGAAAATGTTACTTTTGGACCTATCCTAAATACTACACAAGAGATGGGCTGACCGCATGCCCATCGATTTTTGATTGGATCTGTAGTGTAGTTGGGTGAGCCACCCAACCAAACAAACTTTTTCTATGCAAGTCTAGATCAAGCACCCACTATAATATCCATATATGAGGATGATGATGAGCCATTCACTGTGAATGTGCGTTATCTATCCAACCTAGAATAAGCCATGCACATTTTTGAGTCGTATCATTGGAATGGACACAACCTTGGTCTTTTCGAGCAAGAACATAGGACTCCGCTCAAACCTTTTTATCTGTTAGCTACTGATAGGTTCGGGTTAGGGTTACAGGTATAGGATCATGATGATTTGATTACCGCATCCTTAGATCGTATGTACCTAAGTTTGGGGGACAATGTGGATTTTAATCCATATCACCCTAATCCTTCTAGCTATTGGAGGACTCGCCAGACGGTATCATTTATTACCATAGGGCCACCCAATTCATATCATGATAAGCCCTTAGAAGACAACCCCAGAGGCAACCTAGGTAACCAAATCTATAGTGCTACCGATGACACTGGTATGCAGGGGCATAACCCCACTATAGTAGGTGATATTGAGTTAGGATATATTTGTGATGATGATGGAGAGGATTTCACCTCCGAAATGAGTGGACCTAGTTATGATGCAGATGATGAGTCCTCAAATGATGATCAATATGAGGATGAAATTAAGCCGACCTTTATAGGTCTGACATTTATACACCATCTGCTGCCTATGGAACAAGTGGAAGAGATGAATGAGTGCTTCATAGTCGATAGTGATTATAAATATGAAATAGAGGAGGCCTACTTAAGACCTCACCTAGATAATATCCCACTGTTCATAGACACAATAGAGTGGTCCATCCATGGTAGTGACCATAGTGATGTAGATGAGAGGACCAATTCTAGGCTTGTGTATCCACAATATCTATTGCCTAGGGAATCAGAGCATGTTACGAAGGAAGTCCCTCCTAAAAATGAGTGCTCTGAGGAAGAAGTAGTGCCAATTTATGTGGCAATATCATATATACAATTGTTTTATTGGATTTATCCAGATAGTGATGATAGTGATCATAGAATCAGATACATGGGGCCACATCTCACAGATCGCCCCTTAGAAGAGGGGGGAAGTGATAGATTGTATTTTTATAGTGATGATGAGGATTCGTTGGAGATGGCCTATTTGGGACCTCATCACCTACGTAATAGGCCTCCACCTTGAGGTCCCCCACCTATTATAGTTGTAGGTTTGCATTAGGAGATCAATATCCATCGCAACCTTAGGGAAATAAGAGAGCTCAAAGAGAGGTATCAGGAAATATTTTCCCATCTGCCTACATAGCAAAGCTCCTTGAGTCGAGAGATACCATTTTGTAGCTAGTGCACTGGGAGGATCTAGTTATACAGGCATCCCATAGAGAGGATCCATTTGTACTCGTACCATCCGAGCCAGATCTTGGGTACAAAAGCTATGATTTAGATATAGATTTTTGTCCATGTGGTTCAGGAGATCAATTCCATTCTATCAGTATGGTCTCCATTGATTTTACCACTCCACTCAGCAATCCAGTAGATCTATCTAAACCGTTGCATCTGAACATGGATGCTATCAATTGGGATTGCACTAACTTACCGATCCAACTTGAATATTTCTTCCCTAATGAAGAAATACTGCAACCATTTCATTTTGCACTAGGTTGTGCTTATGATGTTTGTCATGCTGAGGGTGCTTTCCATAAGGAACATGTGAACCCGACTGATGACATCCATCTAATTCCTACACCTCACCAATTTGAGGAGGGATCACATATTTCAGTAGAGAAAACCTTTGATGTGGATATCAATAAAGATCCCACCAATCCAAATAAGGTTAGATTTGGAGAGTCCCACTCCGGATGAGCATGATAGTATCATTCCTCTACTGAAAGAGAGACCTGATCTCTTTTCTTGGACTTACAAAGACATGTTGGGTCTAGATCCAAAATTTGTTACTCATAACCTTTCCCTAGATCTATCGAAGAAGAAAGTCAATCAAAAACTCAAAAAAATGCATCCAACAGTAGCCTTAATGGTTAAAGACAAGTTGCAAAAGTTGTTGGATGTAGAGTTTGTCATCTCCATCGACTATCCATAATGGGTGTCCAATATGGTGCCCGTAGGAAATCCATATGGAAGGGTCCGTATTTGTATGGATTTTAGAGATCTCAATAAGGCAACACCCAAAGATTCATTTCCATTGCCAAATATCGATGCTCTAGTAGATGCTACTGCAGGTCACAAAATGCTCTCCCTTATGGATGGTTTTTTTGGATACAACCAGATTTAGATTAAACCCGAAGATCAACATAAAACCATGTTTATAATGCCATGGGGGACATTTTGCTACAAAGTTATGCCATTCGGTATTAAAAATGTTGGTGCCACATATCAGCGGGTAATGACATATATCTTTCATGACTACATGCATAAAATCTTAGAAGATTATATCGATGACTTACTAGCTAAGTCGTTGCTATGAGTAGAGCATGCATAGGTCTTAAGGAAGGTCTTCGATTTCCTAATAGAGCATAATGTCAGGTTGAATCCTAAGAAGTGCGTATTTGGCATAAATTTAGGTAAACTCTTAGGATTCATAGTTTCTAAATGAGGCATCAAAGTAGACCCAACAAATTTCAAGGCTGTTCTAGAGATAAGTCCTCCCACTAATATCAAATAACTAATAAGCCTTCAGGGCAAAGTAGCATCCATAAAGTGATTCATCACTCAATTATCGAATAAATGTTGACCCATGAATTGACTACTACACAATGGGGTCCCATTTGATTGGGACAAGGACTACCAAGCAGCCTTTACTGAGATTAAGCAATACCTAGCAACACCGCCAGTACTAGCTCCACCAAGGCCAGATGTTCCTTTTCTGCTATATATATCAGCAACCAACTTTGCATTAGGGACCATGTTAGCCCAAAAGAACGTGTAAGGCAAAGAGCAAGCCATATATTACATCAGTCACACCTTGGTGAGTTATGAGTTAGGATATGCATATGTTGAGAAGCTTTTTTTAGCAATGGTGTTCGCTACCAAGAAATTATGGCATTGCATGCTAAGTCATACAACATATGTTATATAAAAAAAAAATCCTTTGTAGTATATGATGAGCAAGACATATCATAACATACGTACTACAAAGTGGATCATGCTATTGACAAAATTTTATTTGCAATTCATCAACCAAAAGTCCATCAAGGGACAATTCATAGTTGATCAACTGGCTGAGGCACCACTATCCAATAGTAGGTCTCTAACCATTGATCTTCCAGAAGATGCGGTCTTCATAATATCTGAAGCTCCCGAACCTGAAGAACCAGAGAATAAGGCTGATATGACATTGTTCTTCGACGGTTCAAAGTGTGAGCAAGGGGGTGGTGCAGGAATAGTGTTTTTTCATGCCACAAGGAGCTCCAATGCCCTTGTCATTCAAGTTAGACTTTTTGTGCACCAATAATAATGTTGAGTACGAAGCCCTACTTATGGGCCTCCACGCAGCCATCACCATGGGTATTAAAATATTGAACATTTTTTGCTATTATTTGCTCATAGTTAACCAAGTTAAGGGGCTCTTTCAGTGTTGATGTCCCATACTGAAAGCCTACAAAGTTCTTATTTCCACTTATCTAGCTAAATTTGAATGGTATGACATCAAGGCAATCCCTCGATCGTCAAATAGGTTTGTAGACACCATGGCATATTTAGGGTCTTTTATCCCTCAGAATCCATCCACTAATTTTACTAACATCCATGTTAGAACGCTCTCACACCCAGCAATGGAGTGTGCAACCTTGGATAACAAAGAGTCAGTCAACATGATTATCGTGGAACCAACAGCTGATTGGTTTCGTAGAGTAGAAGAATTTATCAAGCAGGCACCCTGGGAGTTATTGACTTCTTAGAGTCCTATAGGGAGTGGTACTACCATTCACCATAAGGTTATTTCCTAGTCTACATTTACAAAGTTAAATATACAAGGGGAGCAAGTCGTATTAGCAGTCGAAGCTGAGGCTTGTCAAAGCTGGATGTTGTAAATCCAAGACTTCTTAAAACTTGGTATGATCCTAGAGGGATTATCGCATGCTACAAGATGCACATTCAAACATAAAGTGACTAAGTATATCTTCATAGGAGATATTTTGTACCGACATAGCTATGAAGGAGTTCTCCTTCAATGTCTTGAGCTCCAAGAGTCATCTTGGGCAATTTTAGAAGCTCACAATAGTACGTGCGGTGGTCATTTCAACGGTATGGCTATGTTCAAATGCATCCTTTGCATGGGTTATTATTGGCCTACTATGGAGAAGGATTGCAATGTGTATGTCAATAAATGCATTAAATTTCAGCATCATGATAATATTATGCACTTGCCATCATAGGCCTTATAGCCCATTCATGCGGCTTGGCCATTTGCTTAGTGGGGACTAGATTTTATTGGAAATATTTCTCCTCCATCATCAGGTTGACATGCATTCAATATCACGGCTACTGATTATTTTACAAAGTGGGTGGAAGCCATTCCCCTTACAATGACCACTGGAGCTCACATCGCAGAATTTATTCTCGAGCATATCATATGTCATTTTGGGATACCATCCAAAATAATTTTGGATAATGGAACTTATTTTAAGAACAAAACTATGCGGGCTTTAACATCTAAATACCGCATTAAACATAGTTTTGCAACTCCATACTATCTGCAAGAAAATGGGCAAGCTGAGGCCTCAAAAAATACTGTGGTAGCCATCTTGAAAAAGATAGTGCAAGAAAACCACAAGGATTGGCATATACAGTTGCCCCTTGCATTATGGGCTTACAGGACTAGTATTCAGATGCCCATTGGGGCAATGACATTTTCACTAGTATATGGCACCGAGGCCATTATGCCTTTAGAGTTGGAAATTCCAATGCTGCACATCACATTGAAAGAGTTCATCGATGATGACACCGCATGACAAGCTCACCTTGATCAATTGACGTTGCTTAATGAATGTCGCGTGAATTTCCTTGAGCATCTCCATGTTTATCAAGAGTGATTAAAATGAGCTTACAATGTCAAAGTCCACCAGAGAGACTTTTAAGTTGGGGATCTTGTGTTGAAATATAACTAATAGAACTTGAATTTGTCACCTGATATGCGAGACAAATTCATGGCTAATTGGATAGGGCATTACATCATATCTGAAAAGATTGGTCTAGGTACCTATCACCTAATGTCACTAGAGGGTGTGGAAGAGCTTGAACATCTAAATATCATCCATATTAAGGAATTATATGCTTGAGAGTGTAGTAAAGACCCCAAAGACATCTATAAGCCCTTTGGTCAACCCAAAAGCTCTGAGGGTTTTGTTTCAACCGCTCGATCATCCCAAAATGCCCCAAGCTCTCTATTGAGTAGCTTGGTCAAGTAAAAGCTTCAAAGGCGGTTCCTCGCCATTTGGTCATCCTTAAAAGCTCCAAGGACATGTACTCGTCATTTGGTCAAATATGAAAGCTCCAAAATGCATAAAAATTTGAAAATATATAAAATCCAAAAAAAAAATTGGTAAAGCATAAAATCCAAAAACATTTGTTTTTACAGTTTGCATTTTCATATATGCATTCACATCATCATATTGCATTGAGGAATTTGTCATCTGTTGCATTCCACAGTACAATGTAATTTTTATATCAAAATCTTACAAATGATCGCACATTTGTGTTTCAATCATGCACCCTTGCATTTATCATAATTCATTGCATTCATACATGATACCTATTGCGGATAAATATGTATGTATATTAAGTTTTCCAGTCACTCAGCCATACCTAGTGGGTTCTTCAGGTATTGTAGAAAGCTTGATTTTTTGTCATAGACAATACCATTAGTTGGGATAGTGTTTCAACATATCAGAATCCCATCACTAAGCAAAACAATATAAAATTCTGCTAAGACAAGAGAGGATGAAAGCTGTGAAAGCAATCTTAGGTATCTAGAGAGATGGGTTTCACGACCTACTTATCTTGCAAATAGTCAGTCTAGAAAGGTGTAATTTGGCAAAAGGACAAGATTTTCCCCTATAAATCCCAAAGTCACAAAGTTTAAATCCCAAGTTACAAAGTGCAAAAGTATAAATTTCAAGTTCAAAATGTAAAGTGACATAGTGAATCAAAAGGACTATAAAAATCCCTTGCTCATAGAAAACGGTAACATGTGGACTAACAGTGATTTTTATCACTACATATGAGGAAGTAAGAAGGGTGAGAACTTGAATCCCTAGATTGTCCATCTTTTGAAAGCCATAGAGTGATCCCCGATCATAGCAATGGGTTGGAAGAGTCCAGCCTGCAATCAGAGGGGTAGTTCTATTGGATGATCCCTAAATGTAGCAATGGGTTGAAAGAGTCCTGCCTACATTTGGAGGGGTAGCCCTGATCATTTGCAAGATGAGCTAGCTCTAGGTACCTAGGATTGTCTAGTTGTATAAGTCTAATCAAAGCTAAAAAAATGATGGTATGATCGTATGAGGAAACCTATCTCACATATGGGTTGAAAGAGTCCCGACTGACATATAGGGTATGCTTATGATCTATCTAAAAATACTCACATGCACACACAGGGATAATGAATAGTTGGGTCTTTCACAGCAAAAAACTTTTCCAATATAAGCCTTGTACAGTTAGTATGTTATTTTTGGAGAAGTCTACTAGGATGTTTGAGTCTCAAGGAAAACCCCAAAAAGTTCTCCAATAGCAACAAGATACCAAATATCATTAGACTTTATAAATACGAGTCATTCATTCATCAGAATTCATTTTACAAATCACAATTAAAAATATAGGATAGATACCACATGAGTATCAAAAATAATGTTTAGATGGCCACTGACTATTTAGTGCAACAAAGAAGAAATATACAAAATGACATATTCATTCATTAGCATTATACCAATCCATTTCACTGCATTTCATATATGGATGATTAATTGATTAAGTTCTTGTAATGAGAATTATCAATTATTTTGCATGATTGTTATACATTATGTGGTGTCATATTTTAAAAATTGATATACACAGTTTACATTCATTTCTTATTTTTTAAGTGATTAAAGCATACAGGTTCATTTCCATTAGATTATTATTATGTACATAATGCATTACCATACATTGCATAGCATACCATAAACTGCATAAAATAAACACATGCCCATAAAGAAAAAATAAATATGCGTTTAAAAATAAACATCGCATCCATATGCATATATCATCTCTCACATCTAATCATCTAGATCACTGCATATCATCATCATTAAGTAAAATAGCTATCTAGTGCATGTCATCCATACATCACATCATATAAACATAGCATTTTCATAAGCCTTGCATCCATGTGCATCAAATAAACATAAAATCAAAAACAAATAAATAAACATGTACACATAATGAACCATAAAAGATCATATCATATATATATATGTGTCCAAAAGAGTACATAGGGAGTACAAAATGCCTGCAGACTACAACTATGTAGGTCATCAACCTTACACATAAAATTATATATCAAATATGTAGTCGACAACTGCTATAACCTAGATCTAGGCTGCTCCCCCTATACTAGAGCTCTCGTTGCCTCTCTCAGCGTTGTGCTCTGGAGCCTACTCTCCTGGCTGACCTGGCACCTATGGTGGATCCTGTTATGGATCTTACCTACCTCCAAAGCCTAAAGCACCCAACACACATGAAACTATTAACTATAGCAGGCTAGTCCTATGAATGGAGGCCCCTGATGTCTACCCTGGATCTCTAGTCCTGGCCTATGATCTCGATGTGTGTGTGCTAGAGGACCTGTGCATCCTCTTGGTCCTATGAGTCCTGGGACTTGAGCTCATTGTAGACTGCCCTGAGGTCCTAGACCTAGTACGCTATGACTCTGAGGAGAAAGGATCCTCTAGAACCTGTAGCTCATGCATATCTATGTACTCTACTAGCTGATCGATGCGAGCAAGTTAGGTTGCATGCATCTCATTGGTCCTCATGACCATAACATGTAGTCACTCTACCTCAGTCGTCATATCCTATGTAGCTACTATACCTACTATTGGTGCTGCAAGAGGCCCCATAGTCTCTTGAGGAGATGACATAGCCCTTATCGATGCTCAAGAAAGATCCTAATATGCCTCTGTTGTAGTCCACTATGCTTGTGCTAACTCCAAGGTAGTCTGCAATCTCTACACCTAGGCATCTACATCTATGGCCTGAATCATGAGCTCTTGTACCTGATCCTGTGCCTTAGTCAGGTGCCACTCCCTGTTAGCCACCTTCACCTCCATAGTGGCGATGGTAGTATCTCTCTCAAGCTGGTGTGTGTGAAACCGCCTGAGCTAACTCTGCAAGTCAACAACCTGAGCCAGCAGTCATCCCTTTGCATTGTCAGGAGGGACCTCACCCTCCTATGGAGTATCCTCCTTAAGATCAATCTTTGGAATCCTCAATGGCCCAACCATCCTCTGTATGTTGGTGCACCTTACACCCATAAGGATCTACCTCTACCTATACCTGATTCGGCTATCAGCCTAGAGGCCCTATCCCATGCCATCTGAATAAGGACAACCACCCATCATAGTCTAGCATGGTCCCAGCTGTCTCAACCCCTGACTCCTGGAAGTCATTGGGTGCATCTCCTAATGGTGGAGGAACTATCAATGGGAGGTCCCTCTCCAAATCTAGGCATCTGTACCCCAGTGGCATCTCTGGTATGTCCTACACCATGCCAAACTATCATAGGACATGAGAAAAGAATTGATACTCTCTTACCTCTGGCTTATGTCAGATAAGCCATATGTCTCAGCAGGCCCATCGTAGCCACTCGTCCACCTCAAGCCATGTAGGGCAATCCATGTAGGGGCACCAAACAATATCCCCTGGCCCAAGTGATGCAAACCTAATAATATAGTGCTCAGTGTTCCCAGCATGAGCTCTATTGTAGATACCCTCATTATCATGAGGTTAGCATGTGGTGTAACACTGATGGTCGACATCTATGGCAGTGATGCATAGTGGTAGCTTCACAGGATGCTTGATCCGGATGTGCTACCACCCCTAGATCTATAACAAAAGACTACAACTAATGCCCTTATGGCTACGCTCTATGATTTGGTACAACTCCTTGTAGAGCTGGCATAATAGGGTGCTCCCCCAAGCTAATCATAGTGGCTCCTCTATAGAGCTCTTAAGCACCCTCCAAGCAGTGGCTAACATGTTCCAGGGAATCCATGCGCTTGAGGAGTCTAGAAGGACAATATACACAATGATATTGATGAAGTGGGTCTCTCATATAGAAAATACATCATCATGGTACCAATAATCGATGTGCACCCTAGTAATGACTATATTAATCAACTTACCAAAGGCATTATCCATGGCTCTCCAAAAAGTAGTCCCTACATTAGATAAACCAAAAGGAATTCTCTGGTAAGAAAAGGTACTCCACTTGGTAGTAAATGTTGTTTTGAATTGGTCTTCATCTTTTACCCAAATCTAATTGTACCCAGAGAAACCATCCAACAAATAGAATCTCTTAGTCCTTACCACAATTTGCAAAATTTGGTCAATTTGAGGGAGAGGATAATGATCCTTAAATGATGCTTTATTCAAATTTCTAAAATCAACACATAGGTGGATGTCTCCATTCTTATTTTTTATAGGTACAAATTTAGCCATCCATATAGAGTGTCTGATAGGGTATATAATCTTTGCATTTAGCAATTTGAGAAATTCCTATCTCATTATAGATTCAATCTTAGGATTCATAGGCTTTTATTTCTATATGAAGGGTTTTGCATTAGATTCTAACTAAATCATGTGTTGAATGATCCTTTTATCATACACTTTGAGATCTTCATAAGATCAGGCTATAATATCTTGGTATTGAAAGCATAAGGTCCTAATTTCCTCCACTTCTCTTGAAGAACATCGGATACCAATTTTAAATTTCTTATCTTTTTCTATTTCAATTTCTTTATAGACTCCATCATCAATTTTCATGGATTTTGACTTCTTTCCATCTCCATTATAAAAAATACTCTATAATATGATCAAAACTTTAGGAATATGATTATTTTTCAACTATATGATATCTTGTTGATCCATTTATTGAGATGAATCCTCCTATCAAGCAAGACTCCCTCACTAGGAAGTCAATAATTTGATAATAATTTTCAAAAATCTACCAAAAAATATATCTATCTGGTATCGAAGGTGTGAAAACTAATTTAACTCTTTTATCATAATCAAAATCAATAGAAGATCCTAGATATCGTAGATCCCTCGATCTTGTCAAAATTGCGTTCATTATTACAAATCATTGCTAACAGCTATCATAAGCTTCACCCTTTGCTTGGGTCAAATAGCAAATATGAAATTTTATTTGTAACTCTCATCCTTCGGTTATATAGGCCTAACTCCTATTGTAGCACCAAAGCTACCCAAACGTCTAATGGCGAGTGCAGACTTTTAAAATGTAAGCCTTTCTAAGTTGGAAGCAATGATTCCAAGATGTGCGTCCTTTTGTTGGACCTAGGGCATCTAATGTTGATCAGACTAATAATCATCATAGAACCTTCAACATCATTTTAGGATGTATATTTTTGCCCAGCATTGTTCGATCTCACAACGCATCTCAAAAGGGGCATCTGTAGACACCTAAAATGTGTCATGTCGATGGAGACTACTCATATGGACATGCTACAAAACCATATGGAGGATCTTGGACAGACTCCAAGATAGAGCAGTGGTTCTAACCACTCAATTTAGGCATTTTGGCCTAAGTAGTCTGAACTACAGCCCAGACCTATGGTTTATAGTCTAAACCATAGTTGACACCTATGGTATGCATTCTAGACCACAACTATGACCTGCGGTCTTAACTGAAGTTTAGTTAGACCTTCCATATGAGCCAAATCGGTTGGAACGGCCGAAAGGTCTAGAAGGAGGTAGTTGAAGGATAGAAGATTCCAGAGGCTTCCATCCCAACTGTCCCAACCACCCTTCTTGGTCTTGGCTTCTCCATGAAGCCACCCCTAGCCCTAGGGGCATGCTATAAATACCCCCCTCCAAATGGGGAGAAGAGGAGAAAGTTAATTGATCAAGAGAGTAGTGGAGCCCTATCAAATTGCATACTGAATCTATGCATTTGAGAGCCTCTTTGCTATTCACCTAAATACCAATTAGCCATGGATGCCCTAGGTGCCTAGGAGATTCAAGAAACACAAATCTAGGAAAACAAAGGCCCTTCACAGTGATTTGACCACCAAATATATCAAAGGACAACAAAGGCAACCCTCGAACATCAATTTAGATAAGGAGGTCAAGCCCACTACCTCTAATTCTGAGGGTAAACCTATCAGAGGTCAAACTGCGGTTGTCAGCCATAGTTCACAATGTAGACCGCCCACCATAGCTGTGGTTTGCAACAAGTTACTGATCACCTTACTTGCTTTGCTTTTGATCGCATAGATTAGTTATATTAGTATTTTCATAGGTTTAATTGCATTTTAGAGAAACTTTGACCGTAGGAATTAGTCATTTCATGCATTGTGTTAAGTAGGATTATATTGGATATTTTATGCACTTTATTGCTCCTAACTTGATATTTGATCCATGCATCATTTGCTTATTCATGTCCTTCATGTTGTAGTATAATTCTTGATCAAATTAGAATAGTTTAAAGTATTTCTTTATGTTTTCATATTTTACTAGTTTAATGGCATTTACATACATATTTCCTTAAGGGGCCTCATCATGAGAGGCTATCAATATTTTTAATTATGTGTTGTTGTTTCTTGTTCGCAGGGAGACAGGTGCAAGAGGAGCTTATGTCATAATCCTTCCACATCGTGAAGAAGGAGTTCAGCTCCACCCCAAGGCAGTTTGTGACTAATCAATAGAGCACTATAAGTATGCCTACCTTATTGAGGGCATTGGCAATTGTAATATTAGTATCATCGCTCAAGTGACCCTAAGAGGGCATCTTTGTAATCAAATCTCATTCAAATATTAATACAAGAAAACTTACGTTGTTTTTGTTCAATTTATGTACTTGTGTGAATCTTTATGCTTTCATGATGGTATATATCAATACAGTAGCTAGGTGCACGCTCCGTGGTTATGTCAGAACCCATGGATTAATATATTTGAGTTAATATATTTGAACCCATGTTTTAATATATTTGGGTTAATATATTTGAACCCATGTTTTAATATATTTAGGTTAAAATATTTTAACCCATGTTTTTAAAAAGTTGGGTTAATATATTTGAACACAAGTTTTATGGTCATGGTATTGTAAAACCTCTTCTTATGTTTTTGGTATATAAAACAACACTTGCATGTGGGTTTGGGAGAGAGGATATGTTTGAAAACCACTCCAAGGGAGGGGGGAATGAAATGGCAAGAAATATAATTGTAAGCCAAAAGTGAGCAAAAGGATATTATTGTATTGGAGATGGTCAAGTTTATATAATAAGGAGATATTATTACTAGGTTTTTTCTTGAAAGGGTTTCCTAGGATAAATTCTTGTGTAATGTGTTCTTCTTCTTTGTTTTTCCTTTGATTTTTTAATTACTGCTTTTTTAGATTTTTATTTATCAGGGTATTTTTGCTCTTCATTTCTAATTTATTTGCAGATGTTCATCTCTTTATTTTCTTGCATATTATTATACCATTAGTTTTATAGTTATATCATATTAGTTATCTTTCATCTTGTGGTTGTACTACCTCCCATCAAAAGCTAACAATTTTTGCATATACATTGTAATGCTCTTATACTGCCCCTTATTATTCATAGTTATTTCTTCTTTACAAAAGAGATAGATGCAAGTATCTTTCCTACCTTACCTTGTGTTGTAAATGAAGTTAATGTAATATGTTTTATGGTAATATTCAAGAGCAAATAATATATCTGTGACATAATATGGTAATACAAAGGGTATCTCAGTGAAACCTTACAACTAAATCACTATCCCTTTGTTAAAATGTACTAGTCACCTTTATCTACCCCTTTAGTCTATAATGTCTTTACTACTAAGGAGGGCAATCTAGGAATTTGGCCATTAATTAAATTCAATGTGGGCCATAGGAATTCTCTAGTAAAATTATAATAGAAATCACCAAGTGTGCTAGTCCATGTGTAGATAGAAAGAGCAACTCCATCTTGGCCTATAATTTTAACTTCCATCCAGGGCATGTTTGGGTGAAAAAAATAAAGGAAGAACCAAGACTAGTTTGAACAATACATAAATAACACTTTATCTTCATCTTTCTACAATTTTTTCAAGTGCTCATGAATCATAATGGCTAGGTATTTGGACCTATGAAAAAAATAATGGGTGATTATTCATCTAAGCTAGGTCATAGTTATTGGGGTTTGAAATGCAATGAATAATGGCTATTTTCCAATTGTAGATGCTTCTATCAGTGGGTAAAACTCCTATTATGGACAACATTGAATAAAGCTTTGGATTCCTAAATTCTTTGAGCTTGATAGAGGTTAATAGTAAGGTATTATTGCTCAATTTCTTTCTCAATTAGCCAAATAACCAATTCAAAAAAATTTCTCCCTTTGCATGCTTTTTAAGCGCATAGTAATTGGCTTCTTCTTTCTAGGTAGAAAATTTTGACCTTATACTTGGTTTTATACCTAGGGAAAAAGAATTATTTATAGTATCAACATTGAGATATGTTAGGGTCTTACCCTCAGTGCTTTGTAGTCTTTTATGACTAGGTTCATAATTCCTTATTATTGCTAAAATAAATTCAAGGCAAGGATGTACAAAATAGCATATTAAAAATAAATAAGATATCTAACCATGATGGCACCTAAGCTTAATGGTTAGATACCTTGGGCATCCATATTTTCTATGTCTATTCTCATTTGCCTCATTTCTTTCCAAGTCATGATTGTATCGACTATTTTTCTTACAACATCTTGGAAGCAATTTTCAATATCGCTCTCATCTACCATAGTTTTCTTAGTAGCTAAAGATGAATAAGCCATTGCTACCATGGTGAAAAAGCTGCTAACAATCACAAGAAAGAGAATATTCTTTGCCAAACTCTAGAATTCAATATTTTTTTGCATTGCTTCATTTTGAATGCTAAATGCATAGTAAAAGTGAATGTTGCTCAATGTTGATAAACATATAAGCTCTATGAAGTGTGTGCCATAAATGTGATAGGTGAAATATCTATTTTACACCCCTACCTTTTGCATGTAAAATCTAGCTGGTGCTATTTCAATGAGCTCTCCTATTAATGATTGGTTTAAACTCATGGTTTGTGGCATGGCCCTGATGCGTGTTACCATCTTTCAATATGAATTTAACTCTTTTATATGTGCAAATTTGATCTATTAAAGACTCATGGCCACTAGAATTAATGAAAAGTTGATTATTTTCTTACTGCAGCCCAGGATCATCTTGCAAAATAAGCTTTGCCTCGTGACCACAGAAAAACTCATAGCCATGTCCAACCTCTTATTTTCAATATTTTATTTTATTTTTATTTTTTCATTTATAAAACAAAGTGCAAACAAAAAGAAACATAAATATCTACATAGTATAATACATATGATACAAAGTGAATATATTTACTTAAAATAAATCTTGAGGTGATATCCATTTACCAAGATAGGTAGAATGTTTCCTTCTTGGTCTTGTAATTAAAAAACATTACTCTTTCTAGCTTTAGTTATCACAAATGGGCATTCCAAGAATGTATCAATTTTTTTATGTTTGCCTAGTTTAGCTTTCTCTACATTCTATTTAAGATTGAATCTTCGACTTTGAATCTCCTGTAAGTGGTATTTTTGTCAAACTATCCATTTTTTTGTGCTAAGTGCTTCCAAAACTATTTTTAGGCTTCCTCCCTCTAGTCTTCTACATGTAGAAACTGAGTCAACCTTACTTCCACAAGACTTCAATCTAGCACATCAATCCATCTAGCTAGTTTTAAAGAAGGTATCTCCAAATGTGTAGGAAGCATAGCCTCTTTTCCATACACTAAGGAATAAGGTGAAGTGCCTATTTCCTTTTATACTATAATTCTATTTTCCCATATAACTTGATTCAAGAGCAAGTGTCAACTTCTTATGTTGTCTTCCAAGGATCTTTCAACATTTTGAGTAAGTTTTTTTTGGTTGATTCTGCTAAATCATTCCCCTATGGATAATAGTTAGATGAATTTTTCAATAAATTGCCATATCCACTAGAAAAATTAACATATCTTGCTCCTATGAAGGAAAGTCCAGTATCGCTCATCAAAGTTTCAGGGATGCCAAACCTTGTAATCAGGATTTTAATAAATTCAATAACTACATCATGATCTAACTTCTAGTTGGTATTACCTCAACCCATTTGGTGAAGTAGTCTATGGTAGTCAAGATGTACTTATCTCCTATTGAATAATTAGGGTTAATATCCCCTAAAAAATTCAACCCCCACTTCTAAATTGGTTGCTCTACTTGAATTGGTTGCAAAGGCAATGATGCATTCATGTTCCTCCTTACATACCTCTAATATTTATCACAATATCTTCCAATTTTGAAAGCATTGAAAAAAATAGTAGACCAATACTAGTCGGCCCTTATAATTTTCAATGCAGTGGTTATGCCTAAGAAATGGCCTCCTAATAACCCATCATTGAATTATTTTAAAATATTTTATTTTTGGTCTTCTTTGACACATCTTAAGAGGACTTCATCTAGATTTTTTTGAATAGTCCATTAGGCAAAAAAATATAATTTAGGGCTTGTAGTCTATACCTTCTTCTCTATGAAGCATTAGGATTTTGGGGACATATTCCTTTTTTAAAATATCTCATAAGTTGATCAACCTAGTCTAATCCTTCTAAGAGAGTGTCCTCATTTTGCTCTGATTGTGGGATCTAGCAAGCTACCTCATTTTCTCTATTTTCTTTGGTAGCCAAGTCTTGACACAAGGCTCTTGCTCTCACCAACTTGGTGGGGTGGATATCTATATCAAATTCTTGGATTTTTATGATCCAACTAGCTCTTTTATCACCTAGCTCTCCTTGTAAAATAAAACTCCTTATGTCTGGGTATACCACATAAACCAGAGTTTTATTTTGAGCTAAGTATTATCTAAATTTCTTCAATGACTTCATAACTACAAATAATTATCTCTCAATAAATTTATAATTAGTATAGTACTCATGAAAAGTTTAGATATAGGAGAATATAGGGAGTTCCTCCTCAGTATTATTCTTTTGTGTGAGTATTGCCACACAACTCTCTTTAGCTCCATAGACATCTAGGATGAAATCCTTTCTAAAGTCAGGGTTTACCAATATTAGAGTAGCAACAATGGATTGTTTAGTCACTTCAAAATATTGCTTCCTCTTTTCAGTCCATTTGAACTCCATATTTTTCTTGAGTAGCTCTAATATTGGTTTGACATTTTGAAGAAAATCTAAGATAAACTTCCTCACAAAGTTTATCTGTCTCAAGAAATATTGCAAAGATTTTTTATTTAAGGGAAGAGGAAGAGCTAGTATTGCTTTTAATATATTAGGGTCAATTTTCATTCCCTCTTTAGAGGCTACATGCCCCAAAAATTTTCCCTCATGGACTACAAAAAATGATTTTTTTAAGTTTAAGAAAATACCAATTTCTCTATATTTCTAAAAAACCTACTCCAAGTGTTTTAGATGTGTCTATTTTTCATGGGAAAATATAGTCGTATCATCTAGATAGATGATAATGACTCTATTAATCAACTTACCAAAGGCATTATCCATGGCTCTCCAAAAAGTAGTCCCTACATTACATAAACCAAAAGGAATTCTCTGGTAAGCAAAGGTACTCCACTTGGTAGTAAATGTTGTTTTGAACTGGTATTCATATTTTACCCAAATCTAATTGTACCTAGAGAAACCATCCAACAAAGAGAATATCTTAGTCCTTACCACAATTTGCAAAATTTGGTCAATTTGAGGGAGAGGATAATGATCCTTAAATGATGCTTTATTCAAATTTCTAAAATCAACACATAGGTGGATGTCTCCATTCTTTTTCTTGATAGGTACCAATTTAGCCATCCATATAGAGTGCTTGATAGGGTATATAATCTTTGCATTTAGCAATTTGAGAAATTCCTATCTCATTATAGATTCAATCTTAGGATTCATAGGATTTTATTTCTATATGAAGGGTTTTGCATTAGATTCTAACTAAATCATGTGTTGAATGATCCTTTTATCATACACTTTGAGATCTTCATAAGACCAGGCTATAATATCTTGGTATTGAAAGCATAAGGTCTTAATTTCCTCCACTTATCTTGAAGAACATCAGATACCAATTTTAAGTTTCTTATATTTTTCTATTTCAAATTCTTTATAGACTTCGTCATCAATTTTCATGGCTTTTGACTTCTTTCCATCTCCATTATCAAAAAGACTCTATAATATGATCAAAAATTTAGTAATATGATTATTTTTCAACTATATGATATCTTTTTGATCTATTTCTTGAGATGAATCCTCCTATCAAGCAAGCCTCCCTCACTAGGAAGTCAATAATTTGATAATAATTTTCAAAAACCTACCAAAAAATATATCTATCTGGTACCGAAGGTGTGAAAACTAATTTAACTCTTTTATCTTTAGCTGACCCTAAGTTTGTAGATGGACTAAAGTTAGAACCTCTCACTACTAAAGCATTGACCAAAATTTTGTGGCTTCTAGGAATGGAATGATTGTTTAGGGTATCAAAAAATTCCATCAAATTCCATACCCTATTCCTATATTTTCTTGTAGGTCAAAATAACTACATCAAGGGGAGTAAGGAGATGTCTTCTCAAAATTTTTCTAAGTGTAGAAGAAACATCGTGACCTCATGATATTTTGGAAGCTCAGAAGCCAAGTCAGAAAAAACATCATGATCTCACGACATTTTGGAGCTCAAAATCCAAGTCAAGAAAAACATCATGATCTCGCGATATTTTGGAGCTCAGAAGACAAGTTAGAGAAAACATCATGATCTCGTGATATTTTGGAGCTCAGAAGCCAAGTTAGAGAAAACATCATGATCTCACGATATTTTGGAGCTCAGAAGCCAAGTCAGAGAAAACGTCATGATCTCACGATATTTTGGAGCTCAGAAGCCAAGTCAGAGAAAACATCGCGATCTCGCGATATTTTGGAGCTCAGAAGACAAGTTAGAGAAAACATCATGATCTCATGATATTTTGGAGCTCAAGAGCCAAGTCATAGAAAACATCATGATCTCATGATATTTTGGAGCTTAGAAGCCAAGTCAGGAAAAATGTCATGATCTCATGATATTTTGGAGCTCAGAGGCAAGTTAGAGAAAACATCATGATATCATGATATTTTGGAGCTTAGAAGCCAAGTCAGAAAAAATGTCATGATCTCATGATATTTTGGAGCTCAGAAGACAAGTTAGAGAAAACATTATGATATCATGATATTTTGGAGCTCAAAAGACAAGTCAGAGAAAATGTTGGATCTCATGATATTTTGGAGCTCAGAAGTCAAGTCAGGAAAAATATGATCTCATGATATTTTGGAGCTCAGAAGACAAGTTAGAGAAAACATCATGATATCATGATATTTTGGCATCCAAGCCACCTCCATGAAAAACATCATGATTTTATGACATGTCATGATTTCATGGATCGACAAACCAAAAGCAAAGAAGTGGAAGATAGTTGGACCATGACGTCTCCAAGAAGATAAAGGTAGATATACAATAACAAGAAGATCTCAACCATTTTTAGTTGAAGATCCCATACTCTCTTAACTACCACTTTACCAGAATGAGCCTATGGGCATATTGTTGTAACAAATTTTAGTTTTTTATTATGTAAAATATATATATAGGATGAGTGACCCAAACAAATGGTCAGCTCTTGGATGTTTACAAGGCAATGTACATAGACTTCTGAAAGCAAATAAAGACTACTCATTCTAGTTTCTGGCTCACTGGTGTTGTTATCAAGTATGTATGGATTGTTGATTGTTGTATAAGTTACGTTGAATAGAAATCACCTTAATTCTCATTCTAAATTTTTGCATTTAAAGTTTATCTAGCTCTAAAATTAATGGTTCCAATAAGCTTATGTTTGATTAAATCTGCACTAGAGGACTAGTTATTCTAATTTGATGGTTCAAAGAATGCTTATCTATAAAAGGTTGTAGATGTTTCTTTGTTGTTATCTAATCTACACCATCTAAATGTTCTTAGAAATAGCTATATTTCCCTCTCTTTATGCATTTTACTCTCTCCCCCTTTTCCTAAAATAAATCAAGGAACTAACCTCCTCTGGAGATTGAACCGGGTAAACTCTATTTTGAACCCGATATTTCAATGTTGGCAAAGTCTTGGGTGCAAACGTAACCAAAGGCAGATTTTGCACCAATAGTTTTTGGCATGCTCGATGGGACACAATCCCATGATATATATAGACCAAATTTTTGATGATTATCTTTGTCTTTTTTTTTTTATGAATCACCTAGCGACTCCATCCAAGAGAGAAACCCTAAGAAAATCCTTATCTATTTTTTGGTTGAATATCATTTTTTATGAAAACTAGATCTAAAGCAAAAATTTCCAAAGAACCCATTGAGTTCTTTGAATTACACCTTGGTAGCCTCAGAGCTAATCCTGTATTAGTTGCTAGGACAACTTCTTCTTCTACTATCACTACAAGATATATAAATATTTCCCTTGTAACTCTCCCTAGTACTTCTACTAGTGGGATGTTAACTCTAGCTACCCATATTCCTATAATATCAAGTAGAATCATAGCTACAATGGTCGTGAATCAACCAAATCTACCTTACCCTTTATGGAACCATACAGCCCCCTGAATCTGGTAGCTCAACACCCGATTCCAGTAGCCTTAAAGGCATTACCCTAGTATGATGGTATTGGGAAGATGACCTATGAACACTATCAAGATGTAGCCACACTCGCACCAATACATAACATCACTAAGTAGGATGTTATGATAATACTATTAGTTATTTACTTGAAATAGAAAATGCTCTAACGGTATATAGCCCTCAGTAACCAGACCATATCCATCTAGGCCCAACTTGTCGATAAATTAGTAGAAGAGTTCAATGAACATGTTGACCTATTTTCCTTGCTAAATTAGTTCACCATCATTCAAAAGCACCCTCAGGAGGAAATAGTCAACTTCAATATCATATTCAATCAAACTTGGTAGAGAGTACCTAATGGATTAAGGCCAATAGATGAACAATCAATGTATTATTACCTAAGGGCTTTTAACTTAGATATAAGTATGGCTATCAGGAAATCCCAAGTATTTACTTTCCTAGATATTTTCCAAGAATCCCAGAAAGTGGAAAGAGATCTAATCACTATTGGAAGGTTCCCTACAAATATGATAATGCCTATCTTCTCGGATCTACCACAAGCATCCAATATTACTTTCCCAAGTCCTGCTTCCACTTCTAATGCAGGTCTCCCCAAATGGATCGGGTAACCTACTATCCTAGTGGTACAGGTATCTCTCACTCCTCCAATGCTTCCTATCATCCCTACACTTCCTATGGTGATAGTTTCATCGACTCTAGATCCTCAACTTGTAGCTCTACAAGATCTACAATCAACCTTGAAAACTCTGATGAATAAGATGACCTCAATGGAAAGAAGATAAGTAGAGAGAAATTTCTATCCAAGGATATTTCCATAGGTAATAAGAGACCAAGCCTCCATGAGTGGTAGAAATCATGACAAATCAAATGTGGTTTACACCAATGAAGATAGTGAACCCACTAACACTTCAACAGAGTCAAACTTTTAGTGTTCTACATGTAATGATCCACATGATGAAAACTCGTGTATGATCCATCAACATCATGTCCAGAAGATAGCTATTGAGAAGGCTGAGAAAACCCTCAAAGGTTAGATTAATATGATCAGGGAAGAAAATCAAAATCTCATGATGCCCTCTGTTGAACAAGTGGTTGTTCTAACCAGATCAAGAAAGAAACCTTTGCAGGTGGACCCCCAAGAGCTTAATCCCTTGAAAGTGCCTTCACCTGTGAGGAACCTAGTTGAGAGAAGAACCTCCTATGAGAAAGTTCCCCAAAGTTTAGGTCAGAAAGAAGTAGAAGCACGTAAAGAAACACCCCTGTAGAAGGAAGTGGAGATGCAAGAACAAGCAAGAGATAAATTGAGATACCCCTCATTGACTAAGCATCAAAGGATAGATGCTACTCAGGGGTATAGAAATAAGTATGACATAGTTGTAAAAGAGAAAAGTGTCGAACCTCTCCCATTCAACATAGTCGAAGAGATGAAGAAAACTCCCTCCAAAGCAACTATGTATGAAGCTTTGCAGTTTCTAGGATAGATTGATTTATTACAGGAATCCTTGAGATCTATGAAAAATAAGAATAGAACCCCAACTCAATTGAATTCTACATAGGCTAGTCTGACATCCACTATAGGAAAAAATAGACCTCCTCCCTTCTATCTATCTCTTCAGATGGAAGGATGGGTGGTACATAATTGCATGATAGACTCTGGAGCTGCAACCACTGTGATACCCAAAGCCGTATGCGACATCATGGGGATGGAATACACAAGGAGCAGCCCTGGCATCTTGCAACTAGATGGAACCCCTATCAAAACTGTAGGGGTAATTAAAGATATCCCAATAGTTCTTCATAGATTGCCTCAACTCACAGTTATACAAGAGGTAGTGGTAGTGGATCTAGAACCTTATTTTGGTATGTGTCTCTCCAGAGAATTCACCACCAAAATAGGAGGATATTTATCATTAGATTACTCACACTTGGAAATCCCATTCAAGGGTAAGAGAGTAAAAATATTCAATGAGAAACCTTCAACCTTTCATATTGAAAAACTTGAAGAGGAAGGTAAACAAGCCACTACAGTAAACATGATGATCGAGGAACTGGAAGACTTAAACTTGATGGAGGAAGCTCTAAATGTGTTGCAAGAAGAAGACCAGTTCTCTCTCCAAGACTTCAATGCCATGATTGAAATAGATATTGGAAGCTACTCAATTGTGAAGCTTAAGAAAAGCAACCCCACTCCTCTCCATCAGGTAGACCCATCTACCGATCAACTATGGAAACTTTTCTTCGATGGTGCTAGATGCAAAAATGGAGCTAGAGTAGGTATTGTTTTAATCTCTCTAATAGGCGAAGAGAAATTTTTTCTTATCGGTTAACCTGGAGCTGCACTAACAATGCAGTAGAATATGAAGCACTCTACTTAGGCCTTAAGAAAGCCGAGAAGTTGGGTATTAAACAACTCTAGATTTTTGGAGATTCTAAATTAATAGTGAATCAGGTCACTGAGAAATGTGTGAGTAAGCAACATTACCTTAAAGCTTACAGGAATAAAGTTTGGGACTTTCTAGAAGCCTTTGAATCTTTAAACCTCAAAGCAATTCCTAGAGAAAAGAACACTCATGCAGATTTATTGGCTTTAGTAGGTATAAATTTTTGCCCTATCAACAATGTCATCTAGAAGTCTAAGATAGTTAGACTGATCTATAGGCCTTCCATGCTAGATAGAGATACCTTTTGGTAGGTATTCAAAAATGATGAATAGATAGTGGACTTTCTTGTCCATGAGATGAACTTCTCAAATGATAGAGTGTCTAAAGATGAGGAAGATGCAGGCATGATCCAATTGAAAAACAACCATATCCCAAAAGGATTGATCACTCTCGAAAGCCTGTTTGATAACAATGATAGGTCAACTGGCCATAAAATGAAAGTTGACAAACACAGATACAAGGAGGTCCAAATGGAATCAGATAAATCTATTAAAGTGGGAGTAAACACTACAGAGGAAGAATTGGACCAAATTCAAGGATTATGCAAAGAATTCCCTGACATCATAGCCTGGACTTATGGTGACCTTAAAGTCTACTCTAAAGAGACCATCCAACATACAATCAAGCTTGAAGAAGGTGCAAAACCCTTCCAACAAAAGCAAATACCGATGAATCCCAAGATCGAAGCTCTAATGAAATAGGAACTGCTGAAGTTGCTCGAAGCCAAGATTGTCTACCCTATCAAGCATTCTACTTGGGTAGCTAACTTGGTTCCAATCAGGAAAAATAATGGAGACATTAGATTGTGTGTCAACTTCCAAAACCTAAACAAAGCTTCACTAAAATATCATTATCCTCTCCCACAAATAGACTAGACTCTGCATACTGTAGCAGGAGCAGAAATATTCTCACTCTTGGATGGGTTTTCTGGGTACAACCAGGTATGGGTCAAGGATGAAGATCAATTCAAAACCACATTCACCACCAAGTGGGGGACATTCTCTTATCAGAGGATACCTTTTGGATTATCCAATGTTGGGGCAACTTTTCAAAGAGCAATGGATGTGGCTTTTGGAGAACTCATCAACAAGATTATAGTGATATACCTAGATGATATGACAGTGTTCTCTCATCACAAGGAGGATCACGTTGACCATATCAGAAGCATTTTTGAAAAGTGCAGGGAGTTCGACATCTCTTTAAACCCAAAGAAATCCATTTTTGTTGTGGAAGAAGGGATTTTACTAGGTCACATCATTTCTAAGGTCGGGCTGGCTATAGATCCTAATAGAGTGAAAGCACTATTAGAACTTCCTCTACCCCCAAACAAAAAGGGCTTGCAATCCTTCTTCGAGCAGATCAACTTCGTACACAAATTCATAGCATATTTTGCTCAAATCGTCAAACCTATGACCGAGTTGTTAAAAAAGGATGTTGAATTCAAGTGGATGGACTTATGAAAGAAGGCTTTCAAATAGATAAAAGAACAAATAGCCCAAGCACCCATCTTAGTAAATCCAGACTATTCCAGAGGTTTCATCTTGTATGTTGTAGGTGAGCAAGAGAGCTACATTGTAGTACTTACTCAAAAAGGGTCTGACAATGAAGAGAGACCTATAGCATTTCTAAGTCAGACCATGCAGGAACATGAAGAAAAGTACAACTTCATCGAAAAGCAAGTTTATGCGATAATGAAGTCGTTAAAAAGTTTAGGCATTTTCTTTCACAGAGTAGGACCATTGTGTATGTGGTCCACCTTGATGTTAGAAATTTCATCATACAAGGGGAACTTGGCGAGAAAAGAGTTGGTTGGGTATCAAAGATACAAGAGTATGATGTTGAGATCCATCCAACCAAGCTAGTGAGGGGCAGAGCATTATGTCAAGAACTCACCAAACAAGCCTCATCAGAATATGTGGCCTACCAAACTCAAGAAATAGCCCTAAGGGATGATCAACCCTTGGATGAGCCTGACTAGGCTGATGAATTGATCAGATACTTCTAGACTAGAAAATGTCTAGTAAGTTTGAATGCTTCATAGAGAAGGAGATACAAGATCTAGGCTTTGAAGTACACCTTACTACCTGAAGGATTGTACAGAAATAATCTGGATGGGGTATTGCTTCGGTGCATAAAATATGATCAAAAGAAAAATATCTTGGATGAATTCCATGGAGGTCCGTCAGGAGGACACTACTCAGGGAGAACCACTACTTTAAAAATTATCAGGACTAGGTGCTATTGGCCAACCATTTTCTCAGATACTTTTAGAGTGACCAAAAATTGTGAGAAGTGCCAGAGGTACATTGGGAGAAATAGAAATGCTTCAATGCCTTTGAAATCCATTCAGGTTGAAGAACCTTTTCAACAATGGGGTTTAGATTTCATTGAAGTAATAGAACCCAACTCATTTATTGGACATAAATACATCCTAACCGCTATGGATTATTTTACTAAGTGGGCTGAGGCAATACCCACTAAGAAAGTGGACCAAGAAGTTGTGATGGAATTCATTGAGAGTTTGATCATAAGATTTGGTATCCTAGATGCATTGGTCATAGACAATGACACATATTTCATAGGTTCCAAAATGATTGATTTTACGTGTAAATATGGGATCTACTTGAAGACATCCTCAAATTATTATCCATAGGGAAATGGATTAGCTGAATCGATGAATAAAAACTTACTTCGAATCTTAAAGCAGACTCTGAAAGATAATAAGAGAAGTTGGCACTCTTTGATAAACCAAGCGTTATGGGCTGATAGGATCACTATCAAGAAGTCTATCAACACCTCTCCCTATTCATTAGTCTATGGTAAGGAAGTAGTCCTCTCGATACACATAGAAATACCTACTTTAAATTTTCTCAATCAAACTAGCATAGAGGAAGCAGAGTCAATGGAAAATAGGTTGATTCAACTCCTACAATTAGAAGAATAGAAATAACAAGCCTACGACCATTATCAAAAATATATGGTCACCACGAAGAAATGGTTTGACAAAAAGGCTACCCTTAGGAATTTCAAGGTAGGAGACTTGGTTCTAAGGTGGAATGAAAAGAAAGCAAAACCTAGAAACCATCAAAAATTTGATGTGTTCTAGGAAGGACCCTTTGAGATAATTGAAGAAAAACAATAGAACTCCTTCCAATTGAGAAATGAATAGGGTCAGGTCCAACCCATCCTCATCAATGGCTTCCATCTGAAGTTGTACTATAAGTAAGATGTTTCTCTTCACTTCACATGTATTATATGTAAATATGTTGTTTCATTTCTTTCTAAGGCCACTTCAAAGAAAATTGTCATGATCTCATGATATTTTGGTATCTAGAGGCCACTTCAAAGAAAATTGTCATGATCTCATGATATTTTGGCATTCAGACACTTCAAAGAAAATTATCATGATCTCATGATATTTTGGCATTCAAAGGCCACTTCAAAGAAAATTATTGATTTTGCAACATTTTGACACTCAAAAGGTCAAAGTCAAACTTTTGGTGGGAAAATTAGTTTTCTTAAAATTTTAAATGCACTCCTCTCAAAGTACCACCGTATAAAGTTATTGGCCAAGGAGGTGACATGAAGTTATTGGTCCAGAGAGGTGATGCGATGCCATTGGCCTCGAGGAAATGATGATGCATGGTGGTTGGTTTTTTTGAAGGTGGCACATGAAACAAAGCATCCAATAATATTCAAAATTAGTCATGGAGCATGTACCACCAACCATAATTAATGCATGGCACCCTAATGCATGCATGCACATCTACTTATGTCATAGAAGCTTTTTCCTCACCTCTCTGTCTTCTAAAATTTTCCTCTACTTATGGCATTCCTCAAATTCCCCAAGTTCTCTGAGCTTCTCTGAGTTCCTTTCAAGGTTTTCTGTATACAAAAATCATAGCAAGCAACCATGATAACATCTCCTCCAGCTTCTAAGGAAAAGCATAGGATCAAGAAAAGCGAGGGCGGTTTCACAGACCCAGATTCCCACATCACCGATACCATAATAACATGGAAAAATCTAGAGAAAATTTGAAGATATGTGGAAGCTAGGGTAGCAAAGTGCATCACCCCATCGACTCCGAGTACATTCTCCTATCACTCTCTACTTTCTTGGTATATTTGCACCCCTGTTCATCCTTACCCTGAATTAGTCAGAGCTATGGCAACTTTTTATGATGTAAAGCATAGAATTGTCAAGAATTCCAAGGGCGATGTCATTTTTACCCTAGATGCTGATGCAATTAGGGTCATCTTCAGTTGTGATAGAAGGCCCATTATAAATCCCATTCCATTTGATCCAATTATATCAGCCAAGTACTATACCCCTACTCTCAATATAAAGTTATTTTTGCAAGAACATATGTCAGAACCCCCTCTCAATGGGACCCTACTAGAATCATCGATTCCCCTATCAAAATTCAAAAATAAGGAGCTTTTCTCCATGTTGGCTATGGTGGTAGGGTTAGAATCTGACCTACAAGTCTATGGATGGTAGATTATAGTGGCATAGTGTATGTCGAACCCTAAATTCTATGATGCTTCACGTGTAGATAAAAATATAGTACCAATTTTCTTTGATTGGCCGACATATCTAGCTCAATAGATACATGTAGGCCTATTCAAAATATAGAGGGGTTCTCCAGAAGCTTTCAGGTTTTCTTCTTACCTAATATGGATTTTCTTTTTCTTTCAATCAAAGAATCTAGAGTTCATTTCTACAACCAACAAAGATAAAGAAGGAAATAGTTTACCTGTATATGAATGGACGATAGTACTCTCAAAAGTAGAGTCATACTACTACTTTAACATGGAATTCCTAGGCCCTACCTTACAAATTATGTATGGCATAGTACAAATAATTCCTCAAAAGATGCGGGATACTCTGCAACACACTCATGCGAAAGAAGGAGATTGGTTCATTTTAATGTAGGGAGTAGTCATCAAATTATACGACTTCATAGGGAAGCCTTTCTTACTTCCATACTATGTCATTGAGTGATTGTTCACTCTAGAGTATGTAAGACAAATTGAATATATAAACTATAAATTTGGCATAGGAATTGGCAAAACTGGCACATGCCTTATGCCTTTCCAATTTGAAGGAGTCATTGTAGCAAAAAAGGGAGACCATGAGCGAATCACTCGAGCTCTAAAAAGCCTGAAGTTAATAGAATTGCCATAAAAATGGAAGTATGACCCCATTGATAGATTTGCACAAAAATAGGCTTCCCTCAACCAGACTCCTTTCAAACAATTTCATTCATCAAAAAGATAAATTGACAAGTAGGGCAAAAATAATGAGGAAGATGAAGCACTAGAATGGCATGTCGAAAAAATGCAGCCATTGGCCCCATGGCATGACTTCTATGAGCATCTGATGGACTGGAACCTCAAAGTTGATCCGAGCCACAAGTTAGATGAAAAGGTCATTAAAAGGATGAAGAAAAAGGGAAAAGACTGGACACATGCAAAAATCCTAGCTTGGTGGTAGATGAGGTGCCAGATTGAAATGCACTCTAGGTATGGAATAAAAGTTGATAATGAATTTTGTGAGAGATATGACAAATATCATACCACATGGTCTGAGACTCTTGTAGATAAAGTCCCTCTAGGTATCAATGGCATCTCGGTTCCACTCATCACTAAAAAAGTTGGAACTAGCCAAGGTAAAGGAAAAGAAATTATTGTTGAACAAACTGAAATCCCAAAAAAGGTAGCTCATAAATTCATCCTCCCTCCACATCAGACATAGAATCTGATGATGATGTTTCTCTCCTCTAGAGAAAGAGGAAAGTAGAGTTAGTAGAGGTAAGGGAATAAAAGAAAATAAGGTAAGAAGAAACACACATTAACCCTGAGATAGGAGACCAGGAAGGAAATGTAGAGGAAAACATGGAACAACTCTCTGAATAGCAGGATGCCAACAACCAAGAGTTGGATAAAATGGTTGAAGAGTCTATCCCTACTGAGGAAACCCCTATTGAAAAACAAGTCCCCAAAGATGCACTGGATACTAGAGATACGAGCCTACAAAAGATAGCAGAGACCTCTACTGAAGACCCGGTCCCTGCTAAGAATGCACCAAATACTAGAGGCACAAGCCCATAAAAGGTATCAGGTATATCTCCTATCAATCTTACTACATCTTCTTCTTCTCATCCCTAGAGAAATTCCCCTTCCCATTCTGTAGATCAAGATGATGCTTCTTCTCCTTCTAATCAACAACCTCCACCATCACCATCATCAACCCAACCTGACCCAAAAGCATCCTCAGCTGCACCCCCAGATACACTCATAGAACAACCAAATGTGGATGCCTCAATAGCCACCATTCCTTTCCCTTATACCACCAATTTCCCTAACTTCCAATCTATTCCTACCTCCTCTTCTGAAAGTCACCCTACCATTGCTAAGCTAAAAAAATTGAAGAAAGCAACCCTGAATGCTTTAGACTAGTTGAAGTCATGCAATGCTCAAAGTTCCAAGGACATAGCTCATGCCAAGGAAGGAATAGCCCTAGATCCTATCAATATGCAATGTTCGACTATGAAGATGATGTCGTTGGTTCAAAATCTTGAAGGAGAAATGACCTTGGAAGATTATCAAGCTGAGATAATCATCGAAGATATCACTCAGCTACCTATGGAAGATGAGTGGGGAAAAGCCCAAGCTCACATGGGGACTATATACTTAAATGTTGAGTATTACAAGGAGAAATACCTCAGAGTTGAGCAAGGCAAGGAAACGTTTGGAAGAAGCCTTAAATGAGCAAAATATAATTGAAAAGGCATTAAAAAATGAGGTAAAGAAATGGGAATAAATGTTCAATGAAGCGACACCATATAAGGAAGAAGCAAAGAAAGTCGTTGAACAAATCTAGGCATTGAATAAGTAGGTAGAAGACCTTCAGAAGTAGATCCAAGATGGCACTAGCAAGACCAGTGGGATTTCCAAAGAAAAGGCCAAGGCGATTAGGAAAGAAATGTTCAATGACATCCAGAAGATAGGCTTAAAAGCAAGGCCTACGTTATCATACTTGGTCAAGATTAAGGAGACATTGGGTCGAGTAGAAGATGAATTTACTACATCCATTAACTTCCTAAAAGCAAGGCTATCTGCAGCAACAAAGATCCAAGTTCTAGCAGAAAGCATGCAAGGAAAATTTGGATATAGGGCCCAAGATGAAAAATGGTCCCAAGCCAAAATAGTTGCCAGAAGTTTCTTCAAAAGACATAAGTTGGTGATAGAGAGTGCTAAAATAATATGAGAACTCAAGGCAGAAGCTAAAGGAATTTTGAAACATGTAAGCATAGTAGAAAACTATGGCATGTCGAGCTTCTGGGATAAAGATTCAAAATTCTTGGAGGAAGATGAGCTGAAAGCTTCTTGGAAAGCTTTCATAGAAGATGAATCAGAGATAGATAGTTGGGAAGAGCCAGTCCAAGAAGAAAAAATATTTAGTATGGCTCAAGACCTCACCCAGATCAACTCCTGTTTGCATGAGTTATACATGAGGTCGAAAGTTCTATCTTATGACAAAGTAGAAGAATTAGAGTATTTGTACTTAACTTTCATGGAGACTTTAGACCCAGATGAAGAGACTTGGAAAAGGGCTTGTGCCACTTACAATGAAGTTGTCTAAGAAAAAGAGAAACATGAAAAGGCTAAGAAAGCTTCAACAAGTAGTACAACGACACCTGAGCAAGAAGACACAGAGAAATCAATAGAGGAAGACACTCCTGATGAATGATCACATAGAGCAAGAAACATATTTTTTTGCTTGGTATCACTCCCCTTTCTCTCTTTTTTTGTTGTTGTTCTTTTTACTCCATTCCCCAATGGATAAAGGCTCTAGATTCTAACATTCAACTGGTAGAATTCCCCTAGGAGGCACCAATAATGTAGGTCAAAATGACTACATCAAGGGGAGTAAGGAGTTGTCTTCTCAAAATTTTGCTAAGTATAGAAGAAACATTGTGATCTCACGATATTTTGGAAGCTCAAGTCAAGAGAAAATTTTGTAGAAAATTATGATATCATGATATTTTGGAGCTCAAAGGCTAAGTTAAGAGAAAACATCATGATCTCATGATATTTTGGAGCTTAAAGACAAGTGAAGAAACATGATATCATGATATTTTGGAGCTCGAAGACTAAGTCAGAAAAAATATCATGATTTATGATATTTTAGAGCTTAGAAACCAAGTTAGAGAAAATGTCATGATCTCACAATATTTTGGAGCTCAAAAGACAAGTTAAGAAAAATGTCATGATCTCGAATATTTTGGAGCTAGAGACAAGTAAGAAAAATTTTCATGATATTTTGAGCTAAAGCAGTGAAAATGGATGATATTTTGGAGCTCAAAGCTAAGTTAGAGAAAACATCATGATCTCACGATATTTTGGAGCTCAAAAGACAAGTGAGAAAAAATATAGGATATCGTGATATTTTGGAGCTCAAAAGACAAGTCCAAGAAAACATCATGATCTCATGATATTTTGGAGCTCAGAAGACAAGTTAGAGAAAATATCATGATCTCATGATATTTTGGAGCTCGAAAGCCAAGTTAAGAAAAATGTCATGATCTCACGACATTTTGCAGAAGGAGAAAAAAATGAAATGTCATGATTTCCGTACGACAGAACCAAAAGTAAAGAAGTGGAAGACAACTGGACCATGATGTCTCCACAAAGATCAAAGTAGATATGCAGTAACAAGAAGATCTCAACCATTTTCTGTTGAAGATCCCATACTCTCTTAACTGCCACTTTACCAGAATGAGCCTACGGGCATATTGTTGTAACAACTTTTAGTTTTTCTGTTATGTAAAAGATATATATATAGGATGAGCGACCCAAAAAAATGGTCGGCTCTTGGATGTTTACAAGGCAATGTACACAGACTTCTGAAAGCAAATAAAGACTACTCATTCTGGTTTCTGGCTCACTGGTGTTCTTATCAAGTATGTATGGATTGTTGATTGTTGTATAAGTTACGTTGAATAGAAATCGCCTTAATTCTCATTCTAAATTTCTGCATTTAAAGTTCAGCTAGCTCTAAAATTAACGGTTCCAATAGGCTTATGTTTGATTAAATCTGCACCAGAGGACTAGTTATTCTAATTTGATGGTTCAAAGAATGCTTATCTGTAAAAGGTTGTAGATGTTTCTTTGTTGTTATCTAATCTGCACCATCTAAACGTTCTTAGCAATAGCTATATTTCCCTCTCTTTATGCACTTTTACTCTCCCCCCTTTTCCCTAAAAATAAAGCAAGGAACCAGCCTCCTCTAGAGATTGAACCGGGTAAACTCTGTTTTGAACCCGGTATTTCAATGTTGGCAAAGTCTTGGGCGCAAACGTAACCAAAGGCAGATTTTGCACCAACAATTCTTAAGTAGTGGTGTTTGCTGCTCCATATCTCTATAACTTGATTAACCACTAGTTCTGAATCTCCATATATGTCTAACTTTTTTAATCCTGTTTTCTCTAATTGCATTAATCCTAAGCATAGAGCCTCATATTCTACAACATTATTTGTGCAAATACCAAGTCAGTCTATATGAAAAACTCTTGATACCTTCTGAAGGAGATTTTAAAATTATGTCAGCACTAGCCATATTTTTTGCATCTTGCTTTATAAAAATGCATTGTCCAGATATTTGATTCTATTAGTGATTTATTTAATATGGTAGGATTTCTTTTCTTAGCCTTAGAAGAGATGTTATACGTACCCATTCCTATCTCAAATATACTATAATCCTCTTTGAATGGAAACTAATATTTCACTTCCAAATATTCAAGGATTTCTACTAGTTCGGGCTCTTCCAACATTGAGGGGGTACACATGTCTTCCTCTATTTTCTCAATATGAAAGGCTATAGGTTTTTTAATAATGATCCTTATATTTTTTTCTTTATATGGAATCATCATACCAGAATAGCCTAGATACATATAACCTCCTAGCTTGGCAATGAATTCCCTAGAAAGGCATAAACCAAAATAAGGTTCCAGGTCAACTACTACAATTTCTTGCATAATAGTAACCTTTGGAGCCCTATGTAATCTCATCCACACATATTTTACAACTCTAATGGTCTTAACTAGGGTACCATCCAATTGCAACACTCCTGGATAAGAATGAGTATATTCCATTCACATTTCATCACAGACTGCTTTAGGCATGACTATAGTTGAAGCCCTTGAATCTATCATACAATTGTGGAAAATCCAACCTTCCATTCTCAAAGAAATATAAAAGGGAGGGTGTTTGTTTTTCAAGGCTACAAGAGTCATTTTTCTTGGCCATGAGACATGCTAAAAATTGTGGTAGTTTATTTTTCCTAATAATTCTTGTTTAAATAAGCCTTGAGTAGATCAATCTGACCAGGGATGAAGAGAGTTGTTGAGAAGCAACACACCCCCACTGAAAATAAAATTTTGATTCCTTTGAAATGATTAATTTTTATTTCCAAGGGGACCCTCTTGAAGTTTTCGATTTTTTTAATCCAAGTTTTGTTTGCATCAAGTCCTTAAATTTTGCCTGCATCAAGGTGTCAAAATTGCTTGCCTAGCGCATTGATTTGAATTAATTTCTTCTGAACATTTATGCTTCAATGGTATTATTTCTGGTTAAGTATTTCAGAAATTTTGATTTTCAATAGTTTCCTAAGGTTTGAAATATTTAAAATTAATTTCTAAGGTTCTTTGAAATTTTTCATTTTGCCCTAATGTTTACTTCAATCTTGGAAATGCTATATCTTCTACCACGAGAATCCATTTTGAGTGATTCAAATTCTGGATGAAATATCTCGAACTCACCTTTCCAATGGTACCAAATTTTTAGGGTTTCAAGTAGGATTCACCTTCCAGAAATAGCAGTTTCTATTTCTATCAAATTATTAGTATATTTTTTTTTTGTGGAACCCATTTGGTTCATTTGAATGCATGAAAAGTTTTGTTCAATTATGAGCACTTTCAATTTTCACCCTAAAATTCACACCATGTGAAACTAGCAACTTCCGGGCAATTAAAATTCATTTTCTAGTTTTTGAAAATCATTTTTGAGAATGGAGGATCCTTCACAAATATTTAAAGTACCAAAATCCAAAGTGCAGGGTCATTGGAATCTATGTTTGATTTTTTGAAAGTGCCAACAAATTAGTCAATGTACAAATTCTAGAAAATTTGCTAAGTGTTGGAAGAAAAGGGGCTTAAATGAAAAATGTTTGATTTTTGTGACATTTCTAAGGTTTGGAAGAGAAAGAAATGAAAATGTGTGCCATCGCGACATTTCCAAGGATGGAAGAGAAATGAAATAATGGAATTTCCATAGGTTGGAAGAGAAAGAAATGAAAAATGTAGTGATGGGGCGACATTTTTAGGTTGGAAGAGAAAGAAATGAAAATGTCGCATATCGTGACATTTTTAAGGTTTGGAAGAGAAAGAAATGAAAATGTGCTCCAAGGTTTGGAAGAGAAAGAAATGAAAATGTCTGCATCGTGATATTTCTAAGGAAGGAAGAGAAGAATTAAAGAAATGTTTGATTTTGTGATATTTTTAGGTTGGAAGATAAGATAAATGAAAAATGTCATGATTTTGTGACATGCTTAGGGAGATAGAAAAATAAATGATATAAAAATGTCAAACCCTAGGGATTAAAGTAATAATGAAAAATTAATTAAAATCTCAGCCCTAAAAGGTATTTTACGGCAAACTTTGGAAAAATAATAAAAATTTAAAACCTAAAATTTAAATCTTGAACCTTAGAAAAAATTAAATTAATTAAATTTAATTTTAAATCTAATGTTCTAACATTTGCCCTTTTTAAATTTTTGTAGGAATTTGTGGTGGATGCATTTAATGGTAAAATTTATGGTGAAAGTGATGGTGGGTAGAGAATTTCAACGTGAATCAAACAAAGGGATTGTGCGAGGATAGAAGGCTCGGGAAGTCAGTGATTCATCTAGATTTTGTAGAGGAATTAATGAGATGCTCTGACAACTTGCTGAAATATGAAGATACACTTGCACGTGGTGTCCATTTGATGAAGATAAAATCAGATCTTATCTTCTCCATTTATGGCAAGATCCACAGGAAGATTTTCGGAGTGATTAGGGTTGATCGAAACTCTATTTAAAAATGCCTTATATTGTAAAGCTTCGGGTGGGATTTTTAATTATTTTTAATTCCTTGGGAGAAGATATTTTATGAAAAATCAGGGCATGTCCTGAGTCTATAAATACTCCCATAAAATGTAATCAAGGATGCGAAAACTTGGAAATAAAGACTTCTAGCAATTTTTAACAAATTTTGTTTTGAATACTTTCTTTTGTACTTGAGGTTGGTGTGACATCATTTTTGAAATAGCGTGGCCAGGAGCCTAATATTTTCTAGATTGTGATAAGTGCATCTTCTTCTATTTTCGTCTCGCTTAAGGATTTATTTAATTTAATTGTAAATCTATAATTGTTGAGATTATGTTAGGTTGTTTAGCTTCATTCTATTCTCTGTATGCTTGAGGAAATTAAGAACTTGAGGTTCAGGCTGGTGTTTTAATTGCTCTGTTCTCACTACGTGAGCTAGACTGCTGGTGAGAAACATCAATTTTTATTAACCTCCCTTATGTTCATAATTTTCCTTTTATCTCTGTGTTGTTTTGTCCCATGCTCAAGGTTGAAAGTGGTCTTAGAAAGTTGGATACTTTCTTCATTTGATGATTGTCTTGTTGTGAAGCTAAATAATTTGATTGATTTTAGTAGTTGTAATTTGCAATTGAATTAGACATCCTCTCTTTTCTGCCCTACCTTGCTCTCCCTATTTTATTTCTGAAAGGTTCTCATTTTTATTTTCTTTAAAATTATTTATTCATTTAATCTGCTAAAATCTGAAGAGCTAGATCAAATAAAATATAAATCTGATTGATAAACCAAAAAAGTAATAGATGAAAGTTGAACCCCCTTGTAGGTACACAGGCAGTCCACTTGAAACTATTCCAGAAGTGGAAAAGAGTGAGGACGTTCGACCCAACCTTGTAACTCACACCTTGGATAACTAGCAAGATCCTAAAGTGAGAGGGAATTTATTCCCATTAAATGTTACTTGTGTTTTCAGTTTACTCTCCATAGGGTGTGCATGAAAGTTGAGCCAACATAAAATTGGTGCTAGAAGGAGGGCCTGAACTTGCGTTTGGTATTTTTTTAAGATAATTAGTTAGGTTAGATTCTTCTTTCAGAGTAACCAGGTCCCACCCAAGAGTTGGAGAGCTCCTTGTGTCTGAGTTGGAAACCCCAAGGAGAAGTAATCTCAGGAAGGCTAGATCTTTGTCTAGCATAGTTTTATCTCCATTAGTGCTTCCTCCAACTATGACTCAGAATCTTACCATTAATCAAATAGTCATGGCCAACTGGTTGGGTTCCACTACTTTGAATATCCCTAGTGTAGCCCATGATTTACCAAGAAATCTTGAGAAGTATCTTCCCACCTACAAACATGATGGAATCAGGACAATAGAAGAGCACTTGGTGGCATTTAAAAATGCTTTAAAATTATTAAATGTGCAGCATGAAGATGTGGCCTGTAGATTATTCTCGTTCACTCTCCAAGAAGGAGCATATGACTGGTTTTTGAATCTTACTAATGACTCTATCACCAGTTGGGATGATTTGGAAAAGGTTTTTGTGTCCCAATTTGGTCAAGTGATTGATCCTAGTGTCCTATATCAATAGTTTTCCAGCATTAGAAGAGAATCCAGTGAAACTGTCAGGTCTTTCAATGTGAGATTCCAGAAGGCTTATGGCAGGATGATAGGTCATTACATCCCAAGTGCATATTTAGCCCTAGAAATTTATAAGAATGCTTTGGATCTAGTAACCTCTATTTTCTTGAAAAGAGACACCAATATCACAAACTTGATAGAGGCTTATAAGGAAGCTTTGACTCTTGAAAGGTAGTTGGGACCTCATCCTATGAATAATCCTTTGATACCCTTTGTTACACAAAATATACCTATGTTGAATCCCATTCCACATCAGATGATGTTGCCAACATGTCAAACTCCACCCAAGGAAACTCCATTACCCTTGGCACACATTGGGCATGTGCAGACTGAGGAGAAAGAATCAGATAAGACTACAGTTGAGGGAGTTTCAAAGATAGTCCAAAAATTGGCAAATGACTTCTTGAGTTTCAAGAGGCAAGTATCTACAGGAGAAAATTCAAATAGATTTCCTTACCAATAGAATAGGTTTTCCAGACCTCCTTATGAACCTAATAAGGATTATAACAAAGGAAAGGGGCCTGAAGTGAACATTTGTGACTTGGCTTTACCTAATTGGTGTAGGATTCATGGAACATCTCAACATGGAGAACTAGATTACTTGGAATTTTGTAATGCTTTTGAAGCTTTGTCTGGTGAATTTAGTTTTCCTAAAAATAAAAAATATTGATGGTGCTAGTTCATCCAAACATAGTACAACTATGGTGTTGGATTCATTCACTTTCTCGGATGAGTCTAAAAATATTGCAGAAGTGCCTATGGATGAAGTGCAAGCTTTTCAATAGTATAGAAGAGATAATTACAATCTCAGGAATAGAAATTTGGAGCCCAACACTACATCTACACCTCCCAACAACTCTCATAGTATTCCTCCTGATCCTTCTCCAAATAATAATCCACCTCCACCCAAGGGGGGAGATCCAAAAGTGCAGGATGGATTTGTTGCTCCACTCAATAGAGGGTATAATATAGTGGAGGACATGAAGAAAATTAAAGCCAACATTACCCTTCATGAGCTAGCTCAGATCACTGAACAGAGAGATAATTTGATTAAAACTTACTCTGAGCCCTCCACTAAACCTCTAGAAAAGGGGAAGAAAATAGCAAATGCCAATGTGGCCATCTACAAGGAAAAGACTGAAGTTCCACCTTTCCTATTGACAGTCCGTATATTTGGAAAAAACTTACATAACTGTCTAGTGGACTCTGGTGCTTCAGCCAATGTCATACCTCTAGCCATTTGCCAACAATTGGGATTAACTCCTATGAAGTCTGAGAGGAGAGTCATTCAGTTGGATAAAATTGAGGTCAAGGTAATAGGTGAACTTCAAGGTATACACATCCAATTAGCATCTGAGCCGAGAGCACAACACAAAATTGATATTCAGGTGGTAGATATTCCTGTGGGATATGGAATGCTTCTAAGTAGAGATTGGTCAAAATATTTGAATGGGTATTTGGCCACTAATTTTTCACACATGTGGTTACCTTGGAAAGGTGTAGCAAATCAGTTAAGAATTGATAGGGAGCCTCGGTATAAGCTCATGATAACTGAATACAATGTCAAGAATGAGACTGTTAATTTTACTGATGTAGATGTGGGGGTTTATAATTTGACAACTGACAAAAGGTGAAACTAGTTAAGGCTCTGACTGATCATGATAATGATGTTTGGACACTTCATGTTGATGGAGCTAAATCTAAGCAAGGCTCTGGTATAGGGTCTGTTCTTAAAGGGCCTCACAATCAGACATATTTTATGTCTTACCGCTTGTAGTTTCCCTGTACCAATAATTTGACTGAGTATGAGGCACTAATACTGGGGTTGAAATTTGCTTTAGATAAAAATGTGAAGAATATCCAAGTTTTTATAGACTCTGAGTTGGTAGCCAATCAGGTTAAAGGTAAGTTTCAATGCAAGGCTTCTTACCTAAAAAGATACAAACATCGAGCTTGGGATCTCATGGAGGATTTTAATGCTTTCAATCTGATGCATATTCCTAGGGAAGAAAATTCACCTGCAGATGTTTTGGCTTCATCAACTGCCAATCTAAAGCCCTTGGAGGAATTTAAATGGGAAAATTTTTTAGTGGAATTAATTCCTTGCCCTTCTGTTCCGGATAATGTAGATACATTTCAAGTATTTTTTGATGACCATCAAATTATAAATTTCTTACAGAATACAAATGCATTTGAAAAAACTATAATTGATGATGGTCAAAGGGATACTATGCTTGAATATTTTGATGATGACAAGGGAGTAATGAGGTTGAAAAATAATAGGATTCCTAGGGGAATGGTAGAACTTGAGAGGTTGTTTGACAATGATCGAATTAAACAAAGGATAAATTCTAGAAATTTTGTTAACATGATAGGGAATGAGACTAAAAAATTAAATGTAGGAACTGAAGGGGATCCCAAGCACATTCAATTGGCTAAAATCTGTGACCCTGTAATTAAAAGAGATCTCACGGAGTTGCTGCATAGGTCCAAGGATGTTATGGCCTGGTCTTATAAAGACCTCAATATTTTTTATCCGAAAGTGTACACGCATACTATACCCTTGAAAGAGTTTTGTAAACCCTTTAGGCAGAAATAGAGACATGTTAATGCCTTGTTGGAACCTCTCATTCTGAAAGAGGTAGAAAAATTGTTGAGTGCTGCCATTATTTTTCCTATCAGGCATTCTACCTGGGTAGCTAATTTAGTGCCGGTTAGAAAGAAGAATGGGGAAATCCACTTGTGCATAGATTTTAGGAATCTGAATAAGGCTTCTAAAAAGGATAATTATCCTTTGCCTTCCATGGATGATGTATTGCAGATTGTGAATGGTTCAGAGATGATGTCCTTCTTGGATGGATTTTCTAGGTACAACTAGATATTGGTGGAAAGAGAAGACCGAATGAAGACTGCCTTCACAACCAAATGGGGCACCTTCACCTACAAGAGAATGTCATTCGGATTGATAAATGTTGGAGCCACCTTCCAATGAGCGATGGATCATGCCTTCAAAGGTCTCATGGGTAAGTGTATTGTGGTATACATGGATGACTTGACAGTATTTTCTAAATCTCGATTTGATCATGTCAAACACTTGGAGTCTATTTTTGACAAATGTAGAGAATTTGGCATTTCTTTGAATCCAAAGAAATGTGTCTTTGGTGTAACTGAAGGAAAACTCCTTGGCCACTTAATCACCAAATATGGTATTTCTATGGACCCTGAGAGAGTCGAGGCCATATCAAAGATACCCTTTCCCAACTCTAAGAAAGAGTTAAAATCATTTTTTGGGAAGATTAACTTTGTTAGGAAGTTTATTTCTGGCTTTGCTGAAATAGTCAAACCACTCAATGATATGTTAAAGGAGACTGCTCAGATTGTTTGGTCAATAGAAGCCAAGGTGGCATTTCAAGAGATTAAATCTGCTATCCAACAAGCCCTAGTTCTGGTAAGTCTAGATTTTAGTGCAGATTTTTACCTGTACTCTTTTGCTTCTGAACATACACTTGCTGCAGTTTTAACTCAATGGAGAGAAATAAGGGAGCACCCCATTGCCTTCAAAAGTACCAATCTAAAGGGTGTTGAGTTGAAGTACTCTCATTTGGATAAGCAAGCCTATGCCTTAGTGAAAGTAGTTAAATAGTTCAGGCATTACATTCTGAGGAGCAAAGTCCATGCCATAGTCCCTGATCCAACTGTTAAATATTTGTTAAGTCAAAATGAATTGGGTGAACTGAGGGGCAATTGGGCCACAAAATTGTAGGAATTTGACTTAGAAATTTGACCTGCTAAATTAATCAGAGGCCTTGGTCTATCCCAACATATCATTGAAATACCTACAAAGGAAGAAATTAATCAGTTGGACTCTAGATTGGATGATTGGTATGGGGATATTATCCATTTATTGAGCTTTGGGAGCTGCCCACCTCACCTGAATAGAACTCAAAGAAGAGCACTGAAGTTGAAATCTTCTCATTTTCTACTCAAAGGAGGTAAACTGTATAGAGAGAATTATGTTGGTGTATTTTTAAGATGCATTTCTCAGGAGGAGGTGAATGAAGTCATGTCTAGTTTTCATGAGAAGTTAGGGGTAGGACACCCTTCAGGTTCAGCTACTACACATAGAATATTGAGAGCAGGCTACTACTGGCCTACATTGTTTAAATATGCACATCTACATGTGAGAACTTATCACCAATGTCAGATATTTGCAGCCAAGGAGACTAAATGAGCTCTACCATTGCAACCTGTTATAATAGATAAACCTTTCATGCAGTGGGGACTTGATTTTGTGGGAGTGATGAACCCAAATTCATCAGTAGGGCACAAGTATGTATTAACTACCACTGATTATTGTACAATATGGGTTGAAGCTACAACTACAATGAGGAGCACAACTCATGAAGTGATTGAGTTTTTGGAGTCAAATATCATAACCAGGTTTGGGGTTCCTTTGAATTTAGTTTGTGATAATGGGCCAACCTTTCAATCATTAGAATTTGTAGAGTGGGCATACCAAAAAGGGATAGTCATCAAATTTTCATCTAACTATTATCCCCAAGGAAATGGACTAGCTGAGTCCACAAATAAAAATTTGATAAATGCCATTAAGAAGTCTGTTGTAGATAAACCTAGACAATGGCATACATTACTGAAGTATGCACTTTGGGCTGATAGGATAAGACACAAAGAAGCTCTTAAAACTTCACCATTTACTTTATTGTATGGTACTCAGCCTATTGTTCCTGTTTCTTTAAAATTGCCCACATACCAGTTTGCCTTGGATTATTTTAATGATCATGCAGATGCAAAAGCTCGTGTGTTGGACTTAATTAATTTGCAGGATGAACGACTTCAGGCTTTGGAGCATTTCAGTCGACATCAAGAGATAGTCAAGCGTTGGTTTGACAAAAGAGCAAAAGTAAAAGCCTTCAGACTTGCAGACCTGGTGCTCCTGTGGGACAAAGCCCATGAGAAGAAAGGTAAGCACACTAAGCTACAACCTCTATGGATAGGGCCATACCAAATTGCAAAAATTTTGGGTAATAATGCATTTCGTCTATAGGACCTAGAAGGTAATTTTCTGAACTTGCCTATCAATGGTCAATATCTGAAGCATTACTTCTCGGTTGTTCCATCTGCTATATCATTTGAGTAATTGAAGGAACCTTTGTACATATGTATATATTAAAAAAAAAAGAGTGTGTCTGTGCTTTTGTTTAGTTTGTTTTTTCAGTTTTAAGTTAGTTTCTCCTAGTTTTCTTTGTTTTTCTTTCCTTTCTTCTTGTGGGTCTTTCTCTCGGTTTCAAGAATCAAAGAAGGGTGATTTGATAAAGGGATGTTCTAAGTAGGGAGAGAGTGGTAATGTTTGTTATCTAGATTGATAGTAGAGAGATAGTTTAAATTTTGTACCTTGCCTACCGTAATTATTTTAATCATAAAAGAATTGTTATGTTGTTTAGCTAGAGAACTCCTAGGGAATCCAAGAAAAGTTGGTCATGAGAGGAGAACTCTGATTCACAAAGATCATTTTAATAACTCTTAAGAGGCTATTGGTGTCTGAAAACTAAAATGGTTAGTTGATCGACTATTTGGTGAATGAAATATCAAGGCAAATGCAACTTTCGAACCTTCAGTAAGGCTTCTCGGCTATCTAGTCTGTTATAAAAAAAAGAGAAAGAGAGTTCAAAAAAAAAGAGTTCCATAATAAAAGGGAGATAGCCGAGATTCCTGAAAGAGAAATCTTAGACATGTTCACCAGAGCTATAGATGCTCCATGGCTGTGAACCAAGGTCTTAAAAAGAAAGTTAAGAGTAACTCTATCGGGGCTATAAAAGGCTAAACTAGCAATAGAGCTCTACTCAAATAAACTTTTGCAGCCCAAGCAGTCTGGTTAATCCTAAGTAGGAATTCTAAGCCATGGTCATCTTAAGAGGAAGAATTTATGCACTACAACCACACACCAGAGTTTTCCTTGAGTGATTCAACCTAGTATGTCCCTAGGAAATTTCAATGGACTGGTAGATAATAATTAAAATATTTTGAAAATATTTATGGTAAGGTAGGATACATGGTTTAAATTGTTTTAAAACTAGAGTTCTGGGTTCTAAATAGTGCTACTATTTCCCCGTAGACGTCACCATTTGTTGAGAAGCAACACACCCCTACTAAAAATAAAATTTTGATTCCTTTGAAATGATTAATTTTTATTTCCAAGGGGACCCTCTTGAAGTTTTCATTTTTTTAATCCAAGTTTTGTTTGCATCAAGTCTTTAAATTTTGTCTGCATCAAGGTGTCAAAATTGCTTGCCTAGCGCATTGATTTGAATTAATTTCTTCTGAACATTTATGCTTCAATGGTATTATTTCTGGTTAAGTGTTTTAGAAATTTTGATTTTCAATAGTTTTCCTAAGGTTTGAAATATTTAAAATTAATTTCTAAGGTTCTTTGAAATTTTTCATTTTGCCCTAATGTTTACTTCAATCTTGGAAATGCTATATCTTCTGCCATAGGAATCCATTTGAGGTGATTTAAATTCTGGGTGAAATATCTCGAGCTCACCTTTCCAATGGTACCAAATTTTTAGGTTTTCAAGTAGGATTCACCTTCCAGAAATAGCAGTTTCTATTTCCAGCCAGTGAACTTTTTAATGTGATATCTTCTGATCCGAAGTGAATTTTCAAGTTTTTTCTATAGTTTTGGATACCCATTTGGCTCATTTGAATGCCTGAAAATTTTCGTTCAATTCTGAGCACTTTCAATTTTTACCCTAAATTTCACACCATGTGAAACTAGCAACTTTCGGGTAATTAAAATTCATTTTCTAGTATCTAAAATTATTTTGAGAATGGAGGATCCTTCACAAATATTTAAAGTGCCAAAATATAAAGTGGGGTCATTGGAATCCATGTTTGATTTTTTGGAAATTTTACAAAGTGCCCATCAAAGTTAGTCAATGAACAAATTCTAGAAAATTTGTTAAGTGTTGGAATAAAAGGGCTTAAAATAAAAATGTTTGATTTCGTGACATTTCTAAGGTTGGAAGAGAAAGAAATGAAAAATGTAGCGCCATCATGATATTTTTAGGTTGGAAGAGAAAGAAATGAAAATGTAGCGCAATCGCAACATTTTTAGGTTGGAAGAGAAAGAATGAAAATGTGAATGATATTTTTAAGTGTTGGAAGAGAAAGAATGAAAATGTTGATCAGATATTTTAAGGTTGGAAGAGAAAAAATGAAAATATGAATTTCAGGAAGAGAAAGAAATGAAAATGTCATTTCAAGTTGAAGAGAAAGAAATGAAAAGTGTTGTGGATATTTCAAGGAAGAAAGAAAAAAAATGTTGATTTAGACATTTTTAGGTTGGAAGATAAGATAAATGAAAAATGTCGTGATTTCGTGACATGCTTAGGGAGATAGAAAATAAATGGTATAAAAATGTCAAACCCTAGGGATTAAAGTAATAGTGAAAAATTAATTAAAATCTCAGCCCTAAAAGGTATTTTATGGCAAACTTTGGAAAAATAATAAAAATTTAAAACCTAAAATTTAAATCTTGAACCTTAGAAAAAATTAAATTAATTAAATTTAATTTTAAAGCTAATGTTCTAACATTTGCCCTTTTTAAATTTTTGCAGGAATTTGTCGATGGATGCATTTAATGGTAAAATTTATGGTGAAAGTAATGGTGGGTAAAGAATTTCAACGTGAATCAAGCAAAAGGGATTGTGCGAGGATAGAAGGCTCGGGAAGTCAATGATTCATCCAGATTTTGAAGATGAGGAATTAATGAGATGCTCTGACAACTTGCCAAAAGATGAAGATACACTTGCATGCAGTGTCCATTTGATGAGGATGAAACCAGATCTTATCTTCTCCATTTATGGCAAGATCCACAGGAATATTTTTGGAGTGATTAGGGTTGATCGAAACTCTATTTAAAAATGCCTTATATTGTAAAGCCTCGATGGTGGGATTTTTAATTTATTTTTAATTCCCTGGGAGAAGATATTTTATGAAAAATCAGGGCATGTCCTGAGTCTATAAATACTCCCATAAAATGTAATCAAAGGATGCGAAAACTTGGAAATAAAGACTTCTAGCAATTTTTAACAAATTTTGTTTTGAATACTTTCTTCTGTACCTGAGGTTGGTGTGACATCATTTTCTGAAACAGCGTGGCCAGGAGCCTAATATTTTCTAGATTGTGATAAGTGCACCTTCTTCTATTTTCATCTCGCTTAAGGATTTATTTAATTTAATTGTAAATCTGTAATTGTTGAGATTATGTTAGGTTGTTTAGCTTCATTCTATTCTTTGTATGCTTGAGGAAATTAAGAGCTTAAGGTTCAGGCTGGTGTTCTAATTGCTCTGTTCTCACTGTGTGAGCTAGACTGCTGGTGAGAAACACCAATTGTCATTAACCTCCCTTATGTTCGTAATTTTCCTTTTATCTCTGTGTTGTTCTGTCCCATGCTCAAGGTTGAAAGTGGTCTTAGAAAGTTGGATACTTTCTTCATTTGATGTTGTCTTGTTGTGAAGCTAAGTAATTTGATTGATTTTAGTAGTTGTAATTTGCAATTGAATTAGACATCCTCTCTTTTCTGCCCTACCCTGCTCTCCCTGTTTTATTTTTGAAAGGTTCTCATTTTTATTTTCTTTAAAATTATTTATTCATTTAATCTGCTAAAATCTGAAGAGCTAGATCAAACAAAATATAAATCTGATTGATAAACCAAAAAAAGCAATAGACGAAAGTTGAACCCCCTTGCAGGTACACAGGCAGTCCACTTGAAACTATTCTAGAAGTGGAAAAGAGCGAGGACGTTCGACCCAACCCTGTAACTCACACCTTGGATAACCAACAAGATCCTAAAGTGAGAGGGAATTTATTCCCATTAAATGTTACTTGTGTTTTCAGTTTACTCTCCATAGGGTGTGCATGAAAGCCGAGCCAACAAGAGTGTCATAAATATTTGCTCTAGAAGGAGTCCTCTTTAGCTCTTCTATAATATTAAATTCAAAATTTTCTAGAGGAGCTTTCTCATACTTTCTCTCTAGTTCATCATACTTTATTTTATACTATTGAGTGGCTTTAATTCTCTATCTCTTAGATATGGAAGGGAATTTCAACCTTTCCTCATATTTGAAACCTACTTGTTCTTTATTATTTTCCTTCTCATATTGCCTTGGGGTGCTCATCTCTTTTCCTTGGCCCCTAGGAACTATATCCCTCTTCTCAGCTGCTTGTGGAACTAGGAAATTATCATTATTTTGCAAGGGTAGCTTCTTTTTATTTTGAAAGGGAGCCTAGAATTGACCCATGTTTTGTGGATGTACCTAAAATATTTTCTTTCCAAATATGTTCATGATAGAAACTAACTCTTCTTCAAAGTGATCTTGTCTGACCATAACTTGTTCTAGCTACCATAATATATTGACTCTTCTCTTTTGGGTTTTTTTAGCTTTCTCTGTGGCTTGTTGTACATGGTGTTGGTATATTATACAAGTGTCAAAATCATGAGGTTCATTACAGACTAGACACCAAACATTCACCAAACTGGTTTCAAGAACTGGTTCATGATCATCACATTTTGCATTGATCCTAGGCCCTACATTATTACTGGTGCCAAGCTTCTAATATCTATTAACAAAAGGGAACCTTATCTACTAAGATATTTCCATTTCTCTCTTCTTCATATTGTTTAATTTATTTTTTATATTCAGAGTAAATCAAGCAACAGAGTTGATTCTTGGGGATTAAGATATCAAAAGGGAGGAAAATAATTTGAGGTGGATGATGTTTTAGGAGGTAGAATCAGATTCATTTGGGGAAGTGGTAATGACAAGAGAGGAGTACCCATATATGAGGGTGATGATGCCTTAGCTTGAGATGTAAACTAAGGGAATTCAAAGTAATAGAGCATTACCATATTTGGGGGACCTTCCTACAACAATTAGAATATTTTTTTCCTGTACATCTACATTATACACCTAAGGAAAGGTATTTATACCTAACTATTAATTTTGTAGCCCTAGGTTTGACCCAAGGGCTTTGATGTAATACATAAAATCAAGGGGAGGAACTGGTCTAGCTTTAGGAGGTATTATTTTCTATGTTTTATGAAACCTTAGATTAAAGGCATAGAATAACTCTTGTGAATGCTTTTACATAGTTATAAATTGCTTTAAGAGTGAAAAAGGATTAGCTAACTCCTTAAACTCTTCCACAAAAGGATTGACTAGTGCAGCCTATGAATTGATGTTGTTGTCTTCTAATGTTCTAAAACAATGAAGTATTTTTCCTCCAAAGGATAGGTCTAGAATCTTGATAATGACATATTCAATTCTGATATTATGGATGGTTGATAGATTTAATATATCTTGGCAATGCTCATAAGAGATCTTACTTGAACCATCATATGTAGGTATATCTTTCGATATAGCCTGGGGGATATCATGCATAAGGGCGAGTCCTAAAGGACCAGTAGTATACCAACTAGGGTACTTTTGTGAAGGTTGATTCTAGTTTATATTCTACTAATGAGCCATGTTTACTAGGATTTTAAATGGTGTTGGTCTTGGGGGAACCTAATGATTTGAAGGTATTGGAATTTCTTTAGAAGGTGAGTCTAGAGATAAGCTTCTAGTATAACTTGATCTTCTATATGATAACTCAAAGAATGGTATAGAGTATTAGTTATTCCTAGTAGATAACCTCATAAATATAAAAAATGAGCTACTAGAAAGGCTTTATAGGTTCTTGAATTTAAGGATTCACCAAGAAAATTTATTTCACCACTTAGTGAGGTCAATACAATTCACTGAATCTTGATTCCTCTAGGAAAATTAGGAATTATATTTAGTGAGTAAAATACATATTTTGCACACAGAGGCCCCACCAAGCATGCCAAAATTTGTTGTGGTTTTCTTTGTCACATATAGTGAACTTGAATTGTGACTATTATCTGTAAGGATTTTATAGGTGAGCACCCACTAATCACAACCCAAACCACACATTAGATGAATTGAATTTCTCCAATTCAACCTCTAGAGTAGGTTGGTATACCTTGTCAACTTATTGTGTGTTGACTCTTTTTAGCTCAAAAAATTAAAAGGCTAGGAATATAAATAAAAGGGTTGAGAAATAAACTAACGATGGACGGATAAAGCTAAAAACATAGACATCCATAGAGAAATTTTAACAAGTTAATTTTTAGAAATTAGTACTTTAGACTAATAACATTCACAACTCAGTAATATTCAACATTAAGAATATTTATATGCTTCAAGAATTATTTCAAACATCTAGAGTATCAATAATCCAAATTAGCAAAATAAGATTGAAACTTTGACTAACAGAAAAATAATTCTTCCAAGCATACATTTAGCAATGAAGCATCCTAATTTACTCCAAGTTAGCAATCCAATTTAGTAGAATGGAATAACCAGAGCAATAGTAGTAGAAATGATTCCAAACGGTTATAATCCATAAGAAATGAAGATGCAAGTCTGATGAAAACATCCAAGTAATGCTACTTCTATTAATTTATAGAGAGTATACAACAGTTGCGCAAGAAAACACTTTAGAGATGACCCTTTGAAATGAGGGTTTGACCTCTAATTTTACAATCATTTCATTTTGAACACTACAAGGAATATTTTAAGTTTTTGATCTTCTTACAACTTGCCATTAATGGTGGCATCCAACTGCATCTTCTTAAACAGTTACAATAGGTCTCGAACAATAATAAACCTCCATCATCCCCTATTCTCACAACATATTGTATCCACTAATATACAATTGAGTTAGTTGGGTTGAAGATTCTAGAGACTTTTGGATTTTTTTTTTGAATTTACATTGGGGAATCGGTAGCTGAGACTTTTGGATTGTAACCTCTTATTTTCTTGGTGTTTTAGCTTTCATGGCATCTAATTCAATCTCTTCTACTCACTATAACACGTAGTCGTGTGAAAATGCATTGCAAATTTAAGTTGAGAGTAGATTCAATCTTTGTCATTGATATGAGGATGAGCGACTATGATCAATTTATAGGTGATTGACTTGCGGTCGTTCTTCATCTTTGTATTTCTTAAAATTGTGCTGAAATTTTTATTTTTAGAGCTTTTAATAGATTCAGCCACAGAATTGAGAAAAATTGTGGCTTTGAGAATTTTCTTGTTTTGGATTGTTCAACCTCGCAGCCACTAGAATTTCCCTTAACTTACCTGCTTTCCTTTTAAGCTTAGCAAATCTTTGAAATATGAGAACTTTTGTTTATATTTTTCTTGAAAATGTACTTATCCATGGTTCTAGGATCCTATCCATTTTTGAAGTCATCCCATAGCTGCACATCTACCATATTCTTTGAAAGACATCCTTGTTTCCATGCCATCTATTAAGAAAATGTTTAGCCACGTGCAATTTTTAAACTTTATCTATTTTATAATTTCTTATAGCGGTGAGGTGGATATCCACTATTGTAGGCCCCCAATAAGTATTTTCTCTTGGTTGTACCCCATACAAAGAAGGTTGGGAAATTACATGCCTTAAGGAGCTTCAGCCATACCTGATCGTATTGGCCATGGATTTGTAAAAATTGGTAGATTTGGGCTTACATCTCTTGGCGGTGATTTTAACAAAGTGTTACATCGATTACGCTTCATTTTTCAACTTAGCCCTTTCTTATAAATTCTTTCATGGAATCACATGTTTTAGGGGTATCAAGTTTATTTGACCTTCGTGACTCTCCCTCCAAGTGCCTTTCTGATTTCTACATTGCTAACAAGAGAATTTAGTAGCCACGCTCAAAAATGGAATTTAGACCTCTTGTCACCCTTTTACCGTAGAATTGTATTTTTAGCAGATTTGGGCTTTTCATTTGTGCTTTTGATTTTCATGTGATTATCAAAGAAGAATAGCTAGCCATGGAGAAAAAATTATTTTTCATCTCTTGAACAATATTTATCGTGGATTTGAGGAAATCAATGGATTTGCAAAAATTGGTGGATTTATGTAAAGTCTTTGACCTACACCTACAAGATCCTGGCCTCTCCTATCCACTCGAGAGATGTTTGTAGTGTCATGGACTCAAAAAATGGTTATGCCTAGTTAAGTATATTCCATGGATACTCGTTGTGACCCCTTTAAAAAAATATATCTCTTTGGTTGGTTAGTTTTTGTGTTATTACACTTGGTCCTACATATTTGGCACTTTTGGCACCATCAAAGTAGAGGGCCCAAGCATTAGATTTCTCAATATCTAGATGGTAAATATTTTTATCAAGAAAATTAACTTCTATAGGTCATTGTGTATTTAGAGGGGTAGTTACTAGAATATTAGTTATTATATGTCCTTTTATGTATTTTTGGTTTATGAATTTGAGGTCAAAATTTTTGAGGGCCATTATCCATTTAGTAGTGCAACTCAAAAGGTAGGATTTTGATATGAGGTATCTTAGAGGATCTACACAAGATATCACAATGGCCTTTTATTGATCATGTAATACCTCAATTTTTTAGAGGCTAAAACTACTGCTAGATAGAGTTTTTCTAAAGGTGTATAGTAGGTTTCATAACTTACCAGGGTTTTACTAATGTAGTAGATAGCCCTTTCTTTATGTTGGTCATTGTATTGGGCCAACATGGCTCCTAGGGCATGCATAGTTGAATTATGTACAATAGTAGATATTTGAGGGGGTCTAGTGAGACAAGAATTGGGGAAGATAAAAGGTATGTTTTTATGGCATCAAAATCCTTTTCACACTCATCATATCATTTGAATTCAATGCATTTTTGTAATAACTTGGTAAAATGTTGGAATTTATCAGTGAGTTGAGAGATAAATAAGATAAGTAATTTTCCTTGAAGATAGTGTCTTAGGTGGAGGCATGTTTATAATGGCTAAAATATTATATAGATCAACTTTGATTCCTCAGTGGGAAATGATGAACCCTAGCAATTTTTTGGACATGAATCAAAGACACATTTAGAGGATTTAAGGTGAAATTTATATTTCTTTAAATGATCAAAATTTTATCTTAAATTTTGAACATTCTCATCTTAGGGAATGATTGAGGATATTATTAGTAGTGTTATACATCATGTCATGAAAATGTATTTCATAGCATGTTGGTAAGTTGAACCAACATGTTTAGACTAAAAGGCATGACCTACCATTAAAATATCCATCATGGGGTGGTAAAATTTGCCTTAGGTTGATCTTTCGATGCTATCCCAATATAATTATATCTAAAAAAGCCATCTATAAGGGACAACATTCTAGATTTATCATAGAAATAAATAATCATGTTGATATTGGGGAATGAGAAATTGTCTTTAGGATGCATCTTATTAATTTTCCTCAATAAGTATAGATGTGAACAATGCTTTCCTTTTTAGTGAGAGGAGTTATATTAGATATCCAATTATAATAGTCATTGGCTTTGACAAATTTGACTTTGAGGAGATTTTGAAGTTCCTCTTTGATGAGTAAGGCTATCTTATGGTGTTTTTTTAGCTTCTACTTTATTTTTTTAGTATTTGCTTGAACATACAAGTGATGTACAACAAGGAAAGGATCTATGTAACAACCTCAATTGTTACTACTCATGCACTAATTGTTTTTTACCTATAATATTTTTTGTCCATCTTTCAATGATTCAAGAGTATAATAATGATCTAAGACAAGGATATCCCAAATTAAAAGTAAGTAATCTGAGTCACAAAATATTAATCCAAAGTCACATTTAAGGATAAGTACCATATTCTATAATTCATTTAAAACCATTCACAAATATGAGTACCATCTCCTAAAATTCCTCCATGCCATCACCAATTGATGAGAGGATAATATAATGGCTAAGTCCTTCATGAGGACATCTCAATGATTCTATCATTAATTGGGAGTTTTACCAAATGGAATTAATCCCCTAATCTCCATACTATCCATGAAGTTTAGTATTAATGAGAGAGCCATTAATCCTATTATTTCTTGTGAAAACTTACAAGTGACTTGGTATATTTTCTTAAGAATCATTATAGAATTTACTCATTTACTAGGTGTGATGGTGTTGGTGATTATCTGTCTTATCCATTTGCATGGAGTGAATGGTTTAATTCTAGCTATCTTAGGTGGATGGTGTAGATATTGTTTTATCTCATATTATTGTGGACATTATCATGAATTTACTTCTACACTATTATAGTCCTTGAGAGATAATTTAAATACATCCATCTAATCTACTAGAGAAACATAAATCTCAATGCCATACACTTGACAATGTGTAATATCCAAAGTAGTTCCAATACTTGCTCATATTCTAAAACATATATCACCTAACATTTATTAGAGGTGAATACTACAATATGAAGACTTTATCTCTAATTTACAAATCTTGTAATCAAATACATAAAATATTAAAAGTCATAGATGATTTTACATAAATTATATTAGCCCTACATAATTACATTGGATATATATCAATACAAGCATGTACATAATAAACATTGCAATAGTCCTCAAAAAGTGTTATTCGGATCTTCTCTGAAGTGTCTCAAGTTCTTCATGGTTGGAAGAGATGATAGTGAAGGGATCAAGACAACTCGGATGCAAAGTATGCCAAATGCATTGCAAGCAAACATGCTAATCAAATATATGCAATCATGCTCCAAACATTTACCAAATGTATAACACATTCTAAGAAATCACCAAGCATGAATCACATAATCATCCATATTTAATATTTTCACAATAAGGATTAATTCATAATCCCAAACATAAGGAAGAGTCCCATACCTCTTCCCAAGGAAAGGACACCAATCCATCCTTTCCCAAAACTAGAAGACACTCTTCCACTCTTCTAGTTAATTCCATTCAGTTACAATTTTCATTATAACACATATGATGCACAATATATCATTACTTTGTTCATTCAATTAATCTAATTACTAGATTTCACTTGTTCATTCTACTTGTCTATCTAATAGACCTCAAATCATAGTTGTTTTTTTTTCTTATTTTATAATCCATTCAAATTTTAATAAAACAAAACCAATATTTACAAATCTAATTGATTTCAATCTGATTTTCCAATCATTCCAAAAATAAAAGAAATTGCTTTAATTTTAAAGCCATTCAAATTTTAATAACATATGATTCCCAAACATACTATAAAAATGTTATACATTTTCTAATAAACATAACCCATAATGTTTATCTCCTATATCATACAAAATCATACAATTTTGCTTCAAATAAGACAAAGATGCTACTTATAAGTAGGAAGGAAGTTATTCCTATTAAAATTTAAAGCATCCTATAAATATCCAAAAGATAACATGCATATTATACAATATAGCACACTTCACTATAAGCCTATCATGGAATTTTCTTAATTTATAGAGCATATAATATAAAGGATCATTAATTATTTGAGTTGAAAACCTTTAACTATTAATGATAATTTTGGTTTTCCCTATACTCGTGGTAGGGATTCTATGAGACTGCAAAGGCACAGAATGCAAGTATTCCTCGTCTCGATAACCATAGTCATCACAAAGGTGAAAGGAGGCGAGTGGAGATCAAGAGTCAAGCCATTCATCATTATATTTGCATATATTTATTAAATAAATTCTGATGCAACCTAATATAATATATCTAATTAACCTTTATGAGCTAGGGTAGATTATAAAATGGATGCTATAACAAAACAACAAAGTTTATCTCCAAACACATCTGATAGACAAATTTTTGCGTTCAATGCCATAAATTTTACAACTATAATCAATGCAAGCATTTGGGGTACATAATATTATCGTCGATCATCATAATAGGTATTGGTGAATTGTCCATGGTTTAATCTAAGTGTTTGATCCCTTTTGATAGTGACGAAGCTAAACTAGATGATCCATCTGTGAAGACCTATTCATACACAGGAATGGATAGACCAAGCCGATAAAGATTCCATTATCCAAGGTGAAAATAGATCCTTTAACATGAATTATGTTACCAAGGTAATTGGTGGATAACAACATTTCATTTACCATCTGAGAAGTTTACAGTACTCACGCAGACCCTAAAAGGAATCATCTGTAGAAAACTATTTTAAAGGGCAACGATGTGTGAAAATGGCAGAAGTCAAGTTATGAAATCAACTATCCTACCTGACCCAAAACTAATGCATTAAGTACTTAACTTGAGCTACTATATTGTTGGACTAAAATTCTTATCGTAGAGGTTGAGGCTTTTCCATAAGAGTACATAAATTAATAATGTAACTCACAATCAGATCCTAACCCTAGTCATGAGCAATTATAATATAATATTCTTAAATGTGTGTCATAAATCCTAATTTAGGGTGACACTTAGTTGGGGTGCAGAGAGAATACACTCTAGAAATCATGTGCACTTCGAGGAGAATAGTTTGACCTTTTTGTTCCTTATGGGAATGTCAAAATGCACATGGCACCTATGGTACAACAATCACTACACATCATAGACCAAGGAAATTACATTCTAGAAATTAAAGTGGCACAAATAAGTTTATATTAATCAATGTTATACATAATTTACCCAGAGCACGCATTGAAAGAGAGTCATCAGATTAAAGAGAAATACACAAACATGTGTGATTTTATTTCATTCTATATTGGATAAAACATTAAGATAGATTATAGTGGACAGACCCATCCTAGAATTCTCTAGCATATTAATGCTTTCCTTGTGTTGCCCTCTCCTTTCTCCTCTAGCTTAATCTCCTCATATATCATAACATGCCATTTTTTCAACCCCAATGGCAATTTATAGCTTTCTTTCTTCTTAGACAAGAAATATGTCTCTAAATATATATTTCTCTTTATTTTTTTTGCTTTATTTCTTTCAAAAAAGATGCTTCTAATATATATATATATATATATAATTTTATCTTCTTTTTCTTATCCCATGTTCAGGCTTCCTTTAATATATATTTTTTTAATGGAAATGGAATCCATAGAGATAAGAGAATAATCTTATCCACCATTTCAACCTTCCCAAAGTAGCTATGTGTAGGAAAGATTGATTGATTTTTTTTCTTAAATCTACAAGGTAGTTGTTTTTTTTTCATGTTTTAATCCAATTTAAAATTGAACAAGCTCATAAAAACAAACTACCTAATTTCCTTCTAAAATAGGATCAACTAGATCCAAAAAGCATGCTCAACAAAATAAATCCTTTACTTTAAAAATTTCTCCATTTAAAGATTTCACAAAATCATTGCATGATATTCTTTTCAATATTTTCTAGAATAATTTTTAAAATGCAAAACATTATTAATGTGTATTTTCAAAGTAAAATTTAATTAAACCAAAATCATGCAAATTAATCATGAAATAAAATATAAATCACACACAAATGACATACAATCACTCGATGCATGTGCTTAGTATTCCCCATCATCATTTTTCCTTTGATTGGGTGGAAATTTTAGAGTAATACTCAAGTTAGACCACCATCGAGGAGGTAACTAGTGATGATAGGAATATGAGCTTTACATTTTGAGTTGTCATAGTCATCATTTCTCTTCTCATATCTTGGTGTTCATTCTTCCACCTACGAGAATAAATGTTCCTGCAATCAAGCAATGCAACATCATTTTATTTTGACAAATACAATGCAAATATTCTAAGCATTAAAACCAGCTATCATTACACAAATACCATCTTAAAAATAGTCATCCAAGGTGGGATGTGACAATCTAATCCCAACATGTCTGTATAAGACCATGCAAAGACATCACAAAATTTGGCCAAGAGATTCGTACATGCTTTGATTTCTTGAAGAGTCAAGACTTAACCTAATTTAAGGATTCTAGGATTATTTTGAGTCCTAACATTAATATCAATTATTTCTTCAATGATCATATGAGACTCATTGAAATGTGGGGGTGTAAGGGGTACCCCTAAGCTTTCAAAATTTGTTGGTTCTTGTAATGACCCTTCAACTCAACCCAAGGGAGAGAGAAATTATTTTACAATGATTAACTTACCAAGAAGACCTAATAATTTCCATCAGTATAAAATCATAACCATCTCGAGTTTATTATCACTACAAATGACACTCAAGTGGACAGGAGTGGCCAACTTCCTATATTTTCCTAGGGTTCACTTTTCAAACCTCACCATTAGAAAATATGTCATTAGTGGTCCCTCCATTTTACACACACTACCTTGTATGAGATAACTTGACCATAGCATAGGTATTACCCTTTAAGGCCCGTAACACTTAAATGTGGCACCTATTCCCTAACCCTACATACTGCCATCTATGTAGAGTTATTATGGCATGATACCTTAGTGATTAGTTAGTTTTATATACCCATGAACTAACTAATACCATTACCACTCACCTGGTAATGATCATGGTCATGCTTGACTCCCTGTAAGGTACCACCATTATACTATTGTATGAATGATTTGGTGGTTTATCCCATACCAATCCATCGTTAAGATTCCCAAGCCTCACAATTGGGAATCATATAAACCTCACTACTAGGACTCATCCAAGCCTCACCAAAAAGACCACTCAAGCCTCACCGCTAGGATATATAATTCACATTTACCTATTTGAGGTGGAAGCTAGAAGATATTCCAAAAACACATCCCTAAATTCATGCAGAATTGGATGTTTCTTAGATAATTTTGAATCTCCCTTACTTATTTTCTTTCCATTAATTTTCAATACATATAATATTCCACCTCTTTTAATTGTCTTTTTAAGTTGCACAGCTAACAATAAATATGGTAAAAAAGAACCCTATTTTATTTGAATCCTTAATCTTTGCTCATCCTTATCAGTATAATTCATCCATATTTATTGGAAATTGATTAGGGCACCATGTTCTTTTAGCCAATCCACCCCTAAAACTATATAAAAATCATGTAGTGGTGCTACATATAAGTTCCAAACAGTTGATCCATTGGGTAAGAAAAACTTGGTATTAGATAAGCATTGTCTCATTGAATAGGTCTTCCTAGACCCGTACTCAACTTCCCACCCTTGTGCCAAAAATATAGGTTTTTTTGGCATATCCTAAATAATTATAGTAGAAATGAAACTATATGTGGCTTCACAATCACTTAAAATATTTACATTTCTATTACCTTTTAACAAAATATGAGTTGCTTGACCATATAAGTTTTGACTTCCTATTTTTGCATAAATTTGATATGGTTGTTCTTTTGATCTACCACTTTGCTCTGTTTTTTGGGGACACTTATTTTCATAATGATGACCTCCACAAATGAAACAACCTATCTTGGGTACATGATATTTATCTTGTCTTTTATCCTCCTCCTATATTGGATCATTCTATTTCTATGGATAGGGCTTTGATTGCCCTTCCTCTAAAAGTTTCTCTTGTAATTTTATTATTTTCATTGTTCCTATTCCTAATTTGGGTCCCTCCTTTCGGACTTCTTTGCTTTTTTATTTTGTTCATTGGTCCATCTTGTAAACCTAACACTCTTCCTCTTTTTGAGTTCCTATCTCTCTTCTTATCACACTCCATAATTAAATAAGATCTTCTTAGTGTGTTGATTTATCTCCTTCTATCGAGCCAAATCACATGCCTTCTATAAGGTTCTACTTTTAAGCAAATTGATTACTATTAAAATGTTAGGATATATTAAAAAGATGAATTTTTTCAACTTAAAATATTCCTTAGTCTCATATTTAGGAACATATTTCAACGACATGATAAATTTTTTATAATAAGCTTCCATAGTCAAGGTGCCTTGTTGGAGCATAGAAAATTCCTCAAATTTCTCTATGTAGAATTGATCAGATAAGAATATTTTCTTGAATTCCCTTACAAATTCATTCCATTTTAAATCCACCACTTGGATTCCTCTACCCACATTGAATATATTCCACCATTCCAAGGTGAAGATTAGCCCAAATAATTATTGTTTTAGGTGAGTAGTCCTTCATGGAAAAGTAGGTCTCCAATTCATTTAACCTAGACTTTGTTGCATAATACCCTTATTTTCCACTAAATTTAGGTACCTTGACATTATTTAAGTCCTTGGAAAGCTCAACCTCAATCCAATATTTACCCTCATGAACTCCTCTAGCAAGATTTTATTCATGTCTACCCTTTGAATTCCTATTATTGGGTTCTTGGTTAAAAAGTGTTTCCAACATTTTTTGTTCTTGCTCCACCTACTCTTATAGAAACTTAACTATTGATGTAAGATATTCCACCCTCGTATTGGATCCCCCTAAAATTCCAAATTTCTTTTGGGTATGAGCCATAACTTCTTCCTATGTTGCTAACCTTGGTTTTTTAGAATATCCTCCTCTCAAAATGGGTGTCATATCCTAGCTAAAAAAAGGAGATAGATTTAGTTATGACCCTTGAAAGAAGTTGTACTTTCTAGAATTTTGACTTCTTGGTCTGACCATTCAAGATGATGTGGAATACCTACTTGTCATGAATCAACTTAATGTCCCTAGACAAGTTTTAGCCTTCTATTGTTAGCACATTAAGTCAAGTTCAACCTATTTTTTTAAAGGAAGCAATGAGTCCAATTACCTAGACCTAGGCTCTGATACAAATTTTAATGACCTACCAACTAGACCCAATGGAGATATCAATTTATTTTTTTACAATAATTAATTTACAAATAAGACCCAATATTTTTTATCAACATAAAGGCATAACTATCTCAAATTTTTTTGGTTGCAGATGACACTCAAGTAGATAGGAGTGACCACATTTCTACATTTTTGGGGGGTTCACTTTTTTAATATCATTGTTAGAAAATATACCACCAGTGGTCCACCCATTTCCCATAAACTACCCTGTATGATACTTGACCACGATGTAGGAATTACCCTTTAAGGCCCATAACACTTAGAGGTGACACCTATTATTTAACTATACATGCACCCATATATATAGGATTATTGTAGTGTGATTCCTTAGTGATTATTTAGTTTCATCTACCCATGAAATAACTAATACCATTACCATTCACCTAGTAATGATCATGGTCACACTTGCCTCCCCATAAGGTACCACCATTATACTCCCTTGTGAATGATCCGATGGATTATCCCATACCAATACATTGTTAAGATTCCTAAGCTTCAACATTGGTAATCATCCAAGCCTCACCGCTATGACTCATCCAAGCCTCACTGCTAAGACCATCCAAGTATCACCTCTAGGGCTACCCAATCCTCACTTCTAGGGTATATCATTCACATTCTCCTAGTTGAATTGTCTCCCCTTAACTCAACTAGGATTGGGTAAAACTCTATGGAATTACTAATATAGCACTAATATGTCATTACCCACAATAATCCCATTAAAAAAAAACCTCCCTTCCATGGATCCTATTAACAAATTTACCTAGCTCACACAACATAGAACAAAAATAGAGCTTGCCCAAAATCATTTACTAAAACAGTATATCATTTGATAAAAGCTAGATAATTTATTCCAACATAATACCAAGAATTAAGAACTTCCTTTATTATTATGGAAGAAAGTAATCAACACCAAGTAAAATCTTAGTAAAACCCTATTAATTGTTTTTTCCTAAAATTACATTAACTTCAACAAACATAATTAATCTATCCCAATTTCTTTTCCAAGGAAACATAAGAAAAACAATAATTCATCTTTCATCAGTATAATCATTACTAATAAATTATATCAAAAAGTTTACAAGGATATCCTATCCTTCATCATTGCATAGCACATATTCTACTAAAGAAAACCCTTCAATATGTATCATTACAATACATCAATACATTATACAATAATACATATTGATCATTAGTCTCATATTCTTTCAAGTTTTCTACTTGATAGATCACCTGCATTGAACTCTTAAGCATTAGTAGAGGTATCGGGACAACTCTTTAAATGAATATGAAATCCTAAACATGCATCATGCAAATAAAAACATGCAAGAGCTATTGCAAGAGAATCCCATACTCCTTTCTATTTAATTATGGATATAATGCTACACAATCCCATCCATTTCCTCAATAAAATTCACTATTCAGCTCTTAAACATAAACTTCCACATTTCTTGATTGTAGATATATTTATTATTATTTTATTTCCTTTGCTATGGTTTATAGAAAAACATGTGACTAAGCAATAAACATAGCAAGATTTAAAGTATAAGCAATAACACCATTTATTTACCATTATATAATTTCATGCAATATTTGGATATATAGTATTATGATATAAATACAAAAACTTAGGCAATGTAAAATAGGAAAGCACAATACAAATAATAAATAAAATAGCCATAATACAATATAACGTAGACCATAGAAAATGGTATGGTCATGAAAAAATTGAATTGGATTATATTACCAGAATATAAGGATAACAAAAGGTAATTTCGACACAACACTATAATTTTAATAATATACAAACAAAATAAAACCCACTAGACTATAGTTTAAAGAACCAAACACATTTCACAATATATAATAATATCACATGACTAGACAATTCATTAATGCAACATTATGCATGCTTAACATGGATTGTAATCAATCAAATAAAAAGATTGCATAGCACTTAGTTAAAGCATACCAGGAATTAATAATAGCAAGGCTATATTGCATAGAATTACATAAGTATAATTAAAATGTACCACAACTCTCCTCTAAATCAAGAATGCATTATATTATATATTTACTAAACAATATGCACACTCTGGGATATAAACATGGGTTTATTGGACTACAGCAATGGATAACAACATAAACATGCTAAAATAATCTAATGATCATAAACATTGAATTTTACAATCAAATGCACATTCAAAAGCATGTACAACCATAACTATAATAAAAATGTAAAAGGCAAGAGGATAACATCTAACAACCCAAGGCATAGACCTAACACCAACATGACATAACTAATATTTAATTTGAAATACACAAAATATAAGTAGGTTATATTACAATAAGAAGACACAATAGAATAGACATTTCACTCATAGGATCCTACATAATATTTTTATTTTGGTTGAATGTGTAATATGTGATATAATAAAGTACAAAAAAAAGTATGCATGCTTCTGGTTTTCAATGCCCGAACTCCAAGGTAGAAAATATTACAGCAAAAGATTACTTCAATCTTAATATATTTTGGAGGACATGGGTCTTAGATCCTTATCTTGAACTCCAATAGAACAACTTAGATATCTAAAACCAAGATGGGGCCATTACATACTCTCCCCTAGGACTAAACATAGTCCCTTGTGTTTTCAAAAAAATAAATATATATATTTTATTCAAAAAAAATAGAAATTGCTTTCTCATTACATCAACATCTTCCCAAGTAGCACAATTCTTAGAAAAATGGTCCCATTGGACCTTACACTGATCTAAGGTATGTTTTCTCAAGTTTTTAGAATGAAACCCTAGAATCTTGATAGGTCACACCTCAATAGCCATGGGATCTACCATCTATAATTTAGACACATTCCAAACATGAGAGGGATCAACAACATACTTCCTAAGTAGGGATATGTGGAAAGTGTCATGGATTTTTGATAGGTTGGGTGGTAAGGCAAGCCGATAGGCTACTGGACTAATCTTATCAATTATTTCAAATGGCCCAACAAAACAAGGATCCAACTTAGTTGACTTGATGGCACTTTTCTTAGGTCTCACCCTTAAGAAGACTCTATCTCCCATAGAGAATTCTCTTGGTGACCTTTTTAAATCTACATAGCTCTTTTGGTGATCAACTGCTTCCTTGAGCCTTTGTTGAATCACCTTGAGCTGTTCCTCCATCTCCTTGATAGTGTCTGGTCTGATCACCACCTGATATTCTAGATTATCCCAAGATAGAGGTGTTTTGCACCTTCTTCCATACAAGGCCTCAAATAGAGCCATTCCCAAGGATGCATGGTATCCATTATTATATGCAAACTCTACCAGATGCAAATAGTCTTCCCACTTAGACTTTTGATCCATGCAATACATGTGGAGCATATCTTCAAGGACTTGGTTTACCCTCTCTATTTGCCCATCTATTTTTGGATGGTAAGCAGAACTGATATTCAACTTAGTGCCCAAGGCATGATGAAGAGCTTGCCAAAATTTTGACATAAATCTAGAGTCTCTATCTAAAATAATTACTTTAGGAAACCCATGCAACCAGATTATTTCCTTGGCAAACTTATTCACCACAACCAGTGCATCATCCTTAATGTTCCCTGGTATGAAGTGTGCAACCTTTGTCAACTTGTCCACCACCACAAGGATTGCATCATGTTGGTACCTAGTTTTAGGTAAACCCACAATAAAATCCATGGATATGACCTACCACTTTTGAGTAGGTATATCATGTGGGTATAGTTTTCCTATTGGATGTTGATGTTTTACCTTTACTTTCTGACATTCCAAACATCTAGCAATGAAACCATTGACATCCCATTTCATTCCAGGCCAATAAAAGGTCTTTTTCATATTCTCTCTCATCTTTGCACCTCCCAGATGAGCAGAATATGGAGAACAATGTGCCTCCTACATAATCATTCTCCTTAAATCACCAATATTTGGTATAACAACCCTATCTTTGAAACACAAAAGCTCATATTTTATGTTAAAATCCCCATTTTCCTTAGGATTTACCTCAACTTTAGTCTAGATTTCAATGCAATATGGGTCCTATAATTACATTTCTTTGACTTTTTCAATCAAGTCAACATGACTCTGGGTTAAAGTTATTATATGCCTCCTACTCAAGGCATCAACCACCTTATTTTCCTTTCCTTTGATATATTCTATACCAAATTCATACTCAGCTAAGAACTCTATCCACCTTCTTTGCCTTGCATTCAACATCGGTTGGGTAAAGATGTACCTTAGGCTTTGGTGATCTATCCTTAGCTCAAAAGGTTTTCCCAACAAGTAATACCTCTAGACCTTAAGAGCATGGACAACCATTGCTAGCTCCAGGTCATGCGTAGCATAGTTCAACTCATGCTTCTTAAGTTTTCTAGATTCATAGGCTACTATAGCTTCATTTTGGGATAAAACTCCTCCCAACCCTTCTAAAGAAGCATCTGTGCATACTATAAAATTCCCAAAAGGATCAGGTATTTTGAGAATTGGTGTTGTAGTAAGCTTATTCTTTAGAGTTGCAAAGGTGGCCTCACACTTCTCCATCCATTTGAACTCTTTTCCTTTTCTTTGAAGGTTAGTAATAGAGTATGCAATTCTTGAGAAGTCTTTCACAAATCTCCTATAGTAACTAGTCATTCCCATGAAACTTCGAATTTCAGACACATTAGTAGGTGCAAGCCAGCTTAGTATGGCTTCAATTTTCTTTGGATCAACAACAATCCCTTCTGCAGATATAATATGCCCTAAATATTATACTTGTGAAACATAGAAGTCACACTTTGACAACTTTCCATAAAGTTGATTCTTCCTCAACACCTCTAAAACCAATCTCAAATGTTGGTCATGTTCTTCTTTGGTGTGAGAATATATCAAGATATCATCTAGAAATATCAAAACAAAATGGTCTAAATATTTCCTGAACACATTGTTCATTAGGTTCATAAAGGTCATTGGTGCATTTGTCAACCCAAATGGTAGAACCGTAAATTCATAGTGTCCATATCTTGTCTTGAAAGTTATTTTGTGAGTGTCTTCCTCATGAATTCTCAATTGATGGTATCTTGATCTTAGGTCAATTTTTGAGAAAATGGTGGCATATTTCAATTGATCAAAAATATCATCAATTCTTGGTAAGGGATACCTATTCTTGATGGTCACCTTGTTCAACATCCTATAATCAATACATAGTCTTAAGGAACCATCCTTCTTCTTTACAAATAACATTAGAGCACCCTAGGGTGACACACTAGGTTTAATCAAACCTTTCTCCAATAAGTCTTGGAGTTGCACCTTTAACTCTTGCAACTCAATAGTGGTCATTCTATAGGGTGTCCTAGCAATAGGTTCAGCTCCAGGCATTAATTCAATAGTGAAATCAAATTCATGTCGAGGTGGAAGGCCTAGAAGATCTTCCAAAAACACATCCCTAAATTCATGCAAGATTGGATGTTTCTTAAATAATTTTGAATCTCCATTACTTCCTTCCTTTCCATTTATTTTGACCACATACAACATTCCACCTCTTTTAATTACCTTCTTAAGTTGCATAGCTGACAATAAATGTGGTTGAAAATACCCTTGTTTGCTTTGAACCCTTAATATTTGCTTATCTTTATCAGTATAATCCATCCATCTTTCTTGGAAATTGATTAGGGCACCATGGGCTCTTAGCCAATCCATCCCTAAAATTATATCAAAGGCATGTAGCGGTGCTACATATAAGTTCCAAATAGTTGATCCATTGGGTAAGGAAATCTCGACATTGGACAAGCATTGACTCACTGAATAGGTTTTCCCAGACCCATACTCAACTTTCCACCCTTGTGCCAAAAATCTAGGTTTTTTTAGCATATCCCCAATAATACTAGTAGAAATAAAACTATCTATGGCTCCATAATCAATTAAAACATTTACATTTCTATTGAAAAATTTACCATTTAAAAACATAGGAGTTTCCTAGCCATCCAAGTTCTGATTTCCTATTGTTACATAAATTCGATGAGGTTGCTCTTCTGCTCTACTACTCTACCTATTGAGGACACTTGTTTGCATAATGAGGACCTCCACAAATGAAACAACCTATCTTAGGTGCATGAGACTTCTCTTGTATTTTATCCCTTGTATCCTCCTTCTATGTTGAATCATTTTATTTTTGAGGATGGGGTTTTGGATTATCCTTTCTCTAAAAATTCTTCTTGTAATTATCCTTGTTTTCATTGTTCCTATTCCTAAACTTTGGTCCCTCTCTTGGGTTTCCTTTGATTTTCTTATTTTGTTCATTAGTCCATCTTGCAAACCCAATACTCTTCCTCTTTTTGAGTTCCTATCTCTCTTCTTCTATCAACTCTCCATAATTAAAGGTCTTCTTAGTGTGTTGATTTGTCTCCTCCTATCGAGCCAAATCATATGCCTTCTATAAATTTTTGGGCTTAAGAAAATTGATTACTATTTGGATCTTAGGATCTACTCCTAAGATGAAATTTTACACCTTCAAATGTTCCTTAGTCTCATATTCAGGAATATATTTCAAAATTTTGATAAATTTTTTATAATAAGCTTCCACAATCAAGGTACCTTGTTGAAGTGTAGAAAATTCCTCAAATTTCTCTACATAGAATTGATCAGTTAAGAATATTTTCTTGAATACCCTTACAAATTCATTCCATTTTAAATCCATCACTTGGATTCCTCTACCCACCTTGAATGTATTCCACCATTCCAAGGTAACATCTTGTAGATGAAGGGTGGCCCAAATAGTTTGTGTTTTAGGTGAGTAGTTCTTCATGGAAAAGTAGGTCTCTAATTCATTCAACCATGATTCTATTGCATCACCCCCTTATTTTCCACTAAATTTAGGTACCCTAACATTCTTTAAGTCCTTGGTAAATCTCAGCCTCAATCCAAGATTTACCCTCTTGGACTCCTCTAGCAAGATTTTCTTCTTGTCTACCCTCTGAATTCTTGGTTATTGGATTCTCGGTTAAGAAGTGTTTCCAACATTTTTTATTGTTGCTCCATCTTCTCTTGTAGCAACTTAACTATTGATGTAAGATTTGCCATCCTCTTGTTGGAATCCCCTGAACTTCTAGATTTCTTTTAGGGATGAGTTGTAGCTTCTTCCTACGTAGCTGACCCTGACTTCTTGGAAGATCCTCCTCTCAAAATAGGTGCCATCTCCTAGCCATAAAAAGGAGCTAGGTTAGGTTATGATCCTCAATAAGAAGTTATACTTTCTAGGATTTTTACTCCTTGGTCTAACTAGTCAAGACGATGTGCAATACCCACTTGTCCCGAATCAACTTAAGGTCCCTAGAAAAGTTTAGCCTTCTTAACATTAGCACATCAAGGCAAGTTCAACTTGGTTCTTTTCAAGGAAGCATTGAGTCCTACGACCTAGGCCTAGGCTCTGATACCAACTGTAACGACCCACTTTCTTGACCTAAGGGAGAGAGCTAATTTTTTTACAAGGATTAACTTACAAAGAAGACCCAATATTTTCATCAGTATTAAGGCATAACCATCTTGAGTTTATTGTCACTATAGATGACACTCAAGTGGATAGGAGTGGCCAACTTCCTGTAATTTCTTGGGGTTCACTTTTCTAATCTCACCATTAGAAAAGACACCATCAGTGGTCCCCCCATTTCCCATACACTACCCTGTATGAGACAACTTGACCATGACATAGGGATTACCCTTTAAGGCCCATATCACTTAAAGGTGATGCCTATTCCCTAACCCTACATACTACCATCTATGTAGGATTACTATGGCATGATGCCTTAGTGATTAGTTAGTTTCATCTACCCATGAACTAACTAAGACCATTACCACTCACTCGGTAATGATCATGGTCATGCTTGCCTACCCACAAGGTACCACCACTATACTACCTTGTGAATGATCCGATGGATTATCCCATACCAATCCACTATTAATATTCCCAAGCCTCACCACTAGGAATCATCCAAGCCTCACCACTAGGACCACCCAAGCCTCACCACTAGGGTATATCATTCACAATTACCTAGTTGAATTGTCTACCCACAACTCAACTAGGATTGGGTACAACTCAACTCTAGGGATTACTAATATGGCACTAACATCCATACCCATAATAACCCCATTTTTAAAAACCCCCATGGGTCATATTCACAATTTTGCCTAGCTCACACAATCAAAGCACTAAAATAAATCATGCCCAAACTCAATTCTAGAACAACATATCATTTAAGCACTTTCTTTATTATTATGAAAGAAAGTAATCAACATCATAGCTAAACCTCGTTAATTAATTTTTTCTAAAATTCCATCATATTTAACAAACATCATTAATCTATCACAATTCATTTCCAAAGAAACTTAAGAAAAGCAATAATTCATCTTTCATCATTATGATCATTATTAATAAATTACATCAAAACATTTACAAGGATATCCTATCCTTCATCATTGCATAGCACAACTTCTACTCATAAAACCCTTCAGTATTTCTCATTACAAATACAATAATTTAATACAACAATACATAATGATCATTAGTCTCATCTTCTTTCTCAAAGTCTTCTACTTGATAGATCTTCTCCATCAAACTTTTGAACATAAGTAGAGGGATTAGGACAATTCTTTAAATGAATATGCAAACCTAACATGCATCATGCAAGAACCAATTGCAAGAACGAGAGAAGCCCATACTCTTCTCACTTTAATTATGGATTCAATGCTACACAAGCCCCATTCATTTCCTTGATAGAATTCACTATTAAGTCATTTAACAAAACTTCCATATCTTTTGGTAATAGAGATATTTAATACCTTTTTCCTTTTCTACGGTTTATAGAAAAACATGCGACTAAGAAACAAATCATAGCAAGACTTAATGTATAGGCAATAACACCATTTATTTACCATTATATAATAATCTTTGGATGCAATCAATTATGATATACATACAAAACTATAGGGCAACGTGAAAATAGGAAAGCGTAATACAAAACATTAATTTAATAGCCATATGCCATAATACAATATAACATAGACCATAGTGGATGATGCAGTTCAAGATAAAGCAAACTTGTTAATATTGCAAGAATATAAGGGATTAACAGAAGGCGACATCAACAGAAGGCGACATCAACACAACACTATAAAATTTGATAATATAAAATTAAACTAAATGTAACTAAACACCGATATATAGAACATGAAATCTTCTCACAATATATAATAATAAGACATGGCTATACGTACCATCAATGCAACATCAAGCGTGCATAACATGGATTGCAATCATTCAAATACAAAAAATACATAGCACGTAGTTATAAACATACTAGACATTAATAATAGCAAGGCTACATTGCATAGGAACACATATTCATACAAGTGCAATTAAAATGCACTACAACTTTCCTCTAAAACATGAACACATGGGTACACTAGGGTATATTATACATTTACTAAACAATAGGTGCACACTAGGGTATAAACACAATTTCATTAGATTGCAACAATGGATAATAACACAATGTGCTAAAGAAATCATATTAATACCATTCGATGAGCATAAAGTTAAACTTTAAAATCAAAGGCACATACGAAAGCATGAATACCCATAACTATAACAAAAATAAAAAGCAAGATGATAACATTTGAAAAACCAAGGCACAATCTCAACACAAACACGTGTAACTAAAATTCAGGTCTGAATTATGCAAACACATAAGGAGGTTACATATATAGAAATAGACACATTACAATATGAAGCCACAAAAGAATAGACGCTTCATTCATAGGAGCTTGCACAAAGATTTTATTTTGTTAAGCACGAAAGATTGTGAAATAACAAAGTACAAAAAATACTATGCATGCTTCTGGATTTCAATGCCTAGACTCAAAGGTGCAACATATTACAAATTTACAACAAAAGATACTTCAAACTCAAATATATTTTGGAGAACATGGGTCTTGGATCCTTTAATAGAACTCTAACAACATAACTTAGATATATAAACCCTATTCCAAGCGACTTGAAGGTATTCAACAAGCATGAATCGAAACTTGGAAAAATAATTGGAAAACCATAAAATACAAAAGCATTTTCACTAATTCCACAGAGAAAATGAAGAAGAGTACCTTCACCATAGTAAACCAAATTTCTTCACATTCTTCCAAATCCTTTATCTCTCTGCACTTCCTCCAGCCAACCAATTTTTCTCCCCCCCAAGCCTTAGAAGCTAAAGGAATTCAAATAGCATCTAGAGGAGTGAGGGAGCTCAAGGGTCTTATGACCTCTTGATTTTTCATACGTTATAAAAACTCCAATACTCCTAACCAATTATGATATTAAAATTATCAAATGAACCCTTAATAAAGTATTAATTATATATATTAAAGCAAAAGTATTGCAAATTAATACTATTATTAACTTCTAATCAATTATTAACATTAGAAGTAATATTTTTAAGTATTAATAATACTAACATTATTATTAATACTTTATTTCTCAAATAATATTAATCAATCAAGCTCTACAAATGCATCTAAATTTCTTATGCAAAATATGCACAAACATCACTATTTCCCTAAGCAGGAGGTATTATGATAACTACAAAGTTATCAACCACCTATGAAGGACCCCTAAGCACAGAGGTAAGGGCTCTTTTGCTTCTCATAGTAACCTCCTTGCCCAATGATACATTTAATCACACATACACACATGCAAATGCTTCTACATGATTATTTTACCCCTATGGGATATCAATTGAAAATAATCCATCATTTCCCATTTCTAATTTTCTCTCAATTCTGGTGATTGTCCCATACCAATCCACCAATGAGAGTACTTGGTCTTGCAACAAAAAAAATTATTAGTAGTACCATATTCCAAAAATAACATAATCCAACTTTAGAAAACATAAAGTACAACTATCAACTCATCTTGATAGAATTAAATAGGATCGTTCATTAAATATCAACCATCAATACATTAATCAAACAAGTAAAATTTCTCCCAAGATGGACCATTACAATTCTAGGGATAATTATTCAAAGATAAAATGACTGTGATGCATTAGCAATGTCTATTTGAACATGTGAAACTTTGTTATAGGATTCATGCAAGATAAAATGTCTACTATAAGGGTTGTGGACTAAGGTTTATGCCTCACACTCATTGATGATTTCTATTAATAGATAATTTTTCCCTATTTGGGTCATAGTGTCCACTAGTTCAAAAGAGTTACTGGGTTGAGGATGAACAATATGTAAGGTGTTTATACTAAGAAAATGTATGGGAAGAGATAGGTCATGGTCCCTTTCATTGTTTGAATTCAATTTTATTGTTGTTGTGATTTCTTCATAGGATTCTAAAAATTCATCTTCATTATCACTATCAGAGGATGATGATTAGGGTTGAAAATTATTACAATGGGTTTTATACCCTAGCCCCATTAACTTATCCATGGTTCAGGTTTTATTAGTTCTTTGACACATTTTTTGAACCTTTCTAGACCCATCCCATGATACCCAAGGTTGTATAGGATATATTTAGATATCGAGTAGATGTTTAATATATAATAAGAAGCATATTGTTGTTCAATTAGGTGAGGTGTACTAAAATGAATAATTTCTTTATTAGTCATTCTAGCATAGTTAAAGGTATAACTTCCTATTTGTACTACCTTTCCCTTCTAAGAAGGTAGTCCTAAGGTTTGGGGTGATGGGGGAAAATTACTTAGGTCTAATATTAATAGTTCACATTGTGGATTAATATGATCAATAGTTTAAATTTCTTAGGTCTGCTCTTCTTGCTTCTCCAGCTGACTACCACTGATTGCTTCATTTCCATTGTTCCATGATCTTAAGGATAAAGGTTTATGAGGTTTTATTAGTGATGAGGCAATATGTACTTAAATATGAGAAAATATGTATATTTAGATTTTATTTTTTGATGGATTGACAATAGGTAAAAGGGATTAATATCTACACAAATAATGTGTATTTATTCTTGGTAATCAACATTTAAGCACAAATGATAGGTGTACAGGACTACCTATATAACATGGATCTAGGGTCATCCTAAAAGAATATTATAGTTCAAATCACAATACAAAATATAAACTAAGGTGTTGAGTATGCTAGGTCCTACTTTTATAGGAAAGACCAAGGTTCTAGAAACCTCTAATTCTCCACTATCAAAATATCTAATAATGACATTGGAATTTTCTAAATATTACTTGTTTAATCTAATCCTATTGATGATTTTAAGGTTGCACACATTAATGGCAAATCCATTGTCAATAAGCAATCTTTTGATAAAATTATCATTGATATCACAAGTGATATAAAGAGGGAATTCCCTAAGCATAGATGGGGATGGTAAAACTTCCTCATTAAAGGCTATGGTTGCATGATTAATTGCAAGAGTCCCTACCACATGAGTCAAGTTTGAGGGACTACCTACTCATTAAAATTTTTGAAAAGACTCTTTCTATGAATAGAAGAAATTTTTAAAAAGAAAATATTGACAAGGATGTCTTTGAGTTGTTGTTAGATTTTAAAGGTATCTTTTCCTTTATCTTGAGCCCTTAGGATTATATATGGTGTCTCATACGGAGAATTTTATTTATATTGTATAACTAAAGGAGGATTGACAAGTTGACAACTAAGCCTTTTGTTGTTGCCTTGTTATAGCATGAGACATCTTGAACATATTCTAGTTAGGTGATGAAATATTTCTATATTAAATTTTATGTCATCCTTTGATCAATGATTTAGTAGAATATTTTTAAAATTTCTAAGTATTGATTAGAAAATTTGGATGGTTGAGAGTCATTGAAGGTGATTCACCCCTCATCAATGAGGTCTTGTATTAGGGCCTTGAGATTTTTACACTTGCTATTGGAATTCTTGGTCCAAAATCTACCTAGGTGGATGAGATGTGCCCTAGATATCAACCAAGTTTGGATGAGAAGGATTTATCCTAAGCTTAACCTATGGATAATGTTAGTTCCTTATAATAATTTGTAAAATTAAAATAGGGTTTAAGACTAAAGGAAGGGATGCAAGGGTTAGAAGAAAATTATTTTTTAGAGAAATGCATAAAATATGGATGGAGTATAACATAAAAATAATGAAATATATTGTATAATATTCTTATACATTCAATTTTAAGAAAATATTAATAGACCAACCACCAATAAAATCATTACATAGTTTATTAAGCTCTGATTATATACTTAAATCATTCTAAATACTTTATGAAAAGTAATCCAATTATGCATAATTTTCTTTAGTAGAATTTATTATTCATGGAGAATAAACATAGATGCATAAAAGTATAGAATTTTTTTATAAAAACTTGAGAATTCTAACATAATGGAGGATAAACAACTTTCACTTTTATTTATTGGTAATAATTTTCATCCAATATACAACAAGCAAATGACATAAATTTGACCCTCATTATGAGGTGAATGGAGTTATTTATAAATTCTTCATGAATATTGCAACCCAAGATTTATAATAGTTTGTTATAGGTATGTCAGAAACAATCTAGTGATAATATTTGTAAGATTAGATGTCACTTTCATGCTCAATGTCAATCAATTATTTATATTATGGTTTTATTGATGTGGCCAGTCTGGGTTTCTTCTTTCAGCTTTGGTTCATGTGTGTCTACAAGTCCATTGATCTTCAACTACTACTTTCTTGCAATCATGCTTGGCCATTATAATGGTTTATCAAAAGTTTAATTTTTAGGTCAATGGTATTGATTTGAGTTTTTGAGATCATCCAAGTGGTTACAACTTCTAACAAGTACATTTTGGATGAAAAGGATATGTCTAGGTTATTTTTCTTCATTACCAAGACTTGCAGCAATGATGAACCCTTTTTATTGTAATAGATACCTTTTGATATGAATCCATAATCCTAATAAGGTTTGATTGATGTTATCCTTTAGAAAGCATGGGTTTTTACCTCCCTAGGCAATGTTTTTACTCTTCTAGATTTGTGAATTCTTAGACTTTCATGGGGCTTATGCTGACATAAGCACTTGAAAAATATCAACTTTATGCTTATTCTAGATTTGAGCTTTTGGGAATACCTTATTTAGTCAATATTAGGATTGCATTATCTTGGTATACTTGTTCCTACCTTTTTTTAAGCTTTGTTTGATGTCATTTCTAGGGAAGTTTGAAATTGGTTGATTCAAGGATTGAATACTACCAAATCCTTTTAAGACTGACATTTTTTTATTCCCTCAAATGTTATTTGCTTCATTTATTCTTCCATGATTTTGGACCTTCTAAAAACACTTAACTACCTTAGAATTTATCTCTATATTGGTGCATTTGAATCTCAAATAGCTTACTTGTGAATCTATGATGCTATAATTTCTTCTTGATCAACATGATGTTGCATACCTTCTAGTTGCACTACACAGATAATTTATTTAGTTAAAAAATCAAAAATCTATTTATCACTCTCAAATTCTTACCAAAATATCTATTTGTATAGGATCAATAATCTAAATACCATATTCACTATATTAGGATTTCTACCATAATCATCAACTGGATAAAAATTCACCCCCTGAGATGGTAGCACATTAGCTATTTCATTCTAATTTCTACGTAAAAATTTCATGTTTAGGTATTTAAAACTCTCCATTAGATCTCATACTCTATTCTAGTATGATTTTAAATAGTGATGCTTATTGTTACACTTCTTTGTCGCTTGATCAGCCACCAACTCTTAGTCACCAAAAAAGGAAAACAAATTAATTCCTATTTTTTGCCTATACCAAACCAAGGAATAGGGATTTGTATTTGGTTTCATTATTAGTGTAGCTCCATGTTAGCCTATGTAGAATTTATTTATTCCCTTAGAATGAGATACTAATACCACTCTAGCCACAACACCATTCCTACATCTAGCTTTGTCGAAATATAGTTTCCAAACTTTTATTTCTTGAGGCTCTTGATTTGATATGGTTGGGACTCTTTGTGCTTCTAATTCTATCATGTAGTGTGTATCCATTTTAATTTCAATTATGGATTTGAAATCTCTAAGGGAGAATTCATATTTCATTTGTAGTTATTTTATAATTATCTCCAAGGGATCCATTTTTGCATTGATAAATTTGATGTAGTCTTACTCTATTCTTTCTATATGATATAGTGTCATCTTTTCTACATAGATTTTTACTTTATTTCATTTTTGTGGGATGACCATATAAGAATAGTCTAATGACATAAAAATCCAAATCTATAGTGAATTTCTAGGAAATGCAAAGACCAAAGTATGGCTTGAGGTCAACTATCACCACTTTTTATGTCATAGTGACTTCTAACACTTTGTGTAATACCATTGTAATATATTTTATTACTCCAACTATTTTAAATAGGGTTTCATGTAATTAAAAAACTCTAGGACATGACTGGGTGTAATCCATACCCATGGCTTCATACATTACTTTAGGCATAACATTGGTTACAACTCTAGAATTTGACCATGCAGTCATGCAAAATCCATCCCTCCATGCATAAATACATGTAGAAAGGATGTGGTTTATTCTTTATCTTTCTAAGAATAGGTTGATCCTAAGATAAGTTGAACTCCGGGTGAGGTGCTCCTTCAAAATGGACACTTTTCAATGAAGCTATGAGAAGGTTAATTTGTTCAAGGATCATTAAAACATCATACATGCTTGTTTTTTAGGGGTTCCATATTAAATCCCAATGATATTGGTTGCTTTTTTTCTTTCTTATTTGGTTCATAAAACCTCTTTCAATATTCTTGGGTTACCTTAAACCTCTATTATTTGGTTACAGAAGGATACTAGAGTCTATTCCATTCTTTTTCTTTGGACACTCCTTGAGTTTATTTCACCTCCTTTCTATGCTCTAGTCTTGGTTGCGTTTTCCCCTATTTTGGCTGAGCTTGAACTTTATTTGGTTTTGGATATATTCTCTTTCTTTTTTACCTTTCAATGTTGGTCTAGAACTCTAAAAGGCTCTAATATTTATGGGTCCACCTATAAAGGCTTCCTTATTAATATTGTTAGAATTAATATGTATTCTTATTCTAGATTATATTTCATGAGTATAACTTGATTCAAGCCCCATAAAATATTTATCTAATATTTACGTGCTCTCTCAACCTTTTCTATAGCTACCAATTGAGCTTGATGTTGGCAAATCACACGTGTCAATATTATCAGAATAATTGCATGCTAAGCACAATACTTTTATTTAGATATAGAGTTAGATGGTCCCTCTTCCTAATTTTTATAAATATTTTTAGTTTTCTTGATGATGTTTCTAGTAGAAGCCCCCTAATATCTAGTGAGATAGAGGAATATTTTGGGGTAATGCCTCTCAACATCTCTCCTTTTGATAGCAATCACATCATTATTTAAAGTTTTCAATATCATTAACACTTCTTGCATAAGTGAAGATTCCTTGGGCTCTAGGGTAGGCTATGTAGGTAAATTTGGTACAAATAACAAGGCCTTAGGAGTGGTAATTGGATATAATGGAGGAAAATATGTGGTCATAACCAGAGTTTTATTCTATTGCATAGGCTAAATAATTTTTGGGAAATATGTCATGATGACCCTAGGGGAAATTTTCCCATGAAAATTAAATCATTATCTACATTTACTGTGGATTTATAAACTTGCAAGAATTTTGTCACATTATATTTTTGTATTTGAACACCTATATCAAGATAAAAAGCACAAAGATAATAAGCATATCACCAAGGACTGGATGGTCTAATTTATTGGGGTATTATTCTCTAAGTTTGGATAAACTTGACATTAAAGTCACCAATGGCTTCTTAAGGGTATCTCTAAAAAGTAGTGAACTGTGTGAGTAATGAAAAAGGGTCTACTAATTCATTGAACTCTTGAAAAAATGGTCTATCTAAGTCATACCTTGAATGGATGCTTATATATTTCATAGTATGGTACCAATGTGATATATTTCCCTTAAAATATAGTATGAGGAGTCTCACCATGATATCCTCATATTGGATATTATGAATAGTGGTTAAGGAAACCACATCCTAACAATACTTGTATGTTGTCTTGCATATACCATCATAGGTAGGAAAAGCTTTGAGTGTTTCTTAAGGAACGTCATTAAGGTGTGCTAAGCCAAATGGTTTGGTAGTGTTCCATCTAGGGAAATTTTGAGGAGCTTGTTGGGTGATGACTTCTAAGTTAGGTGTGTCAGGGAATTCATGAGAACTAGGGTATGTGGAATTGATGAGGATGAATGAACATGAACAAAACCATCCAAGGATTCAAATCACAATAGAAAAGAATTATTTTAATAATGCCAGCCAAAGGGGAAAAAATTACAATGCCAAACTTGTTGAGGCTGAACAAACATGAACAAAACCATCCAAGGAGTTAAATCACAATAGAAAAGAATTATTTTATTAATTCCAGCTAAAAGGGGCAAAAATTACAATGCCATATTGTACAATCTTGGATCCCAAAATGAAGCCCTTTTTTTAGATCCAAAATTCCTTTTTAAATCCTATTTCCCCCCCCTTTTACATGATTTTTAAGTTTCGCACCCATGCAAAAAAAATTAAATTTAACTTTCCCACCCATGCAAAATTTTAAATTCTACTTTCCCACCCAACTGATGGCCGACAAACACAAAGCCAAAACACTTAGAAATTTTTTTGTTTTTTTTGTTGATGCAAGATTGCTCTACTACCACTGGATGCTCCTACATCAGACACCTAGGGTAAGTTTGAGAAGTGACCTCACTTCTCTATTGTTGGAGGAAAACCAAGGTGGTCAACCTCGAACTTGGACAGCCAAGTCGAATCTTCTACAGGCCTTCCCTTCCATTTCACCAGATATTCTTCATACTGTCTATTTCTTGTACTTCTATCGATGTGGGTATCCAAGATTTCCTCTATCTCTTCTATCACTAGAGTCGATGCCAAAACACTCCACAACTCTACAACTAGTTCCTTAGAACTATCACCTTCATGATACTCTACCAAATAAAAAATATTGAACACAGGTGATATGTTCAATCCACTCGACAACTCCACCTCATATGCATTTCTTGAATCTCTTTTCTGTATGATCCTGCATGGTCCAAACTTCTTCATTTTTAGATTGTTATATGTTTTAGCAGGAAACCTCTCCTTTCTCAGGTGCACCATGACTTCATCACCAACCTGGAACTCCTTAAACCTCCTTTTATGATCAGCCTTTTTCTTGTACTTGAGTGTTCATCTTATTGATGTGTTGTTTTACTTCTTCATGCAAATCCTTCAGATGCTCTACAAAGTTCTCAGCTTTAGCACTATTCTTTTCTCCCCTGTCCAACTTCCTCAACTCAAAATTATTTCTTGGACTACTCCCATATACAATATGGAATGGTGATTTACCAGTACTCCTGTTGATAAGGAGTCATCCTATGGGCATCCTTGTTTGGCAAAATAGCTCATGGTATCAAATCAATATGATGGTTAATCTTTCTCATGGGTGGAAATTCCTTTGGCACATTATCAGATATAATATCTGATAAGTCTTCCAACATACTTGAGACTTCTATAGGGACATATTTGTTTGGTTCTTCCCTAACTCTAGGAATTAATGCATAGCACACATGCTCATGCTTCAAATCATCTAGAAATTTCCTACCATCAATAAAATAAATTCTGGCATTTGTTACATACCTTTTCATCCATCTCCTTCAGTGGATTCAATTTATGGTGCACTCCTTCCTTTGTTATGGATTAAGTGTTGGCATATCCATCATGGACTTCACAACAATCAAACTACCATGGTATTCCTAATAGCATATGGCAAGCATCCATAGGCAGGATATCACACAGGACCTCATCCTTGTATCTCCCAATATTAAACTTGACTAAGCATTGTTCATTGACCAATGCCCTATGGTCCTTTTGCAACCACACAATCTAGTATGGATGCGGGTGTCTCCTCCTCTCTAGTTGTAACTTAGTAACCATTTCTTCAGAGACCAAGTTATCAGTATTGCCATTATCTATAATAACATTATAGACCTTACTTGAACATTTGCACCTTGTGCAAAATAAGCTCTTCCTCTAGTCTGGTTCCTTATCCTCATTCAACAAGGTTCTCCTTATGACCATAAATTCTCCTCTCTCTGCCTCCTTAGAGTGCTTTGATTCAGCTCCTTCATCTGCAATAATAGCTCTAGCATTACTTGATGGCCTCCTATTTGGCTTCTCTTGGTGTTGTGGACACTCATATGCTTGATGTCCTTCTTCTCCATAGTTGAAGTAGGTTCCATGAAACCCTCTTCCTCCATTTCCTCGGCCAGATCTACCTCTTCCTCTTGGGTAGTTGTTGTTCTAACCATGGGATCTATAAGCATTATCTCCCTTCTGGTCCTGACTATTGCTAGCTTCTTCTTTCTTCTCACCTCATCCTCCATATGTTCTTCCACCAGTTCTTTCTCCATGACCTCTTCCTTTCTGCTTACCCTCAAACCTTTTTTTCAGCTTCTCTTCAACTTTTAGAGCAAACTGGTAAGCATCCTCAATGGTGCTCATCCTAACTAGACTTAGCTCTTCTTGAATATTGGTTCTCAACCCATGGATGTAATGGGCTACCTTCTCCTTGTTAGCCTCAGAATGGCTAGTTCGGATCAAGATCTTGTAGAACTCCTTGATGTATTCTTTGATAGACTTTCCTGACTATCTCAAACTTTGCATCTTCTTCAACAGATCCAACTCATAATCTACCGGAATAAACTACCTCTTTAGATTTTCCACCATTCGTTCCCATCTGGTGATCCTCTCTTTTCCCCTTCTATTTTTGTCAAGTTGTACTCCTTTCCACCATATTCTAGCATGACCCTTCAGTTTGGTCTTAGAAAACTTGACCCGATCAGGATCTTCCACCTCTTCATATTCAAAATATTCTTCCAGGTCATTGATCCAGTCAATCAACTCCTTCGGGTTAAGATTTCCTAAGTATGTGGAAACCTCCATCTTTGACCTCTTCCCAATCTGGGATATGGCTCTGTACAACCTCGCTTGGGTAGGATCTATTGCCTCTTCTTCTTCCTCAAACTGGTCTTCCTCTTCTTTGGCTTCATCTTCACTCTTTTCCTCTCTTCTTGGGTCAAACCCTCTATGCAACTCTTCTTGTAATTCCTGGACTTGCCTCTACAAAGCTCAGAAATCCTCTACTAGCACTATGACATTACTGGAAACACCTCGGTTCCTTCGTGGGGGCATCTTGCTCTGGCTTCTCCAAACCCAAACCACAGATCCTGGTGTAAACTACCTCACATTTAGTGATCTACTTACACACTCAGGAACTCCCGCTCTGATACCACTTGATGAGGATGAACAAACACAAAAAAAACCATCCAAGGAGCCAAATCACAATAGAAAAGAATTATTTTAATAATGCCAGCCAAAGGGGTAGAAATTACAATGTCAAACTTGTTGAGGCTGAACAAACATGAAAAAAACCATCCAAGGAGTTAAATCACAATAGAAAAGAATTATTTTATTAATGCTAGCCAAAAGGGGCAAAAATTACAATGCCAGATCATACAATCTTGGAGCCCCAAACGAAGCCCTTTTTTTAGATCCAAAATCCCTTTTTAAATCCTATTTTCCCCCCTTTTACATGATTTTTAAGTTTCCCACCCATGCAAAAGAAAATTAAGTTTAACTTTCTCGCCCATGCAAAATTTTAAATTCTACTTTCCCACTCAAATAGCGGTCGACAAACACAAAGGTAAAACACTTAGAATTTTTTTTGTTTTTTTTTGTTGATGCAAGATTGCTCTGCTGCCACTGTATTCTCCTACATTAGGAATTTATGTTTTCTATTGGAGAATATAGTTCAAAAGATAAAGATCTAGTTCATCTCAATATACGAGGTAGTGACTCAAGGAAATGTAATTATTTTTTGAGCTTTTTGGCCACTGATCATGTGATCATGATACTTTGAATTTAATGTCAAATGGGTTCTAAATAAATAGTTTATTCTTAATAGAGTTGTTAGGTGATTGGATATTTAATATAAAATAGTAGAATTTCACCAAGATCCTACTAAATCAAGGAGGTGATATTTGGGTCCCACTAGGCATGCCAAAAATCTTGGTCCAAAATCTACCTAGGTGGATGAGATACCCCTAGATCTTGGCCAATATTTGATGAGAAGGATTTATCCTAAGCTTAACCTCCATAGAAGGCCATTTCCTTAAAATACAAAAATAAAATAGGTTTTAATACTAAAGGAAGGGATGCAATGGTTATAAGAAGATTAGGGTTTAGAGAAGTACTTAAAATATGGACATAGTATAGCATAACAACAATGAAATATATTGTATAAGAGTCTTACACATTCAAGTTTAAGAAAAATTTTAAAAACCAACCACCAACAAAAGCATTACATAGTTTATTAAGCTATGATTATATACTTAAATCATTCCTAATACTTTATGCAAAGTAATCCAATTATGCAATATTTGATTTAACATAAAAAACTATTCATAGAGCATAAATAAAAATGCATTTAAGTATATAATTCATTTATAAAAACCCAAGTATGCTAACATAATTAAGGCCAAATAGCTTTCAATTTTATTTATTGGTAGCAATTGTTATACATATAAAATAAGCAAATGTTATAGAGATAACCCTAATTACAAGGTGAATTGAGACATTTATAAGTTCTTCATGAATGTTACAACCCAATATTTACAATAGTAGGTCTAATAGAAATATAATGACAAGAATGCTCATAGAATCCAATTTCACTTTCATGCTTTGCACCAATAAACCATTTGCATTATGATTTTGTTGATGTGATCAGTCTAGATTTTTTATTTTAGTTTTGGTTCATTTTTTTTATAGTATATCCATTGATCTTTAGCTACTACTTTATCAAAATCATGCTTAGCCACTATGAAAATCTATCAAAAATATCATTTTTATCTCAATGGCCTTTCTTTGAGTGGCTAAGAGCATTTAAGTAGTTACAACTTCTATCAAGTGCATTCTAGACAAAGAGGATGTATTTTGATGATTTTTCTTCATTATGAAACTTGCAACAATGTCAGGCCCTTTTAATTGTAATAGAGATCTTTTCAGAAAAAGCCAATATTCTGAGAAGGTTTCACTAACGTAATCCTTCAGAAAGAGTAGCTTTGTGTCTCCCCAAGTAGTGCTTTTGATATTCTAAATTTATGCATTCTCAAACTTTCATGGGACTTATATTGATGTAACCACTTGGGAAATCCTAGCTTTATGCTTATCCTAGATTTAGAATTTTTGGAATACTTTAGTTATTCAAAATTAGGATTGTGCTATTTAGGCCTCCTTGTTCCTAGACTTTTTTGAAGCTTTGCATGACATCATTTTTGGGAAAGTTTGAAATTGGTTGATTCTAGTATTGAACATTACTAGAGAATTTTAAGATAGTTATTTTTTGATCCACTTAAATGTGTTTTGCTTCATTGCTTCTTACATAATTTTGAAGCTTCTAAAAACACTTAGCAACCTTGTAATTTAGATTTGAATTCGTTAGCTTGCTTATGGAGCTATTATGCTATGTCTAACCTCTAGTTTATTCTCCCTAGCAAAGTTTTGATAAAATATCAAGAAAATGGTAGAATGAATTGATTTGCAAGTACTTGTGAATGTGGGAAATCACATTGATCTATAGGAATGTCCATTGATGTGATGAAAAGTGTATTTTTCTGGAGTATTGAATCCTAGTTATTTTTCTCTTTTAGGATTTGGAGGTCTTATGAGTTAGAGTTCAACTATTTTTTCCTCTAGAAGTTGTTCTAGAATGGTAAATGTGATTTGGTTTAATCTATTATATTGCCTCTTAGGCTATTCAATACAAAATTTTGAAGGGTTTTTATAGTACTTCCATTATTGTTGCATTGTCTAGAGTTAGGAATTCCATCTCCTATAATATGATTATTATTATACTCCATATTTTTATTAGAAGAGGACTTATCCTCCTTATTAGGATTTAATTATCCCTTCCTAATGAGGGTAGATTCCACTTGTTTGTCCCAATTGAATGGCATGTTCAAAAGAATTTACTATGGAAATTTCCAAGGGATAAGATAGATGGTCACTAAGATTATTTTTAAAGATGCTAAAATATTTTGGAGGGGGTTTATATTCTACTTTTACCACTCATGACCACCTTTTCAAGAAATGTGATAAACTTTCATCCTTCCCTTGCTTTAATTGATATAAAATCAATGAGGGTAGTTATTTATTCTATATAAATAGAAAATTACTAGATGAATTTCTTTTCTAATTCTCTAAAACTCCTAAGAGAATGGTAAGGCAACTAGTAATACCATTCCAATGCTAACCTAGTAAGAGTTTATGGGAATACTTTTAATAATAGCAATTCATTGTATGTTATACTTACACAAGCAATCATGAAGAGTTTTATGTGACTCACAAGGTCACCTATGCCATTATATGTAACTTTGGAACTTCAAAATGATGTGCAAAAATGATGGTTAGCCACAAGTAGGTCCAATGGTTGATTCACATATCATCAAAAGTACATATTTACTTTCAAAATCCTTGGAGTGAAGATACTTGTTGAGTCAACTATTGTACTTGGAATATAAGGGTTTGGATTTTAGGAGAGGGTTGACTTGTTAGAATTAGAGGAGCCTATGATGAAGGAAAAGACTTTGAGACATTAATCAAATAATGATTTTGAGGATTTGGGTTAAGAGAGGGATTTTACTGAGAAGCAAAGGGATTTGAGGAGTTAATGAAGGGATTAATTAGGGGATTTTTAGGGTGAAGCATAGGTGTCATACCAAAACTACTAAGGTTAAATAGGTCAAAAAAATAATGTTAGAGGAAGGAGGGACATGATTATAATAATATCCTCTCCATAGGTTTAAAATAAGTGGTTTTTTATGAAGTACCAATTGGTACATTGGTTTGTTATAGCAAATTTCTGATTGATTTGCTAATATAGTTAGAGAGTAAAGTGACGAGAATCTATTTTTAACAATTTCTCTATAAAGGATAATGGGGCTTGTTGTCCCATAGAAGATGTCAAGTTAAGAGTTCCACTTCTATAGTGATAATAGGAGGTTTAGACCTTATGCATTAGGATCTATGTCTAAGGACCCATGGGAAATATCTATTATATTGGAAGTGGAAGGAGTCAACCTAGGTTGTTGAATATGATCTAAAAGGGATAACTTAGCTAAATGCTCCAAATTATATGCATTCATGATCATTAACAAAGTGTTATTTTTTTTGGGTAAAAGTGGTAAAGTGATCCATAGATCCAAAGATTAATTCTTCATTTTCATTATGTATAGGGGAGACATTCCCAAAGGGAGAAGATTGCTCCTTCTCTTATTCATATAAGGTTTTTTGAAAACTATTGAATTTTTAGGAGGGGGAAGTAAGGGTTTTGTGCAATGTTCCTTTGATGAGATAAGCTCTTGGTTATATAAAGAGGTTGTTGTTCAGCCATGTTTAGAAAATAGAAATTAAATTTATTATTATTATGTTTATAGAGATGTTTAAAGAAGAATAAGATGTTTTAAAACCCTTATATCACAAAAAAAGAGAATTATCCCTCCTCATGACTCTTGTTAGCCCACTATTTTATACTCACCAATAGAGATTATTCTCAAGTTTTGTATGATGGTTTGCTTTAGGGGTTGTTAAAATTCCCTCACTATGACTAACCTTTTGGTTCTATTCATGTTGTCTTTATTTATTGTAAATTATTTTAAGTAAATAGTTTGGGTGGTCTTGATTAAAAGTGTGGTATATAATTAATCTTGATCAAGGTCTAAAAGGTTGAATTTGGAAAAAAATGGTTTCATGTTGGGTTCACCGAATATGTGAACCTAGATTTGAGGATTCTTTGTTGCCAAACCCAGAGGTTTACACTCAAACAATGATTCTTACTTGAACCCTATAATTTTATTTGAGTTATTTGGTGGGGATCAAGGTTCACCAAGAGCATTTTTATGGATGCAATCCAAATCATATGTTTGATGTGTAGATTATACAAACACCCAAGATTTGGTTTCTCTAAAAACTTAGAAGAAGATGCTTTGTAAGAGAATATTCAAATGCAAATGTAAAGAATATTATAATGCAAAAAACAAGGATCTAATCCTATATGCCTTTTCAATTCTTTGCAAGAGCTACAAGGGATTAAATAGGAGTTACAAGAAACTAATATATATATATATATATATATATATATATATATATATATATATATATATTATCCAACTATATGGGATTCCTATTTAATGCCAACTATATGTGATTATTATTTAGTACCTAAAGAAATTAATGGACTAAATTGAGTTCCTTTATTATTTTTCTTTACCATTATTTGAAACCAAAATAGAACATCTATACTAATGAAAGCACCATACAAAAACTTTCAACACTATAATAAAAACTTATATAAAATGGAATTACCTATAAAACTTGTGAAAGACAACATTGCAACCTAGATATAGGTTCATATCCTATGCAAGTTTGCCACCTACTCACCTACAAATTTGCAAGAAAAACTAGGATTCCATAAAGGATGGAATAACAACCTAGACAACTATGCAAGTTCACTACTTGCACACCTATTATGGGTGTATTTTATCATCACCTACATGCACTTTGTTGGAAATTGCAAAGAATGGCATTAAAAACTCAAACAACCAGATCTAGAGGAGACCGAGTATTTTTTGCTTAGGCATGCTAGGGATGGATCCTTAAACCTTGATGCCAAATAAAAGATGAAGAAAACAAAATTTAGCTAAGTACAGATGATTATGGAAGTCTTGCCCCTCAATATAAATGGACAAGTATAGAAAACCCATCAAATGGCAAAAAATAAAGCTAAAATTGGCTACGTAAAGAAGTTGTCAAACAATTGGTACTGAACCAAGTAGTAGATGGGTACAAGATATTTGTCAACCAGGAACTTGCAAGAGCAAAGGAAGTAAGAATTTAGCTAAGTTTGGGACCTATAAAAAATTATGCACCCAATTGAGTAGTGATTAGGTACACAAAACTCATCATTTGATAGAAAGCAACAAGGCTTCTCGAGTATCAAAACTACCCAAGTATCAAATTTATTGGATATTTTACACCTTGAGAAGTAGTTGGTGAGTACCAAATATTCATCACCCAACTAAAGTAGGAACAAAATTTATCCAAGTCAAGAAGTCATCAAAAATATTGTACCCCATCTAGTAGGAGATGGGTACCAAAGTTTTTGCAACTAGTAGCTTGTAGTACTAAAATAAGTTAAAATCCACTAAGTTCAAGAGCTGCCAAAAGATTTGTACCAAGGAAAAAAGTGGACGGGTACCAAAAACCCATTGACGTATAGGTAATGATTCATAATCCCACATATTATGTACCATACCACTCAAAAATGGGGTACCAAAATTCCATCTCCCAATAGTGAGATAAGTAGAAGAGGCTGAAATTTGCCTAAGTCCCAAGATCATCGGATAATTTACCACCGTAGTGGAGAAGCAAGGGTACAAAAAACTTATTGCATGTCAGCATGAGAAAAAATTATATGGAAATTTTGGAAAATTCATGAAGGCACTAGAAACTATGCACCAAGGCAAGCAAGGATAAAATCCAAATAATTCATCACCTAACAACCCTCAAGAGCTAAAAGGCTTTATTTCACCAAGTGTCGAGCCACCAAAAAAAGGTACCTAATAAATATCATAGCAAGCACATGAAACCCATAAACAAATAGAAAACAAAATGAATATTAATTCAAGTATGGAGGCCATCGAAGATGATGTACCTAGCCATACAGAAAAATGGTACCAAAAATACATTGCCCAACAAGTGATAAAAAGAGGTAGTAGGTCAAATTTGGCTAGGTCCAACGACTACAAGAAATCTTGCACCTAGGACATAGTTATTTGGGTACCAAATTTCCATTGTTCAACAAAACAAAATACCCAACAAAGGGCTCGTTCTTTATCAAGAGACTCCCAAACCTTGGCATTCAAGAAGGGGTAGGTATAGTTTAGAGATTAATATCTAGTAGTAGTTCAATTACATGCAAATAGTCACCATCATTAGCTCTAAATAGATAATATCATTGATTAGAGAATATGAGCCACTACCCCACTATCAATGTGTTCATGTGGATTCTAATGGTGGCTCAACAAATATCTCAAAAATATCAATGAACCAGATGCAAACAACTAAGGAAATTACTAATCCAAATAAAGTAGACCTCTACCACATCAGTAGGCCACAACTAGGCGATTACAACAAGCATGTTGGTGAGCACCTATACAATCTAGTAAGGCTCCTAACATAACACAACCAACACTTATAACAATGATTCTCTAATAATGTAACTGATTGTAAAAAATCTATATATACTTGAATGTAGGAATTTCAAATGGTTGGCTCTTAAACTTTTACAATCTGCATGTACAAAATCACATTGTATTCTGATAAATACAAAGGGATTTTTTGTTTGGCCTTTGTTTTAACTTCTTTGTAGTACATGTATGCATAAATGGTAGTTTATTTCTAATATGGACCTGTTGAATTCTCATAGTATAAATTATGATTTTTGGATTTATGTGTATGTTCATTCTTTGGTTTTGGAATTTGTAATTTGATGATTGTAGGTTATATAGATGAATGTTCTATAATTGATAAAAAAAAAATTATTGGTCTGTTAGACAATTCAATTGATTTCTTGTATGCATAGTCTTTTCACATTATATGTATTTTGATGTGGCTTAATCTGCACAATTATAATTTCTAGTTTTAGCTCTATTTATTACTTCTAGTGCCCTTTTCCCCCAAAAAACAATTTAGGATTAGGTTAGTTAGGACTTCAATAAATTGGCTTGCTCTATATATTGACCTCTAAAGCTTCACAACTACTAGGTCATTCAATATTGGTCAAGGTCTTCAGGTGCATATTTTAACCATAGGATTATTTTTCGACCAACAAATTTTGGCATGCCTAGTGGGAACCAAATCCCACACCATTTCAATAGAACAAATATTTGGTGTTGCTCTATCCTCATATATCATATAAATAACTTGGTGACTCTATTCAAATAGAAAACCAAAAATATTTTCATATCCTTAATATCAAGTTGCTCTATTAAGTCTTGAATTACATGATCACAAGACAAGAAACTAAAATATTAGAGCCTATAAAATTTATGGAACTGCATCTTGAAAACTTTAGAATACATCATATTCTATCATTTGAATCAATATTATCTTTAGTTCTCATTGAATATCAAACAAATACAAAAAACCATACACCTATAATCCATTTTAATATACAAGCATCAATGGCTCACAATCTGAATCAAAATTAAAATATTCAAAACCATCCCAACTAGAACCATACAAGACCATTAGACTTGGTCATTTAGAATCCAATTCCTCAACAACATTAAAATCCTTGCCAACATATGATAGTACTGGAAATATTACTTATGAACTATCAATATGTTGTATCTTTGGTTGTTATACATGGAATTCAAGTTGAAGATATCATGATAAGACTATTGGTTATATCTTTAAAAGGAAAATTGTTATACTGGTATAAAAATTTGTCAGATTGTAGTATAATCTCATGGGCTTAGATGGCTGGTAAACTAGTGGGGAATTTAATTAATAAGAAAACCCTTTCTCCTTGCTAACATAATTTACCATGATACAAAAACATCTATAGGAGGAGATACTAGATTTCAATAGTAGGTTTAGCTAAACATGGCAAGGAGTACCTCAAGGTTGTAGGCCTACTCATGAATAAGCAATGTACTATTATTTAATAGCTTTTAGTTCATATGTAGTCATGGCCATAAGACAAACTTAGGTTCTTAAATTCCCAACCATATTCCAAAAATATTTGAAGGTGGAAAAGGATTTAATTGCTATAGGTGGATTACCTCCTAAAATAGGAATGCCAATATTCTTAGATCTGTCTCAACATCAACCATAAGCATTTGTTCTAAATACATCACTCCTATATATTGCCCTTGCTATAAACTCTCTAATGTGACCTACTCTACTAGTAACACAAGCATTTTTGGCACCTCCTACAATACCTATGCTACCAACACCTCCTACAATACATGCATTACCAACTCTAGATTCTCAAACTATTGTTATATAATAAATGGCCATGTTTGTAAAAAAATTGGCAAATAAAATAACTTCTATGAAGAGAATTGAAGCTAAGAGGAATTTTTAGCCTAGAATATAACAAATGATTAGGTAGCTTCTACTAATTTAGCTAATGAAAAGATTAATACTTTGTATACCAATCAAGAGCTTGAAACATCCACTACTATCCTTGAATCAATTTTTTGGTGTTCAACATGTAATGATATTTACGATGAAATTTCATGCATGATGCATCATCACTAGATACAAAAATTTGTAGTAGAAAAAGTAGAAAGAGCTCAAAAGGGGTAGGTTAATATGTTGAGGGAAATCGACCACAACTTCATGATGTCATTTGTGGAGCAATTGTCCATCCTAAAAAGATCAAGAAAGAAATTGTTGTAGGTAGATTCTAAGAAAATGAACCCTAGGAGGGTGCCTTATGGGAAAAAATACTATAAAAAATACAAGTCAAAAATAGGTGAATCCTCTCAAGTTTCTCATAAATCAAACCCATTACAATTCAAAAGCCAACCCAATAATAGCAAACAACAATAAAATAGGGTGAGCCCCAAGAACAGACTAGATATAGGTTGAGATATCCCTCTATTACCTAGCGTTAAATACTTGAGGCAACCCAAGAGCGGCTAGCAGAGGAGGAATTCTCAGAAACCACAGGGGAGAAATAATTTTGGCCTTCGCCCAGAACCTGGGAATTCAATCCAATAATATGGTAGAGGCTCGAGCTCTGTTCCAAAGTTTTATCCTCATGGAAGGGTTGACCATCAATAAACTTATCATCGATGGTGGCACAAGCTCAATTTCAATGGTGCGGCTAAAGGCAACCCATGAGCGGCTGGCGGAGGAGGAATTCTCAGAAACCATAGGGGAGAAATAATTTTGGCCTTCGCCCAGAACCTAGGAATTCAATCCAACAATATGGCAGAGGCTCGAGCTCTGTTCCAAAGTTTGATCCTCATGGAAGGGTTGACCATCAATAAACTCATCATCGAAGGAGACTCGTTGCATTGTATCAACTGCCTCAAAGGCACAACTAAGCCTCCCTGGTCCCTAGCTTTGATTTTCCAAGAATGCAAGGCTCTAGTTGGAAATTACCCAAAATTAGTCATTAAGCATCAGTATCGAGAAGGAAACAAAGTTGCTGACTGGCTAGCTAATAGGGGAGTCGACGAATCTAACATTCAAGTGTGGAGAGACTCCTTCCCCATTGGCCTAAGGAATGATCCTACAAGTTTCAATGTTTGCACAATGTGATTTGTTGCCAGGGGGATTGGTATGGTCTATTGATGCTCTAATCACCTACACCACGCTGGAAAATCCCATCCATAAATGTATCCACAAGCATCTCAATAATATCCAGATTGAGGATAGTTGGAACCCGATTAGTTGGTCTGCACGTTGCCTACCGACCACAGAGTCTTTCCATGACATTCTCAGGGAGGGTTTGTTCAAAATCAAAGTCAACATCAACTCCTATGCCCAAAAATCAGACTTGTCGTGAAATCGCGACACTTCTTATTTCTCTGCTTGCCTGCCCCTTTTGAATCGTGAAAATGCAACATGTCACGATATCATGACAATTTTTCTCTTTTGGCTACAAAAATGCAACATGTCACGATATCACGACACTTTTTCCTCCTTTGGCCGTGATGATGCAACATGTCGCGATATCGTGACACTTTTTACTCCTTTGGCCGTGACGATGCAACATGTCGTGATATTGCGACACTTTTTCTCTTTTTGCCGCGACGATGCAACTTGTCGCGATATCGCGACACCTTTTCTCTTTTGATCGCGATGATGAAACATGTCGCGATATCGTGACACTTTTTCTCTTTTGGCCATGACGATGCAACATGTCGTGATATCATGACATTTTTTCTCTTTTGGCCATGACGATGCAACATGTCACGATATCATGCCACTTTTTCTCCTTTGGCCGTGACAATGTAACATGTCGCGATATCGCGACACTTTTTCTCTTTTTGCCACGACGATGCAACATGTCGCGATATCATGACACTTTTTCTCTTTTGGCCATGACGATGCAACATGTCGCGATATCGTGACACTTTTTCTCTTTTGGCCGTGACGATGCAACATGTCGTGATATCATGACACTTTTTCTCTTTTGGCCGTGACGATGCAACATATCATGATATCGTACCACTTTTTCCTCATTTGGCCATGATGATGCAACATGTCATGATATCGTGACACTTTTTCCTCCTTTGGCTACGACGATGCAACATGTCGCGATATCGTGACACTTTTTCTCTTTTGGCCGTGACGATGCAACATGTTGTGATATCGTGACACTTTTTCTCTTTTGGCCATGACGATGCAACATGTCGCGATATCATGACACTTTTTCTCTTTTGGCTACGATGATGCAACATGTTGCAATATCGTGACACTTTTTCTCTTTTGGCCTCGACAATGCAACATGTCATGATATTGTGACACTTTTTCTCTTTTGGCCATGACGATGCAACATGTCGTGATATCATGACACTTTTTCTCTCTTGGCCGCAATGATGCAACATGTCGTGATATCGTGACACTTTTTCTCCTTTGGCCATGACGATGCAACATGTCACGATATCGCGACACCTTTTCCTCCTTTGGCCACGACGATGCAACATGTCACGATATCGTGACACTTTTTCCTCCTTGCTTTCTCCCTGTGCTTTGGACCGTGAAAATGCAACATGTCACGATATCATGACACTTTTTCCTCCTTGTGGTTTTTTGCTTTTTCTCTGATCTTTAGCATATGGGCCTCTTCGGTCTTCTTGGAAAACATGCAAAAAAATGTGGGTCCCCAATTTTGGGGTACGTTGTGGAGCAGCCACAACACCTCCAAATGGTGAATTTCTCTATTTAAGTTTTGCTTTCCCTTTTTTGATTAGCCTCTGGTCATGTTTCCCTTTAGTTAGTTCTTCTAGTTGGTTCCTCTGGGCACCTTTACCTTAGGTGGCCCTTGCTATTTTCAGGCTGTCTCGTTCTGCTGCCACCATTCTTCCCCTTTGCCTCCCTCTTCGGAGGCCCACGACTATTTTGTACAAGGTTCAGGGACCTTTCAACACCATTTCAACCAATCAAAAAAAAAATACTTGAGGCAACCTAGGAGTGTAGGAGTAAGTTTGACAAGCCTTAAAAGGAGGATATAAAATGGTATGACTTTTGTGGCTTCAATATTTATAAAGAATTAAAGAATATACCATTAAAGGCCAACATGTATGATGATATCCTCATTCCTAGGCAAATTGATTTTGTGTAAGCTTCATTGAAATATATTAAGAATAGGGAGAAACACTAGCTAGAACTCAATTTGGCTCAGGTCAATCCTACCTCAATAATAAGAAAAAATAGGTCATCACCATTTTACTTGTCATTACAGATGGAAGGTTGGGTGGTGCATAATTGTATGATAGATTTTGGAGCTACCACCACAATAATGCCTAAGGTAGTATGTGATATAATGGGAATGGAATATACAATAAGTAGCTTGGGTGTACTATAACTAGATGGCACACCTATCAAAATAGTAGGGGTGATCAAGGATTTACCCATGGTGTTGTATAGAATACCCCATATTACTATTATTCAAGAAGTGGTGGTGGTTGATCTAGAACCATATTTTAGCATGTCTCAAGGAAATTTATAGCCAAATTAGAAGGTTATCTGTCTCTTGACTACTCATATATAGAAATCCCATACAAAGGTAGGAGAATAAAAATATTCTCTAAAAAGCCATCCTCCTTTCATATAGATAAGATAAAGAAAAAGAGTCAGTACACCAACATAATCAGTAGGATGAGTGAGGAGGTTTATCCAATGGAAGAAATACTAGGAAGTTGCAGATAGAAGATCAATTCTTTTTGAAATATTTCAGTGCTATGATTGAGATAGGAATGGGTACCTACTCAATAACAATACTAGAAGGCAAGAAAATTGTAGTTCCAGCAGCACAAATCCCCTAGAAAAATGAAATTTGAAAGCTCTATTTTGATGGATATAAATGTAAAAATGGTATTTGGATTAGGCATTGTGTTGATCTCACCAATTAGAGCAGAAAAGGCTTTCATAGACTAACATGGAGCTACACAAACAACACAGTAGAATATGAAGCACTATGTCTAGGTTTAAAGAAGACTAAGAATATGGGGATTAAACAACTACATATATATGGTGACTCAAAATTAATAGTCAATCAAATCATAGAGAAGTGCATCAACAAGCAACATCATCTCAAAGACTATAGAAATATTTTGGGATTTATTGGAAGCTTTTGAGCCACTAAACATTGAGGCTATCCCTAAAGAACAAAACACTCATGCTAATAAATTAGCATCTATAGGAGCTAACTATTATCCAGTATCTAATATGATATACAAAGCAAAGACTATAAGACTAGCTTATAGGCCATATGTATCTGATAAGGATATCTTTTGGTAGGTGTTTGAAAATTATGAGCAAATAGTTGATTTCTTGATATAGAAAATGAATTGTGCAAGTGGCTTGCTATAAGAGGATGAAGAGGAAAATTATGTAATCCCACTAAAAAATAATCACATCCTAAAATAATTGATTACTTAGGAGATCTTGTTTAATGATAGTGATCGACTGGTTGCTCATGAAATGGATATAATAGATAGGGATACAAAGAGGTGCAGATTGAACTTGGAAAAGATCTCAAAGTAGGATTGCATTGTTTAGAAGAAGAGATAAATCAAATTTTTTACCTACGTAAATAATTCAATGACATCATAGCATGAACCTATGATGACCTCAAAGTATACAACAAGGAGACCATACAATATACCATTGAGATCATGTTATATATTAAACCTTTTTTATAGAAGCAACATCCAATAAACCCAAATATAGAAACTTTGATGAAGTAGGAGCTACTAAAGCTTTTGAATGCTAATATCCAATCAACCAACCTACTTGGGTTGCTAACTTAGTATTGGTGAGAAATAAGAATGGAGACATTCGTCTATGTGTGTATTTTTGGAATCTGAATAAAGCTTCATTGAAAGATAAATATCCACTTCCATAGATAGATTAGATACTACATACTATAGCTAGATCTAAAATATTCTCTCTACTAGATATATTCTCTAGTTTTAACAGGTATGGGTTTGGTATGAAGACTAGTATAAGACTGCATTTACCACCAATTGGGGTACTTTTGCATTTTATTGAATTCCTTTTGGCTTATCCAATATTGGTGCTACCTTTCAGAGAGCAATCGATCTAGCCTTTGGGAAGTTGGTCAAAAAAATTAGAGTCATCTCTGAGGATGACATGACTATGTTTTCTCATTATAAGGAAAGCATGTTGATCACCTCCATCTGGTATTCAAGAAATATAGTGAAATTGGGGTTTCACTAAATCTAAATAAATCTATATTTATTTTTTAAGAAGGGAAGTTGTTAGGATATGTTGTGTACAAAATAGGGCTAGCCATTTATCTAGATAGGGTGAAGGATATTCTATCCCTTCCTCTACCACTAAATAAGAATGGGCTCTAATAATTCTTTATGAAAATAAAATTTGTGTAGAAATTCATTTCAAACTTTGCTCGAATAGTTAAGCTATTGATTGAAATGTTTAAAAAGGACATGGATTTCAATTGGATATACATCTAAAAAATTCCCTTAAATAACATCAAAGAAGCAATAGCCCAGGCCCCTATACTGGTTAATATGGATTATTCCAAGGACTTTAACCTTTATGTATTTGGAGTAGAATAAAGTTATGTTGCTATTATTACTTAGAAAAAGGGAGAGAATGAGGAGCGACCCATAGCCTTATTGATTCAAAATTTTCATGAACATGAGGAGAGGTACAAATTCATAGAAATACATGTTTATGCAGTAATGAATTCATTGAAGAAGTTTAGGCATTTTGTTTCTCAGAGCAAGACCTTGGTATATGTGGTGCATCGAGATGTTTGAAACTTTATAATTCAAGGAGAATTGGGTGATAAGAGAGCAAGTTGGGTAACCAAAATTTAGGAGTATGATGTTGAAATTAGACAACCAAGATGATAGGAGGTAGAGCTTTGTATCAATAAATAGCAAATTCAACAATGCAAAATACTAATTCAATAATAAAAGAAGAGTTGGTTAAACCAAAAGAACAAACAACAACCCCAAACACTTGGATTGAAAAATTGATGTATTTTTTAATTCTAGTAGATGTATGGATGGTCTAACCTGTTACATCCACAATGAAACTCAATTATAACGATCTGCTATTTTTTTGCGATCTGCTGCTTGTCGGCATTCGACTGTTGCTATGAAAAATGATTCACTCTTTTTCAACCACTCCTCTATATCTCTCCGCATTCTCTGCTGCAACTTCACAGAAATATTACTTCTACAGCCAGCACACTATCATTTCACACTCGAAACACGACTTCTGCATACCGCGTTCTTATCTTCTCTTTGCACCACTCACTCTGCTGCACCTTCCATGAAATCTCACTTCTACCATCTGCGTATTTTTGCCTTGGAATTTAAACATGCCATCTGCATATCGCTCTCTTTGTTCTCGATCAGTCGATACGCACTCACTCACTATCTCATCGCTGCGATCTCTTTTATTTAACTCCAAAGAACTATCACCGACTTACACTCTGCTGCACACGAACTTCATTCGCATATATCGCATCACGCCCACACTTTAACCTTGCAATAGTCCTGCATTTTTATAGAATAGAATATCCCATCAAAACATTCTCAAACATGTCGGCTGCAACCCTAATTAGGTCAACATGAAACCCTAGAATTTTTTGGTTGCTTAACCTTGCTTTGTCAGCAGGAAACCCTAATTGATCCGTTGCAAAACCCTAGCAATGTCGGCTTTGAAAACAAGTCGATGAACAACTTTAATTTAATTTTGAAATATTAATTTAAATTTTAAATAAATAAATAAAATTTAAACTGGATATTTAAAATTAAATATCTTCATCATCGGAGCACCTTTTTCAACAAAACGAAGAGCTAACTTGGGTTTTAAGAAAAACCCATTTCAAAACTGACTGACCATGGATTTAAACAAAACCTATAATTTAGTCTACCTTGGTTTTCACAAAAACCCTTCCGCTCTTTGACATCAATGACAACATCAAAACTTGAGCAAGGGCAATGTACCCAGGGTACCCAAAATTGCCAACAATCTCCCCCTTTGTCATTGATGGCAACCCTTTACTAAAAACACATCTTCAAGAGCCAAAACTGAAATCAATCTCTTTGAAGTTTTTCTCCCCCTGACTTGAAGCTTTCCTCTTCACTTGAAGCTCTCCCCCTTACTCATATCTCTCCCCCTTTGTCATCAATGGCAAAGGGCCACCTTTGGGGCTCGAAACTAAGAATGAGCCTCTTAGCTTAGTCCCTCCCCCACCTCCCGATGAGGTGATTAATTCCGGGGTGGGAGTAAAACTCCCATTAGGCACTGATCAACATCAACGTCTATAACTTCCTTGTCGGGTCTTCTCTTGAACTCTTTGACCATATTCTTGTTCCTGTCATTGTTCTGATCCTTGGACCTGATCATGCCACTGTTCCTGTTCCTATATCCTGGAATTTCAACTCTGCACTGTCTGACAGTGTGACTTTTATTGTTGCACTTATAACAAGTAATAGTGTTGTTTCTTTTAGGCATACCTGTTCTTTGAATCCACATGTTCTGACTAAGCCAGTTTCGACTAAACCTATTTTGACCAAGCCTGTTAGTGTGATGTTCTTTTGTTTTAAATGAAACTCCGGTCCTGTTTACCCTTCCGACATGAAGCACACATACTATTTGTAGGTTTTTTAATGATTGGAATATCTCTCACTGCTTGTTTAGCGCTAATTCTTACCAGATTATCAAAACTTATGTGTCCAAGCCTCTTATGCCACAACCAGTTCTCTTCTTCTTGTCCCATGAAGCACATACCTTCTGAAAACTCTAAGAGTGTGTACAGATTGCCAGACGTCCTTGAGCCGGTTGCTATTAATTTCCTGCTGTTTATTTTTCTAACTTCACAACCATGCTTCTTGAAAACTACTTCATGTCCTTTGTCACATATTTGACTCACACTCAATAGATTATGTTTCAAACCATCCACATATAAAACTTCCTCTGACTTGATCTTTCCTTCACTAATTTTGACCGTTCCTTTACTTGTTATTTTGGCTCCGTCATTGTTGTCGAATTTTATAGAACCACCCTCATACTTTTGTAGATTTTTGAATTTCTGTTTGTCACCTGTCATATGACTTCAGCAACCACTATCAAGAATCCAAGGAACATGTTTATTCTGAGCTCTAAAAGCTGTCTACACTATTAAAGAATCTTGTTCTTTCTTGAGCTGTTCTTTTTGTTTTCATTCTATTTTAACTGTGGTATTGGGTTCTAGCTGTGACTTCCCCTTTTTAGAATTTTGCACATATCCTTCAGTATAAATTCTATTTTGTTTTACTCTATACGGTTGAAATCTACTTTCATGAGGTTGATATGAAACAGACATACTATGACAATTTCTAGCAATATGACCAAAGTTGTGACACTTAAAACACTCTACTGCATAACTCATTAAAGGAGCAAACGCATTTCTACTAGTGAAACTTCTTGGACCTATGTTGTATTTGCAGTCAATAATTTTATGCCCATAAACATTACACTTGAAACAAAAACCATAGAAATAATGATTAAACCTAAAATATGGTCTTGGCCAGGTTGTTGCTGGAGCCTTGGATCTTCTATTCTTTTGATGTGTGACCTTAGTAAAGCCATCATTGTCAGCTGCTATTTCAGGTCTGGCATTATATCTTTCTTTTGCTTGATTCTTGTCTTTGTTCTTTTCACTTTCAACATTGCTTGCTTTTGGTCCAGTTGATGATTCTCCTTTAGAAAAGTCGAGACCAAATTTGATACCTATGGATCTTTGATTGCTCAAAATTTTATCCAATTTCATCAAGCTTTCTTCACATTTTACATGACAGTTGATTTTTTGATCCAGCTCTTGTATCTGTATTTGAAGACTCACATTTTCTTCTTCCAATTTGCTGCAGTGGTCTATCTTCATGGATACCTGTATTTCCAGATCTTCAGACATTTTCTTGTATTCTTCAGTCTGTATTTTTAAACTGGAAATAATGTTGTTTGCATCCTTAAGTTTCCTTGACAATTTTTCATTCTTCTTTTTCTCTGATTCCCATTCCGTAAGGGCAGACACTAGCTCACCCTCTAAATCAACTTCAGCCTCAACTTCTTCAACTTCAGAGTTCATTCCTTCTACCATTTTTGGTTCAATTTTCTCAACCATAGGAACTGAAACTGGCTGGGATGCCTTTTTGGATGAGGATCTATTCTTCTTAGCCATTGTGTACTAATCCAAGATCAACCCTGACTGATTTAGCCAAAATTGGGAACCTTGCTCTGATACCAATTGTTATAATCACAATGACACTCAATTATCACGATCTGCTATTTTTTTGCGATCTGCTGCTTGTCGGCATTCGACTGCTACTGTGAAAAATGATTCGCACTTTTTCAACCACTCCTCTATATCTCTTTGTGTTCTCTGCTGCAACTTCACAAAAATATTACTTCTACAGCCAGCACACTGTCATTTCACACTCGAAACATGACTTTTGCATATCGCGTTCTTATCTTCTCTTTGCACCACTCACTCTGCTGCACCTTCCATGAAATCTCACTTCTACCATCTACGTATTTTTGCCTCGAACTTTAAACACGCCATCTGCATATCGCTCTCTTTGTTCTCGATCAGTCGATACGCACTCACTCACTATCTCATTGTTGCGATATCTTTTCTTTAACTCCAAAGAACTATCACCGACTTACACTCTGCTACACACGAACTTCATTCGCATATATCGCATCACACCCACACTTTAACCTTGCAACAGTCCCACATTTTTATAGAATAGAATATCCCATCAAAACATTCTCAAACACGTCGACTGCAACCCTAATTAGGTCAACATGAAACCCTAGAATTTTTCGGTTGCTTAACCTTGCTTTGTCAATAGGAAACCCTAATTGATCCATTGCAAAACCCTAGCAATTTCGGCTTTGAAAACAAGCCGATGAACAGCTTTAATTTAATTTTGAAATATTAATTTAAATTTTAAATAAATAAATAAAATTTAAACTGGATATTTAAAATTAAATATCTTCATCATCGGAGCACCTTTTTCAACAAAACGAAGAGCTAACTTGGGTTTTAAGAAAAACCCATTTCAAAACTGCTGACCATGGATTTAAACAAAACCTATAATTTAGTCTACCTTGGTTTTCACAAAAACCCTTCCGCTCTTTGACATCAATGACAACATCAACACTTGAGCAAGGGCAATGTACCCAAGGTACCCAAAATTGCCAACATAACCCCATCTCAAAATGTATATATAGGCTACAATAAAGGAAGTACATATTAATAGATGGCATCTTATACCAAAGAAAATTTGATAGAGTACTATTAAGATGTTTGCATTCAGACAAGATAGAGAAAGTCCTCAAGGAATTTCATGATGGTTTTTTAAGGTGGATATTTATCTAGACAAACCATTTTAGCTAAGATTCTAAGATTTGAATACTGACCAATAATATTCTCAGATGTGATCAAATTTGTTAGAGCATGTGACAAGTACCAAAGGTTCATTGGTAAGAATAAGCACCCGATAATACCCTTACAACCAATAACTGTAGAAGAACCTTTTCAGCAATGGGGAATAGATTTTATCAAGGTGATAAATCCCAATTTTGTAGTAAGAGATAAATATATCCTAATTGTGATTCACTAAGTGGAAAAAAGTAGAAACCACCAAACATGCTAACCAATAGTCATTCAGTTCTAGAAAGGTTTATCATAAGATTTGGTGTCCTAGCTACCAATGTTTTGGATAATGCCAGATCATTTATCAATGCTAAAAAAAATTATTTTATAATGATGTATGGCATATATAAGAATGCAACTTCCAATTATCACCCCAAATGGAATGGTATTATAGAATCTACCAGTAAAAATCTATTAAAGATAATCAAGCACAATATTAACAGCAATCTTAGAAGCTAGATGTTACTACCTGATAAAGCACTATAGACTGACAAAATAAAAACCTAAAATTCACTAAAGACATCACCATATGCTTTGGTATATGGAAATTAAGCAGTGCTACCCATCAACCTGGAACTTCTAGCACTCAGGTTTATTAATGAAATGGACCCAAAAAAAATTACACAATGGAAAAAATGATAGTAGATTTGATCTAGTTGGAAGAAAAGTGTGATCAAGCATACAACAACCTTTATCATCATCAAACAATTATAAAACACTGATTTGACAAAATATCCTCACCTAAATCATTCAACGAGGGTGACTTAGTGCTAAAATGGGATGTGGATTGAGACAAGAAAGGAGCTCATGACACATTTGAATCCATGTGGTCGAGACCATATCTCATAGAGCAAAAAAAAGGATGTAAATGCATTTGAACTATGAGAACTGGATAGTTATGTGTTGCAGATTCTGATAAATGGACAATATTTGAAGAACTATACTTAAGGAGAAAAGGTCTCACACTTGTACATATGTAAATAAACTGCTTGATTATCAAAATAATAATGGTGGATAATTTTTGGATCTTCACTCACCTAAAAGTATGAAAAATATTAGATTTTTTGCCTTTAGGTTTCTATTTTATGGGCCCCTAAGTCTCGATATTATGTGAGCAATAAAATATAAAAGTGGCTAAGTCCAAAATTTGCTAGACTTCGTGTACTCTCCTAAGTAGCATATGGATAGCTAGAATCCATCACCAAGTAGAAAAGGAAGCTAACACCAAAAATATTGTACTCAGCCTAGTAGCATATGGTTACACAAAACCTATCATCTGGAAAAAAATTAAAAAAACCATTAAAGTATCAAAGCCACCAAAAATTACGCATCTTCAAGAGCGGTTGGAGAGTACCAAATATCCATCATCAGGTTCAAGGACAAAATTTGGCTAAGTTATGAAGCCACTAGGAATTTGGTACTCTGTCTGGTAGTGGATAGGTACCAAAAATCCATCAACTAGCATTTGAGCTGAAGAAAAAAATAGCTAAGTATAGTTCCCACCAAATATTTACTACCATTAAGGAAATAAGGTTGGTGCAAGAAATCCATCACTTAGCAAGAATAATATTTTGACTAAGTCCAATGATCATTAGATATTTGGTACCCTAAAATTCATCACATGCATACAAAATCTTTGTCAAGAAGCACAAACCACTAAAAATTTGATCCCATATTATAGGGCAAATGCATGGAAAAAATCTATCACTAGAATGCTAAAGAAATATCATACCACTAAGTGATATTCACTTTACTCATGCAAAAAGTCTCAAAAATCATGTGGATAGCTTTGGCCATTGCCCCACAAGATCGCAAACCCACTAGTAATTTTAGGTTGTTAGCATTTGTGCCTATATGCCATGATTTCACCTAAATTCCAATGAGGATACAAGCCAAATATGAAATCTGCTAGTAGGGATGCCTAGGTGGTATATTGCAGATTGATCAAAATATCCTAGGTATAGGATCTCTAAAACACTATTGGTTAATGATGCCACTACAAACCTGCATCACTACTAGTGTAATAATCACCATGATGTAGACATGTGCAACCTTTCTAGCTGGTCAATCATATAGCAAAAATAAAACATGCACCATTAGTGTTGTAACGGTACATGATCCCTAGTAAGATTTACCTAGGTGAGTGTACTCTCGTAGGCTAGCAATAAATGTAGTAATAAACATAGTTGTCATAAGTAGTTAGGCAAAATTTACCTCCAACAATGAACCAGGCTAATGCAAGTCATCAAATTGTGAGCATGATGAAAATTCATTGGGTAATGCTACACCTCCCAAGAGCATATGCCATAATTCTCCACAAACTTACCTATTATTGAGCATATTTTCAGTGGCACATGCAATATTCTACATAAAAAAAATAATGGTTGTATGCTTATTAAGCTTGTAATTAAAAGCTACAAATACCACTTGAGCCCAAGCTACACAAGCTTGTTGTAATACTTGTTGTAAGGAGAGACAAGAGCCTTGAGAATTGAAGATAATGGTTAGATAAAGCAAGAAAAAAAATTGTAGATATGGCCTAAGGGAAGAAGAGTGAAGTTGTGCAGAAGATATCTAATGAGATCTAACATATGATGGTGGGCATACATGATCCCATAATTATAGTAAAGTCAAAGTAAAATAATTTTTGATGGGGTTCGAAAGTTAAAGGGAAATTTTTTTTGTCAAATCACTTGAGTGGTATAACATGGAATTAAAGTCTAAGTAGATTCATGCCTACACCAATGCACCCATTCCCAAAATCGGTGCAAGTAGTAGCAAAATTCTATGATCCAAATATTGTTGTAGTCTGCAACTCAAGGTCTAAATGGTTGTTTACCATATTGATGGAATCTATAACCAAGGCTTTTTGTAGTAGAGGATGTCCCAAGGGTCAATCTAAAGAGAATCATATGGGACAATCATATGACATATCTGAGTAAACCAATAGTTAAAAAATGGCTTATTGGCCTGATTAAGAAAATTTTAAATAATTATATGATGAAGCCAACAAAGTTGGAATAATTCAAGCCTCATGCACAACCAATTCTATCCATGTTGACAGTTATGCAAGATTGACAATATATTCCTTGGTATACCCTTATCAATTGGGATTATCCAATTCTATTATGGAAGTCCACAACTATGACAGGCAAGGTACATCCTCTAGTCATATTTTATTGGGCTAAATTTCTAGCAAGGAGTATGCATGAGCAGTTGGTTTCCATGAAGATTGGAAAATGCCAATATTTTGCATATCCATCATATCTTTTCTGGCTTATGTTATTTGACATGACCCTACAATAACACAACATGAAATTACAGAAGGATGAGGGTCCATCCTATGGTTGACTAGACTCACTTACTAAGAGATAGTTGTTGATACTTAGAGTTTAACAAGTAGCTTCTAGGACCAACCCTTGTAGTAATTTTTGGTGCAAAAACTAACACTAAATGAGTGGAGGCACACCCAATGGTCCTCAAATAGTATTGAATGGCCTCCTAGCCTAGGAGAGGTAGGGAATATCGATCTTCAGAGAAGGTTGGATCCTTTGGTTCTAACTACCTACACTACAAAGGGGGAAAGGGAGAAAGGGAATGAGAAAGAAATAAAATGGAGGTCATAGCTAGAACTAACAAGGATAGGGTATGGCCACATCAAGACACACTCATTTGTCATCACTAGTACAAATAGCAATAGACCACCTAACAGATCATCTCATCCTATCCTCACTTCTCATTCAACACAGTGGGTAAGGGTGAATTCTAGAACCAGTGGGAGGGTGCATGAAATCTAGATAGCAAAATTAGAGTGCTCCCACTTGACCGGTTTTAATAGAAATAAATCCCAATGCCCAAGGATGGATGTGAATTCTAGAATCACCCAACCAAACCCATGAAATCTAAATAGTAGAATTAAGTGAACAAGCTTGGATGGCCATCACAAAAATAAACATCCATACTTAAGAAAAAATAGAAGTGAAGATAAATTGAGAGACCAAATAGTGATATACTATTATTTACAAGGAAAAGAAGAATTACATATGAATTGTAAAGGCCATAGAGCCACCCTTTGGAATGGCAAGCATTCCACTATTTATAGAAGATTTTACAATACATTCAAATTCAAGCATTAATGGCATTCGATGGGAAGAATCACTCTAGAATGGTCAGAAGATCCACTGATGTGCTACTTCAAGAGGGATGGCAACTATCTAGAGGAATTAAAATGCCTCTGTAGATATCCAGGCCCTTGATCACTTTTGCTGGTCTTGTTTAAACACTAAATTCTTATCTACTCTGCCATTTTGAGTACCTAAAAGTTATTTAGGCTATGCCCACTTCAATTTGTCCTTCATCAGCTTATACCAGGGTAGTTGTGATCATTAATAGTCCTTACCATATTATCTTGAGGCCTTCATTTTGATTTTAGTTGCAATCAGGGATGCTCCTTCATGCACCACCTTACTAGTTCTTTGGCCATCATATGGGGATGGAATATTGGGCTCGAACTTCTAATGTTGTTTTCCCAAACTTACATACAACTTTGGGTATAGGAACTTGGGACTTGTGATCACCGTGTCATAGTATGATTCTTCTATTTAGGTATTTGGTATCCTAATATTTTGCTTAAAGTGGAAATAAGGATTTGGAATCTTCTTTTGAGCATACCCCTGCCCATTCTTCCATTCGATCCCAGACTCAGATATTTGTTCTATTTTTTGCCCACTTGGTCTCTGAAATCCACTTCAACCATAAATTATTAAAAAAAATGATGACTTTAGGATGTCATCATCTTCAAATAGGAAGAATAGGTGAGGAGATTCAAAATTTCACCCACACTCTTGGTGACTTACAAGGGTTTTTCATCTTGTGAAAAAGGGAACCCAAAAGGAGAAGGAGATATAACAGCTAAAATAGAGAGAAGAGGAGAAGGGAACAATGGAGAGGAAAGGAAAACACACATGAAGTAGGGGTAAAGAGGAATAATAAGTAAAAGAGAGCCAAAAAAGTAGAACAAAGGTGGCAAATGCAAATAGAACTATGGAATATAAGAGCAGTAGGAAGACAAGTAGTGAAAACAACAAGTAAAAACAATAAATGAAAGTAAGGGGATACAAAATGAGGAAGGGGAGACCAAAAAATAGTTGAGATGAATAATGATTTGTCATTAACCTAAAGAAATGCAAGCAACAAAGGGAAGGGGAAGGTGGATAAATGGGGAAACACGAAGGGAAAAGCAATCCGAAGCTTATCAAGTGAAATTGATAGGGCATAAACCCTTTTCCATGAGGCACTCTCTCAGATTGAATCCCTTTAAATGTATCCCTCCAAGGATCTAAGACATTCCAAGAGTAGATAGATTACCATTGATATTTTCTTCTCTTGTCCCAGGTTTTCTTCTTTATGCAATCTAACAATGACCCTCTTTTACTGACTATTATCAACCAGGAGGCCATTCTTGTTCAACCATGCTCTAGAGTTTACGCTTTCTAGTCTCATCTACATCTATCTATGGATTACTATTTATAACCTTCTCACCTCACCTTGTGCTTGATTTTGAGGCTTCTTGATGCAACTATCAAGGATGATATAAGAGGTCTTGATAATTTTTGGATGCATCCATTGGGCTACAAGGTCATAACAACAACACATGGAATAAATAAAAACTAGGAGGACAACATGGAGATCAAGGAGGAATGTTATATTTCCAAGATAAATTCTTGGGGAACCTTTTCTTGATGCTTTTTGGCACCTGACCAGGTGGTAACCTTCTACTGAATCAAACTCCCTATAAAGTCTCAAAAAGCATGATGACACCTCACAAATGACTATGCATAGGGCATAACTTTATTTACTTACCACAAAAATATGATGTTCCAGGCACACTTGAGCCTAGGATGTATGTGCCATTCATCCTCTGAATCTATAATAGCTAAACCAAATTGTGTCAAATTTGAGCCTCTGCTTGTATGAGCACTATTCATGCAAGCTCAAAATTACGACAAGTTCACAATTCGTCTTGCTTTGCCTAAGCTCTTTAGTGCTCAGGCCCTCAAAACTTAATATGGCAATTACTTTTACCACCTTATTCCACCTTTCGGGTGATGACATATCAGGGGATATGTTTTTGAGATTGGCATACTATGCCAATCCCATAGGGGGATCCTTATCTTGTGGCATCCCCATTTCAATATCTGGCATGAACTCTTGGGAGGAGGTGCTCGTGCAAGGCTATGATGGCCACTACTCCCCTACTAACACTTGATCTACTCTGATGGCTTCCTCATAAATTTGGGGAAATATCTTCTCCTCATATTGACACAGGAGGATTGCCATGTCAGGGCTGAAGGCCCGGATGTAGAATAGATACGCTTGGGTAGAGGATAGAAGGAGTAGACTTGGAATCTTCTTCCAACTACTACTAAAATGGATGTTGAAGTCCACCACACTCTCAAGAGGGTTCCTCTTGATAAATGTGAACTGATTTAGTAGTTGGAAGATGTCCTCGAGTTCACCAAATGCATCTAGGAGAGCTTTAGCCAAATCTTCCCATGTGGAGATGCTCCCATGCTATAATTTTTTGTACTAGAGCCATGCTCTACCTTTTAGAGAAGTAACAAGTAGCCTGATCATCACATATTCATGCATGATATTGTGAAGGGTGGCTAAGGAAGCCACATTTTTTAGGTGCTCCTTCACACATCCACTGATGCCATCATAACTTGGTAGGAATTCTAGCGTAGCTTCAAGGATATCATGCAGATGGGGAAGATTGAGGGGGCCATGATCATTCCAACTAGGATATTTTGGTTGGGCCATTAAAGCACTGGTTCCTCGAAGCCTCTAGATTACGTTGCCATATTGGAGTCACTATATGAGCATACTTTCTCTACTAGTAAGGTCAAGGCTGCTCATCTAACCCTTGGTCCTTCAGGAAATGAAAAATTTTCAGCTTAAAGAGGTAAATGATCTTAAAATTTGGAAATGCCACACATTCAAAGTCACTAGGTGATTTAAAAATATATGGGTAAACTAGAGTATCACCAAACTCTGATTTCCTCAAACACAAAAACTCAATGAGTTCCCCAAAAGATTCACCAAAAATTGTTGGTACAAAAAATAACACCAGATGAGAGAGGGCACACCTGACGGTCCTTGACCAACATTTAATAGTTGCTTGGCCTAGGAGAGGTAGGGGTGGTTGATATATAGAGAAGACCAACTCCTTCAATTCTAGCTACCTACGTCATAAAAGGGAAAAGGGGGAAAAGGAATGAGAAATAAAGCAAAGAGAGACCATAGCCAAAACTAACAAGGATGGGGTATGGCCACATCAAGAAACACTCATTCATCATCGTTAGTGCAAATAGTAGTAGATCACCTAATAGATCAGCTCATAATATCCCCACTTCTCATTCAGTATAACGGGTAAGGGTGAATTCTAGAACCAATAGGAGGGTGCATGAAATCTAGATAGAAAAATTAGAGCACTCTTGCTCAACTAGTTTTAATAGAAATAAAACCCAATGCCCAAGGATGGATGCAAATTCTAGAACCACCCAACCAGACCCATGAAATCTAGATAGTAGAATTAAGTGAACAAGATCATGTGGACATCATAGAAATAAACATCCATACTTAAGAAAAAATAGAAGAGAAGACATATTGAGAGACCAAATAATGATATACTATTATTTATAAGGTGAAGAAGAATTACATATGAATTGTAAAGGCCATAGAGCCACCCTTTGGAATGGAAATCATTCCACTATTTATAGAATATTTTACAATAATTTCAAATTCAAGCATTGATGGCATTTGATGGGAAGAATCACTTGGGAATGGTTAGGATATCCATTGATGTGTTGCTTCAAGAGGGATGGTGTCTGTTCAGAGGAAGTCAAATGCCTCTATAGATATTTGAGCCCTTGATCACTTTTGGTGGTCCTATTTAAGAAATAAATTCTTATCTACTCTACCCTTTTGAGAACTTGAAAGTTCTTTAGGCTTTGCACACTTTAATCTATCCTTCATCAGCTCGTACCAGGGTAGTTGTGATCATTAATAGTCCTTACCATATTCTCTCAAGGCCTTCCTTTTGATGTCAGTTGTAGTCAGGGATGCTCCTTCATGCACCACATTCTCAGTTCTCCAACCATCATATGGGGATGGAATATTAGGCTTAAACATATAATATTATTTTTCTAAAGTTCTATCCAACTTTAGGGATGGGGACTTGGGATTGTGATCACTGTGTTGTAGTATGATTCTTCCATTTGAGGATTTGCAATCTCAATATTTCTCTCAAAGTGGGAATGAGTATTTGGGATCTTATTTTGAGCATACCCCTACCCATTCTTCCATATGATATTGGACTTGGAGATTTGTTTTATTTTTTTCCCACATGGTATCTGAAATCTGCCTCAATCATCAATGCTTTAAAAATTGGATGACTCTAAGATTTCATCGTCTTCAAAGAGGAAGAGTGGGTGAAGAGTCTCAAAATTTTACCCTCAATAATCTACAAAAGTTGCCCCACCTCATGCAAGAAATTGTAGACATATTGAGAGGAAATAGATGATAATTAGGAGTTTGGTTCTTTTTGGAGGAGGGAACCATTATTAGGCTCTATGGTTTCCCAAGTTATTCATATTTATTGCCATACTATGTTACAAACTAGTTGTTTTGGTTGGAATTTTGTAGATAGATATACATGAAAGAGTAGAAATTTGGCTTGGGAGTCAAGAAGACCATAATTTTTAGGCTTCCCATAAATTTTGAATGCATCACCATGACAAAATAAAAATCAAACCAATATTAGGTCCTATAAGGGAAGTTAGTAGTCCTGAAACTACCAAAAGTGTCCCACATGTGATACTATGATCCAGATGGTATTTTTAAGGTGAAGCTATCTAAAATAAACAACAAGGCACATTCATTTGAACATGTGTCAAATGCAACTATCAAAATATTTAGGAACTTGGTAGAGGACCAGGTGGTGCCATTCAAATTTATGGTGATGCAAGTAAGGCCACCATGGAGAGCTTGTTATGCTTTTAACCAAGTTTTTGACCCAAAAAGAAATCTGGACCAATGGATTAACCCAAGCCTAATTGAAAATTTTAAAGGGGGAATATTTGGAAAGAGAATAAAATAGAAGAATAGTGATTCTTGTGATATGAATGTGACTAGATCAAGAAGGCCTTCCTCGATAATTTAAACAAAGATTTTATTTCAAAATTTGACAAGAAATATATCAACTGGACAAGAGACCATGAAAATGAAATCTACCCTAAGGTAAAAAGGTTGCTAAAATTTGATGAAGATGAATAAGAGGAGGATGATGAGGTGGAAACTTGGTTGCAATCATAATCAAACCTTGCTACTGATGATGTAGAATCTAAGGAAGAATCCCTACCTCAACCCTAGTAAATTATAGAACATGTTGTAGAAGTTGATGAGGTGTCATTGAAAGTATACACAAAAATATCAAGTACTTCTAGAACATCTAAAGTACAACCATTACCACCACCTCGATCACCTAGAAAAGGCCCCAAATTATAAAATAAATGAAATGACCACCCAAGTCTTGGAAGCTCCAATACAGAAATGGATGTGGTCAAAAAGCAGTGGTTGCAAGAGGAATCAAAGTAAACCATATTCAAGTGGAAATAACTATAGTAGGAGATTCAAAAGGCTGAAGTAAAAATTATTTAAATGGAGGAGCTAGAGTAGGAAGTGCAAGGATAAGGTATGTTATCCAATCTCTCTTTGTAGTCTCCTCAATCCTCCTCATTAGAAATTATTGCATCCATGTCCCAACCTCCATTAGCAACACCAACATGGCCTCCATAAATTGACATGCAAGCAACACCACCATAGCCTCCATTAATCAACTTATAGGCACCATCATCCACTCCTCCATTACCACTAAAATACCTACAATTTTTTAACCCTCCATCCATGATTCATAAGTGCCATGAGGTATAGGGAAACTTTACTCCAATAAAGGTAATGGTATCTTACCCACTTATGCATATGTTTGCTTTTATAGCCACTTTCCTCCTTTCCCTAACCACTAAAGAATCACTCCTAGAAGTATTCTTCATGATCTAAAATATGGAGAACAACCAATAGAAATGGATGGAGGAATAATAGCAACAACAGTTGCAGAAAAAGGAGGAAGAAGCAGTCACTTTGATCCATGATACATTGGACCCGATTGAAGAAAAAATAATAAGAGTGAATACCCATCCTAAGTTCAAGAAGGCAGTCTCATGAATGAGACCATAACATTGGTAGCTAGAAGCACAAACCCAAGATATATCTAATATATCCATGGTAGAAACACTTCGAGCTATCCATACTGAGGCAGACACTTTGTATCTACAAATAAGAAATATAAGAACCTAAAAACCACCAAGAAAATATTGAAGCCTAAGAAGTGAAGCTAGCCAAGGAAAATATAGAGTAGTATGCTCTAAAAATGAAATTAAATAACTCGAGAGAATCCTAAATAAATCCCCCTCTAAAAAGGAAATGTAGATGAGAAATCAAAGAATTAAGGATTTAGAGGAAAAGTTGTAAGGCACACAAGGGACAATGCAGCAACAAATTTTAGAAGTGATGGATCTCAAGGCTCAGTTGTAATAGCAATAAGAGGCATTGGCCACTGTTCAGGATGAAATAGCTCAAGAGAAAGAGAAGCCTCATAGCCCAAAAATCTCAAAATATTGGTTTAACCAAATCAAAAGCCATTACTAGTAGAAGATTAAAGAGGTGGCTCTTTAGGTATTCCCTCATTTCATGGAAAAGGTACAAGAAACTATCCAACTATCTTGGGAGGTTGCAAAATAATTTAGTGGTGCCAAGAAGGACCTGATGACCAAAATATTATAAGGATAAGCATTAAAAAAATATTTAGGAACATATAAAAGTGCCCTCATATTGAACAACAGTATAACAGATATATAGAGGAGTGCAAACTCATAACTCATTGGATCTATCATGCAGCTGAGCTGACCTATGAGGGACAAGAACTCTATGCTCTTCTTAGATAATAATTTAAAGATATGAGAAATATTAGCATAGAAATCAAAGCTTTTGGTTCCCTAGGATTTTGGGATAGTAGCATGTGCATTTACACAAAGTAAGAGATAATAAGGCTATTGGATCAGTAGCTCTAGGATGAAAGAGATATTGAGGCACTATTAGAACCACTAGTAGTAGACCAGCTTTCACCATCTTCTTCACACTCTCTCACCTTCTAGTCAAATCAAAGGAAATGGCTTGAAAATATAGTGACCCCCCTTATGGGAACCACTATAGACTAAAAAATATTTTATCTAAGCTTAAAAGGATTCTACTACCTTTTGTGGAAGCCTAGAATGAAATGTGCCAAGTATTTCAGATCCCTAAAACTCAACCCACTTTTCATTAGGCTGAATCATCTAGATCCAAATTAGAGGAGTGATCACAACAAAGGGGGAGGATGAACAATGATGAGGGGTAAGCTATAGTTTTTGGTGTTACAATAATTTTGTACTTGTTGAAATATATTATATTATTTGGTACATTCTAATGTACCACCTTGGGTACATATTTATATTAGGAGAGTTTCTTATATTAGAGTGTGAGTTATATTTTATGTAATGTAATAATGTGTAAGAAATGAACAAGTTTCTTGTAGTTAAGTGTGCAATTTTTATGACTATAGATGTGCACAAGTGTCCATTATGTAAGAGTGTACATGTCCTTAGAGTAGGAAAGTAAAGAGTCTCAATAATTTTGAAGGCCAAGAGTACTCCATATGAAGAATCACATTCCATTATATATGTGTCTATGTGAATGCAAGAACACAATGTAATGATACATTGTAATAGCACAATGTAGAGTGAGAGTGTGTGGAAGTATGGTGTATTTGAGATCTTCATTCTATATAAAAATACTATTTTTGTGAGCATTTGTTAATGGTAATTTTATGAGTTGTTGTAGAAGTTATTTATGAGTTTTATATGTTTAGAATATTTCCATTATATTATATTTATTATAGCAACCTTATTTTAGATATTGTGGTTATTTTAAATTAAGTACTTAGCATCAAAAGCTAAGAGTGGTATCAGATCCACAAGGGACATTGATAGGAGATAGGGAGATCCACAAGGGAGATTTCATTTATAGAATTTAGAATTTGCAATTTGGCTATATTATTTCCACAAGATTGCAAAAAACTCATGAAGACTAGGACTCAACATAGATTTCTTTCCACTAGATTGAAGGATAACTAGTGAAGTTTATTGATTTCATAATTATGGAGATTTGGATGTATTTGATTATTGTTGTCTAATATTTTGTTGCAAAAAAATAGTTCTCAAAAGTTGAAAAGATTTTCAGCAACATTTTTTTGTTATTGGGATTGCATCCCTTCTTTTATGTTTGTGTTTGGTATGTAGGGGCTGCATCCCCCATTGAATCTTCTTCTTTTTTCCTTTAGCAAGCATTTGTTGTTTTTGTAACAGGTTTTGGGGATCCTTTTTAAAACCCAGATATTAATGAAATTTCATAACTTATCAAAAAAAATCTAAGAGTGGTATCAGAGCCACAAGGGATATTGATAGGATATAGGGAGAGCCACAAGGGAGATTTCATTTATATAATTTAGAAGTTGCAATTTGGCTAGATTATCTCCATAAGGTTGCAAAAAAACTCATGAAGACTAGGACTCGGTATAGATTTCTTTCCACTAGATTGAAGGATAATTAGTAAACTTTATTGATTTTATAATTATGAATATTTAGATGTATTTGATTATTGTTGTCTAAGATTTTATTGCACAAAATTAGTCCTCAAAAGTTGAAAAGCTTCCTACAATGGATAGATAAGAATTTAACATATGATTACCTGAAAGTCTATACTTTTCTCATGCAGGGATTAGTTTTGAATTGCAGCAAAAGAGTAGAAATTGAAGAGTAAGGAGGTCCAAGAAAGATGTCTCGTTGGATATTGAATATTAAATATTGATGAGACCCAAGAAAGAGGTCCCCATTGAAGATTGAAGACTAAAGATTGATGTCAAATATGATATGAGCCAATCATATGTTTTCTCTCTAATGTTTTTTTTCCCTCTTTCCTTTTCCATATATCTTATTTTGATTTTGATTTTTTTGTTTTCTTTTCATGTGCTCTTTGATTTCATATATGTTTTAATACACCTATTTTATTTTTCATTAATGCATTTTTTTTATTTTTTGAGTTAATGTAATTTTAAATTTTTTGAAGGTCTAAGGCCCTAACTAAGATTTGTTTAACAATTATTACAATATTAAATGTTAAGTAATTATTAAATTATTTTATTATACCTCATAGAATTTTACCTCAATTACATCTTGTAATTATCTGCAACTAATCTACTACATTAAATATACAATGTTGAAGTAATGGAAATCAAGGTTCTTTTTCTTGATCCAACATTGGTATGAAAATTATCTCACATAGGATGGTGGTCAGCTGGTACACTGGTCACATCATTGTGTTGTGTAAGGACTTAAGAAGATGATTAGAATAAAATAATGCAATAAAAGCAATGCTTATTTTGGCCTACTCTAACCAGGCCAAGACATGATCTAGAACTACCAGTTTGTTTACTCATGATAGGATGAGAGGAGGTAGAGTTCATATATTGATCAATTCACAAGCAATGGCATACTTCATAAAGCCACTTTGCATTTTCTAGGCTAGCACGACCATATATATTCCATGGATTCAAGCTCTGTCAATGAGGACCACATAGGCTAGGATGGCCTAGTCAAGTGTGTATGTTCCCATGGAGGAGAGACAAGGAACCCTCTTTATGCAAGTGGTAATAAATATAAGAGAGCATGTCCAATAAATAAACTAACTCTCTTGTAGGGACAAAACTAGCAAATGTTCCCTCCTCTTCAAAAATACTCCTACCTATGGGAGGTACTTGGGTTTTACCAAGGTAGTGGGAAATAATACCATCATCCTTGCCATCTTCATCAAGGGAAACCTCATCAATTTATAATGCATTACATTCCATTTTGGAGGTGTAGAAATATAATATTCTAGTAGAGCATGCAAATTAAATTGTATGGTGTGATTTTCCAACATGAACCTAGGAATTTTTGGGATTAAAATTTATAGCCAAAGATGTTGCTATTTTAAATATCGATCACTAAAACAATATCAATGCAACTTTATAGGAGGATATTATTATGACCATTGTCAATTCCACTAGAAAATATCAAAAAATGCTCGTATAGCTTTATGCTATGGATGACCAGTCCATTAGAGGATGGCATGATGCAGTCCATTCAAAATATTATGGAAGGAAATATGAAAACCCTAGTCCTAGTGGTTTAGGCAGATATTGGTGACTTGAATTTCTCAGTGAAAGTAAGAGTGAGAGAGTTGTGTTACCATCAAGGAGGACCACGTTAGCCAGAAGAGCAAGGTCACCCATGACAGGGACCATGACATCAACTAGAATATCAAGGTCACCTATGATATTGGTTGTGATGTCAGCTGAAAGAAAATTGTCACCTATGATAGGGACCATGACAATGGGACCCAACCAAGACATGCCCAAATAACCAAGTTGGTTGTTTCATACTTCCACTACATGAGAGAGAAGATAAATCATCGACAAGTTGGACTAAAAGGTACTTGCATGTGCCATATTTGAATTGTTTTACAACTCTTTGTGTGTACCAAATAATGTATTAAGGGGAGATGTTAGGTAATTATTACATTATTTAATGTTAGGCAATTATTATATTATCTAATTTTAGGTAATTATTACATTATTTTATTATACAGTATACCTCATGGGAGGTTATATGGAGGTTACATTAGCTACATCTTGATCTTGATTTATTACAACTTTCTATAATTGATCTTTTGTATAAAATATAGAATGTTTAAGTAATGTAAAGTGAGGTTCTTTTTCTTGATCCAACAAGCTTCACTACTAACCCCCACGACTAGTTTTGTGCCTACTATGGGGGCAATGTAACTACTTTAGGAAGCACTTAACCTTGATAATAATAAGGATTTTTTAATGTAGAAAAAAGGCAATCCCCACCAACAAAAATACCAGTCACCAAAGAAGGAGAACTAGATCCCCATAGACTTCTTGGGATCTAAATCATCCTTCTACTGTTATGCCATTCTAGAGATTTTATTGATGTAAGAGATCACAACTTGGAGAGAAGCCAGCAAAGCCTAGTGTTTTTCATCCCTCCTCAGATACCACTAGGGGATATATCCACCTTGCTCACAGACTTAGCCTTTTATTTTAAATAATAAAAGGGAGTCTTAAAACCATTTGACTCAAACTCAAATGATTCACTTGAAGATCCATAAGATGTCAAAGGTGGATTGAAGGCTAGGGGAATTTTTTGAAATTCAATCTTTGCTAGTGCCTCCTCCACTGCAATACCTCTAGACTTGACCACATGTAAAAATATCAATAAATTTAGGCCTTTATGGATATGGTCCAACAGTTTACCTCCCCTCACATCCCTTAAATACTTCACCAATGAATTAAATAGAAATGATGGGATGTTCATGAACCTTTTCCTCCTAAGTTGGTTCAAAAACATCATATGAAAGTTGTGAATTACCTCTCTATTAACATCTAAGGTAAAATAATCCATTATCACCATAATGACTTGATTCTAAGGGGATTTGAGAACCTTGGCATCAAAGCCATTTTTGCATCTTGGGTAAATATTCCCTATTATCCAGAAAAATACTCAATTCCCTCTTTAGCACCTATGCAAGGATGACAAATGAATAATAAAAGTTATTAGCACATATCTAGGAATAATCAAAGTTATTAGCACCTATGCAAGGATTCCAAATGAATAATAACCAAACCACTCATAGATATCAAAATATTGTTGTAGTCATTTTAGACTAGTTGAGCCACTTTCCTACTTCAACAACTAAAACCTAGATTTCAAAGGTGCAATAAATGGTATATCTTAGATCTTATTCTAAATAACTAGAAAACCAAGAACCCATGATTATTATTTCCTTATTTTTATTTCTTCTTGCTACTACTATACCTATGTAGGACAAATTGCCTTATACCTTGCACCACCACTTTGTATTCATTGCTTGTAATACAATCTTATGATTAATACAAGTTTATGTTATTGACTCCATTTCTTATTTTACAATAATATTTTGTTAACTTTATCTTTTGTGAGTCTATTGAGGTGCATTCCATCCAAATAGTATAGAATATTTTATGGCAACATCATTCTAGCCATAAGTTGTAAGGTACCACCAACTAGTCCTATAAGTTGACCTCTACATAAACCATTTGAACCTTGATGGATGAATCATAGTACTCTTTGGTTGAGCTTAACTAAGTAATTATGTAGGAAGTCTAGGGATTTTATGAAAGTACAACTTGTATGACAAGCTATTAGGCCACTTGTAATTTAAATTTTGTATAGTGGTATTAAAATAGTTAAATGACCTCAAATTATGGATCTAAGTAGTATAGGTGACTTGAATTATTTGCTACCTTGAATTGATTGTATTTTAATAATTAGGGCTCTTACCTATTTTACATATTTGTGTATTAATAATCTAGGAAGTATTAAGAGCTTAAAATAATAGTTCCAAATTCTTGAAAATCAAATATTCATGAATGACTCAAAAACTCTATATGGGTTGGGAATTTTTAATATCGTGTAAAAATTGAAATTCAAATATTTATTGAGATTATTGGAAATTAGAAGTAGGTTCCGTTTTATTTCAAAATTATGTTGGATATATTTTTTATTACAAAGTAGGATTGCATAGACTAGGAATTATTTTGTAAATTCTATTTAAAATAAATTAAGTTTTTATATATTTTACTTTACTTAAATAATATATATTAATCAAAATTGTGATTTTTTTTGTATTTTATTATTTTATGTTAGATTCCATAGTAGTTTCTATAAATGAATGGAATCAACACATTACCCAGTATTGCTGAAAATAAATACCCACAAAGAAACGAGTTTGATAAATGGGGGTGTCTGTGGACACCAAATAATATCACTTCAATAAAATAGAATACACTCCAACCAACCAATAGTCAAATGGTTAGTATGATGGGGTATTTATATCCAAATAGAATTTATCTTTAGGTCAAGGTTAAATAACTAGAATTTAGGTTTAAAATAATATAACATTATAAAAAATATATTTTTAAGGTTTACAAGGGCCTAAAGGGCTTACATATACAATACAATAGTCAATATTGGTCTTAGGTGAAACTTAATCACAACATATTTCAAAATTTTAGTTATATACTCATATGAATTTCATTGAAATTTTTCATTTGAATTTTAGGAAACATTCATAGATTTTTCATTTAAAAATATATTTATGATATGCTTTCTAAATTTTTATACATATTATTTTTATTTAAAAATTACACTGGTGTATTCTAGAAAAAACACCAAATCAAAATCAAATGCCAAAATATAAATATAAGTTCTAACTCATTCCTTGCTGATGGATTTTTGGATAAGGAGATGGTAGACCTTGGGGTTTGTAATACTTAGATACCTTAGGTGCCTCCCATTTTGACTCAATAAACTAGTTTAGGGCCACTGCTAGATGACCTAGAATTCCTCCTTAGTCCATTACACTCCTATCTATACAATATTATGCGTATTGCAATTATTGGTGAAAGTATTACCATGTTAGCCAAAGTGTCACTTGAGAGTGTTTTCGAAACATCAAGAGCATTGGCTATCATCCCTCTCATCATTTGCATCATTGGCCTAAAGGGTCTATTTTTACAACCAATAAAGTGTTTACTAGGGCCAATGAGAGAACCTACCTCAATTGGTGCTCTTATGGGTAAAGTTTTAAAATACTAAATCACTATAATCATCATCATCATCATCTTCACATTCATTTCTTTTTGTCAATTACTTTGCACTTATTATGGTTAAATGCTTTCTTCCTTAGAAAATTAGCATATAATCTAATATATTATATCTTTGTCTTAGCTATACCATGACTATAATTATCTTCAAGTTTAGGATATTTCCCTAGAACTACCCATATTATTGAATCTAACCTAAACTTCCCCACTTGTATAATAATGTTTTGACATTTTAGTTGACTTGGACTAGTGAATTTCACCTTCACCTATAAGGTGCAGTGTCCTCCTAAAGTCATTAAAATCTAGGTAAAACATATTGGTGAACCTAATGTGAAACTCTCTTTCTAAGTGGATTTACACCCATTTATAGCATTCATACTCTGGGTGTTCCATATGGATCCCAACATGGCCAATACTTTCACCAACAATTCATTTATGAAAGATCAAAGTCCCAATAATTAAATTCCAATAAATTCCAATTCCAATTTTTATTGGATTCACATGGATCAAACAAGATACAACACCAAGAATATTTTTTTTCTCTCTCTCTCTCTCTTGTAAATTTGTAAGGTTATGTTTTTTAATAAAGCTTGAACACATATTTCCTTAAGACTACTATTGTCAATGCTATGCTTTGCTTGATAGCTAATATATTTTCATTTTATAATGAAACTTTCTATACTTTTATTTGGTCCTTGATTTATCATAAAAAATTAATGAGTGGCATCATCTAATATTATGCTAGATCCAGATTCAAATGTGAGGATAATAAGTAATTGCTCAAATTTGTAATTGATCCTTCAAATCAGTTTTCATACCACTCCAACATGGGTCATTTTAATGATCTTACTAGAAAATGTATGGTAGCACTATGGTTTAATTCTATCCAATATTTATACGTATGAAAGAACCCATTAAGATTTTTTTTTTTTCATTTGTGACCCGTCATATAAAAGCAATGTTGTTAGAAATGGTATATAGTAAATAATGTGAGGCACTAAATTTTTATTAAGAAACTTTCTAAGTTGAGGATTTTTCACTTGATTAATATTATAAGGTCAAGGACTTATCACATGGTGAAGGCATAACCATTAGAGTTTACCCTCGGTAAAATTTTGACCCTAGGTAAATTTATCGAATATGTGTCTCATAGATTGAATTTTATGGTTTAACTATTCCACCATTCTCTTCAAATCTATCATTGCTCTATCTTGTGTGAATGGATATACCATTTTTCAATATTGACTTTATGTATGTTTATTTATGGTATTTTGTTGTATCTTTTACCTTGCAACTAGAAGAATATTTTCTCTTGCTCTTATTTGGCCAATTGTATAAGTGTAGGGTTATTTATGATTATTTCTTCTAAAGTAGGAGGCTTATTTTCCCTGGTATTTTGACTATGTAGTTTGAGTAGCATAATTTTTTGTCCTTATTGTGATAAATAGGTAAGGATAGGATTTAGTTTTATCACCCATTCAACATTTTTAGAAACATATATGTGTAATCTATAAAATTATTTTAATATATCTTCTTGAATTTACATAAAAAGCCATACTATCCATGGTACTTATGTTATTCATTCCTTAATGTTCGTGGATATCGGTGCTTATTTTCATTGTTGTGGTTTTGGGTTAGAGGTTCTACTATTTGGACTCTTTATTATTTTTGCTCTTGATGTGCTTATTGATTTTATTTTTGTAGTTGCTTATGTTGCTTTTTCTTATTCTTCCTCTCATGGTTTGCTAATATTTATGTTGAATAATATTAAGTGTAACTTAAAAATGTGATACATGCATTTGTGCAAGTAATGGTTCTTGTTATAAAAGTGCAAATAAAGTTTTAGGTGGGTGTGGGGGAGGTGTCAAACTCACCTCCTTCTCTTGTTTAGATTCATTTACTTGGTATTAAACATTGTGGTAACTTAGTTCCTTTTGATAATCCATGACATTCTTATTTTTTATTCATAAATTTTATTTTTTTGAGCCTTATTTTGGTTATAAAAATTGTTCTTGTTGTCGTAAATTTTTTTATCCATGTGAATCCAATAATTGGAATTGGAATTTATTGGAATTTGATTATTAAGACTTTGATCATTCATAAATGAATTGTTGGTGAAAGTATTGGCCATGTTGGGATCCATATGGAATACCCAAAATATGAATGCTATATATGGGTGTAAATCCACTTCGAAATAGAGTTTCACATTAGGTTCACCAATATTTTTTACCTAAATTTTGATGACTTTAGGAGGACACTACAACTTATAGGTGAAGGTGACATTCACTAGTCAAAGTCAAGTAAAACCTCAAAAAATTAATATAAAAGTGGGGAAGTTTAGATTAGATTCAATAATATGGATAGTGCTAGGGAAATATCCTAAAGTTGAAGATAAGTATAGTCATGGTATAGCTAATACAAAGATATAATATACTAGATTCTATGCTAATTTTCTAAGGAAGCAAACATTTAACCATAATAAGTGCAAAGTAAGACAAAAAGAAATGAATGTGAAGATGATGATGATTATGATGTTTATAGTGATTTAGTATTTTAAAACTTTACCCATAAGAGCATGAATTGAGGTAGGTGCTCTAAATAGCTCTATTAAACACTTTATTGGTTGTAAAAATAGACCCTTTAGGCCAATGATGCAAATTATGATAGGGATGATAGCCAAATATCTTGATGATTCAACAACACTCTCAAGTGACACTTTTTCTAACATGGTAATACTTTCATCAATATTGGTAACAATCTTAAAATTGTATAGATGGGGGTGTAATGGACCAAGGAGGCATTATAGGTGGTCTAGTGGTGGCCCTAAACTAGTTTATTGAGTCAAAAGAGGAGGCACCTAAGGTATCTAAGTAATACAAACCCTCCGGCCTACCATATCCTTACCCAAAAACCCATCAATAAGGAACAAGTTAGAACCTATGTCTTTATTTTGGAATTTGATTTTGGTTTGATGATTTTCCTAGAGCATACCATATTATTTTTATATAAAAATAATATGTATAAAATTTTAGAAAGTATATTATAAATATAATTTTAAAACTGCCTGAATATCTCCTAAAATTTAAATGAAATATTTCAATGAAATTCATATGAGTATATAACAAAAAATATGGAATATGTGGTTATTAAGCTTCACCTAAGACCAACATCGACTATTATGTTGTATATGTAAGCCATTTAGACCCTTGTAAACATTAAAAAGGTATTTTTATAATGTTATATTTTTTGATAGATTAGAGGAGTGGGTTTTGAAAGGGGCCCCAAAACATTATTTACAAAAAGTAAACCAAAAGGAATAGGTTAGCAACGAACCTACAACAGCAAAGAGAAACCAGAGGGGCCACATGGGCAATCCCAACACATCAAAAGGGAGTCTTCCAGAGGCTCTTAAATAAATAAACCAGCAAGAAAGAAACAAAGGAAGAGCAAAAAATGTGGACACAACCTTATTCAGACTCAATGCTTTTTTCAGGAGTCTCCGAAGAACACAAGCTTATACTAAGAGGGGGGGTGAACAATATAAGATTAAAACTTTTACTTTTCTTTCCAAATGATAATAGCAATAATATCAATGCAATAAATTAAATAATGCACAAATCATCACACACATGAGAGACATAAATTTAACATGGTTCACCCAATATGGGCTACGTCCACAGAGAAAATATTTCTTATAAATTTCCTCAACCATTCTCTTGGGAACCAATTCCATATTACAATATTTATGGGCACCAAACCAAAGGAGACACCAATACCCTATGCTCAATTTTGTGTACCTCTATCCATAGGAGACCTCAATCCCATTTCATATGGTTTATGGACCTCTATCCATAGGAGACACTAATCCCCTCTATTCTCATCTGTTTAGAAAACCTGCTCAACTCTACTCACAACTCTGCTCAAATTTGCTCATAAAAACCTGCTCAAATTTATTCATAAAATCTACTCAAATCTACTAATGAAACCTGCTCAATTCTTCTCACAACTCTACTTATAAACCTGCTCAAATATACTCATAACATTTCTAGTTCTTGCATACAAACAATCCTTAAATCTAGACATAAACAACATAGAAATTTACTTCATTAAATCTGATTTCTAATTTTTGCACATTCACCTCCAATATCACACAAACCACTGCTCAATTATGCTCTCAAACCTTTGTCCCAATATTCTCATTTTCATTCAACAATGATGTACAACTTGTTCACAAACACTAACACATGTTTTCTCAATTTCATTCAACAATAAAGCACAATCTTGTTCTCAAACCCTAACAGATGTATTTCCAAAAATGCACATAAACTTAATCCTTATATCTCCATCTTATGACAAAAAAAATATTCTCAAAAACATAACCACCTTGATAAGGAGTTAAATCACCATACCTCAAATTGCCTTGAAGAATATGTGCCCTCAAAAACCTATCTCAAAATAATTTCCTCTTTGTCACTTCAAGACAAGTTAGTAAAACTCATTTTCAAATAATCCACATAAAACCCTTTCAAAAAATGTGCACAAGAATACCTAAAAATAATGTCCTATGACTCCCTTTTGGTTTCACAAGATAAAGTTATTAAGAATAAACCAAATCCCTTAGCATACCATGCAAAAATACAAGCAATAAAAAGCCACAATACACCTCATGCAGATTCCTGTGTTTCAAAGGTTAATCAACATCACCAAACATTTGTTTGGTCCTCTTGTGGCTGACTTCATTTCTTCTTCTAATGGAATTATGAGTTGGAAAAGAATATCTATTCCTGATATAGAGGAATAAATTTATTGTCTTTAATCTTAGTTACCTCCTGTTAGAATTCCCGTAGGAGATTCTACAGATGGTCCAATTTAGGAACCTACTAATTCGAGATATTTCTCAATAAAATCAGCTTATATTCTTTCCCTTAACTCTTATGAAACTCTTATTCCTTTTAAGCTGGTGTGGACTAAGTATCTTACTCCCAAAATTGCTTCCTTATCTTGGATTTGCATTCAATATCATATCTTAACCATGGAGAACCTAATCGAAAGGGGCATTCCACTTCCTAACAGATGTTACCTTTGCCTCTCTGACTAGGAATCTACTTCTCACCTATTTTTGTTTTTTCCTTTTTATAGAATTGTGTTGAGCAACCTTTTTCTCAAATTCCATTTAGTTTGGTCCTGTCCTCCTTCCATTTTTGAGCTATTCCTCCAGTGGCCTAATCCTTTCAAGAATCCCGTGCTCCAAGGATTATGGAAATTTTTTTACAGCATTATCTTTGGAAAATATGGCTTGAACGCAATAGAAGAGTGTTTGAAAAAAATCCTTGGATGTTGTCCTCATTGCTAATAAAATCATCCTTTGTGCTAAATAGAACATCCTCATAGCCCCCCTTGATCCTTTTCCCTGTCCATCCTTTGAGGATACCTTACTCAAATCCTACCATATCTACTTAGAATATCTAATACCGGTCAACCCTTCATCTTAAATAACCAACATCAAATGGCATCCTCCTCTTGTTGGATGGGTCAAGCTTAATTTTGATGGAGCTACTAAAGGAAACCCTAGCATTGCTGGTGTTGGAGGTATTCTTCGTGATAACCTTGGCAATTCCATTTTTGCTTATTCAAAACCTTTGGGTGTTATTTCCAATATTTTTATTGAAGCCAAGGATTTATGGAGAGGCCTTCAATTCATTAAAAATATTCCAGGGAATATTATTGTGGAAAGAGATTCTCTAAACATAATCAAATTTTTAAAAAAGTCTAAGCATGCTAACTGGAGGATAAGAAGCATAATTGAAGAAAGTAAGCAGATTATATCTATATAGAATAAAACCATTGTCCAACATACTTTCAGAGAAGCCAACTCTGTTGCTGATAGATTGGCAAACATTGGGGTGAATTTCCAAGGTTTGCTGACGTGGATAGACTCTCTTCCTCTAGAATTTGTTGTGCTTGCCAAGATGGATCAAAAATTTTGTAATCATGATGAAACCTAATCTTCCTATTTACATTTTTTCCCGCTACTCATTTTCTCACGTGCAGCTTCGGGTTTATATCCCAATTACCAAGGGTGTTTTTAAAATTGGAATTATGATATATTTATCCAACCTATTTTGTCTTACCTTGGATCATATCCACATGACCCTTCATGATTTGATATCATGCTATTCACCGCCATTTTATTTAGCTTACACTATTTTCTCATCAACTACCCATTCTTGGAATCCCAAAGTAAATTTTTGCACCATATTTAATCATGTCTTGCTTGTGTTTCTTGGATTTTGCTATCTGGTATTTTTGAGAATCATCCTCCATCGGATTCCCTTCCTCTTTATTCTAAGGATTATTTTGTTGGGGTTTCCAATATTTCATGTTTCCAATGCCAGTTTTATCCTTTGGCTCCATTTTTTTGGCATCCCAAAGAGTCAACACTATCTCTGCATATTGCAATTCCCAATCACCTGTTGCAGTTTTCAATGTCATAATATCCTCTCTATTCCCAAACCTAGCCAATATCCTTTCACTAAGTGGGCTTTTTAATTTTTGAGGCATTTTTTCTAGTTTTCTTGCTAGATTTGTAGTTGTGCCCTCTCCTATTTATTTTGTGTGTTGCATGCTCCTTTTAATTACCATCCTATCTCTTTGTGGTTGTTCTCATATATTTTTCCCCTCCCTATTTCTCTCATTGTTTACTAATCATAAATGAAGGGAAACCTAAGTTTTTCTAGGAAATATTATTGTGAAAAGATATTCTCTAAACATAATCAAATTTTTAAAAAACTCTAAGCGTGCTAACTGGAGGATAAGAATCATAATTGAAGAAAGTAAGCAGATCATATCTATATACAATAAAACCATTGTCCAACATACTTTCAGAGAAGCCAACTCTGTTGCTGATAGATTGGCAAACATTGGGGTGAATGCCCAAGGTTTGCTGACGTGGATAGTCTCTCTTACTCCATAATTTGTTGCACTTGCCAGGCTGGATCAAAATTTTTGTAATCATGATGAAACCTAATCTTCCTATTTACGTTTTTGCCCGCTACTTCTTTTCTCACATGCAGCTTTGGGTTTATATCCCAATTACCAAGGGTGTTTTTAAAATTGCAATTATGATATATTTATCCAACCTGTTTTGTCTTACCTTGGATCATATCCACATGACCCTTCATGATTTGATATCATGCTATTCACCACCATTTTATTTAGCTTACACTATTTTCTCGTCAACTACCCATTCTTGGAATCCCAAAGTAATTTTTTGCACCATATTTAATCATGTCTTGCTTGTGTTTCTTGGATTTTGCTATCTGGTCTTTTCGAGAATCATCCTCCATCGGATTCCCTTCCTCTTTATTCTAAGGATTATTTTTTGGGGGTTTCCAATCTTTCATGTTTCCAATGCCAGTTTTATCCTTTGGCTCCATTTTTTTGGCATCCCAAAGAGTCAACACTATCTCTGCATATTGCACTTACCAATCACCTGTTGCAGTTTTCAATGTCATAATATCCTCTCTATTCCCAAACCTAGCCAATATCCTTTCACTAAGTGGGCTTTTTAATTTTTGAGGCATTTTTTCTAGTTTTCTTGCTAGATTTGGAGTTGTGCCCTCTCCTTCTATATTTTGTGTGTTGCATGCTCCTTTTAATTACCATCCTATCTCTTTGTGGTTGTTCTCATATATTTTTCCCCTCCCTATTTCTCTCATTGTTTACTAATCATAAATGAAGGGAAACCTAAGTTTTTCTAGGAAATATTATTGTGAAAAGAGATTCTCTAAACATAATCAAATTTTTAAAAAACTCTAAGCATGCTAACTGGAGGATAAGAAGCATAATTGAAGAAAGTAAGTAGATCATATCTATATATAATAAAACCATTGTCCAACATACTTTCAGAGAAGCCAACTTTGTTGTTGATAGATTGGCAAACATTGGGGTGAATGCCCAAGGTTTACTGACACGGATAGACTCTCTTCCTACAGAATTTGCTACGCTTGCCAGGCTGGATCAAAATTTTTGTAATCATGATGAAACCTAATATTCCTATTTACGTTTTTGCTCGCTACTCCTTTTCTCATGTGCGGCTTTGGTTTATATCCCAATTACCAAGGGTGTTTTTAATATTGGCATTATGATATATTTATCCAACCTATTTTGTCTTATCTTGGATCATATCCATATGACCCTTCATGATTTGATATCATGCTATTCACCGCCATTTTATTTAGTTTACACTATTTTCTCATCAACTACCCATTCTTGGAATCCCAAAGCAAATTTTTGCACCATCTTTAATCATGTCTTGCTTGTGTTTCTTGGATTTTCCTATTTGGTCTTTCTGAGAATCATCCTCCACCGGATTCCCTTCCTCTTTGTTCTAAGGATTATTTTGTTGGGGTTTCCAATATTTCATGTTTCCAATGCCAGTTTTATCCTTTGGCTCCATTTTTTGGGCATCCCAAAGAGTCAACACTATCTCTGCATATTGCACTTCCCAATCACCTGTTGCAGTTTTCAATGTCATAAAATCCTCTCTATTCCCAGACCTAGCCAATCTCCTTTCACTAAGTGGGATTTTTCCTTTTTGAGGCATTTTTTCTAGTTTTCTTGCTAGATTTGGAGTTGTGCCCTTTCCTTCTATTTATTTTGTGTGTTGCATGCTCCTTTTAATTACCATCCTGTCTCCTTGTGGTTGTTCTCGTATGTTTTTCCCCTCCCTATTTCTCCTGTTGTTTACTAATCATGAATGAAGGGAAACCTAATTTTTTCCAAGAAATATTATTGTGGAAAGAGATTCTCTAAACATAATCAAATTTTTAAAAAAAATTAAGCATGCTAGCTAGAGGATAAGAAGCATAATTGAAGAAAGTAAGCAGATCATATCTATATAGAATAAAACCATTGTCCAACATACTTTCAGAGAAGCCAACTCTTTTGCTGATAGATTGGCAAACATCGGGGTGAATGCCCAAGGTTTTTTGATGTGGATAGACTCTCTTCCTCCAGAATTTGCTGCGCTTGCCAGGCTGGATCAAAATTTTTGTAATCATGATGAAACCTAATCTTCCTATTTACGTTTTTACCCACTACTTCTTTTCTCACGTGCAGCTTTGGTTTTATATCCCAATTACCAAGGGTGTTTTTAATATTGGCATTATGATATCTTTATCCAACCTATTTTATCCTACCTTATATCATATCCACATGACCCTTCATGATTTGATATCATTCTATTCACCGCCATTTTATTTAGTTTACACTATTTTCTCGTCAACTACCCATTCTTGGAATCCCAAAGCAATTTTTTGCACCATCTTTAATCATGTCTTGCTTGTGTTTCTTGGATTTTGCTATCTAGTCTTTCTGAGAATCATCCTCCACCAGATTCCTTTCCTCTTTGTTCTAAGGATTATTTTGTTGGGGTTTCCAATATTTCATGTTTCCAATGCCAGTTTTATCCTTTGGCTCCATTTTTTGGGCATCCCAAATAGTTAACACTATCTCTACATATTGCACTTCCCAATCACCTGTTGTAGTTTTCAATGTCATAATATCCTCTCTATTCTCAAACCTAGCCAATATCCTTTCACTAAGTAGGATTTTTCCTTTTTGAGACATTTTTTCTAGTTTTCTTGCTATATTTGGAGTTTTGCCCTCTCCTATTTATTTTGTGTGTTGCATGCTCCTTTTAATTACCATCCTGTCTCCTTGTGGTTGTTCTCATATGTTTTTTCCCTCCCTATTTCTCTCATTGTTTACTAATCATGAATGAATGGAAACCTGAGTTTACTGAGCCTGATATGTTTGAAATTGAGGCCATTGTTGAAGATATTTTGAAGGATAAAGGTGGCCTCATCAAAATTTTCAAAATGTTCTCTAGCGTTGATTGGGAGGCGACTACTGCATTTGCTACCACATGGGATAATGGTGTCGTTACCATCCATGGAATGGAGTTTCAGATTATGATGGATATTTTGGCTGAGCTTACGGGGAAAATACTTGATGGCAAAGTGATTCGAAGGAACAAACACTATTGGGAGGCTGATTTGACGTACTTTGAACAGATATCCTTGATCCGCAAGCTTCATAAAAAATATTTGTTTTGCCATCATCTTTCTACCCCTTGGAAGAAAATTCTCAAACCTATTATGCAATAATTGACTATTGATAATCCTGGGTCTCAACTGTGTAGTTTTCATGTAGCTTTTATCAATCACTTCTATGAAGCCAAAATGATAAACATCCCTACTGCTCTTTACTGGTCCATGGGCTATGCAATAGTTTCTACTCGTGGCAAAAAGGACGATGGTTTGCCCTCTCACCAGGGACTGTTTAAGATCCTTTATAGATTTTTACTTCTTAAGTTTCCTAAAGGAAATATTCACACCCCTGATTCTACTGAATAAAACTCTTCCTCTACTCCTAGCCCTAAGACCTCTAGGTCCAAGAGAAAGAACAATATTGAGAAATCTCAAACTGTCTCCAACATCAAGAAAAAATTCAAAGTAGAAAAAATGCCTGTTCGCTGTTCCCAAAGGCTTAAAATTAAGGATGCTTTTGAAACTCCTACACCTACTTTTGAGAAGGTCAAGAAAGAAATTTTTGATTCTCCTGACATTGTGGAAAAATACCTTCATAAGCTTGTTGTCCAAGCCACTTCTGTTACTATTGATCACCTAGAAACCACTCATGTTGCTATTGGGAAAGCAATTGCACAGCTTAAGGAACAATGTCAAGTGCTCAACTTGTTGTTCTTCTGTGACTCTTATGGGGATGTTCCAATCATTTCTACTATGGGGGGACCTTCTGATTTCAAATACAATGCCAAGGATGATGAGGTTGTGGAGATCACTAAGGAAGCCTGCAAAGAAGTCCCAAAGGATGCACCAAAGGATGACGTTAAGGACGTTGACCTGGATATTATGGTCATGTCTCCAATATAGAATGATGTACCCAATTAACGTGTTTCTACTATTAAAACCTTGGTCTTAGATTTCACCTTTTTGTAATGATCCTTAGTTTTGTTGGTTCAGGCCCTTTTTGGTTCTGCTAGCTAAAGGCCTTTTATTCCTCTGTTGCTTCCTTATTTATCTCCTATGATATTTCTTCTTTTTTTTCTCGGTTTGACTATTGTACAAGGCATTGGAGCACCTTTCAAATTCCCTTGATTAATAAAATCGATTAACTTACCAAAAAAAACACATCTTATAAAATACATCTTATATCTCCTCTCTAAAATGCAACAATTACAATTTCAAAACAATCCACAATACACCTTATAACTCCTATTTTCACAAAAAATAATTTTCAATACACCACAATGTGCCTTACAATACTTAATAACCTAATGTGTAAATTACAATTTTAATTTAAACTCATACACCTTATACCTCCTACTTTCATAAATAATTTTAACCTTATTATGCCACACATAAAATCTAAAATCCAATTTCTCACTTTGTACCTTTGACTTCAATCAATCATGCAAAAAATTCAATCAAACCAAATATACCTTATATCTCCCTAATGCAAATAGGATTTGTGCATACTTTATACCTTTAAAAACATTTAATAAAATTTTTACCTTTTCTAATGTAGCCATCGTGACTTGAACCTTCCACCTCTTTCTTTCCCGTGCCCTAGCACAAGCTAGGTTTCCGTGTGAGCTAACTGCCCACACAACACTTAAAGCACGCAAAAATCCCTTCAATATCACCTACAATTTTCACTCAAAAAAATCTTCAACAAAATGAACCCGCTGCACCTTGAACCCATGACCTCGGGTTTGCCAATGCCTTAACACAAGGACTACCTACCGTCTGATCTAGCCACCCAAATAGAATCTTATCAGTGCTTTCTCCTCTTTGAATTATCGAATCTGCCTTAAAGGATGTGCGCTTTCCATTTTCTTTCTCTTCTACCCTCACGAATGAATTCGAATAGCATCGACAACAAAACCTAACAAAATTATTTATTTTCTATCCTTTAAATATGCAAATTGATTACCTTGAAAATATTGGTGCTATTATTTTATTTTCACCCTTACTTTATATTGGTGCCAATTTCTTTTTTTTTAAATCTTTATATTATAATATTTCAAATATTATAATATTTAATCTTAAACCTTTGCCTCCTTAACTCTTTTGCAAGTAATTTCAATAAAACCTTTTAAACCTTGTCCTTCTTCATAATATTTAAATTTTTATTTAAATATTATTAAACCTTTACTTAGAAAAATACTTTGGAGATATACCTTGCTTTTCATTTACCAACCTTCTAAACTCATCCCTTTTGAAGAATATTCTGCCATTTATACCAGCTCTTTTTGACATCAAGTCTTCAACATTAATGACAACTATTGACATCAATCCTTTGACATCAATGATAACTCAATATGCTCAATATTTCCAATAGTCTCCCCCGTTGTCATTGATGGAAACCCTTATAAAAATATTCCTTTTACCGTAACTAGATACCAAAACTGCTCCCCTGATAAACTGCTCCCCCTTTCTGAAATCTCTCCCCTTACTGAATTCTCTTCCCCTTTGACATAAATGGCAAAGGGCTCCTTGGTGCTAAATATAAGACACTTAGCATAGCCCCTCACCACCTCCTTTATTGAGATGATCAATTTTGAGATGGAAGTAGAGATACTCCCAATATTCCTCTAAGATATTCAAAAGTTTCCTTTGGAAGTGGCTTGGTGAATATATCAGCAATATATTCCTTTGTAGTAACATATTCTAATTTAACCTACTAATCCGTCACATGCTCTCTCAAAAAATAATATTTGATTGGAATGTGCTTGGTCCTTGAATGCATCACTGGATTCTTTGAGATATTGATGGCACTAGTATTGTCACAAAGTATGGAGATAGGATGATCATGCTCTATTTTGAAATCCTTTAAGGTCTGCTTCATCCATAATACTTGTGTACAACAAGCAACTACTACAATTTACACTACCTCTATAGTGTATAATTAAATTGATGCTTTTTTCTTGCTTAGCCAAGAGACTAAACAATCTCCAATAAATAATGCTCCTCCACTTGTGCTTTTCCCATCATCAAAACTCTCTACCCAATCCATATTTATATATTCTATGAGAGTGAAATTATTGCACTTGGGGTACCACAGTACAAAATTAATAGTACCTTTCAAATACTTAAATATTCTTTTAACTGCCTGTACATGTGTTTCTTATGGTGCAACTTGAAATCTTGCCACCACTCCAACTGCCTACATTATATCTGGCCTTGTAGCTATGACATACAGTAAACTCCAAATCATGGATCTATACAATGTCTGATTTACCTCAGGAGACTCATCATCTCTTCTTAACTTACGTCCTATAACCATAGGGGTACTTACAGGATTGCAATCCTCCATCCTAATTTTTTTTAACATTTATTTTACATACTTGGTTTGTGAGAGAAATATACCTCTATATTATTGTGAAATTTGCAAGCCAAGAAAGAAATACAACTCTCAAAGCATTGACATCTCAAATTCATTCTGCATACTCTTTGCAAATTTCTAACACATCTTATCATTACTGCCTTTGAAGATGATATCATCCACATAGACTACTACAATCAACAAGTCATTTTCTTCATTTTTGATGTATATATTGTTGTCATTTATACCTCTTCTAAAATCCTATTCTTGAAGATACTTATCCAACCTAGAGTACCAAGAGCTAGGGGCTTGCTTTAGTCCATAGAGATCCTTATTTAATTTGCATACATAGTCCATATTATCTGTCAAACTGAAACCATCTGGTTATTCAATATAGACCTCTTCCTCTAAGTATCCATTCAAAAAAGCTGATTTTACATCCATTTGATATACCTTGAAGTTTTTAAAGCTTGAGAAAGCCAAAAATATTCTTATGGCTTCAATATGTGCAACGGGAAAAAATTTTTCTTCAAATTCAATCTCTTCAACTTGTGTGTAACCTTTGCACACAAGTCTTGCTTTGTTTCTGACAACCTGATCATCTTCATTCAACTTATTTTTGTAGACCCATTTGGTGCCAGTTATATTTTTATCTTTTGAACATGGGATAAGTTCCCAAGTTTCACTTTTTTCTATTTGGTCTAACTGTATCGCTCTAAATTTTTTGCACCCTTAACTTCAGGATATAGGATCCGCGCCCGAAAGGGGGATGTGAAAAGGATGGGACAATACCTCGGACTGAGAGGCCTTTCGAAGGTCCCGCCTCTCGAGGGAGGTGTATAAAGGTGATTTTTCAACGGATGGTGGGGTTCACCAGGAAACGTTTAGTGGCAGTTTCCATGCCTAGGTTGGGAATGTGTTTTATGTGTTCAATTTTATCTTTAAACATTCAAATCCTAGGTTTGGCCAAATGAATATAAGTTATTCTATATGAATGCAGATTTAAATACAGAAAATAGATTTAACAAAAAACACAGAGAACAAACTAAGTGAAGAAATCCATACCTAGTTCCGGATGTCTGATGGAGGTTCTAATTTTTGAAGCAGTCTAGATCATCTGGAATTTGATAGGATCATCTCCTATCTGACAAGATCATTTGAGATCTGACGAATTCATTAGAGACCTACAAACAGAGAAATAGATACAAAATACCAAAATTGCAACTATTCTGATAAAGGAAAATGATATGAAACAATAATAAGGATGTTAATAAGATAATCCTAAATGGAAATGCAAATAAATTACGATACTTTAATAGCTAATCATGATCTTATTATGCAATTAAACTACATGGGTGAACTCCAAGATGCAAGATAACAGGAAATAATAATAAAACTGACTAAATGCAGAATAAAATAATAGCAAAGTATAGAAAAAGTGCAAACTCTGGGCACTGATTGCCCTAATGCAGACTGCAGTCGAAATTGTCTTGGATTGATACGAAATCATCTCAAATTGGATAGGATCATCTGCGACAATCTGAGCTTGCTCCAGCTGAAGAATGACAAGGTTCCTGCAACAAAATTTGGAAAGTACAAATGCAGATGGTAATCTTGGGTATTCTAATGCATGTAAAGGTCAAGTTACAAAAAATTTCAGCCAGGGGAAAGTCAAGGGGGGTCCTAAGGTTTAAATAGGCTTAGGAGGGAAGTTGGTAAGTTGGAGATCATCCTAATCTGGAAGATCTCCAATAGGGGAGGTCTCTAGCAACGCAGACATGCTTCTGCCCAACTTAGAGACGTCGTTGAAACAGAGGCTAATTATGAAAAATCAGTTTTGGAACAAGATCGTCTGGACGTCCTAGTCCAGACAAAATCGTCCAATCTGAGGCGATATCGTCTAATCGGCGACGATATCGTCAAACGGTCAAAAAAAACTCTAAAAATGATGCAGGAAACGAGGAAATGGGTTAAACGGCGATTTTGGAGTGGTTTTGGGGTTGAATTTGAATTTGAATTATTACTAAGGTAATTTTAATTATTGCTAAGGTTTTACTATGCCAATTTTAGGGTGCTACATTTTGCCCCCTCTTTAGCAATTTTTCCAAAGAAAATGCGTTAAATATGAGTTCTTCTCGATCTACGAGAAAGCAAAAATTATTCCCATTTTTAGGCGACAATTCTAGGTCGAATCGTACGACAGCTTACTATGGTGCCCCCTCCATGTTTTTACCCAAATCGACGTTTGAGGTAAAAACACGAAAAAGCAAAATTTTAAAAAAGTTGTTAAGTGTTTTTGAATAAAATTAAGAAAAATAGGGAAAAACCCTAATTCATTGTTACTGTTCATTTTTACTGTTTTCTAGAGCTCTGTAGACAAGATGGTCGAAACAGCGCATAGATCGACAGAGGTTCGACGTGGGCTATGGGTAAGGGTCTAAACTGAATTTAGAGTGCTTTAATTTAGAATTTCATGCTTTTTAGATTATATATGATTGATTTTTGAGCATCGTGGCCGATTTTGGGCCGTCGACGTCGTCGAGACGAAATCGTCTCGATATCGCCGAAATCATCTCGATATCGCCGATTTCATCCAAGGGCGAAATCGGTGATATGGGGACGATTTCGTCCAATAAGGGACGATTCCCTCATGCAAAATCGGAGATGAATTTGCTCAAATTTGGGACGATATCACCCAATGGTGGACAATATCATCATTTTTGAAAGTGAACTTATTTTACTTACATTTTGATTAATGATTTAATGATTTTTATTGTTGATTTTTTATTGTTTATGTTGTTTATGTTGCAGAGAGGATTAATAAAGAGTCGAGAATGGAAATACGATGGACTAAGGGATGACTTGGCCGCTCTATCTTAGGTAGAGAGAGATTAGCTGGCTCAGGTAGGCTTGCAGCACATGGCAGATATGCCACAAGTGTCTACAGACATGGGGCTATTGACAGCCCTAGCAGAGAGGTGGTATCCAGGTTCTTGTTTCTGGTTACCGATAGGAGATATGACTCCCACACTGGAGGATGTATGAAGGATCTTGAGGATCCCCATACAAGGACAGTTGATCACTCCTATGACTAATCAAGGCCACGCTATGATGAGACTATGCGGAGATCCGAGCTTTGGCAGAGTGAACATCGAGTCTCTACGCCAGATGCCTGGGGCATCTAGGCTGACACAGGTTTTGGCTAGGGTGGTAGGTGGTCTGCTGCTATACCATCAGAGTGGATGCAGGCTACCATGGCTACTGACATATGTGGTCTGTGACATGAGAGACCATGGATATAGGTTTGCTTGGGGGAGCTTTGTACTATGTCGATTGTATAGGATCCTGTATGGGGTCGTATACAAGGGTGGTCGATGTCTGGTCATGACATCACTACTACAGGTTTGGTGTTGGGAGCACATCACGGTGCGAAGGCCGGTAGGGCTCCCACTAATAGGGATTGACAGGGAGAGGCCCCGAGTTTTCTACTGGTGGCTCCGGAGAGGGTCACAGCGGTGAGTAGATCTACCAGTGTCCCGGAGACTACTTGATGACCTTATCTCTGACTAGATCACCTGGAGGCATTGGAGAGATCATCCAGGGTGGGCCAAGGATGAACAAGAGCTAGCTCACATCAGACGAGTCTGTTGGCTGAGTATGGAGAGGGGAGAGGTGGAGCTCCACCGGTACGACCAAGTTTTGAGGCAGTTCGATCTATAGCAGGGGATCCCATCTCTTAGAGACTATGAGTTTTCCTGAACCATTTGGGATAACACTACAGTTAGCAGGGCTCTAGATATGCAGCAATTCTGGAGTCAGGACATGGATGATGCCTCCATCCAGCTAGTGGATGGGGATGACATAGGGGTATATGACGGCTATGATGCCTGGTACGCATGCATCCGCCCTCCTCAGATGACGAGGGCTTGGAATAAATTCCTAAGTGTGATAAAATTTTATATAATTCATTAGAAATTATACCATGGTTGCAAAATTGAAGTTGAACATAATGACATGAAAAATAGAATAAGTTGCATTCTGTTTGAAAGCATAATTGTGGAACATAATGATTTAAGTCATATGTTGGAATAAATGGGAAATACAATTAGTTCGATGGTTTGCGCTAGGCATAGAATATTTAGGTATAGACTTATACCATCGTCGCGAAATCAAAAAGAACAAAATAAATAGTTTTATTGCATGGTTGATTTTTAATTTTTGAAAATAAACAGAAAATATGAAGATGAGGACTTGTGCTAGGCATAAAATTCCAATTTTGGTTTTGGAACTATACCATCGTCATGAAAGTCAAAAATTATATGTAACTTTATTGCATGTTTTTGAAAATGATTTTGATTTGTTGGTAATGCATGTAGTTGTCTTTATACTAAACAACTGTTCTCGGAGAAGAAAATGAAATTATTCCGGACAATTTGCAAAAATATTTCAAAGTATCTTAAAGACAAAAGTTAGATTTATAAGGAATCCCATGTGCATATGTGAGTTCATTTCCAATCTTGATTTATCATAATGATACACAAAATCTCTCAAATACAAATGTGTGTGCGATTGTATTGTTCATTCACCAGGTTTGAGCAAGATACTATGATACAAGTGATTTAAATTAACCAAATAAGTGTTCATTAACCATGATTTAGATGCATATAACCATACCAGACTACTATGTAAGTCGGATTATCAAGAGCTAGCTAATCCATAAGCAGACATAGGTCTATACAAAAGAAGGTCACTAATGTGATAGACATATCACCATGCTAGGAGTTACCCAAGGCCAAGCGGGTTGGGCACAAACCACCTATTATGGGGCTTACCTCACAGTTTTCGAATAATTGAGAATTCCAGGGATTCAAGCTCATCAACCCTTCTTTTCTTTTTAAGGGGTAGGGAAAGGATTTTATTGCTTTTGCTTTTGCTCATTTTGTTGTCTTTCTTTCTTTGCTTTCTCTCTCTCTTTTTTTTTTTTTGTATCTTTTGCTTTGATATTTGAGATAATGCTGAAATAGTGGTACATGATTTTGTTTGATTTTTCATTTTCTTTTACTTCCTATTCTAGGGATACTTGCTCGGATTAGCTGTAGAGCAAGGAATTTTTATTCCGGGTAGGGGTGAGCTTGTCCTTTTGTCAATTCTCAAATATTCTAGACCATGTGCATGATAGGATAGTAGGGGAAACTTTTCGCTCAAGAAACCACTTCTACTATGTAGGATAGCATGGACATTACAAATATAATCATTCTATTGTGAAAGGATATGTTTGGCTTAAGTAAATAACAAGATCAATTCTCTATGCTCAAAACTTTATTTAATTGAATTTTGTGGACTTTGATATAAGAGAGATTAGTAATCATACCAAATAAATCAAGATATTTATTCATGTGAGTGTGAAAGTGCGGGATTTCAAATAAATGCTAATTTATCCAAAATAATTTGAAAATATAACTGCAATGTGTCACAATGTGAGAAGTACAAAAATAAAAGATGTTTTTGATGATTTTGAAAGTTTTTTAGATTTTTAAGTTTATAAATTGAAAGAAATACAAGATAGTGATTTTTTTGAAATATTTTAAACAAATATATACAATGATGAAATGACAAATTTTGTTATGCATAGTAACGTTTAAGATGTAAAATGTTCATGGGTTCTTTAAGTTCTTTACCATCTAAGGTAGATAATTTGTATGCTCCTGATTCAAATTTAGCAGTGATAATATATGGTCCAAGCCGATTGGGCTCAAATTTACCTTTAAGGTCTTTAGTTGCATTAGTATTTTTTTTATTTTCTTTTAAAACAAGGTTTCCGACCATAAAGGATCGATGACGAACTTTCTTAGCATATGATCTTTTAAGCTTGTTTTGGTAGGCACGAAGATGCTCCAAAGCATTGATGCGCTTTTCATCTAGGAGCTCCAGCTGACTGAGTCTACCAGCTCGATATTCATCTCCTACTTCGGTATCTTGAAGTAGTAGAGCCAAAGAAGGAACTTCTAATTGAGAAAAACTGCCTCAGCACCATAAACCAAAACAAAATGTGAAGTTCCAGTGGGGGTTTGAACACTAGTTCGATAAGCCCACAAAGCTGGATATAATTGAATGTACCAGTCGTGGCCAGATTTATTGACCAATATTTTGAGAATTTTGATTAAGGTTTTGTTTGAAGCTTCTGCTTGGCCATTACCCTGAGGATAATAGGGAGTGGACTAGCGATGTTGAATCTTATATTTTTGGCATAATTTTTTAACATCTTTATTTTTGAAACAAGTTCCATTGTTTGAGATGAGATTTGCAGGAATTTTGAACCTACAAATGATTTGATTAAAAATAAATTTAGATACTTGTGTTCCAATGTAGGAAGCTAAAGGCATAGCTTCAACCCACTTCATGAAATACTCGATGGCGGTTATGATGAATTTGTGTCCATCAAATGACACAGGATTAATTTTGCCAATAATGTCTAAGCCCCATTTTGAAAAGTGCCAAGGAGATGAAATAGCCTGTAGTTCTTCTACAGGGGCATGTACAAGGTCAGCATGTTTCTGGCACTTGTCGCAATGGCGCACATAATCATGTGCATCATTCTCCATGGTAGGCCAAAAGTATCCTATCCTAAGGAGCTTTTTAGCAATGACACTACCACTGAAGTGTCCTCCACAAGATCCATCGTGGGCTTCACTCAAAGCTGATCTGGATTCTTCTAAATTCAAACATCTCAATAGGATACCTTCAAAATATCTCCTATATAAAGTATTGCCAATTATTACAAATTGACTTGCTCGTCTATGTAATAACCGATGCTGGTTTCTATTAGAATTGGCAGGGAAAGTCCCATTGTGAAGAAAATCAAATATATTTGTATACCAAGGTTCAGGAGTAGTTTCATTGATTAGAAACACATCCAAAGGTTCTAAGCATGACTTATTTGAAGTGGGTTCTTGGAGTCGATGAATAATGATGGTGGCATATTCGTCATCTAACTCCAAGGGCAGAAGAGATGCAGCTGCGGCCATAGCGTTAGCCGCACAGTTGCTAGTTCGAGGAATAGCTTCCAAGGTAACTTGATCAAATAGAGACATTAATTGTAAAACATATGCTTTATATGGACGCAATTTATCATCTCTGGTCTGATAAACTTCATTAATTTGGTTTATAACAAGTTGAGAATCATCAAAAACTAATAGAGTTTTAATTTTTAGCGCCAAGGCAACTCGTAATCCAAAGATTAGAGCTTCATACTCAGCAGTATTATTAGTGCAAGCAAATGTTAATTTAAAGGACAAAGGTATAATGTAATTTTGTGGAGATATTAAAATAATACCTACACCAGCACCACTCATGCATCGGGCTCCATCAAAGTATAAGGACCATTGTTCAACATGGTTTGCCTCTAATTGAAGGCATTCATCAGGAAACTCAATGATGAGGGGATGGGTAGACTCTAAGGGTGCAGCAGCTAATTGATCTGCTATGATTTGACCCTTAACAGACTTCTGTCCTATAAACATGAGTTCAAACTCGCTTAGAGCAAGAACCCACTTGGTTGTGCGACCCAATAAATAAGGTCGACTCATGAGATACCGCAAAGGATCATATTTAGCAATGACATACGTTTTTTGACTAAGCATATAATGGCATAATTTTTGCGTAGAAAATATGACTGCTAGACATAATTTCTCTAATGCTATGTAAAAGGTTTCATAACTGATGAGTGTTCTGTTAATGTAATAATTAGCACGTTCTTTCTTCTCATCATCAAGCTGAGCTAACACAGCTCCTAAAGCAAAATCTGAAGCTAAAATATACAGGAGAAATTGGCAATCAGGTCTAGGCGATGAAAGCACAGGTAGGTTAAGGAGGTATTTTTTAAGAAGTTCAAAAGCTTCCTTACATTCATTGTCCCAATTAAAAGGGATATCCTTCTTAAGGAGCTTAAGAAAGGGACCGGTTTTGTCCGCCAGCTTATTGATGAAGCAACGGATGGCTTGAAGTTTACCTTGTAAACTTCGTAACTCAGATATATTGGTAGGTGCGTGCATATCAGTGATAGCCACAATTTTGAGAGGGTCGATTTCGATGCCATGTAAAGAAACTATAACCCCTAATAGTTTACCGGACTTAACTCCAAATATGCATTTAGCAAGATTTAATCGAATAAGATATTCTCTTAACCGATTAAAAACTTTTCTCAAATCATCTAAATGATCATATTCATTAATAGAGCGAGCTATAATATCATCTACATAATCATGTAGGATATCATGCATCATGTCATGAAAAATATAAGTCATAGCTCGTTGATAGGTTGCACCTACGTTCTTTAAGCCGAATGGCATCACTTTCTAGCAAAAGGTACCCCAAGGGGTAATAAAGGTTATTTTAGCCTGATCTTCAGGAGCTATCCTGATCTGATTATAGCCAGAGAATCCATCCATTAGGGACATCATCCCACTCCTAGCAGTAAAATCAATGATTTGATCCATGTTTGGAAGAGGAAAATCATCTTTAGGGCATGCAACGTTAATATCTCTAAAATCTGTGCAAACCCTAACTTTGGTAGATTCTTTCTTGGTGATTGGAACTACATTCGAGATCCATTCAACATAATCAATAGCTTGTATAAAAACAACATTCAAGAGTTTTTCTAACTCCCCTTTGACTAGCAAAGCCACTTTAGGATTCATTTTTCTAAGTTTTTGTTTAACAGGTTTAGCATCCTGATGGACTACTAGGTGATGCATGACTACAGAAGGGTCTAAACCTGACATATCTTCATATGTCCAAGTGAAGACATCTTCATATTCTTTAAGGAATGCAATGTATTGCTCTTGTTTTTCTTGACTTAATTTTGACCCAATATTTATTATGTGAGGATTATCCTCAGTTCCCATGTTAACTTTAATGACGTTTTCTACTTCCATGTGTAGATCTCTTTCAAAATTAGGTGGGGCGGGTGAGATGCCCAATTCTTGTAATTATTTTAAGGTTAACTTAGATAAGTCATTTTGAGGAGTAGTGGCCTCAAGCTGAGCTATAGTTGGTATAGAACCATCAAAATAAAACCCATTGTGTAACATCTCTTCAATGGAGACATCATGGAAAATATCACCTTCCAACTCATCATCGGATCCAGTAATCATTTTAGGATAAGCTATGGATAGCATATTGCATGTAAATGGCTGATTTTGTAGAGGTAAATCATCACGCCTATCCAAATAATCTTGATAACATATGAGTTGATCATCATGTTCAAAAGGGAAGGGTTGACCCTTACTAGGAAATAGGCCCACACCACATCGGGCGGGCCATGGTTCTACCTCGAAAGGTTCTTTCATACCATTTTGGAAAGGTCCCAAGCCTTTCCCTTTATATCCCATTTTAAGCATTATAGGTTTAGCTTTAATATACTCATTAGTAGGTTTAGCGGTCTTCCATCTTGTCACGATTTTGCAACACTTTTTCTCTTCGGCTGAGGTCTTCCATATTGTCGCGATATCGTGACACCTTTTCTATTTGGTAGCGGTCTTCCATCATGTCGCGATTTTGTGACACCTTTTTTCTTCGGCCGTGATTTTTCAACATGTCACGATTTCGTGACACTTTTTCTCTTCGGCCGCATTTTTGCAATCTGTCATGATTTCACGACACTTTTTCTTCTTTGGTTGCGATAACGCTGCTTGTCATGATTTCGTGACTTTTCTTCTCTTCTGGAACCAACCTTGCAACATGTCGCGATATCGCGACACTTTTTTCTTCTGGCAACAACCTTGAAACATGTCACAATTTCGTGACACTTTCTCGCCTTTGGCTCCGATGCCACTTCTTGTCGCGATTTTGCGACTTCTTTTCCTCTCTTGGATGCAACGGTGCAACATGTCACGATTTCGCGACATCATTTCCAAAATGGTCGTGATTTCGTGACACCTTTCCAAGTGTGGCATTTTGCTCGTTCTTTGATCTTTAGTTCTTGGACCACCTTGGTCGATCTGGAAATCATGTAAATCTCTTGTACAAGGTTCAGGGACCTTTCAACACCCTTTCTACCAATCAAAAAAAAAATATACTCATTAGTAAAATAACATCGAGCATATCCCTCATGATGAGTTTTGATGTTCCTGGGTATTCTTCCCCAGTCATATCCCTTATAAATGAAGGCACAACTCCCGACTTGGTAAGTACTTCCCATAGGTTGTGGGAGGCCCAAAGTATGAGGAGATGGTGGCAAATTACTTAAGATAATGGAATTCTGCATAGAAGCATTTGTTTTTTTTGATATAAGAATTTTAGATAAATCATGTAAGAGTTCATCAGAAGGAGCATAATATGTAGAAGGATCATTCCCTATATATTTAGATGTGGAAGGTATGATAGATGTAGATAGTGTAGAGGTGTTAATAGATGGGTCTATAGGTTTTGAAATTATAGGTACAGAACATGAAGGATTGGTTGTAGATGTAAGATCTTTTTGAGGTTCTAGTGTGGTTTGTTCAGAAGATGGTTGAGTTAAATGTATAGGTGTAGTTGATGGGGTAGATGATGTTATGTGTGTGTGTTTCACACGTTTAGATGAAAAATAAGAATTAGGATGTGTGGATGACAAAGCAGGGCAAAATTGCACTCCAATAGGTTCTGCCAAAGCACACATATCAAAGGGTCTAGGGTCACCATGGATAGTGACCAACTGATTTTTAAATTCAAATTTAACACATTGGTGTAAAGTTGAAGGAACCGCTCACATCGCATTGATCCAAGGGCGACCCAAAAGTATATTGTACGATGCATGGAAATGTACAATAAACACGGTTGTAACTAAGGTTCTAGGACCAACTTGCAAGGGTATAGTAATGACTCCACACGTTTCTTGTGTCTCGTCATTGAAATATTTGATAATCATGTCAGTTTTTTTCATTTCATCACTTCTAAAGCCAAATATTTGGTAGAAGTCAAAAGTGCAAATGTTTAGAGATGAACCATTATCGATCAAGACTCTTTTAACAACTAAATCTCCAATTAGAGCAATAATATATAAGGGATTATCCTTATGTAAACTATGTTGTGGTATATCTTTATCTCGGAAGTCAATACAATCAACTTCTCTAGTGATGATAGTATTGGCCATGGCTTCGAGTTGAATATTTTGAGGTACCATCATTTGGCTTAATGTAAGCATCAATTCATCCCTATGGGTAGGAGAAGATCTTAACAAGTCCAAAAGGGAAATTCTGGATGTAGTATTGGATAATTGCTCATTAATATTGTAAGGGGGTTTAGGTTGAACATTAGGAGCATGATTCCCTTTATTGGGATTTCTCAAAACAAATGGAGTTGATCCATCATTCTGATTTGGTTCTTGTTGAGAATTTTGAGCCTGTTGTCTAGTAACGACTCCGATGGTACCTACAATGTTATATTGAGGATGCTAAATAGGTCTCGGTTGAGCGTTTATGGCTTGTTCATTAGGAAGGAATTGATTAGAAGAGGGTCGAGTAGTAACTCTTCTAGGAAATGGTTCTTTTGGAACCATAGCATCTGTGATGGGTTGAATAGGATCTGATTCGTTTTCAGAACTATTCAATTGATTTGAGGTGATGTCTACTTCACTTTCAGTATCTGATTCTACATCACTAGGATCGAGAGTTTTAATATTATGTAGGGGCCTGGTCGTGACCATGGATAAAGTTGTGCCAAATATTTGATGATCCTGAACATATAATTGTCCACTAATAGTCCCTACATATCGGGTAGGAGGGGGAACATTATGATGTTTGATTTGATTGGCCACTTATTTACCATGTCTTGGTAAAGGATGTTGAAATATATCTAATGATTGATTAGCATTTTGATTCTAATTTTGGGGAATGGTATTTTGAGCATTATTAGGAGCATTTTGTTTAGGCTAGAAATCTTGCACCTCCATATCATTATTATCAATTAGATCTTGTATTTTATGTTTTAACCTTTTACAAGAGCTGGTAGAGTGTCCAGGCCCTCTATGGAAATCACAGTGTAAATCAGCTCTGTATCCAAGTATAGTTGGATCAGGTTCCCGGAGAGCTGGTAATTGAATCAAACCTCTTTCGAGTAATTGGGGTAGAATAGTTGATAATGGTTGATTGAGTCTAGTAAACTCTCGAGGAGGTTTATCAAGAGGTTTCGATATAAATTTTTATGTTGTCTTGGTTGTATTGATATTAGCAATGCTTCTACTATCAGTGACTCCGTCACCTACAACTTGTTTATTTTTGTACTAATTTTTGGATGTTTTCTCATCATCTTTCTTTTTGAGCTGACCTCTCCTAATGAGAGCATCTTCCACCCTTCGAGCTAAGTCTATAGCTTGATCGAAGGTGGTCAAGGTAGCAGTTGATAACTCATAGGATATTTGTTCTTGCAAATTATTGATAAAAATATCCAACATTTCCCTATAAGGTAGCACAAAGTGTAGTTTTCCTGTCAACTGCCTCCATCTAGCTAAGAAATCAGCGAAACATTCATCTTTATCTTGTTTTAATTTGTATAAATCTTTAATGGTTACATGCCTCTCGATATAGGCACTAAATTGATGCACAAAATATTCAGCAGTCTCTTAAAAATTTCTCAAAGAATGAGTGGGCAATTGATAGTACCACTCTAATGCCATTCCTCCTAAACTTTTTGGGAACTTTTTTAGTAATAGCAAGTCATCATGTGATATATCATGACATGCTATCCTAAACATGCGAAGATGCTCTATGGGATCTTCAGTTCCTTTATATATAGGCAGGACGGGCATGGGAAAGTGTTTAGGGTATGGCTGTGCTACAACTATGGGATCCAAAGGTTGACTACATATCTCTCGATAATTGTACAAGGGACGGTAGGGATCTATCTGGTCCATGCGGGAAGCTAACTGTTTCACCATGGCTTCCAGATTACTAGTTTGCCCACCATATTGGTTTGATAGGGCATTAATATGAGATTTGTGACCATATGATGGAGGGACATGAAGATTAGATGCTATATTGCTATTGTGTAAATTGTTGGTAGGAAGGGTGTTATGAAGAAGTTTTGAAGTTGTATTATGTTGTATCCCAGATTTTTGAAAATTGGTGTTTGGCTTCATTTTAGGTTTTTGTTGATTTGAAGCATATTGATTAATAGTTTGGTGAAATAAAGCAGTGAATGAAGGTTTCTTTTGTGTGGGAATGATTTTAGGCTCAATAACAAGTTCCTTAGGGGGTTGGGTAACCTGTTGTTTTTGCATGTTCTGAATCATAGTGACCATATCTCTATTGGATGGTCCAGCTTTATCACTTTCTTGATCAATGAAATACAAGGGATTAGTGTGTATGTCAAACATATGTTCCATGGCTTCTTGAGTGTCACTAATTTGTCCTCTATCAATACGAACTGCCATATTAAGAGCACCAATGTTATTATTGAAAAATTTCCCGAAATGATCTAAGTTATCAAAAGAAATAGTTCCATCTGGAGCTATTCTAGGGGATGAGGATCCTTCCTCTTTAAGATTTTCTTGTTGTTCATTTTCTTCATCCAGCTCATCTTCTGGCTGTTCTAGAGTTTCTTCTTCTAGAATTGATTCCTCAGGAAGGACATTTGGGTTTTTTGTTTTGTCTCCTAACCAATCTTCTCCTTCTTCTTCAGTTTGTTTACCATTCCTAAGTCTAGGCATTGTGCTTAAATTTAGATTTCAGCAAATATATATATACTTATATATATATATATATATATATATATATATATGCAACAAGCTTAAGAGGTATATATTTTTATTATATCCCTACTATAGAATTTGAAATAAAATGTTTTTGGTTTTGTTATGTTTTTGGTTTTTCTTGTTTTTGTAACAATATTATAAAGATAACAAACAACACACTAAATGCAAGAAATAATAATAATGAAAGCAATGATCTAGTTTTCTATAAACAATTTATAAATATCATTAATGGGCTCGAGTTCTTCAGGAGTCATGAAGTGTTCTTCAAATTGAAAATTTTCTTTCAAGAATTTGACAAAAAGTGCTATAGTGATATTATCTGTCTTAGATTCTGGTTGGTAGAAATAAATTTCATGGCAATACTCTCGATATAACACAGCTCTAGGAACTCTATTCCATCTTTCTCTATCCATAAGAATGACCTCTTGGTATTCTATGTGACCTAGGAATTGGTGTATAATGGCTGCGTTCTCGAGGTATTCCTCGAAGGTGAACAATTTTGAAGACACAAGAGCTCTCCTATAAGCTAACCACCTATGGCAGGCTCTCTGAAGTTCATGATAAAAAATGAGTTGATGAGGATCCAAGATTCTATCTAGGACAAGCCTCTTGATTTGTTTAAGTTCTGTTGACCTAGATGAAATGACAACTAGTCTTCTATCAAGTTCGTCCCACAAAAGTTGGTTTCTATCTGTTTCAGGCACACTAAGCACATAATTAATTTCTAAGGATGCTAATTAGTTTTCAACATTTATAATAACTGCTAGTATTTTCTTAGGAGCTACCATCTAAACATGATATGCAACTTAGTAATTTTATAATGATTTTAAATGCATCTATTTTTTTTTGTTTTTTTTTTTGTTTTCAAAAGGTTTTAGTTTCACGTCGGGTTCACCAAAATGTATCGCTCCAAATTTTTTGCACCCTTACCTTCAGGTTATAGGATCCACACTCGGAAGGGGGATGTGAAAAGGATGGGACAATACCTCGGACTGAGAGGCCTTTCGAAGGTCCCGCCTCTTGGGGAGGTGTATAAAGGTGATTTTTCGATGGATGGTGGGGTTCACCAGGAAACGTTTAGTGGCAGTTTCCACGCCTAGGTTGGGAATGTGTTTTATGTGTTCAATTTTATCTTTAAAAATTCAAATCCTAGGTTTGGCCAAATGAATCTAATTTATTCTATATGAAATGCAGATTTAAATACAGAAAACAGATTTAACAGAAAACATAGAGAATAAACTAAGTGAAGAAATCCATACCTGGTTTCGGATGTCTGATGGAGGTTCTAATTTTTGAAGCAGTCCAGATCATCTGGAATTTGACAAGATCGTCTCCTATCTGACAGGATCGTCTGAGATCTGACAAATTCGTCAAAGACCTGCAAACAAAGAAATAGATACAAAATACCAAAATTGCAACTATTCTGATAAAGGAAAATGATATGAAACAATAATAAGGATGTTAATAAGATAATCCTGAATGGAAATACAAATAAATTACGATACTTTAATAGCTAATCATGATCTTATTATGTAATTAAACTACATGGGTGAACTCCAAGATGCAAGATAACAGGAATTAATAATAAAACTGACTAAATGTAGAATAAAATAACAACAAAGTATAGAAAAAGCGCAAACTCTGGGCACTAATTGCCCCAATGCAGACTGCAGTTGAAATTGTCTTGGATTGATATGAAATCATCTCGAATTGGACAGGATCATCTGCGATGATCTGAGCTTGCTTCGGCTAAAGAATGACAAGGTTCCTGCAACAAAATTTGGAAAGTACAAATGTAGATGGTAATCTTGGGTATTCTAATGCGTGTAAAGGTCAAGTTATAGGAAATTTCAGCCAGGGGAAAGTCAAGGGGGGTCCTAAGGTTTAAATAGGCTTAGGAGGGAAGTTGGGAGGTTGGAGATCATCCTAATTTGGAATATATCCAACAGGGGATGTCTCTAGCGGCACAGACATGCTTCTACCCAACTTAGAGACGTTGAAATAGAGGCTAATTATGAAAAATCAGTTTTGGGACAAGATCGTCTGGATGTCCTAGTTCAGACGAAATTGTCCAATCTGAGGCGATATCGTCTGATCATCGACGATATCATCAAAAAGTCAAAAAAAACTCTAAAAATAGCACAAGAAACAAGGAAACGGGTTAAACGACGGTTTTGGAGCGGTTTTGGGGTTGAATTTGAATTTGAATTTGAATTATTACTAAGGTAATTTTAATTATTGCTAAGGTTTTACTTTGCCAATTTTAGGGTGCTACACTAACTCTTCATCCAATTATTTCATATAGTATTTGTCTTCACTTGCTTCATTGAAATATTTAGGCTTAACTTTGGATGACAAGGAAAAATTTGCATGTTCACCTGTTCCTATTGTCTTTCTCCTTGTTTTTCTCTCACTTGGATTTCCAATAATTTATTCTCTCATATGATTATTTTGCACATACATGGATGGTGTCTTTGGTGTTTCCCTTTGTGTCTCATCTTCTTTAGTTTCTTCACCTTCTTCTTCTTTGCAAATTTCTCCTTCTTGATACATAATTTCTTGATCTGGTTCTCTTAGATCTATTTCTTCATCAACCCTTACATTTGCACTTTCCACAATTGTATGTGATTTTTTATTATAGCATCTATAGGCTTTTCTCTTAGTGGAATATCCAAGGAAGATACCCTCATCACACCTGGAATCAAATTTACCCAAATTTTTCTCTTCTCTTCTAATGTAGCATTTGCTTCCAAAAATTCTAATGTACTTTACGTAGCTGATCTTCCCTTCCAAATATCATATGGGGTTTTATGGTGATTTACTCTTACCTAAGCTCTATTGATGATATAAATGGTTGTATGAACTGTCTCTTTCTAAAACCCATCAAAAATCTTAGACTCATCTAACATAGCCCTGGCCATACCCTGAATTGTTCTATTTTTTCTTTCAACCACTCCATTTTGTTATGGAGTTCTTGTTGTTGAGTATTATCTCTTAATTCCATGTTGTTCACATAATTCTATAAATTCACCTAAAATGAATTCTCCTCTTTTATATGATCTTAGAAATTTGATCTTTCTACCTATTTCATTTTCTACTAGTGCCTTGAATGCCTTGAACTTTTCAAATGCTTCTGATTTTTCCTTCAAGAATGTTACCCAAGTCATTCTAGAGAAGTCATCAATAAATAACATGAAGTAACTCTCACCTTGTAAACTTTTTGTCCTTGTAGGGCCACATAAATCAATGTGAACCAATTACAAAGGCTTGGATGAAGAAAATTCCTTTCATTTGAACCTAAATCTTGTTTGCTTGCAATACTGACATTGAGCACAAATTGTGTTTGAAGGTTTTATTATTTTGGGCATATCTCTGACTGTCTGTTTGTTGTTATTTTTTACTATATTTTCAAAGTTCAGATGACCCATTATTCTATGCCATAACCAATTCTCATCTTCTCATGATAAAAAATATTTTTCTCCTTTTATCTCACACAACACAAAGATTATTTGTGGTTCTATCAACATCTACAATAAGCTTTCCTATCTTGGATTTTCTAATCTCATATCCATTTGGATGAAATGTGATAGTGTGCCCTTGATCACAAAGTTGACTTATACTTAGTAAATTGTGTTTCAATCCTTCAACATACAACACATTTTCTATTTTTTACCTTCCATTATCCAAGCTCAAAGTTCCTTTTCCAACAATTTGGGTGGAAGCATTATCACCAAATTTCACTTTTCCTCCATTTGTTTTGTTGAGAGAAAGAAATTTACTTTTGTCACCTATCATATGACTTGAGCAACCACTATCAATGTACCACTGATTTCCTTCATTTTGCACATGAAAAGTTGTTTGTACCAGCATGGATTTTTCTTTACCTTGTTCCTTATTTTTCCAAAACTAACTCTTCCTGAGTTGTTTGATATTTCTCCTTCTTGCTTGATTTAGGAAATTCAGGAAATATTGTCTTACACCATTTATATGTGTGCCCAAAATTATAACATTTATAACAAATGATATTATTATCCATGAGAGGTGCAAATGGATTAAAAATTCTACCAACATCAGCTTTTACATAGACCATGCAATGTACCGCTTTATGACCATATTTGTTGCTTGAAAAACAATAACCATGAAACTAGTTTGATTTCCTTAGATAATATGGTTGCATACATTTTCTGTGATTGAATTTTGTCCATGATGATTTTTTGTTCTCTTCCTCCTTGATGCTTTTACTCTTTAATACATCGACATAAGTCATGAGCTCTTTATTACTTACTTTCTTTGGCATCCCTTTTGAGCTTGATACTTCCTTTTGTAACTCTATATTTTTTGTGATCTATTCTTAGATTTTTCAACTTCCTTTCTTAGAGAGACAACCTCATGTTCCAATTTTTTACATTCCAACTCTTTTCCCTTTAATCGTTGAATCATTACTTCTTCAATTCTCTTTGTCTCTTCAAATTTCACTTTTAATTCTATGAGATTTTGTAGAAACTTTGTCTTTGTTTCCTCATCCTCTTGTACTTGAGATTTTAGTCTTGAATTCTTATTTCTCTCCCTTTTTAATTCTTCAAGAGTAATGGTAAGTTCCTTCTTTATGTCAACCAAAATTTTCTTTTATTTTTTTGAATATATTTTGTTGGTTTCGATCATAGGAGCAACTTCTATCACTTCAATGGCTATGTGTGTTCTTAAATGAACTTCCTTTAAGTTTTTATGCTTTCACGAAGGATCCCGCTTTGATACCAATTGAATAACATAATATTATACTAATAGGGGGGTGAAAAGTATAAGATCAAAACTTTATTTTTCTTTACAAATGACAATAGCAATAGTATCAATGCAGTAAATGAAACAATGTACAAATATTCACACACATGAGAGACATAGATTTAATGTGGTTCACCCAATGTGAGCTACGTCCATGGAGAAAATATTTCTTATAATCAACCAATCTCTTGGGAACCAATTCTCTATTACAATATTTATGGGCACCAACCCAAAGGAGACACCAATCCCCTATGCTCAAGTTCATGGACCTCTATCCATAGGAGACCTCAATCCCCTCTACTATGGTTTGTGGACCTCTATCCATAGGAGACACCAATCCCCTCTACTCTGATCTATTTACAAAACTTGCTCAACTCTGCTTACAACTCTGCTCAAATTTTCTCACAAAAACCTACTCATAAACCTGCTCAAATATTTTCATAAAACCTAATCAAATATGCTAATGAAACCTGCTCAATTCTGCTCACAACTCTACTTATAAACCTACTCAAATCTGCTCATAACATTTTCATTTCTTTCATACAAACAATGCTTAAATTCAGACATAAACAACATACAAATTTACTTCATAAATATGATTTTTAATTTTTGCACATTCACCTCCAATATCACTCAAACCACGGCTCAATTATGCTCTCAAACATTTATCCCAATATTCTCAATTTCATTCAACAATGATACACAACTTGTTCACAAACCCTAGCACATGTGTTCTCAATCTCATTCAACAATGAAGCACAATTTTATTCTCAAATCCTAACAGATGTATTTCCAAAAATGCACACAAACTTAATCCTTGTATCTCCATATTATGACTCAAAAATAATTTCTCAAAAAAACAACCACCTTGATACAGAGTTAAATTTCCATACCTCAAATTTCATTAAAGAAGATGTGCCTTCAAAAACTTGTCTCAAAATAATTTCCTCTTTGCCACTTCAAAACAAGTTAGCAAAACTTATTTTCAAATAATCCATATAAAACCCTTTCAAAATGATGTATACAAGAATACCTGAAAATAATGTCCTATGACTCCCTTTTGGTTTCACAAGATAAAGCTCTTAAGAATAAACCAAAGCCCTCAACATACCATGCAAAAATACAAGCAACAAAAAGCCACAATACACCTTATGTCTCCTCTCTAAAATGCAACAATTACAATTTCAAAACAATCCACAATACACCTTATAACTCCTATTTTCACAAAAAATAATTTTCAATACACCACAATGTGCCTTATACTACTCAATAACCCAATGTGCAAATTACAATATTAATTTAACCTCATGCACCTTATACCTCCTACTTTTAAAGATAATTTTAACTTATTATGCCACACATAATATCTGAAATGCAATTTCTCACTTTGTACCTTTGACTTCAATCAATCATGCAAAAAATTCAATCAAACCAAATATACCTTATATCTCCCTAATGCAAACAGGTGTTGTGCATACTTTATACCTTTTAAAATATTTAATAAAAATATTGCCCTTTCCAATGTAGCCACCATGAATTGAACCTACCACCTCCTGCTTACCTGTACCCTAGCACATTCTGGGCTTCCGCATGAGCTATATGCCCACACAACACTTAAAGCACACAAAAATATCTTCAATATCACCTATGATTTTCACCTAAAAAAATCTTCAACAAAATGAACCCGTGACCTTTGGTTTACCAATGCCTTAGCGCAAGGATTGCCTGTCATCTGATCTAGCCACCTAGATAGAATATTATCCATGTTTTTTCCTCTTTAAATTATCGAATCTACCTTAAAGTATGTGTGCTTTCCCTTTTCTTTCTCTTCTACCCTCATGAAAAACTTCAAATAGCATCGATAACAAAATTTAGCAAAATGTTCTATTTGCTACCCTTTAAATATGCAAATCGATTACCTTGAAACCATCGATGCTATTATTTGATTTTCACCCTTCTTTTATATTGGTGCCAATTTCTTTTTTTTTAATATTTATATTATAATATTTCAAATATTATAATATTTAATCTTTAGCCTTTGCCTCCTTAACTCTTTTGCAAGTAATTTTAATAAAACTTTTAAACCTTGTACTTCTTCATAATATTTAAATTTTCATTAAATATTATTAAACCTTTGCTTAGAAAATTACTTTGGAGATATACCTTACTTTTCATTTACCAACCTTGTAAACTCATCCCTTTTGAAGAATATTCTACCATTTATACCATGCTCTTTTTTACATCAAGCATTCGACATTAAGGACAACTATTGACATCAATCCTTTGACATCAATGACAACTCAATATGGTTAATATTTCTAACAATCTCATCACCCGTATTTTGGATATATTTGATCTGATGATGGATGTCTTCCATCACCTTAGAAACTTGCTGGTATAGGGTCTAGGTAATCTTGAAGGCATTAGCAGTAATAGAAAGTGTTATCACAATACCGGTCAGGGGGTCAAGAATGGATTTTTTATACATGTTGGTGGTGGGACCACGCAAGAGATCAAAGAATCTCACACAGATGGGATTATCTTCCATAATCACCATTAGGTGGGAGCCTTTGGTCTTCTCTTTTTGAAGCTTCAATCGATGGGATTCCCGAACAACATCAAGGCTATATTTATGCTTGTTCCCAACATTTTTGCTCCTCGAGGAGTGACGATAAAGCTTAAAATTGCCTAACTAAGATATATCTTCTAGAATTGAGCTAGAACTTGATTTTCTATCTGATTTCGATGTATCTCTAGACCACCTTCTTCACTAATCACCTCTTTGATAGGGGACTCCTGACTCAAACTCTAAATAAGGGATAGATCGAAAGGACTAATATTGCAAGAAATTATTGGATATTTTGAGCTCATTTAGTTGTCATTGATGTCAAGGTGAGAAGTTGTCATTGATGCCAAAGTGAACACATGAAGCTATCATTAATACCATGGAGTACACCATCATTAACACCAGGAGCAATGCAAAGAGTTGAAGAAAATGTTATCAAAATATTATTCTACAATGGTTTTTTATTAAAACCATGGTGGCAGAATAATCTTCATCAAGTCAATGGAGTACAAGTTAAAGGTTTAAATTTTATCCCAAGGAAGGCTTTAATTTTTATTAAAGTCAAAGGTTTATAAATATAATTTATAAAATTTAAATTCTTTTAGAATTTAAATAATTTATAAATTATAAAAGGTTTTAAAAAGGAGCATCAATGTCATCTTAGTGGAGCACCGACGTCTATGGAAAAAGGGGAAATCATGTATAAATACCATGCCAAAGGACATTAGAACTTACCCTTCTTCGATTAATTTTATGCGACCAAAGAGAAAAATAATTCGTGCAAATCGTTGAGGAAGAAGACAAACTCGTGTTGTTTTTAGTGCCAAGGAAAAAATATAAAAAGGGAGGAGAAGGCCTCACTCCCATTGGACATGGTGGTCCATTGGCAGTGCATGTTTCGTAAGAGCGTTGGGAGTGGAAGTATCCATGATCGATTCACGTGGAGTTGGCGTGTTTGTCTTGAGCGCCAAGGGGAAAGTTTTTGGGACGCGCTCATTTTGAGCGCCAGCTTAGGAGAAAGAGCACGAAGTGCTCCTAAGCTCTCAAACGTGCATCTAGCGCACGCGGTGGTCAAGCCCATGGCTAGAGCGCTCGAGGAGGCAGAGATTGTGGGTTCGAATCCCACTAGTGGCAAAGGTATTTTTAATTAAAATTTTATTTGCCTAATGTTTTCTTAAGGTGTTATTTGGAGTTATAAGGGTTTATGAAAGGTTGTTTGATTGATAATTGATTTATGTTATTTGGAGTTATAAGGGTTTATGAAAGGTTGTTTTATTGATAATTGATTTATGTTATTTGGAGTTATAAGGGTTTATGAAAGGTTATTTGATTGATAATTGATTTATGTTATTGGAGTGGATTTGATTTTTGCCAAAGTTCTTTTTGCCATTAAATTTGATTTAAAGAGGTTTTGAGTTAATTTTGGTGGATGTTGAATTTATTTTTAATTGGGAGATTATAAGGTGTTATTGGATAAATATTTTATGTATGTTGATGGTTGTTTTGAAAGGTGGAGTGATAAGGTGTAATTGAGTTTTTGCATTACATTGTGAGAAATATTTATCTTCTAACCTCTTTGAGTTTGGCATAGAAGTGTTTGTGGTTGTGGCAGATTTATGAGATCCCTTCATCATCAAGGAAAAGGTATGAGCACATTCTTCCATAGTTGAGTTGATTGATTGGTTTTCTGGAAAATAAGTTTGGAGTGAAAAGGACTTGATTAGGGTTTCCTATTGAGTGTGTTGAGTTAATGCTTCAAGGTTTTCTGGAATAAAGAATTGTTGTTAAAACCTTGTTTTATAAGCATTGTTGTTGAAGCCATTGGTTGTGTGAAGAACTTGAATTAGGGTTTGAGTATCATTGCTATGTGAGAGATTGTTTTATAAGCATTGTTGTTGAAGTGAGTTGTTGAGTGAAGAACTTGAACTAGGGTTTGAAAAGAACATGAGTATCATTGTTATGTGAGATTTGTTGTTGAGCATTGTTGGAAATATTTTGAGTTGGTGTTTATATGCTTGGACTAGGGTTTGTGAGAAAGGGGTGTTTCATTGAGTGATTGGTTGAGTAGAGTTGGTTGAGCCTAGTCAAGTGGATGTGTGAAGTGATTGTTCAAGTTCCATAAAATAAACTATTCTATATTATGAATTGAGTTGAGAAAGTGATTGAGCATTGTGATTAGTATAGAACATATTGAGTCTCTAACAATTCTCTTTATGTTTCTATGAGATTGGACAAGTTTCGAGTGAACTTGTTGAGCATATTTGAGGTAAGTCTTTGAGGAGACTTGTGGACTAATTTTGTGAGTTTTGTGAAGCTTAATAAGATTTGGATAAGTTCTTGTGTGGACTTATTGAGCATATTGGACAAGTTCTGTTGGACTTGTTGAGCAGATTTGAGCAAGTTCTGTGTGGACTTGTTGAGCATATTTGAGCAAGTTCTAGTGGACTTGTTGAGAAGATTGGACAAGTTCTGTGGACTTTTGAGAATTGATAAGTTTTGTGGACTTGTTGATAGATTTGAGCAAGTTTTGTGTGGACTTGTTGAGAATTATTTTTAGTATAAATTTGAGAGTAGATTTTGGTGCAGATTTGAGGATAGGTTTGTGCCAGACTAGGAGATAGAGATTGAGCAGATTTGTGCTAGACTGAAGGACTGTGTTTAGTGTAGATTTGAGATAGAGCTTTGGAGGTGATAGAGTAGAGAGGATAGTAGTCTCTAGTGGATAGAGATCCATTAGCTAGGGTAGTGAGGATAGGTCTTCTGAGTGGGGATAAGAGTCTTCAGTGGAGAGAGATCCACAAGCTAGTGTAGTGGAGGTAGTAGTCTTCTAGAGGATCACCAGCCAGAGCAGAGGAGAAGGAGTTCTCCTATGGATAGAGATCCACGAACTTGATTTAGGGGATTGGTATCTCCATTGGATAGAGGTCCATAAATATTGTAATAGGGAAAGGATTCCCAAGAGATTGATTGAGAAAATTTTAGTGAAATATTTTCTCCGTGGAGTAGCCCACATTGGGTGAACCATGTAAATTGTGGTGTCTCTATTGTGTGTGGTGATTTATGCATTGCTTTGATTACTACTATTGATATTGCTATCTATACATTGCATAATATTGATTGGGAAAGAAAAAGTAAAAAGTGGTCTTATACTGTTCACCCCCCTCTCAGTATAAGCTTGTGTTCTTCAATTGGTATCATAGTGGGTTCCTTCAGAAGAGTTTAACAGCTTGAAGGAAAAGCTAACAAGAACACAATGGATTCTAAGAATGTGTCCTCAGATAATTCAGCACCAGTATTTGATGGAAGTGACTATATATATTGGAGTATGAGAATGAAGATCTACCTGATGGCACTTGGCAATGAAATTTGGGAAGCAGTTGAATTTGGATATGATCCCTTAATTAATCCTCCTATAGATAAGGAAGGTAAGCTCCTACAACATTACAATTCAAAAGCAATGAATGCACTTTTGAGAGGTTTGCATAGAATAGAGTCTATGAAAGTTATGCATTGTCAAACTGCAAAAGAAATGTGGGATAAATTACAAAATATATATGAAGGAGATAAAAGTGTCAAGAAAGCAAAGATGCAAAATCTCAAAGGACAATTTGAAGAATTAAGAATGAAGGATGAGGAAAACATTAGTACTTATCTACTTTGAATTGATGAGGTTGTTAATGCTATGCAAGGACTTGGAATGAAGATTGATGAATCAGATGTTTGTGATAAAGTCTTAAGAACTCTTCCAAAAATATTCAGTGAAAAGGTTTCTGCTATAGAAGTGTCAATGGATGGTGATACTTTGACAAGAGATATGTTGCTTGGTATGCTCACAACATTTGAGATAAGAACAAAAGATCCTATTCCCTAGAAGGAAGCAACATTCAAAGCAATCAAGAAGACAAAGGGTAAGAAGTCAGAATCAAGCAATGAGTCATCCAATGATGAAGAAGCTAATTATGGTAGAAGAGATAAGGATTCTAGAAGATCTAGAGATCTAAAATCTGTTAAATGTTTCAATTGTGGAAAGTATGGACATTTTGCAACAGATTGTCAAGAAGCTAAGAATAACAATGGTGAAGAAAAATAGGATCACAGGAACAGGGAATCAAAAAGATACAGGCACCAGAAGAAAAGCAAGGATGGACAAAGCAGACAAGGAAAGAAGTTCTTTCAAAGGCAAAAGAGGAGCTACTATGCGGATAAGGCAAGTAAGTACTCAAGTGATAGTGATGCTAGTTTTTCAGATAATGATAGAGATGAAGTCCTATTTATGATTGAAGAAAAAGAACAAGTTAAGAAAAGGACTCCAGTAATTCTCAAGTGTTTTAGATGTGGTAACTTTGGACATCTTGAAGATGATTGTACAAGGGATGGTTATAGTTTCAGTGATGATGAATATGAAGATACACTTGAAGGACCAGAAGAGAATATTCTAATGGCACTAGAAGAAGGAGAAGATGATCCTATAGAAGATAAGCCAATAGAAAATAAAGATGTGGAAAAAGGTAAACAAATAGAGGAATATTCAGAAAAGTATGGATATGATCTCAAGGGAGAACTTATTTATGCTCTTGACATGGTAAAGAAGGTAAGAAAGCAACACTCTAAACTTGAAATTCAGTTTCAAGAATGTGATGAAGAGAGAAGATTGCTTATAGAGGATTTAGAAAAATCAAAGGCTAAGGCAAAAAGGTTCAAGGATAAGTTAGAAGCAAAGATCTTAGAATGTGAAAAGTTAGCACAAGAAGTGGCACTACTAAGAGAAGATTTAGAAGACTCCAAGGTCAAGCTAAAAGGGTTCAAAAATAGCTCAAAGAACTTGGATAAGTTCATCAAGATACAAAAGCCTACATCAAGCAAAATAGGTCTTGGATTTGAACAAGTTCAAAAGAAATGGGAAGGAGAGTCAACCTCAAGTTTTGGAGGAGAAGAAACTTTAGATGAAGATACTTCAGAAGAAGACAGTGTAAAAGAGAGTGAGACATCTGAGGATGAGTTGGACAATAGAGAGTTCAACAAGAACAGGAACAATGCACAAAGAAGATACAAATGGAACAACAATCAGAATAGGTCAAGAGAGACTAAGAGACCAATGAGGTCAAGACAAGGAAGCTTCAATGGAAGATGTTTTTCATGTCACAGGTTTGGGCACATGGCTTCACAGTGCAGGACACATGAAAGATAGGAATATGGGAACAGATAACTTTTCCATGGGTATTGCTACTCATGTAATCAGTTTGGTCACAAGGCAATGAATTGCAGGGTTCATGACAGAAGAGGATATGGCTTCACTAGGAGAAATCCTAAGACATTTGCACCTCCAAGGAATAATAACATTAAGTGTTATAAGTGCAATAATGATGGTCACACAACAAAGTGGTGTAGAGCAGACATTCCAGAATCAAGTAGGAATAGGAACAGGAACAGGAATAGGAACAGGAACAGGAACATGGATATGAACAGGAACAGGAACAGGAACAGGAATAGGAACATGGATATGAATAGGAATAGGAATAGGAATAGGAACATGGATAGGAATGTAGACATGGATAGGAACATGGAAAGAAATAGTCAGAGGAATCAGAAGGATCAGATAAGAAGGAAAGAGGATAAAGGTAAAGAACAGTGCTTTCTGGGAGTAGAAATACTCCCACCCCAGAATTAACCACCTCAAGAGGAGGTGGGGGAGGGGCTAAGCTAAGAGGCTCATTCTTAGCCCCAAGCCCCAAAGGTGACCCTTTGCCATTGATGTCAAAGGGGGAGAGATTTGAGTAAGGGGGAGAGATTTGGTATTTGAGAGAGCATTGAGCCAGGGGAGCAATGTCCCAGGGGGAGCAGAACAAAGGAAAGGTCAAGTTTTTAGTAAAAGAAGTTGGGTTGCCATCAATGACAAAGGGGGAGATTGTTGGACATTTTGAGCTCATTTAGTTGTCATTGATGTCAAGGTGAGAAGTTGTCATTGATGCCAAAGTGAACACATGAAGCTATCATTAATACCATGGAGTACACCATCATTGACACCAGGAGCAATGCGAAGAGTTGAAGAAAAAGTTATCAAAATATTATTTTATTAAGGTTTTTATTAAAACCATGGTGGCAGAATAATCTTCATCAAGTTAGTGGAGTACAAGTTAAAGGTTTAAATTTCATCCCAAGGAAGGCTTTAATTTTTATTAAAGTCAAAGGTTTATAAATATAATTTATAAAATTTAAATTCTTTTAGAATTTAAATAATTTATAAATTATAAAAGGTTTTAAAAAGAGCATCGATGTCATCAAACTTAGTGGAGCATCGACGTCTATGGCAAAATGGAAAATCATGTATAAATACCATGCCAAAGGACATTAGAACTTACCCTTCTTCGATTATTTTATGCGACCAAAGAGAAAAATAATTCGTGCAATTGTTGAGGAAGAAGACAAACTCGTGTTGTCTTTTAGCACCAGGGAAAGGATGAAAAGGGAGGAGAAGGCCTCACTCCCATTGGACATGGTGGTCCATTGGTAGTGCATTTTGTAAGAGCGTTGGGAGTGGAAGTGTCCACGATCGATTCACGTGGAGTTGGCGTGTTTGTCTTGAGCACCAAGGGGAAAGTTTTTGGGACGCACTCGTTTTGAGCGCCAGCTTAGGAGAAAGAGCACGAAGTGCTCCTAAGCTCTCAAACATGCATCTAGCACACGTGGTGGTCAAGCCCATGGCTAGAGCGCTCGCGGAGGCAGAGATTGTGGGTTCGAATCCCACTAGTGGCAAAGGTATTTTTAATTAAAATTTTATTTGCCTAAGGTTTTCTATAAAGTGTTATTTGGAGTTATAAGGGTTTATGAAAGGTTGTTTGATTGATAATTGATTTATGTTATTTGGAGTTATAAGGGTTTATGAAAGGTTGTTTGATTGATAATTGATTTATGTTATTTGGAGTTATAAGGGTTTATGAAAGGTTGTTTGATTGATAATTGATTTATGTTATTGGAGTGGGGGATTTGATTTTTGCCAAAGTTCTTCTTGCCATTAAAATTTGATTTAAAGAGGTTTTGAGTTAATTTTGGTGGATGTTGAATTTATTTTTAATTGGGAGATTATAAGGTGTTATTGGATAAATATTTTATGTATGTTGATGGTTGTTTTGAAAGGTGGAGTGATAAGGTGTAATTGAGTTTTTGCATTACATTGTGAGAAATATTTATCTTCTAACCTCTTTGAGTTTGGCATAGAAGTGTTTGTGGTTGTGGCAGATTTATGAGATCCCTTCATCATCAAGAAAAAGGTATGAGCACATTCTTCCATAGTTGAGTTGATTGATTGGTTTTCTGGAAAATAAGTTTGGAGTGAAAAGGACTTGATTAGGGTTTCCTATTGAGTGTGTTGAGTTAATGCTTCAAGGTTTTCTAGAATAAAGAATTGTTGTTAAAACCTTGTTTGATAAGCATTGTTGTTGAAGCCATTGGTTGTGTGAAGAACTTGAATTAGGGTTTGAGTATCATTGTTATGTGAGAGTTGTTTTATAAGCATTGTTGTTGAAGTGAGTTGTTGAGTGAAGAACTTGAACTAGGGTTTGAAAAGAACATGAGTATCATTGTTATGTGAGATTTATTGTTGAGCATTGTTGGAAATATTTTGAGTTGGTGTTTATATGCTTGGACTAGGGTTTGTGAGCAAGGGTTGTTTCATTGAGTGATTGGTTGAGTAGAGTTGGTTGAGCCTAGTCAAGTGGATGTGTGAAGTGATTGTTCAAGTTCCATAAAATAAACTATTCTATATTCTGATTTGAGTTGAGAAAGTGATTGAGCATTGTGATTAGTATAGAACATATTGAGTCTCTAACAATTCTCTTTATGTTTCTATGAGATTGGACAAGTTCTGTGTGGACTTGTTGAGCAGATTTGAGGTAAGTAATTGAGGAGACTTGTGGACATATTTTTGTGAGATTTTGTGGAAGCTTACAATACATATTTGGATAAGTTATTGAGAGGACTTATTGAGCATATTGGACAAGTTCTGTGTGGACTTGAGTAGATTTGAGCAAGTTTTGTGTGGACTTGTTGAGCATATTTGAGCAAGTTCTAGGTGGACTTGTTGAGCAGATTGGGAGCAAGTTCTGTGTGGACTTGTTGAGCATATTTGAGCAAGTTTTGTGTGGACTTGTTGATTAAATTTGAGCAATCTCTATGTGGACTTGTTAAGCAAAGTTAAGCAAGTTATAGAGAGGACTTGTGAGAGATTTGAGCAAGTCTGAGAGGACTTGTGAGTAGATTGAGAGTTCGGGGGCTTGTGGAGTGGTAGTGTAGATTTGAGAGCATAGTTTTGGTGCAGATTTGAGGATAAGTTTGTGCCAGACCAGAGATAGAGATTGAGCAGATTTGTGCTAGACCGAAGGACTATGTTTAGTGCAAATTTGAGATAGAGCTTTGGAGGTGATAGAGCAGAGAGGACAGTAGTCTCTAGTGGATAGAGATCCATTAGCCAGGGTAGTGAGGATAGGTCTTCTGAGTGGGGACAAGAGTCTTCAGTGGAGAGAGATCCACAAGCCAGTGCAGTGGAGGCAGTAGTCTTCTAGAGGATCACCAGCCAGAGCAGAGGAGAAGGAGTTCTCCTATGGATAGAGATCCATGAACTTGATTTAGGGGATTGGTATCTCCATTTGACAGAGGTCCATAAACATTGTAATAGGGAAAGGATTCCCAAGATATTGATTGAGAAAATTTTAGTGAAATATTTTCTCCGTGGATGTAGCCCACATTGGGTGAACCACGTAAATTGTGGTGTCTCTATTGTGTGTGGTGATTTGTGCATTGCTTTGATTACTGCTATTGATATTGCTATCTTTACATTGCATAATATTGATTGGGAAAGAAAAAGTAAAAAGTGGTCTTATATTGTTCACCCCCCTCTCAGTATAAGCTTGTGTTCTTTAGAAATAATTAACTTTTGGGCTTGCTTTTGAATGGAATGCCTATAAAGGATTAAATGTAAGAATTGGTGGATGGGATGGGAGGAATTCCCCTTCCTTACACTGTTAATGGATATTTTTAGGGACCTATAAAGGTAATCAGGCACATTAATAGCCTTGATGTCCCTAAGGTGGTTTAAAAAGGCAAGGTGAAAGCTTTAAAGGGGGAGGTCAATTTTATCAATGGTGAAATATTGCATCACCAGAATCATTACTCTATCCTAGGGGACTATAAGGGACACCCTTATGATTACTTCTTTTTCTCTGGTGATTTTCTTACCTTTATCAACAAAAAAATTGGTTTCCTCCACCAAAGAGTGTTTGTTGTGTTGGATAGCCAACCCCTCATTTGAGAGCTCAATAATCTCAACCAATAATTAAACATTAACTTTGAATTGTAGGCCACAAACATTGATGTGCCCCTTAAACCATGACTTGGCAAACTCATTAGAGAGCTTCAAATCATTCCCATTGAAATTTTTTATAAAGGGTATGAACCCATGATTGGCAAGGATATCTTCGACAATTGGGTCAATTTGTAGAGTTTTAGGTTCTAAAAAGGTCATTCTCAACTAGTAAATTGAAATAGGCTTCAAGCTTAGGTAGAGCAAGGAACCATGATAGTGGTGATGGCTAAGACTATCTTTTTATGTGAATTTAAAGAACTACATAAGAGATCCTCTTCCAAAATATTATAGAAGATGCATGTTGAAATTTATGGAGGTAATCTACTTTAAGAGTTGTTTATTAGCATAATAATTAAATATATTTGAAATGTGTACCCTGTTATTGAAGAGGATCATAGCATGGGAAAGGTACCAAAGGATAAGACTCAAATCACACTTAACATCAATGGAGATAGGCATGACAATGCCTTGGAAATGATTATTCTAGGAGGTGCTCTTTAAGGCACTGATACCAATCCTGGTAGGGTTGGAAAATACCTCAATGAAAGGGTAAGGTTGGCACAAGGTAGTATAGGAGTGAAGGCCCACCACAGACATGGGATAGGAGTGAGAAGCCATTATGGACATAGGGTTACCAGGTGACCAAGGAAGAGTTATACAAGTGGCAAGGGGATCACTATTAAAAAATAAATGGGCTCATAGGGTGACAGGGCCAAAACAAAAAAATAGACAATGGTGATAGGGTTTACACGTGGTAATGGAACCGGTTGCACAAGGGTAGTTGGGGTAAGGGATGATGGGACATCACCAAGATTGAAAAAATGGTGGAAGGCTAGGAAGACCTATAGACCAAGCTTAGGATGATAAGGTACAATCATTGGAAGAAATATCAATGAGAGATTGAGGAAAAGTGTCAAGCCAAACCTTGAGAGACTCAATTCGAAGAGTTGGCCATCAAATAAGTAACATGATTTTATTCTCTGTAAACATGTTAAATAATAATGTTATTATGGTTGCACAAGAACCAGTTGGATTCATAGATGATATTGGAGACACTTTAGGTGGGCACCTTATCACCTTTGAGATAATTGATGATATTCAATGAATATACTTTAAGAACAAGATTGTAGAGAAAATCATTGAGAATGGATAGTCCCTAGAAAAGAGCTCTGGATTTTGCAATATGGTTTGTTTGAGATCTTAAATTCTCCACATACATGATGATGATATTACCACAGTGATCTCTAATGATACCTATGCTTCTTGTTTTTCCTATATTACCTTTTGCAACACAATAAAAGTTTAGTTTTAACCAAACTTTAGGTAGAGGAGTCCATATGACTCTGGTTTTGTCAACTAAAGGGATAGTTAGTCACAACAACTCCTTAGAGAGGTTGAGAGATCTTGCAATGATGGTCTCAAGGTCTAGGTCAGGAAACTTGAAGCAAGGAACAAGTTGGGCATTCTCAATGATGGCACACAACACTCTATTTCCAATGGAAAGAGGGTCCTTGGAACTATTGGAAAAGTCTTTGTTGTTGCACTCTAGCCACACTTGCTACAGGAAATGATGGAGATAAAAGGACCAAAGATTTTTGAGTTGGATGTTCAAAAATGGCTTGGGTCATTGGATAAACAACTTGAAGATCGTATTTGGTTGGATCCACTCAATTCTAAAAGTTGGCAGGAGGAAGCTAAGGACCGACCTAGAGAAAGTGCAATCAAGAAAAATAGGGTGAGTTGAATCCCACCTATATTGGCACAAATAGAAGCAATTGGGGATGATCATGCCTCTAGTAAGGATATTTTTTATGGTCAAAATTTTATTTTGGACCACCAACCAAGAGAGAAAGGTGATCTTGGGGATCAAACATTTAATATAAATGGTGTTGACCAAGATCTGATAGACAGTGGGGTTGTCTTGGAGGAATTAAGTAGTCTTGACTGAGAACTGACCAATATTGCTCTCTCCATACCAGATAATCTTGGGAGCAATTATTGGAAATGATGTAGGATCTAAGGAGAGAAGATAATTAATTTATAGCAGTAATGTGGTTGTTATTGTTATTGCTCTCTAGGTAAGTCTATCATGAGTATGAATTAGGAAGTTAGAGACTTTATCTCCAAAGAGGTGATCAGTGATGGGTTTCACCATGGCTATACTAGGGTTGTCAATGAGGATTTGGTCACATATCCATAGATCCTTCCATAAATTGATGAGTTACCTATTACCAAATTTCCATCTGGTGTCTTTATAAATTATGGGCTTAGAATAATGATAGAATTCCAAAAAATTAGAGCCTCTTGGGAGTGATCCCTCATCCAAGAAATTGTAGTTCTAAAGATATTTCATTTCTATTATGCAGACCCACTCAGTGTTGGCATTGGTGAAGATTTTCCATCCTTGTTTGGCTATTAGGGCCATGTTCATTTTACCAATTTTCCTTAATCCTAGCCCTCTTTGAGATTTTTTTGTGACATCTTGTCCTAATCCACCAAAGGGAACCTTTTTTTGTTCTCTAGCCCTAACCATAAAAATATTTTTTGTATTTGCTCTATTCTATGGCATATTGTTGTTGGGGTTTTAAATATGGACAAAAAATACACTAGAATACGTTAGATATAGGTGTGCACAAGAGTGGCTTTGGTTTCTTGACTTAGGAGAGCTCCTTTCTAGTCAATAAAATTTTTGAGGATTCTTTCAAGAACATTATTCCACATGCTTTCATTTGGGTTTCTAGTGAAAATGGGGAGTCCAAGATAAGAGGATGGTAAATCAAATACAGTGCACCCAAGGACATGAGCGATATTCATCTATCTGACCAAAGGAGTATTGAAAAAAAAAATCTACTCATGTAGTTGACCAATTGACCAGAATCCTCTTCATAAAGATCAATGATGATATTTATGGCTTTGGCTTCAAGGATGAATGCTAGGATGGCCAAAATGGTGTCATTTGCAAACTTCTAATGAGTGATACGCCTGCAGAGAGAAGAAACCTTTATGCTAGTGATGGCTCTAAAGGGGCATGATACTTCAAGACCTCTTCCTAGGTATTATGAAAGGATGAAGAATAGAAATGGGGATAGATAATCACCCTACCTTAATCCCCTTGAGCTTTGAAAGTATCGAGTAGTATACCCATTGATGATGATTGAGAACCAAGTTGGCATTATGCATTCTTTGATGATATTGATCCATTAATCATGGATCCCAAACTTTGATAGATTAGTAAAGAGGAAATCCCAAGAAACTTTGTCAAAGGATTTTTTCATATCAAGCTTAAGGAAGAAACCTGCTTTCTTGCTTTTAGAAACAAAGTGCATAATATCATGATTTATGATGGCTCCATTAGTGATGGTTCTACCTTGGATAGTGCTTCCTTGGCATGGATCAATGATGCACAAGAGGATCTCCTTCATTACTATGGTTATGACTTTGGTAATAATTTTTTAAACAACATTGAAAAGGCTTATTGGTCAAAAGTCAAAGATAATTTTGTAGATAGAAGACTTTGATATGAGGGTTAGAAAAATCAAGTTGATATCCCTTGGTATGAACTTCAACTTTTGGACATATTGGATGGCCTCACAAATATCTTTTCCAATTATGTCCTATAAACACTAAAAGAAGCAAGGCAAAAATCCATCTAGGAATAGGGTTTTGTTAGCATGCATGGAGAAGAGGGCCTCCTTGATTTCATCATGATAGAAATTTCTACAAAGGCGTATGTTGGTTTTGGGAGAGATGAGTCATAGAATATTTTGGAATAGGGAGTTACAGGATTGAGGAAAGTAGGGGGGTGAGGCCTAAGAAGATTTTTGAAGTGAGCAACAGCCTTAGTATGAACCTCAACAATACTATATGTACCAGATCCATTGCTCCTGACCAGTTATCTTATCTTATTAAAATTATGGTGCCTAAGAGTTGAGGTATAAAAATATTTTATGTTAGAGTCTCCTTCCTTTAACCATAGGGCTCTTGATTTCCATCTCTATAAATTTTCCTCTTTTGCAAGCATATTGTGATAGTTTACTAGAAATCTCCTTTCTTTATTACTAGTCTGTAGAGTTATATTTCTCGATTGGATTTGATCTTCTAAAGATTTTGGCTATTCCTTGATATTCTATCTATTTTCAAAGATTTTTTCAAATATATCCTTATTAAACACATGAGGTTTTATTTGATGAAGCATATTTTTTTGATGATTTGGAAAATGAGAGGGTCAGAGAAGCTTTGATTCCACCATTTAGTTATATGAACTCTGAGATCAGGGTGTTGTATCCACATGGCTTCAAACCTGAAGGGAGTTTTGAAAGCTAAAATAGGTTTGAGACCCTTGAGAACCAAAGGGTTGTGGTCCAATCAAATTGTGGGAAGGGAATGTAAGGAAGCATCCCTGAACAGATGAATGGCTTCCTTAGACAAGAGGAATATATCAAGCCTCAACTATATAGGTTGGCTTCCAATCATCCTATTGCTTCATGTGAATTTTTTCTTTGATTTGGACATCCATTAGCTCATTGTTATCAATAAATTCATCAAAATACTCATAGCATCTTTGTGAGATAGCAGTGCCTCCACTTTTATTGAACGGATAAAGGGGGGAGTTAAATTCTCCTGCAAGCATCCAAGGTTCATTAAAGAAGATTGTTCTCATTTGGCTGAGGGTAATCCACAAGGCTAGCCTCCCTTGAGGATTATTAGGTGCATAGATATTTGAGAGGGCTCATATTGCTTTGATGTATTTACAATAAAAGAGGACATTTGTGATTCTATCTAATGAGGATAAAAGTCTTCCTTCCACTCTGGTAGGATCCCACAAGCAAAAAATTCCTCTTGAGATTCCTTGATATGGGATAGCAATGAACTCCTTATTTCTCCAAATGTATTTTATAATTATCCCAATGTTACTTTCTTTAATTTTGATCTGTTGGAGTACAAAAATTATGGGTTTGAGTTCTTTCCTCATGGTCAAAACTAGTCTTTGCTTGGTTGATCCATTGAGACCTCTCACATTCTATGAGAGGATATTCATTTATGATTTGGTGGAGGTATTTTTCCCTCCTTTGCCTTTTTGTGAGGGGGGTTTGGTTCTCTTTCCATAATCCTTGGACAAATTAGAAAGGGCTAAGAAAAGGGTGGTTTGAGTGTCATTGGTAATCTTATCTTCAACTTCTCATATTTTTTGATCAAGGATGGAAGGTCTTCCATTATTTTTGTCACTACTCATGTCGATGGGGGTCTTTTTATGGCTTTTGGTGTTCTACTTAATCAAACTAAGGGATTCAAGAGAATCAGTTATGGAATGAATGACATGTAGGGATGAATATAAGAGGAAGGCTACAATGAAATTATGAGGGGGAGGGCAAGAGGGTCCATACCTTGATGTAGATTGGGGATAAATACCTTTGATGGGATAGAGTCTCAAGGATGACATTGAAGAGACTCAAGGAATAGGAAGTCAACCAGGTGATTAAATTTGACATTAGTAACAAGTGATTCAGATAAGGGATTGAAGTGATTGAGGAAGGTAAAAAGAGAAAATACCTAGTCTTTGGATTCCATAAGTAGAGAAGAAACTAGTTTTTTTCCCTTGGAAATGGGATGGTCTATCTTGGGAATAGGATGGTCCACCTTGGAAGGAGGCTTCTTGTGAGTAGGGATATTCTTCAGAGGAGAATCTGAGGATTTATTTTGTTGAGACTCATATTTTTTGTCTCTCTTTTAATATGTGGACATTGAGCTTTGAGATGACCTTGAATGTGACGTTAAATATAGAAGACCAGATTGTTTTCATACTCAATGACTTGGTGCCTATGATAGGATCCAAAGATCAATTTTACGAACATGGATAATTTAGGGTCAATATTGATATTGATGCATAAATGGGCATACACCATCTAAATTTTAGCTTTAGTTATCAAATTGAAGGTAACGATATCTCCAATGGTTTGAACAATTCCTCTCAAATTTGTATCATGCCAATACTAAACTAGGAGTCCTGACAATCTAAACCAAATGGGTACCATGTTTATACTTTGAGTTTTGATATCAAAATCCTCTGCCCATCTCCTAATAAAAAGACTATGTTGGTCGAAGAACCATGGTCCACCCATAAGAATACATTTAGTATCATTTGGATTGTTGAGTATGATGAGGAAAAATCCTCTTGGAAGTGCTACCAAGTCCATGTTGCAACAAGGGTACCACTTAGAAAAGGCCCATTTACAAATGGATTCAATGTCCAAATGAGATCCCATAAATTTACTGACTAAGGATAGAGAATCTTGATATGCAAAGGATGTCATAACACTAGGAGAAATGAACAAATATTTGTCTATAGGAATGAGAGAAAAAGGGCCAAGATGGTGAGATGGAGGTGCAGTCCTTGAGCTATTTCAAAATATCTTTGTGAAGGAGATAGGCTTATAGCTTAGATGGTCTATTGAGGGGGGGCATACCCATGACTTCCACATCCAACCTAAGAGATCTTGGGACCTGAAATCATTTATGCCATTATCTACTACATAATTTCCACCTTCATCATTGATATTTCTTGAGCCAGATTTCCCATCAGATGGAAAATCAAATTTATCAATATCGCATAAGTTCATCTTGCTTGAGTTCATGTTTTACTATATTATTTTAAACCTAAATGCCAATTATTTAACCTTTACCTAAAGGTAAATTCTATTTTGATATAAGTAATCCATATTGCTAACCATTTAACTATTGTTTGGTTGTATTATATTCCATTTTGCTAAAGTGAAATTATTTGGTGTCCACAGACACCCCCATATATCACATGCATTGCTTTGTGTGTATTTATTTTCAGCAATGCTAAGTAGTGTGTTGATTCCATTCAATTCTAAAAACTACTATGAAAGCTAACATAAAATAATAAAATACAAAAATAAATCAAAATTTTGATTAATATATATATTATTTAAGTTAAATAAAATATAAAAAAATTAAATTATTAAACTAGAATTTACAAAATAATTCCTAGTCTATGCAATCCTACTTTATAATAAAAAATTGTATACAACATGCTTTTGTGTAGACACCTAAATCGTGTCATGCTTAGGGGAGCTACTCACATAGACACACTCATAAGATCATAAGACATAATATTGGACTTTCCAAGCATCAACAGTGGTTCTCACCACTCATTTGGGGCCTTTTCAAGCCATCCAAGCTTAGTTGCTCAAGCCAAGAGCGACCAGATATTAGCCGCTCAAGCCTAGAGTAGCCAGACCTTAGCCACTGTAGACGACAATGACCAGATCTTAGATGCTACAGATGATAGTGGCTAAGCCATAAGAAGCAGTTTGCCAATCGACAAACAAGCCTCATGCAATAAAGGTGAGCGGGAGTAACTTTGCATTCCTTTTCATGACCAGTTCACATAGGAGACTTGAGTTTGCATTTAGAATTAAGTTAACTGACCTCCAAGCATAAAAAAAGGACAAAAGCTTCTCATGCTAACGACCAGTTCGCATAGAAGACTCAAGTGGGTAGTTAGATTTCAGTTAACTGGCCTTCAAACATAGACAATGGACAAAATCTTCTCATGCTAACTTGCACTACGCATGAGAAATTCATTTCTAGGGCTTGGACATAGACCTAGGGTTTCACACTATAAAAGGTGCAAGCCTAAGAGCACCAAGAGAATCAGATCTTTTATCATATCAAAGAGAGAGATATATTTTTGAGGAGAGCTTTTGAGACTTGGAGAGTTCTCTTTGAGATCACATGTATGGTGAAGCTCTGATGGATTGAAGAGCATAACACCTATTATTTCAACATCAGATACAGGCTTTGACCCATAGCTTTGGGGCAAAGAGGGTAAGGTTTACCTTAGTGGTCGTTGTCTTGGACAGTGGCCCACAGGCTTAGCTTAGGTTTTAGACATAGCATATTTTATTCTGCTTCTTTATGTTTTCATATCATTAGCATAGATTTACATGATTTCATGGCATAGTTTCATCATATTTCCATTACATTCTTTTATTACTAACAACCTCATCTAGGGAGGCAATCTTGGACACCTAAACATGTGTTGTTGTTTCATTTCTTGCAGGGCCACAGGTACATCGAACGAATATTGCAACATACGAGAGCAAAAGGGATCCCTCTAGGAAATAGACCTAGAGAAGGAGGCATCTATAAGCCCTCATACATTTTCATGTGTGGAACCGGGAAGCTTTTATAAGCACACCACCTCTTTGCGAAAGGGGCACTCTTTACCTATTTGTAATTTATAGTATCGAAATGGGTATCCCTAAGAGGGACCGACATGTAACCGAGCTTCAATATCAATAAAGAGATCCATATTTTGTTATTTCATGTTATATGCTTTTTCTCCTTGTCTTCCATTTCATATTGGGTATTTTAAATAACATTGCAAGTAGGGTTAAAAAGGGACTGGTGCATGCATTCCCGTGGTCGCTACAGATGGCGATCACGGTGGGACCACCACTAATTTTTCATTTTCTTCCATAATACTAACTTATTTTTGTGTGTAGGTCTAGTTGCTCTGAGCTACAACGAGCTAGAAACTAGTCGCTCTAAGCTACAACGGCCAAGAACCAGCCACTCTGGTCGACAATGGCTAGAACTAGAGTGCAGTAGAGGTCAAAACATTGACTCTCTGAGCTGGATCAAAGGTTGGTATAGCTTCTCTAATATTTTACAGCTTTATGTCTACTTTTGTGTGTCTAAAATAGAGAAATTAAAGCACATTTATGTTTGGAAATTGAAGGAATAAAAGAAGAAATAATTAAGCATTTCGCATATCTTAGATCTTCTTTTAAATTTTCCACTAGGTATTGCTAGGAACAGTGGCTTATGCCTAAAAATTTTACCCTAGAATCCAATGTGCTAGACATTGTATGTTGTTTTCTTGCTTTGAGGCCCTGCTAGAGGCCATAGTTGCATGAAATAAAGTGTGCTCATACAAATCATAGTAGTTCATGCATCTTTCTAAATATTGAAATGTATTTTTGCACTTAGGCATATAGGAAAGATTCATTGCTGCTATATGATGCACTTTATGTTACGCAAGCTTAAAATGAACACCACACACACATGTCTCATTTAAACATTGGGGAGTTGGATTTCATCACCAACCTTCAATTCAGTCCAGTGACGTTGGAATTCATCTCCTTCCACTGGTTTTCCCCCTAGATCTTCCTAGAAATAGATTGAGAAACTTACTTATAGTGACACTAAGTTACTTGTGTTCAAACTATCTCCCACTATTGGAACAATCATTGGTTCAGAGTGGAAGAGCTAGGTGAACCCTCCATTGGGTCTTCAATGGTGTACCCTAGCTTCTTTTGAGAAAATCATGTTTGGCATGAGTGTACTTGATTGTCACTATGGATAAGTCTTCTCATTCTTAATCCAAGAACAAGAGCAAAGAAATTGAAATAACAACACATCAAAACACACCAAACAGTTTAGGGCACACTTAAATCGGTAATCAAGATAAACATTTGCTTGGTATTGTGTGGTTATTCCTAAATTACAACTCAAAATATCAATTCATAAAACAACATGGTCAAAACAAGAAGTAAGCACCCTTAGTCTGATATCGAGGAAGACATAAAAGCAACTCATACCCATAGGCGGAGTCGTAGTAACATTGAACGACCTACCCGTAAGATCGTGAGACGTAGCTCCACGAGCCTAAGGGGTGATAATTCAACCCTTGGGGGATCTCCTCGAGAAACCCCAAGTAAGGAACCACATCATGGAACAAAGTCACATAAACAAAAAGAGGCTTCACAACCATCCTCATCAAGGAGACATGAGGAGACCTCAAGGGCCTCCTCTAAACACATAGAAACATCTCAAAGATGTGAGGAAGCTTCAAGGGCTTCCTCCTCACATGGACATAAAGAAGGTTCTAAAACTCATTCTTCACATAAGGATGATGAGACTACTACATCTCCATCCACATGGAGAAAACATGTTACCACAAAGCCCTCTTCATCAAGAAGGCAAACAAGAATTGCAACACCTCAAGATTCACAAGAAACATATGAAACAGGTCTACCCACTGAAGGGTAGGAAACTAGAGCTACATCTAGCCATGGGAATAAAATAGAAGAAACCCTTCACACAAAAGGAAATATTCCCATATACTATGACCTCATAGGAGTGAATGGCACCCCATAGGACCAGCCATGGAAAACAAGACAACTAGATGGGTTGGATCGATTTCCTACATGACCAACTCAAAGAACTATAGCTACTGAGAACTCTGCATCTAGAAGCTCACAAACAGTGACTTCTAAACACAACTCTCAGTATAGGGGTACCTTAGAGCGACCCCAAAATAGACGCATGGAGTCTGATCATAGGGATACTCAACAATACACTGAACAAGTCACATTAGCTAGCAAGAGTACATATACAACAGAAACCTCCTCAAGGAATCTATGAGTCAAGACAACAAGAATAGAGTCAGATAAACATGAGTCTTCTATGATAGCACAAACTGATTGAATGAGGTGGTTAGAAAATGCATTACGTAAGGAGCGAGAGCTAGTGGAAGCTCTCGAACAAGAGAAACAAAGAGAAAGACTCTTGCACCAACATGAGCAGCATTTAAGAGAGCAGGTTGAGTGGCTAGCTCTTAACAATTTATAGACAAATAGTGGTGACCACCAAAGAACAAGACACGCTGACTCACCTAAGGAGAGGCACACTAGACAAGATAGCCCACAACAAAATCCCCCACCAAATCATGAATGAAATCCAACTAATGGGGGAAGGGAAAACATAACAAACCAGGATCATAATCCTGAGTCCCCTCATAGGAGGGAGGAAAATGGAACAAATAAAATGGATAGAGAGTTACCTCCATTGCCAATGCGAATAGGCTTACAAGAGGAGGAAATTCATGCATCAAAGGTATTTCAAGAGCTTGCTAAAAATATGAAAACCTTTGAGAAACAAGAGGCAGCTAGGAACTCACCAACATTGAGCAAGATACACAACCAACCATTGTGCCCATCAATACCTAGCCCTCCATATCCTAAGCACTTTGAGATACCTAGGTTAGAAAAGTTTAAGGGTGAAGAGGATGCACAAGAGCATGTCACCAATTTTATCAATGCTTATTTTCATCTTGAAGACAATGACGCTCTTATGCTAAGAACATTCATAATGACATTTTTAGGCACTACCACTCAATGGTTCAACCAACTACCTAAGCATAGCATAACCAACTTTGAACAACTAGTAAACACATTCTTGAAGCATTTCTCCTTTGGTTCTAAGAAGAAGGTGAACCTTTCAGACCTGGCCAACTTGAAATAGTATGATGATGAGCCAGTAATGGATTATGGGAATAGATGGAGAAAAGTCATGGCAAAATTATCATTCTCCATTCCCATAGAAGAGATCATTCACATGTTCACCAAAAGTTGTTCTAAACACATCTCCCTCTTGCTACAACTCCAGTAGTATCCTTCATTTGAGGAAGCTTTGGCACAGGCCAAGCTCATCGAAGAAATAAAAGTAGATGAGGGAACCATTAAACTCCGAAACAAAAATGAGTGGAACAAGAATGGTAAGAATGACAAGTACAAATAGAAGCAGGGCAACCCTGCTCCAGTCAATCAAGTCGTATTGGCTACACCCAAGGATGGGGGTGCACAACAACCACAGAACTATCAAGCACATCCCCCGCCAGCCAACTACGACCAAAAGAACAATCAAGGAAGAAACCAAGAATGCAAGCCGCCTCATTATTTCATGCCTCTGACAGAATCAATGCAATCAATATTTAATCAATTGAGTGAGGCTAGGAGGATCAGATTTCCTAATATACCTCTTATAGATCCCAACCATCCTAAGCCAAAAGGATATAGGGAATATCAATTTTGCCCTTATCATGGGATATCGGGGCATGACATTGAGGCTTGCATCGGGTTTAAGCATCAAGTGCAAAACATGATTAAGGTGAGAGAGCTCAAAGTTGACAACCCACTGGCTCCCGATAATAGAGACATGGGCACATATAGAAACCCATTGCCCAATCATGAGGCCCCTCAAGAGCAAGGGGCCCAAGTCAATCAGGTTCGATCTAACATACCTACCCATGGATGCATTGGGATGGTTGAGATTGTTAACATAGCAACAAGGACTAGGTGGTATGGTCAACCACAACTACCTACAGCTCCCATGAACATCCCAACCACTCCTAGGCAAAGGTAAGACAACCTTCCAGGTCCACCAACGAGACATGTGGTAACTATTCGGAGTAGATTGGAGCAAAACCTACAAATAACTCCAGCTAAGTTATCCATCTATGAGCTCATACAATAGTCCCCAAAGCATAGGGATACTCTAATGGATATTTTAAGAATTATTGAGCTCCAACCGCAAGATGTGAATGCATTCACTCACTTTGTGGGACAAGTGCAAGAATTCCAGGAACCTGTAATTTGATTCTATGATCATGAGATTAAGACAGTTCCTTCTACCTTACCAGACCCTCCACTAAAAATTGTAGTGGAAATCAATGACTTACATTTCAAGAGGGTTTTGGTCGATATATGTTCATCAATAAAAATCATCACAACAACTGCAATAGAGCACCTCAAAATCCCCAAGTCAAATATCATTCCAGGAGCTTACACATTGAGAGCTTTTAATGATGCTTTATGTAATACTATGGGAACGATAGTCCTACCCATAAAGGTGGGGCACAAGACCATCCCAATGATGTGTCATGTCTTGGAAGGAGCTATGCAGTACAACATCCTCTTAGGGTGCCCTTGGATAAGGGCCATGAAGTGTGTGCCTTCGATCTTGCACCAGTGTGTCAAGTATGTGCATGAGAACAAAGTCTATGTGGTTCTAGCTGATGAAGAGCCTTTTAAATACGTCAATCAGGTGGACATTCTAGGAGAATTTGTAATCCCTTCTACTCACCTATACATGGCACCTTCATCCCCAACCACACAAGTGGATAATGAAGACAAAGGGGTAAGAAAAGACCCATGCACATCAACACCTCCTGGTGCACTCAAGATAGTCAATGCTTCTAAAGTACCATCAACGTCAAAACCAAAAGATAATAAGAAGCTAAAGGCACCCTTAGTTAAGGAAGAAAGGCCCAAGGAAGTGCCAACTATAGCCATTTCTGAGATGCCAAGTCCTATGGAAGAGGAAGATCCTCAAGATCAAGATGAAGATAGTGACTATCACCCTGCTTCACTAGTGTCATCCATAGGGTCATCCACGTCACATGCATCAATACATTTTGCAAGCACAGACATAGGGTAGTACCTTGTGCAGAACATCACCTTTACACCTATCATTGAGTCTACACAAGACATAGGAAGGCCTAAGGACTTGAGGCCACTAGTAGGAACAATGGTTCCACTTGGAATCCCTCCCAACCAAACCAATTTTATCTATGTTGGCCTAGACTGCGCTCATAAGTATTTAGACATAGAAGAGGATGGTGATGAATTATTCATGGTCAATGTTCATTACCTCTCTAACCCCAATTTTTCTCTAAGCTACTTTGAGCATTGCCATTGGCATGGCTATGGCCTTGGCATATATGAGCAAGGGTGCAGGCGGCCCTACGAGCCACTATATCAGCTTCCCTCCGATAGATTTGGCTTAGGCTATTATAGCGGAGGTCGAGATGACTCTCTTACAGCAGCATTGGAAATATTAAGCATAGGGTTAGGAGAAGACATTGATTTCATTCCTTATCACCCCTTAAGAATAGCAAATTTGAGCAATAGACAAGTGGCCATGGTAAACATACCGCCTCCAAAAACTTATCATCTAAACACCTCAATTGATTCCACCCCAATAGGGTACAACTCGTGGGATGAGGAGAATGGATATGAAGTAAGTGATGATTAGGAACAACTTGACTTAGCCTATCAGGGGCCTCGCTATTTACAAAGATTCACATGGTCCATCCATGATGAGAGTGGATATACATCAGTTGAAAGTGACTATGAATCAGAAGACTCAATAGAAAGAGCTTACTTAGGCCTAAGCCATCAATCCCTAACTTTGGAGTAAGAGACAAATGCAAATGGATTCTTCATAAGTGGCAAGATCGTGCCGAAGTCCTTAGAGAAGTATTTGATCACCTCATCAAACACAATGTCCGATTGAATCCTAAGAAGTGTGTATTTGACGTAACTTCTGGAAAGCTTTTGGGATTCATCATATCCAAGAGAGGCATTGAAGTAGATCCTGCAAAGGTAAAGGCTATACTGTAAATGGCCTCCCCTACCAACATTAGGGAGTTGAGAAGCCTACAAGGCAAGATAGCATCCATCAAAATATTCATCACACAATTATCAGATAAATACAGACCTATGAATCGTTTGCTATGCAAGGAAGTCCCCTTTCATTGGGACAAAGAATGCCATCAAGCCTTTGCAGAAATCAAAACTTATCTAGCAACATCGCCAGTATTGGCTCCACCAAGGCAAGACATACCATTTTTACTATATATCGGCTACTGATTTCACATTGGGCACCATGTTAGCCCAAAAGAATGCACAAGACAAAGAGCAAGCCATATATTACATTAGTCACACCTTGGTGAGTTATGAGCTAGGATATGCATATGTCAAAAAGTTGTGTTTAGCAATGGTCTTTGCAACTCGAAAGTTGTGACACTACATGTTGAGCCATACGACCTACGTCATATCAAAACAAAATCCTTTGTAGTACATGATGAGCAAGACATATCACAATACATGTACCACAAAGTGGATCATGCTATTGAAATAATTTGATCTAGAGTTCATAAGCCAAAATTCCATCAAGGGACAAGTCATAGTAGATCAATTAGTAGAGGTGCCTCTTCAGGATAACAAGCCTCTCACCATAGAATTTCTTGATGATGCGGTCTTTGCATTATCAGATCCGCCAGAACTCGAAGAACCTAAGAAATAAAGAGACATGTCATTGTTCTTCGATGGTTCAAAGTGTGAAAAAGGAGGTGGAGTAGGTATTGTCTTTATCACACCATAGGGTGCTCCATTACCCTTATCATTCAAACTAGACTTCCCATGCACAAACAACAATACAGAATATGAAGCATTGATCCTAGGACTCCAAACAACCATAGCAATGGGCATTAAAATATTGAATATCTTTGGTGACTCCTTGCTCATAGTAAACCAGGTCAAAGGACTATTCCAATGTAGGTGCCCACTCTTGAAGACTTACAAGGAACTTGTTGACACATACCTAGCCCGGCTAGAATGGTACGACATCGAGGCAATCCCTCGTACGTCAAATAGATTTGTAGACACCATGGCCTCTTTGGGATCCTTAATCCCTCAGAATCCATCTACTGATTTTACAACCGTTCATGTGAAAGTGCTTTCGCACTTAGCAATACGTTGTGAAGCTTTTGACAATCAAGAATCAGTCAACATGATCAACATCGAGCCAAATCAGGATTGGTCCTTTGCAGCCAGAGATTTCTTGCAAATGGAACCTTGGGGGTCTTTGATCTCCCAAGGACCTATGGAGTGTGGTGCAACCATACACCATAGAGTTGTTCCTCAATCTATGTTCACTACCTCGAAAATGCAGGAAGAGCAAGTTGTCTATTCTATAGAAGTTGTGGCTTATCAGGATTAGCTTTCCCAACTGTGAGACTTCTTGAAGCTTGGAATAGTACCTCAAGGTTTATCGCATACTGAAAGATGAATGTTCAAATAGAGAGCAAAAAGATACATCTTGCTAGGAGAAATCCTCTACATACGAGGATATGATGGAGTATTACTCCGTTGTCTTGAGCCCCAAGAAGCATCTTGGGTAATTTCACAAGCTCATGATGGTACATGTGGAGGCCATTTCAGTGGCATGGCCATCGTTAAGCGCATATTGAGAATGGGTTACTATTGGCCCACCATGGAAAAGGACTACTACAAGTATGTCAAGAAATGTAGTAAGTGCCAACATCATGCAAATCTAACACACTTACCATCACAAGCTTTGCAGCCCATCCAAGTAGCATGGCCATTCTCGTAATGGGGACTAGACTTGATTGGGAATATCTCACCCCCATCCTCAGGCTGACACACATTCATCATAACGGCCACAAAATACTTCACTAAATGGGTAGAAGCGATCCCCTTAACATCAACAACTGGACCAAGGATTGCAGAGTTTATACTCCATAATATCATAAGTCGTTTTGGGGTCCCTTCTAAGATAATATCGGATAATGGGCCATCTTTCAAGAACAAAAATATGCATGCTTTAATGAAAAAATACCATATTCAAAACATTTTTTCAATGCCTTATTATCCACAAGAAAACGGGCAAGCAGAAGCCTCAAACAAAATAATAGTCTCCATTTTGAGGAAGATAGTGCAAGAAAATCACAAGGATTGGCATATGCAGTTGCTGAATTGCAGTTGCCTCTTGCACTATGGGCATACAGGACTAGTATACGGATGCCCACTGGGGCAACACCATTTTCACTAGTATATGGCATTGAGGCCATCATGCCACTAGATTTGGAAATCCCGACTCTACGCATAGCATTAAAGGACTTCATAGATGATGATGTTGCACGACAAGGCTGCCTTGATCAGTTGATGCTTCTTGATGAACGCCAAGTCAATGCTTTAGAGCATCTTCATATTTACCAAGATTGCCTTACGTGAGCTTACAATAGTAAAGTCCACCTAAGGGAATTCAAGGTTGGAGATCTAGTGCTCAAAGAAAACCAACAGAATTTGAATCTATCGCCACATCTACGAGATAAGTTCATGGTAAATTGGATAGGTCCATACATTATTTCATAGAGAGTTGGGCCTGGAGCATATCGCCTTATATCATTAGATGGTGTTGAAGAGCATGAACCTCTCAATATCATTCACTAAAAGGCATTCTACACATAAAACACAAAAACATTCAAATATTTCATAAAACACAAAAACATTCAAATATTTCATAAAACACAAAAACATTCAAATATTTCATAAAATTAAAAACACAAATCTAAAACACAAAACATAAATAACACAACAATATAAAAATAATTTAAACCAAAACATTAAATATTTAAAAATTCAAAACATTCAAATATTCCATAAAAATCGAAAACACTCAAATTGTCAAAAACACAAAACAAATCATAAAAACATAAAATTTCAAAAATAAAATAAAAAATTCTCCAAGGGCATTCAGGCCACTTGGTCAAAAATAAAATCAAAATGCTCCAAGGGTAATTCAAACCACTTGGTCAAAATCAATTCAAAAAGCTCCAAGGGTAATTCAAACCGCTTGGTCAAATCCCATCAAATCAAAAGGCTCCAAGGGTAATTCAAACCGCTTGGTCAAACATCAATTCAAAAAGGCTCCAAGGGTAATTCAAACCACTTGGTCAAATCCCATCAAATCAAAAGGCTCCAAGGGTAATTCAAACCATTTTGTAAAACATCAATTCAAAAAGGCTCCAAGGGTAATTCAAACCACTTGGTCAAATCCCATCAAATCAAGAGCTCCAAGGGTAATTCAAACCGCTTGGTCAAATCCCATCAAATCAAAAGCTCCAAGGGTAATTCAAACCGCTTGGTAAAAATCAATACAAAAGCCCCAAAGGCATAATAAGCCCTTTGGTCAAATAAATCAAAAATACAAAAACAACATAAAAATCAAAATAACAAAAACAATTGCATATCACATCTTGCATCCACATCATTGCATTGCATTTTCATATCCACTACAACTGCATATGGCATGAGAGCCTTAAAAGTGATACCATAGTTTGTCACACAAATCATTCAAATCCATACCTCCATCTATCATGTGTGTAATTGTGTTTTTCAACACAACCATTATTTGTTGCTATACATAATATACTAAGGTTTTTTGGTTAATCAACCACAACTAGTGATCTTATCAACTTTTGAGGAAAACAACTTTGATTAGTAGAAGGTAAGTTCTAGCTGTGATAATGCCTTGGATATTCAAGATCCTTTCACTAATTGAAACACTAAAATCCTAGTTGGTACAAGGAAAATATGAAAGTTGCAAAGCGGTCTAGGTTACCTTAAGCGAAAAGGATTATCCTTGCTTATCCCCCTATGCAACCGGTTTAAAGGTGTTGAGAATTGGCAAAAGGACAAGCTTTACCCTATCAAAACCATTGCTTAAATAAAAATAAGCAAAAATCCCAAAGCAAAGTACATATTCAAAAGGCTAAGCATACAGTCCAAATTTCAAAGCAATAATCCGATACACAAATCATAAATTCAAAAAAAAATATCAAGCTAAAAAAAAATCAATCAAAAATAAAGAGTGATTTTCATCACTGCGTATGAGCAAAATAAATAGTGATTATCATCACTACAAAAAATCCCCGCTCAAAGAAAAAAATCAAATCAAAATAAATAGTGATTTTCATCACTACATATGAGCAAATATTGAAAGCCAAAAAGAATGGAATAAAGCTTGAATCCCTAGAATTCTCAACATTGTACAAAACTGGAAGGAGAAATCCTTATGCATGATGATATGTCTATTACAATTGCTTCATGCATTTGTGTAGACCAATGTTTTAATGTGGATGAGCTAGCTTAGGTAACCCAATATTGCCTAGTGGTATAGTCCAACTAAGTCCAACATAAGGATGAGATGAACACTTGACATCGAATGAAATGCTTGAGTTCTACCTCAAAATATACAATCACATGCACACACAGAGATCATGAAAAACCAGGTCCATGGTAAAAGCATTACTTTTCAAAAGTCTAAGTGGTAAGTAGACAACTGTTGATAGGGTAACTAGAGTGTTTGAATTATTGAGCAAGGTGCAGCAACAGTATTGTCATTGTTGTCAACACAGTCAGATAGATCTGTTGATGCAGTGGATAGGAAGTTCAAAAGCTATTCAGATGCATAAGACAAGAGTTTAAATGTTATTCAGAGTATGTATAGTGATTTTCCAAGAAGACCAAAGTGGCCCATTTGCAAAAGATCAAAGAAAAAGACAAGTAAGAAAAGTGTCGTGATATCACGACATATACAGTAGGCAAGGAAAATTGTGGTGATTTCGCGACATGTTGGAAGAGAGAGAAAAAGTAGGAAAAATTATTGTGATTTCACGACATGTTGGAAGAGAGAGAACAAGCAGGAAAAGCTGTCACGATTTCATGACATGTTGGAAGAGAAAAAGGCAAGTGGAAAAACTGTCACAATTTCACGACATGTTGGAAGATAGAGAAAAATCAAGAAAAACTGTCACGATTTCGTGACATGTTGGAAGAGAAAAAGGCAAGTGGAAAAACTGTCGTGATTTTGTGACATGTTGGAAGAGAAAGAGAAAGCAAGAAAAACTGTCACGATTTCGTGACATGTTGGAAGAGAAAAAGGCAAGTGGAAAAACTGTCACGATTTCACGACATGTTGGAAGAAAAAGAGAAAGCAGGAAGAAGTGTCATGATTTCACGACAAGTTCAAAGAAATAGAACAAGTAAGAAAAGTGTTGCGATTTCACGACATGTCGCATTTTTGTGACTAAAATAGGAGAGAGAAAGTAAGTTGGAAAAGTGTCGTGATTTCGTGACATGTCGCATTTTCACGACTAAAATAGGAGAGAGAAAGTAAGTTGGAAAAGTGTTGCAATTTCGTGACATGTCGCATTTTTACGACAAAATAAAGAGAGGTAGCGTACGAAAGCAGAATTGTCACAATTTTGTGATAAAAGCAGAAAGCAAGACTTCGGAAGTAGAAGTTTCACGATTTCACGACAAAAGCAAAGAAGTAAAGTATGGAGCAGAAGTGTCATGATTTTGCGACAAAAGCAGAGAAGAAGACTTCGAAGGCAGAAGTGTCACGATTTCATGACAAAAGCAAAGAAGTAAAGTACGAAAGTAGAAGTGTCAAGATTTCATGACAAAAGCAGAGAAGAAGACTTCAAAGGCAGAAGTGTCATGATTTCATGACAAAAGCAGAAAGCAAGATCTTGGAAATAGAAGTGTTGTGATATCACGACAAAATAATAGAGAAAGCGTACGGAGGCGAAAGTGTCGCGATATCGTGACATGTATTTTCGTGGGCCAAAGCTAAGAGAAAGAGCAAGGAGAAAAAGTGTCGCGATATCATGACATGTTGTATTTTCACGGTCCAAAGCTAAGAGAAAGAGCAAGGAGAAAAAGTGTCATGATATCGCGACATGTTGTATTTTCACGGTCCGATGCAAAGAGAAAGAGCAAGGAGAAAAAGTGTCGTGATATCGCGACATGTAGCTTTTTCATGGTCCGATGCAAAGAGAAAGAGCGAGAAATAAAAAGTGTCACGATATCGTGACATGTTGTATTTTCGGGGGCCAAAGCAAGGAGAAAGAGAGAGAAAGCGAAAGTGTTGCGATGTCGCGACATGTTGTATTTTCACGGTTGAGTTGAAGACGACGAAGACCGATGATAGCCGACTAAAATTAGGGTTTACAGTTGTCATGAAAGTCGACTAAGATTAGGGTTTACATTCGACTAATATTAGGGTTTTCATCACAAAAATTTTGTTATAAAAGGAGGGCTGTTTGGAGATTTGAGAAAGTTGTTGAAGTGTGCAAAATACGGTCGTTGTGCATAGAGAGCAAGTCATGTCGAATCGTGCTAAGTGTGAAACTCGCAAAGAGAGCAGAGTGCATAAAAGGGAGAAGACAATCATGAAGTTTGACTGTAATGAAGCAGAGTGTGGGAAGTGATTGCACAGAGAGAGCAGAGTGCATAGAGAGTGAAAAGGTCAAAGTTCAACTAGGTGTTGTTGTGATTGCGCAGAGAAAGCAGAGTGCGTAGAGAACGCAAAGGTGAAGAAGACTAGTCAGGGTCTTGCAAAAGCAAAGGTCTTTTACTGTCAATCTTTTAGTTTTAGAATTGAAGTCCAAGTTGGTGCTTGGCATTAGGGGTTGGTGCTCCTTCCAGTTGGTGTTGGTAAATCAGGGGTTGGTGCTCCTTCTAGTTGGTGCTGGTAAATCAGGGGTTGGTGCTCCTTCCAGTTGGTGCTAGTAAATCAGGGGTTGGTGCTCCTTTCTGTTGGTGCAGATAAATAAGGGGTTGATGCTCCTTCCAGTGGGTGCTGGTAAATTGTTTATAAATTTGATGCTTTACATAGGCTAGATTTGGATGGTAGTCCAAGCAGTCATTTTTGAGGAGTAGCCACTTTGGTGAACCTCATTAAATCTTGTGTTGTGTGATGTTCTCTTGTGATACTTGCTTTATCTAGTTTTAAGGTTTCATTATTTTAGTTTTAAGAGCTGTGAATTTAAGTTTAAAGAACTATACTAATTCATCCCCCCCTCTCAGTGCCATTGTAAGACTAACATGAATCTCCTAAAAGCCCCAAAAATTCTTACATAGCAACAAATCATAACATCATTAACACCATCACATTCTTTATAATATTCTATAAATTAGGGGGTATCAACATAGTAGGACAAATACTGCATATATATTAGAAATAGTATATAGATGGCCATTTACAGAAACTTATTAAGAAAAAAATATTGCACACCATTACATCTCATATATGAATACTTAATCAATTCTTATGATAAGAGTGATTATTTAAATTCATGATTATTTTTTTACTTTTTGTGGTATCACCCATTAAGATTGTCAATTTCATATTCATTCCGTATGTTTTAAAGTGATTAGGGCATACAGGTTCATTTATACCATTCCACCACATAAGTTAGATGCATATAATTAAAGCAAAGTTAAAACATGCATTTAGCAATAACATCGCATTCACAAAAACAAGTCATTAAATCCATAAAGCACATCATAAAACATATAGGCAATATCCATTTGCATACAATCATAAATTCATCATTCATCATCAAAATACATCGCATCATATCATCAAATAATATAAGCATCTACACATAAATCTAAGCATATTCAATATCATATATCATCTAACATATTCATCAAATCATCATAATACCATCATTGCATCATATCATAAAACAAAATAATAACAAAAACATGAGCAATAAACGATACACATAATAAGTCATAATGAAAAGCTATCATAAAAGTATGTGTGTCAAGTCCATGGATATACAAAAATGCCCATGGGCTACAGTCATATAGGTCAGTCGATCTAAAAAATGGATCAAGGACCAAGTAAAGCATTAATCAAATACTGGTCCTGAGCCCCCTGCATCACCTCCTCTAGTGCCACCTCCACTTGTGGTGGTGTCATGAGTTGAGTGATGCGAGCCTATCAGTCTCTCTATCCCATTCTAGGTCCTCTTTCTAGGACAAGTAGAAGACCACCCTGAGGTGGAGTGCCCACTGACCTGCGAACCACCCGCACCTTTTGGATCCTTAAGGACAATCTTGTGCCTCCTAAGCTACATCTGAATAAGGGTAACATGATCCACAAGTCCCTAGATCCGTACCTCATGCTCATGCAATAGAGACTGGATATGTCCCACATATTCTCCTGAACCTGTCGTTGGAGCCTCCTGTGGTGTAGAAGGAGGAACAATAAACTGCATCCTAACATTGCCACCCCCAATAGTAGCTTACAAAGCTTATATTTGTGTTGTGAGATGCTCAATCATAGCATCTCATCATTGTACCTAGATCTTAGTGGCCTAAAGCTTAGCCTTGACCTCGTGTAGTTGTGATCTCAAAATAGAGTCTCTCTCCTCGAGCTCTAACATCTCCTCCTTCTCAGGAACATCAGGATCCTCTACTATCACCTACTCTACTGGCTGGCCCCATACCTTGGTCTTAGCTTAGTGTATCGCTCCAAATTTTTTGCACCCCTACCTTCAGGCTATTGGATCCGCGCCCGGAAGGAGGATGGGAAAAGGATGGTGCGGTACCTCGGACGAGAGGACTTTGCGAAGGTCCCGCCTCTCAAGGGAGGTGCATTTTGGTGATTTTTCGACGGATGGTGGGTTCACCGAGGAAACATTTGACGGCGGTTTCCACGCCTAGGTTTTGGGAATGAGTTTTGATGAGTTCGTTTTATTTTTAAACATTCATCCTAGGTTTGGCCGAATGATTCTAACTTAAACTACATGAAAATGCAATTTAAATGCATACGACAAACAGAAAGGAAAACAGAAACGAGAGAATTTGCGGGAGGCCAATGAAGATTACCGATCCGAAAGTCGATGGAGTTTACGAAGCTTGAAGCGGTCCGGATCGTCCGCAATTCAACGAGAATCGCCTTCAATTTGATAAAATCGTCTAAACTGACAGGATCGTCTGCAATCTGACGAATTCGTCAGACGAATTCATCAGAGACCTGCAAAACAGCAAACAGATGCGAAATACAAGAAATTCTATTTTGCAAACAGGGGCAAACTATGTGAAACAGTAATATGAGTGTTGAACAATATACAAGAACAGAAGTAAATGCAAATCATTGTGTTTAGATAGCAGAATATGATCTTAATATGCAAACTAGACAAAATGGGTGAACTCCAGATGCAATATAGTATAAAAACTGAATAAACAATCTAATTTATAGCATAAAATGACAAAAAAAGAGACAGAAGAGCAAACTCCAGGCACTGATTGCCTCGATGTGTCTTGCGATCGAAATCGTCTCGCATCGATGCGAGATCGTCCCGAATTTGACGAGATCGCCTCCGATCTTGACGGGTTAGTCGAGCTGCGATAGGTGCTGGCTCCGGCTGAAAACCGATGGTGTACCTACAATGAAATGACTATAGGACTAATGCAAAATATGAATTACGATGTTTTAGAGCATAAGGGTTCAATTTGCATAAAAATTCAGCGAGGGGTTGGGGAGGGAAAAGTCTTAGAGTTAAATAGGCATAGGATAGTTGTTGGGAGGTTGGAGATCATCCCAATTTGGGAGATCTCCAACGGGGAAGGGTCCCAATGGCGCGGACACGCTTCGCCCGGATTGGAGACCCGTTGGAACGGATTCCAACTATGCAAATTCAGTTTTGCGACGAAATCGTCCGGACGTTCTAGTCCGGACGAAATCGTCAAATGCGAGGCGATATCGTACGATCGGAGACGATATCGTCAAGCGGTCAAAACAACTGCTAAAAATGGCACGAAAAAGGAGGAAACGGGTTTCTCGGCGGTTAACGGGCGGTTTGGGAGGTTAAATTTGAATTTAAATTTATTTACTAAGGTGAATGTAATTATTCCAATTTCTTGCGCCAATTTTAGGGTGCTACATTTTGCCCCCTCTTTAGCGAATTTTCCGAAGAAAATGCGTTAAAGATGAGTTCTTCTCGATCTACGAGAAAGCAAAAAATTATTCCCATTTTTAGGCGACGATTCTTGGTCGAATCGTACGACAACTTACTATGGTGCCCCCTCAGTGTTTTTACCCAAATCGAACGTTTGCGGTAAAAACACGAAAAAGCAAAAATTATTGTTGAATTATTTTGAATAAAATTAAGAAAAATAGGGTAAAACCCTAATTCATTATTACTATTCATTTCTTGTTTTTAGAGCTCTGGAGCAAAAATGGTAGAGACAGCGCATAGATCTGCAGAGGTCCACCGCGGTCTACGGGTAAGGGTTTAAACTTAGTTTAGATTGATTTAATTTGAATTTACATGCTTTGTAAATAGATTTTAAGATGAATTTTGAGCATCGCGGCCGTTTTTGGCCCTCGACGTCGTCTGGACGAAATCGTCCCTAGTTCGACGAAATCGTCTCAAGTTCGTCAATTTCGCCTAAGGGCGAAATCGGCGAAAAAGGGACGATTTCGTCAAATTAGAGACGATTTCGACACGTGAAATCGGAGACGATTTTGCTCAAATTTCGGACGATATCGGCCAATAGTGGGCGATATCATCAATTGCAAAATTTTGATCTTTAAGTTGCATTATTGATTGCTAAAATTGTTATTAATGATTGTTTGTTGTTTTGGTTGTTTATGCTTGTAGAGAGGATTACTAAAGAGAGAGAGTGGAAATATGGAGGATTAAGAGATGACTTGGCCGCTCTGACACGAGCGAGAGCGAGATCGGTAGCACGAGCCGACTTACTACATGTGGCGAGAGATGCCACAAGTTTCTCTCGACATGGGGCTGCGACGGCCCTAGCGGAGAGGTGGTACCCGGGCTCTTCATGCTTTCGGTTACCGATAGGGAGATGACTCCCACACTAGAGGATGTATGGAGGATTCTTAGAATCCCCATACAAGGGAGGATGATCACACCTACGGCCAATCAGGGCCACGCGATGGGACGACTCTGCGGTGACCCGAGCTTCGCCCTGGAGAAGGGCGGAGTGAACATCGAGGCACTGCGCCAGATGCATGGGGCATCTACAACGACACGAGTTTTGGTTGGGGTGGTTGGTGGACTTCTGCTGTGCCACCAGAGCGGATGCAGGGTACCATGGATGCTGGCAGATGTGATCTACGACATGCGCGACCATGGCTACAGATTTTCTTGGGGCAGCTTTGTTCTATGCCGGTTGTATAGGATCCTTTACGGGGTCGTGTACAAGGGCGGGCGATGTCTGGTCATGACATCGCTCCTACAGGTTTGGTGTTGGGAGCACATTGCGGTGCGGAGGCCGGTAGGGCTTCCAGCGATAAGGGTTGATGGGGAGAGGCCCCGAGTCTTCTCTGGTGGCTCCGAAGAGGGGCACAGCGACGGATCGACCTGCCGGTGTCTCGGAGACTCCTTGGATGACTTGGTCCCAGACCAGATCACCTGGAGGCCATGGAGAGAGCATCCGGGGTGGCCAGAGGACGGACAGGAGCTGGCTCGCATCAGGCGAGTCTGCTGGCTACGGATGGAGAGGGGAGAGGTGGAGCTCCACCGCTATGACCGAGTTTTGCGACAGTTCGGTCTACAACAGGGGATCCCATCTCTCAGGGATTATGAGTTTTCTCGGACTATCCAGGATAACACCACAGTTAGCGGGGCTCCAGATATGCAGCGATTTTGGAGTCAGGACGCGGATGATGCCCCCATTCGGCCGGTGGATGGGGACGACGCGAGGGTAGCCGATGGCTACGATGCAGGTACGCGAGGCATCCGCCCTCCTCGGATGACGAGGGCTCGGGGACCGATCCACGCGGTTGTGCGTCGGATAGGGAGGCGGCGCCAGGCGGTGGTAGAGGCAGCCCGGGGTCACGGCAGAGGAGAGTAGAGGAGGCCACAGGCACAGGAGAGGCCGCGATAGAGGGAGAGGGAGAGGAGGGAGGCGAGACCCCCATCTCCACAGAGGCCACCATCGCCTGATAAGGGCAAGGGTGTGGACATTGGAGAGAGTAGCGAGATGGCTACTCTCCGGGCAGAGAGAGATCGTCTGCGAGCTCAGGTGTAGACGTTACAGGATGCAGCTGCACGGCACTGAGGCGGAGGTGTCGCGGCTACGAGACGAGAATGCTCGTCTCGGGGCACGAGGCGGAGGGGTAAGCACTCGGGAGCTGCTGCGGTCGGTTTCTCGGACCGCATTCTATCGGGCGCTATACTACCGGGCGGTGCCGGAGGGCCGGAGGGTGCAGTGCCACCTGCCATAGCGGATCCCTATCGGGACGAGGGTCGACGAGGAGCTCATCCCGGTCGATGACGAGGACTCGCAGTACCACACATACTGCGATGGGACCACCTCGTCCTCCGTAGGGCGGGGGAGGAGATGAGGCCGAGAGCTCTAGAGGCTCTCGAGGCTAGAGGGCGGGATACTGCCATTGATATTGTATTATACTTGTATTGATAGAGGATTGAGTATGCCGAGGTACAGATTGTGGCATACCAATCTAGTTTTGATGATGTATATATTCTGTTGATATATATAGATGAGATATTTTTGATCATATGACTTGTCTTATGTGATGCTTATGATGCTTTTTATGTTTGATTGATTGATTGAGTTGATTGATGTAATGATTTTATTGATGAGTCATGTAATTATGTCGTTTTGGAAAAAATTATAACTTGGATGTCATGCTTTAAATATTTTAAATGAAATAATCTGATGTAACAAATTGATTGGTTGTAATGAAATGTGATAAAAAATAAAAAGAGATTTCTAACAATAATTTCAAAGGACATTGTCGCTATTATAGACCATTTCATGGAGTCGTTGCTCACTCGGTCGTCAAGCTAGTCCCAGGATAGAAATATTGTTAAAAGAAAAGAGTGCTTAAGAGACTGTCTTAAGACTTTGTTGTGATGATGCAAATGATGATGATGATGATGGTTTGTTTTCAGATTTCCATGAAAATATTATGCATGAAATATTGTAAAATGATTTTTGCTAGGCATAAATTCCTAAGTGTGATAAAATTTGTTGAATAATTCCTTAAGAATTATACCATCATTGCAAAATGCAAAGGTTGACATAATGATATGAAATAATAAAAATGTGTTTGCTTTTGAAAAGCATAATTTGTGTAATAAAATGAAGTCATATGGTTTTTATGAATTTTGATAAATTGGGAAAAAATATTGTTACAATGGTTTGCGCTAGGCATAGAATATGTAGGTATAGACTTATACCATCATCGCGAAGATCAAAGAAAGGATAGTTTTATTACATGATTGATTTTTAATGAACAGGAAAAGATGAAAATGAGGACTTGCGCTAAGCATAAAATTCCAATTTTGGTTTTGGAATTATACCATCGTTGCGAAAGTCGATAAGATATATATGATATGTTGTTAAATAATTGTACTTGATTATTCCAAACAAGTTGCAAAATAATATTTCAAAGTATTTTGAAGACAAAAATTAGATTTATAAGGAATCCCATGTGCATAAGTGAATTCATTGCCAATCTTGATTTATCATAATGATAGACAAAATCTCTCAAATACAAATGTGTGTGCAATTGTATGGTTCAATTACCAATTTTGAGCAAGATACTATGATACAAGTGATTTGAATAAACCAACTAAGTGTTCATTAACCATGATGTAGATGCATATAACCATACTAGGCTACTATGTAGATCGGATTATCAAGAGCTAGCTAATCCATAAGGAGACAGAGGTCTGTACAAAAGAAGGTCGCTAATGTGACAGACATATCGCCACGCTAGGAGTTACCCAAGGCCAAGCGGGTTGGGCACAAACCACTTGTTATGGGGCTTACCTCACAGTTTTCGAATAATTGAGAATTCCAAGGATTCAAGCTCATTCACCCTTCTTTTCTTTTCAAAGGGTAGGGAAAGGGATTTTATTGCTTTTCTTGCTTTCTTTTGAACTTTGCTTATTTTTCTTTTGCTTGATAATGCTTGTAACATTGTTGACATAAACATTTTCTTTTCTCTTTTTCTTGAATTTTTCTTTCTTGAAATTTTCTTTTTTTCTTTTTCTGTGCTAGGGATACTTGCTCGGATTAGTTTGTAGAGCAAGGGATTTTTATTACAGGTAGGGGTGAGCTTGTCCTTTTGCCAATTCTCAAAGATTCTAGACCATGTGCATGATAGGATAGCAGGGGAAACTTTTCACTCAAGAAATCGGTTCTACTATGTAGCAAAACATGGAAATTACAAATATAATCATTTTATTGTGAAAAGATGTGCTTGGTTTAAGTAAATACCAAGATCAATTCTCTATGCTCAAACTTTATTTAATTGAATTTTGTGAACTTTGATATAAGAGAGATTAGTAATCATGCCAGATAAAATCAAGATATTTATTGTGTGAGTGTGCAAGTGAGGGATGCCAAATAAATGCTAGTTTTATCCAAAATAAGTTGAAACATATAATTGCAATAATTGTAAGAAAATAATGATTTTTGAGAAAGTTTTGAGAATGTTGACTCTCTCTTTATTCTGTATATTGTTTTGGTTTTGAAAGAGTCAAGCATATAGTTGTTTTTGGATTTTTATGTTGATTTTTGTTTTAAAGCAAAAGGAACTTTACAAAATAAATGCAATAAATATTTTTGAAGATTTTTGAAGATTTTATGAATGTTTTTGAGGTTTTTGAATAAATTGAAAGAAATACAAGATAATGATTTTGAACAAATATATACATGGATGAAATAATCAAATTTATGCATAATAACGTTTGAGATGTAAAATATTCATGGGTTCTTTAAGTTCTTTACCATCTAAGGTAGACAATTTATATGCTTCTGATTCAAATTTTGCGGTAATGATGTATGGTCCAAGCCAGTTGGGCTCAAATTTACCTTTCAGTTCTTTGGTTGCATTTGTATTCTTTTGATTTTCTTTTAGAACAAGATCGCCAATCTCAAAGGATCGATGACGAACTTTCTTATTATATGCTCTTTTAAGCTTGTTTTGGTATGCACGGAGATGCTCTAAAGCATTGATGCATTTTTCGTCTAGGAGTTCCAGTGGACTGAGTCTGCCAGTGCGATATTCATCTCCTACTTCGGTGTCTTGTAGTAGATCCAAAGAAGGAACTTCTAATTCAAATGGAAAAACTGCTTCGGCACCATATACCAAAACAAATGGTGAAGTGCCCGTGGGGGTTCGAACACTAGTTCGATAAGCCCGAAGCTGGATATAATTGAATATGCCGGTCCACGGCCAGTTTTATTGACTAGTCTTTTGAGAATTTTGATTAGAGTTTTGTTAGAAGCTTACGCTTGACCATTACCACGAGGATAATAGGGAGTAGACCAGCGATGTTGAATCTTATATTTTTGACATAATTTTTTAACATCTTTATTTTTGAATGGAGTTCCATTGTCAGAGATGAGATTTGCAAGAATTCCGAACCTGCAGATGATTTGATTAAAAATGAATTTAGAGACTTGTGAACCAGTGCGGGAAGCTAAAGGCATAGCTTCAACCCACTTCGTGAAATACTCAGTGGCGGTTATGATGAACTTATGTCCATCAGAAGACACAGGATTAATTTTACCAATAATATCCAAGCCCCATTTAGAAAAGGGCCAAGGAGAAGAAATAGCCTGCGACTCTTGTGCGGGCGCATGGACAAGGTCAGCATGTTTTTGACACTTGTCGCAATGGCGCACATATTCATGTGCATCCGTTTCCATGGTAGGCCAAAAGTATCCTATCCGAAGGAGCTTTTTAGCAATGACGCTACCACTAAAGTGTCCTCCACAAGATCCATCGTGGGCTTCACTCAAAGCTGATTTAGACTCTTCTAAATTTAGACATCTTAATAGGATACCTTCAAAAGATCTCCTATATAAAGTATTGCCAATGATTACAAATCGACTTGCTCGTCGACGTAATAACCGACGTTGGTTGCGATTAGAATTAGCAAGGAAAGTCCCATTTTGGAGGAAATCAAATATGTATGTATACCAGAGTTCAGGAGTAGTTTCCTTGATTAGAAACACATCCAAAGGCTCTAAGCATGACTTATGTGAAGCGGGTTCCTGGAGTCGACGAATGATGATAGTAGAATATTCGTCGTCTAACTCCAAGGGCAAGAGAGATGCAATGGCGGCCATGGCGTCGATTGCACGGTTGCTAGTTCGAGGAATGGCTTCCAAGGTAACTTGATCAAACAAGGCCATTAGTTGTAAAACATAGGCCTTATATGGGCGAATTTTATCATCTATGGTCTGATAAACTTCATTAATTTGGTTTATAACCAATTGGGAATCCCCAAAAACTAAGAGGTTTTTAATTTTAAGCGCTAAAGCGGCTCGTAATCCAAGGATTAGAGCTTCATACTCAACAATATTTTTGGTGCAAGCAAAGGTTAGTTTGAAGGACGAGAGGAATAAGATGTTTTTGCGGAGATATTAAAATAATACCCACACCGACCCCACTCATGCATCGGGCTCCATCAAAGTATAAGGACCATTGTTCAACAAGGTCTGCCTCTAATTGAAGGCATTCATCGGGAAACTCGATAATGAGGGGATGAGTAGACTCTAAGGGTGCGACGACTAATTGATCTGCTATGATTTGACCCTTAACGAGACTTCGTCCTATGAAGGTGAGATCAAACTCGCTTAGAGCAAGAACCCACTTGGTTGTGCGACCCGATAAATAAGGTCGACTCATGAGATATCTTAAAGGATCATATTTGGCAATGACATACGTTTTTGGCTAAGCATGTAATGTCGTAATTTTTGCGTAGCAAACACATTGCTAGACATAACTTCTCTAACGTCTGTATAGCGGGTTTCATAATCGATGAAGGTGCGGCTAATGTAATAATTAGCACGTTCTCATTTTTCATCAAGCTGAGCTAACATAGCTCCTAAGGCGAGAATCTGAAGCAGAAATATATAGAAGAAATGGGCGATCAGATTTAGGCGGTGAAAGCACTAGAGGGTTAAGGAGATATTGCTTGAGAAGTTCAAAAGCTTCTCTACATTATGTGTCCCAATTAAAGGGGACGTCCTTCTTAAGGAGTTTAAGAAAGGGACCAGTTTTGTCTGCCAGCTTATCAATGAAGCGACGGATAGCTTGAAGTTTACCTTGTAAACTTCGTAATTCAAATATATTAGTGGGTGCGGGCATATCAGTGATAGCCGCAATTTTGAGAGGGTCAATTTCGATACCACGTAAAGAAACTAAAACCCCTAATAACTTGCGGATTTAACTCCGAATATACATTTTCTTGGATTTAATCGAATGAGATATTCTCGTAATCGATTAAAAACTTTTCTTAAATCGTCTAAATGATGATCTTCAATAAGAGAGAGCGCTATAATATCATCTACATAATCATGTAGGATATCATGCATCATATCATGAAAGATGTAGGTCATAGCCCGTTGATAAGTTGCCCCGGCATTCTTTAGGCCAAAGGGCATCACTTTCCAACAAAAGGTACCCCAAGGGGTAATGAAGGTTGTTTTAGCTCTGGTCTTCGGGAGCTATCTGATCTGATTATAGCGGAGAATCCGTCCATTAAGGACATCATCCCACTTTCGGCAGTAAAATCAATAATTTGATCCATATTTGGAAGAGGAAAGTCGTCTTTAGGGCATGCAGCGTTAATATCTCTGAAATCTGTGCAAACCCTAACTTTGGTGGCTTCTTTCTTGGTAGTTGGAACTACATTGGAGATCCATTCAGCATAATCAATAGCTTGTATGAAGATAACATTCAGGAGTTTTCTAACTCCCCTTTGACTAGCAGAGCCACTTTGGGATGCATTTTTCTAAGTTTTTGTTTAACAGGTTTAGCATCCGGATGGACCACTAGATGGTGCATGACTACAGAAGGGTCTAGACCTGGCATATCTTCATATGTCCAAGCGAAGACATCTTCATACTCTTTAAGAAATGCAATGTATTGTTCTTGTTTTTCTTGACTTAGTTCTGCTCCAATGTTGATTATGTGAGGGTTGTCCTCAGTTCCAATATTAATTTTAATGACATTTTCTACCTCCATGTGTAGATCTCTTTCAAAATTAGGTGGGGCAGGTGAAACGCCCAACTCTTGTAACTCTTGTAAAGTTAATTTAGATAATTCGTTATGAGGGTCAGCGGCCTCAAGTTGAGCTATGGTTGGTATAGAACCATCAAAATAAAACCCGTTGTACAACATCTCTTCAACAGAGACATCATGGAAGATATCTCCTTCCAACTCTTCATCGGGGTCAGCAATCATTTCAGGGTATGCTATGGATAGCATGTTGCATGAAAATGATGGATTTTTAAGAGGTAAATCAACATGTCTATCCAAATAGTCTTGATAGCATATGAGATGATCATCATCCTCAAAAGGAAAGGGTTGACCCTTACTAGGTAATAGGCCCACACCACATCGGGCAGGCCATGGTTCTACCTCGAAAGGTTCTTTCATGCCATTTTGGAAAGGTCCTAAGCCTTTCCCTTTATATCCCATTTTAAGCATCATGGGTTTAGCTTTAATATAATCGTTGGTAAAATAGCACCGAGCATATCCATCATGATGGGTTTTGATATTATGAGGGATTCTTCCCCAGTCATATCCTTTGTACATGAAGGCGCAACTCCCGACTTGGTAAGTACTTCCCATAGGTTGTGGGAGGCCCAAAGTACGAGGAGATGGCGGCAATTGATTTAAAAGGTCTGAATCTTGCATGAAAGCATTCATTTTTCTGATATTAAGGTTGTAGATAAATCCGGTAAAAGATCATCAGAAAGGGCATAAGATGTAGAAGGCTTATTACCTATGTCTTGAGATGTGGAAGGTATGATAGATGTGTCTGAAGGTTTTGAATTTATGGGATTAGAACTTGAAGAATTGGTTGTAGTTTTAAGAGCTTTTTGAAGTTCTACAGTAATTTGTTTAGAAGGTGGTTGATCTAGATGGGAAGATGAAGTTAATGGAGGAGGAATAGATGAAGTGATGGGTTTATATTTCACAGTTTTAGATGAAGAAGAACTAGGATATGTGGATGACGAAGCGGGGCAAAATTGCACTCCAAGCTGGATTCGCCAATGCGCACATATCAAAAGGTCTAGGGTCACCATGAATAGTGACCAACTGATTTTTAAACTCAAACTTAACACATTGGTGTAAAGTTGATGGGACTGCTCGCATGGCGTTAATCCAAGGGCGACCCAAAAGTATATTGTACGATGCTGGGCAATGTACAATGAACACAGTTGTCTCAAGGGTTCTAGGACCAACTTGCAATGGGAGGGTAATGACTCCACACGTTTCTTGTGTTTCGTCATTAAAGGCTTTGATAATCATATCAGTCTTCTTCATTTCATCACTTCTAAAACCAAATCGTTGGTAGAAGTCAAAGGTGCGGATGTTTAGAGATGAGCCATTATCAATCGGGACTCGTTTGATGACTACATCCCCAATTAAAGCTGTAATATACAAGGGATTATCCTTGTGTAAAGCTGTGTTGTGGGATATCTTTATCCCGAAAGTCAATACAATCAATCTCTCGCGTGATGATAGTATTGGCCATAGCTTCGGGTTGGATGTTTTGAGGTACCATCATCTGGCTCAAAGTAAGCATCAATTCATCCCTATGGGTGGGGGAGGATCTTAATAAATCTAAAAGGGAGATTCTGGCGGTGGTATTAGACAATTGCTCATTAATGTTGTAAGGGGGTTTAGTTTGAACAATAGGAGCATGATTTCCTTTATTAGGATTTTTTAGAACAAATGGAGCTGATCCATCATTATGGTTTGGTTCTTGTTGGGGATTTTGAGCTTGTTGTCGGGTGACGACTCCGATGGTACCTACAATGTTATAGTGACGACGTTGAAACGGTCTCGGTTGAGAGTTTATGGCTTGTTCATAAGGAAGGACTTCATTAGAAGAAGGTCGAGTAGTGACTCTTATGGGAAATGGTTCTTCTGGAACATTAGCATCTGTGATAGGTTGAATAGGATCTGATTCGTTTTCAGAACTATTCGATTGAATGGTGTCTACTTCACTCTCACTATCTGACTCTATATCGCTAGAATCAGAAGTTTGAAAATTATGTAAGGGCCTGGTTGTAACCAGGGATAAGGTTGTGTCGAATGTGTGAGAGTCCTGAACAGGTAATTGCCCGCTAATGGTTCCTACATATCGGGTAGGAGGGGGAACATTGTGATGTTCAATTTGATTGGCTACCTCTTTACCATGTCTTGGTAAAGGGTGTTGAAATATGTCTAAAGTTTGATTGGCATTCGATTTTGATTTTGGGGAACAGTCTTTTGGGTATTATTAGGAGGGTTTTGTTTAGGTTGGAAGGCTTGCACTTCCATTTCATTATTGTCAATCAAATCTTGTATTTTATGTTTCAATCTCTTACAAGCGTTGGTAGAATGTCCGGGACCTCTATGAAAATCACGGTGCAAATCGGCTCTATATCCGGGTATGCTTGGGTCGGGTTCTCGGATAGGCTGGCGGTTGGATTAAACCTCTTTCAAGAAGTTGAGGTAAAATAGTTGATAAAGGTTGGTTTAATCTAGTGAACTCTCGAGGAGGCTTATCGGGGAGGTTTCAAGATGAATTTTTTTGTTGTTTTTGTTGCATTGACATTAGCAACATTTCTGCTGTCGGTGACTCCATCACCGAGCAACTTTGTTTGTTTTTATATTGATTTCTAGATGTTTTCTCATCATCCTTCTTTCTAAGTTGGCCTCTCCTAATGAGGGCATCTTCTACTCTTCGAGCTAAGTCTATAGCTTGATCGAAGGTAGTCAAAGTAGTTGTTGATAGCTCATAAGAAAGTTGTTCTTGTAAATTGTTAATGAAAATGTCTAACATTTCCCTATAGGGTAGCACAAAGTGCGGTTTTCCTGTCAATTGTCTCCATCTTGCTAAGAAATCAGCAAAACATTCGTCTTTATCTTGTTTTAAATTGTATAGGTCTTTAATAGTTACATGCCTCTCGATGTAGGCACTAAATTGATGAACAAATGACTCAACTGTTTCTTCAAAGTTTCTTAAGGAATGAGTGGGCAATTGATAATACCACTCTAACGCCATTCCACCTAAACTTTTGGGGAACATTTTTAGTAATAGCAAGTCGTTATGCGATATGTCGTGACATGCTATCCTAAACATGCGAAGATGTTCTATGGGATCTTCGGTTCCTTTATAGATAGGCGGGACGGGCATGGGAAAATGTTTAGGGTATGGTTGAGCTACCACTATGGGATCCAATGGTTGGCTACAAATCTCTCGATAATTGTACGAGGGACGGTAGGGATCTATCCGGTCCATACGTGAAGCCAATTGTTTCACCATAGCTTCCAAACTACTAGTTTGCCCCCATATTGATTCGGTGGGGCATTGCCATAAGTGTTATGGGCGTAGGATGGAGGAACATGCAGATTAGATGCCATGTTACTATTGTGTAAAACATTGGTAGGAAAAATATTATGGAGGAGTTTTGAAGTTGGATTGTGTTGTATTGTAGATTGTTGAAAGTTTGTATTTGGCTTTGTTTTAGATTTTTGTCTATTTAAAGCATTTTGCTCAATAGTTTGGAGGAAGGAAGTAGTGAAGGGAATTTTCTTTTGTGCGGGAGTGATTTTAGGTTGAGTAACGGGTTGCTTAGGAGGTTGGGTGACCTGTTGTTTGGTCATGGCTTGGGCTATAGTGACCATATTCGCATTAGATGGTCCACCCTTATCACTTTCTTGATCAATGAAAGACAAGGGATTAGTTTGCATATCAAGCGCCCGTTCTAAGGTTGTTTGAGCATCACTAATTTCCCCTTTATCAATACGGACTGCCACATTAAGGACGTCGATATGTTGATTAAGAAATTTTTGAAAATGTTCTGCGTTGTCAAAAGTGATGCCTCCATTTGGAGCTATTCTAGGGGACGAAGATTCTTTAACACTTCCTTCTTGTTCCTTATCTTCACCTAAGTCTTCATCTGATTGACCTAGAGTTTCACCTTCCGGATTTGTATCTCCAAGAAGGACATTTGGGTTTTCAGTTGTATTTTGTAGCCAATCTTCTCCTTCTCCTAAAATTTCTTTACCATTCCTAAGTTTAGTCATGGTGCTAAGTTTTGATTTCAGCAAATATATATATATTTATATATATATATATGCAACAAATTAAAAGGTATATATTTATATATACCTAATGCAATATTGTAAATGAAATGTTTAAGTTTTTTACTATGTTTTTTGATTTTTGATTTTGATTTTTAGTTTTTAGTTTTTCTTTGAAACAATATAATAAAGACGACAAATGAAACAATAAATGCACACAATAATAATAAGGCTGAAAGTAGATGAACTAATCTTCTATGAATAATTTATGAATATCATTAATAGGTTCAAGCTGTTCAGGGGTCATGAAATGTTCTTCTTCAAATTGAAAGTTTTCTTTTAAGAATTTGATGAAAAGGGCTATGGTGATATTGTCTGTCTCAGATGCTGGTTGATAAAAGTAAAGCTCATGGCAATACTCTCGATATAGCACAGCTCGCGGAACTCTACTCCATCTTTCCCTATCTGTGAGAACAACTTCTTGGTCCTCTACAAGGCCTAGGAATCGGTGTACAATGTCTGCATTCTCGAGGTATTCCTCGAAGCTGAACAACTCTGAAGATACTAAAGCTCTCCTATAGGCTAACCACCTATGGCAAGCTCTCTGAAGTTCATGATAGAACACTAATTGATGAGGATCCAGGATTCTATCCAAGACTAGCCTCTTAATCTGTTTAAGTTGTGTGGACCTAGATGAAATGATACTAAGTCTTCTGATAAGCTCGTCCCACAAGGATTGATTTCTACTTGCTTCAGGGACACTAAGGACAGAATTAACTTCTATGGCCGCTAATTGGTTTACTACGTTTATAGTAACTGCTAACCTCTTTTTAGGAGCTACCATCTAAACATGATTTTGAACCTTAAATGTTTTAAAATGCATCTAAGTTTTAGTTGTTCTAATTTTTTTTTTTTGTCTTTGTTTGTTTTTGTTCAAAAGGTTATGATGCATTCACGTCGGGTTCACCAAAATGTATCGCTCCAAATTTTTCGCACCCCTACCTTCAGGCTATTGGATCCGCGCCCGGAAGGAGGATGGGAAAAGGATGGTGCGGTACCTCGGACGAGAGGACTTTGCGAAGGTCCCGCCTCTCAAGGGAGGTGCATTTTGGTGATTTTTCGACGGATGGTGGGTTCACCGGGGAAACATTTGACGGCAGTTTCCACGCCTAGGTTTTGGGAATGAGTTTTGATGAGTTCGTTTTATTTTTAAACATTCATCCTAGGTTTGGCCGAATGATTCTAACTTAAACTACATGAAAATGCAATTTAAATGCATACGACAAACAGAAAGGAAAACAAAAATAGAGAATTTGCAGGAGGCCAATGAAGATTACCTGATCCGGAAGTCTGATGGAGTTTTTGAAGCTTGAAGCAGTCTGGATCGTCTGCAATTCAACAGAATCGCCTTCAATTTGATAAAATCGTCTAAACTGACAGGATCGTCTACAATCTGACGAATTCGTCAGACGAATTCATCAGAGACCTGCAAAACAGCAAACAGATACGAAATACAAGAAATTCTATTTTGCAAACAGGGGCAAACTATATGAAACAGTAATATGAGTGTTGAACAATATACAAGAACAGAAGTAAATGCAAATCATTGTGTTTAGATAGCAGAATATGATCTTAATATGCAAACTAGACAAAATGGGTGAACTCCGGATGCAATATAGTATAAAAACTGAATAAACAATCTAATTTATAGCATAAAATGACAGAAAAAAGAGACAGAAGAGCAAACTCCAGGCACTGATTGCCTCGATGTGTCCTTGCGATCGAAATCGTCTCGCATCGATGCGAGATCGTCCCGAATTTGACGAGATCGCCTCCGATCTTGACGGGTTCAGTCGAGCTGCAATAGGTGCTGGCTCCGGTTGAAAACCGGTGGTGTACCTACAATGAAATGACTATAGGACTAATGCAAAATATGAATTACGATGTTTTAGAGCATAAGGGTTCAATTTGCATAAAAATTCAGCCAGGGGTTGGGGAGGGAAAAGTCTTAGAGTTAAATAGGCATAGGATAGTTGTTGGGAGGTTGGAGATCATCCCAATTTGGGAGATCTCCAACGGGGAAGGGTCCCAATGGCGCAGACACGCTTCTGCCCGGATTGGAGACCCGTTGGAACGGATTCCAACTATGCAAATTCAGTTTTGCGACGAAATCGTCTGGACGTTCTAGTCCAGACGAAATCGTCAAATCTGGGGCGATATCGTCTGATCGGAGACGATATCGTCAAGCGGTCAAAACAACTGCTAAAAATGGCGCGAAAAAGGAGGAAACGGGTTTCTCGGCGGTTAACGGGCGGTTTGGGAGGTTAAATTTGAATTTAAATTTATTTACTAAGGTGAATGTAATTATTCCAATTTTACTGCGCCAATTTTAGGGTGCTACACTTAGACTTTGCATCCTATCGAATCTATGCCATCACCCCTGCCATCATCCTCATGCCCTAGGCTACCTATGCCATGCCACATACGAGCACCCCACACCTGAGTGTAGGCCTCTATAACTCTCCCAACAATTGTAGGGTCAACGGTTGGGGCATCCTCCTCATCTGAAAGCTCTGTGATCTATCATGGAGGTAGGTCCTTCTCTACTATGAGGCACATGTACAATAATGGTATCAAGGGCACATCCTACTACAATCCATACTAACAAAGAACTCGAGAGTAGAATAAATACTCTCGGATGGCAATCTTATAGCTAACGATCCATGGCTCACACTGTGTCTTGGTAGTAAAGCTAGCTGGATCATCCCAAGCAAGACACTCATAGTAAGGCCGTCACATAACATATTCGGTTAACAGTCTAGTAAAAGCATCAGTGTAGTGGTACAACTTCCCTGTAAAAGTGTGGCTCTTATGCTCCTTGTGCTCTCAATCCCATCTAGCAGCATAGCACTGTGTTTGAGCAAAAATCACTATAATCTCATTCGAGAGCCCATTAGGGCGATCTACCATAATGTGCTCCCATCCCCAAACCTATAGAAGCAAGTTGTAAGCAATGCTGACACATCCTCACTGATGGATGTGGTACAAATCATCATAGCACTAAGCCATTAGCAATGTACCCCATGCATAGATGATAGGCTCCTTGCTATCCAATAAATCTTGCACCATCGCCAAAAGGTTCCACAGGAACCTCAAACCCGAGTAGTCCGAGATAAGAACATTGTTGATCACCATCATAAATATGGCATGCCTCATTGTAAAGATACCCTCCCCATGCCAGCGACTGATGGACACTCCTTTGGACTTGGTGTCATTGAGAGCATCCACAGAGTACTCTCTAAACACTCGAGTGAAGATAGCCACCTGATCATTAGTGGCTGAAGAGACAATGGCCACCCCATTGAATGGAATCCAAAAGATCCTATATATATATTCTGGCATAATGGTCATATCGTCGATCAGGAGGTGGAAGGTATTAGTTTATGGGTCCCAGTGATGGACCAAAGTTGTAAGGTAAGCTTGATCTCCCATGATATAAGACAACCTGATGACATACTGCAACCCGCGGGCTTTGAACCATACCCAGTCCGTATCATTAAAGCTAGGAAGTAATTCAAGTAGGAGCTTTGGGTCTCGAGCTCAAGTAGTAAGGATATAAGCAAAGAAAAAGAAAAACAAAACATAACTATAGTGCATCTAAGGCATAATTCACAATAAACTTGAAAACAGTACAAAAGAGGATGGACTATTCTAAGTCTAAGAAAATTAAGGATAATATTGCACCTAATCAAGCAAATAAAAATTCAAAAATTCCAAAAAAAAATAAAATAAAAATCAACAAAAATGCAAAAAACAAAGCTTAGGGTTTAGTCGTTGTCACCTACAGCGGTCGAAACCTAGCCGCTGGAAGCAGTAATGGCCAAGACCCAATGGTCAATTTTTTGATCGTTGGGATTCAAGCTTGGCTACTCTGAGCAATAGTGGATTAGAGCTGACTGCTCTGAGAGATAGTGGCCAAGGGGCGGCATGGAAAACTCATGAACCCTTTGCTAGAAAATCAAAAAAATTATAAATAACAAAATAACTCCAATAAAACAACATAGGGAGGAAAAACAAACAAAATGGAAAGCAAAATTTCCCACCCAAGCATCAAAACTAGGCTAAGTTCAAAATGCCCAAAATAGCGACAACAGGTGAACAACTGAAGAATTTCAAAAATCCTAGGCTGAAGCCACTAACAGAAAGCAAAATTGGAAACTAACCCACCATAGCAAAGGGGAACCTAAGCCTAATTACGGAGTTTGTTTGTTGCCAATGGGTTTAGTGAGGTTTGTTTTACCCATTACTTAGTGAGGTTTAGTTTTACGTAGATAAAAGAAAAGAGAGCTAGGTTTTTGAAGAGAGAAATACCCGAGAAGCTCTGGCTCCTACAACAGATGATGTCTCACCCTACGCAGCCATGTCCTCAACACTAGCAAGTTTCAAAGTTGCAACCGTCACTGTCGCACCAGAGCTCCCAAAGCGAATCTTCAAACAGTGAAAGTGATAGGTCAAACCCTAGAAAAGCAAATTTTTATATTTCCTTAATTATGCTTTGGTCACTGCTGATATCATCAACCCAAACTTCTTGGTCTCTCAAGGCAACAATGACCACAAGCAGGAACTCATAAGTCATTGGACCTGACAGCGACCATATCCATAGATCAAAATAAAGTATTTTATCCTTGAGGGATCCCACAAAAATAGCAAATAAACACACTTTGGTGGTTTTAGATCATCAGAATGTTCAAAATAACAAAAAATCACATAAAAGCACAATTTCAAGTAGGCTTCGTATTCAGTCACCTACTCTATCAACTCAACGATTGCAATGATTTGCACCCCATGTATTTCGATGAGATGAGTAGGTAACCATAAGGCCACTTGGGGCAAAAACAACTCATTTTGGAATTACGATGTGCCACCCTTCAATCTTGAAGAATACCAAGATGGTTGGACTGCTCCACGGGTGCGAAAGGATCATTCTAATTCCCCTATGACATCAAAAATATTAAGTCAAAGTGATACAATCTAGACAAATAGAATCACTCATCCTAACTCCCTAAGAAGGCTATTGATAGTCGGACCACTCCTCGAGATAGGGATGGATGATTATCATAAACAATTGGAATCACACTTGGATGTGGGATTGCCCATTAAAAGCAACAAATGCTAGAAAGGAACCAAATTAGTCATATTGGTCAAGTGACTTGTCACTTCATTCATTGCCATTTCTTCACCAATTCATTTTGTGAGGAAGTAGTTCAAAAATTCAACTTAATCATAATCAAAATCAGCAAAATATCACTCAATCATAGAAAAATCATGTTCATCCTATGAATCATTGCATACAACAATCACAAATTTCCCTTGTTTTCTAGGAATGTAAGCAGACATGACATCTTCAATTGTAGCTCTCCTACTAGTTGGAATTGTTGTAGCAGTTGAAGCTACCCGATTGAGTTTGATGAATGAGTGCAATTTAACATGCAAAATCCACTGAGATAAGTCCTCCAAATGTTGAGGCAATGATTCAAGGGATGTGCACCATCTTGCATCATTGGGCCATCTAGAATTTATCAGACCATTGATCACCATACACCCTACAAACATATCAGTCTACATTTTTTCTCAGTCTTGTGTTTTCCACACAGCGCATCACAAAAAGTGGTATATGTAGATACCTAAATCATGTCATGCTTAGGGGAGTTGCTCACATAGACATATTCATAATATCATAAGACATAATATTGGACTTTCCAAGCATAAACAGTGGTTCTCACCACTCATTTGGGGCCTTTTCAAGCCATCCAAGCTTTAGCCGCTCAAGCCAAGAGCGACCTGATCTTAGCCGCTCAAGCCTAGAGCAGCTAGACCTTAGCCATTACAGATGATAGTGGCCAGATCTTACCCACTATAGACAACAGTGGCTAATCCATAAGAAGTAGTTTACCAATAAACAAGCCTAATCACAGGTGGAAGTGGCAGTCTGCATGCAATAAAGGCAAGAGGGAGTAACTTTGTATTCCTTTTCATGACCAGTTCACATAGGAGGCTTGAGTTTGCATTTAAACTTTAGTTAATTGACCTCCAAGCATAAACAAAGGATAAAATCTTCTCATGCTAACAACCAATTCACATAGAAGACTCAAGTGGGCAGTTAGATTTCAATTAACTGGCCTTCAAACATAGACAATGGACAAAATATTCTCATGCTAACTTGCACTATGCATGAGAAATTCATTTCTAGGGCTTGGACATAGACCTAGGGTTTCACACTATAAAAGGTGTAAGCCTAAGAGCACCAAAGATTGATATTTTATCATATCAAAGATAGAGACATCTTTTTGAGGAGAGCTTTTGAGACTTGGAGAGTTCTCTTTGAGATCACGTGTACGGCGAAGCTCTGACGGATTGAAGAGCATAACACCTATTATTTCAACATCAGATACAAGCTTTGACCCATAGCTTTGGGGTAAAGAGAGTAAGGTTTACCTTAGTGGTCGTTGTCTTGGATAGTGGCCCATGGGCTTAGCTTAGGTTTTAGACATAGCATCTTTTATTCTACTTCTTTATGTTTTCATATCATTAGCATAGATTTACATGATTTCATGACATAGTTTCATCATATTTCCATTACATTATTTGATTACTAACAACCTCATCCGAGGAGGTAATCTTGGACACCTAAACGTGTGTTGTTGTTTCATTGCTTGTAGGACCACAGGTACATCGGACAAAATTTTACAACATACGAGAGCAAAAGGGATCCCTCTAGGAAATAGACCTAGAGAAGGAGGCATCTTTAAGCCCTCATACATTTTTGTGTGCAGAATCGGGAAGCTTTTATAAGCGCACCACCTCTTCATGAAAGGGGTACTCTTTGCCTATTTGTAATTTATAGTATCGAAATGGGTATCCCTAAGAGGGATCGACATGTAACCGAGCTTCAATATCAATAAAGAGATCCATCTTTGTTATTTCGTGTTATATGCTTTTTCTCCTTGTCTTCCATTTCATCTTGGGTTTTTAAATAACATTGCAAGTAGGGTTAAAAATGGGACTGGTGCGTACGTTCCCGGGGTCGCTACATTTTGAAATGGAATGGAACCTACTTCTAACTTTCCAATAATCTCATTAAATATTTGAATTTCAATTTTTACACGATATTAAAAATCCCTAACCCATATAAAGCTTTTGAGGCATTCATGAAGATTTGAATTTCAATAATTTAGAACTATTATTTTAAGCTCTTAATCCTCCCTAGATTATTTACACACAAATATGTAAAATAGGTAAGAGCTATAAATTATGAAAATACAATCAATTTAAGGTAGTAAATAATTCAAGCCACTTATACAACTTAGGTCTATAATTTGAGGTCATAACTATTTTAATACCGCTATACAAATTTCAAATTACAAGTGGCCTAATAGCTTGTCATACAAATAGTATTTTCATAAAATCCCTAGACTTTCTACATAATTCCTTAGTTAAGATCAACTAAAGAGTCTTATGATTAAGGCCCAAATGGTTTATGTAGAGGTCAACTTATAGGGCTAGTTGGTGGTACCTTACAACTTATATTGGAGAATATTACATTATTTGGTACTTGCTAATGTACCCCCATGGTACCTTCATGGTACATTTGTAAATAGTATATTATGGTTGAGTCAATAGTTTAGAGTGTGATTTATATTTCCCTCTTTATGTAAGTGTGAATGTGCAGGAAATGCACAAGTGTCATGTAAAGTTGTAATGTGTAATAAATGCACAAGTGTCATGTGAGTTAGAGTGCAAGTGTAGGTTGAGTAAATGTGCACAAGTGTCTTGTATGTATGAGAAAAAATATGTAAAATAAATATGAACACAAGTATCTTCGATTAGGTGTGCAATAAGTAGAAGTGTTCATGTAAATTTGTGCAAGTATTATAGAGTCAAGTGTTCATCAAGTATGCAAGTGTCAAGTAGATAAACCAAGAGTCATAAGACTTGGCATATGGAGAGCAATAGTCAAGTATCCAAAGAGTCACATTACTATTGCTATATTATGGAGATAATGCTCCATAGAATGTAAGTAATTCATTCAAGTATCAAGCATTGCAAGTTGAAGTTGTAACAGAAAAGGAGCAATAAATCTTGTATACATTTTGAGCAATTAATATTGTAAGTTATATTTCATGCATAGTACATGAATGAGTCAAGCTATTTACATTCATATTTTAGCATATAAATTAATGTTATTTGATTTATTATAAACCTTGATATACATATTAATTTGCTCATATTATTCTACTCATATTATTATTTTGACCACCAGGATTTGCATTAAATTCTGTATAAACATACCTTTGATGTTTTCTAGAAGAGCCCTCATCATCATTTCCCCCAAGACTCCCCAACCTACCCATGCTCCTCTCAGTCCCTCCCACCATACCTCCATCGGTCCCTCTTAGATCACCCCTCCCAACCCCTCCCATCCCTCCCCTTCACCTTCTTCTACATTTCCTCCCACCTATCCCACCCCTACCAATTTTATCAATAATTTTAGTCATGACACTCCCATCCAAGAGATCCCTAGTTATGACTCGAACCCTGATTTCTCCTCCCCTATCACTCCCAAGATTAAATTTGAAGCTCGTGATGATTCCAAGGCTAAAACTAGAGTTGTAAAATGATCTCCATTTGATTTCATCCAAAATCCTAGCCCCTCCCACATGTGGTACTCTCCATATCTGAAAAAAATCAAGACGAATTCAGTGTCCCTTGCAAAAATTAGTGACCCAGCTAAGAAAATCAGGTCATTCCCTACCAAGTTCAGTGAGGTGACCAAGGAAACTACCTGTGAGGAGATGAAGGTGGATGATAAATGGGTTCAAGGGCTGGAAAAATAGGATGGTTATGAGGCTATCCTATGCAATGCGTGCTAACTCAGCTGGCCAGTTCAATGACCACCCTATCTATGACTGTTGAGACTATAAAATCCACATGGATAATTTTCCAATAGGTGGCCAGTGACCTTGATGCAGCCCATGCCTAGCTCAGTATAATTTTTAGGAATGCTAAAGAGCCTCGTACCACCCTATATGGCAATTGATCATTTTATCTCTATTGGGGAGTCCCCCTCCAGGATGGGCCCTGTCTCAAGGATGGGATCATCCCCTCTATTTTTCCTCTTGAATGTGTTTTGTTCCATAGGATGCTCTTTATTTTTTTAGATCCTCCTTGTGGGTTGTTTCTTTTTTAGCCATAAATTCTGATTTATGTTATTATCATTTTGTATGTACTAAGTTTTTGGGATCCCTTCCAAAATCCTTCTATTAATTAAATTTCAATTTACCAATCAAAAAATATATATTATTATTTTGACATTTATTACATTGTGGCTATTTTATATCAGGACTTATGTGAAATAACTTATGATAAATTGTGGTAGTATAAGGCTCATAAATACTTCAATGTTATCAAAGCTACCACCAAACTCTATCTATATTGATAAGGTTCATTTTATTAGCCACTATTATTAATTTATTTTATCTATATTTGATAAAGTTGATTAAGAGTTTGTCCACTTTAAAGGCAATGAGACTCGGACTCTATTTGAAGGTCTTATTGAGTAGAAAGGCTAGGGTTAGTCCATGGTTGAAGAATAACCAGTGAAGACTAGGACTCAACTATATTGATTGATAGGCATACCAACTCAAGATTATTTGGTCATTCAGGGATAAAGCCAACCCTTGACATTGATTTAAAGTTTTTGTAGATTAAATATTGAAAGGTGAATCAACTCTAATAAAGTTGATCATTTAGGGAAAATCCAACCCTTGATATTGAAATATTAGGCAAAACCAACTTAGAGAAAGTTGGTCATTTAGGGTTGAAGCCACCCTAACATTGAATATTATTGAATAGAAATAAAAGTAGAGAAAGAAGAAATAAAGATAATAAGGAAATACTAAGTTGCAACAAAAAGAGGATAGATATATTAGTCTTGAAGAAGTATAAAGAAGCATATAAAGCTTACTTTATATAAGCATTTAGTTAAAATCTATAAGCGTTACAAAAATATTTAGATCTTTATATAGGCTCAAGAAGCCAATATCATAAAGAAATATTCAAGAAGGGTATCATATTGGAAAATCAGCCTAAGGTATAAAGAAAGGCCTAAAATATTTGAGCATTCATTCAGTCAACATAAGGACAGAAATATTGGCCATTAGTTATCATAGGGAAACAAGATAAGATTATTCATTCATTTGGACAACATAAAAAAAAAATATTGGTCATTCATTTGGACAACATAAGAAGAGAATATTGTTCATCAATTTAGCCAACATAAGAAAAGAAGATTGGTCATTCATTTGGCCAACATAAGATAATATTGGATATTCATTTGGCCAACATAAGAAAAAGAGTGGTCATTTATTTGACCAACATAAACGTATAATGTTGTACATAAAGAGGTTGTACAACCAACATAAGCAAAGTAAGTGGTCATTTTGCTAATGTAAGCAAATAAATTGCTATTCGACCAACGTAAGCTAAGGTGATCATCCTGTTAAGCAAGGAATTGGCCATCCAACCAACATAAGATAAGTGACTATCTGACCAAGGAAGAAAGATTATTTAGTAAACCAGAGATAGAAAAGATACCATTTGATCAACTAGAAGATAATAGACGTCATTTAGCCAAGCAAAAGAGAATAGAGGCTCTACAACCAGACAACAGTTGTTTATAAAGGATATTTAACCAAACTATGAAAAGAAAAGTGGTCAAAAAGTAAAAAAGAGAAATTTATTTGGAAAAATCACAAGGTAGATTTGGAGAAAGCAACATTATCTTTGGGCTTTTACTTATAGTCCAACAAGCATCCTCATTCCAAATCCAACAATTCACCTACAAGATAGAGAAGTAAGTACATTTGCAAATAACAAGTTAGTACTCATAAGTGTACTAGAAAAAATATAAAGGTGGATTATCATTGATCTATGGGCATCAATGTTCTATTAGAGAAAGAATAATTATCTAGGGGTATCATTTTTCTATCATATAACACATCAGCCAAGAGCATCAATGTTCTATCTAATAACGAATCAACAACCAAGGGCATTAATATTCTAGAAGATAATGAACTGGCCAGGAGCTTTTTTGTTCTAGAAATGAACCAGCAATAAGGAATAATGTTCTAGAAAAATGAATGTCTATAGCATTTCACTTGAAAAAAATATCACTGAGGAAGGACAACACTTCACAGAGGAAGAGGAAGCATCACAGTGTGCATCAGAGAGCTAATTGAAGCATTTGGATTGAGCGAAAGTATTTTTGGGAGCAATGAAAAATTGGAGACATGGATTCACATCAAGCCATGAAAGGGTAACCTCAAAATATTATACCAGTGAATCATTTCAACAACTAATTTGCATCATTTTTTTTGGGTAATGAGCGCTCACTTATATTTTTGGTAAATATTTGAGTTAGGCACTTTAATTAATTTTTAGGAGGTATAAGGTTATGATTAAAGTTTTTATTTCTTTCTAAGTTCTTTTTTAAGATAGGGAGATATAAGGAATTAATATTTGAACTTAGTAAAGTTTTTAAATTAGAGATTTTTTGGAGATATAAGGTGTTAAGTAGGGTAATTAGAATTTTTGAAAATTATTGAAGTTTATTGAAGTTTTTAAATTTACAAATTAACCTAGGGAGTTAAAAGGTTTTCAACATCAAAGGTTAGAAAATAAAAATTTGCAAAATTTTATATTTGATATTATTTTCTAAACTAGGGATTCATAAGGTTTTCTACTTCAAAGAAATAAATCATTGAATTGATTTATACTATGGAAGAAATTATTATAAATATATTCAATGAGGATAGTCAAGAAATAGCGAATAAGTTAAAGTTTTGTTTTCAGAAGATGATAGATGATATTGATAAAAAAGAAAAAATATAAAAATTGGATCTTGTTACTACAAAATATTATTCTAGTAGTACATCCAAAATAGATTCTATTACAGAGTCAACAACTGATCAAAATATCATAGATTATCAATTTTTGCAAACTATTTATAAGGAAAATAAAGAAAGAGTAGCCTTGGTTGTGCACAAATGGTTATGTTGATTATAAAGAAGACAGATGAATTAGAACTAACATAGTTGAATAAAATGAAGAAAATATATTCAAGGTGCATATATTGTAATAGAATTGGTCATGAAAAAGCTAATTGTTGGAATATTTATCCATGTAAATATTGTGGAAGAAAAACTCATTCTCCAGAATTTTGTTGGTACAAAGAAAAGTATTGTAGAATATTTGAAAGAACACTATTATTCAAACTAGGAAATATTTTTCAAAAATTTATTTTTGAATCATCTTCTAAAAATAGATCAAAATGTTCATTTTCTATATAGGAAGAAAAACCATTTTATGATAAATGTTTAGAAAATAATGAAAAGAGAAGTGGATCATATATGATCCAAACTTGTCTTGCAAGGTAAATAAAAATAAATTACATGAATAGAATTTGAAGTTATGGAACCTAATATCATAGTACAAATTAAATGTATTCATGTACATGAATCTAATGATAATGGGAGAGTTAAAAAGGTGTAGAGGGGGAAAACTACCCTACCGCATACAATTCTCAAAGGATGGATCCACAAGAGAAAGCCTGGAGGTGAACTGCGGAGGTATTTTGTTCTCTACACTCAGTGCTAGGTGGGGGAAGGGTTCACTAGTAATGGTTTAAGGACTTTTTCTAATTCCTCTGGTTTTCAATAATGTTTGATGCATTTGATTCAAAACAAACACCTAGATTTGGACTTTCTAGATCTATGTTGTAAACATAAAGGATAATGTAAAAATATAAAATGCAAAAGAACAAGATCTAACCCTAGAATGATTCTTTATTTGAATGCTTTTCTAACCCTAGGGTTTCAATATAGAAAACCTTTAATTAAGGGCTCAAGAAGAGATGCACAAACAAAATTAACCCTAAGTGCACATTATATGTTGTTTATCTTTCAAATACCTAGAAATTCATTAGATGTATTTCTTATAAATCGGATCTAGGATTTACAACAAAAATATAAAGCACTCAACAAAAAGCCTAAATACTAATCAGAACACTTAGCTTATCAGGTGATTTATCCTTGCCTTTATCCCTTTATCCAATGCTATCAACAATTCATGTTCCTACAAGATAACTTAATAAACACTTGAAAAATATGATTAGCATTAAGGGGCCTACTTAGGCCACAATACAACAATGCTTGGAGGCACTACAGTCAAACCCCCTAGGTATTTTTAGCTTACCTTTGACCTTTGAAAGAAAATAAGCATATCATTCAACATAATAAAATGATACAACCACAAAACATAATATAGTATTATGCTTTAGATGCAGTTTATAATGTAATGATGAGATCTGGAATAGAATTTTACCCCAAAATAATATTTAAGTGAGATCACACACCTTAAAAAGTGACCACTATTTCACTCAGGTAGAATCGTGCCCCGTAGGGAGCCAGGCACAATTTCACAAAGACTATATGAAAAATAAAATACAAGTGCTACGACTTGATTACGTTAATCAAAAAATCCAAACATGCAAGCAGAAGAGTTATTTCACCTGGTAGAGAGAGTAGAATAAAAAAGAGTTGAGACCTCCCAAATGGTTGATCTCTCCTTAGGGCTTCAACACAAATCCACAAATAGGGAGCAACAACAATAAATAATCCAATGCAGCATAAAATCAATCAGACTTCATACTCCAAAGTTAAATTACTTGTGAAAGAAGAAGAAAGATGCAGATCAATTAGTGAGTGATTGAAAATAATAATCATCAATCCTCAATGTCATTATTCATTGTGCTCAAAGAATGAGTTCAAACCCTCCTTATATAGTGGATTTGAAGGTGATATGGATGGGAAAACCAAGAAGGGCTGATGTGAAATATTCCAAACCTAAAGAATTAGGGTTTTCTTAGACCTTTTGGTATCCGAATTGACATCAAGTAAAATTGATACTACAACTATCTATCTTCCAACTTTCTTATTAGGCTTGCACCCACTAGTCACAGCTCAAAACTCAACATTGGATGGACTAAAGATTGCTCTAGCCCAACCTCCAGAGTAGGTTGGTTCCTTGTCAACTAATAGAGTGTTGACTCAATTAAGCTTAGTAATGGTTTTAAGAGATAGGGTTAGAAAAGGGTTTAGGGTTAAGAAGTTATGAGTAAAATAGTGGCCAGATAGAGCTAACAACATAGGCATCCACAGGGAAAACCTTTCAGAAAATTATTTCCAGTGTCCCACACTCAAGATTAGCAGCACCCAAAATAGAGTAATATTCATACAATAAACACAAAGCAGAGATATGCTCCAAGAAGTAATTTCAACATCCACAATACTAACAATCCAATTTAGTAGAATAGATTAGTATCTAGATTTAACATAAATAAACCTCTTGTAAGCATAGATCTAACTATGAAAAGATTTCAATTGCTTTACAACTAGTAATCCAATATCAGTGGAATGAACTAACCATAATAGCATTAGCAGAAATATGATTCATAGCTTGAACCTCTCAATAAATATATCGAAGATGATAGTTCTTGAGTCAAAAATCCAAGTAATGCTCCTTCCATTAATTTGCAAAATATGTTACACAATAGGGCAAGCAAACACTCTAGAGCCGACCCTAAAAATTGAGGGTTCAACCTCTATATATAGTTTTTACAATGAAATAAAAAGGTGAAGCATTACAAGGATTAGACCATGCCAGATCAGTAGAATGCTATGGTGGCATCATTTCATTCACCTGCAAGGTCTAGGAAATCCGCTCGATACCGCATGCCATGGTAGCTCAGCTCTACAACTTGTTGGTTCTGTAATGGTAGTTAGACTCCAGGTCATTAGAAACAAGATCTAAGCCATCTACATTTCTTGAGGACTTCATCTTATCGTAGATCTACAACTACCCAGGTTCTTGGTTCTTGGCTCCATGGATGCTTCGTCTACCCGCTCAAACCAACTGGTTCTCATTTTCCAAGAATCCACTTTTGTATACTCAAGAAAATGTCAGCATGATCTCAACCGTTGATGCACTCGTGAATGGCTACGATTAAGCCTTAGCAAATCTCTACAGATGAGCGGCGTAGAACATGTCATCAATCCTCTCTAAAAGAACGTTGATGTCAGCTTTGACTACTTTGGCCAATGACATGGAGCATCTATGAAAATACACTAAGTATTGAGCGAAATGGAGCATGTCACCAGGCCACTCTCTTAGTTCTTCAAACTACTTAATTTCCTTTCACATCCATGGCATAGAGCATATGTTGTAATATGCTCCTCAATATTTGACCCAAGTTGACCATAGAATGGAGCATGTCGCCAATCCACTCAAGAAATAGTGTAAAATATTGCTTTGTGCTATGCCGCTCCCTTGTACTTCTCTTTGGGAATTTTGACCTTTTGACCAATGACATGGAGCATGTCACCATGCCACTTCAAAATAAACATGGAACTCAACGGTGTGGAACATCTCCAAAACTTAGTCACTTTAGTGCACAGGATGGGACAATGTGTGCTAATCCACTCTTTGGAGGATGTTGACATCAACTTTGACTTGGTTTGACAGTGGCATAGAACATCTACGTTGGGTTGCTACAAAATGCACTAAGTATTGAGTGGTGTGGAACACCTTGCTTATGTTGCTACAAAAAATACTAAGTGTTGAGTGGATGGGAGCATCTTATGGTGGGCCACTTTGAAATACACTATGTTCTGAGCGGTTGGGAGCATCTTCATGCCTTAGAAAATATTTTCAAAATTTTTACTAAGGATGTGGCCATTTTGGGCCTACATTCTGGTGCCTCCCGGGTGGATTTGCTTGCAAAGCCAACGAACTCATAGTCTTATCCATTGGGCATCAGGAGTCAAAAAATACAAATATTTGAGCAATGCTTCATAGAATAATTTCTATATGACCATTACCCTTTGAAAACTTTGTGAAGCCACCCAGAGGATAACGGTTCATATGGAGATCATACTGGAAATAATGATATCCGCCACTCCTTCAAAACTGCTCTATGTCAAGCAAAATATAGCACTGTTGTCCCTTATAAGCCTGATAAAAATGATCAAAATATCTTCATGAAACTTTCATTCTCTGCTCTTTGGCCTCATGCTTTTATTATTGTCCTCTGACCATGTCAGGATAAAAAAAAAAAATACAACACTTTTACATGACTACAAAAATATTGAAAATGGAAAAACTTTACACTTGTGCCTCTTGAGGGTCTTTAGCAACCCTATCTGGTTCCTCCCCTTCCTGATGAGCTTCTTCTTCACCATTACCTTCCTGGTCTTGGTCAACCTCTTCTTCTTCTGGTGAGTCTTGCTCCTTATCCTTTTTCTCAGGTTCTATCCCAAACAATTGGATCATCAGTTTAAGAGTCTGCAAGGCTTGGCTCCAAACTACTTCAGAAGGGTTAGAAGTCTCCTTAAGCTATTTTTGAATAAACTCCAATTCGGTGGTATCTTCATAATTTGTAGAGCTTCCCTTGTTCACCAGGTCCTCCATCAAATCTCTGAGTCTGGTTAAATCAATTATCATCTTGGAGACTTGTTCTTGATCGATTGGCTCCTTCCAGGCATCTACCTCAGATTCATCTTGGATGCTTGAAGCTACACTCTTCTTGATCTCCTCTTCTGATAATAGAGTATTATTCTCAATCCAGAGTCCTTTAAAGCCATACTGAGTCATTTCTTGGTTAATGTCCACCACATCTCGAATTGTGTTTTCCACTTTGTCATATAATAACCAAGCCTTCTGAAGCAATCTATTCTTCTTCACTACAACTCTGGTAGCCAATCTAGAAATATTCCATTCCTTGTTGGGGATTGGTTTAGTAGTCTCACTAAGCCTACTATCTGATAGTTTATAGATTTGTTCTACTGGAATAACCATGGGTTGCAGCTCTTGAGTGAACTTGTCCAGGTCTTCTTGAGTATTCTGGAGCAAATGGCTAGCATCATCCATATAATCTATTATGGGTTGTAGTTCAGAGCATTTCTCCAAAACTTCGGACCACAGCTCTTTTCTTACCTTCTTCACTCCTACTTTTGAGAAGCCTGAGGACTTGGCCTTCTCAATCTGAAGCTGATGCTTCAAGTCTTGTATTTCCTTGGCCTGTTCTTCATTTTTATTTTTTTCTCCTCAACTTGGTCTTTGAGCTTAATGGCCTCTTGATATTTGCTTTGCCAACTTTTAACTTCATTCCTGATAGCCTTTTCTACCTATTTTTTGTTGTTGATAGTCTTCTCCAACTTCTCTATTTTCTACTCTAGCTTTCCAACTTTCTCCTTGTAGATATCAATCTTGACATAGAAAGTCTCTAGGTGAGATTTTGCTATGACCAACTCATCTTCAACAGGTAGTTGCTCAATATCTTCAGTATACTCCTCTAGATGATAATCTTGCACAATCATCTCTACTTCAGGCTTACTCACCAAAGGAATAATAGATCTGGATGCTCTCTACCTTGTGACTGGATCAACAGACATTGTGCTCCTCTTCATAGCCATTCTTTTTGAAGGCTTGGATAGCTTCTCTACCCAAAAATCTTGAATCTTCTTAGAAACATCCTTTTCTTTTCTCAAGGAAGCCAATGTGGGATAACTTGTAGGAGGAGGAGAAGCTATGAGATATGGAAGGGTAGACTCAAAGCTTGATGGTAGTGGAGTGGTAGTGACCACAATTGAATCTATGGCTATTGTTGTGGTTGCAATGGGGAAAGACATGGGAACTAAAATGAAACTCAAGGAAGGATGAGTAGGTGTGGATGAAATAATCTATGTTTCAGATGATGTTGGGGGTTGTGATGGCAAAGGTGGAATGACTGGGGATGATGTGACTGGAATTTTGGATGAATGTGGAGGAGATGGATTGGTCTGGCCCTCTGTATTAGCTGATGAGATAGGTGGTGAATTATGAGGGGGAGAGGGCACCTTTGTTTCAATATTTTCTTGAGAAGGGGAAGGAGATTTCTCTGGGGAAAGAGGAGGAGAAGGAGAAGAAGGGATAGTAATTGTACCTTCACCTACAGATGTAGGATGTTCTAGAACCACCTCTGCACTTTGGTGTTGTACTTGTTGTACCAATTTCTCTATAACTAAAATAGGGGTCTTCTCAACACTCTTCCCCTTATCCATTTTTAATTTCTTACAAACCTCTCTTTGGGTCTCTTCCGGTGCATATTTGGCTTTTCTCTTAAAAACTCAAAATACTTCCAGCTTATCACTCTCTGTATCCTCCTTGGATGGCCCCTCCTACAATACATCTTTAGTAGTAGGGTTCGGTGCAACTGTGGTTGTGGTAGTGAAACTCATAGGTGTGAACACAAAGTCTTCATCCTTTTTATTCCAATATATATCAGCATTTGGGAGCTCTCCACCCAATGCTAGGTTCTTGGGCCTACTAACTATTTAAATGACTTCTATGTTTATTGCCCTATCATAAAAATAATGCATTTTACTCATTAGCTAGGCTCCTATAGGGTATTTCTTCAATTTTTCTATTGAGGGCTCAAATATTTTAGGAGCTTTAGCAGTAGCTAATTGAGTGTTAGTCTCTACCTCCTGAGGTTCCTCTTGTGAAGGTGGGGAAGGAGAATCTATCCCTGCTTGTGTCTTCTTATAAATCAGTACCATATTCTTAGGGTCTTTAGCTTTCCATGTTTTAATATTCTTGTCATATCTCTCAGAAAACTCCTCATCTATTACTCACCCAAATCTGGATTTATCTATGCTAGTTTCTACTCTCATTCTCCACCAATCTATGATTTTGCCTTCATCCCACTTCTTCTTATTTTCAAGCTCCTTGATCTTAGACTCCTTTAACTGATGGCTTTCATTGCTATTTGGATCAAAATCAACTATCTGCTCATAGAAGTCTAGCCATGGGGGAAGTTGTTCCATTTTGGCAACATTCCAATCCAATGGGGCATTTTCCTTGTTATTCCTCCCTTATTCAAAATGAGGCCTTGAGGTCTTTTCAAACTTGTGGGCTTTCTCTCCATTAAGGGCAATGTTCCTCTTTAGGAATTTGTCATCGAGGTCATATCTCCACCTCTATGGGATGTAAAATAGGCCCAACCTATCCAAGTATTGAGTGATTTGTTCACCCTGACCCTTTCTGACAATAGTTATATCATCGACATTATGGGAGTAAGTCAACAAACATTTTCTCTTCTTACTATAGCCATAATTCATGTTAATGAAATTTGCTTACCTCAAATATTCTAGGGCCAACAATATGTTTGTGATGAAATGAGGTAGCAGAAAAGGCTTACCAGTGAAGCCATAGAGCCTGATGACCATACCCTCTGTGAGAATATACTAGTCCCCTTCTTCGATGCCTAGTACTCTTAACAATTATTTGGTTAGAGATGGTAACCTAGGGTATTTCTCGTACATAATTTTCAAAGTTGGCCCTAGGAATTCTAGATTAAACCTGTAAAAAGACTCTGTGCTCCTCAAGTGAGCGGTCCAATAATATACAGGGATAGGGTCTCCCTTGTCATTTTTCTCTTTCACTAGAATCCAGGGCATCACGTGCCTTACAACGACATAGAACATCTAGACCAAGTTCAAATTATGTCGAAAAGAGGGCACTTCTGAATCCCTTTTCATCCTTACCAATTGCTCATGCATTCGTTTGGAAAGAAAAGTTGGCCAGTCGAAGTAAATGACCTTGATACCCTCCTTCTCTACCCCAGGTTTATACATTCTCTCATTCGAAATGCAGTACGTAGTAGCTATTTGCCAATCCCTTACAAATTAATCATAATCCAAACCCTCTAAACAAGCTAGCATAGAGTAAATTTCTGGGTTGATGAACTATTCAATTGGAATTGGGGTATTGGGTAATCCTCTCCTGGGTTTAATGGTTTTGAATTGGATATAAACCCATTTCTTAAAAGGTTCCCCCTCATGGGTACATTTTTACAGCAAGTAATATCTAGCTTGCTTAGATACACAAAACAATTTAGGTCTTATTGGTGGTTCTACTCCTAGAGCGAAAAGGTCATGACAAGCCTTGGCAGTGATGTTAAACAAGACTTTACCCTTAGCTATTTTTACTAATTTTCCCTAGGGTCATACAAATTTACAATGGCTGCTATTAACTCTGAACAAGGATGAACCAAATCATATATATAAAAGGATAAGAAAGAGCAAACAACACAAGTACCTTGGATTGTCAAGTTTTTGCCTCTTCAATATTTGTCATTGATGTTCTTCCTAAGCTTAGTTCTCTATATGAGAACCAGTCTGGTTTTGGCCACTACTTCTACTTTGTCAATGTAATCACCTAGCTCTTCATATGTTGATGGATCTATTTCTTGGGTTTCTTTGAAGGCCATTTTCTATAAAAATTCTCAGAGCATTCTTCCTCTCTGGTATTTGTGAACAATGCTCCACTACTCCCTTGCTCTTTCTACTAGGTCAATGTCACTTTCTCTAAATGAATTAGCTTCGCACTCTGAACCACTTTTAAATATCACTACATGTATACCTTCTACCATTAATGTGGCCATCATGAGAAACTATTTGTTTGCATGCTTTTCAAATCAAACACATTCATCTTGGTAGCTTGGAGACGTTATATTGATCATTGATTAGTTATAGCATGAAGCACTTCGCTGAACCTACAATGCCTTTCATCATATTTATTTCCTTTGGAGTAGTGCAGGAAACTTATGTCCCAACTCATGGGTCTTTCATTCATCGGAGAGTGACGTAGCACAAGTGTTCGATTTTTGCTCTAGAATGGTCGTGAACTTGAGCGGTATGGAACACATGCTAAGATCCATTGCCACCTTAGCTTACTTAAGAGTGGCATGGAACACATGTTGTATTTCACTATTATTTTAGCTTATTGGAGAGCGGCATGGAACACATGTTGTATTCCATTGCCACCTTAGTTTATTTTGCAACTTGTAACTTTTGAAATAATTTTTTTCTCTTTTTTATAACACTTTACAAAAATGAAAACTTTGAACAAAGGAAAAAAACATAATAATACAAAATATGTACATATGTTACAATGAACTTATATCTCAATCAAAGTAGAGTTTAAGATGAAAACCATTGACCGAGATCGGTTGCATGTTTCCTTCAAGATCTTCAAGTTGGAAAACATTGGTCTCCTTAACCTCTACTATTTTGAAAGGACCATCCCAGAAGGAATCAAACTTCTGATGGTGCCCTGGTTTGGCTCTTTCCACATTCCACCTGAGGAAAGAATCTCCAACTTTGAATTCTCTAAACCTGGATTTCTTGTCAAACCATGCCTTGATATCAAATGAGTGCTTTTGGAAATCCTCATATGCCTGAGTTCTTTTCTCTTCTAGCTGCAATAAATGTGTCAACCTGGTTTCAACTAGATTTTGCTCAGATTCATCTTTTGTGTCTACCAACTTGAGGGCTGGAATTTCCAAGTGAACAGGTAATACTACTTCTTTACCATATACCAAGGCATAAGGAGAGGTCTTAATGGATTTTTTTATGGTGATCCTATCTGCCCATAGAGCTTGTTCTAACAATAGATGCCAACTTCTCTTGTTACCCTCTAATGATATTCTCAAGATTCTTAGTAGATTTTTGTTAGTTGATTCTGCTAATCCATTCCCTTAGGGGTAGTAGTTAGAGGTATTTTTTATAGTGATGCCATACTTGCTGGAAAACTCAATGTATTTAGCCCCTATGAATGCTGGTCCATTGTCACTCACTAAAGCTTCTGGGACACCAAACCTTGTGATTAAGCTTTCCATGAAGTCTATTACCACCTCCTGGTCTGATTTCTTTATGGGGATGGCCTCTACCCATCTGGTGAGGTAGTCTATGGTAGTCAGAATGTACTTATGCCTAGTTGAGGAATTTGGATTGATAACCCCTATGAAGTCCAACCCCCATTGTTGAAAAGGTTCTTCAACTTGAATTGGCTTGAGGGGGAATGATGCATTCCTTGTTCTTCCCACATACCATTGGCATTCATCACAAGCTCTTGTAACTTTGAAGGTGTCAGCAAATATGGTAGGCTAGTAATAGCCTACCCTAATGATCTTCAAAGTTGTGACTCTTCCTGAGAAGTGTCCTCCAGATAATCCCCCATGGAACTCCTCTATGACCTTTTGTTTTGATCATCTTTTAAGCATCTTAAGAGGACTCCATCAAGGTTTCTCTTATATAGACCTTCTGGTAATAGGACATATTTCAAAGCCTAAAGCCTATATCTTCTTCTCTATGATGGATTAATATTAGAGGGACACACTCCAATCTAAAAGTATTTGGTCATCTGATCCACCCAGTCTAATTCTCTTGACTATAGTTCTTCAGTCTGATCTTCTACTATTGACTGATAGGCTATCACTTCTGCTATAACTACTGCTTCTGTCAAACCTTGGCATAATGCTCTACCTCTGACCAACTTGGTAGGATGAATTTCCACATCATATTCTTGGATTTTAGTAATCCAACCAGCTCTTTTATCTCCTAGTTCACCTTGTAAAATGAAACTTCTAACATCTGGGTGAACCACATAAACCAGGGTTTTGCTTTGAACCAAGTATTGCCTAAATTTTTTCAATGACTTCATTACTACAAATACTTGTTTCTCAATAAAATTATACTTGACCTGATATTCATGGAGGTTCTGGCTCCAAAATAATATGGGGTGTTCTTCTCCTTCATCATTCTTCTGGGTGAGCACTGATGCATAACTCTCTTCAGCTCCATAAGCATATAGAATGAAATATTTACTGAAGTCAGGATTTACTAGAACCAGAGTTGTAGCAATGGATTTCTTGATGATTTCAAAAGCTTGATTTCTCACTTTAGTCCATTTGAAATCTGCATTCTTCTTCAGCAGTTTTGAGATAGGTTTCACCTTCTAAGCAAAATCAGAGATGAATTTTTTGATAAAATTTATCTGACCAAAGAAGGACTACAAAGCTTTCTTATTCATGGGTAGTGGAAGAGAAAGGATGGATTTGATTCTATCTGGATCAATGGCCATACCTTATTTAGAGACCACATGGCCTAACAACTTTCCCTCATGAACTACAAAAAATGACTTCTTCGGATTAAGAGAGATGCCAAATTCCTTGCACTTTTGAAATACTTGCTCTAGATGTGCCAGGTGGTTTTGCTTATCATGGGAGAATACAGTCATGTCATATAAATATATTAGAATGACTTTGTTGATCAGATATCCAAAGGTATAATCCATTGCTCTTTGGAATGTGGCTCCTGCATTGGACAAACCAAAAGGTATTCTCTGGTAGGCAAAAGTGCCCCATTTGGTGGTGAATGTTGTTTTAAACTGATCTTCATCTTTCACCCAAATTTGGTTGTAGCTAGAGAAGCTATCTAATAGTGAGAACCTCTCTGCTCCCACCACAATCTGCAATATTTGATCGATCTATGGGAGGGGATAGTGGTCCTTTAATGATGCTTGATTGAGGTTTTTGAAATCTACACACAAGCGGATGTCACCATTCTTCTTCCTTACTGGGACCAAGTTAGCTACCCAGGTTGAATGCTTGATTGGATAGATGATATTAGCCTTCAAAAGCTTCAATAGTTCTTCCCTCATTATGGCTTCAATTCTGGGATTCACATGCCTCTATTTTTTCCTGAAGGGTTTTGCATTTGGCTCTAGCTCAATTGTATGTTGGATGGCCTTCTTGTCATATACTTTAAGATACTCATATGACCAAGCTACAATGTCTTGGTATTTTAGGCATAGAGATTTGATATCCTCCTCTTCTTCTAGAGAACATCAGACTCCAACTTTGAGCTTCTTTTCTTTTTCAATTTCAATTTATTTGTAGATCTTTTCATTGATTTCCATGGATTTGATCCTTTTCCTATCTTCATTGTCAAACAAGCTTTCTAGAGTAACCAACCCTCTAGGTATATGATTATTCTTAAGCTGGATGACATCTTATTGGTCTATCTCTTCTATATTTTCCTCCTAAATAGTATATAGACAAGATTATCTCACTATAAAACCAATGATCTATTCGTCACTTTCAAAGACTTTCCAAAAAAATTACGTCACTTTCAAAGACTTTCCAAAAAAATTACGTGTCTGGTATTGCAAGCCTGAAAATAATTTTGATCACTTTGTCTTTTGTAACTCCTATATCTGTAGAAGGGTTGAAATTAGCTCCCCTCACTGCCAAGGAATCAGCCAAGGTGTTCTATCTTATAGGAATAAAATTAATATTTAGATCACTAAAGGATTCCATTAAATCCCATACCCTATTCCTATATGCTTTAAGGTAATGATGCTTACTACTACACCTCTCTCTTACCTTATTGATAATCAATTTAGAGTCACCAAATATATTCAATATATTGATGCCCATGCTTTCATCCTACATTAGCCCAAGGTATAAAGCCTCATATTCTACAATATTGTTAGTGCATGACCATGTTAGCCTATATGCAAAACTCTTTTTCCCTTATGATTAGGACTACAATAGTACACCAACACCAACACCATTTATGCATCTTGCACCATAAAAGTGTATGGTCTAGGTTTTTGTTTCTCTCAGGCACTAATTAAATATAGTAGGGATTCTTTTATTTTTCTCTATGGAAATGCTATATGTGCCCATACCTGTCCCAAATTGACTATAATATTCTTTGAAAGGCAGCTCATCTTCAATCTCTAGCTCTTAAAAACTATCCACTAGTTCAAATTCATCTATAGGAGTGATATTACACATTTTTTCTTCATTTTTTTTAATATTATAAGACATAGGCTTCTCTAGTATTATTCTTATCCTCTTTCCTTTGAAGGGAATCACCATGCTAGAATAATCCATGTACAAGCATCCTCCCAATTTTGCAATGAATTCTCTTGAAAGGCACAAGACAAAATAAGGCTCTAGATCCACCACCACTATTTCTTGCATGATGGTGTCATAAATAACAATTCCCGAGCAGATTTAATCATGACAGGACCTTAGCAAAAAATAGGCGATTCAATTCTTCCATACATACTTTAGAAAATTATTTACATATTTATAAGAGAAGAGGAGGTGGTGGGAGTGGAGGGATAAGCAAAATGAGGAAGAGGAGGCGGGAATATTGGAGGAAGGGGAGGTGGAGAGATAAGGGAGTTAGAGAGAATAATGGGAAGAGGAGATATTCGAGGGGAAACATAAAAAATCGTGTCGACAAAAAATTGTTGTCGATAGAAAAGAAGTGCATTCACACTTAGCCTTAAAACAAGATTTTTTAGGTCGCTAAGTATGAAGACATGTTCACACTTACAACATTCTCCCCCTTAAAGTTGAGAGGACTGACTAGACAGTCTCTCAGCTTTATAAATTGAGCTTTAGCCATCCCTTTGGTGAATATGTCTACAACATTCTCCAAAGTGCGACAAAATTTAAGCTCAACAATATCATTTTCCACCATATCTCGGATGAAGTGGTACTTCATATCAAAATGCTTCATTCTGCTATGGTGGATCGGATTGTATGCCAACTGAATGGCATTGATGTTGTCGCAGTAGATTCTGGTTGGACCACTTTGTTGTTCTCCAATCTCTTCCAACACTTTTCTTAGCCATAGGGCTTGAGTACTAGCATAGGTGACTTCTATATACTCAGCTTCTGTAGAATACAAAGCTACAATAGTTTGCTTTTTGGAACTCCATGTTATTAGTCCTGATCCAATACTAAAACAATTCCCTAAAGTTGATTTTTTATTATCAATGTTGCTGCCCCAATCACTATCACTGAAGCCTACAATTTTGATAGTGTTGCATTTATGGTACTAGATTCCAAAATACAATGTACCCTTCACATATCTGAGAATTATTTTAGTTTCCTGCTAATGTAGCTCAGATGGGCTAGCCATGAATCGAGATACAATAGAAACAACATACTGAATATCGGGTCTGGTGTTGGCGAGAAACATCAAATTCCCAACCATGCTCCTAAAAGTGGTCATGTCAACTTTTGATGCTTCATCATATTTGCTCAATTGGATCCCATGTCCAACTGGAGTTGCAACTGGTTTGCAATGCTCCATAACAAACTTCTTGATCATGTCCCAAGCATACTTATGTTGAAAAATGAAGATCCCTGTATCTGACTGATGAATTTCCAATCCAAGGAAGTAATGCATTAAGTCGAGATCCTTCATCTCAAACTGTTTCATCATGAAGCGCTTGAATTTTGTATTCACTTTTCTATTACTACCCATGAAAATGATATCATCCACATACAAGAAAACTATGAGGATGTCGTTACCTTGCTTCAAGTAGTAAAGTGTGGGTTCATTTCTACTTTTGGTGAACCTAAAATATTTGAAGTACCCATCAATGCGTGAGTACCAAGCTCATGGTACTTGCTTGAGGTCATAGAGTGAATTTTTTAGTCTGTAAACAAGGTGCTCCTTACCTTGCTCTTGAAATCACTATGGTTGCTCAACATACACTTCCTCTAGTAAGTACCCATTGAGAAAGGCACTTTTCACATCCATGTGTTGGACTTTCCATCCCTTGTGAGCAGCTAAAGCAAGAACTATTCTGATGGTCTCCTATCGAGCTACAGGAGCAAATGTCTCTTCATAATCAATACCATACTTCTATGTAAATCCTTTTGCAACCAATCTTGCTTTGTGTCTTTCAATGCTTCCATCAGCATTGAATTTGGTCTTGAAGACCCATTTACATCCAACACACTTCTTTCCTTTAGGAAGCTCTACCAACTCCCAAGTATCATTATTTTTTATAGAAGTTATCTCCTCTTTCATGGCATCTTGCCATATCTTTGGAGTACAAGCCTTCTCATAACTATAAGGTTCAATTTGTGCACTAGTTAACAAGGCATAGTTAACTACATCTCCCCAAGGTTATTGGGAGTCATCATCTCCATACAAATGCATATTTTCAAGTCTACAAAATTGAACCCATTTCACTTGCTTGACTTCTAGTATATCATCTTTGAAAATTTGTATCCAACATCTGATAATATGGATGATGTTGGAGAGTTCTCTTACTTCTAGATGGAGAATCAATATCCATTGGTGAGGAACTCACTGGCCTTTGTGGAGAAGGACTTGGTGATGATGATGATGAACTAGAAGTTGAATGTCTACTTGGACTTGGAGGAGGATACTTCTTGCTTTTCTATGGTGCATGTTGAATTTGTGAAGAACCTGCATCATGAGATTCAACATCACTATAAATTTTGGGATTTCCCCATTCTCCCCCTTCATCAAAAATCACATCCCTAGAAAGTATTATCTTTCGAGTCCGAGGATTGTAGAGTCTGTAAGATTTTGTGTTCTCATAGTACCCTACAAAAATGCATGCTTGACTCTTAGGATCGATCTTATTTCTCTGTTCATCAGGAATGTGTGAGTAAGCTAGTGAACCAAACACTCTAAAATTCTTGATATTCGGTTTCTTACCATACCATGCTTGATAAGGAGTTTTCCCTTTCAAACTTGAAGTAGGGATCCTATTCAAAATATACACACTGGTCCTGGCTACATCTGCCCAATACATATTGCTCAAATTCTTTATCTGAAGCATAGATATTGCTATTTCAACAATGGTGTGGTTTTTCCTTTTAGCCACACCATTTTGCTATGGAGTATAAGCAGTAGTGAACTGCCTCTTTATTCCATGTTCTTTACAAAAATTCAAAAATTCATTAGAGGAGTATTCTCCTCCTTTGTCTGATCTGATACACCTAACAAAATATCCACTCTCATTTTCAACTCTTGCTTTAAAATCTACGAAGCATTCAAATGCTTCATCTTTATGCTTTAAAAAATATATCCAGCACATTATTGAAAAATCATCAATAAAAATAAGAAATTAATATTTGTTACCAATGCTCTTGGTCTGCATCGGACCATAGATGTCCGAATGCACTAGCTAGAGTGGATAACTGGCCCGCCATGCTTGTCCATGAGGAAATTTAGTTCTAGCATGATTGCCCAAGGCACAACCTTCATAGACTTCCTTATTGTCCTAAACTTTAGGAAGTCCAGTCACCATCGCTTGAGAAGTTAACATCTTCAAACTGGCTGAATTCAGATGACCATATCTCAAGTGCCACAACACACTTGGATTTGAAATAGCAACATTTGCTAATTTATCTCCCCTTGGCTGGCCAAACTTCAAAGGAAATAACCTGTTCTTTGTCATTGGCACTTGAGTAATGATTCTATCATTATTCCTTTTATCAAAAATGGTACATTTACCCTCATCAAATAGAAACTTATAGTTCTTCTCTAACATTTGACCAACACTTAAAATATTATGTTGGAGATGAGGTGTGTAATAGATATCACTTACTTGTTTCATGCCTTCTTTTGTTGGAACCTCCAAGGCTCCAATGCCTTCAACTGCCAATGACTTGTCATCCCCCAATTTGATGCTAGATTTGTAGGAAGAATCCAGAGTAGCAAAGAGTTCTTCTTTACCACTCATATGATTTGAACACCCAGTGTCCAAGATCCAAGTGTCATTTAGGTTCTGATCTGACTTGCCATATGAGAGAAAGAGATTTGAGGTCCCTTCCTCTTCTCCAAAATTACCATACTGACTGATCTGGTTGTTGCTCCCTTGTGAGGATTTTTACCAGTAGTCACGAGTGAAGTGGCCAAGTTTACCATAATTGTAGCAAGCTTGTTTTGACTTATAACTTCCTTTTCCTCATCCTAGATTCTTCCCTCTATTATTTGTCCACCTCTATTTTGACCTCCACCTCTGTTTGAATATCCTCCTCTGTTAGGAGTTCCACCTCATGGACTATTCCCACCTCTACCTCTATGCTGACATCTGCCATGATCTTTGCCTTTTCCTTTTCCTTCTTGTGAAGTGAAGGCTTTGTCATCACCTCCATGGCTAGTGGAAGAAGATTCCTATAATCTCTCTTCATGTGAAATAAGAAAACCAATTAGTGCATCAAAGGAAAGTGCAATCAAATATTTTGACTCTTCAATAATAATTGCTACATGATTCCACTTAGGAAGAAGTGTTCGCAACACTTTCTTCACTACAACCTCTAGTTTAATCTCTTCACCTAGAGTGACCATTTTATCTATTATGGCTTCGACTTACACGCAGTAGTCTCCTACTTTCTCATTCTTCTGCATTCTAATATTTTCAAAATCTCTTTTCAGAGTTTGAAGCCTGACCTACTTCACTTGATCATTCCCTTGAAAAATTTCCTTCAAAGACTTCCAAGCATCTTGAGCTGTTATACAAGATGTAAATGATATAGGGCAAAGGAATTGTTTTTCTAGGCTTCTTTCTTGGTTTTTCTATCGACAACACTTAAGGTAGACCAGTCAGTAGGAGAGGTTTGTGTGTAACCCTCTTCAACTATTTCCCATAAATATTTACCAATCAACATAGTTTTCATATTTATTGAACAGTATTCATAATCACTACCATTAAATTTAGGAATTTGGAGATTCGAATTTGAAGCCATTTCTACTACTTGAAAGCAAACTATGATTTGACTAAAAAATATCAATTACAAAGCAAAGTAATTACAAGTTCAAATCAAATCTAGATTTCTTAACTCTCTCACTAATTTCTTGTTCTTCTTCTTGAGGATTTCCCAGTACTGGAGGCCCAAAATTATCTGCAATGGAATCATCGTCGTCACTGATGACAACAATTTCAGGAGCTACCGCTAGCTCAGCCTATGCTGGCTTAACCTCTATTGGATCAGGTTCTACTGGCTCAGGATCTAGAGAGTGTGGGGTATAACTCTCATTGGATTGTTCCTTAGGTTCAAATGCCACTGAATCAGACTCCTCCACTCATTGTCCAAATATATTATCCTTTGAGTCAGCCTCGTAACCAGAATCGGGCTTCCTCTGGTGAGCTATCACTGAATTCTACAGTTGACTGAATACAGTTTGTATTCCATCTCGTCGGACCCTCTCATCAAATGATTCAGTAGATTCTCTCCTCAATAGAGAGCACAAAGCATGGTAACATCTAGTAGATCTGATCATCTACTCATCAAGGCAAAAAGAAAAATTTGTTAGAGCTTCTGAGGTTACAATTTTCGCTCTTTTATAGCCACTGAGGCTATTACACAAAAATTTTAGCCTTGAACGGGGTTCCAAAATTTTTTGGAAGTGCTAAATGAATGCTCCGGAAGGCTTCCCGTCACTTTTATGCTCCCTCTTTTTACAAATATTGCCCTTTTAAAGTTTTCAAAAAATCAAGCTTTTCAAGCCCCTTGGGCGATTTACAATTTGCCACAAAAGGTTCACAATTTTAAAAGTTTACAATTAAACTTTTATAAAGCTTTTCCTGGTTTTTAAATTCAATAATAAAATATGCTTTTTCAAATTAAAAAAAAAATTTTTTTTTTATAATTAAAAAAGCATTTATTAAATTATTAAATTAATACCAAAAAAACTTTAATATAAATTTAATGTAACCTTTAAAAAAAACTAATTTAAAAAGAAAAAACCTTTTTTTTTTGTTGCTAATCGATTGTGCAAGTCGAACTCGCGACCACCTTCTTGCCAGCCCGAGAGTTTTACCAACGCGCCCACGGTCCTCTTTGAAAAAAACTTTAGCACCCATGCACCTTTATTCCTCACGCGGTGACGGCTGAACAAAAAACTTTGATAAAACTTGGCCCGACGGGAATCGAACCCGAGACTCCTTGCAAACAACTCAAACACCCTTGCCACGCACGCTACGCACTCTGTTGAGATAACAATGGATGACGCAATAATTAAACAGAGCGTCAAAGTTGTTTTTTAAAAAAAAGAATTCTTTTATCCCACATTGATTGGGATATAGTGTGGGAGGGTGTTTTAAAACCCGAATGTGCACAGTAAAGTTTGATTACCTTTGGGTAATCAACTTTACATCCCTTTTGCCACCAACTAGAGTCTACAAAATTACCATACACAACATAGCAACCTCCCTCACTTGCCATGTCACCTTTCACAATACGAGTTGCCATGTCAGCTCATCACCAACTTAGCCAACCTCCTCGAATCTCATACCAAAAGTGGCTCCAGCATAGCATTTGCCAATCAGCTCCAACTCAGTAGCTCATTCAGCTCTAGCTCAACGCTCTATGCAATCTACCTCAGGATTCATACCCCCAAATTTGCCTCAAAAAATGTGCCCTTGGCCTCGGCTCTGATACCATATTGTTAGAATTAAAAATTCTCGAGTAGATTTAATCATGATAGGACCTTAGAAAAAAAATGTGATTCAATTCTTCCATACATACTTTAGAAAATTATTTACATATTTATAAGAGAAGAGGAGGCGGTGGGAGTGGAGGGATAAGTAGAATGAGGAAGAGGAGGCGGGAATATTGGAGGAAGGGGAGGCAGAGAGATAAGGGAGTTAGAGAGAATAATGGGAAGAGGAGATATTCGAGGGGAAACATAAAAAATCATGCCGACAAAAATTTGTTGTCGATAGAAAAGAAGTGCGTTCACACTTAGCCTTAAAACAAGCTTTTTTAGGTCGCTAAGTATGAAGACATGTTCACACTTGCAACAGATGGTTACCTCTGGAGCTCTATGTATCCTCATATGAACATATTTTATTACTCCCACTATCTTCACTAGTGTCCTATCTAACTACAAAACTCTAGGGTGGGATCTAGTATATTTCATTCCCATCTCCTCGTAGACTACTTTGGGCATAACCATGGTGGAAGGCCCTAAGTCGATCATTAAGTTGTGGACAATACAACCCTCCATCCTTAGATAAATATAAAAGGGAGGGGGTTTTTTCTTTAAAGTAGTAGGAGACATATTGTATTTCCTATAGGGAATGCTTAGGATTGTGGTGGCTTGCTTTTCTTATGGATATTTGTTCAAAGAAGCTTTCAATAGGTCTATTTGGCTAGGAATGAAGAAGGTATCATATAGGCTAGCCTTGCAAGGTATTCTCTTCATTTCATCCACAATGTTATACTCTAACTTGTCAGAGTTGGGTCTCTTAAACCTTCTCTCTAGCTCACCATACTTTCTCTTTTACTATTGTGTGGCCTCAATTCTCTACCTCTTAGTTATGGAGGAAAATCTAACCCTCTCTTGAGCTTCATTCTTGGATCTCATTCTATCTTCTTCATTTTCTTTATCAAACCTTTTGGGAAAATTGACCTATTTTTCTTGGCCTTTAGGGACCATGTCTCTCTTTTCATTGGCTTGGGGGATAGGGAATGTATCACTACTTTGGGTAGGTGGATCCTTATTCCTTTGAGATGGGACCTAAAATTGACCCATATTTTGTGGATCAACCTGTAGTGTTTTCTTGCCTAACCTTGTCATGACAAAAATGGGTCCATCCTCATCAAGATCTTTTCCAACCATGATCTGATCTAGTTGCTATAGAATATTCATTCTTCTTTTATATTTCTCTCTACTTTCTCCATAGCCTATTGTACATGGTGTTGGTAGATAACACATGATTTTGAGTCATGGGGATCATTGCACACCAGACACCACACATTCACCAGACTTATTTCCAAAGAACATTTTGGATCTTCTTGCATCACATTTACTTTGACTCTAGTGCTATTGCTAGGATTAAGTCTTTGATCCTTGTTGACATAAGAAAATATCCTATGTTGATATCTCTCTATATCTCTTTTCTCCATTGATTTCATCTTGTTATTGATAGTTTTCAAAGTATTCTGAATATCAAGGAGCATTGAGGATTTTTGGGGTATCTGAGAAGGAAGTGGAGGGAAAGGAACTATAGTAGGTGATACATTTGAGTGAGGAATGGGGGTCATATAAAAAAATGGAGATGATAAAAGAGGAGGATCCATATAATATGATGTAGTTGTCTGACCTTGGACATTGGGAGTTTCCAAATTGTAGGGTAACATAGCTTTAGGGGGAAGTCTTCCCACATTTATGAGGATATTTTCATCATGGAAAGTTGTATTGTAGATCTATGGAAATGTATATACTATAGCTTATTGGGTGTGCAGATCTAACTCTGATCCAAGGGCTCTGATATAATACATGAAAGTGAGGGTTGAAGTAGATCTAGCTTCAAGATAAATCCTCTTCCAAGTCCTACTGAACCTCAAGTTGAAGTCTGAAATGATTTCTTGTCAATGTTTTTGTATGGATGCGAATTGATTGAGGAGGGAAAAAATATCAGCAGACTCATTAAACTCTTCCACAAATGGTTCTACTAATTCTACCCATTAGGTAATGGTATTGTATTCTAGGGTCCTAAACCAATGTAGAATATTTCCTCTAAAGGATAGGGCTAGGATTCTGACAATAACATCCTCATTTTTTATTTTGTGGATTGCTATCAGATTCAGAATATCTTGAAAATATTCATATGTAGTTTTACTAGATCCATCATAGGTTGGGATGGCCTTAGAAATAGCCTAAGGAAAATTATGCATATGGGCCAGTCTAAGGGGACCATTTGTATTCCATCTAGGATACTTATATAAGGGATGATTTGGAACTACATTTTAATTTTTATTTTGGGCCATGTTCCCAGGTGTATTTCCTATTGGAGATGGCCTTGGGGGTATTGCAAGATGTACCTCAGGAGGAGTTTCATATAAATAAAAATCTTGATTTAAATCTCTTATGATAGTAGACCCTCTAAAAGGGAGCTCATAGTAGAAAAAGGATTTTGGGTTATTCCTTGTGGATGCCCTAGTATTCATGAAAAAACTACAAGCTATAGGGATAATTTTTTAGTTTCGTAGACCAAGGAGTTCCTAGGTGAATTTGTTTCTCACCGCTTAACAAGGTTAAGATAATTGACCAAATTTTGATTCATTCAGGTAAATATACAAAAAATAAATAATAATATGGGTTCTAGTGTTTCTTGTAAATAGATCCTACCGAGTGTGCCAAAATTATTGGTTTTGGACATTGAATGTCATTTTCCCTACATAACAGCTATGGAAAAAAGTTGCGCTCGTCGCTTGTCTCACTCATGGAAGGATAAACCAATGGAAGGATACCTCATTGCATTGAGTGCTATGAGTATGTTGCATTGAGTTTTGCTATTGCATGTGGAGTGAGGAGAATCTTCAGCAATTTGTGAGATAGTCCACATCCACAAATAGAGGTAAAATATTTTGTTTGCAATTTTAAAATTTTATTTCAACATTTTTTAAAAATAATTTAATATATTTTACTTAAAATCAATATACTTTTGATAATATAATTGATTTTTAGCTTATTATTTTTATTATTAATTAAAATTATTGATTAAATTTATTTTGCAATCATAATATAAAGGAGCAAAGTATTTTTACTAAGTTTTGTTGTGTAGCACCCTAAAATTGGCACAGTAAAACCTTAATAATTACAATTACTCTAGTAAATATTCAAATTCAAATTTCAACCTCCAAAACCGCTCCTAAATCGCCACCGTTTCCTCCTTTCCTGCGCCATTTTTAGAGTTTGTTTTGTCCGTTTGACGATATCGTCTCCGATAAGACGATATCGCCTCAGATCGAACGATTTCATCTGGTGTAGGACGTCCAGACGATCTCGTCCCAAACTGATTTGTGCATAGTTGGACTCTATTCCAATGACGTCTCTAATTTGGGCAGAAGCGTGTCTGCACCGTTAGAGACCTCCCCCGTTGGAGATATCCCAAATTGGGATGATCTCCAACCTCCCAACCTCTATCCTAAGCCTATTTAATCCTAGGCCCTCCCCTTAGCATCCCCCTAGCTGAAATTCCCTGTAACTCAAATTTTACACGCACTAGACCATCTTAAATCACTGTTTACATTTGTATTTTTCCAAGTTTGTTTGTAGGAACTTCATTGTTTTTCAACCGGAGCAAGCTCAATTCGTCTCAGACGATCTCGTACAATCTCGAACGATCTCGACCCAATTCGAGATGATTTCGACTGCAGTCCACATTGGGGGCAATCAGTGCCCATAGTTTGCATTTTCTCCACTCTTTTCTGCTGCATTATTTTGCATTTAGTTAATTCTATGGTTATTCTTTATTATCTTGCATCTTGGAGTTCACCCATGTAGCTTTAATGCATAATAAAAGCATAAATTGTCATTAGATCGTTATAATGCATTCGTGTCTTAGTTTGATATTATCATTTTAATGTTCTTTATGCCATTTTACATCATTACCCTCTGTTATCATAGTTGCATTATTTGTATTTTGCATCTGTTTCTCTGTCTTAGATTAGCAGTTACTATAAATGTTGAAAACCAATTGGCATCCATAGAAATCAATTTTGTGCTTAGTGTGCCTGAAACAGATAGAAATCAACTTTTGTGGGACGAACTTGATAGAAGACTAAGTGTCATTTCATCTAGGTCAACAAAACTTAAACAAATCAAGAGGCTTGTCCTAGATAGAATCCTGGATCCTCATCAACTCGTCTTTTATCATGAACTTCAGAGAGCCCGCCATAGATGGTTAGCTTATAGGAGAGCTCTTGTGTCTTCAGAATTGTTCACCTTCGAGGAATACCTCGAGAACGCAGCCATTATACACCAGTTCCTAGGTCATGTAGAAGACCAAGAGGTTGTTCTTATGGATAGGGAAATATGGAATAGAGTTCCTCGAGCTGTGTTATATCGAGAGTATTGCCACGAGCTTTACTTCTATCAACCAGAATCTGAGACAGATAATATCACTATAGCTCTTTTCATTAAATTTTTGAAAGAAAATTTTCAATTTGAAGAAGAACACTTCATGACTCCTGAAGAACTCGAGCCCATTAATGATATTTATAAATTGTTTATAGAAAACTAGATCATTACTTTCAGTATTATTTCTTGCATTTATTGTGTTGTTTGTTATCTTTACAATATTATTACAAAAACAAGAAAAACTAAAAAACATAACAAAAACCAAAACATTTCATTTTAAATATTGTAGTAGGTATATAATTAATATATACCTCTTAAGCTTGTTGCATATATATATATATATATATATATATATATATATATATATATATATATTTTTTTTTTTTATTTTGCTGAAATCTAAATTAAGCACAATGCCTAAACTTAGGAATGGTAAACAAACTGAAGGAGAAGAAGAAGATTGGTTAGAAGATAAAACTAGAAACCCAAATGTCCTTCCTGAAGATCCAATTCCGGAAGGAGAAACTCTAGATCAACCAGAAGATGACCTAGGTGAAGACAATGAACAAGAAGAAAATGTTAAAGAGGATGGATCCTCATCCCCTAGAGTAGCTCCAGATGGAACTATTGCTTTTGACAACTTAGATCATTTCTAGAAATTTTTCAATAATAACATTGGCGCTCTTAATATGGCAGTTCGTATTGATAAAGGGCAAATTAGTGACACTCAAGCAGCCATGGAACATATGTTTGATGTGCACACTAATCCCTTGTCTTTCATTGATCAAGAAAGTGATAAGGTTGGACCATCCAATAGAGATATGGTCACTATGATTCAGAACATGCCAAAACAACAGGTTACCCAACCTCCTAAGGAACCTGTTATTGAGCCTAAAATCATTCCCACACAAAAGAAAACTTCCTTCACTACTTTACTTCGCCAAACTATTGATCAATATGCTTCAAGTAAACAAAAACCTAAAATGAAGCCAAACACCAATTTTCAACAATCTGGAATACAACATAATACAACTTCAAAATTCCTTCATAACACCTTTCCTACCAACAATTTACACAATAGCAACATAGCATCTAATCTTCATGTCCCTCCATCATATGCTCACAAATCCCATATCAATGCCCTACCGAACCAATATGGTGGGCAAACTAGTAATCTGGAAGCCATGGTGAAACAGTTAGCTTCGCGTATGGACCGAGATAGATCCTTACCGTCCCTCGTACAATTATCGAGAGATATGTAGTCAACCTTTGGATCCCATAGTTGTAGCACAACCGTACCCTAAGCATTTTCCCATGCCCATCCTGCCTATATATAAAGGAACCGAAGATCCCATAGAGCATCTTCGCATGTTTAGGATAGCATGTCATGATATATCACATGATGACTTGCTATTACTAAAAATGTTCCCAAAAAGTTTAGGTGGAATGGCATTAGAGTGGTACTATCAATTGCCCACTCATTCTTTGAGAAACTTTGAAGAAACAACTGAATCTTTTGTCCATCAATTTAGTGCCTACATCGAGAGGCATGTAACCATTAAAGATTTATACAACTTAAAACAAGACAAGGATGAATGTTTTGCCGATTTCTTAGCTAGATGGAGGCGAGTTGACAGGAAAACCGCACTTTGTGCTACCTTATAGGGAAATGTTGGACATTTTTATTAATAATTTACAAGAACAAATATCTTATGAGCTATCAATCGCTACTTTAACTACCTTCGATCAAGGCTATAGATTTAGCTCGAAGAGTAGAAGATGCCCTCATTAGGAGAGGCCAACTTAGGAAGAAGGATGATGAGAAAACATCCAGAAATCAGTATAAAAACAAACAAGTTGTAGGTGACGGAGTCACTGACAGCAAAAATGTTGCTAATATCAATGCAACGAAAACAACAAAAAAATTTATATTGAAACCGCCTGATAAGCCTCCTCGAGAATTTACTAGATTGAATCAACCCTTATCAACTATTTTACCTCAATTACTCGAAAGAGGTTTGATCCAATTACCAGCTATCCGGGAACCTGATCCAACTATACCCGGATACAGAGTTGACTTACACTGTGATTTCCATAGAGGGCCTGGACACTCTACCAACGCTTGTAAAAGGTTGAAACATAAAATACAGGATCTGATTGATAATAATGAAATGGAGGTGCAAGCCTTCCAACCTAAACAAAATGCTCCTAATAATCCTCAAAAGACCATTCCCCAAAATCAAAATCAAAATGCTAATCAATCATTAGACATATTTCAACACCCTTTACCAAGACATGGTAAAGAGGTGGCCAATCAAATCGAACATCATAATGTTCCTCCTCCTACCCGATATGTAGGAACTATTAGTGGACATTTACTTAATCATGATCCTCAAATATTTGACACAACTTTATCCATGGTCACGACCAGGCCCCTACATAATATTCAAACTCCGGATCCTAGTGATATAGAATCAGATACTGAAAGTGAAATAGACATCACTTCAAACCAATCGAATAGTTCTGAAAATGAATCAGATCCTATTCAACCCATCACAGATGCTATGGTTCCGGAAGAACCATTTCCTAGAAGAGTTACTACTCGACCCTCTTCTAATCAATTCCTCCCAAATGAACAAGCCATAAATGCTCAACCGAGACCAGTTCAGCGTCTTCAATATAACATTGTAGGTACCATTGGAGTCGTTACCCGACAACGGGCTCAAAATTCTCAACAAGAACCAAACCAGAATGATGGATCAGCTCCATTTGTTTTGAAAAATCCCAATAAAGGGAATCATGCTTCCAATGTTCAACCTAAACCCCCTTACAATATTAATGAGCAATTATCCAATACTACAGCCAAAATTTCCCTTTTGGATTTATTAAGATCTTCTCCTACCCATAGGGATGAGTTGATGCTTACATTAAGCCAAATGATGGTACCTCAAAATATTCAACCTGAAGCCATGGCCAATACTATCATCACTCGAGAGGTTGATTGTATTGACTTTCGGGATAAAGATATCCCACAACACAGTTTACATAAGGATAATCCCTTATATATTACTGCTCTAATTGGAGATGTAGTTGTTAAACGAGTCCTTGATTGATAATGGTTCATCTCTAAACATTTGCACTTTTGACTTCTACCAACGATTTGGCTTTAGAAGTGATGAAATGAAGAAAACTGACATGATTATCAAAGCTTTCAATGACGAAACACAAGAAACGTGTGGAGTTATTACCATCCCATTGCAAGTTGGTCCTCGAACTCTAGATACCACCATGTTTATTGTACATTGCCCCGCATCGTACAATATACTCTTGGGTCGTCCTTGGATCAATGCAATGCGGGCTGTCCCATCAACTTTACACCAATGTGTTAAATTCGAATTTAAAAATCAGTTGGTCACTATCCATGGTGACCCTAGACCCTTTGATATGTGTGCTTTGGCAGAACCTCGTTGGAGTGCAATTTTGCCCTGCTCTGTCATCCACACATCCTAATTCTTATTTTTCATCTAAAACTATGAAACACACACCCATAGCTTCACCTATTTCCCCTCCATTAATTTCATCCTCATATATAGATCAACAATCTTCTAAACAAACCACTCTAGAACCTCAAAAAGATCTTCAATCTACAACCAATCCTTCATGTTCTATCCCTATAATTTCAAAACCTATAGACCCATCTCTTAACACTTCCACATTATCAACATCTATCATACCTTCCACATCTAAAGATATAGGGAATGATCCTTCTACATCTTATGCTCTTTCCGATGAACTTTTACCGATTTATCCACAATCTTAATATCAGAAAAAACAAATGCTTTCATGCAAGATTCAATTCTTTTAAATAACTTGCCGCCATCTCCTCGTACTTTGGGCCTCCCACAACCTATGGGAAGTACTTACCAAGTCGGGAGTTGTGCCTTCATTTATAAAGGATATGACTAGGGAAGAATCCCTCGGAATATCAAAACTCATCATGAGGGATATGCTCGATGTTATTTTACCAATGAATATATTAAAGCTAAACCCATAATGCTTAAAATGGGATATAAAGGGAAAGGCTTGGGACCTTTCCAAAATGGCATGAAAGAACCTTTCGAGGTAGAACCGTGGACTGCCCGCTGTGGTGTGGGCCTATTTCCTAGTAAGGGTCAACCCTTTCCTTTTGAAGATGATGATCAACTCATATGTTATCAAGATTATTTGGATAGGCATGATGATTTGCCTCTAAAAAATCAGCCATTTACATGTAACATGCTATCCATAGCTTACCCTGAAATGATTGCTGACTCCGATGAGGAGTTGGAAGGAGATATCTTCCACGATGTCTCCGTTGAAGAGATGTTACACAATGGATTTTATTTTGATGGTTCTATACCAACTATAGCCCAACTTGAGACCACTAATCCTCAAGATGAATTATCCAACTTAACCTTACAAGAATTACAAGAATTGGGCGTTTCACCCGCCCCACCTAATTTTGAAAGAGATCTACACATGGAGGTAGAAAACGTCATTAAAATTAATATTGGAACTGAGGATAATCCTCACATAATCAATATTGGATCAGAATTAAGTCAAGAAAAACAAGAGCAATACATTGCATTCCTTAAAGAATATGAAGATGTCTTCGCTTGGACATATGAAGATATGCCAGGTCTAGACCCTTCCGTAGTCATGCATCACCTAGTGGTCCATCCGGATGCTAAACCTGTTAAACAAAAACTTAGAAAAATGCATCCCAAAGTGGCTTTGCTAGTCAAAGGGGAGTTAGAAAAACTCCTGAATGTTGTTTTTATACAAGCTATTGATTATGCTTGAATGGATCTCAAATGTAGTTCCAGTTACCAAGAAAGAAGCCACCAAAGTTAGGGTTTGCACAGATTTTAGAGATATTAACGCTGCATGCCCTAAAGATGATTTTCCTCTTCCAAACATGGATCAAATCATTGACTTTACTGCCGGGAGTGGGATGATGTCCTTAATGGATGGATTCTCTGGTTATAATCAGATCAGGATAGCTCCTGAAGATCAGGCTAAAATAGCCTTTATTACCCCCTAGGGTACCTTTTGTTGGAAAGTGATGCCATTTGGCTTAAAGAACGCAGGTGCAACCTATCAACGAGCTATGACTTATATTTTTCATGATATGATGCATGATATCCTACATGATTATGTAGATGATATTATAGCTCGCTCTATTAATGAAGATAATCATTTAGATGATTTGAGAAAAGTTTTTAATCGATTACGAGAATATCTTATTCGATTAAATCCAGCCAAATGCATATTCGGAGTTAAGTCCGATAAACTATTAGGGGTTTTAGTTTCTTTACGTGGTATCAAAATCGACCCTCTCAAGATTGCGGCTATCACTGATATGCCCGCACCTACTAATATATCTGAGTTACGAAGTTTACAAGGTAAGCTTCAAGCCATCCGTCGCTTCATCGATAAGTCGGCGGACAAAACCGGTCCCTTTCTTAAACTTCTTAAGAAGGATGTCCCTTTTAATTGGGACGACGAATGTAAAGAAGCTTTTGAACTTCTCAAACAATACCTCCTTAACCCACCTGTGCTTTCACCGCCTAGACCTGATCGCCCATTTCTCCTGTATATTTCAGCTTCAGATTCTGCCTTAGGAGCTATGTTAGCTCAGCTTGATGATGCGAAGAGAGAACGTGCTAATTATTATATTAGCCGAACCTTCATCAGTTATGAAACCCGCTACACAACATTAGAAAAACTATGTCTAGCAGTCGTGTTTGCTACGCAAAAATTATGCCATTATATGCTTAATCAGAAAACTTATGTCATTGCTAAATATGATCCCTTGAGGTATCTCATGAGTCGACCTTATTTATCGGGTGCACGCCCAAAGTGGGTTTTTGCTCTAAGGTTTTATTCATAGGAATTGGTATATATTATTGAATGCAAGAACTTTCTTGGCCCTTTTCAAAATGGGGTTTAGATATTATTGTAATTGTCTCCAATTCATCATAACTGAGTATTTAGGTGAAGCTATGCCTTTAGCTTCTGCCTGGCACACAAGTCTCTAAATTTATTTTTAATCAAATCATTTGTAGGTTGAATTCTGCAAATCTCATCTCTGATAATGGAACTTGTTTCAAAAATAAAGATGTTAAAAAATTATGCCAAAAATATAAGATTCAACATGTGGTCCACTCCCTATTATCCTCGGGGTAATGGTCAAGAAGCATCTAACAAAACCTTAATCAAAATTCTCAAAATATTGGTCAATAAAACTGGCCGTGACTGGCACATTCAATTATATCTAGCCTTGTGGGCCTATCGAACTAGTGTTCGAACTCCCATTGGAACTTCACCTTTTGTTTTGGTTTATGGTGCTGAAGCCGTTTTTCCCTTTGAATTAGAAGTTCCTTCTTTGGCTCTACTACTTCAAGATACCGAAGTAGGAGATGAATATCGAGCTGGCAGACTCAGTCAACTGGAACTCCTAGATGAAAAATGCATCAATGCTTTGGAGCATCTCCGTGCCTACCAAAACAAGCTTAAAAGATCATATGCTAAAAAGTTCGTCATCGATCCTTTGAGATCGGCGACCTTGTTTTAAAAGAAAATAAAAAAAATACTAATGCAACTAAGGACCTTAAAGGTAAATTTGAGCCCAACTGGCTTGGACCATACATTATCACTGCTAAATTTGAATCAGGAGCATACAAATTATCTACCTTAGATGGTAAAGAACTTAAAGAACCCATGAATATTTTGCATCTTAAACGTTACTATGTATAAATTTGGTCATTTCATCCTTGTATATATTTGTTTAAAATATTTCAAAATCACTATCTTGTATTTCTTTCAATTTATAAATTCAAAAACACCAAAAACATTCATAATCATCAAAATCTTCAAAACTATTTGTTGTATTTATTTATGGCACTTGTTAATTCTTTCAAAAACAAAAAAATAATAATAAAAATAAAAAAACAGCAATATTCTTGACTCTTTCGAAACCAAAACAACATAAAGAAGAAAGAGAGAGTCAACATTCTCAAAACTTCTCAAAAAGTATTTATATATATCTTCTTACAAATGTTGCAGTTATATGTTTCAAATTATTTTGGATAAATTAGCATTTATTTGGAATCCCTCACTTTCACACACACAAAAATAAATATCTTGATTTTTATCTGGCATGATTACTAATCTCTCTTATATCAAAGTCCACAAAATTCAATTAAATAAAGTTTGAGCACAGAGAATTGATCTTGTTATTTACTTAAACCAAGCACATCCTTTCACAATAAAATGATTATATTTGTAATTTCCATGCTTTGCTACATAGTAGAAGTGGTTTCTTGAGCGAAAAGTTTCCCCTGCTATCCTATCATGCACATGGTCTAGAATCTTTGAGAATTGGCAAAAGGACAAGCTCACCCCTACCCAGAATAAAAATCCCTTGCTCTACAGCTAATCCGAGCAAGTATCCCTAGCATAGAAAAAAAGAAAAAGCAAAGTTCAAGAAAAAGAGAAAAAGAAAAATGTTATTTTATATCATTACAGCATTATCAAGCAAAAATACAAAAAGAAATGAAAGCAAAAGCAAAAGCAATAAAATCCCTTTCCCTACCCTTTGAAAAGAAAAGAAGGGTTGATGAGCTTGAATCCCCGGAATTCTCAATTATTCGAAAACCGTGAGGTAAGCCCCATAACAGGTGGTTTGTGCCCAACCTCGCTTGGCCTTGGGTAACTCCTAGCGTGGCGATATGTCTGTCACATTAGCGACCTTCTTTTGTACAGACCTATGTCTGCTTATGGATTAGCTAGCTCTTGATAATCCGACTTACATAGTAGTCTAGTATGGTTATATGCATCTACATCATGGTTAATGAACACTTATTTGGTTCATTCAAATCACTTGTATCATATTATCTTGCTCAAAACTGGTAAATGAACATAGCAATTGCACACACATTTGTATTTGAGAGATTTTGTGTATCATTATGATAAATCAAGATTGGAAATGAATTCACATATGCACATGGGATTCCTTATAAATCTAACTTTTGTCTTTAAGATACTTTGAAATATTTTTTTGCAAATTGTTTGGAATAATTCATTTTCTTCTTTAAAGTACAGTTGTTTAGTATAAAGACAACTACATACATAATAGAAAAAATCAAAATTTCTTTCAAAACCATACAATCAAAACACACACATATATATATATATATATATATATATATATATATATATATTGTCGACTTTCACGACGATGGTATAGTTCCAAAACCAAAATTGGAATTTTATGCCTAGCGCAAGTCCTCATCTTCATATTTTCTGTTTATTAAAAATCAACCATGCAATAAAACTATCTCTTTTTGGATTTTCGCGATGATGGTATAAGTCTATACCTACATATTCTATGCCTAGCGCAAACCATTGTACCAATTTTTATTCCCCATTTATTTAAAAATCATGAAAACCATATGACTTAAATCATTATGTTATACAATTATGTTTTTTAACAAAAAGCATGCACATTATCACTATTTCATGTCATTATGTCAACCTTCAATTTTGCAATGATGGTATAATTCCTAGGGAATTATCCAAAAAATTTATCACACTTAGGAATTTATGCCTAGCAAAAATCATTTTAACATTATTTCATGCATACTATTTTTATGAAACTCTGAAAACAAACCATCATCATCATCATTTGCACCATTGCACCAAAGTCTTAAGACAGTCTCTTAAGCACTCTTTTACTTTTAACAATATTTCTATACTGGGATTAGCTTGACGACCGAGTGAGCGGCGACTCCATGAAATGGTCTATAATAGCGACAATGTCCTTTGAAATTATTGTTAAAAGTCCTTTTTATTTTTTATCAAATCATCACATCACAAACAACCAATTTGTTCCATCAGATTATTTCATTTAAATTCTTCAAGCATGACATTAAAACCATAATATTTCCAACGACATAATTACATGAATCATCAAATCAATCAATCAAAACATTAAAAGCATCATAAAAATACATAAGACACAAGTCATATGATCAAAAAATATCTCATCTATATATATATCAACAATATATATACATCATATCAAAATCGAATCGGTATGCCACAATCTGTACCTCGGCATACTCAATCCTCTATCAAAAATAATAAATACTATATATCAATCTGTGCAGTGCAATCTGTAGTAGCTAGCCTCGAGAACCCCTCGAGCTCTCAGCCTCATCTCCTCCCCCGCCCTGAGGTGGACGAGGTGGCCCCATCGTAGTATGTGTGGTACTACGAGTCCTAGTCATCGATCGAGATGAAGTCCTCGATGACCCAATCTTGATCGGATCCACAATGTCGGCTGGTAGTTATACTCTCCTCCCTCTGGCACCATCTCGTAGTAGATACCCTAGTAAAATGTGATCTAGGCAATAGCCCGTGCTAGCTCCCGAGTGCTCGCTCCTCCACCCCATGCTCTGAGGCATGCAATCTCATCTCTGAGCTGTGTCACCTCAGCTCGATGGCGTGCAGCCTCATCCTGCAATGTCTGCACCTGTGCCTGGAGATGGACTGTCTCCGCTCGAAGAGTCACTGTCTCGCTACTCTCCCCAGTGTCAACACCCTTGCCCTTATCGAGCGATGGTGGCCTCTCTCTCTATGGAGAAGGGGGTCTCTCCTCCCTCCTCTCCCACTGTCGTGGCCTCTCCTATGCCTGTGGTCTCCTCTGCTCTCTCCCATCGTGACCCTGGGCCACCTCAATAGCCGCCTAGCACCGCCTCCCCATCCGACGCACAACTACATGAATCGGACCCTGAGCCCTCATCATCCGAGGAGGGCGGATGCCTATGTACCAGGCATCATAGCCATCGGCTACCCCAACGTCGTCCCCATCCACTGGCTGAATGGGGGCATCATCTCGCATCCTGACTCCAGAAGCATTGCATGTCCGGAGCCCCGCTAACCGTAGTGTTATCCCGGATAGTCCGAGAAAACTCGTAATCCCTGAGAGATGGGATCCCCTACTGTAGACCGAACTATCACAAAACTCGGTCGTAGCGATGGAGCTCCACCTCTCCCCTCTCCATCCTCAGCCAGCAGACTCGCCTGATGCGAGCCAGCTCCTGTCCATCCTCGGCCCACCCTGGATGATCCCTCCAAGGCCTCCAGGTGATCTGGTCTAGGACAAGGTCATCCAGTAGTCTCCGGGACATCGGCAGATCAATCCACCGTTGTGACCCTCTCCGGAGCCACCAGTAGAAAACTCGGGGCCTCTCCCCATCAATCCCTATCAAAGGAAGCCCTACCGGCCTTCGCACTGCAATGTGCTCCCAACACCAAACCTGTAGAAGCGATGTCATAACCAGACATCGACCGCCCTTGTACACGACCCCATGCAGGATCCTGTACAATCGACATAGAACAAAGCTGCCCCAAGAAAACCTGTAACCATGGTCTCGCATGTCGCAGATCACATCTGCTAGCACCCATGGTACCCTGCACCCGCTCTAGTGGCACAGCAGAAGTCCACCTACCACTCCAGCCAAAACCTATGTGAGTCTCGATGCCCCAGGCATCCGACGCAGCTGCCTCGATGTTCACTCCGCCCTTCTCCAGGGTGAAGCTCGGATCGCCACACAACCGCATCATAGCATGGCCCTGATTGGCCGTAGGAGTGATCAACCGTCCTTGTATGGGGATCCTCAAAATCCTCCATACATCCTCTAGTGTGGGAGTCATCTCCCCTGTGGGTAACCAAAAATAGGAAGAACCCGGATACCACCTCTCTGCTAGGGTTGTCAGTAGCCCCATGTCTGTAGAAACTTGTGGCATCTCTGCCACATGCTGTAAGCCGACCTGAGCCAGCTGATCCCGCTCTGCCTGTGATAGAGCGGCCAAGTCATCTCTCAACCCACCGTATTTCCATTCTCTGCTCTTTAGTAATCCTCTCTGCAACATAAACAACAACAACAATAAAAATCATTAATAAAAACTCAAGTGAATTAATAATGCAAGTTAAAATAAGTTCAATTTTATACAAATGATGATATCGTCCACTATTGGACGATATCGTCCCAAATTTGAGCAAATCGTCTCCGATTTCGCAAGCCGAAATCGTCCCTAATTTGATGAAATCGTCCCCCTTTCGCCGATTTCGCCCTTAGACGAAATCGGCGAACTTGAGACGATTTCGTCGAAATCGGGACGATTTCGTCCCGACGACGTCGACGGCCCAAAAACGGCCGCGATGCTCAAAAATTACTCAAAATTCACCTAAAAAGCATGTAAATTCAACTTAAAGCATTCTAAACTAAGTTTAGACTCTTACCCGTAGCCCGCGTCGGACCTCTGTCGATCTGTGCGTTGTCTCCACCATTTTTGCTTGCAGAGCTCTAAAAACCAGAAAAATGAACAAGAACAATGAATTAGGGTTTTACCCTATTTTTCTTAATTTTATTCAAAACACAATTAAAAACATTTTAAAATTTTGCTTTTCCGCGTTTTTACCTCAAACGTTCGATTTGGGTAAAAACACGGAGGGGGCACCATAGTAAGTCGTCGTACGATTCGACCAAGAATCGTCGCCTAAAAATGGGAATAATTTTTGCTTTCTCGTAGATCGAGAAGAACTCATCTTTAACGCATTTTCTTCAAAAAATTCGCTAAAGAGGGGGCAAAATGTAGCACCCTAAAATTGGCGCAATAAAACCTTAATAATTACACTTACTCTAGTAAATAATTCAAATTCAAATTTTAACCTCCAAAACCGCTCCCAAACCGCCGCTTAACCCGTTTCCTCCTTTCCCACGCCATTTTTAGAGTTTGTTTTGACCGTTTGATGATATCGTCGCCGATCAGACGATATCGCCTCAGATCGGACGATTTCGTCTGGGCTAGGACGTCCAGACGATCTTGTCCCAAAACTGATTTTGCATAATTAGTCTCTGTTCCAACGGCGTCTCTAATCCGGGCAGAAGCGTGTCTGCGCCGTTAGAGACCTCCCCCATTGGAGATCTCCCAAATAGGGATGATCTCCAACCTCCTAACCTCCCTCCTAAGCCTATTTAATCCTAGGCCCTCCCCTTAGCATCCCCCTGGCTGAAATTCCCTGTAACTCGAATTCTACACGCACTAGACCATCTTAAATCACTATTTGCATTTGTATTTTTCCAAGTTTGTTTGCAGGAACCTTATTGTTTTTCAGCCGGAGCAAGCTCACTTCGTCTCAGACGATCTCGTACAATCTCGGACGATCTCGACCCAATTCGAGATGATTTCGACTGCAGTCCACATTGGGGGCAATCAGTGCCCAGAGTTTGCATTTTCTCCACTCTTTTTCGCTGCATTATTCTGCATTTAGTTAATTCTATGGTTATTCTTTATTATCTTGCATCTTGGAGTTCACCCATGTAGCTTTAATGCATAATAAAGTCATAATTGTCATTAAATCATTATAATGCATTCATGTCTTAGTTTGATATTATCATTTTAATGTTCTTACTGTCATTTTACATCATTACCCTCTGTTATCATAGTTGCATTCTCTGTATTTTGCATCTATTTCTCTGTTTGCAGGTCTCTGACGAATTCGTCTGACGAATTCGTCAGATCTCAGACGATCTTGTCAGATAGGAGACGATCCTATCAAATTCTAGGCGATCCTGACTGCTTCAAAAATCAGAATCTTCATCAGACATCCGGATCAGGTATGGGTCTTTAATCCATCTTGTTCTTTCTGTTTTTCTGTCCAAATCTGTTTTTGTATTCATTTAAATCTGCATTTCATATAGAATAGCTTAGACGCATTTTGGCCAAACCTAGGACTTGGATGATTAAAGCTAAAACTGAACACATCAAACACATTCCCAACCTAGGCGTGGAAACTGCCATTCAAACGTTTCCCGGTGAACCCACCATCCGTCAAAAAATCACCATAATACACCTCCCCGAGAGGCGGGACCTTCGCAAGGCCTCTCAGTCCGAGGTACCGCGCCATCCTTTTCCCATCCTCCTTTCGGGCACGGATCCTATAGCCTGAAGGTAGGGATGCGAAAAATTTGGAGCGATACATGTTGATTACCAATGGTTACCAATAATAATTTGCCTATTCCTGAGTTCAATGGGCTGGATTATGAGTATTGGTCTATCAAGATGAAGACCTTACTCATTGGAAAAGGGTTATGGGATATTGTAGAAGAAGGCTACACTGAACCAATAGATTGGACCACCTTGAGTGCAGCTGATAGAACTAGTAAGAAGGATGCCCAAAAGAAAAATTCATTTGCTCTCTACCATCTCCAAGTAGCTTTGAAGAAAAGTATCTTTCCAAGTATTGCTTCTTATTTAACAGCCCTAGAAGTATAGAAAGCCTTGCAATATAGCTATCAAGGGAGCACTTAAGTGAAGCAAGTGAGGATTCAAACTTTGAAGAGAGATTTTGACAATCTCAAAATCCAAGATGATGAAAGAGTAGGATATTATTGTGTGAGAGTGAAAGCAATTGTAAACAAAATGGAGACACTTGGAGAAGATGTCAAAACTAAAGTGGTTGTGAAGAAAGTGTTGAGAACACTTCTTCATAAATGGAATCATATTGCTATTATTATTAAAGAATCTAAAGATTTATCTACTCTAACATTTGATGCTCTAATTGGTTCTTTTATGTCCCATGAAGAGAGACTCCAAGGTTCTACATCAAGCTTTGGAGGTGATGAAAAAGCATTCTCATCCAAGGAAGGTGAGACTCATGGCAATGCACAAGGAAGAGGAAGAGCAAGAGGAAGAGGTAGATCAAGATGTGGCTACCAAGGAAAAGGAAGAGGAAGAGGAGGTGACAAATAAAACAAGTTTTATTTTCATTGTGGCAAGCTTCGTCACTTTGCAAGAGATTGTAGAATAAAGGCTTCTCCAGAAGGGAGAAGTAATAATTATGGAAACTATGGAGAAGAGGAAGGAACTTCTTAAAATATGTTCCATATATGAAAAATCAGATCAAAATCTTAATAAAACTTAGATTTTGGATACTGGTTGTTCAAATCATATGAGTGGTAAAGAAGAGTTATTTTCTACAATGGATTCCATATACAAGTCCAAGATCAAACTGGGGGATGACAAGGTACTACAAGTTGAATGTATGGGAGCCATGGACGTTCCAACAAAATAAGGCACAAAGAAGGTGAAAAATATCTATTACACTCATAAACTCCAACATAATTTTCTTCGTGTTGGATAAATCATGGAAAAGAACTATAAACTTGTTTTTGAAGATGGAAAATGTGTAATTTTTGACAAAAAAAATTGTAATGTAATTGTCAAAAATGTACCTATGACAAATAATAGGTTATTTTCTCTTAATTTTGGGGAACACGGAGGTGCTCAACTTGCTAGTGTGGCCATAGAAAATCCAAGTGTTCTTTGGCACTTGAGATATGGTCATCTTAATTTTGTAAGCTTGAAGTTGTTAACTTCACAAGCTATGGTGTGTGGATTACCAAGAGTTGAAGAGCACAAGGAGGTGTGTGAAGGATGTGCTTTGGGAAAGCACTCAAGAACCAAATTTCCAAGAGGTCAAGAATGGAGAGCAAGCCATCCACTACAATTGGTACATTTAGATATTTGTGGTCCAATGCGTACCAAAATCTTGGGTAAAAATTCTTACTTTCCCACTTTCATTGATGATTTCTCTAGAATGTGTTGGATTTATTTTTTGAAAACTAATGATGAAGCTTTTAAACGTTTCAAGGATTTCAAAAATAATGTAGAGAATCAAAGTGAGTATGTTGTAAAAATATTAAGGACTGATAGAGGAAGGGAGTTTTTATCAAATGCATTTCTCAAATATTGTAAGGATTTTAGGATCAAAAAGCAATTCACTGTTGCCTACACCCCACAAAAAAATGGTGTGGTTGAAAGCAAGAACCGCACTATTGTAAAAATAGCTAGATCAATGCTTCAAATAAAGAAACTCAATAACATGTATTGGGATGATGTTTTTAGGACAAGTGTTTACATTTTGAATAGGAGTCCCACTTCTAGTTTAGATGGGATAACTCCATATGAGGGATGGTATGGCAAAAAGCTAGATGTAAAGCTCTTCAAAGTTTTTGGTTGTCTTGCATATGCACACATTCCTGATGAGACAAGAAATAAACTTGATCCCAAAAGTCAAGCATGTATTTTCATTGGGTATTGTGAGTATTCAAAGGCATATAGGCTCTACAATCCAAAAACACACAACGTTGTAATCTCTAGAGATGTAATTTTTGATGAAGGGGGAGTATGGGGTCATCAAAAACTTTTTTTTTATGATGGATCTTAAGATGCAAGCTCCTCTCAAGTGCAGCCCATTAACAAATAGCACTGGAAATCCTCCTCCAAGTCCAAATAAGAGTTCTACTCCAAGTACAACAAGTGCTACTCCAAGTTTTTCTCCACAAATATCAGCAAGTTCTTCTCCAATGGAAGTAGATCCACCATCAAGAGGTAAGAGAACACTTCAGTACCATCCTTCTTTTCAAATTATGGACAAGAATTTTCAAAGAAGGTACACTAGAATTCAATCTAGTGAAATGAATGAAGTCTTGATAAGACTTGAAAAATTACACATTTATGGTGATGAAGACTTCCAAGAGCCTAAGGGAGATATTGTAAACTATGATTTAATGACTAGTGTAGATATAGAGCCATCTAGTTATGAAAAAGCATGTACTCATGATGTATGGAAACAAGCCATGAAAGAGGAAATGACCTCTATAAAAAAGAAATGTGTTGGATGTAAATGGGTATATAAGACCAAGTTCAATGTTTATGGGAGCATTGAAAGACACAAGGCAAGGCTAGTAGCAAAAGGGTTTACTCAAAAGTATGGGATTGACTATAAGGAAGCCTTTGCTCCTGTTGCTAGATAAGAGACCATCAAACTAGTACTTTCCTTGGCTACCCACAAAGGGTGGAACATTTAACACATGGATGTTAAGAGCGCCTTTCTCAATGGGTACTTTAAATAAGAGGATTTTGTGCAAAAACCTCAAGTATTTTAAGAATAAGGTAAGGATAACCTTGTCTACAAATTGAAGAAAGCATTGTATGGACTAAAGCAAGCACCAAGGGCATGGTACTCACGCATTAATGGCTACTTTCAAAAATATGGATTCACTAGGAGCAAAAGTGAACCTACTCTCTACTACATGAAACAAGTTAAATATATCCTCATTGTGTGTTTATATGTGGATGATCTAATATTCATGAATAGTAGTTCTAAAATGAATGAGGAGTTCAAAAACTCCATGATGAAAGAGTTTGAAATGAAGGATGTAGTTATGATGCATTACTTCCTAGTAATGGAGGTACATCAAATAGGAAATAGGACCTTCATATGTCAACATAAATATGCTCATGACATGATCAAGAAATTTTCTATGGAGCAATGCAAGTCTGTTGCAACTCCAATAGGTCATGTGATTAAATTAAGCAAAGAAGATGGAGAACCAAAATTTGACAAGACCACTTATAGGAGAATGGTTGGTAGTCTAATTTTCCTCACCAACATAAGGCCATATATTCAATATGTTGTCTCTCTAGTTTCAAGATATATAGCTGATCCATATTAACTTCATCTACAAGCAACTAAAAGAATTTTGAGATATGTAAAGGGTATGTTGGATTATGGGATCCATTACCACAAAAGTGATGTTGTAAAATTAGTTGGCTTTAGTGATAGTGATTGGGGAAGAAATATAGATGATAGGAAATCTACTTCAGGGAATTATTTTAGTCTTGGGTCAGGACTAATTACATAGAGTTCCAAAAAGCAAACGGTTGTAGCATTATCATCTACTGAAGCTGAGTGCATAGCAATCACAAATTCTAGTACCCAAGCCTTATGGTTGAGAAGAGTTCTTGAATAAACATGAGATACAAAGTGGTCCTACCATATTGTATTGTGACAATATTAGTGCCATTCAATTGGCACATAATCATATCCACCATAGCAGGTCAAAGCACTTCGACATGAAGTATCACTTCATAAGATACATGGTGGACAAACAGGTAGTTGAGTTAAAAATTGTAGCACTTTAGACAACATGGTGAACATATTCACCAAAGGAGTTGCTAAAGCTCAATATATAAAGTTGAGAGACTATTTGGTCAGCCCTCTCAACTTTAAGGGGGAGAATATTGGACATTGAATGTCATTTTCCCTATGTAACTATGTTTAGTCCTATTCTAGAATTGTTAGAGATATTTTAGGATTAAGTTAGTATCTTCTATGTTAGGATTTGGTTATGAGAATGAGGTTAAGCCATCTATGTTGAGCTATGTTATGTTAGTTTTTAGCATTATATATTGTATCGTTAACAATCATATGATTGAATAATGAATTATAGTTTTTAGTTGGGATCCGAATTGACATCAAGTAAACTTGATACTGCAACTGTCTATCTTCCAGCTTTATGAATAGGCTTGCACCCGCTAGTCATAGCTCAGAACTCAACATTGGATGGACTAAATATTTCTCTAGCCCAACCTCTAGAGTAGGCTGGTTCCTTTTCAACTGATAGAGTGTTGACTCAATTAAGCTTAGTAATGATTTTAGGAGATAGGTTTAAAAAAGGGTTTAGGGTTAAGAAGTTATGAGTAAAATAGTGGTCAGATAGAGCTAACAACGTAGGCATCCACAGGGAAAACCTTTTAACAATTTATTTTCAGTGTCCCACACTTAAGATTATCAACACCCATAATAGAGTAATCTTCATACAATAAACACAAATTATATATATCCTCTAAGAAGTAATTTCAACATCCACAATACTAACAATCTAATTTAGCAAAATATATTAGTATCTATATTTAATATAAATAAACCTCCTATAAGCACAGATCTAACTATGAAAATATTTCAATTGCTTTACAACTAGTAATCCAATATCAATGGAATGAACTAACCATAATAACATCAACAAAAATACAATTCACAACTCAAACTTCTCAATACAAATATCAAATATGATAGTTCTTGAGTCAAAAATCCAAGTAATGCTCCTTCCATTAATTTGCAAAATATGTTACATAGGAGGACAAGAAAACACTCTAGAGCCAATCCTGAAAATCGAGGGTTCGACCTCTATATATATTTTTCATATTGAAATAAAAAGGTGAAGCATATTAGACCATGCCAGATTAGCAAAATGCTATGGTGGCATCATTTTATTCACCTACAAGTTCTGAGAAATTTGCTCAATACCGCATGCTAAGGCAGCTCAGCTTTGCAAGTTGTCGGTTCTGTAATGGCAATTAGACTCCAAGTCATTAGAAATAGGATCTCGACCATCTATCTTTCTTGAGGACTTCATCCTACCATAGATCTGTAACTTTACAAGTTCTTGGTTCTTGACTCCATGGATGCTTCGTCTACCCAGTCAAACTAATTGGTTCTCATTTGCTAAGAATCTACTTTTGTATACTTGAGAAAATGTCAGCATGATCTCAATTATTGATGCGCTAGTGAATGGCTACAATTAAGCCTTAGCAAATCTTTGTAGATGAGCTACGTAGAACATGTCACCAATCCACTCTAAAAAGAATGCTAACATCAACTTGGACTACTTTTACTAGTGATGTGGAACATCTGTGGAAATATAGTAAGTATTGAGTGGAATGTAGCATGTCGTAAGGTCGCTCTCTTAGTTCTTCAAATTGCTTTATTTCCTTTTGCATCCATAGCATAGAGCATATGTTGTAATCCACTCCTCGATATCCATTCCTCAAGATTTGACCCAAGTTGATCATGGAATAGATCACGTCACCAATCTGCTCAAGAAATAGTGTAAAATATCACTTTGCACTGTGTCACTCCCTTGTACTTCTCTTTGGACATTTTGACCTCTTTGACCAGTGGCATAGAGCATGTCACCAAGCCACTCTAGAATATATGTGGAACTCAATGGTGTGGAACATATTTGAAACTTAGTCACTTTAGTACATGAAATGAGATAATGTGCACTAATCCACTCTTTGGAGGATGTTGATGTCAACTTTGACTTGGTTTGGCAGTGGTGTAGAAAATCTGCATTGGGACACTACAAAATGTACTAAACACTGAGCAATGTGGAACACCTTTCTCATGTTTTTGTGAAAAAATATGAAGTGTTGGGCGGATGGGAGCATCTTGCGGTGGGCCATTTTGAAATACACTATGTCCTAAGTAGCTGGGAGCATCTTCATGCCTTAGAAAATATTTTCAAATTTTTTACTAAGGATGTGGCCATTTTGGGCCTACAAGACCAAATCCTAAAAAGGTGAAATCATGCCCCATCAAGGCCGACCATGATTTCATCCTATGCAAAATCGCACCCCATCAAGGGTGAGCATGATTTTGCATAGAGGGAGAAAAAGGGAAAAAGAGGGGGGAGAAGCCTAACCCTTGCCCTAGGCAAGTCTAGGGGGTCTCCCAAGAGGACTCTAGGAAGATTGCCCACTAAAGTGGGTCAATTTTCTATGTCTACATTTTACCCCCTCTTTGATGCATTTAAGGCCAAGTAAATGCATCAAAGAAATATGTAGACCCCTATGGGCAAGAAGACAACAAACACAAAGAAGAAGTGGCCAGGTTTGGGCAAAAGGATGGTGCAAAAGGGGTATCACAAAGGACACTCTAGACTTTTGCACACTAGGTGAGACATTACTACCATTAATGCCTCTATGGCTAGGGTGCCCCCTCGAGTTTTGAAAGGAATGAAAATTCCTTAAGAAACTCAAAAAAGGTAAGGAAAGAAAAAGCAAAACACAAAAGAACAAAGCAAGAAAACAAATAATAGAGCAAATATTACTAGGTACAACATGAATCTAATGCAACTAGCATGAAATGCATGGATGAAATAGAAGAAAGGGAAAGAAAGAAGAAGGTAAGAGAAGAGAAAAAGAAGAACAAAGAAGAAGAAGAAGAAGAATCCAAAGGTCAACCATAGAAAGTGAGAGAAGTTGATCAAGAACCCTGAATGAAGGGTGTTATGCCCAAAATAATGGTCCATGTGTGGAGTGAAAACCTGCTATGGGTGTAGTACTCGCTAAGATGGATAGATGGGCAAAAATATGGAGCGTAACCCACTATGGGTGATTGCTCAAATGATCAAATGATGGAGCGTAACCCGCTATGGATGATTGCTCACTAGTGACTATTATGGGGTGATTACCCACTAGGATGTATGTTGAGACCTACTAAAATGGTCAAGGAGCTTATCTTGTAATGGGGTGTTGAGCCCACTGAGTCAAAAGAAGCGTAACTCGATAGGGGTGATATATTATTGCTGATGTGAATGATGTATTAGCAAGTACTACCCAATAGGGGTGTGTAAGAATATATATAGACCAATCAATATGAGCATAACACAATGTGAGTGTGTGCATGTGCTAGAAGAAATGAGAGGAAGAAAATGAGGAGCAAAGAAATGTGTGTGTGTACCCCAACTTGAAGTTTCAGCTATTGAAAAGTCAAGAGGGAGGAAATGTGCAATCAAAGGAGAGAAGAATGTATATCCTTATCTAACAAAGAAGACAAAGGAGAAATAAGAATCATGCAAAGGACAAGGATATACCAAAAGAGGATTGCATTCCTTGACTTTGGAGAGAAATGATAATCATTGTAAAAACTTTCAAAGTCAAGGAATACAAGAAGAAGAGAGAAGAGAAGAAAAGAGCAAAGGAAGATGAGAAGAGAAGAAGGGATGAAAATGCATGGGCCCTAGGTTGGGGCTTCGCTAGGCATCAGAACCCTAGTGAGAGTGCAATGCATGTGAGCTATGACCTAACTAGGTATCATCACATGCCATTGTCATGAATCCCTAAAAGCTATATGAACAAGCAGTCATGAGCAAGCAACAATGCAATTATGACAAGCAAAAATGCAAGAGAAATAGAATGTCAGGCAATCATGCAAAGTATGATAGGCAATCATGCAATATGAGCAGGCAAATAGATGCAATATGATCTAAGCTAAATGCAAAATACATATGATGGATCAAGCATAATATCTTTTTAAATGCATTATATTCATAGGTTCTTTAAGTTCTTTACCATCCAAAGAAGCCAAATGATAGGCACCTAAGCCAAACTTGGTCATTATGACAAAGGGCCCTAACCAATTGGGCTGAAACTTACCTCGAAGATCAGCATGAGCATTAGTGTTCTTCTAGTTTTCCTTGAGGACAAGGTCCCCAACCTCAAAAGAATGATTGCAAACTTTCTTAGAATAAGATCATCGGAGCCTATCTTGATAGGCTCACAAATGCTCTAAGGCATGAATGCACTTTTCATCCAGCAGCTCCAATTGGTGCAAATGGTCTACATGATACTCATCATCGACCAAGACATCTTGCAACAAGATGCACAATGAGGGAACCTCAAGCTCAAAAGGAAACACCACCTCAGACCCATATACCAAGACATATGGTGAGGCCCTTGTGGGAGTATGCACACTAGTACGATAGGCCCACAAGGTAGGATAAAGTTGGATATGCCAATCATGATCAGTCTTACTAACCAACTTCTTCAAGATCCTGATCAAGGACTTGTTGGATGCTTCGACTTATCCATTACCCTAAGGGTAATAAGGAGTTGACCACCTATGCTAAATCTTGTACTTAGCACAAATATTATGAACATCCTTATTCTTGAAAGGAGTGTCATTGTCAAAAATAATCATCGAAGGAATCCCAAACCTACAAAGAATCTAGTTGAAGATGAACTTAGAAACTTGAGTTCTAGTCACCATAGCTAGGGGTATGGCTTCAACCCATTTAGTGAAATACTCAATCGTAGTAATGATAAACTTGTGACCATCAGATGACACTGGGTTAACTTTCTTGATAATGTCCAATCCCCACATGGAGAATGGCCAAGGGGAAGAGATAACCTGAAGGTCTTGAGAAGGAGCATGAATAAGATGATCATGGCATTGACACTTGTCACAACATCGAACATAGTCACATGCATATTTCTCCATGGAAGGCCAATAGTACCCCATCCGAAGGAGCTTTTTGGCAATAGCATTACCACTAAAATGGCCTCCACATGAACCTTCATGAGCATCACTAAGAGCAAGTTAGGCTTCATCGAAGTCAAGACATCTCAAGAGGATACCTTCAAAAGAATATCGATATAAAGTATTATCGATTATGATGAATCAACATACTCTTTTGCACAAAATCTTATGTTGATTATGATCTAAACCATCAGGCATCGAACCATCCTTAAGGAAATTAAATATGTCATTATACCATGGCTCATATGGGGAAGCTTCGATGGTCAAACAATCTAATGGAACAAGACAAGAACCAAGCGATGCAGGTTCCTAGAGTTGTCTAATGATAATCGATGCTTGATCATCTTCTAACTCTAGAGGGAACAAGGATGCAGTAGTAGCCATGGCATCCACATGGTGGTTTGAGGATCTAGGGATAGACTCTATGGTTACTCGATCAAATGAGGACAACAACTTAGTAACAATCTCCTTGTAAGGTTTAATTTTATCATCTCGAGTCTGATAAACATCGTTAATCTGATTAACCACAAGTTGAGAGTCACCAAAGACTGAAAGGACTCTAACCTGCAAAGCTAAGGCTTCTCTAAGACCAAGGATCAAAGCTTCATACTCTACAGTATTATTCATGCAAGAGAAATAAAGTTTGAAGGACAAGGGGATGAGTTGCTTTTGTGGGGTGACTAGAATGACTCCAGCACCAATGCCCTTCATGCATCGGGCTCCATCAAAAAACAAATTCCAAGACTCAGACTCTTCAATTTCGACATTGAAGCACTCATCGGGAAACTCAACAACTATAGGATGGGTAGCTTCTAGGGGAGCAGAGGCTAACTGATCAGCAATCACCTGACCCTTAATAGCCTTCTGACCTATGAAATTCAAGTCAAACTCACTAAGGGCCAACACCCATTTAGCAGCTCGACCTGAAAGGTGGGGCTTAGACATCAAATAGCGCAAAGGATCAAACTTTGCAACTACCAATGTCTTATGGCTGAGCATGTAGTGTCTTAACTTCTGAGAAGCAAACACTATGGCAAGGCAAAGCTTCTCTAAGGGAGTGTACCTAGTTTCATAGCTAACCAAGGTTCTACTAATATAGTAGATAGCTCTCTCTTTATTTTGATCATCATGTTGGGCCAACATGGCTCCCAAAGCATGAGTAGTGGCTGCTATGTAAAGCATCAAATGCCTACCAAGCATAGGAGGAACTAAAATAGGTGAGGAAGTGAGATATTATTTGAGATCATCAAAATATTTTTGACACTCAGAATCCCATTAGAAGACCACATATTTCTTAAGAATCTTAAGAAAGGGCTGACACTTATCGACTAACTAGGCAATGAACCGATGGATAGACTGAAGTTTACCTTGTAGACTACATAGTTTGGTCAAGGTGCGAGGAGGAGGCATATCAGTGATAGTCATTATCTTAGCGAGATCCACTTCAATGCCTCACCTAGAAACTATGAAGCCTAACAACTTGCTAGATGTGACTCCAAACACACACTTAGTGGGTTTAATATGAACCTTGTATTGTCGAAGCCTTTCAAATATTCATCTTAAATCATGGACATGATCCTTTCGTTCTATGGAGTGAGCTAGAAGATCATCCACATAGTCCTGGAGAATATCATGCATCATGTCATGGAAAATATAAGTCATGGCCCACTGATAGGTAGCTCCTACATTCTTCAGGCCAAAAGGCATGACCTTCCAGTAGAAGGTACCCCATGGAGTAGTGAATGTTGTCTTAGCCTGATCCTCAGGGGTAATCATAATCTGATTGTAGCCTGAGAAACCATCCATGAGTGAAAGCATTCCACATTTGGTAGTGAAATCTACAATCTGATCTATGTTGGGCAAGGGAAAATCATCCTTGGGACATGCTAAGTTAATGTCCCAAAATTCGGTACATATTCTGATTGTTCCTTCCTTCTTAGCTATAGGAACGATATTGGAGATCCAATCAGAATAGTCGATAGCTTTTATAAAATCGATATCAAGGAGTTTTTGGAGCTCCTCCTTGACTAATAGGGTGACCTTAGGATGCATCTTCCTAAGTTTCTTCTTAACAGGCTTAGCACTAGGCTTAACTACCAAATGATGCATGACAAGGGAGGGATCAAGCCCTGGCATGTCGACATATGACCAAGCAAAAATATCTTGATATTCTCTTAATAAATTGGTCAATTGCTCTTGCTCATCCATGGACAAGGCTTTACCTAACTTAAGGATTCTAGGGGCTTCCTCAGAACCTATGTTCACATCTATGGTCTCCTCAATAAGGATGGACAACTCATCCTCAAGAGGAGGTAGGGTAGGAATCACTCCTAATTGCTCAAGGTCCTCGAGAGACATAGAACCAAAGTCCACTTGAGAACTAGAAGACTCAACCTACGCAGTGCAAGGGATAGACCCATCAAAGTAGATGTCATTCTGAGGTGGATCCTCATATTTGACATACTGCTCAGGGGTTATGATCAACAAAGAAGGAGAGGGTGGCCCCTCATCCTCAACACTCCACTCTAAACCTTGATGAGATTCATCTAAGAGAGATTCTTGACAAGAAGAGTTGACTTGATCCTGTGATGAGATATTGATTGGTGATTCCTTATCAAAATTTTTAAGTTGCTTAGTTTTTTTAGATAAGGAATCTGATGAATGAAATTGAGCTAGATCATCTGGTGAGCAAAATTCAAATGGATGAGGATCACCCAAGATAGAAATAAGTTGATTTTTAAATTCAAATTTTACACATTGATGAAAAGTAGAAGGGACGACCTCCATTGCATGGATCCAAGGACGTCCAAGAAGAAGATTAAAAGATGCAGGACAAGATACCACATAGAACAATGTATCTAAAATCTTAGGTCCAACTTTAAGGGGAAGTGATATGGTACCATAAGCTTCTTGGGACTCATTGTTGAAAGTTTTAATGATATCATCGGATTTAGTTAAATCTTCCTCTTTTAATCCAAACTTTTGAAAGAAATGATATGTGCATAAATTAAGGGAAGAACCATTATCAATCATAACTCTCTTGATAAAAGTATCCCCAATAAATGCAGTGATGTAAAGAGAAGAATCTTCTTGCAAGTTTGAGGAAGAAATATCAACATTCGAGAATGTGAGATGATGTATCCCAAGAGAACTTACAATATTGGCCATATCACTAGGGGAAATATCTGGAGGGACATATTGTTGTTTTAGAACATTTATTAAGGCTTCTCCATGAGTAGGAGAATTTTGCAAAAGTTCTAAAAGAGAAATATTTGTTGAGAAACTCATCTCCTATTGAGATCATTGGATCTATCGATTCTGCACTTATTTTTTTGAAGTAGTTGTTATCATACCAACCATATTGTTATCATAATGATGTGGTACATTTCTATAAGATACTTGATTAGCTGCCTATCTAATTACATTCTGATTAATAGATGGTTTTTGTTGAAAATTTCCTATATCAAGACGTTCTGCATCAATCAAATCTTGAACCACATGTTTCAACTTCTTACAAGAATTTGTCCAATGTCCTTCCACTCTATGATATGCACAATGTTGACCTACCTTATACCAATGAGTTGTAGTATCTGGTTGCCTTATGGGAGGTAACTCAATTGCATTGGCTTCTAAAAGTTGTTTTAAAACTGCTTCCATAGACATATTAAGCCTTGTAAAATTCCTTTGTGGAGGTTTTTGAAGTATTATCTTTTGTAGGTTGTTAGTAACATTATTAATATGCCTACTATCCATTCCACTATCACCTCCTATGTGCTTATTCTTATGTTGAGACTTAGTAGGTTTCTCTTCTTTGACTTTGAGTTGGCCTCTTCTGATAAGAGCTTGTTCTACTTTTCTTGCTAAATCAATTGCTTGATCAAAAGATGTAATAGTAGTAGTCTCTAATGCATAAGATAATTGTTCTTGTAAATTTCCAATAAATATCTCAAGCATATCTTTTGGAGGTAAAGTATATCTCAAGCATCCAACTAAACTTCTCCAATGAGCTAAGAATTCTGAAAACTTTTCCTCTTTACTTTGTTTTAAATTATAAACATCTTTCATTGTTACTTCCTTTTCAATATAAGCACTAAATTGTTGAACAAATAATTCTGTTGTTTCTTCAAAGCTCTTCAAGGAATAATTAGGTAACCTATAGTACCATTCTAATGCCATGCCACCAAGACTCTTAGGAAATATTTTTAGTAACAACATGTCATCATATATGAGATCATGGCAAGTTATTCTAAATCTTCTTAAATGCTCTATTGGATCTTCTGTCCCCTTATATATAGGTAAAACTGGTATAGGAAAATGCTTAGGATAAGGTCTAGCAGCAACAATAGGATCCAATGGTTGATTACACATTTCCTTATAATTGTAAGTGAAACTTGAAGGCTGAATCATCTCAACTTTTGAAACCAATTGCTTTACCATATTTGTCAAATTTTGCACTTCTGGATTACTATTATGCAATGTCCCCAGATTCCCTAAAGGAGGAGTGTTGGACATATTGATACTATTGTGGTATGTGGTATCTTGTTGAAGAGGATAACTAACATTTGGTGGAATAGAGGCAACAGTGTTGAGATAAGCAGATTGAGGAGGAAATTGAAAATAATTTTGAATGACACTACTAGTTGGAGGGACTTGTAGATTCCTTCCAACGTTGGTGGTTATAGTAGTGGCATAAGTTGGATGATGAACAAGATTACCATGATTCAAAGATTCACTCAAGGAGTTATCATGAGATGGTCTAACTTCCTCAAGTAGGGCTTCTTCCTCTAAAGCTGCATCCAAGGCATGCTTATGATGCTTATAAAAGGTCCACACATGCTCAAAATATTTGAAGATAAGGTTCCCATCGGGTCCCTTAATAGGATCAAGACTATTATCAACCTCTTCTTCCTCAAGATTATGATTTTCTCTATCAATTTGATCATTCTCTTGAAAAATCTCATCAAACCTAAAAAGCCTTCTTCCATTCCCAAGGTTGGAAGCCATTGGAAAAGGAGAGAAAGACTAGGGCAAAAAGGAAGGAACTAAGACCAATAAAAACAAGCACAAGAAATTATGTTTTTAATGTTTTCTGATCTAACACACAAAATTAATGATCTTGATTAAAGTTTTAAAAGAAAAGGAGGTGTTCACGTCGGGTTCACCAAAGATGTAGAGGGGGAAAACTGCCCTACCACGTACGATTCTCAAGGCTGGATCCACAAGAGAGAAGCCTTGAGGTGAACCATGAGGGTATGTTGTTCTCTACACTCGGTGCAAATAAGGGGGAAGGGTTCACCAAGAATGGTTTAAGGACTCACTCCAAGTCCTCTGGTTTTCAAGAATGTTTGATGTATTCGATTCAAGACAATCACCTATGTTTGGCCTTTCTAGATCTATGCTATGAAAGATAAAGGACAATGCAGAAATACAGAATGCAAGAAGACAAGAGCTAACCCTAGAATGATTCTTTCTTTGAATGCTTTTCTAACCCTAGGGTTTCAAGATAGAAAACCTTTAAGCAAGGGCTCAAGAGGAGATGCACAAACAATATTAACCCTAAGTGCACACTATATGTTGTTTATCTTTCAAATGCCTAGAAATTAATTAAATATATTTCTTTTAAATCAGATCTAGGGTTTACAATAGAAATAGAAGGCACTCAACAAACAGCCTAAAGACTAATTAGAACACTTATCTTATCCGATGGTTGATCCTTGCTTTTATCCCTTTATCCAATGATATCAACAATTCTTGTTCCTGCAAGATAACTTGACAAACACTTGGAAAATATAATCAGCGTTAGGGGCCTGCTTAGGCCATTGTACAATAATGCTTGGAGGTGCAACAATCAAGCCCCCTAGGTCCTTTTAGCTGACCTTTGAAAATAGAAGCGAAAGTTGACCTTTGGAAGAAAACAAGCATATCATAATACAACAAAATAAAATGATAGAACCACAGAATAGAATGTAGTACTATGCTCTAGATGTAGTCTAGAATGTAATGATGAGATTTGGAATAGCAATTTACTTGTTGTGGCCGCTCCACAACGTACCCCAAAAAATTGGGGACCCACCTTTTTGCTTTGAAAGTTCGATGTTTGCAGTTTGTTTTAAGGGTCTATGCCTTCGTTTCGTCGTGGGTTTTGCAATTCTTGTCGGTTCTTGTCGACAACTTTTATCGTCATTTTTGTTTATGACAACTTTGTCGTCATTTTTTTGTTTTTAGCAAGTTTATTGTCGAGTGTTGGTGTTTCTTGTCATGGGTGGTTCAGATAATGAAAACAATAAAAAAATAAATAATAAAAATTACAAATTTAAAATAAAAATAAAAAATAATAAAAGAATATAATCTAATATATATTATATAGTATATAATATATATTATATTATATTATATAAAAAAAAAACAAAAATAAAAAAAAAAATAAAAGGGATAGTAAAAAGAAAATTTATAAATATAAAAGAAGCCACATGGCTTTCTTTTCATTTGAAAGGAATGGATTCTTTTGACTATAAGTGCCGATGGTGGGAGTTTAGTTTAGAGAGTATTGTTTTGTGTTGAAATTTTAAATATTTTAATAAATTAATGATACTTTGTGCTATGGTTTAATTTTGGGTTTACTTTCTTGCAGGTGGCGACGAGACGGACAACAAGGATACCCACGTGGGACACAAATTTTGACCAAGACTAAGTTAGACGACGAGGTGTAGATGAAAGGCTAAGGTGGAAGTGAAAGACTCGACGAAAGCAGCTACGATGTGGACGTCAGACGGAGTCGAGATAGCTGGAGCAAACAACGATTTTGAAGAGATGGTAAGCCAACGACAATTATGTTGCAACCGGTGCATGCACCACCATGGGCAGGTTTTGAGACGGCCTCGAGGATTGAGTGTGCTGCGTGGACCTCACAGCGGACATACTTGCACCACCAGACACCAAGACACAGAGGGTAGCAACGTATACAATGGACCTCACAAAATGCGTGGCCGGTAGGCCCGTTTGCCAAACTGACCGATGAACGACGTACGCCATGGCAAGGAAATGTTAGTTAGGTGCAATGGCCTGGCAGCCATGCCAGAAGAAGCGATGAAAAATTGTCGGGAGAGCCTGCCAAAAAAGGAGCAAATGTTGGTAAGGGCTTTAGGACATCCAAACGTAGGATGAAACCCAGCGAGGAAGAGAAAGCCAGCAGAGGGCACTATATGTTTGGATGTGATGCGGATGACATGGCGTAGGGGCTTCTAACATGACGTCTGACGGCTAGCTAGCGCAGACGCGTGACGTGGTTTGGATACGCAGCACAATGGTGAACATGTGCAGGTTCACAACAGAAGCACCGCGTGGACAAGGCAGGGGATAATGCAATGTCAAAGTGGTCGTCAATGGCGGAATGACCTCGACGAAAAAAAAAAAACTTACACGTAGGCAAACAGTCGAAGAAGCATACGGTGTAAGTGTTGGTGATGAGGTCGCTACGGCATTTTGAGACCAGCAAAATAAAGGCCCCACAAACAAAACAGCGAGGTGTTGTCAACACAGACGGAGGATGCTATTTTGGAATGATTTTTTTATGTGGGTGCAGTGACTGAGCCAAGCAGCACGACAGGAGTTTTTGCAGGAATTTCCAGATGATGAGGAAGAGATGCCAGGTGGGACAGTAAATTTTGTTTAGCCGATGCAAGCGACAAAAACTTATCCTCGGCACATCAAATGAAATCAAAACTCGGTGAGGACTGATGTTTGTGGGTAGACAACATAGGCGGCAATAAATGAACACACTGTCCACATCGGTGGAGGGTAACGCTCATAGTAGTGCGGCAATTTATTCAGTGAGCTGGGCAGTGTCGTTGGTGATACCGAATGGAGCACCAACAACATCAAATGACAATGAGCAAAACGGCAGAGGTGGAGATTGCCAATAGTGTAGCATGCACTGACCTTCATGTTATAGTAACGGTGTGTTCGAGGCATGTCAGAAAGAGTGTAGGAGGCCTTGTTATTTACCATGGAAATCGTTCGGCCATGCCCTAGGCCTTCTAAGATCAACGATAAAGCGGTGTGAAAGATTGAAATTCCCCACAATGTCCATCGAGGTCTTCCATAGGTCCATTATGGATAAGGAAAAACAAAGCTATGCATTGTATTTTAATGTCATGAAATTCGGGGTCATTGGCCAACAAAGCAAACGTGTTGAAGACCATTGATAACACGCACATTGGGTTTATAAAGTCGAAATAAGAGGATATTTCGTGCATCCATATATGAAAACAGATTTGAGCATTGAAATAAAGATAAAACATGAAGCAAAGGGATGGAAATAAAAAAAAGGACATTTTTTGAGAGGGTTTCATTAATTAAAACCATAACGTCTTCCATCCTAATAAAAGGACAAAAGTAAACTTTGGAAATAAATGGGAAGGAATTTTATGAAACATAAAAATAAGAAGCAAAAAAATGGAAAGCGTCGATAAGGAAAGTGAACAGACAGATGGCTCATTCAAATTCAAATGAAAAATAGGAAACCCAAATGAAGGAGAAAATGAAGAGTCTTTGCATCATTTTAGCACCATTTTAAATACGTTATTGTAAGAAGACGCAAGGGGTGGGAAACTTCTAAAACAGAGTTGCAGAGCTGAGGGCAAGAGGCCATTCTGGACCTGCTTTGGATTGTTTTTCTTCCACTTTTTCTAGTTTTGGAGAACTAGATTTCTGTCATGTACAAGGACATATTTTTAATGCAGATAGCTTTTCATAAAGTTGCATCTTATTGACAAGAAAGCAGAAGTCATTTTCTGCATGCAAGATTAAATGTCTATTTTTTTTCCCTTTTCAGATTTTAGGCTTGTAAATGGATTTTATGCAAGTTTCTTGATTGCTTCATGTGAATGCTTAAATCTGAAAACCTCATTTAAACCCTAGGAGCCAGCACTTAGCTTATCCAGATTGTGCTTGTTTTGCAAGTCCAATAGGTTAGGTTGCATGCATGAAAACCTCACATCTTCGGTTTTTCCGAATAAGATAGCATCAAACTGAATGTATCATGTGTTTCATTTTCTGCATTTCATTTTCGTTTTCTGCATTTTATTTTTCCAGAAACTTTAATTTTTGTTTTAATATTCAGGCATTAAAATAAACATTAAAAAAATTTCAAAATTCAAAAACAATTTCACCATTGCGTAGGTTATACTTAATACTTCCAATATGCACTTTGAAATTTCATTTTCGAAGTTTTTTAGTATTTTTAAAAATTCATCGAAGTTGTTGTCTTATTACAAATTTTGAAAAATCTGAAAATAGAAAATTTCTATTTTTGGGACGAATTTCATTTTTTCAGTTTCATGCTTCATTCATGAGCCTATGATGACATTCCCTTCATGAAAATTCTAATTTCAACGAAGGAGTCGTGTTTTATGGCACTTTGCAAATTACCATTTTGGGAGCAATCAAAGCACTAAATTATTCGTCTTGATGAAAATCTGATTTCATTTAAGAAGGATAATTAAAGTGACATTTTGAAGCTACATTTGAAGACCCTATTCATCATTGAGGATTTAATGCAAGATCAAATCTATTTTAAAACCCTCAAGATAAAAGGAATTAAGGCACTACATCGTGGTCATATGAGGGCCAACTCACATTTGCTTTATTTTGGTTCAATGAACAATCACTAAAGTTTCATGGTAAAATAAACCAACATTGCCCCTTGTTTACAATTACTTGCAATCACTAAGGTTTTCCAAGCATTTAAATTGAATATCTTTATTTGAGATTACTAATACACATATGCAAATGCTAATATAGCGGAGACCTTGGAGAAGTTGTTTGTTTAACTTCTTTGCAAGAGGGGATTTGGAACCCAAATCCTAAGGGAGAGTGTACTTTCACAATTGGGTGAAAATACAACTCAACATTACCCCTAGATACTATCTGGGTGATATTGTACCCCGTAATAGGCATCCATGATTTTTCTCAGGCAGAATCATGCCCCATAGGGATCCAAGCATGATTTTGCAGAGACTATACGAAAAATAAAAGATAAGTACGATGACTCAATATGTCAATCAAAAAATCTAAATATGCATGCAGAAGAGTGAATTCACTCTATAGATAGCATATAAGCAAAACATAAGGGTTGAGACCTCCCAAATGGTTGATCTCTCCTTAGGGCTTCAACACAAATCCACCAATAGTGAGCAATAACAATCAACAATCCAATGCAACTGAAAACCAATCAAACTTCATACTCCAAAGTTAACATGCTTGCAAAAGAAGAAGAGAGATGTTGATCAATTAGTGAGCACTTAAAAATAATCATCAATCCTCAATTTTATTATTCATCATGCTCAAATAATGAATTCAAACCTTCCATATATAGTGGATTTGAAGGCTATATGGGTAGTAAAATCAAGGAGGGTCAATGTAAAACATGCCAAACCTGAAGAATTAGGGTTTTCTTAGACCAAACCCTAAAAAGGTAAAATCACACCCCACTTAGGCCGACCATGATTTTACCTATGCAAAGTCGCATCCCATCAAGGGCAAGTGCAATTTTGCATAAAGGGAGAAAAAGTGTAAAGGAAGGGAGGAGAAGTCTAACACATGCCTTAGGCAAGTCTAGGGGTCTCCCAGGAGGCTCTAGGAAGATTGCCCAGTAAATTGGATCAATTTTCTATGTCTAAAAAAGGTTTTAGATATTGAAGATACAAAGACTATAGAACCAAAGAATATAAATAAAGAAGAAAAAAAAAGAGGGTGAACACAAGGTTCAATATGATGAAGCAGATTCAACAGAACTAGAGGTTTGTGAACAATGCAAGGTCACTTTAAGATTGTAGATAAAGACAAAGACCAAGATTGAATACCAAAGTCTTCAATGACTAAATAATGTAATATAGGGGGGTGTTGGAGAATTTTACAATATTTTGTACATGCTAATGTACCCCCATGGTACCTTCATGGTACATTTATAAATAGTAGATTAGGGTTGATTCAATAGTTTAGTGTGTGATTTATATTTCCCTCTTTATGTAAGTGTGAATGTGTAGGAAATGTACAAGTGTCATGTAAAGTTGTAATGTGCAAGAAATACACAAGTTTTGTTGGACATTTTGAGTAGATGAGTGGTCATTGATGTCAAGCTTTCAGCACCAGTCAGTGGCAGTTTCAGTGGGCAGCATCAGTTTCAGGTTCTCCAGTTTCAGTTGATCAAGACCCGGTTCCAGGAAGTCAGATGTGGTCCAAAGTGCAAAGAAAAAGCCCAAGTGAATAATATTATAATAATTCTTTATAATATTATACAAGGAAGATTAAATTAATTATAAATTAATTAATATAATTTTATTAAATTAATTTACTTAACTTTATGTTATTTAAATTAATTATTAATTAATTTTAATATTAATTATATATTAATTTATGTTAATTTTAAATAACCCTAAGGTGGGTTATTAATTCAAATTTCGAATTTGAATTCTAGCACCGACGTGGGGAGCAAATTAACCATGTGTGTATAAAAGGGGGATTACCCCACCTTAGCCAAAGTTACCAATGCTTTCGAATTAATTTTGATGTTATGCGAGCTTATGCGAATCATGTTGTGCAAAGAGGATTTTAATTTTAATTTTTAAGTGCTTAAGAGGAGCCAAAAGCATTTGACCCACCAAGGAGGGAGCCTTGGTCACCAAGCGTTGGTAGCACAGTTGGCAACCACAGCGGAAGCAAGACGTGAGGGCAGCGATTGATGCAGGTTCGAATCCATGGGAGGATTTTTTATTTTGTGTTGAATTCGATGGTGAAAGAAGGTTGAAAGGGAAGGAAGTCTTCCTTCCTTCACGTGGGCGCCTATAGCCCATGCGGTGGGCACCAAAGCGCTAAGGCACTTGGCGCTTGGGGAGACGGCGGTTCGAATCACGCCGAAACCCTTTTGGGGAGATAACAAAGGTATGCATTAGTTGAGCACCAAAATTTTTGGAGGAATTAGTTGAGGTATTAAAAATTTAATTTTTGCATATTTTATTTGGCTTGTAAGGTTTTAGGGGAGTTATAAGGTTGATGCAAAATAAATTTTTGGTGTTATTTGCTTTAGTGTTTGAAAAGGGAAATAAAGGTGTTTTAGGAAGATTGTTTGAGGTTTTGTGGTGTTGGATATTATTTTAAGTTGGAGATTATAAGGTGTATCCAAATAATTATTTTTATGTATGATTTGATGGATGTTAATTCCAAGAAGGAGCAATAAGGTATATTTGAGCTTTGATTATTTTTGTGTCTAAGGAATATTTTGAGAAAGTGTTAAGAGTGATATTTTGTCATCTAACCATTGAAATTGGAAAGAAGGAAATTGTGATTGAGACAGGTTTTCTAAGGGCACTTCTACATCAAACAAAAGGTATGGGCACATCTTCCTAGTGAGTGATTGTTGAATGTTGTGAATGCAAAGTTGGAGTGAAAAGGATTGTTTGGTAAGCATTGTTGAGTGTGTTTTGAATTAATGCTTCAAGGTTTTCTGAAATAAAGAGTTGTTGATAAAACCTTGTTTGATAAGCATTGTTGTTGAAGTGATTAGTTGAGTGAACTTGAACTAGGGTTTGGAAAGATCATGAGTATCATTGTTATGTGAAGTTGTTGTTGATAAGCATTGTTGTTGAAGTGGGTGAGTGAAGAACTTGAACTAGGGTTTGCAAAGATCATGAGTATCATTGTTATGTGAGATTGGTTGATAAGCATTGTTGGAAATATTTGAGTGAGTGTTCATATGCTTGGACTAGGGTTTGTAAGCAAGGATTAATTCATTGAGTGATTGGTTGAGTAGAGTTGGTTGAGCCTAGTCAAGTGGATGTGTTGATGTGATAGTTCAAGTTCTATGAAATAAATTGTTCTATATTCTAAATTGATTTGAGAAAGAGGTTGAGTGTTGATGAATGTGAAACATATTGAGTCTCTAACAATTCTCTATATGTTTCTGTGATAAAAGAGAGATTGAAAGTGATTGAGATTTTGTGAGTGTGAAGCATATTGAGTCTCTAACAATTATCTATATGTTTATGTGATAAAAAGAGTGATTGAAAGTAATTGAGCATTGTGGTGAATGTGAAGCATATTGAGTCTCTAACAATTCTCTTTATGTTTCTATGAGATTGGACAAGTTCTAGTGAGGACTTGTTGAGTAGATTTGAGGTAAGTCTTGAGAAGACTTGTGGATAGATTTGTGTGAGCTTTTGTGGAAGCTTACAATATAGTTTGAGAATAGATATTGAGAGAGATTTGGATAAGTTCTAGTGAGGACTTATTGAGTAGATTTGGACAAGTTCTAGAGAGGACTTGTGGATAGATTAGTGTGAGCTTTTGTGGAAGCTTACAAGGCATATTTGAGATAAGTCTTTGAGAAGACTTGAGAGCAGAGTTGATTGATTGATTTGTTCAAACCTTGAGTTAAGGTTTGGGGCAGATCTAGCAGAGTTGATTTGAGATTAATTCAAGCTTTGTGTTAAGGCTTGAGGATAGATATTGAGGATAGATTTGTGCTAGACTGAAGGACTATGTTTAGTGTAGATCAGAGGATAGATATTGAGGATAGATTTGTGCTAGATCGAAGGACTATGTTTAGTACAGATTTGAGGATAGAGTTTGGTGTATATTTGAGGATAGGTTTGTGCTAGACCAGAGATAGAGATTGAGCAGATTTGTGCTAGATCGAAGGATATGTTTAGTGTAGATTTGAGATAGAGATTTGAAGGTGATAGAGTATAGAGGATGATAGTCTCTAGTGGATAGAGATCCATTAGTATAGTGAGAGGGGGGATAGAGATCCATTTAGCTATAGAAGTGGGGCAATAGTTCTTCTAGAAGATCACTAGTCAGAGCTAAGGAGAAAGAGTTCTCCTATGGATAGAGATCCATGAACTTGATTAGGGGATTGGTGTCTCCTTTGGATAGAGGTCCATAAACATTGTAATAGGGAAAGGATTCCCAAGATATTGATTGAGAAAATTTTAGTGAAATATTTTCTCCGTGGAGTAGCCCACATTGGGTGAACCACGTTAAATTGGTGTCTCTATTGTGTGTGGTGATTTGTGCATTGCTTTGATTACTACTTGTTGATATTGCTATCTATACATTGCATAATATTGATTGGGAAAGAAAAGTAAAAAGTGGTCTTATACTGTTCACCCCCTCTCAGTATAAGCTTGTGTTCTTCAATTGGTATCAAAGTGGGTTCCTTCGAAAGAGTTTAACAGCTTGAAGGAAAAGCTTTCAAGAACATAATGGATTCTAAGAATGGGTCCTCAGATAATTCAACACCAATATTTTATGGAAGTGATTATATATTTTGGAGTATGAGAATGAAGATTCACCTGATGGCACTTGGCAATGAAATTTGGGAAGCAGTTGAAAATGGATACATACCACCAGTTGATCCACCTACAGATAAGGAAGGTAAGCTTCTACAACATTACAATTCAAAAGCAATGAATGCAATTTTGAGAGGTTTGCATAGAACAAAATTCATAAAAGTTATGCATTGTAAAGATGCAAAAGGAATTTGGGATAAGTTGCAAAGCATATATGAAGGAGATAAAAGTGTCAAAAAGGCAAAGATACGAAATCTCAAAGGACAATTTGAAGAATTAAGAATGAAGGATGAGGAAAATATTAGTACTTATCTACTTCGAGTAGATGAAGTTGTTAATGCCATGCAAGGACTTGGACTTGAGATTGAAGAATCTGATGTTTGTGATAAGATCTTAAGATCTCTTCCAAAAAGATTTAGTGAAAATATCTCTGCTATAGAAGAATCAAAATATGGTGATTCTTTGACAAGAGATATGTTACTTGGTATTCTTACAACTTTTGAGTTAAGAACAAAAGAGGAACCTAATATCTGGAAGGAAGCAACATTCAAAGCTACTAAGAAGACAAAGGGCAAGAAGTCAGATTCAAGCAATGAGTCATCCAGTGATGAAGAAGCTAATTATGGTAGAAGGAATAAGGATTCAAGAAGATTTAAAGATGCAAAATCTGTTAGATGTTTCAATTGTGGAAAGTATGGTCACTATGCAACTGATTTTCAAGAAGCTAAAAATAACAATGATGAAGAAAAATAGGATCACAAAAACAGGGAATCAAAAATAAATAGGTACCAAAAGAAAGGCAAGGATGGACAAGGCAAACAAGGAAAGAAGTTCTTTCAAAGACAAAAGAGGAGCTACTATGCAGACAAGGCAAGTAAGTACTCAAGTGATAGTGATAATAGTTTCTCAGATAATGATAAAGATGAAGTCCTATTTCTGATTGAAGAAAAAGAAGAAGTTAAGAAAAGGTCACCAATAATTCTCAAGTGTTTTAGATGTGGTAATTTTGGACATCTTGAAGATAGTTGTACAAGGAATGGTTTTAGTTTTAGTGATGATGAATATGAAGATGCACTTGAAGGACTAGAAGAGAATATTCTAATGGCACTAGAAGAAGAAGGAGGTGATCCTATAGAAGACAAGTCAGAAAATAATGAAGATGTTCTCAAAGACAAACAAATAGAGGAAGAATCAGAAAAAGGAGGAGTTGATCTTGAGGGAGAGCTTATTTATGCTCTTAAAACTTTAAAGAAGGTAAGAAAGCAAAACTCCCAACTTGAGATTCAGTTTCAAGAATGTGATGAAGAGAGAGGAAAGCTTATAGAGGATCTAAACAAGTCAATAGCTAAGACAAAGAAGTTCAAGGATAAGTTAGAAGCAAAGGTCTTAGAATGTGAAAATTTAGAACAAGAAGTAGCTCTACTAAGGGAAGAATTAGAAATGTCCAAGGATAAGCTACACAAGTTTGGAAAGAGCTCAAAGAATTTGGATAAGATGATCAAGGTACAAAGAAGGTCAACAAATAAAATAGGTCTTGGTTTTGAAGAGGTTCAAAAGAAACAAGAAGATGAGTCAACCTCAAGTTCTGAAGAAGAAGAAACTTTAGAAGAAGATAGTATAAGAGAAAGTGAGACTTCTGAGGAAGAGTTGGATAATAGAAAGTTCAACAAGGAAAGGAACAATGCACAAAGAAGAAACAGATGGAACAGGAACCAGCATAGAGAAAAAGAGACTAAGAGACCAATGAGGTCAAGGCAAGGAAATTTCAATGGATGATGTTTCTCATGTCATAGATTTGGGCACATGGCTTCACAGTGCAGGACACATGAAAGATAAGAATATGGGAACTTCAGAAGCAGGCAACTTTTTCATGGGTATTGCTACTCATGTAATCAGTTTGGTCACAAGGCAATGAATTGCAAGGTACATGATAGGAATAGATATGGCTTCACCAGGAGAAATCCCAAGACATTTGCACCTCCAAGGAATAATGACATTAAGTGTTATAAGTGCAATAATGATGGACATACATCAAAGTGGTGTAGAGCAGACATTCCAGAATCAAGCATGAACAGGAACATGAATAGGAACATGAATGATGGAATGAAAGAAGGAATATGGACATGAAAGGAAAGGAATATGGAAGATGGAAGGACATGAACAAGAATAGGAATATGGATATGAATAGGAATAGGAACATGGACATGAATAGGAATAGTCAAAGGAATCATAAGGATCATATGAGAAGGAAAGAGGACAAAGGTAAAGACCAATGCTTGTTGGGAGTAGAAATACTCCCACCCCAGAATTAACCACCTCAAGAGGAGGTGGGGGAGGAGCTAAGCTAAGAGACTCATTCTTAGCCTCGAGCCCCAAAGGTGACCCTTTGCCATTGATGTCAAAGGGGAGATATTTGAGTAAGGGGAGAGATTTGGTTTAAGGAGAGAGCATTGAGTCAGGGGGAGCAGAGAACAAGAAAAAGGTCAAGTTTTGGTAAAAGAATTTGGGTTGCCATCAATGACAAAGGGGGATATTGTTGGAAATTTTGAGTAGATGAGTTGTCATTGATGTCAAGAGTGAGTGGTCATTGATGTCAAGCTTTCAGCACTAGTCAGTGGTAGTTTCAGTGGGCAACATCAGTTTTAGGTTCTCTAGTTTCAGTTGATCAAGACCCGGTTCCAGGAAGTCAGATGTGGTCCAAAGTGCAAAGAAAAAGCCCAAGTGAATAATATTATAATAATTATTTATAATATTATACAAGGAAGATTAAATTAATTATAAATTAATTAATATAATTTTATTAAATTAATTTACTTAACTTTATGTTATTTAAATTAATTATTAATTAATTTTAATATTAATTATATATTAATTTATGTTAATTTTAAATAACCCTAAGGTGGGTTATTAATTCGAATTTCGAATTCAAATTCTAGCACCGACGTGGGGAGAAAATTAACCATGTGTGTATAAAAGGGGATTACCCCACCTTAGCCAAAGTTACCAATGCCTTCGAATTAATTTTGATGCTATGCGAGCTTATGCGAATCGTGTTGTGCAAAGAGGATTTTAATTTTAATTTTTAAGTGCTTAAGAGGAGCCAAAAGCATTTGACCCACCAAGGAGGGAGCCTTGGTCACCAAGCATTGGTAGCGCAGTTGGCAACCACAATGGAAGCAAGACGTGAGGGCAGCGATTGACGCAGGTTCGAATCCATGGGAGGACTTTTTGTTTTGTGTTGAATTCGGTGGTGAAAGAAGGTTGAAAGGGAAGGAAGTCTTCCTTCCTTCACGTGGGCGCCTATAGCCCATGCGGTGGGCACCAAAGCGCTAAGGCGCTTGGCGCTTGGGGAGACGATGGTTCGAATCACGCCGAAACCCTTTTGGGGAGATAACAAAGGTATGCATTAGTTGAGCACCAAAATTTTTGGAGGAATTAGTTGAGGTATTAAAAAATTAATTTTTGCATATTTTATTTGGCTTGTAAGGTTTTAGGGGAGTTATAAGGTTGATGCAAAATAAATTTTTGGTGTTATTTGCTTTAGTGTTTGAAAAGGGAAATAAAGGTGTTTTAGGAAGATTGTTTGAGGTTTTGTGGTGTTGGATATTATTTTAAGTTGGAGATTATAAGGTGTATCCAAATAATTATTTTTATGTATGATTTGATGGATGTTAATTCCAAGAAGGAGCAATAAGGTATATTTGAGCTTTGATTATTTTTGTGTCTAAGGAATATTTTGAGAAAGTGTTAAGAGTGATATTTTGTCATCTAACCATTGAAATTGGAAAGAAGGAAATTGTGATTGAGACAGGTTTTCTAAGGGCACTTCTACATCAAACAAAAGGTATGGGCACATCTTCCTAGTGAGTGATTGTTGAATGTTGTGAATGCAAATTTGGAGTGAAAAGGATTGTTTGGTAAGCATTGTTGAGTGTGTTTTGAATTAATGCTTCAAGGTTTTCTAGAATAAAGAGTTGTTGATAAAACCTTGTTTGATAAGCATTGTTGTTGAAGTGATTAGTTGAGTGAACTTGAACTAGGGTTTGGAAATATCATGAGTATCATTGTTATGTGAATATTGTTGATAAGCATTGTTGTTGAAGTAAGTGAGTGAAGAACTTGAACTAGGGTTTGCAAAGATCATGAGTATCATTGTTATGTGAGATTGGTTGATAAGCATTGTTGGAAACATTTGAGTGAGTGTTCATATGCTTGGACTAGGGTTTGTGAGCAAGGATTATTTCATTGAGTGATTGGTTGAGTAGAGTTGGTTGAGCCTAGTCAAGTGGATGTGTTGATGTGATAGTTCAAGTTCTATGAAACAAATTGTTCTATATTCTAAATTGATTTGAGAAAGAGGTTGAGTGTTGATGAATGTGAAACATATTGAGTCTCTAACAATTCTCTATATGTTTATGTGATAAAAGAGATATTGAAAGTGATTGAGAGTTTGTGAGTGTGAAGCATATTGAGTCTCTAACAATTCTCTATATGTTTCTATGATAAAAAGAGTGATTGAAAGTGATTGAGCATTGTGGTGAATGTGAAGCATATTGAGTCTCTAACAATTCTCTTTATGTTTCTATGAGATTGGATAAGTTCTAGTGAGGACTTGTTGAGTAGATTTGAGGTAAGTCTTAGAGAAGACTTGTGGATAGATTTGTGTGAGCTTTTGTGGAAGCTTACAATATAGTTTGAGAATAGATATTGAGAGCATATTTGGATAAGTTCTAGTGAGGACTTATTGAGCATATTGGACAAGTTCTAGAGAGGACTTGTGGATAGATTAGTGTGAGATTTTGTGGAAGCTTACAAGGTAGATTTGAGATAAGTCTTTGAGAAGACTTGAGAGCAGAGTTGATTGATTGATTTGTTCAAACCTTGAGTTAAGGTTTGGGGCAGATCTAGTAGAGTTGATTTGAGATTAAGTCAAGCTTTGTGTTAAGGCTTGAGGATAGATATTGAGGATAGATTTGTGCTAGATCGAAGGACTGTGTTTAGTGCAGATCAGAGGATAGATATTGAGGATAGATTTGTGCTAGACCGAAGGACTATGTTTAGTACAGATTTGAGGATAGAGTTTGGTGCAGATTTGAGGATAGGTTTGTGCCAGACCAGAGATAGAGATTGAGCAGATTTGTGCTAGACCGAAGGACTGTGTTTAGTGTAGATTTGAGATAGAGCTTTGAAGGTGATAGAGTATAGAGGATGATAGTCTCCAGTGGATAGAGATCCATTAGCCAGGGCAGTGAGGATAGGTGTCTTCAGTGGATAGAGATCCATTTAGCCAGAGCAGTGGGGGCAGCAGTTCTTCTAGAAGATCACCAGTCAGAGCTAAGGAGAAAGAGTTCTCCTGTGGATAGAGATCCATGAACTTGATTAGGGGATTGGTGTCTCCTTTGGACAGAGGTCCATAAACATTGTAATAGGGAAAGGATTCCCAAGAGATTGATTGAGAAAATTTTAGTGAAATATTTTCTCCGTGGAGTAGCCCACATTGGGTGAACCACGTTAAATTGGTGTCTCTATTGTGTGTGGTGATTTGTGCATTGCTTTGATTACTACTGTTGATATTGCTATCTATACATTGCATAATATTGATTGGGAAAGAAAAGTAAAAAGTGGTCTTATACTGTTCACCCCTCCTCTCAGTATAAGCTTGTGTTCTTCAAGTGTCATGTGAGTTAGAGTGAAAGTGTAGGTTGAGTAAATGTGCACAAGTGTCTTGTATGTATGATAACAAATATGTAATATAAATATGTGCATAAGTATCCTAGATTAGGTGTGCAAGTAGTAGAAGTGTAAGAGTCATGTAAAGATGTGCAAGTATTATAGAGTCAATTGTTCATCAAGTATGTAAGTGTCAAGTAGATAAGCCAAGAGTCATGAGATTTGACATATGGAGAGCAATAGTCAAGTATCCAAATAGTCACATTACTAATTCTATATTATGGAGAAAATTCTCCATAGAGTGTAAGTAATTCTTTCAATTATTAAGCATTGCAAGTTGAAGTTGTAACAGAAAAGGAGCAATAAAGCTTGTATACATTTTGAGCAATTAATATTGTAAGTTATATTTTATGCATAGTACATGAATGATTCAGGCTATTTACATTCATATTTCAGCATATAAATGAATGTTATTTTATTTATTATAAGCCTTGATATACATATTAATTTGCTATATTATTCTACTCATTATTATTTTGATATTTATTACATTATGTCTATTTTATATCGTGACTTGTGTGAAATAACCTAAAATATATTGTTGTATTATAAGGCTCATAAATCCATCATCTTATGGCTAGAATTATTTTGCTATAGAAGCTTCATGTATACTATTTGGATGGAATACACCTCAATAGACTCACATAAGAGAAAGTTACAAAGGAATGTTTTAAAATAAGAAATAGAGTCAATAATAAAAACTCTTATTAATCATGATATTGTATTATAGGTAGTGAATACAAGGTGGTGGTGCAAGGTATAGGAAAATTTGTCCTACATAGGTATAGTAGTAGCAAGAAGAAAAAAATTAGGAAAGAAGAATCATGGGTTCTTGGTTTTCTAGTTGTCTAGAATAAGACCTAAGCTATACTATTTATTGTACCTTTGAAATCTAGGTTCGAGTTGTTGAAGTGGGAAAGTGGCTCAACTATTCTAAAATGGCTACAAAATTCTTTTAATATCTATGAGTGGTTTGGTTATTTTTTATTTGTTATCCTTGCATAGGTGCTAATAAATTTTATTATTACTAGATGGGTGCAAAATTCTTGGCACTAAAGTAATCATGGTGCCAAAGTGTTTTGATGCTAAAATAGTAGGTTCCAAAGAGTTTTGGTGTTGGCATAGTCTTGATTTTAACCTCCAAAATGGGATTTTGTGTTGAATAGTCTGGTGAAGAGTCTATATAGGCACCAAGGTTGAAGATCATAATAACTTTAGTGTTATGTCCTAAGGAACTCTAAGAAACCCCTACTTATCTCAAATAATTCATTCTCCTTAAGGAGTAATGGTTCCCATTATATTAGATTTCACCTATAGAAAAATCACTTGAGTTGGTCAAGCATTTACCCCTTTGCTTGTAATGGAAATTGATCCTACTTTGCAGCTCTAAATAGGTTTGTGTCCCATAGAAATTGCTCTTGTTGGTGAATTTGTTTAGATTATATAGAATAAATAGTTCCAACTATGCTATATCTAGATCCATTGGATGTTGTACTTCCATGGACTCTAGAAAATGAGGAATAAATGAGTTGAATAATTTAGTGTGGAACATTGAACACAAACACAAGTGTGGCAATAGGTTGAGAATGTGAGTATTCTCACTTTTTTAGCACTAGGTGATCTAAGGACCATAGCATAGTGGTTTGATATTCTAGTGTAAATTGATTAAGTTTTCCTTTTTAAATTTTATTCAAACCTTATCCTCAACCTAGAATACATACAATGTCCTATGGTGGTCATGGTGGTGTTTGTACTTCTATTGTTGGCACTATAGGATTTTCTAAACTTATGTTTGAATTTTTTGCACTTGTTGCAAGAAATTTTTCCTTTCCAACTTCTTTATATTGATCTTGAATCATAATGTAAGTAAATATATGGAATATGAAAGTGTTGTTAGCTTTTGATGCTTAATACTTAAAGCAAAATAACCACAAGATCTAAAATAAATTTGCTATATGAAATATAATATAATGGCAATATTCTAATCATATAAAACTCATAAATAAATTTTGCAACAACTCATAAAATTACCATTAAAAAATTCTCACAAAAATAGTATCTTGATATAGAATAAATATCTCAAATACACCATACTTCCATACACTCTCACTCTACATTGTGTCTTACACACACATACACATAGAAACATATATAATGGGATGTGACTCTTCATATGGAGTACTCTTGGTCTTCACTATTCTTGAGACTCTTCACTTTCCTACTCTAAGGAAATATGTGCACTCTTACATAATGGACACTTGTGCACATCTACATTCATCATACTTGCACACTTAACTACAAGACACTTGTGCATTTCTTGCACATTATTACATTACATAAAATATTTACTCACACTCTAATCTAAGACACACTCCTAATCTAAATATGTACCCAAGGTGGTACATTGGCATGTACCAAATAATGTAATATACTCTAACACCCCCATGTATTACATTATTTGGTTATTGAAGACTTTAGTCTTCAATATGATCTTCATATTGGTTGTGGAACTTGTGCTCTTCTTTTCTACTTTCTTCATTCTACTCCTTGTCTGTATCTTGATCAAGTAAATAATTAGTATCTTCATAAAATACTATCTTTGTTGAAAGTGCTTTAACTTCATGTTCTCTTGCAGGTTCTTCCAGTTCTTGAATTTCTTGAATCTCTTGAACTAAGTGCCCCTTTTGATTTCCTTCTCTATATTGTAGTTGAGGTTGATTGTATTGATTTTGAGAAGTATACTAACACTGAAATTTTTGCTGATGTGGTCTATATTGATTCTAATATTGTCTTGGTTGAAATAACCTATTTGATTGGCTTCCAAAATTTGTTTGATTCCCTTGATATTGATTTCTTGGATTGAATCTACAATAATTTGTACTATGTCCTCTTTTCTTGCATACTTGACAATATCTATTATTCTATTTTGATCTATTCCTTGAGAATGAAGCAACATTTCCTTGTGGATTATCTTTTGAGACTAAGGCATTGTTAGTCATTTCATATTTGACTGAATTCTCTACCTCATACTCTTGTAGTATATTGACTAACTCATCAAATGATGTATCTTTACTTAGAATTTGTAAATATGTGACTAGATGCTTGTAGCTTTTTGGAAGTGCTCTTAGAATCACTTGAACAAGAAACTTGTCTTCTACCTTTTCTCCTAAGGTTAATAATTTTCCTTTTATATCTACCACTTTTCTTAGAAACAATTCTATACTTTCACCACTATTAACTTTTAGAGAATGCAATTGGGTTTGAATATTCAAGATAGTGGATTTATTATTTCCTTCAAATATCTTGGCTAAAGTATTCCAAGCTTCTATAGAAGTTACTTGTTGAACTAATGTATGGTTGTATATCATCTGTAATTGTAAATGTTATTATCATGAGTGCTTTTGCTTCATCTTCTTCATACTTTTAAATTTCTCTAGCATCTTTAGTAGGTTTAGTTTTCACTCCTTTAACAATATCCCAAAGATTTTCTACTATCAATATTGACCTCACTTTGTTTTTCCATGAAGTGTAATTAGGACCTTTAAGAAGTTGGGATTCTAAAAGAAAGAATTTGTTTGTTGCCATGATAACACTTGTAGACTACCTTATATCTCCCTAATGTTTTAAATAACAATTTCAATATAATCTTCAACTTCTACTCTTTAATATGAATACCTTGTATTTTCTAATGTTTGGATATATGATCAAACAATAGTTTTGACAAAGGTTTCAATTCTTCAAAACTCTAGGTGGAATTCCTTTTATCTCCCAAATTTCAATAATATGGTTTCTAAATTTCACAAACCTAATTTGATGTTGAAGTCCTTATGGCTCCCAAATTAGAAATTTAGAAGTTTTGTAAAATGTATTTGCAAAAATATTATTCCTAATTTGATGTAGAAAACCTTATTTCTCCAAATCTCAAAATATTTGCAAATATTAAAAATGCTTCACAAAATTTAATAATTCAATTCCAAAACTTGAAATGGATTCAAAAATATTTCAAGGCTTCTCAAAACTTTCCAAAAATAACTAATAATGTTTCTAAGGTTTCAAATTTCACTTTTATACCTTATCTCTCCAATAATTAAATTAATCTTATAAGCAACTAGATTAATTTTCCTTCAAACATTAAAAAATAATAATATTACCCAACCTTATAACTCCTAACTTGGGTAAATAATCAAATTTTAAATAACTTGCTTTACCTCCCAACTTGAGGCATGAAATATTCGATCAAGGATGTTTGACCTACCCTAAAATGGTGCTCCTCCATGAAATTTCACCTCTTTGTTGCACATATGGCAATTGTATTTACTCTATCGCACACTCAGACCTAATAGTGGATGATGGTCTATTAAATGGACTTCAAATCCCATGCATTTATAAAAATCTATGACTTTTCAAACTCCTCCAAAGATAGTTGGTGCTCCTCCTTCCACTTCAACAAGTGACACTCTTTCTCTTCAGATTTTGGACATTACATAGGGTGCTTTAATTCTCTAACGCCCTTGGTGATGGTTGGTGCTCCTCCTTGTGATGTGATAAGTGTCACTTAAACTCTTGGTATGCTCAAGAAGATGTTATGTCTTCATTTGGTGCTTCTCCTCCTTGCAATGTTTCTCCTCTCACATAGCTTGGTAACATTTCTTTCAATAGCTCTTCATCATGTAAAATACTTTTCTTTGTGGCATATTGAGCTTTTAAACTTCTCAATGTTTGTTTTCCTTAATATTTAACCTTCTCAACACTTGTATTCACCCAAAAATAATTTTCCATGTACATTAATCAATTACTATATTGGATGGAACTTTGGATGACCTTCTCTTGGTGATTGAACACTCTTACATGCTATTGGTTTGACATCCAATATTCTACCTAGTTTGATGCCTGAAGTGCTCCAAATTTGATGTCACTTTGGGTGGCTTTTAACACTTGATTTCTACCCAAATTTTGAATGATATTTCCTTTTAAATTTTTTATCTTAAACCTTTTCTTATTTGACTTTCGTGGCTTTTGTAAAAAACTACACTTTATTGTGCACTTATCACCTTGGCGTTGGCTCTCTTTGGTGCTTAGGAAAACAACACTCACTCTTTGCTTTTGATCAATATATTCTCCCTTCTTTACATCTTCTTTATACCTTCTCTTTATGCCAAATTCTAACTTATCTTCCTACTTTAATATGATGCAGGTTTAATGGTGGTGAAGATGCTTCCTTCTCAACTTAAAAAATACAATACCTCCTTTCGCTATTTTTTAACCTTGGATATAGCACTTGCAAATTTACTATAAATAACTTTTTGATGCTTAAATGAAATGCATTTTAGACATGAGCGAGATGGAGGAGAGGAGCAGCGGCGGTGAGTTTTCGAAATTTTTAGGCGGGAAAAGCAGCGGTGGTTCAGAGGGTTTGGGCAGGACCCTTGAGCTTGATCCAGGCATGGATCCAGAGGATGGGAGGCCAGCGGTGGTAGCAGAGGTTATCCAGAGAGAGTGCAACCCCCCCATAAAGACCCAAAAAAAGGGACCCAGCTGATCAGGGCGGGCCCCAGAGGAGCCCGATCCTTTGTGGATACAGTCTTAGGGAGAAAGAGTGTCTTTCTTTCTCTCCCGCCCCTCATTCCAGTAAATAACAGGGTAAAGGCACCTATCGATTTGATGGGGCCATGTTTAGCCATGGAAGATTTTTCTTTAGTGGGCAAGTTTTTGGGTGGAAGGCCAGATATAGAAACTATTCGTTCTTGGGCCCTATCCAAATGGAGGACGACGGGTAGTTTGGAGGTTGTTGCCCTTTCCAGGGGGTTTTTCATCTTAAGATTTAACAATAAGGAGGATGCGAGCCACGTTCTCACTGGAGGACCCTGGTTTTTAGGGAAACGTAGCCTTTTCCTTAGGAAATGGGGTGAAGATTTTGACCCTAAAAAATAGAACATTAATACTGCTCCCATTTGGGTGCGGCTTCCCAATCTTCCAGCTCAGTTTGTCAATGAGTATTGGCTACATGGCATCGCCAGAACGATCGGTGAACTGGTGTCCATAGATCATGCAACCTTGGCTAGGACAAGGATGACTCATGCAAGACTCTACGTCAATGCCAATCTTGAATCTGAACTGCCAAATATTGTGGAACTTGAGTATGGCAACTATCTTAGATATCAGACGGTGGAATATGAAAATAAGCCAGCTTATTGCCCTAAGTGTAAATCACAATGCCACCTACAAAATCAGTGCCCTACACTAGCATCAAAGAGAGACATCCCCAGATCGAAAAGCAATCACGCAAATGAGAAAGGGCTTCCTAGGAACCTCCCTCTAAAAAGAGGCCCTCGTGGCAAAGGAGGGTTTAGGCCATTCAAAAATAACTACATGTCTCATTAGAAAGACTATCAGAGTGCAAGGCATTCTCAGATCAAATACAAGCATCATCTCACCAAAGATCCGAAAAACCAGGTAAGCCCTAAATCTCCAAGCTCAAATCAGTTCAATATTTTATCCGATCTACCAGCAGAAGGGGAGATCGAGGAAGTAGAAGAGGATAACAGGCAATGTGCTCTCCCTAAAACCCTAGAATCCCCATCAAATGCGGGCCCGTCTAATCCCATATAAAATATCCCTCCAATCCCTCAGGAAGGGGCTAGGCTTAGCCCCAGAGATTATAGAAAAAGAGTGGAGGAGATTTCGTCTTCTAAACCAGACCTCCCCAATATCATAGCTAGAAGTCCGCCCAACCAGATAGAAGATTCTTCTTTCAAACCAGGAGAATACAGGAAGAAGATGTAGGAGTTAGACTCAAGGACTGATATGATAGAACTGGATGATTTCGAGGAATGTGGGAGTCCGGTTCTTCAATAGTTAGATCCCCCTCAATTTAGCCCCAAAAATACCAGGAGCACGACTAAGTCACCCATTGACTTTGGTTGTGAGAGAAAGAAGGGGAGGATTTCAAACGCAGAGCATAACAAAATGAGGACTGACAATGAAATTTCTAGCGGTAAACAGAAAACTCTGATCCAAAAAGTTATCCCAGGGTTCGAAGATAACAAATCAGGAAAACCTCCTCAGGAAAGGGGGAAAGGGAAGAACTCTAAACAATCTAAATGAAGGTTCTCTCATGGAATGTGAGAGGCCTCAATGGCTGTCCCACTCAGAGAATGGTTAGTTTGCTAAGAAGGCAGTACAATCCAACAATTTTGATGTTGCAAGAAACAAAATTAGATGAAGTCCAATCAAAATCGATAGCTAAAAAGATGTGGAATCAAGGGGAAATGGTGTTTATTCCAGTAAGGGGAACATCTGGGGGCCTCATGGTTTTGTGGGACCCTCAGGTAGTGGAAGGCAGTGTCATCCAAGTGGACGACAGGGTGTTAAGTGTGTTTTTCCATGATTTTGAAAATAATAGATCGTGGATCTGTTCCAATGTGTATGCTCCTAACTCTGTTCAGGGGAGAGCCTCTTTGTGGGAGTTTTTGGGCAATCTGGGTGATGCTTTCCATGACATCCCCTGGGTTGTGGCAGGTTACTTCAACACGTCGCTATACCCATCAGACAAAATTATGGATCTGGGCTCCCCTCCAAAAGCATGGAAGACTTCAATGAGTTTGTTAACTCGAATCAACTGATGCATGTGAAGCTAAGAGGAGCCAAGTATACTTGGAGCAACAGGAGATCTGGCAGCCAACTGATCCAGGAAAGACTTGACAGGTTCTTCTTATCCAAGGAGGTGATGGTTGGGTTTGGAGACTCCACCTTGCATACCTTCCCCAAAATCTCTTCTGATCACAACCCCATCCTCTTGGAGGTCCCAAAGTCTAACTCTTTCAAAAAACCCTTTCATTTTCAGTCGATGTGGATCAGACACCCGGATCTAAAAGAAAGCATGTCCATTTGGTGGCAGCAACCTTTCCATGGAAGTTCAGGCTTTATTCTTGCTCAAAAATTGAAATTAGTTAAGAATAACCTTAGAACTTGGAATAAGGAGGTTTTTGGGAACCTGTTTGAGAACAAGGAAAAAGTGAGGGAAAGGTTGTAGGTCATTGACAACTCGATCCAGAGTGGTACCAATGATGAAGCTACTAGGAAGGAGGAACTAGCCAATCTGTCAGAATATCATAATATCTTAGCTTGTGAGGAGACCTACTGGAGACAGAAATCCAGGGCTCTATGGCTAAAGGATGGAGATTCAAACTCAAAGTTTTTTCATGTTACCACCTTAAGGAACAAAAGTAATAATAAGATCAGAGAGTTAATCAAAGCTGATGGATCAAGAACCCAATATTTAATGGATATCAGGGAGGAAGCAGTAGCTTACTTCAGCTCCCTTCTCAGGGATGAATCCCAGGTTAAAGAAGAAGCCAAGGAAACCCTCCTTCAGTCCATTCTGAGTTTGGTTGGTGAGGCCATAAATGGTAAGCTTCTTGCTTCCTTCACTGATGAGGAAATTAGAAAAGCCCTGTTTAGCATGGATCCTAAGAAGGCCCCTGGCCCTGATGGGTTCCCTCCTTAGTTCTACCAAGATTTTTGGGATACGGTAGGACCGGATGTCATCTCTGCTATCAAAGAATTTTAGGCTTCAAAACATATACCGCGAGGGTTCAAGTCCACCTTTATCGCCCTGATTCCTAAGGGCCCATCTCCTGAGACCATGGCAGATTTTAGACCGATTAGTCTTTGCAATGTGTCCTACAAGATATTTTCAAAATCCATTGCTAATAGGATGAAAGAAATTCTTCCCCTCATTATCGATTCAAGCCAAGGCAGCTCTGTCAAAGGGAGATCGATTTTGGATGGTGTGATTACTATCCATGAAGCTTTGCACTCTGCAAGTTAAACCAACAAGGCGGTCTTAGCCCTAAAGCTTGATATGAACAAAGCTTTTGACCGTATCAACTGGGATTTTTTTACGGCTATTCTCCTGAAGTTCGGTTTTCATCCTCAGTGGGTCAGGCTAATAAAAGAGTGCATTTTTGAACCCTGGTTCTCAGTTATGGTCAATGGTACGATAGCTGGGTACTTCCAGAGTCACAGAGGGCTCAGACAAGGAGATCCAATTAGCCCAATGTTGTTCGTCATTGTAGCAGAGGCTCTGGGAAGAACTATTAAAGTAGCATGCAATACTGGGTTAATTTCAGGGATCAAAGCCACCTCTCTCATCAACCCTATTAGTCACCAACAATTTGTGGATGACACTTTGTTTTTGACCCAGTCGTCTGTGGTTGAAGCTAGAAGGATCAAGCTCATCCTCCAACTCTATGAAGATGCGACGGGCCAGAAGGTGAATTTTAACAAAAGCAAGCTTTATTTCCTTAACACCCAAAATCAGAGACAAGCCAGAATTGCTCACATCTTGGGTTGTTCGATAGCGTCTCTCTCGACCACGTACCTAGGCCTCACCCTCTTCTATGGCTCTCCGTGTAGTTCTATGTGGGATAGAGTGGTAGAAAGAATCCAAAAGAAACTGGCTGGTTGGAAAGGTCATTTTTTGTCTCAGGTCGGGAAACTCACCCTCACCAAGGCCTCCCTCCAGAGCATTCCAGTTTATTTTCTTTCTATCTTTAGAGCTCCAACCAGAATTTTTCAAAAAATAGAACAGATTCAAAAGAACTTTCTTTGGTCTGGATCTGAAGAAAAATAGAGGATCCACCTTGTGGGCTGGGGCAAGGTTTGTAGATTGAAAGAATTCGAAGGGCTTGGACTGAGAAGAATTGCACATCTAAACACAGCTTTAGTAGCTAAACAAGCTTGGTGCCTTATTAACAATGAGGAAAATGAGTGGACTGCCATAATTAGAAGGAAATATCTTCAAGATCTTGATTTCCTAGATGATACGGTGCATAGAAGAGGTTCTGCGTTCTGGAGAGCTATCCTATCTAGCAGATAAGTCCTAAAGAAAGGCCTAAGATGGGTCCTTGGAAATGGTTAGAAGATCAGGTTCTGGGATGACAGGTGGGCCAAGGAAGTAGCTTTGTCTCAGGTTTCTCACCTTGCTAGGGTCAAAAGAATCACGGAGGTTTTATATGGAAGGAAAGTTGCTGACTTTATGAGGCAGGATAGAGGAAGGCTTAGCTGGAAATAGATTAGGATCCCTGGGCTTGAAGCAATCTCAGAAGAAATCCAAAGCATATTGCGTCTTCAATTCATTTCCATGAGTCCTGGGCAGGATCAGGTGATTTGGGCACCTTCCAAAAATGGGCAGTTCACAGTCAAATCTGCTTATATGCTAATGGTTGATTCTCAGGACCCCATCCTCTAGCCTCAGTTGGTGTGGGTCAAAAAGCTTATTCCCAAATTTGCTATGTTCTCATGGTTGGTGATCCAAGGTAGGATTCTTACTATTGACAACTTGATTAGGAAAGGTTTGATTGTTGCTATTTGTGCAAGGCCAATTGGGAGTCCACCCTCCATATTTTTATTGAATTCTTGGTCTCTTCGAGCATCCTCAATAGGTTATTGCAAGCCTTTAACATTTTTTGGGTCAAACCTGCTACCATCCTTGACCTCTTCCACCAATGGCCAAATCTCTTTGTCAGCCTTCGATTGAAGTTTTTTTGGAAGGTCTGTCTTCATCATTTTCTGTGGCAGATTTGGCTTGAACGAAATCATAGAGCTTTCCATGAGTCCTACCATGATGCCACTTCCATAACCAATAAGATCATTTCCTTTTCCCATGAAAACGTTAGCCTTATCCCCCTTGAAGCTCGCAACCCTCCCCTCTGGGAGAGACTGATCGCTCACTCTTTAAATTTTACCCTGGCTGAAAATCCCATGACCCCCAAGGTTAATCCCAGAGTTAATGTCAAGTGGAATCGCCCCTGTTGGATGGCTCAAGCTCAACTTTGATGGGGCTTCCAAAGGTAATCCTGGCAAAGCAAGGGCTGGAGGTGTAGTGAGAAATCATCAAGGATGTTTGGTGATGGCCTTTTCTGAGCAGTTAGGAACCAGAACTAACAATGAGGCAGAAGCTAGAGCACTCTTGAGGGGTCTTCAGTTGGCTCAGGACATAGAAGATAATCTTATTGTTGAATGAGATTCCATGCATATCATTAACCTTATCAACAATGGGAAAACTCCTTCGTGGCGGTTTAAGATTGTCATAGAAGAGGCGAGGTACCTCTACCAAGCCAGGAATGAGCGAAGAGCCGAGCATGTGTTTAGGGAAGCTAATAAATCTACTGATATCTTAGCCAATTTAGGAGTGGAATCTGATGGTTTGGTCACTTGGGAACTTGGGGTTCCAAGTGAAGTGGACAAGATTATCCAAAATGACCGCCAATGATGTTGCATCTGTGGAAGTTGGAAAAAGGAAGAGAAGTGTTCTGTCTCTCGAATATTTTCTATTGCATTTTTGCGACCAAAAAACACAAGTGTGACCATGTTCCAAAACTATTTTGATATCGCAACATGTCGCCGTATCGCGGTCAACGCAAAGCAGCAAAGGTTTTGACCATCAGTTGTCGCGATATCGCGACTTGTCACTGTGTCGCGCTCCAAAGTTGCAGTGAAAAGCTCATAAGGTTTTTGTCGCGATATCGCGACATGTCGTCATATCGCAGTCAAAGTAGAGGCGGCGATGTGTTGACCCAAAATTGTCGCGAAATCACGACTTCTCGTGCTTTCGCGCCTATGAGAAGCAGTGTTGAGCTTCATGATTTTTTGTCGCGATTTCGTGGCTTGATGCATTTTTGCGACCTGCTGAGTTTTCATGGTGCTCGAGGCTAGAAAAAGCTAAGTGTGGAAGTTTGGCACGATTTTGCGACCGACAGAGTCAGAAGAGAGCGCCCTACTAAACTGTCATGATTTCGCAACGTGTCGCCCTTTTGCTGTCAAAGTAAAGCAGGAGTGGCATTGACCGAAAAGTGTCACGAAATCACAACATGTCACGAATTCGTGACATGTCGCGTTGTCACACCCAAAAGAAACATTCAAGAGCTTAGAGTATTTTTGTCGCATTTTCGCGGAGTGTCTCATTTTTGTAGCTTGATGCAGTTTAGCGGCGCCCAAGCTTGGATTTTGCTAAGTATGGAAAGTTGTCGCAATTTCACGACCAACAGTGGCAGAAGGAAGCTCCCGGCAAGTATGTGGCATTTTTGCAATGCGGATGTGACTATGGTGCAGAAGGCTGTTAGATGTCGCAAAATCACATGTCGCATTTTCGCGACTTGTCACGATTTCGCGGAGATGCAAATAGTGAAACTAAAGGCAGATAGATGTCGAGAGAAAAAGTTAAAGTTGAAGTTAATTTTGATAAGACTTTCCATTTTTGTGACAAGGAGCGAAATCGCAAAGTGGTTGGAAATTGTTGCTGAAGGCAGAAAATTGTCGCGAAATCGCGACTTGTCGCATTTTCGCGACCTGTCGCAAAATCGCGGGCGGGTTTGCAGGCAAAGCAAAAGGGAAAAAATTGTCACGAAATCGCGACGTGTCATTTTTTCATGGCTTTTTGCGAAATTCCGGTGCTGCATGAAGGTGAAGCAGAAGGCTCGTTGTTGTTGCGATTTTGCGACTTGTCACCGTTTCGCGACCTGTCGCGAAATCGTAGATTTTTTGGCTTTGGATACTACTGGATTTTTTTTGTCGTTAAATCGTGACATGTCGCATTTTCATGACATGTCACATTTTCGTGACTTGTCACAAAATCGTGGTGTTGCTGAAAAGTGTAGCGCTTGGCCGGTTGCTGTCGCAATTTCACGACTTGTCTCATTTTCGCGACTTGTTGCAAAATCACGGAGGTGGGGGTTATTGGTGACAGGTGGCTATGGTGCACCCTTTTGTTTTCTTATCCATAACAGCTTTGTGCTGATTATTGTAAAATGTTTTGGGTCAACCTAGGAAACCCGTTTGCAATGAAATTGATCCTTAATTACCAAAAAAAAAATGCACTTTAGACATATAAATTTGTAGTCTTATTTTAATATACATATAACTTACTTGATTTATTGCTTGCTTTATTGTTTTCCAATCGTGTAGAAATTTACAGATTCTCTCCTTTTAATGCTGCCCAAATTCGCATTCCAAAACTCTTCAAATACTACTCCAAAAAGTTACAATATTCTTCTTTAAAAATCATCCTTCAAAACTTTAATGGTTGTCTCAAAAATATCAATTTTTGGCCTCTTTCAATTTTCTTTTTTCTCCTTTGCTTTCACTGAATTCTATCTTCAAATTTGGCCTCTTTGATGGCCTCTTCCTCAAGAATTTGAATGTCTTGAATTCTTCAAAAAATACTTTCTCAAATTTGGTAAACTTCTTGCCAAAAAACTTCTCCTTGAATCAGTTTCACAAATCCTTTTGGGCTTGTTGTTGGATGACAACAATTTTCCAATTTTGATGTGATTACCTCTTTTTAGGAGTTTCTTCTTCTTGCAATATTCTACCTCAAACTTTCTTCAAATCTTCTCTAGTGGACACTTCTTCAATTTATAAATAGGGCTTCTCTATTCTCTTTTTTTTCTCCTTTAAAATTTTAATGGACCTTTTTCTTAGGTCTCCTCAATCTTCTTTCTCAAATCTACAATGGGGACCTCTTCTCTTGGGTCTCCTCCTTCTCAATATTCAATAGGGCTACTCTGGCCTCTTTCTCTCTTCTTCCTTCAATTTGCAGTCTTCAATATTCTATGGGACCTCTTTCTTGGGTCTCCTCAATATTCAATCTTCTATCTTCTATGGGGACCTCTTTCTTGGATCTTCCTCAATATTCAATCTTCTTTGGGACCTCTTTCTTAGACCTCCTTAATATTCAATGTCTACTCTTTCGTTGTAACTCCAAAACTAATCCCTGCATGAGAAAATCACATATACTTTCAGGCAATTGAAGGTGAAATTCTTCTCTATCTATTTTAAGAAGTTTCTTTACTTCTAAGAACTAATGTTTTGCAACAAAATCTTAGATAGTAGTAATAAAATACATCAAATCTCCAAAATTCTGAAATCAATAAACTTCACTAGTTATTCTTCAATCTAGTGGAAATGAATCTATGTTGAGTCCTAGTCTTCACAATTTTTTTTGCAATCTTATGGAAAGACTCTAGCCAAATAGAAACTTTTAATTTTTTTAAAATAAATCTCCCTATATTCTATCGATATACCTTGTGGATTTGATACCACTTGTTAGCTTTTGATGCTTAATACTTAAATCAAAATAACCACAAGATCTAAAATAAAGTTGCTATATAAAATATAAGATAATGGAAATATCTAATCATATAGAACTCATAAATAACTTCTACAACAACTCATAAAATTACCATTAACAATGCTCACAAAATAGTATCTTGATATAGAATAAAAATTGCAAATACACCATACTTCCACACACACTCACTCTATATTGTGTCACACACACACACACACACACATATAATGGGATATGACTCTTCATATGGAGTACTCTTGGCCTTCACACTTCTTGAGACTCTTCACTTTCCTACTCTAAGGACACATGTGCACTCTTACATTATGGACACTTTTGCACATCTACACTCATCATACTTACACACTTAAATACAATACACTTGTGCATTTCTTGTACATTATTATATTACATAAAATATTTACTCATATTTTAATCTAAGACACACTCCTAGTATAAATATGTACCCAATATGGTACATTAGTGTATACTAAATAATGTAATATACTCTAACGAGGATGAAAATTCAAACATATTTAAAATATAGTATATCCTATGGAGGAGTGAACCTTCTTGTAGGAATTTTGAAGTTATGGTAGAACCTCATTTCATGCCCATAGGTGATTATAGGTATATATATGTAATATATATACCTATATCCTATTGATCACCTTCATATTTCCATAAGTATATGCATGGAAGGCTATGGAATGCAAGATATTTTATCTAGGAGAATGTAGAGATGACATCAAAAGTTATTGAGGAACCAATTATCTCTATTTATAATAAAGAATTTAGGTATGGCAAAATGAAAGTAGACCTATTAGAATAATAGACAAGTGATCTTCAAACTATCTATGAATTTACTACATTGCACCATGATATCCATCTTGCAAAACTTATCCATGACCATGAAGATGTAGTCATGTTGAAACATGGTGGTCAACAATCCTAAGAGAAAATCTATGTTGATGGATTACCATGGTGTAGAAGGTATTTGTAATTGTATATTAAGCCCAATATTCATGTTTATTGTTTTGGTAATACTACATGGTGCACATTTTTTGATATGGAGATTCACTTCCTAATGCATGTGTGGCCAGTGAAAGTAATACTATAGATCCACAAGTGTCTTACTAATGCCAAAGTGCTCATCCACCTTGGAGTAGTGTGCTTCCTAGATTAGTAGCTAATGTGGTACACTAGATGGTACATAGATCTTTCCAATATGATATACCAACTTTTCCTAGAGATGGTGTTATGACACTGACTTACCTTCTACCAATTAGCAATAAATATCAAAAAAGTTAGCACTTGATGGGTATAACACCTACTAATCATTGGTGTCATTCCATTTGGTGTTGAGAATGGGTAATAGTGTGATCTTATATAAATATTATGGATTTCCATAATATCAAGAGCCATAGAAGGGTTTGAAGATCAAGATCCATAGAAGAAGGGAGGATGCAAGGAAGGGACCAAGTGGAAATATGGATAGAATTAATTTCAAAGATGTTGTAAGGGGCTCTCAACCTCCAACAATTTAAACTGGTTGACAAGGTTTTTTGCGTCAGCCTCTTTGTCTACCAAAGATTGATCCTATAAAAATAGAATTTTGTTGTATGCAATTGGTGTATGGATATCCAATTGTTAATCTACAATGATCTGACATTCAATATGGAATTGTTGCAATGGAGTAATGAGGGTTGATTTATTGATTCTTGGGCTTTTGGTCATCCTTACCTGCTTTTAAAAGTTGGGCTTTGAAGCAATGGTTAACTCCATGTGAGTTTAGTATCTTAGATTATCCTAATGGGTAATTTTTGGTGTTATTTAATAATGAGGATAAACAACAAATATTCTAGGGTGGTCCTTAGTTTTTTTATTGAGGTAGTTTGTTCATGAAACTGTGACATTCTTTATTTAAGGTTGAGGAGGAAATACCTTTAGTAGATTTAGGAGAAAATGCCTTTAGTAGGACCTATCTGGGTCTGAATTTTTGGTTTACCACCTGAATTCTGGAATTCTATAGTCTTCTTAGTAATTGGTAACACTTTAGGCACCTACATGATGATAATAGCTAGTGTAATGTGGTTTGAGCATTTTATGTATTCTTGTATTTATGTGCTCATAGACTTTATTAATACCCTACCAAAAAAATCACTTTGTAGTTTGGGAAAGAAATTTTGGAGCAAGAAGTTGATTATGAAAATATTCCTTTAGGTATCGAGTCTATCATGAATATGGTCACTTAGTAAAAGATTGCAAATATGTACCCTTGGAGCAAACAAAGAAAGATCAAGGTTAGAAGGAATTTCAAGTTCCTAAAATAAATTTTACTAATAAAATGAAGCCTATAGATAATTCAACCTCCCTAAATAATAGGTTTTTAAAACTTTTAGTGGAAGATGATTTAGAGGATGTGGACGATTCTATGGAGATAAAGGTTTTTAAAACCTAGTTTTCAAATAGCTCATAAATTCCCCACCCATAAATAGTTAAAGACTCCTCAGAGAAAGCCACTGGTTTGGTTAACAATAATTTTGAGATTTGTCCTTAGTAAGGGAAAACTCACCAACAAAAATTAAAAAAAGTATGAGAAGGTCAAACAAGGCTTTAGTTCTCAAGGAGGATCCTAGGGATCTATGAATCAAGCTTTAGTCCTGTATTCTCAATCAATACAAATAGATTTAAGTCTAGAGCCATCATGAATTACTTAAACCTCTAGTTAAAAAATGAAGTTGGATATAAAACAGAAGGCAAGAAGGAAAATAAATGTGGTTTAAATTCAAAAAGGAGAAAAGTTGGTTTCAACAGGCCTTTGGATGAAAACATTGGGGGGAAATGCAAATCAGGGGTGAAAAAACTGGTGGGCTTTGCAAATCATGGATGCTCTTCTTTCTATCCTTTCTCTAGATGGCTCCAATTATAAAGTTACCTTGTTCCTTTTTTCTTTGTTTTAGCTTCTCTCTGGTTTAGTCAAGGGTTTTTAGTTCCCAACTTAGATATTTATTTTGTTTTTTCTATTGAATCTTTGGCTAAAATTCATGTTGGTTTGATTTGACCTTAGATGTAATATTTTTTTCCTTCCTTTATTTATTTAGTGTGTGTGTGTTTGTATTGCTTTTGTTTTTATTTTATTTTTTTGTGTTTTATGTTTTATGTTTTATGTTTTGTGTTTTCGTGTTATTTTTGTTGTGTTTTCATGTTGTTTTTGTTATGTTTCATTTTGTTTTGTATTTTTTTTGTGTTTTTTTCTTTTTTGTGTTTTTGTTATTTTTTGTGTTTTTATTTTGTGTTGTTTTGTTATTTTTGTATTTTTTTGTGTATATTTTTTGTGTTTTGTTGTTTTTTTTTTTTGTATTTTTGTTGTTTTATGCATGCTCTTTGAGTGTGTTGAAGGGGACATGCCAGGTGCAAACCCTAAGCATATTTTGGTAGAATAAATACCCTTGCCTCCTTGGGTCTTATCCAAAAATGGCACTCTAAAAGGGGTATTCTCCACAGATAAAAAAAAAGAGAATAGATAATAGTTTCTATACCAATGAGTAGCTTAGATAGTCTTCTACTTAATTCTCCTTTCTCTTACAATGTTTGATCACAATATGGAATTGCTCTAGATACATTATTCATTTCATATGTCTAGCATTCTCTAGCTTGCTCTTTGAATGAAGGACTTATAATGGACTATGGTATTAATGTATTATAATTACCTTACCCATGATGTTATGTTGCCACTATCTTACATGTTGAGCAACAACATATAGCACCTTCTTGTACATGGAGTAGAAATAAGCTATGTTAGAGAGTGTATTAGAATCATAAGTCATAAAATGCCCATTTTGGATTAAGGTGACACCTAGTGCATAGTCAAAAGCATCAATCTATAGATTTAATTACAACATGATGTTTATCATGATTAACATTGGTTGAAACAAAGGTAATGTTTGAGCTTATTGAGTGCCTATTCTTATTGGGAAGTCCATTAGAACTTTGGTTTCCTATGCATGACCTATTTAAGTGGACATATCATGTGACATTATCCTGAGATGAACCTATAGTAGATGTTATTGAGGCTCTAAAATATCCTAATTTGACCATTTATAAATTATACAAATATTTTTTGGGTCAACATGAGCTCCTTGTTGGTCGATTAGATACCATAGATAAGAGATCTTTGTGATGCCAAAGATACATTTACCCATGTTAGTCTAAATATTGTGTTAGTGCAAGAAATTCAAGACTCGGTGCATGTGTTGGAGGTTTTCTTCTCATATTATACTGAATATGAGGTTCTCATTAAAGTAGACAATCATGAAGGGACCTATGAATGGACACATACTAGCTTAGATATATAAAATATTGTTAAGGACACATATTATCATTCATCATTTGTATAAATATTGTTAGGGTGTTGGTCAAGTTAAAGGGCATAACAAGCCACTCATACAATCCTTCTTTGGTCTTGAAGGCTATCTTCTATATGATTATTAAATTGATAAGAACTTGATGATAATTAGATTTGAAGTTATTCTTGGTGAAGTATCATGCCCCTTGGAGCTAATCCAATAAGTCATTAATGCACAATAAAGGATATTTATTCTTTATAATAATATTGTTAAGTGCCCAATAATTGATACATAGGCATAAAGTACCATCTTCCTTTGATGCTAGCATGGTGACAAGCTAGGCTAAATATTTCCTTGATCAGTCAATTTTTATATATATCACCAAATGTCATCATTCTTATAGATTGAATGTAATTATGTAAGACTATTGGAAATATATAATCTTGGGATTAGGTCAATTTGATGCTTCACTAAGTAATGTAGTGGGACTCCCTTGGGATCCTTGAAAATATTAGAATATGGGAAGAGTAGAGCATCCATCTATTGGAATCTTATATAATATTTTATAGTTGATACCATAATGGTAAAATTATTGGTGTCTTGGTTGTAGGGTTAAACCATAATGAATTTGGTGTATGCCACATTAACTTGTCATACTACTTCATTGAGACTAAAGCTACCCCCTTCTTGGGTAGGCATTTAGGAATCTTGTACTTCATATTTTTGATGCACACCAACCACTACTATGGATAAGCTTGGTAGGTTTTCTTATGATCAAAGAGTAAAGTATTTCCAATATGACATCATAGATGTCTAGTGGTGCCACACTATAGATGATTGTGTTATTATAGTTCAAAATGATACCCATAGTTTAAGCCCTTGAAAATCAGGCCAACCTACCATGTTGCCAAAATTTTACTTAGATTTTGCCAAGGAAGTTAAATCAAAGATCGTTCTAAGCAACATGAGCAAGGAAAGCAAAGACCCAAATGCATCAAAATCATGTTATGTTCTAATATGGTCAATGCACTTCAGTAGATCTAGAATCATGAAAAGTGATTAAGCATAATACATTTTTCCAAAAAGGGTTTTGACAATGTGCAAACTTGATATTGATTAATTATGGACTTCTATGAAGATGATGTCAATAAAAATATAACGAAGTCCAAAAATAAGGAAACTAAGGTGATGTGATCCTGACCTTGCACAAACCTAAAATGGAACAAATTCATATATTCCAAGTGATATGACAGTCATTATTGAAAGCATGAAATTAGAATGAAAAAAAAGCTAGACTTTGTAAGTGCTTACATTAGCATAAACATTACAAAAGTCTAAAATCATGTCAAAACACCAACATGGCACCAATTCAAGCTTACAATGTAAAAGTGCTAGAAGGGTGTAGAATTGCACAAGACTGAAAGGTCAAAGTATTACCCAAAAAGATAAGAATCCAAAAATTTTGAGAGATTATTTTGAGAAAATATTTTTGAAAATTTGAATATCTCAAAAGACCTCCAGAGCAATCAAAACAGCCTAATAGTTCTATGCACCCTAGAATCAACTTAAATTACTTGGAAATGTCCCTTTCATATAGCTCATCCCTATTAGAAGCCACAACTGATTGAAGCCCCTCATCGACTTGAGCTAAGGAATTTGGATTCAAAAGCAACATGTTTGATAGACTACTACAACAACCAAGAATATAACAGAGGATAATCATTGAAGATAAATGGACCTATTGAATCCCAAGATACAAGAATGAATCTAGGTTGATCACAACAATAAATTTTGAATGGATGATGTAGAACATAAAAATGACATCCATACCCATGAGATATTCTTTCTAATGGCCTTGTAACAAATCGTTGAAAATATTATGTTGCAAGGTTCATGTAAGAATATTTTAAATAACGTAATTCACTTCATAACGAGGGTCGAATCTATAAGACTTGCTTGAATATATACAACATGATGGTTGTTTCTAATAAATGAAAAGTGATTTTTTTACCTCTATTATAATTGCATTCTTAGATATTTATGCATTAATTTATGCTTTAATTAATTTCTATTGCATTTTATGACTAGTGAATTCTATTAAATTGAATTTTGCTTTTTAGATCACTATTTGGATCTAACTTCATAAGTATTTAGAATGTTTGAAGCATATAATTAAAATTAAATTAATTTCATGAAGCTTTTGATAATGGTTGGTTTGTTACGTTTCATTGGGATTTGATTGTGTAAGACTCTTGTGCTCTATATTTTCATTGCTATTATACTATATTCCATCCACCTTTAAGTATTTATCTAAACTCTAATCCCTTATTAACCCTTCAATTTCTCTATTTAGTCTTAAATCCTTCTTTTAATTTTACAAGAATTACAAGGAGCTGGCCTACTCTAAAGGTTGAGCATAGGAGAAATCCTTCTCATCCAACTTTGGCTAAATTCTAGGGCATACTTTACCAAATAGGTAGATTTTAGACAAATATGTTTTGGTATGCCTAGTGGGACTGACCTCATCAACCACTTGATCCATAAAAAAACATATTGGAATATCCAAAGAAAATTCATGTCATGCTGAACTAAGAGCCTTGAGATGAATTTCATTGATTTATCTCATTCACCTAGAGGACTCAAGATTTTGGTGAATAGTCTTGACCTCTTAAGAAGAGAGTACATGTTCATCTAGCGACTCCACTGATCTAAGAAATAGAAATATTGGCAACTCAACTAGCAATGAAATCCAAAGTTGCATAGTGAAAGAGATAGAAACTGACATCATTGGCTTTAAAATATTTTCATCCACTGATCCATGGTTAGACAAATCTATCTATCTTGGAATAGTGTTGAGCCTCTTGACATTCTAGATCCCCATAAGATCCCTAAGGCTTCTCTAAAATATTTACCCATCTATGATGGTAGTGGGAAAATAACTTATGAGACTATCAAGACATAGCTATTTTGGCTACCATCTATAATATTTCCTTTAAATATGTGATGATTAGAATCCTTACTCAATATTTTCAAGGCAAAGTGCTCTTATGGTACTGCCCCTTAGAATACAAAAGCATTAAGGCATGGGCTGACCAAGATGAGTCTTTCATATTATATTTTGATGATCCTAGAGACCCATTATTACTTCTCACTTAGTTTTCCTCTATTCAATGATACTCTCATGAAAGCATTACCAATTTTAAAATCTGGTTCAAAATAACCCAAATAGGTATTCCTAAAGAAGTATGACCATAACATGCCCAAACCTATATCCATTACATTCATGCTCTTACCCCATACCTAAACCTTTTGATCCAATAATTTAATGAAAAATATTCTTACAAATCTTCCAAATGGCTATCATAGAAAAAAATGTGTTCATATCCATTACAAACCCTCTTAGAACCACCATGTGGTATATCCCTCAAATCCATCAAGTGAATTCATAGATTCCCTTTCCAACCCTACCTTCTCCATCACACAATAGGTCATTTGAGTTCTATCTATCATATCCATGTCTGATTGAGAGTGCACCCACCATACATATCTCAAAATCATGAACAATACAATAATTAAGAGCTCTAATTTAACACTTGACCAATGATCTTAGTAAGATATAAGGACAAACTATTAAAGTAGAGATTAGTCATATCCCTAATATGTATATTCCTCTAGGAACAAAATCATATGTATTAATGAAACTAGTGGAAGAGATTAGATACAAGAGTTAACCCCTACTTTGGTTATGTGTAAAGCTCAATATTTGATAGTAGTTATAGAGACAATTGTTACCAACCCTATCAACGTTATATTTACTGAAATGTGAATTCAAGAATGAGTAACATCATAGATATTATAGTGTATATGGAATAATTTTTCATGAGGGAGGGACTCCCTACAACTAATCCATATGGTATGGATGAATAATTGGGCCCTATTTCCTTATCAACATATGATTGGAATACTAGAGATCCAAAAACATAAGGCAAGAAATTAAGCAGAGGGGAGAACAAGCTAAAAAGGAAGAGCTATAATGGACACCATGTTCACATAAAGGACAATAGAAAAATAAAAATATAGAATCATGCACTAAAATACTAATCTCAAAAATGCTAAGTTCAAAAACAAGGCAACTAAACCAACAAAGGAGAGAAACTTACTAGAAGTTGTATTTCCCAAACATAACTTAGAGATAGAGGGTAGAAATAGCTAAAAAATACTAGAAACTATGCAATCCATCAGTCCAAGGATTGAAGCTATAAATAAAAGTAGGAGACAACATTACGAAATAAGTAATAGATCTAAAGGTGATTTGTTGGTATTTAAACAAGTGAATTTGGTCAAGTTGACTCTAAAAGGATTAAAAGATAGAATCAGTTCCTAGAATTCAAAAACATGCAAGCAATTATCATTGGGTATGGATGAAATCCAATACCCACTCTTTTATCTGTTCTTATGCTTAGAGGGTTGGGTAATGCATAATTGCATGATAGAGCCATAAGTTACCATAGGTATGCCTCAAGTAGTATGTAATACCATGGGATTATATTACATTCAATTAGATCCCCAAATAATTCACTTTAAAGGGATACAAATCCAAAATTTGACATCATAAAAAAGGTTCCAATACTACTACATAGATTCCTACACCTTGCAATAGTACAAGACTTAATAGTTTTTTATTTGTTGCCATTATTTGGGATGCATATATCAAGCAATTTTTTAGAGCAATTAGGATGTCTAACCCCTGGTCATGACCACACGATTATCCTTTGCATCAAAAAGTTGATCCATATATATGGTGAGAATTCCAAAGCATACCACATCGAAAGGTATAAAGAGCAAGGGATGAATCTAGAAAAAAAATTCATCAAGCACACATACATGGAAGTGGTTTATTAGCTAAGGGAAGAAAGAACTTTTCTCTAGCACAAACTCTTCATGAATGGTTATAGTTCTAAGATTGTAGTTCTGTCAAACCTTATAAAATAACAAAATCCAAAATTTGACTACAAGCAGTTTCAAGGCTTAGATATCATGGGTTACAATAAACATGACCAAAAAATTAAAGGAATCCAATAGATTAACTATGTGCAATAAAAGAGTGTGATATATCAAACCCAAATATGATGATAAAATACTCTAGGGTACTCGACAAACATTTGTTGTCAAGCCAACACATAGACCAATGCATAAGGGAAAAATGTCCAATGACTCGTCCTCAAGAGCAAATGACTATGTTAATTTTTTATGTTCTATGCTAGGCAATCCTTGGAAATGAAAGTCTCACAAATTCAACCTAATGTTGTTGCCTAACCAAAACAAGCTATGTACATCAAGAAACATATCAAAGAGAGAAGTTAAGTTCTAAGTTATATGTTCATACCATTGTAGGTTTTGATGAAAAGGGCAAGGGTCAATTCCACCAACGTGAAAAAGCACATGATAATTCTATGTAAAATAGCCAACATGTAAATAAATCATATATAAAGCATAAACAAATAAAAATAAATGTCACTGGCCATAAGAGATAGCTACACTACAAAAGTGGCACCTTGAAAAGAATGCTAGATAGCTCACATGTGTGAGATTTTGAAGATTGAAATAAATTAATCTACATTGGAAATATGCTTTCTATAAAATAGGAAAATTACATATTAGAAAAGATAAGGATGAACTTGGTAATATATCAAAGTCCCCTCTGATATAGAAGAGATCATATAAGTTAATATTTGTTCCCTTAGCACCACATCATTGCTCCCAATTTTTCTACAAAACTATGTTCTTTTTGCATAATTTTGATAGGAATTTCAAATCATGATGAAGTATAACAAGGATTAACTCACTTATTTGGTAGTCCCTCTTCATCCTATCCTTTGATTGTGCCAAGGATATTAGAATTATGTTTAAGTAACAAAGTCCAAGAGCAAAGGAGCAGAGACAAGAATCTAATGAGGTTGATAAGTCCATGATTCTTACTCCCTTAGTTTTAACAACAAAAACAACAAAATATCGAGAGGAAGTTCTATTTGGCTAAGCCTAAGGAGTGTTCAAATAACATGCCTTGAGGCAATATTCTAATACATGCAACTTTTCATGCTCTTTAAACCTGACTAAGCCAACATTTCTATAAATCCAAGAGCAAAGAAAATAAGAGGGACACTCTAAAAGGTCGATGAGATTGATCAACAAAAATGACCACATATTGAGAGGATTCTCTATTTTTCTGAGCCTAATGAGTGTTTTTAGTTACATGTCATAAGGTATAATTTCAAGATATGCAACTATAAACACTATTCAAACTTGATAAACCAAGATTTCTCTAAATCTGTGGAGTAAGAAAAGTGTAAAATATGGAAGAAATCCTTGATAAAATGGGAAAAGATTCATTTTACCCTTATTACTATTTGATCCCTTAGTGTGATGAGAGTAGATTAAACCCTAGGCCAAAAACCAATAAGGTAAAAGAGTGAAGTTGTATATCATAGGGGGAATTTGAAAGCTCTCATTCAAGTATTATTTATTCCATACCTACATCATCCACCTTATTTTTACACATGATACCTCATTTCTTGTTGCCTTTCATAACCCAATCTACTCCCAAACACCTTCTTTTGAACCACTCCCTACCTACCTTTGTTAGTTTCCCCCACTCTTCCCTACACTATCATTCACCCTTTTCAACTCCATAGCCCAATGGATAGACCAATTACAAATTACAAGCAATAGAAGGTACCCTAACTTATTAAGAGTCCCTAAGAAGATGACACATAGAGTGCGTAGGTAGATATACAAATCATGTCATATGACACTTCAATACCTCAATGAAAAAAGCATATATAAGGTATCTAAAAAAAAAAGGCCTAGCTAGCAAAAGGATATTGAACACACAAAATGGAAAGCATGCAATTGAACCTATCACACAAGCCATATTTTAAAACAAAAGTGTCAATTAAAATATGACATCCATAATCATTGCAACACTTTGTTTGCATAGTTATCTACTCAACTATATAAGGAGATGCAAGCCTAAGTTTAATTTTGAATTCGAGTGTGATGTCCCTATCAAAAATCAAAGCAAATATGCATACCTCCAAAGCCCCAAGAAGCTATGCAAACATCCTTTATGTCAAAGGAGAGTACCTATGAAATTTCATGAAGAAGAGAAAGGTGCAAAGTTATGGATGATTTTGGTCTATGAGTGCTCAAATATTTACCAAAGGTAGTTTGCCTAGGTCTAAAACAACCTTCACTTATGGCGAACTATGCTTTGGGAAGTACCATTTTTTTAGGGGATACCAACCTTTAGGTATCTCTATTTCCTTTTCATTATTTTTCCATCCCATCTTCCTTTCATTTTTCTACATTCACCCTCTATATGTATGTATATCTCTTAATCAACTCTAGACTCTCCATTTTCCAACACCTATACCTTTCTCACTTCTTGTATCCCTTCTCCCCTTACTCCCTATTTTACAATCTTTCCATACCCTACCGCCTTAATATTTATTAACTCATTATTATCCCATTTTTTTCTAGCTTATCTTCTATCTCCCTTCCTCCCTTATAGCCCCACAATCCCATATATAATGTTGTCTATATTCTTCATTTCTATAAACATAATTCCTTAGGAGGAACCAAGAATGTAGGTCAAAAAGATGCCCACACTGTAATCCCTTTCAAGACAATCCAACATATCACGTTGTCAAAATTTTTCTAAGGTAGTTAACTTTGAGATTGGTCTAAGAAATATTAGCAAGGAAATTAAAGACTCAAATGCATCAAAATCAAGCTATGTTCAAATGTGGTCAAAGCACTTTAACAGATCTAGAATCATAAAAAATGATTAGGCATAATATATTTTTCTAGAAATGGCTCTAACAATGTGCAAACCTGAGATTGATCATTTAAAATTCTACAAAGATAACACCAAAAAAAAATATAACAAAGTATTAAAATAAAGAAACTAGGGTTATGGGATTCTGACCTTATGCAAACCTAGAATGAAACAAAGATGGATCTTCCAAGTGACACAACCTAATCATTGGTGAAAGCATGAAGTTAGAACTAAGTAAATCCAAACTTTATAAGTGCTTATGTTAGAATAAGCATTATGAAAGTCCAAAATTGTGCCAAAACACCCAAATGGAACAAAGTCGAGCTTGCAAAGTAAAAGCACCAGAAGGGTCCAGAATAGAACCAAACCAAAAGGTCAAATTATTACCCAAAAAAATGAGAATCCAAACCTTTTGAGAGATGATGTTGGGAATTTTTTTTCAAAAATCAGGATTTGTCTCAAAAGCCCTTCAAAGCAATCAAAAGAGCCTGACATTGCTACACATCCTAGAATCAACTCAAACTGCTTGGTAATATCCCATTCATCCAACTTATACCTATCAAAATCCATGATCACTTGAAGCCCCTCATCCACTTTATTTGAGGTAGTTGGAGCCAAAATTGGCATGTCTAATAGACTGTTGCAATGATCAAACAAGTTACAAAGGATAACATTTGAAGATCGATGGACCTACTAAAGCCTAAGATGTAGGAATGAGTTTAGGCTGATCAGAGAAATCAAGTTTGAATGGATGGTGCAAAACATAAAAATGACATCCATGACCATGAGTGCTTCTTTCTAGGTTATTTCTAATGGCCTTTTAACAAACCCTTAAAAATATTATGTTGCAATATTTATGTAAGAAGTTTATAAATAGCTCAGTTCATATCATAATGAGGATCGAATCTATAGCAATTGAATGTATACTACATGATGACTACTACCAATAAATGAAAAGTGAAAGTTGTTTGCATTATTCAAAGATCAAGAAAATAGTTGGGTAAAAATATTACTTTAAAATTATATAGGTTCTCTTGATGCAATGAAATTGTTTAGGAAACAAACTCTACCCAAAGGATCATCAACATAAAAATTCATATCAAAGAGATTATATTTGATAAATAAAAATATTAATTGGTCACCAATGAGGGGAGTTATGCAAATTTTTGGTTTGATGCTTGGTTGAAGCCTTATCCTCTTATCTCTAAATTAAAATGCAAACCATTGGCTCAAGTGTTCCTAGCATATAAAGGTCCAAATGTCAAATATTATATTATTATGAGAAAAAAATTTAGATCATGGATTTTTTTTAGTAACCTGGTTGAAGGAGAGTAACTCAAAAAAATTGTATATGAACTTCAAAATATGCTTCAAGAGTTTTGTTTACCAATTTTTACACGAAAGGATGAGTTGTTTTAAAATTTATCAAAGGATGGTGGATACTCGGTAAATTTGGGATATGAGGATTTAGAACAATCAAAATTTTCTTCTCCCAAAGGTTTTCCTTGGAAGAACGTGTGGTCATTAGAGGCTCTTCCTAAGGCCTCAACATTTCTTTAGTTAGTAGTTCAAAGTAAGATTCTTATGGGATAAATTCTACAAAGAAGATGATATTATGGACCCTTTATATGTGCCTTGTGTGAGAAGAATTTAGAAACGTCGGACCATTTACTTTTTCATTGTCTCTTTGCTCACACCATTTGGGGTTATTTTTTAAAATATGTGAAATTATGTTGTGTGTTGGACATTTTGAGTCCCTAAGTCAAAGTTGTCATTGATGTCACCAGATAAAGTCATCATTAATCTCAAGGAATTCAGCAGGAAACAAAGGAGTCAAAAATGGTTATTTGATATCCAGGAAGCAGGCCAAAATATCAAGAGAATCAGTGCAGAAAATAGAAGTTAAAAAGGAGATATAATATTTATTTTATAAATAAATATTATTTATGACATGGAATACAGTGAGAAGGAAGCAATTTATCCAAGGCATCAAAAATATATAATATTATAATAATGGTTATTATAATATTAAAGTGATATGGTGAAAACCCAAATAAAATATTTATAATTCTCATTATAATATTTTATAAAGCAAAGTGGGTTTTATAAAGTTTAAATATATTTTATAAACCCAAAGGTTGGGTTTAAGACAAAAGGCATTCGAAGCCTTTATAATCTCCACCGACGTCATGGAAGATAACATGGAGAGCGTCGACGTCTTCAAAGTAATGGAGGAAGCATATAAATACAACGCCCAAAGTCCAAATTAATTATCCTTGCTCGAAATTAAAAATATTGGCATGCGAAGATAAGAGCTCGTGAGTTTTTGTGAAAGTCATGACAACGAAGCATTTAAAGGAGGAAGCTTTAATCCTCGAAGTCGCATAGGACAGCGTGGCCTAGTGGTATTTTGGGAAGCATGAAAGCATTGGCTTGCGAGAGGGTTTGCATTCGAATCTCGATGGGTGCATCGTGAGTTGTGTTGGTTAAGGCATCCACGGTGCACGTTCTTTTGCCCAAGGTAGAAGGTGTTAGGAGATTAAGAAGCACGTGGTGCTTCATTAATCACAAATGAGCGCATAGCTCGTGCGGTGACTTTGACCATGGCTAAGGCGCACATTGTGGGCAAGGTTGAGGGTTCGATTCCCTCCAAAAATGAGGTAAATATTTTTGCATTAAAGTTTATTATTTGCCTAAGTTGGGAGGTATAAGGTTTGATTAATGGAATTTTTTGGTAAGGTTGCTTTGTAGAAAAGTGGTGGTTGTTGAGAATTATCATTTGGAGCTATAAGAGGATTTTTGGTTTTAATTTTTAATAAAGTCTTAAATTGCTATATTGATTTTTGGAGGATTAAGACTTTGTGGGTATTGTGTTAATTTGAATTAAGGGTTTTTATGATTATTGTGAGGGTGTTGATTATTAATTAAGTTGGAGTGATAAGGTGTAATTTTGGTATTATTTTTGTGTTATGTTTTGTTGAGAAAATTATCTTCTAACCCTTATTGAGATTGGCAAAGAAGTAATTGTGAGTGTGGCATATTTGTGAGATCAACTCCTTGTCAAGCAAAAAGGTATGGGCAAATTCTTCTTTGGTTGAGTTGGTTGTTTGAAAATAAAGTTTGGAGTGAAAAGGATTTGATTAGGGTTTCCTTTTCAAAAGTGTTTGAGTTATTGCTTCAAGGTTTTTCTGAAATTGAGAGTTGTGGTTAAAACCTTGTTTGATAAGCATTGTTGTTGAGATCATTGGTTGAGTGAAGTGTTTGAGTTATTGCTTCAAGGTTTTCTAAAATTAAGAGTTGTGGTTAAAACCTTGTTTGATAAGCATTGTTGTTGAAGCCATTGGGTGTGTGAAGAACTTGAGTTAGAAAAGAATATGAGTATCATTGTTATGTGAAGATTGTTTTATGAGCATTGTTGTTGAAGTGAGTTGTTGTGCAAAGAACTTGAACTAGGGTTTGAAAAGAACATGAGTATCATTGTTATGTGAGATTTGTTGTTGAGCATTGTTGGAAATATTTTGAGTTGGTGATTACATGCTTGGACTAGGGTTTGTGAGAAAGGGTTGTTTCTTTGAGTGATTGGTTGAGTAGAGTTGATTGAAGCCTAGTCAAGTGGATGTATGAAGTGATTGTTCAAGTTCCATAAAACAAACTATCCTATATTCTGATTTGAGTTGAGAAAGTGATTGAGCTTTGAGTATAGAACATATTGAGTCTCTAACAATTCTCTTTATGATTCTATGAGATTGATTTGAGTTGAGAAAGTGATTGAGCTTTGAGTATAGAACATATTGAGTCTCTAAAAATTCTCTTTATGCTTCTATGAGATTGATTTGAGTTGAGAGAGTGATTGAGTATAGAACATATTGAGTCTCTAACAATTCTCTTTATGTTTCTATGAGATTGGACAAGTTCTGTGTGGACTTGTTAAGCATATTTGAGGTAAGTCTTTGAGAAGACTTGTGGACTGATTTTGTGTGAGCTTTTGTGGAAGCTTACAATACAGATTTGGTTAAGTCCTAGAGAGGACTTATTGAGAAGATTTGGATAGGTTCTGAGTGGACTTATAGAGTAGATTTGAGCAAGTTCTAGAGAGGACTTGTAGAGTAGATTTGAGCAAGTTCTAGAGAGGACTTGTGGACAGATTGGTGTGAGATTTTGTGGAAGCTTACAAGGCAGATTTGAGATAAGTCTTTGAGAAGACTTGAGAGTAGAGTTGATTGATTTTTTCAAACCTTGAGTTAAGGTTTGGGGTAGATCCAATAGAGTTGAGTCAAGTCTTGAGTTAAGGCTTGAGGATAGAGATCGAGGATAGATTTGTGCTAGATCGATTGGACTATGTTTAGTGTAGATTTGAGAGTAGATTTTGGTGTAGATTTGAGGATAGGTTTGTGCTAGACTAGAGATAGAGATTGAGAAGATTTGTGCTAGACCGAATGGACTATGTTTAGTGTATATTTGAGTGGACTTGTTGAGTAGACTTGTGCTAGACCGATTGGATTGTGTTTAGTGCAAGAGTTGAGCAGAACTATGCTAGATCGACTGGACTGTGTTTAGTATAGAATTGAGATAGAGCTTTGGAGGTGATAGAGTAGAGAGGATAGTAGTCTCTAGTGGATAGAGATCCATTAGCTAGGGTAGTGAGGATAGGTCTTCTGAGTGGGGACAAGAGTCTTCAGTGGAGAGAGATCCACAAGCCAGTGTAGTGGAGGCAGTAGTCTTCTAGAGGATCACCAACTAGAGTAGAGGAGAAGGAGTTCTCCTATGGATAGAGATCCACAAACTAGATTTAGGGGATCAACATCTCCTTTGGATAGAGGTCCATAAACATTGTAATTGGGAAGGATTCCCAAGAGATTGATTGAGAAAATTTTAGTGAAATATTTTCTTCGTGGAAGTAGCCATCTTTGGGTGAACCACGTTAAATTGGTGTCTCTATTGTGTATGGTGTTTTGTGCATTGATTTTATTACTGCTATTGATATTGCTATCTATACATTGCATAATATTGATTTGGAAAGAAAAGTAAAAAGTGCTCTTATACTGTTCACCCCCTCTCAGTATAAGCTTGTGTTCTTCAATTGGTATCAGAGCGGGTGCCTTCATAAGAGTTTAACAGCTTGAAGGAAAAGCTAACAAGAACACAATGGATCCTAAGGAGGTGTCCTCAAATAATTCAGCACCAGTATTTTATGGAAGTGACTATATGTATTGGAGTATGATGATGAGGATCTACCTAATGGCACTTGGCAATGAAGTTTGGGATGCAGTGGAATTTGGATATGATCCAGTAATCAATCCTCCTACAGATAAGGAAGGTAAGCTTCTACAACACTATAATTCAAAAGCAATGAATGCACTTGTGAGAGGTTTGCGTAGAATAGAGTCTATGAAAGTTATGCATTGTAGAACTGCAAAAGAAATGTGGGATAAATTGCAAGGTATATATGAGGGAGATAAAAGTGTCAAGAAAGCAAAGATACAAAATATCAAAGGACAATTTGAAACATTGAGAATGAATGAAGAGGAAAATATTAGTGCTTATCTAATTTGAATTGATGAGGTTGTTAATGATATGCAAGGACTTGGAATGAATATTGATGAATCAGATGTTTGTGATAAAGTCTTAAGATCTCTTCCAAATAGATTCAGTGAACAGGTTTCTGCTATAGAAATTTCATTGGATGGTGATACTTTGACAAGGGATAAGTTTCTTGGTATGCTAACAATGTTTGAGATAAGAACAAAAGATCCTACTCCCTAGAAGGAAGCAACATTCAAAGCAATCAAGAAAACAAAGGGTAAGAAGTCAGAATCAAGCAGTGAGTCATCCAGTGATGAAGAGGCTAATTATGGTAGAAGAAATAAAGGTTCCAGAAAACCCATAGATCTAAGATCTGTTAAGTGCTTCAATTATGGAAAGTTTGGACATTTTGCAATAGATTGTAAAGAACCAAAGAACAACAATGGTGAAGAAAAACAAGATCACAGGTACAGGGAATCAGAAAGATATAGGCAGGATAAGCATCAGAAGAAAAGCAAGGATGGACAAAGCAGACAAGGAAAGAAGTTTTTTCAAAGACAAAAGAGGAGCTACTATGCGGATAATGCAAGTAAGTACTCAAGTGATAGTGATGCTAGCTTTTCAGACAATGATAGAGATGAAGTCCTATTTATGATTGAAGAAAAAGAACCAGTTAAGAAAAAGACTCCAGTTATTCTCAAGTGTTTTAGATGTGGTAACTTTGGACATCTTGAAGATGATTGCACAAGGGATGGTTATAGTTTTAGTGATGATGAGTATGAGAATGCACTTGAAGGACTAGATGAAAATCTTCTAATGGCATTAGAAGAAGAAGTGAGTGATCCTATAGAAGACAAGCCTAAAGAGAGTAATGATGTGGACAAAGGCAAACAAATAGAGGATTATTCAAAAGAGAATGGTTATGATCTCAAGGGAGAACTCATCTATGCCCTTGACATGGTAAAGAAGGTAAGGAAGCAACACTCTAAACTTGAAATTCAGTTTCAAGAATGTGATGAAGAAAGAAGATTGCTTATAGAGGATTTAGAAAAATCAAAGGCTAAAGCAAAGAAGTTCAAAGATAAGTTAGAAGCAAAGATCTTGGAATGTGAGAAGTTAGCACAAGAAGTGGCACTACTAAAAGAATATTTAGAGGACTCCAAGATCAAGATGAAGGGATTTAAAAATAGCTCAAAGAACTTGGATAAGTTCATCAAGACACAAAAGCCTACATCAAGCAAAACAGGTATTGGATTTGAACAGGTTCAAAAGAAATGGGAAGGAGAGTCAACTTCAAGTTTTGGAGGAGAAGAAACCTCAGATGAAGATACTTCATAAGAAGACAATGTAACAGGAAGTGAGACATCAGAAGATGGGTTGAACAATAAAGGGTTCAACAAATATAGGAACAATGCACAAAGAAGATACAGATGGAACAACAATCAGAATAAGAGACCAATGAGGTCAAGACAAGGAAGCTTCAATGGAAGATGTTTTTCATGTCACAAGTTTGGGCACATGGCTTCATAGTGTAGGGCACATGAAAGATAGGAATATGGGAATAGATAACTTTTCCATGGGTATTGCTACTCATGCAATCAGTTTGGTCACAAGGCAATGAATTGCAAGGTTCATGATAGAAGAAGATATGGCTTCACTAGGAGAAATCCTAAGACATTTGCACCTCCAAGGAATAATAACATTAAGTGTTATAAGTGCAATAATGATGGTCACACAACAAAATGGTGTAGAGCAGACATTCCAAAAATAGGTATGAATAGGAACAGGAACATAAACAGGAATAGGAACAGGAACATGAATGGATGTGAACATGAATAGGATCAGGAATAAATAGGAACATGAATAGGAACATGGATGAGAACAGGAATAGGAACAGGAACATGGATGAGAATAGGAATAGGAATGATGATAGGAACATGAATGATGACATAGATAGAAATAATCAGAAGAATCAAAAAATTCAGAAAATAAGGGAAGAGGATAAAGGCAAAGAACAATGCCTTTTGGGAGTAGAAATACTCCCACCCTGAATTAACCACCTTAACAGAAGGTGGGGGAGGGGCTAAGCTAAGAGGCTCATTCTTAGCCCCGAGCCCCAAAGGTGACCCTTTGCCATTGATGTCAAAGGGGGAGAGATTTGTGTAAAGGGGAGAGATTTGATATTTGAGAGAGCATTGAGCCAGGGGGAGCAATGTCCAAGGGGGAGCAGAACAAAAAGAAAGGTCAGGTTTTGGTAAGAAGAGTATGGGTTGCCATCAATGACAAAGGGGGAGATTGTTGGACATTTTGAGTCCCTAAGTCAAAGTTGTCATTGATGTCACCAGATAAAGTCATCATTAATATCAAGGAATTCAACAGGAAACAAAGGGGTCAAAAATGGTTATTTGATATCCAGGAAGCAGGCCAAAAGATCAAGAGAATCAATGCAGAAAATAGAAGTTAAAAAGGAGATATAATATTTATTTTATAAATAAATATTATTTACGACATGGAATACAGTGAGAAGGAAGTAATTTATCCAAGGCATCAAAAAGATATAATATTATAATAATGGTTATTATAATATTAAAGTGATATGGTGAAAACCCAAATAAAATATTTATAATTCTCATTATAATATTTTATAAAGCAAAGTGGGTTTTATAAAGTTTAAATATATTTTATAAACCCAAAGGTTGGGTTTAAGACAAAAGGCATTCGAAGCCTTTATAATCTCTACCGACATCATGGAAGATAACATGGAGAGCATCGACGTCTTCAAAGTAATGGAGGAAGCATATAAATACAACGCCCAAAGTCCAAATTAATTATCCTTGCTCGAAATTAAAATATTGGCATGCGAAGATAAGAGCTCGTGAGTTTTTGTGAAAGTCATGACAACGAAGCGTTTAAAGGAGGAAGCTTTAATCCTTGAAGTTGCATAGGACAGTGTGGCCTAGTGGTATTTTGGGAAGTGTGAAAGTATTGGCTTGCGAGAGGGTTTGCGTTCGAATCTCGGTGGGTGCATCGTGAGTTGTGTTGGTTAAGGCATCCATGGTGCACATTCTTTTGCCCAAGGTGGAAGGTGTTAGGAGATTAAGAAGCACGTGGTGCTTCGTTAATCACAAACGAGCGTGTAGCTCGTGCGGTGACTTTGACCATGGCTAAGGCGCATGTTGTGGGCAAGGTTGAGGGTTCGATTCCCTCCAAAAATGAGGTAAATATTTTTGCATTAAAGTTTGTTATTTGCCTAAGTTGGGAGGTATAAGGTTTGATTAATGGAATTTTTTGGTAAGGTTGCTTTGTAGAAAAGTGGTGGTTGTTGAGAATTATCATTTGGAGCTATAAGAGGATTTCTGGTTTTAATTTTTAATAAAGTCTTAAATTGCTATATTGATTTTTGGAGGATTAAGACTTTGTGGGTATTGTGTTAATTTGAATTAAGGGTTTTTATGATTATTGTGAGGGTGTTGATTATTAATTAAGTTGGAGTGATAAGGTGTAATTTTGGTATTATTTTTGTGTTATGTTGTGTTGAGAAAATTATCTTCTAACCCTTATTGAGATTGGCAAAGAAGTAATTGTGAGTGTGGCAGATTTGTGAGATCAACTCCTTGTCAAGCAAAAAGGTATGGGCAAATTCTTCTTTGGTTGAGTTGGTTGTTTGAAAATAAAGTTTGGAGTGAAAAGGATTTGATTAGGGTTTCCTTTTCGAAAGTGTTTGAGTTATTGCTTCAAGGTTTTTCTGAAATTGAGAGTTGTGGTTAAAACCTTGTTTGATAAGCATTGTTGTTGAGATCATTGGTTGAGTGAAGTGTTTGAGTTATTGCTTCAAGGTTTTCTGAAATTAAGAGTTGTGGTTAAAACCTTGTTTGATAAGCATTGTTGTTGAAGCCATTGGGTGTGTGAATAACTTGAGTTAGAAAATAACATGAGTATCATTGTTATGTGAAGATTGTTTTATGAGCATTGTTGTTGAAGTGAGTTGTTGTGCAAAGAACTTGAACTAGGGTTTGAAAAGAACATGAGTATCATTGTTATGTGAGATTTGTTGTTGAGCATTGTTGGAAATATTTTGAGTTGGTGATTACATGCTTGGACTAGGGTTTGTGAGAAAGGGTTGTTTCTTTGAGTGATTGGTTGAGTAGAGTTGATTGAAGCCTAGTCAAGTGGATGTATGAAGTGATTGTTCAAGTTCCATAAAACAAACTATCCTATATTCTGATTTGAGTTGAGAAAGTGATTGAGCTTTGAGTATAGAACATATTGAGTCTCTAACAATTCTCTTTATGATTCTATGAGATTGATTTGAGTTGAGAAAGTGATTGAGCTTTGAGTATAGAACATATTGAGTCTCTAAAAATTCTCTTTATGCTTCTATGAGATTGATTTGAGTTGAGAGAGTGATTGAGTATAGAACATATTGAGTCTCTAACAATTCTCTTTATGTTTCTATGAGATTGGACAAGTTCTGTGTGGACTTGTTAAGCAGATTTGAGGTAAGTCTTTGAGAAGACTTGTGGACTGATTTTGTGTGAGATTTTGTGGAAGCTTACAATACATATTTGGTTAAGTCCTAGAGAGGACTTATTGAGTATATTTGGATAGGTTCTGAGTGGACTTGTAGAGCATATTTGAGCAAGTTCTAGAGAGGACTTGTAGAGCAGATTTGAGCAAGTTCTAGAGAGGACTTGTGGATAGATTGGTGTGAGATTTTGTGGAAGCTTACAAGGTAGATTTGAGATAAGTCTTTGAGAAGACTTGAGAGTAGAGTTGATTGATTTGTTCAAACCTTGAGTTAAGGTTTGGGGTAGATCTAATAGAGTTGATTCAAGTCTTGAGTTAAGGCTTGAGGATAGAGATCGAGGATAGATTTGTGCTAGACCGACTGGACTATGTTTAGTGCAGATTTGAGAGCAGAGTTTGGTGCAGATTTGAGGATAGGTTTGTGCCAGACTAGAGATAGAGATTGAGTAGATTTGTGCTAGACCGAATGGATTATGTTTAGTGTATATTTGAGTGGACTTGTTGAGTAGACTTGTGCTAGACTGACTAGACTATGTTTAGTGCAAGAGTTGAGCAGAACTGTGCTAGACCGACTGGACTATGTTTAGTATAGAATTGAGATAGAGCTTTGGAGGTGACAGAGAAGAGAGGATAGTAGTCTCTAGTGGATAGAGATCCATTAGCCAGGGTAGTGAGGATAGGTCTTCTGAGTGGGGACAAGAGTCTTCAGTGGAGAGAGATCCACAAGCCAGTGTAGTGGAGGCAGTAGTCTTCTAGAGGATCACCAACTAGAGCAGAGGAGAAGGAGTTCTCCTATGGATAGAGATCCACAAACTAGTATTTAGGGGATCAACATCTCCTTTGGACAGAGGTCCATAAACATTGTAATTGGGAAGGATTCCCAAGAGATTGATTGAGAAAATTTTAGTGAAATATTTTCTCCGTGGAAGTAGCCATATTTGGGTGAACCACGTTAAATTGGTGTCTCTATTGTGTATGGTGTTTTGTGCATTGCTTTGATTACTGCTATTGATACTGCTATCTATACATTGCATAATATTGATTTGGAAAGAAAAGTAAAAAGTGCTCTTATACTGTTCACCCCCCTCTAGTATAAGCTTGTGTTCTTCAATTTGAGCTAGGAATGGAAACTACTTTTATACAATACTAAAATTTTGGTTATACAATATAGTTTTGGATTCATGAACATGAACAATATTTGTATGGAATTTCCATTATCTATTCCTTTTTTATATGATTAATTTTAGGTATGGAAATGTAGTGAATTTATTCATTACCTTTATTTTTACCTGGTGATCAAAATGGTATGCTCAAAATTTTGACAAGTTTACTTTCAATAAGCATAACTGGGGTAGCATAACTTCAAATGACTCTTTTATTATGTCATAAGAAACCTTACTTCATGTAAAATATTGTTAATAAGTAGGGAACTTTTTTTTCTAACCTATAGAACCTTTATGAACCTTGAAAAGACCTCAAAAAATAAAAATTAAAGGTATAGTCCCAAAATTTGGCTAAGTGCTAAATTAGAAAAATGGGAAAAACACCTTGTAAATGTTGATTTGTCATGAAGTGACCATCCAATATACTTGGAATAAATAACCACAAATAGTCTGAATAAAAAGGTTGGCATTTGGGCTTATTCTAAACCTAAATATGAGCTTCATAAGCTTAAAAATTTGGTGGCAATTTACAAAAGAGTACACATGTAGAAAAATTTGTTCAGATCCATTCAAATGATAGTTTTGTAAGCATTAATATCCATTCAAAACACTCAAGCATCATGAAAAACTAAATTTGAAGCTCAAGTGCAAGAAATTTCTAATCCTAAGTGGATCCATCTAGTTTGCTTGCTTCCTAACCACTTGCCAAAGTGATTTTTTTTTCTTTCTAAACTACACGCCAAAGCATATTTTGCTTACTTCCTAACTGCTTATCAAAATGCATTTTGAAATTATTAACCACTTCCATATATATGTTTGTTTCCCAATAATTTTCCAATGTGTATTTTTCTTACTTTATCATTACTTAATTAATTGCATATTTCTTTCTTTCTAACCACTTTTGATAGTGCATTTTGGTTGCTTTCAAACATCTTGCTTTCTAAATGCATGTTGGAAAATCAAAATCACATGACCAAAAGTCATTAAATCAAAAGGGCTTGCTATCTCAATGCACTTAAATATAAAAGATATGATTTCATCAAGGGAGCATCCAACAAACCAATAAACCAATCAAACATATTTAAATATTCAAATTATTAGCTCAAGTTCAAGTATCCAAAATGATTGAGTCATTTGGAATGCTTACCACAACACATGAAAAATAAATGACAACCATATTAATAGCCACGTCGCATCTTTGGAGTAAACATGATGATGTCAATGTTCCAAAAGACAAAGGATACCAAATCATAAATATTTTAAAGTGGAAGTTAATGTCTTAGGAATAAGAGAGGAGAACATGATAAGTAAAGCATATAAGAGAAGTATAGTGGACATCCTTCTTAAAATCATACACCTATAGATATATTAAAAATTATTGATCCAGCACCAATTGCATGATATAGAAAATTAGATATTATATTAGAGTTTGAGAATATTTCCATTAAATGATTAGGACTCTATACCCTAATAAATAATATAGAAAAAATTGTATAAAGATGAAGTTGAATTATTATACCATTTGGGAGATATTAATTGAGCAAGAGTATTGATGTAAAGTAGTTTGGCTATGTATATTAGATTTGATTTTATAAATTTAAATAACTTTAGGTATAATAACTAGCATTAATGTTGGTAAGAAGGAATTTAGATACAAAAGCATAGAACCCAAGTATTTTTTTATCTATAAATAGTGCCCTTGAGCATTAGAAAAACAAAACTAGAACCTCTCACTTTGATGTATTAAAATCACTCATTTGAGTTGGTTCAAGGAGGACTCCTCCCTCATTTTGGAGTTTCAATGTTCTAAATATTTTAAAGGGGGAAACCTTGTTGTAAGATTTTTATTATTATTTATACTAAGGGGTATTTGAAGGGTCCCCAAACCTTTTACACTAATAAATACATTGCAAAACTTGGCCCAAAATCCAAGATAATAGAAATTGAGCTGAGGTAATAGAACCTACTTGTTGACCACATAGTAACCAAGAACCAACACCCACAATAGCAAGAGAAGCTAGGGATGAGGAAAATACAACAAAACTAGAGTCCATCCAAAATAAAAATACCAAAAATGGGCTAGAGAACACAACTAGACCAAAACAAAACCCAAATGACAACCAGAAGGCTCACAAATACTTGGGGAGGAAAGGCATCACACCCCAAGATAGCATTTTTCCTCATATTTCAAATAAAAAAGTCTAGGAGTCACCTGATTCCACATCAGCATGGTCTAATATCCTTTGCACAAGCAATAGTAACATTTAAAGTCTTGATGAGAGAATATTGGAAGTCTACCATAAAACTAAGAAAGGAATTTATCACTGAAGGACCCAATTGTGAGCTAGAAAAGCCTTTATCCCTATGAATCATTGATTCCAAGAATGGTTTTGCTTTCTTATTCAAGGGAAAAGGATTCTTTGCCTTTGAAAACTCAACAAACATAGGAGATTTTTTGGCTTTGATAGCTTTGGCAAACAATCACTTAGACCTCCTTGCTTTCTTCTCCCCACTATGAGAAGGTAGAGCTTCTCTATAACCATTTGTATTTTCCTTTTCTTTCCTTACATGTATCAAAGGGTTGGGTAAAATATCCTTTGCAGCCATTAAATTGATAGGTTTAGAACGATCCCCATCCAATGATTCCTTAAAACCTACAAAATTTGAGTGAGGTATCATCGGGTTGGACGCCACCCTCCCCGCACCATAATTAGTACTCACCATATGTTTGAATATTAGTAATGCCAGCCCTTGGTGTAACAAGTCAGGGATTTTTCCCTATTTGACTTGTTCAATAGACTTAGCCAAAGAATTAAACAAAAATGTAGGGTTATTCATTACTCTATTATGTCATAGATAGTTCAAGAATATTACATGGTAGCTTATCCTTGGTCCCATCCAATGTGAATTAGTCCATTATTACCTCTATCACCCTATCCTATGGGTCCTTGAATGCTTTTCTTTTATACCCATTTTGGAACTTGGGTAACTTTTCTCCTTCTCATATGCCTCAACTCTCTTGCTAGAGAGTGCTTTTCTCTGTTATGACTCTAACCATCCATAGGTAGCCCTATCACCTCTACAACTAGTGGAATGTTTATTTCAAAATTGATACCTCTCACTTTCACCATCCCTTCCTTCTAGGAGTGTGTCATTTGTAGCAAAATATATTTGGTGTAACCTTGTAATATTGACTCTTTTGTTTTAGAAGTGGAATATATGCATTTTTACCTAAGTATTATTTGCTTTCTTATGATTATACATGGGGCTATTATCCTATGATCTTGCATTGGTGGGTTTAGGTTTTATAATATGTATCTTATAGGGTAACAATAGTCTAGGGGACTTATGTGTTGGTGGGATTGATTTCTATGAGACACATTTTCCTTCTGTTAGTCCTTTTTGAGACATTATAAGCATGGTGCGTTTATATAAGTAGTTTTATTTTAAATATTGCATTAATGCATGTAATTATGCATGGGAATGTTATATGTTGGTGGGCTATAGCTATGATATGTGTCTCATAGTAGGAGCACCAGTATTTGTTAACTTTCTCTTAAAGTGCTTGGTTTAGGATTAACTACTTTATTATTATATTTATGTGTAATTATGGTCCTCATTGTATTATATATTTTATTTTGTTAGGGCATCATATATATTATCATCAATCTATAAATGTTAACGTAGGATTTTCTTTCCTTTTTCCTTCCAAGAAACCATGTATCATATTGTATACTAGCACTTATAGAGCTAATTGTCTCTAGAGGTTGTATGGAATATAATTTAAACATGAAATACACTAGTTCTTAAGGTGAAAGTTATTTATTAGAAATCCAATTACCATCAATCACTTGATAAGACAATATAACTTAATGCAAAATTGAAAGTTTCACTAGTGACTAGTGATTGATTTCACAAGAGCCCAAGTTAACTAAGCCATAGAGTACTCCAATTCTTAAAAGTAAATATGTTTAAGGATCCATAATTGGTAATTATATATCATGGCATTATATTACCAAGATATCTTATATTTGTTGTGACTCAGGAAAATCCAATAAAAGTGGAAAACTTAATTTCTAATAAGATAAACTTAGTGTCTAAGAAGTTAATGTAACTTTAAAAAAAAATTCTATTTGTAATTAAGGAAATTAATTATAATATTATTGGATTATATGTCCATATATAGTTTTTTGAATGAAAAATAATTTTCCATAATGTGTTGGAAGATAAATATTACCAATTGTGTGATGAAAACCTACCATATGAGTGTAGGTTGAAAGAAGCCAAAGCTAATATCCACTATACAATTAATGAGGGTATAACATCATTGAATTCTATATTAACAATGGATTACGAATGTTCAAAAAAAAAAAAAAATGGTTGTGCACTATTAAGGAATCTCAAGAAAATAAAAGAATGGAGTGTTAAACAAATTTCAAGAAAAACAAAGTATACTAAAAAAAAAAAGTAATTTATCATATTTGAGAGAGGCCTTGAAGAGAAAATCTAGGCATGGAGTTATCAATAGGTACATGATATATATCCACAACACCAAAGAGTGTAAGATCCATTTAATATTAGTAAAATAGAATTAGAATTCATTTGGGCAAAGGAAACTCCATATGCTAGACAAATCCAAAGAATTAAATTGGGTAGTCTATATGGATACACAATAAGTCACATGGGATATTGACAAGTTAATGTTAAGGAAGAAAAATAAAATAATAATGATTAAACAAGAATCCAAAATAGGACAACATCATATTTTATCCATAAATTTTTAATATTAAGTCATATTTTAACAAAACTTTACAAAGAGATTCTTAAATATTAAGAAGAATGTTCAAAATTGGTTTGATCTAGAAAAACCATCATTAGACCCCTATAGTAGAGGAAATAATTATCAATATTATTGATTAGTATTTGGGGCATAATTCAAAAAAATAAAGTACAATTTGAGATATTTATTTTCAAGTGTATGAAAATTTAAAGGTTTGATCTATTATAAATTTAGATTAAAATATATATTTTTGACTATTCAGAATAGCAAAAAAATATATGCTATACAATATTTATATATCTCTTATATAAGATCCAAATATTATATTATTTCTACTTAATATTATTGACATCATTTAACATGTCACTATCAAATTTTATCTCAAAATCATCTATTTGGGCCTCCAAAAGTCCAAAAATAGCCCTACCAATAAGTTGGTTGGGAATGGTTTGAGTGGGCATGTGAAAGGTGGCCTAAAATTGATATGGTATATGTCAAAATGAATATAGTTATAGGAAAAAATAACACTTCACTACCATGTATCTATACACTTTAAAGAACCCTATGAATCAATAGACATCAGTTGCAATCCTAAATATGAAAGAGGAGACTATGTGGAGCCTATTTGGGTCAATACTAGGAAGGAGAAGAGGGATTTAGAGATCCAAGAATAAGGGTAATCCATAAGTAGCCATGAGATAGCAAGGATACCATTAATAGGAACTATGCAAAGTTTTAAATAAGATGAGATGTCTATACATCTCATTGAGATCCAAATTTATGGTAACAACTCTAGTAATCTCTTTACTTTTGCATGTACTATGAAACTTGAATTATTCATTTGTGGGTTATCTTCATAAAATTATTTTCCACATTAATAATTTTTATATATGTTTTCTTATATAATTATTTTATTGGTTTACTTTTTTCATCTTCATTTTATAGGTTTTACAAAGTTTGTGTTTTTCGTTCTTCAAAACTAGCAAGATTTAGCTAGAAATGGACATTATTTGATACAACAAAAAATTGTTGGTTCTATAGTCAAATTTGGGTTCACGAACATTGTATTAGTATATCTATGGATTATACACATGATGTTATTTTTTGACATGAGTAATTTTGGGAATGAAAAGGCTATTTTGATGAAAGATTGAAGGTTTCACTAGTGGCTAGTTTTACAATATTCCAAGTGAAACTAAGCCAAAGAGTAGTCTTACCTTTCAAAAATGGTATGTATAAGGTTCCATTAATGGTAATTATAGATATTTTATTATCTTTATACTAATAAAATATATGCTTGATCATTCTTACATCCTAAATTAGACCAATTTATTGGTGGAAGAGAATGAGAGGATCAATATAGATCCTAGATCGATGAGTCAATTGGATTAGAGGTAGGGTAGTGGACAAATTCCTAGTGTAGTGGGACCATTCTAATGATATTTTCTCTACAAAAGATAATTTTTCCAATATGAAACATTTATATCCTTTCATATTTAAGTATTTTCTTTAGAGGAAGTATTCAAGAAGGGGAAGAGATATAATGCCTAATATTTTGTTAATTTTTAGATCTTTGTGTGTATGCTTACATTTATTTTGATTAGGATAATGATATTTCATTTCATTATATATTTCCTTATGTGTATATGTTTATTATTACTCATAGAATATAGTAGAGGAAATCTAGATACTATGTAGTTTTATCATTCAAATAATGTATACCTTGATAGTTAGATATTATGAACTATATATTTTATTACATGCATGAGTAAAGTTAGTAAATAAAATTAATTGGTCACTTCAAATATTGACTAGAAAATTTTTAATACTATCTAATATTCATTGATGTGCAAAAAATGTTTAATTTATACTTAATAATGATTTGAATATATTTTTATGTTGTATGGAAATCATATGGTAACAAAATTAGACAAGTGTATTGTATTATAAGTATAGAGAAAGGATATTTGAGATTTGGTATGGAGTAGGGGGGTTCAATGGGTTAGAATTATTTTTATATTTTACAAGGTAATGCAAAGGTTTGAGAAGACCGTGGAATTGAGGAACAAACAAATATTTTTCCAAGCATTTTGACCCAGGTGTTCATTCTTGGGTAAATATCCTCAAAGGTAAGAAAAAGGTCCATGGGTGGGGTTTTAACATTCAACCAATGAATGAGAAGCTTGTGATTATTTACTTCCTAGAAGAGATGGCAATAAAAAAAAGTGGGTTTTCCATGGTTGGAATATTTTTAGGTATCAGCCTGAGTTGGATTCCATTATAAAAAGGTCTTGGTAGAAGTGGAAGCCACTTAACCATCTAGAGATAGTAATGTTAGCTCAATTTTTTTTGGGTTAAGCTCAACTACCTGGAGGATAGAGATAAAATTCTCCAAGGAAGCCCCTAGTTCTTTTGTCAAAGAGGAATTTTTCTATGCAAATGGGATCCATACTTTGATCCCTAGTCTCAAAATATCAATAGGCCACTGTGTGGGTTCATTTTCTAGGACTTTAAATTCATATATGGCATGAAGAAATATTGGAATGTATAGCTAGAAATATTGGACAATTGGTTGTAGTGGATCTAGCTACCCTTGCACATTCAAGAATGTTATTCTCTAGAATATGTGTTAATGCAAATATGGGGTAGGAACTACCAAAATTCATTAAGCTAGTTTCAAAATTTGGGGCTTGGAATCAAGTGATAGAATATGAAAACCTTGTGGTCAAATGAAAAATTTGTAATAAGGTGGGGCACACTAGCTTCTTCTGTAAAAATGCCCAGTACAAATAAAAATGGGTACAAAAACAACCAGATAGCAATGGTAATGTAGCAAACAATAACACCAATAAAGTGATAGGTGAGGAGATGAGAGCTAGTAAGAAGCAAGAGATGATTCTAAAGGAGATGGATCCGATGGAAGAGAGAGAATTTTAGGATATAAAAAATGAGGTAAATCATTCATATCCCTAACTCATATTATCAAAAAAAGAAATTAAATTTTCAATATATTATCTTGTCTTAATGAAGCTAATAGAAATTTTTAAATGAGGACTTGATAGAAAATGAAAATTAAGACAAGAGAATGAATTGGAAATTTGAAAGAGTTGAGGATATTTTAGAAAATTAAAAAAATCCTAGGGTCTTTAAGGACTTGATAGTTGATGGAAAACTAGAGGAAGAGGGGATGGTCTTTCCCTAAAGGGCAGTATAAAAGGAAAACAACAAGGAATGTTAAAGCAAAATAGAATAACCAAAATTCATAACAAAGGTTTGGTGGATGTAGGTTTAGATAGAGGTTTGGGAAGGCCTTAAAATGCAGTCATCATTCAAAAAGAAACAACCTAGTAGGAGGTGATTAATGGAATACAAAAAATCCTAAATTATGGGGGAAACATCCCACCAAGTCTAAAATATGTAAATCCTCAATTAGAATATTACGGGACTCAATGCCCTTTCTAAACATTGAATGGTGTATACATTGAGAAGAGAGCATAATCCTAATATCTTTCTCATTTATGAAACTAAATTGGATGATAGTAAAGCTAAAACAATAACTTAGTATGGAGAGAAATCGATATGGTAGCAAGTTAGGCAGAAGAATATTTAAAAGGTCTATTATATTTATAGGACAAGAGGAAAATAGAAGTCAGATGTGTGGTTAGTGCATGCTAGTATATAACATTATTCTATCTTAATATGGAAATCAAACAAAAATGGATTTTAACAAATATCTATGCACCAATTATTGTGGTAGGTAGAAGATAGCTTTGAAAATGTTTATGGCAAATAAGAGTTGACATGAAAGGTATACCTTAGATTTTAGTAGAAGGCTTTAATTCCCCTTTAAATATTTTAGATAATAGAGGATAATCCCCCTCCCTCTCTGAAGGTATGTAGGACTTCAGAAATTTTATTAACTCTAATGATTTTATGGGCATCAAATTACAAAGGCTTCAATTCACCTGGAGTAATAGAATATTAGGAGATCAACTTATTTATATTAGATTAGATAGATTGTTGATCTCATAGGAAGGTCTGACCTATTTTGGTGGCTCTACCCTCACTACTTTACCAAAATTTGGGTCAAATCACAATCTGATTATCTTGGAAACTAGGTAGAAAGGAAAGAATTATAAAATTCCTTTTAGATTTGAACTTATGTGGATGACACATTAAAATTTGACCTCTAAAATCAAGGATTGGTGGAAGAAGGACTTCTTTGGCTTGAAAATTAGCTAGATTGCTCAAAAATTAAGGTTTATAAAGAAAAACCTAAAAGTATGGAATAGGACAATGTTTAGGAATTTGTTCCAAAAGAAGATGGAGATAAAGGAACAACTGGATGATATTGAGAAATATATCAGTCAAGGACATCTATCAAAGCAAATTAGAAGAAAAGAAAAAGAATTACTTTTAAAGTACCACAATATTTTGGCTAGTGAAGAAGTATTCTAGAAACATAAGTCACAATTTTGATAGCCAAAAGAGGGGGATCGCAATACTAAATTTTTCATTGTCTCTACCTTGAGAAACCAAAGTTGTAACAATATTAGAGAGGTGCTCAAATAGGATAGCTTAGTCATAAATAATTTGGAAGGCATAAGGATCGAAATAGTTGTATATTTTGAGACTCTTCTAGGAACATCTAAAGTATCAAAGCTTGAGGTAGAGGAATACTTGCTCTAAAACATTCCCCCACTGATAAACGAGAAAATAAATTATTTTCTCTTAAGTCCTTTCTCTAATGAATAAATCAAGAAAGTAACCTTTGATTTAGGAGGGGATAAAGCACCAAGATTCGATGGATTCCTGGTTGCCTTTCAAAATTACTAGAAAATTATAGGGATAGATATTATTGAGGTGATTAAAGAAGTTCAAGAGACACATTTCATTCCTACAAATGTAAATTCTACTTTCCTAGACTTGATACCAAAAACTTTTGGGGCAAGATATTTGAAACAGTTTCGACCAATAAGTTTATGTAACACATTGTATAAAATTCTTACAAAACTCTTGCAAATCGTATCAAATTAATCTTTCCTTTCATAATAGATTTCAACCAAGGGGAATCTATTAGAGGATGATAGAATTTGTATGGTATAATCATTATCCATGAGGTAATCCACTCAATGGATAAGAGTGACAAAGCAGGGATGCTCCTAAAATTAGACATGAACAAAGCGTATGACCAAGTTTCATGGGACTTCCTTGCAAAAATAGTGAGAAAGTTTGATTTTCACCAAAGTTGGATAAACTTGATCCATAATTGTATTTCAATGGCTAGATTATTTTTTTTGGTTAATGGGGTATAAGTAGGACATTTCAATAGTAGGAGATATCTCCACCAAGTTGACCCCCTATCACCCTACTTATTTATCATCCTAGTGAAATCTCTTGGAAGAGGTGTTTTAGCAACATTTAATGATGGGAAGTTGGGAGGGTTCAAGCCAACATCCATAGTGGAACTAGTTTCTCATCAATAATTCATTGATGATACATTAATAGTATAAAAATCCTCAATCCTTCAAGATAAATAAATCAAAAGGATCCTAGATAAATATGAACAGACAACTAGTCAGGAAGTGAAATTTTTTAAGAGCAAGATCTACTTCATCAATATGCTATATTCGAGACAAAGGAGAATTTCTAGGATTTTTGGATGTGAGATAGGTGACCTCCCTGCCTCATACTTAGGAATGCCCCTCTTCAAGGGATGAATGAAGTCAAATTTATGGAATCTAGTCATCAAACGGTTTGCAAGAAAGCTCACTGGTTGGAGGGGTAACTTGTTGAGTCAGGCTAGAAAGGCTCAATTAGTCCAATACACCTTGCAAAGTATCCCTATTTATTTTATGTCTATGTTTAAAATCCCTTACAAAATTAGAAATAAATTGGAACAAATACAAATATCCTTTATCTGGTCTAGACCTAAAGAGAAAAGGAGACTACCCTTAGTGTATTGGGAGTAGGTGTGTTCTAAAAAGGAATATGGGGGATTAGGCTTTAAAAAATTAAAATGGATGAATGAGGCTCTTATAGCGAATATGGGGTGGAGACTCTTGAAAATGATCACCTCAATTGGGTCAAAATCCTCAAGGCCAAATACTTAAGAAATGACAAAGATTTTCTAAACTTAGAAGAACTACCAAAAGGATCTACCTTCTGGAATAGTTTGTTGTGTAACTCTATTAAGGAAGGGCATCAAATGGAGAATAGAAAATGGAGAAAAGTGGACTTCTAGACAGATAAATGGTTGAAGAATATCCCTTTGGAGGAAAATTTATAATTATACTCCTTGAAACCCAAACTTTTAGAGAACCTGGGGAAAATGGCTAAGGACTTCTTGATTATCAGATATGGTAGAACATGCTAGAAAAATTTTAGAGTTGAAGGTCTTAATGAGGAATAGTTGAAAGTAGCAGATAAGTTATCTAACCTCCTCAAAGTTTTTTCTATAAATACCTTGGGTGGTAGCAACTCTATGGTGTGGAGCAAATAAAGTAAGGGATTGTACTCTATTTGAACTAGCTATTCGATATTGGATGAAGGGAGGATTGGTTGGATGCCTATCAAGAAGATATGGCTTAAAAATATAATTCCTTAGATATTTTTCTTTTATTGGTTGGTGGTCCAAAATAAAATCTTGACTATTGATAATCTATGTAAAAGAGGCTTCCATATTGTCAGTAGATGCTCCTTGTGTGAACAATCTAAAACTGTTCATCATCTCTTCATAGGGTGTGAATTTGCCAATGTTGTCCTTAACAATATCCTTAATAAATTTTAGATTTCTTGGGTCCTCCCTGATAAGATGGTGGATTTATGTTTACAATGGGACCCTCCCTTTATGAGCAAATGATTAAATACCCTTTGGCAACTTAGCCTTCCCCATCTCCTATGGGGCCTTTGGAGAGAGCAAAACAACAAAATTTTTAAGGATAGAAAGAGATGTAACTTTTGTCAATCTTTGAATTGCTAATGCTATCATTGAAAATTTCAAAATTATCAAACAACATCAAGAAAATATTCCCAATAAGGAGGCTTCAGTTGCAAAATAATGGGGCCTCTCATATTCCACCCTTTAGGATATCCCTAAACCAACTAGGAATGAAGTGAAATGGCAAGCACCCCTATAGGCTGGATAAAGCTCAATTTTGATGGGGTAGCCAAAGGTAACCTAGGTTTGGTCAGGGTAGGAGGCATAATAAGATATGAAAGGGATAATATTCTTCTAGCATATGCAAAACCTCTAGGAATCCAAATGAACCACTTTGTAGAAACAAGATCCCTATACCTAGGCTTGCAATATATTCTTTAGACTAGAGTAGAAGATGTCTTAATAGAAGGTGACATTTTGAACATCATTAAGATCCTAAATGGTGAGTAGGAAGCAAGCTATTCTATAAAGGACTTGATTAAGTAATGTAGGTTCAATCTTAGCAAGATGAAGAACATTCAAATACAACATATCTATAGGTAAGGAAATAAAGTGATATCCAGTATGGCTATTATTGGAATCTCGTTAGAGGAAGGTCATTCCTAGGTCACTAGGTTCCAAACTCATTCGATGGAAGTCACTACTAATAAAAAGAAGTAGGTAACTAGCATTCTAGATCAGTAGTTAGAAGAAAGTTTTCTACAAGGTTAAGCTATGAGGAACAATAGAAAATATAACGTAGATCTAATTATACCTACTAAAGAGAAGCGATGGAAAATATGCAATTACCTAGGTCCAAGAGATGCAATAGGCAAGTCCTATCCTCACACATCTTGGCTCAAGTTGGATTTGAGAGGTGGATTGGTGTTGAGTGATGAGCCTCCCTCGGAGGAAGACCAATCCTAGTTAGAGGAGGAAGGAAATATTTCACTAGGAAGAAATTCAAAACACCTCTCTAATCTAAAGAGAAAGAAGCCCCTCCAATGGATAGTGAAAAACCAATCATGTATTGGATCAGCTCTCCCTATGACCTCCAGTTCATGGAGATCCTAAGAACAAATTATAAAACATTGAATGGACTACTAGAGAAGGGAAATTGAACTTGCAATTACCTGGCAATGATGGTGAGAGAGATTGGTATCCTTGTAGAGGACTTAAAGAAGAATCTATGTGATATGGGAACTAAGGAAACAATGGATATGGCTAATAGTATGGATTGCATCTGCTAGAGGAAATTTGTTAGTTTATTTTGTTGTTGTTGTTGTTGTTCTTGTTTATTGGGGTCTTTTCCTATAGTTTTTGTTTTGTCTGATGGCATACTAGTGTTATTGGTAGTTGTAGTTTTGAATATTGTTTGGTTTGTTATATGCAGTACTTTAATAACATCATGGATAGCAAGTTGTCTTATATTATAATTTTTACAAGGTTGCAATGCTTTGTTGTATGATTTCATTTGGCCTACTATAATGGGTTTGGGGATCCTAAAACTCCTTCTTAACCTAATAAAAAAATATAGATAAATTGACAAAAATGCACTAAGAGAAAAATAATATGGTCTGTCTTATTATGATCATATCGCCATTCCATGAATGCCCTCTAGATCAATTAAATCATCATAGTATCTAAAGCATACCCTCAAGAATAACATAAAATAATAATAATATACTTAAAAAACTAAAAAGTGAAGAAATAAAATAAGCGAGGAATAAAACATGGATGGGAGACATGGTGATAAGTGGCAAGTAATTCAGTGTGAAAAGAAAAAATAAATGAATAGAGGTAGTGGAAGGATCAAAAGAAATACAAGAAAAATAAGAAAGGAGAGGAAGGGGAGAATAGTCATAGGAACCAAAAGGAGGATGAGGAGATACAAAGAGTAGAGAATAACCTTAAGAACTAAGAGGATGGGAAAATAGGAGAGAATAATAGCAATACTAATCGTAGGATAAAGGAAAGAGGTGGGGGTAGAGCTAGAATTAAAGGAGAAGGGATTATCAAATTTAGCATTAAGGCAAAGGCAAGAACCTTAAAATTGGTAGAAATTTTAATAAGAAAAATAAATATATGAAAAATAGATTATAAATATACATGTTCCAAATATAGTCTATCTTCGAGATAGATGTTGGAAGAAATTTAGTTTATAATGTTAAATTCAATGATTAACTGTAATCTTTAAATTCTTAGAGGTAATTTCATCGCAATTAATTACATTTTCTATCAAAAAAGAAGGGTGACACTCCTTCTTAGTCTATATTGTTAGCTTTTGATACAACATGTAATGGAAGATAGCATTCGCAAGATGTAAAATAATAAGAAAGAAATTAAATCAGCAAGATGACTGAAATATGCTATAAATAAAAATGATGAAAATGAGTACAATAGTAGCTATGGAGGAAATGAACATTCCATGATACAAGCTACTACTCAATGAATGAGCTCTGAGCTTATAGCTCATACACTCTACATTTTTATGTATCCTACACTACTACCTTCTATATCTCCTCTATATCTATGTCCCTTTATATAGGAAGATAAGTTCCTTGGCCAACACTCTACCTAGTTGTAAAAGGGACACCTTGCACATTTACAGCTTACACATTGACACTTGTGCATTTATTACATTGCATGAAGTAACTAGATAACTTCCACCTAAAGTAATCTAGTTTCCTAAGTATGTAGCAAGGAAGGTACATTTAAATAACCTAAATAATGTAATATAAGCTATTTCTAACACCCCCCTCTATAACAATATTTGGGTATTGAATACTTTAGTCTTTAATGTGGATCTTCCTCCAATGGATAGTGAAATTTGTATTCTCCTTCATCGCTTAGTGTGATCAAGTTCAGCAGGTAATCTTTAACTTCATATGATATGAAGTAAGTTGTAGTTGAAGGTTCTTTTACCTTTTGTATGTGTTCAATCGGTTTTGTCCTCATGATGACATGTTTCTCTTTAATATGTCTCTTCTTTCTTTTTCTTATTTTTCTTCTTCTTTTCTTCTTATTTAACAATGGTGTTGATGGAGTTTATGCTACATGATAGGTTAGTCTATCATCACAACAATATTCTTCTTTATTTCTATCTTATTTCTTGTGTTGATTAAGTACAAACACAATTAGACATAGATAGACCATCAAACATTCTTCTGGTGAAAGTATAACCAATATTTGTGAGTTCCACCATGCTGTGAAGAGAATATCATGAAGATAGCTAATCAATGTTGTAAAGATACCTTCTTTAGCTTCCTTAAATAAAAAAGGAGAACTTTTGTTTATTACAAGGGAATAGATACTCAAATCCTTCTAGAGTATCTATTAAGTTGTGAGAGCAGTATTTTACATGAAATAATTCCTCATTGTCGAAATCATTTGTCAAGATATTATCCATGATAGATCTTTTCTTGCTATTTCTTAGAATTGAATTTGCAAGAATATTTGAAGTCTACCTTATGACTCCTTATATGATCTCTAATAGAAGTATATAAGCTTGATTTGGTAAAACCTTTATTAATCCTTGGTTTTTGTAGGCTTCCTTATGTCTCCCTAGTATGAAAATATATACTCTTGAGGATTTTTAGGTTTTGTAGGAATCTTATATATTGCAACTTGATAGTTTTTATAAATGCTGAAATTACCAAGTTTTGTAGAATGCCTTATGACTCCCTTGTATGTTTTGGATAATATAAAGTGATTTTGTAAATTTTAGTTCAATTTTGGTTAATTTTGTAAAGTTTTGTAAATACCAAAATCAACTTGTATTATCCTTATTGCTCCTATTGAACTAAGAACTTTTTCCAAATTTAAAGAGGTTTTAATGTTGGACTTCTTTTGTCTCTTTTTGTGGAAATATTTGAGACAAGTAAATTGATAAATTTCCAACCTTTAAAATGCTTTTAATAAACATCTTATAATGGCCCTTTGAAATTTGATTTTAATTTTTCTAATTTCCAATAAATTAACTTGATGTGATAGACCTTATGACTCCCAAATTTGGAAAATTAGAAAAGATAACAATATTTGCAAAATATTAAATAGTTAAACCTAAGTAGAATTCCTTATATCTCCAAGGTTGTTTTGCAAATATTATTTTGATCTAGGTAAGTTATCTCCTATATAATTTGCTTTCATAATCTTAAGATTTATCCTTTATTTAAAACCTTATTTCTCCAATGTTAGAAAGCAAAATTAAATGAGATAATTAAACTTACCTTGGCCCTTTATCTTCACACTTGTATAACGCTGATTTTGGTTGGGTGTAACAACATTAAGATGTAGCTTCTGGCACTTGATATGGTGAGTGCAATTCGTACAAGTGTGGATTATTTGAGATATGATTGGTTGAGTGTTTCTTTGATGCTAGAGAGAATTTCACTACAGATTTGACCTCCCTTTCATGGAGCTTTAAATGCTCCTTCTTTCCTCTCTTACATGTTGTGCTCAAAAAATAGTTTGACTACGTTTTCCTCTCCAAAAGCTTTGACTGCAAAAATGCTATTCCTCCTTCATTCGCTTTAGGTTTGCATGGTTTTAATGGATATAAAATCTACCAAGTATCACTTACATTAATCATGGGTGTTTCAACCTATGTAACATTTGCATCTTTTATTTAATGCCCCTACCAACATTTAGTAATGCATCTACCAACTCTTGTAATACTTCAAATTTTAGTAGGCACTTGTAACCTTCCTCGTAAGGTTTCTTGGATGTTAAAAATTTTTGAGAGATTGTGCCAAGTGGCACTCAAAGTTTCTATATGGCATCTATCACTGTAATGCTCCAAGGAGAATGTAACTCATTTATCCCTCTTCCTTTTCTTGCTACATTCCTTGAAGTGCAAGCAAACTATTTTCTCTTGCAGTCAATCCTTGAGGCAGTATTGGAGCTCTGAATGGCATGGAAGATGCTACCTTTGGTGGATTTTCTTCACCAAGTTTTAGACCTTTGCAATTAGCACCTTTTCTCCTCACTTTTGGTTCTCTTTGATGTGCAAATTGTAGCATTTTTCATGCACATTTGGATGAGGTAATAGTGATGCCTTTGCTTGTAGTATGGCTCCTTCTTCTTCTACATAACTATAGGATATTGATATTTTGTTGTGTGCTTATGTTGTGTAGGTTCGTCCATCCAAGATACATGAGGAATGAGCCTTTTTTATGGATCCTTGTACCATAGATATGGAGTTCTTTTCTACATACTTGGTTGGATTCCCTATGACCTTTATGCCTTTAATGTTAGAAATATTGATAAACAATATTCTACTTCGAAAAGAAAATAGTTATGCAAGACATCACAAGAATGAATTGAAGATCAAAATACAGATTGATTTATTCCATGGTATCAACTTTGTATAAATAGAAAAGTTGATCAATGTGAGTCAGATTACAACAACTCAACAAATATGGATTAGTCTAAATTGAGATTTCACCTGATTCATGTAAGAGTGGTATCTCAATTAAGACTATCCTAGTAGAACTTAAGAGAACAAAGATTTATTCTAACACCCCCCTTTAAATGATACTAGGGGTGAATGTAACAATAGTAGATGAGTCCTAGAAATAAGGCTTGATGAGGTACTCATGAACAATGAACTAACATCTTCTAAGAATAAGAAGAAGAGGCATGTCTTCGGATGGCAAATATTGTCCTCTATTGAACATCAAAAAAAAAATAGTCCCGACAATAAGTCCTGATGAGGTACTCATGTACAATGTACTTATAAATAGGAAAGATGGTGAAAAAACCACATGGGAAAAACCATCTTCCAAAAGAACAATAAGAAGAAGAGAGAGGTGAAAACCTCTGTGCTCAATCTAATGCAACTGTCGAACCCCAAGTTTCTCTCGCAACTGAATGTAATGCGAAGAAGGAAAGGATTTGGTGAAGATGTATGCAATTTTATTTTCTATGGGAATGTACTCCAAGTTTATATACCCTTGTTGAATATGCTTTTGAATGAAGTGCATGTGAATTTCAATGTGTTTGGTGCATTGATACTCAACTGGATTGTGTGCAATATGAATTGTGCTCTAATTGTCACACCAAAGGATAATGGTTTGGTCATGAAAAACTAATTTCTCTTATTATCTGTCAAAGCCAAAGAGCTTCCTAACTGGCAAAATCTACTACCATGTATTATACTTATGTAGATGATAATTCTACTACTTGTTTTTTTTTGCATGACCAAGCAATAGGTGAAGAACCAAGACAAAAAACATAGCCAAAAGTGGAACATCTATCTTCAACTGATCTTGCCCAATCAGAATCTATGTAACCAATGATATCCATGGATTTTCCCTCATATAAGATCCCAAAGTGAGTAGTTCCTTGCAAGTAGCGTAGGATTCTTTTTGCTACTTTCCAATGACTGAAATGAGGTTGATGTGAGAATCTAGATATTAAGCCAACAATATATGAAATATCTGGATGATTATGAGTGAGGTATAATAGACTTTATACAAGCTATCAATAGAGAGTAGCATCACATAGAGGGGATTTACAGGAAGTACTTAGAGTGACTCCAGACTGAAAAGGTGTGGAATAAGGCTTACAATCAGTCATCTTAAACTGTTGAAGAAGGTCTAGAGTATATTTTTGTTGACACAATGAAATTCCTACATCTGTTTGAGTTATTTGAATCCCAAGAAAGTAATGAGATAAACCCAAATCATCCATCTCAAATTTCTTAGAAAGGGATTCTTTGATAGTCTGGATGTGAGAAATGTCACTACCAATGAGTAGAAGATCATCAACATAGAGAACAAGTATGGTGATTTTTTCTTCATCTCTCCAAATGTTGACTGTGGCATCGGACTCACAATGATAAAATCCTCAAGAAAGGAGTCCATTTTTTCATACCAAGCTCTAGGAGCTTGTTTGAGACCATGGAGAGATTTCTTTAGTCTACAAACAAGAAATGAGTCTTGAATAAATCTAGCAGGTTGTTCCATGAATATTTCCTCTTTTAAGTTACCACGCAAGAAAGCACTTTTAACATCCATTTGAAAAATTGGCCGTTTTTGGAAAGCAGCAAGTGCAATAACTAGCCTAACAAAATCCATTTTTGCAACTGGTGTGAAGGTTTCATAATAATAAATGCCTTCAATTTGTGAATAACCTTTAGCTACCAAGCAAGCTTTGTGTTTGTCAACTTTTCTATCAGGGCCATACTTAGTTCTGCAAATCCATTTGCAGCGAACAAATTTCCTTCCTTTAGGTAGAGGGACTAGATCCCAAGTTTTGTTTTTAATTAAGGAATAAAATTCATTCTCCATGGCAACATCCCATTATTTTATACTAGTTGATTTCGTGAAGGATTGAGGATTGATGGAAATGGACTACAAACAAAACTAGAACCCATGGAGTTGCTTGTTTTGGATGATGGAATATTTTATATGTAAGGAGTGGTGTCTTGAACTATTGTATAGGCCCATTTTGGCATAGTGGAAGGGGTAATGGATGTGATAGGACTTTGAGTTGGAGTTTGAAGTATAGGATCCTCATTTTGGTCATTTGTCTCAAGGATGGGTTCTTCATTATATTGAGGCTAAAATATTGGATATGGTTCAAGAGAATTAATGTTGGAAGATGAATATGGAGGATCTTTATGAGGGAATGTTTCATCAAATTGAACATTTCTCTGAAAAAACTTATGATTCGTGGGATCAAGGAGCCTGTAGGCTTTCATTTCCTCACAATAACCAACAAAGATGAGTTGCTTGCTCTTTTTTCTAGAGACTTCCTCTTTTTCTTTGGAATATGTTCCCAAGTTGTACACCCAAAAACTTTGAAAAAAGAGACATCAAGTTTTGAACTAGTCCATGTTTCCTCATGAGTCAAATGGCCAAGATTTTTATGAGGTGTGCAGTTTTGAATATAATTTGCACAGTTTATTACCTTATCCCAAAAAACTAGAGGAAGATCTCTTGAGTGGAGCATACAGTTTGCCATTTCTTTTAAGGTTTTGTTCTTCCTTTCTGCAATACCATTTTGTTGCAGATTATGGGAGATGGAATGTTGATGAATTATGCCATGACTTGAGAGAAATATGGAGAACTCATTACTGAAGTATTCCTCCCCATTATCTGTGCAAATTTGCTTGATTTTGTAAGTGGGTTGATTTTCAACCAAGGCTTTGAAGATTTTAAAGTGAGATAGAACATCACTTTTGTATTTTAGAAATTATACCCAAGTTATTCTTGAAAAATCATCAATGAAGGTTAAGGCATACTTTGCTCCTTTGAAATAAGGTTCGGGGAATATCATCAAGACACTATGGATTAACTATAGAGGGGATGAGGCTCTTTGAAAACCACTTGGGTGAAAAGGATCTTGATGTTGTTTTCCAAGAGCACATCCAAGACATACTCCATCAATAGAAGAGACTTTTGGCAACCTTGTTACCATATTATGAGTATTTAATTCCTTTAGATAGCTATAACTAAGATGTCCAAACCTTTCATGCCAAATTTTTCTTTCAAGATCTCCATGTGCAACAAAGCAGGAGGACCCATCTGAATTTTTGAACCTCTTGAAGTAAAATAGGTGAGTGTTGTGATCAATATCTCCTTTTGCTATGAGAGAGTGTGGTTCTTTAAAGTCTCTTATCTCAACTCCTATTGTAAAAATAGAACAATTTTACCTTTTCTAGAATAGCAAATTTGATATATGGAGAGAATATTTGTAGCTATATTTAGGACATAGAGAACATTATTGATATAACCACCATCAATGGATATGTCACCTTTTCCTTTGACTGGGATAAAGGATGAATCACCAACTTCTATGCTATAAGTTGAGCTTGAGGAGATTGAAGTGAATGACTCATGTGAAGAGGTCATATGATGAGTTGCCCCTGAGTCTAGAACCCAGTATTTTGATGATTTTTTTATAGCTTTGCCTTGAACATTTAAGGCTTTTCCTATCTACTTTTTGATGTCTATTTTGTGATCCTTCATTGCTGCCTCTAGTTGTTGTAGCCTTTTCCAACATTTTTTCACATAATGACCATCCTTTTTGCAATGTGTACAAGTTATAGGGTCTTTTTCTTTCTTTTTGAATTTTTCTTTAGTGGAGGTGGATGCTACTAATACTTTTGAGGAAGAGAGAGAGAGATATCATAGTTTGCAAGTTTTGTTTCCTCTCTAGTTAGCCTATCATAAAACTCCTCTAAAGAGGGCATTTTAAAACTTGTGCCAAGTGCATCTTTTGTAGACAAAAAGGTGGTTGCAAAATTTTGAAATACTCCATTTAACTTAGAAAGAATGAGATGGATGCATTCTTCTTATATTTTATTCTTGCCACTACCTTTTATTTGTGTGAGAACTTCTTTAAATTTGGTGAGTAAGTCAATAATATTGTTGAAGTCTTTAGGAGATAATGTTGTTAACTCTGCCTCTAACTACATTGACCTTATTTAATCCACTTTACTAAATAGGTTCTATAGTTTTTACCAACTCTCAAATGGATTTTTACATTCTAAAATGTGAAACCATAAGCTTTCATTTACATTTGAGCTTATAATACCAATTGTTTCATACATCTTCCCTTTATGAACAAATATTTCATATTCTTTTTTAAATTCAAGTTGTTTTTCTTCTAGCAAGTGTGTGAGCCCTTTTTGAAAAATGAGATTTAATATTTTTGGTTTCCATGTGTGATAGTTATGAGGGATGAGTGTGTCAATTGTATTCATTTTGATAAGAAAGAATGTAGTGAACCAATATTCTCCCATTTAACTGTAAGAATGATGTACCCTCCCTTTCACTTAGAATTATTTGGTATAGGAAACCAAAAAAATAATATTTATTGAATGCAGTATAAGCCTAACTTTTATACCAAAATTTTTAAATACCTGCCCTTACATGATGGAAAATATAAGTATATGAAGAGCTCGATATGTGGAACATTGGCTATGTGAACAAGAATAACCTGCCAGGACTTTATACCAAAAGTCTCAATTACCCACCCTTACGTGAGGGAAACTATTGGTAAATAAGGAGAGTGGTATGTGGAACATAGGCGATTATTGAAAGAGATGATTTCTTTTGAGAGATTACAAGTTAAGGTGGATTTTTAATATGTGTGCTTGAATTTAGAATCTTGAGTGTTTGCTTGCATTATCTTAGTAGATGCTCTTAAGTAAGATATGTAAGCAATAAAACACCAAATGCTTTATGGAAAAATAATCTTCTATAACTTAGTAGAAATTAATTATTTTAAGTAGGAATATTCATAAAGGAATTTTAGCTATGAGGCTCCAGAAAAAACACACCCTCCCTTTGATCCAAGGCAGCAAGTAGGTGTAATCAGCACCAAAAAATCCCCCCCAAAATTGTATTAATGATATTACAATTGGACTTTTTCACTTTTTTGATAGCCTTTGGAATAGGATCAAGAAATTAGTGAAAATATTCAGATATTTGAAACCCAGATACAATGATTTTTTGCTTTGAGAGCCTGAAGGTTACAATTTTGTAGAGGAAGAGCACTTAGAGTCAAAAATTTGACTCTATTACAATATAATATTAGTAAAGTGATACAACAATAAGGCATAAGTTATTATTTCCTTAGAGTATAAGGCTCTCAATTAATCCAATGGTGAGCTCAAGTGAGACAAGAGCCATTAAGGGTAGCTCCTTTTGACCTACACAAGTTTTATCAACGAGTTGATTTTCCTCAAGTAATTACAAATGATTATGTGCATAGTTTTACTGCTCTCTGAAGCTTCCTTTTACCACAATATCTCTTGCAATCATAGGGGAAATATATTTTTCTCTTGAGCATTGACCGTTTGATGGCTTCCTTGTTGCACTAGATCTGTGAAGAGTTTAAACAACTTTCACTGTGTCAGACTATCATCAGAAACATTAGACTCTACAATCGACCCTTGTGGACTCTGCGTGATCATAAAAAATATTAAACTCTACTTGAAATCTACAAACTCTGTGTGGTTAGCAAAAACTTTAAACTTGGAAATCAGCGTGTCTTACTTTTCACAGGTGTGCGGTATATTTGTGGGTGAGAGTAGAAGATATTCGATTTCAAAATAAGGTGTTATCCTACAGACAGACTCATTCATGTTGCAATGCTTGGCGATCAAGACTATAGCAATAACCAGGTGCTATTATAACTCTAGGCATCACAATATCTTTCTCCATGATAACTCAATGTAGCATACTTAACATGAATATTCAAGACAGATGTTCTATTAATAGCCAAAAAACAAATGTTTAGATTTACTTGGTGGCGATTACGAATACTTCACTAAATATCGAATGGTTAATGAAACTATAGTGAGTTATGAAAACTTGAGTGATGTTATCTTCTAGATTTACATAGTGCCACAAATCCATGAACGCTATTCTTACTAACTTTCAGTTTGATGTCAATCAAGACTACGTTGTCTCAAGAGATTCACCGCGTGTCACAAGGTGAACTTTGAGAATCATGTGGAGTCTTATATCCATTGATGTTTTTGGCCACAAATCCATCATGAAATAATTTTTCTCTTCAGCCATGTAATAGAACTTTGATCAAGGAAAGTGTCACATGGTTATCATCACGCTCAACATCTATAGAGAATAGAGTTAAAAGTGCCAAAAAAAATTGCAGTCTTCAACCAATTATTTTTGTTGGCCACATGGCAACACAACACTATTTGCACCAACTAATTCATATATTGGTTGAATATTGAGGTGGAGAAGCTTTATTTACACCTCAAAAAGACATCTACCCTTGCTGACCTATATAGGTTAGAATAGATATTTCGTAGAGAAAAAGTCAAAGCATGTGCAATAGCCTAAAAAAATATTTATATGGTCATGCCACCAATATATCACCTCCAATAGAGTGGAGTTAAATATGAAAGATCTTTCCTCTTAAAAAAATTAAAAACAATTGTGCTTGCAACATGAGCACAATTAATATGAAGAAAAAATACGACTTTTCTTGACTTACAATGAAGCAACCATAAAAAATGGAGAGGATGGCTAAGTGATGGCTAGATTTGGACCAAGTAAGTTGTAAAACTCACCAAAGAGTATCCAAGAGAACCCATCAGAGAGACCAAACTTTCACTAATGCAATGAATCAATTTCTAAAAAATAGCTTAAAAAAATGAATGCTTGCAAGAAAACTATCCTAGCTCTGATACCATGTTAGAAATATTGATAAACAATATTCTACTCCAAAAAGGAAATAGTTATGCAAGACATCACAAGAATGAATTGAAGCTCAAAATACTGATTGATTTATTCCATGGGATCAACTTTGTATAAATAGCAAAGTTGATCAATGTGATTCGTTGGATTACAACTCAACAAATTTGAACTAGTTTAAACTGAGAGTTCACCTAACTCATGGAAGAGTGGTAAGATTATCCTAGTAGAAGTTAAGAGAAAAAATATGTATTCTAACATTTAATAGCACCTTCTATCTACTTCCTTTCTACGAACAATGTAGTGCAATACCTTGTGAATAATACACTTTCTTTTGAACCCTTTTTGCATTCTCTTTTTCAAGTTTTGTAGTTTGATTTTGTAGCATATTTTTGAATGCACAGATGAGGGTTTTGAGGATGTCCTTTTGAGTAGAATCCTTACCCTATTTGGTTGGATATTTTATGGTGAATCCAAGCTTTCTAAACACTATAAAATAGAAGCTTTGTTTCAGTTGCACTAACCCCTAAGTACTTCGGATTTGAGACTCACCAAGTCTTAATATTTGAAGCTTATTTTTTAATTAGCTTTTATTTTTTTGTACTAACCAATTTTGGTGGCTTCTATTGGCCACTAAGAGTTGTAGGATTTTTTTCTTTAAGAGTGTCTTTAGACACTTGATGCAAACTAGATTTTATAGCCTTTTACAACACACAAAACTAATTTCTTTTGAGATAGTGTAAATGAATCTAAAAAATTCTACTTTTTAATGCACTAACGAATTACACCTTATTACTCCAATCTACTCTCAAGAAAATACACTTAATCAATTCATTGTAACTAATAAAGAATAATTTGAAATGAACCTTCAAATATTCTACAAATTCACTACAATTGGTATTGTAGGATTCAGTCTTCTTTTCACTTTCTAAAGTAGATAATAGGTAGTTGATAGATAATCAATATTTGGAATCTAATCAACTCCTAGTGTGAAAATGAACCTCTAAAAGGAACCTTTTTATTTTGCACTTCCGAATACTATAATTTAGGTTGCAACTTTAATCCAAATAAGGTGCTCCAATGAATCTGTTAATAATAAATCTTTTTGCACCAATTGTTGCATACCTTTTTGAGGATGTAGTTTACGTAGAGGTTGTAGATCTTGTTGCTTTGTTGATGTCTTATCAGCTTCTTCTTCACCAAATTGTAGTCTCAAACTTATTTTTAGGAACTAGGATTTGGTGGCTTGTCCTCCTCTTGTAGTATCCTCCAACTTGCTGCAAATTCTCAACAAGTAATGCCTTCTTTCTATGAAAGGTAATCTTCAATATTTTGGTTCTAGATAGCTTCTTCTATCTTCAATACTTCTTGTCAAATTTTGACTTTAAGCAGGATCTTCTTCTCAAGATTCTAAATATCTTGAGGTCTTCATTGGATTCTTCTTTTCCTCATATTTGGCACTCCTTGCAAAATTCTCCTCCTCTTATTCTTGTTTTCAAATGGTGACAATTATTCCAAGTCATTCACTATCAAGGGCTTCTCCTTGGTATTTGACTTCTCTAGTGAGTTATCCTTTGATAATTTCTTCAAGGAAGCTCTCCTAGCCTTTTAATTTATGCTCATCAAGACCTCACCAAGGAATTGTATATTTCATATTCTTTTGATCTTCCTTGAGACCTTATCTTCAACCTTCTACTTTTGGAAGTGTTGGTGGTGAGATATTCTCCTAGATATTTGATTCTACTGCTTCTGGATTTGAGAAGGCTTCTCCTAGTCCTTCTTCTTCTTCTTTGTCTAGAAGTTATTCAATAATATATTCTCCTGATCTCTTTTGCTTTAGGTATTGGATTGATTCTAAAGAGGCTACTCTTCCTAACTTTCTTGTAGAAAAATTTCCCAACTTATTGGATCTCCTTTACCTACAATAAAAATATTAGTACTAAAATTTGCTTTTGAATTAGGTACTCTCTTCTGGAGTCTTCTTCAGGATAAAGGCATATGTGGCTTGTTTTAGTATCAAGGCTTTTGTGGCCTTTTCTCTAATATCAATACTTTTTTTGCATTTTACTTAATGTCAAGGCTTCTATGGCCTTTTCTAAGCTTTTGTGGCTTTTTCTAAGCTTTTGTGGCCTTTTCTTCTAGATCAAGGCTTCTATGGCCTTTTCTTCTGAATCGGGGCTTCTATGGCCTTTTTATTTTTGTGAAGTTCTTCAATATAGCAATGGAGATATCCTGTCTCCTAACTTCACCATGATTCTTTTCCAGAATTTTCTTCTAAAGTATTCTCCTTTTTGCAACAACTAATCTCTACACTATGAAGGCACTTTGACCTTCGGGTAGTGAAGTTGAGGTCTCCTAGATTTTTTTTGTAGGATGTGTCCCAATCATATAATAATTAATTCCCTATAATAAGATAAACTTCAAGTAAATATTTCTAGATCTATTATATGAGCTTCACTAGTTGATTCATCAAACTAGTGGATCAACTGTTGAGTCCTAGTCTTCATAAGTTTTCGTGTAACTCTGTGGAAAGACTCTAGCCATATTCAATCATAGTATTTTTGAAACTGAGATTTTATTCAGTCCTCACTTGTGGCTCTCCCTAATTCTATCACCTAGACTCTTTTGAGAAATTTTGATAATGACCAGTCCAATGGCGCATCAGGTTGATAAAAAACTTAGGGTCAATGATAATGGTGATTTTCCTATTGATCTATCGTAGCTTTGATACCACTGTTAGCTTTTGATACAACATGTAATGTGAGATATTATTCACAAGATGCAAAATAATAAGAAAGAAAGTAAATCTACAAGATGATTGAAATATGCTATAAATATAAATGATGAAAATGAGTAAAATAGTAGTTATGGAGGAAATGAACACTCCATGATACAAGCTACTACTCAATGAATGATCTCTAAGCTTATATCTCACACACTCTACATTGTTGTGTATCCTATACTACTACCTTATATATATCCTCTATATCTATGGCCCTTTATATAGGAAGATAAGTTCCTTGGCCAACACTCTACCTAGTTGTACAAGGGACACCTTGCACATTTACAACTTGCACATTGACACTTGTGCATTTATTACATTGCATGAAGTAACTAGATAAGTTCCCCCTAAAGTAATATAATTTCCTAAGTATGTACCAAGGAAGGTACATTTACATGACCCAAATAATGTAATATAAGCTTTTTCTAACATAGATTAGAAAACAAGTTTGCTTTATTTTTTAATTTAAATGGCCTTTGAGATATTATTCCTTCAAGATTTTTATATACATGGGATAGTAAGTGTATTGGGAAATCCCATATGGTAGTAATATTGGACAAGCCTTTTATATCCAATAGTTATCTTTAAATAAAGTATACAATATATTTAAATATTTTGTTGCAAATAGTATCAAATCACAAACCAAATATTTTGATATGTGATATATCTAAATCCATTTCATTTTTAGTCTATGTTGTTTTAGGACCCTGATTTCTTCCAAATTGTCATGTTGTGGTGTAATAAAGTAATTTTTGAAGGATTGTGTTGTACAAGTTTGTTTATAGTATGAAATATCTAAAGGGCAAGATGATTATTTGTAATATGAAACCCTTTGATAACATATCTAAAAGAAATAATAACATTAAATCCAAGATCAATGATTTACAAAAGATAGTGGAGACCAATAAAATGAACAAATATGCCTATGTGTAAGAAAATAAATTATTTTATGAATATCATACAATATTACAAAAAGAAGAACATATTGAGTCTAAAAATCAAAGGTGATATAGAGCAAGAAAGGTGCTAGAATTACTAGTTTAATGCTACTACAAAAATAGAATATTCCTTTCATTGAATAAAATATATTTTAACACTAAATCAAAAAATATTGAAGATATCAAAAAGGAATTAATCAAATTTTTTAGAGATATATTATCAAAGTTGAGTAGGATAACAATTCTAAGGGTGATCATTTACAAAATATTTGATTTATTACCACATGTATATAATAAAATATTGATGAGAAGGATCTTGATGGAGGAGATGCAAGAAGCAATTTTCTCTTTTCACCCTAACAAGGCATATGGTCCTAATATATTTCCTACAAGTTTCTTTTAAAATTTATAGGATATGCTGAAGAATGAGATATTGGTTATGGTTGAAGATAATGGTACAAAAAAGGCTATAATAAGTTAATTCAATGACACCTTTATTGCAATGTTCCCAAGAAAGGTAAGACTAAATATTTTGATAAGTTTTGTGCCACAATCTTTTGTAACAAGATTTTTTAATTTTTTTTTAAAATAGTGGTAATAGATTAAGAGCAATCTACATTCTCTTATCTCATTGGAAAAAAGAGGTTTCCTTTAAGGAAATCCAATCCTTGATGCATAATAATTACACAATAGACTATACATTCTCTTTAGTCCATGAAAAAAACTAGGTATGCTTGTAAAATTGGATATGAATAAAGCATATTGACTATTAACTATACTTTCCATATGATATTCTTAAAGGATTCACTTTTCATCAAGATTGGTGTGAATGGATTGGATGTTGTTATTTCAAATATAAATATTCTATTTTGAGCAATGGAATCTTTGTTGGATACTTTAAATTAACTTATCGTCTCTGCCATGATGACCTATGATCTTCTTGAAATGACCAGAAGTTGACATTTGATCTAACAACATGTAAATAACACAAGTCATTCAGAAACATATGCTTTATTCATTATCAAATTTGTATCGATTACAAATAGGGAGATTTTTCCCCTTTTCTTTTCATGAATAAACAATATAGGCCTTATGCCTCCTTCTGATGTCCCTAAGTGTAGGTGGGCTTTGTTGTATGCAAGCCACCACTGGGTTGTTGTTTGTAGGTGTTCCTTTCTTTCAAATCTACTGCATAACCTAAAAGAAACTTGCAAGAAAGGGTCAATACATTGGGGGGCTTGCCCTAGTCAGGACCCATATTTAAGAAGATGAAATGACTGTAAAATTGTAACATAAATCCAAATAAAATGTGCAAAAGGTAATTATAGGCTGAAAAAAAGCTTACCTCCCAAATTTGGGGTGATTTGGGACTTGCATATGTGATTCGTGACTCGGGTTGTGAATTGGGGCCGGATTTGCAAGGTAGGCTACAATTTGAGCTGTGATGCTCTTCTAGTGAAATATCTCTAGTAGATCGATCCTAAGGCAGTTGGAGTTCCTTTGTGTGCTATTAGAATCCGATTGTGTGTGTTGGGAAGTAACTGTTCAATGTTGGCTTTCCATTTCAACAGAGTAATTGTACTTTGTTGAATTAGGGAATCAGACCTAATTAGGGGCTTAAGACCCATTATTTATAGGCAAATGCAAGGTGTAGAGGGGTTTAGATATACTAAACCTAGGTTTGATTCTGACTAGGGTTAGGTTAATAGATTCTATGTGGCAACATCTCATTCTAAGTAGGAAATATCCTATCCTCACACATGTGTGAGGAAGGATTAGTGCTAATCCTAATTAGGACTTAAGCATGTTTAGGGGAGGATTAAAAGAAAACCCTAGGAAACCCTAAATTGGCACATGTAGGAGGATTTTATTAATACTAATTATGAATCAAGAGTTAATTAATCCAATTTTGTGAGGGAAGAAAGTAGAGAGGGGAGGGCTCTGGTCCCTCCCCTGCTCCCCCTCCCATGGCTCCTGGTTCCTGCCCAGTCCCTGGCTCAACCCAGGTCATCCCTCTCGGGGAGTGGTTGTTTGCAGATGATCTCCTGGGGGGAGATCCTTCTCCACTATCTACGCCCCTCCCATCCAGTTAGGGTTTCCTTGGTTGTTTTTTTGGACTGGTGCTTCCCAGTGATCCCTGTTTGGTTTGGGATCCCTTCCCTTTTTCCCTCAGGCTTCCCCCTGGGGTTTTTTATAGGTTATTCATGTGGATCTGGTCCCCTACGTTTCTCGGTGCGATGGAGGTGATGGTTTAGGGTTTGGATAGCTTCCCCCTTTTTTCTTGTGAATCCTCGGTAGGCTCTGTGCTTGGACAGGATTCTTGGTCCCTGCTGCTGGGATCCTCTTCTGTTTTCCCAGGGCGGGTTCCTTGTGGTGCATCTCTCTGGTCACTTCCTGATGGGTTGTATCCTCTCTGTGCTGGCTGTCGGCTTCCTGCAGGATGGCTCTCACTGAATGGAATGTTTTCCTGGTGGGCGGCTGGTTTCTCCACAGGGCAGGATCCGCCAAATCCGTCGATTTTCCCGCGAGGTGGGATCCTTTCTTTTCTGCTGGTTTCCCGGATGGTGGGATTTCCCTGTTGCTTCCTGCTATGCGGGACTGTTTGTGGTGGTTTTGACTGCTTCCCACGAGGCAAGATTTTATTGTAACAGTTTTTCTTTGCTTCTTGTTGGGCGGGATCTTCTCGATGGTGGTTTTTGGCTACTCCCCCCTGGGCGGGATCTCCAAAACTACTTTCTTTCTTATTTGTTTGTTTCTCGCTGAGAGGGATTGTTTCATGCTTACTGTTACCACTAGGCGGGATTTCTATTTTGGTGTTTAGTTTCAAGGGATTGATGCCCTAGGCCCATTGCTTATGTAATCAGGTTTTGGGATCCTTGTTAAAACCCGCTGTAAATACAAACACTACTTACCAAAAATTAATCCAATTTTGCCCTAAAAGGGGGCTTAAGTGAAATCAACATTAAATTAGAATTTGATAATTGACTTTTAATTGATTTTGCCAATTAATACCCGTGGGGGTGTCAATTTAGTGTAAATGGCCTATGTATCATCTCGGGTTGTTGTATGAAGGTATCTCGACGTATAAAATGTGGTTTTAAGGGCTTATTAGGGTTTTGGACCTGAAATCCATTTGTGGAAGTCTACACGTTACTATGGTGAACTTATGGAAGTCTACGCATGTCTACGCATGTCTACGCATGACTACGCATGTCTACAATAGCCTATGGATGTCTGAAATCACCTATAGATATGCAAAAATAGCAATGTGTGACTTTTGGGTGTCTACATTTTGTCCCTTTTTGTACTATATTATGTAGAACACAGTTTAATACAAAAATATGAAGGTTTTGTGCAGAAGGAAAAGGGATAGAAGGGGAATGGAATCCAATCAAAGGGTATGTAGCCGCTCGAAGGGTGACCATACAAATCAATTTTGTATCCAAGGAAAATAATAGAAAGAATGGAATCTAATCGAAGGCATGTAGCCACTCAAAACGTGAACATACAACATAAACTTGATGTCCACAGGGGAAGAAGAGAGGAAGGAAAGAAGGAAAAGAGGAAAGAGATAAAAACAATGCTAGTAATGGAAAATGAATGATTATGAATGCAATGATGTGATTTTGTTGAGTCCATATGACATTTACGATGTCATACCAATTGCTTGAGAATGACAACTTTTGACTGCTTTACTTTTGTGACCAGATCAGCGTGGTACAAAAGTATGATTGGGACAAAAGCCTAACTAAATATTTGTTGTTTATTTATTGATGAGAACATGGTGACAAGTGCCAAACCATTTGAGTTAGTTAACATTTAAATTATTCAAACATATCATTAATTGTGCTCCATGAATTCCAGAGTGAATTTTTCCAAATGTTGCGCTGAATTAGTCGCTTGTGTCATTCATTGTGCTCCATGAATGTCAAGATGACCTTTCCATTGTCACTCATAACTCTCTTGATGTAACCCATGTCTGATTGTGATTGAGATTATAATCGTATGATAATATTCAAAAAATAATAATTTGTAGATAAATGTGCTAACCATGTTGTTGGATTTTCGGTTTTGTGGTTGCATGCAAAATTGAATTTGGATATGAATACCCCCTCAAACGAGGAATCAGCAATGAGGTGAATGAAGTGTGATAAATGGATGATGTAGCAATTGATAAATATACCAATGCATGATGAATATGATTGCTAGGAGGAGAAAAGAATGGGATCTAATCAATGTTATGTAGTCGCTCAAAGCGTGACCATGCAACATTGACTGGATATCCAAGGAGGAGAAGGGAAAATAATGGGTACTAATCAAAGGTATGTAGTTGCTCGAAGCGTGACCATACATCATTGACTAGATAGCTAATAAGGAGAAGGGAAAATAATGGTATCTGATCAAAGGTATGTAACCGCTCGAAGCATGACCATACAACATTGACTGGATAGTCAAGAAGAAGAAGAGAGGAAGGAAAGAAGAATAAAATGAAAGAAATAAAAATAATGTTTATGAATGAAAATGAATGATTATTGATGCAATAATGTGATTTCACTAAGTCCGTATGACATTTACAATGCCATACAAGTTTCTTGAGAATGGAAACTTTTGACTGCTTTGCTTTTGCAACCAGATCAGCGTGGTCCAAAAGTATGATTAGGACAAAAGCCTAACTAAATATTTTTTGTTGATTGATTGATGAGAACATGGTGACAAGTGTTAAACCATTTGACTTAGTTAACATTTGAATTATTCAAACATGTTTTTTATTGTGCTCCATGAATTCCAGAGTGAAGTCTTCCAAATATTGTGCTGAATTAGTCACCCATGTCATTCATTGTGCTCCATGAATGCCAAGGTGACCTTTCCATTATCATGCATAACTCTCTTGATGTAACCTATGTATGATTGTGATTGATATTATTTCGTATGATAATATTCAGTAAAAAATTGTGTAGACAAATGCGCTAACCGTTCTTTTGAATTTTTGATGTTGTGGTTGTATGCAAAGCTAACTTTGTATATGAATACCCTCTCAAACAAGGAATCAACAATGAGGCGAATGGAATGCAATGAGTTGGTGATGCAACGATTGATAAGATACCAATGCATGATTTTTTTTTTTGTAGATAAGATACTATAGCATTAATACTGGGTTTTACAGGTTGATCCAAAATCTTTTACAAAAATCAGCCCAAGGATGTTGATGAACATGTCCTTACTAAGGATCCTATATATGTAAAATCTACATGCCACTAAAGCCATTACATCCGGTAAGGCACATAGCCTGTTATCAAAAAGAAACTTCCCATACAACATTTTGGGTATACCCTAAGAAAACTCACCTGCATCATAATTACAAAAAAAGAAACAGACACATATCCCTTCCTTGAAACAGTGGAGAAACAAAAAGCTGCAGACACACATAGCAGAGTACTGAAAAAAACTCCCACAAGTTCTATATTGGTAGTTACTCTTAATAATTATTTGGTAATTACTTTCTTTCGTATATGACATGCTTTGGGACCACATCCTATCTTGGCAAATCAGCCTTGGAGAAGTGAACCTGCTAGCTAGATTTATGGTGATGGCTATCTAGTGGTCCACGTGGCTTTGGTTCAAAGTCTTATATTATCGTTTCTTTCCTACCCTATGATTATCAACCAACCTAAAATTACTAAGATGACTAGGAGCCATGTTATCTAACATGTGACTATCCCCATTAGTCTTTGTGGTATTTCCAATTAGCATCCACCAAGACTGATAGCTCGGATAATTTTTATTATGAGTCCATTTCAAAAAAGAGATGGGAATACTCATAGCCTTCGAACTTACAGTGCCTTACCTATTGGTAAATTCGACTATCATTCTTGGCATTCTTGTTGAATAAGCTCCTCTACTTCACTCGGGACACCATGTTCCCATTTGAAAAGTCCATCACCATCGACACCCAAATTGGCCAACTTATCAGAAACTTTGTTAGCTTCCCGAAAGACATGTTGGGCTTTTCTGTCCTGTCTTCCCTAGAAAAGGATCCTAGCCTCTTCAACAATTGTTTTAATCCTCCAAGGAGGTGTTTTCCAATTATTGAGGAGATTTATAATATGCATAGAGTCTCCTTCTATGATCAAATTTCCTTCTAAGTCTTGAGTCATTTGAAGGACTCTCCACATAGCTCTAGCTTCAGCTTCATTTTTCGTCCTTGTTCCCAAATATTCAAAAAATGCAAGCATCATATTCCCATTATGATCTCACACAATGTCGCCAGCACCTGCTCTTCCAGGATTGTCCTTAGTCGCTCTATTAAAATTAAGCTTAAACCAGCTTGTAGGAGGTGGGGACCACTTAACATTGGCTCTGTGTTTGACTACCCTAGACACAGACTCATATAACAAGGTTAAGCTTAAATATTGAGCAATCATGGTCTCCTACAGATGAGGTTTATGTCTATCAAAAGGGATAAGGTTCACATTCTCATTAGCAAAGGATAGGATCTTGGAAATGATAGTTTGATGATAATGGATAGACTCATTAAAGACTCTATGGTTCCTTTATAACCATACTCGCCAAAGATAGTGATTGAGACAAATTTTCCACATGTATCTAAGTCTTTGGCTTGAAAAGGGGCAAATCCACTGGACGAACAAATCAAGTATGATGGCTGGTTTAACCCAAGAAATATTGAAGGCCTAAAAAACCCCACTTAGGACAGTCAAGGAAAAAGGGCACTCAAGGAAAATGTGATAAATGGTCTCCAAATTAGCCCTGCATAGATAACAATGATTAGTGATACAAATACCTTTACGCATCATATTATCAATGGTTATAATTCATCCTTGGATAACTAGCCATGAAAATACTGCAATTTTTGGAATTAAATTTATTATCCAAACTATGTCCTTTTGGAGGATAAAACCATTTTCATCAAGCAGAAGGTTGTAAGTTTATTTAACAATGAACTGCCCATTTTTCATAGTAGCTCAGGTCACTTGATCTTCCTTGGGTCTCATGGGGATAAACTGTTTCCCGAGAATGTTGTAAATATCATTTTATTCTACTTGAAATTCCTAAATCCTTATTTATTTCCACTTCATTCTACCTCTGTCCTCAACCATATAATCGGAGACTTTTTTACCAATGAGTTCTTCCGTGATATCTCTTATTCGGGCTAAGTTAGGATATTGCATCAGTGATTCGTCCTTAGCACACCTGTCATTCCAAAAATTTATCCTTTCACCATTGCCTAAAACCCATATTAAACATTTTTTGATGATTTTCTTACAATTGAGAATTGCTTTCCAAAAAGCATAACCTCTTATTGGAACTGAGTCACTTAGAAATTCAATATTTTGAAGATACTTTCATTTGATGATAGATGTCCATTCATTTTCTTCACAAGAAATGAGGTGCCACACCTGCTTAGCTAGTAAATCTAAATTCATATGAGCAATTCTCCTCAGACCTAAGCCCCCATTTTCCCTGTGTTTGCACACTTTGGTCCATCCTACAAGGTGTATCCTTTTTTTCTCCTCTGATCCAGTCCATAAAAATTATTTTTGGAGTTTCTCAATTTTTTGGAAAACCTTTACAGGGGCATTGAAAATGAAGAGGAAATAGACTAGAATACTCTAAAGAGATGCGTTAGTGAGGATCATATTTCCTACTTGAGATAGAATATGACCTTTCCATCTAGCAAGTTTTTTTGAATTCTTTCAATAACCCTATCCCACATTGACTCTCTCGAAGAACCAATGAAAAGAAGAAGACCAAGATACGAAGTGGGGAGGTTTTCTATATCACACCCTAAAATTTCTACAATCCTTCCTTGCCTCTAAATGTGGGTGTTTAATAAATATAACTTGCTTTTACTGAAATTAACTTTCTGACCAACAGCGTCCTTGTAGAGTTGCAGGATGTATTTAATTCTTTTAGCCTCAACCACCGACACCTTAGTCAATAGAAGGGTATCATAGACGAATTGTTGGTGAGAAATAGCCCTAGTGAGAGATGTTGCCTTTATTCCTAATATTAGCCTTGAACTACAAGCATTTTTTATGGTTCTGCCTAAATCTTCTGCCACAATGATGAATAACATGGGGCTGATAGGGTCCCCCTACCGAATTCCTCTATGACTTTAAAAGTAACCAGCAATTGTTCCATTAACCAGAATCGAGAACCATGCTTTAGAAATGCATTATTTGATCAAATTAACCCATTGGTGATGAAAACCAAACTTTAAGGAGGACATCAATCACAAAGTCCCAATTTAGCCTGTCAAATGCTTTGTTCATATCAAGCTTGGGGGAAAAAATAGACCTTTTAGTCTTATGAGCAGAGTGCAGAGCTTCATGAACTGTGATAACTCCATCCAAGATTGACCTGCCCTGGATAGAGCTTCCCTAGCACAGATCTATGATGTTGGGTAGAACATCTCTCATTCTATTTTCAATGGCTTTAGTTAAGATCTTGTAAGAAACATTGCACATACTGATTGGCCTGAAGTCAGCCATAAATTCAAGGGTTTGCTTCTTAGTAATTAGAGAAATAAAAGTAGATTTGAGACCTTTTGGGATATGATTGCTTGCTTGGAATTTTTTGACAGCAAAAATTACATCCTCACTTATGATGTCCCAAAAATCTTGATAGAAATGAGGGGAAAAGCAATCGGGTCCTAGGGCTTTGTCTGGATCCATGCTAAGCAAGGCTTCCTTAATTTCCTCATCAAAAAATGGAGCTAGAAGCTTAAGGTTTATATCCTCATTTATTATTCTAGGAATGGAATGCAAGAGAATGTCTTTGGCCTCCTCATTGCACTGCGATTCTTGACCAAGGATAGAATTGAAATAAGTTACTACCTCCTTTCTGATTTTTGTTAAGTCCTAAGTAATAGAACCATCTACTTTTTAAAAAAAAATTATCTTGTTATTGCTTCTATTTCTAAGCATGGTGACGTGAAAAAACTTGGAATTTGAATCTCCATATTTCAACCAAAGAGCCCTTGATTTTTGCCTCCAATAGATTTCCTCACAGGCCAAAATGTTATGAAACTCTGTTAGTTTTGTCCGTTCCTCCTGCCTAGTAGTTTCATCAGCATCACCATGTTGAATCCTCTGATCAATTATCTTCAAACTTTCAACAACCTATTTTTTTTCAAAGAGGTTTCCAAACACCTCTTTGTTCCAAGTTTGAAGCTTTTCCTTAACAAAATTTAATTTGTCAGCAATTTTAAAAGTTGCACTACCCCTGACAGGCTGCTGCCACCACTGAATTAAGTTATCTTTGAAACTGGAATGTTTGATCCACATAGATTGAAATCTAAAAGGTTTCTTGAAGGAAAGAGAGTTAGGGATCTCCAAAAAAATGGTATTATGATTAGAGGTAATTTTAGGAAGGGCTTGCAGGGTAGAATCACCAAACAAAGTTGTAGCCTACTTTAATATAAAAAACCTGTCAAGACTTTCTTGAATGAGATGACATCCTATCCACCGATTGCTCTAGGTATAATTTGCTCCTCTAAGTTTTACATCCATAAACATGTTGGAGTTCACAAAGTCATTGAACTTATCAATGCTCCTGATAGGTGGTCCATTTCCACCCATTTTGTCTGAAGGGTAAAGAGGAATGTTAAAATCCCCAGCCATAATCTAGGGGATATTATGGAAGATTTCACTCAGATTCCCTAAGTACTCCCACAGTAGAGCTCTCCCTTGAATTGAAGTCGAGGTATAAATATTTGAAAGGATCCATGACCTGTTGTTGTTTATTTCCTTAAATAAAACACTAAGAACCTTGTCATATTTTTGAATAATGGTGCCTTCTACTATCCGGGGATCCCACAAAGTCATAAGGCCTCCAAACACTCCTCTGGCTGATTTGCAAACCATCTCCCATTGATTCCAGATTTTTTTTGCTACTTTTTTTTACTGAATCTCATTAGTTTTTGTTTCTTGCAACATGATAATAGTTGGATTCACTTGATTTCTTATTGCACTGACTTCCCTGTGTTTGGGCAGGCCATTGAGGCCTCTCGCATTCCATGAGAGGAAATTCATTTATATTGTTTGGGATTTCTTCCTCTCCCCCTCCCTTGAGGGGGTTTTCCTAATTTATTGTCTTTAGAACCCGGAATAACCTATTGAAACAAGGTTCTCTATTTTCCATTGGCAATGTCATTATCAGTTTTAATTTTTTGATGCTCAGCATTTGATATTCTCCCTCTTCTTTTTTCACTACCAAAATATATAGGAGACTTCATAGTGCTCTTGGTTTTTTTAGGACTAAAATGGGGGGAGGCAATTTGTTGTAGAACCGGACTTCCATATTCCTCAGTCTGAAGAGTTTCACATATCTCCACCCCTACATCCAAATCTTCTCCTTTTTTCCTTATTCCCCTAGTCTATGGGATGGCCCCTCAGTATGATTCACCTAGATCCTAGTGATAATGTTAGGGAGATGAGATTTTTTAAATTTCAATGCCTCAACTTTCTTCCTATGTTCTTCAAAGATTAGGGTTTGGCTTTGGGATGCCCATTGGGTTTGAAGTATTTTTAGCATTGGGGTTTAAGGATCCCGACTTGGATGGGGATTCTAGAGATCGGGCATTAGGGTTTGGCTTTGTGATGCCCACGGGGCTTATAGTAATTTCAGCATTAGGGTTTGAGGATCCTGACTTGTACGGGGATTCTAGAGAGTCATAAAGGTTAGCCTGAAGGTTTTGGGCTTCCATGTCTTCAGATAATCCTCCTACTCCCATATTGGATAGAATTGAAAATTTATTTGAAACTAGAGGATTGGAACTTACCTGAGTATTTTGGTTGCCAACAACCTATTGTTTTCCTTTGTCTTGTTGGTACCCTGCACCCTCTCTTTTCTTTTTTTGGTAAATATATATTACCTGATTGAAATTGCCTCTATCAGGGAAACTCCTCAAATTTTCTCTATCTAGCATTCCCTACTTCTGCTTTTCTCTATTAATTGTCAGGCTAGGACACTAATTGCATAGATGTCCTTTATTTTTTCATCACAGAATGTTGGTCTATTCTCATATTCTACCAGCTATTTTTGATAGTATTCTCCATACTCTAGCTCCACAAACCTTGGCAATTCATTATCCAAATTAGCATTTATGTATATTCATGCATGAGTCATCCTTGTCTTGGCCAAGGTCACATGGTCAATGGAGATCAGGTCCCCTATAGTTTGGGCTATGCCCTGTAGCCAATATTCATTGAATAACTGGGCAGGTAGACTCGAGAGACGAACCCAAATAGGGGCAATGTTAATATTTTGCTTTTCAGGGTTGAAATTTTCACCCCATCGTCTGATAAAAAGGCTCCTTTTGCCCAAAAACCAAGGACATCCTATTAAAATGTGGTTAGCATCCTCCATATTGTTAAAACGAATAATGAAGAACCCTCGAGTTAGAGCTACCAACTCCAAGTTGCCTACCGGTCACCATTTACCGGTCACCCAAGCCCTGATAGTCTCCATGTCTAGCCTACCTACCAAAAACTTGCCTACCAGGGAGAATTCTTCAATTGAAAGAAAAGTACTCATGGAACTTATCGGGACTGAAATTTTATTATTTACTGGAACTAGAGGTAGAAGAGAGAGAACTTCCTTTCTTTTTCCTCTAAGTCTCAGCAAAATACAGCCACTTCTTGGGCCCCGCATTGTCCTTCATATCTTTTTGGTCAAGGTATTTCTGAGGAGGGTCAAGCCCCCGTGTGATGCCCGCCTCCAAATCTATCACAGCCTGACCACCTTCCTCTAGATCCTCGCTTGATCCATGCTCAAGGTTCCCACCTGCCCCTTTCATACCTGCTCTACCTCTACCGCCTTGTCTGAGATTCCTACCCAGATAATTCAAACCCTCACTCCCGCTGCACCCACTAAACCTCAGCTCACTCATTCCTGATGATGCAATATTTGTTAGAATTTGAGATGCCAATGCAAGATTATTATGATGACAAAAAATAAATTAGAATAGTGTTTTGGAAAGTTCCTAGGGTTTTAGAAGAAATTTGCATGATTTCATAGGGTTTTGGGGGCAACTTGGTTGATTTTGGAAGGGTTTGAGCTGAGTTCGCCACCCTGGGGGAAATTTTGACCTAAATCACCACCCGGGGGGAGAATTAAGGTTTTGAACTATTTGACACATGTGTTTGGTAGTTTTGGGAACCAAATGATATCAAAATTGGACAAATATTATACTATTGGAAAGCTCTTTCTAATCCCAATACAATGGTGAAATTTTTAGGAAATGTGTATATGATTTGATAGGTGAAAAGTTAGACCAAGTATGACCCTACTTTTAGAAGTGGTGAATGCACAATCTCAATCCTTGTGAAGGGTGTGCATGGAAGAAAAATCTTTGTGAGGACAAAGAGGTGAAAAATTGTTGTGTTATGCTAGGTAATGTTAGGCTATGCTAGGCTATTCTATGCTATGCTATTTTTTCTAAGGTTTTGGTACAAACTGATGCAGGAGCATCCGGCGACAACAGGACAATCTGGCATCAACCGAATTTTCTAAGTAATTCATTCTGTTTCTTTTCTTTCCCAAGCCAGAAGTTGGGGGGGGGTCGCAAAATCGTGACATGTCGCAATTTCGTGACATGTCACGAAATCGTGACTCCAAAGGCTGCAGCAAGGCGAAGGCAGGTTTTTTCGCGATATCGCGACGTCGCGATATCATGACGTTTTCGAAGGCAAAGGCGCGGAGGGAGTTTTCATCACGATATCACGACGTCACGATGTCATGACATTTTTGACAAGCAAAGGCACGGAGGGAGTTTTCATCGCGATATCGCGACGTCGCGATATCACAACGCTATTTTGGCAAAGGCGAAGGCGGAGGCAAAGGCAAGTTTCGTCGTGATATCACGACGTTGTGATATCGCGACGTCGTGATGTCGCGACTTCAAAAGCGAAGGCGGAGTTGATGAAGGGTTCGAAGAAAAATGAAGGCGGAGTTGACGAAGGGCTCGACGGAGAAGAACTAAGGCAAGGCAGAAAATGGTCACGATATCGCGACGTCGCGATATCGTGACATCGCGATGTCACGACAACAAATGGAGACCAAGACAAAGGCAAAAATCGATCGTGATATCGCGACAACAAAAGGGAAAACCGAGGCGCAGGAGGAAATGGTCACGATATCACGACATGTCACGATATCGTGACACAAACTGAGACAAGGGGCTCACAGACGGAAATGGTCACGATATCGTGACATGTCGTGATATCGTGATCGGGTTAAGACATTAAAATTGGACACGTGGACAGGCCACGTGCACGGGAAAAGAGACAGCTGTTGCAAATAAACATTCTGACAAAGCGACGGTTGCAGGTGAAGGACCAATTAAATGCATGCTTTCATGGCGGATCAGGGAGTTGGCCAATTAAGGAGGGAAAATTGATGACTCGGTGGGGGAAGCCGATTTTGGCAGGTCCTGTTAATTTATTCGCGCAGGTGAGTCATTAATGGGGGAGAGGGTCGAGGCCTCAATAAAAACTCAAGCATTGTAAGTGAAGAGGGTGGCGGATTAGAGAACAGGGGAGACAGAGTGTAGGGGAGAAGACCAAGCCGAGCTTGGTCCTTTGTAAAGCCTGCGGGCTATTTTATTTTGATGTATGTATTTATTAACAAAATATTTTAATGAAAAGTGGAATTTTGAGAAGGGGGAATCTCTTGTCCACCATCACAAACCTATCCAAAGTTTTCCTGAGGTTTTTGGAGAAACCTATCCAAAGTTTTGGTGAGGTTTTTGGGGAAACCTATCCAAAGTTTTACTGAGGTTTTTGGGGAAACCTATCCAAAATTTTATTGAGGTTTTTGGGGAAACCTAGTGTGTTAAGACTCTAAAAAGAATTTTTGTGATAAAATGTAAGGAAAAGGGTGAAAGCTTTTGGACCTAGTGATTGATTTGATTTGATGAAGGTGAGGTAAAGGATGCGACCTTTTGAACCTGGTGGTTTGTTTTGATTTGATGAGGGCAAGGTGAAGGATGCAACCTTTTGAACCTGGTGGTTTGTTTTGATTTGATGAGGGCAAGGTGAAGTTGCCCTAGTTTTGAATGATGGATGATACATATACATACCTTTTGGTTTCGACTGTTACATATGTGTGTGTGATTTTGATGGTTTGGAATGTGTTGTGTTTATATCTGTGTAGGTAGCACAATATAATCTATAGGTATGTATGATAAATAGATGCATATGTATGAATAGTTTAGATCTATTATCGTGCTTTCATTTGAATGAATTTGTAGCCTAGTATGCATGATTATGTTTTGAATGTAGTGTGATGTGATATCGAATGTGATGTTGTAATAAATGCACATAGAGTAAATGCAATACTGTAATTTGATTTTAGGATTTGTTTGAAATGAATGCAAGAATGTGATTTGCTATTTTAAATGCATGTAGGATGAATGCACGGTCGTAATGTATACTAAGTGTATATGACATAGCTGCATGGGTGAATGTATGAAATTATTGAAATGTGCCAAGAAAGCACTTTTATTATGGCATTTACCTATATAGATGTGATCCATTCCATGATTTCAGGGATGGTGGATAATGTAAGGCATGTGTAATGGCTTTGACTAACATAGTTATGACAATCAAATCTCAAAACCTTAGCTATACACGTTTTGTGGCAACTTATAACATGATCGGGATGGTTCAAAATTTGTCTTGGACCTATGTGTGTGAATGTGTAATGTTCATTTATTCATTTTTAGGGAGGTAGGATTAACCCATAGTAGATGCTACCGGACTAGCTAGCTCATCCATCCACAATAGTGATCTATACAAAAGTGAGATGCTAATGTGAGAAATGTGTTGTCACCCGTAAGAGTATTCCACTGGTAGGCAGACTCTTGGAGCCTACTGCTGGTGATGGAAATCATCCCATAGCATTATGTTGGACCTAAGGACCAAAGGCAATAAGCATAACATGAGTGATATCAAGAGGCATTACCTTTTTTTTCTTCCCCTGTTCTAATGTTGACCTACTGATAGTGGTGGTCCTCTTTTTGTCTCTTTTCTTTTTCTCTTTTTTTTTGTTTCTTTTGTGGTGCTATTTTTGTATGGGCAATGCAGTTTGTTTTATACCCAATCATTTATTTTTTCTTATGCTTGATCCCTTTATTTATCCCCAGGTCGTATGTTGACCATACAGGCGATAGGATGAGTAGGGGATACCGTTTGCTAGATGGCGATATCTACTCAAGATGTCCTCTTTCCTAGGCTCAAAATTTTTAATGTGTAACATGTTGTGAGGGATTCATGAGAGAATTTGAACCAGCCTAAAATACCATAAGAATAATGTACAAGACTCGGTAGCTATAGGTGACACTTGATTGCCTAAAATACAGAGTAGTCAAAATTAAACACGACACCTATGTATACCCTGATCCTGAAAAGGAGGAATGGACATCCAGGTGGTGATGCTAACAAGTGCATGTATTATTCCTATTAAGGCGCATTTTGGGGGAGAATATACAAACATGAATTAAAATTTTAACTATAAAGCATATGGATATGTGCAATGCATGTAACTGTAAGTGATGCAAGTGGAGGAATGAGATATTTGCAAGAAGAAAGTTATGTTGTTTAGAAAGATAATTTTAGAAGAACCTATTTACATATGAGTAAAGTATGTAATGATGACAAAAATTGCACTGCTATGATCATGGCTGCCCCAGCATGTACGGTGTGTGTGTGTAGTAGATATATAAGTTGTGAGTTGTATAAGTGTGTGTAATAGTCATCGAATGAGGGAAGATGTAAGAGTAGAATGTACAGATGGAAGAAGTGAGAAGAAATAGACTTTGGTAACCAAAAATAAGAGGGGATTACCAAAGTCCAAAATATGATAGAAGAGGAGAGTGAATTAACATAGGTATGTGATTTCTCAAAGGGGGCCATGTAGCTACATGAGAAAATTAGAAGAAATATGGATGAGGAAGTGGAAGAAGGATATGAGAAGGCCTACTAGTGGGAAAAACTATGTGAGTCAGAACGTGTATGAGAAGGTGATGTGATGGTGTGGTTACCATGTAGCATGTTGTTTACCAGGTTTCTAAATCTTCTACACTCTTCAATATCATGGTCTGGTCGATGGTGGTAGATGCAGTATTCACTCGCATGATAGTTATGCAATTTAGGGTATGAGGTATCGACAAGTCGGGTCTTTGGTAGAGTCAAGTGGCCTCGGTGCATTAGCAGGTAAAACATTTCTGATAATGGGATTAGTGGAAATTTCATGAGGTAAATATGGGGCTCTTTTGGAGGTGATTAAGGTCGGTCTACCTGCGGTGAGGATGGTCGGATCGTGGAAGACTACCATGGATGAACATGGTAATGGTACTGGCTCATCTACAACTCTAGGGCTTCAGATATATTGTATCTCATGGTTTGGTGGCAATGGTATTTGGGAAGGAGGCGATCGATATTCCAATGTGAATGGAATGGCCCGATGCATGGTAGAAAATAGATGCGACCGGGATGACAAAACAACAAAGTGGAATGACTATTGTGAATGCAAGCTTTGTTGGGATGGTTTACCTTATAGTGGCAAAGGTGGTGCCTTGAGGAACGGTGGCATAGGTGATAGCACTAAGGGCGATGCAAATGGGAAGGAGGGATGTTTGTGCAACCAACTTGAGTAGCTTGGTTCGCATAGGCTTGTAAAGCATGGGCGTAGGTAGACTCGCCATTGGGAAGGGGAGTGGGTAGAAATGCAGGGCAAGGTTGATGAGGTGTGTATTCCCTATTAGGTGGGTGGTAAGATCCTATGGGATATTATGGATGACTTGGAGGTGAATAGTGACATCTAAGATCATCATACGGATGGGAGGATGATCCTTGTGCTTGCATTTGTGTGGATTCTTCTTTGTCATTGAAATAGGACATAGTGATCTGGCTATCACCAGAGTGTGGTGAATAGGATGAGCCTTGCTGGTGAGGGGAATGGTATCGAGATGAATGGTGGTGACCTGAATGAGATGAGTGTGAGGAGTGCTTGGTATGAAGGGCGGTTGGTGGTCGACCTAGATCAGTCGGTGTAATGGGTTTTTATTGTGGTTGCAGATGGTCCTGGATGGTGATAGGTGAGGTCACTATAGAGCTCTCCTGCTGATGATGTGTGTCCTACAAAAGTAAAAACAAATACCCCAAACATAAAAATGGTAGAAAGTTAAAATGTACATGTATAAAGAAATAATAAAGCAAAAATAAAAAATTTACATGGTAATGTGCTTGGTGATTTACTTCTAACACTATGTGATATTTATGATGGTGAATGTGATTGTGCATCATGTATTAAATGCACAAAGGTGCAATATGTTTATGGGTTCAAGATAAATAAAGCCTTCAATATCAGCTAGAAGATATGCTCCTGAATCGTATTTGTGTATAACCATGAATGGGTCTAACCATTTTGGAGCGAATTTATCATGCTACTGGTGAGGCTGACTTGTGATTTGATGGTTCTCTTTGATAACCAAGTTGTCGATATTAAATTTGCATCGATGTACCTTACTGTTGTAGGCATGGTGAAGGTGATCTTGATATACTCGTGTGTTCTTGATTGCGTGGATGCGACGCTCATCGAGGAGTGTTAGTTGATCTAGATGAGCTTGGCAAGATGTGTTGTCATCAATTAAATCCTTCATAGATATCCATAATGAAGGTATCTCAAGCTCAAGGGGCATGATAGCTTCTGCTCCGTAGACAAGTGAAAAAGGTGTTGCCCCAGTAGGAGTATGGATGCTCGTACGATATGCCCACAAGGCTAGGGGCATTTGATTATGCAAGTCCCAGTGAGATTTTGCTATAGCTTTATGAAGAATAGAACAAATTTTTTTGTTCATGACTTCTGTCTGGCCATTTCCTTGAGGGTAACATGGGGTTGAAAAGCTATGGTGTATGTGAAATTTGTTACACAGAGCTCGGATAGTCTTGTTTTTTAAAATATTTCCCGTTATCTAAAATAATTTGGGAGGGAATTCCAAAGTGGCATATGATATGCTCCATGATGAATGCTACAATTTAAGCTCATGTAGTTTGTACCAGTGGGATGGCTTCGACCCACTTCATAAAATATTCTATCGCTATGATGATGAATTTGTGACTACTGGAGGAAGTAGGTGTAATTTGTCCAATCAAATCGAGACCCCATTGGGAGAAGTGCCACATGGACTGGATTGGTTGAAGTGCTTGGGATGGTAAATGTGTTATATTGGCATGTTTTTGGCATTTGATGTAATGTTTGACATACTCACAGTAGTTTTGCTCCATTTTAGGCCAGTAATAGCCCATACGGAGAATGTGTTTGGTAATCGCCATGCCACTAAAATGGCCACCATAAGTACCATCATGAGTTTCTTGTACAACTCGCTGTGATTCTTGTGGTTCTATGCAACGCAAGAGTATACCGTCATAGCTACGATGGTAAAGGATGTCCCCAAACAAGGTGTAGTAGATAAATCTTTGTTTAAATGTTTGACATTGAGCGTGGGGTAGATCGCATAGTAGGAAACCTAGTTTCATGTATTCCTTGATCTATGAGAACCATGGGTCATGAGGTTTGGTATTTACCACATACACACCACCATAGTTTATAGGAGGCTTGGGTGATATGGTAGATTGTGTAAGCATATGAATGGATACATATGTTGTGTCGTATGTTGGATGTTTTGGGATGAGGGACCCTAAGTAGGCCATAGTGTATGCAAAATGGTTCGATGATCATGGAGCAACTTTGAGGTAATACCATTCAAATTGGGATAGGAGTTGTTCGGTGATCTTCTTGTATTGCTAGAGAACTAGGCAATTGCATAGCCAAAGTTCCTGCACTTAATTGACTATCAAAAGTGAATCACCTATGATGTGGAGGCATTTGATGTGTATAGAGTGTGCTTGTTTTAGTCCTAGGATTAAGGCTTTGCACTCTACATTGTTATTGGTACAAGGAAAATCTAGTTTGAATGAAAATGGGAGTGGTTCTCCTTCAGGTGTAAAGAAGACAATGCCTGCACCCCCAGCATGGAGACACCTAAACCCATCAAATAACATGGTGAGGTTAGCCATGAATTTTGGTTTGACATATTCCTCATCTTCGATTACATGGAAGATAGAGTCATCAGGGATTTAAATGAGTAGGGGTTGATTTTCAGTTATCATAGCTTCAACCAGTTGGTTGGCAATGACTTATCCTTTAATAGACTTTTAGGATATGAATTCTAGGTTGAACTCGATTAGAAGCATGATCCATTTGGTTGTGCATGAATTATGACAACTTTTGTTCATCATATATCATAAGGGATTGTCTCGGGAGATGACAAAAGTTGTGTGCTTTAACATGTAGTGGCGTATGTGAATTCTATGCATGTGCTAGGTTGTGAGTGTGTTATAACTATGCTAGGCTAGGCTAGGCTATTTTTTCTAAGTTTTTTAGGACAAACCTATCCAGACTTTTGCTAAGGTTTTTGGAGAAACCTATCCAAAATTTTACTAAGTTTTTTGGAGAAACCTAGGTTGCTAAGGGATTCTAAATAAAATGTTCCAAAATTTAGCTGAGGATTTTGGAAAAAAAACTATGATGAAGGTAAGGCAAGGGGTGTAACCTTTTGAAAATTTTGATCCTTTTGTGTGACAAGGTTTGAAACTGAAATGGTACCATTATCGATAAGGTCCTCGACTAAATCATAAAAGGTGCGACAAGAACATACATCATGTGTTGGCTGGTGATGATAAACACAAAAAGCATGTTCGATGTGCCCACGAGGGTTGGGTTGATTTGTATTGATGGGTCTAATGTCTAGTAATGTAACATGGCCAGTCTCAAATAGCCTCTGGAATAAAGTAAGAAGAGGATTAGAAAGTGGAGTCCAATTACGATGTCGACATGGAGGACAGGGACCACGGGCTCATTGTGGTTTGTATGGAGGGGGTGCATTAGCATGATATAATTGTTGTGTTGGAGGAGACATATTAGTATGACCTAGGTCATTGTAGAATGTATCATAGGTTGGCATTTGTTGTTCGTAGCTTGCGATGTGCATTTTCAGCATTTTAACTTCATCTCATAAGAGTTGAAGTTTAGGTGTCATAGAAGTGGGGGACTAAGCTATGGTAGGCTTTCCTTGTGGATGTGGTGGATACTGGTATTGTTATTCTTCATAATATTATGGGTAATACTATTGTGCCTGATCATGATAAAGTGGGTACTGGACAACGTGTGTTGTCATTTCTGTCGACACACTAGGTTGTGGGGTAGGTGTATGTTGAGGATAATAATAATGTGACTGGGCAACATGCGGTTGTGGCATGGGTACTTGTTGGTTTGGAGCCTATTGTATTGGTTGGACCATGGGTGGTGATGACCAAATTGGAGGAGGCATAAAGAAGCTAGGTGTATTTGGTGGTAGTGTAGGTGTCGGTGCTACTAGTTCTAGGGGTGGTCAAGATGAGGTATCAAAATACGGGATCTATCTCTGCCCTAGAGGGTAGGAAGTAGGGAAGCTAAACTGGGTGGAATAATTTGGTTGAGTACGTGCATAAGCTACTAGTGTTACTCCATATGTAGGATGGATATGGGTAGTGAGATCCTGAAAAGGCATAGGCAGCGGTATCCTAAAGGTCATCATAGGCAAAGGTGGCTCCAAGTATTTGGTGTCATGCATTATAGATACCTGTGAGATAGGCGAGAATGCTACTAAAAAGGTGGGATAAGCTATTGAGTTAGGATTTTGGGTTGAGGGTAAAGTGTAAGTGTATACTCATGCTTGGGTTTGTATATCTTGCTCTTGAAGAGGCTGTTGGGAGGTACCCTCAGATATGGTGAAGAACATCTCTTGAGAAGAGGATGGTTGGTACTCTTGTGAGGAGTACGGGCATGAGGTTTGTGGGAATGCTTGTGGTTCCTACTGGGTAGGGATCTATTGTGCAATTTGGAAGGATGGATTCTGGCTTTCTACAGTGGATGAGGATGGGTCCAAAACCATTCCTATGGTAGGGGTGAATGATGCGACCTCAGGACGAGTATGGTTTAGAAGGGAGGAATCATTCTCAAACAAGGATTGCGATAGATTCTAGAAAAAGTGGTGTACAAAGGTGGGTGATGTAGGCATGACCTCCTCATCTATGGTGAAGGCTGGAGGAGATTTTCCTAGTGCTATGTATATTACATGGTCAAAGAACGTGGTCGAGGGATTAGGTGAGGATGGGGCTACAAATAGCGGGTAATCCTCTACAAGTGAAGTAGCGAGAATTTCACTCAAATTTGATGTCTTCTCATGAGGCATCATGTGTGTGAATTGTGCATCAGATTCTATGTGTGAATCATATGTGTCTATAATCCTCTCCTTCATGATCGAAGGAGTAATATTGGACTCACTATAGTAAGGGGGAGGCCATTCCTCCATAGAGCATGATTGCTCATGCGCTCTACTACGGGTGACCACAGGAATAGTGGCATGTGTGAAAGGGGGTTTTTAAGAATAAACCTTGTGTGATGTAGACTCAATTGTGTCTAATGTAAGTGTAAATTAAGTGACATGTTGTGTGTAGCAAAACAATATGTGGTGTAATGTGTTGATACCGGTCTGTGATCATGCAAACAATGGTAGACCGAAATCAAATCTAAATGCTAAGAAAATAAAAGTGTTATGTTCATTTTGTGTGTTGTAATGTTGATACTCCCTATGTAGAATCATGGGTAATGATGTGAATACTCTAGCAAATCAGGAATGTCATCAATAACAAATCCCCTGCAACACCCAAAGATACACAAGATAGAATGGTATCACAACATGTGAATGGTGACCTATATGGAAGGCGTAGTAAAATGGTAACCTAAAAGGGTGGAACTGACTATGCTGAAGTGAGTTCACAATATCCTCTCACGAGAAGAGGTGGCACTATCTGAGACCTACTATCGGCATACCCATTTTTTTGCTTCACCCTCGGATGGGCTTAGTCAAGAACGACAGTTACCAATTCCACAAATTATACAAGCCTTGTGGATGAAGGTGCTAAATCCTATCCCACTCTATAGGTAACCACTGGTGATGAAATCCAGGGCCCAATCACAATAGTAGGGGGTTTCTGGTGATGAAATCTAGATAACCACTCCTGTGGGGCTACTAGGTGTCTAGGGAGGTGAGTTGGTGGAGGGTAAAACACCTACCACACCAATCTCGAGAGATGGATTGGGGATGAAATCCAATCTCACCACTTGTTTAAGTACCACGTGAGTGTGTGTGGGTTTGTGTTTCACTATCGATGTATGCAAGATAATAAACTAGCTACTTGCCTTTTCAAAAGAAACTAATCTATTTTTGAAAGCATATAAACAAACAATCCAAGTGTATGGAGTGGAGGGGATTAGAACCCTAATTTTAACTTTTGAATACAAAAATTTCTCTCAAACAAATGAATAAGGGATTAGGAACCTTAATTTATCGTTAGAATGAAAATATATTTTAGAAATGGAATAGGGGATTAGAAACCCTGATTTACTTGAACATGTATAGTTATTTCTAACAATGAAAGCTATTAATGAAATGGAATCAACGTAGGCTTGTGCTACATGCAATATACAAGGACATATGCAAACTTATTTGAGAAATAAATTTTATGAACTTGCTAGAAAGTTGCAGGTCCTAAAAATTTTAGAAACCCTAATGCTTTAACAACTTCGCAATGAAATCAATACTACCTTAATCAATGATCATTACACTATTCTAGTACATTTTTGTATCCAAAACTCACAATAGAGGTAGAATAAGGGAAAATACCTGCATTCTGATGCTAGCAGGGATTTATTTAGACCCTAAGGAGTTTACCCCAGTTGATTTGGGGGTTTTGAAGGTGTTTATGCTCAAATCATGACCCGGGTCATGAATTTGACCTAAATAACAGGGTGGGTCACGAATTAGGTGTAGAGGCTTCAAATCAAAGATCTGAGGGTCTAGGAGGGGTCCTAGGGCTTTGGGAGGTCACTGTGAACAATAGATTTGGTACCTTTAATACACAAAAATAGAGGATAATGTTAGATTTATAAGGAAACTAAACCTAGCACTATCCGTTGTGTGGGTCCCACCGGGCGTGCCAGAATGAAACGACCAAAAGTTGACATTTGATCTAACAACATGTAAATAACACAAGTCATTCAAAAACATATGCTTTATTCATTATCAAATTTGTATCGATTACAAATAGGGAGAGTTTTCCCCTTTTATTTTCATGAATAAACAATATAGGCCTGATGCCTCCTTCTGATGTCCCTTAGTGTAGGTGGGCTTTGTTGTATGTGGGCCACCATTGGGTTGTTGTTTGTTGGTATTCCTTTCTTTCAAATCTGCTGCATAACCTAAAAGAAACTTGCAAGAAAGGGTCAATACATTGGGGGGCTTGCCCTAGTCAGGCCCCATATTTAAGAAGATGAAATGACTATAAAACTATAACATAAATCCAAATAAAATGTGCAAAAGGTAATTATAGGCTGAAACAAAGCTTACCTCCCAAATTTGGGGTGATTTGGGGCCTGCAGATGTGATTTGTGACCCAGGTTATTAATTGGGGCCGGATTCGTAGGGCAAGCCATGATTTGAGTTATGATGCTCTTTTGGTGAAATATCTCTGGTAGATCGATCCTAAGGTAGCTGGAGTGCCTCTGTGTGCTATCAAAATCTGACTGTGTGCATCGGGAAGTAACTGTTCAATGTTGGCTTTCCATTTCAGTAGAGTAACTATACTTTGTTGAATTAGGGAATCAGACTTAATTAGGGGTTTAGGACCCATTATTTATAGGCAAATGCAAGGTGCAAGGGGGAGGTTAGATAGACTAAACCTAGGTTTGATTCTGACTAGGGTTAGGTTAAGAAATGCTATGTGGCAACATCTCATTCTAAGTAGGAAATATCCTATCCTCACACATGTGTGAGGAAGGATTAGTGCTAATCCTAATTAGGCCTTAAGCATGTTTAGGGGAGGATTAAAATAAAACCCTAGGAAACCCTAAATTGGCACATGTGGGAGGATTTTATTAACACTAATTATGAATTAAGAGTTAATTAATCCAATTTTGCCCTAAAAAGGGGCTTAAGTGAAGTCAACATTAAATTAGAATTTGATAATTGACTTTTAATTGATTTTGCCAATTAATACCCCGTGGGGGTGTCAATTGAGTGTAAATGGGCTATGCATCACCTTGGGTTGTCGTCTAAAGGTATCTTGATGCATAAAATATAGTTTTGAGGGCTTATTAGGGTTTTGGACCTGAAAGCCATTTGTGGAAGTCTACACGTTACTATGGTGAACTTATGGAAGTCTACGCATGTCTACGCGTGTCTACGCATGTCTACGCATGTCTACATGTGTCTACAATATCCTAGGGATGTTTGGAATCACCTATAGATATGTAGAAATAGCAATGTGTGACTTTTGGGTTTCTACATTTTTCCCCTTTTTGTACTATACTATGTAGAGCATAGTTTAATACAAAAATATGAAGGGTTTGTGTAGAAGGAAAAGGGATAGAAGGGGAATGGAATCCATTCAAAGGGTATGTAGCTGCTCTAAGTGTGACCATACAAATAAATCGGGTATCCAGAGAAAATAAGAGAAAGAATGGAATCTAATCGAAGGTATGTAGCCACTCAAAGAGTGACCATACAACATCAACTTGATGTCCACAAGGGAAGAAGAGAGGAAGGAAAGAAGGAAAATAGAAAAGAGATAAAAACAATGCTAGTAAGGGAAAATGAATGATTATGAATGCAATGATGTGATTTTGTTGAGTCCGTATGACATTTACGATGCCATACTAGTTGCTTGAGAATGACAACTTTTGACTACTTTGCTTTTGTGACTAGATCAACGTGGTCCAAAAGTATGATTAGGACAAAAGCCTAACTAAATATTTGTTGTTGATTGATTTATGAGAACATGGCGACAAGTGTCAAACCATTTGAGTTAGTTAACATTTTAATTATTCAAACATGTCATTCATTGTGCTCCATGAATGTCAAGATGACCTTTCCATTGTCATGCATAACTCTCTTGATGTAACCCATGTCTGATTGTGATTGAGATTATAATTGTATGATAATATTTAGCAAAAAATTTTGTAGACAAATGCGCTAACCGCGCTTTTGGATTTTTGATGTTGTGGTTGCATGCAAAGTTGACTTTGGATATGAATACCCCCTCAAACAAGGAATCAACAATGAGGCGAATGAAGTGTGATGAATGGATGATGCAACGATTGATAAAGATACCAATGCATGATGAATATGATTGCTAGTAAGAAGAGAAAAGAATGGGATCTAATCAAAGGTATGTAGCCGCTCAAAGCGTGACCATACAACATTGACTAGATAGCCAAGAAGGAGAAGGGAAAAGAATGGGATCTAATCAAAGGTATGTAGCCGCTCGAAGCGTGACCATACAACATTGATTGGATAGCCAAGAAGGAGAAGGGAAAAGAATGGGATCTAATCAAAGGTATGTAGCCGCTCGAAGCATGACCATACAAAATTGACTGGATAGCCAAGAAGGAGAAGAGAGGAAGGAAAGAAGAAGAAGAGGAAAGAAATAAAAACAATGTTGGTGAAGGAAAATGAATGATTATGGATGCAATGATGTGATTTTGTTGAGTCCGTATGACATTTACGATGCCATACCAGTTGCTTGAGAATGGCAACTTTTGACTACTTTTCTTTTGCGACTAGATCAGCGTGGTCCAAAAGTATGATTAGGACAAAAGCCTAACTAAATATTTGTTGTTGATTGATTGATGAGAACATGGTGACAAGTGTCAAACCATTTGAGTTAGTTAACATTTGAATTATTCAAACATGTCATTCCTTGTGCTCCATGAATGCCAGAGTGAAGTCTTCCAAATGTTGCGTTGAATTAGTCACCCATGTCATTCATTGTGCTCCATGAATGCCAAGGTGACCTTTCCATTGTCACGCATAACTCTCTTGATGTAACCCATGCCTGATTGTGATTGAGATTATTTTGTATGATAATCTTCAGCAAAAAAATTCATAGACAAATGCGCTAACCGCGCTTTTGGATTTTCGATGTTGTGATTGCATGCAAAGATGACTTTGGATATGAATACCCCCTCAAACGAGGAATTAGCAATGAGGTGAATGGAATGCGATGAGTTGATGATGCAGTGATTGATAAGATACCAATGCATGATGATTATGATGACAAAAAATAAATTAGAAGAGTGTTTTGGGAATTTCCTAGGGTTTTAGAAGAAATTTGCATGATTTCCTAGGGTTTTGGGGGCAACTTGGTTGATTTTGGAAGGTCTGAGCTGAGTTCGCCACCCTAGGGGTGATTTTGACCTAAATCGCCACCCGAGGGGTGAATTAGGGTTTTGAATTGTTTGACACATGTGTAGTATTTTGGTAGTTTGGGGAACCAAATGATGTCAAAATTGGACAAATATTATACTGTTGGAAAGCTCTTTCTAATCCCGATACAATGGTGAAAGTTTTAGGAAATGTGGAGATGATTTGATAGGTGAAAAGTTAGACCAAAGATGACCCTACTTTTAGAAGTGGTGAATGCACAATCTCAAGCCTTGTGAAGGGTGTGCATGGAAGCAAAATCTTTGTGAGGACAAAGAGGTGAAAAATTGTTGTGTTATGCTAGGCAATGCTAGGATATTCTAGGCTATTATATGCTATGCTATTTTTACTAAGGTTTTGGGACAAACCTATCCAAAGTTTTACTGAGGTTTTTGGAGAAACCTATCCAAAGTTTTACTAAGGTTTTTGGGGAAACCTATCCAAAGTTTTACTGAGGTTTTTGGGGAAACCTATCCAAAATTTTACTGAGGTTTTTGGGGAAACCTAGTGTGTTAAGACTCTAAAAAGAATGTTTGTGATAAAATGTAAGGAAAAGGGTGAAACCTTTTGGACCTAGTGATTGATTTGATTTGATGAAGGTGAGGTAAAGGATGCGACCTTTTGAACCTGGTGGTTTGTTTTGATTTGATGAGGGCAAGGTGAAGTTGCCCCAATTTTGAATGATGGATGATACATATACATACCTTTTGGTTTCGGTTGTTACATATGCGTGTGTGATTTTGATGGTTTGGAATGTGTTGTGTTTATATTTGCGTAGGTAGCACAATATAATCTGTAGGTATGTATGATAAATAGATGCATATGTATGAATGGTTTAGATCTATTATCGTGCTTTCATGTGAATGAATTTGCAGCCTAGTATGCATGATTATGTTTCGAATGCAGTGTGATGTGATATCGAATGTGATGTTGTAATAAATGCACATAGAGTAAATGCAATGCTGTAATTTGATTTTGGGATTTGTGTGAAATGAATGCAAGAATGTGATTTGCTATTTTAAATGCATGTAGGATGAATGCACGACCGTAATGTATACTAAGTGTATATGACATAGATGCATGGGTGCATGTATGAACTTATTGAAATGCACCAAGGAAGCACTTGTATTGTGGCATTTACCTATATAGATGTGATCCATTCCATGATTTCAGGGATGGTGGATAATGTAAGGCATGTGTAATGGCTTTGACTAACATAGTTATGACAATCAAATCTCAAACCCTTAGCTATACAAGTTTTGTGGCAACTTATAACATGATCGGGCTAGTTCAAAGTCTGTCTTGGACCTATGTGTGTGAATGTGTAAGGTTCATTTATCCATTTTAAGGGAGGTAGGATTAACCCATTGTAGATACTACCGGACTAGCTAGCTCATCCATCCACAATAGTGATCTATACAAAAGTGAGATGCTAATGTGAGAGATGTGTTGTCACCCGTAAGACTATTCCACTGGTAGGCAGGCTCTTGGAGCCTATTGCTAGCGATGGAAATCATCCCATGGTGTTATGTTGGACCTAAGGACCAAATGCGATAAGCATAACATGAGTGATATCAAGAGGCGTTACCTTTTTTTTTATGCCCCTGTTCTAATGTTGACCTAACGATAGTGGTGGTGCTCTTTTTGTATGGGCGATGTAGTTTGTTTTCTACCCAATCATTTATTTTTGCTTATGCTTGATCCCTTTGTTTATCCCCAGGTCGTATGTTGACCATGCAGGCGATAGGACGAGCAGGGGATACCGTTCGCTAGATGGCGATATCTACTCAAGATGTCCTCTTTCCTAGGCTCAAAATTGTTAATGTGTAACCTTTTGTGAGCGATCCATGAGAGAAGTTGAACCAACCTAAAATACCATAAGAAGAATGTACAAGACTCGGTAGCTATGGGTGACACTTGATTGCCTAAAATAAAGAGTAGTCAAAATTAAACATGACACCTATGTATACCCTGATCCTAAAAAGGGGGAATGGACATCCAGGTGATGATGCTAACAAGTGCATGTATTATTCCTGTTGAGGTGCATTTTGGGGGAGAATGTACAAACATGAATTAAAATTTTAACTATAAAGCATATGGATATGTGCAATGCATGTAACTATAAGTGATGCAAGTGGAGGAATGTGATATTTACAAGAAGAAATTTATGTTGTTTAGAAAGAGAATCTTAGAAGAACCTATTTACAGATGAGTAAAGTGTGTAATGATGACAAAAAGTGTGATGCTATGATCATGGTTGCCCCAGCATGTGGGGTGTGTGTGTGTAGTAGATGTATAAGTTGTGATTTGTATAAGTGTGTGTAATAGTCATAGAACAAGGGAAGATGTAAGAGTAGAATGTACAGATGGAAGAAGTGAGAAGAAATAGACTTTGGTAACCAAAAAGAAGAGGGGATTACCAAAGTCCAAAATATTATAGAATAGGAGAGTGAATTAACATAGGTATGTGATTGCTCAAAGGGAGGCCATGTAGCTACGTGAAAAAATTAGAAGAAATATGGATAAGGAAGTGGAAGAAGGATATGAGAAGGCCTACTCGTGGGAAAAACTATGTGAGTCAGAACGTGTATGAGAAGATGATGTGATGGTGTGGTTACCATGTAGCATGTTGTTTACCCAATTTTTGAATATTTTGCACTCTTCAATATCATGGCCTGGTCGACGGTGGTAGATGTAGTATTCACTCGCATGATAGTTATGTGGTTTAGGGAATGAGGTATCGATAGGTTAGGTCTTTGGTAGAGTCAAGTGGCCTTGGTGCATTAGGTGGTAAAACATTCTGATAATGGGGTTAGTGGGAATGTCATGGGGTAAATATTGGGCTCTATTGGAGGTGATGAAGGTCAGTCTACCTATGGTGAGGATGGATGGGTCATGGGAGACTATCGTAGATGAATGTTGTAAAGGCGATGGCTCATCTACAACTCTAGGACTTCGATACGAGAGATGATATGTTGTATCTCATGGTTTGGTGGTTATGGTATTAGGGAAGGAGGTGATCGAGATTCCAATGCGAATGGAATGACCCAATGCATGGTAGAAAATGGATGTGACCAAGATGATGAAATAGTAGAGTGGAATGACTGTGGTGAATGCAAGCATTGTTGGGATGGTATACCTCGCAGCGGCAAATGTGGTGCCTTGAGGACCGGTGGTATAGGTGATGGAACTAAGTGGTGACATGAATGAGAAGGAGGGATGTTTGTGTGACCAACTTGAGTAGCTTGGACCGTGCGGGCTTGTAGAGCCTAGGCATAGGTAGACTCACCATTGGGAAGGGGAGCGGGTAGAAATGTAGGGTGAGGTTGATGAGGTGCGTACTCCCTATTAGGTGGGTGGTAGGATCCTATGGGATGATGGGGGTGATTTTTAGGTGAATAGTGATGTCTGAGATCATCATACGGATGGGAGGGTGATCCTTGTGCTTGGGGTTGGGTGGATTCCTCTTTGTCATCAAAAGAGGACAGGGAGATATGGCTAGTCTCTAGAGTGTGGTGAATAGGATGAGCCTTGCTGGCAAGGGGAATGGTGTCGAGGTGATGTGTGGTGACCTGAATGGGATGAGTGTGAGGAGTGCCTGGTGTGGAGGGCGAATGGTGGTCGGGCTAGATCGATTGGTGTAATGGGTTTTTGTTGTGGTTGCAGATGGTCCTGCATGGTGATAGGTGAGGCCATTGTAGAGCTCTCCTACTGATGATGTGAGTCCTGCAAAAGGAAAAACAAATACCCCAAGCATAAAAATGGTAGAAAGGTAAAACGTACATGTATAAAGAAATAATAAAGCAAAAATAACAAATTCACACGGTAATGTGCTTGGTGATTTACTTCTAACACTATGTGATATTTGTGATGGTGAATGTGATTGTGCATCATGCATTAAATGCATGAAGGTGCAAGATGTTGATGGGTTTAGGATCGTTAAAGCCTTCAAGATCAGCTAGATGATATGCTCCTGAACCGTATTTGTGTATAACCATGAATGGGCCTAACCAGTTTGGAGTAAATTTATCGTGTTGTTGGTGAGGCTGACTTGTGATTTGTTGGTTCTCTTTGATAACCAAGTCATCGATCTTAAATTTGCATTGATGTACCTTACTGTTGTAGGCACGACGAAGGCAATCTTGATATACTCGTGTGTGCTTGATTGCGTGGATGCGATGCTCATCGAGGAGTTTTAGTTGATCTAGATGAGCTTGGTGAGTCATGTTGTCATCAATGAAATCCTTCATAGATATTCGTAATGAAGGTATCTCAAGCTCAAGGGGCATGATAGCTTCTACTCTATAGACAAGTGAAAAAGGTGTTGCCCCAGTAGGAGTATGGATGCTCGTATGATATGCCCACAAGGCTAGGGGTATTTGATTATGCCAGTCCTAGTGAGATTCTACTACAGTTTTATGGAGAATAGAATAGATGGTTTTGTTCGTGGCTTCTGCCTAGCTATTTTCTTGAGGGTAACATGGGGTTGAAAAGCTATGGTGTATGTGAAATTTGTTACACAGAGCTCGGACAGTCTTGTTTTTTAAAATATTTCCCGTTATCTAAAATAATTTGGGAGGGAATTCCAAAGCGACATATGATATGCTCCATGATGAATGCTGCAATTTTAGCTCCTATAGTTTGTACCAGTGGGATGGCTTCAACCCACTTGGTAAAATATTCTATCATTGTGATGATGAATTTGTGACTACTGGAGGAAGCAGGTGTAATTTTTCCAATTAAATCAAGACCCCATTGGGAGAAGGGCCACATGGACTGGATTGGTTGAAGTGCTTGGGATGGTAAATGTGTTAGATTGGCATGTTGTTGGTATTTGATGCAATGTTTGACATACTCATAGTAGTATTGCTCCATTTTAGGCCAGTAATAGCCCATATGAAGAATGCATTTGGTAATTGCCATGCCACTGAAATGGCCACCACAAGTACCATCATGGGTTTCTTGTACAACTCGCTATGATTTTTGTGGTTCTAGGCAACACAAGAGTATACCGTCATAGCTATGGTGGTAAAGGATGTCCCCCAAAAAGGTATAGTGGATCACTCTTTGTTTAAAGGTTCGGCATTGAGCGTGGGGTAGATCACATGGTAGGAAACCTAGTTTGATGTATTCCTTGATCTGTGAGAACCATGGGTCGTGAGGTTTAGTATTTACCACATACACACCACCATCATTTGTAGGAGGCTTGGGTGATATGGCGGATTGTGTAAGCATATGAATGGATACAGATGTTGTGTCAGATGTTGGATTTTGTGGGATGAGGGACCCTAAGGAGGCCATGGTGTCCGCAAAATGGTTTGATGAGCGTGGAGTATCTTCAAGGTAATACCATTCAAATTGGGATAGGAGCTATTGGGCGATCTTCTTGTATTACTAGAGAACCGGGCAATTGCATAGCCAAATTTCCTGCACTTGATTGACTATCAAAAGTGAATCACCTATGATGTGGAGGCATTTGATGTGCATAGAGTGTGCTTGTTTTAGTCCTAGGATTAAGGCTTTGTACTCTACATTGTTATTGGTACAAGGAAAATCTAGTTTGAATGAAAATGGGAGTGGTTCTCCTTCAGGTGTAAAGAAGACAATGCCTACACCCCCAACGTGGAGACACCTAGACCCATCAAAGAACATGGTGAGGTCAGCCACAAATTTTGGTTTGACGTATTCCTCATCTTTAGTTATGTGGAAGATAGAGTCATCGGGGAGTTGAATGAGTAGGGGTTGATTGTCAGTTATCGAAGCTTCAGCCAGTTGGTCGATGATGACTTATCCTTTGATAGACTTTTGAGATACGAATTCTAGGTCGAACTCGGTTAGAAGCATGATCCATTTGGCTGTGCATGAATTATGATAACTTTTGTTCATCATATATCGTAGGGGATTGTCTCGAGCGATGAAAAAAGTTGTGTGGTTTAACATGTAGTGGCGTATATGAATGTTATGCATGTGCTAGGTTTTGAGTGTGCTATAACTATGCTAGGCTAGGCTAGGCTATTTTTGTTGAGGTTTTTAGGACAAACCTATCCATATTTTTGCTAAGGTTTTTGGAGAAACCTATCCAAAGTTTTACTGAGGTTTTTTGGATGAACCTAGGTTGCTAAGGGATTCTAAAAATAATGTTCCAAAATTTGTGTTGAGGATTTTGGAAAAACCTGAGGTTTGGAAAAACAACTATGATGAAGGTAAGGCAAGGGGTGTAACCTTTTGAAACTTTTGATCCTTTTGTGTGACAAGGTTTAAAACTAGAATGGTACCATTATCGATAAGGTCCTCAACTAAATCATGAAAGGTGCGACAAGAACGTACATCATGACCTGGTTGGCGATGATAAACACAAAATGCATGTTCGATGTGCCCACGAGGGTTGGGTCGATTTGGATTGATGGGTTGAATATTTGGTAATGTAACATGGCCAGTCTCAAATAGCCTCTGGAATAAAGTAGGAAGAGGCTCAGAAAGTGGAGTCCAATTGCGATGTCAATGTGGAGGACGGGGACCATGGGCTCATTGCGGTTTGGATGGAGGGGGTGCATTAGTATGATATAATTATTGTGTTGGATGAGGCATATTAGTATGACCTGGCTCATTGTAGAATGTATCATAGGTTGGAATTTGTTGTGCATAGCTTGTGATGTGCACGTTTAGCCTTTTAACTTCATCTCATAAGAGTTGAATTTCGGGTGTCATAGAAGTGGGGGACTGAGCTATGGTAGGCTTTCCTTGTGGATGTGGTGGATACTGGTATTGTTTTTCTTCATAATACTATGGGGAATACTATTGTTCCTGATCATGATAAGGTGGGTACTGGGTGATGTGTGTTGTAATGTCTATCGACACACTAGATTGTGGGGTAGGTGTCTATTGAGGATAATAATATTGTGACTGGGCAACATGCGGTCGTGGCATGGGTTCTTGTTGGTTTGGAGCCTACTCTACTGGTTGGACCGTGGGTGGTGATGACCAAACTAGAGGAGGCATAAAGAAGCTATGTGTAGCTTTTGGTAGTGTAGGTGTCGATGCTAATGGTGCTAGGGGTGGTCAAGATGAGGTATCAAAAGACAGGATCTATCTTTGCCCTAGAGGGTAGGAAGTAGGGAAGCTAAACTAGGTAGAATAATTTGGTTGAGTACGTGCATAAGTTATTGGTGTCACTCCATAGGTAGGATGGATATGGGTAGTGAGAGCCTAAAAAGGTATAGGCGATGGTATCCTAAAGGTCACCTTAGGCAAAGGTGGCTCTAAGGGTTGGGCGTCATGCATTCTAGATACCTATGAGATAGGCGAGAATGCTACTGAAAAGGTGGGATAAGCTACCGAGTTAGGAGTTTAGGTTGAGGGGAAAGTGTAAGTGTATACTCCCACTTGGGTTTGCATCTCTTGCTCCTAAAGAGGTTTTTGGGAGGTACCCTCAGATATGGTGAAGAATGGCTCTTGGGAAGAGGATGGTTGATACTCTTGTGAGGAGTACGAGTGTGAGGTTTGAGGGAATGGTTGTGGTTCCTGTTGGGTAGGGATATATTGTGTAGTTTGGAAGTATAGATTATGGCTTCCTATAGTGGATGAGGATAGGTCCAACACCATTCCTATGGTAGGGGTGAATGATGTGACCTTAGGATGGGTATGGTTTATAAGGGAGGAATCATTCTCAAACAAGGATTGAGATAGATTATGGAAAAAGGGGTGTGCAAAGGTGGGTGACCTAGGCATGACCTCCTCATCTATGGTGAAGGCTGGAGGAGAATATCTTGGTTCCATGTAGATTACATGGTCACAGAACGTGGTTGAGGTATTAGGTGAGGATGGGGCTACAAAGAGTGGGTAATCCTCTACGAGTGAAGTAGTAATAATTTCACTCAAAGTTGACGTCTCGGCATGAGGTATCATGTGTGTGAATTGTGCATCATATTCTATGCATGAATCAAATGTATCTATAATCCTCTCCTTCATGATCAAAGGAGTAAGAGTAGACTAACTATAGGAAGGGTGAGGCCATTCCTCCATAGAGCATGATTTCTCATGTGCTCTACTATGGGTGACCACAGGCATAGTGGCATGTGTCAATGGGGGTTTTTAATAATAAACCCTATGTGATGTAGACTCAATTGTGTCTACTGTGAGTGTGAAATAAGTGACATGTTGTGTGGAGCAAAAAAAACATAGTATGGTGTGTTGAGATCGGTCTATGATCATGCAAACAATGGTAGATCAGAATCAAATCTAAATGCTAAGAAAATAAAAGTGTTTTATTCATTTTGTGTGTTATAATGTTGATACTCCCTATGTAGAATCATGGGTAATGGAGTGAATACTCTAGAAAATCAGGAATGTCATCAATAACAAACCTCCTGCAACACCCAAATATGCACAGGATAGAATGATACCGCAATGTGCGAATGGTGACCTGTATGGAAGGCATAGTAAAATGATATCCTAAAGGGGTGGAACTCACTATGCTAAAGTGAGTTCACAATATCCTCTCATGAGAAGAGGTGGAACTATTTGAGACCTTTTACTTGCATACCCATGCTTTCGCTTCACCCTCGGGTGGGCTTAGTCAAGAATGATAGTTACCAATTCCACAAATTATACAAGCCTTATGGATGAAGGCGCTAATCTTGTCCCACTCTGCAGGTAACCACTGGTGATGAAATCTAGGGCCCAATCGCAAAAGTGGGGGATTTTTCGGTGATGAAATCTAGAAAACCACTCCTATAGGGCTACTAGGTGTCTAGGGGGGTTGAGAGCTGGTGGAGGGTAAAACACTGTCGGCACCAGTATCGAGTGATGGATTGGGGATGAAATCCAATCTCACCACTTGTTTAAGTACCACGTGAATGTGTGTGGGTTTGTGTTTTGCTAACGATGTTTACAAGATAAGAAACTAACTACTTGCCTTTTCAAAATAAAACTAATCCTAATGCCTTTTCGAAAGCAAATGATTAGATGGGTTACAATCTTTGCAAAGAAATGAGCTAGCCTAAATGCCTTTGTGAAGTAAACTAATCTACTTTGCAAAACATAGAAACAAACAATCCAAGTGTATGGAGTGGAGGGGATTAGAACCCTAATTTGAACTTTTGAATACAAAAATTTCTCTCAAACAAAGGAATAAGGGATTAGGAACCTTAATTTGCTGTTAGAATGAAAATATATTTCAAAAATGGAATAGGGGATTAGAAACCCTGATTTACTTGAACATGTATAGTTATTTCTAACAATGAAAGCTATTAATGAAATGGAATCAACGTAGGCTTGTGCTACATGCAAGATACAAGGACATATGCAAACTTATTTGAGAAATAAATTTTATGAACTTGCTAGAAAGTTGCAGGTCCTAAAAATTTTAGAAACCCTAATGCTTTAACAACTTTGCAATGAAAGCAAGACTACCTTAAGCAATGATCATTACACTAATCTAGTACATTTTTGTATCCAAAACTCACAAAAAAGGTAGAATAAGGGAAAATACCTACATTTTGATGCTAGCAGGGGTTTATTTAGACCCTTAGGAGGTTACCCCAGCTGATTTGGGGGTTTTGAAGGTGTTTATGCTCAAATCGTGACTCGGGTCATGAATTTTACCTAAATCACAGGGTGGGTCATGAATAAGGTGCAAAGGCTTTAAATAAAAGAGTTGAGGATCTAGGATGTGTCCTAGGGCTTTGGGAGGTCTCTGTGAACAATAGATTTGGTACCTGTAATACACAAAAATAGAGGATAATGTCAAATTTATAAGGAAACTGAACCTAGCACTATTCGTTGTGGGGGTCCCACCGGGTGTGCCAGAATGAAATGACCAAAATTTGACATTTGATCTAACAACATGTAAATAACACAAGTCATTCAGAAACATATGCTTTATTCATTATCAAATTTTCATCGATTACAAATAGGGAGAGTTTTCCCCTTTTCTTTTCATGAATAAACAATATAGGCCTGATGCCTCCTTCTGATGTCCCTCAGTGTAGGTGGGCTTTGTTGTATGTGGGCCACCATTGGGTTGTTGTTTTTTGGTGTTCCTTTCTTTCAAATATGTTGCATAACTTGAAATAAACTTGCAAGAAAGGGTCAATACATTGGGGGGCTTGCCCTAGTCAGGCCCCATATTTAAGAAGATGAAATAACTGTAAAACTGTAACATAAATCCAAATAAAATGTGCAAAAGGTAATTATAGGCTGAAACAAATATTACCTCCCAAATTTGGGGTGATTTGGGGCTTGCAGATGTGATTCACGACCCAGGTTATGAATTGGGGCTGGATTCATAGGGCAGGCTACGATTTGAGTTGTGATGCTCTTCTGGTGAAATCTCTCTAGTAGATCGATCCTAAGGCATCTGGAGTGCCTTTGTGTGCTATCATAATCTGACTGTGTGCATCGGGAAGTAACTATTCAATGTTGGCTTTCCATTTTAGCAGAGTAACTATACTTTTTTGAATTAGGGAATCAGACCTAATTAGGGGTTTAGGACCCATTATTTATAGGCAAATGCAAGGTGTAGGGGGGTTTAGATAGACTAAACCTAGGTTTTATTTTGACTAGGGTTAGGTTAAGAAATGCTATGTGGCAACATCTCATTCTAAGTAGGAAATATCCTATCCTCACACATGTGTGAGGAAGGATTAGTGCTAATCCTAATTAGGCCTTAAGCATGTTTAGGGGAGGATTAAAAGAAAACCCTAGGAAACCCTAAATTGGCACATGTGGGAGGATTTGATTAACACTAATTATGAATCAAGAGTTAATTAATCCAATTTTTCCCTAAAAGGGGCTTAAGTGAAGTCAACATTAAATTAGAATTTGATAATTGACTTTTAATTGATTTTTCCAATTAATACCCTGTGGGGGTGTCAATTGAGTGTAAATGGTCTATGCATCACCTCGAGTTGTCGCCTGAAGGTATCTCGATGCATAAAATATGGTTTTGAGGGCTTATTAGGATTTTGGACCTGAAAGCCATTTGTGGAAGTCTACATGTTACTATGGTGAACTTATGGAAGTCTACGCATGTCTACGCATCTCTACGCGTGTCTACGCATCTCTATGCATGACTACGCATGTCTAAAATAGCCTAGGGATGTCTAGAATCACCTATAGATATGCAGAAATAGCAATGTGTGACTTTTGGGTGTCTACATTTCTTATCTTTTCATTATTCATGTTAAGGCTCTAGAAGGATATATCTTAAAGGAAATTTGGAAGGAAAAATTAGAAGTATTTAGGTTATGATAAATGATCCCTTTAAATATTATATCCAATTTGTAAATGATATTTTTTTAGGTAATCCTTCAATTAATGAAGTCATGGAATCTAAATCAATACTATCATGTTATGAGAACATTGTTGGACAATTGTTAATATGAAAAGATCTAAGATCTTATTTAGTCAATATTTCCTTTGATATACAATGTATTATTACAAATATTTGAGGGTTTAAAGTTGAAAATTTACAATTGACATTCTAGGTATTCCCTTGTTTGATAAAATATAAAAGATAAAGCTTTAGGGCTTAATTATAGATAAATGTATGGATGGTTGGAAATAAAAGTCCCTAATAATGGTTGGGAAAATTCAATCCATAACGACTATATTATAATCTACCCTTGTATATATGATATTAATTTCAATATTACTAGCAAGCATAGCATTTGACTTTTGTAAATTCAACAAGATTTTCTTCGAAAAGGATGTTAGAAGAAAGAAATTTGTATTTCCTCTTTATTAATGGGATAAGGTTTGAAAAGGAAAGAATATTACAGAGGTTGGGTTACAAAATTTTGAATTTATGATTTGGTAGTAGGGGCAAAATATTCAAATATCAAGGAAAAAGTTGTAAAAAAATATTACTTAAAATATAGGTTCTATGGATGCAATAAAATTGTTCAATAAGTGAACCTTGACTAGATGTTTGAAAAATGGAACTTCATATCAAAGAGTTTACAATTAATCAAAATATATATTTGATGGTCACTGAATGAAAAGGATTCTATAAATTTTTGGTTTGATGCTTGGTTGAAGTCTTATTCTCTCATATTTGAATAGTACATGAGATGTGTGGTGCATTGGGCACAAGTACAATATGTTCTTATGTAGTGAAAGTAGTAGAATGAAATATTGATAACTACAAGGACAACAAGGACCTACACAGGATAAGGAAAAAATATGTTTTGAAAGATATGGCATAGAGAAATAAGTAATCTAAGATGTTCATAAGCTACATGCCAATATACAATAGTTATATAATAGTTGGGAGGTAAAATTGTTTGACTCATGATTGTTTAAGAAGTAGTTTTAATATTATTTATTTGCCAATACATAAGATACTAAGTGGTAATATTGGATGGTTGTAGTTATTTTTCTAATGCCTGGTCCTAAAAAAGGTCTTCTAGGTGGTTTGGCACCTAGTGGTGACATGCAGTTTTGGCATTATACAACTTTCTATCTATGTATATAGGATCCCTAGGTATTGGATCTAAGGAAAATTTGGAACTATAGAAGTTATGACACTACATATAATGTTGGTTCTATGAGTAAGTTTGACATCACAAATATGTATGGCATTAGTTTGTCTGGTCAAAATTTGAGATGGGTGCCAAGGCTTATAAATCAAAAGTATTATGGCATCATTGTTCCTAAGGATTTGAGCAACCCCTAATTTGAATAGATCTTATTCCCTCTTATAAAGTGATGGTCCCCATTGCATCAACTTCAGATGATGGGAACATGTGATTGATTTGAGCAAGTGTATGCCACTTAGCTTATGTTACCAACTGCCTACTCTTCATAACCCTAAAAAGGCTATGTATCCCAAGTGGATAAATTTGCTAATAATATCAATTAATTGATCTACTATAGCAGGTACCAACTGAGTGGGATCTAGATCTACAAGGAATTATATTATTATAGGCTCTAATAGAGGATAATGATCCAACTTTGGAATCTCCACATGGAATAACAAATGCATCCTTAAGTAATAAGATAAATAAAGAGTGAATAAATCTCATTTATTATGTTGAATGGTGTATGAACCATAATATAAAAGTTTTGATCTTTAATTGTAAGTTGAAGAAGTAGTTCTTCTTCAAGAAGAGTTAAAATTTATCTCCAACTTGAAAATTATGCAGAGTATGGTGTTGATCATGGCACTCATACTTCTATTACTCATGCCCAAGTATTGCTTATATCAAGTTTTGTATGCACTATGCATAAATTATATATCCCTATCAATATTATTATCTTTTGTTAGTATCATGGTACTAGTAGGTATGTGGAAGGTAATGTCCATGGATGCCCTTAGCTAAAATATAAAATATTATTGGAGTGATTGTAACCTGTTGAATTATATAGAGCCCTATTATAGGAGTGTTGCATGTATGGAAGACTTTAACCCCATGTTTGAGAGTGCTTATGGTTGTACATCTAGAGTAGATACACTAAAGTATGGTTAACCATTTCAATCTATATATCAGTCAATGGATGGAAAGCTATGGAATATAGCAACTTGGTGTTGATTTGTTACTATATATGGTGCTAGAAGTTGTCAATAAAGTGTAATACCCAATCATAGATGATGGATTTTAGGATACCAACATGGATCCATACATCCTAATTGAATAGTCAAGTAGTCTTTACCACATCAATAGTCTTCTTGCATGGGACCATGACTACCATCTTAGCAAACTTATCCATAATTATAAATATAATTATTATAATGCTTAGTGGTTGGTAGCCCTAAATTATAATCCATGTTGATATATTTCCAAGTCCTAGAAAGAATCAATATAGGGGTATACAACCTTAACTTCCTATCTACTAGTTTATAAAATATTGCAAGGTGCACATGATTTAATGTATAGATCCAATTCATAGTATAAATATGATCGATGAAAGTCTTATTGTAGCACTACAAGGGTATTTTTGATACCAACATGCCCAACTTACTTGAATTAATACACTTCCTAAATAAGGAGTTGACATAGTGTACGAAAGGTACATAAAGTTTTTCCAATAACACAGCATCTATCATTAAGGTGATGATGGGTGTGGGCTTACCATCTATTACTTAGGGATGTATCTCAATGAAGTTGATGTCATGAGAGTACAACACCTTCTATTCATTGGCATTGTGACCTATAGTGTCCACTATTTTCAATATTGTTTACACTAGTATATGGATCACGTAGTCAATAGTCCAATTTTCTTTTCCTTTGTGATGCTTGATCATAATATGGAATTGATGTAGGTAAGTCTTCCGTTCTATAATTTAATATTAGTGTACAAAAATTATAGAGGCCAATGATTAGAGTGGATAGTTATTTAATTATCCATGATGTAATCACATTATTATTTAATAGCGTGAACAATGACATATAGTTCCTTCTTGTATGTTGTCTAGATTTGAGCCATGTTATTGAGTCTCTCAAAATTATATGCAATAGGATGCTCATTCTAAATCAAGATGACACAAAGGGCATAATTATATGCATCGATCTCAATCTCAAAGGATTGAATGATATCATGCATGGTTAGAAGTAGCATTAAGTAGATATATTTTTTGTGCTCCTTAAATGCTTGATATTATTGTAGCATCTAATAAAAACTTAATTTCCATGCATAACCTAATTGAGTGGTAATAATACATTTAATAAACCCAATATGAATTGGTTGTAGAAGTTAGCAAGGCCCTAAAATTTCTTTCATTAGGTTCTTTAGAGTAGCCCATTCCTAGATGATGTGTATCTTCTCTAAATCTAAATGTATATCATTATGATCAATGATGTAATTGAGGTAGGAGATCCCTATGATGTTGAAGGTGTACTTGCTATGGTTTCTTGAATTATGTATTGGCACAAAGTGTCAAGAACTTGACACACATATTGAAGATGCTCCTTCCATGTATTGCTAAATATTAGAATGATATTCAAGTAGATAATTATAAATAATGATATGAATGGACATAGGACCAATATTCATTAAGTGCATAAATATAACAAGTGAATTGATCAATCTAAAAGGTATAACCAACCATTCATATAGTCCTTATCTATTATTGAAGTTTTCCTTCTAGTTGAAACAAATGATAACCTAATTTTATGTTTATTTTGGTGAAGTATTTGTCCCCTAGAGTTGGTCCAATAGATCATTGATGTATGGTAACAAATACTTATTATTCATCAAAATTTGGTTTAATACCTTAAATTCTATGCATAGGCACCATATCCCATAATTATTTGGCACCAAGATAAAAGGGCTTCCACAAGGGGAAGAGTTGGACCTAATATTACCTTGGTCAATCAACTCCTAAATTTATCACAATATCTTGTCATTTTCCTAGATTATATAATGATACAATGGATTATAGAGTAGTGATAACCCTAGTATCAAGTTGCTCTGATGCTTCATCAAATAGAGTAATGGTATTCCCTATGGGTATTGGAATACAACAAAATATGAATGAAGAAGGATATTCATTTATTTAATCTATCCTAAATAATATTTAGTTGGCCTAGTTGAAAAAATTTCTTCGTACCATGGCTCTCTACTTGAACCATTAACAAAACAAACTTTTGTTCTTGAGAAATGAACTTCTTACACTATTTTACAAACATAAGAGTTAGTTTTTGGGTTGGGCACTCAAGTATATAGTTTTTTATTTATTTATGGAATGAATGGATTTTTAAAGGGTATCCAAACCTTTTACAAAATGAGAAGACCCTCAAAGAGGATCCTATAGGGCAAGCTCATGGAAAAAGGAGAGAGAGAAACCAGAGAAACAAACAAACTAGGGGAAGACCTTAGAACTAACAAAATAGAACATAAAAAACACAAGAAAGGGAACAACATATAGTGGGATAAGAAAGGGTAGGGGATCAAAATATGGACTTAAATAGCACTTGAGGTAGGGGCATCCATTATCTCTTTAGATTCATCATCCCCATACTTGTTCCTATACTCCATCAACAGAGTGGCACCCTATTCAATGTAGGACATGCTCATTTTAGCAACTTTTAAAATAGCTCTAATAATATCATCAAACCCTTGCATATAGCCCTTCTTATTAGGGAATGGGACACTCAACAATGGAGAGGGGACTTAAGATACAAGGGATAATTACTCTAAATAGTGGGCTTCTGGGGGTTCGCAAGATGAGACTACAACGCATAAGTTTTTGAGCAAAAAGAAGAAAGTTAGTCACATACTTCAAAAATGGTTAGGAGTTGCAAGAGTAGGGGATTTTCTCCTCTTACAAACTTGGCATTTGATGCATACCTACCTACAATGATATTCCAATTTGACTTTAGGAGTCACTGATATGCCTCTATGGTCATAATTCAAAACTCTACCTCTCTTAATAGGTTCAAGGGAGACTTCTTATTCTAAAATATCAACCATGAGGATCTCAATGGCTGCATCAAGCTAGAGCTCCTATAACTAGGAAGACTCCTTGAAGGCATTCCTCTCAAATGGCTAAGGGGAATCATGCTTTAGGTCACCAAAAGGGCTCCCCTTGCTTAGAACAATGTTCAAAGGAGGATTATGGGCTTCCTTCTACAAAATATGTTGAAATATGATCATATGTAAGCTTGGTGAACAATAAATAAAGAGGACCCTTTGTGGGTATTAATCATGGACTTTTCCATAGACCTGTAAATAAAGTTAGGAATATTAATGCTTTTATTCCCATGAATGTGGTTCAGAAAGGCAAAGTGAAAGCTCCTTATGATATTGATCTACCCATATAGTATGAAATACTAGATTATAGGGACAAACACCTTATTCCATAGCTTGGAAAGAGATTCTCTAACATATCCAACTTTGTCCTTGCTAAGGTTATCTCCCTTATCTTTGAACGACTCACTAGCCAACAAGTTCTTGTCTCAACACTCAAGTATGTAGTAGGTCATTCCTTTGATGTGCAATAAACATTGCTATGAACATGCCTATAAGTCACCTAGACTCAAAGAGGTAACATATTTTGATAAATATATCATAAATTTCTAATAGCACCATGTCACATGTGATTATATTGTGCATTGATATTATTCCATACTCAAGAGTGCATAAAAATTGAACCTCTACTCCTTTCCTAAGGTGATGCCAACTAAGGGAGTAGGGCCTTGGGTGAATTGAAGTATAGAATCATAATTTCTTGACTATTTTTTAAATAACAATGTTCTTCTAACTCCTAGTAAAAATGATCATGTGTATGGGCTTGTCATTTATTCAATAGTGGGTATTGACTCAGTGCTCTCTTTTCTCAAAAACATAAAAAGTTGAAACATTACTATCTTGTTGAGTTTTGATGCTCAAACATATGGTGCCAACCTCCTCTTCACCTTTTGGCAAATATGTATAGTCATTGACATGTGTCTACACCCCTAAAGACTTTTGTTTAGATCTTTAGTCAACATCTTTATGAGTGTGAGTCTTTTTATGGATATACCACTTGCTTTCCATCTTATTTTTCCTTGTCATATGTAATATGAGGACTCTTGTGCTTGTGTGACATTGGATGCCCCTTAGGAATTGACACCATAGGTAGTTGTATAAGATGTGGATTGGGTTGTAACGCTAATGATGTTTGATATGGTGCAAGCAATAACCTTTGTACTTTTCTTGAGACTTCTCCTTCATCTTAGTCACAAACCAAAAAACTTGCACCAAGGATTCAATAGGGAGGAACTCCATTTTAGATTTGATATGATAAAAAAGTTGACTAATGAATATAAGGACCTAATGCTTCTTTCTATTGTCAATGATAATATTACTAGATATTTTTTTCTACCTATATTGATATGTACACTAGCACAACTATTGGATATTCATATATATATATATATATATATATATATATATATATATATATATATATATATATATATATATATAATTTTATTTTTAAAGTGAAAAACCCCTTGCGGGCCTCCTTGGTCTAAGAGACCATGAACAGGGGGTTCTACACCATCAAAGTCACCCGGGGGTCACACCCAGCCCTGCTCGCACCAACATTATCAATTGGATTTTGGGTACCCAATTCAGCTTTTTGGTAGGGTGGAGATTCGAACCTAGGACATCCTTTGGAGGATTGCCCTCTCCTCTCCAACTCACCTACAACACCTGGGTATATTCATATATTTATCCGTGTAATTATGTAATAGATAGAAACAAGCATAGACTAGTTTGAAAAATATTGTCCGTGTGCCAATAGGGTCTCCATCATTTACAAGCTTATCACTAGTGGCTTCCCACAAATAAGCAACCCACTTTAACATCATCTAGGCTACAAAAGTAATCATATCAATGTTAGATAAGTTATTAGCATAAAATTATATTTCTAGCTACTAGATATAAGTATTCAACTCTTAGACATTAATTCTAGCCTTAGAAGACTTTTATGTCAATATTAATTTACACCTTGATTTAATATGGTTCTGGAAGGGTGCATGGTTGGCAATACTGGTTGATGCTACCACGTGATTGTGACATGCAAAAAAATACTTAAATAATATGTTCTCTTTTACTCTAGGGCATCTCAAGCAAACTTGTTGATGTCTTGAGGCTTTGTCTCTATAGATGTTAACTTTGGTTTATTGAATATTTCTCTATGAGTGTGGCATTCTTTAGGATACCAAGAGATAAAACCTTATACCATAAATGTTTTTGAACAAACATCCAATGATGAAGCATACTAGAGGCTCTATTTTTGGCAAGAATCATCATAGAAAAAATGAAATAATTAGAAGGAATTTTTCATACCACTTTATTTGCATCATGTGGCCCAAGATGTGATGACATGGAGGACATCTTGCTAAACCAACTTATAGTTCTAAGTAAATTATACTTAAAAAATTTGTAGTCAAACAAAGAACAAGAAATGTCTTTCAAATTAATATGGCTTAATTTATAGATAACACAAATATAATACTACAAAATACAAAGCTCATGTAGTAGAAACAACAATAATATAAACAATTAGCACATGAGGTATGTGGTGTGCTACATACAAGTACAATATGTTCCTCTATAGTAAAAATAGTGGTAAAATAAAATCTTGAGAGCTATAAGGACATAAGGATTTATAGAGAAGGATAAAACATATATGGGAAGAGGTGCATAGAGGAAGAAGTGATCTACAATGTTCTTAATCATATATAAATGTACTTCTTTTTGGAGTTGTCAATAGTTCATAAGATGCCAAGTGGTAATGCTTAGTGGTTGAAGTCATATCCCTAATGCTTAGCATTGAAAATGTACCTTATACATAGTTTATAACCTAGTGGTGACATATGATGTTAGCACCACATATGTATTTATCTATATACATGGGAGCCTTGTGCATGGGATTTAAGGTAAGGTTAACACAATAGAAGTCACGATTCCATAGTAGTGTTGGATTTAGAAGTAAGCATGATGTTGTAGGTATTTATGGCATTAGTTTGTTTGGTTAGAAATCTAGATGGGCTCTAAGGCCTAAAAGATGACATTGTTGTGGCATCACTATTATTGAAGATGTGTGTAACCTCTAATTTGCTTAGATCATATATGAAGTATTGGAGTTACTATTATTTTTTGGAATTTATGGATTGAAATGGATAATTAGAATTTTCAAATAAAAATCTCAAAATCATACCTAAATTTAGATCCATATTATTGCCTATATTGTAGGAAGTTTGTGTGCAGGGTGCTCCTCATGGAAAATATTAGGTATGGAAAAAGATGCACTAGTTGCTTGGTTATAGGATTTGAATATGCATTTAAGGGTGAGATGCAACAATGGAATTAGTTTAATAAATCCTCATCAATTCATCGTAAAGTATAAATATCCAAAGTTTGGTTCATCATACTTACTTTTGATGTTGCTTCCAAAGGAAACCTTGGAAAAGTTAGAAGAGGTGGTGTTTTTTGGGCATAATAAAGCAAAATTCTCCTCACCTACTAAAATTCATATGAAATTTTAGTTAACAACTATATATAGGCTAGGGCATTTCTTATAGGTGTAATGACCCCGCTTAGCATGACTTGTTCTTGATACTTGATTTATGTATTGATGTGAGGATATCAAATGCATAAGCTCACTTTATGTTATCAATATGTGTTGATAGTTGCACTTATACTTTGATTATACTACTTTTGGAATAGGTACTACTGATTAAATTTGGGGTTGTAGGACCAGGTACTCTCATGGGTAGATTGGTATGGGACAACCACTAGAGTCAAAAGAAAAAGGAAAATAATGGATGACATTCTCATTGACAACTCAAGGGAAAAAAATCCCTTCATGTAGGTGTATTTCATTTGCTTATGTTTAATTGAATGCACCGTTGGGCAAGGAGGTTGTTATTTGAGCAAAGGAGCCATCCTGTGTAGAAGGGTGATAATCTTGTAGTTATCGTAAAGCCTTCTACTTAAGGAAAAAAATGTTGTGCATCTTTTTTATTTCATCCTAGTTGGATATGGATGACTTAGCAAGAGCCCTTGAGTTTTTGTATGTGGAATTGTTTGATATCGATGTTAATGGTTAATATTAGCATTCAATAGTATTTAAATTAATTATAGGAGTAGTTAATTTAATTACTCTAATGTGGGTAACTTTAGAAAGAAATAAATGTTAAGAAAGTGATTTAAATAATATTAGATCAAAGGGAATTAATTAAATTTATGCAAGCAATATAAATTTTGAATACTTTTAATAAAGTATAAAGTTTATATTTTATGTTTAGTTTTTTGGAAATTTGGCAAGTGGGAATTTTTGGAAATCAATGTAATCTTAGAAGCATTTATTTTTTAGTAACGTAAAGGCATGCTTAAGGAGGCCACGCTCAACTCTTGACCTTTATAGTTTTTCTTGAATATCTATTTTAAATTCTTGCTTTTGCCAAGTTTTAAAAAATAGAAGAGATTGTTTTGAGATTGGGGGGGAAATAGAGGGAGGAGCTTGGAATAAGGATATGCAAGGTGAATACCTGAGCAGAAGCAATAAAATATGTAGTAAAGGTATTCTCTTATATTTATTTTAATATTGCTAGAAAACTAAATATAAGCCTATGCTTTTGATTATTCATGGTATTTTTGTGCATGCTTTTGGATTTTATGTTCGATTTATGCATCGCCTAGTAGGAGCAAATGGTTTTCCAAAATATAACAACTTTGTGTGTTCTTCTTGTTCGTAGTTTTATTTCAAATCATTTTCAAGTCAAGAGCAACATGTTTTAAGGTGATATGAGAAGTGATCTAGCATAATTTGATTGCCAAAGGGACTTCACAAACTCTATCTTTATTGTAGAGACTTATGTTATGGGTTGGAACCTAGGTTGTTCTCCCCAAGCCTACGCTTTGCTTCTATAGGGAATGTTATGCATTTTAGGTCTGTTAGATTTGTCTTGTGTTGAAGAGTGGTTCTTGATATTTTTAGCATTAGGTATCTTTTAATGAAGAGAGACTATTGTGTTGATATTTGTTCCCTCTTCGTGTAATATTTCTTCTCTTAGAGAGCCTCTATCTTAAATGATTTATGTGGGTTAGCATCTAAGTTAATCATTGTAAGTTTGTTTGAGTGCACAGGATGGTTTTGGTTGCCTTAGAAAGTGCTTTATTTATCTTTTTTTAGAGGTAGATTTACAGTGTCCTCCTTGGCTACTTGAATCAAAGATATTTTTTGATAGAACCTCTTGTGCTTGGTGTTGATCTTGCATTTTGCTTTCTTTCAACTATTTCTATAAGCGTTGCTAGCATAATACATTCCTATTGACGCTTGCTTGTTGGAAGGTTATAGTTAAAAGTAATGCTTTTATTTTATTTATGTATGATTAAATAAATATCAAAATAGCTAGTAAGTCTTATCTTTTTGTCTTACATGGTTAATACTGCATTTTTGTTACTATTATGGTATTAAAGTGTGAAATGTAATGCTAAAACCCTTAAGTTGTGAGCTAAATATATTATTTAATGGGTTTTTTTTATTAAAGGTTCTAATGTTTGAAAAATAGTAAAAGAATAGAAAGACTTCTATTGTATGGTTTATTAAATGATTAATCTATTACCAAAGTTAGAGATGGAAACTATTGGTCAAAAATTGAAGATTTGATTTAATGATGGTTTTTGTTTTATGGATGAGGCTTGTGTAGTTGAGTCCATATTTTGAGAGAAGTATGGGATTCTCTCAATATTTTGCATGGGTTATGCTTTGAATAATGTATGGTTGGTATTATTGTATGTTTCTTGTATAATACATTGTAAGTTGCTTTTGCATTCATGATTTTTCATGATCCCTAAACTTCTTATCAAAGTTCATGGAAAGATATTCTTTCATGAAGATGACCATGGAAAGAAGATGATACTATGGACCACTTAGGTGGAATTATATTATTGTAATTGGGGTTAAAAAGTTAATTTTGGGATCAAAAATTATGCTATTAAATATTTTGGTTGTCATTCTTATTACTTAATGAAGTTTGTATAAGAATGGAATTTCTAAGTGATGTTATCTCTCATGTCCAATTATTTGTAAATTTGGAAATAGAGTAATTAAAAAAAGTATGTTGTATTTACTCTTGTTATAGTATTTCAAGACTTGTTCATAGATGAAATATTATATATTATTTTTATTTAATGTAAGTTCCTGGAATTTTGGATATATGTCAAATGGAATGAATATGCTATTAAAAATAATGGTAGAATCTAGTTCATAGATTATGGTTATAGTTCTTATAGATGTTGTTTCATTATTTCTATTGTAAGTAAAGGAAATGATAAATGCTAGTATTATAATTGAAAATTATTCAAATTTCTAATCTTTAGCAAATGTGTTATTATGCTTTTTTATAGCACTTTATTTCCTTTGAGAGAGATGTTCGTATTCTATTAAAAATTTAGACTCTTGGGTTTGTATGGGGGTTTTTGGCATGAATCTAGAGTCATATTAGAGAAACCCTTGAGTCAAGAAGATAACCCAATATTGGAAGGAGTTGTGGTGATGCAATAACCAAGTAGTTGTGAATCGTGAGAGGAGTTGCAATGATGCAATAACTAGGTATTTGCAAATATGGAAGGAGTTACAATGATGCAATAACCAAATAATTGTGAATGATATGCCTTGAATGGTGAGTCTCAAGTATCCTAAAGTAGTGAATTTTAGAATCATTCACAAGATAGTAAAGTGGTGGCACCTTGAGTGGTCACCTTACAGTGAGGTAAGTGTGACCAAGATCATTATCATGTGAGTGATAATTGTCATACCTGAGATGGCACCTTGTGGTGAGTCAAGTGTGACCATGATCATTATTAGGTGAGTGATAATGGTCTATGTTATTTCATGGAAAAATAAAACTAAGTTATTATAAGTGAAATATAGGAGGAATTGTAACTTATCCAACTACTTTTTGTGGATAGGAGATGGCACCTATTTTGAAATGAGGATCATCCAAGAAGGCGGGGTCAGCTATGTAGGATGAATTTACAGTACGTCCCCAAAAGAATTTTGGAAGAAAAATAGACTCTGAAGTAGGGGAAAAATGGTGCACCTAATGCAGCTAAACAATATGCATCTATCACTAGTGTGTTATGAGCATCAAAATGGAAGCATGCAAGTAATAGTGGAAAGACACCAAATTGCAAGAAATGAAATAAAATAAAGTCTCTTTCTATCAATTTGATAGTTCAATACCATAGTTACATAGATGTCCCCTTGAGGGCTCAAGTTCAATACAATTGTTTACAAAATTATGGGTGCCCAAGGACCAAGTCCTTTCAAAGAAGCTTGTGTGCACTTCCAATGTCTTTCCTCATACCCACAATTGAGGTGGGCAAACCTATGATACCACTACTTTGTTCTATGATCTTGTGCTCCTTCCTTGTACACTATAAAAACCTGCACCTGCACACAAGGAAATCATAATCGTTAAATAGCAAGTGTGTATGGTGAAAACATGTAATCCCCATAGGCACTAAAAGACTAGAAAACATGAATATGAAATACACCTATCTAAATCAACTTCAAATGAATTGAAATTGTAGATGTATATAAAATATATGGTTTTGGGAATATATTACTAAAAACATAACCAAAATTACATTCGATGGCGTGGAGTAATCGCAGTAGACCTTCAAAGCCTACAAAACCCAAAGCAAGCAATTTCTACCCCTAAACATATCCAAAATGCATGAAACTTGTAATATATAAAATGACATTTCAAGACAACCCATGTGGTTATATTTGCAAAATAAGGTACATATCCCTATGCATCTCTAGATGAGCTCCATAGACCTGCATAAGACCCTACAAAACACTAAAAATGCAATATCTTGCTCAATATAGCTCCAAAATGCATGAAATTTGGACAGTATCATAATATGATAATATAGAATCTAACTAAAAAATAATAGTAAATAAATAATGTATAGATAATCCACCATTCTAGGGTGGGATGATTGGTACTATCGTAAGCTGGGGACCGTCTTGGGTGGGACAACCACTAGTTATGCACTTATTTTATCACCAATTCCTATATGAATTAGTCCAAAACCCTCATACTAGTGTTGTCATAAAATTTTTTGGTGAAATTCACTCAATTGATCTAGTTTTGTAAATAAATTATGCCTCCTAGTTCACTCGCAAACCTCCTTTGCTAGGTAGAGATTCCGAGGGAAAAGGGCATAAAAAGGTGAGGGGAAATCTTGGTAGCACTCCATTGCTATGTCTCAAAACTCCTCTTTATATTGTGTGGAAAACTAATCCACTTTATATCCAAAGGAAGCCTTTGGGTAAGAAGGCATGCGAGGGCATGCACGGCAAGAGGTGCCATTTGGCCAACAAGGTGGCATGCATTGGAGGGAGAAGAGAATCTCCCTATTTGGCCTCTTACATTTAGTATGTCATAAGGATGTTGCATTCTCTGACTTGCATGATTGAATAGGTAGGATAAATGGCAATTTCTAGGTGCCATTTGTCCAAATTTGACTTTTTGGGAGTCAAACCTTGTGGTCATCCCACCCCAGGACGGCCAGTTTACCACCATCTTGGGGTGGGATGACCATAAACTATGGCCATCACGAGTGGGACGGTCATGCCTACATGGCCCAAAAGCTCCCGAAAGTGGGGTAGATCCTTCCAAGAGTGGTTATGACCACTAGTAATATTTAAGGGTTGCCCAAGGGGGCCATATGATGTCAATTAACTAGTGCTTTTGATTGCCTAATTGGATTGACCAGATTTTAGTATCTACAGACTCCAACAAGAGATCTAGAAGAACAATAGACTCCAGTAAGAAGTATAGAAGAAAAATGGACTCTAGTAATAAACTAGAAGAATAATGGACTCCAATGAAAGGCTAGATAACCTTTCTTTAGCAATTAAGTTTCTTCAAGAGCAAATGAAACAACAACAAAAAAATTTTGAAACACTTGTTAATCGAGAGACCAGTAATAGGGATTCATAGGGTAGAAAAGAAGAGAATCTTGCTAGAGGAATCCATGAGGGTAAAGCGTGAATCAAGGTTGAGCTTGCCAAGGACATTAATAATGTTAAGGTATCTAAATTTAATGGAAGAGAAGGGGGTGATGTCATAAAGTCTTGGCTGAATGAGTTGGAAACTTTTTTTTTATGAAGAATTATTCATCAAAAACCCAAACATTTTGAGCAACCCTTCATCTTTGGGATGCAACATTCGAATGGTGGAATACATTCAAGGTAGGTAATGGAATCAAATTCATGTACATTAAATAAGATAACTTTTAAGGTTATTTAAGAAGAGATTCCTATCAAATCAATTTTATGTAGAGAAGTTTGAAGAGTTCTCTACGCTTCAATAGGATGCATTGACTTTGGAGGTATACTATCAAAGATCCATTAAACTATTGAAATATGTTTTTGAGTATAATATCAATGAATAATTGAAGGTGCATAATTTTATCTTGGAGGTGGATCCTAAGATTAGAATAATGATTAATTTGCTCAAGCCCAAAATCCTTCAAAAAGCATAAGATTTGGCTCAACAAGAAGAGACCAATCTATAGACCAAGATGACATTCTTCAACTATGGAGGGTTGACATAGGTAGAGAAACAGGAAATTAGGAAGAGGAAGAGTATTGGGCTTATGAAGTGATAAGGGTTATACATAGTGGTGAATATTTGTCAATTGCACAAATATTCAGATTTTCAAAATTAGAAATTGGCGAAAATGGGAGCCCTACACATCGGTCCATTCACCCAAAATTTTTGGGACAAAATATTTTTAGGGGTTGGTTCATCGCGTGATTATAATAATATTATGATTTTTTTTTTAAATTTGCCAGCACTCCTGCCTTAAGCAAGGACCCTTTTCGCCTTAAAATTATAAATTTTTTAAATTATCCCACTAAATTTGCCAATTATACCAGTATATATAATTAACACGTCAATGATACTATTTCATGTAAAACATACAAACTATTAGAAAATTAAGCACCAGCAGCAAAAAATAAAACCTTCCAACAACAAAAAAGAAACTGAAACACTCGATTTGTTGCAAAATTTCTTTGAGCTCTGATCATGTGCAGAAACCAGTCAATCCACCTATAACTTCTACTCGGATTGGAAATTGGACCCATATCTGCACCCGAACACGGTTGGATCTTGTTTTGCACTTGAATGACCTATGGACCTTGTTTTGCACTCGAACGATTATCGGATCTTGATTTTCACCCCAACATTATCAAAGCCTGATTTACACCCAGACTAGATCGAACCCTATTTTGCAACTATACTGACTACTAGAGATTGACTTGCACCCGAACTATGCCAAACCTTATTTTTCTTATGGACAGTGTCGAACCTTATTTTTCATCCAAATGGAGCCGGGACTTTTTTCACCCAAACAGAGTCGGTCCTTGTTTTCCACCCAGATGAAACTTGTCCTTATTTTCCACCAGGACTAAGCCAGACCAACTATTGAACCTCCCTTTGCACCCGAAAAAGGGTCAAACCAAGATTTATCTCTAGATCGAGGATCGTGCATCGTTTGTAAAAAATAAAGGTACAAAATTTTGCCTTTCTAAATTCTTTTTAGATAATATGATTTGAAGTAGTTGTTATAGTAGTAACATGTATTTGTTTGTTATAAAATTGTAACTTTATTTTTTGTTGTTTTCCTCTCTTTTCCTCTCTTTTCCTCTCTTTTCCTCTCTTTTTCTCTATTCCACATTTGAGTGTTTTGATGCATTTCTTAGCTAGCATGGTTTTCCATTTATCTTAAGATATTGTGAATCTATGATCCTCAGTTTTCTTATTTTTTGAGAGAATATGAGTTCAAGAAATTGTAGTAATAAGATTTTTTTTTGTCATCTAATTGCAATTTTTTCGTTTAGTGTTTTTCTATCATTTATTGATAATAGGTCAATGCTTTGTTTTCCATTGTTTCCCCTATTTTTCCTTGTTTTGCATGTGAATTTTTTGATGGATTCTTCAACTACTTGTCCTTCTCTTAAGGAAATATAAATAAGTAAATGCTCTATTTCTCTAAAGTGTTAGAAATAGAGTTTATTCCATAATTTGTGTTATATAAATGTATGTTCCAAGGTACATACTTAGGATATTAGATTACTTTAGGGGGAATTTATCTAGTTGGAAGAGTTAATAAATGCACAAGTATCAATGTGCAAGCTGTATATGTGTAAGTTGTCCCTTGCATAGCTAGGTAGAATTTTGGCCAAGGAACCTATCTTCCTATATAAGAAAGGCCTCATAGTCAAATAGATATGAGAAGGGGGACATAGATAGATAGATCTGCTTACAGCATTGTCATATGTAGTAGTGCAGTGTTGTGTAGATCACCATATATTGGTGATGGATGCAATGTAGTTTAGTAGCTTAATTAATGGAGTGCATTTCCTCCATAGCTAGGTTGTATTCATTTATGTTATTTCTATTCACAACATACTTCAATCATCTTGTAGAATTACTTTCTTTTATATGATTCTGCATCTTGTGATTGCTATCTCCCATTGCTAATTACATAAAAAGCTAATAGTGGTATCAAATCTATGGTAGATCTAGTCTATATAGGTCAATAGGGAAACCATAATTACCATTGAGCTTGAGTATTTTGTCAAACTGATGCACCGTTGGACTAGCCACTATCAAAATATCTTAGAAGAATCTAGGTGATAGACTTAGGGAGAGTCACAAGTGAAGACTAAAAAAAATCTCAGTTCCAAAAATACTAAGATTGCATCTGACTAAAGTCTTTCCACAGAGTTATAGAAAAAAATTGTGAAGACTAGGACTAAGCATTCAATACATTATATTTACAAATCATCTAGTGAATATCATCTAGGATGTTTGGAATTTTCTAACTATTGCCTAAATTTTATTTTGTTACAAAAAATTAATTCTTAGAGGATTGGGACTCCTCCTACAATAGAAATCTAAAGGACTCCAACTTCGTTGCCCTAAGGTCGGTGTGCCTTCATAGTGTAGATATTAGTTCCTTGTGCAAGAGAATAATATTGTGGAAGAAGAATTATTGTGAAGAGTTGTGGTGAAGTAAGGAGACTGAAGATCTCCATTGTTGAATCGAAGAACTTCACAAGTTGAAGAACAGGCCTTATAAGCCTTAACACAAAAATACCATAGAAGCCTTGAATAAAATTCCATAGAAGCCTTGAAGGAGAAACCACATAAGCCTTGATACTGAAAAGGCCACAGAAGCCTTGATACTAAAAAAGGCCATAGAAGCCTTGGTACTGAAAAAGGACACAGAAGCCTTGATACTGAAAAAGGCCACATAAGCCTTGATCCTGAAGAAGAATTCAAAGAGAATATCTAATTCAAAAGTAATCTAAATATTTTAGTACTAAAACTTTATTGTAGGAAAAGAAGATTTAGTGATTTGGGAAACTTCCTACAAGAAAGTTAGGAAGGGTATCTTCTTTAGAATCAATCCAGGACCTAAATAAAAATCAAAGAGATCAGGAGAATATCTCAATTAAGAACTTCCAATATTAGAAGAAATAAGAAGAATAAGGACTAGGTGATTCTTACTCAAATCCAGAAGTAGCAGAATCAGAGATCCAAAAGAAGATCTCACCACCAATACTTCTATGAGAAGAAGGTTGAAGAGAAGATCTCAAGGAAGACCATTAGAAGCTGTAATATGAAAGACCTTGGGAAGGTCTCATTGAGCATCCAAAAAAAATCTAGGAGAGCCTTACTAAAGAAATTCTCAAAGAAGAACTCATAGGATAAATCCACTACCAAGGAGAAGACCCTGATAGTGAAGGACTTGGGACAATTATCGCCATCCGACAACAATCCCAAGAGAAGAATAATTTTGTGAGTTCCAAATCAAAAGAATAATTTGGCAAGGAGTGTCAAATACATGAAGAAGAATTTGGCAAGGAGTACAAAATCCTAGAAGAAGATCCTACTTGAAGTTAGAATTCAACAAGAAGACTTGAAGACAGAAGAAGCTCATAAAATCTTGGAGATTTGAAGATTACTTCTTATAGCAAGAAGGAACTACTTCAAATACAAATACTTCTCCAACAAGAGGAGTAGAATACAAGAGGATAACAAGCCACCAAATCCTAGGCTCATGAAATAAAGTTCAAGACCATCATTTGGTGAAGAAGGAGCTATCAGAACAGTCTACAAAGAGCTGCAAGATCCTACTCAAAGCAGTAACTTGGTGATCCTAGACACCAAGATCTACATCCTCTATATAAGCAACAAAAGAGCTAAAAAAACATAAAAAAAAATGTAAGAAACTTTTGGTGCAAGTAGATTCATTAATTGGATTACTTATCTAATTTGTTATATCACCTAAATTTGGATTAAAGTTGCAATTGGATTACAATCTTCAATTTTGAAAAAATAAGGGTTCTTTTTAAGGTGCATTTGCACATTTATTAGGAGTTGATTAGATTTTAGAATTTCTTCTATCAACTACATATCATCTACTTTGGAAAAATAAAAAGAAGACTAAGTCCTACAATATTGATTGTAGTGAAATTGCATAATAATTATTAAAGGTTCATTTCAAATTATTCTTGATTAGTTGTAGTAAATTTGATTAAGTGCATTATCTTGAGAGTTTATTGGAGTGATAAGGTTAAATTGTTAGAGCATTAAAATTAAAAGAACATTAGATTCATTTGCACTATTGTATTGCTCTCAAAAGGATTATATTTTGTGTACTTGAGAAGGACACAAGATTAGAAATTGCTAAAGTGTCTAAACACACTATTCATGCACAAAAATATGTAACACGTTGTGTCCAAGTGAAGCCACCAAATCAGGTTAGTATCGTCCAAAAATTTGGAGAAGAATATGACTAACAAAAAATAGAAATAGAAGCTTCAAAGATTGATACTTGGTGATCTCAAATCCAAAGCATTACAAGGTTAATTGCATGATATAAAGGGCAGAAAATCACAACTATAAAAAGATTCTATATACATCATTAAGGGCTTAGATTTATCATCAAAGTATCCAAGCAAAAAGGGTAAGGATTCTAGCCAAAGAGATATCCTCAAAACCCTTATACTTGCATTCAAAAATTTGCTACAAAGACAGAATTTTAGACCTGCAAAAGAGTGCAAGAAAAATGTGTAATAAAGAAGGTTTCATATACATGTAAAGTTACATGATATTGCACTTCTACAAACATCATAAGCAGGAATAAAGTAGATTTAAATGTACCTCAAAAGGCACAATATTTATAGGGTAAGCCAGCCAAGGAAGGATGAACATTTACAGCAAAAGGAGCCACTCAAAAATTTCACTCTCAGCAGATCTTGGATGGATAAACTTGCAATATCAGAGCCCACATAAGGTTGTTATCAAGTTGCATTTACGTAGACAAAAAGGGATCTCATATACAAATAGAAGGAATCTTCTACGAACATGGTATGGACAACATAACAAGAGGCTATCTACATTGTGAAGAAGCATAGAAATCAGCACATTGATGACATAGAAAATAAGAAGAAAAGGTGCTACATACAAGGTCTTAAGCTTGGAGTAGATCATCCTCCAAAGAGAGCACCAATATCACTTTCAAAATTACCATTCGAAGCTCCACAGTGCCTCATCAAATCACCTAAAAAATAAAAGGTTGCTTGTTGTCCAAGAAACAAAGCAAGCTAAGGGAGCCATATGAAGGGAGTTATAATATTCTTCTTGGAAGCATTATAACATAGGTCTTAATGTAAGGCATTTGAATGCCACTTGGCATAAACTCTCTAAAGCATCATCCTATCTCTCAATGCTCAAGAAACCTCATGTAGGAGTTACAAGGAATATTAAGGAAGGTGGTGCCACTTGTTATCTTCCACAAGCCCCACACAAGTGCTCATACATTACAAAGTGACCAAGAAGTGTTAGACAAGGGAGTTGGTACATTACAAAAGGAGCGAGCACTCATACATAATAGGTGTGACACTTGTCACAAAACTCAAGTCTTATATTCCATATAAATGTAGATAAAACAAATAAAAGTGAAGTCAAAGCAAGAAATAATGGTAGCAAGTGAGTCTGAAGTGACTCGATAACATCTTGGGTGTATCACGGTAGTAGCTTGGTAGCTACATGGTAGTGAATTGGTATCAATTTGAAGAGCAATCCAAAAATGCTGAAGCACATTACTCCTAGTCAAATTAGGTCAAGGATACATTAAAGTGAGTGTTGAAGCAAAAGCAAGTGGAAGAATATTCCATTACTCACAGTGCCCAAGAAGGATGGTCTATCGTCGGGTTTATAAAGGTACAATTTCCATCTATTTTTTCTTTCCATAAAAAGGGAGCTATAAGATTATATTATAATATTGAATTATTGAAAGAAATCAATCTTCATTTGAAATAAAAATCTTAGGAAAATTAAATATTAAATTTGACTAATATTTGCAAAGCATAACCTAGGAGAAATAGAAATACTACTTGGAATTAATTCATTTAAAGTTTACAAATATTAATGTGTTCTAATTTTTCAAATTTGGGAGTCATAAAGGCTACAACTCCAAATTAGGTTATTGGAAATTAGAAATAATCTAAGGGATATAAAAAGAGGTTATTAAGTTTTATACTAAGGTTCGAAAATATAATATTCTTGTCTCAAAAACTTCTCAAAAAGGGACAAAAGAAATCCAACATTGAAACCTCTTCAAAATTAAAAAGTGCTTAGTTCAATAGGAGTAATAAGGTGTTAAGAAGTTGATTTTTTATAAATTTGTACAGAATCAACCAAAAATTGAACTATATTTTTTACAAATGCACTATATACTATTCCAAAATCTCTAGGGAGTCATAAGGTATTCTACAAAACTTGATAATAATAATATCCTTCAAAATATCAAGTTGGGTAAGCTTTCTACAAAAACCTAAAATTAGGTATTCATACTCTCATTACTAGGGAGACATAAGGAAGTCTACAAACCTAAGGATTAGTAAAGGTTTTATCAAATAAAGCCTATATACTTCAATAAGGGTTCATATATCCTCATATTAGATGATATAAGGCAGACTACTCTTCAGGTTATGCAAATGACTACTTGCATACTAAGCAACACTCTCGTAAGTGGAATCAGTAAAATGCCAATATGGATTAAAAAATTGATGGATTACAATCATGAAAAGGGAAAAAAAAGGAAGAACCAATACAATGCGAAATAATTTATGAAATCAACGGCTATGTAAAGGAAGATTCATCCAGTAAATCTAATGATCAAAAACAAGAAAATATTGATCAACAAGGCATTATACAAAAAGGGATAGCTTCAATTGTGCACATATGGTTTGAAGGTCTTATCAAGGAGATAGAAAAACATAATATTCCTAAGATTACAAAATTATCAGATCATATCTATTATGCACTCATTGAAACCAATATGGTCATGAAAAGACTATTTATTGGAGTTTCCATCCATGCAAATATTATGATGGAACGAATCACTCATATTTCTCATGTCACTTCAAATCCATGTACTATAAAGACTATGAAAAAATATTACTTCAAATATTAAATTGTTATCTTCATAAACTTATTTCAGATGGATCTACTAACATTGAGCTCATGGTTGATACTTATGAAGGACATAGAAATAGGTCTAACATATGGACAAAATAAAGGAGAAGAGTCTATTCAGATCCACTCATGACATGCAATATCATGAGAGCAATGGTACATCAAAGACACCTAACATCAAGGAACAAAAAATTGAAAAATATGAGAAGCTATGACATGAGGATTGAAGCAGCAGCAAAAGTACCAGAAGAAGAATACTCTAAACAAGCCAAAGATCATTGAATGAAGGAAGATCCATATTGAAGACTAATGTCTTCAATACTCAAATAATGTAATACAGGGGGTATTAGAAATAGAGTTTATTCCATCATTTGTGTTATGTAAATGTATCTTCCAAGGTACATACTTAGGACATTATATTACTTTAGGGGGAAGTTATCAAGTGTCAATGTGCAATATGTATATGTGCAAGTTGTCCCTTGCACAGCTATGTAGAGTGTTGGCTAAGGAACCTATCTTCCTATATAATAAATACCTCATAGTTAGATAGATATGAGAAGAGGGACATAGATAGATAAAGTTGCTTACAACATAGTCATAGGTAGTAGTGTAGTGTTGTGTAGATCACCATATATTGGTGATGGGTGCAATGTAGTTCAATAGCTTCATTAATGGAGTGTTCATTTCCTCCATAGCTACATTGTATTCATTTATGTTATTTCTATTCATAGCATACTTCAGTCATCTTGCATATTTACTTTCTTTTATATTATTTTGCATCTTGTGATTACTATCTCCCATTGCTCATTACATCAAAAGCTAACATAAAGATATTGTGATTCTCTACTTCTCTTAATACACTTTAATTATCTATTTCTCTTTTTTTAGAGAATATGAGTTCAAGGAGAATATATTTGTCCCTCTTCTCCTTAGTTTGATGAGCGATTGTTTTCATGGATTTTTTAGCTAGCTGAACTTCCCTTATGACACTATCATCCTCTATCTATTTCACTAATACTATAATCTGATATTTTTCCACAATTTGTATCTCTAATTATATTTTGTATATATAAGTTCCTTTTCTTAAAATAATTTGAAATTGTATATTGATTATTTTTGTGCCCTTATTAGTTACAAGTGTTATATCTAGAAAACATAGTACTGACATGCACTGAAAATTTATGCTAAAGTCTGCCTGTAAACTGGTATGTATTTTCTACCAACCAACCATCTGTTTATTGTAGTTACATTATTATCTTGAGGTCTCACAGTAGTAAGATCTCTTCAACATTTTATAAATTTTCTAAACTAAAAAATAGTTTCTTTACAAGTGAAATGGCTCCTAATGGTTATGGAAAGAAGGGAGGCAAATCTTCTATTGAAAAGAGTTTCCTCAAATATTTTAGCCATATATCGAAATCCAATGAGCCATCAACATCTATGCAAATTGAAGGTACAAATTATTCTTACCTACTAAATAGTTAGTTGTGTATTCTATAAATTATTTTAAATATTGCTTTCTTCCTAAAATAGTTAATTTTTAGTATGTGCCTCTAGCCATATTGGATGATGATATGAATATTTTTTTTGTTTGTAAAATTTTTCTATTAAATCCAAAAATGATAAAGAATATTATTGTATGCAGAATACCCTATTGACCCTAACATGCCTCCACTTGAAGATATCCCTCACAAAGAGATGCCTTCTAATGAAAATTCTCTTAACAATGACATCCAACAAACACCTAAATATATTTCTCAAAATGACATGCTAGTTAAAAATGAAAGCGATAAAACAAATACAATACAAAATTATGGGGAATCTTCAAGCAAAACTACTAAAAAGAGAAATGGATCTAACTAGGCTATTGGAAGGTCATTTCAAGTTGAATGGGCATCAAAATATCCCTTTATGGAGCTAGTCCTTACTGAGAAAAATAAATTCGATCCAAAACAATGTAGATACAAAATTTGTAGTTGGAAACTAGGTAAGGATCATAGGCTACAAAATAATATAGATACAATAGAAAATATTGTGGAAAATTTTATTCAAAAATTATAGAAAGTGATGGAAGAGTTATAAAATAGTTATGTGAAAGGATGAATTAGAATGTATGCATGTTAGATATGCAAAAGAATATGATAATCACTTGAAGCTACAACAATCTCTTGTTGAGAGAGGTGGAACAATTGAAGCCCAATTTCATAAAATTCATAAGACCACTTTAGCTTCAAAAAATTTGTAGTTTGCTATTATATATAGTATTATCAAAAAGGAAATACCCATGTTGGATTTTTTTATTTTAAGCACCTATTTCAACTAGCTAATGTGCAAAACCTTCCTAGTTCTCATTGGTAATATCAAAGTGGTTGGGAAATGGTAAAATGTCTATCATTAGTTGATAAGGAGGACCTGAGGGAGAAAGTAAAACTTGCCAAATTCATTTCACTTTCAATTGATGAGGTGACGACTGTGGACAACACAACTTGGATTTGCATTCATGTGTACACATTACAAAATCATGTAAGGCAACCTAGTTTACTAGGATTACATAATATGGTCAAAATTTTGAATGCAGAAAACATCTACAATGTTGTTGTAACTAGTTTAAAAGATATTGCGGGAATGAATGATATAGACATAGCCAAAAAGTTAATATGCATTGGAGCTGACGATGATGCTATAATGCAATGACATAGGAATGGTCTTTGTGTTTGACTCCAAACCTCAGTTGCCCCATATATGATACCCATTCATTGCATGGCTTATAGAGTGAACCTTGCATATAAAATCATGAACACTTTTGAAAAATGTTGTGAGTGGAAGACCTCATTCGTGAAATACATGCTTATTTTTCATGCAGTCCAAAAAGGTTTGCAAAGTTTTGACAGTTTTCTCTAGGAGTTACAGAAGGAAAAAAAAATGTTAAAATATATGGATACAAGGTGGATTTCTTTGTATGAACTTGCATGCAGAGTTTTTACAAAATATTAATCATTAACAGGGTTTAGGTACACAAATCAAAGGGTAGTTGATAAGGCAAAATATTTGCTATTTCGTTTGACTGACTTGGAAACCCTTTTAACATTATATGGTATTCTTCCAATGTTACAAGAAATGAACATATTGATTAAACTTGCACAAGAAATATCCATATATATTGTTGATTTCATGAGGATGAGAAAACATATATGTATGATTATTGATAGGTTATATGTTTCCAAAGGAAATTTTACATATCCCTTGTTTGATAGTTGGAATACATTGACAAACATGAACGATCCAAAAATATTTTTGAAGTTTGACATCAATGATCATCTTTGTATTAATGTTCATGGAAACATGATACCTCTGTATTGTTTTTAAAGGTAGTCAAGTATAGTTACAGATGATGTTGAACAAGTTCCTGTAACACACAATAGATTTGAAGTTGTTTTATACAATACTAAGACAAAATTATTAAAAATGGCAGAATCATTGACAAGTGAGATAAGAGATCAATTTTAAAGAGATGAGTTTCTTGAGGCCATGGGTGTGGTTAATAATCTGTTTTAGGGTCCTTGTATTGATTACAATTATACACATGAGTTGTTTATTAAATATATGGGCATCCTTACCAAGCATTTAAATAAAACTATGGAAGTCAATGGTGTTGAAATCAAATTTATACTCAACAAATAACTTTTAACACAATAGTCATCACATTTTGGAACGATAATGGTTGATCAAACATATTTTTTGAGTAACATCAATGAGACTGAGACTGGTTTCATTGCATGTGTTGTGGCAAAAATTGTATACAAGTAGTGTCTTACAAGGTGTGATTGGTGAATACTTTTATTTATATTAATTATGTCAAACAATTATTTTGGGATCTGTGAAAAATGATGCACTATATTTTGTTAAATCTAAGCTATGCAATATGCTGAACAAATATTTGGAAAACTATTTGGGAATTTATGTGTCATTGTATTAGCTAGAAAAATTTTGTATGAGAGAGCATTGGCATACTAGAAATCCCTGGTAGGCAGAAGGGATACCACGAATAAGAATGATAAGAAATATAATGATGCTTGCAATGACTAAATGATGGAGATATAGATATCCACTATGCATAATAGTGATTTTGGACAAGCTAGAAAGTGTTTGTTTTAGCTACCTGAATTGTAATTTTTCCATGATTTCACAACATTGATAAACATGAATTCATTTGATAGCATATTTCACAAATATTGTTTCATATTTATTAGATTTCACAATATTGTTTCATAACATTGATAAATTTGAATTCAATGATGAATTTATTATTTTTGAAATGGTTTTAACTACTTTCATATAATAGTATTGTTAATGTATGAATATTAATGTATTGTCAGAGTTCTTATGTTGATTAATAGTGATTATGGACAAGTTGACAAGTGTTTGTTTCAGCTATTGAATTGTAATTTTTCAATGATTTCACAACATTGATAAACATGAATTCATTTGATAGCATATTTCACAATATTGTTTCATATTTATTAGATTTGTTAGATTTCATAACATTGATAAATTTGAATTCAATGATAAATTTGTTGTTTTTGAAATTGTTTCAACTGCTCTCATATCATAGTATTGTTAATGTATGAATATTACTATGTTTCTGGAGTTCTTATGCTACTTATTATAGTAATATTTTTTTGTTGTTTGAGATTAATAGTGTATATATAATTGTATCGTCATAAACTAAAAAAACAACAAAATATAATAAATAGAAACAACCATTAAATGAAATAGGACACAAAATTAGTAAATATCTTTTTCACAGTTTGGATTCAAAATATATTACATGGTATAAAATTGTTGACTGAAATACAACAAAATATGCAGTCAACTTGTAAACATTTCATTCTAATCCTAAGATTGGGGGTTTGCTGCCCCGAATTCTCCTAGAGTTGCATGTTCCTTTACTTTTTCTCTTTCATGTACACCTTGTGTTTGTAGTGCTCCAAATATGATTAGTCCTTCTTCTACTTTCTCAAAATTCCCCAACAATGTGGCTTCTTCTTGGGCTGGACTTCGAGCACTGTTAAAAGAGGATTTTTCTTCTTCGCCTTTGTTACCACGAGATCTGAATCCATGTTAATTTTCTCCTTGATATATCTTCTTAAAATGTTATTATCCCTAACTTTCTTTTCTTCTTCATTATTATTGCAGTTTGCAAAAGCCTCTATATTAACTCGCATGCTCTAAAATTGTAATTTTAAATTTTCAAAATTTGACTGCAAAAGAAAAAAAAAGCATAAGTTAGTAGAGTTATATAAAAAAAAATTAATAAAACATATGCAACTAAATTCTCATCTCAACCACATCTCTTGCAGCCTTAGCAACTTCAATTTTTTTCTTATTAGAATCCCATTGGTTATAGTATGCTTGGGCTTCGACATTAATATTCTCAATTCTACTCAACACAATGGTTAAAACTTTATCATCAAATGAAATCCTAGACTTCATTGATCTTGATGTGGCCTGATTTAGTAGACCATTAAGCTTTTCTGCTTCATTCTCAACCAGAGAAAAAATTGAATCCCTTATAGAAAAAAAATTATAATGGGTATTTATTTCCTTTATAAGGACTTTCACCCAAATTTCCCACTCCTTCATAACTTTTAAATCTTGAAGCACCCTATCTTGGATGGTTGCTTCAATACCATCACACATTAAATATTTTACATCAAAATTAACTTTCTCATCCTTAGTTTGAGAATGAAGGTGGGTTACCCTAGCAGAAGGTGATAATGTTTTCTTAGATTCAAGGGCTATTGTTTGTTGTGCTTCAATATGTGGATCTTGAAGCACATTTGTTGCCTAAAAGCCATAAATGTTGCATTGCAACTAATAATCTTCATAAAGTGAAATTTTATCTAATCCCATCGTTGATAATCATACCTCTGGTATGAATCTTGTGTTAAATAAAAAGTAAGGAACTGATACAAATTCCACTGTGATCTCAGTTAAAGAAGTGTTTTCCCCTTCCATGGGCCATATTGATTTGGCCTCCCATTTTCTGAACCTGTGGTTGCTATTGTGGTGGCGGTGGCCTCATGATATGTTGGTCTTGGCTTCTCACCGATAGTTCTTGAGAGTCACCTGAAAATAGTTAAATAAGACCTTGCCAAAATTATTAAAAAAAAAAAGAGAAAAACAAAAATATATGTTAATTTCAAGTAAATATACAATGATTTACCTAACGATGATAAAATCACATGTACAATAGTGTGGATAGGGGTGGTGCATAATTTTGAAAACATATGAAAATATTTAATAAAAATTATTATAATTTTATGTAAAAAAATATGCAGATAAAAGATCGAAATAGAAACTTACTTGTAGGAGGGTTGATCTAACTCGATTCATATTGCACATTTTATGCAAATATAAGTGGAATATAAGAATACCCAAGATAAGGAGTCTACCACATACATTTTTGTGGCCTCACCATTGGTTATGATTTTGATGTAGTGTCTTTAGAATCACCACATGCCTCATGCATGTGACCCCTTACCACAACATCATGTTTTGTATTTTTTGTTGCTACCTTACTCTGCATTTAAGTGCAAATAAAGATTAAAAAATGAAAAAATAGCTAAAATATATTAAAAAAATGATGGTGAAACATGGACTTACCTTCAACTCCTTTAGTTTCATACCCATGCTCAGTAGTGTTGGATGCACAATAGTTGGTACATCAGTATTTTTAAATCATGAAAACTTAAAAAAATAGGTAATATAAAATTAACAGTGGCTACCATGGTGACTTTGTTCATTTGGATGTCATGAAACTCTATTTTTTTGTGATCTAAAATGTACGTGCACATTCAAACTTCATATAGTGAAGGGAGTGAACAATATACGCCAATACCCAGAACAAAAGTTTTGTTCTTCCATGTAAAATCAATCTTGCTTGGAAGAACTCAATAATGGCTCTCAGAACTGGATTTTCAACAGAGGTGTTTGTTAACCCTCTTTTTGACTTAGCCGTGAAAGCTGTACAAAAAAATTAGATGGAAAATAAAAAATTATAAATTTTGAACAATAATAGAATCAATTAATGAGAATTATACCTGACAACAATGTTTATTGGATATCGTAGGTCTCCTCAAAGTACTCTTTATCACGTTGAGACAAAGCAAAATTTGAAGTCACGATAGGAAACCCCCTGTGCAGAAGATCTATCAATATCTCGATGCTAGCAGGTGTGATTTTGAAGGATATTTTTCTATTCTGAACTGTCAAATTCATTATTGCATGGTTGTGGTTGTAACCGTTAATGATAGTTTGCAAAATATGCTTGTCTATCTTAATGGGGTATTGAAAGCAAGGGATGCACACCTGCATTAGCTAGCCATGAAAGGTCAAAACCAAAGGTGGTTGACAAATCTGACATACTAGTGCAAAAAATGTTCTTGAACACTATTTTTTTAGTGGCGGTAGTGGTTAAAGTGGTGACCATTATTCATTATTAAAGTAGGAGAAATTCAATTTGAAAGAGTGCAAGGTAATGGTTGATAAGGGAGGGTTTGATTTGGTTGAGTGCAGTCATAGAAATGAAACTAAAAAATTACTATCGATGTCCATTATAGATATAAATGACTACATGTGGACATATGGTAGCATGTCATTTGACATACAATGAGGTTGATTGATGGCGTGACATGTGGCAGAGTAAACACCAGTGCGCTCAACCTTATTCCAGTTACAAATTTGCAACCAGTCCATATCTGGATCTATTGTTGCACCCAATTTGTGATCAAATCAAGTAATGCAACTGGTTTGAGACTAGACCCTGATTTACAATCGGTCTAGTGATAGACTATGTTTTATATCCAGTTCGTTAGTCGGATATTATTTACACCCAATAGGTTTTTAGACCTTGTTTTGTACCCCATCTATTATAAATCTTTGTTTTTGCACCTGGTCCATTAAATAGATCTTGTTTTTCACTTGATCCATTAGTTAGACCTTATTATACATCCAATTCTTTTTTTGAACCTTATTATACACCCGATCTGTTAGCCAAACCTTGTTATGCACCCGATCCGTTAGCTAAATCTTATTTTGCACCCAGTAGGTTTTCAGACCATGTTTTGTACCCGAACCATTATAGGTATTTGTTTTGCACCCATTCCATTAGCCAGATCTTGTTTTTCACCCAATCCATTGGTTTAAATTTTGTTTTTCACCTGATCTATTAGCTGAACCTTGTTATGCGCCCGATCTATTAGTTGGATCTTATTTTGCAACCATTTCATTAATTAGGTCCTTTTTTGCACACGATAGATTTTTGAACCTTATTTTGTACCTAATCCATTATTGATCTTTTTTTGCACACAGTTCGTTAATCGAGTGTTGTTTTGCACCCAGTCATTGTCGCACCTTGTTATGCACCCAATCCATTAGCCTGACCTTATTTTGCACCTGATCCTTATCAAACCTTATTTTGCACCTAGACCATTTTTGGGACTTTTTTACACCCAATTTGTTACAAGATCTAATTTTGCACCTAGATCGCTAGTCAAACCGTATTTGTAGTTGGTTTGTGACCATGCCCTATTTTGCATCAAGTCCAACCAAATCTTTCAAATTTACTAATGTTTTATAATTTTTGGTAAAAAATTAAGGTAATTCGTCATGTCCTCCTACATGAAGTTGGCTAGGATTCGTCAGAATTACCTTATTACAAGTATATTTCGGGTTTGACCCTTTATGCATAACCTTTGAAGTGTGATAAGGAGCAAAATAAGAAAAGTAAAAGGAACCCAAAGTTAAAAAATAAGAATAATGAGAATCAAGGGAATTATAAGAAGAATTAAAAAAAAAAAAAAGACAATTCAAAATCTTGATCTTAGAAGTATAATGAGTTAGCTTAGAAAGAGGAAACAAGGAAGAAAAGACAAGAAAGATCTCGAGCACCCAAAATTGATTGTTTTGTTTATGGGGGTCCTCATTAAGCAAGCAAGTACCCCCAACAACCAGAGTCGAGGAGCAAACACACCAAATATATGTAGCCATAGGAAGCCAAAACTTGGATGGACAACCAACTCCCATGTTAATGAATGGTAAGTTTTTCAATAAGAATGTTAAAGTTTTAATTAATAGTGGAGCTATAAATAGTTTTATTTCCACTAGTATTATTAGGGATATGTCAAAAAAACCTAGATTTTTGGCACAAGGGTGGAAAGTTGAGTATAGTTCTAGATAAACTTACTCAGTGGATCAATGCTTACCTATAGGTAAAATCACCTTATCCAATAGATCCACGATTTGGAACTTATATGTAGTGCAACTACATGCCTTTGATATTATCCTAGGTATGGATTGGTTAAAGGTTCATGGAGCCCTAATAACTTCCAAGAAATATGGATGGACTATATTGATAAGGATAAGAAGAGAGTAAGGGTTCAAAGTAGGCAACGGTATTTTCAATCATATTTATTCTTAGCTATGCAGCTAAATAAGATAATCAAGAGATGTGGGATGTTGTATGTAGTTAATATAAATGGTAAGACAAATTATTATGGGATGAGAATGAAGAACACAAGCTTATACTGAGAGGGGGGTGAACAGTATAAGACCACTTTTTACTTTTCTTTCCAAATCAATATATGCAATGTATAGATAGCAATATCAACAACAGTAATCAAAGCAATGCACAAAACACCACACACAATAGAGACACCACAATTTACGTGGTTCACCCAATGTGGGCTACTCCACGGAGAAAATATTTCACTAAAATTTTCTCGATCAATCTCTTGGGAATCCTTTCCCTATTACAATGTTTATGGACCTCTATCCAAAGGAGACACCAATCCCCTGAATCAAGTTCGTGGATCTCTATCCATAGGAGAACTCCTTCTCCTCTACTCTAGTTGGTGATCCTCTAGAAGACAACTGCCTCCACTACATTGGCTTGTGGATCTCTCTCCACTGAAGACTCTTGTCCCCACTCAGAAGACCTATCTTCACTACCCTAGCTAATGGATCTCTATCCACTGGAGACTACCATCCTCTCTTCTCTATCACCTCCAAATCTCTATCTCAAATCTGCACTAAACATAGTCCTTCGGTCTAGCACAAATCTGCTCAATCTCTATCTCTGGTCTGGTACAAACCTATCCTCAAATATGCACCAAACTCTGCTCTCAAATCTGCACTAAACATAGTCCTTCGGTCTAGCACAAATCTATCCTCAATCTCTATCTCTAGTCTGGTATAAATCTATCCTCAAATCTGCACCAAACTCTGCTCTCAAATTTGCACTAAATATAGTCCTTCGATCTAGCACAAATCTATCCTTGATCTCTATCTTCAAGCCTTAACTCAAGGCTTGACTCAACTCTATTGGATCTGCCCCAAACCTTAACTCAAGGTTTTGAACAAATCAATCAACTCTGCTCTCAAGTCTTCTCAAAGACTTGTCTCAAATCTGCCTTGCAAGCTTCCACAAAAGCTCACACTAATCTGTCCACAAGTCCTCTCTAGAACTTGCTCAAATCTGCTCAACAAGTCCACTCAGAACTTGTCCAAATCTGCTCAACAAGTCCACATAGAACTTGTCCAAATATGCTCAACAAGTCCACACAGAACTTGTCCAATCTCATAGAAACATAAAGAGAATTGTTAGAGACTCAATATGTTCTATACTAATCACAATGCTCAATTACTTTCAATCACTCTCTTAGAAACATAAGGAGAATTGTTAGAGACTCAATATGCTTCAATTTCAGCTCAATGCTCAATCACTTTCACAACTCAATTCAGAATATAGAATAGTTTGTTTTATGGAACTTGAACAATCACTTCACACATCCACTTGACTAGGCTCAACCAACTCTACCCAACCAATCACTCAATGAAACACTCCTTTCTCACAAACCCTAGTCCAGGCATGTAAACACCAACTCAAAATATTTCCAACAATGCTCAATAATAAATCTCACATAACAATGATACTCATGATCTTTTCAAACCCTAGTTCAAGTTCTTTGCTCAACAACTCACTTCAACAACAATGCTTATAGCAATGATAATCAAACCCTAGTTCAAGTTCTTTGCTCAACAAATCACTTCAACAACAATGCTTATAAAGCAATCTTCACATAGCAATGATACTCAAACCCTAATTCAAGTTCTTCATACAACCAATGGTTTCAACAACAATGCTTATCAAACAAGGTTTAACAACAATTCTTTATTTCAGAAAACCTTGAAGCATTCACTCAACACACTCAATAAGGAAACCCTAATCAAGTCCTTTTCACTCCAAACTTATTTTTCAGAAAACCAACCAATCAACTTAACTATGGAAGAATGTGCTCATACCTTTTTCTTGATGATAAGGAGTAGACCTCACAAATCTGCCACAACCATAAAACACTTCTTTGCCAAACTCAAGAAGGTTAGAATACAAAAATATTATTCCAATATTTCCTCAAAGATATTCTTTGCACCAAGATATAATCAATGCCTTATTTCTTCCTTTTCAATTATACTCAACAAATCATACATAACAAAATACTTGGAAACACCTTATCAACTCCAATCTTAGAATAGTGACCAACACCCTAATAAATCAACCACTCTTAAAATAATATCCACCACCATAGGATATTAACCACTTTAATAATATTCACCACTATAGAATATCAACCATTCTTAATAATATTCACCACTATAGAATATTGACTAGACTTAATAATATTCACCACTATAGAATATTAACCAAACACTTTTCACTCCATGCATAAAACCTTTGAGCAAACAATATTAAAAATTTAATTTTGCCAAACCTTATAACTCCCTTGCAACCTTAGAACCAATAATAAACATGCAAAATTAATTTTTAACTTGCCCAACCAACCTCCAAAAATTTTGGAGATTAAACACCTTGCGTACCTTGTATTCCCCACCAAAAGGGGATTCGACGTGACTCGATCCACCGTCTCCTCTTGCCTAAGTGCTTAGGCGCTTGGGCACTCACCGCGTGGGCTACGAAGGCCCACGTGAAGGAAGGATAGATGCCTTCCTCTTATGCCTTCAACACTTCTCCTTTTTCACATGCGAAAAACACGTTTTCGTTTCCCTTGGTCACAGCGCTAAATTCTTTGCTTCGCACGTTCGTATCTTAGGCATGGTAATTTCATTAAAGTGGTAGGTGCTCCCTTTTATATGTATAATATAACATTCCTCCTCACGTCGGCGCTTTTCGAAATTGAATTTCGAATTTCAAATCTAAAACCCACTTTAGGGTTTTAACCTTAATTTAATTAATTTATAATTAATAAATAAATTAATAATTAATTTAAATAACTTTTCAAGTTAAGTAAATTAACTAATAAATTAATTTATAATTAACTTTAAGCTTCCTTAGTATAATAAAATTATTATACTTTATTTTCCAATGGTTTTTATGAAAAACCTTTTATTTTCTCCTTCAGTGGTTTTAATGGAAAACCTTTTATTTTCTCCTTCAATGGTTTTAATGGAAAACCTTTTATTTTCTCCTTCAATGGTTTTAATGGAAAATTTTATTTTTATTTGCTCAGGGTTTTAATGAAAAACCTTTTTGGTCATGCTTCATAAGACATTATGAAACTTTTTGGAACCAATCAATTGCATTCCTTTTGACATCAATGACAACTTCACGCCTTGACATCAATGACAACTCGATGGACTCAAAATGTCCAACAATATCCCCCTTTGTCATTGATGGCAACCCAAATTATTTTAACTAAAAACTTGACCTTTCCTTTGTTCTGCTCCCCCTGGGACATTGCTCCCCCTAGCTCAATGCTCTCTTAAATACCAAATCTCTCCCTCTTACTCAAATCTAAATCTCTCCCCCTTACTCAAATCTCTCCCCCTTTGACATCAATGGCAAAGGGTCACCTTTGGGGCTCGGGGCTAAGAATGAGCCTCTTAGCTTAGCCCCTCCCCCACCTCCTCTTGAGGTGGTTAATTCTGGGGTGGGAGTATTTCTACTCCTAGAAAGCATTGTTCTTTACCTTTATCCTCTCTTCTTCTTATCTGATCCTTCTGATTCCTCTGACTATTTCTTTCAATATTCCTATCCATGTCCCTGTTCTTGTTCCTGTTCCTGTCCATGTTCTTGTTCCTGTTCCTGTTCATATCCATGTTCCTATTCCTGTTCTTGTTCCAGTTCATACTTATTTCTGGAATATCTGCTCTACACCACTTTGTTGTGTGACCATCATTATTGCACTTATAACACTTAATGTTATTATTCCTTGGAGGTGCAAATGTCTTAGGATTTCTCCTAGTGAAGCCATACCTTCTTCTGTCATGAACCCTACAATTTATTGCCTTGTGACCAAACTGATTACATGAGTAGCAATACCCATGGAAAAGTTGTTTGTTCCCATATTCCTATCTTTCCTGTGTCCTGCACTGTGAAGCCATGTGCCCAAACCTGTGACATGAAAAACATCTTCCATTGAAGTTTCCTTGTCTTGACCTCATTGGTCTCTTGGTCTCTCTTGACCTATTCTGATTGTTGTTCCATCTATATCCTCTTTGTGCATTGTTCCTGTTCTTGTTGAACTCTCTATTGTCCAACTCATTCTCAGATGTCTCATTCTCTCTTACATTGTCTTCTTCTGAAGTATCTTCTTCTCCAAAACTTGAGGTTGACTCTCCTTCCCATTTCTTTTGATCCTATCCAAATCCAAGACCTGTTTTTCTTGATGTAGGCTTTTGTATCTTGATGAACTTATCCAAGTTCTTTGAGCTATTTTTGAACCCTTTTAGCTTGAATTTGGAGTCTTCCAAATCTTCTCTTAGTAGAGCTACTTCTTGTGTCAACTTTTCACATTCTAAGATCTTTTCTTCTAACTTATCCTTGAACCTTTTTGCCTTAGCCTTTGATTTTTCTAAATCCTCTATAAGCAATCTTCTCTCTTCATCACATTCTTGAAACTGAATTTCAAGTTTAGAGTGTTTGCTTTCTTACCTTCTTTACTATTTCAAGGGCATAAATAAGTTCTCCTTTGAGATCATATCCATCCTTTTCTGAATATTCCTCTATTTGTTTACCTTTGTCCACATCTTTATTTTCTGTTGGCTTGTCTTCTATAGGATCACCTTCTTTATCTTCCAATGCCATTAGAAGATTTTCATCTGGTCCTTCAAGTGTATCTTCATATTCATCATCACTGAAACTATAGCCATCCCTTGTACAATCATCTTCAAGATGTCCAAAGTTACCACATCTAAAACACTTGAGAATTATTGGAGTCCTTTTCTTAACTTGTTCTTTTTCTTCAATCATAAAAAGAACTTCATCTCTATCATTGTCTGAAAAACTAGCATCACTATCACTTGAGTACTTACTTGCATTATCCGCATAGTAGCTCCTCTTTTGCCTTTGGAAGAACTTCTTTCCTTGTCTGCTTTGTTTATCCTTGCTTTGCTTTTGGTGCCTATATCTTTCTGATTCCCTATTCCTGTGATCCTATTTTTCTTCACCATTGTTATTCTTAGCTTCTTGACAATATATTGCAAAATATCCATACTTTCCACAATTGAAACATTTAATAGATCTTGTATCTCTAGATCTTCTTGAATCCTTATTCCTTCTACCATAATTTGCTTCTTCATCACTAGATGACTCATTGCTTGATTCTGACTTCTTACCCTTAGTCTTCTTGATTGCTTTGAATGTTGCTTCCTTCTGGGGAATAGGATATTTTGTTCTTATCTCATGTGTTGTAAGAATACCAAGCAACATATCTCTTGTCAAAGTATCACCATCCATTGACACTTCTATAGCAGAAACCTTTTCACTGAATCTGTTTGGAAGAGTTCTCAAAACTTTATCACAAACATCTGATTCATCAATCTTCATTCCAAGTCCTTGCATTGCATTAACAACCTCATCAATTCAAAGTAGATAAGTACTAATGTTTTCCTCATCCTTCATTCTTAACTCCTCAAATTGTCCTTTGAGATTTTGCATCTTTGCTTTCTTGACACATTTATCTCCTTCATATATATTTTGCAATTTATCCCACATGTCTTTTGTAGTTTGACAATGCATAACTTTCATAGACTCTGTTCTATGCAAACCTCTTAAAAGTGCATTCATTGCTTTTGAATTGTAATGTTGTAGGAGCTTACCTTCCTTATCTATAGGAGGATTAATTAAGGGATCATATCCAAATTCAACTGCTTCCCAAATTTCATTGCCAAGTGCCATCAGGTAGATCTTCATTCTCATACTCCAATACATATAGTCACTTCCATCAAATACTGGTGTTGAGTTATCTGAGGACACATTCTTAGAATCCATTGTGTTCTTGTTAGCTTTTCCTTCAAGCTTAAACTCTTCTGAAGGAACCCTCTGATACCAATTGAAGAACACAAGCTTATACTGAGAGGGGGTGAATAGTATAAGACCACTTTTTACTTTTCTTTCCAAATCAATATATGCAATGTATAGATAGCAATATCAACAACAGTAATCAAAGCAATGCATAAAACACCACACACAATAGAGACACCACAATTTACGTGGTTCACCCAATGTGGGCTACTCCACGGAGAAAATATTTCACTAAAATTTTCTCAATCAATCTCTTGGGAATCCTTTCCCTATTACAATGTTTATGGACCTCTGTCCAAAGGAGACACCAATCCCCTGAATCAAGTTTATGGATCTCTATCCATAGGAGAACTCCTTCTCCTCTACTCTGGTTGGTGATCCTCTAGAAGACAACTGCCTCCACTACACTAGCTTGTGGATCTCTCTCCACTGAAGACTCTTGTCCCCACTCAGAAGACCTATCTTCACTACCCTAGCTAATGGATCTCTATCCACTGGAGACTACCATCCTCTCTACTCTATCACCTCCAAAGCTCTATCTCAAATCTACACTAAACATAGTCCTTCGGTCTAGCACAAATCTACTCAATATCTATCTTTGGTCTGGTACAAACCTATCCTCAAATATGCACCAAATTCTACTCTCAAATCTACACTAAACATAGTCCTTCGGTCTAGCACAAATCTATCCTCAATATTTATCTCTGGTCTAGTACAAATATATCCTCAAATCTGCACCAAACTCTCTCTCAAATCTACATTAAACATAGTCCTTTGGTCTAGCAAAAATCTATCCTCGATCTCTATCTTCAAGCCTTAACTCAAGGCTTGACTCAACTCTGCTGGATCTGCCCCAAACCTTAACTCAAGGTTTTGAACAAATCAATCAACTCTGCTCTCAAGTCTTCTCAAAGACTTGTCTCAAATCTGCCTTGCAAGCTTCCACAAAAGCTCACACTAATCTGTCCACAAGTCCTCTCTAGAACTTGCTCAAATCTGCTCAACAAGTCCACTCAAAACTTGTCCAAATCTGCTCAACAAGTCCACATAGAACTTGTCCAAATCTGCTCAACAAGTCCACACATAACTTGTCCAATCTCATAGAAACATAAAGAGAATTGTTAGAGACTCAATATGTTCTATACTAATCACAATGCTCAATTACTTTCAATCACTCTCTTAGAAACATAAGGAGAATTGTTAGAGACTCAATATGCTTCAATTTCAGCTCAATGCTCAATCACTTTCACAACTCAATTCAGAATATAGAATAGTTTGTTTTATGGAACTTGAACAATCACTTCACACATCCACTTGACTAGGCTCAACCAACTCTACCCAACCAATCACTCAATGAAACACTCCTTTCTCACAAACCCTAGTCCAGGCATGTAAACACCAACTCAAAATATTTCCAACAATGCTCAACAATAAATCTCACATAACAATGATACTCATGATCTTTTCAAACCCTAGTTCAAGTTCTTTGCTCAACAACTCACTTCAACAACAATGTTTATAGCAATGATAATCAAACCTAAAACCCACTTTAGGGTTTTAACCTTAATTTAATTAATTTATAATTAATTAATAAATTAATTAATAATTAATTTAAATAACTTTTCAAGTTAAGTAAATTAACTAATAAATTAATTTAAAATTAATTTATAATTAACTTTAATCTTCCTTAGTATAATAAAATTATTATACTTTATTTTCCAATGGTTTTTATGAAAAACCTTTTATTTTCTCCTTCAGTGGTTTTAATGGAAAACATTTTATTTTCTCCTTCAATGGTTTTAATGGAAAACCTTTTATTTTCTCCTTCAATGGTTTTAATGGAAAAGCTTTTATTTTCTCCTCCAATGATTTTAATGGAAAACCTTTTATTTTGCTCCATCAGGGTTTTAATGAAAAACCTTTTTGGTCATGCTTCATAAGACATTATGAAACTTTTTGGAACCAATCAATTGCATTCCTTTTGACATCAATGACAACTTCACGCCTTGACATCAATGACAACTCTATGGACTCAAAATGTCCAACAGAGAAAATATTTAAGAGATAAAAAATTTTACATGGATTTAGGGATGTATTTCTAGAAGATCCTCAAGGACTACCACCTCGATGTGAATTTGACTTCACCATTGAAGTAATGCCTAGAGTTGAACCTATTGCAAGGACACCTTACAAAATGACTCCTATTGAGTTCCAATAACTAAAGATGCAACTACAATATTTGTTGGAGAAAGGTTTAATTAAACCTAGTGTGTTGCCCTAGGGTGCTCTAGTACTATTTGTGAAGAAGAATGGTGGTTCTTTAAGGTTGTACATTGATTGCTGAATATTGAATAAGGTCACCATCAAGAATAGGTATATATTACCAAGGATAGATGATCTATTTTATTAGTTAAAGGATGCCACTATATTTTCAAATATTGATTTGAGATCAATATATCATCAGCTAATGAGTCATGAGGAGGATACTCATAAAACAACCTTTAAGTCTAGATATGGACACTATGAGTTCATAGTGTTGCTATTTGGGTTGATAAATGCACCAACTTTTATAAATATGATGAACAATGTGTTTATAAAATATCTGGATCGATTTGTTTTAATATTTCTAAATGATATCTTGATATATTCTCACACCAGAGAAGAACATGACCAACATTTGAGGTTAGTGTTAGATGTATTGAGGAAGAATCAACTTTATGGAAAGTTGTCTAAATGTGAGTTTTATGCCTCATAATTTTAGTATTTGGGGCATATTATATCTACATAAGGGATTGTTTTAGATCCTAATAAAATTGAAGTCATTTTAAGTTGGCTTGCACCCACTAATGTTTTTGAGGTTAGAATCTTCATGGGAATCACTAGTTATTATAGGTATTTTGTGAAAGACTATTCAAAAATTGGCTACTCTATTACCAGCCTTCAAAGGAAAGGAAAAGAGTTGAAAGGGATGGATAAATGTGAGACTACCTTTGAAACTTTAAAAAAAAGCTGACCACAACACCAATTCTCATGATACTAATTATGGTATGTATAGATGCTTCCTTAGAAGGTTTGGGAGGGATGTTATCCTAGAATGAATCTATAGTAGCATATGAGTCTAGGAAACACAAGAAACATGAGTTAAATTATGCTACACATAACCTAGAATTAGTGGTGGTTGTGCATGTTCTTAAGGTTTGAATGCCCTATTTGTTGGGGAAATATTTTGAGATAATGACAGACCACCAAAGTCTAAGGTATATGTTTACCTAGCCTATATTGAATGCAAGGCAAATAAGGTGGATAAAGTTCCTATATAAATATGACTTTGGTATAGAGTATATCAAAGGAAAGGAAAACAAAGTTATTGATGCCTTGAGTAGGAGAAGGAATATAGTAGCATTTACCCAAAGTCATGTAGACTTGATGGACAAAGTTAGGGATATGTAGTTACAAGATCAATATTGCATTGACATTCGAGCTAAAATTGAGAAAAATCTTGAGGAAAATAAGGATTTTAACATAAAATATGGATTTTTATGTTTCAAAAATAGGGTTTTTATACCTAAAACTGGTGATTTAAGAAGAATGATTATGCAAGAGGTGCATAGTTCTCCCTATTTTGCTCATCTAGGAGGTACAAAGATGAGATAAAATATGAATAAGACCTTTTATTGATCTGGAATGAAACATGATATTACTAGTTTCATTGCTATATGTTTAGAATGTTAGAAGGTTAAGGAAAAATATCAACATCCAATAGGAAAGTTATACCCACATGATATACCTGCTCAAAAGTAACAGGTTATATCTATGGATTTTATTATGGGTCTACCTAAGACAAGGTATCAACAAGACACAATACTTGTGGTGGTAGATAAGTTGACTAAAGTTGCACATTTTATACCGAAGAACATCAAGGATGATGCACCTATTGTGGCAAATAGATTTGCCAAGGAAATTTTTAGGTTACATGGTTTTCTTGAGGTGATCATATTAGATAGATATTCCAGGTTTACATCAGAATTCTATTAGGCTCTTTATCATGCAGTGGAAACTAAATTGAATATCAATTTTTCTCACCATCCAAAAATAGATGGACAAATAAATAGGGTTAACCAATTCCTAGAAGATATGCTTTGCATATATTGCATGGATTAAAATTCTAAATGGGAAGACTTTTTACATCTAGTTGAATTTACATATAAGAATGGATATCATGCATCTTTGGGAATGGCTCTGTTTGAAGCCTTCTATGGCAAAAGTTCCAGAACACCTCTATCATGGGATAATTCAGAAGATCAAGTGGTGATCAAATTAGACATTGTCAAAGATATGGAGTAGCTCAAAATGATTTGACAAAGGCTCAAGAAAGCAACCAATCACCAAAAGAGATATGCTAATCTAAAATTATCACCAAGAGACTTATTTATGGAAGACAAAGTCTTCTTGAGGGTAAGACCCATGAAAAGTTCCATCATATCAACTAAGTTGGATTCTATTTTTGTTGGACCTTTTGGGATCAATTATAAGATTAGTCCAGTAGCCTACAAGCTCACGTTGCTACCCAAACATGTTAAAGATCCATGATACTTTCCACATATCCCTACTTAGGAATTATGTTGTTGATCCTCCTCACATTTGGAATATTTTAAAATTATATATGGTACCCTCAGCCATTGAGGTGTGACCAATAAGAATTATAAGGTTTCATTGTAAGAAATTAATAAAATTAATCCTAGAACAATGTAAGGTCCAATGGGATCAATATTCTAAAAATTATGCAACTTGGGAAGATGTTGAGGAAATGAGGAAGCAATTCCCATATTTAATTGAAAAAAATAATTTTTTGCTATCAAAAACATAAGGGTTGTGTTTAGTCCAAGGGGAGTATGTAATGGCCCTCCTTGACAGGATTTATTCTTGATACTTGATTTATGTATTGATGTGTGGATATCAAATGCATAATCTCATTTTATATTATTGTTGGAGTATATTACATTATTTGGTACATGCTAATGTACCCCCATGGTACCTTCATGGTACATATGATATTATTAGATTAGGGTTGAGTCATAGGTTAGAGTGTGAGTTATATTTTCCTTTATGTAAGTGTGAAATGCAGGATATGCACAAGTGTCATGTAAGTGTGAATGTGCAAGATATGCACAAGTGTCATGTGAGTAAGTGTGCAAGTGTAAGTTGAGTCTATGTACACAAGTGTCTTGTATGTTTGAAATAAAATATGTAATGTAAAGATGTGCACAAATGTCTTGTATGTATGAGATCAAATATGTAATGTAAAGATGTGCATAAGTAGAATTATGCACAATGGTGAATATTCGTAAATTGGACGAATATTTGCATTTTCAAAAATGCAAATTGGCAAATTTGGGGGACCCTGGACGTCGGCCCTTTCGCCCAAAATTTTTGGGACAAAAAAATTTTAGGTGTTGGTTCACCGTGCATTGATAATAGTATTACATTTTTTTTAAATTCGCCAGCAATCTTGCCTACCCAATTCGCCAAGTATACCACTATATATAATTAACACACCAATGATACTTTTTCATTTAAAACATTCAAACTATTAGAAAATCAAGAATTCCATCAAACTTCGGTCGTGTGCAGAAACCAGTTGATCCGAAATAAAACTCTACTCGGACCGAAATCGGACCCATATCTGTTGGACTCTTTTTTGCACCAAACCTACTATTAGACTCTATTCTACACCAGCCTAACTCTTGGACCCTTCTCTACACTCGAAATGATAGTCGAACCCTATTTTGTAACCTAACCAACATCTAAATCCTATTCTGCATCCTAATAAACATCTGAACCTTGTTCTACATCCGAACGGACTATCAAACCATGTTCTGCACCAAACTGACATTTGAACCCTATTCTACACCTTGAATAATATTCAAACCCTGTTCAGCATCCTGACCAATATCCAAACCTTGTTTTGCATCTGAACATACTACTAGATATTTTTATGCACCAGATCAACATTTGAATCTTATTTTGCACCCTAAACAATCTTTGGACCATATTTTGCATTCAAACGAACAATCGGATCTTGTTTTGTACCAGATTGATATCTGGACCCTATTCTGCATCTGAATAGACTACCAAACCATATTCTGCACTAGACCAATATTTAAACCTTGTTCTTCATTCGAATAGACTATCGGACCATGTTTAGTACCAGACTGATATTTGAACCCTATTCTACATCCAAACGGACTACCAGACCTTATTTTGCACCAAATCGATATATGAACCATGTTCTGTATCCGAATGGACTATCGAACCCTCTTCTACACCAGAATGATATCTAAACCCTGTTTTGCATCCGAATAGACTATTGGACCCTATTTTGCACTAGATCGATATCTAAACCCTGTTCTACACCCTGAACAATATTTAGACCCTATTTTGCACCAGATCGACTATCAAACCTTTTTCTGCATTTGAACAGACTATCGAACCTGGTTCTACACTAGGTTCTCTATTTCTCTTAAGACATTCTAAATATAAGTTGAAGTAATTGTAGTAATAAGATTTATTTTACTATCAGCTAATTACGGGTTTTTCTTTTACTATTTTTCTATCATTTATTGAAAATAGGTCAATGCTCTATTTCCCATATTTTTCTCTATTTTGCCCTATTCTACATGTTGTCCCCTATTTTCTCTCTTTCTGTTAAAACTCTTTGATTCTCTGTTTCTATTCAGATCTACTTTTCTATTATAATATTATAAATAGGTAAATGCTTTGGTTCTCTAAAGATATTGTGATGCTCTATTTCTCTGAAGACATTGTGATTCTCTATTTCTAGTCCATTTTGTACTATAATCTGATATTTTTCCACATATGTATCTCTAATTATTTTTTGCATACACATAAGTTTTTTCTTAAATTGATTTGAATTTGTATATTGATTAGTTTTGTGCTCTTATCAGTTACAAGTGCTATCACCAAAAAATGGAGTAGTGGCATAAACTAACAAAATCACAATAAAGCATGGCAGGAAACAGGTATGTATTTTCTACCAACCAACCATCTGTTTATTCTAGTTACAATATTATCTTGAGGCCTAATAGAAGTAAGACCTCTTCAACATTTTATTACTTTTCTAAAATGAAAAATATTTTCTTTACAAGTAAAATGTCACCTATTGGCGATGGAAAGAAGGGGGTCAAATCTTCTACTGAAAAGAGTATCCTCAAATATTTTAGCCATATGTTGAAATGCAACGAGCCATCGACATCCATGCAAATTCGAGGTACAAATGATTTTTGACTTCTAAATAGTTAGTTGTATATTCTGTAATTATTTTAAATATTGCTTTCTTCCTCAAATAGTTAGTTCTCAGTATGTGCATGATGATATGAATCTTTTTTCTATTTGTAAGTTTGTTTTGTTAAATCCAAAAATGATAAAGAATATTATTGTATGCTACTATGCAGAATACCCTATCGACCCTGATATGCCTCCACTTGAAGATATTCCTCACCAAGAGATGCCTTCTAATGAAAATTCTCTTAACAATGACATCCAACAAACACTTGAAGATATTCCTCAAAATGACATGCCAATTGAAAATGAAAGTGATAAATCAAATACATTACAAACTTCTTATGAATCTTCAAGCAAAAATTCTAAAAAGAGAAAGGCATCTAACTGGGCTATTGGAAGGGCATTTAAGAATGAATGGGCAGAAAAATTTCCTTGGATTGAGCCTATCCTGACTGAGGACAACCAAGTCGATCAAAAAGTATGTAGATGCAAAATTTGTAGTTGGAAACTAGGTAAGGATCATAGGCTACAAAATAAGATAGATACAATAGAAAAACATGTTGGCAAAGCTTATGTAAAAGTTATAGGAAGTGATGGTAAAATTAATAAAGAAGTTAGGTGGAAGGATGCATCAGAATGTATGCATGTCAGATATGCAATAGAATATGACAATCACTTAAAGCAACAACAATCTCTTCTTGAGAAAGGTGGAACGATTGAAGCCCAATTTCATAAAATTCATAAGACCACTTTAGCTTCAAAAAGTTTACAGTTTGTTGTTGTATATAGTATTCTCAAAAAGGGTAGACCCATGTCCGATTTTATTGATTATAAGCACCTATTTCAACTAGTTGATGTGCAAAACCTTCCTAGTTCCCATTGGTCAGATCGAAGTGGTTGGGAAATGGTAAAATGTCTATCATTAGTTGAGAAGGAGGACCTGAGGGAGCAAGTAAAACTTGCCAGATTCATTTCACTTTCTATTGATGAGGTGATGGTTGTGGACAACACATCCTGGATTTGCATGCATGTGTACACATTTTAAAATCATGTAAGGAGGCCTAGTTTGCTAGGATTACATAAGATGGTGGAAAGTTCAAATGCAAAAAATATCTATAATGTTGTTGTGACTAGTTTAAAGGATATTGCGGGAATGAATGATATAGACATAGCCACAAAGTTAATTTGCATTGGAGCTGATGGTGTTGCTATAATGCAAGGGCATATGAATGGTCTTTGTGTTCGACTCCAAACCTCAGTTGCCCCATATATGATACCCATTCATTGCATGGCTCATAGAGTGAATCTTGCATATAAAATCATGAGCACTTTTGAAAATGTTGCTAGAGTGGAAGACCTCATTCATGAAATACATTCTTATTTTTCTTGCAGTCCAAAAAGGTTTGCAGAGTTTCAATAGTTTGCACTAGGAGTTATAGAAGGAAAAAAATTGTTAAAATATGTGGATACAAGGTGGATTTCATTGTATCAACTTGCACATAGATTTTTTATAGAATATCAATCATTAACGGGGTTTATGTACACAAATCGTAGGGCAGTTGATAAGGCAAAATATTTGTTGTTCCATTTGACTGACTTGGAAACCCTTTTAACCTTATGTGGTATTCTTCCAATGTTACAAGAAATGAATAGATTGATTAAACTTGCACAAGAGAGATCCATCTATATCATTGATTTCATGAGGATGAGAAAGCAAATATGTATGATTATTGATAGGTTATATGTGTCCAAAGCAGATTTTACAGATCCCTTGTTTGATAGTTGGAATACATTGACAAACGTGAACAATCCAAATAGCTTTTTGAAGTTTGACATCAATGATCATCTTTGTATTAATGTTCGTGGAAATATGATACCTCTATATTGTTATGAAAGGCAGTCAAGTATAGTTACGGATGATGTTGAACAAGTTCGTGTAACACACAATAGATTTGAAGTTGTTTTACACAATACTAAGAAAAAATTGTTAAAAATAGCAAAATCATTGACAAGTGAGATAAGAGATCGGTTTCAAAGAGATGAGTTGCTTGAGGCCATGGGTGTGGTTAACCCTTTGTTTTGGGGTCCTTGTATTGATTACAATTCTACACATGAGTTGTTTATTAAATATATGGGCATCCTTATTAAGCATTTTAGTAAAAGTGTGGAAGTCAATGGTGTTGAAATCAAAGGTATACTCAACAAAGATCTTTTAAAATAATAGTCATCGCATTTTGGAAGAACAATGGTTGAGCAAACATCACTTTTGAGTAACATCCATGAGATTGGTTCCATTGCACGTTTGTGGTAAAAATTGTATCCAAGTAGTGTCTTACAAGATACGATTAGTGAATACTTTTGTTTATATGAATTATGTGAAACAATGATTTTGGGATCTGTGGAAGATGAGAGGGTTTTCAATGCACTATCTTTTGTTAAATCTAAGCTCCATAATAGGCTCGACAAAAATTTAGAAAATTGTTTAAGAATTTATGTGTCATCGTATCAGTTGGACAAATTTTTGTATGACAGAGCATTGGCATACTAGAATTCCCTTGTAGGTAGAAGGGGTACCATGAATACGATCGATAAGGAGGATAATGATGCTTTCAGTGATCAGATGGTGGAGACACAGATATCCGCTATGCTTAATAGTGATACTGGACAAGTTGTGAAGTGTTTGTTTCAGCTACTTGAATTGTGATTTTTCTAGTATTTCACAACAATGATAAATTTGAATTTCTTTGTTATCATATTTCACAATATTGTTTCAGATTTATAAGATTTCAAAAAAATTGTTTATTCATAAATTGTATGTTTTATATCACACTGTTGTTTTAAAAATTGTATGTTTTATATCACATTGTTGTTTTAAAAATTGTATGTTTTATATCATAGTGTCTCAACTGCCTTCATTGATAAATCGTTATATTTTATGTTTTATATCATAGTATTGGTATTGTATTGTTAATGTATGAATATTAACCAACAATAATATTTCTTTTGTTGTTTGAGATGAACATAGTAAATAATATTGGCTAGAAATAAACTAAAAAAGCAACACAAAATTATAAATGCAAACAACCTTTGAATGATGGAAGACACAAAATTAGTAAATATCTTTTTCATTAATTTGAATAGAAATATATTACATTATACAAAATTGTTGACTGCAATCAACTTGAAAGTATTTTACACTTTGTTAAATATCTGATTGGGGGTTTGCTACCTCAATTTCACTTGGAGTTGCCTTTTCTTTTCCTTTATGTCCTTCCTTGACACCCTCTTCTGGCAGTGCTCCAACTCTGACTAGGTTTTCCTGTACTTTCTCAATACTCCCCACCAATGTGACTTCTTCTTTGTTTGGATCTTCGAGTATTGTTGGAAGCATTTCTTTCACTTTCTGCTACTGTAGTATGAGGTCTGGATCTTCATTGAGCCTTTCCTTGATATATCTTCTTAAATGATTACTATCCACCACTTTTGTTTGCATTTTTTTCTTCATTTCCATTGCATTTTGTAGAAATGTCTTCACCGCATTGATATTGACTTCCATGCTCTTAACTTGTCTTTTTAAGTTATCAAAATTTGATTGCAAAAAGAAAATGAAAACATAATTCAAAAGAGTTATATGAAAAATTATTACTTGTTTTAATGAAATATAAAAATTTTACTACAAAAGAAAATTAAAACATAAAAAAACATTTTCTTACCTCAACCACATCCTTTGCAGCCTCAGCGAGTGCAACTTTTTTCTTATCGAAAGCCCATTGGTTATAAAAATCTTGGGCTTTAACATTAATATTCTCTAATCTATTAACCATAATATTTAAAACATCATCATCATACACAATATTTGACTTCATTGATCCTGATGTGGCCTGATGTAGTAGGCCACCAAGCTTTTCTAGTTCATACTAAACCAAAGAATAAATTGAATCTCTTTTTGAAAAATTCTTATATCGAGCATTAATTTCCTTTATAAGGACCTTGGCTCGATATTCCCAATCCTTCATCACTTGCAAATCTCTAAGCACAACTTGTTTTATGGTTGCTTTAGTATTTTCAATCATTAAAACATTTTCATCAAAATTTACAATGTCATCCTTAGTTTGAGGATGAGGGTCATTTCCTTTAGGAGATGGTAATGATGTCTGCTCAGTTGTAAGGGCTTCTATTTGTTCTGCTTCACCCTATGGATCTTGAAGCACATTCGTTGCCTTGAAGCCTAAAATGTTGCCCTACAACAGAAAATCATCATCGAGTTGGATATTATCCAATCCCATGGTTGAAACTTCTGGTGCCTGTGAAGTTGTGTGAAATGTAAAATATGAGAACCCATACCCAGAACTTGGTGCTGCCCTCATGATCTCTGTGAGAACCCATACCTAGAACTTGGTGTTGCCCCTACGATCTCTATGAAAAAGTTGTTTTCCACCTCCAACCTGCATATGGCCTCTCATTTGCGTAGGTTATCATTGTTGTGGTGGATGTGGTTGTTGCGGTGGAAGCGGTGGCTATGGTGGAAGCGATGGTGGCATATGGCCTCTCATTTTCGTAGGTTGTCATTGAGAGCCGATTGAAAATAGTCAAATTTTTTGTTAGAATTATTTAGAAAATAAAATAGAAAAAAATCTTAATTCAAAGTAAATACACATTGATTTACCTGAGGATGATGAAATCTGTTGAATTTGGGTGTCGATGGGGTTGGGGCTAGCTGCACTAGATTCAACCTGCACATTTTGTGCAAACCTAGGTGTACGAGAACCCCTAGGAGAAGCAACTTGCCTCAAATATTTATGCGGCCTCTACAATGGTGTCACTTCTGATCCAGTGTCTTTAGAATCACCAGTTTGTTCTAGCCTATGACCCCTCATGGCAACATCCTATTTATTCCTTGTGGTGGCTGCCCTACTCTACATTTAGATGAAAAGAAAAATTAAAAAAGAAATGTGCTAAAATATAAAATACTATTTCATGGTCAAAGATGGACTTATTACCTTCAATTCCTTTGGTGTCATGGCAATGGCTTGTAGTGTTGCATGCACTACAGTTGGTATAGGAGTATTTTGCAAATTATGAAAATTTTCATAATAGAGTGCTAAAATGTAATTAATGCTACCCACAATGGGCTGTGACTTGTTGGTTTGCAATTGCATGCCATGCAACTCTGCTCTGATCCGATCTAAAATATACGTGCACCAATCAAACCTCTCATGCTTCTCACAGTGAACAACATAGGCCAGTGCCCAATACAAAATTTTTGATCTTCCAAGAAGAATCAGTCTTGCTTGGAAGAACTCAATAATGGCCTTAGAGTTTGATGTTGAACATCGATGATTGTTAACCCTCTTTTTGTCTTGGTAGTGAAAGCTACAAAAAAATTAGATAACAATTTACAAATTTGAAATTTTGAACATTAATAGAATCTAAGTAATAAGAATTATACCTACCAAATATTCTGATCTGAGATTGTACGTTGTCTTGAGGTATCCTTTATCATCTAGAGATAGCTAGAACTTTATTGACACTAGAGGACAATCATTGAAAGGAAGATCTATCAATCTCTTAATGTCTGTAGGTGTGATTGTGAATGATAGATTTCTATTTCGTATTTTCATTTTGACTATGGCATTGTCATGGTCATAACTGGCTATGATATTGTGTAGGAGGACTTTATCAATTTTGAAATGTGGTATTGAAACCAAGTTTTTCAAACCTACATCATCTAACCATGAAAAGTTTGAACTTGGGGTTGTTAATAAATCTAAAATTATAGTGCAAGAAAGGTTCTTGAACTTTGGAGTAGGGGTGGAAGCGGTGGCCATTGCTAGAAGTTGGAAGCAGGAGAAATTGGATTGGGAAGGTTGTTGGGTAATGGTTCATTCTAGTCGGGTGTAGTCATAGAAATGAACTGGAAAAATGATAGTTGATGCCCTTTTATAGAGAGAATAGATGGGGTTGACATGTGGTAGCATTGTATTGGACATGCAATATGGGTGATCGATCATGTGACACATGGAAGTAGGTCCCTAGTGGGAATTTTTCCAAAGTTGGACCATGTTTTGCATCTAGTCTGAGGTCGGACCACTATCTCCTTTTGATCTAAATTTGAACTTTTTTTGCACCTTATCCTATATTAGACCATATTCTACACTCGATTCGAGACCAAACCATATTCTGCATCCAAATTGAGACTAAAACATGATCTGCATTCAGCTTGAGATCAAACCATGAGCTACATCCGATTCGAGACCAGACCATGATCTACATTCGGTTCAATACCAAACCATGATCTACATTCAGTCTGAGATAGAACCATATTCTACATCCGGTCTGATACCGGACCATATTCTACATTCAAAAGTAAACTATAATTTGCATATGGTTTAAGACTATATCATATTCTACATCTTGTCCTAGATCGGACCATTTTCTACTCCCGATTCAGTGTCGAACCATTTTTTCAATAGTCCATGGCCGAAACTCGTTTTCCACCTAACCTGGCTAGAACTTTCAAATTCACCTATGTTTTATTTTTGTGAAAAAATAAGGTAATTCACCATGTCCTCCTACATGACGTTGGACAGGGTTTCAAAATGGATTCGCCATTTTTTACAAGTACATTTTGGGTGTAACCCCTTAGGCATAACCTTGTGCACAAGTGTCTTAGATTGGAGTGTACAAAGTGAAGGTCAAGAGTTATGTCTAGGTGTGCATACAATATAGAGTCATGTGTTCATCAAGTATGCAAGTGTCAAGTAGATTAGCCAAGAGTCATGAGACTTGGCATATGGAAAGGAATAGTCAAGTATCCAAAGAGTCATTCTACTATGGTTGTATAGTACTCCATAGAGAAGCATCACACATCCCAAGTATCCCAAGCATCCAATTATCAATATCACATTACATATAAAGAGGAGTAATAAAGATTGCATACATTTTGAGCAATTAATATTGTAAGTTGTGCTACATGCTTTGTACATGTATGATTCAAGCTATTTACATTCATATTGTTGTTTATTATTGAATGTTAGTCTATATATTAAAAGCCTTGATATACATATTAATTTGCTCATATTATTTTGCTCATATCATTATCTTGATCTTACTATATTGTGGTTATATTATATTTGATCCTGTGGTATTTAAATTGTGATATTTGTAATATTATTAAGGTTTAAAAAGCTAGCAGTAGCATCAAAGCTTCTACGAGTAGTTTCTATTAGAGCTACTATCATATTTTGACTAGGTTGACAAGATTTAATCTAGATACTTACAAAATTTAATTTTGTCTAGTTTGATAAAATTGATTTAGAGTCTATCCACTTTAAAGGTAGTGCAACTCAGATTCTATTGTAATGTCATAATGAGTAGAAAGGATAGAGTATTTCCATAATTTGAGAATAACCAGTGAAGACCAAGACTCAACTATATTGGAAGGTGAATCAACTTTAATATAGTTTATCATTTTAGGGACATAGCCAACCCTTGACATTGATTTTAGAGATAGAAGGATTTCAAGGACAAATATTTCTTGACACTAATTTTTATCAACTTAGAAGGAAGTTGAAGAATTTGAAATAATAAAGTCATCTTGACATTGATTGTAGCAACAAGAAAATTTAAGTCACCTTGACATTGTTTGTGGATTCTTAAGTGTGACCTAAGACATTATTGTGAAAGAGTTGTAGTAAAAATTAATTATCAAAGGTGTGAGAATCTTCCTACAATAGATAGAAAAGAATTTCATCTTCTAAGTACAATATAAAGTAAAACAGGAGAAGGATATATCAAGTCTTAAGGAAAGACACACCAATCTTAAAGTAAGCTTTCATCAAGCAGTTGATTAATTAGAGTTGCAAAATATTGAAGTTTTAGATCATAGAGACATTGACCTTGACATTGAAGAATCGGGTTTTAGAAACCTTGACATTGGAGTTTTAGGTCAGAGAGAAACTAACCTTGAAAACAAAGGATTTAGGTCTTGAAGATAGACCTTGACATAAGAGATTCAGGTCTTGAAGATAAACCTTGACATAAGAGATTCAGATCTCAAAGATAGAACTTGACATAAGAAAGTCTCAAATAGAAAGGCAACAAGTTATAGTGGAAGAGATCTGTCCCTGGAAAATATCCTATAGTGCAGTCATTAGAAGAAAGCAAGCATTGTGATAAAAATATCTAAAATTCAAGATGAAGAAGCTTGAAGTTTAAATCATCTTCAACTCAATGCGTAGTCATTCAATTCAAAGCAAATTAAATATAAATCTATTAAGCTATAAGTAAAAAATAATAATACAATGCAAAGTAATAGAAAGCAACATTATTTAGCTTAAGGAAAGCAACCTCATTTAACTCTAGAAAGCAACATCATTCTACTCTAGAAGGTAGCATAATATGGCTCTAGTAGACAATGACATTTGACTCTTGAAGAAAGCAATTTTATACTCATCATAGAGTTAAAGAGAAGCATAAAAGTATGAACATAACTAGTCTTAGATTTCTATAATGTTGAGCTAAGAGTAAGAAAGAGCATCAAAAAAATATTTGAACAACAAACTAGAGCAATGTAGGGTGAATAGTATTCAAAGGTAATTTTGGACAACACCCAGGATATTGGATAGTGCCTAAAGTATTGGACAATACCTAGAGTATTGGACAGTGCCCAAAGTATTGGATAATACCTAGAGTATTGGATAGTGCTTGGAGTATTGGACAATACCCATAATATTGGACAACACCTAGGGTATTGGATAACACCCTAATCAAGGGTATTGGATAGTGCTCTGATCAATGGATATTAGACAATGTCTGAGATATTTACAATGCTCTAGACAAAGGATAGTGAGCAATGGACAACACCCATGATAGTGCATAGTGCAGTGTCCTAGAAATCCAAGCATCAAACAATATCCTTTGATGTTCTAAGTCGAGCTACGTTGAAGTAGTATTTTAAAACAAAACACAGAGCCAATAGAGAGCAACATAGTGAGGAAGGTGAAATGTTTAGTCTACAAGGGTAGGTAATATGTTGAACATTGGTCTAAGGGACGTGAAGCGATAGAGAATAAAGTTTTTTGTTATTGAGCATAGACATCAAAATTAAACTCAAGTTCTAAGTATATTTTGACTATGATTGTAATGTCCCAAAGAACAGGTTTATGTTTTTATAATATGATAGAATGACACAACAATTAATATGAAGAATACCACCTCAAAATGTAATGCCACCTCTACATGCTTGAAGTTGAAACGTTTCAAACCAAATCACCCTAGAGATATGCATCATTCCAACTAGCTCATTAAGAGCCTTCGCACATACCTAGATAAGCATTCTCAATCAAAGCCTCATAGCAGAACGTGAATGCAGAGGAGATTGATAAAGGTAATTTTGAGTTTTAGGTTTTTATAAAGTTTTTATTAATGTTAGGAGTTATAAGGTGGAGGTTAGATAATTTATTAAATATATGGAGTGATAAGTAGTGATAGTAAATGTTATTTATTTAAGAATTAAATTTGATTAGAGTGATAAGGTCTGTTTAGAATAATTTAATGTTTTGGTAGATTAAATTTTATTTAGATTATATTTGGAGTAATAATTTGTATAATTTGAAATTTTACTTTTTGAAGTCTGATTAAAAATGGAATGATAAGGAATGAAAATAGTTTATTTTATTTTATAAAAGCTTTCAAGTTTTTCGAAGTCTGTTTATTTTTTAAAATAATATTTGAATATTTGAAATTTTAGTTATTTGGGAGACAAAATGATTTCTACACCAAAACCTTAGGAAATCAAAAATTTGCAAAAGTCACTCTTAGTTTCTGGAACTAGGGAGACATAAGGTTTTAAGGTTTTCTACTCCATAGGAATTAAATTAGAAACTTTGAATCATTTAAAACTAGGAGTTATAAGGATGTCTACTTCAAAGGAATCAAAATCCATAAAGTTTATGGATAACAATATGGAGTCTATGATAAGAAAAGGAAAAGTAGATATCATAAAATTTGGAAATAAATTTTTTATTGAAAAATCTAGAGGAAAAATAGATTTAGTCTCAAAGTTAATTTATAGTGAAGCCATAAAAGAAAATTTTTAAACTTTGAATACTATTTACATACAAGAATTGTTGAAGCAATTTATGACGAAAAAGATAGTATTATGATACCTCTAGATATTGGTAGCATAATGTATATGGTATTGCTCACACTTAAGTTTCATAAAGAAGAAAATGTGAAACAAAAAGAGTTGATTGAATCCCTTGAGAAGAAAGTGAAAATTGATGAATCATTTCTAGAAAAAATGTTTCATTCTTCATGCAATATTGATAAACCAAGTTCATCTAACTTAGGAATTTATTATGATGTTTTAAGTGAATGTTCAAAAGTCTTTATACAGAAAAAGAAATAATCATATGATTCTAAGGATAAATGCAAAGGATAGATTCTTATGCAAGATTCTGATGATAATAAGAGAGTTCAAGAGACTTGTAATCTTGAAGCTACAAATACTGAAGAACATGAAGCTAAATCCAAATATGAATTCAAGGAAGAAGAAGAACCTGATGGAGACCAAGCAGAAGATCATATGCATTGCAAGGTCACATGAAGAATGAAGATCACGATGATTGAAGACTAAAGTCTTCAATAACCAAATAATATAATATAGGGAGTGTTGGAGTATATTACATTATTTGATACATGCTAATATACCTCCATGGTACCTTCATGGTATATATGTAAATATTAGATTAGGGTTGAGTCATAGTTTAGAATGTGATTTATATTTCCCTTTATGTAAGTGTGAATGTGCAGGATATGCACAAGTTTCATGTAAGTGTGCAAGTGTAAGTTGATTCTATGTGCACAAGTGTCTTGTATGCATGAGATAAAATATGTAATTTAAAGATATGCACAAGTGTCTTAAATTAGAGTATGCAAAGTGAAGGTTAAGAGTCATGTCTAGGTGTGCATACAATATAGAGTTGTGTTCATTAAGTATGCAAGTGTCAAGCAGAGTAGCCAAGAGTCATGAGACTTGGCATATAGAAAGGAATAGTCAGGTATCGAAATATTCATTCTACTATGGCTATATAGTACTCCATAGAGAAGCATCCCATATCCCAAACATCTGATTATCAATATCACATTACATAGAAGAGTAATAAATATTGCATACATTTTAAGTAATTAATATTGTAATTTGTGTTGCATGCTTTGTACATGTATGATTCAGGCTATTTACATTCATATTGTTGTTTATTATTTAATGTTAGTTGATATATTAAAAGCCTTGATTTACATATTAATTTTCTCATATCATTATATTGATCTTACTATATTGTGGCTATATTATATTTTATCCTATGGTATTTAACTTGTAATATTTGTAATAGTATTAAGGCTTAAAAATTCATTAGTAGTATCAGAGCTACTACAAGTAATTTTTATCAGAGCTACTATTAGATTCTGACTAGGTTGATAGGATTTAATCTAGCTACTTACAAAAAATGATTTTGTCCAATTTGATAATATTGATTTAGAGTTTGTCCACTTTAGTATGACTAAGATTTTATTGTAAGGTCATAATGGGTAGAAAGGCTAGAGTATTTCCTTAGTTGGAGAATAACCAGTGAAGACCAAGACTCAACTATTTTGGAAGGAAAATCAAGTTTAATATAGTTGATCATTTTAGGTACATAGCCGACCCTCGACATTGATTTCAGAGATAGAATGATTTCAAGGATAAAAATTTCTTGACATTGATTTCTATCAACTTAGAAGGAAGTTGAAGAATTCAAAATAATCAAGTCATCTTGACTTTGATTATAGCATCAAGTAAATTTAAGTCACCTTGACATTGTTTGTGAATTCTTAGGTGTGACCTACGATATTATTGAGAAAGAGTTGCAACAAAAATTAATCGTTAGAAGTATGAGAAGCTTCCTACAACAAATAGAGAATAGTGTTATCTTCTAAGTGCAAGAGAAAGAAAAATAGAAGAAGGATATATCAAGTCTTGAGGAAATATATATCAATATTAAAGTAATCTTTCATCAAGTAGTTGATTAATTAGAGTTGTACGATATTGAATTTTTAGGTTATAGAGAAATTGAACTTGATATTGAAGAATTAGATTTTACAAACCTTGACATTAGAGTTTTAGGTTAGAGAGAAATTGACCTTGACAATAAAGGATTCAGGTCTTGAAGATAGATCTTGACATAAGAGATTCAACTCTCAAAGATAAACCTTGACATAAGAAAGTTTCAAATAGAAAGGCAACAAGTTATAGTGAAAGAGATTTAACCCTAGAAAATATCCTATATTGTAGTCATTAGAAGAAAGCAAGCATTGTGAGAAAACGTTTGAAGTTCAAGATGAAGAAGCTTTAAGTTTGAATTATCTTCAACTCAAGACGTAGTCATTCAATTCAAAGCAGATTAAAGAGAAAGCTATTAAGATATAAGCAAAGTGTAAAGCAATAGAAAGCAATATTATTCAACTCAAGAAAGGTAGACTCATTCAACTCTAGAAGGTAGCATCATTTAGCTATATAAGGAAACATAATACAACTCTAGTAGACAATGACATTCGACTCTAGAAGAAAGTGTTTTTATATCCATCACAGTGTTAAAGAGAAGCATAAAAGTATGAACATAACTAGTCTTAGAGTCCTATAATTTTGAGCTAAGAGCAAGAAAGGGTATCAATAAAATATTTGAACAACAAGCTACAAAAATGTAGGGTGAATAGTATTGAAAGGTAATTTTGGACAACACCTAAGATATTGGACAACACTTAGAGTGTTGGACAATGCTTGGAGTATTAAATAGTGCCTAAAGTATTGGACAATGCCCAAGGTATTGGATAGCATATTGATCAAGGGTATTGGACAATGCCTTGATCAATGGATATTAGATAGCACCTGAGATATTTACAATGCTCTAGACAAAGGATAGTGAGCAGCGAATAGTGCCCAAGATAGTGGATAGTGTGTAGCATCTTGGACATCTAAGCATCAAGCAACAATATTCTTCAGTGTTCTATGTCGAGCAAAATTGAAGTAGTGTTGGGCAACATTTTGGAATGAAGCACAGAGCCAACAAAGAGCAACATAGTGAGGAAATCAAAGCATTTAGTTTACAAGGGAAGGTAATATGTTGAATGTTGGTCTAAGGGATGTGAAATGACAGAGAATGAAATGTTTGGTTGGTGAGCATAGGCACCAAAATTGAACTCAAGTGCCAAGCATATTTTGGTTGTGATTGTAATGTCCTAAAGCATAGGTTTATGTTTTTGGAATTTGATAGAATGACACAACAATTGATCTGAAGAATGCCACCTCAAAATGTAATGCTACCTCTACATGCTTGAAGTTGAAATATTTCAAATCAAATCACCCTAGAGACACATCATTCCAACTAGCTCATTAAGAGCCTTCACATGTACCTAGATAAGCATTCGTAGTTGAAGTATCGCAATAGAATGTGAACGCATAGGAGATTGATAAAGGTATTTTTGAGTTTTAGGTTTTTATAAAGTTTTTATTAACATTAGGAGTTATAAGGTGGAAGTTAGATAATTTATTAAATATATGGAGTGATAAATAGTGATATTAAATGTTATTGATTTAAGAATTAAATTTAATTAAGTTTATTGGAGTGATAAAGTTTGTTTAGATTAATTTAATGTTTTGGTAGATTAAATTTTATTTATATTAAAGTTGGAGTAATAATTTGTATAATTTGAAATTTTACTTTTTGTAGTCTTTAAAAATGGAATGATAATAGTTTATTTTATTTTATAAAAGCTTTCAAGTTTTTCAAAGTCTATTTTTATTTTTATTTTTGAAAAGAAAATTTGAATATTTGCAAATTTAGTTATTTGGGAGACAAAAGGATTTCTACACCAAAACCTTAGGAAAACAAAAATTTGCAAAATTCATTCTTAGTTTCTAGAACTAGGGAGACAAGGTTTTCTACTCCATAGGAATTAAATTAGAAACTTTGAATTATTTAAACCTAGGAGTTATAAGGATGTCTACTTCAAAGGAATCAAAATCTACAAAATTTATGGATAACAATATGGAGTCTATGATGAGAAAATAAAAAGTAGATATCATAAAAATTGGAATTAAAAATTTGATTGAAAAATCTAGAGGAAAAATAGATTTAGTCTCAAAGTTAATATATAGTGAAGCCATAAAAGAAAATTTTGAAAATCTTGAATGTTATTAAAATGCAAGAAATGTTGAAGCAATTAATGAGGGAAAAGATAGTATTATGATACCTCTAGATATTGGTAGCATAATGTATATGAAATTGCTCACACTTAAGTTTCATAAAGAAGAAAAGGGGAAACAAAAAGAGTTGATTGAATCCTATAAGAAGAAAGTGAAAATTGATGAATCATTTCTAGAAAAAAAATTCATTCTTCATGCAATATTGATAAACCAAGTTCATCTAACTTAGGAATTTATTATGATGTTTTAAGTGAATATTGATAAACCAAGTTCATCTAACTTAGGAATTTATAGGATGTTTTAAGTGAATGTTCAAAATTATTTATACAGGAAAATAAAGAATCATATGATTCTAAGGATAAAGGTAAAGGAAAGATTCTTATGCAAGAATCTGATGACAATGAGAGAGTTCAAGAGACTTGTAATCTTGAAGCTACAAAGACTGAAGAACATGAAGCTAAATTCAAAGATGAAGTCAAGGAAGAACCTAATGGAGACCAAGCAGAAGATCACATGCATTGCAAGGTCACTTTAAGAATGAAGATGAAGATGATTGAAGACTAAAGTCTTCAATAACAAAATAATGTAATATAAGGGGGTGTTGGAGTATATTACATTATTTGGTACATGCTAATGTACCCCCATGGTACCTTCATGGTACATATGTAAATATTAGATTAGGGTTGAGTCATAGTTTAGAGTGTGAATTATATTTCCTTTTATGTAAGTGTGAATGTGTAAGATATGCACAAGTGTCATGTAAGTGTGAATGTGCAGGATATGCACAAGTGTCATGTGAGTAAGTGTGCAAGTGTAAGTTGAGTATATGTGCACAAGTTTCTTGTATGTATGAGATCAAATATGTAATGTAAATATGTGCACAAGTATCTTAGATTAGAGTGTGCAAAGTGAAGTTCAAGAGTCATGTCTAGGTGTGCATACAATATAGAGTCATGTGTTCATCAAGTATGCAAGTGTCAAGTAGAGTAGCCAAGAGTCATAAGACTTGGCATATGGAAAGGAATAGTCAGGTATCCAAAGAGTCATTCTACTATGGCTATATAATACTCCATAGACAAGCATCACATATCTCTAGTATCCCAAACATCTGATTATGAATATCACATTACAGAGAAAGAGGAGTAATATAGATTGAAGTGAATTAATCCCAGCCATCCGATTTCACTTAACCCTATCCATCTAGCCATGTCAATCCATGCCACACCCTAGATTTAATATCAACCCTCCAATATGCTTTTATATAAACCACATGATTAGTTTTGTTGAAACCCTAGAATGTCTTAGGTTGTATTATTAATAGGAGTCATTTTGATGGCGCAACCCCTAGAATAAGTTTCTTGACCAATTCATGTCCTGAAAGTTCCTTGAAAATCCTTGAGTCCTTGGTTACCTGAGCTCCATTCTTGTATATGAGTACTCTCACCTTTCATCCTCGCTTGTCATATCATCTACATCCATTGTCGCCCCTCTCACCTATCCAAATTTACTTTTGCAGACTTCCCCCTCAACCACCGAACACCCTCGGGCACTTTTTGTCACTGCCAAGTGCCTCTGGGCGCTTTCCCTTCCACCACCAAGCACCTCTAGGTGCCCTCCACCATTCCTGAGCATACACAAATGTTTCCTATAGCCACCAAGCGCCCGCGAGTGTTTTACGCCAGAGTTATAAAGTCCCCCTAGCCTCCAGGCGACACTAGGGCATCACCACACCAATTCACTACAAAAAATTTCATCAGATTAGAGAATGACAGATAAGCAAGGTAAATATTTTTATTGTTATTTCATTCTATGCACTTTCAATTCTATTCATGTTATTTACATCATATAGCTAGGATTTTTGTATTGATTATAGAGGGCCTCACATTGTGGAGCCCTCACAGTTGCTACTAACCCATTTGCTATTCTGTTGTTTACAAATCTGGAAGTGTTACATTAGCATTGGATAGTTGCTTAAGCTGGAGTGGCCTGACATAAGATAACTAGAAGCCCACTTACTTCTATTGGGAGCAGAGACACATTTTGAGACACCACTAGCATTGTTTGCTAGGGTTTCAGAGAACCCTAGCTATTGTAAAATATATATCAAAGAATTCAAATATTCTTATTATAACAATGGAGTTTTGAGGCTCCTCCCATTAATAAAAATCATTCATTGTGCAATATTGTCTTTTTGAGTTCAATTTATATCTTGTTATTTGGTGTTGCATTTTTGTCTTCACACATTAATTTGCTCATATTATTCTACTCATATCATTATCTTGATCTTACTATATTGTGGTTATATTATATTTGATCTTGTGGTATTTAACTCGTGAGATTTATAATAGTATTCAGGCTTAAAAAACCATCAATTATCAATACGTTTTGATAGTTGCACTTATGCTTTGATTATACTACTTTTGAAATATGTTGATATTGATGAAATTTGTGGTTGTAGGACCAGGTACTCTCACGGGTGGATTGGTATACGACAACCATCAGATTTGAAAGAAAACGACAAATGATGGATGACATTATCATCGATAACTCTAAGGTAAAAGGAAACCCTTCGTGTAGATGTATTGCATTTGTTTATGTTTGATTAAATTCACCATTGGACAAGGGGGTTGTTATTTGAGCAAAAGAGTCATCCTTTGTAGAAGGGTGATAATGTTCCAATTATTGTAAAGCCTTCTACTTAAGGAAAAAAACTTTGTTGTGCACCTTGTTGGTTTCATCCTAGTTAGATATGGATGACTTAGCAAGAGCCCTTGAGTTGTTGTATGTGGAATTGTTTGATATCGATGCTAATGGTTAATATTAGCATTTGATAGTATTTAAATTAATTAGAGTAGTTAATTTAATTACTCTAATGTGGATAAATTTAGAAATATATATATGTTAAAAAGGTGATTTAATTAATATTAGATCAAATAGCATTAATTAAATTAATGCAAATAATATAAACTTCAAATAATTTTAATAAAGTATAAATTTTATATTTTAATATTTAAGTTTTTGGAAAGTTGGCAAGTGGCAATTTTTGAAAATTAGCACAATCTTGGAAGCGTTTTTTTTTTTAGTAATGTAAAGGCATGCTTAAGGAGGCCATGCTCAACTCTTGACCTATTTGGTTTTTCTTAAAGATCTATTTTGAATTCTTGCTTTTGACAAGTTTTAAAAAAAAAAAAAAAATTGTTTTGAGATTGGGGGAAAAATAGAGGGAGGAGCTTGGAATAAGGATCTACAAGGTAAATACCCGAGTAGGAGCAAAGGAATACATGGTAAAGGTATTTTCTACTATTTCTTTTAATATTTCTAGAAAACTAAATATAAGCTTGTGCTTTTGATTATTAATGGTGTTGTTGTGTATGGTTTCAATTTTTATGTTCGATTTATGCATTGTATGGTGGGAGTAGCCCATGGTTTTCCAAAATATAGCAATTGTGTGTGTTATTTTTGTTTGTATTTCTATTCCAAATAATTTTCAAGTCAAGAGCGATGTGTTATAAGGTAATCTGAGAAGTAATCTGGCATATTTTGATTGCCAAAGGGGCTTCGTAGACTCCAACTTTGTTGTAGAGCCTTGTGCTATGGTTTGGAACCCAGGTTTTTCTCCGTAAGCCTTATCTTCACTTCTATAGGGAATGTTATGCATTTTAGGTCTATTAGATCTATCTTGTGTTGAATATTGGTGCTTGAGCTTGTTAGCGTTGGGTCTCTTTTAGTGAAGAGAGACTACTTTGTTGATATCCATTCCCTCTACATGTAAGATGTCTTCTCTAAGAGATCCTCTATTTGGAATGCTTTACGTGGGTTAGCATCTAAGTTAACTATTGTAAGTTTATTTGAGTGCACAGACTGGTTTTGGTTGCCTTGTAAAGTGCTTTATTTATCTTTTTTAGAGGTAGATTTGTGGTGTCCTCCTTGGCCACATGAACCGAAGCTCTTTTCAGTAGAACCTCTTATGCTTGATGTTGATCTTGCATGTTGCTTTCTTTCAGCTATTTTCCTAAGTGTTGCTAGCATAATACATTCTTATTGATGCTTATTTTTCATAAGGTTATAGTTAAAATTAATGCTTTTATTTTATTTATAAATGCTTAAATATCAAAATAGCTAGTAAGGCTTGTCTTTTTGTCTTACATGGTTAATACTGCATTTTGGTTACTACGTTGGTATTAAAGTATGAACGTAGTGCTGGAACCCTTAAGTAGCAAGCTAAAGTTATTATTTAATGGGTTGTTTTTATTAAAGGTTCTAATATTTAAAAATTAGTAAAAGAATAGAAAGACTTCTATTGTATGGTTTATTAAATGATTTACCAAAGTTAGAGATGGAAACTATTGGTCAAAAATTAAAGATATGATTTAATGATGGTTTTTGTTTTATGGATGAGGCATGTGTAGCCAAGAAGTCCATATTTTGAGATAAGTATGGGTTTATCTCAATATTTTTGCATGGGCTATGCTTTGAATAATGTATGGTTGGTATTATTGTATGTTGATTGCATAATGCATGTTAAGTTGCATTTGCATTCATGAGTTGTCTTGATCCCTAAGCTTCTTCTCAAAGTTCATGGGAGATATTATTTCATGAAGAGGACCATGGAAAGAAGATGATACTAGGGACCACTTAGGTGGAATTGTATTATTGTAATTTGGATTGAAAATTATGCTATTTAAGATTTTGGTTGTCATTCTTGTTACTTAATGAAGTTTGTACAAGAATGGAAGTTTTAAGTGATGTTATCTCTTATGTCCAGTTATTTGTAAATTTGGAAATGGAGTAATTAAATAAAGGATGTTGTATTTACTCTTGTTATAGTATTTCAAGACTTGTTCATAGATGAAAGATTATATATTGTTTTTCTTTAATGTAAGTTCTTGGAATGTTGGATATATGTCAAATGGAATGAATATGCTATCAAAAATTTTGGTAGAATCTAATTCATAGATTATGGTTATAGTTCTTATATATTTTATTTCATTCTTTCCATTGTAAGTAAAAGAAATGCTAAAGGCTAGTATTATGATTGAAAAGTATTCAAATTTCTAATCTTTAGCAATGTGTTATTATGCTTTGTTATAGCACTTTATTTTATTTGAGAGAGATGTTCATATTATGTTAAAAGGTTAGACTCTTGGGTTTGTATGGGGGTTTTTGGCATGAATCTAGAGCCATATTAGAGAAACCCTTTGATCAAGAAGATAACCCCATCCTAGAAGGAGTTATGGTGATGTAATAACTAGGTAGTTGTGAATATTGAGAGGAGTTATGATGATGCAATAACCACGTATTTATAAATTTTTAAGGAGTTGCGGTGATGCAACAACCAGATAATTGTGAATGATACACCTTGAGCGGTGAGGCTCAAGTGTCCCAAAATAGTGAGACTTTTGAAATCATTCACAAGATAGTATAGTGGTGGCACCTTGAACGATGAGGATCGAGTGACCATGCTCATTACCAAGTGAGTGGTAATGGCCTTAGTTAGCATGCAGAGGTGTGGTAACTAAGCACTAAGGCATTATGCCAAAATAATCCTACAGAGATGGATATATGTAGGGTTAGGGAAGAGGCATCCCTCTTTAAGTGTTATGGGTATTAAATAATAATCTCTACATCGTGGTCAAGTTGTTCTATATCAGTGAGGGTATAGAAAAAATGGGGGGACCACTATTGATGTCATTTTTAAATGGTAAGGTTTAGCAAGGTGAACATTAGAAGTATGATATGTTGGCCACTTATATCCACTTGAGTTTCGTCTACAACAACATTGAACTCAAAATGTGATTATGCCTTATAGTGCTAAAAAATATTGGGTCTTCTTTATGAATTATTCCTTGTGAAATATATATATATATATATATCCTTGGGTTGGTTTGGTGGGTTGCTATAATAGGAATCAAGATAACCATGAAAATAGGTTGAAGACATATTTTAGTTAAAGGGGATTCACAAATTATTGTCAAAAATAGGATATAGGAACTAGATCAATAATATCATTATTCTAGATCTTGATTAGTTATTGATGGAGGTAATATCTTGAAAATGAAAACATACTTATAATGAAGGGAATAATGTTATGAACTTCTCTTATTATTATCAAAAAGCATTCACCAATATGCATAAATATACAACATGCATCCATAAATAAATTGCACAATAATAATCCACACAATAAAATAGAGACGGATAATACCCTTGAGATAGGGCAACATCATACAATGCTCCTTATTGGAAGGAAGCCACTCCATGAGCCAAGAGTTCTACAAGAATACTTCATATATGACCTATTACAATGGGGGTACATCTCTCTTTATACAAGAGTGTGATGGTATACCTTCCATGATTTACAAGATCACCCATGTGATGGTTCACCTTCCATGAGTTACTGTTATGAATCTCTCTTCTCAATACCATAAATCATTCACCAATATATCAAAAATATTGTTTTGATGAAAAAGGAAAATTTACATTAAATTAAGATAAAAATCTTTACAATAAAAAAAGTGGGTGGGTTAACACACCCCATGGGAAATCAAACTAACCCTCATTGACAAGGGTTAGGAAACAAAGCCACCAAAAAAACACAAGTTTAGAAATCATAGGGTATCAAAAATATTCAACATACATCCACAAATAAATTGCACACAATAAAATAAAGATTGATAATACCCTTGAGGTAAGTCAACACCGTACAATACTCCTTAGTGGAAGGAAGCCACTCCACAAGATCTCGAGCTCCACGAGCCAAGAATTCTACAAGAATACTTCATACATCCATTTACGATAGGGATACATCTCTCTTTATACAAGAGTGTGATGGTTCACCTTCCATGAGTTACAAGATCACCCATGTGGTGGTTCACCTTCCATGAGTTAAAAGAGCATAATAATATGACAATATTTCTTGCGGTTATATATGACAATATTCCTCAATGGTTACATATATGATTCTATGATATATCTATTTCTAATTTGACATATGGCCTTCCTTACTCAATAATTAATTTATATGTTTATGATGTATACCATTATATAATACAATATTAAATTATTAAGTACCTATCTTGGGTACCTAACATTCCATCCCCTTTACAAAATGTTTCATCCTCAAAACATTAGAAGAGACTAAATAATATGATCTTTTGAGCCATGCTAAATACTGGTACCAATCTCGATCATCCATCCATCCTAATGAAACTATGATTGGTGGTGGTCTTTGTTGATACTAATGCCATGCGTTGGAAGCATAAGTTTCACTTTTTTTTATCAATACCTACTTGCATTTACAACCCAAGTTTGGGCTCCTTTGATTTCTTGTATGTCCCTCATAGCTCCTTTGTTGCTCTATGCCTTGTCTCCATGATTGTTGCCTCTCATGGTGGTGTGGATGGCAATATACTCCAACCTTAGCTTATTGTTCTACCTATTTTTGCTCTTCTCTCTTGCTCCCTTTTTTTGGTTCATCTTTTGCTTTTGTTTTATTTCAGCTTCTTTTATTTGTTCTTTACTTTGTTCCCTTGCAATAGCTACCTGTTTTTTCTTTACATTGAGAAATATCTTGTAATGTTATCTTCTTATTTTAATACCATAACTTCATGAATTTATTTTGCACATTAATGTTAATAGTACCCAAAGAATGTAACCAAGGATAACCAAGAACAATATCTACATCATTCATCTCAATAGCATGAAAATTTGAATGTAAAACATATTTATCCATGGTGAGCTTCAAATCTTCAAAAAATTGAACATTTTTACCCTCAAGTTGTATGTCTTTGATTTTCTTTGTTTGAACTTGCAACCTCTTAGTCAAAGACATTGATAAAATTATATTTGCTACTAGGGTTAATGGAAATAATATTTTTTTATTTTGAATGCAACTATGAACTTGCAAAATAGAATTATTACATTTAAACAAATAATTTTTTTATCGTTGTTTAGCCTTGATAAAAAAATTATAGTTTCCTTAGTCTGCATATTATTATCATTTTCTTTTGGCTTCCATTTGCTTAAAAATACAACTTCAAATTCTTCCCATGTATATGTAGGATTATGAGCACTAGCAAACTCCATAAAATAGGATGAAGCTTCCCCTTGTAAATAAAAACAAAAATTACTTTTCCAAAAAATATTAGAAGATTGTGAAGACTTAAAAAGTTGCCACCATTATCATCCTCTCCATTGAATATTGGCAACACCACAATTTTTTTCGAAGCAACTAGGGTTTTAAATAACTGAACTTTCTCAAAAATTTAAATTTTGAGATCTCATCTTTTTCTTTCTTCAAAAAATTAAATCTACAATTTTTTTCAAAACAAAACTAATCTACTTATCCAAATTGAGAGTTATGAATTTTTTCTTTGCATAAATTTTTTGTGCAGCCCCAAAAACAGCACCAAAAGCCCAACTTGCAACAATTGTAACTCTCTCAATACTTAACAATTTTTAACAAGTGAGTAGTAATTTTTGTAGTACTCAAAATAAACTACATGCTGGTACAAAAATATTCTAAAAATGATTGCTAAAAAATCTAGTACGAAGTTTTTCTTTTTGGAAAAAAATTCCGCAACCAAAAAAAACCTCGACAACCCAACTTTAAACAGTTGTAACTCTCTCAATATGTATCTGAATTTCATAAGTAAGTAGTCATTTTTATAGTACTCATAATACTATACATGATGGTGTAAAAATATTATGAAAATGAATGGTAAAAAAATTAATACAAATTTTCTTTTTGAAAAGAAATTGCGCAACCAAAAAATAGCTTCAACAACTCAATTTCAAACAGTTGTAACTCTTTCAATACTTATCATAATTTCACAAGTGAGCAGTCATTTTTATAGTACTCAAAATAACCTACATTTTGGTGCTAAAATCTTATGAAAACAACTACTAAAATAATTAATACTATTTTTTTATTTTGAAAAATAAATTTGCATGGCCAAAAAATAACACAAATAACCCAACTTCAAATAGTCATAACTTTCTTAATATTTATCAGAATTTAACAAATAAGTAATTTTTTTTGTAGTACTAAAAAATATTTACACAATAATGCAAAAACCTTCTGAAAGTGACTGCTAAAATAAAAATATGGCTTCCATAAAATGTGATGTTTTCTAAGAAACATGCCCTGGCTCTGCAAAAACAACCCCATTTTGCCAAAATTATTATTTTGATACCAAATGTTATGAACCTCTCTTCTCAACACCATAAATCATTCACCAATATATCAAAAATATTGATAATACCTTTGAGGTAGGGCAACATCGTACAATGCTCCTTAGTGGAAGGAAGCCACTCCACGAGTCAAGACATCTTCAAGAATACTTCATACATCCATTTACCATAGGAATACATATCTCTTTATATAATAGTGTGATGGTTCACCTTCCATGAGTTACAAGATCACCCATGTGGTGGTTCACCTTTCATGAGTTACAAAGTGCATAATAGTATTACAATATTCATTGTAGTTACATATGACAATATTTCTCAATGATTACATATGATTCTATGTCATACCTATTTTTAATTTGACATGTGGTCTTCCTTACTGTCATGACCCTCCTTGGCAAGACTTTTTGGCATAAAATACTATGTGATGATCAATGAATTTGATACTTAGTTTTGATGCATTTGAATGTTTATGCAATGTTTATATTGATTCATCTTTGAATAATATGGTATTGTTGATGTATTGTTAATATGCAAGACCAGGTACACTCGTGGGTGGAAGAGGTAGAATTGACCACCAAGAATGGGGTACTTGAAAAGGGAAATGATGATTTCGACAACTCAGGGTAACATGAACAACTACCCTCATATAGATGCATGCTTCTTGTTTTGGTGGTCATAAGCAATCCAATTATCCAGAGCTTGAAGTTGGTAACCTAGAAGTTATCGTAAGTCTTCAGTTGGGACAGGCCATTGGACTTGCAAAAATATCACCCACCTTGTTTGATGCATTTGATACTTGCTTTTATATATGCATGTTTATGTGAAAATTGAGTGGGTGTATAACCCCTTCAGAAAGGATTAATAAACATAGAGGTCCTATTAAACCTAGGTCTCTTGAATACCATACTAATATTTAATATTAATATTGGTATTTTATTTAAATGGAGGTTCAAGGTGTAGACGAATTTGTTCATCCAAACCCCATAAGGGGGGCGGAGGTCCAAGGTTCAAATCTCGGGCCTCGTCGAACTGAACGCTTATCTCTTTCTTAGTGATTTCAGTGGCATAAAAGGTTTAAAATGATTGTGGCATGGTGGTTATAGGGATGGATTGCGTGAAGATCTGTGTGGTGGCTTCTGGGGTGAACAGCGCAGAATACTATGGTGGCCATAAAAAGCTGGACAGCCTGCCCGAATTTGTGGCGGCTACCAATTCCACCATGTAAATTCAAAAAAAAAAAAAGATTAATAAGCTATTTGATTTGAATAAAATAATAAGTATTGATATTTGGAAAACTTTTTTTTTGTAGGTAAAAGGTGAGGGTTTTGAAAGGATCCGACAACCTTGTACATAGAGCTCCAAAAGGAGTCAACCAATCACCAAAACTTACAATATTCAATCTAGCACAAAGGCAGGCTCAATAGAAAATTTATCGAAAGAAAAAATAATCAAACTTACATTCTCGTCCAATGGCAACACAACAATTTGAACATAAAATTAAAATCAAAATTATCCTCATCTCGCCTAGCAGGGGACCAACCAACCGACCAAAAGTGTCATCAAACCTTGAAAACCAGGACTCAGGGTATCAACGATTCATCTTCGAGGCATAAAAAACTTAGGGCCCCTGCACTTCCATAAAAATAAAAAATGTTCTTCCCTGAGAACACCACTAGGACTTGAGCATAGAAGAAGGATTTGAACTTTGGATCACCCGCTCAACCAACTCAATAGAAACCAGCCATAAAAAATGGATATTTGCAACATATTGCCCTGGCAACAGTAAAACCCTCCATCTCAAAAATATTTGAAGACAAACCCCACAGATCCTGTTAGATTCCAACCATCCTATGAACTCCAGAGAACAACTCATACCAAACCTCCATCTCAAAACAAAAATAGGGGTCATGGAGCAAGGTTTTGGAAAGGACCCAAAACCTTGGGATTTGTGGGTTCAAACCCCATAGACAATCAATGAGAAAAAAAACCCCACCCTATGGGTTCTAATCCTACTGGTATGCAGAAGAATAGAAGACCCCCCCAATGAAGGAACCCAACAACAAAAAAGTAGCCAAACACTGCCCTTGGATCGAAAAAGCTCCCGTCCACTGCCCAACCAAAATAACAATAGCATTTTGAAAAAATCTGGACTAGGGGACTCTGGTACTAACATCAGGTCACTGTGAGGCACAAAAAATGTTTCACCATCGCCTAGCCAGTTGCACAATAGTGGATTGGAAAAAATTGGAATAGGGGACTCTAGCACCACCACAGAGTCCTCGCCAGGCATGAGAAAAGCTTCACCACCAACAACGATCGGACCAACAATCAGACCAATGAACACAGATGTCTCTTGCAAAGACTCCAAGAGATCCAAACATGGTCCTACCCCTATGAGCTCCCCTTCCATTGGCTCCTCTACCATTCCACTCTGCACCCAAAATCCATAAGGGTTAAATCTTTCCAACCTAGAATGCAATTTGGATCTTGTTATCTTCATCTGCACCAGTTGGGTTCCTCCAAAACCCTCCTTGGAAAACTTTATTTAATTCTCTTTTACTCTTTTGATTTTTGTAAAATAATGAAAAAGCTCCATTTTATTTAAATAAATTAAAATATGATCTTTTATATTTCAAATCAAATAAAGATTTTGAAAAAAACCCTTTTTAATTTAAAAGAATAACTTTTTATTAATAAAGAATTGAATATTTATTTTTATTTTTTATTTTTAAGCGAAAAACCCCTTGAGGGGCCGCCTTGGTCTAAGAGACCACAAACAGGGGGTTCTACACCGTCAAAGTCACCCAGGGGTCGCACCTAGCCCTGCCCACACCAACATTATCAATTGGATTTTGGGTACCCAATTCAGCTTTTTGGTAGGGTGGAGATTCGAACCTGGGACCTCCCTTGGAGGATTGCCCTCTCCTCTCCAACGCACCTACAACACCTGGGTGAATTGAATCTTTATTTAAATAATGGTGGTTTTATTTGGGGGCATGAGACTTTGAAAGAAGGGAAGAATAATTTTAAATTTAAATATCTTCTCTTTCCTTCATAGATAGACTTATCTTAAATTTTGGTGGATGGTCATTATGTCCCAAGTGGGCTTTGGATTTGGGGTAGTTGGGGTGGCTTGTTAAGAGGGTCTCGTATGGAAAATTTGGGGTATGATCTTTTTGATTTTGAAAGGCAAGAAGGAGAAACCAACAGGCGAGGCAAGGAGAAAGAGGACAAAGATAAATTCATCTTTAGCATCATCTTAGGTTGGTTTTAAGAACTTGAATTTTTCCCTATGTTTCTAATTAATTAAAATGGTGCTTTGTCTTTATCCTAAATCTCATATCTTCCCTTGGCTACCGTGTGGAGTAGCACCACAAACTGGTGTCTAGTAACTCCACCCATTTAGGTGCGAAGGCCCCTCGACCATCAGTCATGCTTTATTTGTATGTTTTTTTATTACCACCACACAATCCATGTGGAACTATGGCACAAGGTTTGGCTAATAAATCTTATCTTCCTTCGACATTTGAAACATTTTCAAAACCTTATCGATAGCATAGATTTACATCATTGACCGAGACTTTTTGCCAAGGTAAAACCCACTTCCACCACCACTCGGCCACCGAGTGGCGGTCGAAAGTTATAACACACTCCACAACCTTTAAAGGGTTGTGAAGCCCACCACATAGCACATGTGGGATAAAGCATGCGAGCCTCGAAGAGCTTGTGCTTTATCCCACATGGGCTATGGGAGGGGTACAAGCCCTATAAAAAAGAGCTAGCATACCCCTTTTGGTGGGACTATTATAATTCCTTCAACATGCCTATTGCGATTGAATATCTACCCTATTGTTGTTTGCCACATGGTGATGTTTGATTGGTAGATTTTTAAGCTTGGTTGTCACGTGCCTGTAGGTTTTAAATTTGCATAGATAAGGGGTTTAATCCCACATGCATGCGAGAAGGGGGTGTGGGGCTCCTTAAACAATCCCATGCACCCTAAGTAGTTAGCCAAGCATGACCTAGACACTTGGCATTGGTATGTGTGTTGACTTGTTTGTCGTTTGTTGACCCATATGTGGTTTGTTTGACCCACCAATGGTTTGTTGACCTACTTGGGTTTGGTTGGTTGACTTTATGGCTTGTTGGCCCTTCTTTTGTTGTTATGCTTAAGAAAGTCCCTTTTTGAAACATTAGTTATAACTTAGATGTTTGATTAAAAAGAATGGATCTTTTAGTTGAATAATGAAAGATAGAATATGTTGGGTTATTATTATAAAAATAAATACCCTTTAAAATTGTAGACATGAAAAATTGACTCATTTTCCTTAGTTTTTCTCCTAGAAAAGTAAGGTCATATTCAAGAGAATTTTTACCCTATCAAATCATCTTAATTCTTATCAAATTTTATACCATTGGATAGGGCTCGAAAAGAGCTTTCCAACGGTATATAATATGTCCAATTTTGACATCGTCTTCCTCATTTTCCATGCCAACAAACTTAAAATTCTTGACCGTTGGGCAAAATCGCCCATCAATCAACAAAATCGCCCGACGATCGACAGAATCGCCAGGCGATTTTGTCCCAAATAGAATTTTAACAAATTTGCTAAAAGATAAAATCCGGTTTAAAACCTCTTACCTGGTTTAGCCGTCATTCGGATCAGGGAGGTTGGCGAGTAGATTGAAGGTGGCAAACATAGGAGGGATCAAAACCTCCTCCATGTTTAGCCTAACCTCCCAACTTCCTCAAACCCCTCCTTGGCCTATTTAATCTAGGCCCTTTTTCCCTTTTTCCTCCTGGATGGTTGGTTGGACTCTGATCCCCTGAGATTGTTTCTGAACTCCCTTGAGGATCCTTGGCTCCAATTTGTTATGCAATTCCACCTCTTAGCATCCCTATTTTCATCCTTTGTCATTGCAGGTCTCAGTTATAATCACCCCAAATATCAGCATAATCGTCTGGCGATCGACAAAAGCGATAGGCGATTTCATCAGAGAATAGGCGATCCTGTCTTCAGATCAGCTGGGGGCAAGGATTCAAATCATTGTTTGCATTTCTTTCCCAATTTTCTATTTTTCTATGCATTACATCATGTCCATTTAATTTATTACTCAGATTTAGATATTGCATCTTGGTGTTCACCATCATTCCAATTAATTGCATCATGAAATCAGGATTAAAATTGCATAAATTCGTGGCATAATAGGTTGAATTGTTATCATATTGTTCTCATGTTATTTCATATCCACTTTCATATAGAAATTAAAGCTAATCTGTGACTTGGAGTACGAGAAATTACCCTAATTTGCAAGAAATCCTGTTTTTCTGTCCCCTATTTTCTATCAATTTTTCTTGCTGTCAGAAACAAAGGCGATTTTGTCCTGCTACAAGCCTCAGAATCTTCATCAAACATCCGGCTCAAGTAAGGCTTATAATTTCTTATAATCCCAATCTTAGGCATTGTATTTCATTTTGTATCCACTGTCTGCTGTCTTCATTAAATCAAAATTGCATATAGATAGTTTAGTTGCATAAAGGCCAAACTTAGGTGTATGAGAATGATTTATAAAAAGAACACATCAAACATCTTCCAAGCCTAGGTATGGAAACTGCCGCTAAAATTTTCCTGGTGAACCCTTAATTCGTCAAAAAATCACCATAAGAAGGCACAATTAAGTGCCTCTCTTTCGAGGTGTAGCTCTACTATTTTCCCATTCCCCTATGAGGCACGGATCCATCAGCCTAGAGGAAAGGAGTGCGAAAATTTTAGGCCTACATTCTTTGGTGAACCCGACGTGAATACATAGGCATTTCTTCTGATTTCAAAAACAAACAATATATATATATATATATATATATATATATATACAAGAAAAACAATAAAAAAATCATCATTTCAAATTTGTATGTTTTAGATTCAATTCTAAATTTTAGATACCAAATATTACTTTTAGAAGTACTAAAGAAACCATGAGTCTTAACTCAAATCAATATGAGCCCATCAGTAATGTTGGGAAAATTCTACCAAATACATTTGTTGATTATGACCAACCTCATCCATATTCAACATCACCTTTATCACACTTTTCTCATTTTTCATCCTTACCCCAACAAGACAATCCCTTTTCCAATCCTCTTCATAACGATATTATCTTTTCTCCCACATATCCATATTATGCCTATCGATCCACATACAATCCTTCTCCACCATTTCAACATTCTTCTTTCAACACAACACATCCATTTCAACAAGAAAATACTTCTTCTTCCAATCCTACCATGCACTCACATCATACTTCACAATATTCCTATCATCATTCTACCCATAATAAAGAAAAAAGAGGTAATAAACCATTAAGTCCTTTTATGGCTGAATTCCTAAGGCAATTATCAAAAACCTCTCGAAAACCTTCACCACGTAAATTTACTAAGCTCAATCAACCAATGGATATAATTCTCAAGCATTTACTTGATACAAATAGGATTGAGTTACCTCCCATAAGACAACCTGATACCACAACAGATTGGTATAAACCTGAGCTATATTGTGAATATCATAGAGTGGATGGACATATGACACAAAAATGTAGAAATTTAAGATGTGCAATTCAAGATTTGATTGATGAGGGTCTTTTCACTATAAAGGAATTACAATCTACAACTGATTATAAATCTCCAATAAACAATCAAACTCCTACACAACAAATACCCATAATCAATCAAGACATGGGGATCTCCCAAGAACCCCTATTCAATTATCAACAATAGGAAACCAATCAAATATTGCATCTTAATGTGTCCCATCACGATGATATTACTAATATTGTAATAGAAACTACAAATGAGCAACCTCAAGTTCAATCAACTCAATTTGATATTCAAGAGATGGATTCCTCATTTGACCAACCTTCAAAACTATCTTTGGCTCTAGAGAATGATCCAAAATGGAATGTAAGCATAGAAAGCCCATATTTAGCATCAAAATCTCAATCTGAAATCCACTTTGATAGCCAAAAACAAGTGATTAATCCTCAAGCAAAGATATCCCTTTTAGAAGTATTACAAAGTTCTCATGTTCATAGGGAAACTTTGTTCAAGATACTTAGCCAACAATTTGTTCCTCATGATATTTTCCCTAAGAACACAATTAATGGTGTAAGCCCTCTTGAGGTTAACCATATTTCATTCTATGATGAGGAGATTCCTTCCTCTACTCCACAAGAAGACTCCTCTCTTTACATTACAGGATTTATTAAAGAAACATCTATTAAAACTATCATGGTAGATAATGGCTCCTCTCTTAATTTATGCACTTATCAATTATTCCAAAAACTCGGATTAAAGGAAGAAGATCTCAATGAATCAAATGTTATTATAAAATATTTTAACAATGAAATTCAAGAAGCTCGAGGCACTATAATTCTTCCCCTTAAGAGTGGACCCAAGATCCTGGATACTTTGTTTTATGTAGCATCTTGCCCTTCACCTTACAACCTACTTCTCAGAAGTCCTTGGATTCATACGATGAGGGTTGTCCCTTCCATTCTTCATCAATGTTTGAAGTTTAAACTTGCAAATAAAATTGTTACCATACATGGTGACCCAACACCATTTGAAGAATCTTTAACGGTTGAAACATCAAGTTCTATACATTCTCCATTGTCACAATTACCTCCTATAAATCACTTTTCTTCATCCATATCCGATCATCCTTGTTTACCAAATAACACCCATGCATATCTTTCACATATGCTCCCTCCATATTATCAAGACTTGGAAGATAGTGATAAGAATGAAGAACCTTCTTATCCTTCTGACATTTTGTTTTGTAACATGATCAATTTTACACATAAAAGTCAAATATTTTGCTACATTGTTCTACATTATAACAAAGCTTTTGTTATCGCTACCTTTTATTCATCACCTTTTGTTCTTCATTCTCTCTTTCATTATTATTATCACATCAAGTTCTCTATTATTTTCCTCTTTATCATTGTCATCTTCTGTCCATCACTTTTCTTCATCTACATCTCATTCTTCATCACAACAATCTCAACTATCAACCAAACAACTTCACATACACCACAACCAAATTATCCTTCAAAACCTCCTTTGATTTTGAAGCCACCTTAGACATGCTATACTCAAATAACCTTGTATAATGTATATAGATCATCTTGTATATACCACCAATTCCATCATTAAAAGTAAAAAAATCAAAAAAAATCAAATAAAACAACTAAAAAAATCAAAAAGTATCAAAATCTCAAAAATATTTCAAATCATTCTGCATTGTTATTCATTGTTGTATTTCAAAATTTTGAAGCTATATTTTCCTTTATTTCAGATTAATTCAGAAGTTATCTTGAACCATACACTTAATTTCACAAATTAATTATTTTGATTTTATCACTATGATTATAAATCTCTCTTGTATCGAAGATCACTATTTCACTAAATAATATTTTGAGTTTTGGGAAATGATCTTGCTACTTCTTGAACCAAGTACACTTTTACACATTAAAATGATTTGTTGCAAATTCGAAAAATGATACTACATAGTAGTCTTAGTCTCTTGAGCGAAAAGTTTCCCCTGCTATCCTATCATGCGCATGGTCTAGAATTTTTGAGAATTGGCAAAAGGACAAGCTCACCCCTACCCGAATAAAAATCCCTTGCTCTACAACCAATCCGAGCAAGTATCCCAAAAGAAAAATCAAAGAAAAGCAAAATTCAAAAATCAAAAGAAAAAGAAAGAGAAAAAAATCAAAAAGAGAACGAAAAGAGAAAAAGAAAAGCAATAAAATCCCCTTGTTCAAAACAAAATGAACAAAATCCCTACCCCTTGAAAGTGAAGAAAAGAAGGGTGAATGAGCTTGAATCCCTGGAATTCTCAGTTATTCGAAAATCATGAGGTAAACCCCATAACAGGTGATTTGTGCCCAACTTGCTTGACATTGGGTAATTCCTTTTCACGTGGTGACATGTCTGTCACATTAGCGACCTTCTTTTGTACAGACCTATGTCCGCTTGTGGATTAGCTAGCTTTTGATGACTTGACTTACATAGTAGTCTGGTACGGTTTCATGCACAAAAATCATGGTTAATGAACCCTTCACTTGCACACACATTGGTTCATTCAAGTTTGCTTGCATCACTACCTTACTCAAAATTGGTAAATGAACATTACAAAGCACACACATTTGATCCTTGAGAGATTTTGTATCATCATGACAATCAAGATGGATAATGAACTCACTTATCACACACTAGTTTTTGATAAATTTGAATTTGTCTTAGAAATAAGTTAAAATATTTCTTTGAAATTTTTCGGACAACATTAGTTTATCATTACTTTCATATTAACACATTACATAGATATTTCCAAAATTTCAAAAATCTCAAAAACAACTTATTGCAAAAATAACATGTAGTTCAAAATCACTTATCATACATAGCATTCATGACTTCGCGATGATGGTATAATTCCTAGGAATTATTCTTCTCAATTTTCACACTAGGAATTCTATACCTAGCGCAAACCATCTTTCTAATTTTTCATGCCCAAAATTAGTCCATATATTTTCATAAAAATTTCATAATATTTTTGAAACATGTGACACAATGATTTATCTTACATTACTTTGCATTTTAAAAGAACAAATAATTTCATATCATCATGCATTTCATTTTGATTTTCATGATGATAGTATAATTCCTAAGTAATTATTTCATATAATTTCACACTTAGGAATTCTATGCTTAGCGTAAATCATCCTTCAAATTTTTCATGCTTTGCTCAATATATTTCACAAACATTTACCACATACATTATTATCAAACAAACATCACACATATTCCTATTACCACAAAAGCCTTAAGATTATTCTTAAGCATACAACCATTCTTAGCAATATCAAAAACATTCCTCACAAATAGGATTAGCTTCGAGACTTAGCGAGCTTTGAACTCCACCAATAGTCTCATAACAGCACAACATCCTTTGAGGTTTATTGCTAGAATCTATCAAACATCTTGTCCCAAAACAACATCAAACATTTCTTTCTCATCATAAAGCCTTAAGATTATTCTTAAGCACACAATATTTTGGTATTAGCAATACAAAACTTCCTCATAATAGGATTCGCTTCATGACTTCGCGAGCTTTGAACTCCACCAACAGTCACATATCAGCACAACATCCTTCGAGGTTCATTGCTAATCCCTCAAATCTATCATCACACAAAATCATCTTTCTCAAAACACACTTTACAAAATCATTTTCCTTTTATGTTAAGCATGATCAAAATGTTCAAAAATCAAAGCATGATTACAAGAAATTATGTAACACAACCATCATAAGAAAATGTAATAAATCATCCAATAAATCACACAAAGTCACATAAAACAAAGAAGATCAAATTCGAGTTTTCCACCAAACGTAAAATTTGGTGTAAAAACTCGAGGGGGCATCCTAGTCAGTAAATTAGTAATTATTTTTTTCTAAGACATCAATTTCACATAAACTATTCATTCTAAACCATCTACTCCATTTTTGCCCATGTCAAATCATAATCATTTCTACTCAAGTGTCTACACTTTTCTTTGACGCATTTATTGTTCATAAATACGTCAAAGAGGGGGCAAAATGTAGACATGAAAAATTGACTCATTTTCCTTAGTTTTTCTCCTAGAAAAGTAAGGTCATATTCAAGAGAATTTTTACCCTATCAAATCATCTTAATTCTTATCAAATTTTATACCATTGGATAGGGCTCGAAAAGAGCTTTCCTACGGTATATAATATGTCCAATTTTGACATCGTCTTCCTCATTTTTTGCTCCAACAAACTTAAAATTCTTGACCATTGGGAAAAATCGCCCATAAATCAACAAAATCGCCCGACGATCGATAGAATCACCAGGCGATTTTTTCCCAAATAAAATTTTAACAAATTTGCTAAAAGACAAAATCCATTTTAAAACCTCTTACCTAGTTTAGCCGTCATTCGGATCAGGGATGTTGGCGAGTAGATTGAAGGTGGCAAACATAGGAGGGATCAAAACCTCCTCCATGTTTAGCCTAACCTCCCAACTTCCTCAAACCCCTCCTTGGCCTATTTAATCTAGGCCCTTTTCCCTTTTTCCTCCTGATTGACTGATTAATTGACTGACTAGTTGGTTGGACTCTGATCCCTGAGATTGTTCTGAACTCCCTTGAGGATCCTTTGCTCCAATTTGTTATGCAATTCCACCTCTCAACATCCCTATTTTCATCCTTTTTCATTGCAGGTCTCAGTTATAATCACCCCAAATATCAGCATAATCGCCTGGCGATCGACAGAAGTGATAGGCGATTTCGACAGAGAGTAGGCGATTTCATCAAAGAGTAGGCGATTTCGTCAAAGAGTAGGCGATCCTGTCTTCAGATCAGTTGGGGGCAAGGATTCAAATCATTGTTTGCATTTCTTTCCCAATTTTCTATTTTTCTATGCATTACATCATGTCCATTTAATTTATTACTCAGATTTATATATTGCATCTTGGTGTTCACCATCATTCCAATTAATTGCATCATGAAATCAAGATTAAAATTGCATAAATTCATGGCATAGTAGGTTGAATTGTTATCATATTGTTCTCATGTTATTTCATATCCACTTTCATATAGAAATTAAAGCTAATCTGTGACTTGGAGTACGAGAAATTGTCATAATTTGCAAGAAACCTTGTTTTTCTGTCCCCTATTTTCTGTCAATTTTTCTTGTTGTCAAAACAGAGGCGATTTTGTCAAAACAAAGGTGATTTTGTCAAAACAGAGGTGATTTTGTCCTGCTACAAGCCTCAGAATCTTCATCAAACATCTGGCTCAAGTAAGGCTTATAATTTCTTATAATCCTAATCTTAGGCATTGTATTTCATTTTGTATCCACTGTCTACTGTCTTCATTAAATCAAAATTGCATATAGATAGTTTAGTTGCATAAAGGCCAAACTTAGGTGTATGAGAATGATTTATAAAAAGAACACATCAAACATCTTCCAAGCCTAGGTATGGAAACTGTCGCTAAAAGTTTCCTGGTGAACCCTTAATTCGTCGAAAAATCACCACAAGAAGGCACAATTAAGTGCCTCTCTTTCGAGGTGTAGCTCTACTATTTTCCCATTCCCCTCTGAGGTGCGGATCCATCAGCCTAGAGGAAAGGAGTGCGAAAATTTTAGGCCTACAAAAACATAAAAGATTATGTTGATTTATTATAAAAAGAAAGACCCTTTGAAACATAAAAGATTATGTTGGTTTATTATAAAAAGAAAGATTCTTTTGAAACATAAATGAATATGTTTGGTTTTTATAAAGGAAAGAACCCTTTTAGAGCATAGTTAGATTATGTTGGGAAATATTAAAGAAGGACCTTTTGTTATTAAAACATTGATAGATTATGTTTTTGGAATGTTTTAAAGTATTTGATTAATTAAGGGCATGGGACCTTAGTTGATTGAATAAATGGAACGTTCTTAAAGTATTTGATTAATTAAGGGTATGGGACCTTAGTTGATTGAATAAAAGGAATTGTTTAAAGTATTTGATTAATTAAGGGTATGGGACCTTAGTTGATTGAATAAATGAAATGTTTTAAAGTATTTGATTAATTAAGGGTATGAGACCTTAGTTGATTGAATAAATGGATTGTTTTAAAGTATTTGATTAATTAAGGGTATGGGACCTTAGTTGATTGAATAAATATATTGTTTTTAAAGTATTTGATTAATTAAGGGTATGGGACCTTAGTTGATTGAGTAAATGGGTTGTTTTAAGTATTTGATTTATTAAGGGTATGGGACCTTAATAGATTAAGGAGAATGACTTTGCATGATGAAAAACATGAACCTTTGATTGACTAAAGGAAGAGTTGTGAATTACTCTATATTTGATGAAATGACTCTCTTCTTCTATTGATAAAGATAAGAGTGAATATGTGGGATTTCTTCTGATGTTGACTAGATAATTTATGATTGAATGCATTGAGTAGTTTGTATAGTTGCAATTTGGCAACCAAATTATATATGCACTTGCTTCAAGTTATTTAGTAGATGCATTTAGTTGCATGCTTCATAAGAACCATGAGCTATCCTGATCCCTTACTACCATCAATTGAGCGATGGAAGATTAGGGAGAACCAAGGAGGACACTTGGATCTAAAACATTGACCTTGACAATGGTTGTAGTAATGAATTTATTTATTAGATTATACTCTAGTTGAATAATATCCTAGATGGATATTGATGTAATACCTTATTCTTTTAAAGTATGGAGGTTTTACCATACTTGGGTTTTGTAATGATTTGATAAATAAATGAAGAATATATCTCTAACTTGTGGATTATGAGAATTGTAGTTGTTATGGTTTCATAGTGATTCCTTTGTTTAAATGCTTTAATTAGATGATGATGTTTTATTTAAAGTACTTGTTTGATGCTTTTGTAAATATTATTCTATGTTTAAATTAATTAGATAGACTTAGTCTTGTCCTTCTAAAGAATGAAGGGTTAGAAGGTTTTGCTTTTTAACATAGTTGGATGGATGATTTGTTATCCAAAATGATTATCAATTATGTGATAAAAGTAGAGGAAAAGGAACCTAAGGGATTATGATTATAAGGGATTAGGATCCCTTAGGACAAACTTAAAAAATAAACCAAAAGAGTTATGAACGAACTTGGATATCTCATCGTGGAGATGAGATGGATGGCTTATTCACAATACACGTAGTATACCTATATAGACGAACTTGTGTATGGTATAGATATGGACATATTCCTTCAACTAATAGAAGGACATAAGTTAGCTTATCGAGAAGATGAGATGGATAACTTATTTATGATATGCATAGTATGTCTACACAGATAGACTTGTATATGGTATAGAGATGGGTGTATCCTTTAGTAGATTTGGGAATGATAAAGTTGATCAAATTAAAGTTTTATATTAGCTTAGTTCTCTTATTATTAACGCATATCTGATTAGAGATAGGTGAATCCCTCTCATTTTTGTGCTTGTAAAAAAAAATCTTAGTTAAATCTAGTTAGATTTTGGGTCGTTACACTTATGCAATAATTAATTTATGGCTCATACCATTATACAATACAATAATAAATTATTAAGTACCTATCTTGCGTACCTAAGAGTTACAAAGTGCATAATAATATAATAATACTCTTTAAAGGTTACATATATGATTCTATGACATCAATCTCCTACCTATTTCTAAATTGACATTTGGTCTTCTTTAATTAATAACAATTACATTTACATAATAGCAAGTCCACATTAGTCAATAATTAATTTATGATTCATACCATTATACAATAAAATATTAAATTATTAAGTACCTATCTTGGGAACCTAACATTCCATCCCCCTTACAAAATATGTTATCCTTAAAATATAAGAAGAAGCTAAATAATATGATATTTTGAGCCATGCTGAGTATTGATACCAATCTTGATCATCCATCCATCCCAATGAAACTATGATTGATGGATGTCTTTGATGTTGATATGCCCTTTTGCCACTTGAGTATCCAAAACTACTTAGTTGGCTCCATGTTTTTGTCGATCTACTTTGATGATGGGTTTGTTTGTTCCTTGATGTGGCTACACCACTCTAAAAACTATAGTCACTATGCTTTCTTTACCAAACCTTACCATAGTTGGTGGCCCTCTAATTCCATAAAGAACCATAATATTATTGCCTTAAGCCATGCATCCAATATTTTGTCACACCTTGTGGTGTGGATGGAGATATGTTGTAACCTTAAGTTGATGTTCTCCTTTTTTTTACTCTTCCTTCTTGCTTTCCTCATTTGGTTTGTCACTTTTTTTTTTCTTCTTCCTTGATCTTCTGTTGAGATTCTATTTCTGATTCTTTTGCTTCTTTTGCAATAGCTTCTTGTTTTTCTTTACACCGAGAAATATCTTGTAATGTTATCATCTTCTTCCTATACCATAACTTCATGAACTTTTTTTACATATTAATATTAACAATACCCAAGAATGCAACCAAGGATAACCAAGAACAATATTCATATCACCCATCTCAATAGCATAAAAATTTGAATGTAAAACATATTTATCCATGATGATCTTCAAATCTTCAAAAATTTAAACATCATCACCCTTAAGTTTTATGTTTTTAATTGTTGTTGTTGGAACTTGCAAACCGTTAGCCAAGTTCCTATTAATGAAGTTATGTTTGTTGCTATGGAGAAAATAACATTTTTCTTTTGAATACAACCATGAACTTGCAAAATAAAATTTTTACATTCAAGCAAGCCTTGTTGACTATTGTTTGGTCCTAACACACAAGGTGTAGTTTCCTTAGCCTGCACATTGTTATTATTTTCTTTTGATACCCATTTTCTTAAAAATGCATATTCAAATTCTTCCCATGTATATCTAAGTTTACGGGCACTAGCAAACTCCATAAACCAAGATAAAGCTTTTCCTCGTAAATAAAAATAAAGATCACATCTCCAAAAATGATAAGAATATTTTGAAGACTTATAAAGTTTCCACCATTCCCAAGCATCACTATCATCCTCTCTAGTGAATATTGGTAACTCCATGATGATTCATTTTTTTTTCAAAGTAGCTAGGGTTTGAAATAACCAAAATTTCTCAAAAATAAAAAAATTTGAGATCTCATCTATTTTTTCTTCAAACACTTAAATCTACAAATTTTCTTCAAAATAAAACAAACAACAATTGATTTGCTTACCTAGATTGAAAGTTATGAATTTTTTTCCCTTTTTCGTGCAACCCAAAAACAACACCAAAAGCCCAACTTGCAACAACTACAACTCCCTCAACACTTATCAGAATTTCATAAGTGAGTAGTTGTTTTTATAGTACTCAAAATAATATACATGTTGATGCAAAAATATTCTAAAAATGTTTGCTAAAAAAATTAATATGAACTTGTTTCTTTTGAAAAAAAATCACGCAACAAAAAAACACAAATAACCCAATTTCAAACAACCATAACTTTCTCAATACTTATCATAATTTAACAAATGAGCAATCATTTGTAGTATTTAAAAAGATCTACACAATTGTGCAAAAAACTTCTGAAAATGATTGCTAGAAAAAAAGATATGACTCCTACAAAATATGATATTTTTATGAAAAAATGTGCCCCAACTCTACAAAAACAACCCTACTTTGCCAGAATCGCTACTCTAATACCAAATGCTATGAACCTCTCTTCTCATTATCAAAAATAATTCACCAATATGCAAAAATATACAACATGCATCCACAAATAAATTGCACAATAACAATCCACATAATAAAATATAGATTGATAATACCCTTGAGGTAGGGCAACACAGTATAATGCTTCTTATTGGAAGGAGGTCACTCCACAAGATCTTCAGCTCCTAAGCAAGACTTCTACAAGAATACTTCATATATGACTTATTACAATGAAGATACATCTCTTTATAAAAGAGTGTGATGGTTCACCTTCCATGAGTTATAAAGTCCATAATAATAAGACAATATTCCTTGACAATTACATATATAATTCTATGACATTATTCTCTTCATATTTCTAAATTGACATGTGGCTTTATTTAATGAATAACAGTTACATTTACATCATAGCAAGTCCACATTAGCCAATAATTCATTTATGACTCATACCATTATACAATACAATATTAAATTATTAAGTACCTATCTTGGGTACCTAACAAACAATGTGACATACAATTTAGCCAATCATGTGGTTGTTCTTCATTTTAGCTAAATTTAATTTTTAGAAGGCAATTTGACCAAAGGAAATTTTATCTTAAAAATGATATTAACAATTTAATAGAGAAAAATAACCTTTTAAAAGTGAGGGAAAACATTTTTAATCAAAAGATAAACTAGATATAATATAAAAATAGTATTTTGATATTTCAATAGAAGTTTATTGCCTTAATAAAAGTAAAAATGTAAATAAAGATACAATATATAACAAATATTTGAATACTCGTATAAGTTCCTTAGATACAATATGTATTGGTTAAAGAAAAATCCACCTAAGCTTAAAATAGGATAAAAATCATATAACAATATGATATATAAAGAGAGCTTTAAAAAATCAAATTACATTAATTTAACCAATTAAATTCCTTGTCTTTTAAAAGGAGATCAAAGTTTGAATATTTTCAAATAATATATACATAATTTTGCAAGTTGTTATAATACCCGTTGTATGTTCATGATGCAATAATGGTGGAGTCATTTCAAACTTTCAGTTTATAAGTTTAACAAATATCGTAAAAAATCAAAGGTAAAAAATAATTTTTAATGTCTACAAGACCATAGGCTTATGGGGCAACCCTTAAGGAAGATGATATTTATCTAATATATGTTTATCCAACCAAACTGCAATTAATGAAGTATATATACAACTCTAGCCCATTGAATACGAACCTTGAACCTCTTATTCAGAGTTCTAAAGTCTTCCTATTATAAGACTTGTTTGGATTGCTTGAAGGCAATATGTTATTCATAGAAAACATCAATACTCCAAATGAAGATTATAGATTATTGTAGTTAATGTAAATCAATAATAATATAAGTAACTGGCTCTTCTTCGGGAGGTATAAGGTTCAAACTGTGGCATGGGCAAGTGTGTGAGGGGGTGGGTGCGTGGTGGCTGTGTGTTAAATTCCCTATTGATAGGCATAGCTCTCGGATTTAGGAAGGGTCATGGTTGGGGGAGCCTGCCTAGCCTAGCCCTGTGCGTTGGTTGTAGGGGTTTCTTATACTAACCAAATAAAAAAATGTAAATAATATAACAATTATAAATGAAAAAGATAAATTTATATAAAAAATTGTGTATGTCAAGTAAGTATTAAATAATATATTATAAATTTATTTAGAAGTGATTTTTTTTTATTTTTTTTGGATTTGGCAAAACTTTACTAGAGAAAAACCTCAAGAACCACTCTTAGGTGGTTGACAGTGCGTCCCATCCGGGTATACCACTATCTAGAAGGAAGCCACAAGAGATTTTTGTTGGTGCCCATTCGGTCTCACGTCTATATAAGGAGTCAAACTCAAGATCTCTCTCACGTCTATATAAGGAATCAAACTCAAGATCTCTCAAATGAAAGGAGTTGTTTGCAATCACCAACACACCACACTTGTGGACAATGAGTTTACACAAGTTTTTATGAGAAAAATCAGTTTACACGTCTATATAAGGATTCAAACTCAAGATCTCTCAAATGAAAGGAGTTGTTTGCAATCATCAACACACCACACTTACGGACAATGAGTTTACACAAGTTTTTATGAGAAAAATGAGTTTAATTTTTTATTAAATTTTAGAATCCCTAGTTGTTGGGTAAAGATGAAGTCAGTGGGACCCAACCCTCTAAGAATTGAATTGGGGTAAGATTCAAACTCGAGACCTCTCAAATGGAGGGAGTTGTTCGTAATCACCAACGCACCACACTTGAGGGCAATGAGTTTACATAGGTTTTTATGAGAAAAATGAATTTAATTTTTTATTAAACCTCTATAATCCCTAGCTGTTGGGTAAAGATGAAGCCAGTGGGACTCCAACCCTCTAAGAATTGAATTAGGGTAGCCCACATACAAGCACTTGGCCACTACCAACCAACCTGTATCTCTTTTTGGAATTTTTTTTAGGGTAAATCATGGGTTTTCAAAAATATCCCTAGTCCCCTTGTATCAGGGTTTGAACTTGATCTTCTAGATGAAAACTTAAAGATATATCATTATGGTATCTTTCATATGACTTAACATTGTTTCAATATTTTTTATTTAAGTGAACTTAATGGTAAGATTTTGGAACTTTGAATAAGAGGTTAAAAGTTTGAATCTAACATAGGTAGAGTTGTACACTATACTTTGGTAAATAGAGTTTGATTGCATAATTCTATTTATGGTAAACAACATTCTTTGTGAGGGTTGTCTTCTTTACCATTTTACCTTTACTTTAGCATATTACAACTTTATAAGAGGGATGTTGAATTCATTTGGACATCTATTTTTAAACCTAATCATAAACAATACATATGGTAGGTTGGGGTTAAGTGGTCCTACACATGTACTTAGATTTTGACTATGAGACATGAACCTAACTTTTTTTCCTATTAAATATATTTTTAATTTAAACACTTTTTATGTAGGAAACTTTTATAAACCCTAACCTACTAAATAAAGATGAAGTTAACGAGACTTCCATCTAAGGAATCAAACAGAGACAACCCATCCTTGTTAAAATTTTAATCAACCCATCCTTGTTAAAATTTTAAAGTAAAGCGTAAGTTTTTTTGAAAAGGTCTAATGGGGTTTGAACCCAACCTATCCCTTTAAAGTTAAAATTTTAGGATAAAGCAAAGTTTTTGGAAAGGGTATACTAGCTATTGGACTTTGGTCTTATGAATAAAAACCCAAGACATACCACTATAGTACCCTTGGGAACAAGTAAAATAAGGTAAAGCACAAGTTTTTTTAAAGAGTCATGATCCCTTATATTGGGTTTAAACTTAGGTCTCCTGAATCAAAACCCAAAGACAATATCCCTCACAAGACAACACAATTTAAATTTTTTAATAATAAAAAGCTAAATGAACAAACCCACGGGTTAAGGGTAAACAATTAAATTAAAGAAAGAAGATGCACCTGGAGGTGCAACACAACGGTTTGGACTTTGGCTCTTCTTCGGGAGGTCCAAGGTTCAAACCGTGGCATGAGCAAGTGTGTGAGGGGGTGCGTGTGTGGTTGTGTTAAATTTCCTATTGCTAAGTATAGCTCTCGGCTTTACGAGGGGTCATGGTTGGGAGGAGACTTGCTCAACCCTCTATGTGGGGTTTCTCACAATAACCAAATTAAAAAAAAAAATAAATAAGGAAAAAGGATTTTCACATTGTAAAATAAAGTTCAACTTCATAGATAAATCTTAATATTTATTAAATAACATAAATTTGAATAATTAAAATTATGGGCTCTTGGAGTTTCCTATAGGTGGGGGTTTTCACAATAACCAAATCTAAAAAAAAATTAAGGAAAGAAGATTTTCACATTGTTAAATAAAGTTCAACTTCATAGATAAATCTTAATATTTATTAAATAAAATAAATTTGAATAATTAAAAATATAGGCTCTTGGAGTTTCAATTCATATAAACAATTAAATAAATAAACAAACTTTATACTAATTTCATATAAACAATTAATAATAAAAAAAAATTAAATGAACAAACTTGATGCAGTCTCATATAACAAATTAATAAAAAAGAAATTAAATAACTTGATGTACAGATTAAAATGAACATATTGTAAAATAAATTCTGTTTCATCACATAAACTCAGCCAGTTAAATTCATCAACTTTCGACTAAGAAAACCAAAATACATGCATAATTGTTTCCTAAACTTTTAACTAGGAAAACCAAAATACATGCATAATTGTTTCTTGTATGGAATACATAATGTTATTCAAGTAAAACTATTTTGATCCCATATAATTCATAAAAATAAAACTTATTTCAATTTTCTATAATCATTTGAAAAGTATAGGACTCTTAAAAACAAAACTCATTTTTTTAACATATGACATGGTTTGAACTTGCTCTAAAACATAAAATTTATTTTAATTTGATACAATTATTAAAAAATTAAATAAATAAATTTATTATCTAAGTTAAAATATCATATTATTTAGTCTCACAGGACAACCATCGGGGTTTTTGGCTTGGGTGAGTGTGTGAGAGGTGGATGTGTGGTGACTGTGTTTTAAATTCCCTATTGATAAGCATAGCTTTGGGCTTTACAAGAGATCATGGTTGAGAGGAGGCTGCTCAGACCTGTGTGCAAGGAGACTGCTCAGACCTGTGCGTGGTCGTAACCAAATTAAAAAAAAATCAAATTATTTAATATTTAATAAATATAAAATAATAAAACAAATTTCAATATGACATAATCAATTTAAAAAAATTATATAACTAATTTTTTTAGTAATTCTTCTTATACACATCCGTCGTGGGGATTGAACCCGGGTCACATCACCGATAAAATATATGACATAATCAATTTAAAAAAATTATATAACTAATTTTTTTTTGAGTAATACTTCTTATACACATCTGTCATGGGGATTGAACCCGGGTCACATCACCGATAAAATCTATATAACTAATTAAAAAATTAGATTTAAAAAACAGTGAAACTTGATGTACAACTTGAACCATGTTCACAAAGCTTTTCAGAATCTATATAACTAATTAAAAAATTAGATTTAAAAAAAACAGTAAAACTTGATGTGAAGCATGTCCACAAAGCTTTCCAGCTTATTTATTATAAATATGTAATAACCCTTTTTTACCTTCAAGTCAAACCATCAAAATTGAGTCTTTATTTTTTTTTGACAAAGTACTTTTTTGTTTATATATTTTTTTAATTTTATATAAAAGAATTGGTTGCAGATTCAAACCACCCAAGTTTGTTAACCAAGCCTAAAATGAAGACAAAGTGCTTTTCCACTATGTAATAAATAACACTTTTGCTTTGTATTGTAGTCCACATGCAAAATAACAATCAATAAGCTTTTGTTAAAAAAGAAAATCATAATTATTATTGGCTAATTCAATTTAAGAAAACAATCATAATTATTATTGGCTAATTCAATTTAAGAAAACATTATTGTCGAAAAATATCTGAACTCAGATTATGTGTAAATATTAAAAAAAAAACAATGCACAGCCGAAAGAGCATTTTTATAAAAGTGAAAAGAATATAAAATATACAGAAGCCCAGTTTTACCTCTAATCTCCCCCTTAAAAAGAAAGGACGAGTGCGGAATCATGTAGTATAGGCCTCCCAACTTTTTTATTTATTTTTATTTAAATAATCGACGTCGTAATATAGACTACCCAATTCTTTTTTTTAATAATAGACCTTGGCAGAACTCTGTCCGGGGTCGATCTGTGATTAGCGAGGCAGAGTCGTTTTAAAGGTCTACATCCATCGTAAAGTGAAAGAAAGAGAATCGGTGGAGAGATGGCAGTGGTAAGCAACAGGGCTCACGCCGCCGCCTCGCCGTATGGGAATGAGACGACAGAGTCGCCCTCACCTACGACCACGAGCACAGAAAGCATGGCGGGCAGCAAGGGCGTCGGGGCCGGTGGCGGCACGGCACGGAAGGTGCTCTTCGTGGGGTTCAACCAGGACCATGGCTGCGTGGCGTGCGGGACGGATCGTGGCTTCAGAATATACAACTGCGAGCCGTTCAAGGAGACATTCCGGCGGGAATTCAACAACGGCGGGGGCATCGGCATCGTGGAGATGCTGTTCCGGTGCAACATCTTGGCCATCGTGGGCGGTGGCGCAAACCCGCGGTACCCGCCAAATAAGGTGATGATATGGGACGACCACCAGGGGCGCTGCATCGGAGAGCTCTCCTTCAGGGCGCAGGTGCGCGCCGTCCGCCTCCGCCGCGACAAGATCGTGGTCGCCCTGGAGCACAAGATTTATGTCTACAACTTCGCGGATTTGAAGCTGGTTCACCAGATCGAGACCATGGCCAACGCCAAGGGCCTTGTGGCCCTCTCCAGCTCTGCCGGCAATATTGCCGTTCTGGCGTGCCCGGGGCTCCACCGTGGACAGGTCCGTGTGGAGCACTTGGGCCTCCGCAAGACCAAGTTCATTGCTGCACACGATTCACAACTGGCCTGCCTCGCCCTCACCGCCGACGGCCAGCGGCTTGCCACTTCCAGCAACAAGGGCACCCTCATCCGCATCTTCAACACCTTAGATGGCTCCCGCCTACAAGAGGTACGCACTCCACTTCACCGATTTGATCTTTAACTACCAAATTGGACTTCTGAACATTGATATCGACAAATTCGTGGTGCCAGAGCCAGGGCCCTATTCCTTCTTACTTAAAATTTTCTGACTGGCGAACAAAATAACATGTTGCTCTCCAAGCAATTCCTTTTTCACTTCTATATTGCCCTTATAGATTATTTGTAAGATAATTAAATAATCGTCTCTGCATTTCAAATTCTTTACATACTAGGGATTTCTAATATATAGGAAAATAAATAAACAAGTAGGACCTAAACCACCGAAGGGTGTTCCAATCTTTGGGGGTGTGAAGGCAGGCAGATCATTGCCTGGGAGTTCGTAGTTGTATTAGGTAAGCAAGGCGAATTATAGTTAAGCCAAGATTCATGAATAGTAAATTTAGTTCTTTAACAATTAATGTTGTGGGACATTGTTTTGAATTCATAATTGATTCCCGGATAAAATTCTTAACTGTGTGTAACTCTTAACTTGATTTTTGAATCAACCTCTGGATGTAGAGAAGAGCACATATTGGGGCTCTACTTCCATGAAGGTTTAGAACCTGGGTTTATTGTGCGGCAGGTTACTGTTTCAACTGTTTTTAATATATTTAGAACATATTACTATTCAATACGAAGGTCTATGTATCTTTATCTTAAATAATTGATTAAGCAGCAAAGTTTTTTTTTCACCTCCCTGTGTAGCAAATTCTGCAGACTCACCTCTCTGTATCATAGCATAGCAATTAGCGCAGACTCAGACACAGGCTTACTGAGACACTGGAGCTCAACATCACCATCCATACGGTGCAAAAACAATTTCTTCTTAGCTCCAACCATTTTCTGTCTTCACCTTCTTCATAGTCTCACCCCTTTGATGATTATATTTGTTGATTGATCATTGTAGTACAACTTTACATATTCCACCAAATAGAGCAAAAGTAACAAGAAATACCATGCAGTGAATTAAAGAACAACAACCAATAGATTAGAATAGTAAGCACCTTCTATTACTTTATCAAAAGTGTACAACATGAACCAGTCGTAGCATATGTGCACAATCTCTTTGAACAATATGAACATACACCACTCAACTATATGCATTAAAGGATGCCTCCAGATTGGTGTGGGGTTGAATATATACAAGGAAGGGTGGTAAAGTGGTTGCATTTGCCTGATCTTTGTACAACCATTGCATAACTGCGTACATCAAATTTTGAAATCCATTCATACATGACTCTTTGTTACATATGTGGGTGTCATGCACATACATGCGACAACTGGTGGTTCATACAACAAAATAACTACAAATATGTACAAGATGCACATGTTTGATGAAATGACTCACTATGGTCACATCATTTCACATCGGTGTTATTTCCTAAATTACCCCCCTCCCAGAAAAAAGGAAAAAGAATAAAAAATAAAAAAATAAAAAGATTAGTTGATGTCTCCACCAAATGTGTGACAGGAACCTTCGAGTGGGTAGATTGGGTCTGAGCTGCTGCTTATTGCATGGAATGGCAAGCGAGGGCAGCCTTCAACTGTTGGAACTCTTGGCAAGTGTCTAAATAGTTCTGCTTCATATGCCTGCCATACTTGTTGGAGGTGACCCAATTCTTCTCAGACTTTGCCAATCACCGCTGCATCTTGTCCAATTGTTGAGAAAGTGTTGTCACCTGATGCCCTCTCACACCCAACTTCAAATCCATATCTTGTATTTGAGCCTCCAAGGTGACAAGTGTTTGGTCTCTCTCTTTGAACTATGGATCCAAAGCTACAATGTGTTGTTCTTGTTCCTCCTTTTGGTGATGTACCTCCTGTATTTTTGCTTGGTGGTGAGTTGCCTTGCTCTTGTGCCTCCTTTTGGTGATGTACCTCCTGTATCTTTGCTTGGTGGCGAGTTGCCTTCACCTCAACTGTTTCTCTCAAGAGTTGTAAATCCTCCTCAAGATGCCATGCACATCGTCTCTTGGAATGAATGAGCCCCTCCATCTATATGTGGAATGATCTTGTTGAACGCTTACGCTTGCTGCAAATTGCTTGATGAGGAAGACAAGATACTTGAGATGTCAAATAGGTAGCTTAAGCTGATCTGAAATATCATACCCCTTGACACCATGTAGCATCTGCACATCCTTTTCTTGAATCAATGTAAGATACACTATTGGTGGCTACATGCACATAATGAATCTACTCACTGGCAACTTTGGTAGTCCCAATATTTCTTTTGCCCTGCTCCTCCAATCTACAATATCCGATAAGTTGTGCAACTTGGCACTCTTGTCATCACTTCGTGACCAATTTTAATTTGAAAATTTCACAAGTCAATCAGATTGCCCATAATCTCCACTTTGCAATGGGATTGGTCAAGATATCCTCCTTCGTACTTGAAATGATGTCCATCAATTAGTCAAAACTCGACTATTCTTCTCTCTTTAGTGCTTTGCAATACATCCTCACTAGTGAGTGCAAGCATATCTACTATACAATGCTATCAATATCTTGACCTCGTGGTATTGGTCCTACAACTTTGGACCATTTTGCTTGTCGGAAACCCATGACTTGCCCCTTGCATACATCTCTCCATCAATACCTCACCCTCCTGGTTTTGTTGGACGACCTTTCTTATTGGAAATCACAACTTACCCCTTGCGTACATCTCTCTGCAAGGGCAACTGCTCCTCTTCAGAGTCAACCTTGGGTCCATCTTATTTGTGAGGCTTACTCCTACTCTCATGTTTTGACATTGCCTCTCTTGCTGGTTTGATTAGTACAGGCAAAGGACTTGCTTGCTGCATACCATGCTTGACCATAGGGGTAGCCGTAGCTGGTTTGGTATCCCCTACATGTCTATCAACTGTCTTTCATAGAGGTGACTACAAAGGCACACCAAACTCATCAAATTTTTTGACCTCCATCTCTTGGACACCATCAAGATCAATAGCTTTGTTGTTCTCGCCCTTGAGATGGTAGACCTCTATCTCTATTGGAACTTTGGTCAATGGTTCCTTTGTCTTTGTTGGTTGACGACGTTTCTATCCTTGAGGGTCGATGCTCCCCATTAGGGCAAAAGTGAAATGATGGTGACCAAGCATTTGCCACGTTGCAAAGGTTGGTGCCAAGATTGGCGTTTGGCATCCTTTTGGCACCAAGCTTTGGCTTTTATTCGTCACTAGCGCTTGATGGTGGTTTCTTGGCTTAGCATTGGCATCATCTTCCTTGTTCCCTTGATCTACTGCAACTATGCTTGAATTATTCATGTGCGTTTTGCTGAGATTTATGTATTCCAAGCAATAAAACAGAGAATGACAACAATGAAAATAACTGTACAACAATTAGAAAAACTTATAACAATAGCAAACATAGCTCATTATCATATGGAACGACACAACGATGAACCGACCACAACATATATGACAACATGCGTACAATGCTATTTTAATCAACATAACCATGAGCCATCACAAGGATGCATGAGAATACAACCACACTTTGTAAACATACTCAAGACTAGTCTAGCGTTGAATATATACACAAGAAGGTATCGAGGAGCAGTTGTGACCATCTAACCACCTTGCACCTCGGTGTTTAACTGCATACATAATTTGTGGAAAATATATGTTCTATGTGCGATGTAGATATTAACATAAGGGTGTTGTGCACACACATGTGACAACCCCACTACCCCACAACATGTATGACAAAATGACATATAATGAATATATGTACCAAAGAAAATGCTCGACAACTCATTGTGATGACATTTGAATTGGTGCCACATCTTGCTGCGTACACTGTGTACTGCTTACCTTGAATGGCAAATTGACCGGTCTCCACAACAGTAAAGGGGAACCTGATCAACTAATCTTGAGATGTTGAATGTAGCCGTTTAAGATTTAGGTTTGAGGGGTGCTAGACTATTGCAAGCTTGAGTAGAGGTAGAGAGTATGTCTTGAGAAGCTTAGTGTTGAAGACCAAGTACATTCCCAAGTATGCTGGAAATTTGAGAATGAAGGTGTTTTCTTGTGCTATGTTCAGTTTGGTGAATGGAACACAGTGCAAATGCTTGATCTTTTAATGTGGCCTTGTGAAATATTCCTTTTGAAGATGGAGCCAACTTGATCCCCATATTGTAAGTTCTGAGTGGTGCGATGTTAATCAAGGTGCTCCTTATACTTTTTTTTGTTGATAAATACTTCTTATATACATCCGCTGTGAGGGTTGAACCCTAGTCTCATCACCAATAATGCAAGTGGCATCCTTGTCAGTAGACCACACGCATGCGGATAATGCTCCTTATACTTATCTTGCTGGTGTGCAAGTATTTGTTAAACTTTTTGATGTACATGTTAGATGTATTGAAGGAAATGCACAGCTTTGTCCACAAAGATGCCCCAAGCCATAGTTATGAAAATCGGAATCAGGCTAGAGAAAGAATCAGGAAAAATCGGGAATTTGGTAAAAATCAGGAATTTCCAATTTTGCACAAAGTTGACTTGGAATTTTGAAAAAATCGTGAAAAATCGCAAAATTGACAATCTTTTGCAATTTTTGTAACTATGCCCCAAGTGACGAAGTAGTCCATTATTGAGGTATTGATCAAGGATTGCTTTGCTTTCCATGATGTGCTAATGTGTATGGGCAAAGTCATAGTCTTTTGAGTATAAAGCTCTCCACTTAATAAAGTTATGGCCACAACAGTCCATAATTGTGATAACTGATTGGACAAATAGGCGGATGAGACAATTGGCAGCTTGATTTTCCTTGTATTTGCATGCTTGATCACAAGGTGAAATTGGTGCAAGTAGGTCATTTAGTTCATGTGGTGTGCATCGTACAAGTTGCTTTGTTTATGCAAAAACGAAGATGCTTTTGATGAGAATGGATGATGGTCTTCTTACTTTCATGATGTAGTGGTTCCATTGTCAAATTGCTTGCATCGTTGCATAGAGTTCTTTTTCACAGGTGGAGTACCGCTACACAGTGTTTTGGAAGTTTTAGAGTTGTAGGCAACAATAGGCCCATGTATAGTGAGCATGACGCCAAGTTCATATTCAAATGCCATTGTTCTCAATCTCAAATCATTAAGAGATGTTTGGAAATACTAGCATTGGCATTGAGCAGAGTTGTTCCTTTAGTTTTAAAGGTCTGTTGTGGGGTGTTGGTCCATCTGAATGGGCTTTTGTCCCACATATTTGGTTCATAGGCGAGGAAACATGTGAGAATCCAAGCATAAAGTTGTGGTAGAAATTGGTGATGTCAAGAAAGCTTCGTAATTTGGGTTCTTTGGGATAGGCCACTCTTCATTGACATTGATCTTGTTTGGGTCTACATGAATGCCATAACGATTAATGACATAGCCCAAGCATGTGATCTTTGTGACTCCAATAGTACACTTGCCTGAGTTAGCTTGTAATTTGTGTTGGTGCAAGGTATTTGAGACACTTTTTACATGCTCAACACATTCCTCTAATGTCTCATTGTAGATAAGAATATTATCTAAGTAGACCATGATAAAGGAACATGCGAACAATCTCAAAATGTCATTCATTAAGCACATGAAGGTTGTTGCTGTGTTCATTAAGTCGAAGGGCATAATGGACCACTCATACAAACCCTCCTTTGTCTTTGAAGCTATGTTCTAAATGTCATTGGAGTTGATAGATACTTGATGATACTTGGTTTGAGGTCAATTTTCATGAAATATTGTGTGGCTTGTAGCTGGTATAAAAGACCATCTATGTGAGGTTGCGGATACTTGTTCTTTATAGTGATCTTGTTGAGGGCACTAGTTTGTGTAGAGTATCCAAGTACCATCTTTCTTTGGAGCTAGAATAATCAAACTGCTACATGGAAAAGAACTTGAATGGATCTTCCCTTGGTTGATTAGTTCTTGTATTTGGTGCCTTATGTCATCCCTCTTCCATAGTGATTGATAGCAAGGAGGATTGTTTAATAGAGGCGATCTTGGAACCAAATTGCTTTGATGCTTCATGGTATAGTGGAGAGACTCCTTGTGGTTCCTCTTAAACATCCTTATTGTAGTAGAGTGTCCATTTGGTTGGACTATTTAAAAGTGATATGATGCCAGGTTTACCAAGGCATGATTCTAGGCGCATGGAAGTGCTTTTGGTGGACCATAAGGAGCATGAATTTATGAGCACAAGAAATCAATTTATTACATTGGTTAGCTGAGATGAGTGTCACTTGTTTCAGGAAACACAAGAATGTGATGTCATGTTGATGTGCACGAACCATTGCTTTGAGTAAGCTTGATAGGTCACCTTGTGGTCAAAGATGTAGGTTCTTTCAAGAAAGATTGCACATATCTCCAAATGTGCAGCGTCACAGGTGATGAAGTCATGCATGAGAGTGATCTTATACTTGAAAGAGGCATTAGTGCTTTGCCTTGATAGTCTTTCTTGGCCCTAAGCATCACAGAGAATAGGGATGAGGATGCACTTTGGTATTGAGACCCACACACTTGACAGTGCCTTGAGTGATTATATATTTTTAGCTCTTTGAGTTAATGATGACGTGGACAAGCTTTCCATTTATCCAATGGTGGGTGTAAACAAACGTTTTCCTTAGTGGCATTTGATGTGGAGGTTTCCATTGTCCTCTTAGGCGATGGTGTTCAAGTAGGCGATGGTTGAGTCTTGATCTCTTTCTAGCACTTCTGTAATATCAGGAGCATTGGGTTGGACAACCAAAGATTTTTGCTATGCATGACATTTAGAATCATTATAAATTTTATATTAATCACATCACTTAACTCCTTGTTTTTGCTTTTCCTTGTCTTTGGTAGGTGGAGGTTTTTGCTTTTGCTGTATAGGGAGATCCTTTGGCTGATTGGGCACCTTAGGCTGCTAATGTGGCTTTTGCACAGGTGGCTTCAACTTTGGCACTTAGTGATTCTTGCTTGTGGTTGGCATAAGACCTTTGTTGCTTTGCTTAAGACTTCTATTCAATCTTGGCCGTAAATTGGTAAGCATGTGCTAGAGTATCAATTGAGAGGAACTCCATCGTAGAGCACTTTTGGTAGTGCAGGCCATTGATGTATTTGAGAAGCTAATGCTTCTTGTGTCGACACATAGCCAAGCAAAAGGTTTATTAAACTCATCAATGTATTCTTGGACAGACTAACCACAACATTGGCTTAGTTTTTGGTGGCACATGTACTCATCTTCATAGTGAGTCAAAGGGTATTAATGAGCACACATTGCTTCCTTAAACTTGATTTGGGTGTTGATTGTATCAAAGATCACTTTCGCATTGGGCACTATTGCTTTTCTACTAGCACAAGACATATATTGAAATTTTGAGGGATACAAAAGAAAGCTTGTTCACATTAGTGAATTGGTTGGCTGTGTCATAGGCTTCTAGCCACTGAAGCCATATGTCCAATGCCTTGGCATTGATATTGCCATGGAACATCAAGATGTCGATATTCATTAGCACCCTTTGTGAGCTATTGTTTTGAAAGGGTGTGGGGTTCGAGGTGGTCTCCACACCTAGTTGGAGCATGAGATCTTGAAACTTCCTGAAAAAGTTCTATGTTCTTTTTCAATGTGTACGGTTTTGGAGTTTGTAGCCTTTTTGCAATTTTGGTCATCTTCGCACATAAATGACATTCTTTTAAATACTCAAACATAGAACTAGGTTGTATGCCTTCCTTTTGGTATTACAAATGTGTTTGAATAGACATTTAGTGATAAAATGTATTGAATGACTTGTACTTGAGGAAACATTGCAGCAAGAATGAAAATTAGTGTGATTGCAAAGGTTGTAGTGTGAAGTTGCCTTGATACTAAATTGATATGCTCTTGGGGCCCCAGATGTGGCAAGGAGGTCAACTTCCTAGAGCAGTTGGTGAGTCTCAAGAGTTATAGCGTAGAGTGTGCAATAGAATAGGGCATGCAAAATCTCTTGATCATACAACAAAGCATGCAATGGATAAAGAAATGTTAAACAAGGGATGTTGATCAGGAAAGTTAGGAAAATCAAGAACTATGCAATTAAACTGGAAACTTTAGTTCCAAATAGTTTAAATATAAATGAAGAGCATAATACAAAGCCATCAAGGATCAAAGTTGGCCACAATACCAAACTCAAGCTACAATTATGCAGGCTTTAGGTTTTTGATAGGTGTTCTAATGCGGGAATGTTGAGGGATGGTGAAACTTATCTGATTCCCATGAATTTTCATTACTTTGACTAGAGAATACTCGCTTTACTGAGATCTAAGTCAATAACTACTCTATATACAATTTGGTTCAATGTACAATTACAAGAATGCTATAAGAAGATGAAATGGTTCATCTTTCGATAAATAGAAAGGAGGTTGGGATGGTTCATAAACTGCCATCTCTTCATCTTCCCATGGCATAAGGGGTTGGGGCCTACTAGTAGATAGTGCTTGGGCATTGGTTGTTGGCATCATTGGGTTGGTGCCAAGATTGGTGTTTGGCATTGGAGGCTAAAAAGCTTAAAGTAGGGCTGATGTCCCTTGGCACCAAACTTTGGCATGTCATTGGTGACTAATGGTGACTAATGCCTGATGTTGGCTGCTTGGCGTTGCATTGTTGTCACCTTCCTTGCCCCTTTGTGCTATCCCAACAGTGCTCAAATCATTCTATCACATATATTTTCCACAATAACGACACAATGCTAATAGAATAAGATAGAAAATGTGCTTAAGAGTATCTAACACACAACATGAATTGCATAATATATTTGCAAGTAACAATAGAAGTATAAGTGTAGTGCCACGAGCAGCGTTGTATTCCTCATTAGTTCAAGAAAGGCAATAAGGTTTGTTGCTATTTATAGGAAGAGTAGTTTAAAGGTCTTCATAGAAAATTTAGCCTGTTTGATGTGTCTTGTAAGCTATAGTCAAAGCAATTGTGATGAGGCTATTGTACTTGATATCATTCCATATCATGGAGTGCATCTATTTCTTGTAAGCTATAGTCAAAGCAATTGTGGTGAGGATATTGTACTTGATATCATTCCATATCATGGATTGCATCTAGTATTCAATGCTTATTGTTTAAGCCTCATTTTTCTTCTTTACCCAAGCAAACAGTAACAGATGCAAATGAAATTTTCTGACGTTAATCCAAAATACTTATCACTGGTCTTAGGAGATCATCTTGTTTTCCTCTAGTTGGAGTGTATAATTGCATCAATATAGTTAGATTCAAAAGTGTGAAGGATGGTGCTTTCCATATATCGCCTTAATCCGTAATGCTTAACATGGTCTTAGTAGATCTTCTTGTTTTTCTTTTGTTCGAGTGCATATATGCATCGATATAGTTATGTTCCAAAGTGTGAAGGATGGATACATTCCAAAGTTTGGTATGATCCCGGGCTCCTTAGGATCTGACATGATTTAAAATCTATTGTCTAGTGGAACAGAGATGTACTAGCAATGGGGAACAAGACTCTGGGACGCAGTTTACAGAATTTTCTAATATCCTTAAGAAGGGCGGCAAAGGCTTCTTTGCCCAAATTAATTGCATGGAAGTTCAGTTCATCAAGTAATCCACTCCAATTCTTCCTTGGACATGCAGTCCGATGTTAATCGCTATGTAGTAATCTTTGACAAACCCATGGGTCTTTTATTGAGGGGCTTCCCAATGAGTTGTTGATCACCAATGAGAGGACATCTCCATGGTTTTCATTGAGGGGCTTCTTGAAACAAATGCTAAAACAATGATTTTTGTTGTGGTGGATTGCCTTTAGAAGTGTCCTCATTTCTGTGCCTTGCAACACCCTTTCACGACCAGCAAGGTAGCCAAGGTATTTCTTGATTCTGTTTTCAAATTGCATGGTATGCCCAAGTCCATTATCAGTGGTTGTGACCTATTTTTCACCAACAACTTTGGGAAGGACTTGTTTGCTCTCAGAGGTATTCAATTGAATATGACCTGTTCTTATCATCCTTTAGTCGAATGGGCAAACAGAGGTGGTGTAAAAGTGTTTGGGTATGTACCTCGTATGTTTTCCCTAAGACAAATAGTGTCAGTGGGTTAAATGGCTTCCCTTAGCCGAATGATGGTTTAATACTTATCATTTTCCCCTTAAGATGTGCCCCCATTGGAGGCATTGTATGGTCAAAAATCACCATCTGTTTCCAGGCTCCTCCAAGGTGGCCCAAGTCAACGATTTTCTTCAGCAATGTCAGATTGTTTTCCAGCTCCTCAAGGATATTCTTTGTCAGACACAAAACTGTATGAAACAGCAATAGGATTTGCACCGCTCAGAGCAGCAATTTGCGGTAGATGATATGGTCTTTTTATCGCTCGATCCTTATAAACAGTTGTCTTTGAAGACCAAGTCCAGTTAGAAGTTGGCACCTTGGTTCTATGGTCCTTACAAGGTGGTTTGCCAAATTTGGCAAGCGGTGTATTAGTTGGAGCTTCCTCCTACTTCCAAAATCCATCTTGTCTTTCATGTCTCTTATCTTGAACAGGTTATTGGTTAAAAGGTAAAGTCCCAGACAAGGATTTGAGTCCTAGATGAAGAAGGGCGGATTAACCTCCAGCCTGAACCAGTCTTGTAGTTCTGATTGTAATTTGCGTTCGCGCCAGGTGCGGGAGCTCCTCATCAAGTGGCAGGATCTACTGGATAAAGGTGCGACATGGCAGCCAATTGACATTTTCCAATCATTTCTAGATTTGAGGACAAAGCTTTTTGAGGGGGGAGCCATGTAATGACATCAATATAGCCATGTTGACTATCTTATTGTTATTAGCTTGGGCCCTATGTTACGTTAGTCGGCCCTTGAGCATTAGGGTTAGGGTTGTTAGTTGTTTGGTCTATAAATAGCTGAGTTATATTGTAGATGTGATCATCGTTCATATTTGTAATCTCAAGTTGCCTCTGATGCACATATGAGACTTTGCCCTTTCTGAGTGGCTAGGACTTTTGGTGATTTGGAATCTAGATCTGTTACTTGCTATAGTCGATTTACTGTTGTGGAATCTGAATTCTGTTCCAGTGAATGTATTTCTTTTTTCATATTTCTGAGTTTTACTGCTGCTGTTGCTGATTCTTGAAGTTGTTTCATTACACTCTCTTCTCTCTTTCGTCTATTGATCTTTCCATTCTCTTGCATAATACTTGTGGCGAATGCTATGATTCTGTTTGTTTCTGGAAAGTATTGTGAAATCTGACAACATCTAGGGTTTTTGGGGTCTCAAAAAATTAATTATTCTTAATTAGTTTAGGAATTGTTTCCTTAACTTCTTGAGTGGAGTACCAATTTGTTTGATTGCTATTAGAATTTTATGGCAACTTTGTAGATATTCCTTGGGACTGTTGTATCCTTGAGTTATCCCTAGGGGAGTAAGACATATATGGAGGTAAAAGCCTTCCCAGTTTAGGCTGTTAAAAAAATGAGCAAGAAAAGCAAATATCAACTAGAGAGGGTCAGCTTTTTAATAAAATAAAAATAAACATGAAAAGGTAGTGGTGAGCAGAAAATTTGACCAATGATTGGAAACATATTTTGTTACTTTTATCACGGATTTGGAGAATTAGATCCCTCCAGCTACAACTAATATCCTTATCCATTGTGTGCTGTGGATCTAATTTAATTTATTTATTTTAATTTTCTAACATATAAAGTAGAAAGAGGGAACTCAATAGTTTTGCAAGGTAAGATCTAACAACTAATGAAAACAGAATCATAAATAAAGTCAAAAGTGGGAAAACACATGAAGACTTCGAATCATAAATAAAGTCAAAAGTGGGAAAACATATGAAGACTTCTAACCGTAATTTTATGTTGTGTATACAGAAGTAAAAGGAATGAAAAATCAATTAACCATGTTTTTATTAACCAGAAAAACTAACAGCATTAATACGGATGACAAAAACAATCAGCTAAGTTGTTATTGACCAGAAAACTAAGTACAAAATCCCTTGAGAGGTCCAATTATAAATTGGACTAAACGGGGAAAGTAAGCCATGATCCTGCTATACAGATTCAGACTTTATACGGGCTACAAAAGCAGTGATGTCAGGCTTGGATCTGTTCAGCAACAGATTGTTTGCACATATGATCTATTCAGGAACAGATTGTTTACTCATATGACTGCAATATTGAAGCACGAAAAGAAGCTGCACTGGGGAAATATAGGAAAACTAAGGTGGGATGAATCTGATGGGACTACCACATTCATAATGTTGAAACTTGGAGTCATCTTGGAATTGACAATTCTTATTTTTATTTTTTATTTTTCATTTTTCTAAGAATGTGGACTCAGGCTCCCGATGAAACTCGGGGAAAAAACTCAACAATTACTTGGTGAATAACTAAAAACATGAACTATAGTAGAATTTACAAAAAGAGACTTGCTGAGGGTCAAAATGACTTGCTTGGGGTCGGTCACCCGCAACTTGTGGACTCGGAAGGAGTCTGAACACTATGAGAACATGCATTCTATTCTCCTCCTTAGAGATCTTTTACACAACAACCCATCCTCCATTTTGAACCCATGTTTCCATGCCTCTAATTTTAGGTGCCTTGTGCTTTTCTGCTCTATTGTTGCAATCTTGCTTGTATATAGAAAAGGTATGTGCTGAACTCTAAATCTGGGATATTGAACTCTTAAATCCACCCAACCTCAGATGTAAGAAAGGATATAAATGTTTTTTTTTTTTTCTCTGTCATTGTGCATGTAAAAGATAGATTTAGCTTGATCCAGACTTACAAAACTGGAAGAAGTGAAGATTCACAAGTGAAAATGAAGTGTTTTATATTATGATGCACCCAATTACTGTTTTATCCATTTCCAAAAGCTGTATTGATTGAGTTGGCACCATTGGAGATGCGTTTTGGCCCATTTTTGCCTTTCCATGACATACCCGATTTTCGGATGCATCTTTAATTTGCTTTTTGGAGACTTCCATATCATTGTAGAAGGGTTAAAAGGTGCTGAACAGAGTTCCACACCTTTGAAGCTCTTCCTCGCAGAACAAGCTTTCTGTTGGCACAAGAATGGAGTCAATCAGAGCTAGGGTGACAAAGTAATGCCCTTCAGAAACTGCCTCTGTCAAAACTGTCATGGTCAAGCTTGAGATGGGATGAAACCGTCTGGAGCACTGATACAGAACTCTTAAAAAGAAAAAATGAAAAAAGAACAATGCAAAGTGCCCAGTTCAAAAACTCGGTGATAGCAACTAAATCTCCGGTCTCCTTTTTTCAACAAAACTCTGCAAGCTATCAGCTAATTGCCATTGGCCTTATTGAAAATAATAAAAGCAATAATTAATTTAAAACAAAATGGAATTTAAATCTTCCTTATATTTAAAATACAAGGGGTGCCTTGTAAGAAATAACAAATGAGCACCTTTCCAGGTTTCATGGACCACCTTGTATAATAAAGGGTCTCTTTATGGTTTGGTCTGCGTACCTGGTATCAAATCTTTCACTTGAGGTTTGTATTGCCCCTCATTTGTCTTATCAGGAATAGAGGTTTCAAATGATAGGAGGTTCTTTGCATTTGTGATAGCAAAAATGCCCATATATGGAGGCAAATCAATTTTGAAAGTATTATCTCTAACCTGTTGCTGAATTTAAAAAGGGCCATATTGGACTGACCTCAATTTCTGGCCCTGTCCTTTAAATCTTTTCCTGCTCAAATGGTAGCCATACCACATTTCTCTTGTTAAAATGACAAGTAGATATGTGCTGTTTATGGAGTTCTTTATCTGTCTGTTGAGCTCTTTTCAACTGCGTTTGGACTTGTTTATGAATCTGGTAAATATGTTAGATGATTTGGATGGCTTTACATTGCTGGTCTCTAAGTATTTCAACAAAACTTGAAATAGACATTTCAACTGGAGTTTGGGAAGAAACCTGTTGCATACCAAAAGGGTTTGGAACTGTTATTTTTTTTTACTGTGTACAGAGATGGAAGTTTGAGGTCTCAGGATGGCTATGGTGCAGAGTGACTGACAACTCTATGTTTGAGTGAATCATAGCTACCCCACTGCAAACATATATCAAAACTATATGATTGAAGAGCCTTGTTCTTGATGCTGCTGAGAGCCTAGCGTGATGTACAAGTGGATGAAGCCTTCATGATATAGAGCGCTTAATCATTCGATAAGCTGTGGTCTGGTTAGACAAATGGGATAAATTTGACAAATCTGGTAAGTTTTGTGATCAAGAATCACGTGTGCTTTCATGAGAGCATAAATTATAGTTCCAATTTCTGTTACCAATTACAGCAACCGATTCGATTCTTGGACTGATGATTAGTGTGTTGGAGTAGATCATTTAAAAACAAGAGGCTAATTCTTGATGTCTTCTGTTCATGAACTCCCTGTGGGTGTTGGGAACTTGGTACTATCCCTAATTTGCCTTGCTCTGATCCTAGATACTAATACTGAGTGTTTGGATTGGAAATTTGGTAGTGCTGTCCACTTACGTGCTGACTCAACAAAGGAATCAGACACCTACCTAAGCCCTGAGTACTGAAAATTCATGCGCTTTCTTAGAGGCAGTTGCACTGCATTTTCTTCTATTGGGAGGTTTGCAAATGCATTTTCGGTCATTCTCTTTAAATTCAAACGTGCCAATGATGTCGTGCCAATGATGTATTGGTTCGATCCTAAGCTAGTTATCAGCTGGAATTATAACCATCAAAGTGGGAGAGCTATAATCTTTGTTGGATTTGGTCACAGCTCATTTCATGATTAAGTGCATGTGCATTTCTGTACAAAGAGATGCTGGCAGCTTGCAAAGGAGGAAGCTTAAATCCTGCTGAGGCAGATGAAAGCTCAAGAGCTGAGAAACAGAAAAAAGAAGAGCATACTTTAGTGTGCATAATCATTTTCTGTAAATTTTGAGAAATTACTTGCCCTTGTTTTTTTTTTTTTTGATCAATACTTCTTATACACATCCGCCGTGGGGGTTGAACCCAGGTCTCATCACCGATAATGCAAGTGGCGTCCTTGCCGGTAGACCACACGCACGCGGATCATTACGTGCCCTTGTTGATCATATGTTACCTGTTGAACTGACAGACTGTGGCTTCAGAGCCACTTTATGAACAAGAATAAAAAGAAACGGGCACCAAGAAAGAATTTAGCAGAAGATCAATAACTGTCCAAAATCATTTTGGTTTTCTAACATCTCAGCAGCAGTAATACCAATGTTTAGGTGGTGGCAAACTTGCCTAGATGCTGTAAACAGAGCACTTTTAAGGATATCTGTTGTCCTTGGAAAACCTGCGTTTGTAAGATAATTGCCTCTGCTTAACGTGTCAACCAACTTATTAGAAAAATATTTGAAAATTCTATTAATTGTACAGGGATGGGTATACACTAAGCGCATGCACCCTATGCATCTGTTTTAATCTTGGGTGTGTGCACCTGAACAACTATGGTTGTAAATGAATTGCCTTTTTTAAATTTTTTTAATTTTGGTGCTTCCCAAGAAAGGATGCAATATAAGTTGAATTAAATTTGCATATCAACCAGCATGTTTTGTGGGTGCTTGCTCAAGGAATCTTTCTTACCACACTCCACGCTTTGGAAATCATGACTCTCCCACACATTTTGAGAAAAATTTAAATTCTATGGGCCATCCATATAGACTACTGTTGAATTCACTGTAAAACCAGCCTTACGTTATTTTCATTGAAGTTTGGATCATGTCTATATCTCCCATCACTTTTTCCAATTACAGGAATCCAGATTTCCTTAAATGAATAATAGATGACTGGACATCAGAATGACAGTTTCATCTAGCATGATATATGGTTCACTTTAAATTGGAACTCCTAATTCCAAAGATGGTTTTGGTAGGCATTATGAAGTTTGTTGATTTGGCAGACACCATCCTTCAACATGTGCCCTTATCAGGTACTATTGGAAACCAGGATAGGCATTGCCAGGGATTTGAGCCAAATGTTGCCCTTCTTAAAAAAAAGGCAATTAAAGATGGTTGTTAAACTGATCTGTGCAGAAAGGAGTTTCAGTTTAAGTGCTCTAAGATTTATCTCTTAAATAATTTGTCTCCTAGTCAGTTTAGCCTACAGTTTGACCTTCAGTGGAATTTTTCATCAAAGTATATTTGCATTTCCCAAATCTGGGTGGCATTTGTAATTTGGAACTTCAATAGAGTTTATTTGCTGGTTGTGTGTCATTCATCTAAGAAGGGTGTCTGCTTATGAAGGGTATCTCTTCTTTCCTGTTCTTTTGAGCAACGTGCATGTTGCATGTCGACTCAAGTGTATGTATGATTTATTGTTCAAGAAATATAGCTTGTTTATATGATCTAATGTTTCAGAAATATAACTGTGTTTGTTGGGCAAGTTCTTGTCTCCTAGGTGGAAACATAGGATTCTGTTTTAGCTTTCCTCACCTTTCTCCATATCTGAGGATATTAATATCTGTCTTTTGACTCTGTATGTCGACTAAGTCCATATAGGTAAGCTTCTGCCTCCTTTTAAAAAAAAAAAAAAATGAAGAATCAGTTCTTTTGAGAACTCTCATTCCCAAGGAATACAAATAATAAACACAGATCCTCTCTTCAAACATATGGCTTCAATCTTTACACTTAACTTACATTGGAAATTATTCTCTTGCAGCTAAGAGCAACACATATCTAGCCTCATGTCTGATTTGGAAGTTGGAGGAAGCATCAACGTTGGAAGAAATAATTCTTCCTTGCATAAATTACTTACTGGAGTTTGTCAAGGAGTCCTACAATAAACACTCAATGGCAAGAAGCTTCAATAGTGGCCAGATTATTGAACTCAGAGCCAACAGGACAGCTCGTGTTGGCTTGGGACCTGAATTACCATGTTCGAATTTGAGTTTGAGAAGGATAAAAATTGAAAAAGATTGGCATTGAGTAAATCAGGCATAAAATTCACCACGAAGTTCAAAAAATAAAAATAAATATTTCTATTAATTTAAATATGTTAAGTAAATGTAAATATGTATAAAGAACTTCAAGATTCATTCAAGAAATAGATTGACTTATGAATGCCTCTAAGAATGAGTTGTTCTAAGATCATTTTGCCCTGTTGATATCGTTTTAACTTTTTCCTTGGGTGGTTTTGTTTCACCCTTCAGTTTTTGTAGATGTAAAAGGTAGTAACTCAGATGTGGGAATAAATTGCGTAATTGAGATAGGTTTTAGGTTTACTTAAAACCTTAGTTTCTATTGACTATTGTTAATCTAATTAGTAATTATGTTTGTCAAATATGTTCATGTAAGGTAGAAGATTGCCAAAATGTTTGGACAAAATTTGCCAAATCTAGTAACACTGCTTGGGACTAATATACAGTCAAATATGGATGCAATTGTTTTAAACAAAAAAGAGATGTGCAGAGCTTTCGGTTATTTTTCTTTTTTTTTTCAATGAGTTTACACAGGTTTTTATGAGAGGTTCTGGTCCCCTCATACTGAGTGGGGTTTGAACCTTGGACCTCTTAAAGAGAGGCTAAAGCTCTTACCACTGCAGTAAGCTTGCAGCTATTATTATTTTTTCATTTTTAATTCTTTCAGTAGTATTTGATTTGAAGCTAATGTTTGTAGTTGAGGCGGGGAGCAGACAGAGCACAGATATATAGTCTGGCATTTTCACCTAATGCTCAGTGGCTTGCACTTTCAAGTGACAAAGGGACAGTGCATGTGTTTGGGCTTCGAATATTTACTTCCCAAGACAACAATACAGATGTTGCTCGATTGGCATCTAACCAACCTCCAAAGGATGACACTGGTGAAGGCAATAACAGCTGTCCATCAGACTCTGATGCCAATGCTGTTCTTGCGTCTAACCCTGGGTCAAGCCTTTCTTTCATGAAAGGTAAAACAAGGTTCTATTTGTGTGTTATATTTATGATTGCTTTAAAGGTGTCTTCAATTATGTTGCTGGCTGCATGTTCCACTTAACAATTGCTGTGAGATTTTTTAAACACTGAAATTTTCTGATTTTCTCATTGTTGATTGGTTATACATAGGGGTTCTTCCCAGTTACTTTAGTTCGGAATGGTCATTTGCTCAATTCCACTTGCCAGAGGAAAATCAGGCAGTTGTTGCATTTGGGGCTCAGAAGAATACTGTCCTAATTGTTGGTACTGATGGAAGGTATGCTATGTGCTCATCTTGAATAAATGACTCTATTCCCTTCTCTTATATGCATCTGGATTTCAAGACAGGTGCAATGGACCACTCATGCCTACAAATTTTGTTGAATGCAGCTTTTACAAGTGTGGCTTTGATCCTCTGCATGGGAGCGAGATGGTCCAAATAGAATTTACAAAATTTGTGAGACCTTATGAAGATGAGCCTACCTTGTAGCACTTTTACAGCCTTTATCTTATGGAAGAGCATATCTGAACTTATTTACATGTATCTGTGCTAGAGTGCTCGACAAAAGGTCTATGAACGTAAGTGTGAATATGTCTTTGAAGGTCCTCTTGTAAATATAAGTGGGACGTCCTAAAGAGTATGTCCAAAACTGTCCATATGTTCTTTGTGGCATCCAATCCTAGCTGTACTGGTGTTTGTTTTTAACTTCCAAATTTATCTTCAGTGTTGGGATCATTAGATCTTGTATTTTGTAGAGGGCAGATGAAGAAACCTTTATCATGGCTCTCTTTGCGCCTTTGTATTGCCAATCTGAAGTTACAGTGTGGACTACTGTTCATTCCTTTATAGCCATCCATAACTGTGGACATACTTATGTTGATTTCTTTTCGTGATTCTTTGTAAATATATTGCAACCTCTAATATCTCTTTTCATTTGTTCGACATTCGACACCTTTAAAGAGTATTGGAATTTCAATTGTGGAATCCTTTTAGATGTACATTTCTCAAGAGTTGCATTTGTGTTACCTGGCATTCTTTTGCACCCATTGAATTGTCAATAAGGTTTGTTTTGTGTAGTGTTATGCATTACTCTTATCACACATTGAGAACTATAGGTGAGAACTGATGATCAACTCAAATTGGTCGTTATATGACAATTAATTGAGATGAAAGTGGATATGATTTTCTGTAGCTTGTTGACTACAACGTTTATTGGAAAACATATTAAATGCGCTCAGATGTAAGATAAGCAAATTGGTATGGTTTCTTTGCATAAGGTATCATTCGAAGCATCATCATGAACATCAGAGCTAGAGATTCAAATTTTTAAGAAATCTGTATCATTACATGTGCAAATTAATTTACAAAGTTATCCGAAGGCACAATTGTCAATGAATGCATGGCATGGGATATTGCAACATGTATTTAGAAGATAGCATGAGCACTAGATTCATTTGCCCGCCAAGCGTAATTAGTGATTTATTTTTTTAGAAGATAACATGGGCACTAGATTCATTTGCCCGTAAGGTAGGCATTTTGTGAATCAATCAACTAAGAAACTGACTTGTTTTTTGGTTGTGGAATCGTTTTAGATCTAAATTTCACAGAGCATTGCATTTGTGTTACGCGGCAATCCTTTGAGCTATTGAATTGCCAGGCTGGTTTTTATTTGTGTACTATTATTTCGTGTATGACGCATTGACAACTACAGGTGTGAAAAACTTCCTTCCTTCCATGAAACTTTGATAAGATTCGCATGTAAAATAATGTTACATTAACCGGTGTATGTATTAGTTTACATGTTCTGCAAATTTGGCATCTCTGGATAGAATCAGAAACTCAGTGGTTTAATCATTGCTTATATGACTCTGCAGAGTGTTGCATTTATCACCAATTGAATTGAATAAAAGGACCCAACTCATTTTTATTTTCAAATGGTTATATGTGATTAAAATGGGCCCCACTTGTATTACATCATCACTATAGTATTACGACAACTTGGCTATTATGCATGTATAGTTTCGCAAGATCTGAATTTGGGTCTCTTCCTTGAAAGTTGAGGAATTTAACTGTTTGAATTAATGTCATTTGACTAAAATGCCAAGGTTCACCTTTGAGATTTGAACCTTGGTTAAGAGTGTGAAACTCTTCATTCCTCACCAATTACTTTAAACCTCGTAGATTTTCAAATGTTAGGTCCACCTATGAGATTTGAACCTTGTTTGAGATGGGAAACTCTTCACAACCAACCAATTGCACTAAACCTCATGGACAACTCAACTCAAATTTATTGATATATGACAATTGTGCATTTATCACCAATTGAATTGAATGAATGGACTCAACTCAAATTTATTGATATATGGCAATTTTAATTGATATGAAAGTGGATATGCTTATTTTAGCTTGTTGAATTTTGTTGGGAAACATATAATATGCACTTGGATTGAAAGATAATTAAATGGGTTAGACTGGGTTAGACTCTATGGTACCTTCGGAAGCATCATTATGAACATCATAGTTAAAAATTCAAATTTATAGAAACTTGTACCATTATATGTACAACTTTTCAGAAGTTATTTGAAGCCATTATTGTGAATAAATTTATTGCGAGGGATATTGAGACATGTTTCTAGAAGAGAACATAATTATTAATTAATTTGCCCAAGTATGATTAGTGATCAAGGCAAGCTTTTTGCAAATCAAGCAACTAAGAAAATGCCTTGTGGTCATTTATTGCATGCCATAAAAATACTCCATGTCATCCTTAAGCAAAGAAATAGATTACTAGTCTCCAAAAGGGTATTGGAAAGGTTTTGTATATTGTAAAATTGTATTGACAACTATCGTGTAGTGGTATGTTGCCTTCGTCTCTTGAAAAGGGATAAAATTAAACTATCATGGGGTTGGATTGAAGCTTGATCTTGATCTTGATCGTTAGAGACTACACCTTGTCCTTTTCATTTAGGCTTTTCTTTTGTGTTATAGTGTCCTTGCCCATTTGTTTCATTCACTCCCATTGAATTGTTCATATATTGCATAAATCGTATGAGTGACAAATTAGTTGAGCTTTTTATTTTTAATGTCATTTTGCCATGGTTGTCATTTTAAATGACCAAATTAGCATGCTATTCTCAAGGGACCTCAAATTCGAACAAAAGGTATAAAACGACCTTGATGTCTTTGGAGGTTTAGTTTGATACTTTTCACATGACTTGCAGTCTTATGGTTTTGTCATTGATATTTGTGTTTATTACGAAATCACTTATATTGAATTCTTGCTATTCTTTACCATCTCATTTTGTCTCAAGTCACCATGGTATTATCTTTTCACAAGTTGCCCTCTTGGTTTTATTATGAGCTTCAAATTTAGACAACAAAGGCTAAGACATTGTGCTAGTATTTGTCATCAACTGGTGGTTTTGTTCGTCTTCTATATAACCTTAGTTTCATTGATCCATATAATTGCTTTTGCTATTAGTGATGTATCCAGTATTTTAAAATATTGGGTTGACTTGGTTTATGTTCATTTCATGTGAGTCATATTCACAATATTTATAATCATGCCATTAATTGACAAATATTTCATTATTGTTGTTTGTTCTATTTATTTTATTATCTTTTGTGTTCTAAAAACCTTCGATACTTTAGGTGTTGATGCACTTTCATTTGCACTACTTTAAGCCCTAGTTACACTAGGTCTCTTAGGTTGTCTTGACTCCCCCCATTTCTAATCTTTTCATAAGTTGCATTGATGCATCTTTGTTCCTTGAGGTTTGGAGTTGGCCATTCTTTGCTACTTGTTTACATAAGCTCATTTTTTATTGGTTTGCTCCCTTTTGCTTTCTTGTAATTGGATGTAGTTGTGACAAGCACTTATGGTTTGACCCAACTATATTGTTAATCCGAAGAAAATAAATGCCATTGTTTTAAAGGGTTAAGACATATCCAATTTTGAAGAAACCAAGTATATTGAAAATATCACCATTCTTGATATCAAGCAAAATGTGGATAGAACCCTACACTACAGGCCTTATATTGAAGGAATACATTCTAATTGTAGACACCTAATTTTGCACACTTTAGTCCAACTTAACCCTCATCCACCAACCTTCTAATCAACCTAATCAACCAAACGTAATCCACCTTCCTCATGCCCAAATTTGGAGCATCATCTTTGAGGCACTAATTTCCATTGCAAGTCTTCACAAAAACTTTACCAAAATACTTCCATTAGAGTTGGCTCGAAAAGAAATTTCCAACGAGTATATATAAGCCCATACTCCTATAATGATTACTGCCTCTAACTGCCCCAAAAACAAATGCATTGCCTAAGCATTTACGCTGGTAGCGCATTTGCCATATTTGACTTATTGACTTTTTCCCACCTAAATTTGATTTTCAGTGGTCATGAAGCGTATACACTAGTAGTACAAATGCCCCGACATGAGTGAAAGCTTAGAGGTGCGCCTACTAGGCACACCCCAAGCCACCCTCCACTCCTAGACATGATTACTCTTGCTAATTTGTGTGCGACACCAAGAACCTTCCTGATCTCCCAAACATATTTTGATCTCTAGAACCTTTCCTCCAAGAAGCCACTAGGAAATCTATAAATGCAGCCCTTGAGGAGGGAAAAACAAGGGTGAAGTTTGGAAAGCACTAATATTCTGCCAAAATTCTCTCTTAAGCAAGCAAGCTCTTACTAAAGGAAAACTTTACCAAATTTATCTTAGCATTTTATAATATTTTATCTTGCATCCTCTTAGGCACTTATCATAGATCAAGCACACTAACCAAGCATTGGAGCTTCTAAGACCAACAACCAACAATACTATCAAGCATCAAGGTATCTTCTAGAGCAACCAAGAGAAGACAATCCCTTGGTCTTGGGTTGTATCATCTTTTTTCCTCCTTTGCTCATTTTATATCTTCTATTTATTGCTTCTTTGAATTAATCATCTTCTATCTTGTTACATTCTATTGGTTTTAATTAGGTCCTTGACTAACTTACCTTGTTGTAGTAGATTAATATCTCTCTTGCATTCATTCTTGTATTTCTATTTTGCAACTTTTGTTTGTTAGTATACATCTTCATTTAAAAGGGATTTGATCTAGTTAAATACTCATTTCTATCGCATAGCGGGGTAACCATTCCTCTGGAGGGTATCTTGCATATGTAGCCTATCATATCTTTAGGCACCTTACATTTTTTTTTGTGTATTTTGCACTCATAAGCATTTGTGTTGCTTGATTGTAGGTAAGGCACTGCAAATGTCACCTATGCATTTATCATAGGTTTTTTTTTCTTCGATTTTTAGCATTTTCAAGAAAATAGGGGTTTTGACCAGGTGATCAAGGGAGCTTTCTATCTCCTCTTAGGCCAAGAACATACCTTTATACTAATTTTCATTTTTAGCTATCCATTTTTGTAGGTTTAACATTTGCACCACCTAAAGGGATTTGTGCTAGCAACACATTTGCAAGTTTGACAATGCATTTGTAGGCAATGCAATTGCCTTTCAGGCAAATCTAGGTACCCTCATTCCAGAATCTCTATTTTCTATTCTATAGGATAGTTTTGCTTGCTGTCTATCACAATTTAGGGTTTCTATTCTATTTTATCAATTGATTTATTAAACAAAAGTTAAGGAACTTAGCATAGTTCAATCATGATAAGAAAATGCCATGTCATTTCTGTTTTAGGCAAGAAAGAAAATCACATATAGGCTAAATTTAGGCTTAACTTGTTTGATTGTTACTTCCTCCACCCTTGCTCAAAGAAGAAAATAATATTTTACTTTCCTTGTATCATCTAATTCAACTTATCATACAGTATATGATCTTGTCTTATTACATATCTTCTTTGCTTGCATCTTTAGATCAAATTAGGCTTACAAGTCTAGGTAGAAAATCTTAGGTGAAAAAATTCGTTTTCCTATGAAACACTAGGTGTTTACAAAACATTACCCACAAAACATAGTTTAGGTTTTATAACATATAACTTATACCCTATTGAGGTGAGAAAGGCCTTAAGACGCCCACTCCTCACATTTTGGTGAACTTGCGGTTCCCAAAGGATTTCTTGCTTAAAACAAGCCTAATCAAGATTAAAGTAATTGCACATTAAGCAAGATCATCTAATTTTATTTTCTTAGTGTAGCACATATTAATCAATATTAACAAGAACATAACCAAGGGCTAGTCCTACTAAGGATTGTACACAATCTTTTGATCAACTACATTACAAATCAAAGGCTAAATTGGGTATATTGTGAGCTTGGCATGCTAACCTCCCACATAGGGTCTCACGTGTACTTTAATCCTATTGAGGAGTATATTATGGTGGACTAGTTGGATTCATAAGGAAGATTTCTATTACCTCTCACTTACCATCTTGGGTCACATACCTAGAGGTCACTTCCATGTATCGTTGTTCTTCATCATACCAATTGTCTCACATACCAATGGGTATATAAAGAGCAATTAGGTATATAGGGAGCTTCAATATATAGGGAGGCCCCTAAGGTATATCAATTAGATTAGTATATCAAGAGGAGATATAAGGAATACAAACATCTTCTTTAATCAACTTTTAAAACAAAATCTAATTAATTGAATTTGCCTTGTTCTTATTCAATGTATGAAAGATTATATAACCTTCATATTATAAGATGCCAAGCGACCTCTAATCCACCTCCATTTGGGAATGATCTTGAAGGAAAACCCCTATTGGAGAACCCTAACATTGACAAAGATGGAGAGGAATAAAAATCCTTGGGTCCCTTAACCCCACACCAAGATGCCTTAGGGAGAATAATATTTAGATCCTTTGAACACATGGCAATATTTTTGAATGAATATAGATATGTTGTATCAAATATCCTTAGGGATAATAAAAACAATCAAACTACTTCCACGGAGAAAGATTCGATCTTAGATCACCTCTAGCAATCCTATTCCAATTCTATGTATTTTAATCAAATAAATGCAAATATTAATCAAGTAAATACAAATCCTACTCAAACAACCTCAGGCCTTAACCATTTCCAATTTTATGGATTCTATTCTTCCTACTATCACATCCTCCATGAGTGATGGGATGCAAGAAACTCATCATCTTTAGGATATCATACATCTATGCTTTCCCTTGAAGAACTATTGTGAGTTAACATAAGTCTCCCCGCAACCCAACCACTTAGTACAAGTTATATCCTTGATTCATAGATGCTTCATAGCGTACCTCTTCCTAATCCTTTTATCTACCTTCCTTCCTCTAATTCTATTAGCACACATATGACCATTCCAAATCACATTCCCTCTATTCCAAACCTTGCCTCTACCAATATTTTTATTTCAAGTGGTTTGAGGATGAGCCATGCAATACCATCTCTAGTGTCGCATGCATCAACCACTCAATATTACTCTATTAATCCTTAAGCTCCTCTTATTCCATTGCATATGTCTCATGTGTCATCCAACCTTGTCTCCTTTGCACTCCGAATCCTAACCTTCCAATTGGAGCAACTTAAACAACAAATGACCTCCCTTCAAGGGTCTTCTTCAAGTAATAAGTATTCTTATAAATACTTATGTAATCAACCTCTAAATCCCATTATGGCAAGTCATTCATTCACTCCCAATTTTAAAATGCCTAAATTTCAAATGTACAAGGGAAAAGAAGACCTTATCAATCACCTTAGACTCTTAAGAAAAACATGTAGTGACATCACTTATGATGAGATGTTGCTACTCAAAATATTTTCCAAAAGTCTTAGTGGTCCTACCTTGGAGTGTTACTACCAAATACCAAAACATAGCCTCAAAAGCTTTAAATATTTTGTCAAAATGTTTGTCCAACAATTCTTGGTCCATGTCGAGAAAAAGATCGCCATTAGTTATCTATATAAACTTAAACAAGCTAAGGATGAAGGATTTTCTGATTTATTAGCAAGATTGCAAGATATAGTAGAAAGGCTCCAATACACTTCCCCATAGAAGGACCTCCTAGACATATTTATAGGTAACCTTCACAAACAATTGGCCTTTTACTTAGAAACCATCAATGTCTCCTCTTTTGAAAATGCGATTGACATGGTTAAACATGTAGAAATCACTCTCCTCAAAAGAGATCAACTTGAGATCAATAAAGAGGAAGAGATATTCCTCCAATCATAAGAGACAATATAAGAATACGCACATCATAGGCGACAAAGTCATAGACTCTCATTAGACCAACAATGTAAATATTGAAGCAATTCTTCAAAAACTTGTCCTACCAACAACAAAAATCCAAACAAAACTTTACTAAAATAGATCAACCTCCTTTCACCATTCTAGAGGAACTTCTTGAAGCCAAGATGGTGGAACTCCCAACTATCAATTTCATAGACCCTAAGAGAGAAAAAGCTCATTCATTCCACCTTGATGAACGTTGTGCTTTCCATTGCACCAATGACATGCAACCAATAAATGTAGGGGCCTTAGGAATATAGTTCAAGACAATAGATAATGGATAAATCATTTTTAGTACTTCTGATTCCCAACCTTCCTCAAACCAATATCTTAGAATTTTTCAAGATCCATTACCAAACCATAGCCAAAAGGCAATGAACCATGTTTATTATAGGAATGTCCCACCTCCAAATCAAGGTATGGTGGGAACCCCACCCTTTTGGTCAACCTTTCCCATGAAGCAACATTAATATCCTTTGTTTCTTAATTTATCCTCATTAGCTCCTTCACAAATTCATGATGCATTAAGGTCCTTAGCCTTAAATATTCAATTTAAGTCAATATAAATATCGAGTTGCTAATCAAACTAATATAAACAATAATAATCAAGATAGGGATAAATCTTTCTAGGCTCGCTATCTAGGACCTTTCTAAGCTCCCTCCATCTCCTCGAACCCTAGGCTCACTATCTAAGAAGGGTCAAATGGTGCAAATTAGAAGTTTATCCTCTTTATGCTAGTACTACTAACAATGAGCAAACTCATGGTACTAACCCTTACTTGATCAATTAATTGTATACCTCATTCTACTCATTAGACTCGTATCCTATTCAAAAGTAGATGCTCTCAAACACGGGATATCAAGGCAAAGGACTAGGCCTTCATGAGCAGGGCATTAAATATCTTTTGAAGGTCAAAACTTGACTAGGTTGTTGTGGGATAGGGTATATTCCCAGTCATAGTGATCCTCTTCTCATTTCATTTTTGTTTGACAATGACAACGAAGCTAACTTTTTACTTCTAGGCTCCCATGATGATACTGTTTCTATAAATGGATTAGACTGGTATGATATGGATGAGGAGCCCTTGCTCCTCCTAGGTCCTAGCTCCTTTCAATTCATACATTTTAATAAGTGTGAAACTCCTAATATTAGCTTCCCCAAACATAATGCCTCTTAATAGATATTACATTTGAATCTACATATGAGTCTACATTGATTGCCTACGCATCCAATTGTTTCTATGCATGTTTCTTGCTTGCATTCTGCTTGCCTTTCATATATAATTTCATGTGTGTGCTTGCCACTACCTAGATTATAAGTTGCATATCGAGTTAGAAGATTCACAATGACACAAATGATGATCCCATTAAGGATAATTCATATTGCATTATACTTGCACTATGTGACTGATGTAAGTGGGTCCTCCCAATTCACATCTTTACAAATAAACTTAAGGTTTGCACAAACCAATCCTTGCAATTTGAATCCATCCTTATTAGTGTGGATCCACCCATTCCAATCATCTCTCTCTATTGATTCAATCTTCAATGTCTATCTATCCCTCTCAATATCATCACCTACATCCTTAATTATCATTCTCATCATATCTTTATTAGCTCAATCATATAGCTCTATCAACCTAGGCAACCATTTTTTAGTAACTGTATAGCACAATTGGATTTGCCTCAATATGACATCTATCAATTTGACCAAACTACAACCCTCCTTGCTACATGATGAATACTATGAAGTTCACATGTATTGATGGTAAAATCAATCAAATCAATTTATTTTGTTTCATATTGGGTTACATGATTGACATCGTGATAGTCCATGATAACAATAGCCCTATCCATATCTCTTCTATTTCATTAATGAGCTATAATATTGATACTACGATAGTCTATGGCGATGATAGCCCCATCAATCCCATAATTTACCCCACCTAATACCTTCATGTGTGAAGAAAAATGACTGAAAGGTAAAATGACCTCTTGATTGGGGGCGTCAGATTCACTTGAGTAAAATTAGGAAACACAGTCAAAGACAATCAAATTAATACTTAATAAAATCACCAATTATGTGTCTTTAGATAGACTAAATTATTGTGTCTTTAAATAGACCAAACTATTATGTGCCTTTAAATAGACCAAATTGTTATGTATTTAAATAGATTGAATCATTGTGTCTTTAAATAGGATGAATCATTTATGTATCTGATGCAGGAGCATCCTGGCAGCACATCAATCTTGCATCACCGAAAAAAAAAAAACAAAAGAAATAAGAAAAATGTTCCGAGTATGGAAAGGTGTCGCGATATCGCGACATAAAGGTTGTCGCGATATCGCGACACCTCCGAACAAAGGCGAGAGCAAAACTCAAGTGTCGTGATATCGTGACATAAAGGTTGTCACGATATCGCGACACCTCCAAACAAAGGCAAGAGCTAAATGTAGATGTCACGATATCGTGACAACTCAGAACAAAGGCAAGAGCTAAATGCAGATGTCGCGATATCGTGACAACTCAGAACAAAGGCAAGAGCTAAATGCAGATGTCACGATATCGCGACGAACTTTGAACGCAAGGGAGAGCAAACGAAAGTGTCGCGATATCGCGACACCTGGACAAAGAAGGTCGAAGGACAAAAAAGTGTTGCGATATCACGACACATTGGCAAAAGAGAACAAAAGGCAGAAAAGTGTCACGTTTTCGCGACCCGGCTAGGAAAGAGAAGGCAGGTTAAAAAGATGTCGCGATATCACGACATGCTACTTTTTTGCGGACCGTTATAGAACGACATTTTGTAGTTCCAAAAGTCGTTATGGCAGTTCTAGGGGGACCGTTGCAGCGGTTACAAAGACAGTTACGAACGACGGTTGCAACAAGAGCCTGTCATTATAAAAAGAGATTGTTCGAAGGATTGCGTAGGTTGGAAGGACGAAGACTATGGCTTCTTTTACATTTTTTTGTATTGTTTAAAATCACCATTGTTCGGGATTGTAATATTTTCATGCTTCTAAATGAAAATTGAGTCTTTTTCTTTGTGTTAAAATTTGGCTCCCCATCAAGTGGTATCAGAGTGAGAAGATTCTGAATGTGTAAGCAGAGCGCCAAACATGAGGCAGCTTGCACCAAGATCTGGGGTTAAGGGTTCTGTGAAGTAGAGTAGAAGAATGCAGTCGTAAAAAAATTATGGTGCTGGAAGGAACGTGGTTCCTGAAGGAGACTTCTGAGCATTGCAAAGGCAAGTGCAGGCCTTGCAGGAAGAATTGCGTAGAGGAGTAGAGCCAAGAGGAGAAGACCAGAGTGATGATGAAGCTTGTAGAGTTGATGACACGTCAGAAGAAGAAGAAGAAGCAATGAGTGTTGTAGAATCTCGAATGATTAAGGCCATTTCTCAAATTGGGAAAAGCCCGAAGATTGATGTATCCACATATTCTAGAAATTTAAATCCAAAAGAGTTGATTGACTGGATTAACGATCTAGAGGAGTATTTTGAATATGAGGAGGTTGAAGATCCAAATCGGATAAAATTTGCAAGAACAAAGTGGAAATGCCATGCTAGCATATGGTGGAAAGGAGTGCAGCTGGAACGAAATCGTAGAGGAAAAGAAAAGATCACCAGGTGGGATCGAATGGTTGAAAAACTAAAACGAAAGTTTATTTCGACAGATTACGAATTAGATCTATTGCAAAAAATGCAAAGTTTGCAACAGTCCAGCAAGTCTGTTAAAGAATATATAGAGAATTTTTTTAAAATTTCCATCAGAACCGACAATACAGAGGCAAATAAAGAGAGAGTAGCATGTTACATTAATGGGTTAAGAACCAGTGTGCAAGAAGAATTGAGTCTGGTTCGAATGAGCACCATTGAAGATGCTTACCAGTTTGCTCTGAAGGTGGAAGAGAAACTGAACCGAAGATTTGATAGTAAACAGAGAGGAAGAGGTCATGGTGGAAGAACTGGTGGAAGAACCAGTGGAGGTAAATATGATGACTAGAAGCAGACTGGTGAAACAAGCAATCACTAGGAACAGAAGGAGGAGAATGCCTACAGGCCCCGTAATTAGAAAAATGATTATCAAAGGGGACGCGGTAGAGGTGGACGTGGATATGGAAGAGGTAGATTTCGTGGAACCTGCTTCAATTACGAGGAAGAGGGGCATCGATCATATGAGTGTCCCAAACACCAAGAAACACCGAACAGAAGGCCTGAAGGTAATGCCAGAGCTACGGTTGTTGACGATGGTGTTGAATCTGAGCACTCTAAAGAAGAAGAGCGAGGAGAAGTGATGATCACAAGGAGAACCTTGTTGAACGAAGAGAAGGAACCATACTAGCGAAAAATATTGTTTCGCACGAGGTGCAAATGTTCAGGTAAAATCTATAATATTATTATTGATAATGGTAGTACAAATAATTTGGTCTCTGAGGAAATGGTAAATAAGTTAAAGCTAGAAAGAAGGCAGCACCCGCATCCATACCGGATTACGTGGTTGCAGAAGGACCATAGAGTATTGGTCAGTGAACAATGCTTGGTCAAGTTTCAAATTGGAAGATACCAGGATGAGGTCCTGTGTGATATTTTGCCGATGGATGCTTGCCATTTGTTGCTGGGAAGACCATGGTAATTTGATAGACGTGCCTCGCATGATGGGCATGCAAATACCTACTCCCTGACAAAATATGGAGTGCGCCACAAACTGAAGCCATTGAAGGAGGTTGAGGAAAAGGTATGCAATAATGCTAGAATTTGTTTAGTAGATGGTAGAAAATTTTTGGATGGTCTAAAGAGGGATTCAATGTGTTATGCATTAATTCCTACTGTAAAGAGAGAAGAAACTACAAACATTCCAATAGAAGTTGAACATCTGTTAGCAAAATTTCCTGATATTATATCAGACAATGTGCCTGAGGGTTTGCCGCTAATGAGGAAGATTAGTCATCAGATTGACTTAATGCTAGGATCTAGCTTACCTAATAAGGCCGCCCATAGAATGTCTCCTGTAGAAAATGAAGAGTTGAACCGCCAAGTTCATGAATTGTTGAGGAAGGGTTTGATTCGAGCCAGTTTGAGTCCTTGTGCAGTATCGACAGTACTTGCACCCAAGAAGAATGGCGAATGGCGAATGTGCACTGATTCCCGAGCCATTAATAAAATTACCATTAAATATTGCTTTTCATTACCCAGAATGGACAATATAATGGATTGTTTGAGTGGAGCTAAATACTTCACTAAGATTGATTTAAAGAGCGGATATCACCAGATACGTGTTAGAGAGGGTGACGAATGGAAGACAACCTTTAAAACCAAAGAGAGTTTGTATGAGTGGTTAGTTATGCTGTTTGGATTGACTAATGCACCCAGTACATTTATGAGGCTGATGAATGAGGTATTGCGTGACTTCCTGGAAAAGTTCATGATAGTGTATCTGGATGATATTTTAATTTTTAGTAAAACATTGGACGAGCATTTGATGAATGTTCGAACAGTTTTTGAAAAATTGCGAGAGGAGCAGTTATTGATTAATTTATAGAAGTGCAGTTTTGTACAGAAAGAGTTGATATACCTGGGATTTGTCATCTCGGAGGAGGGTCTAAAAATGGATCCTGAGAAGGTAAAGGCTATCATTGAATGGCCTGCCCCAAGGAATGTAACAGAGGTAAGATCATTTCATGGTCTTGCAAGTTTCTATAGAAAGTTTATTAGAGACTTTAGCGAGTATTTGTGCACCCCTAAAAGAAACTATGAGAGGGGATAAGAAAGAATTTAAGTGGACTGCCAAGGCAAGTACCAGTATGGACATATTGAAGAAGAAAGTGACAGAACAACCCATTCTGGCACTTCCAGATTTTAATAAAGTGTTTCAAGTTGACTGTGATGCCAGTGGCAGTGCCATTGGAGCTGTATTGAGCCAAGAAGGTAAACCTGTTGCATAATTTAGTGAAAAATTAAATGATGCTAGAAAGAAATACTCTGTTTATGATCAAGAATTCTATGCTATAATTCAGGCTCTTAAAAAATGGAGACATTATTTGCTAGCGAAAGAGTTTGTTTTATATACTGACCATCAAGCTTTGCATTATATAAATAGTCAAGGTAAACTTAACCAACGACATTTGAAGTGGGTTGAATTCTTGTAGAGTTATACCTTTGTCCTGAAGCATAGAAGTGGCAAATCTAATAGAGTTGCAGATGCCTTGAGTAGAAGGCATAATTTGTTGATAGAAATGAGAGTGCAAGTTGTTGGGTTTGATGAACTCAAGAGTTTATACCCAATGGATCCAGATTTCGCAGAGGCATGGATGGCATGTTTGTCTCCTACTACTGTGGATCACACTAAGTGGTTGGATTTTATGATCCAATATGGGATGCTGTTTCAGAAGAACCAGTTGTGTATTCCTAGGAGTTCCATGAGGGAAAATATGATCAAAGAGAAACATAGCGGAGGACTAGCAGGACATTTTGGTCGAGATAAGACCATTGCTCTAGTTGGTGAAAATTACCATTGGCCACAGTTGCAGCCGGATGTGACAAAATTTGTGCAAGGTTGCAGAGTGTGCCAAATGGCGAAAGGAGTAAGCCAAAATACAGGAATGTATCAGCCATTGCCTATACCAGAAAGACCATGGGAGGACATCAGTATGGATTTTGTTCTTGGTCTGCCAAGGACACAACGCAAAAATGATGCCATTTTTGTTGTTGTTGACAGGTTTTCAAAGATGGCCCATTTTTTTCCATGCCAGAAGACAAGTGATGCTATTCATATTACAGGCTTGTTTTTCAAGGAGGTAGTACGACTTCATGGTCTACCCCAAAGCATTGTCTCGGACAGAGATACCAAATTTATGGGTTATTTTTGGAGAACTCTGTGGAAGAAGCTGAAAACAGAGTTGAAGTTCAGTTCTACATACCACCCGCAGACTAATGGACAGACCGAAGTAGTCAACATAAGTTTGGGTAATCTTATACGGTGTCTGGTAGGAGATAAACCCAAGGGATGGGATCTAATTTTACCGCAGGCAGAGTTTGCTTACAATATTTCTGTCAATCGTAGTACTGGTAAAACCCCATTCCAGATAGTGCATGGAAACAACCCAAGAAACACTTTTGAGTTGAGGCCGATAGATAAAGGAGAAAAGTGCAGTGCTGAAGCTGAAGACTTTGCAGCACACATGAAGAATTTACATGAAGAGGTCCAACAACGTATCGATAAAATGAATGCTATGTACAAATCCCGAGCAGATCAGAAGCAACGTTTCAAGGAATTCCAGATAGGAGATGAAGTCATGGTTCACTTACGCAAGGAACGTTTTCCTAGCAAAACCTACAATAAGCTGAAGATGAAGAGGTTTGGACCATGTCGAATCATAGGTAAACGAGATTCAGGAAATGCCTATGAAGTAGATCTACCAAGTGAGCTGAATATTTCACCTATTTTTAATATTTCAGACTTGGTCGAATATCATGAAGGAAGTTGCAACGAGCCACCTAGTCTGGATCTGTGGAAACTTCAAAAATTCAATCTAGAAAAAAAGGAAATCGAAGACATACTCGACACTCGCGAAGGCAGAAGTACCCGAAATAGGCAATATTCGGAGTATTTGGTCAAGTGGAAGGGCCGCCCTGTCGAAGATGCAACTTGGTTGTCCAAAATAGAGGTTAATCGTCTGGGTTTTCCTCTGCCCATACAGAAGTGAAGATCACTTCTCAATCTACATCGGGTGTCTGATGCAGGAGCATCCTGGAAGCACAACAATCTTGCATCACCAAAAAAAAAAACAAAAGAAATAAGAAAAATGTTCCAAGTATGGAAAGGTGTCGCAATATCGCGACATAAAGGTTGTCGTGATATCACGACACCTCCGAAAAAAGGTGCAAGCAAAACTCAAGTGTCGTGATATCATGACATAAAGGTTGTCGCGATATCACGACACCTCCAAACAAAGGCGAGAGCAAAACTCAAGTGTCGCGATATCGCGACATAAAGGTTGTCACGATATCGCGACACCTCCGAACAAAGGCGAGAGCAAAACTCAAGTGTCACGATATCACGACATAAAGGTTGTCACGATATCGCGACACCTTCGAACAAAGGCAAGAGCTAAATGCAGATGTCACGATATCGTGACAACTCAGAACAAAGGCAAGAGCTAAATGTAGATGTCATGATATCGCGACAACTCAGAACAAAGGCAAGAGCTAAATGCAGATGTTGCGATATCGCGATGAACTTTGAACGTAAGGGAGAGCAAACGAAAGTGTCACGATATCGCGACACCTGGAAAAAGAAGGTCGAAGGACAAAAAAGTGTCGTGCTATCGCGACACATTGGCAAAAGAGAACAAAAGGCAAAAAAATGTCGCGTTTTTACGACTTGGCTAGGAAAGAGAAGGCAGGTTAAAAGGATGTCGCGATATCGCGACATGCTACTTTTTTGCGGACCGTTACAGAACGACATTTGGCAGTTCCAGAAGTCGTTATGGAAGTTCCAAGGGGACTGTTGCAGTGGTTACAGAGACAATTACGAATGGCGGTTGCAGCAAGAGCCTGTCATTATAAAAAGAGATTGTTCGAAGGATTGCGCAGGCTGAAGGACGAAAACTGCGGCTTCTTTTACATTTTTCTGTACTGTGTAAAATCACCATTGTTTGGGATTGTAATCTTTCCATGCTTCTAAATGAAAATTGAGTCTTTTTCTTTGTGTTAAAATTTGGCTCCCCATCAGTATCTTTAAATAAACCGATTAGAAAAAGGTTTCCTTTGGCCCTTGCCTAAAGGTTAATCATATTAAAGCTGCCTAAGCATTTATCCAATAATCATGTTAAGAGGCCATTGCTTAGGGGTGAATCAAAATTATACATATCTTGTCCCTTTAGAAATATCTTAAAGCCACTTAAGTGCTTGTCCAATAATCAAGCTAAGAGATCACTGCTTAGGGGTGAATCAAAATTGTAAATATCTTGTCCCTTTGGACATATTTTAAATCCACCTAAGCACTTGTCCATTAATCAAGCTAAAAGGCCATCACTTAGGGGTGAATCAAAATTGTACATATCTTATCCTCTTGGACATCTTAAAGTCTCCTAAGTGCTTTTCCAATAATTTGGCTAGGAGGCCACCACTTAAGGCTAAATAAAAATTGTATATATCTTGTCCCTTTAGATATATTTTAAAGTTTCTTACTCACTTGTCCAATAATTAGGCTAAGAGGATGCCACTTAAGGGTGAATCATTCTATAAATATCGATGAATAAATAAAGCTATCGTGAGTCTCTAAATAGACCACTAAAATGTGTCCTTAAATGGACTAATATATACATAAATCAAGAAATTACTTGACTTTAAATAGATTACATCATTATATCTTTACATCGATTCCTTCAACCTATCTATCCCATTCATTTTGCTTATCTTAGTTAGATCACCTCTTAATCCTTCCTCTCAATTATTAATATTTTCATCACTGCTCTCATGTGGATCATAGTCAGGTCAAGTTTCCTTGGTTCAACTTTGTTTTTCCTATGAAACTTGAGGGGGCACACTGGGGCATGATGACATTTGATATCATCAAACTCAGTAACTCTCAACTTCTTCTTATTCTAAAAAAGGCATCTATGTTTTTTTGAAACATTCATTATATGATAAAGATATAAAAAGGGGTAAATTATAGACACCTAATTTTGTGCACTTTAGTCCACCTTAACCCTCATCCACTAGCCTTATAATATACCAAACTAAAATCTATTTTCTAATGCCCAAATTTAGAGTATCATCTTTGGGGCACTAATTTCTATTGTAAATCTTCACAAAACTTTATCTGAATATTTTATTAGTACAAGCTCAATTTTTTTTTCCAATGAGTATATATAAGCCCATACTTCTCTAACAATTACTGCCTCTAACTGCCCTAAAAGCAAATATGTTGCCCAAGCATTTGTGCTGGAAACACATTTGTACATAGGCAATGCATTTTCCATCTTTGACTAAATGACATTTTCTAGCCCAAATTTAATTTTCAACAGTTATGAAGCATATGCGTTGGCAATGCAAATGCAAGTAGTGTAAATATCCTAACATAAGTTAAAGCTCAGAGGTATGCCTCTCAGGCACATCCCAAGCCACCCTCCACTTCTAGACATGATCACGCCTACTAAACCATATACCATGCCAAGAAATTTTCTAATATCCCAAGCATATTTGACTCTCTAGAACCTTCCATCCAAGAAGCCCCTAAGAAATCTATAAATGCATCCCTTGAGGAGGGTAAAGTAGGAATGAAGTTTTGAAAGCACTGATACTCTACCAAAATCATCTCTTAAGCAATATCTTACTATAGGGAAACTCTACCATATTTATCATAGCATTTTATAGTATTTCATCTTGAATCCTCTTAGGCACTTATCATAGATCAAGCACATTATCCAAGAATTGAATCTTTTAAGACCAACAACCGACATTACTATCAAGCATCAAGGGATATTTCAATAGTGCCAAGAGGAGGCAACCCCATGGTCTTGAGTTGTATCATATTTATTTTTTCCCTTTCTTATTTGATCTCTTCTGTGTTTGCTTCTTTGATTTAATCCATCTTCAATCTTGTTACATTCTACTAGTTTTTAGTTAGCTCAACTAACTTACCTTGTTGCAGTAGATTAATATCTCTCTTGCTAACACTCTTATATTTCTATTTTGTCACTTTTATTTCTTAGTATACTTCTTCATTTATAAAGGATTTGATATAGTTAAATACTTATTTGTGTCACATTTCCTATCACATACTAGGGTACCCATTCCTCTGGAGGGTACTCTGCATTTGTAGCCTATCATATATTTATTCATCTCATATTTTATCTATGTATTTTACACTCAGAAGCATTTGCACTACCTAATTGCAGGTAGCATTTCCAATGTTATCTATGCATTTATCATAGTTTTTTTTCTTTCATTTTTTAGCATTTTCTCAAGAAAATAGGGATTTGACCAATTGATCAAGGGAGCCCTCCATCTCCTCTCAAGTTAGGAAAATCCCTTTATATTACCTTTCATTTTTAGCTATCTATTTTTGCAGTTTTAACATTTATGTCACCTAAAGACGTTTGCATTGACAACACAATTGCATTTAGGTAGCACAATTGCCTCGAAAAATCTAGTTATCCTCATTCTAGAATTTCTATTTTCTATTTTTTTTGTATAATTTTTCTTGTTGTCTATCATAGTTTAGGATTTTTATTCTATTTTATAAATAATTTAATAATGAAAAAAATTAAGGAACCTAACATAGTTTAATCATGATAAGAAAATATCATGTCTTTTCCATTTTAAGCCAAAAAAATTACATAGAGGCTGCATCTAGGTTAGCTTTTTTGATTGCATTTACTTCCTCTACCATTGCTCAAAGAAGATTAATTTACTTTCCTTGTATTATCAAATCAAAATTATCATATATTATAAGGTATTTTCTTCTTGCATATCTTGTTTGCTTATAAATCTAGATTAGATTAGGCTTAAAGGCTTAAGTAGGAAATCTTAGGTGGAAAATTTTGTTTTCCTATGAAATGCTATATTTACCTATAAAATATAGTTTAGGTTCTATAACATATAACTTATACCCTATTGAGGTGAGGAAGGCCTTAAGTGATATTCTTATCAAATTAATGATGAGGAATTTTGAGGTACCCTTTAAGAAAAAGTATACTCTTCACTATGTAGAAGAAATTAAAATTCCGCAAGGTAGTCATGAGGACACCTCTTCTTCATGTGATGGGATGGGTGGATGATTTTTAATAAGCCTTCATTCAAGATGTGGTTAATCAAGTAAGACAATATCATGAACTCTATAACTAATGCAAAAGAGGTCCTATAATTTCAAACAACCATGAACAATATAAAACATCATAGGAAAGTTCCATTGAGGGTCTTAAGCTTCTTGAAATTGGTTCTATTTTGTTAAATAAAAATAACCTAATATTATTGTTAAAAAAGAGGATCAGGCTTGATTCAAATGACTTAGATGACTTTGACTCAAACACATGTCTAGTGCCTATTAGGGTTCAAATATAGAAACAAGTGATTTTAAATAGAATGAATCAATTTTAAACCTTTTGTTTAATAATAACTTTGGTGTTGGAGATTATTACTTTATTTGGTACCTTTGTAAATATTTGATTTCATGTAATGATTAGGTTTTATCATTATTAGAAGAATTAATAATATATTTCTCCTATGAGAAATATGAGGAGTCATATCTCCCATGAGTTTGAGGATATGAAGAGTTAGTTGAAGATGAAATGTGAAGAGACTCCATGCAAAGGCTTTATATAAGGATTGCAAGGTAGAATGAGCATATTGAATTGCAGTACACAATTTGTACTATAAGGAACTACTATCACCCATTTTTGAATAGAGAGAGTTTATTTATTTGGATTATGGCTTGAGTATATGAGTATATTCTTGTGTCAAATATTGCCTTTGATATTAAGATTTTATTGCTTGTTATTTTATGAAGAGTTTTTGAAAGGAAGTTAGACTAATGCGGAACAACTTCCTACTTAATATTTAGAGGAAAGTAGTGCAAAAACAGACCTAGAATTTTAATTCAACAAGCAAAATCACATAAATATCACACATGAAGCAACATATACCCTAAGAAACTCTTTCAAGAAAACCCCAACAATCAAGGAGCACTAAAAAATTGTATTATTTAGTAATCAACAATCTGCTTCTTATAATACAATTGCCACACAAGTATCCACTTCTTTAGTATTTTTTATCAACAACGCTAGAAAAAGACCTACAATAAAACAACTAGAAATAGATCTGCAATAACATAGTTGGAAATATACATGTAGTATTGTAGTTGTCTTGTAATGCAAATTACTAGAACTATACTTGTAGTATTGTAGTGCAAAGTGCTAGAAATAGACTTGCAGTCCTACAATGCATAGTGTTGGAAATAGACCTATATTCTTGTAGTTTACAATGATAAAAATAAGCCTGTAGCATTCAAACTATACTACAGTGTAGAGTGCTAGAAATAGACGTACAATATTGCAATACACAGTGCTAGAAATAGACCTATAGTCTTGTAGTGCACAATGCTGGAAATAGACATACAATCTTGCAACTGTCCTACAGTAAAACCATGGTCTAGTTCACTCATTTTTTCCTTATATATACTCTTAACATAAGATATGAGATAGTTAATGTTGAAATGTGTATGACACCTATTCCCAACATTCTCCCACTTGTCATATACCTTACAAGACCAAAATAGAAACAAAAAAAGAGTAAAATAATTGGTAAGGGTAAAATACCCATTCCCTTGTAGCACCATTTGAACTTCTCAGTGCTCATAGGACTTGTCAAAGTATCTGTAATATTGATCAAAGTATCCACCTTCTCAAGCATAATCTTCCTATCCTCCACCATGTCACAAATGAAATTATATTGCACATCAATGTGCTTTGTTCAAGAATGAAATGTAGGGTTCTTGGCCAAGGTGATAGCACTCTAACTATCATAGTTAATTTTTACTACTCCCTAAATCAACTTAAAATTTAAGCACAAATTTTGAAGCCAAAATACCTTCTTACTGGCATGAGTAGCTACCATATACTTTACATATGTAGTGGATAAAGTGACTATACCCTATCACTTTATCATCTAACTAATTGTACCACAAAATAGGTGAAACACATTACCACTGGTTGACCTCCTACTATCAACATCTCCTACCAATTTGAGTCCATAAATACTTGTATGTCTAGTTGCTTATAAAATGTATCGGTTGTCAAGGATACAATGATAACAAATAAAGTAATCAAAAGTACCTTAATGATATTTGAAAACTCTCTTCATTACTACTTAGTGATCCTTTCCAAGACTTGGCATAAATTGGCTCAAGACTCCCACTATTGGGGCAATGTCTGGTCTGGTGCATACCATAGCATACATGAGGCTACCAACTATACTAGCATAGGGTACATGACTGATGTTCTCCATTTATTTATATGTAGGACACTGCTCAACAAAATTTTTTGTTCCCACAAAAATAGGGACACTAACTAGTTTGCAATTCTTCATGTTAAAATACTACAAGATAGAGTCAACATACTTTCTTTGACTTAATCAATTTTTGTTGTTGGATCTATCTCTTCTATTATCCATCCCTAGGATAAAATTAGTATGTCCTTAATCCTTCATTTCAAACTATAGTAAAAGCTAAGATTTCAAGGCCTTAATGATATCCTTATTGTTACCAATTAGCAACATGTCATCCACATACAAAATGATAACAATAAAATGACCACCCTCCCACTTGTAATAAATACAATGATCTAATTTGGATCTAAAAAATCCTAACCTCAAAACATAAGAATCAAATTTCTTATACCACATTCTAGGATACTATTTAATACCATAAAGAGTTTTCTTTAACTTACAAACTAAGTTTTCCTTACCTTTTCCATATAGTGTTTTGCTTGTTTCATGTAGATATTTTCCTCTAAGTCTCCTTGCAATAAAGTTGTATTTACATCCATTTACTCAACCTCAATATTAAATGCAACAATAAAAAATAAAAGGAATCTAACGGATGTAAGCTTTGCAAATAGAGGAAATATCTCACCAAAATCTATTCCCTCCACTTGGGAATGATCATCAGCAACCAATCTTGCTTTATACTTATCTACATTACCTAAAAACTAAATTTCTTCTTGTAAAACCATTTGCAGCCAACATGTTTCCTTACCTTAGGTAATTGAACTAAGTCCCATGTGCCATTCTTCTTCAGAGCTACCATCTCCTCATCCATGACCATATTCCAAGACTCACTGTCATGCATCTCTATCACCTCCTTCATTGTTTAAGGCTCATCAATATTAGTAGATAAAGCAAAAATACAATTTAAACAAAGTGGTATTTACCTATAAGTCTCACACAGGAAGCAACATATACCCTAAGAAACCCTTTCAAGAAAAACCCAACAATTAAGGAGCACTCAAGAATTGTATTATTCAATAATCGAAAATTTGCTTACATTACAATTCCCACATAAGTATCCACTTATTTAGTCCTATTTATCAATAAATTTGGAAAAATACCTACAATAACATAACTAAAAATAGACCTATAATAACATACTTGGAAATAGACCTATAGCATTGCACTTTTCCTATAGTGCAAAGTGCTAGAAATAGTTTTGCAATCATGCAATGCATAGTGCTAGAAATAGACCAGCAGTCTTGTAGTACAAAGTGATGAAAATGAATCTATAATATTGTAGTGCACAATATTGGAAATAGGTCTATAGTATTACAACTATCCTACAATATAGAGTGCTATAAATAGACCTATAGTCTTACAGTGTAGAGTGCTAGAAATAGACCTACAATCTTGCAGTACACAATGTTGAAAATAGACCTATAGTCTTGCAATTGTCTTGCAATTAAATCATGGTCTAGTTTACATGTTTTTCTTTCTTATATATACTCTTAACATAAGATGTAAGATAATTAATGTTGAAATGTGTATGACACCTTTTCATAATAGATTTTAATCTCATTTTTTTAGGTTTCATAATTAGATTCCAACTCTTTTGCTAACATTGGTATCAGAGATTGATACTAAGATTTTGTCCATACTCTATCCCATCTCCATTACTTCATTCTCTAGGTCTACTCCTATCATATCCATTCTCCATTCTACTATTAACATCTTCAAACTCATATCAATTCTACCATTAATGTCTTCAAACCCATATCCATTGTACTATTAACATCTTTAAACCCATATCCATTCTACCATTAACATCTTGAAACCCATACCCATTCTACCATTAATATATTCAAGCTCATAGAATGAATATTAGTGGCATCACCTATGAATATTGTAAACCCAACTTGTCTAGAAGAGACTTTTCTTTGATGGTGTCTATTCCCATTGTATAATTTTCTACACCTGTATGTGAGAGTTCATCGAGGTTGACATCTAGTTAGAATCCATAATAGATTACAATTTGAATTGTCATAACCATGACGAAATTACTTGATGTTTGGTCCATTTGCATGAAGTAAATATAAAAAATAACTTTCAAATTGTTGTAGAGGGTTCCTTGGTCCAGATTGGTATAATTCTAGATATTTTCCAACATGTAATATTCCAAAGCATTAGAAATCATTTTGTGAATAGTGGACAAATGGTGAATATAGGAATGGATGAATAATTAGAAACAATATTGTAGTCACAAAATTAGAGCATGTAGATGGTAACATCGAAGTTGCATTAACATATAGATTGCAATAGTGTCAGGGTTGCAAATACATTAGTGGAAGGAACATCGATTTCCTTTTAACGACAACAAGAAAACTTTGCGGGTATTTTTAAAATTCCCATGCACTTTTTTATGAGCACTAAAGTTTAATAATTGGAAAGAATTAAGTACCAAAGGTTAAAGACTTAATATTTGAAAAGAACCAAGAGCAAAGGTTTGCATATTTGAAAAATAATTATTTTTGAATATTGAAGTTTACAATGAAGCTTATAAATTAAAAGAAAGGAAATTGCAAATTGATATAAAATCAAAGCAAAAAAAAACACAAAGACAAAAAAATCCAGAAAAGAAGATTGATATTTTTTATTAAAAAAAGAAAAGAAGGAAAAATAATTTGTTGCATTTGTAAATGAAATTGAAGAAATTTTTGAAATAATAAGATATAATAAAAAATATTAACGAAATAAAGACAAGTTATAAAGGGATATTTACATAAAAGAAATTCTCCTGAAAGTGCTTAACATTTGAGAGAAAAGAAAACATTGAAAGAGAAATTGAATTGAAGAAAAGAAAAAAGTTCTTTCTAAGACAAAAAAGGAAAAATATGTTTTAAAAAAGTATTAAAAGAAAGGAAAATAATATTTTATTCAGATTTATTGAAGTACATAAGGTGCAATTAATTTGCAAAGGAAATTTGGAAAGATTAATATTGAAAAGTAAGGAAAAAATATTGAAAGTGGAAAATAAGAGACAAGGGAAAAAAAAAATTAGACAAGGGAAAATTGAGGCTATGATTATGGAATCTAGGTGAATTCTTCAGGCTAGAGAGGATAGGGAGATAAAGTATATCTTCAGAGAAGGAAACCACCATGCTGAATTTATGGAAAACTTGGGTATAAGTCTCAATGATCTATCTGTTTGGAGAGATAATTTTCCTTAATGTCTTCTTCAATTGGATTTAGCAATGCATGCTTCTTAATTCTTTGTAAGATTTTACTGTTTATAAAGAAAGGATTTATGCACAACCATGTGGGAGTGTTGGTTGGCTAAGGGGATCACCAACACTGTTCTAATTTTATTTCTTGTATCAAGTTGTAGTTGGTTCACTTGGTGATGGGTGGCCAGTTGTAGTGCTTTATATCATTCTTGTCCCCGTATCGTTGGTCTTAGGCCAAGTTTTGTAGGGCTTCTTCTATTGTAAAAGGTTCGGGGACCCTTTCAAAACCCCTTCTATATCTAATAAAAAATAAAAGAGTCAAGAAAAGGAAGCATTGAAAATAAAGTATTGGCCTGCACCTTGAGAAGGAAAATTTATTTAAATATTTTTTTAAAATATTGAAGTCCATTTGATTTTATAAAGTAGAGACATTGAAGGAAAAATTATTGAACAACCTATATAAGGTACGAAATATTTTTACCTCAACTATACTCTTCAAAGATCATTAGAACATATAAAAAAGCCTAATTAAGGAGTCAAAAGGTTTTCTACATGTGATTTTTTTTTTTTTTAAATTTGCCAAATTACAGAGGAAATTAAAAGAAAAGAGATTAGAAAAGTTGTTCATATATTTTTAAGAAAATATTATTTGTGATCCTACTTTTAGAAATACTTGTTTAAAGCACCATGGAAAATACAAAAATCTTTCTCTCAAAATCTGAGCTACTTAAGGGACTAAATTTCACTCATTGGAAAAATAAGATGAAGTCAATACTTATTGTTGAAAAACTTTGAAAAATAGATATTAGAGATAAAAACATTCCAAAGGATGCCATAGGTAAATAAAAATATAAATAAGAAGTTGAAAATGCACTAATGCTAATAACATTTGGGATATCAGATGAAATACAAGCACAATAAGTGATGCTAAAAATTCACAAGAGGATTGGGATGAACTATGCACAATATTTGAGGGAAGAAAATAAGCCACTATTTTTCACTTACAATAACAATTATATTCACTAAAAGTCCAAGATGGTGAAAATATAGAACACTTTCTTAGAAGCATAACATATTTAAAATTGAAACTGCTAACTATAGGAGAAAAAGTAGAAGATAAATTTCTTGTCTCAATTACACTTAGAGCACTCCTAAAATTATTCAAAATATTGATCACCTCTCCAAGTGTCAACCAAAAAGTGTTATTTAAATATTTAGTTAATATCCTTTAGGAATATGAAATAGAAGATCAAGTAAGAGATGAGCTGTAAAATAATGCTCTCATTTTAGCAAAAAGGTCACTAAGCAACACAATAAATTCTTCTACCTTGTCATCATAGGATTAGCCACAATGAAAAAGAACATATTCTCATATATAAAAAAGGACACATCACCAAATTTAATAGACTAAACTTACTTAATCAATGGAATCAAGCACGTAAAACTTATCAAATAAATCAATAGAGACAATACCAAACTAAACAATATAAAAAAGAACACAACCCAATAAGTACAAGAATAAAAAATTAATAGTGAAGAGGACTATGAAAAAACTCACAAAGTACTTATGACAAAAGAAGTGTTTAAAAAAGTATGAGATCAAAATCTTGTAAAGAATTGAGTAGTAAGGTCAAGGTGATGAATGAAAATAATGACACATGTGGCCCACTTTAGATTGATAACAGGGAAATTGTTTTTAATATAAAAGGTGTTTGAATTAGAGATATTTTGTGCACAAAATGTTTGTGATGGTCATGATGAAAGCCAAATTGCCAAAGTTGATGACAATGATAGTTTATTTTTTGAACATTTAGATATTGTTGATAGTAAGAAGAATAACTCAAGATGTGTTTCTCTGGATAATTATAAAATTTGACGCTTTCTGATCTTGATAGCGACAATTTTAGATGTATTAAAACAAAGTGTTCATGACAAGGCTTGTACAAAAAATGTTTACCTTGATTGTGTAGAGTCTATTGGTCAAAATGAAGGCCAAATTGCTAGAGTTGATGGATAGTGTGTTGTTAATGGTTTAAAATATTTGAATAGTGATAGAGATAATGTTGGTATAGGTCATAAAAAAATGTTAATACTGGTCTAAATTGTGATAAATACTTTTAGGATGACTTATTGCTTAAAAATATAGACAATGATGAATTTGAAAGACATACAAAAACAATTGATACAAAATAGGGATATGATGAAACATGACAAGCTAATAAGAGTGATTTTATGATAGGGAATACTAATGTTAGTTTTATAACAGGGAATGATAAAAGCAATTTTGGAATAGGGAATATGGTAATAGGTAATATTGAATGCATCATAAGAAACAATGAAGACAAATTTATAACATGTACTAATTATAGCTATTGTGAAAAAAATGCACACATGGAAGATAAATGGATAGAATAAAAAAGCAAGATCCAAAGACAGTACCTGAGTCAAAGCCAAAGATCCAAAATCAAAGTTAGAGCTTGACATTATACCAAATAATGTAATACAAGGGGGTTTTTGAGATTATTACATTATTTGGTACCTTTGTAAATATTTGGATTTCTATAATGATTAGGTTTTGTCATTATTAGAATGATTAATAATATATTTATACTATGAGAAATATGAGGAGTCATATCTCCCATGAGTTTAAGAAGATAAATAATTGAAGATTAAATGTGAAGATAATCCATGTAAAGACTTTATGTAAGGATTGCAAGGTAGATTGAATGTATTGAATTATAGTACATCATTTATACTGTGAAGAACTAATATCACCCATTTTTGAATAGAGAGTTTATTTATTTGGTTTATGGCTTGAGTGTATGATCTATGTTCTTATGTTAAATATTACTTTTGATATTGTGAGTTCATTGCTTGATATATTAGAAAGAGTTCTTGATATCATTTTCCATGTTTCCTAATTAAATTCTAGCTCTTTTTCTAACATATAGAATATCTAATACTTTTTTAAATTCCAATGCTCCTCTCTCTCCTTTAGCTATGTAAAAAAACAATTATTTGTCTAATGATCCTATTGTATATTACTTCCAAAGCAAAGCTTAGTCCTTGAATAGCTAAAATTGATCTTAAAGGTATTGTTCCTAAATTTTTCTATAATAGGATGAGTAGAGATAAATTTTATGTTGACAAATTCATAGCTTATTATTGAGATTGTCTTAGTAAAAAATCGTACAATTTTAAAGCTCTTCACTATATTCCCTATTGGAAGTGTGCTTGTGTTATTTACTACTTTGCCTAAACATTTTGTCTTTTAGTCAATGATTTGTTCAAGTTATTTACATAAGAATTTAATACTAACATCATTATGCAGGCTTTGAATCATAGTCTTGAGACTCGTCCAGTCTATGAATACTAGAGCTTGTGAGTTGGGTAATGCTAATTGAGTCATTTAAACCCTAAGAAGATTTTTTTTCGTAAAATATACTATAATTTACTGTGGTTTATATTTTTACTTGTTAAGTCATTGTTGTATTCTACCCCAAACACAAGCTCCTATTAAAAAATATTGTAGTCTTAAGACTGGTTTAAGTCTTGATACAATGCCTTGAATGCATTTCTTAATTGATGTCAACTTCAAAATGATTCTATCTGTGAATATTTTAAAATATGGAATAAACTTAAGAGTAATTCAACATCATGATTGAGGATTATTTGATTACCAATATGTATTTCAAGGCTTTGTTATTTGAATGAAAGTTCATGAACATATTTATTTGGGTATAAATTTGTCGTAACACTTTTTTAAGGATGGAATAACTATATTTAAAAAGTTTAGTAGGTATTAGGCTTCTTTGTTTCTTCTAATATCTCAAATTAGGTTAAAAGTCACCTCCAGCAAGAACTAGATAATATCAAGCATTTCCATGCAACTATTGGATTTAGGGACTCTTTTGACTAGAAGCATGTCAAAACTTCACTTTTTGAGTATTTACTTGTCTTGGTTCTAAATCTTCTACCTACCTCCATGATTTATGCCATGTGTGGATATTTCCTTGTTAGTTTGGTGACTTACACTATTTTGATAACTTATCAAATCAATTGTATGCATTTTTTAAATCCTTAGTTTTTGTCCAACAAAAACCCTAATTTATCCAATCTAACTGCATATCAACAAGCTAAATTTATTCTAAAAATTTTGATCAAAGCCTACTCATATTAGATTGAATCATTTTATAAAAGTATTCCTATTTTTATAGCTATTTAAAATAATTATTTGGCCCAATAGAAGAAAATATAGATATTGTTTATGTAGGGCCAATAACTTGAGAATTAATTATTTTTATCTTATTTTTCTATAGATATTATTTATTTAGGACCAATAACTTGAGAATTAATTGTTTTTGTCTTATTTTTATATAGAGATTTTTTATGTAGGATCAATAACTTGAGAAATAATTCTCGTTGCCTTATTTTTAAAATTTTAAATATATATTTTAAATTGGTTATATGGGATTGAAACATGACCTACCTATATTACATCATGGCCAAAGTGGTATTACAACAACTTGGATATTATGCATATATCACTTGTCAAGTTTTGAACTTGTGTATCCTCCTTAAAATTCAAGAAGTTTAACTGGTTGAGCTAATGCCATTTGATTTGATTTTTCTTTTATAAGAGTTTTTTAACATTGTTATATGCAAGCAAATAGTCCTTTCCTTTCTACTTGTAGTGACTTATCACTATTGGAATTTTGATTCATAAAACAAAAAAATACGACAAAATCATGAGAAGCATGAAAGTTCTAATCAGATGTGATCATGATTTTGTGGAAGTATCGAGCAAAGGAAGTAGGCCAAAATTCCCAAGCGTGTGCATGACAAGATCTAAGAGAAAAGGGCCAAGAAAGGTTTTCTAATAATCAAAAGTTTTGGAAATATCAATAGAGTAAAAGGGAAAAAAGTTTCAAGAAGTGGGACACTAAGATAGCCTGGTGAAGATTGAAATTTCCTCCCAAAATGACTCTCAATAGTAGAAGTTTTGCAAGACCCAAAAAAGGCTAGCAACTAGAAGTTTCTACCAACAAACATGTGCACATCAATATTTGAAGTGAATGAGACTAAGGGTATGCTAAAGAATTTAAAGCTATAATCACCAACTCAAAACATGAGTTAGATAAAGTGAGAGCAATGGTGCACAAGATCCCAGGGAGGGTAGGTAAAATGAATCAATGAGCCATTATTAAACAAGTAAGGATCATCTACTAGTGTCATCTCAATTGAGTAGCCCGAGAGAGAGTTAAAGTAGATATAGTGGATTTAATCTTGAGTTTGAAAACTATTATAAAGGAAGGTACCTCATTCAATTTTTAAAATCCCTAAAAGGGGTAACTGATATTGTCAAAACATCCTACAAAGTTTGGAGGGAAAATCTCCTCAAATATAATCTATATATAGTAGTTAGCTTAGCTTTTTAAAGAATTGAAAAGTTTGTAAAGCTTTCCTTTCATTTCTCTTTATACCATAGTTTGCAAAAGTTTGAGTGGCCTTATGGGAAATCAACCCCTTGCTAATATTTTGTAATACATTGTTATTGCATATCTATATATCTATCTATATATCTCTCTCTCTCTCTCTCTATATATATATATATATATAATATATATTGGAGGCCATGCATCTAATTTGAAGTCCATCTATGGATCTCATGCCTAAACCCACTTCTCTTATGTGTGTGTGTTTGCATCTTGTTATTTCTATGCTTATTTATGTCAAGGAGAGGACAATATTTACACTCACATTGCATTTAGAATTGTTGTGCATGGATATCTTATTTGATATTTGGAACATTGTCATATCTTTATCTTAGATTTTTACTTTAATTTGCTTTTGCTTTCTCTCTCTTATCCTTTTCACACCAAGCTATTATATTAGAAAGTGCACCAAGTATCCCATCTTATAAAGGAGTCAACCTTTGTAAAAATATCAAAGACCCATAACTAAGATGAACACCATGCTCTTGGGACTGCCCTACTATGTCACTTCATGCAAGGTGTGATCTACCCTATTCACTTGGTCTATACCACATTTGATGGCTAAGACAATTAAAGAGGACAATAATTTAATGGTATGCTCGATGGGATCCCATTGACACATCTTTGGTCCCACAATTAAAATAATAAGTTAAGCTTAGAATTGGTGAGAGTCTTTACCTATTCTTCTTATTGAAGCATTTCTAACTCACCTGGTGACTTTCCTTGAGAAAAACTCACCTGGCGACTCTATTCAAGAACAAACACCTAGAAGATGCCATTATTGAAGGACATTAAATTGAGGCTTTGGTGAAGGCCTTAGTCCATATACTTTTAGAGTACAAGATATATTCACCTAGTGACTCTGTTCCCAACCAAGGACCTAGAGGTATGTAAAAAAACTCATTGTTGGATATTTTATTGCTATATCTACTCCATAGAAAAGACCAAAATATGATCACATCGCTAGAAAAATTTCCCTTGAATTAGGATTATAAAAGCCCATTGTGCACCTCAAGGCTACAAACTATATGGGAAGAAATTCCAACATTATTATTGGAAATAGTATTAGAATATATTGATGAAGGTATGGTGACTCCATTTGAGGACCTGTAAGAGATGGTATTCCTAGACTAGATTCATAACATCACAGAGCAAGATGTGGCCTTGAGATTATTGGTAACATCTCTCAGAGGAGAAGCATGTCTAAAATATGAATCTCTTTTCCCATATTCAATTTTAGAATGGGATCAATTGGATACCCTACTCATGGAGGGATTCAAAATAAATATAGAGGAAAATAAGGTTAAAACCAATAGTGGTCTAACCTAAGAAAGATAAACACATCTTGTTTTCTTTACTAATCAAAGCAACCATCCAAAACTAGATACCCAATCTATCTCTTTTCAACCCGATATTACCCAATAATTTATTGGTCATCACAAGGAAAATTTACCACAATAATTCTTTCAAAAGAAATCAAGGATAATGCTCCTTCAAGAAGGTTTCACAACCCTAGAAAAATTCCAACTAATCTGAGGTAGTGAGGAGATGGACCTTGAAGCAGGAAAAATACATATACCAAAGAAAATCTAATTTGAGGTTTTTTCATTCCCAACATCATTAATATATGAGAATATGTTGCTAGGAAAGGAAAAGAGAAACTCTCTAAGGATATATGAATCAAATCTGAGCCAATAAGGTTACAAAGGTATGGTATGAGGAATAACATTTGGTTAGACACTTGTAAATAGGAAAAGGATAAACAATATGAAGGATATGGTAATTGAGTGTTCCCATATCCTAGATAAGAAAAAGCACCAATGGAAAATTACAATATGGTATTCCAACCCTAATAAATATGTAGAGTTAGAAGGGTAGGCTAAATAGTAGCCACGTGTCATAAAAAATATATATATACATTTGTATAGGAGCTTGAAACAAATGGGATGCAAAAACTTTTCAAACCAAGAGAACTCAAAAGTGCAACTCAAAAAAATGTGGCACACAAACCAAGGCCAAAAAATTAAATATCATCAAAAAACATTCATGACCATGATTATGAGGGATGCCAACAAGTCAAAGTGTTGACATGAAAATCTAGTAAGCTACCAACTGAGAGGACAAATGACAAGGAGTTATTACCAAAAATTTATTGGAAACGTGAATAAAATGTCCATATGCAAGTAGTGCATTTAATTTTGTGGCTAACTACCATTTTAGTCATATTTAGAAATTGATAGAAAGATCATGAGAGTAAAACTTGTCTTGAAGAATATGGGTATTTATGCGAGTTCTTTGCAAAACTAGAGATTGGTTGAAAGAAGTGACCTGCCTCGTATAATAATATTAGTAAGAAAGGAAGAAATAAATGAACTATATATGAGGAAAACACAAAAAAGGTACCAAGGCCAAAAAATTAAAGATCATCAAAAAACATTCATGACCATGATTATGAGGGATGCCAACAAGGCAAAGTGTTGACATGAAAATATAGTAAGCTACCAACTGAGAGGACAAATGACAAGAAGTTATTACCAAAAATTTCTTGGAAACGTGAATCAAATGTCCATATGCAAGTTGTGCATTTAATTTTGTGGCTAACTACCATTTTAGTCATATTTAGAAATTGATAGAAAGATCATGAGAGTAAAACATGTCTTGAAGAATATGGGCATTTATGAGAGTTCTTTGCAAAAATAGAGATTGGTTGAAATAAGTGACCTACCTCCTATCATAATATTAGTAAGAAAGGAAAAAATAAATGAGCTATATATGAGGAAAACACAAAAAAGGTACCAAGGCAAAAAAATTAAAGATCATCAAAAAACATTCATGACCATGATTACGAGGGATGCCAAAAAGGCAAAGTGTTGACATGAAAATATAGTAAGCTACCAACTGAGAGGACAAATTACAAGAAGTTATTACCAAAAATTTCTTGGAAACGTGAATCAAATGTCCATATGCAAGTAGTGCATTTAATTTTGTGGCTAACTACCATTTTAGTCATATTCAGAAATTGATAGAAAGATCATGAGAGTAAAACATGTCTTGAAGAATATGGGAATTTATGAGAGTTCTTTGAAAAACTAGAGATTGGTTGAAAGAAGTGACTTGCCTCCTATCATAATTTTAGTAAGAAAGGAAGAAATAAATGAACTATAGATGACGAAAACACAAAAAAAATACCAAGCAAAGAAGGAGAATTATAACTGTTTAAGTTTGGTGCTTTTCAATATTTACATTTCAAATTATTTTGGATAAAAACTTGCAAAGAGGTAGAACACATAGGAAAGCAGAAATTCAAAGTTTATAATTACTGCTAGAATGGAGAAGAAAAGAGCATCTAGCCATCTAGTGATCTCTTGGTCCAATATGCCCAAACCAAAGGATCCCTATGTAGTAGAAAACCTATAGGTATTGATACCTATCTATTCCTCCAACATTAAAATACTAAATGACCTAGTTGAGGATTTCTTAGATCCAAAGACTTCAAAGATAACCAAGAATATAAGGGTGGGAGCCTTGGAGCATTTAAAAGTTAGCAAAACCACAAGATTTGTGACAAGAATAAGGACTGAGTTATTGGCACAATACATGGTAATTTTTTCATCTTTGATTGTCCCTAGTAGGGCAACCATACCTCATGAGGAGCAACATGGTAGGGCCATGGCTGAGAGCACAAGGTTCAACTCAATTGAGGGTCTCTAAGAGTTTTTACAAGATTGAATCCCAGTGAGGATTGTTAGATTTTGAGGTAGATTGCAATGGGATATGGAAATCACAGGATGTAGAAATATAAGAGAAAGTAAATTTATGAGATTGCAAAAATATGCTATAAATAGAAATGACAAAAATGAATACAATATTGCTATGGAGGAAATGGACACTCCATGCAAGATGCTACAAAACTACATTGTACTCCATCACTAATGGAATCACATACTAATTCTACTACTACTACCTACTGACTTGATAATATCTTACAATGAGATCATTTTATAATGGAATATAGATTCCTTGGCCAACACTCTACCTAGCTGTACAAGAGACACCTTGCACATTTACAACTTACACATTGACACTTGTGAATTTATCACATTGCATAAAGTAACTAGATAACTTCCCCCTAAAGTAATATAATGTCCTAAGTATGTACCTAGGAAGGTACATTTACATGATACAAATGATGTAATAGACTCTAAATATAACACCCCCCTGTATTACATTGTTTGGGTACTGAAGACTTTAGTCTTCAATATTGATTTTCTTCCATTGGATAATGGAACTTGTATTCTCCTTCTTTGCTTATTGTGATCAAATTTAGCCAGTACTTTGTTTCTTCAGTTGATGCAGAGTAGGATGATGTTGTAGGTTCTTCTTTCAATTGAGTATGCTCAACAAGTCCAATATTTATAGTGTTGTGTTACTTTTTGGTATACATTTTCTTCTTCTTCCTTCTCTTTTTATGATTCTGCATTGGAGCTAGTGGAATTTTTGCTTCATGGCAAATTAGTTGATCATCACAATAATAATGTTCCTTATTGCTAACTTGCTTCTTGTTTTGGGTTAGTATAAATACAATCAATGATAGATAAATCATTAGACACTCTTCTTGTGAGAATATAATCAATTTTTGTGAGTTCTACCATGCTGTGAAGAGGATTTCATGAAGGTAATTAATCAAGGCTGCAAAGTTACATTCTCTGGCTTCCTTAACAAATAAGGAGAATTTTTATTTATTACTGGTTGATAGATACCTGTACCCTTCGAGAGTATCTATTAAATTTTGAGAGTAAAATTCTACTTGGAATAGCTCTTCATTATTGAGAGCTTTTATCAAAATTTCATCCATGAGAAGTAGTATTTAAAAAAATGGACTTAGTAGTATACCTTATAGCTCCTAGTCTTAAGGTATATGTAACCCTTAGAATATATAAAAACTTGATTTGATAAAACATTTGTTAATCCTTAGGTTATGTAGACTTTCTTATATCTCCCTAACGAGGAAAGTTTACAAACCTAATAAGCTTTTTAGGTTTTGTAGCCAGCTTACATCTATCCAATGAATTTAGAACTTGATAATTTTTGATGGATACTAATATTACCAAGTTTTGTAGAATAAATTATGACTCCATAGGATGTTTTGGATAGGATATATGATCAATATAGTGATTTTTATAAATTTTAGTTAAATTTTAAGTTGATTTTGTAAAATTTTGTAAATATAAAAAAAAACTTTTATATCTCCTTATTACTCCTATTGAACTAAGCACTATTTTCAATTCTTTGAAGAGGTTTTAAAGTTGGATTTATCTTTCCTCCTTTAAGTGTTTTGAGACAAAACTATTATAAAAATCCCAACCTTTGAAAATTTTAATAAACCTCTTTAAATACCCTTTTTTGATTGATTTTAATGTTTTTTAATTTCCAATTCCTAAATTTGATGTTGTATTCCTTATAACTCCCAAATTTGGAAAAATTAGAAAATAATATTTGCAAGTATTTTGAATTTTAATAATAACCCTTATTTCTCCTTGATAATATTTTGCAAATATTAAAAAATCTGAGATATGCTTGCTTAATAAATCTCTAATGCTGAATATTGCAATAAAAGATAAAGTTTTCCCTTATAACTTCAAAAACCTTATATTAAAAGTAAGCTTCAAAATCAACCTTTACCTCAATAGTCCTTTAATGTTGTGCATCGATAGATTCATAACTACGTGTTGTGTAGCGCTCATGGGTAGTTAGAGCCTTATTTAACTGGTACTAATTCATTCCTTCATTGATGATCCTTCTCATCTGCAACTGCCACCAAAAGTTACCTTGAGATATGCCTTGCAGGGCTCCTCCAAATGCAAGTGTTGTTCGCTGGTTTATGACAACATATTAAATGTTTTTATTACACTGTTGAATGGTATATGGCTTGAGATAGCTATTTTTTTTAGTAAGCCTCAATGCTTTAACTCCATTTGACTTCTCTTGCTTTGCTTTTCTGCATTTTGCTTCACACTGTTGTATTCTTCGTTATCCAATATTGACATCTTAAGTAAGATGGAAATCATGACAAGTGTCATAGAAAGCATTACAAGGTAGACATATTTAATATTCCTTTGGCAATTATGAGTTATGGTAACCTCCAAAGATTATTAACTCCCTCCAAATGAATGTAACTACCTTTAGGTGAGCGCTTGGATCTTCATGAACATTGGAAAACGTAGACAATTTGTGCCAAGTGGAACTCAAGGCTTGTGCATGCAAGCCTTATTTTTAATGCTCCAAATATGAACTTTCAACCCTAATTATTCCTTTATCTTTGCACCCTACATGAGATTTATATGTTTATTGATATGTAAGCTTTCTTTTGCATGTTGGCTTGGTGAGGACAATGGGCGGCTACAACTGGATTGCTTCATGATATTATGGCATGATTTTGAGCTCTTATTTTGGTGGATGTTCACTTAAATGGATACCTTAGGTATAGCTATTATATTTGCACTTATTTATAGGTTTTGTAGCTCATTTATAATATTGATTTGTACCTTTATTCAGTGCTGGTTATAACAACCAATGAGTAGCCCTTTTACTTAGTTTTTTACGTAGATATCCTATCACTAAATGCTACCCTTTTTTCTACGTAAGCTTTTGGACATTTTGAGTCCCTAAGCTAAAATGTTGTCATTGATGTCAAAAGAGCATTTAATGTCAAAAGGATCTATGAAGGGTTTTTGTGAAAACCAAGGCAGGAAAAATAAAAGGTTTTATTTAAAACCATGGACAACATATTTGATCTGGGTTTTTCTTAAAACCCAAGTTGGGCTTTCGTTTCATCGAAAAAGGTGCCCCGATGATGGAGTTATTTGAGTTTTAATATTTGGTTTAAATTTTAATTATTTAAAATTTAAATTCAAATTTAAATTTAAATGCAAAGTTTCCCATCGACGTCATCAAGCAAACATAAATTCATATTTCTGCCGATGTCTTCGAAGTGTTTTAAACACTATATAAAGGGGTGGTAAATGAATCAAAGTTTTATCCTTGCTCTTGTGATAAATGTTTGGCATTCGAATAAGTCTATGAGCTCATGCAAATTTTGAGAAGAGAAGCAAGAAAGAAAATGACAACGCTTGGAAAGTCAAATCATGGTGGGAAGCATGGCGCATTGGCAAATCATTTTGGTTTAAGGGACAAGGCAACACAAACACCAGGGATCGAATCCCTTGGATGACATTTCGGAAGGCGTGTGGAAAGCGCTTTGGCGCTTTGTCTTTTGCGGAAGGTGGAGGAAGGTTTAAGGCACTTTGGGCCTTTGCCTTTCCAATGAGCGCCTAGCTCGTGTGGAATCTTAGCCGTGGCTAAGACGCTCATGGTGTGGCAAGTCGGGGGTTCGAATCCCCTTGAGGAGGTAATTACGTTTTGCATTTAAATAATTTTTATTAGCCCTAAAGTTTGGAGTTATAAGGTAGTTAATGGAAATTAAAGTTTGTTATTAGGGTTGTGATTATTATTGCAAAGCATAATTGGTTTATGATTTATTTGATGGTTATGGAGAATTAATTTTAGGAGAAATAAGGAGTTGTTTTTTAAAAGCAATTTTGAGAGGTTTATTATTTTTGATAAGGGTTTTAATAAAAGGGACTTTGGTGGATGTGTTTATTAACTTGGAGTAAAAAGGGTGTAATTTGAGTAATGCTTTATTTTGTGATTATTTGAAGTCCATTAACCCTTGTTTAGATTGGAAAGGAAAGTTGTGTTTAAGTGTGGCAGATTTTATGGACAACTTATTGGCATCAAAAAGGTATGGGCACATTCTCCTATTGATTGTTTATGGTGGTTGATTTCTGAAATATCATTGGAGAGAAAAGGATTGATTGTGGTTTCCTTTGAGAAAATGATTGGTTGAATGCTTCAAGGTTTTCTGGTTTGTGAGTTGTATTTAAACCTTGTTTTATTAGCATTGTTGTTGAAGCCCATTGATGATGAAATGAACTTGAACTTGAGTTAGAAAAGAACATGAGTATCATTGCTATGTGAGACTTGTGCTTGAGCATTGTTGGAAACATTTTGAGTTGGTTAATACATGCTTGGACTAGGGTTTGTGAAAAAGGATTGTTCCTTGAGGTGATTGGTTGAGTTGAGTTGGTTAATACATGCTTGGACTAGGGTTTGTGAGAAAGGATTGTTCCTTGAGGTGATTGGTTGAGTTGAGTTGATTAAGCCTAGTCAAGTGGATGCATGTGGTTGTTCAAGTTCCTAGAAACAAACTATTCAATATTCTGATTTGAGTTGAGATTGATTTGAGTTGAGATTGAGGTTGATTTGAGTTGAGATTGAGATTTGAGTATAGAACATATAGAGTCTCTAACAATTCTCTGATGCTTCTATTGAGTTGAGATTGGGATTTGAGTATAGAACATATAGAGTCTCTAACAATTCTCTTTATGCTTCTATGAGATTGATTTGAGATATTGATTGTACATTGAGCTTAGAACATATTGAGTCTCTAACAATTCTCTTTATGATTCTATGTGATTGAGACAAGTCTTTGAGAAGACTTGTGGACTATTTTGAGTTAAGCTTTTGTGAAAGCTTGCTATGCAGATTTGAGCAAGTCCTATAGAGGACTTATTGAGAGATTTGAGCAAGTCCTATAGAGGACTTATTGAGCAGATTTGAGCAAGTCCTAGAGAGGATTTATTGAGAGATTTGAGACAAGTTAGATTGAAAGTTTGGATTTGTTGAGATTGGAAAGTTTGTGAACTTGTTGAGAATTTGGACAAGTTTGTGTGAACTTGTTGAGAGATTTGGAAAGTTTTGTGTGAACCTGTTGAGAAAATTTGGATAGTTTTGTGTGAACTTGTTGAGCATATTTGGATAGGTTTTGTGTGAACCTGTTGAGAGATTTGGATAGGTTTTGTGTGAACCTGTTGAGCATATTTGAGCAGGTTCTAAGTGAACCTATTGAGCAAAATTGTACTAGACCGATTGTACTATGTTTAGTGCAAGATATTGAGCAGAACTATGCTAGACCGACTGAACTATGTTTGGTACAGTATTGAGATAGAGCTTTGGAGGTGATAGAGTATAGAGGATAGAGTCTCAGTGGATAGAGATCCAACAACCAGGACAATTGAAGATAGATCTGAGTGAGGAGTCTTCAAGTGGAGAGAGATCCACAAGTCGAGTGCAGTAGAGAGACAAAGTCTTCTAGAAGATCACTAGCCGAGCAGAAGGGGAAAGAGTTCTCCTATGGAAGAGATCCATGAACTTGAGATTTAGGGGATCAACATCTCCTTTGGACCGAGGTCCATAAACATTGTAATTTGGGAAAGATTCCCAAGATATTATTTGAGAAATATTTAGAAGAAATATTTTCTCTATGGAGGTAGCCCACATTGGGTGAACCACGTTAAATCTGTGTCTCTATTGTGTGTGGAGTTTTGTGCATTGCTTTGATTACTGCTATTGATACTGCTATCTATACACTACATAATATTGATTTGAGAAGAAAAGTAAAAAGTGGTCTTATACTGTTCACCCCCCTCTCAGTATAAGCTTGTGTTCTTCAATTGGTATCAGAGTGGGTTCCTTCAGAAGAGTTTGACAGCTTGAAGGAAAAGCGGTCTAAGAACACAATGGATCACAAAGATCAAAAGGATGGGTCCTTCAATAATGCAGTACTAGTATTTGATGGAAGTGACTTCTTGTATTGGTGTATGTTGATGAGATTTTACCTGATGGCACTTGGAAATGAAGTTTGGGATGCAGTGGAACTTGGATATGATTCTACAGTCAATCCTCCGATAGATAAGGAAGGTAAGCTTCTAATGCATGCAAATTCAAGAGCTATGAATGCAATTATAAAAGGATTGGGTAGATCAGAATCTATGAAGGTTATGGATTGTAAAACAACAAAAGATATGTGGGATCTACTACATGATATATATGAGGGTGATAAAGGTGTCAGAAAAGCTAAGATCAAAAATCTCAAAGGAGAATTTGAGAACTTAAGAATGAGAGATGATGAAAATATTCATGATTATCTCAGTAAGATTGATGAACTTGTACATGAGATGAGAGGTCTTGGAATGAAGGTTGATGAATCTGATGCTTGTGATAAGATCTTGAGAACTCTTCCAAAAAGGTATAGTGAAAATGTTTCTGCTATAGAAACATCAATTGATAGTGATTCTTTGACAAGGAATTCTTTGCTTGGTATGCTTACTACTTTTGAGATAAGAACAAAAGATCCTATTCCTCCGAAAGAAGCTGCTTTCAAAGTGGACAAAAAGAAAAAGGGAAAGCAAATAGAATCAAGCAGTGAGTCATCTAGTGATGAAGAAGCTAACTATGGTAGAAGAGATAAAGGGTTCAAAAGACCAATAGATATGAGATCAGTTAAGTGCTTTAATTGTGGCAAGTTTGGACATTTTGCAACAAAGTGCAAAGAGCCAAAGTACAACAGTGATGAAGAAAAATAGGATCACAAGTACAGGGAATCAGAAAGACACAAGTACCAGAAGAAAGGCAAGGATGGACAGAACAAACAAGGAAAGAAGTTTTTCCAAAGGCAAAAGAAAAGCTACTATGCGGATAATGCAAGTAAGTACTCATTTGATAGTGATGCTAGTTTTTCAGACAATGATAGAGATGAAGTCTTGTTCATGATTGAAGAAAAGGATCAAACTAAGAAAAAGACTCTAGTTATTCTTAAGTGTTTTAGATGTGGTAAATTTGGACATCTTGAAGATGATTGCACAAGAGATGGTTATAGTTTCAATGATGATGATTTTGAAGATGCACTTGATAGATCAAATGAGAATCTTCTAATGGCTTTAGAAGATGAAGAATTGAGTGATCCTATAGAAAGCAAGTCAAAAGAAAGAAATGATATGGACAAAGGCAAAAAAATAGAGGACTACTCAATAGAGAATGGTTATGATCTCAAGGGAGAACTTATCCATGCCCTTGACACAGTAAAGAAGGTAAGAAAGCAACACTCTAAGCTTGAAAGTCAGTTTCAAGAATGTGATGAAGAAATATTATTGCTCATAGAGGACTTAGAAAAGTCAAAGGCTAAGGCAAGTAAGTTCAAGGATAAGTTAGAAGCAAATATTTTGGAATGTGAGAAGTTAGCACAAGAAGTGGCTACTCTAAAGAAATATTTATAGGACTCCAAGATCAAGATGAAGAGTTTCACAAATAGCTCTAAGAACTTGGATAAGTTCATTTGTGGACAACAGAGAACATCATGTTCAACAGGTCTTGGTTTTGGAAAGAAATAGGAAAAAGCAAAGTCTACTTCAAGTCTTCAAGAAGAAACAACATCAGAAGAAGATACTTCAGAAGAGGGATTCTCAGATGCAAGTGAAAGTGAAACTTCTAAGGATGAGTCAGATTGCAGTGAGTCCAACAGGGACAATGGGCAAAGAAGATACAGATGGAACAACAATCAGAATAGGAGACCAATGAGGTCTAGGCAAGGAAGCTTCAATGGGAGATGCTTCTCATGTCAAAGGTTTGGGCATATGGCTTCACAGTGTAGATCACATGAAAGATAGGTATATGGAAGAGAACAACTTTTCCAAGGATATTGCTATTCATGTAATGAGTTTGGTCACAAGGCAATGAATTGCAGAATTCATGATAGAAGAGGATATGGCTTCACTAGGAGAAATCCTAAGACTATTGCACATCCAAGGAATAATAACATTAAGTGTTATAAGTGCAATAATTATGGTCACATAGCAAGATGGTGTAGAGAAAATATTCTAAAAATAGGCATGAACAAGAACATGGAACATGAACATGAACAAGAAGGAATATGAACAAGAACAAGGAATATGAACATGAATAGAAACAAGAAGATGAACAAGAATAGAGACTCAAAAAAGAAAAGAGACTCAGAGAAGAATGAGAACAAGAATATGTACAAGAACAGGAACATGGATGAGAACAAGAACAGGAACAGGAACAGGGATGATGACTTGGAAAGAAACAATGAGAGGATTCAACAAAAAGGAAGAGGAAAAGACAAAGGCAGAGAATAGTGCTTTCAGGGAGTAGAAATACTCCCACCCCAGAATTAACCACCTCATGTGGAGGTGGGGGAGGGGCTAAGCTAAGAGGCTTAATTCTTAGCCCCGAGCCCCAAAGGTGACCCTTTGCCATTGATGTCAAAGGGGGAGAGATTTGTGTATTATGGGGAGAGTTTTTGGATATGAGGAGAGATTTGATATTTGAGAGAGCATTGAGCCAGGGGGAGCAAAGTCCCAGGGGAGCAGAAAAGAAGGTCAGAATTTAGTAAAAGGATTTGGGTTGCCATCAATGACAAAGGGGGAGATTGTTGGACATTTTGAGTCCCTAAGCTAAAATGTTGTCATTGATGTCAAAAGAGCATTTAATGTCAAAAGGATCTATGAAGGGTTTTTGTGAAAACCAAGGCAGGAAAAATAAAAGGTTTTATTTAAAACCATGGATAATATATTTGATCTGGGTTTTTCTTAAAACCCAAGTTGGGCTTTCGTTTCATCGAAAAATGTGCCCCGATGATGGAGTTATTTGAGTTTTAATATTTGGTTTAAATTTTAATTATTTAAAATTTAAATTCAAATTTAAATTTAAATGCAAAGTTTCTCATCGACGTCATCAAGCAAACATAAATTCATATTTCCATCGACGTCTTCGAAGTGTTTTAAACACTATATAAAGGGGTGGTAAATAAATCAAAGTTTTATCCTTGCTCTTGTGATAAATGTTTGGCATTCGAATAAGTCTATGAGCTCGTGCGAATTTTGAGAAGAGAAGCAGCAAAGAAAATGATAACGCTTGGAAAGTCAAAATGTGGTGGGAAGCGTGGCGCATTGGCAAATCATTTTGGCTAAGGGACAAGGCAGCACAAACACTAGGGATCGAATCCCTTGGATGACATTTCGGAAGGCGTGTGGAAAGCGCTTTGGCGCTTTGTCTTTTGCGGAAGGTGGAGGAAGGTTTAAGGCACTTTGGGCCTTTGCCTTTCCAATGAGTGCCTAGCTCATGTGGAATCTTAGCCATGGCTAAGACGCTCACGGTGTGGCAAGTCGAGGGTTTGAATCCCCTTGAGGAGGTAATTACGTTTTGCATTTAAATAATTTTTATTAGCCCTAAAGTTTGGAGTTATAAGGTAGTTAATGGAAATTAAAGTTTGTTATTAGGGCTGTGATTATTATTGCAAAGCATAATTGGTTTATGATTTATTTGATGGTTATGGAGAATTAATTTTAGGAGAAATAAGGAGTTGTTTTTTAAAAGCAATTTTGAGAGGTTTATTATTTTTGATAAGGGTTTTAATAAAAGGGACTTTGGTGGATGTGTTTATTAACTTGGAGTAAAAAGGGTGTAATTTGAGTAATGCTTTATTTTGTGATTATTTGAAGTCCATTAACCCTTGTTTAGATTGGAAAGGAAAGTTGTGTTTAAGTGTGGCAGATTTTGTGGACAACTTATTGGCATCAAAAAGGTATGGGCACATTCTCCTATTGATTGTTTATGGTGGTTGATTTCTGAAATATCATTGGAGAGAAAAGGATTGATTGTGGTTTCCTTTGAGAAAATGATTGGTTGAATGCTTCAAGGTTTTCTGGTTTGTGAGTTGTATTTAAACCTTGTTTTATTAGCATTGTTGTTGAAGCCCATTGATGATGAAATGAACTTGAACTTGAGTTAGAAAAGAACATGAGTATCATTGCTATGTGAGACTTGTGCTTGAGCATTGTTGGAAACATTTTGAGTTGGTTAATACATGCTTGGACTAGGGTTTGTGAAAAAGGATTGTTCCTTGAGGTGATTGGTTGAGTTGAGTTGGTTAATACATGCTTGGACTAGGGTTTGTGAGAAAGGATTGTTCCTTGAGGTGATTGGTTGAGTTGAGTTGATTAAGCCTAGTCAAGTGGATGCATGTGGTTGTTCAAGTTCCTAGAAATAAACTATTCAATATTTGATTTGAGTTGAGATTGATTTGAGTTGAGATTGAGGTTGATTTGAGTTGAGATTGAGATCTGAGTATAGAACATATAGAGTCTCTAACAATTCTCTTGATGCTTCTATTGAGTTGAGATTGGGATTTGAGTATAGAACATATAGAGTCTCTAACAATTCTCTTTATGCTTCTATGAGATTGATTTGAGATATTGATTGTACATTGAGCTTAGAACATATTGAGTCTCTAACAATTCTCTTTATGATTCTATGTGATTGAGACAAGTCTTTGAGAAGACTTGTGGACTATTTTGAGTTAAGATTTTGTGAAAGCTTGCTATGCATATTTGAGCAAGTCCTATAGAGGACTTATTGAGCAGATTTGAGCAAGTCCTATAGAGGACTTATTGAGTAGATTTGAGCAAGTCAGGACTAAGATGATTGAGAGATTTGGACAAGTTTGTGTGAGACTTGTTGAGCATATTTGGACAAGTTTGTGTGAACTTGTTGAGCTTATTTGGACTAGGTTTTGTGTGAACTTGTTGAGCAGATTTGGACAAGGTTTTGTGTGAACTTGTTGAGTAGATTTGGATAGGTTTTGTGTGAACCTATTGAGCAGATTTGGATAGGTTTTGTGTGAACCTGTTGAGCAGATTTGAGCAGGTTCTAAGTGAACCTATTGAGCAGAATTGTACTAGACCGACTGTATTGTGTTTAGTGCAAGAGATTGAGCAGAACTGTGCTAGACCGACTGAACTGTGTTTGGTACAGTATTGAGACAGAGCTTTGGAGGTGACAGAGTATAGAGGATAGAGTCTCAGTGGATAGAGATCCAACAACCAGGACAATTGAAGACAGATCTGAGTGAGGAGTCTTCAAGTGGAGAGAGATCCACAAGTCAGTACAATAGAGAGACAAAGTCTTCTAGAAGATCACTAGCCAGAGAAGAAGGGGAAAGAGTTCTCCTATGGAAGAGATCCACGAACTTGAGATTTAGGGGATCAACATCTCCTTTGGACCGAGGTCCATAAACATTGTAATTTGGGAAATATTCCCAAGAGATTATTTGAGAAATATTTAGAAGAAATATTTTCTCTGTGGAGGTAGCCCACATTGGGTGAACCACGTTAAATCTGTGTCTCTATTGTGTGTGGAGTTTTGTGCATTGCTTTGATTACTGCTATTGATACTGCTATCTATACACTGCATAATATTGATTTGAGAAGAAAAGTAAAAAGTGGTCTTATACTGTTCACCCCCCTCTCAGTATAAGCTTGTGTTCTTCATAAGCATGTGTGATAATGCCTTATTTCAATGGATTTACTATTGTAGGTGATGAGCTACTTATAGGGATAAACTTGATGGAGGAAAATGGTGTTTTTAAACACATCAACTCTTGGATGTGTGAGCTCTTCGATGGATCCTTCTTTTGACTTCAAATCTACTGTTCGTGTGAGCTCTTTGGTGGCTCCTTCCTTTGGTTGTAAGTCTAATGTTCGTATGAGATCTTTGATGGCTCCTTACTTTGGCCATAAATATACTATATAAAGATGTCCTTATGCCCCCCTATAAATAGTAATACTTTTGTCCTCCCAAGGAACAAAAGAGGTGCCTTTTGTAATATGTAAATCTTGCACCAAAACAATTTTTTTTTATAATCCTTCTTGCTTCTTCTACTTTGGATGATAGTCAATCCAATGAAATGAGGATTATTGCACTCTGTGCTAAAAAAGAAACCCTTATATTCTCCTTGAATCTTGAGACTTCCAAGGTATCTATTTGAGGCTTCCTTCAAGGACTTCAATTGTGGTTTTTCTACTCCATATTTTTGCTTGTAATGGTGGCTTCTTTTGGCCACAAAATTACTGCATATTTTTTTGATTTTTGTGCTTCTTAACAACAAAAAATAACTAAGAGAAACTAGTTAAAAATAAACTAGAATGGTTCTTAATAGATGCACTTTAAATGGTAACAATAAATTCACCTTATTTCTCCACTAATTTCTCAAAAATGCTCTTAACAATTCCACTACAACATTTCAAACATAATCTAGAATAAATTTGACTACAAACACAATTGTAGGATCTAGTCTTCTTTAAAGATATAAGATAGGTAGTGTTTTGAAGTCCTTCACAATGACCACAATATTGGGGACCCACTTGAAATGTTGAAAAATTGTTTATAATGTTGTGTTTCGCTTAACATTGATTGCTATCATCATTTATATGGTCAAAAGTCCCTTTTCGTAAATTATCTTGTAATTAGTTTTGAGGTTGGAATTCATCTTGTGATTCAATGGGTTTGTCTTTGTTCTAGTTTAGGTTATGTTGTATGGGTAAAATGTAATGTTTATGTTGTTGTGTTTTTGTTGTAATGTTAGTGTTTTATTTATTTTTTTATAAAGTGTTGTTTTTGTTCATATTTATTCTTGTTGTATTTGTGGTTGATATTATTTATTTATGTTTTTGTATTTGGATTTCATGTTTTAATTGTAATCAATGTTTTATTATCTTTTTTTAAGTGTTAGTTTAGTTAATTATGTTTTTGTTATCTTTTTATTGTTATTTGGGGTGTTAAATATTGTGTATAGTTTGTATAGAAAATCATGTTATCGTATTGTTGGGTTTGTTAGGGACCCTAAAATGTTTTCTTTTGAGTGAATTCATGGCATATTAAATGTATCGTGGTGGTGATGCAGGTTCTATAAATAGGATATTGAATGGATCAGAGATCATAAACAACGAGGGTGTAGTCGCCAAGATGCCAAAGAAATAGAGTCACCAAGATGCTGGATATCGTAGTCGCTAGGGCACCAGGGGTATTTTTATGGATAGCGGGTTCAGTGAGCATTTATATGTGGTATTAGTTCCAGGTAGACCTCACAATCGAAGTTCTGGACATATGACATCATTTCTAACCTAAAAAAAAAGCATAGACTATGACGAAGAATATGGTTACAATGGTAATATTCATGAGTACCGCGAGTCCATATATTGACAAGTCAAAATCAATGAATATTTAGAAGTCATTTAAGGATATTTGTGGCAGAGAAGATGCACAAGGAATATTGTGCCGCTTGGAGGACCCAAATCCATGATGTTTGTATGGTATTAGCGATGGTAGTTGAACCCATTTTAATTGGCATTCTGACTGTAGAGGGAGAGATGTTCAAACGTAGAGAGGCTTGACGTGAATAGGCAGTGTCACTATGTGTTGTTGAGAAGCCAAAGAAGGTACAATGGAAGTTATTTATGGAGCCCGATGACACTAGATTCGCTATAGAAGAATAATTAAATTGGAATGAAGGAGAAGGGTCAGATATTTTTGCAGAGGAGGAGGAATTAAAATTTGAAGGAGCAAAAAGAGGAGAACCGAGTAAATGCTACAGAGGATTTGAGATATACAAAGATATCAGGAGCTTTTTATTGTAAGATCAATTGATTATATTAAATTATTTTGATTCAAATATGTGTAATTCTATATTTGAATGTTGAATAAATGATTTAATATAGTTTCTTTAAAATTAAATTCCATCGAATATTGCACCAATTTATTATTTTATTGTGTAAATTCTGGTAGACAATGAATCTGGTTTAAGGTCTCTATGTTTTTCATACTGTAGTAATTATTTCGGGATTAGATTTAATTTATTTACTCTAGAACCTTTATAATTTATTTTTATATTGAAAATCATTGCATAAATTGGACTTATTTCATTTATTATAAAGTATAACTTTATAACTAAGTCATGAATAAATAAATTTAATAAAGATAAATGATTATTTTGATCTTTTTTTTTGGTAGATAAGATACTATAGCATTAATACTAGGTTTTACAGGTTGACCCAAAACCTTTTACAAAAATCAACCCAGGGCTGTTGATGAACATGTCCTTACTAAGGATCCTATATATGTAAAATCTACATGCCGCCAAAGCCATTACATCCGGTAAGGCACATATCCTATTATCAAAAAGAAACTTCCCATACAACATTTTGGGTATACCCCGAGAAAACACACCTGCATCATAATTACAAAAAAAGAAACAGAACACGAATCCCTTCCTTGAAACAATGGAGAAACAAAAAGCTACAGATACACATAGAAGAGTACTGAAAAAAACTCCCACAAGCTCTGTATTGACAGTTACTCTTAATAATTCTTTGGTAATTACTTTCTTCCGTATATGACATGCTTTGGGACCACATCCCATCTTGGCCAATCAGCCTTGGAGAAGTGAACCTGCTGGCTAGATTTATGGAGGTGGTTATCTGGTGGTCCACGTGGCTCTAGTTCGAAGTATTATATTACCATTTCTTTCCTGCCCTGTTATTATAAACCAACCTCAAATTACTAAGATGACTAGGAGCCATGTTATCTGATATGTGACTCTCCCCATTAGTCTTTGTGGTATTTCCAAGTAGCATCCACGAATACTGACAACTTAGATAATTTTTATTGTGATTCCAATTCAAAAAAGATGCGGGAATACTCCTAGCCTTCGAACTTATAGTGCCTTCCTTGTAGGTAAATTTGACTATCATTCTTGGAATTCTTGTTGAATAAGCTCCTCTACTTCGCTCGGGATACCATGTTCCCATTTTAAAAGTCCGTCACCATCGAAACCCAAATTGGCCAGCTTATCAGCAACTTTTTTAGCTTCTCGAAAGACATGTTGGGCTTTTTTGTCATGTCTTCCCTAGAAAAGGATCCTAGTCTCTTCAATAATTGTTTTAATCCTTCAAGGAGGTGTTTTCCAATTATTGAGGAGATTTATAACATGCATAGAGTCTCCTTCTATGATCAAATTGTCTTCTAAGTATTGAGTCATTTGAAGGCCTCTCAACATAGATCTAGCTTCAGCTTCATTGTTCGTCCTTGTTACCAAATATTCAAAAAATGCAAGAATAATATTCCCATTATGATCTCGCATAATGCTGCAAACACCTGCTCTGCCAGAATTGTCCTTAGCCACTCCATCAAAATTAAGCTTAAACAAACCCGTAGGAGGTGGGGCCACTTAACATTGGCTCTCGGGTTGACTACCCTAGGCACAGACTCATATAACAAGGTTAAGCTTAAATATTGAGCAATCATGGTCTCCTATAGATGAGGTTTATGACTATAAAAAAGGATAAGGTTCACATTCTCATTGACAAAGGATAGGATCCTGGAAATGATAGTTTGATGATCATGGATAGACTCATTAAAGACTCTATGGTTCCTTTCTAACCACACCTGCCAAAGATAGTGATTGAGACAAATTTTCCACATGTATCTAAGTCTTTGGCTTGAAAATGGGTAAGGCCACTGGATGAACAAATCAAGTACGATGGCTAGTTTAACCTAGGAAATATTGAAGGCCTGAAAAACCCCACTTAGGACAATCAAGGAAAAAGGGCACTCAAGGAAAATGTGATAAATGGTCTCCTAATTAGCCCTACACAGATAACAATGATTAGTGATACAAATACCTTTATGCATAATATTATCAATGGTTAGAATTCTTCCTTGGATAACCAACCATGAAAAGACTGCAATTTTTGGAATTAAATTTTTTATCCAGACTAAGTCCTTTTGGAGGACAAAATCCTCGTCATCAAGTAGAAGCTTGTAAGATGAATTAACAATGAATTGCTCGTTTTACGTAGGAGCCCAAGTCACTTGATCTTCTTTGGGTCTCATAGGGATAAACTATTGCCCGAGAATATTACAAAGATAATTTGATTCCACTTGAAATCCCTGAATCCTTATTTGTTTCTACTTCATTCTACCTCTGTCCTCAACCATATAATCAGAGACTTTTCTGCCAATGAGTTCTTCCATGATATCTATGTTTCGGGCTAAGTAAGGATATTACGTCAGTGGTTCATCCTTAGCTCACCTGTCATTCCAAAAATTTATCCTCTCACCATTGCCTAAAACCCATCTTAAACCTTTTTTGATGATTTTCTTACAATTGAGAATTGCTTTCCAAAAAGCAGAACCTCTGATTGGAACTAAGTCACTTAGAAATTCCATATTTTGAAGATACTTTCGTTTGATGATAGCTATCCATTCATTTTCTTCACTAGAAATGAGGTGCCACGCCTACTTATCTAGTAAAGCTAAATTCATATGAGCAATTCTCCTTAGACCTAAGCCCCCATTTTCTCTGGGTCTGCACACTTTGGTCCATCCTACAAGGTGTATCCTTTTTTTCTCCTCCGATCTAGTCAATTATTTTGATCTTAACTTTAAACTCATAAAGTTAAAGTTCAAAATTGATATCTTTTACATTGAATAATTTGGATTTATTATAATCTGATTAGATTTATCCAAAAGATCCAAATTTTACTTTGGAGGATCATATTTGTTTTTAAGTATTTTATTCCATAAATATTTAATAAACAAATAATATGAGAAAAACATATTTATGAACTTGATTTTCAAAGCATAAGATTCATAGTTCATAGATCAGTTTTATATTAAAACCCTATGGATTATAATTATAAGGTTTGAAAACCTTACAATTTTGGGGTTAAACATCATTACTTTTATTCATTTTCCAAATATTTTAATGTTGATTTTATATTTGGGATGAATAAAATATTTTCATTAATTAAACCTTAGATTTTAAAAGAGTGAATATTTATAATCAGGGTTTATATTTCATTTGAATTTCACATACTTTGATTTTTATTAAAGTAATTGAAATTTCATATTAATTAAAGTGCTAAATTGAACATTTGATTTAAATCATTCGAAGTATTTTAAATAAAAGTTGTTATGAGATGATAGAATGGATTTGCACAATGTATTGAAATTATAAGGCAAATTCATCTATTTTGTTTTGAAGAGTAGAAGTTGTGTAAAAGGCATGTAATACATGATGAATTCAAAAATAATTACCTGATTTCCAGGCCCCTTGTTAATAGTACTTGCAAGCCATTGAGACTATTCAAGCACTTATTTATGCACATATGTATGACACATTAAAAAATTAAGTGAGAACCTTGGAGAAGTTTAGTTTCTTTGCAAGAGAGGAATTTGAATCCTAGTTGTCGAGTGGTTTTTGTAACTGGACAAAATCACACCTCAACAAATTGGTGCTAGAAGGAGGGCCTGAAAGGTAATATTTTAATTTTTAGCATGTGCAATTAGTTATTTAAAAAAAAATTGAATTTTTTTATTTATGTTGCATTAATGTTAATCTGTCATAAATTCAAAAATTAGGTTATGATTCAATTCTTGTGAATTTTCATACATAGCCTTGCATATTAAAATTGGTTCAATGGCAGAAAATGATTTACCCTACTTTAAGCATGATGGGACGATTACAACTGAAGAACATATTCAGGCATATAAAAACATTATGTTTCATTTTCAAGTTATGCAGGAAGATTTTTTCTATAGAATATTTCCATACACATTGGATGAAGTTGCTAAATATTGGTTTATCAATTTACCTGCAGGTTCTACCGCTTCTTGGAATCAACTAGAAACAACATTTCTTGAACATTTTGGAACATTGGTTGACACAGATTTGTTATCAAATCAATTTTCCTCTATCTGTAAACAACCTAATGAATCCATGAGTCAATTTAATGATAGATTTCATAAGTTGTATATTGAAATAGAGATACACTTTATCATTTTAGAAGAAGTTGTTCAAATATACTTGGAAGCTTTAGACCCTTTTACTATTAAGTGTTTAGAAAAGTTTCTTAAATATTTATGCTTGTCTAACGCTTATGGTGGGGCAATAGTTGTAGAACAATGGTTGATTTCAAGAGGAATTGATGTAGGTAGATTATCATTACTTAAACCTAAGATTTCAAATCAATTACCACCTATGAGTCATGATACGCATTTTTTGACACCATCGAATGAAATTGAATGTCCTAGTTTTTCAACTACTTTTGATATTGTTCAAGAGGAAGTTCAAGTTTCCAATCCAATATCCATCAATGAGGATTGTAGTAATCAAGTTTATCAAAATATAGAAATGCATGAGTCTTCAGATATTGGAGGAATCTTAGATCTAACTAGCTTTGAAACATATGATAGAATATAATCTTCCTTAGAGTTGAATAAAACAATTAAAGCTATAGAATTGCAAGATTCTAGAGGTAATTTCATTATGACTGATCATAAAATTTTATTACTTGAGGAAGATGAATTTTTCATTGAAGATAAATTTTTTGAAAGTGATGAACGTGAACTTGAAGAGCTTTCGATTGTTGAATTGGCAGAGTGTGAAGAAGTGGTTGAACATCACTCCCTAATTTTAGAAGATGATTATTATTGGTGGAATAAATGGGAGGATTTTGCTTCTCTTTCTAATGAAGTACTTGCTTCACCTAAATTGCAGGACAAGTTGCAAAGGTTAATTCTACAACTTAAAAGAAATAGTGATCAAGCATAGGGACAAATGCATCAAGATGCATATCTGGATAATTATATAAATCATTATCATGAGAGAAGGATCAAAGATGCTAAAAGTGATATTATTTTAGACAATGGAGAAGTCCTAGAGTGGACTAGTTTTGAAACACATGATAAATTAGGACCTTCCATAAATTTGGATGAGATCATTGAAAATGATGATCAAAATTTTTAGTATTCTCAAAATAATGATCAAGAAGAAATGAAAGAAGGGATGCGATATCATCAAATGTTTCATGAAGATGATTATTATAATAGTTGGGGAAGATATGAGGAATTATTTATTTCTAATTATCCTATTGATGAATTTTTAGTAGAGCAGGTACGAAAGGGGTGGGTGGGAACCTCGACCATGGATCAAGCAAGGATCCAAAGGAATGCGGTTAGGATACAATAGATTTGGAGGTGGGCATCACATGGGGGCCCGAACCTCCTTAGAAAGACCCCAAAAAAATATATGAAGGAAAATACAGGGCCCAAGAAGTGGCTATCTTTTGTTGAGACTCTTAGAGGAAAAAGAAAGGAGGTTATCTATCTTCTGCCCCTAGTTCCAGTAAATAATAATCTTTCAATGGAAGAATTCTCCCTAGTAGGCAAGTTTTTGGGAGGTAGGCCGGACATGGAGACTATCAGAGCTTGGGCGACGGGTAAATGGTGACTGGTAGGCAACTTGGAGTTGGTAGCTCTAACTAGAGGGTTCTTCATTATCTGTTTTAACAATATGGAGGATGCTAATCATATTTTAACAGGAGGTCCTTGGTTTTTGGGCAAAAGGAGCCTTTTTCTCAGATGATCGGGTGAATATTTCGACCCTGAAAAGAAAAATATTAACATTGTCCCTATTTGGAAAATAAAAAATCTCATCTCCCTAACATCATCACTAGGATCCAGGTGAATCCTTATGAGGGATCGTATCGCGAACCAAGGGAATACAAGAAAAAAGGAGAATATTTGGATGTAGGGGTGGAGATATGTGAAATATTCAGACTAAGGAATATGACAGTCCGATTCTACAACAAATTGCCTCCCCCACAGTTTAGTCCTAAACAAACCAGGAGCACTGTGAAGTCTCCTATATATTTTGGTAGTGAAAAAATAAGAGGGAGAATATCAAATGCTGAGCATAAAAAAATTAAAATTGATAATGATATTGCCAATGGAAAACAGAGAACCTTGTTTCAATAGGTTATTCCGGGTTATGAAGACAACAAATTAGGAAAACCCCTTCAAGGGAGGGGGAGAGGAATAAATCACAAACAATCTAAATGAAGTTCCTCTCATTGAACGCGAGAGGCCTTAATGGCCTACCCAAAAATAGGGAAGTCGATGCAATAAGAAATCAAGTGAATCCAACTATTATCATGTTGCAAGAAACAAAAACTGATGAGATTTAGTAAAAAAAAGTAGCAAAAAAAATATGGAATAAAGGGGATATGGTTTGCAAATCATCCAGAGGAGCGTCTAGAGGCCTTATGACTTTGTGGGATCCCCGGATAGTAGAAGACACCATTATTCAAAAATATTACAGGGTTCTTAGTGTTTTATTTAAGAAAATAAACAACAACAAGTCATGGATCCTTTCAAATATTTATGCCTTGACTTCAATTCAAGGGAGAGATCTAATGTGGGAGTACTTAGGCAATATGAGTGAAATCTTCCATAATGTCCCCTGGATTCTGGATGGGGATTTTAACACTCCTCTTTACCCTTCAGACAAAATGGGTGGAAATGGACCACCTATCAGGAGCATGGATGAGTTCAATGACTTTGTGAACTCCAACATGTTGATGAATGTAAAACTTAGAGGAGAAAATTATACCTAGAGAAATCGGCAGATAGGATGTCATCTCATTCAAGAAAGGCTTGATAGGTTTTTTATATCAAAGGAGGCTACAAATTTTTTCGGTGATTCTACCCTGCAAGCCCTTCCTAAAATTTCCTCTGATCATAATCCCATTTTTTTGGAGATCCCTAACTCTCTATCCTTCGAGAAACCTTTCAGATTTCAATCTATGTGTGTATCGTTCCAAATTTTTTGCACCCTTACCTTCAGGCTAAAGGATCCGTGCCCGAAAGGGGGATGCGGGAAGGATGGGACAATACCTCGGACTGAGAGGCCCTTTGAAGGTCCCGCCTCTCGGGGGAGGGGTATTAAGGTGATTTTTCGACGGATGGTGGGGTTCACCAGGAAACGTTTAGTGGCAGTTTCCACGCCTAGGTTGGGAATGTGTTTAATGTGTTCAATTTTATCTTTAAACATCCAAGTCCTAGGTTTGGCCAAATGAATCTAAGTTGTTCTATTATGAAAATGCAGACTAAATGAATACAAAAAATAGATTTGAACAGAAAACAAAGAGAATAAGCTAGATTAAAGAGCCATACCTGATCCGGATGTCTGATGGAGGTTCTGATTCTTGAAGCAGTCAGGATCGCCTCTGATTTGACAAAATCGTCTGCGATCTGACAAGATCATCTGAGATCTGACGAATTCATATGACGAATTCGTCAAAGACCTAAAAACAGAGAAATAGATGCAAAATACAGAAAATGCAGCTATGACAACAGAGGGAAATGATGTAGAATGACAATAATAATATTAAAATGATAATAATAAACAGAAATTCAAGTGCATTACAATGATTTAATGACAAATTATGATTTTATTATGCACTTAAGACTATATGGGTGAACTCCAAGATGCAGAATAATAAGGAATAATCATAAAATTAACTAAATGCAGAATAAGACAACAAAAAAGAGTGAAGAAACGCAAACTCTGGGCACTGATTGCCCCCAATGCAGACTGTAGTCGAAATCGTCTCGAATTTGGATGGGATCGTCCAAGATTGTACAGGATCGTCTACGACGATCTGAGCTTGCTCCGGCTGAAAAACAATGAAGTTCCTGCAAACAAACTTGGAAAAATACGAAGGCAAATGATGATTTAAGATGGTCTAATGCATGTAGAACTCATGTTACAGGAAATTTCAGCCAGGGGGATGCCAAGGGGGGGGCCTAAGGTTTAAATAGGCTTAGGAGGGAGGTTAGGAGGTTGGGGATCATCCCAATTTGGGAGATCTCCAACGGGGAGGGTCTCTAACGGCGCAGACACGCTTCTGCCCAGATTAGAGACGCCGTTGGAACAAAATCTAATTATGCACAAATCAGTTTGGGACGAGATCGTCTGGACGTTCTACTCCAGACGAAATCGTCCGATCTGAGGCGATATCGTCTTATCGGAGACGATATCGTCAAACAGTCAAAACAAACTCTAAAAATGGCACGAAAAATGAGGAAAGTTGTTTAACAGGTGGTTAACGAGCGGTTCGGGGTTAAAATTTGAATTTGAATTATTACTAAAGTAATTTTAATTATTTGCTAAGGTTTACTACGCCAATTTTAGGGTGCTACATTTTGCCCCCTCTTTAGCGAATTTTCTGAAGAAAATGCGTTAAAGATGAGTTCTTCTCGATCTACGAGAAAGCAAAAATTATTCCCATTTTTAGGCGACGATTCTAGGTCGAATCGTACGACAGCTTACTATGGTGCCCCCTCCGTGTTTTTACCCAAATCGAACGTTTGAGGTAAAAATGCGGAAAAGCAAAATTTTAAAAATGTTTTTAATTGTTTTTGAATAAAATTAAGAAAAATAGGGAAAAACCCTAATTCATTGTTACTGTTCATTTTCATTTTCTGGTTTCTAGAGCTCTGCAAACAAAATGGTCGAGACAGCGCACAGATCGACAGAGGTCCGACGCGGGCTACGGGTAAGAGTCTAAACTTAGTTTAGAATGCTTTAATTTGATTTTCTATGCTTTTTAGATTAATTTTAAATGATTTTTGAGCATCGCGGCCATTTTTTGGGCCGTCGACATCGTCGGGACGAAATCGTCTCTATTTCGTCGAAATCGTCTCGATATCGCCGATTTCGTCCAGGGGCGAAATCGACGAAATGGGGACGATTTCGTCAAATAAGGGACGATTTCGGCTTGCAAAATCGGAGACGAATTTGCTCAAATTTGAACTTGTTTTACTTGCATTTTTAATCACTGTTTTATTAATGATTTTTATTGTTTTGTTGTTTATGTTGCAGAGAGGATTACTAAAGAGCAGAGAATGGAAATACGATGGGTTGAGGGATGACTTGGCCGCTCTATCTCAGGTAGAGCGAGATCAGTTGGCTCAAGTCGGCTTGCAGCATGTGGCAGATATGCCACAGGTTTCTACAGATATGGGGCTATTGACAGCCCTAGCAGAGAGGTGGTATCCGGGTTCTTCTTGTTTCCGGTTACCGACAGGGGAGATGACTCCCACATTGGAGGATGTATGGAGGATTTTGAGGATCCCCATACAAGGATGGCTAATAACTCCCATGGCCAATCAGGGCCATGCGATGATGCGACTATGTGGAGATCCGAGCTTCGCCCTGGAGAAGGGCGGAGTGAATATCGAGTCGCTACGCTAGATGCCTGGGGCATCTAGACTGACACAGGTTTTGGCTGGGGTGGTAGGTGGTCTGCTGCTATGCCATCAGAGTGGATGCAGAGTACCATGGCTACTGACAGATGTGGTCTACGACATGAGAGACCATGGGTACAGGTTTGCTTGGGGGAGCTTTGTACTATGCCGATTGTATAGGATCCTGCATGGGGTCGTATACAAGGGCGACCGATGTCTGGTTATGACATCACTACTACAGGTTTGGTGCTGGGAGCACATCATGGTGTGGAGGCCGATAGGGCTCCCACTGATAGGGATTGATGGGGAGAGGCCCCGAGCTTTCTACTGGTGGCTCCGGAGAGGGTCATAGCGACGGATAGATCTGCCAATGTCCCGAAGACTACTTGATGACCTTGTCTCCGACCAGATCACCTGGAGGCCTTGGAGAGATCATCCAGGGTGGGCCGAGGATGGACAGGAGCTGGCTCGCATTAGGCAAACCTGCTGGCTGAGGATGGAGAGGAGAGAGGTGGAGCTCCACCGCTATGACCGAGTTTTGAGGCAGTTCGGTCTACAGCAGGGGATCCCATCTCTCAGAGACTACGAGTTTTCTTGGACCGTCTGGGATAACACTACAGTTAGCGGGGCTCCAGATATGCAGTGCTTCTAGAGTCAGGACGCGGATGATGCCCCCATTCAGCCAGTGGATGGGGACGACGCAGGGGTTGCCGACGGCTACGATGCCTGGTACACAGGCATCCGCCCTCCTCGGATGACGAGGGCTCAGGGTCCGATTCATGCAGTTGTGCATCGGATGGGGAGGCGGTGCCAGGCGGCCATTGAGGTGGCACAGGGTCACGACAGGAGAGAGCAGAGGAGGCCACAGGCTCAGCAGAGGCCACGGCAGCGGGAGAGGAGGGAGGAGAGACCCCCTTCTCCATGGGGAGAGAGGCCACCATCGCCCGATAAGGGCAAGGGTGTGGACACAGGAGAGAGTAGTGAGATGGCTACTCTCCGGGCGGAGACTATCGATCTCCAGGCACAGGTGCAGACTTTACAGGATGAGGTTGCACGCCACCGAGCCGAGGCTACACAGCTCAGAGATGAGGTTGCACGCCTCAGAGCATGGAGCGGAGGAGCGAGCACTCGGGAGCTAACGCGGGCGATTGCTCAGACCACGTTCTATCAGGGTATATACTTCCAGATGGTGCCAGAGGACCAGAGGGTATAGCTGCCGGCTGCCATTGCAGATCCGATCAGGGCTGGGTCATCGAGGAGTTCATCTCGATCGACGACTAGGACTCGTAGTACCACACATACTACGATGGGGCCACCTCGTCCACCTCAGGGTGGGGGAGGAGATGAGGCTGAGAGCTCGAGGGGTTCTCGAGGCTAGGCTATTGCACTGCATAGATTGATATATATGATTTTGAGAGAGGATTGAGTATGCCAAGGTATAGATTGTGGCATACCGATCCAGTTTTGATATGATGTACATATATGGTTGATATATATAGATGAGATATTTTTGATCATATGACTTGTCTTATGTGTTTGTATGATGCTTTAATGTTTTGATGTGATTGATTTGATGATGCATGTAATTATGTCGTTTGGAAATATTATGGTTTTAATGGATGCTTTAAAATTTAAATGAAATAATCTGATGTAACAAATTGGTTGTTTGTGATGTGATGTGATAAAAGATAAAAAGGGACTTCTAACAATAATTTCAAAGGACATTGTCGCTATTATAGACCATTTCATGGAGTCGCCGCTCACTCGGTCGTCAAGCTAATCCCAGTATAGAAATATTGTTAAAAGTAAAAGAGTGCTTAAGAGACTGTCTTAAGACTTTTGATGTTGTGATGATGCAAATGATGATGATGATGATGATTTGTTTTCAGATTTCCATGAAAATATTATGCATGAAATATAATAAAATGAATTTTGCTAGGCATAAATTCCTAAGTGTGATAAAATTTTTGAATAATTCCCTAGGAATTATACCATCATTGCAAATTTGCATGTTGACATAATGACATGAAATAGTAATAATGTTCGTTCTTTTAAAAGCATAATTGTGTAACATAATGATTTAAGTCATATGTTTTTATGATTTTAAATAAATGGGGAATAAAATTAATACAATGGTTTGCGCTAGGCATAGAATATTTGAGGTATAGACTTATACCATCATCGCGAAAATCCAGAGAAAAGTTGATATAATAGTTTTATTGCATGATTGATTTTTAATTTTTGAAAATAAACAGATAATATGAAGATGAGGACTTGCGCTAGGCATAAAACTCCAATTTAAGTTTTGGAACTATACCATCGTCGCGAAAGTCGACAATATATATATGTGATTTTATTGTATGTTTTGAAAGAAATTTTGATTTTTGTTTTGAAAATGCATGTAGTTGTCTTTATACTAAATAACTTTTCTCAAATAAGAAAAATGAAATTATTCCAGACAATTTGCAAAGATATTTCAAAGTATCTCGAAGACAAAAGTTAGATTTATAAGGAATCCCATGTGCGTATGTGAGTTCATTTCCAATCTTGATTTATCATAATGATACACAAAATCTCTCAAATACAAATGTGTGTGCAATTGCTTTGTTCATTTACCAGTTTTGAGCAAGATAATTTGATACAAGTGATTTGAATGAACCAAATAAGTGTTCATTAACCATGATTTAGATGCATATAACCGTACCAGACTACTATGTAAGTCGGGTTATCAAGAGCTAGCTAATCCATAAGCAGACATAGGTCTGTACAAAAGAAGGTCGCTAATGTGACGGACATATCACCACGCTAGGAGTTACCCAAGGCCAAGCGGGTTGGGCACAAACCACCTGTTATGGGGCTTACCTCACAGCTTTCGAATAATTGAGAATTCCAGGGATTCAAGCTCATCAACCCTTCTTTTCTTTTCAATGGGTAGGGAAAGGGATTTTATTGCTTTTGCTTTTGCTTGCTTTTCTCTTTTTTTCTTTTGTATTTTTGCTTTGATATTTTTGCTTTGATATTTGAGATAATGCTGAAATAACCTTTTTCTTTTCTCTTTTTCTTGAACTTTTCTTTTCTTCCTATGCTAGGGATACTTGCTCGGATTAGCTGTAGAGCAAGGGATTTTTATTCTGGGTAGGGGTGAGCTTGTCCTTTTGCCAATTCTCAAAGATTCTAGACCATGTGCATGATAGGATAGCAGGGGAAACTTTTCGCTCAAGAAACCACTTCTACTATGTAGCATAGCATGGACATTACAAATATAATCATTTTATTGTGAAAGGATATGCTTGGTTTAAGTAAATAACAAGATCAATTCTCTGTGCTCAAACTTTATTTAATTGAATTTTGTGGACTTTGATATAAGAGAGATTAGTAATCATGCCAGATAAAATCAAGATATTTATTTTTGTGTTTGTAAAAGTGAGGGATTCCAAATAAATGCTAATTTATCCAAGATAATAAGAAAATATAACTGCAATACTTTAAGAAGAAATATATACAACAAATATTTTTGAGGAGTTTGATAATTTTGACTCTCTCTTTCTTCTTTATTTTTTTTTTGGTTTCGAAAGAGTCAATAATATTGCTGTTTGTTTTTGTTTAAACAATTTTATATATATATATATATTTTAAATGAGACAACATGCAAAATATATACAAATGATGAAATGACCAAATTTTATGCGTAATATCGCTTAAGATGCATAATATTCATAGGTTCTTTTAAATCTTTACCATCTAAGGTAGCTAATTTGTATGCTCCCGATTCAAATTTAGCAGTGATAATATATGGTCCAAGCCAATTGGGCTCAAATTTACCTTTAAGGTCTTTAGTTGCATTAGTATTTTTTTGATTTTCTTTTAAAACAAGGTCGCCGATCTCAAAGGATCGATGACGAACTTTCTTAGCATATGATCTTTTAAGCTTGTTTTGGTAGGCACGAAGATGCTCCAAAGCATTGATGCACTTTTCATCTAGGAGTTCCAACTGATTGAGTCTGCCAACTCGATATTCATCTCCTACTTCGGTATCTTGAAGTAGTAGAGCCAAAGAAGGAACTTCTAATTCAAAGGGAAAAACGGCTTCAGCACCATAAACCAAGACAAAAGGTGAAGTTCCAGTGGGGGTTCGAACACTAGTTCGATAGGCCCACAAAGCTGGATATAATTGAATGTGCCAGTCATGGCCAGATTTATTGACCAATATTTTAAGGATTTTAATTAATGTTTTGTTAGATGCTTCGGCTTGGCCATTACCCTGAGGATAATAGGGAGTGGACCAGCGATGTTGAATCTTATATTTTTGGCATAATTTCTTAACATCTTTATTTTTGAAACAAGTTCCATTGTCTGAGATGAGATTTGCAGGGATTCCGAACCTACAAATGATTTGATTAAAAATAAATTTAGAGACTTGTGTTCCAGTGCAGGAAGCTAATGGCATAGCTTCAACCCACTTCGTGAAATACTCAGTGGCGGTTATGATGAATTTGTGTCCATCAGATGACACAGGGTTGATTTTTCCAATAATGTCTAAGCCCCATTTTGAAAAGGGCCAAGGGGATGAAATAGCCTGCAACTCTTGTGCAGGTGCATGGACAAGGTCAGCATGTTTCTGGCACTTGTCGCAATGGCGCACATAATCATGTGCATCCTTCTCCATGGTAGGCCAAAAGTAGCCTATCCTAAGGAGCTTTTTAGCAATGACACTACCACTGAAGTGTCCTCCACAAGATCCATCGTGGGCTTCACTCAAAGCTGATTTGGATTCTTCTAGATTCAAACATCTCAATAGGATACCTTCAAAATATCTCCTATATAAAGTATTGCCAATTATTACAAAGCGACTTGCTCGTCTACGTAATAACCGACGCTGGTTTCTATTAGAACTAGCAAGGAAAGTCCCATTTTGAAGAAAATCAAATATATCTGTATACCAAGGTTCAGGAGTAGTTTCATTGATTAGAAACACATCCAAAGGTTCTAAGCATGACTTATTTGAAGTGGGTTCCTGGAGTCGACGAATAATGATGGTAGCATATTCGTCATCTAACTCCAAGGGCAGAAGAGATGCAGCTGTGGCCATAGCATCAGCTGCACGGTTGCTAGTTCGTGGAATAGCCTCCAAGGTAACTTGATCAAATAGAGATATTAATTGTAAAACATATGCTTTATATGGGCGCAATTTATCATCTCTGGTCTGATAAACTTCATTAATTTGGTTTATGACAAGTTGAGAATCACCAAAAACTAGCAGATGTTTAATTTTTAGCGCCAAGGCAGCTCGTAATCCAAGGATTAGAGCTTCATATTCAGTAGTATTATTAGTGCAAGCAAATGTTAATTTGAAGGACAGAGGAATAAGATGTTTTTGCGGAGATATTAAAATAATACCCGCACCAGCCCCACTCATGCATCGGGCTCCATCAAAGTATAAGGACCATTGTTCAACATGGTCTGCCTCTAATTGAAGGCATTCATCAGGAAACTCAATGATGAGGGGATGGGTAGACTCTAAGGGTGCAGCAACTAATTGATCTGCTATGATTTGACCCTTAACAGACTTCTGTCCTATGAACGTGAGGTCAAACTCGCTTAGAGCAAGAACCCACTTGGCTGTACGACCCGATAAATAAGGTCGACTCATGAGATACCTCAAGGGATCATATTTAGCAATGACATACGTTTTTTGACTGAGCATATAATGGCGTAATTTTTGCATAGAAAACATGACTGCTAGACATAGTTTTTCTAATGCTGTGTAGCGGGTTTCATAACTGATGAGGGTTCGACTAATATAATAATTAGCACGCTCTCTTTTCTCATCATCAAGTTGAGCTAGCATAGCTCCTAAAGCAAAATCTGAAGCTGAAATATACAGGATAAATGGACGATCAGGTCTAGGCGGTGAAAGCACAGGTGGGTTAAGGAGGTATTGTTTGAGAAGTTCAAAAGCTTCCTTACATTCGTCGTCCCAATTAAAAGGGACATCCTTCTTAAGAAGTTTAAGAAAGGGACCGGTTTTGTCTGCCAACTTATCGATGAAGCGACGGATGGCTTGAAGCTTACCTTGTAAACTTCGTAACTCAGATATATTGGTAGGTGCGGGCATATCAGTGATAGCCACAATCTTGAGAGGGTCGATTTTGATACCACGTAAAGAAACTAAAACCCCTAATAGTTTACCGGACTTAACTCCGAATATGCATTTGGCTGGATTTAATCGAATAAGATATTCTCTTAACCGATTAAATACTTTTCTCAAATCATCTAAATGATCATCTTCATTAATAGAGCGAGCTATAATATCATCTACATAATCATGTAGGATATCATGCATCATATCATGAAAGATATAAGTCATGGCTCGTTGATATGTTGCACCCGCATTCTTTAAACCAAATGGCATCACTTTCCAACAAAAGGTACCCCAAGGGGTAATAAAGGTTGTTTTAGCCTGATCTTCAGGAGCTATCCTGATCTGATTATAGCCGAAAAAGCCATCCATTAGGGACATCATTCCACTTTCGACAGTAAAGTCAATGATTTGATCCATGTTGGGAAGAGGAAAATCATCTTTAGGGCATGCAACGTTAATATCTCTAAAGTCTGTGCAAACCCTAACTTTGGTAGCTTCTTTCTTGGTGACTGGAACTACATTTGAGATCCATTCAGCATAATCAATAGCTTGTATAAAAACAACATTCAGGAGTTTTTCTAACTCCCCTTTGACTAGCAAGGCCACTTTGGGATGCATTTTTCTAAGTTTCTGTTTAACAGGTTTAGCATCCGGATGGACTACTAGATGATGCATGACTACAGAAGGGTCTAAACCTGGCATATCTTCATATGTCCAAGCGAAGACATCTTCATACTCTTTAAGAAATGCAATGTATTGCTCTTGTTTTTCTTGACTTAATTCTGATCCAATATTGATTATGTGAGGATTATCCTCAGTTCCAATGTTAACTTTAATGACGTTTTCTACTTCCATGTGTAGATCTCTTTCAAAATTAGGTGGGGCGGGTGAAACGCCCAATTCTTGTAATTCTTTTAAGGTTAACTTGGATAATTCATCTTGAGGAGTCGTGACCTCAAGTTGGGCTATAGTAGGTATAGAACCATCAAAATAAAAACCATTGTGCAACAACTCTTCAATGGATACATCATGGAAAATATCTCCTTCCAACTCATCGTCGGATTCGACAATCATTTCAGGGTAAGCTATGGATAGCATATTGCAGGTAAAGGGATTATTCTTTGGACACAAAGAATCTTGTTTATCTAGATAATCTTGGTAACATATGAGTTGATCATCATCTTCAAAAGGGAAGGGTTGACCCTTACTAGGAAATAGGCCCACACCACATCGGGCGGGCCATGGTTCTACCTCAATAGGTTCTTTCATACCATTTTGGAAAGGTCCCAAACCTTTCCCTTTATATCCCATTTTAAGCATTATGGGTTTAGCTTTAATATATTCATTAGCAAAATAGCATCGAGCATATCCATCACAATGCGTTTTGATGTTCCTGGGTATTCTTCCCCAGTCATATCCTTTATAAATAAAAGCACAACTCCCGACTTGGTAAGTACTTCCCATAGGTTGTGGGAGGCCCAAGGTACGAGGAGAAGGCGGCAAATTATTTAAAAGAAGTGAATCTTGCATAGAAGCATTTGTTTTTTCTGATATTAAAATTTTAGATAAATCCGGTAAAAGCTCATCAGAAAGAGCATAAGAGGTAGAAGGATCATTCCCTATATCTTTAGATGTGGAAGGTATGATAGATGTAGATAATGTGGAGGTGTTAATAAATGGGTCTATAGGTTTTGAAATTATAGGGATAGAACATGAAGGATTGGTTGTAGATCTAAGATCTTTTTGAGGTTCTAGTGTGGTTTGTTCAGAAGATGGTTGAGTTATATGTGAGGGTGAAATTAATGGAGGAGAAATAGATGAAGTTGTAGGTGTGTGTTTCACACTTTTAGATGAAAAATAAGAATTAGGATGTGTGGATGACAGAGCAGGGCAAAATTGCACTCCAACAGGTTCTGCCAAAGCACACATATCAAAGGGTCTAGGGTCACCATGAATGGTAACCAACTGATTTTTAAATTCGAATTTAACACACTGATGTAAAGTGGAGGGAACCGCTCGCATCGCATTGATCCAAGGGTGACCCAAAAGTATATTGTACGATGCGGGGCAATGTACAATAAACACGGTTGTATCTAGGGTTCTAGGACCAACTTGCAAGGGTATAGTAATGACTCCACACGTTTCTTGTGTTTCGTCATTGAAAGCTTTTATGATCATGTCAGTTTTCTTCATTTCATCACTTCTAAAGCCAAATATTTGGTAGAAGTCAAAAGTGCAAATGTTTAGAGATGAACCATTATCAATCAAGACTCGTTTAATAGCTACATCTCCAATTAGGGCAGTAATATATAAGGGGTTATCCTTATGTAAACTATGTTGTGGTATATCTTTATCTCGAAAATCAATACAATCGACTTCTCGAGTGATGATAGTATTGGACATGGCTTCAGGTTGAATATTTTGAGGTACCATCATTTGGCTTAATGTGAGCATTAATTCATCCCTATGGGTAGGAGAAGATCTTAACAAATCCAAAAGGGAAATTCTGGCTGTAGTATTGGATAATTGTTCATTAATATTGTAAGGAGGTTTTGGTTGAACATTAGACATATGATTCCCTTTATTGGGATTTTTCAAAATAAATGGAGCTGATCCATCATTCTGAGTTTGATCCTGTTGAGAATTTTGAGCCTGTTGTCTGGTAACGACTCCGATGGTACCTACAATGTTATATTGAGGACGTTGAATTGGTCTCGGTTGAGCGTTTATGGCTTGTTCATTAGGAAGGAACTGATTAGAAGAGGGTCGAGTAGTAACTCTTCTAGGAAATGGTTCTTCTGGAACCATAGAATCTGTGATAGGTTGAATAGGGTCTGATTCATTTTCAGAACTATTCGATTGATTTGAGGTGATGTCTATTTCACTTTCAGTATCCGATTCTACATCACTAGGATCTGGAGTTTGAATATTATGTAGGGGCCTGGTCGTAACCATGGATAAAGTTGTGTCAAATTTTTGTAAATCATGATTAAGTAAATGTCCGCTAATAGTCCCTACATATCGGGTAGGAGGAGGGACATTATGATGCTCAATTTGATTGGCCACCTCTTTACCATGTTTTGGTAAAGGATGTTGAAATATATCTAATGATTGATTAGCATTTTGATTCTGATTTTGGGGGATGTTCTTTTGAGCATTATTAGGAGGATTTTGTTTAGGTTGAAAGGCTTGCACCTCCATTTCATTATTATCAATCAAATCTTGTATTTTATGTTTCAATATTTTACAAGAGTTGGTAGAGTGTCCAGGTCCTCTATGGAAATCACAATGTAAATCAGCTCTGTATCCGGGTATAGTTGGATCGGGTTCCCGGATAGCTGGTAATTGAATCAAGCCTCGTGCTAGTAATTGAGGAAGAATGGTTGATAATGGTTGATTGAGTCTAGTAAATTCTCGAGGAGGTTTATCGGGAGGTTTCAATATAAATTTTTTTGTTGTCTTCGTTGTATTGATATTAGCAACATTTTTGCTGTCAGTGACTCCGTCACCTACAACTTGTTTGTTTTTATACTGATTTCTGGATGTTTTCTCATCATCTTTCCTTTTGAGCTGACCTCTCCTAATGAGAGCATCTTCCACTCTTCGAGCTAAGTCTATAGCTTGATCGAAGGTGGTCAAGGTAGCAGTTGATAACTCATAGGATATTTGTTCTTGCAAATTATTAATAAAAATGTCCAACATTTCCCTATAAGGTAGCACAAAGTGCAGTTTTCCTATCAACTGCCTCCATCTAGCTAAGAAATCAGCAAAACATTCATCTTTGTCTTGTTTTAAGTTGTATAAATCTTTAATGGTTACATGCCTTTCGATATAGGCACTAAATTGATGCACAAAAGATTCAGTTGTTTCTTCAAAGTTTCTCAAAGAATGAGTGGGCAATTGATAGTACCACTCTAATGCCATTCCACCTAAACTTTTCGGGAACATCTTTAGTAATAGCAAGTCATCATGTGATATATCATGACATGCTATCCTAAACATGCGAAGATGCTCTATGGGATCTTCAGTTCCTTTATATATAGGCAGGACGGGCATAGGAAAGTGTTTGGGATATGGTTGTGCTACAACTATGGGATCCAAAGGCTGACTACACATCTCTCGATAATTGTATGAGGGATGGTAGGGATCTATCTGGTCCATGCGGGAAGCTAACTGTTTCACCATGGCTTCCAGATTATTGGTTTGCCCACCATATTGGTTCGGTAGGGCATTAATATGGGATTTGTGAGCATATGATGGAGGGACATGAAGATTAGATGCTATATTGCTATTGTGTAATTTGTTGGTAGGAAGGGTGTTATGAAGAAGTTTTGAAGTTGTATTATGTTGTATCCCAGATTGTTGAAAATTGGTGTTTGGCTTAGTTTTGGATTTTTGTCGATTTGAAGCATATTGATCAATAGTTTGGCGAAATAAAGCAGTGAATGAAGGTCTCTTTTGTGTGGGAATGATTTTAGGCTCAATAACAGGTTCCTTAGGAGGTTGGGTAACCTATTGTTTTTGCATGTTCTGAATCATAGTGACCATATCTCTATTGGATGGTCCAGCTTTATCACTTTCTTGATCGACAAAAGACAAAGGATTAGTGTGCATGTTAAACATATCTTCCATGGCTGCTTGAGTGTCACTAATTTGTCCTTTATCAATACGAACTGCCATATTAAGAGCACCAATGTTATTATTGAGAAATTTCCAGAGATGATCTAAGTTATCAAAAGCAATAGTTCCATCTGGAGCTATTCTAGGGGATGAGGATCCTTCCTCTTTAAGATTTTCTTCTTGTTCATCTACAACAAGCTCATCTTCTTGCTGGTCTAGAGTTTCTCCTTCCGGGATTGGATCCTCAAGAAGGACATTTGGGTTTCTTGTTTTGTCTCCTAACCAATCTTCTTCTTCTTCTTCAGTTTGTTTACCATTCCTAAGTCTAGGCATTGTGCTTAACTTAGATTTCAACATATATATATATATTATATATATATATATATATATATGCAACAAGCTTTAAGAGGTATATATTTTAATTATATACCTACTATAATATTTAAAATAAAATGTTTTAGTTTTGTTATGTTTTTGGTTTTTCTTGTTTTTTATTTTGATAACAATATTATAAAGATAACAAACAACACACTAAATGCAAGAAATAATAATACTGAAAGCAATGATCTAGTTTTCTATAAACAATTTATAAATATCATTAACGGGCTCAAGTTCTTCAGGAGTCATGAAGTGTTCTTCTTCAAATTGAAAATTTTCTTTCAAGAATTTAATGAAGAGTGCTATAGTGATATTATCTGTCTCAGATTCTGGTTGGTAGAAGTAAAGCTCATGGCAATACTCTCGATATAACACAGCTCGAGGAACTCTCCTCCACCTTTCCCTATCCGTAAGAATGACCTCTTGGTCTTCTACGTGACCTAGGAATTGGTGTATGGTGGCTGCGTTCTCGAGGTATTCCTCGAAGGTGAACAATTCTGAAGACACAAGAGCTCTCCTATAAGCTAACCACCTATGGCAGGCTCTCTGAAGTTCATGATAAAAAATGAGTTGATGAGGATCCAGGATTCTATCTAGGACAAGCCTCTTGATTTGTTTAAGTTCTGTTGACCTAGATGAAATGATACCTAGTCTCTTATCAAGTTCTTTCCACAAAAGTTGGTTTCTATCTGTTTCAGGCACACTAAGCATAGAATTAACTTCTATGGCAGCTAATTGGTTTTCAACATTTATAGTAACTGCTAGTCTTTTCTTAGGAGCTACCATCTAAACATGATATGCAACTTAGTAGTTTTCTAATGATTTTAAATGCATCTATGTTTTTGTTTTTTTTTTGTTTTGTTTTCAAAAGGTTTTAGTTTCACGTCGGGTTCACCAAAATGTATCGTTCCAAATTTTTCGCACCCTTACCTTCAGGCTAAAGGATCCACGCCTGGAAGGGGGATGCGGGAAGGATGGGACAATACCTCGGACTGAGAGGCCCTTTGAAGGTCCCGCCTCTCGGGGGAGGGGTATTAAGGTGATTTTTCGACGGATGGTGGGGTTCACCAGGAAACGTTTAGTGGCAGTTTCCACGCCTAGGTTGGGAATGTGTTTAATGTGTTCAATTTTATCTTTAAACATCCAAATCCTAGGTTTGGCCAAATGAATCTAAGTTGTTCTATTATGAAAATGCAAATTAAATGAATACAAAAAATAAATTTAAATAGAAAACATAGAGAATAAATTAAGTGAAGAAATCCATACCTGATTCGGATGTCTGATGGAGGTTCTGATTTTTGAAGCAGTCCAGATCACCTCTAATTTGACAGAATCATCTGCGATCTGACAAGATCGTCTGAGATCTGACGAATTCGTCTGACGAATTCGTCAGAGACCTACAAACAGAGAAATAGATGCAAAATACAGAAAATGCAGCTATGCTAACAGAGGAAAATGATGTAAAATGACAATAATAATATTAAAATGATAATAATAAATAGAAATTCAAGTAAATTATAATGATTTAATGACAAATTATGATTTTATTATGCATATAAGCTATATGGGTGAACTCCAAGATGCAGAATAATAAGGAATAATAATAAATTTAACTAAATGCAGAATAAATCAACAAAAAAAGTGAAGAAACGCAAACTCTGGGCACTGATTGCCCCCAATGTTGACTGTAGTCGAAATCATCTCGAATTTGGACGAGATCGTCCAAGATTGTACAGGATCGTCTACGACGATCTGAGCTTGCTCCGGCTGAAGAATAATAAAGTTCCTACAAGAAAATTTGAAAAATACAAATGCAAATGATAATTTAAGATGGTCTAATGCATGTAGAACTCATGTTACAGGAAATTTCAGCCAGGGGAATGTCAAGGGGGGGCCTAAGGTTTAAATAGGCTTAGGAGGGAGGTTAGGAGGTTGGGGATCATCCCAATTTGGGAGATCTCCAATGGGGAGGGTCTCTAACGATGCAGACACGCTTCTGCCCAGATTAGAGACGCCGTTGGAACAGAATCTAATTATGCACAAATCAGTTTGGGACGAGATCGTCTGGACGTTCTGCTCTAGACGAAATCGTCCGATCTGAGGCGATATCGTCTTATCGGAGATGATATCGTCAAACGGTCAAAACAAATCCTAAAAATGGCATGAAAAATGAGGAAAGTTGTTTAACAGGCGGTTAACAGACGGTTCGGGGTTAAAATTTGAATTTGAATATTTACTAGAGTAATTTTAATTATTTGCTAAGGTTTACTGCACCAATTTTAGGGTGCTATAATGTGGATCAAACATTCCAGTTTTAGAGATAACTTAATTTAGTGGTGGCAACAACCTATCAAGGGTAGTGTAGCTTGCTGGCAAATTAAAGTTTGTTAAGGAAAAAATTCGAACTTGGAACAAAGAGGTCTTTGGGAACCTCTTTGAAAATAAAAAATATGTTGTTGAAAGTTTGAAGATAATTGATCAGAGGATTCAACATGGTGATGCTGATGAAACTACTAGGCATGAGGAACAGACAAAACTAGTAGAGTTTCATAACATTTTGGCCTGTGAGGAAATATATTGGAGGCAAAAATCAAGGGCTCTTTGGTTGAAATATGGAGATTCAAATTCCAAGTTTTTTCACGTCACCACGCTTAGAAACAGAAGCAATAACAAGATAAAATTTTAAAAAAAGTAGATGGTTCTATTACTCAGGACTTAATAGAAATCAGAAAGGAGGCAGTAACTTATTTCAATTCTATCCTTGGTCAGGAATCACAATGCAATGAGGAGGCCAAAGATATTCTCTTGCAATCCATTCCTAGCATAATAAATGAGGATATAAACCTTAAGCTTCTAGCTCCCTTTTCTGATGAGGAAATTAAGGAAGCCTTGTTTAGCATGGAGCCAGACAAAGCCCCGGGACCCGATGGCTTTCCCCCTCATTTCTATCAAGATTTTTGGGACATCGTAAGTGAGGATGTAATTTCTACTGTCAGAGAATTCCAAGCAAGCAATCATATCCCAAAAGGTCTCAACTCTACTTTTATTTCTCTAATTCCTAAGAAGCAAACCCCTGAATCTATGGCTGACTTCAGGCCAATCAGTATGTGCAATGTTTCTTACAAGATCCTAACTAAAGCCATTGCAAATAGAATGAGAGATGTTCTACCCCGCATCATAGATCCATGCCAGGGAAGCTCTGTCTAGGGTAGGTCAATCTTGGATGGAGTTATCATAGTTCATGAAGCTCTGCACTCTGCTCATAAGACTAACATGTCTATTTTTGCCCTCAAGCTTGATATGAACAAAGCATTTGATAGGCTAAATTGGGACTTTCTGATTGTTGTCCTCCTTAAGTTTGGTTTTCACCACCAATGGGTTAATTTGATCAAAGAATGCATTTCTAAAGCATGGTTCTCGATTCTGGTTAATGGAACAACTGCTGGTTACTTTCAAAGTCATAGAGGAATTCGGTAGGGGACCCTATCAACCCCATGTTATTCATCATTGTGGCAGAAGCTTTAGGCAGAACCATAAAAAATGCTTGTAGTTCAAGGCTAATATCAAGAATCAAGGCAACATCTCTCACTAGGGCTATTTCTCACCAACAATTCATCGATGATACCCTTCTATTGACTAAGGCATCGGTGGTTGAGGCCAAAAGAATTAAATACATCCTGCAACTCTACGAGGACGCTGCTGGTCAAAAAGTTAATTTTAGTAAAAGCAAGTTATATTTCTTGAACACCCCCATTCAGAGGTAAGGAAGGATTGCAAAAATTTTAGGGTGTGATATAGCAAACCTCCCCACTTCGTATCTTGGTCTCCCTCTTTTCATTGGTTCTCCGAGAGAGTCAATGTGGGACAAGGTTATTGAAAGAATTCAAAAAAAAACTTGTTGGATGGAAAGGTCATCTTCTATCTCAAGCAGGAAAGCTGACCCTCACTAAGGCCTCTCTTCAGAGCATTCCAGTCTATTTCCTCTCCATTTTCAAAGCCCCTGTGAAGGTTTTCCAAAAATTGAGAAACTCCAAAAAGAATTTTTATGGACTGGATCATAGGAGAAAAAAAGGATACACCTTGTAGGATGGACCAAAGTGTGCAGACCTAGGGAAAATGGGGGCTTAGGTCTGAGGAGAATTGCTCATATGAATTTAGCTTTACTAGCTAAGCAGTCATGGCACCTCATTTCTGGTGAAGAAAATGAATGGACAACTATCATCAAATGAAAGTATCTTCAAAATATGGAATTTCTAAGTGACTCAGGTCCAATCAGAGGTTCTGCTTTTTGGAAAGCAATTCTCAATTGTAAGGAAATCATCAAAAAAGGTTTAAGATGGGTTTTAGGCAATGGTGAGAGGATAAATTGCTGGAATGACAGGTGGGCTAAGGACGAACCACTGACGCAATATCCTAACTTAGCCCGAATCAGAGATATCACGGAAGAACTCATTGGCAGAAAAGTCTTCGATTATATGGTTGAGGACAGAGGCAGAATGAAGTGGAAACAAATAAGGATTCAGGGATTTCAAGCGAAATCAAATGATCTTTGTAACATTCTCGAGAAATAGTTTATCCCCATGAGACCCAAGGAAGATCAAGTGACCTGGGCTCCTACGAAAAATGGGCAGTTCACTATTAAATCAGCTTACAAGCTTCTGCTTGATGACGAGGATTTTGTCCTCCAAAAGGACTTAGTTTGGATAAAAAATTTAATTCCAAAAATTGTAGTCTTTTCATGGCAAGTTATCCAAGGAAGAATTCTAACCATTGATAATATGATGCGTAAAGGTATTTGTATCACTAATCATTGTTATCTATGCAGGGCTAATTGGGAGACCATTTATCACATTTTCCTTGAGTGCCCTTTTTCCTTGACTGTCCTAAGTGGGGTTTTTCAGGCCTTCAATATTTCTTGGGTTAAACCAACCATCGTACTTGATTTGTTCGTCCAGTGGCCTTGCCCCTTTTCAAGCCAAAGACTTAGATACATGTGGAAAATTTGTCTCAATCACTATCTTTGGCAGGTGTGGTTAGAAAGGAACCATAGAGTCTTTAATGAGTCTATCCATGATCATCAAACTATCATTGCCAGGATCCTATCCTTTGCCAACGAGAATGTGAACCTTATCCCTTTTGATAGTCATAAACCTCATCTATAGGAGACCACGATTGCTCAATATTTAAGCTTAACCTTGTTAGATGAGTCTATGCCTAGGGTAGTCAACCCCAGAGCCAATGTTAAGTGGTCCCCACCTCCTACGGGTTGGTTTAAGCTTAATTTTGATGGAGCGGCTAAGGAAAATCCTGGCAGAGTAGGCACTGGTGACATTGTGCGAGATCATAATGGGAATATGATGCTTGCATTTTCTAAATATTTGGGAACAAGGATGAACAATGAAGCTGAAGCTAGAGCTATGTGGAGAGGCCTTCAAATGACTCAAGACTTAGAAGGCAATTTGATCATAGAAGGAGACTCTATGCATGTTATAAATCTCCTCAATAATTGGAAAACACCTCCTTGGAGGATTAAAACAATTGTTGAAGAGGCTAGGATCCTTTTCCAGGGAAGACAGGACAAAAAATCCCAACATGTCTTTCGAGAAGCTAACAAAGTTGTTGATAAGCTGGCCAATTTGGGTGTCGATGGTGACAAACTTTTCAAATGGGAACACGGTGTCCCGAGCGAAGTAGAGGAGCTTATTCAACAAGAATGCCAAGAATGATAGTCAAATTTACCAACAGGGAAGGCACTGTAAGTTCGAAGGCTATGAGTATTCCCGTCTCTTTTTTGAAATGGACTCACAATAAAAATTATCCGAGCTGTCAGTCTTGGTGGATGCTGCTTGGAAATACCACAAAGACTAATGGGGATAGTCACATGTCAGATAACATGGCTCCTAGTCATCTTAGTAATTTGAGGTTGGTTGATAATCACAGGGCAAGAAAGAAACGACAATATAAGACTTCGAACCAGAGCCACGTGGACCACCAGATAGCCACCGCCATAAATCTAGCCAACAGGTTCACTTCTCCAAGGCTGATTGGCCAAGACGGGATGTGGTCCCAAAGCATGTCATATACGAAAGAAAGCAATTACCAAAGAATTATTAAGAGTAACTGTCAATACAGAGCTTGTGGGAGTTTTTTTCAGTACTCTGCTATGTGTGTCTGCAACTTTTTGTTTCTCCACTGTTTCAAGGAAGGGATCTGTGTCTGTTTCTTTTTTTGTAATTATGATGCATGTGTGTTTTCTCGGGTATACCCAAAATGTTGTATGGGAAGTTTCTTTTTGATAATAGGCTATGTGCCTTACCGGATGTAATGGCTTTGGCGGCATGTAGATTTTACATATATAGGATCCTTAGTAAGGACATGTTCATCAACAACCCTGGGCTGATTTTTGTAAAAGGTTTTGGGTCAACCTGTAAAACCCGGTATTAATGCTATAGTATCTTATCTACCAAAAAAATATTTTCCATTTCACTTGATATGCAGGATGTTGAAACCTCTATATTGCATGAAGATTTGGAAATTTCTATCCAATTGGAAGATGACATATCAATTTCAGAAGTAGAGAAGGTTCCAAGATTTGATCATTTTGAACATGAATTTGTAGAAAATTCTTCTGCAATAGAAAGGGAAAAATGGTAAATGTTTCTTATGATTCATCTATTTTAGATGAAGAAGAGGTAAATTCTTTTCTTTCATTCTTGAATACTAAATATTTGAGTGAAAATTTTCATGATTGTATTGAATATTCAAATGAAAAACTTCATGTATGGATAAAAAAGAACTAGGATTTCCTAAAGAAACTATTGATTTGTTTGATCAACAAGATTTAGGGTTTGAAAAATATGGACATATTCGTGATTGGATGTCTAATTTTGATGCTTTTGAAAAATAGGTCATTAATGAAAGAATACAAAATAATGGTGGTGATGATAGAGATCATGAAGAAAAATAAAATATTATAATGGCTCATCAAGTAATGGTAAATGAAAGTATGCAAAATGTAGAATATTATTATTCAAACATCCAAGAATCAGGTAAAAATTCGTATAATCATTTATTGGATTTAGATGTTGTTTATAATAAAATGTCTTTGGAGGTTGATCAAGAATTAAAGTGGATTTCATTTCCCACTACAAATAAGTTTGCATTGCTAAATGAAAAAGAAGACATGCTTGAATCATTGAACCAAGTTCAACAATAGTTAACAATTCAATCTAGGATACAAAACTATAATGATTCTTATTTTGTAAATATTCTAGATTTTTGTAATTTTTTTTTCATGGGGGGAGGCCCCCCCCCCCCCCCCCCATTGATTGGGACCCCCGCCCCCCCCCCCCCCCCCCCACAACATGGTGATTTTAAATTTTATGAATATGATTGGCCTAAAAACATAGATGATGATTTTGTATTAAAATTTTCAGAAGTTGTTTCTTATTTGAAAGAAATATTATATGCTTGTGAAAATGATAATTTAGGTCAAAGTGATGAATTAAGGTTTAAAATTCCCATCTTATTGAATAAGAATAAGATCATGGAAGATCATGTATTTACTTGTAAGATTAATGGATTAAATCTTAAACATGGAATTACTTATAAGTTTGAATTAAATTAGTGGGGTGTGAAAGGTAAAATGAAGATTACATCATTTCACTTAATCTTGTTTCGGTTGGATTTATGTAAAGCTTGGAATGCAAATCATATATGTATTTTATAGTGTGCCAATCGTATTTGGGATCCAAGAAGGTGATAGCATAAATTTGTTATCATTTTGTACATAATGTATATTTTTGTAAATATTTTTTTGTTTTTTGGGTTTTGTGTTTTGTTTTGTTTTGTACGTAATTTGTTGTTTCATGAAATTTTGTTATGTTGCAATAAATTGGCTTTGCCAAATTTTGGGAGTTTTGTGATGATGTTCATCTTTAATAAAGTTTCAAGGGGGTTTTCAAGGATTAAGGTAGTTGTTACCGAGACACTTGTCATTTTATGGTTTTTTTTGGTATTCGGTCCTAGGCCGTATAGGATGAAATTACTTGTTTTGAAAACCTGTAAAACCTGGAGAAAAGTAAAAGTGAGATGTTAGTTTATATCTTCATGAATTTGAACCAAGATAAGGAGATTCAAAATATTAGAATCATATTGCAAAAGCTTCACAAGTACTACAAACACTTTAAAGAATATCTTTTGAAATTTTGGAAGTATGAAGTTGTCAGTTTTGCAAATTAAGGTGAAAAATTCCATATACTCTTTCACCGAGGCTATAGACACCCAACTGGCAAAGGTGGAGATAGGTCTAGACTGAAATAAAAAATATAAAATGCAAATTTTCACCTAATATATGGGATATTTAGATAATCTCTATCGGGGCTATGAATGCCTGGTTGAGTAGAGCAATGTCTGAAGAGAATCAGGTGAAGGTATACTTTAAAGAGAAATATTCATAGCCTAAAATGCAAAATTGACAATGAAAACTGAATGGTTTCAAAAGGTATAGAATGAATCACTTTGCACACACAGAGATGATGCTGATGATTCTGATGGTTCATGTTGAATTGGTATATTCTCATTCTATGGGTATTATTGACTCTTATAACTCTAATATTTTTTTTTTTTTGTTGTTTTTAGAGTTTGGTTTTTAAGTCCGAAATGTCCAAGGACATTTACTAGCAGAGTCACATTTTTTGTGATGTCTTTCACAATGATCCCAATATTGGGGACCCACTTGAAATTTTGAAAGATTGTTTAAAATGTTGTGTTTCTCTTAGCATTGATTGCTGTCATCATTTATATGGTCAAAAGTACCTTTTCATGAATTATCTTGTAATTAGTTTTAAGGTTGAAATTTGTCTCGTGATTCAATGGGTTTGTTTTTGTTCTAGTTTAGGTTATATTGTATGGGTAAAATGTAATGTTTTATGTTGTTGTGTTTTTGTTGTAATGTTAGTGTTTTATTTGTTTGTTTATAAAGTGTTGTTTTTGTTCATATTTATTATTTTTGTATTTGTGGTTGATATTATTTATTTATGTTTTTGTATTTGGATTTTATGTTTTAATTGTAATTAATGTTTTATTATATTTTTTTAAGTGTTACTTTAGTTAATTATATTTTTATTGTTATTTGGGGTGTTAAATATTGTGTATAGTTTGTATAGAAAATCATGTCATTGTATTGTTGACTTTGTTAGGAACCCTAAATTATTTTCTTTTAAGTGAATTCATGGCATATTAAATGTATCATGGTGGTGATGCAATTTTGGTGAATAGGATATTGAATGGATCAGAGATCGCAGAGGCCTAAGGGTGTAGTCACCAGGATTTCGGAGAGATAGAGTCACCAAGACATCGGAGATCACAGTATCTAGGGTGCCAAGGGTATTTCAATGGATAGCAGGTTCAGTGAGCATTCATATGTGGTATTAGTTTGAGGCAGACCTCATGATCGAAGTGTTGGAAATATGACATCATTTTGAACCTAAAAAAAAGTGTAGACTATGATGAAGAATATGGTTACAATGGTGATATTCATGAGTACTGCGAGTCCATATACTGATAGGTCAAAATTGATGAATATTTAGAAGTCGTGCAGGGATGTTTGTGGCAGAGAAGACACAGGGAATATTATGCTACTTGGAGGACCAAAATCCATGATGTTTGTATGGAATTAGGGATGGTAGTTGAACCCATTTTAATTGACATTCCTACTACAGAGGGAGAGGTTCAAATGCAAATAGGCTCGATGTGAAGAGGTAGTGTCATCATATGTTGTTGAGCAGCCAAATAAGGTACAGTGGAAGTCATTGATGAAGCCCAATGACACTAGATTCGCTATAGAAGATCAATTAAATTGGAATGAAGGAGAAGGGTTGGATATTTTTGTAGAGGAGGAGGAAGAAGAATTTGAAGGAGCAAAAGAGGAGAACCGAGTAAATGCTATAGAGGATTTGAGATATACAGAGATATCAGGAGCTTTTTATTGTAAGATCAATTGATTATATTAAATTATTTTGATTCAAATATGTGTAATTATGTATTTGAATGTTGAATAAATGATTTAATATAGTTTCTTTAAAATTAAATTCCATCGAAGATTGCATCGATTTATTGTTTTATTGTGTAAATTTTGGTAGACAATGAATCTGGTTTAAGGTCTCTGTGTTTTTCATACTGTAGTAATTAGTCCGAGATTAGATTTAATTTCTTTACTCTAGAACCTTTATAATTTATTTTTATATTGAAAATCATTGCATAAATTGGACTTAGTTCATTTATTATAAAGTATAACTTTATAACTAAGTCATGAATAAATAAATTTAATAAAGATAAATGATTATTTTGATCTTAACTTTAAACTCATAAAGTTAAAGTTCAAAATTGATATCTTTTACATTGAATAATTTGGATTTATTATAATCTGATTAGATTTATCCAAAAGATCCAAATTTTACTTTGGAGGATCATATTTTTTTTTAAGTATTTTATTCCATAAATATTTAATAAAAAAATAATATGAGAAAAACATATTTATGAACTTGATTTTCAAAGCATAAGATTCACAATTCATAGATCAGTTTTATATTAAAACCCTATGGATTATAATTATAAGGTTTGAAAACCTTACAATTTTGGGGTTAAACATCATTACTTTTATTCATTTTCCAAATATTTTAATGTTGATATTATATTTGGGATGAATAAAATATTTTCATTAATTAAAACTTAGATTTTAAAAGAGTGAATATTTATAATCAGGGTTTATATTTCATTTGAATTTCACATACTTTGATTTTTATTAAAGTAATTGAAATTTCATATTAATTAAAATGCTAAATTGAACATTTGATTTAAATCATTCAAAGTATTTTAAATAAAAGTTGTTATGAGATGATAGAATGGATTTGCACAATGTATTGAAATTATAAGGCAAATTCATCTATTTTGTTTTGAAGAGTAGAATTTGTGTAAAAGGCATGTAATACATGATGAATTCAAAAAAAATTACCTGATTCCTAGGCCCCTTGTTAACAGTACTTGCAAGCCATTGAGACTATTCAAGCACTTATTTATGCACATATGTATGACACATTAAAACATTAAGTGAGAACCTTGGAGAAGTTTAGTTTCTTTGCAAGAGAGGAATTTGAATCCTAGTTGTCGAGTGGTTTTTGTAACTGGACAAAATCACACCTTAATAAGTAGTTGATTGTAACTTCTAAAATATACTCCTATTTGTGCAAATGAACCTTAAAAATAAATTTTCTCTTTTGCACTTTTGAATACTGTAACTCAATTTTACTCTTTGCAACTTTTGATCTAATATAAGGTGTTTTAACAAATTTGATAAATAATCCAATTAATGAATTTACTTGCACCAATAGTTGCTTACCTTTTTGATAGCTTTTGTAAATAATGTAGATCAAGCTTGTTGCTTCAGATTTTTGCAACTTTTGTTAGCTTTTTCAAACAAATCCTCCTTCACAAAAAAGAGGTCTTGAAATTTCTTTTACGAGCCTGGTGTTTGGTGTTTTGTTCTTCTCTAGTAATATTATCCTTTCTACTATGGATTTAGAGGAATATTTATGCCTTCTTGAAGGGCAATATTCAAATCTCTTGGCCTTGACAAACTTATTTTATCTTCAAGTCTTCTTTTCGAATTTTGACTTCAAGTAGGATCTTCTTCTTAAGACTCTGAATGTATTGAGGTATTCTGTATCATATTTGGAACTCCTTGCCAATTCTTCTTCTCCTGATTGGGATTGTTATCAGATGGTGATAATTTTATTAAATATTTACCTTATCAAAAAGTTTTTCCTGGATGGATAATTTCTCTAATGAGTTCTTCTAGGAACTTTTTTCATGATCTTGCTTTAGCAGCAAGTCTCTCCAAGCCTTGAGACATCTCCTAGGTCTTTGATTCTATAACTACTTTGGTATTCCTTGAGATCTTCTTCTTCAACTTCTGGAATTGAGATATCCTTCTTGGATCTCTTGATTTTGTTGCTTCTATATTTGAATAGGGCTCTCCTAGTCCTTCTCGTCCTTCCAATAATGGAAGTTTATTCAATGAGATCTTCACCAGATATCTTCACCTTCAAATTTGGTTCAGGTGTTGGGTTGATTCTAAAGAAAATACTCTTCCTAAATTTCTTGTAGGAAGTTTTCCAACTCACTGAATCTCATTTCCATGAAACAAATGATTAGTACTAAAATTTGAATTTTATTTTGAATTAGGTACTCTCTTATGGAGTCTTCTTTAGGATCAAGGCTTCTATGGCCTTATTTTAGATCAAGGCTTCTGTGGCATTTTATGAGATCAAGGATTTTATAGCCTTTTCAGAATCAAGGATTCTATGGCCTTTTATTCTATGAAGTTGACTTTATCGATAGATATCTTCAATCTCTAGAATTCACTACGACTCTTTCTCCTAGAGTCTCTTATGTAGTATTCTTCTTTTACAACAACTAATCTCTGCACTATGAAGGCACTTCGACCTTTGGGTAATGAAGTTGAAATTTTTTAGATTTATATTTTAGGAGGTGCCCCAATAATCTAAGGGTTAGTTACCTGTAATTTATAGAAACTTCAAGCAATAGTAAAATTTTTAGATCTCTTAGATGAGCTTCACTAGTTGATTCGTAAAACTAGTGGATCAATTTCTGAGTCCTTATCTTCATGAGTTTTTTCTAAAAATTTGTGGAAAAAATTTGAGTTAAATGAATTTCTCAATTTCTTTTTTTAGTCTATTCTATCAGAAAATCTTAGGGCAACAAAATTCACATGCAACAAGTTCAATGGAACATCCAAATTACAAAAATCAAAGATATGGTGATTGACCCTATTTTAACAATAGTACTTTCTCAAAGATATCCCTACCACCTTTATTATTCTAAAGATTTTTACAAGAGCCTATGCATTGTAGCAAATCAGGTTCATAAAAATTCATGCTCAATAATAATGGTGGTTCTCCTCTCAATCTATAGTAGCTAGTTCTACTGTGACTAGACCTACCATGGCTCTGATACCACAGTTAGCTTTTGAGGCAGATTGCAATAGGATATGGTAATCACAAGATGCAAAAATATAAGATAAAGTAAATTTATGAGATTGCAAAAATATTTCTATGGAGGAAATGGAAAGTCCATGCAAGATGCTACAAAACTACATTGTACTCCATCACTAATAGAGTCACACAGTAATACTACTACTACTACTACTGACTTGACAATATCTTACAATGAGGCCCTTTTATAATGGAAGATAGATTCCTTGGCCAACACTCTACCTAGTTGTACAAGAAACACCTTGCACATTTACAACTTGCACATTAACACTTGTGCATTTATTACATTGCATAAAGTAGCTAGATAACTTCCCCCTAAAGTAATATAATGCCCTAAGTATATACCTAGGAAGGTACATTTACATTATCCTAATTATGTAATAGAATATAACTCTAAAAAGGATGTGATATTTAAGGCCCACTTAGAATCAACAAAGGGAAAAGGAGTATGAGATATAAATTAAAAAAAATCAGTAAAAGAAAAGGGATGGTGATGCACCATGAGATCTACTAAGATTTTCCTACAAAAATAGGTCTGAACACTATGTGCCAACGATGAAAACTTCCTCTCCTCAACATAGTGAAGCAGAAATGAGAGTTACTAGTTATAGATATGCATAAAGAGATATGTCCCATAGGATATCCAATGACATATGATTGGTCCATAAAAAGACATATGCCCCTCACACATACATACATTTAATAAAACCTAAAATAGGAAAAAGTCATAAACACATATATACACCTTAAACATTCCTTCTTTATTATATAAATATGTGGATAAGTCAATGTAAAATGTGAGAGTTAGTGATGTTGCGGAACATCTACATTAGGGTTTAATTATGTTAATGGTGGAGCATGTGTCCAAAAATATGATGGTATGGCAAAGCTCAAGACTCCTTTGGTTGTGTATTCAGCTAAATCCTAGTTGGATGAGAAATCAATGCTCAAGGTGAGATCTCTGAGAGCTCTGATCTATGACCAATCAGTGTCCTTGATGGATGAATGGGTGGCAAAGATACCTTGCTTTAATAAAGTGGATAGCTCAATATTGAATGGCTCTAAAGGAAAAATGAGATATTTGAAGTAGATTTTTTCTAAAGTTGTTAATCTCAAAAGTACTCCCACATTTATGGTTGAGTCTAACCAAGAAGATACTAGTGGTGTGAAGAAGAAACCAAATATCTCAAAAGGAAATTCCTTAAGGAAAAACCCTTTAGAGAATATCAACTCTCCTAATTCTAGTAGTGGATTGAAAAAGGAGTACATCAAATCTCTAAGTGGGACCTATTGGCATCTCTGCCACATTATTTCTTGTAATTTTTTTTTTAAGTTTTAAAAATGCTTTTTCTTCTTCTTCGAAGCTCATTGTAAAAATTCCTGCTCCCCTTTCCCCTCTGTAAGAACTTCTATTTAAATTTTCTTTTCATCCAAGTCAAAGAATGAAAAATGATCTTTTTTACTCAGTATGCAAGTAAATTTTTTGGTTTATGTTTTATCATGTTGATAAAGCGAAGGCCAGGTTTTTCCAGGCCTTCGCAGCAAGTGCTCTTCCATGAAAAAATTATGTTCAACACTCAAAGTGTTGAGGTCGTGGGAAAAAAAAGCATGCATTAATGTGATAAGTGAGGCATTTCATACCCATACTCTAGAAAATCCCCGTTTGTGGCCACAAAGGATGGTTTCAAGATATATGAAGAGTGAAATGCCTTTTCGAGCTATGATTTGGGTGAAAGAGAAGCACCTAAATTAAAGTTTGTAGTGGGACCAACTAATGGGAAAGGTTTTTTCAGGCAAGAGGAGCTTTGAAAAGCCTTTTCGAGCTTACGTTTAGGTGAAACTTGCATGAGACCTAGTCTCTCTCGTACCCACTATGGAACAAAACTCCTTTTCATTGCATGAAAGGATAAAATTCCATATATAATATTCTAATTAATTAAAGTCATGCACTGGACCATCATGCCACCCAACCAATGAAGCATATTCAAAGTCAATGCAATCCACGTGGCTAATTTTTGAGCATAGCATTTGTGGGGCCCATAGTTCTAGGTTGGCATTTTTATCAAAAGGGGTTGTGAGACTCTCTTTCACATCTATTTTGAGCAAAACTTCCCTAGCACCTCTCCCTTCAATGCAACCACCCCAAAGAAATGCTTCAACAATGAAATATAGTTTAGAAGGTGTGCTTTCATCCATTTAATAGTAGTAGATGTAAGGGTGATCCAATATTTTCCATTGAGACAATGTCAATAGAAAATCTTACCAACCACATTAATGAGATGCGATGTTTCTAGCAATGGATTCAGAAGTTGCCATACCCCATAACTCTTGAAGTGCTACAAAATCAAATACTTCCTACCACAATGATGAATTGCAGTTGAGCATTAATGTTTTAGAGGTGGAATCCTCTATAAAAACTAGCAACTTCAATATTTTAAGAATGGGCAATTTTCTTGAAAGATTTGTAAACTCAAGCTCTGCGATGAATGCAAGGAAAACTTGGCTTTGATTATAATACACTTCTATGTGTAGATTTTCTATCATTTATTTCTATAAAACTCATTTCATTATCAAAAAATTTAAATCTTATTCCTAGATTTAGATGTTGATAAAGGGTGAATACTGGAATATCCCTGGAAACTGCATGTTTAAGGAATTTTAGTTTTAGTTTCTATTTTTTTCTTTGTGTGAAAAGCTGCTGGTTCAAGGTTAAATTTTTTTGATCTTGCTATTGGTTCATCAACCCTTCTCAATCAGTTTATAGCCCTTACCCATTACTTTCAGTCATTTCCCAATCCTTTCTTGTTATCTAAATTTGCAAGCTAAAAATAATTAGTAAGGGAACCATCCCTCTCTATATATTGGCATGAGATGCATTTATTCCTTTTAACCTTTCAATGTTGGCCGAATCTAGGGTGCATAGATAAAATATTCTTTACCTAAGATAGATTCTTGACCAATAGTTTCTGGCATGCTCGGTGGGACACAAACGTTCCACCTCCAAAAGTATTAAGACTTGATGTCCATATTTTTTTTGGTTAAATAATAACATCTGGTGACTCAGCTGAACCCATAAGCCTTCAAATATTGAAGCCGATTAAAAGCCTTCCCCCTCATGATCACAATATCAAATGCTAGAAATACAGAAGATACAGTTGAGTTCTTTGAGCTTAATATCAACGCTTTGGGAGAACATCCTAGAGTAGTTTCCTCGACTATCCTATTAGTTGGGACATACTCACAAGTAACTAGTATATGTTCACAAACTCTAAGACCTTCCAACACTGCATCTAGCTTATACCCTCAACCAAGCAATCCGGTCCAAATGACAAAATTTGCCCAGGCAATTTTTGACTTGGAATCATTCAAGACCACTAAATTTGTAGGCTTAGAACTAGATCCCAATTGTAGTGCTAAAGTCTCTACCCACATATTATGGTGAAGAACATAAGCTTATACTAAGAGGGGGTGAACAGTATAATATAAATTTTTTCTTTTCTTTTCCAAATAATATTATCCAATGTTATCAATTAAAATATCTTTTCATAGCAGTATTAAACAATCTCATCAATAATAGTAACAAGACAATGCACAAATCATCAGACACATGAGAGACATAAATTTAATGTGGTTCACCCAATGTGGGTTACATCCACAGAGAAAATATTTATTCTAAATTTTCTCAACAAATCTCTTGGGAACCAATTCCATATTACAATTTTTATGGACCTCTATCCAAATGAGATCTCAATTCTCTATGCTCAAGTTCATGGAACTCTATGTACAAGAGAAATCTATCCCCTTAACTCTGGTTCATGGAAATCTATCCATAGGATAACTCTTTCTCCTTACTGGTATGGTTCGTGGAACTCTATCCATAGGAGACACCTCCCATTTGCTCTGGTTTGTGGAACTCTATCTACAGGAGATACATTTTCTCTCTAATTTGGTTTGTGGAACTCTATCCATAGGAGAGACACCTCTCCTCTATGCTCTGGTCACCTCCAAAGCTTGTAAACACCTCTGCTTAACTCTACTCCAAGCCTAATCACGAGGCTTACTCAAGTATGCTCATAAACATGCTCTCAAATCTGCCCCAAATATACACACACTACATGCACAAATTTGTCTTAACTCTATTCTAAATATGCACACATTACATGCACAAATTTGTCTCAAATCTACCCGAAATATACACACATTAGATGCACAAATTTGTTTCAACTTTACCCCAAATATTCACACATTACATGAACAAATCTATCTCAAATCTACCCCAAATTTGCACACATTACATTCACAAATCTATCTCAACTCTGCCCCAAATATACACACATTACATGCACAAATTTGTCTAAACTCTACCCAAATATGCACACATTACATGCATAAATCTATCTCAACTCTACCCCAAATTTGCACACATTACATCCAAAAATTTATCTACAAGCCTTCTCAAAAGACTTGCTCAAAGCAACTCACAACTTCTCATCAAAACCTGTTCTCAACTCTTCAAATATTGCATACAAAATAATGTTCATCTATTTCCAAATATTCCATAATAGTGTCATCAAGTGTTTTTATCTAATATTCAATGTGCTTTCTTTCACTAAAGTAGTTTAGAAGTATTCTACCCAAAATTCATTTAACCTCTTGAAAATATAAAGAATGATATGCACTTGAAAAATGCTCAATATTTTCTACACATTCATTAAGGCTTTCACTTTCACATGTCTCACATTCAACAAATCATATCTCTACCTCTTACAAATTCCTTTCAAATCAAATCATGCTAGTGTATAACTTTACTTCATAAAACTGGTCCATGTTCCTTGAAAATTTGCTCTCAAAGATAAAATACAATAATGCACAAGTTTGTTCTCAACCCTAGCATAAGTGTTTCCAATTTATTTCAAGGATAAAGCACAACTTGTTCACAAAATCTAGCACAAGTGTTTCCAATTTTTTTTAATAATGAAGCATAACTTGTCAAGGTTATGCATAACAACTATTTATCACAAAATTGGCTAAAAATAATATTTTTAAAATTTGAAAATGGCTAATATTTGGGACCCTTGACCAGGGCCCATTAGCCAAAAATTTCTAGGTGCATTTTTTTTTTTTTGGATCGATTCGCCCTAATTTTATAATAATTTGACCATTTTAAGTTTAAATTTCCAATATTGCTCCTAATAATAGTGAAACTTCTACATGCGTTTGGATACTATTCACCTAGATTTCCAAACTGATTCACAAAATTTTTAAAATTACATTTTAGGGTCGATACCTTATGCATAACTCTAAAAATTGTTCACAAAATCTAGCACAAGTGTTTCCAATTTCTTTCAACAAGGATGCACATTTTGTTCCACAAACCCTAGCTCAAATATTTCCAATAATGCACATATATAATCCTTATTTCTCCACCTTATGATTCAATAATATTTGATCAACCAAGCACCTTAAAGAAGGAATAATGTCACCATACCTCTTAAATTTATTTGATGAATATGTGCCCTCAAAAACCTATCTCAAAAGAATTTCCTTCTCAAAGTGCCACTTCAAAACAGGTTAATAGATTTCTCTTTCAAACCATCACCATTAAATTTCTTCTCAACAAGATGTGCATAATGGAATCTAAAAATGATGCTCAATGACTCTCCTTTTTTTCTCAAAATATAGGGCATTAACAATTATCAAAACCCCTCAAAATTTCTTTTCACCATACAAAAATTACAACCAAAAATCAAACCACAATAACACCTTATAACTCCTACTTTTGCAAGAAATAATTTTCACCACACCATAAAGTTTCTTATAGCATTCAATAAATCAAAACAAAAATTACAATATTTAAATCATCCATATACACCTTATACCTCCTTTAATTTCATAAAATAATTACCAACACACTTAATGACCCAAGGCATAAATTACAACTTTTAAATGAACTTCATACACCTTATACATCCTAGTAAGAATAATAATTTTAAATGCACTCATTGTTTAATAATGCACATAGAAATATAATTTATAATGCTGTATGTTGAACCCAATCATTTATGCAAAAATCAAACATTATGTCTCCCCTAATGCCAAGAATTAAAGTGCATACCTTAGACATTCAAAATAATTTTTAATTCAAAAATTTGTACCTTTTCTAACTCTACCGTCGCAATCCAAACCTACCACCTCTAGCTGGCCTGTGCCCTAGTGTGAGCTAGGACACCATGTGGGTTAGCTGCCCATATAAAAACCAAAATACATGCAATCCTATTTCAACTGCCACACAACACAATATCTTTCTCAACCAAAACTTTAGTAAAACTGTCCCTACCATGCTTTGAACTCGAGACCTCCTGTCTACCAGTTATCTAGTGTTGGACCTCCCTGCCATCTGGGCTAGCCACCCATATGAGAATTTAAACTTGATGCTTCCCCTTTTGACTTTCAGAATTTACTTTAGAAATCGTGTGCTTGTCCTTTCCTTCTACTCTGCCCTCAATGAATTGAACAATCAAGCGGATCTCACGATTTTTGCTTGCTCTCAACCTTTGGCAAATGAAATAATTTTCCCTCTTTAAATATGCTTTCCCCTTCATACATTGACGTCGATGCTTCAAATAAATTTGAATATCATTTCCTTTGGTGCTTCTTTTAACTTTGAAACCTTTGCATTGTAATATTAAAATATTTTAATGTTAATATATTTGAAACCTTTGAAACCTTGGTCTATTGGAAATAATTGTCTTTGAAAATTTTACCTCCTTTGAAATATTTAATTTTTCATTTAAATATCATAACATTTTTCTTAGTAAAAATAACTTGGAGATATTGCCTTGATAACCATTTAAATTTTTCTCATCAACATATTTTTGCCTTGTGCCTTATTATTTCAACCTTGAAGATAATTCTGCCTTTGACATCAATGACAACCAAAATACTTGATATTTCCAACAATATTCCCCTTTTTCATTGATGGCAACCCTTTATAAAAATTTCTTTTACAACCATTGAATTCCAAATATGCTCCCCCTTACTAATTTTTGATTTCCCTCTTTGAAATCAATGGCAAAGGGCTCATTTTGGGCTAAAAATAAGACTCTTAGCTCAACACCCTCACCACCTCCTCTCCTTGAGGTGATCAATTTTGGGGTGGGAGTAATACTACTCTCAACTTACAATTCTCTTATCCTTTCTCAACTTTCTTCTTCCATACATTTGAAGTTGTACCTCTTTGATACTTTTGATCATCTATGTCCTTGCTTGTCTTTGGAAGTTCTAAAAACTCTATTCTACACCACCTTGCTTTATGTTAAAAAATACTGCAATTGTAACACTTGATGTTGTGATTATTGGAAGGTGTAAATGACTCAAAGTTCCTCTTGGTGAAGCCATAATCTTTCTTTCCACGAGTCTTTGAAAAATATGGTCTCTTGGTACTTTCTTTGCCTTCTCTATGATGCTTCTACTCCTCAACTTATTGACATAGGTATTAGGTTCTTCTTAAATCTCTTCCTTTGAGACTTCCTTTTATTTTGAGCTTGACTCCTATTTTTGTACCTCTTGAACTCCTTCATAGCCTAGTCTTGTTTTGATAAATGAAGATTTTTGTGCTTTGATAATGCTATCCAAAGCTTTTGAACTTTTCCCAAACTTGTGCAACGCATCCTTAGAATCTTCCACTTCCATCCTTAGAGAAACCACTTCATGTTCTAGTCTTTCACATTCTAACTCTTTTACCTCTAACTTTTCAACCATAAATTTTTCAAATCTCCTTGCCTTAAATTTTAAGTTTTTGAGATCTTGTAGAAGCTTTTCCTTTATTTCCTTATATTCTTGAACTTGAGCCTTCAGTATTGAGTTTTTATTTTAGAATTGAGTCATCACTTGATTATGATTTCTTATATTTTGTATTATCTAAAATCTTTAATGCTACATCTCTCTTGGATTTTTGATATTTTTCTATCATCATTTCATAAGCTGTGATAATTCCATGTAACTCATCCATTGTCAACCTATCAAGATCCTTCATCTCTTCTATTGCTAAAACCTTTCCATAATACCTCATGGGGAGTGATATTAATACTTTATAAGAAAAACTAGAGTCCTCAATTTTGAATCCAAGTGTACGCATGGTATTAACGACTTCATCAACACAAAATAAGTATTTAGCAATATCTTCCTCATATTTCATCTTCAAATATTTAAACCTCCTCTTGTGAGTTTGAAGTTTTGCCAACTTAACCTTGTTGTCTCCTTCATATGTTTGCTTCAATTTATCCCATATTTATTTTGCTAATTTGCATTGCATAACTTTCACAAAATTTGATTCACATAATCCACTTAAGATTCCATTCATAAACTTGGTATTATTTACATATAGTTGCTTTTCGTACTTATCTATGATAGGAGTACTTGTAGGCTTGAACCCATACTCAATATATTGCCATGTTTCATATCCTTGTGCCATCAAATAAGTCTTCATCCTCATACTCCAAAAGGCATAATTATTCCCATCAAACATTGGAGCCTTATTTGTTGAAGATCCATTCTGAGAAGCCATCTATGTTCCTGTAATATCTTCCTTCAAGCTGTTAGACTTTTTCAAAGGAAACCGCTCTAATACCAATTGAAGAACACAAGCTTATACTGAGAGGGGGGGTAAAAAGTATAAGATACAATTTTTATTTTCTTTCTTAAACAATATTATCCAATGTTTTCAATTGCAATATATTTTCATAGCAGTATTAACCAATATCATCAATAGCAGTAACAAGGCAATGTAAAAGTTATCACACACATGAGAGACACAAATTTAACGTGGTTCATACAATGTGGGTTGCATCCATGGAGAAAATATTTCTTCTAAATTTTCTCAACAAATCTCTTGGGAACCAATTCCCTATTATAATGTTTATGGACCTCTATCCAAAGGAGATCTCAATACTCTATTCTCAAGTTCATGGAACTCTATCCATAAGAGAACTCTATACCCTTAACTCTAGTTTATGGAGCTCTATCCATAGGAGAACTCTATCCCCTTACTGGTCTAGTTTGTGGAACTCTATCCATAGGAGACATCTATCCTTTGCTCTGGTTTGTGGAACTCTATCCACAAGAGACACCTCTCCTCTCTACTCTATTTCATGGAAATCTATCCATAGGAGACACCTCTCCTCTCTACTTTGGTCACCTCCAAAGATGGTACACACTTCTGCTTAACTCTGCTCCAAGCCTACTCACAAGGATTACTCAGGTCTGCTCATAAATATGCTCTCAATTATGCCCTAAATTTGCACACACTACATGCACAAATCTATCTCAAATATATCCCAAATCTACACACATTACATGCACAAATCTATCTCAAATCTACCCTAAATTTACACACATTATATGCACAAATCTGTCTTAACTCTGCCCCAAATATGCACACATAACATGCATAAATTTGTCTCAATTATGCCCTAAATATGCACACATTACATGCAAAAATTTGTTTTAAATATACCCCAAATTTGCACACATTACATGCACAAATATTTCTCAACTCTACCCCAAATATGCACACATTATATGCAAAAATATATCTCAACTATGCCCCAAATATGCAGACATTACATGCACAAATCTATATACAAGCCTTCTCAAAATACTTGCTCAAAGCAGCTCACAAATGCTCATAAAAACCTGTTATCAACTCTCCAAATCTTACATACAAAAAAATATTAATCTATTTCCAGATCTTACATAATAGTGTCATCAAGTGTTTTATCTAATCTTCAATGTGCTTTCTTTCACTAAAGTAGTTTAGACATATTCTACCCAAAATTCATTTAACGTCTTGAACATATAGAGAATTATATGCACTTGACAAATGCTTAATATTTTCTACAAATTCATTAAGTCTATCACTTTCACATATCTCACATTCAACAAATCATATCTCTACCTCTTACAAATTACTTTAAAATTAAATCACGCTAGTGTATAACTTTACTTCACAAGACTGGTCTATGTTCCTTGCAAATTTGCTCTCAAGTATCAAATACAATAATGCACAAGTTTGCTCTCATACCTAGCACAAGTATTTCCAATTTCTTTCAAGGATAAAGCACAACTTGTTCACAAAATCTAGCACAAGTGTTTCCAATATTTTTCAAAAATGAAGCACAACTTTTTCATAAACTCTAGAACAAGTGTTTCCAATTTCTTTCAACAAGGATGCACAATTTTTTTCATAAACCCTAGCTCAAATATTTCCAACAATGCACATATACAAATCCTTATTTCTCCACCTTATGATTAAAAAATATTTTCTCAACCAAACACCTTAAAGAAGGAATAATGTCACCATAACTATTAACTTGCTTTGATGAAGATGTGCCCTCAAAAACATGTCTCAAAAGAATTCCCTTTTCAAAGTGCCACTTCAAAACTGGTTAGTAGATTTCTCTTTCAAACCATAAAAATTAAATTTCTTCTCAAAAATATGTGCATAATGGAATCTAAAAATGATGCTCAATGACTCTCCATTTGTTCTCAAAATATAGGGCATTAACAATTATCAAAACCCCTCAAACTTTATTTTCACCATACAAAAATTACAACCAAAAATCAAACCACAATAACACCTTATAACTCCTACTTTTGTAAGAAATAATTTTCACCACACCACAAATTTTCTTATAGCATTCAATAACTCAAAGAAATAATTACAACATTTAAATCATTCATATACACCTTATACCTCCTTACTTTCGTAAAATAATTACCAACATACTTAATGACCCAAGGCACAAATTACAACTTTTAAATGAACTTCATAAACCTTACACCTCCTAGTAAGAATAATAATTTTCAATGCACTCACTATCTAATAATGCACACATAAATATAATTTATAATGCTATATGTTGATCCCAATCATTTATGCAAAAATCAAACCTTATGTCTCCCCTAATGCCAAGAATTAAAGCACATACCTTAGACATTCAAAATAATTTATTATTCAAAAATTTATGCCTTTGCTAATATTGTCGCCTCAATCTGAACCTACCACCTCTAGTTGGCACATGCCCTAGTGCAATCTAGGACACCGTGTGGGCTAGCTACCCACACAACAACCAAAATGCATGCACTACTATTTCAACTGTCACATGATGTGATATCTTTCTCAACAAAAACTTCAGCAAAACTATCCCTACCATGCTTCAAACTTGAGACCTCCTCTCTACCAGTGATCTAGCATATGGCCTCCCTACCATCTGGGCTAGCCACCTAGATGAGACTTCAAACTTATTGCTTCCCATTTTGAATTTTGGAATCTACTTTAGAAATCATGCGCCTGTCCTTTCCTTCTACTCTACCCTCAATGAATCGAATGATCGAGCCGATCTCTAAAGAACACAAGCTTATACTGAGAGGGGGGGTGAACAATATAAGATCAAATTTTACTTTTCTTTCCCAAACAATATTATCCAATATTATCAATGGCAATATCAATAGTAGTAATCAAAGCAATGCACAAATCATCACACACAATAGAGACACCAATTTAACGTGGTTCACCCAATGTGGGCTACTCCACGGAGAAAATATTTCTACTAAATTTTCTCAACAAATATTCTTGGGAATCAATTCCCTATTACAATGTTTATGGACCTCTATCCAAAGGAGACACCAATCCCCTATGCTCTAATTTGTGGATCTCTCTCCATAGGAGAACTCTTTCCCCTTTTCTCTGGTTCATGGAACTTGATCCAGGAGACCTCTATCTCCTCAACTGGTTCATGGATCTCTCTCCATAGAAGAACTCTATCTTCCCAGTTGGTTCATGGATCACACTCCATAGGAGAACTCTTTCCCCTTGCTCTGGTTCATGGATCTCTATCCACAGGAGAACTCTTTCCCCTCTGCTCTAGTTGATGATCTTCTAGAATACTTCTGCCTCCACTACTTTGGCTTGTGGATCTCTCTCCATAGAAGACCTCTGTCCTCACTACCCTAGCTAATGGATCTCTATCCACTGGAGACTCTTGTCCTCTACTCTATCACCTCCAAATATTGCTCTCAACTCTATCTTAGATCTGCACCAAAATCTATCCCAAGTGTAGTACAAATCTGCTCTAACTCTATCTTAGGTCTAGCATAAATATACCCTCAAAATTTACCAAAATCTATCCTCAAATCTATCCTCAAGCCTTAACACAAATCTTGATCAAATCACAAATCAACTCTACTTAGATTTACCCCAAGCCTTAACACAAAGCTTGAACAAATCAATCAATCAACTCTGCTCTCAAGTCTTCACAAAGACTTGCTTCAAATCTACCTTCAAGTCCTCTCAAGAACTTGCTCAATCTGCTCTCAAGTCTTCACCAAGACTTACCTCAAATCTACCTTCAAGTCCTCTCAAGAACTTGCTCAATCTGCTCTCAAGTCTTCACCAAGACTTACCTCAAATATATCTTAATACATACTCAAAACAACTCATAAAATATGCTCAATCAATCTCAAATCTTGCACACAATGCTATCAAATGCTTTGTCTAATCTTCAAAGTAATTCCTTTAACTTGAAGTAGTTTAGACATATTCTATTCAGAATTCGTTTAACCTCTAGAACATATAGAGAATGATGTACTCTATCAAAAACTCAATATGTTCTACTCAATCATTAAGTCTATCACTTTCACAAATCTGATTTCTAATGTTTGCACATTCACTTTCAATATCACTCAAAACCAATGCTCAAGAATTTCACTCAATCATTCAACCAATGAAACACAACTTGCTCACAAACCCTAAACAAGTGTTTTCATACTTCTTCAAACAAAGAGCACAATGTGGGTCTCAAACCCTAACTCAAATAATCCTCAATATCTATCTCAAATGTTCTCTAAACATTCACCAATGAAGCATATAAGAATTCACTCAAATATTTCCAACAATGCTTATCAAACAATCCTTTTCACTCCACCTTATATTTTACAACATTCATTCCAACATTTCAAACAAAGTATGATGTGCCCATACCTCTTTTCTTTGATGGAGATATATCTTCAAAACCTATTTTACTCACAACCAAATCCTTTTGCCAATTCTAGGTTAGATAGCAATAATCTATCTCAAAATCTCCACAAGAATATTTACCTCAACAAATATTTCACCATACAAGAAATATAATAAAATGTCAAGTCACAAATACACCTTATCACTCCTTCACTTTCAAAATAATATTCAACATATATAAAAATAAATTTCCTTGTTTACACCTTATAATCTCCTTCTTTTTCAAAATAATATTCAACACATATAAAATAAAGTTCCTTGTTTACACCTTATAATCTTCTTCTCTTTCAAAATAATATTCAACACATATAAAAATAAAGTTCCTTGTTTACACCTTATAATCTCCAATACTTGATTTATTTCCTAAGCACCCAAAATAAAATATTTAATTAACACACCTTATGACTCCCTAAACAATTTCACACTTGGCCCTTTCAATATTAAGAAGCCTCAAAACAAATTTTGTTTTCCAAAACCTTTGAGATATTTAATTCAAAAATTGCATACCTTTAATATTTTGCCTATAAAAAATGTTTGCACAAGTCTCAATGACTAGCGCCCAAGCTCGAACCCATGACCTTAGCCACCACAATTCCCTAGCCAAAGCTAGGCTACCGCCTAGGCTATACGCCCACATGAGAACCAAAGGACACTCTGTCCTATACAATGTCTTCTTCTCACAAATTTTATCGAAAATGAAAAGCTCTTTCCTCCTTCACAAAAATCAACTACGTGGGATTCAAAACCATGACCAACCCTTCGCAAGCGCCTTAGCCACGTCTCAACTATCATCTGTGCTAGCTAGCGCTTTGGAATTATCTTCGCACTCTCCATGATTTTCAATGAAATCCTCCTCAAATAATTTACTTGACTTATGCTTGGTCTTTGCCCCTCACAAACGATGCACACTAATTTAATAATCATCAACTTTGGAAAACATTCCTCCTTTTATATGCATTCCAAAAATTAAAAATATTGGCCCTTTTTCATTTGCACATTTTGAAATCGATTTTGGTTCTATAAATATTTAAATTAAAATTTTAACTTATGTTAAAATATTTTAATTTAAATAAATTAAAAAATTTGCAAACTTTATAACTTGCTCAATGGACCTTGTCTAGGATATATTTTTTATAATTTAGAACTTGTTATTTTAACCTTTTTTTGCAAATATTATAATATTATTATTTTTTTTAACTTGCTTTCTTTTCCTTTTGAAAGCCATGGCCTTATATTATAATATTAAATATTTTAATAACTTTACTTGCTCACTTTTAGCACATATTACTTGAAAATTTTCTTACCTAAATATTCTCTTGACATGAACTTTGACATCAAACCTTTTGACATCAATGACAACATAACTTACTCAAAATTTCCAACAATCTCCCCCTTTGTCATTGATGGCAACCCTTTTCCTTAATCATTTCTTTTTATTTTTCCAACTCTACTCCCCTTGGAAACTGCTCCCCCTGACTGAATGCTCTCCCCCTAACTCAAATCTCTCCCCCTTTGTCATCAATGGCAAAGGGACTCCTTTGGGGCTAAAGATAAGACTCTTAGCTCAGCCCCCTCCCCACCTCCTCTCTTTGAGGTGATTAATTTTGGGGTGGGAGTAAAATTACTCCCAGCATACAATGCTCTTTTCCTTTGTCAACCTGCTTTCTCAACATACCCTTTTGGTTCCTTTGAGTATCCTTGTTCTTGCTTGTCTCTGGAAGCTCTGGAAACTCTGTTCTGCACCACTTGGCCATATGCCCAACATTATTGCACTTATAACACTTAATGTTGTGGTTCCTTGAAGGTGCAAATATCTTGAAGTTCCTCCTGGTGAAGCCATACCTATTTCTGTCATGAACCCTATAGTGAATTGCTTTATGACCAAATCGATTACAAGAGTAGCAATACCCTTGAAAGAAATGTCCATATTTGAAGTTCCTCTTAGTAATACCATACTCCTTTTCATGAGTCCTGCAATGCATAGCCTTGTGACCAAACCTGTTACATGAGAAACAATGTCCTTTGAAGAAATATTTCCTTGGACCCATTGGTCTCTTAGTCCTTTCTTCCCTGTGATGTTCCCTGTTCCTTGTTTGTGCATTGTTTCCTTTCTTGGTGAAACTTCTATTCACATAAGTCTCACTTTCTCCTTTACTCTCTTCTTCTGAAGCTTCTTCCTCTTTGGATCTTGAGCTTGACCCTTCTTCTTGTTTCTCTTGTCTTTCTTCAAAACCAAGTCCTATTTTGTTAGATGAAGGTCTTTGTGCATTGATAATTTTATCCATAGTCTTTGAACTTTTCCAAAACCTGTGTAGCTTGTCCTTAGACTCTTCCATTTCCTTCCTTAGAAATACTACCTCTTGTTCTAATCTCTCACATTCTAAGACTTTTGCTTCTAACTTTTCTTTAAATCTCCTTGTCTTAGCTATTGAGTTTGTCAGATCTTGTATAAGCTTTCCTTTCTCTTCATCACATTCTTGAAATTGAGCCTTGAATCTTGAGTTCTACTTTCTAACCTTTTTCAATTCTTTTAGAGTAAAAATAAGTTCAGCTTCTAGATCTACTACTCCTTCCTCTTCATTTTTTGATTCTTTCTCTACTTCTTTGTCTTCAAGAGCATCTTCATATCTTTTATATTTATCTTCAATAGGATCACTTCCTTCTTCTTCTATTGCCAAGAAGAGAATTTCTTCTTCTTCACTATCTGAGGATCTTTCATCACTATCACTTGAAACCTTGCCTATCTTATCCACATAAAAACTCTTCTTATGCCTCTAAAAAAACTTCTTTTCATGCTTGTTTTGTCCATACCTATTTTTCTTTTCATACCTAGATTTTCTTGCTTCCTTTCTCTTATGATCTTGTTTCTCTTCACTACTACTACTTCCAGCTTCTGGATAGTTAGATGCATAGTGACCATATTTACCACAATTGAAACACTTAACTATTTTAGTACCTTTGTGCTTTCTTGAGTCCTTCTTGTTCCTTCTACCATAGTTTGCTTCTTCATCACTGGATGACTCATCACTTGAATCTGGCTTCTTATATTTTGTCTTCTTTGCTACTTTGAAGGTTACCTCTTTCTTGGGGATAGGATCCTTTCCTATTCTCATCTCATAAGCTGTGAGAGTTCCATGCAACTCATCCATAGTCAAAGTTTCAATATCTCTTGTTTCTTCTATGGCTGAAACCTTTTCACTATACCTCATAGGGAGTGACCTTAAAACCTTTTGACAAACATCTGATTCTTCAACTTTAAACCCAAGTCCTCGCATGGAGTTAACAACCTCATCCACATGAAGTAAGTATGTAGCAATGTCTTCCTCATCCTTCATCTTCAAGTCTTCAAATGTTTTCTTGTGATTTTGCAATTTTGCCATCTTGACCTTTTTGTCTCCCTCATATGTTTTCTTCAACTTTTCCCAAATCTCTTTTGCTGATTTGCAATGCATAACTTTTACAAACTCTGCTTCATGTAAACCACTTAATATTGCATTCATTGCCTTTGCATTATACATATGTAGGAGCTTACCATATTTATCTATAGGAGGACTAGCTGGAGGTGTGTATCCATCCTCAACTACTTGCCATGTCTCATATCCTTGTGCCATCAAGTAAGTCTTCATTCTTATATTCCAAAAAGCATAATTGTTCCCATCAAACAATGGTGCCTTATTTTTTGAAGATCCACTCTGAGATGCCATCTGTGTTCCTGTATACTTTTCCTTCAAGTTGTTAAACTCTTTCGAAGGAACCCACTCTGATACCAATTGAAGAACACAAGCTTATACTGAGAGGGGGTGAATAGTATAAGATCAACTTTTACTTTTCTTTCCCAAATAATATTATCCAATATTATCAATGGCAATATCAATAGTAGTAATCAAAGTAATGCACAAATCATCACACACAATAGAGACACCAATTTAACATGGTTCACCCAATGTGGGCTACTCCATGGAGAAAATATTTCTACTAAATTTTCTCAATAAATATTCTTGGGAATCAATTCCCTATTACAATGTTTATGGACCTCTATCCAAAGGAGACACCAATCCCCTATGCTCTGATTTGTGGATCTCTCTCCATAGGAGAACTCTTTCCCCTTTTCTCTGGTTCGTGGAACTTGATCTAGGAGACCTCTATCTCCTCAACTAGTTTGTGGATCTCTCTCCATAGAAGAACTCTATCTTCCTAACTGGTTCATGGATCACACTCCATAGGAGAACTCTTTCCCCTTGCTCTAGTTCATGGATCTCTATCCATAGGAGAACTCTTTCCCCTCTACTCTGTTGATGATCTTCTAGAAGACTTCTACCCCACTACTCTAGCTTGTGGATCTCTCTCCATAGAAGACCTCTATCCTCACTACCCTGGCTAATGGATCTCTATCCACTAGAGACTCTTATCCTCTACTCTATCACCTCCAAATATTACTCTCAACTCTATCTTAGATCTACACCAAACTCTATCCCAAGTGTAGTACAAATCTGCTCTAACTCTATCTTAGGTCTAGCATAAATCTGCTCACAAATCTATACCAAAATCTATCCTCAAATCTATCCTCAAGCCTTAACACAAATCTTGATCAAATCACAAATCAACTCTACTTAGATTTACCCCAAGCCTTAACACAAAGCTTGAACAAATCAATCAATCAACTCTGCTCTCAAGTCTTCACAAAGACTTGCTTCAAATCTACCTTCAAGTCCTCTCAAGAACTTGCTCAATCTGCTCTCAAGTCTTCACCAAGACTTGCTTCAAATATACCTTCAAGTCCTCTCAAGAACTTGCTCAATTTGTTCTCAAGTCTTCACCAAGACTTGCTCAAATATGTCTTAATACATACTCAAAACAACTCATAAAATATGCTCAATCAATCTCAAATCTTGCACACAATGCTATCAAATGCTTTGTCTAATCTTCAAAGTAATTCCTTTAACTTGAAGCAGTTTAGACATATTCTATCCAAAATTCGTTTAACCTCTGGAACATATAGATAATGATGTACTCTATCAAAAACTCAATATGTTCTACTCAATCATTAAGTCTATCACTTTCACAAATCTGATTTCTAATGTTTGCACATTCACTTTCAATATCACTCAAAACCAATGCTCAAGAATTTCACTCAATCATTCAATCAATGAAACACAACTTGCTCACAAACCCTAAACAAGTGTTTTCATACTTCTTCAAACAAAGAGCACAATGTGGGTCTCAAACCCTAACTCAAATAATCCTCAATCTCTATCTCAAATGTTCTCTAAACATTCACCAATGAAGCATATAAGAATTCACTCAAATATTTCCAACAATGCTTATCAAACAATCCTTTTCACTCCACCTTATATTTTACAACATTCATTCCAACATTTCAAACAAAGTATGATGTGCCCATACCTCTTTTCTTTGATGGAGATATGTCTTCAAAACCTATTTTACTCACAACCAAATCCTTTTGCCAATTCTAGGTTAGATAGCAACAATCTATCTCAAAATCTCCACAAGAATATTTACCTCAACAAATATTTCACCATACAAGAAATACAATAAAATGTCAAGTCACAAATACACCTTATCACTCCTTCACTTTCAAAATAATATTCAACATATATAAAAATAAAGTTCCTTGTTTACACCTTATAATCTCCTTCTCTTTCAAAATAATATTCAACACATATAAAAATAAAGTTCCTTGTTTACACCTTATAATCTCCTTCTCTTTCAAAATAATATTCAACACATATCAAAAATAAAGTTCCTTTGTTTACACCTTATAATCTCCAATACTTGATTTAATTCCTAAGCACCCAAAATAAAATATTTAATTAACACCCCTTATGACTCCCTAAACAATTCCACTTACTTTTATTTTCACAATTTAAGCCTCAAATTCAAATTTTGTATTCCAAAACCTTTGAAGATTTAAATTAAAAATTGCATACCTTTAATAATTTGCCCATGATAAAAATATTTGCACAAGTGCATCAATAACCAACACCCAAGCTCAAACCCATGACCTTAGCCACCACAATGCCCTAGCCAAAGCTAGGCTACCACCTGGGCTATACACCCACACGAGAACCAAAGTACACTCTCTCCTATACAATGTCTGCTTCTCACAAATTTTATCAAAAATGAAAAGCTCTTTCCTCCTTCACAAAAACCAACTACGTGGGATTCAAAACCATGACCAACCCTTCGCAAGCGCCTTAGCCACGTCTCAACTGTTGTCTATGCTAGCCAACGCTTTGGAATTATCTTCGCACTCTCCATGATTTTCAAAGAAATCCTCCTCGAATAATTCGCTTGACTTATGCTTGGTCTCTGCCCCTCACGAACGATGCACACCCATTTTTTTCCACTATTCAACTTTGGAAAACATTCTTCCTTTTATATGCATTCCAACAAAATTAAAAATGTCGGCCCTTTTTCATTTGCACCATTTTGAAATCAATTTTGGTGCCATAAATATTTAAATTAAAATTTTAACCTTAGGTTAAAATATTTTAATTTAAATAAATTAAAACCTTTGCCAACCTTTATAACTTGCTCAATGGACCTTGTGAGGGATATTTTTTTATAATTTAGAACCTTGTTATTTTTCACCTCTTCCTTTTGCCCAAATATTATAATATTATTATTTCTTTTTAAGCTTGCTTTCTTTTTAAACCATGGCCTCTTCTTTTCGACCAATTTGCTTGCTTTTGGGATGAACTTTGCCTTGATCAATTTCAACCATATCAACCATAGAAGAATATTCCTGCCATACAAAGTGCTCTCTGACATCAACCTTTTGACATCAATGACAACACAACTTACTCAAAATTTCTAACAATCTCATGATTTTTTCTTGGTTTGAACCATAGGCAAATGAAATATTTTTCCCCCTTTAAATATGATTTCCCCTTCATGCATTGATTTCAGTGCTTCAAATAAATTTGAATATCATTTCCTTTGGCGCTTCTTTTAACTTTGAAACCTTTGCATTATAATATTAAAATATTATAATGTTAATATATTTGAAACCTTTGAAATCTTGGTGTATTGAAAATAATTCTATCTTTGAAACTTTTGCCTCCTTTGTAATATTTAAATTTTTATTTAAATATTATAACCTTTTTCTTAGTAAAAATAACTTGGAGATGTATATTGCCTTGATAACCATTTCAATTTTTCTCATCAACATATTTCTGCCTTGTGCCTTATTATTTCAACCTTGAAGATAATTTTGCCTTTGACATCAATGACAACCAAAATACTTAATATTTCCAACAATCTCCCCCTTTGTCATTGATGGCAACCCTTTCTAAAAATTTCTTTTACAACCACTGAATTCCAAATATGCTCCCCTTGAGAAGTCTCTCCCCCTTACTGAAACTCTCCCCCTTTGACATCAATGGCAAAGGGCTCCTTTGGGGCTAAAAATAAGACTCTTAGCTCAGCCCCCTCACCACCTCCTCTCCTTGAGGTGATCAATTTTGGGGTGGGAGTAAGACTACTCCCAACTTACAATGCTCTTCTCCTTTCTCAACTTTCTTCTTCCATACCTTTGAAGTTGTACCTATTTGAATATTTTGATCATCTTTGTCCTTGCTTGTCTTTGGAAGTTTTGGAAACTTTGTTCTACACCACCTTGCTTTATGCCCAAAATTACTGCAATTGTAACACTTGATGTTGTGATTCTTGGAAGGTGCAAATGACTTGAAGTTCCTCTTGGTGAAGCCATAATCATTCTTTCCATGAGTCCTACAATGCACAACTTTATGACCAAACTGATCACATGAGTAACAATAACCTTGGAAGAAATATTCATCTTGCCTTGAAAAATATGGTCTCTTGGTCCTTTCTTTGCCTTCTCTGTGATGATCCCTATTTCTTGTTTGTGCATTATTTTCTTCCTCAATGATGCTTCCACTCCTCAACTTATCAACATAGGTCTTAGGTTCTTCTTCAATCTCTTCCTCTAAGACTTCCTTTTCTTTTGAGCTTGACTCCTCTTTTTGTACCTCTTGACCTCCTTCATAGCCTAGTCCTGTTTTGATAAATGAATATTTTTGTGCTTTGATAATGTTATCCAAAGCTTTTGAACTTTTCCCAAAATTGTGCAACTTATCCTTAGAATATTTCACTTCCATCCTTAGAGAAACCACTTCATGTTCTAATATTTCACATTCTAACTCTTTTACCTCTAACTTTTCAACCATAACTTCTTCAAATCTCCTTGCCTTAACTTTTAAGTTTTTGAGATCTTGTAGAAGCTTTTCCTTTATTTCCTCATCTTCTTGAACTTGAGCCTTCAGTCTTGAGTTCTTCTTTCTAACTCTTTTCAACTCTCTAAGAGCAACAATAAGTTCCTCTTCTAGGTCAACTGTGGCTTCTTCTTCTATTTTTGAATCTTCCTCTAGGTCTTCAATTATAGGAGCATCTTATTTTTCTTCTACTTGGTCAGGAAAATATTCTACTTGATCTTCAATAGGAGTGTCCTCTTCCTCTTCTATTGCCAAAAATAGAATCTCTTCTTTTTCACTATTTGAGAAAATTTCATCACTGTCACTTGAAGCATTGCTTGCTTCTTCCACATAGAAACTCTTCTTGTGCTTTTGAAAATTCTTCTTTTCATGCTTGCCTTGACCATACCTATTTTTCTTTTCATACCTAAATTTTCTTTCTTCCTTTTTCTTATAATCTTGTTTCTCTTCACTGCTACTACTTCCATATTATGGATAATTAGATGCATAGTGACCAAAGTTACCACAATTAAAACATTTCATAGTCTTCATATCTTTGTGTTTTCTTGAGCCCTTCTTATTTCTTCTCACATAGTTAGCTTCTTCATCACTGCTTGACTCATCACTTGATTCTGATTTCTTATCTTTTGTCTTCTTTGAAACCTTGAATGCTGCCTCTCTCTTGGAATTTTGATATTTTTCTATCCTCATCTCATAAGCTATGAGAATTCCATGTAACTCATCCATTGTCAACTTATCAAGATCCTTCATCTCTTCTATTGCTGAAACCTTTGCATCATACCTCATGGGGAGTGATCTTAATACTTTATGAGCAACACTAGAGTCCTCAATTTCTAATCCAAGTCCACGCATGGTATTAACAACTTCATCAACATGAAGTAAGTATTTAGCAATATCTTCCTCATATTTCATCTTCAACTCTTCAAACCTCCTCCTGTGAGTTTGAAGTTTTTCCAACTTAACCTTGTTGTCTCCTTCATAAGTTTGCTTCAATTTGTCCCATATTTCTTTTGTTGATTTGCATTGCATAACTTTCACAAAATCTAATTCACGTAATCCACTTAAGATTCCATTCATAGCCTTGGTATTATTTACATATAGTTGCTTGCCATCCTTATCTATGGGAGGAGTAGTTGTAGGTTTGAACCCATCCTCAATAGATTACCATGTTTCATATCCTTGTGCCATCAAATAAGTCTTCATCCTCATACTCCAAAAAGCATAATTATTCCCATCAAATATTGGAGCCTTATTTGTTGAAGATCCATTCTGAGAAGCCATTTGTGTTCCTATAAGATCTTCCTTCAAGCTGTTAGATTTTTTTGAAGGAACCCACTCTGATACCAATTGAAGAACACAAGCTTATACTGAGAGGGGGGATGAAAATTATAAGATAAACTTTTACTTTTCTTTCCCAAACAATATTATCCAATGTTATCAATTGCAATATCTTTTCATAGCAGTATTAACCAATATCATCAATAGTAGTAACAAGGCAATGCACAAATCATCACACACATGAGAGACACAAATTTAACATGGTTCACCCAATGTGGGTTACGTCCATGGAGAAAATATTTCTTCTAAATTTTCTCAACAAATCTCTTGGGAACCAATTCCCTATTACAATGTTTATGGACCTCTATCCAAAGGAGATCTCAATCCCCTATGCTCAAGTTCATGGACCTCTATCCATAGGAGAACTCTATCCCCTTAACTATGGTTCATGGAACTCTATCCATAGGAGAAATCTATCCCCTTACTGGTCTAGTTCATGGAACTCTATCCATAGGAGACACCTCTCCTTTGCTCTAGTTCATGGAACTCTATCCATAGGAGACACCTCTCCTCTCTGCTCTGGTTCGTGGAACTCTATCCATAGGAGACACCTCTCCTATCTGCTCTGGTCACCTCCAAAGCTGGTACACACCTCTACTTAACTCTGCTCCAAGCCTACTCATGAGGCTTACTCAGGTCTGCTCACAAATATGCTCTCAACTCTACCCCAAATTTGCACACACTACATGCACAAATCTATCTCAACTCTATCCCAAATCTGCACACATTACATGCACAAATCTATCTCAACTCTACCCCAAATCTGCACACATTACATGCACAAATCTATCTCAAATTTACCCCAAATATACACACATTACATGCACAAATCTATCTCAAATCTACCCCAAATATACACATATTACATGCACAAATCTATCTCAACTCTACCCCAAATATACACACATTACATGCACAAATATGTCTCAAATCTACCCCAAATATGCACATATTACATGCACAAATCTGTCTCAACTCTGCCCCAAATCTGCACACATTACATGCACAAATATGTCTACAAGCCTTCTCAAAAGACTTACTCAAAGAAGCTCACAATTTCTCATCAAAACCTGTTCTCAACTCTCCAAATATTGCATACAAAATAATGTTCATCTATTTCCAGATCTTGCATAATAGTGTCATCAAGTGTTTTATCTAATCTTCAATGTGCTTTCTTTCACTAAAGTAGTTTAGACATATTCTACCCAGAATTTTTTTAACCTCTTGAACATATAGAGAATGATATGCACTTGACAAATGCTCAATATGTTCTACATATTCATTAAGTCTATCGCTTTCACATGTATCACATTCAACAAATCAGATCTCTACCTCTTACAAATTTCTTTCAAATCAAATCATGCTAGTGTATAACTTTGCTTCACAAAACTGGTCTATGTTCCTTGCAAATTTGCTCTCAAAGATCAAATACAATAATGCACAAGTTTGCTCTCAACCCTAGCACAAGTGTTTCCAATTTATTTCAAGGATAAAGCACAACTTGTTCACAAACTCTAGCACAAGTGTTTCCAATATGTATCAACAATGAAGCACAACTTGTTCACAAACTCTAGCACAAGTGTTTCCAATTTCTTTCAACAAGGATGCACAATTTGTTTCACAAACCCTAGCTCAAATATTTCCAACAATGCACATATATAATCCTTATTTCTCCACCTTATGATTCAAAAATATTTGCTCAAACAAACACCTTAAAGAAGGAATAATTTCACCATACCTCTTAACTTGCTTTGATGAAGATGTGCCCTCAAAAACCTGTCTCAAAAGAATTTCCTTTTCAAAGTGCCACTTCAAAACTGGTTAGTAGATTTCTCTTTCAAACCATCAACATTAAATTTCTTCTCAAAAAGATGTGGACAATGGAATCTGAAAATAATGCTCAATGACTCTCCTTTTGTTCTCAAAATATAGGGCATTAAAAATTATCAAAATCCCTCAAACTTTCTTTTCACCATACAAAAATTACAACTAAAAATCAAACCACAATAACACCTTATAACTCCTACTTTTGCAAGAAATAATTTTCACCACACCATAAAGTTTCTTATAGCATTCAATAACTCAAAGCAAAAATTACAACATTTAAATCATCCATATACACCTTATACCTCCTTACTTTCATAAAATAATTACCAACACACTTAATGACCCAAGGCACAAATTACAACTTTTAAATGAACTTCATACACCTTATACCTCCTAGTAAGAATAATAATTTTCAATGCACTCACTATCTAATAATGCACACAAAAATATGATTTATAATGTTGTATGTTGACCCCAATCATTTATGCAAAAATTAAACCTTATGTCTCCCCTAATACCAAGAACTAAAGTGCATACCTTAGAAATTAAAAATATCTTTTAATTCAAAATAATTTTTAATTCAAAATTTTGTGCCTTTGCTAACACTGCCATCGCAATCCAAACATACCACCTCTTTCTAGCCCATGCCCTAGCGCAATCTAGGACACCGTGTGGGCTACCTACCCACACAACAACCAAAAAACATGTGCTCCTATTTCAACTACCACACGATGTGATATCTTTCTCAACAAAAACTTCAGCAAAAATATCCCTACCGTGCTTCAAACTTGAGACCTCCTCTCTGCCAATGATCTAGCGCAGGGCCTCCCTACCATCTGGGCTAGCCACCCAGATGAGACTTCAAACTTATTGCTTCCCCTTTTGAATTTCAAAATCTACTTTAGAAATCATGTCCCTATCCTTTCCTTCTACTTTGCCCTCAATGAATTGAATGATCGAGAGGATCTCACGATTTTTGCTTGGTCTCAACCTTAGACAAATGAAATAATTTGCCCCCTTTAAATATGCTTTCCCCTTCATGCATTGACATTGATGCTTCAAATAAATTTGAATATCTTTTCCTTTGGTGCTTCTTTTAAGTTTGAAACATTTCCATTATAATATTAAAATTTTATAATGTTAACATATTTGAAACATTTGAAACCTTCGTGTATTGGAAATAATTGTCTTTGAAAATTTTGCCTCCTTTGTAATATTTAATTTTTTATTTAAATATTATAACATTTTTTCTTAGTAAAAATAACTTGGAGATGTATATTGCCTTGATAACCATTTCAATTTTTCTCATCAACATATTTTTGCCTTGTGCCTTATTATTTCAACCTTGAAGATAATTCTGCCTTTGACATAAATGACAACCAAAATGATTGATATTTCCAACAATATTCCCCTTTGTTATTTATGCAACCCTTTCTAACAATTTCTTTTACAACCACTAAATTCCAAATTTTCTCCCCCTGAGAAGCTGCTCCCTCTTACTAATTTCTCTTCCCCTTACTGAAACTCTTCCCATTTGACATCAATGGAAAGGGCTCCTTTGGGGCTAAAAATAATACTCTTACCTCAGGCCCCTCACCACCTCCTCTCCTTGAGGTGATAAATTTTTGGGTGGGAGTAAGACTACTGCCAACTTACAATGCTCTTCTCCTTTATCAAATTTCTTCTTCCATACCTTTGAAGTTGTACCTCTTTGATCCTTTTGATCATATCTATCCTTGCTTGTCATTGAAAGCTCTAGAAACTCTATTCTACACCTAAATAACACAAGCTTATACTGAGAGGGGGGGGTGAACAGTATAAGACCACTTTTTACTTTCTTTCCAAACTAATATCAATTAATGTCCTTAATTGCAATAACCAAATATAGCAGTGTGCATTAATAACTTAGATAGTAATAGTAAGCAAGAGCACAAGTCACCATACATAATTGAGACACAAGATTTAATGTGGTTCTCCCAATGTGGGGTACTCCACAAGATAATATCCTTATAATATTTCACATAGAAATAAGGATATTTATACAATACAATGATTTATTTGATCTTCTCAAAGCTAGGCAATAACAAGCTCACATAGAACTTGTCAAAATATGCATAACAAGCTCACATGAAACTTGTCCAAAACTACACAACAAGCTCACACAAAACTTGTCCAAATTTCTTTGATCTGCTCAAAGCTAGGCAATAAAAAGCTCACATAGAACTTGTCCAAATCTGCATAACAAGCTCACACAGAACTTATCCAAAATTTTTCAACAATATCACATAGAACTTGTCCAAATCTGCTCAAAAATCTCACACATAACTTATCCAAATCTGCTCAACAAGCTCACACAGAACTTGTCCAAATTTGCTCAACAAGCTCACACAAAACTTATCCAAATTTTCTCAACAATATCACACAAAACTTGTCCAAATATGCTCAAAAATCTCACTAAGAACTTTTCCAAATATGCTCTAGCAAGCTCACCAAGAACTTGCTCAAATATGCTCCAACAAGATCACTAATAACCTATCCAAATATGCTCTAGCAAGCTCACCAAGAACTTGCTAAAATCTGCTCCAACAATATCACTAAGAACTTGTCCAAATCTGCTCTAGTAAGCTCACCAAGAACTTACTAAAATCTGCTCCAAAAATCTCACTAAGAACTTGTCCAAATATGCTCTAGCAAGCTCACCAAGAACTTGCTCAAATCTACTCCAACAAGCTCACTAAGAACTTGCTCAAATCTGCTCAACAAGCTCACCAAGAACTTGTCCAAAACTGCTCTAGCAAGCTCACCAAGAACTTGCTCAACTCTGCTCAATAGGCTCACTTAGAACCTCATCAAAATATTTCCATAAATCTATCTAAAACTATCCACAAATTTGTCCAAAAATCTATCCCAAAGGCCTTCTCAAAGGCTCAATCAATCATGCTCAAGTAGTACTCAAATATCATCCACAAATCTATGAAGGAAAGGCTCAAAGATGAACTCAACAATTAATGTCAATTCACTCTATAATGGATGACAACAATGATCCAAAATGATCTCAACTCAACTCAACTCAAATAAATCTCAACTCAAGTCAAATCATAGAAGCATAAAGAGAATTGTTAGAGACTCAATATGTTCTAAGCTCAATCTCAACTCAACTCAACTCAAATCAATCTTAACTCAAGTCAACTCATAGAAGCATAAAGAGAATTGTTAGAGACTCAATATGTTCTAAGCTCAATCTCAACTCCAATTAGAATTATAGAATTGTTTGTTTCATAGGACTTGAAAAATCACCTCACACAATCACTTGACTAGGCTCAATCAACTCAACTCAACCAATCAGCACAAGGGAAACTCTTTCTCATAAAACCCTAGTCCAAGCATGTATCAACCAACTCAAATGTTTCCAACAATGCTCAATCACAAATCTCACATAATAATGATACTCATGTTCTTTTCAAGTTATTTAAATAACCAATGGGCTTAAAAAACTATGCTTATAAAACAAGGTTTAAACACAACTCTCAAACTAGAAAACCTTGAAGCATTAAACCAACCACTTTCGAAAAGGAAACCACAATCAATCCTTTTCACTCCAATGATATTTCAGAAATCAACCACCATAAACAATCAATAGGAGAATGTGCCCATACCTTTTTGATGCCAAGAAGTTGTCCACAAAATCTACCACACTAAAAACAACTTTCGTTTCCAATCTCAATAAGGGTTAGTGGAATTCAAATAATAATCACAAGATAAAGCATAACTCAATTTACACCTTTTTACTCCAACTTAATAAACACATCCACCAAAGTCCTTTTAAAAAAACCCTTATCAACAAATAATAATTAATAAACCTCTCAAATTTTTTTTTATAACAACTTCTTATTTCTCCTAAATCTTAATTCTCAATTTCATGAACATCAAATTAAATCAACAACTCATCCACCTTTGAAATAATAATCACAGCCCTTATAAAAACAAAGTTTAATTAAAAACTTTAATTATTCCTAACCACCTTATAACTCCAACTTAGGGCTTAACAAAATTAATTAGAGTAAAAATTTATTTACCTCCTCAAGGGGATTCGAACCCCCGACTTGCCCACACTGCGAGTGTCTTAGCCACGGCTAAGGTTGCCACACGAGCTAGCCGCTCATTCGAAAGGGAAAGGCACAACGTGCCTTAAAACCTTTTCTTCCTTTTCGCAAATCAAAAGCGCTTCGAGCGCTTTTCTTCCAACGCATTTTGAACATAGTCAAGGAGATTCGAAACCTTGATGTTTGTGTTGCCACACACCTTAGCCAAAAGCCAACTGCCAATGCACGACTCTGCCCATGATGACTTTGGACTTCGACCAACCTTCGTTTATTCTGCTTTCTAAAAGATTTTTGCATGAACTCAATTTGGATGCTTAGCCAACGATTATTAACCATGAGAAAGGATTAGTTTATGAACCTTAGGTATCCCCTTTATATAGCCTCCTTATTATTTTTGATGACGTTGATGGAAATCTTGCATATTTTATTTTAAATTTAAATTTTAAATAATTAGAATTTAAACTAAATATTAAAAATTAAATATCTCCATCATCAGGACACATTTTTCAATGAAACGAAAGGCCAAATTGGGTTTTAAGAAAAACCCAGTTCAAATATACCATCCATGGTTTTAAATAAAACATTTTATTTTGCCTGCCTTGGTTTTCACAAAAACCCTATATTTATCCATGCTCTCCAAAATATCATTTGGCCACCAAAAATCAATGTGATCCATGTGACATCAATGATCCATGTGACATCAATGACAACATAAAATAACTCAAATTGCCAACAACACAACCTTTCTTTATGCCCAAAATTACTGCAATTGTAACACCTAATGTTGTGATTCTTGGAAGGTTCAAATGACTTGAAGTTCCTCTTGGTGAAGCCATAATCATTATTTCCATGAGTCCTTGAATAATATGGTCTCCTGGTCCTTTCTTTTCCTTCTTTGTGATGATACCTATTTCTTGTTTGTGCATTGTTTTCTTCCTCAATGATGCTTCCACTCCTCAACTTATCAACATAGGTCTTAGGTTCTTCTTCAATATCTTCCTCTGAGACTTCCTTTTATTTTGAGCTTGACTCCTCTTTTTGTACCTCTTTAACTCCTTCATAGGCTAGTATTATTTTGATAAATGAAAATTTTTGTGCTTTGATAATGTTATCCAAAGCTTGTGAACTTTTCCAAAACCTGTGTAGCTTATCCTTAGAATTTTTCACTTCCATCCTTAGGTAAACCACTTCATTTTCTAATATTTCACATTCTAACTCTTTTACCTCTAATTTTTCAACCATAACTTCTTCAAATATCCTTGCCTTAACTTTTAAGATTTTGAGATCTTATAGTAGATTTTCCTTTATTTCCTCATCTTATTGAACTTGAGCCTTCAGTCTTGAGTTCTTATTTCTAACTCTTTTCAAATCTCTAAGAGCAACAATAATTTCCTCTTCTAGGTAAATTTTGGCTTCTTCTTCTACTTCTGAATATTTATCTATATATTCAATTATAGGAGCATCTTATTTTTCTTCTACTTGGTTAGAAACATCTTCTACTTGATCTTCAATAGGAGTGTCCTCTTCCTCTTCTATTGCAAAAAATATAATCTCTTCTTTTTCACTATTTGAGGAACTTACATCACTGTCACTTGAAGCAATTCTTGCTTCTTCCACATAGGAACTCTTATTGTGCTTTAGAAAATTATTATTTTCATGCTTGCTTTGACCATACCTATTTTTATTTTCATACCTAAATTTTATTTCTTTATTTTTCTTATAATATTGTTTCTCTTCACTACTAATACTTCCAGATTGTGGACAATTAGATGCATAGTGACCAAAGTTACCACAATTAAAATATTTCATAGTCTTCATATCTTTGTGTTTTCTTAAGCCCTTATTATTTCTTCTCACATAGTTAGCTTCTTCATCACTGCTTGACTCATCACTTGATTTTGATTTCTTATCTTTTGTCTTCTTTGAAACCTTGAATGCTACCTCTCTCTTAGAATTTTGATCTTTTTCTGTCCTTATTTCATAACCTCTGAGAATTCCATGTAACTCATCCATTGTCAACCTATTGAGATCCTTCATCTCTTCTATTTTTGAAACCTTTGCATCATACCTCACGGGAGTGATCTTAATACTTTATGAGCAACACTAGAGTCCTCAATTTCAAATCCAAGCCCATGCATGGTATTAACAACTTCATCAATACGAAGTAAGTATTTAGTAATATATTCCTAATATTTCATCTTCAACTCTTCAAACCTCCTCTTGTGAGTTTGAAGTTTTGCCAAATTAACCTTGCTGTCTCCTTCATATGTTTGCTTCAATTTATTCCATATTTCTTTTGCTGATTTGCATTGCATAACTTTCATAAACTCTAATTCACATAATCCACTTAAGATTCCATTCAAAACCTTGGCATTATTTACATATAGTTGCTTGCCATACTTATCTATGGGAGGAGTAGCTATAGGTTTGAACCCATCCTCAATATATTTCCATATTTCATATCCTTGTGCCATAAAATAATTCTTCATCCTCATACTAGAGAAAGCATAATTATTCCCATCAAATATTGGAGCCTTATTTGTTGAATATCCATTATGAGAAGCCGTATATGTTCCTATAAGATCTTCCTTCAAGCTATTAGTATTTTTTAAAGGAACCCTCTCTAATACCAATTGAAAAACACAAGCTTATACTGAGAGGGGGGTGAAAAGTATATGATACAATTTTTCTTTTCTTTCCCAAACAATATTATCCAATGTTATCAATTACAATATATTTTTATAGCAGTATTAACCAATATCATCAATATAAGTAACAAGACAATGCAAAAATAATCATACACATGAGAGACACAAATTTAACGTGGTTCACCCAATGTGGGTTATGTCCATAGAGAAAATATTTCTTCTAAATTTTCTCAACAAATCTCTTGGGAACCAATTCCCTATTACAATATTTATGGACATCTATTCAAAGGAGATCTCAATTACCTATGCTCAAGTTTGTGGACCTCTATCCATAGGAAAACTCTATCCCCTTAACTCTATTCATGGAACTCTATCCATAGGAGAAATATATCCCCTTACTAGTCTGGTTCATGGAACTCTATCCATATGAGACACCTCTCATTTGCTCTAGTCCATGGAACTCTATCCATAGGAGACACCTTCCTCTCTGCTCTAGTTCATGGAACTCTATCCACAGGAGACACCTCTGCTCTCTGCTATGGTCACCTCCAAATATGGTACACACCTTTAATCAACTCTACTCCAAGCCTACTCACGAGGCTTACTCAGGTCTTCTCACAAATATACTCCTAACCCTGTCCCAAATCTACACACACGACATGCACAAATATGTCTCAAACCTAAATATGCACATATTACATGCACAAATCTATCTCAAATATACCCCAAATTTGTACATATTACATGCACAAATATATCTCAACTCTTCCCCAAATATACATACATTACATGCACAAATCTATCTCAACTCTGCCCCAAATCTGCACACATTACATACACAAATCTATCTCAACTCTACTCCAAATATGCACACATTACATGCATAAATCTATCTCAAATCTGCCCCAAATATGCACACATTATATGCACAAATCTATCTCAACTCTACCCCAAATATACACACGTTACATGCACAAATTTATCTACAAGCCTTCTCAAAAGACTTGCTCAAAGTAGCTCACAACTGATCAACAAAACCTGTTCTCAAATCTCCAAATATTACATAAAAAATAATATTCATCTATTTCTAGATCTTGCATAATAGTGTCATCAAGTGTTTTATCTAATATTCAATGTGCTTTCTTTCACTAAAGCAGTTTAGACATATTCTACCCAGAATTCATTTAACCTCTTGAACATATAGAGAATGATATGCACTTGAAAAATGCTCAATATGTTCTACACATTCATTAAGTCTATCACTTTCACATGTCTCACATTCAATAAATCATATCTCTACCTCTTACAAATTCATTTTAAATAAAATCATGCTAGTGTATAACTTTACTTCACAATACTGGTCTATGTTCCTTGCAAATTTTCTCTCAAAGATCAAATACAATAATGCACAAGTTTGCTTTCATCCCTAGCATAAGTGTTTCCAATTTATTTCAAGGATAAATCACAACTTGTTCACAAACTCTAGCACAAGTGTTTCCAATATTTTTCAATAATGAAGCACAACTTGTTCATAAACTCTAGCACAAGTGTTTCCAATTTCTTTCAACAAGGATGCAAAATTTGTTTCATAAACCCTAGCTCAAATATTTCCAACAATGCACATATACAATCCTTATTTCTCCACCTTATGATTCAAAAATATTTTCTTAACCAAACACCTTAAAAAAGGAATAATGTCACCATACCTCTTAACTTGCTTTGATGAAGATATGCCCTCAAAAACGTGTCTCAAAAGAATTTACTTTTCAAAGTGCCACTTCAAAATTGGTTAGTAGATTTCTCTTACAAATCATCAACATTAAATTTCTTCTCAAAAAGATGTGCGCAATAGAATATGAAAATGATACCCAATTACTCTCCTTTTATTCTCAAAATATAGGGCATTAACAATTATCAAAACCCCTCAAACTTTCTTTTCACCATACAAAAATTACAACAAAAAATAAAACCACAATAACACCTTATAACTCCTACTTTTGCAAGAAATAATTTTCACCACACCACAAAGTTTCTTATAGCATTCAATAACACACATAAAAAAATACAATATTTAAATCATCTATATACACCTTATACCTCCTTACTTTCATAAAATAATTACCAACACACTTAATGACCCAAGGCACAAATTACAACTTTTAAATTAACTTCATACACCTTATACCTCCTAGTAAGAATAATAATTTTCAATGCAATCACTGTCTAATAAGGCAGACATAAATCTGATTTATAATGTTATATGTTGGCCCCAGTAATTTATGTAAAAATCAAACCTTATGTCTCCCCTAATACCAAGAATTAAAGCATATACCTTAGACGTTGAAAATAATTTTTAATTCAAAACTTTGTGCCTTTGCTAACGCTACTATCGAAATATGAACTTGCCATCTCTAACTAGCCTGCACCCTAGCATAAGCTAGGACACCACGTGGGATAGCTTCCCACACAACAACCAAAACATACATGCTCCTATTTCAACTACCACATGATGTGATATATTTTTCAACCAAAAGTTTAGCAAAACTGTCCTTGCCATGCTTTAAATTTGAGATCTCCTCTATACCAGCGATCTAGCGTAGGGCCTCCCTACCATCTGGGCTAGCCACCTAGATGAGACTTCAAACTTGTTGCTTCCCCTTTTTACTTTTAGAATCTACTTTAGAAATTGCGTGCTTGTCGTTTCCTTCTACTTTTCCCTCAACGAATCGAACGATCGAGCGGGTATCACACTTTTTGCTTTGTATCAACCTTAAGCAAATGAAATAATTTGCCCCCTTTAAATATGCTTTCCCCTTCATGCATTGACGTCGATGCTTCAAATAAATTTTAATATCATTTATTTGTGTGCTTCTTTTAAATCTGAAACCTTTGCATTATAACATTAAAATATTATAATGTTAATATATTTGAAACCTTTGAAACCTTGGTGTATTAGAAGTAATTTTATCTTTAAAAATTTTGCCTCCTTTGTAATATTTAAATTTTTATTTAAATATTATAACCTTTTTCTTAGTAAAAATAACTTGGAGATGTATATTGCCTTGATAAACATTTCAATTTTTCTCATCAACATATTTTTGCCTTGTGCCTTATTAGTTCAACCTTAAAGATAATTCTGCCTTTGACATCAATGAAAACCATACTTGATATTTATAACATATGGAACTGGGAAGATATCTTATGAGTACATCAAATATGTGGCTTCTTTGGCCACTGTTTAGAGCATCACATATGAAGATGTTATGGTGATATTGTTAGTACTCTCACTTAGAGGTAAACTCCTCTACTGGTACCAAGACTTGCCACCTGTTACCATCACCATGTGGGACTAGTTGGTCAAGAAACTGATAAAAGGTTTTAATGAGCAAGTAAATCCTTTTTCACTATTGCATCAGTTCACCACTATTCAACAACACCCATTGGAGGAGATAGCTAATTTTATTTTTAGGTTCACTCAAACCTGGCAGAGAGTTACTGATGACCTTCGGTCCACGTTGGAGCAAGAAAAATTCTATTACCTAAGAGATTTCCATTTAGACATCAGCATAAGAATTTGACATGCTAATGTCAACATATTTGTGGCCTTGTACGCTTAGGTATAGAAGGTCGAGGATGAATTAGTTGCTATTGGTAAGTTACCTCCAAAAATGACTATGTCAATTTTTTTGGTTTTATCTTAGCATCTATATCCTAGTGCATCCTCTTAGACGTTGCCTACCCACCAATGTATCCTATTTCATCATGGAGTTCCATTTATTCTCAAAACCAGATGGTATCTATCCCATAGTTACCCACACCTGCTATCCCCCAACTTCCATATCCTATCCCATATCTGATATTACCTGCACTGTTGGAACCATTTCCATTAATCGCACCTCCAACACCTGCAAATATAGACTAGGTCAAAGAATTGTAGGATATGCAATCATCGATGAGGGCAATGGAAAATGAGATCACCATCCTAAAAATGAGGTATTATTATTAGATTTTCTAGCTAAGGAGATTCACTCCTCCTCCCCCTATTACCATATACCAAGCTGCTTTCGCTAGTAGAGCTCCTGAAAGAAATGTAGCCATGTTAAATAATGGAGAAGTTGGTCCATCCGACATAGCTTATTGGTGCTCCACCTACAATGACCTACATGGTGAAGAGATCTGCATGGTCCATTTAAATTATGTGTAAACCCTGGTAGAAAACATACCTGGTGGACAAGTGAATATGAGAAGAGAGGTGAAACACAACTTTATGACCCCCCTATCGAATAAGTTTTTGTTCTTATGAGAGTAGGTAAGAAACCCATTGAAGTTGATTTGATTCAAATGGAACCATTAAAAGTACCTGCTAGTTCTAATATGCCAAGCAAGAAGATGCTACCACTAGTAAAAGACCCTACCCAATTATCAAATTTGGAGGAACCCATATTGTTGAAGGATCTCTTACCTCCAAAATCTAGAGGGAGAATTCCTCAACCATAGGCTTCGACCTCCCAGCCTCAAGCTAAGACAAGAGAACAAGTAAAAGAAAGGCTCAGGTACCCCTTATTGACTAAGCATAAGAGGGGAGAAGAAACACATTATTATTAAACCAGATACAAGACTGGAAAGGAGGGAAGCGAGTCTGGTATAGGGATGTACAACATCGTTGAAGAACTAAAGAAAACTCTAGCTAAGGTAAGTATCTTTGATGCACTTCAACTACATGACCAAGTGGATATATTACAAGAATCGTTGAAGCCTACTAAAGGCATGAAAAAGTTGAATCAAATAATCTTAACCCAAACGTTGACTACCTCATCCACCAGGAATAATAGGTTACCACCATTTTATCTATCCCTCAAGATTGAGGGATGGGTTGTGCATAATTGCATGATCGACTTTGGTGTTGCAACTAATGTAATGCCCAATGTTATTTGTAAGATTATGGGTATGGAGTACATGAGGAGTAGTCCTGGATTTCTCCAACTAGACAGGACTCTGGTGAAGATAGTAGGGGTGATCAAGGATATTCCAATAATATTGCATAAGATGCCATAAATTATTGTAATACAAGAAGTTGTGGTGGTGGATCTAGAGCCATACTTTAGTATGTGCCTATCACGGGAATTCACCATCAAACTAGAGGGCTATTATTCCCTAGATTATTCACATATGGAAATTCCATTAAAAGGAAAAATGATTAAGGTTTTTAATGAAAAACCCTCTACCTTCCATATCAAAAGAATCGAAGATGCAAAGAAGCGAGTGGACTCAATCAATATAATTGAGGAAGTTGAGGAAGTACAAGAAATAGACCTTATGGAGGAAGCCCTGGATGAGCTTTGCATAGAAGATGAATTTTCCATGCACGATTTCAATGCCATGATCAAAATAGGAATGGGGTGCTACTCAATCACTAGGATTAAAAATGTTGAAGCACCAAGTGATGAAGATCCTATTTTTGATCAACTGTAGAAAATATTCTTTTACGACGTGCAATGTAAGAGTGGCACTGGAGTAGGGGTTGTCCTTATCTCTCCTTTAGGAAAGTAGAACACCTATTATTATAGACTTACTTGGATTTGCACTAATAATGCAACTGAATATGAAGCCCTATGCCTAGGGATGAAGAAGGCAAAGAAGCTAGGAATCAAACAGTTACAGATCTACAGAGATTCAAATCTAATATACAATAAAATTACCAATCGATGCATTTCAAAACAACATTACCTAAAATCCTACCATACAAAAGTATGGGATCTATTTGAGTCCTTCACAAAATTGAATTTCTAGTCAATTTTATGAGAGCGAAATAAGCATACCGACTTCTTGGCATCCCTTAGCACCAGATTTTCTTTAGTTGATAATATGATGCAGAAATCGAAGATGGTAAGAGTAATTTATAGGCCTTCAGTACCTAATAAAAATATCCACTAGAATATTTTTGATAATTATGATCAAATCATTACCTTCCTAATAAATGAAGCCAGTACCATCGATAAGAGGACCCTAGATGCGAAAGAGCACAAGAGATTGATTTAGCTAAAAAATAGTCACATCCCAAAGGGGTTGATCACACTCGAAAGTCTATTCAATCAAAATGATAGGTTGGTTACCCATAAGATCAAAGTAGATGAGATATAGTATAAAACTTGGACCTAGATCCTAGGAAGGTGATTAAGGTTGGAGCTGATTGCACCCTTAAAGAGCTTGAGAAAATTAGGGCTTTATACAAGGAATATCCAAATACCATTGCTTGGTGCTACCAAGACCTGAAGGGATATGACAAAAGCATCATTCAACACACAATAGATATGTAGGAAGGAGTCAAAATAATTTGGAAAAAACAAAGGTCTGTTAACCCAAAGATCGAGGCACCAATGAAGGCTAAGCTCTTAAATATGATTGAAGCAAAAATCATATACCCAATTAAGCATTCTTCCTAGGTGGCCAATTTGGTACTTATGTGAAATAATAATGGAGACATTCACTTGTGTGTTGAATTTTGAAACTTAAACCAAGCATTTCTAAAAGACCATTACCCGCTACCTCAGATTGATCAGATTCTTCAGATAGTAGTGGGGGTACAATGATTTTCTCTCCTTGATGGTTTCTCTGGATATAATCAGATTTGGGTGAAAGACGAAGACCAATACAAAATGGTGTTCACAACTAAATGGGGAATTTTCACTTATCAATGGATGCCCTTTTGTCTCTCAAATGCTGGAGCCATCTTATAGAGAGCCATGAATATGGTATTCGGTGAGCTATTGAACCATGTCATTATGATTTACTTGGATGACATGACCGTCTTCTCACATAAGAGAGAGGAGCATGGCTTGCATCTATGGTAGGTGTTTGGAAAATACCAAGAGTTTGGGATATCTATTAACCCAAAGAAATCTATCTTTGCAGTGAAAGAGGGTAAAATTTTGGACCATGTAATTTTAGAGAAGAGGGTAGCTGTTTATCCTAACAGAACTAAATTTTACCAAGTAGTCAAGCCAATGATTAAAATCCTAAAAAAGGACATTGAATTTAGATGGAAAAAGAAGAGGAAGCAAGCATTTGAGGAAATCAAGGCATGGATCACCCAAGCTCTGGTTTTGGTAAACTTGGATTACTCCAAGGATTTTATCCATTATGCAATTGGAGAACTAGAGATCTATGAAGTGGTCCTCACGCATAAAGGTGAAGATGGAGATGAGCAACCAATAGTGTTTCTTAGCCAAGTAATTCAGCCACATGAGGAGAGGTACAATTTCATTGAAAGACAAGTCCATGTGGTTATGAGGTCACTAAAAATTTTAGACATTTTGTTTTCCAAAGTAGGACAATAGTGTATGTTATGCATCCAGATGTCAAAAATTTTATCATTCAGGAAGAAATGGGAGACAAAAGAGCTGGCTGGGTCTCTAAGATCCAAGAATTTGATATTGAAGTTAGGCCCACCAAGCTGGTTCGTAGTCGACCATTATGCTAAGAACTCGCCAGGAGTGCCACCTCTAAAGTGGTAGAATACCAATGGGAAGACCCAGTGCTAGAAAAAAACCTTGCAAATCGATCTATAGATAGTAAGTATTGGATAGAGGACCTTATCAAATACTTTAATATCGAAAGGTACCCTTCTCACCTCAATGCTTCATAGAGGAGAAGGTTCAGACTTCAAGCCTATAGGTATGTATTATTTCCAAATGGTTTGTTTCATATGAATATTGATGGGGTTCTCCTGAGCTTCATTAGGGGGAGAGAGAAGTAATGGATCCTCAATGAATTCCATTATGGAATGTTAGAAGGACATTTTGTAAGAAGTCCTATGGCCTTAAAAATCATTAAATCAGGCTATTATTGGCCCACCATATTTTTTGATGCCTTCAAAGTCAGCCAAAAGTGCAATAAGTTCTAGAGATACATCGACCAAAGTAAAAATGCTTCTCTACCCTTGCATCCAATCCAAGTCAAAGATCTATTCCAATAGTGGGGCCTAGATTTCATTGGGGTAAAAGATACTAACTCTTCCCTAGGGCACAAGTATATTCTAATAGCTACCAACTATTTTACTTGATGGGTGGAAGCAATTCCAACTAAGCAAGCTAACTAGGAGGTGGTTATTGCCCTCTTGGAGGGAATGATAACTCGCTTGAAAATACTAGATGAAATTGTCATAGATAATGGCACTCCCTTCACTAGTGCTAGAATTTGGGAATTTTCTAGTACAAAATATACTTAAAAAATTTATCTAACTATTACCCACAAGGCAATGGTTTGGTGGTGTCCACGAACAAGAACTTACTGAGGATCCTGAAGAGAACTTTGAAAGGTAAAAAGAAGAGCTGGCACCTACTCCTAGATAAAACCATATGGAACAATCACATTTTAATTAAAAAATCAATCAAGACATCACTATATTCTTTGGTGTATGGGAAGGAGGTAGTTCTACCTATGCACATTGAGTTACCTACATTACAATCACTCTGGTTGCTTGGCGATGAAAACAAGAATTTTGATCCCATGAGTTCCAGATTGGCTCAATTGCTACAATTAGAAGAAGAAAGAGAAAAATCTTATGAAGCTTTTATCAAGCATGTGAAGACCACAAAAAATTGGTTCGGCAAAAGGACCTTCGATCGAACTTTCCAGGTTGGTGACTTGGTGTTGAAATGGAATGAGAGAAAATCTAAACTAGGGAATCATGACAAGTTTGATGTATTATGGGAGGGTCCATTTCAAATATTCGGTGTTAATCAGGTAAAATATTTCATTATACAATATTTGGAGGGTTTCACTCTCCCTATATTAGTCAATGGCCTTCATTTGAAGGCATACTACCAGTGAGAAGTAGTAGGAAAGGTTCCTCAATTGTGTACATATTCGATTCCCTTGTATATATGTGTGTATATATCTTTTCTCCCTAGAATAAGTCTCTTCACTTCCCTTCCCTTTGTGCTCTCAGATGTGTAGTTTTAAGGTCATGAATTCGAGTTGGCAGGGAAATGTAGCAAAAGAGTTTAAGTTAGTGGTTTTTTTAAAATTTATTTTAAGTTTGCATCGTTTATAGCGTGAGAGAAAGGATAAAGAGTTGTTTTGGGTGCTAAAAATAGAAAGAAGCATTTTTGGTCTCCTATTGAACAAAAGGATATTATGTTAGTTGTTCTAAATGTGTCACCTGGAAAAGCAGTTCAACAGATAAATGATGCCATGTTGTTTAGATATCTCAAAGTTGAATGAAGGTGGTTTCGCTCCTACATGGGAGTGAAACTATGTTTTGACATATTAAGAGGTGAAATTTATGGCTAAGGTAGGGCCACCAAGATGTTTTCAAACCCCCAAAGGTTCTGAAATTAAGTTGCACTCACATTTTTAGTGAAAGCCCTCATGGTCAAAGTCAAGTGTGCACTCTTTCACCCATGCGGATGTTCAAAAAAGACAACTCTTGTGTTGAGCACCACGTGTCAGTGAGATAAGGAAGGAGTGCTTTCATTAAAAGACCACTTTTTTGTAAGCTAGTATTTTAAGCATTTAAATTATTTTTTGAAGTCAAAGATTGGTCAAGGGCCATTTCGGGTGCTCCATTGAGAGAAAAGCACTTTTGCCCCCCTTTTTAAGCAAGATGCAAGGCGAGGTTAAAAAAAAACTTCTTTCAAGTTTATTTTTCATGCAAATGCCACATGGAAAGGAGCTAAAATGAATTTTTCTTTTCAAAGGAAGACTATCACGATTGCCTCTACCAGTTAAGGAGAGCTTGCATGCTTTTTTGGCTAAGCTTGCTTTTTCAAGCATCTTGCAAGCAAAGTTAGTTGCCGTTTCGGGTAGATGATGAAATCAGGCCCGCGGGTTAGAAACACCATGTGGAAAAAAATAAGGTGAAGCACTCAATATAGAAGAGCATGATCTAGATAAATGTGTCTTGCTTACGCCACATCGACACATTTTATTTTATGGGTATAAGTCTCTCTCTTTAGTCATAGAGGGAAGCAACGAACAACACTTTTAAAAGAGGGAAGCATTTTAGTGTTTTAATCAAGTGAAAATGGCTTTTTAGTAACCCAAGTGAGTGCAAGGAGGTTTTGCTCTTGCAATAATATGAATGTATGTACCTAGGAAAGAAAGTGAAAACAAAACCTGAGAAGGGCCATTAGATCAAGAATGTGCACCTTGAAAGTGCAAAGTGGTAGGGCATGAGTTACGAGGAAGATTATGGTGCATGCCAAAATCCATCATTAAAGGAAAGTGATCCACCACCCGTAAGAGCAAATAGGAGGTCTCCAATATCATGCATGATATCCACATGCATTTATTCCTCCCACTAGTAATTAAGGTGGTAGATATCATTGCCCTGCTATAAGAAGGCTTGTCCACACTAGAAATGATAGACATAAATTTTTTAGAGGACTTGGCTGCTACACAAAAATTTAGAGTGCAAAGAGTGTTAGGTGAATTACTAGTAAAGCACTTGATATAGGTTCTAAGGAGGTTTATATTCTATCCCCGAACAAGCACCTAAGTTATTTTGCTGATTAAAAAGAAAAGGATGTCTAAAAATGGGTAAGAAGAACACCGAATCCAGGAAGGGAAAGACTCATGGAAAGCAAGTCGTAGCAAAGCAAGGTGAGGGAGCAAAGATATAGAAGAAGAAATCATAGAAAAGGCAAGTGGTGCTGGCACCACACAATGATGGGCTCAACAAAATGAGAGATTGTGCGTTCACAAACAAATATGTAGAGAAACTGCACCATACCATTGATGCCATGCTTAAAAAGGTTTTTACTCAAAGGAAGTGGACCATAGCCTATTTTTATCACCTGTATTGGTACTTGTGCACACCAGTACATACATGTCCAAAATTGGTGTGTGAAGTTGCTCAATTTTATGACCCTCCTACCCAAACAATAAAAAATGCCAAGGGGGATAACCTGTTTCAAATTTCTATCGAGAGTGTCAAAAATGCCTTTGCATGTGGTGAGAAGCTTCCAATGGACTTCACTATCAATAGAATAAATATAAAAAAGCAAAATGAAATATACAAGCCTACAACACTAATGCGGTGGTTTATGGAGGAAATATTGTTGAAGAAGCCAACATTTGGGGAGCTACCCGAGATACCCAAAACCTTGAGAGAGTTTAAGTACCCTGATATATACTCCATGATGGTGTGGGTTATGGGTCTTTCCATATATGCGATGGTCTACAAGTGGTAGGTTTATCTCATAGAATGCATTTCACATGGTAAATTCTATTCCCCTGTTGCTATGAGACCAGAAATATAGCCAATTTTCTTTGATTAGGCAAAATGGATGGCATGACAAATCCACTTGCAGCTGAGAAATATGCATAGTGGCAAGGATATGTATTTTAGTCATTGATATTTTCTTTCTTGGTACTTTTTCTACCATATGCGAGACCATTTTTCTTTCATCACTAAGAATCTAACGAAGGAGAAGGGCAAAGTGCTACCGGTCTACTAGTGGACTCATGCTTTATCAAAAAGGGAGTCTTCTTATAGCTTCAACATAATGTTTCTAGGCCTTGCACTTGAGCTACTTTAAGGTGTCTATGCTCGAGTACCAAAGGAGATGAGGAACGAAGTAGTGGAGAAAGTGAAGGGTGATGTATTTCAACTTACATAGGGCCTGGTTATTTGGATGTATAGTTTTTCTAGAAAACCTTTTCTCCTACCTTACTACACCAAAAAGTACCTCTTTACCTTGGACATCACAAAGCAATGTGATTTCATAAATTATACATATGGGCACGAAAGGAGGAAAATGCACATGTGTCCCATGCAATTCAAGTTTATCCATATTGAGGTAACATTGACTGGGCAAAATTGGTTCATCGCAGTAACATTGTATGACTACACGCTAGTCAAGATTCCCCAACATTGGAGGTATGACCTGTTGGATATTTTTAGACCAATTATTGATGCAAAAATCTTCCATTCTTGCCCTCATCCAAAAATTTTAGCTCAACAAAATAACCCTATCGGACATGATTTGGAGTGGCACATGGAGAAAATGATGGTGCTTCCCCATTGGCACAATTTCTACATGTTGGAAGTTGAGTATGATCCTATACACAACCTGGAGTATGTCCCTCCGAAGGATACATTACAAAAATGAAAGAAAAATTACCCGATTGGTCGGATGACAAGATTACAAATTGGTGGATCATGAGGGTTCATAATGTGAAGCCATCGTCTGATTACCCGATGGTGTTAGACAAAAATTTCTTAGTGATTTATGATGCCAACATCGACACGTACCAGCCTATTTCTTTTTTCTATGTTATCTCTCGAGGTACTTCAAGCCTTGGCCAAGTTGAAGATGCGACATCAGAAAGGGGCCAACTAACTGCATAAGATGCACCTATCCAAGGGAAAGGTGAACAACTACTCCTGGAGGAGCAAGGCACCCAAATGAAGAGAAGCATTAGCATGGCAATATCACCTTATCATATTGCACAAAATCCTAGGAATGGTGTATCAAGACCCCCAGTACGAACCCTTATATAGCACTATCAACTGTAGGGGTGAATTTTCTTGAAGTGCTTGTTGGGTGAATGTTCTTGAAGTGCTTGTTTTGGAGCAACATGGGCAGTTGAACTAGGAGATAGAGTTGATCGATATTGTGATAGAAGCTTCAGATGAAGGAGAAGGAAGGGCAAGACCAATCACATAGTAATTTACCTCTTTGTATTTAGTGGCATCTGAACCCTCAGGTATGTGTTCTCTAATCCCTTCCCTGTTAATTGAGCGATTGAAACTCATTTCATCAAATGCCAAAACCCCTATTTCTAGTCTACTCCCATTCAGTGTCCATGTGTCTTCCACTTTGTCTCCATTATCCCAGTCATTGGTTACCTGTTGGTCATCAAATCCGCATAGGAAAGGACTTTCGATGGGTTTGTGCGCCCTGGACCTACGACCAACATTGAAAGGCCGAGAGGAAGAGATGCCCCTTGTGCCAATCTCCGGAGAAAGGTCGGCTCCTATACTAATCTACTTTTGGGGTTGAGATAAGAGTGCAGGAAAGAGATAAAAGGAGTTTGGGTTAGAGAAAGAAATAAAAAGGGGTAAGGGTTAGAGATTGATGATTCAAGGTGGGGAAGAACAAGAAGCATGATCACTCACTAATAACTTGAATAGCAGCAAAAAACACCAAGAATAGACAAATGAAATGCAGTGCCGACCTTCCTATGTATCCTCTGGACGGGTTCGTAGGGTTCTCCTCTCTCTCTCGCTAAAATTCAGGGTTTAGAGTAACAACGATTGAGGCGAGGGAATAACAGAAACCTCGATCCACCAGGCAACATAAAAGAAAGCAACAGGGACGTTTTTCCTCTCCTATGTATCCTTCAGGGAAAATTTTAGGGTACAGTCCTCAATCGCACACCGGATTCAGGATTTAGAGTCTCAGTATACGAATGCAGACAAACAAAAGAATTAAGCATAGAAGGCAGCATAAAAGAGAGAAATGGAGCATCAAATATCTTCAGTATTAGACGCAAGACATCAAGTTACAATAGCTTTCTAGTAGAAAGTTCCCCCCCTTTTACATTGCAAAGCCTGGGTTTTTATAGAGGACCCGACCCTCTGAATCATTATTACAAAATGACGGAGTACACCCTTGGGCTCTAAGAAATTGGCTCCTCTCGACTTCTGCAATTGAGTTTTAAAATCAGTTACTGAAACTGGCAACTGTGACTGGGTCAACCGTGGAAACATTTATTTAATGCGTCACCCGAGTGTCCATGGCTTCTAGATGCTATGCTTGAGTGATCGCTATGCCCGTCGGGTTTTACTTCAAGGACTGTTACATCCCTTTTGTTTGCCAATAATGGTTAGCGGACTTATCGGGCAAGAAATGGGTACTTATAAGGGGGCTTTTGATCACATTGGGAAGCTGACCACCTTGGAACGTGGGCTCAAAAAGTGCTTCGCTACATATCTGCTTCGTCGAAGCCTTGGGTCGAAGTAGATTCTCCTCAATTTGTTCTTCACAAAATAAGGCTTTGCAAAAACTACTTCGGGGATGTTGACTGCCGAGCAGGCTTCATCTTTGAAATGGGGCTCTTTGTTCTTTGTTGGTGAAACTGCTTCGACTGGAAAATGTTTCGGCCTGATTCTCTCTCAAAACTATAGTTCAGGGAATATCCTCCTGAAGCACTTCATGTCCTCCGAAACATTGCCAATTTTCTTCGAGCACCACTGCTTCGGGTGAAAACTGGCTGAAGTAGGTGTCGAAAATACTTCAGGCCCAAAGTAGTTTCCTTACCTTAGCTGATTTGAATTATGCTTTCCTCCTTCGGTGAAGTTGCTTGAATGTTGCTTTGCAAAACTTCTTCCCGAAGCGGTTGTTGAAAATGCTTCGGGTGCGAAGCGTTATCTTTGTATTTTCTTCAACGAAATTACTTTGCAAGGTTTTCGCTCAAAGTGGCGATGAAAAGTGCTTCGGACCCGAAGCTCTTTCTTATACTCTCCTCTTTTTCTCTCGACGAAGCTGTTTTCCTTGGCCTATTTGGTAGCGAAGCTCTTTCTTCTTCATTTTACAAAGGGGCGATAGGGAGAGTCAAAATTGCTGTAACTTTAAATAAAAGAAAAACTTGCAACAAAGAACTATTATACAAAAACTCTACTATTCTTCTACCCCTTGTATAATGTGACAAAAAGTGTCAACATTCTTGGTGGCTCACGGGGTGACGAGCTTGCCTCGGCAAAAGAACCCTTTAGTCCTAATCCATTGGGCTATGGAGTCACTGATCTCCCCCAGATCCTGCTTCTGCAGTCTGTCCCTCCTCTTGCTCCTCTTCTTCTTCTTCCTCTTCTACTTCTTCTTCCTCCTCTGGCGTGGCTTCTAGCTACAGTGATGGTTCGAGGCGATCGTGAATGCGTTTCATCCAGGCACTCTTTTGAAATGGCTCTTGATCCTGTAGTGCCTCAACCAAAATGCGAAACCGATCAATTTGCTCGATGTCAGCATGCTTGGCCCTGATGAATAAATCATTTAGGCATGCTACCATCTTGCAGTATCTCAGGATGAAGTCGGTTATCTGCCCCTCTGAGATCGGCTCCGCCCATCCATCTATCTCTGAGACATCGCCCTCAAACTGGAACCAGACTGGCTTGAGGTCATCTTTAGTCAAAAGGTTCCCGTTATCGTCTGTGAAACTCGAGAAACCCAAGGAGGAGAGGTCCTAAAAATAATTCATCGAGGCACGTTGCTCATTTTCAAAAAAGTCTTGGAGCCTCCTTGCCTTCTGAGCTTTTCGCACCTTAGAGAAAAATGCGCGAACCATGGCCTAGGCTGTGGACCAATCTCTAGCCGTCCGAGTCATTGCAGTGACCTGCAAGTCCTGATATTTTACATTCTGGACATCGAAGGCTAACTTGAGCCGATGCCTGGCTTTCTGCATGACTTCATCAATGATTGGCCCTCCTTCGAAAATAGTGAGCTGGGCTTCGGTGATGAAGGTCAGTATCGTGAGGGCGCTAGAACATCGAGACCTAAAATTCTTGAGCAAGTGGGTGCGAATCTCTTTGATTCTGCTCCTATCGAACACCGTCAAGTCTTCCTTCTCGTGCAGCTGGGCCTGCATTTGTGCAACTCTATCTTCCAGCTCTTTGGCCTTTAGATCGCTCTCGATATATTTATGTGCTTGGCCCTCGGCTGTGGACTGGAGCTGTTGAACCTACTGTTTTAGGGCGCACGTTTCCTTTTTCATGGCCTTGCACTTCCCCTCGGCCTCCGCCAACTTGGAGCGGACCCTCACCAGATCTTCTTCTAGCTTGACATTGGTGGCCTCGGCCTCGATCCTGCGCTGGTTGGCGATGACTGCATGAGCCCTAAAGGTCTCAATTCGGACATGCATGGATGCCGATTCATTGTCTACATTTAGATGCACCAGGTCCTTAGGCGTTTCCTGGTAATCATAGTCCGTTGGAGTCATTTCATCCAGGGGCTTCTGCACCTTAGGGACCTTCTTGATCTTGTGCATCTTCCCGACTTTTAAATCAAACACGACACATTTTTCAACTTGAGCCGTTGCTCGCCCTCTTTTCTTTCTCGCCTCCTTCAAGATTTTGTCGGTATTCTACCGAGCTTGGAGCAGCTTCTCGGCAAGAGGGCATTCCTTGATCAGAGACATCTCTGATTCAAACAAGGCTGGGTCACCAACCAAAGGAGTGAACAAATATAGGGAATGGATGGGGGATGCCTCGCCAGATGGTCCGATGGTGTGTGTAGCAGGCATTTCGGTGATGGCGGCCACATCATGCGAGACGAGGGATTGGATGGTGAGGCTTGGTGTTGAAGTGATACCTCCGCTTCTGCTAAAAATCAAGGGGGTGGCAGTGCGAGTGGGTGAAGTGACTTCAATGGATTTATCCCAGCCGGGATCATGGGATGGACTTGGACTAGTCACGGGTGACGTGTGATAGGGCGATGGGCTATGTAGGGGAGACTGGTGAGAACCTTCGGCCATGGCTATAGGGGGTGTGGGTGAGTCTTGAGTAGGGAGTGGAGAGCACGTACCTGAGTGCCCTCCTAGCATTGTGGAGGTGGTGACTTCTGATGTAGCCATCTCCTATCCTTCCTTTGCTTTGGCATCTCTAGCCTCCATGGTTTCTGCCTCGGCATCCCCTTCAGATTGGAGGAACTCCTCCACATTGATGACATTGATATCCGGGACGGTTGCGGCGCTTGGTGGCATGGCACTCTCAACAATTGCTTCGGACGGACCTGGTGTAGGTCGCCTAGTGGAAGGGCTTGGAAACCCTGTGCGAAGGTGCTTTGGATGGCTTGAAGGCACTTGCACTAATTCTGGCCTCTTTCTCTTTGTCCTCACCAGCGGTTGTTCAGACTCTTCGAAACTTGTGTCTTGGCCTCCTATAGGTACTGGAGGTGGCCTCTGTGGTGTGGCTTTGGCCCTCCTCCATTTCTTTGGCTTCGAAGTAGTTTCCTTTCTCTTTGGGCTTTCGCCCAAACCTGGGATAGCTGGAGGAATGAGGTCGACGAAGGATAGAGGCTTCCATGTCCCGGCATTGGCCTCATAGACCGCTATGAAGTCTTTGTCAGATGACAAAAGACCGTAAGAATTTGTCTTTCGATGATGGACCCTCATTATCCACCACTCTCTTAATTGGGCCACGTCCCAATCTTTCGTTGCTTCCTTCAAATCATCTTTTGCCTTCTTCTAGAAGGTAGAGTTGGGGCTCGAGAGAGGGTGCCAAACTGGGTCATATGCGACCTCCATCGGGTAGAACTCATGCCAGGGAGGTAACATTTCCATTTTCTCCAAATGCCACTCCAGATCCTTCCCGTTGGGATTGTTCCTTTGCTCCATAATTTCTGGATAGGGGCAAGTGTGGAAATTCTTAAATCGTAGATGGTCCCTCATTACCCCCAAGGGGTCATAGAGCCATTGCTGAGGAAGCTGGACTAGGCCAAAATTGGTGAGCTTCTCCTCCAAGAAAACATTTTGTCTGAGGGCAAACACCTCGATAACTCCCATCTTGAAAGGGAAATCACAGGTGTGAGCCCATTTCCGTCCATGGCCATAAATGGCGTTTGTTGCATCACTTTGCCGAGCAACCTCCAATGCAAACTGGTATTCGGAGGGATAGACTAGCAGTAGAAAAGGCCTCCCTGTGAAGTCGAATATGTGAATTACAAGCCCCTGTGTCAGCTAAAAAATGTCTCCCCTCCTCTCTTGTACCACTTTGTCCCTTAAGAGGAGGGGGACTCGAGGGGAAGACCCCATTAGCATATGCATTGTGGGTCCCAAAAATTGTTGGTTAAAAGAATAATAGGACTTCGTCTTCAATAGGAGAGGGGTCCACTGGTATATAGGTAGAGGATTTCCATCCTCGTCGCTCGTCGTAATAGCAATATAAGGGAAACTTCTATGTACATGAAAGAAAAATAACCAAACAAGAAGGGAACAGGGCGAAAAGTACTTATTTGCCCCAAGATTCTTCATGCTGGCGAGCCGTGTATGTAGGGTCCTGGCCACCCATTCTGCCCAGTCAAAAAATACTGGGTTGGTGCTTGGCCTCGAAGCATCAGGGGCATAAAATTCCCCTCTGGAGATACACTCGGCCAAAGACACCTACCATGGGTGCACCGAAGCGTCAGTAGATAGGCCTGCCACCCATGCAATGATGGAGAAGATGTCGATGTTTTTGAAGGCCTCCAAGGGTAGGGGCATCTAGGGCAATTTTCCTGAAGGAAGCCCGCTCTTGAGGCTCTATTGCAAAAAATTGATTATGTAGTTGGAGGATGTGAACCTCTCCATCTGTTCGCTAAGCATAACATTGCAAACTGTGTACCCCTTAGGAGGGCCTTGTTGTGGTGCAAAGGCTGCCTGGACATCTTCCTTCAAAATGGAGAAAAGCTTGTGCTCAGAGGCATCTACCACTTGTATGGAGGAGGGCTGATAGTTCTATGCGATGGCATCAATCAGCTTAGGGCAGTGATGTGTGGGGGGCATCAGATACCAGTATATCTGGGAGTAGTAGGCGACAACTCTTTTGTTGTCTGTCGAGAGCCTACTCTTCATGAACTCGATGGTGCTTCTGAGTTTGGCCATGCTCCTCGATAGCTTGGTGTCTCTGATCCTATCCCACCTGTCGACTGGTGGTTCTTCGGGCTGCTCATCCCCAGAATCCTCCCTTTCTTCCATGATTTGGTTCTCAGGGTGGTGGCTAGCATCAACTCTCTTCGGCCCTTTGTCATGGCATTTTGCTTTTGGTTGCTCGGGGGTCGACACTTCTGGTTCCTTCCCATTTTATTTAGAGTTATTCTTCCCCATTGTGCTAGGGGTAATGGAGAAAACAATGTGGAGGGTTTCGAGATCGGAGGCTTCGAAGCGCAGGATAGGGGAGCTTGAAGGCTAGTAGCAAAGTTTGCATGAATTATTGGGCAACTAGCTTCGTTACTGCTGGAGCCTACATTATATAGCCGTAGAAGGCAACCACCGGTATTTATGGCACTTGCCATAATTAACTTTGCCTCGCTTCGTCCAATTTGCCGCATGGTGGAGTAGTACACAGGGTTGCGTGTTATGATGATTGCGGCTCACTTTGGAAGTGTGACCCTCTACCACTTTGTACCCGAGCATGAACTTTTCTCCTAACCGAATCCTTAAAGGACGTACCCGCCACCTTTTCATTTAACTCGCCCGCTTTGGACGCTTTTGAAGGTGATTGTCGACATGTTCCCCTAGGCACATTTTAAATGCCCCCACCTTTTCCGTCGTTGGGTTGGTGAAGCCGAAGTCAGAGTTGAAGTGTTCCAGGGCAAACCCTTGGTGTGAGCTATTTCTTTTATGCTTCGGGCCCGAAGGGACCTCCTTCGCAGGAGAAGGTTTTCGAAGTGCTTTTCGTTTGAGAAGTGGTTCACTGATTCTCCTTCAAAAATTGCTTCGCACGGACTCCCCTTGGTGAAGTACTTCTCGGGCCTTGGTCCAAATTTTTTTTTTTTTGGAGCCGAACTATTTACACTATTCACAAGCTTGCGGCATAATGGGCATGCCGCCACCACGGACTCAACTTCGGGTGATTATCCGATGAACTTGCAGTGACCCGACCAGATCAGGTTGAACTTTAGCTGACCTTTGGAGTTCGGATCATTTCTACTCAAAGTTGTCCATGCTGCGAACAGGAAGCAACGCAGCCGATTTTCATTTTTGTCAATGCTCAGATTGTTGGCGAAGAAGTTCGCCACTCAAAAGCCTTCTTGGGGCATCGGTCTTAGGGATAGCCAGAACCAGTACCAGACCTAATGCCAAAATTTTGCAGATTCTTCCAAATGAAGGCCGAGCACAGGTTCTTCCATCCTACTGATATGGTAGCAAGGTTTCTTCGACGAAGAGTAGTCCTCCAGGAACTCTTCAGGTTCATCATCTGATGAGCTTTGGCTGAACTCTTGCATGCCATCTCTTGGGACACAAAAAGGGTGCAAAAATGTGCCCTCTTTGTTCTTGGGTTCTACCACTCGAGTCTACTTCTCTCCTCGGTTCACCTCTTGATGGAGATTGCGAGTAGCCATGTTGTTCATTAGGTGGGCCATGCTTGCATATCCCCATTGTTGGGCTAGTATGAGGTCTGCCTCCTGAGCTCCAAATGACTGCGTCTCAGGCCTCGGCTCAGTGTGAGGAATACCCCATGAAGAGTACTGCGTTGGCCGAACAGGAGCCATAATTATTGAGGGAAGCGACGGAGCTTCTCTCCATTGCCACTTTCTCGATAGGAGCAGAAGTTGTTCTCCTCGTATTGCCTCCTCGAATATTTGAGGGAACCTTCATTCCCCTGATTGTAGTAGAATGAGGCTTATGTCTGGGTGGAAGGCCCGAACATAGAAGAGGTAGGCTTGGGCAGGCGTCGGTTGGATCTCCAGTGGGATTCTCTTCCAACTTTTGTAGAATTAGACATTGAAGTCCGTGATACCTTTCGATGGTGCTCTCTTGATGGTGGAGAGGTATGCGAAGAGATGGAAGGGATCCTGAGAGCCATCGAACATTTCGATCAATGCCCCCGCTAAGTCATCCCATGAGTAGATGCTTTTGGGCCTGAGCAATCTGTACCACCACAATGCCCTTCCTTCTAGTGATAAAACAAGAAGTCTGATCATGACATCTTCATGGATAATGTCATGGAGGGTCGCTAAATCAGCAATATCTTCAAGGTGCTCTCTGGCCATTCCCTCGGTGCCGTTGTATTTTGACAATGATTTCAAAGCACTTTTGGGAATCTCGTGGTAGCTTTGGATATTAAGGGGGCCTAGATCGTTCCAGCTAGGAAAGCTTCTTCCAGCCATTATGACAGTGGCCTATGGAAATCACGGTTGTCGCCGCCGAGGCAGAGTCGTTAGGTGAACATTTTTTTTTTTCGTTGATGAGGTCAAGGCTGCTCACCGAACCTTGATTCCTCCAGGATATCTTCTTTTAGATTTGATAGGCGCCTTCGACCAGGAAATATGGATCTTCAGCTCAACTAAGTCGCTAGGTGATTTTATCAGATGAAGATAGGCCAGAGATTCATCGAACTCGGACCTTCTTAAGACACGGGGAGTCTTGGTTACAAAAATCAGGTTCAGGCAATGGTATTTACGACTTTAGAGATTCTTCGGGTAAAACAGAGTCGCCAGATGCTAGGAGTCTTTCAGTAATGAGGGCATCGATTCTCACTACTACTCAGAAGATGAGACTGACCGGATCTCATCGGGAACTTTGTTAGAACTACTGGCTCCGATGAAGACGGGTTAGAAATTTTCTCAAATATGGGACTTTGGGTCCCACTGGGCGTGCCAGAAACTATTGGTCATCAAATCCGCATAGGAAAGGACTTTCGATGGGTTTGCACGCCCTGGACCTGTGACCAACATTGAAAGGTCGAGAGGAAGAGATGCCCCTCGTGCCAATATCCGAAGAAATTCCGGCTCTTATACTAATCTACTTTTGGGGTTGAGATAAGAGTGCAAGAAATAGATAAAAGGAGTTCGGGTTAGAGAAAGAAATAAAAAGGGGTAAGGGTTAGAGATTGATGATTCAAGGTGGGGAAGAACAGGAAGCACGATCACTCACTAATAACTCGAATAGCAGCAAAGAACACCAAGAATAGACGAATGAAACACAGTGTCGACCTTCCTATGTATCCTCTGGATGGGTTCATAGGGTTCTCCTCTCTCTCTCGCTAAAATTTAGGGTTCAGAGTAACAATTATTGAGGCGAGGGAATAACAAAAACCTCGATCCACCAGGCAGCATAAAAGAAAGCAACAGGGATGTTTTTCCTCTCCTATGTATCCTTCAGGGTGAATTTTAGGTTACAGTCCTCAATCGCACATCGGATTCAGGATTCAGAGTCTCAGTATACGAATGCAGATAGACAAAAGAATTAAGCATAGAAGGCAACATAAAAGAGAGAAATGGAGCATAAAAGATCTTTAGTATTAGACACAGGACATCAAGTTACAGTAGCTTTCTAGCAGAAAGTTCCCCCCCATTTTACATTGCAAAGCCTAGGTTTTTATAGAGGACTCGACCCTCTAAATAATTATTACAAAATGACGGAGTACACCCTCGGGCTCTGAGAAATCGGCTCCTCGCGGCTGATGCAATTGAGTTTTCAAATCGGTTACCAAAACTAGCAACTGTGATCGGGTCAACCGTGGAAACATTTATTTAATGCGTCACCCAAGTGTCCCTGGCTTCTGGATGTTGTGCTTGAGTGATCGCTATGCCCGTCGGGTTTTACTTCAAGGACTATTATGTCCCTTTTGTTTGCAAAGAATGGTCAGCGGACTTATCGGGCAAGAAAGGGGTACTTATAAGGGGGCTTTTGATCACCTTGGGAAGCTGACCACCTTGGAATGTGGGCCTGAAAAGTGCTTTGCTACATATTCACTTTGCTGAAGCCTTGGGCCAAAGTAGATTCTCCTCAATTTGTTCTTCACAAAATAAGGCTTCGTAAAAACTACTTCGGGGATGTTGACTACCGAGCGGGCTTCATCTTTGAAATGGGGCTCTTTGTTCTTTGCTAGCGAAGCTGCTTTGGCTGGAAAATGTTTCGGCCCGATTCTCTCTCAAAACTGTGGTTCAAGGAATATCCTCCCGAAGCACTTCATGTCCTCCGAAACATTGCCAATTTGCTTCGGAACCACTGCTTCGGGTGAAAACTGGCCGAAGTAGGTGTCGAAAATACTTCGGGCCCGAAGTAGTTTCCTTACCTTAGCTGATTTGAATTATGCTTTCCTCCTTCGGCGAAGTTGCTTGAATGTTGCTTCGTAAAACTTCCGCCCGAAGCGGCTGCTGAAAATGCTTCGGGTGCAAAGTGTTATCTTTGTATTTTCTTCGACGAAATTACTTCGCAAGGTTTTCGCCCGAAGTGGCGATGAAAAGTGCTTCGGACCTGAAGCTCTTTCTTATACTCTCCTCCTTTTCTCTCGGCAAAGCTGTTTTCCTTGGCCTATTTGGTAGCGAAGCTCTTTCTTCTTCATTTTACAAAGGGGCGATAGGGAGAGTCAAAATTGCTGTAACTTTAAATAAAATAAAAACTTGCAACAAAGAACTATTATACAAAAACTCTACTATTCTTCTACCCCTTGTATAATGTGACAAAAGTGTCAACAGTTACCCATTCTCTAGTTCCCGTCCCTATTCCCTCTACTACCTTAACATTCATCTCCTTTACGTCTATTACCAATGCATTCATGTTTCCTAGACCCTTCGCTAGTGCCTCTTCTTCCATCGCTATGTCTATTACCATCCTTGATCCTATCCAAATTTCATCCCCGCAACCTCCACCATAGTGACAACATCTATTGATATTCCAATGCCTAGTCCTATGCCTTCAGTCACTACTATCCAAACCCCAATATCTCCCAAAGTAAGCACAATTTCTACCTCATCAACTTACATCCCATCCATTGAAGTCTAGCCTCAATGTGCTCTTTTACCATATGCAACATTTTTCAGAGTGCAGGAGCCATTGGAAATAGAGTTGGAGGTCCTCCAAGAACACCCAATTACTAAGAACATACATCAAGTGTAGTAAAGTTCCTTGAGCTGGCTAAAGGGCCAAAAAAGAAAGGGTGCACTAGCTCCTACTTAAGTAGAGAAAAGGGCCATCTTCAACCTAGAGAGGATGGAGGTCCATACGGTGCAAAAAGTACCTAATGCCCAGAAGCTGCTAGGGGATATGGTGCCCAGAGACTATTCTTACCACGTAGTTATCGATGACCTGAGGATGATCAACATTGTGGAGAAGATGGAAAATCCAGATAGAAATGAGCTCCATGTACTTTCATGGGGAGAACTATAAGGAGCACTTATTGAAGTCAAATATAGAACTAGAGGAAGATCTAGCATAGGTGAGAGCCCAACTGGAGAAGGCCCAGTATGAATCTACAAGATGGTAGTAGTGCATAGCTAGTTTGGAGGAAGAGGTGGGAAAATATAAAGAAGCAACCGAACAACACCTCAAGGTGTGCATGCAGGCCGAGAGCCAGGTGCAAGTTTTGAATACCCAAATTTAGGAACTGTAGGGAAAATTGATAGAAAAAGAGATGCAAGTGGTTGTTTTTACCAAGGAGTGCATCAAAGAGATTTTCTAAAACTTCCTGAACAATTTCTAGGCTAGAGCTTCAAAGGTAGTCATAGTTTTGATATTCATGTGGAAAGTACAAAAGGCAGTTTCCCTTGGTAAGCTGGTTGTCATAGCCATCAAGGAAGATGTGGACTATTGGCTAGATATTACCATGTAGATAAAGAAATTGGAGAAGAAAAAACTCCATGTTACTTCCATGAGCCCATTGGCTCGATCTTGGGCTACTGCAAAGGTCACTCTATGACCTTATTTTGTGAAGCTTGAACTGGCCAAAGAAGCTCAAAATTTGTGGAATGCATTTGTGTAGGAGAGGGTTACTTTATTACTCCATTTTTAGGCCCTCGCACAAATGGAATTTTACAGCTTAACTAACGATAAGGGTAATATTTTGCTCCATGGGGAGTTAAAAGAGATATGGGCTACGTTCACCAATGACACATTTGATATTGAGGGTTGGGGAGACCCCATTGCAGAGAAACAAGTAATACCCTTTATGATAAAGTATGCATGGATAGAGACCTCTTTGTTGGAGCTTATCCAAAGAGCCACCTTCACCAGTATAGACCAAGTTGAAAATTTTTGATATCTGGTCAAGGAGCTCAAAAACCACCCACCATTCCCTCTAGATGCTTGGGCTGAGGCATAGGAAGTTTATGAATATATTTACAAGCACCCTATGATATTGATGCATCTCCAACAATAGGAGGAAGAAGGACACAACAGAAAATGATAGTGACCAGGGTGAAGTTGGCAAGGAGAAGGAGGGAGACCATCAAGAGAAACAAGATAAGAAAGAAGAGAGAGATAGGTTTGAGGAAGAAGAAGGTACCTATAGCAAGCACTCTGAAGAAGCAAAAAGCAATGATGAATCTAAATCTGAAGGATAAAGGCTTGGGATAATCACATTGAGGCAATTTCAATTCCCCACAAGCCACCAAAAATGTTGGCATCTCTACCACATTCTTTCTTGTAAAAATTTTGTTTAAGTTTTAAAAATGCTTTTTCTTCTTCTTCAAAGCTCATTGTAAAAATTCCTGCTCCCCTTTCCCCTCTGTAAGAACTCATGTTTAAATTTTATTTTCATCCAAGTCAAAGAATGAAAAATGATAATTTCCACTCGGTATGCAAGTAAATTTTCTGGTTTATGTTTTATCATGTTGATAAAGTGAAGGCCAGGTTTTGCTAGGCCTTCGCAGCAAGTGCTCTTCCATGAAAAAATTATGTTCAACACTCCTTGTGATGGGCGTGTGGATGAAAACATTGAGGCTGCGAGCAAAAAAAAGCATGCATTAATGCGCTAAGTGAGGCGTTTCATGCCCACACTCCAGTAAAACCCTCTTTTTGGCCACAAAGGATCGTTTAAGGCAATATGAAGAGTGAAACACCTTTTTGGTCTATGAGTTGGGCAAAAGAGAAGCACCTAAATTAAAGTTCATAGTGGGCCCCACTAATGGGAATGGTTGTTTAAAGAAAAAGAGGCTTCAAAAAGCCTTTTAGGGTTTACATTTAGGTTAAAATTGCATGGGGCCCAGTATCTCTCACTCCCACTATGGAACAAAACTCCTTTCATTGTAAGAAAGGGAAAAATACCATATATAATCTTCTAATTAATCAAATTCATGCACTGGCCCACCACACAACCCAACCAATGAAGCATAGTCAAAGTCAATACAATCCATGTGGCTACTTTATGAGCACAACGCTCATGGGGCTTGTAGTTCTAGGTTGGTTTTTTGCTCAATATGGTGACAAGACTCTCTTTCACATCTCTTTTGAGAGAAACTCCCCTGGCACCTCTCCCTTCAATGAAACCACCCCAAAGCACTATTTCAATAATGAAATACAATTTAGAGGGTGTGATTTCATAAGTTTGATGGTGGTGGGTGTAAGAGTGATCCGATATTTACCATTGAGACAATGCCGATAGAAAATCTTACCAACCACGTTGATGAGATGCAACGTTTCTAGCAATGGAATCAAACGTTGCCATACTCCATAACTCTTGAAGTGCTGCCAAATCGAATCCTTCCTTACACGATGATGGATTGTAGTTGAGCATTAATTTTTTAGAGGTGGAATCCTCTATAAAAACTAGCAAATTCAATGTTTTAAGAATGGGCAATTTTATTGAAAGCTTTGTAAACTCAAGCTCTGCTATGAATGTAAGGAAAAATTGGCTCTAATACTAGTCCACTTCTATATGCAGATTTTCTGTCATTTATTTCTATTAAACTCATTTTATTATCAAAAAGTTTAAATTTTATTCTAGGATTTAGCTATCGATAAAGGGTAAATACTAGAATATCCCTGGAAACTGCATGTTTAAGGAATTTTAGTTTTAGTTTTAGTTTTGTTCTTTGTGTGAAATATTGCTGGTTTGACTTTAAAAATTATTGATATTGCTATCGGTTCATCACCCCTTTTCAATCGTCTTACAACTCTTTCCTCATTCCTTTCGGTCACTTCCCATTCCTTTTAGTCACTTCCCATTCCTTTCTTATTCTCTAAATATTCAAGCTAAAAATAGTTAGTAAGTGAACCAACCCTCTCTGGAGATTGGCATGGGAGGCATTTTTTCCTTTCGGTCTTTCAATGTTGGTTGGGTCTAGGGTGCATAGATGAAAAATTCTATACCTAAGGTATATTATTGACCAACAGGACACTCAAGGTTGCCACCTCATGGGTTGAAGAGCTCAATAAGGTTATTGATTTGGATAACCATGATATAACACCTTATGAAGAATGGAAGAATGCATATGGCATCAAGCAGTGGGATTCTACCTGACTGGTTTGGTTGGAGGTTTTACTCTCCTTTAGCTCCTCTATATATTTTTCTTATCTATCTTGTTGGTTTCACTTTCCCCTATTTTTGTTTGTCTCTGGTGGGATGTTATTTAGGATTTTGTGATATCCCTTTTGTACTTGGATTTCTTCCCTTTATGCTCTGTTAGGCTTGTTAGAAATGGTTCCCTACGTTGATTTCTATAATTTTATTACCTTTTTTGATAATCCTTTTGGTTTTTTCATGATCTTCATGTAAAAGGTTTAGGGACCTTTCAACACCCCTTCTTTATCTATCAATAAAAATAAACACATACATACACACAAAATTGGGTCAACAGGAGGCCATAGATGACTATACCAAAAAATTAACACAAGATCTTGTGTGTGAATATATATATGCAAGCAAAATTTTATAAAAATTATGCTAGGAGTGAGGGTTCGATATTGCCCACAAGCCACTCAAGAGACAACTTTTTTTACAAAAATAAATGAAAGGAAAGCCTATAAGTGAATACAATTACAAAATTTCCTATCCTTTTTAAAGCCTATACTATAACTATTTATAGTTTAAAATAGGAAAATATTCCCTCAAAAACTTGCAGGATGATTTGACTTCATGGCCACCTTTTCCTAGGGATTCTAAATATTGAATGAAGTTGCCTTTGACCATTGTTTCTATCAATCTATAGCTACAGTGGTTGTAGGTCCTTATTTCTTTGTTTTTAATAGTTCACCTACCTTTACCCATTTTTTTGAGCCAAAATATTCATGGAAGATGACCCATATTTCAACACGAAGGTAATACTAAATAACACTTGAAATCAAAATATTATGGGGTTAAACAAGAGATTGGGACTACATACATGCAACTTACTTGAACATACAAGCATTCACATAGAAATACCAAGCACATAAATCTATTAAAACATAGTCTAAGCATGGTAATGAAATAGCTATGTGAACAAAAAGAGAACAATCTATAGAAGGAAAGCACTCTAGTAACAAATTATGCACCTTTTATCTAAGCTTTCCAATGTCTTTCTCCACTCTCTGCTGCACTGCCCCAAAAGTTTTATTTCCTCTAGTGTTTTGATCTTGCTCTCCAAAAATAGATCCTTTCCAATGATTTATCCCCTTCAAATAAGCATCCACTCCTCATGCTATAACATATGAGAAACTAAAGAGATCACCACCCTCAATGCTCACAATTAAGGTGCGACCTCAACCTTCTTAGATAAATATCTCCAAGGCGCTTTAGAAAAGGAGTTCTTTACAACCCACTACTCATTAATTATTTAAGTAATGGTAATTTATATTAATATCAAAGGTTGGTATCAATTTATTAACCTTGATAATATTAATCTCCAAACTAAGATATAAATTAATATTCTTTCTTAAAACACCATAATTTAATTTTTAAGGAAAACTTAACTCAACTAATATTTCATTATTCATTCATAACATCTATGCATACCAAAAAAACATAGATTTGCACCATCAATATTATTTCATAAAATATATGCATACCAAGAACAATCATAGATTCATACTAATAATGTTTCACACCATTGTTTTATCCTTAAATAGGTGGCTCTTTTAAGATAGTCCTAGACTATCACCAATCTATTAAGGAGACTCATTGCCTAGACAACTTCCTAGCCCAATGGTGTGAACATGGACTAGACACACAATGCATATAAATAAGAGGTAGTTTCCTTGTTACCTCGAGCTGGTGATGAACAAGTCATCATCATCATTTCTCAAAATATCTCTCTTTGTAGGTGGTTCACCCATATGATCCCACATGAAACTATACCATTAAAATAGTCACACAAAAACATAGTTCATTATTAAAAGCAAGGTCTTCCAAGGTGAGGTGTTACACGTATTCTATTACAACACACCCAAAATACAATCCCCTTCTCTTGATGCACACCCTTCCTATCTTCACCCCCATGCACACCTTGATTTTCCCACTAACCCCCATTTCTTCTTCACTTCACTCCACATCACACATCAAGACTATTTTTTATTCCTCTATATTTATCCCTCCATTCTTATTTTATTTTTCATTAAAATTTTTATCATATTAAAGGGATTTGGAAATAAATATAACACAAGAACACAAATTTACTAGAAATCATCTACCTCCAATAATATTTTAATATTTTAGTAATAAAAGAAAAAGAAAACATCAAATTTCATTATCTCAGTTGTTTATATTGATTTACTTTTAAGAAAATGATCTAGGTTCAAATATTGTGAAGGAATACATGCATATACAAGTTATATCACTACTATGTGATGATGATGTAATGTGTGTGAGGTCCATTTCAATCCCATATAACCAATTTTAAAAATTAAATAAAAAAGAGAAATCAAATAATAGAATTTGGTACAAATCATATTGGCCTTTCACATGTAACACACATATGTTCAACAAGTATGTGTTTTCTTTCCCTCATGGTGGCCTTTGAATACATGTACCCATAAAACATCTTAAACTAGAAATAATTTCTTTCAAAAGATCATAAATATTACACAATCATATTAATTACAAAATTCCAATAATATGTATTCATCATATTCTTACAAGTTGTATATATCACAAGCAATACATCCATTAATTTATATTTTTCTTATGCTATCAATCAACATCACAACCATGGCATCTGAAAATGAAACATCTTCTATAATATCATGAAAACAGTAATATTTTTTAGTCATAACAATTCATCATTAATAATTAAACCATAAAATTTTATCATAATAAATCATCAAATTTATCTAGAAAATAAATCAAATGCTAGCATATGAGAAGTCAAGTGGGCACTATAGAAATAAAAGTGCACTTTTAAGAAATAAAATTATACTTGTAGGATTTAAAAGTCCTACCCAATTTCTTATGATATGCTTCTCTTGGGTGACTATAAGACTTCACATGCTTCCTACTTACTTGGCTATATATATCAATGAAGAATAAACTATAAATGATATCTTGTCTCCTTTCATCATTCTAACTAACTCCAATCTAAAGATCACACTACTTTTACTTGATATCTCATGTTCTATATACATAGAATAAAGGAATTCTAGGTTTGGCCTAAAGATGATTACATACTCATGTTTATCCCATATGGAATAACTGATTATTTTATTGATACTGATTCTCAGAAATTATAATAATAATTTGATGGGGTCATATCTCAATCATCAATTTTTTAGGAAAAAATCTAATTCCATCAAGTGGTAGAACATGAAAAATATTTCTTCCAACATAAGGATTGGATCTATCTAGGTCTAATTTATATTTTAGTAGTAGTTTTACAAGGTGAATTTGTGACCACCATATATTATAAATCTAGGGACATGCAAACTCCACAAAGCATGTGAAACATACATCCATCCACAATGGAAATCCAGATCTAACCTAATAAGTCTACTTAAAGAAATTGAAATAGTTCTACATTACTATTATTCTACTCCTACTCTATTGGGTTACATATATCTCCTCCTTATGTAGATAATGGGGTCCTTCTTTACAACATTTAAAGGAGTTATTAACCCCTCAACTAATTATAATTAAAAACATGAGAAAATAGAGAAGTGGGAATTTTATTCAATGCTTGGGTATACAATCTTCAAAGTATTATAATAAAATATACCATATAGAAGATCTTTGTATTGAATTAGTTGGAAATAAATCCAACTAAGTCTATCTAAAGGGTATAACAAAAAGAATAAGTTAGTAAATTTTATAACTAATTTAGGTCTAACCAAGTTACTTAGAAATCAATCTCAATAAATATAACTTATATATAACTAATTTAGACCTAACCAAATTAGTTGGAATTCAATATCAACAATACAACTTCCATCTATCTAATTTAGACCCAATAAAATTATTTGGAAATCAATCTCAAAAAATCTAACTTCTATCTAACCAATTTAGACCCAAACAAATTAGTTGAAATCAACCTCAAAAAATCTGATTCTATCCCTAAATTTATTGGAGAGTTGGTTAGATTTAGATCTTAATGTTACATAGTTTTGTTAGAGTTGTAAACCTTTGTGTAGGTAAGCTATTGGCTATATTACAAATTTTCTACTATTGTTGCTCCATAAAAATTAGAACTTTCTACAAAATCTCATTTTCTAGCTATAGTATTTTTACAATAGGTTCTTTTGTAGTTTCATTTATTATACAACATTCTAATCCATAACGATGTATCTTTTACAATGATCTATTTTGTAGTAGTGGTTCTTATGCAATAATATATTCTATAGTAATGATTATTATAAAACAATCTATTTCACAATAATGGTGGATAAAGCATGAATAAAATTTCACACAATGATAAATTAATATAGGAAAATATGTTTAATATTATCTGAAAATATGATATTTTTGGGACTCATCACTTACATGACTAGATAATATGAAAAGCAAGATAAAATTTCGATAGAAAACACATGCACAAAACTTTAGTAGGTGAAGAAACCTAACACAACTTCTTGTTTTTTCACATTTCAATAATATTTTCTCAAAACTATATAAAATAAAATGTAAAGAGACATCATTATGATATGATGTTTTTTATCTTCCAATGATTACTAAAATGTATGGTTCAATCTCTTCGCACTTTTGTTAAATTGACATTAACATAAATTTTTTGATGAAAATTAAAAATCATATTTGATAAGTTTCTATTATGGGATGATTTCATTTTTTGTTTTATGATTTCTGAAATTTTATATTTATAGGATCAAACATTTTTAATGATAGTTTGCAAACCTTTTATTTTATTTTATGTTTCTCAATAGTTTTAATAATTTTTGAATATACATAATTAAAGCTTTATGTATTTAATAAAATATTTTGACATTACCTATACTAAGCTAAAAAATCTAAGGGAGCAAGCCAACTGTATCTATACTAGGTAAAATTAGAGCACTTCAATCAATTTACTCTAGAATAAACAAAAATAAAATGACAAGAAAATAAAAATATTTTTACACTAACTTGAATATGTACATAAGAATTTAAAATCTAATGTAGAAAATAAATATTGAAACTATAGAAGTTTAAGTTTCATCTTTGAGGGAAAACAAGGGAAGAAAGGGGTGGATCTAAAACTAACAACAATACAATGAGTAAATGAAAAATTATAACAAACAAACCCTAGCTTGTATTACATAAAGGATAAGGGAAGATAGTATTAGTAGTCATATAGAGTGTTGAGAAGCCAAGGGATCTATTCTATTGATGGTGAATATTACTTTTGAATACAAAGTCTTAGTGGAGCACTCCATCCTCCTTGTTTAAAGGTAATGAATTGACAATAAAGAAGCTTAGAGTACATATAATGTCTAGAGATATAATTTGACCAAATCAAAAATGTTTTGTGATGATAGAAGAAAGATATTAAGTTTTGAATTGGAGATATATTGATTGATGGATAAATAATACTCTTAAGTTTTTCTAGCGAAAAAGGGTTAAATAAATTTCTCTTTTGACCAATGATTTGATTGCACCCTTTTGGGACTATAGAATTATGACCATTGGTTAAGACAGGTTGTTTCAACCCTAAACATATACACATGTCATTACTTCTAATGACAATTATACAACCCTAGGTTGAGATTAATAACTAGGAAAATATTTACTATAGTTGTAAATAGAACTATTAATCTTCTAGACCTATATGTTGGGTGACACATGACATTTTGTATGCCCATTGTACTATGTCTAAAAATTAGTGTTTAAGGGATTATTCATGTATACAATAGCTAGGAGAAGTGAAAATGATCAAATTTTAAGGAATATGTTACACATAATAAAAGAAATCTTATTGGATGATTGGTTCACTATTTTCCTACCCAATCATTAACAAAGTTAGTCCACCCCTATCCCATAGTTAGGAGGGTGGATCCCTCCACCACTTGCAAGTCAATTTTTAGTGATAGTTTTCCAAATATGTATTGCCTCATCCTAAATATCATGGATGACACTATAAGAGATAAGCAATCATTAATACTTAGGAAAAGAAATAAAAAAGAGCAAGTTGCAATAATTGAAGCAAATAAAATAAAATACAATATTTTTGTTAATTTTAAATATACTATCTATTTAAAATATATATTTTTAAATAAACAACAAAATAACATAGAAAATGTAAAAGCAACAAAATATATACATGATACTTACATGAGTGTGATCCTTGAAGTTTTTATGGATGGGGTTGTTGATTTCTTGTTCTATGAGACTTATTTTCAATTTTACCTATAAAACAAATTAAAATGACCAAAGCCTTCAATTTGTACAAAATGTATAAAAAATAGAGTGTACAAATGAGTTTAGAAAATCTAAAACACCTAGATTTGTTGGACCTATAATATTCTTACAAAAATTACAAAAAAAAAAATTATGCAAAAATCGTTTTTGTAATAAATAAATAAAAAATATAAATAGGGGTAAATTTTTTTATTTTCAATTTTACTTGTATATGCACACTTAGCCTTCCTAAGCACACTATAAACATTTCAAAACTCCTTTTTGAGTGAAAAATATATGATGGTAATTGTATAGGGAGGAAATGCTAACTAGGTAGGCCTCTTTCCCCACTTTTACGTTTTTAAAGTAAAATAAATCATAACCTAAAACAAGGCAAATGAACAATCACATAGTAAGGATAGCTATAAAGTATCTAGGGAGGCATGGAAAATGGCATTGAGCTACCACATCACATTTATGGATGGGGTATAGGTAGAAATATTGAAAATGAAATCCAACTTACCATTTAGGGATATCCTAAGCTCATGCAAACCAAATGTCCAATTTTGGTGATATGTGTAAAAACATAAAAATAGGCAAAAACAATCCATAAAAAGGGAGATCGTGATAAAATGATAGAAAAATGGACAATTTTGGCCCAAATGCACAAAATTGAGTGATTACAATCTAAAAAATAGAAAAAAAATGATATTGGCCCTGATTAGTGATCATGGTATACATGTAAAAGGGGGCAATATTGGTCCATTAGCAGAAAAACAAGCAATTATATCCTTGATGTAGTAAAATGAACTTTTCTTAGAAATTGAATTGAGCATTTTTTAGTACTATATTTGTAGGTTGATAATAGACATGAGGGAGGGGAGGTGTAGGTTGAGGATGTGTCCATGGGTGAGATGACATGGATGTGAGTACCAATGGTACCACATAGGATTAACAACTCTAGATTTAGTGGGAGCTATAGTGGTTCTACACATAGGTAAAATAACACATAACCATAGAGGATAAATCCCTCTTGATAAGGACAAGATTAATATAACTGGTCAATGTAGCATATATGAGGCCACATAGGTTATTATTCTATGAGTTCAAGTTGTATTGGAACACCATGACTAGTACAATCTTATGGAAACTAGCATTGAATGAGGTGAATAAGATGACAATCACCCTAGAGGATGTATACTTTCTAATAGGACCCCCATATTGGGACTAACACTGATGATGGCCCTACATAGGGATACTATATTCATGTTAGTATATTTACCATTGGGAAGATATGACATTATATATAGAGCACTCTAAGACTATGTGAGTGAGGGATGTAATAAACATTGTATGATAGGCAAATATTTTACTATTTTTCTTCTTTATATACATACTATCACAAAGGAATAAACAAGTTTTCCATATCATTGATATAGCTATTATACTTGGCTCTAGAGAGATGACATAAAGTACCATAGAGGATATTTATATGGGGATGGGAACACCTGACTCCTTTATATTATGTCTTATATAGGATTTAGAATAGATGGGATAGGTTCATTGGGTTTGTAATTTTACTAGAGGAATGGATATAAAAGCATTTAACAATGTATAAGCTTCTCAAGCTCCCATACAATACATAGTTAAGAGAGATCAATATTAGGAATTTTTCTCCCTACAAACTCAATTTTTGCATGTCAAGCCTCTTTGATGTCCCATTTGAGTGTTAGGTGAAATCCATCTATATATGTGTCCAACTCATCAATTCTTGGTATAGTAGGGCCATATCAATAGTTGTCTTGGGTCTTATCTATGTCTATGAGAGGGGCTCCTTGTCTCCTCACTCCCATTGGTGGTGATGTCATATTATATGGGTTGCATATGTCATAGGCTTGGTTGATTTATTTATTAATTAAGAACACAAGCTTATACTGAGAGGGGGGTGAACAGTATAAGACCACTTTTTACTTTTATTTCCCAATCAATATTATGCAATGTATAGATAGCAATATCAATAGTAGTAATAAAATCAATGCATAAATCACCATATACAATAGAGACACCACAATTTATGTGGTTCACCCAATGTCGGCTACTCCATGAAGAAAATATTTTACTAAAATTTTCTTAATCAATATATTGGGAATCCTTTCCCTATTTACAATATTTATGGACCTATATCCAAAGGAGATACCAATCCCCTAACATCTACTTTGGATGGTGATCCTCTAGAAGACCTCTGCCTCCACTACCCTTAGAAAATGGAACTCTATCCATAAAAGACTCTTGTCCTCACTCAAAAGACCTATCCTCATTGCCTTGGCTAATGGATCTCTATCCACTGGAGACTATCATCCTCTATAATCTATCACCTCCAAATCTTGCACTCAGATCTATCTCAAATTTGTACTAAATATATTCCTTCGGTCTAGCACAAATATGCTCAATATTTGTCTCTATTTTGCACAAACCTGTCCTCAAATCTGCACTAAAAATAGTCCTTTGGTCTAGCACAAATATGCTCAATATTTGTCTCTGTCTGGCACAAACCTGTCCTCAAATATGCACCAAAATCTATCCTAAAATCTGCACTAAACACAGTCCTTCGGTCTAGCACAAATCTATCCTCAATATCTGTCCTCAAGCCTTAACACAAAGCTTGAATTAATCTCAAATCAACTCTGTTGGATCTATCCCAAACCTTAACTCAAGGTTTGAACAAATCAATCAATCAAATATGCTCACAAGTATTCTCAAAGACTTGTATCAAATCTGCCTTGTAAGCTTCCACAAAATCTCACACCAATCTATCCACAAGTTCTCTCTAGAAATTTTTCCAATCTGCTCAATAAGTCCTCTCAAGAACTTTGTCCAATCTGCTCAATAAGTCCTCTCAAGAACTTATCCAAATCTGCTCAATAAGTCCTCTCAAGATTTTTTCCAAATTTGCTCTCAATATGTATTGTAAGCTTCCACAAAATCTTACTCAAATTTGTCCACAAGTCTTCTCAAAGACTTGCCTCAAATCTTCTCAACAAGTCCACACTAGAACTTGTCCAATCTCATAGAAACATAAAGAGAATTGTTAGAGACTCAATATACCCTATACTCATCATAATGCTCAATCACTTTCAATCACTCTTTTAGAAACATACAAAGAATTGTTAGAGACTCAATATGCTTCACATTCACCTCAATTACTTTCTCAAATCAATTCAGAATATAGAATAGTTTGTTTTATAGAACTTGAACAATCACTTCACACACTCACTTGACTAGGCTCAACCAAATCTACTCAACCAATCACTTTATGAAACAATCCTTGCTCACAAACCCTATTCCAAGCATATGAACACTCACTCAAAATATTTCCAACAATACTTATCAACCAATCTCACATAACAATGATACTCATGTTCTTTCCAAACCCTAGTTCAAGTTCCTCACTCAACAACTCACTTCAACAAAAATGCTTATAAAACAACTCTTACATAACTATGATACTCATGTTCTTTTCAAACCCTAGTTCAAGTTCTTCATACAATCAATGGCTTCAACAACAATTATTATAAGACAAGGTTTTAACAACAACTCTTTATTCCAAAAAAACTTGAAACATTACTTGGTTTTAACAACAATTCTTATCAGGAGTTTAGTTCCTTTGTACCCATGGATTTTGGCTGGAGACTTCAACTCTATCACTTTTCTAGAGGAGAAACGTGGTGGGGTGGACCGTCTCAAGCCTTTTTATTCTATCTTCAGTGCTCATATCTAGGCCCTAAACTTGGTTGAAATCAAGCCAAATAATGGGATATTTACTTGGCACAATAGAAGGTGTGGGGAAGCTTCCATCTCAAAGATACTGGATAGGTTTTTGATATCCAGTTATTGGATGGGTAATAACATAGGTGCTAGTTCTATGATTCTGGAGGGTAGGGAATCTGATCATTGGCCTATCAAAATCTCTACTTTGGAGTTAGGGCTAAAAAATAATCCCTCCTTTAAGTTTCCACTAATGTGGCTTCATTATCCTAAGCTTCATGATTTCATGTGAGGCTGGTGGACCACTGGCAAACCTCCTCATGGCACCACTATGTATTCCTTTATGAAGTGACTACAATTTGTAAAACATAAATTGAAGAGATGGAATAGACTGAATTTTGGGAACCTTTCCTTGGCTAAGCTGATAGCTCTTAGGAGGATGGAAGAAGCTTCAAGGAAGATTAGGGATTAGGGATTCATGAAGGAGCTTCTTGTTGAGGAATCTAATGTTGCGAAAGACCTTGCTGAATGGGAACTGAGGGAAATTTTTTTTTGGAAACAAAAAGCTCAAGTAGACTGGCTTCAGGAAGGGGATAGGAACACAACCTTATTTTATAACTTAGTTAAGGCTCATCGTAATGGTAACCTGATTACCTCTCTTGTGAATTCTCAGGGTGCCTTGCTCTCTTATTTCAGGGATATTTCATAAGAGACTAAGAAGTATTTTTCCTCTCTCTTCAAGGAGGACTCCCTATCAAATGATGAGAATGATAAGCTTATTCTAAAATGTATTCCATAGATTGTTTCTAAAGAGATGAATGAGCACTTGATGGGTCTAATTTCCCTTGAGGAGTTGGAAAATGTTGTATTCAAGATGAAAAAAGGAAAAGCCCCAGGCCCATATGGATTCCCGATTGAGTTTTATCAGGAGTTTTAGGATTTAATAAAATTTGATCTTTTGGAGGTGGTCCATGAGTCCCAAAAGAAAAAGTAGATGCTAAGGGCCCTAAATGCTACCTTTTTGGTGCTTATACCTAAAAAAGAGGGAGCAAATTCCTTGGATATGTTCAGGCCTATTGATATCTGCAATGTTGTGTATATTATCATCACAAAAATTACTGCTGAGAGACTGAAGATATGGTTGAGCAAGGAGGGTTTGTTTCTGGCCAAAAAATATTGGATGGGGTTGTTATTGCTACAGAAGATATTCACTCAATGGAAAATTATAAGGAGAAAACTATGTTCATTAAGTTTGACATGGCCAAAGCCTATGATCAGGTCAGATGGTCCTTTCTTCATAAAGTTCTTGCTGCTTTTGGGTTTGAGGAGGAATGGATTATATGGGTGATGAGCTGTGTTTCTTCTTCCTCATTATCTATTCTTGTTAATAATGAGCCATCAGAGCTATTTGAGGCCTCAATGGTATTGAGGCAAGGAGATCCTTTATCTCCTTATTTGTTTATCATTATGGCAGAAGGGTTGGGAATATTGCTCAAGTCTAAAGTCATGCAGGGTCTCATTCAGGGGTGGAAGTGGGATAGTAGTTTGCCACCTCTTTCCCACCTTCAATTTGTTGATGATACTGCTTTATTGGGAGTTGCCACTATCAGGGAAGCTGGCAATATTAGACAGTCTCTTGACATATATATTAGTGCTTCTGGACAATTGATTAATGAGGACAAGTATTCTATTTTATTCTTCAATACCCCTCATATTATTCAAACCAGGATTGCTCGCATTCTAATATTCCAGGTTGGGACTCCCCCATTCATTTATCTTGGTATTCCAATTTCATCTCACCCTCTACCTAGATCTTCTTGGTAGTCTATGCTTGATAAGTTTAGAAGGAAGGTGAATATTTGGACTTTCATATGGCTTTCCACTACAGGTAGAGTGTTGCTTTTAAAATCTGTTGTTCAAGCTTTACCCATTTATAGATGTTTTGTACAAATAGCTCCCTCTCACTTCATCAAGGACATGGATGCTTTTTCAAGACAATTTTTATGGTCTAGAAAACTTGATCAATCTAAATAGAGTTTGGTTAGGTGGGATTCTATATGTAGGCCGATGCAAGAGGGAGGCCTTGGGTTGCGACAGATAACTCTTTTTGGGCAGGATTTGGCTGTAAAACTTTATTAGAGATGGTCTACCTCTCAAGATTATATTTGGGCTAAAATAGTATCTTGTAAATACTTGAGAGGTATTTCTAAGGCTGAAATACCTAGAGTCAGCTTGGTTGGGAAAGGTTCAGTTATCTAGGACACTCTTAAAAGATGAGATAATTTAATCAAGCAGGGTTTGTTCTGGATTTGCAATCAGGGATAAAATGATATTTTTTGGGAGGATTCTTGGGATCACCACCCTCCTATATTGAATCAATATCCTAGGTTACGTTCCCTAAGAATTTTTTTCTTGGAAGCAGGTTGGTCTCATGTGGAGGACTTTAAAAAATCCAATCTTTTGGAAATATGGATATGTACAGGTGGAAATATCTACAAGAATGGCCCTAGGGGGGGCTGGGCAAGGATAGAGAGGTACTTGCTCTTATTATTATGGGGATGCCTTATTATTCATTGAGGGGTAAAGATATTATGGCTTGGAAACCTGATTCTAAGGGAACCTACTCGATAGACTATGGTTATCAGGTTCTTGATAAGCAAAAGTATGGGATTCTTCCTGTCACTTGGTGGAAAAAGGTGTGGAACAAATTTTCCTGGACAAAATGTAACTTCTTTCTCTAGTTGGTAGCTCGTAATAAATGCCTCACTTGGGATAATGTGAGGAAGAGGGGATTTCAGGGTCCCTCTTTTTGTTTCCTTTGCAGTAAGAATGAGGATGACTCTTCTCATTTATTTTTCCAATGCTCCTTTGCCAGAGACATTTGGCACTGTTGGTGGAGCGCCTAGAACCATCCATGTTTTCATGTGCTGTACCTGGTGGAGTTTTGGAGTAGTTTGGGTAGACCTTCGGCCAAGTCCCCCTTCCTTCAGGTGGCTTGGAATTTGGGCCCTTCTTGTATCATATGGCAAATTTAGCTCGAACAAAACTAGCACATATTTCAGGGCAGTTATTTGGCTGTTCAATAGATCTGGCAAAGGATCCTGTATATGGTTCAAGAAACCATCCATATCAAATGTGATGTGGACCCTATTTTGGATTCTAGGGAGGAGAAGGTAAAAAAAGCCCTTGGTCTCTTTGGGGATGGTGTGAACTCTTCTAGCCCTAGTAGGGTTTATCAGCTCAGCAAGAAGGTTAGGAGAGATGGTAGGTGGAGGCCACCCCCTAGAGGAGTTTTAAAAATTAATACTGATGGATCATCCAAGGGTAATCCTGAACATGCTGGCATTGGCGGTGTTGGGAGATATTCTACTGGTGGTGTCAATTTTTTATTTTCCATTTATAAATGTGTTCACTCCAACAATTTTATGGAAGCTCTTGCAATTCTTGAGGCCTTGCAGAGGGGGTTTTCTCTTGGCTAGCATAGGATTATCTGTGAGTCTGACTCTCAAATTGTGGTTAATATTTTAAATAGTAAAATGGTGGAGGAAGTTAATTGGTAGTTGGCCTCTGTAGCCGTTCAGATTCTCAGAATGAGTGAAGAGTTCAAATTTATATCCTTTGTGCACATTCCAAGGGAATGGAATGTGGTTGCTAATTACTTGGCCAAAAGGGCTTCTGAGCTGTTGGATCCTTCGAGTATCAATAATTGGGAGAGTCTCCCATCTAAGGACTCTCAATGCTTGTGGGAGTTGATCCACAAGGATGTACAAACTTAATGTGGTTTATTCTTGTTGTCTTTTCTAGGTGTCATTCTAGTCTAGTGGTTTTAGCTTGTTTGGTTGTTTATTTGAGTCCTGGTTGGAAGCTCAGTTGTACTCTGTAATCCAGACTTTTTATCAATAAAATTTTACCCCTTTATTTAAAAAAAAAACATTCATGATAAAAGCAAAATTGAAACTAGGCAACAAAAATAAATCTTAATTCATGCAAGCGATAGTTAAAAAATTAGCATTAATTGCACTCAAGTTGATTAGTTTGCAACATAAGCAAATTTTAAACTGGCACAACAGAAAACCAACTTCAAAGATTAAAATTAAAATTAATATACTTCTAATATAAATAGCATCTAAAGAAAAATCAAAGGCTTAAGGTCAAGAGAAAAGAAAAAAAACAAACAAGTCTATACTATCCTAAACTTATTTCCAATTTAGTAAAGCAACAATTTCAATTTGAAACAAATCCCAACCCAACCACTATTCATATAGCCAAAAATCCAAGATAGTGCAATCTTTAGAGGAGAAATAGACTATAAAAATATACTAAGTACAACCACCACCATCATGCATAGATTGAACACAAAAGTTTTTGAAAGCCTTGCATTATAAGGATAATCATAGAGTACATTTGATTCAAATTAGCCCACTTTGGTGGATTACATGAATAGAGATAAAAAAACCATATTATTCTTGGTTCAAAAATCCATCCAAACTATAAACAAGAAAGAATCTCAGACTAAGGCACTCGCTAATTGATGTTTTTGGCCTTTCTAAATGACTAGTGAGCCAATATTTATACAATTCATGGCTCTTCACATAAAATTTTAATCATTATTATATTTATTTCTATGGGATGTATCAAATATAAAATTTTATCCTTCCCCCTATGACATGATCTCCTTTCAATTACTTTCATCCATACTTTGGCCGTGTCTCATTAAACTTCAATTTACATTATATTTGGGGTTTCTTGAATTTGATTGGTTAAATGGTTCATGCATGATCTACCAAATGCAACAAAGTGAGTTGGGAATTAATATCAATAAATTTTACAACTTGTATTTTGACACCATATGAGTAATACTAAAGTCACCATGATGCATGCTACTTGGATTCACCTTTTAGTTGCACTTTAGCCATGCCTCACTAAATTTGAATTCTCTATAAAATTTGGGGGTTGATTAGTAATTTCACCATATTTTTCACCCTCTACATTTGTACTTAAATGGTAAAAATTAAAATCCCATGTCCATTGCCTTTGAATATCAAACATCTGTGTTAGATATCCTACAAGATAAAATTCAACATTATAGGCATCACAAATCTATTAATGTTTTAATTTATTATTATTATTATTATATATTTTTTATATATTGTTATTTATTCATTTATTTATTTCTCTTCTTCTAAGCCTATCTCTCTTTCCACTTTTTTAACAAATTCTACATTTTTAAACCATCTATGCATTTTCCAGTAACCTTTTCCCTCAGACAAAATTCTATAATTTTTGGTGATTTTGTTATTTTTCTACAATTTATATATTTTTTTAATGGTTGCAAATTCTAGAAAATTATTATTTTTCAAGTACTTTCTACATTTTTAAAATATCTTACATTTTTCCAAAAAAATACCCTTTCCTAGTAGTTTCTACATGTTCCCCCTTTTCCAAGGTTTGAGTGCTAATTTCCAATTGTCGAAGCTTTAATTTCATTTACCTCTCTGTTTTCCTAATGTCTAGGCTTTTGGTGTCAATTTTCAATTGTTGGAGCTTTAATATTATTTGCTTTAATACTTCTACTATAGTTAGCTTTTGGGTTTTAATTTCTTTTGCTTTTATATTTCCTCAGGTCTCTAGCATTGTGAATAAGCAAATATACAATATAACATTATGGGATTTTGGTATGGTTATCTTCCCATTGCCAAGGTGTTAAATTTTTAGCCAGATTATCATAGGGCCCAAATTTTAGGTATATTATTAAATATTTGAGCATTTAATATATGTGGTCAATATTAATAAACAAACATTTTTTATAAAATAAAAATAACATTTCTAAAATATATTACATCATTTGGATATGATAGATTACTTGAGGGGGAAGTTTTATAGATACTACATGCGGTTAATAAACACATAAGAGTTATTGTGCAAGTTGTAAGTGTGCGAGGTGTCCCCTTGCACAACTAGTTAGAGTGTTGGCCAAGGAATCCATATTCCTATATAAATGGCCTCATAGCTCCATTTATATTGTATCACTTCTATTCATTCAATAAGATGTTCTATTGCTTTGATATTTGTCTCCTGATGTAATGCTGCTAAAGCCATCAATACTATCAAAGCTACAATCATTCCTAGATAGGAATAGGGAAAGTCATTACTAAAAGTTTTGTAAAAAAATGTGCCTTTGGACCTGCCACTTGAAAATTCCATTGCTATGAGATCGTTTAAAGAGCTCAACAAGAATAAGGAGAAGGTTTTGATAAGCGAAATATTTGGGATAATTTTTGCCATCCAACAACAAGCCCAAAAAGAAGAAGGTAGAAGACCAGAAGGAGATCTACCAAATCCAAGAAGAATATTACAGAGAAGCAACAAGCTTGGTGAACCTAATCACCAAAATCTACATCCTCTACAAAAGCATTTCAGCTTTAAAAAGGTATGCAACTTGGGTGCAATCAGATTCATTGATTAAACTTCAAAAATTGGATCATTTATTAGATTTTTTAAAGCACCTTATGTTAGATCAGAAGTTTCAAAGAGGAAAATTGCATTATAAGTCTTCAAAGAAGTGCAAAAAGGAAAGTTATTTTTAAGGTTCATTTGCACATTAATTTGGAGGTGGTTAGATTACAAAATTACAACTATCTATCAACTACCTATCTTATATCTTGAAAAAGAAGACTAGATCCTACAACTATGTTTATAGTGAAATTCGAAAGAATTTATTCTAGATTGTATTTGAAAGATTGAAGTGGAATTGTTAATAGCATTTTTTAGAAATTAGTGGAGCAATAAGGTGAATTTATTATTACCATTTTTAGTGCATCTATTAAGCACAATTCTTGTTATTTTTTAAATAGTTGCCCTAAATTAGTTTGTGTTGTTAAGAAGAACAAAAATAAAAAAATTTGTAGCACTTTAGTAGCCAAAAGAAGCCACCATTACAAGAAAAAATGTGGATTAGAAAGCCATCATTGAAATCCTTGAAGGAAACCTCAAATCGAGATCTTGGAAGTCTCAAGATTCAAGAAGAATATAAGGATTTCTTTTTCAGCACAGAGTGCAAGAATCCTCATTTCATTAGCTTGGATTGACTATCATCCAAAAGAAGTAAGAAGGATTATAAAAATTCTTCATTTTGGTGCAAAAATTACATATTACAAAAGGTACCTCTTTTGTTCCTTGGAAGAACAAAGGTATTACCATTTACATGGGGGTAGAAGGTCATTCTTATCCAATAGACTTGTAGCCAAGGGAAGGAGACATCAATTTGCTCACATGAGCAGCAGACTTATGACCAAAGGAAGAACCACAAAAGAGCTCAGACATCCTTGTTCATCAAAATTATGGACAAGTGAAGGAGCTATCAAAAGCTAACATGAACAATAGATTTACAACCAAAGGAAGAGCCACTAAATAGCTCACACATCCAAGAGTTGAGGTATTTTTAAAACACTATTTTTCCTTCGTTAAATTCAGTCATATAAGAAGTGTATCACTTGAAATAGTGGAGTCATTGAAAGAAGGTATTATCACTCATGCGTACGTAGAAGGGTAACATTCAGTGATAAGTTATCTATGTAAAAGATAAAGCAAAAGTATATCCATTGGTTGTTATAACTAGCATCGAAGAAAGGTAGAAATTGACATTAAAAACCTGGAAACTAGTGCAGAGATAAGAGCTATACCTAAGGAATCCATTAAAGTGAGAATCCACCAAAAGAAGAGCTCAAAAGTGTGCCATAAGACCATGAAGCTATCCAGTTGTAGCCATCCATCATCCTCACCAAGCCAGTATGCAAAATAATTATTACATACTAAGAAACATAGCAAGCTCACATAGGGTGCAAAGATAAAGGAAAAATTTGTGTTACAAGTTCATCTTTGGAGCGTTAGAAAGAAGGCTTGCATGCACAAGCCACTTGGCACATACTCTCTATGTCTCCCAACATTCAAGCGCTCACCTAAATGGAGTTACATTTGTTTGGAGGGCGTTAAGATTATTTAGAGGTTACCACCAACCTCATCATTTTCGAAGGAACATTAAAGAAGTCTATCTTGTAACACTTCATGTGACACTTGTCACAAAGCCCCTCCTTCTTAAGATGTCGATCTTGGAGAATGAAAGACACAATAGTGTTTGAAGTAGAATGCAACCAAGCAAAGAAAGGGAGTGGTCAAATAGAGTTAAAGCATTGAGGTGAAATATCTATACACCATTCAACGGTGTAAGGAAGATATTTAAGATACTGTTATAAAACCAACAAACAACACTTTATTTTGGATAAGCCCTGCAAGGTATATCCTAAGATATATCTTTACGTCAATTAAGGATCACCAATCAAGGAATGAGTTGGCACTGGTCAAAGAGGGCTCTGACTACCCATGAGCGCTATGTAGCACATAGCTATGAATCTAACTATGCACAACATTAAAGAGTAATTGAGGTAAAGGTTGATATTTATGCTTATTTTAACATAAGTTTTTTGGAGTTATAAGGGAACATTTTATCTATTTAATTAGATATTCATTAAACAAACATACATTAGATTTGTTAATATTTGCAAAAATTTATCAAGGAAAAATAAGGGTTATTGTTGTTATTTATATTACTTGCAAATATTATTTTCTAATTTTCCAAATTTGGGAGTTATAAGGAATACAACATAAAACTTAGGAATTGGAAATTAGAAAACATTAAAATCAACCAAAAATGGGTATTTCACAGTTTTTAAAAGTTGGATTTTTTATAGTGTTGTCTCAAAAAAACTTATAGGAAGAAAAATAAATACCAACTTCAAAACCTCTTCAAAGAATTGAAAATAGTTCTTTGTTCAATAGGAGTAATAAGGAGATAGAGAAGTTGTTTTTTATACTTACAAATTTTTACAAAATCAACTTAAAATTGAACTACAATTTACAAAAGCACTATAATGATCATATATCCTATCCAAAAAATCCTAGGGATTCATAAGGTATTCTGCAAAACTTGATTACCAAATTTTGAATTCATTCACTATGTATTATTGGTATATAGACTCAGGAGCAAGCAAGCATATGACTGGGAACATTCATTGGTTCAATTTTTTAAAAAAGGTACATGAGAACCTAGTTTTTGTAGCAACAAGACATATGAAGTAAAAGGAATACAAATATTCTAGTAATTCTAGGAGATGGAAAAGGAGTAATCAAGAATGTATTATATGTTCCAAAATTTACTACTAATTTACTTTCTATTTCTCAACTCATGAATCAAAACATAACTATCAAGTTCAAAGTTTTCAATGATAAAAAACAATGTCACATCTCTAGGCAAGGAAAAATGATAGCATCAGGTTCCTACAAAAATGGTCTATTTTTTCTAGACACTACTACTCACTTAGCACTGTCAGTCAAAGTCTCAAATCTATGGTACAATAATCTAGGGCATACAAATAAAACTTTAATGAAGGAATTATTCAAGTATCAAATGGTTGAAGGATTACCCAACTTATCTCCCAATGTATGTCCAAATTTTTTAGCAAGAAAACAACACAAAATTCCTTTTGAACTACGTCAACACAAAGCTCAAAAACCTCTAGAGATAATATATACAGATTTATGTGGGCCAATGAGAGTTGATAGTGTTGGAGGACATAAATACTTTCAAATATTTTTTGATGATCACACTAGAAAAATATGGGTATACTTCATGAAATACAAGTCAGCTATATTTAGTTATTTCAAATAGTTAAAACTCAAAGTAGAGAAAGAATTAGGAAAGACTATAAAAGCACTTCATTTAGACAGAGGAGGAAAATTTATTTCTAAAGAGTTTAAATCATTTTTAGAGGAAAATGGAATTAAAAGACAACCCACTACAACATATTCACCTCAATAGAATGGAATTGCATAAAGAAGAAACATGTCAATAATGGAAATGGTTAGGTGCATGTTGAAAGAGGCACAACTTGATCACCAATATTGGGCAGAAGTGGTACAAACAATAGTATACATACAAAATAGGCTACCTACAAGAGTAATCAAACATATTACACTAGAAGAAGCATGGTCATAACAAAATCCCAACATAGAAAAATTAAAAATATTTGTATGTAAAGCCTATATGCATATTCTAAAACAAAAGAGGACTAAACTATATGAAAAAACCATGGCAGGGATATTCATTGGTTATGACAATGAATCTACATGATATATAATACTAGATCTATCTAAAAAAAAGGTCTACATTAGTAGAGATGTAGTCTTTGATGAAAAAGTCAAAGTTGACACAAAAAAATCTAGTGATGATATAGAAGTTCTTCCAGATTTGTCCGAGATATTAGGCAGAAGTGGTACAAACAATAGTATACATACAAAATAGGCTACCTACAAGAGTAATCAAACATATTACACTAGAAGAAGCATGGTCATAACAAAATCCCAACATAGAAAAATTAAAAATATTTGTATGTAAAGCCTATATGCATATTCTAAAACAAAAGAGGACTAAACTATATGAAAAAACCATGGCAGGGATATTCATTGGTTATGACAATGAATCTACATGATATATAATACTAGATCTATCTAAAAAAAAGGTCTACATTAGTAGAGATGTAGTCTTTGATGAAAAAGTCAAAGTTGACACAAAAAAATCTAGTGATGATATAGAAGTTCTTCCAGATTTGTCCGAGATATTGAGCAGAAGTGGTACAAACAATAGTATACATACAAAATAGGCTACCTACAAGAGTAATCAAACATATTACACTAGAAGAAGCATGGTCATAACAAAATCCAAACATAGAAAAATTAAAAATATTTGTATGTAAAGCCTATATACATATTCTAAAACAAAAGAGGACTAAACTAGATAAAAAATCCATGGCAAGGATATTCATTGGTTATGATAATGAATCTACATGATACATAATACTAGATCCATCTACAAAAAAGGTCTACATTAGTAGAGATGTAGTCTTTGATGAAAAAGTCAAAGTTGACACAAAAAAATCTAGTGATGATATAGAAGTTCTTCCAGATACAATAAGTGAAGAGTTAGAATCAGAATCTCAAGGATAGGGCATAGAATCTCCTAGAAGAGAACCAATATGGCTCAAAAATACACTCAGAGAAAAAAATATAGAAAAGATGCCAAATCTTATTACTACAAGACATCAAACTCAAAACATAACTAGAATGAATAGAGGGATGTTGGGTAATATAACATAACAACAACACTACATACACTAAAAGATTCACACTAGAAAGCAACCATGGAATCTAAATATATGTCACTTCAAAAGAATAAGATATGGAATCTAGTGGAATTACCCCTAGGAAAAAGGGTAGTAGGATGTAAATAGGTTTACAAGATCAAATATAGAGCATATGGAACACTATATAAATACAAGGCTCATTTAGTGGTGAAAGGATATACTGAAAAAGAAGGAATAGACTATGAAGAAACATTTACACCAACAAAAAGGATGACTACTATCAGATTGGTCTGCACACTAGCGGAACATCGAGGATAGAAACTTCATTAGATGGATGTAAAAAGTACCTTTTTTAATGGTGACTTACAATAAGAATTCTATATGTCACAACCATAAGTCTTTATCACTCAGGGGTAGGAATATAAGGTATGCAAATTAAATAAATCTTTATATGGTTTAAAGCAAGGTTTCAAAGTATGGAATATAAAGATCAACAATCATCTACTATAGCATAACTTCAAAAGAAGTTCATCAAACCCTAGTTTATATACCAAGAAAATTGGAAATGATATCTTGATTCTCATAGTATATGTTGATGACATTGTGATTACTGGAAGCTCAAAAAAATTGATAATAGATATAAAAAGGGATCTAGAAAAGGCATTTGAAATAATAGATCTAGGGTTAATGAGTTACTGTCTTGGTTTAGAAATTTATCAAGGAGAGGACATAATAGTAATCACTCAATCAAAATATGCAAAAGCCCTTCTAGAAAATATAGAATGATAGAATGTAAGCCTAAATATACACCAATGGAATAAGCGATTAAACTATCAAAAAATGATGAAACACCATTGGTTTCAATGATATTATATCATTAGTTGATCAAAAGTCTTCTATACTTAAAAAAAATAGATCAGATATTGCTTTTGCAGTAAATTGTCAATCACGGTTCATGCAAGAACCAAGAGAAAGTAATTGGAAAGCTAAAAAAGGATATTGCAATATATTAAGAAGACTATAGAATATGGACTAACCTATTTAAAATATGTCAAAGGATTTTGTCTATAGGAATACTCAGATTTAGACTATGTTGTATCCATTTATGATAGAAAATCTACCTCAAGATATGTCTTCTACCTCGGATCAGGACCCATATATTGGCACAACAAGAAACAACATACAATAGCACAATCATCAACTAAAGTAGAATATTGAGTAGAAAGAGATACCACCTGTGAAGCTCTATGTCTACAATACATTCTAGATGACATGGAAAATAAACGAATTCCAACCATGATATTCTACGATAATTAAGGAGTACTGAACCTGATCAAGAATATGATCATACATTAAAGAACAAAGCATATTGAAGCACAATTTCATTTCATCAGGGAAAATTTTTAGAATAAACACATCATCCTCGAGTATGTGCCTATAGAAGATCAGATAGCAAACATCTTTACAAAAGCACTTGGAAATATCAAATTTCAAAAATTTAGAGATCATCTATGCAATTCAAAAGAATATCATACCAAATAATGTAATACAAGGGAGTGTTAGAATATATTACATCATTTGGATATGATATATTACTTGAGTATTTATCTAGATACTACATACAATATAATAAATGCACAAGTGTCATTGTGAAAGTTGTGAGTGTACGAGGTGTCCCCTTGCATAGCTAGTTAGAGTGTTGGCCAAGGAATCCATATTACTATATAAATGGTCTCATAGCTCCATTCAGATTGTATCACTTCTATACATTCAATAATATTTTCTATTGCTTTTATCTTTGTCTCCTGATGTAATGCTGCTAAAGCCATAAAACATGAAGTAAAATGGCCAATATCATTCATGCAATAACATGAAGAAAAACTTATAGTAGAATTTCTCAAATTGTATACAATATTCTTTATTTGATGCTTGAAATAAATATATTCTATGATACATTACATGGATATTTGTCTCCATAATATAGCATAAAAAATATTACTCTTTAATACTTGATGATTGCACTCGTCACATATCTAGAAGATGCATCCTTTGATATTCTACATATAAGATAAGACTTTCATATCTTTTGTCTTCTCATATTAAACTTGTATACATGAATATTGACTCTATATTTGCACACTTTATTCTATGTCATTTATACACTTCTACATCTATACACATGCACACTCTATTACATGACACTTGCACACATAATTGCATGACACTTATGCACATTCTCACTCTTCACACTTGCATACATAATTACATGACACTTGTGCATATTTTCACTCTTCATACTTGCACACATAATTACAAGCCTCTCATGTCTTTTGGCTTCTCATATTACCACTTGTATACATGGATATTTTCTCTGTATTTGCACACTTTATTCTTTGAAACTTTGTACACTACTACATCTATACACATGCACACTATATTAAATGAAACTTGCCCACTTTCTCAGTTATCACACTTGCAACATAATTACATGACACTTGTGCACATTCTCACTCTTCACTCTTACATACATAATTACATGATACTTGTGCACATCCTACACATGAAAACATACATAAATGGGAAATACAAATCACACTCCTAAACTATATACTCACATCCTAATCTATTAAATATTTATAATTGTACTATAAGATATCATAGGGGTACATTAACATGTACCAAATAATGTAATATCCTAAAACACCCCCTTATATTATATTATTTGGTTATTACATTTGTTCTTTGTCTTCTTGTGTACATCCACTATCTCTATCTATTTTCTTTGCTGGAAAATCTTGGACTATGCTTGATCCATTTTCTTGTTTCCTATATTTTTGTGAAATCAAACAATTCATCACTAGTCATTTCTTGAGGCAAAATATGGTTTAATATTTCTTTTGAAAATCCCATTGCATCTAAATTTTTAATTCCATTCTCAACAGAACTTGTAGTTATTGTACTATCTTGATTCTTAATAATACATTTTCTATGTTCATTTATATATTTGAATTCCATAGTTTTGCCTCTTTGAACCAATTGAGCAACTCATATAATATTAATAGATAGTATTGAAACTATATCGCTCCAAATTTTTTGCATCCTTACCCTCAGGCTATAGGATCCGCGCCCGGAAGGGGGATGCGAGAAGGATGGGACAATACCTCGGACTGAGAGGCCCTTTGAAGGTCCTGCCTCTCGGGGGAGGGGTATAAAGGTGAATTTTTGATGGATGGTGGGTTCACCAGGAAACTTTTGAGTGGCAGTTTCCACACCTAGGTTGATAGTGAGTTTGATGTGTTCATTTTGTACTTTAATCATTCAACTCCTAGGTTTGGCCAAGATGAATCTAAACTATTCTATATGCCAATGCTGATTTTATGGATACAAAAATATGAATAAATGCTAAACACAGAAAATGTGCCGAATGGGACAGAACATACCTGATTTCGGATGTTTGATGAAGGTTCTAAGTTTTGTAGCAGTCCAAATCGTCTCAACTTGTACGTAATCATCTGATATTTCACATAATCATCTCAAATCACAGTCGGTCATCTGAGATCAGATGAAATCATTTGAGATCTGACGAATTCATCAGACAAATTCGTCAAAAACCTACAATCACAAAAATAGATACAAAATACCAAATATGCAACTGCAAAAGCAAAGGAGAATGATAGCAATAACAACAAACATGCCTAAATAATGGATTCAAATAACAAACAAGAGAAATGCAGTAGATTTAATGATTGATTTTAACTTTATCATGCGGTTATGCTAAATGAGGTGAACTCCAAGATGCATAAACATAATAACTAAGATAATGTATAAAGAAATGCAGCAAAAAATAAAGAGATGCAAACTCTAGACTCTGATTGCCCCCAATATGGACTACAGTCGGGATCACCTCCAATCGTACGAGATCATCTGTGCTCCTCGAAAAGATCGTCCGAAATCATCCAGAATCGCTTGCGACGATCCGAGCTAGCTTCGACTAAAAAAAGTAAAGTTCCTGCAAGAAAACATGAAATACCGAATGCAAATGATGGTGTGAGGATGCTCTGAGGTGCATGGAAGTTCAGGGAAGTTTAAGCAGAGTTTTAGGCAGAAATTCAGGGGGAATCAGGGGGATAAACTGAGAAAATCTCAGTTTATATAGGATTAGGGAGAGGTTAGGAGGTTGGGGATCATCCCAATCTGGGAGATCTCCAACGGGGGAATATCCAACTGCGTAGATGCGCTTCTGCCCAAGTTGGAGAGGCTATTGAAACATAAGCTAATTATGAAAATTTGGTTTTGGGACAAAATCATCTGGACGTTCTGTCCATGATGAATTCATCAGATCTGGGATGATTTCATCTAATCTGTGATGATATCGTCCAACGGTCAAAACAAATCCTAAAAATGGCATGGAAAATGAGGAAAGTGGGTAACAGGCGGTTAACGGGCGGTTTGAGGTTAAAATTTGAATTTTTATCTTTTTACTAAGGTTTAACTGTGCCAATTTTAGGGTGCTACATTTTGCCCCCTCTTTAGCAAATTTTTCGAAGAAAATGCATTAAAGACGAGTTTTTCCCATTTTACGAGAAAGCAAAAATGTACTCAATTTTTTAGACGACGATTCTTGGTCGAATCGTATGACTACTGACTATGGTGCCCCCTCCGTGTTTTTACCCAAATCGAACGTTTGAGGTAAAAACGCGAAAAAGCAAAAATTAAAAAAATGTTGTTTTTGAATAAAATTAAGAAAAATAGGGTAAACACCTAATTCATTTTTACTGTTCATTGTTATTGGTTTTAGAGCTCTGCAGAGAAAAAAATGGTTTTAGAGTGCAGATTGTATTATTATTACTTTTTGAGGGGATTGAGTATGCTAGGGTTTTGATTGTGGTATATATTATATTATATGATGTATATATTTATATATATATATGGTCTTTTGATGATATGACTTGTTGAATTTGTTGTATGATGCTTTAATGTTGAATTTCGATTGATTATTGATGATTCATGTGATTATGTCATTTTTAGAAATATTATAATTTTATGTCATGTTGTAACATTTAAATGAAATAATCTGATGTAAACAATTGGTTGTTTTGGTGTGATTTTATGAGAATAAAAGGGACTTCTAACAATAATTTCAAAGGACATTGTCGCTATTATAGACCATTTCATGGAGTCGCCGCTCACTCGGTCGTCAAGCTAATCCCAGTATAGAAATATTGCTAAAAGTAAAAGAATGCTTAAGAGACTGTCTTAAGACTTTGTGTTGTGATGGTGATGATGATGGTTTGTGATTTGTTTTCAGATTTTCATAAAAATAATATGCATGAGATACTAAAAGAAATATGATTTTGCTAGGCATAAATTCCTAAGTGTGATAAAATTTTGAACAATTCCTTAGAAATTATACCATGGTTGCAAAATTGAATGTTGACATAATGACATGAAATAGAATAAGTGTTCGTTCGTTTTTAAAGCACAATTGTGTAACATAATGATGTAAGTCATATGTTTGGATGAATTTGTTTAAAATAAATGGAAAATAAGATTAGAACAATGGTTTGCGCTAGGCATAGAATTATAGATATAGACTTATACCATCATCGTGAAATCCAAAGAAGAAATTGATATTTTAGTTTTATTGCATGATTGATTTTTGATTTGGAGATAAACAAAAAATAATAATATATAACTTGACTTTGCTTACTAGATTTTGTAATATGTTGTTTTAAAAGAATTTTGGATTTTTTGAAAACAATGTATGTAATTGCTTTTATACTAAACAGATGTTCTGAAATAAGAATAAAATTTATTCCAAAAGAGTTGCAGAAATATTTTAAATTATCTCAAAGACAAATGTAGATTTGTAAGGAACCCTCATGTGCATATGTGAGTTCATTGCCGATCTTGATTTATCATAATGATAGAGAATCTCTCAAATACAAATGTGTGTGCAATTGTATTGTTCGTTCACCAATTTTGAGCAAGATAATTTGATACAAGTAATTTGACTTTAACCAAATGAATGTTCGTTAACCATGATTTGTATGCATGTAACCGTACCAGACTACTATGTAAGTTAGGTTATCAAGAGCTAGCTAATCCATAAGCCGACATAGGTCTATACAAAATAAGGTCGCTAATGTGACAGACATATCACCATGCTAGGGATTACCCAAGGCCAAGCGGGTTGGGCACAAACCACCTGTTATGGGGCTTACCTCACAGTTTTCGAATAATTGAGAATTCCAGGGATTCAAGCTCATTCACCCTTCTTTTCTTTTCAAGGGGTAGGGAAGGATTTATTGCATTTTGCTTTTGCTTTTTCTCTTTTCTCTTTTTTTTTGTATTTTTTTTGTATTTTTGCTTGATATTTGAGATAATGCTGAAACATTGTTGTGATGATACAAAATAACATTTTTCTTTTTCTCTTTTTCTTGAACTTTTCTTTTCTTCCTATGCTAGGGATACTTGCTCGGATTAGCTGTAGAGCAAGGGATTTTTATTCCGGGTAGGGGTGAGCTTGTCCTTTTGTCAATTCTCAAAGATTCTAGACCATGTGCATGATAGGATAGCGAGGGAAACTTTTCGCTCAAGAAACCATTTCTACTATGTAGCATCATATCGAATTTGCAATGAAATCATTTTAATGTGAAAAGATATACTTGGTTCAAGTAAATAACAAGATCAATTCTCTATGCTCAAAACTTTATTTAATTCAAGCTGTGGACTTTGATATAAGAGAGATTAATAATCATACAAAATAAAATCAAGATATTTATTCATGTGAATGTGAAAGTGCGGGTTTCCAAATAAATGCTAATTTATCCAAAATAATTGAAAATATAACTGCAACACTTCAAGAATTGACAGGTATGAAAATAAAATATGTTTTTGAAGATTTTGACGATTTTGATGTTTTTATATTTTTATATTTTGATTTTGATTGATGAATTGCAAGAAGAAATACTATTATTGTTTTTGAAAAATATTTTGATAGAAATGGCTAAAATGAAACAATATGCAAAATACAATATATACAAATGATGAAATGACCCAATGTTATGCATAATAACGCTTAAGATGCATAATGTTCATAGGTTCTTTAAGATCTTTACCATCTAAGGTAGCTAATCGATATGCTCCCGATCCAAATTTAGCAGTGATGACATATGGTCCGAGCCAATTGGGCTCAAATTTACCTTTAAGATCTTTAGTTGCATTAGTATTTTTCTGATTTTCTTTTAAGACAAGGTCGCCGATCTCAAAGGATCGCTGATGAACTTTCTTGAGGTATGCTCATTTAAGCTTGTTTTGGTAGGCACGAAGATGCTCCAAAGCATTGATGCACTTTTCATCTAGGAGTTCCAGCTGACTAAGTCTGCCAGCACGATATTCATCTCCTACTTTAGTATCTTGAAGTAGCAGAGCCAAAGAAGGAACTTCTAATTCAAAGGGAAAAATGGCTTCAGCACCATAAACCAAAACAAAGGGGGAAGTGCCTATGGGAGTACGAACGCTAGTTCGATAAGCCCACAAAGCAGGATATAATTGGATGTGCCAATCTCGACCAGATTTATTGACCAGTATTTTGAGGATTTTGATTAATGTTTTATTAGATGCTTCTGCTTGGCCATTACCCTGAGGATAATAGGGAGTGGACCAACGATGTTGAATTTTATACTTTTGACATAATTTTTTGACATCTTTATTTTTGAAACAAGTTCCATTATCTAAAATGAGATTTGCAGGGATTCCGAACCTACAAATAATTTGATTAAAAATAAACTTGGAAACTTGGGTTCCAGTACAAGAAGCTAATGGCATAGCTTCAACCCACTTCATGAAATACTCAGTGGCGGTTATGATAAATTTGTGTCCATCGGATGACACAGGGTTGATTTTTCCAATGATGTCTAAGCCCCATTTTGAAAAGGGCCAAGGAGATGAAATGGCCTACAGCTCTTGTGCAGGTGCATGGACAAGGTCAGCATGTTTCTGGCACTTGTCACAATGGCGCACATAAGCATGTGCATCATTCTCCATGGTAGGCCAAAAATATCCTATCCTGAGGAGTTTTTTAGCAATGGCGCTACCACTAAAATGCCCCCCACAAGATCCATTGTGGGCTTCACTCAAAGCTGATTTAGATTCTTCTAGATTCAAACATCTCAGTAAGATGCCTTCAAAATATCTCCTATACAAGGTATTACCAATAATCACGAAGCGACTTGCTCGTCTACGTAATAACCTATGCTGGTTACTATGACAACCTTCAGGGAAGGTTCCATTTTGCAAAAAATTAAATATATCAATGTACCATGGTTCAGGAGTAGTTTCGTTGATTAGAAACACATCCAAAGGTTCTAAGCATGATTTGCTTGAAGTGGGCTCCTGGAGTCGATGAATAATGATGGTAGCATATTCATCATCTAACTCCAAGGGCAAAAGAGATGCAGCTATAGCCATAGCGTCGACCGCATGATTGCTAGTTCGAGGAATAGCTTCCAAGGTAACTTGATCAAATAAAGATAATAATTGTAAGACATATGCTTTGTATGGATGCAATTTGTCATCTCGGGTTTGATAAACATCATTGATTTGATTTATGACAAGTTGAGAATCACCAAAAACCAATAAATTTTTAATTTTTAGTGCTAAAGCAGCTCGTAATCCAAGGATAAGAGCTTCATATTCAGAAGTGTTATTAGTACAAGCAAATGTTAATTTGAAGGACAGAGGTATAAGATGTTTTTGTGGAGATATTAAAATAATACCTGCACCAGCCCCACTCATACATCGGGCTCCATCAAAGTATAGGGACCATTGCTCTGGATGGTCTGCCTCTAGTTTAAGGCATTCATCGAGAAACTCAATGATGAGGGGATGGGTAGACTCTAAGGGTGCAACAACTAATTGATCTGCTATGATTTGACCCTTAACAGACTTCTGTCCTATAAACGTGAGTTCAAACTCGCTTAGCGCAAGAACCCACTTGGTTGTGCGACCAGATAAGTACGGTCGACTCATGAGATATCGCAAAGGGTCGAATTTGGCAATAACATACATTTTTTGACTGAGCATATAATGTCATAGTTTCTATGTAGAAAATACGATTGCTAGACATAACTTCTCTAATATGGTATAGCGAGTTTCATAACTGATTAAGGTCCTGCTAATGTAATAATTAGCACGTTCTTTCTTCTCATCGTCAAGTTGAGCTAACATAGCTCCTAAGGCAAAATCGAAAGCAAAAATGTACAAAATAAATGGACGATCAGATCTAGGTGGGGAAAGCATCGGTGGTTTAAGGAGATATTGTTTGAGGAGTTCAAATGCTTCTTGACATTCATCGTCCCAATGAAAAGAGACATCTTTCTTAAGAAGCTTAAGAAAAGGTCCGGTTTTGTCTGCCAACTTATCAATAAAGCGGCGAATAGCTTGAAGCTTACCTTGTAGACTTCGTAATTCTGATATATTTGTGGGTGCGGGCATATCAGTGATAGCCACGATCTTGAGAGGGTCAATTTCAATGCCACGTAAAGAAACTATAACCCCTAATAATTTACCAGACTTAACTCCGAATATACATTTAGCTGGATTCAATCGGATAAGATACTCCCTTAACCGATCAAATACTTTTCTCAAGTCATCTAAATGATCATCTTCTTTGATGGAACGAGCTATAATATCATCTACATAATCATGTAAAATATCATGCATCATATCATGAAAGATATAAGTCATGGCTCGTTGATATGTTGCACCTGCATTCTTTAAACCGAATGGCATCACTTTCCAACAAAAGGTCCCCCAAGGGGTAATAAAGGCTGTTTTAGCTTGATCTTCAGGAGCTATCCTGATCTGATTATAACCAGAAAATCCATCCATTAGGGATATCATTCCACTCCCAGAAGTAAAATCAATGATCTGATCCATGTTGGGAAGAGGAAAATCATCTTTAGGGCATGCAACATTAATATCTCTGAAGTCTATGCAAACCCTAACTTTAGTGGCTTCTTTCTTAGTTCTTGGAACTACATTTGAGATCCATTCAGCATAATCAATGGCTTGTATAAAAATAACATTTAAGAGTTTTTCTAATTCTCCTTTGACTAGTAAGGCCACTTTGGGATGCATTTTTCTAAGTTTTTGTTTAACAGGTTTAGCATCCGGATGGACTACTAGGTGATGCATAACTACAGAAGGGTCTAATCCTGGCATATCTTCATATGTCCAAGAAAAGACGTCTTCATATTGTTTAAGGAATGCAATGTATTTATCTTGTTTTTCTTGACTCAATTCTGATCCAATGTTGATTATGTGAGGGTTATCTTTGGTTCCAATGTTAATTTTTATGATGTTTTCTACTTCCATATGTAGATCTCTCTCAAAATTAGGTGGGGTGGGTGAAACGCCTAATTCTTGTAATTCTTCCAAGGTTAGCTTGGATAATTCATCTTGAGGAGTCGTGGCCTCAAGTTGGGCTATACTAGGTATAGAGCCATCGAAATAAAATCCGTTATGTAACAATTCCTCAATGGAGACATCATGAAAGATATCCCCCTCCAACTCGTCGTCGGATTCGACAATCATCTCAGGGTAAGCTATGGATAGCATATTGCATGTAAGAGGCTTATTCATTAAATGCAAGACATCCCGTTTATCCAAATAATCTTGGTAACATATAAGATGGTCATCATCCTCAAATGGGAAGGGCTGACCTTTACTAGGAAATAGGCCCACACCACATCGGGCAGGCCACGGTTCTACCTCAATAGGTTCTTTCATACCATTCTAGAAAGGTCCCAAACCTTTCCCTTTATATCCCAATTTAAGCATTATGGGTTTAGCTTTAATATACTCATTAGCAAAATAGCATCTAGCATATCCATCACAATGTGTCTTGATGTTTCTAGGTATTCTTCCCAGTCATATCCCTTATAAATAAAAGCACAACTCCCAACTTGGTAGATACTTCCCATAGGCTGTGGGAGGCCCAAGGTACGAGGAGAGGGTGGGAGTTTATTTAAAATAAGGGAATCTTGCATGGCAGTGTTGGTTTCTTCTGATATAAGAATTTTAGATAAATCGGGTAAGAGCTCATCAGTAAGAGCATAAGAGGTAGAAGGAACATTTCCTACATCGTCGGATGTGGAAAGGATGCCTGTAGTGGATGTAGATGTTATAGAGATATCGATGGGTGAGTCTATAGGTATGGAAGTTATAGGAGTAAAACAAGAAGCATTGGTTGTAGTTTTAGGATCTTTTTGAGGTCCTAATGTGGTTTGTTCGGAATATGGTTGAGCTATATGTAGAGGTGTAGTTGATGGGGAAAAAGTAGATGATGTTATGGGTGTGTGTTTCACATGTTTAGATGGTTGATGAGAATTAGGATGTGTGGATGACAGAGCAGGGCAAAATTGAACTCCAACCGGTTCTGCCAAAGCACACATATCAAAGGGTCTAGGATCACCATGAATGGTAACCAACTGATTTTTAAATTCGAATTTAACACACTGATGTAAAGTTGAGGGAACAACTCACATTGCGTTGATCCAAGGGCGACCCAAAAGTATATTGTATGATGCAGGGCAATGTACAATAAACACGGTCATGTCTAAGGTTCTCGGACCAACTTGCAAGGGGATAGTAATAACTCCACATGTTTCTTGTGTTTCGTCATTGAAGGCTTTTATGATCATATCAGTTCTTTTCATTTCATCACTTCTAAAGCCAAATATTTGGTAGAAGTCAAAAGTGCATATGTTTAAAGATGAACCATTATCAATCAAGACTCGTTTAATGGCTACATCCCCAATTAGGGTAGTAATATATAAGGGGTTATCCTTATGTAAACTATGTTGTGGTATATCTCTATCCCGAAAGTCAATACAATCGACTTCTCGAGTTATGATAGTATTGGACATGGCTTCGGGTTGAATATTTTGTGGTACCATCATTTGGCTTAATGTGAGCATTAATTCATCCCTATGGGTAGGAGAAGATCTTAAAAGGTCCAAAAGGGAAATTCTAGCTGTAGTATTTGATAATTGTTCATTAATATTATAAGGAGGCTTAGGTTGAACATTAGGCGCATGATTCCCTTTATTGGGATTTTTCAAAACAAATGGAGCTGATCCATCGTTCTGAGTTTGATCTTGTTGAGAGTTTTGAGCCTGTTGTCGAGTAACGGCTCCGATGGTACCTACAATATTATTTTGAGGATGATGAATGGGCCTTGGTCTAGCGTTTATGGCTTGTTCATTAGAAAGTAATTGGTGAGAAGATGGTCTAGTAGTGACTCTTCTAGGAAATGGTTCTTCTGGAACCATAAAACTTGTGATAGGTTGAATAGGATCTGATTCATCTTCAGAGCTATTCGATTGATTTGAGGTGATTTCCATGTCACTTTTAGTCTCATATTCTACATCACTAAGATCAGGTGTCTGAGTATTATATAGAGGTCTGGTCGTAACCATGGATAAAGTTGTGTCAAATACTTCCACATCATGAGTAGGTGAATGTCCACTAATAGTTCCTACATATCGGGTAGGAGGGGGAACATTATGATGCTCAATTTGATTAGCCACCTCTTTACCATGCTTTGGTAAAGGATGTTGAAATATGTCCAGTGCCTGATTGGCATTCTGATTCTGATTTTGGGGGATGTTATTTTGAGCATTATTAGAAGGATTTTGTTTAGGTTGAAAGGCTTGCACCTCCATCTCATTGTTATCAATCAGGTCTTGTATTTTATGTTTTAATATTTTACAAGAGTTGGTAGCGTGTCCAGGCCCTCTATGGAAATCACAATGTAAATCAGCTCTGTATCCGGGTATAGTTGGATCAGGTTCCCGGATATTTGGTAATTGAATCAAACCTCATGCTAATAATTGTGGGAGAATGGTTGATAAAGGTTGATTTAACCTAGTAAATTCTTGGGGTGGTTTATCAGGAGGTTTCAATATGAACTTCTCTATTGTTTTCGTAGTATTAACATTGGCAATGTTTCTGCTATCAGTGACTCCATCACCCACAACTTGTTTATTTTTATATTGATTTCCGGATGTTTTCTCATCATCTTTCTTTTTGAGCTGACCTCTTCTAATGAGAGCATCTTCCACCCTTCGAGCTAAATCTATAGCTTGATCGAAGGTGGTCAAGGTAGCGGTTGATAATTCATAGGATAGTTGTTCTTGTAAATTATTGATAAAAATATCCAACATTTCTCGATAAGGTAACACAAAGTGTAATTTTCCTATCAACTGCCTCCATCGAGCTAAGAAGTCAGCAAAACACTCATCTTTGTCTTGTTTTAGGTTGTACAAATCTTTAATGGTTACATGCCTTTCAATATAGGCACTAAATTGATGCACAAAAGACTCAGCGGTCTCTTCGAAATTTCTCAAAGAATGAGTGGGCAATTGATAATACCACTCCAATGCCATCCCCCCTAAACTTTTTGGGAACATTTTTAGTAATAACAAATCATCATGGGATATATCATGGCATGCTATCCTAAACATTCGAAGATGCTCTATGGGATCTTCGGTTCCTTTATATATAGGTAGGACAGGCATAGGAAAGTGTTTAGGATATGGTTGTGCTACAACTATAGGATCTAGAGGTTGACTACACATCTCTCGATAATTGTACGAGGGATGGTAGGGATCTATTTGGTCCATGCGGGAGACTAACTGTTTCACCATGGCTTCCAGATTACCAGTTTGTCCACCATATTGGTTTGGTGGTACATGAGTATGGGATTTGTGAGCGTAGGAAGGCGTGACATAAGGATTAGATGCTATATTGTTGTTATGCAAATGGTTGGTAGGAAGAGTATTATGAAGAAGATTTGTTGTAGCATTATGTTGTATCCCAGATTGTTGGAAATTGGTATTTGGTTTTGTTTTAGGCTTTTGTTGATTTGAGGTATATTGATCAATAGCTTGGCAAAATAGAGCAGTGAATGAAGGTTTCTTTTGTGTGGGAATAACCCTAGGCTTGATAACAGGCACTCTAGGTGGTTGGGTAACCTGTTGTTGTTGCATGTTCTAGATTATAGCGGCCATATCCAAATTGGATGGTCTAGCTTGATCACTTTCTTGATCAACGAAGGACAAAGGATTAGTGCGTGTGTGATATATGTCTTCTAGGGTTGCTTGAGTGTCACTAATTTGATCTTTGTCCATATGGACTGCTCTATTAAGAGTGCCAATATTAGTACTGAGGAACTTCCAGAAATGTTCCATGTTCTCAAAAGTAATAGACTCCTTCTGGAGATATTTTAGGGGATGAGGATCCTTCCTCTCTATCATTTTCTTTTTGTTCATTTCCTACAACAAATTCTTCTTCTTGTTGGTCGAAGGTTCCTTCTTCCTGAATTGGGTCTTCAGGAAGGACATCTAGGTTATTTTCTGGTTTTCTTAACCAATCTTCTTCTACTTCCGTTTGTTTTCCATTCCTGAGTCTAGTCATTATGTCTAAATTTAGATTTTAGCAAATATATATTAATATATTTGCAACAAATTTGGGAGGTATATATTTTAACTATATACCTACTATAATGCTTAAAAGAAAATGTTTTGATTTTTGTTATGATTTTGTTTTGTTTTTATTTTTATTTATTTATTTATTTATATATTTTTTTTTGTTTTTATGTTTACAAAGACAACAAACAACACACTGAATGCAAGAAATAACAATAATAAAAGAATAGCTTAGTTTTCTATAAATAGTTTATAGATGTCATTGATAGGATCAAGTTCATCAGGAGTCATGAAATGCTCCTCTTCAAATTGGAAATGGTTTTTCAAGAACTTGATAAAATGTGCTATAGTGATATTATCTGTTTCATACCCTGACTGGTAGAAATAAAGTTCATGGCAATACTCTCGATATAACACAGCTCTAGGAACTCTATTCCATATTTTTCTATCCATAAAAACAACCTCTTGATCCTCTATATGAGATAGAAATTTATGTACTACAACTGCATTCTCAAGATATTCCTCAAAGGTGTACAACTCTGAAGACACATGGGCTCTTTTATCTGCTAACCACCTATGGCAAGCTCTCTGAAGTTCATGATATAAGGTCACTTGATGAGGATCCAGGATTCTATCTAGGACAAACCTCTTAATTTGCCTAAGTTCTGTTGCCCTAGATCCAATGATACCCAATCTCCTATCAAGTTCGTCCCACAAAGGTTGAACCCTATTTGTTTGAGGTACTCTAAGCACAGAAGTAACCTCTATAGCTGCTAATTGATTCTCAACATTAATGGTGACAGCTCGTATTTTATTATAATCTACCATCTAAATATGATATGCAATCTTTGGTTCTAAATGCATTTATGTTTTGTTTTTTTTGGATTGTTTTCAAAAGGTTTTTAGTTTTCACGTCGGGTTCACCAAAATGTATCGCTCCAAATTTTTTGCATCCTTACCCTCAGGCTATAGGATCCGCATCCGAAAGGGGGATGCGAGAAGGATGGGACAATACCTCGGATTGAGAGGCCCTTTGAAGGTCCCGCCTCTCGGGGGAGGGGTATAAAGGTGAATTTTTGATGGATGGTGGGTTCACCAGGAAACTTTTGAGTGGCAGTTTCCACACCTAGGTTGATAGTGAGTTTGATGTGTTCATTTTGTACTTTAATCATTCAACTCCTAGGTTTGGCCAAGATGAATCTAAACTATTCTATATGCCAATGCTGATTTTATGGATACAAAAAATATGAATAAATGCTAAACACAGAAAATGTGCCAAATGGGACAGAACATACCTGATTTCGGATGTTTGATGAAGGTTCTGAGTTTTGTAGCAGTCCAAATCATCTCAACTTGTACGTAATCATCTGATATTTCACATAATCATCTCAAATCACAGTCGATCATCTGAGATCAGACGAAATCATCTGAGATCTGATGAATTCATCAGAAACCTGCAATCACAAAAATAGATACAAAATACCAAATATGCAACTGTAGAAGCAAAGGAGAATGATAGCAATAACAACAAACGTGCCTAAATAATGGATTCAAATAACAAACAAGAGAAATGCAGTAGATTTAATGATTGATTTTAACTTTATCATGCGGTTATGCTAAATGAGGTGAACTCCAAGATGCATAAACATAATAACTAAGATAATGTATAAAGAAATGCAACAAACAATAAAGAGATGCAAACTCTGGACTTTGATTGCCCCCAATCTGGACTACAGTCGGGATCACCTCCAATCGTACGAGATCATCTGCGCTCCTCGACAAGATCGTCCGAAATCATCCGAAATCGCTTGCGACGATCCGAGCTAGCTTCGACTAAAAAATAGTAAAGTTCCTGCAAGAAAACATGAAATACCAAATGCAAATGATGGTGTGAGGATGCTCTGAGGTGCGTGGAAGTTCAGGGAAGTTTAAGCAAAATTTCAGGGGGGAATCAGGGGGATAAACTGAGAAAATCTCAGTTTATATAGGATTAGGGAGAGGTTAGGAGGTTGGGGATCATCCCAATCTGGGAGATCTCCAACGGGGGAATCTCCAACTACGTAGATGCGCTTCTGCCCAAGTTGGAGAGGCTGTTGAAACAGAAGCTAATTATGAAAATTTGGTTTTGGGACAAAATCGTCTGGACGTTCTGTCCATGACGAATTCGTCAGATCTAGGATGATTTCATCTAATCTACGATGATATCGTCCAACGGTCAAAACAAATCCTAAAAATGGCATGGAAAATGAGGAAAGCGGGTAACAGGCGGTTAACGGGTGGTTTGAGGTTAAAATTTGAATTTTTATCTTTTTACTAAGGTTTAACTGTGCCAATTTTAGGGTGCTACAAAAACATATAAAACATCATCTAACACAAAATATAAAAATGGCATGCTAGGTATCACTTTTCCAACTCCTTGAACATGATAAATCTTATCATCTATAATTTTTAGTGGAATGTTAGGTCTAACTTCTATTGAGTCAAACCAATGCAAGTTTCCAGTCATATGATGACTGGCTCCTAAATCAATATACCATGTATCTTTTTCTTTTCTAATGTTTTGATGGGATTCACAAAATTTTATTTCATATCTTTGATAGAAGTTTTGAAAATCTCTTCTATTATTTGATTCCTTGAATTCAAAAGATTGTCTTGGTGCATTCATCTTACTTTGCCACCTATCCATTTAAATTTCTTTAAATACTCAACATTTTCAAATACTTTGAAATAGGAAACCGTATAGCTCCCAAATAATAAATTTTGCAAATAAAAAATCTTGAAACGAACAATTTTTTTGGAGTAGACAACCTTATTTCTCCAAAATTAAACTCAATCAATCCAATTTTTCAATCTTCACATTTTCAAATCAACAAACCATTTTTTCTCAATATGCAAAAATACTCAATCTTCAAATTTTCCAAAATCAAGTTTTTGAAAAACACCTCCTTGGAAAATCATGTTTTTTCTCAATATTCATGTTATAAATCTCCTCAATAATTGGAAAATACCTCCTTGGATAATTAAAACAATTGTTGAAGAGGCTAGGATCCTTTTCTAGGGAAGACAGAATAGAAAATCCTAACATGTCTTTAGGGAAACTAACAAATTTTTTGATAAGTTGGCCAATTTGGGTGTCGATGGTGACGGACTTTTCAAATGGGAACACAGTGTCCCGAGTGAGGTAGAGGATCTTATTCAACAAGAATGCCAAGAATGATAGTCGAATTTACCAACAGGGAAGGCACTTTAAGTTTTAAGGCTAGGAGTATTCCTGCCTCTTTTTTGAAATGGACTCAAAATAAAAATTATCCGAGATGTCAGTCTTCGTGGATGCTACTTGGAAATACCACAAAGACTAATGGGGATAGTCACATGTTAGATAAAATAGCTCCTAGTCATATTAGCAATTTAAGGTTGGTTGATAATCATAGGGCAGAAAATAAATGACAATATAAGACTTCGAACCAGAGCCACGTAGACCACCAGATAGCCACCGCCATAAATCTATCCAGCAGGTTCACTTCTCCAAGGCTGATTGGCCAAGACGAGATGTGGTCCCAAAGCATGTCATATATGAAAGAAAGCAATTACAAAAGGATTATTAAGAGTAACTGTCAATACAGATCTTGTGGGAGTTTTTTCAGTACTCTGCTATGTGTGTCTGTAGCTTTTTGTTTCTCCATTGTTTCAAAGAAGGGATCCGTGTATGTTTCTTTTTTTCTAATTATGATGTAGGTGTGTTTTCTTGAGGTATACCCAAAATGTTGTATGGGAATTTTATTTTTGATAACAGTCTATGTGCCTTACTGGATATAATGGCTTTGACGACATGTAGATTTCACATATATAGGATCCTTAGTACGGACATGTTCATCAACAACCCTAGGCTGATTTTTGTAAAAGGTTTTGGGTCAACCTGTAAAACCCGGTATTAATGCTATAGTATCTTATCTACAAAAAAAAAAATCAAGTTTTTGAAATTAGTTTTCAATTTTTGAAATTTAAATTTTCTTTTGGAGTAGAATACCTTATATCTCCAAACTTTCAATTTTATCAATTTTTAAATTTTCAATCAAACAAGAAAATTCTTTTTTTTTTCTTCTTTTGGAGTAGAAAACCTTATCTATCAAAAGTTTAAATTCATTTATCAAATTGAGATTTCAACTTGCAAATATAAAGTAGTAAAATTTCAATTTTCAAAATTTAAGTTTTTGAAAATATAGAATTCTATTAGATGTAGAGTTCCTTTTGACTCCATAATTAAAGAAATTTTTAATTTCACTTTTCAAAAATCAAATTTGGAATTCAAATAAAAAAAATTAAAATATCCTTATCACCCCAATAAATTTAAATTTAATAAATTTCAAATGAGTGCCTTATCACTCCAATTGAATTTAATCAAATTTAAATTTCAATATGAGCACCTAATAACATCTCCTTGAATTATGCATCTAAAATATTTGAAATGTTAGGTCAATATTGCATACCTTAATTTTGGTGCTACACTTCATGCACTGGACATTACCCTTGCACAAGTGTTTTGGGTTTGATTATGCTCACTCTCCAATGTTGGCACTTCCTCTTCCTTTTGCAATGTAACTCTTTCCTCAAGCCTTGGATGGTTGTATTTTGAGGCTTCTATCAAATGTAGGTAGGATTATTAATGTAGAGATATCTTCCTCCATGATTTATTCAACAAATTTGTTCAAATTTGTTCTTCTCCACATATTCCTCATGATACTCTATCACATAGAGTTATTTTCCATATCTTCCTTAGTAGTCTGGACAAAATTTTATGCAAATTTGTTCTCCTCCATGCCAAATAGATATGTCTCACACATCCTATAACTAGAATGTGTTTCCTTCAATATGAAAACTATTTTTGAATCATTCTCATTTTTTTGTTCCCTTTATTTTCTATTGTGGCTTTCACACCCTATCTTGCTTGGCTCTTTCTTAGCTTAGAGATATTACTTTTTTTTTTATATATCTTTTATTTGGGTAGCTTCAATAGATCCCTATATTCTACTACTTTACCTCTAATTTCTTATTCTTGGTGGCTTAAGTCATTCCTCATATAATTCTCTTTTCTCACAGATAATCCTCCTTATCAAGATGACTTTGACTATCTCCTCACATCTAAATTTAGGGGTAGCTCTTCAATGCTTCTTGCATCAACATATTCTTAGACATTGCTCTATACTTTTCTTTCTCAGGTTCTTTCCTTGAGTTATCAATTTCCAAATATGCTCAGCTCTTTCTACTATATCAACATTGTCACAAAATGCTCTGTTCTCCTACTTTGATATATGATATGGCATTAGAGTCAAAATATACCTAAATTTGTCATGATTTTCTTTCTTCTATGGCCTAGGTTTCTTTACATGGCTTTGAAACTATCAAGATTTTTTCTTTAAATATTTGAATTTGAATTCACATCAAAAAATTCTTTTGATGCTAGCTTCTATCTTGAACCTTTTCCAAATTTAAATTCATACCAAAATCCTTCTCCGATGCTACCTTTCAAATATACCTCTTCTAAAATGATGGATAGTGGGTGGAAGCTCTAATACCACTGTTGGTTTTTTAGCCAGATTATCATAGGTCCTAATGTTTAGGATCATAATATATTATTCAATATTTGAGCATTCAATATATGTGGCCAATATTAATAAATAAAAATTCATATAAAATAACAATAATATGAAGTAAAATGGCCAATATCATTCATGCAATAACATGAAGAAAACTTACAATAGAATTTCTCAAATTATATACAAGCTTCTTTATTTGATGCTTGAAATACATATATTTTGGGATACATTACATGCAAATTTATCTCCATAGTAAAACCTTAGAAATATGACTCTTCAATAATTTAATATTGCACTCCTCACATATCTTGGAGATGCATCCTTTCATATTACACACATAAGACAAGCCTCTCATGTCTTTTGACTTTGTATTTGAAAAATTTATTCTTTGACACTTTACACACTATGACATCTATACACATGCACACTCTATTACATGAAATTTGCACACATTCTCACTTATCAAACTTATACACATAATTACATGACACTTGTGCACATTATTACTCTTCACACTTACACACATAATTACATGACACTTTTTCACATCCTACATATGAACATGTACATAATGAGGAAATATAAATCAAACTCCTAAACTATAGACTCACACCCTTAATATATTGCATACTTACAATTGTACCATAAGATATCATGGGGGTACATTATCATGTACCAAAAATATAAATTTCTCCAACATGGGATTTTAACTTTGTTGCTTTGATTCCCCCTTGCAAGTTTTCAGGTTTTTGGCCACTTATGCTTCCCCATGAGTGTCTAGGATTCTGATCACTTATGTTTCTCCACAAGTGTCCAGGAATTTTAAATTTTGTTGCCAACGTAATTTACCAAAAGCTTTGGCCAAATAACTTCTTAGTGTCTAGGTATTTTGAATCTCCTTGTTAATGTCATGGCTAAAAATCTTTGGCAAACTAACTTTTGAGATTTTGATAATACTTCTATATTTTTAATTTCCCATGGATCTCTAGGACTTTGTTATTTCTAGCATTTCTAATTGCTAGTGGATTTAACTTCAAATGATTTTAAATTTCCTCTTGAGTGGTCATACATCTTGATAGGACTTCAATTTCACTTGCTTTTTAATTTCCTCGAGTGGCTAGACTTTTAGCTAGTGCTTTATCTTCACTAAGTAGCCAGAGATTTTGAAGCTTATTTCTAATATCATTACCAAAAAAATCTGACTAGCTAGCTTCCAGGGTTTTAATTTCACTTAGTTTTTAAATTTCTAGCATTTCTACTTTCCAAGGGATTTAAATTCACTTAAAGCTTCACATTCACTTAGTGTTAGGGCTTTAAACCACTTTTCTTGCCTTTAAATTTTCCCATGCATGCTTGGGCTTTCAATATTTCTAGCATTTCTAGTGGCTTTAACTTTATTTATTTTTTATTTTTTCTCATGAAAAATTAGCCTATAAAAAACAAGTAATTCTAGGCCTCAAATATCCTTGAAACATAGGCAAATTTATATCCATTGGAAATGTATTTTGAGGCATCTAATAAAAGTAGTTACAAAAAATCTTATTGAGTATTACAATAATATGGAGTATGGAAATGTGTGTTGCATGATTAGGAAGGCATCATGGTTGATAGGGAAACCAATTGGCATGATATAAATAGGTTATCTAGAAGGTTAATTCTTTTTGGAACATAGGAAAGTGTATATTTTCTAAAATGTTATTTCTAGCAAGGTTATGCATAAGCACGAAACATCGTAAATTTGCTCTATTTAGGATTTTCAAAATTTTAAATTTGCTAATTTTGGATCCTTTCACTAGGGCCCATTCACCCAAAATTTATGGGGTGGAAGTTTTTTGGGGTAAATTCACCCGCCGTTGATAATAATTATCCTATTTTTATTTTAATTCATCGACCACTTTCACCCAATTCCATGGACAATTCACCTTCAAATTATAAATAATTTTGTTTTTCCCACCTAATTTACCTCATATACTACCCATATAAATATTATAGGGGGTACCTATAAACATACATCTAAAACACTCTAACTCAAAAATAGCTCTGAAGCAATGAAAAACTTGACAAGGTTGTAGAGGAGTGTCTATCGACATAAGTCGATCGGTTATAGAGGAGTGTCAATCGACATATATCGATCGGTTGTAGAGGAGTGTCAATCGGTATAAGTCGATCAATTGTAGAGGAGTGTCAATCAGCATAAGTTGATTGGTTGTAGAGAAGTGTCTATCGACATAAGTCGATCGATTGTAGAGAAGTGTCTATCGATATAAGTTGATCGATTGAGAAGTGTGTATAAGAATTGGTTGTAGAGGAGTGTCAATCGACATAAGTTGATCGATTGTAGAGGAGTGTCAATTGGTATAAGTTGATCGATTGTAGAGAAGTGTCAATCAACATAAGTCAATCGATTGTAGAGGAGTGTTAATCGATATAAGTTGATCGATTGTAGAGAAGTGTCTATTGGTATAAGTTGATTGATTAGAGAAGTGTTTATAATAAGTTGATCGATTATAGAGGAGTGTCAATCGATATAAGTTGATTGGTTGTAGAGGAGTTTAATTGTATAAATTATTTGAGAATTTTATCGATATAAGTTGATCGATTGTAAAGAAGTGTCTATCGATATAAGTTGATCGATTGTAGAGAGTGTCAATCGATATAAGTTGATCGGTTGTAGAGTAGTGTCAATTAATATAAATTGATTGGTTGCAAAGAAGTGTCTATCGATATAAGTTGATCGATTGTAGAGGAGTGTCAATCAACATAAGCTATCAATTGTAGAGTAGTGACTATCGGTATAAGCCTATCAGTTTTAGAGGAGTGTTAATCAATATAATAAGTTGATTAGTTGAAGGTGTGTCTATCATCTTAAGTTGATTAGTTGTAGAGGAGTGTCAATCGACATAGGTTGATCGGTTGTAGAGGATTGTCAATCAATCATGATCAAGTGGTTGTAAAGTAGTGTCAATCGATCATGATCGAGCGGTTGTAGTAACATTAAAGTGACTATCGATGATAGAAAGTTGTGATGACTATGATAATAGGTAGAGTATTCTTCTTCCATAGTTCTATTGTCTAAAGCTCTTTTTCTTCAGTTTCATAGGTAGTGTAGATGCACTATCTGCAACTGTAGTAGACAAGTATCCATGTCATGTTGTTGTGTGTTAGGAGCATTTTTCTTGTCAGAGACTGCTTCTTGTCTGTTAGAGTATGTTTCATAGGTAGTGTAGATGCACTATCTGCAACTATGGTAGACAAGTATCCATGTCATGTTGTTGTGTGTTAGGAGCATTTCTCTTGTCAGAGACTGCTTCTTGTCTATTAGAGTATGTTTCTAGGCAGTGTAGATGCACTATCTGCAATTGTGGTAGACAAGTATCCATGTGTTAGGAGCATTTTTCTTGTCAGAGACTACTTCTTGTCTATCAGAGGTCATTCTATAGGGCAGCGTACGTTCATTTGAAGATTCATATATTCTTTATGGAATTACAGTTTAACCTTGGTTACTTAGAAACACAAATTATTATTGAGGGAAGTATGCAATTTTCCTTCAATTTCATATTCATTTCCTAACATCTAAAGGTTTTTTCTTTATATATACAATGTCACCTACTGAATATGGAAAGAATAGAGGCCAATATTCTAGTAAAAATACAATTCTAAAATATTTTACACAAATATCAAAATGCAGTGAGGCATCCACATCTACACAACATGCAAGTACAAACACCTTTTACCATCAAATAATTACTTTTTCTCTGTTATTATTAAATATAAAGCCTTTATTTATTAATAGATAAATGATTGTCTACTTATCTACCTCTTTTTAAATGCTTTGTAAAATTGTATTCTGTTAATTCTTTAAAATAGTACCTTTTTACATCCAAAAATGATACAAAACACCAAACATTGAATGTAATAAACACTATCGACCTTGATATGCATCCACTCGAAGATATTCTAGTGGATGAGATGGGACCACATGATAATTTTTCTAATAATGACATTCAACAACCACTTCATGAGATGCCTAATACAGACACATCAATCGAAAAAGGAAATGATAGTACAATTAACATGCAGACCTCTAGGGAATCTTGTAGTAAAAAATCTAAACATCAAAAGACAAGTGAATGGACTATTGGAAGGGATTTTAAAAATGAATGGGCATGGTTATACCCCTTTATTGAGCGAGATGAGATAGAGAAAGTGTGTAGATGCATTATTTGTACTTGGAAGCTAGGAAAGGATCATTTGTTGCAAAATAAGAAAGACACAATAGAAAAATATTGTGGGAAAGTTTACATCAAAGAAATACAAAGTGATGGAACAATTAAGAGATCTCATAGGTGGAAGGATGCATCGAAATGTGTGCATGTGAGATATGCACTTGAATACAAAAAAGCAATGAAACACCAACAAACTCTCATTGAGAAGGGTGGAACAATCCAGGCCCAATTTCAAAAAATTAATAAGATTGTATTAGCCTCAAAACATTTGTAGTTTGTTGTTGTATACAATATTCTAAAAAAGGGTCGACCCATGTCTGATTTTGCTGATTTTAAGCAACTATTTCAACTAGCTGATGTACAAAACCTTACCAGTTCCCATTGGTCAGATCGAAGTGGTTGGGAAATGGTAAAATGTCTATCACTGGTTGAGAAGGAGGACCTGAGAGAGAATGTAAAACAAGCCAAATTTATTGCACTTTCCATTGATGAGGTAACAATTATTGACAACACATCTTGGATTTGCATACATGTTTATACATTCCAAAATCATTTGAGACAACCTCATTTACTAGCACTACATAAGATGATGGAAAATTGTAATGCAAAAAATATTTATAATGTTGTTGTAACTAGTTTAAAGGATATTTTTGGAATGGATGAAAAAGAAATTGCCACAAAGTTAATTTGTGTTGGAGCTGATGGTGCGGCTACAATGCAAGGACAAAGGAATGGTCTTTGTGTTAGGCTTCAGACATCAATTACCCCATATTTGATTCCCATTCATTGCATGGCTCATCGAATGAATCTTGCATACAAAATTGTGAGCACATTTGATAATGTAGCTAGAGTGGAAGATCTCATCCGTGAAATACACTCTTACTTCTCATGCAGTCCAAAAAGGTTTGCAGAGTTTCAAAATTTTTCTCTAGGTGTAACTGAAGGTAAAAAATTATTAAAATATGTGGACACCAGGTGGATTTCACTGTTTCTTCCTGCAAAAAGGGTTTTTTAGAATATCAATCATTGGTGGGGTTTATGTATGCACATCGTAGGGATGTTGACAAGGCAAAATATTTGCTATTTCGTATGACTGACTTGGAAACTCTTCTCACATTATGTGGTATTCTTCCATTGTTGCAAGAAATGAATTATTTGATTAAACTCGCACAGGAAAGAGCAATTTATATTATCGATTTCATCAGGATGAGAAAACAAATATGTATGCTTATTGATAAGATTTACTTATCCGAATAAAATTTTAAGGATCCTTTGTTTGATAGTTGGAATACGTTAGTTCAAGTCAATGATCCTAACAACTTTTTAAAGTTCAACATCAACGATAATATTTGTATTGCTATACATGGAAAGATGATTCCTTTATATCATTATGAAAAGTGGTTAGATACACTTACAGATGATGTTGAACAAGTGCCCATAACACATTGTGGATTCGATGAGGTTTTGGATAGTACTAAGAATAAATTGAAAAGAATTGCAAAAATATTAACAAGTGAAATAAGAGATCATTTTCATAGAGATGAGACACTTGAGGCCATGGTTGTTGTTAATCCCATCTTCTAGAATCCTTGTCTTGACCACAAAAGTAAAAGTGAGTTGTTTGTAAAATATATGGGCACTCTTATGACACATTTCTCTAAATGTGTGGAAGTAAATGGCATTGAAATCAATGGTATTCTAAACAAAGAACTTCTGAGACAACAATCAACCAATTTTGGAATAACAATGGATAATCAAATTGCACATTTCAAAAACCCACATGAGATTGGTTCCATCATGTGTTTCTGGAAAAAATTGTATCAAAGTAGTGTCTTACAAGAAACTATGAGTGAATACTTTATTTTATATGAATTATGTTAGATAATGATTTTGGGATCTGTTGAAGATGAAAGGGTTTTCAGTGCACTATCTTTTGTTAAATCGAAAGTTCGTAATAGGTTGGACAAAAATTTGGAAAATTGTTTGAGAATGTATGTGTCATCGTATGAGTTGGGTAAGTTTCCCTATGATAGAGCTTTGACATATTGGAAGTCCCTATCGGATATGAGAGGTCTCACTAATACTGTTGATAATGATGATAATGAGTCAGCTTGTAGTGATGATGAGATTATGGAAACGTATAATTCACAAATGATTCCTGGTTCTTTTGGAGAAGTCGACAAGACTTTGTATGAGCTTCCAACAATGTAAAATTTCAATGCGTTAAACAAATTCATATAATCAATGATTTTTCGGATTTGAAATCATTTGTAAAATATCAATGATTTGAAAAAATTCATATTATCAATGATTTTCCATATTTGATATCATTTGTAAAATTTCAATGATTTGAAAAAATTCATATTATCAATGATTTTCAGTATTTGATATCATTTGTAAAATTTCAATGATTTGAAAAAATTCATATAATCATTCTATTATCAATGATTTCACGTATTTGCTTTTTAATGTTATTGATTGTCTATGTTGTCAAAATTTTATGATTTATGCTTTAGCGTTGAATAAACTGGAAATTTGAAAATCATGCATGCATACATAATTAGTAAATATTTCTTTTACAAAGTGTTGTATGTAGTCTATAATAGTAGAAAGCACAATGCATTTAGCATAAATCTCAAGTTACGGAAACAACAATACAATACAATAATGCTTTGTTATTGAATTAACTGTCTATGTTGACAAAATATAATGATTTATGCTTTGAATTTGAATGTATGTATGTATGTGTGTATCATTAGTATCATTAGTATGTATGCTTTGACTCTAGAAGTGTTATTGATTGTCTATGCTAATTGTGTATGTTGACTGTTTATGTATGCTTTAGCTTTGAGTAAACTAGAAATTTGAAAACCATGCATGCATACATAATTAGTAAATATTTCTTTTACAAAGTGTTGTATGTAGTCTAGAGTAGTAGAAAGCACAATGCATTTAGCATAAATCTCAAGTTACGAAAACAAAAATTCAATACAATAATGCTTTGTTATTGAATTAATTGTTTATGTTGACAAAATATAATGATTTATGCTTTGAATTTGAATGTATGTATGTATGTGTATCATTAGTATGTATGCTTTGACTCTAGAAGGCAAAATGCAAATAGCATATTACTCTAGATATGGAAATATAAAAACAATATATCATAATACACATAACAATACTCACTTTTAAATCATAACAAGATTGACTTTGAATAAAATGAAAATTTAAACACATGCATAGATATATCCTTCGTAAACTCACTTGAAATATAAAAACAATATAGCATAATACACAAGACAATACTCATTTTTATATCACAACAAGAATGACTTTGAATAAAATGAAAATTTAAACCCATGCATACATATATTCTTCATAAACTCAAGCATATTTGAAACCCCATAATACTGAAGTGATGAAAATAACACACAAATATAAATGAAAATAGTATAATAGTAATGTAATAAAAGCAAATGTCTTGTTTTCAAATGAAAACATATAATAAAATTATCTTTTTGAAAAATCAAATTTTCAAAAGCAATAAAAGAACCAGTTATCTTTTTCAGGCAGTTTCAACATCTTTTTCCTTTTCCACTCCTTTTTCCTGTTCCACTCCTTTTTCCTTTTCAACTACTTCCACATTCTGCATTTCAAAGGCTCCTCCCTCGGGCTGGTTAACAATACTCTCAATTGCTCCAGAACTGACAAGGATGTTCTCTACACTTATCAAGCCTTCGAGCAGGGTGTTTTCCTCTTTCCCAACATCTTCGGATATTGGTGCAAGAACTTCTTTACCCTTCTCCTTAAGCAGAACATCAGGATCCAATCCGTTTAGGATAATGATTTTTTGAAAAGCGTTGTTTTGTCGAACTGCTTCCTGAGCTCTTTTTTCATTGCCATAGAAGCATTTAAGAAATCCTTTGCCATCTGGAGATAGTCTTGCAGGTTTTGAACCTGCTTCTTCAGATTATCGAACTTTACCTACAAAAGGAAAAATAAGTAGTCAACAGATATTTACATTTTAAAAAAGAGAACAAAAAAATTTAGAACACATTAGTCAAACCTCGACAACATTCTTTGCAGCTACAACAACAACAACCATTTTCTTATCACACGCCCATTCATTATAATAAGCTTGGGCCTCAACATTTAAGTTCTCCAATCTGTTCAACATAACCCTTAAATTTTCATCATTGTAAGAAGAAGTAACCTGCACAATGCCATATTTAGCTTGATGTAGTAGAACCTCAAGCTTTTTCGGTTCATTTTCAACTAAAGAAAAATAGTTTTCTCTTTTTGAATTTTTTTGAATCGGGCATTTATTTCCTTTATCAAAACTTTGGCCCGATACTCCCATTTTTTCATTTTTGTTATATCTAGAACTAGAGAATCTTTAATGGTTGCTTCAAATTTATCAGAAACTAATTCTTTTTCAAAAAATTTTACTTTTTCATCCTCTGTTAGAGGATGAGCCTAAGGGGTGCTAGTTTCCTTAGGAGGAGATTTGCTTGAACATTCTACTCCTTCATTTTGAGGATCTCAAAGCAGATCTGTTACTTGAAAAATAGTGGGTATGTTGCCTTCACCTTGTAAAAAGAAATCTTGATCAAGTGGAACATTATCCAACCCAACACTAGAAGCTTTCGGTACACCTATAAAATTACCAAAAGATATAGGTTCGAATCCTAAAAATTGCTTTGTTGCTTCTCTCTGTGGCCTAGATGGAAGAATGTGTTTTCCACCTAAGAAGCATTGACCTCACATCTGAGGTTGGCATGGTGGAGGAGGGGGTGGCATCGACGGTTGATTTTGATGATGCAATTGTTGTATAGGAACTTAAAACATCAAAATAAAAATTGGTTACAAAATTTGTGAAGGTAGATTATAAAAATTGGTTACAAAATTGGTTATAACACTTACCGATAGAAGAAGAGACCTCTTGCGTAGCCACAGATGCAAATGGAATGTGGGTGCATTGTACATCTGAAAACACAATATAAAATTTAATAAAAAATAGTAAAATTTGGTAACAAATTTTGTGAAGGTAGACTGTAAAACTTACTTCCCGAAGATGAGACCTCTTGCGCAACTACGCCCATTGGTAGTGGACGTGCAGGTGGAGGTTGTCGAGGATTAGGAGAACTAGATCTTACATGTTTCCTTGTTGATATTTTTCTTAGTGGTGGCATTGTTTCCTCCGTAGGTGTTTTGGAGTCTCCTGATTCCTCTGGATTATAACCTCTGAAAGCAACATCCCACTTTGAAGAGGAAGAGGATGCCCTTTTCTATGTTTTGTATAAAATGTTAAAATTATAAAAATGATAAACATATGAAAAATAAAAAATATTACTTTAATATTAACTAAAAATTACTTGAACTTGTTGTTCTATCATGGTTGCATTGGCTAGGGCTGAGTGCCAAGAAGTCGGTACTGGAGTGTTCTACAAATTATAATAAGATTCATAAAAAAACCAAGAATGTAGTTGCATGTGCTTATTGTTGGTGAAGGTGAAGCATGGGTTATCACATTTTGGATATCCATTCTGATCCGATGTGAGACATAGGTGGACCAATCGAATTATTGGTGTGCAATACAATGAACCAAATATGCCAATGCCCACATCAAAATTTCTATCGATCTTCCTTGCAGAATGAGTCTAGCTAGGAAGAATTCACAACATGCCCAAAGAAAGTTGTCCTGAATAGCTGGTATAGTCAGACCCCTTCTGGACTTGGTAGTCATAACTACAAAAAAAACAAATCAGTAATTGTAGACCCTTGGAATTTAAATTCAATTAAATAAAAAATTATGCAGTTATACCTTGAAAAGATTCTGGTTGCACATTGAAGGTGGTCTCTAGGTAGAGTTTGTCATCATCAGTTAATGTGAATTTTGATGTGATTGGATCACAACCAGTGTGAGGCAATGCTATCAATCTAGCGATGTCAGAGGTTGTGAAAGAAAATACGATATTTTTGTTGTCAATGACAACATTTACCTTACCCGAATCAGTGTCATAACCTACAATTATCTTCTCCAATAGTTTAATGTCTGTGTCAAACTATGGCATCAAAACTAGACCTCAAAGACCAGAGTCTTGGACCCATGACATGTCATAACCCGATGTTGATAATATTTTAGAAATTAGGGGGCAAACAAGGTTTTTGAAATTAATTTTTAAAATTCTAGGGGTGATAGGGGATGCCATTGGATTATTTCATTGTGTATGATACTACGAGGGAATATGGATCAGGAGGTAGGGTGGAAGGTATTGGATACTTGATGGTGTTAAAATGCATTAAAACTTGAAGGGTAAAAATTATGTTAGAAAAAGAAAAAAATGATTGTTTATGCCTTTATATAGACTTTTCTAAATGAAACCATTGAATAAATAATTGACACATGGCATCTACATGCAATCATTTAATGTATGGTTGACACATGGCTCAGATGCAATACATCATCAATGCAACTTATCGAGTGTGATGTAACTGAATGAGTGTGCTACAACTAATCGACTTTGTTGCAACCAATTAGCTCTTCTACATTCAATCAAAATTATGCAACCTATCATATTGGATGCATCTAATGGACACTGGTACAACTAATCAACATTGCTACAATTGATCATCATTACTACTTTCGATCAACTTTGCTACATTTGATCAATATTAATGCAATGCATCGATATTGTTGCAATCGATCATCATAGTTGCAACACATCGACATTACTACAATTGATCGATATTGCTACAATCGATCGACATTACTATTATTATTCAATTATGTATTAATGCAATGCATCGACATTGTTGCAATCGATCATCATAGCTATAACACATGATTGAAATTAATCGATTGATATTGTTGCAACCTATCGAATTACTACAATAAATGATCGATATTGTTGCAACCAGATCAGCTATTGCTACAACTCGATCAATATTGTATAATCGATCAATTTGTTGCATTCAATCGGTATTGCTACAACTCATCGACATATCTACAATCGATCATCATTTTTCAATCATAATGTCTACAATAATCGATATTGCTACAATCGATCGACATTACTGCAACTCATCGGCATATCTACAATCGATCATCATTTTTTATCCGTCATTTCTACAATCGATCGTCATGTCTACAACCGATCGACATTGCTACAACCGATCGACATTGCTACAACACATCGACATATCTACAATCGATCATCATTTTTTGACCATCATGTCTACAATCGATCGATATTTTTTGACCGTCATGTCTACAACCGATCATCTCAGATCGATCGACATAGCTTTTTCCTAATGACACTATTCTATAGGCATAGTCTGATCGACATAGCTTTTCCTATCGGTATAAAGCCTTTAATTTTTTTGTACAGTGCTAGAATTTGGCAACCGATATTCATAGCCCCCACCCAAGTTTGAAATTTTTTGGTGAAAAATGAATGCAATTCGCCATGTCTCCTTGGACATGATTCATCGGGATTTCGAGACAATTCACCTTGATTTTATAAATAGATTTCAGGGTCGACCCCTTATGCATAACCCCGCTTTCTAGTATGCATCTAATGTAAGTGATTTCTTATAGTTTTACCAAGCATTGAGAGAGATATAGGATTTGTAAGTGACATCATCTAGGTTACCAAGGAATTACCAAGTTTATGGTACTTGAATTCAAGTAGGTTTGGGATGCTAATGCCATGGGAACATAGGCATGTGCATACTTGTTGAAAATATTATTTTGAGCTTGATCTAATTTTTCCATTGAAAAATTGTCATACACAACAATATAAATAAGTATAATAACAAAGAGCTCAGAGGAAGTGCAATATAGGAGGAAGTGTGAGCCAAGAGGAAGTACGAGCTGAGAGGAAGTGCAAGCTAAGAGAGAGTGCACACAAATATTCAATCATGGAAGAAGAGTGGCACGTTCATCCAAAGTGCATCAATGCTTCAAACCTTACCATAAATGCATGGAACATTATTTTTCAAAAAATGTTGATTACGAGCCAAGAGGGAGTGTAAGTAGACATCGAGTGTGGGGTAGGTGAGAATGTAAGCTAGGAGGGATTGCAATTTGAGATGGGTTATGATCCAAGAGGGAGTGCAAACCAAGAGTAAGCCCCATTATCTAGTATGAAAGGAAAGTCATATTCGAAAGCCCTAATGGGAAGTTAGCATACCCTAGTAGGAAGTATGAAGGTCCAAGTTGGAGATAAGTAGAAGAGCGAATACATGGAAAGTTTGATCTAGGTAGCAAATGTTACACTAGAAGTGAGTATCAAGGATGAGATGATTGAGCATGATATAATGGTTCTTAAAAGTATAGGGTTAATATGTAAGTTCCATAGATCATGGCCAGGGTTTTTGGAGATTCAAAATTGGATCAAGTGGAAGTGAGGATTGAATACAAATTACTTTGTGATTTTTCTTCCTAAAGGTTATTTCCTCATATTTTCTAGTTCAAAACTTAGGGATAAGATAATGGTTGGTGGTCCATGGTTTAGGGGAAGATATGCACTTTATTTGAGACCATGGAATGAAAATATTGAGAAGCTTCCAATATAGGTTAGGCTTTTTGGACTTCCATATCATCTTATAAATAAGGACTATTTAAATAATATTCGAAACACCTTAGGGAAATTCATCAAGGAAGGACAAACTACTAAGGAGAAAAAGCATGCAATATATACTCAAATATGTGTTGCTATGGATATTTTAAAATCTTTACCACAATCCATTAAGATTAAATATGAATAAAGTAAATGAGATTTGTAATGACCCTCCTTGGAAGACTTTTTATTGATACTTGTTTATGTATTATTGTATGGATATCAAATGCATAATATCATTTTATGTTATCAGGATATGATGATAGTTTCACTTTATACTTTCTAAAGTTTAATTATGCTACTTTAGAATATGGTACTGATGATGAATTTTATGGTTACAAGACCAAGTACTCTCATAGGTGGATTGGTGTGGGACAACCACCAAAGTTAAGAGAAAAGGAGAAATGATGGATGGAATTCTTATTGAAAACTGAAGGGTAAAAGAAAAATGCTTCGTATAGGTGCACTGCATTTATGTATGTTGATTGAATGCACCATTAGTAAAGGAGATCGCTATTAAGCAAAAGAGCCATCCTTTGTAGGTGGGTGATAATGTCACAATTATCATAAAACCACCCACTTAAGGAAAATATTGGTTGCACATATTTTGATTTGCAAAAGCCTTGTGTTGTTGCTTGTGGTTTGAAGCTTGGGAAATTGTTTGGTTAAGAATTATCAAACAAGGTATTAATAATAATAGCATTATTAATACTTGGTAGAATAAAAAATTGATGTTAATAGTTAATATTAACATTCGATATTAATTGGATTAATTTTTATGGTGAATAATTGATTTATTTAATTAAACACTAACATTGGAGAAAATCAAATTAATAAGTGCTTAAGGAATGTTAGTATGTCACCTTAAGATATTAAAGGCTATTAAGAAAGAGGCATGTTTAAAATATACATGTAAGTATATTAAAATAAATAGTGAGTTGGAGCTATTCTTGGGAAAATGTGGCAATTATGAGCTTCTTTTGGAACACCTTGTAAAGAGCAAGGAGTTACAAAATCTTGGTCTTCTCCGATTTGTTCTCTCCTAGAGGGTCATTTTTCTTCTAAGAGGATAAATAAGGGAGGTTATTAGCGAACTAGAGGAAGTAGGAAGAGAAGGAAGTGCCCTTGGAATACATTTTTAAATGGAACATTATTGTTGAGGTATTCTTTGGTTTACCTTCTTGTTTTGTAAAAGAGTGAATATAATGAAGTTCCAAATATGTGGTTGTATAAATCAAATATTTAGCATTAGAGGTGTTTTAAAATTATTTATTGCTTGCATTGGCTTGCTTGATATTTTATAGAGTGGTTTCAAGTTGTTCCATGTTGGTTGCTAGCTTAGAATCCTAATAACTTTGTTATAGCTACCTAGGTTGTCATTAAAGGTGCAATGTCATCATATTTCAAAAGCAGCAACAAAGGTAAAAGTTATCATAGGTCAGCAATAGTTGTGTAGTCAATAATTAGAGGGAATATAGCCATCAATACCACCATATTCATGAAACTAGAGAAAATGTAATTGTCATCATATTAAGCTAAAACTAGTAAAGGATAAGTCAAAGTCACTCAAGTTAGATTAGAGTAACTACTTTAGAACAATCTGGAGGAGAAGGAGCATATGAAATATTCCAATTGGAAGCATTGTTGGAGTCAATATCTGAAAAATAACTCTAATACGACTAGGAACACTATCGCATTAGAGGGGAGGTATGCAAACAAGTAAAAAATATTGAGCAAGGGTGGACTTAGGGAAAGAAAATATGCTCACAAATAGTGGTTCCAAAACCAAAAGAAAAGGAGATACGAAAACCTATGAAAGAATATATACCCCTTAAGGATATTACGTGGATCCATAACACTAGGGATTATTATAGGTAGTGGTGGGAGAAAATACCACTAGAGGATGCACTCAAGAAAAAAATTAAGAAAGTCAATGTACATTTGATCCTACAAGTCTCTAATTTTGATAAGGAATTTTATGAGTATTTTTTGAATATGTTGTTAACATATGGTCTGATCAAGAATATTAGTACAATGCAAGTGGGATACAAGGATATACAAGTGAAATTTTTATCCAAAGTATTAAAAAGAACATTTGGATTGTTGAAGGGTGGAAAACCTATAGTAAATGAATGAGTCAATTCCAAGAAGATTTGATAATTGATATAGAGTGTCATGACTTTGAAAAGGGAAATTGATGCTTGGTTATCATATGGAAGTCATGGGGTCAAACTGAATTAACTATTGGATAAGGTACTTTAATGCATTATGAATTTACTGATTGCTAGGTTGTTTGGGGAGAAACAAGCTTCAAAACTACCAATTTGGTTGATACCCTACTTACAAGGCATTAAGAAAGGGGTAGCTTATGACTAGGTAGCCTATTTGGCAACACATATCCAAAAGTCTTTGATGCGTACCACCAAGAAATTCTTATGATTGACATATTTTTGGATGTAGTGTATATATCAGGTGTATATATTCTAGGGTTGGACCCTCCCAAGGATTTATAAAAATTAGCACCATAAATTTTGAGGTGGATGGATGCTAAACCACAAGTGAAGAAGAATACTCCAAGTAAAAAGTAGAGAGTGAAACAATGGTTTAACAAAGCTTCACTCGAAGAAGGGCCAATAAAGGAATAAGGAGAGGAAGTTGCACCAAAAGTAAAGGATGTGGTACTACCAATAAAGGAAGATACACAACTATAAAGGAAGAGGAGGAAGTTTGTGCCACCAATACCACCACCATCACATTCACTAGAATCAGTTCAAAGGGTGACAATGGAGAAAATCACAAAAAGTTAAGTTGTGGCGCGTGATATTGAGAAAAAATTGCAACAAGAACAAACCATACCATTGACCAAGGGGATGGGTATATAAGAGGAATATTTTATTATCCTATAACTTAGAGAAGTTCCACCAAAAGGAACAAGTAGTGTTGTTCATATTGGACCTACAAAATTTTTGGTAGAAGCCCAAGTTCAAGAATTCTTGGTGTCATCTATTGTACACTCAAAATTTTCTTATGAAAGGACCTAGATCATGTATACATTACACGCTCATTCATTTGAAGAAATTCTCACAATTATTGAATTAGATGATAAGAGACAAATTGTAGATGTAGGTACAACAAGAAAAGAGGAGTGAAGAATCAACACCACTCAAAAATGCAGAAGGAGGTCAACTAGTGGGAATGTAGCTAAATATGATTATAATGAAGGATTGAGTGATGAGAAATAGAAAGTGATGACATCATAAAAAGATAATCCACAAAAGAGAATACCTCAAAGAGAATTGGTGCCAGCTACGAGAGAAAGTAGCCAGTCATATTTACCTTCAAATTAGCAAATGATTACAAAAGGGAAAGTGGCTAAGAATCCAAATGACCTTTCAAGGAAAGGTAAAGAACCATAAGTAATTTTTAAAATAGATGAATTTGATGCAGAATATGAGGACTTGTTTGACCACATAATGCTGGAAATGCCTAACTTCAAAGATACATTGGAATTAGATGCACACATTAAATAACAAGTTTTTTTTACCAACCTAACCCAAGTGATGAATAGAATGAGCTTGGGTTAAAAGTTGGTTGTGTCAAACAATGAAAAAAATGGTAGTTGATGGTAGAATAGAAGCTAGATAAATTTGTACAATGGACTAGAAAAGGTAATTGGCAAACATATAATTCTAGTATTTACCAAGAGCAACCATGGGATCTAACCATTGAACATCTCAAGACTATGGAGGAAGTGAAGAAAATTCCTAATGGAACATTAACACTTTACCTCAAACCAACTCAAGTGTATGTGGTGGGACATGGTACTCATACATCTTCCTAGAGCATGACAAGAAGAAGGTCATAAGTGGAACTGGTACCCGAATAATTTTCAATGTATAGCCAGATCAATTTTCTAGCACAATTATTGTATTGGCTAGTTGAGGGGATCAAGAAAATTAACACGACTTAAAATAATCTAGTCCAAATATTGCAAGACACGAAAGGAAAATTGTAGGTAACAAAGAAAAAATTGTAGGAAATAGAATAAAAGTTGGATGTGATTTAGCTACAAGAAACAATGGAACAAATTCAAGTAGAGTATAAGGAATTACAAGATATTCATGCTTAGATTAAGGATAGGGAGAATATTATTGTGGAAATGAGAGAGAAGTTGCTACAACAATAAGCGATGAAGGCATTACTACTACAATATAATGTTGAGTTAGTAGCTTAGAAAAACCAATGCAAAAATGCCTTGTTGAAGGAGCTGGAATAGGCTAAATAGAAAGAGGAGATATTTATTAGAGAGTTGGCTCATACACAATCGCATGAAGTATCTCTCAAGACTAAATTGAAAAAAATGAAACTAACATCCTCTAAGGAAGGACATATTTGTTAGATGTGAAGAGGAAATTTTGAAACAGTTGCAAGAAATGAAGGATAAGGTCAATGCATATGAAGTAGAATGGGCTAAGCACTACAATTATGCAAAGAAGCTCTGTGGTGAATGATAAGCTTTCAAAATTCACATTCAAGAATTGGAAGGACATCAGGCATCATATCCAAAGGAGGCTAAGACCCTAGCAAAACAACATAGGAAGTCGTTGAGGAAATCAACCAATGTAAAGTTGAGGATAGATATAGACAACAGTTATAAGAAGAAATGAAGTGCTTGTCAAAATGTATACACATCCAAATATTGTACATTGTTTTTATGTACATATGACACACAAAATAGTTAAATTGGCCAAATGTAATGTCATTAAGTAATTAGAAATGTTAATGCAATGAAACAAATGTATGTAATCAATCATCATTACAAGCAGTTAACTATTTTTTAATCACATTGTTAAGGCTAAAATAAGAAAGTAGCTTTGGTAGTTGAGGCCTAGTTGGTTGTAGTAACTATGAATGTCACATTATATATAGACCCCATTTCATTTTGTTAAACATCCAGATCCATAACCATTGCATGACTAAAGTAGCCACTGTAAGGGAGAGATGTTAGACTGATAGAGTTGTACATGAGATTATTATCGTCATATGATTGGTATGTACTTATCCTCATGATAATGCAAGAACACCATTTTGTGCCAACTTTATCTCTATGAATACTTGTATTTTGTTAGATTTCTATTATGTTATAGTGTTGTGGGAAGAAGTTCTCAATGGAATGTAGAGGCTAGTAGTTACAAGAATCAACATCATCTAGGCTAACCAAGGGGAGACAACATAGACTTTTCATTATTCTTGGAGCTGACACATACTTGTCACACCTTTACTTGACATAGACTTGTCATCACACTAGGAGTCAAGAAAAGACTAGCCATCACAACTAATATCGACATAAAATATGTTGGAATGCCATCTTATTAAGGTGATGATATACCATATTTTCATTATACCTATACTGACATGCCATCATAGTTCATCCAAAATCAATAGTTGTCATCATGACTAGTGTTGTCTTGGAGCAAGCCATCATAAACTAACCATTAGGAACTTGTTGTTTGAGTAACACTAGTATAAGAAATATTAAGTTGAAATTGATATATTCCTTATCATGTATTGCTAATTTACATTCCTCTAAACTTCCATTCCATCATCTTGGGAAGCCCTCACCATTATCTACAATAAGATCCAAGAATCAAAATCTTGACGACACAAAATAGCTCAATGTGACTAGATCGATGTAAAATGGAAAGGGGAACCCTTTCGAAACTCTACTTTTAAAAATAAAATAAAAAAGAGAAAAAGAAACCCAAAGGGATATTTATATGGTAAAAAAAAAGCAAATATCACAATTGCTAACAAGAAGTGGGGCTACAACCACAAATAAAAACAAAAAATAACAATGGAAATAATATCTTGGAACATCAAGGGAATCAATAAGAACCCTAAAAATGTATTAAAAAATTGTGAGGTTGTTATAGATAATATATTTATAGATATATAATCTAGACAAAAAATATTTTAGCCATTCATGGTGTTGAGTTTTATCTTGAGAGAATTTAGATTTTGGAAGGCATCTGATATAAAAGGAGTTGATTGTGGAAACTTAGTAGTTTGTGGAAGATGGAGAATATCTTTGATAGAATGGCAAATGAAGAATATATTTGATAGAAAGGTAAAGTTGGATATGATTTAATTATTTGTTAGAAATTTAATGAGAGCTATGTGATGTTTTATTTTTGTAATGGGAGTGGCTCCCAATATAAGCCACACATAGCTTATTAAGAAAAAAACACCATAACAAACTCAAGGCATGTAGAGATTGGATATCTATGATTTGAAACTTTCAATTGACAACATAAGTTTTTTGGATGGTCAAAATCTAAATGGATTTCACCTGATAACAAAACCACAATGGTTTCATTCCTCATTATCTACAATCCCTTTAAAATATTCTTATTGTGAAGGTACAACATCCTTTTACATTACTTCCAAATTTATTTGTTTTTCCCAACACATGGATTACACCAAATGGATAATTAGTACAATCTCAACTTCATTGAATTTAGAGTAGGAATTTGTATCTCCAAATTATACATAAAAAACTTCCCCATTAAAATAACCAAAAGCTAGTTGCACTTGGTTGATCTAAGTCAAATAGAGGAAAGCACAAGATAGAGCAAAATTAAAGACAAAAGTAGAAAAAATAAAAATAACATGAAACAAGATCAACACACCAAAATATCAAAATAAAAAAACTATGTATATAGTTTATTTATAGGGTAGAACTAGAATACTCTCAGGCACTAAAGTAATGTTTAAAGAATTTTCCATTCACTTGTAATGGGACATCATATCTAGTTAGGAGTTTTAGCCAAAAGGTATTCTCTCCTAGAATATCTAATATCTAGAATGGTTGGTATTCAATTATTTTCTATATTCTTGATGGGGTATCTACTATGAGATTATTATATTTAGTTTGGGTTTCCATTGCTATAGTGTAGACTTCCAATTTTGGTTCAATGTAAAAAATCTCATTAACATTGTTGTACTCAATGATGAGCTATTTCGTCCTTGGCTCTCTTTCTATATGAATTTGATTGGATATGTCATGCTATAGAAGCCATGTATGTAAAAAATTAGTTTTCATATATCCATTCAAATTTCTTGACCAATCATGGCTAAGCAACATCCCATATGCATCTGGAAATTCCATAACCTAAATATCAATGCATTGTTGTATCATGGGTTTAGCAACCAACTATATATAGACTTGATTCAACACCATTACCTCTATCTTATCCAATATAACAACATTTTTTAGAGGTAGCATGAGTTAGACCTAAGTTTTGGCTAACCGTATAAGACATCACATTGCCATAAGCACCTGGATCCACAAGGCATTTATATAAATTCTTACCAGCAATTTTAATAGTTAGAAAAAAAGTGGAGGTTCTATTTCTTCTTTGTATATTGCCACCTAAGAATTAGTAGCCATTTTCAACTCTTTTTTCTTTTGGCCAAAGAGTGCTTTAGGCAACAAATTCTTTTGGATAGTCAACTAAGATACCTTAAATAGAGAAATGTTTACCTTGGTTTTATTAAGGTATTTAATAAATTTATATCCAGACTTGTCTTTTTCTAGGATTTTCTTTATCTATGGCATTAGAGTGTTGACTTTTGACTGCATAGATATTATGGGACCCTTAGGTTGGACTGAGTTTTTTTTGACCTACTAATCATGTGGGATGAAAGTTTTATTGGAAGGTCTGGATGAAGTCAGTGGTGCTTTACCTTTACTTTGAAAAACATAATTGTTACCTCTCTAAAATTACTGGTAAGCTTACACCTCTTCTTCTAGGCATTCTTCAAGTTCCTTTTCATCCACTCCTAATAGTTCATATGTGTCCAAAACTAGGGTTGTCCTTGCATTTTGATTAGATTGATTCCTAAAATGTTTATTAGTGGGCACTAACTCCAAAATTTCCATCTTTTTACAGATAATATCCAAAGTATATTTAAACTCTAAATAGTCAATCTCATCATGTTGAGTAGTGGAATGGCCCTTGCACCAATTAGGTAGAGCAAGGTCATCCAAATTTACTTATGTGTTTAGGTAATCATTAGATTGATTCTAGTTGCTAGAAAATTTAGGACTCTTTCATTTTTTGGGTGAGTATTCCTTTGGTGGTTAGTCCTTTGGAAGTTAAAGTTTCTATTCTAAGTATTATTTGTAGGTGGAATTTTAGGAAGTATAAGCATATAATTTATTAAAGTTTTGAATAACTATTTGTATATTATCTAACTTGGGATTCAAATTATTAGGTTGACTTGGTCCCAATTGAGTTGTTATACTATTTATATATGCAAATGTGTTTAAAAATATGGGTAAGGTTTGCTAATTATTTTCTAAATATGTGTGATTGAGAATTTTGTTCATGGTCACATGATTGTCCAAGTGTGTGGGAATGTCTATTGATTGCTCACATAAGACATCATTTGATTCAAGGGTGCTAAATTGAAGGGTTGTATCTAGTTTGGTTACATGGACCCTAGAAAGGGGTTCAATATGGAAATGTGTTGTGCAATGGCTTGATTTATTAGAGATATTAGATTATAAACTCCTATTTTCCTATAACAACCCAATTTCACAACCCAAATCGAGAGATATTTTTATTTATTTTTTATCATAAAATGTCTATCATCAATGTTAAGTTCACAATCAAATATGTTGACATCAATCAAGGTAGTAAGTAGCCAAGATATTTACAACATGGTCAGTGTCAACTCTTGTGATAGGAGTGACCAATTCCTATCTAAACTTACGTTCCTCCATGACGTTATTATTGTTTGCTTCTCTCTTTTTAACTAGATAGTTTAATTAATTCTACACCCTTAATTAATGAATCAATAAAACATAATTTATATTCATAATTCCATCTTAATGAAATACCATACACAATCATTAAAGAAAAGCATATAAACCATTGCATCATAAATATTTGAGAATACATATCCATTATGTAGTAAAAACATCATCTCATTGGAAAGTAAATAACATTTAAATATCATCTCATGCAACATCCACAATCTATCTAATTAACATCATATTAGAAAGTAAATATAACATCCATGTATAACATTAGTTGCAAACCATAAAATAGAGATACACAACATATATCCTGGGAACCCTCACAGGGAATAAACCCAACCTCCAAAATATGTTTCTCCTCTCATTTCATAAATTTAAGTTGTCATAATTACAAGATTAGAAGGGTATCCCATATATCCTTTATCTAAATTAATTATACAATTCAAGGAATCAAATAATTCCTGATATTCTCACAATGACACTGAGAGGGGGGGGTGAATCAGTGTAACTATTTAAAAACTTGAATCTGCAACTCTTAAAACTTAAACATGCAAGCTTAAAAAATAGATAAAGCAAGTATCACACAAGAGCATCACACAACACAAGATTTAACGAGGTTCACCGATGTGGCTACTCCTCAAATAATGACTGTTTGGACTACAATCCAAATCCAGTCTTTGCAAGGATTCAGTCTTTACAAATTATTTACCAACACCCACTGGAAGGAGCACCAACCCCTGATTTTTTTGCTGCAATGAGATAGGAGCACCAACTCCTTTTACCAAGCACCAACTTGGATTTCAATTTTTTAACAAAAATATTGACATAAAAATGCCTTCTCTATTGCAAGACCCTTACTGGTCTAGCTCATGCAATTTAATCTCACAGAAGCATAAAGAGAATTGTTAGAGACTCAATATCTTCTGTTCCAATCTAAAACCTCTCTCAAGAATTTTCAGAATAAAATTGCAGGTTTTAGTTCTATGGTTGTTTTTCCATACAACACTCTTACCACACCACGCCTTTTGATATATTCAATAAAGCACAGTTGCAATAACCTTCTAACTATGCCTGTTCGATCCTTATATTCTTGATTTCCTCGAACGGCTCAATTCGAAACGGCTCAAATTTTCCCTCCAATTTTTCATGCATTCTCGGCTGTAATCAATCTGTCAAACCTTCTCTGACTCGTTCTGCCTTTTAGCCGCTTTCTTACTGACATATTCTGACATTCTTCTCTGCACTTTCTGACAGCCTTATTCTACGTATCCTGACAGCCTTTCTGCGTACCTCGGCTCTCTGATGTTCTTCTTTCTTCTCTTTTGAATACTGTGCGACCACTTTCTTCTGAGCGTGACTGTCATTTCTTGAAATATGCAACCTGATAATCAATTTCTCTGTAATCGTGATTCTTGGTATCCACCCTTGTAACGCCCGTTCTGACTTTTAATTGATTGTTCTTGTAACTGCCACCTTTGCCAGCACTGCTGCATTACGGCCCTGCAACAGCCGTTCTTTTCTTAAATGTGTTGTTTCGTATCTTCCAGTTAACTTGTCCTTGGTTGGCTGCATGAATTTTCCTTAGTGCTTTTTGACATCTGTCACTGTGACTGCAACTCTGGCTCCAGCTAGCTCTTACATTATTGGCTGCATGATTTTCCTTTTCGCCCTTTTTGACACCTGTCACTATGCATGCCTCTTTGGCCTTTTTCCCGCCAAACTGTTACCTGTCGCGATATCGCGACATTTCTCCCAGTTTGACTTTCTCTGGTATGTTGACTGCGAAAAACTGACTTGTCGCGATATCGCGACGTCTTCTGCCTCCTAGACTTCCTTTCTGTATGCAACCGCGAAAACATTACATGTCGCGATATCGCGACGTTTTCAGCCTCCTCCTACTTTACTCGGCATACACCCGCGAAAATGAAACATGTCGCGAAATCGTGACACTTTCCGCTCTCCTGCACCTTCCTTCGCTTCCCTCCGCGAAAATGAAACACGTCGCAAAATCGTGACACTTTTCGCTTTGCTGACGTCATCCTCAAAGTTGTCACAAAATCGTGACGCTTTCGGCTTCCAGCGGCTTTTCTTTCAACTTGTCGGGACGATATCGCGACACTTCCTCTTCACCTATCTTCGCTTTGTCATGAAAATCACGACGCTTTCCGCCTCCGTACAATTCTCACTTCATGCAGCCGCGAAACCTTACATGTAGCGAAATCGCTACACTCTTTTGACTTAGTAATTTTCTTTCTGACTTCCTCTTGCTTCTACTTCTAGAGTTCGACTTGTAGCGAAATCGCTACCCCATCTTCCGTTCTGCTGCATTTTGCACTTGTAGCGAAATCGCTACACCTTCTCTTGCTTCTTGTAGCGTGTACACCTTTGTTTCCTTTTGTCCTGTAGCGAAAAATCTCTACACTTTTCCATGCATTTCTTGTAGCGAAATCTACACTCTTTTCTATTTCTAACTTGAAATAACGCTACACTTTCTTGACTTAGTGCATTTTTTGCTTTAGCCATGACATGTAGCGAAATCGCTACACTTTCTTCACTTTGCTTCTTTGCCTCCAACATGTCACGAAATCATGACAGTTTTCATCCTAGGCGCTGCTTCTTCAAACTTGTCACGAAATCGCGACACTTTTCGTCCTTGGCACCTTTACTCCAAACTTGTCACGAAATCGTGACACTTTTCGACTTTGCTTCTTTCCTTCCAGCATGTCACGGAATCGTGACAATTTTTCATGAACTTTCTCTCTCCTCCTTTTTGTCGTGATATCGCGACACTTTTTGTTTGCGACACTTTCTCATGCACTTTCTCTCTCATCCTTTTTGTCGTGAAATCATGACAATTTTGCTTGCGCCTTCTCTCTCCTCAGCTATGTCGTGATATCACGACAATTTGGCATGCATTTTCTCTCTCCTCGGTTTTGTCGCGAAATCGCGACAGAAAACATGTCGCGATATCGCGACAGTTTTCTTCCTTGTCTTTTTTTGCAAATTTTTGGATCTGGGTCCCCTCTGTTTTCCTTGAAATTCACTGCACTTGATCTGACTGACCTCTGAACTGCATCAACTGCACCATTCTATCTGTGTTGACAACAATGACAATACTTTTGCAATGCTTTTGCTGCACCTTGCTCAACAATCTCCCCCTTTGGAATTGTTGGCAACACACTGTAACCTTGCTCAATTTCTTCTCCCCCTTTGCCAATAATCCCAAAGGGCTGCTGCAGACTCCCCCTGATTCTATGCACAACATTCTCAGGCATAAATAATTTTAATGCTCCCCCTGAGAATGTGTTCCCCATAGCTAGTCAGTGCTTGGGAAGTGTGACTACTCCCAACTTACCCCTAAGGTATTCAAAAACTTCCTTGGGCAAAGGTTTGGTGAATATGTCTGCTACTTGCTCTGTAGTTGGAACAAACTCCAATTTGACCTCTCCTTCTGCAACCTTATCCTTCAAGAAGTGATACCGGATTGCAATATGTTTGGTGCGGGAATGCATGACCGGATTCTTTGAAATGTTGATTGCACTAGTGTTATCACATTTGACTGAAATGGGCTCATTGAAGTGAATACCTAGATCTTTCGAGTGTTTGTCTCATCCATAATATTTGTGTACAACATGTTGTTGCTGCAATGTATTCTGCCTCGGCTGTGGATAGAGAGACTGATTCTTGCTTCTTGCTGTGCCATGCTACCAATTTATCTCCAAGATAGAATGCTCCTCCACTTGTACTTTTTCTATCATCAATACATCCTGCCCAATCTGCATCAGAATATGCAAAAAGAGTGAAGTCCTTTCCTTTTGGATACCATAGGCCATACTCCATAGTACCTTTGAGGTACCTAAAAATTCTTTTCACAGCTGTCACATGAGTTTCTTTTGGACTAGCCTGAAATCTTGCAACCATGCAAACTGCCTGTAAGATATCCGGTCTTGTGGCTATCAAATACAACCAGGCTCCCAATCATAGATCTGTACATTGTTTGATCAACATCTGGAGATTTATCATCCTTGCTCAACTTGCAGCTTGTTGTCATGGGGGTGCTAACAGGCTTACTATCCTCCATAGTGAACTTTTTCAGCATTTCTTTCACATATTTAATTTGAGAAATAAAAATCCCTTTTTCAGTTTGATTAACTTGCAATCCCAGGAAGTATGAAAGTTCACCAATCATAGACATTTCAAATTCTTTCTGCATTTTGTTTGCTATGTCTTTGCATGATTCATCATTGCTGCTCCCAAATATTATATCATCTACATAAACAACAAGGACAATAAAATTGCCATTTTCAGTTTTGATATATAAGTTGCTATCAACCATACCTTTCTTGAATCCTTGCTTAGTGAGATAGCTGTCCAATCTTGCATACCAAGCCCTAGGTGCTTGTTTCAAGCCATACAATGCTTTCTTCAGCTTGCAAACAAAGTTAGGATTGTCACAGAGTTGAAAACCATCAGGTTGTTCAATATATACTTCTTCTTCAAGATTTCCATTCAGAAATGCTGATTTTACATCCATCTGATAAACTTTGAAATTTCTATGAACTGCTAAAGCCAAAAATAGTCTTATTGCTTCAAGTCTGGCCACTTGGTGCAAAAGTCTCTTCAAAATCAATCCCCTCAACTTGAGCATATCCTTTGCGAGACTAATCTTGCTTTATTCCTTACAACTTGTCCGTCTTCATTCAATTTGTTTCGAAATATCCATTTAGTACCAATTATGTTTTTATTTTCAGGCCTTGGTACTAATTCCCAGGTATTATTTTTCTCAATTTGATCTAGTTCTTCATTTACTGCCTCCATCCAGCTTTCATCTGTGCTTGCTTCAATAATATTTTTGGGCTCAATACTGGATAACAGAGAATAGTTATTTACTACTCTTCTTCTTGTCTGAATGCCAACTGTAGGGTCCCCAATAATCTGCTCTTTGGGATGATTTTTCTGCCAGCTGCCTGTTCTGAATTTCCTGTTTTCTTCTCTTTCCAAATCATCTGAATCTGATTTCTGTCTCTCTTCCTTTTCTTGATCTTCATCTTCTTCAATAAATTCTTCATAGGTTGGGTAGTTTTCATTATTGCTGATTTCTTGTTTCCTGCCTTCATCAACCTTCACATCCGCACTCTCCACAATTTTCTTTAGTCTTTTGTTGTAGCATGTGTAAGCTTTACTTTTTGTTGAGTAACCAAGAAAGATACCTTCATCAGCTCTATCTTCAAATTTGCCAAGATTGGCTTTCGGTCCTTTTAATGTAACACTTGCTGCCGAACACTTTGAAGTATTTTGTTGTAGCCTTTTTGCCAAACCACAGTTCATAAGGTGTTTTGCTTTCATGCGGCCTCAACATACATCTATTCTGAATGTAGACTGCAGTATGAACTGCCTCTTTCCAGAACCTGTCAGCAATTTTGCTCTCTGTTAACATGGTCCTTGCCATTTCCTGCACAGTTCTGTTCTTTCTTTCAACTACTCCATTCTGTTGAGGTGTTCTTGCTGCTGAAAACTGTCTTCTTATTCCATGTTTTTCACAGAATTCTGCAAACTCATCTGAAATAAACTCTCCTCCTCTATCAGATCTCAAGCATTTAATTCTTTTTCCAGATTGATTCTCAACAAGATTTTTGAAGGTTTTAAACATCTCAAAGGCTTCTGATTTCTATTTCAGAAAGAGTACCCATGTCATTCTGGAAAAATCATCTATACACAACATAAAATATTTGTATCCATTTATGCTTTCTGTCCTCATGGGTCCACACAAATCAGTGTGAATCAGTTCTAACGGCTTGCTTGTGAAATACTCTTTTGCTTTGAAAGTAGATCTGGTTTGCTTCCCCTTTTGGCATGACTCACAAATGTTGTTTGATGGTTTACCAATAGTGGGTATGTCTCTTACTGCTCTTTTCGAGCTGATTTTTACCAGATTATCAAAGCTTATGTGACCGAGTCTTTTGTGCCACAGCCAATTTTCTTCTTCCTGTCCAACCAAGCAAGCTCCTTCTGAAGTCTCCGAGAGAGTATACAAATTTCCAGAAGTTCTCGAGTCCAGTGGCTATTAACTTTCCATTTTTTGTCTTTCTTACTTCACGACCCTCCTTCTTGAAAATTACTTCATGACCTCTGTCACAAATTTGACTTACACTCGGTAAGTTATGCTTCAGACCTACCACAAAAAGAACTTCCTTAGAGTTGATTTTACCGTCACTTAACTTAACTGATCCTTTACCCACTATCTTTGCTCCATCATTGTTTTCGAATTTCACAGAACCGCCTTCGTATGTCTGTAGCTTATCAAACTTCTGTTTGTCTCCTGTCATGTGACTGGAGCATCCACTATCCAGAATCCAAGGAGCAGATTTATTCTGTGCTTTGAGAGTTGTTTGAACGATCAGAGATTCCTTGTCTTTCTTCGGTTGTTCCTTTTCTTTCCACTGAGATTTGACAGCAGATCTGGTCACTTGCTTAACCTTCTCCCTTTCATTGGCATGTGACAATTTTTTGAGAAATTTTCTGTTCTGTTTTGATCCAGTTGATTGATACTTTCTTCCCTGGTATTTATTTCCTGCAAAAGAGCTACGACAATTCCTTGCAATATGTCCGAAGTTATGACAGTTATAACATTCTACAGCATAATCTATCAAAGGAGAAAAAATATTTCTACTAGTAAAATTTCTTTGTTCTACATTATATCTACAACTTGAGATTTTATGACCATATGCATTGCATTTAAAACAATAACCAAAAAAGGAACGAGTGTACCCGGGTAATGGTTGTTGCCATGTTGTAGTAGGAGCCATGGGTCTTCTTCTTCTTTGATATGTGACTTTGGTAAATCCATCATTTGCAGAACTCCTTTCAAGCTTGGACTTATTGTTTTCTTTTGCTTGATACGGTTTGTCTTGATCAACCCTGATCTTGTCTTTATTCCTAATTGGTTCTACAGTTATAGCCTTTGAGTCCTTTGAGGATTCTCCTTCATCAAAGCCCAACCCAAATTTGATACCCGTAGGCCTTTGATCATTTAACATTTTATTCAGCTTCGCAGAACTGTCTTCAAATTTATGATGACAACTCAGTTTTCGATTCATCTCTTCTAGCTGCAACCTTAATCCAACTATGTCTTCTTCTAGCTTGTTGCACTCATTTATTTTCACGGTTAGCTGTGCTTCAAAATCTTCAGACTTTTTCTTATATTCTTCAGTTTGTACTTTCAAACCGATTATTAAATTGCTAGCATCCTCAAATTTCCTTGAAATCTTTTTATTTCTTTTCCTTTCCGCACTTAACTCTTCAAGTGCAGCAACCAACTCACCTTCCGGATCTATCTCAGCCTCATCCTCTAATTTTTCTTCACACTCCTGGGTTTCTTCTGTTCTCTGTTCTTCAAAAGCCATGAACAAGGCTTCACCGGTTTCTTCTTCCGAGTCCTCACTGGAACTATCTTCGAGAAGAGTCAATATTCTTTGAAATGAAGCTTTTCTTCTTGAAGTTCCTTTTTCTAAAATGTGGTTTCTTTTTCCAGACATTTCTTTCTTGGTGTGTCCCTTCATCACTTCTATTTTTCTCATTCATTGGGCATTTTGCTGCAAAGTGCCCGATGCCTCCATAGTTAAAGCACTTGAACGACAACTTACCTCTGTACTTTCCTTTTCCCTTTACCAATTTTCTAACAAAATTTGCTTCAGTTTCATCTGTAGATTCTTCTTCCTCAGATTCTTGTTTAGATTTTATATTTTTCTGTGCTTGAAAAGTTGCTTCTCTGTCTGAGGGCTTAGTTTGTCCAATCCTCATTTCATATCTTGTTAGAGAACCATGCATTTCATCCATACTAAAAAAATTTAAATCTTTTGCTTCTTCTATGGCAGAAACCTTTGCATCAAACCTTTTATTGAGAGTTCTTAGTACCTTCTTCACAACGACTGCATCTTCCATTTCTTCCCCGAGTCCTCTTATTGCATTGATGATTCCATTTACTCTCAACAGATAGGCTTCAATGTTCTCATCATCGGTCATCTTTAATGCTTCGAACTGGGCACGATGTGTTTGCAGCTTAGCTTCCTTGATTTTGCTATCTCCTTCATGAATGCTTTGCAGTTTGTCCCATATGTCTTTAGCAGATTTGCAGTTCATGATGCGTATCAACTCACTGTCTACTAATCCACACATAATAGCATTCTTGGCTTTCGAGTTGTTCTCAAACTTTTTCTTCTCAGCCGCATCTGTTGGAGGAACAGTGGGTATGGTGTATCCATTTTCAACAGATTCCCAAATGTCATAACCCAATGCACATAGATAAGTCTGCATCCTAAGTCTCCAGAAAGAATAATTTGTTCCATCGAACAGAGGAGCTTTGTTAGAAGAAAAACCTTCACCACCGGCCATTGTGTTTCTTCCAAGATCACCTTAGCTGATTAAGCTTGTACAGGTGCCTGGCTCTGATACCAATTGATATTCTCACAATGACACTGAGAGGGGGGGTGAATCAGTGTAACTATTTAAAAACTTGAATCTGCAACTCTTAAAACTTAAACATGCAAGCTTAAAAATAGATAAAGCAAGTATCACACAAGAGCATCACACAACACAAGATTTAACGAGGTTCACCGATGTGGCTACTCCTCAAATAATGACTGTTTGGACTACAATCCAAATCCAGTCTTTGCAAGGATTCAGTCTTTACAAATTATTTACCAGCACCCACTGGAAGGAGCACCAACCCCTGATTTTTCTGCTGCAACAGATAGGAGCACCAACTCCTTTTACCAAGCACCAACTTGGATTTCAATTTTTTAACAAAAATATTGACATAAAAATGCCTTCTCTATTGCAAGACCCTTACTGGTCTAGCTCATGCAATTTAATCTCACAGAAGTATAAAGAGAATTGTTAGAGACTCAATATCTTCTGTTCCAATCTAAAACCTCTCTCTTGAATTTTTAGAATAAAATTGCAGGTTTTAGTTCTATGGTTGTTTTTCCATACAACACTCTTACCACACCACGCCTTTTGATATATTCAATAAAGCACAGTTGCAGTAACCTTCTAACTATGCCTGTTCGATCCTTATATTCTTGATTTCCTCGAACGGCTCAATTCGAAACGGCTCAAATTTTCCCTCCAATTTTTCATGCATTCTCGGCTGTAATCAATCTGTCAAACCTTCTCTGACTCGTTCTGCCTTTTAGCCGCTTTCTTACTGACATATTCTGACATTCTTCTCTGCACTTTTTGACAGCCTTATTCTGCGTACCTCGGCTCTCTGATGTTCTTCTTTCTTCTCTTTTGAATACTGTGCGACCACTTTCTTCTGAGCGCGACTGTCATTTCTTGAAATATGCAACCTGATAATCAATTTCTCTGTAATCGTGATTCTTGGTATCCACCCTTGTAACGCCCGTTCTGACTTTTAATTTATTGTTCTTGTAACTGCCACCTTTGCCAGCACTGCTGCATTACGGCCCTCAACTGCGTTCTTTTCTTAAATATGCTATTTCGTATCTTCCTGGTTAACTTGTCCTTGGTTGGTCGCATGAATTTTCCTCAGTGCTTTTTGACATCTGTCACTTTGATGCGCAACTCGGCTCCGGCTAGCTCTTACATTATTGGCTGCATGATTTTCTTTTTTCCCCTTTTTGACACCTGTCACTATGCATGCCTCTTTGGCCTTTTCCCGCCAAACTGTTACCTGTCGCGATATCGCGACATTTCTTCCAGTTTGACTTTCTCAGGTATGTTGATCGAAAAACGACTTGTCGCGATATCGCGACGTCTTCTTCTCCTAGACTTCCTTTCGTATGCAACAGCGAAAACCTTACATGTCGCGATATCGCGACGTTTTCCGCCTCCTGGTGCTTTGCTCGGCATACACCCGTAAAATGAGACATGTCACGAAATCGTGACACTTTTCGCTTTCCTACACTATCCTTCGCTTACACCCGCGAAAATGAAACATGTCACGAAATCGCGACACTTTTCGCTTTTGCTAATGTCATCCTCAAAGTTGTCACGAAATCGCGACGCTTCTCGGGCTTTTCTTTTCTTCAACTTGTCGAAATCGCGACACTTCCTCCTCTGTTGACGTCATCTTCCGCTTTGTCACGAAATCGCGACGCTTCGGCCTCCGTACAATTCTCACTTCATGCAGCCGCGAAAACCTTACATGTAGCGAAATCGCTACACTCTTTTGACTTAGTATTTTTTTTCTGCTTCCTCTTGCTTCTACTTTGAGTTAGACTTGTAGCGAAATCGCTACCCATCTTCACGTTTGTGTTTTGGACTTGTAGCGAAATCGCTACACCTTTCAGCTTTGCTCTTCAACTTGTAGCGAAATCGCTACACCTTTGTTTCCATGCATTTTGTCATGTAGCGAAATCGCTACACCTTTGTTTCCATGCATTTTGTCATGTAGCGAAATCGCTACATCTTTCCTGCATTTTGAACTTGTAGCGAAATCGCTACACTCTTCACCTTGTATTTTGAACTTGTAGCGAAATGCTACACTTTCTTGACTTAGTACATTTTCTTTGCTTCAACATGTAGCAAAATCGCTACAGTTCCTTGACTTTGTTGCTTTGCCTCCAACATGTCATGAAATCGTGACAGTTTTCATCCTAGGTGCTGCTTCTTCAAACTTGTCATGAAATCGTGACACTTTTCATCCTTGGCACCTTTGCTCCAAACTTGTCACGAAATCGTGACAGTTTCTCGACTTAGCTTCTTTCCTTCCAGCATGTCGCGAAATCGTGACAATTTTTCATGAACTTTCTCTCTCCTCCTTTTTGTCGCGATATCGCGACACTTTGCGCCCTTAGTGCTTTTCTTCCGCGATATCGCGACACTTTCTCATGCACTTTCTCTCTCATCCTTTTTGTCACGAAATCGCGACAATTTTGCTTGCGCCTTCTCTCTCCTCAGCCATGTCGCGATATCGCGACAATTTGGCATGCATTTTCTCTCTCCTCGGTTTTGTCACGAAATCGCGACAGAAAACATGTCGCGATATCGCGACAGTTTTCTTCCTTGTCTTTTTTTGCAAATTTTTGGATCTGGGTCCCCTCTGTTTTCCTTGAAATTCACTGCACTTGATCTGACTGACCTCTGAACTGCATCAACTGCACCATTCTGTCTGTGTTGACAACAATGACAATACTTTTGCAATGCTTTTGCTGCACCTTGCTCAACAATTCCTTTTTCAAATTATGATGTTAATAAGGAGATTCCACATATCATTTTTCCAAAACATCAATACAATACATCAAAATCCCATAAATTCTTGTATCCACATATCTATGAAATGATCATCATATTCATACTATGGAGAAATATCATCAATTATCAGAGAGAATCCCATAATTCACTCGAGAATGAATTCTGCATTCATTTCCCACAACTAAAACACATTAGATCCTTCATAAGTAAAATTAGCTAGTTAACCATACTAAGCATATGAAGAGGAAATCTTATAATTTCCTCAAGAATGGATCTTCTATCCATTCTTATCACAACCACATTAAGAACCTTAATCCAATTAAGGTAGTAACTACCCCATATAGTCTATATATATATGATAAACAAAGAATAGAACCATGTCTATTCTTTCCTTAAATTTTCATTCTAGATATCATGGTTTGATAAGGTTCAAAATCCTCTCAAGGATAGATCATCTATTCTAATTTTACAACATCAGCACCATAACGATTTCACCAATCCATCAATCCCAGAAATCTAACTAGAAATGGTCATATAGGATCTTATTCGTATGATCAAAACACAATGAGGAAAAACCTAAATCTACTCAAGAATGAGTCCCACAATCATTCTTTTCTTGACTACACTCTTTCTACAGAAGTGTATTTCAAAATTGGACATTATATGTAAACCTAATTTACTCAATCTCTTAACAAGATTGATAAAAAGGTGTATAATGAATTTATCTACAAATTTGTACCATTTTGCTACACATTTGTAACTAGGTTTGCTATCAGATTTCTACCAACATTTGTACCATAATACTCATCCCCAAAAACATCATCTATAGATATCCATCACATTAAGAGACTAGAAAGGAAATTATATTTAAATATTACAATTATTTCCCATATACATTTGTGCCTTCTTTGCAGTTTATCGAGTTTAAAATCACTTGATTTTTAAAATACTTGACTTTAGTAAAATCTAAGTAAACCCTTTCAAAAAATTAATTCCAAAAAGATATACCCTTTTTATAAAATCCCAATAAGGGATTTAGTTCTTAAATTTACCACACAACCATTTAAAAAAATGGCCATACATCACGGTTAATGGTCATTTTAACTATTCAATGGTCTTTTTAATTAATTAATGATTATGTTGATTAATCAAAGGACACTTCAACTATTCAATGGTATTTTTAATTAACCAATGGTTATGTTGATTAATCATTGAACACTTGATTAACTCATTGAAGAACATGTGCTTATACTGAGAGGGGGGTGAACAGTATACAATAAATATTTTTGCTTTTTAATCCAAATAATAGCATCAACAATATTAAAGCAGTAAACATCACACAAAGCATCACACACATGAGAGACATGATTTTACGTGGTTCACCCAATGTGGGCTACTCCACGGAGAAAATATTTCTTATAAATTTTTCTCAAATAAATTCTCTTGGGAATCCTTTCCCTACAATGTTTATGGACCTCTGTCCAAAGGAGACACCAATCCCCTAAATCAAGTTCGTGGATCTCTATCCATAGGAGAACTCCTTCTCCTCTCTGCTCTGGCTGGTGATCCTCTAGAAGACTATTGCCTCCACTACACTGGCTTGTGGATCTCTCTCCACTGAAGACTCTTATCCCCACTCAAAAGACCTATCCTCACTACCCTGGCTAATGGATCTCTATCCACTGGAGACTACCTCCTCTACTCTGTCACCTCCAAAGCTCTATCTCAAATCTGCACTAAACATAGTCCTTCGGTCTAGTACAACTCTGCTCAATATCTATCTCATTTGGCACAAACCTATCCTCAAATCTGCACCAAAATTTGCTCTCAAATTTGCTCTACAAGTCCTCTCTAGAACTTGTCCAAATCTGCTCAATAAGTCCTCTCAAGAACTTATCCAAATATATATTGTAAGCTTCCACAAAAGCTCACACAAAATCAGTCCACAAGTCTCCTCAAAGACTTACCTCAAATCTGCTCAACAAGTCCACACAAAACTTGTCCAATCTCATAGAAACATAAAGAGAATTGTTAGAGACTCAATATGTTCTATACTAATCACAATGCTCAATTACTCTTAGAAACATAAGGAGAATTGTTAGAGACTCAATATGCTTCAAATTCAACTCAATGCTCAATCACTTTCTCAACTCAATTCAGAATATAGAATAGTTTGTTTTATGGAACTTGAACAATCACTTCACACATCCACTTGACTAGGCTCAACCAACTCTACTCAACCAATCACTCAATGAAATAATCCTTTCTCACAAACCCTAGTCCAAGCATATAAACATCAACTCAAAATATTTCCAACAATGCTCAACAACAAATCTCACATAACAATGATACTCATGTTCTTTTCAAACCCTAGTTCAAGTTCTTTGCTCAACAAATCACTTCAACAACAATGCTTATAAAACAAGGTTTTAATAACAATTCTTTATTCCAGAAAACCTTGAAGCATTAACTCAAACACACTCAATAAGGAAACCCTAATCAAATCCTTTTCACTCCAAACTTATTTTCAGAAAACCAATCAATCAACTCAACTATGGAAGAATGTGCTCATACCTTTTTCTTGATGATGAAGGGATCTCATAAATCTACCACAACCACAACCACTTCTATGCCAAACTCAAAGAGGTTAGAAGATAAATATTTCTCACAATGTAATGTAAAAACTCAATTACACCTTATCACTCCATCTTTAAAAACAACCATCAACATACATAAAATATTTATCCAATAACACCTTATAATCTCCCAATTAAAATAAATTTAACATCCACCAAAATTTAACTCAAAACCTCTTTAATTAAATTTTAATAGCAAAAAGAACTTTGGCAAAAATCAAATCCACTTTCCTTATAACTCCAATAACATAAATCAATTATCAATAAAACAACCTTTCATATACCCTTATAACTCCAAATAACACTTTAGAAAATATTAGGCAAATAAAATTTTAATTAAAAATACCTTTGCCACTAGTGGGATTCGAACCCACAATCTCTGCCTCCTCTAGTGCTCTAGCCATGGGCTTGACCACCGCATGCGCTAGATGCACGCTTGGAAGATTAAGAGCACTTCGTGCTCTTTCTCCTAAGTCTGGCGCTCAAAACGAGCATGTCCAAAAGTTTTCCCCTTGGTGCTCAAGACAAACATGCCAACTAACCTCCACGTGAATCGATCATGGTCACTTCCACTCCCAATGCTCTCATAAATGTGCACTGCCAATGGACCACCCTATCCAATGGGAGTGAGGCCTTAAGCCCTCCCTTTTCATATTTTTCCCTGGTGCTAAAATACAACATGAATTTGTCTTCTTCCTCAATGATTGCATGAATTACTCTTTCTCTTGGTCGCATAAAATATTAATCGATGAAGGGTAAGTTTGAATGCCCATTTGGCATAGTATTTATACATGATTTCACATTTTGCCATAGACGTTGGTGCTCCACGAAGTTTGATGACTTCGATGTTTTTTAAAACCTTTTATAATTTATAAATTATTTAAATTCTAAAAGAATTTAAATTTTATAAATTATATTTATAAACCTTTGACTTTAATAAAAATTAAAGCCTTCCTTGAGATAAAATTTAAACCTTTATTTGTACTCCACTGATTTGATGAAAATTATTCTGCCACCATGGTTTTAATAAAAATCTTAATTCTGCCATCACAATGTCTAAAAAAAACCTTTAATGACAACTTTTCACCTTGACATCAATGACAACTAAATGAGCTCAAAATGTCCAACAATCTCCCCCTTTGTCATTGATGGCAACCCAAATTATTTTTACTGAAAACTTGACCTTTCCTTTGTTCTGCTCCCCTGGGACATTGCTCCCCCTGGCTCAATGCTCTCTCAAATACCAAATCTCTCCCCCTTACTCAAATCTCTCCCCCTTTGACATCAATGGCAAAGGGTCACCTTTGGGGCTCGGGGCTAAGAATGAGCCTCTTAGCTTAGCCCCTCCCCCACCTCCTCTTGAGGTGGTTAATTCTAGGGTGGGAGTCTCACTCCCAGTTTTCCTCGAAGATACTCAAAGGTTTCCTTTGAAAGTGGCTTGGTGAAAATATCTGCTATCTATTCCTTTGTAGTAATATATTCCAACCTGACTTGTTTATCTATCACTTGTTCTCTCAGAAAGTGGTACTTAATCGGAATGTGCTTTGTCCTGGAGTGCATCACTAGATTTTTTGAGATACTTATAGCACTTGTATTATCACATAGTATGGGAATAGGATGGTCATGCTTTATCTTGAAGTCTTCTAGAGTTCTCTTCATCCATAACACCTGTGTACAACTGGCTACTACTGCAATGTATTCTGCTTCTATTGTAGATAAGGATACTGAAACCTACTTCTTACTTAGCCAAGAGACTAAACAGTCTCCAAGAAAGAATGCTCCTCCACTTGTGCTTTTTCTATCATCAATGTTGTCAGCCCAATCTGCATCTGTATATGCTGTCAGTGTGAAACTATCACTTTTGGGATACCAAAGCCCAAAATCCATAGTCCCTTTTAGATACCTAAAAATTATTTTTACTACTGCCACATGTGTTTCCTTAGGTGCTGCCTGAAACCTTACCACTAATCCCATTGACTGTACTATGTCTGGTCTTGTAGTTGTAACATACAATAAGCTACCAATCATAGATCTGTATAATCTCTGATCTACCTCTGGAGATTCATCATCCTTACTCAACTTGCATCCTGTGACCATGGGGGTACTTACCGGTTTACAATCTTCTAACCTGAATTTCTTTAACATTTCTTTTATATACTTGGCTTGTGAGAGAAACACCCCTCTTTCTGATTGTGAAATCTGAAGTCCAAGAAAGAAGGACAATTCACCAAGCATAGACATCTCAAATTCATTTTGCATGTTCTTAGCAAATTCTTTACACATCTTATCATTGTTTCCCCCAAAAATGATGTCATCAACATAAACAACCACTATTAGTAGATCACTCCCTTCATTTTTGATATATAAATTACTGTCTTCTATTCCTTTTCTGAATCCCTGTTCCTGAAGATACTTATCCAATCTTGAGTACCATGCTCTCGGAGCCTACTTTAGACCATACAATGCCTTTTTCAATCTGCATACATGATCTGGTTTATCTTCTAATATGAATCCCTCTAGCTGTTCAATATAAACTTCTTCTTCTAGAACACCATTTAGAAATGTTGACTTGACATCCATCTGATATACCTTGAAGTTTTTGAAACTTGAGAAGGCTAAAAACATCCTTATAGCTTCAAGCCATGCAACTGGAGCAAATGTCTCATCAAATTCAATTCCTTCTACCTGTGCATAACCTTTGCATACTAACCTTGCTTTATTCCTGACCACCTGTCCATATTCATTTAACTTGTTTCTGAATACCCATTTTGTGTCGATCACATTTTTGTCCTTTGGTCATGGAACAAGTTCCCAAGTTTTTCTTTTCTCTATCTGATCTAATTCCTCATCCATTGCCTTAATCCAAAATTTATCCTCACTTGCCTGAGTGAAGTCTTTTGGCTCAATCTTAGATAGCAAAGAAAAATTTGCTTGTTGAGATGGTTTTATTATTCTTCTCCTTGTCTATCTTTCATCTGGATTCCCGATGATTTGCTCTTTTGGATGATGCTTCTGTACATACCTGGATGGAGTTTTGGGAAGAAGTCTTTGTGTTTCTTCTTCTTCTTTATCTGATTCCTCACAAAATTCTTCTTGACAACATCCATCTTCTTGATACACAATTTGTTGAACTGGTTCTCTTGAATCTATCTTCTCATCAATTGTTACATTTATACTTTCCACCATAGTGCATGTTCTTTTGTTGAAGCATCTGTAGGCTTTACTCCTTGTGGAATAACCAAGAAAAATTCCCTCATCACATCTTGGATCAAACTTGCCTAAGTTTTGATCTTCCCATCTTATGTAACATTTGCTTCCAAAAATTTTGAAGTGTTTTACAGTGGTAGGTCTTCCTTTCCAAAGCTCATATGGAGTCTTGTGATGATTTACCCTCATTTGAGCCCTAGTGATTATGTATACTCTATGTGTTTATAACTTCTCTCCAAAAACCATCTGATAGCTTAGATTCATTTAACATAGCTCTAGCCATATTTTCAATAGTCCTATTTTTCCTTTCAACTACCCCATTTTGTTGAGGAGTTCTTGTTGTTGAGTACTCTCTCTTGATCCCATGTTGTTCACAAAACTCTACAAATTCATTTGAAGTAAATTCTCCTCCTCTATCAGATCTCAGACACTTAATCCTTTTTCCAGTTTCATTTTCAACCAATTCCTTAAATGCTTTGAATTTTTCAAAGGCCTCTGACTTCTCTTTTAGGAAGGCTACCCAAACCATTCTGGAATAATCATCTATAAATAGTATAAAGTAGCTCTCACCCTGAATGCTTTGTGTTCTGGTAGGACCACATAGATCAGTATGTATTAGGCTCAATGGCTCAGATGACATATATCCTTTTGACTTAAAGGTTGTCCTAGTTTGCTTTCCATGTTGACAGGGTGCACAGATTATGTTTTGAGGTCTTCTTATTTTGGGTAAATATCTGACCGCCTATTTATTGCTTATGTTGACTATGTTGTCAAAATTCAAGTGACCCAATATTCTATGCCATAACCAACTCTCATCTTCTTGTGATAGAAAGCACTTTTCCCCTTTGATCTCATTGAGCATGTATAAGTTGTTTGGGGTTCTTCTTGCATTGGCAATGATTTTTCTAGTTTTTGATTTTCTTATCTCACATCTATCTGGATGGAAAGTAACCATGTACCCTTGATCACAAAGTTGACTTATACTCAACAGATTGTGTTTTAACCCTTTAACATACAATACATTTTCTATTTTTGTTTTCCCATTATCTAAACTTAGAGTTCCTCTTCCACCAATCCTTGTTGATCCATTATCACCAAAACTTACTGATCCTCTATTTGTTTCTTTTAGTACAATGAATTTGTCTTTGTCTCCTGTCATGTGACTAGAGCAACCACTATCAAGATACCATTGTTCTTCTTTATCCTGAGCATGAAGGGTTGTTTGAACTAACATTGATCTAGCCTTAACATTTTCCCTTTCATATTTCCTAGTTGTTGAAATTGTTTTTCTAGACTCAGGAAGTATCATTTTACACCATCTAGCCTTGTGCCCAAAATTATTGCATTTGTAACATATAATATCATCATCCATGAGAGGTGCAAAGGAATTGAAATTTCTATTGACATTGTTTCTTGCATGATGAATACAATGTACAACTCTATGACCATATTTATTACAAGAAAAGCAATGACCATGGAAGAAATTATGTAACCTGTTTGGATGTCTTGGAGTTTGTGGTGAAGTAATATTCCTCTTGTGATTAACTCTTATCCAGGGTTCTCCTTTGCTTTCTTCCTTTCTTATATCCTTTGCTTGCTTATCCTTGTTTGAGGTTTCTACTTTTTGAAGACTTGATTCCTCTTTCTGTTTCTCATATTCTACATCTTGTAGTACCTTGATCCTTTCAACTTCATTCCTTAGGTGGACAATTTTTGCTTCCAATATTTCACATTCTGTTTCCCTAGCTCTCAATAGATCTGTCATGTCTTTCTCAATTTTATTTCCTTCTTCCACCCTAATCTTGAGTTCTATGAGATTTTGTATAAGTTCCATCCTTGCTTCTTCATCTTCTTGAACTTGTTCCTTCAAGTTTGAATTCTTCTCTCTAAGTCTTTCCAACTTTTTGAGAGCAGCAAAGAATTCTTCTTTTATATCAAACATAGTCTCTTCTTCATTTTTTGAAGTCATGTGTGCTACTGATGGATCCTCCTCCAAGTTGTTAGTCTTTTCATGGAGGGACCCACTCTAATACCAATTGAAGAACATGTGCTTATACTGAGAGGGGGTGAACAATATATAATAAATACTTTTTGCTTTTTAATCCAAATAATAGCATCAACAATATTAAAGTAGTAAACATCACATAAAGCATCACACACATGAGAGACATGATTTTACGTGGTTCACCCAATGTGGGCTACTCCACGGAGAAAATATTTCTTATAAATTTTTCTCAAATAAATTCTCTTGGGAATCCTTTCCCTACAATGTTTATGGACCTCTATCCAAAGGAGACACCAATCCCCTAAATCAAGTTTATGGATCTCTATCCATAGGAGAACTCCTTCTCCTCTACTCTGGTTGGTGATCCTCTAGAAGACTACTACCTCCACTACACTGGCTTGTGGATCTCTCTCCATTGAAGACTCTTGTCCCCACTTAGAAGACCTATCCTCACTACCCTGGCTAATGGATCTCTATCCACTGGAGACTACTGTCCTCTCTACTCTATCACCTCCAAATCTCTATCTCAAATTTACACTAAACATAGTCCTTCGGTCTAGTACAAATCTGCTCAATATCTATCTCTGGTCTGGCACAAACCTATCCTCAAATATGCACCAAACTCTGTTCACAAGTCCTCTCTAGAACTTGTCCAAATCTCTCAATAAGTCCTCTCAAGAACTTATCCAAATCTATATTGTAAGCTTCCACAAAATCTCACACAAAGTCATTCCACAAGTCTCCTCAAAGACTTACCTCAAATCTGCTCAACAAGTCCACACTAGAACTTGTCCAATCTCATAGAAACATAAAGAGAATTGTTTAAGACTCAATATGTTAAAATTAATACAAATCTATTTTCAACTCAATGCTCAATCACTTTCTCAACTCAATTCAGAATATAGAATAGTTTGTTTTATGGAACTTGAACAATCACTTCACACATCCACTTGACTAGGCTCAACCAACTCTACTCAACCAATCACTCAATGAAATAATCCTTGCTCACAAACCCTAGTCCAAGCATATAAACATCAACTCAAAATATTTCCAACAATGCTCAACAACAAATCTCACATAACAATGATACTCATGTTCTTTTCAAACCCTAGTTCAAGTTCTTTGCTCAACAACTCACTTCAACAACAATGCTTATAAAACAAGGTTTTAATAACAACTCTTTATTCTAGAAAACCTTGAAGCATTAACTCAAACACACTCAATAGGAAACCCTAATCAAGTCCTTTTCACTCCAAACTTATTTTCAGAAAACCAATCAATCAACTCAACTATGGAAGAATGTGCTCATACCTTTTTCTTGATGATGAAGGGATCTCATAAATCTACCACAACCACAAACACTTCTATGCCAAACTCAAAGAGGTTAGAAGATAAATCTTTCTCACAATGTAATGCAAAAACTCAATTACACCTTATCACTCCACCTTTAAAAACAACCATCAACATACATAAAATATTTATCCAATAACACCTTATAATCTCCCAATTAAAATAAATTTAACATCCACCAAAATTTAACTCAAAACCTCTTTAATTAGATTTAATAGCAAAAAGAACTTTGGCAAAAATCAAATCCACTTTCCTTATAACTCCAATAACATAAATCAATTACCAATCAAACAACCTTTCATATACCCTTATAACTCCAAATAACACCTTAATAAAACATTAGGCAAATAAAATTTTAATTAAAAATACCTTTGCCACTAGTGGGATTCGAACCCACAATCTCTGCCTCCTCTAGTGCTCTAGCCATGGGCTTGACCACCACGTGCGCTAGACGCACGCTTGGAATATTAAGAGCACCTCGTGCTCTTTCTTCTAAGTCTAGCGCTCAAAATGAGTGCATGCCAAAAGTTTTCCCTTGGCGCTCAAGACAAACACGCCAACTAACCTCCACGTGAATCGATCGTGGTCACTTCCACTCCCAATGCTCTCACAAAATGTACACTACCAATGGACCACCCTATCCAATGGGAGTGAGGCCTTAAGCCCTCCCTTTTCGTCTTCTTCCTTGGCGCTAAAAGACAACACGAGTTTGTCTTCTTCCTCAATGATTGCACGAATTATTCTTTCTCTTGGTCGCATGAAATTTAATCGAAGAAGGGTAAGTTTTAATGCCCCATTGGCATGGTATTTATACATGATTTCCCCTTTTGCCATAGACGTCGGTGCTCCACTAAATTTGATGACGTCGACGCTTTTTAAAACCTTTATAATTTATAAATTATTTAAATTCTAAAAGAATTTAAATTTTATAAATTATATTTATAAACCTTTGACTTTAATAAAAATTAAAGCCTTCCTTGAGATAAAATTTAAACCTTTATTTGTACTCCACTGATTTGATGAAAATTATTCTGCCACCATGGTTTTAATAAAAACCTTAATTCTGCCATCATAATGTCTAAACAAAAAAACCTTTAATGATAACTTTTCACCTTGACATCAATGACAACTAAATGAGCTCAAAATGTCCAACACTCACCCCATTAGTCAAAGGTTTTATCAAATAATCAACGGTCATCATGATCAATTTATCATTTTCATATTTATTAATTTACCCCAATGGTTATAAAAAATATTTAATTTATTTTTTTCCTAATCAACTGAGTGGTTAATCGATGAAAACCAAAGAAAATAGACACAAACATGGCAATAGTCAGATAATAGGCCAACCGATTAACCAAGTCAGTCAATCAACAAATTGGAGAAAGCCATGATTTAAATGTCTACACAGGTTGGCATTCATGGTTAACAAAGATAGATTTAGCAGCCAATACAAGAGCTTGGCTATCAAAAATATGGAGCTTGGGTTATTATAAGGTGCTATAATCCCTGAGCATGACTCATGTGGGATTTCACCCCATGAACTTAACTAAGGAAAACCATACAACATCCATCTAAAGTGCCACATGTCAATGACTAACATAATCATACTCAGCTAGGGTTTATTGATTAATAATTGCTACTTTATTCTTTAGCAATGGTCGGTTTTGGGTAAAAAAGAGAGCTTCCCTTCCAATAGCCTTCGATGAACTAGAAGGTCCACATATTCAAAATGAAAAGGTGGTAAACGTAGGCAGATAGTGATTTCTAAAAATCATAGGGTTTGGGGATTGATGGCACCATGGCTTTAAACCATCATAATACATAAGATGAAAATATTGTTTAACAATTCCTTATTGGTTTGAGTACACAAGTAGGTTAATGAATTCTTGTTGATGTATAGATTGGTAGAGTTGAGACATCGAATACAACACAGGTAAATTTACATATAGGTGACTAACAATCAGTTTTTGAATATTTAAAGATTCTAAAAATATAATTGGAAAAAGCTCTAGCCTATCCACAATGTAGCAAGGAGTGGTGAATTCACCTATTGGAAGTAGGGAAATCAAGATAGACCCAGATTTGAGGTTGAAAACTGGGTTTGATTATCAAAGATGCCTCTTCATTCATTAAATCCTAGTGTAAACACACGTAGACATCGATTTGCAGAATCTATAACTAGACCAAGAGAGCTCCAAAAAGGTTTCTAATGTCATGACCTTGGTAAAAATCTAAAAAAGTACACTATATAATATATGTTAGTTTTCTAAGAGAACTTCAATGTGCTTTAGAATGCATAAGACTGATCATTGACCAAATTATTCGATTAATAAAGAAAAGGGTTGATTCATACGACATGGGAATATATATCCCATATGTACTGTATAGTGGATATATCAGCTAAATAATAACACTTCCAAATCCTAATAGAGATAACCAACTTGTGATGATTTTGTGAATACTATAATTATGATACACGATGGAGCTTGATTTGGTGGCTTGATGATTATTTGGCTTAAATGTGGTTGTTCTGTCCTACAGCCAAGCCGATGTTATTTTAAAATTGGAGATAAATCAAGAGTACACAATTGAATTAGCATTTATAATTTAAACTAAAAAACAATAGCTAATGACAAGGAGACAACCCCTTTAAATATTAAAAAGGGAAATCTAACAGACAATTGTAAATACCAAGGAACCAAGCAGAGGTGGACTGCATTTCTAAAAAGAGGTAACATGCAAGAAGATCTTAGACAATTCACAACAATATTCATATGGTAGAATTAATTAAAATAAATCTTAATTAAAGAGTAATCGAACCTAATTCAACTCAATTTATTGAAGCCTTCAAGCCCTCCTGATTCTAAGCCTTCAAGCCCTCCTGAATCTACTTCTAGCCTCCTTCTCATCCCTCCTTAATTTCCTCAAGCCTCCCATTTTATAATTCTTCCTAGCTTCCTTTTCCTTCCTGAGCAAGAAGGTGGGCTTATTATTAAATTATTAAAAGGTGCCTTTTGAGGCCAACCCATGTGAAGGGGAATCCTTCTATTATTTAAAAATTAGAAAAATGACAAGAGGGGATAAGGTTGATGACCCTCTCCTATTTGGTGTTTCCCTTTGTCTTAAAACCTTCCAAACTTGGCACTATTAGGAATTATGGTGAATACAAACTAGAGATATTTAAGATAAGGGAGAGAATATCTTCCAAATTTTAACCATTATGGAGCAACCATGTGGAAGAAAGAATAGTTCATCAACTAATAAATTTTATTATTAAATAATGATATTGCTCTTTTGGGTCCAATTAAAATTGGACAGGTGTGATAAGGACATATGTACCTAACTATATTTCTAATTAATTATAGTTGGATTAAGTAAACATGTTAAATTTAGTCTCTTCTTGCAAAAGATAAATCCTCAAATTAATCTTATTCAAAAGCCCTATTAGCTTCTCCAAACTATTCGAAATCCCCCAATTGCCTTTCAAAAATATCCAAATCAGTTTTGTAGAGTGCAATTAGTTTAATTAACAATTTTTTTGTAGGAAGGATTAGGGTCTACAACCCTCGAGTTAGGTATTAATTGATCCCTCAGATCAATTAATAACCTTTTGAAAATTCCTAATGGGGTAGACTGTGACATACTACCCCTTGGATTAAACACAGTCCTTTGTATTTTTTCATTTATTCCTAGCTTAGCTAATGCATAAATCTAGAACACTAGCATTAATTCTTTATACAATAGTTCAAACCATAATCATTTTCCTTATTTCCAGTGCCTCATTACTGATGGTATCATATTCCATCCATGAGGGTACCTAGACCTGCAAGTACACAAAATATCAGCAGTACCATATCCTTAAAGTAATAAAACATCCATATTGCATCAAAAATAAGTATTGAAAACATCATCAATACACCAATTTCATCATAAAATCAAAGCATCGAAACATCTATCACTGTATAGCCAATGATAATAGAGTACTACAACAATAGAATTACAAAATGTTTTCATAGAGATGACATGAAATTATGTTTTCATAATAAGTTAGACACAATCTGTCTAATTAGATTCATCAAAACTCTCACAAAGGAGTATCACACTATGTCTTGATAGCCCTTTTTATGAGTTAACCTGATATAAATAGGTGTCTTCAAATACAAAGACATAATTTCATAAATCTCACTTCAAGATACCCATATATCTTGAAATCACTTTGGCAAACCATTACCAGTGCATCATCCTTGATGTCCCCTAGTGTACATATTTAGTCAGCTATTAAAATATTCATACCTCAAGAGACACAAATGTCAAGTGCAATCCTCAAAAGAGCCTAAGGTACATCACTTAAGACCCACAAAATGTGGAGGGTTCACTTAGCTCTTCCACTTTGATTCCCTAGTGGCTCAATAGTGGGAGGAAAAGAACTTGAACATATGTAATCTCCGAGTATCAAAATCTATTAGCAATAGCAATGATCATACTTACTATGCATAAGATGTCTTATTATCATCTAATGATATTATTTATGACTATTCTTACTTCTTGTAAGGTGTCATATTATCATCCCTTGGTAATTTCTATAACCACACTTACTCCATGTAAGGTGTTATTCCAAGCATACTATCATCCACTGATAATACTTGTAGACACCAAAACCTAGCCACTTGTCATCCATCCTAATTTTCCCACCATTTCCACCATTTATTTATATATATATTTATTTTATATATATTTAAATATTAATATTTTATATATATTTAATAAATATATATTTATATAAGTGAATTAATCCCAACCATCCGATTTCACTTAATCCTATCCATCCATCTACATCAATCCATGCCACACCCTAGATTTAATATCCACCCTCTGATATGCTTTTATCTCAGCCACACGATTAGTGTCATTGAAACCCTAAGTATGCCCTAGGTTGGATTATTAATAGGAGCCATTTTGATGGCTCAACCCCTAATTATTTTCTCCCCGAGTTCCTTGGAGTATCTGAGTACTCTCACCTTCCATCCTCACTTACCATAGCCCTCGCATCCATCATCCCTCCCTCGCTCAGCTAGATCTACTTCTAGACTTCCCCTCAGTTATTGAATATCTTTGGTGCTTTCTATCATTCTGAGCACCTCTGGGTGCTTCCCTTACCAAGCACCTCTGGGTGCCCTCCACCATTATTGAGTACCCACGAGCATTTCCTATAGCCATGAGCACCCATGGAGTATTTTACACTAGAGTTCTTGAAGTCCTCCCTAGCCTTCGAGGTGATGCTAGGGCATCATCGCACTAATCCACTACAATAAATTTCATCAGATTAGAAGATAATAGATAAGTAAGGTAAATATTTTATTTGATATTTTATTACATACACTTTTAGTTTTGTTCATGTTATTTATATTATATAGCTAGGGTTTTGTATTGATTATAGAGGGCCTCACATTGTGGAGCCCTCATAGTTGCTACTAACTCATTTGTTATTTTATTGTGTGTAGATCTGGAAGTGTTACATTAGCATTGGAAAATTGCTTAAGCTGGAGTGGTCGACATCGGATAACTAGAAGCCCACTCACTTTTGTTGGGAGTAGAGACATTTTTGAGACACCACCAACATTGTTTTCTAGGGTTTCGAGAACCCTAGCTATTGTAAAATTTGTATCAAAGAATTCAAGGATTCTTATTGTAACAATGGAGTTTTGAGGCTCCCCCATTAATATAAAATCATTCATTGTGCAATATTGTTCTTTGAGTTCTATTTATATTTTGTTATTTGGTGTTGCATTTTTGTCTCTTCAAATGGTGATCATGGTGGGACCCACTAAGGGTTTCTTTTTATGATTTGCTTTACTAATTTATTTGTTATTTTTGTTATTTTGTAGGATTTTAGAAGCATAGATTTAATAGTTTTCTAAAGACTTGCAGGAAGTTGTAGAAGGTGCGTGAATGCTTGACAGTGCTCGAGGGCTATCCAAAAACATCCATGCGCATTTCAAAAATACCTAGGTGTATTTTATAGAGAGTTGGAGTAGAAATATAGGCTATTTTGTAAGTCTACTATTAAAACCCTAGCTTTTTTTTACGTATTCTGGTAATCTTATGTTTTTTAGGTTTCTAAGCTAAAAAGAACATCATTAATTAATCTAGAAAAAAATTCATATTAGCTTGCATCTTAGGTTTCATATTACTCATTTGCATCCATCCACACTTTCTATTTGAAGTTTCTGTTTTTTGTATTCACAAATTGAAAAATATTGCATTCTGATTTCATGTGAATTGAAAATTTGCATAATTAGTTTGCATTATAGGGTTAGGGATTCCTATTTTTGTAGGTCTAAGTAGGAACATTATTCATATACCAAAAGTATCCCCGTACTTGGGTGATTCCATACGGAGGAGTAGATGAACCCCTTAGCTTTCTAGAGCGGGTCTTAAGCGGTGTACTCTACATCCTTTGGAAAAATTGGTATTTTGAGTAGTGGCTTCTGATTTAGACTATCAAAAGTAGTTATCTTTCTAACATTGTATGAACACAATAGAAAATCAGAAATTTTAAAAATAATCACACACTGCATGATTCACATTTAATAGTAGTGGTTGGATTTCATCACCAACCATTGCTTGAGATTTGGTGATGATGGCTTTCATCTCCATCCACCAATATCTACCCTTAGAAACCTTAGGTCACCCCAAGAAAACTTGTTAGATTTCATCACCAACAAGAATCTCGTTGCCCTAACTTAGCCATAGTTTTTACCTTTCTTTGGATTAATTCATATTAGCACATTTGAAACACACAAGATCAAAACCTAAGAAAATGAACTCACATTAAAAGGAGATAATCAATGAATGAGGTAAGACACATGTGTTAAACAAACTTAGCATTGATTGTTTATTTTTCTTGTGAAATTTAAATTTTGTGTTTCATTTTACTGCATAATCTGTATTTTGGTTTATTTGCTTTATGGTCTTAACAAGAAAATAAAAGAAAGCATTAAATCAAGATAATTCAATGGAACCTTCATCCACCTTCCCCACCACTTCTATGGTAGATTCCCTAAATGTGACATAGGTATATTTATCTGTAGGTCCCTCACATTCCTTATCATCCATAACCTTTCATATGGCTATGCCCCAAGAAGAGTCAACCTCACCAACCATTGATCACCATATTACCCACATAGACATGGCATGAGTAGAAGCTCTTATGAAGTCTTCTAACTATGTCTTAGATTCAGTCCCCAACTCACCTAGATAAGATCCTACTTTATAGTAGGAGCTTGTTTATTCCCAACCACCATCCAACTTTACCCAGGTGTACACTAACCCTCTTTTTGAGGCATCAGTTGCACCTTCCTCTCATATGTCCATTCCCCAACCCTCATGTGCTCCTAGCACTTCATACACATCCACATACACTAACCCCTTGTATGAAGCACATGTAAATGCTGCTTCACAAGTTTTAGCCTCACAAGTTACCATACCAAGTGTAACTTGTCCCCTAACCACATCTTCCATACCATCTACTTCCATACCCTCCATTTTTGATAGAGATATTAATGAGGCATGGGAACACTTGAACAAATTTCTTAGACAATATCAAAATTCTCAACAACAAGTACAAGTGAACCCTAAGCCTTTACCAAACTCTACTCAGACTATCCTCATTAACTAGGGTCCATCATGGACACCATAGTCTTCTATGGTTTCTATCCCTATTCCTCCACCAAGTCATACCACTACCCATCCTATTCCCATTGGCCAACCTAGCCATAACCCTCATACATCAACCTCATTCCAAAATTCTCCATATTTTCACCATCAATCTCCCATTCATCAATTTCCATCAAATTCACCTAGTCATCATCACCAATCTCATCATCATTTAGTCACTCCACAACATTTTCCACCCCACCTCAAAATCATTAGGTAATTTAGGGCTTCCACATTCTTGAAGAAGACCCTCGAATTAAGGCCATGCAAAAATAGATAGATCAATTGATACAATATACTCCTGGTTTGACAAATCAGAAGCCAACTTTACATCAATTGATCAATCAACCCATTCATCCTTCGGTACCATCACCACCATATCTGATAGATTTCATGGTGCCTAAGTTTGACAAATTCAAGGGAACTGAGGATCCCAAAGAACATGTGAGCACGTTTGTACATGCTTATTTTAGAATTCAAAATGACAATGCTCTCATGCTCAGAAATTTTCCTCAAACATTAGGAGGAGATGCCATAGAGTGGTATAATCAATTACCCAATCATAGTATTTATACTTTTGAGCAATTGATTGACCAATTATTTGAACGTTTTATCCTAAATGTTAGAAATAAAGTCTCATTATCTGATGTCTATGCTTTAAGACAACATGATGATGAGTCTATCTATGATTTTGGAAACCGTTGGAGGGTTGTCATCACTAAGTTGCCATTCACCTTACCAATGGATGAGCTAATCAAATTATTCACCAAGAGTTGTTTAAAACCTATCTCTTGGATGCTTCAACTACAAACTTATCATTCATTTGAAGAAGCTTTAGCTCAGGCTAGTGTCATTGAGGAAATAAAAATCCAAGAAGGCATACTTAAGCCTAAGAAAAAGGAATGGCAAAATAAGGGCCAATATAAAAGCAACTATTCTGGCCAACCAAAATCAACATAAGCTACCCTAACTAGTCAGCCCAATCATGTTAATCAAGTGGTCATGAGCCAATCGATAATGGCTCAACAACAATCAATGCAATAATCATCACAACAAATTGCTTATCATGCGGTACCCTCGATAACTCAAGCCATGCAAAACATAGTGCTAACTATAGAAAACCATCCTCGATGATAGTCTATCTAATAAAATCACCAATACACCCCTTAGTTGAGTCATATGCTTCCCTTTTTTAAAGGTTGTATGACACAAACAAACTTGCTTTACCCAAAATTAGACTAGATGATCCCACTAAACATAGTAAACACTATCGAGAACATTTATTTTATCCTTATCATAGGCAAAATGGGTATGATATTAACAATTTCCATACATTTAAAGACATAGTGCAAGACCTTATTGACTTGGGGGCAATCAAGCTTGACAACCCCCTTGCTCAACAAAATCAAAACCTTGGTATTTTTCAAACACCACTTCCTCATCATGAGGAGGTGCAACCAAATATAGGAGGGTCTAACACCAAAACTCCTCCTAATCAATTCAATCATGTCCAACAATACCAAGGGTTTGTAGGGGCCATCCATGTGGTCACTAGAGGTCAAAGAAATAATCAACAAAATGTAAGGCAACCACCTCAAGCAAGTGTGTCACAACCTCCCACATCACCACCCATTCAAATTTCCCCCAATCCTTCATCACCCATCCATATCCCTAGCCAATAAAATCCTCCAAATCCACCCATCAATCATCCACCATGACCAATCATCTCATTGAGTAGCCGATTAACCACAAGTCTAAATATGGCTTCCACCAAATTATCAATTTATGAGTTAATTCAACAATCTCCCCCACATCATGAGGCATTAATGGATATTCTCAAATCCATTGAACTACAATCTCAAGATTCTAATGCCTTCAACAACTTTGTAGGGAGCATCCAAACATGCATGGAGCCTTCCATCACATTCTATGACTTTGATATTAAGCCAATCTCATCGAACTCAGTAGACCCTCCATTGCATATCATGGCTCTAATTGACAAGAAGCCTTTTAAAAGAGTGTTAATTGATATCGGTTCCTCTATCAATATCATCACCACATCCACCCTTCATCATTTGAACCTTCCTCCATCTCATATCACCAAGTCATCATTCACCCTAAAAGCATTCAATGATGCTTTATGTTCCATAGTTGGCACTATTGTTTTACCCATTGAAGTAGGGGTCAAAATATTGCACACTATGTTTCACATCTTGGAAGGATCCATGGCATACAATGTACTCCTTGGAAGACCTTGGATGAGGGAAATGAGATGTGTCCCTTCAATATTACATCAATGTTTGAAATATGTTCATGAGGGACAAGTACATTGCATACCGATGGATGTCGAACCATTTAAGTATTGCAATTTCATTTCAAATCCTTATGAGTCCATGCTTCCTTCCACTCACCTTTTCCTATCACCATCAACCAATCCATCTACCACTTCACCAATTTCTTCATCAAAAGATCCCATTCTTGAGGAGCTCCCTATCACCAATCCCCATCAAGCTTCATCCCCATCATCTTCATCATTGACTACATGCACATGTGGTCACAATCAATCCACATCATCAACATCCTTGCCATCCACTTCATCATCATCATCCATTCAACAACCTTCCCAATCCAATCCATCACCATCACCTAATGTTTCACAAGTCGAGTTGATAGATTGTGAGACATCTCCATCTTCACCACTTCCTCGAGCCATCATCCAACCATGGTCCTTCCATATCTTCCCAAGTTGAGGTCCACCTCACTAATCTTGGTATTGGTGAATATGTGGTCCAAGACATCACCATCATGCCCCTCACCATTCCTAATGCTAAGGATTTTGGTCACCCATGTGACCCACCTTTAGCCATAGGAGTAGTATATAACATGGGTTCAGCTCCAAATAGCATAAATTTTGTGTATGGGGGATTGATTCTTCATCAAATCTAGCTCCCCTAGAGGAACCCAAAGAACCAACACTTGCCAACATTCCAAACATGTCAGGATTTCCATCTCACTATTTTCACATAGTCAATTGGCAAGGTCATGGCCTAGGATTGCATGAATAGGGAGTGCTTCAACCTATTGATGTTCCATATCAAGAAGTGCATGACCATTTAGGTCTAGGTTACCACCCACTTTCCACCACCTCTTCTCTTGAACAAGCCTTCCAAAGGCTTAATCTAAATTTAGGAGAAGAAGCCCTCCATCCCGATGATTTTGATGATGAAATCTATGAAGAATTTGAACTTATGTCGATAATTTTGGATGAATCTGAAGAAGAATCAGAGCCCATTATTCCCCATACTGAACAAGATGAGTTTTATCTCAACATGTTCCCCATCCATGAGCCCATATTTCACTTGCTTCTTCCATAAGAGTGAGCTGCCCCTATCGGTGAACCACCACCTCCATTCCATTAAGCCATTTCATAAGCCAACTTGTAACATATGTACATAACACAAAAATAGTGGTTTTCACCACTACAAAAAAAATCAAACAAAAACATTTTCTTTTTTGCATTGCATGTATATATCATTTAGTTAAATGCATTTATTTGTGTTGCTTGTTGTTATCTAGGTTTACCAAGCTCCTAGCACCGGTTCTTAGGTTCCATCCATTCCATCCAACCTTATCCACTTTGCCCATAAGTCAACATGAATCCTGTTGATTTATTCACCCCACTCCGTAATCCATACGATCCGGCTAAACCAATTCCAATTGACATAAGCCTTATTGATATGGATCAGATTTCCTCACCTCCATCCTTTTTTAAATTTGTCTTATTCGAGGAATTGTTAAGGGCTTCCACCAACTACATTCCTCCATCCCCTCCACCTTCACCTTCACCTTCACCTTTGAATCTTAAGGTTTTCTAGGTAGATATAGATGAGGATAAGTTAGAAGAGTTTGATGATATCTTAGATGACATTCATCTGATCCCTATGCCCCATCAACTTGAGGAAGGTTCCCACATGTCCATTGAAGATACTATCGATGTGGACCTTAGTTTAGATAAAGATAATCCCCAAATTGTCAAGCTTGGTAAAATTTTATCACTCGATGAACAAGAGCAATTAATTGCTCTCCTCAAGAGGAAGAAGGGCATATTTGCATGGTCCTATAAGGACATGCCTGATCTTGACCCTAGTTTGGTTGTCCATAATCTCACCTTACAACTTGATGCTAAGTCGGTCAAACAAAAACTTAGGAGAATGCATCCTACCATGGCCCTCTTGGTAAAAATAGAGCTTCAAAAACTCTTAGATATGAACTTCATAGTTCCTATCGACTATCTTGAGTGGCTTTCAAACATGGTACCCATTCATAAACCTAATGGGGTGATACATGTTTGCACTGACTTTCGAGATCTTAACAAAGCATGTCCTAAGGATGACTTTCCTCTCCCAAACATTGATACTCTTGTCGACACCTTGCCTAGCCATGAAATGCTTTCACTCATGGATGGTTTTTTAGGATACAACCAAATTTGAATAAATCTTGATGACCAACACAAAACAACATTCACTACACCTTGGGGAACTTTTTGTTACAAGGTGATGCCCTTTGGCCTTAAAAATGTAGGTGCTACTTATCAACGTGCCATGACATACATTTTCCATGATTACATGCATAATATTATCGAATATTATGTGGATGATCTCTTGGCTAAATCTAAAACTCGACAAGAGCACATTGGTGTATTGGAGAAAGTTTTTGATCGACTTCTAGAGCATAATGTAAGGTTGAACCCCAAGAAATGTGTCTTTGGTGTTACCTCGGGTAAACTTCTAGGATTCATTATCTCCAAAAGAGGCATTGAGGTGGACCCTAACAAGGTCAAGGCCATCATGGAGATGCCTCCCCAACTAACTTAAAGGAATTGCATAGTTTACAAGGAAATATCCAATCAATCCATCATTTTATTGCACAACTTTCTGACAAATGTAGGCCATTCAATCACCTACTACAAAAGGGGGTGCCATTCTCTTGGATAGATGAATGTCAAAAAGCCTTTGATGACATTAAGCAATACCTAGCTTCTCCATCAGTCTTAGCTCCTCCTCGTCTGGGGGTCCCTTTCTATATTTATATTTTAACAATGGACTTTGCATTAGGGATAATGCTTGCACAAAAGAATGAAGAAAATTGAGAGCAAGTTGTCTACTACATTAGTCGAACATTGGTAAGCTATGAAACTAGATACGCTTATGTAGAAAAATTGTGCTTAGCAGTGGTTTTTACCACTAAGAAACTTTGACATTACATGCTTAGTCACACAACATATGTCATAGCTAGAGAAAATCCTTTGTGTTATATGATGTCTCACACTTACAATAACACCCACACCGCTAAATGGATAATGCTCCTTACTGAATTTGACTTGGAATTCATTAGCCAAAAATCCATTAAAGGTCAGGTAATAGCTGATCAACTTGTGGAAGCTCCACTACCTAGTGATCATCCTTTGATTATTGAGCTCCTAGATGATTTGGTATTTTTATCATTGAACAAGAAGAAGATGTCATTCGAAGGAAGATATTGATATCACACTATTCTTTGATGGCTCTAAGTGCATGAAAGGTCAAGGTGCTAGAGTCATGTTTCATACACCCTAGGGGGTACCTATCCCCTTATCATTCAAACTTGACTTCCAATGCACAAACAACATTGTAGAGTATGAAGCCTTAATCTTAGGTCTTCAATCAGCTATAGCTATGAGCATTAAGCGTATTAGGATATTTGGTGATTCTCAACTTGTTAAGCAAATCAATGGAGAATACCAATGCAAAGAACCTACCATTAAGCTTTATCATGAAGTAGCAATGAAATTGCTCTCTAAGTTTGATTGGTATGAAATCAATAGTTTACCATGGTTGACTAATAGATTTGTAGATGTGATGGCCTCCCTTGGATCATTGATTCCAAAAGACTCCTTTGGAGAGGTACAACCCCTTATAATTTCAATGGTCTCTAAATCTACAATTGTTCCATGTTGAATCTAAAGATGAAAAGGATGTTTGCTTTATCCATTCGGATCCATATGAGCCTTGGTCAAGCCAAATAGTAGCCTTTCTCAAGTTTGGAACACTCCCATATGACATGTCTCGAACTACCAAATGCACTTTCAAGAAAAAGGTAGCTCATTTTGTTCTCTTGGGGGATATGTTGTATAAACATGGTTATGATGGAGTCCTCCTTCATTGTCTCGAGTCTAGTGAGGCACAAAGAGCCATAGTTGAAGCCCATGATGGTACTTGTGGTGGTCATTTTAGTGGAATGGCCATTGCAAAGTGTATTTTATGCATGGGTTATTATTGGCCCACAATGGAACGTGATTGTTGCACTTATGTTAAACATTGCAAGAAGTGTCAAGAACATGCTAATTTAACTCATGTACCATCACAAGCTTTACAACCTATTCAAAGCCTTTGGCCCTTTTCACAATGGGGTCTAGATCTAATTGGTAAAATTTCACCTCCTTCCTTGGGATAACATACATTCATCATCATAGCCATTGAATACTTCACAAAGTGGGTTGAGGCAATTCCTCTAACTAGTATGATAGGACCTAGAATTGTGGAGTTTATACTTCATCACATCATTTGTCATTTTGGTATTCCCTCAAAAATAATCTTCGATAATGGCAAGTCTTTCAAGAACAAGGATGTTCGAGCACTTTGCGAGAAATATAACATTCAACATAGTTTCTTGACTCCTTATTACCCATAAGCAAATGGATAAGTTGAAGCTTCCAACAAGACCTTAATTGCTATTCTCAAGAAACTTGTCAAATAAAATCATAGAGATTGGCATACACAAATTCCCTTGGCATTATGGGCTTATCGAACAAGCATCCACATGCCTACAGGGGCAACACCATTTTCATTGGTCTATGGAGCTAAAGCAATCATACCTCTTGAGCTCGAGATCCCCTCCTTGCAAATTTCTTTGTAAGAATTCATAGATGATGACACTGCTAGACAAGCACATCTTGACCAACTCACACTTCTTGATGAGAGGTGAGTCAATGCTTTAGAGCATTTACGAGTTTATCAAGACCACCTAAAGTATGCTTACAATGCCAAAGTTCATCTACATGAATTCCAAGTAGGAGATCTTGTCCTTAAAGAGAACCAACAAAACACCAATGCATTACCGCATCTTCATGATAAATTTATGGCTAATTGGTTAGGTCCATACATTGTTACTCAAAGAGTGGGTAATGGTACTTATAGGCTTGCTAGTCTAGAGGGAGAGGAAGAATCTGAACCACTTAATGTTATACACTTGAGAGCATTCTATGCATGATTTGATTTCTATATATGTATATATACATGGCTAATACACAAAAACATTTGCATACATTTCATTCACAACATTGCATTTCCTTTGCATATACACTTCATTCAAAAAATGCATTAACACACATTTCATATTGCATTTCAAATTTTATCATTTCATACATTCACATCCACATTTCACATGTCATATTAGGGATCATTTATTAAGTTCAAGGTTTTAATTGGTCCAATAAAAGTCATGTTGCCTTAATCAGGGGCACCTTCACAATATCATCCACACAATTCCACCAAGTCAAATTGCCATTTGCACAAACCACATTTTCATAAAAGTCCTAGGTGTTTTTGGTCACTCAGCCACTCCTAGTGTTTTAAGCAAACTCCAAAATACATGTCGAGTTCCTTTTAGGACCATCACACATATACACTAAGAAAATCTTGAGTTTTGGGAATTGACTCCAAAACATTCTTGAACCAAACACAATTTCACATCTTAAAAACATCTTGTGTCAAAGAGGGATAACACCATACTTGGTATGAACCTCAAAGTGAAAAGGGTCATCCTTGCTAGTCCCATCATGCAACATAGTCCATAAGAATAATGGTTTTCACCACTATCACAATTGCTTCCAAATATAAAATATGGAGTAGTAAGGATAGGGTTTACTTAGGGAGAAATTTGATTCCCCAAAACTCTAAATATTTTACATCACACACCACTGATCATTGGGTTGTAAGGATCATACTACATTTCTAGTCAGATGGTTAGGTAGTCATCCCAAAAATTAAGAGATCAAAAAATAAATTGTGGACTATGGAGTTAGCCTCCATCGGAGCTATAGATGCTTGACTGGTAGTGGAGTACGCTCATGCATGGTGACACATCTCTTTTAAAGAGACCTCTGACCACACATAAGGACAAGCTAGCTTCTTGGTCTCATCCATAATAGGTTTACCCAATTTACTCAAGATGAGTTAATGAACTCACTTGCACACACATTGGTTCTTGATTACCTCGAGTCATTACCATGCTCTTGATTCGGTAAATGAATTCATTGCACACACATTTGGTCCTAGAGGGATTAGGTAGTTTTAGTGAGTTTGTTTGATACCACTAGTATGTCTGAGTCTCTACAAAATAGTCAGTTTATCATATCAAAATATCTTCTTCCATATCAACATCCATATCTTCTTCCATGTCAACATCCATGTCATTTCATGAGTCTTTCACCCCATATACCACCAAGTTTGGTGCCCTTGATTAAACAATAATGCTAGAAAATGGACAAGCAAGATCTAAACTATAAATGATCATTAGCACATTTGCATTCCATACCTTGCATTAATCATCCATAACATATCATATATCATCAAATAAACATGCATTCCACAAAAAGCATTCACACAAACATATATACACAAAAGGTAAAATCCATGTATATATATATATATATAAATATCGCATGTACAATGAGTGCCAAAAGGCTACATACAATGGAGCACCAAGGCTCATATACAAAAAGTGCATCTAAGCACTAAGCTACGTCCTCCAAGAGGACCCCTATGACCTAGTAGGAGCCCTAGACCTAGAGCTATGCCTAGACTCACTATGCCTAGCACCCTCGGATATATATGAGGTTGGAGGATCAGGAAGTGGAATATGATGTTCCATCAACCTATCCTCCAATGCCTCGATATATCTATGTCGAGATCGAAGATGTGCTATATCAATATTATGTTGATGCTCCCTCTCTAGTAGCTCTACTTGGAGCCTCATGATCCTCTCATCATCCCACTCTACTACCTACTACTCTAGCCTCACATCCTTCTCCCCTTGATCTAGAGGCCCATCTAGAGTCTCCTCCACATCATCTCCATCTCCACCATCTCCCCCACTCTTGGGAGCCTACCTAGTCACACCCTTAGTCCTCCTCCTTCGACTATCTGATTGAAGGTATCATTGTCACTTGGGGGCCTCATGGGTCCCCTCATCATCACCCTCAACCTCATCCCCACCTCTTACCACTACTCGAGGTGGTGCCCATGGTGGTTATGTAGTAAACCATACATCATACTCTATGGTAGTCCCTACATCATCTATATCTAGGAGATCTATCTCCTCATCATCCTCATAGGTCACCCTCCATGGCTCTACACATGGTAGCCCTATCTCCTCTTGATGCCTCCTATAGCGCATTGGCTCATCTAGGACCTCCTACCTCAAATTAAACTATCGAAGTACTCATGAGAACTAAAAATACTCAACCTCACTCTGATATCTCCCAACCACCCACCTAGCCTATCACACTCATCATAGGTGCTCTCCATCTCTAGTCCACCTACTACCTCACCATGATCTCCATATCACTTGGGTGGATGTTAATCTAACCCATAAATCTTGGTACCACTAGCTCATCTACATAGGTTGACTTGATTGTACCTCCTCGACCATCACCCATCTCCTAGCATAGGGTTTCTCCCTACCCAAGCTTACTACTAGTAAGCCCTTCGATTGAGCCACACTAAAGTGCTCCCATCCCCAACACTATAGTAGCAAGTTGCATCCTAATCCTTTCCTCCCCCACCTCGTCACCTCATAAAGCTCTCGGTATACCTACACCAATAAGGTAGGAGCCCATGCATACACCTCTTCACATAGTGAGCATATCACTCACTAATCCTATCAAGTTCCAAGGGAACCTACACCTAGTGTTATTCGAGGCCATGATGTTGGCCAACATGAACATTACCAAGGCATAGAGGGCATCCAACTCCTTGTCCACATACATGGACAAGTAAGGTATACCTCCACTCTCCACCTTCACACCCTACTAACCATCACCAAACATCTTCCTCATCCTCATCCTTACATCCAACCTCAACTGATCCCTCCATTAGCACCTTGAGGATGCGATATACATCCTCCAAGGTCATGGTCACCTCTCCTGTAGGGAGCTAAAAAGTCCCCCTATCTGGATCCCACCTCTCTCCCAAGGTAGAGAGGTACCCCTCATCCACCCTCACCACATCAATTTGGGCTACCTCCGCTAGCCCCACTACCTCTAGCAAATCCCACTCCTCCTTCACCACTACCTTCCTCATCCCAGGAATGTAAGGTGAGAACTAGATGTCGAGCCTCCAAAATCCTAAGTTGTAGCATAACACAAAATATTTGTCATTAACAAAAAAATCACAAAAACATAAAAATTTTGCACAATACACAAAGAAGGAAAACACCTTAGTAGTGCACGCTCTGGCCTCTACACTTTCTCCCTCCACTACCATAGCTTTCATGCCCAAGTCACTTCACCTCACTTCACTCCACTCTCCCAAATGTAACTTCTCAAACTCTCAAATGCACAAATGAGCTTCATTTCTCATCCTACCAACTATTTATAGCTGCTTCAGGCACCTTGAGATGCCCATGGGTATTTCCTAGTACATTAAAGTGCACCAGGGTATTTGTAAAATACCCAAACATTGATGGATTTCTGCATGCCAAAAGCACCAATGGGCATTTGGCATCAATTTTGACAAAAGATAAATTTTTACAAAATAGTGGCTTATCCCCCAAATCACTCCATATTGCATCCATGCATCTATTCCATCATATTAATAAGTTTTGTGAAGATTCCAATTGATTTGGATGCATAATTTATTTGCGACCACAAATTACAAATTCACTTAACAAGTTACAAAAGCACTCCAAAATGGTCCAAATCTTCACAAAATGATCATAATCATCATTCTCATCATTCATACATCATCATCAAAATCATTCCATATCATCATTTGCATATTTTCCAAGTTCAAACAACATTCAAGTGAACCTTGTATCTAGTGGGTTATTCTATATACTTGGTGATTGCAACGATTTGCATCCATGCAATTTGGTAAGATGAAGAGCCTACCATAAGGACACTTGGTCATTTTCATCATTCCATATCTCCTTGTTCAAAATCACAATCATATTTGGTACTTCACATTTTGAGTGAAACCTTGCCAAGAACAATTTGCACAAAATCTATCATTGATGGCCTAGTTCGTGGGGCTTAAAACATGGACAAAATCAAATTTCATCATTTCACATTTCCTTGATAGTCATCATGGTGACTGGCTTTAACTAGGGTGATTGGTTCCGATCATAGGAATTATCTTATAGTCACTAGTTGGCCCTCCGAAGTTGACTATTTTTATCTTTGCATTTTCATCTTTGCATATCAATGATGTTGAAAGGCATATTCTTCAACAACATTGAATCACCCCAAATTTGGGGTAACCACATTTGGTTTTGACTTTCCCACAATGGGATACATCTTACATGATCATGACATCTACACTTGGCAAAAATCCCTTCATCTATTGGGGCAAAAATAGACACATTTTTCATCACATATTTCACAAAACCCTTCATCTGTTGGGGTAAAAATAGATGCATCATTTCACATTTTTCACCAATCCCCTTCCCACCATTGGGGTAAAAATGGTATCACATTTACATCATTCATTTGCATATATTTTTCAATTGGCTCATGAGATTCATCCACAAACTCATTCACCAATTGAGGGGGTAAGCTATGCAAAATTCAAATTCTTTCATTTTTTTATCTCCAAGCTCATGTTTCACATCCCAAGAGAGAAGTTGCTTCTGCACCTAGCCAAAATAGGTGTCTTGTGTTTTTGCACTGCATTGTGTTTCATGCAATGTAGTACAAAAAGGGGCATCTATAGACACCAAAACCTAGCCACTTGTCATCCATCCTGATTTTCCCACCATTTCCACCCATTATTTATATATATTATATATATTTATTTTATATATATTTAAATATTAATATTTTATATATATTTAATAAATATATATTTATATAAGTGAATTAATCCTAACCATCCGATTTCACTTAATCCTATCCATTCATCTATATCAATCCATGCCACACCCTAGATTTAATATCCACCCTCCGATATGCTTTTATCTCAACCACACGATTAGTGTCATTGAAACCCTAAGTATGCCCTAGGTTGGATTATTAATAGGAGCCATTTTGATGGCTCAACCCCTAAGCAATCTTAAGTATCCTAAGTTTTATTTGAGTCCTAAATTTGTCCTTGAGTTCCTTAGAGCATCCGAGCACTCTTGCTTTTCATCCTCTCCTACCATAGCCCTCGCATCCATCGCCTTCCCTCCTCAGCTAGATCTACTTCTGTAGACTTCCCCCTTAGTCATCGAATGCCTTCGGGCACTTCCTATCATCCTGAGCACCTCTGGGTGCTTCCCCTATCTCCAAGCACCTCTAGGCACCCTCCACCATTATCGAGCACCCACGGGCATTTCCTATAGCTATCAAGCACCCATGGGTGTTTTACACTAGAGTTCTGAAGTCCCCCTAGCCTTCGGGTGATGCTAGGGCATCGTCACACCAATCCACTACAACAGATTTCATCAGATCAAAAGATAGTAGATAAGCAAGGTAAATATTTTATTTGTTATTTCATTATATGCATTTTTAGTTTTGTTCATGTTATTTACATCAGATAGCTAGGGTTTTGTATTGATTATAGAGGGCCTCACATTGTGGAGCCCTCACAGTTGCTACTAACTCATTTGCTATTTTATTGTGTGTAGATCTGGAAGTGTTACATTAGCATTGGACAACTGCTTAAGCTGGAGTGGCCCAAAATTGGATAACTAGAAGCCCACTCACTTCTATTGGGAGCAGAGACGCGTTTTGAGACACCACCAACATTGTTTGCTAGGGTTTCGGAGAACCCTAGCTATTGTAAAATTTGTATCAAAGAATTCAAGGATTCTTATTGTAACAATGGAGTTTTGAGGCTCCCCCATTAATATATGTAGGTACCTAAAATGTGTCATGTTTAGGAGACTACTCATATGGACACATTCAAAGACCATATGACTGATCTTGGACCTTTCCAAGAGCTAGTAGTGGTCCTAACCACTCAAAAGGGGAAGTTATAGCCCATTTAGGCTCAATCATTATCAATAAGAGTGATCACCAACACTTGTCACTAAATCTAAGAGCGACCACATTTAGCCACTACTCTGGATAGAAAATAGAACCGAAATACAATGTAGCCATGAATATGGGTCCAAATCACATGGTCTGACTACACTTGCATTTATTACGAGTGGTTTTTGGCATGGATCTCCCAAAGCTCGTTCTAACTACCCCTTCAATGCAAATATATGACTAATCCTTCCCCCTTGGATGGTCAGTTGCATGTTGATCTAGATCTAAATATGAGAGGTCTACATATGCATCCTCCCAAGAAAAATAAAGGATTCTAAATATCATAATTTTTGTGTAGTGGAGCCTTAGCAAATTGGAGAGTGATTCCATATCCCTTTGAGTAGTGAAGCGTTGTCTGGTTAAGCGATGACTACGAGCACTCTAAGCATTTAGATAAAGATATTCTTCACCACCAATCCATGTACGAACATAGAGGCGACGCTTGGACATCAATTTAGATTAGGAATATAGTGCCAAAGCCCCTAGTTTGCAAGGAATAAGGTTTCATTTTGTGGCCACTATCCTAGACAGTGGCCTACAGGCATAGCCTAGGGTTTCTAGATACTATTTCCCAAGTTTTAGCATAGATATTTTATTGTTTTCTATTTTATCAATTAATGGTAGAATAGATCTATCTTTCTTAATGCATTTCCATGGTGATTTCTGAGTGATCAACGCATTATAGCTTAGTTTTTCTTCATTATGTTGTTATTATGATTTTACATCATTATTTGTAGATCTACTAATAACACCTCATCTTGAGAGGTAGCAGGTGCTACTGATCATTTTTTGTTGTTTCTTGTATGTAGGTTACAGGTTCCAAGACCAAGTCAAAGCATTCAAAGTGTCAGATCCCTCCAGGCAAGTGAAGGAGAAGAAGACGTCTATAAGCCCTTATATAAGTTCGTGTGTGACATCGGGAGGCCTACGGAGCACACCATCCCCTCATGAGGGGCCTTTACCTCTGCTTGTAACCATTGTATCAAATAAGGGTATCCCTAAGAGGGACTGATATGTAACTAGAGTTTCAAAAGAATTAATAAAAGATATCTCTTTGTTTTGTTACTTCCATGTCATATACACATTTGTGGTCTTTTCTTTTGATATTATTCTACAAGTAGACTAGGTGCATGCTTCTCGAGGTCATACAGATGGTGATCATGGTGGGACCTCCACCTGGTTTTCTATTTTTAGCTATTTTACTAATGTTTTTATGTTTTTTTTATGTGCAGTTCTGGCCACTCTAAGTGATAGCAGCTAGCATGAAGAGGCTACTTTTGAATATAGTGGCTAGCAACAACCGCTCTAAGCGACAGTGGCTAGTAGAAAATCAACAATAGAGGAAAACCTATACTTCATTAGATGTGGATTTTAGGTTGGGGTAAATCTCTGCTATTTTCCCTTTCTATATCTGGTTTTTATGTTAGAATATAGTAGGGAAAATATCATTTAATTAGGAAAAAATTGAAATATATTAAAAGAAAATTGCATAAAGCTTCTTAGTTTTCTTAGTTTTCTTCTAGTCGCTGCTATGAACAACGGAGCTTTGGTTTGAAATCTGCCCTAGTCTCCAATAGTCTAGGTTTTTTTTGTAGAGCTTGCTTGCATGGGGTCCATATGGAGGCCATTATTTCATAAAGTAGCAATGCATTATTTAGAAGTCATGAAATTACTTAAACATGCATTTATATAAAAATAAAACATTATTTTTTAGGCATGTAGGAGAAAAAGCATGAGTGTTTCTTGATGCATTATTTTATTTTATGCAAAAATCTAAAAAGAACATCCACACACCATGATTCACCTAAACGCTAGTGAGTTGGAAGTCATGCCCAACCACTAGTAGAGTTCAACAAGGTGGATTTCATCTCCACCCGTTGCCTTAAATCCCATGAACTTTTTATATTGGCCAATACCAGTTTCCAAGATCCGTTATAACCCATGGTATATAGCAATATCTCTCTTCGAATAGGTATATCGCTGACTATGGGTGAATTGGGTGAGAACCAGGAGGACATGTGCTCCTTGACTGGGTGTGGACTTCATCACCACACCTTTTGGTTGGATAATGTGACCATGACTTTCATTGTCAGTTGTCGAGCTATGAGTATACAGGTGAAATCCTTTTAACTATTCAAGCACTATGTCAACAAATTCAAAACATTATGAGAATAGTCTAAGATATCAAAAAATCTAAAACACACTTAAAAAATTTCTTAGGACATACATTTAATCCGTAAAGAGATAATCATATTGTCTGCTTTGTGTGTTTATTTATTGTTGGGATAATCAACCTAAGATCCTTGATCTGAGACCAAACCCTAACCCTAATGTTTCAAAGAAATTTATTGAAATTTTTTTATTGAAAGCTACTTTTTGATTCTGCATCCAACGAATTTAGAATCATGCAAATCGGAGCTAAAAAAAAAAGTTATTTTGGTTTTATGATTAATCTATTTATAAATTCAAAAATAGGGAAAAACTGCACTAAAATAGTCATAAAATAGGCTAAACAACTACAAAAATTATCAAATTTGTTTTGTTGTCTTATTTATCCCCTTGTGCACCTCTCACAAAAATTTTGAGTCCTAACTCTTCATGCTTCAAAATTTCGTAATAATTCCTAAAAGTGGGCATTTCCCCACCAACCCCGGTTGGCCAATTATTTCAAAAATACAAATTTTTGACCCGAAAGTCACTTTTTGGAGTCATAGCCCATTGTGATCAGCTCGTCATGCTGATTTTTTGGTATATAACATCCACAACATTTTTGGAAGTCAAAAATTCCTTCAGTGTCGGTTTCCTACAGGGTTTGCCTAGTTAGCACATCATGACAACTACACATAGCCGAGCTCAATTACGAGCCAGTGAAGTAGAAAAAATTGGAGAGGCCTAGAACACCTCTAATATTATCATGAGGATTTCATCATTCTTGCATGACACCTTGGTAGTCGTCGCACCCACTATTCTCCTGATAATCTCATCATTCCTGCACAATGCCCTGATAGTCATCGCAAAGCCACTTCCTCACATAGGAGATCTACACACCAAAGTGATAGGGTTGCCACATGCATGGTAGGATCTAACATAGTTGAAACTCCCTATAGTGATAAGTAAATCCATCGATCTTACACAACAGATCGCTCAGATCAGTTGCCTAGGCCTACCATTAACCTGCAAGAGCAATTATTCCAAGCTCAATTGGAGGAATTGCACTGTGTGGGAGAAATTTTAGAATGTCCCCATAGCAATTATACTACTTCCACTCATGGAATTATAGAGCATAGATCTCTGTGCACTAATGATGCTACATGTACAAATAAAGGTACAAATATGGTGAGGGCTTCTAACAAGACCCCTGCCAATAGGACCCCTTGCATAGGGATGTAGAATCATGAATCTTCAATGGCATATTAGTTTGACCATATGCATAGGCTATATGAGGATGTGCAATATCTATAAAAAGCTACTCCAAGACAAGAAGTAAGCACTGCACGTAGAGCAAGATCACCTATATGCCCTTGAACAAGAGGAGGTATGACAGAGATGACGTCGATGCGTGTATGAACAGAGCCTAAGGGATCAACATACCTTAGAAAAAAAGGAACATGAAAAACAATAACATAGGATAATTCTTGAAGAGGTATCTATACCTGGTACACATAGGCAACAAATCAACTCGAGGCACCCTATGCATCATCAAGAGTTTCCTCCTAGGTAGGTAGATAGTCGTTCTCCTAAACAAGCAGAAAAAACCCTTGCTATCAATAATAAAAAAATGATATATCTAGAGATCCCTTACCCAATATTGAGTTCAAGAAAGATAAAATAATGAAGGTGAAGGAGGTGTGCATAGCCTCACCTAATGAGGGTGTTATCAGTATGATTAATATCACAACAAGGAAGGAGGAACTTTCTAACCATTATGTACCATTGCTAAACCAAATAAAAAATAATCATACATCACAATCCTCACAACAATTGAATTCCATTACAACATGCGAGGACCCTATAAAAAAAATTTCACAAACAAGAAATTAAACCAATCACTGTTAATGAATATGATCTGTCGTTATATATTATAGTTAGCATTAATCAGATTTCATACAAGCAAGTTTTGGTTGATACTAGTTCATCCATCAATATCATCACTACCACTACATTGAGACATCTCAAAATTCCACCTTCCCACATTAGAGCATCTACCTTCATTTTAAAAGCATTTAATGATGTGGAATATCCAACAGTAGGCACAGTAGTCCTCCCTATTAAAGTGGGAAAAAATACCATTCCTATATTATGATATATCTTAGAGGGTCCAAGATAGTATAACATACTTCTAGGAAGGCCTTGGATAAGAGCCATGGAGTGTGTACCATCTGTAATGCATCAGTGCATTAAGTAAATTCATGCAAATAAGGTCCATGTAGTTGAGGCTGACATAGATTCCTTTAAGTATTATAAACTAGAGAACCATCCACAGGAGCCTATTGTGTCACCCATGCATCTAAAAATTAAACTTAATGATGTTATCCAGAGTCCAAATGCAACCCCGTGGCTTGCTATGAAGTTTCCTTCACCACCACCATCACCCGTGGTTTCTCCCATTATACCTCCATCCTCGGTCTCTCCAAGAAATGAGAAATCGATGAAGACAACCACAAAGATGCTCACAACTATCTTGAGTATGTCATTAGAGGACTCTCTTACTCCTATAAAAGGGGAATAACCCATTGTGGTTATGGATAAATCAAGTCATATCATACCAGCTTCATCAACCATGTTGTAGGTCACATTCCATGTGGATGAAATTGAATGCAAAGATCATATAGAGACAAACACTACATTTACACCTATCATTGAGTCCATTGAGGATTCAGGTCGACCGCCTATCAAGTCGTTACCTATTGATCCCATCCTTGATTCTTCACCTGAACATGAGGAAAGACAAGTTGCCACAATTGAAATAGAACAACTTCAACAAGTTGAGGAGTCACCCACAACTCATCCAAATGCTGAAGTGCCCTCACATGAGTTTGTGGGAATGGTTAACATTAAGTCAGAGGACCAAGTGACTCTAAGGTAGATAAAACAAGATATGGTGCAAATAGATGTTGCTTCCACATTTAAGGGATCAAAACCATTGGCATTAGTCACCCCTGAATTATTTCTCATGGTGCCTCCTCAAGAACAAGAATAGGTATCTCCCCCACATCAAGCTGGGGATATCGAATATGACACAGTTCAACACCATGAAGTAAAACAAAAACATGAATTGAGTCACAAACATGAGCAAGTGGATGCCACTATCAAAGTGGATAATCAAGAAGTGTCCACATCATCTCAAATAAAAGAAATTTATGATTTGCATATACTTGGGGGTTCTGTAGACCCCAATATTTCACCTCCTTCAAGTGATGATGATGATATTCCCATCCCATCACTAGAGATACACATGAAATCCTTGTCAATATTGCAATACATTCTGAATTAGATAGGTAGAATGGGGTATCGAATGGATGAGCAAAATGAGGTACTACAATTTATCATAAACCAACTTGAGAACCTGAAACTACAAAGGCAACCCGTATCTGAGGTCAAACCACCTCCTATGCAATCGCAAGAAAATGCAACCTTGTTTGATCAAGTCCAAAAGCAACAACACCAGTCACCTCATATTTATACACCTCTGCCTAAACCTATGATATCAAATTTTAATCGTTTATGTGAGGAAAAACCCATCACTTTACCTGTGGCTTATCCTCTAGATCCAAAGCACCAAAAACCTAAAGAATATAGGGAAGAATTACATTACTTGTACCATTGATGAGATGGTCATGATATTCAATCATGTTGTAGCTTCAGGAACATAATACAAAACATGCTTGAGAAGAATCAACTTCACATTGATACCCTTATTGATACCAAAGATCAACAAGTGATAATAGTTCAAGGTACTTCACCCACACCAAAAAATTGAGGAGAGTCACCTAAGAAAATTATTGAGACACTTGTATCTTAGCCACCGCATCATCCTCGTTGAGAGCATAATCAGTGTGTTTGGACACCTTTAACTGAATTGATATCCACCATCATCCATAAGTTACGAGAAACAAAGACAATCATGTTGCCATATGTACCTTCGTACAACCCATATAGGCATAGGTCTAGAACCTACAGGAGGGAATATGCTTACCTTTATCACTGAATGAGAGGTCATGATATTAGTGATTGTCATGTCTTTAAGCATATAGTACAGGACCTTATCTATAGGAAGACCATATCCATAGATGGATCATTGATATTACCCCTTCAAGATGTTGACAGTGCACAAAGTTACCTCAAGATGAGTTGATTTCCATCACTCTTCCTGAGTAGGTTGATTATATTATAGTGGACAATATGCACATTGGGGGTCTTCAAGGTAGCATGCCTTCCCCATCATCCATATCAAGTTTAATGAGGCAAAGTGAGAATTTTGAAGGTACCAGGCCTTCCTCACTTTCATTGAGTGACACACACACGGGGGGTACCTAAGGTATCATACTCTCCCCCTATCAAAAAAATAAAATTCAAAAGTTTAAAAACAATAGAAAACATAAAAAATACAAACAAATAAAAAAAAACAAAATCAAAAGGCTCCAAAGGCATCATAAGCCCTTTGGTCAACTCACAAAAAGCTCCAAAGGCACCATAAGCCCTTTGGTCAACTCACAAAAGGCTCCAAAGGTATCATAAGCCCTTTGGTCAACTCACAAAAGGCTCCAAATGCATCATAAGCCCTTTGGTCAACTCACAAAAGGCTCCAAGGGCATCATAAGCCCTCTAGTCAACTCACAAAAGGATCCAAAGGCATCATAAACCCTTTGGTCAACTCACAAAAGGCTCCACAGGCATCATAAATCCTTTGGTCAACCCACAAAAAGGCCCAAAAGCACATTAAGTCCTTTGGTCAACTCACAAAAAGCTCCAAAGGCACATTAAGCCCTTTGGTTAATGCACAAAAAGCTCCAAAGGTATCCTAAGCCCTTTGGTCAACTCATAAAAGGCTCCAACAGCATTATAAATCCTTTGGTCAACTCACAAAAATCTCCAAAGGCACCATAAGCCCTTTGGTCAACTCACAAAAAGCTCCAAAGGCATCATAAGCCATTTGGTCAACTCACAAAAGGCTCCAAAGGCATCATAAGCCCTTTGGTCAACTCACAAAAGTCCCCAAAGGCATCATAAGCCCTTTGGTCAACTCACAAAAGGCTCCAAAGGCATCATAAACCCTTTTGTCAACCCACAAAAAGCTCCAAAGGCACCATAAGCCCTTTGTTCAACTCATAAAAGGCTCCAAAGGCATCATAAGCCCTTTGGTCAACTCACAAAAGGCCCCAAAGGCATCATAAGCCCTTTGGTCAACTCACAAAAGGCTCCAAAGGCATCATAAGCCCTTTGGTCAACTCACAAAAGGCCCCAAAGGCATCATAAGCCCTTTGGTCAACTCACAAAAGGCTCCAAAAGCATCATAAATCCTTTGGTCAACCCACAAAAAGGCCCAAAGGCACATTAAGCCCTTTGGTCAACTCACAAAAAGCCCCAAAGGCACATTAAGCCCTTTGGTTAATGCACAAAAAGCTCCAAAGGTATCCTAAGCCCTTTGGTCAACTCATAAAAGGCTCCAAAGGTATTTAAGCCCTTTGGTAAAAAACAAAACACAAAAAACACAAAAATAATTGAAACATCAAATTTCAAAAATAAATCAAAAAGCAATAAAATCTAAAAATATTGCAAAGCATCAAAAATACAAAAACATTTACATTATGCATTTTGCACATGCATTCATCTAGTTGCATTGCATTCAGGCATGTTCATCCATTGCACTTGCATTAGAATAGGTTGTGTTTACAATCTTACAAACAACACCTCGTATATATTTCAATCATGCGTCATCAAATCATCCATAACCCATGTGATTAATTGTGTTTTTCAACACAACCCCCTCCTATTGCTAAAAGAAATATACTAGGAATTTTCGGTCACTCAGCCATACCTAGTGATATTTTCAGATTTTGTATAAATCTTGCTTTACTTTTGGATATGAGGCCTAGTTTTGATAGCACCTAGCATATTTCAAAATCCCATCACTAATCAAACAAATTAACAATCCTAATTAGGACAAGGAAATATGAACACTACACGGTGGTCCTAGTCAACTTAAGCGAAAGGTTATTACTTTTTCATATTGTGATGCGCATGGTATAGGGTGTTGATCATTGGCAAAAGGACAAGCTCCCCCCTACCCAAGAAATACCTTGATTTCATACAAAATGAGAAAAATCCCAAAATAAAATCAAATCCCTTGATCAAAACAAAAGAAAAATGCAAAATAAACGATGATTTTCATCACTATATACAGTGGTTATGCATAAGAGGTAGGACCCGAAAGGTACTTGTAAAAAAATGGCTAATCTATTCCAAAAACTCGGTGAATCCTGGAAAACTACATGTATGATGGTATGGCGAATTACCTCAAATTTTCAAAAAAATTGGTAAAAAATGAAAAAATTCAAATTTTTGATTGGACTAGGTGAGAAAGGATTTTGGCGACGTAAGACACTTTCCAAATCTTAATCCAGGCTCGGATCGGATACATAATATGATCTGATTACAAATCATATGCATATTATGATCTGATTATGAATCAGATGCATATTATGATCCAGTTACGAGCTGGATGCATATTATGATCCGATGAAGGACCAGATGCATAATATGATCCAGTGACAGCCTGAATACATCATACTATGCAGTCAATGACTAGATGCATACTTTGATTTGGTCACAGATCAGATGCACAGTCTGGTTCGACACTGACTGGATGCATACTGTAATCTGGCCACCGATCAGTAGCATAAAATTATTGGACCACTAATCGAATGCATATTATGATCCGGTCTTGGACCAGCTGTATAATCTAATCCATTTTTGGATCAGATACATACTCAGATCTGGTCACCAATCGGGTGCATAATTTGACCTGGTCTCGAAATGGGTGCATAATATGATCTAGGATTCAACTGGATGTAGAATAAAATTTGGTACTATATTGTATCAGATGTAGAAAAGGTTTTTCTGCCATGTGTCACACATTCAATCAACAACATTGCATGTCCAATACGATGCTGCCACATTTCAACTCTATTTCTCAATCTATAAAAGGGCATCAATTGTCATTTTTCCATTTTGTTTCTATGACTACTACAACCAGAGCTAACCTTTTCGATCAACCTTTCTATTTTTATTCCAAATCCTTTTTATTTGATTTCCAACTTCTTGCAATGGATACCTCTTTCATAACCACACCAAAATTCAAGAATTTTTCATGCACTTTGATTTCAGATCTGTTAACAACTCTAGGGATGAACTTTCAGTAGCTCAATAATGTAGGTTTATCAAACCTCGTTTCCATGCCACAATTTAGAACAGATAAAGTTTTCCTACAACATATTATATTTGGTTATGACCACAATAGGGCTACAGTGAACATTAAAGTACGAAATAGAAATGTGGTTTTCAACATCACCCCTGGAGATATTCATATATTGAAAGGTATTCCATTCATTGGTTTCCCTCAAGTATCGACGAGGTTGCAGGTTTCTCCAGATGACAAAGCACACCTCGAAAGCAAGTACGATATTTCATCGAAATATTTGGAAGGTATAAATTTTGTTAATTATATTTTATTAATTTTCAATGTTTCAAATTTGTAAATTGACATTTAATTTTTTTTATGCAGCTTTTGCCACCAAATCAAAAGAGGTTTATCAATCAATGATGTTAACCATCAAAATATAAATGCCATTATTGAATTTTTCTAGGCCAGACTTATTCTGATGGGAAGATTGAAAATTCCATTTTGGGCACTTGCTTATATTCGGTCTTCCCATCAAAATAAGTTTGGCCTAGAAAAATTCCGTTTTGGGCACTTGCTTATATTGTTCTCTATGAATCCTATATGGTGGACCTTGGTTCCTCGGGTCTCAAAGCATCTTCTTGATGAAATGGACTCCTGATTTTGACCCAGATACTCAAAGTATCAATTTTTCCCCCATCTGGGTTAGGCTTCCAAATCTCCCTTGGCATCTATGGTGGGAATCTGTTTTCAAATCCATTGCCTCGACCATTGGAGATTTGCTCCTCATTGACAGTGTTACTTTGTCCAGATCAAGGATGCATGTTGCTCATCTTTGCATCAATGCTAATCTTGACTCTGCTCTCCCCACATTTGTCGAGTTGGAACATGGAACTTTCCTCCATAAGAAAGCCATTGAATATGAGAATAAACCTCCTTTTTGTATTGAATGTCAGACTCAAGGCCATATTCGTGCTCATTGCCCTTCGCTCAAAAAACAAACAGTCATTTCTGAGCCAAATTCAGATACTACAAACACTAGAAAAGGAAAGGAATTCTAGACTCCTTTCAAAAAGGATAAAAGAAGATTTCCTCCATCCAAAGGAATCATTTTTAGGCCCGTCAAGGACCAAAAAACAAAGGATGTTCGAGGCAATGCTTCCTTCACCAAATCTCCAAGCGACAAGGGGAAAAAGGTTATTCCCTCAGTGGTTGCTCCCAATGAGGTTAGTCTTTTTGCTCTTCCTAATCAGTTTCAAATTCTCGGAGATTTAGATCCTGAGGTTGTTGTTGATGATACCTTTAATCCTGATCCTATCCCAAACCCTTCCTTGGATCCAATGGATGTCCAACATGATACCTTTTTTGAACCTTTGACTGCTAATCCCTCATCTCCAGCTGCCTTCAATGTTGATCAGCCCTTGGTTGATGACGTCTCCATCCCTTCCTCCTTTTTTGAGCCTTCCAACCCTATTGTTCAGAAAATTTCTACCAACAATTTCAGCCCCAAAATAACTAGAAGTCAGAGGAAATATCCTATTGATTGTGGAACAGAAAAAAGAGGGGAAGGCCTTCTAACTCTGATCAATGGAAGCAAGGCGTAAATGATGATATTGCTAATGGAGTACAAAAGACCCTATTTTCCACTGGTATTAACATATCCAAGGAAGAATCAAAGTGCACCAAACCTCCCCAACCACTTGGAAAGGGAGGCAAAAGAACCTCAAAATATTCCAAATGAAGATCCTCTCATGGAATGTGAGAGGCCTCAATGGTTTAGCCAAACAAAGGTTAGCTAAATCATTAAGGAAATAAATCAGACCTACAATTTTTGTGATTCAAGAAACCAAGGTTAGTGAACCTCTTGATAAAAATATATGTAATCATATTTGGAAGAACTGTGAATTCATTGCTTGTAATGCTAAAGGTGCTTCTGGAGGCCTACTGTGCTTATGGAACCCAAATATCATGGAAGGAAATCTTATCCATTCCACTGATGAGATGATGAGTATCCTCTTTTTTGACAAAGATAGCAATTCACCTTGGGTTCTTACTAATATATATGCACCCAATTCAATTTCTGGGAGGTCTCCTTTGTGGGGCAACTTGTCTTCTGTCAAAAGCACCTTTCCAAATCTTCCTTGGATCCTTGCAGGAGACTTTAATACCCCTTTGTTTCCTTTCGACAAAAAGGGAGGTGTTGGCTCCTTTTCCAAAAGTATGGAGGATTTTCAAGAATTCATTAGCGAACAAAATTTAATGGATGTAAATCTGAAAGGAAATCAATTTACCTGGTCAAATCGAAGGTGTGGACCTCAACTAATCCAAGTCAAACTTGATAGGGTATTATTTTCTCAAGAAGCTATTGACATTTGGGGGGATGCAAATCTTCAATCCCTTCTCAAAATTGGTTCTGACCATAGTCCTATTCTTTTAGACACAAATAATCCAAAAATATTCAAAACTCCTTTCAGATTTGAAGCTATGTGGATGTTACATCCTGATTTCAAAGAAAGGATCTATCAATGGTGGCAATATGATGTCCAAGGAACCCCTTCCTTTGTTTTGGCTCAAAAACTCAAGAATATTAAAGAAAATATAAAAATATGGAATAGAGACATCTTTGGAAATCTCTTCCAGAATAAACAGGATATCAAGAACAGGTTAGCCATAATAGAAAAAGAGAGCCAAGAAACTAGAGATTATTCTGCTGAGATGAGAAGTGAAGAAAGGAACTTATTAGCTCAATATCACAATATCCTTCAATGTGAGGAAATTTTTTGGAGACATAAGTCTCGTGACATTTGGCTCAAACAAGGAGATTCCAACACAAAATTCTTTCATGTTTCCACCATGAGACATCGAAGCAACAACAGGATCAAAGAAATTCATAGCCAGGATGGAAGGACCATTAATGATATCAAGGAAATCAGATCTGAAGGGATAGCTCACTTCATGCAATTACTCTAGGAGGAATGCAGACCTAATTCTCATGCAGGCAAGGACTTCTTCCTTCAATTTATTCCTCATCTTATTTTTGATGATATTAACAACAAACTTATAGCTGTCCTTTCTGATGAGGAAATTAAAGATGCCTTATTTTCAATGAAACCTGACAAAGCACCTGGTCTAGATGGGTTTTCTCCAAGATTTTTTCAAGCCTTCTGGGATTTAGTTGGTAAGGATGTTTGCAATGCCATAAGAGAAATCCAAGGTTCTAAAGTCATCCCCAGAGGCTTCAATTCCACATTTATTGCGCTCATACCAAAAATTCCAAATGCTTCCAATTTTAATGAATTTAGGCCAATCAGCCTCTGTAATGTCATTTACAAGATCTTAATGAAAGCCATCACTATCCGCATGAGAGAGGTCATGCCTTTAATCATAAATCAATGTCAAGGAAGCTCTGTCAGGGAAGATCCATCTTGGATGGTATCATTTCAGTCCATGAAGCAATCCACTCCATATCCTTCAACAAAAAAGTTGCTTTCCTTCTCAAACTTGATATGAACAAAGCTTATGATAGACTCAGTTGGGATTTCCTTCTTGCCATCCTACATAAGTTTGGATTTCATTCTGACTGGATTTCCTTAATCAAAGGATGCATTTCTTTAGCTTGGTTTTCTGTCCTCATCAATGGATCACCTGCAGGTTATTTTCAGAGTAGTAGAGGTTTAAGGCAAGGGGATCCTTTGTCTCCTCTTCTTTTCATTATTGTTGTAGAGGCTTTAGGCAGATCAATCTTGGCAGCTAAATATGCAGGCTTAATTTTTGGACTTCAGGTTACCTCTCAGTGTAACCCCATCACTCATCAACAATTTGTTGATGATACCCTATTGTCCACCTTCACCTCTGTTAATGAAGCCAAAATCATCAAGCGTATCCTTCTCCTGTATGAAGAAGTTGCTGGCCAGAGGATAAATTTCCAGAAAAGCAAATTATATTTTCTTAATACTCCTTTAAGAAGATAGAACATGATTGCCAACATACTTGAATGCTCCATAGCTAATTTGCCTTCTTCCTATCTGGGTTTACCTCTCTTTATTGGGAATGCCAAAGAAAGCCTATGGGATAATGTTATTGAGAGATTACAAAAAAAGTTGTCCACTTGGAGAGGTAATATTTTGTCTCAAGTGGGTAAAATCACTCTCACCATGGCCTACCTTCAAAGTATTCCTATCTATTTCCTTTCTTTTTTTAAAGCTCCTACAAGTGTTTACCAAAAAATGGAAAAAATTCAAAAACACTTCCTTTGGACAGGGTCTAAAAATAAACACAGATTTCATTTAGTTGCTTGGGACAAAGTTTGTAAACCCAAAGACCAGGGAGGTTTAGGACTTAGAAGGATTTTTCTTCTCAACCTTTCCCTCCTTGCTAAGCAAGCCTGGAGACTCATTTCCAATGAAAATGTTGATTGGATCAAGATCATGAGAAGGAAATATCTTCAGGGTTCTAAATTTCTCTATGGTGAGGTCCCCTCTACTGGGTCTATTTTCTGGAAATCCATCTGTGAAGCTCACTCCCTTCTGCAAAAAGGGCTCCGATGGCAACTTGGGAATGGAAAATCCATTTTCTTCTAGGAGGACAAGTGGCTTGGTGATAGTCCTCTTATTCAGATTCCTATGTTTCAAAGGATATCCAACATAACTAAACATTTGGTTGGTCCTTTAGTGGCTAATTTCATATCTTCTATCAATGGAATCATGACCTGGAAAATACTTGATGTCCCAAATCATGAGGATGAAATTTCTTGTCTGCAAGCTCAATTATCTTCCATCAAAATTCTAGCTGGTGATCCTATGGACCATCCTATTTGGGAACCTACTGATTCTGGAGAATTTTCTGTCAAATCAACTTATTTGCTTTCTCTCAATCATCTTGAAACTCCTATTCCATTTAAGCTGGTCTGGACCAAGTACCTGATTCCCAAGATCACCTCCTTTTCTTGGCTTTGCATTCAATATCATATCCTTACTACTGAAAACCTAATAAAAAGGGGCATTCCTCTTCCTAACAGATGTTATCTCTGTCTTTCTGATTGGGAATCAACTTCTCACCTTTTCTTGTTTTGTCCTTTTTCAAGAATGGTGATAAGCAAGATTTTTCTAAATTTCTAGCTGGTTTGGGCTCATCCTCCTTCCATTGTTGAGTTGTTCCTTCAATGGCCCAATCCTTTCAAGAATCTCATGCTTAAAGGACTTTGGAAATTTTGCTTACAACATTACCTTTGGAAAATTTGGCTTGAACACAATAGAAGAATATTTGACAAAAAAGCCTTACATGTTGATATCATTGCTCATAAAATCATCCTCTATGCCAAGGAGAATGTCCATATAGCCCCTTTTGATCCTTTTCCTTGTCCTCCATTTGAGAAAGCCATCCTCAATTCCTGCAACATCTTCCTTGATACTTCAAGACCAGTCAATCCTTCAACTACGAGAACCAACATCAAATGGCATCCTCCCCCGATTGGTTGGGTCAAGCTTAACTTTGATGGAGCAACTAAAGGAAATCCTGGCAATGCTGGAGCTGGAGGAATTCTTCATGCTCACCTTGGCAATTCCATTTTTTCTTACTCTGAACCTTTAGGCATCTTGTCCAATCATTTTGTTGAAGCCAAGGCTGTTTGGAGAGGCCTCCAATTCATCAAAAACATTCCAGGGAACATCATTGTGGAAGGAGATTCTCTAAATATTATCAATTATTTAAAAACTTCAAAACCCAGTAGTTGGAGGATTAGAAAAATTGTGGAAGAAAGTAAACAAATCCTCTATCAGCAGCATAACACCATTGTTCAACATGCTTTTAGGGAGGCTAACTCTGTTGCTGATATATTGGCAAATATTGGAGCAAACGCCCAAGGATTGTTGACGTGGACTGATATTCTTCCTCCAGAGGTGGCTGAGCTTGTCAGATGTGATCAAAATAATGGTAATCATGTTGAATCTTGAAAATCTCATTCAGTTCATTTCCCGACACTCCTTCTTCCATGTGAAGCATTGGGTTCATGTCCTAATTATTTTGTTGTCTCTTCCTTCAAGGACTATGCTTTACCTTGAAATTTGGACACATGACCCATTGAGTTTTAATTCTAAATTACCCACCATTGTTATTCATGCTTGCACTTTCTTCTTGATAACCGATTCCTTTTGGAATCCCAAGGTTAACCCTAGCATGATTTTTAATCATACCTCTCCCGTGTGTCTTGATATTCACAATCTAGCTTCATCGAGAACCATCTTCCACCATTTAGCCAATTGCATTGTTCCGAGACCTTGTTTGGTGAACATCCCAATCCTCTCTGTGTCTTGCGCCAGACCCTCTTTTTGGCTTCATTTTCTGAGCATCCCTGATGGTCAACCTTTTCATTTGACATTGATTCTTTCAATCATCTATCGCAATGTTCGATGCCTAAAAATCTGCCTTGTTATCTGCCCTAGCCAATCTCTTTCCTTCAGGATTTTTTCCTTTTTTGAAGCATCCTTTCTGGATTTCCTACAGAACTCGAAGTTGTATCAATGTTTTCCTTTTATATGACCCTTTGCATGCTTTGCTTACTCATCAACTCATTGCTATTTTTCCTGTCCTGTTTATCCCTAGCCATTCCTTTTGTCTTCCTTCTCACTATTTTCTGTCCGCAACCATGAAGGAAGGAAAACCTATTTTCATTGAGCCTGAGGTGTTTGAGCTAGAATCCATTGTCAGAGATATGTGGAAGGACAAAGGTGCACTTATTGATTTCTTTAAGTTGTTTTCTGGCATTGATGAGGAGGTGACGAAAGCTTTTGCTACGTCCTAGAACAAGGGCCTGGTTACTATTCATGGTGTGGAATTTCAAATTACTATGGAGCTACTGGCGGACCTTACGGGACAACCTCTGGATGACAAGGTGATTAGGAGGAATAAACACAACTGGGATGCAGAGCTGACGCATTTTGAGAAGAGCTCGATGATTCACAAGATGTTCAAGAAAGGTCTGTATCATCATCATCTCTCCACTCCCTGGAAAGAAATTCTAAAACCCATCATGCAATACCTTACCACTGATAATCTTGAATCCCAGCTCTGTTGCTTTCATTTGGCTTACGTAAACCATTTCCACGAAGCCAAAATGATGAACATTCCCGCTGCCCTCTATTGGTCCATAGATTACACCATAATTTCCACTCGGTCTAAAAAGGAAGAGGGTCTTCCCTGTCACCAAGGGCTTTTTAAAGTCCTTTATAGATTCCTCCTCCTGAAGTTCCCCAAAGGAAACATCCCTATCCCAGAGTCTGATGAGGAAAACTCTTCCTCAACCCCCAGTCCTAAAATTTCTAGATCTAAGAGGAAGGATAAGAATGACAAACCTCATTCTGATTTCAACATCATAAAAAGGTTAAAGTTGAAAGTACGCCTGTTAGATGCTCCCAAAGACTCAAGCATAAAGAGATTGTTGAAACCCCTCCTTCCACGTCTGTTAAACCTATAAAGGATCATTCCAATTCGCCTGATCTGGTTGAAAAGTACCTCCATAAACTTGTTGTCCATGCAACCTCTACTACAATTGATCATCTGGAAATAGCTCACATGGCCATTGGTAAAGCAATTTCAAAGCTTAAGGAACAACGCCAAGCTCTCAGTATCCTATTATTTTGTGATACGTTTGAGGACATTCCTACCATTTTCGTTGTTGAGGTACCCTCTGATGCCAAGGGTGACGCTAAATATGAGGACGTGGTGGAGATTGCAAAGGAAGCCTGCATTGATGTTCTAAAGGAAAACCCAAAGGATGCACCGAAGGATGAAGCGAAGGATACCACGTTGGAGACCATTGTCACTTCACCTATGCAAACTGACGCTCCTCTCTAAGCATGGATGTGGACCCACCTGCTGCTGACTCTTTCCTTATTTTTCTTGTTCCTTCGGTCTGAAGGTTTTGTTCTGGTTTGGTCTTGCTGGCTGTAGGCCTGTCTCTTTTTGTTCCTTTCTATCAGAGGATGTTTTCTTTCTGTTGTTGCAAGATTTTGCCTCTTTGTTGTGTTCCTTTCTGGGTTTCTCTAGTGTTCTTCCTTTTGATTCACTGATGTACAAGGCATTGGGGCGCCTTTCAAATGCCCCCTTTTGATTAATTAAAAAAATTAACTTACCAAAAAAAATATTGTTCTATCTTGAGAAAAATCAAAAGTTTGATTGGTGCACTTATATTTCGGATCGAATCAGGTCCGAGTTGCACATGGTCCAACTGGCAACCAACAAGACTCAGCCCATTGTGGGCACTGTAAATTTTCTTTTAGCTTTATATTTTGAGTGTTTTCATAATTTGTTGACTACTCCTGTACCAACTGTAGTGCATGCAACACTACAGTCTATTGCCATGTCAGCAGAGGAATTGAAGGTAATAACTACATCATTGTCCTTGACATACTATTTTATAGTTTACCACATTCCCTTTTTTAATTTTTCTTTTCATCTATATGCAGGAGAAGGTAGAAAATACAAGGAGTAAATAGATTGCTGCCACTAGGGGTCACAGGCCAGAACAAACAGGTGATTCTAAAGACACGGGCTCTGAAGCAACACCTGGTCCTATGCAGAGGTCACACAAACGTTCCAGGAAAGCAGCTACTCCTGGGGTTTCTCGTACACCTAGGTATGCACAAAATGTGCAAGCCGAATCTAGTGTGGCCAACCCCTCCCCCATTGCAGGACAATTTCAACACATTTCATCATCTTCAGGTAAATCTATGTGTAGTTAATTTAAATTAAGATCTTTTTTATTTTAAGAAGAATTCTAACAAAATATTTTTGACTATTTTTAGTTGATTCTCATGTTCAACAAGTAACATCACAAGTTAGAGGGCATATACCGCCACCACCTCCAGTTGCATCACACTCACCGGTTTCACCACAACCACCACTTCCACCAAATCAGCGACAGACACCGACACAACCTCCGACAATGCCTATGCGAGGGCAAGTCGGTGTTGGAAAATGATTGTTTTCACAGAGATCACAGGGCACTACATGAAGTTCTGGGCATGGGTTTTCACACCCACAGAGATCACACATGCCAACAACAAGTTCTGGGTATGGATGGTCTCAATTTACATTTTCTACAAATTCACAGGCACTAGAATGTTCTGCACTGGGATTGGATAATATTCAACTTGATGAGGATTTCCTTTTGTAGGGCAACATTGTAGGCTTCAAGGCAACAAATGTGCTTAAATATATAGCACAAGAAGAAGAAGCCCCTGTAGTTGAGCAGACATTAGTACCACCCACTCAAGGAGACAACCCTCATCCTCAGGGTCCTCAAACTGAGGATGATGTTGTCAATTTTAATGAAAATGTTTCATTGGCTGAAAGTACCGAGTCAACAATTAAGGAGTTTGTGTTGAAATATTTGCAGGAGTTGAAAGAATGGGAATATCGAGCAAAGGTCCTTATTAGGGAAATTAATGCCCGATATAAAAATTATGAAAAAAGAGAATCTATTTATTCTTTGGTCAAATTTGAACCTGAAAAGCTTGATGGCCTGCTAAAATAGGCTACATCAGGATTAGTTAAATCTGATTTTATTTATGATGATGATGTGTTAAATGTTGTTGTTGGTAGATTGGAGAATGTTAATGTTGAAGCCCAAGCATTTTACAACCAATGGGCTTCTGATAAGGACAAGGTTGCAGTTGTTGAGACTGCAAGAGAATTGGTTGAGGTAAAAAAGTTATATGTATTTCAATTTTCTATTGCAGTTAAATTTTTATATTTCTTGAAAATTTGTAATAATTTCAATATATCCCTTTCGAATTAAGTTTTCAATTTGTTTTTGCAATCAAATTTTGAAAATTTGAAAACACAGGTTAAGAGCATGGATGTCAATATTCATACAACAAAGACATGTTTGATGAATGCAATGGAAATGAAAAAGAAAATGCAGGCAAAGGTTTTAGAAAACAATCATTTAAAAAAATACATCAAAGAGAAGCTGCAAGAAGATCCGGATAAGGTGCTTGAGAAAATGAAAGAATCACTTCCAACAATACTTGAAGATCCAAACAAAGAAGAAGCAACATGTGTGTCAAGTATTGTGAAAGTACGTGACAACCTTGTTAGAGTTGGAGCACTGCTAGAAGAGAGTGTCACAAAAGTTGATAAAGGAAAAGAAACGACAACTCCAACCACTAGTGAAGCATCCAAGCACCAATCAAAAGATTGAAAATGTTTTTAAAAGACTGCAATATGTAATTTCTGTTTGAAATTGGTATGTAATATTTGAGACTTGAGTTGGAAAATGTTTTAAAAAGACTGCAATATATTAATTTCTGTTTGAAAATGTTATGTAATATTTGGGTTTAAAAATGTTTGAACGATGTAATATATTTCTTTTTGAACTAGTTAATATGAAATTTTTTGTTTGAAAATGTTATGTAATTTTTGTTTTAAAATGTTTTAAAAAGATTGCAATATCTAATTTGGGTTTGAAAATGTTATGTAATATTTGAGTTTGAAAATGTTATGTAATATTTGGGTTTAAAAATGTTTGAACGATGTAATATATTTCTTTTTGAACTAGTTAATATGAAATTTTATGTTTGAAAATGTTATGTAATTTCTGTTTGAAAATTTTTTATAAAAGACTGCAATATCTAATTTGGGTTTGAAAATGTTATGTAATATTTGAGTTTGAAAATATTATGTAATATTTGGGTTTATCATTGTCAATGAAATGAGAGTTGAGACACTAAGACATAAACATACAATTTTACAATCTACAAAAATGATATAAGCCATGTAATTTTAAAACAATAATGTGATTTAAAACAACAATTCTTTGAAATCATATAAATCTGGAACAATATTGAGAAATCTGCTATCAAATCAATTCGTGTTTATCATTGTCAATGAAATCATGGAAAATTATCACTATGGAAGCTGAAACATATCAGCTTGTCCAGAATCATTATGAAGCATAGCATAAATCTGTGTCTCCACCATCTGATCACTGAAAGCATCATCATCATCGTTATCGATCGTATTCGATGTTCCTCTTCTGTCTACCAAGGAACTCTAGTGTTCCAATGCTCTATCATATGAAAATGTATCCAACTGATATGAAGACACATAAATTCTTAAACAATTTTCTAAATTCTTGTCGAGTCTGTTGCGGAGTTTAGATTTAACAAAAGCAAGTGCACTGAAAACTCTTTCATCTTCGATTGACCCCAAAATCATTGTTTCACATAATTCATATAAACGAAAGTATTCACTTATTGTATCTTTTAAGATTGTGCTTGGATACAATTTTTGCCACAAACGTGCAGTGGAACCAATCTCATGGACACCTATCATAAGTGATGTTTGCACAACCATTGTTCTTCCAAAATGCGATGATTGTTCTTTCAAAAGATCATTGTTGAGTATACCTTTAATTTCAACACCATTGACTTCCACACTCTTACTGAAATGGTCAATGAGGTTACCCATATATTTAATAAACAACTCATTTGCAGAATTGTATTCAATACAAGGTCCCCAAAACATGGGGTTAACCACACCCATGGACTCGAGCAACTCATCTCTCTGAAACCGTTCTCTTATCTCACCTGTCAAATATTTTGCTATATTTGACAAATTACTCTTTGTTTTCTATATTACAACATGAAATCTATTGTGTGTTACAGGAACTTCTTCAAAATCTTCCACAACTATACTTGATTACCTTTCAAAACAATAAACATGTATCATATTTTCATGAACATTAATACAAATATGATCATTGATGTCAAACTTCAAGAAGCTTTTTGGATTGTTCATGTTTATCAATGTATTCCAACTATCAAATACAGGTTCTATAAAATCTGCATTAGACACATATAATGTATCAAGAAGCACGCATATTTGTTTTCTCATCCTCATAAAATCAATGATATAGATGGATCTCTCTTGTGCAAGATTAATTAATCTGTTCATTTCTTTTAACATTGGAAGAATACCACATAAGGTCAAAAGTGTTTCCAAGTTAGTCAAATGGAACAACATATCTTTTGCCTTATCAACTATTCTACGATTTGCATGCATAAACCCCATCAATGATTGATATTCTGCCAAAACTCTCTGAGCAGGTTGATACAGTGAAATCCATCTTGTATCCACATATTTTAACAATTTTTTCCCTTCTGTAACTCCTAGTGCAAACTGCTGAAACTCTACAAATATTTTTGGACTTAATGAGAAATAAGAATGAATATCACGAATAAGGTTTTCTACTTTAGCAACATTTGAAAATGTGCTCACAATTTTATATGCAAGATTAACTCTATGAGCCATACAGTGAATGGGGATCATATATGGGGCAACTGTGGTTTGGAGTCGAACACAAAGACCAGACCTGTGACCTTGCATAATAGCAGCTCCATCAGCTCCAACGCAAATTAACTTTGTTGCTATGTCTATATCATTCATTCCCGCAATATTCTTTAAACTTTTGACAACAACATTATAAATATTTTCTGCATTTGAACTTTCCAACATCTTATGTATTCCCAACAAAATAGGCCTTCTAATATGATTTTGAAATGTGTACACATGCATGCAAATCCAAGATGTGTTATCCACAACTGTTACCTCATCAATAGAAAGTGAAATGAATTTGGCAAGTTTTACTTGCTCCCTTAGGTCTTCTTTCTCAACCAAAGATAAACATTTTGCCATTTCCCAACCACTTAGGTCTGACCAATGAGAACTAGGAAGGTTTTGCACATTAAAAAGGCGTAATAGCTGCTTATAATCAATAAAATCGGACATTGGTCTACCTTTCTTGAGAATATTGTAAACAACGACAAACTGCATACTTTTTGAAGCTAAAATAGTCTTCTGTATTTTATGAAATTGGGCTCCAATTGTTCCACCTTTCTCAACAAGAGATTGTTGTTGCTTTAAGTGATTGTCATATTCTATAGCATATCTTAAATGCATACATTCTGATGCATCCTTCCACTTAACTTCTTTACTAACTTCACCATTACTTTTTATAACTTTTACATAAGATTTGCCAACATGTTTTTCAATTGTATCAATCTTGTTTTGAAGCCTATGATCCTTACCAAGTCTCCAACTGCAAATTTTGCATCTACATTATTTTTCATCGATTTGGTTATCCTCAGTCATGACAGGCTCAAGCCAGGGAAATATTTCTACCCATTCTTTCCTAAATCCCCTTCCAAGTATCCAGAGAGACGCTTTTCTTTTTTTGGAATTTTTGGTTGAAGATTCAATTGAAGCTTGTAATGATTTTGATTTATCACTTTCATTTTCAATTGTGATGTCATTTTGCGTGTTGTCTTCAAGTGTTTGTTGGATGTCATTTCTAAGGGGATTTTCAATAAAAGGCATCTCTTGTTGGGGAATATCTTCAAGTGGAGGCATATCAGGATCGATAGGGTATTCTGCATAGTAGCATACCATAATATTTTTTATCATTCTTGGATAAAAAAATTTACAAAAAAATATTCAAATCATCAATCAAGCACATACTGGGAAGTCAAAAATCATTTGTACCTTGAATTTGCATGGATGTCATTGGCTCGTTGCATTTCGAAGTTTGGCTAAAATATTTGAGGATACTCTTTTCAGTAGAAGATTTGGTGCCCTTCTTTCCATCACTGGGTGACATTTTACTTGTTACAAAAAATAAAATGTTAAAGAGGGTGTACTTTCTAGAGGCCTTAAGATAATATTGTAAATAGAATAAACAATTGTTTGGGTGGTAGATTATACATACTTTTTTCCTACCATTCTTTATTGTGATTTTATCAGTTTATGCCACTGGTTCATTTTCTGGTGAAAGCACTTTAACTGAGAAAAAGAGCATCAATATGTCTTTAGAGAACCAAAGCATTTACTCATGTATAATCTTAGCAAGGAAAAAAGATCTGAATTGAAACTAAGAATCAAAGAGTTTTAAAACATTTAGAACATGGCAAAATAGAGAAAAACATGGGAATAGAGCAATGACATTCCAGATGCAGAAGAGGGCTCGATATTGGTGTGGTGCGAAAGATTGAAAAATCATTAAATAAAGAAAAACATGCAGAACCAGGCAAAATAACATGCAGAACATGGCAAAATAAAGAAAAACATGGCAAGTAGAGTAGTGACAGAGAACCTGGTGTGAAAAGAGGTCCGGTGCGGACCAGGATCCGGTTAAAAATATTTCGGTTGTAGAACTGGTTTCGATCGAATGCAGGAAAATATCTAGATAAAAAGTGGTCCTATCCGGTTGCATGATAGGTTCCAGCTATAGAAGTGGTTTCATCTGGTTGTAGAGGAGGTTACTATTGAAAAAGTTGTTTTGGATAGTTACAGAATAGGATATGGTTGTAGAAGTTGTTTTGAACGATTACAGAATAGGATCTGGCTGTAGAAGTGGTTTCGCTCGATTACAAAGGAGGTAACTTCTGTAAAAGTTACTCCAGATGGTTGAAAAATAGGATTCGGTTGTAGAAGTGGTTTCGTTCGGTTGCAAAAGTGGTTCCTACTATAGAAGTGGTTCCGGATGGTTGCAAAAACCGGTCTGGTTGCCAAAATAGTTCTGGACGGTTGTAAACGAGGTTCCATCCGGTTGCAGAATTGGTTACGGTCGGTCGTAGAAAAGGTTTCGGTGTTGTGAAGAATTGTGTCGGTATATTCATCGGGTATAGAACACGGTCTGAAAATGAAAATGTATCCCTGGGGTGTTAATTATATATAGAGGTATACTTGGCGAGTTTGGCGGGATAATTTAGAAATTCTAAAATTTTAGGGTGAAAAGGGTACTTTATTTAGGCGGGATTACTTGTAAATTTTTCAAAATATTCATGATACTCTCATCAAAGGATGGCTAACCGACACCTAAAATTTATTTTTTTCCCAAAATTTTTGGCTAAATGGCCGACGTTCGGGTCCCAGAAATTTCGCAAATTTGAATTTTCGAAAATGTTTTTTTCACCCAAATGGCGAAGTTTCACCGCTATGCATAACCCTGACTATATATAAGCAAGTATCCCAATAAATAAAAAGAAAAGAAGGGGGTGAAGAGCTTGAACACCTAGAATGGTAACTACTTGAAACCATAGAGTGATCCCCAATACAACAATGGGCTGAATGAATATTGCCTGGCATTGGGGTAGGTCTAAACAATTTACAAATGAGCTAGCTTTAGGTGGCTTGTATTACCTAGTGGTCGAGTCTAACTGCATCCAAACTTAGGATCATGATGAACATTTGATGATCCCTAATACAGTAATGGGCTGAATGAATCCCTCCTAGAATTGGGGTAGGCTTATGTCTCATCTAATATATTCATTTGCAAACATAGGGATGATGAATATCTTTGTCCTAATAACAAAAGCTTTATCTCTCAAAAGTCCTGTATAGTCATTATGCAACTTTTGATTAATCAACTACGATGTTTGAGTCTGATGGAAAACCTCAAAAATTTCCCTCATAACAAAGAATCATTTCATCAATCAAATCATCAACTTTCTTTAGGATGTTTTATTCATTAAAGAGGTTTTCATGAATAGGATAGATACTGGATAAATATCAGCAATGATACTTAGACGTCCATTGACTATTTTTGTGCATATCATTTAATTTATAGAAGCTTATAAAGAAAGCTCATACATATCACATCATCTCATCTCAAATTTGGATGTTTAAATTATTAATTATTATGATAAGAGTTTTTTTTATTCATGATTCTTATACATTCTATAGTGTCACCCACTAGTTTGTAAATACATTAAATTCATTCCTTATGTTTTTAGTGGTTAAAGCATACAAGTTCATTTGCAATAGTGCATTCCTCATATAATTAATGCATTGGATCCCACATAAATTAAATGCATAAACAATTAAAATAAATCAAACATGCATTTAGCAAAGAGCAGTGCATACATATGTACTCATCAACATAATGCATCCATACTTATAGATCATAGTATCTAAGTAGTGCATCTATCATATAGCTAGTGCATGTCATCAGTATATTGCATACATATAGCATAATCATGTCATCATTTACGCATTGCATTCATCAGTATATCCATAACATAAAATCAAAACAAAAATATTTGCACCTCGTATTCAGTTATTTACCCTATACACTTGGCGATTGTAGTGACTTACGCTCCATGCAATCTGGAAAGATGAGTAAATTACCATAAGGTCATTTGAACAAAATCATTCATGGATGAATTGAAATGTCTTCACTTCAATCCCCAAAAAGGGCCATTATGGCTGGACTGCCCATGGGAACGAGGTATTCATTTTATTTTATTCTATGAAATCTCATCATAAATCACAAAATCACAAAAACATTCAAATAATATCAAAATATCAAATGCACCTCGTATTCAGTCATTTACTCTATACACTTGGCGGTAGCAGTGAATTGCACTCCATGCAATCCAAAAAGATGAGTAAATTACCATAAGGCCATTTGGGGTAAATTAGTCATTATTGAATTGAAATGCTTCACTTCAATCCTAAAGAAGGCCATGGTGGATGGATTGCCCCATGGGAACGAGACATTCATTTCATTTTTTCTATGATATTTTCAGCAGATCATCGAACATAGTGATTCAACACAAGCTTAAATGGAATTTATATTATCTTTATTCTCTAAGAATGCCATTACAGCCAGATTGCACCAAGGGATAGAAATGTACAATTAATATTAATGGTTGAAATTATGCCTGTAATGGGACTTGTCATGTAACAATAAAAAAACCCTCTTAAGGGATCCAAATCAATCATCTTGGTCAAAATGACTCGTCACTTTATTTATTTTCCTTCCCTCATCAACTCGTCGCTTGAGGAGGTAGTCATAATCAACACAATCATAATAAAAATCAACAAAGGATCACTCGATCATGTCAAATCACGTTCATCTTACAAATAATTGCCAAAGAAAATCATACCCCTGCTTGGGGTATAAAACAAGCAAATCAAATTAAACTATTCTTGACATTCTTGAAGCATGAATGATCATAGGCTTTGCCTCTTCATGAAATGAACAATGTCCAAGATCAAGTAATCCTAATGTGAAAGGTTGTACTTGAATCAAGTTCCTTAACTTGTCAAATGAAATGAATCTGATATGCACACCCTTTGAAGGATTGGGGCATATAACATTGATAAGATCAATGATCATCTTGCAACCTAGAATATGGCTTTAGGTGGTCTATTTTTGCTCAACATTGTGTTTTCCCACAATGCATCCTAAAAAGAAGCATTTGTAGACACCTAAAATATGTCATGTTTAGGAGACTACTCATATGGGCACATCTACAGACCATATGATTGATCTTGGACCTCTCCAAGAGCTAGAAATGGTCCTAACCTCTCACAAGGGGTGGTTCTGACCCATTCAGGTGTGATTGCTATCGACTGAAGTAGCCGTCAACATAGGCCATTGAAGCTGAGAGCAACCACAACTAACCACTGCTCTGGATAGTGGTTAGCATTGAAACAAAAACTGGTTATGAATGTGGGTCTAAATCACATATTTTGACTACACTTACATTGTATTCAAGTGGTTTTTGGCATGGATCTCCCAGAGTTCCTCTTGACTGCCCCTTCCATGCAAATTTGTAACTGAGCCTTCCCTTCCAATGACCAGTTACATGTAGATCTAGATCTTGGATTCTTCAAGAAGGCAAGATATAGAATCTAGGAGGCCTACATATGCAACCTTCCAAGAACAAGAAATGATCTGGAAGTTTTGAGTTTTTATGCACCAAATCCCTAGTGAATTGGAGAGTCATTTCATTTCCCCTTGAGGAGTAATGAAGTGTTATTTGATTGAGCAATGACAACACACCATTCAAGAATTCAATTACACATGAGCTTCACCATCAATCCATATCTAGACATGAAGGTGAACCTTGAACATCAATTCAGATGAAGGATTGAGTGTTGCAGCCCCTAGTTCATGAGGAAGGAAGTTTTAGTTCATGGCCACTATCCTTGATAATAGCCTGATGGCTTAGCCTAAGTTTTGAGACATTATTTCCTAAGTTCTAGCATAGAATTATTATTGCTTTTCATTTTATCATATTATATGAGCATAGATCTATCTTTTACATTATATTTGCATGGTATTTTCTTAATTATTATTGCATTGCTACTTCTCTTTTACATTTTTATGCTTTCATCACATTTCCATACCATTCTTTGCATATATTTAAAGGAAGCCTCATCATTAGAGGCTGTATATGCTACCGATTATTCTTTTTTGTTTCTTGACCATAGATCAAAGGTTCCTAGAACAATTCAAAGTATCTATGGCATTATATCCCTCCAAGCAAGTGAGAAGAAGGCATCAGTAAGCCCTTGAGAAAACTTGTGTATGAATCCAAGAGGCCTACGAAGTGCACCAACCCCATTTAGGGGCTATTTCATTTTGTTTGTAATCATTGTATAAAGCAATCGGTTTCCCTAAGAGGGACCTATCTGTAACTAAAATTTTGAATGAATTAATAAAAGATATCTTGTGTTTTCCTTGTGAATTATCTATTCTTCATGCTTTAAACAGTTTCATGCTTGATATTATACTACAATTAGGTTAGGTGTTTGCTTCCCAGGGCCATATAGATGATGATCATGGTGGTACCCCCACCTAGTTTTCTATTTTCAGCTATTTTGCTGATATTTTTATGTTTTTCTATGTGCAAGTCTTAATTTTTCACCATGAGAAATCTTAAAATGGGCAATTAAGCATATCTATCATTCCAGAATTAACAAAATAAAAAAATCACATAAATCAAAAATAAAAAAAATATAAAATCTAAAAATAACAAAAAATGAAATAACAACAAAATCTCGAATGTGCCTCGTATCCAGTTATTTATTCTATACACTTGGTGGTTGTAGTGACTGGTGCTCCATGTAATCTGCCAAGATGAGTAAATTACCATAAGGTCATTTGGGGTAAATTAGTCATTGCTCGAATTGAGATGCTAAATGGCACTGAAAGGACATCACACACCATGGTGGAGAACCAATAATTCTCTCTTTAACACCACAATTCCTAGCATTAAAACTTCAATCCCGAAGAAGGCCATGGTGGCCGAACTACCCCATGAGAATGAGGATTTATCTCAATTATTCTATGAAATTTTTATTAAATCATCAAATGTAGTGATTCAACACAAATTGAATGGAATTGATATCATCTTGATTCCCTAAGAAGGTCATTGCGGTCGGACCGCTCCATGGGATAGATATGTACAATTACTAAAAATGGTTGAAATCACACCTAAAATGTAATATGCCTACAAAAAAAAAGCAAACCTCTAAAAACATCCAAATCATTCATTTGGGTCAAGTGACTCATTACTTTATTCATTGTCCTTCCCTCATCGACTCATCATTTGAGGGGGTAGTCATAATATCAACAATCATAATTAAAATCAACAAAGGATCACTCGATCATGTCAAATTGCATTCGTCTTATGAATCATTACCAACAACTATCATAAGATTACTCTTTGCTGGGGTAAAAAGTAAATATGATAGTTAAGCTTGCAGCTCTCCTCATTTCAAACTTATAGTAGCATTGAAGCTACCCAATCGCCTGATGGACGTGGACAAGATTTTGCAAATTTAATCCTTCCATCCCATTGGAAGCAATGATTCTAGGATGCACATATTTATCATGACTAGGGCATATAATTTTGATCAAATCAATGATCATCACACACCCTACAATGTGGCCCTAGGTGGTCTATTTTTTCTTAGGGTTGTGTTTTCCCACAACGTATCCCAAAAAGGGGCATCTGTAAACACCTAAAATACATCATGTTTAGGAGAATACTCATATGGGCACATCCATAGACCATATGATTGATATTGGACCTCTCCAAGAGATATCACTAGTCATAAACACTCACAAGGGGTAGTTATAACCCATTCAGGTATGACTGCTATCGACTAGAGCAACTACCAACACATGCCACTGAAGTTGAGAGCGGCCATGACTAACTGCTGCTTTGGATAGTGACTAGCATAAAAACACAAATTGGTCATGAATGCAAGCCCAAATCACATAGTATGACTGCACTTACATTAGATTTGAGTGGTTTTTGATGTAGATCTCCTAGAGTTCCTCCTAACTGTCCCTTCCATGCAAATCTATAATTAATCCTTCCCTTCCAATGACCAGTTACATACAGATCTAGATCTTGGATTCTCTAAGAATCCAAGATCTAGAATATAGGAGGTCTACATATGCACCCTCCTAGGAACAATAAAGGATCTAGAAGTTCTGATTTTTTATGCAGTGAAGCCCTAGAAAATTGGAGATCCATTTCATTTCCCCTTAAGGAGTAACAAAGTGTTGTCCAATTGAGCAACGACAACACACCATTCAAGCATTCAGTTTCACATGAGCTTCACTACCAATCCATATCTAGATATGAAGGCAACCCTTGAACATAAATTCAGATGAAGGATTGAGTGTTGTAGCCACTAGTTCATGATGAAGGAAGTTTTAGTTTGCTATTGTTGTCCTTGACAATGGCTTGCTAGCCTAGCCTAGGGTTTGAGACATTAGTTATTGAGTTCTAGAATATTATATTAGCATAGAACTATATTTTAAATTATATTTTCACAATATTTTCTTAATTATTATTGCATTTTTGCTTCTCTTTTACATTTTTATGCTTTCATCATGTTTCCATATCATTCTTTGTAGATCTTTAAAGGAAGCCTCATCATGAGAGGTTGCATATGCTACTAATTATTCTTTGTTGTTTCTTGACCATACATCATAGGTTCCTATACTAGTTCTAAGCATCTATGACATAAGATCCCTTCGAGAAAATGAGAAGAAGTCAACAGTAAGCCCTTGAGCAAACTTGTGTATGAATCTGAGAGGCTTGCAGAGTGCACCACCCCTGTTCAGGGGCTATTTCATTCCATTTGTAATAATTGTATCAAGAAATCAGTATCACTAAGAGGGAACTATATGTAACTAAAGTTTTGAATGAATTAATAAAAGAGATATCATGTTTTCCTTGTTAATTTTCCATTCTTCATGCTTTAAATGACTTCATTCTTGATATTATGGATATCAACTAGAACCGAAACACAGTATGTCCATGAATACATGCCCATATAACATTGTATAATTGTATGTGAATTGCTTGTGAGTGGTTTTTGGCATGGATCTCCTAGAGCTCCTCTTGACTGCCCCTTCAATGCAAATTTATGACTAATCCTTCCCCCTTGGATGGTCATTTGCATGCAGATCTAGATCTTGGCTTCTCCAAGAAGCCAAGATATGGATCTAGATCTGAATCTAGAAGGTCTACATATGCATCCTCTCAAGAAAAATAAAGGATCCCAAATATCATAATTTTTATATAGCGGAGCACTAGAAAATTGGAGAGTGATTCCATACCTCTTTGAGGAGTAGAGAAGCGTTGTCTGGTTAAGCGATGACTACAAGCCATACAAGCATTTAGATCAAGATATGCTTCACCACCAATTAGTGTACAAACACAGAGGTAACCCTTGGACATCAATTTATATGATGAATCTAGTGCCACAACCCTTGGTTTGTGAGGAATAAATTTTCATTTCATGGCTGCTATCTTGGAAAATGACTTGCAGGCATAGCCTAGGGTTTCTAGATATTATTTCCTGAGTTTTAGCATAGATCTTTCATTATTTTCTATTTTATTAATTAATTTTAGAATAGATCTATCTTTCTTAATGCATTTCTATGGTTATTTCTGAGTGATCAACACATTATTGCTTTTTTTTTTCTTCATTATGTTGTTATTATGCTTTTACATAATTATTTGTAGATCTACTAATAACACCTCATCTTGAGAGGCAGCAGGTGCTACCGGTTGTTTGTTGTTATTTCTTGTACGCAGGTTACAGGTTCCAGGACCAAGTCAAAGTATTCAAAGCATCAGATCCCTCCAAGAAATCAAAGGAGAAGAATATACCTATAATCCCTTATACAAGCTCATGTGCAAGATCGAGAGGCCTTCAGAGTGAACCATCCCCTTGCAAGGGGCCTTTATTTCTTCTTGTATTCATTGTATCAAATAATGTATCCCTAAGAGGGACCAATATGTAATTGAAGTTTTAGATAAATTAATAAAGACATCTCTTGATTTTGTCACTTCCATGTTATTTATGTATTTATGGTCTTTTATTTTGATATTATGCTGCAAGTAGACTAGGTGCACGCTTCCTAGGGTCGTACAATATAAAATCATTCATTGTGTAATATTGTTCTTTGAGTTCTAGTTTATATTTTTGTTATTTGGTGTTACATTTTTGTCTCTTCAAATAACTATGACCACACTTAGAACATGATCTCTTCAATTTTAAGAGAGGATCCCACACTCTTATTTAAGGATAGATTCCCTATCTATACCTCCTAAGAGTGTTCCAATATTAACTATGAATAGAACTCTCATGTCTAATATTTTCCCATTAAGGTTAATTTTTAAATCTTATCTAAGAACAAGATTTTCATCTTTCTCTCATTAATTTCGTTGGACTCACACATAGATGCATCCCACATTACCCCTTCTTACCTTCCAAGGAATTCCTCAATTGAGAATTGATCACTACTGATGACACTCAATTGGTCAATATGCCTTTGCAGATAGGATATTTAGTCTAAGCTTACCTACTTAGGACCTTCCAAAAGCTACCTACTATTTGGAACCTTCTGAGCCACCACTCAGAACAAGAAGACTCAAGTATTGGGATCATCTAGTCCAATTCTTAATGAAATCTAATCAAGAGTATTATTCTTAGTATGATAACATTTTTTTTAAGAAATGTATTCATGTTTAGATAGATTATTAATGCTACAATAATCTAAACCAAGCAGTGTATACATTTTTTCATTATATTATATAAGAAGGATACATATTTACATAAGCAAAAACCCCTTTGGGTTACAACTATCATCTTTATAATATACAAATGGTGCCTTTTAGCCATTCCTATAGTCCTCAAGGCTACTGCCTCTTGGTCCTATCACTATTCTATGCTGGACCTAATCCTTCGGTTAGAGAAGTTTTTGGAGCAACTGCTCTAGAGACCACCCAACCTCTACCTTAAGTTGTTGGTCAAGATACTCATGTGGTTCTCCCTTGCCCACATTGTGCTCTAGTAGTTGGCTAAGATGGAACGATCAGTCCATGGCTCATCAGTGCATAAAAATAGGTAGTCAAGAATGCAACACTGTATTCATTCCTTTCCTGATGTAGTTGTGCATTTCTATGACTCTCTAGTTATTTCTTTATGCTTCCACTAGTTTGAGCCTATCCCGCTCTACTATGGTTGCATCTCTCTCAACCTCTAGTCTCATCCTATATTAGGACCATAAATATTCTTGGACCTACTCTCTTTGTACCAGTTGTCCAAGAAGCTCCTTTTTAGCAATAACCTCAGTTGCTCCTTTTGCTTCTCTACCAACTTCCTACAAAACCACATATTTTCCTACAGCCGCATTCAGGGTTATGCATAGCGTCTATTTATCGCCAAATTGGCTAAAAATTAGGATTTTCAAAATTTAGAATTGGCTAATATTTGGGACCTTGAATAAGGTCCATTAGCCAAAAATGTTTGGGTGCAATTTTTTTTTTGGGTCGATTCGCCCCAATTTTATAATAATTTGACCATTTAAAGTTTAAATTTCCAACATTTCCCCTAATAATAGTGAACCTTCTACATGTGTTTGGATACTATTCACCTATATTTTGAAACTGATTCACCAAATTTTTATAAATACATTTTTGAGCCTACCCCTTAAACATAACCCTAGCTGCATTTCCTCCTTGACTTGATCCAAAACTCCCAGAATCCATTTCTCTCTTTAAACAATATGTATCAACAAGTCGACAAGCAGTAGGAGTATGATCATAATAATTACTATGGGGTTTTCTCCCATTATGCTCATAAGTAGCAATGGAAACCCTAATATAAGTGCTACTATCTTGCATTCCATTGGTAGAACTCTCATTTTCTGAATGCTTACAGAATAAAGCATATTCAGTTCTCACCAAGTACCCAACTAGTTATCAATTTGTGGTACATTGATTTTGATAAAAAAATATAATTGATTATACCTTGATTATTTATATTTCATTTAACATCCACCATAAATCATTTCTCAATAAATGTGTATGTCCTACATCAATAATCCTATCTTAATCATTAGGAAACATTTCTCCTCTTCAGGTTTTGAGATAATTTTTCCTTCCAATACACTTGAGATCATATATTTTCTTTATGTGTGTCCCATTAATATGGCCTCATGATATCTTATATTTACCCTTTTTAAGATTCCATCAGTTAGTTTTGTATGCATTTATCTATGCACCTTACTTTTAGGAGTTGTGACCATTATTATATTGTTGACAACTATCTAGGTTATATTTACACATATGCAAGGTACCATCACAAAACCTTACATGTTATCGCTTGAGTTTAGTTACTAATTTATCTCATCATCAATCACTTGGCACTGGTTATAGTCACTCTTACTTTATGCAAGAAACTACCTCTAAGTATGCTTAATCCATTATCATTTATTGGATAATTTACTTATGCTAGAGGCATGCTTGCTCCATGCAAGATGTTCTATGAGTTACTTGAATTCTAGGGTAACTCTTATCTTCTAGGAAGTTTCCTAAGATCTCATAATCTCCAAAAGCTACACCTCCGTTGGTTCTGTAAGTCCATCCTGATTAGTTCATATATTATTTTAGCCATTCTTTACAATATCACTACCTCAGGCCTCTTAAATTGGAACTCTTTTCCCTTTTGATATAATATAGAGGGGATCTTTGTGTTTAACTAGTAGTTGAAGGCTTATACCCCAGGTTATCCTGTGTGGATAATAATACCACATGCATTGTGTAGTGGGGTAATCCCCTATTTAAATAGTGTAGAACACCTTATTAAACTCAACCACCACCTAGGTGGTTGGGTGGCATACTATTATACGAAGTCGGGATACTGATTGGTGGAGACTAGATATGATCCCCACAAAATATTATGTCATAAGATGTTTTTTGTGATATTTGGATGGTTTCCATGTTTAAATATGAATTTTCTCTGTCCTTGACCTCATTCTTCATTTTTGGGATATTCAGATCCTTTCTCTAGCCAAAGGCCATGAGTGTATTATGAAATTGATCAGGAATATGAATTAAAGAAAATATTTTTTTATTGATCCCATGATCTTATCCATACACTTGCCTTATTGCAAGGTATTATCGCTATTGAATGGGATCTATCTTTCTACTTTCTAAAACTTACCTTATTTATTATATTTCCATAGATAAATTCCAATACCAAATATTCTTAGAGAATTTTATAACTCACATAGTTAAGTTTATGATCAAGGGGTTACTTTATAAAAATCTCCATGTGGTTCTCTTAATATGAATTTTCAAGTAAGTCCAAGGCTTGCACTTCACAAGAATCAATGTGGTTAGTGTCTATCTTGTGGCATCAGAGTGGCAAACCCTTCGGTAATAAAACTAGTGGTAAATATGTATACCAAACTTTGGGAATTCTCCTATCTTAACCTCGTTAAGATCAAGAAAACTAATTTTCCCTTACTTAAATCAAACATTAAGCTAGCTCCATAGGCCCAAATGACCAAGAAGTAGGCATATTCCTTGAAGATTAATTATTCTTCCATGAGGACTAAATACCAATCAAATGCAATGCTTAACTAGAGCTATGTGCACAATGGATAGTTAAGGTGATCATAAAATAAATCCACATAGACACCCTTTGTCTATCATATACCTTACTTGATCAATTCATCCTTAACCTCCACGATGAGAGATAGGATCTAAGTTTTCCCCACTTGATCATTTTAAAAATATTTTATCCTTTAGGTATGCTTACAACCCTTTTCCTAGAGTTTATTCATAAATTATTTATACAATGCTTAAATAAGGGAGGAACCTAGCTTGGGGCCATAGATGCCAAGTGTAATTCTAAGGTACTGCTCTTAATATCCATCATATGTGGAGGGTTCCCTTAATTCTTCCAATCAAACATGGAAGAACAAGACTTGCACATTAATGACCTCCTAGCCTTACTCTTTCCTTACCAATCATGTATTAGTTTAGAGTTTATTTAAGATAGCTAAAGTCTTACCACATAGAATGTTAACAATGCCCAAAAATTTTGCTAGCCTAGACCTAACATTAGAGTCCATTAGCTAGCCTAGGCTTTGATACCAACTGTAACAACCCAATTTCCAACCAAAATCAAGAGAGAACATTTTTTTTATCATAACATGTCTATCATCAATGTAAAGTTCACAATCAAATATGTTTAAACATACATTAATCAAGGTAGTAAGTAACCAAGATATTTATGACATGGTCATTGTCAACTCTTGTGATAGGAGTGACCAAATACTATCTAACCTTATGCTCCTCCATGAAATTATTATTGTTTTCTTCTCTCTTTTTTAACTAGACAGTTTAATTAAGTCTGCACCCTTAATTAGGTAGTAACTACACCATATAGTCTATACATATATACTAAACTAAGAATAGAACCATGTCTATTCTTTCCTTAAATTTTCATTCTAGATATCATGGTTTGATAAGGTTCAAAATACTCTTAAGGATAGATCATCTATTCTAATTTTACAACATCAACACCATAACGATTTCACCAACCCATCAATCATAGAAATATAACTAGAAATGGTTCATATAGGATCATTATTCATATGATTGAAACACAATGAGGAAAATCCCAAATCTCCTTGAGAATGAGTCCCACAATCATTCTTTCCTTGACTACACTCTTTCTACATAAGTGTATTTCTAAATTGGCCATTATATGCAAACATAATTTTGTCAATCTCTTAACAATATTGATAAAAAGGTTTATAATGAATTTGTCTACAAATTTGTACCATTTTGCTACACATTTATAACTAGGTTTACTATCATATTTCTACCAACATTGGCCCCATAATACTCATCCCAAAAAACATCATCTTTATATCTCCATTGTATTAAGAGACTATAAAGGAAGTTGGGTTTAAATTTTATAACTATTTCCCATGTACATTCATGCCTTCTCTTTAGTTAATCGAGTTTGAAACCCCTTGACTATTCAAATACTTGGTTTAAGTAAAAGCAAAGTAAACCCTTTCAAAAACTAATTCCAAAAAAATATCCCCTTTTTATAAAATCCCAATGAGGGTTTTAGTTCTTAATTAACGACACAACCATTTAAACAAATGGCTATACATCATGTTTAAATGGTCATTTTAACTATTCAATGGTATTTTTAATTAATCAATGATTATGTTAATTAATCAATAAACACTTCAACTATTAAATGGTCTTTTTAATTAACCAATGGTTATGTTGATTAATCATCGGATACTTGATTAACTCATCCCATTAGTCAAAGCTTCTATCGAATAATCAATGGTCATATTGATCAGTTGACCATTGTCATCTTGATTAATTCACCCCAATGGTTATAAAAAAGATTTAATTTATTTTTGCCCTAATAAATCGGGTGGTCAATCGAAGACAACCAAAGCAAAAATATAGACACATGGTGGTAGTTAGACAATAGGTCAACCGATTAATCAAGTTAGTCAACCAAAAAATTGAAGAAAGTCATATTTTAAATGTTTGCAAAGGTTGGAATTCATGGTGAAGGGAGATAGATTTAGTAGCCAAGCCAAGCACTTGGCTATTAACAATATGGAGCTCGGGTGATTATAAGTGCTATAATCCTTGAGCATGACTCATGTGGGATTTTAACCCACAAACTTAACTAAGGAAAACCATCCAACATATGTCTGAAGTGTCATGTGTCAGTGGATAACATAATCATACTCGGCTAGGGTTTATCGATTAATAATTGCTACTTTAATCTTTAGCAATGGTCAGTTCTAGGAAAAAATAGAGAGCTTCCCTTCCTAGTAGCATTCAAAAAACCAGAAGGTCTGCTTCTTCAAAACAAAATGGGGGTAAACGTAGGTAGATAGCGATGTTTAAAAATAATAGGGTTTTGGGATGGACGACACCATGGATTTGAACCATCACAATACATAAGATTAATATACTATTTACCAACACCTTCTGGGTATGAGTACACAAGCTAATTAATGGATTATTGCTGAGGTAGATATTTGTAGAGTTGAAACATTAAATGCAACATAGGTAGATTTACACATAGGCAACTGTAACAATTAGCTTTTGAATATTTAAAAATTCTAAAAATACAATTGGATGAAGCTCTAGCCTATCCAAAATGTAGCAAGGAGTGATAAATTCACCTATTAAAATCAAGAAAATCAAGATAGACCCAATTTCAAGGTTGAACACTGGGTTTGATTATCAAAGATACCTTTTCATTAAATCCTAGTGTAAACACACGTAGATACCAATTTGCAAACTCCATAACTAGACCAAGAGAGCTCCATAAAGGTTTCTAATGTCATGACCTTGGTAAAAATCTACAAAAGTACACTATATAATATAGGTTAGTATTCTAAGAGAGCTTCAATACACTTTAGAATGCATAAGACTGATCATTGAGCAAATGATTCGATTAATAAAGAAAAAAGTTGATTCATACAACATGGGGATATATATCCCATATGTATTGTACAATGGATATATTAGATAAATAATAGCACTTACACATCCTAAGAGATATAACCAAATTGTGATGATTTTGTGAAGACTATAATGGTGATACACGATGGGGCTTGATTTGGTGGCTTGGTGATTATTTGGCTTAAATGTGGTCATTATGCCCTACAACCAAGCAGATGTTATTTTTGAATTAGAGATAAATCAAGAATGCACAATTGAATTAGAATTTTAACTTTAAACTAAAAAAACAATAGCTAATTATAAGGGTACAACCCTCTTAAATATTAAAATGGAAATCTAATAGATAATTGTAAATACCAAGGAACCAAGCAGAGGTGGACTACCTTTCTAACAAGAGGTAACATGCAAGAAGATCTTAGACTATTCACAACAATATTCATATGGTAGTATTAATTAAAAACAAAGCTTAATTAAAGAGTGATCCAACCTGATTCAACTCAGTTGATCGAAGCCTTCAAGCCCTCCTGAATCTACTTCTAGCCTCCTTCTCAGCCCTCCCTAATTTCCTCAAGCCTCCCCTTTTATAATTCTTCCCAACTTCCTTTTCCTTCATGAGCAAGAAGGTGGGTTTATTATTAAATTATTAAAATGTGCCTTTTTGAAGTCAACCCATGTGAAGGGGAATCCTTTTATTATTTAAAAATTAGAAAAAGGACAAGAGGGGATAAGGTGGATGACCCTCTCCTGTTTGGTGTTTTCCTTTGTCTCAAAACCTTCCAAAATTGGCACTATTAGGAATTATGGTGAATACAAACTAGAGCTATTTAAGATAAGGCAAAGAATATCTTCCCTTTTTTAACCATTATGGAGAAACCGTGTGGAAGGAATAATAGTTCATCAACTATTAAAATAATTTTTATTATTAAATAATGATATTGCTCTTTTGGGTCCAATTAAAATTGGACAGGTGTGATAAGGGCATATGCACCTAACTACCTTTCTAATTAGTTGTAGTTGGACTAAGTAAACATGTTAAATTTAGTCTCTTTTTGCAAAATATAAATCCTTAAATTAATCTTTCTCAAAAGCCCTATTTAGCTTCTCCAAACTATTCAAAATCCCCTAATTGCCCTCCAAAACTCTCCAAATCAGTTTTGTAGAGTGCAATTAGTTTAATTAAGGGATTTTTTGTAGGAAGGATTAGGGTCTACAACCCTCAATTTAGGTATTAATTGATCACTCAGATCAATTAATAACATTTTGAAAAGTCCTAATGGGATGGACTATGACATTTCCCAAGTGAAGATAATTGACCCAAACCACAACCTTGGGGTGTTAGTTGTTGGGGTATTAGTTGTTGCTCAATTTTTAGAGCCTCATTATATATCAATGGAAAGGATGTTATTTGAGTATTTCTCCTCAAAAACATGAAAGTGAAGGGGTCCAATGCTCTAAGGTATATTTGGATGACTACTTCCTCTATGAGGGTGTAAGGTGTCACTAGCCTAGTGTATAATTTATAGAACCTAGTGTTGAATAATCTCAAGGGTTCACTAGGTTGGATAGAGGTAAAATAATGGTATACCACAACTGGGTAAATGGGTAGTCTAAAGTGGTTGATAAATGCTACATCTAACTAGGCCTAATAAGTAATACAACATAAAGGTAATATAATATACAAATCATATGTGAAATTATCCAATGTGTATGGAAATATTTGATAGGCAACATCCTCATGTTCAATTTCTAAATGTATAAAAGCATCTCTATATGCTTGACTATGTTCTTCAACTAATATTGTTCCATTGTGCCTATACCATGGGATATATCTTTCAATATTCTTAGGCATATGATGTGAAGGTCTTGTTATATTTAAATGGCTACTTCCTACTAACCATGGAGTAGGAGTTGCCATTGGTGGACCTTGGGGAATGGTGAAAGGATAATACTTATAGGATAACATTTGGTAGTCCAAGGAATATTAGGTCTATCTTTTTTAGCTCTAGGTCTTCTGTATGAGAAGGCTAAGAAATTCAATGCCATATACAACTAACTTAGACCGAGTGATGATGACCTTTGCTTCTAGCTTTGATAGTCAAGATGTGTAATATAAACACTACACTAAAAAAAATTAATTTTTGAAGTCTACAGGCCCTCCTTCTAGCACCATTTCTATTGGAGTAAGGGCTTGGTGGATTTAATAAAATTTTTATTATTATATTTAAAATGTGAGTCTTTTGCAATTTTTGTGTCTAATCTACACATGATGGTGGTGGTTGCACTCAACATATTTTAATATTCTATTTTATCTTTGAAGACTACACCATCTTGATATTAGGCTATGCGAATATTGGTAAGGATAAGGTTGGTTTTAAATTGGAATTAATGCTTTACTATATTATAACTAAATTTTAGGGAAGTATAGGCTTATTTTTTTTCTTTCTTTCCTCTTGCATTTTAAACCTTTGATATTTTTCTTAGGAACTTGTTTATATTAGGAGTATATTAATTTTAAATTCAAAGCATTGAAGTTGAATTTCTACTATACATTCTAAGATTCTATATAGTTGTAAAATAATCATTACTATAATAATCTAAGTGCAATGAATTATATGGATTAGGTAACTATAGTTACATGGTTTACATTTATCTTAATTCTACCAGTTTTGATTTTGCTCAACTCAAGTATGTTGTAATATCAATTCAGTGTGGTTGTTTTCAAACAATTCAACATATGATTCTAAGATAGTGTACCTAGAAAACTTATCTCTTTGAGCTAGACTAGCAAAGGCCTTTTGAAGGAACAACTACAATGACCTATAGATTTACCCACACTAGCTAAGACCTAGCATACCCAAACCTTGGGGGAAACAAATTCCCTTTCAAGAGGGAACATACTCTATTCTAAGTATGTTGGCTTGCCCTTGACACACCAATAATTTGGATTATGCTTCTTCATTCCCAAAAAAAATATACCAGGTAAGGGAAAAGTTAGAGTGTTTCATTTGTACTCTCAAAACTAATTAAACTAATGTAAATTTTAATCTTGTGATGAATAAATAGTATTTATATTAATATATATTTTTTACTAAACTTTTAAAAAATTTCATTTAAAAGTAAAAAGATATATAAAAACATTATCATTTTGAAATTTAAATATTAAATGTGATAATATTATATGTTCCAATAAATGGTGTCATAATCACTTATATTTCAAATGCCAAGGAGTCTTTTAGTTTTATTCCCTTACAAAAGTGAAAATATATTAACAAAAATGATTTTTTTTTTTAATTTTAAAATACAAATATTAAATAATTATTATTTATAGATTATTAAATATAATGATATATAGTGGTTTAAAATACAAAATTCTAAGGCAAATATTCATGTTCAAATATTATCAAATATTTACCCATAAAAATATTGTGATTATATTGCTATTTATTTTATTCAAATATTGTGGTAATGTAGTTATGATGTAATATGAATAGGATGTTTCAATCCCATATAATAAATTCAAATTAATCATAGGTTACAAAGAAAAAGGGTCATGTAATGGCTAGTATATGTGGAAATTTTATGAATTGAATATTAAAAAAGGTTTGTAATTTGTTTAACTACTATTACAAAATGTAAAATAATTTTTAATGTCCACAAGGCCATAGACCATATCGGATGATCCTCATGGAGGATTTTGTCTATCTAATATGTTTATCCAACTAGAATTTGGTCACTAGATCATGGTGTACAACCCTACTTCCTGTTGAATTCAAACTTTGGATCTCCTATTTAGAGTTCCAAAGTATTCCCTATTAGGACCATTCATGTAAAAATATTACATGAACTTGATTGATTATCTTGAATCAAATTTACAAGTTATTATGTTTATTATCTAATTAGGTATTTGATTGAATAGAGGGATATATGTTAGGCATGAGGTTTGGACAATATTATGTATAGATTGAGTATCATTATGTTAACTACAAATTATATGTTTAATCAAAGTAATTTATTCTAATATAAATATTTAATTAAAATTTTTTCAACCTAATTTTTTTTTGTTATTAGTAGTATTACTAACATAGAGCCTATTTTTTATGCAACCAAGATAAGCTAATATTTTCCAAAAAAATATAAATTTTAAAATTTACTTTAATATTGTTGTCACAATAAGAATATAAATTTTTATAACAAATGTCATTAGATCAACTAGTTAAATTTCTCAACTTTTAAGGAGGAGACTCAAGTTCAAATGTTGTAAAGAAAAATATGCATTATTGTCAAATTATTATAATAATATTATGTTATGTGGTCATGATGTAATATGGGTAGGACCCATTTCAATCACATATAACTTATTAAAAAAAAAAGACAAATTGTCACTTTTATCATTCATATAAACATAACCAACAATTGTTCATTATAATACAAAGAGACTTCAATAGGGGATATTCTTTATTTTTTTACAAATTAAAAACAATAAGACTAATTATAGAGTGGGTAGCCTTTAATTTATAAATGAAATTAGTTGCATTGAATTTTATTTTTAAAAAAGATATTTATTGTTAAAAAAAATTATCCACCAATGGACCCTTTATTCATGATAAGGATTGTCTAATCTTAACAGAATGTATGTGACCATGAATACAATATTTTTACAAATCCAAATATCATAATGAGAAGGTACATGCTTATTTTCTTCCCTAGTTGATTATTGATGAGTAATATTAATGTTGGATTTCATATTAGTTTCTATAAACAAATGGAATTAAATATTGCATAGTATTACTAAAAAAGAAACATATAATGTAAGTATAAATGATATAATAGGATGTCCATGAACACCAAATAATCTTACTATAGCAATAAATAATACACTCCAACTGATTATGAAATGGTTGTTATGATTAGGTGTTTAAACCAAATACAAGTGTAGTACCTTGGCACTACATTTGAAAAATTTTGCACATTTTGAAGCAATGAACAACAATTGGAGATCCAATAGCAGGGAAATCCTTAAAAGGTCCAAAATTGTGCTTGTTTTTGGAAAAGTTTGGATTTACTTGCAAAAATTTCCAACTAGCTTAGAGAAGCGATTCGCTCAATAAAGCTTCCACTTTTCTCAAGGAGTGATTCTCTTAATTTGCTAAAACAAGAAAATTACTTGATAAACAATCAAATCACTCAATAGACAAAGTGAATTGCTTAGACAAGGGGCAAAAGTGAAAATCAACATGAATGCCAAGGAAAATCTCCTATAAAACAATATATTTGGCATTTTATGATTCACTAAGCATTTTTGGAGCCTTCTAAGCCTGTTAGAGGAATAATTAAATTTATAGGTGCAACATTTTACTAAAGTTACCCCTAAATATTTACTTTTACTAAGAGTAATTATTTTTCACCCTAGGTAACTTGATGGCTTTTAAAACCTTAATACTACCAGAAATATCACATGTAAAATTATATAGGATCAAATATAATATAACCACAATACAATGAGGTCAAGATAATTAGATGAATTATTATTCATCCATCTAAAGACCATAGTCCAACACGTGTTAAGGTAAGCCAATAGGGCAACTAATTCCCTCACTAATCTGAGCCTGTCATAATAGTCCCTCAACATTTGTCATAATGATTTCCCCCAAGCCCTTATCGATGCAATTGCTCATGATTGGATAGGACCCCATTGAAACCTGCCACTTGTATCCTCCCTCAGTTCCTTTGACTTCCAATCATCCCCAAATTACTTGTCTAACCACATGTCCTTCATCCCTTCCCTTGCCTCGTGCTCCTCATGCCCACCTGATCACCCATCCATTCCCCCTTCCCTATCACCCTTTGCCCTACCCCACCCTTCACCACATTATCATAATTTAGGTGTACCCATACTCTCACCCCACACCCTTTTTTGTCCCTAAAACCTCCCATCATCGACACATTCCCCTTCACATGTTTGACTTCTAGATATTACTCAATTTCCTCAGTGCGGTCATCATTGCCTTTCATGACCTGTCTGGCCAAATTGGCTCTCATAGACTTGGTATTCAAAATTTTTTTGGCCACCCTAATGTGATCATCTATGCCACCTTGGTTTATTTTGACCAAATTGCCTCTCACATGCATGGCCTTAAGAACTTTCTAGAGTCCCCTAGTGTGATCATTTGTACCACCTCAAAAATATCCAATAGATTTTCCACCCTGAGCACTATTCATTTACAAAATTGTGTTTCTTCCCATACCACAATCATAAAACCTATCCCCTTGTCTCCTTCCCAATGCATAAATTGACTTTCATTGGCTGGCACATGATCCAAGCAGCATCATTCTCCAAAATCAGCAATGGTCCATAGCAAATATTTAACCACCTTATTCAGCATATGAGTTGAGCATCCTTTTATTTCCTATCATTGTGTAAGGTAAAACCACACCACTTACCCCCAAACCCTTAGCTCTAGTTCCAATTCCCCAAAATTTCATCCCTGCCCCTCCATGTCCCTACTTGAACCCTCTTTGCTTTAGCTCGACCCCATTGTTGAGGATATTTTAAGTAGCTAAAATTGTTTACCTTTATTGAAGAAGTTTGTAGGTAATAATGAAGAATTTTCTAATGAAATTATCAACTCCTATAATGGAGGCCAAGTTACTATCAGGGGCCTTGATTTACTGATCAACGTTCATATGTTGGTTGAGGTTATGGGCTTCTTGATTGGTAGCAAAACCATTAGGCACAACAAGCACACTATGACGAAGGAGGAGTTCTTTGCTAATAGATGCAATGAATTGGTTGTGGTTGATGGAGGAATAGATAGATATTCCATTCCTAGACCATGGGATCACATTATGGTTCCTATTTTATAGTATTTCACCATCGACAAAATTGATGTCCCCATATCTAGTTTCCATCTAGCCTTCTTGAACCACCTTAAGGGTATTAAAAAGATTACCATCTTGAATTATCTATATAGGTCCCTTGAGCTACCCATAAACAATTTCAAGAGTGGAAAATCCTCCCATCCCATCCATCAGGACCTGCATCTTATCTTGTATAAGCATACCCTAGATTTTTACTCCAAGAAAGTTGTGATATCAGCCTCCACTACCCCCCAATACCACTCAAACACCCAATCACCCCATATCTCCTAAATCCAATGAAATTAATAGCCATAAAAATCCTATCCATGAGGTTCCTAATGAGGATAACAACCCTAAATTTTCCTCTCCTTATTCCATGAAGCAAACACTTGGGTATGAACTCAAGGATGGATCTTTGTTCACTGAGTTCGAGTTCAAATGCAGGCCTGTAAAATGCTTTTTATCCAAGTTTTTATAGAATCCCAACCCTTCTTACTTTCATGCTTCTCATCACCTAAAGAAGTTGAAGAAGGAGACATCATCCCCTGGAAAGGCCAGCGAGCCAATTTCCCCTAAGGAGCCAATGCTAGAGTGAAATGATCCCTATACTACTATTCTTTATAGCTCTATCCTCAGTCACATTGCTAGCATGGTGGCCACCTTATCAACGACTGCCAATTCTTCCAAGGCAACATGGATGCTATATAACCAGAAATACAAGGTGTTGGATGAAGTTCATGGCCATCTCAAGACTATATTTAAAGAGGCTATTAATCCTCTGAACATCAGTGGTGAAAAATAAGTTGCAGTTCTTTGGTCTATAGGGTATCCCCTTTGGGACCACCCTTGTCCCACATTTTTGTTTAATCAGGATCACCCCCATGGGATCTCCCCGTATGGTTGTGTGTTTCCTTGTAAGTCCAGGTTTCCTATAGGGATTGCCCTCTGTTTTGTGTTCTAGGTCTGAGGACCTATTAATTTTTTCCATGATGTAATAAGGTTTTGGGATCCCTTTCAAAACCCACTTTTATTTAAAATTTTTATTTATTAAAAAATAAAAGATAATGATATGAATAGAATAATATGAGAAAATTAATATGTAATATCAAGGCTAATAATATATAAAATAACATTCAATAATAAGCAACAATATGAATGTAAATAGCCTAAATCATACATGTACTAAGCATGTAGAACAACTTACAATATTAATTGCTCAAAATGTATGCAATCTTTATTAATCCTCTTTCTCTTACAAATATGATATCAACTTGCTCTTCTTTGTAATTTAATTGTTGTGTTATGATATGATCAATCTATGGAGTAATATATCCATAGCAAAATGGATCTTTGTATACTTGACTATTCCTTTCCATATGCCAAGTCCCATGACTCTTAGCTTATCAACTTGGCACTTGTGTACTTGATGAACACTTGACTCTATATTGTATGCACACCTATACATGACTCTTGATCTTCACTTTGTACACTCTATTCTAAGACACTTGTGCACATATTTAAATTACATATTTGATCTCATACATACAAGACACTTGTGCACATAGACTCAACTTACACTTGCACACTAACTCACATGATACTTGTGTATTTAATGCACATTATAACTTTATATGACACTTGTATATTTCCTACACATTACAATTTTACATAAAGAGGAAATATAACTTGCACTCTAAGCTATGACTCAACCCTAATCTATTATTTACAAATATACCATGAAGGTATCATGGGAGTACATTAGCATGTACTAAATAACGTAATATACTCCAACAACCCCTATATTACATTATTTGATTATTTAAGACTTTAATCTTCAATCATAATCTTCATATTGATCTCCAATATTCAAGTAATCTTGCAATGCAAGTGTTATTTTACTTGAGCTCCATCAGTTTCATCTTCTTGCTTGAATTATATTTTGAGTTCATATTTAGTTTCTTTGGATTTAGCTTCATGTTCTTTAGTATTTGTAGCTTCAAGATCATTGTCATCATATTCTTGTATAAGAATATTTTCTTTCCCTTTATCCTTAGAATCATATGATTATTTCCTTTCCTATATAGTGCCTTCTCAACATTTACTTAGAGCATCATAATAGATTCTTGAGTTAGATGAACTTGGAATATCAATACTACATGAAGAATGAAATATATTTTCTAGGAATGATTCATCTACTTTTGCTTTCTTCTTAAGAGATTCAATCAACTCTTTTTGTTTCAATATCTCATATTTATGAAGCTTAAGTGAAAGTAATGCCATATACATTATGCTACCTATATCTATAGGTATCATAATATTATCCTTTTCATCATCAATTGCTTCAATAAGTCTTGCATGCATATAGTAATTAAAATTTCAAAAAATTTATTTTAAGGTTTCATACTAGATTAATTTTGAAACTATATCCATATTTCCTTTATATTTTTCAAACAATTTTTTAATCCCAAATTTTATGACATCTACTTTTTCTTTCCTAGTCATACACTTCATATTTTTATCCATAAATTTTGATTCCTTTGAAGTAGACATCCTTATAACTCCTAAGTTTAGATAATTCAAAAATTTCAAAGTTTCTAAATTAAATCCTATGAAGTAGTAAACCTTATGTCTCCCTATTTTTATAAACTAATGAATGAATTTTGCAAATTTACATTTTTCTAATATTTGGTGTTGAAATCCTTTTGTCTCCCAAATAAATAAATTTGCAACAATTCAAAAAAATTTAATTTAATTTTTTTTCTTTTCAAAAATATAAAATCAAATTTAACTAGAAAGCTTTGAATTTAAAAACCTCAAACTCACAAAATTAACTTATCACTCCAAATATTTTATAAAACCTTATTACTCCTAAATTAAATAACAATACCTTAAAATAAACCTTATTATTCCTAACTTTAATAAAACTTTTACTTCTATAAAATTCTTATCACTCCTAAAAAAATTTAAAATAATTTTTAGTTTCAAACTCCTTAAACACTTTCAAATAATCAACTTATCACTCCTAATATAACTATGCTTCAAGATATTTAATTACTTTCATAAAACCCTAAAATCCACAAAGGCTTCCAACCGAATTTTTCCAAGCACACATTCTCTACTGTGGTTCTGATTTCTCTCTTCCAAAGATCTTATGCTCACTTTAATGCCTTGCTAATCCTCCTTCTTAAGTGATATTTTTAGACATGTAAGCATTATGATTGTAGTTGCACTTGATTTTTTTTTATTGGTGTTGCCTTAGGTGATAAAATATTACTTCAACATTCCTTGCATTATTATTTTTATAGTAAAATTCAAATGTTATGAAATTAGCTTGGTTCATATCTGCTTCAATGTTGCACAAGCTTTCAATCTCAACATTAAAACTTTATTGGTCACCTACTATCTCAACCTCTTATTTATCCTCAAATATTGACCTCTATTATTTATCTTTGGACCTAAGATCTAATAACTATACTTCATTATTTGAGTCTTTTCTATGTAGCACAAATTTTTGAATCTTTGTTTTGTACCTTGGGTTTTTTCTCTATACCTCAAACCTCAAGTTTTTTTTAAGCATGAACCTTCGGTATTTTTCTTTATATCTCATACCTTGGGCCTCTTATATGTACCTTGGATTTTGGGCTTCTTCTCTAAGAATGAACTCTATACTTCTACTTTATGTATCAAAATTTGGACCTCTTCACTGAATCTCCATTATCATTCTACTTCTTTCTAATGACCACTTTCCTTTAAAACTTATCTTAGGACTTTTCACTTTATTACAAACCTCTTCTCTAAGCTAGAACCTTGGAAGTCTTCTCTGCATCTTGGACCTTTAAACCTTTTTCTATTCTTCTTCTTATGTCAAGGTCTATGATATGAAATATTCTTATTTCAATGTTGCTTCTTTTATTCAATGCTAGGTTTTCTTTTGAAACCTAAATCTTCTTTTCACTTGTCAAGGTCTATGTGACTTGAATCTCTTCCTTGTGTCAAGTTCTATATTCAAGACCTAAAAATTTTCCTTATGTCAAGGTCTATCTCCAAGACCTAAAACTTTTATTTCTTCAATTTTTTTTTTTTTTTCTATTCTACTCTCTTGATCTTAGGAAGCTCCAAATGCTTCTCATTTGTTGCTATTTTCTCTGTTGCAATTAAAAGATAAAATTATTCTATATTTTTTGATTGAGAAAAGGGGATTATGAAAGGATACCCAAATATTTTACAAGACAATATACAAATGGAGAGAACCAAATACAAAATACCCTGAACAAACAAACAAAAAAAGGAGTCAAAAAGGTCTAGAGGATGGAAATCCATCAACCTTAAAGGAGACACAACAATAAAAAAAGAGAATATCCAACAACGGGATCACCCTAAGATAGCAAGATGGTATTGATCATCACTGTCAATGTTTTGAGCCATATTTGAGGCCTGGTTCACCACCTTTAAATTCTTGATTCTACTGATAAATTTCTTGTCTTGAATCAACAGAGAAGAAGCTACGATAACAAGGTCATCCAAATTGGTCATTAAATTATAGTCATCAATCAAGAGTGACTAAACTAAGGTTATTCTAGGGGAAAGGATGCTTCTAGGGCCACCTTTACATTTTTGCTTCATACAACTCGAAGGAGAAAATCAAGAAGTGCCTTGGTCTAAGATGATGACACTTTTATGCTTGTCAGTAGATGACTTATTTCTATTGGAATACCAACATGGAAATGGAGTGGTCTCAGAGGAGCTGAAAACAAAATTATTTTTGCTCACTTTTCTAGAAGTGGTAGTTTCAATATCCATATCATAATCACTTTTTTCCTTCTCCTAGGGAGATACTTGATTGGGTATAGAGGTAGACGACTGGTCATCAATCCCATCCATGATGGATAGAGCAAAAGCCTATCCTTAGATCTGAATTATCTGCTTAAAGATCATCAAGTGAAGCCCCTGATACTTCAAATGTGAGGATTTTCCTTCCATAATGCTAGTGATAGAGAGCTACATCAAACGTAATAGATACTTGAGGACATTAATAAACTTGATGTCCCTCAGATGATTAAGGAATGCCATATGAAAACTATGTAGAGGGGAATTGGGATCATCTATGGTAAAGTACTGCATTATATGGATGAGTACTCTATTTCAAGGAGTAGGAATATCCTTCCTAACAACCCCACTATTCTCTTTGGCTAGGTTCTTGCATTTGTTCCTAAAATACCCCAAATGCATGGTAATAGAATGCTTGTCCCAATAGATCAAGTCACCATCATTAATCAATCCAGTAACCTCTATGATAAAATTTATAGTTATTATAAAAGAAAAACCTCTTAGGGACACCTTTCTATTGTCCTAAGACTTGATGAGATCCATTGATAGATCAAGATCATTGCCATAAAATGAGATCCATTAAATTCTTCTCTATTTATTGTAGAAAGCTTCTCACACTTTTGTTGTTGATTTTCTTTGAAATCAATAATATCTTAGGTTACTCTTGAGAATCAATATTAGATAATATTTATTTTGCAACTCAAATATCTAATGTCAACGTGACATTGAATGTACCTAATTATAATATCAATGTCAAGGTGACATTGAATATCCCTAATTCCTCTATCAATGTTAAGGTGACATTGAATGTCCCTGATTCCTATATTAATGTCAAGGGTTGGCTATGTCCCTAAATTATCAACTATCTCAAAGTTGATATGCCTTCCAATATAATTTATTCCTAGTCTTCACTAGTTATTATTCAACCATGGAAATTCCCTAGCCTATCTACTCACTATGACCTTCAAATAGAGTTTGAGTCTCACTTCTTTCAAAGTGGACAATCTCTTTATCAATTTAATCAAACTAGAAAAAATCATTTTTTTGTAAGTAGCTAAATTAATTTAATGAAATTGGGAAAGTGATAGCTCTAATAGTAACTTAGATAGTATCTCTGATACCACTAATTAATTTTTAAGCCTCAATAATACTAAATATCATATTTTAAATAACACAAGATTGAATATAATATAACTACAATACAATGAGGTCAATATAATGATATGAATAGAATAATATGAGAAAATTCATATGTAATATCAAGGATAATAATATATCAAATAACATTCACTAATAAGCAGAAATATGTATGTAAATAGCCCAAATCATACATGTACTAAGCATATAGAATAACTTACAATATTAATTGCTCAAAATGTATATAAACTTTATTACTCTTTCTCTTACAAATATGATATGAACTTGATCTTCTCTATAATGTGATTGTTGTGTTATGATATGATAAATCTATGGAGTAATATATCCATATTATAATATTATAATGACTCTTTATATACATGACTATTCTTTTCCATATGCCAAGTCTCATGACTCTTGGTTTATCTACTTGACACTTGTATACTTGATGAACACTTGAATCTATATTGTATGCACACCTATACATGACTCTTGACCTTCACTTTGCACACTCTATCCTAAGAAACTTGTGCACATATTTACATTACATATTTATCTCATACATACAAGACACTTGTGCACATAGACTAAACTTACACTTGTACAATAACTCACATGACACTTGAACATTTCCTACATATTACAACTTTACATGACACTTGTGCATTTCCTACACATTACAAACTTTACATAAAGAGTAAATATAACTTAGTCTAAACTATGACTCAAACCTAATCTATTATTTACAAATGTACCATGAAGGTACCATTTTTTACATTAGCATGTACCAAATAATGTAATATACTCTAACATAACTTAAGGGTATATTTTTTATATAAATAATGACCTAAAGCCCTCATTGCAATCATCTTTTAGTGATGATAATTTAGAGCTACACTCTATAGAACCCACTTTATGCTTTGTACTGATGAGGTTGTAGGAAATTAGCAAGCCCTTGTTCATCCTGCTTAAGGTAAGTCCTTATGGTTTATCAAGTGCACGATAGTTGGGTATGACCCTTCTAGCCTATATTATCATTTTTTTATCAATTTTATAATCAAAATAATGGATGAACATTAATTTTATTTGAGTAATTATGTGTTGATTGATCACATGCTATAATTTATATAGTGTAATAGTCATATTTAGTTTTATTTCTTGCACTCTAAGCTTCATGTATTTACTTTTTATACCTTACTTTACATATTTTAATTTATGGATTTAATTTTATTGTGTATTTTATTTTATGAAGGTTAAATTAGTCTAGATTAGAGGTCAAAATGAGGAAAAAAGGAAGCTAGCTTAAATCTAGAGGTCAAGCAAAGTCTATGGTAGATCTGTCCAACCTTGTTGAAACTTAGATTTGGGGGCACAACACTTAAAATAGAAGTCAAGCCAATTCCCCTTATCAACATAATTTTTGGCATGCTTGGTGGGACAAATCTTATTTTTATACACTTTTCTTAATTTTTATGCCCAAAACCATCACAGTTAGAGCAATTGGCTCAAAATAAAAAAACTTTTTCCCTAAGTTTTACTCTACAAATGATTCACTTATAAAGGCAAATGATTTGCTCATTTTTTAGTAAGTTCAAGATTAAAAAAAAAAGCAGGCGATTTTCTTGACTCATTAAGCGAATTCCTCGACTTAGCAAGTAAATTGCTTAATTTTTTCTATACTTTGAAAAATGCTAAAATTGAAAGCAATTAACTTGAGTTTTAGATTTAAACCCAATTTTTCTCAAACTTTTATCCTTTTTTTATGACTTGAACTATAGAAACCTTATTTTTTTGTAAAGATTACATCGACATTATCTAAGCTAAACAAACTCAAATCTGACCTTATATGTGCATTTACCATGGTAGAAGCACTTAAGGCAAATTTTTTAATTAATTTTGCACAAGTTTGGTACAATAAGCAATTTTCTTGATAAAGTGAGTGATTTTCCTAATAAAGGATAGAATCAAGTCAACACACATCCAATAAATTATTTGTTCAGATATATCTACAAGGAAATCATTATTCCTTTGCAAAAATTTTCTAACTTAGATTAGATAAGTGAATTGTTTGACTTTCCAAGAAAATCACTTAGTTTATTTAGGTTAAATAAAATTACATAGATAATGAGTAAATCACCTGAAATTGAAAGTAAATTATTTAAATTGATGGTGTACTAAAAAAATTGTGTTATAGAAGTGAATCTCTCAAATTTGAGGGTGAGTCACTGAAACAAGCAAATTTTAATTTTTTTTAAATTTCTAAGGTTTTGGACCTAATTTTCGGATTGACCTTAGAAAATTGTTTGTGTAGGTATAAGCATATGAATATACAATTTAAATATTAGAAACTAGGAAAGGACATCAATCAATGGATATAGTTGCATTTAACTAAAGGAATGCAAAGGGAAAAGATAAAAAATAAAGTACTACATGGGTGCATCAAGAGGTCCTAGTATTCAATCCCATATTGTCAAAAGGAAAGAGCCCCATGGACGACCAAGTTAGAAAAGGCTTCACACCACCAAAAATAGATAATCTAAGTGAGAAAATGAGCTATTTTATTATCTTGGTAAACCCTAATTAGACTAATTAGGTGCCTACAATGGCCAAAAACAACTCTCTTTATTAGGTACTCATTGATATGAACAATATAAGAAATAACCCACTCTTTTTCATCAAAATTTCAACCAACCCGTAACTTTTGATATACAAAATTTACCTCCTAAGAAAAATCCTCTAGCATAAATTCGTCTTGGATCCAATCAATGTAACACTTTCATTGTTCCTCCAATTCAATCCTTGGCTCAAATAGGTTCATTAGACTTGAAATTTAACCTTACCTAGAATACACAAGTGACAACTAGACAAGGGATCATAGGTATCCATGGAAACACCCAAGGATTAACATCACCTTTAACCAATCAACTATAGTTAAACATGCAAGGTCCACCTCCTCAAAACAAACAAAAACCATAGTTATAATTAAACTACACCCCTCCATAGTAGAAACTCAACCACCTCTAAATTAGTAGTGGGTCTACCTAGACCCACAACCTCAAAACTCACCATATTACCCTCCATATATATACCCCCTACCACCCATATCAGTCTTTGGGCTATGTGATGTATCATCCTCATCAATAGTATGAATAACCTCATCCATAGTAAAATAATCCTAGTACATATACTAGACCTAAAAACTAACTTATTAATTTAACCTATCAAGGCCCATTGATCCTATTGGTCTACTTGCTTATTTCCCCAGTTGTTATAAATATTCTACCTATATCTTTAATAGACTACATTGGATGACCTTAGTGAGTTGTCTACACTCAAGTCAATCCAATGCATTCAAGAGTAGGACATAGTGGTATGTTTATTTATATATTGTATTCATGATAAGGCTACATTATGGTATAGGAGATTTCTATATAATTTAATAATTGATTGGACATCAATAGTTGAACCTTTCATGCACAGATTTAGAAGTATGAAAAATGGTTATTCAATTATATTTCAATTAAACAACATACAAAGAGACCTTCAAAAAATATCTATGAATTCAATACTAGATTATTGAGAACCTTAAATTTAATTCCACAAAAATGTTAGGCCAAATGAATAATAAGCATTACCATACTATATCAAGGATTTATAAACTATTTTAGCACTAATGGGTTGTAATGATAACCACCATACACTAGCTAAATCATTTGAAGAAGCAATAAGAGATGAAGATATTTTTTTCATGGTAGAGAAAATACCCCTACCCCACCAATGACCTACACATCCCAAATTTTCTAAAACACCCCTATGTCTAGTATAATATCCAGTTTATCTCCTATTATGATGCCTCAATTAGGTACATCCATCCATCCTTCTTAGTCACCATACATCATTACTTTTATAGGTCAAAATGCTTCATCCATAGTCGCTTTTCAACCTCCAATTCCAACCCTTCCCACTTCATCTAATTTGGGTAAGGAACCCCACAACAACTTTATAATATTTAAGATGCTAGAGGTAATCAATACCAAGGTTATGCATAGTGGTGAATCTTTGTTAATTCACAAATATTAGCATTTTCAAAAATAGAAATTGGTAAATTTGGAGACCTTGGACATTGGCCCATTCACCCAAAATTTTTAGAGGTTGGATCACCACAGATTGATAATAATATTACCAATTTTTTTTTTAAATTGCCAACACTCCTGCCTAGATTAAGGATCATTTTCACCTTGAAATTATATATTTTTAATTATCCTACCAAATTCACCTCTTATACCAAATATATATATATATATATAATGCAAAAATGATTCATATTCATGTAAAACATTCAAAATATTCAAAAAATGACCAAAAAAAAGTAAAACCGTCCAATAGAAAATATGACCTGAAACATTCAATCTATTACATAATTCTATCGAATTTCACCGATCATATTTGTACCCATACCGTATCCAAAACCTTTTTCCACCCAAAACTCATCCATAACCATTTTTTACCTAGATAGAATATAGACTAAGTTTTCCACCCAGACCAAAGATAGACTCTACTTTGCACCTGTATAGGAGCAAACCCTGCTTGCACCTGGAATGGATCAAAACCTAGTTTTCCACCCGGATAGCTGTTGGACCTAGCTTTCACCCAGACTATATTTGGACCTAGTTTTACACCTGAATGGATTTTGGACCCTACTTTGCATCCAAATAGGGTCAAACCCTACTTTACACTTGGAAAGGATAAGTAATTTTGCACCCAAACTTGATTTTGACGATGCATCAATCATGAAAAAGAAAGGTACACAATTTTACCTCTATTATTTTTAGGGAATATGAGTTCAAAGAGTTGTACTAGTAACATCTATTTTCTATTATAAAATTGTAGGTTTTTATTTTGATTTTTTTCTCTTTTTCCTTATTTTTCTCTATTTCACATATGAGTGTTTTAATGCAGTTTTTAGTTAGCTATCCTCTTAAGACACTCTTATTATGTGTTTCTCTTAAGACATCGCGATTCTTTGTTTCTCTTGTTTTTTAGAGAATATGAGCTCAAGGAGTTGTAATAAGATCTGTTTTTGTCAAAAAATGTAGGTTTTTATTTTGTTGTTTATTCTATCATTTATTGCAAATAGCTCAATGCTTTGTTTCCCATATTTTGCCATGTTTTCCTTTGTTACACATGTGAGTATTTTGATGCATTTTTAGCTAGTTTTCCTTATCTTAAGACACTATGATTCTTTGTCTCTTAAGACACTCTAATTCTTTATTTTTATTGATTTTTAGAGAATATAAGTTGAAGGAATTGTAGTAGTAAGATCTATTTTTTGTCATAAAATTACAAATAGATAAATGCTCTATTTCTCCTGTTTTCCTCTATTCCACATGTGAATTTTTAGATGGATTTTTTAGCTAGCCATACTTCTCTTAAGATACTTTGATTCTCTATTTATCTTAAGATAATGTGATTCTTTGTTTCTCTTAAGACATCACGATTCTCAATTTCTCTTATTTTTTGAGAATATGAGTTCAAGGAGTTGTAGTAGTAAGATTTATTTTTCTATCAAAATATTGCATATAGGTAAATGCTCTATTTACCATGTTTTCCCTTATTTTCCTCTATTCCACAAGTGAGTGTTTTCAAGGATTTTTTTAACTAGGTGACTATCTCTTAAGACATTGTCATCCTCTGTCTATTCCACTAATACTATGAGTTTCTATGCCATTTGGTACTTAATATGGTATTTTTTTGCATTTGAATTTGTAATTATATTTTGTATCTGTATATATTATTTTTATTAAATGATAGAAATTCCAATACATATCTTCTGATTTAAATTTGTATATTAATTTTTTTTGTCCTCTGAAATAATACAAGTGTAGATAATTATCTATCTTCAAAAAATAGAGTAGTGACAGGCACTAAAAAGATCACTATAGAGCCTTATTTGAAATTGGTATTTATTTTCTACCAACCATACCTCTATTTATTCTAGTTACAATATTATTTTGAGGCCTAATAGTACTAAAGATTTGTTCAACATTTTATTAATTTTCTAATATAAAAAAAAAAATCTTTACAAGTAAAATGACACCTACTAGAAGGGAGGCAAATATTCTACTAAAAAGAGTATCCTCAAATATTTTAGTCATAAATCAAAATCCAACAAGCCATCGACATCTGTAAAAATTAAAGGTACAAATGATTTTTACCTTCTAAACAGTTAGTTTTGTATTCTATCTATTCTTTTTTTCATCAAAAAATTAATTTTCAGTATATGGCTTTGGCTATATTGAATGTTGATATGAATATTATTTTTGTTTGTAAAAATATGGTCTCTTACATACAATAGTGATAAAGAATATCATTGTATGCAGAATACATTGTTGACCTTGATATCTCTCCACTTGAAGATATTCCTCACGTACAAATGCTTTCACATGAAAATTATATTAACAATGACATCCAACAAACACTTGAAGATATTCCTCAAAATGACATACCACTTGAAAAAGAAAGTGATAAATCAAATACAATACAAACTTTGGGGGAATCTTCAAGACAACAAACTAAACATAGAAAGTTAACTAGATGGACTATTGGTAGGTCGTTTAAGGTTGAATGGTCATCAACTTATCCCTTTATAGAGCTAAAACAATCAAAGAACAAAAACAAAATTCCAACAAAATGTAAATGTATAATTTGTAGTTGGAAACTTGGTAAGGATCATAAGATGCAACTGAAGTTAGATACAATAGAAAAACATTGTAGGAAATTTTATTCAATAATTAAAAAACTTATGGAACCATTAATAAAATAGTTATGTGGAAGGATGCATCAAAATGTATGCATGTTAGATATGCAAAATAATATGAAAAATAATTGAAGCTACAACAATCTCTTGTTGAGAAAGGTAGAATTATTCAAGCCCAATTTCATTAAATTTATAAGACCACTTTAGCTTCAAAAAGTTTACAATTTGCTATTGTATATAGTATTCTTGAAAAGGGTAGATCGATGTTTGATTTTATTTATTATAAGCACTTATTTCAACTAGCTAATGTGCAAAACCTTCCTAGTTCCCATTGGTCAGATCGAAGTGGTTGAGAAATTATAAAATGTCTATCATTGGTTGAGCAGGAGGACCTAAGGGAGAAAGTAAAACTAACTAGATTTATTTTTCTTTTAGTTGATGAGGTTATGGTTGTTGACAACACATCTTGGATTTGTATGCATGTGTACACATTCCAAAATCATGTAAGGCATCTTAGTTTACTAGCATTACATAAGATGGTGGAAAATTGTAATGTGGAAAACCTCTATAATATTGTTGTAACTAGTTTAAAAGATATTTCAAGAATGAATAATATAGAAATAGCCTCAAAGTTAATATGCATTGGGGCTAACAATGCTTCTACAATGCAAGGACATAGGAGTGGTCTCTGTATTCTACTTCAGACATCAATTGCCCTATATTTGATGCTCATTCATTGCATTGATCATAGAATAAATCTTGCATACACAACTGTGAGCACTTTCAATAATGTTGTGAGAGTGGAGGAACTCATATGCAAAATCCATTCTTATTTTTTGTGTAGTCCAAATTTTTTTAAGAGTTTCAACAGTTTGCACTAGCAGTTACAAAAGGAAGAAAATTGTTAAGAGATGTGGATACAAGGTGGATTTCAATGTACCAACATGCATACTAAGTTTTTATAGAATATCTATCCTTAATAGGTTTATGTATGAAAATTGTAGGGTAGTTAATAAGGCAAAATATTTGCTATAACGTTTGATTGACTTGGATACACTTCTAACATTATGCAGTATTCTTCCAATGTTGCAAGAAATGAATAGATTTATTAAACATGCACAAAAAAAATCCATATATATATATTATTTTATTAGGTTAAAAAAAAAATGTATGCATATTAACAGGATATACATGTCCGAAGGAAATTTTATAGATCCTTTGTTTGATAGTTGGAAAACATTAACTAACGTGAATGATTCAAAAATATTTTTGAAGTTCGACATCAATGATCATCTTTGTATTAATATTCATGGAAAGATGGTACATTTTTATTGTTTTGAAAGGTGATTAAATATAGTTATGAATGATGTTGAATAAATTCCCATAACACAATGGATTTGAAGTAATTTTACAAAATACTATGATTAAATTGTTAAAATAATAAAATCATTGACAAGAGAAATAAGAGATTAGTTTCAAAGAGATGAGTTGCTTGAGGCCATGGGTGTGGTTAACCCCATGTTTTGGGGTCCTTCTAATGACTACAAATTTACATATGAGTTTTTTGTTAAATATATAAGCACACTTTCTAAATATTTTAGTAAAAGTGTGAAATTCAATGGTGTTGAAATCAAAGGTATTCTCAACAAAGAACTTTTAATACAACAATCATCACATTTTGGAATGACAATTGTTGATCAAACATCAATTTTGAGTAACTTCCATGAGTATGGTTCCATTACATATTTATAAAAAAAATTGTATCCAAGTAGTGTATTACAAGATACAATAAGTGAATATTTTTGTTTATATGAATTATGTCAAACAATGATTTTGAGATCTATGGAAGATGAGAGGGTTTTTAGTGCACTATCTTTTGTTAAATCTAAGCTCTGTAATAGGCTAGATAAAAATTTGGAAAATTGTTTGAGAATTTATGTGTCATCATATGAGTTGGATAAATTTACCTATGATAGAGCATTGGCATACTAGAAATCCTTAGCAGACAGAAGGGGTATCACTAATACAGACGATAATGAGGATAATGATGCTTGAAGTGATTAGATAGCGGAGACAAAGATACCCGCCATGCTTAAAAGTGATTTTGGACAATATGAGAAGTGTTTGTTTCATATACCAAAATTGTTATTTTTACAATATTTGACAACATTGATAAATTTTAATATATTAGTTATCAGTTTCATCGATAAATTTGACTTTATTTATTATCACAACATCATTTCAGCTACCTAAATTGTATTTTATGATCTACATCACAACATTGTTTTTCAAATTATATGTTTTATATTGTAGCCTTCGTAGTGTCCTAACTGTGTTCATTCATGAAACCTTATGTATTAAAATATAGTATTGTTAATGTATTGATATTAATGTATTGACACAATTGAGTTAAATCATAGTAATATTTCATTTATTATTTGAAATTGCAATAGTAAATATAATTGAATCATTCTAAATTTAAAAGAAGCACAAGAATATAAATGGAAAAAATATTGAATGATAGACAACACAAATTAATAAGAGTTTTTTTATTATTTGCATTGAAAATATACATTGTAAAAAATTGTTGACAACAATACAACATAATTTGCTGTCAACTATTAAATATTTTACAATATTTAAATTTTGAGATGGGGGCTCAGGGAGAGATTTGGTCACTCCTTGTGTATCTAGATCACCTTGAGTTTGAGATGCTCATGAATTTTTAGGTTCTTTTTCCTTATCTCTTGTGTCAATAGCCTTCGCTTACACTAGAAGTGATTCAGTTCCGATAAGGCCTTCCTCTACCTTCTATATGTCCCCCAACAACATTCTTTCTTCTCGAGTTGGATCCTCTTGCACTATAGAAAGGTTTTCATGATGCTTCTTCTTAAGCAAGATATGTGGATCCATATTGTGCTCCTTTATAATATTTCTTAAATAATTATTATCTTTGACTTTGTCTTGTAAGGTTTCCTTCATTTTTATTACACTTTGGAGTGTTTATTAAACTTTGGAGTGTTTTCTTTGCCATGTGGATATTAACATCCATGCTTATAACTTGTTTTTGTAAATTATCAAAATTTGACTGCAAAAAATAAAAGAAAACATTAGTTAGTTGAGAGTTATATGAAAAAAGATAACCATAAAATTTATTGCATCTAAAGTCTCACCTCAACCGCATCCCTTGAAGCCTCAACGATTGCAACTTTTTTTTTATTAGAATCCCATTAGTTATAATATGCTTGGTCTTCAACATTTAGGTTCTCCAATATGTTCAACATAATGTTTAAAATTTCATCATTATATAAAAGTGAAGTGTTCACTGAGTCTGATTGAGCTTTATGTAACATACCAACAATCTTTTCTAGTTCATTTTGGACTAGAGAAAAAATATCTTCCCTTTTATCAAAATTATTATGTTGGAAATTTATCTCCTTAATAAGGAACTTTACCTAAAATTCCCAATCCCTCGTTTCCTTTACATTGTGAAGCAAACTATCTTTGGTTAATGCTTTACAATTATTAGCCATTATTTTTTTTCAAAAAAATTAACTTTTTCATCTTTAGTTCGAGGTTTAGGGTCGTTGGTGTTAGAAGGCGACAATGAGGTTTGCTAAGCTTTAGGAAATTGTTGTTTTTTTTGTGCTTGAAGCACAATTGTTGCTTTAAAAAATTCAATGTTTCCCTATAAAAGATAATCATCCTCTAATGGAGGACTATCTAATCATGAGATAAAAATTTCTTGCAATGAAAAACCTATTGAAAATGATATATTTGGAAATATAGATATTTTTTGGCTTGGTGCCCCCCATGATATCACTCTAAAAAGTTATTTTCCACCCCTTCATTTACCTCTCATTAATTTATATCATGGTGGAGGTGGTGGTGGCATCATTTGCTGCCTTCTTTGAGTAAATAGCGAGGAGGCACCTAAATACATTATAATAATATCTTTCTAAAGAAAATAAAAGTGGACAAAATTAATACATATATTAAAAAAATACTTACCTAATTATGAGATCTATTGTTTACCTCTAGCCTATGAAGGCATCTCAGTGCGAGTGTTGGGAGTGGGCGTAACACTAAAAACATACAAAAAAGGAAATAATTATTATAATTTCTACTAAGAAATAATGGTAATGAATCAAGAAGCTCAAAATAGTAAACTTACCTGTCATTGGCCTCACTAAATTCACATTGCATAATATGTGCAGGTAGATGTGGATGACAAAATGAAGGAGAAGGAGTTAGCCTCAAACGTTTAGGAAGCCTCAAAAATGGTGATTCTTTAGACCCCGCGTCTTTTGAATCACCAATGGCCTCTAGCATGTGATCCCTTACAACAACATCCTATTTTGTTCTTGTGTTGGCTACCTTAATCTACATTTAGGTGCAAATAAAAAGTTAAAATATGAAAATGTGCTAAAATATAAAAAATTATTTGATGGTGAAAAATAGAATAATTACCTTCACCTCTTAGGGTGTCATGGCAATACTTTGTAGGGTTGGGTGCACTACAGACGATACACTAGTACCTTGCAAATTATGAAAATATTCATAATAAAGTCCTAAAATATAATTTACTATGGCCACCATGGTCCCTAATTTTTTTTGAACACTATGGAACTTTGTTTTGATGTGATCCAAAATATATGTACACCAATCAAATTTCTAGTGGTGAAGACAAGGAACCTGTAGCACCCTAAAATTGGTGCAATTAAACCCTTAGTAAAAAGATAAAAATTTGAATTTTAACCCCGAAACCGCCCGTTAACCGCTCTTCTCATTTTTTGTGCCATTTTTAGGAGTTGTTTTGACCATTGGACGATATCGTCACCGATCAGATGAAATCATCCCAGATCGGACAAATTCGTCTGGAACAGAACGTCCAGACGATTTCGTCCCAAAACCGAATTTTCATAATTAGATTCTATTTCAACAACCTCTCCAACTTGGGCAAAAGCATGTCTGCATAGTTGGAGATTCCTCCACTGAGGATCTCCTAGATTGGGATGATCCCCAACTTCTTAACCTACCCCTAATCCTATATAAACTTGGGATTTTCTTAGTTTATACCCCTGGCTGATCATTCCCCTGCAACTCTAGTTTTTCTATATTAGAACATCCTCACCCCCATTATTTGCATTTGTATTTTCAAGTTTGTCATTGCAGGTTTTCATTGTGCTTCAGTTGGAGGAAGCTCGGATCGTCGCAGGCGATTCCAGATGATTTCAGATGATCCTATTGTAGATTGACGATGATCTCGTATGATTGGAGGCGATCTCAATAGCAGTTCATATTGGGGGCAACCAGAGCCCTGATTTTGCATTTCTTATCTTTCTTCTTTATTTTACTATGCATTAGCTTGATTTATTTTCATTTTGCATCCTGGAGTTCACCTCATCTAGCATAAATGCATTATAAAGTTAAAATAAGTTATTAAAACATGGCATTTCCTTTAATATGCTATCTAGATTTGTTAATTAAGCATTCATATTGTCATTTCTATTATTTTGCATTATTATTGCAGTAGCATTTTTGGTTTTTGGTGTTTGTTTCTGTGATTGCAGGCTTCTGACGGATTCGTCTGACAGATTCGTCTGATGAATTCATCAAATCAATGATGATCTCGTCTGATCTTAGATGATCAACTGTAATATGGGATGATTCTGTACAATTATAGATGATCCTATCATTTTTAGGACAATATGGACTCCTACAAGCTTCAAAATATTCATCAGACATCCAGAATCAGGTGCATTCTTTCTTATTTAGTATATTCCTGGTATTTAGGATTCATTCATGCTTTCTGTATTCATATAAATCAGCATTTCATATAGAATAGCTTAGATTCATTCTGGACAACCTAGGGATATGCATGATTAAAGTACAAAATGAACACATCAAACCCATTCTCAACCTAGGCATGGAAACAACCACTAAAAGTTTCCTGGTGAACCCCACCATCCTTCAAAAATTCACCCTTATACCCCTCCCCCAAGAGGCGCGACCTTCAAAGGGCCTCTCAGTCCGAGGTATTGTTCCATCCTTCTCACATCCCCCTTTCGAGCACGGATCCTTTAGCCTGAAGGTAAGGGCACGAAAAATTTGGGTCGATACATTTTGGTGAACCCGATGTGAAACTAAAAGCCTTCTGAAAAAAAACAAAAAAAATAAAAAAATAATAACAATAAAAATAAAATATATATATAAATGCATTATTAAAAACATCTAGAATCATTAGATGAACAATTAAAATCGTATATTATGTTTAGATGGTAGATTATAATAAAAGACGAGTTGTCACCATAAATGTTGAAAATCAATTAACAGCCATAGAGATTACATATGTGCTTAGAGTACCTCAAATTGAATAGAGTCCAACCTTTATGGGATGAACTTGATAGGATATTGGATATTATTTCATCTAGATCAACCGAACTTAGGCAAATCAAGAGGTTTGTCCTAGATAGAATCCTGGATCCTGATCAGGTAACTTTATACCATGAACTTCAGAGAGCTTGCCATAGGTGGTTAGTCGATAAAAGAGCACTTGTTTCTTCTGAATTGTACACCTTTGAAGAATACCTTGAGAATGCAGTTGTAGTACATAAGTTTCTATCTCGTATAGAGGATCAAGAAGTCATTCTTATGAATAGAAAAATATGGAATAGAGTTCCTAGAGTCGTGTTATATCAAGAATATTACCATGGAACTTTATTTCTACGAGTCGGAATCCGAGACAGATCATATTACTATAGCACACTTTGTCAAAATTTTGAAAAACCATTTTCAATTTGAAGAGGAGAATTTCATGACTCCTGATGAACTTGATCCCATCAATGATATCCATAAACTATTTATAGAAAACTAAGTCATTTATGTTATTATTGTTATTTCTTGTAACTAGAATGCTATTTGTTATCTTTATAATAATATTATAAAAAAAAAAAAACATAAACAAAAAAATCAAAACATTTCCCTTTTAAGTATTATAGTAGGTATATAATTAAAATATATACCTCTCAAACCTATCACATATATATATATATATATATATATATATATATATATATAAAGTTTTTTTTTTTTTTTTTTTTTTTTTTTATATATATATATATATATTTGCTGAAATCTAAGTTTAAGCACAATTCCTAGACTTAGGAATGAAAAAGCAGATGAAGAAGAAGAAGATTGGTTAGGAAAACCATTAAATAACCTAGATGTCCTTCCTGAAGATCAAATTCTAGAAGAAGGAACCCTAGATCAGCAAGAAGAAGACCTTGCTGTAGGAAATTAACAAGAAGAAACTAATAGAGAGGAAGGATCCTCATCCCCTAAGATGTCTCCGGGAGGAGATGTCACATTTGAAAACATGGATCAATTCTAGAAATTCATTAATACTAATATTGGTGTTCTTAATAGAGCAGTCCACATGGACAAGGATCGAATTAGTGAGACTCAAGAAACTCTAGAAGATGTATTTCACACATGCACTAATCCCTTGTCCTTTATTGAACAAGGGAGTGATCAAGCTGGACCATCCAATTTGGATATGGAAACTAAGATCCAAAACAGGCAACAAAAATAGGTTACTCAACCATCTAAAGTGCCTATTAGCAAGCCTAGGGTCATTCTTGCACAAAAGAAACCATCATTTATTGCTCTATTTCACCAAGCTATTGATCAATATACCTCAAATCAACAAAAACCCAAAACAAAACCAAACACCAATTACCAACAATCTGGGATACAACATAATACTACTACAAATCCTCTTCATAATACTCTTCCTACCAACGCTTTGCATAATAGCAATATAGTGTCTAATCCTTATGTCACACCGTCATACACTCATAAATACCATACCTATGTCCCACCAAACCAATATGGTGGAAAAACTAGTAATCTTGAAACTATGGTGAAATAGTTAGTTTCTCGCATGGATCAGATAGATCCCTACCATCCCTCGTACAATTATCGAGAGATGTGTAGTCAGCCATTAGATCCTATAGTTGTAGCATAGCCATATCCTAAAAATTTTCTTATGCCTATCTTGCCCATATATAAAGGAACCGAAGATCCCATAGAGCATCTTTGTATGTTTAGGATAGCATGCCATGATATATCGCATGATGACTTATTATTGCTAAAAATGTTCCTAAAAAGTTTAGGAGGAATGGCATTAGAGTGGTATTATCAATTACTCACTAATTATTTGAGAAAATTTGAAGAAACTACTGAGTCTTTTGTGCATCAATTTAGTGCCTACATCGAAAGGCATGTGACCATTAAAGATTTGTACAACTTAAAACAAGACAAAGATGAATGTTTTGCCGATTTCCTAGCTAGGTGGAGACAGTTGATAGGAAAATTACACTCTGTGTTACCTTATAGGGAGATGTTGGACATATTTATTAATAATTTACAAGACCAACTATCTTACAAATTATCATCTGCTACCTTGACCACCTTCGATCAGGCTATAGACTTAGCCAAACGAGTGGAAGATGCTCTCATTCAGAGAGGACAACTTAAAAAGAAAGATGATGAGAAAACATCTAGAAATCAATATAAAAATAAATAAGTTGTGGGTGATGGAGTCACTGATAGTAGAAATATTGCTACTGTCAATGCTACGAAGACAACGGAGAAGTATATACTGAAACCTCTAGATAAACCTCCTCAATAATTTACTAGATTAAATCAACCTTTATCAACCATTCTCTTGCAATTATTAGAGCGAGGTTTGATTCGATTACCAACTATTTGGGAACCTGATCCAACTATACCCGGATACAAAGCTAATTTACACTGTGACTTCCATCGAGGACCTGGACACACTACCAAATCTTGTAAAATATTAAAACATAAAATACAGGACCTGATTGATAATAATGAGATGGAGGTACAAGCCTTTCAACCTAAGCAAAATCCTCCTAATAATACTCAAAATAACATTCCTCAAAACCAGAATCAGAATGCCAATTAGTAATTGGACATATTTCAACATCCTTTACCAAAGCATGGCAAGGAAGTAGCTAATCAAATTGACCATCATAATGTTCCCCCTCCTACCCGATATGTAGGGACTATTAGTGGGCATTTACCTACTCATGATTTGGAAATATTTGACACAACTTTATCCGTGGTTACAACCATGCCTCTACATAATATTCAAACACCTAATCTTAGTGATATAGAATATGAGACTGAGAGTGATATGGAAATCACCTCAAATCAATCGAATAGCTTCGAGGATGAATCAGATCCTATTCTCCCTATCACAAGTCATATGGTCCCAGAAGAACCATTTCCAAGAAGAGTCACTACTAGAACATCGTCTCACCAATTAATTTCTAATGAGCAAGCCATAAATGCTAGACCAAGACCCATTCATCATCCACAGAATAATATTGTGGGTACCATTAGAGCTGTTACTAGACAACTGGCTCAAAACTCTCAACAAGATCAAATGTAGAATAATGGATCAACTCCATTTGTTTTGAAAGTTACTAATAAAGGGAATCAAGCACCTAATGTTCAACTTAAACCTCCTTATAATATTAATGAGCAACTATCAAATATTACAACTAGAATTTCTCTTTTGGACCTTTTAAGATCTTCCCCTACACATAGAGATGAATTAATGCTCACATTAAGCCAGATGATGGTACCACAAGACATTCAACCTGAAGCCATGGCTAATACTATAATAACTCATGAAGTTGATTGTATTGACTTCTGAGATAGAGACATACCTCAACATAGTTTACATAAGGATAACCCCTTATATATTATTGCCTTAATTGGAGATGTAGTAGTTAAACGAGTCTTGATTGATAATGGTTCATCTTTAAACATATGCACTTTTGACTTCTACCAGATATTTGGGTTTAGAAGTGATGAAATGAAAAGAACTGATATGATCATAAAAGCTTTCAATGATGAAACACAAGAAACGTGTGGAGTTATTACCATCCCATTGTAGGTTGGTCCAAGAACCTTGGATACGATCGTGTTTATTGTACATTACCCTGCATCGTACAATATACTCTTGGGTCACCCTTGGATCAATGCAATGCGAGTCATTCCCTCAACTTTACATCAATGTGTGAAATTTGAATTTAAGAATCGTTGGTTACCATTCATGGTGATCCTAGACCCTTTGATATTTGTGCTTTGGCAAAACCTGTTGGAGTTCAATTTTGCCCTGCTTTGTCATCCACACATCATAATTCTCATTATCCATATAAACATGTGAAACACACACCCACAACACCATCTACTTCTTCTCCATTAGTTCCACCTCTACATACAGCTCAACCATCCTCTAAACAAACTACATTAGGACCTCAAAAAGATCCTAATCCCACAACCGAGGCTTCTTGTTCTACTCCTATAACTTCTATACCTATAATAGAATCATCCATCGACATCTCTACAACATCTACATCTAGCAAAGGCATATTTTTTGCATTAGAAGATGTAGGAAATGTTCCTTCTACCTATTATGCTCTTACTGACGAGCTCTTACCCAATTTATCTAAAATTCTTATATTAGAGAAAATGAATGCTGCTATGCAAGATTCCCTTATTTTAAATAATTTACCACCATATCCTCATACCTTGGGCCTCCCATAGCCTATGGGAAGTATTTACCAAGTTGGGAGCTATGCTTTTATTTATAAGGGATATGACTGGGGTAGAATACCCAGAAACATCAAGACTCATTATGATGGATATGCTCGATGTTATTTTACTAATGAGTATATTAAAGCCAAATATATAATGCTTAAATTGGGATATAAATGGAAAGGTTTGGGACCTTTCCAAAATGGTATGAAAGAACCTTTTGAGGTAGAACCATGGCCTGCCCGATGTGGTGTGGGCCTATTTCCTAGTAAGGGTCAGCCTTTCCCATTTAAGGACGATGACCATCTTATATGTTACCAAGATTATTTGGATCAACGTGATGCTTTGCATTTAATGAATAAGTCATTTACATGTAATATGCTATCTATAGCTTACCCTAAGATGATTGCTGAATTCGACGATGAGTTGGAGGGAGATATCTTCCATGATGTCTCCGTTGAGGAATTATTACATCATGAATTTTATTTTAATGGCTCCATACCTACCATAGCCCAGCTTGAGGCCACGACTCCTCAAGACAAATTATCCAAACTAACCTTGGAAGAATTACAAGAATTGGGCGTTTCACCCACCCCACCTAATTTTGAGAAAAATCTACACATGGAAGTAGAAAATGTCATAAAAATTAACATTGGAACTAAGGATAATCCTCACATAATCAACATTGGATCATAATTGAGTCAAGAAAAATAGGATAAATACATTGCATTTATTAAAGAATATGAAGATGTCTTTTCTTGGACATATGAATATATGCCAGGTTTAGACCCTTCTGTAGTTATGCATCACCTAGTAGTCCGTCCGGATGCTAAACCTGTTAAACAAAAATTTAGAAAAATGCATCCTAAAGTGGCCTTACTAGTCAAAGGGAAGTTAGAAAAACTCTTAAATGTTATTTTTATACAAGCCATTGATTATGTTGAATGGATCTCGAATGTAGTTCTAGTAACTAAGAAAGAAGCTACTAAGGTTAGGGTTTGCACAGACTTTAGAGATATTAATGTTGCATGCCCTAAAGATGATTTTCCTCTTCCCAATATGGATCAGATCATTGATTTTACTACTGGGAGTGGAATGATATCCTTAATGGATGGATTTTTTGGTTATAATCAGATCAGGATAGCTCTTGAAGATCGGGCTAAAACAACCTTTATTACCCCTTGGGGGACCTTTTGTTGGAAAGTGATACCATTCGGTTTGAAGAATGTAGGTGCAACATATCAACGGGCCATGACTTATATTTTTCATGATATGATGCATGATATACTACATGATTATGTAGATGACATTATAGCTCATTATACTGATGAAGATGACCATTTAGATGATTTGAGAAAAGTATTTAATCGGTTAAGGGAATATCTTATCCGATTAAATCCAGCTAAATGTATATTCGAAGTTAAGTCCGATAAATTATTGGGGGTTATAGTTTCTTTACGTGGCATCAAAATTGATCCTCTTAAGATTGCGACTATCATTGATATGCCCACACCCAAAAATATATCAGAATTATGAAGTTTACAAGGTAAGCTTCAAGCTATCCGTCACTTCATCGATAAGCTGGCGAATAAAACTGGACCCTTTCTTAAGCTTCATAAGAAGGATTTATTTTTCCATTGTGACTACGAATGTCAGCAAGCATTTGAACTCCTCAAAAAATATCTTCTTAACCCACCTTTTCTTTCGCCACCTAGACTTGATTGCCCATTTATCTTGTATATTTATGCTTCAAATTTTGCCTTAGGAGCTATGTTAGCTCAACTTGATGATGAGAAGAAAGAACATGCTAATTATTACATTAGCAGAACATTAATTAGTTATGAAACCTGCTACACAGTATTATAGAAGTTATGTCTAGCAGTCATATTTTCTACATAGAAATTACGCCATTATATGCTCAGTCAAAAAACCTATGTTATTGCTAAATCTGATCCTTTGCGGTATCTCATGAGTTGACCTTATTTATCTGGTCGCACAACAAAGTGGGTTCTTGCCCTAAGCAAGTTTGAACTCACGTTTATAGGACAAAAGTCTATTAAGGGTCAAATCATAGTAGATCACTTAGCTGCTACACCCTTAGAGTCTACCCATCCCCTCATCATTGAATTTCTTGATGACTACCTTAAACTAGAGGCAGACCATCCAGAGCAATGGTCCTTATACTTTGACGGAGCTTGATGCATGAGTGGGGCTAGTGCAAGTATTATTTTAATATCTCCATAGAAACATCTTATACCTCTATCCTTCAAATTAATGTTTGCTTGTGCTAATAACACTGATGAATATGAGGCTCTAATCCTTGTCTTACGAGCTACCTTGGCACTAAAAATTAAAAATATATTGGTTTTTGATGATTCTAAACTTGTTATAAATCAAATTAATTATGTTTATCAGACAAAATATTATAAATTGCATCCATATAAAACATATGTATTACAATTATTATATTTATTTGATCAAGTTACCTTAGAAGCTATTCCTCAAACTAGCAATCGTGCGGCTGACGCTATGGCTGTAGTTGCATCTCTTTTACCCTTGGAGTTAGATGATGAATATGCGACCATCATTATTCATCGACTCTAGGAACCCACTTCAAATAAATCATGCTTAGAACCTTTGGATGTGTTTCTAATCAATGAAACTACTCTTGAACTTTGGTACACTGATATATTCAATTTTCTTCAAAATGGGACCTCAAATCAACAAATAGGCCCCTAGATTTCGAAATTGATTCACCTTTTTTTTTATAATTAGATTTTGGGTGTGACCCCTTATGCATAACCCTAATCAAGACCATGATATATTAGAACAATATTGTGAAATAGTAGTGGTAATGGCCATAAAATAGACATCCACAATAGGCTCCATATTTGATAAAATATTAGTTTCCTCATTAAGGTGCTAACAAAGAAGTGATCCAATTTCCCAATCATATGGTCAACACCAATCTAAAAGTAGAACCTATGTTATTCCTCCTTTATAATGATAGACATGATCCTACTAAACACATGAGTGTCATTATGTATTCACAAACTATATAATACACTCAAAAATATTATGTTCAACAAGTTACTACCATTAGACATTTGTCTTCTTCCATGTACCAACCTCAAGCTATGAAATCAACACTTACTTTACCTAACCCTAACAATACAATACTAGTAAATTCTAGCATTATTGAGATAGGAGAATAGTCACCTTTCAAATATGATGTTATATTTTCCAACCAACAAGGCATAAAGAATAAAAGAAAAAGAAAAATGATAGTAGAATAATTAGTTGATAAGTAAGCAAATGTGGGTAAAGGTACAACCATCCCTATAAGTTGAAGGCTACCTTTACACTTGAAAGATAAAATGTCAATCATGGCTTACCAAGATAAATAAAAATATAAAGAAAACACATGGGAATGCTATAAAAACACCTCAAAATGATGTTCAAGAAACACCAAATGATTGAAAAGAGAAGGAAATGATAGTAAATAATAGGGGTGGAGAAGCAACCAATAAAATTACTAAAAGTAAAGGTGATAAGGGGAGATATCCACTACAAGAAAAGGATAAAATAAGGTTGAATAACCCCTCTCATGTGTGAAGGGCATCAAATGATTTATTGGAAGCCCATAAATTTTGTTGTAAGAAGAGATACCCTATTCACCAAATTCAATATTGCAAAATAAATGAAGAAGATGCCATCTAAGGTTAGCATGCTAGAATATTTGGCTCTACCTAGGTAATGAGATCTAATATGAGAGTATCTGAAAGAATGAGAGTATTCATAAAAAAGTTAAATAGCAAAAATCCTCTTTAGTCCAAGTAGATGAGCAACATAATTTGATTATAGAATAGCCAATGGATATCAAAGTCAATGCTTATGATGTGCAAAATGTTCCATAAACTAAGGACCAAAAGCTACCTCCATTCTATGTAATTATCAAGATTGAAAATTATATCCTCATAAGTATTATTGATTCAAGACTAATGGTCATGGTTATACCCAAGGCTATATGCAAAAATATGGATCTTTCTTATACCAAGACCATTATACACTAAATATAGATGGATGGAACTAGTGTCAATGTAGTGGATTTTGTCAAATATCTAGTCATGACCATAGTTGATACCTAAATTTTATGGTAGTTCAAGAGGTGATAGTCATATACCTAACCCCATACTTTAGGATGTTGTTGTATAGGGGAATAAAAAGAAAGTTGTCAGGGAATGGTTATCTAGCAATGGCTTATATGCACATGAAGGTGCCAAGGATAGAAAATTTATGAGGATTGAGAATGAATCACCCTATAATTACCTCTTACACAAATTAGAGGATGACAACATAGTAAAATAGAATGAACACTTGGAATACATTGACGACAATGGGTATTAGAGAGACAACCTAGAGGTGGAAATGATAATTGGTGTATTATAGGATGATAGGGATTCCAAATAGAGGTATGAAAAAATAGAAGTAGGTATTTACCTAATAACAAAGACTCCTAAAATACCTACCTTGATGAGCCATGGCGTTGAAAAGACATGGACAATGTACTTTTATGATACTAGAATCAAGAATGGGACAAGCATCAAGGTATAGTTTGTCAATCCTTAAGGGGAATAAGGCCATTAAACCTATAGGATTTTGTTTAATTACATGAACAAAGTAGCCAAGTATGAAGCCCTCTGCACTATTTTGAGAAAGGCATAGAATATGAGAATCATAAAATATATGGTAACTCTAAACTAATAGTAAAACAAGTCAATCCTTGTGTGCCACTAATAATCTACAAAAATTGAGTTTGGAATCTACTTGATAAATTTGAATCCTATTAAACCAAAGTGATACATAGAGATTTAAATTCAAAAGTAGACAAGATGGTAAGTATGGAAACACACTTTATCTCTATAAACCATATGTGGGATAAATTAAAGTGTCTATAGGTTCTGTTTATGATAGATCTAGATAATAGTGATTACTAGTAGGTCTTCAATAATGAATATGGGGATGAATCAAAGGTGGAATAATATAGTTGAAGTCAAATAAATTACCCAAGGGATATACACTAGAAAGTCTATTTAACCTAAACTATAGCTAAAAAAAAGTCTCAAGGTAAACATCTATAAATATCATCCCATTGAGGTAGCCAAAGGAAAAATTTTATTATGAGGAAAATATTGTACTCGATAAGAATAGGATCTTTTCAAAGAACTTTGTGGTAAATATGGGAATATAATTACCTAGTCATATGAATATATGAAAGTCTATTATTGTAATTCCATAGAGAACACCATTAAATTAGAATCAAATGCTAGACCTTTCTACCAAAAATAGATACCATTCAACCCTAAGATAAAGGTCATAATGAAGAAATATTTGTTAAAAATCCTATAGGCTCTGATTATATTCCCAAGTAAATATTCTACATGGGTCACTAATCTAGTCTTAGTACTCAAGAAAAACAAAGATATCATGTTATGCATTTATTTAAGGAACTTGAATAGGGCATTATTAAATATCACTACCCATTTCCTTCCATTAATCAAATATTAAAAAATGTGGTAGTTTCATAGATGTTATTGCTTATGGATAGTTTCTTTGGATACACCCAAATTTGGGTCAAGGATGAAGACCAACATAAGAAAATTTTTTCTACCAAGTGGGTCACTTTTGCATATCAACAATTGCCTTTTATTCTATCAAATGGTAGAGAAACATTTAAAAGAGTTATGGATATAGCTTTCTTAGGGATTTTGGGAGAGATCATTCTAATATATCTTGATAATTTGACCATCTTTTCCAAATATAGAAGCAAGCACATTGAACATATAGAGGTATTTTTCCAAAGGTATAGGGAATTTAGTATCTCTATAAACCCTAAGAAGTCTATCTTGATGATTCAAGAGGGAAAATTATTAGGTCACGTAGTATCCAAAGAGGAATTTTACATAGATATTGATAGAATCAAAACCATTCATGACTTATGATTACCCTCATTAGCCAAGTGGAATAAGTTATTCTTAGGATAGATCTAGTTTGTAGTCAAATTAATTAGAAATTTTGTGCAAATTCTTAGACCCATACCTAATATGATTAAGAAATATACCTCAAATTGGAATGAATAAAGGAATAAATCCTTCCAAGAAGTAAAATATATTATCACCAAAGCCCCTATCCTAATAAACCTTGATTTCTCAAAATAATTTATGATGTATGTAATTTGAATAGATGAAAGTAGCATAACCATCCTCACTTAGAAAATGACTAAGAGGAATAATTCCCCATATATTTATAGTAATATAGCAAGACTACAATATTTATAGTACAATCTTAATTTTCAATCTACTATATTACACAATGATTTGGAAGATAAGAGGGCTATATGTATTAATAAGATATAATAAATAGATATTTAAATCAAGCCTAGTATGCTAATTAGGGGTAGAGATTTATGTGAAAGAATAGCATAAACAGTGTTTGAAGAACATGTTTCCCTAATTGAAGAAATAGATTATGATTGGTGCACTAGATGGATGAGAAACATGTGTAGGTATATTTCTATAAGTCCCTAAGGTATTACCAACTAAGAAATAGGTTAGATTTAGAAAAAATGGTGACACACCACCAGTGGTTAGAATATTACTTGGGAAATGCTATGATGGCATTCTGCTCAAATGTGTAAATGTAGATAAATAAGGAGACCTAATCAAATAATATCATGATAAAGGAGGGAATTTATCTATTCCTACCATTGCCCAAAATTTTTTAAGGGCTAGGTTCTATTGGCCTACCTTATTCACTAACTACTATCAATGGGTAAAGGATTGTAAATCTTACTACATGTTCTTAGGAAAGAATAAGAGGGATATGATGTTAAAACTAGTTATTACAATTAAACATTTCCAACAACGGGGTCTCAATTTCATAGGTAAATAAACCCATTTTTCAAGAAATGGTCATGTATGGATCATCAAAACCACTTATTACTTCATTAAATAGGTTGAGGTGGTCCCAACCAAAGTAGCCAATTAATAGATAATGTTGTAGCTACTCAAAGATATCATAACTAGGTTTGAAACTCCTGCTACTATAATGACTATTAATGCTACCTATTTTAAGGGAACAAAGGAGATGAATTTTTCCCTTGAACATGGGTTCCTACTCAAAATATCACCCAACTACTATCCTCATGGGAATGGATTAGCTAAATCAACAAAAAATAATATCACAAGGATGTTATAAAGGATAATTTTAGAATAATAGAGGGTTTAACATACAAGACTACGTAAAGCATTATGGGTGGATAATATGACACTAAAATCATCTATAAAATTATCACCTATATGCTGGTATATGAAAAAGAGGTTATATTTCCATTTAGCCTCATGCTATCTTCCCTCCAAATATCATAGTAGGTAGATCTAGAAGATACCAATATTGAGCCCATGTAAGCAATACTAAATGCATTGCCAACCTTGGAGGAGGAGATAGAAAACATTTAAAAGGATTTATCGAAAACAAAATGCCATCAAGAAGTGGTTCAAAAACAAGGCAATAGAAGTGGAATATAGAGAATGAGACCTTGTCTTCAAATGGGATAAGAATCATGCAAAACTAGGTGCTTCATCAAAAGCTTGTTTCCTTGTAGAACAAACCATACCTAATTAATAAAACCATGGGTACAAATTCATATATACTTGCCTCCATGGAATGAGTAGTGTTTCCCATATCCATGAATAGGCAACACCTTTATCTAGTGTAGAAAAGTATCACAGCTAGAATAATGATTGTATACAAATTATTGGCTAGTAATTCAAGTATATACCCTTTTTACTATTCCTAATTTCTCCTTCAACCTTTGCTTCCATTTATTTTCAAATTTTATCTTTTTCCTTTTAGAAATGATATTTTATAAATTTTGAAAAGGACCTTATAATTGATGTTAATAATGTAATTCACCCACCTTAGTGAGTGCCTTGCACCTATGAAGTCCAAGCCCTATATAAACTACAAGGGTAAGAAAATCAAATTGAAATGGATGAACCACCCTACTTGAATTAAATATGTTTGGGTGTGGGTAATGCATATGTTACCTAAGGGCTATAAAATCCCAAAGGATTCCAAGCACCTTACTTTTGCACTATGCATATTTTAAGCCTAGAGTAAATCATAGACACCATGAGCCAACCATGGCCCATTATGCGTGTTACAGGCCAAGCAAGTCACAACTCCATGGGATTTATCCAATGGTATACAAGTAAATCTCTTGAAAAATAAATGTTAAACACCAAAGTATTTTTGAATTCTCAATAATGAGCGAATTTCTCATAAACAAAAGAAATTTATTTGACTCATCAAGTGTATTACTCATCTACATAGAAACTCACATTTCCCTCTAACCAAGTGAATTTTTCCATTTTTCAAGCAAAACATTCAAATTTCTAGGCTAATCACTACCCTAACTAGATTGCATCAAAATATTTCTTGGAAGTGAATCTCTCATATTTTTGAATGAATTGCTCCATTTTTTGAGTGAACTGCCTTAGGTATAAAAAGCCTAAATTCACTCATTTTCATATTTTTTTCCTTTTTTGCTTCTTCCCCTTCATCATGGAGAATTAGTCACCTTTGCTAGTTCTTCATTTCTATAAGACTTGATATATTCATCACTTTCTACTTTCACCACCCCACCTATCATTATACTCTTATCACCCATATTAGTCACCATAGTGGAGGTCGAGTCACTAGAAGAGGCTAAATCACTAGAAGAGGTAGGATTGTTAGAGATATAGCCAAAAAAAGAGGATAAAGGGGAGGAGGTAGGAATCCATGCCCTCAAAAATGCCTAAGGAGCAATTTGAAAACCCATACTAGAAAGTGTTTGAGGGCACATACACCCACTTCATTGGGAAATTAAGGAAGGAGATAATAAGGATATCCATAGATGGACTCATGGAGTATAGGCTAGGCCTAGACATCCAACCTAGAAATTATTCTAGTAACACAAGTATATGATTACCCTAAAATTATGGAAATAATGGTCAAGAGGTATGACCAAACCTTCAATACCTTCAAACTCCTATAATATTTTGAAGATGTGTTTTACATCATGACATGAGTCTTAAGTAGTATGTTGAATGTAAAAGAGGACTCTGCAATATGAATATACTGTAGTCCCAAAATATAAAGGGACTTATATTATAGGTACTCTAGTTCCTATTGGCAGAGTTTTCCAATCCCTTGTTTGAAGCAACCTAACCTATCAACAAAATTTAGTATTCCTTGAGATGTGGACCAATTCAAGGATGAGATATAGAAAATATTGTTAGGAATTACCACTATCTTGAGAGAGAAGAGTGATAATAATATTTAAGAGGAACACATTTTCTACTACATGTTATCCAAACCTACCCAAGGTACTCCTAGATGATTGATCATGTCCAATACATTTCCAACCAAATGGACAATCAAATAAGTAAGTTCAAGGATGAGAAAAAGTTCACATATACTTCCTACCTAATATCGTTAATCTTGTACCAAAAAAATTGGTTAATGACTCTCTAGTTAGATCAAGTAGGAAAGGATAGAAAATCCTTGATCATAGTGGAGTTCATTGATGTACCCTACTGGGTAGAAGTCAAGTCTTCATATCACTTCTATAACAAAGTGTATGAAGAAATCATGGACACATTTAGAGATAAATCAACAAGACTAACTAATGAGGCATGTAGAATTATGGCAAATGGAAATGATCATAGGGATATTTCTATTTTAGGAGGACCAAATCCTTTACTTACATCTATAAATTTTTATCCATGCCCTTGGAGCTACCTACAAGGATAACAAACTACATATTCAATCTTAAGTATGTTAGGAAAATCAACTATGTGGACTTGAATTATTTCAAAGGGTAAAAGAAGACCATGTTATACCTTCTATAGCAATGAATCATGAGGATTACTCCCAAGATGTATAGGTATTGCATAGTTGTAGATTCAAAAGAGAAACTAAAAGATGAATGGTCCTATGATCCAAAATAAAATTTTAATAAGACCCTCAAATATAAGGATTTGGATACTTTCTTCACCCATGAAAAGATATACAATGTTCAATTGCAATCTAACCAAGATGAGGAGATAACCATCATTTCTCTATGAAGTAACAAGCGATATGAAGATTAAATATAGAGATATGATGACAACCACCTAGAGTAGTATAAGAAAAAATATGGTTTTGATCTAGATATCAAATAAAACTACCAAATGATAAGGGCTCTTTGAAATATGGGATACTCAAACAAGAAAATACTGGCCTAACAAAGAATACAATATGAGATAAATACAATGACCACATACATAAAACATAGTCCATTTAACATCAAATAATTTTCTACCTAATATTGGACAGATCCCAAGGGCATTAAGAGGGAACAAATATTTGTGGAGGTGGAAATTATAGTAGGTACCTCAATCCCACATAAACTAAATCCCAAAAAATAGATAGCACTAGAAATCATGATATCAAATGCATTGTCAAATTTGGTAGTGGTTAATGTAGTGGTATGAAAAATTCCAATCAAAGGACAAACGGGTTTTAAAAGATACAATTTGATTTTTTTAAGGTGTCCTTAACAATGGAATAAAGGAATAAAGAGTTGAATACCTAGATGGAAGACGAGAAAATCGCTTAAGTAAGCCCTCCTCTAGACTAGGGAAAAACTAGCCTAATGGTCACTACTATATTCACTCCCTCACTTACATACTTACCATCCACCATATCACCTTCTCATTATACCATCTCTTTTTCTTTTATATTATATTCTCTATATCTTCCCAATACTTCTATCCCCACACCTCTTTTCTATTCTTCTTCTATACTTCTTCCATTCTCCACTAGTGTAGCCAATGTTGTGACTACCCCATAAGTCACCAGGAGGTACTTTACCCCTTATTAAAATAATTATAGTAGAGATAACCCCAATCATGTTATTTCCATCTTTATATGGTTAATACTTTACATCATATCACATATTTTATCAAACCATAATGTCTCCTTTGCCCACCATGGTCAGATTTTTGTTGCAACTCACTCCCTCCACTTTTGCTTTACTTTAATATTTTACCATTTAACTTGTGCCACTCACCATATACACCACCTCCACTCATCCCCTATCTCATTTCATATAAATCCTCCTATAGGTAACAATGCTCACCATATATGCCCAAGGAAATAAATATGCATGATCTCCCCCTATTACTTATGAGGTGTAATGACATAAGCACAATGACATATTTAAGGTTAGAGAGTCTGGAATTATTGAGGTATTAGATGTACCTTTTTTTGAGGAGAAGACATGGAAGAAAGAATATGACTCAATAGAAAAACTTTCAAGGCTTCCATGATCTTCCATTCACAACTATCATTATTATTCTCTCACACAAAAATTCCTTAATGAATACAAAGGAAGTAGAACAAGAAATTGACTTATCTAGGGCATTAGAAATATTTGCAAACTTTTATTAAATGACCAAGGGGGACATCAAGTTTTTGCATAATATCTTTGCTATTGGTAACAAGCAATTCTATTCTAAGAAGACTTATTATCCTACAAACTCATTTGATGGCTTGACATGAATAAATATTTAGTATATAAGTGAATACCCCCATATTTTTGAATAGGTAAATAAAAATAAAATTAAAAGAAAAAATTATATATATTTATATACATATTAAAGATTTTCCACAAAATAAACTCTATAAAAATTTCTCTCCTTATCCTGTTTTGGCTATATAGCCAAAAATACAGTTTGGGGAGGGAAGTAAAATATTTATGTAATAAGTTTCATAATAAAGTTTGGGGGAGAAAATAAAATAAAAGAAAAAGGAATGGGAAAAAATCAGGTAAAGTATTCCTATGATCCTGTATTTTATTTTTCGTAGGTAGTTTCTGTAGGCATCGTCCATAGCTACAGATAGTTTCTATTTTATGTAGCTATTTTTTGTAGACAGTTTATGTAGACAATTTCTGTATATTGTATCTATAGACAGTATCTGTAGTCATATTTGGTAGATTCTTAATTTAGATACTTTCAGTAGCATATTTTTTGAAGATGCACACTTCACAAAACTTCTCCTAAGTATAAATAATTTTAGATTTACATAAGTTTGAGGACACGTGTCAAAGTAGAATCATATAGTGCAAGGTAATTATCAATAATTTTTTTTTTTTAGGAATTTGGTATGAAAATGAAAACTCACACGAGCATTTAAAAATATTTTACCACGAACACTATGGCATGGTTGTTTAAATTCAAACCTGTGAACTATGGCATGAAAGTTAGAATATGAACTTAGATTTAGAAATCATGCACAACAGGATTGGACGATCAAGATTTGACTTGGGAAATCATGCACAAAGGGTTTAGATTATTGAAGGTATGAATTAACAAGTTGACAGGGAACTCTAACCTTTGCATGAAGATGATTTGAATATTATAACCCGGAGCATAAAGTGGTATTGTAGACACTTACGATTGGTTGAAAAAGTACCATGAACACATCAAAATTTGAATACCACCAATTTGTAGGGGGACTACGAGAAAACCAAAATAAGCATGAGAACGAATGAATAGTGTGGACATTCATGGCTGAGAGACGGGTGGTAAATAAGGCACTATATGGTGATCATAATATTTAGGTTTAAAATATGGTAAAAATATCATACGAAGAAGCCAATTCTAGATGAAGAAGGCACATGTGTTAGGCATGGAAATTCAAAGTATGAATCCAAAGGAAAATCAAGCAAGAGATGTAAGTTTGATTGTTAGGCTGACATAAATCATAACACAAACTTAGGCCTATTAAAATTACAAACCAAATACCTAAAGTTTTTATTATTTAAATTGCCATGCAAGGTGGCAAGGAGACATCATGCCAAGAAAGCAAAACATTACTGATAAGGTGACCACCTATGTATGACATTACTGATCATCGATGTCTATTTGTAAAAACTAATAGGGTTAAGAAGCAAGGATAGGGTGTGGGAGCCATCGATAAAAATCATGATCGATGTCTAGTATTTTGAGCTTCAAAATTCATAAAAAAATATATGACAAAAAACCCTAATTTTGTCTTCCTCCACGAGATAACAACCGACCACCACATATGAGAAAGTGTCGATTAGTGACACTTGGTCACATGAAGCAATAAGAAGAAACACTATGGATTGAAGCTATGAACCACTGATTAAGGGGAACAGATGGATAGGATTTATCCAATTTTTTTGCATAAGAAACTTAAATAAAAGAAAATAACCCTAATTATCATCTTTCCATAGCACGCGAGCTATTCAACTTTGATGAAAAAATCTATGCAGAGGACGAAACCACTATGTGGAAGACAAAAGTAATTGTGCGATGGATGAAGAGCGAAGGAAAATTGTAGATGAACATTGAGGAAGAAACAAATGGAGTGGATGACAATAGAAAATTGAATAGGGGCAGGTAATTAAAACAAGGTTATAGGTGGTAAAATTGTTTTGAAATCTTAAATAGGGAATGTATTTAAAAAAATACAGAGAAACATTATAAAACTGTAGAGTAGTCTTTCAAATTTCCTTTTAATTATTTTCTATAGAAAAATATAATGAAATTTCATTTAATTATTCCCATGAATGTAATTATTTTATAAAAATCATATGTAGGTTTTATCTTTTGGCTAAAACAACTCTATAGCAAAATTTAAAAAAATAAGAGTCAATTCTATCTCAGACCACCTTACCTTTCTACCTTCCAAAACCTATCTAGTCTACTAAATCTATCACTATACCAATATATACATGTTAGAAACATAGAAAGCCCTTGTCCATTAATAACAAAAACCTCAACGATGTTGTCAAAAGACTATTTCAAGAAGCATGCTAGTGGGAGGCCCTAAAAAATTTTTAAGGGCACAACCAAGGTGTGGTGAAGTAGTTCATTTTGAACTGTGATCCCACGACCATGGTAACCGATGTGGGTAAAGTAAAATTAGAGGTTACCCCTAGCCTAATATCTGAAGTCCTAAGTCTTCTTTGAATTTTACCAAAGGTACTATAAATCTACTTATAAGGGAGTGAACCAGATGGTTGAAATACTAAAGGAGATATGTACTGTCACCAAAGATAGGGATGGATGGATTAAAGGTGTAGCCACTTCCTCATTCCCTCTAAAATAGTAGGAGGCTGCCACCATATTGATGAAATTTTTTATGTTGGAGGGTAGATTGTCTAATTGTGGGGGCTACCACCTAAAAATGATGTTAAACCTAAAATATCCTAAGCATGAATATTGTGTGATTAACCTATTGTACTTTCTATACCAATCTGTGAAAGCCACTGTCACTCGATTTTAACCTAATAAATTCAATTACAATCCCAAACTTTACCTACTTGCCCATCATGGGATGACAAAATTAATAGCTTTGCATAAAGCATCTAAAATAGGGATCTCATGGGATTTAATAGTTGAGGAGACTAACTTATTTGTTAAATCAAAGCCAAATGAGTTGGGGTCCACTAAGGATAGTGTGTATGAGCAAAATTTTGAATAAAAGAGTCAGGAGGAGGAGGAGACTCTGATGCGCAAACGTCCTACCCATTCCAAACCACAAAAATCATCCCAACCTACAAGGAAATCTAGGAATGAGAAGTATGTTCCATAAGACCAAGGGAAGGGAGAGATGTCCAGTCTAAAATTAAACCCACCTACATCAAATATTTTCATTGATACTCTTGTCCAAATATAAACACAACAAACCCTACTACATATCAAGGTGGACAAGATCAAAAATGAGTTTACAGAGCACATCGTCTTAGTGAAACAAGCCCTTACTCTCCAACTTGACATTTTCAAACATATTTTTGTAGATAGGGTGGTAAAACTGGTTGACCCAATCATCTAATAAAAAATTATTAGTACGTATCCTAACAAAAGCTCCATGTCAAGAAAAAATCCAAAGAAGTTGGTGAACTCTGGAAAACATATTGACTTTACCAAGGTGCTTGAAGAAGACAACTCAATCCCATTTGCTGAACTTCTTTTCCAATAGAATCACCCCCAAAGAATGGAATCATTCATTGAGATAGGGATACCTCAAGTAGCAATGACTCTTAATGTTTGGATGCCTCACGATATTGATGCAGTGATAAAAAGAGTCATTGAAGTAGTAGAACCACCTCCCTCACCAGACAAACAATATGCACCACATGAATCAAAGGATGGTAGATCTACAAAGGTTGTGCATGTGAAGACTATGGTTTTTGAACTATAATTTGATACCAAGAAGGCCAAATCATAGGTACATAAGGTAAATCAAGAGAGGAAATTATCGATAAAAACACTAGCATCAACACAGGTTTCATCTCGGCTTAAATCCAAATCAATATTGGACATTCACAAAGTTATACTAGACTTTTGATAAACTTACATAATCATATTTGCAACACTTATTTGATTTTAAATATGGTATTAGATATTTATAGGACTTTAATTATCATACTACAGTATTTTTTTAAGCATTTCATTTTACTTACATCTGCAGTTTTTTCTATTATATCCGAAACAATGTATTTATTTGTAGTATTTCATGTGTACAGTTTGTAGTATTTTCTTTTTAAATAATTATAGTTATTCATTTGATATATTTATTGAATCATTTCTGTGAACGATTGTAGTGTTCTATTTCATACATCCATAGAATTACTTTTGTAACATTGCAATATTCCATTTATTATATCTATAAAAAATTCAAGTTAAATTTTGCTATAGTTTTTATAGTGTTTTATCTGGTATACTGGAAATTTCAAACCTGTATGCATGAGGACATGCATCTCCTTTAGTTTGGGAGAATGATGACTATTAAGATCATATATATTTTTTGCATTTTTAATCTGTCTTTTATCTCCAAATATATGTAAGTGAATCTATTCTGATAATTATTATATCTTATTTGTGTGATTTATGAGTAAATTGGATTTATAGTGTTGAAATAAAATATGCTTGTATTTTACACAAAATGTGCAAGTTTTCTATGTTTTCAGTAGATGAATATTATAGATATTTTACTAGAGAAGTTGCAGCAGAACACAAGTTAGATGTCAAGTAAGGATGAGCCAGTCACATGGATATATGCTGAGAAGACACATGGAAGTGCGCTACAGAAAGCACCTACAAAAAGGTGTTGCATAAAGCACCTATTAAAAGGTATTATGGAAATAATTTTTACCGAGTCAAACTATTTCATGCACTAGTATGCCATGTATGATGACAACGTAACAACATTACGTAGCATATACAGTCAGTATAATTGGCTAATACAGTGGCATTGTACACATGAACATTTGTTATATGAGTTGTTATTAAAAAGCTATAAAATTTTTATGTTGTTAAGTTGCTTAGATTTAGATGCAAGCCTATTTTATCTCTTTTGTAAGAAGAAGATAAATAGTTGTATTTTGTGTCATTAAATTATTTAAATTTAGGACTTTTGTTATGTTATTTTATTAGTTTACCACTTGGATAATTGTGATTGTAATATGCCCAAGGTGGTTAGGAAATTGTATTAGTTTATATTGTTGTTGATGTGTAATATTAGTGTTCAAATCATCAAATAGATAGACACATGATAGAATACGTAGAATACTTCCATTAAAAATGTCCAAGTGACATTATAAAATATAGGGAAGAGACCTTTGAAAAGTTCTAATTATTTTGTATACAATTTTACAAGTTGCTATTCTGAAGGCTTGATGTTTGAAGAAGTATATCTGAGATTTTATACATTTGAAGTTCATTAATAAAGCAATATTTTCTTCCATGATTCTAGCAATGGTATTTTGTATCTTTCCATGATTTATTTGTCTTTGTAAACTTTCTTTTTACTTTCCTACATCAATGAATTAAAGAGTCTTATATTAGTGGAATGAAACATTAGTTACTGAAGTAAATTAGAGTAGAGGAGAAGAGAATTACAGTATATTATATGAGGCAAGGCCCACTCCAAGCAGTCAGTCCCTTGCTCTCTATCTCCTGAAATAGAGTAGAAATAGTCTTAGACTATAAGATAAATTATTATAAAAATAAATTAACTAGTTGAAACTATAAATGCATTATTAGAATTGCACATGGATCCACACAAATAAATATACACAACAAAAAAATTACTTTGCATCATAATTACACTTTGAATATTTCATTTTATTTTATTTCTTGTAATTTTCATTTCTGCAATCGAAACTAAGAAAATATAATCAAGTTAAATATTAATGATTACAGAATAATCTATACTGGATTTACTATTCTTTATATTATTTAACCTGGATTGAAAAAATTAATGTAAGCGATTACAATTCGACAAATTCCTAAAGTAGCACATGGGTAAAAGAAATATTTTACCTTAGCAAATACTTTGCACTGAAGCTGCCAAAGAAATTGCCCCCTTAGGAGAGCTGATAGGTACCAAAAAACCTATCAATTTACAATGGAATGGGGGTACAATTTTTGGTTATGTCTAGGAGCCATTGAAAAGGTTATAACAAATCTAGCCAAGGATGGGTATAAAAAACCCATCACTTGGTAGTATGTGGTAAGAAAAGAAACCCAAAAAATAACCCATCATCCATTAGTAGGTCATTAACATCCAAAAATCAGGAAACAACAAAGATAGATCAATGTTTGAGAGTTGATGGTAGTTTTGACAAGCATGACATAATTTTTTTATGATGACCAGAGAATAGACAACCATAATTGCAATACACTTAGTGGGTAAAATATTTTGTTAGAAAATCATAATGGTCAACCCACTACCTCTACATTCATGTGGTTGTCAATGGTGGCTTAACAAAAATATAAGAAATATCAATGAACCTGATGCCTACAAGAAGGCCAGTATTGCCTCGGATGAACTAAAAACAAGCCATGTTAGCAATACATAGCCAATTTGTTGCAATAGATATGCTATTGAGCATGTATATAGACAAGAAAAATTATCTGATATAACAACAACCCATGTATGAGGTAATTATGCCTTAATAAAAAAAATCCTTGTAGAAAGCTATATATAATTAAATGTAAGAAGTTCAAAGGGATGACTCTTAAGCTTTTACATTCTGCATGTATGAAAGCATATTAAAATTTGATAAATATAAAGGGATTATTTTTTGGCCTCTGGTTAAACTTATTTGCAGGATATGTATGTATGTATGAATTGTTTATTTCCATCTTTAGCTAGTTGAATGATCATAAGTTCAATTTCACTTTCTATATTTTTACGTGTTCATTATCTATATCCAGATTTCACAATCCAATAGATTATAGAATAGATGAATATAATGCTCTATTATTGAAAAAAATTGGTTGGTCTATTAGGTAATTCAGTGGATAACTCATATGCATAATTTTTCATGTGTAATGTATATTGATGTGGCTTAATCCGCACCATCATAAGTTCTAGCTTCAACTTCCTTTATTTCGTTTACCATCATTTTCCCCTAAAATTTTAGTACTTAGTTAGGACTCAAAGTAAGTGGCCTACTTTGTAGATTGACCCATAAAACCTCACATATTCAGGATATTTAAATGTTTGTCAAAGTCTTAGGGCATGCAATTCATACCTAAGGGGATTTTTAGACCAACACTAAGTAGATAAAATTTGTAGTTAGTAGGGTAAATTTATAGCCTAATGAATTTGTGGCTTACGACTTCTATGCCTTGAAAACTTGATTATGAGGTTGAAATAGAGGGGTTTCAAAATGGATTGGATAAAATAATTTTAGATATTTAGTGTATAATTAGAAACCTAGATAGAGGATGATCTAGATGAGTCCATAGCTTTTCAAGCGAATTCATAGCCTAATGAATTTGTAGTCTATGGCTTCTATGGCTTGCAAATTTATTTTGAAGGTAAAAATGGAGGGGTTTTGATATGTAAAAGTGATTATTGGGTAGGGAAAATTCCAATTATTCATAAATCAACTGGAAACCTAGACAAAAATAATCCTTGAAAAATTTATAGTCTACCAATCCTACATGCCATGAACTTGTAGTAGGGTGTTGTAGAGGTAGAGTTGGGATAAAATCTAGAAGATATCAACATAAAAGAGGGACGGTGAAAGATTCCTAGCGATTACCTACAAGTATTTCAAGGAATATAAAAGCAAAATTTAACAATATAGAGCAAAGAATATTAGAAAAAATGAAAGAACTTATTACAAAAATTAATTTATTATCAATAAAAATTAACTAATGCAGTTTGAGGAGGGTGAAAGTAAATTTAATAGTAAGAAGCACCCCCTTCCACATTTTGATTAAGCTTATGCAAAGTGTGAGGTGTGCATGTAAATCTTAAGAATGATTAGAAATAAAAAAAATAGCTTGAAAAAAGACCTAAAAAATAATGTTTTTAGTCACTAAATAAATTTTCCAAAGCTTCATTGTTATTCAATAACTTATTACCATTGGGAGGGAGGTGCTCAATTGATATAGTTTTGGGGCTTCCTAAGAAGAGAAAGAGAAAATATTTTGAAAAGTTTTGTGCATATTGTTAGATTGGAAAAATCAATATCCAACTAGACAAAAAGAGGGCTTTTAGAATAAATTGGATAATTTTTTTTAGATATTTATTATCTAATCAAAAACCTAGATAGAGGATGGTCTAGATGAGTCCATAGCTTGTTGAGAAAATTCACAACCTGATGAATTTGTAGCCTATGGTTTATATATCTTGCAAATTTATTTTAAAGAAAAAAATGGAGGGTTTTTGAGATGTAAAAGTGATGATTGGGTAGGCAAAATTACAAGGATTCATAAATCAACTGGAAACTTAAATAAAAATGATCCTTGATAAATTTATAACATACCAGTTCTACGGGCCATGAAATTATAGTAGGGTGTTGTAGAGGTAGATTTGGGGTAGAATTTGGAAGATATTGACATAAAAGGGGTATGGTGAAATATTCCTAGCTATTACCTACAAGTATTTCAAGGAATCTAAAAGCAAAATTTAACAATCTAGAGCAAATAAGATCAATAAAAATGAAAGAACTTATTACACAAATTAATTGATTATCAAGAAAAAATTTAACTAATGTAGTGTGAGGAGGGTGAAAGGAAATTTAATAGTAATAAGCACCCCCTTCTACCTTTTGATTAAGCCTATGCAAAGTGTGAGGTGTGCATGTAAATATTAAGGATTCTTAGAAACAAAAATAGCTTGAAGAAGGACCTAAAAATAATGTTGTTTAGTCACTAAATAAATTTTCCAGAGTTTCATTTTTATTCAATATCTTGTTACCTTTGAGAGGGAGGAAATCAATTGATAGAGTTTTGGGGATTCCTAAGAAGAGAAAGAGAAAATATTTTGAAAATATTTGTGCATATTTTTAGATTGGAAAAATCAATGTTCAACTAGACCAAAAGAGGGGTTTTAGAATAGATTGGATAAAAGAATTTTAGATATTTAGTATCTAATCAAAACCTAGATAGAGGATGGTCTAGATGAGTCCATAGATTGCTGAGAAAATTTGCAACCTGATGAATTTGTAGCCTATGGTTTCTATATCTTGCAAATTTATTTTAAAGAAAAAAATGGAGGGGTTTTGAGATGTAAAAGTGATTACTGGGTAGGGAAAATTACAAGGATTCATAAATCAATTGGAAACTTAAACAAAAATGATCCTTGTCAAATTTGTAGCATACCAGTTCTACGAGCCATGAAATTATAGTAGGATGTTGTAGAGGTAGAGTTGAGGTATAATTTGGAAGATATTAGCATAAATGGGGATGGTGAAAGGTTCCTAGCTATTACCTATGATGCAGGAGCATCCAACAAAATTGTCGGGGCCATAAATTCTCAATCGTAGCTTCGATTGACGTGAAATTTGATAGGGAGATATTTGGGAGAGTTCTAAACAAATATGACTCCCTAGAGTCCTATTTATCCAAAAAAATCCAATTTTTGGGGCCAAATTCCATCATATAGTGTCCCGAAATTGGGTTTTAAAATTACTTACCTAGTTCTTTATGCTTTTTGAGCTGTTCGGAGGTTAATATCTCCTAATGTATTTAGAGTTAGGATTGGAAACTTTATTTTTGGCTTGTATATTATAAGAGGGATGTGCACCCCAATTTTGGACCCCATCCGACTCATTTCAATTTTTAGGGTCTTTTTGGCTATATAGCCACATAATGAGGGTTTGTGAGGTAATCTTTCCAAGTTTTTGAATGAGAATTGGTTTGAGCAAGTTTTGCTCTCCATCAAGTGGTATCATAGCTTAGGGTTCCTGAGTGTGTGATTAGATCATCGAAAGTGAGGCAGTTTGCACCAGGATCTGTGGAAGGGTTGTGAGAAGAGAGTGAGGAAGAATGCCTCCACAAAGAAACCATGGTGGTGATAGAAATGTGGCACCTAAAGGAGATTTCAAAGCTTTGCAAAGGTAAGTGAAAGCCCTACAAGAGGATTTGTGAAGAGGGGTTGAGCCAAGGAGAGAATACCGTAGTGAAGATGAAGCTTGGGAGGTTGATGATCCATCAGATGAAGAAGAAGCAATGGATCCTGTAGAAGCTAGATTATTTAGGGCCATATATCTGATCGAGAAGAGGCCAAAGTTTGATGTCTCCATGTATTATGGGAATCTCAATCCAGAGGAGTTGATTGATTGGATCAATGATATGGAGGAGTATTTTGAGTATGAGGAGGTTGTAGATCCAGATCGGATCAAGTTTGCAAAAACAAAGTTGAAAGGCCATGCTAGCATATGGTGGAAGGAAGTGCAGCTAGAAATAAATAGAAGAGAAAAGGAAAAGATAACCAGATGGGATCGAATGGTAGAGAAGTTGAAGAGGCAATTTATTTTTGTAGATTATGAATTGGATCTGTTGAGGAAAATGCAGAGTTTGAGACAGTCAAGAAAATCTGTCAAAGAATATACGAGAGGAGTTTTACAAGATCTCAATTAGAAGCGGCCATTCGAGAGGCTAATAAGGAGAAAGTATCCCGTTACATAAATGGGTTAAGAATGAATATTTAAGAAGAACTCAGTTTGGTCGGGATGACCACCATTGAGGATGCATATCGGTTTGCCTTGAAGGTTGAAGAGAAGTTGAACAGAAGATTTGAAAGCAAACAAAGAGGAAGAGGTCATGGTGGAAGAACCAGTGGAAGAATGAGGAAGGAAAATATGAAGATCATAAGAAGACTGGTGAAACAAGTAATAACTAGGATCAGAAAGAGGAGAATACCTACCACCCCCATGATCAGAACAATGGATACCAAAGAGGAAGAGATAGATCTGGGCGTGGGTATGGAAGAGGAGGATTTTGTGGAACCTATTTCCATTGTGGGGAAGAGGGACATCATGCATATGAGTGTCCCCAAAACCAAGAGAGGACGAATAAGAGACCTGAGGGTCATGTAAGAGCTACTATAGTAGATGAAGGTGCTGAATCAGAACATTTTGAAGAAGCATAAAGAGGAGAAGTGTTGATGACAAGAAGAGCATTGATGAATGGAGGGAAAGATGTGGATAAGAGAAAGAGCTTATTTCGCACAAGATGCAAATGTGCAGGTAAGGTCTGTAATGTTATCATAGATAATGGTAGTACAAATAATTTAGTTTCAGTATAAATGGTTGCTAATTTGAAATTGGAGAAGAGGAAGCACCCGCATCCATATCGGATTGCATGGTTGCAGAAAGATCATAGAGCATTAGTCAGTGAGCAGTGTTTAGTTAAATTTCATATTGGAAATTATCGAGATGAGGTTCTGTGTGATGTTTTGCCTATGGATGCTTACCATTTGTTGTTGGTGAGGCCATGACAATTTGATAGACGTGCAGTGCATGATTGGCATGTGAATACTTACTCTCTGACAAAATATGGAGTGCGTCACAAGTTGAAGCCATTGAAGGAAGTGGATGAAAAGGTATGCAGTAGTGCTAGAATTTGTTTGGTAGATGGTATAAAATTTTTGGATGGCTTGAAGAGGGATTCTATTTGTTATGCATTAATTCCTATTGTTAAGAAGGAATAATGTATGGATATTCTAGTAGATGTTGAAAGTTTGTTAGAAGAGTTTCTTGATATTGTGTCAGATAATGTGCTTGAGGGTTTGCCACCAGTGAGAAAGATTAGCCATCAAATTGATTTGATTCCAGGAGCTAGTTTACCCAATAAGGCAGCCCATAGAATGTCTCCCATGGAGAGTGAAGAGTTGAACAGACAGGTTCAAGAGTTGTTGAGAAAGGGGTTGATTAGAGAGAGTTTGAGGCCCTGTGTAGTACCTGCAATACTAGCACCGAAGAAGGATGGAGAATAGAGAATGTGTACTGATTCCAGAGCCATAAATAAGATTACCATTAAGTATAGATTTCCATTACCTAGAATGGATGATATAATGGACTATTTGAGTGGAGCTAAATACTTCACAAATATTGATTTAAAGAGTGGGTATCATCAGATTCACATCAGAGAGGGTGATGAGTGGAAGACAACCTTCAAAACCAAAGAGGGTTTGTATGAGTGGTTGGTTATGCCATTTGGGTTAACCAATGCACCTAGTACATTCATGAGGCTGATGAATGAGGTGTTGAGAGAATTCCTAGAGAAGTTTGTTATTGTTTATCTAGATGATATTCTGATTTTTAGTAAGACATTGGAAGAGCATTTGATGCAAGTTCGGATATTTTTTGAAAAGTCGAGGGAGGAGCAGATTCTTGATTAATTTGAAGAAGTGCAATTTTGTGAAGAAGGAGTTGGTGTATCTGGGATTTGTCATCTCATATGAGGGTCTAAAAATGGATCCAGAGAAGGTGAAGGCTATCATTGAGTGGCCTACTCCAAGGAACATAACGGAGGTAAGATCATTCCATAGTCTTGCAAGTTTTACAGAAAGTTCATTAGAAACTTTAGCAGTATTTATGCACCCCTGATAGAAACCATGAGAGGGGATAAGGAGTTTAAGTGGACTGCAAAGGCAGGTGCAAGTTTTGAAATGTTGAAAAATAAGGTGACGAAACAACCCATTTTGGTACTTCCATATTTTAATAAAGTATTTCAGGTTGATTGTGATGCTAGTGGCAATGCCATTGGAGTTGTGTTGAGTCAGGAAGGTAAACCTGTTGCATATTTTAGTGAGAAGTTAAATGATGCTAGGAAGAAATATTCTATTTATGATCAGGAATTTTATGCTATAGTTTAGGCTCTTAAGAAATGGAGACACTATTTGTTAGCAAAAGAGTTTGTTTTATATACTGATCATCAAGCTTTGTAGTATATTAATAGTCAAGGAAAACTGAATCAGAGACATTTTAAGTGGGTTGAATTCCTACAGAGTTATACCTTTGTTTTGAAGCATAGGAGTGGGAAGTCTAATAGAGTTATAGATGCCTTGAGTAGAAGGAAAAATTTGTTGATAGAGATGAAAGTGGAATTCGTTGGGTTTGAAGAACTCAAGAGTTTGTATCCAGAGGATCTGGATTTTGCAGAGGCTTGGAAGGCATGTTTGTCTCCTACTACTTTGGATAGAACTAAGTGGTTGGATTTTATAATCCAAGATGGGATGCTATTCAGAAGGGACCAATTGTGCATTCCTAGAAGTTCAATGAGGGAGAATCTAATAAAGGAGAAGCATAGTGGAGGACTAGCTGGACATTTTTGTCGAGATAAGACCATTGCCCTTGTTAGTGAAAACTACCATTGGCCACAATTGTAGCAGGATGTGAAGAAATTTGTGTAGGGTTGCAGAGTGTGTCATATGGCTAAGGGAGTGAGATAGAATACAGGATTGTATCAGCCATTATCTATACCAAAGAGACCATGGGAGGACATCAGTATGGATTTTGTTCTTGGCCTACCAAGGACACAATGAGGGAATGACTCCATTTTTGTTGTGGTTGACAGGTATTCGAAGATGGTTCATTTTATTCCATGTCAAAAAATAAGTGATGCAGTTCATGTTGTAGGCTTGTTTTTCAAGGAGGTGGTACACCTTCATGGTCTACCCAAGAGTATAGTATCTAACAGAGATACCAAATTTGTGGGTTATTTTTGGAGGACTTTGTGGAAGAAGCTAAAAAAAGATTTGAAGTTCAGTTCTACATACCACCCGCAGACTGATGGAAAAACAAAGGTGGTGAATAGAAGTTTGGGTACTATTCTAAGATGCCTAGTAGGAGATAAGCCCAAGGTATGGGATTTGATTTTGCCACAGGCAGAATTTGCTTACAACAATTCTATCAACAAAAGTACTGGTAAATCACCATTCTAGATTGTGTATGGGAACAACCCAAGGAATGCTTTTGAGTTGAGAATGATGGGTAAAGGAGAAAAGAGCAGTGTTGAGGCTAAAGATTTTGCAGAGCACATAAATATTTTACATGAAGAGGTACAACAACATATCGGTAAGATGAATACTCAGTACAAGGCCAAAATAGATTAGAAGAGGCGTTTCAAGGAGTTCCAAGTGGGAGATGAGATCATGGTTCACTTGAGAAAGGAAAGGTTTCCTAGCAAAACCTACAACAAGCTGAATATGAAGAGGTTTGGACCATGCAGGATCATAGGTAAAAGAGATTCAGGAAATGCCTACGAAGTGGAACTGCCAAGTGAGCTGAATATATCACCTATTTTTAATATTTTAGACTTGGTAGAATACCATGAAGGAGGCAGTAGTGAGACACCAAGTATAGATTTGTGGAGTATTCCAGTGTCTCCTCTAGCCATAGATGATATAGAGGAAATACTAGACACTCGAGAAGGTATAAGTACAGAAGTGAAGGTCACTTCTCAATCCACCCCAGGTGTCTGATGTAGGAGCATCCAACAAAATTGTTGGGGCCATAACTTCTCAACTGTAGCTCCGATTGATGTGAAATTTGATAGGGAGCTAGTTGGGAGAGTTCTAAACAAATAGGACTTATTAAAGTCCTATTTGTCCAAAAAATCTAGTTTTGGGGGCCAAATTCCATCATCTAGTGCCCCAAAATTAGGTTTTAAAATTACTTACCTAATTCTTTATGCTTTTTGAGCTGTTCGAAGGTTAATATATCCTAATGTATATAGAGTTAGTATTGGAAACTTTATTTTTGGCTTGTCTATTGTAAGAGGGATGTGCACCCCAATTTTGGGTCCCATTCGACTCATTTCAATTTTTAGGGTTTTTTTGGCTATATAGCCATAGAATGAGGGTTTATGAGGTAATCTTTCCAAGTTTTTTAATGAGAATTGGTTTGAGCAAGTTTGGCTCTCCATCAACCTATAAGTATTTCAAGGAATCTAAAAGCAAAATTTAACAATCTAGAGCAAAGAAGATCAACAAAAATGAAAGAACTTATTACACAAATTAATTGATTATAAAGACAAAATTTAACTAATGTAGTGTGAGGAGGGTGAAAGTAAATTTAATAGTAATAAGCACCCCATTTTACATTTTTATTAAGCCTATGCAAAGTTTGAGGTGTGCATGTAAAGCTTAAGGATGCTTAGAAATAAAAAATATCTTGAAAAAGAACCTACGAAATAATGTTGTTTAGTCACTAAATAAATTTTCCAGAGCTTCATTGTTATTCAATAACTTGTTGCCTTTGAGAGGGAGGTGTTCAATTTATAGATTTTGGGGGCTTCCTAAGAAGATAAATAGAAAATGATTTAAAAATATTTATGCACATTGTTAGATTGGAAAAATCAATGTCCAACTAGACAAAACATTGTGTTGGAATATTTGGCATGTTCTAGATGGGTTGGCTTGGGAAAAAGTGGGTTAAGTTAGAAAAATTTTGATACAACAAAATAAAATTCAAGTTGGAAAGTTGTTGGCATGGATAGACATAAGCATTGGACTGGGAAATTTTCCATTTTGAGGATGCAAATAAAAATTTGCAAAATTTGTTGTTGTAAACTTGAGATTGGCAACAAACCATTGGAATGGAAGAATTCAAAATTTTATCCTTGAATTAAATTCACATCCTGGAGATAAATTTGTAGCTATGAAATCACCAAATTCATAGGCTACAAATAGGCACCCATATTGCAAATTCACCACCATCACTACCAAGCATTGTTTTTCTGCATTTTGAGACATTGATTATCATAGGAGTATAGTCATTTATATACTCATTGGAAATATTTTCAAGCCCATTCTGATGGTGGTGGTTTTGTGAAGTTTTTTAAATATTTTATAGGAAAAATTTTGTCCCAAATATGATGTATTTTAGAGTGATAAATGCTCCAAGTTTATGTATAATAAATATAGATTTGTGTAGTTGATTAGAGGGCTAATTTAGGAGGATTAATTGATGGAATTGATGAGCTTATGAGTTAACTAGATGATCTAAATTGGGTGTCTACACAAGGTACCAAATAATTTAATAATATCCAATACCCACCAATATTACATTATCTAGTATGATGCCAATCTCTCACTCTAGTTTTGGCTTTCATGCTTTAGCTTTGGAATTGATTCCTGCTCTTGCTTTATGGTGCTAGTTTTTCCAACATATCTTTCATATGTGCATATCTATCACATAAGTTGTATTTGGTACTTGTTACAAATTTGGATTCACTATTTCCTATTATGCATTCCATGTTACCTATCACAACATTCCTTGTTCCAAAATTGCTTTTATCATTCCTTGATTCACTATTACATGCTTCAATGTTACTTGTTACAAAATTGGTATTAGTATCCCTTATCACTCTAATAAACCCATATTATCTATTTGAAGCATTTGTATTTAGATACAATATGTTCTTTTATTCCTTTCCCTATTTTATGTTATCCTTGTTTTGTACCAATTGCTTTTGTGTGCCTTTAAAATTCATCATTATCCTAGTTTTTATGCATTAAGTCATCATAGTAGAATTTATAACAATTTATATCAACACACTATCCATCAATTTTGACAATTTGACCTTCATTTTGACCAATAAAATCTACACAATCAAACAAATATTTGTGTACAAGCATTCACATGAACACTCTTTGTTTTATCACATATAAAACTATCACTATCAAATTTGGAAAGTTTTAAATGATTATTATTTAGAGAAACCCATCTAGTTCTATCCTTGTTACTATAAAAACTATGACCATCATAAACATTTTCTACAATAACATCATAAAAAGTCTCTAATTCACAACCATTTTTTGTAGTAACATTCTTAAGAGCAATATGACTACTTTGAAGTAAGTCACATATGCCATGATTTCCATTCATCACCTTACACTTACTACTCAATATTTCATATTATTATTGTTTAGAACATTATTTGTAATATTTTTATGTCATACTTGTTTTAAACACTTATTTTTCCATAAGTGTTTTGTGAGTTGATTCATAGTCCTCCTCATTGTTAGGTTCTAATTCTTGCACTTCCTTCACTATATATCCTTTTTTATATGTCATGTTTGGGATTGTCTTTATTTATTTATTTTATAAGGGTTACACTCTTTATTCCCTTGATTGAGTAAATTAAATCTACAAAATTTGGTGATGTTCCCTTATTTTTTACATATATGACAATATATTCTTTTATATTCTAGCTAATTCTGTGATGATGAGGTAGAATAATTTCTTGTGATAGTGAACTTTTTGTTGATATGAGAGCATTGTTTGATATATCTTATCTTATTTGATATTCTATTTCATATTCTTGACTTATATTAACTAACTCTTCAAATAACACTTTTCTATTTGAAACTTGGAGAGATGTGATCAATTAATAACACAAGCTTATATTGAGAGGGGGGTGAACAGTATAAGATAAAACTTTTTACTTTTCAATCCAAATGATAACATCAATAATATTAAAGCAATAAATAATACACAAATAATCACACACATGAGAGACATGGATTTAACATGGTTCACCCAATATGAGTTACGTCCACAAAGAAAATATTTCTTATAAATTTTCTCAACAAATTTCTTGGGAACCAAATCGCTATTACAATGTTTATGTACCTTTGTCCAAAGGAGACACCAATCCCATATGATAAATTTCATATACCTCTATCCATAGGAGACTTTTATCCCCACTGCTATGGTTTGTGGACCTCTATCCATAGGAAAAATCTATCCCCTTTGCGTTGGTTGGCTCTAAATCCTGCTCTCAAATCTGCTCAACTATATGATCAAATCTACTCACAACTCTGATCTAATATTTTCAATTGCATGTACTGATATGTCTCACACCTACTCATAAGTCTACCTCAAACCTACTCATAAATCCTACTTAGAACTACTCACAAGCCTTCTCAAAAGGCCTACTCAAAATAAATCATAATTCGACTCTAATCTACTCATTGTATCTACTTAGCTCTATTCTAACACATTCTCAAAACTTCTTATAACACATGCTCAACACTGATCATAACACATGCTCAATACTGCTCATAAAACAATCTCAACACTGCTCATAACACATGATCAACACTGCTCATAACACAAGCTCAACATTGATCATAACACTTTCTTTGATAAAAGTACTTCAAACATATTCTACCCAAATTTCTTGTTCAATAACACATAGAAAATGATATGCAATATAATTTTATAATATGTTCTTTTCAATATCGCTCAAGGATTATGAACAAAACTTACTTTCAAATTTTAGCACAAGTATTTCAATTTCTTTCAAAAATGATGAACAAATTATTCTCAAAAACCCTAACACAAATATTTCCAACAATGCATATGTATAATCCTTATTTCTCCACCTTATGATTCAGAAATATTTTCCCAAAAAAACACTTTAAAGGAGGAAAAAAATCACCATACCTCTCAACTTGCTTTGATGAATATGTGCCCTCTAAATCTATCTCAAAAGAAATTTTCTTTCAAAGTGCCACTTAAAAATTGGTTAGTGGATATTTCCTTCTCAAATCACTCACATTAAATTTCTTCTCAAAAGGATGTGCTCATAAAAATAATATTTTATGACTCTCTTTATCTTCACAAGACAAAGCTTTAAACAATAATCAAAACCCCTCAATTTTTCTTTTCATCAAACAAAAATTACAATCAACAATTTAAACCATAGTAACACCTTATAACTCCTACTTTAACATGTAATATTACAAATAGCAATAATTACCAAACCACCTTATTACTCCTTTCTAAACAATATTACAAACATCAATAATTACCAAACAACCTTATTTCACCTCTTTGTAAAAATGACAATTTTAATCCTTTTAAGATCCAATATTTCTCTCTCAAAATTAAATAAATTTTTTGTGCCAAAATATCATTTACATACCGTGTGAGATTTGACCTTGATACCTCAACATTGAACTTTGGTCTTCCACACACAATCCTTATCTCGTTGTCAATGAACCACTTCCACTACAAAGCTTGGTGGAAGCTTATTTCACTATCTAACTCTTCGTATATCCTCACAACTTCCTTTTGATGTTGTGCTTTTCCAGATTAGGGTTATCATATCTTGCATCAAAACTCTCTATCACTTTCTTCCCTACACCAAAACTGCCCCTTGCATTGAAGTTATGTTTGCCAAATTAGGGTTTCCAAGTATTGCAATCAATGCTCTCTATATTCTTCTTTCCTAAGCCAAATAATTCCACTACAATGTAAATGAAACAATCAACAATATACCTTTTATTTTTTCCTATGTAAGTCTTGAGCACCAATATGTTTAGCAATGTGGAAATATCTCTCATTGTTACTGCTTTATTTTTATCTCAGGAATACTTCAAATGTTCCACAGAGTTCTTATTGAAGATGTTAATCTTTTGATGCATGGTTTCCTTTCTAATGCTTTTTTAGACCTCCCACGATATTCACTTTCAACACAAATATGTCTTTGCTTCTGTCTTAAAAATGAACATACACAAAACTTACATGAATGGTGAACTCTCTCTCATCAAGCGATAAACTCTCAATGAATGGTAAACACTCAATGAATGGTGAACTCTCAGTGAATAGCGAATACAACAAACTCACACTGCAATTTAATGAATGGTAGACTCTCTCATCAATAGTAAACAAATGGCAATCTCTCAACAAAGTACAACCATGACAATATTACATAGTACTTCATGATTGCAGCAAGCTTTCTTCACAAATGCAACACTTCAACTCAATGAATGACGAACAAGCTCATATCATTATTTCACTAATTCTTCCAAGCGGTGAACAAGAATTATTTTTCCTGAGAACAAAAATGAAGGCGCATCCATACACACTCTAACGACACATCTCAGAAATAAATTTTGACCCATAATCACAAGAATTGGCCCTAAATTTTATCCAATATATTTAATTTTTTTTTTTTAATATTTCCCTTCATAATGCCTTTACTTCAATATTAAATATTAATTTAAATATTAAAGTGTACATTAAAAAATGTACATTACCTTTTTAATTTCTCAAGTACCATGATATTGATAATGCAATCTTTTAATCTTTGAACATATTCTTCCTTTTGTACCTTGGGCTTCTCCCCTTTTATGAAACTTTAAACCTTTGTATAATATTTAAAAAATAAATATTATAAACCTTTTTTTACCTTTAGACCTTGCAAACCTTTTCTTTTTCCTTGCTCTAAGATAAACCTTGCCTTGCAATATTATCCAACCATAGAAGAATATTTTTGCCATACCAAGCTCTCTTTGACATCAACATTTTGACATCAATCCTTTGACATCAATGACAACACAATATGCTCAATATTTCCAAAAAATATCCCCCTTTGTCATTGATGGTAACCCTTACTAACAATATTTCCTTTTACAACCAATGGATTTCAAATCTACTCCCCTTACTAATTTCTCTCCCCCTTTCTGAAACTCTTCCCCTTTGACATCAATGGAAAAGAGCTCCTTTGGGGCTAAAAATAAGACTCTTAGCTTATCCCCCTCACCACCTCATTTCCTTGAGGTGATCAATTTTGGTGTGGGAGTAAGACTACTCCCAACTTTCCTCTAAGATACTCAAAAGTTTCCTTTGGAAGTGGCTTAGTAAATATGTCTACAATCTATTCCTTTGTAGTAACATATTCCAATTTGACTTGTTGATCCATCACTTGATCTCTCAAAAAATGATATTTTATTGGAATGTTCTTGGTCCTTTAATGCATTACTATATTATTTGAAATATTTATGGCACTTGTATTATCACATAGTATGGATATGGTATGATCATGCTCTATTTTAAAGTATTTTAAAGTTTACTTCATCCATAACACTTGTTTACAACAAGAAACTATTGCAATGTCTTATGTCTCTACTGTGGATAAGGATACTGATGCTTATTTATTGCTTATCCAAGAAACTAAACAATCTCAAAGAAAGAATGCTCCTCCACTTGTGCTTTTCCTATCATCAATACTGCCTACCCAATCTACATCTGTATATGCTGTGAGAGTGAAGTTGTTACTTCTAGGATACCAAAGTCTAAATTCCATAGTTCCTTTTAAATACTTGAGGATTCTCTTTATGTCCTGTACATATGTTTTCATTGGTGTTGCTTGAAATATTACCACTAGTCCCACTGCCTGCATTATATCTAGTCTTGTAGTTGTGACATATAGTAAAATTCCAATCATGGATCTATACAATGTTTGATTTTCCTTAGGAGATTCATCATATTTACTCAACTTGCATCCTATAACCATGGGGGTACTCACTAGTTTGCAATCCTCAAATCTGAAATTCTCAAAATTTCTTTTATATACTTGGTTTGTGAGAGAAATATACCTTTTTCTAATTGTGAAATATGCAATCCAAGGAATAAGGACAAATCACCAAGCATTGACATTTCAAATTCATTTTGCATACACTTTGCAAATTTTTGACACATATTATCATTACTACGTCCAAAAATGATATCATCCACATAGAGCACCATAGTCAACAAGTCATTTCCTTCATTTATGATGTATAAATTATTATCAGCTATTCCTTTTATAAAATACTGTTCTTGAAGATACTTATCCAACCTTGAATACCAAGCCCTAGGGGCTTGCTTTTTTTTTTAATTTGTGGAAAACATCCCAAAAGGGATGCCACTTTTAGGTAAGACCCAAGGAGGCAGGGGTATCCATTTTGCCAAAAATACCCAAGATTCGGACTTGGCCTACCACCTTTGACATACTCAAGGAGAAAAAAAACATACAAAACCAATTTAAAAATAAGTAAATAACAAAAAATAATAAAATAAAATAAAAACATGTTCCTTGAGTGTGTCAAAAAAAAAAGCACAACCAAACACACACACAATAAGATAAAAGAAACCACAACATGAACCACATAGAAAAACACAAGCATCACATAACAAAACACAAACAAGACAAAAACAACAAAACACTACAAAGACATAACCCAAAAAAACATGAAAAATAAACACAACCAAAACCTGAAATATTAAAAAAATAAAATAAAAATAAAAATAAAAAACAACCAACAATAGACAATAAAGAAAAAAAAAACATAGAAAACACTCACATATAAAAACACAAATTAACATAGACAAAGAGAAACACAAGAACAAGAACGAAAAAAACACAAGAACAATAATAAAAAACATAAAAAAAAAAAACACAAAACACAAAACAACAAAAATACAATAACAACAAAAAAAATACAAAGAACACAAAAACAAAGCAAAACAAAAGAACACACCCACCTTAAAAAACTAAACAAAAAAAGAAAAAGGAAAAAAGAAAAAAGAAAAAAGAAAAAAATTGAATATAAAATTGACCTATCTAGACTAGAACACTATTAAGGCAAGA